>CM033430.1:21792418-31792418 GCA_019425775.1 Rafetus swinhoei | reverse complement strand
TAATTCTTAATGTATCTTTAGCTTCACAGCGCGAATTACAGAATTAATGCAAGTATTGAAGGACTTAAACCGGGGTAAATATCAGCGAACTATGATATCACAACAAGAAAAAGGTAATTATGACAGAAGTTTAATATACAGTACTCACACCTTGACAGACCCAAATCCAGTCTCCTAATTCTTGTTTCTTTTCTTAAATTTAAGATGGAGATAGAACTCAAACTATTCCCTTAATACCTGGGACTGGAGAAATTATCAACACTGATAATCTTATCAAGTATGTACAGAAAGTAACTACTACTGTAATAATTACAATGCAAACCTGCTTTTTATTATTTTTGTATATCATTTTAATACAATTTGTTATATATAAAGATATTTTATATCCATTTCCTTCTGTATAAGGTCTGCAGATTTTTTCTCATAATCCTCACTGCATAAAGTATTCTACAACCTTAGTACTCTCTGCTGTGGAATACTGATACCACCTATTCTCCAGAACCAGTCTCTCTTCTGATCTGTCCTGCTGCCTCTGCAATCTGACTACCCAAATGATTTCTCTTCCATCAGTTAAACCACATCTCTTCCTTTCTAATATTCTCTATTTACATGTCAATCCACTTCATTTTGGAGTCACTTGACAGTTATGGCTTGCCTATATAATTGTTCTTGTGTTTTTTACAACCTGGTCAGCAACTTTTAGACCCTGTTAGACTTTTACAACCCTACATATGCATAGAAAAAGCTTTCAGTTAATGTTGTTGAGCTACCTCCTATTCTTTTATTAAATTTAAAGCAAAACGATCCAAGAAGCAGCTTTCCACATGCAACTCTGTATCTTTATAGCACCTGCTTGTGTTTTAGTATCCCTTTCTTCTACTGAGTAGATCTAGCTGATAAAAATTATACATAATAGCAGTAGTAATGTTTCGATTTTACCCATAGGTTTGATCATGTTCCATTAGCAACACCTAATGGAGACATTTTGATTCGAGACCTTAATTTTGAGGTAAGTTAAGATATAAATCTTCATATAACGCTTCAAAAATGAAGGTGACTATTTCCTACAAACTCACTCTGTGTTCAGAACAAACAAAACAATCGAGAATAAGACAAAGGATTTGTGTAGGGTACTGTCTGTGTGGTGGTTATATTTTTTAATTAACTATGTTAACATACTGGGTTTATATGGTATATTTTAAAAATATTTCTTTTTTACAGTTAATGCTTGCTTTATATGTATATCATTTTTAACACTTAGCTTGCCATTGGCACTGAAAATTAAAATCTATTTTACTATGGGCTCTCCTGCACTGGCACGATGTTGTGGTACTATACCCATACACAAAACTTGTCTAACTGTGTATGTGTAGTTCAACTTTTATTGTTCAGAGAACCAGTGATTTTACCTCTTTGGGAATTTATCTGATGATTGTTCAAATGCCAGTGCTACACCATTATATATGGCACAAACAGTACAAAAGTGATGAATATATACAGTAATTATTTAAAAAAAAATCTACATGAGTAGAAAGGAGTAGGGATGTGAACGACTAGTCACTTCCCCGCCCCTTGCTGCCTCTATCAGAAAGAGGCAGGGTGGAGGGAGAAAGTGGTGCTTCAAAGCGGCAGTGCCACGTGGAGCCCAGGAGTCTAACCCCTGGGCTCCACGCAGCGCTGCTGCTTTGAAATGCCATGTGCAGCCCCGGGGCCAGATGGGAGTCCCCTGCTGGCCTCATTCTCCTTGCAGTGCTTTCACTTTTGAAGTGTAGCAACAGCCCTGGGCCCTAGCTTTATGATTTTTTAAAATTTCAGTTGTATTTTTTACAGGGTATCTTTATCTTGCTAAGAGCTCTAGTGTTTTCAGTTCTTAAGATTAAGTCTTGGCTTAATTATACTTTGGGGTACATTTGTTTAAATTAAGAATATTTGTTATACTGGTACATAATGTTTGATAAACAAAAAGATTACATGTCTATGCCTAATCTCACAAATGTTGTAACAGGTTTGACTATTTAAATTTTAAACTTTAGTGATTTGACCTGAATCTTGATGTTATTATGTAGTACTTGTCTTCTGTTATTAGTGCTACAGTCAGGGTAGGCAATATGGTCTGAGCACTGACGGGCTAGCCTTCCAAGCAGGCAAAAGTAGAGATTTTAAAAAGTAAGTTGATAAATGCAGTTGATTGGCACATATTTGGTTCTGTGTAAGGAGATGGGATTGGTCAGATGTTACTTATTTAATAAGACAGTTCTTTGAGGGGAGCATTAAGGCTGCAAGGACTCTTGGAAAAAAGAATGATTTGAGGAGGAAGTGAGAAGGGCAGGGCAAATTGCCTAAAAGGGATTATAGGCCAAAGAAGAACATAAAATTCTTTCTCTCTAAGATTTTAAGTCCCCATTTACTATTTTTGTATTTGCATATAGACAGATGTAAAGATGGACAGAACAAGTGCCTGCAGGTTCTTCAGGATGCTTTAAAAACATAATTTGTATTTCATGAGCAAAAAACCTTTTGAATTCTGATATTATTCTTGAATATTTGGAAAGCTACTAAGATAGCTCAAGTTTAATGGTAATTACCATTAAACTTGGGAGAAGGATCAGAAATTGGGGGGGTGGCTGTAATAGCAGGGATAAAGGAGACAAGACAGAATTGGGGGTGGGGGGAATCAAATAATTACCTTAGTTTTCTATATAATAATGTGAGCAGTATGGGGAATAAGCAGTAAGAACTCCATAATGCTAGTAAATAAACACAACTATTACATAATTGGCATCAGAGAGACTTGGTGGGATAATGCGCATGATAGAATACTGGTATAGAAGGGTACAGCTTGCTCAGGAAGATCAGGCAAGGAAAAAAGGAGGACATGTTGCCTTTATATGTTAATGTATACACTTGAACTAAGGTTGAGATGGAAATAGGACACTTTTGAGAGACTATGAGTAAAGTTAAAGGGGTAAAAAACAAGGGTGATGTCATGGTTGGGATCTACTGCAGACCATCTAACCAGAAAGAAGAGGTGGATCAGGCTTTTTTTGAACTACTAACAAAATCATCCAAAGTGCAGGACTAGGTGGTGATGGAGGACTTCAGTTATCCACACATCTGCTGGGAAAATAGCACAGCGGGGCATAGATTATCCAACAAGTTCTTAGAATGTATTTAAGACAGTTTTTTTTATTTTGGAAGGTGGGGAAAGCAACTAGGGTTGCTTGATTTGATTATAACAGGTAGGGAACAACTGGATAAGAATTTTGAAAGTGAAAGGTAGGTTGGATGAAAATGATCATGAAATGATCGTTCATGATTCTAAGAAATAGGAGGCGGAAAACAGTAAAATAGAGAAAATGGATTTAAAGAAGGCAGACATTGGCAAACTCAAGGAGTTAGTAGGTAAGATCCCATGGGAGGCAAGTCTAAGAGGAAAATTGAAGACAGTTGGCAATTTTTCAAAAAGACATTATTAAGGGCACAAGTGTAATCTATTCTACTGCATAGAAAGATAGGAAGTGTGACAAGAGACCACCCTGTCTTAACCAGGAGGTCTAGAATGATCTAAAAATCAAGAGTCCTACGCAAAGTAGAAACTAGGTCAGATTACAAAGGATGAATATAAACAAATAACGTAAGTATGTAAGGGCAAAATTAGAAAGATGAAGGCACAAAACAAGCTCTAAATAGCTAGATACATAAAGGATAAACATTCTACAAATATATTGGAAGCAGGCAGACGACCAAGGATAGCGTAGGTCTCTTGCTCAATGAAGAGGGAGAAACAACAGAAAATGTGGAAATGGTAGAGGTCCTTAACAACGTCTTTATTGCGGTTTTCACAAGAAGATTGGTAGAAAAGCATGGAAACGGAAAATTTCAAATAGACTGATTAGTTTAGGCTAAATTTAATGTTTGCAAAGGATGACTTCTAGTCTTATCGGGATACTGGCATCTCTACAGCAGTGCAAATTTTCAAATTTTCTTATTGTTTAATATTTGTATTTTATAATTGATTTATATTTTAGGTTCGGTCTGGTGCAAATGTTTTGATTTGTGGGCCAAACGGATGTGGGAAGAGTTCTCTTTTCCGTGTTCTTGGTGAGGTAAGGAAATACTGAAATGAAATTTAAACATACTCCCTCTGTCTCTAATTTCTTGAGACATTTCCACTTTGTGACTTTTGTTTTCTTGTTGCAGTTGTGGCCTCTGTTTGGTGGATGTCTAACCAAGCCTGAAAGAGGAAAGCTTTTCTATGTCCTCAGGTAAAGCAACATACCATAGTAGTAATTGATACTTGCATTTTTTTGTTTCCACTTTGTTTGATGACTGTTACACTTTTCAGTAATGCTGTAATAATCATTTGCAATTTAATCCCAGAGACCATATATGACACTAGGAACTCTCAGAGACCAAGTAATATATCCAGATACTGTAGAAGACCAGAGGAAGAAGGGGATATCTGACCAGGTAAAAAAGGCATTCTGCTCAATAACCATTATTTACAGCCATTACTTTTCCCAATTCTTTGTAGTGTGAGATGATACATACAGCCAGGCAGGTTAGCCAGAAGAGATCAGGCTTCCAGGTTCTCCCAGGGTAGGAGCCAGGAGGGGAGCCCCAGGGGATCCCGGACACCTGACCTTCCCAGGTCCAGAAATTCCCTTGTACAGGTCCCAAGGGTGCCGGACCAGGGAGGTTCAACCTGTAGTGTAAATTGTTGATCTTTTATAGAACATTTGAGATTCTTTGGCATAGAGGCTATATGTTTAAGCAGAGGTTTAAAATTGAGGACTGGTCAAATTTCACTGTTCATTTAAATTTTTCAAAAGTATCATTCATTTTTAACTGTAGTGGTGTAGCAAGTAAGAACATTACGTTTGTTTACATTTTGAAATGTTACTTTGGTACTGATATCTTGTGTGATAGAAGGATTTTAGTATTTTGTAGTATTATAGCATACTATACTAATCTGAGTTCTTGCAACATAAAGTATGTTTAGGTGTATCTGTAAGTATTTTTGTTGTTTAAAGGTGCTGAAGGAGTATCTGGATAACGTCCAGTTGGGTCAAATCCTGGAACGTGAAGGAGGCTGGGATAGTGTTCAGGACTGGATGGATGTGCTGAGTGGAGGAGAGAAACAGAGGATGGCAGTGCGTCTCAATCTTATATGTACTTAAAAAATACAATAGATTAGAATAAGTAATCTAAAACTTAAGTGATATCAGTGATTTTTTTTCTATTGTTTTGTTCTTTAAAGAAGTAATATAAGGTTTTTAAAATTTTAGTGCTTATGAAAATAACTTAAATTACAACAGGTAGGTATTGTTTTTCACATTGTAATATAGATTTCTGAATGCTTTCTTATCAGTTCTACACATTCTCTTCTGTTATGTAAGCAGATGTTGTAAAATATTGATTTCTTACCCTTGGAAAGTGTACAAAGAATACTATACAGTGTTCAGATTTCAGTGATGTTCAGTAAATGATGGCTAAACAATTCTTTTTCCTTTTAATTTTCAATCAATTTCTGGTTAAAACGTTAAAGGCTACAGTATTAATTGTGATTGTTGAGAACACTTTCTCCTAACAGCATTTACCATTATATTTGTAAATATTTTGGCATTCATCCTTTTTCCTTTAGCAAAAATCAAACCAGAATGATGATGGTATGGCAGCACATACACAACATTTCTGGATTAATAAGTAACCACATAAATATGGAAAGCAGTCCATATGTTACTCATACACTAAAATTTATTGTATAACAAATTATTACCATTTTTTAAGTATTCATATTGACTGTGAGCTGCCTAATTCTCTGCTAGAAGACAAACTAACAAGACAGCAAACAAAACTTTGATTACTAGCTGTAATCCACTGTGCTTCAGTATTAATGTACATATTACTGTATCTGAACAACTAAGAGTGATGGAATGGCATCATACTAAAATGTCTTTACATTTCAAATATTTTATCTCCATTTTTAGTTGTAAACTGAAATACCATATTTTTCATGTATTCCTTTTTGGAGAGAGAGGTTAATGGTGCAACTGTATAAATATTTCCAACCATTTGTTAAAAAGTTCTATATTTCCAGTAATTGCAGTAGTTCCATCTCTTAAATGCTCATTTAGATGTTATGCTACACTGTTATAAAGATGAAGAAACTTGCTTTGTGCTTGTGCTTTCTATTCACAAATGGTGTATTGTTTTGCCTTCCAGATGGCAAGGTTATTTTATCATAAACCTCAGTTTGCAATTTTGGATGAATGTACAAGTGCTGTTAGTGTTGATGTAGAAGGCTACATTTACAGTCATTGTCGAAAAGTAAGTTTGTTTTGTTTCTGCTTTTTCTAGATAAAGAGTGTTGAAATACACTTACATTGTTCTTTGTGAATGTAATTTTTAATTTGAAAAAATGTCAATTTGATAACTAACTGCAGCAACAATATTAGATATTATAACATTATATTTCCAAAACTGTACTAAAATGGAATCCAGCTAACACCAAAAATAATCCTACACTTTCCCTATGGAAAAAAGCATTCTCAGTAAAGCTCCCTCCTCCTCCTCCCCCCCCCAAAAAAAAAAAAAAAAAAAAAAAAGTACTTTAAGTGGGCCTGTTTTGGAGATAGGAGCCAGAGATGCTAGGTGAACTTTCAAATGTATGAAAAAAAAGTGTTTAAAAAAAGCATGAAGTTTTAATTTATTTTCTATTACCTACCCTGTTCACAGAATTCTCCATAAATAAATAAAGCTAACAACCTACCCTCATGTGAGATGTGGTATGAGAAATATCAACCGGGTTGATTTATTTCTGGGGAAAGAGAGGAAGAGCTTGAAAATAGAGCTCATAATAGGAAACTCACTTTAAATTTAACAATAGAACAGTGGTATCCTTAGAAAGGAAGCAGAAACTCCTGCAGGTACTGAAACCTTTATACAAATGTCTTTGTTGGGAGCAGGAGTAGGCCTGAAGAGCCTTCTGCAGTAGTTAATTTTGACACTGGATGGGCTCTGTGTGAAAGAGCAGCAGGTATTTCACTGTTTAAGTACTTTTATCATAAATAATATATGCTAATAAGGAAACATCTTATGGCATTTTTATTTTTTAAAGCAAACTAAATATTTCGTTTTAAATTATGTTAACATTTGGGTGCCAGAAGATACTGCTTGCTATTTTGAGGGCTTACTGTTGCAAAGTGGATGATAATGCATCCTTCTGGAAAATCAACCCCCTTGTCAGCTGCGTCTTTCAGAACAATAAAAAAAGTAAAAGCTTTGTTATCTAGCATTCATTGAAAACGGGGGTTGCCAGTTAATTGAATGTGCTGGATGCTTGAACTTACTGCTCTGCCCCTGTCTCCTACCTGGAAAAAACCGTGGCAACCAACCCCTGTCTCCTTGGGAACGCCTGGTAACCCTTTCTCTCTTCCTTCCCCTGAACTAGAGAGCCATCCTGTGCGGCAGGCAGATAAGTGGGCCAGCTGCCCTCTGGCAGAGCCAGCTCAAGCTGGCTGGCTGGACAGGTTGGGAGCAGGGCACATGCGCCCAAAGGTGCCACAAGTATGGTGGCTGTGGGCAATGCCGGTTAACTGAGTTTTCCAGATATTCGTGTGCCAGATAACAAAGCTTACTGTAATGTGATTATCATCACTTTTGTTTGTTTGCTTTAAGCATTAAGCATTTCAGCTTAATCATTCAGTACAGTTGCAGTCGTTTCCTACAGTTGATTTTAAAAGTAATTTTTTTGTTGCATTAAAGAAGCACTTTAAGTTCTTAAATCATTAACATAATACACTCTAGTTTGCAGTCAAATACATTTAAAAAAATATTTGGAATAGTGTCCTCTTTTACTTATCTTATCTGCTACATCTCAAGTTTATGAATTTGTTTTTTCTGCAAGAGCCTACAATATTGCTAGTATTGAAGCACAAAGAGGGCAATCTTTAGCCTAACATTTTCAGCTTCAGCAGGAAAAATAGAACATTTAAATCATCAGGTTTAAGAAACAAACCTAAAACTAGGGATGTAAGAGTTTAGCTGGTTAACCAATAAGCTGATAGTCATTGGTTCCAGCTAATAGTTAAACTCCCACAGGGCTGACAGAGCCAGGAGCTTGCAGGGCTGGCAGCCTGTCCAGCCTGCGTAACCAATGGAATTGTAATCAATTACACACACAGTATTTTAAACTCTTTTAAAATCCTTACCTAAAACCTATTTTAACAAAAAAAGCAGTCATGTAGCACTTTAAAGACTAACAAAATAGTTTGTTAGGTGATGAGCTTTTGTGGGGCAGACCCACTTCTTCAGGTCATATTCTGAAAGTGAATAGGCATGACCATTTTAAAACAGAGGGATACAATGAAAGCGGGTAAAAAAAATTACAAACTGACAAATCAGCTACACAGAACAGAAGGTGGGGGCGACGGGGAGAAGCGACAAGAAAGGAGAAAATTGCTTACTGTAAGAGTCAATTAAGGGGCTAATCTGGGGTCACTACGAATATCAAAAGGTGGGGAGGCTGTCTTTGTAATGTGTAAGATAATTATCATCTCGATTAAGGCCCATTCACAACGTGGAATTTTAGCATAAATAAAAGTTTGCCTCCACCTTCTGTTCTGTGTAGCTGATTTGTCAGTTTGTAATTTTTTTACCTTCTTTCATTGTATCCCTCTGTTTTAAAATGGTCATGCCTTTTCACTTTCAGAATATGATCTGAAGAAGTGGGTCTGCCCCATGAAAGCTCATCACCTAATAAACTATTTTGTTAGTCTTTAAAGTGCTACATGACTGCTTTTTTGTTTTACCAAGATCAGAATAACACAGCTACCTCTCTGTGACTGAAACCTATTTTGTGTTTCCTCTAATATGTGCAATATTGAGGCTATATACACATAGTATAAATGAGTTAAGACATTAAAGTATTTGTATTGATTGATATAAGCTTTTAGTTTCACTTTTTAAAATATTAAGCATGAGAGATTAAGGAAATTAGTTGAATTTGTCTTAATGTTTTTATTCTTTTCTTATTACAGGTTGGTATCACACTCTTCACTGTATCCCACAGGAAGTCCCTCTGGAAACACCACGATGTATGTCATTTTTATTTTTGTTGATTATGCATTTAGCCTTTTTGTGGGTATTAAAGGGACTTTGAGTTCAGTTACATTCAAATGTCTTGATTTCCAACCAGACACACTCCTTTCAAAAAAAAGTATCATAAATATTTTCATAGTCCAGCAATAGTATTTGAAGGAGTCACAAAAAGCTGTTATGAAAATCAAAGAAATTGATTGTCTTAAATGTATTCTGTAGTATTCATATGCAGTATTCACAGATTAGTGTTTCTTTATCAGTGGATACTGATTTTAAAAGGTCCTATAGCTAAACAAATGTGTATAACTTTTCTGATTAAGGTGCCAATGCACATGTTTAAAAAGGGCCTTTGCCCAATGCAAGATGTATTTTTAATGAGGGGCTAGCCCTTTATGCTCTATAACTAAGTAAATTTTGATATTGTTGGGAATGTAAATTTTGTTAGTGTGCAATGAGGTACAATGAAGAGAGCAGCTGAAGTATGTATGGCTTATAGTCCTCTAAAATGGTTATGGCAAATGTTTTCACTTCCAATTACAATAAGATATGATTAACCCGTAGGTGGGGAGTATAAAATCTGTAGGTATTTTGTTCAGGTAGGTTCATGCAGATATTTGGGAAAAGGCACGTCAAACATTTTAAATGTGGAGAAAATATTACACAAAGTTCTTTCTCGTTATTTCATCTATCATATTGCTGAAGTGGGCAAGGATTGTAATAAATAATAATTGAACAGATAAATTTAATCTGAGGCTAGGTCTACACTACAAGGTTTTTGTGTAAAAACGGCACAGCATCCACACCTCAAGCACGTTTTTGTGCAAGTAAATAGGCAGAATAGAGGGCTTTTGCTGGTAGAGTTATTCCTCTCCCCACAAGGAATACAGCTCTTGCACAAAAAGGCAGGTGTGGACGCTCTGGAGGGGTTTTTGTGCAAGAAACTTGTATCAGAAAAAGCACAGGCGCTCATAAGAACGGCCGTACTGGGTCAGACCAAAGGTCCATCTAGCCCAGTATCCTGTCTGCCGACAGTGGCCAGCACCAGGTGCCCCAGAGAGGGTGGACCGAAGACAATGATCAAGCGATGTGTCTTCTATTTAGGGAACTAATAAATAACTTTTCTTTATCGGCCCTCTCCACACCACTCATGATTTTATATACCTCTATCATATCCCCCCTCAGTCTCCTCTTTTCTAAACTGAAAAGTCCCAGTCGCTTTAACCTCTCCTCATATGGGACCCATTCCAAACCCCTAATCATTTTAGTTGCCCTTCTGTGAATGGCCATCAGCGCTTTCTTGTGAGAGTGTCCATGCAGTGTGGACGCTCTCTTGTGCAAAAGCACATCGCTTTTGCGATGCGCTTTGAAGTCTGGATGCACTTTTGCACAAGGAGTTTTTGCGGAAGATCTCTTCCACAAAAGGCTTCTTGCACAAAAACCCTGCAGTGTAGATGAAGCTTTAGATTATAGGTAACATTTGAAGCTCTGTGGGGATATGTTTTTGCTAATTTTCATCCCCCAGCACCAGACATATCTTAAATCAATATTCATTTAACAAGCTTAATTTTCTAATAGCATATGTCTAGTTTGTGTTTGAGATGTAAAAACCACCCACAAAAGATAACTGGTTAAACTATTTGTTTAACCAGTTAACCACCGGCCCGGGGGTGATGGGCTGCTCAGACCCTGGCCCCGCTGCAGTAGTGGGCAATGGCTCAAGTCCCAGGCTCTCTGCAGTTGAGGGGCGGGGGAGACTGCAGCTGTCTGGGACTGCTGTGGGTGGGATCTAGGTATGTGATAGTATAGTCAATAAACTGATTAACCAATAAGCAAAAGTTTATAGGTTAATGCTATAGACTACACGCATTTCCACCCCCACCAGTAACTTTTTTTAGCAGGCTGGCCAGCAGCACAGCTCAGTCCTGGCTTGCATTGGGACCGGGACCTACCCCTGCTGCAACTCTTTATTTAAAGTGTATTAGGGGCCAGGTGGGCAAGCAGGCAGCCCGTCTCAGTTCCAGCTCACACTGGGTCTGAGAGGTCACACCCCTACCCTGGACAGGCTGCTGCCACTCCATCCTGTTGCTGCCTCTGTATCAGAGGCAGCAGTGCGGGGTGATAGGCAGCCAGTCCGCTAGGGGAGCTGGTTTTTAAACTGTCTCCCCTGGTGGACCTGTTCCTGCTTGGCACTCCATACTGCTGCCTCTGATAACAGTGGCAAGGGGCTCCTCGGGAGTGGGGTTTGGATTGCACTGGCTGCTGGCTCCACCCAAGGGACTATAAAATGGTTGATTAACTGATAAGAATTCATGAGGTTAATCAACTTTTTAATTAACTGATATTTAATATCCCTAGTGGGATCCAGCCTGCAGGGTTGGTTAACTGGTTACCTTGTGAGCAGGCCAATAAGCCACCTGCTTACTGGGTAACCAGTTAACCTTTTACATCCCTATTGTGTACGCAAAAATATCCACCATTTCATACCTTATTTATGCACTAATTTCTTCAAATCAGCTATTTGAATTAAGTGACTCACTATATGTACAAGGTTTCTACAAATAATTATAATTAAGCATGCAAATTAGGCATTTGTCACAACTAACCAACTCCAGTGATGAGCAGTATGACCAACTAGCAGATGATGGAGACAGGACATATGCAAAAAATCATGTCATTCCTCAAAGGCAGTTGAATTGACTAAGCTTTGTGGAAGAGATCATATTCTGATTGGTTGATTTAGGGGGTTTAATTTTTGTTCTTTAATAAATTTCCTTACACTGTTTGTTATGACGACAAAGCTAATACCACAATATATTTTTGTCTCTTGGTTGCTGATTCATTCCACAGTTTTACCTGCACATGGATGGTAGAGGAAACTATGAGTTCAAGAAGATAACTGAAGACACAATTGAATTTGGATCTTAAAATCCATAAAGCTGCAACAACAACAGAGACTGATAATTACAGAGAACATGTAGAAAGGAAAAATACATAGTAAATAAAACTACTTGGCTTGTTTTTAAACAAATTAACTAGTTAGAGGATAACCCAAAGCAAGCTGTTAAGCATTTATTATTATGTAGGATATTGCTAATTGTGTATATGTTGGTTTAATTATTAATATGTACTAAGAATGTCCTTATTCTTGTGGTTAACAACCTGCCTAAATTAAATTGGGCTTAAATCAATGTAACCTGATTCATCCTGGGATGTAAACCATTTGAAGTCAGCTGATTTGACTTTTATGGACCTTCCTTTCCTTCAGTGAAGAACTCTGTCTAAAATTAGGGTTGCTACCTCTCCTGTTTCTGGCAACAATTGTGGATTTTCACTGTCTTCTCTCTGCATACTTCTGAACTATCCCACATGGTGCACGATGCCTTCCTCTTTTAATAGCTACATCCTGCTATCCTGTACAGTGCCAGACCTGGGTAGAGGCCAAGCTTTGTGATGGGTGTTTGTATGTGCAGCATTTCTGGTGCAGGGTGGGCTGAATCCAAGTTGGCAGGGGCCTAATTCCATCTGCTATTGAAGAGATTAGGCCTCATCCCCTGTGGATCCCTCGGCCCTTTCAGCCTGTCTGTCCACAGATCTCCTCTGTGTGTCTCTCTCCCATTCTTCACCCTTTCAACAAAAGCAATGCTGCACTGTGTTCTCTTCCTTCCTCAGAAAAGGAAATGGAGGCAAATGGAGAGAGTTGGGAAGAAATTGAGATGGAAGGGAACTCAACAAAAATGATAGTAGCAAAAAAGGTATTTCAGGGGTCAAGGTGCTTGAATATTTTTCATTTGGGGTTGTGTAGGCTCCCATGACAGCTCTAGGAAGTTGGAGTATGATTTTAGTTACCACAGTAATGGTGGAAGAGGGAAAATGATTAAAAGACCAATCCGCCTGTTGAAGTCAAAGAAGTTTTGCCACCGACATTAATGGGCTCCAGCATTGGGCGCAAAGGATATCCTTCTAAATGCTTGGTATCCTTCCTTGAAAACTTTCTGTTGCTCAGAAGCAGACTTTAAACTGTCCTCTTTGCTCCCATTCCTGGGACGTGGTGATGATCGACCATCCAAGTCTCTTTGTCCCTCTTGTTAACCTAGGCTGTATGCCGTTCAGCTGCTGTATAAGTTTTGGTTTTAAGAGGGTGTGATGATGGTAGCCTCTGTTTTGCTTTCCACATTTTTATGTGATGTCAGGATGCCACATCTTAAAATTCATTAAAATTTGACTTCACTTCCTGAGCGCTTTTTTAGGCAATTTTAATGTAAATTAGTAAATCATCAGTAATGGTCCTCAAACAGTGGTCCATGGATCACTAGTCTGTGGCTTGCTGATTTTTTTTATTCCAAGTGTCAAATCTCATTAAAGGACAGCTACAAATACATTAGATGCTTTTCCTAATATTACTTTTCCATGTAAACAGTCAGTGTAGTTGCCACATGATTTTAAGAGATCACAAATGCAAAAAGAGATGGTTTGTGTGATCAGGAATTGGAGACTTGTGGTCCGTGAGACTGTGTTGTCCACACTGTGAAAAAAAAATCCCTGCCATACATACTGGTGGCTCTGTAGTGTTGCACACGTGATGTAACATAGGAATGCACTACATGAAGACATGCACTAAATACACAATAAATGTGATCTCTGTACATTTTATTTTTGTGTAATCAATATACACTTGGGTGTATATCTTCCTCCGAGTGACTAATTCAGCTCTGTGAATACTGAATGCCATCTTTTATATTAAGATGGTTACCTATTTTTCCCTTTTATCTTGAAAACTTGAGGTTATTGCGTCTCTTGTCCATATTCATTCTCTCTCTCTCTCTCTCTCTCTCTCTCTCTCACGTAACAGAAGAAATGCCAGTGAATGCATGTCTTAGTACAGTTACCCACTGGCATAGGAGACAGATTCAACAGCATCAGCAAAACTCCAAAAGGCATTTGTTTGAAGCTTAACTTCATCCATTGATCACCTGACACCAAAATAAAGTGTTTCATTCTGCAAGATGGCTAAGTTAGCTTTTTTAAACCAGCTTTTAGTTCAAATTCTTAACACTGTTATCAGACTAATTTATAATGATGCAAGTGATGCTGCTATAGGCGAGATTGTAGTGTTTTCGTTATAGGCCTATATTTTCAGATCTTACCATAATAGCTGTTTTATGAAAGTTGTTATCCAATTGCAACTTTTTAAAAATAAATGATTTAATAGCTTTTTTAGAGAAACAAAGCAAAGACTATTTCTCTACATACAAATATCTGTTTCTATTCTTTTGGCTAGAGAAAAGTTTGCAGTAATGTAAAGTAGTGGATTTGGGATATTTTTAAAATGTCATAAATTTTTGACAGTAACAAACAGAAGCCACTTAGAGTGCATTTGTATGTCCTCCTCTACATCAAGTTCAAAGAGGCTTACAATTCAAAATTGATTAGTAACAGCACTGAGCACAAACTTTTTCAATTTTGCCTTTAAATACTAAACCAGATCTAGCATTATAAACCAGGAGAAATGGGCCTGCTCCTGCATTGTATGGAAGTCAGGTTGAGCATCAGAGGTCATTTCCTATAAGTTCTAATTTACATTGTGGATAAAATAAAGAATCACTGGATAACCCAGTGAGCAATTAAGAACATGTACTAAAAACAATTTGGAAGGTGATTTTTGACCACCGTTCTTTAATGGATTAAATAAAAGTACTTTAAAATATAAACTTTTATTGTCAATCAATGAAGAGATTTTAAATCTGGTTTAAATGATTGAATCTTGGTTCAATTATTAAATGGAGCTGTGGTATATTTTGGTTGTAGTTTTTTAATTGCTCAGGCTAAAATTTGAAAATAATGCATTATAATAAATCATACTGAGAATGAATATATTGATAAAGCATCTTCATATCCTCAAGTATAGAGTCTCAAGCGAGTGAACATTTCAAAATAGCATTAGTGGTAGTCAGAGATGATTGCATTTCAGTGGTTTGGGGAGATATTCCTGTTTGTGCACATACTATAGTTTGTAAAGTGCTATGAAAAGAAAGGCGCTATATAAATGCAAAACATTTAAGTGCCTCTGGAATAATAAATTGGAAGAGAAAGTTGCATTAGGCTTTTTACATTTGTTAATGGTGTAACTGCCCCTACCCCAAGCCTCCCTCCTCTCCCCCCAGAACCCCTTAGGGAGAGCTGAAGCTCCCTGCCCTGATTCATAGGGGAACTTTGCTGGCTGTTCCCCACTCCCTGATAAAGGAGAAGTGCATAGTTTGCTGCATTCCTCACTTTGCCAGAGGGGCATAGGGGGCAGATGAAACTGGGCCTGCCCCAGCTGGAGGATATGCACTGTCCTAGAGTTGCATCCACTGGAGTTGCAGTGGCCATGCAGAGGTGCTTTTTACCTGGCCCCAAGCTGCTGGGGTAGTCCTCTCTCTCCCCAGGGCAGCCTGCATACTGAATCCCTCCTCCCCAGACCCATCCTACAGCAATGATTTAAATGAAGCTTGTACATTTTCATTTTATTTCCCATAAAAGAAAAACTGAATTAAGGACCCAAACAATGCGGGGTAAATCTACAGTACTCAGGGTAACACTGGAATTGGACTCTGCTGCAGCGATCAGAGAAGTGAGATTGTACATTTTATTTCAAATTGAGGGATTGAGTTCTCATATTTGACGTGATGTTACAGAACTGCAATGCAAAGCAGCTGAAAACTTGATTCCTAGAGACAACCCTTAGAGATCACCAGTTAACCAGAACTAATACCTTGAAGTTGCAAACTGACCCCTGCATTGTCCTCTTTAAATTAACGAAGCTTTGCATGGTCACAGAAGTCCATGTGCATTAATCTCACTGCAGGATCAGAATCTAAGACAATAAAAGGTGGTTTATTATTTGTTTTTGTTGCAGTAGCACCTAGAAGTTCTACTGATGGACCATTGCATAGCTTCAGTATAGACCTTGTGATCTGTTTGTAAATAGCTACCCAAGATAGGCTGTGTCACCCAGTGCTAAGTCCCTGTAGCAGATAGCCATGTGAATTGTGCTGCCTGGATAATAGGACTAGATTTTTTTTAAAGCCAATGCTAATGTTTATGAAAACTGCCAGAATGGCAACACTGGAAATTGAGCATTTTTGTTGAAAAAGTATGGACAGACAGCACCAGTGCAACTTTCCCAAACTACTTTTCACTTGTGCCTGACTTGTGTTCTGAAATGATCACCCTTAGGAATCAGGCAGTTGTGTCCATTCTTTGGCACCTATCATTTTTACCAGGGATTCCAGCTCACGTTGAAGGTAGTTTAACTTGTAATGTAGATGGTGCCAAGATCATATTAATCACCATTACATAAATTATAGTTGAGACCTTGTTGAATATGGCCCGAAGTATGCTTTGTCTATTGGCAGTAATAAATGGAGTTGTCCCTTCTTAAGCTAGCAGTAAACCATTTTCAACGCCATCTGATTGAAGGCCAAGGAACCAATGGCTGAAAAACATTGTCAGCACTTGATCATTTTCCTAGCATAGAGCGAGCCAAAAACAACCAACTCACTTCAGGTATGCCTTTACCCAACCATCAGATAGCAATGTCTGGGTCAAAATTTGAACAAATGACTTTGAAGTAAGTGATGTAATTTCTTCCTCATAATCTTGTGAGCAAATCTATCCCCTCAGTAATATAAAGTTAACAGGCTATGTCTATGTAAAGGAAATTCACATTGGTTCCTGCTAGGAATTTCCCCAGAAGAGATGTGGTCATGGTGGCAGCTTTAATGTGAGTAATATATTTTATACACAATATGGATTTTGATACCAAATACTTCTATTTTTTGCTTTTGTAGAATTGTCTAATTTAACACATTGAAGTAATTTTCCCTTACAGTCTTGCTCCAGTTGACCTCGTGCACAATGAGACCTAGTTTCACAATATCAAGTTCATTTTCAAGAATCATTTTATCTTCTTCTCCAGTCATACTCCAGCAGCCTGGGCTAAGCATATCTAAAAGACTGCTGCAAGCTCCAAGGTTAAGAGCATAGACTACAACCCTGCTCTTCAAGGCACTGTGGAACTTTCTATGATAAGATTTATAGCTTGACTGTGCAAGTCAGCAGCTATTCAACAGCTACTCTCAGACTGTATTGAACTCCAATAGGAACTAAGGAAATCTTCACCCTCTTCCGCTTTTCTGTGCCAAAGGAGCCCCCCTCCTTCCAAAAACAAACCAGCCATACACAATTTTTCTCAAGGGAGAGGAGAGCAAGTTCTGTTGTTTAATGCATTACTGCCAGGTCTTCAAATACTACTGAAAGAGTAGGGGAATGTAGGAAAAGTGTTCTATGTATAGGTTTTTAAAGGAAAATGTCAAATTCCCATAGTTCTTACTTTAAGGTAGCAAGGTAGTATTACACTATTAAATACAAATCATAGAATGCTAGAATGGGAAGGAACCTTGAGAGGTCATCAATAAGAGAGAGGTCACTCTCCTACACTCATTGCTATGTAATAGGAAGTAGAGTGGTGAGAGAATAATGATATGATACTCATTGTGTCTTCCTATTTCTGTAATTCCCTTTAGGAGGAACTTTAGTGCAGCAGCATAAACCACCCCTTCGTAGTCCTTTCCACTTCAGTGGCAATTAATAACTCTTTAGACCAGTGTTTCTCAACCAGTAGTATGAGTACCCTTAGGGGTACTTGAGGAAGTCTGGGGGGGGTACGTCAACTCAACTGAAATTTGGAGAAAACTGAATTTTTGTTTTAAGTTTTACAGCACTTTATTATTTTTGTACTTTTTACACCCAAAAATTTCATCGCCTGCCTGGCTACAATTAAGTTGTTTAAACAAATGTGTTGCAATGGTAGAAAAAATGTTGTGTGTCTGAAAACTGTAGGTAGTGGGGGTACTTGTAATTTTTTTTTATTAAAAAAAGGGCTACTTTATTAAAAAAAAAAAAAGGTTGAGAGAAACTGCTTTAGACCACTACTTCACTCAGAGCCATAGGGCATTTTCACCTCTACAGTGATTATGTCCAGAAAGAGGGAATAATTGCCCCAAGCCCTGAAAATGGAAGGAGAGGATAGATAAATGCAGTGATTCCTGTGTGAAAGGCTGACCCTCTGCTGGGAGTAAATAACAGCTATGCATCACTTAAATCATGCTTCCAGGACTATTCTCATTTGGCCCGCTACAGAGGGATGAATTTCATTCCCTTTGAATGGCTGTTTTCCTAGAGCTACCTCAGATAGGAAAAGCAAGAGAGACTCACTCTCCTCCCTTATGCCTGAGTCTGAGCATGCTGCATCTTTAGTGTTCCTAGTGCAGCATTCAGAAATGAAGCAGGGAGCTACAAATTATAAGACATTGGCATACTAGACCAGCTGCTCCTGCTTTCAACTTATAAAATCTTCAGAAGTTATCATTCTAGCAGAGCACAAAAGGTTTGTCTAGTTTTTTTTTTAAAGCCTGGATTTTGTACCTGCTGAAAGCATAAGACCTTGCTCCCACTGAAGGTAAATTACAATTTTGGCAGAGACATAATTAGGAGTATGTCCTAAGAAAGTGCTGTTAAAATGAATAAATAAATCGTAGTTTAAAGTTGTTCTGTACATCACTTCCCCTCTCTAGTAATCAGACTTTGCTGCCATAGTGTTTGTATTGTCATAATCCTATTAGCCCTCCAGTCATCCATAGAAACTTCTGGAGCGAGGGGTGCGCAGAGGTTAGACTTCAATTTCTAGAATGAAAAACAAGCAGAAGGGGAAAAGGCTTTGTTTAAAAACAACCTTTTTCAGACCTTGTTTAAACACCATAGAGAAGGCAAGACAAAATAAAGGGTGAGGGGACTTTTGTCTGCAAGGTCACTCTTAAATGACCACTTTAAGGCATTGCCAAGCCTTCCAGTGTGCTTTTATTCAATCTTACATTAAACTACACAGTCATACACAGCTATTTGTGCGGGTCCTTTGTGTGGTCTCTAAAAGAGTTTTCCTCCCTTTGACAGTTCACCACTCTAGGTTTGTCCCTTAGACCCTGAGTTTCCAGAACCTTCTCTAGCTCTAGGGAGAAAGGCAATCTGTGGGTTTACACAGTAAAATCCTCTGATTAGCTAACTTTCCTCACCAGCCGTGGAAAGGCAGCCCCGGAGAGCTCTCTCGGGCGGGGGAGAACAGACAGCTTCTCATAGCAGCTAGAGGAGCAGCAGGCACTAGGCAGAGTTCCCTCCTGGGAAAGGCAGTGGAGTGCTCCTGGCTCGTGCTAGGGAGATTGCCCAGCCCCCGATGTTGTTCTGTGCTAGCGTGGGGGAGAAAAAACTCCGCGCGTTGGTGAGTGACTCGTTACCCGTCCCCGCCCCAGCCAGTACCAGGCGGAGCAGCAGCATGTGAAGAGGCGTGTTTGCCAACCCAATGCTGGAGCGGGTGAGGGGCAGCCAATTAACTAATGAGGCAGACTCTGTGTGCGCGGCGGGGTTATGCAGCAGATTAATTCAGTTGGGCGGTTTGTAGGGAGGGCGGGCAGATCAGCTGAGGCCTCTTTTGTGTGTGGGCATGGAAATAGCAGGCTGATTTGGGGAGAGCAGCATGTCGGCTGCACCCCACACCTTGTGTGGAAGACGACACAAGCAATTGATGGGGGGTAATGTCTTTAGGCAGGTTACTGAAGGTTTCTAGCTCTTCTCCCCTGATGGGGGGCTCCAAGTAGGGAGAGCACGCAGCTCTCCTCTCCCTGGGCTTGGAGCCTATGCCTAACTACTCTAAGGCCTTATCTAAACTGGGGTTTTACCTGATTCCAACCATAGGTGTAGCTTTGCCAGTGTAATCCTCTTGGTGCAGACCAGTGGCCTCCAACCTTTTTAAACAAAAGATCACTTTTTTTCAATTTAAGTGCAATGTAAGATCTACCTCAAACCCAAATACCCTTGCCCCACTTCCTTCCCCCCTTCTTTGAGGCCCTGCCCCTGCTCCACCCCTTCTCCAAGGCCTCACCCTGTTCACTCCATTCTCCTTACTCCCCCATCCTCACTCACTTTCATCAGGCTGGAGTAGAGGCTTGGGGTGCAGCGTCTGGTCTTGAGCCAAGGAGTTTGGCATGGGGGAGGGGCTCTGGGCTTAGCCAGAGTAGGGGATTGGGGTCTAGGAGAGGTTTCAGGGTGCAAGCTCTGGGAAGGAGTTTGGGTGGAGGGGGACTCACGCTGGGGACAGGAGGTTGAGTGTAGGAGGAGATTCAGGGTGGGGACAGTCAAAAACAGCATGCTTTGCAAGCAATAAAAGTAGTAGTAACAGCCCCCCACCAATGTGTTGGGTCAGGAGATGAGAGTGAAGGACAGTGTGTGTTTGTGAGAATGACAGACACACACCCAGTGTGTGTGAGTGACAAGAGTTCTGTATTGCCAAGCTCCCTCCATCCCCTTCTGCGTGGAGATAGGGTACAGAAGTGGGGGGAGGAGGGACACCCTGACATCAGCATCCCCCCTTCTTCCTCCCACACCCTGCACAGCAGAGAGGAGGCTCTCAAGGGGGCAGCTTCAAGGCAGAGAGCAGGAGCAGCATGACAGTAGGTGGAGGGATAACTGAAGTGCCAGCACTTCATAGCTTCCTAGCCAAACTAGTCAGGATTGCCTGTTAGAGGCGCCAAGATCTACCGGTAGATCCCGATCTACTGGTTGGTGACCACTGGTGTAGACAGACAAAGCCAATAATTGGATCCACAGGGTTTATTTGGCTTTGAAAGCCTGAAGGTAAAGCCGCAAGTGCAAAGGGGTTGTGCTGGTACAGTTTCTTCAGAGACTGTAATTGAAGCAAAACCCTGGTCAAGAAAAAGTCTAATTTCATTTCTACAAATTCCTGCGTGTTTGGAAATGTATTATTTTGCTGGAAGATGTTGGCAGATAATCTTAGTACATGTTAAGAATGCAAAAAGAAGGGTGGTAAAATTAGATGGTGAATTTTTCAAATTGTCCACTATTAATTTCTATTCCTCATTTAATTTCTCCTTCTGCCGCCTACTAATTTCTAGTAATGGATGAATTACTGTTTCATTTCCTTCTTTTATCTTCTCTATCCCAACACACTGTCTCCTGATGACTTTTTACTATTCTAGTAACATCTGGTATCATACTCTTCTATGAACATATCTTGTGTTTGGGCTTCTTTCTTGATCTCATTGATTTTTTTCTCTACCAAATGTTGTCTTTCTTTTTATAATAAACATCTGATTTTTTTTGCATGTTTTTGTGTGTCTTCCTTTCATCTTCATATAACTTTTCCAGGTTGTGGGGTTTTTTTTTTTGTATTCCTAGTGTGTAGCTCTTGCCAAAGGATGTTGGTCCAGTAAAAGATTACCTCACCCATCTTGACTTTCTAATATCCTGGGGCTGACAGGAGCTACTACTATATTGCGTATACTAAGTATATTGTTCAGTTGTGTAATATTATTCATAAGCTGTAGATGGTGCCATAACCAAAATAGCTTTACTATTGTTTTCATGGGTCTGCACATTTTATAAATCACTGTTACTATTTATTCATTTGCTGAATGATTGGCATATGTTTTCCAAATCTAGCTGTAAAAGTACCTTCTCAAAATGCCTTTTTCCATAATATGCTATTTTGATTCATTTATTTAATAAAGGAATTACAGATTAAATCTGTACAAAGGATCAGTAAGTGACTAAATCTTCACCAGTCTTTTTTTCCAGAGGAGAACTGGAAAGGTGCAGTGCCAAAAATTTGAGATGGTCCTTATTCAGATTAAACTAACAGATGAGCAATAAAAAAATGTTCTGTGTGCCAGATCCCATATTCCTTACACACCCAATTTCCGTGGTAGGTCTTGTGGGTCCAGTAGACTAAAGATCTGATTGAAGATAAGAGATACAAATTGGATAAATGTATATCTTAAATTCTAATAGTGTATATCATCGTCTGTTAGTAATATAGACAATGTCTTTCATAGTTCAATGTAACGTACATCTTTCTTGACAATCTCACTGTTGCTTCTCAGCAGCTTTACAGTTTGCTTCGCATTTGTTGTGCTAATTATTTACATAGTCTGAAACAACTTGTATAGCTCTGATTCATCCCCATTTCTTCTGAAATATCAAAATAATTTTCTCATACAACTGTGTTATCAGTGTCCAAATATCGTGGTGGGTGTTCTAGAAATACTAAGGTAAGTAGATATATAGCTATGTGAAATAAACCCCTGGGTTATATTATAAACCAACCCATTTCTTGAGGCTCTTTTCAATCAGTGTATTTGAGGTTATTTTTAGTTTGTTTATTTTTCCTGTAAAATGTCTTCATGAGACATGCCGAATCTCGCTCACTGAGAGGGAAATACAGTTGGAGGTGAGTAATGTAATAAAGAAATTTGCAGTGTATACTGCTGAGAAATTTAAAATTTCCCTGATCAGTTTTTCAAATCTGGTTAATTCAAAGTGGTTCCCTCAATGTCTCCCTGTGGAGAGCTTCCACTGAAATGAGTTTCTAACTACCAAAGCTTGTCTGTAGCTGGCTTTCATAAAGGAAGGGGGTGTATAGATCAAATTTGTATACTGCGTAGCATCATTGAGCAGTGTATTGAATGGCAGAGGTAGTTGTACATCAATTTTATTGATTTCAAAAAAGCCCTTGATAGCATTCATAGGGATAGTCATTGGCGTATTCTGAGCATATGGAATACCACAACAAGTAGTACAGCTCATTAAGAGCTTTTATAACAATTTCACATGCAGTCTGGGGAACAATGATCTAGGCTTCGAAGTTAAGACTGGAGTAAGGCAGGGATGCGTCATGTCTCCGGTGCTCTTTAACTTAGTCATAGACTAAGTTATGTGGCATGCAACAGAAAATGAGCCAAGAAGCATCAGATGGACCGTCTTCTCCACATTAGAGGACCTTGATTTTGCTGATGACCTCGTGCTGCTCTCCCATATGCATCGTCATATGCAAGAGAAGACAAATCGACTCTGCACCTTCAGAAAACAGGTCGGACTAAGAGTTAGCCAGAAGAAGACAGAAGACATGACCCTAAATATTGAGGCACCAGTATCAGTTAAGATAGATGGCCATGACCTACTTATCACAGAGCATACTTGGGTAGTATTATCAGGCAAGACGGAGGCATCAGAAGTGATATCCAGAGCAGACTCAGTAAAGCCAGAAATGTCTTCATGAGTCTGAATGCTGTATGGAAATCATCACAATATAGCATCCATAACAAACTGAAGTTTTATCAGAGCTGTGTTTTATCAACACTATTATATGGATCAGAATGCTGGCGGATGACAGAGTACGACCTCAATAAATTGTCTACTTTTCACACCAGAAGTCTTCGGAGGTTCCTCCGTAATTTTTGGTCAAAAATAATTTCAAATCAGGACCTGCTTGCGTGGTGTAAACAAGATGACATGACTACCATCATTATGAAAAGATGGAAGCTCCATCACAAAGATTGCTGTGCACTGGACCCCTGAAGGGAAGCAGAAACGAGGATGACCCAAGACAACATGGTGCCGGACCGTTGAAGTAGAAATGAAGAGCATGAATTACACTTGGGGCACTATTGAGAGCTGGCCAGAGACAGACAGAAGTGGAAGATCTTTGTAGCTGCTCTGTACGCCAGTGGGCATGAAGGACGACGATGATGAAAGCTTGTCTGTGCTGGATCACATTATCCTTCCTGCTCATAGGATCATACTTGCTTTTGAAGACACATGAACTCCTTCTCTGTAAGACAGTGACAGCATGCTGGAAAATAGATGAATGTGCTTAGCAATTATTCTACATGTTGCTGCTAGTAAGAATGTAATCATTTTAAAGTTATCTGTTAATTAATAGTTCACCTTAATGTACTGTGTGCAGCATTTCTTTATTTATTAGATTATTTAAAATGAATAAATGGCAGTCTGCCACTTGTTTCTTTTTCTACTGATTTTATAAAAGGGCAGATTCCCACTCCTCCTCCTCAAAAGTAGATTGTCACATTAAACTTCACCTGGAAATTTAAAAATGCTGACACATCTTGTGTAGAACAACATATGGTGTTGTACACTTTGTGTTGACATGCTCATATTCTGCCTCCAGCACACACACAGCCAGTTGCAGATACTGAGACGGAATAAAACCAGGCTATATTATCACAACAGCAATATTGTGTTTACATTTCATTTTATTTCTTCCTGTTAGATAAATGTTAGCCCTTAAGCTGCCCAGTCATCTTTTAAATGCTGCAACATCCTCTGCTTGAAGTAGGAGTACAGCCAGATAAAACACCCAAAAAACTCTCAGATGCAGGAGGCCTTGATTCAAAGGAGACTTGAATCTCAGTCACACAATTTTTTAATTTCAACTGTAAACTGAAACCCTGTTTCCAAAGAGCTGTTGACGTTCTTGTGGGTACAACTTCCTCATAAAGAAAGGATTTGGTGCCAGTATTTCAGTGAGAAATAGTGCAGTGTGAGAATGCTCATACAATTGATATTCTGATTAAATGTAAGATATGGGGGTCCTAAGACACTCACCTTGGAGAAGGAAAGCTCTGTTCCAATCAAAATATCTTTCAAAGACCACACTTGTGATCTCGCTGCGATTTCAAGCTGCCATCTCAGAAACTTGCTTGCTGGATGTATATTTTTCCACCATCTGAAGCAGAAACCCTAAAAGTTTGTGAAATTCTCAGAAGATAATTAATATAGTGCTTATCATTGAAAGTGATCCCCAGATACTTTATATTCTGAAATACACCTACCAAGTCTGGAGTAGAATTCAGCAGTCACACTGCCCCAATAACTATTTGTCAGTGTGCTAGAGGAGTTGCGAGATCTTCTCCAGTTGAACCTAAAAATGGCAGTGTAAAACCACGTGTCAAATCTTGCTCTCCTGTTGCAGGCAAGGAAGGCTTAAATTCAGAAGTACCACTTCACTGTCACTGTGCAGAGTTCGAAGGCTATGGAGAAAACATGGGGGGAATGGGGACTGCACATGTATACATAAGAGAAGTGCTGTGAGTCTGGGGGTGGCAGGTTTGTATAATTTTGAGTGGTGCCCAGAATGGGTCCAAATCCTGCTCCCTCACCTGCCTTGTAAGTGGGTGAAGGTGGGGGCATGGCTGAGGGATTCACAGTGTAGGAGGGGGCCTAGGGCTGGAGAAGAAGGTTGAGATGGGGGAATAAGGGCTCTCGCAGGGATGACAGTTTGGGATGTGGGGATTCAGGGTGTAGGATAGGACTCAAGGCCGGGACAGAGTTGGAGTGGTGGGGGGAATGAGGGCTCTGGCTGGGGATGAGGAACTTGGGATGCAGGCTGCCCTGGGGTTGGGGCCAAAGGATTTTCCCCAGCCTTCTCCCAGCCAGCAGCAGCAAACTCTGAGGGAGGGCTCACTCTCCATGCCAGCCAGACCCATCAATAGGGGGAGGGACTAAGGAGGCAATTGCCCAGGGACCTGGGCAAATGAAAAGGGTGTGGTGGCCCTGGCTGCTGCCATAGTGGCTCTGTCTGTTCTAGAGAAAAGCCACAGTGTCTCTTGATTCAAAGATGCTTTTGATAGGCCTCATGCAGATTCCAGGGTGACTGAGGCAGTGGAGTAACAAATAATGACCTCTGCCTTCCTAGAACCTACACAGGGTATATCAAAAGCTTTTCCCCAGCGTAGGTGGGATTGGTGCAGCATAGCTGCCCTGGGACTCCTCCAGGCAGATGGGGGTGGTACTCGGGGCTTCTCAGAGCGGGGGGGCTTGTGGGCAGGGGATGGCAACCAGCTGCTGCCCAGGGACACTCCAGGGGAGGTGTGCAGGAGCTAGGGTTGCCAGGTGTCCGGTATTCACCCGGACAGTCTGGTATTTTCACCTCCTGCCCATTAAAAAAAATTCAGAGAATACCGGACACCTAAAATGTCCGGAATTTTCTAATTTTTTTCCCCGGCCAGGAGACGAAAATGCCAGGCACCTGGCAACCCTACAAACACTCAGCACCCAGCCTCCCTCGAGCCCCCCCTTCCCCACTCCCGGCTCCCAATACCCCCAGCCCCATGCTTACCTGTTCCGCAAGGTTGCCGGCACAAAATGGCTGCCTTTGTCGACCGCGCCGCATCTAGACTGCCGTACTGTGCCGGATCAGCTGATCGTCAGCACAGCATGGCGGCCATTTTATTTTAATGAAGCGGGGATTATTTAAATCCCCGCTTCTTTGACTATGCCGGGTAAACTAGTTTACATGGCTCCGTCGACGGAGCCATGTAGTCTAGACATACCCCAGGAGAGGCCCGACCCTGAACATTGGTGGAGCCGGGCCCCCATGCTCTGAATATTGATATAGCATGGGCACACAGGTCCATGTAACTCACCACCCATGTGTAGGTCAGCTCTTCATACCAGTGCCAAGCAGTCTTAAGAGTGGGAAAATGGGCCACAACGAGACTAGCTATGGTATGATGATCCACCTATGTAAAATCTCAGCAAAGGAAGGAGGAATGTAGCAGCTACAGCTACTGATACAATATATTGTGTTTCATGTCCTGAGGAGATAATTCTACCTCTCCTGGTCAGCAGAGTTGAGCTTTACAAGATCTGGTTATTCAGGCATTGTACAGGTAGCTAGGATTTGAGCACATGTAATTACCCAAGTAGAAGTTTTCCAGATATATCCGCCAGGGTCTGTTTAACACGTTGCAGACAGCTGTGCTAAGGAGATAAATAAGCATTGTTTCGCACCTTTGACTGTTTTGAATGCTAATTTCAATTTCCATGTCTGATACAAATTTCTTATGCAGATGACTATTATGTGGCTGTAGATCACAAAACCAAGATAGCCGTTTCTGCCTAAATACCATGGTGATTGGTGCATCTTCCAAGAATTAGTTGACCATACTTTTATATTTAATGTGCATTTATGAATGGCTTATACAGGATTAATAAATGTCTTAGTAAGCAATTAAACAATTGTTATAAATGATTAGACTACAACAGTCAGTAATTTGTTTATAAATGGCGTATAAATCATATTGTTGTAACACCTTCTAATGTGCAGATAAATTACCTTTAGCACATATTACTCATGTCTGTAGCATGCTCAAAATCTTAATTTATTAACTTTTTATAATCTATTTGTAAATATATATTTCAGTTGATTTTTCTTCTTCTCCAAAGAGAATTAAAGCCCCACTTTTTAGTGTGGACACATTTTAAGGTGCTAAGTGACAACATTTTACTTGTCTTTCCCATAGTTAATAAAACTAAAGCACTTAAAAGTATAAGAATGACTAGTTTTGAAATGTAATGACCTCATCCTAGTTGAGAGGGCAAAAGGTTAAGCAGGCAGCGGATACTTTGTTTTGGGGAAAAAGTTATTCCTCTAAAAAGTGAAATCTATCTATCTAAAAATAAATTTATCAAATGTAAGGTTTACAAATGGTCAAATAGAATATTTTAAGTTATGAGAAATGAAGTAGTGCAGGATATTTTCTGGAGATTGAAGACTGGTTAGTAGTATCTTACATCCTCTAGCTGTAGCTAGTGTGGTTATAGTTTGTGTAATAGGTGATTAACTTTCATTAGTATGTTCAGAAGAATTCTAGGGAATTCTTTACACAATGGTTATTAAATTGACTCATCTTTAAAAATTCCATTAATCTTAGCATTATAGTAAGAAGTTCTGGCAAACATTAAAGTGTGATTTTTGCCTATTGCTTTCAATGAGAGATTTTGCTGTCAAAATATATTGGGTGCAGGAGTAGGGCCGTACAACTCTTTCCCCCAAAATAGTCAGATTTTGGAGGTTAGCAAAGTAATGGAACATAATCTGTTATCTTCGATGTTTCAGTTTACAGTGAGACTGGCTCAAGAGATTAGGCAACTTCTCATAGTAGGAGATTGGTTCAAATGTAACAGACAAGTTCTGCTGCATCTGTATTAGAAGATCACCATCAGGTAGCAACCAATTTTTGTTACTCTAGACAAGTCTCACTGTATGGCTAGGTCTTCACTACACCTCTCTGTCGGCAGAGGGATGTAAATAAAGCACATCGGAAGTGCAAATGAAGGGATTTAAATATCCCGTGCTTCATTTGCATAATCAGGTTCTGGCGCTGTTTTGAACAAGCGCCATTTCGGAACTGAAACCACGGTTTAGACGCGGTTCTGCCGACAGTGGGGTGATTTTTCCACAGAGCCTGTACTCCTCAAAAAACAAGGAGTACAGGCAGGATCTGTCAAAAAATCACCCCGCTGTCGGCAGAACCGTGTCTAAACCATGGTTTCAGTTTTGAAATGGCGCTTGTTCAAAACAGCGCCAGAACGTGATTATGCAAATGAAGCACGGGATGTTTAAATCCCCGTTTCATTTGCACTTTCGATGTGCTTTATTTACATTCCTCTGCCGACAGGGGTATAGTGTAGACCTAGCCTATATGTGTTCCAGAAAATGTTGTTCTTTAATTCAAACATTTTATACTGTTGCTTTTCTAATCTACATGCTATCCTGTTCTGCTTGATTTTAGACTACTGTGGTATTATTTTTTTTTATTGCCTCCTCTACAGTCCCAGCAACATGTTTTCATATTTCATGGATTTCATTTCTGTCTTAGTGAGATCTTACATTTTGTTTGACTCATAATTATGTATCATTTTAACAGTGAAAGGAATGAGCAATCTTTAAGACATTTAGATACGTTTCTTTGGTAAGGTACCAAATGGAGCTCCCAGTGCTCAGAAAGATTAAGTGAATAGCTATTTTGTGGTGCAACTTCGTATGTAAAGCAGTGTTGAGTAACACATTGATTAGTACAACAGAGCCATCTGTGAATCACAGCCCCATTGCATTATTTTTATACCATGTTGGGATAGGCGATATGGATGTAAAATCCTGTTTAAAATGTGAACTGGTTAAACTATATGGTTAACCAGTTAACTGGCCCACCACAGCGTGCCATGAGTGGGCGGGGTTGCTGAAGCAGTCCCCCTCCTGCAGCACACCTCATTGGGTCTAGCTGGGCTGGAGCATCCCCCATGCATGGCATGGCATAGTGGGCCTGGCCAGGTGCTGTGGGCAGGGGGATGCTCTGGCCAGGTGCCGGTTAACTGGTTACCCCTTTACCTCCCTAATAGGAGATATTAAATGGTTAGGCCAAATTCATCCCTTCAGTAATGTCATCAAAGTCAGATGAGGAGACATGGATGTGAGATTGGTTTTATAACAAGCAGTCAGCAAAAAATATTTCACTAATTATAAGCTTTATATGCTACTCAGAATGAAATATATATTAGTATACAAACTGCTGCACAGAGCATGCAAAGCCTCAAACCCATCTAATGCCTTTTTAAAAATATAGTAAACTAGAAGTTTTACCTGGCTTTGCTCAGGTCCTTTATTCAATTAATGTGTGTTTTTCTTCATTTAAATCATTGCTCTGGGAAGAAGGAGTTAGGGATGAGGAGTTCAGTATGCAGGCTGCCCTGGTGAGAGAGGGCAACCCCCTGCCCTCTGTCACCACAGCTGCTGCAGAGGGCACAGCTGGAGGAGGGGTGCATGTCCCCTGGCCTGGGGAACAGACAGATAGAGAGACCTATAATCTGATAGACATACAAACAGACAGACTCTCTCAAATATATAGTAGATAGCTGTCTCTCAGTCCCTGCTGCCCCAATGGGGTTATAGCTTTGTCAGTACCCATCTCTGGCCCCTTGCCTCCTCCCTGTGGTCATTATACAGCATAACTTTCCCTGCTAGCTGCCCCCTCCCTTTCTGTGTTATGATAAACTATCAAATTCCAGGCACATTCCATTGCCCTGAAACAACCAAACCCTTATCTTGCTTTAAATTATGATGAGAGAAAGCTGCATACCGAATTTGGTGGTTCTAGTTCTTACTGCTTAGGAGGATTTCATTTACAAGTTTGACACCTGCAATAGAGGTTTAAGCAAAGACCTTAACTGTATGATCTGCTATATTCCATATCCTAACGACATAAAAAGTCAAGTTTCGGGTACTTAAGAGTACTTAGAATCCACCCTGTCAACTTCATTAAGCATGGACGCTCTGATTGACAATATGTTTTTCCCATTTTTTCTTTCTCTTTCCCTCCCCATCCCCTTTCTTTCTCTGTGATTTATTTGAAACCTAGACCCCTTAATTCATTCATCTGAAGAAGTGGGTTGTGCCCATGAAAACCCATGATACCATCTAAATTTTTTGTTAGTCTCTAAGGTGCTGCAGGACTATTAGATGCTTCTTAAGTTTTTGCTTAGGAGGAGTTTTTGAACAACAGACACTCACTCACAGACAAGCTAACTCAAATATATAGTAGATGACTGCAGGAACACTGAAAAAGTATTGATACACTTCCTTTCTTTCCTACACAGTAGAATAGATTGTTCTTGTGCTGTTAATAATGTCTTTTTGAAAAACTGCCAACTGTCTTCAGTTGTTTTTCCTCTTAAACTTGTGTCCCATGGGCTTTTACCTTCTACCACCCTAAGTTTGCTAAAGTCTGCCTTCTTGAAATCCATTTTTGAAATGTTGCTGTTTTCTCTGGTACCATTTCTACTTTCAAATTCTCAACCATTTCTTCCCTATTTCACAGTTAGTATCACATAAATGTTATCTATTATCTAGCCATAATGTTCTGTGTGATATAGCGGTGAGATGTACGACAGAGTAGCAGTCCATTTTTGGTGTCGTCTTGATCCGTAGTGCACCAAAGAGAAAGAAAAGTCTAATAGGTTTTCTGCATTGGGAACGACGACAGTATTCTGCACGTATTCAAAAGATCAATAGAATTTGTTTACAAACAGAATTTAATATCCTTTTTTCTAGGCATCAGCCCCATCATACAGGCAAAACATAGATAGTCTTACTACCATAGGCAGCAGGTATCGTAGTCAGGGGGAGACTGTGCCTCCCCAAACAGCCTACTGTGGCCCTGCCCCAAGCCAGCATACTTCCTACAGGGACTGGGAGCTGCTGGGGTGGCTGGTGCTAAAGCCACGCTGCTTATCTGGAGCTCTGGGGCTGGCCACTTGAGCACCAGGACTGGGGTCACCTCGAGCTCTGGGGTTGGGAGCATGGCAACCACACCACCCAGCCACTCGAGCACTGCTGGGGCCTCCTGGAGACTTGGGGCTAGTGGTGAAGCAACCATGCTACCTAGCTGCCTACAGCAGCAAGGCTGATGGCAATGTGACGTCAGGCACAAGGGGAGAGGCCAGGTCTAGCCTGCCCTTCTTTACTACCCATTCATGGAATGTTAACGTAGCCTTTTTTCTGGTAATACTTTAAAGTTAGATCCTGATGTAAATGTTTTCAAACAAATTAGAAAAGCAGATTATGCAGACTCGATGGAAGATAGACTAGGAATAAGTTCCTACAATAGTGGTGGGCAATAATTTTTAAAGGGGGGGGCCACTTCACAAATTTCCGTAGGGGGCGGGGCCTTGGCCAGAAGGGCTGGGGCCTTTAAATAGCAGGAGTTGAAAGGGCTTGTGCCTGACCAGCAGCTCCCAGGCAATGTGTTAGCAGTGGGGCCAGGAGCTGTGAGCCCTTTCAACTCCTGCTGTTTAAAGGGCTTGTCACCTCCCTGGCAGCTCCCAGGCAATGCGTTAGCGGCAGGGGCTGGGAACTGCTGAGGGCCAGATGAAAGTGCTTGATGGGCCGAATCCGGCCCACTGGCAGCCTTTTTCCAGCCCTTCCTACACAAATCACTTGGTTCTGGGATTAGCATGATATAAATTGCTCAGGGAGTGCAAAGTGTATATGTATGAAATGCTACTGTTCCTATAGGGCTACATAGATAGCAAACAGTGAAGAATTAGGTCCTTTCTATATGATATTATCTATGGCAGGGCTACTCAACATGCGGCCTGCAGGCCACATGCGGCCCGTTGGTTTGCGGCCCACGGGTGGGAGCTAAACCAAAAAAGTAGTCAATATAATGGGCTTCTGTTGATATGCATTTCAGTAGTTAAATTCCTGGACTGTCATTGCTCATTAAAAGTGCTGTCATATGGGTGGAAATCGGGTAAATATTGCATTTTATTAATATCAGCAGAACTGACTTAAATGGGGACAGTATTGTGTAGTCTTGCCTTAATTTTTGTATTCATGCCCATCAGTGTGAAAGAAGCTATTTGCATATATTTGTATATATATTTGCATATACATGCAACCACACTTAAGTTGCAGCCCTCCGCATATGCTGTGAGTATCATTGTGGCCCCTGCGGCTTCTAAAGTTCAGGAGCCCTGATCTATGGCTATGTTACCCAAGTGGCCGTACAAGGGAGGGAGCTGGCTCTACTCTTGATGTTATGCAGAAATAAATTAAATGTGAATAAAATGGAGAGGCAAGAAACCAAATCAACTGCTATTTTTATTGCAACAAAAGTATCTGTGATGTGATCTGAATAGAGAAAAAAGCATGCAGGACATCATCACGTTGTGTAAAAGCTATTAAGTTAAATAAATTGAATATTTTGTTCATATTTTTAAAATGCTCTCATAGGCTCTGATATTGCTTAACTACTGTACACTGTACTGAAATAATTTTAAAAATTGTGAAATTAGTTCTGGCACTATGATTTACTTTTGAAAGAATGAATGAGAAATGTTTTATGCAATCTCAATGGAAAATATTATTTTTTCCACCAAGGTGAAGAAGGGTTTTAATGTAGTTGGTCTGTTGGTGAAATATTTGAGTGCAAAAGTGAGCACAGATTCTCTTTATAAGATGACTAATGTTCAAGTAAATTTGTGTTTTAAATATTTCACTGTGTAATATGATTGAGTAAAATACAAGCATGAAATTTACGTCACCAAGAGTAAGAAAGAACTGGAAAAGCAAGTCCTCCTAGGTTTTAAGTTGGTTACATTAGCTCTAGTTAACAAGGTATCAGAAATAATCATATTAAAATGCTGTAGTATATGCTGAAATAGGGACTTAAAAAAATCAGAGCATAATAATCCCACTTTCAATAGGGTTTATTGTAAAAGTTTAGTCTAAGGAAAATTAGGGTTAATTTGCCATTATTTTGTATAAATGTTTAATTTTGGCATTCAGGAGAAGCTATGGAAAGCTTGGAAATGCTGCTAGTGTCTTATTTGGGAGGATCCAATGAGAGAGAGACAGATGGTTGCTGGAGGAATCTTAGGAAAAGTGCTTCTTTAAGAAGTGCTTGTCTGGGTCACCATTCCTACCTCAGACTGGAGCACCTCTTCTGTGTGTCTCTCTTCCAACCCCTGCTCTGCAGAGATGGGATACAGGGGCAGAGACACACCCAGACATCAGTATTCCCCTCCTGTCGTTCCCCCCAATTCTCCTCTGCACAACTAGCAGGAGAGTCCTGGGAGCAGCTCTGCTGCAGGATGGAGTAAGGTGGTGGGAGGGGCAGTTGAACACATGCAGGGAACTGTTGATGTGGCAGTGCAGGAGTCTGAGGATGTGAGGGTATGAGGGGTAGGGAGTTCACGTGTATGATGGGCTCAGGGTTGGTGTGTGAGGGGGGGTTCAGAAGTGCTATGACACTGAGGCCAGATAGGGGTTTCATTTTAAATAAAGTCAAATAATATGTCCAGCAGAAAAGTTTTCAACATTGTCTTTATTTATGGTGGGTTGAGGAATCTTTTTTGGGTCAGGGGCCACTGACCCACAGAAAAATCAGTCGTGGACCACACAAGTGAGTAAAAAACAAAACAGAACAACCCCCCCCCCTAAATCCCCAACTGAAACACCTCACTCCCCTGGTGCTCCAGGAGTCTTCTGGGGCTCCAGGGTTAGTAGATTTTGTGGGCTTCCTAGGCTCTGGGGTGAGGCAAAAAACAAAGGGTTAAGAACAAGGCTGCCATGAGTGGGATAGGGATGGGAGTGAGGATCTGGGTGGGAAGTGAGGTGTAGGAGGGGGTGAGAGTGTGAGGTCTGGGTAGGAGTTTGGGTGCAGGGGCAGGCTGGGAGTAGGGTGCCAGGGGAGGGGGAGGAGGCAGGAGCAAGGGAGGGTGCAGGAACAGGCTGGGGGCAGGGTGTCTGGCTGGGAAGGCGGTGGGAGTAAGGGAGGGGGCAGGAGTGGGCTGGGGTGCAGGATTTTGGTGGGGTTGAGAGGAGTGTGGGGTCTGGGCATGAGGGGGGGGCACTTACTTGCTTTTGCACCATGTCACAGGCACCATGTAACATGGCCTCGCGCTGCTCCCATTCGCCGGATTCTGGCCAATAGGAGCAAAGGGGAAGTCTCCAGGAAGTGCATCCTTGCGAGGCATGTCCCCCAGCTTGCTCTGCTTGTTCCCTGCACATTGGATCGGGAGGGGAGGCTTGGGGTTTTCTCCCCCGCCACAGAAAGCCAGTGCTGGCGTTCCAGTCTTGCGGTGGGTCCTCATTAGGCTTGAACATTCCTTGCCACTGATATGGAGAGAAACACACAGCATCCCTCTCTGTACAAAGTTTTTTCCTTCATTATATTTTGACTGTTTAGTTTCACATTGTGTATTGTAAGGGTATGTCTAGACTTCATCCCTCTGTCGGCAGAGGGATGCAGATTAGGCAGGTCGACATTGCAAATGAGGCAGGGTTTTAAATATCCCGTGCCTAATTTGCATAAAAATGGCCACCGCGTTTTGCTGACTCAACACTTTGTCGGCAAAAAGTGACAGTCTAAAGGGGGCTCTGTCGAGAAAGAAAGCCTTTTTCGACAGATCCTGTAAACCACCTTGCAGGAGGCACAAGGGATCTGTCGAAAAAGGCTTTCTTTCTCGACAGATCCCCCTCTAGACTGCCGCTTTTTGCCGACAAAGTGCTGAGTCGGCAAAATGCGGTGGCCATTTTATGCAAATTAGGCGTGGGATATTTAAATCCCTGCCTTATTTGCAATGTCGACCTGCCTAATTCTTCATTCCTCTGCCGACAGAGGGATGCAGTCTAGACATACTCTAAGTGTGCATGATGAATCACAAATAAGGAAAGGATATTATTTCTTTCTGCACAGCTATTAATTAAGAAGGTGAGTGTGCTGAACTACACACAAGGAGTAGCTTGATATGAGAAAAGATATTAATTGAGCTAATTATGATAAATAAAATTAGGTGTGTTCAATAGGTGTGTTCCAGTCAGACACTGGAATAAATTGCCCAGGGAGGTTGTGGAATCTCCATCTCTGGAGATATTTAAGAGTAGGTTAGATAAATGTCTGTCAGGGATGGTCTAGACAGTATTTGGTCCTGCCATGAGGGCAGGGGACTGGACTCGATGACCTCTCGAGGTCCCTTCCAGTCCTAGTATTCTATGATTCTATGAATACCTTTTTCTGGGTGTGCTCCAGCTTACCTCACTTTCTTACGCACACCCTATCCTAATTAATTCAGTGAACCACCCATGCATGAAGGAGAGACTACTTGCATGTTCGTAACTAATCAATCACACTTGATTAAATTGAAAACTATGTTCCACACCCTAATTTCTGATACTGTACACCCAGACAAGCCCCTTGAAAGCAGTGCAGTTGGGCAGGAACAAGTGAGAACATACTGTAGTCCTCTGCTTATTTTAATCTGCTATGAAATTTTCTTTGGTACAATTATAATAGTCTCATGTTGCAAGGCTCTGGAATTGTGCTACCAGGCGAAACAATAATCAGTATTACAAAAATGAGGCTGTGTAATCTTGCTTACTGTGTGTCACTTATGCAATGCCATAAGCTTTGTCCAGAGCTGTCATATGAGTAGTGATCCAAGCTAAGCTCATAATCACATTATTTTCCTTTCATGCCTCTCAGCAGCAGACTTGCCATTGCAAAGAGCTGAGTTTGCAGTACTAGAAGTGAAATTTATATTTTGCTTGGTTTTTGTTGCACCTAGCATAGGTCTCTAAAGTTTCACTAGACTTTAGTGTGGTATGTTAAATTGATTTTATTTCTAACTTAAGTACAGTACATGTTGTCATTAAGTTAATATGCAATTGTGGTTTTTTTGGCATTGCTCTTTAAGTGATTGCACATAACAGCTAGTACATAATATTGAGAGGATTTAAAACAAAAAATATTTTAATAAACTACAGACTTCAGTGGGCATCACAATAAAAACCTTGTTGCATTAGCCTAAGGAACTGTATACATAAGAGGAGACTAGTGATGTCTGAAGGAGCGCAGGCAAATTGGATATGTCCCTATCTTTCCTGACAGAAGGATTCTCTAGATAATTTTTTTTATTAAAAATGGTGCAATGTTAGGGCTGACTAGACGTGGGCCACAAATGCTTTAACTCAGACCTTTGTGCTTCAAGGACTCCTATTCTTTTTACATCCTCTGCCTAACACATCAGTTCCTGTCCTTCTAGTACTCCATGCACAGCTTTAAGATGCATTTAGGACTCTGATATTCCCCACTTCCCTTTGCTGAGGTATGTCAGGCTTTGTCTACACTAATAGTGTGCATCCTAGGGGACAACCACCTGGGGCTGGGGGATAAGAGTTTCTCTGGTGGGATGTGAAACTTTGGCCTTTTGCCCTTTTAAAAAAACAAAAACACAGGCTGGCTTATTTTCAACAATTTGATAACATTTATGACTACAGTAAGTCTTCTCAACCTTGAAAATTAACAATGATTCTTATTCATTTGAAAAGTCATCTAATGATTAATATTAAAAAGTAAACTGACAACATATACAGTAAGAGTTGAGAGCCTGCACTCTTGAGTGAGTCATGCTGTAACACTAAACTGAATGAATAGTTTCATCTTTGTGTTTCTCCGCCACCTTCTGGCATAACCTTCAGTTTTGTTGCATGCACAATCTAATTAGCAGTGCACAGATAATGATGACATTAAAGGTGCCAAAAAAAAAGAAATGGATCAGCTCATTGTGTTTGTCAGACATTGCTATGAGTATGAAATTCTGGAAGATATGGTCTTCTGCAATACCACTTGCGGGGTGAACTCTTATTATGTATGCCCCTCCCCCCCCACCCAAGTTTACACTTCATTGGGATAGATTAGAGGACTAAGCTAGGAAAAGTGGGTTTTATTCTTAATCACTAGTTTGCTGTGTTGGCTTAACCAAGTTATAAAATATCTCAGTGATTCATCTGTCCCATTTATTGAATAGGATAGGTATACAGATACTTAACAGTGCTTTACCTTCTCTATTGCATTATGCAGGATTTGCTATGAGAGATTATCCCAATAGAGTTCTAGATAAATTTGCTCTAAAAGTTCATAGAATTTAATTGAGTGGGATGTGTCTGCTATAGGTTGGTATAAAAATGCTTCAGGATAGTATTCATTCCCTGATAAATTCAATAGGACTGTTTTGTTGTAGGGAATGTAATAGTGTAGTCGATTAACCGATAAGCAAAAGCTTGTAGGTTAATGCTATAGACCAGTGTTTCCCAATTGGTGCTCTGGGGAACCCTGGGGATCCGCGAAGCGAAAGCAAGGGTTCTGCGAAGAGCCGGCACTCCCCCGGCCCCTGTTAAAGAGACAGAGCCATGGCAAGGACTTTTTTTTTTTTTTTTTTTGGCTCAACGAAACGCAGCAGGGGCCTTTTTCTTTTTAAGGCAACTCTAGGGGTTCTGTGGCCAAATAAAATTGGGAAACACTGCTATAGACTACATGCATTTCCTCTCCCCAACCAGTAAATTTTTTAGCAGGCTGGCCTACCTCAGTCTTGGCTTACGACGGGTCCAGGACCTACCCCTGCTGTGGCTCTGCTTTTAAAGTGTATTAGGTGGTAGACGGGCAGGCTGCCTGGCACAGTTCTGGCTCATGCTGGGTCCAGAAACACAGACCGCCCCCACTTCTCCCAAAAAAGGGGCTGCTGCCACCCCTGTATCAGAGGCAGCAGCATGGGGCGACAAGGAGCTGGTGTGCGAGGGGAGCTGGTTTTTAAACTGGCTCCCTTCACAGATCAGCTCCTACCTGGCACCCTGCGCTGCTACCTCTGTATCAGAATCAGCAGCATATAGTGAGAGGGGGCTCCTTGGGAGTGGGGCTGGACTGCAGTAGCTTCCAGCCCTGCCCCCAGGGACTTATAGAATAGTCGAGTAACTGATAAGAATTCATGAGGTTACTCAACTATTCAATTAACCGATATTTAACATCCTTATTCAGTAGGACAATTAAAATGTTTTGGGATCGATTGCTGAAGAGCACTAAGCATAACTACAGTATATATTTTTATAGCTCTAGAGTAAGTCAGGCTACACTAGTAACATACAAAGTGGAATTACTCAGGAATTAAATATAAAAGTAAGATCAATCTAGGACACTTCATGACTTTTTGTTCAGTTCAAGAATTGCAGACTCTCATGGCGTGTTTTTCCTTTCTATGGGGTAGTTGACTGTGTTTTGTTTTATAAAGCAATAATCTGGGGCCTGGCTTTCTAAAAGAGGCCAAATTCTGCTCCACGTTTCTTAGATCTATGTCTGTCTTTATTGCTAAAATGAATATTGATCTGCAAAAATGAATCTTTTCCCATTCACCTTTATTTCAGTAAGAAAGTATATTAAATAAATTATCACAATATATACAAATATCACCAGTATAAAAATTATTCCAATTTATAAAAAAGTCATAAATATATTAAAACTAATAGTAAGTGGTATCTCCAAATCACATCACCTAAGTAGTTCATTTGTATAGCCCATTATAAAACTAAAATAGTAGTTCTCTCAAGTGTTTAATCATCAGTATAAGTGCTAAATTCTATTTCCAATTGAATATGTGCAACAAATTAGTTATCTATTGATTTAAATTGATTGCAAATAAAACAAGCTACTCAGTTTAGCAGCTGGAGTGGCCAAAAGTCTAGACAGGTTTCTGTGTCTGTGGATAGCAGGTTCTTCTTGAAATGACTATTAGATGTTTGGATCTATTGCATTATGGTTTTGAAAGTTAGTTTGACATAGTACTCTCTCTCTGCCTCACGAGCGCTTGTTAGGATGTCATATAGTCAGTCTTTTAGTTTTTATAACCTATATCAACTGATACACAGAATAAACCAACCTACAATTGACTTATCCAAAAAGTGCAGAAGGAATCATAGTAGTGTTCATCTCTGAGTTAATATTTCATCATACATATTTCATCGGTTTACTAATATTAAAATCAAAACAGGGTTTTAAAAAGGTAGTGTTTTGCTTTAAATATATAAAAAAAGTTTCACAGAAACAGGAAGTGTTCCTTTACACTTAAGTAAAGGCTAATATTTAGAGACAGTAGGTTTTCCCCCTCCAAGTACCATAAGCTTTTCTGGCTGGGTATGCAGCAGCATTTGAAGTAGTAACAAAAGACACTTGTAATTTTCCTTAAACATCGTTAAGTGGCACCGTTTCTTTTTCCTTTGCAGCTTTTGTTTTCTTGCATTTATACAGGGTCACAGACAAGAGAATGATTGTAATGAGGATTACAAGGGCTGCAGCTGCTATGATAATAAAAACTTCGGTCCCATACTCTGTTGGGGGGGGAAGAAAAAGCAAGCAAAGAATTAACAGCTCATCAGTGCATACAGATTTTTATATAATGTTTATTTGCTTTATCTTAACATCATAACTAACATGGGTCCCAATCCTATAAATGTATTGAATACCTCTCATGAGGTGATAAGACCATTCACGTCTCCTTGAAGCCAATCTCTTCCTATGAAGCACTCTGAACCTTAAAGGATCAGGTACTCAGTTATATCCATAAATATAATGCTTGTGCAACAGTTTTGGACACTAACAGAAACTTATTCTGTGGTTCTACACTGTTAAAACCAAAACAGTTTGGACAAAATTTAATGAACTCAAATATTTTGTGATACCACATTGAATATTCTATATTGCAGGAATGTTTTTTGTATGATGGTGAGAGGATGAAATTTTGGGGAAAGAAATGGTTTCTGCTTATGAATACAAAATGCAGAGATTCTTTCTTTATAGGGAATGAGAAGGGACTGTAAGGGAGAGCAGACAGCACTAATTTATGATCTGATATTTTTTTCAGTAAAGTGTTTCTCTTGATACCAATGAAGAAAATAATGCTTTTAAAAACAGCCAACTGATCAAAATACCAACTGAAATGTATTAAATAATTGTGGATATTTTGGGCAGTTTCAATATTGATTTAAATTACAACAGAATACAAAGAGTACAGTGCTCACTTTATATTATATTTGATTACATATATATACTGTAAAAAGATAACCGATATAGTATTTTTCATTTCATCTCTTTAAAGTACTGAAGTGCAGTCCCTTTACTGTGAAAGTGTAACTCACAAAATGTAGGCTTTTTTTGGTTACACAACTGCACTCAAAAAACAAAGTAAAATGCCTACTAAGCACTACTACTTGTTCTGCCAATTGCTAAGACAGATACGTTTGTTTACATTGACAGGAGATACAGCTACCTGCTTCTTATTTACAATGTCAGCAGAAAGTGAGAACAAGTATTCACATGGCACTTTTGTAGCTGGCGTTTCAAGGTATTTACTGCCAGATATGCTAAACATTTGTATGCCCCTCATGCTTTGGCCACCATCCCAGAAGACATGCTTCCATGCTGATGATGCTCTTTAGCCGCCCCCAAAAAAAAAAAAAAAAAGGTATTAATCTGTGACTGAACTCCTTGAGGGTGAATTGTATGTCTCCTGCTCTGCTTTACCATATATTTCATGTCATAGGTATCTCGGATGACGACCCAGTACATGTTTGTTTTAAGAACAATTTCACAGTAGATTTGACAGAATGCAAAGAAGGTACCAATGTGAGATTTCTAAAGATAGCTTCAACACTCAACCAAAGCTTAAGAATCTGAAGTGCTATCCAAAATCTAAGAGTTGTGGACCATGCTTTCAGAAGCTTTAAAAGAGCGAGACTCTGTTGTGGGAGCTATAGAATCCAAACGACCAAAAAAAGCAAATTCTGCTGGTGGCATCTGACTCAGATGGTGAAAATGAATATGCGTCAGTCCACACTGCTTTGTATCATTATCAAGCAGAACCCATCATAAGCATAGACACATGTCCTCTGCAGTGGTATTTGAAGTGTGAAAGGACATATAAATCTTTAGTGCATCTGGCAAGAAAATGTTTTGCAGTGCCAGCTATAACAGTGCCATGTGAATGCCTGTTCTCATTTTCAGGTAACACGGTAAACAAACGGGAAGTATTCTTCTGCAAATTGTAACCAAACTTGCTTAGCTGGGAAACTTTCATTATAAGTAAACTATTTATCAAAGGGAAAGAAAAATATAAGCCCAACGATGAGGAAATCTGAAATCTCAGTGAAAAGTCGTCAGTGCAGGCCCCCAAAAGATGAAAAACATTTTTAAAGTGAAGAGGCAATTGCAGTTGGTGGAAAAAGGTGGGATGTTCAAAAGTGCTCACTGTTGAACTAACTTGCTCTCACTGAAGTCAATGGTAATGTTGAGATATGGTAGAAATCTCAATGATTGCCTCATGAAGATTCTTCTCTTGGGTTTTTCATATGGAATGGGTAAGGGGGTCCAAAGTAATTTAAATAGAAAGCCATTTCTTCTGGAATCAATGAAACTTATGTATCTCAATGCTTCATACAGAGAATTACAAAAAAATTGTTGAATGCAAGAGACAGCAAGACAAATAGTCTGTTTACTTGTTTCACCAGATACATACCATCCAAGACATCTCTCTGATGACTGGTGCAATTCACCTTGCTTTCTTGACTTTTGCGGTTCTCTGTGCGAGAGAGAACAGTTGCCTGTATATGGAAGCAATAGTTCTTTCCTTTGTCAATGCTTATTTCAAACTGATTATTTTTTGTTGTTGCCTCTTTCTGTGTTTAAAGGGAAAAATGACAGTTTCTTCAGGAAGACATTCTTTGTAAAAGTTTTAAATAGCACAGAAGTTTTGTAAGTATATAACATACAAAATTAGAAGTATGGGAAGTTCAAAATAAGGATTTACCTTTCCTGTACTTTGATCTTTCCAATAATATAGTGTGTATTCCAGGTCATTTTTAAAAATATCTCTGATACTTTTAAAGCTTTTATTGGAAAATCTGTATGGTGTAAGTGGATCTTCAATTACCACTTTCAGCTTGGAGTTGATCTGTTCATAAGTTTGAATCCCAGGTCTCCCGACTGTAGCTAATACACATACAAAAACATTTTTAGACTCAATTCCAGGCATAGGAAAAAATTATTGGTAATTTTCACACAACATTCCCCATTATTACCTCAGCCTTCCCCTCTCCAAAAAAACCCCCAAACAAACCCAAAAAATCCATACACATTCTCTACGTTTACCAGGTTTAAACACAGTGCCTAAGTCATGGCTGGTACTTCTACACAGCAGAGCTAAAGCTGAAATAAGCTACGCACCTTGAGCTACATCAGTAGCGTAACTTAAGTCGAAATAGCTTATTTCCACTTTTGGTGCTCTCTACACCACAGGAAGTCCGAGAAAGAGCACTCTTCCTTGACTTCCCTAACTCCTTGTAAAATGAGAGTTACAGGAGTCAGAGAAGTCCTCCAGCTTGACATTATTATGACATTGTTGAAATAACTGCTTGTAGTGTAGATGCGGATCCAAAATAACATTGCTGTGTAGATGTACCCATAGTGGCTGGCCCAGGCAATGTGCATATTAACAACATTTCAACCCAATGCACACTGCTCACACAAAATTCTAGGCACCACTTAAAATCCTGTGTTAAGGGATAAAGTGGTGCAAGTCCCCTGGAGTGGGAAAGATTTCCGCTATAGCTAGAAGGTGGCCAAACACCACAATGACAAGAGCAAGAACCTAAATAGAAAAACTCTAGGCTCAATCCAAGACCCACTGAATTGACAGAGCTGATATAAAAAGGTGATGTGATATAACAAAGAATTACTAGAGAATCCTACTTACTCTGATTGTATGGTGTGAATTTTGGGGAGATTGCATAAGATGGCTCTTCAAAGTTTTCTGACCTTGAAAGCATTTCAGACCTTATATGTGCAGTATAGGTGTCTTTTACATTCCGCAGTTTGTCAGTAACATCACACTCTGTTTCTTCTGTGTGGATGCATGCTTTTTCCCAGTTTGAGTTGATTCTGAAAGGAACCAAGAATGAAATATTGATAACACTTTCTGAACAAAGTTTCCTGCATATGCATATACATTCATGCATGTCGTATACAATGCCTGGGATAAAATGGTTCTCAGTAATCATCAAAGTCCACAATTTTTTACAGTTTCTTCTGAACACATCATGCTTGTACCAGTAAGCTATGTTTTGTGAAGCTGAGGGGAAAAATCCATACCATGCAAACATGCTTGATTCATATTTTAAAAAATTTAACTAAATTTCTGTTTCTGTCCAATAGCAGCTGCCTGTTTGCAGGAGAGGCACCATGTGAAGTACCCCTCCCCACCTCATATGGATCCTGTAGCTGCTCATATGGACCTTCCTGCACCCCTACCCCATGTAACCCAAACCTTCTGCACCCCCACTACAGCCCCCATACATCTTCCCAGACACTGTACACCCTCCAATGCCCCCCTCAGGTCACATCCCCCTCTCAATCCACTATTCCTGGTCATAGCCCAAATCCCTGCACCCACTCCTGCCCCAGCTTACAACCCCCTCTCAGACCATGCACCCCCTTCTAAACTCCTGCCTCAGGTTACATCCCTCTCCCAGACCTTGTAATTCAGGGGTGGGCAAGACAGCCTCCACAGGCTGGATCTGGCTTGCGAAGCCCTTTGATCTGGCCCACGGCCACGCTGCCATTCCCCCAACCCCAGGGCAATCAAGACGTAGGGATGGGGGAAGCACACGTAGCACCAGAGGGAACTGCTTGCTGTTCAAAACAGCTGGCAGTTCTCTCTAGGCACCGGGCGCCTTTGGCAGGGTGGAGGACAACGACTTCATACGCTCCCCAGCCCAATCAGGGTCTGTGGGTGGGGGAACACACAAAGTTTCTGCCTTCATCCCTTCCGCCTGAGGCCCCACTCCTTCTGGGGTGTCCTGCAACCACTTCTGAAATTCATGAAGTACCTCCCACCTTCAAAAATTGTTGCCCACTTCTGATTTAGCCCCTCATCCAGTGCTCACAGGAAAAAAAAATACAGGAAAGTTATTGCATATTTCACCCTTTGCTCATGAAGTTTAGCCTCCAGTTGTAGACACTGGAACATGCCAGAAATTGTTACAATACAATGCTTTCCAAAAGTCTAGTGCGCAGACGGTTAATAATGCATTTTCTCTTTGGGGCATGTTCAGTCATTGTTTACATGATAATTCATAGACCATATGCACAGTGAAGATTTTATATTCAACAGAGTTTTGTAATAAAAATAAAATTAGGCACTTAATATGTGCTTGTTTCTTATTAGCCCAGTGTTTTGAAGAAGTCTATCATTAATTCTATAGCTTCAGGGAGTAGCCGAGTTAGGATAAATTTAAAAAACCAAAAATGGTCTGGTAGCACTTTAGACTAACAAAACATGTAGATGGTATCATGAGCTTTTGTGGGCAGAGCCCACTTCTTCAGATGACTGGAGTTTTTACCAGTCAAGTGCTACCAGACCATTTATTAATTCTATAATCCATGAATTGAAGTAAGCTTAGGCAGTTAGATGGAGAGATTATTTTTTAAAGTTACCCAGCAAGACTAAATAGCACTGAACTACTTAACTAATGCATTAATCATTAAATTAGAATAAAATTAGTCATATCTATGATATGTCTGCAACTACTTTCTCTCAGCATTAAAATGAGGGAATTGTTTTAACACAGTGTTTCTCAAACTGTGGGTCCTGACCCCCTTGGGAGTCATGAGCAACTTAGAGGGGGGTTGCAAACAACTTAGAGGGGGGTTGCAGCAATGGAGAGGGGGGTCGCTAGCAACTGAGAGGGGGGTCACGGTATCACAAGTTTGAGAACCCCTGTTTTAACAGATGAAACTATATTTTTTTAAAAATGTAGTCTTCATGAAGGGCTCTAAACTGGTGCAAAATATTTTCGGCCAAATTTTCCAGTATCAGGTGGCCTGTACTGAAACCCCAGAGCCAGCATCTGATCCATACATTTCATTTCTACAATGAGCAGACTCAGAGACTGGAATCAGGTACACATACATTTGGAAGCAACCAAAACCCAAAATAGGGATCATAACTTTCCCATAAGTTCCCATGTTTGGACTCTGTGCATTATGTTAATAGATTCAAGATATTCAATCATTCTGCCAGCACGACTATACTTTTTTCTGCTTTGATCTCAAATGTCTGTTTAAAATTGCCATTCATTATAATCCAGTGGACAGAAGGGCAGGGGTACAGGCACTCATACTTACAATTATATCTACTTACCCAGATATTTCTACTGTATAGACATAGTTAGTTGGGTTGGGTTGCCACTGTAGTATTGTTTTGAAATTGATTGATGACCAAGTTATATTAACTGCTGTTGGCAGTTCTGAATTACCTTTAAAGACAGGAAAAAAAAGTTGTGATGAGTCACGTTGTGTAGAGCTCTAGATTTATTACATTCCCTATTTAGCAGAAGTAAGATTTTTATTTATAATGGTTTGTGGGGAGAAAAAATGACAGAAATCTCATAATTCATTTTACTTCTGCTATGGAAAATTCTTTTTTTATTGGCAAATGTGGGAAGAAAGTTCCTCTCCTCCCACTTGATGATCTAAATCTTTTGCAATACAGTATAGTTGGCCCCAAATGTGCAGAAAGACCACTGGATGCATCTAGGAGCAGTTCAGAATTTTGCTTGCTTCTATTGTTTTACTACAGTTTAAGCCAACACACATATTTTATAATGAGCGTGTAAAGACTTGAAAGAAATGTGAGATTTTGCATCATATTTGCCATTCATATATATTACATACAGTACAGGTAAAAATAATTTATAGTGTAGAATCCAATAACTGAGTTTCCTGATTCTTATTCAGATGAATTCTCAACCATAGCAATTGCAGATCTGACTTACATTTTTCTTATTTTAAAAAGCACACAGAGACAAGTAAACTGTGCACCAAAATAAATGCAAAATTTCGTTTTATAAAAGTGAAGGAAAAAGTGCATGTATATTGTACACTTTAGTATTACTTTTCAACATTTCCAATCATAAATTTAATGAAGTCTAAATTCAGTGTAAAGAACTAGAAGTATGTGAAAAATCCTACAACACTAGTCAAAGCACAGGAGTAGTGCATTAAAAGGTCATACGTTCCACACACAACTATATTAAAATGGAAATAATTGTTTTAAAATTTTTATAATCTGTTTCCTTGTATGAATATCACCTGCTTCTGTAAGTATAACTCATTTGATATGCTTTTTAAATATATATATATATATAGCCAAAAATCAGAGCAGTCCAAAGTGGAGATATTGAAAAGAGACTCCAAATAATTCCAGTAAAATGTTGGTGCTAATAGCACATCATTCTAAATAAATGTATTACCTGCCTTCTCTCCTTCGCTTTACCGTTTAGTAACATAAAAGATCAGTCTCTATCCTACCCATAAACAACTATAAAGCTGAAACTTAATTTTGAAACTCAAACTGCAGAAAAAGAGGCAAAATATGGAGCTTTCCCTGGAAAGGGAAATGGGCAAACCCCTAGCGCTCTCCTGGGCTCTGCTGTCGTCAGTCTAGATTTCAGCAGAGCCCTGTTCGTTCCACTGGTGCTTCCTGGAGCTACGGGCTCCATTTGCGGCACCTACCCCAAATCTACAGCTCCCACGTCCAGCCAAACGTGCCAGCCTCGGTGGCGCTGGGAATTCCGACACACCGATGGCACCAGTCTTGTCCCTTCGGCTGCGGGGGCGGGGTTATGGCCCTCAAGCCAGCCACGGCTCTTGCGCCCAAGTGCAGCTCCCAGGGAGGGCTCCTGGATGTTGCCTTTTATCCTCGAAACCCCTCCTGCAGCCTCGTTTCTCCGTCCGCCTGCCCAGGCTCGTGCCGGACATTGCCCCCAGCCTTTACCCCAACAGCATCCCCGCGGAAGCGGCGCGCCCCAGAAGTCTCTCTGTACCGCTGCCCTCCGCGGCGGGGCAGACTGGCCCACGGGGCGCCCCACTGGGCACTACCCCCGGGCTCGGGGAGCGAGCCGCGCTAGCTGAGCTGCTGGCCCGGCAAGAAGGGCGAAGGCACCGGGCGGCGCTGGGCAGCGGCACTCACCTGCGCAGGGACCCAGCCGGGAGAGCAGCGCGGCCAGGAGCAGCGCCCGGCCCAAGGCTGCGAATAAGGCGTCCGAAGCGCTCGCCATCCCTCGCGTCGCGTCGCGCCCAGGTGCCTGCAGTGGCCGCTTGCTGCCGCTGTCCGAGCGAAGTTTCCCAGGGAGGCGGGATTGACGCTCTTTATAGCCGGGTGGCGCAGACGGGGAGGGCTGGGGCTGAGTCACTGGCGGTGATTCAGTCGCCGCGCCGAGGTGCGGAGCTCCGAGCCACTCCCCTCGGCCAGGTGCCGAGGAACAGAGCGAGCGAGCGGGGTTGGCTGCGACTGGCGCAAGGAAGAGGCCGGCGGAGAAGTGAAAACCCCGGCTCCTGGCGGGGGAGAAGGGACACTCCTCCCCTGCCCCCGCTCTTCCTTTCTCCCTCGCCTGGCGGAAGAGGGCGCCTTCCGGGGAGCTGCTGCGCGGCCTCTTCCCCTGCTCTAACCCGGCCAGCTGGCTGCCTCGGGCAGAGGGCTCGGTCCTCAGCAAGGCTGGGATCGCAGGGGAACCTGTAGCCCCGCGCTTCGGTGATCCCTCTTCGCCCAAGCACCTTCGTTCTAGAGAGGGGCACAACCATCGTGGTTTAGCTCTTGTGCCCATCCTATGGCGGTGGGGGGAGAGGGCAGAGGTAGTGTTTGCGGGGAGAAAAGAGTTAATTTGAAGAGGCCTGTTTTTGCAGTCTTCTTTCTTCTAAAGAAATAGTTCATTTGAAGAAGTGGGTTGTGCCCACGAAATCTCATGATACCACCTACATGTTTTATTAGTCTCTAAGGTCTCTAGACTACAGGTTTTTTTCGGAAAAAGTAGCCTTTTTTGGAAAAAACTGTACCTGCATCTAGACTACCTCAAGTCATCTTTCGAAAAAAGGCGCTATTGCATTAAAACAGGGCTTTTTCAAAAGAGAGCGTCTAGACTCTCTCTCGAAAAAGTGAGCCGCTTTTTCCAAAACTCTTCTTGTCTAGATGCTCTTTTTCAAAAGAGGCTTTTTTGAAAGATACTTTCGAAAAAGCCTCTTTCGAAAGAGGCTTGCAGTTTAGATGTAGCCTAAGGGTTTGTCTGCACTTGCACTCTCTTTCGATAGAGGGATGCAAATGAAGACATTCGAAATTGCAAATGAAGCCAGGATTTAAATATCCCGCGCTTCATTTGCATAATCGCGTTATGGCGCTATTTCGAAATAGTGCTATTTCAAAATAACAGACGCTGTTAAGACGCGGTTACTTCGAGAGAGAACCCTTCTCTCAAAATAATTGGTAAACCTCATTGTATGAGAAATAAGGGTTATTTCGAGAGAAGGGTTTTCTCTCAAAGTAACCGTGTCTTAACAGCATCTGTTATTTCGAAATAGCGCTATTTTGAAGTAGCGCCATAACACGATTATGCAAATGAAGCGCAGGATATTTAAATCCCAGCTTCATTTGCAATTTCGAATGTCTTCATTTGCATCCCTCTATCGAAAGAGGGTGCAAGTGTAGACATACCGTGAGGTATACAAAATGAGGTTTAACGATTATTTCGGAAGAAGGGTGTTCTCCCGAAATAACCGCATCTACACCGCGTTTTGTATTTCGAAATAGCGCTATTTAGAAATAGTGCCATAACACGATTATGCAAATGAAGCACGGGATATGTAAATCCCAGCTTCATTTGCAATTTCGAATGTCTTCATTTGCATTCCTCTCTCAAAAGAGGGTGCAAGTGTAGACATACCCTAAGGTGCTGCAAGACTATTCCTTGTTTTTTTAAGTTTTTCTTTCTTCTAGTTAGTACCTGGATTCCAAGGTGGTAGAAATATCTTTCTGCATTATATATTGGAGTGGCCAAACTTACTGACCCTGGGAGCTGCATATAATAGTGAGGCAGGGCACACTTGCTGGGGCTCAGGGCTGTGGACCCCTCTCCCCATGGCAATGGGCAAAAGCCCCTACTCTACCAAACCAGTCTGGTCGGTGAAGGGGGTCAGGGAAAGATCTCCAGGAGCTGCATTTTAACAGTAAAAGAGCTGCATGTTGCTTGAAAGCCACAGTTTGACGATCTCTGCCATATATCCATGTAGCTCTTATCTGTATCTATATAAAGATCTGCTCCTCTTTCTTATATCCTCTGGTGATAAGTTACCATGTTTGTAACTTTATAAAAAAATAATAGTCCTGTGGCACCTTAGAGACTAACCAAACATGAGCATCTGATGAAGTGGATCTTGACCATGAAAGCTCATGATACTATATATTTTTGTTAGTCTCTAAAGTGCCACAGGCTACTCACTGTTTTTGTGATTTTTGGTCCATTCAAACCCCAGACTCAAACATGCAGAAAGTATAAACTCCATTAAAATGAAACTGGAGAAAATGGTTTGCATGACATTATTCTGTGGCTGTGCACAACTTGGAATGAATTCATTATAGGGATGTACAGCCGGTCCCCGAGTTGCAAACGGTTGAGTTACGACCGTTTGCATTTACGACCAAAGCTCCCATAGAGCGGTCGTAAAGGCGGTCCCCGAGTTACGAACACAACCCGCGCTTACGAACAGCGCGGTCGCTATGTAATTCAGTGGGGTCCAAGTTACAAACAAATCCAGTTACGGCCAAATGTTTGGTCCGTAACTCGTTCGTAACTGGGGGAGAGGCTGTAAGCGACTAATTGACTAGTTGACTATCCGATAAGCAAAAGCTTATTGGATAGTTGACACACTAGTCAACTAGTCACTTCCCAACCCCCTTGCTGCCTCTATCAGAAAGAGGCAGCAAGGGGAGGAAACAGGAGAGGCCTCTGGGGGAGCCGGCTTAAAAGCAGGTTCCCCCCAGTTCCAGCTCCATGGGAGGGGCCAGGGATGCAGCAGTGGCGTTCCACCTTTGAAATGTACAAGAGGCCCCCCCCTTCCCCCCCGGGCTGGTTCTTGTATATTTCAAAGGCAGAACTCTGTGCAGCACTTCCACCTTTGAAATGTAGCAACAGCTGGGCAGACTCTTGCTACATTTCAAAGCAGAAGTACCCTTATCTACTAATCGAATAGTCAATGGAAATTCTATTGACTATTTGATTAGTTGATTAATCTAATTTTAACATCCCTAATTTGTTAGTGTGTACCAATGCCATCTATTGGAAATAATTTCTTGCCCAAATAAACTATCAGCAAAACTAGAGGAATTGTTTTTGTTCAGCAAATTAGAAATGTGTAACTTTTGAAGATGAAAGTCTGTGCTTAGATGCTGGAACTAAGGGTGCTGGAAATGCTTCTGCACCCACCCCCTGCCTTGAATGGGGTTTCCATTATCTAAAGAGTTCATGGTTTGGTTCAGAGGCTCTCAGCATTCCCACTAGACAAACTGTTTCAGCAACCCTGTTTCTGTGCATACTCTCTTGCATTCCTGTGATGATAATATGATATGGATCATTCCATAAACTGACCTAGCTAAATTTTCTTTCTCCCCACCTCTATTTTTATATATATTTAAGAATTTATTCAGCATTCATCACCATAGTATTTGAATACTTCTCAAGTGTTTCTGGAGTTATTGTCATAATAATAACATTGTAAAGAAAGAACATATTATAGCAGTTTTAAAGGTGAGGTGCTGAGAAGATAAGTAACTAGCACAAAATTATGTAAGAAGTCTGTAGCCTTTTTACCAAAATCTTCTGAATCCCCATCTAGAGCCCTAACCACAAGCCCATCCATCTCCCCACTGCATTGCCCTGACTTCTTTTCTCTCCCTCTCTTTTTTGACTAGGACTTCTTAGCCTCACTTAATAAAAATCAGCCTTAAAACCAGACATTCTTTATGCCACATGTGGTTACTAGACATCCTGTTGCACTTTCCTCCCTGCATGCCACCTTCCAATAGTCTGCATGACCTTTTTGCCTGTGGTATTTCACTATTGTATATATTTGGTGATCTGAAAAGTGCCAACTAAATGTCAAATAGCAGCAACACTATGTATAGAAAAAGCTATAAAATGAGAGGGGGTATGTGCATGTGTATGTTATGGCATGAAGCTGACTGTTCCTCTGGAATCAAAGTTGAATTTGACAAAGTCCAGTGCTTGGAGTCTGTAGGAGAAAGAGGGGAGAAAAAAGGATGGCAAGAAGAATGGGCAGGTCAGTATCTGTATGTTTACAAAACCTTTTAGTTTTAATTGCCATTTACTGGCAGGCTCAGCACATTCAATCTTTTAAAGCATCAGTTCTGTTTTGTAATTTAAAAATAATATTTAAGGCCAAGCTAAATTCAACCCTTTGTTGCATCATAGTTCCTCTAATCTATTGTAAGGTGTTTGCAAAGGTCCTAATTTAACACAATGAATCAGTATATGCCACACACTTTCTAATTTTTCTTCACTGCTTTAGATTAAATTTCAGTATTGTAAGCCGTTATGTAGCTGCACTTTTCCAGCAGAAAGCTTACATTCTTTATATAACAATCTTATTTTATATGTGGGATTAGATTGTCTTCTGCAGTAAATATTTTGATGACAAGATAATGACCTTGTGAATTCTGCAGTCTGTTTCTTCATTTGAAGAGAGCTTTATATGGAGAAATCTTTCCCCCTTGGTTACAGAAAAGAGCCATTTATGTAAAGTTTTTATGCTCTAGACTTTTATTTCCATTTTCATTTCCTTACAGTTTTGCTATAAAGAATGAAAAGTAAGAACATAAGAATGCTGACACTAGGTCATTCCAATGGTCTAGCTTCCTCAGTATCCTGTCTTTGACAGTGACTGGTGCCAGAGACTTCCGAAGGAATGAACAGAACAGGTCAATTTATTGAGTGATGCATCTCCTTTTATCCAATCCCAGTTTCTGTCAGTCAGAGGTTAGGGATACCTTCTGCAGATACATACTCTACAATAGCTATTCATAAATAGTGTATTTGGTCAAATTCTGCCTCTTTTTCAGTGGAGAGTAGTCAAGGATGTAAGTTAGGGCAGAAATTTCCCCCATGTGTTAAAAGGTGTATCTACATGCCAGGGTCTGTATCGACCTGCAACCCTTGCTGCCCCCCCTTGCCAGGCAAATATTTGGCAGTTTGTATCTACTGTGAAACAGGACGCAAAAGGCCACCTATTTAGGCAAAAGCAAACATTTCTGGTGTCCAACTATTAGTTGCCAGTTTCTACAATTTTATTATGAGCTTTGCAAAATTTATTATTTTTAATTAACTCTCCAATTCCTGGAATCTGTTTTCATTAAAAAGGGAAGTATGTTCCCAGCTGTCATGTATGTTTGCAAAGAAAAGCCTGAAAATATGACCTGAGTGTATCCTAAAGCAGCAGTTCTCAGCTCCCCTTGGGGTCCACAAGCCTTTTCAGAGGGACACTGGGGCCACATAACTGAGACCAGACTCACTGAGCCTCAGTGCCCTGCTGCAGGGCTGAAGCTGGGAGTGACGCGGCGCTCAAGCTGGCACATATCCCCCCAGAAAAAGCTGGGAGCAGCTCTTGGCTGAAGCTGGTATGGCCCTCCGCCCTCGCTGGGAAATGCACAAGATGGGACTTAATTCCTGAGCCCAGGTGCTCCCCATGGGTAGAAGCCATGAGCTCCTAGGCAGAATTGAGGGAGTGGGGGCCACAAGGGTGTTACCCGGAATGGGGCAGTTTGGGGGCAAAGCCATCCCAACCCTCCTCCTCCTCTCCCCCAGCCCTTTCTGGCGAGGTTGTAGGTGGAAAGCTGGAAGTAGGCTGTGCAAGGCAGCTGCTCTTCTAGCTGGTGGTACCATGGAGCAGGTAGCTGTGGCAGTCACCCACCTGCTGCTGATGTCCAGGGTTGAGGTTGGTCCTCAGTTTCCAGCCCCTTTAACTGCTCACATAACCAGTATCAGACACCTGGGTCGGGGGAACCCAGCTCTGGGTTGGCAGGGCCCTCAGGGAGCAGCCACAACAGGGGAACCCTCCCAGCACACAGTCCTTAGCTGTTCTTTTCCTTGCATCCTGAACTACGTGTCCCCAGCCCATGCATTCCCTAGCACCCATTGCCTGCACCCTGAGCTACTTCCCTGCCCTTACACTGCCCCTAGGTACCCCTTGCTTGCTCCTACAGCAACTTCCCAGCCCACACACAGTCCCTAGCTACTCCCTCCCTGCATCCTGAGCGGTTTTCAAACGTTTTGAGCTGAGTCCCCCCTTTTGAGTTATATTTTTTGGCTGTGCTGCCCCCCCAACCTGGAGTGTCCCACTGAGGTGAATCTGGAGGTAGAGGCGGTGCTCCCTTCCTGGACCCCACTGTGCAGATCTGGCCTGAGCTCTACCAGCCCTTGATCCCCCATAATAGAAGTCAAACTATGCCTATGCCCAAGGGTCTGCCCCTGGACCCTAACTTCTATCCGAAAGGCTCAAAGAGCAAATAAAAAGAATCCTAAATATATTTATTTTTAAAGCATCATGATTTTAAGCCCATCTCTTGTTTTTTGAAAGCCTGAGGTCTGGCAGTACTGCCAACTATTAAATTCTATGAAAGAAATTCTGGCCCCCTTGAAGTCCAGGGGAGTTGATTTCAATGGGGCTAGACTTCAACCTATATTTTTCAATGCGGATGAAACACAGACAGTTATTATAACTGATGGCTGAGCTGCCTCCCCCGGATCAGGAGGATGACCTTTTGTTCTCTTACATGCTTACATTGGAATGAGGGCTATTCAGCACGTAGAGTGTATGCTAAATCTGGTGCATACTCAGGTAGAGACTCCACACACTCATTCTGTGTTGCATATGTCTGGGAATCTCACCTATTAGCCAGTATGTAGAGCTTTTATTTCGTAATGTTTCGTAATGTTTAAAAAATAAGTTGTGATCTTGCAGCTGTCAGTTAATTTAGCCTCACAACACTCAGTGACATGGAAGTATTACCCCCATTTTACATATCCTCCTTGGCTTGATTTTATGTTGACTTCTATTCCTGTGCTTTTATACAAGATTGTCCTTCTTCTTTAGGTTAGATTAAGAAAGCAAAAAAATCAGGGTTTGAACTCACTGGAAAAAATGGATGTACTATAATGATGATAAAGGATACATTCACAAAATAATACTATTTTTTCATGTAATTCTTCAAATATCTATAGCAAGTTGAATAGTCAACTTGCACTAGTGCTTTGCAATGGGGTAAATTTCACCCAGAATGAATATAAGGTATTTCATGTTGTATTTGCACTGGTCATACACAGTGTTAAAACTCAGTAGGCCTAAGTTAAATAAATTCCTGATTATTCAAGAATGTGACTTCTGATACCGTGTTTTTAAAGTTCATCCTCTATTCCTTTAATCTTGAAAACATAGCTTCATATCATCCGTTGTTATTTTAGTAGTTTAAAGCCAGGCACTCCCCAAGGCAGAAACTATGTGGGGATTTTTCTGATCTGGTTTTGCTCTTGTCTCCTGTTGGTACAGTAATCATCTCTACATTTCTCACATGAGAAACTGTACCCTTAGAAACACTGTTGACAGTTTCAGACACTGAACATATTGACAAACATTCCTCTAATTAACTCAAAACTGCCAACTTTTTATCTGTTTCTCAATACAGATGTGAACTGTGATGGTTTGATCGCTTTTTGCTACCTTCTTGGTCCAAAGGGGTTTATAGCTACATGTGTTCTTGCATTTAATTCAGTTTCCTTTATTTTGAAATAGTTTACTCAGAAGCAACACAAATAGGATTGTGTGAGGGCAGTTGAAATTGGAAACTGCTCCTTGCATAGTTGGTTTAACATGTAAGATTGTGGAAACCTTTTCAATAGGCATTCCTATATGAAAAAAAGCAGTATTAGGTTCTGTGTGGCAGTGTGCCCAGTATTTTAATACATTCTTCCAGGGAAGTCTCACAGTTCAAAGTGACTAGTAGGATCATGTCACTAAAACAGCCTTGTGTTCACTATAAAATCCACCGGTAGGATAGTACTTTCTTTCCCAATGCTCATGGGGGCACCCCAAAAGTCCCCAGTATCACAGAAATCACCATTTGGAACAAAATGCATTGCCAGGCTTAAAGTTGTGCTACCAGCCAATGGACATTCACAGGAAGGGAATAGCCCGTGAACTTGAGTGCTACAGCAATACCAGAACTATACTGTGATGAGTATTAGAGTTCCTGTGAAGTTCTGTATATCTGCTGTGTCATGATTAATCCACTCCACTGGTACCTGGCAGGAGATCCTGCATTGCTAATAATAAGAAATGCCATCAAAGCACAGCAGATGTTGTGGATGAAGAAAAAACAGCACCAGAGATCACATCAACGCAGCAGAATAGCAATTTTCTCCTTTTCTCTTTTGTATCAGTTTTGTACTTCTGTTGCAGAATCTGTCCATAAATTACTAGATTTTCAACAAAGACACCCATTTGCTGGCTGAACTTGTAGAGCAGTGGTTCCCAACTGTGCTGCTGGGCCGCAGCATCTCGGGCGGGGCTGGGGCACAGCACTTCTGCTGCGTCTGTTGGGAGAGGCGTGTCCTATCCCACCTCTCAACCAAGAAGTGCTGGGCAGGGGCAGAGTCTCTTCCCAGACGTGGAAGAGCGGTTCCCTGCATGGCAGGAGGGCTGCGTGGAGCCAGGCACGGCAGCTTTAGAGCAGCTGCGACCTGGGCAGCAGCGCTCAGCTGGCGGCTGGGAGTCAGCACAGGGCTACTAGGTGAGGGGGGAGGGGTAGGCTGGGGGTCTTTGGGAGTGGGGGGCTCTAAGAGACGGAGGGCTGGCACTGTGAGGTTCTGGGGGCAAAACTAATACTGTGCACAGGGCCGGACTGAGGCATGGGCGAGCCGGGCCGCTGCCCGGGGCGCCAACCGATGGAGGGGCGCCTGATGGCAGCTGTAAGGGGCGCGCGGCGTCCCTTACAGCTGCCATCGGGTGCCGCGCGCCCGGCTCCCACAGCAGCGTCTTTCCCCGACAGGGCCCTGCACGGCCCGGCGCGTGCGCCAGAAGTGCTGGCTGGGCTGGGCAGCGCATGCGCTGTGCACGCCGGGGGCAGGCCCTGGGCTGCGCGCCAGTGGCCGTGGCTAGCCCGCGCATGCGCCCTGCGGCCTGGGGGGCGGGCCTACGCATGCGCCATGCGCCTGGGAGCGGCACCGCGCGCCCGGGGCCCAGGGTGCCAAAAGGGTTCGGGCCGGTCCTGGCTGTGGAGGCTCTTGGGACAGGACTAGTACTAGGGAGCTCTACCGGATGGGGCTAACATTGGGGAGCACTGGGGTGTCGGGTTGGGAGCTGGCACTGGGGGGATCTGGGGACGGGGCTAATATTGGGGACTGCCACTGGGGAGGGCTCGGGGGTTGGGTGCAGTGGGGCTCTGGAAACAGGAGGCTGACATTGGGGGGTGTGGTGAGGAGGCTCTAAGGGTCAGGGGGCTGGCATTGAGGCATTTGGAATGGGGAGTTGGCAGTGGGGGGCTCTGAGGGCAGGAGGCTGGTGCAATGGAGCTCTGGGGGCTGGGGCTTTTGATAGACAGGTAACATTTTATTTGCATGTTTGCATATTGCTGGTTTGCTGGTCCCCGGTATAAAAAAGTTGGGAACCAGTGTTGTAGAAGGGTGCCTTTATTAAAGTCAGTGTTTCTGCTCAGACTTACATTGTGGAACTCTATTGACTTCAGTGGATTCAGGGGTAGCTGAGTTAGTCTGTTACAGGAAAAAAAAACCAACAAATGGTCTACTAGCACTTTATAGACTAACAAAACATGTAGATGGTATCATGAGCTTTCATGGGCACAGCCCACTTCTTCAGATGACCGGTCATCCGAAGAAGTGGGCTGTGCCCACGAAAGCTCATGATACCATCTACATGTTTTGTTAGTCTATAAAGTGCTACCAGACCATTTGTTGGGTTTTTTTTTGTTTTTTTTTTTACTTCAGTGGAGTTATTCTTAACTTACAGTGAAAGTGCACCAGAATCAGGCCTAATGTACTTTCAGGTTTTTATGTTACTCAAGTTTGACAAATATTTGGAGAAAGTTTTTGCTACTTTTGCCCACTGTATAGAATGGCTGCATTTTTCTGAAATATCTAAATGTTAATAGTTTTAAAAAAGAACATCTCCCTACTATCCAGTCCTTGATATCTAAAAACTTGATTCAGAACCCATTGTCAATGTTTCCATTAACTTCAACTGGCTTTGGATCAGGCTGTAAGAGAAAACGTGGTAAGAGGGGCAATCACATATGTCCCCAAGGAAACGGAACATATTTTTTAAAGTGTGACTAACATCTATACTTTAATTGGCATGTCCTCAATAATGCATATAGTTTTGAATGTAAGCCATTCATGATGGAGACAGTATGTTTGTATGCAGTTGTATGGCATCTAGCAAAGTAGGTCTCTGATACTCTCTGGAGCCTCTTGACACTACTGTAATAAAAATAGTAAGTGATGATAAAAAGAGGTATGCATTGAGAACAGTTTCTCCTTTGATACTAAATCCAGCTCTAGCTCCCAACCTCTCTGCCAGATAAGCATAATAGTTAATTAATTACAATTGCTAACAAAGATTAAATTTTCCTCCAATGCTTGTTAAAACAAGGGATGGGTGTTTGTTTTAAATGCTGTATGTGGCTTACATAACTTTTACAAATACACAGGCAGCCCAATTCAGAGCTTTTAAAAGGACTGATATGATTGTCTCATTTGCCCATTTAATTGTCTGACCTTGAAGACATAATCAACATCGCAATCTGAGCTAATCCAGTCCCCAGATGGGAATTGTAGAAGAGAGCAACCTAAACCCCATTCTGTTTAATATGGCTGTTGACATGTGTAAATCTCTTGTAGCATAACCCTTTCTTTTGTGATAATTTAATAAGAACTAAAAACATAACTGAGATGTCCAGCAAAACCTAGGCTAAGTGTTTCTCTAGCATGTTTCATTTCTGTGATGTTCATTTCCTTTGGACATTTTTTTCTGAATAAATGTGACTATATTCTAGGGAGCAATTACCCCACTTCCAAAGTTCACTCCTCATTCAACACTCCAGTAGGATGGCAAAACCCAAGCCCTATATTTCTAAAAATGTCACAGATTCTCCAGTTTAGCATGGGAAACAAAAGAAAAATATGTAAGCAGTTTTCAGAATCCTCTAATCTTGATACGCCATCTATACACCAATAACTATGTAAGCCATCTATGACTCTGTTTATTCTGATACCAGACATTAGTTTGTTGTGTTTCTTCAATATTTTATAATGTAATTAAGTATATTTTTAGGAATCTGCCACCATATAGTTGTAGTTTGTATCTTTTATTGAATTACTCTAATCAAGAACAACGGCACACTATTTATAATTTACTTTTATTACCCTATGAATCTCTCAGAAGACAATTAGATGGCTCAAGGGACTGATAATGGGTCTTTTATTTCCACTATGGTGGTTTGAAAGCTAAATTGTTGTTTGACTGGTGGCATAGAGAACCTACTCCTTACATTAACGCTTATTCCTATTACATGTGCATAGCTGTTGCCTTTACACATTTCCCTTTCTGGTGGCAGTCTTAGTAAAGAGGTCTAGAATTAAACAAACAAGTACAGCAAATTGCATTCCAGATCAAAGACAAGGCATTTTGCATGAGTGTCATGGTCATTTTGGCACTGAGCATCCTTATCTTGTTTTGAGAATAAATAGAAGATTTACATCTTCTATTGATTGCCTTTGATCAGCCTCAGGATCAGCCTTCCCCCGGTGTGGCTAATGAGGGGGTAGGCCTGACCTAGGTGAGCAGGCTTTAAAAGCCAGAGGCAGAGCGACAAGGGGAGTGAAGCAGACGGGGGCTGCAGACAGGGGAAGCAAGAGATCCTGCTGCTGAGCAGGCTAGCAGGTGAGTGTACTAGCTGTGTGTGAGTGAGTTTGCTTGACAGTTTGAATTTTGATTCTGATTTCAGGTGATTTCGGTTTCAGTTACTGTGGCAGTAGGGATTGTGTGTCTGGGAGTGTTTGATCCTTTGTTGCCTTGCACCTGTAGCCAGACAAAACACCTGAGCATGGATGCCTCTACCCAGATCCTGGTGTGGTTTTGCAGGGACTGTGGCTTGCAATTCCCACTTACTGAAATCCAGGCTGGGGGGGACCATCCAATATGAAAGGTGACTGCTGGTGGAATCCCTCAGGAAGCAGGTGGGAGAGCTACAGAAGGAGGTGCCTAGGCTGAGGAGCATCCAAATCCATGAGCAATTCCTGGACAGTATTCATGTTGAGACAGCTGAAGTGGCTGTCTCACTACAAAAGCTGTCCCACTGCTGACACACCACTGGTGGAGGAGGAGATGGCTCCGGGAGGAAACACTGGCAGCTGGTCAATTCTGGCAGCAGGCAGTGCTTCACCCCTGCTCCCAACCCTCCCCCCATGGTACTGGAAAACCATTACACTCTTCTTGATACAGGAGATAAGGAATCACCCCCTACACCTGAGGAGGAGAAGCCTCGTACCCCCAAGGCTGGGAGGTCTGCTGCCACCACTGTGAAGAGGAAATGTAGGGTAGTGGTGGTCTGAGGCTCTCTTCTGAGGGGGATGGAGGCATCCATCTGTCTCCCTGACATGTCACCTCGGGGGGGTATGCTGCCTGCCAGGGGCCCGTATCTGAGATGTTACGGAGGCATTGTCGAGGATTATCCAGCCCTCTGACTACTACCCCATGCTACTCATCCATGTGGGCACTAATGATACTGCAAGATGTGACAGAGTGGATCAAGAGTGACTACAGGGCTCTGGGAGTACGGGTGAAGGAGTTTGGAGCACAGGTGGTTTTCCCTTCAGTCCTTTCTGTCAAAGGTAGGAGCCCAGGCAGAGACAGGTGCATCCTGGAGGTGAATGCCTGGCTGTGAAGATGGTGTCGCCAGGAGGGCTTTGGCTTCCTCAACCACGGGATGCTATTCCAAGATGGACTGCTAAGCAGGGATGGGGTTCACCTTTCAAAGAAGGGGAAGACAGTATTTGGACGCAGATTGGCTAACCTAGTGAGGATCAGGGGCAGCCCTAGACTAGCTGCCAGCAATTGGCGCCCTAGGCGAAACATGCAATCGGCGCCCCCACCTCCAAACTCCACAATAATATTGCACCACCATTTGGCACCCCATTTAACTTGGCGCCCTAGGTGACCGCCTAGTTCACCTATATGGATGGGCCGCCTCTGGTGAGGAGGGCTTTAAACTAGGTTCGACAGGGGCAGGTGACCAAAGCCCATAGGTAAGTGAAGAACATGGACACCTGGGAGATGGGTTGGAAATGGGAGAGAGTGTGGGATGTAATAGCAGAGAAAAAGGAGGGACAAGGTAGAACTGGGAGTCAAGATAAAATCTATATCTTAGGTGCCTGTGTACAAATGCAAGAACTATGGGTAATAAGCAGGAAGAACTTGAAATGATAATAAATGAACACAAGTATGACATCATTGGTATTACAGAAACTTGGTGGGATAATACACACAATTGGAATATTGGTATAGAAGGGTACAGCTTACTCAGGAAGACAGGTGGGGAAAAAAGGGAAGTGTTGCCTTAGGGTATGTCTACAGTTGCAGCCTAATTCAAACTAGGGCTGCAAATGTAGGCATTCGGAATTGCAAATCAAGCCCGGGATTTAAATATCCCGTGCTTGATTTGCATGTTCCCCGGGCGCTATTTTTGAAATTTACAAGCCGGACTAACTGCCCGCGTCTACACGTAGGGAAAGCGGGCATTCAAATAAAGCCCTATTTGAACTACCTGTTAAACCTCATTGCAGGAGGAATAACAGGTAGTTCGAAATAGGGCTTTATATCGAACGCCCGTTTCCCTGCCGCGTGTAGACACGGGCAGTTAGTCCGGGCTTGTACATTTCCGGGGAAAAAAAAAATGGTGCCCGGCCAGGAACATACAAATCAAACGCGGGATATTTAAATCCCGGGCTTGATTTGCAATTCCGAATGCCTACATTTGCAGCCCTAATTCGAATTAGGCTGCAAGTGCAGACATATCCATAGATATTAAAAATGTATACATATGGACCGAGGTGGAGATGGTCGTAAGAGACAGATGTTTTGAGAGTCTCTGGGTTAGGCTAAAAGGGGTAAAAATCAAGGGTTATGTCATGCTAGGGGGTCTACTACAGACCACCTACCCAGGTAGAAGACGTGGACAAAGCTTTATTTAAACAACTAACAATCATCCAAAGCACAGGATTTGGTATTGATGGAGGACTTTAACTATCCGGACATATGTTGGGAAACTAACACAGCAGAGCACAGACTATCCAATAAGTTCTTGGACTGTATTGAAGACAACTTTTTATTTTAGAAGGTTGAAAAAGCTAGTAGGGGGGAAGCTGTTCTAGATTTGATTTTAACAAATAGAATCATAGAATACTAGGACTGGAAGGGACCTCGAGAGGTCATCGAGTCCAGTCCCCTGCCCTCATGGCAGGACCAAATACTGTCTAGACCATCCCTGATAGACATTTATCTAACCTACTCTTAAATATCTCCAGAGATGGAGATTCCACAACCTCCCTGGGCAATTTATTCCAGTGTTTGACTACCCTGACAGTTAGGAACTTATAGAAATAGGGAGGAACTGGTTGAGAATTTGAGAGTGGAAGGCAGCTTGGGTGAAAGTGATCATGAAATCATAGAGTTCATGATTCTAAGGAATGGTAGAAGAGAGAAGAGCAAAATAGAGACTATGGATTTCAGGAAGGCAGATTTTGGTAAGCTCAGAGAGCTGGTAGGTAAGGTCCCATGGGAAGCAAGACTAAGGAGAAAAACAACTGAAGAGAGTTGGCAGTTTTTCAAAGGGACATTATTAAGAGCCCAACTGCAAGCTATTCCTCTGCGTAGGAAAGATAGAAAGTATAGCAAAAGACCACCTTGGCTTAACCAAGAGATCTTGCATGATCTAAAAATAAAAAAAGGAATCATATAAAAAGTGGAAACTAAGACAAATTACAAAGGATACATATAAGTAAACAATACAGGTATGCAGGGACAAGATTAGAAAGGCAAATGCATAAAACGAGCTCAAACTAGCAACAGACATGAAGGAAAACAAGAAGACTTTCTCTAAATATATTAGAAGCAAGAGGAAGACCAAGGACAGGGTAGGCCCACTGCTCAGTGAGGAGGGAGAAACAATAACATATTGTTATGAGTCAACAGTGTGATGCTGTTGCAAAAAAACATGATTCTGGGATGCATTAACAGGAGTGTTGTGAGCAAGACATGTGAAGTCATTCTTCCACTCTACTCTGCGCTGATTAGGCCTCAATTGGAGTATTGCGTCCAGTTCTGGACACCACATTTCAAGAAAGATGTGGAGAAATTGGAGGTCTAGAGAAGAACAATAAGAATGATTAAAGGTCTAGAGAACATGACCTATGAAGGAAGATTGAAAGAATTGAGCTTGTTTAGTTTGGGAAGGAGAAGCCTGAGAGGGACCATGATAGCAGATTTCAGGTATCTAAAAGGGTGTCACAAAAAGGAGGGAGAAAAATTGTTGTTTTTGGCCTCTGAGGACAGGACAAGAAGCGATGGGCTTAATCTGCAGCAAGGGTGGCTGAACACTGTCAGGGTGGTTAAACACTGGAATAAGTTACCTAGGGAGGTTGTGGAATCCATCTCTCGAGATATTTAAGAGTAGGTTAGATAGACATCTATCAGGGATGGTCTCAGTACTGAGTCCTTCCATGAGGGCAGGGAATTGGACTCGCTGACCTCTCAAGGTCCCTTCTAGTTCTAGTGTTCTGTGATTCTATGATTCTCTTATCATTAGCTCTGCCAAGCCAGCATCTTTGATTTGAAAGACTAAATGGTAGAGGAGAGGCAAAATTTAATTCTGAAAGCTCTCTCTGTAGTGGGAAAGAATTTGCAGGGCCAAGAACTGTTATGAAATAGATTACAGTTTCTGAGGTTTTTGTATTTACATTGCAATGAACTTACTAAACAAACATGCAGTATGGGTTAGTAGAGTCTTGTATTAATCTGTGTGGGCTTTTTCTTGGAAAACCAAACATATGAATGCAAATGAAGAGTCATATGTTAAACGCCATAAGTCTATATATGGCTATATGTACTTTTTTTCTTGTTCAGGAATATTAGTGGCATAGGGACAGCTGCAGTTTTCTTTTTACTGGAAGAAATTCTGACTTATTTGTTGATTTATAAAATCCTCTAAATAGTAGATAAAGCAATATCCAAATACAAGGTATGCAATCTAAAAAGCCCAACAAAATTATCTAAAAAACAATAATAGAAATGTAGGCCTGGAAGATACTTCAAAGTCATCAAGACCAGTTTCCTATGACGAGATAGGAACAAGTAAACCTAGATCATCCCTGAGTAGTATTTGTCCAACCTGTTGTTTAAAAACCTGCAGTAATGGGGATTCCACAGTGTGCCTTAGAACTCTATTTCAGAGTATTTTACTAGAGAGAACTTTTTAGCTATATCTATCTTGCATCTCTTTTGCTGCAGATTAAGCCCATTACTTTGTGTCCTGCTTCAGTGGATGTGGAAAACCATTGATCAGTCCTTTTTATAATAGCCCTTAAAATAGCTAAAGACTGTTAATCTTTTTCTCAAGAAAAAAACATGCCAATTTTTTAAACTTTTCCTCATAGGTCAGGTTTTCTAAAACCTTTTATCACTTTTTTCTTCTCTGGACTCTCTTCAGTTTGTCTACATCTTTCTTAGTGAGTCCCCAGATCTGAACACAGTACTGCAGAGGAAGCCTTACCAGCACTGATTAAAACACCGTATCTTACATACAAAACTGCTGATACATTCTAGAATACTTGCCTTTTTCACAATAGCATCACATTGACTTGTATTCAATTTGTTATTCATTATATCCTACAAATCGATTTCAGCGATACTACCATCTAGCCTGTTATTTCTCATTTTGTAGGTGTGCCTTTATTTTTTTCCCTTCCTAAATCAAAATCCATTGCTGAGTACATCTCTTTATTGAAGTTTATCTTGATGATTTTAGAGCAATTTTCCAGTTCGTCATGGTTGTTTTGTATAGGAGACCCTCGTGATTTGTGGAATTGCTATTCACAATTTTGCAAATTCATGGATCTCCCCTATCCCTTCTATTGCACCCAATCCCACAGCCTGAGAGGGGGACGCAACCTTGGGGGGGCCTGTTGCCAGATGACAGCAGTGATCAGGGGCCCTCCTGCACTCACCACTGCCAAGAGCTGTGGGGAAGTTCACCACTGGGTCCAGGAGCTGCAGGAAGCTCACCCTGACTACCAGCTCCTGGGCCCTGATGTGAGTTCCCCATGGCTCCCATCTTCCATGGTGAGTTTGGGAGCCATGGGGAGCTCACCAGCGTGGCTGGGAACCAGTATTAGTGGATTTCACCATTTGTGGTGGAGCCAGGAACACATCCAATGCAAATGGCAAGGGTTTACTGTATTTTAATCATGTCTTCCAAAGTGTTTGTAACCCTTCCATCCACAGATTTTATAAGCATACTCTCCAATCTATTATCCAAGTAATGAAAATAGTGAATAATACTAGCCTCTTTGGGACCTCATTAGATATGCTCTCCCATTTGACAGCAAGCCATTGACAACTATTCTTTGAGTACTGTTTTTAAATCAGTTGTGCATGCACCTCATAGTAACTTCATCTACACCACATTTATGAGAATTTCATGTACGACTGTCCAAAACTTTACTAAAATCAAGATATACCACATCTACTGCTCCGCCCGCCCGCCCGCTCCCCCCATAGTTCAGCAAGCGCATCAAAGAAGAAACTTTGGTTGATTTAGAATAATTTGACAATTCCTTGTTGGCTATAACCTGTCATCTTCTAGAGCCTAAATAAACTAATTGTTTAATAATTTGTTCTGGTATCTTTCCAGGTATTGCAGTTAGGCCGACATCTATAATTCCCCCAATCCACTTTGTACCTTTATTTTTTTTTTTTTTAAGATTGGTATTATGTTTGCCTTTGTCTGAAAATTCACTCATCTTCCACAGGTTCTCAAGATAATTGCTAATGGTTCTAAGATTGTCAGCTAATTCCTCAAGTACCATCACATGAATTTCATCAGGTCCTGCCCAACCTGAATATATCTAAGGCTATGTCTATGCTACGGGGCTTTATCGGAAAAAGGTATGCAAATGCGCTCTGCAATTTGAGTACCTTTTTTCGATAGTGGCTTTTCTGAAATTTGGCCAGTCTACATTGGGCCAAATTTCAGAAAAAAACCCTCTTTCAGAAGATCCCTTCTTTCTCATGGGAGGAGGAAGACAGGACTTCCAAAAGAGCATGTCTGCTCTTCCACACACACACACAAAAAAAAAGCAGAAGGGCAGATGCGTTCCCTGGACGTGGTGGAGTTTTTCTGGGATACCTTCTGGGTATCCTGGAAAAAGCCCATAGTCTAGACATAGCCTAATTTAGCTATTCTTTAACCTGTTCTTTCCCTATTGTGACTTGTGTTCCTTCTTCTTGTTAATATTGTGTTGAGTATCTGGTCACCACTAATCTTTTTTTAATGAAGACTGAAGCAAAAAACTGAGGAGTCCTGTGACACCTTAAATATTAACAGATTTATTTGAGCATAAGCTTTTGTGGGTAAAACCTACTTCATAAGATCTATTGGAATGGAAATTACAGAGGCAGGAATATACATATTAGTATATATAAAAAAGGGAGTTATTTATTATAAGTAAGCCATACAAAGAATTGGCTGTATTAACAAGAAGGTAGAGGAAACACTTAAAATAAACTTCATGCCCATTGTTAGCAAAAATTGGGGTTTTACAATAAAGATCCCAATAAAAAGGAAAACATCATCTTTAGTAGTAGGAGGGCAATGTGTAATCGACTACCCAATTAACTGATAAGCTTAAGCTTATCGGTTAATCCTATTGACTACATGCACTCTCCCCCTCCCTTGCTGCCTCTGTATCAGCATTGAAAGATAATGGTGTCATAGAACTGGTCTACACTTGCTTGGTAAATAAGGTGTTAATTGAGATACAGATGCACATAAATGGGGAACACAAAACATAACTCTTCAAAGCAAAGTCTCATGCTTTTCCTGGTGATTGAAAGCCACTTTTAAATAGGGGACTAAAGAAAACTGCACAAAATGACAGTGGCAGCCTGGTACAGAGTGAACAAGTGAGCCTGCACTCTGATCATTTATATGCCAGTTTATTCCTCAGAGGCAGCTGATTGATAATAGGTTCTTTATCCCACCCAGTCCAGTCTGATAAAGAGGTACAGGAAGGAAGTGCCAGGTGTTTGTCAGTCAGGGAGAAACCTGGCTAGTTGAGTACATTCAGACTAGGGGTGGGCAAATACTGGCCTGTGGGCCAGATCTGGTTCACCAGGGTTAGCCCCTGGTGGGCCAGCATCCCTCTATTTACCTGAGCCTCTGGAGGTACAGGCAATTGTAGCTCCCATTGGCAGCAGATCACTATTCCCAGCCACTGGGAGCTATGTGAAGTGGTGTTCTGCTGCATGCCACTTCCCGCAGCTCCCATTGGCTAGGAATGGTGATCCAGGCCAACAGGAGCTGCAATCACCTGTACCTGTGGAGACACAGGTAAATATAGCAGCAACCAGCCTGCTAAGTGCTAGCCTTGGTGAATTGCCACTGTTTTATTGCCCACCCCTCTGCTAGATCCTGAGGTGAGGGTCAAAAGCACAGAAGATACTGTAAATAGATGTGGCATGAGGACTCTAATGGTGTTGGTGCAGAGATTTCCAAATGAATGGCACTGTGAATGCACAACTAGTGTAAAGAATATTGCATTTGCAACAGGAACAGCATTTAAAAAAAAAATCTAGCAATTAAAATGTACATGTTATTTAGAAAACAATTATTTGTTTGATTAAAATAATAACTTTGTCTTAATTGAACAAGAGAACAATAGTTCATGTAACAGGTATGGCTCACCACCACAGGCACCGCCTACTGGTCACTCGGAATCAGCTCTTTGATGCTGGAGTGCCCCTTCTGGCTGGTGTCACACCTACTGTTACCTGTTCTTCTCCACCTCTGTAATAGGACCCATGTCCCATCCAGACTGTGGCATCCTCCCTCTGGGTACTGCCCTGCCACAGTGCCCCCACACTCTGGGCTCCTCCCCCTCTGGGAACCTCAAACCCCCTATGCCCACCTTGCCTCAGTGACCCACTGACAGTCTTCATCTAGCCCTTTTCCTGAGGGGCAAACCTCAGTCTGAATTGGCCACTCATCATTGGCAAGGACGTGTGGACCTGCTGCCTTTGCCTATCCTGGCTGCCTCTTTGCATCCCTAGTAACCCCAGGCCTTGCAGAGCCAGGGAGTTTGCCTGGCCAGAGCTTCCCCAGCCCTGCCCTAAGTTAAGAAGTCTCCAGCTTCCCTGACAGCCAGTTCCCTCCTACACCACAGCAAGATTGAGTCTGTGTCCTCCCCTACAGGAGCCTTTATTTATACTGCCCTCAGCTGGGCCCTAATTGGCTGCTATCAGCTGCAGCTGCTGGCTCCAGAGCTCCACCACTCCAACCCTCTTCCAGGGCTGGGTTTTAACCCTTAAAGGGCCAGTGCAGGGCAGACACCCTGTCACAGTTTAGCACACTCTTCCTCCATATACAGGCTGAAACTCTTAACCAGGACTCTGGTTCAGCAACATCTGTAGTCCTTTTGAACCATGGATGTTGCCAGACAAGAGAGTCCCTGTGGAGAGAGTTTCAACCGGTATATGGAGGAAGAGTGTGCTAAACTGTGACAGGGTGTCTGCCTGGGCGACTGCCTGGGAGCCCTGAAGGCTGGTAGGGTTGCTCATCAGGATGGCAGGAGCCCCATGTGTGGCAGCGGTGGTGACAGTGGGGCTACCCGGCAGAGCAGCGGGACCCCTGTGTGCAGCTGTGGCAGCAGCAGGGCTGCCCAATAGGGCAGCGGGGGCTGACAGGGCAGCAGGGGTCAGTGAGAGGGGGAGCCAGCTGGGAGGTCAGCGGTTGGGCCAGGGCTAGAGGGAAATGGTAACAGAGAGGCCAGAAATGACCTCCCTGGTCTGCCAAAATCCCTCATCCAGGCCTGGTCAGGTCCCCAAGGTGCTGGACCAGGGAGGTCCAACCTGTAATGAGTCTCAATGATCTCAGAAAATTAAAGTTCATGAATCACATGTAGAAATCTGAAAACAATAAAGTTTATGAAGATGAAATAGAGCTCCATTCTTAAAACATTATCACCCTGGTATAATGGAGCTAGTAGATCATGGGAAATTACAGTATATATGATGTATATGCTGAGACGTAAATCTATGATCTGAATAGAAAGCTGAAAAACAGGACTGAATTTAGAGGCTGTTCTACCAGTGTCTTAGACTATATCTGAGGCCTATACCCATGAAATCAGAGCCTACGGGATATCCAAAAGCTGGAAAATTACATATTCTATAAAGAATCAACTCATGATTGATGTTTCATACTGTAATATTGTGTGTGATTACTATTTTTTTTTTTTTTTGGTGTTGGGATCCAAGAAAAAGGTGTCTGAAGACAGAAATGACAATTCTGCGAGTAATTATATCCCAGACACTTCCATTTCAGACCTATTGATACCTAACTGAAGAGTAGTACTACTGGTTTATACGCAGACCTTCCCCATGTCCAAAGGTTAATTCTTATCAGGTGTATTTTCAGCCTTGAATGCAAACACTAAGAGGAAGGAAGAAAAATACTTTCATAAAAGCAATTCCCATTGTTTCTGTCTTCAGATGTCTATCGATCAATAAAAGCACTGAGTCAACATTAACTCTAGGATAGCAGCAAGGTTTTTCTGTTTAATGATGATGGCGATCACTTGTTGCTGAGTATGATTATCTTCCATGGGAATTGTGGACCCTCAGGTGGCAGATAAGGCCAATCCTTGAGCCACACGTTCTGTTACAGTGAGGACAGATTTTTTCCAAGTACAGCAGGAGGCTGTTGACCATGACTAGAAGCCAGTCTCCCCTTCCTCCTGCACCTCTTCTCCTCAGCTTGTTGGTGGGCAAGTTCAAAATGCAGGGAGCCATTGCGTAGGACTTGTCTCCATTTTGAGTGATCCTGGGCAAGTGTCTCCCAAGTGTCAATGTCAATGTTGCACTACTTGAAGTTATCCTCTAGCAAATCCTTATAATGCTTCTTTTGTCCTCCCATGTTACAGTATCCTTCTTTCAGCTGAGAAAACAGGACCTGTTTTGGAAGGCAACAGTCTGGCATCCAAACAATGTGACCAGTCCAGTGAAGTTGCTGACAGATGATACTAGTGGTCTTTGCCTCTTCTAGAACACTGATGTTAGTGCACCTGTCTTCCCATTTGATCTTTAAGATTTTGCAGAGGCAGCACTGGTGATACCTCTCAAGGACTTTCAAGTGATGTCTGTAGGTTGTCCAGGTTTCAGACCCATACAATAGTGTTGGGAGAAAGACGATTTGATAGACAAGAAGTTTGGTGTGTTTTCAAATGTTGTGATCTTCAAAAACCCTGTGCCATAAATGAGCAAAGGCTGCACTGGCACAGCTCAGACAATGTTGGATTTCTACATCAATATCTTTCATCCAAGGCAGATAACTTCCAAGGTGGAGAAAATGATTGACATGCTCCAGTGCCTCTCCGTTGATTTTAATAGATGGGACGTATGGTGCCTCATTTGGAGAGGGCTGATGAAGCAGTTTGGTCTTATTGATGATAAGGGTGAGACCAAGACTTGTGTAAGCATCAGCAAATACATTCAAGATAGCCTGAAGATCTTAGAGTGAGCAAAAACTGCATTTCATCAGCATACTGAAGTTCCACAATAGATGTGGTAGAAATCTTACTCTCAGCTTTCAGCCTGCTATTCATAAACAGCTTTCCATCCATTCTGTAGATGATTTCAATGCCAGATGGGAGCTTCTCAGCAATAAGGTAGAAAATGACTGCAATAAAGACCGTGAACATGATAAGGATGATGATACAGCCCTGTTTGACACCTGTTTGTACTTTGAAAGGTTTACTCTGGGAGCCAGTGTTGCTCAGAACAGTTGCTTTCATGTTGTCATGAAGCAACTTTAGGACGTTGATGTATTTATCAGGACATCCAATCTTTGAAAGTACAGTCCACAGGGTACGGTGATTCACTGAATCAAAGGCTTCAGTTAGACCCATAAAAGCATGTACAGTGGTCGGTTTGGCTCCTGACACTTTTCTTGCAGCTGCCGTGCAATGAAGATCATATCCACAGTTCTGTGATATGGTCAGAAGCCACTCTGTGACCCCAGAAAAATTTCTTCTGACAGGCAGAAGATGGTTACAAGGACCCGTGCCAGAACTTTGCCTGCAACAGCAAGGAGAGAGATACCATGATACTTTGAATAGTCCATTTTATTCCCTTTCTTAAAGAGGGTTACAATTTAGGGGTATGTCTAGACTACATGGCTCCGTCGACGGAGCCATGTAGATGAGTTTACTAGACATAGGAAAACGAAGCAGCGATTTAAATAATCGCTGCTTCATTTACATCAAAATGGCCGCCGCGCTGTGCCGATAAGCTGTTTGGCGGCACAGCAGGGCAGTCTGGACGCGCCACGGTCAGAAGGGAAGCCTTTGTCAACCGCTCCGGTATGCCTCATGAAATGAGGTTTACCAGAGCGGTCGACAAAGGCTTCCCTTGTTGACCGCGGTGCGTCAGACTGCCCTGCTGTGCCGCCAAACAGCTGATCGGCACAGTGAGGTGGCCATTTTGATGTAAATGAAGCGGCGATTATTTAAATCGCCACTTCATTTTCCTATGTCTAGTAAACTCATCTACATGGCTCCGTTGACGGAGCCATGTAGTCTAGACATACCCAAAGTGCCCCTCAGTTCACTGAATATCTCCTTTATCTAGATTTTAAAGGTAAGCAGGCTAAGATGCCGAATTAACTGCTCCACTGTCTTTAAAGATTTCAGCAGGGATCCCATCTGGACCTGCTGCCTTGTTCTTCATTTGCTTGATGGCATTGTATACCTCATGCAAACTGGGGAGTCTCCAAGCTCATCCCTAGAAGGACATTGGGGTATTTGCTCAAGAACTTCATCTGCAACCATGGAGTTACAATTAAGAAGATCTTCAAAATGTTCTTTCCAGTGAAAATTAATGGCTTTGTTGTTCTTCAAAAGTGTGGTTCCATCCTTTGAGCGAAGGGGGTTCATGCCAACAAGCTAGCCCATAAACAGCCTTAATGGCACTAAAAAAACCATGTGTATTATGGGTGTCCATAAAATGTTGGAGTTCTTGTGCTTTCTCAGTCCACCATTTGTTCTTGAGTTCTCTGCTTTTACATTGGACTCTTGCCTTTGCCTTAGCATGGGCTTCTCTCTTTGTATTGCAATTTATTACATTCTGCCATGCATGAAATGTCATTCTCTTCTCGTTGATGAGTTCCTCGATTTCAACATCATTCTCATCAAACCAGTCCTAATGCTTTCAGGTGTGGTAGCCTATGGTTTCTTCATAGGTGTTGATGATTTCTGCTTTCAGCTGGCTCCAGTGTTCTTCAATTTCTTCCAGAAACTCTGATGGAAGCTTTTCTTCTAAGACTGCTTGGAAGTGGTCATGCTTACTGGGGTCCTTCAGATCTTGAACGTTCAGCTTGTGCCTGAACTACTTCTTTTGTAGCCTCCATTTGGGGGTGATCCTAATTTTCATTGTGGATTAAATGAGGTGGTGATCAGTCCTAGCAGTCATCAGCACTTGCCATTGCTCTTGTGAGAAGTACGTCATGTATTTTCAGTCTCAAATGCAAACGCTAAGAGGTGGGAAGAAAAAATTTTCATAAAAGCAATTCCCATTGTTTCTGTCTTCAGGTGTCTATGGATCAGTAAAGCATGGATTATGTTAAATCAACATTAACTCTAGGATAGCAGCATTTTTTTTGGTTTATTATATGTGTGTATATTACATCTTTTTGCTATTTGACCTGCAACAGCTACAGTGGCCCCTTGCTTTACTTGCTACTTAATCTTTTAAAATATTATGCTTGGTAAAGTTTGTGTTGATTATAAATAATGTAGGTAAAGAGTAAATAGAGTAGGGATTATGAACCTGGTCTTAGAACATAAGAACGGCCGTACTGGGTCAGACCAAAGGTCCATCTAGCCCAGTATCCTGTCTGCCGACAGTGGCCAGCACCAGGTGCCCCAGAGAAGGTGGACCGAAGACAATGATCAAGCGATTTGTCTCCTGCCATCTTTCTCCAGCCTCTGACAAACAGAGGCCAGGGACACCATTTCTATTCCCTGGCTAGTAGCCTTTTATGGACCTAACCTCCATGAAATTATCTTGCTTCTCTTTAAACTCTGTTATCGTTCTAGCCTTCACAGCCTCCTCTGGCAAGGAGTTCCACAGGTTGACTACACGCTGTGTGAAGAAGAACTTTCTTTTATTAGTTTTAAACCTGCTACCCATTAACTTCATTTGGTGTCCTCTAGTTCTTCTATTATGGGAACTAATAAATAACTTTTCTTTATTCACCCTCTCCATACCACTCATGATTTTATATACCTCTATCATATCCCCCCTCAGTCTCCTCTTTTCTAAACTGAAAAGTCCCAGTCGTTTTAACCTCTCTTCATATGGGACCCGTTCCAAACCCCTAATCATTTTAGTTGCCCTTTTCTGAACCCTTTCCAAGGCCAAAATATCTTTTTTGAGGTGAGGAGACCACATCTGTACACAGTATTCAAGATGTGGGCGTACCATAGTTTTATACAGGGGCAGTAAGATATTCTGGGTCTTATTTTCTATCCCTTTCTTAATAATCCCTAGCATCCTTTTTGCCTTTTTGACCGCAGCTGCACACTGTGTGGAAGTTTTCAGAGAGTTATCCACGATAACTCCAAGATCTCCTTCCTGATTTGTCATAGCCAAATTAGCCCCCATCATACTGTATGTATAGTTGGGGTTATTTTTCCCGATGTGCATTACTTTACACTTATCCACATTAAATTTCATTTGCCATTTTGTTGCCCAATCACTCAGTTTGGTGAGATCTTTTTGGAGTCCCTCACAGTCTGCTTCTGTCTTGACTATCCTAAACAGTTTGGTATCATCCGCAAACTTTACCACCTCATTGCTTACCCCTTTCTCCAGATCATTTATGAATAAGTTGAACAGGATTGGCCCCAGGTACTGACCCTTGGGGAACACCACTAGTTACCCCTCTCCATTCTGAAAATTTACCATTTATTCCTACCCTTTGTTTCCTGTCTTTTAACCAGTTCTCAATCCATGAAAGGACCTTCCCTCTTATCCCATGGCCATGTAATTTACACAAGAGCCTTTGGTGAGGGACCTTGTCAAAGGCTTTCTGAAAATCTAAGTATACTATATCTCCTGGATCCCCCTTGTCTGCATGTTTAACCCCTTCAAAGAACTCTAGTAGATTAGTAAGACATGATTTCCCTTTACAGAAAACTTTTGTCCGACAAATTATGTTCTTCTACATGCCTCACAATTTTATTCTTTACTATTGTTTCGACTAATTTGCCCAGTACTGAAGTTAGACTTACCGGTCTGTAATTGCCAGGATCGCCACTAGAGCCCTTTTAAAATATTGGTGTCACGTTAGCTACCTTCCAGTCATTAGGTACAGAAGCCGATTTAAAGGATAGGTTACAAACCACAGATAATAGTTCAGCAATTTCCCATTTGAGTTTTTTTAGAACCCTTGGATGAATGCCGTCCGGTCCCGGAGATTTGTTAACATTAAGTTTTTCTATTTGTTCCAAAACCTCCTCTAATGACACTTCAATCTGGGACAGTTCCTCAGGTTCATCACCCACAAAGGACGGTGCAGATTTGGGAATCTCCCTAACGTCCTCAGCCATGAAGACTGAAGCAAAGAAATCATTTAGTTTATCCGCAATGGCTTTATCGTCCTTGATTGCTCCTTTTATATCTCGATCGTCTAGGGGACCCACAGGTTTTTTAGCAGGCTTCCTGCTTCTAATATACTTAAAAAACATTTTGTTATTTCTTTTTGAGTTTTTGGCTAGCTGTTCCTCAAAATCTTTTTTTTTTTTTGCTTTTCTTATTACATTTTTACACTTGATTTGACAGTGTTTATGTTCCTTTCTATTTATCTCACTAGGATTGGACTTCCACTTCTTAAAAGATGCCTTTTTGTCCCTCACTGCTTCTTTTACATGGTGGTTTACATGGTCTTGTTTTCTTGGAGGTTAAAGAGAGTGTTATTGACTTTATTTTTTTACAAGATTAATCTCTATAACTTCCCAAAATGCTCATGTAGTGGGTGCTGCACATTAAATTAAACTTTTCCTTGTTATGCTATAGCTTGATATTTAATAGCTCTTAAATCCTGTAGCTAACATGTAAAGTCATGAATGACAAATAAAATCTCACATTGTATTTTATGGTATTCTAAGGACCTCTGTCCTTTTGCTTTGAGGGAAGCAAGCTTTGCACAAGCATAACCACCTCATATCAAACAAGTGTGAGCAGAGACTGTTTGTGCCTTGGCATTTTACACCTATCAAAAGTGGAGGGGGCGGAAGGGAGAATTTTACACTCTATTTTAGAACTTGAGACATTACTCTTCAAAACAAATATTATTGACTTAATACTATTACTGCCAGTCAGGGAAGGTCACTGCAAGGGAGACTGGAATTCCTTTCCTATAAGTTTGAAGTAAATGAGATTTCAAAACTCCTTTCACAGTCCTGTCTCTCTCTTGCAACACAATTCTACTCACATCCAGGCTCGTTGGCCAATGTCAGTTCCAAAATTGTCTGCCCCCCACAAGGAAATCTTTTCTGCCAGTTCTACTTCTTATGTGCTTTCATGAGTGTTTTATTGTACTTTCAAATGCTTTGTGGTTTCTTGTGCAGAGAACATTTAGTTTAAAAGTTCAATGAGAGTTTATGAAAAGACTTCCTGTACTAATTGGAAAATCCAGCATGGAGGTGAATAGAAAATAGTCAGCTAATAGCTCTGTTTCTTCAGCTGTGTGCTTTGAACTGTTGTGTGTTTACAGAGACATTGAGCATTACCTTTCCCAGAACTGCTTTTAATTCCTAAACGTTTACATGCAACAGATGAACAAACACAATCCTTTCATCTTGGATGTAATTTGAATGTACAGGCTAGTAGACCCAAGACATGAGGAACAGGGACCTTTGTAGAATAGATACTTCGCATTTTAACCAGAAATTCCAAATGCATTACTCACTGGTCCATTCAGATCTCACATCTAATACACCATATTATTTTTCAAGAATGGGTGAGACCAGACATCACTTATCCTGGTCATGATGACACAAAAGCAGGCATCTAGTGGAACTAAAAATCATTCATTGAGGATGGATAATTCACAGTTTCTTAAGAACATAACATAAGAACAGCCATACTGGGTCAGACCAAAGGTCCATCCAGCCCAGTACCCTGTCTGCCGACAGTGGCCAATGCCAGGTGTCCCAGAGGTAGTGAACTGAACAGGTAATGATCAATAGATCTCTCTCCTGCCATCCATCTCTACCCTCTGACAAACAGAAGCTAGGGACATCATTCCTTACCCATACTGCCCAATAGCCATTTATAGACTTAACCTCCATGAATTTATCTATTTCTCTTTTAAACCCTGTTATAGTCCTACCTTCACAACCTCCTCAGGCAAGGAGTTCCACAAATTGACTATGTGCTGTGTGAAGAAGAACTTCCTTTTATTTGTTTTAAACCTGCTGCCCATTAGTTTCATTTGGTGGCCCCTAGTTCTTATATTATGGGAACAAGTAAACAACTTTTCCTTATTCACTTTCTCCACACCACTCATGATTTTATAGACCTCTATCATATCCCCCCTTAATCTCCTCTTTTCCAAGATGAAAAGTCCTAGTCTCTTTAATCTCTCCTCATATGGGACCCGTTCCAAACCCCTAATCATTTTAGTTGCCCTTCTCTGAACCTTTTCTAATGCCAGTATATCTTTTTTGAGATGAGGAGACCACATCTGTACACTGTATTCAAGATGTGGACGTACCATGGATTTATATAAGGGCAATAAGATATTCTCCATCTTATTCTCTATCCCTTTTTTAATGATTCCTAACATCCTGTTTGCTTTTTTGACTGCTGCTGCACACTGCGTAGATGTCTTCAGAGAACTATCCACGATGACTCCAAGATCTCTTTCCTGATTAGTTGTAGCTAAATTAGCTCCCATCATATTATATGTATAGTTGGGGTTATATTTTCCAATATGCATTACTTTACATTTATCCACATTAAATTTCATTTGCCATTTTGTTTCCCAATCACTTAGTTTTGTGAGATCTTTTTGAAGTTCTTCACAGTCTGCTTTGGTCTTAACTACCTTGAGCAGTTTAGTATCATCTGCAAACTTTGCTACCTCACTGTTTACCCCTTTCTCCAAATCATTTATGCATATGTTGAATAGGATTGGTCCTAGGACTGACCCTTGGGGATTACCACTAGTTACCCCTCTCCATTTTGAAAATTTACCATTTATTCCTACCCTTTATTTCCTGTCTTTTAACCAGTTCTCAGTCCATGAAAGAATCTTCCCTCTTATCCCATGACATCTTAATTTACGTAAGAGCCTTTGGTGAGGGACTTTGTCAAAGGCTTTCTGGAAATCTAAGTACACTATATCTACTGGATCCCCCTTGTCTACATGTTTGTTGACCCCTTCAAAGAACTCTAATAGATTAGTAAGACATGATTTCCCTTTACAGAAACCATGTTGACTTTTGCCCAACAAATTATGTTCTTTCTATGTGTCTGACAATTTTATTCTTTACTATTGTTTCAACTAATTTGCCCGGTACTGACATTTGACTTACCGGTCTGTAATTGCCGGGATCACCTGTAGAGCCCTTTTTAAATATTGGCGTTACATTAGCTATCTTCCAGTCATTGGGTATAGAAGCTGATTTAAAGGATAGATTACAAACCATAGTTAATAGTTCTGCAATTTCACATTTGAGTTCTTTCAGAACTCTTGGGTGAATGCCATCTGGTCCCGGTGACTTGTTACTGTTAAGTTTATCAATTAATTCCAAAACCTCCTCTAATGACACTTCAATCTGTGACAAGTCCTCAGATTTGTCACCTACAAAGGACGGGTCAGGTTTGGGACTCTCCCTAACATCCTCAGCTGTGAAGACTGAAGCAAAGAATTCATTTAATTTCTCTGCAATGATTTTATCGTCTTTAAGTGCTGCTTTTGTATCTCGATCATCCAGGGACCCCACTGGTTGTTTAGCAGGCTTCCTCCTTCTGATGTACTTAAAAACATTTTGTTATTACCTTTTGAGTCTTTGGCTAGCTGTTCTTCAAACTCCTTTTTGGCTTTTCTTATTACATTTTTACACTTAATTTGGCAGTGTTTATGCTCCTTTCTATTTACCTCACTAGGATCTGACTTCCACTTTTTAAAAGGTGTCTTTTTATCTCTCACTGCTTCTTTTACATGGTTGTTAAGCCACGGTGGCTCTTTTTCTTGCTGCCAAAAATAAAAAAAGAGACTGATTTTGTTATTCTGTTAGTGCCCAATGATGTGTACTCCCCATTGGAGAGTGAAAAAAGCCCACAGGAACACTGCAGGCATTGTTAGTATCCTTGACTACCTCTCCTGATTTTTTTCATCAGTAATTTATACTGGAAAAATATCCCACTTTAATTCTGAAAGAAAACTCAGACTTGAAAAATGTGTTACTCTGTTACAAGTGGGCTCGATTTGTTTTTAGTTTTTAAATTGACACTTAGTTGCGTCACATTTTCCTTGCAGATCGGCATAGCATGTATAACTTGTACATTTTGGGTTTTCTCCAGAATCGCCTCTTAGCACTGGTTGACCCTTAAAGCCTCCTTTCCAATAGGGGTATGGTAAAAGACTAAATTTAAATGTTATTACAGCCACCTCCTCTCACATTCACACACTTACAACAGCTACTTTCATTGCCATAGATCCCTAAGGCCCTAATCAACATCAGAATCTCATTGTACTAGCCCAGGGGTGGGCAATAATTTTTTGCCGGGGGCCACTTGAGAAATTTTTGAAGTGGTCCCAGACCACACCGGAAGGGGCGGGGCCAGGGTACTTCCCTGCTTCCCCACCCACAGACCATGATTGGTCTGGGGGTAGAGGAGTGCCATTGCTCCCCCCTGAGGTTCCCCCTAGACGCCCATGCCCTTGGTGGTGGGAGGAGACTTTGTGCGCTCCCCCTTCTGCCCCCAGGCCAATCAGGGTTTGGGGGACAGGAGTGCATGAAGTCTCCCGCCCTGCCAGGAGCGCATGGTGCCCTGATTGGCATGGGGGCCGGGAATGCGTGAAGCCTCTTCCCACCCTGCCAGGAGCGCGTTGCACTTCTAAGTGCTGCTCTCCTTGCTGAGTGGAGGTAGGGCAGAGGAAACTTTGTGCACTCCCGCCACCCCCAGGCCAATCAGGGTTTGGGGACGGGGGGAGGGCATGAAGTCTCTTCTCACCCTGCTAGGAGTGTGCAGCACTTCTAAGCACCGCGCACTCCTTTCAGGGCAGGGGTAAGGCAGAGGAAACTTCGCACACTCCCCCCCTCCTAGGCCAATCAGGACTTGGGGGCAGGGGAGTGCACGAAGTCTCCTCCCGCCCTGCTGCACGCTCCTGGCAGGCCGGAGGAAACTTCGTGCGCTTCCCCCCGCCCCCAGACCGTAATTGGCCTGGGGGGGGGGGAGAGGCGGAACCTCTGCAGGCTGGATCAACCCACTTGGCGGGCTGGATCCAACCCGCGGAGGCCCTTTTTGCCCACCCCTGTTCTAAGGTGTGATCTTTATGAAACATAGATATGCTTTCAAAAGCCCTAATTTAAACAGATAGTACTGGCGTAATGGTATTATTGCTGGTATAGTTTATTTAACTTGCCAGACAGAATTAAGCTCTACTGGCAAAAGCACTATTAACCTGGTACAACTGTATCTACATTCAGAGGAATTTGCCAATATACCTATATGGTTACAACTATACTGGGAAAACTTGTGGATGTAGCCTTGGATATACACTCAAAACACAGTCTTGTGCCTTAAAACTTAATTTTGTCTTAGTGAAGTGTAAGCCTCCTGCTGGTAGCAGTCGGCAGCCAGAAGAGCCAGGCTGAGTATCTAGGGAGGTTCTTTCAACAAGGTAACCAAACTGGCTCGAGTCCCCACCCAGTACACTGGGAAAATTCCAGCTTACCCACTGGGCACCTTTAGGGGCAATTCTTTCCTTCTCGTAAGCAATGACTAGGAGATAGAAACAGTCTGTTTAATAACAGTAATGTAGCATCAACTTACAGGAATACACATAAACAAAGAAAATCCGTAAGCAAGGTACCATCCCCGGAGTCTGCAGGACAGAGTCTTTTGCTTAAAGATCTTTAGTCCAAACCCCAACTCATGTAGTATGGTTTCCCCCCACTTCAAACCCCCGACTCACGGCTCTGTCCAGTCAGTGCAGACCCAGAATCCATAGGTACATCATCATGACGGGCTGCTCCTGCTGGCCGCCCCGCTGGCTGCCTGCTGCTGCTTCCTCCGACTGCCTGCTGGATGCTCTCGCCTGCTGGCCGCCCACTACTTTTCCCACCAGCTGCTCCTGCAGGCCACTGCTGCTGGCCTTGTGATGTATTTGGTTCTGGGCCAAACTTAGTGAGTTCAGCTCTCTGTGATTTCAGCTTCTCAGTGATTTCAGCTCTTGGCCTGCAGCACAGTCCAGCCAAAAGATTCCAGCATCCACTGGAACAACAATTTAAAATAATAAAGAAACTCCTTATGGAGTCTGTTTTAGTTCTGCCATTGAGGGGAGGGGAACACACTGAACCAGTCTTACAGCTCATCCCTGGAGGGCATGCAGCATACTAGTTCAGAGCTCTGCCCTTCTCCTCAGTTGTCTTCACAGAGTTTGGCAGAGGAAGCCTTGTCCATCCAAGATTCTTTACACTGACAGTTTCTCGCCTTTGAACTGAATTAATTACAGTCTGCCTTTCTGAATTCCCAATAATTGCAATCATTGGTGGTCATACCTTGCAATTCCTGCATTTAGGGTTAACATGGTTTGTGACCCCAAAACAGCCAAATTGTTTATAATAGGCAAAATGCCATTCTAACAAATAAATATCTAGCCGGTCTAAGCAACTGAGTAAACTGTATTTACACAACCACACCCAGGATTCCTTCCCATTCCAGCTGGCTGTAATGGAAGCATTGATTCAGGCCCTGCTTACAGAAGTTTTCTGTGTTTCAGTCACAGATAAATACCTGGAGATTCAACTCCATAGCTTTTATTAGATTTTTGTTAGGAACTACTATGGAAGAATAATTCATCTAGGAAAATGGAAAGTCACCTTCTGAAAATAGAGAGTGTTTGAAAATATCCATTCCAGTATGGGTGTGCATGTGTTCAAATCAGTTACCACTTAATGCGGGCAGAAGCTTTCATCACCACAGGTCAGCATGAATACTCTGAAAACTCCTCAGTCACATCAGCAGTTTAATTCTTAGAAAACTGTGTAACTTCCAGGCTAGTAAGATCTGAGAATTAGGACTTTTCCAGAATTTTAGGTTTGAGCTAATAGGTGGATGTGATAGTTTTCCCACTGCACCAATGCAATGTGGACCCTGTAGAGAGGACCATAGGTGGTTGTAGCATCGTAAGGATTCTGTTGTCCAAACCTGCTCACAACAGGTCTTTGTGACATGATAAAAATACAATAGCAGCCACTGGCACTTCTGTGCTTCCTGCTTTTGTTATCACCAATGGGGAGACACCAGTGGTAGCCATGGGGAGATTTTTCTGCAAAAAGCTTGTCTACTTCATCCAAGCAGGCTTCTTGTGTCTTGGAAAACTAATCCCTTTATTGGTAACGTTTCCCTCTAACTCTGTTTCAGAAATATACATGAATTAATGTTACAGATTAATTGTAACATATACTCATATGCACAGTAAACTGATACGCCTCGGCTCACTGGTTAACCGACATGGTTACACACATCCCCTGTTCCCACTGCCTCAGTATCAGAGACAGCAGAGAAGGGAGGCAGGACCCCGTGTGCTTGGGCAGCTGGCTTTTAAGTCAACTCCCCATGCATGCTGGCTCCCACGGAGCCATCATCTCCCTGCCTCCCCAGAGGCAGCAGCGGGGAGCAGGAGGGAGCTGGTACGCATGGGGAGCCAGCTTTTAAATGCGGAGCCTCCTGCCCGCCCTGCTGCCTCCTGCCTGCCTCCTGTGTGTTAGCGTATTTCAACATCACTAATTAATATTGGTAATAGTGAAGTATTCTTGAAAACAGCTGATTTCTAACACTTGAGCCTTCTGTAAAGCATCCCTTGCAAGTTGTTTAAAACTGAGACTATTAGGTCTGTACTGCATGTATACATACGTAAGTATACAGAGATATCCTGTTTAAATATTTTCCTATCCCAACCTCTACCAGTGGCATCAATAAAATTTCATGCTGGCCTCTTGACTTTTTCTGGTGTGATTTTATCAATATATTGCAGGTAAACATCCCTCCATCTGGAAAGTTAAATGTTTTTTAAACAGTCACCTAATGATTTTTTTAAAAGTTATGCTTCTTTTAAAGATAATTTTAAAACTGATCCTCCCTAGAAGAAATTATGAAAGTCTTTCTCAGTGGTATTGCTGCTTGTGTTCTGCTTACGGAAATGACTCAGGATGTTAGTGCTAGTTAATTACCAAGTTTATTACTGTGAGCTGTGTTACACTGTCATATTGATAAAGGCAGAGCTGTTTACTCAAGGTAAGGAAAGAGTCATATTCAAGTCACAAATGGTCTAGATCAAGAGTTCTCAACCTTCATTACACTGCAACCCCCTTCTGACAACAAAAATTACTTTACAACCCCAGGACAGAGGACTGAACCATGAGCCTGCCCAAGGCCCACTGCCCCGGGTGGAAGGGGGCAAATCCTGAGTCGCCACTCTGAGTCCTGGGCTCTGAGGTTGAAGCCCTTGGGTTGATGTCAGCCCCAGATCCAAGGAAGTCTAACCCAGTCCTAGAGGTCCTGTTCAAAGAGGATCACGATCCATAGTTCTAGAACTGTTGGTCTAGATAATATTTAGTCATGACACGAGTGCAGGGAACTGGACTAGATGACCTCTTGAGATCTCTTTGAGTCCTATGAGTCTATGAAAATATTGCCAAGTTTCATTGTGCAGTGATGGTATGTTTAAAACTTATTTGGTTTGTACCGTGGAGAAATCATTGCTTCTGACTTGTAACCTAAACACATGCATACATGTTCTCATTAATCACAATTTCTTGTTTCCTGAATTGTCTTCCAGAGTTCTTTGGTTTCAGTAGCTCAGTTGATATATCATAAATTTATTAAAAGAGGGGTTGTTTTGGTTTTATTTACATTGGCATTCATTTATGAGTAGCTGTACTGAAGTCAGTGGAGTTATGCTAAGTTAAAACCAATCAGAATCAGGCTGATAGTCTCCCCTTATTCATTCTGATCTTAGAAAGAAAGTTCCCAAATAATTTCCCTAAACCAAGGCCCACTATTATGTTTATGTACATGGAAGTGGCTGAAAACATTCCAGAGTATTAAGAATCTGTTTGGATGTTACTGTGTTCTGCCATCCTTAGCCCTCCTACATAAAAAAATGTCGAGTATAATTCTGATTTTGGACAGGAACACATAATTTTGATGTTCTCTATACAAGACTTTCTCATAGAATTTGCATCATAGCTATCACAAGTGGAACTCTGCCGGTAGTAGCAATAGGAAAGTCCAGATGGTTTCCAGTAGTCAGAGTCTTTCATCACAGTTAACCTACTCTGATCAGGGTTAACTGACACAGAGCTTAAATATAGTCTGCACTAGAGGTTACACTGTAGTTATCATTGGTGAAGCTTCAAGAATGAAAGCAATGGAATGAGATTTTATTTTAAGTGTAGTGTATAGATATCTGTGGCCATGGTCACTGGATGAGCCACATTGAGTGCTCACTCATGGCAAACTATAAAGAATGGGGCAAAAGATCCCCCAAACTGGTAGGTTATTTTTATAATTAGATTCACAAACACGATCACAAAATAGCTCTTTAATACTTTACTACTTGTTAGCTATCAGCAAACCAAAAAGAGAGTTCCCTTCAAGCAATCTAGCCTTTGTGTCCCAGTCAAATAGTGAAATCAAATAGAGTGAGGATTACTTAAAATCTTTTCCAACATCTACAAAGATCTGGTAAGCACATATTATCCAAGTCAATGAATATTTTAAAGACTTTACCCAAATACATAGTTACAGCCAATTGTTTATTAACTAATTTAAAATTTATTTAAAAAAGATAGTTACCATGGTTGAAGGATCATTATACATATCTGCATGTAGGAAGGTCTTAGGTCAATTTCTTTGGAGAGATGGTGAGGCTGCTGATTTGTAAAAGTCCTTCTGGAATCAGTTAAAGTTATAGTCTAATGGGCAGTTTATGTGCAGAGTTTGCTCAGATTCTTCCGTGAGAAATTAGGGCTAATCCATATAAGAGACCACAGTCTTGTTGCTTGAACTTCAGATCTGCAAACTTTGTCATGGGATAGTGAGAATCAGGTCTGAAGTTTCCTTCCTTCATAGTTCCTAGAGGGGAAATAGCCTTTTGGCAGCAGACATCACAGGAGGCAAGGCATTCCTTGGATGATGAATAGGTAATGTACATTGTTGCTTTGAAGTAAATCTGTATTTCCTAGGCACACAGTGGTAACTAGCTTCATTCGTAACATAATTGACAGTATAGTACAGAATTCAAAGAAAAAATAGATAATATTACTACAGCACAAGTTTTATCTAAATGTTCATATTCTTATTTTGATTTCTAAATGAATAGAATATAGCAGTGGTCACCAACCCATTGATTGTGATTGACAGATCTTGGAGCCTCTGCCAGTTGATCACAATCCTCAGGAAGGCTATCTCTGCCTGCCTGGTCCCATGCTGCTCCTGGAAGCATCCTCACAGCCTCTGGGGGGTGGGAATGGTGAGTGCAAACTCTGGGAAAGAGTTTGGGTGCAGGAGGGGGCTCCAGGATGGGGCAAGCTCCCTCCCAGAGCCTGCACTCCTTGTTCCTGCACCCTAAAACCCTGGGGAAGAGCTAGGGTTGGAGCTAGCCCAAGCCACCAGAACAGACCCCACCACGTAGGGTAGGCCAGGGTAGGCCCCCAGTCCCTTGAGCTAGCCCTGACCCCACAAGCTGTCCACCAGCCCCCCCTCCTCCCCAAGCCAGCCCCAGCTGCCCAAGCAGGCCTCTGGCTCTCCAAGCAGGCCACCAGCACTCCGAGCTGGTCCCCTGATCAGGCCCTCCCGAGCAGGTCCCAGCCCCCCAAGCAGACCTTCCTGAGCAGACCCTAACCCCCCTGCCATCTGGGGGAAGATCAGAATCAGTCCCTGCAACTGCATGTATATCTTTTCTGTGTACATATTTGACACATCTGTAATAGTGCTGTCTAGATATATTACTGGTACATCAAAATAACATTTACAGTAATGTCCTCCTCTGCTCGGAGGTCTGGCTTGTTCTTAATTTGCTGTGCATGGAGAAGATCTGTTTTCTTTCCCTCTTTGTAAGCCACATGCCTCCTTCCCCCAAACCCAATGTGATTGTGCAAACCAGTAGTATGAATTTTTAAAGCAAGATCTGTAAGTGATTTGATTTATGCCAATATAAATTAGAGTAAAACAAGCATAAGTAGGATCAGATTCAGGCCCATGCAGTCAATAGAACGGTATATAATTTGCTAATTATACTAATGACAGTTATTTTTGTTGACATAGTTCTTCCAGATTTTTTGTTTACAGTTGACTGTCACTACACCTGTGCTCATTTTCTTAAAATCAAGGAGGTTTTTTTTTGGGGGGAAATACAGATAACTCCCATGGATCTAATTATAACTCATATGGGTATATCCAAAGGTGGAAATGGGCCCATCAACTTGAAAAACATACAAGTAAAGAGGATACTTCCAACAGTGATATAATCCACATATGGACTATTGCTCATCTGAAGGCTGCCAAATGGAAACCTTCCATTTTCAACTCCGAGCATTCCCAGAACTGTGTGCTGCACCAGATCTGTATTCTTTCTCATGCCCTGATCTTTGCTGAATGAGTACATACAAACCGGAAAAGTCTTTAGAGAGGGTCTTACTGTCTGGTTCTCAAAATTTTACTTTTGACATCTGCTTTCTTCAGAAACTTCCCCTTTGTTCACAGAACCCTGTGTCTCTGTCACTGTCCTTTCTCCTTTCATCCATTCTCTTAGTTTCAGAATCTCTTAATTGTTAATATTGCTATTGTTTGCATTCTTATTCCAGATTTCTCTTGTTACCTGAAACTTACCTCACCTCCAGCCTGTAGTAGCTATGTGACTGTCATTGTTATAGGAACTGACATCAGATCAGACAAATGGCCTGTTCAGTTATTGTCCGTCACCGTGGGAATGTCTACATTGCAGATGTAATTTCCAGCAGGTAGATATGTTCATGCTAGCTTTATTTCAGTTAGCACAGTTTAAAAAAGCAATATAGCTGTAGCTGCATTGGGATGGGCTAGCCACTCGGAGTGCAGTTCTGTCTGAAACCCCATGTACATAGCTGTCCCACCACCTGTGCAGCTACACTATTTTTAACATGCTAGCTCAGTCAAAGCTGGGGCAGGTACACTCACCAATCTGGAAATTACACCTCCTGTTCCATATACTCTCGCAATGGTCAATATGAACATCAGCTGTCTACATAGGGGTTTGTAGCAATGCAGCTAAAGCAGTGGCTGGCTTCTGACTGGCTGTAATCTGGCAAATTCCCAATATAGAGATGGCCCCAGATGCACTCAGATCTATGTCGAAGCAAAACAGTCATTCTGAGACAGAAATTCTATAAATAAGTGAAACAAACTAACCTTTTTAATGTAAGCAATAGGAAGAGTTTATGTAGTCAGAATTATCCACATTGGAATTTTGACTAAGGGCAGGTCTACATTTATCTGGAGACTGGTGCAATGGGAGAGTTTCTTCCCCACAGTGGAGACCCCCCCAGCAACTTGACCTAAGGTACATCGACTCCAGCTATGCTATTCACATAGCTGGAGTTGCGTACTTTTGGTTGACATTGCCCCGTAGTGTAGACTTGCTCCAAGACACAGAAGTTGCACCTGCAAAATCTGTATAATGTTTTAATAATAAAATGGCATAGGTTTACATCTCATCCAATCCACTTAGTATAGTGCTTCCATTCAGTCCTGCACTTAGGATGGAAGAATCCCATGCAAAGCTATAGGCTGGGGACCGACTGGCTAAGCAGCTGCTCTACAGAAAAAGACCTGGGGATTACAGTGGATGAGAAGCTGGGTATGAGTCAAGAGGGTGCCCTTGTTGCCAAGACGGCTAACGGCATATTGGGCTGCATTAGTAGCAGCATTACCAGCAGATCAAGGGAGGTGATTATTCTCCTTTATTTGGCACTGGTGAGACCACATCTGGAATATCGTATCCAGTTTCAGATCCCCCACTGCAGACAGGATGTGGACAAATTGAAGCGAGTCCAGCAGAGGGGACTGAAAATTATTAGGATGCTGGTATGCATGACTTCTCAGGAGAGGCTGAGGAAACTGAGCTTATTTAGCCTGCAGAAGAGAAGAACGAGCGAGATTTGATAGCAGCCTTCAACTACCGTAAGGGGGGTTCCAAAGAGGATGGAGCCAGGCTATTCTTAGTAATGGCAGATGACAAAAGAAAGAGCAGTGGTCTCAAGTTGCGGTGCAGGAGATCTAGGTTGGATATTAGGAAAAAAACCTATTTCACAGGTGGTGAAATACTGGAATGGGTTACCTAGGGAGGTGATGGAATCTCCACCCTTAGAGGTTTTTAAGGCTTGACAAAGCCCTGGCTGGGATGATTTAGCTGGGGTTGGTCTGCTTTGAGCAGGAAGTTGGACTAGCTGAACTCCTGAGGTCTCTTTGAACAATAATATTTTATGATCTGTGTATTTTCAAACTTGTGCTGTTTCTGGGTGACACCCATAGAAAGGTTGGCATCAGCATTGTCTCGCCTGTTTGATGGCCCATCAAAGATCATCAGCTGTACAATAAATGCATTGAAAGACAGGGACTACACCTAGTGAGTCAGTGAGAAATATAGGAGCATTCCTATGGCCAGAACATTATGGCTACGTCTAGACTGCCCCCCTCTTGCACAAGAGAATATGCAAATGAAGCAAAGCGGTGAATATTGCCGTGCCTCATTTGCATACATAATGAGCCGCCATTTTTGTGCAAGGGGCTTTTGCACAAAAAGGAGCCATCTACATGGCTCCTTTTTGCACAAACCCCCCCTCTTGCGCAAGAGCCGTTCTGCCGCTTTTTTTCAGGCAGAACAGCTTTTGCGCAAGAGGGGGTTTTTGCGCAAAAAGGAGCTGTGTAGACGGCTCCTTTTTGCACAAAAGCCCCTTGCGCAAAATGGCGGCTCATTAAGTATGTAAATGAGGTGCAGCGATATTCACCACTTCGCTTCATTTGCATATTCTCTTTGCACAAAAGGGGGCAGTCTAGATGTAGCCTATGGCTTTTTCATGTCGTGCTGTAAAGTTTATGTTTGGGACAGAGAAAGTACAAGCCACATAGTAAAAGGAATATAGAGGACAGCTGCATCATCTCTGTTTGGTCTTAATTCCCACTTCTTACCTTTGGAGTAACTTTTCTACAAACTGAAGCTCTGAACAAGGGACCAAATGGTCCATCCAAGCTGTTGATGTGTTCTGGGGGACTTTCAAGCCAGCAAATTCAGCAGTACTAAAAACCTGATATATGGATTTTAAGTCTTTCTGTGTATGTGATTGCTTTACCTTTCGACAACTCTCCTTTTTCTTTCTTTATAATAAACCTGTAGCTTTAGGTGCTAAAGGATTGGCTGGCAGCATCATATTTTGGATAAGATCCAACTTAATATTGACCTGGCAATGTGGCAGTGAAGTTGGCCCTTTGTTCAGAAGAACATTTTGTATAGTTAGAAGAATTTGTAAATAACTACTCACCTTACTGCACTTCCATGCTGTTTGGAAGCCAAAGGACTGGAATGCAATAAAGGAGGCTGTGTGATTTCTTTTTTCAGCTTCTTGATAACCATGATGGGTACTTAGGAGCACAGTTGTGACTGGTCGGTGAGTTTAACTTCAGGTGTTGACCATCAGTCAACACTGAAGTTAGACTCATTGACCAATGTCTGCCCTCCCTTTTGTAGCGTGCCCTACACTGACATTTTCAGTGAGGCCTACACCAGGAACTCTCAGGTCCCACTACTACCCATTGAGGGAGTTCCTGTCAAGAGGATGCATGTAGACATGGCAGGGCCCATTGAAGAATTCTACAATAGGGCACAAATACGTATTAGTAATCTTGGACTGTGCCACCAGATACTCCGAGCCCATTCCCATCTGCTTAATGACAGCAGCCGTCATTGGTAGTTCATCTCGTAAAAGTATTTACCTGGGTGGGGTGTTACAAATCTGTCCCTCTGGGTGTGGGTGATCAGACCACTCCAGGGATCTTATAGAGGAGAGCTGAAGAACTGAGGGCACAACGAGAGTAGTAAGATTGTTCATATGTAATTGCGAGATGTTCTATTCCCCTTTTCAAGCATCCTCACACAAGCGTACTTATCAGGTGGCCAACCCTGACAGTAGCTGGAAGAGGCTGGAGATCTGGTGGTGCATGTGCTGCCTCAGCTTCTCTGTTGATTCGTCTCCACTGATGCCCCGGAGCGAAGGACCCTTATACACTTCTAATCAGTAGCTCTATTGATGATTCACTGAGAAACTGCTGTGTAAAACTTTTCCTCCGAAACTGCTGCACTGGGGGTATCACACAAACAGTCATTCTCCTTAGTCTTGCCTTTTTCATGTTGTTTGTTTCATAGTCACTTTGCGCAATCGGGTCGCCTGATGTTTTGCCTCTTTGCCTTCGGCCTCTTCTGTCCACTCCATAATCATACCACATCCACACTTATTCTTATTCATTCTTACCCCATTAATTCATTATGATCAATACATAAATCAATAACATCTGTGTGAATCATATCAGGGGATCCTCAGGGACATACTGACAGACCAAAGGATGAATTTCACTTCACAGGTGATAAAGGAGCCATGTGACCTACTGGAGGTCAATCCTCAAGAAAGTTGGTGTATCACTCTATGACACACTTACCTCTTATGAACACCCCATGTCCAAGTGCATGTGCCAGCATTTTCTCTCTCTTTTTGGTGGGTCTTTGGTGACTCGGCCTGTCAGCAGAGTGACACCCACAACAGGCACCCTATCTAAGTACTCCTCATTTGTCCTCTCTTTCCCTGTGATTCTCTCCAGGCTCAAGCCCTTACCTAGTCTGGTAGTCTCTAAAATTGCCTTTGCGACCTGCTATTGAGCTGTACTCCAGGGTTCCCTTCCTGGAGGCAATGGTTTTGCCCTCTCTGGGTGTGTGTGTATGGGGGGAGTAGTGGAGCAGGGGTTGAGCACACAGCAGGAAAAATAAGTCAGTGCCTGTGGTCACTAGGCTGACAGGAGAATTTTCCAAACTAACTGAATTGCTTGGGGATAAGAATTTTTTTTTACACTTCTGACCAGCATAGTTATACCAACCTAATTTCCTAGTGTAGACCAGGTCTAAGTAATGCTTAATAATTTGATATATTGGGATACAGCACAGCCTGCCTACTCATTAGAAAAAAGGAACTAGGAATCCGGAGACTCAACTTCTAGTGCCAGCTCTTCCAGAGATTCCTTGTGCCTCAATTTCTCCACCTGTAAAATGCAGATAGGAAAATAAATATCTCTTCCAGATGTGGTGGATCAGTGTTTTCACAGTACTTTGAGATCCCTGATGGAGAGTGCAATAGAGATGCTAAGTATTATTACTTATGTACACTGACTTTTGATCACTGCAATATGAAAAAAATCTAACTTGTTACAGAAAGTTTATACTTTATTATTTAAAAAAAAAAAATAGAATAATAGTATAATATAACTGGAAGGAACCATGAGAGGTCATCAGGTCCAGTCCCCTCAATTCACAAAAGGACTAAGAACCATCTAGACCATCCCTAACAGGTATTTGTCTAACCTGCTCTAAAAAATCTCCAATGATGGAGATTCCACAGCTTTCCTAGGCAATTTATTCCAGTGCTTAACCACCCTGAAGTTAGGAAGTTTTTCCTAATGTCCAATCAAACCTCCCTTGCTGCAGTTTAAGCTTCTTGTCTTATCATCAGGAGTTAAGGAGAATATTTTTTCTCTCTCCTCCTTGAAACAACCTTTTAGGTACTTGAAAGCTGTTATCATGTCCCCTTTCAGTCTTCTTTTTTCTAGAGTAAACAAACTTATTTCTTTCAATCTTCTCACATAGGTCATGTTTTCTAGACCATTAATCATTTTTGTTGCTCTTCTCCAATTTGTCCACATCTTTACTGAAATGTGGACCCAGAATTGGACACACATACTCCAGATGAGGCCTAATCAGTGCAGACTATAGCGGAAGAATTACATCTTTTGTCTTACTTAAAACATTCCTACTAATAGATCCCAGAATCAAGTTTGCTTTTTTTGCAACAGTGTCACACTGCTGGCTTATATTTAGCTTGTGGCCCACTATGACCCCAAGGTCCTTTTCCGCAATATTTCTTCCTAAATAATCATTTCCCATTTTGTATGTTTGCAACTGATTGTTCCTTCCTAAGTGTAATACTTTGCATTTGTCCTTATTGAGTTCCACCCTATTTATCGCATACCATTTCTCCAGTTTGTGTAAATCATTATGAATTATAATTCTATCCTTCAAAGCACTTGTAGCTTTGAATCTCTCCTGTGTGGCCACCCAAGTGCTCAGCTTAAAGAGAATACCTTTGTGAACCATTAATAATTACTCTCTGGGAACGGTTATCCAATCAGTTGTATACCCATTTTATATTATCTCCCTTTAGGTTGTATTTCCCTAGTTTATTAATAAGAAGATCATGTGAGACTTTATCAAATTGAGAGGGGACATGATAGCAGTTTTCAGGTATCTAAAAGGGTGTCACAAGGAGGAGGGAGAAAACTTGTTCTTCTTTGCCTTTGAAGATAGAACAAGAAGCAATGGGCTTAAACTGCAGCAAGGGAGGTTTAGGTTGGACATTAGGAAAAAGTTCCTAACTGTCAGGGTGGTTAAACACTGCAATAAATTGCTCAGGGTGGTGGTGGAATCTCCATCTCTGGAGATATTTAAGAGTAGGTTAGATAAATGTCTATCAGGGATGGTCTATTCTAGACAGTACTGGGTCCTGCTGTGAGGGCAGGGGACTGGACTTGATGACTTCTCGAGGTCCCTTCCAGTCCTAGTATTCTATTATTCTATTATTCTAAATGCCTTACTAAAGTCTAAATGTAACACATCTAATGTTTCACCCTTGTTGTCTTACCAAAGAAAGCTGTCTGGTTGGTTTGACATGATTTGTTCTTTACATATCCATGCTGACTGTTACTTATCACCTTATTATCTTCCAGATATTTGCAAATGGATTCCTTAATTATTTGGTCCTTTATCTTTCCTAGTATGGAAGTTAAGTTGACTGGTTTGTAATTCCCTGAATTGAGTTTATTTCCCTTTTTATAGATGGGCACTATATTTACCCTTTCCCAGTTTTCTGGAATCTCTAATATATGTAAATCTCTAATATACGTAAAAAAAATTGTTAGACCACCCTATCTATCCTTGTATGAAAGCTGCTGTTGAGATCACATGAACTATATAATAGTAGCAAATGTTCTTGAACAATGTTTGTAGTTACACTCCACATTCCAACTGTCTATTACCCAAATAAAAGTGTGTCTGGAGTTAGATCTTTATTTTACCACAACCTGAAGTAGTTTCAGTTTTAAACTACTTGAGAATTTACAACATATAATCCTTTATCCAGAGCACCCATGTCCATTCAACAGTATTATAGCACTGCCTTTGATGTCCCAGATCTCTGGGCTGAAGTGAGTAGGTTGCAGGGTCAGTTCAGATGAATTTGGGACCCTTTTCAAAGCTTTTACGACTAGCTTTAAACTCTTAATTTGTCACGTGAGGAGGGCGTATAGCTCAGTCCACAGAAAGTGATTAATGTGTACAAAAACCTTCAGAATGAATGTATATGGAGGAGTGATGTGTAAAGAGATGAAGTAGTTTTCCCAAGATTTAATATGGTATCAAAATACACCCTACAAATGTCTCAGTAGCATTGGTGGGGGCCCCTTTAGGCTGAAATTTTAGCAGTACTCTTTAAACCAACCCCAGTAGTAACAAAACCTATATACATTTGATACAACTCACTGGCATTATGAATGTGGGTTTTCTTCCACCCTCTCTGTTGGTCAAAGTTATTAAATTGTTACATTGCACTGGTGATGAACTTCTGCCACAGATAAGTAGCTTGAAACATGTTCATATGGTTATTTGACTAATATATACAGATGAAGAAAACCGGAAGGATTTTGCATTACATTGTCCTGTTATGAAAGAGATATGCATAAAAAGTAGTAAAATTAGGACACACTTACTTCCTTTCTTTCTCCCTTTTTTGGTCAGTTTATTAGTTGTTGGCTGTCCTTGGGAAAGTATCAGCAACACATACTAAGATAGGAAGGTGACTGGGCCAATCATTTGCATTTAGAAGATAGAAATTCATCCCAAATTATACAGAAATATTAATAATTCTGTCTTTACAAATGCATAATACTAAGTAATGAGCCAAACATGGTAGTATGCACCCTGGCCTATGACTATGGTTTCTAACATTCCTGTAAAGAACAATAATAAATACTAACAGGACAGAAGAGGGGGAAAATCCAGGAAACAAATGTTTTAAAAAATGGCCATCCACCTTTTTAAAGTTCTTTCCTAAAGGGCGAGCAGCAGAGGAGAGGGTGAGATACAGATTTCCTGTGGAAAGACAGAATGCCCCTGGCTGGGCAACAGACATGGGTGGCGGCTGTAATAGGCCCCAGGAGGCTAAGCCTCCCCTGGCACAGCTGCTGCCAACCTGCTGCTGGAGAATGGGCCATACTGGCCCCACCTGTGCTCAGGCTCTGCTCCGTCCTCAAAGTCCCCATGCCTTGACTGTTGAGTCCCTCCTTGCTCTTCTCCTTCAGTCTAGCACCCCACCCCCAGAGATCCCCACCACTCGCCACATTCCTCCTTATCTCTGCCCTCTCCCTGTGAGACCTCCTACTCACGACATCCCTCCTCTCCTCCAGTCACTGCATGGCCACCCATTGCTCGCTGCATCCTCCTCAGCCCCCACTCCTTCTGATGGGATGCACTGAGCAGTGAGGAGAAATGTGGTGAGCAGAAGGTGCGGGTTGTTGCAGAGGAGGGGTGCGTGTGAGGAAGGATGCAGTGGGGGGCCTTGTAGGGGAGGGGAGTTGAAGGAGAGAAGGATGGAAAAAATTAGAGGGAACATTGCCCACTACCCATGTCAGTAGTTCTGGATTATATATAGGAGTGGCAAGTCTGTGACTTCACAGAAGTCTGTGCAAGTGAGCCAGATAAAAGAGATGGGTTCAAGCCAGTCTATGTTGTAAGCAGGGGCTGAATTGCTGCTTACTATCAGCCAGCTAAAAGGAGGGGTGGGTGTGCCCACTACAATTGTTTAGCTCTGCAAGGTAATTAACTGTTGATATGTAAATACAGCTCAGGAGAGAATACGAGGTGTGGCTATGTAAATCCCATTCAGCCAGGGCTGATGGAGGGTCAGTGTTGGAATGGAATGTGGAGAATTGTAAATAATTTGGGACTGTTGTGGGGGTCACTAATCATGCTACTCCTAAATGAGGGAACTGTAAAACATGCCACCAGTGCTTGCAGGAGAGACACCACTATCATGGTAAGAGGTCTCGGAGGAACAAGCCTCCCCCCTTCCAGAGTTGAGTGAACGGAGCTGGGGGGAAGGGTTAAAGGGCTTGAGTCAGCCTGCTTCACACCTGCCAGGTGTGAGCTGTAAGACTGGCCCAACCTGCCCCCTTTCCCCCTTTGTTTTAAGGACAGACCTAAAGCAGACTCCCTGAGGAGTCTTTTCTTTTGCTAGTCTAGTGGAAGCTGGATTCCTTTACCAGTCCAGCTGGTGGCTAAAGAGTTGAAATCACTGAGAGTTGAAATCACTGGTTTGGCTGAGAGCCAGACCCATTGCAGCCAGTCAAGCGGCGGTGACCAGCAGAGTGGCTGGTGGGAATCACTGGCTGGTGGTGTAGGAGCGGCGGCAGGCGAGGAGCGGCGGCGTGGCGTGGCGCGGCGGCAGGCAAGGAGGGGCGACCAGCAGCGTGGTGTGGAGCGGCAGCAGGCGAGGAGCGGCGACCAGCGGCGTGGCATGGAGCGGCGGCAGGCGAGGAGCGGCGACCAGCGGTGTGGCGCAGTGACCAGCGGCGTGGCGCAGAGCGGCGGCAGGTGACCAGCGGAGCGTCCGGTGGCATGGGACGAGACAGTTGGTGGAGCGTGGCGGAGTGTCGTAAGGTGCCCCCTATCTATCCCCCCAACCCCATTTCTACCCAGGTTGGGAGGTGAAACCCTGTGGGTGAACTTTGGGACTCTGGGTGGCACGGACCAGGGACAGAGACTTTTGGGGTGTCGGACTCTTTGGACTTCAGGTGATTCTTGGCTGGGGGTGGGGAGCTTAGCTCATGTTTGGGTTATGAACTCTGTGGTGTTTTCCCCAAGTTAATGCCGTATGACTTCTCTCTCTGTAACTTCCCACGTTACACCACCAGCCAGTGATTCCCACCAGCCACTCTGCTGGTTTCATTAAATGTTTTTTTCCTACACTCAGACTCAGTGCTTGCGAGTGGGGAAGCATTGCCTCTCAGAGGCACCCAGGGGTGTATGAATTTCCCATATTACTGGGTGGGGGCTCGAGCCGGTTCTGTGTGAGATGGAACCCAAGATATTGAACCCAGCCCTGGTTACTGCCAGGCCTACCCGGCAGAAGGGTTACAATGTACTTACCAGCCCTTTCTCCCAATAACAAGCATTATAATTTTGAGGTGTTAGCTAAGCAGTAGGTTAGTTCTTTTTAGCTTCATCTTCAAGTGACTGTTTCCTCTTTTGCATCCAGGGTTCTCCTCCTACCTCCTATGATGCTGGCAAGCTTGTCAGTGGGTCACAATCAACCTTCTGGAAATCTCTCAAAATGTGCATATGAGGCTTTATAGTTGTTGCATGAACAACAGCAGCTATTTCCTCGTAAGATGCAATAATATAATTAATACATCTCAATTCTGAAACCTTCTTTCTGGAAACACTTGCTGACAGGATCATCTTCACTTAGGAAAGGACAATCAGTTTCACACATACAAAATGGGAAGTGACTGTCTAGTAAAGAGTACTGCTGAAAGGGATCTAGGGGTCATAGTGGACCACAAGCTAAATCTGAGTCAACAGTGTGACACTGTTGCAAAAAAAGCAAACGTGATTCTGGGACGCATTAACAGGAATGATGTGAGCAAGACATAAGTGATTTTTCCACTCTACTTTGTGCTGATTAGGCCTCAACTGGAGTACTGTGTCCAGTTCTGGGCACCACATTTCAAGAAAGATGTGGAGAAATTGGAGAAGGTCCAGAGAAGAGCAACAAAAATGATGAATGGTCTAGAAAACATCACCTGTCAGGGGAGGACTGAAAGAATTGGAGTTGTTTAGTTTGGAAAAGAGAAGCCTGAGAGGGGACATGATAGCAGTTTTCAAGTATCTAAAAGGGTGTTAGAAGGAGGAGAGAGAAAATTCTTCTCCTTGACCTCTGATGATAGGACAAGAAGAAAAGGGCTTAAATTGAAGCAAGGGAGGTTTAGGTTGGACATTAGGAAAAACTTCCTAACTCAGGGATGATCTAGTTGGTGCTTGGTTCTGCTGTGTGGGGGCAGGGGACTGGACTTGATGACCTCTCAATGTCCCTTCCAGTTCTAGTGTTCTATGATTCAAAAGGTGCCATATTAATAATCCTGGAAAATGAATTTCCCCATACAATAGGTGCAGTCTTCCTACAATGCCCCATGAATTTCCCTCACCTTTATTCTTGGAATGCCACTTTTAAGGACTCTTTTTTTTCCCTAGTTTTCCGCACACAGCACAGATGCAGACTGCACAGTGCCCCAAAATCCCAGATAATGAACTAGTGAATTTTGTTATGTGATGGAAAATGACAGGAGCATAAAGGGTTGTTAAAACACTTTGCTGTGTGTGCCTCAGTGATTCAAGCGCTCTTTTTACAAATCGAGTAAAATGCTGTACGTTACTGATATAAGTTGAGGTTCCTCTTCACTGATGTGTAAGGGGTACCTTATTTGTAGTACTGTAGGATTCTCTGGCTTATGTTCATGTGGGCACACAGCTAGATTAATCTGTAACTGAGTTAATTGGTTAGACAAACTACCACAAAGCTCCTTTTAAATGAATTTATTGCAATACACTCACAGTTTTTAATATCTTCTTGTTAACAGATCATCACAATTGTACAAATCCATTCATTCTTGTTCCTGAAGTTATATAGGCACAAATCAAACTGCAAAACTTGTATCCAGAGCTAAGTTTTTTGAGCATTCTCTCAAAAATTCAAGGACATTTGTATCTGGGAGTTTAATGTGCATGTCTTTTCTTCTTCTTCAGGTCTAACTTGACAAATTGACTTCCATATTTCATTTTTAGCTATTTGTGCAAAGCTGGCTAATACAGCTTTATTAGTTGGAATTATCAGAAAATAAAAGCAGCTTTCCAGATCTTTCACCATTACTCCCAACTGATATTTTATAAGTCACACCCTTTAATTTGTGCCAGCATAATGAATCAAACAGGCTGGGTCCAGCTTAAGTGCTTTTCATTCTGAAGATTGGGAAACCATTAGCTTTGTTTGCATACACCACCACTAAAATTATCTTTTCATGTCTTGAAATTCCATGGAAGAAAAACAAACAGAACTTGTTTGCTCATTTGAACATTGTTAAATGTTTTACTTTGAAAAGTGAGATTGTTTCTATAGTCTGCATTGTTTCTATAGCCTAAAATATCAGCAAAGATTATTTCAGTAAAATGGGGGAAAAGCCACCCCCCCACCAAAAAAAAATCTGACAAAGCTGTCTCAACTTAAACATGGCTTTATGGAGAGGCAAACAAGAATCTGCTGAAAATGAAACAAGTAGTGTTAGGGTTCTCATTCAACAAAGATTTCTAATTATTTTATTTAATTATTTCGTTTGTGGAGCTAAAAAAGTTTCCTAAAAGCATGTACTTCAATGTGACCATATTCTTAAAGAAACTTCCCCAGTGAAAATCTGAGCAACAGGCAAAAAAATGAACAAACAAACAAACCCCACAAAAAAAATAAAAAAACAAACAACAAAACCTAAAAACCCCACAGAACCCTACAAGAAGAGAAACTCTAGCAGCACATGGTCCTTGCTGGGGCCAAAGGGTGAACAGGGTGGGGTAGGGATCAGAGTGGGGACTGGGAGGTGGTTTGGGTGCAGGTTCCGGGTGGTGCTAACCTCAAGTAGCTCCTGGAAACAACAGCATGTCCTCCCTCTGTCTGCTATGTGGAGGTGGAGGCAGGCAGCTGTGTGCTGTCCTATCTGCAGGTGCTGCTCCTGCAGCTCCCATTGGCCATGGTTCCTGGCCAATGGGAGCTGCGGGGATAGTGCCAAGGCAGGGGCAGCGTATGGAGCCCTCAACTGCCCCTACGCATAGGAGCTGGACGGGGGGCATGCCAGCTACTTCTGGGAACCATGTGGCATGGAAGTTAGCAGGGAGCCTGCCAGACCCAGTGCACAGAGCCACCAACTGAACAGCCAAGAGCAGAGTCACCCTTTTTGATCTGGTGTTCCAGTCAAAAACCAGATACCTGGTCTCTCCAAGAGCATCACAGCAAATTATAAGGTGGGACAGATTGTTAAGCATAAGGAGTTAAACACATGTTTCAAGAAACCATTCAAAAATGAAGTGGACAGTTAACACATCTGTGGTCCTAAGACAAAGCAGAGTTAGTGCATTACAGACTGTTGTTGTGAGACATAACACCAATGTCTCTATTGAGTCCATGACTTTTGGTTTCAAGCAGTGATGAATTTGAGCTCCCAGACTCATTTTTGAAGGTGTTGTGCAGATTTCCTTTGAGGCAGAGGACTGAGAGGTTAGTTATGGAGAGATCATTTGTGAAAGTGTTCACCCATAGCTGACAGTGTTTTTGTATTACCGTTTTGTGTGTTCACACGAGAGCATAGCAATTGTCTACAATCACAGTTGTAAACCATAGTTGAGGGCATATGATACACTGGATCAGGTATATCACACGTTGTTGTCAACATTCGCAGAACTCATGAATCTTGAAAGATGTGGTGTGGCAGCTGCAGGTTTTGCATGTGTTGTTCTGGCCTGTCCTACCAATGTGGTGTAATTGAGTGTAGGTCTGCTGTGGGTGTGGAGGAAATGGATGGGTAGAGCAATATGGTTGGGCTGGGTATCTGAGTGTTGTCCAGAATAAAGAAACAGATGAAGACACTGATTACTTGTCTGCACTTGCAGTTAAACCATGTTGACTGCCTGTTGAGCTGCACCCAGTGCTGACACTGCTTGACAACTAATGCTGCTAGTGCAAGCAAGATCTGAAAGTCTGCACCTCTTTCTAGACCTGCCGCTGTATCTTCCAGATTTTTATGTTTAGCCTTGCCAGACTGAGACTGCATTGCCAAAATTATCTACCATGTGGGAAGAAGGGCATGATCTGTAACCATAGGGCTTTTGTTTGCCAAACTTTGCTTATAGCTGGTGTCTGAGTGCATTTTTAAATACTCCTCCTCCTCCTCTTTCTTTAATTTAAATGTAGTTCCCCATTCCTCAGAATGTATGCCCATAGCCATTACTTATCCTTAATTCCTTTAGCAGTTGGAACATGTATATGTAGGTTTTGCAGACACTTGAGCATTCTTGACTGAATTTTCAGAAATTATAGGACTTTTGACCCATATTCACACTTGGTTTACAAGCAGGCCCACCAGCTGTGGGAAGGGATAAAGGGGGGAGTTGCCCTGGGGCCGGGCAATTCAAAGGGGCCTGGGGCTCCTGGCCACTGCTGCAGCTACTGTGACAGTGGCAGTGGTTGGAGCTCCAGGCCCCTTTAAATTGCTTCCAGAGTGCTGTGTTTGGCGCAGTTCTGAGGGCTGGGACAGGAGCCTTGAGTGGAAGGGACGGGGCCAGAGCAGCCAGCCTTTGGTGCTGTCGTGGTCTGAGCAGTGCTGAGGGCTGAGTGCGCTGACCCCACCCCTTCTGCCTAAGGCCTCCGTATCTTCTGGAGGCAAGGAGCCGGAGCCCCCTCACCATGCCCGGGGGTCCACGAAAGTTGTTGGCTCCCCCTGCATAAATGCTTTTGAATGGAGTTTCACAAACTATCCATAATGGCAGAGGAGTTTAAATAGAAGTCCTAATGCAGTCTGTTCTAAGAACAGTAATATCTGTTGTTGAGGTTTCATAGGAAACTAGAACAAAAGTTGGTTAATATCGACATCTACTTGTCCAACAGAGGAAAAGTCATTAATGGACATTCTTGTACTGTAGATTTTTGCATTGGATCAAACTGGTTTAAACAGATACGTGTCTAGAAGTTGTTGCTGTCGACATAGGATATACACCAGCTTTTACTTTTCCCCAGGGATGCTCCATCCATGCTCCATCCCAATGCCACTCCTTTTCTCCACCCCTTCCTCCAAAAGCCTGGCTTCACCCTGCCCTTTCCCACCCTAGCTCTGCCCCTTCCTGGAGGCCATGCCCTCCCTCACTCCAGCCTCAAGCCCCAACCCTCGCTTTTGCCTTGTGTGTCCGCTCTCTGAGACCTCTGCCTGCCCGCTAGTCTCCACCATCTCCCAAGCTCCTCCCTGAGTTGTCCATCAGCTGTTAGGCAGCATCCCTTTCCAGTTGTTTGGTGGCGCCCCTGATCAGTTGAGCACTTGCTATTTTTTCCCATGGGTGTTCCAGTCCTAGTGCACCCATGGAGTCTGCGCTTGTGGGTGTTGGTATGCTAGAAGGGAGAAGCACAGCAAGCCAATAGAACACACATTGTACATTGCTATACCACATCAAGGACATGTGTCACAGGTTTATTCCAACTGTCTCTGCATTCTTCTAGAGGCTGATTCTTCCTCTAAAAAAGAGCACCATCCAGTTAGAGACTTTTCAGGGATCTGGGGAGAAGAGTGTTTTGCTGATAAGGAGGGTGGGCATCAGAATGACAGACTGTGCTCTGACACTATGGAATGAGAATTCTGTGCTGTGCTGTGCAGAATCAGGGCAAAGTAAGGGAATTTGGGACCACTCACTGTTCTCTCATTGCCACAGACATGGGCTTCCTCCAGTCACCCAGGGTGCTCAGATCCCTGCTCTGCCCAGGCCCCACTTAACCTCTTCCCCCAAACCTCCCACGCCCTGCCTCTTCTCTCCCAGTTCCATCCTGACTCCGCCCCCCTCCCCCGGACGTACCATCTGGCGCGTCGCTGCCGCCCCTGCGTTCGGCATTCTCCTGGCCGTTGCGCCGCTCAGCTGGGCCACTGCGTAGGAGCAGGTGGCACAGGCGGCTGACCACCCACTGTGCACCCCATAAAGCGCGGGGGTCAGCGCAGGCTGAGTGCAGGGCGAATTGGTTCCACTCCCAGGGAGTGGATCCGCCCCGTCACAGATTTTATGAACTCCCCTTCTCTCTAGGGAGTGATTGTAGAATTCCTTGAAGACTTCTCCTTTTTCTTTTTTTATGACAAAGCAGATTTGACAAAATAATCTGTATTGCATCACCAGCTAGAATTTCACAGTACTTAATGATTTCTGTTCTCTCATTGCCACAGACACGGGCTTCCTCCAGTCACCAAGGGTGCTCAGATCCCTGCTCTGCCCAGGCCCCACTTAACCTCTTCCCCCAGACCTCCCACGCCCTGCCTCTTCTCTCCCAGTTCCATCCCCCCATCCCCAAACACAACTTATCCCTGCTCCTTCCCCTCCCAGTGCCTCATACATGCTATGAAACAGCTGATTGTGGCAGTAGGGAAGATGCTGGGAGGGAAGGGGGTGAGTTGAGCAGTAGAGAAGATGCTGCAGGGGAGGGAAGAGCTGGCTGCCAGTGGATGCTTAGCATCCACTCTTCTTTTTGTGAGTGTTACACCCTTGGAGCACCCACAATGTCAGCACCTATGTACTCTGCCCTGTGTCTTTCCAGTAGTACTAATGGGCTGCACTACTACGCTTGGCACCTCCCCTTCCCCCATGGCTGCTTTCGCTTTGCTGAGAGAGCCTGTTGATGCTCATGACACTGATGATGTCATTCTATTGCCTGGTTGGAAAAACATTTGTGTATATATATATATATATATATATAGTGGGGATGTAATAGTATAACCGATTAACTGATGAGCAAAAGCTTATAGGTTAATGCTATAGACTACATGCATTTCCCCTCCCCCTCTCCCTGCCAGTAAATTTTTCAGCAGGCTGGCCAGCAGCCTGGCTCAGTCCTGGCTTGCGAAAAGTCCGGGACCTACCACTGTTGTAGCTCTGTATTTAAAGTTATTAGGAGCTGGGTGGACTGGCAGCCTGGCTCAGTCCTAGCTCACGCTGGGACCGGGACCTACCCCAATTTCAGTTCTGCATTTCAAGTGTATTAAAAGCCAGGCGGGCAGGCTCAGTTCTGGCTCGCACCAGGTCTGGGAGCTCAGACCCCCCTTGACAGGGACTGCTACCACCCCACACTACTGCCTCTTTCTCAGAAGCAGCAGCACGAGGCAACAGGCAGCCAGTCCGCAAGGGGAGCTGGTTTTTAAATTAGCTCCCCTCGCAGACCAGCTCCCACCTGGCACCCTGCGCTGCTGCCTCTGATACAGTGGCTGCTGGCCCCACCCCCGGGAACTATAGAATAGTCGATTAACCGATATTTAACATCCCTAATATAGAGAGAGATAACAGTGCCTTTTTAATAATACTCCCTTCCCCCAGTGCTTTTACTGAGTAACAATGTACCTTAAAACAGAGTTTCCAAACTGTGGGGGCCTGGGCCAGCTCCCCTGGGTGGGATGGGTGAAGAGGGAGTACCATCAAGCTCCACTCCTGGTCCTGGCTTCTGTGCTCAGCTGTGGCCCGAGCCTGTGCCCCCTTATGCCTGTCCATGTCCTCCCACTCCCAGCCCTGGTTCCCGGGGAGGATGGGCAGACCAGGATAAGGGGGCCACTGTCTTAAGATATATGGATTCCTCAGAAAGCTTTTTCCTTTCTTTATCAAAGCCCTTACCAGCCGGTAAAAGGTTATCAGTCGTTTCTTCCACCTTACTTAGTCCATTTGTGTGCCAACTTATTACAAAATAAGATTTTTGTTCAAGCCACAACAGCCAGTTAGTACTCTAATCAAAAGCACTTCATTAGTACTATCCAGGCCCTGTAGGGCTTCATCTTCAATTAGACGTTATCTACTATTCTACCCAGTGCGGCTGATAAGGTTAATTGGCCCATTTGAACCTCGTCAGGCCTTGTATCTAGTGGACATTTCATCACAGACAGCTATTGGCTTGGTTACTACCCTTGTAAAGTATGGTGTATGTAGCTAATGATTTTTCAAATGAGATAAAAGTAAGCTTTGGACGTTCTTTAGTAAATGCTGTAAATGGCACATAGTACATTGTTTCGAGATAATATCCTTTGGATTGTAATAACTAACATGGCTGCCCTTTTGAGGGACTGTTTAAGTCTGGTTACATATAAAGTGTTAGTGGTTTAGTGGCCTGGGCTTTGAGCCCATCTGTTTGGAGGCTTTCAAACTCATCAGGCACAGATTAGCTTTGTGACTAACCAGAACAGGCCACACAGAAAGGGAAAAACAAGCATTGTCATTTAACCAAACTGTAGTGATGACAGTCATGTAGGATGGAGGCTAATCTTCAGCTGTTTGGGACCAGTGCAAAGGCTTGATGATTTCAGCCAGTAAAAGCAGCTAGAAGTAAGATAGAATAAGGGTGTTAACAGGTATAGGTAGAAAAAAGGATCAGCTATTTTTTATTTAACTTCAGCAATAAAGGAAAAAGCAGGCAGGTTTTGATATTATGGAGAACATAAGATGGATTTGAGGTTCAAACACAGGCTTTGTTTTTGGAAGACTGGGGTGTAAATTTTTTTTTCACCTGGTTATTGAGGAGTAAATTGATCATATGGTATTAGAGAAGGGGTTTAGATAAGAAATATCTAAAACTATGTCCACACTTGTAATTGATCAACAAATCTTTTGTCGTTAAGCGGTGGTGCCCCCAAATGATAAAAGTTTTGCGGCGGAAGTGCAAGTGTGTTGACACTTCCTTGTTGCTAAAAGCCATGAAGCGTAGACATAGTCAAAAAAATTGCGTAGGGAACAGCATGACTAAACCCTACACAGTGTATTGAAAATGAACCACTGAGGGTACATCTATACTGCACTATAACACCCCCATCATGGTCACAGCGGGTCTGGGTCAGTTGTTTCAGGCTTGTGGGGCTATAACATTGCTGTTTAAGTGTTCAGTTTCTCATTTTAGCCTGGGCTCTGACACACTGCATGGGGGATGGGTCTCAAAACCTGGACTCCATTCTGACAACAAACATCTACATAAGAACATAAGAACGGCCGTACCGGGTCAGACCAAAGATCCATCTAGCCCAGTATCCTGTCTGCCGACAGTGGCCAGCACCAGGTGCCCCAGAGAGGGTGGACCGAAGACAATGATCAAGCGATTTGTCTCCTGTCATCCCTCTCCAGCCTCTGTCAAACAGAGGCCAAGGACACCATTTTATCCCCTGGCTAATAGCCTTTATGTGACCTAACCTCCATGAAATTATCTAGCTTCTCTTTAAACTCTGTTATATTCCTAGCCTTCACAGCCTCCTCTGGCAAGGAGTTCCACATGCTGACTACACGCTGTGTGAAGAAGAACTTTCTTTTATTAGTTTTAAACCTGCTACCCATTAATTTCATTTGGTGTCCTCTAGTTCTTCTATTTAGGAACTAATAAATAACTTTTCTTTATCGGCCCTCTCCACACCACTCATGATTTTATACACCTCTATCATATCCCCTCAGTCTCCTCTTTTCTAAACTGAAAAGTCCCAGTCGCTTTAACCTCTCCTCATATGGGACCCGTTCCAAACCCCTAATCATTTTAGTTGCTCTTTCTGAACCCTTTCCAAGGCCAAAATATCTTTTTGAGGTGAGGAGACCACATCTGTACACAGTATTCAAGATGTGGGCGTACCATAGTTTTATACAGGGGCAGTAAGATATTCTGGGTCTTATTTTCTATCCCTTTCTTAATAATACCTAGCATCCTATTTGCCTTTTTGACCGCCGCTGCACACTGTGTGGAAGTTTTCAGAGAACTGTCCACGATAACTCCAAGATCTCTTTCCTGATTTGTCGTAGTAAATTAGCCCCCATCATACTGTACGTATAGTTGGGGTTATTTTTCCCGATGTGCATTACTTTACACTTATCCACATTAAATTTCATTTGCCATTTTGTTGCCCAATCACTCAGTTTGGAGAGATCTTCTTGGAGTCCCTTACAGTCTGCTTCTGTCTTGACTATCCTAAACAGTTTGGTATCATCCGCAAACTTTACCACCTCACTGCTTACCCCTTTCTCCAGATCATTTGTGACTAACCAGAACAGGCCACACAGAAAGGGAAAAACAAGCATTGTCTACACCGGAGTGGGCAATAATTTGTGATGGGGGCCACGCCAAGATTTTGGTAAGTTGTCAAGGGCCACACTTTTGTGTGGAGGGGCTGCAGGGTCTGGGATGGAGGTCTGGTGCAGAAGAAAACTTTGGGTGGGGGACTAGGGTGCAGGAGAGAGTATAAGGTCTGAGAGGGAATTTGGGTAAAGGAGGGGGTTTGAGGCAGAGGACTAGAGTGCAGGAGAGGATTCTGACCTGGGAAGGTGTGTAGGAGGGGTGCATGGTTTGGGGGGTGACCTGGGCTGGTGGGGTGCAGAGAGTTTGGGTGATGGCCTGGGGCAGGGGGCTGGGGTACAGGAGGGAGTGCAAAGACAGGGAGGGGGTATAGGTGCAGGAGAGGATTCTGGCTTAGGGGAGTAGTGTAGGAGCGGGTGCAAAGTCTAAGAGGGAATTGTGACCTGGGGGAGGGTTTCGGTGGGACCTGGGTCAGGAGGGGGTGGTGACATGGGGCAGAAGTTGGGATGTAGGAAAGGCTGGAGTGACAGGTGCAGGTTCTGGCTGGGAGGCGCCTACCTAGGGGGCTCCTGGCTGGCAGCCCTGTGGGACCCTCAGGCAGACTCCTTGTCTTTCACAGCTCCCGGTCTCAAAGCAGCTGGCTATTCTGGGTACTTCTCTGTGCCATGCGCTGGGGTGGGAGTGGGGAGAGACTTTGCATGCTGCCCCCACTGCCCAGCACATAATGATTGTACTGGGGATGAGAGTAGCCTGTGAAGTCTACTTTCTCCCCTCCCACCCTGCACGCAGCTCACAGAGGCACTCGGAGCAGTCAGCCACTTTGAGTGACCTAGGGCTGTGACAGGCAGGGAGCCTGCCAGAGGGTCCTGGAGGGGTGGGCTGCAGGCCGAATCTGACCCGTGGGCCATATGTTGCCTGCACCCATCTATCAGCCCTGTTGCTAGAGCCCCCTCAAGCCTGAGTCACTTGACCCAGTTTTGGGGCTCAGTGCTACAGGTTTTTATTGCAGTTTAGGAGTGCCCTAATTTGCTGATCTGTCATGGATAACCTGTTGCAAGGTTCCCTCTAAGCTGCACAGCTGCCTAATGAGCCCTTCACAAGGGTTCAGGGCTGCCACAGCTGGGGCAGAGGTGCCTCTTCCCCTGGCCGTGCAGCTCCCTGCTGGGGCCAAAGGAGCACATCTTTCCCTGGGCTGTGGCAGCTCTCTGCTGGGGCCGGAGGAGTGCGCGTCTCCCCATGGCTGCAGCAGCTCTGTCCCAGTAGGGAGCTGCCATGGCTGGGGGAGAGATGCCTTCCTCCAGCCCCAGCAGCCAGGCCGGATTAAGAAAGGGTCTATAGGGCTGCATCTTTAGAAGGATCCTCCTTAGCCCAGGGCCCTGGGCTGCAGCCCGTAAAGCCCTGTGTCCTGGGCCAGTCCTTCCTGGTGCAGGAGGAGGGAAAGCAGCTCTGTGCTCCCCTTCCTCCTCCTGCCCCCAGCTGGAGCTCCATCACTGCACGTGCCTGGAAGCTCCGTCCCCGCAATTTCCATTGTCCAGGAATCACGGCCAATGGGAGCTGCAGGGGGAAGTGCCTGCTGGTGAGTGCTGGCCATGTGGAGCCATCTGTCTCCCCTCCCCACCAAACAGGAGCTGCCCCAGGTAGGCGCCCCAATCCCGTCTCCCAGCCCTGAGCCACCTCCAACACCCTAGCTCCCTCCTAGACCCCACACCTCAACCCTGAGGCCCTCCCCCACCCTAACTCCTGCCCAGACCCAGCACCACCATCCTAACCTTCTGTCCTGAGCCTGCTCCTGCACACCAGACTCCTTGGCCACCGCCTGGAGCTCCCTCCCGCACCTCAAACACCTCATCCTCAGCCCCACCCCAGAGCCTGCACCCCCAGTCAGAGCCCTTATTTCCCTAACCCTCAGTCCCTTCCACACTCCGAACCCCTCAAGCCCTGCCCCTGATTGCTCATGTGCAGAATTAATTTTACTTTGTGCACCAATATGGAGGTAATGTGTCACACGTTATCTCTGTATTGGTACACATAACAAAATTCATTATGCGTATGGACGTATGCACACAGGCCTGTAGGTAAACTGCTGCTGAGTCAGTTGGACTCTTTGGTAGCTTTGCTGTCTGCCTGTTCACTATGGCTGCTTTTGCACAAAAACTTGCCAGCTGTCTACACTGGCCGCTTGAATTTGCGCAAGATCACTGACTTTGTAATGTACAAAATCAGTGCTTCTTGTGCAAATACTTTCACGCTCCCGCTCAGGATAAGCCCTCTTGCACAAGAATACTTGCAAGAGGGCCAGTGTAGACAGGCACTTAATGTTTATGCAAGAAGAAAGCCCGATGGCTAAAATGGCCATCGGAGCTTTCTTAAAATCGCGTCTAGACTGGCCATGGATGCTTTTGCAAAAGCACTTTTTGCGCAAAGGCACCCGTGCCAATCTAGACGCTCTTTTGCGGAAATACTTTTAACGGAAAAACTTTTCCGTTAAAAGCATTTCCGCAAAATCATGCCAGTCTAGACGCAGCCTATCAGTTTCAGGGTTGTATGTAAAGTGATTTGACTATTGTTTTATTTTAGAAATAATATGGACTTTTTGGTAAGGGAACCATTGCATCCCAGAGGGGTGGGTTAACTACAGCAACGGAAAAAAAACATCTGCCACTATAGCGAATATCTACAGATATACTATTAAACTCAGCACAGGATAACAGTAATTGCACTAAAAACGATGAGGAGTCCTGTGGCACCTTAAAGACTAAGGGTATGTCTACACTACAGTGTTATTTTGAAATATCTTATTTCGAAATAGTTATTTAGAAATAGCTTATTTTGAAATAACGCATCTACACACAAAATGCATTTCAAAATAGCATTTTGCTATTTTGAAATAGCGCGTCCACACTGAGTGGACTCTGAATCGCATTTAAGGCTGGCCGGAACCAGTTCCAGCAGGGCACCAGGTCAGGACTTACTGTGTGTGGCTTCTGCCTGAGGCTATCTGAGGTCTTTGCTTAAAGGGACCCTCTCGGACAGCCAGTTCTCAGCTTTCCCTGCTTGCTTGTCTACCTCGATGAGGGACAGCAAAGCATTTTGTCTCTGCGTGGTCTGGTTGCCCTCACTCGGGACACCACAGCACTCTGCAACATGGAGCCAGAGCTGCCCCTGGGCACTCTGGTGCTTCTCTTGGACGCGTTGCTGTGAGCCTGGCTGCACTTTCTGCAGGCTGCCATCTGGGAGGTCCATGGGGGGGCGGTCAGTATACAGGAGGCCGTGCAGGAAAGCTCCCACCCTGAGGAGCACTAAGAGCCTCCCTGCTCTGCCCCACTGGGGCCTTGTGCCTCATTCGTCCTTCCACTTACGCCCCACTTACCCCCTTCCTAATGTCAAATAAAATACACGTATTTTCATGAACACAAACTCTCTTTATTTAACAAAACTGCGGGGGAGGGAATGAAACTCTGGTGAGACTAGGGAAAGGAGGCAGGGAATGGGAGAGGGGAGGGAAAAACCTGGGAGGAGGGAGCTGGAAGGGGGAAGCAAGGGGAAGAAGGGGGAAGGGAAGCTCAGGGCTCAGGGTTGGGGGTCTCTCCGGACCAACTTGATTGTCATGCAAACCTGTTCCTGGGTTCGCATGTGGCCTTTGGTGGCCAGGCTGGCAGCTATCCTGCCATAGGCGGCCGCATTCCTCCGTCTAGTGCGGAGATCATGGACGTTGGGGGCATCCCCCCCAAACCTGAATAAGGTCTGTGATCTCCGCCCTGGACCAGGAAGGCACCCACCTTCTCTGGGCCCTGGCAGGCGCCTGGGAGCTCACAGACTGCTCCTGGGGAGCGGTGGAGGGCTGGCTGCCAGTGGCTTGCTGGCTCATGTTTTGGGGCCACTGAGTCAGGGGCAGTGACTGCTGGCTCTGGGCTGGCAGGCTTGGAGCTGGCACAGGCACTGTGACCAGAGTCTACCCCTTTAAGGGCTCCGGGGAGGGGGAAGGGAGAGAAGTGTTCTTGGTTGAAGGGCTGTTATTTCAAAATAACTTTGCTGTATAGACATACCCTAACAGATTTGTTTGCGCGTAATCTTTCCTGGGCTAGAACCCACTCCGTCACATGTATCTGACAAATTGTTTTTTGCCCACAAAATCTTATGCCCATATAAATCTAAGTCAAGTCTTTAAGGTGCCACGGGACTCCCTGTATTTTTTCCAGATACAGGAAACACGGTTATCCCTCTGAGACTTGTCACCATGCAAGTAATTACACTCTTAAATATTCCTCTGTTGCTCAATAAATGGTTGTCAATACATTCCTTTTCAGTACAGCTCTGCTTTCACAGAGTAATAGCAAGATACAAGGGTTTCACAATCCTGAATCGCTAGCATTTTTCCCTTTTTTATCACATCCCCACCCAACACAGAAGAGAAACTTCAGAAACAGAAAACAATTTTGGACAGTCTAAACTGAGAACTGCTTTGTTATAGGAATTGTATTAGTTCAATATGCTAAGGAATCATTTTACAGCTTTTCCTGATAGAATTCTTAAATACATGCCAGATAATAGGCTGAAAAACTTCTTTACCCCATGTTGGCCCACGGTAGTAGCATAAAGTAATAGAAATTAAAGCTAGGAAAGAACTGTTAGGTCTTAGATTGTCTAGTCTGTACCACTGCAAGAGCATGGTTGTCCCTGACTCTAGTGCTCTGTCCAGGTCCAGATTATGAGGTTTCACTAGTTGCCCTTGGGATCCTGCTACACAGTCTAGATTGTGGTTCTCAAACTTCATTGTACTGCGACTCCCTTCCGACAACAAATTACTACCACCCCAGAAGGAGGAACCAAAGCCTGATCCCACCCAACCTCCACTGCTTGGGGTGAGGTGCACGTGGATGTGTGTGGGGCTGGGTATGTAACCTTATCCCCTCTGCCCAGAGCAAGGGGGCTTGGGTTTCAGCTTTGCCCCTGAGCCCCAGCAAGTCTAAAGCCAGCCGTGGTGACTCCATTAAAATGGGGTCAGGACCTATTTTAGAGTCCTCCTGACCCATAGTTTGAGAACCCCTGAGCGGGATAAATAGATATTACTTGTTTATTTTTATTAAAATTAATCTTAATTTTTCTCAATTTTATCCTATTATCCCTGTGTTTCTGATAATTCCTCTCCCATATTCATGTTTATCCCCTTTATATGTAAAATTGTCACTCAGCCAAGCTACATATATTTAGCTTTTAACCTTTCCTTATACATCAGTTCTGCGTTCCCCTGAACAGATTTGTTGCTGTTCTTGAAATCTCTCCAGTTTGTTAATATCTTCCTGATATCTTCTCAGCATATTACCCCAAACTGAATGCAGTATTGCAAGTGTCATCTCTCCCCAGTTATAAATAGTACTCTAATCTTCTTGGTCCATGATGTGATGCTCCTATGTAAAGAGCCCAAAATTTCACTGGATGCGTTTTCTGCTGTATCAGATTGCAAACTTGTTCAATTTGCTGTCCGTTATTACCCTCATGTCTGCACTGCTTTTCCGCTTTCTTTTTTCTGTTTAATATCTGAGTTAAACAGGATATTTTTACTAGGTATCCCTTCCTAGATACCTAGTAACATAACAATTCAGGGCTCTTTGGGTGCGTCTGCATAGCACCCTAAACTCGAAATAAGATACACAATTTGCGCAATTTCGCAAATTGTGTATTTTATTTCAAATCTATTTCAAAATAGCTTGTTTTGAAATTTTGCATGTCTACTCAGTGCCAAATTTCGAAATAACACGCTATTTCAAGCCATCCCTTAACCCTTGTGAAGTGAGATTTACCAGGATGGCGAAATAGTGCACCCATTATTTCAAAAAATATTTCTAAATACTGGGCAGCTTGTGTAGACACTGGTAGCTATTTCAGGATACCAGAAACTGAATAGTATCCTGAAGTAGGCATGCAGTGTAGACATACCTTTAAAGGGTTCTAGCCTGCACCATTCAGATCATTTGCCATCATCTTCAATAGGACTTAAAGCAGGGTACAGTTGTAAATCCTCTGAATAATGTATGATAAAAATTATCAACATTTTATATAAGGACTTCAAATAAAAACTTAAATATTCTCCAGGAACATTTTGTTTATCTACATTGCTTTTTAAAGCTGCTCTCAGGGCATTCGGATAAAACTTTAAACTGTTGGAATTTATTGTTACAATGCAAAAAGGTGAAATGTTTGCTGGTACTAATGGAGCCACTCATCCAAACAATTTGAGTTAATGGTGGGAGCAGGTCATTGCCTAGCCTTAGAAAATGTCCATCACGGAAGACAGAATGTGAAACTGTTGTGACGGAATGGGGAGGTTATACCATGGCTGTAATGAAGCAAATATTCAAACTAACCAGCATCATCCTTGAATACTTGTTAGATGCTTTTTATTTACTTAATGTAATACTTACCATGCATAATCTCACTAAGGTATTCAAGGGTGTGTGTTAAGGTAATTATTGCACACATACCAGTTGAGATTGTAAGCTCTTGATGCTAGCAGCACAAAGCACCCCCAGACAGTCAAGTGTGTTTTATTGCTGAATGGTTCTCATTTGTGCAGATAGGATTTTCTCACACAGATGGCCTTGCCCTTTAGTGCATTCCTAGCATTAAAGCTAAGATTGCAACAGGCCCTTTAAGCCTCATGACTGCAGGAAGGGAGGCAGGAGGGGATAGAGGGAGCCACACTAGGGCCTCTCACAAATCACAGCACTTGGATTTGGGGGAGCACAGAATTTATTCTTTCAGTGCATCCATGGGGGCTGGTGGAACATGAAGAAGACAAGGCCATGGCCCATTCCTCTCCGTCCTCTAGTTTGCAAAAAGGACTGGTCAAACTGCAGGGGACAGGCTGCACCGTTCTAGTGGGTAGCACAGTTTTGGGCTCCCCATGGGGTAGTGCAGTTCTACACCACTCCCAACACAAGGTTGTATGTAAATATCACAGTGTAGGGCTAGGCCAAAATGTCATCTTATTGTCTGGTGACTTAGAGTTACTCCAGCTTTTCTTCCCTGATATGTTTCTCTATGGCACTTTTTATTTTGTTAGATTTTTTTTGCCAGAACTCTCAGTGACTAAAGGGTAGTATAATTTATTTCATATAGTGTCCTTCCTTTTCTCAAGAGCTGGAATATACCATAAGTCTTAGTGGGGTGGATCGTTCTTCCTCTAGATACCTTTTCTACAGCAGTCAAATACTGTTATCCTTTTTTACCTTAAAAGGTTACCTACTGAATTTGCTTTCCCATCTGCCACATGCGATGAGTAATTCAGAATAGCTATTGTAGGTAGTAATTTGCAGTCGTTTCTTGTAATAGCATTTAACATCCAAGTGTTACTGGAATAACTGACAAACGATGATTGACTGAAATCCACTTGTTTACATTACATGGTTGATTAGATGTAAACTTTCCGTAACATGAAACATGACATAATTTTCAGGTGATTCATGTGGCAAGTGTTTGAGGGGAAAAGAAATATTAAGATCTGTCTTACTTGTCAATGGCATTTCTAGAGCATCTATCACTATAGTAGATACTAGACAACCAAGGAGACATCTGTAAGTGCCTCATTTGAAGCACAAGTGAAATATCAGTTACACAGTGCAAATCTGATGACAGAATTTGTCCCTTACTACGGATATGAAGGACTAGTCAACAGACTATCAGAAAGAGGCAGCGGGCGGCGGGGGAAGAGGAGGGTGTACTTCAAAGCGGTGGTGCTGCTTGGAGTCTGTGGCCCAACCCCCAGATGGGGCATCCCCAGGCTGCATGCGGCTTTTCAAAGCAGCAGCGCTGTGTGGAGCCCGAGATCATGCGGCGCTGCTGCTCTGAAATGCCACGGGAAGCCTGACAGTGGGCTCCCCACGGCATTTCAAATTGGCAGCACCACATGGAGCCCGGGGTCAGTGGGGTACTCCCCCGCTGTCCCAGGCTCCACGTGGCGCTTTCACCTTTGAAGTGTGGCAACAGTCCTCAGGCTATTGCCACACTTCAAAGGTGGAAACGCCCTATTGACTAATCGAATGGTTGATGTAAAATGCATCAAGTATTTGATTAGTCAGTTAGTCGATATTTAACATCCCTATCCCTTACTACAATTCAGCAGCAACAACAAACAATACATAACCAATTAGTGTGAATATTTTTATATAGTAGTTTTAATGTAATCTCCCTCTTGATTTAAAACCTATTCTGTGTTGTCACTTGTACTGTCACTAGCACTTTCTGGTGTTCTGCTGAATTCTGTCTTCTACACATACTCCTATTGGAGAAAACCAGATCTTTCAGCTGAATGGTAACAGCAACCATGGCTGTTACAATGCCAAGAGGATGTAACAACAATGGAAAATGTTTTAAAGATCAATGGTGGAAGAACTTTATCACAGGAGAAGATATTTGTTAACATGGAGAATGGAATTCCCTCCTCTCAGTTTGGAATCCCATTTCACCTTATAAATTCAAATGTTTATAAACATGCAGTTGCATTGAAGGGGTAAAGTTACAATTCCCTGTGACATTACAGAGGATGAATTTCCACTGAAAAGTATGTGTTTTTGTTCTATGTGCCTTAATATGATCCATCAGTGAGAATGTTCATCACATTAATAAATTTTATGGAACTTGCAGCCCCGAAATTCTTTAAACAAGACTTGGCACTAACTTGCTGATATCCCTTACTGCAGGAGAAATTACTGTCAAGCGAACAATGTGTTGGGTAATACGTGGAGTCACAAACATATTCTGATATTTGATTAAGATTGAGGTATTATCCAGAGTTGTTGTTGTTGCCTGACACCTGGAATCAGAAGTCTCATATCTGACTCTGCTAATGATTTTTGATACAACATTATCCAAGTAACTAAAGCTCCCAAGGGTTCAATTTACCCATCTGTCAGTTGAAGGTAATAATAGATTTCTACCACTCAGGGTGTTGTGAAACACATGAACCTGTTTGAAACACTTTGTTGTAAGTGCAATGTATTGTTATATTAGGCTGAGATTTTAAAGCACTTGAGGAAGTTAGAATACTCTCTCCCAATGAAATTCATGTGTCTAATTTCTTTAAGAGCCTTTGAATATGTCAGCCTTTATCTATATTGCATGCACAACTACATTTACCTGTGTTTAAAGAACACTGTTAATTGCACAGTCACACACTCAAAAATTAGGAAAGTTTGCCTGTTCAACCTTACTTCACCCTCCTTGTGGATATGAACAGTATATGCAAAAATTCAGTCTTTGGTTACTAAATCACACTGTTTGTATTGTTGTTGATTTCCCCCACTGGACCTCTGCCTCATTCAGCACATAGGATAGATGTGCTCACTAACTGCACATCTACACAGCAGGGCTAAAGCTAAAATAAGCTACGCAAATTCAATTACGTCAATTGCACAGCTTATGACGAAATAGCTTGTTTCGGCATTTGGCACTGTCTACACAGCAGGAAGTCTGAGAGAGCACTCTTCCTCCAACTTCCCTTACTCCTCATACAATGGGGCTACGTCTACATTGGCATGATCTTGTGCAAATACTCTTTAACGCAAGAGTTCTTGCGTTAAAGTATTTGCGCAAGAGAGCATCTACACTGGCATGTGCCTTTGCGCAAGAGATGTGCTTTTGCGCAAGAGCATCCGTGCCAGTGTAGACGCTCTCTTGTGCAAGAAAGCTCCGATGGCCATTTTAACCATTGGGCTTTCTCACGCAAGAAATTCATGTTGCCTGTCTACACTGGCCTCTTGCACAAGAACAGTTGCGCAAGAGGGCTTATTCCTGAGCGGGAGCATCATAGTTCTTGTGTAAGAAGCACTGATTTCACACATTAGAATGTCAGTGTTCTTGTGCAAGAACTCCCCACCAGTGTAGACAGGCAGCTTGTTTTTGTGCAAAAGCGGCCGCTTTGGCGCAAAATCGCGCCAATGTAGACACAGCCTGAGGGTTACTACAGGAGTTGGAGTAAGAAGTTCTCCAGCTCAACATCATTTTGACATTATGTCAAAATAACTGATTCTAGTGTAGACGCAGACTGTGTTATTTTGGAATAATGTCAGTTATTTCAAAATAACACTGCTGTATAGACGTACCCTAACTGAGCAGCTATTCACTATTTTGCTTTCTTCTCATTCACTGTATTTATCGCACACTATTCAAACCCTGTGCAGAGTATGGAACTATAAATGTCCATGTGGGTTTCTGTATGGCACTCATCACCAAGGGCACTATTTAAGGGGGGCTAGAAGAAGCTGAACCACTCCCTCCATTGCAGGATACTGTCTTCTGCCTCCGCTCTAGTCAGGAGTGAAAGGAATGCAGGCTCATCAAGCACAACAAAAGACCCAATCAGTGCATCCTGCTGCTTGGCTCCTGGCTGAAATCAGGAGCAGCTGGGTTAGAATCAGAGCTCCTGGTTCCATCTTGGCAAGAAACAGAACTGCAGCAGCAAATGCAAAACACAAAGGTGAGCAGTCACCTCCCTTGGCTCACTCTTCTCCCCTCGCCAGCCAGCCCAAAGCTACCTGGGCTGCTGTTCCTCTCCAGGTTCTGCCCCCCACAATGATTGAAAAGGCAGCTCACTCCCCACAGGCTGGCTATTCTTTGCTCTACCAGCAGGAATGCAGAGGTGTATCTGACAGATCCAATACAGGGCTGAGCGCTTCTGCAGCACTTTTTTTCAATTAATTGAGACAAGCAGGTTCAGGGAGTGGTGAGTGGGGAAAGAAGCTCAGAAGATGATTGCTGCAGATTTAATCCTGATCTGCCCTCATCCTCACAGGTTGCTGTTTTTACAAAGGCTGGGAGGAACAAGACCCTTGTGACACCAATAGACATAGGGCTGCTCAGGGAGGGGAAGGAGCGGTGGCCCCAGGTACATTCAAGTTATCCCAGCTTTGGATGTTTCAGTGCTTCACTGCAAGAGCAGCAGAGCTAAAGAATGACCAGTTGGGACCTTTCCCTGCTGCCAAGAAACAAACATGAGCTGTCGCATCACAAACACTGCTTAAATATTACACTTAAAACTTTCCAATTTTTTTTCCAGCTCTCCAATTTTGGGGTAAATGGCAATACCCGAGTGTGGTGAAAGGTAATATGAGCCAAAACTGAAAGGGCATAGATGGAATATAAAAAATAAAGTTAATAAAGTTGAAATCTGGCTTAGGCTGTAGGGATAATTTCACTTCTTGGGATGTTTGCTGGCTTTATTTTAACCAGCAAATGTAGCAGAGGCAGAGAGCTGTTCAAATTGTATTTATCAAATCATTTATTTGAAGAGTTTGGTATTTTGTAAATAAATTATTGCACATATATTGGATTTATATTTTCATCCAGCTGCAGAGCTAGGTTGATAACTTGACAAACACATTTATGATTTGTGTACTTTCACCATATTTTAAAAATAAACCTAAATATTTTTTAAAACAAATATCTGTGTCTACTCCATGCAGTTGGTAACTGAATTCATAGCATACTCTGAAGTGATAGGTTGCATCCTATCATCCAGTACATCTGTTTTTTATCAAGGCAACTGAATAACTAATTCTTTCGGCTAATTTTAGAAGTTAGTCTTGACTGTGTCAAAATTGAGGTGGTGATGACACTCAGACCAGATCATCCGCAATCTATAAAGCCACTTCCTCTTTCTTTGTAGTCTGTCTTCTGAAACGCATGCTTTTTGTGTATGTTATCATTTACCTTCCTGACTTAGTTCAGAAAACTAATACAGTTAATCAGTTTTGCAATGTGACATATGTGACTTGACATACCACAACCTAACACACAGATCTCTGCTTTTGGAATTTGCAAAGATATGGCCCTCTAAACCTACTATTGTAAGGATACAGGGCATAGGTGGCCTGGGGGTCAAAACTGAGCAGGAGTCTGAATGTCAGGGGACAGAAGTCTCTCAGCAGGAGTAAGAGGAATTGCAAGAGCCAGGTTTGGTAAATAAGAATTGGGATCAGTGATAGTACCTAATTCTGAATCAGGGTCAGAATTAGGCCAAAGTTGGAGATTCAAGTAGGTGTTATTACCAGACAAGAGTTAGGGTCAGAGTTGGGCTTGGCCCTGGAGATAAGGTAACATTTGTAGTTACCCAGTCAGCTTTCTGTGCTACCCTCCAGAGTTAAATAATGAATTTAGCTAATCAGAAGGCTGCAGAGTTCTGTGATTCTGACTCCCTCGGGTAGTACGTGCTATGCCACTAATTTGCCACAATGTTCCCTGGTTATGACACACCATGGTGTTGCAATGGCAGCTTGGGAATGCCGGCTATCCCAAGCTCTGCAGACGTGGGTATAGTCCATTGATACTTATAGATACTGCTCAAACTTTTTAGGAAATCACAAACAGCTGAAGTTTTTTGGGGATTGGGACATTACACATTTTCAAAGCATTATAGTGGGATTTATAAAGCAACATGGTTTAGCCATTAGAAACAGGTGGAGTTTTTTGCATAGATTTGATAGGACCAGATCCTGAGCTGGTGTAAATCAGCTTATCACCATTACTTTCAGTGGAATTACATCAATTTATACTAGCTGAGTTTCTGGCCAACTCAGAATTATTTTGAGAAACCAATTATTCTTGTGTCTAAAGAGACTCTTGGATATTTTGCAGTCCCTTGAGTTCCCATTACCAGACTGGCCATGTTTTATAGCCTAAAAGAAGGGTTAATATATAACATGCAGTACTTCAACATTTTAAATTAAAAAAAGAACTACTCCTTGTTATAGAGGAAGGGCCTGTTTTCCAGCATATAAAAAGGTAAACATTAAGTAAAAAGTGAATGGCGCAACTGACAATAATCTGAAAGGGATCTAGGAGTATATACCTCCTGATCCCAGACAGGATCATCCAGCCCTGAGACAGGATCAATCATACCTTGACCATCCCTGGTCAGACAGGTTGACTCTTGCATAATGACTCATCCTTCTGGGCTTCAGGCAGCCATTGTTCCACAGAGCCAGCATGCTGCCAGAGTTTTCCACTATTAGTGAGCAAGGTAGGCAGGTCGAGTTGCAAATCGAGTCGGGATTTAAATATCCCGGGCTTCATTTGCATCTTCGGCGCCGCCATTTAAATCTTAGTCCCGCGCCCGCGCCACACGCACGGAATAGGTAGTTCGAATTAGAGATCCTAATTCAAACTACCTACTCCGTCGCGTGCAGCCGCGGGCACGGAGTTCGACTAAGGGGGATTTAAAATGGCGGCGCTCGAAGATGAAATGAAGCCTGGGATATTTAAATCCCAGGCTTCATTTGCAACTCCGGTTGCCCTCATTTGCCTACCTAGCTCGAACTAACGAGCTAGTGTAGACATACCCTAACTTAAACATTCCTTGCTGTAAATTAAACTGATTACTTCTTGTCCTACTTTCAGTCAACAAGTGGTCACTGCCCTCTTCATTACAACCTTTTACATATTAGACTATCATGCCCCCCTTCAGCCTTCCATTCTCTTAAGTAAACATGCCCAATACTTCAACCTTTCTTCATAGATCATGTTTTCTAAACCTCTAATTTTTGTCCAGATCTTTAAGTATGTTGCTGGTGCCCAGAACTGGACACAGTCCTCCAGCTGAGGCTTCATCACTGATAAATAGAGAATACAATTACCTCCATTTCTTAAATATGATATTCCTGTTAATACATCCAAAAACATTTGCCTTTTCCACAAAAGCATCACGTGGGTCTCCACGCTCAATTTGTGATCCACTGTAATCCCCAGATCTCTTCCAGCAACTACTGCCAACTAGGCAGTTGCTCCTCATTTTGTATTTGTGCATTTAATTTTCTTTTCTAAGTGTAGTGCAACACAACATGCTGTTTTGGTATCTGAATTATGTAAATAGTTTGGGTAGAAATCCAAACCCAATTTAAGCCATTAGGGGTATGTATTTGAAAACTTCTCCTATGAAATGAAAAGCAAAGAAAGTGGTTTTGGAGTGCAAGACTAGCTTTGGCCCAGATCCACAGAACTTTCACAAGCAAAACCTGCTTTCAGTATTCTGTATGACACTCTAATGTCTTTAATACAGTAGAGTCCCGATTATCCGACCTAAACAGGACCAACAGGTGGTCAGATTACCGAAAATGTCGGATGATAGGGACTCTACTGTAGCTGGCGCCGCTTGGTCCCCATCCCTGCCTGGCCCTGGCCCATTCCCTCCCTGCAGCTCCTGGGCACGGGCCAGGAGAATGGCCCCGCTCGCTGCCCCGTCGCTCTCCTGGAGCCGCTGATGCCGCTCCTGCTGGCGCCGCTTTGTCCCCGGGAACTGCAGGGTCGGATAAAGCGGAATGTCAGATTACCGAAGGTTGGATAATCCGGACTCTACTGTAGTTCTTGGTTGCCATTCTCTTTGCAATGTGCAAACTTCTCAAAGAGCACCAGAAAAAGCTCCTACCTCCCCCAAGCCTCATCAGGCCTTCTAAAAAAATCACAGTCCAATGTCTTTAAACAGACAAGAACATCAGAATGGCCATATTGGATCAGACCAAAGGTCCATCTAGCTCAGTATCCTGTCTTCCCAAAGTGGCCAATGCCAGGTGCTGCAGAGTGAGTAAACTGAAAAGGCAATCATCAAGTGATCCCTCCCCTGTCAGCCATTCCCACCTTCTAACAAACAGGGGCTAGGGACACCATTCCTACCCATCCTGGATAATACCTATTGATGGACCTATCCTCCATGAATTTATCTAGCTCTTTTTTGAACCCTGTCAAAGTCCTGGTCTTCACAACATCCTCAGGCAAGGAATTTCAAAGACTGACTGTGTATTGTGTGAAGAAATACTTCTTTTTGTTTGTTTTAAATATGCTACTTATAAGTTTCATTTGGTGACCCCTACTTGTGTTGTGGGAACAAGTAAATAACTTTTCCTTATTTACTTTCTCCACACCAGTCATGCTTTTATAGACCTCAATGGTCTGGAAGTCCCAAAGTTTGTGTCACTGCCCCCTCTACCAGGGTAAATACAGCCTGAAGGTCTAGTCCACAGGTAAGCCTCCCAGACTGCTAGAGAGCTGGCCTATTGTGGGTTGGGGAGGTAGGGGGACCCAAGCCCTCCTGCTCCACCAGGTCCCAGCCCAGGACCCTGTTTTGCAGGGAAGATTCCATTGCCAGATCGGCGGGGATTCCTGCTGAAACACGCCGAGTGCCCGGAGCACAATCCTCTGCCCTGGGCTACTTCCTACTGTTCCCGGTGCGCTGCTCAGCTCTTGTGGTGTCGCTCGGCGGGTCGGACCCTTCCGGAGGGCCTCCCTGGCCAAGGCTGTCGCTGGGGTTGCGGCGGCTGAGGCTGCTCTGGAGCTCAGGCCTGAGCTCCTTCCCCCTGTGGCAGTCCGCCCCAACTGAGTGTCTCCAGAGGCTTTTATATCGTGTCTCTCTTGTGAGCATGCCCAGCAGGGCTGTGGGGGTGGGGCCTTTTCGGCCAGCTGGGTCTGGGCAACCCCTTGCTCCTTAGGGCGGTATAGATACACCCCCTTAGCTGTCTCTTTTCCAAGCTGAAAAGTCCCAGTCTTAGTAATCTCTCCTCATGTGACAGCTGTTCCAAACCCCCTGGTAATTTTTGTTCCATTTTTCTGAACTTTTTCAAATGCCAAAATGTCTTTTTTTTAGGTGAGGAGGCAACATCTGCACCCAGTATTCAAGATGTGGATGTACCATAGATTTATATAGAGGCAATAAGATATTCTCTGTCTTATTCTCTATCCCTTTTTTAATGATTCCTAACATTCTGTTAGCTTTTTTGATTGTCACTGCACATTGAGTGGATGTTTTCAGAGAACTGTTCACAATGACTCCAAGATCTTCTTTCTTAGTAGTAATACAGATTGAACCCCTCTAATCCAGCACCTTAGGGATCTGCCCAGTGCCAATCCAGAGAATTTGCCAAACCAAGGGAGATCAGTATTGTCTAGCAGAATTACCACCATTTCCACTGCTTACTCAGGCTCTTATAAGATATTTAGGGGTAAATTAGAGCTAAATAACATAAGAGAACATTGAGAGCCATGACTCATGGCTGTAATCAAATTTTATGGACCACAGAAAACTTGGCCACACACATGATAAGTGGACTGATGTTGCTGGACCAGAGAGGGCTGGATAGAGAGGTTCAATTTAGTCCCCATCATTTTGTATATATGATTGGGATTATGTTTTCTGTGTTTTATTTTCAGTTCGCCCACTAGCTCTTCATGGTTCTTCTTCGAGTGGTTGCTTATGTCCATTCCATCTGGGTGTGTGTGCACCCCATGCACAAGTTCCGGAAGCTTTTTTGCTCTTAGCAGTACCCGTTGGGCCAGCCGGGGAGCCCCCTGGAGTGGCGCCGGTATATCCGTGCATATAATCCCCTGCTGACCCTCCACCGCCTCAGTTCTTTCTTTCCACCCGTTGCTGGAACACTCTGCTTGCCTTTGCAAGTGCGCCCTTAGCCTTTCTTACGTAAATAGTTCACTGATTAGAAGTAGTTAGGAGTTGATAGTTTAGGTTGATAGTGTTAGGAGTGTTAATAGTTGTTTCCCTGCTTCCCTCAATGAGGAGGGCATACCAGGGCCCCACGGTTTCAAACCTGTCGGCAGTGCTCCAACCTATGCTCCACGGGGATCCGCACAAGGACTGTCTAAAGTGCCTGGATGAAGGCCACTTAAAAGACGCGTGCAACATCAGCAGGTCTTTTAAACCACGCACGCAAAGAGAGAGAGACTCGACTTAAACTCCTTCTCAGGGAGTTGGCACTTCAACCCCCGGTGCCGGAGTCAGCACCGTCAGGTAAGGAGCACACCGGTGTCAACCAGGGACGCGGAACACATGCCTAAGCACGCGATGGAGCAAAACCAGGGACCCCCCCAGCAAATCCCAGGGCCCCTAGTCAGGGTTTTGAATCACAGAATCATAGAATCATAGAGCTGGAAGAGACCTTAGAAGGCCATCAAGTCCAGCCCCCTGCCCAAGGCAGGACCAATCCCAATTAAATCAACCCAGCCAGGGCTTTGTCAAGCCGGGACTTAAACACCTCTAGGGATGGAGACTCCACTACTTCCCTAGGTAACCCATTCCAGCGCTTCACCACCCTCCTAGTGAAATAGTTTTTCCTAATATCCAACCTGGACCTCTCCCACCACAACTTGAGACCATTGTTCCTTGTTCTGCCATCTGTCACTACTGTGAACAGCCTTTCTCCAGCCTCTTTGGAACCTCCCCTGAGGAAGTTGAAGGCTGCTATCAAATCCCCCCTCACTCTTCTCTTCTGCAGACTAAATAGACCCAACTCCCTCAGCCTGTCCTCGTAGGTCATATTCTCCAGCCCCCTAATCATTTTGGTCGCCCTCCGCTGGACCCTCTCCAACGCATCCACATCCTTCCTGTAATTGGGGGCCAAGAACTGGACACAATACTCCAGATGTGGCCTCACCAGAGCCGAGTAAAGAGGAATAATCACATCTCTGGATCGACTGGCAATACTCCTCTTAATGCAACCTACTATGCCATTAGCTTTCTTGGCTACAAGGGCACACTGTTGACTCATGTCCAGCTTCTCATCCACTGTAACCCCCAGGTCCTTTTCTACAGAACTGCTACTTAGCCAGTTGGTCCCCAGCCTGTAACAATGCTTGGGATTCTTCTATCCCAAGTGCAGGACTCTACACTTAACCTTGTTGAACCTCATCAGATTTCTTGTGGCCCAATCCTCCAATTTGTCTAAGTCACTCTGGACTCTATCCCTGCCCGCCAGCGTATCTACCTCTCCCCTTAGCTTAGTGTCACCCGCAAACTTGCTGAGGGTGCAATCCATCCCCTCATCCAGGTCATTAATAAAGATGTTGAACAAAACAGGTCCCAGAACTGAACCTTGGGGCACTCCGCTAGAAACCGACCACCATCCTGACATCGAGCCATTGATCACTACCCGCTGGGCCCGACCTTCCAGCCAGCTTTCTATCCATCTTACCGTCCATTTATCCAATCCACATTCCCTTAACTTGCTGGCAAGAAGGTACGCCCGAGGACGGAATACCAGCCGCTTCTCTAGATCGACCCTTCTGTCACAGACTGTCCCCCTTTTACCGTGCCTGGTGCTCCATTACCACGGACCGTTGGGTGCTAGACATAGTGCAAAAGGGATAATCTATCCCATTCCTTACCCTCCCACCCCCCCATCTCCCTTCCCCGTCCCTCTTCAGGGACCCCTCTCACGAGACCCTGATCAGGCTGGAGGTCTCCTCGCTGTTGTCCCTGGGGGTGGTAAAGGAGGTCCTGCTGGCATTCAGGGGAAAAGTGTTCTATTCTCGGTACTTCCTTATCCCGAAATCCAAAGGGGGTCTTCGTCCCATCCTAGACCTCAGAGGGCTCAATGCCTTCATAAGGAAGTCAAAGTTCAGGATGGTGACGCTAGTCTCCATCATCCCCTCCCTCGATCTAGGAGACTGGTACGCTGCCCTCGATTTAAAGGACACGTACTTCCACATCTCAATCGTTCCCCACCACAGGAAATACCTTTGGTTCATGGTGGGGATGGACCACTACCAGTTTACAGTACTACCGTTTGGCCTCTCCACAGCCCCCAGGGTGTTCACCAAGTGCATGGCGGTAGTGGCAGCATTCCTTCGAAGGAGAGGTCTGCATGTCTATCCCTACCTAGATGACTGGCTGCTCAGGGGCCAGTCCATGGACCAGTTACTGACCCATATCATGCTGACTAGGGAAACATTCTCGGAGTTGGGACTGATATTGAACAAAGAGAAGTCTACCCTTACTCCCACTCAAGTGATAGAATTTGTGGGAGCACGTTTGGATGCGATGATCGGGAGGGCGTCCCTTCCACGTCCAAGGTTCCTGACCATGGGGGACATCATACAGAGCCTCCAGGCTGTTCCCATGACCACAGCACGAAACTGCATGAGGCTATTAGGTCATATGGCAGCGTGCACATATGTGGTGCGATATGCCAGGCTACACCTCAGAACCGTCCAGAACTGGCTGGCATCTGTTTACAAACCAGCCCATGACCATATCGACATGGTGGTCACGATCCCCCTGGCGATATTGCCGACCCTGAACTGGTGGCTGGGAGAAGCCGAAGTGGGCGAGGGGGTTTCCTTCCAACAACCCTCCCCCACGATCCAGCTGGTGACTGATACGTGAGACGCGGGATGGGGTGCCCACCTGGCGGATCTTCGCACACAAAGTATGTGGTTGGAGTCGGAGAAAAACCTGCACATCAATGTCAGGGAGCTGAGGGCAGTTCAACTGGCTTGTCAGGTATTTATGCCCCGACTAAAGGGAAAGTGTGTCTTGATTCTCACAGACAACACGGCGGTGATGAATTACATCAACTATCAGGGGGGTGTTCATTCTTCTCCCCTGTGCCAGGAGGCGCTAGCCCTCTGAGATCTGTGTATTGCTCAGGGGACACACCTGCAGGCTACCTACCTGCCAGGTTCCTGCAACACCCTGGCAGACCACCTCAGCCGGGCCTTCTCTCATGAATGGTCTATCAGGAAGGACGTGGTGCGCTCTCTCTTCCACAAGTGGGGCACTCCCCTAGAAGACCTTTTTGCTTCTTAGGCCAACAGGCAATGCCTCAGGTTCTTTTCATACAGGTGTCAGGGCAGGGGTTCCATGGGGGATGCCCTCGTGGAAAGGTGGCCGGTGGGCCTCCTGTACACCTTCCCCCTCTTTTCCTTAATTCACGAGGTGATCATGAGGGTCAAGAGATATGGAGTGCAGCTCATTCTCATAGTCCCGGATTGGCCCCAGCAGCATTGATACACCACTCTGGTGTCGCTATCGGTGGCAGAACCTGTCCCCCTCCCGATGGTCCCAGACCTCCTCACACAGGAGCTCGACCAGGGTCTGCTGTGCCACCCGAACCTTCCATCCCTCCATCTCAGGGCCTGGATGATCAGTGGCTGCGGGGTGGGAAACTCCTTTGCTCAGACCCTGTGCAGCAGGTGCTCATGGAGAGCAGGAAACCCTCCACCAGGTTGTCCTATCTGGCTAAATGGACGAGGTTTTCAATTTGGGTCAGACAAACAGGGAGGGACCCAGAACAAGCCCCCATTCCCCTGATCTTGGACTACCTCCTCGACCTCCGGAGTCGAGGGCTCTCCACCTCATTGGTTAGGGTGTACCTGGCAGCTATTGCACCAGGGAGAGGGTGGGAGATCTGTTTTTTGCGCATAATATGGTGAAGTGCTTTCTAAAGGGGTTGGATAGGTTGTACCCCCCATGTTAGACAGCCAATACCTCAGTGGGATTTGAACCTGGTGCTCCAGGGGCTCACACGCCCGCCGTTGGAGCCACTGCTACGTGTTCCCTCTCCCACCTCTCCTGGAAGGTGGCATTTCTAATAGCCATCACCTTGGCCAGAAGGGTATCCGAGCTACGGGCCCTCTCCTCAGAGCCATCGTATATGGTGATTTCTCGGGATAAGGTGACACTGCACCCTCACCTGGCTTTTCTCCCTAAGGTAGTCTCGCTATTCCACATGTCCCAGGAGATTTTGTTACCAGTGTTTTACCCGAAACCACACGCAGATGAGAGAGAAAGAGCACTCCACTTGTTGTATGTTAGAAGGGCTCTTACCTTTTATTTAGACAGGACTCGGGTGTTTCGTAAGTCCACCCAATTGTTTGTATCAACAGCAGACAGGATGAAAGGTTGTCCGGTGTCAACTCAATGCCTTTCATCGTGGATCACGTCGGGTATCAGAACCTGTTATGATCTAAAAGGAAAGGTGGCCCCGCCCCTCACGGCCCACTCTACTAGAGCCCAGGCATCCTTGGCGGCCTTTTTGGCTCAGGTGCCGATTGTAGACATCTGCAGGGCAGCCACCTGGTCCTCAGTCCATACCTTTGCCAAGCATTATGCCATCATGCAGCAGGCAAGTCAGGGCGCAGCAGTGGGTAAGGCGGTGCTGCAGTCCGTTTCGCTCTAGGTTCCGACCCCACCTCCTAGGGGGTTTGCTTGGAATCACCTAGACGGAATGGACATAAGCAAGCACACGAAGAAGAAAAGACAGTTACTTACCTCGTAACTGTTGTTCTTCGAGATGTGTTGCTTATGTCCATTCTGAACCCGCCCACCTCTACCTTCGTTGGAATCTCCAGTAAGAAGGAACTGAGGGGTAGAGGGCCAGCAGGGGATTATATGTGCGGATATACCGGCACCACTACAGGGGGCTCCCCAGCTGGCCCAATGGGTACTGCTAAGGGCAAAAAAGCTTCCAGAACTTGTGCACGGGGCGCGCGCACACCTAGACGGAATGGACATAAGCAACACATCTCGAAGAACAACAGTTATGAGGTAAATAATCGTCTTTTACATCTACACAGCAGCGATATTTCGGAATAATTAATGTTATTCCGAAATAACATAGTGCGCATCTATACTACAAGCCTTTATTTAGAAATAATGTTGAGCTGGAGGACTTCTTACTCCAACTCTTGGTAATCATCATTTCACAAGGAGTAAGGGAAGAAAGAGTGTTCTTCCTTCAACTTTCTGCTGTGTAGACAGCGCCAAAAGCTGAATTTAGCTATTTTGACTTAAGCTACCCAATTGATGTAGCTCAGGTTGAGTAGCTTAATTCAACTTTAGCCCTGCTGTGTAGACATACCTTATAATCTAAGAAAAGTCACTCAATTCTCCTTTGCTTCCTCTTTTTTAAGTGGCTAGTATTATCATTATCAATTTGTTATGCACCCACTGTGCTTAATGTTTTAGGACACAGAAAAAGTCACTCTGTTCACAGGAGTCTGCAACCTAAACAAAGTCTATATGTTTGACAGATGTGTCCTGATGATTGATTCATTCAGATCTGTGAAGTACTTTGAGGTCTGTATGTTTTGGCTGATGAAACTATGAATATTTTTAGAGTTTAATGATTACAATTATTGACAAACTTTTGCTCTACCATGAGAATATCTGTTTAGAGACATAAAAAGGACTGTTCTAAATGGAGATAATAGTAGGGTCAGTTAAACACCAAATCTAAAGCAGAAACCCCACTGGTTGGGCTCCATATTACAGGATACACAGTGCTCATCACTCCTGCTAAGTGAACAACAAAAGGAAAAAAGAGCAGAGTCGTTTCCTCAATAGCAGGAGTGGCCAAACTGTGGCTTGCAAGCCACATGCAGCTCTTTTACTGTTAAAGTGCAGCTCGCAGATGCCTTCACACTCATGTGCAGTGTTCACCTACCACACTTGGGCAGGAGGAAGCTTGGGATCTCTGCCTTCCAGCAGGACAGTGGGGTAGGGACTCCTGCCAACCAGGGAGGGAGAGTCTTTGGGCTTCAGTCCCACAGGTCATGCCTGCCAGGGATTCCTGCTAGGCACCTCCTTCAGGGTTAAAGCTCTGAACCCCCACAGGTGGCTTTGGCTCTCGAACGTCTGAAGATTGTTGTATGCAGCTTGGAGGGCCAGTACATTTGGCCACCCCTGCTCAATAGCTACTTGTACTCTTTACCCTTATTCCTGGCTAGACTGGTTAAACTAATTTTGACTGATAGGGTCAGCAAACTGATGACCTTTTCAGTTCTCTTACTTGGAATCTTCTTTCTTAAATTGCTCATAATTGTCCTGTTGTTGCTTAGTTACCATATAAAGTATCTCTTTGGAGCAAGATTGAAAATGAAAGCTAAATCCTTTAGCTCCCAGTGATTTTAGTTTCCTGAACACTTCATCACTCTCATTCAAGATAAATGAAAACCCTTACACCAGAATCCCTTGTGACTATTATAAATAATAATGTATTCAATCTTACCTTATATTTATTAATTTATTCAATTCAATTATTTATTCAAATAATAAAGTATCACCATCCTCAGTGACTCTTTTAGAGTCGTTGAAAAAACTGCAGCCTTTAAATTAATATAAAACTATACCTCCAAATGGGTTGCCATGACATTCTCACACAGCCTGTTCTATGGATAATTTATAAAAGTTTGATATGCAGTTTTATTGCTTGACTACTAAGTGCCATAGAATACCTCAGAAACTCATAGTTTCATGCCCAAGGCTATGGGGGAAAAGCTAAAGTTTAAGTTGGATAGATTACCAGAAACTCTGACACACAAAGGGATATTGGATGGAGCACTCATGAAAATTAAAAGCTTACTGTTAACTCATTTGTATATGGTGAAGAATTAAAGGCCAAATCAACTCCCATTGAAGTCTATCAAAAGAGTTACACTGACTGGACAAGCACTTGCTTAGGGAGATCACCAGCCTTTTGTGTTTCATCCAATGTACTGGTCTGCGGGCAAGAGCCATCGTGAGACACAAATTCTAAGAATATGACCGCTCATAGCTGAGCTAAGATCTGTTCTCGGATACATCTGACTTTTAGTTTTTCTCCGAAATGAATGTTCTGCAGAACAATAGCAGATAGGGGAGGCAGAGTCTACTGTTGAAAGCGTTCAAATGAATAAGTACAACAATCCTGGAAATGTAATTTGACTAGGCAGAGAGGAGTGTGGAAATCATGATCTAATGAGATTTGATGTCTATCTAAACAATTGACAGATCATTTTGATACTGCATAAAATGAAGCATTTTTATTGTAAAATAAAGGTCATTTTACAGGTTTATCTACCAAAATATCACGTCCCAGAACTAGTGTTGCTGTCTTGTCATATTCCACAGAGAAATCTAATGCGCGTTAAACTGTTAAAAAAACCATGGTGTGCAAAACTACATTATACAGTGTATGTATAGTGCATACAGCGTGGTTATGGGGTTTTTTGTTTTGTCTTTTGTATTTATGCCCCGACTAAAGGAAAAGTGTGTCTTGATTCTCACAGACAACACGGCGGTGATGAATTACATCAACTATCAGGGGGGTGTTCGTTCTTCTCCCCTGTGCCAGGAGGCGCTAGCCCTCTGAGATCTGTGTATTGCTCAGGGGACACACCTGCAGGCTACCTACCTGCCAGGTTCCTGCAACACCCTGGCAGACCACCTCAGCCGGGCCTTCTCGGCTCATGAATGGTCTATCAGGAAGGACGTGGTGCGCTCTCTCTTCCACAAGTGGGGCACTCCCCCCCTAGAAGACCTTTTTGCTTCTTAGGCCAACAGGCAATGCCTCAGGTTCTTTTCATACAGGTGTCAGGGCAGGGGTTCCATGGGGGATGCCCTCGTGGAAAGGTGGCCGGTGGGCCTCCTGTACACCTTCCCCCTCTTTTCCTTAATTCACGAGGTGATCATGAGGGTCAAGAGATATGGAGTGCAGCTCATTCTCATAGTCCCGGATTGGCCCCAGCAGCATTGATACACCACTCTGGTGTCGCTATCGGTGGCAGAACCTGTCCCCCCCCTCCCGATGGTCCCAGACCTCCTCACACAGGAGCTCGACCAGGGTCTGCTGTGCCACCCGAACCTTCCATCCCTCCATCTCAGGGCCTGGATGATCAGTGGCTGCGGGGTGGGAAACTCCTTTGCTCAGACCCTGTGCAGCAGGTGCTCATGGAGAGCAGGAAACCCTCCACCAGGTTGTCCTATCTGGCTAAATGGACGAGGTTTTCAATTTGGGTCAGACAAACAGGAGGGACCCAGAACAAGCCCCATTCCCTGATCTTGGACTACCTCCTCGACCTCCGGAGTCGAGGGCTCTCCACCTCATTGGTTAGGGTGTACCTGGCAGCTATTGCACCAGGGAGAGGGTGGGAGATCTGTTTTGCATAATATGGTGAAGTGCTTTCTAAAGGGGTTGGATAGGTTGTACCCCCATGTTAGACAGCCAATACCTCAGTGGGATTTGAACCTGGTGCTCCAGGGGCTCACACGCCCGCCGTTGGAGCCACTGCTACGTGTTCCCTCTCCCACCTCTCCTGGAAGGTGGCATTTCTAATAGCCATCACCTTGGCCAGAAGGGTATCCGAGCCACGGGCCCTCTCCTCAGAGCCATCGATATGGTGATTTCTCGGGATAAGGTGACACTGCACCCTCACCTGGCTTTTCTCCCTAAGGTAGTCTCGCTATTCCACATGTCCCAGGAGATTTTGTTACCAGTGTTTTACCCAAACCACACGCAGATGAGAGAGAGCACTCCACTTGTTGTATGTTAGAAGGGCTCTTACCTTTTATTTAGACAGGACTCGGGTAAGTCCACCCAATTGTTTGTATCAATAGCAGACAGGATGAAAGGTTGTCCGGTGTCAACTCAATGCCTTTCATCGTGGATCACGGTATCAGAACCTGTTATGATCTAAAAGGAAAGGTGGCCCCGCCCCTCACGGCCCACTCTACTAGAGCCCAGGCATCCTTGGCGGCCTTTTTGGCTCAGGTGCCGATTGTAGACATCTGCAGGGCAGCCACCTGGTCCTCAGTCCATACCTTTGCCAAGCATTATGCCATCATGCAGCAGGCAAGTCAGGGCGCAGCAGTGGGTAAGGCGGTGCTGCAGTCCGTTTCGCTCTAGGTTCCGACCCCACCTCCTAGGGGGTTTGCTTGGAATCACCTAGACGGAATGGACATAAGCAAGCACACGAAGAAGAAAAGACAGTTACTTACCTCGTAACTGTTGTTCTTCGAGATGTGTTGCTTATGTCCATTCTGAACCCGCCCACCTCTACCTTCGTTGGAATCTCCAGTAAGAAGGAACTGAGGGGGTAGAGGGCCAGCAGGGGATTATATGTGCGGATATACCGGCACCACTACAGGGGGCTCCCCAGCTGGCCCAATGGGTACTGCTAAGGGCAAAAAAGCTTCCAGAACTTGTGCACGGGGCGCGCGCACACCTAGACGGAATGGACATAAGCAACACATCTCGAAGAACAACAGTTATGAGGTAAATAATCGTCTTTTACATCTACACAGCAGCGATATTTCGGAATAATTAATGTTATTCCGAAATAACATAGTGCGCATCTATACTACAAGCCTTTATTTAGAAATAATGTTGAGCTGGAGGACTTCTTACTCCAACTCTTGGTAATCATCATTTCACAAGGAGTAAGGGAAGTTGAAGAAAGAGTGTTCTTCCTTCAACTTTCTGCTGTGTAGACAGCGCCAAAAGCTGAATTTAGCTATTTTGACTTAAGCTACCCAATTGATGTAGCTCAGGTTGAGTAGCTTAATTCAACTTTAGCCCTGCTGTGTAGACATACCTTATAATCTAAGAAAAGTCACTCAATTCTCCTTTGCTTCCTCTTTTTTAAGTGGCTAGTATTATCATTATCAATTTGTTATGCACCCACTGTGCTTAATGTTTTAGGACACAGAAAAAGTCACTCTGTTCACAGGAGTCTGCAACCTAAACAAAGTCTATATGTTTGACAGATGTGTCCTGATGATTGATTCATTCAGATCTGTGAAGTACTTTGAGGTCTGTATGTTTTGGCTGATGAAACTATGAATATTTTTAGAGTTTAATGATTACAATTATTGACAAACTTTTGCTCTACCATGAGAATATCTGTTTAGAGACATAAAAGGACTGTTCTAAATGGAGATAATAGTAGGGTCAGTTAAACACCAAATCTAAAGCAGAAACCCCACTGGTTGGGCTCCATATTACAGGATACACAGTGCTCATCACTCCTGCTAAGTGAACAACAAAAGGAAAAAAAAGCAGAGTCGTTTCCTCAATAGCAGGAGTGGCCAAACTGTGGCTTGCAAGCCACATGCAGCTCTTTTACTGTTAAAGTGCAGCTCGCAGATGCCTTCACACTCATGTGCAGTGTTCACCTACCACACTTGGGCAGGAGGAAGCTTGGGATCTCTGCCTTCCAGCAGGACAGTGGGGTAGGGACTCCTGCCAACCAGGGCAGGGAGAGTCTTTGGGCTTCAGTCCCACAGGTCATGCCTGCCAGGGATTCCTGCTAGGCACCTCCTTCAGGGTTAAAGCTCTGAACCCCCACAGGTGGCTTTGGCTCTCGAACGTCTGAAGATTGTTGTATGCAGCTTGGAGGGCCAGTACATTTGGCCACCCCTGCTCAATAGCTACTTGTACTCTTTACCCTTATTCCTGGCTAGACTGGTTAAACTAATTTTGACTGATAGGGTCAGCAAACTGATGACCTTTTCAGTTCTCTTACTTGGAATCTTCTTTCTTAAATTGCTCATAATTGTCCTGTTGTTGCTTAGTTACCATATAAAGTATCTCTTTGGAGCAAGATTGAAAAATGAAAGCTAAATCCTTTAGCTCCCAGTGATTTTAGTTTCCTGAACACTTCATCACTCTCATTCAAGATAAATGAAAACCCTTACACCAGAATCCCTTGTGACTATTATAAATAATAATGTATTCAATCTTACCTTATATTTATTAATTTATTCAATTCAATTATTTATTCAAATAATAAAGTATCACCATCCTCAGTGACTCTTTTAGAGTCGTTGAAAAAACTGCAGCCTTTAAATTAATATAAAACTATACCTTCAAATGGGTTGCCATGACATTCTCACACAGCCTGTTCTATGGATAATTTATAAAAGTTTGATATGCAGTTTTATTGCTTGACTACTAAGTGCCATAGAATACCTCAGAAACTCATAGTTTCATGCCCAAGGCTATGGGGGAAAAGCTAAAGTTTAAGTTGGATAGATTACCAGAAACTCTGACACACAAAGGGATATTGGATGGAGCACTCATGAAAATTAAAAGCTTACTGTTAACTCATTTGTATATGGTGAAGAATTAAAGGCCAAATCAACTCCCATTGAAGTCTATCAAAAGAGTTACACTGACTGGACAAGCACTTGCTTAGGGAGATCACCAGCCTTTTGTGTTTCATCCAATGTACTGGTCTGCGGGCAAGAGCCATCGTGAGACACAAATTCTAAGAATATGACCGCTCATAGCTGAGCTAAGATCTGTTCTCGGATACATCTGACTTTTAGTTTTTCTCCGGAAATGAATGTTCTGCAGAACAATAGCAGATAGGGGAGGCAGAGTCTACTGTTGAAAGCGTTCAAATGAATAAGTACAACAATCCTGGAAATGTAATTTGACTAGGCAGAGAGGAGTGTGGAAATCATGATCTAATGAGATTTGATGTCTATCTAAACAATTGACAGATCATTTTGATACTGCATAAAATGAAGCATTTTTATTGTAAAATAAAGGTCATTTTACAGGTTTATCTACCAAAATATCACGTCCCAGAACTAGTGTTGCTGTCTTGTCATATTCCACAGAGAAATCTAATGCGCGTTAAACTGTTAAAAAAACCATGGTGTGCAAAACTACATTATACAGTGCATACAGCGTGGTTATGGGGTTTTTTGTTTTGTCTTTGTAGTGAGCTAGTCAACACACTCAATGACCCACTACAGGTGGAGCTGTAGTAATGGACCAAGGGCACATACATTTATACACACACGACACTGATAATAAGCTGGGATTGAAATAGGACCATCTGTGCAGAAAACAAAAGCCTCTAACAGTTGAGCTAACAGAGAAATCCTCTACCTGTTAGTTGTTTGTTGCAGATATTTGGCCCAGTTGCTAAAGTGTGATGTGCGGATGTGAATTAAGGCAGTGTATCATACTAAGATGCCCATCAAGATGCCAGCTGCCTACTGTAGAAACCAGTGGTCCAGACATGTTGTCTTTGGCTTTATAAATTCCTTTTTATCCCCATCATGGGTGCAGTAAGTGCCACTGTTCTTGCTGTTCTTACCTGACTTCAAGGCAATATTTGGTTAACATGTAGGCAGCTCTCATCCCACCAGACAAGGAAGAAGGGGAAGCTCTGGGAGAACACTATTCCTCCAACCTAAGGAGAATAAGGGGCACTTTGGAATTTTTCCTAGATAGTCTATGGTTTGGGTGCATATTTCACAAACCCTAGCCACTCATGAATAGATACTTAGTTTATTTTACAGAAATTATATGATGAAAACCACTCACACTCTAAACCCTTGTGAGTGTCTTTTATACCTGGAGATAAGTTCTAGTTGTAGAATTCACACTGGGAATGAAATGGGGCTCATTACACTTTACTTTTTAAAGGATTATATAATCCAGTTACATTTGTAACTGAGTGTACTTTGTCAGGTTCACATACCGTGGATTGACATGTATTGGCTAGTAAATTGCATTTTCCCCTAGTATAACCTTGTTTAAAAATACCTAATTTGACATTTTTCCCTGATGTAATTCCACTATACTCAGTTAAACTAGAATTTGTTCCCACTCTATGCAATGGACCCTTTCAATTAGTTCATTCATGTGGAAAATCACTTACTCAGTTTATGATCGTTAATCATTCTATTGCATCACTGCCAAAGCAAACAACTCCTACTTAATTTACAGTAAATGACAACAGATTCCTCGCATCAAATCATCTTCCCTTTTTGTAGTATTGTGTGAACAAAAAAACTAGAGGTAAGAGGCTTTGATAGGTGAAGTAATACTGGACAGGATTATAGATCTGTGAACAAACATTTCATGAACCATAAGAAATCCACATAACCATAGGACAATGCAGTGATTCAAAATTTAACCATGGAAATAAAATGGATTTTTTAAAATCTTCAGAAACTATTTTTCATAGACAATCCAACCCACAAACATATTTTTCTTGAAGAAAAGTGTATGCAGAGATTATTAGGGTGGTCTTACTCTAAAATGTAACTGTGTAAAACTGGCATTTTCTTGCTCAACATGATCCTGATCCAAAGCCCATTGCAATCTATGGAAAGGCTCCTCCTCACCCCTATGGGCTTAGGATCAAGCCCAGCCCAGATCAAATTCTTAGGTGTTGTCAGAACTGTAAGTGCTTATTTTATGGCAAAAATAAATCTTACTGATTTTTCTTTTTGGTCCTGTTTGCTGTGCGGAGCCACACAACTAAACAAATGAACTGGATTCTATTTCTTCTTGTGCATTAACCATAAATTTCTTTACTACGTTCCAGTTAGTAACCTAGTCCAAACCCACTACTGATAATGGGATTGCATACATATATAACTGAGGGCCTATCTTGGTCTACAGAATCTTTATTACTGATGCTAGTGCAAAAGAAGGAAGGAGTCCAGTGCAAATGTTAGAGTCCAGACTTAGCTAACTCTTTCTACTTGTAAAATAAGCACAGTTGATATGGAAATAATTGACATAATAAAAGTCAATTGACATACTAAAATTAATTTATACGAGACACTTCTCAAAGGAGAACTGCGCTTTAAGCTGAAATTTTCTAAGCTGTTTGTGGGTTTGAACAAGGTAGGCACAGCTGTATACCATATAAACCAAACCAGACATTTTAAATTAACCCACTGGGACTGCTGTGCAGAGGTGCAGCCAACATTTGTTTTGGCATTTTACTGGAAAGGAGGGAGGGACTGAGAAAATAGTCAGGCTGAAACAAAGGAGAGACTCATAGCTGGGTCCTCAAGTCTCTTGTTAGGTGACATGGCATATCAACACATGGGACTGAATATAGTTAGTTTATTAAATGTATCATTAGTTTTTTTCTGTAACACAACTAATATACAACTAAGCTATGTCTACACAGCAGCATTATTTTGGAATAACTGATATTATTCTGAAATAACAAAGAGCGTGTCTACACTTCAAGCTATTATTTCGAAATAATGGCGAGTTGGAGGACTTCTTACTCTGACTCCTGTAGCCCTTATTTTATGAGGAGTAAGAGAAGTTGAAGGAAGAGTGTTCTTCCTTCGATTTCTTGCTGTGAGAGAGTGCCAAAGGCTGAATTAAGCTATTTCGACTTGAGCTACACAATTGATGTAGCTCAAGTTGCATAGCTTAATTCGACTTTAGCCCTGCTGTTTAGATGTACCCCTAGAGAACAGCATGAACAAATCTCCCCGTTAGTATGGTGTGCTTTCCTGTATGCTGTTTTTGTGTAATGGGTTCGGTTACTGTGTAGTTTTGGTTTGCTAAACAATGTAATGTTATAGTAATTCTGTTTGCCTGTTATATGTAATGGTGCATCATCTCAGAACACCTCTTGGAGCCATATTACCCAAGTGAAAACTCTTTCTTTATGAGCAAAGTGCATCTGACTAATTTGCTGGGCAAACGAGGGAGGTTGACACAGTCACAGAATCTAGGAAAATAATTGTCTTTCCAAAACAGACCAGGAAGATTGCATCCTTTAGGTTCAACTGTGGCTGTTCCTCATAGCATCATATGGGTGGGTGTTGAATATGAATAGAACGGAGGCATCTATAACAGAAGTTGGACTGTGACACACAGGGCCTGTGTGATATCATTGACTTCAGTGGAGTTACCTTTATGTACATTGGTGTAAGTGAGGAGAGAATCAGATCCCATATCTTTTGTTTGTGGTTAATATGGACACACAGATGTTATAGTTACTTTCATGTCCACAAGTATAACCTCTGCTTTAATTGCCAGTCCCATTTCTTCCCAACCAGTCCCCGAATTCCCCATCTACACCAACTTCCAGCTTCCCTCGCCTGACCTCTGCCAACCTCTCTCCCTGTTTCATTCTTTACCACCACTCCCCCAGCAGGTTTGGTTCTTTGTTCCCACAACTTCTGAATCTGGTGGCTTCCTCCTCCTCACTGCCTGGGTGTCAACAGAGGGTTGTTGAGAACAAAGGAAATATAGACTCCCTGCTCTGGTTTCAGGTGTGTGGACTTTGCAAGGCCTGCAGCAGCCCAGAGCTGCAATTGCAGGGAAGTCCTTCCTATTCGGCACCAGAGTGAAGCAGGCCCAGAGCAGGTGGAATCTTAATGGGAATTTACCTGCTAACATGTAAGAAGTTTCTACTGAACATGAACAAATGGTAGTTTTTCAACCCCAAACAAATTTGGGCAGATTTTCACAGGGACAACAAAAACTTCATTCCTGACACACAGGCCACCCTGCCAAATGTCAAGTTCCTGCTTCAAAAAGCATGGGGGTGCTAGAGTTTTTTTTTAAAGTTCTCAAGAATTTTTTATCCTGAACAGTGCAATGTTGTCTTCCCAAGTCCTGTTCTCAGCAACGGGTGTACATAGTAACACATTTAAAAAAAAATCACAATCCACGGGTGGACACCGGGCAGGTAAATTTTCAGCCTGAATGGTTACATTTCAGCAAACTTGTAAGCAACTGAAAACAGGATCTTATAAAAGGAGGCACCAGACTGTCCTAGTAATATGCAATATTAACATCCAAACCTGTAATTAAAGCCCCCTAATTCTCACTAGAGAAGCTGAGATTCTGTACTAGTACACAAAGTTTAAAGACAATTTTAAAGCTAAACTAGGGCCAGTTCAGATTCAGTGAGTTCAGAAGTGAGGAATGAAAAGCATCCTGTGAGACAGAGATTTGAACTACGGATGTTAAATATCAGTTAATTGAATAGTCAAGAAACCACAAGAATTCTTATCAGCTAGTCGACTATTCTATAGTTCCCGGGGGGCAGGGCCAGCAGCCAGTGTGCTCCAGCCTCACTCCTGAGGAGCCACCTGCCACTCCTCACTGCTGCCTCTGATACAGTGCAGGGTGCCAGGCATGAGCTGGTCTGTGAGGGGAGCCAGTTTAAAAAACAGCTCCCCCCTTGTGGAGCAACTGCCTGCCCACCTAGCTCCTAATACACTTTAAATGCAGAACTGCAGCAGGGGTAAGTCCTAGACCTGTTTCAAGCCAGGATTGAGCTGGACTGCTGGCCAGCCTGCTAAAAAAATGTACTGGCAAGTGCAGGGCCGGATTAAGGCATGGGCTAGCCGGGCAGCTGCCCGGGGCGCCAACCTATGGGGGGGCACCTGATGGCAGCTGTAAGGGGTATGCAGCGCCCCTTATAGCTGCCATCAGGCGCTGCACGCCCGGATCGTGGGCTGCAGCAGCTCCCAGCAGCCACCCTGCAGCGGCCGCCCAGGACAGGGGCCGCGTTAACCCCCGCAGCGCCGGCCAGCAGCGCCCTTCCCCCTGCGGCCGCGGAGCCCTGCACGGCCAGGCTTGGCCTGCCCCGGGCGGCCCTGGGCTGCGCGTCAGCGGCGGTAGCCGGGCTGGGCTAGGCCGGGCATGTGCGTCCTGCCTCTGCCAGCTCCGCGTGCCCTCCCCCACGCACTGGCTGGGGGCGGGGCCGCGCATGCGCCCTCCCCCAACCTGGGGCGCAATTAAATTGTCTGCCCGGGGTGCCAGGATGGCTTGGTCCGGCCCTGGGCAAGTGTGTGTGTGTGTGTGTGTGTAGGGAGGTGCATTAACCTATAAGCTTTCGCATATCAGTTAATCTGTTAATTGACTACACTACTGCATCCCTAATTTGAACATAGAATCTTTATAAATGGAAAGAATGAGAGAAATCAAAGCCATGATTAAAATCATGACTATTGCATATTGGTTGGGACTCTCAGAGGGTACGTCTACACTACAGCATTAATTCGAGTTAACTTAATTCGAAATAGTTAATTCGAATTAAGCTAATTCAAATTAATGCATCTACACACAAAATGTATTTCGAAATAGCGTTTTGCTATTTTGAAATAGCGCGTCCACACTGATTGGACGCTGGATCGCATTTAAGGGCAGCTGAAACCAGTTCCAGCAGGGCATCAGGTCAGTAGTTGCTTCGTGTGGCTGCTGTCTGAGGCTATCTGAGGCTCGTGCTTAAAGGGACACCCCCTGGACAGCCAGTTCTCAGCTTTCCCGCTTGCTTGCCTACCTCGCTGAGGGACAGCAAAGCTTTTTCCTCTCTGCATGCTTTGGGCGCTCTCATTTGGGACACCACAGCACTCGACACCATGGAGCCAGAGCTGCCCCTGGGCACTCTGGTGCTCATTCTGAATGTGTTGCTGCAAGCCTGGCAGCAATTGCTGGAGGCTGCCTGGCACCATCTGCTGTCTGGCATCATTGCTGGAGGCTGCCTGGCACCACCAGCCCCCTGGCCCTCCCCCTGCCCCCCCTTGGGGCCATGGAGGAGCAGCAGCAGCTCCCAGACGTCAGCGTGCCCCACCGCATCTGGCGTCTGGACACCAGCAGTGACTGGTGGGACCACATCGTCCTGGAGTGCTGGGGAGACCAGCAGTGGACCCAGAACTTCAGGATGAAGGACACCTTCCTCGAGCTCTGTGAGTGGCTTGCCCCTGCTCTGCAGCAACGGGACACATGCATGAGGCCCGCCATTCCCCTCCACAAGCAGGTGGCCATCGCCCTATGGAAGCTCTCCACGCCGGATAGCTACCGATCCATGGGGAACGAGTTCAGCGTGGGGAGATCCACCGTTGGAGCAGTGCTCATGCAGGTATGGCACTCACCGGCCACTGGGCCAGGAGCGGGGCCAGCAAGGAGGAGATGGGCTGCCCCAGGAAAAACGGGGGGGATGTGGTGTAAGTGCCCTCCACGGGAAGGTTTGGTCTGTCCCAGCCGCACTACAGACCGCCTGCGGTGGCCAGGATTGCAGCGGGGGTTGCTCCTGGGAGTGGGGTGCGGGGCAGTGGCGGGGAACGAATACTCCCAGGCACCCCAGTGACCCTCAGTTTTGTGTGTCTCTCTGCAGGTGGTCAAGGCCATCAACAGGGTGCTGCTCCGCAGAGTCGTCCGCCTCACCAACCTGGACGCGGTCGAGAGGTTCGGCACCCTGGGCTTCCCCAACTGTGGGGGCAATCGATGGGATGCACATCCCCATCCATGCTCCAGAACACCAGGCCTCCCTCTACATTAACCGCAAGGGGTACTTCTCGATGATCCTACCACCGGGGTCAGATGATGTCTGACCACCGGGGCCAGTTCATGGACATCAATGTGGGCTGGTCCGGCAAGGCACACGACGCGTGTGTGTACTGCAACTCCTCCGTGTGCCAGAGGCTGCACGCCGAGACTTTCTTCCCCGACTGCCAGATCAGGGTCGGGGACATGGACATGCCAGTGTGCCTGGTGGGGGATGCTGCCTACCCCCTACAGCCCTGGCTGATGAAGCCCTACACGAGACACCTGAACCCCTCCCGGCAGGCCTTCAATGCCAGGCTCAGCAGGGCCCGCATTTTGGTCGAGGGTGCCTTCGGCTGGCTGAAGGCCCGGTTTAGATGCCTCCTCACCCGTCTTGAGCTGTCCAAGCACAATATTCCACACGTGGTGGCAGCGTGCTGTGTGCTCCACAATTTAAGTGAGAGGAAGGGGGAGGGTTTCCTGCCAGGCTGGATGGTGGCGGCTGACCACCTGGCTGGCCAGTACTCACAGCCCCACATGGCTGCCATCTGGGAGGCCCTTCGGGGGGCTGTCTACATCCGGGAAGCCCTGCGGGAGAGCTTCCAGGCAGAGGAGGAGTGAAGTCCCCCTGGTGTGCCCCACTGGGGCCTTGTGCCTTACATTCCACTCCCACCTCCTTCCCCTTTCCCCTCCCTAACTCCCCTTCCTGATGTAAAATAAAAACACCCGTGTTGCCATGAAAAACTCTCTTTATTTAACATAACTGGGGTTGGGGGAGGGAGGGAATGAGGGCGGGAGAGGCGGGGCAAACCTGGGAGGAGGGAGCTGGAAGGGGGAGGCAAGGGGAGGAAGGGGAGGAAGCTCAGGGTTGGGGGTCTTGCCGGCCCTCCTGTCTCCCAGCACTGTGGGTGCAGGGGCCTCGGCGTCCCGGGAGTGGGTATGGAGGGTGGGGCAGGAGAGACGGGGGGGTGGAAGAAGCGGGAGGGGGAGCAGGGGTGGGAGGAGGAGCCATAGCTGGGGCGGCCGTAGGGGCTGGAGCAGCAGGAGGCAGCAATCTTTGCACCAGGGTCTGCAGGTGCTTGCGGAGGGCACGGCCCTGCTCCCACAGCTCCTGCAAGCTCTCCCGCCACAGCTGCAGGTCTTCTTGCACCCACTGCTCCTGGCTGTGGACCTGCCTTCCCAGTAACCCCAGGTGCTGCCGCTGGTACTCCTACTGGTTCCGGGTGCAGGTGGATGTTCCAGGCGGGGTGGTGCATCCTGCACTCGCAGGTGCTGCGGCTGCGGTGAAACAAGAGAAGTGGTCAGTTCTCCCTGGGGACACAGTGGGTGAAACCCAGCCCCCCTCTGCAAGGCGAGGACGGCAGGTCTCCGCACCATCACGTCCTGCTATCCCTGGGAGTGAGAGCTGGCCCAGGACTGCACCCCAGCCCCTGGGCTGCCTATAGTGTGGTGTGTGGGGGGAGGAAGGGGAGATGTTCCCTGCCTGTGTGTAGAGGGGGCGTCTGGAGGGAGGGCAGTGTGCAGTGTCTCTCCCCAGGGTCAGGAACCTGTCATGTGCCTTCACGCGTAGACACGTGTGGGAAACAGGCCAGGACCGCTTCATGGCACCCAGCTGGGGCCACATGTCCCGGCTGGCATGGCAGATGCACAGGCTGCCGCCTGCTCCATGGTCGGCAAGGCACACGCACAGTCCCTGGGCTCCTCCTCCTTCCCCCCACCCCACATAAGGGGACCGTGATGGCACTCACATGTGGAGGCCTCCCCGGCCTCGGATGAGACCACTGACGGGCTGTTGGGGATGGCTCAGGGGTCCTGGGTGCAGGGCATGCTCCCTGCAGGCTCCTGCGGCTCCTGGCCATCATCCTCCACTTCTTCCTCCTCTTCCCCTGTGTCAGGGGCAGGGCCCTCTGCCCCAGGGTTGATGACCACCGGGGGGAAAGGACCATCTGACCCCCCCCAGGATGCGGTCCAGGGCCTCATAATGTGGGCAGGTGTCCGGGTCAGCCACTGGTTGGGAGCCCCTGGCATAGGCCTTGCCGCAGCTCCTTTATTTTTGTCCGCACCTGCTCTTGGGTGCTCATGTGGGCTCTGGTGGTCAGGCTGGCAGCCATGCGGCTGTAGATAGCCGCATTTCTGTGCCTAGTGCAGAGATCATGGGCATTGGAGGCCTCCCCCCAAACCTCAATGAGGTCCACGATCTCTGCACTAGACCAGGCAGGCACCCACCTTTTGCAGCCCCTGGCAGGGTCCTGGGAGCTGCCAGCCTGTCCTGGGGAGCGGAGGAGGGCTGGGTGGGAGCGGGTGGCTGGCTCATGGTGTGCCAGGTGCACAGTCTGCTGGCTGTGTGCTGGCAGGCTTGCAACTGGCACAGGCACTGTGGCCAGAGTCTGCCCCTTTAAGGGCTCCGGGGCTGGAGGGGAGCAGACGAGTTTTCCTGGTTGTGCCCAGAGTGGCCACCAGGGCTCCCTGGGAAGGGCTGGAGGCCCCCTATTTCGAATTAAGTGTCTACACAGTACTTAATTCGAAATAGCTATTTCCAATTTGGCGTTACTCCTCGTAGAATGAGGTTTACCAAATTCGAATTAAACGCTCCGCTATTTCTAACCAATTTCAAAATAGCGGTTTGCATGTATAGATGCTATTAAAGTTAATTTGAAATAACAGCTGTTATTTTGAATTAACTTTGCAGTGTAGACATACCCTAATAGATGAGGCATCATTAGAAAATGATTATTATAATATAGTTTAGAGTGAATTATTTTTGGTTAGCTGATGTCAATTTGGCAATTATTTCTTCATCGTTTGATTAGTTCACCAGATAAATAAAGGTATTGTGAAGCAGGGAGGAATGGATAGGTTTAATTCCTGGTATAAAATCTGAACGGAGTTTGATTTTCATAGTGCTTTAAAAAGCTTCCTGCAGGTTAAGCAGGTAAGTCCTGAAATAGAAATACACAGTGACACATACAACCAGAATACAGACCAAAACAATCATCTTTTGCTGAATCTGAAGTAAGTCTAATATAATAGAATTTAACCCCAGACCTAATCCTGGCTAGACGATTGCAATGCTTTGAGGTCCCCCCCCCCCCCCCCAGTTATTAAAAAACAGGATAGTCTGGTAAACAGAAGTGGATACATTTCTGGTCTTTACTTTGTGCAGTTTGCCCAAGAAAATAAAGCTGAACCTTTTTGTTAACTTTGATGTAAAAGTGAGTTCTGCCTTAGTACTTCATAGGACCCAACTTCTGCTATCTTATCTCTCGATTTCTGAAGCACATTCATCTTCTTCCAGGCAGGCTTTCATGGTTCTTGCACACATATATTGATTGTGTTGATAATCTTAAACTGATCTTTATGATGAAAGCAGTACTACCAAGTTATTTCATTTTAATACAGTGTTGAAATGATTAGGAATCCAAAGTAAAATTTGGTTACCAATTTTGTATAAGGTAAACCTATTTTAGTATTAAGTATGTTTATTCAGTTTCAAACTATCCTGGTGGAAGTACCAAATCACACTTTAGAAAGATGTGAATAATAAAATGTTTTGTATGGAAATGTATCCTCTTGCCATTCTTAATATTAAATATTAATAGGACTGTGGTACCCTACCTACAATATTTGGTGAATACTTACCTCGGAAAAATTCCCTTACAAAAAAAATGTAAAAAGTAGAAAGTTTGATATTTGATTAACTCCCCAAGTAATCACACAGTTAGGTTCATTTTTTTGTTTTGTATTGAAATAATGATAGATAGCAATGTGAGCCATATTTAGATCTATTCCACTGGTGTAAATTGGGAATTTCTGCGCTGACGTTAGTGGAATTATTCTTGATTTACACAGCTGTAACTGATGAGAAACTGGAAGTATGCTTTTAACATATTCCCTAGTTTTTTTTATTGGTTTCCAATTGTATTAATAGGAAAATCCCAATAAACCAATGTTTTTCTAATCTCCATATACTGGTTTGGAATGTCCCAGATGGCTCTGATTCATTCATATATTTCATTTGTATGGAACTGTGCCACATTTCAGATCCAGATTTCCTTTTCTCTTCTATATATCTCGCCTGAAGGTGGGTCACCATTTATTTTTGTAAATTACTGGCATCGTAAGTGCTGAATTATTAAAACACAATTGCAGAAAAGTTTATTCACATTTAAAGAAGTTACTATCATATCAAGAGGTGTTTCCTGCTTTTCTAATTCCCGTTAAGGTTCTGTCTCAGAAGCTGGTGACCAAACCTAGCGAATTTAGTCATTTATCGGAGATCCCAGATTTTTGTGTGTATACGCACCACTTCATTCGAGCCACATACTGGAATCCTTGTGGTGCTTGGGGAAAACTTACGCCACATGAGCTAAAGAAAATTGCTGTGGTACAGCTACTCTTCTTTTCTAGATATCCTGTTTGGATGCACTATCCCAACTAGCCCTTGAGAATAATATTGTATATAATAGATAATCAAGAGGAAATTTCTGCTGCCATTAGATTTTTGGGTATGCAGTACATTGTGCTTATAACTATGTTTATTGGATTTCCTCTTAAAAGTGAGGCCCAAGGAGGACCAGAGTGTTTTTGTAAATATTATTCTGAAAAATACATGTATATGCTAGGGATGTTAAATTGTGTTTAATCAACTCATTGACTAGTCAATGGAATTTCCATCAACTAGTAGTTGATTAGTCGATAAGCGGGGAAAACGGCAGAGCTGCAGTGGAGTTAACTCCCAGCCGTGGGAGCTAACCCCACTGCAGCTATGCCTTTTAAATGTATTAAAAGCTGGCTCTTAATACATTTAAAAGGCTGAAGTGCAGTGGGGGAGACTAGGCGTGAGCTGGGACAGTTGATTCCCAGCTTGCACCTGGTTCCCCTCGCTGTACTTCAGCCTTTAAATGTATTAAGAGCCAGCAGGCTTTTAATACATTTAAAAAGCAAAGGTGCGGTGTCTGGGACTAGGTGCAAGCCAGGAATCAGCTGATTCCTGGCTTGCGCCCATTCCCCCGCTACACCTCTGTCTCCCCTGTTTACTGCAGAGATGGTGCTGGGGGAACTGGCTTTTAAGTGGCTCCCCCAACACCGGCTCCTGTTCCCCACCTTGCTGCCTCTGATAGAGGCAGCGGCAGGGGGAAGCGACTAGTTGAGTAATGACTCAACTATCCGATAAGCTGATGCTTATTGGATAGTTGACTAGTCGGCTATCACTTACATCTCTAGTATATGCTGGCCAGCAACCTCAATAACTATGTTGTTAACCTCAAAAACATAAGCCAGAAATGCATTTTAATTTTTAGACCCTCATTCTACATAAAATGATCAATCACTGCCATACCTCATCCCCACCCTGCATATTTTGTTATTATTTCTATATAAATTTAATAAGTATCCTGAATCCAATATTATTTGTGTATAGTATCATAGTGCTTAGGAGCTCTAATCATGGTTATTGATTGTTACAACAGTATCCCATGCTCAGAAAATATGATTGGCATAAAGTGACTTAATAATATTAGGTCCCAAGAAAGAGAAAGTATGTATTTGTGGCGTTTGACATGGCTTATCTGCAATTGCCAATGCATATATAACTGAAGTCTACAAGTCAGTGCATCCTTGTCTCTGTGGATATGGATGGCACCTTCAAAATAGAAAGGCCTAATATTCTGTCACCTTTGATCACATTAGGCTTACCCTGTGACTAGTCTTGAATGAGTTCAGTAGGACTGTTCATGGAGAAATACTCTAATTGACATGAGTGAGAGATAGTCAGAAGCAAGACTTTACTTTCTTGGGAAGTGAAAAAACATTTCTGAAGGCGTGGAAGTCCTGGAAACATTACGTCTCCACCTCCAGATGTCCCGTAACTCAGAGTATCCCATTAAAATGTTTTTTTTGTTTAGACTGTCAAAAATAAACACTCAAGGGAATCTCTTATAATGAGACTCCTTTCACCAAAAAAAAAAAAAAAAAAAAAGAGCTAGCTTGTCCTGCTCAGTACATCTGCTTCCAAATCACTTAAAAGCTTGTGCAATTCCCTTCTCCATCATAAATCACCAGGTTTTGGGAATAATACTTAGCTGTTTTTTTTAAATTAAGACCAAACAGACTAGCATGTGTACAAAGCAAAGCCAATATGATTGCCTTTTAAGGAGTGGTTCAAATGTGTGTCATAGATGAAAACAGGAGTACAGTGTGCTTTTATCAATAGTATTATAGTACCATGAGTCAGATCTGTGATGTCTGAGGACAGAAGTCCCCCTAAGTTATTCTTTTAAACAATGTGAAATAAAAATAGATTCAGAAAATTAATCTCTTCATCAGATGTAATTATTTCCTCTCTCGTTTACACCATAATACTGTGAAACATCCCAACATTTTAATTCATTCATAGTAGAGAGTAATGAGGAACACAAAATTCAGACTGAGGTACGTCTACACTACCACATTTGTCAGTATAACTTATGTCTCTCATGGGTGTAACCCCACACAAAATCCCAGAATCCTGAGTGACATAAGTTACACCGACAAAAGTGTCAATGTGGTCAGCGCTATGTTGGTGGCAGGGTTTCTCCCACCACCATAGCCACCTGCTGGTTGTAAAGGTGGTTTCATTATGTGGATGGCTGAGCTCTCTCCCACCAGCTGAGAGCAGCTACATGAATGATTTTACAGTGGTGCAACTGCATCAGTAAAGTTGTGTCACTATAAACTTGCTAATGTAGTCATGGCCTGAGATTTTAACTTCCCCAGAATTTGTGTAGGTGTTTGGTTATGGGTAGAACTGGTGAAGAAATGTTTTCCCCTTCTAAAACATATTAAAAGAAATGTGGAAATTTTTAGACAAAAAAACCCAATCATTTTCAAGTTTTTGTGTAATGAGGGTCACACTCATGTCTTGTGATTGCCCTCTGGCCAAGTGTGTGTGCCTGCACACTCTTTGTTTATAGAGGCTTTTCGGTGACTCAGCCCTCTGGCCAAGTCTCTCACAGTCTGTGTACAAAATGCCATAAACCCCTTCTTGGGTACAAGTCGAACAGGGCTTCTCTGTGCCCTTTTAATGTCTCTCAGTTCATTTCCACTCTGGAATAGAGCGATACCTCCAGGGCTTCCTTCGATGAGGCAACATCTTTGCCATATCAGGCCCCTTCGGCTGGGTTACTATAGTCCAATTCCCCCCCATTCTAGGATGCCTCAAGATCCAGGCCACTTCCCCCAGTGGCTGATGGGCAGTTAGAGGGACCTAGTTCCACTTTCTATTCCAGGCCCCAGCCTAGGGATCCTATAGACAGCAGTTGTCTGCTATGTCCCTTCCATTGCTGCCCTAATTATGTGGGCCACTTCCCTGCGGTCCTTTGCCATCTTTGCCCTTACCTTAGGGCTCTGTCTTGTTTACCAGGAGCTCTCTACACTGAGCTGTCCATGGCACTACTACTCTACTGGCCAGTGTTCCCTCTTTAAGCCCTCACAGCAACTAACTGCTGCTCTGTTCTAGGGATGTGAAAATGCAATTACTTTCCTAACGGATTAGTTGACAGATAAGGGCAGGCAGTCCCAGCGCTCAATCTGGCTAACACCGGTTCACAGCATAACCTTTCCAGCTGCCACTCTGCATTGCACAGCCTAGGGAAGCCACGCGTGAAGGCGCTGAGTTGGTCTCTGCTCCATGTGTTTCTTTTCATTCATCATCATCATCATCATCATACACACACACACACACACACACACACACACACACACCAGGCTGAATGAAAAGAAACCCATGGAGCAGGGACCAACTCAGCGCCTTCACGCGTGGCTTCCCAAGGCTGTGCAATGCAAAGCAGAAGCTGGTATCTGTGGGTGTGTGTATGGTGATGAATGAAAAGAAATGCATGAAGGAGGGACTCAGTACCTTCACATGCCGGCTTCTCTCAGCTGTACAATGCAGAGTGGTGGCTGAGGGTGTGTGACTAATCAATAGTGCTAATTGATAAACTCTTGTTTATCGGTTAGTCGATTAGTCGCTAACATCCCGACTCTGTTCTGCAGCTCCTTTTATATGGCTTTCCTGTGACCTCTCTAGTCGGCTTGGAAGATCTCTCTACTGCCTTTTTTCTGGGGCAGCATGTGGCAGAATCAGAAAGTGGGGGACCTCAGGGCCTAGTCCACCCCATCACATTTTGTTTAAAGCAAACTTAAACCCCATAATTTTCAGTTTTTTAATTAAAAAAAAATCAGATTTTGGCAAAATAACAAAAACCTGTTCCTGATTTTGGGGAATTTTTATGAGAACTGTTGTATTTTGGTTGTAAATGAAGAGAGAGAAAGAGAGAGAGAGAGAGAGAGAGAGAGAGAGAGAAGTTTAGTTTTTTGACCAACCCAGTTTTTCCAATGAAAATGTTTTTACTAACTCTACTCATGTGGTTTTAGTATGGGCTACTATGCAAGTAAGGAGCAGGAATGGGTAGAAATACAGCTACAAACTTCTTCAGCATTTGGGGCATTTGAATTCTGGGTTTTGGTTCAACTTTTGTAGATAAAAGAGCCTCTGCACATTTCAGTGCTTGATATCATTCCAGCCACCTCAAAGAATGTTCAGAACTGGAATTTTGGTTTGGGCTTTTATCTTATTTGGAGATTTTCAGAGAAGAGAGAATCATAATTCAGAGGGAAAGAATTACTACTTATTTCTTAGGGCCTGATCTAAAGTCCACTGAAGTCAGTTGGATTCTTTTTCTACTCATATCATTCTTAAAATCATATATATTCTCTTGCTGGTTTTCCAGCTAAGCCTATGGAGGATAGTGTAACAGAAGTTTTAAATATTTGGATGTCATGCCAAGAATACCGAAGCAAAGAGAAAAACAATAAATGGTCCGGTAGCACTTTATAGACTAACGAAACATGTAGATGGGATCATGAGCTTTCGTGGGCACAGCCCACTTCTTCAGATGACCAGAGTTATGAGTTGTGGATATGAAAACTCGAAATAATGAGGAGAGGGGAAGGGGAAGGGGGAAAGAAAGAAAAGGGAGGGGAGTGGGAGACAGAGTATCATTAAGTATCTGGAGAATGGGTACTTAAACCTAAGGAGATAAAAATCAAAGTCAATAGATAGATTCCTAAAACAGGAAGGATACCACTCAGGGAGCTGTTTGTACCTTCAGTTGAAGTAGGTAGAGTCCCCACCAGCCCATATCACGATTGAGTCCATTAGCATGTGAATTGAATTTGTGGATGAACTGGGATTCCAGGGCTTCTCTGTGTATTTGGCTTGTAGAGCTGGTTTGTGACAAGACAGCTACTTGCAGGTCTGTCAGACTGTGGTTAGGCAAGGTGAAATGCTCACCAGCAGGCTTCTGTATATTCCCTTTACATATATAAGATTTGTGTCCATTGATTCTTTCCTGCAGAGACTGTCCAGTTTGTCCAATATATATAGCAGTGGAGCACTGCTGGCATTTGATGGCATAGATCAAATTACTAGATGTGCAGTCAAATTACCCTTTGATTTTGTGGCTTATGTTGTTTGCTCCAGTGATGAATTCACCAGTGTAGATATGTTGGCATCTTTTTTGGTTGCAGGGCTGAGTTCCTGGAGGTTTATGATGTGGTTGTGTGGCATGGTTATCAGAAAGAATACGTTTCAGGTTAGGGGGTTGTCTGTAAACAAGAATAGGTTTTTCTCCTAAGGCCTCTGAGAGCGAGGGATCATTTTCCAAGATGGGTTGTAGATTGTGTATAATGCGTTGGAGGGGTCTGAGTTGTGGACTCTAGGTAACAACAAGAGGAGTTCTGTTATTTTCTCTTTTGGGAGATACTAATTCTAACAGGAACAGTAAAAAATATTATAAAAGTATTCCCATCAAGTCTTGAGAAAATTACATCATTACAAGTTTGTTCTCTGCCGGACCAACAAATTATAGTTAGCAGATTTTTCAATAAATAATAAGTACAGTCTGAAATCTTGTGAAATGGAAGTTTGTGACCAGAAGACAGACTACACAAAGCAATGGCCTGGATTCGTATAATTATCACTGGCCTCTTCATTCTTCCTGCACTCCACCCACACAGAGCCCAAATAGTTGGGCTTTTAGGTTGGCGTTTGGGGGAACAAATTCCACACTCAATGAGAAGTAATTCCAAATATGTAAAGAGGACAGCACCCTTAAACATATTTAAATTACTTCTGCCACTGTATTACATTCAGTCTGTTTTCTCACAGCTCTTACTTACACAGCTAACCATATATCTAAGTTATTCATTTCCACGGAACATAATAATTTTCCTGAAAATGAGTTTGTTTTAAATAGGCATTCTTCTATTTATAACCCAGTGACTAAGCAAATAAGCTTAATAAGAAAAGCCTGTTTTTGAGGGGAGTCCTGGTATTCTGTGTGGGAGTGACTAAAAGCAATTTTCTTGGTGCACAGCTGTAAAACATCATATTGTACATTAGCCAAAAAATACTACATTTATAATAGCCAAAACTTGCTTGTGAGAATCCCATCCACATACACTAGCACGTGTGACCAACTACATGGACATTTAAGGGTCTGTAATCACTTTCTTGAAAAGGAGTTTTAAGATTGAGGAGACTTGCAAATGTTTTTAGATTTAAAACATGGAAGATGGGGCTAGTTTCATTTCTTATGCAATTTCTATGAAGCCAGTAGACTTGCCTCCCAATTTAATCTGACTCATTTTTGAACACACATTTACTTTTAGAGATCATGGACCTGAATAGAATCACAAATACGAGTCACACCAATTTCCTGTGGGAAGACAGACTAGACAAGATGAACATTAAGATCCTTAAGTCTGAATGTGCCCTCATAGTTTTTGTTGCCAAGTTGGAACCACAACCAGAATCTGCCTATTTTCTGAATCTGGTTTAGATGTAGCCTGAGCTGGTGGAAAATTTGCAAAATCAGCTGATCAGTCATTTGAGGATACAATATCCCGAGAGGCTGATGAAGTTTTAGCACTCTGTAACCTAAATCCCAGTCCTGATTTATCCTCTAACCCAAATGGCAAACTCCAGCCCAATTCTAATCCATGTCCCAACACTGCTTCCCCTTTATATGTCTACTAATTATCACAAATATTTGTATTTATATGAAAACTTGCACTTCCTGCAATGCATCTTCTCTCCATTTCAGTGAAACCACAGTGCTGAATTTAGGGCTGTTCATACCTTTGCAAAAACTTAAAAAAACAACAAATAGCATCTTAGAGACTAAGGGTATGTCTCTAAGTCGAACTAATTCGACTTAGTTCGAACTAACTTAGGGTATGTCTACACTAGCCCCCTAGTTCGAACTAGGGAGGCTAATGTAGGCATTCGAAGTTGCAAATGAAGCCCGGGATTTAAATATCCCGGGCTTCATTTGCATCTTCCCGGGTGCCGCCATTTTTAAATCCCCCTTAGTCCGAACTCTGTGCCTGCGGCTACACGCGGCACGGAGTAGGTAGTTCGGAATTAGGATCTGTAATTTGAACTACCGGTACACCTCATTCCACGAATTAGAGATCCTAATTCGAACTACCTATTCCATGCTGCGTTGAGCCACGGGCACGGAGTTCGGACTAAGGGGGATTTAAAAATGGCGGCGCCCGTGAAGATGCAAATGAAGCCCAGGATATTTAAATCCCGGGCTTCATTTGCAACTTAGAATGCCTACATTAGCCTCCCTAGTTCGAACTAGGGGGCTAGTGTAGACATACCCTTATTTCGAATTAGTTAATTCGAAATAAACTAATTCGAAATAACGCATCTAGACCCAAAAACTAATTCTAATTAGCATTTTGCTAATTCGAAATAGCGCGTCCACACTGATTGGACGCTGGGTCGCATTTAAGGGCAGCTGAAACCGGTTCCGGCAGGGCATCAGGTCAGTAGTTGCTTCGTGTGGCTGCTGTCTGAGGCTATCTGAGGCTCGTGCTTAAAGGGAACCCCCTGGACAGCCGGTTCTCAGCTTTTTCGCTTGTTTGCCTACCTCGCTGAGGGACAGCAAAGCGGTTTCCTCTCTGCCTGCCTGTGTCGGTGGTTCCCATTGGGGACGCCACCGCAGTTGACACCATGGAGCCAGAGCTCGCCCTGGTCATTCTGCTCCAGTTTTTGGACTTGCTGCTGCAAGTCTGCCAGCAATGGCTGGAGGCTGCCTGGCACCATCTGGTGCACGTCACCCCCCTGGCCCTCCCCCTACCCCTCCTGGGGGCCGTGGAGGAGCCACAGCAGCGCCCGGACGCCAGCGTGCCCCGCCGCATCTGGCGTCTGGACACCAGCAGCGACTGGTGGGACTGCATCGTCCTGGAGCGCTGGGGAGACCAACAGTGGACCCAGAACTTCAGGATGAAGGAGGACACCTTCCTGGAGCTCTGCGAGTGGCTCACCCCTGCTCTGCAGTGACGGGACACTCGCATGAGGCCCGCCATCCCCCTCCAGAAGCGTGTGGCCATCGCCCTGTGGAAGCTCTCCACGCCGGACAGCTACCGATCCGTCGGGAACCAGTTCAGCGTGGGGAGATCCACCGTCGGAGCAGTGCTCATGCAGGTATGGCACTCACCGGCCACTGGGCCGGGGGGGAGAGGGAGGCTGCAAGGAGGGGATGGGCTGCCCCAGGGAAAACGGCGGGGGGAGGAGGCGAAAGTGCCCCGCACGAGAGGGTTCGGTCTGTCCTGGCCATACTGCACGCCGCCCGCAGCGGCCAGGATCGCAGCGGGGGTTGCTTCTGGGAGTGGGTCGTGGGGCAGTGCCAGGGAACGAACACTCCCAGCCACCCAGGCACCCCAGTGATTTGCGGTTTGGTGTGTCTCTCTGCAGATGGTCAAGGCCATCAACAGGGTGCTGCTCCGCGGGGTAGTCCTCCTCGCTGACCTGGACGTGGTCATCCAGGGGTTCGGCGCCCTCGGCTTCCCCAACTGCGGGGGGGCCATCGACGGGACACACATCCCCATCCGTGCCCCGGAAACCAGGCCTCTCAGTACATCAACCGCAAGGGGTACTTCTCCGCCCCCTGCAGGCCGTGTCTGACCACCGGGGCCAGTTCACTGACATTAACGTGGGCTGGTCCGGCAAGGCACACGACGCCAGGGTGTTCCGGAACTCCTCTGTGTGCTAGAGGCTGCATGCCGGGACCTACTTCCCCGACCGCCACATCAGGGTCGGGGACATGGACATGCCAGTGTGCCTGGTGGAGGATGCGGCCTACCCCCTACAGCCCTGGCTGATGAAGCCCTACACGGGACACCTGAACCCCTCCGGCAGGCCTTCAATGCCAGGCTTGCCAGGGCCCGCATTGTGGTTGAGGGGGCCTTCGGACGCCTGAAAGCTTGATTTCGATTCCTTCTCACCCACCTTGACCTCGCCGAGCACAATATCCCTCCCCTGGTGGCAGCATGTTGTGTGCTGCACAATGTATGTGAAAGGAAGGGGGAGGCTTTCCTGCCAGCCTGGATGGCTGAGGCTGAGCGCAAGGCTGGCCAGTACGTGCAGCCCCGCACCACCGCCGTCCGGGAGGCCCAGCGGGGGGCCGCCCAGATCCAGGAAGCCCTGCGGGAGAGCTTCCAGGTGGAGGAGGACTGAACTCTCCCTGCATGCCCCACTGGGGCCTTCTTGCACCCTCCCCTCCTTCCCCTTTCCCCTCTCTAACCCCCCTTCCTGATGTAAAATAAAAACACCTGTTTTGCCAAAAAACCTTCTCTTTATTGTACATAACTGGGATTGGGGGAGGGAGGAATGAGGGTGGGAGAGGGGAGGGGGAAACCTGGGAGGAGGGAGTTGGAAGAGCGAGGAAGGGGAGGAAGGGAAGGGAAAGCTTAGGGTTAGGGGTCCTGCTGGCTCTCCCATCTCGCAGCACTGCGGGTGCAGCGGCGTTGGGGGGGAGTGGGTGTGGAGGGTGGGGCAGGAGGGACAGGGGTTGCGGAGGAAGCGGAGGGGAGCAAGGGTGGGAGGAGGAGCGACAGCTGGGGCAGCCGCAGGGGCTGGAGCAGGAGGAGGCAGGAACCTGTCCACCAAGGTCTGGAGGTGGCCGCGGAGGGCACGGCCCTGCTCCTCCAGCGCCTCCAAGCTCCGCTGCCGCAGCCATAGGTCCTCCCGGACCCAGTGGTCCTGGGTGCAGAGCTGGTGCTCCAGTAGCCACAGGTGCCGCCACTGATAGTCCTCCAGGTTGCGGGTGCGCCTGCTGGCCCGAGTGTGGGTGGCTTTTGCAGGCGGGGTGGTGTGCCCTGCAGTCTCAGGTGCTGCGGCTGTGGTGAATCAAGAGCAGTGGTCAGTTCTCCCTGGGGACACAGTGGGTGAAACCCATCCCCCCTCTGCAAGGCGAGGTCGGCGTATGGGGAACGGGCCAGGGCCCCTGCATGACACCCAGCTGCTGCTCCATGGTGGGCAAGGCCTAGGCGCACGGTCCCTGGGCTCCCTCTCCACCCCACCCCATACACATAAGGGGAGCATGATGGCACTCACATGTGGAGCCCTCCCCGGCCTTGGACGACACAGCAGATGTGCTCTGTGGGATGCCTCGGGGGTCCTGGGTCCTGGGCAGGCTCCTGGCTCTTGGCATCCTCCTCCTCCTCCTCCGTGTCAGGGACGGGGCCCTCTGCCCCGGGGTCAATCACCACCCAGGGGGCATAGACTGCATGAGCCCCCAGGATGTGGTCCAGGGCCTCATAATGAGGGCATGCCTCCGGGTCGGCCCCTGGCTGGGAGGCCCTGGAGTAGGCCTGCCTCAGGTCTTTAATCTTGCAGCGGACTTGCTCCTGTGTCCGCATGTGGCCTCTGGTGGCCAGGCTGGCAGCCATGCGGCTGTAGACGGCCGTGTTCCTGTGCCTAGTGCGGAAATCATGGACGTTGGAGGCCTCCCCCCAAACCTCGATGAGGTCCATGATCTCTGCACTAGACCAAGCAGGCGCCCGCCTTTTTGTGGCTCCGGGCAGGCTCCTGGGAGCCTCCAGCCTGGTCCTGGGAAGAGGTGGAGGGCTGGGTGGCAGCGGGTGGCTGGCTCATCCCGTGCCAGGTGCAGGGTCTGCTGGCTGGATGCTTGCAGGCTTGCAACTGGCACGGGCACCATGGGCAGACCGTGCTCCGGGGCCAGGAGGGAGGCAGAAGAGTTTCCCTGGTTTGGCCCAGAGTGGCCACCAGGGCAACCTGGGAAGGGCTAGCCTCCAACTAGTTCGAATTAAGTGGCTACACAGCCCTTAATTCGAACTACTTAATTCGAACTAGGCGTTACTCCTCGTAGAATGAGGTTTACCTAGTTCGAATTAAGCGCTCCGCTAGTTCGAATTAAATTCGAAATAGCGGTTTGATGTGTAGCCCCTATTAAAGTTAATTCGAACTAACGGCTGTTAGTTCGAATTAACTTTGTAGTGTAGACATACCCTAACAGAACTGTAGATGGCTTTCGTAGGCCCACTTCTTCAGATGAATGGATTAAGGGGTCCAGAGGTACAAATAAATACCTTTGCAGTATTTTGGATGTCATACAGAAATGATCACAGCTAGCCATAGAAGATGAGCCATGATCGAGTAGTAGCTTATTTGTGTGCAAATATGTGAAATAATAGCAAAGGCAGTACTGTCTAGCCCCTCATCTCAGGGACAAGTCACAGTCTATAGGCCACTCTTCGGAGGTGGCAAGGTGTAGTCTAAGGGGAAAGGAGTTGACCCAGGCCCACACATTACTCTAGGTCCTGGCCCAGGGATCCTCTAGCGGTAGCTTTGTGCTCCCCTCCTTCTCTCTCTCCCTTAACTATCTTCTGTTCCCTTGGCCACTTCCCATGTTACCCTTGCACCCTTCTAGTCCCTGTATCAAGGCTTGTAGTCTCTCCCTGATTGGCCAGGAATCTGTGCAGGCTCCCTCAGCCTGTTTTATCCCCTTCCCTTCAGAAGGGGGCAACCACCCCACTAAACTCGTATTGGGGAAGTCCCTGTACCAGGTAAATATTATATTGAGCAATGACTTGTCAGCATTCAGGTAAGGCATGAGGACTTTGGCATGAGCTGGTACCTGGTTTGCCACCATTACACCATATACTGGTAATGATAATGACACTATATTACATGCTAGAGCAACAAACAACTTCCATAAACACTGAGGGACCAGGTACCTGCTCATGCCAAGACCCCTAGATCCCACCTAAATACTGGTAAATGCATGGCTGGAATCTAGTTTGGCTCATCTGTGTGTTAATATTTAACTTAGATTTTCAGAAAGCCTTTGACAAGGTCCCTCACCAAAGGCTCTTATGTAAATTACATGGCCATGGGATAAGAGGGAAGGTCCTTTCTTGGATTGAGAACTGGTTAAAAGACAGGAAACAAAGGGTAGGAATAAATGGTAAATTTTCAGAATGGAGAGGGGTAACTAGTGGTGTCCCCAAGGGTCAGTCCTAGGACCAATCCTGTTCAACTTATTCATAAATGATCTGGAGAAAGGGATAAGCAGTGAGGTGGTAAAGTTTGCAGATGATACCAAACTGTTTAGGATAGTCAAGACAGAAGCAGACTGTGAGGACTCCAAGAAGATCTCACCAAACTGAGTGATTGGGCAACAAAATGGCAAATGAAATTTAATGTGGATAAGTGTAAAGTAATGCACATTGGGAAAAATAACCCCAACTATACGTACAGTATGATGGGGGCTAATTTGGCTACGACAAATCAGGAAAGAGATCTTGGAGTTATTGTGGACAGTTCTTTGAAAACTTCCACACAGTGTGCAGCGGCGGTCAAAAAGGCAAATAGGATGCTAGGAATTATTAAGAAAGGGATAGAAAATAAGACACAGAATATCTTATATATTTTATACACTGCCCCTGTATAAAACTATGGTACGCCCACATCTTGAATACTGTGTACAGATGTGGTCTCCTCACCTCAAAAAAGATATTTTGGCCTTGGAAAGGGTTCGGAAAAGGGCAACTAAAATGATTAGGGGTTTGGAATGGGTCCCATATGTGGAGAGGTTAAAGCGACTGGGACTTTTCAGTTTAGAAAAGAGGAGACTGAGGGGGGATATGATAGAAGTATATAAAATCATGAATGATGTGGAGAGGGCCGATAAAGAAAAGTTATTTATTAGTTCCCTAAATAGAAGAACTAGAGGACACCAAATGAAATTAATGGGTAGCAGGTTTAAAACTAATAAAAGAAAGTTCTTCTTCACACAGCGTGTAGTCAACCTGTGGAGCTCCTTGCCAGAGGAGGCTGTGAAGGCTAGGACTATAATAGAGTTTAAAGAGAAGCTTGATAATTTCATGGAGGTTAGTTCCATAAAAGGCTATTAGCCAGGGGATAAAATGGTGTCCTTGGCCTCTGTTTGTCAGAGGCTGGAGAGGGATGGCAGGAGACAAATCGCTTGATCATTGTCTTCGGTCCACCCTCTCTGGGGCACCTGGTGCTGGCCACTGTTGGCAGACAGGATACTGGGCTAGATGGACCTTTGGTCTGACCCAGTACGGCCGTTCTTATGTTCTTATGTTATGTTCTTAATATTATTAAAATGGGTATAAGATTTGTAAATCTTAAATTTGTTTAATTTTAATTCTGAAGTTGGGAGTAAAAAAAACATTTACTTTTCGTTTCTAGTCTCTTTTCCTGAAGTCTGTTTTCTGTCATTCTTGCTCAGTCATGGAATTAGTCACAAAATTCACTAATTGTTTTATCTCAGTAATTTGTTTTCAAATGGAGATTAAACTACTCTTGATTAAACTTGAACTGTTGATTTTCTCTCAATTAAAGCTTAAGATATCCAGTTATGTTCCTTTTAATGTTTTAATCATAATATTACTCAAACAAAACATCTGTTCTGTATAGGGTATGTCTACAGTATGGGACAAAGTTAAATTAAGATACACAACTTCAGCTACATTAATTGTGCAGCTGAAGTCGAAGTATCTTAACTTTACTTTTGGCACTGTCCATACTGCAGGAAGTCAAAGGGAGAACACTCTCCTTTCGACTTCCCTTACTCCTCATGGAAGCAGAACTACTGACATCAAGTGGAGTGCCCCGCTCTGTTCAAATTAGCTGTCTTAACTAGACCCACTAATTTGAACCCGGGAAGATCGAGAGCAGCAGCTTTGATCATTCTCTGTAGTGTAGACATACCCTAACAGTCATGTAATATTTGTAAAGACAAGATGTGCTTTTTATTGCAGATCTGTCTGACATACAATTTGGATAATCACAGACATTTTGGCTCATAAGTGCTAGGACAGTGAGATTTCCTATGATGATAGGTTCAGTATTTGTAGAAAGATTTGTTTAGTTATTAAAAACTAGGAAATAGACATTTAAAGAATATAATCTGATAATGCTCAGACAAAAGGATGACTGCACTTTTGGCTTAGCATACAGAAAGCTAACACAGAATCAAATAATTTTACGCATACGTGTCAATCAGGACATTAGATAAAGTTAGTACCACTTCTTAGGAGAATATTGTGCCCAAACACACCAAGAAATATGCCACAGCATATGCTCCAAGGAGAATGTCCAGGATAACACACTTAAAACCTCCAATGCCAAACAAGGATATTATAGCAGCTAAGCAGATCATACATAGGTGCTAATAAAAGCACTGCCCTCTTTTATTATATTTTATTGCCATAACTAGGTCTACATCTAGACAACAGTGCTATTTTGGGATACTGGAAGTATCCCGAAATAGCAATTCTGCATCTTTAAATGCACCTGTTATTTCAAAATATATTTTGAAATAACGGGAGCACTATTTTGGCATCCCTGTAACCCTTATTCCACGAGGGTTAAGGGACTTGTTGGAATAGTGCTTTCTTTTGAAATTTGTTGCTGTCTATTAGCTATTTTGAAATTACCTCGAAATAAGCTATGCAATTTGCATAGTGCAAATTGTGTAGCTTGTTTCAAGGTAAGGGTGCTGTGTAGACGCACCCTATGGGTTTGTACCAGCATTGGAACATTCTATATTCATAATACTGAATTTGTTTTTCTAAGGCCTGATCTAATTTGAGCAACCTCCTGCAAAGTCCTGAGCTCTCTGAAATTTCTCTGAGTTGCGAGTTAAGAATCATCAGTCCCTTACAGGATTGGGTCTTTAAAAGAGACACTCCAGAAGTGACAACTTTAAGATAGTTACATCTCCCACAGACTGGAAGGACAAATTTAGGAAACCTATCTGGAGATCATGATGAAATCCAAAAACATTTATTAAAATAAAACCTGATGATAGTCATCCAACTCAAAAAACAAGAAGTGGAACTAACTCCACAACCTACAGAATTCCATATGGGGAAAAACCATCACAGCAGGACTTATCACAAGGACACTACATGACACCCAAATATTATCAACCTACCAAGATCACCACTAGGCAGAGCTGAATTTCTGTTCTCCCCAAAGGACTGAACTTCTGCTACATCACAGAACTTGATATCTTGCTAACATCTGGAGAACTAGAAGAATCCTTCCACAACAAAGATGACACTACTGACAGGCATAAGAAACAAGAATTATCTGACCAGCCTTCCCCCAACCACACACTTTATCATTACATCAACTGCATCAGGAAAAAAAAATGTTGACTGAAATCCTTAACAAATATCGCATCCACCACAATTCTCCCCTAATGTCTGCATAGCTATATAGTCCCTGAAATCCAATCATACGATTATGATCAGTCCCGCTGACAAAGAGGGCATCATCATAGTCCTCTACTCTGATGACTGTGTCAATGAAGCCAACCGACAACTCTCTGAAGTTCACCATAATTAACACAGGAATTTAAGGATATCATCAAATTCTTCCCCAAACAATTCAATGAGAAATTCTACAACTTCAGCCCCTACAATCCCCACTCCAGGGACCTCCTACATGTTTCCCAAGCTACATAAACAAGGAAGCATAGGTAAACCTATCATATCTGTGCATGGCATGAAGGAATACTGAGACTCCTATAAACCATCCCTAAACCAGTCACCACATAAAAGGTCAGTTTTCTCCAGAACACAATCAGTTTCCTCCAGAAACTCCACAACGTTAACTTCCCTCTTCAAAACACCATCCAAGCCACCATAGATGTCACCGTCTCTTATCATGACAACATCACTACCTGCCTCAAATATCAGCAAGACAGAGAGTTCTCAGATATCCACCTTAAACAAAATCAAATCCATCCATTTCATCCTTCCCCATAACAACTTTGTATTTAACAACAAACACTTTGTCCAAAGCCATGGAAACAGCTATGGATAGTAGGATAATTCCCCAATATGCCAACATCTTCAAGGGGCAGCTCATTGGAAAAATTATGGGATAAATGCACCACACAAGCAATGATATACATGAGATACATCAATGATATTTTCATCCTTTGGAAAGAGAACCTAAACTCTCTTACATTTCCACCACAGCTTCAGTAGTCCCAGCCCTCCATCAAACTCCCTAGAACACTCCCACATCAGCATCAACTTCCTGGACACTACAATCAGCTTCAATATGAGAACCCTACAGACATTATCTATAAAGAGCCCACAAATCACCACACATACCCCACACAGAGCCAGTAAGCATCCTCCACACAGCATCAGAGGCCACAGCATATGCTCCAGGATAACACGCTTAAAACCCCCTTCACCAAACAAGGTCACTGCATCGGAATTGTTACCATCCCACACTGGAAGCCCTATGAGGCATCAAACAAATGTAACCCATACTGAAAGGGGGAACACAACTTTTCTTCTGTCTCTGAAACAAAAGGTATGTCTACACTAGCCCCCTAGTTCGATTTAGGTCGCTAATGAGGGCGACCGGAATTGCAAATGAAGCACGGGATTTAAATATCCCGCGCTTCATTAGCATAGTTCGACGGTCGCCATTTTAGAAATTGACTAGCCGAAGTAACTGCCCGGCGTCTACATGCGGCGGTGAAGCGAGATTCGAATTAAAGCCTAAATAGAATTAGCTGTTATTCCTCCTGGAATGAGGTTTAACAGCTAATTCGATTTAGGCTTTAATTCGAATCGTTCACTGCCATGTGTAGACGCGGGCAGTTACTGGCTAGTCAATTTCTAAAATGGCAACGGCCGAATGCTAATGAAGCACGGGATATTTAAATCCCGCGCTTCATTTGCAATTTTGGTCGCCCTCATCTGCCTCCCTAGATCGAACTAGGAGGCTAGTGTAGACATACCCAAAGAGCCCTTCTCACCAAGATCACCCTTAGAAGCAAACTCTCCACTGACCATTACGTACCAACTCAAAATAGCAGTAGACCAGGTTGGAACAAACAGATGCAAAAACCTGCAGCCCAATCTCTATTCCTATGATAATCAATCCCTCCCTCCCCTCCCCCCAACATACCTCTCAATATCCATGGTTTCCACACTTGCTTATTGTAAGATGTGGTGTACCTCAACCAGTGCACCAAATGCCCTACAACTGTGGAGGAAACTAGACAATTACTACATTCTCAAATGAACTCCCACAGAAAAATGATAAAATACAAAAATACTTGCATCACTCCTGGGAGGATACTTTTCAAAGCAATGACTCCATATTGGACATCTCAGTCCTAGTCTTTAAAGGAAACCTGTGCTGCACCTTCAAAAGGCAAGCGTGGGAACTTAAATTCATTATTCTGCAAGATACACTTGAACCTCTGTAATCCAGGTGGCCCTGATCTGGGAACACCTGTGGTTTGGACCCCAGCAAGGGGAGGAGTAAGCAGCTGCTGTTGATCCTTCTGCACCTCAGCTGGGGGAATGGCAGCACAACAAAGTGTTGGTCCGGAGGCTTTTCCCCCATTGCTTCCCATAGCAGAAGGGGAGCAAGGCCTGCGAGCAGGCTGCTAGGTGAGCGCCTCATCCTAAGGATGTTAAATAGCGACTAATTGAATAGTTGATGCATTTTGAAACCCTAGGGCTGTTGCTACACTTCAAAGGCAAAACTACCACATGGAGCCAGGATCAGCTAGGAACTCCAGCTGATCCTGGGCTCCACGTGGCACTGCCACTTTGAAATGCTGCATACAGCCTGGGGACACCCCAGCTGGCCTTGGGCTGCACTCAGCGTTTTAAAACAGCTGCGCCGCATGGAGCCCAGAGTCTGGCCCCAGGCTTCAAGCAGCACTGCCGCTTTGAAGTACACCCTCCTCTTCCCCCCTCCTTGCTTCCTCTTTTTGATAGAGGCAACGGGGCGGGGGGGTGGGGGTGAGAGGGAGGGGGAGTAGCAACTAGTCGACTAGCATGTCAACTATTCAATAAGCATTTGCTTATATTGGATAATCGACTAGTCCTTCACATCCCTACCTGATCCTCATCCCTCTCATGCTCATATCCCGTACCCCTTCCCCCACATACCCTCTCTCCCTCCCTCCATTCCTCCCTCCCAAGCTCTACACGCTCACCCTCAGCACCCTTCATTATGGCAAATATCCATGGTCCAGAAAATTCCATAATCCGGCATAGCCTATTTGCCAAGGCTGCTGGATTAAAGAGATTAAAATGTACTAAAAATTATGGTCTCTGAGACACTGGATTTATTACTCATTACTGTTTATAACCTACTAACTTTGCCTACTCTATTTTGAATGGTTTCTTGTAACACTGGTCTACAATTTTTTAGAAGTCGTCTGCTTCAGAGATAAAATGTGCTATTTATTATGTATTTTGATGTGCTGAATTCAAATATGACAATTAAAACAACTGATTGGCTACTGTTTCCAAGATATTTAAGTTTTTACATTTTACGTCTATGTATATCGTGTAGATAGTAGAGTTTTAATCATAAATTGTAAACCTAGGTCTTTTCATGTGTTTATGGTTGCTTTACATGATAATATTTCACCTGTCCTGTTTATGTAACACTTTAAAAATCAGCAGAAGGGTTATATAAATAAAATTTATTATGAAACAAAAGGCAAAAAACTATTATGTACATAGTTTAGTCCTATTCAGTGTCTACTCGGCGCTTCTTGGCTTGTCTCTTGTATTCATTAAATGGAGCATCTCTTGTCACTGTCCAGCAATAGTCTGCCAGCATTGATGGGCTCCATTTGCCCTGATAGCATTTCTCCATTGTTGCAATGTCCTGGTGAAATCGCTCGCCGTGCTCGTTGCTCACTGCTCCGCAGTTCGTTGGAAAAAAATCTAGATGAGAGTGCAAAAAATGTATCTTTAGTGACATGTTGCAACCAAGGCTTTTGTATACCTTGAGGAGGTTTTCCACCAACAACCTGTAGTTGTCTGCCTTGTTGTTTCCGAGAAAATGTATTGCCACTAACTGGAAGGCTTTCCATGCCGTCTTTTCCTTGCCACGCAGTGCATGGTCAAATGCATCATCTCGAAAAAGTTCACGAATCTGAGGACCAACAAAGACATCTTCCTTTATTTTAGCTTCACTTAACCTTGGAAATTTTCCATGGAGGTACTTGAAAGCTGCTTGTGTTTTGTCCATGGCCTTGACAAAGTTCTTCATCAGACCCAGCTTGATGTGTAAGGGTGGTAACAAAATCTTCCTTGATTCAACAAGTGGTGGATGCTGAACACTTTTCCTCCCAGGCTCCAATGACTGTCGGAGTGGCCAATCTATCTTGATGTAGTGGGAATCTCTTGCACAACTATCCTATTCGCAGAGAAAACAGCAGTACTTTGTGTATCCAGTCTGCAGACCAAGCAAGAGAGCAACAACCTTCAAATCGCCACAAAGCTGCCACTGATGTTGGTCATAGTTTATGCACCTCAAAAGTTGTTTCATGTTCTCATAGGTTTCCTTCATATGGACTGCATGACCAACTGGAATTGATGGCAAAACATTGCCATTATGCAGCAAAACATCCATGACTTCTAGGAATAACATGATGCAATTCATATCATGTATGACGCAATACCAGCTTCAGATTGCATCATTCATTGTTTTGCCTAAAAAGCAAGTACTGTCCAAACCCAGTCATAGATTTATTCATAGATCCAGTCAAAGATGTATTTTAGTCATTTCTGGTTTAAATTGAGATCCCTTCCCTTTATAACTCACTTATCCTCCGCCATTCTAAGTCAAGTCGTATATACTGACCCAATAGCATATCTTGAAAACTAGAGCCAATCAACAATTTTAAGCATCATTTTCGTTCTCAGTGACCCAGAATTAGTAAAGTTTGACTACATTTATTTCAGAAGCATTTTGGCTGTAGAGCAGTGATTTGTCTTAACTCACTACCTTACCCACTTTATCTGTCCCATAACATGTAAAGGAGCTCTCAAACTGCAGGGTTGTTAATGGGCTCTCTACTTTATATGTGCTAACAACCCCTGCTAAACAATGTGTTCTACCCTGCAATTTGCTGTGATGCTGGGAGTTCCTTTCCCAGATCTGAAGATCCCTGTTTGGCTCAAAAGCTTGTCACTCTCAGCAACAGACATTGGTCCAATAAAAGTTATTACCTCACCCAGGCTATGTCTACACTGCTGGGAAAAGTCAGAAAAAAGATATGCAAATTGCGAACCGCAATTTGCCCCTTTTTTTTTCCGAAAAAGGCTTTTCCAAAATTTGGCCCACTTACACAGGGCCAAATTTTGGAAAAAACTCCTCTTTCGGAACATCCCTTATTCCTCTCATCAAGAGGACTACAAGGATGCCGAAAGAACGCGCCCGCTTTTTTGGAAACAGTTCTGAAAAAGTGGATGCGCGTTCCTTGAACACGGCAGAGCTTTTCTGGGATACCTCCATAGCCCTGAAAAAGCTCTACAGTCTAGACATAGCCCCACATAGTCTGATAAAATTTTGTCAGAGTAACAAAGTCACACTTCCAAAGTCAGAAAAACTTGTCTCCCATTTAATTTCACCTTGCTTCTTTGCATGTTTTCCTGGAGATTTAGGAGTTAGGCCCAGCCTTCAAGGTTACTTATTGAAGAAAGTAATTTCTGGCAGTGTTGTGCTTCCCACACATCCCAAACATATTACCTATTTTAGCAACTGTGTCTGCTTACTCATCCCAACCCACTTAATATTCTGATCTTGTTTGTGACTAAGCTTTTCTATACAGCAGCAGCCAAACACAGTACTTAATTTCATTTTTTCAGATATCTGGAGCTGAAACTAGAGTGGGTCTTTTCCACAAACTTCCTGACATTCCACTAAATCTTCATTCTCATTGAAAGCACATGACAGTTTTTTTCCCAGGTGCCATCTCTACCAAGGTTGAATGCATTCTAGATATCAGACATTCTCTCTCACTCATCCCCAAAATCAGGTTGGCCATTGCACTTATTAGACCAGATCTTGATTTCAGTTACATCCCAGAAATCCCACCGAAGGCAGTGGGTTTCATTGTGACAAAATGAAGTAACTCTTTGCTTAAGCAATATTAAAGTTGTAAGTGCAGGCTGATAAACTATCAACCCAACAGCTGATGTCTATGCATTTCCCTCAATTTGTGTAGTGTTTTTTATTTCATTTTGTTTTTTAAGCAGCACAGTAGCATTATCTAAGGAAACAGCTACGACATTGGAGCAATGTTTCAACCCCTACTCATTTTAACTTTTCAAAGTGTTCCTTTAACTCTAAAACATGCATTTCAATCAGTATAGAAATTCATGTTAATGTAATTATATATAATTATATTGATAAAGGAGGATTATTCTTAGTTGAAATATTGGATGTGTTGGAAAGCAGTTGCATACTGAATGCAGTCTGGTTATTTATTCTGTCATGTACTGAATTAATAATAGTTCCATGAGCTGAGCACAGGGTATGGCCTCAGAACTCGGTCCTTTGTTTTCTCTTGTTTTATAGATAAGTTGAATTGATTCCACTTGCACCAGCGGTATGATTGTTTTCCCCATGCCTGTAGCAGGGCCATTAAAAGATGGTCGCTTAAGGACAAGAGAGCCTTAGCCCTCATCCAGGGCCTTGGATGAGTTGCGGAGATACTGAATTTCCTGGTGTTGTAATAAAGAGGAGGATCAGAATAGAAAAGATGAGAAAGTGAGCACACGCCTCAGGAGGATCTGGAACTTTACTGAAATATAATTTGTGATAAACTGCCATCTCAAAGATTATCAGGCAATTTCACTAGAACTTCTTACAAGTTTAGTTAGATTTTATAAGGGGTTGTGCTTAAAAATTTAGGATTCCGGACTGCTTCCATGTAACCATAATCAATGCTATGATACTCAAGGAAGAGCTTCAATAGAAACAGCTAGGTTCCTACTTTGAACTTTTAGTAACTGTCCATTTCAAGCCTAATAATTACTGAATAATTGCTGCAGAATTATTTTCCTCTGTCTAAATTCAGGTCATAAAACTGTCATTAATCTGAATCCCCAACCCCAGATTTGGTGACTAGATGTGCTTCTGTCTGATTCTTTGCAGTTTTCCAAAACTGAGGGCTCCTTCCAGTTTCTGTACTTGTTTCCCACGCCATCATCCTTGGCAGTGTATATTACACAATGACAATGAGGCCACTCAGTGCAAATGGAAGTTCCAGTAATTACCACAGATTGAGAAGAAAGACCATGTTTAGAGCACACATAAGTGTGAGTGATCACAGTAAGAGAGGGAAAAGATTTGATCAGCCCGGTATCTGGAAACAATTCAGGTACTTTGGAACATTGGGGTTACCCACAGACCATTGGTATGCTGCAAATATTTTAATACCAAAGTCAGCCTACTACTCCCAGAAATAAATATTCAGTTAATCATTGAGTCATTCCGTGGAGCTGGTCCTACTTCTGAAAGATTTTACTAGGAATGCTTAGCTGACACCACTGACCATCACACACTTTGGGCTAATGACTAGATTTAATTATGTGAGTATTACTGGGCTCTGAATAGGGATTATTTTAACAATCCTGTAGTTATACATGGCATGAGCAGACTAAACATAAGGAGGACAAGTGGTGCCAAAAGTAGTATATTGCCCTATATTAGAGAGTGACTTTAAAGCCATATTTAAAATAATCTCTGTATTTCCATATTCAATGCACATTATGCACATTATCTGATTAAGTACCAACAATACCTGCCCCTTCTACACAATGAAAAAAATATTGTATGCTATTTCTTATTAGTCATCAAGCCAGATAAGTGTACAAGCAGCACACTCACCACAAAATATTTGGAACTTCTAAACAAATTTATCAAGTTCATAGTAGCTATGTTTCAAAACCAGTTACAGACAATGGTCCTGGTCCTCATCCCGTTTCACCAGTGTAAAGTCAGGATGAATGCCACTAAATCCCATGGCATTGTATAATATTTTCCACAAAGAAGTAGAAAATGAATATGACATTTTACCAAAAAAGTGAATATTTATTTAAAATATATAATTACAAAACATGGTAAGTTTTACTTATAGGAAATAAATCATATGTGTATCTTTGAAGAGTGCTGTGTGAGTTTTAGATTCATGGTTTTTAATGACCACATTACCCACACATGGCAAAGCAGTGAGTAAGCAAATCCGTCAGTATAATGAGTAACACTTGTAGCCTCTCTTCCTGCCTGTCTGCATTTGTGTGTGTGACCCAAGTAACGCAGACACTGGTATCATTTTTTTTCTCAGGAAGAGTGCCTTACTGGCTCTTTTTGTACTGTTTTGCTAGAACAGGGAAAGAAGACAAGGAATAAATGAGAACATTATCATAATTCTGTGCATAAAAGAGAAAATACATGACAACAATTGCCTAACTCAGAGGTGGGATTCATTGCCTAACTCAGAGGTGTGGAGGTTCATCCAGGTGGCCATGGAGGGGTCTGGACCTAGTTTCACCCCAGCTGCATTTCCCACTCCCAGCACTGCACCTGCTCCCATCACCAGCCTTGGCATGTCTCCACTCCCAGCCCTGCCCGCTGCTGGAGCTGTGGCCCCTTTCTAAGCCCAAGACTGAGGCTGGGATCAGGTGGGCTGCAGAGCGGTACCTGTCCATTCAGGAATAACAGCCCATCACTGCAAGCAAGACAGGGAACTGATATTGTGCTCAAAATTAGCACCTCACAATTGCATTTAAAGTTAAAATGAAGAGCTGACTTCCTTCTCAGGTAGTGTCTTACAGATATATACCACGCAGGGGCTTTAATAAGACCCACCACTTATAATACACATAATATATATACTACTATATCATGATTAACAGCCAAATAAACATTGCCTTTATCATGCACTTTGATGATTTTAACCACCATCTGCTCCCTAATCTACTTCCACTGGGATAACACTCACCTTTCTTTTGTACAGCAACTGAGATCTAGGAAAGAAAATCTGTGTATAAGAAATTCATGTTGTTAATTAAATATAGACACTAAATATTGTTAAATCACTGAGAAGCTTCAGACACTGTTAAAAAAATATCAAATCTGCCACAAAGATTTCCTTTCCCTTTTCTCCTTAAATGTATAATAACCCCATCTCCATATACACTTTATAACACCCCACTCCATTATGTTTTTATTTTTATATGCACGCACAGTGGCTGCCCTTAAAAAGTTGTTTTCAAAGTAGAGAGAAGAAATTGTGGTATCTCGCTGTGTGGTGACTGTTGGTAAGCTTGTTAGGGGAGATCATAGTGTAAACACAGACACATACCTATTAGGGCTATATGTAATATTAGCAAACATTTAACAACCTAGCAATAAGAAGTTGGATTTAACATGAACTGGTAAAAGTTTTATGATTTCACAAAACAAAAAATGAGAGAAGAAAGAACTATTTCCCCCCTCCATGAGCAATTTTGAATGAAATTGACTGCTTTTGAATTTCCAAATTTGAAATTCTGCTCTGTTTCACTGATCACTTTTTACACCAAAAGATAAGTATCTGCTTGCAATGTAATTGTGTAATTGTATTGGCTGTCTTATGAAATGTGCTGTATTTGGTAACAGATACAAGATTTTTGTATTTTTTGTTTCTTTATTAAAATAAAAGTATTAATCACAAAAGATACAAATATTTGAATGAACCACAACATGATATGTTTGGTATAATTTTCATATAAAACAAAATTTCTGGACTACAAAAATGGATGGCTTGGAACAAAATTGCAAAATTTTAAATAAATTTTCATGAAGTATACTGTTATTTATTTTTGGCAATTCTTCAGTACACTGATTATATGTGTATGTAAAGTGAAAAGTATACAGCACAGACAAATTCATATGTACATACATAACACAGTTCCCATTTCTTGTTTCCCACAATTCCCCCTCCTCCCCCATAGAGCATTCTTACCTCATTCTTACTGAGTTGGTTGGCTAGCGTTTCTAATTACATGAGTCAGACACTCCTGATATTCCCCTGCCCTCCCACTTGTATATTAATCGTTTCCAGATTCATGGAATACAGAAATATACAGCATATGAGAACTCAGAGGTGGTGTCATGAAAAAAATAAAATTTTAAAGCTGGTAATAAAATCTTTAATTTGTCCTAAAACCAAGACCTGGATAATCTGCTATCTCTGACCATTATCTACAGAGTGCAAAAATTAATACACAAGATGTTGACAGATATCAACATCACACAGACTCCATCCAACTAAAGCTCAGTATAATTCGCAAACAAACCCTCTTGCCCATGAAAACAGATTAACTTAATGTAATACCAGACTATCAAGGCAACAAATTATAGCTTTGTCAGACCATCAAGTGATATGAACTTATGAAATCACCACAAGTCCGTTCTCCAGACTTTATTCTTAGACAATGGTTCTCAAATTGCGGTCCCCAGACCACTAGTGGACTGTGGCTGCCTTCCAGGTGGTCCGCAGCTCGAGCTCAGCTGTCCCTTCCACTCTCATCCCTCCATCCCTCTCCTCCGCATCAGGGAGCTCACGCTGGTGCTCCAGCCATGTGCCCCCTTGTGAGGCTAGAGCACCAGTGCTGGCTTCCCCCTGGCAGGGTGGGAAGCCCCAAGCCTCCCTACCCAATCCGTCTGGCAGGGAAGAAGCAGAACCAGAGACAGCTCCGTGTGCTGCCTCTACCCTGGCTGGGGGAACAGTAGCGCACAGACACGCTGCCTGGAGGCTTTCCCTGCTGCTCCCATTGGCCAGAATCCAGACAGTGGGAGCAGCAGGAGGCTGTGCCTGGGATACGCTGCCTGGGAGCTGTGAGAGGCACAAAAGCAAGTAAGTGTCCCCCGCTCCTTCACACCCTGCACCCCCATCCTGCTCCTGCACCCTCCCCCCTGGTCAGACATCCTACCCCAAGCCTGCTCCTGCATCCTCCATTGCTCCTATACCCTCCCCCCTGGTCAGACACCCTACTCCCATTCTGCTGCTGCACCCTCCCTCCTGGCCACACACTGCATTTTCCCTTGCTCTTAGCCCCTTCCCTTTGGCCAGACACCCTACTCTCTGCCTGTGCCTACACCCCTTCTCTCACCCAGACCTTGCACCCTCTCCCGATCCTGCATCCCACCTGCCACCCAGAGCTTGCACCCCTATCCCTGTCCCACTCACTGGCAACCACACATTAAACCCCTCCTTTTTGTCCTCATCCCAGAGCTTGGAGGAGTTCCACAAAATCCACTAGCCCTGGAACTCCAGAAGAGTAAATCTGGCCCATGGGAAGCCCTAAAGCTCAGTACCATAGGGCTGAAGCACCAAAAGACTGAGGTGTCTCAACTGGGGCCCCATCAGTGAGGGTTGGGGGTTTTTGGAGGGGTTTTTTTGCTTCACACTTGTGCAGTCCCCAACTGATTTTTCTGTGGGTGAGTGGCCCCCGATCCAAAAAAGACCCCGACCCCCCCACCCCTGCCATAAATGAAGAAAAGATTGAAACCTTTTGTATTGGACATAAATTAATATTTTACTTCATTTAAAATGAAGTTTGATAAACTAACAGAAAGTTAAAGCACTTAATCTGTTTAATAATTTAAATTAATATTTCCTTTCTTACTGGTTAAATTAAACCATTCTTCCTAGCTGCAGTGTTAGCAAAATGGCTCTGGTGTAGTTATGTAATTAATGGCAAGTTTCTATTAGCAACTGGTGGTCCATAGAAAGGTTTGCTTGAGCCAGGTGGGCCACAGGCCAAAACATTTGAGAATCACTGCTCATAGCAAAAGCCTGCCAGCTGATTTCAAATGCCACAGCTCTGTTTAATCAGGACCCAAAACATGCAGATCTCAACCACTACCTGCAATTGTTCTTGCAAGTGATCTATGAGAGCAAATGTAATGTGCTCCTTGTGGCTGGTACCCCTAGTAAACAGACAGGTATATTCAGCCCCAATTTGTACTCACTTTTTGGATTTACACTGGTGTAACTGAAACCAGGATTTATTTGTAATTCACTAGATGTGTCTTTCCAGTGACCATTATGCTTCATTCCCTGTGGATCATGTTACAGTCTTCCATTACAGAGATTATAGTCTTAGATAATTGTTATAAAAACTGCATAAATGATTACAATAGGGTAATACAAAGGGAAAAAAATAACTCCAGCCCCCAGCACTATATAGGAAACAGGAAGCAATCAAGGAACCAAAACCAGCTCATATTGCCTAACTCTCACTGATGGTAACAGTATTTATGTTTACATAAACCCTAATGATTGCTAGCACAGCTTCCTATAAACAAAATACTTAAGTACTAACTGCTTTAGCACTGAGATTTAACACAAATTAAAGAGAGCTTTGTTCTAACAGAGCGTAAAAGTGATTTGGTAATATTGGCAGAAGCTTGTTTCTAAGTTTCACATGCTCCTTTTATTAGAAATTTCCTGTAGTTTGAATGTTTTGCACCATTATTGCAAACTCACATGACTTTTCAAATGTGTTGTCTATAGTCTAGAAGAAATATTGAGAAAAGAATTTGCCTAGGGAAAGATCATGTTAAGTTGGATTGCTTGTTTATCAGTAGTCCCTGTTTTACAAACAGGACTAAAGATGAGCTAGTGATAGAAAATTAAATAAAGTAAAATTCCTCCTGTGTCTTCTTTTTCTTAACCAAGCTGTCCTCTCTTTGTTGCTTTTGCCAATAAAAACCTTTTCCACAGTCGTTAGTATCTAATTGCAGCAACAGTAATACCACAGCAGGCCATCTAGCAAAGCTTTGCAGATGTCAAACAATATTTAATGTTGCATGGACAGCACCAAGATGACAGTGTACTTCAGTCCTGACCAAAAACCTTGCCTGCTTCAATCCTAGGAGTTAACAGAGAAGAGACTATTACACCAAACTCTGTTCTAAGTTTTATGATGTTATAATCATTAAATTGATTTTGCCTATGATCCAAGCCAGATATCAATCAATTCCCATCCATAGTTAAATGCTGTTTCATTAAATGACCAAACCAACATTTTAGAATGTTTTGATTAAAAAGTAGTTAAACCTCAGCTTTTGGGGTTCTGACCTAAATCAGTACAGAAAGGGAAAATATACATTTAGAAAGACTATACTTGTATGATTTCCAACCTTACCATAAGCAGAAGAAGTATAAGAAATGGCATGGAGTGAAAAAAGAAAAGAAAACAAAACAAATCTCTTCTCATGAGATCTCCATACTAGTTTTGAAGTATTAGTATATTTAAAACATTCAGGTAAATATCTAAACTTGGGGTTGTTAATTTTTTCAGACTAAACCAAAATTCCAAACCATTTGAGATTTTCCCATTAATTGGCCTGATGCTGTGTTTCCTGTAAAGTCCTAAGAACTTTCTACTCTCATTGGGCCTCCTCCCTATCTTTGACATGAGTTCATCCTGTCATCAGTGAGAAAGGACTAGTCTAGACTCTGTAACATCACAGGGTCTGTGGGTGCTCTGCAGTCACAAATGGTGTTAAACTAATCAGATTTTATAGGGATGTGGTACATTTATCTACAGTATATAGCACAAGTATTTTTCAATAAATATTTTATACAAATGTTTGCTCAACAGAGAAGTGGCAGTAAGTTCTCAAATTATCATTATGGTAAAATAAATAATTGGAAAACAAAATACTCTTTGGTCACATCCAAGAAAGCAGACACACAAAGGGAGCATTATATACTATTATTTTCTAAGGATTAATTAATGTGCTCAAAGAAAACATGCATGAAAAATTTAAAAAGCCTTAGGTAAACAATCTGAAACCAGCAAATACAGACTAAGCTGGCGACTGGACAAACCATCACCCTTATTTTGAACAATCAAAGAAAATTGCTTCAATTTAAACACCTCAGTGGGGCCAAACAAAACATTCAAATAAAACCACTATGCAGGGAGGAATATTTAAATAACCAAATGATCCATACAATGACCAGCCAGACTGCACCTCTTACATCTCCTAATCTCTCCAGTTAAATCCCATTAGGCTTTAGGTCTCAGGCCTGGAGCCTCCACCTCTTTCTTGGGGTTGAAACAAGCTTTTCTTAAACTCAGATCAGGTGCTGGCTGACAGTTCCCTCCCTGTGTATCAACCATAGTTTGACTTGGGCTGAGATTCTGCAGTTCTGCTCCCTCCAGGATATAATAGTGGGAACCAAACAGCTTCCTTACAGCTAGCTGCCTAAAGTGACAGATTTTAGGATTTTCCCATGTTCCCTCCATGGGGCTGCCCAGTAGAGGGGGCATACATCAGTATGGGCTCCTAGTAGTAGAAAACAGCCCCACACAAGGCTCTTGGGAAGCACTCCAGATGCCTCATGTCAAAGTAACTTGATAGTTTTCTTTGAGAGGATGACAAGCCTTGTTGATAAGAGGGAAGCGGTCAAATACCTAGACTTCACTAAAGCATTTGACACAGTCCTGCATCACCTTCTTAAAGATAAAACTAGGGAAATACAATCTCGATGGGGCTACTATAAGGTGGGTGCATAACTGGTTGGCTAACCATTATCAGAGAGTAGTTTTCAGTGGTTCACAGTCATATTGGAGGGGCACAACAAGTGAGGTTCTGCAGGTATCAGTTTTAGGACTGGTTTTGTTTAATATCTTCATCAATGATTTAGATAATGCCGTAGGGAGTATGCTTATACAGTTTGTGGATGATACCAAACTGGGCTGTGTGTGGGCAAGTGCTTTGGAGTATAGGGTTATAATTGAACGTGATCTGGACAAACTGAAGAAATGGTCTGAAGTAAATACGATAAAGTTCAATAAGGACAAATGCAAAGTATTTCACTTGGAGAGGAACAATCAGTTTCACACATACAAAATGGGAAGTGACTGTCTAGGAAGGAGTTTTCTGCAGAAAGGGACCTAGGGGTCATAGTGGAACATAAACTAAATATGAGTCGACTCTATGACACTGATGCAAAAAAAAACCCCACAAACATCATTCTGGGATGCATTAACAGGAGTGTTGTGAGCAAGACATGAGAAGTGATTCTTCCATTCTATCCTGTGCTGATTAGGCCTCAACTAGAGTATCATGTCCAGTTCTGGACGCCACATTTCAGGAAAGATGTGGAAAAATTGGAGAAGGTCTAGAGAAAAGCATCAAAAACTATTTAAAGTCTAGAAAATATGACCTATGAGGGAAGACTGAGAGAATTGGGTTTGTTTAATTTGGAAGAGAGAAGACTGAGAGGGGACAGGATAACAACTTTCAAGTACCTAAAAGATTGTTATAAGAAGGAGGGCGAAAAATTATTATCCTTAACCTCTGATGATAGGACAAGAAGCAATGGGCTTACATTGCAGCAAGGGAGGCTTAGGTTGGACATTAGGAAAAACTTCCTAGCTGTCAGGGTGGTTAAGCAGTGAAATAAATTGCCTAGGGAGGTTGTAGAATCTCTATCGGAGATATTTAAGAGCAGGTCAGACAAACACCTGTCAGGGATGATCTAGATGGTGCTTGGGCCTGTTGTAAGTACAGGAGGCTGGACTTGATGATCTGTCAAGGTCCCTTCCAATTCTAGAATTCTATGGGTCTATGATTCTCTGTCGCTGCTCCCAACCACTGGTTATTTTGCTTGTGGCCACAGCTCAGGGCTGCTTCTAGTGGCACTGCAAGTGCTGCCTGCTGTGGCTTTGGCCATGATCAGAATAACCAGCCTGGCTCCATGTCAGTGGCCAATTTGCACCTGCCACACCACATTCAGTCTTGGACCCTGCTGCTCCACCTATTTTGAATTCACATGGTGACCAAGCCAGTGAACAGCTCCTCCAGAAAGGTGTGTGCGTGACATCTAGGGCAGGAGGTGCAATTGGAGAAGGAGTGGTGGGGCAAGGGAGAGTTCAGGGGTTCAGGCAGGGGTATGGGCTAAGGGTAGCGGGGTGCCTGGATCCTGTTGTGGTTGGGCTGAGCAGCTGCATGGGGAATGGCAGAGCAAGTGCCTACTGCGAACTTCTAAGAGGATAGGACAGGGGTTGCCCACTGAACAGGGCAGCCAACGGTGATTCCAGGGCAAGCTATGGGGGCGCCCTGGCTCTGCACTCATGGAAGAGACCCAGCCTCAGGTGGAAGGGGTGGGGCTGAGGACAGCTGGCCCTCAGTGCTGCTTGGACCGCAGGGCCCCAGTGCTGCCTTCAGCACATCACGCAGCACCCCCACTTTCCCAGGCAGCCCTGAGAGCCACCTGGAGTGCTCTGGTGGCAATTTAAAGGGTTCAGGGCTCTGGGCCTTTTTGAATCACCAGGCCCCGGGGCAGTTGCCCCTTTCTCCCTCCCCCGCATCAGCTGGCCTGACTCTTAAGTTGTGTCCAGGGTAGCAAACTGGCTTGAGTGGCCTCTGTTTAAGTACAACTATTATTTTAGATAAAACATTTTAAAAAATAATAAAGCATATTGTACACAAGCCTAATTCTTCCCTAAGATGTATCATTCCCTGCATCAGGGAGACCCAGTTCCTTCAGCCTCCTCCACAGAGCCCTGTATGCCCAGATAGCTGTTCATAAGTGAACTCACTCTTCTCCTCAGAGAGGCTTTTTAACTCTTTGGGTATGTCTGCATGGCACCTGAAGCAATGAGCATAGCATGGGTTGGCATGGGTAACAATAGCAGAGAAGACATGGGCTTCACATACTCATTTGCTGTGTTGTGGTCCTTTGATCTATAGTTTCAGTCTGACATAACAAGGTTTGGTGCATATTGGAGACAAGATGCAGGATATCGGAAGCTAACAGCTATTTGACTTTCTAGTGTGTACATAAGTTTCAGAGGAGTGACCGTGTTAGTCTGTAACTGAAAAAACTTAAAAATCAGCGACTAGTCCTGCAGCAGTTTAGGGTGTATCTAGACAGCACCCTTCTGTTGGAATAAGCAACACAATTTGTGCTATGCAAATTGCGTAGTTTATTCCGAATTTAAGTCGAAAGAGCTTATTTTGAAATTTGGTGCTGTGTAGACAGCGCCAAATTTCAAAATAAGGCACTATTCCAACAAATCACTTAACCAGTTACAGGGACGCTGGTGTTGCCTGGGTACAGAGTGTAAAATACAAAATGGAGTCGGGGAGGTTTACTTTACAATTTTCCCGCCAAATTGGGAAAGAGGAAGGTTGTACACTCAGCTCCATATCTGTGCACTCCACACTAATCTGTGCACCCAGCCCCCAAAAGCTGTGCACACGGCCCAGTTTGTCTGCGTGCGCACCCAACCTCTGCACCAGGCACTTAGATTTATGCTCTCGGCCCTAAGGTTTTGCACCCCTCCCTCCTTCAAAGTTTCCCGCTCAAAAGGGTTTATAAACCTCTGTCAAGGAACATTCGTGTTCTTTGTTCTTCCTCGTGTCCTGTTTGTGCGTCGTCTCTGAGTCGTCTCCCCGTTCGTCGTCTTCGTCTGCCCTGAGGAGAACAAGGTTCCAGCCTGCGTCCTGACAAGACTGCCCAAAGTCCGGTGCCATTTATGGAATAAGGGAAGCCTTTTCCTGTCATCACTGAGAGACTTTGGGATTATAAACTGTCTCGCTTGTATCATACTCGGACACGATCCGGTATTCTTCCCAAGCGTCAACTCGCAGGAGGCGAAGTCTCAGACATCGAGGGATCGCGCCATTGTCCTCCCTTAAGGCTTCCCATTAGCCGCGAGGTAGCAGGTCACGGACATCACCCACAATCGCCGTGATTATGTAATGTATCTCCTCATGTGTATGGGATCTGTCTATCTCCTTCTTTTCCAGGGTTAGGGTGGGACGTTGCTGTTTGTGTACTGTTTGCTGATATTTGCTCTTTATTTCCAAAATATATGGTTTGGCCCTAAATTCTTGTCGTTTGGTATTTTTCAAAGCGTTTCCCTGGTGATAGATACAGGATACCAGGCCGAATCTGGCTTCTGTGGGAGGGCACCTTAGGCTTTAATTAAATTGCCCAGCACAGCAATTGATTACCTCAGCTCTCCAGGTAACACTGGAATAGCATGCCCGCTATTTTGGGAAATAGCGGGCGCTTTTAAAGATGCAGCGTTGATGTACCCTTGCAGTCTAGACGTGCCTGAGGTGTGCGTTTAGATTACATGGCTCGTCGGCCGAGAGCCATGTAAACTAGTTTACCCGGCATAGTCAATGAAGCGGGGATTTAAATAATCCCCGCTTTATTAAAATAAAAATGGCCTCCGCGCTGTGCTGACGATCAGCTGATCTGGCACAGCGCAGCAGACTAGAGGCGGCGCAGTCGACAAGGGAAGCTTTTGTCAACTGCTCCGGTAAACCTCGTTTCACGAGGCATAGCAGAGTGGTCGACAAAGGCTTCCCTTGTCGACGCGCCGTTTGAACTGCCGCGCTGTGCCGGATCATCTGATCGTCTGCACAGCGCGGCGGCCATTTTTATTTTAATGAAGCGGGGATTATTTAAATCCCCGCTTCATTGACTATGCCGGATAAACTAGTTTACATGGCTCTGTCGACAGAGCCATGTAGTCTAGACGTACCCTTAGAGACTAACAAAAGACGTAGATGGTATCATGAGCTTTTGTGTGCACAGCCCACTTCTTCAGATGGATGGAGTAGAAAGGTCCAGGTGGCAAATAAATAGCAGAGAAAGAGGGGATAGAGAGGGAAAGAGAAGGAGAAAAAATTGAGAAAAAATGTTGTCAATTAGAGTGTCCTGCTAAATGAGGCTTTAGAGTGGGCTATAAATATTCTAATAACCCGGTGCTTAGCATTTTATGTCATTAAGATGTGGAAAGTAGTGGCCTATCTAGGTCAGGTCTTTGTTTAAACCTCTATTCAAGGTGTCAAACTTGTAAATGAAACCCAGTTTTGTAGTTTCTCTCTCCAGGGGACTTTTGAAATTGCTTTGAAATAATACAGACACGTTTAGATCCATTAGTGAGTGTCTGGGCAAGTTGAAATGTTCCTCAACAGGTTTCTGTGCGTTACCATTTAGAATATCTGATTTGTGTCCATTAATCCTTTGTCATGGAGACTGTCCAGTTTGGCCAATATATATGGCAGAAGGGCATTGCTGACACTTGATGGCATAGATCACATTGGTGGACGTGCAGTTATTTGAGCCGCTGGTGTGGTGGCTTATGTGTTAGGTCCTATGATGATGTTGCTAGTATAGATGTGTGGACGGAGTTGGTACGGGGATTGATTGCAGGGATGGGTTCCTGGGTGAGTATGATGGAGTTGTGCTGTGTAGTTGCTGGAAAGAATTTGTTTGAGGTTAGGGGGTTGTCTGTAGGCGAGGATTGGCCTATCCCCCAAGGCCTGTGAGAGTGAGGGTTCATTTCCCAGGATAGGTTGTAGATTGTTAATAATGCACATTGGGGGCTACAAGTGATGACCAGTGGTGTTCCTATCTTGAAGAAGATGATGCTTGGGTACTCATCTGGCTCTGTCAATCTGTTTTTTCATTTCCCCGGGTGGGTATTTTAGTTTTAAGAATGCTTGATATAGATCCTGTAGATGTTTGTCTCTGTCTGTGGGATTGGAGCAAATTCGGTTGTATCTTTAGGCCTGGCTGTAAACAATTGACTGTGCAATGTACAGTCAAATAGCTGTAACTTGGATGGATGGAAGCTAGGTATGTAGGTAAGTAACAGTCGGTAGGTTTCCGGTATAAGGTGGTGGAAATGTGACCATTGTGTAATTGTATTGTAGTGGCAAGGAAGTGCATCTCTTGTGTGGACTGGTCCTGGCTGAGGTTTTAACAACTGGGGTGGAAGTTGTTAAAATCCCTGTGGAATTCTTCAAGGGTCTCCTTCCCATGGGTCCATATGATGAAAATATCATCAATGTAGTGTAAGTAGAGTAAAGGTGCTAAGGGTCAAGAGCTGAGGAAACATTCGAGGTCAGCCATAAAGTTGTTGGCATATTGGGGGGTCTTGAGGGTGCCCATAGCTGTTCCGCTGACTTGAAGATATAAATTGCCCCCAAATTGGAAATAGTTGTGGGTGAGGACAAAGTCACAGAGCTCTGAAACCAGGTGTGCAGTGGCATCATCAGTTTCCTGTACTGTTCCCATTCAATTCAAGGTTTATAGGTGTATAATAAACTAAACCTAATAAAAATTACATCACTGCAGTCATGGGGGAAGTCTTCTTACTTAATGCAGAATAACCTCATTCATCTCATCACATACAGTGTTCAGATCCTTATTTTGTATCAGTAGTAATAGCTTAATACATAGAAATTCCTACTGCATTCATATAACCTTATTATATAGCCACTCCACTTCTGTTAGATCATGACTAGGAATTTCTTACACAGCATTTGCTATACACATAGCTGTCTACACTGGCCGCTTGAATTTGCACAAAAGCACTGACGTTCTAATGTAAGAAATCAGTGCTTCTTGCGCAAATACTTTGATGCTCCCGTTCGGGCAAAAGTCGTTTTGCGCAAAAGCTTTCGCACAAACGGGCCAGTGTAGACAGGCAGCTAAGACTTTTGCGCAAAAGCAGGCTACACAGAAAAAAACCCTTTGGACGCACGGAGACCCCGTAGCCACCCTGGACTTCCTGGTAACCTGAGCTCCTTAAAGCAGACGCAAGGCTGCTGAGCTCACGCGGCAGGAGACCAGCACAGACTTCTAGCCCGAGGTCTGCCACGTGGCCCCTGCCGTGCTCAGCAGCCACCCCGCAGCAGGATGGCAGCTCCGGGCGATCAGCCACCCGCACCCCCAGAACAGGAGGCCCCCAGGGGCCGAAAAAGACGGGCCCCATCCTGGTCCTCAGGGGAGCTGGACAGCCTGCTGGACCTGTGGCAAGAGGAGGAGGCCCTCCATGACACCCACTCCCGGCGCCGCAACGCCAAGATCTTCACCCGCATGGCCCAGGCGCTAGCTCAGCAGGGACATCCAGTCTGGACCCTCGAGCAAGTCCGGGCTAAGGTGAAGGAGCTGCGCCTGGGCTACGTGCGGGCCAGCGAGGGCCAAGGGGCAGGAGCCGACACCTGCCCCCACTACGACCAGCTCCACGCCATCCTGGGCCAGCCAGCCCCGCAAGCCCCGGAGGTCCCCCGTCGACAGCAGCGTGCGCCCCCCCGTCACCAGGACCACCGAGGCGGGGTAAGCAGACAGCAGCAGTGCATCAGAGGATGAGGCCAGCACTGCCACCCAGCAGGCCCCCTCCTGCAGCCCCGACGTCTCCCGCGCATCCTCAGAGGCTGGGGAAGGATCCACTTTGCACTCACAAGGGCGGGGGGGCAGGAGCCAGGCGCCTGGGGGGGGGGGAGAGCATGTCACTCAGGCCACGTGAGCTGCACGCTGTGTAGCATTAGGCAGTAAGCAGCACGTGGCCACGTCAGGCAGCTCCAGGGCACGCTGGGGACCGTGCTGCTCACACACATCCGGCGGGACCGGGGGGAAGGGTGGATTCCCGGCTGGAACCAGCCAGGGCCCCAGGGACTCAGGCCAGAGCCCGCACCTCTGCAAGGGTGCAGCACGGAGAATGGCACACTGTCCCATGCCTGGCTGTGAGGCACAGCCAGCTGCTCCTGGGAAAACCACAGCATCACAGCCCTGTGAAACGTGGCCCCCACTGAGCCCCTTGCCTGCTCCCGGTGCCTTGGCTGGCTCCCCGAGGGAAGTCCCCACTGCGGCCACACACGTCCCTGGGCTACGTGTGTGAGGGATAGTGGGAGGGAGAAGGGGGGGGAAGCGCTCGGGCCGCCCCTAGGGCCGCCTGAGTTTTGCTGCAAGATGGGACACTCCCCAGTCACTCTCCTGGTTCCGTCCAGGAGATATCCCACGCGCGATGGGGATCTGAGAGCCCAGACCACGTCTGCCAGATGTGCTCCCAGGCACTGTGTGGGGATTCATCTCACTCCCTGTCAAACACCAGTGATTAGCCCAAAGCCTCACAGCCTCCACTGGCAGGGAGTTCCACAGGTTAACGCAACACAAGCGCCCTCCCACCCTCCACGGGGCCAGGACACAGACCAGTGGTTACAATACATGGAGGAGGACCCTACTCCAGGGGCGGTCCTCTTTGCAAACATACAACATGGGAGGCAGGGGGGGAACTGAGTGGGCCCAAGCCACACTACTGTGGTGTCACCTGGGCTCAGGGGTGGAGGGCATGAGGTGTGGGGACAGTGGCCGGGCTGCCTGACTGACCCATCCTTTTCTCTGTTCCCTGCAGCAGGACCAAGCACAAGCCGGGGACCCTCCAGTCCGGCAGCAGCAGCGGCAGCAGCAGCACCCCCAGCCGCCCAACCACCGAGGCAAGGGTCCGCCACCGGGACCAGCTCCTTCGGCGCACGTGCAGGCCGTCGAGCGCGTCGAGGCTGCCATCACTCGGTGTGTGGAGGCGGACCTGCAGTGGTGCCAGGAGTCCTGGGCTGCCTTCCAGGCCCAGTGTGTGCGGATGGCCGACTCCATCGCCACCCTCACAGCCCACATTGGCCATGCCATACATTACGGCATGGCCTTGCCCCACGCCCCCACCATCCCTCCCCTAGCACTGCCCCTGCCCCCTCCTGCAATGGCCCCTCCTGCCCCTCCTGCAATGGCCCCTCCTGCCCACCTCCCCGTGCAGCCTTCCCCGATGCGGCCTGCCCCCATGTCCAGGTCCGCCCCCGCAGGAGCAGTCGCAGGGGCCACCCCTCCGAGGGGTAGCTCCTCCCCTCCCAGTTCAAGGTCTCCTCTCCCTCCCCCTCCCAGTTCAAGGTCTCCTCCCCCTCTCCCCCTTGTAAATAAAAACATACCAGTTTTTCTGTTGGCAACAAAACTGTGTTGTTTATTGTGTGACTCGAGGTAACTTAAATAATTGATTTGAGATGCCAATTAGCCAACTAAATTTCAGATTTTTACAAAATGCGGACACCAAATACGTATCTATCACCGGTCGTTCCTTTAATTGGTCATTGGTTTGTGAGGCGCATAAATAAATACTGACACTTTAAGAAAAATTTAAACCACAAGACTATATTAACATAGATAACAAACAAGCAAGAAAGGTTAAAACACGAACACAAAGAATATGTACATAGTCTAGACGCAGGGACGATTGTAGTGTTGCTGGCGACCTCAATCCTTTGGTCCTTCCGGGCCTCGGGAGAGGAACAGCCAGGAGTCCCTCGATGGAAGACGCTGCCGAAGCTGGCGACCTCAAGTCTTTGGTCCTTCCGGGCCTCAGACGAGGAACTGCCAGGAGATCCCTTGAAGACGACTGGAATTGGGTACGCTGACTCGAGCCTTCCGCACGAACCACGGATCCTCTTCCTGTTCTTCAGGACAGCTCGAACAGGCGATGGTGTCCTAAAACCTAGCCTAAACTAAAAGAAAAACCCTAGCTACGTCCGACGCACCGGCGAACATGCACGATGGCGGCGATATGCTTGAACCGGCGCTGCCTGACAAACAGTCACGACAACGATAGCTAATTTAACTAAACCTAACTCTGGACCCAATTTAAATTGGTAGGTGCAAGCCTTCCGCTTGACCTGACCTGACAGACAAGCCTACCAGGAGTCTTCGTACCCAACAAAACAAGTATAACCAAGGGTAGTTTGTTCAATGCAGGAAATTTACAATTGAGAGGTAAGGGGAGGGGAAGGGGAAGGAGAGGGGATTGGAGGGAGTTGTATGGGGAGACCGAGGTGACCCTACTATGGGGCCTGTGCGAACATGCCCGTCAGGGCCTCTCGGATGTGCACCCCATCCTGGTGCGCCTGGTGGATGGCAGCTGTGTGGGGCTGTTCATAAGTCTGTGCCTCGGCTGCCATCCATGCGGGGAGGAAGGCCTCCCCACTCCGCTCCACAACGTTGTGGAGCACGCAGCACGCGGCCACTACCTCCGTTGCATTCCGCTCACCCATCTCGAGACAGGTGAGCAAACAATGGAAGCGGGCTTTTAAGCGGCCGAAGGCGCACTCCACTTGATTCCGGGCCCGGTTGAGGCGGTCATTGAACCGGGCCCGGTTCTGTTCCGGCCGTCCCGTGTAGGGCCGCATTAGCCAGGGCAGCAGGGGGTAGGCCGCATCCCCGATGATGCAGATGGGCATAGGCACATCCCCAACAGTCAACTCCCGCCGGGGGAAGTAGGTGCCCGCCTCCAGCCTGTGAAACAGTCCGGAGTTGCGGAGGATGCCGGCGTCGTGTGCCCTGCCGGACCAGCCCGTATAGACGTCCAGGAAGAGGCCCCGGTGGTCCACGAGGGCCTGGAGAACAATTGAGCAGTACCCCTTCCTGTTTCTGAAATGGGCTGCTCGATGCTCCGGGGCCCGGACGGGGATGTGGGTTGCATCCAGGGCTCCCCTGCAGTTGGGGAACCTGAGGGCAGCGAAGCCGGCCAGCATAGTGTCCACGTCACGCAGGCAGATCACTCTCGGGAGCAGGACATCATTGATGGCGTGGACGACCTGCAGAAGGGTGCAGAGAAACACAGGGGAACACATCACATAAGGCAGGGGTGAGTGTGCGCTCCCTTGGCCCCCCGGCCCCCCATGATTCCCTATAACGATAACTCCGTGCCAGTCTAGACGCTCTTTTCCGCAAATACTTTTAACGGAAAAACTTTTCCGTTAAAAGCATTTGAGGAAAATCATGCCAGTCTAGATGTAGCCACACAGTGACACAGCTATTTCTGGAGCAATCAAATACATTGGAAAATGTGTAATCATAGAAATGGAAAGAACTGATTGAAAAAACCACTGCCACTGATGTTACATGCAAGATTCTTGATGTGCAGAGGATGTGGTCTGAAAGAACAACAAGCAGGTTCCAAGAGCAAAGACAGCATTGTTGTTTTTATGGGGCTAACATTACTCAGCAAGACACATACACATGATTAAAATTATAGCATTATATGATATTTTTAGTCCTGTGGGGCGGGGGTAGTTTTAGTTTTTCCTTTTAGTTCCTTCTTCAAGAGCCAAGACAGCAGCACAATTGCAATTACTGAAAAGCATCTACCAACATACTTTTTATACCAGATTTAAGTCAGATATAATTTCTACCAAATCTTTACCATTTAATTAGGTTTAAGGAATCTAAGTGAATTGGATCCTCCAAATAGCAAAACCACAGAAATGGGGAAAAAAATACTTAGAGTTGCTTATGTTTGAAATACTGTTTTACAAATAGGCTAGGGATTGACTACAATGAATTTTTTCAAAGATAACTTTTCAAGTTTGGCAATTTAGAAAGAGAGAGAGAAACACGTAGGAAGTCAGATATATAAAGGTTTTCTGCATCCATTAAGAAAAAAAATCATACCCAACAATTTGGACAGGTGACAGGTGAAAGCCATGCACTTATTTTACCTACAGGTTACAAAACAGGGGACTGCATGTGTCAGGAGATTGGTAATTGTCTAAGAAACTTTTCATAAGCAAGAATCATCCCAGATGGATGGTGACTGAAAATTGCTATCATATGAGAATAGTTTGTTGACTTATGTGAAATAAGAAAACTACTGTTGCATAAAATCATGATATAGTTGAATTTGAACTTTGACCAATAACGATATTTGTGATTATCTCTTCCAGCCTAGGTGTTGGGCTATGTCTACACTGGTATCCTGGAAAAGCTCTGCCGCGTCCAAAGAACGTGTCCATTTTTTCAGAACAGTTTCCGGAAAAGCGGACATGTTCTTTTGGCATCTCTGTATTCCTCATTGGATGAAGAATAAGGAATGCTCTGAAAGAGGAGGTTATTCCGAAATTTGGCCCTGTGTAGACAGGCCATATTTTGAAAAAAGCCTCTTGCGGAAAAAAATACGCAAATTGCGTTTGCAATTTGCGCATCTTTTTCCAATATAACCCAGCAGTCTAGACATAGGTTAGGTGATCAAATCTTAGAATTTCTTCCGCTTTACACAATTGTTTTGCATCTTGTGAACAGGTCATCTTCCTCAGAAGCAATCAGCCATTTCTAGAGGCAGGATACTGAATTCCATGGGCCAATGGCCTAATCCAATATGATGAATTCTTCATTTCTAATTCTATTGTCATGATTAAACCCCCTCCTTCCCCAGATACACAAATGCTATAATGTTTTGGTCAATTACTTTAGGTTTTTTAAATTATGAAAATGGAAGAAAAAATACACAGCCACACTTATGTCAAAGAAACACTAAGCAAGAATTTGGTTCCTGGTTAGCAGTTCTTAAGGGAGTTATCCCAACTGCCTTGATATGGGAGCAGAGCCATAATTTATCAGGGCACAACATTTAGTGACATTGTTCAGCACATTTTTTAGGGTCATGACCTAAAATTGTCAGTGAGTGCATTATGGTGGCTGTGATTATGATCATGAAAGAACAAAATTGGCCCAGGGTGATGCATTGCTGAAGCTGCTTTTAACAGTTTTCAAATTGATGCTGTCCTTTCAACAGCATTGGTTAAATGCATGTCACGTGGTGACTCTGCTGAAGCTAATGGATTTCCATCAGGGCATGCTTTGGTAACTGCTGTTGCCAGATTTGCCCATTACTTTGGGGTATGCTCATTTATTAGGGTTACTCTTCTGGGGGGAGTGGGGTCAGTAATTCTATCAATGTGCTGCTTGTGTTTCTTGTGTTCTCATGTGGAGCATATGGCGTTCTACTTTTCCCTCCTGCAAGTTCCTCCCAACCCCAGGGCTGGGTTCTTCCCACTCTAGAATCAGATGAACACGTACACACATGTTAACAAAGCATGTGTAGGAGGACTGGGTTAATCAGCAGTCCCAAGCTGGCCTTCATAAGTCCCTGGACTCAGTAGGCTGGGTGTAGCAGCACTTCTAAGCTGTCACACCCTTATGTTCCCGGTTCAGCACGTCCCTTTCCCCACTTTCACAGTACAGTTATTCTGGTAGTAACCCACACGATGAGTATACCCCACAGGATTTTTGGGTGCTGCAGAGATCTTCAGCTTAGGTATGAGGAGTGGTGAGGCAGAGTGAATGGAAACGCGAAAAGCACTCACAAAAGGGAGAGAGAGAGGAACAAAAGCAACCAGCTTAACTCTGAAAGTTATTTATTTCCAGTTATTTATTTATAACAATACAAGGGGAGCCAAATAAACAAAAGTTACAATATTTACATCTAACCTAAATTTGATTACAAAAGTCAAGTTTAGCAAACTGAGACTGGTCACACAAGTCAGGTTCAGAAGGCTATAGCTAGAGAGAGAGAGAAAGAGAGAGATGGCTCTCACCACTCCATGAAGATTGAATCAATCAGGATTCCCAGTTGGCAATGGTAGCTAAGAGTCCGCAGTGCTGGAGACAGGCAGAGCCCCCGACACGATCAGTCAGGAGAAGATGAAGTCCCAATGGAACTGATCCAGATTTTGGATCCAAGCATCAGAACACTTTACTTGAGCATAGGTAGGAGTTTGTAGGGAAAGAACAATGGTTCAAGGGAGAACACTAGCTTTGTTTGTTTGTAAACTGATATACCAAAGTTGTTTTGTTCAGGTTAGACCAGTGCTTTTTTTGTGAGGGTAATGCCCGGAGCGGCATACCATCACCTATTTTCCCAGCCCACAGAAAACGAATGGGATTTCCCTCGCGCGTACCAGCACCTGTTTTCCTGGGGAGGCTCGGCTCCTGATGGAAGCCTGCTTGGGACATGTGGCAGGTTTTTTTCTGGCTCCCAACGCGGCGCTGTGGCTCTTAAAGGGGCTGCAACCTCATTTCAGCCCCCAGCACTTTTTTTTTTCTCATCAAGTTTGCCTCAGAGTACCGGCACCTTATTCCTTACAAAAAAACCCTGGGTTACACAATAAGAACTGATCATTCCTGTCTGTGGGCGATGTTCCTTTGAGGGAGTTCATAATGCAATTAGGCAACTTCAGTATTTTGGATACCAATAGAGGATTTATTATTGGAATTGGTCTGATATCTGCCGAGCTGGGTATGTGCAGGCATAGGTTCATTAACATCTGGAGCAGAGGTTCCCCGTCATGCCGTGCTTCCATGTTTTCCTGGTCCCAGAGTTCAGTGCAGTTCTTGCTTTGGAATCTCTGTTCTCCGTTCTATATGCTATTAGAAATAATGCCTTCTTGTCCCATCTTTGATGCACGTGACTCGGTTAGGGGAGTTTCCTTAATCCTGTCACCCTCATCCGGAGGGGTGTAGGCATGCCTTTCTCTGCCTTTTCATAAATCTTCTAATCCTCTTTGGGTCAAGCAGAGGCTGGGGAGAGGGAGGCCTTTTGTGAGTCAGACAGCCTGAACACTGCACCCCTGGCTCCCCAAGAACACAGAGCTGATAGGTAACATTGCTGTTAGAAGTAACATTGTTAAATTAAAAAATCATACACTGAAAAATAATGATCTGATCAGTGGAAGGCAAAGGGAAGAGGTGTACTCTAGAATATAAGCCATCGTAAGTCACTTTGCCCCAGTCAATTTTCTTTTTGTTGCCTGTTTTCCCAGTGGTGAAACTGGGATAATACTTATCCACTTTACAGAAAGGTGGTATATATATCTGCTAATACCTTAGGGCTGATCCTATTCCCTTATTACTTTATTTTGTCAAGCTCAAATCCACTAAGAAAATTCAGAAAGATCCATGGGAAATAGTGTATTTTGGAACCATTAGTGGACAGTCACAGAGAAAGTATTTTAAAAAATTATAAAAATAGAAGCAAATTATTCAAATGATATTAATCTCAACAACTAGTTTACTTTCCCCTATTTACCCTGAAGTAAATGGAGTTGATCCCACTGGTGCCCTTGTTTTAAATCACAGAAAAACATTTGCCATTCTCTATTCTTGTGGTTTTTATTGCATTTAATAACTGCGGTGGGTGTTCTTAGCATATTTTCCTTCCTTTCGCTGTCATCTTAAATGAATGCTTAGAGGCTATTGTAAGTTTCATATTTTACACCATAAAGTAAAAGTTTTAAAGCATCAGCTAAGCACATTCATTTTGGATCATGGGAAGAAAAAGTTAAAAAACAAAATGTTTTGGCACTGGAATCTTTGACCCTGACATATTTTGGGAAAACAATCGTTCCTTCTCTCTAAATTACATTCCCTTCCTGAACTATGGTCATGACCTAATGTTACCTTGAATCATCATTACAGATGGGACTAAGTTAAAGTTGGGATCAGAATCCAGCTCCAGATGGTTTTTGTATCTACTCCAGGAAAAGCTAGAGTTTGAGTCTTGAGTTTCAATTGTAGATCCAAACTTCCTCCAAATTCTAGGGTGTTTAGCTATATGGGAGGGAAGGAGGGTCCGTCCAAACTCAAAGGACTGTAGAGTCTGGGTGATGGTAAACAACATCCAACTGTATTCTTTAAGGAAAAATATCAGGAGCAGAGAATTTGAATTTCATGTATGTATTATATTTTCCCAGAATTCAGTCAAGTGATTAATTCATTTTTAACCATTGTATTGAGGTACATAACAGAGTTACTTATGTAGGGTGTAATACCTTTTGTGTTAAAAAAATCATCTCTCATTTTTAGAAACTCTAATGATGTTTTACTACCAGCTTCCTGAGCTCTCTAGCATGTCTTCCCCAAATTGAAGTCCCCCTTAACAACACAATTTCTCTTTCTGCACGTTACAGACAGTTGCTTAAGGAGTAACTTGTCCCATTTTCAAGTTAGAGTTGATGGTCTATTACAGACTCCAAATGGAATCATCTCCTGGGCTTTATTAGTTAGGCATTCAAGATCCTGTGAGTCTGAGTTACCAACAATGATGAAATGAGTGATGGTATCTCTAATGCAGACTGTCACTTCCACACACCTTTTACCTACACTGTCATCCCCATACAGATGTTAACATTCCAATCACACAAAGTGAGCAGCAGGTTTCTGTAATGCCAATTATTTCAAATTTTTCTCATCAATGAGAAATTCCTGTTTCCCTTACTTGTTATACTGACTCCAAGCATAGCTATATAAGCAAGTGAATTTTTTTTTCTCATCACAATCTTTGCCACCTTGGTTCTATTTATTTATGACATATTAAGTTTGAGCATGTAGTGTTGTACTACCTCTTATGCACCCTTCGAATTCTGCTCCAGTTAGTCTTCAGATGAGATTAGTCCCTTTCCCCATCAGATGCAGATCCCCTCTCTCTCTACAATGTGGGTCTTTGTAAGTTACTTGGAACAGAGATCGATTTCAACCTTTGCAACTCCACTGACTTTAATGGAGCCACTTCAGGGATGAATTTGACACAGACATTTCCATTTGGGAACTGAGCGCAACACTGTTCCTCTTCAAGTCCTTCATCAAACCTTATTTTTTCCATCATCCATACACTAAACTGCAGCCTAATATGAGCTTGGCAGATGACTGCTGTTATCACTACTACTGTATGGCTTAGAATAGACTGTGCTTTCTTTTACTGATTTATACCCCTGTATCAACTCCCCCTCCTGCACCTGCTTGTTTATCTCATCCAGCTATGTCATGTCTTCTCTTTAAGAATCTATGTTTTTTGGGAGAGAGATTGTTCATTATAGGTCTGTACAGCACTAAGCAAAATAATAATAATAATAATAATAGTAAAAGTCACTGGTAAAAGTCATTGTTACTTTTTAATGAGCCCATAGTTTTACAAGATGAACCAAACATTTACATATGTAAAGAAACAACAATAAAACAAACATGTTTGTTTATCCAGCCTGGTATTTAAAAAAAAAATAAACACAAGCAGGAACAATAAAGTCTGATTATGTGAACACCAGGAGTGGTTGTTCTCCAAATGACCTCATTAAGTCATTAACTAGATATTGTGAAATGATGTTGAAAAGATTTGAAGAGACTGCATGGCTTCTCACTGCATTATTTAGTCTGTGAGTAAGTCCTGCCCTTAAGTATGTTTGCATATCTCCCAGATTGCATATCTCCATATCTCCGTGGTTGACTTGCTGGCTGACCTACAAGACTACCTTAGGCTGTGCCTCCTCTACACACCCCTGGCAGCAACAGGTAGGCTACATGTAGCTACATGCCAAAGTGAACAACAGGCTGCATCTGTTCCGTAAGCTACTTGTGTCAGTAAAAGACTCTGGTGGACGGAGACTGTGGGAAAAGGCTTCAGCAGCTCCCTGCTACTTGATTCTTTCTTCACTGCAGTGAAGAAAGGCTCTGGCAGAGGAAGGCAGCATCACCCATTCCCGGGCCTTTTCCCACAGCAGGCATCTTTTTGTTTCATGGGGAAAGTTTCAAGCAACTTGAAGCTGATGAAGCTTTTCCTCATTGCCTCCCTACTGCCAGAGCCTTTCCCAGTGGGAGGGAAGGGCTCCAACCATGGGGAGGTAGCAGAATATTAAACTGCTAAAAATAGCAATTTAGATGGGGAGGCATAGCGTGGGTAAGTGGACACTGTGTAGCTGTGTACTTGGGTGCATACCTACAACTTCCAGGCAAGTCTCCTCTACTTGCCTAAGCCATGCCACATTATCTCGCATTAGCTGCTATTTTACCTGTGCTGAGGGGCTGCCTGTGTAGGTAACTGTGCAGAAGCATGCTGTATAGAGGTACACAGAGAGAGACAGATGCTAAAAGTGGTTGATCAGAGTATTTTTATTTAGCATTTTTTAGAGAATGTTGAGTTTGGACTAGAAGCAGTGAGAATATTTACTAGTTATTTCTAGGGATGTTAAATATCGGTTAATTGAATAGTCGAGTAACCTCGTGAATTCTTATTGGTTAGCCGACTATTCTATAGTACCCGGGGGCAGGGCAGCAGCCAGTGTGCTCCAGCTTCACTCCCAAGAAGACCCCTGCCACTCTGCACTGCTGCCTCTGTATCAAAGACAGCAGCATGGGGTGCCAGGTGGGAGCTGGTCCACAAGGGGAGCCAGTTTAAAAACCAGCTCCCTTTGTGGACCTGCTGCCTGTCCCCTGTGCTGCTGCCTCTAATAAAGAGGCAGCAGTGTGGGATGGCAGCAGCCCCTGTCTAGCGGGGGGTCTGAGCTCCCAGACCCGGCGCAAACCAGAACTGAGCTGGGCTGTCTGCCCGCCTAGCTCCTAATACACTTTAAACGCAGAGCTGCAGTGGCGGTAGGTCCCAGAGTTGTCGCAAGCCAGCACTGAGCTGGCCAGCCTGCTAAAATTTACTGGCAAGTGGGGAGGTGGGGTAGAAATGCATGTAGTGTATAGCATTCACCTATAAGCTTTTGCTTATTGGTTAATCAGTTAATCGACTACACTTTTACATCCCTAGTTATTTCCCAGCTTATCCAGGTGTTCTGCCCACTGATTTGGAGAGACAAGGTTATGAGGGGAGACCATTGCTGTGACTTAAGCCATATATGAAACAGACGGCTTGTGAAGTTGGTATTGCTCAATATGAGAAAGGATTGGCCCTGGGAAAACTGGGAGGGGAACAGGAAGTGAATAACTTGCTGAAGGTACACAAAGGCAGATAGCAAGAGGCCAGCTAGCAGTGGAAGGTAAATAGCAACCAAGTGCATCCAACCAATGAGAGAGCTTGATCTGAGTGAAGCTGGGTACTAAACTCATGTAACAAAGACAGCAGCTAGTGAATGTAAACTTTAAAAAAAGTGAATGGGAGTCTTGTAAAAATGGAAATTCTGAGCCTCCTAACAGATTCTAACAAGTGAGGAGACAACCTAAAGAAAGAAAGAACTGCTACAAGGAAGGGAGGCTGACAGGCCCCATCCATTCTGGTCTGAACGGTATGCACTCTCAGATGCATGGATGAAGAGCACAAGGATTATATAAGTATGTTCTTTTTAATTGCTTTTGGCCTAGGAAAAAATGGAGCTAGAATAGGTGGGGGTGGCCCTCCAGACTGGGGAGGTGCACCAGCTAAAGAGAAGGAGACGTGACCTCCCATGTGACTCCTTCCCACTCCTCCCCCAGCCCAGCACCCCTGTTCCCTCCCCTCCTACATTACCAAGGGCTTGGAGGTCTCAGTCCTTCCACTATGCTAGTGAAAGCCACACACCTACTGGGTGTGGTGTACTGACACACCTAATGGTAATGAGACCACATACAGAGAGAGAGAATGAGGGAGCTTTACAGCTTTAGCTGAGAGCCAGCTGGCTTTTAGCTCAAGCTGCAGAGGCTCATGCACTAAGCTCCAGAGGTTCCAGGTTCAGTTCTGCCTGTCAGCATTACACTGGTTTCTCCAGCATGTTTGGCTGCTCCTCCCTAGCTTGTAGGCCCGGGGCCACTCACAGATGCTATCCAGTGCAACACAGCAGCAGCTTGGTAGACTGCCTGGCTGTGACGGCAGCAGGCTGCCTCCCGCCTGAGCTTGGCATCCGGAACTAAGGATGTAAGCGACATCTATCAGATAAGGGGAGCAAGAGCTGGTGCTGGGATAGCTTATCGGATAGTCAACTAGTCCCTCAACTAGTCACTTCCCCTCTGGCTGCCTCGGCAGCTGGGGTGCGGGGAGCAGGAGCCGATGCTGCGGGAAGCCCACTTAAAAGCAGCAGCTTCTCCCTAGCACTGTCCCCTCAGCACTGTCTCCGTGGGGGGCAGGGGAAGCAGTGGGGACTGGGCATGAGCCGGAAATCAGCTGGTGCTGTGTCCCCCTGCTGCCCTCCAGCCTTTTTACATTTAAAATGTAAAATCAGCTTGCGCCGGGTCCCCCATGGTGCGCTTCAGCCTTTTAAATGTATTAAGAACCTGCTAGTTCTTAATACATTTAAAAGGCAGAGGAGCGGTGGGGTTAGCTCCCAAGCTGGGAGCTAATCCTGCTGCAGCTCCCCCGCTTATCGACTAATCGATTACTAAATTTTACATCCCTATCCAGAACAGCAACTGAGTGAGTCAGAGCATGCCTGCTCTGCCTCCCAGCTCCAGCAGCTGAATCTCCCTGCCCCCTGCTCTGAGTCCACTGGTATGCTCAGAGTCAGCTTCTGTCCCCCAGGGAGGGGATGGCAGGGAGTGATGGCAGCAGCTGTATTCTGGAGACAGGAACCAACTCTGAACGTCCCAGAGGAGTGGGGGCGGGGCTCTGGCACACTCGGTTACTACCCACAGAAGCTGAGCCCAGGTGTGGGGGAGCAGCCTGCTGCTGCTGCAGCCAAGTGCTCTTCCTGGCTAGAAGAGGCTCTAGCCGTACCATCCTTCTCTTCTGGCTCTGGCCCTACCGTCCTCCTCTTCTCTTCTAGCTCTGGCCCCGCCCCTTTCTCTCCCCAACTAGGCCAGGTGCTGGAGGGGCAGGTGGTCCTTCTGGAGAAGAGGAATCTGGCCCTTGGTGCACCTCCCATGAATCACCCCCATGCTTGGTTGAGGTCACTGGCCCAGATGCTTCTGTAAACTAATGTAGCACCACTTAAGTCAATGGAACCATTGGTGTTTACATTAGCTGAGAGACAAAAACCCTCTGAGAGACAAAAACAAATATTAATTGAGAAGGACCTAGAAGTAGTTATGCTGAAAGAAACTTTGGAATGATAGTGGACAGAAAATTGCATGAGTTTGCAATGAGATAGTAAACAAATTGGCTAGTGTTGTTTTGGCCCACATGTGGAGTCATGATGTCATGGAACAGGGAACTAAAAGACCTTTTCCAAATGGTTCTGGTGAGCACTAAATTCAATCCTGGTTGCCTCATTATAAAATATAGGAAGGAAGACATTTAGGAAGGAAAACATTTGAGTGGGCTACAGAGATAGATTTATTGGTAAAGATTAAAAAGTGAAACATTTATAGCAGGCCAGAATCTTCTTTTAGCTAACCCAGTGAAACCCAGAATACCTCCACTAAAGTCAGTGGAATTCTCTTGATTGATACCGTTTTAAGAGAGATCATATTTTTAGCGCCTTTGTCAATTATTACTGCTACTGGGATGGGGGAGAGATCATATCAGCTATAATTTAAAAAATATAAATAAGGAGGCAAAGGCATCATTTTGGATGGTCAATGGAGAAATGTGCAGAAATATCCAGGCTGAATATGGGTAGAGAGATCTGTTGGCAGTGGAATATTCACCCAAGGAAAGTGATGAAAGTTCTGTTACCTGACCCATTTCTAAACTGATCAGGACAGAGCCCCTAGAAGATGCACTTTAGGGAGCATTCTGTGTTTGCTGGTAAAGATGCAAATAGACCTGATCAGGGCCATCCCCACTGATAGGCAAATTCCAATTAATCAGTTAACTGGTTAAATGTTTAACTGATTAACCAATTAAACAGGATGGGGGGGTACGGGGGGGGCACTCCAGCTGGACTAGTGTCCCCATCTGTGATGTAGTGGGGATGGCCGGAGCAACCCCCAGCCCCACAAGGCTCCTGACTCCTGGCCCTCCTGCGGGGCTGCTGGACCTGTTAAGGCTGTCAGCTGCTGGCCCCAGCCTGCAGCACATGGGCCTAGCCGGACTGGAGCAGCACACCCTGCCCCTCTGCCCATGATGTGCCATGGGCAGAGAAGTGCTCCCAGGCCCTGGTTTACCGGTTACCAGAAGCATCGCCCGTTCACATCTCTAGCAGCCCCATGCTGTCTATGGGCACCAGCCACCCTCTGGCCCATCTCCTGCTGCGCCCCCAGCTCAGCACCAGTCTGGCAGACCCCTACCCCATTCCCTGCCCCCACTAGGGCTCAGAGCCCAGCTCCCACTCACGAGGTAGAGGTGAGCAGCTATCGCGGGCTGGAGGATTGAGAAGCAGGCCGTAGAGAGAAGCAGCTGCCTGCTCCCACTCTAGATCCTCCAGCCCACGCCTCCTTCCTGGCCCTGCTCCAGGATGCCAACTCTCCCAGACTGGACAGACATAATTAGAGTAAATGGCGCCTGGTCCATCGGGTCCAGGAGAGTTGGCAACCCTTACCCCCACAGCTTCAGCCCTCCGTCCCCAGCGGGATGAGGGGTACCAGTGTTGGGCTGCATAGGGCATCAGCACCAGTAGAGATGGCCATGGACCTTATGACCAAATAGGCCTTTTTCCCCTCTGACTTCTATGGTCTGGGTTCATTGATGCTTGGCCAGGGAGGGTAGGATAGGTTGCATTTGTTCTGCCTTTGATACACCACTCCTGCCTTGTATTCATGCACAAAATGGGGGCTTGGAGTAAAAGACATAGGATTTCTCTTCATTGTATACAAGCTGCACCCCATACAGAACATTTGAGAGCAAGGAGGTTTGGCTAGCTAGAGAGTACCGAGATGGAGTCTTGTCCATCAACTTCAACAGGCTTTGGATCTAGCCCTACATTCTCAAGGGGCTAGTCTACCAGGCTAGCTAGCAGACTTGCAGATGGAGAATGGACACATTGCATCTTCTCAGAGGAAGTTACCCTGTGCAGTCCTGCACTGTGCTAGAAAAAGCCTGGCGGTTAATGACACCTTGGTTTGTGGACTGTTCCCTGTCACTGCACTGATTAGAGCAGTGTTTGGCTTGCAGTGCTTCAGATACAGTGGCATGCTCCCCCCCAACTCTGTTTATTTTAAACAGTTTTTTCCTCCTACTTTATCCTTCAATTTTTTGTCTTTAGTGAATTTACAGTAGTACTTGTGAAAAGGGCCAGACAAGGGTTTTCTTTATCCACTGGACAATAGCAGCAGGAACAACAGCTGTGAGCAGAACCTCCCCACTCTATCCCACCAGCATGCTTCGAACTTGGTTGAAGCATTGCTAGGGATGAGTCAGGGTATGTCTACACTGCTTACGTTACAGCAGGGGTGCAGCAGCGCTACCGTCACAGTATTGTGACATGGGCAGCATAGACATGCTTTATCACCCAGGCAATAAAGCACTGTCTAATACTGGAGCTTTTCAGCACTAAAACTTTTGTCACTTGAGGGGGCCACGCCCCTGAATGACTGAAGTGTTAGCGCTGAAAGTGGCAGTATAGACACATCCTAAATCACCCATTCACTGCTGGGCCCACTGTGAGTTTTTTGGGGGTATGGTGAAACGATTAAGAAAACCACAAGAGTGAGGAATGAAAGTATTAGCAAAGGGAGATTGGGACTGTGGGTGGAGGGGAGAAGTCTGTTCTGTCATCTCTCTTCCTGATGTTGGTTCCCTTTCAGAGAATTAAACAAAATAATGATTCTTCACATCCCTGAATGCAAGTGGTACAGTCATTTGTATGAGTCAAAGGGTAGGAGGATACATTTCCTTGTCTAGCAGCAGGGTTGCTGTGATTCTGCTGTAAGTGTGAACTACTCTAACACTGTGTACCTGCAATATTGCATCCTTCAGTCTCATGTACAGTGCCCTTTGCAGTATTTAGCATAACATCACACACATTTCATACGTAGGCTTGGCAAAACCTGATTTGTTTTAAAAATGGGGATGGATAATATTGTTGCTCACATTTAAGTCTTTTTTTTATTACTGACTTACATTTTCACAGTTATGTGGGGGGGGGGAGTCAGACAATTATTTAATGAAAGTAAATGTTGAGATTCAAAAGCTTTATAACATTGAAAGTACAATGTGTCAATAGTACATGCAAAATATACAGCACAAATGTCCTTATATCAAACTTATATTTTCAAGCAGCATTTTTCTCACTTAGCCTATCTGTATATTGATCATTATACACAAATGTCTTTTTAATCTATTTGTGTGTGTGAATGTAGAAATCAACTGATGTTTGCCAATAAAAAATCACATCCTTCCAAGCATATACACACACACAAAATTAAAGTGTCTGACCTTCAAAAGAGACTAGTCCCTCCTTTGCAGATTTGGTCAGATTAATATTTCCAAGCTTCAGGTAGCAAGAGCTTCAGAGGAGCTCCTTTCCACGAGCTCAGAGCATAGGATTGTTCCCTTCCACTAGCTCCATCTGAGGTGCTCTGCTTCCCTTTTTAAGCTCCACCTCTTGCTTGTGTAACCTTTATAGATGCAGCAGATCAGAGACAACTGAGCCCACAAGTGCTCTTTAACCTTTTTTCTTTAGGGTGAGATTTGTACAAATCATCACAGTATTATAAAAAAATCATGCATATTCATGGAACAAACAATAGCACATGATTTATCTGGACAACCACAAACACACAACTTAAATTCAGAATATTCATGATCAATCCACAGAACCAAAAATTCAAAATTAATTCATGTAATAAATTCAAACAAAAAAGCTTGAGGAAATCTTTACATGAAAAGCCAATGAGTAGAAAAAGAGGGTAGATCAAATATCTGTTAAAGTCCTGGCCTTCACAACATCATCTGGCAAGGAGTTCCACAGGTTGACAGTGCATTGTGTGCAGAAATACTTCCTTTTGTTTGTTTTAAACCTGCTACCTATTAATTTGGTGACTTCTAGTTCTTGTGTTAGGGGAACAAATAAATATTTTATTTACTTTCTCTGTGCCAATCATGATTCTCTAGACCTCCGCCCCCCTCAACTTAGTTGTCCCTTTTCCAAGCTGAAAAGTCCCAGTCTTATTAATCTCTCCTCATATGGGAGCTATTCTATACCCCAGGCTACGTGTAAACTGCCTCTTTTTATCGGAAAAAGATATGCAAATTGCACTCTGCAATTTGCATACCTTTTTCCAATAGTTTTGTTGGAAGAGGCTTTTCCAAAATTTGGCCCATCTACACTAGGCCAAATTTCAGAAAAACCTCCTCTTTTGGAAGAGCCCTTCTTCCTCATATCATGAGGAAGACAGGGCTTCCAAAAGAGTTTGTCTGCTCTTCCGCAAAAAATGTCAGAAGAGCACAGACATGTTCTCTGGACATGGCGGAGTTTTTCTGGGATACCTATAGTATCCCGGAAAAACTCTGTAGTCTAGACATAGCTCCAGTCATTTATGTTGCCCAGAGATGGGGCTAAAATCCAAAACCATAAATTCAAACACCCACAAACTTTGCAAAAGTTCTAATGTAGATCTGAATTAGAAGCTTCTCTCTTAGCTGAACCAAACATTCCTGAATTTAGAATTTGAACTTTGCAGCTCGAGACCATATTTACTATAAATCTTATCTAAACCATAGTGCCATGTTCCATTGCTCTAGAAATCTAAAGTTTCTGAATGTAATAATCAGTGTTTGATGTGTTCTTTGCATGATAGTAAAGAACTCCAAAACGAGAAGAGTTACCAATCTCGCAAAACTGGTGTTCTTCGAGATGTGTTGTTCATATCCATTCCAAATCCCACTCACCTTCCCTCTGTTGGAGTATTCCGGCAAAAAGGAACTGAGCAGGCGGTAGGTTGGCAGGAACCCTATTATACACCACTATGAAGGTGCCACTCCACCGGCCTCCATGGCCAATCCGAAGGGATTCACTAGGAGAAAAACCTTCCAACAATCATGCACAAAGCACACACTCACCTATTGGAATGGACATGAGCAATACATCTCAAAGAACAACCGTTATGATAGATAGGTAACCATTTTTTAACTTATCCATCTTGTCTCTCTACAGATAACAGATTTGTCATAACTCCTCTACCCATCTAGTCTTCAAAATTATGTTTCCTGATTGACGATTTCAAGCTTTATTATCTCTGTCCTGTTCTGAGACAAGGCACATTATTCCTACTGTGCTCAGTTCCCCCTTTTGTACTAGCTAGAGCGAGCTTTCTGTTGCAAAGCATCTCGTGCCTATAAGCAGCAAGGTCCTTTTATGGATTAATAAGCAGTTAAAAGACAGGACACAAAGGGTAAGAAGAAATGGTCAGTTTTCAGAATGGAGAGGTAAATAGTGTTTCCCCCATGGATCTGTACTTAGACCAGTGCTATTCAATTTATTCATACACAATCTGGAAAAGGGGGTAAAAATAAGGTGGCAAAATTTGTAGATGATACAAAATTACTTAAGATAGTTAAGTTCAAAGCAGACAGCGAAGAGCTACAAAGGGATAGCACAAAACTGTGTGACTCAGCAACAAAATGGCAGATGAAATTCAGCGTTGATGAATGCAAAGTGATATCCACTGAAAAAAAATATTATCAACTAATGTTCTCTCTAATTTTTTCCAGCCATGTGCAGAATGAATTTTGTTATGTGCACCAATATCAAGCGAATGTGCAGATGAGCACTGCCAGTAGAAACACAAAACCTAGGTATATTAGATATATATTTTAAAAGTTACCATACAAGAACAGGTTAGGCATTTTAGAACTCACTACTCAAAGAATTAAATCTGAGCATAAGAGAGAAATAAAATTATGAAATGCACAGACCAGTAAAAAAAACTAAAATAATAGCACTTTAAACGAATAAAACGATATAGACTATATGACCATTGAAGGAAGTACCTAGAAGTAACAACACAAGTATGTGTTGGGAAGTGAGTGTGAAAGAGACATTGTGTGTGTGCGCAAGAAAATGAGAGAGGGACACTGGGTACATCTAAACTACATCCCTTTTTCGATAAAGGGATGTAAATTAGACATATCGAAATTGTAAATGAAGCCGGGATTTGAATTTCCCGCACTTCATTTACATAATGGCGGCCGCGGCTTTTTTTCGAAAAGCTGTTTTTTGAAAAAGAAAAAAAAAAAACGCAGTCAAGATGGGGATCCCATTTCGAAAGATCCTATAACCCTCATTTTTTGAGAGTTACTGGATCTTTCGAAATGGGGCATTCCTGTCAAACGATCCCTATCTTGACCGCATTTTTTTTTTTTTTTCCAAAAGCGGCTTTTTGAAAAAAAGCCGTGGTCGCCATTAGGTAAATGAAGTGTGGGAAATTCAAATCCCGGCTTCATTTACAATTTCGATATGTCTAATTTACATCCCTTTATCGAAAAAGGGATATAGTTTAGATGTACCCTGTGTGTGACAGACACACAGCGTGGGTGTGAGAGACAATGTGTCACAGAGAGAGAGAGAGAGAGAGAGAGAGAGAGAATGTCTGGGTGTGTGAGAGACAGAGGCAGAGTGTGTATATGCTGGCTACTGGGGAAATCTATCAAAGACTGTGTGTTGTCTCTTTAGGCACAGCGGCACTCATCTGAAGGTTTGTCCAGACCGCAGCAGCTACTAGCGGTTCCATCCTTATCCTGAGCCCTGTCTCCACCTGCACAGCAAACAGGAGGGTCCAGGGCTGGGTGCAGCTGGCCAGGGGCTCCAAGGCAGAGGAGAATGTTCCCTCTAATTTTTGCCACCCCTAAGCAGAATGAATTTTCGTATATGCCTCAGTGTGGGGCTGAGGTGCGACATGGTGTTGATGTGAGACACATCGCCTTCATATTGGAGCACATCACAAAATTCATGTGGTGGGAGTGGGGCCAGTGGGTTCAGAGTGTGGTAGGGGGCTCTGGGCTCGGGCAGAGGGTTGCATGAGTGTGAGGGCTCCAGCTGTGGGTGTGGGCTTGGGGATCTAGGGGGTGGAGTGCAGGAGGGGTATAGGCTCTGGGTGGGGAGGTAGGTGTGCAGGAGGGGTATGAATCAGGTCGGTGCTGGGGTTAGCGGGGAGGGTCTCCTTTCCCCACAGCTGCAGCAGCTCGGTGCTGGGGCTGGTGGGGGAAGGGCTCCTCCTTGCTGATCACGGGGGTTTCAAGGCTTGGGTGGAGATCTCTCTCCCCGCTGCAGTCCTGAGCCCTTGCACGGGGCTTACTGGGAAGTTGTGTGACCGCACAGCCACACAGCACAGCATAGGGGAGACTTAGGCAGAGGGCAGGAACAACATGGCTGCAGAGCAGTGGCGGAAGGGGCACCTGAACACACATTGCTGGACGTGTGGGACACTTGATTGACTCTTGGGTGGCTGCACAACTTAGAAGGAGCATAGGTCCCAGCTATAATGATGGGATCTAATTAGCTTTTCCACTCAAGAAAGAGACCTTGAAGTCAAGGTGAGTAGTCTTCTGAAAACATCCATTCAATATGCAACAGCAGTCAAAAAAGCAAACAGACTGTTAGGAACAATTAAGAAAGGGATAGAAAATAAGAAGATAATATCAAAATGCCATTATATAAATCCATGATACACCCACACCTGGAATAGTGTGTGTAGTTCTGGTCATCCCATCTCAAATAAGATAATTAGAATTGGAAAAGGTACAGAGAAAACAACAAAAATATTAAGGAGCTGAAACCATTTTCATAGGAGGAGAGATAAAAAAAGACAGGGATGTTTCAACTTGGAAAAGAGACGACTAAGAGAGAATATGATCGAGGTCTATAAAATTGTGAATGGTGTGGAGAAAGTGAGTAAGGATGTGTTATTTATTTCTTCATATAACACAAGGACCAGGGATCACCTAATTAAATTAATGGGTAACAGGGTAAAACAAACAAAAGTTCTTCACCCAGTGCACAGTCAACTTGCGGAACTTGTTGCCAAGGGATATGGTGAAGGTCAAAACTGTAACAGGGTTAAAAAATGAATCGGATAAATTTCATGAAGGACAGATTCATCAATGGCTATTAGCCAAGATGGTCAGGGAGGCAACCCTGTGCTGTGGGTGTCCCTAGCCTCTGACTGCCAGAAGCTGGGAGTGAATTACAGGGTGGATCACTCAATGATGGTTCTGTTCATTCCCTCTGAAGAATTCAGCATTGGTCACAGACAGACGACAGGATACTGGGCTAGATGGACCATTGGTCTTCCCCAGGATGACTGTTCTTATGTTCTAAAATGGAGCTTCAGCTGCTGAGACTTTAACTGTTCTAGTTCCAAAATTCTATCCAATATTTCAGTTAGAATCATTCCTGTAATTTAGGTCTCCGCTGTAGGATAATATTTGTACCTTTGTATGATCATCAAGGCCTCAAATGGGGTATATTTTAGAGCAGGAAAAGAAAAAGCTTTGAAGTGGATCAGGTTAAAAAAAATTATGACCTTACCTGCTGAAAGGAAGGAGTAAGTTTTACATGATCTTTCTAAGCTGTGAAGATTTTTGACAGGCAATGGCAGACCCAACATTTCCTTCAGATGATCTTAAACACAGATAATACCTTTGGAACAGGAGAGCATGTAGATTCTACCATATTGGAGTAAAAAAAACCCATGTAGCAACAAGATAGAGTGATAATGTATTAATGTGCACAGTATATTCATATTACATTATACAACTGTAGCAAAAAGAAACAAAGACTATTTGTGCAGACAGTCAGTTTATTTGGAGAATAAATATTCTCATGCCTATTATTACATTAACCAGTGGTTCTGGGGCATGCCACAATGAGAAGAGCTGAAGCATAAAGTTAGTGTCAACACAGATAAAAATATGTTGAGCCACATCCCACAAACCTGAACTTCTGCCAGTTAAACATCCTACACATGATACACATGGTTAAACAGCTGCAGACTTAATATTTACTTTGGACCCTGCCCGCCGCTGTACTTCAGTCAAAAGTAATGCAGGCTGTAAGTGTTAGTGCCCCTTTGGGGATGGCAACCTTGTCTGCTATGGAGCATCAAATGTAAATACGCTGCTTCAGTTTGAGTTGACTGAGTGTGGAAATTGCGTTATACTGGGAAAAACTGTCACACATCACTATGGGTTTTTTCTGCTGTTGGACAATAAAACAAAACAGGAAATTGTCTTGTTTCACACTTCATCCGCAGGCACCAGTACATTAAACTAAAGTGTCTCTGCTTTATCACTGATTCCTTGGGGAAATGTATTTACATTAAATTCCAAATAAAAATTCTTTTGAGAAAGATGCATATTCTTCTGGCACAAAAAAAGTTGTGATTAACTTTATTCTGAATCTGGTAGAAAGACAAAATAATAATCACACATACTGGTTGGTAAATTAAGAACGTTTGCAGCTATACTTAGAGTATGTTCTTTCTATATATTGATTGCTATAATTATCTGACTCCATGATAGATCCCTAACAGATTACTGAAATAAAAACAGTGCTCAGTATTGATACAGCATTTTTTATCCAAAGATCTCAAAAATACAAAAGTGTACAAAAGTGGATGAGCTCTTGCCATCATTTTGCAGATGGAGCTATAGAGGTTCAAGATGATGAATTGACTTGGCTTGTGCCACTAGCTCAGTCAATGGCAGAACTGAGATAGAAACTAAGGCTCAGATTCTCATGGCCCCATACACAGCCCCACCACTGTGTGCAAATTATTCCTGCAGTAATAGGCTGAGCAAATGAAAATGTATATGATTGCAGAGTGCTCAGGGTGTATGTGCAGTGAACAATGTAAATTACCAGCAAGCCAAAGTTGCCTGCAAAGTGGCTTGTCTATGGCTTCAGAGGGAAGCCAGAAATGGAACACTTTAGTTAGCACTTAACTGATTAGCTTTTCTAGTATAGCTGAGTTCATACACAAAGCTCGATTTCAGCTCATGGTTTGCTGAGGCATGGTATTTTATCAGCCAGAGTTTGAGAAAATGCTGCATTACTGCTAGCTCTAGGACATGCTATGTTAATATAACAGCCTGTCGAGTGATATGTTTGATGGGTTTACAAGAGGAGGAAAGACTAACTCATAAGGTTTGCACAGTTTGGTCCACGGCTGCTAATTCCTTCCCACTGATACAATAAATCCATATCTGGTAGTGATCAGGAAGGATCATGGGAATTCCCAGTCATATGCATATCCTTTGGGTTTTATAAGTTTTGCTAAACTGTTCATGTTGTGCAAAATGTATTACGTGAACAGGAACTGAATTGTATTATACTGTAAAAATTGCCTTGCAAAACTGTCACCGCACACTGTGCTTATGTTTTTTAGTCATTAGAAAGAAAAGCAACATCCTGTTTTCCAAAAATACATCTCTCCCTAATAAAGCACGCAATGATTGCTACAGACTGGTGTTTCCTCAGCAGCCATGCAACAGAAAAATATAGATATTTTTACTCACCAAATGTTTTGCAAATTATGTAATAGTGTCATTCTTTTAAAAACTGCCAATAATAAGAGAAATAATAGATTTGTGTAACACAACTGCTTCTCAAAAAAACCCCACCATTTTCTTTTATCTTGTAGAATTATTTTTCCTTTTGTTGCATGAACATCAACACAGTCCAGTAGCTAACCAGCAACTTCAGTGATTCTGGAATAGTATAAGCAGCCCTGTTCCACTGTTTAATCATAATAGTAATTAGGGATGTAAACGGGTAAATGGTTAGCCGGTTAGCTGGTAAGCATTGGGCTAACCAAAATGCTTACTAGGTCACCGGTGAACTGTTGTGCCAGGTGGCGGGAACCCAGACAGGTCAGAGGAGCAGGTGGGGCCAGGTGGGACCCTGGCCCTTGTGGCCCTGGGCACACCTGCAGCAGCAGCCCCAGCAGCCCCAGTGCTGGCGGCCCTGGCCATGCCTGCAGCAGCGCTGGCCCTTCCAGGCAAGGGCAGGTGGAATCCTGGACCTGGCCTTGCCTGCACCAGCAATCCTAGCTGCACCTGCAGCCCAGGTCCTGGATCCTGGCCCCGGGCAAGGGCAGATGGGACCCTGGCCATGTCTTCAGCAGCAGTCCTGGCCCCAGCCGCGCACTCATTCTGTCTTGCACTGGGTGGAGATAGGCAGGATCCAGACTCCAGCTACAATGCAGTTGCCCCAGATACTGGCCTAGGTGGGGGCAGGTGGGACCCCAGCCCTAGCTACACCACAGTGGCCCGGGACCCCAGCTGTAACATAGCGACCACACCATGCCTGCCTACAGCCCCATGAGATCTCCTGCCCTGGCTGCCTTGCACCAATGGATAACTGGCTAAACAATATAAATGTAATCGTTTAACTGGTTAACAGTTTTGAACTATATTTACATCCCTAATAGTAATACAAAACATATGGAAATTTGTGTAACTGATAATAATTAAATAATAATATTTATCTCATATATACACATCTTTTCTTCTGTAGATTTATGTTGTATTTCAAAGGAGATAAATATTATACTCATTTTACATACCATCACAAAAGTGTTAAATAAAATTACTTATGAATGACTATGAATCTTTTGAATTTTTTTAGATAAGCCATAGCATGATTCAGTAATTAGCACAATAACCACAGTATTCACAAGTGAATTATTATCACAGTAGTAGTGTTATCATCTGAAAACTTGCCTTAGTAATATAGTTCCTAAATCTAAGATTAAAAAAAAAAAAACAATTTTAGTGATAACACCAATAAAATACAGGGTGTTCTTGCTATGTATCCAAGATACATTCCAAAAAATGTGGACGTATAGTGAAGTGATGTAAAGCGGGGAATTTTTTTTGCATGGCTGTCTTCTGTTTGCGTTTTTTTTTTCCATGACATAAGCGCGGGGAATAGGAGGATTTATAAACGCAACAGTTCCTACAAGCGTCAACAGTGTTAGTGTGGAACCGACATATACCGGGGCGACGTATAGCAGGGACTCCCTTGTAGTACATTTTAATTTTACTTCTATAATAGGAAATCTGATTTTTTTCTTTCACTTTTAAATGTTTTGTATTCATGATCCAACTGATCTTTTAATAGACATTTAAAGCTATATAAAATTATATTATATACTTACATGAGAGATATACTTCAAATACTTTGCTAACATTTGGAGTACCCCTGGACAGCTGAATAAAACTATCAAGTCAGAACTCATGTGGCCACTAAAGTGAAACTGAAAGTCTTCCACTTCTACCACCCAATGGCAATAACCATCTGAACCTGACACATAACTGAGGATAAGCAACTTACCATCAGGTGCTTGATTATAAATGTAGCATTGCTGACAGTATTAGTTGAAAATACGATCATATTAGTTAAAATACAGAAAAGCGGTATTAGATCCTATATCCCATCTTATATCCTATGTTCCCTCTGCAAGAGTAGCACATAAGGGCAGAGTAGCCCTTATGTTTAAGAGTTGGGGCTACTATAATGACATTACCTCTCTGAGTAAGGACTATACACAGAGGGCTCTGCACTGATGTAAGGGGCAGGGCCTCAGGTGGATGGTGTTAGTTGGGGACATCTAGCCCTCATCACCACCAGCTCTCAGAGCCATCCAAAGCATGCTCTGTGGGGCTCCAGCAATAATTTAAAGGTCCTGGGGCTCCAGCTGCTGCCACTACTGTGGTAGCAGCAGTGTTGGCTGGGAGCCCTAGCCCCTTTTGAGTCGCCGGGCCCTGGGGCAACTGTCCCTTTGTCCCCCTCCATCGGCAGGCCTGACTACACACATGAGTAAGAACTTGCAGAACTGGCCCATAATTTTCCTGACGGGACATATCAGATATTAGGCTATGTCTACACTGCCTTTTTTTCCGGCAGAAGATATGCAAATCGCGCTCTCATTTGCATATCTTCTTTGATCCTTTTTGCAAAAGAGGTTTTGCCGAGAAAAAACCCCATGTAGATGGGGCCATTTGTCAAAAAAAACCAAACCCTTTTTTCGCAATATCCCTTATTCCTCAAAAAATGAGGTTTACGGGATCTTCCGGAAAAGGGTTTTTTTCCAACAGATGGCCCCGTCTACATGGGGCTTTTTATCGGCAGAACCTCTTTCGCAAAAAGGATCGGCAAAAGATATGCAAGTGAGACCGCGATTTCCATATCTTCTGCCAAAAAAACCCGGCATTGTAGACATAGCCTTAGAGTCCCGCCATGCATGTCCTCCTGTTGTGAGGAGACACATTGAAGTCTCCTATGGATAGAGCTACTGATGTGAGCGCTTGTAGTTTTGAGCCTTTTCACTGATTCAGCAGAATTTTGAATAAACAAAATTAATATTTAAAAAAATAACTCATTCTCTCATACTGCGCCACTGCCATTTTGTTAATTCTACAGTTACATTCCTTTTCCTTTCACGGATTTTGAGTAATTAAGAAGAAAAACAGTATCTCCTCTTTGATTTGAAATGGGATGAGGCATAATTTATGAGGAGTCCTGACTATTTTACAAAAAATACTTCTATAGAAAGGTTTGGCAAGGTAAATGCACAGTAGATTAAGCAACAAGTCAGAAAAACAGATAACTCATTGGCCATGAACCAGTTCATACTGAGTAGCTATTTTGCAAGAGTTGATCAAACATCTTGATTCATCTCTATTTTTAAAGCAGCTTGCCCCACTCCTTGTAAAGGGAGCGTATTATCACTGAACAAATATAATGTCACATTTCCTTCAGCTAATAACAGTGATCCAACAGGATGTCATAAATAACATTCTATTTTCAAACACTAACAATTGATGCCTAACACTTACTCTAACCTCCACTTCAGTGAGATTTTAAACTTACTTCCTGTATTTTACATTCATTTGCAGAAGTGATACAGAAAAACAAAACTAAAAGCTGTCTCCCACAAAGAGGTACTGCTCTCTTGCATCATGATCATGTACATTAATAACTGTTGTGGGCACAAGCCCACACTTTAGTTTGTTGTGCAAAGTTGATACAATAAAATCTATGGAACATAAAAGAAACTCCCTACCTTGCACAAGGTTTTCCTTCTCCATCTATTTGATGGGATGGGATTTTTGAATATAAGGAAAACAATTTGGGTTTCATTCAACTGTCACTTACCCAGTGTAAACCTGGAGTAACTTCATTAAAGTCAGTGGAGTTACATTAGTGTAATTCCAGCATAAATGAGAACAGATGCAGGCTCATTATGAGATAAACCGCACTTTAATTTACTTAAAGAAAATTTTGTTAGTGCCATATTTTGAAGACCATGCTAAAAGACCAGATCCTACACACAGAGAACTTACATTCTCAGACCAATATCTACTCAGCACAATGGAGCTTTCTGCCTAGGGAGATACAGGTTGCTCATCAACACATTATCTCAACCACAGTTCAGTATGAAACAATGCAAAGACACAGGGCCAAATTCATTTTTGTGAGACAATGAGGTTAAAAAAACAACTACACCCCTATTCCTAGTCAATATGAATGTGTTCTCATACCAGTTCCTAGCTAAGGGCCTGATGATGTAAACTATGGTATGTCTACACTTGCACCCTCTTTCAAGAGAGGGATGCAAATGAAGTCATTTTGTAATTGCAAATGAAGCCGGGATTTAAATATCCCACGCTTCATTTGCATATTCACGTTATGGCGCTATTTCAAAATAGCGCTATTTCAAAATAACAGACACTGTTAAGACGCGGTTATTTTGAGAGAAAACCCTTCTCTCGAAATAACTGGTAAACCTCATTGTATGAGGAATAAGGGTTATTTCGAGAGAAGGGTTTTCTCTAGAAATAACCGTGTCTGAACAGCATCTGTTATTTCGAAATAGCGCTATTTTGAAATAGCGCCATAATACGAATATGCAAATGAAGCGTGGGATATTTAAATCCTGGCTTCATTAGCAATTTCGAATGTCTTCATTTGCATCCCTCTCAAAACACGGTGCAAGTGTAGACATACCCTTAGTAAGTTCATTGACTTCAAAGGGATAATTTCTGTTAGCATTTGCAAGGTCAGGCTTAATTGATAATTAAACCTTTGGCAGAAATCAGAGAGAAAATTAGAAGAGTTCAATGTTTTTTCTATACCTTATCAATAAACATCTGAAATACCAAAGCTATGAGTAAGCTTTGAAAAAGTTATCAGATAAGGTGCTTCACATTTTTATAAGGGCCCAGCCTTGCAAGTTGCTAAATACCTTAAGGGCCTGGACCAAAGCCCATTGAAGTCCAGTGGAAGAATTCCCATTGACTCCAGTGGGCTTTGGATTAGGCCCTCAAAGTGCTGAGTACCCACATTTCTAATTGGCTCATAAGAGGTATTCAGCACCTTGCAGGATTGGACTCACACTCAGATACACTTACTTGTGTGTTTGTGAATATGCATAAATTCTACTTGCAAAAGAGAAAAGGGATTGGCAGCAGTGATTTTTTAAATTATACATTACTTGAAAGTGCACCTCACTGGGAAATCAGGAGAGAAAGTTACTGGATTTTAAATTTGGGATAGTCTTTGAACACTATATTTTCTTAAACTAGTACTAACTATGCAGTTAAGCCAGCGGAAAGATAAACCTGGATAAAAGCATAAAAAAAGTTAGAGTACAAATCCAAATGTTATTGACGTTGATTCCAACAGGGATTGTAATACAAAACATCTGCATAATAGGGATGTAAAGATTGAACCAGTTAACCAGTTAACTGGTAAGCATTGACTTACCGACCTGCTTATTGGTGTAATTGGTTAACCAGCACCCAACCCAGCCAGAGCAGCCCATGGTGCTGGTGGGGGCTGTTCCAGCCCAGCTGGGCCCACCATGCCACTGACAGGGAGTAGCCCCCTGCCCATGGTGCGGTATAGTGGGCCCTGCCCAGTCAGAGCAGCCTCCTGCCCACAGAGTGCTGTGGGTGGGGAGCTGCTCCAGCTCGGCCCTCCATACTACACCGCAGGGCCACTCCGACCCAGCTGGATGGATGAAGTGATCAAGTATTTATAGCAAAAAAGGAAAGTTGCCACCCAAACCTCACTATAGTTGCAAGGGATTTTATTTTTTCAAACAAGCTGTCAGGGGGTATGCCCCTGTCAGGGGTTCCGCCCCCTCGTACCGGGCCTATCCAGTGCCCGGTGTCCCAACCCAAGAGTCCCGGCCCCTCTATCAGGGCATATACGGTCCTAGAGGCCTAGCCGCTCCGAGAAGCCTCCCCTGGCCCGGGGTTTGCTTCTCCAGGGAAGGGAAAGCGGGTGGTAGGGGGACCCGGGCCCTCCCTCTCCACCGGGTCCCAGCCCAGGGCCCTTTAGGCAGGGCCTATGGCTCCTGCCCGCTCGGCGGGGAATCCGGCCGATACACGCCGAGCCAAACTTTATATCCTTTGCCCTGGGCTGCTTCCTACCACGCCCTGGTTCCCCTGGGGCCCCTTCGCCTCTGAGGCCGTACCTGACGGGGTTGTGGGTACGCTCCTGCTGCCCGGGGTCGGCGGCTATTTCCTCCGGGTCCGGCTTGGGTGGTGATTCTGGGTCCAGCTGCTGCAGGAACACTGGCCCGGCCTGGCCTCCTCCCTCACCCTGCGGCCTCCCTGACTGCAGGGCTCCTTCTGCCTTTATACCCGGCCGCTGCTGGGAGCATGCCCAGCAGGGTCGGAGGGGCGGGGTTTCCTCCGCCAGCTGGACCTGGGCTATCCCCTGTTCGTTAGTGCGGGGCCTGTCCGCCCCGTCACACACCTTCCCCCTTAAATGGGTGGTTACGGTCTGCTTTGTCCAGGTTTCCTCTTCCCCCACTCGGGAAAAGAAATCTGCATTCAAATGGGCCTTACCCTGGCGGTGGGCCTCTTCAAAATCATATGGCTGCAGTGATAAGTACCATCGCATTATCCGAGGGTTGGTGTCCTTCATAGTGTGCAGCCATCTCAGGGGGGCGTGGTCAGTTACCAATTGGAAGTGGCTACCCAACAGGTAATAGCGGAGTGCATCTATGGCCCACTTTACGGCCAGCGCCTCTTTTTCAATTGTAGAGTACTTCTGCTCCCGGGGAAAGAGCTTCCAGCTCATATAGAGCACCGGGTGCTCGCCGCCGTCCACTTCTTGGGCTAGTACGGCCCCTAGTCCCCTCTCAGAGGCATCTGTCTGGAGGATAAAGTCCTTAGCAAAGTCTGGGGGGAACAACACTGGTTCTTTCACCAGCCGTTTTTTTAATGTTTGGAAAGCCTCTTCACATTCCTGCGTCCAGCGTAACTTTGTCGGCATAGAATTCCGGGTCAGGTCTGATAGTGGTGCTGCCAGCGCTGAGAAATCGGGTATGAATCGGCGATAATAGCCCGCCAGTCCCAGAAATTGCCGAATCTGCTTCTTCGTCGTTGGCCTTTTCCACTCCTGTAGGGCTTGTACTTTGTCAACTAAGGGTCTCAACGTCCCTCTCCCCACCATGTATCCCAGATAAGTCACCTCCCTTTGTCCCAAGTGGCATTTCCCGGGGTTTGCCGTGAGGTTTGCTTCCCCCGAGGGCCTTTAATACTGCTTCCAGGTGTTGGAGATGTTCCGGCCACGTGTGGCTGTAGACGACTATATCATCTATGTATGCGGTGGCGTATGGCTGATGAGGGCGTAATAGCTGGTCTACTAAGCGCTGGAAGGTGGCGGCCGCCCCGTGGAGGCCGAAAGGCATCATGACGAATTGGTACAACCCAAAAGGGGTGGGGAAGGCAGTCTTTTCCTTGGAGGTCGGGGTCAGCGGAATCTGCCAGTATCCCTTTGTTAAGTCTAGCGTGGAGAGGTACCGAGCTTTTCCCAGCCTTTCGAGTAACTCGTCCACACGTGGCATGGGGTAGGCGTCAAATCTTGAGATGGCGTTGACCTTCCGAAAATCAATACAAAATCGCATCGTTCCGTCGGGTTTCGGGACAAGCACGATGGGGCTGCGCCACTCGCTGCGTGATTCTTCGATCACTCCCATTTCCAGCATCGCCTGGAGTTCTCTCTGCACCGGCCCCCACATCTTCCGGGGTAGGAGACGGTGTTGGTCCTGAACCTTGTGGCCTGGTAGGGTGCTTATATGATGACTCATCGCTCTGGTCCGGCCCGGCTGGGTAGATAAGACGTGGGCATATTTCTGGACCAAGCGGAGTAGCTCACCTTCCTGGGCAGGGCTCAGTTCTTCCACCAGGGTGGCTGGTCGGTTCGTGGGTGGACTGACGGCCGACGGCCCCAAGTCTTCGTCAGGTGGGCGGGGGTCGATCACGAGTCCTTCCTGCACCTTCCATTTTTTTAGCAAGTTTACGTGATACATTTGTACTCCTCTCTTCCTCCCCGTCAATCTCACCTCATAATCGACGGGCCCCACTCTGCGTATCACCTCAAATGGGCCTTGCCATTTGGCTAGTAAGCTGACTCTTGCGAGGGTAAGAGTAGGAGCACCCGGTCGCCTGGCTCAAATGTACGTAGTTTTGTCCCTCGGTCATAGTACCTGGCTTGGGTCTCCTGGGCCTGCAAGAGATTGGTTCGGGCAAACTCCCCTAACTTCTGCAAGCGCTCCCTCAATCGTAACACGTAGGGGACCATCCCCATCATGCGGGACTCCTGCCCCTCCCAGTCCTCTCTCAGGAGGTCAAGGATCCCCCGGGGCTGCCGCCCGTATAGGAGCTTAAAAGGGGAGAAGCCCGTGGATGCTTGTGGTACCTCCCGCACAGCGAAAAGCAAGGCCGGCAACATTTTGTCCCACCCTCGGGGGTCCTCCTCTATGAATTTGCGGAGCATTGATTTCAATGTCCAATTAAAACGTTCCACCAATCCATCTGTTTGGGGATGGTATACGGTAGTTCGCAGGGCTCGGATGTCTAACAACCGGCACAGCTCAGCCATTAATCTGGATGAGACATTGGTGCCCTGATCAGTCAGTATCTCTTTCGGTATCCCCACTCTGGAGAATACCTCTAAGAGTTCCGTAGCTATGGTAGCTGCGGTTGTATTCCGTAATGGCACGGCCTCGGGGTACCTAGTGGCATAATCCACTATAACTAGGATATATTGGCACCCCGAGCTAGCCTTCTCGAGAGGTCCCACCAAGTCCAACCCGATCTGCTCAAAGGGGACCCCTACCACTGGTAGAGCCACCAGGGGAGCCTTGGGTACTCCCTTTGGGTTGGTGCGCTGACACTCGGGGCAGGATTCACAGAACTCTCTTACCTCACGATGGATCCCTGGCCAAAAAAACCTCTGGGCCACCCGCTGTAGTGTTTTCTCTCGGCCCAAGTGTCCGGCCCAGGGGCTTGCATGGCCTAGCCGCAGTACCCCCTTTCGGTACCTGGAGGGAACTAGGAGTTGCGCAAATTCCTCGTCCGTCTGTGGGTCTCGGACCACTCGGTAGAGCCTGTCGTTCCGGACCTCAAACCTCGGTCCTTGTGGTCCCCTTCCGCCTCCGGACTCCTTATCCTCCGCCTCCTGGATTTGCTCCCAGGCTCGGCTTAGCGTCGGGTCCTCCCTTTGGTCTCGCATAAAGTCCCCTCCGGCACCCAGCCACTCCGTCTCTCCCTCCTCTATTGGCTGAGGCGGGGGTCCTGCTGTGCTCGATGTCCCCGCTTCAGCTCTCGGTTCGTCATCTGGTTCGGGGGTGTCACCCTGGGCGGCCACCATCCCCCCTCGGGGCCGTCTTCCTATTTCGGGAGGTTCCTGCTGGGCCCAATCTTGGACCAACCTGCGGAGACCGGGCCAATCTCGCCCCAGTATTATCGGGTACGCCAGTTGGGGGGCTAACCCTACCCGACAGATCTTCTCCTCGCAGGCATCCGCTATCCGTACCCAGGCCGTCGGGTATGCCTTTATATCCCCGTGTGCACGCACTGTAGCATGACTGGACCCCCTGCGGGTTCGGGGCTCTTTACCAGGTTCTCTTGTACCATGGTCTGGCTACACTCGGAGTCTATTAGGGCCCTAACCAGGGTCCCTTCCACCCGTACCTCCGCCACGGCCTTTGCCGGCCCACTTCCCCGAGCCCGGTGCCCCACGGTCGGTACCTGGGCATATCCACTGTCCGCTGTTGCCCTCGACTGTAGCCTCGGCGCCTGTTGGGCTAGTAACCCTTCCGTCAGCTTCTGGAACAGCTGCCCCAGTTGCTCCATTTGTTGGGCTGTCCACTGCTGCAGACCCCGGCTCAGCTGCCGGAGCTGCTCCCTCTGCCTCTCGGCCATCTCTTCCAACAATTTCACCGCCTCCATTTCGCTCTCTCTACCCCCCCGGGTTTTATCCCTGTCGGGGCGCTCACACCACCGTTCCTCCCCTAGGTTCAGGGGTGGACTGACGCCTGCATCCTCCACCATGTTGTCAGGGGGTATGCCCCTGTCAGGGGTTCCGCCCCCTCGTACCGGGCCTATCCAGTGCCCGGTGTCCCAACCCAAGAGTCCCGGCCCCTCTATCAGGGCATATACGGTACCCAAAGTCTCAATGTAAAAGTCCAGGCCCCTCTATCAGGGCATATACGGTCCTAGAGGCCTAGCCGCTCCGAGAAGCCTCCCCTGGCCCGGGGTTTGCTTCTCCAGGGAAGGGAAAGCGGGTGGTAGGGGGACCCGGGCCCTCCCTCTCCACCGGGTCCCAGCCCAGGGCCCTTTAGGCAGGGCCTATGGCTCCTGCCCGCTCGGCGGGGAATCCGGCCGATACACGCCGAGCCAAACTTTATATCCTTTGCCCTGGGCTGCTTCCTACCACGCCCTGGTTCCCCTGGGGCCCCTTCGCCTCTGAGGCCGTACCTGACGGGGTTGTGGGTGCGCTCCTGCTGCCCGGGGTCGGCGGCTATTTCCTCCGGGTCCGGCTTAGGTGGTGACTCTGGGCCCAGCTGCTGCAGGAACACTGGCCCGGCCTCCTCCTTCACCCTGCGGCCTCCTTGACTGCAGGGCTCCTTCTGCCTTTATACCCAGCCGCTGCTGGGAGCATCCCCAGCAGGGTCGGAGGGGCGGGGCTTCCTCCGCCAGCTGGACCTGGGCTATCCCCTGTTCGTTAGTGCGGGGCCTGTCCGCCCCGTCACACAAGCATTTTGTGAAAATGTCATTCTACATGCTCCCAAAGCCTGGCAGGGAAGAACCACAGTGTAGATGCATTCTTCCATGCTTTAGGATGTGATAACAGAGGGAAAACAGTTGTATGCAGCCACTAAAGGAAGCAGCAAAGATCAGTTGCCTGGATGGCTATCACAAAAATCAATGAAAACTGGACTTAAAACTACTTGGTAATATTCAGGCAAGCACTTTGAAGGACTTGCCCATTGGGAGTTATTGCTTAGTCCAGGGGGTTCTTAAACGTTATTGCACTGTGAACACTTTCTGACAACAAACATTACTACATGATTCCAGAAGGAGGTACAGAAGCTTGCGCCTGCTTGAGCCCTGCCATCATAGGGGGAGGGGGTGGGGAGGCGAGCCAAAGCTGAAGTCCAAGGACTTCAGCCCCTATTGGGGGGGCCTGTAATATGACCCCTGCCACTCTGGGCTGAAGCCAAAGCCTGAGCCCTGCCACCCAGGTCTCAAGCCCTTGGGCTTTAGCTTTAGCCCCAGCAAGTCTAATCCCTGCCCTGGTGACCCCATTAAACTAGGGTCACAATCTACTTTGGAGTCCCAACCCCCAGTTTGAGAACTGCTGGTGTAGTCTATAGTGCTGATATTGCTGTAGTTACATAATATGGCTGATGAACCTGCCTTACACTGACACCTTCTGGGAGAAATCTGTAACCACAATAGTTATTTCAGGAAGACAGATTTCAGTACTTTTACTAGTGCACCTGCCTAATGCCAGATCTCCAATCTAACTCTTTGGATTTAACATAGCTACTTTTTACAGATAAATACAAATTAGTTAAACTCACTTCCAGACAGTGAATTGCTCTTAAGAGAAGGAAATTATTTATGAAAGATCTTATGTTTGCACAAAGGCTTCACCCATCTTTGATAAGATTAATTTGTTCTGTTACTCAGCAATCACCTGCCAGTCATGTTGTTTAAAGCTTGCCCAGTTCAGGCAGATTCCTTTGACATGAACACAGTATTGGTACAAATGCTGGTTGCTATGGTTTCCATCCAGTTAATGGACTACAAAGCCTCAGTCCCGTTCACACATCCGAATGTGAGTGCATATGCCACAAAGTATATTGTTTTAGAGGTCAGATCATGCCAGTGTTGCTCTTTTCTCCCTGGCTACCTGATTTAGCCTTATCCTAGGTCACTTTCCCATGTCACCATGGTTCGAAAGAGCTTCTTCCATCCCCCCTCCTTTTATATAATTTACAGAGCACAAGTGGCTGAGGAGGAACTAATGACATTTCCAATTTTCACTGCATTTGTGTGTCATTTTCCTTGAAGCTGTGAACAATTCACCTCCACCTCCTTTGCTCCGTCAAGGTACAAATATCACACAGAGCACCACCAGCTTGTTTCTCAGGACTGAGATGGACATTGCTGTTCTTAACATACAGAAATTTAAAATCAAAGCTCTTTTCCCCTTGTGCTGTGCTATAAGTATGATTAGTAAAGATATTTCTTGTACTCTAAATCTGACATTTTTGCAAAGCTACAGCACCACACTAGTCCTTTGTCTAGGGTTGTAATTAAAATGGCATGTAAGGAAACAGTAACCCTGAGACTTTAACCTCGTTAGCATATTACAAAAAGCTTGAAGTGAGTCAGTTATAAAGAGAAATAGCACTTTCAGTAAAATGGATGTATTCTAACTGTGTCTTAGGTCCAAATGGTGCCCCAGTGGTTTGCATGGTGAGGAGGACTCCACCATGAGTGAATCTGCCTTTGTGTAGAAACAGGAAAGAAAGAAAAGAGCACAGTACCTTTATTTATTGCATCCCTGACTCCTGGTCTACACTGGGGGATAAGTTCAAATTAAGTTATACAACTTCAGTTCTGTTAATTGCATAGCTTAAGTCAATGTATCTTAACTCAAATTTTGATGCCATACACACAGTGGGAAGTCAAAGTGAGCAAACTCTCTCTTCGACTTCCCTTGTTCATCATAGAAGCAGAACTACCAGTATCGACAGGAGCACCCTCTCAGTGTGAATTAGCGTGTCTTCACTAGATCCACTGATTCAAACCCCCGAAGATTGACTGTGGCTGCTTCGATCTTCTCTGTAGTGTAGACATGGGCTGATTGATTCATGAGACAGGGAATCTGCAAGTGGGAAGATGCAAACAATGGTCAGGTGGCTTAGGGCTGGGCTGTAGGTTATACACATTGTAACCCCTCCTGTCCCTCAGGGAACCTGCCCATCCTGCAAATGGGGGCCCTTAGTGCTGTAGAAATCCAAACACTAAGGAGAAGGAGATGTTGAAGAGGCAGTTGGTAGCAATGAAAGGTGTGGGGTTATTAACTCCATTGTTACATACTGACTGTTACCTGTGTATAGAAAGTCGACTGGTAAAGACTAGGCACTAGCGAAGCATGCATTCATTCAGTAATGTCATGAGGCAATATATATAAACTGATGTGACAATATTATATATCAGTGGGTGTTAGATAGTGTACTACTTATCACCATGCATCTGTCTGTCAGGGCACTGCATTGTGAGAAGTCCTCTTTGGCACCCCCCTGGCAACCATTTCATTGGCCCTTTCTAGATAGTGTATTTTCCCGGGTCTCTGCCAGGCCCTCTAGCTAAATCATATAAATATTTCTTCCCTTTCTAGTGTACAGAAAGATCCAACTGAAAGTCCAAATAAATGTATAAACTAACACCTCTTCCAGGCCTCTCAGGCTCCATTTAAGTTCTCTCATTGGCCCTACTCCAAGGCTTCCCCCTCAGACTCTGACTTGCTCCTGCAGAGTTCCCCTTCTGCTGCTTCTTTGTCTTAGCAGGATTCTTCCACTGCCTTCCTTCCTCAGGTACTCTGGCAGTTTCCCTTAGGGGCCTCCCAGGCCCTTGTGAGCCCTAGCTCAGGGCTTCCCCCACAAGAGTCTATTCTACTTTCTTTTGAGCTTCCAACCTGGCTTCCCAAGCCTTTCCCAGAGAGAACCCCTCTTGCTCCTTTGTCCTGAGTCTTTTCTCCAAACTGAGTTTGGCAGTCTGTTTATAGAGTTTTCTCCTGGCCCCCCTTTCACTTCTGGGTCACTATTATCATTTATCGTTTCCATCAGCTGAGGCTTCAGTTGCCTTAAATGACCAACCAGCCTGTGACCAAGAGTATATTAAGTAAAGGGCATGGGATGTTTAGATATCTCAATGCTGCAATGTCATATTCCACTGGAAAAGTTTATGTATGAAGCTGTATTTGGTGAATATACAAGTAGTTGTTGTGGAATGCATAAATAACTGGATAGAAATACAAATATATGGATTGTGTTTTCCATATACATAGGTATCTGTAAGGCTGAAAAAAATGATACACAATTTAAGCTCATAGACAAACATTTCCAATAATAAGGATTATGCCCTAACAAAGTACAGTAGCATTAATGGAATAAGAGACAAATTAAAATAATTTTATTAATTTAGATTTTTTTTCTTTGTCTTAGTGTTATATCACCTGCAGAATTCATTTCATTAATCAAAAATCAAATTCCAAATTAATTACTAAATAATTCATGAGAGGAATGTAGCAGGTATCAACACTTTTCCATTGTATTTTAAAGGTTATGTTATCACAGCTATTTCCCTTCAAGTAATGTGGGATGTATGTTTATCTTACACAACAAATTCCCCATAATGCAACATATACAAAGCAGCAAGTCTTTCAAGTAACTGAGATTCTAGGCCAGGCTGTGAACATGTTAGAAAAAAGACAAGTTGGAAAGTTAATTTCCAATTGCTGACCCATAATGTCCAGTTGTACTTTGAACAGCAGTATTATGGGGATGACACAACTTTACCAGTGGGTCGGGTCCAATCCATGAAGTTCAGATCCAAATTTCTTCAAAGTCCAAAGTGTTTAGATTTAGGGATTTGGTTCATGCCCGTCTCTAAAAATACTACTATTATAATTTGGCAAGGGACTCTAGACATTAACTTTCTGGACATTCTCTTCAAATCAAAATACTAAGATTCGCAGATATATCCACAGTGGGTGCATCTACACAGTACCCTTAGCTCGAAATAAGCTATGCAATTTGCACTACACAAATTGTGTAGCTTATTTTGAGTGTATTTCGAAAAAGTTTATTTGGTAAACCAAACCAATTTGGTAAACCAAATTTCGAAATAAACCACTACTCCAAAATGTCCCTTAATCCTCGTGGAACGAGGTTTATAGGGACATCAGAATATTTCAAAATAACGGCATGTGATGGGGGTGTATCAGCCCCGCACTGTGAGGGTATGTCTAGACTACAGGTTTTTTTCGGAAAAAGTGGCCTTTTTTCGAAAAAACTTCCCCTGCATCTAGACTGCTGCCGCGTTCTTTCGAAAGTAAATTGAAAGAACGCGGCAGTTTTTTTGACCGTGGAAAACCTCATTTTACGAGGAAGAATGCCTTTTTTGAAAGTGCTCTTTAGAAAAAAGGCGCTATGTAATGCGAACTGTGCTTTTTCGAAAGAGAGCATCCAGACTGCCTGGGCTCTCTCTTTTCGAAAAAGCGGCTTGCTTTTTTGAAAGTATTGTTTGTAGTCTAGACGCTCTTTTTCTAAAGAGGCTTGCAGTCTAGACGTAGCCTGAAGGCTAATCAGGCCCACCTGGATGAAGAAGCCCTGCCCCCACGACTCTGCTGGGCATGCTCAGACTGCACCCCAGGTATAAAAGCCTGGAGGGAGGCTCAGTCTGGGCTCACTGCCGGAGAGAAAGGACCTCGGAGAGGAGCTCCTGAGCAATACCAGCCAGCCAATCAGAGGGAAGACAGCAGAGACCCGAGCGCCAGTTGGGACATCTCCCCTGCAGTCTACGAGGGAGAAGCAGCCCCCAGGGAAGTAGTGGACCCGGTGAGCACGTGGGATGCTATCCCGCTGGATCAGGTAAGAAGTGGCCCAGGGTGTGGGCAGGAGTCGCCTCTCCTGCCCCAGGATCCTCAGCGCATTTTGTATGGGAGTGGTGAGTCCTCCTGCCACTCACAGGGCCCTGGGCTGGGACCCGATAGAGTAGGGTGGACCTGGGTCCCCCTACCAGGGGTGCAGCCCCTACTTGTGACTTGCCGTCACAGGCCAGCAGACCCTGCCTAAAGGGCCAGCTATTGACTCTATTCAGTGACTTTGGCCAGAGGGCCCTGCTTCAAAAGGCCTGCTATTTACAGTGTATAGGGACTCGAGCTTGTGGGTCACCACGCTTGGGTTTAAAGGGCCAGCAAGTGATTCTATATTCCTAGCTCTGGTTGAGCGGCTGGTTAACCTCTTGGGTAGAGGTCCAGATACAGCCAAGAGGGAGCACGCGGGGTGGGCTGTCGACTCAGGAGGGGGAAAGGAGCAGGCGCCCCGTGACAGGGCACTGTCAGGATGCATAATATCTATTTTGGGATACCGGAAAGCTAGCAGTGCAGATGTACCTAGTGCGTGTCAAGAGCAGGTTTGAATGTAATTTTGTAAGGAAAGCAATACTCTTCAGATCTGATATGTTGGACCTAGCCCTTAAAAAAAGGACCCTGGAAGAGTCCCTGAATTCATTCTTGAATTTCATGGCCTGAAATGATTATCATGGATAAGTCAACAATGACAACACACTGAGATCCTGAAATGTAACAGTTTGCTAACTGATGATCCAAAACTCATTACCCTATATAGGTTGGGCCTCCCTGCACCCTCGGGACCTGACCAGTCCCAAAGGAGAGAATTTTCAGAACCAGGGAGGTCCCTCAGCCCTCCAGTCCTCTCTGCCACTGGCTCATTTCACCCCAGCCAGGCTGCCTGCTGGTAGGCTTCAGCCCCAGCCTTGGCCTGGCCCACTCCAACCCCACTGCTGGCTACGCTGCCATGGCACTGGCCCCTCTTCTGGGAGGCATGCAGCTCCTGTCTTGCTGCCACCTGGGCTGCCGCTCTCCCAGCCATGTCCTGGATCTGATGTCAGGTTGCCATGGCCCAGACAGGTTGCCCCTGCCAGATTGCTGTGAACCCATCTCATACTACCTAAGCGACCCACAGCCCTGGCCCTGCTGCCGGGTGGCACACAGCCTCTGGTAGTCTGTAGTGGCCTTGGTTGGGCTGCCTCTGCCGGGCTGCACTAGCCCCACTGCGAATCGGGCTGCCATGGCCTTGGTCTGCAGCCAATTGGGCTGCTGCGGCCCTGACCCCACTACCACCAGCTCCCGGGTTCTCTGCTGCTGGCCCTCCTGCGCCGGAGGGCTCTCTTATCCAGGAACACTGCCGAACCAGAGAGTCCCGGTTTAAGGAGGTGCAACCTGTACTTCAGCATGATGAAAAATTGTTGTATTTGTAGGTAGTAAATGAGACAACCACTAGGTGGCATAGAATAAAATTATGCATCATATATTACTAAATTGATAATACAATAAATGATTTCTCTGAATGTGTTTTAAATTCTGGGAAATACTATAGCTAAAATTGTTCTTCTAGTTACCTGCAATTACAAGGTAAGGTCTAATTCTGCAAGTTATCACAATCAAGTATAATGCAGGTTGAACCTCTATAGTCTGGCATCCTCAGGACCTGACTGGTGCCAAACAAGATAATTTGTCAAACCACAGGAGGTGAACAGTGTAGCAAGTGGGTCTCTTTTTATTTTGCTGAGGCGAATAAACAGAACAATGTATCAATGTGTGCTTTTCCAATTTCTGCAACTATTCCACCTTTTGCTGACACGTTCTTACGCTTAGCAGCATAACCAACACTTCCACTGCTTTCTGATCTCATAGATAACATATTTTAGGGTAAATTAGAGCTAAATAACAGCACAGAACACTGAGAGCCAGGAGTGGCAGCTGTAAACAAATTTTGCCAAATGGGGAGGGGGGAAGCAGGTGAGACTTGGGCCCCACCCACAATAAGTGGACATTCATCTGACTAAAATCATGCTGGACCATAGATGTTGCCATGGACTAGAGAGGTTCAACCTGTATTTGCTACCATGATCTGAAGTCAAGCAAGCACTACGTTCTGTAGTGTTTATCAATACAGGCCCTAAATTACTGATTTGGAAATCTTCCCATTTACTTAAGTTAGCTTTGAATTAGGCCTTTGTTGAAAAATCATTGTTCTATTGCTATTCTCCTTTCTTCACCTAAAAATGTAACATAACACTTCAGGAAAACTGCTCAAAAAAAGGAGGGAAAAAAAGGTCACATCTGCTAAGAAATCTAAAATTGGAACTTGATGAAGAAAGGCAAAATATAACATACATAGCTATACCAGACACAGGATATTAGTAACTTTTGTGTCAAAATAAGTCACAAATTGTTATTAACATTCTTCTTGATACATTTTCAAAATATTTAAAAACCTCTTAAATACATACTTGTTAATATTAACTTGTGAACTTTCATACAAATATATTATTTGAAGAGAAGCTAACCTTTTTACAGGTTTTATTGCTTATTTTGAAAGTGGGAGAGTGCAAGACTATAGACAAGGTGTTGTATTTTCTCTAGTCATGTTTAAATTGTCCATCTAAACACAACAAAGATAATACTTCTTTTTGCTAAATTCCCCAGCCTAGAAGATACACGTATATAACTTGTTACAATTTATGAAAACAGCATACATGGACAATATATAATTGGAAAACTACACATTTATGAAAATGAGAATTATAGTTTGACTGACATACATTATTTAGCATATCCTTCATAAGGCATTTTTAGTTAAAATTATTTCCATTGAGCAGGAGTTAGAGAATAACACACTTTTTATTCAAGATTGTAGCACCTGATGGCAGAAGTTAATAGTTACGATCAAGCTTTCATTAACTCAGTCTTCCAAATTACTAACTTCTCCCCCCCTGCCCCAGATACTTTGAGCTGTTCTTAGATCAAAGCTGGTTTTCCATAGAAAAGGACCTGGTCAATGAGGTTTCAATCCATATTTCAAACACTATCTGTTTTGAGGGGGGGCTGTGTCCAGGATTTTTTGTTAGCCAATTTTAAAAATCAGATATGGACCTTTGTTTGGATTATAAATCATCTGAAATGTTTGCCCATGGTCAAATCAGGGTTTTAGCTTTGGCTGCTCCTCTTTCTACAGCAAATAGATTTCCCCCAGAATAGTTTAGAAGCATTCTGAAGTTAAGCAGGTAGACAAATCTTGAAGAGTTTAAAAAAAATACATGTCCAAGTTTCAGTGCATCTGTAATGTTTTGGGGTGCAAACCAGACCAGTAAGAGGTTGCATCAATCCCTTCTCTATAGCCCTGGACACCTTAAATACTATGCTGCACTGGATCACATCCTGGACACTAACAGCCAACAATCAAGCGTGCAGTTCTGTGAGTGCCTATATGCAGTGCAACCCTGGTTCAGCGGGCTGTGCAGCCCTGGTACAGAGTTCTGACTCCAGCAGCTTCATGCAACACAACAGCCTCACTCTGTTCTCCACCAGCTAGGTTGCTATTTTCATGGTGATTCCAACACACCCCCAGTCCTGAAATTCCCCAAAACTGTCTCTCCTGAACTGCCCAGCCCTCTCCTGGAACACTCAGAAAAATAAAAGTGTGCTGCTCCTTTAAAGAGATAAAAGTATCTCTTATTAATGGAGCTGCAGTTAACAATCACTTCAATTCAGTGGGTTGGTTTAGATTAAAAATCTAACAAGTTTATTGACAAAATGATGTAGGTTAAGTGTTAGACTCTCTGGCCAGGACCCAAGGCAAGGAGCACAAAATAAAGATGGAATCTGGCTCCAAAGGAATTGTCTTTGTCCTAAAAATCAGAAAAGCCTTGTAGGGATTCAGTCTCCTGCACCTCTCTGGAATACAGAAGCCATAGTAATTTTCTGTTCCTGGAGTTTGGTTTGTGGGTACAGTAAAACTCCATTGGTCCAGCATCTGATGGTCTGGCACTCCTGATGGTCCGGCACCAACAGGAACCCGGAAGTGATCTGGGCAGCTGGACCACTGGAGTTGCTCTGCCCCCGGCTTCCCTGATTCAGCCGCTGCTGAATCGGGGAAGCCGGGGGCAGAGCAGCTGGAGTGCTGCTGGTAGGTCCCACAGCGCTGCCCCTCGGCGCTGCGGGACCAACCCGGCAGCACCCCAGCTGTCCCGGATTCAGCCGCTGCTGAAACTGACCAGTGGCTGACTCCGGGAAGCCCGAGGCAGAGCTGCTCTGCCCCGGGCTTCCTGGAATCAGCCGCTGATCAGTTTCAGCAGCAGCTGACTTGGGGACGCCTGGGGCAGAGCAGCTGGGGTGCTGCCGGGTTGGTCCAGTAGCGCCGCTCCTCGCCGCTCCTCGGCGCTACTGGACCAACCTGGCAGCACCCCAGCTGCTCTGCCCCAGGCGTCCCCAAGAGCAACTGGGGTGCTGCCAGGTTGGTTTCGCAGTGCCAAGGGGCGGCGCTACCGGACCAACCCGGCAGCACCCCAGCTGCTCTGCTGCAGGCATCCCGATTCAGCTGCTGCTGAAACTGACCAGCAGCGGCTGAATCAGGGGCGCCTGGGGCAGAGCCGGACTATCGGAAGGGGGGGCTATGAGGGGTTTGGCATGGCATCCCCACACCACTCTAGACCCCTCATAGCCCCCCCTTCCGATAGTCTGGCATATCTGATCATTGGCACCCCCTGGGTCCTAAAGGTGCCGGATTATCGGAAGTTTACTGTATCTCCTTGCTGGTGATAGTTAAATCATTACCTGCTCCCATTGTTAGCTTGATGCCCTTGTTTGCTTTTTATGTAAATGCACCTTCACTGTCTATCTCAGTGGTTCCCAAACTTTTCACTAGTGCGGACCCCTAATCGCCTCCCAAACCGTTCACAGACCCCCAATTCCAGTCGCAATTCTAGTAGTCAGCGGAGTATTTTTTCACTTTTCGTTTACTTATGTCTGTTTGATTAGACATTCCACTTGTGGATGCTTCACTCTGCTCATCAGTCTCCTTTCTCTTCAGCGAGCCTGATTTCAGCCACAGATCCCTGTTGAATGTATGGCTAATGTTTGTTCGCTTCTAACCATCATGATCATTTCGACACGCAATGGCACAACAACATAGATTATTGGAAGATATTTAATTTAAAAATAATAATTGATTGTAACTTTGCAATTTATTTAAAACTTATTTTCTATGATCATTTTTATTTATCTTTTATTTTTTTCATGGACCCCCTGCAATGCCCTCTTAGACCCCCCCAGGGGTCCGCAGACCCTAAGTGGGGAACCACTGGTCTATCTGATGATCAGGCTGGTCTAACAAAACAAAGACACATTCCTTTGTGCAAGGCAAGCTGAACTTATGCATTTCTCACTAAAACCCATTTTAAGAACATAATTCTGTCACATATCCATAACTCTTTGTGCACACCCTAGGCATGCATTGCCCAAGAATACAATCAGTGAGTTATTAGTTTTCCAATTATATACAATATGCCACATTTTGGATATCATCATGCCAGCAATACATCATGCCAATGAGTATGTCACACTCGATAAAAGTTGCAGGTATAGAATAGTGAACTATTAGTAGGACTCTGTGTCACAGAACCTATGTTAAAATTCTGTAAAAACTATAACAGGTACCTCACCATTGTATTTTTCTTCATAAAAATAATTTGGAAATGTTCCAAGTCCTGTAAAATTCAGTAAAAAGGCCTGTTTATTTCCATATAAGAAACACCACACTTAGATAATAAACTCTTTTTCTAAAATGTACCTTTTTCATTTAGTTTTTAAGGGGTACCCAGTTTCTGATATTAGGGATTTACCTGTAGGTTTTGGCTAAGGAGCTCACAATTTTGGGGCCATGGCTCCAGACTCAAGCCAATGTTGAATTTAGGCAATGGTATCACAGTTTAATGAGCTATGAAGAAAAAAAAATACATAAAATAAAAAATTTTTAAAAAAATGAAAATTTAAAAAATTAGAAACCTGAAGGAATCACTGTAAGAGTCATTTAGGTAAGAAAATTAATACATCACCCATTAGCCATATTCTGTGAGCTACAGTCACCCTGCAGTCACATTCTTGTTTTTCTACTGGGCACTGGAGTAATTATTTTTCATGAAAGATTTTAATTCAGCATAAAATAGCCACTATCTTCTCTGTAAGATGTGTCATAATAGTTTCAACTTAGCATTGTTTTGTTACCACTGCTGATGGAACATTATTTTAGACTGCTTTATTAAAGTATTCAAAATGAGATCTCCAGTGAAAAGATATTTTACGACTGGTCAGCATTAAGTAAAAGAAAGAAGTACTTTTAACAATAGTACTTAATAATCCTTTGCATAAATCTGTTTTAATCTATATTACTGAGCAAGAGAGAGTAAACATTTTAAAAATGCAGTCAGGGCAGCACATTGAGAAAATAGGTCAGTAAAGTTGGCTGGCTATTTCATTAGTCACTGGCCATTCAAATAGCAAACATTTGATCATGGTTGGTGCTAAATACATACAACTCCCATTTTCTTCAGTGAGATTTGAAGATTCAAAGCATTTTATAGGACTACGACCAAATATAATAATCTAATGTACAAAACCCAAGCCTGACAGGGATCAAACTGATATGATAGTTGGCATTTTGACAATACATAGATAATGGCCAAATGCATGTAAGTGAGTTATTCATAGTGAAATAGGGAACATTTTGTATTCAGATAGCTCTGCAAATGCTATGGTTTACCCTATGAATAAACTAATTGTAACTTCAAAACATTCTATCCAGATTAGCCAGTACAACTGGGAAGTACAACTGTGAATTAACTCAAAGCTAGTTCTCCAGAACTGCACTTCCAATGGCTGTCAGGCTGACAGTCTGTTACTTGCACTGAAAAAAAAAAAAAGCTTCTTGCTGTAAATAGTCTTCCAATTTCTAATGGTTATCCCATGGATTTAATACAGAATATCAAAGTTAGACTGGACTGTAACTCTTCAACTTTACTGGCATACTTTTAACATAAACTGATACAGAATGCTGCAATGAAATTATTTCTGGCACATGGTGAAATGTCACATTTGGATATCAAATTGGATACTGGATTTGGATACTGTTAGGACATGTCCTGTAAGGTTGGACTGAAAACCTCCCTTGCTAAATGAATTTTTAAAGAATTCTCAGTGTCTTTGCACTAGTCAAGAAAGTGATTTGATTTATTCAAACAAAACCATTTTCAGGCTTTGTAAAAGTGAAATTACCCTTTGCAGTTCCAAAAGGATTCAGGACATTTCTCACACCTTTCCTTCTCTAATGAGCATATTTTTCCTTTCATAATCTGCTTACTCTGACTCCACTTACATGATTCAGTAGCATGTGGATAGCAGCTCCATTGATATAAGTCTCTCTCTTATGAGAAATTCTTATTCAGGCAGAGGCTTGATATTGATCTGCATGTTCTTTAATACTCTATCTATGCAACAATAAATATAGTGAGACTGAGCCATCTCATTTAGGCTGGATATATTTACCTCTTAGCTATTATTCTTTTCATGAGCATCTATCAATTATATTGATACCCACGCCCTGTTTCCCTCTACATCACAGAAAAAAATGCAAGGGGATCTTCTGAGGACCTTTAGGTGGTAGCCGAGTTAGTCTGTACAGGATAAACTTTAAAAACAACAAATGGTCTGTAGCACTTTATAGACTAACAAAACATGTAGATGGTATCATGAGCTTTCATGGGCACAGCCCACTTCTTCAGATGACTGGAGTTTTGAGTTTAGGATGTACAGACCCAAAATAAATAGGGGAGAAGGGAGGGGGGGGAGGGAAAAAAAAGGAAGGAGGTGAGAAACAAGGAGCAGAGGGTATGAAAATATCAAAGGGAAAAACAAGTAGGCAGAGCTGGTAACCTATAAGCACCTAAAGATTGGATAGTTAAAAGAAGCAGATAAGGATCACAGGATAGCAAGTAGATAGGAAGGGTACTAAGGCAGGAATCTACACAGACAAAGAGCTGTTGGCACCTTCACTGAATGTTAGGTTGATAATGTCCCAGCCATCCGTTATCTTGATTGAGGAGGTCATCAGTGTGAGAATTGAATTTGTGGATGAATTGTAATTCCAATGCCTCTCTGTGTATTTGGCTTGTAGAATTGGTTTGTGACAAGACAGTTATCTGGAGGACATGTTTACCTCTTCCTTGTTTTGTTACCAGTGATATCAGCTCCTACTCCCTGTGGAATAGGCTACACCGGAGTGGGGAACCTTTTTTTGGTTCGGGGGCCACTGATCCACAGAAAAATCATTCGGGGGCTGCACAGAAGTGAGAAGCAAAAAAACCTCAACAAACAACCAACAAAAAAAAAACAACAAACAAAACCTCACTCACTGAAGTAGCCCCCAACTGAGGAGACAGACACTCCCCACATTCCCCTTGCACACCAGAGTCCAGGGGGCCCAGCCTAGGAGGTTTTGTGTGCTTCCAGATCCACGGTGGGGCAGCAGCAGGCCTGGAGCATCAGTGTGGGCTCCCCAACACTGTGGGGGACCCTGAACCTCAGAGGCCACATCCAGGCAAGAAGGGGGCCGCATCCGGTACACGGGACTGAGGTTCTACGCTCATGGGCTATAGGATCTGGCTGAAAATCTAGGGATGTTAGAACATAACATAAGAACATAAGAACAGCCGTACCTGGTCAGACCAAAGGTCCATCTAGCCCAGTATCCTGTCTGCCGACAGTGGCCAGCACCAGGTGCCCAGAGGGGGTGGACCGAAGACAATGATCAAGCGATTTGTCTCCTGCCATCCCGCTCCAGCCTCTGTCAAACAGAGGCCAAGGACACCATTTTATCCCCTGGCTAATAGCCTTTTATGGACCTAACCTCCATGAAATTATCTAACTTCTCTTTAAACTCTGTTATATTCCTAGCCTTCACAGCCTCCTCTGGCAAGGAGTTCCACAGGCTGACTACACGCTGTGTGAAGAAGAACTTTCTTTTATTAGTTTTAAACCTGCTACCCATTAATTTCATTTGATGTACTCTAGTTCTTCTATTTAGGGAACTAATAAATAACTTTTCTTTATCGGCCCTCTCCACACCACTCATGATTTTATACACCTCTATCATATCCCCCCTCAGTCTCCTCTTTCTAAACTGAAAAGTCCCAGTCGCTTTAACCTCTCCTCATACGGGACCCGTTCCAAACCCCTAATCATTTTAGTTGCCCTTTTCTGAACCCTTTCCAAGGCCAAAATGTCTTTTTGAGGTGAGGAGACCACATCTGTACACAGTATTCAAGATGTGGGTGTACCATAGTTTTATCACAGGGGCAGTAAGATATTCTGGTCTTATTTTCTATCCCTTTCTTAATAATTCCTAGCATCCTATTTGCCTTTTTGACCGCTGCACATGTGTGGAAGTTTTCAGAGAACTGTCACGATAACTCCAAGATCTCTTTCCTGATTTGTCGTAGCCAAATTAGCCCCATCATATTGTACGTATAGTTGGGGTTATTTTTCCCGATGTGCATTACTTTACACTTATCCACATTAAATTTCATTTGCCATTTTGTTGCCCAATCACTCAGTTTGGTGAGATCTTCTTGGAGTCCCTTACAGTCTGCTTCTGTCTTGACTATCCTAAACAGTTTGGTATCATCCATAAACTTTACCACCTCACTGCTTACCCCTTTCTCCAGATCATTTATGAATAAGTTGAACAGGATTGGTCCTAGGACTGACCCTTGGGGACACCACTAGTTACCCCTCTCCATTCTGAAAATTTACCATTTATTCCTACCCTTTGTTTCCTGTCTTTTAACCAGTTCTCAATCCAAGAAAGGACCTTCCCTCTTATCCCATGGCCATGTAATTTACACAAGAGCCTTTGGTGAGGACCTTGTCAAAGGCTTTCTGGAAATCTAAGTATACTATATCTACTGGATCCCCCTTGTCCGCATGTTTGTTAACCTTCAAAGAACTCTAATAGATTAGTAAGACAGGATTTCCCTTTACAGAAACCATGTTGACTTTTGTCCAACAAATTATGTTCTTCTACATGCTTACAATTTTATTCTTTACTATTGTTTGACTAATTTGCCAGGTACTGAAGTTAGACTTACCGGTCTGTAATTGCCGGATCGCCTCTAGAGCCCTTTTTAAATATTGGTGTCACGTTGGCTACCTTCCAGTCATTAGGTACGGAAGCCGATTTAAGGGATAGGTTACAAACCACAGATAATAGTTCAGCAATTTCCCATTTGAGTTCTTTTAGAACCCTTGGATGAATGCCATCCGGTCCGGAGATTTGTTAACATTAAGTTTTTCTATTTGTTCCAAAACCTCCTCTAATGACACTTCAATCCGGGACAGTTCCTCAGATTCATCACCCACAAGAACGGTGCAGATTTGGGAATCTCCCCAACGTCCTCAGCCGTGAAGACTGAAGCAAAGAAATCATTTAGTTTCTCCGCAATGGCTTTATCGTCCTTGATTGTGCCTTTTATAGTTCGATCGTCTAGGGACCCACAGGTTTTTAGCAGGCTTCCTGCTTCTAATGTACTTAAAAACATTTTGTTATTTCTTTTTGAGTTTTTGGCTAGCTGTTCCTCAAAATCTTTTTGCTTTTCTTATTACATTTTTACACTTGATTTGACAGTGTTTATGTTCCTTTCTATTTATCTCACTAGGATTGGACTTCCACTTCTTAAAGATGCCTTTTTGTCCCTCACTGCTTCTTTTACATGGTGGTTAAGCCAGTGACTCTTTTTAGGTCTCTTGCTATGTTTTTAATTTGGGGTATACATTTAAGTTGGGCCTCTATTATGGTGTCTTTAAAAGTTTCCATGCAGCTTGCAGGGATTTGGCTCTAGTCACTGTGCCTTTTAATTTCTGTTTAACTAACCTCCTCATTTTGTGTAATTCCCTTTTTGAAATTAAATGCCAGGGTGCTGGTCTGCTGAGGTGTTCTTCCCACCACAGGAATGTTGAATGTTATTATATTATGGTCACTATTCCCAAGCGGTCCTGTAACGGTTATTTCCTGGACCTGATCCTGCGCTCCACTCAGGACTAAATCGAAATTGCCTCTCCCTTGTGGGTTCCTGCACCAGCTGCTCCAAGAAGCAGTCATTTAAGCCATTGAGAAATTTTATCTCCGCTTCTCTTCCTGAGGTGACATGTATCCAGTCAATATGGGGTAATTAAAATCCCCATTATTATAGAGTTCTTTGTTTTGGTAGCCTCTCTAATCTCCCTCAGCATTTCAATGTCAGTATCCCTGTCCTGGTCAGGTGGTCGGTAATATATCCCTACTGCTAATTTCTTATTTTTGGAGCATGGAATTACTATCCATAGCGATTCTATTGAACATGTTGATTCATTTAATATTTTTATTTCATTTGATTCTACATTATCTTTCACATACAGTGCCACTCCGCCACCCACCCGGCCTGCTCTATCCTTTATATATTTTATATCCCGGTATGATTGTGTCCCACAGATTTTCCTCATTCCACCAGGTTTCAGTGATGCCTATTATGTCAATCTCCTCATTTAATACTAGGTACTCTAGTTCACCCATCTTATTAGTCAGACTCCTAGCATTTGTGTAGAAGCACTTTAAAAATTTGCCACTGCTTATTTGTCTGCCCTTCCTGATGCATTGGATTCCTTTGTACGTGGTTGTTTGTCTGCTCTGGCCCATGGTTTGCCCTCTCCCCTCCTCTCTTTCTGACTACAGCTTAGAGAATCTCTATCAATGGATTCTCCTCTAAGAGAAGTCTCCCTCCGATTTACGTGCATCTCCACACCAATCGGCTTTCCCCCATCTCTCAGTTTAAAAACTGCTCTATGGCCTTTTTAATGTTTAGTGCCAGCAGTCTGGTTCCACCCTGGTTTAGGTGGAGCCCATCCTTCCTGTATAGGCTCCCCCTCTCCCAGAAGTGTCCCCAGTTCCTAATAAATCCAAACCCCTCTTCCCTACACCATTGTCTCGTCCACGCATTGAGACTCTGAATCTCTGCCTGCCTACCTGGCCCTGTGCGTGGAACTGGAAGCATTTCCGAGAATGCCACCATAGAGGTCCTGGATTTCAGTCTCTTTCCTAGCAGCCTAAATTTGGCCTCCAGGACATCTCTCCTACCCTTCCCTACGTCATTGGTACCTACATGTACCACGACCACCGGCTCCTCCCCAGCACTACACATAAGTCTATCTAGATGCCTCGAGAGATCCGCAACCTTCGCACCAGGGATGTTCTAGGGATGTTCTTCGCATGTTCTAGGGATGTTAAGGACTAGTCGACTATCTGATAAGCAAATGCTTATCTGATAGTCAACAGGATAGTCGACTAGTCGCTTCCCCCCTCCCTTGCAGCCTCTATCAGATAGAGGCAGCAAGGAGGTGATGAGGGGGGTACTTCAAAGCGGCAGTGTTGCAGGGAGCCCAGGCTCTGTGCGGCGCTGTCCCTTTGAAACGCCACCACAGCATTTCAAAGGGGCAGCGCTGCATGGAGCCCAGGGTCAGCTGGAGTTCCCAGCTGACCCCAGGCTCCGTGCAGCACTAAGCCTGGGATCAGCTGTGCAGAGCTGCCCCTTTGAAATGCTGCTGTGACGTTTCAAAGTGGCAGCACTGCAGGAGCCTGGGGCCAGCTGGGGAGTCCCCAGCTGATCCTGGGCTCCATGTGGTGCTGCCCCTTTGAAATGCCATGGTGGTGTTTCAAAGGGGTAGTGCTGCCCTATCAACTAATCGAATAGTTGATGCCAAAATGCATCGACTATTCGATTAATGAAATACACACTACTTAACATCCTTAATAGGTTCCTACTTATAAGATCCTGTGCCTCTGTACTGGCTCTAGTTGCTGTTTCCATAGGACCCTGATTATGTGTGAGTTCAGTGGGTATGAAAATGCAATCTAGACTTTACCAGTATAATATGGGTAGGCAGAATACATTTATTTAAGTTGAAATTTAACCAGGCTGCTGGGACTCCTCATGTGTGTAGGTGTTTTCAGGATCAAGGCCTTTAAATGTTTGATAGGGTTGGGTACTACATTATATTGTTGTTAAAAGATTTAGTCATTAGTAGACCCAGCAAGATTAGTTACAGGTTGCTAGGGAACACAAGTCCCATTATCTGAGTTATTTAATCTTGAATCTTACCCTAGTAATTCTGTACATGTGCATATGACTGTTAGATGTGGGGGGAAAAAATCTCTTGTTCTCTTTCCCTCCAACAATACTGTTATAACATTTAGTTCTAACTTCACAGGCATAAGATACAATTTTATTTTAATAACAGAACACTTTTCTCATGTAATATCAATGGAAATTATGAAATAAAAGATTATCATTTAACAAGTGGACAAACTCCACTTGAGAAAAACTCAGTGTTAGGCTGACTTCTCACTAGAAATTGAGTTCATTTCATAATCCTGTTCTTAAATGTTTTTATCAATCCGTAATTTTGTCAGTTTCTGTGCAACACATGTAGCTTAGGTAAAGCTCCTTTTAACCTTTTTGATAGAATTGTCACCACTAATTAAGATTCTGAGGTATACATTCTACTTATTCTATGATTTCACTACTACTTCATTTTAACACTTTGTCTATTTTCCCTTTCCCAAGATGCAACTACTTCATCTTCAATCTTGCCATTTATTCCAAGTCTTCCATGATAGAAAATTGTATCATCATTAATTCAGGAATATCTGCTAGTTGAACGATGTCATCTGCATAAGATAAGGTTTTTTTCTAGAGTTAAGTTTCTCGGTATTTGTTACCAAAGTAAAAATGTACCAAACCAATGTTCTAATAACAGATTGCTGTTTGGTCTGGAAGAAGCTGCATTAAATAAAAAAGATATCAAAAGCTGGAGGCGGTAGAGATGGGAGTTTTTTAAAAGATGGCAGGTGTAACATGGAATGACTGTAAGGCAAGTAAAGAAGTTGAAGGAGAATTGTAGGATGTGAAATCAATATGGAATTGGCCACAATCAAAAAGATTATGATGGTAAGGACACTTCAGAAGACAAATAGATGCCAGAGAAAACAAGCTTTAGGGGGTAGCCAAGTTAGTCTGTACAGAAAAAAAAACAACAAATGGTCTGGTAGCACTTTAAAGACTAGCAAAACATGTAGATGGTATCATGAGCTTTTGTGGGCACAGCCCACTTCTTCAGATGCCTGGAGTTTTGAGTTTAGGATGTGCAGACCCAAAATAAATAGGGGGGGGAGAAAAAAAGGAGGGGGTGGCAGGGAGCAGAGGGTAGAGGGAATCAGTAAAAGTATCTGAAGATTGGGTAGTTAAAACGAAGCAGATAAAAATCGAAGTCAATTGATAGTATCCATCCTGACATAGGAATCTACACAAAGAGCTGTTTGCACCTTCATTGACTGTTAAGTAGATAGTGTCCCAACCAACCTTCATCACGATTGAGTCCATTAACATGAGAATTGAATTTGAGGATGAATTCTAATTCCAATGCTTTTCTGTGTATCTGGCTAGTAGAATTGGTTTGTGACAAGACAGCCACTTGAAGATGTTTTAAACAGTGATTAGGAAGATTAAAGTGTTCTCCAATAGATTTCTCTATGTTTCCTTTACATATATCTGATTTGTGTCCATTGATTCTTTCCCGCAGAGACTGTCCAGTTTGTCCAATATATATAGCAGTGGGGAACTGCTGGGATTTGATGGCATAGATCAAATTACTGGATGTGCAATCAAATGACCTTTTGATTTGGTAGCTTATGTTGTTGACTCTAGTGATGAATTCCCTAGTATAGATATGTGGGCAGAGTTGGCATGTTTGGTTGCAGGGCTGGGTTCCTGGATGCTTATGATGTAGTTGTGTGGCACGGTTACCAGAAAGAATTTGTTTCAGTTTGGGGGGTTGTCTGTAAGCGAGAATAGGCTTTTCTCTCAAGGCCTCTGAGAGTGAGGGATCATTTCCCAAGATGGGTTGTAGATTGTGTATAATGCATTGGAGGGGTCTGAGTTAGGGTTTTGGCCTTGGAAAGGGTTCAGAAAAGGGCAACTAAAATGATTAGGGGTTTGGAACGGGTCCCATATGAGGAGAGGTTAAAGTGACTGGGACTTTTCAGTTTAGAAAAGAGGAGACTGAGGGGGGATATGATAGAGGTGTATAAAATCATGAGTGGTGTGGAGAGGGCCGATAAAGAAACGTTATTTATTAGTTCCCTAAATAGAAGAACTAGAGGACACCAAATGAAATTAATGGGTAGCAGGTTTAAAACTAATAAAAGAAAGTTCTTCTTCACACAGCGTGTAGTCAGCATGTGGAACTCCTTGCCAGAGGAGGCTGTGAAGGCTAGGACTATAACAGAGTTTAAAGAGAAGCTAGATAATTTCATGGAGGTTAGGTCCATAAAAGGCTATTAGCCAGGGGATAAAATGGTGTCCTTGGCCTCTGTTTGACAGAGGCTGGAGAGGGATGGCAGGAAACAAAGCGCTTGATCATTGTCTTCGGTCCACCCCCCCCTGGGGCACCTGGTGCTGGCCACTGTCGGCAGACAGGATACTGGGCTAGATGGACCTTTGGTCTGACCCGGGTACGGCCGTTCTTATGTTCTTATGAGTTGTGGACTAAAGGTAATAACAAATGGAGTTCTGTTATTTTCTCTTTTGGGTCTTAGCCAATATCAGTCAGAGGCAGAGGGTGGCTGTTGTCTAGATACCAGGACATTCTACCCAGGGACATGGCCAGGTTGCACTTAATGGATGACCAGGTCATGAATAGCAATTATTGATTGTACTGTACTCCTCCCCACATCTGCAAAAATGTTATCAGATGAAGAAAAGAATAATTCTTAAATGATTTTTCATTTGTAAATCAAAATGTAATTGATTTAAGAAATCTTTTACACCTGACCTGGCCATAGATGCCACCACTTCTAGTCAGAGGCTGAAATTTAAGAAAACAGAAAAAGCAATTTTCTATGCTTTTTAAACAAACATGCACCTGAAACCAATCATCCCCCACTCAGAACTTTTATCACCCTAATGCATCCAGAGTATCAGATTGAGCTCTTGCCTATTGAACTTCTACCTATTTAAACTGTTCAGTAAAACCATTTGTGCAAACTCCAGTGTGGACAATCCTATTTCACTTGAAGAGTGGCTTATTTTGGTTTAGCTTGGCCTGCAAATGTAGTGGTTATGCAAGAGAAACTAATATATGCCTGGTTTAAACTAGGCGTGGCTAAATACAATTTTTACAGGGATGCAACTAACTTACACAGTGTATAACTTTAGTGCATAAATAGTTAAAGTTAACGGATATAGTTAAACCTGCACAAACCCCTGGTGCAGATGCAGTTATTCTGACATAGACTATTTATAGTTGCAGGCTTGTTTTGATCCACAATAGGAGGTGGCACTGATCTGACAATTTCGTTTCTAAATCGAAGCAAAACCAGCGTGTGGACAAGGCTTAAGAGGCCCTTGGCGTCGGTGTAAGTCCTCAGTCGAACATCACTCCCATCTTTAAGTGGGCACCACTCAGATCAGCCCCGAGGGGGGCACCCACAGCTGTACTGGGGGGCTTGCCCTCTTTTCAGCCAGCCTCCGCCGTAGCTGGCCGCGCCTGTGCCATGCAAACCCTTCGCCGGGGACAGCGACTGCGTGCAAGTGCGAAGCTCGCGCCCCAGCAGGGGAGCAAGCGCTGCGCGCGGTGCCGTTCCCCCCGCCCGGGCCCGGGCTTGGCACCTGTGCAGCCACCTGCAAGCGGGGCGCGCTGCCCGCCTGGCCCTGCGAACGACTCGCGCCAGGCCCGGGGCGGGGAGCCGAGCGGCGGCGCGGCGGGAGGTGAGGCGAGGAGGGGTCCGCCCCGCACGGGGCTGGGAGCGGGGAGGAGGGGCCGCGCCTCGGGAGGGAGCCGCGGGCGGGCTGCTGGGCCCGGCACTTCCTGCCCCGCTCCAGGCGAGCCCCAGCGCGCGGGGCCCCGCGGCGCTCGGAGCATGGCGTGCTGCTGGGGCGAGTACCAGGTAAGCCCCTGCCCGCAAGCAGCTGCCGGGCTCCAGCCCCTCGCCGGGACGCACCGAGGGCTTCGGAGCGCTGGAGGAGCGATAGGCTGCGTGGCCCCGCAGCTGCTGCCTTTCCCCTCTGGGAGGCACAGTCCGCCCCCTGCGAGAGAGCCTGTGGCAGAGGCAGCAGCACCCGACTCACGTCCCCTGGGGGCATGGGAATCCCGCACCCAGCCCCACGCACTCGGCTCTGCGGCGGCCCTCGCCCCCTCCGCAGGGAAGGCATTTTCCACATTCCCTCTCCCCCGGCCCTCTCTCTTTTTTCCCCTGCGCCGACTCTAGCTCTTGCTGACGGAGATCCCATTTACTTGGGCCAGGATCTTCGGGGGGCTTCCTCCTAGGACCCTCCCAAGTCCCCACTAGTAGTTAGAGACGGGAAAGACCTGTCAGCAGCCGCATGCTCAAGGGCGCTACAGCGCGTCAGTCCAGAGTAACCACATTGGTGCTGGAGTTAGTGGAATCAGACCAAAGCTGGCCACGAATCCAAGCCCATGGCCTGGCAGGCACAGAATACAGTTCTCCACCCCCCAAGCTCTTTTCTGGTACTAAACTGATTGATACCACACTTGAGTTCAAAAGGCTAAGAGGAGGCCACTTGCCCCCTACTTCGGGAGGAAAGTACTTAGAAAAAAGGAGGGGGTAAAGTGCTGGCTTAAAGTTGTTTGACAATTCTTCTTTGCCCAATATAGTCACTGTAGAAAAGCCTCTCAGGGTACTTGGTGGGCCATGTCTTGTGCTGGTGTATGTAGTCTTTGGATGTTGGTATCAATGGATAGTTATCATTTGTTTGGGTGTGTTCCTCCAGTTTCCCTGTACTCTAAAGTACTCTCCATTATTTGGAGGACAATTGGGATATTTTATATAGTAATATTGTGCACTATATGTAAAATCAATATTTGTAAGAGTGCACAAATTAACAAATACCTAACATGTTGTGCACACTAAGTTACTCTTTCAGTGCTTTTCAGATGTCTAAAACTAACTTCAATTACGCTTACATTTTATGTTTAATTTTAGGTTTCTGTAGATGGGATTTCTGGACAAAGAGAATGGAGACCTCTGATTTATAGAAAATGCACAGATGTACTCTGGTTGATTTTATTCTTTCTTTTTTGGGCTGGTTTGGTAAGCATGCTATCCATTGAAAGAGAAATATTATTTAGAGCTACTGTGATTCTGAATAAACATTTAGGTGACCTCTCTCACTGCAGAAATTACAGTGCCTTGATCTTGTGGTCAGAGAGGAGGATTTTTGTGCCTGCACAAAGTAACTCCAAAGTCAGTTTAGTTCCACACCTGTGGTCAAAGGTTCTGCTTGCAAGGATCCAGTTGCAAGATCATCTTCTTGTATGTAGAACAAGCTCTTTGGGGCAGAATCTTTATGTTATGTTTATGTCCAGAGTCTAGGACTGTGGGGGCACTTGGTATTACCACAATACAAATTACTAATCAGTCTTGTATTCAATTTTCTAACTTTTTTACTACAATTAATTCAAAATAACATTGCATAATACTTTTGCACACTTTATAAACTAAACTGACTTGGGAAACAGGAGTTTTGTATTCCACCTTGTGTTTAATGCCCATGTAGATACAAAATGTCAGCCCTTGAAACACGTCACACCATGGTGATTTCCAGCAATTTTTTTCTTTCATTTTTCTCATTGCTTATTCTCTGATAGATTTTATTATTCACGTGTGAATTATGATTTCTTTTTGTTTGAAGCAAATTTGTGGTGACACTGCTATTTGTTCACGTAGGCAATGACTTTGTTTCAGGTTGTTTTGCTGTCTGGAAGTGCACGTTATTTGCGCATACATGTTGGCACACCCTCTTGCAATTATTTAACGTTTGCAGCCAGCCATTTACTAGCAGTAGTTGTAGATCACATTCAGTATGCTAAACTTTTGTTTTAGTTTGTAACCTATGTGGAAGCAGCATGGGCCAGCCAACAAGTAAGTGCTGTTGGAACTGTAACTTCCATCTGTCAGAATTTTTCTTAGAAGGCATATTTAGAAGTAGGGTCACAGAAGGCTACCTCATGTATTTTTGTTACTGAGGTAGCCATCTGATTGCTGGAAGTGTATTAACTGAATAAATAAATTGGATCTAAAAATATTTTGCTATTGTTACAGAGTTGTAATGCATATATACATAGCAACCAGAGCTATCAAGTCTCTACAATGCTATATTAAGACAAATTAAGATATAAAAATTCAGGCATCACAATATTAATGTGATATAAATCAAGTTCTCCAACCATTTTTTTTCTCTGAAGCCCCCATATGCTATAAAAACTCTAAGGTCCAGTGAGGGGAGACTTGAGGCTACTAGCTTTAGTGGGAGGGAGGAAGACTTGGAGCTTTAGCCCTTTGGGGTGCCATGGCTCCGAGCTTTGGCCGCTGGGAGGGGCAGATGGGGAATAGGTATACTTTGACTTCTAGTTGGGAATGGGTGCTGCTCTGTAAGGGTTGTATCAGCTCCTCATGGCAGGGTCTGGGGAAGGAGCACCACCTCTACCACCTGACTCTTCTCAGGAGGCCACCCAGTCTAGATTGGGCTGTGTGTGTGTGCAAGCAAACATTTGTAATTCAGAGCTGAGCCTCCCTACAATTTGATAGTTTGAAAATTGCAGGCAGGGGGTATCTAGGAGTATGTTCAGCGAAGGTTATAGCTCAGGTAAAGGGCTAGCTAACAGTTTTGTTCAGGGAGGGATTTAGCTGAGGGTGCATAGCTAGGAACTGTGCGTGGGCCGGGGTGTATCTCTGTGTATAGGAAGGGGATCTCTGGGGTTTTTTGTGCTGGGAGAGCTTCTCTTCTGCAGTTGCTGCTCCCCAAGGACTCTGCTAGCCCTGGAGCTGAGTCCATCTATCTGGGCAGGACTTAATGGCTGCACAATCAGTCAAAGGGGGCTGAGATCTGAGAAGCAGCTGCAGCTCTGGGCATCACCAGCAGCAAAAGGAGGATACAGGAGAGTGCCATGGTTGTGTACTGCATGGGACCAGCTAGAACAGCAACTGCCCTGCACTGCCCACCTCTGGCTTCCTGACTCCAACCGGGCCAGAAGGCAGAGCCTCTGGTCAGAGGGAAAAGAAGAGGCTTGGGAGGTGGAGGGTGGGGTGTATGGAGCTGCACATGGGACTGCTCAGCTCTGACACTGCAGTTTGGGAGGGTGCAATGCCCCCCATGTTACCCTAACTCTGTTCATGGGCTTGGGGCTTGTGGACTCCACAGTTGAGAACTGCTGATGTAAATCACTAGATTCCAAACACCTAAGTACAAATCTGATTACTTATATGATTAAAGTAATGAATGTACATAATTCCTTGCAGGATGAGGCTCAGTTCTGCACAGACTTACTACATTTAAAAAATTCCCCAAACTACTTAAAAGAATATTTAAGTTGAAAATCAAGTGCTCAAAAGTTAGGAAATGCTGTAATTAAGGTTGTCTGTGTAACCTTAATTTGGTGTTTTTATGCATGTATATATAATTATATACAGTCTTTAATTACATGACCACATACTGTTTTTTGCATTGGACCCCAACAACTTTTATTGATTAAATTCTCAATGCCCCTGTGATATTTGGTGATTTTATTCCCATTTTATGGTAGAGTAACTGAGACATAGAAATCTAGGCCAAAATTGTCAAGTGTCTCCTATTTTTGGGTGTCCAACTTGAAACACATAGAGCCTGATTTTCAGTATTTCATTTTTACATCACTGTATATATTCAAGCACAGTTCCAGTTGACTTCAGTTGCTCTTGTGAGTGCTCAGAGCTTCTGCAAATCTGGCCACAGGTGTCTCACATTCGGCAACTAAAAATGAGGAATACAAATTACTGAACACCTGTGAAGTTTGTTGGAAGTAATTTGTGCAGCATTACACAGGAAGTCTGTGGTGCAGACAGGGTTGAAATGAAGTTTTCCAGGGTGTTTAGTTTCTTTAAGCACATGACCGTTTTTTCTTTTCCTATAATTCTGTGCCTCAGTAACTACACACTTTCTTACTCTGTAATGAATTACAAAAGTGTCCTAACTGTAACACGCTGTTGGTCCAATGTGGTCCAAAGGCCTTGCTCTGACCGTCAGTGCAGGGGTGAATTTCACTTCAAAATATTCATTACAGTGTAAAGCAATGTTTGAAAAGTTAATACCTGATTTTTGAAGCACCAGACAAAAATTATGTAGGTTAAACAAAGAACTTTTAATTGAATAGTAGAGGAAAAAAGCATAGTATTGTGTGTATCATTAATTCGAAAGAAAAATAATATAATGCATATTTTAATAGATGTTTATAACTGGCTATGCTGTAACAGCCGGCGCTGCAGAAAGACTTGTATTTGGGTATGACAGCTATGGGAACATATGTGGTAGGAAGAACACTCATGTTGAAGGTGCGCCTCTTTCTGGACAGGATATGACAAATAAAAAGTAAGTACATCAGTTTTTTAAATTAAATTCTTGAGATTTGGTCACTGTGAGTGCAATAAATGATCTGTAGTACATAAATCTTTGGTCTGTTAGGGTATGTCTACATTGCATTCCTCTTTCGAGAGAGGACTTCAAATGCAGACAAACGAAATTGCAAATTAAGCACGGATTTGAATTTCCCATGCTACATTTGCATAATCGCGTCCGGGCGCTATTTTGAAATACCCTATTTCGAAAAAAGAAACGCTGTGTAGATGTGGTTATTTCGGAAGAAAACCCTGCTCGGCTCTTGTTACAGTTCAAAAGTGGAAGCCCCTCAGGGAGCACAGGGCCATGCGCCTGAGCCTTTGAAATGTACAAGAGCCCTGCCAGGGCTCCTTCTACATTTCAAAGGCAGAAGCCGCCATTCTCAGTGGGGCTCTTGTATGTTTCAAAAGGAAGCCCTGCAAGAAGTGCAGGGCCAGCCCCTGCTGGCCCTGCTCCCTGCTGTCCCTGATCCCTGCCAGGCTTCTGTGTTTTGAAATGTACAAGAGCCCTGCTGGGGCTCTTGTACATTTCAAAAGCAGAATCACAGCAGAAGTGGTGGAAAGGGAGACCGCTTCAGTCTCCCCTTGCGCTGTTTCCAGCTGTGCCTCTATCTCCCCTGCTCCTGGCAGAAACGGTGCTGGGGGGAACCGGCTTTTAAGTTGGCTCCCCCAGGCCCAGCTCCTGCTCCCCCCCCCCCTTCTGTCTCCCTCTGATAGAGGCAGTGGGGAGGGAGGAGGAAGAAGCGACTAGTCACAACACTAGTCAACTAGTTGCTCACATCCCTACTGCCCACATAGGTTTATTGCATGTCTGAGAGCCTGAAATGCAATTTAAGATAAATGGCATGTTAGAATCACTTCTTACCTTTTAGTTTCAAAATCCAAGTGTTCCAATTTCATGTGGAAAAACACATCACCCACTGTTATATTTTGTACTGCTTTTAAAGATAATGAGGCGGTTCAAAATTATATGAAATATATAAAGCTTGCTTTAAAAGAGAATTCTCTCCCTCCTTCCTAGACATGTGTTCTTTTTGAATTCGTGCAGTCTGGAAATTAAACAACTTAAAATCAATTCAATCGCCTTGTGTGTGTCTAGCTGTCCACAAGAGCAACTTAATTCTCTGGAAGACATCCAGCTTTTTGCAAAGAACAATGGTATGTAGTAAAGAATATGGATTCCTTAATCTGTGTAGAAGAGTTAAGCAGTTTTTAATCTTATAATATGTACTCCTGTTTGAAATAAGTTGTACTGGATCTTTACTTCCTTATTGTTAATTTATTTGATAAGCCAATATCAATGGAAAGCATGTTCTTGTTCATGCTTATTTAAATATTTTATTTATGAGAAATGTTCTGGATCGCTTATGTGTATAAAACTATTAGATGCATTTCTGAAAGGGACTGGATTGTTCAGGAGGAAGGTGGCTATTGAATTCAAACTAGTTCAGGTTGGAGTGGAATTGATAAATGGACGCCTTTTGTATGCTATGTGAGATATCTGCATTAACTCTGAATTGGATCCTTTAAATTCAATTAAAACTATAATGAAACATTGTTTCATTGACCTATCAAATCTATGAGCCCTTTACATGTAGTGAGTTTTGTTTTCAAAGCCAAACTAGAATCATTTTTATTTTATGCTGATAGTCTAAAAAAAGTTACAAGTAGCTATTGTGCAAAATTTTTGTGTTGCTTTTCAGTATATAACTATGGTAAGCTAAAATTGATCCTTGCCTCAGTGATACATTACACAGCTAAAATGTCATATTCAAGATATCAAGGAATTAAGACACAAAAAACTACGGGCCTTTACCCAGCATTATCCATTATAGAATACAAAGCTGAATATGGAAATCTGAAATGCTCCTTGAAGATCCCCAGTAGACATAACGAAGAAACCATTTATACACTAGTCCAGAGTATTTTGTAAAAAAGCCCAGGGTCTGAGTTCTCTGGGCACAAGGCAGAGAAGATCGGATTCTAAATCTGGTTCTTTTTGAAACAATAAATTGACTACAGAAATCTGGTCAGTGCTGCTCACTAAATAGAGTCTTTGGCAGGCAATGGCTAACACTCTGGGAATTCTTTTGTTCGAATATCTTGGACTGGATGGCAAGAATAGCTGTTTACAATACTTTTTTTTTTTAAATTTAATTTTGAGGTACTTGATGATTATTTAATACTTTTTTTACATACATAACGAGCTGTGTACCCCAGTGATGCTCCTTAAATAATCTCAGCATAATTGAATTAGGTTACATGAAACTCCATCTACTTTTAAAGAATTCATATACCTGTCTTTAGAGAGTTGGCAATTTTGCATTTTAATTGGTTTGACTACATCCAAAGTAGGGATGTAAAGTCCCATTTAATTGGTTAACCAGCTACCCACGTCGGGTGGGGGGGGCTGCCCTTGCTGGGCTGGAGCCCCCCCCCCCCCCCCCCACCTGTGGAGAGCCCCTCCTGCATGCAGCAGCTCCTGACCCATGCTGGGTGAGGGCTGCTTCAACCCCACTGGTGAACTGTAACCAGTAAGCATCACATGAGTAATGCTTACCAGTTAACAGATCACATCCCTAATCCAAGCATTACTTTTTCACAAGCACTGTAGTAATGTATTTTACCAGCAGACAGCCTGAAGATAGTGGATTAATGTTCTTAGGTCTGTGACTGGAAGATATTTATTTCATTCTGAATCACCAATCCTGCTTTAATTTACATAAATACATTTTTTTTGCTGTTGTCTCAATGGGAGCAAATAAGACTTTAAATACCTAAACACGTGAGGGCATTTGTGTGACCTAAGTCTCGAGGTTTGGTGATCGATGAGATAATGAAACATTCAAGATAAAGCAGAAATAAAGTTGTGCTCATTTCTCTTAATATATTCACATGGCTTTGGGATCTCAGTTTTTTAAAAAGATTCAGTATTAGTGAAAATGCAAATTGGAGCCCAATTCAGAGGTGACTCTACAGGAAGCTGAAGTTGGTGTAATTCCACCATTCTCCCAACTCTCCAGGATGCACTGTGCTCCAACTTAAATTCTCTGTAAGCTCCCTTACACATACTAATGTATAACTTACATTCCTATTATGACCCACTGAGTTTAGGGAAATGTAGATGGGTATAACTTGTACACCAAAGAAGAGAGATGTATAGCAAGAAAAAAAGTCATATCATGTCCCCTTTCTGAACATACACATCGATACACCTTCTTCTGTCTCCATGGCATTTAATTTACCCCAGTGTAGACTCTATTACATTGTTTTACACATCAGCAGATGGGCAGTGATGATGTTAGTCACCTGGATTTATGGATGTATGGTTGCCCTAAGCTAGTGTCTCCAAACATTTTTTGGTTATCCCTAGGGATGTTAATTAACGTTTAAAATGTTAAGCAGTTAAACCCTAGGTTTAACTAGTTAACCCTGGAGCAGCATGGACTCCCTACCCCCACTGCACACCATGAGTAGAGAACTGCTTCAGCCTGGCTGGGCCTGCCATGCCACGGGCTGCTCCAGCAAGGCTAGACTGAGCCCACTGCACCAGGCGGTGGGCATGGGGCTGCTCCAACCGAATACCCGATAAGCATGCTGGTAAGGCTCATGTTTACCAGGTAACCGGTTAACCCTTTACATCCCTAGTTGTCCCTAACCCCTTGTCTGGTCTGGGCCGGGCCTCCCCAAGAGGTGTAGCCAGAGGTGGGAGGAGGAGCCAGGGGTTGCTGTGGGCCCAAGCTGGGAGAGTGTCCAGGTGCGCAGTTGTATCTAAGGTTGGGGGTGGGACTGGAACAGAGCTGGGGGTAGAGCAGAGTTGGATAGTGCTCCCTCCCCCCTCAACATGGGGGCTGACCAGGGCACTATTGGCAAGCCCCAAATGTTCCTCTAGGCCAGCGGATCCCAACCTTTTCCAGATGGGGACCCATTTTGACAATTCAGGAAGACTTGGTGACCCAAGGCAATTCAAAAACAGGGGGAGGAGGGGAGGCAGAGCCACCTGGGGAGACACTTCGCGACCCTTTTGAAATGTAATGGCGACCCGGAGGTTGGGAAACCCTGCTCTAGACCCTCTTTTGGGGTTGCCACACGCTTTAAGGGCCACTGGCCTAGACTGGTAAGAATCACCCAGGAAGCCCAGGCAACTGTGGGGAGCCCATGGTCCTCCATATGCCTTGGGTGTGGAACTGGGCTACCCAAGGGCAGCCCCTGGCCTGTATCGCTGCCATGCAGTATATGCCTCCTAGGCAGATAGAGGGTTGAGGGCTCCCCACAGTGGCCTGGGCTCCCTGGGCAGCTCTTACTATGGTCCCAGCTTCCAGCTAGATAGGAGCCGTGGCCTTGGGACAAGGGGAGGAGCAGGAAGTAGGGCTACATGGCAGGGACATGGAGCAGGGTCCCAAATTTCTTTGTGCCCAAGGGCCCCTTAATCTGCCTCTGTTGGTAGATTGCAGTGTGATTTGCAATGAGAGATTTACCATCAATGCTTGTTAACAGTGTGAAGGCAGATTGGTTAGGGCTGTACACTGCTTTGACCGCAATGTAAAAATATTGGAGTAATAACCGGGCTCCCTTGGGAGCCAGCTGAGTCATTCAGTTAGGGTGCACTGCAAGCAAAGGGGTGGCCAATCCCCAAAGCTGGTGGCTATTTCAATATTTATATTTACCAAGCTAGCACAAAACAGTTTCTGTATTACCTTATTAATCAATCAGAAGTTCAAAGCACCCAACCTCAGGCTTCTACCCAGACACCCTAGTCAAATACACTTTTACCAGTTCCAAAGGACTGGACATATTCCCTTCCAGGTCAACACACGTTTCAGACTTTATTCCAAATACATGCTTATAGCAAGTTCTTACTAACTACATTAAAATAAAAACAAACAAAATGGAGACTATTAGTTAAAACATCAGTAGGATACAGACATGAGTTCAATTCTTGAGGTTCAAATACGTAATAGTGATGGTGATCTTGTAGTTAGAAAAAGTTCTTTTAGGATTTAGTTCATCGTCATTAGTCCAAAATCCAGTATTATATTCAGGTTGTTTCCAGCCAATGACAGGGATCGCAATCCATAAGGCTTAGATTTCCCCTGTACAAAACCTCAAGCAGAGCTGAGAGGGAAAAAGGATCGTGCCCAAAAGGACTCTGTACCTTTGCAGCAGCAGCCTCTTGATCTGGGAGAACACAATAGGCTTTTGACATAACCTTCTGTCTGATAAACATTGTGGTAATTAGCACAAGGTAATTTATCCATTAAACAGTTCACATACAGTTTATTACAACCTTCAAGGAGACATATAAACAACAATACCACTTCTACCAAGCTTTACCATAAATGTTAATGCTTCCTTCTGATCTTGAATCAAAGCTATAGTAACCGACAAGGATTGTTCTCATTACAAGACCTGAGCAAACACCTACCCTTCTACTGTTCTGACAGTGCAAGTTTGCATTTTGAAGTTCTGTTCTAACACAGTGATCTCCAGCCTTTTTAAGCATGAGATCACTTTTTGAATTGAAGTGCAATCCAGGATCCACCTCAAACCTAACACTCTTGTCCTGCCTCCTTCCCCCCCCTTCTCCAAGGCTCCGCCCCTGCTCACTCCATCCTCCCTTCCCACCCTCACTCACTTTTATTGGGTTGGGGTGCAAGGGAGTGGGATTCGGTCTCTGATCTTGGGCTAAAGGATTTGGAGTGTGGGAGGGGTTCTGAGCTGAGCCTGGGGCAGGGAGCTGAGGTGCAGGATGGGTGCAGGGGGCAGGCTCTGGGAGGGAGTTTGGGTGTAGGGGGACTCAGGGCTCGGGCAGAGGTTTGGAGTGCAGGAGGGGTTCAGGATTGGGGCCAAGGTTTGGAATGCAGGCTCTAGCTGGGCACCATTTACCTCAGGTGGTTTCCAGGTGGTGGTGCAGGGAGCTAAGGCAGGCTCACCCGTCCTCTGGCCTTGAACCACTCCCGAAAGTAGCCAACAAACTCTCTCCATCCCTGCCCCCCTCTGCTCTGTGGAGATGGGGTACAGGGTGGAGGGAGGGGCACCCTGACATCAGCACCCCTCCTCTTCTTCTGCCCTGCACAGCAAGGAAGAGGCTCCTGGGCAGAGGGCAGGAGCAGCATGGCAGAACTGAGAGGGTCAGATGAAGTGCCAGCACTTAACAGCCTCCTGGCTAAACCTGTCAGGCTCATCTGTCAAAGGCTCCAAGATCTACCAGTAGACCCCCATCTACTGGTTGGTGACCACTGCTCTAACATAATGTAACAGCCCAGCTATCATTTACACATCTCTCAACATGCCTTTAAAGATTGACCCTGGACATTCAGCCTATAAGCTGGTTGACCCTTTCTGGCCATGTGCCACATTTTAATCAGATGTCTAATATTTCAATCAGATAACATCATGTTTGGAGTAAAGTTTATCAACAAGGGCTTGTAGTTCATCCACTTTACAGTCAAACCACAACTTTTACATTTGGCAGAGTTTGTGTTGGAATGTGTTGCAATCTGCCCTATACCTGTCCTTTTTGACTCAGAGTAGGTTATGTAACCGCATAGAATGTGCTTGTCACTTGAGAGCAAGGATAGTTGATATTTCAGGAGCATTGTCATCAAAATAGTCTGTGTGACAGTGTTTTTAAATACTGAACACAATCCACAACAGCGCTTTAGATTGTGTCAGGGATACCCATTTGACAGAATGTCGTTGCTGATCGTTGGAAGAGTTTTCTACAAGAGTAAGTAGCTGTGTTGAAAATTGTTTAATGATTGACATCTTTCAGCCAAACAATATTTACATGCTATCCCGAGCTGGGTTTTTTATGGATTTGATTGAATAAGAAGAGAAAGCTTTGACCTAATAAGATGGTAGTCAGTCCCACAAATAGTTCTTCATAATACCTGAGTTGTGGTTTGCATGCTTGTGTGCAGGCTGTGGGTATCAGCATTGCGAGTCATGGCACCATAGCTTTGAAAGCATCCAGCGGGGTGTCTCAGGTGAGGATGTTAAATGTTTCACCAGTTAACTGGTAAGCCTCACCCTTAATGTGGAGGCTTACCTGTTAAGGTTAACAGGCGGGGGATGAGGGCAGTTCTAGCCCTGTGGCAAGCTCGCCAAATACAGGGGCTGCTCTGGTCATCCGCGCTGGACCTTCGCACGCTGCCCGCCCAGCTCCCCTTTAATCAGTTAACCAGTTAAACAAGATGTTTCACTAGTTAACTAATTAATGGGATTTTACATCCCAATTTATTGGTCTGAGCTGAATTGCAAAGTGTCATATCCTCATCAGAGTTCATCATTGTCAGTTTGTAAATGCTGATCAGTAAAACAAAACATCCACCTCTTAGGGCAGTCAGAATTCCCAGTCTGTCATTCATACCAATGGCTAGGTTTTCCAAACGAGACAAGATTCCTTCTGATTGCAAAGACAGTTTCTGTGTTCTGAGGCTCATTTTGTGGGTGTCCCTGTCAGAAGAAAGTATACCAACCTAATGTGCTTCTCAGTCAGTTGACTCTCTTCAGCAACCACATCTCTCTCAGAGCTGCAATGTGAATGCAGTATCTTTCAAGCTCTTGAGCAATAGGAGCAGTCCACCTGGCAGGACCATTTGTTTGGTTCGGACAGTTAAGAGGTGTACAAACATTCCACCTTGCAACGTTAAAGCAAAGGAAACTTTTCAAGGCTTATCTGAATTTTGACTGCATGATGGGATGCCCTCCAGCTGAGCTGTTCAGGGCTGTTCACGATGAGCAGTTTTTGGAGAACTTTTCTAGCACCCTCTTGTGATTGAGGTCAGTTGTGCTATCCCTGAATCAGTCAAGATACTGCTGGGCTATAGTGTCCACCCCAGGTCAATACAGAGTCTTGACCTACACACGTATGGGTTCACAGCTGTGACTCCTAGCAGTGTTCCTTGTCCATCACTTTCACCATTCTCCTGTCACTCTAGGACTCATTAAATTATCAAAGGCAGTACCAGAAATGGTTTCAGATGGAGAAACAGCTGCATGCCAACTCATACTCTCTTGGCCAACAAAACCATTTCTAGTGGCAAAGTAAACTGAGATAACTGAAGGATTTGCTGGCTGCATGTTTATTTTTGTAGTTACCTTCTCTTTGATCAGTTGCCCTATTTCCCAGGCTAGTAAGTTTGGCTTGCCCCCCAAATCTGTATAAGAGAGTCTAATTTACCTACCTAACACGATATTACACAACATCTCTGAATTTGGCTCTGAAGGGAGGATTCTGGAATATAAGAAATGAGAAAAGAAAATAGTATAATCATCTGAGATTAGTAAAATTTGGATTATCCAGTGTTTCAGTAGGTTGTGCTTTCATCTCTTAAAACCAGTTGCAACAATTTACTGATAAAAGTGGGAAAACCAGAAAATATTACTGTCTCTGTAGAGAATGGGTTAGGGGTTTGATCTTGATTCATGAAGTTGTTATCTGGACTATTTAAGATTTTAAGCTGTCTCCTAAACAGAAAAATGTTTATTTAAATACAAAATTATTGAGGAAAAACAGTGCAGTTTTGTAAACTAATATTTATTATGCTGCTCCAAATTTTCCAAACAACCCTTGATTTGAACAGTATGCAATTTATATAGATTTTTAGTACTTTTAAGAAGTGTGTTTTCTGCGCAGAAAGGAACATTGACTAATAACAAGTTCCCTCTCACGAGGTTTTATTTCTCTTAGGTTCTTGCCTTTGTGTTTATAACTTGAACATTTCCAGTTACACGCTAAATCCAAAAGCAGCTGAGCTATGTCCTACACTGCCAGTTCCACCAAGGTAAAAATTACTGTGTGCTTCACTGCACTGTTTATTCAAGACAGCTTTTCGAAGACTGTCCTTCACATTTTGTGCTTGACTTGATGCATACCAATCAGAATGATTTTACTTTGTTTAATATCTTTGATTTTAGATTTTTGAATTGTCATATGCGTGCACGTGCACTCCCTTCCTCCCATGCTTTTCAGACTCCTGTTCAGAAGAGATCGTTAAGCATATGTTCAAGTCCCATTGCCTTCTGCAGGCATAGTACAGAATTGGACTCTTTATGCTTCTGTACTCCTTTGCACAAAGGAAAGCGAAGAAAAGAGTGTGAGAGATTTCAGAGCTGAAACGTAAAATGACTTGAAAAGAGGGCACCTCACACTTATTTCTTTGACAGTCTGTATTTTCTCTCTGCAGTGTGAAATCCTCATGAGCAGTCTCTGTTATGAATGTGATACTTACTCATAAAAGCAGAACTGGTCGAAGCAGTTTCCCTAGCAGTAGTCACCATTTACTTATTAATTAAAGAGGCATACTATGGTGTTTGACTGCTGTTTCCTTTTAGACACATGAGTTTGTCTGAGCTCTAAAACCCTTCCTGCTGGCTTAGTGTAGCAGTGCCAAGCCTAGAGGGATAATACATGGAGGACACTTGGCTAACAGTGCCAAATAACATTGTTTTATATGTAAATATTTGAGTGGGCTAACTGTATGCTCAAGCTGGTCAGGCATAGGCTCAGTACACTCTTAAGAATGTTGGACTATCATGAACACTATGCAAATGCGTGTGTGCATATACAATGAATAATAATATATTGATAAAGCCTATAGTTGTACTGACTTGTGTTTTAATTCCATCCATTCTTGCAAATTAAGTAAGTTAAGCCCAGTTCATGTTTGACTAGGAGACTACAAAGGAGCAGAAACCTTTGTTGGTGTTCAGTAGACTGCATTCTTCCCGAGTCAGTACTGAACCAAAACCCTACCTGGAGGCACTATGCTGGTAGAAGAGCTGGCTTTCAGATGATATGTAACTGACCTGCTGATTATTTGTGCCCGTGAAAGATCTTGTGTCTTTTTTCCTTAGAGTAGGGTTATTAATCATACTGACTTGGGAAAATTCCAATTTGGCTGAATATGTTCTGCCTTCCTAAATCTCTCCTGTGGTTTTAATCAAATAGAGAGATTTCCTTTCAGTTATAAATTGTTATGCAGTGTTGTGGTGCATTGTTAAACTGCTGTGCTCCTTTACTCCATATGCGGCTTCAGTTTTGTGGGAAGGATGAAATGATCTCTGTATATTGGCTTAAGTTCTGGAAAGTGTTTTGAGATAGTGTTTTGATATAGTTCAGGGGAGCCCTAAAGTTCATTCTAAATATTCCAAATTTACCATAAACTGCTTACCTTAATTTAGAACAGTGTCTTTATTTTGGTGGCAGTGATCACCTATTTTTTATACTTAATTTTTACTAAAAAGCAAACAAACATAATGCTGCATATAAACAAAACACAGCAACTTTTGTTCGAACTGTCTTATTGATCACTGAATGGATCTGAAACCTTTCTCTCCAGTAATCAACCTTTCCCCCATCTCTATTTTTTTAACTTTCCAGCAAATCCTTCCCATTGTTTAATCGATGTGTTCCACAAAACCCTGAGTGCTATTCACAGTTTGCATCTGTCTTGATAAATGGGGTTAATGAAGCTGATGTTTTTCATCGTATTCTGAGTGGAATAATGGCAGGAAGAGATACTGTAATAGGACTGAGTGTCCTTGCACTAGGTAATGTTATGAACAGATACAATTTTTTTAAAACATTGAATCTTGGTATTTTCTGCATAGACGAATTTATTTTTATTTAAGTTAAGAGCGAGAACTGCTATTTGCTTTCACAGGGCATTTGGTAGACTAGTGAAATTTAGATTTATAGAAACCGGACTGAAAACTTACTCTGCGTCACTTGTATGTTTATTTTTTGGTTTTTGGCCTGGCTCCATTAGAAACTTTAGGTGAAAAAGTTATAAAATCAGAATTTATCCTAGCGTGAAATATGTTTTATTGATACACTATTCCCACTTTTCTTGCCATTCTGAGAAGGCCATTGAGGGCTTAGAAACTAGTTTCTAGGGAGATTGTAAACACACATTCCCCTTGAGTGTGCATGTGCTAAATGCATCAAAGCCAGATAACTTTACCTAGCAGTACCTGAAGAGTTGGTGCTGGTGCCTTCTGTACCTTAGCTCCTCCCCATGCTGTTTAAAGGCAGTGCCACTCTGATCCTCCTCTGTTCCTGCACACCAAACACTATAAATTTGAGTCTCAGATGCAGAGGGGATAAAGCAGAGACCATGGAACATTTTTCTGCACTCCATTTTGAAGAACATTTACCTATAGTGTAACAGTCTTTTCAAGTGATTGCCGATGTGTGCTCCATTTAAGTGATTCAAAAGCAGTTTCAGAAGGAAATGAGGTCAGAGTCTGCTCAAAATTGCCGTCCCAAAACTTGCATCTGATCTGCACTTGGTTGTAATAACATACTGCGTTGGTATATATATAAAACCAAATAGAACCTCTGCAAATGTCCAGTGTCAAAATGCCACTGAAAAATTCAACCAGTTCCATTGGGGCTTTGTCAAATAGCTCTTAACCTGCATGGAATGAAGTGAGCTCTCCCATAAGCTATTGTAATACAGGATGTTATCCACCTGGAAATCATCTGCAATATGCAAAAGAAATGAAAAGATGAGGTGATGAATGGAATAGTTAAGTATCTGTCAAGTGAAATGGCAAACATTGTGTCTCATCCAAGGAATGAAAATGCTGCTTATCAGCACTTGAATGAAGTTTGGGGAAAAATACGGGTGTGAAAATTGTCTGATTAGGATGAAATTGTGACACCGCCTTAAACAAAAACTTAAGATATGACATCAAAATGACTTTGTCTTTAAAAAACTGATTATATGAGGCCTATGCCATAAGGGCCTGCAGCTCCCTAACTAAACTTGCAGAAACTATGGCCACAAGGAACAGTCTTTTGGCATAATAGAGACAGAGAACAAGTTGCCAAGGACTCAAATGGAAGACTCATGAGGGCATCCAACCCAGTGCTGAGGAATTCCCATTGAGGAATCGCTCCCTACGCTAATGGGAGGAGACAAGTGATCCCTTTCAGAAATATGACTACTGTGGAGTTTGAGAAGGCTGAATTTCCCTTAGATGAAAGATGAAGTGCCAAAATCATTGCCACGTGGACTCTCCACAAACTGAGAGAGACACTAGAAGACTGGATGTGCAACAATTACTTCAGAATGTCCTGAATGCAGGATCCTATTGAATCTCCCCCCATCCTAGGGACGAGATTGAAAAATGTTTCCATTTAACCAGATAGGTAGCCCTTACTAGAATCTGTCAAAGAGCTTCAGAACAGCACACCTGTTCCTTGTCTAGCTATGCAACATCCATGCTGTGAGGTGCAGGCTGTTCAGTGCTGGGTGTGAAATCTGACTATGATACTGACTCAGTAGATCAGGACAATAGGGTTAGACAGACAGACTGAGGTGGTCACCCTTATGCTAACAGTGCCCCATTGGTGTATTGCTAGACAAAGTTCTCAAGCTTTGGTCCTCAGCATGCATCCCCTAAACAGAACATATATGTGCATTCATATCTTGAAGAGCAACAGCTGTAGAACAAGTAGATAACCATCTTATTCGTGTAAACTGTAAAATTTGGATACTCTCATGACTCCAAAGCTTAAATAATAAAGTAATTAAGTTAGTTATTAATATATAAGGTAATTTTACATTTTAAGTGTTAAAATCAGTTTGCTAGCTTTGATTTCATGAGCAAGTTGAAATTGACAAGAACTGGCTTCAGAATTCGAGAACAAAGGGTAAATCCATTCAAGAGAGAATGAGCTTCAGAAAGCAAGGGGGTTACACTGTTAATGCATTTCTCTAAGAACCTGACTACTCTACATAATTTCCAGTTCTGATCATTTTAGGGTCTGATTTTGGAACATTCAGGGGCAAAACAGAATCTCTTCTATTTTAAAGCCTGTTGATCTCTGTTGAGATCAGTGTTTACAAATAAAATATCTAAATTTTCCATGTAAAATAATTAGTTTGATTAAATGGATTGCAACAGTCATCTGAAGTTAACCCTTTCTATGTTTTTTTTTTTTTTTTTTAATTTCCAGCCTTCTCTTTAATAATGGTTTTAACCTTCAGATTCATCACCGCACTTTTGGTCCATATTTTCATTACACTAGTTGTGTTTGGATTGTTATGTAAGTATATTTATTTATAATGGATGTTTAATACTTTTTTCTCACTGAATTGAAGGAAAAACATAAAGGAAAAAATAACAAATGTTTCTCTTCAAGTATCCTTCAGTAAGCTAAATTGGGTCCCAATCCTGCATTCGGATCCATGCTGGACCCTTACTTCTGTGCGGATGAAAAGATCTGGCTATGCAGGTCTAGTTGTAGGATCAGGGTGTTGGGAGGTTTGGCTTGGTTTTAATTATTTGGTTTTAATTATTTACAGTAGATTTAATTTATTTTGACAAATGATTTGAATCTGGGCAATGGTAATGTTTCCAACAAAGTTAAATAAAGAATTTAACAATGCACCCTTTTTTAAATGGAGAAATACTCAGATCACATTTCAGGCTTTGACCAATTTTATAAATTATGTTTATGTCTTGCAACAATGCTGTAACTTCAAAGCTGCAAGAAAACCAGACTTAATGTTGGCTTTGACCTCAAAATAGCAAACCAGCTCCACAGTTTTATTCAGTGATTAGAGTTATGTTCATTTACATCTAGTATTTCTCACCTTATGCTGCACTACTCTTCAGTTATTTTGGAATTCAAGAGGACAGAGAACATATAACATATGTACATTAGCTTGCCAGTCACTTGTGATGCACTGTCGTGATACACTATCTACAACTTCATGAGTTTGTGTTTGTGTTAGTTGTCTCAGGTATTCTCTGGTGGCTGTACTATGACTATACCAATGACCCAAGCATAGAACTGGAAACCCAAAAGGAAAATGTAAAATTTTTACTTGGATTTGCCATCATTTCTACAGTGATTACGGTGAGAAATGTTACAGAATGGTGGTTAGGGAGCTTAATGCTAGAGGTTATAATCTGAAACCTTGAATAAAACTATGTGACAACAATGCAAATGCACATACACCCTTATTTATTTAAACTTGACATTGATAAGTGGACCCTCCAATGTAGTGAGTAACTGAGCCAGTGTTGTGATGTTTCAACCAGTCAGTGTATCCCAGGGTGGATTGCATGCTCGTGCATTCTGCTTTCTATTGCAGCCAAATAAGATCTGCTTATAATTACTTAAGCCTTTTCTTACACCTTTATGGCCCCCCACTATAGAAAGGATGTGGATGCATTGGAGAGGGTCCAGTGGAGGGCAACCAAAATGATTAGGGGGTTGGAGCACATGACTTATGAGGAGAGGCTGAGGGATTTGGGCTTATTTAGTCTGCAGAAGAGAAGAGTGCGGGTGATTTGATAGCAGCCTTCAAATTCCTGAAGGGAGGTTCCATAGAGGATGGAGAGAGGCTGTTCTCAGTAGTGATGGATGGCAGAACAAGGAGCAATGGCCTCACTTACAGTGGGGGAGGTCTAGGTTGGATATTAGGAAAAACTATTTCACTAGGAGGGCGGTGATGCACTGGAATGGGTTACCTAGGGAGGTGATGGAATCTCCATCCCTAGAGGATTTTAAGTCCTGGCTTGACAAAGCCCTGGCTAGGATGATTTAGTTGGGATTGGTCCTGCTTTGGGCAGGGGGCTGGACTCGATGACCTCCTGAGGTCTCTTCCAGCTCTGTGATTCACAAACATAAACCCTGTACGAGGGCTGTAGGACAATGCCATCAGAGGAGCTGTGCTGGAGGACTAGTGCCCTGGGCACGCTGCTGCAGTGTGGGTCTATAGGCCATCTTCATTTAAGCTAACGAAGGGAGTTGAGTGAGTTGAGAGACTCTAGATCCATATAAATGTGAATCGTGTGGGCCCAATATACCTTGTAAGTGACACAAAGGGTCAACAGCCATTGTAGAGGGGTGTAAGCTTAGTGCTGCAATTTAGTGTCCTGTCCACAAATTGTGGTGCTGAATATTTGTCGTCCACCACACACAAGGTGATTACTTTGGCTTTATGCTGTTGAAATGAATGTTTTGTCTTATTTAGCATCATAGCCCCCTATAAATGTGTGAACAGTTCATATATTGTTGGGAAATGAGTCAGTTACATTTCTTTAAAAGCATATGTGGTCTGTATTATGTTAAAATGACGTATACAATTGTGGTACGTACTTGCGATTGCTTGCATATTCTCTGTACTTTATCAGATAGTGGGATCTGCACCTTTTCTCTTGCTCAATAGAAAAATAAGAAAAGGTGTTTTTGGATGCATATTTGTTCTTGTGCAATTTGTGGGTTTGTTCTGGTGCTGTTTGTAGAACTCAAAATTCACCCACTTTTCTTGGTTGCTCTTTTAAGAGTATCTGACATCTTAGTGTAGAGCAGGCGAGAAAAGTGGTTAAGCAGCTTCTATTGTGAATGTTTGTTTTATAGTTTCCAGAGTGCTATGCCTTTTAGACACTGTTTACAGTTCAGTCTTATTTGGTGCATAATAGTTTTATGAAAAGACATGTTCTGCTGCAGTTCCTTTGTGAAATCTGTATCACGCTCCCCCTACAAAATTTGGCAACTTCTGATAATTTAAGAAAGAAATTCCTAGTTTATTATTGTTCTGATTCTCTTTTCATTTCTTTTAATAGATAATTCTACTTTCCCTCATATTTGTACTGAGGAAGAGGATTCAGCTGACTGTACAGCTCTTTCAGGTTGCTAATAAACTAATTAGCAGGGTCCCTTTGCTACTGTTCCAGCCACTGTGGACCTTTTTTATTCTCATTTTCTTCTGGGTGTTCTGGGTTGCTGTGCTGCTTAGCTTAGGAACTGCAGGTAAGTAGTTGTAATTTATTTTGGTCCTGGGTTTACAGTGTCTCATTTTAAAATTTAGTCTTTATACACACAATCTGTTGGTGTTAATGTACAAGGTGCAGTATATGTTGTAATATATCTATTTTGTGGTCTTGTTTTCTGATTACTTCATTTTTGCTTTTCTACAAGTACTGCAAAAGTATTGACAGTTTTGTGAGGCAAAGATAATATAGTATAGGACTACTCAACACGCGGCCCATGGGCCACATGTGGCCCATGGCCTCTTTGTTTGCGGCCCGCGGTGCAGTTTGGGTTTATGTGGGGCTCAGCATGCGGTGCATGGGTGGGATCCTTTGAACATGGCCTCCACTGGAAACACACTCCACAACAGTTAGGCATCTCCCAGGCGGGGTGAGCATTGAAAGACGCAAGCGGGTGGGCTGGCTGGAACAGACGTGTACAGGGTGTCGGTGTTTCTAGCCTCCAGGGAGGAGGTGCTGGGAGTGCTGGGGCATTGTGGGAAGTGCTTTGTATTCATGTCCATCAATGTGAAGGAAGCAATTTGCATATATTTGCATGTATATGTAACCACATGTAAATTGAGGCCCTCAGCATGTGCTGTGAGTATCATTGTAGCGCCCGGGGCTTCCAAAATTGAGTAGCCCTGGTATAGCATGTTAGAGGAGAGACATTCTTGTGTACCCTCGTGGAGACTACTTTTGTTTTTTCTTGTTTAGTTGTCATAATATAAAGCATCATTCCAGATTCAAAATACATAGTTGCATTTTGTAAGTAGGGAGCATAACAGAAGGGGGGAGTGCTTTCATTTAGTAGAGTGGTTGTGAAATTAATGTGTTTCTACTACGGGAACAATAGGACAGTGCCTTCCTTTGTGTGAGAGATTTAAAATTATTCTGGAGAATATTGCTGTAAGAAATTACAAAATGACTTTTAAATAAACTCAAAATGAATGTGTAAATGGATGAGAAGGGATGAGAGTGGGAAAGAGAAAGAGCTCATACATTTTAAACGTTGTCTCTGTCAGGCATTGTTCCTCTGAGGAAAAAAATTAATGGTACTCAATAACTCTGGGTCTGAAAAGGATCAACACCCACCCCAAACCAAAAAAACCTTTCAGGTATGAATTGCAGCACAAATTCGTCCTACAGGTTGAACCCCTGTGGCCCAGGGCTCTCTGGTCTAGCAACATCCGTGGTCCAGACCAGAGAGCCCCACCCACACAGGGAGCCCTGCTGGCTAGGGGCATGGAGCCTGCTGTATCTGGAGTGAAGTTAACACGGAGAAAAGCCCCTCTGGCTGGGGGCAGGAAGCCCTGCTGGCCAGGGGACGAGGAGCCCTGCTGCAGCCAGAGTGAGGCCAGTGTGAAGAGAAGCCCTCCTAGCCGGAGTGGGGCCAGCAGCCGGGGGTAGGGAGTCCTGCCAGCCAGGGGCATGGAGCCCTGCTGTGGCTGGAGTGAGACTGCAGAGCCCCACTGGCTGGAGCTGGGTGGTGGCCCAGAGAGGAGCCTGACTAGGGGCGAAGAACCCCACTGGCCAGAGTGGGGCTGGTAGACCATAGAGGAGCCCCACCAGGGACAGCAGATCCCAACAAGCGTGCTTGGAGTAGTGCAGTAGCCCCAACTGCAGCTAGGAGGGGAGCATTGGGAGAGCCCAAGGCCTGACCTCCCCGGGTCCGGCAAATTCCCAGCCCCCAGGGTGATCAAAAGGCATTCTTATCCTACGAGGGTACGTGGGTAGCACAAGTGTGGTGCACTCTGTTCACTACGCAGTGGACAAGTAACAGGATCACAGTCGGCATACTTGAGGCCAGTCTTGCTGGACCGAGTGAGATTCCTATGTATGGTACCTTTTCTGTGGGTAAAGAACTTGAGGTCCTGTGCTATAGGCTTTGTCTACACTCATAGCAGCATGGAGGGTACATGTGGCTACACTCTGCGGTGAAAAGCAGGCCGCTTCCATACTCGCTGTGGTGTTTAGCTACACACCACAGTGAAAAGGCTCTGGTAAGAGGGAAGCAACAGGGAAAGGCTCCTGGCAGTGGAAAGATGCCAGAGCCTTTCTCTGCTTCAGGAAGCTGCTGGAGTAATTTTCCACTGCCTCGCCCTGCTAGAACCTTTCTCTACTGCAAATAAAGGCTCCATCAGCAGGGAGCTGCCAGAGCCTTTCTTCACAGCCTTTCCCCACCAAAGCTGTTCAGTGCTGCTGGAGCCTTTCTCTGCATAGGAAAGGCTCTGGTACTGTGTCACCACACTGCTAAAAAATAGCAGTCTAGATGGAGGTGCTGCTTTGATGTGTAGAGAGCCATGGTACATGAAGGTTTTGCGATGTCTGTACTTGTCTAAGCAGGACCTTGCCATCTAGACTGCTATTTATATCTATGCTAGGTGGGGCGTGCAGTGCATGTATTCCACACTCGGCTGTAAGTGCAGACATGGCCTGAGATTCAAGGCTTTCTGTGAGCACAGCAGTCAGTAAAATAACAGACAAGAAGTACTTCCGCATGCCACAGTCAAACTAGATAGCATGCAGTTTACCGAGAGCACTTATAGTTCCCATTAAGTAGCAAAAATAATTGCAGACGTTCTGGCTCTTGTTTAGATTAGGAATGAAGGACACACACACACAGTAGAGAGAAAGAAGGGAAACAAGAGAGGCCTATGAAAGGAAAGGTGAATACAGTTAAACTAGAGAATGGGGATTTTAAGTCTGCCATAGGAGCAGGCCAAATAAATAGGTGGAGAGATGACATTGGTGTGTGTGAGGGATGGCACACAGATTTAATGGCATGAGAAGCTGTATTATTTTGGTAGTTTGAGCTAGTTCAGTGATTCCTGTGAGCTGCTTCATGCTTCCCAGTGAAGTCAGAGAAAGTACGATAGGAATTTTTAAAAAAGAATATGTAATCCTAAAATACCTGTAAGAAGACCAGGAGTCTGAACAGAAATGATTATTTAGAGCCTTGTCATTACAAGGTGTTCTCCCCCGCTGAAGTGGATAGAATATAGATAAGCAAATACTTATTGGCTAGTCAGTCAACTAGTCGATTTCCCCCCCTCTCCCCTTGCTGCCTCTATCAGATAGACGTAGCAAAGGTGGGAGTGAGAAGGGATACTTCAAAGCGGCAGTGCCGCACAGCTGAGCCCGGGCTCAGCTGTGCGGCGGCTGGGGCAGTGCCGTGGAGCCTGGGGTCAGCTAGGGACTCCCCAGCTGATCGCAGGCTCTGCGCGGCATTTCAGCAGAACCCAGGATCAGCAGCAGGCTGTCCTAATGAGGCTGGCTTCATAGGAGTGCCCTAAGGAAAACAGTCCTAAAGGGAGGAGTCAGATCTCTGGGGAAAACACCACATGCAAATGGCTGTGTACATAGATAGTAAGTTTTATGACTTTGTTTTCTGTTTTTTTTAAACTTACGGCATTTGCATTAGAGGTTGCTAATGTTTTGTGGGATGGAGTAGACACAGGATGTTACAGAGGAGAGATACATTATGTTTTGTCATGAAGATTTTACTTTTGTTCTTCATGTGTTTATTATTTTTCTTAAACTCAAAGTCTCTGGTGCTATGAGGCAACTGAATATGCTCACTGTGCATGGAAAAACAACACTAACGAGCTCTCCTACTTTTTGTTAAGGACATGTCATTGTCTTCATCTCCCCCCTTTCCTTCTCCCCTCCCCTGTCCCCCCAGAGGAAGGCCAATAGCTCTAGTAACTTCCCTGTGCAGTCCTGATAGGAAAGAGACAGGTTCAAGGCCAGGGTTTTTTTGATTTTGGTAGAGTTGCTTTGGAAATGTCTGTTTCTTTCATAGTCACTAGTTACATGAGTGGTTGGAAGGGGCCCCTCTTTCCAGCATTTGATGGAAAGTTCTGCAGGTTTGTGGAGAGATTCTTTTTTTCTTCCCTTCTTCTTTTCCATCCCCATTCAAAGTAAAGTGACAGTATAACTGTTAAAACAGTGTTAGAGAAGATACAGGAATATCAATCTATGTGTTTGTTTTCGTAATTGCAAGTGAGCTTTTATTGAGCTTTAAAACTGGTTCTAATCAGGTTATAGCATTCAGTACATCAAAGATAAACAGTGGCTATTGTTAATAATTCAAATGATACTTGTTTTTACTACCAGTTCAATGATCACATTTGTACTATATATTTGAGAGAGTTTATGCATCTGTCTGTCTATGTGTCTGTCCATCTGGGAGTCCGTTTGTTTAAGAATTCCTCCTACAGTAAGATCTAGGACCACCAAATTTGGTATGCAGTTTCCTTGCCAGGGGGAAGGGACCCTGAGCCTCGGGGACCAGATCCAGGCAAGCCAGAGGCCGCATCTGGCCACCGGACCTGAGGTTCCCCACCCCTGCTCTAATCATTAGGTAACAGTTCTGGTGTTCATATTTCAAAATCATTAAGTCCCAAGTGTCTAAATCTATATCATGCTCTGTAAGAGCCAGTTTCTGACACTTATTCATGTTGGCCCTAATCCAGAAAAGCACTTAGACTTGAATCATTTGCTGGGTCAGGGCCATGTAATAGTTCTTCACGGGTTGTATTGATGTAAATCAAGGTGACTTAAATAGGTAATTTAAATAATGAAAGCCTTCATTTAAATAATTGATTTTAATAAATTTTTCCATTTATACTGTAGCTGTTTTCTAAGGTGCATTTTCATTGGTTGATACCACCATTACTTCATGCTGATTTATAACTAACAGGAGCCTTTACGCTAGGTTTGGTACATTTTTGCTACCCAGAAAGATGCAGTATAACTATACACGTACAAATATTGATTAATATTTTCTGATTCTTACCAATTGTATATTTTAGCATGTTAGACAATTGTAAATTATTTATTTATTTATTGCCTTAATAGCTTGTGTCAGGCTCCTTTAGGGTGATAATTGGGATTTAATTAAACACAATATATCGTATTTATTTTTATTACATTATACTGCACCTAGTAGCACAACCTATGGGTTCCTCACCGACTCAGACAATTATCATGGTATGTGACCTGTTGTCAAGATTTGTAAAAATAGCACCACAAAAATTAGATGTTTTCCCCTGCATTCTTGTCTCTACATAGGAAAGCAACCATTAGCTCAAGGTTCTTTATAGGGGCTCATATAGTCAGCATATTTATTTTAATTTATATATCTTTAAGAGACTAATAAATTGTTATTTTTGTATTAAATTAGGTTTTCATTTTAAACTGCTATATTTTTTTTAAAATAAAGCAAATTTAAATAATTGAATAACAATCAGTGAATTTTCTTAAAAAAAAATTATCCACTGTTGTTCCTCGCTGTGCAAGTAGTCTCACAGGTATCATTAGGACTACTAGACCACGGGTGTGAAAATCTGTTTTAAATGGAATTAGGTTGGCTAGAAGTATAATCTCATGCTGTGCTCTGTTTTTCCTCTGTATTTCATAAATTGTAAAGCTTATATCACATTTGATAAATATCTTCATAATCCATTGAAAACACTGCTGGAGGGATTCACTTGCTCTGTTAATATTCTCACAATAGGCTAAAAGGACAATGTTAATTTAAAAATTACAGTTTTGTCTGGATATTCTCTTTACAATGTTTCGCATAACACCTAAGATTATTGTAACTGACAAAGATTAGAATAAAATGGATTTACTTTGTGCAATTGAAAGTAAATTTTATGCAAGTCAGTTTCAAAATCTTTTCTGTTAATTCTGTAGTGTTCTTGTATGTGGGGTAGAGAAACACTTAAAAATAAGAAAATGTAACTGTAACGTTAACATGGCAAAAAAGTTAGCGGGGGATTTGTGGGGAGGTATAGAACTTGAACCTACTCCATACAGTAGGGGGAAATCTTCATACTCTAAAATAAATAGCATTTTATGTAACAGTCTGCAAAAAAATTAATTAAATACATTATTTCACATAAAATCTCATACAGGTTTTACAAGATTCATGTTCCATAATATATTAACAGCTGATTGTGGAGATGGAAGAAAACTTTTTCCTGCTCTCTGATTTTTCTGGGTGTTTTGTGGGAGATAAGAATACTGCTCTGGACCTCCATGTGCTGGCGATTTAAGGTCTTTGGCTTTCTGTGTTTCTCAGAAGGGGCTTAGTTTGTAAAATCTTGACCTTTGAATCATAGCAGTTTCTAATTTTCACCTAAACACTCACTTAGTTTTACATTGGGCTTATCTGCAGTATTCCCTTTAATTTTTCCTGCCCCTAAGTGGAATGAATTTAGTTATGTGCGCCTATGTCAGACATATTGGTGCACATAACAAAATTCATGTGGTGGGAGTAGGATCAAGGGTTCTGAGTGTGGAAGGGGGCTCAGTCCTGGGGTAGAGGGTTGGAGTGCAGGGGTGTGAGGGCTCTGGTTGGGAATGCAAGTTCTCGAGTGGGGCCGGGGATGAGGCCTCAGGGCTCAGATGGAGGGTTGGGGTGGCACCAGGGTGGGGGATGAAAGGTTTAGGGTGTAGGACGTAGCTCTGAGTTGGGGGCGGGGCCCGTAGTGTGGCGGGAGTGTTGAGGCTTAAACCTGCCTGGGCAGCGGTGGCTTGATTCATGGGATACAGGAGATGAGGCTACACGGTGTGCAGTGCCCTGTCGGTCCCCCTGCCTAAGAGCTGGACCTTTTGAGCTGGCAGCTTCCCCTCTGGCCCCAGCATGGAGCTGCCAGTCCCAGCGCACAAGGTTTCAGCCTTGAGCCCTGCGCCAGTGCTTAATGGGAAGCTGCACTGCTGCACAGCACAGCACAGCACAGCAAAAGGAACTTAGCTTATTAGTAAATCTTTTGAGAATGCTGAAAAAAATGTAAATATGTACAATAACATCACATAGGTTTTAGTTATGGGCGGTTGTGATTGGCTTGTGAAATTGAATTGCTTTTGTTTGCACCTGTTCTTAATATTGCCCTTGTGCTTCTGGTAGTTCTGTAATATTTTACATCCACTGCACCTTGTAACTCTGAGGCACCTCATCCATGTTAAGGGTGTGATGCCTGTAGATCATGTTATCATTTTAAATATCTATTGTTACATTGAGAAGAAGCTAACTCCTTGGGGAGATCAGATAATTATAGCCTCAGCTGAGCAAGGTACATAATGTGCATTCATAGCTTTAAATACACAAGTGTCTCACTGGTGTGAGACTGCTCAGGTATTCAAAGTTAGGCATCTGCTTGGCTACCTTGCTAAATCAGGGGCTGTATGAGCAGCAGAAGCCAAGTGTATTGCAAATCTGTATGACTAATGCCAGACATTGGCTTGGAGAGATGCCAAATTGCAAGAGACTGGAGTTAGCACAAAAATCAAATGGCACGGATTGTAACGATGCATTCTAATGGGAGGGGAGCTCAGGGGGGGATAGGGCAGGGGTTCTCCAACTTAATTGCACCACCATAAGCCCCTTCTAACAACAAAAAAATACTACACGATTCCAGGAGGAGAGACCAACGCCTGAGCCCACCCAACCATCTTAGCCGCACTACCAAAGGGGGAGGGGGGCAGAACCCAAGGGCTTCAGCCCTAGGCAAGGGGACCTGTTACCTGAGCCATTCAGGATGGAAACCCTTGGGCTTCTGCCCCAGGTGGTGGGGCTTAGGCTTTGTCCCCTAGCTCCAGCTAGGTTAAGCCAGCCCTGGCAACCCCATTAAAATGGGTTTTTTGTCCCACTTCGGGACCCTGGCCCACAGTTTGAGAACCACTAGGACAGGGCTTATGCTATAGAATCACATTGATTGATGCCACAGTGATACTGATAAATTGAGGGAAATGATTTCCAGTTCCTACGAGTTCCAACTGCTTAAAACTTCTGGTTGCTCCACACAGCAGCAAAACACAACCCACCCTCCTGCAGCCACTTCTGTAGAATGTATGGCACAAGTCTGCAAGTCACAAACTGTACTGATATTGATAGTGTGCATCTCTTTGACTGTGACTGATATAAGGCTGTAGCATCAGGCTACTGAATCAGATGAAGAAACTTTTCAGAGTCTTGCTAGAAATGCTATGGCAGCATCCTGGTATCTGACACACACTTTTTTTTAAGTATTTGCATCCACATAACAAGTCTAAGAAAAGTACACATACAGTAGGCTGCTTTGTACAATGTTGTAGCTCAACAGTGGGGATTTTAGTCACTTATTAACTGCTTGGAACTGTCAAATGGCTGCACTGGCAAGACTGATTTTCAGTGAGTGACCTCTCTGCTGTGATTAGTCTGCTGTAAGAAGAATGTATTGCAGACAATAGTCTGGATGGGGTGGGGTTCTTTGTGGCTCCCTGACTAGATCACACTGGAATGATGAAAGGAAATGTATTTTTAATAGGATATCGGAGAGATTCATGCTGTTTGTTCCATGCAACCAATATCCTCATGTCTTTATATGTGAAACGTACTAAAATGCATTATTCTCTCATTCCATTTGTATGTGCATGGTAAGCGTAGACCCAAAGGGTCTCCATCAGTCACAGACATGCACCGTGAGGGAATACAGCACATGAACTTTGGCTCCTCTTACTCAGCAAATAAAATGATCACTGACACATGATGGCATCCAGCAGAGGGCAGTGATACATTATTATGCACACAATACCAGCCCCTGATAATTTCTGTTTAGCCAAGGCTGCTGCTGCTGTTAGTCATTATTTTAAATGGCAGTGGCTTGTTAAGAGCAGTGGAACTGCAGTTTGTGATGCAGACATCCATTAATCATTTTAACCAGTCTCTTGGTGCAACAGTAAAATATCTTAACAGTTTGCATGGTAGGGGAATGTGCAAAAGTAAAGGTTTCACACCTGGAAAAAATCCTCAGTTCTGCTACTGAAAAATCCTCAGTTCTCTTTAAATGAAACTGAAGGCTGAAGAGACCACCATTTAACTGTTGTCCCTGGTAATGATTACAATTGATGTCTAAGCGTGTTTCACTAGTTGTACTTGTTGTAAGAACGCAGGGACCTATAACTGTTGGAACAGTTAAAGGAGTCAAGAAATGCTCAGAATACAGAATGAGATGCAAATGTACCTTGCATCTGATAACATTTACTTTGATTATATGTGGAAATGTGCTCCATTTCAAAATTCTGTGAGAGAGGAAAATATCTCTTGGGTCTGATTTTATTTTTTAAAGGTGGGGGAAAGAAAGAGATGGTACTAGAGATCTGGAGCAATGTGTGAGGTCACATGGGGGCATTGTGCCCCAAATGCTGTGGGTGGAAGGAGAAAGGGGCTAGCCAGCAACCAGGGAGGGGAGCTTTTGGGGGGCGGAGCTAGTGCACACATTAGAAATTAGGGTCCATTTCCCCCTTCCCCCTTATTAAAGAGAAATGAATGCATGGGATATATGGGACATGTTTAAGTACAGTTTTGTTTGCTGAGTTGTGATTAATATTGTGATATCTTTGACTTCAGGTAATGCACAAGTCATTTCAGGAGGACAAGTAGAATATAAAATTTTGTCTGGCATTCGCTACATGTGGTGGTACCATTTAATTGGCCTTATCTGGACTAGTGAATTCATCTTGGCTTGTCAGCAAATGACAATTGCTGGAGTAGTGGTTACGTGCTATTTCAACAGGTATGTTCAAAATTTATCTCCTTATATATTTGGTGTTTTCTTAGCATTTACTCAGTTTTTCTAAAAACAATTATAAAATACCTTGGATTTATATTTAGACTAGTATCTTGGGAACTAAATTAATTTAAGAATGCGAGACTAGAAAGTCAAGGTGTTCAATGCATTGAATGAGCTCTCATGTGACATTAATATGCATCACCTCTCTAAATCCTAGAAAATACTGTGCTTAATTAAGCGCTGTGCAAGCCAGCACAACTCCTCTGACAAAACGGAAGTTAAATTTTAACCTTGCCCCAGTAAATGTTGGTAGCTCTAAGTAAAGGTGTAACAGATAGCCCCAGAGTAATTCAAAAGTACATGTTGAACCTCTCTACTCCAGCACTTTCTGGTCTGGCAACATTCATGGACGGGAATAATTTTAGTTAGCCAGATGTCCACTTATCATTGGTTTGATCAAGTTTCTGGCAGTTTGTTTATAGCCACCAGTACTGGCTCTCAGTATTCTGTGTTGTTATTTAGCTCTAATTTACCTGTAAATGTCTTCTAAGAGCCCAGTAAGAAGTGGAAGTATTGGTAATGTTGCTAGACAATATCAACCTCCCTTGGTTGGGCAAATTCTCTGGTTCAGCACCAATTAGGTCCGGAGGGTGCTGGATTAGAGAGGTTCAACCTGTAGTGTGATTTCATCTCCTTTCCATCCTTCCACTGGGCTTTTCATCTCCTATGGCTGAATAAGCCTCTAGAAGTTTGCTGTAAAAACTATTGAGCATCTTTTGTCATGCAATGCAAATATTTTTACTTGAAGGGTTGTTAAAGGCTCACTATTAAGATTTTAAAAAATATATTCTAAGCCAGTTTATTTGATTTTTGAGTTACCAAGACACTACCTTAGCTAGATGGGCAGGAATTGTGAAAATCTCATTTACTTCTTACTGTTTATCATGTTTCGCTTTTTACACTCCCTTCATTTTAGATAGTGAAATAAGACCGGTTTCATGCAGTAAATCAATGCTGTTTTTGTTTTGATTGCCGACACTGTACAGGAATGTTTTGATTTGCTAACCACATTGTTGTGTTTCCTCTGGTCCATTCCATGCAAATATGGTAACACGTGTTCTGTTCTGTGAAAGTCTGAAATTTTGAAAAAATTCTTGTTCTATAATGGAATAAAAAAGTATGTGTATAGATACAGATGTAGAAAAGCTGTATGGCCATTTGGGGGTGTCTCTCCTTTGTGGCAATTGCCACGTGAAGAGCCTGGGAGCACAAAAGCCCACCTGGCCGGCTGCCATAGATCTGGGGGCCTAGGCTATTTGGGAGCTGGGACTTCCAGGGTATCCTACTCTTAGACTGACGGGGAGCTGTCAGGAAACCAGCATGGTGTCTGTTTTGATTTGGAGAAATTCCAATAATCTCACAGAATGTTTTGATTTTAACGAATCAGCAGGTTTTAGATAGAAAAGTGTTCTTTTGGAAACTCCTGATGAGCTCTATTCTCTCTCCTGGCAGGAAAACCAGTTTAGACCTTGTCTACTATAGGGATATTTTTCTAAACATTTTCCACTGTTGTTAATACAGGTTCTACTCCATTGGTGGTAGCAATGTTGGGAGCCCTGCAGCCCCCTTTTAAAGCAGTGTTGTTTGTCTCTGCTTCAAGTAAGGCTAATCAACACGGCATTTAAAACACTTGTCAGAAGTGCATCTACTCTAGTGCTCTCAATAGGGGTGAGATTGAACTGGTGGTAATGACAGAGGAATGTTTTAAAATATTCCTGGTGTAGAGAGAATCTAAAATGACCATTTTCTATTTTTCTATCAAAACCCGCTGATTTGGGAGAGGATCAATATGCTGACATAACCTGTTACCATTTCACCCACTGTATCAGGACCAGAGGTTCATATTTCATACATTAATCTCCTTGCTCTCACTGGGATCAACACAAGTAACCGCTGCCCCTGCAGAGCTGTATGTAGTTCAGTGGCCCTTCGCTCCTGAGGGTATAGCATAGTGTCCAATCCTGTAAAAGAAGTGCTCTGTCATCGAAATCTGAATTTCTCAGTCTTAAACAATGAATAGTTATACTAGAGCAGTGGTTCTCAACCAGGGGTATGCGTACCCTGGAGCTGTGCAGAGGTCTTTCAGAGGGTACATCAACTCAGCTAGATATTTGCCTCGTTTTACAACAGGATACGTAAAAAAGGACTAGTGAAGTCAGTTCAAACTAAAATTTCATGCAGACAATAGCTTGTTTATACTTCTCTATATTCTATACTTTGAAATGTAAGAATAGGTATATTCCAATTGATTTATATGGTAAAATGAGAAAGTAAGCATGTTTTCAGTAGTACTGTGCTGTGACACTTTTGTATTAGATCTGATTTTGTGGAATGTAACTTGGGGTTTTCAAGACAAATAAGACTCCTTTAAGGGGTACATAATCTAGAAAGGATGAGAACCACTGTACTAGAGGGCCAAATCACGAGATTTTTTTACTCCATTGATGTCATTGAGAGTTTACCTGAATAAGGCACTTAAGATTTAACACATTGTTTTAAGAACTGAGGGGAGAGAGATCCACATTTCACAGGAGTGTCTGTCCCAGTGTATTCTCTGATTTGGCACCTATACTGAAGCTCACAGTCATTAGATTATCTATCATTAATTGTTGAGTATGGGCAGTTTGTGTGCAGGGCTGCATAAATCACTGATCCAGATACTATGATGCTCCAAGCTATATGTGGAGTACTTCAGGGGTGAGACAGGAAAAGATGACGTTAAGCTACTTTCATATACTACATACACACCTTACCTGTAGAACCCAGAAAATCTATAGCTCCTTGCTTTATTTCCACAGATATCTATAGATCACTTTTGCAGCTCAAATTTTGCGTGCACACAGGGCTCTACTGATCTTGGGGCTGGTAAACTTGTTTCCGGTGTAAAATATATTGCAGCCCCAGGGCTGTTGTATTTTGCACTGCGTCCAGCAGCCCCAAGGACTATTCTGGAAGTGAGAAGGCATGGAAGCAACCTGGCCATTCCTTCTACATCCAGGGCTGGAAAGACAGTATTGAAGCTGCTGGGCTGGCTCGCTACCCCCTGAGGATTAGGTAATTAATCCTCAAGAGACCAGACCCACCGGCTTTCCAGCTACTTTACACCACCATTGTGAGGTTCAGGATTGAGCTCTTGGAGTAGACAAGTTCTGTGTTCTGAATTCCATTGAAATCTTTCTCCTCCCATGTACTCCATTTGCTTGGCAGCTGACACTCATTGTAGTGAGGGAGTTGTGCATGGAAAGGGAAATGCTATGTAGATGTATTTAATGGTGGTGATCCCTCTTCCTTGATCTGTCTTCACTGTTTTGGTTTATCTACTTATCTGTAAAGTAATGGGGCTGGCAGGTGAAGTAGGAATATTACTGACATAAAGGACAGGAGGGCCATGAACCATCTTAGTTCTTATTGACAACAATGAATTTGTCACCAGGAATCTGCAATTTAATGTTCTGTGATGCAGCTTCATAAATGCTTGTCACAAGAGCTTTTTTTATGATATCCCATGGAGAGGCTTACCTTCTAACTAGTGAATAGCTGCAGGAAATGGGACAGCCTTTCCCTGAGGAAACCTGCTTCCTCAGTACACACAACAACCATTAGGCACTTCACAGCCACTGTCCAGAAGCGGAATTAAAAATGGGAGGGCAGAGAGTTGTTTCAGCTGGATTAGCTTTACTGGTGACATCTGTTTGACCTGAAATAATAATACTGAAACCACACTTTGCTTTCTTTTATTTCAGATAAAAGATAAATTCCCAAGAGGCTTTATTAATTTAATAAAAAAAAATGGTTTATGTAATGGCTATTCTTTTATAACTTTCAAAAAAAGATGAATTTTCTGACAGCCCATTTTTATGGAGAAAGGTCTTTGTGCAAATCTTGTTAGTGAGATTTTTTTTGTATAAGGATTTATTGTCATCTTGCTGTGTTGAGGGGTTAAGTGCACAGCTGCTGCCTCCTTGCTGTGATCAGACATTGCCCTGTCACTGATTTAAAGAAAGAGGTTTTGTGGATGTGTCTACTTAACCAAAATGATTAATAAAAGGCCCAACTCTACAAATGCTCAAGTATGTTAAATAACTGTACTCCCAAGTAGTCCCAAATTAGTCTTGTGAGTAACTTTATCACATGCTTAGGCATTTGTAGGATCAGAGCCCTGAGCCTCCAAACACATTTATGCTTAAAATTAAGAGTGTGTTTAAATGTTTTAGGACTTGGGCTTTAGGATCTGATTCTAAGAGTATTTCTATGCCTGGCTGGCCAGTGCCAGTCAGATTGGACTGCAGGGCTGTTTCATTGCTGTGTAGACTTCTGTGCTCGGGCTGGAACGTGGGTTCAGTATTTTTCTGTATTAATCAAGACATTCACAGACAATACAACAAAAATATTGTAAGACAATTCAGACTAAAGCCTCAGTCCCACAGTGAGATCTGTGTCCATTTGGAGCAATTTTGAGCCCTTCAGTGGGCTTCATATATGTACAAGGGCCACCTGCGCAGAGCTCATTGGTAGGATTTGGAGCTGTGGGCGTATGGGAATCCATAAAGATAAAATAACTGATTAAAGGCAAACCATATTTTGAGAGACAAACACCACTAGTGGGTTGTTTTTTTCTTAAGTTAGTCATGTTCTTAAAGTTAGTACTTTCTGCTTTGATCCAGGAAGGAAAATTCTTTGTTCAGTTTCCAGCATTCCTGGAACCATAATAGGGTTGCCAGGTGTCCAGTATTGCCCCACTTACCCAGTCCCCTGGTTCTGCAAGGGGAGCTGTCTGGTCTGGAGCAGGAAGATAAGATGGCCTTAACTCTTGGGGTCCTTCTTTTTTTTTTTTTCCTCAACAACTTTGGTCTCCCCCCTTTTTTTTCTCAACAGAATTTTTTCCCTGGTGGGTTTTTTTGGGAGGGTGGGAGGGGGTGTTTGGTATTTTTGGTTAAACCATCTGGCAACCCTAAACCATAATGAAATATTGTTAGAATATGAAAATTCTCAGTTAGACCAAGAAGGTTTGCAACAGCCTACACGTTTATGGGGATTTAAGCAAATCAAACTTTACTTATTAATCCGTATTGTTAAAGTATAATTTCCTTTCTCATCTTATCTTCAGCAGCAAATGGATTATTAACAGAGTTGTTATCTTTCCCCCTTCCGATATTTTCTAAACTTGGTTAATATTTTAACTTGCTGTTCTTTAATCTTTAATTTTCCCAGGTCTGATTTTAAGCCATCACAAATAGGAAAGAGCAGTAATACAGGGGTGAAATTATTAGGGTATCAATAAATATTTATTTCTAACATAAAAATGATTTTTTAAGAAAGTATGTTAAAATACTTGCTCTACATAAAAATCAGCATTCCTCAAGCTGCTCCCCTCGTCTTAAGACCAAAACTATTGCATACTAGCAACCGCTTTGCTGGTATTTCCTATTTAAAATAATGTGGTGCACAGGCATATATAAATATGACTTTATAGTTAGCAAGTAATTATTGCTATGAAAGGACTGCAGTGATACATTCAGGAGTACTGTATTGCAGCACTGTGATAGCTATCTTGACTTAGCTGTGTAAGGTTTAAATGTCTGCAGTGGTGAAGATTTAATAAAAATGTGTTTGCAGACCTTTTCAAACCCCACCCAGCTGTGCTCTCACCCACACACATACATACACCCTTTTTATGCTTAGTTTTTTCTGTAGACTATTCTTTTTTAAAAGCAATAAATGAATCCTTCAAAAGTTCTCTGTGAAGAGTGAATATTTTAGTTATGATTTAGGGTCTGATCCTTAATTCCTTACTCAATGTATTTTTGCTTGAGTAAATAATATAGGATTGAGCCTATAATTTAGGGTTTGCTAGTAAAAAGGTCTCCTACCTTTTATGCTAGTGTGACCACAGGGTATAGTAACCCGTGTATATGAAGTCCTCAAAAACATTTTATGCTGATTTATTGTGCTGAGAAGACTGATTTCAGTCATTTATTTTAATTTTTTTTAGTTCTTTTCCTGGTTTTGGAGAGTTAATTAGTATAAATTCTTGAGAGTTGTCATGCCATTTATTGTAAATTATTCATATTAAAGTGATCTTTAAAATGCAAATAGAAAAAAATCCCGTATGTGGAATTTTGACAACACTTATAAGACAAAAATATGGGGTTAATTTTCATATGTAGAGTTGGATGTTAGAATATGTATGTTATTACCTCAAAGCACCATAGCTAACATGCAATGAGTAGGCCAGATAATATTTTAAACACAGTACACCAAATTCTGCTCTGATGTACTCCATTGTAAATCTGAAACAAACCTGTTGGCTGCAATATAATTCTTCAGGAGTTAAATCAGCAAAAATTGAAAGCAGAATTGGCCCAATCATTATAGTAACACTAGAGAGTAAATCTTCATTTTTTACATGTACAATCTTGCCAGACTGCTTATTTATTTTAGTTTAGCATTGACTCAGAACAAGTGGACACAGTCCTGCAGACTGAACTCCTATTGTAACAACATAAAATAAGGAGCTTCAGAGGGGTAGCTGAGTTAGTCTGTAACAGGAAAAACTTAAAAAAACAACAAATAGTCTAGTAGCACCTTAAAGACTAACAAAACATGTAGATGGTATCATGAGCTTTCGTAGGTACAACCCAGTGCAGGGAGGCTAGGAAGATGACAGAAGCAGTATGGAAGCATTCAAAGGACTTATAATTCTCTTATGTTGTTTGTTTACTTATAATATTTCCCTCCCACCTGCACGGCCAGTTTCCCTGTTGTGATATCTGTGCACAGATATCTTCATTTGTTTTTCTTCATTTGGATTTAGGGCTTGATCCAGCTCCCAACTAAAGTCAATCGAAGTTGGAGTTATAGCAAGTCCTAAAAGAGATACCAGATTATTCATAGATATGTAGGGTTGGAAGGGACACTGTGCAGTCCAGTCCTCTAAGCTGAGTCAGTACCAAGTAAATCTAGACTATCCGTGACAGTTGTTTGTCCAGCCTGTTCTTTAAAACCTACAATGATGGGGATTCCACAACCTCCCTTGGGAGCCTGTTTCAGATTTTGACTACCATTATCATTAGAAAAAAATTCCTAAACAAAATCTCCCTTGGTGTACATTAAGCCCACTACTTTGTATGTTACTTTCAGTGGACATGGTGAACAATTGATCCCCATCCTTGTTATAATAGCCCTTTACATATCTGAAGACTGTTATCTGTCTTCTTTTCTCAAGACTGAACATGCTTAGATTTTCAGCATTTCCTCATAGATCACATTTTCTAAATCCTTGGAATTTTTTTTTACTCTTCTTTGGACTCTCTATAAATTGTCCAAATCATTCCCAAAACATGACACTCAGAATTGAACACAGTTCTCCAACTTAGGCCTCACCAGTGCTCACCAGAGCAAGACAGTTATTTCATGTGACTTTTATATGACATTCCTGTTAATACACCATAGAATATTAGCTTCCTCCTTATCACCTAATTGATCTATGGTAACTCCCAGATCATTTTCAGCACTACTACAATATAGCCTGTTATTTCTTATTTTGTATTTGTGCATTTGATTTTTTTTCCTTCATAAGGAGTAGTATTTTCTACTTATCTTTATTAAATTTCATCTTGTTGATTTCAGAGCAGTTCTCCAATTTTCCATGGTGTATTTGTTTTGTTTTGTTTCTAATCTCTTCTTCCAATATGCTTTCAATCCCTCCCACCTTGGTGTCATTTGCAAAGTTTATAAGCATACCCTCTACTCCATTATCCATGTTATTCATGAAAATATTCAGTAGCTACAGACTAAGGGCTGACCTCCATGGGATTCCATTAATTAATACTTGCGTTACAAGAAACTGGAACAATAAAAAATATTACTTGTTAAATAGCAATAGAATTAGCTGTGTTTTCTCTTTCTGTAACATTTTTAAAATGCTGTTTGTTTTTTCCCATAGAAATAAGAATAGCCTGCCACGACACTTGATCCTGTCTTGCATATCAGTTCTTTTTTGCTATCATCAAGGAACAGTTGTAAAAGGCTCATTTTTAATCTCAATAGTGAGAATTCCAAGAATTATTTTTATGTCCCTTTATGATGCCCTAAAAGAAAAGGTGGGTACATTCTTGTGTAAAACCGTGGTACAGTGGGTAAGGAGTGAAGTTCAGGAAAGAAATGTACTGAAAAACTGAACTCTGTATAAGAAATAGAAATATGATCCATAGTTTGTTTTATTCTGGTTTCTTCATGAAGTAGTTTCTTGTATGTATTTACTTCTTTTCCTCCTCAGATCACATTTTTTAACTTCAGAAAAGAAAATCAAAGATGATTTTGATTGACCATTTTTACTTTTTTTAATGTAAAATCTTATATGCGGAGGAAGGAGCATGCTAGAGTTGGCACATAGTCATTTAAAAAAAAATACAACTTACCAAGAATGATTCATTTTCAGCATGAAAGCTCTCCTTTATGGGCTCTTTCACCTACCTTATGATATGAGCCACAAGAGTACGTAAACAGAATAGGTAAAATAAGAACTAGCCCACAGTCTAGTCCAGAATTCCAGCATATCTTTCAACTACTTTTGGTCATTTCTGGAAATCTCATGGGAGGAGCTGCTTCTCATGAGATGTCCAGTTCTGTTTCTAAATCAGCAGTTTGTAATAAGCTAGAGAATCTGTGTGGTGCTCCACTGCCATCACTGGGGGTCCATATGAGTACAGAAATCCATTTGCAGAATGACTTGATGTTCAGATGTGCTGAGCACTCATAACATTCTCTGAAGTCAGCAGAAGTTGTGAGCGTTCAGTACTTCCGAAGCTCTTGATTTTCAGGACTCAATTGAGTCCATGCTAATGGACTCAATCGTGATATGGGCTGGTGTGGACTCTACCTACTTAATAACCACTGAAGGTGCTAACAGCTCCCTGAGTGGTATCCTTCCTGTTTTAGGAATCTATCTATTGACTTTGATTTTTATTTGCTTAGGTTTAAGTACCCATTCTCCAGATACTTAATGATGCTCTGTCTCCCATCCCCCTCTCTTTTCCTTTCTCTCCCCCCTCCCCTTACCCTCTTCTATTTATTTTGAGTTTTCATATCCCTAACTCATAACTCTGGTCATCTGAAGAAGTGGGCTGTGCCCACGAAAGCTCATGATACCATCTACATGTTTTGTTAGTTTGTAGAGTGCTACCAGACCATTTGTTGTTTTTTTCTGAAAATCAAGTTACTCTTATTAAAATGATTAAACTTGGATGTAGTTTCTCAACTTTAGGAACCTATTCTTGGAAGATTTTACCCATAAACCATCGATGTTGGCTTGCCTTTCACTAATAGATATGATAGGATAAGAAGGGCTTTGTTAATAGGAAGAATATGTTTTATTTTCTACTTGTGAAGGAGTTCATCATACTACAAGCATACAAGACTATTCACTGGAATCTGGTAAAAGTCACAAATAATATATAAGAACAAATAAGAAATTACTGATTAATCAGAAGATTAACCAGAAACTTTAGAGTCTGCTGCTTTTGTTGTACATCTGAAGTAGATGCTGGAATTCTGGATACCTTTTGAATGAACCAATATTCTTTAGCAAGGAGGGTTTCTTTGTACCCTTAGGTTATCCTCCGTGTCCTGTTCTTCTTTTACCTTCCCTGGCCCTGGCGCACAGAGTCCAGCCTTCCAGCTAAGAAGGATTTGACAGAACTGAAGTTAGGCAGTGCTGCTCCTAACAGGCTGTAGGGCACCTGCTAACAGTGGGCTAGACTGTTTTTCCCCCCCCCAATTCATGGAGGAGACTCTCCACACAGTGATAACACATCTCTACATAGAAGGGGCAAGTGGTTCTGGCACACCAGAATATAATCCACCATACACCTGGACCCTGCAAAGTCCCGTCCACAAAGTACAAGAGCGCAAAAGGTGGCAGTGGTTGGGAAGTGGGCAGGCCGGATAGGATGCAAATCTGCCCTCTTGTGGCTTCCCAGGATTTACCCAGGCTGTATTACCTTTTCCACAGATGTCTCTCTTCCCTCTGGAAATGAGATCCTTGGCTCCACCGCAGCTATGCTGTCTGGGAGAGGGTGGGTACACTCTATAGGCCTGAGCATCACATAGGAGGCCTTGGAGTTTGATGGATTTATAGAAGAACATCGTGGCCTTTTCCACAAGGCAGCCCCCTCCCTTCCTCTTGATAGAATTACATGGTGGAATTGTGGCCTACAGAGTTTCCTTCTAAGGGGTTAATGTGGAAAGGGATGAATATTGTCCATTGTGAAAAAATTAGCATGTTCCTTTTATAATAAATACCATTCTCCAGTGAGACATGGAAAAGTTTTGCCTTTCAGATGAATTCAGAGTATTATTCTTTGGTGACATTTAAAAATATATTGAATACTGGAAAATTTGCAAAGATATTAAACTCCAGACTAAAAAAATTTCACCTTCACTGCTTCCATACAATGCCACAGCTACGTATGTGACCTGAAGATTTCACACAGCCATTGTAAGTGCTTAACTTTAAAAGAAAAGAAAAACCTCACACAAACCTTTCTGATCCCTAAAGACAAAGGATTAAAAAAAGGCTTTTGATCAAATATCATTAAATGGAATTTGACTTTAAATACCATGTGGGGAAAATAGCCATGCCACAGTGTCCCTCGAGATGTAGGATTTCATAATTAAATTCTGAAGTACTTTGTAGGATTAACAACTCTGGTTTTCGAGGTTATGGCAGATGCTTTTCCCTATTTATTTTATGTTTAATATAAACATTTATATTTATTATAAAGATGATGTTTAATTCATCAAAGTCTTTGTAGGACTTTGATGAATTAAACATCAAATTAAACTGTTTCCTGAAAGGAGTGATCACATTGAGAATTTAAGTCTGCTGTTTTCATCTTTTCCAATAAAATTAAAATACTCTGTCGATATGTCATTTTAGCAGCAGCTGGGAGTGAACTTACCCGCACAGATAGACAACACATGCGCTAGCTTCATTTGAGATAGTGTCTAAAAATAGCACTGTGGTTTTGATGGCATTGAGTGGTGGCTCGGGCCAACCACTAGAGTACATACCCAACGGATCAGGCAGGTTTGTACTTTTGTGGGTAGACTGAGTGACTGCCTGAGCCACTATTGTCACTGCTATTTTTAGCACACTAACTTAAGCAGAGTTAGCAGATCTGTCTACTCATGCTAGGAAGCATGCTCTCAGCTGATATGTAGACATTTCCTTTGTGTGTGCCTACGCACATTTGTATACATCTCTTTTGTCTTTTTATTTCTGCCAGATAGGATTCCAGTTGTTTCAAAAACTTGAAAAATAGCCCAAAATAAAACTAACATTGGTATGAATTACAAAGAAAATACATACTCTATATACAATATTTTTATTTATTATTATTTTTTTATTTTTAAATACTCAGTTGGTCACTGAGGGGTTACTGATTTGCCTGCATGCTTTGTGCTCCATGCAGCTGTTAGGAACCAAAGCTGCTTACAGCAGTTATTTTCCTTCCAGAGTAGTATCTTCCATGAAAAAGAAAAAAAAATGTTCAGCTCATCAATCATTAATACTTTAGGGTCTGAATTAAAAACAATTCCCATAAGCAGGAAGGAAATCTCTGCTGTTTAAATGAACGTTTTGTGAGAAGAACTACAGTGTCCTGTTAAGCAAGTTCATGTAAAATGTCAGTATTATATAAATCTGCATGCACTAACTAGTTACTTCATATCCTTGCAGGAGGGTGCATGTGCAAGATGCATGTTCAAATGCTGTTTCTGCTGCTTCTGGTGCCTAGAAAGGTGCCTAAAATACTTTAACCAGGTACAGTACATTATATCAAGTGCCATACCTAAAGTACCCTATAAGTAAAGGTAGACTCAATGTAGTGAACACTGTATAAAAATGAATTGTTATCCCGTGTCCTAGAACTCATTTCAGATTGAATCTTTGTCTGCATTGTATCTAGCTGTATTAATTCAAATGTTCTTGAATATTGCCTACAGTATGAGAGAATCCTGCCATACACAGGCGCACTTTTGGTGGGTGAAATCAGGAAGATTAATGTAGACATGCCAGAGGACTGATAAAACTGTTTTAGTTCAAATTAATTGATTGCTGATTAACTTTAGTCAGCAAACACATTAGTCCATGCTAGTCTGAATGTATGTTTGTGAGGTGTCCAGACTGGTATGTACAAATTTTGACTTTTAAAAATGAATTTGTGTAGATGAACTGATGATCGGTGTTGGCAGCTTTTCTCCATCTAGATCTGAGGACTTTAGTGGGTTCTTTCATTAACATATCCAGAGGTGCCTGTGGCAAAGAAAGATTACAAGCAGCTATAAGTAGCTGGGGGTGAAGGGTGGTAAAGCAAATCTGATAGTTTAGTTTGGAAATATCTTGTTAGAAAAACTATAGTGGCCCTTCCCCCTTCTTCAACAATTAGAAAACCAGGTGGCTCTATGAGATAGGTGTCAAGCTATTGAGATGCAGGCTGTCATATGGAGGTTCAATCAAGAAGCCTATTTGAAGATGATGTCCAGCTTTCCTGCAGGTTTGTGGACACTGTGGGGCTTATTATTTATTACTGTGATTGTAGGATAAACAGTACCTAGAACACTGAATGAATAAGGCTGGGGAGTTATTGTGCTAGGCACTATACAACAGAGCAAAATATATGGCCCCTTCCATGAAGAGTTTAAAATACAATTTAGGTGGATAAATAACTGTCCACCCTGGGAGCTTCCACTAAAAGAAAAAAAACTCTCACTGGGGTTTTCTGATTTGCAGTATTATCATGTCTAGAATGTAAACCAAAATAGGCAACCACAAAACGTAGTATTATTTCCAAGAAAGATGACTTGAACTGTTATTTAATAAATCTCCTATTTAGTACCAGTTTTCAAATACTTGATTCCTGCTCTTTCCTTTCTGATCCTTTCTTCCATATTTTTCCCAACTACATCTCCGTTCTTGTCTATACTTATTTCTTGTGTTTTTACAATATCCCCATATCATCTGTGATGGCACTGACATTCTTTTATGTATGGCAGGCAGGGGCGGATATAGGGCAGGGCGAGCGGGGCGGCCGCCCCGGGCCCCGCGCTTCAAAAAGCCCCGCGCATGTGCCGTGGCAAAGGGGGGGCCCCGCAAAATTGTGCTGCCCTGGGCCCCGCAAAACGGTCATCTGCCCCTGGTGGCAGGGATGGGCAATAATTGGATCTGAATGTTTGGCAAGCTGAATATATAGCCCGCAGGCTATATTTTGCTGTCCTTGATGTATGGTATTCTTTGGGGTTCTAGTTTCACTCCAGTTTTCTCTCATACTTCACATGCTACAGTTTTGAAAATGCCATTGGACAGTACAAGTTGTTTTGATTACTCTTAAATCAGATTCTTATAGACCTGTTCTTTACTGTTTTTAAAGTCTCTGCATAAGTGAAAATAGATGCTGAAGTAGCTTAAAAGAAATAGCATATGTCTTAGTCAAGTCCGCACGAAATTCTTGTTCAATAAAATCATTAGTTCCGTGGGATGAACTTTCCCAGCTTTCATTCTGGGATGGATCTTATGGTCACTGACTTGGTTAAGAGCCTTGGAGTTAGTTCGGACTCCAAGCATGTTATTTTCACCCTTCACCTTGGCTTCCTGCCCTTCAAAGAAGATAGCCAACATAAAAATATTTGCTTTCTCCAGCTGCTGTTGTATGTCATTTATGTGTGTTACAAAAATACCTAATTATTATAATGCTAGTTGCTTGGGTCAAAGGCTTGTGTTTTTTTGTTCTTACTTTGTTAAAAGATTTCCTGTTGTTTTCCTTGCCCATTGTAGTAAAAAAATAGATCTCAGAAATAAAAATGAGGTTGTTTTTAAAATTCAAGATAATAATACTGGGTCTGTTGTTAAATAAATATTTGTTTGGGTATGTTTTTGGCAAAAAATGACCATGGCTTCAGCTTTGTACGCCAGAGCAACATAGAATATGGGAGAAGGTTAGAGAAGATAAGGTAACCTACAGAAGCGATAGCTGTATGAAACAGTAAGAGCTAGCACTATTATCCTCTGTAATGCGCTAATCTGTTTGTCCTCCAGGCCCTCACAAAATCAGGTGTATGTAGTTTTTTGGGAGGCAATTAGGCAAATAGGTATGAACCAGGCTTCAGGTTTGCAGAATCTGTGACTAAGATTTTCAAAATTACAGGCTCAATTTTAGGCACCTAAATAAGTGACTTGATTTTTCAAAAGTGCTGAACATTCTAAATCTCATTGAAATCAGTGGAAGTTGCTGAGTGCTCAGCACTTCTGAAATCAAGGTCGCCTACCTAGTTCCTGAGTGTGGACTTGGGTTTGAGCCTAACTTTAGGCACTTGTTTTAAAACATTTGGCCTCTATAGATATGTTTAAAACTTTTTAATATTTTTCAGATTTTTGCTTTTGTAGAATAATTTTTATTGATTCTAGAGTTATTGTGTGTACTGACATTTTCCATTTTGTGTTTGTCCTTTGTCCCAGTGTTGTCCATCAGTGATGAATATTCCCTTAACAAATACATCATTACCTGGGAATTCTAAAAAGAAATCCATTGAGAACTCTGATAGGTTGGAAGAGATCACATGTTAAAAATATGATTACAAGTCCCTCTCCATCATTCCAGCACTGATATTTTCTTCTCCTGCCTGCCTTTGTCATTCAGATTATTTAATTCCTCCTCAGATTCTGATTTCACAAACTAAGCAAGGTTGAATGGGTCAGAACTTGGATGCAAAATTTGCAGAGGAATAACAAGTGTCACAGGAAGTAATGCTGATGATTTAGACTGTAGCGCTTTTACCTGTGAGATAGTATTAACACAGTGGCACATTGTGTTGTCAGAGGGCAGCTGGATATGCTATTTTTCAGATAAGATTTTAATGTGGGCTCTGATTGACTTCTGCATCGCCTTCAGGTAGGATACGTCTATACTGAAGAACGATTTTGGGAGACATCATGGTAACCCTCATTCCACGAAGGTTAAGGGGAAATTTAGAATAGTGAGTTATTTCGAAATGTGGCGCTGTGTAGACAGCGCCAAATTATGAAATAAGCTATTTTGAAATAGCATCGAAATAAGCGATACAATTTGCGTAGCACAAATTACATAGCTTATTTCAAGCTAAGGGTGCTGTGTAGAATATGCCCATTGCTAACTCTGGGGCATTTTACTATGTTATTTTGACTGTCCGGTGTTCCCTGGATTTGGTGATCCTCCTTAATCTATTACAACATAGTATAGAACAAGTGTGGATCCATTTAGGGGTCTTACTCTGTTTTACCTATATGGTACAGTCCAAAAGATACATGTTTATTCACAGTTAAAAGCCTGCAAACACTGGATGTGGAGTAGGAACAGAAGCTTGGATGTGCAAAACAACACAATACTAACATTAAATGTATAAAATATACCAAAAAAATGAACAGGATGCTATATCTATAAATAATGGAAAGCGATTATAACTGCCTTTTCACTCATCTGCAGATTTCAGAAGTGGCGCAGGTAATAAGAACCTCCTTATCTTCCCTTAAAATCTGTTCACTGAATAAATGTCCCATCTGTGGATTTCCAGGATTATCTGCACTGTTGTATCTCCACTCTTCTGCCTTTAGTTCACTAACTCAACACATCAGATTCTAAGCTAGAGAACAGCAGTCTATGTTCATCTCCCCCAAGCTCAGTTCAAACACAGCCGCCTCCAGGTGAATCAATCCCAAATCACTCAGCTGAGTCTCTTTAAAAGATGCCTAAGGAGATGTTTACACCACAATTAAAAATCTGCTGGTGGCCCGTGCTAGCTACCTTGGGCTCATGGGGCTCAGTGTAAGGGCCTGTTTAAGTGAGATGTTGATGTTGTTCAGGCTCTAATACCCAACAAAGTGGGAGGGTTTCAGAGCTCCGGCTGCAGCTTGTGCCGTAATGTCTGAATCACAGTTAAACTGCCCCTTGGGCCAACAGCAAGTGTTTAATTGCAGTGTAGACATACCATAAAAGAAATCCTGCCATTACCTGGGTTGCTCCTTAGTCACTAATTATTATAACGTGTGCAGAATATATAATTTTAGTTGCAGTGACAGCACTTTTTCCATGAGCAGGAGTGTTAACCCAGTATCCTGTTTGGAATACACTTTGTGTAATTATTTAGCCTGCCTGAATTTTCTCTGTACTTGCAACTGGATCCTGTCCTATGGAGTAATATTACTTTGTTAAACAATTTACCCCTAAACTGCTGTACTTCAGTCATGGACAAAGTGATTTGTGTGTGTTAGATTCCAGAAAGCTTTAACTAATGTATCTGGATGAAAGGTACATGATGAATACAAAACCATTATCCTTCTGTGTGCCAACATTAGTTAGAATTACCATAGCTTTTTCATCATCTTGCATTTATGGCTACACGTATTCAAATCATCTCAAGTAAAATTTGGTGGAATGGAATTTCTCTTCCATAAAAACAATCCCCTTTTTGATTTGTAGTCACAATTTCTGTCTCCTCTCTTAAATTGTTGTGGCAGTGCCTTAATTTGGGGTATTTCAAAGACGTCTCTCCTTCCTTAGTCTTGTTTCAGTATATTTATTTTATAGTATATCACCAGATGTATAATTTTCCTTTTCTATGTCCGGCTTGAGTTGATCTGCAGCCAACTGGCAAGCACCCATTCCAAAGTGCAAGCACACAGATTTCTGCAGGAATTGCTGAGAAGTGTGTGGTTTCTTTATTCTAATCAGCACCATGAATTTGAGGCTGCAATGGCATGCAGAATCTTGTGGTGGCCATTAGTGATAATAGCCAGTGTTATGGCTCAGCATTTATTGGTACTGAAATTCACCAAAATTATGAAATTATTTTAACTGCCTTAGTGTATAAATATAAAAGTAATAGTAACCCTGGTTAACAATCAGGTTCATGTCTACTGGTGGGCTTTCTTGTAATTTAAACCTTTGGGTGGCAGTCTGTCAAGAGCTTTGTGGTCATGGGATTAAAATACCATGTGCAAAAATCATGTGGATGCAGACAAAATCCAGAAGCACTAATGTAAATACAGTTTCTCCTGGAGACTGCCAAGCATTCTTGCTATCTTACCCTATCAAATACCTCTTCTTGTCCTCCCTCCAAAAATACTGTGTTTTAATATTACTGGCAGGTTTGTTAGTAGGTGGTAGGGCTAGATTTTTCAGGCATCTCAAAATCACAGTTAACTGAAAAAATAAATAGTTTCAGTTAAATCATATATTTTTAAGTGTTTGCTTTCCCCGAGGACCTTCATAAATGCCTCAATTGGAAATAAAAACCCTTTTAGTCTTCACATAATCTACTGTATGGTTTACCACGTGGGGAGCAGAGAACAATTATACTGTGTTGGCCAATGTTTCCACTGATGCAGGTTGAACTGAACTTTTGACCCCATAATAAACTCTTAGCTAATAGCCAGCGTAGTTCATAGACCTGTGTTGGACTAACGGCCGTTAGTGTCTGCCAAATGGAACTTCCTTTTTAAAACAAGGAAGCAGGTGCGAAGGAATTCAGAAACAGTGCCTTTGAGAAGGGTAATTCTGAACCATGCTGTGGCTCAGTGTAGGTTTATTTGAGAACATCCACATGAAAATCAATGACAGAGAATTTGCTTCTAGTACCAGCCTGTGATTGTTAGCCAGAGAGGGACTAGATTACATGCATGGAAAAGAACAAGAAAACAGTGGAGGGGCCATGAATAGGCCCTTGGGTGGGGCAAGAATTGAAAGCTGGAAAGGACAGAAGATCAAGAAGCTGAGAAAGGTGGGCTGTGAGACTGTGGGGGACACATCAGGGAAGTTGTTGGAGGGCTGCAATATTGGTGGCCTGGTGTTTTAATGTGCCCTTTGGAAGAGTAGCCCTTTTTTGAACTTCTTGAGGCCTCAAGAGATGGCATTTTCCAGGACACAGAAGGAGGCCTTCATTTCCTCCCTGTTATAGGCCCCATGTTGCTCTGTTTCCTCCCTCTAGTCAGAGGTGGTGTGACATGGCTTCCTCCAGAGTCTGCTCTGCTGCTGCTCTGTGTGCTAGCCAGAGTGACATCATAGTCTCTTATTTGTCCAGCACCCATTCTCTAAGCATGTCTCTATGGCACTCAGGATTCAAACTATGTCCCGCCACATTGCAGGCCAGCCCTCTAGAGTCTGCGGCTCTGTTCAATGAGAAGAAAATCAGGTCAGGCTGAGCAGTAGAAGCTGAAGTGGGATATCTGACCAGCTTGGTTTTGGCTTCTTTTTTAAGATGACTCTGTTGCTATGGCCATTCTTTTTCACTGAGCTCATTTTGTTATAGCCAATCCTTCAATGGAGGACTGCATTCAGCTGTTATACAAAGTAGCAATTATTCTCAACAAACGGGAATTTACAGCCTGGATCTGTGCCACACTGCTTTTCTCATGAAGCTAGCTGGCCAGTTTTTCCAAGACCCTTGACATTCTGTGTTGTGAAGTATTAGAAGGATGTTTTTTTCTAAATAGTTTTCTTGCATAGTGTGGTATTAGAAAATATGTAAACATTAACATTCCTTATTTATCTGCCCTGGTACTGAAAAACATGTCTGGTTCCCAGGCTTCAAAGCAGAGATGGCTGTGTTTTTCACAAAGGTGGTGGTGTGGTACATGAGCTCTTTTTAGTGCAGGAGGGAGGCTGTATCTTATCTAATGCATCCCAAGCCTCTGATTTATGGTGCAGCTCTGATGACATAACTACTTGCCCATAGCTTTGGGAAGGACTGCACTAATGGAATAATCACTGATGTATTAAACAGAATCTAGTGACAAGGCAAAAGTTTAAAATCTATTGAAAAACATATTTAAATTGCCTGTTTCCAAATGAAATCATGTTCTGAATTTATTTGGATTTACCTTCTCTTGCTCAGAAAATATATCTTTTATTGAAAGGAAATGAGTCGGTGAATACTCCCAATAACTAGAAAACAATGGAACATATAAGAATTCATAACGTGTTGGAAATGCCCCTTGTGACTTAAGATCTGGGCCATTCTTTCCAAATAGGTGTTAGGTTGAGCATTATGTAAATGTTCAAAAAGGAAGAGTGCTCTTCTGGCTTGCAGCTATTGTGACTGCTGAGTTTGGGGGTCACTGATTGAGCTATTGTTTCCCTGTATTGGTTGCTGGTGATAGTTGCATATCCCAGCAAGTGCCCCTTTTCAGCCATTCTCTAGTACTGTTGTGAGTGAAATCCAAACCTCTTCTGCTCTAGATGCCTGTGTGAGTTTTAAGACCTTGGAGTATAAATGGAGTCTAGTCACTTCACCATTGCTCATTCCCTAGGCACGTTCTTAGGTCTCAGACCTTCCATCTGACACCTCCGACTCCCAAAGCTACTTTGTAATTAAACACACCCTCTCCATCCCAACGGGGTTATGTTTCTTGTTTACAGTTTAACTCTCTAAGATGGATGCAGCAGTTGTGAAGCAGTTAACACGCATTTAAATACTAGAATGGTGCTCATACAAAACATCCTCATCACTCCAGGGCATTCTTTTGGGCTGAAGTCAGAGTTCCAAAAGTTTTTAGAGGCCATGGGGCCACCAGTGCTCAGGAAAATGTCCAGGGCACCTTGCCACAGGTGGTTGCTACATGTTGGGAGACTGTGTTCTCTCTGACCCCGTTGCTTCTTCCTTCTATCTGTCTCGCATACTCCTGTGTGTCTTGCTCTTTAAACCTTGTTGGCTTCCTTTGTTCTACCTTTTAGGTAACATTCTACTCTTTTCTTCCTCCTTCCCCTCTTCATGGGATTGAGCCAAAATTGTTTTTCTTAAGATGTAGCCCATTCATTGTACCTAAGTGTTGGTACCTGACTGGGGTCACTGAGTTCTAAGCATCCCCATTGTAACAGTCAGGTGTGTTCTAGGGATGTAAATAGTTAACCGGTTAATCAATGAGCCTCACCCTTAACAGGTGAGACTTGCTGGTTGCAGTTAACCTGTAGGGAGTAGAACAGCTCCCCACCCACCCTGGGCAGGGGGCAGCTCCAGCACTGCAGGGCTCATAGCAGGCAGGGGCTGCTCAGGCCGGACAGCTGGAGTAGCCACTATCCCTGGCAGGCCTGGCCCAGCTCCTCCTCCTCAGGTTACATGCTGGCTCCCTGGGAGTGGGGCTGGCAGGGGCTGACAGCCCTGTTCCTGGGGAGCCAGCTGGTGAGTCTGCAGCAAAGTGTCCCCAGAAGGCTCCTGGGGAGGCTTCACTGCGGGGTCTGCAGTGTAAAGTTTATTTAAGCTTTATACTGCAGAGCCTGCAGGGCATGTAACCGCTATGATTTTTAGCAGTTACACGGTTACATTTTTAAACTCCTTTTTACATCACTAGTGTGTACCTATTACAGGACTTGTCAGCAGTGGTGAATCCATACACATACAGAGACACATGATAGATGTGCAGCTTTTCCTAAATCAACTTCACAATACCAGTCAGAACTATTAGGCTGTACTGGCAGAACCTCAGTTTATCACAGAGGCTAAAGCCACCGTCCAACAAAACCCTCCAGCAGTGTGCTTAACTTCATTCGGGTAGTCCTGTTCATATGCTTAAAATTAGGCAGGTACGTTAAGTGGTTTAATAGATTAGCATTATAGAGACTTGAACTGTGAGACTGAGGTTTTATATGTGTGGAGCCAATGCGTTATTTCATTATCTGTATAATAAACTAGTAAAATGTGATTAAAATGCATGAAATTGCTCTCTAATTCATACATTTATAGTTACAAGATTAATATATTCAAAGCATGGAGGTAGCTTGGTTTAGGTGATTTAGCTTGCACTCTGAAAGTCAAGAATTGCTGATTTCTAATCCTGCCTTGGTCACTGACTGCTTTTGTGACCTTGGACAACTCACTCAGTCTCTTTTGTGCCTCTTTTAACTCTGTGGCTACGTCTAGACTGGCATGATTTTGCGGAAATGCTTTTAACAGAAAAGTTTTTCCGTTAAAAGCATTTCCACAAAAGAGCGTCTAGATTGGCATGGGTGCCTTTGCGCAAAAAGTGCTTTTGCGCAAAAGCATCCGTAGCCAGTCTAGACGCGATTTTGCGCAAGAAAGCCCCGATCACCATTTTTGCCACCGGGGCTTTTCTGCGCAAAACAGTTCTTCCCTGTCTACACTGGCCCTCTTGCGCAAGTATTCTTGCGCAAGAGGGCTTATCCCTGAGCGGGAGCATCATAGTATTTGCGCAAGAACACTGACAATCTTACATTAGATCGTCCGTGTTCTTCCGCAAATTCAAGCGGCCAGTGTAGACAGCTGGCAAGTTTTTGTGCAAAAGCAGCCACTTTTGCGCAAAATCTTGCCAGTCTAGACGCACCCTGTGAGTATTGCATTATTACTTACAAGTCTGCCTTGCTGGGTGTTGTGGTGACTTAGTTAATATTTATATGGTTCTTTGGAATTCCAAAGTGTTGAATAAATGCTACTTCCATTTCTGCTTTGTTTGCTAGTAGTATGACAAATCTTCATCTAGGTAGTATTTGCAACCCAATATAGCTGTCAAGTGCTGATTCCCTTTTGAAAGGTGGAAATAGTGTTCGTACAATGAAAAGTGCACCATACACTTTTAATATTCAAGAGAAGAGACTGCCAATTACACAAATAGTGTCCAGAGTCCTGCTTTCATTGAAGTTAATGGTGAAACTCACATCCATTTCAGTGGAGCAGGATCAACTGCATAGCTTTGTGCTTAGCATACTTGAAGACAAATAGTGTCGCAGAAAGTTAAATGAATCTACCAATGTTTATAAAATGCATTGAGATCTTCAGATGGAAGACATGCTATACCCACAGTATTACTAATGATTCTCAGCAGATGCTTTAGCTAATATTTTTATTCCCTGCATTCAGATTAAGATACTGGCAGGGGCGAAGAGCAGCTTGAGTAGAAATGAAACTGTCTAGTACTGAGTCTGTTTTTCTAACCTGCTTATTTAAGTAATACAAACAGGCAGATATCCATGCAAACATTCTACATAGTACTCTGTCAGTTCTGCAGTCTTATTTATGTATGTATTGCTCAGTGCAGTAGAAATCAGTCTTGATATTAATTATTTTTAAGATCCATTTGTTGCTCATAAATAATGTTCCAATGAAAGAACATCATTGTTTGCATGTCTTCACTATTCAGGAACTAAAATAATTTCCCTTGTCTCATCATATAAAGTGAATATTCTGCTATTATATTCACACCAAAAGTCTTCATTTGCTTTTATGAATTCCCTTTAAAAAATATTTTAAGGTAAAGTCATATCAGCTTATATTCTAGCGGGAGTGGTGCCTAGATGCTTGTGATCAAGTTATGGAACATAATTGGGCATCACGGGAATATGTAAGACAGATAGAAGCTATGCTGGGCAGTTCTGTATTTCCTTTTGTAATAAGAAAAAGTAGCAAGTTAGACCAGAAATTCTGTACAATCTATATACTTCCTTCAATTAGGCTGAGAATTTTTTTCATTCATGAGCAAAGCAGAAGGTAGTTTAATCCCTAAATAAACTGTGCAATCTACAAATTCCTTTTGCACAAAAACTCTTGAGTACGGTTAGTCTTAGTGAGCATACCAAACTTAACTAATGTTTTTAAATACCGTATAATCTCTCTTCTTTAAAAAAGTCTAGCAGAACTTTTATATATCTAGAATAATGGTTTTTCTGCTCTTTGTTGAGATACTAATTTAACTCCTCACTAATGATTTCTGTTATGTTATAAACTATTTTTAAAAGATGCTTGAAGATTCCTATTGAAATAGCTCATAAGTCTATCCTCCAGTCTGCTTTTGCAAAATTCCACCTGAAAACAATTAATATTAATCTTGCAAAATTTTTGGTATCTACTTGAAAATTACTGAGTGCCTATAATTTCCACTGAAATCAACATATTTTTTCACAACATAAGACCAAGTGATCTAGTTTTGACGCTCCCTGTCATTATTCTTTTGTCTTTCTGTGAAGCTTTTTTTTATGGTTATTGGTCCATGAAAATTCAAAGGCTTACTAGTACGAGAAAGGGTCACACGTAAAACTTATTTAATCATTAATTATTTGTGTGCAAAGTTTAAAGTTTTAGTGTGCAAAGTGAGTGTTACTTTTTGTTTCATTGATACAGTTTACCAAATGCAACACTTTAGCTGGAATATACTTAGAAAAGGTCACCAGCCTGGCATATGTCCAGATACGACTTACAATGAAACTTACATGTCATATTAGTTAATCATTACCAAAGACTGGGTTGTCACTTTCCAGCGTTCCAAAAGAAATTGTAAAGAGGTAGTCTCAGAAATGTAAGTTTTACTTTTGTCCATATTTACCCAGTGTAGAAGCGATGTGAAAAGTCAGTTTGAAATTAGAGGCACAGTTATTATACTTGCTCAAAGTTAGATTATCTTGCATAGTCTTATATTTTATGTGTAAGCACAACATCAGCATTTCCAAAGATATTTTAAGGCACATGGCAGCCCACGGCCTGTTTGTTTGCGGCCCGCGGTGCGGCTTGGATTTACATGGGGCTCAATGGGTGTGTCTAAACTACACCCCTCTGGCGACAGAAGGATGTAGATTATGCACATCGCTATTGCAAATGAAGCGGGGATTTAAATATCCCACGCTTCATTTGACTAGAAATGGCCGCCGCTTTTTGCCGACGCAGCACTTTGCCGGCAAAAAGCGGCAGTCTATACGGGGATCAGTTGACAAGGAAAGCCTTTTCTGACTGATCCTGTAAACCTCGTTGCACGAGGCATAAGGGATCAGCTGGAAAAGGCTTTCCTTGTTGACCGATCCCCGTCTAGACTGCCGCTTTTTGCCGGCAAAGTGCCGCGTCGGCAAAAAGCGGCAGCCATTTCTATTCAAATGAAGCGCGGGATATTTAAATCCCCGCTTCATTTGCAATAGCGATGTGCCTAATCTACATCCCTCTGTCGGCAGAGGGGTGTAGTTTAGACACACCCAACATGTGGCCTGCGGGTGGGAGCCAAAACAAAAAGTTGTCAATATAATGGTCTTCTGTTGATATGTGTTTTAGTAGTTAAATTCCTGGTCTGTCTTTGCTCATTAAAAGTGTTGTCATATGGGTGGAAATCGAGTATTTTATTTTATTTTATTAATATCAGCAGAACTGACTTAAATGGGGCCTGTGTGTTGTGTAGTCTTGCCTTAATTATTGTATTTATGCCTGTTAGTGTGAAAGAAACTATTTGCATATATAGTTGCACACTTAAATTGCAGCCCTTGGCATGTGCTATGAGTGTCATTGTGGCCCTCAGGGCTTCCAAAGTTGAGTAGCCCTGTTTTAAGGCTTTTCTTTTCCCATAGAAAATTCCATATTAAAAGATTCCTTTTTTCCAGTAACATTACCTTTTCATTCTCTCGTTTCAGCATGTATACACGACAACTGCCATAAATGGGACAAATTTTTGTACCTCGACAAAGGATGCTCTATCTATATTGGCAAAGAATTCTGCTAATATAGCCTTCATTAATTTCTTTGGAGACTTCATCATTTTTCTAGGAAAGGTAAGAGACTGTAATTTATAAAGTCCATGGATAAACTCCTAAATTACAGCCTAATAGTCTAATCCTGTAATAATGAAGACAAAGATTAGGGGCTGATTCTCTTTTCACATACATTAAGGAAATCAGGAGCATGACTCTGGTGCAGTCATGGGGCTACACTAATGTAAACTGGGCTTGGGAGGAGGAGAATCAGGTATTTCAATTTTTTGTTGGAGGACATGATTGCTTCTTATATTCATTTCATTATTATCATTTGTATTATGGAAGCACCGAGAGGCCTCATTGCACTAATAGCTGTACAAACTCATAGTCAGTGAATGCCCCTTAGAACTTAGTCTAATTTAAGACAAGATTTGACAAATAGGTATAACAAACATATGGAAGGGACGTGGATAGGAGGACAAGAATAACAATGATAGTAAATCTGTGTAGCCACATGTTCTCTATGTGAGCAGCAAGATGGTTTCAAATTGATCTCAAGCCTTCTCCTTTATGAAATACATTCTTTAAAACATCAGCCAGTAAAATATTTGATTTAGCTTTGGTGCATATTATAATATATTTGCTTCCTTTTTTCTCCTTTATACAGGTGTTTGTGGTATGTTTTACAGTTTTTGGAGGTTTAATGGCATTTAACTACCATCGTGAGTTCCATGTATGGGTAGTTCCTCTGTTGTTAGTTGCACTTTTTGCCTACCTGGTAGCCCACAGCTTTTTGTCGGTGTTTGAAGTGGTCATGGATGCCCTGTTCTTTTGTTTTGCTGTTGATATGGAAACAAATGATGGATCTCCAGAGAAGCCATACTTCATGGATCAAGAATTACTGGTAAACTCTTGTGACGGTAACATATATTGGCAGGCAGATAAATTCTGTAATATGTTTTAATAACGTATTGATCAAGTGATGTCATAGTGCCTAAGATTCACTTCCCCGGCCTCTCCATCCCCTGCCTTTAAAAACTAACCTATAGTAAATGCCTCTCCAGCTCCTTATAAGATGTGGACTAAAGCAGCGTTTCCCAAACTATGGGCTGCGGCCCGTTACCGGGCCGTGGGAAAAAAATACCGGGCCTCAGCGTGGCTGCCAGGGTGTTCTGGGCTCCCGGACTGCCTGTGCAGCGCCGGGTTCCCCAAGCCCTCAGCCGGGCTGGGCGGATGCAGCCATATGTTTCAGGCTCCCGGCAGAGGCATAGTGAGGGTTACCAGGTGAGCTCTTATTGCTGGCTGGGGAGGGGGGGTTGGATATGGGCCGCAGGGAAGCAGGGTCGGGGCAGTGGAGCTGCCCGGGGGAGATAGGGAGGCGAACCAGCTGGCGGAAGCAGGGCTGGCTGGGGTTTCGGGAGCAGTGGGGCTGGCCAGGGGAGATCGCGGGGGGGGGGGGAACCGGCTGGCGGGGGCAGTGAGGCTGGCTGGGGGAGATCGCGGGGCTGGCTGGGGAACCGGCTGGCGGAAGCAGGGCTGGCGGGGGCAGCAGGCCTTGTCAGGAGAGATCGGGAGAGAATCGGCTGGTGGGGACAGCGGGTCTGGCCCAGGGCAGGCGGGGGAAGGTGGGGGGAGAGAATCGGCCAGCAGGGAGCGGGACAATTCAGGGCGCATGCAGATCCTGAATAAAAATTTAAAAGCAGTGCCTTTTAAATATTCCGACTGCTGACAGTGAGGTTTAAAGGCACTACAGTGTGTCAGAATGGAGAGAACCTGGTGCATTCACCATCCGGAATGAGAATATGGATAAAAAATTCCAGAGATGGTATCAGCTTTCTGAAAATAAATGAGCCCCTTTTCAATACACGGTGTGGTGGTGCAGGGTTTTATTGGATTACAGTCCATTTTTCCAATCCATATTCCCTTAACTTGCTGGTAAGAATGTTGTGGGTGGCCATATCAAAAGCTTTGCTAAAGCTGGCCCTGGGGGCTTTGGGAGGACCAAAACCAACATATTTGCATATTTGTCATTTGCTTAATGAATATGCAAATGAATGTTACCGGACCTCCGAAAGCTCGTGAATGGATTTACTGGTCCCCGTGTCAAAAAGTTTGGGAACCCCTGGACTAAAGGATACAAATTAAGTTAACACCTCCCACTAAACCACCTACTGCATCTGGTTCAGACCTTTAGACCAAGCCTCTTTAGATAAAGACCATCTTCGTCTGTGTTGTGTTAAAAATATAATCATGAAGGTCAAAATAGAATTTGAAGAACAGCTAGTCAAAGACTCAAAAAAAATAGCAATTTTTTTTAAGTATATCAGAAGCATGAAGCTGGGGCACTGGAAAATCAAGGTGCTAAAGGAGCACTCAAGGATGATAAGGCCATTGAGAAGAAACTAAGTGAATTCTCTGCATCAGTTTTCATGGCTGAGGATGTGAGGGAGATCCTCAAAGCTGTCACCTAAAAAGAATGACTCAGGTTTGGGTAACTGTCCCAGAGATTTTGGAACAAATTGATAAACTTAAGAGTTACTAGGACCAGATGGAATTTACCCAAGAGTTCTGAAGGAACTCAAATGTGAAATTGCAGAACTACCAACTGTAGTTTGTAGCCGATCATTTAAATCAGTTTATATACCAAATGACTGGAGGATAGTTAATATGCCCCAATTTTTAACAGGGCTTCAGGGATGATCTCAGTAACTACAAGCCATTGTGCCTGACTTGTGTACTGGGCAAACTGGTTGAAACTAGAGTAAAGAACAAAATTATCACACATAGATGGACATAACTTGTTGAAGGAAGAGGCAACATGGTTTTTGTAAAGGAAATCATGCCCCACCAATCTGCCAGAATTATTTTAGGGGTCAACAAGCATGTGGACAAAGGGTACCCAGTGTATACAATCATAGAACACTAGAACTGGAAGATACCTTGAGAGGTCATCGAGTCCAGTCCCCTGCCCTGATGGCAGGACCCAGTACTGTCTAGATCATCCCTGATAGATGTCTATCTAATCTGCTCTTAAATATCTCCAGAGATGGAGATTCCACAACCTCCCTAGGCAACTTAGTCCAGTGTTTAACCACCCTGACAGTTAGGAAAGATTTTCCTAATGTCCAACCTAAACCTCCCTTGCTGCAGTTTAAGCCCATTGCTTCTTGTCCTATCCTCAGAGACTAAGGAGAACAATTTTTCTCCCTTCTCCTAGTGACACCTTTTTAAAGACCTGAAAACTGCTATCATGTCCCCTTTCACTCTTCTCCTTTCCAAACTAAACAAGCCTAATTCTTTCAGTCTTCCTTCATAGGTAATGTTTTCTAGACTTTTAATCATTCTTGTTGCTCTTCTCTGGACCTTCTGCAATTTTTCCACATCTTTTTTGAAATGTGGTGCCCAGAACTAGACACAATTCTCCAATTGAGGCCTAATCAGTGCAGAGCAGAGCAGAGCAGAGCAGAGCAGAAGAATGACTTCTCGTGTCTTGCTCACAACACTCCTGTTAATGCATCCCAGAATCATATTTGCTTTTTTTTGCAACAGCATCATACTGTCCCTGTCCTCCAAAGCAGTTGCAATCCCTCCCAGCTTCGTATCATCTACAAACTTACTAAGTGGACTCTTTATGCCAATATCTAAATGGTTGACGAAGATATTGAACAGAACCGGTCCCAAAACAGACCCCTGCGGCGGAACCCCACTTGTTATGCCCTTCCAGCAGATTTGTGAACTGTTAAGAACTACTCTCTGAGAACGGTTATCCAGCTAGTTATACACCCACCTTATAGTAGGCCCATCTAAGTTGTACTTGCCTAGTTTATTGATAAGAAGATCATGTGACACCGTATCAAATACCTTACTTAAGTCTAGGTATATCACGTCCACTGCTTAGATTTTCAGAAAGCCTTTAACAAAATCCCTCACCAAAAGCTTTTAAACAGAATAAGATGCCATTGGAAAAAAAGGAAGGTTCGTGTATAGATTGGTAACCCAACTATACATATAAAATGTTGGGATTAGTATTAGCTGTTATCACTCAACAAAGAGATCCTGGAGTTATTGTGGATAGTTCTCTGAAAACATCCACTAAGGCTATGTCTAGACTGCAGAGTTTTTCTGGGATACCGGAGGTATCCTGGAAAAGCTGTGCCGTGTCCAGGGAATGCATCCACTTTTTTGGAATAGTTTCCAAAAATGTGGGTGCGTTCTTTCGGCATGCCTTTATTCCTCTCGGTGAGAGGAATAAGGGATGTTCCAGAGGAGGAGTTTTTTCCTGAAATTTGGCCCCATGTAAGCAGGCCAAATTTTGGAAAAGCCTCTTCCGAAAAAATGGAAAAAGATACGCAAATTGCAATTCGCAATTTGCGTATCTTTTTCTGATAAAACTCTGCAGTCTAGATGTAGCCTAAGTGTGCAGCAGCAGTCAAAGAGCAAACAGAATGTTGGTAATCATTAAGAAAGGGAAAGAGAATGAGACCGAAATTATCATATTTAATCTACATACATCCATAGTATGTCCACATCCTGAATTCTGATGTGTTTACCCCATCTCAAGGACATATAGGAATTGGAAAAGTTTCAGAAAAGAGCAACAAAAATTATTAGGGACATGGAATGACTGCCATGAGTAGAGATTAATAAAACTGGGACTTTTCCATTTGGAAAAGAGATGACTAAGTGAGGATATGATAGAGGTCTATAAAATCATGACTGGTGTGGAGAAAGTAAAGTGTTATTTACTCCTCATAACACAAGAATTAAGGGGTCACCAAATGAAATTAATAGTCAGCAAGTTCAAAAGAAATGGAATTATTTTTCACACAACAGTCAATCTGTGGAACTCCTTGCCATAAGCTCTTGTAAAGACCAAGAGTATAACAGGGCTCAAAAAAGAACAAGATAAATTCCTGGAGGATCAATTCCTCAATGGCTGTTAGCCAGGATGGAGTGGTAATATCTCTACCCTCCGTTTGCCAGAAGCTGGGAATAAGCAACAAGGAATGAATCACTTGTTGATTACTTGTTATGTTCATGTCCTCTTGAGCACAGAAGACAGGAAACTTGACCTATGGTCTGACCCAGTATGGCCATTCTTATAGGCTGAATACTTTATTGGTATTTAACATTTTAATTGGTGACCCAATATGCAGAGTCCCCTTCTACATCATGAAGTCCTAAAACTAGAAATGTAGATGTACTGTATGTTAACTTGTACCCAGAAATATTCCTTTTAGTTTTCAGCCATTGTTCAGCTAGCTCTGAAGGTACTACAAGCCTCATCCATGCCTCGCAAACTGATCAGTCTCTTTCTCATGCATGCAAAATAGAATTTTTGTACTAAACTAGTGTCGCGGCCTGTCAAACCCTTCAAATTTTCCATTTTGTTGTTTGTTACTTATATTATGGGAATTTCTGTGCCAGACTCCTGATGTTACATGGAGAATCATTAGAAGGATTATGAAGACAGCTTTAGTTTAAACAAATGTTCAGTAGTTAGTAAAGGTAGAGAGTACTTTAGTTACAAAGGCATGTGGAATGTTTAAATGTCCACATACCTTTTCTTTCATATCAAGAGGAAGGAAAAGAGACAGATGTTCTTCCCTTTTATGCTGCTTTCTGGCCAGGTCTGCATTTTTCCTTAAATGTCATATGACAAAGACAGTGTTGCTGGTCCATGAAAAATAAATTCAGCAACCAGAAAAACCCGTACAATACAGATGCTCTGGATGGATTTCTTCAGGAAAAATGCTATGGTATCTGATTTGAAATAGTCATTGTTACATTCCTTGTAATGTTCACAGAATTAACTTTTGGGTTTTTTTTTTTAAATACCCCAAGTCCCTATAATGAATATAACCATTTGGACAAAAGAAGACAGTTGTTTGGTTTTTAGCCCTGATTTAGGACAGCACTAAACTGCATGCTAAAAGCTATGCATGTGCTTAAGTTCTGCCATTAATAGTGTAACATTCCGGAGTGTGGAACTTTTGGAGTCTTGCCCTGCAAACTTTTCCTTTGTCAAATGAGAGACTTTTCCTTCTGTCAATCTCAAACTTTGTCTAAGTTCAGAACATGTCTATCTTTAATTTTTCCCTCAAGGAGGCATTTTATAGCCATTCCCTACCTACGCTGCACTGCACTGCTGACTACAGGTTGCACCTCTAAAATCTGGGATTCTCTGGTCCGGCAACATCCGTGGTCTGGCATGACCACACATGTTCCAGGATCAGAGAGTCCCAGTGTGCTGTGGGGGGGGGGATGAGGGCCTGGGAGCTGGCGTGTGGCTCAGTTGGGCTGTGGGGGGAGCCAGGAACCAGCGTGCGGCTCATCTGGGCAGCGAGTCTGTGCACGGCTCAGCTGGGCTGGGGAAGGAGCCAAGAAGCCCATGGAATGGGGGGCGGATGGTATCAGAGGACCTGAAATGACCTCCCCTGGTCCAGAAAAATCCCTCCTCCAGGACCAGTCAGATTCTGAAGGTGCTGGTCCAGGGGAGGTTCAACTTGTAGTCCCTTTCCTAATCCTACTGCCAAACTCTCCAACTTTAGCTTTAGTGCCCTATGCAACTTGCCATATCCTTGTGGCTAGAGGGAAATGAAGCTTTCCGGTAAGGGAGGTTGTAGAGCATGGGTTCCCAAACTGGGGGGCGTGAAGAAATTCCAGGGGGGGTGCGAGGCGACCCAGACTCTTCTCTCCTCACCCCCCTTTCCCTCCCCATCAAGTTTTGCTGCCCCGGTCAGTTCCTTTTTTTTTTTCTCTCTCTTTTTTTCTCAACAAGTTTTGCTGCTATTTTTTTGGGTGGGGGGGACGTGAGGGTTTTTCAAAAATCAAAAAGGGGGCGTGATGCCGAAAAGTTTGGGAACCACTGTTGTAAAGAGACTGCCCCCCCCTGCCCCAGCTGTAATTATCCCAATGGACTTGTAGAGTATGCACTAAATGTGAGCTAGTTTCCAGTGTCATCCACCTGGGAACCAGCTAGTTGAAGGGTTTAGAGCTCCATGCTAATTGTCCTCCTTTTCAGTGTTGCACCAGATCGTTGAATTATGTAAGTGTAAATTTTTGGATGACCTTGTCATTTATTTCTGTTTTGTAGAGTTTTGTGAATCAAAGCACCAAGCTAACAGAGGGGAGAAAAAACAGAAACCCAAAGACCCCGCCAAACAGTGAAGATGGTACAGAACTACAGCCTATGGTGAGACAGGAACAAAGACGAAGCAGTGAGGACATCAAATAACTTGTCTCCCAGCTGTACTACAAGAATGGCAATAGATTGTAAATATTTATTTTCTACTTTGTGATTTCTTGCAGTAGCCAAATTGTTGAGCCCCAGTTCTTTCATCACTTCAAACTAATCATTGCTACTGACACTAGAAGCACATGAATGGCTAGTAGTGAACTGTGCTGGAATAAAGCAGGCAGAGCTGACTTTTGTGCCAGCCACCCTTCCCACACCCAGCATAGAGAGGATGAAGAGGTGCAGATGAGGAATATGGGCAGGGTTCCACACAGCCACATTGACCTTCCATTGGCATAAAGGCTCAGAAGTCCTTAAGTGTAAGTTAGTGTAGTGCTAGGTTGTTCTAACTCCCACTGGAACGGGTATAGATTTCCTGCTGTCGTGCACTGCGCAGTGCTCTGATGCAGCAGAGAATCTGGTACGTCTTTTTAAGTGGACATGTTGTTTGATTGTGCTTTCCACTGTTTTAAAAATGATGAGGTGAAAGAAAAGAGAAGTCCCCTCAAGATGCGGTTTCAGACTTGGAAGAAGAGTAAGGGTGTCTTTACAGCACAATTAACTCAAGTTATAATTTCAGTGTTAGCTTTCTTCTCCCATCCACACACACAAATTTCTAGCTTGACTTAGGCCATGTCTACAATACATAGTTTTGACAACATAAGGCAGCTTACATCAACCTAACTATCTAGGTGTGCACACTGCAGTATTCCTCCTGCCGCTTTAACTCGTCTGCTACACGACATAATAAAACCGCCTTGATGAGAAAACCCCCTTGATGAGAGCCACAGAGTATAGGGCAACATAGAGCAACAAAGTATCAGTATCAGCAACACAGTATCGCTGCATTGCTTATGGTCAGTGGTTCCCAGTCAGTGGTCTGTGGACCCCTGGGGTCCGCGAGAGCACTGCAGAGGGTCTGCGGAAGGTTTTTAAAAGTAAGGATCAGGCCTAGTGCAGCGGGCCTAATTCTTACTTTTCTTATCCTTCCCACCCTGCCCCCAGCACGCAGATCAGGAGCGGGGGACGCAGCAGCAGCTGTGAATGCCGGGATGTGGCTTGCTTTTGATCCCATTCCCAGGAAGCTAAAGGAGTGTGGAGAAAGTGCTTGCAGGCCATGCATGCCTTTCATACCAGGCTGGTGTGAGAGAGGCATGGATGGGATGCAAGCACTTTCCCCTCGCTCCCTTAGCATCTGAGTAATGGGATCAAAAGCAACCCACAACCCAGAGCGCACAGCTGCTGCCTCTTCCTCCGCCCCCTCATGCTCCCAAATTTCTGCCCTTGCCCCCACCCTCCTGAAATTCCACCCTCGAGGAGCTGGCAGCTCCAGAGCTCCCTTTGGCACAAGAGCCTCCTGGCTCCATGGATGGGCAGGGGATGGAGAGGACAGGAGCTGAGGAAGCAGCATAGGCAAACAGCAGCCAATGGGACCTGAGTAGCTCCATGCCCTGCAGTCTGCATGTCCCTCAGCCCATACTGAAGCTGAGAAGCTGAAACTGTCCTCTGGGAGTCAGCTTATGAACTGGTCAGTCACTTTTTACATTTTTTTCTCTTTTTTGAATACGTCACCCTGCTCTAACCATTCAAAAACTATTAGAGTGGCGGGAAGGGTTCAGTTGGACTAGCAAAAGTGGATCGGGGGGAGGGGGAGGCCTGTGAAATTCTGATAGATTGAAAAGTATGCTCTAAAAGGTTGACGTAAGCCAGTGGTTCCCAACCTAAGTGGCCTTCAGGAACTATCCTATCATGACCTCTCTGGTCACCATGTTAAACTTCCTTGCCCTGCAGCCTGGTATATAAGTGAATGCTGATGACCTGTGAAAGCCTGAGGAATTTCTGAACTTGTTCTTCCTGTTTGCTCAGGGTGGAGAGCTCCCATAGAAACTGCTCAGCTGAGCATGCCCACTTCAGGCAGCAGCCTGCCTTGAGTACCCAGGAGGTGGTGGATCTCTTGACTCTGTAGGGGAGACAAGGCTGTGCAGGCACAGTCTGTTAACAACCACAGAAACTTGTTTGGGACATGGAGAAGGGCTACAACAGAGTCATATAGCAGTGCCATGTAAAACTCAGAGAGCTGCAGCAGGCATAGGAGAAGGGAAGGGAGGTAAATAGTCACCTTTTGGTGTGGACCCACAGATGTGCCATTTCTACAAGGAGGTGGCAAGGGTCAGCGTGTTGGTGAATAGCTTCCTCGCATCCTCCCATTGATCTCCTCTTACAGCTTTGTGTTCATCATGCACAGCCCATAACTGAAGAACAGTGCAGGATCCATGCATTCTGACACAGATGACAAACTTGCAGGTTACCAGTGCAGCTGAAAAGCAGCTTGAAACCTAGTATAATGCCCATGGAATGATGGGATGAGAAACCTGCACCATGTGATGCTGACCCTGCTCCCATGAATCATTGCAAACCTTTTCCAAAACATCCTGCAGCCAGTTGCACAATGGCATAGCTACCCACACTGCTTTCTGTGTCTATGCAAGTGCTGCTACTGTGGATGCACTCTGCCAACACAAGGAGCATAGTGTGGACGTGCAGCAGTGCTTTAATTGCAGCGGTGGCTGTACATTCACGGAACGTAAGTTATCTCAACTTAGTAGTGTAGACAAAGGTTGGTTTATGCTCAAGACTTTTTGGGTAGGAGAGGGATGGTATAGTTTGAGACTGGAGTAATGCTGAAGCTCAAGCTAGTAATGCTGTGGGGCTGTAACAGCTGATGTTAGAAGTCATTAGCAGCTAATCCAATCATTCTGTTATCCCAATTACTTTGTAACTCCCTGGTTTCAGTTTTAGAATGCACTAACTAGATGTAATTGTCGCTGTGAAAACAAGCTCAGAGAAAAATGTGGCCAATTGACTTTAATGGAGCTAAGACAATTTATGTCAGCTGAGGATCTGAATCATTGTCTTCAGAACTCAGCATGGCTGTCTCCATAGAACAAAATATACTTCTCAATACAGCCAAGGCTGGCCGATAAATGTTCTGCAGCAGCCATTCCATGTCCTGTTAAATTGTGTCATGCACAAAAATCGATATTGTCACCTCTTTTTGACCCAAGTGGCTAATCAAAGTTAGGGACCTGTTCCAAGGGGGAGTACAAATTGGTGGTAATCAGGTGCAGTTTTGGTTATTTATAACAAGTGTACAAAGTCCTGTCTTTCTGAACACTTAAGCCACATCTTCACACTGTGGAAGATTGCTGCTGCCACAATCAATCTTCCGGAGTTCGATTTAGGAGTCTAGTTAAGACTAAGCAGTCCCAGTGGGCTCTTACTACATTTAAAATGCAGAGCCACACGCCACCCCTAGGAGCTAACCCACTGTGGCTCTGCAGTTTAAATGTAGTAAGAGCTGGGCTGCTGCTGCATGCCCGGCTCCTACTACATTTAAACTGCAGAGCTGCAGCTGGGATAGCGAGCACTCTGCCTCCCCTCCCCCAATCAACTAATCGAGTAGTTGATGGAAATTCCTAAGCTCTTAGGTTAGAATTCATGGTTTTCAGTTTATTATTATGGTTATGAGTGGCTGTCCTAGGTGTCTTCATTACTTGTACTCTTAATGGACTGAGTTAGAAATGTATTGAAAAGCATAATACAAAATAGGGTTCTTTGTATTCTTACTTTCCCCACTAAAGAAAATCCTGGCTGCAAAGGTACAAGAGTGCCTCCTTTACTTTCTTGGAAGAGTACATTTTTATGAAGATGGCAGGACCATATTTTACTTTTTTTCCCCTGCTTGTAGACTTGAATTTGAGATTGACCTTGAAAGGGTACAGGCTAAGCAGCAATAGCAGAAATTCAGACAAAATAAGTAAAGGTTGCAAATACCTTGGAACTCAGTAACTGTTAGATATGTAAACCCTGGTTTGTACCTTTTGTGCTCAAGAGATAATTAGATATTTAATTATTGTTTAATTTTTTATATATGGATTTTTCCAGCATATCTGATTTTATTAAAAATGTAAAAGTATTTCACGTTTTATAAAAGTTGAATTAATAAACAAATCTCTTGTAAGATTTATGGTGCTGCTTGAAAACAGGTGAGAGAGTCTACAAGTGCTATCCTTTTGCTATCGGACCCTCTTGATAAATCTGACATGACCAGCAGTAATTCGGTATGGACCTATATGGAAAATATGACCGGCCAGTAATTCGTGGGTCAGCAGATGCACAGAACTAAAAAAAAATTCTTTTGGATCATTCCCATTTGAGCTATTTAATATCCCTTTATAACCACTTAATTCAGGAGCAACATTGAAACCATTGGAAGGAAATTATGACCAGTTTCTTTCAGACAAGACAATGGCTATGAGGTATGTGAAGTTTGAGGCTGGGAGGTTGTTTTTTTTGTTTGTTTGGGGAGGGATTTTTGGTACATGTGGTCTTGGTGAGGAATGGTTTTAAATAGAGAAAAAAATATGAACAGATGTTTTATCCTCTGCATGGCAGATGTAAGTTAAAATCTCTAGATGTACACAGGTTTGTAAATAAAAATAAACATTTTGTATGTGACAAAGCAGGGAAAATCAGTTGGATGCTTGATGTTGATCTAATATCATAGGATGAAATGTCCTAGAAAGGCAGATATGATTGGAGAGAAGTTGATGTGGAAGTTACTGGCATAAAGGAAATTACCTCATGGTGAGAGAGTGAAGAAATGACAAAGAATGGATACCTAAGATTTGGGGAGGGGGAAGAAGCCTCCAGAAGAGATGATAAAATTAACAAAAGCTTAATAATAAAAAATCCTAGAAGAGCATTTTTTATTTATGCACAATTGAAGTTTCGTTGAGCTCTGGGGTTGGGTTTGGATCCTGCATGTCATAAATTTTCATAAGGTAAAAATTGTTCTGTTCTGAGAGATACATGGATCTATTTTTCCACCTTTTTGGAGGAAACTGGAAAATATTTCAAAAGATTGGAATATTATAGTGAGTTTTCTGAATTCACCTAGCTCTAGAACTGATGGTTGATTTTTAGTAAGTGCTGCACAATCTTTTTTTTTTTTTTCCAGAGCTGTTTTAACTTCCTGTTTTGAAGGCAGGATTGCGTGGGAGAACATAGGATGTCTCGAGCAGAGATATACAGGCAGTACAGATAGTTTCAGTCTGGAAGATGAGATATTTCTGCAGGTAAGTGAAAATTCCTCTCTTTGCTGCCCTAAAAAAACCTTCATAGGTTGAGGACAGTTTGTTTAGTAACTGAGTAAATTTCAGAGGTAGCAAAGGCAATCGGTGGACAATTTTCTTGTCTTGTAAAGTTAGACCATTCCATTGAGATCTATGGATCCTCCCTGCCACAGGAAAAGTAGGCTTAGACAATCTGTGTCAGCATTCTCTTATTCCTACCTTTTCAGCCAGACATTAACTCTCTACATGTCTGGGGATCCATGCAGTGGAGGGGAACAAATAGCAGGTGGGATCCTTCCCAAAGACTATAAGGGATTCCTGGGACAGCCACTGGCAGTGAAAGCCCTACTACTACTAGTGGCGTGGCCAGAGGCACAGGTCCTCTATGAAGATGGACTTAATTTCCTGATTGTCTCAGAACTGAGGATTTGGGGGCAGGCCCTGCAGTCTTTTTCATGTGGATAGCAAGCCCAGCCTGAAAATCCATGCACTGGGCAGAAAATTCCACAAGGGAAACATTATGGAGACTACTTGCGCTTTTGCTCCCTACTGCGGTTCTTCCAATGGGACAGGGCAGCATCCAGAGAATTTATTACATTAGAACCTCAGTTATGAGCACCTTGGGAATGAAAGTTGTTTCTGACACTGACATGTTTGTAACACTGAACAAAACTTCATGGTGGTTCTTTCAGAAGTTTACAGCTGAACATTGATTTAATACAACTTTAAAACTTTACTAGGCTGAAGAAAAATACTGCTGCTTAATTTGCCAGTTACAAAGTGGCCTAGCCAGGTGTGAGTTGCTCCAGCCCAGCACATCCCCCTCTTCCCCCCTGTGGCGCAGTGGGCCCAGCCCCTCCAGCTGCCGTGTGGGAGGCCTGGCCAGACCAGTCCGTTGGTGGGGCTGCTCTGGCTGGGCTCACCACAGTGCACTGCGGGCAGAGGGCTACGCCATGGTAAACTGGTTAAAAATAGCATTTAATTGGTTTTTTTAAAAGGCAGTTGACAGCCTGACTCAGTACTATACTGTATTTGCTTTTTGTGTGTCTGTTGCTGCGTGGTTGTGCACTTCTGGTTCCAAATGATGTGTGGGACTGATTGGTCAATTTGTAACTGTGGTGTTCATAACTCTTAGGTTCCACTATAACAAGGAAATGACCCAAGTGGAATATAGCTTAACCAGACACTGTGAAAGCTTCTCCAGTCATATGTACATCTCAGTTCAGCAGAAGTAGATCAAACTATGGTGGTACTTTGTGAGGGGGTCCTAAATGTAGTTGTTTTACTTCTCTTTTGGCTTCCAAAAGTGAATTCCTAGTGGGTGAGAGCCTGCACCTACAAACAGCTGTTCTACCCAGTTGGCAGTGACAGAGGTAAATCTGTTAGCCTATCTTTGATATTATTAATGATTCATTTGTATTCTGTCTTTGCCTCTTCCTTTAAGCATCTACCCTACCTTTAGATGAGGGATGAGCACAGTTCATCAGGGTTAGTCCCCAGAGGGGCACTTGGTTTACCTGAGCATCTGTAGGTACGGCCACTCACAGCTTCTGTTGGCCAGGAATGGGAAACCATGGCCAATGGGTGCTGCGAGCAGCCATGCCTGAGGATGCTATGGTAAACAAAATGCCTGGTGGCCCACCAAGGGCTAATCCTGATGAACCAGGTCCGGCCCCTGGACCACTATTAGCCCACCCCTTCTTTAAACAGTTTCAGGACAACTTGCAGGGCTAGTCCTCTGACCTAATGTCCTCATTGTTAGATCAGCAGCCTTCAAGCCAAGTAGAGGATGGCATATAATATGCTCTACCCACTCAGAGTCCTTCCTGATTAAACAAACACCACACATTTCACACAGTCATCTTGAAAATAGTCCTTCACTGAAAATTTAGTGACCATATAGATATTAGCAACCTACATGCTCACTATTTGTTGAATGTTTTTTCTTTCATGTGACAGCACATTATGTATAGTCTGTTGCTGAAAAGACTCTGAAAGACCAATAGGGAAGCTTAGAAAATAATTTATACAACTTTATTTTATAAGACATTTTAAAATAGGAATAAACATAGGCCCTCTAACAAAGTATAGTTTAGAATGATAAATGTAAAGCAACACAGGGACCTAATGCCAAAGAAAAGTAGACTTGATATTTAAGTACAGTATCTTCTAGAGTTGTTTGCAGTGGTGTTATAATCATATTCATCACAGGATATATAGAGAGAAAGGTAAGGTAGTATTTTACTGGGCCAACTTCTAGTTGGTACAAGCTTTGGAGCAACACAGAAGTGATCTTCAGGTCTTAGTCAGAATTTGAAGAGCTTGCTGTAGCTTGAAAGCTTGCATCTTCCACCAACAGAAGCCAGTCCAATAAAAGATACCATTTTACTTGCCTTGTGCATGTTCCTATTTTTAAAAATGGAGTGCTCTGACTCCTCCTACAGTTACCAGATTTCTGATGTCTTGTGATTTCCTGTAAATATACACAGCCATTCACTATTTTACATAACAGCATCTCTTTTCTTCTCAAAAGTCCTGGATTTTCAGTTCTTGTCTTAAGTGTATAGTTCTTTAAACTTGTATTGTATTACCATTAGAGGAGAGATTTTCTTGACTTACTCTGAAGAACTTGAGTAATGTTAAAGTTCATGGATTACTGACTAGCTACTTTCTCTCACTCCAGTGTGTTGAACAGTTATGCTATATTGCACTTAATTCCCAGACCAAGTTAACAGTAGTCTTTCATCATTATTTCATCTCCATGTTCTCCTACATATCTTTTAATGGTTTCCTATTGTTTGGGGTTTGGTTTATTTTATGCAGTTAGTCATCTTTCCATGGCTACATCTGCTAGAAGTGGAAACGGCCAAAGGACATTAACTAGGAACAAGAACTTGTCTATGAAATAGACTCTGCCCATCTTCTACATCTTTCAAAGAATGCCTTCTTGAACTGTAAAAGGCATTTTTGAACACCTAAATAATCAAATATTTTCAGGTGCAACTGCCAACTTTAATGCCTTCAGGCTTTTGATGTCCTACGTTAAGTTGTCTTTACTATTTTACTGCAGATGCTATTGACATGTTGCTGTAAAACGAGGTTGGCCAATTTTACTTTGTGGGCTCTAAAAAGTAAAATCTGATCCCTAGAGCTGTCTTCTCCATTCCTTAGATTACAACCTTTAGAGGTAGGACCAAACCTGTTGCTAAAGTGGGATTGGACATCCCTTCTAAAGAACTCAACAAGACTACTTCCAAAATGCGCTCTCAAGAATTCTAATAAATGTCCTCTTAATTTTTAGTCTACAGAACATAATGGATTCATTAAGATTTAATTACAACTGGGAGGTTATCAGTGAATGCTGAAGAGTACCTTTTCCCCTCAGTGAAAGGTCCATGCTATTAAATGGAATTTCTATGAGTCTGCATAAGTAGGGCTTGAACCTGCCTGGCCTAGTGTAGATATGTTAGGCTTCGTCTAGAAGAGGCTTTTCCTGACACTTGGCCGGTCTACATGGGGCCAAACGTGGGGAAAAAAAATCGCCTCTTTCAGAAGAGCACTTATTTCTCATAAAATGAGGAATACAGGGCTGCCGAAAGAACATGCCCACTTTTTTGGAAACTGATCTGAAAAAGTATCTGCCCCGGGCTTCCTGGAGTCAGCTGCTGGTCAGTTTCAGCGGCAGCTGACTTGGGGACAGCTGGGGTGCTGCCGCGTTGGTCCCGCAGCGCCGAGGGGCAGCACTCTAGCTGCTCTGCCTCCAGCTTCCCCAATTCAGCTGCTGGTCAGTTTCAGCAGCGGCTGAATCGGGGAAGCCGAGGGCAGAGCAGCTCCAATGGTCCGGCTGCCCGGAGCACTTCTGGGTTCCTGATGGTGCCGGACCATCAGATGCTGGGCGAATGGAGTTTTACTGTATCCACTAAATTCAGAGTCGTGATTCCTTAAACAACTAAAAATGGAAATTAAGGTAAGTAATTTGCACATTACATGCTAATTAAGTAGTTCATTAGATCAGAGAAAAATAAAACAGTATTGCAGGATCAGCCTCATACACAGAATTCAGTTGGACTAGGATTCAAGTCCTAATGACCAAGTTTATTTTTTTAAAAAAATGCAATTTCCAGGAAAGTAGTATTATGAAGACTGTTGGTTAAGTATTTTATTGCAGCCGAGTGCCCACAAGTTGTTTACCTTCATAGGGATTGAACTCTTATGCAAGCCTATACAGGAGCAACTGCACTAAAGCGCTAGTTCACAGGTGTGATGGACATTCCTTCCAAGTTTGAGATCTGAAATGTTTATTTTAATTCTGTTGACTGAGGCAGATACTTCAGAATGACTTGGTAGACATAAATAGTACGGCTGGCAAGGGATTAAAAATTTAATCGTTTAATCGCATGCACCTCCCTTTTGATATGCCACCATGGCATTTCAACAAGGCAGCACTGCATGGAGCCTGGGATCAGCTAGAGTCCCCAGCTGACCCCGGGCTCCATACAGTGCTGCCCCTTGGAAATGCCACCCCAGTGTCTCAAAGGGGCAGTATATTAGGATCTGGGGATCAGCTGGGAACTCCAGCTGATCCACGCTAGGGAAATTAAAGACTGGTCCACTAGCCTCTATCAGACAGCTGTGCGATGCAACCCCAAGGCAGCATTTGAAAGGGGCAGCAGTGGAGCCAGCTGACCCTGGGCTCCATGACTGCCCCTTTCAAATGCTAGCTCTGGCATTTCGAAGGGGCAGCGGAGGACTGCCTAGCTGATCCTGGCATTTCCCCAGAACCTGGGCTCAGCAGGGGAGTCCCCAGCTGACGCCAGGCTTCAGGGCAGCCCCTTTGAAACATACTTTGAAAAAGGGTTTATTTTCTGCAAGATCCCTGTCTAGACTGGCGCTTTTTGCCAGCAAAGCCCCGAGCTGGAAAAAAGCGGCAGCCATGTAAATGCAAATACCGCGGGGGATATTTAAATCCCCTGCGGATTTGCAATTGCGACTGGTCTCATTAGCATCCCTTTTCTGAAAAAGGGTGCCAATGTAGAGACAGCCTCATGGTGTTGCATCTTAGTCATATCCTTCTAGTCTCCGCAGTTTATTCTCATGGGGTTAAGTACAAACTCCATAGAATCATAGAACACTAGAACTGGAAGGGACCTCCAGAGGTAATCTAGTCCAGTCCTCTGCCTTCACATCAGGACCCAGTACTGTCTAGACCATCCCATGTTTTAACCTGGAGTCTGCTTTATACGTAGGGCTGTCTGGGGGATGAGCAAAGGTAAGCAGAGCAAGTTCCAGCAAAATCTGTAGTTAGATAGGTCCTCCTCCCGAACCTTGGGAGACACTAGTGAAATCCTATATGTTCCACCCCTGGCCCTAGAGTGGAGAGAGTATTTTCTTCTGTATGTTGCTCCCAGTTAGGCTGTGCTGGGGCAGAGGAGCCCCTCCTTCTCTAGACCTTTGAAGTTAAAAATACCATTTCATAGTCTGGCCTGACATGTACACCAGAACTTTTCAGAGCTGAGGAGGTTCTAGATTACCTTTGCACAGCCAAGAATAAGATGATTTGGAAATCATTTCTGTGGCAACTGACGTTCTGAGGATGTAACAAATGAATGAGACAGTCACATAACTTCAAGAAAATATTTATAAAAATACAATGGGATCAGTTTGATGAGAAATGTGGCAATAAATACAGTTCAAGGGGAGAAAAGCATTTCTACATGGATATATTATGGCACATACAATAAAAATAAATGCACCATCAAAACATGGGACTTTTGTGGGCTCAAGGACTTTGTACAAGCTCCCTTTTTAGTAAGACAACTATTTCTAGGAGTTTGGTCAGTTTAGATAATGGAATGAATACACAATCACAAATGCACATTTATCCTGTCTGACTTTAAACACAAGCAAACAATACTGCAGAAATAAAGTACTGCAGCTTAATTTTAGCATTTAACGTAAGCATGGAAGTCTTCAATATTCCATGAAGAAGATATCTAAGTACTACATAAAGTAAAATGAGGGGTGGATGTGGTGTGTATACCTATTTAAGTAGGAGGTTATGAAAATGCATAGATCTTTATTAAAAGAATTGGCTGTACAATAGTACTCACAGTATTCCTTTTTACTTCATATGCAATTATTGGCTATGCTGTAGACTACAAATGTTACAGCACTAAAGGCAACTAGAAGAGGGAAAGGGCAGAGAAAGGAAAAAGGAATGTATGTATGTAAGGCAATCTTTCTTAAGGAACATTAAGCATAGTGTGTAATAAAATGGGTAACAATTCCACAAGGCTAGTTTCGTTTTTACTGAATAAAATAATGGACTAATACTGAGCTTTTGATACAGATCTAATAATCAATGCCCTGATCACTGTACTGACCATGGTAATCTCTTTGATAGTCATCCTGGAACTCGCCATGATAGTCATCTGGATATTCTGCCTGGTAATCACTATCGCTGATTTCTGATCCATTAGTTCCTGTTCCTTGGCTTCCATTATGAATTACAGGTTCTGTTGGAGCAGCACAATATTTGGGGTCATACACTTGTCGTCCAAGCCCATACACGCTCATTCCCTTCTGGGAGGCCACTTTGTTGGTACCCATTTGTAGTGAAATAGTAGAGTTGTCCACTGGTTGCAATGTGAGCTTCTGGTCATAAATATCTCTTCTGGTGCCTGGTGCCGGCATCCCAGCCTAATGAAATAGCATTATAATGGTTTTAAATTAAGCATTATGACAAGGTTACCCTAAAAGTCAGTTAATCATAATTTCACTGAGTTCTGTACATACAGCATCAACTAGTACAAGCTACAGACAAAAAAGTGACTTAAAATGCAACAATATTACATGACTAACAATTAACCTGTCCTAACATACCAGTGGGGAGAAAAAAATAAAGCTACAGCTTATCATGTCCCAGGGGAAGGCACTGGTGATAAGTCCAGCATGCCCCCCTTTTGGATGTTGCAAAGTGGATGGTGGATATTCAACCAGGATACTGCATAGGGAGTGGTCTTCCATTTTTGTTTTGGCTAGGAAGTATGGAAAATGAAGCTTCCCTTTAACTTTACTGACTGACCACAACCAGAGAAAGGGACTCTCTGCAGACATTGGTCTTTTTGGTTCCTCTAGTTTTCTCTCAGCAGAAGCAGATTGGGCGCCCACAAAAGATTCAGCTCTTGAATCATTGCAAGAAAACATTGCTGGTACTGTGCCCTTTCAAGGTCTCAAGTAACTCCTTTAGCAAGATGCAGATTCAGCCTGCCTGCTCACTGGAGTGTTGCAGCATCACAACAACAGCTGATTTTGAAATACTATCACATGTAACCTTGCTTACCTGACTGGCCCCTTTGTTAGTACCCATCTGTAGGCTAATTGTTGTCTGGTCAAATGGTTTATCAGTTTGCATTTTTGGATCATACAGATGCCTTCTGGTCCCATATGCAGTCATACCTGCCTGGCTGGCACACTTGTTGGTTCCCATCTTTATATATTTAAAAAAAAAAAAAAAAAAAAATCACACAAAAAATTTGGCAAGGGGGGGCAGGGGTGTTGATTTCATTGCAACTCAGAGACCTAGTCCAAAACAGATATGCCATATTTCAGTGGGTGTGCAAGGAGGTGTCTCTTCCCAGCAAGGGTGTTGATTAGAATGAGAAACCTTATTTCATTTTGCACATTATGGTATATTTTGGCCATTATGATCTACAGTGGAAAGGCTAATTCATTTCTCATTACAGTAGAACCTCGGAGCTATGAACACCATGTTATGAATTGACCGATCAACCACATGTCTCATCTGGAACTGTAAGTTCGCAATCAGGCAGTAGCAGAAGGGAAAAATGCAAATACAGTACAGTATGGTGTTAAATGTAAACTATTAAAGGGAAAGTTTAATAAATTGGACAAGGTGAGGAGATGGAAGCAGCATTTTCTTTCTGCATAGTAAAGTTTCAAAGCAGTAAGTCAATGTTCAATTGTAAACTTCAAGGAATCATGTGTTTTGTAACTCCAATCCTAAGGTGTTCATAACTGAAGTGTTTTAATAGTTTGGACAGAAATACTAGTCTTTATTTTTAAGCTTTTATCAGTTTTAAGTATTGAATTGGCTAAAAGTATAGGTTATGCGTCCCCCCCAACATTTTAACCAATTTAAATTTTCACAGTTGCAGGAATTTGTGGGAGAATGAAAGGGGTCAGTTTAAAGATATCTAAACAACACTTATGTTTCACCTCTTCTAATATGATGTATTGCCAGCTTGTTTTATAAATAGTAAGGTGGAACTCAAGTTCTCAAATAGCATTTTTCTTACTTTGCTCATTTATATTTTGATGAGTATCAAGACTTTTTTTCATTTATCAATAAATATCTAATCCTTCTAACTAACTCTCAGATTATAGTAAAGAAAAATTCCTTCACAGTGTCACTTGATTAGAAATCCTATCTATTATTTACAAGGACAGAAAACAAACTGTACACTAATAGCAGGAGGAGACCTTGTTCCAGCTTTTCAAACAGCAAATTATCTATTAGAACCTCTAAATTTACAGTCCATTTGTCAATGTCACAGTCATAGGACTTTTAAAAATAAAATTGTTATTTTAGCTACAGGGCATCCCAGCTATAAGTTGCCCCAGTATACATCCGTTCCGCACTCAAGTTGACGACGCTTGTAAGAACTGATGCATTATAAGTCCTCCTTTTCCCTGATCTTAAGTTGCATGCGCGCGTGCGCGCACACACACACACACACCAATTTGCACAAATGGAAGTCAGCCCCACTTTAAGTTGTTTCACTTGAAGTCCCAGTTTTTTGGAAAGCATCTTTGACTTATAGCAAGGACAGCCAGTATTTAAATCTGAAATGTTTAATTATTGGATCTCAGCCAAAAAAAGATTGGTGGTGTGATACTGCTACCTTTCCTTCTGCCCTGCTGCTGATTGGTGGCTGATGACCTGGAGCCCATCTTGCAAGAGACAAAGTGACTGCCAATAGCAGTGCAGAAGTAAGGGTGGCATAGTATGGTATTGCCACTCTTCTGTGCTGCTGCGCGTGGATTGTTGCCTTCAGAGCTGGACCTCTAACCAACAGCTGCTGCTCTCCAGTAATCCAGCTCTTAAGGCCACAAAAAAGTAAGGGTATAATATAATGATCCCCCTAAATAACTTGGCTTCCCTCTCCTGCAATTCACTTTTGGGCCAGGACCCACAGTGAAATATCTATAGTATAGGGTAAAAGCACACACAAGACCAGATTTCATGATCTGTAATCCGTTTTTCATGGCCATGAATTAGATTAGGCCCTATTACAGTAAAACTCCAATAGTCCGGCATCCAATAGTCCGGCACTCCTGATAGTCCGGCATCAAAATGGCAAGAGCCTAGCAAGTGAGCTTCGGCAAAAAATGAGTCACAAGGTAACAGCGGCAGCAGGTGAACTGAGCAAAAAGGGTTAAAAAGGCTTAAAAAAACTAAAACATTACAGTATACTGTATACAGTATGTACAATAAAAAGGGTTAAGAACATTTTATATACAGTATATAATGTATACAGTATATATATAACCTGCTTATAGTACCTCCTGATAGTCCGGCATATCTGATAATCCAGCACCACCTAAGTCCCATAGGTTCCGGATTATCGGAAGTCTACTGTATATTAGATGGTTTCAGTTTGGTTTATCATACACAAAACTTTAATCTAATTCTTACCTGCAGGCCAATTACACTTTGACCAGCTTTTAGTTTTCCTGCATCAAAACTTCTTGCTTGCTTTTCTGCGTATTTTACACCAATATCAATTGTGGTATGGAAACCTTTGGTTTTTGCCTAAGTAGAAACAAGTCATTTAAAAAGGGAAAACACACTTTTTAAATAATCCTTTTTGCTGTTAGAATTCATGAAAGAATTACATCCCATACATGGACAGCAAGGCTAAGCTTTTCAGAAGTGACTTTTGGGTCCCAAATTTACGGTGCCTTAGTGGACCTGATTTTCAGAAAGTGCTGCAGATCTGTGTTCTGAAAATCAGTCCCTATAGAGTGCAATATGGGAACTCAAAACCACCACCCAAAATCATTAGTCACTTCTTAAATATTTGTTAGCAAGTTTTAGATATGCTTGAAAAGAGAGAGAATTACTTGACTAAGTCTTACATTTAGTACATACATCTTTTATTACTGTTAGAAACATTTTCTAATATTCAACTACAGGCATATTGTACAATTAAGTTTTCTTTGGCAGGATTTTTTTCTGTCAATTTTGTAGATGACCACACTAGTAATTACTCCTGAATTTCAGAAGGCCATACAAGTAATGTGATTCATTAGTTGTATGCACCTGACACAGCTGGGGGGCAAGGGGTATAAAGATATTAAGGATTTTCAGTTCAACATCAATATTTTCAGGCTTCACCTCCTCTAGTGAATGGAGTTTGTGGCTATGTGTGTTCAGAGTACAAGGCCTTCACACGCCTAAGAGGTAGGACATCCCCAGCCAGAGAAACTGTAGTCCTGTCTCGAGAGCTAAATCTCCATTGGCCCCTGTTCCTTGCAAGCATAATTTCAGTATATACCAGGTTACCATTAGCAAAATTGCTCTGTGGCTGCTCAACAGCAGCTGTGGAAGAGATTTAGTACGAGTTAATAGGACTTCATTAACTCCTTTCCTGGCTGTCACATGCAAGCAGGGGACTATGCTATTAAAGACAGCAGTTTCATAACCCCAATCCCCTCCTACTCACAATCCTCATACCCACTACTGCGAAGGAGACACTAAGGCAGCACCGTGGCAGAGAGAGGAGCACAGTAAAAAGATCAATCTTTTCCTGCTAAGTTTTCCATGCTTATGAGTGGAAAGGATGATCCTGGTCAATGCATGGATTTCTGTCAGTTCAATGTGGTATAGTATATTTGATGGAAATAAATACTTACCAGGCCTGCTAGTGCTACCAGAGAAGTCTGAACTTGGGTCATGTTCCCATTCTCATAAAGATCATTTGCTTCAAAAATATCATGTGGCTTCATACCATAGACTTGGATGGCTTTGATAAAATTCCCAATGTTCTCCAACTGAAAAATAAACACACAAAGTTTCATTTTTAAAAAGGTAGCTTCAAATTTACAGTAGGAACTTTGACAAATTCCCTGCCTTGAAGAGTTTAGACAAGACAGCCTCAGGATGGGACACTACATAGAGCAAAGTAAATGAGCGGTAAAGCTTAACATAACACTCATTAGATCTGCATTTGGATTTTTTGTTTTATACATAGACCCATTAATGCCTGATCAGATTGATATTCTCTCCTCAGAGATATTCTAGTTTAAATTAATGGTTCTCAACCATAGGTATGTATACCTGGCACATATGCAGAGGTCTTCTAGGGGTATAGGTTTATAACAGGCTATATAAAAAGTATTAGCAAAGTCAGTACAAACTAAAATTTCATACAATGGCTTGTTTGTACTGCTCTATTCTATACATTGAAATGCAAGTACAATGTTTACATTTCATTTGATTTTATATAATAAAGAGAAAGTAAGCAATTTTCAGTAATTAGTGGAACTTGTAGTTGTATGTCTGATTTTATAAACAAGGTGAAACTTAGGGATATGCAAGACAAATTGGACTGCTGAAAGGGGCAGTCTCAAATGGTTGAAAGCCAATAGTTTAAACTAATATCACCCCCCCCACACACACACTCACACACTATCTGTGCCAATAGTTTAGTTCCACTGAATTATGTTAAATACTTCAAAAAAGTCAGAACTACAATTTGTAGAAATTCTGAAATAAAGAGTGTGTTTCAGAAAGCGCTTAATGTCCAGCTTAACATAAACTGTCCATTAAGCTCCCGTCACATGTGAAATACATGTTTACATTATGCACTTTACTGCTGACTCACTGGGACAGTCAGCCCAACTTCAGGTATTATTTATTAGACATCTGAAGAAGTGGGTTATGCCCACAAAAGCTCATGATACCATCTACATGTTGTGATAGTCTTTAAGGTGCTACTGGACTATTCATTGTTTTAAATTTTTCTAGTGACAGACTAACTTGGCTACACCCCTCTGTATTATTTATTAGTAGTTTTTGGATACTGCTGATAGGTCCCAAGGATAACGTCCCTCTAATCTTTTTCCATCCACGTGTGGAATTATATTTTTATGTGCCCCAAGTCATGGGCGAATGTGCACCATCAATAGAAAGACATGGTGCCAGCTGTGGGTGCTTGGCTAATCAGGCAGGCAGCATTTGAATCTCTCCTGGGTAGATTCAGTTTACAAGCACTCAGTTTACAGGGAACACTGGTCATGACCCCACTGTAATGGGGTCCCTAGGGCTGCCTCAGACTTGCTAAGGCCCAGAGCCAAAACCTAAGCCCTAACACTCAGGGGGCAAAGCCAAAGCCCAAGGATTTCAGCTCTAGGTAACAGAACTCAAGTTCTAAGCCCCCTGCCTGGAGCTGAAGCCCTTGTGCTTACATTTTGTCCAGGGTGTGCAGCTTTGGCTCCTGTTCCCCCCCAAGGGCAGCGGGGGAATGGGAAGGCTTAGGCTTCAGCCCTCCCTCCTGGGGTTGTGTAGTAATCGTTGTCAGAAGGGGATCACAGTGCAATCAAGTTTGAGAACTCCTGGCAAACACTGCGGTATCTAGCAGCTTTGGCTGGGTGAAAATTTCCAGTTAAAATTTAACTAAAAACAGATACTTTAAAAGCCTTTTTTCCTTTTAAGGAACAAGTAGTCTTGCTATATGTCCCCATTTGTCTACTACTTGAAATTTCTGCTAGTAATTAGAGCTGCTATTAAACATTTCTACTGATGTACCATTTTAGAGGACAACACAGTTGGGACTCCATTTATCTATTTGCTTAAGTATCCATAAACAAATAGCTAATTAACCACTGGAAAGATTTCAGTAAAGAGGCAGTACTATCCCATTTACATCAGTTCTGCAAACATACAAGGTGGGCTTTTTTTTTTTTTTTTACCTGATGCCAATTTAGTTCTGATTGATTGATTTTCTTCACTGATCCTGGCTGTAGTTTATTTATGAGTCTGGGGAAAAATGAATGAAATGTGTAAACCGTGAATCTCATTTTCATAGTATTTGTACAGGCATTACCTAAAAAATCTTCATTGTTCATGCTACCATTGCTGTAGTGAGTTGATGCAAACCAGTTTAAATTATTTTGATTCATGCAAAGGGCCTATCTTACACTTAAGGATTTCTGACACTTAAGGATTTCTGACATCTCTTAATTCAAATACAAATTCAAAATGTGCTAGTTTAATACCATAGTTTCATATCTCTGATAGGATTCTCTATCTTTCTTCCCCGGGGCTCATGAAAAACACAACATGGAAGCAGTCTCTTCGTTGGCAGCAACTGTATTCTGATTATGGAGAACTGTGATAAATTCAAAAGAGAGTCCCAAGCTAGTGCTCTCCAGTATCTGGAAAAAAACAAAACTACCTAACATAAAAAGAAAATGTGCTTCTTACTCGCATAGGATTATGCCATCCTTTAAGCCCAACTGAAAGTTTGCACCAACACTCATGCCTGTAACCTCTTCTATCCAGTTGCGTAGATCTTCTTCTGCCTGTGGATCATATTTCAGTGCAATCTGGAATAGAAATTAGTTAAAGAGATATGTCATTGTACTGCCTTCCCAAATGTTTTAGTCCAAATGTAAAGTTAATTTGCATCATAGAATATTCTGTAACATCTCAGTCATACCAGTGCTCTGTTCATTTCCTTAATGAACTGGCAACCTATGAATGTGCTCTTAGGACAACAAGATTTCTAGATGCTGCACCTCTGTCCATTACGTAAAGCTTTTTATAGCTAACAAAGCACGAATAAAGTTAAGGGTCCTTTCCTGCTTCTTTAGGATTCGTGAAGACTAGAATTACCTCCTCCTTCCCCATCCCATCAAGCAAGAGAACTTTCTTGTCTTATCTTAAAAATCAGTAATATTAAAAGCCTGCCTTGCTTGAGGACTGTCTGGACACCTAAGAAGGTAGGAATTGTGTGACCTTGTAATTCAACTAACAGGTCAGCATGCTGACTCATTCTTCAGAGGGAAGAAGTTAAGGACATCTTAAAAACAAGGTTTTAAAATGGTCTGATTAAATATCCTCCTTACCCTTCAAATACTCAGATTTCACTCTGATGTATGAGGTCATTATTTTATTTGTTACCTAGTAACCAGAGGCCTTCAGTATAGGCAGAACCAGAATTTGCTATTAAAAACACTAAAGCAGCAAAAACTTAAACAACGAATAGTCTAGTAGCACCTACAAGACTAACAAAACATGTAGATGGTATCATGAGCTTTCGTGGGCAAAACCAGCAGTTACTTAGGGTATTTTCCTCCCAAAATTTATAACCAACAATAGCTATATCAGTTTTGTATATATCAGATCCTATAGATCAGGCTGTGTAATCACTTCTATGAAAAACATAAGTTCGAGTTACCATGACAAAGTCTAGAAAATAAACCCTCAATATTTCTGTCTAATGGAAAGACAAGTGAGCTAAAGTATACAACTCAAACACTATTTAACACAGAAGACATGCCTAACTAAGGATGTTAACGGTCTATTGACTAGTCGAGTAGTTGATGAAATTTCCATTGACTACTCCATAGGCACTTCGGCATTCCTCCTTTGAAATGTACAAGAGCCCCAGTGGGGGCTCTTGTACATTTCAAAGGAGGAATGCAAAACTCTGCCTGTAGACTTCCCGCTGGCCCCACGCTGCACGGGGGTGCCAGCTTAGAATGTACAAGAGTCCCCACCAGGGGCTCTTGTGCATTTCAAATCAGCAGCGCAGCATGGAGCCCAGGGTCAGCTGGGGACTCCCCAGCTGACCGTGAGTTCTGCATGGCATTTCCCCAGCTCATTCTGGGCTCCATGCAGCAGCACTGCACAGCTGACTCTTGGCTCAGCTGTGCAAGGCTGCCCCTTTTAATGCTGCCTTGGCATTTCAAAGCGGCAGTGCCACACAACTGATCCTGGGCTCAGCTGTGTGGCGCTGCCACTTTGAAGTACTCCCTCTTCCCCTCCTTTGCTGTCTCTATCTGATAAGGGGAAGGAGAAAATAGACTAGTCGACTAACTATCCGATAAGCATTTGCTTATCGGCTAGTCAACTAGTCCTTAACGTCCCTATGCCTAACAAGTAACATACATTTATACTTGTCACATTTACTCCTATATGTCATCACAAAAAAACCTTGTGGTCAGAGACCATTGAGAAGGCATGTTATTGAGCAGATTGATACACTACCAGGATTAGAAATGAATAATTGTATTTGTTTTTAGCTTTAGCAATCCACAAAGATGAACAGCCTCAAACCAAAAAACAAAGTAACATTGTGATTATGATTTTGCTGCCCAAGAGGAATGGAAAACTCTTGGCTTTGCTTCAGGAATCGGTCTGAAGTATTTTTTAATTTTATTGCAGTAGTGCCTGGGAGCCCCAGTCATCATTCCAGGGAGAATTCTGTGTCACTGTGTGCATGCAGAATTCACATCCCCCACAAATTTCTCTGTTTCCCTGCAGAAAAATTACTTCTAAGTGGGAAGTCACAAAATCAGTCACATCCCTCCCCAGCAGCACAAACATGTTGTTTGGGTGCCTGGAGCAGTTGGTGGAGAGGTAAATCACTGCAAGAGTAGAGAGGAGGTTGGGGATGCCCCAGGTGGTGGCTCCTACCTTGTACCAGGTTTAGTTGCTAGTCCAACTTGGATGGAGAGGACAGCACTTGCTTTTTGTCTGCAAAGAGCAGCCAGGCCCAAGGTCAGGTCAGAGCCACCCCAGAAACTAGCCCTACTCCCCCAACCCCAATAACTCAAATCCTCCCCATCAAATCTCACTCCTACACCCAGAATCAGATCCCTCATTGCACCCAGACCTCCCACCAAGCTGCTCACATCCAGATTGTTCTGTGAGAGGCACTCTTACTCCACACCTGAATTGCCTCACATTAAATTCCTCCACATTTGGATCCTGCTAAGCTGACTGTGCCTGCTCCAAACCTGGATCAGGTACCAGACCTGGGCATGCATGTGAGTTTGTTCCTCTTGCTTGCTATCTTGGTGCAGAGGGGCAGAGCCAAAGTGTTTTTCTGGGGCAGGCTCAGCCCTTGTGCTGCATCAGCCTTGGGTGCAGCCACATCATCAAATCTGTATCTCAGGAAGAGGAAGGAGGCAAGGTGATCTCTTATCTCTATACAGCCAGTAATCTGTGCTTCCCCCCCCTGCTGTTCTGGAGCCTTCACATTTATTGACACAAAATATGCAGAATTGTAAAATATTGTGCAACAATTTGGGGGGGGGGTGGGGGGGGGACAGAACTCTCTTAGGAATAAGTCATGGACTAGGCCTGTAGTCTTCACCTTCCTCTCATCTAGATTTGGTACAGACTCAGATTTTACTCATCTCATTTTCAGCACAAAAAGGAAACTTCCACCAGTACAGGTAGAACCTCTCTGGTACAGCAACATCCATGATAAGGGTGGATGCTGGACCAGAGAACCTTGGCAACTGGAAGTGTTGCCCGGGGCTGAGAGAGCATGGAGGCTGGCAACAGGGGACCAGAAGTGACCTCCCCAGTCTGGTCCTGAAGGAAGGAGTTTGCCAGTCAGGAGGGAGGCCAAGGAGGTCCAACCTGTACACTGAACAATCCTGCAGAATAAGTGCTATTCTGAGAAAAAATTTTGTGCTCTTACCCTTCAGTGACAGAGAACGTAGACCAAGAGGAGAGAAACTGACTGAGGTGATATTTTTCAACAGGGGAGCACCAAGTCTGTGACTCTGATAGTTTAACATACTGGATATTAGATAGAAGAAAGTAGGAAGATGGTTACAGATTATAAGGTTATCCCAAGCAAAAGGATCACGCTTCAACAGCAACCATTGCGCCACCAATGGTTTGAATTAGCATATGGACCCAGGTTGAGTTATTCTCCAGTGAGTGATGCATCAGCTGACCCACAAATTTAGGAGACTGATGCAAAATTTGAGCCAAGAGGCAGTACACACATTATAATAGCTAAAGAGGCGTAGTGTTTCATAACGTGAGGGTGATTAACAGCAAATGGAGAAATAAGTAGAGAAATGCAAGCGCCCACTAAGTGCAGGGGAAGTCTGTAGTAACATGAGCAGAATGATTTGACACATTTATAACCAGACTACTAAGGGCTAACTACAATATTGGCACGAGGCCACATCTCTCTGGATCAGATACACAGGCAATCAGAGAGGAGCCATTGAAATGAGAGGTTTAATGGCACTGAAAGGAGTGGCATTGCTAGACCACACGCATCAAGAGTGAAACCAAAGTTTGCAATATCAGAGAAACTGCAAGAAAACAGTGTGAGATGGTCTGGAAGAAGCATCTGAGACTAACTAGAGTTTGCATGTGGAGACAAGAGCCAAGAAAATGGTGAGTAGACTGTTTAAGGGAGGATGAAGTGAACTAGACTGGCAAGCCTAGAAAAGACTAGGCCAGCAATCCAACCCAGCCAGTTTGGAAATGAAGGGAAGCAGAAAGGAATAGTGCAGGGGACTAAAAGAAGCCAACTAGTCTGACATCCTGCAGTTCTTGACATAGCTTTTGGGAACACTGCCAGTAGTGATCACATGCAAAATAATACACCTTTCCGCTCCAGTGCGCAGAAAGTGGATTCAAACACTTATTCTTCCCTTCCACCTCATTCTCCCTCTGCCCCCCCCCAAAAAAAAAACCAACCACACCACCCTGTAAATTGCATGCTTAAGATTGCTCTTGGCACTTAAAAGGCTCATCAACTGTTAAAATGTAGTCAAAAAATGCTCAGGTGCCACTGTGAAACAACATTCTGTATACTTTCATTATCTGTTTATGGATAACATGGCCCCCACCATGCTTTCTTGTTCACCATATTCATACATCTGTACTTAAGGTCAGCCTAAGAATTAGCAAAATCATTCTCTGGAATTTAACCCAGGCACAACTGACTCCTTTTCCATTAAGTGGAGCAGGATGGGAGAGGGTCAAAGTTTCATGCTCCTTTCAGACCTAGTCATCAGGTTACACCAGTTTACTATTTTTTTCTACCTTTCAGCGCAATGACCAGCTCTGTTGACAAGTCTCCTTCAGGTTTGCTTGTTATATATTGTGGGACCTCTGAGAATCAAACATCATGTGAAACCAGACATAGCTAATCAGGCAGCAGCAGAGACCAATCTCCCTCCCCCTCAAACTGTATTGGGCCTTACTGACTCTTCAAGGCAGGCACCTCTGGACTGTGTGTGCCCATTCCCATACATGGGGCACCCACTTACAGCTAGGAATTAAAGATGCTGAGATTTGCAGGAAAAACTCTGAGCTCTTGCTGCCAGCCCAAGGCAGTCAGAACAGCAGTGGGTTCTGTGTTGCTTTCCTGTAAACTGTGTGTGCTGTTTTGACATGCACACAGAGCTTGGCGGAGAAGGACACACACACACCTCCACCCCCCCTCAGAGAGGGGGAAACTTTTCAGCTCCCCATCCCAGTTGGGAGGGGAACATGCTTGTCCAGGGCCAGGAAAAGCTGCCTGTGAGGAAGCTACCTAACTGCCTCTGGAACCTGGCCAAGAATGTGAAATGCTGGAGCTGCATTTTGTTCAGTACTATGGACAATCTCCATTACCAAAGTGTCCATAACTGAAGCTCTACTGTAGATCCAACATTTTAATGTACAGTAAAACTCCATTCATCCGGCATCTCATGGTCGGGCACTCCTGATGGTCCGGCACCATCAGGAACCCGGAAGTGCTCCGGGCAGCCGGACCATTGGAGCTGCTCTGCCTCGGGCTTTCCGGAGTCAGCCGCTGGTCAGTTTCAGCAGCAGCTGACTTGGGAACACCTGGGGCAGAGCAGCTGGGGTGCTGCCGGGTTGGTCCGGTAGCGCCGCCCCTTGGCGCTGCGGGACCAACCCAGCAGCATCCCAGCTGCTCTGCCCCAGGCGTCTCAATTCAGCTGCTGCCGAAACTGACCAGCAGCGGCTGAATCAGGGACACCTGGGGCAGAGCCAGACAATCGGAAGGGGGGGCTATGAGGGGTCTGGGGTGGCATCCCCCACACCACCCTAGACCCCTCATAGCCCCCCCTTCTGATAGTCCGGCATATCTGATAATCCGGCACCCCCTGGGTCCTAAAGGTGCCGGATTATCGGAAGTTTACTGTATTGTGTACTGTCAGATTGTAGACCGGTATTTTGGAAAGGTGTAAACATTAAATATTGAGTCTGGGGACTTATCCTCCAAAATACAATGCAGTCTAAAACATTCATCCCAATAGAGCAGGGGTCAGCAACCTTTTCAAACCAAACAGCTACTACATCAAAATTCAGAACAAGTGGTCAACAAAGAACTGTAAGACTGCCCATTTGCGTGACTGAAAATATACAACATATCATCATATATATAGTAGCCCAGTGTCTGAGAGTCTGTAACGCCGAAATGCTGGCTGTTCCCTCTGGGGGGGGGGGGGGGGCGCTGTTGCCCGAAATGCTGGCTGTTCCCTCTGGGCGGTCCGTGCTGCATGGGGAGCATGGGGCCCAAACAGCCACTTGCTCCCCCGTGGCGGCCCGGCTGAGCGCCACAGCAGGAGGGGAAGGGGGGTGGGGCAGTGACATGCAGCATGATAGCGGCTGCAGTCCCCGCCCCCTGGCCGTGAACATCACCACCCCACCCCTCTTCCCCTCCTGCTGTGGCGCTCGGCTGACTTCTGCGCTGCTCAGCCAGGCCGCCGCGTGGGAGCAAGTGGCGCAAGCGACCGTTTGGGCTTCGCACCCCCGATGCAGCATGGGGAGCGCGTAGCCTAAACGGCCATTTCGGCTCCGTTGTCCCCCGAGTGAGAGGCAGGAGGGGGAGGAGAAGTGAGAGAGAGAGACAGGAGGCGGAGGAGAGCTGAGAGAGAGGGGGGGAGGCAGGAGGAGGAGGAGAGAAAGAGACGGAGCGAGAGACCGGAGGCTCAGGAGAGAAGACCTGAAAATCCCGTCTTATGACGGCCTAATTGGCTAGTTATTGATAATTGACATGATTACACTGTTTCATTTATGCTATTATTACTCTCAAACTTTATTTAATGGGACTTCTGCTGCTGCATCTTTTCACACATTTCTTTGAAGTTTACATCATAACTGGTCAAATCCAACTTCATTCATGCAATCAGGCTGTCTTCTATCAATCTTATGACAGGAGGCTGGTGATGTGGAGGTGCTGGAGTCTGGGCTGGAGTGTACGAGGGGCTCAGGGCAGAGGATTCAGATGTATGATGGACTCAGGGTTGGTGAGCATGGGGGTGTGTGCGCAGAAGTGATATGACTCTGAGGCCAGATGGAGCCTGGGCCCCAATTGGGGGCTTGTTGGCCCGGCTTCATTTTTAAGTAAAGTAAAATATGTCCAACACAAAATGTTTCATTGTTTTGACCTTTTTGGAGTCCGGGGCCACTGACCCACAGGAAAAAAAAAAAAAAAAAAAGAGAGTCAGGCCCACACAAGTGGAACTCTCCCAAAACCCCCAACCCTCACTGATGTAATTCGCCCCCCCCCCCCAAAAAAACCCACCTCACTCTCCTGGTGCTCCAGCCCCACTGGGGGCGAGAAGAGAGGAGGAAGGAGAGGGAAGACAGGTTCAAGATCTCAGGCCAGATTTACTCTTCTGGGGTTCCAGAGTTAGTGGATTTTGTGGGCTGTAGGCTCTGGGGTGGGACCAAAAATGAGGGGTTAAGTGTGCGGGACAGGGCTGCCAGTGAATGGGATGGCGAAGGGAGTGCAGGATCTGGGCAGGAGGAGTGGGGGTGTAGGAGGCGGTGAGGGTGCAAGGTCTGTCCAGGGGGGCAGGCTGCCTGGCAAGGGGGCAGGAATCTGGCTGCCTGGCCGGGGTCAAGAGAGGATTCTGGGCACATGGAAGGTCTGGGAGTAGGGGGGGGGATCCTGGACAGGGGGAGATTGAAGGAAGGGGGTGTCTTGACAGGGGTTGGGGGGACACTGTGTGCTGCATGGCAGGCACCATGTAATACGCCTGCTGCTACCATTCCCTGGAAGCCTCTAGGAAGGATTCGCAGGGGGAAGCCCCCAGGGAAGTGTTTCCCGGAGGGATGAAAAGGGGTGGTATGAGTGGAGTCATTCTGGCTGCTTATTTCCTGCATGCGGAGGGAAAGAAAAGAGCAGTGCACCAGGACATTTTTTGCTCTGCTTGTTTCCTGCACACCAGATCTGGTGCAGAGCTTTCAGGCTTTCACACCCCCAGGAAGCTGATCCTGATGTTCCATTCTTGTGGGGTGCTGTAAGGTTGTAGCACCAATGCAGGCTCCCTGCTGTGGGGGGAACAAGGGGAGGGCTGAGTTGGGGGCTCCAGAAGAGCCATATCTTGCGCCCTAGAGAGTCATATTTGGCTTGCAAGCCATGTGTTGCCGACCCCGCAAGAGAGGATGCAGGACCACCTGAAACACCAACACAGAAGTTGGATTCCCCTTCAATCCCACTGTAGTGAGGGGACGTGGCCTCCCTCTGAGATTGATGGGGAGGAACCTCACCCACCATCTGGTGGTCAGAGCTAGGACACTCAGGGTAACACATGACAGGAGCCACAGAGGGCACATGGCCCCCAAACACAATGGGCAGGAGGGGCACAGAACCAGAGCATCTGGGTGGTCCAAGAGACCAAAAGGGGTGCCTGGCACCCGCAACAGTGGGGGGGAAGCAGAGCAATGAAGCTCCAATCCTCCAACTCCTGGTCACATCATTTGGCAGAGGGGTGGGACTGTTCCCTGCATCAGTAGTAAGCAGAACAATGTGGCTGGAGGAGTGGAGCAAGCTAGTTATGGACTACCACCAGTGAGTGCAGGGGGGCTGACCGCTGCTGCTGGCATCACGGGAGAGAAACTGGGCAGAGGCGGAGAATAGGTGGGGTGGGAGTGGAGCAGAAGCAGAGGTTGTCCTGGCACTCTCCCAGGGCAGGAGTGGGAGGGGTCAAGGGGGGAAGTCACATTTACACTAGCAGAAGTATAAAAAGTGTGCCTTGCAGCTCAGTTGAGCTGGAGCTGTCAAAGGAGACAGATGCCTCCCACCTGCCGTTGGGGCTGGAGCCCATAGAGAATCCCTGTAGTACAGAGGACTTGCCAGAGCTGCCTGCTGAACATGGAGCCAAGGACGGAAAAGACTGATCCAGACTGCGGGGTCTGCGACGGGCTATCAATCCCAGGGAGAAAGAGGACACTGAAGAAACCAAGGTATCAAATAAAGAGGTCATACGAAGCAGCCCAAGGACACTGGACTATTGTCTGGTTGGGTTACTGCCTAAATTCAGTTCACTGTGTTTTCAGGCAGAACAGCCCACACTGTTAGGGCTCTGGGCTGGGACCTGGTGGAGTACAGTGGGTCCTATCTCTACTCCTGGGTGGAAGCCTCTTCACCTCAGGCCAAGAGGCCTGTGTTTATCTGCCATTTGCCAAAGCTAGAGTGTCAAACTGTTTGGGGCTCTGCCCTTGCCTCTGCTTAGAGGGCCTGTACCCTAGAGACTGCTAACCCTGCCCCAATCTTTGCCTAAAAAGAGATGGGAGAGGAAGAGGGCATGCCTCCCCTGATATTGATGGGATAGGACAGCCATGCACTCCCATACTCGCATCTGGATCAACTCATGGCACTTTAGCAAACACCTGCATTTTTTTATACTCAAAAACTTAAATTTTTGAGGGGCGGGGGCTCTCATTTTTCAACCATCTTCCTGCACTGCACTTACTGGCAAATACATTCTAACTGCATAAAGTACATTCCACATTTGCTGATTTAAAATGAAGTGATGAGCTGAGCACAGAAGATTGTGAAATACCTCTTCTCCTACCCCCATATCTGCATAAATCAGAAATATCCAGATAGAATTTTACTAATCTTTTCTGAAAAAAATATTTACTTTGGGTTGAATGCATAGATGAAGAGTACAAGCCCAATCTGCTTTTTTTTCCCCCCAAGTCTTAAAATAGCTTTAGTATAAAATGAAAGTGCCTTCTCAACTATAACTAGTGTATTTAAGGACACAAATGAATATTGGATCATATATGTTGTGGAAGTTTATTTTACTGGCACGAAAGTATGATTCTTTGTTAGCTCCACTGATTACATGATCATGCGAGATTACTGCGATCTTTACTGCTCTAGAATTAGATGACTTAATTATGGCACAAACTTCTTTGGACTAGTGAATTACTTCATTGTCAAGAGTGCAAGAAAGGAATTGGTGGCATTTATTCAAGGATTCATAACTACAGAATCCAACAATACCTCAGCATAAGAAGAAACTGATTTCTTATCCTGGAAAATTTACAATTCAACTTCAAACATGTGACAAGGCATTAAGCAAAACAGAAAATAAAGTGGGATATACAGGGATCAAAGATATAAAAGTGGACAATACTGGATAATATTTCTTGGATCAGGATCAAAAGTTATTCCCTAAATTTTCCATAAGTAATCTGCCAGACTTGTTTTAAATTTTCTGTTGATGGCTGAGGGGGAAATTGGAAGTTTAATATATGAAAAAGTACTAACACAGATTCCTTTTTCCATTATTACAATCTTAAATGTGCTAAGTGACAATTTGAATGGCAAGATCGGATCGTTTAAATGCTGTGCTTGCATCAGAAGGTTTTCTAAAAACATTATAATTACATCTGTGGCACACTAGAAAGCGTGTTCCAATGAAGATGGAAAAATTATTTGGTCCTTAAATACTGGTATAAATTGTTTCCAGGATCCTTTTCAGATAACTAACCTTTTTGTAGCAAGTTCATAATTAGATGTTAACATCATGCAATTAAGTATGTAGATCAACAACATGTTCTTCCCTTGAGCATCTGCATTTACAGTCCTAAATTGAACGTGCTATTTTTTAAATACTACAAATACTTTCCACAATGGTAGATACACATATAGAATGTTGCAGTTTCTCAGTGTTGCATATTAACACTTTCATTTTTGTAACATTGGGTATGAAAGACACAAATAGTCAGCAGATCCAGAATGAAATCACTGTCCACCTGTTTTATATCTGAAATGCTAATTATTTTTTTGAAAGATGAAAAGTTTGTCTTTCCCTTCTACAAGTCACTTTCCATAGAAACTTTCCTACCAGTCAACAAGTAACTCCTGGGGAAATTCTGTACCACTGCATGCTCGCGTAATTAGTAGGCTGCACATATTTTCAGTTTTTACACAGGAAAAAACACCAAACAAAACAAAACCTTCCTCTGGAAAGCTGTTGCAGTTCTGCCTTTTCTCCCGCCAGGGGGCACTGTGATGATAGAACAGAGCATTATTAGAGCCCTGTCCAGATGCAAAATTATTATCCAAATCCACAAAAATGATGCACGGATATCCACATTCACGGATGCGAATATAAAGCAGGTATCCACAAATTTGTATCCACATCTAAATCTGCAAAAATGAGCTGCGCATATTCAGGGCTCTAACATTAGCTCCTGACCAGTTAAACAAGGCAAAGAGTCTGCCTTCTTCACAGTGCCATCTGGCCAGGTCAGGAGACCGGGGTTATAGGGAGACAGACAGCAAGGGCTACTGGGGGTTTAGCCAAGAACAGTAGATAAATGGGAGCACAGCTGCAGGGCAACAAGATGACAGGGCCACATAAGGACAAGGGAGGGTAGCTGAGTGGGGACATACAGACACATGGAGATGGGGGCAGATGTGCCTGGGGAAAGCTACCTAACAATTCCTTCCTGATGCACAATTCCTTCCTGATGCACAAAAAGTGGTTCCATAACTTTGCCCCACCCATACTCAACAACTCTTCAAATCCTCCCCAGCAATTATTCTGTCCTAGCTCCTCCTTTACTCCTGGACTCCCCCTCCCCCCCCAGCCTTTGCATGCTTCCAAGGGTGTATACACTTCTGCAGTGTAGAATTAGAGTTCTGTATTAATATGTCTATAAGGAATCTATTTGTCAAAATCATTTTCTTAATATTTTTGACGACTGCATTGTTACAAATATACTTGCTGACAGGTATTCTGAAATAAGTGAACAACAATAATTGAAGCTGGTATGATTACATTGTGTTATTTTGATAAAATGTGCAGAATTTTGCAAAATCTGAAAATAGCGCATACAGAATTTTAATTTTTGGTGCAGAACTCCCACAGAAATAAGTGGACTTTTATGCCGTGCTGAATGTGTAATCTAAGGGTGTCGAAATATGGTCTATATACTATTTTATTGTATTAGTTGAGAAAAGGTGTGATCATGGTGAGAATGCTTCATAAAACATCAAGAAGCAGCCTTCAGGTTTAACATACAGACTTAACTTTAGCCTTTCTGATTTTTGTGCACACTCCTACAGTTTCATTCTTGCATTAAAGAAACACCAACTTCAAATCTAAGGAAGCAGTGACACTACTTGTGCTGAGTTTTGTCAAATTCTCAAATGATTTACAACTGCGCTCCAATTTCGTTACAGTATTTTTGTGGAAAACTTTTTCCACTCAATGGTATGTAAAGTTGGTGTCCCATTTGCATTTGATTAGTTTATAAAGAAAGGAAGAGTAAAGGAAATGAACACCAAGGCTGCGTCTAGACTGGCATGATTTTCCACAAATGCTTTTAACGGAAAAGTTTTTCTGTTAAAAGCATTTGCGGAAAAGAGCATCTAGATTGGCACGGATGCTTTTGCGCAAAAGCATCCGTGGCCAATCTAGACGCGGTTTTGCGCAAAAAAGCCCCGATCACCATTGGGGCTTTTTTGCGCAAAACGGTTCTCAGTTGTCTACACTGGCCCTCTTGCGCAAAAGCATTTGTACAAGAGGGCTTTTTCCCGGAGCGGGAGTGTCATTGTATTTGTGCAAGAACACTGACGATCATACATTAGATCGTCAGTGTTCTTGCGCAAATTCAAGCGGCCAGTGTAGACAGCTGACAAGTTTTTTCGCAAAAGCAGTTGCTTTTGCGCAAAAACTTGCCAGTCTAGACGCAGCCCAAGACTTTAAAGCTCTGCTGGCTAGCAAAAAATTGCAAGTAGTTCCGTAATACATCACCCGATTGTTAGTCTGAAGCAGGCTTCCTGGATATGAGGAAATGTACCTTTTAAGCAGCTTATTGTGCATGTTTTCAGTTCTAAATCTTAACACAGAATTTCACACTTGGTTAATGACCATTGACCACTTGGCACTAACTAAATTTATTCCAGCAAGTTTAGTGCAATAAAACTACAATGATTAGGCTAAAACTCATTTATTTGGAGAAATACCAAATATTCTATTATAATTTACATGTATGTGAACTATTATATAGTGTCTTACACCTCAGAGTTCTTGATTTTTAATTTTTAAATGACCAAGTCATCAATCTATGGAAGTGGGTTGATGAGAATTCAAGATCTTTTAACTCCCAGCCTGATACCCAGGTACTATTCGTTTGTTTTTTAATTATACAAAATCTGTACTCATCATGGTTTGAGGAAGTAGGAATTTTAGTGACAAAAGCAGTAAAAAATGGATGATTATTCCTTGTATAAAGTACATGGAATCCTAGAAACATTTGTTAAATTATCCTGGCTAATTTCAGGCTATCCAATAGACCAGGATGACTAGCATACTCAGAGCTGACTCATTCCAATTCATGTTGGTCACAATCCACATATCCATCATCATTTACAACTTACAGGACTGGCTTCACTTTGTGTCACTTTTCTGTGAGTGCTTAGTACCACCAGCAGCCAGTGAACCCCCCGCAAACTCCCTTCCCTCCCTCCCAGTGCCTTCTGCATACCCTAGCACAGCTGTTCAGTGATGTGCAGCAGGCACTGGAAGGATAAAGTGGGAGGACAGGATGTGCTGGGGAGGGGGGGCAGGGAGAACCAGGCAGGAGGTGGCAGGGTAGGTCACTATTTCTTATGGGGAAAAATTCCCTGATACCCACTGTTTCAGTATCTGTTGCCCCTTTTCAAGAATGCAACGCAGACATATATATCAGGGACTCTGTGCACATATGCCAAATTGTGAAGTTTAAGAAAATACTTCAGCCATTTTTAAAGAACTAGATTTTTAAAAACCCAGTCTCTCTCAAGCTTTCAAGAAAAATTCATTTCAGAATATACAAGCATGAGAATACACGATCCAACAGTGACAGTTTCAGAGAGCTATAAGTAAATGGAGGTAGGATTATAATGGAATTTGTTTTGGTAGTCTGCCTGTGATGCCATAATACTTAACATTTAGATAGTGTTTTGTCTAAAACTACTTGATATTCACTGATTAGGCCTCAAAACTCCCCTACAAGGTAGCATTAAACAGATTAAAATAATTTGCTCAAAATTCACACACTAAGCCTTAGAATCAGGATTTGAACTTGTAACTGCCAATTCTCATCTCTGCAGATCATGCTATTCTTACATATAGAGCAAGTTATTAAAGCACAAACAGGATCTGCTACTGATTCAAAAGAAATCACTGAACGGAAAAAGAGGAATTTAAAACGTATCAATAAATGCTATACTTTTCACCTGAAGAACGTGCTTGGTAGGTCAGATGTTTAATTATAATAGATGTCAGACTAAATGCAATCATCTTGATCCATGTATCTAGCACAGTTACTACGTATTTACATACTCTACTTCAAATGTAAAAGGAATCAGATGCTGCCACATCCCTTTGCTTGAAATAGTTTCCATCATATACAGGGTTTACTGTTCAGTTCAATGAATCTCAGCACCCCCTGCAATCTAATGCACTGAGGATGTACTCCATAGGTAGAGGAGCTGATGGGCATGGGCTTCTAATGGGTGCTTAGCAGCTGCTATTTTTTAATCCATGAGTGCTCCATCCCCAGAGCCTATGCCAACTGTACAAATTTTTCCAGCACCCCAGAGAGGAGTATGTTCTCCTTTCACTTTATTTTCATTTTTTCCTTAAAAGGAAACTAACTGCATACTGCCTCAGAACTAGAGCCATGGCCATGACTTTTCTTTGGGTAAAAGGATAATGTTTCAGGGCATGCATACTTTTCAATGTGTACTTTTTTTTTTTTTTTTTTTTAAACCAAAAGTTTATTAAATAAGCTCTTCAGTTTCAGGTGTGAATATTCCTTATAGAAAAAATTTGGCAGGGTTCATATGCCTCATTTTAAACAAGACTAAGGGCACATCTAAACTACATTCCTCTTTCGAAAGAGGAATGTAAATGAAGCAAATCGAAAGTGCAAATGAAGCACGGATTTAAATATCCCATGCTTCATTTGCATATTTGCATCTGAGCGCTTTATTCGAAAAAGGGTTTTTCGAAAGTGAAAGCATAGTCTAGATGGGGTTCTTTCAAAAAACCAACCCCTGGAGTATAGGTTCTTTCAAAAAACCTTTTTTTGAAAAAGTGCTCGGACACGAATATGCAAATGAAGCACGGGATATTTAAATCCGCACTTCATTTGCGCTTTCGATTTGCTTCATTTACATTCCTCTTTCGAAAGAGGAATGTAGTTTAGACATAATGTGTGTAACATTTTCATGACAAAAAATTTCAGAGGCACAAGGTTTCTGTGATTCAAAGTTTGGGAACACATTAACCTTATACCGAATTTCATCCAGGCCCAGCTAAGATTTTTTTTATACCAATATTCTACTCACATATTTAGTCTCAACGATTACAAAGCGAATAGAAATAATACAGTATCCAATAATACTGCTATTTCTTTTGCCATGCTTAACACCTAAAGTTTGATGACTTTCTATGACTGCAAAACATAGATGTCTCCTCTTAAAGTTTCTATGTAAGCTTAGATGAAATCATTTTATTCCTATGGCATGAATAAATAAGAATTTATTGATTCTAGCATGCAAATTTATCATCTTGTATGACAGTGATAAATCATGCATCAAAGTCATGAAATGGGCTACACATGCAATAAAAATAAGGTATTTAAAAGTTTAACAAATGGAAGGCGGAACGCTAAGGACAGTCCTTGCCTAGAGCAAGGAAGCAAAGGCAGTAGCGTAGGGTGGCAGGTGGGAGCTGGTCCGTGAGAGGAGCCAGTTTAAAAACCCGCTCCCCCTTGCGGACTGGCTGCCTGCTGCCCCGCACTACTGCCAATGATACAAACAAGGGCTACTGCCATGCAGGGTCAGAGCTCCCCATGGACAGAGGCTGCCGCAGAGCAGCTTCTGTCTGCAGCAAGCCCAGGCTCACTGTGGACAAAAGCTGCTCCGTAGGACGCCAGAATCAGCCTCGCCTACCTCCATCCCCCACGCTGCTGCCTCTGCAGTGCAGGGGAGGGGGGGCCACTGGCTCCTGCCTACCTCCCCCGCTTTCTCTGCGGAAGGCAGTAGGAGCGGGGGGAGGCGGAGTCAGGCAGGTCCACAGAGCCGACTCCTCATGTGTACCAGCTCCTGCCTTCTCCCCCTTTGCCACCTCTGATACCGGGCTGCAGGGGGGGAAAATGTGTATAGTCAACAGGATTAACCGATAAGCCTAGGTTTATCGGTTAATCCCTAATAGGAGGTGCCGATCTGAAGAGGCAGTAGAGTACAAGGTAACTCCTCCCTTCCTTCCTCCCGACTTGCAGCGTTCAGAGCAGCACACCTGGCCCCTACAGTCAGCTGCTCTGATCAGCATGCACGGGCATAGAAGGCAGGGAGCCTGGGTGAGGAAACCGTTGGGCTGCTGGCCAGGACTCACCCAGGTAGGGGCTTCCTGTCTAGAATTTGCCTTTAGCACCCCGGCTCCTCCCTTCCAGCAGGCAGCCCTTTGCCCTCCCATGCCTGCTTCCCTACCCCACATAACCCAAACCCTCTGCACCCCAATCTGCTACCCCAGGTCATAGCCTAAACACCTGCACCTCCTCCTGCACTCCTGCCCAGGTCACAATTCCTTCCGTCACCAACTCTCCCCCAGATCCCTTGCCCCCACCTGCACCCCAATCTCTTACCCCAAGTAGGGATGTGAATGACTAGTCAACTATCCAATAAGCAAATAATTATCGGATAGTCAGCACTCTAGTCAACTAGTCACTCCCCCCTGCCTTGCTGCCTCTGAGAAGCGGGGACGGAGTACTTCAAAGTGGCAGTGACATGTGGAGCATGGGGTCAGCTGGGGACTCTGGGCTCCATGCAGCACTGCCACTTTGAAATGTGGCGGGGAGCACGGGGCCAGTGCTTTTGCCTTTGAAGTGTAGCAACAGCCTTGGGGCAGTTGCTACACTTCAAAGGCGGAGCCGGCCTTATCGACTAATCGAATAGTTGATGCAAATAGCATCAACTATTCAATTATCCCATTAATCTAAATTTAACATCCCTAACCCCAAGCTCCCTTCTGCACCCAACCTCCATCCCGCACTTCCTCCATTAATATCATGGAAGAGTGTGGCCCTTGACCACTTACCAAATTCTTGGAGGGCCTCCACCTCTCAAAAATTATTGCCCATCCCTGCCCTCAGAAATACTTGGAGAAGGAAATCAATTTTTTACCTTCCAACTCAACCTCTTGGAACCGTGTCCTGAGGAGGGAACCTTTATCCGCTGATAAGCTATTACATAAGTAAAAGATCAGAGGCCAAAACTGGATAAAACAGTGACTCATGGATACCCAGGATTGCATGTTCTGAAAAAAACTGTTATGAACTTGTGACCAGAGAAAAAACCCCTTTGTGGGGTCTCAAGGACTTGTCGCCTGCCAGAGCCATTGTAGGAGTCGGGTGATCTCTGGTAAGCTTGTTAGCATGCATGTAAGCTCTCTTTGTTAGTTGTAATAGGTTTACTCTAATGCTTTCACCTTAAAGTTAAGTGTTCTTGCTTAGAAAGAGCTGTGTGGTAACACAACTCAGAGTTATTAAGCTTTATAATCTCTGAGGAGAACAGTAAAGCAGTCTGATTGCTGAGGAATTCACAGTGTACACAGGAATCTATACAGCCTGGAAATACCAGTCAGGAGAGAGACACTTGTGTTTCTGTCCAACAGAAGTGAAGGCAAGTGAGTTGAAAACCTATGAGTGGGGGCCCTTGCTGGACCATGTGGAGGAAATACAAATGCTGTTGTTCTTAACTATGATACCCCCTTCTTTCAAGTTTTTATAGTAGAGTGAAGGGTAGTTCATGAAACCCCATGCCTGGTATTTAAACTCTACCCAGTTTCTCAGAGGAACTTGAACTGAGAAAGATACATGCTTCAAAAGGTTCTCCCAGAGAAGTCATATCTGCATTACAAATTTCAGAACTGGGAATAAATAAGATAGCTGCAAACTATATGCCATACAAAATTTTGGAGAATGGATAGAAAAACTTATTCAGAAATCAAACCCAATCATCAGCAGAATATGACTTATTCAGAATCCTAATTTTACATATCTATTCTAATCCTAGAGTTCTCAAACTTCAATGCACCACAGCCACCTTCTGATGTGACCCCGGGAGGGGGAACCTGAAGATTGAGCCTGCCTGAGCCCTGGCGCCGCAGATGTGGGGGGCAAAGCCATAGCCCCACCATCCCCCAAAGCCTAAGGGCTTCAGCCCATGGCAAGTGATTTGTAACTTCAGCCCTGCCACACAGGGCTGAAGCACTCAGACCTGGATGCTAACAAGTCTAAGCCAACGCTGGCTACCTTCTTAGAATGGGGTATTGACTCAGTCTGAACACTGCTGCTTGAATCTACCCTTTTTCTGTTACAAATAGCTTGCCGCTGTACTCGAGACAATTCCAGACCATGTCTTCTCATGCTACCTGGTAACATATAACATTAACTAGAGCAAACTGACATGCTGTCCTGTCACAGAAATCAGCACACTAGTTGGCCATGCCAACAAGCTCTTCACTTAATCTCTATTGCTTTGCCCTCTAATTAGGAGACATGCTTTTCTGCTTTTAAAACAACTATTTTAGTCATCATAAAATCCTAAAGTATAAAAACAGTTTATAGATCAAACAGGAGGGATAGGCAAGGAACCAATGAGTATTTCCCTGTGCAACACTTCGAGTTAGAACAAAATAAATCTTGAAGTGTAGTCTTTAACTATACTACCAGAAATCATGCTATCTATATTGCTCAAAGTTTCCAGTGTCTGAGATTTTTTCTCTAGCCAAAAGGATTTGATTTTTATCTCTGAGGTTAGAAAAAGTATTGAGACTATAGCAAGATGATCAGGTGTCAGTAATTGTTTTAATAGTTTCCTTTTGGCTACCAAATCTAGTGAACTTCAGACAACTGCAAGAAATTCCAATACACGTTCTACTCTAAAATTAACACTAATTTCCTCTTCTAGTCTCTTGTTTGGTCTCCTGGGATTTCTGGTCCCTCTTTTGATACTTCCCACTAAGTAGCAACAGTTGCTTACAAATGTACTCAGTTTCATGCTACAGACTGGCTAAGAACCTAATGTGCATAGAACAAAAAATAATAATAATCTGTACTTCCTTCGCTCTTCAGCCACAGCAAAAGACCACATCTGTGCCTCTACTTCACCTGAGGCTCTGGGCAAGAGCAGCAGGGCAGTGCAGGGTGGGGCAGCTGAAGTGCTGGCACTTGATAGCCTCCCAGCCAAACTAGTTAGGATCACCTGTCAGAAGCTCCAAGATCTTCCAGTAGATCCTGATACGTAAGACCACTGTCTTACATATCACAACACATGTGACACAGCACAATGTATGAGCATCAAAGCAAAATAAAGAACACCTACTTAAGCAACTGAATGATTCTAAGAGCAACAGTAGCACACTCCTCCCCTAGCTTACAAGGGAATTTCAAAACAGAGAGCAGAGAGAAAAAGAAAGGAAGATGTCATGTCCTTTCATAATGCCATAAAGCAAGACTGAGCCCTTTACAAGAGGGAAAGGTCAAGTGCACCTGTGATTCATCAGCTGTCCTCCAACTGGGCTTAAGACAGTGGTCACTAACCAGTAGATCAGGATCTACTGGAAGATCTTGGATCACCTCTGACAGGTGATCCTAACTAGTTTGGCTGGGAGGCTATCAAGTGCCAGCACTTCAGCTGCCCCACCTCACACTGCCCTGCTGCTCTTGCTCAGAGCCTCAGAGCTGCCCCAGCAAGCCTCCTGCTTGTTGTGCAGAGTCGGGGAGACAGAGGCAGGGAGGTGCTGATGCCACTTTGTCCCACTCCCCTGTACACCATCTTCACAGAGTGAGGAGGCTGGAGCCTCAGCGAAGGGGTGGGGCAGGGGCAGGGCCTTGGCAAAGGGGCAGGGCAGGGGTATTTGGGTTTGAGGTAGATCCTGGACTGACAAACTCAAAAAAATGCAGATCTCAGACCCCGCAGATGAGCTAGCGAGTAGGGCCCCTGAAAGGGAGCAAAAGTGTTTAGTGACTCTCAGATGGGTGACCTGGGAGTAGTAACTTTTGGATAGGATTGAAGAGCTGCTGTGCTACGTTACTACACTTTAGGAATTTTGGAGGAACTGCTTTTACACAGATGGATTTGTAGACTAGGGCTTTTATATCAATTAAGCTGCTGAGACCATATTTTTGTAAATATCCTTCCCCCCCCCCCCCCCCCGCCCTTTGAATTCTGATTAAAACTAGGGAAGTGAACATGAGCTCATCTGTTAATGTGTGTAGTTACACTTCCCCACCACCACCACTGCTGCCTTTGTATCAGAGGCAGCAGCACAGCGGTGGAGGATTGGGGAAGGAAGCCTGGTACATGCAGGGAGCTGGCCAACAGTGCTCTGTCTGTGTGTGTGGGGGGGGGGGGAGGAGGAGGAGGAGTATGTGCGGGGAAACTGCTTAAAAAAAAAAAAAAGTCGGCTCCCTGCGAGCACCAGCGAGCACCTACACTCCTCCTCCCCTGCTGCCTCCAATATAGCTCCCCACCTATTTCCTCATGAAAACTTTGATTTATTAACTGTAACAAACCCTATCTTTCTGAACTCCCCCCAAATCTCTTCCTATGCGCTTCAGGTGTCAATTTAAACTTTTACGGCAGAAGTTATTTGCACTATGCAGAACTTCCATCATCCTGCACAGGAACACAAGAAAATGTATTCAGGGCCTTCCCTCCGTAAGGGAAACAGATACTCAACTCTGTCCTCTACCCAATTTAGTTCACAGCTCATCTCAAAAACATTGATAACATCTTATTGTGTCCCTTTAAAAAGTAAGGATTAAGAATCTATGCCACACAAAGAACCAGATATACAGGGACTGTCCCCACATCCCAGATCAGGGTGCTGCTGGCTCATTCCTTCCAATTCATGTTTGTTGTTGCCATCTCCTTCTCTTCCTATCCATATTGTCATTCCTTTTCCCAATCAACTAGCTAGCTTTAGCCATTTTTCCCCTCTATGATCAAGCTTCCTTTCTTCCAGTTGCAGCATTTTCCACTCTTGGTGGTATTCTGATTTCTTATCCTTGATGCTGAGTGCACTGGTCTGTGGAACATCTCCTTGATCACCTCATGCTCTGTAGAAGTGGCACATTCCTCTGTGTCCCAGTTTAGGGTGGAATCTCCATTCTCCCTCACATCTGAGCACAACATGGACTCATGGAGTGACTTTTACTTGATCAGCTGTTGGCAAACATCTCTGTGCACAAACTCAAATGGTTCTTTCTTTAGGCTTTCATAATTCGTGCTTGATACTGGTCTTCCTGAACAGACTGTGCTTTCATTCAGGGCTTCTCAACATGTGGCCCATGAGCCACATGCAGCCCATGGCCTGTGGTGCAGTTTGGGTTTATGTGGGGCTCAAATATGGCCCACAAGTGGGATCCTTTGAACATGGCCTCCACTGGGAACACATTCCACAACAGCAAGTCAATATAATGGTCTTTTGTTGATATGCGTTTTAGTAGTTAAATTCCTGGACTGTCATTGCTCATTAAAAGTGCTATTATATGGATGGAAATCGGATAAATATTGCATTTTATTAATATCAGCAGAACTGACTTAAATGGGGCCTGCGTGTTGTTTAGTCTTGCCTTAATCTTTGTATTCATGCCCATCAGTGTGAAAGAAGCTATTGCATATATATGCAACCACACTTAAGTTGTATACCTTGTCATGTGCTGGGAATATCATTGTGGCCCCCTGGGGCTTCCAAAGTTGAGTAGCCCTGTTCTAAGGCAATGTCTTACACTAGCACTTATGTTGGCAAAACTTTTGTTGCTCAGGGCTGTGGAATGTTTCTCATTCCACCCCCTCTCCTCTCCCCTTCCCCGAGCAACATATGGCTACATAATTTCAGCAGGCCCCCACGGCACTAGGTCAGTGGAAGCATTTCTTCCACTGACATATCTACGCTGTTCATAGGGCTGCTCTTATGTCAATAGAGCTCTGTCCGGTCAGCATAACACGCTACACAAGCAATCTTGCAGCAACGAACCTGTATCAATACTGCTAAGCCATTGTAAGTGCAGACATGGCTCAAAACAGAAGTTTAGTTCCTTACAAAAGCCTCTTAATAAGCTTTACAATTTTTCACACTTATAGGAAAAACACAAGAGAGTTAGGCAAAGTACAACACACACTTGTATGCAAAACTCTCCTTCCATTTTGTCACTTCAGAATTCTTTGTATCTTATCAGTGCCTGAGGGAATCTCAAACTCACTACCGGTACCCAATCCCCCTGCTCAATCTCCCTTTTTGTTTAGCAGGATGCAGCTTTTAAAAGTTCCAGCAGTTCTTTGTTCCAGCTTTCCCACTTGAAAGCCCCTTGCCTTGTGTCAATGCAGAGTGTGGGCCCCAGCAAGCTCAGAGGTAGACTTCCAAGGGCTACTGTCCTCAGTCTCTAACCCCTGGTACATATCTAAAGCCATTGTAGACCTTTCCCATGGATGGGTAAAATGTGCTCCCTGAAGAAGTTAACTTTTTTGCAAGCAGCATGATAGTAATCAAACAGAAAGTGACATAATGCTAACGTGACAAAAATCATTAGTACAATTTTTATATGACTATTTTTAAAGAATGGTAAAGAGTAAGGGTAGTCTTTGTGTGGTTTTGGAATCCTGTTAATAGTTCTTAGGATTTCTACAGAGGAATTGTATTAAAACATTCCACAAAGCATATTTTCTAAAATATTTCAGTATATATCAAGTTTGAAATTCTTGCTATTTTCCATAAGCTCCAGAAGAGATTTTACAAAAAAGGTGACTATTTTCTAAAGAGCACATACTGCTTGTTTCCCAACCAAAAATAAATAAATCAGATAAAGCTACTAGATAGAACTCTGATTAGGGATGTGAAGGACTAGTCGACTATCCGATATGCTTTGCTCATCAGACAGTCAACAAGCTTGTCAACTAGTTGCTCCCCCCCACCCTTTTGCTGCCTCTTTCAGAAAGAGGTAGCAAGGAAGTGGGGGGGGAAGAAGACGGTACTTCAAAGTGGCAGCGCCGCGTGGGGCCTGGGGCCGGACCCCGGGCTCCAGGTAGTGCTGCCGCTTTGAAACACCTCTGTGAAAGCCCGACGTCAGGCCCCAGCTGATCCCGGGCTCCAGGCAACGCTGCCACTTTGAAATGCCGGGAGGAGCCTGACGCCAGGCTCCACAGCGTTTCAAAGCACAGCGCCGCATGGAGCGGCAGTGAGCAGGGAGTCCACAGCTGACCCCAGGCTCCACGTGGCGCATTCACCTTTAAAGTGTAGCAACAGCTCTAGGGCTGTTGCTACACTTCAAAGGCAGAAACACCCTATTGACTAGTCAAACAGTCGATGCAAAACGCATCGACTATTCGATTAGTCAGTTACCCACAATTTAACATCCCTAACTCTGACATGGTACCCATATCTGTCCAGAGTATGACATTACTAATAGTGATTTGAGGTAAGCTTTAAGAAAAGAAAGCCCAGCAGAACAAAGATGACAACGTGCTTATTTACAATACTGTACTGACAAAAAACAAAACAGCCAGAGTCACACCTTCTCATGACTCTCAATCAGTCTCTTCCTTTTCTGGCTATTTTGAGTTTATTATACATTTCTCTGACTGCACGCCTTATACTCAAGCCAATTAAAAACAGGCAATTGCATGGGTGGTCAGTGCAGCTGGGGCTGGAGGAGGCATGCCCCAGCTCCACCTACAGCCCAGCCCCCTCCACTGAGGCCCCACTGCCACCACAGTGAGGGGAGGAGGAGGAGGAGTAGCGCACCCCCCATGCGGAGGGAAAGAAGAGAGAGTGCGCACCCCCCAGCATCCTTGGAGCGGTGGGGAGGGACGAGGCCACGTGGCCCAAGCCTCCCCATCCCCAGAGCAGCGAGAAGGAAGGCAGCTGTGGCCTGAGCCATCCCAAGCCTCCCTGCCCTGGAGAGCAGCAGGAAGGGAGGCAGCAGCATGGCCCTAGCAGCCCCTGAGCATGGGGAGGGCGGGCTCTGGGGGAAGCCCCACTCTGCCCTCAGAACACTTATAGCAGGCGTTCTGGGGGTGGAGCGTGGGCTGGTCCAGGGTGGAGGTTTGGGAAGGCAGAGCCTTCCCCCACTTAAGCTACTGGACACCCATGGACAAATGATTCAAGTTCAAGTAGTTAAGTGCTGAAGACAAAAGCACAGATAATCTACAGTTGGATAGCACCATAGCTATCCATGGGGACAATTTCCAACTTTAATTCTCAAGCATGACAGGAATTCTCAAAAACTATATTCAATTTAAGACCAAGGTAAAATAACATTGCTTGTAAGTATGACATCAGAAAACAATGTTCTAGCCAGGTCTACTCCCATTTTATAGCGAATACATTTTTTCTGAAGTGTGGGTATTGCCTCACTTCAACTGGGCAAGCTGTGCTTCAATCCCTTCATTACACCCCTCCTATTGACAGATTTTGCTACCTTCACCTGTTTTTGGGTGGAACCATGCATTTCTACCACTTCTAGATTGTGCGTCTGGGTTTCAGACACCTGTTTATCACCCATGACAACAGGCCCAATGGTGTTTAGCAGCTTATAAGGCCTTTTCCTCCGGGACCCAGTAACAACAGTGATTAAAGTGACTCAAACACTGCTTCCAAAGAGAGATTTATTCACCTAAAGAGTACATGACATACAGAGCAAAGGAATACAATTTACTGGCATTACCTTATCTCTGTCATTGTTTCATTTCCTGTTTGTTTTCTTCTGACATCCTTTGATTTAACTCCATGCAGTCACACAGAATACAGTCAAACAGGCAAACTGAAGTGCATACGATAGCCATTTAAAAAAAGAAATCTGTACCTCCCTAGTTCTCTACACAACTGGACACAGTAGATGCCAACTCGGGGTGCCTAAAATCTTGAAACCATGCTCCTAACAAACCACTTGAAAGAATGGAGTCTGCCTGGATGATGACTGCACATGACAGATCAGGGTAGCGTCAAGGCCACTGACAAAGGCCTCTGCTGTGACCATGTCAAGAACATGCCCACACACACTTCTAGAATCCTCGTAAAACAAGGTTTATGGGATCAGCCGACAAAGGCTTTCTTTGTTGCCGGATCCCCGTCTTGACAGCCGCTTTTTGCCGACAAGCTGCTGACTCGGCAAAATGCGGCAGCCATTTTTATTCAAATGAAGCACAGGAGATTTAAATCCCCACTTCATTTGGAATGTCGGCATGTCTAATTTACATCCCTCTGGCGACAGAGGGATGTAGTCTAGACATACCCTAGGTCTGCCCATTATAGCGCATCATTAGGTCTGCACCCAGGAAAGCTGTTTTTTAACCAAAGATAGTCATAAGACTTTAAATGAACAAACAGTAAGGTCTCTTACCAGTAAGGAAAAATTAATTATGGCTCATTTAATTTTTGTGACAATAACTCCTTTTATATAATGGACTGCCAATCACCCAATAGATTCTGAAAAGCAACATCTGCTTCCCAGGATATACAGCTGAAGTAAGATTTGTTACTTGTATTTTAAACTATTTTCCTTTGGTGATACCTAGGGATACAATAGCATAGTCGAGTAATCAATTAACCAATGAGCAAAAGGTTATAGGTTAATTCTATAGACTACACGCATTTCCCTCCCCTCCCCCAGCCAGAATTTTTTTTATTTTTTTTTAAAAAGCAGGCTGGCCATCAGCCCAGCTCAGTCCTGGCTTGTGACGGGTCTGGGACCTACTGCTGCAGCTCTGCATTTAAAGTGTATTAGGAGCTGGGCAGGTAAGCAGCCCAGCTCAGTTCCAGCTCGCACCAGATCCAGGAGCTCGGACCACCCGCCCACAGACAGGAGCTGCTGCCACCCTGCACTGCTGCCTCTATCAGAAACAGCACAGGATGACAGGCAGCCTGTCCACAAGGGGAGCTGGTTTTTAAGCGGGCTCCCCTTGAAGACCAGCTCCCACCTCGCACCCCATGCTGCTGCCCCTGATACAGAGGCAGCAGCATGGAGTGGCAGAGGGCTCCTCAGGAGTGAGGATAGAGCAGCCTGGCTGCCAGCCCCACGCCTGGGGACTATAGAATAGTTGACTAACCAATAAGAATTCATGAAGTTACTTGACTATTCAATTAACCGATATTTAATATCCCTAGCAATACCCTGTCTTTACTTACACCACAGATTCCACTTAACAGCAACCTGTTAACTTTCCTTCAATAGAAGGATTTTGCCTGGAATGATCCAACTGACTAGAATGTTAATTGGTCTAATTATTGGTAACATTTGCTGTTTATTGGCAATTCTATTGAATGCCAGGCAGCTGTGTGTGCCCTTCCTTCCATGTGGAAAGCATAGCCACACATAGGTTTGCAGAATTGAAGCCAAGGATGTGCCAAGCCCTAGGATAGTCTGTGCACAGGGCAATAGAGAATAATGTGATCCATCCCCTTCATTCACTTCCAGCTCTTGAGTATTCTGATGGACAGGGATGCAACCTGCTGCTCTTGCCAATCTTGGCTACTAGGTCTATCAATTACTATCCTACATGAACTTATTTGTGTAAACATGTAGCTGCTGAATTTCTTAGCAGTTACAAGTTTACCGAGGGGGGGGGGGAAGAGAAGAGAACAGGCAGGAGTCCTTGCTTACAGGAAGCTGCCCCCACCACCCCACTGCCCCTCTCTCAGAGGCAGCAGTGTGGGGCGGGGGCATGCCAGGCAGGTGCACAGGAGCTGGCATGGGCCTTTCCCCCCCCTGCTGCCTGAGAAACAGAGGCAGCGAGGGGTAGGGATGTTAAATTTTGATTAATCAGCTAATCAAGTAGTTGATGAAAATTCCATCGACTACTCAATTAGTCAATAAAGGGGGTGCTCTCTATCTCTGCTGCGCCTCTGCCTTTGAAATGTAGCAAGAGCCACCAGGCGGCTCTTGCTACATTTCCAAGGCAGAGGCACAGCAGTTGGGATCCCGCTTCAGTCCCCGCTGCACCTCTGCCTCCCCACACTATGGAGAAGGTGGTGGGGGAACCAGCTTCTAAGCCAGCTACCCCAGCACCGGTTCCTGCTCTGCCCCCTTCTGCCTCTGATATAGAGGTGGGGGTGGGGAGGGGTGGACGACAAATGCAAGTAGTCAACTCAACTACCCCATAAGTATAGGCTTATTGGGTAGTCGACTATTCGACTACTCTTTTACATCCCTAGCAGGGGGAGGGGAGGAGTGAATGTAACCATGATGGTTAAGTGATAAGCTCAGGCTTATCAGTTAACAGTGTTCACAGGTACACAGTAATTTCCCTATTTTGAACCACATCCTGTGGCAACCAGTTCCATTGTGTCAGGCCTGCACAACTCAGAAAGCGGCGAGGGCCATATTACTCCAAAGAAAACAGCTGTGGGCCACAAGTAGGGTTGCCAGATGCTCTCCCAAAAAATACCGAACACGCGGGCTAAAAATTTTTGTCGGGGGGGGAGGGGGGAACCCCACACAGCACCACCATGCATGTTGGGCATACAAAAAAAACCCACACCACCCAGCTTCAGCACGCAACCACAGATTTTGTTGAAAGCTCAAGATTTTGTTGAATAAATTCACACACAAAGAGAAGAAATATCTCACGGCACAAAATTTGCTCCCTCTGATACAAGTTATAATATCGACGGGGCGTAGATTTTACCAGCTGGCGAGCTGTGACGGCGCGACCCACCCCGCACTCCAACAGCACTGACCCCCGTGCTGCACGGGGAGCGTGGTGTTCGACAGCAGTCTGCACCATGCAAGCGGCCACCCAGCCGAGCGGCGTGCAGGGGAGCCGAGCCCTGGGGCGGGAGCCGGAAGCAGGGGCGGGGCCGCACACGGGCATAGGGCAGGGCCAGAGCGTGAGTGCGTCCCTGACATCAGGGGGAGAGGCGCTGGCACAAGAGAGCGCTGCATTCAAAAGAGGAGTAGAGGAGAGTGGAAGAGGAGGAGGAAGGAAATATTATTTCTGAAAGTCATCACGGGCCGCACGCGGCCCGTGGGCCGTATGTTGTACAGGCCTGTATTGTGTGAAGTAGTTTTTCTTTTTTCCTTTTTTTTTTTTTAACTTGCATGACTCCTGGTTCTTGATGTTTACTCCTTCACTTCACTTTATTCGCTTTCTCCACATAATTCATGATTTTATATAGATCTCTATCATATCCCTTGTTAATCATCTTTTTGAAGTTGAAAAATCCCCGTCTTTTTAAACTCTCCTCATACAGAAACTGTTCAAAACCCTTAGTCATTTTTGTTGCCCTTCTGTGTATCTTTTCAAATTCTAATATCTTATGGAGCTGGGGTAACTAGAACTGCAATCATGGATTTATATACAGCAGCATTAAGATAGTCTATCTACTTTCTTGAAGACAGTCACCACTATACACTAATTATAATTAGATAAAACCATTGTTGGTGCAAGAAAGTTCTTTAAACAAAAATCTCCACAACAGAAAAAAGCCAGTTAGTAAGGGGTATGCTTAGCTTACATCTTGTGTGTGGAATTACAATCTGTCATCTGAAGAAGTGGGTTGTGCCCACGAAAACTCATGATACTCATGTACATACATGTTTTGTTAGTCTTTAAAGTGCTATCAAATTATTTGTTGTTTTTATTAAGTTTAATCTGTATCCAGTACTTGAAGTTTAATGTATTGATTCTTCAACATACTGCTCTTTTGGAGACTCTAATGCCAGGTTCTTCAGCATGACAAAACCTTTATATTTTAGTATCTATTATGAAATGTTAAATCCACAGGCATGTCTGCTAAAGATAAAATGAGCTTTTGTAGAAACAACCAAAGTTTATTGGTATTTAGTGTGTACTATACCAGAACCCTCTGCATTGATTTCAGAAAGCACAACAAACTAGAGTACAGTTTTAAATATTTACAGTATTTCAAATTTTTTATTTTGTTAGAGTAATTTTATAAGATTAATTGGCCAGTGAACATACCGTCACCTAACAAATTTAGAACATGCTGTTAAAAAAAAAAAATCAACTTACCCAAATAAGAATTTATATTCTCAGACAGTTACAAAAGCGGGATAGGTTGAGGCAGAACAGTGTGTAGTGTTTAGAATGAACTGCTTGTAAAGTATTTTTTAGCAAAAAAAGTCTTAAAGGGAAGAAAGTCATTTTTCACATGATCTCACTTAGAAAAAATCTGTTTCAAATTGCCCTACGTGTCCTGGCCTCCAGCCTGTTTTATTGGAGGCCTTTCCTGTACAGTTCCATAGGGGATAGGAATCTCTCAAAAAATTTCCTTAAAAGGATGTGTTAGATACACTCTATATATGGCATTATGCAGCTACAGAGGCCAACAGTTCTGAGTATAGAAAAGCTATCTATTCTTTATATTCAAAGGCAGGTTACTACAAAAAAATTAAGATATCTGTGAGCATCTTAATTCAAAAGACAAGGTTGAGAGAAAATAAAGTTTACTGAAACTTCATCAGCAGGAAACAATGAATCAGTCATCCCCTTATGGTACTGATCTGGCATCAAGAATGTAGCAACATTCTCTCTAAAATTAAGTCACATTTGAAACTGCATTCAAAACAACTTCAGATGTACATTTTAACACGCAACTATTACTAAAATGCAACTGAAATGATTTAATTCAGAGACACCCAAACCCAATACCTCAGCTTGGTTCAATCAGGTCACAAGCAAATTGTCCCTCACACTCTCAATTCAAACCATCTTTTATGATGCATACAATAAAGCTTAAGTAATACAGTTAACCTTTTTTGTACATTATTAAACTCTTGGAAGTTGACTTCAGTAAGCTTTCTTTCATTTCTAACAGTTTCAGTAAAAACTTAACACCCAATAGCACCAGATGACTGAGAAAGTGGGTTGTACCCACGAAAGCTCACGATACCATCTCTACATGTTTTGTTAGTCTTTAAGGTTCTGCTAGACTATTCATTGTTTACGTTTTTCCAGTTACAGACTAACTTGGCTATCCTTCTGAAGTTTCAGTAAAGATTGTAGTAGACTAGTCAATTGAAGTGTTATTGCAATAAATATTACAGGCAGTCCCTGGGTTACATGGATCCGACTTACATCGGATCCCTACTTACAAACGGCGTGAGGCAACCCCGCACTAGCTGCGCTCTCCCCGCCCCCCCAGCACACCGCCGAGACGTGCCATGGTCCTGCCGCCCACGTCCTCCGCGGCGAGAAAAGCCGCTCTGCGTCTTACTGGTCTGCTGGGCCCCCCCGCAGCAGACCAGGGAGACGCAGAGCGGCTTTTCTCAGCAGACACCTCAGCTTGAGAATAAAGGACTGAGGGAAGTGAGGTGTGGGAGAATAAAACTGAGCTCTAGAGAAATGTTTGGCTAGAGTTTCCCCTACAATATGTACCAGTTCCGACTTACATAAAATTCAACTTAAGAACAAACCTACAGTCCCTATCTTGTACGTAACCCGGGGACTGCCTGTAAATTTCTCCTATTGGAAAAATAATAAGTGTTAGAACTTAGGTACATATTAGTCATCTAAAAGGAGTGAGGAGTTCAGTATCTCAAATAAGAGTCTATTGGTGTTCTGGCACTTTCAAAATGGTCAGTATTTCAAGAGGCTATTTTTAAAGAAACCTGACATTAAATAAACCACAGTGGTTTGGTAACTGGCTGAAGCTTTCTGGGAAAAAAATCATCACAGGGTACATCTAGACTACACCTCTCTGTCGATAGAGAGATGTAGATTAGGCACGTCGAAATTGCTAATGACGCGGGGATTTAAATATCCCACGCTTCATTAGCATAAACATGGCCACCGCTTTTTTCTGACGGAGCTTTTTCGAGAAAAAAAACGCAGTCTAGACGGGGATCTGTCGAAAAATAAACCCTTTTTCGACAGATCCCATATTCCTCAAAAAAATGAGGTTTACAGGATATGTCGAAAAAGCGTTCATTTTTTGACAGATCCCCATCTAGACTGCCATTTTTTTTTTTTTCCAAAAAGCTCCGTGTCGAAAAAAAGCGGCAGAAATGTTTATGCTAATGAGGCGAGGGATATTTAAATCCCAGCTTCATTAGCAATTTCGATGTGCCTAATCTACATCTCTGTCGACAGAGAGGTGTAGTCTAGACACAGTGACACTGCTTAGAAACTTAATTCTGTTTGCCTATCTGTCCTACATTGGCAACCCTAAGGCTATGTCTACACTCGCGGCTTCTTGCGTCAGAAATGAGGCTAAGCGTGGAATATCGCCAAGCCTCATTTGCATACCTAATGAGCCGCCATTTTTGCAGAAGAGGTTCTTGCGCCAGAAGGAGCTATCACGCCTTCTTGCACAAGAAAACCCTCTTGCGCAATGCCAATTATTTTCAGGAATAACGGCATTGCGCAAGAGGGGTTTTCTTGTGCAAGAAGGGGCGGTGTAGACAGCTCCTTCTGGCACAAGAACCTCTTCTGCAAAAATGGCGGCTCATTAGGTATGCAAATGAGGCTCGGCGATATTCCACGCTTAGCCTCATTTGCATACTTCTGACGCAAGAAGCCGTGAGTGTAGACATAGCCTAAGAGCTTTGACAATCAGAATTTTTACTAGTTTACTCTAGTGCAGGGCTACTCAACTTTGGAAGCCCTGGGGGCCACAATGACATTCACAGCACATGCCAAGGACTGCAACTTAAGTATGGTTGCATATACGTGCAAATATATATGCAAATAGCTTCTTTCACATTGACTGCATGAATACAAAGATTAAGGCAAGACTACACAACACAGGCCCCATTTAAGTCAGTTCTGTTGATATTAATAAAATGCAATGTTTACCCGATTTCCACCCATATGACAGCACTTTTAATAAGCAATGATAGTCCAGGAATTTAACTACTAAAACGCATATCAATAGACGACCATTATATTGACTACTTTTTTGTTTTGGTTCCCACCTGTGGGCCGCATGTTGAGCTCCACACCAAACCACACCACGCCACAGGCCGCAAACAGACAGGCTCAGTAATTTCAGGAGATGTCTGATAATTCTATTCATTAATATATGGTGCAATACTAACAAATCAGTGGTGAGCAAAGTGCAGCCCATGGACCGTATGTGGCCCATCAGGGTTGTGTGTGTGGCCCGTGAGACATTCTGTTGCCCACATGCAGGGTTGCTAGATTCCACCGGTTTCCACCCACAGTTTTTTCCCTACCAATATTACTCAAGTTACACAGACATAGAACAAAAGCAGGTAAAGTGAGATGCGCGCTGACTGCACACATTGACTCTGAGCCGTGTGCTCCTTCTGCAGCCAATGAAAGCGCTGCTATGGTTCAATTGGCACCCTGCAAATTCTAGGTACATAAGTGCAGTTAGCAAAACAACTCTATCCCAGGAGACAGTCTTTATTACAAGTGTCTTCTGACCCACTGAGAGGAAGGAGGGCCAGACATGCAGACTAGGGATGTTAAGGACTAGTCGATCCCCCCCACCTTGCAGCCTCTGTCAGATATAGCAGAAGGGGGGAGAAGGAGGAGGTACTTCTAAGCATCAGCACCGCTTGGAGCCCAAGATCAGCTGGGGACTGACTCCGGGCTTTGTGCGGTACTGCCGCTTTGAAATGCCACAGCGGCATTTCATACGGGTAGCAACAAGCGGAGCCGGGGGATCAGCTGGGGAGACCGCTGAGCACAGACTTCCACCCGCCTCCCCATGTTGCTGCCTCTGTGGGAGGCAACGGGGGGAAGGAGAGGGGGGGAGAATGGGAGGGAGGGGGGAAAGGGAGGTGGCTCCATGAGATCCAGCATGCACGGGAAGACAGTCTAAAAGCTGGCTCCCCACAGGCACTGGCTCCCATCTCTCCCCCTTTTCTGCCTCTGATACAGAGGCAGTGGGGGCTGTGTGTAGACATTAGGATTAACCCATAAGCCCAGATTTATCTGTTAATCATTGAAACGACTATATGCTAACATCCCTAATAATTAGTAGAGATGTGAAAGTGTAACCTTGTACACCGTTAGCTACCTTCCTGGTTACACATGGGCTCCTGGGATGTGTGGGGAGCTGACTTAAAAGCCCCTCCTGGGAAGCTGCCTCTCCCATCCTATACTGTTGGGAGAGGGGAGGCAGCGGCAAAGGCCAGAGCATTCAGGGGACTGGCCTAAAAGCAGGCTCCCCACACATACCGGTTCCGGGGAGCCACTTGTCCCCTGCATGTACCACTGAACTTTTCAGGGGTTATACATTTACTTAATGCATTTAGTTGACACTAAAGTACTAAAAGTGTGTGCACTAATTACTAGGGATGTTAAAATGCAGTTAATAGAATGCAAACATAACTATGGAGTTAACCAGCGTATCAGTATTCCCACTAATTTTTCCCCCCCTCTGAGCAGATTTGTGTTTCATGCACCAGTATGGAGGCCATGTGATATATCTGTTGGTACCAGAGATGTGTTAGTGTAAACAGTTAACCTTCACATTATGTGCAACCCACTCCACCCATATCAGAGGCAGCAGGGTGTAGCAGGAGCTGGTATGCTTGGGAAGCCAGCTTTTAAGTCAGCTCCCTGTGCATACCCACACTGCTGCTTCTGATACAAAGGCCAAGCGGGTCCTGTCTCTCCCCCCCCCCCCGCGTAAATGTGTAACTGCTGACATTTTCATAACAAAATTCACGTGGTGTGGCAAAGGTTCTGAGTGTGGGAGGGGGAAATCAGGCCTGGGGCAGAGGGCTGGGATGCACAAGTGTGAGGGTTCCGGGCTGCAGGCTCTGGGATGAGGCCAGGTTGAGGGGTTTGGGTGAAGAAGCGTGCTCCAGGGTTACTGCAAAGAGAGAGGACTCCCTCTACCCTCTCTCCTTTCAGCAGAAAATAGGTTGGGGGGAAGGAAGGGCAGAAAGGTGTCTTTCCATGGCAGATCAGGGGGCTGCCGCTGGATGTTAGGCCCCTTCCCCTGGATGCAGCAGGGTCCAGCTGGGACTGGATTGGGGCTCAGCTGCTCCAGCCATGGTGAGTGGGTGGGTCCAGCCACTGCAGCTGCATTTGGACCAGGGGAGAGGTGCCAAGCTCAGGTTGTCCTTCCCCAGGCCATGGCAGGCCTGAGGCAGAGGTAGGTAGAGGGAGGGGTACCTTCCTCCAGCTGGCAGGTCCCTGCCTTGGGCAGATTCCTTGAGCAGCTGCATGGTGCTAACTAGGCAACTGCGTGGCTGTGCAGATTACACGGAACTTAGCATCATATCTACATTTTGTAACTTGTTTCTTGTTGTATAAGAGTATTTTTGAAAGAATGATACTTATGTGTCACTTCTTCCAGTGCTGGGTCTACTGCACTCGAATACTGTATATTGCTAAGTTCCCACTAAAGAAAATAAAAATGCTTTGGTCAATATTCCATAATTCCTACGTATCAGTTAATGCAGAGAATGCTTAGGAGTAACTGCTAATAAGGAACAACAGAGACACTTGTCTAAATCTAATATTTGTATATATTAACAAGTCACCTAACAAATCACAAAGATACTTTACAACCACAGAATTATTTCCACTGAAGTCCCATATTACCGAAGTATTTAAGATCTTTCACACATGTACACATTTACCTCACGAGGAAAAAAAAGACTGCAGAAAGCCTACATTTTTAGATCACAGTGTGCAGCAGTAAATGTGCAATCCTGTGTTACTGTAAGAATGTAAAGAGGTCTAGAAAAATTAGGCAAGGCAATTGAAACAGCATGGAAGCAAAAGTATATAAAAGTATGAAGAAGGAAAAGATACACAGAAATGCAGTTTATTTTTAAAATAGGTCAGACAAGGATATTGGAGTTTAGGTGAGGGTGGGGGAGAGGAAATAAGGCCAACTAGTTCAGTTGGAGGCACCCAAGACTCTAACCTTCTCCTAAATCACCAGCCCTAAAGCTTTAAAAAAACCTGAAGCTGTATTAGAAATAAAAATGGTAAAATTTAAATATTCAAAAAAGGTCACTTGTGGGCAAAGAACTGAGTTCAGGATTTTGAGTTTGCCCTGTAACAACCTAAAAAATTCTCTGTCAGCTGTTGCAGGAGAAAAAGTCAAACTTGTTGGCATCATTCAGCCCAAATTTTCACTTAAATTCCTTCAAGTTTTCCTGCTTGGGAAGAGAGGCAGAGGCAATGTTCCATTCCTGCACACTTACAAAATGGGGAAGATGCTTTATTTCCAATATTCTTTTAACCACCAATCTTCAGCCTAAACTTAAAACAATTCACACACACCCCTGCTCCTTTATCCTTGCACTTGTCCTTGTCCTTTCAAGGTCACAACTGCAGAGAGGATAACTGAAGCTTAGTGACTTTCAAATGGATCAGAAAGACTATTCTGGTGTCAATTTCCTGCTGAAGCTGATGGGTTTTGCCAGGCACACTATGGAAAGTGGAAGTGAGATGCAGGGAACAATACCATGCCAAATTTACAGACTCTCACTCCTCTCCTCCTCTCCCCAAAAACAAAGTTCAACATTCTTCCTTTGCACCTACTCTTCCTTTCCCAGTTGTGGGAAAATTTACACAATCTAAAATTATTTTTAAAAAAATCCATTACCCCCAGCAGAAAGGGGTGAAAAATAAAGCATTTGGAGAACAGATTTGCTGGGGCCTGTCAACATACACTAAAAACTTAGATTAGTAAATGCCCCATCAACCCAGAAGTTTCATGCCTTTTGGTTTACAAGGATGGGGAAGATGCTTGATTTATTTGTTGGGGTAGAGATTGGAAAGAAATGGATACATGGTCCTGGTCCAGCAAGAAAATATTTCCTCCCTTTCCCCCTACACTGTCTGGCACCTTATGTTTTCCACAAGGCAGAAGCATAGACTTCAGCCAACCACAAGCCATTTCATCTGTAATATTACACTGAGCGGGAAGTAGAATGTCGGGCAAAATCTGTATCTCAAGTGAGTAGTTTTATTTGGCACCCACTTTGTTTATTTGGCTCCATTTTATTACTGATACCACAGAAATACTGTGTCCAGTCTTTTGAAGGAAAGACAAAATATGGAATCAATCTTTGTTCTGAGACCTTGCCTACAAAAGAAAATTGTAAACAGATTTAAGTTGGTACAAAGTGACTTAACTCCTTTATATGTGCACTCATTTGGTTTCTATCAGTTTCACTTAGGTCAGTAAGCAATTGACTTAGGATAAATTAATAGAAGGTACTCTTAAATTGAAACAAACAGCATCCACACAAAGGAGTTGCATGGATTTAACTAGCTCAATGCAATGCTCTTCTGTAGACAAGACCTTAGAATACTGCTGGAACTACCAATTATAAAGACATCTGTTTCAATGGGGGAGGTTATGTTTTCCATAAGAGAGGCGAAGCACCTAACTAATAATCATGAAGGGAGCATCTACACAGCATTTATTTCAAAATAGAGCACTCTTCCTCCAACTTCCTTTACTCTTCGTACAATGAGGGTTACATGAGTCAGAGTAAGAAGTTCTCCGGCTTGACAGTATTTTGACATTATTTCGAAACTGCCTGCCGTGGACTAAGTTATTTAGAAATAAAGCTAGTTATTTTGAAATAGTGTTGGGTGTAGACGTACCCTTAGAGTTTAGAAACAGGAGGCAAAACACAAGCACTCTAAGTAAACATGGAGTTAGTAGATCGTGCTTCTGTACCTCCAAATTACCCTTAACAAAATCAAGTAATACTTTAGGATCACCAAGACTTATTTTTTCCCCAATTTTGGGGGTTATAAAAATAGAATAGTAACAAATATCTTTGAAAATACTGCCAAATCAGATAATAAAATGCAAACAAGAGACTTTTCTACCCTGCTCAGTTGTGGCCTACTGCATTATGCTTATCAGAGTACAGCAATGTTTCTTCAGGAGGATTTTTTTTTTTTTTTAATCTCAATTTGGTAACAGCACATGGCAAATAAACAGTGCCAAGCATCAAAATTATACAAGTGGCAAATTAAGGAAAAACTGAACATTTGCCATGTGCATGAATGTTTTTAGAAAGTATGCCTGAAAGGTTGACCAAACTGGCGCACAAAGATAATCAAGCAACAGATAAACAAAAGCCCAGTCTCAAAACACAAGAAGATTTCGGAAGGACCACCTGGATTTTTCTACAGCCATTTCTCCCTAGCATTCTGGAACTTTATATGAAGGGAAGACCTACAATAGAACCTCAGACTTACAAAGACTTTGGAAATGGAGGTTGTCCGTAACTGCAAAATGTTTGTAATTCTGAACAAAATATTATGGTGGTTCTTCCATAGTTTATAACTGAATATTTACTTAATACAGCTTTGAAACTTCACTATGTAGAAGAAAAATATGACTGTCCTGTTATTTTTAGTAGTTTGTTAAACACAGTACTGTTGGGGGGGGGGGGGGGGGTTCTCTGCTGTCTGATTGCATACTACTTCCAAATGCAGTTGACTGTTAAGTTTGTAACGCTCATGTTCATTACTGTGAGATTCTACTGTGCTTCACAAATAGATGCTTATTCCTATTAGCAAAGAAGCTATAAGTCTGGCTGCACTATAATACATAGATCAAACACAGGCCATTAAGGAAAAAAATTATGAGAATAGATGTCCAGTGCTACAAAAGAAGAAAAATTAATTCACTTCTAAAATCCTTTATGTTGGTGAGTTGTAAGATGTTACTGGGTGAAGCCACAGGCTAGAACAGAAATCAACTGTATATGGAGGTAATCATTTTGGAAATAAAATTCTACTGAAGAAAGTAGAGAAACCAGTTCATTAATGAGATAATAAGAACTCAACAAGGTAAAACATTGAGTCTCTATGGAAACTGATTCAATGGCTTATTTATTATTATGGGCTGTTTCAGTCATGGGGCCAGTAGTTTAAGGAAGCTGACGTGTAACTCACAACTTGAAAAATTATTTTTCCTTTGAACAGCCAAAAACCTTACCCAGATAGAAAGACATTACTTCTAATTAATATGCTCAAATATATAAACATTTTTTCATAACTTTACTAGACGAACAACTCTAGAAATCTAAAAAAAATTTTGAAACAGACATCTTCTTAGCCAGACTCCCCAAGGTTTGTAGTTAATTATAAAGTCAAAAAATTTCAAGGAAAAATTGGAAGTTTTGTAAAATCCTCCACATATTCTGAGCTAGTCTTAAATTTAAAATAAACATGCACCCAATGACTCAACTACACTAAAAATCAGTATAAAAAAAGCATATTAGGATTTGTTTGATCTGATGAAGGATTGGTACTTTATAAACAAATGAAAGAGACAGTTATGAAATAAGCAACCTGTTTGCATTAGTAATGCACATTGTGCTGAAAAGATTTTTGCCTGTGTTAATGGGATACTAATAAAAGCATCTTTCACAGAGCAGAAAAATGGAAATGAGAGAACAGTGAAATCAAACACTACAGAAAAAAACCTGCAAAACTATACTCAAATGTCTAAGGATGTATAGAAGTAGCCATGCTTCTTTAGAACTTGTTTTAGTATCAAAAGACAAGCAGTTTATATGTGAGATATTGTCACATACATTTTGTAAACAGATAAAAATAATCAAAAGCAGCAACTGCTGAACATTGTCTGTACCATGTATCTCTGCCACAACTGTATTACTGCAAGAACATATTTTATTGTGGCTTAATTGTCACTGGAGCATACCTTCTCGCATTAGGCAATGAGATGAATGTGATAGTGGCAATCCTGAAATGCTTTATTTCCCCAAGAGACCAATGGAAACTAAAACCCCCCAACAGCAGTAGCTGCTGCCGCCTCACCCTTTCTAGACCTCCTTTGTGCATCTCTTCTCCCCAACCCCTTTTGGCTGGAGCAGCAAAGGAGACAATGAGCATTCTGTGCACAGCGCCCACGCGGATTGGCTGGTCTCTCCCAGTACCCCATGATGTAATATGATTGGAATGTGTTGGAGCTTTGGGCTGGAAGCATTTCTCATCTGTTTCCCAGACCAAAGGGGTCACCAGTTAAAATCAATAAGACAAATACCACCCAACACCTCCACCACTTTGCACATGTCTATTACACGCGATCTAATGCAAAGTGTGTTAAAACCCTAGCTGCAAAGGTCAGTCGGGAATTTCATCCCCCTCCCAAGTTGCTGTTGCAGACTAGAAAGATAGGGAAGGGAGAGCATACTTAAGAGTGGAAAGCGGTGTAGGGGAGAAGGGCTGACAGGGAGATAGTAGTAAATGAAGGGATAAGAATAGTTGTAGGGGCATTAACAGTGGTGTAGACAGAAGGAATGAGTCCCAATGTTGGGGGGGGGGGGCGGAAGGAGAGGGGAGGAAAATGTTGTGGAAGGCACTGGCATATCGCTCACTAATACAGACACGTAATTCATAAGTCTGCTGCTCCTAGGAAACTCTAGGAGGGAACATTAACTTTGAAAACAGTAAAAAACAACCAATGGTCTAGCAACACCTTAAAGACTAACAAAACATGTAGATGGCACCTGGGCACAACCCACTTCATCTGAAGAAGTGGGTTGTGCCCACGCAAGCTCATGATAGTCTACGTTTTGTTAGTCTTTAAGGTGCTGCTAGACCATTCAGTTGTTTAAGTTTTTCCAGTTACAGACTAACTCCCCTACCCCTCTGAAGCTTCGAAAACAGCAGCCCACAACAAGCAATGCCATTTACTAACTAGAGACCAATATGCCCTGGGCAGCGGCATTTACCCAGTCCTTAATTCTTTCCAGGACTTGCCCAGGCTGAATCTTGGCATCTCCAGGCTTAGCAATTCAGAGCCCCACTGCCGGGCTTGTCGCATCCTTCGTAAAAAGTGGTGGGGGGGGTTTTGTTTGTTTTTTTCCTAAGCTGACTCGCCAGTACCAGGCCCCCTTGCACTTCACACCCACCACTCGAGGGGCAGCTCTGCCGGCGCGAGGCTCAGCAGGGCCGCAGGGGGATGCTCCTCCGACACGCCTCAAACACCAGCCAGGAGCCAGCCCGCAGCCCCAGCGCATCCCTCGCTCTCCCCGCGACGGCCACCATCACCGGAGCCCGTAGGGACCCCCACAGCAGCCTGCCCCCTCCTGGCAGCCCGCCCACCGGCGAGGGAGCCTCGCCCGCCTTTGTCTGGCTGCCCCGCGCCGCGGAGGGAGGAGGAGACAAGGACGGACGCGGACCCTGCTCCAGGGAGCAGGCGGGCGGACGCTGCTCTCCTCCCCCGCCCGGCGGCGGGAGCGCGGGGCGAGCGCTGCCCCGGCACAGGCGCCGGCCGGCCGGGCAGACAATGCAGGGGCCGCCCTGCCTAGAGCGGGAAGAACCCCCCGCGCCCCGGCCAAGCGGCGCCCCCCCGCGCCCCGGCCAAGCGGCGCCCCCCCGCGCGGACAGAGCCCGGGCCGGTCCCCACCTTGTTCTTGACCTCGGCGGAGAGCCCGTACGAGGGGCCCTTGTTGAAGTGAGTCATGGCGGGTCCGTGTCCCCGGCGGGTGGCGGCCGCTCCCTGCGCTCTGCTCGCCGCGGGCTGGGGAGAGTCCGGCTCCTGCCCGGCCGCGGAAAGTTCTAGTCCCTCCCCCGGCCGCCCCCCGCGCGCTGCCCCCACCCCCGCCGCCATTGGCGCAGCCCGCGGGCCAATGGGAGCCCGGGCAGAAGGGAGCGGGGGGCTTGGCTGGGCTGGGGTGGGGTGGGGAGGGGCGGCGCGCGCTAGGTGAGGGCGTGGGCGCGGGCGCGCGGGCGGAGGTGGGCCGGGGGGGGAGGCGCCGCGTGGCGAGGCACCTGGGCAGAGGGGCTGGGCGGGAGCGCGGGGAGGTGGCAGGTTGGGAGCTGGGAACAGCAGCGCGCTCTGCCCGGCAGCTTTGCCAAGGCCGGGAGGAGGGGGGACGTCAGCAGGAAAGAATCCGCAGCCCTCAAACCTTGCGGCAACAGCGGCAGCGTTATGGAAAACTCATTTCCATGCCCTGGATCCTTGCTGTGGAATCTGAAGCGGCCACTAATTTTTAACACATGCTACATCTATCTACGCGCACGCCGAGAGACTTATTAATCAAGTTGGAAATCATAGTCTGCTGTCTGAGATCACTCGCTTTGATGAGACCCCAGCAAGACTTCAAGGGCTACAAAGCTCCAAGGGAGGAGTAAGAGGAGCCATAATTCTGTTATCTTATGCCAAACTCCTTGTATCTCTCAACACCATGACAAATGTTGGCTATTTCAAAAGAGTTACCAAATGCCTCACTAACCTAAGCACCCGTTTCATATCTGGAATTGTGATGATTGCTATAAGTCATTACCTATATTTTGCCAGTTCTGTTCTGCAGAGCCATTACAATATTTCAAGGCTACAGATCCAAATTGTTGGCATCCCACTGTCTTTATCTGTATGCAAAAAGAATGGAATAATTACTAAGGACCTAAGCAGTCACAGTTCAATATCTCTATATTCATAGATTTGCATAGAAGTGAGTGTGCAATACTAAAGTCAGGTGGGATTCATAAATACTGCAGAGCCCATCTTCCAAGGAGCAACCTGACAGCCACCTCCCCCCGTCTCTGACAAATAACCTGATTAACTTGGCCCAAGTTACTTGCCTTAATACAACCTCTCCAGAAAACAACCTGTTCAGTTGCTGAATCACTATAGAAGTTTCCCCATCCCAGTTGCTAATAAGTTGAACACAACAGGGGAGGGAGGGGGGGGACTTGGAAAGGAAGAGAGTGATATTTTGCAGTTTGGGTAATATCATGACCAAGGTAAACCCTTACTCCTGATTACGAAAAAACTGGGTTTCTAACTATTAAGTTACGAGAATAACTCCAGTCAGCTGAAGAAGTGGGCTGTGCCCACGAAAGCTCATGATACCATCTACATGTTTTGTTAGTGTATAAAGTGCTACCAGACCATTTGTTGTTTTTTAAGTTTATCCTGTACAGACTAACTCGGCTACCCCCTGAAGCTTCTGAAGAATAACTTCATTTGCTCAACCATTGAAGGAGTCTCTAGTACAGGGGTGGCCAACCCATGGCTCTCAAGCCGCATGCGGCTCCTTGCTCATAGAAATGCGGCTCTTTAGGGTTACCATACATCCAGTTTTTCCCAGACATGTCCTCATTTGCCCATGTTAAATTGCCATCTGGCCAGCTTTTTTAAACACAAAAAATGTCTGGGATTCAGGGAAGGGGCAGCAGCACCTGTCTTCAAGGGAACGTTCGATTGTCTTTCGGAGTTACGCACTTGGACATTTCATGGCCACTCTGCACACATGCCCCAGCGCCTGGAGGGAAAAGCGTGTGGTGGCGGCAGTAGCGGCTCTGATGAGACCCAGGGTGTTAATAAAAGAATCTGGGGCTGCCTGGCTTTGGGGGAGGGGAATTGGGGTAGAGTGGGGCGGCTAGGGATGCCTGGCTCTGGGGGAGGTGTGGGTGCATTGGGTTAGAGCGAGGGGGTTAGGGTGAGTTGGCTCTGGGGGAGGGATGGGTGCATTGGGATAGATCAGGGAGGCTGGGGGTGCTTTAGACCCTAGATATATAAAAATAAATATATAATACTTGTCTCTTTGCACTACTGTCTACAGCTATTTTGGCTCTTAGTCTCTAACTGGTTGGCCACGCCTGCTCTAGTAGGTGTAATTTGCCATTTAGAATAGGACAGAGGTAGCAAGTAAAAGAATACACAGTCACTCACAAAACCAAAATATTTTTACATTATAGCATCTTGAAACTTCAATAAGTGAATTCACAATAAAGTAAAACTTCAGAAGCAGGCGAGACAGGAGAAGAAGAAAAACTGCCAAGAGATTAAGAAAGCATTAAAATTCGGGGAGTTTCAAAGGTGATCATGCCCCTGCACAGACTGCTGTGCTTATGGTATTGCACAATATAGCACACATAACATTCACTGATATCACTCCTTGTTCAGTTTACTGCAAATTAATCAGTCATATGGATACATTTAGCCAATCAAGCTGTATATTTACCCCAATAATAGATTTTGATTTCTTTTTATGGAGCATTTCCATTACTGAAGGTTTGGCAACAATGGGCGCTCATTCAGTACAATACTCTACTAATATCTTTGTGGATAAATAATCCCAGGATACCACATTGGCTATTCAAAATCTTTTTCTGCCTTGTATTCTTCTGCCATCTTCACAGCTTTTAAAATCTATAGTTTAAATATCAAATTAAACACATTTCAGATTTAATAAGTTAGAAAATGTCAGTCAAATGGTGGATACTTTGAGGTACTTCTTGCTACATCAAGGTTTGCATGATAGGGCTCAGAGGCAGTAGCCCTAGCTGAGCTCTTTTTCAGTTTGATTTCTGGCAATACAGACTTGTTTGTTTTGGGTCTTGCATTGTAAATATTACACTGTAAATAAAAATAAAGGGCTGATCCAAGTCCTATTGAAATCAATGGGAATATTTCAATAAACTTTCAGCTGTAGCTGGATCAGACTATAAGAGTCTTGAAAGAGAGAATGGGTAGCCAAAAATATGGTTTTTGTTGTGGTGTCATGAACCAGCTGAACCTAAACCACTACACAACTCATATAGCCTCTATGGGAAAACAGCCAGAGCTGTTCATAATTAATGGAAAGCAGAATTTATCTACGCTACTCAACAGGAAAATTACTCCTTCAGCCAGCATAGAGAGACTGTACTGTAAATGAGAAGGGAGAGAACTGAAGAATGAGTCGAGGGAAATCATGATTTAAGTTAGGGATAGGTAAGTCAGTTAATTTTTTGGATATTGATTTTGGCATGATTGTTTTCATGCACCACAAGAAACAAACTACCAAGGGCTTGATTCAATACCCACTGAAGTCAGTGGAAATGTTACCATTAACATCAACTGAAGTTAAATTAGGATCTTCTGTAACAAAGCTCTCAACCATTCTTTCTAGACTCAAAGGAAGTTCATGACATTTAAAGTGTATATTTTTATCATGAGCTGCTATGCAATTTTCATATTCAATGCATAAAAAGACAAACATGTTAATGTTGGACAACGAAATTGTAGTTACAAATTGTACTTAATTTTGTGATCAGTAGTGTATTTATGCCTCCTAGGAAACTTTGGAAAATACTGTATTAAGAAATATTTGAGCTAGATTCATCAAAATGCTCTGATTGCTTTGTGCCATTTGGCAACACAAACCTATAAATGCAGCCAGAGTGGTACAAACCAGCCAATGCTTACTGGGGAATCTGGCTCAATATATGGAAATCTCTTATATTTTCATCATTTGTCTACATTCTTTATTACTAGGGACTTTATTTGTATGGGGAAAGGATTTGTACAAAGTAAAAGCTATCCTCCACATTAAGTAAATCCTTCAGCAACTATTTGTAAAGTCATAAACAGATTCATGACATCCATTGGAAAGTAATAGATTTAAATGGGCTATGCTCTGAACTTCTGCTTTAGAAGTGTTGTGAATTACTTGTCTAAAGGTGCAGAACCAGAAGTGTGAGCTAGTCTAGAGCCAGGAAACATATGAAGAAGAGGGGCTGTGTATATTTCTGCCCCACCTATAACCACCACAATGTTTTCTGCCCTCACAATATCTTTTGGAGGCAAGAGCAGAACCTGGCAATGCTTTTGCCCCTGTGCACATGTTTTTGATAGCAGAGGCTAGAGCAACTCCCAGAGGAAGGGCTGGAGTGGCTGTTGCGGTGCATAAGAGTGAACCAGCTGCTGGGGAACAGGAAGAACTTTCCTTTTCTCGTTTTCTTTCTCTCTGCCAGCTGCACTGGCAGAAGGAGTCAGGGTGGCATGCAAGGATGGCAGAAGGATGATACAGTGTATGCCCCCAGTTGGCTGGGTGAGGTAGATGCCCAGCTTAGGCCAGGTCTACACTAGACCTGGAAGGTCAGGTTAAGGTATACAACTCCAGCTATGTAAAATATGTAACTGAAATCAGCTTATCTTAAGCTGAGCTTCAGCACTGTCTTCACATTGGGAGGCAGACTGCAAGGAGTACCAGCGAAGACTGGAGCCAGCCTCAGCTTTTGATTTAGTGGGTCTTAACTAGACCCGCTAAATAGAATGCCAGAAGATTGATTTCCAGCATGGCAAATGGAGATGTGGCCTTATCCCCTATTCTTCTCATCCCATAGGGGTTTCTCTTTCCTTGTAGCACAGTTATTAGTGCTATAAAATGCTTGTATCCCAATCATCTTTTTTTAGCAGATTGCCAAAAAAATCTTGTACAGTCATGAATACTTTGTAAAATAAACACCATAATATTTGCTAATATTATCATTAGCAAGAATACCTAAGCAACAGGCACTATAAACTGAAACACAGTAAAAGCGTTATCTGGCATGTTGGGGGAATAGGAGTGCTTGTTAGTCAAATACTTTGTTTAACTGGAATAAGTATGGGAGGGAATGAGGGGTTCACTAGGGGATGTGGGATCCAGCGTGGGGCCAGGATGAGGATCTTGAGCAAGGGTGCCATTTTGGGAGAGCAGGGTGGGGGCAGCAGCCATGCATAACAGGACATGCTTGCTTTTCTCCCTGTTCCCCTGACGATATGGGAGCAAGGAAAAAGTACTTGGATCCTTTGAATTACTCCTGTGCCCCCTCCTTTCACGAGCCAGGAGTGAGAATCCAAGTACTTTTCCCTTGCTCCCTGATAGTCAAGGGAATGGGAAGAAAAGTAAGCCGCATCCCCGGAACACACGGCTGCTGCCCTCTCCCCATGACTCTCCCAGAACAGCACCCTTGGTCTTGAGTTTCAGGAGGGGGCTGTTCCTAGCTGGAGGCAAGGCTAGATTAATAGGAACTTTACGGGCTGCAGCCCAGGGCCTCAGGCTAAGTGGGACCCCATAAACTTATGGGCTGGAAGAAGCCCGCTGCTTCTTTTCATCCGGCACATGGCAAGTGTCTGTGCTGCAGATGGACGCTGGCCCCCAAACCTCAGCACCCCTCACACCCGCAGGTCAGGAGCCTGAAGCACCAGCTTGCTGGTGTGTCTCTGCAGCCCCTAAAGAAGGATTATTCAGGGAATGTCTACATGCTGCCCTCACCCCCAGTGCTGGCTCCGCAGCTCCCATTGGCTGGGAACCACGGCCACTGGGAGCTGCAGGGGTGCAATCTGTGGGCACGGGCCGTGTGTACCATGCAGAGCAGCTGGGCCCCTCCGCCTATGAGCTAGACATGCCGGCAACTTTGGGGGGCAGAGCAGCATGGAGAAATGGCAAGCAGGGATCCTGCTTAGACCCGTCAACCAGAAGCCACCCGAGGTAAGTGCCTCCTGGTCAGAGCCTGCACCCCGCCTCTTGTCCTGCATCCCAATATCCTTACACCAGCCCAAAGCCCTCTCCTGCAGCCAGAATTCCTCCCAGGCCCCTCTTCCACACCCCAATCCCCTCTCACAGTTCTGATCTCCCTCTTCTACTCTCCTAGGATCAGCTGGGACATGTTGCCACTTCGAACGAGCCAGGTAGGGAGCCTGCTGACCCCACGCCAACTGGACTCCAACCCCTACTTTCCAAGATCAGAAATGCTGGTTTATAGGGTTTCCCATTTGGTGAAGTGCTGAATCTTCACTTTTTTTTCTGAATTAAGCATACTTACCAGTGTGCCCAATGAATAAATCAATTGATTCAATGGAATCCTAGTGAGGAAAATAAAAAGGAGCATAAACATTGTCTATTTAAGTGTAAAAATATAATAAGAAAAGCCAAAAAGCAGCTAGCCAAAAACTCAAAAAGTAATAGCAAGATGTTTTTTAAGTACATCAGAATCAGGAAACCTGCTAACCAACCAGTAGGGGCCCTTGGACAATCGAGATGCTAAAGGAGCACTCAAAGATAATAAAGTCATTTTGGAGAAGCTAAATGAATTCTTTGCTTCAGTCTTCATGGCTGAGGATATTGGGGAGATTCCCAAACCCGAGCAATTATTTTTAGGTGATAAATCTGAGGAATTGTCCCTGATAGAGGTGTCATCAGAAGAGGTTTGGGTACAAGTTGATAAACTTAACAGTAATAAATAACCAGGACCAGATGGCATTCACCCAAGAGTTCTGAAATGACTCAAATGTGGAATTGCGGAACTATTAACGGTGGTTTGTAACTTATCCTTTAAATCAGCTTCTGTACTTAATGACTGGAAGATAGCTAATGTGACGCCAATATTTAAAAAGGGCTCTAGAGGTGATCCTGGCAATTACAGACCGGTAAGTCTAACATCAGTACCAGGCAAATTAATTGAAACTATAGTAAAGAATAAAATTGTCAGACACATAGATGAATATAATTTGTTGGGGGAAAGTCAATATGGTTTCTATAAAGGGAAATCATGCCTTACTAATCTGCTAGAGTTCTTTGAGGGGGTCAACAAACATTTGGACAAGGGGGATCCGGTGGATATAGTATACTTAGATTTCCAGAAAGCTTTGACAAGGTCCCTCACCAAAGGCTCTTAAGTAAAGTAAGTTATCATAGGATAAGAGGGAAGGTCCTTTCATGAGTATGAATAAATAGTACGTTTTCAGAGTGGAGAGAGGTAACTTGTGGGTCCTCTCACTACTACAAGAGTCTGTCCTGGGATCAATTCTATTCAATGTATTTATAAATGATCTAGAGAAAGGGGGTAAACAGTGAGGTGATAAAATTCGAAGATGATACCAAACTGCTCAAGACAGTTAAGACAAAAGCAGACTGGGAAGAGCTTCGAAAAGATCTCACCAAACTAAGTGATTAGGCAATAAAATGGAAAATGAAATTTAATGTTGATAAATGTAAAGTAATGCACATTGGAAAAAATAATCCCAATTATAGATACAATATGATGGGGACTATTTTAGCTACAACTACTCAAGAGAGAGATCTTGGAGTCATTGTGGATAGTTCTCTGAAAACATCCGCCCAGTGTGCAGCAGCAGTCAAAAAAGCAAACAGAATGTTAGGAATCATTAAAAAAAGGGATAGAGAATAAGACAGAGAATATCTTATTGCCTCTATATTAAACCATCGTATGCCCACATCTTGAATACTGTGTACACATGTGGTCGCCTCATCTCAAAAAAGATATATTGGCATTGGAAAAGAACAACAAAAATGATTAGGGGTTTGGAACGGGTCCCATATATGAAGAGAGATTAAAAAGACTGGGACTTTTCAGCTTAGAAAAGGGGAGACTAAGTGGGGATATGATAGAGGTCTATAAAATCATGACTGGTGTGGAAAAAGTGAATAAGAAAAAGTTATTTACTTACTCCTACAATAAAATAACTAGAGGTCACCAAATGAAATTAATAGGCAGAAGGTTTAAAACAAACAAATAGAAGTTTTTCTTCACTCAGCACATAGTCAACCTGTGGAACTCATTGCCAGAGGATGTGGTGAAGACTAGGGGTACGTCTAGACAACAGAGCTTTTCTGTGATACCTCCAGTCTCCCAGAAAAGCTCTGCTGCATCTAGGGAACACGTCTGCTTTTCAAAAAAAATTTTCAGAAAATCAGACACATTTTATGGGGAAAAAAGGATGTTCCAAAAGAGGGTTTTTTCTGACATTTGGCCCCGTGTATACGCAAATTGCAAACCGAAATCTTTTTCTGACTTTTCGTTGTAGTGTAGACACAGTAGGACTTTAACAGGGTTCAAAAAAGAGCTAGATAGATTCATGGAAGTTAGGTCCATCAATGGCTATTAGCCAGGATGGGTAGGAATGGTTTCCCTAGCTTCTGTCAGAGGCTGGGAATGAGCGACGGGAGAGGGATCACATGAGGATTACCTATTGTGTTCCCTCCCTCTGGGATGTCTGGTATTAGCCACTGTCTGCAGAAAGGATGCTGGGCTAGATGGACCTTTGGTCTGACCCAGTATGGCCGTTCTTATGTTTTTATGAATTATTCATGTTGCAGGAATGAGGCCTAAGTGAAAATAAAGCTACATGTCCCCAAACTTGAAATACTTACCTATATCAGCATTCATAGTTCAGTGCTTTGTTTGTTTGTTTTTCCTTTGCCATTGATTCCACTACTTAAGAATTTCTTTGTCCTGATTTCTCTCACTTCCTGCATGTAAAAATAGTAGTTTTCACAGATAAATAAGTCATAACTCTTTCAGACTTTTTTTATTTAAAAAGACAATTTATGGCACAAATCTCGTTTATTCTTAAATTATGAGACAATGGTTGCCTTCATTGGAAAAATGATACTGTAGCCACATATCCATTAGCAGCAATGTAGCCAGCGCTGGTAGAGTGGGTGCCAAAGTAGTTTCAATCAATAAAAAAGGGGGGAAAAAAACAAAATAACAAATGCAGTAACAAACTTGCACATACAGTATGACTCAAAAGTGGGGAATTGTTCAGACTGATTATGTTGAGTCCTTGTAAACTGACAGTCGAATGCCTTTCTTCTGAGGTCTTTTTTTAACTAGACAAAATTAATAAACAGGAAAAAATAGTAATAGTTTAGATTTTATCATTTGAATTACAATCCATCTAAAATGTTTCTCTTTTAAAAAACAACCCCCCTTATTTTCCCTACCCCAAAACATAATAATCACAGTAAACAGGTTCATGAATTTGCCCTAGAAAAAACAGCCAAAAGTCAGTGGGCAGTTAGGATCATCACAGCATAAACTTAGGAACAACAAACTAAAAAGAAGAGAAGATACTTAAAAGTCCACAGGAGTTAATATTACTCTCTCCTCCGAAAAAGAGAAACATTTAAGGATGTAGACATGCTGCATAGCATACATCATGATTCTCCTGCCCCATCATACTCCTCTTGTTAATCTAACTCCTCTTTTAGGAAATTGCAGTGTGAGAAGTAGCTGTAAATAATAACTTTGAATCCCTTTAAAAGAGAAAGGGAAACATTTTTCCAAAAGACCACAGGTACTAAGCATATTGAATATAGTTCTGAAAAGATGATGTCATCCATAGTGAAGTTTTGTCATTGGACAAAGGCTAAAAAAAACCATAATCTTTGGGACTCAACCTAATTATTTTTATTTGGCTCAGGCTAATGAAATAAATCCAGTGAAGGAGATATAAGTGTAATATGAATGAATGCTCCTATCTGTCTTATAAGCAACATCCAATAGGTATAAAATACAGTTTTTGGCCTGTGAAATTTTCCAGGTTTGTTTTCATGGAGGACACAAAAAAGAGGAATGTCAGAACTGAGAAGAACAGGATCTAGTTTTTAGACCCAACAATCTGCAAACTGAGAAATCATACTGAGAGGTCAGAATACCGTATTTTAGCGAATATACCCCCGCATCCAAATATAACCCGCACCCAAATATACCCTGCGGTTTTTGCTGTTTCAGTAAAAAAAAATCTTGTATACCCCGCGCATGAGTATAACCCACAGGGTATACAAGACTGTGCCGGGGGTATATTTAGGGTGCGGGGGTATATTTACGGTGCGGGGGGTTAGGCTCCCAGCCTGTGACCGAATAACACGGGGAAACTTACAAGGGGTGCAGCAGCCGGGAACGCTCCGGAGCCGGGGCAGAGGCATCCCCAGCAGAGGCGCAAGGCAGGAGGCTCCCAGCCCGGGCTGACAAAGGGAAGGAGCCCAGAGCAAGTTGCTCTGTGGCCAGCAGCAGCGGCGGGAGTCTGCAGGCGGTCACGGCTCACAGGAGCGGGGCCGGGGGCATGGTGCTTGTTGCTCGTTGCTCCTGCGCGATCCAGCCAGGCGCCCTTCCCTGCCTGCAGCCACCGCCCCTGTTTGCCAGACCTGCTGCACGCTCACTTGTTGCTCCCGGGCCGGCGCCTGCCCCGGCGCCCCAAACCATGCCCCAGCCCAGGAACAACAAGCGGATGGAGGGCATTGCAGCTATTATAAAGTGTGATAATGTAAAAATCTATGCAACTAGAAGATCTGCATGTTTTTCTAAATAAGATGTTTCTGTTAACTGGAAAAGAGCAGTACAATAATCAACAGGAAAGCAGGACTTCATTCTTAAAATTCCATTAGGGTTGTAATTCCAAAGTGACTGTAGGAGCTTTTAAGTGGATGTTCTGTGCAAATGCACACATCCTTAGTTAGACATAGGGACTGACTCATCCTGCTCTCAGGGAAGTTAATTGAACTTTTGCCATTGATTGCAATAGGAGCAGGCTCATGGTGTCATCACTTTGACCCTAATTAACCTCACACTGAGACGGCAAAATTATAATTCATTATTTTTTTCAAATGTATTTACCATTGCAATCACATGACTGTGACAATCCTGGATTTGACTTAGAATGACTATATCATAAAATAGAAATATGTGGTCTTATATTATTGTGCCCAGATGATGTCTTGCATTCCCTCTCTTGCTGGATGCTGGGCAGCGCATGTGCAGTCTATGGTATGCACTGCTGCTGGCAGCCCCTGGAAGAAGCCAGGGAAAGGGAGCAGCAGGCGGGGGTTGGGAGAGTGGGGGAGGTCTCTCACACCACAACCAGTTTCCCTGCAGCAGTGCTCCCACACATCTGGTTTACTGCTCCCTTGTGGCAGTGTAGCAAACAGAGGCAGCAAGGCAGGAACCCATCCACTAGCTAGGTAAAGGTAACCCAGCAGCAACCGGGACTGTCTCAGGCTCCTCCCCACACTCCTCCTTACACACATACCCCAGCCCCCTGGCCTGAGTCTCTCCCCACACTCTCAGCTCCCTGCCCTGACTCCTGTGCCCCTCACACAGACACGACCCTGAGCCTCCCCCCATATTCCCAGCCCCTTATCCTGGCTCTTTCACTCCCACACACTAACCCAGGGTATGTCTACACTAGCCCCCTAGTTCGAACTAGGGAGGCTAATGTAGGCATTCGAGGTTGCAAATGAAGCCCGGGATTTAAATATCCCGGGCTTCATTTGCATCTTCCCGAGCGCCGCCATTTTTAAATCCCCTTAGTCGAACTCCGTGCCCGCGGTTACACGCGCGCACGGAGTAGGTAGTTCAATTAGGATCTCTAATTCAACTACGTACACCTCGTTCCACGAGGAGTAATGGTAGTTCAATTAGAGATCCTAATTTGAACTACCTACTCCGTGCGCGTGTAACCGCGCACGGAGTTCAGACTAAGGGGATTTAAAAATGGCGGCGCCCGTGAAGATGCAAATGAAGCCCGGGATATTTAAATCCCGGGTTTCATTTGCAACTTCAAATGCCTACATTAGCCTCCCTAGTTTGAACTAGGGGGCTAGTGTAGACATACCCCCACTGCTTTAAGCTCCTCACACTCCCTAACCTGACTCCTGCACCTCCCATGTACCCAGACCCCTGCTCTGACTACTGCCCTCCCACCCACTGCCCTGAGACTCCTCCCACACCTCAACCCCCTGCACTGACTCCTGCACCCCTCCACATACCTAACCCCCGCCCTGAGCTGGTCACCCCCCCAACACACACTCTCGTCTCCTGCATCCCTCCACACCCAACCCCCTACCCTGACTCCTGCACCCCCCACCCCAAACCTCTGTCTTGAGCTCTGCACACACCACCCCACACTTAAATTTCATACAGGTACTGTTGTATTGCACCTCCCCTATCCTGTGCTATGAGCTTTTCCCAAGAGGGGGTATGATAGGACAGTACCTGTAAGAAATTTAAGTTATTTTCACCCCTGCTAGAATGTATCTAAAAGCAACAATAAAGTGCATGTGCTTTTTCCTGTGCGAATGTAAAGGTCTGGAAGGTGCCTGATAGTGCTCATTTATTCACACGTCAATTATTTCCCCACTCAGCCCTGTTCTGGAGGGTCTACTCCAAGGATGGAGTCAGTTTAGGTTCCATGGCTCCTACAGTCTTACATTTGCTGAGACTGCAAAAAAGATTCACTTGTTGCCAAATGTAGAGGTAGTTCTGTTGAATCACTAGCTCTCTTCTGGGAAATGGACTGAGGCTACTACATGATCCCTCCCAGTCAAGACTGAAGAGAAGTTAAACACCATTCAGCTGAAGCATCTCCAAATAATGGAAGACATCAAATAGTACAAATTAAAGTCAAAGGATATATGTTCTACCTAAACAGCTCCCGCACACTGAATGGTTACCCGGGAATTTCTACAATGACATAGCCATTTGGTCCAAATGCCTACTAACTTCCCTGTGAGAATCATCTTTGACTTTCACCCAATGAAAGCAGGATGGAAAAGAGCCTCTCCCCTCTTCTACCACCCCTGAAAAGCTAAAACACAACTGGATGGCATCAAAACTGCCTGTCCCTTACAGGCATTCTACCTCATAAAGTGCCAGATTTGGTGCAGGACAGAAAATTAGAGAGGCACATAACAGGTTTGGTGGTCTCTGTTCTGTCCTATTGACAGCATAACATAAGCTACCAAAGGCCCATCAGATGGTCCTTCTGATCAGCACCAAACTGGGCTTGATTTGAGCAGATGATTTAGGTGTTTCCCGGGAAAGCATTTAAGCACATGTTTAAGTCCCACTGAGGTCACTGAAACCTAAGCCCAAGCTTAAAGTTACATGAGTACTACATTGTGACTGCCCCCTTTCAGATGGAGTAGGTTCAGGTGCATCTGTGGTTGGTCAGCTGCCACCCCATGTGCTTTAAGAGAAGGCATGTGGGTTGTATAAAGGGGCTACCTGTGAACAGGGCAGGAGCGAATCAAGCAAGGCAGCTGATGTGCTTGAGAACAGCAATGAGAAAGGAAGAGCTGTAGGAGTCCTGCAGAACAACAGTAACTGTGAGCTGCTTGTGGTGAGTTCTGAGGGAAATTACTGGGAACCTAGGCTAAAGCTGGGGCATGTTACTGAATTGCAGGAAGGCTTGTGTAGAGGCCTCTAAGAATGAGGGGAAGAACCAGCATAGTCAGTGTAAGCTTGGTCTAGAAGATGGGAGTTGGTTCTGGACGGAGCATCCTCAGAGCAGGGGTAGGACTTACAGACTAGGGGTGGGAGTGTGAAGCTGCAGAGAGGCCTCTTGTAGGAGATCTGACATGAGGCTGCAGGAGAAAGCTCATGGGAGAGAAGTGACTCTTAAGACTCCCGGGTAGATGGGTTGAAGAGTGTGGCCCTGGCACAGAACTGTTAAAAACTCTTGGGTGGGTGACCTGGGAATGTCATCCCTTTTTAAATGGGACTGAAGAGCAGCTGCACTGTATTTTTTGTTTTACTTTAATGTTTTGAAAGGAATTGTTTTTACCGTGGGAGATTTGTGGACTCTGCCCCCCAATGCAATAGGTAATTCAATATCTGAGCTTTAAGTTTAACAACTGATGTTTTGTAATCCGATGCAAACCATTCAGATGGGAACAATGTTATGTCATGTAGTTAATTCATCTTTGAATTGGCTATCAAGTGTAGAATAATTCTACAAAGAAACCATAATTCCTTATAACTGCCACTTACAATCAGCAAATCAGTTCCGTGATGGCCTAAATTACAGGAGGATGAAAGATGCTGGGAAAAAAGAGGGCTCTTCTCTGATCATATTTAAACTTTCTCTGAACCTGTTTACTGAAAGCACACTACTTTTGGCTAGAACTTAAAATGGGTGTCTAATTACATGCATTGTAAAGACAAGTTGTGTAAAAGTTGTGATGCTAGTGAATACTATTAGGATTAGGATATAAATCACATTGTTTTTCCTTAACTCGCCAATAAAAACTACCTAGTTTGTATTGATTTAAAAGAGACTTCTCACCTAAAGATGGTAATCCAGAAACTTCTTAGTCAATGCTAGTTTAATATTTTGAATTCTTATTCCTCTTTTTTTCCCCCTGTGATCTTATATGTTGATCTTGAGGAGATGAAGATATTTTAATGAGCAAGAGGGAATGCACAAGAGGTGAAATTAATATTGTGGGCTTATGGGAGATTGAACTGGTGCATAGGACAAAAGGCTGAATTTTACTCATGAGTGAATGGCTGCCATACAGTGGAATTTATCTCTGAGTCAGGTCTGGAAATCCTATACAGTAGAAACTCAGCAATTCAAATATTGAGCAACTGAGTCTGTCTGGATAAATACACTTTCAGAAACTGAAAATACTGTTGATTATGTTAAAGTTCTTGGAGGACATGATCCAAATTTGGATCACAGAGACTTAGGAATCATTGAACTGATAATTTAGGTTACAGCAACAGTGAAAATAACTCAAAATTTCTGACGGGTACTGTCTTATTGCAACCCGGGTCCCTGCCAGCTCTTTAAATTGCTCCCTGCTGGCTTTTGCCGCAGCTTGTGTCTAGACTACAGGGTTTTGTCAACAAAAGTGGACTTTCGTTGACAAAACTATACCTGCATCTACACTACCGCTGAGTTCTGTCGACAGTAAGTCGACAGAACACGGCAGTTTCGTCGATGGCAGTAAACCTCATTCTATGAGGAACAACGCCTTTTGTCGACAGAGTTCTGTCAACAAAAGGAGCTATTGCATCCACACTGTGCTTTTTCAAAAGAGAGCGTCTAGACAGACTCTCTGTCGAAAAAGCGGCTTGCTTTGTCAACAGAACTGGCTGTAGTCTAGACACTCTTTGTCGACAGAGGCTTTGTTGACAGTATCTGTCGACAAAGCCTCTGCTAGCTCTTGCCAGAGCTGCATACCAGGGCACACCCGCTTACTTTCACCTCTGGATTACAGTAGTTAAATCTTTCAAGATTTTATACTACACTGTATTTCAGATTATTTTGCAGCTATTGTGCTTGTATTCATTCCCAAATTCCCAGAAAAGTCCATAGCAGCGGCGTTGTGATTGTACTGTTTCTCACTCATAATTTAGAGGTAGATTTCAAAAAAAGATCTTTAGGCACCTAAAGAGACAGATAAGTGTCTAGGATGGGCTCCATGAATGGGACTTAGGTGTTGCAGTGCTGAACAGCATGGTACCTATAAAATCCAGGAACCCACAGCAATCCACAAAGCCAAGTTAAGTGCCTAGGCTCCCTAGATAATGAATGAGGAAAGGTAGGCATCTAAGACTGATCCACAAAAGCCAGCAAGCTAGACATTTAGCCACATTGCCTAGCCAATAGGAGATGCTGATAAGAGAGATGCTCCTAAATCCAGGCTGTAGGGAGATACCTAATGCTGCTTAGTGATCCACAAACAGAAACCAGCCAACTAGAGTTTGATGATTTAGGTGCCGACATTCATTCTCATGGGAATGAGTTAGGTGCCTGTCCTACTCCACACACAATGGCTATAAAAGGAGGAGGTGCTGTCCTTTATCTTTTAGCTGGTGGTTACAGAATTTCTCTTGATTATAGGAGTCGCAGGCTGAATTTCCCCTTCCTGTCTCTCATCTCTTCTTCTCTGGCAGAAGATTTAAATAGGGATCTCTTACTTCTCAGAGTTTTCTATTCACTGAGCCAATTCGGTAGTCTAATGTGAATCCTCCGTATCTCTTGTAGAAGCTGTTGTGCTCTGAATAAATAAGGAGGGTTTGGGGCAGGCGGACTAGACTTGGGGTCTCTGATCTACCATGTGGGTGCTCTCACCCCTAGATCAGAGTCACGGAGTCAGTCTCTTTGGATTGTGGGGCCTGCTGGGAATGAGGCTGTCTTTCATATGGGCTGTGTGTACTAGCTGCATTTCTGTTAGTCTGTGTTGGTCTTGATCTGTTAATTGCTGTTTCTCTGCTGTTTTAGTTTGGGGGAATGGAGGGACAGGAGGTTTTTTCATGGGTCCACTTCAGGTGGCTTTTAACAATTTGACTTACAAGCATAGGGGTCAGTATGTGCCTGGGATCTCTCATACTGTGGAGGGCATGTTGCTGAATGTAAGCAAAGTTATTGGCAGTGCCAATAAAAATCTGAATCTCAAAAGAACAAATCTATAGTGATTCTCTTCCCTGGCCCTGGAGCAGCTTGGTACTGAAGTGAAGGGGTTCTGGGGCAAGGAGTTTTCTGTTCTAGTTTTACCCTTGTCTACTTCTACTAAAAGAGGCTTTTTCTAATGCCCCTCTTACACAGGGAGACATAAATGTCTACTCTCTTCTGTTCCGAGAAGGACATTTCTGCTATTCAAGGATGATTCGTTAAGCTGACCCCAAATGTGAAGCGTGTTGTGTCATCTTTATGTGGTTTTCAGTAACTTTGAACAGCCCTTGAAACTGGAATTAAAGGGCCACCTAGCTGGGGTGGATCATAGTGTTTGGTATCTCAGAGGCATCTGGTAAGAATGTGGGATCCTAGGATAGTAGAGGGTGAGGCTGGGACATAAAAGGACCAGTGAGAGGCACCTACATCTGCACTGCCCCTTGCCTTATGTGGTATGCCAATATCCAGGGAGCAGCACTCTTGCAGGATACCTCTGTGTCCCTAAATACGAGCAGTCTCGTGGCATGTTAGACTAACATTGGAGGCTAACAGGCATTTCTCTGTAGAGCAGGCAGAGATAGGGTCTAGTGATGGGGGTGATAAACACACAGATGAGATGGATGGATGTGACTATTTCTAGTAGGGTAAGAGTTTGGAGACCATGAGGATGTACCTGTGTGCTCTGAGGAAAAAGGATACTGCTCATTGCACAGTCTCATGCCTGGAGTTCCCAGTGAGTTACATTCTTCCCCTGGCATGATGTGCCCTCAAGCCCCTGATCCAACATGCAGTGATGATGCAGGTCCCAGCCTGGGGCTTCGTTGCCTATTACACTTTGTGGGGTAGGGGAAGGGAATGGATATGCCTGCAGCTCCCACTGAATCTCACTCCTATGTGAATGATGAGAGCTGTTAAAATAGTTGCTGTGTTTCTCCGAGCTGGTGGATTCTGAGGGGGAAATTAAGAGGATGATAACGTTCTTGCTGACTCAGCACTGGTTCCAGATGTCCCACCCAGGCTGCTAGACAGGCTGCTAGACAGGCCTCCACCTCCACGCCTAGCTTGCCTCTGGTGCTACCCAAAAAGTTACTAGCTCCTTGATTTACAGCCCTTCATTCACTCAACTGCTCTTGAGATGTACCTCAGCTGATTACAGGAAACACATCTGTCTCAGAATTGCTCAATACAGTGAGGAAGCACATGGGGATTATTCAAGATGGCCCATACGGGTTGACTTTGTGGGTGCTCCGGGGTTGGAGCACCCACGGGAGGGGTAAACAGTGGGTGCTCAGCATCTACCATGGACGGCTGTTCAGCAGTGCCCTTCATCAGCTAACTGAAGGCACCACCAAACAAGTGTTTGCCCTCCCCAAACACCTTCCAGTCTCCAGATACCAGTGAGCAGAGGGTGGGTGAGGGAGGGTGGGGATGTCAAGAGGCACTATGAGAGCAGAGCCTTGGGGGAAGGAGGTGGAGCAAGGGTGAGACTTGGGGCGGGGGGAGAGGGAAGGGTCAGAGTGGGGATGGGGCCTCAGGGTGGAGCAGGCATGGAACAGCCCTGGAGAAAAGTAAAAGTTGATGCCTATGAGGCTTCCCTATGGTTTTGGAAAATATTTCCACTTGTTTCTCTCTGCTCCTTGTCTGTTTCCTTCTAGTCTTTGTGGTGCTGATCAACTTATTAATATTATTGGATGGTCAAAGGGCTGAATTTCTCAGCCAAAAATGGACTGCCGTTGTCTTTTTGCAGGATCAGCCCATGATAACTGGGGGAACTGGTTGAAGGAATGGGAACCAGAAGCTTTTTTTGAGCCATAGTTCCAGTGTCGCTGAAGGGGCAGCTATTCTTTTTCCAGGGTGCAGGGGCACAGATCCCCTCTGAAGGAAAGTGTGCAGGGCTGGCTTCTCCAGATAGACACATGCTGAAACTGTCCCTCCCAGCTTCTTACTGTGGAGCCTACTCCCCTCCCCTAGGGTGAGATGGTGTCTCCTTTTTGTAGACATTTGCCCATGCTGTGGCTGACATTACTGCTCTGGTACAGTATTTCAATTACAGTGTAAATTGTTTTAAGTGGGAACTGTGAGAAGCCGCACGCTCAGCTAGGGAACTGTATTCTCTCCTGCAGGTCTCTGGGATGATGATTGTTTGGAGGTTCTCTCATACCACCGTTAAGTTAAAGGTAAATTACAACCATAACTCTGGGGCTGGACTGGGTTGCCTTTACACCATGAACGCTAGTGGGAATATGTTTGATTCTCTGTGTCTCCCAATCACTTGTCTGATCATCAGAGCATCTTTTTCGTTCCTTACCTGTGTTTCCCACTCATGCGTTAATACCAGTTTATTACAGGACTTGAATTTCATGTAGATGTTTGCTATGTTTTGGGAGTGTTGGCATCAGCAAAAAGCACTTTTGGATTGGAGAAGACTTTGGAGCATTGACCTTTTTGTTTTTTCCACCTCCACCTGCCAGATGGCCAGCTGACCCTGCTGAGAGCCAGAAAACAGCTGTTTCCTAGACCAGTATTCTGTATTTGCCTGAAGCCTGTGATACGCTGGCAATGGGGGATTTGTACTAGGAGTTACCCCATCTGACTGAGGAGGAAAAATGCTGCCTGGCAACTTCACTGTCATTAAAGGAACTCTCTGTTGCAATCCGGCAGCTCTTTGCAGGCAAGATCTCAGCTACTGATATGCTGCCTTCTCTCTCCTCCATTATGTTGGGGGATGGGTTTGACTGTTACCTATTTTCATTGGTACCTGGTTGCCTCCATTCTATAATGATCTGTGCAGAAGTCACTTGGTGTTAAAAAGCTCATGACTAAACCAGACATCCATTTTAAGGCTTTTTGAAAAGCCACTCCCCTCCCACCCCCACCCAAAGGCCTCTTCGCTGGAAACCTGTTTCCTGCCATTACCCAGGTCAAGTTGGCCAAGCTGTCCCACCTGATTGTTCTCAGTTGGAAGTTGGCAACAGCTCTTCCTGCTCAAACTAGAATCCAGTTGGGGGGAGGGGGAGAACAGGGGGGAGGCTGTTGGATTAGAGCCTTGCCGAATTCCAGACATTACTCCCCTCACTGGGCTGCCCAGTACAGTATTTGCAAAAAGTCTTTGCAGAGACTCTTCTTCCAGGGGATAAACTGTGTTCCCTTCACCAGCTGTCTTCTCTTCTGTGGATGAGAACCTTGTGCAACCAGGTAGATTCTTGTGATTTAGGTGGAGGCAAGTAGCCAACTCTCACAACATGAAAAAGCAAACCAAGCCAAAAAATGAAGCTGAGCTCCATCCATTTTGGCTTGGCAGTGTCTGGAGACAAACCAGGAACTGGCCAATGGGAGTGTGAAGTCAGAGCTTGGGGTGGGGGCAGCTTGTGGAGCTGGACCTGCTGCTGGCCACTTTCAAGGTGCAGTGTGGTCCACTGTGCCAGAATAGGCAGGAAGCCTGCCTTACCATCCCACCGCATCACTGACTGGGAGCTGCAGAGGTAAGTTTGTGCCCCAACAATCCTCTGTCCCAGTCCTGAGCCCCCCAAATACCTCCAGCACCCCAAACACCTCATCCCTGGCCCTATCCCATAGCCTGTACCCCACCCCCTGCCCCAGCTCAAAGTCCCCATCTACATACTGAACCCCTGCATCACAAACCCCTCATCTCTGTCCCCACTCTAGAACCCACATCCCCAGGCAAAACCTTCACCCCACCCTGCACCCTCAATCCCTCATCCCCACTGTGGAGCTGGCACTCTAGTCAAAAGATATAATTATGCTGGGTCATGGGCATCAACAACTTTCTTCAACTGGACCGTGGGGGGGGGCGGGAGGGGGAAAATGTTTGAAAACCACTGGGCTAACTGGAACATTGGACACTAGTATGTTCTTATGTAAAGAAATATATTGGATAAAGTCCCCAAGTTCAGCTACTTACACATGTATTTTATTCATATGTTGAAAGGATTGCAAATGTTTGTGGAATCCAGGCTGTAATGATTATATTTATCCCATGTGCACTAACTTACTTGTGGTCTCATTTATGTAATTCCTTATTAATTTGATGAATTTATCCCCTGGATAAACCCACCATGAGTACTTTAGCAGCATTCACCTGAATTTGAGATTTTCATTTAGTATCCCCAACTAGGTAACAAAATTCAAGGCAACGGAACTTGAACAGTATGACACAACTGAAAGTATTAATTACTGAGCAGAAAATTAGAACTTAAAATATATTAGTCTGCATATTCTTAATGGGTATCAGGCAGAGATCCATTCTCTTTTTTTCTTAAAAACCATGTCAAATGTAATGAAATGAAGTGCAACATGATGTGCAAATATGCAGATGTCTTAATGCTTCAGTAGTCCACACTAATGTACATTACCTTCACTGGAAATGAATGTGTAGATAAAACATCTGACACAGACTTATCAAACTCTATATTCATATCTACTCTCCCCCTTCTGTACTTTTAAAATGCTCCTTTTAAGAATCACTCTTCAATCTCTGTATCTCTAAATTTCAGCCTGCAACTGGAAGATACATCTAAAAAATCTGTGCCATAAAAGGATTATAATCCTGCATATATTAATCCTTAATATTTTTATGTCCTCCAAACAACACAGAAACAAAGCAATTCCACATGTCTCTGCAATTAAGACTCCTATGAAATGTATCATCTGCCACAAGCTTGGCCAAAGGATACGGATACAGACATATTAGAGGCTGACTGGCTAGAGCTTTTAACATCAATCTGCAATAGATTCACTCAAATGCATATTAAACATTACCCATGGGGACTGTATTATGATTCCCCTGAAATGCCAAACAAAATATGGCTAGTAAAACAAATCACTGTCCAAAATATTACTCACCAAAGTAACACTATTTGTTCAGAATGTCTCTCAAAATACTGGCTCCACGTTTCAAATTCATTTAAAGAAATGATGGTACTCAGATACTTTTGATTCCAAGTTTACATGAGAGCAAAGATGCCTATCGGGAAACTGCTATTCCATATCTTCACTGAGCAAAAAAAGCTTTTTTGTAAATTTGTGGTTCTGATATTTGAGGGTATGTCTACACTACAGTGTTATTTTGAAATATTTTATTTTGAAATAGCTTATTTTGAAATAACACATCTACACACAAAATGCATTTCTAAATAGCATTTTGCTATTTCAAAATAGCGCGTCCACACTGAGTGGACTCTGAATCGCATTTTAAGGCTGTCCGGAACCAGTTCCAGCAAGGCACCAGGTCAGGACTTACTGTGTGGGGCTGCTGCCTGAGGCTATCTGAGGTCTGTGCTTAAAGGTACATTCACCCCCCCCCCCAGACAGCCAGTTCTCAGGTTTCCCTGCTTGCTTATCTACCTCGATGAGGGATAGCAAAGCATTTTGTCTCGGCGTGCTCTGGTTGCCCTCACTCGGGACACCACAGCACTCTGCAACATGGAGCCAGAGCTGCCCCTGGGCACTCTGGTGCTTCTCTTGGACGCGTTGCTGTGAGCCTGGCATCACTTTCTGCAGGCTGCCATCCGGGAGGTCCATCGGGGGGCTGTCAGTATCCAGGAGGCCCTGCGGGAGAGCTTCCACCCTGAGGAGCACTAAGAACCTCCCTGGTCTGCCCCACTGGGGGCTTGTGCCTCATTCCTCCCTCACGTCCTTCCACTTACCCCTCCCTAACCCCCCTTCCTGATGTCAAATAAAATACATGTATTTTTATGAACATAAACTCTCTTTATTTAACAAAACTGGGGGGAGGGAATGAAACTCTGGTGAGACTGGGTAAAAGGAGGTGGGAGAGGGGAGAAGAGAGGGTGGGAGAAGGGAGGGGGAAACCTGGGAGGAGGGAGCTGGAAGGGGGAAGAAGGGGGAAGGGAAGCTCAGGGCTCAGGTTTGGGGGTCTCACCAGACCAACTTGATTGTCATGCAAACCTGTTCCTGGGTTCGCATGTGGCCTTTGGTGGCCAGGCTGGCAGCTATCCTGCCATAGACGGCCGCGTTCCTCCGTCTAGTGCGGAGATCATGGACGTTGGGGCATCCCCCAAACCTGAATAAGGTCCATGATCTCCACCCTGGACCAGGAAGGCACCCGCCTTCTCTGGGCCCTGGAAGGCTCCTGGGAGCTGGCAGACTGCTCCTGGGGAGCAGTGGAGGGCTGACTGCCAGTGGCTTGCTGGCTCATGTTTTGGGGGCCACGGGGTCAGAGGCAGTGACTGCTGGCTCTGGGATGGCAGGCTTGGAGCTGGCACAGGCACTGTGGCCAGAGTCTACCCCTCTAAGGGCTCTGGGGAGGGGGGGGAGGGAGTGGAGTGTTCTTGGTTGAGGCTGGAGTGGCCACCAGGGCACCCTGGGAAGGTTGGAGGCCCCCTATTTCAATATACGTGTCTACACAGCACTTATTTCAAAATAGCTATTTCGAATTTGGCGTTATTCCTCATAGAATTAGGTTAACCAAATTCAAAATAAGTGCGCCGCTATTTCGAAATAGCGGTTTGGCTGTGTAGACGCTAGGAAAGTTATTTCAAAATAAGGGCTGTTATTTCAAAATAACTTTGCTGTGAAGACATACCCTGAAGACATACCTACTTCGAGCTAGGTAGGCAAATGAGGGCAACCGGAGTTGCAAATGAAGCCCGGGATTTAAATATCCCGGGCTTCATTTGCATGTTCTGGTGCCGCCATTTTTAAATCTCTTAGTCGAACTCCGTGCCCATCGGCTACGCGCGCACGGAGTAGGTAGTTCGAATTAGAGATCCTAATTCGAACTACCGTTACTCCTTGTGGAACTCTCTTATTCGAACTACCTACTCCGTGCCACATGTAGCCGCGGGCACGGAGTTCGGACTAAGGGGGATTTAAAAATGGCGGTGCCCGGGAACATGCAAATGAAGCCCGGGATATTTAAATCCCGGGCTTCATTTGCAACTCCGGTTGCCCTCATTTGCCTACCTAGCTCGAACTAACGAGCTATTGTAGACATACCCTCTCTCTTTATATTTTAGCACTTGTGCATCTGTCTGTCCGTGAGTCCCTTTGTTCAAGAATTCCTCCTAAATTGTAAGAGCTAGGACCACCAAATTTGGTATGCAGCTTCCTCTTATCCTAATTTAAAGCAAGGTCAGTACTTGGTTTTGCCAGGAAAATGGAATGTGCCTAGAATTCTATTCTTTTTCCATAACACAGAAAGGAAGGGGGCTAACAGCAGGGACAACTATGCTCCACAATGACCACTGGGGCAGGGAACAGTGATACTGCAGAGTGACCACAGGGGAGTGGTCTCATCAGGAAGATAGTTGGGGCCAGAGCTCTTCATATTGCCAGCAGGGGAAAATGCCGCAAACCCCTCTCCACTCAGCCCCACCATGCTCCTTCTGCTGAAGCACCACTGGGACTGGCCAGCACAGCCTTCCCTCCACTCCCCAGAAGATGTCTGGGCCAGGGCTGGCCTGCCCATCCCCAGCCTTCCCCCAAGTAGTTGCCAGGGCTGGTCTGTGCAGCCCCACTTCCTCTCCCCTGCCCCCAAGGAGATAGGAGGTGGGGTTGGCAGCTGTAGGTGACCCCAGTGAGCGGCTTAGCCTGAGCGCCCCCCCCCCCCCCAAATCCCTCTGCTCTAAAGGACCTGAGCAATACTGGATAAGTCTTCTAGTTAAGAATAAAATTAACCAGTAACAGAAATACAGGTGCATATACAAATAGAAAGGAATGTGTGTATACCTTTTTTTTTGTAATCTAGAGTTTTATTGAACAAATAATATAGTGAAAATCATATTTGCACTAATAAAGATTATAGAACATGTGTAATGTTTAAAATGAGTTGGAAAAGTGGTGGGGCAGTGTTTTTATTTTGAGGTCTGGCCTAAGAGCTGTTGTGAATCTATACTGCACATCGGCTGCCCTTGGCCTCACAATACTCACTGCAGTGTATTAGCTGTGTTGGAGATGAATAATACTATCTTCACCATCCATAAAATTTATTTTGAGAAACCAATCATGGATTTGGCTCACAAGACTGGATGTTGCACAAGAATTCAGGATGAGGGTGTGCTGAATCTGAATTCATCTTAGAGAGAGCAAAGTACTGACACTGAGCTAATATTTCTGTCACAGGATCATCTCATTATTGTAAGGAAGGAAAGCAGGATGATGAACCCAGATCAGTTCTGCTCTTCAAATCCTTTTGTCTGACTGCAAAATGGTAAAGATAATCAAATTCACTTCCACCTCCAACACCATTCCATCAGTACAATAGGCAGTCTCAACATATGATAGAACAGGGCCAGAACTGGGATATTAAGGATGATGAATAAGAAACAGTCTATCAGAGCTTCATTAGGAAAGCTTTAAATTAGTACTGACTTTCTTTTACTAGAAGCTCTTAATTTCCATGAGTGCCAAATCTATCAAGCATAACTCCTTATTTGAACACATTTTTAAAAACACTTTTGTTTTCTATAGTGAAGTTCTGAATTAGTGTTTTTTTCCCCTGTAACATGATGTACAGATTGTGTTTTGTTAATCAGCTTAACTTGAGTGATTCTGCTGTATTCACTACATACAATACATCCTTAATGTCACACAACTTTTCCACAATTTGAATGCTATTCGCTCTGAATTATAATCTTAATGAAAATTTTTTACCCTAAAGCACCCATTTTCTAGAGAACACAACATGGGGGACGCAGCCTTTTACCTCTAGGTTTTCAATTCAAATCCAGTCCAAGACAATAGTGAGGGAAGATCATCACCATCTGATATTGCTCTTTTGGTGCCACAGATGAAGTAGTCCCGTATTTAATTTCTAGTGGACACTGCTGTTCTGGATCAGCATTCCAAAGTACAGAGCAATAATTAGTATCATGACTGGCATTTTAGCAGAGAAATTAAATGAACATTTAAAAAAAAAGTCTGCCTTAATGTCAAGAAGAGGAGGGACTATTTGTGAAAATTCTGTATCTAGAGTGGTTACCATTTGCCTCTCCCTCAGATGAGGAAGATTTACCTGCTAGTCCAGATTAGTAGCACAACATTGAAATAACACTAACTAACCTAATCCATGCTATAGAACAATTATACTGCTGATAACCCAGAATCCATATTAAAATGTTGACTGCATATAGCCTCTTCTGCTTTAAAATACACAACGGCTCTCCAAGCAAAGTCATATTATTAACTTTGATTTATCATACAATTAGATATCCTACTTTAACAATCTGATAAAAATAAAGATGTAACACATGGATTTTGACTCTTCCCAACACTTACAAAATATGAAATCTGATTTTAATGTCTGTCAGGCATTTACTGTGTATGTCACTGCAAGTTAAAAGGCTCGGTGAAAGTTCATTCACTGTTATTCCTGATGCAGTGAATTTCTCTCAGGTACCTACATTTTTTTTTAACCTTCTGGCTCACCTCAGGGTACAAATCTAAGTTATCATGCACTCCCACTGCTGCCAAAAAAGAATAATTTCTGGAATCTGTAAAGCATTACCTTTATTCTAAGGATTTGCTTAGCAATACTATAAACAGAACAGTAACTTGAAACACTGGGTTTCTTAAGTAACCACTTGTCAATCTCGCCTTGGAAATTTTAAATCAAACATTCCATTGATAGTCAGCAATGTATACCTGCAGATGGCATATTAGTTTTTGATTAAACTGAGGACTTGATCTGAGGTCCTTACTTCTGGAAAATTTCCACTGGCTTCCATCAGAGTCTTGTGAGACTGCAGCTTGGTCTCTCTTTTTGAGTAAACTTCTGCTGAAAGTTTTGCCTGAGTAAGGACTGTAGAATGAAGCTTTCAGTTTTGGATTAATTTTGCAAATAGCACAAAGGGACTTGACTGAGGAATGAAGATTAAGGTCAGTACAGGGCAAGAGCTCTCCCCCTGCATTCCAGCAGAGCTTAAATGTGGTTTATGATGGAAAAGTGACACCCATTTTACAAAGATAACAAACTCTCTCCCTATTGAAATCCCTGTCCTTGAACTTACTGTAGGTATAATTAGTATCTGAAATAGGCTTTTTCCAGTTTGGGTAAATATTGTTGTTTATAGTTTGCTTTCTTCCCCCTCTTTTTATTACTTCATGCCAAAACCTTTTATTCATATTATTAACTTTGATTTATCATACATACCAGCTTTAACCACTAAGCATATGTCATAGCCCACAATTTATAGCAGAATATGAATTGTGCTGTGTCTGCTTCTCTGTAACCCATTAGCTAAAACAGAATATAGTAATTTACTGTTCCCAGCCACCCATAAGAGAAGATGCAGAAGTCTTACAGAGATGGTTACTAACCAGCAAGCATGTAGGCAGATAAGTGTCTGGCTGGTGTCTGGCTGGTGAGTCTTGCTCACATGCTCAGCGTTCAGCTGATCGCCATATTTGGGGTCGGGAAGGAATTTTCCTCCAGGGTAGATTGGCTGAGACCCTGGAGGTTTTTCGCCTTCCTCTGTAGCATGGGGCACGGATCACTTGCTGGAGGATTCTCTGCATCTTGGGGTCTTTAAACCATCATTTGAGGACTTCAATATCTGAGATATAGGTGAGAGGATTATTCCAGGAGTGGGTGGGTGAGATTCTGTGGCCTGCGTTGTGCAGGGGGTCAGACTAGATGATCATAATGGTCCCTTCTGACCTTAAAGTCTGTGAGTCTAAGTAATCTTAAAAAGAACAAGCCATTTAAGACAGTAATAAAAAAAGAATATTTTTTTTCTATAAGGATGAGACAAAATTGGTCACACTTTCCTCTGTTATACTCATTCAACTTCCCTGAAGTTATGGGGCAGTGCTAGTAGACGTAAGAGGAGAACTGATCCAAGCTCTTTATTTTCTCTCAAGTTGTGAGGGAGGAGTGACATGGAGAAAAATGGCCAAACACATGATCTAAGGAAGTGCTGCTTCTAACAATGATATAGCCTGGTCCCCTCTGTACCATTGCCGGGAGCACTAGTTTTATTAAAGGCTCATGACTCTTCCACATTCTCACCAATATTCCATCCAGAATGCATAAGGGCTACAAAAAATAACATATCTGGGAAACTAACCACCAAACAAGTCTTGCTTTTAATGACTGACTGATTTAATACTCTTTTCATTTACATGAAGTTCAGAAAATACTGCAAAAATAATACTCTAAAATGTATTAATTGAATTACTGATTATACTAAATTAAGTAGCCAATATGATCTATTAACATGCCACAAAGTAAGATTGCTACTTAACTAATTGGCATATTAGAGATGCACAAAACAAGGATTGGCCCATCAGGTAATACCATCACAGTGACTCTTCAGTCCCTAAAAGGCACCATCTTAAAATTTTTTTAAAGGCAATGCTGGGAAAGAGCAATGAAGGTTTTCAAACTGAGTATGATGCAAAATGTGCCAATGGCAGAAGAGAAGAAAGAAGGAAAAGATAAATGGGTGATTTGGGAAGTCCATGAGACAAATGCAGAAATGAGTTTAGGACAATCTAAATAAGTCTAACTCCAATGGATCTCAATGCATCCCCCCACTTGCAAATCCCTAAAGCATTTTCAAACAGAAGTGCAGACCCTGGATTGAGAACCACTGGGTCTAACTTAATGAATACGAAACCATGAAAGGTTAGGAAGTTACATGATTTTATGTTCACACACTCACTTCTCAAATTGGCCCCAGGCTTTCAACTCATGTTATTGGTGTTTATGGGATCAGAACATTAATGGTACTGATAATCATGTCTCTATAGAAACACAAACATACTTTAATTTCCTGGAGCTGAAGACTGACACAATACTTTTATGCCCTGTTACACCATTTTTCGTTTGTATTTGCTATGCATCTGGATGTTGGTAAGTTTTATGCTGTCAAGATTTGAAATACATTTGCTTCTTCATGGAAGAGAATGTGCAACCACATCATTCTGATCTCTTACCATCATTCTTTGTGGTACATCTCACTAACCTAGAAACTGAAACATTCTCTAATCAAATTATTTTTTTAAAGACAAGCAGGCATATATAATTTACATATATAATTTACATGTAATTCATATATGTAAAATATATAAAGAATTTAAGACTATCACTGCTGGCCTCAGCTAGTGGTTTGTATAACTAATACTGGCTTTACCAATGCTTCCACAGTGAAATATTATCACTCAAAATAGGCAGCTACATATGGCATCAGGGTCAGAAAAATACTCACGGGTGCCATGAACTTCCTGCCTCTGACCTTGTATCAGCCACTATAATCTAGCTTTGTTTAGGTACAAGAAGCTTTAATTTACATGTCATTCCCAAGGCCATGAAGTTGTATGGCATAATGCTACATTTCTTAATCGTGAGATAGAGGGCATGAAAACCATAAGAATACTTTTGGCCTTCTGTGCAATCTTCCTATCTGCCCAGTTAAGCTGAGAATATTTTTCGCCTCTGTTAATTAATCTTTCCAAAAGTCATTAAAATATAAAACTAAATAGCTTTTTGGTGTACATATTTGAAAACTCTAACTGCTATAATATTAATATACTGAGACTCCATCTCCTGGAGACTGCAAAAAGACACTTTGAAATGAGGTGTATAACATCTCAAAAACCTTGGATGCATACCAATGGGGCCAAATTCTTGCTGGTGAAACTCTGCTGGTTGCCAGTGGAGTTAACACCAGCAAAGGATGCATTCCATAGTTTCTATTGGCTTCAGTGGAAACTATTTACACATAGGGACAATTTTTTCTTACATAGAAGACATTTTTTAAAATCAAACCCGAGGGTCTGAACATCACTAATATTTTAGAATTGTGGCTAGTTCATCTTCCAGATAGGCAACGTCATGCCAGGTCACAAGTTCAGCACAAAAAACAGGAAGTATGAGCTATGTTTTATTTAATCATGATGGGTCTCAAATACTTGTTAAAGAATTTTTCAAGATGCTGATCCAGCTACAGAATGAAAATCTGGTTTTGTTACTACATTTGGCTTCTTGCCACACCATCACTTGGTACTAGCACTAGAGGAACAGTCATTTGTCCAAGATCAATTATTTTGTGAAACATCTTTCTCAAAGGGCCTCTGTGGGTATTTTAATGCTTGATAAATGTACTAGCATATGAGAATTTGCCATTAAAGAGAGCCAAAGTCAGCAATTCATGTCTGCCATTACTGTAACTTTTGTGTCCACAAAGCTGGTGGGTGTAACACACTGTTAATACATGGGATTGTACCTTGAGCAAGAAAAAGAAAATCCAAGAACTGTGTAGGAAAGGCACTTAATCCAACTGTGAAAGTATTTAGTAAGTTGCTGTTGAAACACTATAGCATCATGATGATGAATAAAGAAGAGAGGCAGTTTCTAGAGGGGAAACAGTTGTAAAGCAAACATTTAACACTATTATCAAAAGACATAGGGCAAATATATTAAAAGGTAAAATTTAGTTAAACAACTTTTTGTGCATAGGAAGCACTACCTTGTGAATATCCAAGACACCTCTTTGAGACAAAATTTCCTTGTTCAAAAAGAGCAGTAATTGCCCTGGCCTATACCTGTAGCAAATTATGGCACCTATCACACTTGGTCATGGACCAGCTCACCTGAGAGGCTGACTTCTGCAAGTGCTATACAAACTTGCAGAAGTATACAAGAGGTTTCTTACTTCCCAGACCATGTCACAATCCAGGTGGGTTATTTTTTGGCTAGTTACACATTGAACTCTGCATAAAAATTATGGGGTTTAGTGCATGCAAAAAATTGCACTTTTGTAGGTGCAATTTTTAGATGTCACTTTCAAAACTGGGACTTGTGTCCTAAAAAAACCTTTAATGTGTTGAGAAATATTGCAATATAGTACAACCTTACCTCAGAACACCTGCACAAGACTTACAACTAGTATACTGAGATTTTGTTTGGGATTTTTGGGGCATTATCTGAGAAGTAGTCATTCAAACCATTCATCAACTCTTCATCCTCTTTGTTATCATTCTTACTACAATAAAAGTGGCACTTAGCTTTTTCAGTGGGCAGGGACAGAGGGGAAGTAGGATGAAAATAAGAATTTTTAGAAAGTCCATTGCACTATGGAGTGAGTAGTGCATTCTAGCTGCTCCTTAAATATGCTCCTGAAGGATGCAAAACAGATAATTCTAAACATCTAGCATACTTGTGGTATTATGAACCTTTGGTAAGGATGTTAAATATGGGTTAATTAAAAAGTCGATTAACCTCATGAATTCTTATCAGTTACGCGACTATTCCGTAGGCCCCAGGGGTGAGGCTGGCAGTCCCTTGCCACTCCACACTGCTACCTCTGTATCAGAGGCAGCAGTGTAGCGTGCCAGGTGGGAGCAGGTCCACAAGGGGAGCCAGTTTTAAAAACCAGCTCCCCACATGGTCCAGCTGCCTGTCGCCCCATGCTGTTGCCTCTGATACAGAGGCAGCAGTGTGGGGATGGCAGCAGCCCCTGTCTGGGGTGGGGGGTGTCTGAGCTCCTGGACCCGATGTGAGCCAGAACTGAGCTGGGCTGCCTGCCCACTTGGCTCCTAATACACTTTAAATGCAGATCTGCAGCAGGGGTAGGTCTCGGACCTGGCACCAGCCAGGATTGAGCCATGCTGCTGGCCAGCCTGCTAAAAATGTACTCGTGGGGGGGAAATGTACGTAGTCTATAGCATTAACCAATAAACTTTTGCTTATTGGTTAATTGACTATACTGTTACATCCCTAACCTCTGGGTAACTCAACATGAAAACAACACCTTCTTTCAAATTTGGCTTGCAAGCTCAAACTGAATGAAGAAACCTTTTCATTTTTTCATGCTTTTCATTTCTTTTTGAATCTTTTGCCAACTTAGGGAATAGTATTTCTATAGTCATATTTTTTCTTTAAAAATGTACTTTCTTGTTCCATTTTTGTTTCAAATCTGCATTTCTTATGTTCTCATTTTTGGAAAGAAGGGAAGCATCTCTAAATCCAACCCTCCCTAATGCTACCCAACTGCTGTATTGTGGTTTCTCTTTGATCGTTTTTCCAGATTCAGGCACTAACAAGCACATTAGAAACACTGTGGTCAAAAATGCAGATTTTGGTGCCTTAACTGATGTACAGAGCAGGGAGGGATTAAAATTTTTTCTATGTTTTCACTATCTACTGTTCCTTTTCCTTCCTTCTAGTGTTGGTATCAGGTAACAGCTACTAACTTGGGTTCAGTGCTCAATGACAGTTTCATCCTACTCTGTTACGCACATGACACAAAGTTGTCTGATTCATGTCAAGTTTTATTTAAGGGGAAATTAAATATAGAAAAAAAAGAGAATCAAGTAAAATCACTTCACACATTCACTTAATTTTAAGGGTTTTTTTTTTTTTTTGGGAGGCGGGAGTAGAGCATTAGTACACTGGTGTGTTCCACAACAGAAATAGGATGAATGCAATTTTCTTTTAAAATGACAAGCTTGGTTATACTTTTGCTTATAGTAGCTGGGTAAGAGCTAGTCAAAGAGAATGTTTATTTACTTCAGCTCAGCAGGTCTTTTTGAAAACAAGAACAGTCATTTGAAATGTTTTATCCTTTAAAAGATGTAATCCATCACAAAACTTCTCTTAACTCAGTTAAAGCCAGGAACACTCACTCCTCTTTGCAGCTGGTATAGTTACTAAAGCACATTCTTGTTGAAGGCTTCAGTCAAAGTTAGACTGGAATCTTTCATGTCCTGGTTGCCATGACTTGATGCAGTTCTAGCTTTACAGACTTCAGGGACTTTCCAGATGCTGAGCAGCAGGTTTCCATAAAACCCTTCATAGTTCTTTTCAAGATACCTGCAGCATTGATTCCCCTATAAGCTGGGCAACTGAACGGGAAGCAAGAAATTGTCTTAAGCAACTGAAGGTAAGGATGACACTCCTTCAGATCTGACTAAGGCTATGTCTACACTACAAAGAAAAGTCAGAAAAAAATACGCAAATTGCGAACTGCAATTTGTGTATCTTTTTCCCCTTTTCTTCTGAAAGAGGCTTTTCCGACATTTGGCCCATCTACATGGGGCCAACTGTCAGAAAAAACCCTTTCAGAACATCCCTTCTTTCTCGTAAAACGAGATTTACAGGGATGCCGGAAAAACGCATCTGCTTTTCTGATTTTTTTTCTGGAAAAGCAGATACGTTCCTTGGATGCAGCAGAGCTTTTCCGGGATACCACCGGTATCCCGGAAAAGCTCTGATGTCTAGACGTACCTTAAGAGACTGAAGTAGTTAATTTGTCATGAATAAACTGTTGAGCAAAACTGTTTAATACAGCAGAGCATTTAAATGGAATTTAGAAAAGGAGAGTATGTGCACATGGAATACCATTGTTTGAAACTATGGTACTGTTTAAAGGCAGACACCCCGAGTTCATCCACACATTGTTTGATAATCCATCACACCCACAAATCCACAACTTCTCATAGGAGGTGTGGTGAGATACATCTACTTCTGCTCTAAATGGGAACAGCATGTGACCCCAGCAGTGCATGTTCCTGACTGTGATGTATATATATGTAAGCAGGGTCTGAATCAATGCTTCCATTACAGCCGGCTGGAATGGGAAAGAAATCCTAGGTGTGGTTATGTAAATACAGTTCACTCGGTTTGCTTAGACCTGCTAGATATTCAACTGTTAGAAAGTGTTTTGTCCATTGTAACCAATTTGGCTGTTGTGGGGTCACAGTATTAACCCTAAATACAGAAATTGTAAGATATGATCACCAATGCTTGCAGTTATTGGGAATGCAGAAAAGTCAGACTGTGTTTAACTCAGTTCAAAGGAGAGAAACTGTCAGTGTAAAGAATCTTGGATGGACAGAGGCCCAACTTCCAGAGTCCTGTAGATTAAGCTGGGGAGGGAGGTGAGTCAGCAGGGTGTATTCCCTCTAGGTGTGAGCTGTAAGACTGACCTGTTTCTCCCCACTGTTTCAATGATAGAATTAAAGAGACTCCATAAGTACAGTGGCCATATTTTCTGAACCAAAAATGGGGATACATTGGCCATGCCCACTGACCCCTTAGGACCCGCCCACCTACCACAGGAAGTTCTGGCCCTGGGTAGTACTTCCAGGGTCCAGATGGACACAAAAGTGAAGGGTGTCATGTGACCTCTCTAAGAACTCCTCCCACTGTCCTCTAATAATAGGGATGGGGGTGGGCTCCCCATGCAACTATAATGCAAATGTATTAACCCAGGCCCCAGACCTGTGGTCCCATGACTCTGCAGCACTAGGGGTCCAACCTCGATTCCAGAGCAGCACCTGCCATGGGGGCTTTAGGGGCCCCCACAGGCAGGGACTGCACCACTGTTCAGAGCAACCTCTCTCTGTGGGGAGTCCAGCTTGCTGTGGACAGGGGCTGCTCTGGAGAGGGCTGGGAGCTAGCAGCATAGAATCATAGAGCTGGAACAGACCTCAGGAGGTCATCAAGTCCAGCCCCCTGTCCAAGGCAGGACCAATTCCAACTAAATCAACCCAGCTATGGCTTTGTCAAGCCGAGATTTAAAAACCTCTAGGGATGAAGATTCCACCACCTCCCTAGGTAACCCATTCCAGTACTTCACCACCCTTCTAGTGAAAAAGTTTTTCCTAATATCCAACCTACACCTCCCCCACTGTAACTTGAGACCATTGCTCCTTGTTCTGCCATCTGTCACTACTGTGAACAGCCTTTCTCCATCTTCTTTGGACCCTTCCTTCAGGAAGTTGACGGCTGCTATCAAATACCGCCTCACTCTTCTCTTCTGCAGACTAAACAAACCCAAATCCCTCAGTCTCTCCTCGTAGGTCATGTGCTCCAGCCCCCTAATCATTTTAGAGGGGCCTCCACTGGACCCTCCCCAATATGTCCACATCCTGTCTGTAGTGGGGGGCCCAGAACTGGACACAATACTCCAGCTGTGGCCTCACCAGAGCTGAATAAAGGGGAATAATCACGTCTCTAGATCTGCTGGCAATGCTCCTCCTAATGCAACCTAATATGCCATTAGCCTTCTTGGCTGCAAGGGCACACTGTTGACTCATCTCCAGCTTCTCATCCACTGTAATCCCCAGGTACTTTTCTGCAGAACTGCTACTTAGCCAGTCGGTCCCCAGCCTGTAGCAATACTTGGGAATCTTCTATCCCAGTGCAGGACTCTACACTGGTCTTTGTTGAACCTCATCAGATCTTTTTTGGGCCCAACCCTCTAATCTGTCTAGGTCACTCTGAACCCTATCCCTGCCCTCCAGTGTATCTACCTCTCCCCCTAGCTTAGTGTCATCTGCAAACTGGCTGAGGGTGCAATCCATCTCCTCATCCAGGTCATTAATAAAGATGTTGAAAAAAACCGGTCCTAGAACCAATCATTGGGGCACTCTGTTAGAAACCGACCGCCAACCTGACATCGAGCTGTTGATCACTACCCGTTGGGTCTGACAGTCTAGCCAGCTTTCTATCCATCTTACAGTGCATTTATCCAATCAATACTCCCTTAACTTGCTGGCAAGAATATTGTGGGAGACTGCATCAAAAGCTTTGCTAAAGTCAAGCTATATCACATCCACTGACTTTCCCATATCCAGAGTCAGTTACCTCATCATAGAAGCTAATCAGATTGGTCAGGCATGACTTACTCTTCGTGAATCCATGTTGACTATTCTGATCACTTTCCCCGCTTCTAAGTGCCTCAAAATGGATTCCTTGAGGATCCCCTCCATGATTTTTCAGGGGACTGAGGTAAGACTGACCGGTCTATAGTTTCCTGGATCATCCTTCTTCCCTTTTTTAAAGATGGGCACTACATTTGCCTTTTTCCAATCATCCAAGATCTCTCCCGATCTCCACGAGTTTTCAAAGATAATGGCCAAAGGCTCCTCAATGACATTTGCCAACTCCCTCAGTACCCTTGGATGCATTCAATCCGGACCCATGGATCTGTGTATGTTTAGCTTTTCTAAATCGTTCCTAATCTGTTCTTTCCCCACCAAGGGCTGTTCACCTCCTTCCCATACTGTGTTGCCTAGTGCATTAGTCTGGGAACTGACCTTGTCTGTGAAGACAGAGTCAAAGAAAGCATTGAGTTCTTCAGCTTTTCCCACATCATCTGTCACTAGGTTACCTCCCTCATCCAGTAAGGGCCCCATTCCCTCTCTGATCACCTTCTTATTGCTAACATGCCTGTAGAAACTTTTCTTGTTACCCTTCACATCCCTTGATAGCTGCAATTCCAATTGTGCTTTCGCCTTCCTGATAAGTTCCCTGCATTCTCGAGCAATGTATTTATACTCCTCCCTAGTCATCTGTCCAAGTTTCCACTTCTTGTAAGCTTCATTTTTGTGTTTAAGCTCATCAAGGATTTCCCTGGTAAGCCAATCTGGTTGCCTACCATATTTGCTTTTTTTACTGCGCATCAGGACGGTTTCTTCCTGTGCCTTTAATAAGGCTTCTTTAAAATACTGCCAGCTCTCCTGGACTCCTTTCCCCTTCATGTAAGCATCCCAGGGAATCCTGCCCATCAGTTCTCTGAGGGAGTCAAAGTCTGCTTTTCTGAAGTCCAGGGTGTGTATTTTGTTACTCTCCTTTCTTCCTTTGGTCAGCATCCTGAAATCTACCATCTCATATTCACTGCTTCCCAGATTGCCACCCACCCCTACTAGTTCCTCCCTGTTTGTGAGCAGCAGGTCAAGCTGCACATGGCCCCTGGTCGGTTCCTTCAGCACTTGTACCAAGAAGTTATTCCCAACATTCTCCAAAAACTTCCTGGATTGTCTGTGTACTGCTGTATTGGTTCCCAACAGATGTCAGGGTGATTAAAGTCCCCCATGAGAACCAGGGCCTGTGATCTGGAAGCTTGTTTCAGTTGTCTGAAGAAAGCCTCGTCTACCTCATCCACCTGATCCGGTGGTCTATAGCAGACACCAACCACGACATCACCCCTGTTGCTTCCACCTCTAAACATAACCCATAGACTCTCAACAGGCTTTTCTCCCTCTATATACTGGAGCTCTGAGCAATCATACTGCTCTCTTACATTCAATGCAACTCCTCCTCCTGTTCTGCCCCGCCTGTTCTTCCTGAACAGTTTATACCCTTCCATGACAGTGCTCCAGCCATGCGAGTCATCCCACTAAGTCTCTGTTATTCCAATCAAATCATAGTTCTTTGACTGGGCCAGGGCTTCTAATTCTTCCTGTTTGTTTCTCAGGCTTCTTGCATTTGTGTACAAACATCGTAGATAACCAGTTGATTGCCCTACCTTCTCCATTCAAATCAGGGGTCCTCCTTTGTTGCTTGTTCCTCTTTGTGTTTCTTCCTGGTATCCGACTTCCCCACATACTTCAGGGCTTTGGTCACCGTCCCCCAGTGAACCTAGTTTAAAGCCCTTCTCACTAGGTTTGCAAGCCTGCCCGTGAAGATGCTCTTTCCTCTCTTGGTTAGGTGGATCCCATCTCTTCCTAACAATCCTTGTGCCCGGAACAGAGTCCCATGGTCAAAGAAATCAAAGCCCTCTCTCCGACATCACCTGTGCAACCACTCATTTACTTCCTCAATTCGACGATCCCTACCTTTTCCTTCAACAGGGAGGATGGATAAGAACACCACTTGCACTTCAAATTCCTTGATCCTTCTTCCGAGTGCTACATAATCTGCAGTGATCTGCTCAAGGTGTGACCTAACATTAACAGGTTAACTGATTAATGGGAATTTACATCCCTAATGAGATGTACTGCCATTTCATTTTTTGAAGTTACTGCAAAACTATCAAGTGTCCTCCATTTCTACAAGCCAGAATGACAATACGGAACTAACCATGACAATTACGGGGGAGGAGGGAGAGACCACCATGTCACTAACTCTCACCACCATTGCTTGAAAGGTACATTTCCCATGAATGTCAATGGTGCTGGGCTATTTTATATGTAAAGCTATTGAGAAATGTATGTGTCAATACCATGATAGCAATGCCTATATTATATAAATAATACCTAATAATAATTGCCAAATGAGACCACATTCCAACCTGCTTACCAAGCGCCTGATCCAATTTAAACTTTAAGCTAGGATTGGCCCAAAGCAATCTGTTGACATTACTCAAGAAGATCCAGTTAATAGTCACCCCTTCAAAAATATAAGGGATCAATCAGTAAAAGCCCCACTGCCTGATAGAGGCGATATTTTAAGAAAATTGGAGAGACTTGGAATTGACTTCTTCTGACAGCAGCACTTTCTCTCATGGACATGGGGTCTTAAGTAGAGGTTTCACTTTGTGTGTCAGAATAACTCAGAAATGTGTCACAGCTAACTCCATTCAGGTCTAGGCAACGTGCAGCCCAAAGACAGAAGAAAAAATTCCCTGAAACTGGAAATCAAAACATCTCATCTCTTCACAGAACTCACAAAGGGCTTGTTTACCCAGACACACAGACACCCCTCTGTAGAGAAAGGATGCATCCTGCCTTTCTGTGGATGCACCAAGTGTTTTCACATGGCATCTTAACACTATTTGAATCATCAATTGCTTGGACAAGAACGACTCACAACGAGTCTGTCCATCATCCACACTGGAGTGATACGGGGATTTCACCACTGTGGTAGCAGACCTGATCTCTCTGTGGGGTCTTGTGGAGCAGCAGGAAGCCTGGGGTGGTCTCGTGGGGAGCAGGTTGGGGGGCCTCTATTTCAGTGGTTTTCAATCTTTTTGGCTCGTGGACCATCTGGCTCAATGTAAACCTTTCTGCGGCCTACCAGTTGTTAATGGAAAGTCAGCATTAAGTACATAATTATGCCCAAGCCATTTTGCTAGTGCTGCAGCTAGGGAGAACAGTTTAATTTAAATTATTAAACAGAGTAAGCATTTTAGCTCTCTCAGTTAGTTTATCAAACTTAATTTTAAATAAAATAAAATATTAATTTATGTCCAACACAAAAAGTTTCAATGTTTTATTTATGGCAGGAGTGGGCAACATTTTTTGGGTCGGGGGACACTGACCCAAAGAAAAATCAGTTGGGGACCACACAAATGAGAAGCAAAAAAACTCCTCCCAAATCTGCAGCTCTCATTGATGTAGCCCCCAACTGAGACACCCATGGACTGAGGGGAAGGGACAAGGAAGACTGAGCTTCAGGGCTTCCCATAGGTCAGGTTTACTTTTCTGGTGGATTTTATTGTTCTACGCTGGGAACAAAAATGAGGGGTTCAGTGGGACAGTGAGTGGGATAGGGATGAGGTGCAGGATCTGAGAGGGAGTTGGGAGGCAGAAGGGGGAGAGGTTGCGAGGTCTGGGTGGGAGGTAGGGTGCAGAACCAGGCTGGGAGTAGGGTGTCTGGCCAGGGGGAAGGAGCAGGAGCAAGGGAGGGTGCAGTGTGTGGCCGGGGGGAGGGTACAGGAGCAACAGTGGATACAGAAGCAGGGTGGGGGTAGGGCATCAGGCCAGGAAGGAGGGTGCAGGATGGGACTTGGGGTAAGAGTTGGACCTCCCTGGTCCAGCATCCTTGGGACCTGACTGGTCCCAGATGAGGGATTTTTCCGGATAAGGGGAGGTAATTTCAGGCCCCCTTCTGCTGCCCCCACCACTGGGCTTCCTGGATCCTCCCTTCCCACAGCCCAGCTGAGCCGTGCACCCAACTCCAGGTGCCCCCAGCTGAGCCACATGCCAGTTCCCTGCACCTCCCCCCACTGCAGCCCAGCTGACCCACGCTCCAGTTCCCTGTGGCTGCCTCCCACTCCCTCCAGTCTCTTACTTGCTTTCGTGTGCTCCCAACAGGCAACACTTCCCGCTGTTCCTATTGGCGGATTCCCAAGCAGCAGAGAAAGGCTCCAGGAAATGTCCCAGGCTCCTATTCCCCCAGCTGAGGAAGGGGGAGGGGAATCAGCAACACAGCCACTTCTAGCTGTGTTTGGGGCTTTTTGAGACATTTCACTGCTGCATGGGGACACCGGGACAGGAGATTAAAAATTGGGACTGTCCTGGAAAATCTGGGATGGATGGTCAGTGTATCCATAAGGAGTCTCTTTTGTATGTAAATTTACTCTAGTAGCTGCTGGATTCTCTTGTGGCTGGATTATGCTTTGGGCTGAGAGCTGAAATCACTAAGAGCTGAGATCACTACGTTTGGCACAGTCAAATCCACCACAAGCTAGCGGAAGATGCGACAAGCAGCAGAGCAGCCAACAGGGCATTGATGGAGAGGCGTGAGGAGCAGCCAGCAGAGCAGCAGCAGCGAGGGGCGACGAATGGTTAGCAGAGCGGCACCAGAAAGCAGTGAGCAGGTGGATGGTGAATGAGTGGGTGAGATGCCTCCTACTCCGCCCCCCGACTCAGGATGTGAGGGGAACTCTGCAGATGCACCTTTGAAGAGCAGGGTAACTCCCTTGGGGTGCTCCACAGTAGGTGTAGGTGTGTCCCAGCACCTCAGAGCCGATTTTTGATAGCAGTGCATTGGGGCCGCACATGCGCGGTGTGCACGGTGTGCATGGGTCCCCTCTGGTACCATCGTGCATGCTCAGCCACCCACCCTTCAGTTCCTTCTCTATCCGGAACTCAGCATAGGAGAACAGCTCCCAAAGTAGAGGAGAGAAGGGAGGGTAGTGGAGCATCCCCAGGAATGCTCATCTCAAAGAACGTCAGTTACTGGAAGGTGAGTAACCTCCTCTTATTCTTTGAGAGAGATGCCCCTGGGAGTGCTCCACAGTAGTTGACTGCAAAGCAATTTGTGTTAATGAGGCAGGGACTTCGAATCAGGTAGGTACACTGTTTGCAGTATGGCTTTTGCTACTCTTGTGTAGTGGAGAGGTCCAGAGGAAAGTGCATAGTGCTTCATGAAGGTGTGTTCTGATGCCCATGTGGCAGCAGCACATATGCCATTGATGGGGACCTTCCTAAGGTAAGCGACTGAGGTGGTGGTAAATGATTGAGCAAGTAGCATAGGGTGATGCAGTCGGAAATCCAATGAGATAATCTTTGTGATGATATTTGGCTTGCCTTGTTGCGATTAGCAATGGAAACGAAGAGTTGTGGAGACAATCTGAAGGAGTTTGTTCTGTGGATATAGAAGAAGAGAGCCCTTCTGACATCAAGGGTATGCATCTGGGCCTCGAAGGTGTTGGCGTGAGGATTTGGGAAGAATACAGTGAAGTGTATAAACTTAAAAAACAACAAATGGTCTGACTAACAAAACATAAGTGTATAGTTTGGTTTAAGTGGAAGGGAGAACACACCTTTGGTAAGAACTTAGGGTGCGGATGCAACGAGACTTTATCAGTAGAAAAGATGGTAAATGGTGGGTCAGCCATTAGGGTGGTCATCTCACCCACTCTATGCGCTGAAGTTATTGCAACTAGGAATGCTGTTTATAGGGTTAGGTGGAGTAGAGAGCATGTGGCCATTGCTTCAAATGGAGGTTTGGTAAAGGTCGTCAGTACCAGGTGTAGATTCCATGGTTCCCGAGGAGTGTTAATGTTGGGGTATAGGGCCTGTAGGCCTTTTAGGAAGCGCTTAGTTACTGGATGTGCGAACACTGTGGTGTCATCAACTAGCATGTGGAAGGTAGTTATTGCTGCCAGATGGACTCTGATCAAGCTCAGGGAAAGTTGCGATTGCTTGAGATGCAGTAGATAATCTAGGATTGTGGAGAGTGGGGCATCCTGCGGTGATATATTGTGGGAGGCTGCCCAATGTGTAAAATGAGTCCACTTGTTAATGTATGTCCTTCTTGTTGTAGGAGCCCTGCTGTGTAAGTGGATGTTGCACACCTGTTGTGAACATTGCAGCTCTATGCCCATGAACCATCAAGGTACCATGCTCTGAGATGAAGAGTTGGAAATTGAGGTTGAGGAGTAGTGGTCCCTGTTTGAGATAGAATGGTTGGGCTGTGTGGAAGGGTGATTGGGCGGTTTTGGGCCATTCTGTTGAGGAAGGGAAGCCATGGTTGTTGAGGCCAACAAGGTGCTATTAGGATCACTCTTGCTTTGTCCCTCCGTATTTTTAGGAGTACTCTGTTGAGGAGGTGAAAGGGAGGGAATGTGTAGAGCAAGGGCGTGTCCCATTTGAGGATGAGAGCATCTCCGAGGGAGTGCTTCCCCATGTCCGCTCTGGAGCAGTACAGTGGGCATTTCTTGTTCGCTTTGGTGGCGAATAAGTCTATATGGGATTGTCCCTCAGAATATGTCCGCATGAATATGTCCCTCAGAATTGAGCTGTCGAGTTCCTACTCGTGATCTTGGGGTAGGGCTCTGCTGAGGCCATCTGCTGTTGTGTTTAGGACACCAGGGAGTTGGCATGCACTTATGGAGATGTCACGAGTGAGGCACTAGTTCCAGAGTGTTATGTCCTCCTTGCAAAGAGCCTGTGATCGTGCCCCTCTTTGCCTGTTTATATAAAACATACGGGCCATATTGTCCGTATCTATTCTGACATGGGTTCCAGTAACGTGGGGAAGGAAATGCTGGCATGCCAGCTGTACAGCTCTGAGTTTGAGGACATTGATGCGTAATGTCTGCTCTGCTGCGGTCCATAGGCCCTAGGTTGTGAGTCCTTTCATATGCGCTCTCCACCCAGTGAGAGATGCATCTGTGGTGATAACCACTGTGGGTTCTGGATTTTGAAAAGGTATGTCCTTGCAGAGGCTGTACGGTTTTGTCCACCACTGTAGTGAGCTCTTTACCGTGTGTGGGAGCGAGAGTGTTTTGGTCATCGGGTGGTTATTGGATTTGTAATTGAGCCTGAGCCAGCCCTGGATACACCTCATAAATAGGAGTGCATTGGGGACCACGGGGTTGCACGATGCCATGTGACTGAGAAGTTGTAGACGGTCATGGACTGTGACAAGTGGCATTACATGGAGCGAATACGCTATTTGGCTGATCCTGAGGAACCTGTTGGTAGGTAGGGAGGCCATGGCTGTGGTGGAGTTGAGATGGGCCTCAGTGAATTGTATGGAATGGGTGGGTGTGAGCACTGATTTGCTCCATTTATCAGAAGTCCTAGAGACTGGAAACAAAGTTGGACCAGGTGAGTATAGCAATAGAAGTCATGTCTGGTTCTTGCCTTGATGAAGCAATCATCAAGATACAGATAAATGGTGACTCCACACTTCCTGAGGTGAGCCATGACCACTGCTAGAACCTTGGAAAAAACCCTTGGTGCCATGGAAAGTCTGAAGGGTAGGACTGTATATTGGTGGTGTTGCGAACCTAGGGTAAAACAGAGAAAACGTCACATGGGCACATGAAAATATGCGTTTTGTAGGTCGAGAGACGAAAACCAGTCATCAAGCTCCAGAGTGGGGATAATGGTGGCTAATGTGACCATTTTGAATTTTTGTCTTTTGACAAATGTATTTAGTGCCCTCAGGTCGAGAATTGAGCGCCAGCTGCCAGTTTCTTTTCTCTGTGAGGAAGTAATGAGAGTAGAACCCAGTCCTGTGAAACTCTGGCAAGACTGGTTCTATGGCTCCTAGGTATAGCAGGTGATCCACCTCTTGCTGCAGTATGATCTCATGATAGGGGTCACTGAAGAGGGACAGGGTGGGCGGGTGGGGTGGGAGGAGAGAGAGGAAAGGGATAGTGTATCCGAAAGAGAGTATCTGTATCACTCACTTGTCAGATGTGATGGTGTGCCATTTGTCAAGAAATGGCAGCAGGCGATAATTGAAGGGTTTGGTCGTATTTGGGATCTCTGGAGGAGGTAGTATGGTTTTTGCCCTCTCAACAAATGGCTCAGATTTGCTTATTTGGTTGGGATGGGCGGCTGGAGATATTAGTTTGGGGCCATTGTTGTTGTCTACTACAGCCACATTGCTGGTATGGCAGGTGGTCTTGCCTTTGGTAGTGGTATGTAGGTTGTGGGTATCTTGGCCTTTGGTATGGCTGATATCTGTACTGTCTTCTCTTTGTTACAGGTGTTTGGATCCCCAGGGAGCATAATGTTGCCCTGGAGTCTTTCACTGAGTGGAGGACCTCGCTGGTTTTTGATGAGAAGAACTTCTCTCCCTCAAATGGCAGGTCTTCCACTGACGATTGGATTTCTCGAGGGAAGATAGATGAATTGAACCATTAGGCTCATTGCATGACAACTGCCATGGCTGTTGTTCTTATAGCCATATCAGCTCTGTCCAAGGCAGCCTGAAGGGCTGTGCATGATATTGCCTAGCCCTCTGAAACAATCACTCTGAATTGTATCTTCTTATTGTCTGGTATATTATCAATAAAGGTGTTGAACTTTGCATAATTATTAAAATCGTCCTTGCTAAAAAGTGTGGCGTAGTTAACTACTCTCATTTGTAGTGTAGCTGATGCATACACTTTCTTCCCGAGTGAGTCAAGTCTCTTATTGTCCTTATTGGACGGCATGGAACGGTTTTGTTGCTTATTCCTCTGCTGAGCTGCATCCGCTACCAGTGAGTTTGGTGGTGGGTGAGTGAACAGAAATTCTGAGCCCTTAGGTGGGACATAATACGTGCGGTCTGCCTTTTTACAGGTAGGTGGGATTGAGGCAGGTGTTTGCCACAAAATCTTGGCAGGTTCGAGTATGGCAGAGTTAATTGATAAGGCAATTTTTGTAGAAGGTGTCGCCTGGAGGATATTTGTGAGTTTGTGCTGTGCGTCCTGCATTTCCTCCATGGGAACGTTCAAATTGGTTGCAACTCTTTTAAAGAGATCCTGAAAAGAAGAGAAGTCCTCGGGGTTGTAGAGGATGGTGACACCCTGGCCTCGTCCGTACCAGATGATGAGTTTGTGTCTAGTAATACCCCTGGACCTGAATTCGGGGAGTGATGTTCATCATTTTCATTTTGCTCCCTTCCCATTTGAGATGATTGGGTCAGGGGAGTGAGAGCTTTTGCTGTGTGTTTGACTTGTGTGATCTCTTGAAATGAACTAAGGTATCTATCTAATTATCTTCGGAACAGCTGAGGAACGAGGAGCACTGCGGAGTCCGTCTGAAGCTGGGGACAGTAAAAAGGAACGGAAGGGACGGTGGCTACGCATGCACAATGGTACTGAGGGAGGGGGAGTGCGCATCGCGCGTGCACAGCCCCAATGCACTGCTATCAAAAATCCACTCGGAGGCGCTGGGACACACCTACACCTACTATGGAGCACCCCAAGGGACGTCTTTTGAAGAAGAACTCTAGTCTGTGTTGATCAAGGGCAGCATCTGTGAGTAGGGTAGAGAGAAGGGTTGGACATGTGAAGGGGACATTTACATTACTAGACTTGAGTGCCTGAGAGGAAAAGGACACTGTCTAACCTACCTGAGCTGGGATATTTATTCATGGTTTTGGTTATGAACTTTGTGGTGTTTTCCCAAATTAATACCATGTTACTTTTTTCCCTTTTTATTAGAAGTTTCTTTTCTATATTCAGTCTCTGAGCTTGTGAGTGGGGAAGCATTGCCTCTCAGAGGTGCCCAGGGAGCTGTGTGAATTTCCCAGGTTACAGGGTAGGGGCGTGAGCCAGTTCTGTGTTGGATGGATGGAGAGGAACCCCTAGATTGCTGCTGGCACTACCTGGCAGAGGGGTTACATATACTAACCAGCTTGGGAGCTGGACATATCCCTGCTAAATCCTATTGCCATGCCTGGCCCCATCCCCAACCTCAGAACAGCTCAGCTCTTGGCGCTAAGCACCTTCCCCTTACTGCCATCTGGCTCCCAGCATTAGCCCTAGTGGCAACCTCAGTCTCCTTACTCCTGTCCATGTCTTTTTCCTCCCTCCCCTCCAAGCCACAACCCCATTCCCAGTTGTGTGGAGGGGCACATGGGTAAGTGGGAATGACCCTTAAACATGGGGTACGTCTAGACTACAAGCCTCTTTCGAAAGAGATCGTCTATACAGCCACCGCTTTTTCCAAAAAGCGATCCGCTTTTTCGAAAGAGAGCACTCAAGGCAGTCTGGATGCTCTCTTTTGAAAAAGCCCTGTTTGCATTCAAGAACGCCTTTTTTCTAAAGAGCGCTTTCGGAAAAAGGTGTTCTTCCTCGTAAAATGAGGTTTACCACCGTCGAAAAAACCACCGCGTTCTTTCATTTAATTTTGAAAGAACGCGGCGGCAGTGTAGATGCAGGTGAAGCTTTTTCGAAAAAAGGCCACTTTTTTCCAAAAAAACCCCTGTAGTCTAGACATAGCCTTGGGGACTACTGCTTTAGGAAGAGATCCTGCACTGTTGCTTTTACAGGGAGCAATAGAAGAGGGTCCCTATGACCTCTCCTCCTGCGACTTGAGTGCATTACTGCAGTGGAAAGTGGCATCCAGCCCTCAGAATAGGTTAGGTGATGCTTTTATAAAACAAAGTGGTTTTAGCCATAATAAAACTGTCTTTCTCTATTTACCAAAATCTACAGCTGTGCAGAAAGCCCTGATAACATGGGCCTCATTCCAGTTAGGAAAGGGGAAAAAATGTACACATCAGCATAACTCACATTGTTTTCAAGGACTTAAGTAGTGATCCATACAAACTGCACAAAGATGCCTTCATACAAATCTCTAATCCATTAGAACCACTTTCGTGTTAGTCCTTGCCCATGGTAAGATCCTGCAAACTGAAACACATCTGTGACCAAATTAATGCAAACTTTGCAATGATATTCCTCCCCCAACTAAGAATGATTAAAACGGCTCTGGAGATGTAATCCCTAGCCCCTCATACAAGACTTAGAGAATTGGGATACCATTTTTCCAGGGAAGAGGCTGAATGTCACTTCATGTCCTTATTTCTAAAAAGGAAATCAATTCATTCTTGTTCCAGTTAACAAAATAACTTCTGTGACTCTTTTGACCTCTGGCATACTGGAAAAGGACTCAAAACTTTATCCTCATGTGGGTGCCTAAGGATCTCTTGCTTGGTCTCCTTGTAGTCAGTTCATACGTTCTATAAAGCATTTCCAATCTTCTATGAGCTTTCTTCTCAGCATGTGTTTCTCTAGCCAGAAACATACGTGTGTGTATATACAGATGACAGATGTGTTTATATTGCTTTATGCATGGAACATTGTATAGGACTGCATTTTGCCAGATGAACTTGAAAGACTAAAGTACACTTACACATACTTCATTCTTCCGCAAAATAAATTTTTACATTTTATCTGAGATGAAGTGCCATTTCCTATGAAAAAACCTTCTTTAATAAATGTGCATTGTATTTCTGAAATAAAGAGATTATTTTCTGAAACAGACAAAATAAAATATAAAGAAATCAAATTTACCAAGCAAAAGATGTATTTTCCCCATTCCTGTTGCCATTGTTAGGTAGGCTTTATACACATGGCAACAAACTGGGCCAAAATAACTCAATACTTCACAGTGACAGTTTTCTCCATGATGTAAAGCTGTGAGGATTTTTTGGTGAACATTTTGTAGTGTGTATCCTTTGAGTGTACAAATATTGCATCTGTCTCATGACATTTGTCACCTTATTTATCTTAATTTAAACAAGAAGTTTTAGAAAGTGTGTTTTGGGAAGCAAGAACAGCTTTGCCAAATCAAGAAGAAAATTATGCAAGTTTAATATCTGGGGTTTTGGAAGACTGTAGAGTGCTAATTGTAATAACGCCAGCTTTACATAACTGTTTTCTTTATATTCCAAAGACTTGTTAAGGACTTCGCTGCTTGCATACAAGAAGTACATTCTGTTGTATTAGAACTAGATCATGTTTTTCATCCCTTACAGTACTACAGAAAGTTCCTTATAGGAAATGTTACAATTCAAACAATCTCCCCTACTGATTTTTAGACAAATCTTTCTGTTTATTTACAAAACAATTAGCTGAAAACCTAGACCAAGAAGATTCAAAGCTATTCCCTTGCAAGTGTGAAAGAAAGCTGGAATAGTCACATGATGACTATAAGTGCATATACAGAAATAAGTTTTATATAACTTTTTATAAAAAAATGTATCTCTTTATTACAGTCTGCTTTCAAGTCTTGGCTGTTTGACATCTGCATTTGGCTTATACCAACGAGTAAATCTCTAATCAAGAACCTGAGGAAATAAATATATCCCTTTAACTAATAAGAGGCGCTACCTGCAAAAATGTGAATTCATTATAAATGAAGTTTGCTTTTTGTTGTCATACTAGTCGACCAAGATATACAGACTTGGGATATTTTTCCTTCAGAGCAGGCCACTGAACTATGAAGTAATCTGAAAAGTAGTAAAGAATTTTTCCAGCCAGGGATAACGTTTCCACTCGGCAGATGCTCTCTACATACACAATGATAACTTTCCTTAGTGCCAGTATGTCAAGAAGAAGGGCAGATATACAAACAGGAACACATGTTCCTGGTCCGTTGCACAATATCTAAAAGAAACAAAACAAAAGTCATACATCAGACTTTTTAATATGTATAAAAAACCTTATGTTTCCATAGACTATTACATTCACAAAAATTAGACCTTTATTAATACTAAACAAAAAGCAAAGGCAAATTTACAGTAGGGTTTACAATACAATTGGCTGCCAAAAATATTTTAAACCAGGGGTTCTCAAACTGGAGGTTGTGAGATTATTACATGGGGAAGTGGGGGGGTGGGGGGGTGGGTTGCAAGTGTCAACCTCCACTCCAAAACCCACTTTGCCTCCAGCATTTATAATGGTGTTATAAATTTAAAAAAAAAACATTTAAAAATATATTTAAGAGGGGTTGCACTCAGAGGCTTGCTATGTGAAAGGGTCACCAGAACAAAAAAGATTGAGAACCACTGTTTTAAATATCAAATGTTGGGGTGAGGTGGGAGTATCTTTCTTAGAAGATACTTTTTATGAAGGGATCAAAATTCAACCACTTTCAAGAACACTACTAGCAAAGAAAATGGTCAAATACTGGTTTCAGGCAGGGCTTTCATTGATGACAACAGGAGACCCATGAATACAGCACAATAAAGCCTGAAAAGCTTAATTAAGATTTTTGAACTGGACAATACAGTTATAAACTCCTAAATTCTGGCCCAGAGGCAGCAGAACAGTACATGCTTAAAGCTTTGCTGAATTAGGGCTTTTATTAAGGCTTATTAGCTGAATTATTGGGGATTTTCTAGTAAGTACTTGGGAGTTTTACCAAAACTTGTTACCATTGTGCTCTTTTGTAGATACATGCCTGGCAAATATTAATTACTCTAGCGAGATAAAGGATATTTCTGTTTGATTAGTAAGAGGAGGCTCAAAGAGGGTAAAGCCAACATTTTCAAACTAGGATGTCTGCAGGCATCTAACCCATTTAGCTTCCTAAGTAAAAGTAGCCTGATTTCAGGGATAGGGGTCATGGTTACTTAACTGAGAGAGACTTATCGGCACATTTGGAACAGTAGCAGATTGTTTGGTAAATAATGGAGACACTGTATTTTATTATGACTAAAACAGCTTTACTTCCCTGGGATGCAATATAAAATTTGAATAACTTTAGATAATAGGGACACACAAATTGTGTTATCTATTCAGTCCTGCACTTCTCACACCTATGGGTGCTCACCTCATCTAAAAAACAGGCCACTTTTATTTAAGTACATAAAGTTTGGCATCCATGTGTGAAAATTTTGGCCCAAAGTGACTTGGCTAAGATCAAACAGTTGTTCCATAGCCAAGAGCACAGAATCTGGGAATCCTGGTTCCCTATCCTCTGCTCTTGTCAGCAGAACTAATTAAAAACACACAACTCCCATTAATTCAGCACTCCCAGGGTCGGACCATTAAAGTGTGTGTGAAATACTTATTTTAGGCTATTACATGTTGTATTTCCAGTTCTCTAAAGACTTCTTTTTGTGTAGAAAGTTACAAGTAGTTTGATAGATGTCTGGCAGTCTTTGATGACACAGCTTAGGACATTTTCTCATATGAATCAACAGCCACTAAGTTTATATGCAAAATAAAATGTCCTTTTTTGTGTGGTTTTTAAAGAAATTATTCACATTTGATTTTGATTAAACTTTATATACAGTGGGGAAAGACAGCTTAATGGGTAACACTTTTTAAACTCTCTAAATCATTGAAATTCAGGAGTAGTATTACGCAGTGCCCCAGTTAACCAAGAAATGTTTGCTACATGTCAACAGTAAAAAAAGTATTTGTATAATAAAATTACAGTGTAATTCTTTTCATACTAGCCTTTTTCTAATTATGAAGCAATTCAATTGAGAACATCAATTGCACATCAAATTTTAAATTTCAAAATAATATGCTGTTCTTTCAAAGCTGCTGATGCACTAGATATTGAGTACCTATACCAGGCTTGAAAGTCCACTTTCTAAAATATTGAGAATGAGAGTTGACATATAATTTCTGCATAATTTAAGCTTTAATTAAAAAAATAATTCTATTGCCTTACAGTTACTTAGGCCGTCAGTACTAAATTGAGGCTTGACACTGCGGAGGTCCATCTTCCAGCATTCGATCTAGTGGGTCTAGTAAGGTCCCACTAAATCCAACACTGAGTGCGCCCCCGTCAACTCAGGTATTCTTTACAGTCATGAAAAGTAAGGGAAGTTGATGGGAGAGTGTCTCCTATGCCCTTCTGCTGTGGGGACACAGGAGAAATTTGGCTTAAGGTAAGTTGATTCCAGCTGTGTTATTTACGTAGCTTGAGTTGCATATTTTAAGCCAGTCTTTCTGTTTAGTATAGACCTGCCCAAAGATAATCTTCCAAATGTGAATTAAGTAACTTGATGTTGTCATCCAGAGTCAAGTCTACGCACAGACACAGCATTGCAGCAGCAGCATAATCCACTCAGTTTCATCTCTGCTATTCAGAATCCTAAGAGCAGCAGTGAAACAGAGATCACTTTGGCTTAATACCACTTTACCTGATTTGCGGAATTTTCTATGACATACCCTCAGTGTCTAATAATTCTGTTCTTTACTATTGTTTCTACCAAATGCTCAATACTGAGGTTAAGCTCACTGGACTATAAATGCCAGGATCTCCTCAAGAGCCTTTTTTTTTTTTTTTAAATTGAAACTATATTAGCTACCTTTCAGTCATCTGATATAAAGGCTAATTTCAGAGCTTGGTTACAAACTACAATTAGTAGTTCTGGAATTTCACATTTTGAGTTCCTTCAGAACTCTTGGGTAAATACCATGTGGTCCTGGTAACTTATTACTGTTGAGTTTATCAATTTGTTCCAAAATCTCTTCTATTGACATAGTAGTTTGTGACAGTACTTCAGACTTGTTTGCAAAAATAATAACTCCGATGTGGGTATTCCCCCACATCTTCTAAAGTAGAGACTGATGCAAAGAAATCATTTAGCTTCTCTACAATGGCTTATGATGTAGAGCAGCCTTCAGACTTTTCCCATTTATGCTGACTGATAATGGAGCCACAAGTGATGTTATAGCAACTAGGGATGTTAGCGTGTAATCGGTTATGCAATTAACTGATAAGCCTGGGCTTATTGGTTAATCATAACTACACACAACACCCTCCATCCCCTTGCTGCCTCTCTATCAGAGGTACAAGTGGGGCGGGGAAGGTGGCAGCCAATACCTGTGGAGAGTCAGCTTTTAAGCTGGCTCCCTGCACATGCTGGCTCCTGCAGAAGCCATCACTCACAGAGAGACTGCTTTTAAGCTGGCTCTCTGTGTGTACTGGCTTCTGTAGCGCTGCCAGCCCCCTCTTGCTGCCTCCCACAGAGGCAACAGTGTGGGGGAAGGGGAACAGCAAAAGGGGGGCAGACGGCTTTGCAGAAGTCAGCACGCACAAAGAGCCGGCTTAAAAGCCAGCTTCCCGTGAATAATGGCTTCTGCCTGCCTCCCCCCACCTGTTGCCTCCAATTTTGACATTACAGCCATTTCACTCATCTGCAGTGAAACTGCATCCCTGGAAAATAAAAATTCAAGACAAAATCATGGACTTGTCTTTTACTTCATTATAATTAATACAGGAGACCTGAAGACTTGGTTTTAAACATTTATATTGTGTAAATATCTTGCGCTGCTGTCTGCAACAGTGCCATACAAATGCCTGTTCTCACTTTCAGGTTACATTATAAATAAGAAGCAGGAACCATTATTTTCTCCAAATGTAAATAAACCTGTCTTACTGATTGATTGAAGTACAGTAGTTGAACTGAGTGGACTTGTAGGCTCTAAGGTTTTACACTATTTTGTTTTTGAGTGCAGTCCTGTAACACAAATCTACATTTGTAAACTGCACTTTCACAATAGAGAGATTGCACTACAGTACTTGTGTGAAGTGAACTGAAAAATGCTATTTTTCCAGTGCACATTAGTAATAAAAATATAAAGTGAACACTGTATACTTTGTATTGTGTTGTAATTGAAATTAATATATTTGAAAATGTAGAAAAGCCTCAAAATATTTAATACATTATAATGGACTTTCTATTGTTCAAGTGCAATTAAAACCACAATTAACTGAAATTTATTTTTTTATTGCATTTAATTTTGAGTTAATCATATGAGTTAACTGTGATTAACTGACTACCCTAGAAGAGACACATTTGCTCGCCAGGGCAGACATGACAAATGAGAGTAATGAATCCTGTGAGTGAAGGAGGAAATGGGAGAACAAAGACAGTGTAATTACTTAAGTTTTATGTGCACAGTTCTTTTGTTTCTACTTGTGATGGAAACTTTTCCACCATAATCAGAATATGATTTTTACAGATCCAACCCCAAACTCTTTTCCCATATTCCCGTCTCCAAAAACAAAACAAACAAACAAACAAACAAACAAACAAACAAAAAGCCCCACACCCATCACTCTATTCTATTACTCAGAAAGAAAGAAGAAACTCCATGAAGTCTTAGACCCTGAGCATGTGGGCAATACCCAGTGTACAAATACTACAGAGAATTCTTTCCCAGGTGACCTGAGCCCTCCCCATCTAGCGTCTTATCTCTGGGCACTGGAGATTTTTGCTACTGGCAGCTGCCAATAGGCCACATGCCATTGTAGGAAATCCCCAATTATCATCTCTTTTCATAAATTTATCAAGATCAGTCTTGAAGTCAGTTAGGTTTTTTCTCTCCTGCCCCCAGGGCTTTGAAGATGAAGCATTCTATAGACGTGTAAAGTATTAAGCAAAGAACAGAAGACTCTATTGTGCTTTAATAAATCCTGGAAGAGAACGCAGTCTTAATTTTGTGTGATTAAACTTTCCTTTTTTTATACTGTGCAAGTTACAGAGCTGACCTTTTTCCTTGTCCTACTATGGTTTCTCTTGTACACTCAGTTTTTTTAATCTAAAAAGGATAATAGTAGACGAGACATAATATAAAAACAATATGGTACGAGACAACCATGGGGAAAAAATACACTGGCATACAAAACAAGCTACCAGATTCCCCTTATTAGCAGCATCACACACAGTGCACTTGTTTAAAATGTAAAAAATAGGAAAGGCTTATAACAAAGATCTAATGAGAGTCATGATATAAAGGAACAATAACTTCTTATCCATTTTAGCAACTTGCTCAAGTGCTGTGAACTTAAGACATTTTGAACATGGAACAGAGAATGGAAAATCTTAGCTAAGAGAAATAAAGGTCTCCTTTCATATGCTTTCATTGTGTGAGCATTTCTATAACAAATAGCTATGTTTGTTATAGGAATAAAAGTATAACCATTTAAACAGTTAACAGATAAGCATCAGCTTATCAATTTCTGTTACAATTATACGCTTATACTGCAGAGATGCAGCGAAGCCTCTCTAGGAGTGGGCCTGGGGGCCCTGCCAGTCTTGCTCCCAGGGAAGCTTTGCTGCGGGCTCTGCAGTATAACTTTTAAAAGTTATACTGCAGAGCATGCAGTGGCATGTAACCACTAGGATTTTTAGCGGTTACAGTTATATTTTTACATGACTTTTTACATCCCTACTTTGTTATGGTCAATTTAATTACAGGGTGCACCTTCCTAAACTGGGACTCTCTTGTCCGACAACATCCGTGGTCCGGTTGCTGAACAAGAGAGTCCCAGGGCAGGAGGGCCAGCAGCTGAGAGCCCCATGAAAGGCGAGGCTGATGGTAGTGGGGTCAGGGCCCCAGCACACCTGTGGCAGTAGCAGGGCCGTAGTAGCGGGGCAGGGGTAGCCCACGCGTGCCAGCCTGGCAGTGGTGTTGTGCTGTGGTCGGCAGTGGGGACAGAGCCGCAGCAGCCTCGCTGGCAGGGGAAGCTCATCTGGGGCCATGGCAGGTTGGCAGTCGATCAGGGCCACGTGCTGGCTGCCAGCAGAGCCGCAGCAGCTGGGCCAGGGCTGCATACTGCTCTGCCAGCAGTGGGGCCAAGGCAGCTGTGTTGCCTGGCAGCATGGAGCCAAGGGCTGGGGAACCCCAGGCACCTGCAGAAGCATGGGGCCGGCGGCCATAGAAGCCTGGGTGCCCATGGCAGCATGGGGTCAGAGATCAGAGAAGCCTGGCCACTGTGGCAGCCCATGGCAGCGCGGAACTGGAGAACCCTGACAGCCAGTGACAGGGCGGGGTTGGGGGCTGGAGAAGCCTGGTTGCCGACGGCAGCGCCGGGCTGGGGAAATCTGGCTGCACATGGCAGCTCAGGCTAGGGCCAGAGAGCCTCAGCCACCAAAGGCAGCCCAGGGTTGGGGTTGGCGGCAGCAGAGTGGGTGAAAGTGAAGAGGGGGCCAGAGGCAGGGGGCCGGCTGGCTTGAGGTCCATGACAGGGAACACCTCCCCTGGACTGGCAAATTCTGTCGTGACCTTGCTGGACCAGCGAGGTCCAACCTGTAGCTTAAAATCTGGGTATTTTACAATGCTTAATTATTTCTAAGGCATTGCTCTTGGACATAAAATAGAAATACGATTTTGAAAAGAGGCTTGTGATTTTGGTAGATAACACTTTGAAGTGTTATCTACCAAAATCACAAGCCCCTTTTGAGCACTTGTACTCTAAAAATCAGGCCCCTCTAAGATGTCTCAAGTTTGACAACCAACTTTTTTTCCACTTTTGAAAATCTTAGCTCCAGAATCTGTCTGAAAAGGATTATGAAGAATGCTTTTTTTTGTTTAACCAAGTGTCTGAGCTAGAAATATACTGAGCACCTCCTGAGAGTTGTTCAGCATCCTCAACTCTAAATGACTTCAGGGTAGGATACTGTATTCTGCTCCCTAACACAAAGCATGAGCAGTCGCCACAAGCCCAACACAAGGTACGGAAGCAGATATTATTCTCCTCACAACTAAGAGACAAGGCATATAAAACCAGTGCAGCTGAGTCTGCTGCTTCCCGTATATAGATTTTTGGCCCCGAGTGAGACCATTATAAAATTGTTCTTAAATTTTCTCAATACATGTGTGTAGTATTTTAATGCAAAGAGCTTAGGGAATAGGCAAAGATGTACTGTTTCTTTAAACTATTATTCATTTTATCAAGATGGATTTTTTTTTATAATGTCAAAAGCATTATGTGCATACTAAACTACCAATAGATTAGCAATTTTGACACAAGTTGACAATTTTACCAGCAAATGTCACAGTCATTTTAAGGTTCTTTTACAAACAAAGGATCGATTGAATTATGCAACAGTTACTTCAGTGTTCTTCTCATATGATTTTCCACGTCGGCTGCTTTGGTAGCATATTAAACTACTCAGATTTTCCAGTCAATTTCACTCATAATGATAACTTGATAAAATAGATACCATTAAATGAAACCATTGCTGTAGCAAGGCAATTTCCTAATGCACTCATTACTCTGATCTCATATAAGCTGTCCATTTAATTTGGATAAAAGGCACTTTACCTTTTCTTTGCTTTTCTTTTTTAATTACTGTGTGGAAAGAAGAGCAGGGGACTCCACAATGACTTTTCCTTGATCTTCTGTTTTATTTAAACTACATATGAGGCTTGCTGTGACACAAACCTAACTCCACCAATTAAGCCAAAAAGACCAGGATCAGGCCCATAAACAGACTGTGTACAGCAGTGATTCTCTACCTGGTGGTACATGTAACCTGGGAGTATACAGAGGTCTTCCACGGAATACATCATCTCATCTAGATGTGTGCCCAATTTTACAACAGGCTACATAAAAAACACTAGTGAAGTCAGTTCAAGGTAAAAGTTCATGCAATATTTTGTTTATATTGCTCTATATACTATGCACTGAAATGTAATTACAATATTTATATTTCAATTGATTTACTTTATATGCTAAACATGAAAAAGTAAGCAATTTCTCAGTAATAAAATACAAGTGTCACTGCATTCTATGTCTGATTTTTGTAAGCAAGTAATTTTAAGTGAAACTCGAGGGTACTCAAAACAAATCAAATTTTTGAAAGGGGTACAGTAGTCTGGAGTGGTTGACGATCAGTGATTTACAGAAGCTATCATGGTGCAGCATACTGCATATGTAGTTAACCTTGATGTTATTTAGAATTACTATAGTAGATAACTGAAGTTTTTAAAAAGTTTTGTTACAATTGCCTGTCTTGTTTATATCATCACTACTGAGGATTCTGTAATTATATGTTATCAATAGGTATCCCAAACAAGTCTTGCTGAAATCTTTAAGGACACATACAGATAAATATGAGTGAAGGATGGATGAAGTTGTATGTATTTAAATAATGTTGTTATTTTGGGAACTTTATGAAATGTTAAAATTAAAAATGTGAATATCAGAAAAAAAGGGGGGACAAGATTTCACTAAAATGTAGCTAAATATTAGAGATAGGTCAGAACCAAAACCCTGAATTTAAGCACATTAACTTTGGGGAAGTTTGGCTCTAATTCAGGTGGTTTGGTTTTTTTTGGTGCTGGACCAATCTTTAATAAATATAGTCAAATGCAAAAGTGACAATTTTGAATGCTTAGGACTTATTCAAATGCACTGGGTGATAGTAACAGAAACATATTGGCTTTAGCAACAAGGAATCCAGTGGCACTTTAAAGATGAACAAATCTATTACGGTATTAGGGTATGTCTACATTAGCCCCCTAGTTTGATCTAGGGAGGCTAATGAGGGCGACCAAAATTGCAAATGAAGCGCGGGATTTAAATATCCCGCGCTTCATTAGCATGTTCCTGGCCGGTCGCCATTTTAGAAATTGACAAGCCCAAAGTAACTGCCTCCATCTACACGTGGCAGTGAAATGGGATTCCGAATTAAAGCCCTAACTCAAATTAGCTGGTAAACCTCATTCCAGGAAAAATACCAGCTAATTTGAGTTAGGGCTTTAATTCGGAATCCCATCTCACTGCCGCGTGTAGATGCAGGCAGTTACTTTGGGCTAGTCAATTTCTAAAAATGGCGACCGGCCAGAAACATGCTAATGAAGCGCGGGATATTTAAATCCCGTGCTTCATTTGCAATTTTGGACGCCCTCACTAGCCTCCCTAGATCGAACTATGGGGCTAGTGTAGACATACACTTAGAGAATAAGCTTTTGTGAGCTACAACCAATGTTCCCTCTATTTTTTTCTGGCCAGGCATGCACAGATATACAGCACCAATAGAAACACATGCTGCCAGCTGTGGAAGGCTATGGGCACTTTGCTAATCAGCTGGATGGCATTTTAATCTCTCCTGGGCAACCGCCCAAGCACTCAGCTTACAGAGAACACTGGCTACAATTCACTTCCTCAGATGCTGAAGAGAAAAAGACAAAAAGAAAGAAAAGGAAAGGATACAGAGATGGGACTGTGACATCAGTGCTAATTAAATGAGAGAGGATGTGGCTCGTCTCCAACAGTGTTGAGAAGAAAATGAGCAGTCCTGAGGCACCTTAGAGACTGACAAATTTATTAGGTCATGAGCTTTCATGGGTAAAACCTACTTCATCAGTACACCAACATATTTATGGCTGACTTAGAACAATGATTCCTCAGCTCCTATTCCCAAGTGCTCCTCCTCTACTTACACTACATTGACAACATCTTTGTCATCTGGACCACAGGAAGGAGACTCTTGAAGAAGTCCACTGGGATTTCAATTATTTCCACTCCACTATCAATCTCATCCTGGACCAGTCCATGCAGGAGTTCTACTTCCTGGACACTAGTACAAATAACTGATGGTCACATAAATACCACTATATACTAGAAACCTACTGACCCCTATACATACTTATGCACCTCCAGCTTTCGTTCAAAGCACACTACAACCCTCACCTAAAACCTCTCCTCCACATCATCAAGGCTCTACAACCTATCAGATGATCCTTCGCTCTCACAGACCTTAGGAGACAGGCCAGCCCTCACAGACAGCCCTGCAACCTGAGGCAAATAATCACCAATAATCTCACACCCCACAACAGAAACACTAATGCAGGAACCTATTCCTGCAGCAAACGTTGCCAGCTCTGTCCACATATCTATCTTAATGACACCATCACAGGACCTAGCAACGTCAGCTATACCATCAAAGGTTCAGTCATGTGCACATCAACTAATTTAATATATGCGAACATGTGCCAACAACGCCCCTCTGCCATGTACATCAGATAAACCAGACTGTCTCTATGCAAAGAATAAATGGACACACATCAGACATTAAGAATGGCAATAACCAACATCCAAAAAGCCAATGGGGGAACATTTTAACCTTCCTGGGCACATAGTTTCAGACTTGCACATAATGTTTCACAGATTAACCAATTAAAGGGGAAGCCGGTAGGGGGGTGCTCCAGCCTGGCTGGAATAGCGTGCCCCTTCCCAACGGCCAGACTGGAACAGCCCCCTGCCACAGGTGAACAGGGGCTGCTCCAGCTGGGCTGGAGCGGTTCCTGTATGGCTCCGCAGCGGTTCCCATATGGCTTGAGCAGCCCCCTGCCCAGCATGGGAAGGGAGCTGCTCCAGCCTTCACCAATTATCTGAAACTGGTAAGCATCACCCATTGTGGATGATGCTTACTGGTTAACCTTTCACATCTGTAGTTGCCATTCTCAGACAGAAAAACTTCAAAACTGACTGTAGAGAGAAATTGCTGAGTGGAATTCTTATGCAAATTTGACATCTAAACCAAGGTCTAAAACTCTAAATAAAAACATGAATTGGTTCTCCCATTACAATAGTCAATTTCTCATTCAGGTATTCTCATCTTCTCACCAATGTTGGAGATAAGCCACATCAATTCTGATTGAATTAGCACTGCTGTCACAGTCCCATCTCTGTATCCTTTTTTGCTGACAGACTAACATGGATACCTCTCTGAAACCTGTCATATTGGCTTAATAGCATGAATTTACACATTTGAGGACAAATGAAAAAATTACTAGAAAGATGGCATCTAATCTACATTTTGGTAAGTGGCATATCTCCTTAAATGAGATCATTGCCAGTGAACAGGCTAAGTAATTAATTTCAGTGACTCCAAAATTGAACACATTCACTCATAGTTTAAAAGTCCCTGAGGCACTATGCCAGAGAAACAAATATAGAAACAGGAGGACAGTTTTAAAATTTAATCAGAACCTTTCTACATGTACTGCCCAAATAAATTAGGCCATATTTAAGTCAATAATTATTATCCTTCACAGTCACAGGACTACAGATATTTTACAGGTCTCCAGCTATAGAACTCAACTGTAAATTTTTTGGGATGAAATTTAACACTTCCCCTCTTTTTAGTAGCTATTAAGAAATTTTGCAGGGTGTCCTCACCAACATGCAGTTACTGACTGTGAGGCCATGATGCCTTATTTGTCTATTGCACTATTTACTACAATGCCAAAATGTCTCTAGTAAGCATGGTCAGGGTATTATTCAGATACTCTACTACAGAGAAATATCTCCTCTAACATTAAGTTCAGGATTCTGTTTCTTCTGTTGACGATACCATAAACATCTTAATACCAGAGAAGAATAGTAATAGAGATGTAGCCGTGTTAGTCTAGTTTAGCTGAAACAAAAAACAGGACTATGTAGCACTTTAAAGACTAACAAGATGGTTTATTAGGTGATGAGCTTTCGTGGGCCAGACCCACTGAGGAAGTGGGTCTGGCCCACGAAAGCTCATCACCTAATAAACCATCTTGTTAGTCTTTAAAGTGCTACATAGTCCTGTTTTTAATACCAGAGAGTGAAAGCAGTGCACAGCTTTGCCTGTTTCAAAATTTAGTCTATTGCTAAGGCTAAATTGCTATGTCTAGACTGCAGGCTTCTTTCGGAAGAACCTTTTTTCCGAAGAGATCTTCCAAAAAAAACTTCTTCCAAAAGAGAGCGTCCACTCACAAAAGCACGTTGAAAAAGCGATCTGCTTTTTCAAAAGATAGCGTCCATTCAGTGTGGACGCTATCTCGCATTTAAGTTGTGATTACTATGGACCAGGGCACCTGTGCTTTTTCCTCTTCTTTTGAAAGAACTTCCTCTTCCCCGTCCACACACGACTTTTTCCGAAAGCTCTTTCGGAAAAAGGCTTCTTCCTTGTAGAAAGAGGATTACCATCGCTGGAAAAACCCCTCTGTTCTTTCGATTTACTTTCAGAAGAATGCGATTGCAGTGTGGCCATAACTCAGGTTTTGTCAGAAAAACAGCCATTTTTCCGACAAAACACTGTAGTGTAGACATACCCTAAGTAGAAACAGAATTTTGCATTGGTAAAAAGGACCATGAATTTTGTTCTAATATACTACTAGAAAACTTACTCGTTGCATCCGGGTCCTTCAGGACAGGGGGCTGGCAGTGGGAGGGATGCAGGAGTCAGGGCAGGGCCTTGGAGATGGGGGGGAGGGGGGGACAGGAGTCTGGAAGAATGGGGGGGTGCAAGGATGAGGGTTGGGGGCTGAGGAGGGGCTCAGGGCAGGGGGTCCCATCCAGCGGGGCTTTCTCTCCCCACCCACCTGTCAGGAGCCTTTTGCCTACCCCACCACCAGTGCTGCAGCCAATGGCCAGGAACGGGGGGAAGGGTTGGGCCGGGGGGCTACCTACTCAGTCTCGTGATAAACAAGATGGAGGAACCCCAGCCCTTCTGGCCATTCTCTTGGTGGTGCAGCTGCCCCAAGTGGTCTCTCGGCAGTATAGCTCTCCCCTGCAGGCTTGCTGCTCCCCCAGTGGCCACTGTCAATATCATATCCCTCCTCTCTGTGCACCTCCTTTTCCATGAGAAAACAGTCCCATTCCCGGCACTTCCCATTTTCTTGGCACAACCAAACCTTGGCCTTCCTCTTACTCTAACTTAAAGTAAGCTGCATATGAAATTTGGTGGTCCTAGCTCTTACCGTTTAGAAGGAGTTCTTGGACAAATGGGCTCAGCGACAGATGGATGGACCGTGATAGAGATGCAGCTGTGTTAGTCTGGTCTAGCTGAAACAAAAGACAGAACTATGTAGCACTTTAAAGACTAACAAGATGGTTTATTAGGTGATGAGCTTTCGTGGGCCAGACCCACTTCCTCAGATCAATATGTGGAAGAAAATCGGCACAACCATATATACCAAAGGGATACAATCAAAAAAATGAACACATGTGAAACTGACAAATTTAAGCATGAATGACAATTCTGTCAATGCACACAAAACAGACATAAGACTCTCTCACAGAGAGAAAGCTGTTGCTTGCCATTTCAGCCAGACTGACCATTCCCTCAATGACCTTAAAACATGCATATTGCTTCAAAGCGACTTTAACTCCAGACTTCAATGAGAAGCTTCAGAATTGTCATTCATGCTTAAATTTGACACTTTTTGTATGGGTTTAAACAAAGACTCTAATTATCTCACCCATTACAAAGATAGCTTCTCCAATTATCACCCCTAATGTCATTACCTTACAGAAACTTCCCCTATTATCACCCCTATGTCATTACCTCACAGACACTAACCTTCCCCCCTCACTCCCACTCTGTTCTAAAATTTGATTTGTCAATTTCACATGAGTTCATTTTTTTGATTGTATCACTTTGGTATATATGGTTGTGCCGATTTTCTTCCACATATTGAGCTGAGGAAGTGGGTCTGGCCCACGAAAGCTTATCACCTAATAAACCATCTCGTTAGTCTTTAAAGTGCTACATAGTTCTGTCTTTTGTTTCAGATGGATGGACAGACATTTCTAAAGTATGTAGATTGATTATAGTCTGATCTTGTCATCCTTTCTTAATGGGAGTTTTACCTGAGTAAAGACCTTAAGCCTAAGTATACACACATTGTATATTCATTAACGGCCTGATATGCCAAACAGCTACTCCCTCTTAGAACAGATAAGCATTTCACGATTAACAAGCTTTGTTTTACATACCAAATCTGGCTTTAGTCTGAAAGTCAAAGGAAAGGAGTAAAGTACGGAGTACACTGTTGTAAGTATTGAAGAGCTCCAAGATTGCTGCACCTCCCGACATCTGGGAATGCGATTAAGGGTAAACTGGAAGAGAACAGGATAAATTAAATTACTTTCTTTCCGAGGAATATGTGACAGCATATACATCAACATTATTATAAAAACATTTGTTTGTTGCTCATTGTCTCCTTTTTACATGCACTTGTTATGTCTAAATCTGGAATGTAAACACTTTGGTCAAGAACTTTGTTGTGTAAAATAGAAGAACACATTTGGGGCACTGTAAAAACAATACTTCTGCTAAACATCAGAATTCTGCTCTTCCGCTCCATCCCACATTACTTTAAAACATTTTTAGCTTAATAAAAATAGACAGGAGAATCAACTTCATCTGCAGTTTGTTAACTTAGTGCCCCACCTAGTGGACAACACTAAGCATTAAGACAATTTTACGTTTGTACTCATAACTGGACATAATTTTCTGACTTTTCCAAGTGTAAACTGGAAATGGAGTTATTGCAGTGTAAAAATTGAGATAAGCAAGAAGAGAATCTAATGAGGCAGTGGCTAGCATACTCTTATTTTAATCCAGATTTTAAAACAAAAATAAAATAAATGATATTCTTATCCTTTAAATTAGGGTTGGGGAACCAATGGCCTGCAGGCTGGATCCAGCCCATTGGTTAATTTCATTTGGCCCTCCCTAACACCCTGAACCTCAGTGCACATATGGGGGTGATGCAGTACCCCCTGATTTTCTGTGGGGTCACAGCCATCAGTCCCTCAAACAGAGCTCTGCTTTCATCCCCAGCTGTGGTTCCAGCCTCAACTCCCTGTCCAAGTCTCTACCCTCCCTTCCAGAGACACAGCCCAGTTTTGGACCCAGTTCTGAGGACCACTGGCTTTCAGCACCACTGCCTCTGCACCCCATCCCAGGCAGGTGAGCTAGAGCTATAAGCGCCAGCTTGCCCCGCAGTGTGGAGAAGCCCTGAGCCTCCGTGTCCTGCTGGGCAGGTGAGTAACTCCGAATTTACTTTTTCTGTGGGTTAATGGCTCATGACAGAAAAAAAGATTACCACCTCTGCTACAAATGAATGCATCAGCCACAAAACTGACAAATATACATAGAAAAAGTATTGAAGAAATTAATAATTGAGAAAAGTAGTATTGTCAATTTATTTAGAAACTAGTAAATTAAAGGGAGGAGGAGAGAGAATATTCAATAATCAGGAGATACACAAAACTGCAGAAATTCATCCCCTCCTCCCCCCCAAAAATAGGTAGCACATGGATAATAGTACTTAGAATCCACACATCCTTGCTAGCAGGCTTTTGGACCTGTTTGTAACAATTCTAGAATACACAGATGGGTCAAAAGTCACTCTCTAGTCACAGTGAAACTCCAAACAAACATACCATGTGTGATAGCCGTTTTAGAGAGGTGGCCAACTATTTGCTAAGAATTGGCCAGAAGCTGTTAACTCATTTCACGAAGGCCACTAACAGTCACCAATTTGCAACAAGTTTCAATAATCATCAACTTGATAACCTGGAAGTGAAATGCTCCTAATCTCATCACCAAAACCATAAAGTCTCCTGTAATTCTAAATATACCAATCTTAGCTAACGTCATGTTTCCCTGAGGAGTGGTGGGTTAAAATCAGGAGAAACTAAGTTTTAAGACAATTACTTGTTAAAAAAAGTAAACTAAGAGAGAAATTCTTAAGATTATAAAAGTTGGACAGACAATCTTTCTGTAAAGAGGATTGGAAAATATGGTTAAAAAGCAGCAGAAGTTACAGAACAGAACATTATTCCAACAGTCTTTCTAATGTAGCTATACATTTGAAATACACACTCATTGTCATAAACTTTTTTCTTTAAATACTGTAATTTTGAGTCATCCGTTTTATGACATTGTGAAAACATTCTATTTAACAACTACAGACTGTATTAAATCTGTATTAAATCTTAACATGGAATTGTATAGAAGGGAAACTTGTTTTGAAAGTACTGAATTGCAGTGTGTCGTATCAATACATAGAAGTTACCACAATGTGACAGTATGTTTTAAACTTATGATTTCCAACACCCCCGATCTATATTTTGTTTTAGAAACGGAAAGCTTGCAATAACATTTTCCATCTGTACTATAATCCAAAGGCTAACAGTAAGCACTTAAATCTGATACATCTTTTAATGGAAGTCCGCGTATCATATTAATATATACCAGAGATGAACCAATTAGTCTTTTTTCATCTCAGATATGATATCATAAGGTTGTGTTTATTTATAATTGCTTTTTCCGCAGTTAGAGACCTTTACATTGTTAGTCAGCCATCAAATTGTCCAGACTGGCAGTTAAACAACAGATGACTGGAGAATGGTAAGCTTAAACATTACTGTTGTAGTCCTTTATTATCTAGTCACTTTTTTTACTACCTTGCAGAATCATGCAAGGAGCAGTAGTGAAAGCTTGCCATTGCCATGGCCCATAACAGTGTGTTCAACTGAACATGCTTCCAAAGGAATTAGATATATTTAACCTCCTTTCATGCTGAAGAATTAGGATTTCCTAATGTGATCTATTTTATAAGGTAAGATATAGAAGAGAATATGAGGTGTAGGGTAAACTTATTTCCAACATGCAATTAGACATATGTCTATATAGGCGTTAATTAACCTTGCTGCACTAACCCTCTTCAGATATGAATATTCAATAAAATGAATGGAAGCTATAAAATCAAGCATCAACATTAAGGTCACCTGTTCTAATACAAACTGCTCATTCTATTGGTGAACCAGTAACTTGTGAGGGTTCTCCATCAATGCTGCAGAACCCTTCCAGAACCAGGTTCTATGGGCAGCAGCTCTCAGGAGAGCACTGGCAGCATGGATCTTGCAGAAAAAGTGCAGTCAAGGATCTGGGGGAAGTGGGGAGCTCAGAGGCAAGGGGCAGTGCAGAGGCCAAGAGTCTCTGCATTGAAGGCCCTTTCTATTGGTGGATTACTCAGGATTCATGGGATTAGGAACTAGGGATGTTAAATTTAAACAATTAATTGAACAGCTGATGGAATTTGCACTGACTATTTGATTAACTGATATGGGCGCTTCCGCCTCTGAAATGTAGCAAGAGCTGCGCTGGCTCTTGCTACATTTCAAAAGCAGAAGCGCTGCAGGGGAGTATGGGGCGAGCGGGGGGAATTCAAGTAGTCCTCCGCTGGCCCCGTGCTCCCTGCATTTCAAAAGCAAAGTGCGTGGGAAGCGTGGGGCAAGATGGTGGTTAGCTAATTAGCTAGTGAACCTGATAAAGGTTTACCAGGACTCAGTTGCGAAGAATTCTACACATAGGAAGTTCCTGATGAGAGAGGTATCCAGCAAAGCTCCCTAATGAGAGATGCTGGAAAGTATGCTCTGAGGAACAGGGAATTTCTAAATGATGGACGGAAGTCAAGTCTGTCAAAAACCATAATTGACAGATCTCTTCAGAAGGACTCTTGCTAAGTAGTGGCAAGAGGCCTGACTCCAAGGAAGAGACTTGTGCTAAAAGAACCCTGCTGGAAAGAAATGGTAGATCTAGGTGGGAACACAAATTGAGATTGACTTAGTCTTCCAGCTAAGACCCAGGGGTGAAAGCTTGCTTATATCTTTATTTGGTCTTTGTTCCCTATATAAAGCCTTTGTGAACTTATTGATGATGTGAGGAAAGTGTGGAAACATCTACAGTACCACACAGCTGGAAGAGCGTGCTATAGCAGTGTTTCTCAACCTTTTTTTTTATAAAGTACCCCTTTAAAAAAATTATAAGTACCCCCAGTCCTACAGTTTTCAAACAGAGAATTTTTTTCTACCATTGCAACACATTTGTTTAAGCAACTTAATCGTAGCCGGGCGGGCGATGAAATTTTTGGGTGTAAAAAGTACAAAAATAATAAAGCGCTGTAAAACATAAAACAAAAATTAAGTTTTCTCCAAATTTCAGTTGTGTTGATGTACCCACCAGACTTCTCTTGAGTACCCCTAAGGGTACTCGTACCACTGGTTGAGAAACACTGTGCTAAGACACATCCTGTGACAGTGATTCAGTTCCTAGCCTTCCTTAGGAAGAGGAAAAATCACCCCTGTGAAGATAAATGAGGGGGAAACTCTGCAAGTTACCATTCACTGTGTTTCCAGTCTTCTGCAAAGGAACAGGAGAGCTTTAATACATGTACACTCAAAACAAAAAAATATTAAATCCTCAAGCTCTCCCCATGCTGGAACAAACAATAGGCTGAAAGCATACTCTATGCTGTATGCTCCTCAGCTGGCTGAAAATAAGCTATCTATGCTGCAGGTAAATTGATCTTTTCACCATCTCCCCATGTTGAATATGCTTATAGAGTGGGCAGCCTGTATTTCTCAGAAGAGTTGAGACTCTTTTTCCAAAGGAAAAAAAATCTGTTCCCAAAAAGTCCATCTCAGACCCTCACATGAGTTCCTCCTACTTTCTGTCTATAAGGAAAAGACAATAATGGAGTTAGCCCATTTGCAGTGGGTGGAAAAATTCAAGAAACTCCCAAATGACCCTAAAAAGACCCTAGCAAAATGCTACATAATATGAAGATTCCAAAACTATTTTTTGTTATGAATAATGCTAATTATCGGACTATTATCAGGTGAATGACAGAGGGATTTCAAACAACTTTACTCCAAAATCCTTCTCTTCATTCCACCGTACATTTAGACACTAAGGCTGTGTCTAGACTGGCAAGTTTTTCCGCAAAAGCAGCCGCTTTTGCGGAAAAACTTGCCAGCTGTCTACACTGGTCGCTTGAATTTATGCGCAAGAGCACTGACTTTGTAATGTACAAAATCAGTGCTTCTTGCGCAAATACAATGACGCCCCGTCTGGCAAAGCCTCTTGCGCAAATGCTTTTGCGCAAGAGGCCAGTGTAGACAACTCCAGAATTGTTTATGAAAAAGCCCCGATGGCTAAAATGGCGATCGGGGCTTTCTTGCGAAAGCGTCTAGATTGGCACGGACGCTTTTCCGCAAAGTGCTCTTGCGCAAAGCGCCCATGCCAATCTAGACTGCTTTTAACGGAAAAACTTTTCTGTTAAAAGCATTTGCGGAAAATCATGCCAGTCTAGACGTAGCCTAAATGTTTTGTTCTCAAGAAGGAAAATCTTTCTACCTCACTTCTGCATTAAATAAGCAGAAAGAAGAATGTAATTGCTTAGGTGGAATAACTCTCCCCTTAATCTTTAATAGAAATTCCCATCAAAATATGTCTATGAAACAAGATACTGAATTATTCTCAGCTAGGCTCACCACAGACTTATGAAAAATATTTTTCACTTAAATACAAAATGTGTTGGCAGCTGGCCAGGAACCTTGTGGTTGCACCTAGCTTTCTTTAAATAGACTGCAGCTGCTTTTATCTTTAGTACAACAGTGTGGTTGAAGAGGTTACAGGTCCTATTATTCCAGGCTCCATCTTAAAACTGAGTAGTCCCCATATGGACCAAGATTGTCCTGTGCTATAAGCAGCACTTCATAATTCTGTATGCCACACACTACTTGTGGGCTACATTTTGGTAACTCCTGCTTTGAATATTAAGAGGAAAATTCTGCAAATTAATAATAATAAACACAGTGCATAATATCATTTTTAGGTCCCACTGAAGTGCCTCAGACTAAACAAACATGTAGCTTTATTTTATTGCTTTGTACTTTATGGACCCAATCCAATTTCAAGTGAGGTCAATAATGATCTTACTACTGACTTTACCAGGGGTACTTCTAAATTACATCCCTTTTTCGATAAAGGGATATAAATTAGATGTATCGAAATTGTAAACGAAGCCGTGATTTGAATTTCCTGTGCTTCATTTACATAATGTTGGCTGTGGCTTTTTTTTTGAAAAGCCGCCAAAACCCCAAAAACCAACCAAACAGTGGTTAAGACGGGGATCGTTCGACAGAAATGTTACAGGATCTTTCGAAATGGGGCATTTCTGTTGAACGATCCCCGTCTTGATTGTGGTTTTTTCAAAAAGCGGCTTTTCAAAATAAAGCCGCGGCCGCCATCATGTAAATGAAGTGCGGGAAATTCAAATCCCGGCTTCATTTACAATTTCAATACATCTAATTTATCGAAAAAGGGATGTAGTTTAGATGTACCCCAGGAGTTGGATCAGGCCTTACGTCACCAGTGAACAATATTCCCTCTAATGTTGTTCATCCATGTGCAGAATAAATGTTGTTATGTGTATGAAGGCATGTGTAGATATGCATCACCAGTAGAAACACATACTACTGGCTGTGGGAGTTCTGCTAATTAGTTGGGTAGCACCAGAATCTCTCCTGTGTGGCCATCCAAGTGCTCAGCTTACAGGAAACACTGGCACTGACTCATGTTATTTTTAACCAGTACTACACCTCTGAATCTAAGTAGACAAATGTGATAATGAGTATGAGAGAGTTATGACTTAATCTGTAGTCAATATAAACTCTCATTAGAATTCCTTCAGATGGATTGGGCTATACGTTAGAATGCAACCCAATACTATACATTAGAATGCAACCCAATACTAATAAATTCTACAAAAACCACAGAACTGAAAGCCCAAAGTATAAAAACATGCAGCAACAAGAACAAAAATCAAAACTCAAAAGGTATATTTAAGTCAAATGTAATTGTCCTTGGTATACTTTTTGTAATACCGGTTGGACCTCCCACATCCGGCACCCTCAGGACTTGACCGCTCCTGAATGAGGGGATTTGCTGGACAGAGGAAGTCCCTCCCAACATGGCCCATTCTGTCCTGCTGCTCCCAGCTAGGGCTCCAGCCTAGCCCCACTGCTGCCTGCCTGGCCGTGGCTGCCACTGGGGTCAGAGTTCCGCAGCTGGGGACAGAGCTCCGCTGCTGGAGCTGGAGCTTCACAGCTGGGGTCAGAGCTCTCTGGCCACCGTGGCCAGAGCTCTGTGGCTGCCGCCCCAAGCTCCACCACTGGGGCCAGAGTTCCACGGCTGCCACTGCCGGGCTCCCACTACCACCTGACTGCAGGGGACAGAGCTCCCTGCTGTGCCGCCTGCCAGACCATGGCTGTTGCCCGACCAGAGAGTCCTGGTTAAGGGAGATACAACCTGTATAAAACACTTCAGATATTTGAGAAAAACTAATGTGTATTAACTTAGAGGGACACCATCAATTTAAACCATACTTTTTCCCAAATATATTACATTTACTGTTAGAAGAAACACTGATTACGACAACATTTAGGGCATGTCTTACACAGCAGGACTAAAGCCGAAATAAGCAACAAAACCTCAGCTATATTAACTGTGTAGCTGAAGTCAAAATAGCTTATTTCGGCTTTTGGTGCTGTCTACATAGCAGGAAGTCTGAGGAAGAGCACTCTTCCTCCAATTTCCCTTACTCTTCATAAAATGAGTGTTACAGGAGTTGGAGTAAGAAGTCCTCCAGCTCACCATTATTTCAACATTATGTCAAAATAGCTGCTTGTAGCGTAGACGCGGACTATGTTATTTCGGAATAACATCAGTCATTCCGAAATAACACTGCTGTGTAGACATACCCTAAGAAACTATAAAAAAAAAAAAAAAAAAAATCAGTGTGGTTGCTTCATGCATTGGATAGATAGCAGGTTATGTATGGTCACTATACTCCAGATACAGTTATTTTCCTTATTGTTATTGGGTGGGTGTTACACAAAATGAGAAGAAAAAAAAAAGAAAGAAAGAAAAGAAAGAGATGTATGAGAGCCACCAAAACTGGCAGGGAGACTAAGGGACAAGTCTAACATCTGAAACTACTTTTAATTTTTTATAATCTACTTTATTAAGTTTGCAGTGTCTCTGTAATATACGTGTAATCAATTCTGTTCATTTGATATTTGACATAACTTCTGTCATTTCTGAAATATACAGAGAGAACAAGTGTAACAAATTAATACACCTTAAAAATTTTTAGCTGAATGCTTTATTTCAAATTGATCCAATATCAAACAAGTAACATTAATGATTTTAGTAAATCTTTTAAAGGTGATTTAAACTACAGTAGATACTCAGAGTTACAAACATCGACGGAATGGTAGTGCTTTGTAACTTTGAAATGTCTGTAACTTTGATCAAAATGTTAGGATTTGTTCTTTTCAGAGTTTTACAACTAAACATTCACTTGGTATAGCTTTGAAACTTTACTGTGCAGAAGAAAATTGCTGTTTTCCTTTTATTTTTTGAAGTTTTCATTTAACACAATATTGTACTGCATTTAGGGATATAAATGATTAACCAGAGAGCATCATTCTTACTTGGTAATGCTTACTGGTTATGGTTAACTAGTGGGGGGCTAAATCAGCCCCCCACAAGCAGGGAGCAGCTCTAGCTCCACAGGGCCCACCATAGGCCCAACCCGGTGTGCTGTGGGCAGAGGCGCTCCAACCTGGCCGGAGCAGCCCCCATCTACAGTGGGAGGACTGCTCCAGCCCGTCTGCAGTGGGTGGGGAGGGGAGTTCAGCCCAAGGAGGCTGGAGTGGCCTCCCAGCTCCTCCCTGTTTAATTGGTTAAACAGTGTTTAACCAGTTAACTAACTGAATGGGATTTTACATCCCTAACAGCATTTGCTTTTTGTTTTGGTCTCTGCTGCTACCTGATTGTGTACTTCTGATTCCAAATGAGACATGGTTTGTGCGGTTGGTAACTCTGGTGTTCATTTGAACATAATATAGTACAGTGCAACCTCAGAGTTATGATTAAGCTGTCTTATGAGTATATATATGACTTACCTGGAAATTGGAGAAAGTTTCAGCTCTGTTTTGTTCAAAAGAACGTATTTTATCTTCACTCATCTTATCTGAATCTGCAAAAATATAATGTCTAGGAGAGTATGACTGGGACAAACTGCTGAGTAATCTCAGCATTTCTGTTGTGTGTCCTCCTGAAAAAAAAATCAAAGCTAGTTAGTATATGAAATACTTAGCAACTTCCATCTGAAAACTTGTTGCTGGGGGTCACTTCTTCCTTTGAGAAACACTGCTACTACTAGCATCATTACTCACCCCCCTCTGGGAGCTGGGAATTTAATTAGGGGCTGTTTATGATGGCTAAGGTAATATGGAGACAGTTCAACTCTCACTGAAACTAAATGAAATACTCACTAATTTAAAATGGGAGTTGGACCAGGCCCATGCAACAAACATACTGTAGAGACCAGCTCACCTACCAGGGATCATGGCAAGCTCCCCCACACGCTCCTCTCTGGCTGGAGCCCCTGTGATCTGACCCCATTCCCCAACACATGGAGCAGGGCAAGTTCCCGTGCCCCACATGGAGTGCTGGGCAGGCAGAGTGGAGCCAGCCCCTGTACCCCAGTGTGAGCACTGAGTAGGCAGAACAGGTCACGCCCCCCACACTGTGCTGTGGTTGGAGCAGTGGGCGGGTGGGCAGAGTAGGTGGGGTAGAATACACATTTTTATGGGAGCCCCTATTTTTATGGCCAGAGCATCTATTTCTCCCTGCCCAAGTTCGGTTGTGGTGTGGGAGGGGGGGAAGGAGATCCCATCACTCATACTTCCCGTCATTACCCATCCACCTAAAAATCAGGGCCCACCCATGCATCCCGTCCTGACTATGCCATTGCTATGCTGGACATCTAGAAACATCATGGGATACTGTGATTACAAATATACTTGTATCACTCCAATGCTGCTCTGCCACCTGCTTTTCAATAGCTTCTTCCACTTTAAATTAGCAACAATGGCAACTTTATGTACCAAAATTTTGGTGGGCCATTCGGTGAAAAAATTATATTCACCAAAATTTAAATATGTCTCATTTTTACTCCTTTCTTCCACCGGCATGTTTTTTTAAAGGAGCAGGCACACAGTTATATTATGCTCATGTGCCAAGACACATAACCCCAGATGGCCAGCTGAAGAGTGAAACTGAATATGACCCCATTCCTGTAAGCCACAAATGCAACACTTTCATTAAAGCTGATCGGAATTCTCTGTCCTTAGGGCATGCAGGATCAAACTCTAGGTTGGGACTATTTTATGCCCTGATCTTGCAAACAGTTTTACTCATGTACTTAAATTAAGCATGTGCATCTGTTCGCAGAATTGGGGCCCTATTTATTTTCACTCCGCCATCAGTTACAGCAGTAAATCAAACTGAAATAAAGCAGCTCAGTTGTACTCTGTCAGCTGTGGCACACTTTCACTGGTGGCAAATATTGTCTGGAAGACTAATAGCAATTAGGATGCATGGATAGACACTTGCACATGGCAGGAGACTGACAGAAGAAAACCATGGTATCTAGACTGCCATATTTCAGCACTTAAGGCAGAAACACATAATTGTCAATTTTACAAACATTTTTGCGCAATATTTTTTGAAAGTGTTCTAAAGCAGCAGTTCCATGGACATCCAGTGGCTTAGGCAGGGGAAGGCTCTGCCTCCCCCAAACCACCAGCCTGGCCCTGCCCACACTCCACTCCCAGAACGCCTGCTGTAGGTGTACTGGGGGTGGAGTGATGCTGCTCCCAGTGCCTGCCCTCTTCATGCTCTGGCCATGCTGCCACCTGCCTCTCTGCTCCAGCCTCCCTGCAGCACCAATGTGGTTTCCTCCCTCCCACTGCTACTGAGGCCAGGGAGGTTTGGGCCAGCTCAGGACATGGCCACCTCCCATCCCACTGCTCCCGAGGGTAGCGTGGCCTGCCTCCCTCTGCCCCAGCTGCACTGACTGCCCATGTGCGGTTTCCAACCGCTGGCTGCCGAGCCACAGCTGCTCTGAGGGCCAGGGTTGGGATATACTGCCCAGTGCCTCCCTTCCTGCCGCGGCTGTTGGGAAAGGCATGTCTTGCCACGCCTCTCAGCACTGTGCTAGGGTAGGGTCTCCTCCCTGCTGCAGAAGAGCAGTTTGCTGTGCGGTGGGAGGGCCACGCAGAGCCTGGCATGACAGCCTTAGAGCATCCACAACCCAGGAAGCAACACTCAGCTGATGGCTGCGAGGCAGCACAGGGCTAGGGGGTTAGGGGTGGGGGGGAGGCACTGGGAGCTCTGGAGGCAAAGCTAATGCTGGGGGGCTCTGGGGACAGGGCTAGTACTGGGGAGCTCTAAGGGATGGGGGGGCTCTAAAAGGCGAGGGGCTGACACTGTGGCATCCACAATAGGGAGCTGGCTCTGGAGGCAGGGCTAGTAGTGAGGGGGCTATAGGAGCAGAGCCGGCACTGGGGAGGGCTCCTGGGAGGACTGGGTGCAGTGGGGCTCTGGAAACAGGAGGCTGGCAGTGAGGGGGATGTGGTCGTGGGGACTCTCAGGGGTGGGGGCTGGTATTGAGGCATTTGGAATGGGGGGCTGGCACTTGGGGACTCAGAGTAGGAGGCTGGGACTCTGGGGTCAGTACCTAGTGCTGAGGGGTTCTAGGGAATGAGGGCTGGGCTTTTAATACCGTGGACCAACACGCACACACTCAAACTTTTGGTCGACCGGTAACATTTTTTATTAACATATTTGCATATTCATTATTTGCATAATGAAAATGCAAATATACAAATAAAATGTTACTGGTCCGCCAAAAGTTTGTGAATGAGTTTGCTGGTCTGCGGTATGAAAAAGGTTGAGAACCATTGTTCTAAAGGACATCTCCTTAGCTCAGTAGTGGGCTTGCAAACTTAAAGTCTTTATATTTAAATCTTCCATAGTGGCATTACTGTATAGCAGGAAACTCTCAGATTCAAACTCATTCATGTGTGTGTGTTTTAAAAACCATTACCTTAATCCTTACATGGGTATGATGTGAGAGTGCTTTTCACCTAGCAAGTATAATGTCTTTTTGCTAAAGCATACAAAAACAGGTTTTTCACTTACTTGAAGAAAAAACATTGTATGTACTGCAGGTGACTCATAAAACAAGCTAAAAATGGTGCAAAAGACGCTAGACATATTTAATTTTCTTTAGATTTGTGTGTATTGTTTCATGTACCCTTTCAGTGTCATTCCAGAAGACTCTCATTCCCCCCATTCTTAACCCCACATGTCCTTGTAGGGAATATCTTTCACACTTTGTTTTCTGTGTCTTAAAAAAAAGTGATAGACCTAGTGTTTGTTTCCTTGAAAGCATAGCTAGGTCTCAAAAGACATATTTAAATGAAATTTCACTCTACATCCTATACTTCAATTGCTGCCCTTAAAGGGGTGTGGTTTTGCCAAGCTCTGTTCAATAGCTATAGCACTCTATTCCAGCAGAGGTTACATGTCAATGTTATTAATAAATAAATATATTCATAGCATACAAAGGGCCCCATGAATAGTGCAGCTTAATTTTACAATCCTTGCAGTGGAAAGGTTACACTTTTAATATAATAAAATACTACTCTGTGACCCAATAATGGATGAAGCAGTCTTACATATTAAAGCAGAAATATAAAACAATAGCAATATTGTCAGTGGTGGTGGGTAATTACAGCCTCCTCACCACCTAGGTGTGTTTTGCCCTTTGGCCTACCTGGTTGCCAAAGCATGACCCACCTGACTCCCCGAATGTGTTTGAACAGTGAGCATCACCCTGGGTTCTCTGTTCAATGTCCCCATGGGTTTCCTCCTCTTGTTCGTTGGCTGTCCCTCTCCTACCTCCACTATCCACTAGGGATGTAAAATCCAGGTTAATCAGCTAACTGGTTAAACACTGGGTCTCCCTTAATGGTCATCTGGTTAACCGAGCCGCATCCAGGCTGGAGACCACTGCAGCCCCCCAACCTGCAGGGCTCTCGCCCCATGCCCCCTGTTGGGGCTCACTGCTGGCTCCCGGCTCCTGCCGGAGCAGCCCGCGGGGCACCCGGGCTCCTCGTGGACAGGGGCTGCTGCTCCCCACCCGCTGCTCAGCCCCCCCGCTGGTTAACGGTTAACCAGGACCGGTAAGCAGCGCCCTAACCGTCCCTGCCACCCCCTCCACTCTGCCACAGGAGCCAGCGCTGCATTTCCGTACAGAGCTGTGGGCTGTTGCCTGGGGAGGCCACTCGCGGCCCCCAACTGCAAGCAGCAGGCGCAAGGCTCCAGCAGCCTTCCCCAGCCGGCACCTGACCATCGGCTGCCCAGCAGCCAGCCATAGGACTACACTTCCCAGCATGCACCGCTTCCGGGGCGGCGCTGGACGCTGTAGTTCACGGCGGGGACTGCCCACGGGAGTTTGCCGGCGCGCTGTGCTGCCCTCTGCCGGCCGGACAGGGAGCGGGCCCGCTCTACTCACCGGAGCCGGCCACCACCAGGAGACTGAGGGGACCTGTCCGCGGGCTGCTGTTCCGCCTGACTAAGAGAAGCAGCGCAGTAATCACCACCAGCAGCACAGCGGCACCCAACATGGCCTGGAGGACGCCCATAAAGAGGCGCGGGGACAGTCGGAACTCCGCAGAACCCAGGAACGCACGATGCGGAAACTACGGGAGCCGTAGCAGCTCAAACTTACTCGATTCTGTACACGCGTTTCGTAACGCGGCGATCGGCAAGAGTCTCCCTTCTCCCCCCGCCGACAGTGGAACATAGGTCCTCGCGCGCGCCCATCGCACCTCACCCTTACAACGCTCGGGGCCCACGGTCGCCCTTCCTTCGACTCCAGCGAGCCTGCGGGTGGGAAGCGGGGCTGGGCGTGAGGCTGCGTGAACCTGCTCCTGGCTGACAAGGAGTCAATGGCTGATGCAGGCAGGCGGTGTGTAGAATAAGGATGTTAAATAGCGGTTAATTGGCTAGTCGGCGGAATTTCCATCCACTACTCGACTAGTCCATAGGCACTTCTGCATTCCTCCTTTGAAATGTACAAGAGCCCCCCCTCCCTCCCCCCACCGCCCTTGGGGCTCTTGTACGTTTTAAAGGAGGAATGCGGAACTCCCCAAGCAGCCCGGGGCCAGTGGGAAGTCCCGCCGACTCCAGGCTCATGTGGGCACGCCAGCTTTGAAATGCATTTCAAAGTGGACGCACCCTCAGGGGAGCCTCGGGTCAGCAGGGGACTCAGAGTCCCCTACTAACCCCAGGCTCCATGCTGATGCCATGTGGAGCCCGGGGTCAGCTGGGGACTCCCCAGCTGATCCCGGGTTCTGTGAAAATGCTGCTTGGAGTCCGGGATCCAGCTGACCCCGGGCTCCACGCAGCGCTGCCGCTTTGAGGCGGCATTTCAAAGGGGCAGAGCTGCACAGCTGAGCCCGGGATCAGCTGTGCATTTCAATCTGATAGAGGCAGTATGGGGGGGTATGGGAGGGGAGGGGGAATCTTCTAGTCCTTAATATCCTTAGTGTAGAAAGCTGCTCCCTGTAACTCTGTGCTACTTCCGGAGAATTTAAGGGCACTAAGCATGCTCAGTAACTCTGGTGAAGCCAGTGCCTTTCTCCCTGCTCACTCTTTGTGTAAGTTTTTGCTTCATTTTAAAAGGGGCTAAACAGAAGAGGGAATGACTGGGCAAAGGGGTGAAGCAGCTGCAGGCAAGGTTAGGATCGGTGCTGGGCAAACTCAGGGATGGTGGGGCGAGGAGCAGCAGCAAAGCTACACAGAGGGCAAAGCCCAGCACAGGCAGGGTAGAAGGGGTAAAAACAGTCACCCCTGTGGGAGTGAAGCACCAGTCAAAGAGTGGCTATGGCAGAGGGGCTTTTTTATTTGCTTAAACCTGCTTTTTCAAAAAATTTACTCAAATCAGATGCCCCGAGCATTTTCAGTACCTCTGCTGAAGCTACTGCGCTTTGCCCTGTTCACACTGGCTGTGTCTACATTGGCAAGATTTTGCGCAAAAGCGGCTGCTTTTGCGCAAAATCTTGCCACCTGTCTACACTGGCGCGAGTATTTGCGCAAGAACACTGACGTTCTAATGTACGAAATCAGTGCTTCTTGCGCAAATACTCTGATGCTCCTGCTCAGGGATAAGCCCTCTTGCGCAAGTATTCTTGCTCAGGAGGCCAGCGTAGACAGGCAACGTTAATTTCTTGCGCAAGAAAGCCCGATGGCTAAAATGGCCATCGGAGCTTTCTTGCACAAGAGAGCGTCTACACTGGCACGGATGCTTTTGCGCAAAAGCACATGCCAGTGTAGACGCTCTCTTGCGCAAATACTTTTAACGGAAAAACTCTTCCGTTAAAAGTATTTGCGCTAAATCATGCCAGTGTAGATGTAGCCACTATGTATAAGTTTCTGCTGACTACATTTTACAAGGTGTTGAAAAAGGGGGCTAACGAGAGGACATGAAGTCTCATAACATTTCACACATTTGTCTTATCTGCTGCCCATGAGTCACTGAATTGCATTCCCGTCATTGTAACCCATTTTAATTGTAGTTTTGCTCCTTTGCAAATGTTATTTTATTACTTTTATCACTCTGTGAAATGCATGTCATTGTACTATTTGTTTTTGTTGTAATAGCTAATGCTCAAAAACAATTAAATAGCAGTTCTTTCTCTGATTCTCTTATAGCACTTGCTACCTTTTATTTTTATTGTTATAGCACTGCATTCTTGAGGGCATAATATCTATGCATGCAGACTAATGAAAAACCTTCCCACTGCCCCCCTCCCAGTCTCTGCTTGAACCAAAGCCGATCAGCGGACATGGAGTAAGACATACTTAAACCCCCCTGAAAGCTCCCCTAGCCTTATGTGTATCACTCCATTACTATACAGAATGGAGAACACAAAGTCCAACATAAGAACCACACTGAACTCTGGGACACAGAAAGCAGGGAAGCACTGCCTGATGGGAAATCTGTGCTCCAGATGCTGCTAATGACCCCTTACCTACACACACCCAGATCACTAATTATCAGGCCAATTCTAGGCCAATTATTAAAATCAGGGACAGGTCTGGTCCCCTCGTCCACCCACAGTGGTGTGGAGTTGTAGTGTCCCCCAGCCCACAGCAGCTGCTGTGTTTTGAAAAGACATCAACAACTAAAAAGCCAAGTTGATACATTCCATGGGTAAAGGAACGTAGAACCAAACTGGAAAATTGGAATGTATAACCTGTCCAAATTACCAAACTTGTGCATATCATATGAGTGGAGGAAAAACACTTATGGCTTTGGATCCATGCAGAAGGTGAAATGCTTGTTTTTGAGACCATCTTGGAACAAAAGGCAAACTGGGTTTATACATCAGCTTATAATAATAAAGCTTTTAAAATTAGATAAATACTTCTGTGTGTTTGTGTCCATGTCTAAACCCATCCCTCTGAATTTGCTACCCCTGGACTAGAGGATGTGAAAGGCACCTCTTGACCAATTAGTTGCAAGAGGGTGACAGTGTCAAAACCCTGGTACAGGCATCGGAGTAGAGGTATAACAGTTACCACAGATGGACTAAGGCACCAGTCTTTTAAAAAATAGGGTTTTGGGAGGGTGGCAGAGGGTTTTATTTACTTATTTCCCCTCTCAGAGACAGTTCCTTTGATCATGGGCTTCCCAGGACTTGGTTCTTAAAGACTCAGGCACCCGAATGCCTGTATTTGCCAAGTTGTCTTTCATGCTAGGGTTTCCTGAATTTCCTGCCTGAACTTTTAATTTTGACTTTTTCTTCTCATTTGTAGAGCAGAAGTTTATCCTATTGGATTCACCTGAATTCTACACTGATTTTCTGGCCTCGTGTCAAAACTGAGTTTCTATTCAATGCACCATTCATCTTTCCAACTGAGGTTTTGCCTCTAGATCCAGCCTTTAGAGTTTTTTTCCACATGCCGCTGTGTACAGCTGTATTGTCAAATATTCAATAAAAGCAGTATACTATTTCCTGTAATATCTTTTTCAAAGGAAAAATCTATTGTAATTTTTGCTGAAAATTAGAATTTTCTCACAGCGTCTAATACCAGTTGCATCTCAGGGAATGAACAGCTAACCCCTTTTTCCACAAGATCCTTATGCCCCAAATAAGGAGGTTTACCCATCTTGTGGAAAAAGGGGTCTTTGCGCAAAAAGAAAACGTCCACACTGCTTGTTTTTGCGCTAAAACCCCAGCGCAAAAATGGATTGGCAGAAAATATGAAAAGAGATCATGATTCATGCAAATGAGTCCTTCATTAGCATATTTTTTGCCGAGAAAACTCGTAGTGTAGACGTAGCCTGAGTGAATCATCCCATTGTCCGCTCCCAGCCTATATTAGTCAGAGGACAGTTTAATGCAGGGGTGGGCAAAAGGGCCTCTGTGGGCTGGATCCGGCCCACCAAGCAGGTTGATCCGGCCAGCGGAGGCTCTGCCACTCCTCTGCCCCCAACTCAATTAGGGCCTGGGGATGGAGGAGCACGCAAAGCTTCCTCCCGCCCTGTGAGCAGCACACAGTGCTTTGAAACGCTGCATGCTATTCACAGGGTGGGAGGAGACGTCACGCGCTCCCCGGCCCCAAGTCCTGATTGGCCTCGGGGCAGGAGGAGCATACAAAGTTTCCTCCGCCCTCCCCCCCGGCCTATGAGAAGTGTACGGCACTAAGGGGCAGGGAGTTGCCCTGGCCCAGCTGGTCAAAAAGGCCCCACCCCCACAGCCTTGCTGGGCATGCTCCCAGAGAAGTCAGGATATAAAAGCCCAGGGAGCCACTCACTCGGGGCTGGCTGCTAGAGGGGAAAGAGCTCAGGCTGGAGCTCCTGAACAGCCCCAGGAGCAGCAGCTGCCACCTCAGGAGCAGCAACCCCAGCAGCAGCAGCAGGAGCCGCAGCAGTGGAGCCTCTACTGCAACAGCCACAGTCCCAATGACCACTGTGGCCAGTGAGGCCATCCAGGAGGCTCCAACTCACTGAGCAATGCCCCAAGAACTGAGCGGTGTGCTGGGAACAGTGGGAAGTGGCCCAGGGTGGAGGATTGTCCTCCGGGAGCTCAGCACACTTCAGCAGGAATCCCCGCTGAGCAGGTAGTAAAATCCTCCACTGCCAAGAGGGCCCTGGGCTGGGTCCGGTGGAGCAGAACGGCCTGGGTCCTCCTACCTTCCTACCCCATGGTAACCTGGCACTTTAGGAGGCTTACTTGTGCATTAGACCTCTAGGCCATAGTAACTCAGAGAGGGAAGTGTTTGTGACTAGGCTGGAAGGCCGTGTATACCCTGATAGAGGGAACTGTATTTTGCTACTAGTCCTGCAGGGTCGTATATTACCTGATAGAGGGGACTGCACTTGAACTGGGTAGGAAGGCCGTATATACCCTGAAAGAGGGACATAGCTATAAACTGAGTCTGATGGGTTGGCCCTGCAAAAAATGGAGCCCTAACCTAGACTTTGGGGACTTCTAGACCATTGAGGGGGCTTGCCCCTCAACAGCGAGGTATAATAACTGTAATATATTAAAGTTACAATGGAACTATGATGTAAGTTTTGAAAATCTGAGGACAGCAGTGTGGAAACTAAAATGTCACTGTGAAGACTGTAATTCAGGGCTGGGCAAAATATGGCCTGGGGCTGTGATCTGGCCCACTAAGCCACTAGATCCAGCCCACAGACCATCCTGACGGGACCATCAGGCACACAGCTGCTGCGGTTTACAGTGCAGTCTGTGCACCTCTTTGCTCTGGAGGGTGGGGGAGGCTGTGTGATCTCCCCGCCACCAGCCTAATCTATCAGCTGCTGTTGGCTGGAAACAGAGCTCAGAGCCACACAGAGAGAGCAGCCTGTAATTTTAAGTGATCTGGAGCTGCAGCACGCAGGGAGCCCACCCTGCCGTGGCAGTGCTGCAGGGCTGCTGGCTGGGAGCTGCTTAGTTAAGTGCCTCCCAGCCAGAGCCTGCCTCTTGCACCCCTACCCCTCCCGCATTCCAATTCTCTGTCCCAGGTCACCATCCAAATGCTCTGCACCCCACTGCTCCAGGTCACAACTCCCTCCCGGACCATATACCTCCTCCTCCACTCCTCCCACAGTCCAGAATCCTCTCCTGCATCCCATTCCCATGTCCCAGGTCACCACCCAAACGCTCTGCACTTGGGTTTGATTGTTTCTAGGTAGAGAAAGGGTTACAAAACATGTACAGAAATTACAACAAAAAAGAAAACCTTGTTATACAGTCAGCTACTGTACATCCCTCAAATTTCAGGTCTTTCCTCTTCCAAAGAAGCGAAACACCAATAGGGAATTGGAAAACGAAAATGATAGAACACAACAAACTGACGGGTTAAACTTGTGTCACCTTTTCCCAGGTCAGAATTCCATCCCAAAGTATGCTCCCCTCTTAGAGCCCCTCCCTCAGGCCAGAATCCTCTCCTGCACCTATATTCCCTCCCTGAGCCTACACCCCAATCCCCTGACTCAGGTCACACAACCCCCTCCTTCAACCAAACTCCCTCTCAGACCTCACACTGTCTCCTGCACCCCAGTCCATTAGCCCGTGTGCTCCTCTGCACCCAACCTTCATCCTAGACCCCGTATCTCCTCCACAGAAATGTGGCCATTGACCACTTTCCAAAATCTTGGAGTGGCCCTCCACTAAAAATTTTTGCCCACCCCTGTTGAAATTCTGTCACGAATGTAAATATAGTCTGCACCGATGTATTTTTACAATTGATAAGATCTGTGTGTGTGTGATGTTTTGTCATTTTCCAAATAATGTATGTGGATGCATGTTCGCTTACAGATAGCACTAATGGAAACCAGAGAGTTGATGATAATTGATCCCCTGGGTAATGAAATGAAGCATGAAAGACAATTCCTGAGGAATTGGAGGTGATTTTTAGGCACTTATTTTCATAGTTCACATGGTGTTGTTATTGTGCAAGCTGTTTTAAAAACCGGTGAGACTGAAGGAGACTGTGCTTAATAATGGACATTGAGTGAACTTGTGAAATTTATTATGTCCAACTTCATTGAAAGTGGGAAGAAAACACTAGCACATAAGCATGAGTCATAGTAGCAGCACTGATACAATTATTTAAAACCAAGTGAATAGATGTGGTAATTTGATTGTTTCTAGGTAGACAAAGAAAGGGTTACAAAACATGTAGAGAAATTGCAACAAAAAAGAAAACACTGTTATACAGTCAGCTACTGTACATCCCTCATATTTCAGGTCTTTCCTCTTCCAAAGAAGCGAAACACCAATAGGGAATTGGAAAACGAAAATGATAGAACACAACAAACTGATGGGTTAAACTGTGGACCACTGATTCTCAAGGTATTCAGTGCCAAACGTCAACTATTTTTATAATGTTCATCATTGTTAATAATGATACATGAGTTAATTTTTTTAATTGGAAGTGTAATTTGTTTGCAGAAACATATTTGCAGTTTGAAGACATCAGCAGAGTGCAGATCACACGAAAGGTGCTAACTGCAGTCAGGTAACAGTAACTTTGTCACATTCTTAGTGGGGCCCCTAGATTTTATAACAGAATTAATTCTCTAATGGTGATTCTGCATGAATAATGTCTGGAAGTACTGTTAAAAATGTGATGAGAGTGAATAGGTGCTATAGATACAGCAGGGAAATCTCTTTGGATAACATTATAGCCACCGTAATTAAACCTAAATGGGTAGAAACATAGGCTGGGACTTCAAATAGAATTTGACCCATGAGCCCCACTCCCAAAGGAAAACATTTACAAAAGAGTTAGTTTTTTAATGGAATTGATGCTACTGAATAAATCAAGAATTCTATTTACAGTTTATAATGTAATCATGCTTTGCCCATGTTTCATTGTTTTTTTTCAAAGGGTACGTCTGCACTAGCCCCCTAGATCGATCTAGGGAGGCTAATGAGAAGCGACGAGTACAAATCAAGCCCGGGATTTAAATATCCCGCGCTTGATTTGCATGTTCCCAGTCGGTCGCCATTTTAGAAATTGACTAGTCCGGAGTAACTGCCCACGTCTACACGCGGCAGTGAAATGGGATTCCGATTTAAAGCCCTGGGCTTTAAATCCTGGGCTTGATTTGCAATTTCGGTCGCCCTCATTAGCCTCCCTAGATCGATCTAGGGGGCTAGTGTAGACATACCCAAAGAGAATAGAGGACTATTGTTCATATTGCAATTCTGTGACTTGCAGTAAAAAAAGTACAGATGGAAGCATGGTAAGAAACATGAAATGGTATGAGAAATTGAGCCCTGCAAATCCACGGATATCCGATTTGTATATGTGGGTATCCACATCCGTGGATGCGGATATATGCAGTTCCTTTTTGCAGATACCAATTTTGTATTCGGGCTAGAGTTTAATGAGAAACACACAAGCAGTACAAGTACAAAGTTGGCCAAAAATGTAACCAGTTGCATATTGTGCCAATGTAATAACCTGTTTAAGGATCATGTTTCTTGTAATTAATTTAACCGACTCATAGAATACTAGAACTGGAAGGGACCTCAGAGGCCTTCAAGTCCAGTCTCCTACATTCACAGCAGGACCAAGCACCATCTATAACATCCCTTACAGATGTGTATATAACCTATTATTAAATATCTCCAGTGATGGAGATTCCACAATCTCCCTAAGTAACTTATTCCAGTGTTTAACCACTCTGACCATTAGAAAATTTACATTAACAAGTATTTCCACTAATGCTCATAGTCCTCCTCAGCGGGTATTACATGCTAAAGGAATATTATTTTGTAACTTTTTACCATTTTGTGAAAATTATCTGTATAATTGTGACTTTTTAAATTTAATTTTCTCATGTATTATCAAAGATGCAGTGCAACACCTGTGAGAGGTGGGGACGTGTGCCCTGTATTCCAGAGGGAATCACCGAAGAAGACCTGAGTGATGAGAATAAACAGTACAGATGCAAAAAGTGTGCCTAGTCCTGCTATTTAACTGAAATGTACATTTTACAGTGATTTTTGTGAAGTTTTCTGCAAATATGACATCTGATTATATAAATGAGAACTTGAAGTAGAGAGCAACATTACACTTCTCAATACAGGAAAAAGAATTAATAACTATGTATAAGGTACAGACTAACATGGCTACCCCTTTGAGACTTTTATCTATAAGTATGTGCAGATGTTTGCTGTTCTAAAACTGTTGAAATGAAAAATGTTCCTATATGTACATCTTAACATAAAAATGTTATTGTTATAAAAAAACACCTCTATCACTATGTCCATATGTGACACTGATTGTTCCTTCCTAAGTGGAGTACTTTACATTACTCCTGATTGAATTTCATCCTCTAAATAATTTGCTACATTTGGGTTCAGGGATTTGGGTTGAGGACTGACCCTAAGACTCCTGCTTTACTGGCTCTGCTCCCAGCTGCCGGCAGCCTCTGTATTTGGGCTCTCTAGTCTAGCAACATCCCAAGAGTCCTGGACCTGAGGTTTAACCTGGGGTTTTGGGTTTTTTAGATTTGGAAATAGACAATGAGTATTATGTACTACGTAAAACTGCAGATGCTCAGCAGCAGATTAGGAATGATAAGAATTAAATCACACTGTACAAAGACCACCCCAAAGTCGTGGCAGGTGGTCGGGTTTTATTACAGAAATTCTATCGCGCACGAACGCCGCCGTACAGTGGTGGGGTAGGGGGGCTCGGGCCCGCCCACTCTCCCGAGCCCCAGCCCAGGGCCCTAAGGCAGGGGGAAAGGACCTCCTACCTGCCTGCGGATGGGGTGTGAACCCCTAAACTCACCCACACTCGGGGTCCTCGGCCCAGCCCTGGGCCTCTTCCTACCCCGCCTGTGGTTCTCCCTCCAGGGCTGGCACGGGGTTGTCGTTCACCCCAGTCAGTTCCCCGGCTCCTCCCGTCCCCTCTCTCCTCTCCGGCTTCCCCGGCCTCCTTGCGGGCTTCCCCGGCCTCCCCCCTGGCCAGACCGAGGCTCACCCCCTTGCCAGAGGCCTCCGGGCCGCTTCTGAATGCCCCGCCGGCACGGCGGACAACGTCATCGGCCAGCGCCAGCATCGACATGCCGGCCAACGCCGTGGTGACGTCATCAGCCGGCGCCAGCCCTCCGGCGCTTTGCACGCCTGGGGGTGTTGTGTCCGGCGGTGTCTGCCGGGCCACCGCTACCTTGGCCCGGCGGCGTGCAGGGTCGTTCTGCCCCGTCACACGCATACTTAAATCAGAATTAAATAGCACTTACATTTCATGAAACTAAATTTTAAATGTCAGAAATTCATACCTGCAATGGCAGCTGCCTTCTGAGTTCTTGTGTAGTGTAGACGCACCCTTAGAGGGCCTATATACACTGAACACTTAACAGTATTTAAACTTCTTTCAAATAAAAACAAAGCAACCTCATTTAAAACAATAAACTTCAGAAAGGATAAGCCCTAGGAATAAAGAGAGAATGAAAGAAGAAGCCCATCACCAAGAATGGGGGCTATTCTATTCAGTGCACCCCAATATAGCATGTATGATTACCCTGCCCTACACGTAGGTGCGAAGAGCTTCTGGCCCGCAGGGACTTTGTATGGGCTTTGGAGACTATGGTGGCTGAATTGGAGGAGCTAAGGAAGGCAGAGACTTTCCAGGACACAATAGAACCGTCCCGTCCCTGGTCACACCGGCTCTGTGCTGTTAAGGAGAGTGGAAGTCTCAGAGAAGGAGAAATGTTACCATTCGTGAGAGAGATCTTGGAGTCATTGTGTATCGTTCTCCAAAAACATCCACTCAACGTGCAGCAGCAGTCAAAAAATCAAACAGACTGTTGAGTAATCAAAGGGATAGAGAATAAAGACATATATCTTATTACTGCTATATAACTTCATCAATGGCATAGGATCACTTCCTTCAGACACTTTGGTCTTAGATTTGGTAGCCATGACCAGTCCTGACTGATGTTGGGTAATTCCGTCTTCTTTCCATATCCGAGCCTGTAATAGTCTCTTAATTTCCAGGTCCTGCTCTTGCAGTTTTATTATATCACTCTGATCTATTGGATCTGGTGCTTCTATTGAAGCTGACACCTTATCCCACAGTGATTATGGTCCCATTAATGCAGCCTTCTTTGCCAATTTATCAACCTTACTGTTCAACAAGGATATTTCTGCTTGGTTCTTCTCATGGGCTCAAACCTTGAATAAGTAAGTATCATCCCTCCTTGATTCTGCTAATTTCCAGGCGTAGAGAAGATAACCGGCATATGCTACTGGACGTCTATCAGTAGTGCACATGTTACGTTGTAACCATACTACCATCCAGTCCAGTAGAGCCTTCATAACCCAGTATGAATCTGTACAAATTATAATATGGGATTCAGAGGGAGCATTTCCCAATGCAACAATCATGGCTACTACCTCAACGGCCTGTGCTGAATGGTGTTTAATGGTTCCTAAAAATTCCTTACTTAATGAGACATATAGAGCTGCGAATCCAGGACTGCCTTTCCATCCACATAATAACTACTTCCATCAACCACACAAATTTCTTGAGGATTTATTTTAGCCAATTCATAATTGTATTCTAATTTGAAGGGGGATATAATCCCAGGAACCCTAATTGACGGTAATGGACAATAGTGATCTGGAATGGACGTCATTGTATCTCACACAATTGCTGGAGTTACATTCGGGGAGTTAGTCTTTTCTATTTGTACTTCTTTATTCATTAGTACAATGTCCACTGAGCCAATCGGGGGTTGCTCACCCAGCCATCATTAGCCTTTCCTAAAATAATATATTTAACTGGAGTATGGCCATCTTCAGGACTACGGGTGCCATCCCAATTAGGTACTCCCAATGTTGTAGAGCCCATACTAATGCAAGTACTTCTTTTTCACAACTTGAGAATTGCTTTTCAACTTCAGATAATGTCCTGGATCCATATGCAATTGGCTTTATTGATGATCCATGGAGCTGTAAAAGGATAGCACTAATGGTGGATTCTCCGGTTGCTAACTGTAAGTGAAAAGGCTGTGATGTCTGGGGATAGGCCAAAGCAGGTGCCTTCATTAATGCTTGTTTGAGGCTCAACATGGCTTGCTGTTCTTCCAATTCCCACTTCCATTTTTTATTTTTCCTGAGTAACTTGTACAAAGGCTTTGCCTTCTCACTTGAAATTTTCAATGAAGTCCGTGGAAAAGCCCACCAGTCCTAGGAATGATCTCAAACTGTGGACATCTTTAGGGGCTGGTATTTTTTATATCAACTCTATTTGATCTTGATCTGGCTTCCTAACTGTAGGTCCCAGCTGAACTCCTAGACAGTTTACTTGTTGTTGTACCAGTTGAGCCTTCGGAGGGTTAATAAAACATCCAGCTTCCTGTAATGTTGTTAATACCTCTTCTAATGCTGCCAAGTTGCTCTTCCTATCAGTAGCGGCAACCAGGATATCATCTACATAACTCATTATAGCCTTCACGTGCTTCAGCTCCTTCCACAATTGTGCTACCCAGCCGATGACATATGCTAGAAGCATTGTGGAAACCTTGTGGCACACATGTAAATGTCAGTTGTTTATCTTCATAAGTAAAAGCAAACTTATACGATGAGGCTGGATGCTGGGGAATTGAGAAAAAGGCATTTGAAATATCTAATACCGAAAACCAGCATGCTCCGGCTGCAATAGCTGCCATCAACTCTGGAAACTTCGCCACTACAGGTGCCATTCTCGGTGTTATATGGTTCAGGCTTCTGTAGTCCACAGTGAGCCTCCACGTTTGCTGATCCGTCTTCCTTACTGGACAAATTGGTGAGTTACATGGGCTCTCACAAGGAACAAGCACCTCCTGTTCTAGCAGTGCCTCTATCATAGGTCGAATTCTCTCTTTGGCTTCTGCTGGAAACTTATATTGTCTCTGTGGGTTTGGGTCTGGACCTCTGGGTCTACCCTTATTGAAGCTTGCACCTTACCACAGCTTAATTTGGTAGGTTCTGTCTGTCAGTGATGACTTTGATATTCTCTTCCCATTTGGGCATGTCCAATTTCTGAAAGGCCTTTACTGCACCAATTCTGTGGACAGCAGGGATAACAACTCCTACTTCAGTTTCATCACCTCCTTCATGGACCACATAATTAGGTAGGTCTGTTCCACCTAGATCTTGTTCCACCTAGATCTTACATTCCTAGTGCAACCTGCATAGTTAAATGTCTAACTGAGCAGCCGATGTTACTCACAAAAGGTGTCATACTGTCCGTTCCATTATATGATTGGAGGATTTTAAACTCACTAACTGGTAATCTCTTTGCCTCAGGACAGGCTTTTGTACAAATCAGGCTGGCAGATGCCCCAGTATCTCCAGTGCCTTTTGTTGGAGTACACTGAACTTCCCTTGATATATTACATCAATATTGGTCTACCCCATTGATCTTGTAAAATAGGGGTGACAAATTCATCAGGCTAGGAAGGTCGGCCTCCCCAGTAAATGTTGCTGGTTGAGGCACCTTGCTCTATATAGGATGCTGTCTCCTCACATCCAGCTATCTGCGCTGTAGTCTTATACTTTGCCAGCCACTGAAATATTTAATCTAGATCGAGCTATTTACTTTGATCCCATGACTCATATTTTGTTAGTCATCTAGCAAGCAGCTTTTTCATAATCTTGTTCTCATCTAATTTTCCCACAAATAGGTAATTGTCACATTCAATTCCAAATGGCAACTTCCCACTTATCTCTTTTAGCTTAGTCTTGTTTTCGGAAGCTATTCTTTTCTTTGCATGTAAACCAGGATTGGTTAGCTATTGTAACTCATATAGCTCCCTAATCTAGGCTGCTAGTGCTGTTAGAGGAATGCATCTCAGATCTACTGGCCTGATTCCTAATCTTATGCCAGGAGACAGACCTTGAAAATAAAGGTGTTTTAGCTCATGGGTGTCATAATGAATTAATTCATCCCTCAGTTCAACAAAACCAGCCAACCAAAACAATAACTGTTTCCCTCATGAAATATGTCTCTGGCCATTCAGTATCTTTTTGTTTTTCAGCATACATTTTGCCAACCATATTCTCACGCGGAAAGTACATTTTAAATATGCATTTATACAAATCAAATTGGCTAGTTTGAGGATCAGTTATAATATGAGAAGGCAGTGTGTTGAAATCTTCACCTGACATATATTTCCTGAGGAGAGCTACTACATCATCTTGGTTTAGATTAGGGGTAACATACAACCTAGCCATCCAATTAAGTGCTGTTTCCCTTGTACATGGGCCCATCTGCTTTCCCATTGCCCTGGTTTGATCTGGGGTCAATGTTTTACTTTCCTGCTTAACTACTGGAGGCTGGTTACCACCATAAGAGGTTACTGTAGTAATGATTGGGGCCATTGGGCCTCCTCCTGCCATCCCTCCTTCATCACTTTCAGGAGCAGACGGCTCCACTGCGTACTTCCCCAAAATCCATATCAAATTCCCCAGTTCCATAAGATGCTAATGGATTGGTTTGGATAGCAGCTACCATTCCTTTAGTTGTTTGCAACTGATGCTTTAATTTATTTATTTGTAACTGACAGGCAGAATGATTTTCTTCTGCCTGTGGGGCACCAACTTCCCTCATCAACTGCCTCACAGCAGCCTGAGATTCAGCTAATTGATGTTCTTTTAAACTGGCACCTTTTTCAGCCTCTGATACCTGTAAATGCAAATCTTGCAGTTGTTGTTTGAGCTGCGACACCTGCAATGTTATGCTGGCCACCACTGCAGACCCTGTTTGATTTTCCACAGCCTGCTGCTGGAGTTTTACTTCCAGCACCCACTTTTCTCCCATGATTGATTCCATTTGGGTTTTCAATTGGCCCACTTGGGAATTTAATTCCTGGCTGACCATAGCCAAGCCATAAATCAAGGCACTTTTTTTGCCTTCTTAAGAGGGGCTGGTTTAGCATCGACATACCGCACCCAGAGTACATTAAGCTTACCTAAGGAGTCCTCCCCCCTCAGGGACTCTGATGTCCAAGGGTTTTTTCCCTTCCCTTAATAATCCACACTGAATTCAACTGAGTTTTTATTGCACTAGGAAGTCCATCCTTGGAGGCTAAGTACGCGTTCTGCCATCAACACTAGGGCTGCTTGCCAATCAGCCCAGAAAGAAAAAGGTTAAATGAAATGAGGTTATGGATTTGCGTTCAGAGAGGTTCTCGGCCTGCCAATGCAGAACCTGGTTCACCGCGTAATCCACCATTAAAATAAAATAAAAAAGGAACCAACTTCCACTGGCTAGGGTAAGTGGTCTATCAACCCAGTTGCCATTGGCAAGGGTTAATAATCAAATCTGGGCCCTGTGCCAGTACCAGTCAATGCTGCAACTGCAATCTGGGTATGGCTAGCTCCACTTCCTAGTAATGGGTGGTTCCGAGAATAAATGGCACACGTTATCGGAGCTAAACAAATCACAAAGCTGTCCCGGCTTGCTGCCAAGGAAAGGGTGGTAAATACCTCACCGTAACAGCTTAGGTGGGGTTGTACCATCCATTACCCAACTGTCAATGGGGTGCCAGGGCATCCCCCGGACTACTACCACTGAACACTTATGGATTTACCTTAAAGTGTGAGGTATTAGGGCATGCCACACAAAAATGAGGTCTGCTACTGACAGAGATCCTTGGCCTGCCAACGCAGAACCTGCTTTCCGAGCGTGACCTACTACAAAATAGGCAGCACACCTTCACAAGAATTATACCACAGGATACTAGGGGTCAAAAGGGAGACCCACTCTGAATCATTGGACCGTTTGTTCCTGGTACTGTCAAATAATAATTTTTAAAAATTAAACAGGATGCTGTGCTGGACCTAATCAGGGGCAATTAATCCTCCTGACCAAGTCCTGCTGTGGTGGCCAATTCTGTTACCTCAGGGTCAAAGGCAACAAAATAAATTGAAGCACACCCTGAATCTGGGTTGTCCCTGTCTCAGGAGTGCAGGCCTCCTGGTCAATACCGTCTCTGACACCGGCAAGGATGTTACCCAATTAAAGTAAATTAAAGAAAAACAGACACTAAATCAAATTAACAAGTGTATTAATGGATAATTAACAATAAGAAGGGAAAATGGGGAAATACTTAATCAATTAATAATAAACAGCTAGCATCCATAAAATATAAAACCTTAGAAAACTGTACAGGAACCAGTAACAGGCATAAAGCCTAGACCCAAAATATCCCAGGTAAAGAAGAAAAGAATGATAGAATAAACCCCAGACAAATAGGAAGTTTACATTACAGTGTTGATAAATGAAGGACAGCGTTAAGCCTGGGACCTCAACGATTGAGGTATTGGGAAGCTTGTCAGGAGGAACACCAGGGAGATGCCCACGGAGAAATCCTGTGATGGTATCAGATCTTGTCTTCACTGTAGCACTGCTTGAATTCCTCAGTGCTGGGGCCTCGGCCGCCTGAGGAGTCACACTGACCTGGTCTCACATGGAGGGAGAGACTCTGTCTCAGATGAAACAAAGACTCTCTCTCTGATTGACAGGTGCAGGGCTTTTATCCATTCAGTGGCGCGAAAGTTCATGTGATTGACAGCTCTGCGGTGCGCAACTTCTGAGGTAAAAGAGCTTGTGGCGGGAAAATCCAGTTGCAGGCAGATTGATCCAGCTTCACCCCTGCTGATGTTATCAAGCACCTTTCCAAAATGGAATCTATCCACACAAAATGGAGTCTTACAGACACAAAATGGAGTCTTACAGAAGCCATTATATCACATAATCTTACTACTTACAAATTCCTCACAACTGATGATAGCTACCCTACCAGGGATATTCTGCTTAGAACTATGTCAAATTCTTGTGCACAAGCACCTTTGATTTTACAAAATCAGGTGCTAAAAAGTCTACCTTAATAAATTGGATCTTATCTCATAGTGTAGACATGGCCTCAGCTGTCTGAGTTCCTAGAATTCTACACTATTTCAGTGCTAAATTCCACAACATGCATAAATGGATACTATTGAAGTTAGTTCTGACAGATACAATATGCCCATCCAATCCTGTGATTTTCTTTTTTTTTTTTTTGGCATGGCTATTACTGTCAGCTGAAAGGAGTGTCAAAATTGTGAGAAATTGGATGGTGATATCTATCATTCTCTGAAGTATCCATGTGATTCCACTGAAGTGTGCAGATTCCCTTAGGATGTCACAAATCACACTATCACATAGTCAGTATAATATGTACATGCAATTAACATGCCCCTGAATTTACAACAATGTATAAAACTAAGATAATATATATTACATGGCTTTAGTATTTAGAAAGGAATTTATGTATTTTAGTATCACTTCAATAAGAGATATTTTACGAATGCAGAATCATTACAAGATTCCTCTATTAATTCACTGCAGATACCTACTGTGGGCCTAGCCTTCCTTTTGGCCAAAGAGTCCTGCACTTGCCTGTCAACCTTACTTTTTGGCTGGCTCCCTCACCAGTTCATCCTTTTAGAATCTTTCTAGGTTGTGCTCCCAGACTGTCAATCCTGGAAGATTAATTCATTCTCATTTTTAATAAAGAAAAAACTCATGTCAGTAATGGATTCCTTTAAAAAATCTGCAGTTTACAAAGACATATATGCTTTCTGATTGCTGGTCTACATTGTGGAATCTAAAATAAGCAGCATCTTTCTGGCTAATGTTCCATCATTCTACAGGCAAAATCCTGTCCATATATACACAAATGCAACCCCTTTTTCTGCAGCCATTCGTCTGGGGTAGGGGAAATCAGAAACACAGAGTTATCCCAAAGGTGTAGATCCTATTCCACACCAACTCTAATATCTGGGGGGAGATTTCTATGAAAAGGACCTCACAAAAATGTATTTTGTAGTCATTTGCTGATGTTTTTTTAATGGGAGAAGGCAACCAGATTCTACTTAACAATTCCATTGATGACATATGAACTAAATTAAAAAAAAAACTTGCTCATTTCTATATAGCTTTGTTATTTATGTAGCACAAGCAGGAGTAGGGGGTAGTAGAAGTTCTTTTTTGGTCCCTAATGTAAGGCACAGGGAATAGAAGTGTTCATCAAGATGTGCCATATTTACCCTTTAAAATGTTAACCCTTTAAAATGATTAGCACCAAAAGTAATTTAAGTGCTATTTTCATCTGTTAATGCACAAGAAGAAACATTGTTTTTCTATGAAAATAAATGTTTTCATGGTACAGATAAGGTTACTGGAGACAGGGTAGTTAGGGTTTGTTTTATTTAAACAGTTTCATCAGCACCGTTTCTTCCCTTTCCCCCCCTCATCATGTGGGCTTTAGAGCAGCCACTACTTAAAGTTGAAACAATCCTGGAATCTGTAAATGGCTGTGAGAGCATAACAGTCATCTGATTCCCTCTTTTCTCCATTCTCACAATTCTTATTTTGTATATTTTCTCCTTTAGATCACAATTACTACTGGAGACTGGTGTTACTCATTCAGAAATGTGAGTTCAATAACAGAAGGTGTTGTGACAAGACAGGCTATTAAAAATAAGGGTGAAATTAAAAGTGAAGCATGCAGGGAGGGATCTGCTTTGAAAAACCTGCTTTTGCTGCTGAAGAAATACGTTGAGGATCTGTCAGATATCTGGTCTTGAAAGAAGAGAAAAGCTAGTGAATTATAGGAAGTGGGGAAAGTTAATTGGTGATCTTGCTGAATAAATTCAGAAGTCAAGTGCTACACTCCTTACTCACTGGGACTTTTGCTGGAGGAAGGAATATATACAGCAGATTACTTTGCTCCAGGGAAGGCTTGGAGTTAGAGTAAGATTGCTTGAAGTAAAGCCTTTGAGGTTTGAAAGGGCAATCTTGTAGTCTAATTGCAGGAAATCTCTACTGAAATAGAATTCGGTCATTTCTTTTTTTTCTAAATAGGGAGAGCACGTGCTGACTGAAGGAGGTATTCTAGCATCCTTTTTAATACAGTAGCTTCTTTTCCTGCTCTTAATAAGTGATGACCTGGCTGCATTTGTATTTCCTTATCATGACAATTTCCTACTGACTTTAAACATGCAGTAGTATAGAGTGCTCCATATCCCAGATGGAGGTTTCATACAGATAGCTTTTGGAGAGAGAGTCATTGGGGTCAGGAATATAACTATTAGGCCCCATTGAATTCTCCTTGACAAACTTTTGTCTGTCTTTGGTTGTAGCCCTCACCATTACTCCTTGTACAATACTCAGTATTGGTCAATATTATCATTGTCTATTAACTTTCCTAAAATCCCAAAGTAACCACTTTAGCTGAAAACTTGTGAAGTACCTATAAATCTGGACACTTTACCAAGGAAGATGTTGGCTTTTTTATTGGGACCGAAAAACTGTTACTAGCAGTCCAGGTGAATGTGAAATCTGTTCACCCTGGGTACGTCTACACAGCAGCAAAATTGAATTAAGCTACGCAACTTGATCCACGTCAGTTAACTCGGCTTTTGGCACTGTCTACACAGCAGGAAGTCAAAAGAAGAACACTTTTCCTTTGACTTCTCTTACTCCTCGTGAAATTAGGGTTACCAGGAGTCAGAGTAAGAAGTCCTCCAGCTCGACATTATTTCAAAATAATGGTTTGCAGTGTAGACATGCTCTTTGTTATTTCAGAATAACATCAGTTATTCTGAAATAACGCTGCTGTGTAGACATAGCCTCTGACAATGTCTTGAGAGGAAGGCAAGAGTTAATTCTAAAGAGTCTCTATTGATTAGTTAGTTTGTATAGTGCTTTAATATAAAGGGATTTATAAGTGCCAAGTTTTACAAATAGTTTATATTATGATTATAAGGACTGTCATTTCACATGGTTACCTCAGAGTACTATTGCTGTCTCTGCTGTGACTGCAAGAAATTAGCTTTGAACTCATTTAAGAGAAAGAAACCATTCCCACCCTAAAGAGTCAGTCAGTATTGTCTTTAAGGAAAGTGATACTTAATGAATTCAGTTCACTTTAGAGCAAATGGATGGGGAAAAAAAAAAAAGCTCCTGTAATCTAAGATGGCTTAGTTTGTATGGCCAACTCCTAAGGCATCGATATCCAAAGATAACAAGGGAAAAAAAGCAGAAGAAAATTTAGTGCTGCTTTTTTGAAATGTGACTACTCCTTGAGATAGCTTGCTAGTACACTCAATATCTAACTGGAAAACTATACTGGCAGTTAAATTGAGGCAAGTTCAACCTCTTCGTGGTCATATTACAATTTCCTATGACTCTAATGAGGAAAGCTAGAAATGTAATATGCTCGAAGTATTTTCACCCTGCCGGGAGGAAAAAAAAGTGAGCTGTAAATAGCTTTGCTTGTCTAATGGTCAAAATTCACTGTCTGACATTCATAGTACAGTTTTATGTAGTTTTTATTGATATAAGTTTAATTGTTAAGTGAAAAGGTTTGTTGAAGGAACTGAAACATGGTATATGCTAATTACTTATAATTGGCTTTGATTACCTACTATTGAGTGTTCCTCCATAATAGAAGTATGAACAAGAGAGATTAATATTTATTAAACTACAAGTAACTATTAAAAGAATGAATACCTGTGTACCTTTTGTTTCTAATACCTTCCTAAATGCCACAAAACATCCTATTAATATTCTCTAGCTCCACAGGAATTGTTGTGTTTCAAGCAGAAATATATTAATCTGATTTATGTTAGATTAAATTGTCTGCTCTGATTTGGGAGTGTTGCTTTTTAACAGACTCATGTTAGTATTAAGACAGATACTAGATTTTTCTGCATAATAAAAGATTTAATAGATTATTTTCACATCATGTAAAACTTCTCTGTGAAGGGCAATATACCATTTAGGAAATTACTCTTTCTGAGCCAATACTGGATTCCTGGGGAAAGTAGTGCTGTAATAGAATTAGTGGTCCCAGGAACTTTAGTTTCTACATAAGAACTGTAGAGGATAAGTGGTCTGAAAAGTACATTAAGGTATTTGGTCTGCTTCAGTAAACTTGAATTCATAATAAAACTAATTCTTTAACGAGTTGTATGTGGCTATGGTGGTATTAGAATCTTAAAGGGAACATGCCGAGAAAGATGGAAGGGGAAAATGGGATTGTTCTTTGTACAAACACAGCCTGAAAGACAACTTGCAAGACTGTTTTTACTATTTTTTCTCTAACATTAGAAATTCAAAGGTAGTGACACTAATATCACAAAAGTCAAGTGAGAGAATGTTGAGCAGCTGAAATCTGGTCTACACTACAAAGTTAGGTCCATGTAAAATTTATTTGCATCAATCTAATTGAGCATCTGTCTGCACCAAAAGAAGGTGGAAGATTTTAATTTAAATATTAAACTGTCTTTTGGCAATGCCTATTAAACACCAGTGACTAATAACTAGGAAGAAGACACCCCCTCTCACACCCCAACCCCCTACACCAGCTTAGAGCCTGCACCCAAACTCCCTTCCCGGCGCCTGACCCCTCATTCCCTTCTGCATCCCAACTCCCTGCTCCAGCCTGATGAAAGTGAATGAGGGTGGGGGGAGAGCAAGGGAGAGAAAGAGAGGGAGAATGAATTGAGTGGGAGCAGCATCTCAAAGAATGGATGGGACAAGGACGTGACCTCAGGGAAGGACCAGGGCAGGGGCCAGGGCAAGGGTCTTTGGTTTGTGTGATTAGATAGTTGGCAACCTTACCAGGTGGGCATATGGAAGCCCTGGCCATGCCAGAAGAGTGTGCCAAGCAGCACAGCCAGAAGCTTGCTGGGCACCAGCCACTGTAGGCCCAGCACTGTTTAAATGGGGCACAGCTTGTGTGAGTATGGGGCCATTGACCGTTCTGCCCTGTGGCTCTGAATTGCTGTTTGTGGGCCAAGGACTGTCCTTACCCATATGCAGAATATGCAGCTGCGTAGGGCTACCAAAAATTTGGGGCACCACTGGTTCTTAATGTCCATCCACCCACCTTTTCCTATCCCTGTTCTGTGGCTGCTGCAACCTGGTGAGTCTCCCTTTGGAGAGGATCTAGTTAACTTAAAAGTAAAAACATCTGCCAGACCAATTTAACAAGTACATATTGTCAGTTTCTGAATTTACTATGCTGGTCTACAGGACCTAAGTTTAATATTTGCATTTAAAATATTTCATTAGTGTGTTGCTGAAGATTATAAAATCACATCTCTCAAAAAATCACATTCTTACCCCACCACTTCTCAGTTGCTGTCAGCATCAGGACACCAGTTTAATAGTACTATGTAAGACCCCATAAATCCTAAGGATGGCTCTGGGCAGGCCTGCTTCTAGTTCTACATTTCTGTGATATTTCTTAGGTAAAAATGCAAGCCAGGGACATATTCTGGTCTATATTATAAAGCAAAAAAAGGAAACCAGCCAAATTATTAAAAAATTCCATTGCTGGTAATCTGTAACAAGAGTTATAAAGCACTAGTAAACTCTTTACTGATTTTTTATTATATGTGTATTTGCACTTTATTTCATCACACTAAACAAATCACTTTTTAAAAAGGGGAGTTTAAAATTACAAGATTTTGAAATATTATTAGAGATGAAAGTGAAGAAAAGAAGAAAACCCATGCTTAATCCTGTCTTCAAAGTTTACAAGTCCCCCGTAAAGTTATAGGCTACATCCACACTGCAGGGTTTTTGTGCAATAACAGCTGTTTTTGCGCAAAAACCTGCGGAGCATCCACACCTCAAACGCATTTTTGTGCAAGTAAATTTACAGTAAATCAAAAGAACAGAGGTATTTTGCAGTGTAAGTATTCCTCTTTCTATGAGGAATAACTAATTTTTGCGCAAGAGTTCTTGCGCAAAAAGGTGTATGTGGACGGGCAACAGGGGGGTTTTGCGCAAAAAGAGCCAATCAAAAAAAGCACAGTTGCTCTGGTGGCTGTTCTGTGAATAGCAATCAGAGCTTTTTTTCCAAAGAGTGTCCATGCAGTCTGGACACTCTCTTGTACAAAAGCACATCGCGTTTGCGATGCGCTTTTGTAGTGTGGATATGCTCTTGCTCAGGAAGTTTTTGCGGAAGATCTCTACTGCAAAAAGCTTCTTGCGCAAGAAGCCTACAGTGTAGACATAGCCATAAAGTGAAGCACTAAAATAAAAAGAAAAGAAAAGAAAAAAGCTAGACTTTTATATTAGAAGTTTAATTATACTAATAGTTATAGCACATTTTTTATTTGGTTATATCCAAGGAGTTTCTATTTTACCAACTTTAGGCTTCACAATTAGTACTACTCTGTTCGATATTAAGTACTTTAGAATATGTATTCCTATTGTCTGACTGCAAAATAGTTTGTGAACTTTAGCTGAAGAGTAAGAACAACATATGTATCCAAGGAACAATTAATTATTGCTCTTATGTTTGTAGACAGTCAATACAATTTATTATGTTCCTATGATTTTTCTTTCTCCTTCCCAATCATATTTCCCTCTTCTCTGTTTCTCTCCCACCAGCTACTGCCTTTTCACTTCCCAGTCACTGTCTTTGTTGTAGTTCACTAACTTTACCTGAACATCATGGTATAGTCCACTCAGAACCTCTCTCAATATAATCACAGAAAAGGAAGTGGAAAGCTCAGATTGTGTGCATGTATGTGTGGTATGAACCATATGAGACAGTTCTCTCTGATGATTCAACTATATCAACTATGTTCTGGATTACATAGCACAAACATTTTTTAATGTAACTAGTTTTTAACAGATGCAAATCCAAGTTTCTAAAAATATATTTATAAAAATGTATTTATAAATATAATGCTGACCCACACTGAGGGGTCTGCAGTGAAATCAAACTTGGAACCTCTGAAGCTAAATGCATGAGCCTCTTAAAGATGTTACCTAAGGGTTAGGCAGTTGCATCAATGTCTAACTGGACAAACTACCACTAGAGGGGGACAAAGTGCCACTCCAAGCAAACGGGATTACATAACCAATTATATTTCCTACCCTGTCTACATACTAACATTAGAATCTTCACTTCTTGACACAATGTCATTCCTATAAATGTGCTTGGTGCTCCCTTTTATATTTCCTTATAAATATAGGCACTGCTCCTGCCAACACTTAAACATTCTTGTAGCAGGGAAAAGGCTTCCTCGGGCATTCATTGGTGGCCAGAGGACATTCTTCAGCACCCTGCAGTTTCCTAAGACTCAGCTCTGTATTAGTGTATTATTATTTAATGGAGTCATCTGGGAAGACACTTATCAGTTTAAAAGGCTCTTGCCTTATTTAATGGAGTCATCTGGGAAGACACTTATCAGTTTAAAAGGCTCTTGCCTTAGAGCCCAGACTAAATTTAAAAGTCCCAAAATAAAGCCTCTGAGTTCCAACAGCATATCTTTCTTCTGTAAGTCTTCAGGGTTTCTTGCCCAGGTCTCCATAACTAGCAGAGAGTTTTGTAGTCCCTTTATTTTGTTTGTTCAGTCCCTTTCTCTCAAGTGCCCCTTTTCTGGCCATTTAGGACTCAGTGATGTTCTTTTATGAAAGAATCACCTGGCCCATCAGGTATGTCTGCAGAGGGGAAGAATAAGATGATGTGAGTTCATTGTCTATACTTACCTGGAAGATTGAATTAACATACGCAATTCCAGCTATGTTAATTGCCTAGCTGGAGTTCACATACTTTAATTCAACCTTCAGCACAGTCTCCACAGTGGGAGATAGACAGGAGCAAATGCTCCCGTCGACTTCCCTTACTTCTCGCAAATTGAGAAGTACGGGAGTCAATGAGGGCATCCTCAGTGTTCTTTACTAGACTCTCTAAATCGAACTCCAGAAGATTGACCCCTGGAGAGTCAATCTTCCCAGTAGTGAAGATATGACCTTAGCAATTAGGGTTGGCTGGCCCCAGATCTCTAACATTTAAAGAGCAAGCAACCATGTTACACAGCTATAGTGCCAACCCCAAATGTACAAAAAGCATGAGACTAAGCACCCCCCAAGGTGAGATAGATTTTAAAAAGATAATACATATTGGATTCTTTTCATTTCCCTTTTGGTTTCTGAGCTTTTAATGTATACTTTTCCATGTTTTCAGGCTTTTCTCAACAACCATGAAGGCTAGCTAGGGGCTTACTTAAAAGCAAAAGAAAGCTGAGATTCTGGTGTAATATGACTGCAGCAGCTGGAGCTTTTAGTTGGAGTTGAAGTCATGAGACTTGTGATAAAATCATGAGGGTTGGCAATGTTAAATATGTGAGTAAACCCACATGCACGTGTGTTTATAGCATTGTGCCTTAGTGCTTTATAGCAGCACATTAGTGCCATGAGTACAGGGGACTGGACTAGATGACCTCTTAAAGTGCCTTCCAGTCCTACTTATTTAATTATGTTATTAAGATACTCACAGGAGGTACCTAATGGACTAGCATTTTTGAGGAAAAATGTCATATTCCAGCAGCATGCCCTACTCCTCCATTCTGCTAGGCCTCTGCTCTATGCAGGAAGCATGACTAGGGGTTATTTCCTTAACATCTCACACCTGACAGAGAGATGATGAGAAAGGCACAGTCTCACATTATCTCAATGTGAGGCAATGTAGAGTGACAGTCTGGAAGCATTCAGGGTGTGCTTTGATGAAGCAAGAAAATTTGCCTGGGTTTGCAAAATTGAAATTATTGATTGCAACTTTCTCTAATGATTGGTTAGCATGTTTAGGGTGAGTTCTCTTAGATAATATAACTTGCTCTTCTTTTATCTTCTCAGGAGGCCAGGATTCTGAGAATGAAACTATTGCTCCAGATTTTATAAATGCTGAGCTCCCAGGAATTCTCACTGAGGTCAGTGCTGGGTGCTCAATGCTTAAAAAACCACGCCACCTACTTAGGTGTTTAAATACAGGTATAGAATCCTAACATTAGTCTCCATTTTTTAAAATCCTGGCTCTCAAATATAATTGCAGTGTAAAGTGCTCAGGGACTGGAGTAAAGATTCCTGTGCAGATCTACCTATATGGGTTTCCCCCCAGCCTGTGGATTTCCAAACACTTCTATCAGTCAATAGGGAAAACCATTAATCTATGGGGATATTTCCATCTGATTGGGTGGCCTTCCCCATTTTCTTACAGACTGGTGAAGTGTAGCCAATCAAATCTGCTTCTTCTACTGAGGGACAGCTAAGACCCTCACCACAAGTAATAGCTAGTGCTCTTTTCCCCTCATGCTGCTGAAGGGTAGATAGTTGTCTGGGAAGCTCCTGCCTCAGCAGCTACTTCTCTGACTCCCAGTGCCCTAGTCCTCCACTCTAATATGAGGTTGAGAGAGCTTCCAGGACTGCTCTATCCTTCAGGCTTCAGACCCAGAGAGCTGCTTCCCCCAGCCCTACAACTTGAAAGCGGGTTGTGTGTGAGAAGGGAGTGTCCTGTGCCTGAAAGGGGGCGAGGAGAGCTTTTAGGGTGGCTTTTAAAGGTCTGCCTACACAGCAGATGCTGTTCACAAATTAGCTAATCCAAGCTAGCTTGAATCCACTGAGTCAGGTAACAATATCAGTGAAGACAGCACAATGCGGGCTTCAGCATGGCTAGTAAATACCTGGAACGGACCCTGAGTACATACTTGGCACTCTGGAATGCAGCCTGTACAGTACTGTCTTTACTGCTCTTGTGACCCACTGTGGCTGGATTAAACCTAGTTCAGGTAGGCTAGTTCACTTACAGCTTTTGCTGTGCAGAGGGTCCTAAAGGAGAAAAAAGGGAATAAGAATGAAATGTTAAAGGAGGACGGAAGAAGCGTTAAGTCTTTCTCTATGGCTGTGTCTAGACTGGCAAGTTTTTCTGCAAAAGCAGCTGCTTTTGCGGAAAAACTTGCCAGCTGTCTACACTGGCCGCTTGAATTTGCGCAAGAGCACTGACTTTGTAATTTACAAAATCAGTGCTTCTTGCACAAATACAATGACGCCCTGCTTATAAAAGCCCTCTTGCACAAATGCTTTTGCACAAGAGGGCCAGTGTAGACAACCCAGAATTGTTTTCAAAAGCCCGATGGCTAAAATGGCGATCGGGGCCTTCTTACAAAAGCGCGTCTAGCCTGGCACGGGCGCTTTTCCGCAAAGTGCTTTTGCGCCAAAGCGTCTGTGCCAATCTAGACGCTTTTTTCCGCAAATGCTTTTAACGGAAAAACTTTTCCGTTAAAAGCATTTGCGGAAAATCATGCCAGTCTAGACGTAGCCTTTGAGTTTGTCCTTCTTTATGCGGATTCATTTAACTTTATGCTATCTATTCGATTTTGTTTTGAGGATGTTGCCAGATGTCTGTGGATTTCAGGCCTAATTCAATTCCCATTAGAGTGAGTTGTGTTTCTTTACTGACTTTAAAGCAGAGGTGGGCAATAAGCGGCCAGTGGGCCAGAAGCAGTTCCCCATAGTTAGCCCCTGACAGGCCACCAGGTGCTTTATTTACCCAAGCAGGTACAGCAACTTGCAACTCTCAGTGGCTGTGGTTTGCCATTCCAGGGCAAGGAGAGTTGCAGGAAGTGGTGACCCAGTCTGCGCTGCTTCCTGTAGCTCTCGGCTGGGAATGTTGAACTGTGGCCAATGGGAGCTGTTACTGGCCATACTTGAAGATACTAAAGTAAATCACCTGGTAGCCTGCCAGGAGCTAACCTTAGCAAATGGCATCTGACCTGTGAACCCCTTAATGCCCACCCCTGCTCTAAAGGAAGCCTGTGGTTTTTCACTTTCCTCTGCAACATGTGGCATGGATCACTTGCTGGTTTGAATTAAAGTAAATGCTGAATTCTCTGTAACTTGAAGTATTTACATCAAGATTTGAGGATTTCAGTAACTCAGCCAAAGTGTCTGTTGCAGGAGACATGTGACATTCTGTGGCCTGCAGTGTGCAGGAGGTCCTCATGATGGTCCCCTTTGGCCTTAAAATCCATGAGACTGTGAGTCTATGAAGGATTGAGGCTGGAACAGAGAAAAAGATTAGAGACTAAGAATACAAATTGCTAGAAACAGCACTTTTGGTCACAGAGGCTATGTTTACACAGCAGCATTATTTCAGAATAACTGACATTATTTCAAAATAACAAAGTGTGCGTCTATGCAGCAAGCCATTATTTCGAAATAATGTTGAGATGGAGGTCTTTTTACTCCAACTCCTGTAACCCTCATTTCATGAGGAGTAAGGGAAGTCGAAGGAAGAGTGTTCTTCCTTCGACTTCCTGCTGTGTAGACAGCTCCAAAAGCAGAATTAAGCTATTTAGACTTCAGCCACACAATTGACATAGCTGAAGTTACACATCTTAATTCAACTGATGCCCTGCAGTGTAGAGGTGCCCTTACTGACAGGAAGCATTGATACCAGAAAAATGATTTCAGGCAGCAGGAGGTATCAGAAGCACAGGAGAACACCACTTGTCTGATCAAAAATGAGAAATCAAGGGACCGGAGGGGGAAAATATGGTGAAGGAAGAACAAAGTCATGAAGGGTGTAGCTTCTCTGGACATTGAAATGCTTATTGTATTACTACATAGTACCACACATATACATGGTCTAGATCAGTGGTTCTCAACCAGGGCTACGTGTACCCCTAGAAGTACGCAGGAAAACATCAACTCATCTAAATATTTACACTAGACTCTGTAAAAAACACTAGCAAAGTTAATACGAACTAAAATGTTATACAACTTGTTTATATTGCTCTATACTCTCTGCAATGTAAGTACAATACTTATATTTTAAATGATTCATTAAATAATTACATAATAAAAATGAAAAAGTAAGCATATTTTCAATAATAGTGTGCTGTGACACTTTTGTATTTTTATGTCTGATTTTGTAAGCAAGGGGTTTTAAGTGGGGTGAAACTTGGTGATGTGCAAGACAAATCAGACTTCTGAAACAGGGTCAATAACCTATAACATTTGAGAAACACTGGTCTAGATGGTCTAGGAGCTGAAAACATAAGATTAATATTCTGCAGACCTTGTAGCCTAAATTCTGACTGGGTAGAGCACAGAATGGCATCGTGTCATGAAGCATTAAGGTCTAAGGACCTGAAGAATGTTTAGACTTCTTGGTGGACAGAAGAAGCTTAGCAACCATAAACTGGGAGTATATCCCAAGCACATTGGCCATGTAAAAGAAGGTATGAAAACTGGATAATTTTTCTACAGAAGTCTTTTCAAAAGCATCCATAGCCCCTTTTCTCTTCTCTTCTCTTTCCCTCTGCTGCCTCCACCAATGTGGGATTTACAACCAATACCAAATTCTTTCTCATGCCATCTTCAATATTCCCTCTAATATTTTCCAACCATGTGTGGATTTTTTTTCCATCCATGTGTGGAATACATTTTGTTATGTGCACTGAGGCATATGTGAATATACACCACCAATAGAAACATTAACCTAGCTGTGGGTGCTCTACTAATCAGCAGAGCAGCATTTGAATTTCTCCTAAGTTGTTCATACAAGTGCACAGCTTACAGGGAACATTGGTCATCTCTTCCTTTGTCCATTGAGTTATCTGGATCACTGCTGTGATATTAGCTGCCTACAGCAGTGCCAGAGCTTTGTGACAGGATTCTACTGGAGGCCTAAGCAGCTTCCTAACTATGAGGCTATGTCTACATTATTTTGAGATAACTAGCATTATTTCGAAATAGCAATGTGAGCGTCTACCCAGCCATTCCATTATTTCGGAAAAATTTCAAAATAACAGATGGCTTATTCAGAAATCTGTAAGCCTCATTCTACGAGGAATAACGCCTATTTCGAAATAGTGGCAGTGGTGCATCTACACGTCTTATTTAAAATTTGAATAGCTATTTCGAAATAAGGCATGTGTAGCAGCTCCACTGCTGTGATTTTGAAATAGCCCCTCACCAGGGCCATTCTAAATTCCTCCCCAGTACCATTTCGGGCTCTAAATTGAGATAGCACGTCTACATTAGGGAAGCCTGCTTCGGATTAATTTTGAGGCTTCCCTGAAGTGTAGATGTGTTATTTCAAAATAAGCTATTTTGGAATAACTATTCCAGAATAGCTTATTTCGAAATAGCCGTGCAGTGTAGACGTACCCTAAGTAGAGTTCCAGGGCCTCACTGTCAGCAGCAGGAGACATTTCCCAAAAATCAGCAGGACATGCAGGTAGAAGTTTCATGAGGATGGAAAAGCACATACAAGGTAGAACATGACTCATCTTTTACAATGGTGTGGATCAGAAGTAACTCCAATGAAGCCAATAGAGTTACATTGGTGTAAGTGAGAATAAACCACACTCTGGCTACATCTACACTGTTTTTTGTGGAGGAGGAAATGTAAATGAAACACTCATTTGCAAATCTCACACTCTCATTTGCATATTCTCTTCCGATCCTTTTTGAGGAAGAGGTTTTTGAGAAAAAAACCTCAGTGTAGACGGGGCCATTTTTTGGAAAAAGAACCCCTTTTGCGCAAGATCCTGTAAACCTCATTTTACTGTAAGCTCTTGGTTTTTTATTTTATTTTTTGTTTTTTTATTTTTACTATAGTTTATTGAAAAAATTCAGTCTAGAATGAAACATTTCAATCTTGTTCTTGGACCAAAAGTGATTCTGCGTGTTGTGTGGAAAGCAGGGTAAAATTCAGTTAGATTGTTACTAAATAAGCTGAATATTTTAGTTCTGATATAACAAAGCTGTAAGTCTTTTAAAAAAAAATGTGTACTGCGAATGCACAGTATGGCTTTCTAATAATGACCAAATCTCCCCCCCTGTCTTCAATGGAAATTGCAGGTGCTCGTATGAGAGCAGAATTTGGCCCTGAATTTTTAACATATGTAGTGCCCCACTGAAAATCACATTCTAGCCCTGTAACTCCTGCATGACAGGCTTAGACTATCTTCATCATCTACAACTGCCGGGAGATAGAATCCTAGGCAGGAATCCTTACTGATATATGCCCCACTGAGAACCTAAATAGCGGTCAGTTCTGACAGTGACAGTTACAGTCTTAACTGTTACTTCAAAACCTTCCAGAATTCTGATGACCAGTTCTTCATCTAGAAAGAAGGCAATCTTCCTAGATTTGAGGAAGAAAAGGGAGTAGGGCAAAGGAGATTTTCAGGGTTTGGTGGTCTTTTGCCAAGCAATGTAGATGGGCTACATTCTGTTGGAATACTGAAGAAAAAATTATCATAGTACTTCTGTACCGTGTTTCTTCCGGAAAATACTTTATGATTCCACCATGCAGTCCTTACTCAGGTAAAACTCCTACAGAATTCAATGGTTATTTTGCCTCATTAAAGATGGCAGTGATGGAAAAGAGTAAATAGAAAAAGAGGAAAATAGCTTGTTTTCTGTACTGAGGCTAATGGTATTAAGAGGCCAAATAGGGAAAGTAGAGCTTGAGGTTTTTGATTTACCTATGTCACACATTTTGAAGGACCAGCATAGTAAGAAACATTAGGACTAGGGAATATAGTAGGGATGTAGGAGTGTAACCATTTAACAGGTAATCAATAAGCATAAGCTTATTGGTTACCCAAACAGTTACATGTGGCTCCTGGGGAGCTGGTTGCCACCCCACATTGAGAGACAGCAGAATGAGGCAGCAGTCAGCTCCCCGGGAGTGTGGTGCCAGATGGGCTGCCTGCTGCCCCTATATCGGGGCAGCAGCATGGGATGGCAGACAAGAGCCACTATGCGTGGGGAACCATCTTAAAATCCAGCTCCCAGTGCACACTGGCTCCCAGGCAGCCAACTGCCCGCCCTGCGCTGCTGCCCCTATATTTGGGGCAGTGGCCGGCTCCCCCGGGAGAGGGCTTTTAAGCTGGTTCCTGCAATGCACTGGCTCCTGGGGAGTTAGCTGTTGCCCCGCACTGCTACTTCTGATACAGAGGCAGTAGAGTGCACTGGCTCCCAGGGAGCTAGCTGCTGCTCCGCCATATAACTGTGTAACTGCTGAAATTTTCAGCTGTTACATGGTTAACCAATTACACACATTTTAACATCCCTAGAATACATAGAGAACTCTTACTGAAGAGTGACAACTTAAAAAGTGATCTGAGAAATTGTTATGTGAGAATTCATTATGGAATGTATCAGATACAGGCATAAAAATAGACAGTGAGGTTTGTGGAAGCAGCAACATGGCATCTTCCAGTAGCTCAGACATCCTGTGTCTTATCATACTTATTAGCCTGTTCCAGGATAAGTATTTTGGGACCATTAATCATCACTAATGTGAAAATGAGTATTTATGACAAGGGTCAAAATGAGGATTCAGGACCCTGCAAATTACTTCATTAGAGGCAATGGATGTTCTCCAAACCCTGTGGATGAATTTGGCACTGTCTGAATGTCTCTTTTGGGTGGGATATCTTGAGTGTTGAGAATAGTGTGTGTGTGTTTGAAGGAGGGGATTGAATTGTGTTTTTGTTACAAAATATATCGTTAGTATTAGAACTAAGCAGAAGATGAAAATTTCATTTTGCAAAGACTTTTGAATTTTGAATAGGGCCTGAAAATTTCAGAGTTCCCCATGAAAGCAAATGTTAGAAAAAAGTTGTTTAGATCAGAATGTTTAATTTTGACAAAAATGGTTTTGTTTGGCTTTTGGCTTTTTACATTTTAAATATTATACAAAATTAAAAAATTAAAATGTTTCATTCCAACTATGTTCAAATGGGACACTGTTGGAATTTCCTCCTATTTTTTCTCTTGAATGAAAGTTCTTCTGGTCCCAGCCCTGAGCTTCCACAGTCAGGGGAAATGGGCCCCTCCTTACCGTCCCCAGCAGGGAGCCATCCAGGTAAGTCCCACCTTAAGTCCTCCCCAGCCCTGAACACCCACCTGCACCCCAAAGCCCTCATCTCTGGCCTCACCCCAAAGCCCACAGGCTCTGGCCTTTTCCCCTTTCTGCACCCCAACCCAGAGTCTGTACCCCCTCCAGCATCCCAACCCCCCATGCCTGATTCCCTTCCCAAACCCAGAGTTCCCTCCTGTATGCCAAACCCCTCATCCCCAGTCCAACACCAGAACCTGCACCCTAGCCCTCTGTCCCAGACTCAAGTCTCTCAACACCAGCTGTCACCCCAAACCAGAGCCCTCACACTTCTGTAAACCAACGTTCTGCCCCAGCTTGAGCTCCTCCCATACTTACAACCCATTGGCCCCACTCCTAACACATACATTTTTTATGTGCACCAATATGAAGGTGATATGTCACACATCACCTCCGTGTTGCACACTACCTTCACACTGGTGCACATAAGAAAATTCATTCCCCTCAGATGTGGGAAAAAATTAGAAGTTCTAATTATGACCTATGCATATTTTCACTGTTACACATTTCTTGTAGATTACATTTATTATGATCTTTGTGCCTCTACATAGCCTTTGCAGTTATTTTAATGCAATGGTACAACTGAGATTTCAGAAACTCAAATCTGAGTTTCTTTGAATATAGTCTGTGTGTATGTAATGCTCAGCACTGACGATTATATTTGCTATAGAACCATAGGTACTGGGACTAGAAGTGTAGAGCACCCCCTGGCTTGAAGTGGTTTCCATCATAACTAGGCTTTATAGTTTGGTGCAATGGCTCTCAGCACTATAAAAATTGTTCCGGCATCCTGTGGAACCTATAACATCAGCTGTTTTCGGCCGCTTTGTATTTAAAAGCTCAGACTATTAACTCTTGCGCTGACCTAGTCACGCTACACCCCCAGTTAGACTCTTGCCTAGCAGCAGCCTTTAGAACCAAACATCAGACGTTCGTTACTTCATGTCCATGGGCTCGAAATCCCAGAACGGTGGAGCCACTGTGAAGAAGAGGCGACCGACGGATGCCTGCCCCGGGTAGAGAGTGCAGGGAGGGCCACCCAGAGGGGCAGGAAAGGCACGTGGAGCACTCCATTTAGCAATTCACATTTGGTGGGTGAGGGGGGCGGTGCACCTCCAGAGTGCTACCACAGTCACCTATGCTGGCAAGGGCCCCTTACATCCTAGCATCGTGGGCTCTTCCTGTGGGCGAAGATCCCCGCAAATCCTGGCGGATCCCGTCTTCACGGCGTGGAGGCGGGGCGCCTAAGCCCGCCTACCTCAAGGCCCATCCCCACAGGGCACCGTGAGCGCGGAGGCCGCTAGCTGCACCTCAGGCCAGCAGCCCGCGGGAGGGATTCCCGGCGCTAACGGGCAGCAGCTTCCCTCGCAGGGGGCGGAGCTCGGCCCCTTTAAGGCCGAGGCTGCCGTAACCCGATCCCGCAGTGAGTGGCTTGTCGCAGCCGCCGCAGCAGCCCCACTGCCCCGAGCATCCGTGCGCGCCAAGAGTCTCCCCGCAGCGCCGGCAGGGATGGGGGAGGCGCTGCGGCCACGCTAGTCCCGCCCGGCCTCTCACCCCAGGTACGGGCTCCGGTGGGCAATGCCCACAGCCCCCCCCTCCCCCAAGCCGGCTGCCGGGGGCGGGGCAGCGGAATGGGGAGCCGGCGGGACGCCCCGCTCCGAGCCGGGCTGCGCATTTCATCTCCCGGCGCCGTCGTGTGAGGGGCAGGCGGCGGGCAGGTGCCCATTCATCCCCGCCCCCACTTGCCGGGAGCGAGGGCCGGGGCGTGTAGCAAGGGCCTGGTGGGAGCGGGGCGGGGCGGGACAGGGAGGGGTTGTGGTTCTGCACCAGTCCCAGCAGGGATATTGTTAATGGGAACGGGGGGGGGCGGCTGTGCATTCCCGGGAGGGAGAGGGTCAGTGGGAATGGTGGTGTGGGGGGACGGGAGGGTCTGCAGTCCCTAGGGAGAGGGTCAGTGGGAATGGTGTGTGTGTGGGGGGAGCGGGGGGGAGGCTGTGCAGCCCCGGGAGGGGAGGAGGGTAAATGGAAGCTGGAGTTGGGAAGGCCACTGGTACTGCAGCGCCAGGATTTGCCCACTAGACCAGCAGGGTTGCTGTCAAATTGCATCAAGTCCTGTCACTACCATATGCTACCGTTCTAATGCTGTGAAACTGGTCCAGCCTTTCTGAAATGCTGCGCTGAAGAAACTAATGTTTTTAAAGGGACACGTCCGGGTTTAAAATATTGTTTTATAGCCCTATGTTTTTATTTCCCTACCTACAATAGCTTAGATTGTTATTTAAACTGAACTTTGTAAATGTTAATATAATCACTTTTGACTTGTCTGAATATCTGTCTTCTTGGAAAATGAAATAATACTAGTAATACTAGTAATGTTTTGTTTTTAGTTTGCTTACGGTCTGGCTTTTCTCTTGGTAGCTAGTATCACAAATTTTATTGTTGAACATTGCTAGTAAATGTTTGCATCTCAACAAAGTACAAATTAGTTTAATTGATTTCCTTCTCCCTTTTCCTCCCCACATAATAAATACACTGCAACTGAAATTTCAGAAAAATTGTTGTTCGTGTTTCTGGTTGTAGAAACTTCTGTTCCTGATCCAATCTAAAGAGTACCCGTACTTTTTTGGCTTGTGGGTTTTTTGTTGTTTTGTTTTGTTTTGTTTTTTTTAAAGTTAGCAATCTTTTTTTTTTTAAATGCTCAGTGTCACCATCAAAGGTTCTCTTCCCCCTCCCCTTGCCCCCATCTCCTTCCTACTAAATATTCTGAAAGCTTTGAGGAAATAAAGGTTTTTGGTAAATGATATTGCAATATGTAAATTACCTACCAGTTTGTTATTGATAGGGGCATATGCCTAATCTCTGCAATTTCAGAGTAGGGTACAAACATATTGGTTTTGTTTAAGCATTTTAATAGTTTATTTGAATACAAGTTTTCATTAGGAGTGAATGAGTGAGTTATAAAAGGAAGGGGCTGCTTTTGCTGTGGACAATCTGTACTTGTCATTTAGCGCTATGCAAATAACTTTGTTCTGTTTCCTTTTTTCTGGTTCAGCAGCAGAAATGAAAATGTCAGATTTTGTTTAGGATTCCACAGAAAGTTTTATTTGACTCAGAATAAAATATTTAGCTAAGCGTTTAATTTAACCAGCTTTTTTAAAGGAAAAGTAATTTCAAATTTTAAAAGTGAAACATTTTTGTTTAAAAAATGTTGATGCAAAGCATTTAACTTTTTCAGTGTTTTGCTCCAAACAGTTTGGTGAAGTCAACATACATTTGAAAAATGTATCAATCAATCCATATCTTCATTTTTCAGTGGGGGGAGCAGAAAGGTTTTGTTGAAAATTGCGTCCACTTCGTTGTCTCACGTCCAGCTATTATGATGATTCAAGATAAAATATTCATAGAATCATTGGACTGGGATGGTCTTGAGAGGTCATCTGGTTCAGTGACTTTCCACCTCTCCAGGCTACTATACCCCTTTCGGAAGTCTGATTTCTCTTGCATATTCCCAAGTTTCACCTTCACAACTACATGCTTACAAAATCAGACACAAAAATACAAAAATTTCACAGGATACTGTTACAGAAAAATGTTTACCTTCTCCTTTTTACTGTATTTTAGATCAGAATGTAAATATTGTACTTACATTTCAGTGTATTGAATATAGAGCAGTATAAACAACTATGAAATTTTAGTTTGTATGAACTTTGCTAGTGTTTTCTTGATAGCCTGTTGTAGTACTAGGCAAATATCTAGATGAGTTGATGTATCCCTGGAAGACCTCTGCATACCCCAGGGGAGCATATACCTTTGGTTTAGAGCTACTTATCTAGTCCAATCCCCTGAATTCATGGCAAAATAATAGCTACGTCTATGCTACCAAGTTTTGTCACCAAAAACTTCCTTTTAGAAACAAAACTGATAATGTACACATTGCAAAATGATTTTTGTTGCCAAAAATGCTGTTTCGGCAAGAGAACACTTCTACCTCCAGGAGAGACTTTTTCTTTCCCTCTCCCTTTACTGTTGACAGACATGCACAGTGAACACCATGAGACTTTTTTTTTTTTTTTTTTTTTTTTTTTTTTGCATTTATTACCCTTCTGGAAGTTTCCCCAAATAGCCATTCTGGCCAGCGGTTTGAACTCTGCTGCCCTGCATTCAGGTACACCGCAGTCAGCCCCTCCCCTTGCAAGCCCTGTGAACTTTATATTCCATTTCCTGCTGAGTGGCTCAGCATGGAGTGGTCTTATTGCATCTTTCTGGCTGATCATGGTTGGCTATTGCTCCAAACACTCTCCAGCTTGGACCACCATGGTGCTTTTGGATCTGATAAGTGTGTGGGAAGAGGAGTCTGCAGTTAAAGCTGCGTGTGACCAATAGGAATTGGGACACGTACAAGCAAATTTTTGACGTTTGTGTTAAAAGTGCTATGAACCAAACACACTGCAGTTTAGAATGAAGATAGAGGAACCGAGACAGTCATACAATAAGGTAAGGGAGGCAAACTGTCACTCCAGTGCTGCACCCAAGACCTGCAGATTTTATGAGAAGATGGATGCTATCTTGTGGGGAGACTCCACCTCCACCACCAAGAACCCCTTTATACTTTGGACAGCACAGAGTCAGCAGAAAGAGGACCTAACCAAGAGGATGAAGTAATAGATGAAGAGATAGTGCTGAAGATGGATGTGGGGCTCCCAGAGGATTTGCCTGGAAGGGCAGGCATCCAGGAACTATTCTCCTCCAGAGGGAACTAGCCAGTCTCAGCAGCTGCTCCACAATGAGCTGGAAGCAGGAGTTTAGATACAGGGTAAGTGGCTTTGGATTGGGAGTGCAGAGGTGGGTGTAGTGCACAGAAAAGTGGGAGGTGAGCTGTGCATAGCCCTGTGTAGCTAGTCATTATGTCCTAGCAGGGTGTTGATGCACACCAAGATCTCAATAGAATCCTGTAGAGAGATGCTTTGGAAACTTTGCCTGAGGTACTTGGTAATTTTATCTCACAGGTTCCATGGCAGTGCAATCGTATTTCTTCCGCCCTTGTAGGAAACTCTCCCATACCATTCTGCAATCTGTGGTGCAGGGACCAACGTAGCACATAGGTGGGCTGCATATGGAGCAGGGTAAAAGCCCCTAGCATCCAGAAGTTGAGCCCTAGTTTTCCTCCTTACTCTCAGCAGTGACATGGTGAGATGTCTGCTACAGTGATACCCACTTGTGGAAAAGTGTGGCATAATTAGAATGATTTCCCTGCAAAACTGGGAAACTGCTCTATAAGCCAAAGCTGTATTTTATTTTGCCCCATGCACATCCCACATCTCCCCTGTCTTCCCTTTCTCCCGCACTTACCATGTTTACAGTGCCTGCAGAGATGTGTGTGCTTTGCAAGGATCAGTGGGAAAGTGCAAGCTTGTTTTGCAAAAGGTGCTTGTAAATGACATGTTTCAATGTTGAGCTGGAATTTAACAATTCCTCTTTTGTTACATTCTGTGTTACAGATGAGACATTGAGGACACTGCATCAGATAAGGAAGAGGCCCAAATGCAATAGGGAGAATTTACTGAAAGAAGTCATAAAGCACTCCTCAGTGAAGGCCAAGAAAAGGGAGGAGCGATGGATAACAGAAAGGCAGGAGAGGAAAGACACACTGATTGCATGATCAAGGTAATGGAGGAGTAAAACGAGATGCTCAAGTATTTAATCAAGTTGCAGAGTGAGCAGATGCTGTCCCCATCTCCCCTGAAACACATACACAATTCTTTGTCCAGCAACTGTCCCTCCCCCCACATCCACACATTCCTTTTCACTCTCTGGAAAATCTTAGTTTCCTCTGCACTCCATCCCCTCTCACAACTTGGACTATGACAGCTGGACCTATACACAGTTGTGGGGACTTATCTTTTCCAAGACTCTTCCTTACTAGCAAATATGCTTTGGTGTGTTTCACTGTAATTTGTCTTGATCAATAAAGGCAATTTTTTTACCAGTACAATGATTTTATTTTTTGTTCCACAACCCATAACAATCACTTCAGTCTCAAATATAGGCTGTTCAAGCATTTTGTTGCACAAATATGTGTTACATGGGATGTTAAATGGGACACATCAGGGGAAGCAACCCCAAAACAGGTAGATTTCAGTGCCCGCTGATTATTAAAGTGCTTCCTCCCTGATGTTAATAACAGCCCTCTGGGCTCCTCTGACACTCCGAGTGTCTGGCTGCTCAAACTCTGCAGCCAAGTTTTGTGCCTCAGTGCTCCATCCCAAGCAAACCTGTCACTCTTAGATTCACACAGATCATGTAAAGTGCAGCATGCTGGTATGACCATGGGAATATTCTCCTGTATAAGGTCTAGTGTCTTTCTATAGAGACACCACCATCTCGCCTGCAATCTGCCAAAGGCACATTCTACTACCATGAGGCATCAATTCAGCCTATTGTTAAAATTTCTCCTTTCTGTGGTGCCCTGTGATAGGTTTCATGAGTCAGGGTTGTAAGGGATAAGACAGGTTTCCTAAAATTACTATGGGCACTTCCACATCCACCAATGTAATCTTGTGGTCTGGAAAGAAATTCCTCACCTGCGGCTTTCTGTACAAGCCAGTGATCCTGAAGATGCATGTATCGTGCACCTTTCTAGACCACCCAAAGTTGATGTACACTGTGAAATAGCCCACAGTGATCCATAAGCACTTGCAGGACCATTGATAATTATCCCTTCTTAGTGGAAGGTGGTCTGGCACTAAATTGGAATATTGACCTAATATTTAACTGACTAAGCAGGATCCAAGCTGGGGACCACTCCAGCCCAGCTGGTGCAGCCCCCAGGTCCTTGCTGACGCTGGCTGCCAGCTCCCAGCCCCATGTGGGAGCTGGTGCTGATATACTTAAGTTCTGTAGCCACTCTTCATGTTATACCTAGATGACAATGCAATCCCACTCTCAGTGCAGGTTTCCCTAGTCCAAAAGTGATGGTCTGTCCTGTACAGTTGCCCTGTGATTGCCATATGCAATGATAAGCTGCTGCTGTCTCTCTCATGCAGAATGTTGGCCTCCTGCAAGTCTTCTTCCTCTGTTAATATCTTCAAGAGTAACTCTGCTGCAATGTGTGATGGCCTCATGACACTGAACAGAGCATAGGAGTGAAGTGTGGGATCCATGCTTTTTTCACTGCAGATGCTGGAGTACACAGCAAAGAATGGCATCTGGAAAAATGGCGTGAAAGAAAACTGGAAACTCCAGAAGGCCTGGAAACAAAGTAGTGCCTGACGGGACGTTTTGCATGGTCCCAAGATGCACCAAGCTCTGTTCCATGTTCCCATAGTGCCTAGTGACTGATGGTGTCACCAGGCACTGTGGGATACATACCCACAGTGCATTGCTCCTGCTGTCGATGAGGGAGCTAGAATGTGGACACAATCTGTTGATAAAACAATTGTGAATGTGCTTTGGTAACTTTTTATTGGCAATTTCTGTATGTCAACATTAGTTTTGGTGATGAAACTTTGTAGAGTAGACATTTAGACCATCCCTGACAGGATTTTGTCTAAGCTTTTCTTTAAAATCTCAAATGATGGAGATCCCCCAGTCTCCATAGGCAATTTATTCCAGCGCTTAACTACTCTGATAGGACAAGAAGCAATGAGCTTAAATTGCTGCAAGGGAAGTTCAGGTTGAACATCAAGAAAAACTTCCTATCTTCACAGGTTAAAGAGAACAATCATTCTCCTTCGTCTCTGTAGCAACCTTTTATGTATTTGACAACTGTTATGTCCCCTGTAAGTCTTCTCCAGACTAACCAAACCCAATTTTTTCCATCTTCTCTCATAGGCAAGGCTCAATTTTTGTCTCAGAGGTCACAGAAATCATGGGCAAAAATTTAGGCACTGAGGGGACTTTACTAGTGCAAATTTGAGTGCCTACAGCAGAGGTGGGGAACCTAAGGCCTGGGGGCTCAGTACTTCCCCCTCCCCCCCCAACATTGGGGGCTTGTGCCTACTGCAGGATTAGAGCATACAAAATCTACTAGCCTGTGCCACACTGGGCTCTGGTGTACAAGGGAAATATGGGAAATGTCTTTCTCCTTTTCAGTCAGGGGCAATATCAGTGAGGGTTTGTCTTTTTTTGTTTTTTGGCTTCTCACTTGTGTGCAGTTCCCGGCTCATTTTTGTGAGGGTCAGTGACTCCCTACCTAAATAAAGGTTCTCCAATCCTGGCCTACAGGGTTAGATGGCAGCAAAGTGGTAGATGCTTGTCACACTTAAATGTTGGGCTTAAGCAGCTATGTCTTCTTTGTCAATCTAACTCTGTGTTCTTGTTTAAAAAACTATGTTTAGTAAAATTTAAGTTACCAAATTAGACGATATACAATTAGGTCTAACTTAATCCTCTCACTTAAAAGATTAAGTCTTTGCTCATGTAATTTTTTTTTTTAACAAATAAGAATTGGTTGGGAATTTGAAGTGGAAGACAGGTTGGGTGACAGTGATAATGAAATAATAGAGTTAATAATTCTAGAAATGGTAGGAGGGAAAACAGCAGAATGAAGACAATGGATTTCAAGAAGGCACATTTTAGTACACTCAGGGAGTTGATAGGTAAGATCTCTTGGGAAGCAAGTCTAGGGAAAAACAGTTGAAGACAGTTGGCAGTTTTTCAAAAAGACATTAAGGGCACAAGAGCAATCTATTCCATGGCATAGGAAAGACAGGTAGTGTGGCAAGAAATCACTTTGGCTTAACCAGGAGATCTGGAATGATCTAAAAATAAAAGAATCCTACAAAAAGTGGAAACTAGCTCAAATTACAAAAGATGAATATAAACAAATAATACAAGCATGTAGGGGCCACATTAGAAAGATAAAGGCACAAAATGAGCTCAATCTAGCTAGAGACATAAAGGGTAATAAGAAAACATTCTGCAGATACATTAGAAGAAAGAAGACAGGGTAAGCCCATTACTCGATAAAGAGGAAAAAACAATAAAAGCGGCAGAGGTGCTTAATGACTTCTTTGTTTCGGTTTTCATCAAGAAGGTTGGTGGTGACAGGACACCTAACATAGGGTGCATCTACAAAGCAGGGCTTAACTTGAAATAAACTACACAAATTGAGCTATGTCAATTGCATAGCTTATTTTGAAATTGGGAGTGTCTACACAGCACTTATTTTGAAATAGAGCACTCTTCCTCCGACTTCCCTTACTCCTCATACAATGAGGGGTACAGGAGTTGAAGTAAGAAGTCCTCAGCTTGACAGTATTTCGACATTATTTTGAAATAACTGCCTGCTGTGTAGACTCTGACAAAGTTATTTCCAAATAACTTTTGTTATGTGGAAATAATATTGCTGTGTAGACGTACCCATAGTGAATTCTAGTTGAAAAGGGATAGGTTCAAAAGCTAAAATAGGGAGAGAACAAGTTAAACATTACTTAAACAAGTTAGATATCTTCAAGTTACCAGGGTCTAATGAAATGCATCTTAGACTACTCAAGGAGTCCAACACACTAGCCACTTGTGGCTGTTTGGCTGGTTGAGTGTGTTCAGTTCACTACAGCAGTAGCCACAAGAGTGGCTACTGTTTCTGAACTGGTTGGACACTACAGCATTACCTATTATTTCTGAAAAGTCATGAAAGAATGGAGAGATTCCAGAAGACAGGAAAGGGCATAAATAGTGCCCATCTATAGAAAGGGAAATAAGCTCAACCCAGAAAATTACAGACCAGTCAGCTTAACTTTTGTACCAGGAAAGTTAATGGAGCAAATAAGTAAGGAATCAGTTTGCAAACACTTGGAAGATATAAGGCGATCAGTAACAATAAGCATGGATTTGTCAAGAACAAATCTTGTCAAACCAACCTGATAGCTTTCTTTGACAGGGTAACAAGCCTTTCAGAGGAAAGTGGTAGATGTGGAATATCTAGACCAAGCCTGGACAAAATAAGGCTTGCGGGCCGTCTGCCAAGCCACCAGATCCAGCCTGTGGATGCTGCGTGGAGCCCCAGGCAGGCTCCCCGCTTGCCTTGCCTCACCTGCACGCCACTTAGAAACACAGCTGTGGGGTGGTTTCACTTTAAAAACTGAGCCTGGAGGGCAGGTGGAAAGCTTTAAGAACTGCTTCTTCCCCCAGAACAATCCCATTGGCCGGCCAATGGGAGCTGCCTATTTTAATAACAGGCAGCCGCAAAGCACAAAGGGCTTGTATTTACTCACAGAGCACATGGCTGCAGCCTGTGTGGGTGTGGGATTGGGACAGGCAGGAAAGCTGATTCAGGAACAGGCTGCTGGCTGGTACGTTTCCTGGCCAGAGCCTTCATCTGGCACCTCAGCCCCTCCCTTCTCCAATCATGTGCTCCCCACCACTGCCCCCCTACTCCACATACCCAAATCCTTTGCCCATCTTCTGCACCTATACCCCCTCCCACATCCAGCACCCCAATACCCTGCCCCAAATCACAGTCCCCTCCTGCCCTAGCTCACAACCCAAACTCCTGCACCCCCTCCTGTACCCCTATTCCCTGACCTAGGTCACAATCCAACCCTCTGGACCCCAGTCCAGTGCCTCAGGTCACAACTGCCTCCTTCACCTGAACTCCCTCTCTTACCCCAAGCTCCCTTCTTCACCTAACCTCCATTCCAAACCCCGCACCTCCTCTATTAATATCATGGAAGAGTATGGCCCATGACTATTTTCCAACTTCTTGGAGTGGCCCCTCCATCAAAAATTATTGCCCACCCCAATCTAAGCTTTAGAAAAGCTTTTGGTGCAATCTTGCATGACCTTCTCCAAAGGAGCCAACAGCTTCCATGGGTCTCTGGGCAAGGTAGGGGAATGGCTTCACATTCTCGGAAGGGGTAGGGCATTGGCTGGAAAGGGTGGGACCAGGGCAGCCAGCCCTCTGCACCACCCGGAGCACAATGTGCCTGCCCCCCCCCCCAACCTCAGAGCTACACAGGACGTGGAACTCTGTCAGTGATGGCTGGAAGCTCTGGGTCCCTTTGAATCATTGCCCCAAAGCAACTGCCCCTTTTGCCCCCCAACCTACCTCTTCAGTGGGCCTAACCTTCTCATTAACAAACTAGGAAAATACAATCTAGAGGGAGCTACTATTAGGTTGGTACACAACTGGTTGGATAACTGTTTCCAGAGAGTAATTATCAATTGATTTTTGAAAAACCCTCACGCCCCTCCTCCAAAAATAGCAGCAAAACTTGTTGAGCAAAAAAAAACCAAACACCACACTGACTGGGGCAGCAAATCTTGATGGGGGGGGGGAGAGGCCTGGGTCGTCTTATGCCCCCAGTTTGGGAACCCATGATCTAGATCATCCTTGATAGATGACTGTCTAACCTGCTCTTAAATATCTCCAGTGATGGAGATTCCACAGCCTCCCTACGCAATTTATTCCAGTGTTTAACCACCCTGACAGTTAGGAAGTTTTTCCTAATGTCCAACCTAAACCTCCCTTGCTGCAATTTAAGCCCATTGCTTCTTGTCCTATTGTCAGAGGCCAAGGAGAACAATTTCTTCCCCTCCTCCCTGTGACACCCTTTTAGATACTGAAAACCGCTATTATGTCCCCTCTCAGTCTTCTCTTTTCCGAACTAAACAAGCCCAATTCCTTCAGCCTTTCCTCATAGATCATGTTTTCTAGACCTTTAATAATTTTTGTTGCTCTTCTCTCCAATTTCTATACATATTTCTTGAAATGTAGTGCCCAGAACTGGACACAATACTCCAACTGAGGCCTAATCAGCGCAGAGTAGAGTGGAAGAATGACTTCTTGGGTCTTGCTCACAACACTCCTGTTAATGCGTCCTAGAATCATATTTGCATTTTTTTGCAATAGCGCCACACTGTTGACTCACATTTAGCTTGTGGTCCACTATGACCCCTAGATCCCTTTCTGCAGTACTCCTTCCAAGACAGTCGCTTCCCATTCTGTATGTGTGAAACTGATTGTTCCTTCCTAAGTGGAGCACTTTGCATTTGTCCTTATTTTATAGCGCATTTGAGGCACTCAAGCACAGGGAGGGAGGGAGTGAAGGGGATGGTGGAGGAAAGGAGGCTATGAAGTCCCATGGGCAGGAGTCCTATGGCCATGGCCAGGAGCCTGTGGCAATAGCGGGGTCTGGGAGCGCGGCCCAGTAGCCACAGGGCTCTGTAGCTACCCTGCCTCTTTCCCCAAGTGCCAGTCCAATCTCTGCTTGGTCAATGCCAGACCTCCTGCTGCTGTCAGAGCAGAGCCCCACATCCAGCAGTAGCAGAGAGGCCAGCATTGACTTCCTCTGGTCCAGCAAATTCTCTGTTTTGGGACCAGTTAGGTCCCAAGGTTGCTGGACCAGAGAGGTAAAACCTGTACTTAATTAGGCCTCATGACAATTCAATGAAGTAAGCAAATATCTAGTGCTTGAAAAGTCTCTCTCTTGAGGTGAGCAAGAAATTTTCCCGAGTATCTTTAACTGCAAAATGTAAGGTTTCATTTAAAATCAAATAAATTCCTAGAGCTATTATGCTGAGCTGAAAACTCTCAACCAGAATCTTTTAGAATTTTATTTCTGCTTTTCAGAACCCCAATGGGTAGCAGTGACACTGACAATCAGATCAGTTTTTATTCTGTGGCTTTTCGGTGATAGCTCTGAACAGTAGCTAAGGTACTACTCATTAGGGCAGTGTTCTCAAAATGGTCTGCAAAACCACTTTGAGAAACATGCTAACTGGCCGCGCTGGATTGTTTACTTACCTGCGCTGTGGCCACAGAGCCTCACAGCTCCCATTGGCTCTGGTTCACCGGTTGCCCAGCCCACAGTGCTTCCTACAGCTCTCTTTGGCTGCAAACGGCGAACTGGAGCCAATGGGAGCCACGAGGCTCCATGGCTGTGGCGCCGGTAACTAAACAAATTGGCACAGCCAGTTAGCATATTTCTCAAAGTGGTTTCCTGGACCACTTTGAGAAACACTGGTCTAGGGGTTGTGGAGATATAAGCACCCCAAATTGTCACTTTTCAAAAAGTTTCCAGGTGTGTATTTTTGTGCAGAGCTAGAGATCTGTGGTTCAAAATATCTGCTGAATTTTTACCCATAGCTAGGGTTGCCAGGTGTCCGGTTTTGAACTGGACAGTCCAGTATTTGAGCTTTCTGTCTGGAAAAAAATTGAGAAAATACCGGACATATAAATGTCCAGTATTTTCTAATTAAATAAGTTTTATTATTATCATGAATATCAGTACATAGTTGCGTACTGCCTGGCTGGTAGACATGCTTACCCTACATGAGCGTGTCTACCAGCCAGGCACTACACAACTACGCAGTAGAGGGGGGGCGGGGCCGGGGTGGGATGGAATCCCCGGGGCCGGACTCGCCCATGCGCTCCGCTGGGACTGTATGCGGACGAGCAGCGCCCCGGGATCTGCGTGCACCCGGGCCAGCCGCACTTTCCGCCAGCTGGTCCCCCCCTCACTCTTCCCCCCGGCTAGCCCAGCTCCTCCCTCCCCCCTCCCGGCCAGCCCTGCTCCCTGCCGGCTGGTTCCCCCCTGGCCAGCCCCGTTTCCCTGACCTTCTCCCATCCAGCCTAGCTCCCCGCCTGCTGGTTCCCCCCTGCTCTTCCCCCTGGCCAGCCCCACTCCCCCCTCACCTCCTCCTGGCCAGCCCCGCTCCCCACCAGCCGGTTCACCCCCGGCCAGCCCTGTTCCCCGATCTCCTCCCAGCCAGCCCTGCTTTCTGCCGGCTGGTTCCCCCCCCATATTCCCCAGCCAGCCCCACTCTCCCCAACCTTTCCTCCCGCCCCAATCTTCCCCAGTCAGCCCTGCTCCTCCCGCCCTTCTCCCGGCCACCCCTGCTCCCCACCGGCTGGTTCCCTTGCCCCCGATCTCCCCCAGCCAGCCTCGCTCCCCCGTCCTCCTCCCAGCCAGCCCTGCTCCACGCCGGCCAGTCCCCCACCATCTGAGATCAAGTGTGTCTGGTATTTTTGTAAAACCATTTGGCAACCCTACCCATAGCACCCACTAAATCTTTGGGTCACTCAGATTGAGAACATTATTTAAGAATGTACATTTTTTACAGCACAAATACAGAAAAATGGCTAGAGTGCTTCTGTTCTCATCATTTTATTTGCCTTAAAGCTTGACTCCTGTAAGTAGTCTAAAATCCAACCAATTGTTTTAAAATTTGGTGGGCTTCAGGGGGTTCAGGGTATCATTTGTGAGCCAAATTGGGGTCATTTGAATTCCTGAACTAAGGTATTCCTTTTCCCCAAAAAAGTTTTCCTTCTGCTGCCTTGTATTGTACTGTTTAACTGAGAAGCACTAATGGCTAGATGATAAGTTTCCATGGGAGCAAGGAGTACACTACAACAAAGGATTGCTGGCCACAGGCTATTTGGCTGGAGAGAGGTGGCTTGTGTTAGTATCAAGTTTTGCCCACTTTATAGTATCTAATTGGTAACTGAATAGTTTGTAATCTATTGAACATTGTGGTGATTTACTTGGATGGCAATGATCTGGGCCTTACTCCAAGTGTGCACCTTGGACAGTGTATGAGAGGAGATTTGGACCACATCAGAGATTCACGTCTGAAAACTGAAAATTGTAATTGATCTGTCTGAGCACCTGAATTATAGCTACTGGGCCAATGTCAAAGCTAACAGTAAGTTTTGGAAGAATATAAACTTGAAAATTAGAGGATTCACTGATTACTGGAAAATATGTACGATTCATCAGAGAAACACTACATGCTCTTTTGCCTCACCATTTCTTGGTAGAGGTTGGATGTGGGAAGTAACAAATGTGATTCTAGGCCCCCATATTTTTATGGAAATACGATTTTGAATATACATATGCATAACTCAAATATGCTTTATGCAGAATAGGTCAAGTAGCCTATCATTCAAGAGCCTTTGATCCCCTAAATGTGTAAATTCTATTTGTGTGCATGTAATCATTCTTGTAGGTGAAGTTAAAAATATGACGTGTAAACCTACTTATTAATCTAGAATTTCTAGTGAAAGCCATTAGTGGTATTTAAGGAACTTAATGGCTCGGTGCTCAAGGCAAAGCTCTTTTGTTTTTTCCTGTACGCCTAAACTGTGATTGGTCCAACAAAGATGTGTGACCATGCCACCTGGTGCTGGAATCCATCTTGAATTTGGTATTTTTCCATAGGGATGGGGAGGATGAAACAAAGGATTCCTACCTTGGGGAAATTCTATTTAAGGGATAGGTAACAATGAATGATAGTCTTCAGCTGGTTTTTTGAAAACTGCCTCCCCTCCCTAAGAGTATACACAAGAAGTTTTTAGACCGAGGCCAGAAAAAACATCAGCTCTGAGTTGAAGTATTTTACCTGAAATCAAGACTAGGGTGAGAAATACGATTTGTAACCCTCTCTGTTAGGGTACGTCTACACTGCGGAGCTATTTTGGGGTACTGGGAAGTATCCCAAAATGGCTTCTCCACGTCTATTGAAGCAACCCGTTATTTTGAAATAGATTACACGAGGGTTAAGGTGAATTTCAAAATAAGATGTCATTTCAAAATTTGGCACTGTGTAGACAGCTCCAAATTAAGAAATAAGCTATTTTGAAATATGATAGAAATAAACTACTCAATTTGCTGTGTAGATGCACCCTTAGTGTTTTAGGTTTAGCTGGTGTGTTTTGTTTATTTTAAATTAGTAACTTGCTTTGATCTTTCTGTTATTGTTTGCAATCACTCAAATCCTACATTTTATACTTAATACAATGCTTTTGTTTATTATCAAACGTAGTGTAAAAAATTGTTACGGGGGGGGAGGGAAGGACAACAACAGTGTATATCTTTCTCTTTCATTGATAAAGAGAGCAAACTTACGAGTTTTCTCTGTTAAAAACTTTTATACACAGTAAGAGTAAAACTTTTATTTGGGGTTTTGGTCCCTTTTGAGGTCTATGCTCCTGGATGCTATAAAGTTCTTGTAGTTGAGCCCTCCCAGAGCTGTTATCAGAGTATGTGTTACTCTTCTGGGAGGGGGAAGGGCTTTACTCCAAGTCTGTGCCTTTGTTGGGGAGACCAGAACTTCTGGCTCAGCAGGACAGTGCATTAGGCGGACTCAGTGCTATGATCAGCACATTGAGTGACAGGCTCAAGGTGACCTCTGTAATCCAACCCATCATAAAGGCAATAGAAATGTTTGGCTACCAGGGAGCGAAGACTTCTATGAGATGTGTTCCCAGCTTGCAGTGGAGGCCCAGAGTACAGTAATGGGAAGAAGGGCAAGTTGGAGGGGGAATGCAGTGAATGGGTCAGGAGCATGGTTGTGGATGTCTGTTAAAGCAGGGCTGGGAGAGCCTTGGTGGGTTGGATGGTAAGGCCTTGCTGGCTTGGTATGCAAATTGTGGGACTTGATATGTACAATTGTCTAAATAACTACTAACTTCTCTTTGCCTGTTCGGGGCAAAAAAACCTACTTTAATCTAGAGAAAAGATTGCTTGGTCGTATTTTGTTTCCTTTCAGACTGTTGAGTTGAGTAAAACTCAAATTTCAGAAAACAAAGATATGTACAATTTTGCCAGTACAACCTTAACTCTACCGTCTTTAGGCAATGTCATGCCAATACATGCCATTTACACACATACCTTTACTTTGCCAACCCCACAGTTGCTGAAATTTGTAAACACTTTTCTTTTTACAACCCATTCACTATCACCCATAGGATTTGCTCCTGTTACTTCTGTGCCAAAAATTTAAAAATTCTGAGTGATATTTTAAAACTCTGCATATGTATTTTTCAGAATAACACTATATAACCACCCCAGAGGGAAGGTGGCATGAGCATTCTATTTTTGATAGAAAGACTCTACAACTAGGACATTGTGAAAGAGGCTGACTGTTGGTTATTACCGCGTGTGAAATATCAGTCACAATCTTGGTAAAGTAGTTGTGCTTTAATAAACTAAGAAGCTATTTCTATAGCCTGGGCTCTTAAGACAGTTTAAGAATATCACCTTTTGAAATTATTTAAATCTTTTAATTACTAAAAGTTATCCTGTCTTTATTTTGTTTGGCTTCTCTTGTGAAAGGGTTGGATTATTTTTGGGATACATGAATAACTGAGGTTGTTTATTTATTTCTTCAGTGTGGATAGGAATTTAGTTTTGCAAATCTCTCTAACTTCTGTCAAAGTCAAATTGTTAAATCCCTGAGAATGGTGCTGAAATTCTTTCCTTAAGTATGAAATAATAGTTTCATAACTGGGAGCTTTGTCCACCAGATCTGTCTAGAAAATATGTAGGAATGTAAAAATAATTGTTTGTGTTTCTTCCCCACCTCTCATCCCCTTGTTCTTCAAGGGCAGACTGAACACATTCACTATTCAGTGGCTCTTCTGAAGGCTATTATATACTGTATAGCACTATATTTTATTTTTGTTTCTAATTAAATTAGCTATGAGCAACCAACACTAGTGAGTGTGCCACATGAAAGGCTCTCCTTCATCTCACTGGGCTGCATGACCAGTGGTGGGAACCTACAGCCCCTGGGTCACTGGAGTTCACCTGCAGCCTGCATATCCCCTCTTTGCCCTCTTACCTCCCTTGCTCCTCTCACACACTGGGACACTGGAGCTCTGCACTTCCTACTCCTCCCCCTCCTTCCAAGCACTTTTGGAGTGCTATGAATCCACTGATTTGCGCTCCGTCCCGCTCCTTCCCCTCCCTCCCAGAAGTTGAGCTACAAACAGCTGATTTGTGGCGTTCAGACTGTGGGTGGGAGGGAGGGAGAGCAGCGGGGAAGGAGTGCGAATCAGTGGATTCATGGCACTCTGAAAGTTCTGGAGGAAGGGGGAGGAGTAGGAAGTGCAGGGCTTCATTACTTCAGTGCGTTTGGAGCACATAGTGGGTGTGTGGGCAGGCTGCAAGTGGAACCTCAGTAGGCCTCATGAGACCCAAAAGCCATAAGTTGCCCACCACTGACTGAAATTACTATCTTGGAAGCTGAAAATTATTTTGCAACTAGTTAAACAAAATAGTTAATCAGTATCTATACTGAGACAGTAATTTTGTCTTTCCACTTAACAGGCTGAAGAATGATGGCTACCTTCAACAAACTGATTATTGGCATTGCTGTTGCCAGTTTTACCATATTTCAGCTTCTGTTCCATGTTCTAAGTTCTTGGGCATCAACAAGAATAACTCCTGCTTTTAACAATCTCAGTCAAAAAAGGAAGATTGAATGGAATTCAAGGTAAAGTGTTTAAAACAAAATACAAATGAATAATTGATTCAGAAATTTAGCAGTTTTTAGATCCCAAATATATAACAGCAAATTAGTAAAAATTATGAAAATACATATGAAAGCAAAACAAAAAAATCTATAACACTTGACAAGTTCTGAATTCAGGATGCTAGGTTTGTTTGAACAGATGACATTACAAATGTTCCTGTACATTATGGATGCCTTTTAAAAGAATGCAAGATAAAGTTTGAATGAAAAGTTTAAAAAGCAATGAAAGACTAAGGTGAGAAGTTTTAATGAATTTATAGACTGTTTCTTCATTGTAATGTATTTTACACAAATATTTCCCAAGAGCTATGTGAAGATATAAGAAAAATTCCCTCCAGTTTACTGTAAGTGCTCAGTAACATCTGGACTTGTTCAGGAGCACAAAGAAGGAATGTATATGTAAGAGGTCTTTTTTCTCCCCTGGGTCCTCTGCTTCATGTGTACATGCGCCTTCAATTGGAGATTTCTGCTGACAGTATCCATTTGACTTATCCATGCACCCTACACGGCCTTGTGCCCTGCACCGAGGCTACATATGGCAGGACAGGTGAATTGCCCTTAGTTCCTTTTCACCTGTTTTGGTCTGAGATGGAGCTCTAGTGTGTCCACCTTGAATGGGCCTCATCTATTAAAAATTTATTGTTTAGCTTAGTGTAGTGCTGTTTAGTTTTACAGTTTTTCTCATTTCTTTTGGGAGATTTGCTTTTCTAAGAGGGAATGTCCAGCCCTTTTAAAATGTGTCTTATTTGCCCAGGAGGCCATTTTGGCTAGCAATGACCACTTTAAGTGCGTTTGCTGCCTGGAAGAGTCACACATCCCAGGGGAGTGTAATTCTGTTTAGTTCTTACATGCAGGGTGGGGAAGAAGTGGGAGATCAAACTGAGGCTTATGAAGGCAGGCTCCCTTTTCTCTGCTTCAGAGCCAGCTCAGGAGACATTCCCCCTCTTTTCTGGGTACATCAGTCTCCAGATACATCTAGTGCACTGTCAGCTTCACACTTCCTCAGATAAGGGAAAGCTTCTGAGACCTCCAGAAGCCATAGGAAGCGGAACTCCAACTCACCTTTCAGAGAGTCTTTTCCTAAAATACCTCAACTCCCACTGGGTCAGTGGTCTCAGAATATTTAACCTCTCTGCCCAGTACCATTCAGGTTACCTCTCCAGTACCAGCAGAGTCAGGAAACCCCAGAGCTCTTCTAAGAGCAAATGCAGCTCTAAGCAAGCTTTGGTACCATTTGGGCATGTGAGAGATGGCAAGGAGACACTTTTCTGCAACCTGGTACTATTGAACACAACCTTGTCTCCAGCACCCTCCTCCCCAGATCTCTTGGTAGGTTGTATGTTGAAACATTTGCTACCATCTGTTCTTCTTCGGTGGTGTCCCCGTGGGTGTTCCACTTGAGGTGTCGGGCTCGTCCCGGCGCCGCAGGTCAGAGAATCATCAGCCGTGGTCCAGCTGGACCGTGCATGCGTGGAGCACATGCTGCTCGTGCTGATTATTAGCTTGTGCTGAGTCCGGCTTCCCTCCAGTTCCTCCTTACCGTTCAACGGTTGCAGGTGGAGCAACTCCCTTCTCTTCATCTGTTAAACAAAGAATTGTGTAAATAGTTAGTTAGTCAGTCAATAGGTAATAGTAAGTTAGTTAGTCACTTAGTGCTTGTTCAATAGTTTTTCCGTTTAAAAAAAACCAAAACTTTTTTCCTCAGTTCATAATGCCGGGTTCCTCTGGCTTCAAAAAGTGCTCTCAGTGCCATGACGCGATGCCAGCATCTAATGGACACTCCTTATGTGTTAAGTGTTTGGGCGAGGGGCATGTACCCCATAAATGCCCACACTGTTTAAAATTGACTGGCCGAGCGAGATGGGACCGCGAGATGCAGCTGAAGCTGCTACTATACAGCAAGGCACTTCAGCCGCAAGATACTCAATTGCCGGGGCAGTCCGTTCAAAAGACTCCGGCAGCAGCAAAAACCCTGACTGTCTCATCAAAAGGCAGGAGTCAAAAACTGACCAGGCTACCACAGCATGGCGAGCGGCAGGGAAAGAGCCACAGTATTTCCGAGCCCAGCCCCACCTCTAGCAGGGGGGGGCAGATCGGGCAATGGCTGTGCCACCCAGACCAGAATCTGCACCGGCTCCATCTCACAGGCACTCTCAGACACCCGTGGCTGCGGGTGCCCCAGTGCCGGCAGCTCCGACATCAGCCCCAGCATCAGCAGCACCGACCGTGTCAATGTCGGCTCCGACTATCTCCGTGCCGGCTACTGCAGCACCAGCCGTCTCGGCACCGGCTATTGCAGCACCTGGACGCCTCGGTGCCTGCTGCCACGCCACCGATCAAAGCGCCGGCTGTCTCGGTACAGGGTCCAAACCCCTTCTCCCCGGCACTGTCACCGGTGCGAGCTCATTAACATCAGGCTCTTCGCCGGCACTGTCTTCACTGCTTGAAATTAACAAGTGCCGAAACGCTAGTGAACCAGCCTCCAGGCTGCACCGTGTCGGCTTCCAGACCACTCACCGGCACTGCAGCATCAGGGCTCCCCCACAAGGTCAAATCAGTCAATGCTGCGTGCAGGAGTTGACCATTCAACGGGCACAAGGTTTCTCTCTTCACCAAGTCCCGAAAAATTAGCTTTCTCTTCACAGCCCCGATCACCTTCTTCTGCCTTCTCTGAGCCACACAGACATGAAGTTCATGCTACCACTATCTCGCGAAGACACTCTCAATGATACTCACCGTCACCTTGTCATTATGTTTTCCAGTGTGCACTATGTTGCATTTATCAACATTAAATTTCATCTGTCATTTTGCTGCCCAGTCATCTAGTTTTGAGAGATCCTTTTGTAGGTCTTTGCAGTCTTCTTTGGACTTACTATCTTGCATAGTTTTGTATCATCTGCAAATTTTGCCATTTCACTGTTTGCCCTATTTTCCCAATAATTTATGAATGTGTTGAATAGGACTGGTCCCAGTACAGACCCCTGGGGAACACCACTATTTACCTTTCTCCATTCTAAAAACTGACCATTTATTCCTACCCTTTGTTCCCTATCTTTTAATCAGGTTATGTCTACACTGGGAAAAAGTTGGAAAACCACAATTTGCATATCTTTTTCTGCTTTTTTCCCAAAAGAGGCTTTTCCGAAATCTACACGGGGCCAAATTTCGGAAAAAAGTCCTCTTTCCGAACATCCCTTATTCCACTCACTGAGAGGAATACAAGGATGCCAAAATAACACGTCCACATTTTCAGAAACTGTTCTGAAAAAGTGGATGCATTCCTTGGATGCAGCAGAGTTTTTCCGGGATATCTCCAGTATCCTGGAAAAGCTCTGCAGTCTAGACATAGCCTCAGTAATCACCTGATGAAGTGGTAATGCCCTCCTCTCCATCTATGGATAATGATTTTAGACAATTCCAAGATGTCATTTAAATGAGTGGCAGACTCTCTTCAGATACTACTCAAAGGGTATGTCTACACACACATCAAAGTTAATTCAAAATAACAGCTGTTATTTTGAATTAACTTTAATAGCGTCTACACAGCCAAACCGCTATTTTGAAATAAATTCGAAATACTGGAGCACTTATTTCGAATTTGGTAAACCTCATTCTACGACGAATAATGCCAAACTCGAAATAGCTAATTGGAAATAAGTGCTGTGTAGACACTTATTTTGAAATAGGGGGGCCTCCAGCCTTCCCAGGGTGCCCTGGTGGCCACTCCAGCCTCAAACAAGAATACTCCTCTCCGTCCTCTCCCTCCCTGGAGCCCTTAAAGGGGTTGACTCTGGCCACAGCAGTCACTGCTCCTGACCCAGTGGCCCCAAAACATGAGCCAGCAAGCCACTGGCAGCCAGCCCTCCGCCGCTCGCCAGGAGCAGTCTGCCAGCTCCCAGGAGCCTGCCAGGGCCTGGAGAAGGCGGGAGCCTTCCTGGTCCAGGGTGGAGATCAGGGTGGACCTTATTCAGGTTTGGGGGGAATGCCCCCAACATCCATGATCTCCGCACTAGATGGAGGAACGCGGCCGTCTATGGCAGGATAGCTGCCAGCCTGGCCACCAAAGGCCACATGCGAACCCAGGAGCAGGTTTGCATGAAAATCAAGTTGGTCTGGCAAGACCCCCAACCCTGAGCCCTGAGCTTCCTCCCGCTTCTTCCCCTTGCTTCCCCCTTCCACCTCCCTCCTCCCAGGTTTCCCCCTCCCCTTTCCCACCCTCTTTCCTCCCCTCTCCCACCTCCTTTCTCCAGTCTCACCAGTTTCATCCCCCCCCCCCGAGTTTTGTTAAATAAAGAGAGTTTGTGTTCATGAAAATACGTGTATTTTATTTGACATCAGGAAGGGGGGCTGGGAGGGTAAGTGGAACGATATGGGGGACGAACGAAGCACAAGCCCCCAGTGGGGCAGACCAGGGAGGCTCTTAGTGCTCCTCAGGGTGGAAGCTCTCCCGCAGGGCCTCCTGGATACTGACAGCCCCCTGATGGACCTCCTGGATGGCAGCCTGCAGAAAGTGCAGCCAGGCTCACATCAACGCGTTCATGAGAAGCACCAGAGTACCCGGGGCAGCTCCGGCTCTATGTTGCAGAGTGCTGTGGTGTCCCGAGTGAGGGCAATCAGAGCACACAGAGACACAAATGCTTTGCTGTCCCTCATCGAGGTAGGCAAGCAAGCAGGGACAGCTGAGAACTGGCTGCCTAGGGTGGGGGTCCCTTTAAGCACAAGCCTCAGATAGCCTCAGGCAGCAGCCACACAAATAAACTCCTGACCTGATGCCCTGCTGGACCTGGTTCCCGCCGGCGTTCAATGCAATTCAGTGTCCACTCAGTGTGGACGCACTATTTCGGAATAGCAAAATGCTATTTCGAAATGCATTTTGTGTGTAGATGTGTTATTTTGAAATAAGCTATTTCGAATTAACTATTTTGAAATAAGATATTTCGAAATAACACTGTAGTGTAGACATACCCAAAGAGGCCAAGTAATTGGTAAATCAAGTTATTGGATATCTTCCAGTTAGCAACACTGACCAAAGTTGCCATCCTAATCAGTGATGACTTTTGGATCTTGCAAAGTTCGTTTGTCAGACCTCAGCAACAGTGCCATCAACTTGAAAGAAGTTGGACAAAAAATAATATGTCACCCACCAAGGATCCTGAATTTTGATTCTCACACCAACCACTTAATTCTCTGGTAGCTGAGTCAGTGAATGAAGGGGAAAGCAATGTCATTCCAAAGTGATTTTATATGAAAGGAACCATAAGGATCTGTGTTGTTTTGATGGAAGTCCTGTTCATTTGTGACCCTACAATTTTGCATTTACTAATTATCAGGTGTTTAGGTTTAAATACAATCACACAAATTATGTGAAGTTCAGTCCATTTATTGAACATCTTCCTCTCAAGCAAAGACAGCACTTTCAGGCAGTCATTGCTGAGGCATAGTTAATAGTCAGGACATCCCTCCAAACTTCCTTAGATCTGGCAGACACAGCAACCTATTCTGTCTAAAAAATTATAGTTATCTAAAGGGCATCATGGCTTCAGTTATCCAGTTTCCCAGGGGAAGTTCAGAACACTGTAGAGGGACCTTCCCTTTGAGGTCTGAAGTTGTCTTTGGAATATAAGAACAAGTCCCTCTATACTCTAACTTTCAAAACACTCTATGATATGTAAGAATGTATGCTTCTGCAAACAAGAGAAATTTTAATAGATTGCAAGCTGCCTAGAGATCCCATCTAATACAATTTTCCAGGTTCCGGAGATGCACTAAAGCCACCTAGAAAGAGGTTTTCCAGAGAAAACCCTCCACAAATACTCTGATTAGAACACACAATCAGGTTCTCATCAAAATATCTGTCTTGATCCTTCTCACTCTTTTGCCTACCACCTTCAGCTGTTTACCCACCAACTGACACTCCTATTTTCAATAAGCATGAGAGTAAATTACTAAAGGCCACATGGGTTTTGGAGATTGTTACATTGGGCTACCCCACCCACTTTACATCTAACTTCATTGACCCCTCTTTTGAGCTCCTAGTGAGACAAAAGTAGGTTCCCTTCTTCATCTAGGAGCCTGCCTATGCTTAGCACAAAGAGAAGGGAAAACTTGAGGTATTTCCTTCTACCAAAGAAAAATGGAAGTTTGGAGACTGAATTTTTTAGTCCTACAGCCCTGAAACAAATTTGTGAATCTTAAAAAGTCAGGATAGTGATTCTGGCAGCAATAATTTCTTCGTTAGACCAACAGGATTGGTTTTCAACCCTCAACCTACAAGGCACATATTTCCATATTGCAACACCGATGATCATTTCCAATATTGGGTGTTTGTTTTTGGATGCTCAGTTTTGAGATTCAAACATTCTAGTGGTGATGGTGTTGGTCAGGAGGCATCTGTATTACTCCCACACCTCAGTGATTGATTGTGCTAGGGCTGGTTTTATGAAGAAGTGCTATCAGCCACTCAGATGGCTCTGAGTTAGGTTTGGCTCAATGAAATCCATGCTGACCCCTATACAGAAAGTACACTTCATATTGAAATCCTTGGATTTGCTGACTGCCAGGACAGTTTTGGTACTCTCTCAAATGTCAGAATATTCAAGTGAGTCCTTAGACCTCAGTGGGGAACTGCTTTCAGAATCAGGGTCACATGGTGGCTTGTACTTTCATCACAGATTATGTAAGGTTAAATCTTCATGGTTTTCAGGAGTGGCTCAGGAAGCCTGCTCATGAAACAGATACAGCTTAGACAAACAAGTGACAGATTTCCTAAACTGGTAGAAAAATCACCATACTGTTGGCATTGGTATTCCATAATGTTGGCATTGGTATTGGGGTTTTTTTTTTGGCCATCACTGAGGCTATGTTTACACTACACTGATCTATCGGAAAAGGGTACGCAAATTGCGCTCTGCAATTTGCGTACCTTTTTCCGATAGTTTTTTTGGAAGAGGCTTTTCCGAAATTTGGTCTGCCTACACTGGGCCAAATTTCGGAAAAGCCTCCTCTTTCGGAAGCTCCCTTCTTCCTCATGGGAGGAGGAAGACAGGGCTTCCAAAAGAGCGTGTCTGCTCTTCTGCAAAAAAAAGCAGACGAGCAGACACGTTCCCCTGAATGTGGTGGAGTTTTTCTGGGATACCTCTGGTATCCCAGAAAACCTCTGCAGTGTAGACATAGCCTGGGAGTCACCATAATGATGGACCATCACTGTTTGGATAGGGGACACAACTCAATGCCCAAGCAGTCCAAGGCAGATGGTCACCTCAGGAGGCCAATTGCCCTATCAACCTCTTGGAACCTAAGAAAGTTATGAAAAGTCTGTCTCCATTTTCTGCCTCTTAAACTCTATCAGGGTCTAGATTTTAAAAAAGTAACTGTGTAACCATTAAAATCCTAGCAGCTTATACCTCAGAGTCTGCAGCACAGATGGCTGGCACCCTGGGAGCAGGGCCAGCAGTTGGAGCTGATGTGAGCTGGGAGCCAGCTTATACTAAAAACTGGCTCCCAGGGAACCAGCTGCTGCCCCGTGCTACAGGCTCTGCAATATCAGAGCTTTCAGTGTGTGATGGCAGCTGGCTCCCTGACAGCGGGATAAGCTGGCTCCCAGCATGCACTAACTCCTGGCTGCCAGCCCTGCTTCCAGGGAGACAGCTGTTGCCCACACTCAGGCTCTGATATTGCAGAGCCCGCAGTATGGGATAGCAGCAAGTTCTCTAGGAGTGGAGCTGGCAGCTGGGAGCTACTCTGTGACAGGAGCCAACTTATATCCCTGATAGAGATGTAAGAGTTTAACCGTTAACCAGTTAACCAATAAGCAGCATGTGCTGCCTCCCAGCTGCTGGCTCTGCTTTTGGGGAGGCAACTCGGCAGGCTCTGCAGTATAAGCTTTAGACTACAAAGTCCACAGCACGGAAAGGCAGCTGACTTCTGAGAGTGGGGATGAGGGACGGCGTGTGCCAGCAGGGCAGAAGAGTTTAACTGCATCCAGAACTGCTAAGCTGATACTTATTGGCTAACTGGTTACAATGGTTAAACTCTTACATCCCTAACAGGGTCATGACAGACATTATAGCCTGTATTTTTCATATGAACCAGCAAAGTGGAGCCACATCCGCTTCTCTGTGCATGAAGCAATACATTATGGAATTGGTGCCTAGTTCATCACATGTCTTGGCAATGTACCATCCCAGAGAGCTGAACAGCAGAGTCAATATCCTCAGCAGGCATTTCTCCCAGGATGATAAGTGGGAATTGGATCCATAAATCTCAGATGTCATATTTCAAACATGGGGATGCCCAAAAATAGAGCTCTTCACTACTGCCACAAACAGGAAGGGCTTATTGTGCTCAAGAAGAGGTTGTAGGCTTCCAGACCCTGTCTTCTTCCTATCTTGGAGGAAGGGCCTTTATTACATGTTTTCCCCAATACCTTAATTCTAAGGAAGATTGAACAAGATTAGCCAGGACAAAGCTAAGGTTAATAGTCCTAACCTGTCTGAGACAATATGGTATCCTTACCTGCTTCAATTGCCTCCTGATCCAAGGGAAGGGTTCTTTGTGTTTTCTCACCTACACTGGTAAGGCTTATTAAACAACTGGAAAATCTTTTCCTTCAAGTAAAGACTCCCATTCCGGTTTGGGTTCTTAATCTAGCTCACAAAGTTCTCATAAGATCCCAGTCTGAACCTGTGGAGACCTGTGTTTTACTGAGCCTAAGAAGACAGCCTTTTCAGTAGTCATTACATTGGCTCAAAGTGTTAGAGAAATTGGGGTTTGGATGGCAGATCCTCCCTTTTTGGTCTTTTAAAAGAAGGTTTCTTCATGTCCATACCCTATATTCCTACATAAAGTGTCATCCAAATTTCATCTGTACCAGACTAGCCAATTCCCCCCCGCCTGCCCCACCCGTCCCAAAACCATAGAGTTGAGGACAGAGGGCTTCTTTCCATATTTTAGATGTCAGAAGAACATTGGCCTTCTTTTGAGAAAAGACCATGGGTATGTTTACACTACAAAGTTAATTCGAAATAACAGCTATTATTTCAAATTAACTTTAATAGCGTCTATACAGCCAAACTGCTATTTCGAAATAAATTCGAAATACTGGAGCACTTATTTCGAATTTGGTAAACCTCATTCTACGAGGAATAACACCTAATTCGAAATAACTAATTTGAAATAAGTGCTGTGTAGACACTTATTTCGAATTAGGGGGCCTCCAGCCCTTCCCAGGGAGCCCTGGTGGCCACTCTGGGCACAACCAGGAAAACTCCTCTCCAGTCCCCCAGCCCCGGGGCCCTTAAAGGGGTAGACTCTGGCCACAGTGTCTGTGCCAGTTGCCAGCCTGCCAGCACACAGCCAGCAGACTGTGCACCTGGCACAGCATGAGCCAGCAACGCGCTGCCACCCAGCCTCCACCGCTCCCCAGGACCAGGCTGGCGGCTCCCAGGAGCCTGCCAGGGGCCGCAAAAGGCAGGCGCCTGCCTGGTCTAGTGCAGAGATCGTGGACCTCATTGAGGTTTGGGGGAAGGCCTCCAATGCCCACGATCTCCGCACTAGGTGCAGGAATGCGGCCGTCTACAGCCGCATGGCTGCCAGCCTAGCCACCAGAGGCCACATGCGCAGCCAGGAGCAGGTGCGGAGCAAAATAAAAGAACTGCAGCAGGCCTATGCCAGGGCCTCCCAACCAGGGGCTGACCAGGAGGCCTGCCTGCAGTACAAGACCCTGGACTGCATCCTGGGGGGTCAGACGGTCCGTGCCCCCCTGGCCGTCATTGACCCTGGGGCAGAGGGCCCTGCCCCTGACACAGGGGAAGAGGAGGAAGAGGAGGAAGAGGAGGAGGACAGCAGCCAGGAGCCTGCAGGGAGCGTGCCCTGCACCCAGGACCCCCGAGCCGTACTGGAGAGCCCATCAGCAGCCTCATCCGAGGCCGGGGAGGCCTCCACATGTGAGTGCCATCATGGTCCCCTTATGTGGGGCGGAGGGGTGGAGGGGGAGCCCAGGGACCGTGCGCGTGGGCCTTGCCAACCACGGAGCAGGCGGCAACCTGTGTATCTGCACTGCCAGCCAGGACATGTGGCCCCAGCTGGGTGCCATGCATGGGCCCTGGCCTGTTCCCCACGCGCGTCTATGTGTGAAGGCACATGACAGGCTCCTGACCTGGGAGATACACTGCACACTGCCCTCCCTCCAGACACCCCCTCTACATAGAGGCAGGGCACATCTCCTTTCCCCACCCCCACACACCACACTATAGGCAGCACGGGGGCTGGGGTGCAGTCCTGGGCCAGCTCACACTCCCGGAGATAGCAGGACGTGATGGTGCGGAGACCTGCCGTCCTCACCTTGCAGGTAGGGGGCTGGGTTTCACCCACTGTGTTCCCAGGGAGAACTGACCACTTCTCTTGTTTCACCACAGCCGCAGTACCTGCGAGTGCAGGGCGCACCACCCCGCCTGGAACATCCACCCGCACCCGGGCCAGCAGGCACACCCGCAACCAGGAGGAGTACCAGAGGCAGCAGCTGCGGTTACAGGGATGGCAGGTCCACAGCCAAGAGCAGTGGGTGCAAGAAGACCTGCAGCTGCAGTGGGAGAGCTTGCGGGAGCTGCAGGAGCAGGGCCGTGCCCTCCGCGAGCACCTGCAGGCCCTGGTGGACTGAATGCTGCCTCCTGCTGCTCCAGCCCCTGCGGCTGCCCCAGCTATCACTCCTTCTCCCACCCCTGCTCCCCCTCCCACTTCTTCCGGCCCCCCCGTCCCTCCTGCCCCACCCTCCATTCCCACTCCCCCCCGGGAACGCCGAGGCCCCCACACCCGCAGTGCTGGGAGACAGGAGGGCCAGCAAGACCCCCAACCCTGAGCTTCCCCTCCCCCTTCCTCCCTTTGCCTCCCCCTTCCAGCTCCCTCCTCCCAGGTTTCCCGCTCCTTCTCCTGCTCATTCCCCCCCTCCTCCCGCCACCCCAGTTATATTAAATAAAGAGAGTTTTTTGTGGCAACACAGGTGTTTTGATTGTACATCAGGAAGGGGGGTTAGAGAGGAGGAAGGAGGTGGGAGTGGAATGTAAGGCACAATGGCCCCAGTGGGGCACACCGGGGGACTTCAGTCCTCATCCGCCTGGAAGCTCTCCCGCAGGGCTTCCCGGATGCGGACAGCCCCCCAAAGAGCCTCCCAGCTGGCAGCCATGCGGGGCTGTGCATACTGACCAGCCAGGCGGTCAGCCTCTGCCATCCAGGCTGGCAGAAAAGCCTCCCCCCTCTTCTCACATAAATTGTGGAGCACACAGCACGCTGCCACCACGTGCGGAATATTGTGCTCGGAGAGGTCGAGGCGGGTGAGGAGGCATCTAAATCGGGCTTTCAGTCCACCAAAGGCCCCCTCGACCACAATGCAGGCCCTGCTGAGCCTGGCATTGAAGGCCTGCCGGGAGGGGTTGAGGCTTCCCGTGTAGGGCTTCATCAGCCAGGGCTGTACGGGGTAGGCTGCATCCCCCAGCAGGCACACTGGCATGTCCACATCCCTGACCCTGATGTGGCGGTCGGGGAAGAAAGTCCCAGCATGCAGCCTCTGGCACACATAGGAGTTGTGGTACACCCGCGTGTCGTGTACCTTGCCGGACCAGTCCACATTGATGTCCGTGAACTGGCCCCGGTGGTCAGACACGGCCTGCAGTATCACGGAGAAGTATCCCTTCCTGTTGATGTAGAGGGAGGCCTGGTGGTCCGGGGCACAGATGGGGATGTGCGTCCCATCGATTGCCCCCCGCAGTTGGGGAAGCCCAGGGCACCGAACCCCTGGATGACCACGTCCAGGTTGATGAGGCGGACGACTCTGCGGAGCAGCACCCTGTTGATGGCCTTGACCACCTGCAGAGAGACACACAAAACCAAGGGTCACTGCGGTGCCCGAGTGGCTGGGAGTGTTTGTTCTCCGCCACTGTCCCGCGCCCCACTCCCAGGAGCAACCCCCGCTGCAATCCTGGCCACCGCGGGCAGTCAGTAGCATGGCTGGGACAGACCGAACCCTCCCGGGTAGGGCACTTAAACCACCTCCTGCCCCGTTTTCCCTGGGGCAGCCCATATCCTCCTTGCAGCCCCCCCTCCCGGCCCAGTGGCCGGTGACTGCCATACCTGCATGAGCACTGCTCTGACGGTGGATCTCCCCACGCCGAACTGGTTGCCGACGGATCGGTAGCTATCTGGCATGGAGAGCTTCCAGACGGCGATGGCCACCTGCTTGTGGAGGGGAATGGAGGGCCTCATGCGTATGTCCCGTCGCCGCAGAGCAGGGGTGAGCCACTCGCAGAGCTCGAGGAAGGTGTCCTTCTTCATCCTGAAGTTCTGGGTCCGCTGTTGGTCTCCCCAGCGCTCCAGGACGATGTGGTCCCACCAGTCACTGCTGGTGTCCAGACGCCAGATGCTGCGGGGCACGCTGGTGTCTGGGCGCCGCTCCTCCACGGCCCCCAGGGGAGGCAGGGGGAGGGCCAGGGGGCTGACCTGCAGCAGAAGGTGCCAGGCAGCCTCCAGCAATTGTTGCCAGGCTTGCAGCAGACATTCAACATGAGCACCAGAGTGCCCAGGGGCGGCTCTGGCTCCATGGTGCCGAGTGCTGTGGTGTCCTGAGTCAGGGCAACCAAAGCAGGCAGAGAGGAAAATGCTTTGCTGTCCCTCAGCGAGGTAGGCAAGCAAGCGGGAAAGCTGAGAACCGGCTGTCCAGGGGGTTCCTTTAAGCACGAGCCTCAGATAGCCTCAGACAGCAGCCACACAAAGCAACTACTGACCTGATGCCCTGCTGGAACCAGTTTCAGCTGCCCTTAATGCGATCCAGCGTCCAATCAGTGTGGACGTGCTATTTCAAAATAGCAAAACGCTATTTCGAATTAGATTTTGTGTCTAGATGCGTTATTTAGAATTAGCTTAATTCGAATTAACTATTTCAAATTAAGTTAATTCGAAATAGCGCGGTAGTGTAGACATACCCCAAGACGTTTTGAAAAGCTCCTAGGTTATTTATCTCCATTGTGGACAGATCTAAGGGATTCACTATTTCTTCTCTGAGACTACTGAGGTGAATTTTTGAGTGTATTTCAATTTTTAAGAGATCATCAGTGCCCAGCCTACTGCTAGGCCCATTCTACAAGGTCACAATGAATGTCTGTAGTCTTATTCCAGGACATTCCAATATCTGAGATTTGCAGAAATGCTTCGTGATCTTCAGTACATACTTTCTCCAAATATTATGCCTTGGTCCATGCTGATCTGATGTAGCAATTGGTAGTGCAGTTCTGTCCTTAGTACTGGAATACATTCAGAAGCTTCCTCCTTCTGGAGATACTACTTGGAAGTCAGCTGAAGTGGAGCAACTGAATAGGGACACTATTTTAAGAAGAAGAGTTTATTTACCCTGTCCAATGTGTCCCCATAGAGTGCTCCATTTACTTGCCCTTCTCCTCCTCCTCCCCCTTTTCTGCTGGCAGAAAATCTTTGACCAAAGACGTGTGGGGCATAGATACACCTGAACTAGAGCATCCATAGGGTTACACATCTTGACAAACTAGTTACTACACAGGGTGAATAATCTCTTCTTCCCACTTTATCAACATCACTACATAAAGTTCTCCAGGCCTAGTTGTTGGTTTGCTGATCTCTAGGACAGGGAGAACTATTGGAACCAATAGCACAAAACATTTCAAATGTAAAGGGCAGGGCTGGGACATAGCTAAAGGACAGAAGTCTACATGTGGGCAGAGGAGGGGAGGAATGTCTGTGACTAATACATAGGGTACATACTAAAAGAATGTGTAGGAACTGCATCTGAAGGCCCAGTTTACTATCTCCTTTTTTTCCAGTGCTACCACTGGAGGCATTATGCCTACCTCTGTGTTGAAGAAGTAGATCCTTTAGGGAGCTCTCAGTAATATATTGGCCCTCTGATATCCTTCTGGGTGCAAATACACATGCCATCCAGCAAATTCTGGTATATAAAACCAAAACAGAGCAATAACTGCAAAACAGTACTAATTGCCAAGGTGGTTCTTACTTGTAATAAGGACATCAGAGCTGCCATATTGCTTTAAAATAGAGTTCATCTTGCTCAGTATCCTGTCTGCCAGCACGTGTGCCAGAGAATCAGGAGAAGAGTACAGAACAGGGCAATTTTGGTATGGTTCATCTCCTCAGCTTCTGGTAGTCAGAAGTTTATCAATTTTTCACCATTCTTTCTTTGTTCTGGTCTTATAGCTCAACATTTTTTAGCCATTCTTGTAATCCCATTTTTTATACTGTTCCATTCCTCTTCAATATTCATTTATTATTTCACCAGATGTATGATGATTTTCTGCATGGCTTCTCTGTATCCATTCCTCAGACCTGTCACTTTGAATTTACCCACGTCATATATCTTAATTCGTGACACTTTTTTTTCCAACTCAGTTGATGCCAATACTAACATGATCAACTACAAATGGTCTGTACAACATCAATTGATTTCTACTTGTAATCACAAGTATAAAGTCTATCATGTTCTTTAATCACCCATCGGGTGATTGTCATGCTGTATGGAGTGGTTCACAGCCACGAGTGCCAATATCAGGGGATAGACTTTCAAGAAGCAGGGCAAAGGCCTCAAATTGGGGAAAATCTATATTTAGAGTCACAGATAGTCCCGTTGGGCTTTCCAATCTGTTTCACCACCCGGGCAAGCTGTATTCAATGATAGCTCATTGCTATACACCAAAGATCACAAAATATTCAGGTTTCTCCCAGTTCCAGGTCAATTTGTGTCTTATATAGCTCATCAATGACAACATTTGTAGCTAATCATGTAAGAAACTAATTAAAGTTTCATTAACTGAAAAAGAAAAGAGAGAGCTATAACATTTTATATGTACAAATGATAACAGAATTTTAGTAATCTGTTCTCTGAAGGCCTTTTAGGTTGACCCTGGGGATCTTTGTTTCTGTTTCATAGCTCTGGCCAAGTCATAGTTCAAACAGGAAAAGCAAGAGAGGAAAAAAATTCTTATTAGCTATACTTATTTCATTCTTCCAGAATTCATGCTGATGGGATGAACCCTTGTGACGGGGGCAAATAACAAAGTCTTTGTAATGTAATGTCCCATATTTAGTTTTGATGAGCAGGAGATGATTTCTCCTGACAGCTTGACAGTTTCGGAGCAAACATTTATTTTTTAGAGTTATAAAACTTAAATATAACCTTATGCCGTGTGCTAAATATACTATGTGAGATTCAGGCATTCAGCAATTTACCAGTGTTTCATAAACTCTAAACACATTGTTACAAATGTAATACCCATTTTAAAGATACTCTAAAGCACAGGTAAAACTGACTAGTTTCCAGCAATGCATTTGTCAGTGCATGGCTGAGGCCAAAAGATTTGGCAAGTGCTGGCATGAGGTTTTCCAATTTACAGTGATATTCACGTCTGCTTTCTCTACAGCTTTCTTTGTTAAAATAGGATGTTTGTTATCAGTAGGTTGTTTCTTACACAGAGATTTAGAGCTTGTCTACACATACAGGATTGCAGTACATCTAGTAAAGATGCTTTATGCAGATTGGAGAGCTTTCTCCCAACAGCATAATAAAGTCATGTTAGCAAAGATACAATTGTAATATCAGTGTGAGAAGCTCTCCCCTGTATATAGGGCTGTTCACACTGGTGCTTATGTTGGTGTAACCTATGTTGTTCAGGGGGGTGGTATATTCATAGCCCTGAGAGACATAAATTATGCTGATATAAGCTGTAGTGTAAATACAGCCTTAATAGTCTTTCTCTTCTTGTTTTCTTCACCTATTCCATATATGGTTATTGCTCCATCCCAGGAATTCCAGTCTTCTTTTACTTTAGCGTGAGTCTCTCACATAATCAATAACATGTCTTGAAATGTCTTGTTTTCAGTAGATCATGATAAAATTTTTCAATTTCTTCCTTGGGAACTATTGAGATCACCACGTGTATTTGTACCATTGTAGCAGTACCAAGTTTGATTCCAAATCTCACCTTCAACATATGAGAAAATATTGGATTAAATGCTATATGAGACCCTAGCTTGCCTTTGGGTTTAGTACAATACAGCTCTGTCCTAATATCCACAATCTTCCATTCCCAATGTCAATATTCTATGTTTATCATGGTGGAATTCTCCTTTAGAGTCTCATCTTGTTTGACATAGATTGATGTTTTCCCACTCATATTTTTTCAACTTGTTCATCAGGTTCTCAAGGCTGATATACTGTTTGTATAGTCCATGTTCCAATAATTATCCTTTTCCTTGAAGTTCATCACATAATTTCCTGTATTGCGTGTGTTATGATTATATTTGTACCAGTCGCACACTTTTCACCCTGCTTCAATATCTGGCCCTTGTTTGTCTGGGCATTGGCCAATGCAGCATACTTTTTTCTTTCTCTTGACATTCTTCATGTAGTTTCTGTCATCCAAAAGTCATTAAGACTCCTTGGTTTTGTGTTTGACCAGTGTATTGCAAGGCATCTGTAACGCTGCTCTAGGGGTATGTCTACACTACAGCACTATTTCAAATTAACTTATTTTGAATTAGTTAATTTGAAATAAGCTAATTCGAAATAACGCATCTAGACACAAAAACTAATACAAAATAGCTTTTTTCTAATTCAAAATAGCGCGTCCACATTGAGTGGACCCTGAATCGAAGGTAAGGCTGGCTGGAACCAGTGCCAGCAGGGCATCAGGGTCAGACTTAGTGTGTGGGTCTGCTGCCTCAGGCTATCCGAGGTCTGTGCTTAAAGGGACCCGACCCCTCATCCCGGACAGACAGTTCTCAGATTTTTTTGTTTGCTGGTCTACCTCGCTGAGGCACAGCAAAGCATTTGTGTCTCGGAGTGCTCTGCTTGCCCTCACTCGGGACACCACGGCACTCTGCAACATGGAACCAGACCTGCCCCTGGGGACTGTGCTGCGTCTCATGGACACGTTCCCAGCAGCCTGGCTGCACTGTCTGTAGGCTGCCATCCAGGAGGACCATCGAGGGGCTGTCAGGATCCAGGGGGCCCTGCGAGAGAGCTTCCACCCTGAGGAGCGCTAACAGTCTCTCCGGTCTGCCCCACTGGGGGCTTGTGCCCCATTCCTCCCTCTCGTCCTTCCACTTACCCTTTCCTAGCCCTCCCTTCCTGATGTCAAATAAAATACGCATATTTTCAAAAATAGAAACTGTCTTTATTTAGCACAACTCGGGGGTGGGGATGAACCTCTGGGGAGACGGGGGAAAGGAGGCGGGAGAGGGCAGGAGAGAGGGTGGGAGAGGGGAGGGGGAATACTGGGAGGAGGGAGCTGGAAGGGGAAAGCAAGGGGAAGAAGGGGAGGGAAGCTCAGCGCTCAGGGGTGGGGTCTCACCGGGCCAACTGCCTCCCAGCACCGTGGGGGAGGGGGCCTCGGTGTCCCCGGGGGATGGGGAGAAGGGTGCAGAGGTTGAGGTGGGGGGTATGGAGATTGAGGAGGAGGGTGTGGAGGTTGAGGAGGAAGAGGTGGGAGGGGGCAGGAGTGGGAGGAGGAACAGTAGCTGGGGGGGCAGCAGGCGCAGGACCGGCACGGGGCAGCATGCTCTGCACCAGGGCCTGCAGATGGTGACAGATGGCATGACCCTGGGCAAGCAGCTCCCGCTGGAACTCCCGATTGTCCTGCGCCTGCTGCTCCATGATCCGGGTCTGGGCTCGCAGGGCCTGCAGGTGCTGCTCTCTGTACCCTGCCGCATGGTGGTGGTCCTGCTGAGGCCGCGGGTGCGGGAGCATGTCCCGGGCAGGGTGGTGCGCCTTGCACGAGCAGCTGGTGCGGCTGTAGAGAAAGAAGAGAAGTGGTCAGTTGTCCCTGGGGACACAGTGGATGATGCCCAGCCTCCCCTGCGAGGTGAGAGCGACCATGCCCTGCACCGTCAGAGCCAATGTGCTTGCACAGAGGCCATGGTCGGCATGTCCGGCTCTGCCCGGGAGTGGGAGCTGCCCCGAGACCGCACCCGTGCCCCTGTGCTGTGTATAGTGCAGCCGGGGCGGGGGGCCGGGAGATGTCCCCTGCCCCTGTGTAGAGGGGGCATGTGAAGGGAGGGCGCCCTGCTGTGTCCTGCCCCTAGGTCGGGAGCGTGTCGGGTCTCTTCACACACGTGTGGCTATCGGGCCATGGCCCCTGTGTGTCACGCAGCTGGAGCCACCTGCCCAAGGGTGGCACGGCACGTGCCCGCATGTGCACAGGTGGCTACGTGATCTGTGGGAGGCATGGCCCATGCGCGCAGTCCCTGGTCTCCCTTCCCGCCTCCCCCCCGGGTAGGGGACAGTGCTGGCACTTACCTGGTATGGCCTCCCCGGACGACCCTGCCGACTCTGGTGCCGGGACAGCTAGTGGTGGCCCCTCTGCTGTGCCCGGGTCAGGGCCCTCAGCTCCCAGCTCACTGCCCCCCGGGCTGGTGCAGACCGCCGTGCCCCCCAGGATTCGGTAGAGGGCGGGGAAGTAGGGGCAGGTGGCAGCCCCTGCTGCAGCGCCGCCCCTGGTGGCCCTGGTGTACGCCTGCCGCAGCTCCTTAACTTTCAGGCGCACCTGCTCCTGGGTGCGCCTGTGTCCCTTGAGGGCCATGGTGGCCGCTATGCGGCCATAGACAGCGGCATTCCTCCGACTGGTGCGGAGATCATGGACATTGGGGGCCTCTCCCCACACTTCAGTGGGGTCCATGATCTCTGCACCAGTGCAGGTCGGGCGCGTGCCGTCTACGGCCCCTGGCTGGCCCTTGAGTGCTGGGGGACTGGGTGGGGGACGGCTGGCTGCCACTGGCTGCCATTGTGTGGCCGCTGGCTGAGGGTCTGCGGCTGCTGGCAGGCCTGGCTCTCGCACGTGCCCAGTGGCCAGAGTCTACCCCTTTAAGGGCCCCAGGGCTGGGGGACTGGAGAGGAGTTTTCCTGGTTTGGCCCAGAGTGGCCACCAGGGGAAACTGGGAAGGGCTGGGAGGCCCCCTAATTCGAAATAACTGTCTACACAGCACTTATTTCGAATTAGCTATTTTGAATTTGGTGTTATTCCTCGTAGAATGAGGTTTACCAAATTCGAAATAAGTGCTCCAGTATTTCGAATTTATTTCAAAATAGCGGTTTGGCTGTGTAGACGCTATTAAAGTTAATTAGAAATAACTGCTGTTATTTCAAATTAACTTTGTAGTGTAGACATACCCTAAGCCATTGACTATCCTGCTCCAACACCCGTTAACAGGTTAGTACCGTTAGCATTAATGAATGCTATTTTTTGAAAGTTGTTTTAATAACTTCACCATTGGAGACATTATACAGTTGGAATTAAGATGACTTTATTTAAATAATGATGCCATCTTGCATAGTTCCATTGTGCCAAAATATGTTTTAAGGTGCTGTTTTACAGTCTTTGCACAGCTGTGGAAATGTCTTTGTTAATGTTAGCAACTGATTTAGAAGAGGAAATACTAACCTCTAGTTTTTCTTGTGGGTCTTACAAAAATGAAGATTTTGGGTTTTTTGGTGGTTCCCTTCGATTTCCCTTACTCCTCATGAAAACAGGGTTACCGGCATCGACTAGAGTACCCCTTTCACTTTGAGTTAGCTGTCTTAACTAAACTGCTAATTTGAACCTTGATTGTACGCTGTTTTAAATCTGCCTTTGGATGAACAATGAGTAGTTTCAAAATTTGTACATTTTGAGCTATACACTCCTTATTATGCTGTCTTCTATGGAATATATCCAACTTGAAATTTAGAGGCACTTGTCCTAGCTTAGCTGCTGCTGTTCCCCCTTCCAAAGCCATCTTTAAAGTCATTATGAAGAGGAGGGAATATGTGAGTTAAGTAATTGGATTGAAGATGAAACTATGTGTCAAAATAAGCATTGTAATTAATACTCTGTACCAGTTACTTCCTCACCTGTGATATTCATCAGTTTTGTTCTCTGAGAGCCAGAAGCTGCTGGATCATATGCACAAGACAGTCCCTCTGTAAAGCTGTCACTACTAGAGTTTCTGTTTAATATCTGTCCCACCTAAAAAAACAAAAACAAGAATAAAAAAGCTTTTCAGCTGTTAAATGCGATGTTTACAAACAGAATTCCTGTAATATAGCATATAAAGACCAATTTGAAGTCAGGATAAAGTACAAGTCTCCTTTTGGTTCATTTAACAAATTGAACACTACTGGAAGAATCAACTTACAGAGCTTAAAGAATTTACTTTTTCAGATAAGTGTCCGTAAATGAGACATCTATCAAGGTATGTTAATTTTATGTTCTAACTACTTTGTTATTTTAAAAAATGAAGCCTTGATTGCAAGAAAAATATTTCCCCTCCTTCCTTATGTATATGTGTTCGGTCTGTATTAAAAGCAAGTCCTTCTATGTGCTGATAGATGAAATATAAAATTGAAATGTCCTTATATAAGAACTTCTGTATGTCATTCAAAATTTCCTTGGAAATATACCATCTTCAGTGCAAGATGGTATATTCTAAATTGTGGTATCATTCAGAATGACAATAACAAGTGAAATATGCATTTCTTTTTTCAGGACAGTATCCTCATTCCATGCCTTGGTGGTTGGTGCTTTCTGTGTTTATATCTTATTATATGATGACGCTGTTAATGCTGACCATGTCTGGTAAGACAAGTTATATCAAACTGACTTTTTAAGGATATGACTTTTTTCTCTGTTTCCCATTTTCCCATCTTTGTCTCCATATGTTGCTATCATGTTAGAGGGCTATCTAACCAGATGATTATTCAGTTTCTTTTAAAATGTGGAGGGACCATTTATATGTCTGTCCTGACTACAGTAGAGTCCCGATTATCCGACCTAAACGGGACTGACACGTGGTTGGATTACCGAATATGTTGGATGATAGGGACTCTACTCTGTATCTTGGCCCCATCCCTGCCTGGCCCTGGCCCCTTCCCTCTCTGCAGCTCCTGGGCGCCTGGCCCCGCTTGCTGCCCCGACACTCTTCTGGAGCCGCTGATGCCGCTCCTGCCAGCGCTGCTTCGTCCCCGGGTGCTGCAGGGAGGGGATGAAGCGCCGCCGCAGGAGTGGCATCAGTGGCTCCAGGAGAGTGACGAGGCAGCCAGCGGGGCCATTCTCCCGGCCCGTGCCCTGGAGCCGCTGATGCCTCTCCTGCCGGCACCGCTTTGTCCCGAGCTGCAGGCATCAGTGGCTCCATTGGAGCGACAGGGAAGCAGGAGGGGCCATTCTCCCGCCCGCGCCCTGGAGCCGCTGATGCCTGAAGCTCCCGGGGACAAAGCGGTGCCGGCAGAAGAGGCGTCAGCAGCTCCAGGGTGCGGGGCCGGAGAATGGCCCCGCTTACTGCCCCGTCGCTCCAATGGAGCCGCTGATGCCTGCAGCTCCCGGGACGAAGCGGTGCCGGCAGAAGAGGCATCAGCAGCTCCAAGAAAGCGACGGGCGGCGAGCAGGGCCATTCTCCAGCCCCGCGCCCTGGAGCCACTGATGCCTCTCCTGCCGGCACTGCTTCATCCCAGGAGCTGCAGGCATCAGCGGCTCCATTGGAGTGACGGGGCAGCAAGTGGGGCCATTCTCCTGCCCCATGCTTTATCCAACCCTGCAGCTCCCAGGACGAAGCGGCGCCGGCAGGAGCAGCAGCAGCAGCTCCAGGAGAGTGACAGGGCAGCGAGTGGGACCATTCTCCCGGCCCGCGCCCTGGAGCCGCTGATGCCACTCCTGCCAGTGCCGCTTTGTCCCGGGGAGCTGCAGGGTCGGATAAAGCGGAGTGTCGGATTACCGAAGGTCGGATAATCCGGACTCCACTGTATCTAGTAAAATCCAAATTGTTTTGGCAATTAAAATGCCATTATAAGCATACCGTATAACAGTTTCTACAAAGTAATACGGACAGTTAGACACACATTTCTCAGAACTGTAAATGGAAATTCAATCTCCAATTTTAATGCACAGTTCTGAAAATATAACCCTAAACAGTCAATAAGATTGCAAATTTAACATCAGTGTTTGCATCTATTTACTATTTTGTTTGTGAATTGAAACAGGGAAGATATAGTGCATGCTCAGGATGTGTGTATGGGAAAAATATGACCAAAAGTTAGATGAGATATTTTTTAATAAAATGAAGACAATATATCAGTTTTTCTTCAGCCTTCCCCAAAAGGTTTTTATCAATAGCAGTGGAGCAGAGGTTCTATCTCTGTTAAATGCTTCAGCTACTCCAGTAGTTTCTCAAACTTATTAGATCTTCCTGCATTGCAATTAAAAACCCAGAAGAAAATAAATTTAGCAGTTTTGGTCTTTGGTGTCCTTTCCCCCTACATCAGACTTTTGCAGTATAATACAGGATTTTTTTTTGGTTTGATTTGATTCATGAGATTGTTAGGAGAAAGTTGAAGCTGTTACCCTTTATTAAGAGTGACTTTTCCTTTTCTTTGTAGCCATACAAGAAGTACTGTTGGTTTTACCTGTATAATTATGCTTTTTTTTAAAAAAAAAGCCTTAACTTGTCTTTCCACCATACATTTATTTTAAACTGAATCACAACATGGAAAACTGATTAAACTTAAATGCAAAAAATATTTCATCTGGTCTTAAGAGAACAGAACAAAAATCTGCATTTTATATGGTTCATTTGTTTACAGAGGAGTCATACAATACAATATGCTCTCGTGTACTGAACAGAGTGCTATGAAGTTATGAGTTCTAAACACAGCTTTGCCACTGATTTGTTATGTGGCTTTGGGCATTTCCCTTAACACTGTTCTATTTTTTTCATTGGTAAGAATGGGATAATACTTTCACTGTGTCCTCACAGGGGTATTATTATAACTGTTTAGGGCTCTGTCCAGTAAGATTCTTAGCTTCCTTGATTTTCCTTGGCTTCAGTGGAAATCACCTTCATGGATCAGGTCAAAATCTGAATTTCACTTTGAAGATATAAAGTGCTAAGTATTTTTATTTTGCATAAACTGATTATTGGTATTACTTCTAGCAGCCATTACAGAGAAGGCTCTTCTGAACCCCAGTGTTCCTGCAGGGGCAGCAAGTCTGCAAAAATTTTGGTGGTGCCCAGAATGCCCAGAGCCCATATATCCCCCAGTCAGATTCTCTCCCCACCTGTCTAAGGTTCTGAGAAGGTGTTTGGGTAGGAGAAGAGTGCAAGATCTGGGAAGGAGTTGCGTGTTGGTTGCAGGCTCTGGACTGGAGCAAAGGATTGAGGGACTTGGGAGGAGGTTAGGCTCTGGGAGGGAGTTTGGGTACAAGAAGGGTGAGGCGTGGAGCTCTGGGAGGACTTGGGTGAAGGTGGGGATCTGGGGTGTAGCCTCTGGGAGAGAATATGGGTGCAGGTGGAGGTCTGGATGCAGGCTCTGGGAGGATGTTTGGGAGTTGGAGGGGGGAGGGAGTTTGGGGGGCACGATAAGGATGGACGGAAAGAGTGCACGCTCTGGAGGAAGTGGAGTGCACAAAGGAGTGTCGGGGGAATTGATGGGGGATGCCATACTTATCTGGGGCACACCCCTCTAGAGGGCTAGGGGTCTCATGGTGCTGCTGCCCCTACATGCTCCCTTCCCTGTGCGCCCTCCCTGATTCCCCACATGCTCCTCTGAGTGTCTCCAAACCCCGTTTGCCTACCCCCGAGTGAGTTAAAATGCAGGACGAGGGGATGGCCCACTGTCACAGCTACTGATATGTGCATTCCTGTGGACAGGGGAGGAGAAGAGGAGTAACCATGCTGTTTGCTGCAGATCTGTAAGGCAAAGGAAGGCAGTGCTTTTCCAATGCTAGGGCTGTTCTGGCTCTGACCCTCCTCTCTCTGCCTCCAACTTCCATGTGGTATTGCTATGGATTGTTTTTTAGTATGGTTCAGGCAGGTTCTAGGGTTGCTGGGAAGCTGAGTAGCAGAGAGAGTCCTCAGCAGCTCGCCCCTGAACCTGCATGGAACATACACAAGACTCAAATTATAGTCTTGTAAGCTCTCCTTGCTGCTGCAGCCTGCAGTACTCTCCAGCACACATTCTCTAAGAGGAGTGCCAGCCCTGCTTTGCAGAGACCACCCCACCCAGCTTACTGTGTTGCTGCTGCTACTTGCTTTCTGGTTTCTTCCCCTCCCTACTTGGCCCCTCAACTCATCCAGACCCCCTTCCTGCACCTTGGCCGAGGGTGGGCAAAGTGGGCTTCCTCCTGGCTGCCCCTACCGAGAGGTGAAAGTAAGTGGGTGTGCCCTGGTGTGCAGCTCAGGCAAGAACTGGCTGAGCTCTGACAAAAGCCAGCAGGGAGCTATTTAAAGTGCTGGCAGGGACCTGGATTGCAATGGGACAGGACCTGTAAGAAATTTTAAGTTACTCTCACCGCTGCCTCCTTTCTCCTCCTTTGCCCTCTCCTTGCTCAGCTAGCTCCAGACAGAGAGTTCCCTGCCTTGCCCTCTGCTCAGCCTCCGCTGTTTGATCTGTGTGGAGTTTCCACCTCTCCCCACCTTTTGCCCCAGTCTAGCTGCTGCTCACTCCTCTGAGTCTTCTTCTTGCCTTCTCCCTGCTCAGCTTTCTACTGTCCCCCCTTGCTAGTGTGTTGAGTAGTGGTGGGTTTGGTTTCAGTGAGCCTCCCTGGCCGTGGAGCACCGGGAAGGGAGGGGCCGCATGCCAGCCCAGAGGGGGAGGAGGATGTGCAGCCCAGTCTTGCGGTCCTGGAGCACCGGGCATGGGGGGAGGGGAGGAGGCCCTGGAGCATGGGAAGGGCAGGGCTTGGGGCAGCAACACTCTCTGCTCCTAGAATGCCTACAGTAGGCATTCTGGGGGAGGAGTGTGGATGGGACCAGGCAGGTGGTTTGGGAAGGCAAAACCTTCCCACGCCTAGGCTATCACCCACCCATGATAGGAAGCACTCAACTTTATTGTGTGAAGAAGTGAAAATTGGGTGACAACTTTTACAGTCTGATTCCAATAATTTTCTTTGTATCAGGGGGCAAATGCCAACTGAGGATGAGGCCTGACACTTTGTTTTATTGTGTGAAGAAAGAACAGAGATTTCTCAATTAGCTTTAACTGGTGCTTGCCATTATGTATTTCCCAGGATCAGTGAGAGGGGTTCTGGGCATTTGTAAGCTGCCTGCATGTCAGCTATAAGGGCATATAAAAATCTGTGACTATGGTGACTTTGTCTGAAATGCTTCTGGATCTATGTGTGGTGCAAGCAAAGTGGGTTAACTTCAGGGTTTTAATGCATGGATGTGAATTTTAAACTTCATTAGGCAGTCACTGTAAATTATTTATTTAGATTATGTGATACCCACTTGGGTCGATGGGTATCACCATAGGGTTAGTACACCATTGTGTCAGGTTCTTTTTTGATACATAGGAAGATATTATCCCTGCATTTGAGCTTAGGCATTACATGTGGTTAAATGTAACAAACAATAGGAATAAGTGGAGAGACAAAGTTACAGTGGAACACCAGGTGATTATTCAACTGAGCTGCATGTACTACTTGGTGGTATAGAACAGGAGTTTTCAAAGTTGGGTCGTGGGCCTCCCTGCATAAGCTGCTGATGAGCTGTGACATGTTCTGTTTATCTAAGCGTCCATAGGCATGGAGCCTCATAGCTCCCATTGGCTCCAGTTCACTGTTTCCAGCCAATGGGAGCTGGAAATGTTCTGTATCTTAACTATCCTATCCAGATCCACCATGCTTGCTGGTGCTAAGGGAAAGTTTACCTTTAATCATCCCTGACATAATGTCTGAAGATAAACTAGAGGGTCCTTCAGGGATGTAAGCGAGTAGTCGAGTAGTTCACCAACTACTGTATCAGAGGCAGCAAGGGAAGGGGAGCAGGAACCAGTGCTGGGGGGAGCCAGCAAGAGCAGCCTGCTGAGCCCCCCCCTCCCACATGGACAGGGGCTGCTGGACCTGGTGTGAGCCGGGACTGAGCAAGCTCAGCTCAATCCTGGCTTGTGCTGGGTCCAGGACTGCTGTGACTCTGCATTTTAAATATAGTAAGAACCGGACCAGCTTTTACTACATTTAAAATGCAGAGCTGCAATGGGGGTAGGTCCTGGACCATCATGAGCTAGGACTGAGCAAGCCCGGATCAGTCCTGGCTAATGCCGGGTCTAGGACCGCTGCAGCTCTGCATTTTAAATATAGTAAGAACTGGCCCAGCTCTTACTACACTTAAAATGCAAATCTGCAATGGGAGTAGGTCCTGGACCCAGCGCAAGGCTGGACTGAGTGCTTTCCCTTGTTGGCTAATCATGTAGACTATACAAATTGTATTGACTACACGTTTAGCCAACTACCGGCCTCTTAACATCTTTAGGGTCCTTATTCAACTACACACCATCATCTTATTCTGGGTTCATCTACTATGAATAAGATTGCCTTACTGATTCTAGATGATTTATTACAACTGGCTAAAAACACCAGGTTAAATACAGCATCTGGACTGGAATTTTCTGAGTAAGCAGACAAGTTATATAAGCTGTCTTCTGAGGGATTCTTGTTCTTCTGTTCAGCTCAAAATTCCTTAGTGTTGATTGATGCTGTTCAGAGGTCTGAAGGTGGTGAAGTTAATTCTGTCTCTTTGAATAGAGAAAGAGAGTAAGAAGCTAGATGTTCTATGTTGTAGTAATAGTATTTAAATGCAATAATTAAAATATGGCCCAGGAGCTAGTCAATGGATTTACCTTTACCTCTAAGTTGATTGTTTTCTGCACTGGAATTTTTAAACAAAACCCATGCTAGCATGCTTTTATGGGTTGCAGTTAAAAATATCAAATAAATATGAAGCTAAATAAATGTCACTAATTAATTTACTTCTCATTTCCCTCAAGTAATCAAATTTGAAACAATGCAACGATCTAATCAAGTTAACTATCAAAATTCTGTCAAAATTTAACCAGTATATCAATTATACAATTTTTTGGGCTTGTCAATGATTAAATGCAGACCTTTGATCATTTTGTTGCTCAACTCTGGACTTTTTTCAATTTGTGCACATCTTTCTTGAAATGTGGTGCTCAGAAATTGACACAAAACTCCAGTTTAGGCCTAAGTAGCACAAAGTAGAGTTGAAGGATTACTTCTTGTGTCTTGCTTACAACACTCTCGTTGATACATCCCAGAATGATGTCTGTTATTTTTGCAATAGTATGACACCGATGAATGATATTTAACTTGTGCTCCTGTATGATCCCCCCAGATCCCTTTCTGCAGTACTCCTTCATAGTCATTTCCCAGTTTGTATATATGCAATTGACTATTCCTTCCTAAATGGAGTTCTTTCTAGGAATTATTAAGGAAGGGATAGAAAATAAGACACAGAATATCTTACTGCCCCTGTATAAAACTATGGTACGCCCACATCTTGAATACTGTGTACAGATGTGGTCTCCTCACCTCAAAAAAGATATTTTGGCCTTGGAAAGGGTTCAGAAAAGGGCAACTAAAATGATTAGGGGCTTGGAATGGGTCCCATATGAAGAGAGGTTAAAGCGACTGGGACTTTTCAGTTTAGAAAAGAGGAGACTGAGGGGGGATATGATAGAGGTATATAAAATCATGAGTGGTGTGGAGAGGGCTAAAGAAAAATTATTTATTAGTTCCCATAATAGAAGAACTAGAGGACACCAAATGAAATTAATGGGTAGCAGGTTTAAAACTAATAAAAGAAAGTTCTTCTTCACACAGCATGTAGTCAACCTATGGAACTCCTTGCCAGAGGAGGCTGTGAAGGCTAGAACGATAACAGAGTTTAAAGAGAAGCTAGATAATTTCATGGAGGTTAGGTCCATAAAAGGCTATTAGCCAGGGGATAGAAATTGTGTCCCTGGCCTCTGTTTGTCAGAGGCTGGAGAAGGATGGCAGGAGACAAATCGCTTGATCATTGTCTTCGGTCCACCCTCTCTGGGGCACCTGGTGCTGGCCACTGTTGGCAGACAGGCTACTGGGCTAGATGGACCTTGGTTTGACCCATTACGGCCGTTCTTATGTTCTTATGTACTTTGCATTTGTCCTTATTGAATTGCATGTAATTTGTATCAGACCAGTTTTTCAGTTTATCCAGATTATTTTGAATTTTAATCATATCTTCTAGAGCACTTTCAACTCCTCCAAATTTGCTATCATCCACAGATTTTATAAGTTTATTCTCTATGCCATTATCTATTGATGAAGATATTGAATGAAATTGTACCCAGAACTGATCTCTGTGAGACTCCACTAGTTATGCCCTTCCAGAATGACTATGAACCACAGATAACTACTGTCTGAGAGTGATTTTCCTACCAGTTTTGTACCCACCTTATTGTAGCCCCATCAAGGTAGCATATTAATGAGATGGTCATGCAAGACAGTACCAAAAACTAGAGTCAAGATGTATCGTGTCTCCTGCTTCCCCGTACCTACAAGGTTTGTAACCCTGTAAAAGAAAGCTATCAGGTTAGTTTGACACAATTTGATATTGACAAATCCATGCTGTTACTTATCGCCTTATTCTTTTGTAGATGTTTGCAAATTGGTTGCTTAATTATTTGCTCCATTATGTTTCCAGGTACAGAAATTAAGATGACTGGTCTGTAATCCCTAGTTGTCCTTATTTCCCCTTCTATAGATTACTGTCCTGGGGTGTACTCCCTCAGACCTTCAGGGGCCTCATCATCGGGTGCACTCCCTGTACTGGCCTTGAATCCCGTTCACACCTAACCCCTTTTCCCGTGTCCCTGTGTGTCCTAACTGAGTCCTTCACTCAGGATAAACATCCTTCAGTCCTTGTGGCTCGCAGCTCCCGGTTCCCAGGAATGGCGCTGTCAGCCTCGGAGGGGAAGGGGACCTGGGCCCTCCCTCACTCCAGGTCCCGACCCAGGACCCTAAGGACAGGGGGCACTCCCCGGTCCAGTTGGTGGGGACACACCTGTAACTCACCAATCCCGGGCTTCTGAATGCCCCATCCTGGGCCACTTCCTCCTCTCCATCCTGTTCCATCTCCTCCGCTCAGGTCATCCGTGCCCCCTTTCAGTGTCCGGCGCTGACCTTTTGAAGGGCCCGCACCCTGTTGCTCCTCCCCCTTGCACACCCACACCGGCGTAGATGCCTGGAAACGGCACTCACCAGCTGGCGCCCCCTCGCGTGCGCTCAGAGTGGCGTCTGAGCAAACCCCGCACTGCCATCACGGGGCCGTCTTTTGGCAGCAGAGCGCTTCTGCGGCGTCTTGGGAGTGCAGGAGTCAGCGGGCTCTAGCGGCGGAGAGCCCAACGCCCCGTCACACACCCCCACCCTTAGGTTTCTTACTTCTGCTTCCTGTGTGTTCTCTTCTTCTTCCTTAGACCTCGAGAAGAAGTCAGCGTTGCTATGCTTCGCCCCTGCCCTATGTAATACCTCGAACTTATAGGGCTGTAAGGCTAGATACCACCTCATTATTCTCAGGTTAGTTTCCTTCATTGACTGGAGCCACCGTAGTGGAGCGTGGTCCGTTATTAGTTTAAAAGGATTCCCGAGCAAATAGTACCTCAAAGGCTCTATTGCCCACTTCACCGCCAACGCCTCCTTTTCTATGGTCGAGTAGGCCTGTTCTCTGGGAAATAGCTTTCGGCTCAAGTATAATACCAGATGTTCTTCCCTCTGATCTTTTGCACCAGAATGGCTCCCAGTCCAACCGCTGATGCGTTGGTCTGTAAAATAAACTCCTTTGAGAAATTGGGTTGCACCAACACCAGAGCTTGCGTTAGGCATGACCTCGGTTGCTGAAACGCTCGTTCGCACCGCCCTGTTCGGGACAGTTACAATATGATGACTCACTAATGAAGTGCGTCCCGGTGTTGTGGACAGCACACCTTCTTAGGTTGCATCCCTTTGGTTAAATTGGTCAACGGAGCGGCTACCATTGTAAAGTTAGGTATAAACCTTCGATAACAGCCGACCAGTCCTAAAAATTGACGCACCTGCTTTTTGGTCATAGGGGTACGATATTCCACGAGGGCTTGAACTTTGCTCACTAGGGGCTTTAGCTTCCCCCTTCCTACGGTGTATCCCAAGTATGTAACCCCCCGCTGTCCTATATGACATTTCTCTGGGTTAGCCGTGAGCCCTGCATCCTGCAGCATCCTCAACACTGCTTGCAAATGCTGCAGGTGTTCAGGCCAGGTTAAGCTATAAATGACAATGTCATCGATATAGGCTGCGGCATATAGTTGGTGTTCTCTAAGTACCTGGTCCATCAATCTCTGAAATGTTACCACAGCCCCATGCAACCCAAACGGCATAGTCCTAAACTGAAATAGCCCAAATGGGGTAGAAAAAGCGGTCTTTTCCCTGGACATAGGTGTCAATGGAATCTGGCAATACCCCTTTGTTAAATCTAATGTCGAAATATACTGAGCTTGTCCCAGCCTCTCCAAAAGTTCACCCACTCCAAAAGTGGCATCGGGTAGGCATCAAACTGAGAAATCGCGCTTACTTCTGAAATCTATGCAGAAACAAATGGCCCAATTCAGCTTTGGCTCTAAGACTATTGAACTTCGCCAGTCCCCTCGGGATTCTTTGATCACTCCTAAACGCAACATATTCTGCACCTCTTCTTGCACCGTGTCCCACATTTTTCTTGGCAGCGGGCACACCGGATCGCGTACTTTGTGTCCCAGGACCGTTGCAATATGATGACTCACTAACGAAGTGTGTCCCGGTGTCGTGGCCAGCACCTTTTGGTAAGACTTGAGGACTTCTAGCACTTCCTTCCATTGGGCAGAAGTCAGTTCCTCCCCCATCACCACCTCCCTGGGACCTCCAACATCCCCTGCTCAGGGCCCTAAGCTGATGGATGGTGGGGAGGGGACTATCAAACTCTTGGGCGCAGGTTCCACTTTTTTAAAAGGTTAACGTGGTAGACCTGCGTACCTCGCCTCTTGCCTACCAAGCGCACCTCGTAATCTACAGCCCCTACGTTACGAATGATTTCAAAGGGTCCCTGCCATTTTGCTAAGAGCTTGGATTCCTTCGTGGGCAGCAAGAGGAGTACCCTATCTCCGGGTTTAAACTCCCTCAACTTAGCCTCTCTGTTATAATAATATGCCTATTTTTCTTGGGCCTGGAGCAAATTGGCTTTGGCAAAGTCCCCTAACCATTGCAACCTCTCCCTCAGGTGTAAAACATAGGGGACTGAGCCCTGAACTCATGATTCCTATTCTTCCCAGGCTTCCTTAACTAAGTCCAGGATACCTCTCGGCTGTCGCCCATATAAGAGCTCAAAAGGTGAGAACCCCGTGGACGACTGGGGGACTTCCCTTACCGCAAATAGTAAGGCCGGTAACAACTTGTACCATTATTGTGGGTCCTCCTCCATAAAGCGGCAGGAGCATACTTTTAAGCGTTCAATTGAACTGCTCCACCAGCCCATCTGTTTGCGGATGGTATACGGAAGTATGTAAAGTTTTGATGCGTAACAGTCTACATAACTCTGCCATTAGCTTAGATGATACATTGGTGCCCTGGTCGGTTAGTATTTCCCGTGGGATCCCCACTCTGGAAAAAATCTTCACTAATTCCGTGGCTAACGTTGGGACTGTTGTGTTTTTTAAGGGGACAGCCTCGGGGTACCTGGTGGCATAGTCCACTAGGACTAATATATACTGATACCCTGTCTTGGATTGTTCTAAAGGGCCTACTAAGTCTATGGCCACCTGATCAAAAGGGAACCCTACCACGGGTAAGGAGACTAAAGGAGCTTTTGACCCAGTTCGTGGCTGGGTTAGCTGGCACTCCGGACAGGAACTACAAAAGTCCTGCACCTCTTTATGCACCCTGGCCAGAAAAGCCTCTGGGTGATTCGCTGCAGGGTCTTCTCCCTTCCCAGGTGGCCCGCCCAGAGGTTGGCGTGGGCTAGTCTCAGTACTTGCCTTCGGTAACCTGCCGGGACTAATAACTGTCGTAAAGTCCCTCGCCCCCCTCCTGCATCTGTTACCCAATACAAGCGGTCCACTCGTACCTCAAAGTAAGGTCCTTGAGCACGATATCGTCCTGTGCCAAGATCCCGTTCTGCATTGCCGGCTTGTTCCTAGGCTCTCGCCAAGGAGGGTCCTCTCTTTGCTCCAGTAGGAAATCCTTCCCCGTCACCCAGTCTGTCAAGTCATCCTTGACCTCTGCAGCCTTCCCGTTTTGGTTCGAGGCGGCGGGTTGGTCCACTCTTGTCAATCCTCCCATCGTCACCTTCTGAACGGCCAAAGCATTCTCTGGTTCCTGGCTCTCAGACTTTGGGGACGTTTGCCAACTCCAGGTTTCTACTACACGCTGTAATCCCGGCCAGTCTTGCCCCAACAGCACTAGATACACCAATTTTGGCGCTAAGGCAACTTGGCATATCACCTCCTCTACTTCATCTGCGATCCGTACCCAAGCTGTTGGATAGGGTCGCACATCCCCATGGATGCACTTCATCCATACCAGCGTTCCGGCCTGCTCGGGTTTGGCCACCAAGTCTGCCCGTACGATTGTCTGCCCACACCCAGAATCCACCAGGGCCTGTACTGGAGTTCCTTCCACCTTTACCCCCACCGTCACTTTATCTGTGCCACGGGGTCGGGCCCTATGGGTTAGGGGCACTACCTGCCCAAAGGAGCAGTCCATAAAGGGACAGTCTCTTCGAAAATGCCCCTCCTGGCCACACTCATGACAACAACTTTGAGTCATTCCCCTCATCATCGGTGTTCATCTGACTTCTTCCAACCTTGCTCCTTTCCTTGGCCCCAAAGCCTCTGCTTCTGCTGTGGCCAGCTTATTATCCTCCCTACTCTGCAGGACCCATACTAGCCCTCGGCTCCTGCCTCCCCGAGGAAGGAGAGCTCTCCCTGGGAGGGGACGCTCTGCTCGACCTTCCGAGGATTCTTTATTTCCTCCTTCCTGCCCTTCAGCAGCTAGATAGTCCTCCATGAGGGTGACAGCTTTGGCCAGAGTCACCGGCCTATGTCGCCGCACCCACCTTTGAGCCTCCCCCAGCAAAATCTGTAGAAAACTGTTCTAACACTATCGTGTCTGCCAATTGGTTGCTCGTACGGCGATCTGGTTCTAGCCATCTCCAGCTGGCCTCACACAATTTCTGGGCCACTGCCCGCGGGCATGCCCCAGGTGGGTACTGTTCCTGCCGGAACTTCTGTCTATATGTCTCGGGCATTACCCTAGCTTGATCTAATATAGCTTCCTTCACCTTGTAATAATTTAACGCCTCCCTGGCAGTTAGTCCCTGATAGGCTAATTGGGCTTGGCCTGACAGATAGGGTGCGAATAGCATGGCCCAGTGCTCCTCGGGCCATCTAGCCACAGTGGCCATCCTTTCAAAGGTGACCAAATACACCTCGGGGTCGTCTTGCGAGCCCATCTTCGTTAATCATATGGGTAACGGCGGGGTCCCAACCAGACCTTCCTCTAAAGGCAGCCCGGTTCCCCCCCCCCGGGTTCGCCCCAGGGCGACGCCCTGCTGGAGCAATCGCTCGTGCTGAGCTTGTTACTGATCAGCAAGCTCCTGCAGCAGCTGACGCTGCTGTTCTTGGTTCTGAGCAGGCAGTTGCTGCAACAATTGAGTCTGTTGCTGCTGTTGCTGCCACTGTTGCTCAGCCAACCACTCAAACATTTTAGTTGGGTCCATCATGCCCCCTCTCCCGATTATACTCTTTTTTTTTAAAAAAAAGGTGCCCCTTAAATCAAGGGCTAGGGTCAGTTACCCACATTCTCCACCATCTGTCCTGGGGTATACTCCCTCAGACCTCCAGGGGCCTCATCATCAGGAGCGCTCCCTGTACTGGCCTTGAACCCCATTCACACCTAAACCCTTTCCCCCGTGTCCCCATGTGTCCTAACTGAGTCCTTCACTCAGGATAAACGTCCTTCAGTCCTTGCGGCTCGCAGTTCCCGGTTCCCAGGAATGGCGCTGTCAGCCTCGGAGGGGAAGGGGATCTGGGCCCTCCCTCACTCCAAGTCCCGACCCAGGACCCTAAGGACAGGGGGCACTCCCCTGTCTGGTTGGTGGGGACACACCCGTAACTCACCAACCCATGGGCTTCCGGACGCCCCATCCTGGGCCGCTTCCTCCTCTCCGTCCTGCTCCGTCTCCTCTGCTCAGGTCGTCCGTGCCCCCTTTCTGCGTCCAGCATTGACCTTTTGAAGGGCCCACACCCTGTTGCTGCTCCCCCTCGCATGCCCACGCCGGCGTGGATGCCCGGAAACGGCACTCCCCAGCTGGCGCCCCCATGCATGCGCTCCGTGCGGTGCCTGGGCAAACCTCCTCATACACCTATGCTGGCGTAGGCACCTGGAAACGGCGCTCACCATCTGGCGCCCCCGCGCATGCGCTCAGAGCGGCATTTAAGCAAACCCCGCACTGCCGCCACGGGGCCGCCTTTTGGCCGCAGAGCGCTTCTGTGGCATCTCGGGGAGTGAGGAGTTGGTGGGCTCCAGAGGTGGAGAGCCCGACGCCCCGTCACAATGAGCATTATATTTGCCCTTTTTCAGTCTTCTGGAATCTCTCTCATCTTCTGTGACTTTTCAAAGGTAATTGCTAATGGCTCAGATATCTCCTCAGTCAGGTCCTATCTTCCAGCTCTGGTGATTTGAAGACATTTAAGTAATTTTTAATTTGTTCTTTTCCTATTTTTGTCTCTAATCCCATCTCATTTTCATTGGGATTCACTATGTTAGCTGTCCAATCACCACCACACATCTTCGGGTACGTCTACACTGCACGCCTATTTTGGGATACCTCCAGTATTCCGAAATAGCTACCCGTCTACACAAGCCACCTGTTATTTCAAAATATTTTTCAAAATAACGGCTGTGCTATTTCACCATCCCAGTAAACCTTGTTGCACGAGGGATAAGGGATGGCTCGAAATAGCGCATTATTTCGAAATTTGGTACTGTGTAGATGCACCAAATTTCAAAATAAGCTATTTTGAAATAGATTCGAAATAAGATATACAATTTGCATAGCTCAAACTGTGTATCTTATTTCGAGTATAGGGTGCTGTGTATACGTACCCTTGGTGAAAGCCGAAACAAAGAAGTCATTAAGCACCTTTTCCATTCCCACATTTTCTGTTGTTGTTTCCCCCATTCCCTCGATTGAATAATGGTCATGCCCTATGATTGGTTTTCCTCTTGTTTCTAATATATTTGTAGAATATTTTCTTGTTACCCTTTATTTCTCTTATTAGTTTGAACTCATTTTGTGCCTTGGCCTTTCTAATTTTCCCCCTACATTCTTATGTTATTTGTTTAAATTCATCCTTTGTAATTTGACTTCTTTGCACTTTTTGTAGGACTTTTTAAAAATTATTTTTAGATCATTTCAGATCTCCTGGTTAAGCCAGAGTGGTCTCTTGTCATCCTTCCTATCTTTTATAAGAACATAAGAATGGCCATACTGCGTCAGACCAAAAGTACATCTAGCCCAGTATCCTGTCTGCCGACAGTGGCCAATACCAGATGCCCCAGAGGGAGAGAACATAACAGGTAATCATCTTGTGATCCCTCTCTTGTCATCCATTTCCAGACAAACAGAGGCTAGGGACACTATTCCTACCCATCCTGGCTAATAGCCATTGATGGACCTAACCTCCATGAATCTATCTAGCTCTTTTTTGAACCCTGTTAAAGTCCTAGTCTTCACAACATCCTCTGGCAAAGAGTTCCAGAGGTTGACTGTGTGCTGAGTGAAGAAAAACTTCATTTTGTTTGTTTTAAACCTGCTGCCTATTAATTTCATTTGGTGACCCCTAGTTCTTATATTGTGGGAATAAGTAAATCAATTTTCCTTATTCACTTTTTCCACACGAGTCATGATTTTATAGACCCCTATCATATACCCCCTTAGTCTACTCTTTTCTAAGCTGAAAAGTCCACGTTTTTTTAATCTCTCTTCATATGGGACTGGTTCTAAACCGCTAAACATTTTTGTTGCCCTTTTCTGAACCTTTTCCAATGCCAATATATCTTTTTTCAGACGAGGCAGTATAATTGTATGCTTTTGCACCCTTAATAATGTCTCTTGGAAAAACTGCCAGCTGTCTTCAATTGTTTTCCTATGTCTACACTGAAAATGCTTGGTGACAAAAGTGCTGTCGACATGCAAAGGTTGCCAAAATTAAAAACTTGTCAAACCTGTTTTTCTGCCATTCATTGTGGACATTTCTTGTCCACATTGCTGGCTCCTATCAAGAGAAAGAGCAAAGCAATGTGGGTAAGCATCCCAGAGTCACAGTGACTGGCATCACATTCAGTCACTAAGCACTGTGGGAATGCGCAACACAGTGCTATGCATTTTGGGAATGTGAAAAATTTTCTGTCAGCCACCTCTTTGCTTTCCAGCTGTCCTGGGCTTCTGACTTACTTTCACACCACTTGAATTGCAGCCCTTGCTACGAATTCCAGCATCTGCTGTGAGTAATCATGGATCCCACAATTCTCTCCCATGTTGTGTTCAATGTGCTTTGGACATTGTGCATTTCAGTAGAGCTACTTATGCAATTAATAGCAGAGGATGAAGATTTGGATGAGGATGGCAATTCTTATTTGCTGCTGTCCTTGTGAGTGACAGGGACAGCACCAAATTGGCATTGCATAGGGCTGTCACAGATCAGCTGTGCACAGTAGAGTGTTGCTTTTGGGCTAGGGAAACCAGCATTGAGCGGTGGGATCATATTGTGATACAGGTGAGGGATGAAGAACAGTGACTACAAGAACTTTTGAATGTGGAAAGCAACCTTCCTAGAGCTGTGTGCTGAGCTGGCCCCTGCAGCAAATGAGAGCTGCTGTCCTTGGTAGAGAAGTGTGTTGCCATTGCTTTGTGGAAGCTGGTGACTCCCAATTACTACCATTCAGTTGCAAATCAGTTTGGAGTGGGGAAGTCTACCATCAGGTCTACCACTTATGCAAGTGTATAAGGCAATAAATTGCATTTTTCTGCACAGGACAGTGACTCTAGGAAATGAGGATGACATAGTGGCTGGCTTTGCTGACATGGGCTTTCCAAATTGTGGCGGGGCAATTGATGGCACACACATTCCCATTATAGTGCCACTCCACCTTGCCTCAAAGTACATTAACTGTAAGGGGCACTTCTTTGTGGTGCTTCAGGCACTTGTGGATCACTGTAGGTATTTCACAGACATAAATGCAGGGGGATCTGGAAAGATGCATGATGCATGCATGTTCAGGAACAGTGGCCTGTTTAGAAAGCTGCATTCTGGGATTGTCTTTCCAGACCAGAAAATTATAGTGGGGGATGTGTAAATGCCCATAGTGATCCTAGGTGATATGGTTTACCCCTTACAGCCCTGGTTCATGAAGCCTTACACAAGGCACCTGGGATTCAATAACTGGCTAAGTCGATACCGCATGGTTGTTTAATGTGCCTTTGGTATATTAAAAGGGGAGATGGAGGTGTCTCTATGGCAGGTGGTGGTCACATATTGTTGCTTACATACAGGGCTGGATTAAGGGGAGGGCTAGCCAGGCAGCTGCCCGGGGCGCCAACCTATGGGGGGTGCCTGATTGAAGTGGTAAGAGGCGCCATGCGCCCGGGGGTGGGGCCGCGCATACCCCTTACCACTTTAATCAGGCGCCCTCCATAGGTTGGCGCCTGGGGGCAGGGCCGCGTATGTGCTGCTCGCCTGGCGGTGTGGCACCCCTTACCATGTCAATCAGGCACTGCGCGCCCGGGGGCAGGGCCGCGCATACGCCGTGCACCTGGGGCGGGGCGGGGCCGCGCATGCGCCACGCGCCCCGCTGCCCGGGGCGCAAGTATGGCTCGGTCCGGCATTGCTTACATAATTAATGTGAGAGTAAGGGTGAAGCATTTGCCTATGGGTGGAATGATGGGACACAGCGCCTGGATGCACAGTTTGAACAACCAACACTCTTGCAGTCAGAGGAGCCTGTAGGGTGACCATCAATATCAGGGAGGCTCTGAGAAACCACTTTGACAATGAGGGCCCCTGACGTTTCTGTCTGTTGGGTTTGCTTTCCTGCCTTATTCCACTGTGCATATTGAGTGAGGCATTCCCATGAAACCCAAGAGATATTTCAGGCTTCCACAGGGGCCAGAGCGATTGGTGTGGGTTGTGTCACACAAAACAAACTCATGGAAACCTGGATCACATTGTCTTTATTGATGTCTTTCAGTCAGGATGCTCAGTGGTAAGGAATGGTAAGGGTATTTGGAAAACCTCACAATTGGGTTAATATCCAGTTGTCAAAGTCATAGCTCCTTTCATGGGGAGTGAAGTGTTGCTGGGAAAAAACTTTTACCTGATTGTGAAAATGAGTGTGTGGGCATAGAGCAGCTGTGGCCAACTCGCAGTTTGTGAGCCGCATGCGGCTCTTGCCCTCCAAAAGTGCGGCTTGTGAAGCTGCTCCTGCGCCCCTGCCAGCTCCCACCGACCCCCGGCTTCCCTGTGCTTACCTGGTTGGAGCTGTGGGGTTTTAAAAATGGTGCCCAAGATGGCGGCCGTCTTAAAAGAGCAGCCTCCTTTTTTTTAAAAGAAAATTTTTGCTCAACAATTCTGTTCTGGGGGGGGGGCTTTTTTTGCTTGACAATTCTGGTGCGGCTCTTCGCACTTTTTCCGCCGCTGTTTTGGCTCTCTTTGTTAAATGGGTTGGCCACCCCTGGCATAGAGGAAGAGTTTCTGGATAAAGAATTTTGCATCTGTGGCCATGGAGGTTGATGTGTGGGCGTGGAGGGATGGTTGCTGTAAAAAGAGTTCTGTATGTGTTGATAGGGAGGCCTTTGGTTCTGTTTGCTCTGCATCTTGAGAAGACTCTTCAGCATCTCATTTTGATCTTCCATGAGCATTACCATGTGTTCAGTGGCTTTTGTTCTGACTTGCGTCTTCATAGCTCTTCTTTGCTTCCTTTTCTCTGTTTGAAGCGTTGAATGACATAACACATCCTTGATCAGATCCTCCATTGTCTTCTGAGATCTTTTTTCTATCTGCTGGTGAATGTTCCTGATTTCTCAAAGTCTGGTTTGGAAAAGTAACCATTAACAATGGAGTGATTTTACTTTTCATGATAAAGATTGTAACATTTCACTAACATGCATATCTCTGAACAAAATTGGCCATTTTTCTTGTTACCCTAGAGGCAAACAGATCTCTGATTAAATGGTTTTACTCGCGAAAGCTCATAAAAAAAGCTCATGAGAGCTTTTAAAAGTGTTTAGTTTTAAAAGTGCCACAGGACTACTTGTTGTGCCTCTGGGCGTGCTGCCTGCACCACATGCATGGCCCATGCAGCTCCCATTGGCCAGTTTCTGACCAATGGGAGATGCAAGATTGTGCTGGAGGTGGGGACAGTGCCAGTGGCTCATGACACTCAGAGAAGCACATGGCCCCTGCAGCTGGCCACTTTCAGTGGCATGCAGGGGCACAGAAGGCAGGGAGCTGGGCTGCAGGACAGTGGTGGGTTAGATCCTGCCTCTGCCAGATGCTGGGATTGGACAATAGGATGGTTTACGTAATGCTTACCCATTCAGAAGACAGGATAGGGGACTAGATGGACTATTGGTCTGATCCACTACGTCAGTTCTAATGTTCAGGAAAAATTACAATAAATGTTTGCCTTTGAGAAAGATGTTATAGGTGATAATATACTGCCTTTATTAAATATGTGAGAATCAAGTTGTAAACAATGGCATGCAGAAAAAAACTGGATTGAGGCAGAATAACAGGTACAAAATGCAGTCATCATTGATGGATTGAATGAAAACAAAAGCTAGAAACCTGCCCTGAAATTCGGTTGACCTGACAGGAAACCAGATGATCCAACTGAATAAACACCTGCTGAAAGTGAATTAGGATGGGGGAGAGCAAGTGACGGAGCGAGGGGGGATGAAGTGAATGGAGAAGGGGCCTTGGAGAAGGGGCAGGACGAGGGCATAGTCTCAGAGTAAGGGCAGGGCAGGGCTGGGGGTAGGGTTCTTTGGATTGCACAATTAGATAATTGGCAACCCTCCTGGGTGGGGCATGTGAAGGCACTGATTGTGCCACAGCTTGCAGGGCACTAGCAACTCAGCTGGCTGCTTCCTGGGCACCAGCCAGCAAATTTATCATATAGCTCCTCACTTTGCAGACAAGTACAACATACTGGCAGATAGGTTGAGCAGGAATGTTTATGATCAGGACAGGCAGCCACTTGGGAAATCTATAAAGAATGACATCTTTTCCCTGGGAGTGCTTGGTCATGGACCTCTTTGCAGCAAGAGGGAACTCCAAATGCAGAGGTATTGCTCCAGAGCAGGAGTGGACAACAAGTCTATTTCTGAGTCACTTCTTGTAGACTAGTGAGTAGGTCTCCTCTTCTGTGTCCCCTCATCCCCAAATTCCTCTAATTCAGAGTTCTCAGGAATATTCAAACAAAAAGCTAAAGTTACTTTGGCCTGTTTGAGATAGCAGTGGTTCTGGGATCTACTGCAACTATCATAAGAAGTTTATCTCTCCCTGGAATTCCAACCAGCGCCATCCTTACAAATCATGGTGCCCTACGCAGGCCAAGCACCTGCACAACCTCCCCTGTGCAAAGGGGTACTCTGAAAGGGAGCCTGCTGCTCCACAGAGGGAAGGGGGCTGTTGTTCAGGGCCGCAGGGGCAGGAGCTGTGGAGGGCTAGGGCCTGGGCAGTAGAGGGCAGGAGATGGGCAATACACAGCTGCATAGGGCAGCAAGAAATTTTGGGCAATGGGGCAATATTCTACATATGCCTATGGAAGGCTCTGCTTCTAGTCTATGTCCCCAGCAGAGAGGTCCAATTTGCCATTCAGGCCTCCATTTGGCAGAACAATATTTTGACAGATCTAAAGTAGCTTCATTCTGGGGAAAATGTACAGGGATTCTGTTAAATTCCACGAAACATGAACTTTCATGGTAATAATTGGAAAAGGTTCTCTTTTTGGGCAACTAACAATAAACCTAGGTTCAGTTTCTATTCAATTCATACAGGAGTATCTCATTAATCTGAAATGCTTAGGACTCTCCATATCATTGGTAAAATTACATCTTGAAGCCATGTCAGATCATCATAGCTTATATGAACAATATATTGTATTTAATCATGATATATTAAAAAGATTCTGAAGGGTTTAATGAACATTTATCACATTAATCAATCCATAAACTTGACAATATTTTTTCCAAGGCTACATTCTCACCTAGAGAAAGCTAAACTCCATACCTTAAATGCTAACAGAGCATTAGCCTACTCTATGAATGGAAGAAAATTGACTTGACTTTTGTCTCTTATGGGGAAAGAGTAAAGTTTGGGCAGTCATATATCTCAACACCTTTCTGTGTTGGTTGGGCTCTGTATTGAAGAGTATGTTAAATATACCTTTTCCAGAACAGTGTAGAGTGCATTCTGTGAGACCCCAGCTGCACCTGTAGCCTGCCTTAGATAGTCCCATATGAGACATCTGCATAGCTTTTACTTAAGAGTCTCAATTTGTACTTCATAAAACATTCCTTACATGTGGCATCTAGATCAGATGCACAATTTGGTACTGCTTGTCAGACTCCTAAGAATGGGAATGTGCAGAGGCCACTCAAAGAACAAATCCAGGTTATTCACCTATAACCAGAGGTTTTGGAGATGGATTCTGCATAATGATATTCCCTGTCCTCCTCTCCCTCTTTCTGAGTCCTAATTACAACTTTGGACTTGAGGTGGTTAAAAAAAGCCAAGGTGGTTAGCACACCTTGTACTCTTCTATCATCTTGCCTGCTGAGGAGACATGAGGAGAGGTGCAGGGGGCACAAGAGTGCACCAGTAAACACTGCTATTAGAAGGTTCCACCAAGCCAAGCTATAGTTTCAGCACATCCTAAGAATGAATTGAGAATGTGCCAAGGTCCTCATAAGTAGCTTGGTTACAGGAGAGTAACTTTAATTTTCCCCTGATACTTTAGCTGTCCACTGTCCACATGGCATCTCATGATGGAGATTAAAAAAAAAGCTCACTCAACTGGTACTTATCATCCAAAACTAAGTTTAAAAAAAAAAAATTAGGGCAGGATATAGGGCATAAAAGGAGGTGTTTAACAATGCTAGGAAAGATGCCGACAAGCACTCTGTATTAGCTGGCCTCTGTTCATCTCAGTCTGCCAGGGGACTTACTGAGTTTCAGCTCTATTCCCTTGCCAGCTGCCCAAGGCATGAGATGATCCTTGCTGCTGGCCTCCCTGGGGCAGCAGACGTGTTCTATCTTTGGAATCAGTCTTCCTAATTAGCAACTTCTCTCCCTGCACCCAAATTCCTATGAAGCTACATGGCAGGGTTAAGCATGAATGGCCCTGGGGGAAGGGAATGGTTTGTGATGTTTGTATGTCCTGTACAAATTGAACCTTTAATTATAAAGGCTGGAACTGTACATCATTTTTTATGTTTACAGGGGTGACCCTTCAATTGTGAAACTGAATATTGCTATTACTACAGGCTACCTCATTTCTGGTAATTATATATTGTCTATATCACCTACATAGATACATCTATATTTTATGCTCAGGATGTGATGAGCTTCTATAAATAATACAGGTTTCAATGTAGCTTTTAATAGTACTGCTGTGTTTGTGGTGCAATGTCTGAAGGCAACCTGCTAATGGAGGAGAGAGATGGAAATACTGCATATATCTTATGCTTTAAGATGGTCCACTGAACACCCTTCAATCTTCAGCTCTTGTCCTCCAGCCAGTTCAGAAGGGATGGGAGTTGTGACCCCAACCCCTTTTGGGATGTCCACTGTTACTGGCAGGTTTAATGTGCTTGTTCTCCCTTGTGGCCACATAATGCAAGTGGCAGGTTTTTAATAAACCCAACAAAGTCGAGGCAAACAGCTCCATACTTTTCTCTCCCCATTATGCTTATCTTCCTACACATTTTAAGCCAAAGTCTGATCCTATGTGAAGGAGGTTGGAAATATGTTAATAATTGTATCTGATGTGGCTGTCATCCTTAAATATAATTGTGCTCTCTTTCATGCAACTATTTGTTCTTAATTATAACCTATGTCCAATTATTTATCTTTTGTGATCACTATGGATTATGAATAAATTAAACCAACAAATCAAAGGGCTAATGTTTTTAGCATTAGGGGTCCTTGCCTTGCTAATAACATCTGCTGCTCATTCCCATAGTAGACCTCATCATATTTTGGCAGTGCCTTCAAGCCCCTTTCTCTCTGGGTCTCTTGATACAATTTTTGTGGATTCATGAGTCTTCTTCCAGACCAGGGCCTAAAACTGAGCGGGGGAGGGGTTCCCTGGATTTACTCTTGCTTACAGTGTAACAGTATACCTCTTGTTAAAGATGTGTCCAGGCAGCTCAGCTACTTCATGTAGGAAATATTAAGATTTATGAATATTTTTGGGAAGAATGATAATATTTTAACCAGTGCTTTGGCCTATTTTTTCCTTTCACATTTAATGTCCCTCCAGGGATTGGGGGATGCAAAAATCTTGAGCTTAGAAGTGCTCAATTCAAAGAAAATTCAGATTTTTTTTCCTTTTGTGGCTTGAGTTGGACACCATTTGTCATTCAAAATATATGCATAGCTCAGTTAACCAACAAGTTTTCCCTTTTAGATTGCAGTAATATTGAAAGCTTTAAAGAGAAATATTATAGTTCTTAACTTACGTTGTAATAATTTCGTGGTTTTTTTTCTTACAGATTTGTTCCTTATTACATACTACTGGAAGGCAATTGGTGATAAATTTTTTGTAATTCATCACTTGGCAGCTCTATATGCTTACTACTTTGTATTGGTGAGTACCTTTGGAACCTGACTGGCACTGAACTAGAGAATTTGTTGGACCATGGGAGGTCAATATTTTCTAGCAGCATTACCAACACTTTCACCATTTACTGGGCTCTTATAAGACATTTAGGGGTAAATTAGAGCTAAATAACAGCACAGAACACTGAGAGCCAGGACTAGTGGCTGTAAACAAACTTTATGGGACTGCAGGAAATTTGACCACACTCATGATATGTGGACATCTGATAACTAAAATCATGCCAGCTCACAGATGTTGCTAGATCAGAGAGTGCTGGACTAAAGAGGTTCAACATGTATTTCAATAGTGTTGCCCCAAGAAATCCCAGTTTCTATATTTCTGCATATAAATAAGGATATGTCCTATGCTGCAGCTGGGAGCATGTTTCTGAGCCTGGCTAGACATGTATGCACTAGTTATGCTTGAGCTTGTGCATTAAAAATAGTAGTGTGTCTATGATGGCTCGGGCTAGGCATCCAAGTACAAACCTTGCTGACCCCTTTTCTCACTTAGGTACACGCCAGGGTTTCCTGTAAGTTGTGCACCTGCATGGGCGCACACAAAAAATTTCAGTCCCACCCACCCCCTTAGCAGAGTCGCATAGCTGTGGCACAGCTGCTCTCAGGGGCAGGGCTATGTGGAGGGTGGCTTCCCCACCCCAGGAGAAGCTGGGCAGCCACCATGTGGCCCACATGGCAGCTGCTGGAGCTGGAGTCCAGGCTGCAGTACTAAAAAATGGCTGCATGGTGGTTGCTGGGGCAGGGACCGCAGTGCTGAAAATAGGACTGTGGCCCTGGCTCAAGTCCTTTTTTAATAGTGCGATCCCAGCGCCAGCAGCTGCCACATAGCCATGGCCCCAGCTACTCCCAGGGCTGGGGCCGCGTGTTGGACGGAGCTGGGGCTGAGGCCCCATTGGGGGGTGGCTGCTCTGGCTGCCGCCGGGGCTAAGGCTGAGGCTGCATTGGGAGGTGGCTGCTGCTAGGGCTGTGGCCATGTGGCAGGCAGTGACTGCCACCGGGGATTGAGGCTGCAGGGCTGACGGGCTGGTGGGTGGCTGCTGCTGCTGGGGATTATTTTTTTTTGCCTGGCTCGGGGTGGTTTATTGGCCTGGCCTCTGGCTAGAAAGACCCAAACAGCAGAAGGGTGGAGGGAATGCAGAGATTCTGTAGTGTCTGGAGGAAGCTGCAGGTGAGGCAGGATGTTTAAACCCATTGGTCCATATCAGTGCAGTCAATATTCCAGTGTAGGGCCCACGCTCTCTCGCACATCTTCCCCAGGCAGTATCCCCGCAGCTCTTGCCAGGGGCTGTCCTCCCTCCCCCCCCCCCATGTGGAAAACCAAAGAAATGTCCCGCTGCAGTACAATCCCTCCCCCCCAAATCCCCAGGGTGTTTGGCTCCAGGCAGTTGCTCAGGCTGGAACATGAGTCACCAAGCAAGTGGGGCCAGCTGCCCAAGAAGAAACACAAGCCCAGTGCTGCTGAGATGCTTGTTCCCAGCGTCCAGCCCAAAGCCTGTCTAAGCTCCATGGGGTCCGGCTGCAGGGCGTGAAGTGGCTGTAATGGAATCTAAGGGAGCCGGAGCTGCTGTTGGGCATGAGAGCCTGGTGGGGACTGCTCAGAGTTCACAGGTGGGCTAGGTGCAGCTAAAGAAAGGGGGAGCAGTGGTGGGGGATGAGGCAGCAGAGTGGTTAGCTGCATAACAGGGCAAAAGATGAAGCAGGAGTCAATGCATCTGCACAGTAAGTGGGGCTTTCTTCCATAACAATTTAAATATATATATGTATTTTTATTAGTAACTGGTGGATGCCATAGTGGCACACATCTGAACAAGCACACATGACATCAATATTGGTACAGAAGACAAAACTCACTCCGCTCACAGATGGAAAATCTTAGAGGGAACACTGGTACAGACTTGTGTGGCAACACATATCTTTAGCACACTGGCTTGAGCGGAGTTAGTGTTTATCTATCCACACTGAGAAGTACTCTCCCAGTGGCTGCATAGGCATTCCTAAGCACACACAGGCACACTTACTTTAAGACCTTAAATCCCACATAGATTAACAAGGGCATAATCTTCTGTTATACTAAAATCCTTTAATTAGACTTTCACTGGTGGCCTATGTATTCATGTCCAGAATTCTGTTATATGTGTCTCTTCATCTGCAAACAAGTCAAACAGAATGGGTTTAGCTAAACTGTGAAGCTGGGAAGTATTGAAAGCACCTGATGGACTCTACTGCTGGCTTCAGTAGCTCAGCAAGGTTGATTCCCATTTGGCTGCTGAAATAGGGTTTAGTATGTAAGTTGTTTAAAAGTCAGACTAATATTAGCAATGTATTGATCTACATAATGGGAGCACATGTTGTTTTTTAATCTGTTTTTGCAGTTTCAGTAAATTAGGTTACAATGACTCATCCTATAAAGTATTTCTTGATGTTATTGTTTGGTCACCAGATTAGGGTTTAAGTTAATTGACACAGTATAAGTTTTGAACTGACAATTTTTCTCTTTCAAAGAATAAATTACTGTATATGCTGTTTAGACTGTTTTTAGAAAGTTAAGACTATGGCTTTCTCTGTAATGTGAAGATACTTTCTCTGCAAGTTTATTGCTTGTCTGTACAAAAATATGCCAAGAGTTAAAATGCTCTAGCTTAAGAAGAACATTTCAACGTCTCTCAGCCCCCACTCCCAAAACTTAAATGTCTTCAGTTTAAAATGTGACACTTAGGTAACTTAGACTTTGAGTCAGCAAAACACTTGAGCACATGCTTAACTTTTAACTTGTGGGTAGTTACTTTGATGTGCTTAAGTATCTTGCTGAATCAGGATCTTACTACAGTCAGATTTTCTTTTAGAATGGTTTTTAATCTTAGGAAAACTTTCTATGAACTTGTATTGGTGAATACCAGTACCAGAAAGTCAAGAATTCAATGCCAGCTCAAAAGTTATCATACACGGATATGAAATCTGGAATCTAGAGATTCCACAGATTGTGAAATTTGAAATAATTCAAATAGGCATTTTGCACAGCTTTGAGGTACCATTTCCTGTCTTTATTAATGGTTGGCAAAATGGATTCCATCAGAAACATTTTAAACCAATACAAGTTCAGTAATAGTAGAGAGGTAGCCGTGTTAGTCTGATCTTGCTAAAACAAAAGAAAAAACTGTACTAAATCTGATTTGTCAGTTTAATAATGTGTTCACTTTTTTCATTGTATTCCTTTGGTATATATGGTCATGCCAATTCTCTTCCAGAATATGATCTGAGGAAGTTGGTCTGGCCCATGAAAGCTCATCACCTATTAAACCATCTTGTTAGTCTTTAAAATACAAGTTCAGACAGACAACATAAGTGTGATGTTTTACCTCCACTGCTAAGGATGAGGATTTTAAATCTTTGAGCTGCCAGCACACCTTTGGGGACAGTACTGCTTGAAGCAGGGAAAACAACTTTGGTGTTGTATCTAATATGAGCGGTATTTAAATAGGCAAGTGGCAATCATAATCTTCAAGGAAACAGGGACTGCAAAGTTGGATCCAACTGCCTGCAAGGTCAACTGCAAATGCCCTCTTTTCTGTTTTTAAAACCGGAAGGGATATATTCCTCTGCAAAGGATAGTTGGATGCATGCCTTATCACATATTCCTTTGTTTTCTTGGCTCATCAGTAAAGGAAAGCAACCTGGGACTTGTCCCTAATTACATCTTAGTTTCTTTGTGTGTTTTTTGTTTGTTTTGGTAATCTGATTTCCTAGCCATAGCATTGGAGCCATTCTTCTTCTTCTATACCACTACTACTACTACTACTATTACTACTATCACTACTATAATCTTTGGATCTTCAAAAGGATCCAGATTTGTTGCATCTAGTAGACTTTGAAATGGAGCAGCTGCAGCAACTTATTTTTGGAATCTAGGAATTTAGATACAAGAGGGGATATATAAAGGCAATTCCTGATGGAGAACTGACAATAGATGGCATCTGCGAATCCCACTTCTTTGAAGTCCTTACCCAATGTTCTGAATCTGGTGAAAGGAATGAAGAATTATGTGAATTTTTGCACTAGACATTTTAGGTCTATGTGGGGACATGAATAGAGCTTAAGCGGTAATAGCTTTCTAGATGATTTGTGGGTTGCTTGTGCCTAAGCATACACTCCCCAGTAGTGTGACTTTGCAATGGAAATGTGCATCAACTCCATTTGCGAATGTGTAACTCCCATCCAAAAGGACTGCAAGTAGGAAAAAAGACTGAAAGAAAGAGGGACAAACAGATGGAAAATGTGGGAAACTGAAGGAAAAGGGATTAATTGCAAACTTTATTTTGATTGTGATTGGGATATGATTTGGAAATCATTGGTTTAATAAGATTAATTAAAATTAATAATTAAAAACAGATATATTATATAAATTAATATAAATTATTAGAATAACATGTATAGCTGCAAAAAATATTTAAAATAAATCATGCTCTGCTCAAAACTAGATAATAACTTTTAGCTGTAGTTTACTGAACATAGGAAGAAGACAAAACAGCCCAAAACTCTTGCATGTTGTTTTCTACTTTTTATTGTATTTCTAGAGGATTTCCACAAGCCAGTGATCTCTAAATGTGGTGTACATATGTCCAATGTTTTTCTATTTTTTTTTACTGTATAAAAATCCAATTGTGACTTTAGGAAAGGAATTAAACTAGTTGTCCCACTTTACTTATTTCATATTTTAGACCAACAGCACTTTTCATTATTAATGGAACATTATCCTATTTTGACAGACTTCTGAGATGAATCCTCTTTAATTGATGTTGGTGTTTCTTAATTTATCAATATAAAAATCAAAGGGCAGCAGCATTAGATGTAATAAAAGATTTAAAGTTTTATAAAGAGAGAAAATGTATTACATTCACTTGACACTTTCAGTTATGGTAACATATTTGAGATCCTAAATTTTTTTTACAAATGCTGGGAAACTAACAAAATGAAAATAGTCAAAGCATTCTTCAGATTAAATTTCTGATGAAAGTTTGCATCCCTGATTCATCTTTTTAATATTTATCTTACTATTTAGGGTGAAGGAATATTGGCATATTTTGGTAACTTCCGTCTGCTTGCAGAGTTTTCTACTCCTTTTGTGAATCAGCGGTAGGTGGTTGATTATTTTACTTTAATGTGTGTCTTGCCATGTTAGATAACTGAATTTAACTATAAAGAACTAATAGGAATTTGATTAATTTTCTCTAGTTGCACTTTGACACAGTCAATTTTATAAGCTGGAAAAAGCTTGCTTGCTATCAACATTTTGAGCTATTGTGCTCACAGAATTATATTACAGTGTATTCCAGAGGAGTTCCTTTTTATTGTAGATGGTATTCTGTATGTAACATGAAGTTGGCATAAATCTATTGAACAAAAGAATATGAATAAGTGTATAAGTTAGGTATAAATAGATTAGTAGATAAACAAATGTGTAATACAAGTTTTCATTTCCATTAGGGGTTTCTAGCAGCATCATGAACACAAAAAGAGGTTCCAGGTAGCTTTGTCATTGAGCCAGACTGTGGAATTGTATAATTAATTCACAGGCTTTAAGGACAGAACAGACCACCACAATCATCTAGTCTAACCTACAGCACACTGCAGACCACAGAACCTCACCCACATACTCCTGTAATAGACCCATAACCTCTGGCTGAGTTACTGATAGGGTTGCCAGATGGTTGAAACAAAAATACGAACACGACCCCCCCCACCCCCCAAAAAAAAACCACCGGAAAAAATTCTGTTGAAGGGGGAAAAAAAGGGGGGGGGAGACCAAAGTTGTTGAGCAAAAAATTAAAATAAAGCATGTCCCCTGCGGTTGAGCACTAAGGGGAGCGGTTGAGCACTAAGACCCAGGGGAAGCATTGCTTCCCCTAGGTCTTTTGGCCGGCAGCCATTTTGTGCCAGCAGCCTTGGGGAACCAGGTAAGCATGGGGGCTGGGGTGTTGGGGCTGGGCGGGGGCTCGGGGGAGGAGGCCGGGCGCTGAGTGTTTGTAGGGTTGCCAGGTGCCCAGCATTTTCGCCTCCTGGCCAGGGAAAAATTCAAAAGATACCAGACATCTTAGGTGTCTTCTGAATTTTTCCCTAGCCAGGAGCCAAAAATACCGGACTGCCCAGGTGAATACCGGACACCTGGCAACCCTAGTTACTGAAGTCCCCAAATCATGATTTAAAGACTTCAAATTATAGACAATCCACATTTATTCTAGTTTAAACCTGCAAGATCACCGAAGATCACTTTTTAAATGTCAGGGCAAGCCAAGATCTACCCCATTCCTTCCCCGAGGCCACACCCCTTCCTTGAGGCCCCGCCCACTCCATTCCCCCCTATCTCCATTACTTGCTTTCCCCAGCCCTAACTCACTTTAACTGGGGTGGGAACGAGCGATTTGAGTGAGGGAGGGAGTGAAAGGTGTAAACTCTGGGATGAAATGTGGATGCAGGAGGATGTGGAAAAGGGGATGCTGGCTTGGGGAGGGGGTTCCTGTCTGGAGAGTATTGGAGTCAAGTGGGGGATTGGGGTGCTGAGCAAGCCGCAGGCCACGGAGAAAACCCCTGAATGCTTGTAGGAAGCAGGGCTTTTCATTTCCCCCCTCAGCGTATCCACCCCACTACAGGAAAAAGAAACCCCAGCATGCACCACATTTTAAAGAAGCCCAAATCAATTCCACAGGGAAAATGGCTCTGCTGAAGCTTTGAAGGGGACGGGGGAGGTTAGATGGAGAGTAGAGTCAGCAAAGGGAAAGTGGATTGTGGGAGATGGAGCTATACGCTCACTAGGGTAGAGGAAGGAGATGATGAAGAGCAGGTGAGGTGAGTGGTGGGAGTGAAAGGAAAGCAGGGATCATATGGAACAGAGGAATAGGCATGGGGCTGGGTGCAGAAGGGAGGCAAATGTGCAGTTTGCCAATATACCTTATTTTCCTGAGGTATACTGATAAAAACGCTGGTTGTGATGGTCCCACAGACAGTTCACCATCATACAAACATATGCTCGTAACTGCCAATGTAATAACTAATCCAGCTGCATGCTCTTCTTGCTGTACACCCCACAAAGTGACTGGATTTTCTTTGGGAGGGCACAGGCGCTTTCCCTGCCTTTCTGAAGTTACTGCAGCCTCCTCCTGGTAGTTTCTTCCCATCTCCCACTTGCTGCTGCAGCTGGGAGCCTGCAAGGACTGGAGGGCTCTGGGGGATTCTCCCCATGTAGTTTCCTCTGGTTGGCTATGGAAAGGAAACGCATTGACACATTAGGCATTGCTGGAACTTGTTCTGTGCTGCAGACACAGCTTCTGTCCAGGTCAGTTTTCTGCTGACTTCTCTTTAGGATCAGAAGAGGGAGCCTAGCAGCAATTCAAAGCAATGAGCCAGACCATACCCCTCTCAACACCTCCCTGTCTCTTTAAGCACCTTTCAAAATAAATACAACAACTCCCCACCCAGCTGGAAAGGCATCCAGCAAATCAGCCTGGGGCTACAGCAGCCCGTATTCTGAGTTCAGCTGATGCTTTGTTAAAGCATGGTCTGATACTGCAAAACACAGGGTGAAGGGGGAAAATGTGGGACGGCAACAGACATTGATTGTCAGTGCCTCCGTGATCAACCAGTTGATCATGATCAACTGGTTGGGGATAGCTGCAGTAGAGGAAGACAACAAACACCTCTTGCCCCGGAGGAAAATTCTTTCCTGACCCCAAATATAGTGATCCATTAGACCTTGAATATGCGGGCACAACTTACCAGCCAGATACCTGGGAAAGAGTTCTCTATAGTAACTCAGCCTTTCTCAGCCCTCACTGTCTAGTGTTTCATCACTAGCTGTTAGAGATATTTGTGGCTAGCAGTCACAGATCAGATACATGCCATTGTAGCCAGTCTCATGCCATCCCCTCCATAAACTTAGCAAGCAGACTCTTTAAGCAAGTTAGGTTTTTTGCCACAGTACCCCATTGGAAGGGTGTTCCAGAACTTCACTTCTCTGATAGAAACCTTCTTATTGTTCTAGATTACTTGTATATATTTTATAATATTTCATGTGAGTGTCTGACATATCTTTATAGATTGCAAAGCTTAAAAACATGTAATTTAAAGATTCATGGACTCCCAATCCTAAGAAGTACACCTTGGTTATCTAGTTTACTCCATCTTTCTCTCCTTCTTCCCCATGGAAACACTTATGGGCATTGCAGAAGTGATTAAAAATACATACAAAAACTAACTGATACAATATTAAAACATCTAAGTAAGGCTATACTGTAGATAAACTTGGAAATACTTAGAAAGGAACCTTTCTCACTCTTTCCATAAGTATAGAGTGATATAGTAGTTTGGGGTAACCAATTCTATAGCACTGAAGGGACTTGCTACCTACCTCACATACCTTGGTGGAAAACTGGTGAGCATGATGGGGAACTGCATGGTTTACGTAAAAAAATAGTATTTATTATGGGTGGTCCCATAGCAGAGAAAGGTAGAGGTAAGGAAGTTTCTCCTTAACCATGTTTCCTATTAAGAAAATTTTAGAAATATCATAACTATCTTAGTCAAATAATGCTGAACAATTCTTGCATACTATGCCTTTAAAAACTACATTTGGATTTTTCCCTTAAACAAATCCAGCTGTGTCTTCCCATCCTTGATGAAATTATTTCACTAACCAGTAGACACTAGCAAAAACGTGTATTGGTAAAAGTCTAATTTTACTCTTGTTTCTTTGAATTTCAGGATGATAACTCTTACCATCTTTGTTTTTAATCACATTAAAAAATTCATCCTATCTCTTCTAACTCTTTTGATACTCAGAAATACAGTAAATCTGATGTGCTTCTTTCACAAGCCTGTTGTATCCAATTCTTTTAGTCTCTAAAAAGGTTACTTTTTATTTGTCTAGAAACTGCAAAGTGGTGAACCCTGCTTTAATCTATCAATATTACATCTGTGGTGAGGAGTCCAGAGAAAAAAGTTCAAGCTGAGTCTTACCAAGATTATATAAACCTCCCCCAGATGAAATTCTAGATTTGTTGAAGTCAATATTAACTTCAGTCGGGCTAGGATTTCACCCAGTAGGGGCAACAGCCACCCTGGCCCAGAGGCAAGGTATAGAGGGCCTGGCTTCGCACCATCGGAAGGGGCAGATCCTTGGGCAGAAGGGGTGGGGGATGGAGGCAGTCAGCCCTCAGTGCCTCCTGTAGCATGGTGTCATGGAGCTCTGACATGGTGCGCTGCGCTAATTCATATAGCAGTGTCAGTGGCCAGGAGCTCTGTGCCCTTTTGAAACACCGAACCCCTAGGCAATTGTCCCTTTTACCCCACCTGTCAGTGGGCCTGATATCATCTCAATCCTTCCTGTACATGTATTTTTTTTTAGGCTGTAATATGAAGCATCACAATATATCATATCTTTCAAGATACATAATTTACTTAAATGTTTCTTTAAAAGTTCCTTGACTGAGGCCAAGTGTCCTCATATATCCAGATTTATTATTTCAGAAGATAAATAGGAATCTCTGCAGAAGATGATAATAAAGTTTATTACACTTAGGAATTTGTTATCCCATTAATGCATGTATATAATTTTAATTAATTTTGAGGTGATTAATTAATTTTAATTAATCTGAGAGACAGTAACTAATGTAAGTTGTTGATAAAGGTTCATTTATATTACATGTCATTTTGTTGTTTGTACTCTACTATAGTATTAAGAAAAATAACACCAAGATGCAGTTATAATATACAATTGAATTTTTAATCTCAGAATTCCATTGATTTATACAAACAACTCAATTATCATTCTTGTAACTGGCTTAAATTATCACTGGAAGGTATATAAAATACAGATCAATTTAATTCAGCTGAGAATTCTCTTTGTAATGAATGAACAGCTCCTAAAACTACTTCTCCCTCACCATATCCTTATTTTAATTTTAAAAGCATGCATAAAATTTGTTTTCTTTAGCTTGTCAGTTAGAAAGTGTCATTATTAAATGTAGGGATAATAAAACCCCAAAGGAAAACTAATAAATCTTGAAGCTCAATTAACCAGTTGCATGTAATGTTATGAAATAACATCCTTGGCTAATGAAATATTTTCACCTTCTTTATTTACAACTAGCAGATTTACCAAGTTTTGCTTGGGCCTTAACTTTATTATTTTTTTGAAAATAAAAGGAAAATGTACAGTACATGTTTTATTTAAATTATTGTATTTTTTAAAAATACAGGGTTATTTTTATGAAGTTAATTTTTATTTTAGATTTCTTAAAAAAAGGGAGTGTTAATATTTTTTCCATTTAATTTTTTAGTCAATTTTTTAAAATGGAAATGCCATCAATTCCATGTTTTGCTCATCCTTATGAATTCTTATCATTCATTATGTTTTAACAAAAAAAAAGGCTATAGTCAATTTGGTTTCCAATAGCATTGTTTTCTAGTTTTCAAACCTTAAGAATAGATTTAGCTGTTCCAAAACAACACTGCTCCACGTTTCTCCGTTTTATCTCCTTTCTGTAAGGTTTGTTGAGAAGCAGTCCTATTCCAGGTTCATCGTATTTTTCTGGATCATTTTCGTTCAGTCTCTTTCAACATTCATTCAGTTATGTCAGTTTTGAGAACTGTACTTGATTTGGTGATTCTGTCTCTTTTATGTTTGGTTTTATGAGAAGCGATCCCATTCCAGGCTCATCCCATTTTCCTTTGCACAGCCTAAACCTTACGTTGCTTTAAATTATGATAAGAGGAAGCTGTACACCAAACTTGATGATCCTAGCTTTTTCCATTTAGGAGGAGTTCTTGATCAAACAGACAAACAGATAAACTCTCTCTAGAATATATAGTAGATGATAAATTTAAATTTTAGAAGAAAATTTAAACATAACATTTAGAAAGATAAAGATATAGAAGAATAATCAGACAATTGTTCTGATTTTAGTGTTAACCTTGCCTCCTCCAATCTCCTGTCTTGCAATTAGAAAAATATTGATATAATACACGTATTGAATTTATATTTTAAGAATCTAATTTCATGTCTGCTTTTGTGACTCAAATGAAACTTTCTGGAGAGCTGTAAATATGAATACTACTGAAAAGGGTTTGTTCTTCTTCGAGTGATGTCCCCGTGGGTGCTCTACTGGAGGTGTTGGGTTGCCTCGGCATCACAGATCGGAGTTTTCCATAGCAGTAGCCGGTTGGGCCGTATATGTGCATGAGGACCGACTGCCCTTCAGTTCCTTCATTGCCGCCCTCAGCTGCAGATGGAACTCACATCTCTCCTCAGAGGGTTTACCTGATAACTGTTCAGTTAGTTAGTTAGTTGTTAATACTGTTCATTTTAGCCTTAATAGTGTTTGTTTAGCATAGTTAGTAATTAGTTACAGTTTAAAAAAAACCAGATTCGCAGGGCCCAACGATCCGCAGCTTTGTGCAAAAAACCAAAACAAACAAAAACAAAAACAAAAACAAAAAAGGAAAGAAAAAAGAGAAAGAACAAGAAGAAAACCAAAGGAGACTTATCTTGAACACAGACAGGAGCTATTTTGCGACTTCTGTCATGCCTGGCTCCCCAGGATTTAAAAAGTGTGAGGGATGTCGTGAGCCAATGCCCACCTCTGATGGACATTCCTCATGTATTGGGTGTCTTGGTGAGGCACATAATCCTTTAAAATGCCCTCATTGCAGCAAGCTGACAGCGGGGGCTCGCTGAGGTAGTGAAATATGGCTCCACATGCTCCTTTTTGACAAGGCTCTTCAGCCACCTGAGGCTGGGGACTTTTCCTCTTGTTCTGAGCCTCTCAAAGCTGAGAAAAGACAGGCAAGCTCTCCAGCACTGAAAATGGTGCTGAAAAGGAACGTCTCACCAATGTGTTCCTTGCCGGTCTCTTTGTTGGCCCATGTCAGCACCGGTGATAAACTGGGCACATCCAGCACCATAATCAGCTGTTCCACAAAATCTGTGAAACTGAAGTCCTGGCACAGTACATCACCAGCACCGACAGCTCCAGCACTGGCATTGATACTAATGCCAACCATGACCCCAACACCAATGAAGTTGGGCAAGATGGACAAATCTTCCACCCTGTCTACCCCGTCAGTGCTGACAAAGACCCGTTCCAAGTCTAACTGCTCACCTACCGCACCTGAGAGCCCAGAACCGACCTTCTCACTGGCACCACTATCACCATCATCGGTGCTGTGCTCACTGACACTGACAGAGAGGCTTCCTCAGGTTCACTGTGCAAGGTCACAATGTGCTTCACTACATGCGGTGAACCTGAGGAAGCCATGTAGCAGACCATTCAGGCATATTTCTCCGTCACCGCCTCCTTCATCTCAAGGTTCTGTCAGAACTCTGAGGTCTCTGGTGCTGTCGGTTTGAAGTGCTTTCAAAGAAGACCATGGGAGTGACTTCTCCTCTAGGCACTCTTCACCAACCGGATCCTGCTGTGACAAACACAGGCACAGACATTCCTATGATCACTATCCTCCATGGATGATGGAGTAGAGGTGCCCTTCATGCTACTACAGACACTGGTCATTGTGTTACCGATGGTCAGTATCTAGGAATCGTTCTAGTGCCCCACCTGCACCACCTTCCAGGAAACCACCTCCCTCATCCCATGCTTGAACCCTGCTGGCTGCTGACCAGCAGGAGATGGAAGAGGAGCACAAAACAGAAGAGTATGAGCCCCACAACCCAGATACCTCACCCATTGACCTGTCCTTATCTCCAGATGAGGAAGTCACTCCGGGGGATGTCTCCCCAGTTGACGATCTCAAGCAGTTTCAAGAACTGTTTAAGAGAGTGGCTACAAGCCAACAGGTCCAGTGCACTGAGGTCCAGGAAAAACAATACCACCTCCTGAAAAACCTCCAGGTGACCAACAGGGCCAAAAATCACGCTTCCCATAGATGAAACCATAATGGAGGCTGCAGTTGAAATATGGCAAAAACCCACATTTGTCCTTCCCACCAGTAAGCATGCAGACAAGAAGTACTTTGTTCCTGCCAAAGGGTTGGACCTTTTATTAACCATTCATAATCCAATTCATTGGTGGTTGATGCAGCTCAACAGAGGTCAAAACTTCCCCAATATAGAAACACTTCCCAAGACAAGGAATCAAAATGCATGGACCTCTTTGGCAGAAAAATGTATTCATCTTCCATGCTCCAATTACGCATACCTAATTATTCTGCTAATTAATCTGCTGACCACAATTTTGATAATCACACCAGACTAACAGAGTTGATGGAACATTTACCAGACAATCACCTGTGTTAAAATCTATAGTACAGGAGGGATGAACGATGGCTCGCACAACTTTCCAAATGGTCTTAGATGTGGCAGACACTGTGGCAAGATCTACTGTAACCTCCATCATTATGCGTAGGGCCTCTTGGCTTCAATCAGTAGGAGTCCCCAGGAGCTCAAAGGAAAGATCAAGGACCTTCCCTTTGATATGGAGAAATTATTCGCTACAAAAATAGATGAGGTCCTTCATACAAGTAAGGATTCTTGAACTGCACTTCGAACCCTAGGAATATATACTCCTCCATATTGACACAAGATATACATGCCTTACCAACGACACCATGATTTCTCATATTCCAGGAATCAACAGAGACCTTTTGATCAATCCCGATCTAGACCTCGGGTACAGAGGAGGCGACAGCAGAATAATCACTCCTCCACTTTCCAGCCCAACAAGCAGCAGGTTTGAAACATTGGTTGGGGGCCTGCACAACCTCTTCCATCTCCATCTTCAAGAACACACCACTGTTTTTCACCATTGTTTGTGTCCATTCAACCATCGCTGGGCTGCCATCACTATAGACTGTTGGGTCTTGGAAATAGTCACATCTGGCTACTCCATCCTGTTCACTTCTCTTCCCCCACCCTCCCCTTCTTCAGGAACCCTTCTCATGAGGAACTTCTAAGGCAAGAGGTTCATCAGCTCCTTGCCCTAGGAGCAGTTGAGAGAGTGCCCGATCAGTTCAAAGGCAAAGGGTTTTATTCCAACTGTTTCCTCATGGAGAAGCACATAAGAGGGTGGAGACCCATCCTAGACTTACAGAAGCTCAACAAACATCTAAGAAAGCAGTGGTTCAAGATGTAACACTCGTGTCTATAATTCTAGCGGTGGACAAGGGAGCCTGGTTTGCAGCCCTTGACCTGCAAGACACTTATTTTCATGTGACTATCCACCTGTCCCACAGACAATTCCTCCATTTTACTATAGCATCAAACACTTCCAACACTGAGTTTTACCATTCGGTTTCTCCATTCGGTTTCTCTGGTGGTAGTCACCACATACCTATGTCAACAAGTCACGATTATTTTCCCTTATCTCGATGACTGCCTCATAAAGGGTCCATCCCATGCAGAGACTCTCCACATAGTATCTACCACCAAAGACTTATTTCGATCCCTAGGACTCATTATCAATGACCAAAAGTCCACTTTTTAGCCGACACAGTCTCTCGTGTTTATAGGCTCTTGCCTTGATTCTCTCACGGCCCGTGCCTATCTGCCAATGCAGAGATTCCAGGAAATACAAGATCTAGTCAGCATACTTGCCACAAGTCCTTCCGTGACAGCTCTTACATGTTTACAACTGATGGGCCAGATGGCCGCGCAATGTATGTGATACAGCATGGTTGTTTACATCTTCGCTGCCTCCAGCTTTGGGTAGCGTCTGTTTACATCCCCTTCAAACATCAGGTTCACAAGCATGTATCGCCTTCTCCCAGTGTCCTAACCTCCCCCAAGTGGTGGACCAACCCAACCAATCTGATAAGAGGGGTGCTGGATGGTTGTTCCAGCTCAAACAACTGTTGGTACAGATCACAACCGAAGTGTCCATGCTTGGATGGGGAGCGCATCTAAATGGGCTTTTTACTCAGGGTCAATGGTCCGATCATGAAACATCTCTACACATAAATCTGCTGGAGTTTTGGGCAGTTTCCAATGCTTGCAAGCACTTCCGGGCACACATCCCCAATTCTACTTTGAGAATACTGATGGACAACATGACAACCATATATTATATCAGTTGTCAAGACAGGGTGTGATCCTGTTCATTGTGTATGGAAGCAATTTGCCTCTGGAATTGGTGCATTGCCAACAACTTGACTGCTTCGTACCTGCCTGGAATCAACAATATTGCAGCAGACACTCTGAGCAAACATTTCACCATAGACCAGTGAAAGATCGATCGGCAAGCTCTCCAGCTCATATTTTGCAAATGGGGGTTTCCTCAGATCAACATCTTCACCTCTCACAACAACACCAAATGTTCCACATATTGTTCCAGAATGGATCTAGGATGGGGCTCCCTAGGTAACGCTTTTCTGATTTCTTGGAAAGCCCACCTGCTCTATGCTTTCCTGCCAATCCCACTCATTCCAAGAATCCTTGAGAAGATCTGGAGGGACTGTGTTCGAGTAATTCACATAGTCCCCTCCTCGTCCAGGCAGACATAGCTTCCCTATCTCTCTCAAATGTCTCTTCGACCCCCTTATCTCCTCCCGTGTCGTCCAGATCTACTGACCTAGGATGGGGGCACCTGGCTTCACCCCCATCCTCAGACCCTACATCTAAGAGCTTGGCTCCTCGCTGGCTTCAAGATGCCAAAACACTCTGCTCAGAGTAAAGCATGTCCTCTTGCATAGTAGATGCATTACCGCCCACACTACTTACCTCCACAAATGGGTGAGATTCTCAGCATGATGCTCACAGAGACATACTGATCCACACACAGCTCTGCTACACATGATTCTGGACTACATCCTTGATTTGAAACAATCTAATTTATCCCTACCTTCTCTTCAAGTCCACTTTGTGGCTATCACCTTATTTCATTCCCTGGTAAAGGAACATTCAGTTTTTAGTAGAGATAATGTCATGTTGTGACCTCAACCATCCTTTTTACAGAAGGTATGCTCGGACTTCTATATCAATGAACCAATTATTCTCCTGGCCTTCTATCCAAAGCTACATTTGTCCACACCGGAGGATCTCCTCCATACTTTAAATGTTCAGAGGGCTCTTTCTTTCTACATTGACTGCACTAGAGAATAGCAGGGCATTCTCTTCACAAAGCATATCCAACTTTATTGTCTCCTGTATCACACAATACTATGCTCTACATCACAAGACACTTCCTGCCCCACCCAGAGCGCATTTTAATAGGGCTGTTTCTATATCCTTCCTACAAGCCTTCCTATGAGGAGTTCTGCTTTGAGACCTTTGCCGTGCTGCCGCATGGTCATCAGATCATAGTTTTATGAAATATTATGCTATTCTCCATAAGGGCAGTGCTATCTGCTGCCAACAAGGGGTCACTCTGAAGCCCGCCATCCTTATCTTAACTGATTATTGCTATGTGGTCACCTACAGTGGAGTACCCATGGGGATATCACTTGAAGAAGAAAAGGAAGTTACCTTGTGAAATAAACAACGGTTCTTTGAGATGTGTATCCCCATGGGTGCTCCAATATCCACCCTCCTCCCCTCTTCTTCAGGGGGTTTCTCTTTGTCTCCTCTCTTTCAGAGACTCGGGTGTATATGAGGAACTGAAGCGGAGTCGGGCTGTGCGTGCCACGCACAAGGTGCAAACGACACGAGGCACCTCATGCGCATGCATGGCCCAACCGGCTACTGCTACAGAAAACTCCGATCTGTGGCACTGGGGCAACCTGACACCTACAGTGGAGCATCCATGGGGACACACATCTCGAAGAACCGTTATTACTGCACAAGGTGAGTAACTTCCTTTTCAGGAGCACTAATGACTATCTTAATGCAAAAAGATGTGTAGTATAGGACACTAAAATCTTGCTCTTATAGAACAGATTTCTGCTCTTTGAAAGGTATTTGCTTTTTTTAACCCAACTGATAGAACGTACATTGTCAGAAATAGCTGAGCCATAGAATTGAATTGTCTTTGCCTAAACTGAAAGATTTAAACAGCAGTCTAGCACAGGGGTGGGCAAAAGGTCCTCTGCGGGCCAGATCTGGCCCACCAAGCAGGTTGATCTGGCTGGCAGAGGCCTTGCCGCTTCCCGGCCCCAGGCCAATTAAGGTCTGGGGGCAGGGGAGTGCGTGAAACTTCCTCCCCCCTGATAGGACCACGCAGTGCTTTGAAGCGCCATGCGCTCCTCACAGGGTGGGAAGAGACGTCACGTGCTCCCCCGGCCCCAAACCCTGATTGGCTTGGGGGTGGGAGGAGCATGTGAAGTTTCCTCCGCCCTCAGCCCTGCCCTGCAAGGAGCACGCGACACTTCAAAGTGCCGTACGCTCACGCAAGGCGTGGGCAGGGCGAAGGAAGCTTCGTGCAGCTCCCCCGGCCCCAGACCCTGATTGGCCTGAGGTCAGGGAGAGTGTGTGAAGCCTCTTCCCACCCTGCCAGGGGAATGGGTGCCTAGTGGGAAGTGGGGGCAAAGGGGCTTCCCCACCCCCAGACCAATCATGGTCTGGGGGTGGGATAGCCCAGAAGCATCCTGGCCCCGCCCCTTCCAGTTTGGGCCCCTCCCCTTCTGGGGCCGCTCGGGTGCTTGGGGCTACTTCAAAAATTTTTGAAGTGGCCCCCGGTCAAAAATTATTGCCCACCCCTGGTCTAGCAGATCATTACTCTGCTCACTTCACAAAAGCCACTCTCACAGTTTGCTTCCTTGTTGGCCATGTCGGCATAAAGACAAAGATCTGAATGTATATAGAGACTGAATCTCTCTCTTCCCTAGAGACTGTCATTCCTCTCAGTGTTAAGACACATAAGTAGAATAATGAGGTCAGTATGAACTCTCCTAACGCTGTCTGTGCTATATCTGTTCTATAGTTATGAGTCTCCATGGTTGTCTAATAATCCAACACTTTCACAAGCATTAATTTACTTTTTTTAAAATTACAAAGGAATTGCACAAATGTCATAACAGGTAAATAGAAATTTGACTTTTTATTTAATCACTACTTTGCATCTCCTTTCTGTTCTTCTACTGCTTTTTGATTTGGGCTTGTCCATATACAAGGTAAGTTTAACTTCAGCATTGACCTAGTCAGTGATGGGCAAAACATACATTGTCATTCTGACGTTGATTGCAAGCAGTTGTCCTATTATGTTTTTTCATGTATTGTTTAAAAAGCATCTGTAATTTAATATGCTGACACAGCACAATACCTAATAAAAATCTAGATGCATATAAAAATATTTGACTTTATTTATACTTACTAGAGATCTGTAGCGTTCAGTCAATATCACAAGTATCTGTCAATATGGCTGTGCCCTCAATTGTAAACTTGTAACCTATTATTAGTTTTACAAAGTAGAAGTTCTAACAATAATGCAAACACTTCCCTAGGAACTCAACCCATAGGTTCTACTTGCCAGTAACAGTTACACCTCTCTAGTAGGGAATCAAAATATTTAAAAAAAAACTGTTAAAAATTACTCCCGCACCTACATTTTTCATACAGCTGAGAATTTACATAATAATTTGCAATGCAACTTGTAATGTTTACAGCTGAGGTTTTGGCTTGGTACCAGACTGATCTCTAAGGGTATGTCTACACTGCCACCCTAGTTCGAACTAGGGTGGCTGATGTAGGCATTCGAACTTGCAAATGAAGCCCGGGATTTAAATATCCCGGGCTTCATTTGCATGTTCCCGGGCAGGCGCCATTTTTAAATGCCCGTAGTTCGAACTACCTGCCCGTGGCTACACACGGCGCGGACTAGGTCATTTGCATTAAAGCTCCTAATTCGAACTACCGTTATTCCTCCTGCAAGGAGGTTTAACGGTAGTTCAAATTAGGAGATTTAATTCGAACTACCTAGTCCGCGCTGTGTATAGCCATGGGCAGGTAGTTCGAACTACGGACATTTAAAAATGGCGCCCGCCCGGGAACATGCAAATGAAGCCCGGGATATTTAAATCCCGGGTTTCATTTGCAAGTTCGAATGCTTACATCAGCCACCCTAGTTCGAACTAGGGTGGCAGTGTAGACATACCCTAAGATCTTAGAAGCACAGTAATAAGATACCAATAACAAAAAGGCAAAATTCAGAAAATATGTGATAACAGATGGAGGTCCTACATACAATCTTTTTTTCCTTTTTCCTTTTCTTTACAAAGCATGTAAAATGTTAACCAGTTAGCAATTGACCTTAACAGCTAACCCCTGGCCCCAGCTGCATCCACCAGGTGCCAGTAGAAACCCAGCCATGCCGGTCAGACCCTAGATCTGGACCTCATTTGTACTAGAGAGACAATGGTTCTGACCAACACAAGGCCCACAACTGACCAACTGACCCCGTCCCAGTCTCCAGTGCACCAGACTGGCCAAAGCAACTCCAGCCCCTCTAATTTTAACTGATTAAACATTTAAACAACATAATTTAACTAATTTAAATGGTTAACTTTTTAATCATTATTTACATCCCTAGGCCCTATCACATTCATGACTGTGAAGAAGGCATCATGGACCATGCAATTTGGTCTCCCCTGTGAAATCTGGTCTCTCCCATGAAATCTGGTCTTTTGTGTACTTTTACCCTTTATTATACAGATTTTTCAGGGGAGATCTGCATTTCTCAAATTGGGTGTCCTGATCTAAAAGAGGTGGCAGAGCGGTCACAAAAGTATTGTAAGGGGGCTGTTGTATTGCCACCCTTACTTCTGCACTGCTCCCTTCAGAGCTGGGCATCTGGAGAGTGGAAGCTGCTAGCTGAGGGCCAAGCTCTGAAGGCAGAGGCAGAGAGGTAAGGGTGGCAATACTATACTATGCCATTCTTACTTCTATGCTGCTTCTGGTGGTGGTGCTGCCTTCAGAGCTGGCTCCTGGCCAGCAGTCACTGCTGTCTGGACACCCAGCACTGAAAGCATTGCAATTGACAACAGCAGGACGGAGATAAGCATAGCAATACTGCAACCTCCCCTACAATAAACTTGTGACACCCCCAAACCCTTTTAGGTCAGGACCGCTACAGTTACAACATTGTGAAATTTCAGATTTAAATACCTGAAACCATGTAATTTATTATTTTTAACTCCTATGACCATGAAATTGACCAAAATGAACTGCGAATTTGGTGGGGCCCTAATCTATAATTTTGAGGACATTTGGAGATAAATTTCTCAGTGTAGTTTCACTTCTTCTTCTTCTTCTTCTTCTTCTTCAAGAGGTCCTCGTAGATGCTTTATGCTGGTCTTGGTGCTGTCCCAGTACCTGGATTGGCTGTCCCAGTGCTTTCCAATGGGCACTGTGCATTCATGGCCTGCACCCTCAAGTTCCTTCTCAACCGCCCTCAGCCTAAGACAGAGCTCCACAGTTTCCTGCTTTTTTGATGATTCTGCAGTAGTTTGTTTATAGTTAGTTTCTTGTTATTGTTAGTGTTATTTAGTGAGTTTGTTGTTAATAGTTTAAAAAAGACCTTTCCATCGTGCTGGGTTTGCCAGGCTTTAAACGCTGTGCCTCCTGCAGAGAAGCAATGACCATCTCAGATGGTCACTCGCAATGTGTCACATGCCTGGGGGAACAGCACTTAACTCAAAGTTTCCCTCACTGCGCCAAACTTAAGGCCAGGACATGCAAAGACAGAGATCTTCGACTAAAATTGATGTTAATGGAAAAAAGCCTACATCCTGCCTTGGACTGGGGAGTTCAACCTGGGAAGGCACGATCACCCCCAGGTTCCCTTCACGGCAAGATAGCACCAAAGAGGAGAAGTGCCTCAGCAGGAGACGGCTGGCAAGAAACGGTCCCCCTCCAGGCAGTCGGCTCACAGATCTTGCATCAGCACTTATGATGCCCCTGGCACCTCAGGCATCACGGCACTGCCGGCCGTTGCCGCTTCTAACCACAGAGGCTCCAAACAATGCCTTAGTGATGTTCTGGTAGCCTCTGTGGTACCGATGAATACCCTGGTACCATTGGATACACCACAGGTGTCAACTTCAGCACTGACACAGAAAACCGTGGTTCCGCCATGATCAGCACTGATGGCAACACCCGTGACCTTAGTACAGATGGCACCATTGGCCATCTCGGCACCAAGCTCAGTCTCAGCACTGATGACATCCATCTTGGTACTGATGGCACCAGCCCGCTCCTCGGCACCGCCGGCACTGACCAGATTTGCGGCACCAATTTTATACTTAGTATCACCAGTATATCAATGGTCACTATCATCTACACCTGACTACAGCGTCGGCACCGTACAAGCCGACACTGCAGACTCCATCACTGATCCTGGCAGTGCCACTCTCATATATGTTCAGTGCAGATCTGGCAGTAACATCCGTACCTCAGTCACCATTGTTCGGCACAGATACATCGCTGAGACTGGCCATTCCTCAGACATTGTCTCTGGTACTATCACAGTTCTCCAGTGATGACGATGACAGGGTACAGGCATCCTTTTCCCCCACAATGCAGCCCTCCAAGACATTACTACAAGCTGTATTACAACCTACATGCACCCCTTCCATGCTATGACCACCACTGGATGCCCTCACCGATGCCACATCCTTCTCAATGGCCTTACTGGAGCCCTTGGGGTTCCTATACGAGACACCGCAGCGCCCAGCCCAGCTCTTATAAACTATTTCCTATACACCATGCACAACCTCATCAGCACAACATCCTCTCATACCAGGCCCTCAAAGAGGGCCAGGCTGTGGAGGAATCACCACCAGACACATCACCTCCGACAAATTCATCGTCCTCACCTGATGAGGCTGTGATGTGTCCTCCACCTTTGGCTGCTGATGACTTCGCTCACTTTAACAAACTCTTTAGAAGAGTCACAGCAGAGCTCAAGATCACCACTGAGGGGGTCACTCAACCACAGCATGAGCTCACAGATATCCTTCAAGCCTCTCCGTCCTCCAAAATAGCTCTCCCCATCAATCCAGCTAGCCTAGACAAAACCCACATGATTTGGCAAACCCCGGTATCGATACCACGTACATGCAAGAGGGAAGACAAAAAATATTATGTGCCCTCTAAGAGTTCAGAGTTTTTATTCACCCATCCAACACTGAACACTTTAGTGGTGGAGGTGACACATCAATGAGCCAAACAGAATTGTTTTCGTACCACTCTGCCAGATAAAGACAGCAAGCGATTAGACCTCTTCAGTCAAAAGGCCTATACTTTGGCAACTTTACACTTTAGGATCTTGAATTACTTAACCGTGCTGGCAAAATGTGATTTTAGGAATTATTCTAAACTGCTAGACTTTGTGAATAGCATCCCTTAGGGAAAGAGACCCCAATTTATGGTTATTGTGGCTGAGGGACACATTATTTCACAGGCAGCCCTCCAGGCCACACTAGATGCTGCAGACATAGTGGCTAGAACCACTGCCACTGCAGTTTTGATGCACAGGGCATCGTGGTTCTCTCCGGCCACATTCTCTTGCAAAATACAAGCCACCATCAAGGATTTGCCCTTTGATGGGCAAAAACTCTTTGCCAGCAAAACCAATGAGGTCCTTAATACAATGAAGGACTCACGTGCCACCCTTCGCATCCTGGGCATCCATATGCCTGCTAACAGACGTAGGCAGTACCGCTACCTCGGTACTTTACTTACCCCAACCAACATTCGGATTCCAATCCAAATAGAAACCGAGCTCAGCCTCAGAGACACCCGACAGTCATCAGCTTCAGCTGCCAGTAACCATGTGCACATTCCAAAATCCTCTCCGCCCATTCTATCACCAATGGGCCGATATCATCACAGACAGATGGGTGCTTGACATCATCCTATTGGGATACACCATTCCTTTCCTCTCCAAGCTCCATATGCACCCTTCCATCCCATCCCCCTTCAGGGACCCGTGTCACGAGAATCTCTTATGTCAAGAGGTGATTCATTTTCTAGATCTTGAAGCCATAGAACCGGTCTCAGAACAACACAGGGGATCCGGTTTCTATTCCCGTTATTTCCTAGCTCAAAAGAAGTCAGGGGATGGAGACCAATCTTAGAATTCCGCAACCTCAACAAGTTTGTCAAGATGCAAAACTTTCACATGTCACTCTATCCACGATTATCCTGGCATTGCTATGAGGGGACTGGTTTTCAGCCCTTGACCTCCAGGATACATATTCTCATGCACCTGGCTCACAGAAGATTCTTAAGGTTCATGGTAGGTCCACATCACTACCAATATTGGGTCCTTCCATTTGGCCTGTCTACAGCCCCTCACATTTTCTCCAAAGTGCTTGCTGTCGCCACAGCACACCTTCACTTGATGGGAATAATCATATTTCCTTACCTCGACAACTGCCTCCTCAAAACCACATCACACTCCAAGGCAGTCCATGTTACAGTAACAACTATCCATTGTTTTAAAAACCTGGGCCTTCGCATAAACTGGGAAAATTCATCTATCCACCCATCCCAGACCATTCAATTCATTGGTGCCTGTCTACATTCCACAGTGGCAAGAGTCTACCCGCCCCATGACAGATTCCTCACCTTCCAGTCTCTAGCCACAATGCTGAACCTTTCTCTAAACACTACAGCCAAGGACTGCCTACAACTTCCAGGGCACATGGCAGGTACCATTTTTGTAGTATTGCATGCCAGATTGCACATGTGCTGCTTACAGATTTGGTTTTCGGTCGTATACAAACCCTTAAAACATCCCATGTCACTCTGGCTTACCATACTACACATCATGAAGACGTCCCTCCTATGGTGGACCAAACCATCCAGTCTTTTGAGATGAGTCCCATTCCTTCAATTGCCCCCCCTACTGCATGCTTACCTTAGATACTTTCAACACGGGCTGGGATGCCCTTTTCTGTGACCAGACCACTAAGGGTCTCTGGTCAGTCCAGGAGATGGACTTGCACATGTGATACACAATGCATGCAGACAAACTCCATCACCAGCAAACACGTATGTGTCCTTACGGACAATGTTGCCTGTGTATTCTACATCAACAGACAAAGGGGTGCCAGATCCCGGTTCCTATGCCATAAAGGCCATAAAGTTGTGAATTTTTGTATCAACCATAACATCCTCCTTTCTGCAGTTCACATACCAGGGGTCACCAACGTAACTGCAGATGCTCTCAGCAGACATTTCCCTCAACATCATAAATGGAAACTCAATTCTTCTATGGTACACCTTCTGTTCTTCAAATGGGGTCACCCATTGACAGACTTGTTTGCCATGCCTCACAACACTAAATGCATACACTTTTGCTCCAGAGTGGGCATTGGGAAGGGATCCATAAGAAACACCTTTCTCCTCCCATTGAAGCATGACTTCTATCATGCTTTTCCCCAATACCACTCCTTGACAAAGTAGTCCACAACATCAGGACAGATGGGGCCACAGTCATACTAATAGCCTCCTTATGGCTGAGACAACCCTGGTACCCCTTCCTGCTCAGGATTTGTTTGTTCTCCCATCACTCTCCCACTCAAGTGCAATCTTCTCACACTGGGCCAGATGACACAACCTACCCAGACCTACGCAAACTGCATCTAACAGCAGCATGTCTCCTCTTTGGCTCTCCCAATCTGAACTAGAGCTTCCTGAGCAGATACACGCAATCCTCATTCACAGTTGTAAGGATTCCACATGCTCTTCCTACACATATAAATGGAAAAGCTTTTCAGCATGTTGCACTCCCAAAGGACATGATCTGATATCAGTGCCACTGTCGCTCATCTTGGACTACCTCCTCATTCTAAAACAGTCATCACTCTCGTTCAGCTCCATTAAAGTTCACCTAGCAGTCATAACAGCCTTTCATCCCAAAATTGAGGATTGTTCTGTCTTTACTCACCCCACAACCAAGAGGTTCCTTAAAGGGCTGCGTGTCCTACATCCTGACATGTCACAATCCATACCATCCTGGGATCTGTATCTGGTACTACAAGCTCTCACCAGAGCACCCTTTGAGCCTCTCACACCTTGCTCTTGGGAACACCTCTCCATGAAGGTTGCTTTGCTGGTTGCCCTAACATTGGCCTGCTGCATCGGAGATATGGCGGCACTCATAGTTGACCCACCTTTAACGATATTCCACTCTGATAAAGTCACCCTCCGTACACACCCAAAATACTTACCTAAGGTGGCCTCCTCATTTCATATAAATGAGCCAGTAAACTTACCTGTATTCTTTCTGTAACCACATGCCAATGCATTTGAGGCTTCCATGCACACTCTTGACGTCAGGTGTTCGCTAGTTTTTTACTTGCAGAGAACTAAACCCTTTAGGCAATCCCCTTGGCTCTTCTTAGCATTTAACAAATGGGTTAAAAGGCCACCCATATCAAAAAAGAAATTGTCCAAATGGATCACCGACTGCATAAGGCTTTGTTACACCCTGAAGAGCCTACAACCACCCTTAACTCTGTCGGCTCATTCCACTAGGGCTGTATCCTCTACCACTGCATACCTACGCAATGTCTCACTTTCAGACATTTGTAAGGCAGCCACCTGGACATCACAACTTACCTTTTCTAAGCACTACACACTCTCTTACATGCAGAACACCCCTGTGGGCTCTGCGGTTTTATCATTGGCCTTCTGCAATATTCCGAAGCCCCAGCCTCCAAATGATGATACTGCTTTCAAATCACCCAGCGTGGAGCATCCACAGGGATCTTTCAAAGAAGAAGTGGAGTTTCTCACCTTGTGCAGTAACTGGAGTTCTTTGAGATGGTGTCCCCGTGATGCTTCATGACCTGCTCTCCTCCCCTCTACTTTGGACCTGTAAGGCCTCCGGGGTAGAGAAGAAACTGGAGAGCGCAGGCCGCGCAGGCGCGGTGCCCACTGGAAATCACGCGTCGGTTGGTGCCGCGCATGTGTGGCCCCCTACAGGGACTGCTTCAAAATCTCTGATCCACGCACTGCGATGGCACCAAGGCCAGTGTGGAGCATCCACGGGGCACCATCTTGAAGAACTCCTGTTACTGCACAAGGTGAGTAACTGCCGCTTCTTTAAAAAAATTGAATACCAGTTTTTCATCAGGCAGTGCTAATTAAAATATTCAAAGAACTAAAACCAAATTATTTCACAATTGTCATGTTAAAGTTACTTTACAAAACCAATTATCCAAGTTCTACAGCAATGATTTTCTCCCTGTGTTCCAAAGACCCTTGGAGGTTCACAGTTTAAGTCTAAGATTTCCAAAGCCTCTATTGAAAAATTTTAAGGGTCTGTAAATGAAAAAAAAAGGGTTGAAAACCATTCCTCTACGCTACAATAATAGCAACTAAAATGCACACTTATTATATTACATATTAATTTACTATTCAAATTAGGAGATTATTGTACATACTAGTTCTTAAAACATTATTATAAAACTTTTTTAGGTAGTAATGGAGATTACATGGTGCTTTGAACCAAGACAATTCACTGGTTGAAAGAGCTTTTAGATGACACCACAATACTAGGCACCATTTTAGGACTGGGAGGGCTTGTGGATAAAATGATGAATAGTGACTGATCATAAAAAGGGATTTGAAATATCTGAAACTTCTTTGGTTTTGTGTACACTTCTGTCTTGCAGGTGGTTCTTTGAAGTGCTTGGTTACCCCAAATCTTCAAAAGCCAACATCATCAATGGAGTACTGATGACAGTTGTGTTCTTCATAGTGAGGATTGCAGTCATGCCTATTTATTATGGCAGTGTCATTTCTGTGTTTGGGACAGAGGCTTTCTATAGAATAGGAGTTGCAGCCCAAAGCGCCTGGATTTTCTCTAGTGTTGTCTTGGATGTGATGAACTTGATGTGGATGGTCAAAATTACAAAGGGATGCTACAAAGTTATTTGTCTCATTGGACAAGAGGAAGACAAAATGCATAAGAATGGAAAATCTGACTAGAAGTTATATAAGTAAAACTGAACTTTTTCTGATAAGATCATTTGGGTTCTTTATTGATCTTAACCTTTCCCTTGCCACACTATCTGCATGTCCAGGGCCACTTCATTTAAAAACAATCCCGCTCTGTGGGAAACAACAGCATGTGACATACTGTATGTATAGGCTCATATAAATGAGTCTACCTATGTGTTCTAAGCACTTAACTGACAAATGAACTTAAAAAGAACAAATTGATTAGTTGGTAGCCTTCTATCAGTAAAATGTTTTCACTCAGGTTTCTTAATGTGTTTTAAAGCATGTGAACGTTAGGATCTTTTGTTGTAAGTTATATGGATATGGCAAGTTTCCTGCCATGTTTCTGTGCTTTTTCTTATTAGTATTTGGTGTTAACAATCAAGATTTCATCCTTGACAATTTTTTATTTTTTTGCAACAAAGACTAAGAATTTAGCTTTGATGCTATGAAATCTTTTACTGACTTTCAGCTGCCTTATATGCATGGACACAATCTGGGGGGGGGGGGGGGGGGGGAAGAGGTTATGAAGCAGTTTTACAGATACTGATATAATGTAGTATTTGGGTATCTTTTAAAAATCTTTTCGGTGGAGGATAAGTGTGTTATTTCACTAATGTATTCCTAATAGTATTACTGTTTAATTTGATTATAATTCTCTCTGATTGCAAGTTAACATGGTAAACAGTATGTGGAAACAAACAATTCTTACCACAGTGCTCTCTCCCTGTGAAGGCTGCGGCTATTACTTTTGAGAAGTATTGCAACTCTGCTTCTGAATGTGCTATTATTTAACTAGGAGACTTTTAGGATGTAAACAATTAGAGTGTAGGAAACTAAATACTTTTATATATGTGGTTATGTCACAATAACTCTCTCCCCTCCAGAGCCGCCTTCTTGCTATGAAAATGCTCAGTATTTGTAAGTCATATTTTCCTTGGAATTCATATATCTGGAAATCTGAGGTGATGGCCAAAGAAAGTCCATCTTGTATACAAGAAGATTTACTAGTGGACCAAACAGAGATTTGTTTCCTTTATTCTCTTTTAAACTGTTGAGAAGATCCATAGAACAGGTAATAGAAGCAGCTTACATCATTCAGAACAACATTCTGTTTTTGGAGCCACATAGCAAATGGAAGATATTCTGCTTTCTCTTCAAGAACTTCTATTGATGTCAGTGGGAGATGGGGGAAATTTGAGTATGTGAGAAGATCAAAATATGAAAGAGATGCCAACCTGATGAGAGAATTTTGTTTTCTTCCATATAACTTGGTGGAGAGGCTAGGTGTGTCTGTGGGGCGTTTGTTTTTTGTTTTACTTGAAACCAATTCTGGTTTTGGAACAATGTTTTTTGTTCATTTGATTTCCATCACTTGCAGTTTGTGACACCATCTGCTGGTATGTGCTGCTGAAACTGTGCTTTTTCACACACTAGTGTGGTGCTATTACATAAAAACATTGAAGCAAACTATTCAAACAACAGCTTTTGGTTTTGTTTCTTAACACGTTATCAAATTCATGCCCTTTTAGGATATGGTATTTTATGCTGTTTTCTATAGCAGCACCCCTCAAATTAAATCTTCTTTCCTCTAAATAAATGGCTGGTTATTGGTTAGTGTGGGATAGAAGAGAGAGCTGTAAAACAAACAAAAGTAAAATAATCAATTTTCCAGGATCAAGCTGTCCCTTTATGATTTATTGAGGGCTTGTCTACAGTTAAAGCCTTTCTGTGGCACTTAGTGAAGATCCTGCCTACAGGGATGGAACAGCTTCTCCTGCTTGCACAGATACTCAGCCTCCCCAAGAGGCAATAGCTATATCAATGGGAGAAGCACTCCTGTTGACATAGCGCTACCTATGCTGGAAGTTAGGTCAGTAAAACTTCAGCACTGAGGGTGTGGTTTTTCCACATCCCTGTGTGCTGCAATTATATCAACATATGTTTGTAGTGTATCCAGGGTTATGTCTCCCTAGGTCACCAAGAAGACTCCACAAACTGTTATCAGGGGTCTTTTGCATTGTCTTGTGAAATAGCCAATGCAGCTGTGACTAAAGCAGTTCAGTTCTCCTCTGTGTACAATAGAGTATTATTTAGGTTGATATAATACTCACTTTTACAGGTATATTTACATTATTTATCTAATGTTATTTTTTCCAGCACTTTCTTTTTAATTTTTAATGGATAGGAGGCAAAAATTGCTAATGAATTCAGTTCCTTACACTATATTCTTGGCAATCCTGTTGCCTTATTATGTAGATGAGCTGTTCAGTCCTAGAAAGCACAGTAATCAAAGTGTGTGTTTTGTTTTCTTTAAATGTCATTCTTGAATTAGCACAGTGCCTTATCTTTGGTACCAATAAATTCATATTATCAGTGAATTGACCTCCATAATTTTTTTTATTAAAAGAAAAGAAAACCTGTTTATCAACATGTAGATTCAGATACTTTTTAATATAAAAATAAATATATTGTATTAGTGTTCAAGATGGTAACTAGATAACTAGAGAAAGAGATTTCTTGTGGTTTGATTCAATAATAGAGGATACGTCTACACTATGGGACAAAGTCAAATTAAGATATGCAACTTCAGCTACATTAATTGCATAGCTGAAGTCAAAGTAGCTTAACTTGGCTTTTGGCACTATCTACACTCCAGGAAGTCAAAGGGAAAACACTCTCCTTTTGGCTTCCCTTAATCCTTGTGAAAGCAGGGTTACTGGCATCAACCAGAGGGCTCCTCTCACTTCAAATTAGCTGTCTTAACTAGACCCACTAATTCAAACCCTGAAAGATCAACAGCGGCAGCTTTGATCTTCCTCTGTAGTGTAGACATACCCTAAGTGTTCAGATTTGTCATAACTTATGTTTCCTTTTTGATTTTCTGTTAGCCAGTTTCAAATTCAGTAATTGAGTAGACTCAAGCACTTGGAAGAAAATACACTTTGAGCATAGATGTATGATGTTCACTAATTCTGAAAATAAAATATGCTAGGATGAAATATTTTTTCATAAGCAACATGATTTTATAGCAAGTAATGACTTCAGTTGAATCCTGCATACCTATGTACAGCTCTTACTTTTCAATGAAGTGTTTTCACTAGAGCTATAAACTTTAAAATGCTTTATTCCCTTGCATTCCTCTCTCATATATAAATCTTAAATAGTGACTGAGAGAGTCGGTTTTATCATAAAAGTATTAAAGATTATAGTAAGGCTAGATTGGATATAGTACTAGAAAATACACTCTATAGTGGAAGGGGGATGGGCTAGATGACCTATTAGTCCATTTGGTCCTAATAGCTTTTATTCTCTGTGATTCAATTACAGTGTTATAGAAGATCAGTAAATACATCCAACCATATTGCTATGAAAATTTACTTTGAATTAGGTTTTGATTTATATTATTTGGTGTTACAAGATTATACTATACTCACACAACCGTTGTGCATTAGAATGATTTTTAAATGATCATGAATGACAGTGGATTGGGCAAGGACAGAAATATATTGACTGCACATATGTGATGGACAGAAAACACTTATCTTTTATTTTTAGGGCTCTTTCACATGCTACTAAGATTATACGTGATGCAGCATATGATATAAAAATGATATCAGTTGCTGTTTGTTCCTCTTCTACACTGATACGTTAGTAGTGACATTTCTCTATCTGAAGTATCAGTCTAAAACTGCACAAATTAAATTGTCTCCTTTATTCAAAGTAGAATTATTGCTAGAGTTTCAGATCACAAGCATCTGTCTTGGAAAGGACTTATAATTAATTTCTAACACACATATGTACCTCAGCTTTGCAAAATTCTGTAGGTCCATGGTGAGCAGCATGGAGGTTGTTTGTTTGTTTGTTTCTGGGCAGGGGAAAGAGGAGCTGTCTGTATGAGTTTGGAGGGTGCATATATTTCCGGTGGTGATTCTGAAGGTGTGTGTGCAGATATGCAGACATTCATCTAGAATTAGTTTTTTCCCTTAGGATTTTACCATCCTAGGAGGTAAATAGAAGTCAATAATTCCCTCTATGACCAGAGAGGTAGTAATCTGAACAGCCCATTGCAAAGGACAGTTATTGTTCTCATTTCCTGTGCCATCTTTACATTCAGCAAGTTCTATTGGCTGATGTGTTGAGAGGATACCACAGCACTTCCCTTATTATATAGCTGGGGCTCTGTGCTGTTGAAGACACAACACTGAGGGTATGTCTACAGTGCAATGTAACCCTGGGCTTAGACTCAGGCTTGAGCTCAAGCCCTACCCTCATTCTGTCTACACACAAAGCTGACTAAGGCCAGTAAGCCCTTGGACCCAGAGCCTAGGATACAGCAAGAGGGGTTTGTCCAATCCCGAGTCCCACTAGTGCACAGTGCATCATTTTGTAGTGTGGATGCAGCTTGGCTCTGGGTCACTCATGTCCTGACAATCTGCCAATTCCATCACACAGTGCCATTGCCCTGTGTTCCTTGTTCTTTCTGTCTCAAGACTAGCCAGTCAACTCCCAGAATGGAAGCAATCCTACAGGTTCAAATACAGCTGCTCAACGTTTAACATTGTATTCTGACTGCTCAGCTGGAAACAATAGAATGAACTATCTCCTGCATTAGCTATGGCCACCGATGATAAGAAGTTCACTGCCAAACACATTGTTCGCAATGTGAACCACAGTCAGATTTTGGTTAATCTCTGGCACGAGGCAAGCAAGAAGCTTCTCTTCACTAAGAAACTGCAGATGAACTGACAGCAGGGGGTGGGGAGAGGGAGGAATTCACCAGACTGCAGGGTGTGGATTAAGCAGCTCAAGATGACTGAGAGCCAGGGTTGAAAGCCACACTTTTGGGAACTCTACATCATTCTGTCTCTTTTATGAGAAGTTTGACTAGATGCTGGGTACTGCAGAAAGCACTGAGTCAGGACAGCCTGGTCAGCTGGGATGATGACCTTCTGACTCCTGAACTATTCCCATACAAGAGGGGAGCCAGCAGGCTCAGTGAAGTGACTCGGTGCTCACGGTGGTTTATAAGGAGGTTCTGTCACTTTAGCAGCTGCAGCACATCCTGGATCCATATTCAAAGGAGCTATTTGGTGGTTCCCCAAGGAGAGGAGCTTGTCGCAGAACTGGCAGCAAAAAGAGAAGAGACATAAGTAGTCCCAGAGCTTGGTAAGTTTCTGGCTCCATGTTTGTTGTATAGGAATGGGAGAAATTTCTAATTTATAACCCACTGTAAAATGTATTACAAGAGGTAGCAAGCTGCATTTATCTGCTAATGGTGAGGTGTGTACCAGCACCTTCTCCTGGGAATTCAGACTGGCGACTGGGAAGCACAAACAGTAATTAAGCATTCAAAATGTAAGTTTAACTTGGTACTCAACTCATTCCTACAATTATGTGTAAGAGTTCTAAAAGTAAAAACCTTTAATTGTCTTCTCTTTTAATACATAGCTACCGTACAAACTGGCCATGCTACATCATACTGAGTACCTGTAAACAGTAAACTCTTCAGCATGCTACAGTGATCTGCAATTTTTAAACATATAGCATTTGTAAAATTTGCCTTATCATTGTTTGTGTTCTTTTTACTCTGCTTAACTCAGTCGCACCCAGTTTCTGGGAACCAAAGTGTTCCTCTGATAATATACTGAAGCAGGGTTTTACATTTGTGGGCATTGAGATTCCACAGACACATTTCTCTGCAGATGCACTGAACCTTTTAAAGTACTGAGATGACAATATCTTGTGTTATACCTGCTTTCAGGACCTTCAACTGCTGCAAGACCTTGTATCTTGGCAGCTCAGATACACTCGAGTAGGACCCTGGGATTTCAAACTGTCAGAGAGTGGTCCAAAAAGAAACATTTCCCTGATGATCTTATGATGGACATTCTGGACTGGAGTAACAAGCAGGTGCAGTACCAAAGGGAAAAGGATTCATGGCAATGGGAAGGCATGGACAGGCTTCAGAGCATGAAGAGAGAATTGTGGCTCACATAGAGAGACTTGCAGTTCAATGCAAAGGCCTGTTTGAGAGGCTGCTTGTGCTAATGGCCACAAGAGTACAGTCTGCCACACCCATGACATGTCCTGAATTCCCTCAGTGGTACCACATGTTGCAGGCCATGAACTCAGTGGCCCAACCAATCAGAACTCAATGCTAGCTGGATAGGACAAATATACCTCCTGTAGGCCTCCACTCCCTGCAGCAATGTCAAGTGCATGTTAAAATACTCAAGAATGGAAAAGGAGAAGAAGGAGGTTAGGGGCCATGCAAATGTACGGGATTTATTTGTTGGCACTGGTTTGCATTGTTCAGTGCTTGTTTTATGCACTTTATTTATTGCTTGTTTGGGGCTGGTTTATTATTGATGTGGTGTTGTAATGGCAGCTGTCCTGTCTGACGATGTTTTAATATTAGGGTGGGGTTTTTTTGTAATACAGCCATGTTCACAAATAAAGGTTGTTTCTTTTATTAAAGCAGTTTATTAAATCCAGGTATCACATCATATGATTATTTCAAATAATAAAGATAAACACATGATAAGGTAAAACTGGGAAGTTGTATCCAAACACAGCTTCTTAATATATCAGTTTACATCAATCTATAATGAAATTTCTGTTTTATCAGACAGTACACCACTGTACCATTTCATAAGCAGTAATTTCATATACAATTCAAATTCATGACCGTTCCCCCCCATTCACTACGTACAGCAATAGTACTTCATATACTAACATTGATTTAAAAACATATTCATGCACTTACATTCTCCCTCATTTATTGGTCTATAATGTGGGAGCGTAGAGCATCCCTGTCTTCTGTTTACCCATGTGCATCCTGTCCTAGCATTGACAGAAGCACTTGGGCTGAATATATTGGTTCAACAATCCATTACTATAATAGGTCCATTTAGGGCTTAACAAAAATAGTGAAGAACATAGGAATCACAATAATAGGGGGAGCATTGATGGCACTACAGTACCAAGAGTTATTGAAATGGCACCAGCAGGATTTCAGTCTGCCAAATGCACATTCAACTACCATTCTACATTCACTGAGAATGTAACAAAATCTTTTTTTGCCTGGTTCTCTGAGATTAGTTTGATAAGCCAAGGCAAAGGGGGAAGGGAACATATAGGAGGTTTCTCGGAATAACAGCGGGGACAGTTACTCCATTTATGACAATGTCATTTGGTGGGGATAGTGTCCAGGCCTGTACATGGAGGTAGACTCCCTATTGGTCAAAACCCCTGGCATAATCAGCCTTCAGAACAGGCCATAAAGTAGCCTCTGTAGTTGACATCTATAAAGTAGCCTCTGTAGTGCACAAAGGACTGCATAACTATGGAGTAGCACCCTTTGCAGTTTATGTACGCATTTTCCTTATAGGCAAGCCTTGGACATATAATTACCATCAGTGGCCCTGGTGCAGTTTAGCAACCCTAATCTCTCAAAAGTAGCAATTACTTCATGAATATTGCTTTTTTATAGCAACCACCTTTGTGTAAATCACATGCCTGATTGCCTCTGCAACCTCTGCCACCACTTTACCCACAGTTGACTTTCCCATGCCAAACCACTTAGCAATGGACCTATAACAGCATCTAGATGGTTACAGCAACCTACTTTGGGACTGGTAGGGTGACCTTCACACGTGTGTTGTGACAATTGAGGGTTAGGGCAAGCTTCTCACATAGCTCCACAAATGTAGCTTTCTTCATGGAAAAGTTCTAGAGTTGCTGGTTATCCCAGGTTACCTTACAGTAATGCCACATCTGTGCTTGTGTCCCTGGTCCAGAAATGCCATTTTACATAGGAGGCATCAGGAACAATACCCAGAATTGTGAACAGCATCAACTTGGACCCTTCAAATTGCTGCCGGAGCCCTGGGCAGCACAGTCTGGGTGGAGCCGAGGGCTGGCTGGGGGAGGTGTGGTGTGGTTCAGGTGGTGCTGAGGGCTGTCTGTCCCTAGCTCCTCTCTTTCTCAGGGCCCCAGAGCTGAACCCCCTCCTCACATCACCCAGGATCCGGTGAGGTCTGCCGCTAAACCTGGGTGTGACACCCTGCTACAGAAATTCTCAATTTGGAGTTGATACCCAGTTTGCACACTCAGCTCAGGTTCTCAACTTCAACCCTGGGCTCACATTGCAGTATAGACATACCCAAAGATGGCCTCTGAGGAACTTTTCCTTCACTCACTTTCACAATCAATATGTAGAATCATGATGTAGAAAACTTAAATATTTGCTTTGTTTTTTAGTCTAAAATTTACCTTGTTTCCTACCATTTTTCCTGTATTTCCTAGAAAAAACAAATCAACTTAGTTTGTAGGAGAATACTATCTTTATAATATATTGTAAAAAATATGACACTTTTTTGAACTTGCATTTTTAACCATCACTGTCTTGTATATCAAGAAGTTGTTATGGCATCAGATATCTTAGTCTAGCTACATCTCAATTCATTAATGGAGATTAATAGAGTTATTTATTTATAATATTTTATGCCTAAATAAACTGTTTTCTTTTTGCCTTATGTTCTGTGAATAGCATGTGACATAGATGTGATATGATGTGGGAGGATTTTACCACTAATAAGGTTGAAACAGGTTCTCTTGCATTGACGTACTATTTTCTGACTCTGTGTTTTTCAGTGGTCACTTTCAAAATAATTGGATGTATCATGGCATATTAGATTATACTATTATATCCCACTCATAATTCTGTATACTATACATAGAGAGTAGAGAATTTTTCTCGAAATGTTTATTGCAGGAAAAGATTTTCTGCCTGATGTGTGTGTTATAATATATTTTCATTGGAGTTGGGAGCCAGACTTTTATAGCTCTATGTCAGAGAGCTTCTTAATGGATATCAGTATCCTACTTTAAAGTGATAAGAATTCCATAACAGTTTTTTCTTTTCAAGCCTAATTGTAAGTTGTACATCCACATCATATTGCATCTTTACAAATATATTGCCCATACAATAAATTCAGTAAGTTCTCAACCTGATTTCTAAACTATTTGTACCATCTCTTTACAGAAAATATATCCTTTTATCAGGGAGCTGAGACAAAGCGACCTTAGTTCTTAATCTCTAATTTCTTTTTTAAATCTACTTAAAATCACTTTAAATGTACAGTGACAATGTTTGAATAAAATTACTTCTAGAGTTATTTTAAAATAAATTGAAAAGGGTGGTCTAGTACTACAAACCTCTTGTAATCAGCAAAAACCCATGCTGAAATGGTTACATAAGTAACAAATATCATTGCCATACCATGTTAAAAAGGAAAAAAGGAATGAGAGGTTCCATGGCATAAGAATCCAGGAGTTCTCTATGTGCTCTGAGCAGGATATATATATGGAGGGGATATATCCCTTGTATCCCTAACTCTAATGGATGAGCCTGTGTGCCAAAAATATGCTTGAACTGTGTAGGGTTTTCTTAAAAAGTAACCATACTGTTTTGATATACACTATGTATGATGACTAATCAGTTACTGACAGACATATGAAAGATGTTTTTGTTATGGCTATTGATCAGTTTGCCAATGAAATATGATTAATTAAGAAATCTTAAGGTTCTGCATTGTTTCTCCTGCTTCATGTTCAAGAAAAGAAGGGTTGCTTCAAGATGAATCCATGTGGTCATGTTGCCATATTTGTCACTGAGAAAAATATGTCTAAAGCAAACTTTTGAAGGGGAATTGTCAAGATTCTGAAACTTTCACAAAGATGATCCAGATTTAGCAAAGGCATTAAGAGTCTTTCACTGAACACTGGACCTAAAAAACCTGTTCTACAGCTTCATGAACTGCTAACAAAGGATGAAGAAGTATTCCTTGTTCCTAACCCATTGTGATACAAACTATATATTATATAGAGTAATAAATGGAGAAAGAACATTGATTCACTAGTGAGATCCTGATATCAATAAACTGGAAATGGAGGATCTACATGAAGTTAAACATTCATCCAACAATGAGTGAAATCTGTCACTGCCTGACGGTCAACTGAAGACCGTATGGTTTTCTTAATTCAATTTCAAGTTTCTATTTACAGAGAAGAAGCCACGTTGAGCTGTGTAGTGCTCCAGGGACAAGCACCAAACTAGTTTTTTGTGGTGAACATATGTGTATGATATAATACCATCAGAGACAAAGTGAGTAGGGTATATCTTTCGTTGGACCAACTTCTGTTGATGCGAGAGACAAGCTTTCCAGTGTAGCAGTCAGAACCCTCCAGGAGCCACCTCCTTACTCTCAATATTTTACCCTGAAATTCTTGTTTGGTTTTTGTAAGAGCAAAAGAGAAAGCATGCTGCAGCCTGGTGACGAACTGAAGGTAGCTATAGAGCAAACGATTTTAGGTGACAAAATTATTCACATAGCTGGCTGATCTGGGCTCAGCATCATGGTGTGATGCCTAGCACCCAAGAGAATAATAATAAATGTCTCATTTAAAATACTTAATTATTTTCTTTGCATAAAGGAAATGCCTTTGCATGAAATTCGTTGAACTCAGTATAATTCAGTCTTTACAGTCTCAGTGTAAGTCATATTATAATTCAGTATGCATTATGGCTGTATGCTACTGCCTGGAAAGTGAAATCTAAAACATGAACACACAATCCTTTGTATTGTATTCTCCTCATGTATGCTTTGCCTGTCAAATATTGTACTGGTTTTGTAACACACTTTTAATGAGCATATGAAATATTAGAACTCTGAGAAGTTGCTCCTGATGGGAACGAGTTTTATGAGGATTGTTTTTCAGAGTTTGAAAGGCAATATTTTATATAAAGTATGACGGGCATAAAGGTATCTTCTGAATGTAATGAAGAATGTATTTTAAAGTTAATTACTATTATAATTTTATCCTGAATTTGCAACTGAAAGCAATCAGCAACTGAAAAAAGATTTTGCCTAACAGCAAATTAACTCATTTATGTAGTGGACTGTACATATATTTGATTCCCTAACATTAATGTTTACAGATCTTTATCCCAAATAGCTATTTAAATTTATTAACATTTAAAGTTCCACTAATCAAATACAAAACTGATTTTACTGATTGTTGAAGGAAATCCGTTGGACAACTGCAGTTAAGTCCATAATATTAAAGGCCATGTATAGGCCTCTTTTTACACAAACTTGGTATGAAATGCCTTACATGTAGAGAGAAGTTACAAACCATAGCTTTTTGCTATGTTGACTGCCATTAATTCATTAAAGTTTTGTTTGCAGTAAAATTAATTTTGCAGCATTGCCTTACAATTTCATAGTAACATTATTAATTTGGAACTGTAAAGTATCTTGTTTGTATGGCAACCACTGTAGTGTTAAAGAATTTAGAAAGATAATGGTAATACTGTGGATTGGTTACAAAAGTCATATATTTTAATAAGACATTAATTAAATGTTATGGGTTTTGTTTGTAGAATAATAATATGAACAAAATGTTTGTATTTCACTGGAATTGTAAGTATTCCTACATTTTAGTTGAACATTGTGACAGTTTGTGTAAATTGATGTAAACTGATTTTGTAGGCTGAAATTGATATAGGGGATAATGTCAATAAGCAATAAGTTGCATGTTGTACACAAGGTACTGGTACTTCATAATAAAGGAAGAGAATGCAATTTTATCTTGTGGAATTCTTTCTTTAAAATGGTGATGTGGTGTGATTAGTAAAATGACAGCCCCATGAATTTTTGTGCTCCTTTCAGAAAGGCTTGTGTTTGTACAATAGCTAGAAACTGCATGTTATATATCATTCATAAAATATAATTCTGTCCTATGGAAGAAAGTAGCCAGAATTTTCTTGTGTTAACTAACGTTTTAGGGTTATGTTTTGAGACTGATTATGTATGCATGATATCATTAAGGTGAAGAATTTAGAAGGATTCAAATAATTACACTTGTATATCGATATTGAGGATTGAAATTACATCAGACAGGATAAATATATCACAGGTAAAATATTACATGCTTCAAGACATAAGTACTACATCACAGGGGTGAAGAAAAATGACATCTAGGCAGATCATTCCAAATGTGATTTGCTGCATCTTCCTTTTGGAGGCAGGATTAGACAGACCACTGTTATGATCCAATATGACAACACATGTTCTTATATTCTGTTCATATGCAGTGTGTATGTATTGTATCAAAATAAGATTCTGTATAGTACATGGAGATAATAGGTAGGAGGCTAAATCTCTGGAGAGTTAATTTCTTTAAAAGCTTACATGTAACTGCACATGTATAAATAAACTGAGTCATTGGATTTCAATTGGGCAAAACCAATTAACTACTTCCTTTGCCCTTTCCAACAAACACCAACCTTAATTTAAGAGAGCAACCTTAATCTCACTCCAGTCCTTCATCACATCTCCTGGAGTTTCTACTATTATACTCTCCTCTTCACTTGAGATTACTCAGAGACTCCACACCCTTGCTTTTCAGGCCTCCAAGCATTCTTGCAGGTACCCAGACAGCTTTTTGTCACCTCTTCTTTCCCCATCTTCTCCTCCTCCCCCACATATCTGTCTTTTTACCCTTAACTGTGATTTTGAGAACCACAACTTCTCCAAAACTTGTATCTAGTCGAGGTCTGATTAGTAATACCACAGAAGTGAACCGAGAGTGTAAGAGAGCATGAACGTTCTCAGACTGCCGAGGAATGGGGAGAACCTGTCAAAGGAGTAGCTGTAATTCAAAGCAAATACAGCACTGTAAGGTTGGAGGAAAACATGAGAGGAGAAGTGGGGAAATGAAGTTAACTTTAGGAGACTACTAAAACTTCAATTATGAGGTGGTTGTGATTTTTAAAAATGAACATCTGAGGATTCCTTCTTATGATTAAAGCCCACCTGGATAGAAATATCTACACACAGTTATATTTATTGGTGGAGGAAAAGGCATCTCCTGGCGTCCACAAACTCTCAGAATCAAACCAAATTCAAGGAATATAGCATCAATTAGACTATCAGATAATTATAGGCCTAGATCAACTTAAAACCAGGCAGCACAACTGCTTGGGCAACTCTAAAGTTCCAGAAATACTAATTTTTGGAATAGACAAAAAAAATTTTATTCATGGTACCACTTATGCCATCTTATTCAATTGCACTACACTGAACTTAAAAATTACATTATTGTATATAGTGTGGTTACCATTAAAAAGACCAAAAATTGAATATAGTTATTGAAATTCCCTATTTAGGATGCTCATCTAAGGGTCTACATCTTGATTATACTGTACTTCCAGTGGCAGTTTAACTGCAACACAAAATAATTGAAGTTATGATTGAGAGTAAAAATTGATCAGGTTGAAACTACATGAATGCCACTTCATGTGTGCAAGAACAAGCAGATACATATACAGTAAAACCTGTGTTATGCAGCACGCTCAGGGATTAGGGCGTTCTGGTTATCTAAAAATTCTGGTTATCTGAGGGTCCCATTAATCTAGGAAAAACCAATGGACAATAATAGTAAAACTCAAGTTTTTAATATTGGTAGTTTTGTAGTGTGAGGCAGTTGGTCTCACATTTCTATTTTGAGTTAAAGATGATTAGTACTTCTTAAATAAAAAATTGTTAAGCCAATCATGGTAAACCAAGCCAGGCCTATGCGCCTGAAGATGTGACAATATTGTGGCTGGGGGCAATGCCGGTTAACAAAGTTTTCTGGTTAACAGAGTGCCAGATAGCAAAGGTTTCATGGTATATGGATACAGTTTAAAGCTAGTGAACATGAAGGAGAAGGAAGAGCGAGCCAAGAGTAGAGATTCTGCTGCTTTAGGTGAACATCGTCTATGCCTAACATCCAGTGTTACCTATTCAATCAGTTACTGAACATTTTGAATGACCTGTGTGCCTATTCTGGACTTTGTCCAAAGTTCATTGAAGCCAATGGGAATCAGAGGACATTGAATCAGGCTCTTTGACCGTACTGTAGAGTCAGATATTATTTAATATTTGTAGCATTATATGCCAAGTGGGTGCAATCTGTTAGGACCTTATAGTGCTGCACAAACACATAATAAATAACTTTCCTTGCCCCCAGAGTTTACAAATCCCCGATGTTCTTGACAAATGTATATGTACCAAGATCATTAGATGAGTATATCTATAAAATGAAATATTCTGTGTTACTGATCAAATAAAAAGGCATGTTTACAAGTTGAAGTGATTGCTTTTTTTTTTTTTTTTTTTTAAAGCAAGGTCTGCGCCTATTTCTGTTGAAGTTTATTGAAATTTAACTATTGACTTTAATGGAAGGTGATTCCATTTGCAATCTTTAACCTGACAGCTACAAGAATTTTTATAAAAATTCATGAAGTGGCTTGTTCAGAGGAAACTACCTTTTATTTTATTCATTAATCTCTCTGGCCCCACAAATGTACTTGTGTTGCTACAAATTGTTTTCTAGAAGAAAATATAGAGGCACTCCAATGCTTCAAAGATTTTATTTCCCCTGCTCATGTGATTTTTAAATGTAAGCTATGCAAAAATTACTTAAATTGGTAAATGGCATTAGTGGATAATAATTTTTTTTTCCTTTTTGGATGGGTCCTCTACCTCTTTACTAAATAACTGGTCTCCTTTTAGAATTTATTAGGGAGTAAGGCAGGCTGAGGGAAACCTAATTGCCCAGAAGTGCTATTTGGACAAGTGCCCTATCTCCTTGTTTAGCAAGTAGGAAATCTCAGTCTTGGGGAGGGCATTAATATTACCACTGAGCTGTCCATTAGATTGGGATTGGGAAAACTAAGAATAATTGAAAGCAGATGGGGGAAGGGAAGGTCTAGCTGATGTCAGTAATACTAGTACTATACTTCCAAGTGTGCGGGGCCTATAGCTAGTTCCCTGTTAATTGTGTGGGAGGCTGAGCCTACAGTCTGAACATACTGGTAAGTGCTTTGATCAGAGGTCTGTGTCAACACTGCAGGTGAGAGATTGGCTATGGAAAGCCAACTACGGTCCAGTTACTTGAAGACATTTAGCTTTGCCACAAAGTAAGCAACAGTTTATTTTGCCAGCCAAGCTAGAATTAGCTGTGAGGTAATAAAGTATAATGTAATTATAATGTTACTGCAACAGAACACTATTTAATTGCAGATCTGTCTGTCTGTCTCTCATACTTAGTTACAGCCTGAGGCTACATCTATATTATGAGTTTTCTCGGCAAAAAATATGCTAATGAGGGACTCATTTGCATGAGTTGCAATCTCATTTGCATATTTTCTGCCAATCCGTTTTTGTGCTGGGGTTTTTGCGCAAAAACAAGCAGCGTGGACATTTTCTTTTGCGCAAAACCCCCTTTTTCCGCACGATCGGTAAACCTCCTTTTTTGAGGCATAAGGCTCTTGAGGAAAAAGGGGTTTTTGCGTAAAAAGAAAACATCCACACTGCTTGTTTTTGCGCTAAAAACCCCAACGCAAAAACGGATTGGCAGAAAATATGCAAATGAGATCACGACTCAAAATGAGTCCCTCATTAGAATATTTTTTGTAGAGAAAACTCGTAGTGTAGACGTAGCCTTACAATTGCAAATATAGCTTCTCCCACCAGTTTAATTTGCAAATCAATTTTTGCTTACACAATCATAAACATATATATGTAGAAAAGCTATATACACAAACTTGTTAAATTGCGCATTAACTGTGTTACCTGGACAATTGTGTTGTGTTTTTTCTGTTAGGAGGAGAAATTAGATAAAACAGGATCAGAGATAACCTCACTATTTACAGAAAGGCTGTGTCTACATTGGTACCCTTTTCCGGAAAAGGGATGCTAATGAGACAAGTCGGAATTGCAAATGCCGTGGGGATTTAAATTTTCCCCGCGGCATTTGCATGAACATCTTCGCTTTTTCGGCTCGGGGCTTTGACGGAAAAAGCGCCTCCTTTTCTGGAAGATCCCTTATTCCTCTTAAAATCAGGAATAAGGATCTTCCGAAAAGGCTTTATTTTCCGCAAGAGCCGCGTTTGACTGGCGCTTTTTCCACAAAGCCCGAGCCGGAAAAAAGCGGCAGTTATAAAAATTATGCAAATGCCACGGGAAAATTTAAATCCCCGCGGCATTTGCAATTCCAACTTGTCTCATTAGCATCCCTTTTCCGGAAAAGGGTGCCAATGTAGAGACAGCCAAAATGTTTAAAATCCTATTTCCTAACCACAACAGGAATCATTTGTAAGACAGTGTCTTTGCTCACAGTGCCAACCCCCTTTTTCCATTTACCCTTTTTTCAAGCATTTTCTCTCTGCTTTTCTCAGGACTATGTTCTCAGTACTTGTTCTGACTCTATCCTTAGGTTTTGTACCCATGCTTCTTGCTCAGCTTCTCAGGTCTTTTTCTCTCATTTTTCTCAGACACAAAAAACTTCACAGAATATTAACTAGTAAGGCCCCACTACCCATATGTGCCTTGCATATGCTTTTAAAAATATTTGTATTTATGTATTTATTTATTTTCTTTATTTTGCATGGTAATGTGCCTGTGTTGGAGGGAAGGCTATTATTGTCTCAACTATCTGGTTCTGTAAAGGAGTTTTAACTGTTTCTTACAATTATTTTCCATGAAGGGCAACAGTTACTCACAACCTAAACATTCATTTGAAAATAAATACAGAAAACACATCACAGCACTTGAATGGATGTTTTGAGTTTAAAAGAAAGTCTCAGAAAGCCTGAAATGCTGCAGGTGCTAGGCCAAGTAACAATAAAGCACAGTGTATTTGAGAATATGCTAAGGATTTAAGAGTATGCTTACACATTTACCAAAATGAATAGAAGCTAAATACACAGAGTTTTTATGTCAGAATGATGAAATGTGTGTGCAAATTAAAGGTTGCAAACCTTTCTGATTAAAGACAGCCCTCTTACATGTGGGTGTAAAATCTTTGCCACCGATTCCTGTATATATAAAACCACTGTTTTGCTTATGCATGGGTATAGAAAATTGGAAGGTGAGGGGCCTTATTCTCGGCTCCAAAAAATCTAGGGATTTGCATTAATAAGCCCCCCCCCCCCCCCCACTGAGTTTAGAAAAAGCTCATTTAGACAACTTAATTAAAAGTGGACAATGTTAGTCATAGTACAAAACTTCTTACTGAAGTGATAGTCAACAGCTGTTATTTATTTAACTCCACTTTCGTCAAATAAACAGTTCTTGACACCCCTGTTAAGTTAAAGGCTGAGATGCAGAAAATATTCCTGTTTTCCCACAAGAAACATTTACTATTAGATTAAGAACATAAGAATGGCCATACTGGGTCAGACCAAAGGTCCATCTAGCCCAGTATCCTGTCTTCCGACAGTGGCCAATGCCAGATGCCCCAAAGGGAGTGAACAAAACGGAATCATCAAGCAATCCCTCTCCCATCACCCATTCCTACCCATTCTAGATAATAGCCATTGATGGACCTAACCTCTACTAATTTATCTAGTTCTTTTCTTGAACCCTGTTAAAGTCCTGGTCTTCAAAACCTCCTCTGGCAAGAAGTTCCACAGGCCAACCATGCACTGTGTGAAGGAAAAACTTCCCTTTGTTTGTTTTAAACCTGCTACCTATTAATTTCATTTAGTGACCCCTAGTTCTTATGTTATGGGAACAAGTAAATAATTTTTCCTTATTCACTTTTCCCACACCAGACCTCTAGAATATCCCCCCTTAGTCTCCTCTTTTCTAAGCTGAAAAGTCCCAGTCTTTTAAATCTCTCTTCATATGAGACCCGTTCCAAACCCCTTATAATTTTTGTTGCTCTTTTCTGAAACCTTTTCCAAAGCCAATATATCTTTTTTGAGATGAGGCGACCACATCTGTATGCAGTATTCAAGATGTGGGCATACCATGGTTTTATATAGAGGCAATAAAATATTCTCTGTCTTATTCTCTATCCCTTTTTTAATGACTCCTAACATTGTTAGCTTTTTTGACTGCCGCTGCACATTGAGTGGATGTTTTCAGAGAACTATCCACAATGACTCAAAGATCTCTCTTCTTCAGTAGTTTTAGCTAAATCAGTACCCATCATATTGTATGTATAGTTAGGATTATTTTATCCAATGTGCATTACTTTACATTTATCAACATTAAATTTCATTTGCCATTTTGTTGCCCAATCATTTAGTTTTGTAAGATCTTTTTGAAGCTCTTCACAGTCTGCTTTAGTCTTAACTATCTTGAGCAGTTTACTATCATTGGCAAATTTTGTCACCGCACTGCTTACTCCTTTCTCCAAATCATTTATAAATAGGCTGAATAGGATTGGTCCCAGTACAGACCCTTGCAGGGGACACCAATAGTCACATCTTCCTATTCTGAAAACTTACCATTTATTCCTACCCTTTGTTTCCTGTCTTTTAACCAGTTGTCAGTCCATGAAAGGCCCTTCCCTCTTATCTCTAAAGTGTAATGTAAGGAGAGCCAAATGTTTCCTATCTTGTTTAACACTGCTTACATGGCTGCTAAATATGAATATAGAGATTTTGGCAATATTCTGCAGCTTGCACTGCAATTGCCCAGAATTTTGTATCTAACTATAACCCGTGAAAGACTCTGTAGAGGCAAATGTAAATTCCTTCAGCTAAGTGTCTTTAGAAATCCATTTAGAAAGTTAAATTTATTATTGGGCTTGCTGATGGATCCATTGACAGGTCACTCTGGTTATATCTACACAGCAACTAACGTTATTCTGAAATATCAAAGAGCGCATCTGCACAGCAAGGCATTATTTCAAAATAATGGTGAGCTGGAGAACTTCTTACTCTGACTCTTGTAACCCTCATTTCACGAAGTAAGGGAAGTCAAAGGAAGAGTGTTCTTCCTTTGACTTCCTGCTAGGTAGACAGCACCAAAAGCTGAATTAAGCTATTTCAACTTCAGCTACTCAATTGATGTAGCTGAAGTTGTGTAGCTTAATTTGACTTTTCCTCTGCTGTGTAGACACGCCCTATCTGAGTGAGCCAGTGTATATCCAGTTTGCCCACAACCCTTATGTTCTCTTTGCTGACATAAGACACTTGGAATTTGAAAGAGCTGATGGTAATGCATAAGGTATAAAAACTGACATGAGATTACTGCAGAAGAGCTCAAAGCAAAACTGCCTTGTATGCCTAATTTAAGATAATATGACATTTGGCCTCTTAGCAGTGTGCAGCAAAGGATAGACAGGAAACTTCTCATGGTGGCATTTGTGTACTACACCAACCACAACGTTGAGTTTGCCTATTTTTCACTCAAAATTGATTATCTCTGCCTTAGAAAAGGGCTGAGTTTATTTTGAAAGGTGTTTTCAGGGTTTTTTTTAGAAACCTCAAGCTTTTGTTGATGCTTCAGAGGTGACTAAGAGCATGCTACATTCTGGGCTTTTTTGTCAGCACTGATGACAATGATAAAAAATATTATTTGACTATTGCCCTTGGTGGGGATTTGTAGAAATTGACTTGTAGCCTGAGTGAATTTGTGGGCAAACTTTCTGTTGTTTTTAAGATGGGCTTAATCATTATGATAACTGAAATCTCCCTTTCACTTTTAAAGAACATGGTGGCTGTGTCTACATTGGCACGATCTTGCGCCAAAGTGGCCGCTTTTGCGCAAAAACATGCTGCCTGTCTACACTGGCGGGGAGTTCTTGTGCAAGAACACTGACGTTCTAATGTGTGAAATCAGTGCTTCTTGCGCAAGAACTATGATGCTCCCGCTCAGGAATAAGCCCTCTTGCACAACTGTTCTTGCGCAAGAGGCCAGTGTAGACAGGCAACATGAATTTCTCAAAGAAAGCCCGATGGTTAATATGGCCATCAGAGCTTTCTGAAGAGAGCATCTACACTGGCACGGATGCTCTTGCGCAAAAGCACATCTCTTGCGCAAAGGCACACGCTAGTGTAAACGCTCTCTTGCGCAAATACTTTAACGCAAGAGTTCTGCGCAAGATCATGCCAATGTAGACACAGCCGGTCTGTTTGAGGTTTTGCAAAAGCTAGAAAGTTCAACACTGGAATTCAGTAATGAAGGACAGATTTGGCCCTTATGTCTGAAATATACTTACAGCTAGTGAAATTGTAGGGTTAATTATTTCTGTATCTTGAGGTAAAATTGCAGAAAAATCACTGCTTTAACTTCTCATGGGCCTCATGGGGAGCTAGAGCACTTCATACAAATATTGACTGAGGAAGAAGAGTGTCCTGTTCTAAAATGTCATTTTAAATACCATGAACTTCACAAATGGTAATGCATGTGCCTAACAAAGTTTTTGGAGGGAGATTTTCAAAGGCACAAATGGGAGTAAGGCACCTAACTTCCTTTATGCCTTTAAAAATCTCCCGCTTAACCATAAGGCATCCTGAGATTCAGACCGTAGAGACTTGGAGGACTAACAAGAAGATTGAGAGCAGACTCAGAGGTTTTGAAGGACAGTGCCTTCGACATATCCTCAGAGTCCGCTGGGAACAGCATGTTACCAACAAGGAGATAAGCCAGCGCACTGGCATCAACAATGTTGTGGACGAGATCAAGCAAAGACGTTGGAGATGGCTGGGGCATGTCCTTCGGATGAGCAAAACAAGACTTCCTCATATGGCACGCAGCAGATGGACTGCACCTGGAAAGCGTAAAAAGAGGGAGGCCGTTGGGCACCTGGAGGAGGACTGTGGAGGAGGACATGAAAAGGAAGGGCACGACCTGGGAAGAAGTCAGCCGGCTTTCTCAGGACTGTGAAGGCTGGAAAAGATTCGTTGGCACCTTATGCTCCATCAGGAGTGAAGAGGATTATTAATAATAATAAGTCAGCACTATTCCCATATGTGTAGAAAGGCACACTCCAAGATCTGCAGATGCAGAAAGATAGTAAAAGCCAAAGTAATAAAGGTTAAACCCAAGGGCAAAAAGCCCAGCTGGGGAAGGCAAGCCCAGCCCTGACCCAGCCACCCGAAGCTACCTCTTCCACCCAAGGCTCTACCCATCCCATCCCAATCCTTCCTGTGCATGTGGGGTGCATCTACATAGCACTGTAACTTGAAATAAGATATATAATTTGAGCTACACAAATTATATATCTTATTTCAATGCTACTTCAAAATAGCTTATTTCGTCATTTGGTGCTGTCTACACAGCACCAAACTTTGAAATAAAGCACTATTCCAAAACGTCCCTTACTCCTTGTAGAATGAGGTTTACAGGGCTGTCCGAATAGTGAGCCTGAAACAAGGGGCTTGCTGTGACAATGCGGGATAGCTATTTGGGATACTCCGGTATCCTGAAATAGTGTTGCAGTGCAGACTACCCCGTGGAGTGCCAGGGCTACCCAGCCCAGCCCTTCCTGGAGGCGGGGAGAGCCGGGCTGCTTTGGGTTCATTCCCTAAGGCTGACATGCCCTAAGGTGCCACAGCACTCCTCGTTCTTTGTGCCCCTTTCTAAAGCACCCTGCCACACGGCTGGGGACTTAGAGCCGCCGACCGCGCAGGCGCAGCTACTACAGCAGGCTGATTCCTGCTCCCTAAACCCGCCCCCTTCTTCTTTCCAACCTTCCCGTCAGCGCGATGGCTCCACCCTCTTTCTTTTTAGGAGCATGCGCAGAGTGGGCAGCCTGTGACGGCTTGCGCGAGGCGCGGCGGCGCGTGTTGGGCTGTGCTGTGGTGCTGCCGGCCGTGCTGTGCAGCGGAGCGCTGGACGTTGAGGTACCGTGACTGGGCGCGCGGGCCGTTCTTTGGGCGGAGGCGCTGCGGGGCCCAGGCAGGCTGCGGGCCTGACCTTGCCAAGGCCTCGGGCCGCGCTGGGAGGGGCGGAGGCTGATGGGCCCGGGTGGGGGCTGTCACCCCTGGGTTCCTGGGGGCGCCCGAGTCGAGTGGGGGCTCTTGCTCCTCGCACCCCCCTTCCCCAGGCCCGGCCGCTGCTATTCGGTGACCTCTGCGCGGCTCCGCCCCCCGCCTTCCAGGGCCGCGCTAGTGTTGGGGCTCGGGGCTGGCTGCGCCCTGGGCTCTCGCCTCCCGCACTCACTGCGAGGGGCGCCCAGCGACCGGCCAGATCAGGGCCCTGCTCAGACCCGCGCCCCCGCCCTGTTCAAGCTGGGTCTTGGGTTACGGCTGGGTGCGCATGGCTCCGTCACCCCGGCCTCGGGGCACCTTCTGGAGACTCGCGCTCTCGTTTCCTTGCCCCGTGAAGTGCAGAGAAATCAAGTAGTTGGTCCAGAGTCTGGCAGAATGAGGAATTGAATGCAGCTCTCCCAAGACCACATACAGTGCCTTAACCTCAAGGCTGTTCTTCAGATTAGGCTATAGAGTTGTGAAGGTAGAATTTAGCCTTATACATTATAATTAAAGAAGCAGTTTCGTTGATATGGGAAATTGTATCAAATTCAGTTCCTACTCCATTATCAGAATTAATTAGGTCCTACACCTCCCAAAAAGAACAACCAAAGGATTTTATTTTGTCACCAGATTTGGCACATATGGCAGTATACATGGAGGAAACAGATGGCTTGTCTAAGAAGGTGCTTTTTTTAAAGATACTCTTCATAATAGACCCATACTTACTGAAGGTCACACAGTAAATGGCAGAACCAGACTATAACCATGCTTGTGACTGTCATAAAATAAATAAATAAAAATAATAGTTTATTTATTGACAACTGAGGGACTTGAAATAACACTTTGCACTGTTCTGACATCACTTCATAGATATAGTATTAGATACCAGCTAAAAAACTAGGTATTTTGCTGACATTTATGAATTCATCATTAATTGTAAATTCTGACAGTTTATATATGCTGATCCTCCTTATGTTTTTTATTTTAATTTTTTTTCATTTGCTATTGAAAACATATTCATGTTATTTTTAAATATTGCCTGTAATTTTGTCTTTTAGGTGTACAATTTTTTCTCTTCAAATCTTGTCTAAAATTAGAAGTTGTGATGGGTTTGTCTGCTTCATCTCCATCCATTGCCCTTCCCTCACCAAATATATCTGTAAACCCTCAGACAGCATCTGCACCTTCAGAATGTCCAATGCGTCAGGAAAAAATGGAAGGTAACTACCATTTTTGGAGTGAAACAAAATCTAAATCTCAGAAAAATGCTTTGAAAGATATTTGTCAAGGACGGAAAGCTGTTTAGTTAGTATTGTTAGTATGGCAAGTGTTTTCCCTTAAAAATGCAACTTGCAAGTAGTTGTATTTTTAAAGGTGAAGACGTGTGAGTTTCTCACCAAGATTTTTTTTACCTACTACAACCATGGTTCAGCACTCTGTCTCCTGCAATAAATGTCTAAAGATGCATTTCTTACATCGACATAGGTCCTTTTCATGTCTTTAATTACTGAAATCTAGGAAGATAACAGGAACTAATTCTCAAATGCATTTTATACATGTATACTCTTTAAGTCTAATTAGTTTCAGTGACCTGATATCTTTTAAACTGTAGATGCTGGAAGTTAACTTAATCTGAGGATCTCTCCTCCCATCCTTAAATTTGTCATCATAAGTCAGGACATGCAGAAGACTAGGTTTGTACAGCAGTATCTGCATAGCTGTATTGCATTTCCTGTAGTCTTATATATGTCCTTTTGTAAACATTGTGTTAGACTACACAATTAATCAGAAAAACAGAAGCAGAAAATGTAGTTAACTTTCTTTTTGCTTTTCTCTGAAGTGACTGTAAATATAGATTTGTAAAATTCTGTTTGCTTCCTTATAACTTCCAGTCCACATTTATTCAAGCTTGATGCATTTTGAGAATTTGGATGGCTATGAATTTTGGGGGGGAAATCCCAATAAATTCATGTTTGAGCAGAAACAAGTATGGGAACATCACCTCCAGACAAACTGGCTTTGAAAGATTTAAATATGTGAAGGTTTTATAATAGAAACTTTTCTGGAGCTTGAATTTTATTGGCCGCTACTTGGCATTTGCAGTAATAATTGTGGGAGTATTATTTTTATAGAAAGTTCATCACTGTAACGATTACACGTTCTCCATTAAATGAATCACCAGCTCTGTTGTATCAAATGACCACAAACTAGTATTTAACTCTTTTAAGTCGTTTTTTTAATTCATCATTCCCTTCTTAGATCCAGCTTTTGCCATTTCATCTGCATAAGCAGACCATAGCATAGACAGTCTGAACTGAATCAGTGGGGCTCCCCATAGAGTTTGGAATTTCAGGAACAGGGCTTTTGATGCAAATGAATGTTGAAAAATAAGGTGAATTATTTTTCAGTTGCTTAGTGTCTGCATTTGATCAGAGACTTTGGTGTAAAGGTTGTACCTCCCTAACCCAGGACTCTGCCACACCATGGATGTTCCTGGACCAGAGAGCCCATGGTCAGGGAGGCCAGTGGTTGGCAGGAGTCTCAGGCAACGTGGGGAGCACAGCGCCAGGCAGCTCAGGTAGCGTGGGAATCCCGCAATGTGGCCAGAAGCCCTGTGGCGGGGGTGCTCTGGTGGCATATGGAGCCCTGTGGCAGGGGGTCCACCAGGGCCGGGAGCTCTGGTAGCGCAGTTAGATATGTGGCAGAAGCTTAGGCAGTGCAGGGAGCCTTGTAGCCCGTCTAGGAGTCCTGTGGCAGGGAGCACAGATGGCGCAGCGGGGAGTCCCAGGGCCGAGGAGTCCAACCAGGGCCAGCAGCACAGCTGGCTGAAGGTAGTGGGGACTGACTGGGGCCAAAAGCAGAGTCGGTGCGTGTCTGGAAGGCCAGTGACAAGGGACTTCCCTGGTCCAGCAAATTTCCTTGTTTAGGACTGGCCACGTCCCAAGGGTGCTGGACTATGGAGGTCCAACCTGTATTACTTATCAGGTGAAATCCGTGGATTTCATTCTCTTAGGAACCATCAAATTGCTTAGACAAAAACAAATTTTAGTTTTTTGTATATTTACATTCAAAAGTCATGTTGAAACTTCAAGTATAAGAATGAAAAAATTGCCAGCTCTTTGACTGACAAGGTTATTTTTATTTAATTGGAACTGTCAATATAATTTTGTTGCTGTCCTTTTAAAAATAAGACACTCAGGGCTGTTCCCCACTCTAGGACTCCGAGTGCAGGAGATGTGGGCCTGCAAAGATCTTAAATACCTTACCTCTTTCTATGGGTTTTGCTTACAAAAAAAGTCCCCAGAGTCACAGATTCACTTGCTCCGAGAAAAAACAAACAAAAAGCTACCACCATCAAGTGATTTCACCCTAAAAAACCAGGAGGGAACACTTGAATTCCTTCACCAGAGGTACTCCAAAAGAGCTTGAAAAAAGAAAAGCGAGAAACAAGCTGCAGTCTCGTTTCTGACAGTTTATATATTCCAGGATACAAGACTCAAATCATCACCTTTAAAAATGATTTTTATTAACAAACAAAAGATATACTTGATAAAGCATACTTGGTTGCTAGGTGTACAGAGCAACTAAGTAAAACAAATTAAAACCCAGAAAATCTCTGGGAACAACTCTTAGATAGTGAATGAGTGAGGAAAGGCAGGGATTCACATAGAGAAGTTTAAACCAAACAACCAAAATAAAGAAACCCTGATCTCAACTAGATACGCTTTTCCCTTCTACTCATGATACATGCTGATCTGTACTTCAAGGTCCAGTTTCATAGAATCATAGAGCTGGAAGAGACCTCAGGAGGTCATCAAGTCTAGCCCCCTGCCCAAGGCAGGACCAATCCCAACTATACTACTTTACTAAGTTTACTCCCATGTACTATATTTCTTATAGGCATGGTAATTTTGATCCCTGCATTTTCTCTCTCCAGCCCTTTTCTTAGAAATCCCCACAAAGGAAGAGCAGACCAGGTATCTATATCCAATTCAAATTTCAGAAATGTATCCCCGTTGGTTCTTTTGGCCCCCTGCCAACACCCTTGCTAGCTACCCGAATTTAACCACTTAATCATCGGTGTTGGCCAGTACTCCTATCCATCACAAAGCCATAGTATCCTCTTGTTAAGAGGAAGTTGGAGCCCCTGCTCAATTAAAAAGAACAAATGGTGTGGCTTGGTGAACTCTGAAGGCATCTCTACACGGCAGGACTAAAGCTGAAATAAGCTATGCAACTTCAGCTACATCAGTTGTGTAGTTTAAGTCGAAATAGCTTAATTTGGCTGTTGATGCTGTCTACGCAGCAGGAAGTCGAGCATTCTTCCTTCGACTTTTCTTACTCCTCGTAAAATGAGGGTTACAGAAGTAAGAGTAAGAAGTCCTCCAGCTCAATATTATTTCAGCATTATGTCGAAGTAACTACTTGCAGTGTAGACATACCCTATGTTATGGTGTTACATTATAGAAGTACCCAAAGAGAATTGTCTTGTGTACCTATATGCACATCATGTTCTTCCCTTTCCAAGTCCTACTATATTTTATTATAAATTTTTTTCTACTAATGTATGGTTTAATGTTTTCTTTATTTCAGGTTGTCCAATGCACATGAAGTTTCCTGACCAAGGTGCTGAGAACCAAAATGATACTGTTCCTGCACATCAAGATAGAGCATATGAATATGTGGCGTGTCCTATAAAATCTAGTACATCTCTAATAAAGGATGACATAGATCCTAGAAATATGGTAACTTTTATGTGGTCTGTGTCTTCTTAAGATCTGTTACTTTCTGAAGCATGTTAACTATGAAAATGAGATCTTAGTAGCATTGGCATACACACAAGCATGATGGATATTAAAGCTGTTACTCTTTCATACTGAATTTCCTGGTCTTATATTTCTGTTGCAAATACACTTAAGAGAAACTGCGGAACAATTAAGGCCAAGATTTTGTCTGCTTTTAAAATCCTTTCACTTGGGTAAGGAGTGCCCTTACAATTACAACGTGCTATATGTGTGTTAAGGGTTCATTTAATATTTCCAAGGCTGAATGGTGTTCTAAGCACTGTGGTGTATTGATTGGTGAGCTCAGTCTGATGGGATTGCTCAGATGGGTCTGAAGCAGGACCTGAGCAAGGTTTTCACTGTCTAAAATAAAATCGTGATGTGGAGTTTTGGATTTAAAGAGGAGAGAAAGGCAGTGGTAGGCATGGATGAGAAGTACCAGCTCTAAGAGAGAGTTGTTTTTTCAGAGTCTTTACAAGGGCCAAGCTTTTTGATGTCTGTAAGCAACTGTTTTGTTGCGACTTTTTTTAAATCACTTATGATATAGCAGGATGCTTTTGGCTCTAAGTTTTTGTTAAAGAAATCATTTGTGTTTAGATGCCACCACCTAATCAAATGCCATCCAGGGATCAGCCATTTCCACTATCAACTGTCAGAGAAGAATCTTCCATTCCTAGAGCACAGTCAGAACAAAAATGGGTTTATCCTTCTGAGCAAATGTTTTGGAATGCTATGCTAAGGAAAGGGTAAGTAAATTGTTTTTTACCCAATAGAATTAGGGATGAGAACAAGTAGTTAAGTAGACGATGAACCTAGGCTTATTAAAAAAAAAAAACAAATGGTCTGGTAGCACTTCATAGACTAACGAAACATGTAGATGGTATCATGAGCTTTTGTGGGCAGAGCCCACTTCTTTAGATGACCGGAGTTATGAGTTGGGGATATGAAAACTCGAAATAAATAGAAGAGGGTAAGGGGAGGGGGGAGAGGGAGGGTAGGAGACAGAGCATCATTAAGTATCTGGAGAATGGGTACTTAAACCTAAGCAGATAAAAATCAAAGTCAATAGATAGATTCCTAAAACAGGAAGGATACCACTCAGGGAGCTGTTAGCACCTTCAGTTGTTATTAAGTAGGTAGAGTCCCCACCAGCCCATATCACAATTGAGTCCATTAGCATGTGAATTGAATTTGTGGATGAACTGGGATTCCAGGGCTTCTCTGTGTATTTGGCTTGTAGAGCTGGTTTGTGACAAGACAGCTACTTGCAGGTCTGTCAGACTGTGGTTAGGCAAGGTGAAATGCTCACCAGCAGGCTTCTGTATATTCCCTTTACGTATATCCAATTTGTGTCCATTGATTCTTTCCTGCAGAGACTGTCCAGTTTGTCCAATATATATAGCAGTGGGGCACTGCTGGCATTTGATGGCATAGATCAAATTACTGGATATACAGTCAAATGACCTTTTGATTTTGTGGCCTATGTTGTTTGCTCCAGTGATGAATTTGCCAGTGTAGATATGTGGGCAGAGTCGGCATCTTTTTAGGTTGCAGGGCTGGGTTTCTGGAGGTTTATGATGTGGTTGTGTGGCATGGTTATCAGAAAGAATACATTTCAGATTAGGGGGTTGTCTGTAAGCAAGAATAGGTTTTTCTCCTCAGGCCTCTGAGAGCAAGGGATCGTTTTCCTAGATGGGTTGTAGATTGTGTCTAATGCGTTGGAGGGGTCTGAGTTGTGGACTGTAGGTAATAACAAGAGGAGTTCTGTTGTTTTCTCTTTTGGGTCTGTCTTGAAGTAGTTCATGTCTGGGTATTTCTTTGGTTCTGTCAATTTTGTTTTTTCACTTCCCCAGGTGGGTATTTCAGTTTTAGGAATGCTCTGTAAAGATCCTGTAGGTGACTGTCTCTGTCTGTGGGGTTGGAGCAAATCCGGTTGTATCGTAGGGCTTGGCTGGTGCTAGGGAGCTGGTTTTTAAATTGGCTTCTCTTGTGGATCGGCTCCTGCCTGGCACTCCACACTGCTGTCTCTGATACAGCAACAACAGCATGGACTGGCAGGGTGATCCCCGGAAGTGGGGGTATAGGGCACTGGCTGCCAGCCCTGCCCCTGGGGACTATAAAATGACTAACTGCATAAGCATAAGAATTCATGCTGTCTAACATCCCTAAATAGAATGGCACTAGCCTGAAGACTGCAGAATAACTTACTATATGTTGATTTAGTAGGCATTTAATTAAGGGTCTGATGGGTTGCAGGCAATAATCAGGTTAGTCGGAGACATTAGTATTCTTTTAAAAAGTTTTCCAAAGAGTACACTGGTCTCAAAAACTTGGTGGTCATGTTTAGTCTTTTGGGGGGGGGGGAGTTCCACCATTATGAACACTAACTAGATCAGGTCCACTGGTCTAGTGGCTTCTGTGTCTGTCAGTATAAAAGCAGTTAGACATTCAGGGTATGTCTAGACTACATCCCTCTGTTGCCAGAGGGATGTAAATTAGACATACCGACATTGCAAATGAAGCGAGGATTTAAATATCCCGCGCTTCATTTGAATAAATAATGGCCGCCGCGTTTTGCCGAGTCAGCACTTTGTCGGCAAAAAGCGGCTGTCAAGACGGGATCGGGCGACAAAGAAAGCCTTTGTCAGCCGATCCCTTATGCCTCATAAAACGAGGTTTACAGGATCGCTGACAAAGGCTTTCTTTGTCGCCCGATCCCCGTCTTGACAGCCGCTTTTTGCCGACAAAGTGCTGACTCGGCAAAACGCGGCGGCCATTTTTATTCAAATGAAGCGCGGGATATTTAAATCCCCGCTTCATTTGCAATGTCGGTATGTCTAATTTACATCCCTTTGGTGACAGAGGGATATAGTTTAGACATACCCTCACTGAATAGGTTAAGATCAACTGGTGTTAAAAATACTGGTGGCTACAGGAACTTTGCATATGACTAGGGCTTGCTGGTGTTGGCTAGCATCATGGGAATGAAAATGGTTTTAGCAATAGTGTGATTTGTGTGTTAAAAAAAGAAAGAGCTAGTGTAGACAAGCCCTGAATAAAGCACTTAAGTCTCTGAGCCAAAAAATGCTTTGGATCAGTAATGGGAAGAGTGAAACACAACTCATTTTTTTTTTTTTTTCATATGTGTTTAAAGTGTTTTCTTGTTGGAACTGTCATATTTAAACTCATCTTTTTAAGGTCTAATTAAGTTGTTATTTATAGCACTATATTCAAAGGAGTAAAATGTATTTACTATTTATAACTATACATAATACCATTTATTAAAAACCATCTTAACACTAAGGCCCTAATCACGTTCTAATGCCATAATCCTAGAATACTAGGACTGGAAGGGACCTCGAGAGGTCATCGAGTCCAGTCCCTTGCCCCCATGGCAGGACCAAATACTGTCTAGACCATCCCTGCTAGACATTTATCTAACCTACTCTTAAATATCTCCAGAGATGGAGATTCCACAACCTCCCTGGGCAATTTATTCCAGTGTTTGACTAACCTGACAGTTAGGAACTCTTTCCTAATGTCCAACCTAAACCTCCCTTGCTGCAGTTTAAGCCCATTGCTTCTTGTTCTATCCCCAGGGGCCAAGATGAACAAGTTTTCTCCCTCCTCCTTATGACACCCTTTTAGATACCTGAAAACGGCTATCCTGTGTCGTCCCCCTCCTCCCCAGTCTTCTCTTTTCTAAACTAAACAAACCCAATTCTTTCAGCCTTCCTTCATAGGTCATGTTCTCTAGACCTTTAATCATTCTTGTTGCTCTTCTCTGGACCCTCTCCAATTTCTCCACATCTTTCTTGAAATGTGGTGCCCAGAACTGGACACAATACTCCAACTGAGGCCTAATCAGTGCAGAGTAGAGCGGAAGAATGACTTCTCGTGTCTTGCTCATAACACACCTGTTAATGCATCCCAGAATCATGTTTCCTTTTTTTTGCAACAGCATCACACTGACTCATATTCAGGTTGTGGTCCACTATAATCCCTAGATCCCTTTCTGCCATACTCCTTCCTAGACAGTCGCTTCCCATTCTGTATGAGTGAAACTGATTGTTCCTTCCTAAGTGGAGCACTTTACATTTGTCTTTATTAAACTTCATCCTGTTTACCTCAGACCATTTCTCCAATTTGTCCAGATCATTTTGAATTATGACCCTATCCTTCAGAGCAGTCGCAACCCCTCCCAGCTTGGTATCATCTGCAAACTTAATAAGCGTACTTTCTATGCCAATATCTAAATCGTTGATGAAGATATTGAAGAGAGCCGGTCCCAAAACAGACCCCTGCAGAACCCCACTTGTTATACCTTTCCAGCAGGATTGTGAACCATTAATAACTACTCTCTGAGTACGGTTATCCAGCCAGTTATGCACCCACCTTATAGTAGCCCCATCTAAGTTGTATTTGCCTAGTTTATTGATAAGAATATCATGCGAGACCGTATCAAATGCCTTACTAAAGTCTAGGTATACCACATCCACGCTTCTCCCTTATCCACAAGACTCGTTATCCTATCAAAGAAAGCTATCAGATTGGTTTGACATGATTTATTCTTTACAAATCCATGCTGGCTGTTCCTATCACCTTCCCACCTTCCAAGTGTTTACAGATGATTTCCTTAATTACTTGCTCCATTATCTTCCCTGGCACAGAAGTTAAACTAACTGGTCTGTAGTTTCCTGGGTTCTTATTTTCCTTTCTATAAATGGGCACTATTTGCCCTTTTCCAGTCTTCTGGAATCTCTCCTGTCTCCTATGATTTTCCAAAGATGATAGCTAGTGGCTCAGATACCCCCTCTATCAGCTCCTTGAGTATTCTAGGATGCATTTCATCAGGCCCTGGTGACTTGCAGGCACCTAACTTTTCTAGATGATTTTTAACTTGTTCGTTTTTTTATTTTATCTTCTAAACCTCTCCCTTTCCCACTAGCATTCACTATGTTAGGCATTCCTTCAGACTTCTCAGTGAAGACTGAAACAAAGAAGTCATTAAGCATCTCTGTCATTTCCAAATTTCCTGTTACTGTTTCTCCCTCCTCACTGACCAATGGGCCTACACTGTCCTTGGTCTTCCTCTTGCTTCTAATGTATTTATAAAAAGTCTTCTTGTTTCCCTTTATTCCCATAGCTAGTTTGAGCTAATTTTGTGCCTTTGCCTTTCTAATCTTGCCCCTGCATTCCTGTGTTGTTTGCCTGTATTCATTCTTTGTAATTTGTCCTACTTTCCATTTTTTTTATATGACTCCTTTTTTATTTTTAGATCATGCAAGATCTCGTGGTTAAGCCAAGGCAGTCTTTTGCCATATCTTCTATCTTTCCGACGCAGCGGAATAGCTTGCTTTTGGGCCCTTAATGATGTCCCTTTGAAAAACTGCCAACTCTCCTCAGTTGTTTTTCCCCTCAGTCTCGATTCCCATGGGACCTTACCTATCAACTCTCTGAGCTTACCAAAATCCGCCTTCCCGAAATCCATTGTCTCTATTTTGCTGTTCTCCCTTCTACCCTTCCTTAAAACTGTGAACTCTATGATTTCATGATCACTTTCACCCAAGCTGCCTTCCACTTTCAAATTCTCAACCAGTTCCTCCCTATTTGTTAGGATCAAATCTAGAACAGCTTCCCCCCAGTAGTTTTTTCAACCTTCTGAAATAAAAAGTTGTCACCAATGCAGTCCAAGAACTTATTGGATAGTCTGTGCCCCGCTGTGTTATTTTCCCAAAATATATCTGGATAGTTGAAGTCCCCCATCACCTCCAAATCTTGGGCTTTGGATGATATTGCTAGTTGTTTAAAAAAAGCCTCATCCACTTCTTCCACCTGGGTAGGTGGCCTGGAGTAGACTCCTAGCATGACATAACCCTTGTTTTTAACCCCTTTAGCCTAACCCAGAGACTCTCAACACTTCCGTCTCCACCTCACTCCAAGTGTGTTCATTTTTAATATATAAGGCAACACCTTCTCCCTTTTTTTCCCTGTCTATCCTTCCTGAGCAAGCTGTACCCTTCCATACAAACATTCCAATCGTGTGTATTATCCCACCAAGCAATGTAGCACATGCTGTTTATTTGGTCAAGCTGTGATTAATGTTAGATAACTATAATATGTACATAAAAAGTTCAATAAGAGGACTAAGCAGGGGAGTAGTTACTTGACAGAGTTGTTCTGTAATCTTGGGACAGATCTTTAACCTCACAGTGGAAATGGGGAACTTAAGCTCCAATATTTGATAAAATTTCCAAAATCGTTTTCCTTTCTTAGATGGAGGTGGAAAGATGATGACATAAACCCCAACGATATGAGTAATATTATTAAGATTCATAATCAGAACAATGAGCAGGCTTGGAAAGAGATTTTAAAGTGGGAAGCTCTTCATGCTATGTAAGTACATTTGAGATAAAAAGCAAAAAAATTACTGTGGTGCTTGCCACTTAAGTCTTTACAAGTCAGAATGGTTTTAGTGACCTGATGCTTATAATAGTGTAGTGGAGTATATCATTAAGTTAGATTTATAGTAGCAAAGGATTTTGACTAGTTGTTTGTGTGTCTTATAGCCAAAACTGATCATCAGCATTTCTGTCATGCAAGACAGGCTTGCTTATTTTTCAGATAGGGTACCAAAATCCCTTAGTTAGGAGCAAAGGTTTGACAAGATCCAGTGGCTGAAAGTTTGTTAGCAACACTTTAAAACTAGAAATAAGATGCAGATTTTAATATGTTAACTAACAGTTGGAACATATTATCAAGGATGGGGCAAATTATCATGTGGAGTCCTCAAATCAAGATCTATAAAAGATATGTTGTAGTTCAGCCACAGGATATGGAAGCTACAGAATGCAGGGATCATTGGTGAAATTCTGTGTCCTGCATAAGCAGGCAGTCAGACTAAACCATAAATGTCTTAAGCCATGCCTACACCAGGAAAGTATTTTGAAATTACTAAATTCAGTTTAATCTTAATTTAATAAATTCAAACTAGCGTGACCACACTACAGGGAAGCCTCAAAATTAGTCCAAGGCAGGCACCATTAATGTGGACGTACTGCCTCTGACTTAGAGCCCCAGGAAGCACCAGAACATTCACACTACCATTATTTTGAAATAACTATTGGAATTAGTGTTACTCATGATGAAAAGCAGGAGTACAGATTTCAAATTCTGTGGGACCTTCCCTCCCTCCTCGCGCAGGAAGGATGTCCCAGACAGCGGGACCCCCCTGCCCCCCCCACGCAGGAAGGCAGGCAGCAGGGAGAAGGAAGTCCCTGGCTACGTGCCAGATCCAACTTCTCAGGAAGCACACCGGCTGTTTGGGGGAGGAGCAGCCTGCATGCTTCCTGAGATGCTGGCTCCGGCACGCAGCCTGGGACTTCCCCCTCCACCACCGCAGGAAGGCAGCAGGGGGAAGGAAGTCCCTGGCTATGCACCAGACTTGGCTTTTCAGGAAGCATGCTGGCTGTTTGTGGGGGAAGGGAGGAGCAGCGCACGCTGCGAGATCCCCAGCTACTGGCTGAGCTGTTCCTGTCCCCATCCCCTGTCCAAACCCCCACCAGCACCCTACGCCCTGGCCAAACCCCTATCCTGCCCCTGCCTTGTGGCCTGCCCCATATCCAGCACCCTGCCCAGAAACCCTCCAGCACCTGCCCCCTGGGCAGACGCTATCCAGCACCCTGTTCTTGTCCCCTCTCTCCTGGCCAGACACTTACCTCCAGCTTGCTCCTGTACCCTATTTTCCACCCAAATTCTGCCCCCGCCCCCCATCCGTATCCCACTCACTGGCAGCCCTGTCCCACACACTGGATCCCTCATTTTTGACCCCACCTCAGAATGTAGAGGGGCCCTCAAATTCCACTAACCCTGGAACCCCAGAAGAGTTCATCTGGCCTGAGGCCTTGAACCTCAGTGCTACCTACCCTCCCCCCCCCCCTACATGGGGTTGGAGTTCCAGGGAAGTGAGATGTCTCAGTTGGGGCCACATCAGTGAGGCTTTGGGGGGGGGGGGGGGATTAGAGGGTGTGTTTGGTTATTTTTTGTTTGTTTTTGGTTTTGGTTTTTTTTGGCATCTCACTTGTGTGGTCCCGACTGATTTTACTGTGGGTCAGTGACTCCGACCCAAAACAGGTTCCCATCCCATAAATTAAAGACAATGATGAAACGTTTTGTGTTGGACATAATATTTTATTTAAAAATGAAGCCTGGGCTATCTGTCTGCAGCATCATAACACTCCTGCACCCCGACCCCAATCTTGAGCCCCTCATAGACCTGAGCCCCTCATACCCCCAAACTCCTGCACTCCCACATCCCCAAGTCTTCTTCCACAACACTTCTACACCATCCACACACTGCAAATCTGTGTCCTGAGCCTATCATGCTCCCAGCCTCCCTGCCCTGAGCTTCCCATATATCCCATCCCAAACTCCTGCACCCCCACATCCACAAGCCTGTACCTTTCTCAGCACCCCAGCCCTCTACCTCACCCCCACACTCTCCATCCTGGAGCCCCCACCATGAACCAGCATCCCCTTCTCTGCCTCCTCCTATACCCAGATTTCCCCTGCCCCTCCAGAGCGTGCAACGTTCACCCCCTCCCACACCCAAATCCCTCATTCCCACCCCAGAGCCCACACCTCCAACCAGTGAGTAAGGGCTGGGGACAGCAAGTGATAGAGAGGAGGGGAAAGGAGCAGGTGGGGCCTCAAGGAAGGTGTGGGGCAAATCTTGGCTTGCCCTGACATATAAAAAGTGATCTTCAGCGTAAAAAGATTGGAGACCTCTGCCTAAAGCCGAGCTGCCGTATCTAGTGTAGACCTGGCTTTAGAATAACCAAGGGGCTGCTTTAACATGTGCTGGCAATATATAGTCAGAAGACTGGCTATACTGGTTCATCGAGCCCAGTATCCTGTCTTCTGATGGTGGCCAATGCTATTGCTTCAGAGGGAATGAACAGAAATGGCAAAACCTTCATGTGATCCATCTGGCAGTCAGAGGCTTAGCCATCCAGAGCATATAATTGCATCCCTGACCATCTTGCCTAGTAGGTATTCGTGACCCCTTCGTCCATGAATTTTATGTAATTCTCTTTTTGAACTGAGTTATACTTTTGGCCTTCTCAGCCTCCCCTGGCAGGAAGATTCACAAGCTGACTGTGCAGTGTGTGAAGTAGTTTTTCCTTATGCTTATTTTTATATCTGCTGCCTGTTCAATTAGGTGACCCCTGATTTTTGTGTTATGAGAAGAGTAAATAACACTTCCTTATTCACTTTCTCCACAACATTCATGATTTTATAGACCTCTGTCGTATTCCTCTCTAGGGACCCATATGTCATATGAGAATCAGCAGAGTTCCATCTTAGTGTCTCCCTCTGAAGCACCCTCTACACTGGAATCAGCAGCTCTTTGGTCCAGAATTCAACTTTGCCATTTTTATACTGAGAGCTCCCTTGCTGTGGGCAGTGCTTCACCCACAGTCTCCTTCAACGCTTGAGTGGTCTATTCGGAAAAGAGAATTTGACCCAATGTGGTACTGTTGGCCAGAAATTATTTCTAGTGTTTTTCTTCTGTCACGGGTACTCTCATTACTGCCCTCCCCAATGGAGATACTGATAAGATATGTTAGATCAATGGTTTCCAACTGCTGGACTGCGACATGCTGCCAAGCCACACCCATGGGGGCTGGGGTATACCCCAGGTGTGTGGCCGGTAGCTGCCGGAGTTGAAGTTGGCTGTTTGCGTCAGTTCTGGGGCTGAAGCCAGCTACTGTGCAGCGGTTCAGAGGCCTGGGGTGTACCCCAGAGCTGCTGCACAGCAGCTGGCTTCAGCTCCAGCAGCCGCCACATGGTGGGCAGCTGCCCACCTGAAGCCACCTGCTTCGTGGCTGCTCTGGTGGTCAGGGCTGTAAACTTCAAAGAAATGTGGGAAAAGATGCAGCAGCAGAGGTCCCATTAACTAAAGTGTGTGAGTACAAATGTTTAACTTATGCTGTGATTAATCATCATGTCAATTATCAATAATATTATGTTGTATATTTTCAGATATACAACAAATTAGCATTCTTACATGGCTCTTTGTTTACCACTGGTTCTGAATTTTGATGTAGTTTGGCTTTTTGGGGTGAAAAGGTTGCAGACCCCTGCTGTATTGGGTGATGCAAAAATTTCAGGTGTGTTAAAAGCCTTTAAAGCTGCTTTTGAAACCTGAACAAAAGTCCTAGCTCGTGTTATTTGCATGATTACATTTCAAACAAAATTTACATAGGTGTTAATGGCTTAAGAAAGGAAAGGATTCTTTTAACAGATTTTTTTTTTTTTTTTTTTTAGTGTTGTAGATACCTGCAAACTCTGATCCTAATGATGTTAAACAAATATTCAAATGAATTTGCATAATGAATACAGAGATATGCAAATAATGTTATCAGTCTGCCAAAAATTTGTGACTTGGTTTGCTGCTCTGCAGTATTTAAAAAAAAAAAAAAAAAAAAAGGTTGAGAACCACTGTGTTAGATAACAGTGTTACTTTCACATTTATTGAGAGCTTACTGCTGACTTGTTTTAAAGTGACTTCTTATTTCAATAACTGATATTAGATAACTGTGTGGTAAAAATATGCAATTTATATATTGCATATTAATATAAGCTAGTTCATTATCTGTCTTAAAACTGTTTTTTTAATTGTTCAAAATGTATTTAGAGAATGCCCATGTGGACCATCATTGATGCGGTTTGGAGGTAAAGCTAAGGAATATTCACCCAGAGCCAGAATACGCTCTTGGATGGGGTATGTTTGCAAAACTGGAAGTGTGATATTCCCCCATTATGTTGAAATGTGATGTAGAAGTAAATTTTTAAAATGTTGTAGAACTATAGTTTCAAACTATATTTACCCGAACAGAGACAGGATTTTTGAATGCATATTGTAAAAAATATCCTCTATATAGTCCACATGACTTTGGTGCCCATTTTATGAAATGTAATTTTGATTTAATAGTTAATAAGTTAGTTAATTTTCTCAATTTTCTTTCCAGATATGAACTTCCTTTTGACAGACATGATTGGATTGTTGATCGTTGTGGAAAAGAAGTCAGATATGTTATTGATTATTATGATGGTGGTGAAGTAGATAAGAGTTATCAGTTCACCATCTTGGATGTCCGTCCTGCATTTGATTCTTTCTCTGCTGTGTGGGACAGAATGAAAGTAGCTTGGTGGCGTTGGACTTCATAATTGTACTGAAACTGTATTTTCTCAAATTGAAGATGAGCTGCCATTGGAACTTTAAATAAAGATAATAATAACTGCACTTATCTTCATTAACCAACATTGTCCTTTTCTCTGGGGGGAAAACACTGTGCAGTTTTGTATGAACAAATACTTCATACCATCTTTAAAAGTTGGGTACATGCTTTTTGCTATTAGGTTTATTTCCGTGTTCAAGTTTCCTCATAGCTGAAAAATCGGTGTTCTTTACAGTTATTTAAGACTAACCTGCACAAAATTAGTGATTCTCACAAAGTGCCAGTCATTATGGGGCCTGATCCTGATTGATACTGCTGCACTATAGATAATAAGTGGGAGTTCTGTAAGTGTTTATACTTGGTCATTAAAAGTGGTACATGTATACAGTGATGGGTGTTGTGTAAAAATCTAGGTAAATTATTGTTGCAAACAAGTAATGTATCTAGTTACACACAGGTATTTTACTCATCCATATCTAAATCTGCTGAGATGATTTCAGTTGACTAACTGTTTAATTACAAAACTATGGCCTGTGAATATTTTAAAGGTATGTTAACTGAAACTAATGTAGGAAGTTGGGTGCCATTATTTGCAACATCCTGAGGTTATTAGGTGGTTGTCACAGACTTTTTAAAGAAAAGCAATTCATAATTTGAAGTATGATGGTTACTTCTAAAAATGCTACTTCTGTGTTATAAAAAGCAGGAAATAAAATGGAATTTCAGAGTAGTTAAGTTCCATTTTTTTTTTTAAGTTATGAAAAATACGGGGTTTGAGTTAATTAAATATATACTTAACGCCTACTGAAAGCAATGTTCTTTTTACATGGAAACTCTGCAAAGCAGAATTAAGTCTATTGTATGAAATCTTAATTTTGGGGGTAACTGCCTCTCCTAAGAAAAAGATAATTGGACAGTGTTCAATTTTTACATATTTTGAGGAATATATTGTTAAATTCAAATTTTTAGTCCGTGTTTTGCAGATTTGGTAGATAACTTACTGTATGCTGAAATGTGTTACGTAAAAAGTATAAATGTAGAGTATCAAATATTAAAGTATGAACTTGATTTGACTTGCTTTTTCTTGCTATTATAATATAGATATTTAAAATTACTTATTGTGCCTGGTAGTCCTGTGGCACCTTAGGGACTAACAGATATATAGGATCATGAGCTTTTGTGGGTGTAATTGCATCTGGTGTAACAAATTGAATAATCTTACATGAGTATAGTAAGGGAAATTACTTTGTAATGGTTTTCTAATTTGATATTCTATATAAATCATACTTCAGGTTCCATGGAATCACAAGCTCAATATAAAGCTTAAATTCATCCTCCCTTTTCCTGCATTTCCTGTTTAAGACTGATCCATTCATGTATGTCACTTTGGATTGGAAGGAGTAACTGAATACTGTATTCTGGTCCTGTTGGAATTTCTCCAACATATATACTTAACTTTTTGGATGAAGGGCTGCGTGTAACTGGATTTTTATGGGAAGCTGCTTTCAGAGGGGTACTTTTGCAATGAACTGACTTTTTTACTTATGAGGTAATGATCTCCTATAGCTCCTACTTAGAAGGTTGTAGTGGAAACCACCTTTGTTGTCCAGAGGAAAAGTTCTCTCTTCAGAGGCTTCCAGAAAGTTTTGTATAGCTTAATGTCTGACATAACTGAAGTGGTTTTTCTTTTCTTTTCTTTTTTCTCTCCTTCCTCTCCCTCCCCCCAATCCTTGTTCAGAATTTATAGCCACCTGAATTGAAGGCAGTTTTGGACAATAATCTACCTGAGACTGGTGTACTACTGTGCAAAAGGCCTATTAGGAAGATAAATGGACAGCCTGTGAAACTACATTTGCTAGTGGAAGAATTACAAACCAACATTAGCGGTTGGATCCACCCTGTATGATGTGTGTCCTGTCCTACACCTTACAAATCAGTCTTGGTAACTTGTAATGCATACAATCCTGATTGTGTAGGTCTCATGCAAAACAGAAAAGGTGGTAATACTTACATCGATATTCAGAAACTTTAGGAAAAAACTCACATACCTCCTTGATTGCAGAAACAGTGGCTTTTTATTATTTTTAAAGTATCCATTCAATGAAGAACAAAAAAGATAATGTGTTATACACCACTACTTGAATTTCAGTCTTCTAGTGTGCTTCCACTGGCTGTGTATGAATTAAACTTCATTCTTTGCAATGCTTGAATATTACTTAAGAAATGTAATATTTTGTCATTTGATTCTCTGTTGTAATAAAGTGAACTTTTTTTACTTTACTGTTATAATCTAATATATAAAGGAGAATGTTTGTGCGCTAATAACTTGGACACTATAAGAACTACCGCAACCAAACTTTGCATGGGATAACCTTTTATCCAGGAGAAGGTTTTACAGGACTGTGGAAGGGAAGAGATGGGAGACAGACACCTCTCCCCGGGGCTGCACAGAGTGTGGCAATGCGGGGAGAAGTGGCTTCCCGGGGGAAGCGGCGGGGCCAGTCACTCACTAAGGCTGGCAGAGGGACAAGGAAGCGGAGGGCGGGCTGGGGTGCAGCTCCCTTCCTTCTCCCTCCCCTCAGGCGCCTCACCTCCGTTATATCAACTGTGAACTTATATTTCAACAATGCATAGTGACAAAGCGCAAGGACAGTCACTTAAAGTACAGGCAGTCCCCGGGTTACGTACAAGATAGGGACTGTAGGTTTGTTCTTAAGTTGAATTTGTATGTAAGTCGGAACTGGTACATATTGTAGGGGAAACTCTAGCCAAACATTTCTCCAGAGCTCAGTTTTATTCTCCCACACCTCACTTCCCTCAGTCCTTTATTCTCAAGCTGAGGTGTCTGCTGAGAAAAGCCGCTCCGCGTCTCCCTGGTCTGCTGGGGGGGCGCCCAGCAGACCAGGGAGACGCGGAGCGGCTTTTCTCGCCGCAGAGGACGTGGGCGGCGGGACCACGGCTCGTCTCGGCGGTCTGCTGGGGGGGGGAAGCGCAGCTAGTGCGGGGTTGCCTCACACCGTTTGTAAGTAGGGATCCGATGTAAGTCGGATCCATGTAACCCGGGGACTGCCTGTAGTTGGAATTGATTTGGAGACCTCTTGCTTTTCACTTGGATAACTCTGTTGTGTGTTCAAGAGTTGGAAGTGGAAAAAATTTGTACATATTTGTTAAGAATAATGAAAAAATATAGTTTACAATAAAGTTTTTGATAACATGTAAAATTGGTTTTTATACTTTTTTTATATATATATTTTAATCCCTATAGAACTCAGTGCAACTCTTCTACCATTCAAAAAACGATAATGGACTACTGTTTTTCTAAATTTTGTTCCTCCACTTACCCAGCGTTGCTCAGGAAACTCCCGCTAGTATTTTCTAGTTTAAGACCTAAGCTGTTGGTGCTGGTGATTTTTCTCATGTTTAGTGATTTATTAAATGAGCCAGTTTACATCCAGCTTTAGACTAACTTAAGTCTGTTGCATAACTACACAACTATATTGGAGTGTTCATTGGAGAATATGCTCTGCATATATTCAGATGAGGAGGGCATCTGAGAAGAGCTAAGAAGTCTGTGCAGTATTAGTTTGAAGTAATAGCAGATCTTGAAGTAAGAGCATATGTTGTAAGGGCTGAAGATTTATCGAAGATTCACCATGTGTTGGAAGGGGAGTGCAGAGGTCTCATCAATAGTATTCAGACTTCCAGCGCTACTGGAAAGAGGAAGATTCTATAAACTTTGAATTTAGGTTCTGATTCAAAGTGCATAGATAAGTGGAAAGATCCACTGATTTCAGTGACCCCATCGCTTAAGTTTGCACTGTTTAATAAACTGGGGCTTTGAGATAGGCCAGCTCCACAGTGGGGGGGACAAAGTTGAATTAAAGTACATAACTCCAGTTACGTAAATAGCATAGCCTGAGTCAGCATACCTTACTTTGAGTTACTGCAGCGTCTCCACTGTGGGGTGTCAATGGGAAAAACTCTCCCTTTAACTCCACTTACTCTTTTTGATCTAGTGGAGTACCAGAGTCGACAGGAGTGTGATCAGTGGCAGACTTAGTGCAGGGATGGGCAATAATTTTTAATAGGGGGCCACGCCAAGATTGTGGTAAGTGGTCAAGGGCTGCACTTTTATGGAGTGGGTGCAGGGTCTGGGCCAGCGGATGGGGTGCAGAAGGAAGTTTGTGATAGACAACTGGTGTGTAGGAGGGGGTGTGGGGTCTGAGGGAGTTTAGGTGAAGGAGGGGGTTATGGTCTGGGGCAGGGGCTTGGGGTGCAGGGTCCAGGAGGGGGTATGGGTGCAGGAGAGGATTCTGGCCTGGGGGAAGGGAGTTGTGACCTGGAGGAGGTGGGGAGAGGGGATACAGAGGGTTTGGGTCATGACCTGGGGCAGGTGGGGGTAGATAGGGGATAGGGTGCTAGAGGCAGACTCTGGATGAATGGTGCTTACCTAGGCTGCTCCCAGCCAGCAGCCCAACAGGAACCTGAGACAGGCTCATGCCGGTCTGCTGGAGTGGCTGCTACATGTGGCTCTGCTCCAGCGGAGGGATGGAGGGTAGGAAGGAGGCTTCACTCTGCCCCGTCCAATGGGAGCTGAAGGATTTTGCTGGGGGCGAGGGCAGTGTATGAATTCTCCCATCCCCCTCACCCGAGCTTGCAGAGCAATTAGCCATCTGTTTAAAACAGCATAAGCTACTGTGTGGTAAGAGTGCCAGCGAGGTGGGGCTGGATCCAGTGGCTTGGTGGGCCATATTCAGCCCATTAGCCGCCTCCTGCCCACCCCTGATTTAGTGGGTCTTTACTAGACCCATAGATTGGCTAAATTGACCCCCAGGAGATTGATTTCCCGAATCGCCAATCTCCCGGTAAGTGTAGGCAAGGCCTTAGGCTTAAGGTCAAGACATTACTGTCTACATGCAGCTCATTCAGACAAAAGCCTGAAGACTCAGCCAGCATATTGATCTATTCCGAAGTCTTGAGTTGGTGAGATCCAAACCCAGGGATTCTGTAGTGTAAATGCAGCTCAAATCTGGATGGTTAGAGTTGGGTTTGGAGAGTCTAACTGGCTAATGTGTTAGCCCACAGTCCATTGGGCCTGTTTCCCAGCCCTTCAATCCCAAACTTCCCATTCAATTCTTAGGAACTGGAAGCAACTCCAAATGGCTGGTTATGCACCAGGACAGGGCCTACTTATTAGGGCTGCCTCTAGCTCACAAGGCCCCTCTTCAGGATCTGCTAGTCAGACACCAAGTGCCTAAAAAGCTGCTCTGCATACACAGATGGCTGTGTTCCACTGGTCTGGAACAAAAGTTCCCACTTCCACTTGGAGACCTTCAACATATCAATGTCTTCCAGAGCTTGTCTAGCACAAAGGATTGGTAAAATACTAGCTAGTGAAAAGGTCCTGTCATATGGCTCTACTGTCCTACTCAGAAAATAGCAGTGAGGATTTATTAATCTTTTAAATTTAATTTTCTACATGTATCATACCATGATGTATGGTGGCTTTCATTGTTCCAAAGGATGTCTAAATTGTCCAGTGGTTTTTGTGTGAATAAAACAAAAAATATTAATATCTTCGAGTGGTGCTCCGCTCTAGGTGGCGGGCTCGTCCCGTGCCACAGGTTGGAGAGTCAGCACCAGTAGTCCAGCCGGACCGCGCATGCGCGGCAGGCATCGTGCACCATTCGCGCCAACTCTGAGTGCACGCGGTCTGGCTCCTGCCAGTTCCTCCTAACTGTCTACAGCTGCAGATGGAGTTCATTCTTCTCCTGCAATTCTGACAGAAAAGTTGTAAATAGTGTTTGTTTAGTAGTTCTAGTTATTCCAGTTTAGTAGTCCTAGTTGTTCTAGACAGTTATAGTTCAAAAAAAAATTTTCCTCATCGTTAACTAGTCGCCTCGGAACAGAACATGCTGGGATCCCCCGGCTTAAAAAAGTGTGTGACATGTCAAGATGCGATGCCCGCCTCGGACGGGCATTTGCGATGTATTGGGGGCAGGGGACTGGACTCGATGACCTCTCGAGGTCCCTTCCAGTCCTAGTATTCTATGTTTCTATGAAGTGTTTGGGCAAGGGCCACATCCCTCAAAAATGCCAACAGTGCGCTAAACTTAAGGCGCGAGCCAGGCGAGACCATGAAATGCGGCTCAAGATGCTCCTCTTTAATAATGCCCTGCAACTGGCTGACTCTGACGCTTCTCAGTCTCTGGATGCTCAGGCAACGGATAAGCGGGCTGCCCCAAGAGCAACTGCAGGGATCTCTTCTCCACTCCTCCACTCTCCATATAAGCGGAACAGTGCAGTGGAAAAGCCGGGCACCTCGGGAATGGGCCTCTCCTATTGCCCTGATAAGCATAAGGCTGCCTGCAGTACATCAGCACCGAGTTCTGCCCTTTCAGGGGAACAGGCGCAGATAATGCCGTCAACACCTAGAGCAGAGTCGGCACCGGCAGCAACACCTAGAAGGTCTTCTATGCTGGTGCTGAGAACCACCACGGCACCGGCGATGAAGCCAGCACCAACAATGGCCCCAACACTGGACTAGCCGGCACCAACGCACCAAAACCGCACCGAGCACGGCACTGACCACAGCGCCAAGTGTGTGTGCACTTCCATCGGCACCGACATCGCCGGTACTGCCGATGGAACTGGAGCCTCAAGGCTACGTCTAGACTGGCATGATTTTGCGCAAATGGTTTTAACGGAAAAGTTTTTCCGTTAAAAGTATTTGGCGCAAAGCCGATCTAGACTGGCGCGAGTTCGCGTTAAAGCGGTGCGCTTTTTGCGCAAAAGCGCGTCTACATTGGCGGCGCTTTTCCGCAAAAGCAGAAGCCGGGAACCATTTTGCGGAGGGCACAAGGGCACCAGCCCTTTCCGGGGCGGGCTGGCGGCCATTTCAGACACGTGCTTAAAGGGATCTCCCCGGACAGCCATTTATCTGCGCTCCGTGCTAGAGGGCCCCTTGCAGGGACTGACAGCCATAAGCAGGTTTGGTGGTTGCCCTCTGACCTTGGGACACCGCTGCCTTTGGCCACCTACTGCTTTTGCCAGGGGCTCTTTTTCCTAGCCCTCTGTCTTGTGCCATGGAACCAGGGGTGGCCATGTGCCTGCTCTGGCCCCTGTCGGACATTTTGGAGTGCCTGCAGCTGCTGCTCCAGGTCGGTGCCCTCCTCCTCCAGGACCAGGAGGGGCCCTTCGGTTTGGACCCCCTCACCAGTGAGGCCATGGTGTCCCTGTGGCACCCCCACCCCAGGGTGCCGAGGCGAGTGTGGAGACTGGACGCCAGCACCGACTGGTGGGACCGGCTGGTCCTAGGGCAATGGGACGACCAGCAATGGCTCCGGAACTTCCGCATGCGAAAGCGGACGTTCATGGAGCTCTGCGCCTGGCTTACCCCGAGCTCCAGAGAGCCACCACCCGGCTGCGGGCACCCATCCCCGTCAAGAAGAGGGTCGCCATCGCAGTCTGGAAGCTGGCCACCCGGACAGCTACCGATCGTGGCACACCAATTCGGGGTGGGCAGATCCACCGTCGGCGCCATCGTGATGGAGGTAAGTCCCAGGGGGAGTGGGGAATGGGGTGGGGGGAGGGTGCTGCACTCCATGCCCAGGGGCAGCCAAGACTCCACGCTGGATCACCCATGGGTTCGGCCCGTTCCCCCCTTGCACAGGCCTGCTGGGGGAGGGGGGGAGTGTAGGGCGAGGTGGCTGTGGTGTGTGTGTGCGTGAGGACAGAGGGAATCACGGGGAGGGGGCCAAGGGAGCGCACACCCACCCCTGCCTTACGTGATGTGTTCCCCTGTGTTTCTCTGCACCCTTCTGCAGGTCATCCGCGCCATCAACGACCTCCTGCTCCCCAGAGTGATCCGCCTGCGGGACGTGGACGCTACCGTCGCCGGCTTCGCTGCCCTCGGGTTCCCCAACTGCGGGGGAGCGCTGGATGCAACCCACATCCCCGTCCGGGCCCCGGAGCATCGAGCAGCCCATTTCATGAACAGAAAGGGGTACTGCTCCATCGTTCTGCAGGCCGTCGTGGACCACCAGGGCCGCTTCCTGGACGTCTACACGGGCTGGTCCGGCAGGGCACACGACGCCCGCATCCTGCGCAACTCCGGACTGTTTCGCAGGATGGAGGCGGGCACCTACTTCCCGGCGGAGTTGACTGTCGGGATGTGCCTATGCCCATCTGCGCTCGCCGGGACGCGCCTACCCCTGAAGCCCTGGCTAATGCGGCCCTACACGGGCGGCCGACCAGAACCGGGCCCGGTTCAACGACCCTCAACCGGGCCCGAACCGTGGAGCTCGCCGGCCGTTTAAAAGCCCGCTTCCGTTGTTTGCTCACCCGGCTCGAGATGGGTGAGCGGAATGCAACGGAGGTAGTGGCCGCCTGCTGCGTGCTCCACAATATTGTGGAGCGGAGCGGGGAGGCCTTCATTCCTGCATGGCTGGCAGCAGAGGGCCAGGCCTACGAACAGCCCCACACAGCTGCCAGCCACCAGGCGCACCAGGATGGGGTGCGCATCCGGGAGGCCCTCACGGACATGTTCTCACAGGCCCCGGAGTAGGGTCGCCTCGGTTTCCCTGGACAACTCCTCGCCTCCCTTACCTCCCAATACACAACAACACACTGTTTGGGGGGAGAGGGGATGTTGTGCAGAATGTTCGTATTGTTATGTGAAATATGTTTGAGCAGTCTAGTTCAGAGCACAGTACTCTTGGTTCTGTTAAGGGTTTGGTCAGGTCAAGCGGAAGGCTTGTACCTACCAATTAGGATTAGGTTTAGATTTAGGTTTAGTTAGATTAGCTATCGTCGGTTCAAAGCATTTCGGCCGCCGCCGAGTTTGTTCGTCGGGCGGGCCGTAGCTAGGTGTTCTTTGAGTTCAGGGTTAGGTGTAGGGATAGTCTAGGCCACCATCGTCTGTTCGAGCTGTCCCGAAGAACAGGAAGAAGAGTCGAGGTTCGTGCGGAAGGCTAGAGTCAGCGCACCCGATTCCAGTCATCTTCGAGGGATCTCCTGGCAGTTCCTCTCCTGAGGCCCGGAAGGACCAAAGGATGGAGGGCGCCAGCCACAGCTTCGTCCGTCGAGGGATCTCCTGGCAGTTCCTCTCCTGAGGCCCGGAAGGACCAAAGGATGGAGGGCGCCAGCGCCACCGCACCGTCGCCCGCGCCTAGACTGTGTTTCATGGATTTTGTGTTGTGTTTACTCTTTTGTCATCTATCCCTTGCTTGATTGGGATTTTATGCATGTCAAATATAATCCTGTGGTTGAATTTTATCTTCGGAGTTGGTATTCATTTATGCATCACCAACCCATAACCCTTCAAAATTTTTTCCCTTTTTTTTTTAGAAAACCTGTGATAGATATGGAATTTGGAGTCCGCATTTGTCATCTTCGTGATTTTATTAGGGTGATCGGCATTCTAAATTAATTATTCACGTTACCTCGCGTAACAGGGAGGAGACCTTGAACTGGGAGGGGGAGGGGAGCTACTCCTGGGAGGGGTGGCCTGCGACTGCTCGTGGGGGCCGAGCTGCACATGGGGGCAGGCTGGGAGGTGGGCAGCAGGAGCAGGAGGGGGAGGGGGCAGGTGCACCAGGATGAGGTGCACATCTAGGAGGCCCTCACGGACATGTTCTCACAGGCCCCGGAGTAGGGTCGCCTTGGTTTCCCTGGACAACTCCCTCACCTCCCCTTCCCCCCCCCCTCTCCCCTTACCTACCAACACACAACAACACAGTTTTTGGTTTCAACATAAACAGGTGCTCGGTTTTTATTTACAAAGGGGGGAGAGGGAGAGGAGACCTTGAACTGGGAGGGGGAGGAGACTTGAACTGGGAGGGGGAGGAGAGCTACTCCTGGGAGGGGTGTCCCGTGCGACCGCTCGTGCGGGGGCGGAGCTGCACATGGGGGGTGGACTGCGTTGGGGCAGGCTGAACGGGGAGGTGGGCAGGAAGGGCAGGAGCAGGGGCAGGAGCGGGAGGGGCAGAAGCAGGGGCAGGAGGGGCTATTGCAGGAGGGAGGAACAGGGGGGGCGGGGCACTACTAGGGGAGGGATGGCGGGGCATGGGGCGCGCCATGCCATAATGAATAGCATGGGCGATCTGTGCAGACAGGCTGGCAATAGAGCTTGCCATGACTGCACAGTGCCCTGGAAGGTGGCCCAGGCCCCTGGCGCCACTGCAGGTCCGCCTCCGCGGCGCCTCTGGATGGCCGCCTCCACCCGCTCCACGGCCTGCACGTGGCGCCGCAGGAGCTGGTCCCGGTGTCGGGTGCGGGCCTCCGTGGTTGGGCGGCTGGGGTGCTGCTGCTGCCCGACCGGAGGGTCCCCGCTCCTGGTTGGTCCCGCTGCAGGAACAGAAGAAAGGATGGGTCAGTCAGGCAGCCCGGCCACTGTCCCCACACCTCATGCCTTCCACCCCACCCCTGAGCCCAGGTGACACCACAGGGGTGGTGTGGCTTGGGCCCCTCGGTTCCTCCCCGCCCCGGGTTGTATGTTTGCATAGAGGACCGCCCCTGGAGTAGGGTCCTCCTCCATGTATTGGAACCCCGGTCTGTGTCCTGGCCCCGTGGAGGGCAGGAGGGCGCTTGTTATGCGTTAACCTGTGGAACTCCCTGCCGGTAGAGGCTGTGAGGCTTTGGGCTAATCAATGGTATTTGACAGGGAAAGCGAGATGAATCCCACACAGTGCCTGGGAGCACGTCTGGCAGACGTGGTCTGGGCTCTCAGATCCCCATCGCGTGGGATATCTCCTGGACGGAACCAGGAGAGTGACTGGGAGTGTCCCATCCTTGCAGCAAAACTCAGGCGGCCCTAGGGGCGGCCCGAGCGCTTCCCACCCTTCTCCTCCCACTATCCCTCACACACGTAGCTCAGGACGTGTGTGGCTGCAGCGGGACTTCCCTCGGGAAGCAGACGAGGGGCTCAGTGGGGCCACGCTCACAGGGCTGTGATGCTGCGGTTTACCCAGGAGCAGCTGGCTGTGCCTCTCAGCCAGGCATGGGACAGTGTGCCATTCTCCGTGCTGCACCCTTGCGGAGGTGCGGGCTCTGGGCTGAGTCCCTGGGGCCCTGGCCGGTTCCAGCCGGCATCCACCCTTCCCCCTGGTCCCGCCGAATGAGTATGAGCAGCACGGTCCCAGGCGTGCCCTGCAGCTGCCTGCTGCCACGTGCTGCTCAGTCACCAGGCTGCACGTGGTTGGACGGGCTGCTTGCTGCCTACTGCTACACAGCGTGCAGCACACGTGGCCTGAGTGACATGCTCTCCCCCTCCGGGCACCTGGCTCCTCCCCCGCCCCCCGCCCTTGTGAGTGCAAAGTGCAAGACTCACCGGTGGATCCTTCCCCGGTCTCGGAGGGTGCGCGGGAGACATCAGGGCTGCTGGAGGGGGCCTGCTGGGTGGCAATGCTGGCCTCCTCCTCCGACACACTGCTGTCTCCTTCCCCCGCCTCGGTGGTTCTGCTGACGGGGCGATGCTGCTGTCCACAGCCACGCCTGGGGCTTGCGGGGCTGGCTGGCCAAGGATGGCGTGGAGCCGGTCGTAGTGGGGGCAGGTGTCTGGTCCTGCCCCCCGGCCCTCGCTGGCCCGCACGTAGCCAAGGCGCAGCTCCTTGACTTTCGCCCGGACTTGTTCAAGTGTCCGGGCGGGATGGCCTTGCTGGGTGAGCGCCTCGGCCATGCGGCCAAAGATGGTGGCATTGCGGCGCCGTGAGTGGGTCTCATGGAGGCCCTCCTCCTCCCATAGGTCCAGCAGGCTGTCCAGCTCCCCTGAGGACCAAGATGGGGCCCGTCTTTTTCGGCCCCTGGGGGCCTCCTGCACTGGGGGTGCAGGTGGCTCCTCGGCCGGAGCTGCCATGCTGGGGCTTTCTGGTGGCTGCTGGGCACAGCAGGGCAGCGTGGCAGACCTCAGGCCCCTGAGGTCTGAGGCGGCCTGCGTGTGCTTTAAGGGCTCGGGTTACCAGGAAGTCCGGGCTCCTACGGGGTCTCCCGGCGTCCAAACCGCTTTTTTCCGCATAGCCTGCTTTTGCGCAAAAGTCTTAGCTAGCTGTCTACACTGGTCCCTTTTGCGCAACACTTTTGCGCAAAAGGGACTTTTGCCCGAACGGGAGCGTCAAAGCTTTTGCGCAAAAAGCACTGATTTCGTACATGAGAACGTCAGTGCTTTTGCGGAAAAGCGAGCGGCCAGTGTAGACAGCTGGCACGGTTTTGCGCAAAAGCGGCTGATTTTGCGCAAAAAAGTGGCCAGTCTAGACACAGCCCAAGTGCTGCTACTGCACCACTCCCCACTGGCACCATCCAAGGCATTGCGCAAATCCAGGAGAGTCATCACTCCCTCTCTTAGCCCGGAACCGGTCCTTTTTTCGCCTGAGCCTTCCTCCCCCGCTTCGCCACGTTCAGTGCATTCAGAGGCTATGACCCATGGCAGCCCCATTCTACATCACTGCCACAACTCACCGCGTTATTCTCCATCCCCGCAGCGCTATCACCGGCACAGACCTGTACTATCCCCAAGGCATGCAAGAGGCAGATCTCGCTCTCCGAGATCACCCTCCCTTTCATCTTACTCCCACTATCACCATTCTACAAGGAGGTTATATTCCCCAAGGTATTCTCCAGATAGAAGTTACTACAGGCACCGCTATGAACATTGCAACGATCGCTGTTGCCCTTATTCAGCACGACACACCCGCTCAAGATCGCCTCACTACCACGGCACACACACTCCCCGCGACACCATCAGTCCGCCTGCTACATCTGTGGTCACAGGACCCCTTACCCCAACCAGGGATATGCCCCCATTACCTCATCCTGACCCGGACACAGTTCACATAGTGGAGCAGGACCAGCCACAAGGGGAATCCCCGACAGACCAATCATCCTCATCCCCAGATGAGGCGGTCTTTCCTGGTGACTGTTTGCCCACTGACAATGCCTGCAAATTCTAAGACCTATTCAAGCGTGTGGTGGAATCCCAAGAGGTGCAACTAACCCAAGTCCAGCAAAAACAGCACAGGGTTCTTAAAAATTTACAACCATCGCAAAAGTCAAAAGTTGCATTACCTCTGGATGATGCAATACTTGAAGTAGCTGATGAAATATGGCAGACACCTGCCTCAGCCCTTGTAACCAGCGAGAGGGCAGACAAGAAGTACTTCGTTCCCTCTAAAGGCATGGAATTTTTATTTACACACCCACAGCCTAATTCTCTGGTAATGGATGCAGTGCAGCAGAGGGCGAAGGCTCCCCAACATAAGACCACCCCAGGGAGCAAAGAAGGCAAACACCTAGATCTATTTGGTAGAAAGGTTTACTCATCGGACACCCTAACGTTAAGGATGGCAAACTACGCTGCACTCCTTTCTAACCATAATTTTGACAATTATATGAAACTGCCTGAAAGCAAACATGAGATATTAAAATCGGTGGTACAGGAGGGCTATACTGCCTCGAGGACGGCCTTGCAGATAGCATTGGATATCACTGACACAGCTGCAAGAATTACCGCCACATCAGTGGTGATGCGCAGAGCATCCTGGCTCCAACTGGCTGCAGTACCAAAAGAGCTACAGTCAAAAGTAGAGGACTTGCCCTTCAACAGGCAAAGCTTATTTGCCGAGAAAATGGACCAGGTGCTCCATTTGGGCAAGGATTCAAGAACCATGCTTAGGATGCTCGGCATGTATACCCCACCTTACTGACGCCGACGATATATGCCATACTATCGTCAGAGGCCCTTCTCATACGCGGCTTCTCGATTCAGACAATACGATCAACAACGACCTAGGCAGCGGCAGCAGAAGAGACAACCTCAAAATAACAGGGCGCCGAACCAACAAAATAACGGACAGGCTGTTTGATGGGTGCTTCATTTGCAATTTTGTTCAGCTGCATTTGCATTCCTCTCTTGAAAGAGGAATGCAGTGTAGACATACCTACAGAGACTAGGATCTGCATTGTTCCTGGTGCAACAGTAGGGGGTTTCCCAACAAATGCTATTGTAGACAAAATTAATGTGCTGTATATCACTGTGTGTAGTGGGAAAACTAGAAGGGGAAATGTTTTGTTAAGGAGGTAAAATTTAATGTTTGCCTAGAAAGCATGGGAATTATAACATGTGCACAACAGGTTCATTTTTCCTAACATAAATGGCAGTATTAAAAAATACAGCGGCATATTGAGTTCATTGAGAAGTGTAGTGTCTCTCAGGTAGATATTAATAAATATTTTTAAAGTTAAAATCAAAGTTCTTCTATAATGTATAATGTGCAGTTGGTTTTTCTTTTGTACCTTTATTGTTATAAAGAGACCTACAAGTGCTTGCTGTTATGACATCGAATCTGAAGCTGTAAAATAGGCTCTTCCAAACTTATGAAGTGTCTGTGTGGAAATTGTAAGCAATATATTCATACCCTGGGTAGATTAAGTAACTTGTGGTTTCTCATTTCAGCTAAGGCTACAGATACCATATGGGTTTACCACATGTTCTCTGGCTTTGTCCCAACAACAAATTACATGAAATCTTTATGCTTTTTTAATGTCAGAGTAATGTAAAGCTTTTCTTTAAAATGCACTCTTTATTCTGTTAGTCACATTTGCACAGCACTACACAATGTTGTCATAAAACAATCATGCTGTTAGAAGAAAAATACACAAGTTAATTATTATTCTGATTCACTAAATGCTTAGGCACAAGTAACTTTACATAGGGTGACTAGTCCTCTTGAGCTCACACAGTTTGTGCTCATGTAAAGTGCTCATATATTTGTTTGTCAGAACAAGAGTCTGGTGGTTCCCATACGTATGCTGTGTATAAAAAGATACTGGGACCATGTGTATGTGTGTATGGGATAAGGGGGAGCATTTTTTCAGAAGGATTGGGGAGGAGAGGTTCCATTTTTGACACAGCAGCCCATATTCTGGTGTGATTAGTGCATGTGCTGTAGAAGGTGGAAACCTGGTCCAAACCAAGTAGTGTCTACTTATAGAGTCTTACACTTCAATGCTTGTTTCAGATTTACTTCTCTGCCACCCAAGTTACAATGATATTTTAGACAAGAGCCATGTTCTGTGACTCCTAAAAGGGAAAACATAATGATACTTTGAGAATAATGAATGAAATCACTCTTTTAGACTTTTTAGAAATGCCTACAAAGAGTAATGGAACACATGGACCACTTATTCCCTGGTTGTCCACTGTAGCCAGGCCACCCTCCTTCCAGTTTTGCAGAGGCAGCTTGTATGGAAAATAAGTGGAGAAGTTGGTGGCAAGTATATGAAGTGAAATGTTCCACACTGCTCTTCCCTCTCCAGCTGGGTTCCTGCTGTTCTACTATGGTTATCTCTTCAAGTCAAATAATTCAGGGAAATAGAGTGGTCTAAAATGCCCTTTATATATAAACAATAATGAGTGATAACGCAGCCCAGGGTGAGTGATCATAGTGTAGGACAAAAACCACTTTTTAAATAGACCTGGGAATAACAGAGTCTTGCCAAAGTTGTTGTTTATATAATGAGGGGAGTAAAGTAGAAAATAGAACAATTGGAATAAAATTCATTTTATTACAGGATGCCAGAGCTGTTTTCAGATAGACTGACTCAAAAGAGCTGAGTAATATTGAACTATTTATCTTGTATTGCTGAGAGAGCATCCCTTTGAAGAAGTGAGTGCAGCTAATGTTATTCTATCAAACATCACAATGTTTGAAGAATTTTTTTAAAAAGAGGAAAAGAGTTCTTGACTTGCAGTTTAATAATAATAATGAAATATGAAGGTCTAGCTGTACTGTAGAAGTTCATTTCACATTTAAATGTTTAGCAATTTCACCAGTCTGTGAATACAAGAAAATTTATTACATTTAGATGGAATTTAGATCTTTGACATGAAGCTGATATTTTCCTACTATGAGAAATATCAGGCTGACATTATATTGTCTCATTTGATGACTTCCAAATGTCAGAGTGCAGTAACTTATTCATAGGGATGTCTTGTGATAGTGTCAATTTAAAAGACATTTACATTGACTTTTTTTTATTTAAACACATAAAATGGAATATGCAAAGTGGATTAGGAAAAGGGGGAAAAAACTAGTTGCGAGAAAGTTCTTAGTAACAGAATGAGGCAATTTTAAGGCTAATTTCCACAGATGCTTTCCTGACAGCTTTACGAACTACCTCACAACTCTTATGACAGCTTCAATCCTGTTATTTTTCACACTATTTCACTCATTTTCAGTTCAGCCACCCAATATTTCTTTATTATTTTAACAGGATTTAAGGAATTAAAAATAGCAGCAGGTTTATTTTGCAATTTTGAAAAAACTGCTTTTAAAATAATAAAAATCTGATAAATAAAATGGGTCCCATTGATGTCAATTTTTGTACAGTGTTTATAACATCCTGCTAGCTGCCACAAATGGAGTGTGAGGACTTTTAAATACAGTCAATATTTAATGCTATCTTATTGTTCACCATACTGCCTTGGTATTGATATAAGCCTGATAAGTTCAGCTACAAGAGAAAACTTGGAGAGGCCTTCTCTAGACTTTGCCCATTAGAGAGGAAGGCTGGTCTTGTAAAGGAGTGACATGATTGGGATTTAGGAGATGGAGATTCAATTCTAGGCTCTGCCTAGACTTGCAGTGTGATCTTGAATAAGTAATTTTATTTCTCTGTACATCAGTTTCTGGGAAAAAAAATATAATTTATCCATTATCATTCTCTGTTTAGATCAGTGTTTCTTAAACTTTTTTTTCTTAAACACCAAGGATCTTTTTTGTTGAACAAACAAACAAACAAACAAACAAACAAACAAACAAACAAAAAAAATCGGGGGGAAAATGAGTCGGGGGGGAGGAGTTATTGAGGGCCTTGGTGTTCCTCATTAAAAAAAAATATTCTTTGGTGTTCCTCGATCTTAAAAACATCCTTTAAGGGTGGCCATTTTGAATTCAGTTGTTCTCTGTGGCACACCTCCGACTGCCTCGTGGCACACCGGTGTGCCGCAGAACACAGTTTAAGAAACACTGGTTTAGATTGAAAGTTCTTCTGGATAGGTACTGACTTTAACTATCTATAGTACAGAATGATGGTTTGGTTCACTAGGTGCCAATGTGATACAACCAGTAATATTTTGAATTAATGGTCTTAGAATTTTGTTAATGCTTTCACTTTATTGATTTAAAGGCAACATTTTAAATAAGGAGATAAGTCTATGAAAAGAGAAGGTCTCTGCTCAGATAATTCAGCAGCACTAAATTTAGCAGGCCCAAATAAGCAGGCTCTGGCTGGCCAAGGAAAGGCAGGAGCAGCGTGCCTCCCTTCCCCGTGCTCTGGCCTGCAGCGGGAAGGCTGAGGCTGATTTTCCCGCTTACTTGGGGGACCATAGGCTGTGTGTGTATGCATTCACACCCTTGCGGTCCACATTTACACCCCACCCCACCCCACCCCGAAATTCCTGCGTATGGCCTGTATAGTGGGGGCAATTAGAAAAGCTTTCACTGACACCAGTTGACTGCTTCACATCGGATGTTAGAGCAGTTTAGGATTCCAGAGGTACTTGCTCTGTGAGGGTATGTCTATACTACACCTTTTTCCGCTTTTTTTTTCGGAAGTGACTTTTCCGAAAATTTCCGAAAACTGGGCCAAATTTCAGAAAACTCCCCTCTTTCAGAAGATCCCCTTCTGCCTCATAGAACGAGGAAGACAGGGCTTCTGAAAGAGCGCGTCTGCTCTTCTGCAAAAAAAAGCGGAAGAGCAAACATGTTCCCTGGATGCATGAGTTTTTTCGGGATACCTCTGGAAACCCCCCCCGCAGTCTAGACGTACCATGAGGCAAAAGTGCCAGGGGCCCTGCAGTACAGGAGGCCCCTGACTTGTGACTGCCCGAGTTCTGACCCTCCCCCCCGCACTTATAACCATTTTTGTAAGTGTGGATGGGGCCGGAACCCCCCAACTTACGTCCTCGGCCCGCATTTATGACAGCGTATGGCACCTATCGTAAATGTGGGTTCAAGTTACGACGCCCCCGACTTGCGATGCTTGCCCCGGAACCAATCGCGTCACAAGGTGGGGGGCCTGCTGTATTATTCCTCCTACTGGAAATTTAACTATAGGTTGTGAAACTGGATAACACTATAATCCCCTGCTTTGACTATTTTTATTAGTGCTTAGTACGAAGTGATCCATTTCATGGCCTGTCTTGCTAGCTCTGTTAACTGTCTCACACCGCTCCTGTTGAGGTTGAATGGAGTTTGTCCAAGGCCAACACCAAGGAGGTGGAACAGCTGAAGGAGGAAACCAACTCACCCAACATTAGATACTAATGGTACATTTACACTGGAACACCGTTTCGAAATAACTAGCACTATTCCAAAATAACTTAGTTTGCATCTACATTGCAGGCAGTTATTTTGAAATAGTGTCAAAATACTGATAAGCTGGAGGCATTCTTACTCCGATTCTTGTAACCCTCCGTGTACGAGGAATTAGGGTTACCAGGTGTCCAGTTTTTGCCTGTACAGACCGGTATTTGTGGCCCCTCTCCAGTAAAAAACAAAACAAAACAAAAAAAAACTCAGAAAATATGCCCGGTATTTTCTGTTGGTTTTTTTTTTTGGACAGAAGGCTGGTGGGGACATTCTTCCTCTGCTGCATCTGGCGGGGGCGGGTTGAGTGAGGAGCACAGGGATTTTTAAAGGCTGTGACCTTTTTTTTTTTTTTTTCCTTTTTGCTTAGCAACTTTGGTCCCCCGGTTTTTATTTTGCTCAATCAATATTTTTCCTGCCATGTTTGGGATTTTTTTTGTGAAAGTATCTGCCAACCCTACGGCTGCGTCTAGACTGGCAAGTTTCTGCGCAAAAGCAACTGCTTTTGCGCAAAAACTTGCCAGCTGTCTACACTGGTCGCTTGAATTTGAGCAAGAACACTGACGATCTAATGTATGATCGCAGTGTTCTTAAATACAATGACTCTCCCGCTGAAAAGACCTCTTGCGCAAATGCTTTTGCGCAAGAGGCCAGTGTAGACAACTGAGAACCGTTTTGGCGCAAAAAGCCCGATGGTGAAAATGGCGATTGGGGCTTTTTTGCGCAAAACCGCGTCTAGATTGGCCACGGATGCTTTTGCGCAAAAGCACTTTTGCGCAAAAGCATCCATGCCAATCTAGACGCTCTTTTCCGCAAATGCTTTTAACGGAAAAACTTTTCCGTTAAAAGCATTTGCGGAAAATCATGCCAGTCTAGCCGTAGCCATCAAGTGTAAGCAGGGGCTGAACTGCTGCTTGCTATCAGCCAGCTAAAAGGAGGGGTGGGTGTGCCCGCTACAATTGTTTAGCTCTGCAAGGTAATTAACTGTTAACTGTTGATATGTAAATACAGGTCAGGAGAGAATATGAGGTGTGGCTATGTAAATCCCATTCAGCCAGGGCTGATGGAGGGTCAGTGTTGAAATGGAATGTGGAGAATTGTAAATAATTTGGGACTGTTGTGGGGGTCACTAATCATGCTACCCCTAAATGTGGGAACTGTAAAACATGCCACCAGTTCTTGCAGGAGAGACACCACCATCATGGTAAGAGGTCTCGGAGGAACAAGCCTCCCCCCTTCCAGAGTTGAGTGAATGGAGCTGGGGGGGAGGGTTAAAGGGCTTGAGTCAGCCTGCTTCACACCTGCCAGGTGTGAGCTGTAAAACTGGCCCAACCTGCACCTTTTCCCCTTTGTTTTAAGGACAGACCTAAAGCAGACTCCCTGAGGAGTCTTTTCTTTTGCTAGTCCAGTGAAAGCTGGATTCCTTTGCCAGTCCAGCTGGTGGCTAAAGAGTTGAAATCACTGAGAGCTGAAATCACTGGTTTGGCTGAGAGCTAGACCTATTGCAGCCAGTGAAGTGGTGGTGACCAGCAGAGTGGCTGGTGGGAATCGCTGGCTGGTGGCGTAACGTGGACTGTAGGAGCGGCACCAGGCGACCAGCGGCGACCCGTGGCGTGGAGCGGCAACCAGCGGCGTGGCGTGGAGCGGCGACCAGTGGTGTGGTGTGGAGCGGCGGCAGGTGAGGAGCGGTAACTAGCAGCAGCAGCAGGCAAGGAGCGGCGGCAGGCGCCCAGCGGAGCGTCCAGTGGCGTGGGACGAGACAGCTGGTGGAGCGTGGCGGAGTGTCGTATAAGGTGCCCCCTATCTATCCCCGCATCCCCATTTCTACCCAGGTTGGGAGGTGAAACCCTGCGGGTGAACTTTGGGACTCTGGGTGGCACGGACCAGGGACAGAGACTTCTGGGGTGTCGGACTCTTTGGACTTCAGGTGATTCTTGGCTGGGGGCTTGGCTCATGTTTGGGTTATGAACTCTGTTTGTGGTGTTTTCCCCAAGTTAATGCCGTATGACTTCTCTCTCTGTTTCTTTCCTACACTCAGACTCAGTGCTTGCAGTGGGGAAGCATTGCCTCTCAGAGGTGCCCAGGGGTGTGTGAATTTCCCAGATTACTGGGTGGGGGCTCGAGCCGGTTCTGTGTGAGATGGACCCCAAGATATTGAACCCAGCCCTGGTTACTGCCAGGCCTACCCGGCAGAAGGGTTACACAAGGAATAAGGGAAGTGGGAGGAAGAGCGCTCTATTTTGAAATAAGTACTGTATAGATGCTCCTTATTTTGAAATAAGCTACAGAATTGACATAGCTCAATGTGTGTAGCTTATTTCGAGGTAAGCCCTGCAGTGTAAAGGCACCCTGACTCCGGGAGTGGCGCTGCTAAAGGCAACTGTTGGGTGCTGGTCGCTGCGGGATTTGCGGAGCAGCTCGGCTGCGAGGGGAGCCGGCCAAGGCCTGTGCCTCACTGTGCCCAGAGTGGGGTTAACCCCCAGGGCTTGTCCCAAAGAATGGCCAAGAAGGGGCTGGGCGGCCAGGGAGCCTATTGCCTTGGAATCCCCCCGCGGGCGCTGGGACGAGAGACGCTCACAGCTCCGCCCAGCCGCCACCCCGGGCAGCCCATTGACCGGCGGGGCGGCCCCGGGCCCTGCTCACGCGCCCACAGGGCGGAGGCAGCCAGGGCGGAAGGGGAAGCGAAGCGGCCTGTCCCCGGCGGCGGAGCGCTTGGGAGCGGCCGGCGCGCGCCATGTCGGCGGAGGCCCTGGAGGAGCTCTCGGCTCTGAGGGCTATTTACTGCCAGCCGGACGAGTGCGCGGTGCTGGCGGCGTCAGGTGACTGTCGCGGTGGCTGTAGCCGCTGCCCGCACGGCCCGGCCCGCAGTGGCACGGACCCTGCCTGCCGCCCGCCCGCGCTTATCTCCGCAGCCCCTGATCGCCTCCTGCAGGGATGCCCCGTGGCCGAGCAGCCAGTAGCCCCTGCCCACTAGGCAGCGCTTCCTCGGCTGAGCTGCACCCCCCCCTCCCCCCCCCACACACACACCTGGCGCTTGAGCGCTTGGACCAGTCTGTGGAGGTTTCCATGAGTTGCCGTGGCGGGTGGTGAGCGGGTCAGTGAAGGTGGGATGGGGCAAAGGTGGCGAGTGTCTAATCTAGTCCGTATTTGGCGCCGCCTTTCCCCTCCCGGTCCTAGGGAGACTTTTGTCAAGTCTGCCCTGAATTCATGGATCCCATGCTGTGCCGCAGGGTGGCATGCTGGCCTTGTGGATGCATTGCCGGACAACTTGGGTGTTTTCTTCCCTGGAAAACTGGCACCTTGTTCCTTTTAACTCCCTGCTGTTCTGTGGTTTACAAAGTCAGCCATACTGGGTCGGACCTGTGGTCCCTCTACCCCAGTATCCTGACGTCTGCCTGTGGCTGGCACCAGGTGCTTCAATGAACTGAAAAAAAAGAATGGGATAGTTGCAAAGTGATCCATCTTCTGGCAAGTAGAGGGTTAGGACACCCAGAGCTTGGGTTGTGTTCTTGGCAGTGTTGGCTAACTGCCATTGTTGGAAAAACTAAAAAAAAAAAACCAAATAGTCTAGTAGCACATCTGTCCTCTGCTAAATTTTTTATTTCTTTTTAAAAACTCAGTTATGTTTTGCCTTTATCCCTTAGAAATTAATTCCACCGCTTGACTGTGTTGTGTAAAGAAGTACTTCTGTATGATTTAAACCTGCTGCCTATTAATTTAATTGAATGATCCCTGAGTCCTGCTTTGTGACAACATGAAACACTTCCTTATTTACTTAATCCATACCATTCATGAGTTTATAAACCTCTATCATACCCTCTCTTAGCTGTGTCTTCTAGGCTGAACAGTCCCAATCTTTTTAATCTCTTCTCAACAGGAAGCTGTTCTATATCCCTTAATGATTTTCCTGACATTGTTGGGGTTTTTTTTATTGGATGTAGTATTAGTTTAATATTGGATGAATTTTCTCTCCAGATCTGTGCTGTCAGGGCAATAGACTGGATGATCTAAGAGGTCTCTAATATCTATGAAAATTAAAAACTTTTTCAATAATGTATCCTCACAGTAAGCACTACCTTTGCATCCTGCCTGTCTCCCAGCATCTGCCTGTGAGCTGAGCTAAGCATTCTTTTCTGCTGCCCACCGCCTCTTGAAGAACTTAAACTCCTCTGTGGTACTTTACTGAAGTTCGCTGTTAGACTACTAAACAGTGGTAATGCACATTAAATATGCTTCCAATTTGCTGGAGAAACTCTTAGCCTCTCTGGTCAGTAGCATTATAAAAAAGGTTCACAATCAGAATTTGCATCCTATAGCAAATTCTGACAGCATTATCTATTTTTGCATGCTTTCCTATCACAAAAAATGCGATTGTAAGTAACTCATTTAATCTCTTATCTTTTATTAGTGGTAGCGAATTCAGAAAGATGTCTCTTACCTGTCAGTTTCCCACCATGTATCTTCACAGTTTGCATCTTTGGCACTGGGTAAATCCTAATGGGTATCACTCTCCTGTCACAATTTGCTATCTCCTCCAGTTCCCAGCATTGGCACTGCATTCAGCAAATAACACTAGGTGAATGACACAATCAGAATTTGTTACCTGCCAGTAGAAAAATGTAACTAACCTGATAAGCAGTTATGCTTCCAAGTAGAAAGGCTTGGAGGCCAGATAGGGTTGTATAATGTTTAGTAGGCAGTAGTTGTCAGTGCGCACCTGCAGCCTGAATCTCAGTCACTCCTGTCCTGCGCTTGGTGCAGGAATCAAAGGTGGCTTTGTGCATGTTTGTGTTCTAGAGATGCAAAATTTTGATTAATTGGCTAATCAAATAGTTGATGCAATTTACATCAACTATTCGATTAGTCGATAAGGGTACCTCCGCCTTTGAAGTGTAGTAACAGCTCCAGGGTTGTTGCTACACTTCAAAGGCAAAAGCGCAGTGAGGAGCACAGGGCCAGCGGGGGGTCTCAAGTAGTCCTCTGCTTGCCCATGCTCCCTGCGGTATTTCAAAGCAGCAGCACTACATGGAGCTCGGGGTAAGCGGGGGAGTCCCCAGCTGACCCCAGGCTCCATGTGGTGCAACCGTTTTGAAGCACCAGCTCTTTGCCCCCCTTGCTGCCTCTTTCTGATAGAGGCAGCAAGTGGGGGGTGGTGGGGGGGAAGCAACTAGTCGACTAGCTTATCGGATAGTTGACTAGTCATTCACATCCTTGTTGTGTTTCCTGTATTCTTGAACTGTATGAGGCCTGTTTAGTGTAATTTATACCATTCTCAGGGCTTCTGTCATTTATGCTCTGCTTCCCAGAGCAGCCTATGGGTTCTGGGGAAGCAGAGGATAGTCATGGTGTGAGGCATTTGGGTCAGGCCCCCTAATATGTTGGGGGCTGGGAGCAGAGTAAATGTAGAACCATTACACTAGTTCTGTTAAACCAGGGGGCCATTTTTACTCAAGTGAAGATCCCTTTATGCTGTTGGAGTGATCTAAAGGGGCCTACACTAAAGTTACAATCAGAGTTGCAGGACCCAGTTTAAAGAAGACTATAGCTTTATCCCCAAACCATAATCAAGTCTTAGGGTGTATCTACAAGCATACTGGGACTGAAATAACTTAATCATTTTTAATTCATGCCTTTGTTATCTTGGTACAAGTTTCTATAAGAAGAGCTCTATGTAGCTTGAATGCTTATTTCTTCCACCAACAGAAGATGGTCCATTAAGACAGGGGTTTTCAAACTCTGGGTCACGGTTTGTGAGGGCAAGCTGCTAGCTCGCCATGAGACACTTTGTTTACCTGTGCCTCTGCAGGTATGGGCAGTCGCAGTTCCCATTGGCCATGATTTGCAACTCTCATTCATTGGGAAAGGCGATCACATGTACCTGCAGAGGTGCAGGTATACAAAGTGTCTCATGGCCAGCTAGCAGCTTGCCTTTAGACGATATAAAAGATATTACCTCACTCACCCACTGCCTTTGTTTGTTAACTTAAACCAGTAGGGAAGGGGTAGGGCACCTTTTTAGAGTCAAGGGCCACTGAACCATAGAAAAAGCAGTCGAGGACCACACGCAAGTGAGGGATAAGAACAAAAAAGGCCCTCACTGACATGGCCCCTGGCTGAGAAGGAGAAAGACACTCCCTCACACACCAAAGCCTAGGTGGGCCCAGTCTGGTATATTTTGTGCGCACCAGCCCTGCAGTGGGACAGCATGGGGGGCTGCGGTGCCAGCACCGGCCCCTCAATGCTGGGGGGGGGGGAAGGGCTTCAAGCCTTGGGGGCCAGATCCAGTCAAGCTGGGGGCCACATGTGGCCCGCAGGCCGAGGTTCCCCACCCCTGCAGTAGGGTATTAACTTAAGCTAAATTAAAGTAAGGCACTTTATTATGAAATGCATATCCACAGGTAGATGCACCAAAACAACAGAAGATGTGATTTAAAATGATTGAATTATTTCAGTGGTTGTTTATACACACTCTTAGACAGCCAAAGCATGGCATTATTCAGGGGCACTTTTAACGATCTGCTTACACTACAAAATAGCATTGTATTGTGACTGGGTCCCTCTGACATGACACACATTATGGTTTTTCTAGACCTGAATGAAAAGTCATGGTTTTAAGACGTCTTAGCTAAAAAAAGATTTTTAACTGAAACAGTTAAGTTTAGTTTTTATTAAACAAAATTGGATTTTTTAGAAAAATGATTCCAAGCATGATTTTAAGCTGTAGTATCCAGACTATAGTTAACTACCTTAGTGGGGTATTATATTAAAATACAAACTTTCCCATATTTTTCTCACACATATATTTCTTGAATTCTATTAAAGGAGTTGTACTTTTTCATATATAGAGAGTGTGGTCTCAGCTGTTTATAGATGATTAAATGTAGAAGGCTCAAACCCCTTTCTAGAACGTAGTATGAAATACGAGTATAAATGAACATACTATATTTAAATTACCACACTATAATATGACTTTGCATGGCTTTTTACTAAACTGTCTTTATGATCCATTGGTTTCTTATTTGTCTGAATGATCTCTAGAATTCTCCACTGGAATCTGAAAAATGCTTTGGGTGTGGACATTGCTTTGTAATTGATTTTGCAGAGAATTTCCTACTCTTTTGCATTAGAGATGCAGAATCCCTGAGTTTGTGAAAACTGAGGTCTTGCAGCTACCTTATGTTGTTATTATTTAATTATTGTTATTTGTAATGTTATTTGCTTCTGCTTAATTTTCTCTGATAATACAACTTGTCATTAATAAACTGTGCAGAGAGGCACTTTACATTAAAGTTGCTGTGTTAAATGATATGATCTCTGAGAAATATAGGGTTATTCCTGGGTAGATTCACATGGTCAGAAAGGGGCCTTTTAAGGACTCATGGTTTTGGAAGATGAAAGAAGAAGCTCTTTCACATCTCTTGGTAGGCTAAAAACTTCAGCTTTCCAAGGTTTAACAATGATGTGCTCAAGATGCAAAAGATGTTTTATTAAAATGGTGTAATGATTAATTTAAATGAGCTAATTACAGTATGTCTCTTTTACTTGATAAGCCTTTTTGGAAGGATTAGTATTACAGATAGAATTAAATAATTTACTAGTTAATCCACCCTCTTTCTAGTTTGTTTAGCTGTCTTACAATAAAAATATATTTACACATTCAAAGCTTGTACTTTTGCAGGTACTTTCTGAGTCAAAAATGGAACATATGTGTTGCAGACAGTGTTTTTTGACAGAAGAGGAGAGGATCTCTTTTGCTGAGGTGGACCATAAAAAAAGCCTCAAGTATGCTAGAGCTGAATTTACTGATGATAAGCATGCTGAGGGTACGTGCGAAAGGAAAGGAAAGATGTGTTTAAAAGACCAACTGTACTAGGTTCAGTTTTAGTAGCACATTAAATATCATCAGAATGGTAATATGCCACTCTATTTCAGAGATCATAGTTTTCTATGAATTAAACTCAGGTGCTCTAGTTTGTGGGAACATAGGGATAGTTTCTGTAGAGTCTGTTTGTAAAGGGTGCTGATTGTTTGCTATCTTTGGACTGCAGGTGGTCCACAACTAGGCATGTGAACGACTAGTTGCTTCCCTCCCCCTTGCTGCCTGTATCAGAAAGAGGTGGGAGGGAAGAGGAGGAGTGCTTCAAAGTTGTAGCGCTGTGTGGAGCCTGGGGTCAGCTGGGGAATCCGCCACTGAGCCCGGGCTCCATGCAGCGCTGCCACTTTGAAACGTCACATGGAGCCTAGGGATGTTAAATATCGGTCAATTGAATAGTCGATTAACCTCATGAATTCTTATCGGTTACTCGACTATTCTGTAGTCCCTGGGGGTGGGGCAGCAGCCAGTGTGCTCCGGCCCCACTCCCAAGGAGCCCCCTGCCACTCTGTGCTGCTGCCTCTGAATCAGAGGCAGCAGCGTGGGGTGCCATGTGGGAGATAGTTCGTGAGGAGAGTCAGTTTAAAAACCAGCTCCCCTCATGGACCTGTTGCCCCGTGCTGTTGCCTCTGGTACAGAGGCAGCAGCACTGGATGGCAGCAGTCCCTGTCCAGAAGGGAGTCTGAGCTCCCGGACCCGGAGTGAGCTGGAACTGAGCCATGTTGCTTGCCTGCCTGGCTCCTAATACACTTTAAATGAAGAGCTGCAGCAGGGGTAGGTCCCGGACCTGTCGTAAGCCAGGACTGAGATGAGCTGCTGGCCAGCCTGCTAAAAAATTTACTGGGTGGGGGTGGGAGAATGTGTGTAGTCTATATCATTAACCTATATGCTTTTGCTTATTGGTTAATTGACTACACTGTTACATCCCTAATGGAGCCTGACACCGGGCTCCTCGCAGCATTTCCAAGTGGCAGCGCCGCCTAGAGCCCAGGGTTAGCTGGGAACTCAGAGTCCCCAGCTGATCCCGGGCTCCATGCAGTGCTGCCGCTTTGAAATGCTGTGGGGAGCACGGGGCCAGCGGGGGCCTGCTTGAGTCCCCCACTGGCCCCATGTTCCCCACGGCCCTTTTGCCTTTGAAGTGTAGCAACAGCCCTGGGGCTGTTGCTACATTTCAAAAGCGGAGTTGCCCTTATTGACTAATCGAATAGTCAATACAAATTGCATCAACTATTCGATAAGCCAATTAATTGAAATTTTACATCCTTATCCACAACCTCAATGTATAAAAGAGCTAGTACCAAGCTTAAAAGGACTAGTATCATGCTTTGATTTTTTTTTAATTCACAAATATTTTGCACCAATCCTCTGTTTAAAAGTAAATGTGCTCCAGCCGATGTAAAAGAGTGTGGCTGATTTTCAGTGCCATTTTTCATGATGGCTCAAATGGATACACCTCAAAATTTGCTGCTGAGCTGCTTCTTTCAGATTAGTTCACCAATACAATGTGTTTCCTACAGTGAAAGGTGTGAGATAGTTGCAGGTTTAAGGAAGTAATCACTGCAGCATGAGATTCTTGCCAGAAGGGTAAAATTGGCTTGTCTGTCTCCCCATCAGTTACTTCTGAATCAGTGAGTTCTGGGACCACTACAGGCAGTCCCCGGGTTACGTACAAGATAGGGACTGTAGGTTTGTTCTTAAGTTGAATTTGTATGTAAGTCGGAACTGGTACATATTGTAGGGGAAACTCTAGCCAAACATTTCTCTAGAGCTCAGTTTTATTCTCCTACACCTCACTTCCCTCAGTCCTTTATTCTCAAGCTGAGGTGTCTGCTGAGAAAAGCCGCTCTGCGTCTCCTGGTCTGCTGCGGGGCCCAGCAGACCAGGGAGACGAGCGGCTTTTTCGCCGCGAGGACGTGGGCGGCAGGACCACGGCGCGTCGGCGGTGTGCTGGGGGGGCCGGGAGAGCGCAGCTAGTGCGGGGTTGCCTCACGCCGTTTGTAAGTAGGGATCCGATGTAAGTCGGATCCATGTAACCCGGGGACTGCCTGTAGTTAATGACAAACCCTGATAGGATTACCAGATTACTGCAACAGAAAAAGATGTTGCCAGTTAAGTAGGCAATAATTATTATCCATTTGATTTTAGTGTACTAGTTTTAAAATTCACTGGTAACACTGTTTTAATGTTTAGTACTGTTAGGGGCAAATATATCCTTCAATTTGCCAGCAGTGCACCTGTTGTGTTGTACTGAGCTAGAGAAAGGAGATTGTGCAGGTCATCCCATGTGCCATACAGAGCTAAAGTATGTGCTAGATACCAGGGTGGCAGTACACAAGATGTAACGGGAATGGGGAGGCTAGTGGTAAAACTTTCTCCCCAATGAGAAGGCTGTATAAAGACTTCATAGCAGACCTGTGCACTTTATTAGGATTCCTTCCCCTCTGAATCAGCCCAGAGAGTTTGGACATTAATGATGAACTCTCATGCTTTTTTATGAATATAATATAAAATGTTTCGGTCAGAAAGCTGAGTAGGGAGGACTGTGTGACTCAGAGACTGAAAATGGAATATAGAGTTTTTCTCTTCGAGTGTACTAGTTTGAGTCTGACCTAAGGTGGTAATGACCAAGTAATTACTATTGATTGCTATTTAGTGATGTGTGTGAGACAAAATGATGGTCTCATTATAGTTCTGACTGACCAGGTGTCCCTGTTATACAAAACTACCATCACAGTTACTTAGAGTATAATTTCACATTATAGTATTTAGACCATAAACTCGTCAGGGCAGGGTTTGTCCTGTGTGTATGTGTATGTCCAGAGCCTTAGCTAGTGCTATTATAAAACAAATAATATTCCCCCTATTAATAATAATAATAATAATAACAACAGTAATAATAATGGGCAGTTTCAGCAGTGAGGCCCAGGACTGAATGGGAATGATTCTGAACTATCTCTTACCCTGTGAAGCAGTCTCTCTGGCTTTGTCTACACTGCAACTTTTTGCAGCAGAAAATATGCTAATGAGGGACTCATTAGAGAAGCATTGTAGCCGCTTCCGTTTTGCGCAAAAAACCCCTTTGTGCAAGATCCTTATTCCCAGGGCTTGACAAACAGCGGCGAAACCTACTCGCCAGCCCTGCACTGAGCATGCGCAAGACCCGCATTGCACATGCGCGCGCCGCTGGTGAACGGGGCAACCGGCTGAAATCTATTCGCCACGGGCGAGTAGATTCAGTGATTTGTCGAGCCCTGCTTATACCTCTCCGAGGGGGTTTTTGTGCAAATCGGAAGCGGCTACACTGCTTCTTTTTGCACAAAAACCCCTTGTGCAAAAGAATCGGCAGAAAATATACTAATGACATCGCGACTCATGCTAATGAGTCCCTCATTAGCATATTTTCTGCCGCAAAAAATTGCAGCGTAGACATAGCCTCTAAGTAAGGGTTGAAGTCCATTGTCAGGGTTGTGGGGAACAACGGCAAGGTCGGTGGGCCGCTGCCTATAGAGGAAGACCCTGGATATGTGTCTACACTAGGCATAGATCTGGAAACTTTAGTCTGTTCTTAAACGGCATCTTTCATGAACACTAAATTTGCTTCTAAATAACTGTAAAGGCTGGGATTTTCAAGAGAGTCCCTTTGTAAGTGAATGAGTACCGGGCTGTTAAATGGGAGTTAGGTGCCTAAATAAATACTAAATTTGGCCTTTAATACCCACAAGCATTTTTTAAAACCCTGCTAGTAATACTGATATGTTAAACACACTATGAGCAGGTGCAATTCAGCTGAATTCAATGGATTTCCACCCGCTACTGCCACTGGTGGACTTGTTTTTATTCAGAATGAGTATGTCTGGGAGTGTTTAGAGACCTTTCTGAATGTAATATTAGTGTGTTATCATTCAGTATGAAGGGTTTTGTTTTATTTTAGACTACAGTGTTGTAGATGGTCCTTTGTATGAACCAGGATGGGGCTTCAGAAACAAAATTATGGCTGATCTCTTAAGATTGTCCAAATCATTTCAGGTTGTTTCACTTATTAAATAGGATTCAACTATTATGTTATAAAGGGCACTGAGGTTGACAGGCAGAGTCAGCAATGATAACTAGATATTCTTCAGCTGTCTGTCATGTACAGGGAAAATAAAACTAGGATGGTAAGAAGACAAGCCACTTAAAAAAACTCATCTGAAATTTGTCAGCTTTAATCTATCTTTCAAATCTGTTTCCTCTTGCTCTTATAGAGTAAAACAACTGACCATTTTAGACATTTAGAAATGAGGGGAAGTTTTTGGAACATAACAAAAGTTTGAAGCAGAGAAGATCTGAGGAAAAACTTATTTTATTGTACACCCTCCTTTTCTCTTATTGCTGTTAGGGATATTAGATATCGTGTAATTGAATAGTCATGTAACAGCATGAAATCTTAGCAGTTACACAACAATTTGATAGCCCCAGAGGGAAGGGCCATCAACCAGTGTGCTCCCGGCCCACTCCCAGGGAGCCCTCTGCTACCTTGCACTGCTGCCTCTCTATCAAAGGCAGCAGCCCGGGATGGCAGGCAGAGCTGGTCTGTGAGGGGAACCAGTTTAAAAACCAACTCCCTGCGCAGACTGGCTGATACAGAGGCAGTCGTGTGGGGTGGCAGCAGCCCCCGTCCACAGAGGATCAGATCTCCTTGCGGACAGAGGCTCCTTGCGGACACCACCCTGTCTGTGGGGTGTGTGTGTCCGAACTCCTCTGAGAGAGGCAGTAGGGTGGAGGGGGGACAGCACTGGGGAGCTGGTGTTGGGGGGAACTGGCTTTTAAGCTGGCATCACCCAGCAGCGGCTCCTGCCTCCCCCCCCATACCTTCGGCTACCTCTGTAGGAGGCAGTAAGGGGAAGGGGCAGGTGGGGCCATGGAGCCGGCACGCGAGGGGAGCCTGCTTGAAAGCTGGATCCATGTGTATATTGGCTCCAGCCTGCCCCCTCCCCAACCTATGCGTTGCTGCCTCTCTATCAGAGGCAGAACGCAGGGGTAGGGTGGGGTAGTAGGCGGATCCGGTGCTTGTGGGGAGCCGGCTACAGCTCTCCCCCTCCCCCACTGCCTCTGATACAGAGTTAGAAAGGGGAGAGGATGCTTGTAGTCAGCAAGATTAACTGATAATCTTAGGCTTATTGGTTAATCATGTAGTCATCTAAACGATGACATCCCTAATTGTTGTGTAACCAGATTAGACTAGGTCTTTATCCCCTCTGTGAGCCATATCTTTAAAAAGTGTTTTATCATTAAAAAATTGTATATGCATTTTTCAGTTTCACTGCCTTTGTTTATGTGAATTATGTGAAATTCAGTTTTATTCTTATGGGGGAATGAAGCTGCATGCTGCCTAGAGTCATTTTATCCCAACTCCAGCATGAAGCTTTCTGGGTGTATGTTACTTATTAGAAAATATCCCTTTATAACATTTCAGGTATGATTTTTACTTTACAGTATTTCCAGACCAAAACAAACAAACAAACAAAAACCCACACCCAGACCAAACCCACCCACCCAATCAACAAAAAACTATTTTGAGGGCATTAAGATTGAGAATACATATAAGTAATTTAGGATAAACTTCACTACAGAAATGTTGTTCTCATTCTCCCAAACCAAGACTTGTAACCATTGATAATTTAGAGCTAATATTTGATTTTAAAGAAATCTAAACATATTAAGATATAGAAACACACAGGACATCCAAACAACCTTAACTAGTCCCTCTTGTGTCATCCACCAACAGTCATATGATTATATGAAGGTATTTTAGAGTTTGTCAGTCCAGAGGAAATTACATTGATTTTTAAAGATCCGTTCAATATTGTTTTCTTATGGTGTCACTACAGAACAGAATTAAGGCTGTTTGGGTGCCTAAATGTCCAACTCCACTGGAGTTATAGTTTTGCATAGGTATAACTGCATAGAATTTGGCCTTCAGAAGTTTAATTACCCACAATGAATGGTGGACATAAATGGTTAACCTGTGAGCTTCACCCTTAATGGGAGGCTTACCGGTTCCAGTTAATTGGTAGAGGCTGGAGCAGCTCCTCGCCCACACCGGGCAGAGGGCTGCTTCAGCCATGTGGGGCCCAGCACAGGCAGCCCCTGTCTGTGGCAAGGGCACCCCTCCCTCCTTCACCCTATAGTTTTGCTTAGGTATAGCTGCATAAAATTTGGCCTTCAGAACCTTTGGATGGATGTAAATGGTTAATCGGTGAGCTTCACCGTTAATGGGTGAGGCTTACCGGTTCTGCTCCCTGCCTGCCCCAGGCAGAGGGCTGCTTCAACCCCAGGGGCCCACCGCAGGCAGGGGCTTCTACAGCTGACTGGAGCAGCCCTGTTCTTGGCGAACCCCCGGCCCCTCACTGCAGGTTACAAACTGGCTCCCCGGGAGCAGGACCAGCAGGGTCTCCTGGCCTTGCTCTTGGGAAGGGTTCTACTGCAGAACCAACAGAGGAGCTTTATACTGCAGAGCCTGCAGTGTTAGTAGTTGCTAGTATTTTTAGCAGTTACATGGTTACATTTTAAACTACTTTTTACATCCCTAATTGTTACTCCCTAGGCACAAATTTTTTACTTGTGAGAAAATCCTTTATGTTATTGATATGTCAAGGCTTAAAAGGAGCAAAAAATTGTCTCTCTTTTTAGAATATGTTAGTAACTTTCCTTCTACTATGGAATGCAAACATTTCATTCGAGAGTCCATGTGAGCTGGAGACTTATAGTTTAAGTCATGAATGGTAAGAAACATCAGAAATTTTCTGTGAAGAATATCAGTTGCTTGAATTTCTAAAGTGAGAAATCTATTAACTTGTGTGCTACTGAAGTTTATAAATTATATGTAGTTTATTATTATTTTTGGATGCTTTCCAGAGACAGATGGAATCACATTACGAATTCAAATCAGCGTGAAAGGACTTTTGGATTCAGATATACTGTTAAAGCTGTCATTTCACTTGCCGGTCAGTTATCCCTCAAGCCTGCCGAATATCTCCATTCATTCAGAACAGCTTACAAAGGTGCAGTGTAAAGATGTGAAAGAAAGATTACTTGAGCAAGCCAAGAGACATCTTTCTGAACCCATGGTACATGAGCTGGTCCTCTGGATACAACAGAATCTTAAGCACATCATTGGGCAATCAGAAACTTCAGATGGCAGTGAAACAAGTACTTTGTCAAGATGCATAAGTACAGAGGATGGTCTATGGATTGTCCTTTTGCATTTAGATCACATGAGAGCTAAAGCCAAATATGTCAAAACTGTGGAAAAATGGACTTCAGATCTAAGGCTGACTGGAAGACTGATGTTTATGGGCAAGGTGATACTGATTCTTCTGCAAGGAGAAAGATCCAGCATTAAGGTGAAAAAACGTTGACTGTTGATGACACCTGTTGATTTACTGCTGAGAGCTGTGTATCTGAATAGAATACCCTGTGTTTGTTTTTCTACCATTACCAATTTTAGAAGCAGGTTGATTGATGACTAGGGCTGTACATAGGCCCAGTGCTGTCTTTATTCCTGTAAGCCCTCTCGCTCAAATATTCTTTCAGTAACCATCTTTACATCATCTTTCTTCATCACTAATCTGAAAAATCTTGGATTATAAATTCTGTGTTTTTTAAAAAATGAAGTAAAAAAGCATTTCGTCAGGCCAATAGTTTGTATTGGTAGGGGCAGAAATGGTGGATATTTTAAAATGACTGAAAAATTACAAAATATATATTGTGTTTTGATCAAATCGTAGAGTTATTTTCTCCCATTGATATGGGTGAGGGAGGAATCTATTCTATATTAGAGAGAATTTGTCTGTCTGTGTATCTGTGTGTTTTGTCTGTTTGTTCAAGAACTCCTCCTAAATGGTATTATCTAGGGCCACCACATTTGATATACAGCTTCCTCGTATCATAACTTAAAGCAAGGTAAGCATTTGATTGTGCCAGGACAATGGGGTGTGCCTGGAATGGGATTGCTTCTCATAAAACCATAAAGAAAAGAGACTGGTGTAGTCCTTTGTCCCCAGGGCAACCTGCATTCCCCTGCCCCACATGAGAGCAATGATTTAAATGAAGCATGTATATTTTCATCTTATTTTACAAAAAACAATAATTGAGTTAAGGATCTGAGCAACGCCAGGTAAATCTTCTAATATGATATAAAATGACTATATGAGTTCATGATATCTGTGAAATGTAAACAACCCCTTAAAATATAGACTTACACTCAACAGAATGGAACTATTATTTCTTTGATTGATTGCCTTTATGTGTAGTTCCTCCAGGTTGTGCATACACTGTAGACTGGGGATGTTTCTGTAGCAGTGACCAGGTGGTCTGTGCATACATCACAGCTCTTGTGTTTTTCACTAACAGAATAAAGGGGGTTGCCAGACCACCACCATTTTAGTTCCTTCTTGCCACTTGTGGTGTAGGATGGAGCTTCAGTGTCTATACTGACTACTTTAGCTTTTTCTTGTAAATAGTTCAAAATACTTTAAATGTTTTAATTTAGTTCATTAAAAGAGAGTTCTAAGGGTTGGTTCCCTTGTGAATCCCCCTCTGGGTCGAGGAGCTGTTTTTTGTATCTGCCCTGATCTTACAGTTGTGGGGAGTAGGCTAAGTGTTAAAGGTGTTACAAACCATTCTCGGTCACAGACTATCACAACACATTTCTGTACTGCCTGGAGAAAATGAACATCCCTTCCAGGTACAGTATTTGCAGCTTATTCCTGAGTGGAGCTAAGCAGTCCAGGAAAAGTTGGTGCAGCAAGTTCTTCATGGAGCAATCCATGAAGGCAGGAGCAACCTCTTAGTAGGGAGACCCCTTATATGACTGCTTGAAGAAGGTAGATGTGACTCTTCTTCTACAGTTCTAGGTGGTTCAAAGATTTCTGCTTTCCCACCTCCAGTTCTCTTCTCTCCCCAACCTCATCCTATTCCCCATCCTCGTTCAGGGAACCCTCTCACAAGATGATTCTTCTGCATGAGGGAAAATGGCTCTTTGAACTAGTACCTCCATGAAAATGGGGTAAGGGATTCTACTTAAGGTACTTTCTTGTAAATAAGAAGAGAGAGGATGAAGGGCTCCATTCCAAAGGGCCTTAGCCTTCCTTACTTTCTGGAAGGACAGAACAAGGGTATACATAATGGAACCTCCTGCTTCCAGTAAGGCCTGTCACCATCGCTGCATCCCACTTCATTTGGAGGTGCACCTCTGGAGAGTGAGGTTGCCCGAAGAACCTGATCCCCTTAGAGGTCTTTGCTTCACTTCAATGTATTGACTACCTTCTTTGTATCTGCAGGTAGTCAATCCAAACACTGTTGGATAACATGACAGCAGGCTATTCTATCAACAAGCACACTCCTCACAGCTGTGCACTGCACAGAGGTCATTCACCTTTGGGACTGGTGAATTCCCTTGCAGATTACTCTAATTGCTGTCTACCTCCTAGCAATCCATAACACCTGGCAAATTCTCTGAGTAGAGGTTTCTCTGCTGTACATAAGTGGGAGCTGCATGACATCACTCTGTGGTTGGTGTTCCAGGTGTGGCTCCTCCATCCATAGACCTGTTTGTCTCCCATCACAAGTACAAAGAGTTGTTGTAGTACCACAAGTACAAAGAGTTGTTCCAGGGACGTTGTAGCCTGGAGTCTCTGGGTGACATTTTATACAAGGTTGGGAGTCGTATAGCACACATTCCCCTGATTCCCCTTTTACCTGGAGTGTTGACCAGACCAGACAAAACACAAGTGCAAGCTTGAGCCTGACAAGTCTGGTATCTGATGCTTCTGCAACTATCAGTCTAATTTCTCTACCTTCCTTGATACATAAACTACTAACCCAGGACAATAGATACACTTGCCATCTCAACCCAGTCATGCTTCAGCTGAGGGCATAGCATTTGGAAGCTGTTGGAGTTAGAGAGCAGCTGTATTTGAAATCCTGGCTATCCTCAATAGCAATATAAAGTACTCTCCCAGGAAATGTTATAAAGTGAAGTGCAAACGTTTTGTTGTAGTGTTGGTATCATCTGTTAGCTTCCTCCAAGTACACCTGTTGGCCATCAGCATGTTTCATTTCCATAGATGCCTACTCTGTATTTTCACAACCAGTCACAGTCCCGTCTATGTCCTGAAGACTTCTTTCTGCTATCAAAACTTATACCACCCTGAAACTTGAACCTTATTTTATCAACCCTCACTAAGTTTCCATTTGAGACATGGCATCTTGCTCTCTGCCACATCTTTCTATGAGGATAGCATTTTTGATTGCTATCATACTGGCCAGAAAAATCAGGGAGCTAGGGGTGCTCATGGCTTACCCCACCTGTACCGTGTTGCATAAAAAGTTTTCTGAGGAGCTGCATCCTAAGTTTTTTCCTAAGGCATCAGACTTTCACATCAACAAAAGTATCCATCTACTTTTGTTTTACCTTTAACCCTTCTCTAGCAAAGGAGAAGTGTGGAACTCACTGATGTGTGTAGAGCTTTTGCCTTCTGTCTAGACAGAATAAGACTTTCCCGAAAGTCCTCTGAGACTTTTGTCTCATTTGTGGAATGTATGAAAGGAGAGGCTGTTTCCTCCCAGAGGCTGTCAAAACGGATTTCAGGGTGAATCCTTTTCTGCTATGAGATGAACGTCTCTTGCTGGCAAGGTAAAAACTCACCTGAATAGAGCTCAGTCAGTATTGGTAGCTTCCCTTAAAGATGTTCCTATTACTGATATCTGCCGAGAAGCAGCTTGGAGTTCTGATCATGCGTTTACTGAGCACTATACACTGGTGCAAGCAGCTGCTTCTGATGCCTCTGCAGTCTGTTGTATCACAGGACAATTCTGCAGGAGGCCAATACCTGGTGTCTTCATGAGATACTGCCTGTGAGTCCCTTGAATTGCACCACACATAGGGACAATCACTCAAAAAAGGATGGGTTAGCTACTTTGTGGTGATTTGAGTTCTTTGAGATGCATTGTCCCTATGTGTAGTGCATTCCTTCCCAGCTACTTGGCTTACCTCTACAGGGAACAAGCCATAAAGAAGGAACTAACATGGTAGCAGCCCCTTTATTGCCTTGGTATGAAGCACAAGGAGAGTGAGTGGACCACCCAGATGCCCTAAAGAAAAAATTCAGATTCTGAGTGCATGTGCAATCCCAGGGATTTAAAATGTACTACATATAGGGAAAACCGAAGAATTCAGGTTACTACAAGATGAGTAACCCCTCCTTCTGTGAGCCTGATCCCCCTCCCCTCCCCCCAATTAAGTTGACTGATCAGCAACCTTCAGAACCAAATAATTTCAGATTGTGAAATTGTGTAATTTCAGATCTTACATAGACTCTTTTAGCATGTGGACAAAAAAAGGAGAGAAGGTAGCTCACTTGAGTGTAAGCATGTGAACTGTAGCTCACTTGAGTGTAAGCATGTGACCACTCCTGAGGCAGTTGCAAGCATTTAATAGGGATTTCTTATATTAGTCTAATTCAGAAAACCTGTGGTGAAAGATTACTAACAGAGGTGGTCTGGCCCCTTCATGACCAATCTATCACTCAGAATACCATGAGTTTATACTAAATACTTTTGGGGTCTAATCTTCTTGGATCCACATTTATAGAACTCCTAGTAACTTGGGGGGGGTCCAGTATTTGACCTTGATGATATGCTAGAACAGTGTTTTCCTCTATAAAGCTAGATTCTGCCAGAGCACTTTAGAATGTGCTTAATTTTAAGCACTGTGAGTAATCTTGTCAAGTTCCATCAGGCACTGTAACTGGGGTGAGCACTTTCCAAGTTTGTTTAGAATGTTCTGAAACAGCCTCTTTGCATTTAGAATAGATCTTTAACTAAACTGCAGAGATGTTATAGTTGACATTTCATACTCTGATTTTTTTGTCATTTAGGAATACTTGATTCTTCAGAAAACCTCTAAGGTAGATGTGGACTCAAGCGGAAAGAAATGCAGAGAGAAAATGATTAGTGTACTGAGTGAAACAAAAGTACAGACAGAGCACAAAAGGTATAATTTAGTATTATTGCCGACAGAAAAGCAACTGAATTGATAATTACATTGTGACAAATCTAGGCATATTAATGTGGGTTTTTTTGTACAATGTAGGTTTCAGGCATTTGAAGTCAAAGAATATTCAACTTTGGATGAGCTACAAAAGGAATTTGAAGCTGCAGGACTAACTGAGCTTTTCTCTGAATTTGTGCCTGCTTTGTTAAAATAAATTTCTGAGAAAACATTGAAATCTTTGAGTATAACAGCAGTTGATTGTAAAAAGCAAGACGATAAAATGAAATATTCGTAGGAGAATATCTTTAAAGCTGCTCTGCAGCAATATGCTAGAAAACATCTACTTGCAAGAAACAAAAGGCAATTAACATGTTATGCAAAGATAATGTTTTTGACTGTGCATTGACTCTTGACAAGGAATTGCTGAGTTTAATGCTAATTAGAACTGTCAGGTCAAATATGAAAGATGGTGGGGAAAAAATCACCGTTCCTTTTCTCTGAGATTCAATTAGAATTGTATCATCTCCTGTTATCCTGTAATTAAAGTATATTTTCAAGATATTTGGTTTTATTCTTATGTTTTCATATATATATCCTTATGAAGCTGGTTCTTTAACTTGTACAGCTAGAAAGAGCTATTACACTTGTTATTGAATAACTTTTTAAAATCAGCAATAAAATGAATATGCATTATAATTAAGAAATATGCTTTAAAATACAAGCTTAGTATAATTAAAGATAAATACATTTTTGAACACCTTATAACTTGCCATTTCAAAGTTGCTCTTATGTACCTCTTCCATTTGTGTTACTCCGTTAAGCATTTTACAATGGATTTAAATAGTAAGGGTTAAGATTCCAATTATAAAAGTATCCTTATGGAAAAAAGCAAGATTGAAACTGTTTTATGATTTTTTGATTTTTGCTTTGATGTGGCAGTAGGATGATTATAACAAGGACTTTCCCCCTTAATGGCTAGAGGGCTAGTGCTAGTCAACCCTGATTATGGAATGAGCCATGCTTGGGAGAGAGTAGGGTGATTGCTCTATAAAGAGCAGAAGGAGGCTGTAGTGTAGGGGACATATGGAAGGTGGCTGACCCAGTTACAATTGTTTTGTGAGCTCAGTATCTCTACTGACAATAAGGCATTAGGAAATTACTTGTAAAACTCTTTTCAAATAGTTGTATAGTTTTATGAGATACAAAGTTAAATGAACTACCTATGTGCAGTTATGGCCTGACCTTACAAGTCAGTTAAGATTGAGTGGATATAAAGATCCATACTAGCTTATTTATTTGCAGGATAAAGGTGTAACATTTTTCAAAAGTACCATTTGAATTTGGGGCATTCTATTTTACAGGGTGGATTTGATTTAAATCAAACTGATTTAAATCACTAGTCAGGAGGACTTGATTTAATCATGGTTTTCTAATAAAAGTGCATTCTTGTTGGTTGCATTCTTTTTGTGGAAGAGATCTTCCGCAAAAACTTCTTGTGCAAGAGCGTGTCCACACTGCAAAAGCGCATTGAAAAAGCGACGCGCTTTTTGCACAAGAGAGTATCCAGACTGCATGGATGTTCTCTCCAAAGGAAACTTTGATTTCTATTTACAGAATGGCCACCAGGACACCTGTGCTTTTTTCTATTGCCTCTTTTTGCGCAAAAAAAACCCTGTTCCCCATCCACACACACCTTTTTGTGCAAGAGCTCTTGCGCAATAAGGAGTTATTCTTCATAGAAGAAGAAATACCTACACCGGAAAAACCCCTCTGTTCTTTCATTTTACTTGTGCAAAAACACGCTTGAGCTGTGGACGCTCATCCCCACTCTCTGGTTAAGCTGGCATTACACAGGGACACTTATCGTGGCAAACAGAAATGAAAATTGTTTCAATAAAATTCATAAATGCTTAAATATTAATTATTTTAAAAAATCATAAAATGTTATTGTAATGGAATTTTCTCGCGGAACCCTTATTTTCACTTGTGGAACCCCACAGGGGTTCCATAGAACACCATTTGGGAAACACTGTTCTAGACTGAGCACTGAGTCCCATTGTGTAAATAGAAAGATTAACCTACATAATGTATACAGAAACCTCTGGAACCCCATAAGATTGGGTCCCTAATCCATGAACTATTGGAACTCAGGTAACAATTTTTCTTAAAAATTACATGAATTAGAATTTATAATCCATGTTCCATGATGAGGTATCTTTGAGCTATGATGTATCTCACTTAAAACTCTCTTTTTAAAAAAATCATTGATTTTTGTCCACCCTGGTATTTTAATAACTCTCATAGATCAGAATGTATAAAAACTCTCAAGTTGGCAATTTGAGTTGACTGGAAAAGCGAAGCCATGTTTTAATATTTTCTTTTAAGGCATGATGACTCTGGATGGTCACTGCAGCAAGAAACTGGTATGCATGGTTGCATTCTTTCTTAGACATGAAACATCTTTTCAGTTATGGCCATTTAAAAAGTCTAACTCACTTTTAATTTGAAATGCACATCTAACTTTATAGCATGACTACTGTAGATGTAAATGAGTTTTTCAATTTCTAACTTTGTGATACAAAATAACAATAAAACACAAGTGCTTAAAATGTTAAAATAAAAATTGTTTATTGTACATAATTGCACTAGCTAGTCATAATTTAAAATCATATGTTGACCAAATAACATGTTGGTGGAAGAGGAGAATGGCAGTAGATATAACAAGTAGACAAGTGAGCCTCTACATGCTGTGTCTGTGTCCAAATTAAGACACTGAGAATACTAAAAGACTAATGGAAATTCATGGTGATAAAGTGAAGTGTTGTTCACTTTTGTCTTCACCAATCCTTTGAGAAACATTAGCAGTAGAAGCTTTGCAATAAGTTTAACTCTGCAAAATTATATGCTGTGACACTTAGAGAATCTAAGATTTTGCAATCTGAAAAGTTAGCATGGAAGAATAAGAGGATGACTCCAGTGTAACATCAAAATCTGTTTCAAAATCTTAGCCAGTGAAACCTTATTTAAGTCCCAATTCAACACCCATTAAAATACATGTAAATGGATCAATTCCCTGCTGACTATGAGTAACTCTCCACAGACTTGCATATAGCCAGAAAAGTAGCTGGAGGTTTTTTGTGCCCAGGATATGTTGCTCATTCTAGCAAGGCTGGGTGCAGATTCCCTGAAAGTCTGATCTCTCACACAGTTGAGGACTAATAACAGTGTAAAGAAAGTCATTTGCAGTGCACAACTGATATAGAGGCATATGTGTGATTCACCACTATGTGTCTGCAATGTGCCAGCCCTGACATACTCATTACATCAAATACAGGCCTCATATTTATTTAAAGATGACATGTAATATATCTTTTTAAATGTTACAACACACTGGTCATTAATATCACTATGAAATGTTACTAACCAATTAGTAGGTGAAATTATGGATAGAGTCTGATAGTACATCCTGGACAATGTAAATGTGCAAAGGTGACAAAACAGGTTTCTTTTGTTTAAAGAGGAAAGAATACGGTTCTAAATGCTTGTTCACTAAAGTGTGCTCTGACCTGCTGCCTCCAAGAAAAGCCAGTGGCTAGCCTTTCTGCATTTTTGCAAGGTGGGAGCCATAACGCTAAGAACATCCCAGTGTCAGAAGGCAAGGAGCTCACTGTTATCAATCAGGTAATGGGTTTCTGCTGGCCTGACCAGTTCATTACACCACAACTCACTGGTTAATCTGTATCTAAAAGGTGTCATGCAAGATATCGTTGGAAAACTAATAGCTCGCTGATTATTAATATTTTTGCATGGTGTATGTACTGGGTATTTACAAAAAGTCAGGAGTATGTGCTAGAATTATGTTCTTAAAATGTGTTTGGCAAGCAATGCATAAGCATAAGCCTTAGTCAAAGGAATGTGTATTTGGTTTTCAGACCAGCCCAGTCTTTAGTCAAAGACAATGAAGGTCTTTTTTTACATACTAAGCAAATAAAGCTATTAAACCAATAATTGGGGGAGGACACAACATATATCTATGCTCCTGTAGGAAAGTAAATTGGTGTGGTTTTACTTTTCAAAGAATCAATTTCAGAGTTTTATAGGCTTATAAAGAGAAGGACTCAACCTCAAGTTGAAATTAAATCAACTGTATACAATATTTTACTGTATTATAAATGTGTATAGAGCAAGACTTTTATAATAGCTAATGACACAGATGATTAATGTCATTGTGTAATGTATGTATTAACACTAGGCAAGGAAATATGGATACTTAATGATGATATGGTTTAAAGTCTGTGGCCAGATGGGGAGAAACAGGATTTCCTCACAGACAGGAAAAAACACACCTGTACACCTATCTCCTATGTGACTCAACAAGGTGAAATAAAAAGAATGCAAGCCATGTTTACATACAAGGGGATGGGAAACCCACAGGAAGGGAGAAACACCATGAGGCCATCCTGGTTTTTGAAACAAAGTCAACCACCTTCACATGGATGATCCTCCTGCACCGAGACCCACCTAATGAACCACTCAGATTATCCCACACCTGGATTCCCTCACACTAAGCCCCTCCACACTTGAATCCTGCTGGGCTGAGTTTGCCTGCCAACAAATCAGACACAGGAAAGGTGCAGTTCCCTTCTGGTAACTGTCTTCATCCTCTTGTCAAAAATGGTTGATTACTTGTTCCAAGAAGCTTGATTATCTGTCAGTTTTCAGGTTCATAGAAGTCTAGTGTGTAAAATGTGTTTTATACTCTTTAATTTGTTGCTCGTTTTACATAAATTGTCCAAATCAACAAATACATTCAGCATAAGAAATAACCACTGTGGGTTTTTTTGCTTAGTTGGACATGCTTTAAAGAAATACAGATCTGATCAATGTGCTACTGTTTAGACAGAAGAACAAGAATAAAAAACTAGATGACAGCCTGATTCTATCAAAGCAAATGCTATTTGTTACCCATCAATCAGTCACTTAGTTTGAAGAGGCTGAGGCCATCTTGTATTCAGGCAAATGAACAGTATTTTTAAAGGTAGTTCTTTTCTGAAAAGGCTGGAATTGTCTATGAATGGTGACTTGTTTATGGCAAAGATGGGGGAAAACTCTGTGCCCAAGAAGCATATACCCATAACAGTGACCTCCAAAGAGAAAGGAGAAATAGAAGAAGAGTGCAGCGGGAATTGGAAGGAGTATCAGGAAGAATTGAAACACGTTTGTATTGGTGAAAAATAAGTAAACTGGGGTGGGGAACCTCCAACCTCCTGTTTAATTTGGTCCAGTCCGTGACAAGTCTCCATGTTATGGGTTGGAAGTCCTAAGTCTCATTGCCCCTGTGTGGGGCTGGAGCACAAGTGCTGGTGCTCCAAGCCCATTTCCAGGATAGGTTGGGCCAGATTAAGAAAGGGTTTAGGGGTGGCAGCCCAAGGCCAGGGGTGAGGGGGGCTGTGCAAAAAGATCCCTGGGCTGCGAGCCCCCCCCTTAGCTTGGGGCCTCTTAGTCTGCAGGCTCTAAAGCCCCTGCATGATATCTGGCCCTTCCTGGCTAGAGGTGTGTGGAGGGGAGCAGCTCTGTGTGCAGCCATCCCCCTGCTGGGCTGGAGCCACATTGCTGTGAGAGCCAGGGGAAGCTCTGTACCTATGGGCTCCTGCCAATGGCAGCTCGAGGAGGGATAGTGCCTGCAGGTGAGCGCAGGGCAGTGTGCCCCATACTGAGCCACCTACTCCCTCCCCACCAAAGGGGAGCTGTCCCAGGAAAGGGCCCTGCACCGCAACTCCCTGCCTGAGCCCTCTCCTGTACTCTTAAGTCCCTATCTCCCTTCTAGATGCCACGCTCCAGTTCTGAGCCTGTTTCAGCACCCTAACTCCTGTCCACACCCTATTGCCATCCCAACATCCTGTCCAGAGTCCCCTCCTGCACTCCAAACCCCTTGGCCCCAGCCTGCCCCCTAAATGCCTTGTCTCTGGTGTCACCTCTAGTGGAAGCCTTCACCCCCTACCCACCTTCCTGCCTCAACCTGCAGCCCCCTCCCACACTGAATCCCTAATTTTTGGCCCCACGTGGAGCCTAGGTGTTCCCACAAAATCTAATTGCCCCGGTCCCCCAGAAGAATTAATCAGGCCCTGACTACAGGTGAATTGAGTCAGGCTTTCCCCCCCTTTTTTTTGCTTGCATGTGGCTCCTAACTGGTTTTTCTGTGGATCAATAGCCCCTGACAGAAAAATGGTTTCCCACCCCTAAAGTAATACACAGCTGTTTTAGTAAAATGTTTTGGGATTTTACTTTTCTCATTTCTTGTTCTCAAGTTTTATTTTTTTCTTTGTTCCTCTGTTTTCATGTTTTCTCCTGGCTCTGATTTAAAAAAAACTTTTATTCATTCTCTACTTTTCTTCTTTTATGTTGGTCTGTTTTCTTCATGTGGTGCTATTGCCTTAAAGCTTCAGGGAGGGTGAACATTGGGTAAGCTACTCTTGCCCCCTTTGGCTTATGAACCACCTTTAGGAAGTCTGGGTGTGGTTTAGAGGTTGTAGTTTGGCTAGCTACAGTTATGGCAGGTAATAGAAATAGTGTAGAAATATATAACCTGCTCATTATGATATTGCCTCATATGTGTATTACTTAGACCTCCCTCAGTAGCGTTCTTCACTACAGATTGAAGTAATTGTGATATTACATGATTATGTTGATCATCTGTTACCTTTGTGCAGTGGCAGTAGCTGAACAATGTGCAAACTCCTGACAATTGTGGGAGTGCACAAAGCATATATTGGGCTGTAGCCATCTAAATCAAGCAGTGTGCATGTTTTTTAAAAAAGGCCAAAGAATTTAACCTCCTTGTGCAATATCTAAAAAACCAAAGCTGAGTGTTAACTATTTGGTCAAGTTAAATAATTCAGAATTGAGATTTTGTTCGTCCCCTCCTCCTCTTTCAGTTCGTGTGTGTGTTTGTAAACCCTGAATCAAATGAAAAAGAGCTTATGTGATGGATCTGCAAGGCAGGGGACTACAACTTTCATCAGCTCTTCCCCCTTCTCCCCAATGTATTTCTCTTTCTCCTGGCTAAGTAAAGGGAAAGGTCCTGAAGCTGTTTGGGAGTGGGAGTTGCATGGTTGTAGAGAGAAGCCTCAGGAACTATGGATAAAGTTGCATGTGGAACAGGTAGTAACTGACAGGTGATAAAGGTGGGTGCAGGTCTATGTGGGACATGGGAGAGCAGCAAGGGCTGAGCAGGTGCTGGAGGGGCCTCGGTGAAAGATGCTGGCTGAGCCTGGCCTGGAAATTTGCAAGCCCCTATTTGCTAGCAAGGCCCTACACCTGAAGAGGCCAGGACTCTCAGCTGGACTGCCCAGGGACCCAAACAGGAACTGTGATTCACTTCGTACTTAGTTTAGGCTTCTGTATTCTGCAATTTTACTGTCTCCAAATGCAATAATTGCAGAATTCTCCAGGACTATGTTTCTCGGATATCTGCAAACTTTCGCTTTTCTGCCAGCCCCACTAAAATACACTTTCACTTAGCCATATATCTGAATGATTACCGGGACCTGCCAGGGTTAGTACCTACAAGGTCTAGCTGGTCAGGCACTCATAATGCTTGCCTTTGTTGTGGTGCCCACACACACTAATGGTCAGCCACAATAATTATAAAAAAAAGTTAAAATTCCAAGCCCTCTCCTCATAACTACCATAATCAGCAGACTTTTGGAACAGGAACAGTGAAATACTCAGCTTATTCTGCAAGCTTGTTATAGTGTCTTGATGTAGATAATGGAATTCATGCACCTTGTACTTAATCGGGACACAATCCCCCCACCCTCTTCCAGGTCCTTAGCACATTGAGTGGAGCAGAGGTAGATCCGTTCACATAAAGTTGCCCACTGGTAACTTGCTCTGTGAGGACTGGACAATGGAAAATATTCCATTACTTTAGGTGAGTGCTCTGCTGCAGAGTACTTTGCACCATTTAAAAATATTATTTATTTTAGGGTTCAGGTGAGCTGTGTACTTCAGTTGAGTTGTTCCCAATAATACCATGGCTGTATTAGCTCCTGGTGTATGTCTTGTCCTTCTGAAAACAGATTGGGTTGAAGCTGAAACCAGAGGATGTTTCAGCAACTGTATTCAGAGATAAACCAGGTTAGCAATGGCTTCTCTAAGTCAGTGACTGATGATTTCATACAGCCCCCTTTTAACTTCTTAAAATGACCCTGTCATCACTGTCTCCACAGAAAAAACGTAAAAAAACAACGAATAGTTCTGCAGCACCTTAGAGACTAACAAAAAATGTAGATGGTATCCTGAGCTTTTGTGGGCACAACCCACTTCTTCAGATGAGTGGAGTAAGGGGTCCAGCATACAAATAAATAGAGAACAAGAGAGGATGGGGAGGGAAAGAGAAGGGGAAAAAATAGGAAAAAAATATTGTCAATTAGCATGTCTGTGCTAAATGAGGCTAATAGAGTGGGCTATAAATACCCAGTGCTTAGCTTTTTATGTCATTAGGGTGTGAAATGTAGCGGCCCACCCAGGTCAGGTCTTCGTTCAAACCTTGATTACAAGTGTCAAACTTGTAATCTGGGAAGCAAGAAGGCAACAAGCTGTGTCTTTTATAGCAATGCAGGGAACTAACTCTAGAATTATTGGGTTGGCTATTTCTTTTTTCTCCCAGTATTTTAGGCAGATGCGTCTCACCTGCACTATCCTTGCAATCCAGTATTAAGCCTGTCTGAGTCAACAACAGGTTGTATTAAACATATAGGCTGCATCTAGACTGGCATGATTTTGCGCAAATACTTTTAACGGAAAAGTTTTTCCATTGAAAGTATTTGCGCAAGAGAGCGTCTACACTGGCACAGATGCTTTTGCGCAAAAGACATCTTTTGCGCAAAAGCATCCGTGCCAGTGTAGACGCTCTCTTGCACAAGAACGCTCCGATGGCCATTTTAGCGATCGGGGTTTCTTGCGCAAGAAATTAACGTTCCTGTCTACACTGGCCCTCTTGCGCAAGTATTCTTGCGCAAGAGGGCTTATGCCTGAGCGGGAGCATCAGAGTATTTGCGCAAGAAGCACTGATTTTGTACATTACAAAGTCAGTGTTCTTGCTCAAATACTCGAGGCCAGTGTAGACAGGCAGCAAGATTTTGCGCAAAAGCGACCGCTTTTGCGCAAAATCTTGCCAGTCTAGACGCAGCCATAGAGTTTTGGAATATGGATTGGTGACTAGACTGAGAGCCTCAAACTCACTTCACTAACTGTTTCAAAGAGATTTTTAAGAAGCAAAAGGCAAGTGAACTCATTCATTCATTGTTGTTTGTAGCCTGTTTAGTAAATCTGATCAGACATAGCCAGGTGAAGGAGGCCAAAAAGCCTGTGGTTTGTAGTTTAAATATGTAGGACATCAATCTTACTACAACCTGAACATAATGCATGAAAGCAAAATGGCATCTTTACACAACAAATATAATATAAACAGGCTTGCCACCGAGGGGGAAGGGTGGACAAAGGAGTAATTGCCCCAGAGCATGCCACTTCAAAGGGGCCTAGGGCACCAGCCACTGGCATTGCTGTAGTAGCAGGGGCAGCCTAGGCCCTTTTAATCACTGCCAGAGCACTAAGCCGCACACTCTGGGTCGTGCTAAGGGCTGGGAGGGGCACACCATGTTCCAGGCCAGCCCTGCCCCGCCCCGCCCCTTCCACCATCATCCCTGCTCCTTCCAGGAGCACAGAACCGGGGGCCCTGCACGTTTCCCAGGGGTCTGCAGAAGCAGTTGTTTCCACTGACTGTAAAAGAACTGCAGGGGCACAGTGAGGTACAAATAACCATATATAGGGTGAGCAGTTTTTCCCAGGTATTGAGGGAGATGGGAGACGCTTCTCTCTTCAAGAACGTACTTCTTAAAGTGATAACCACGCAACACACCTCCATCATAATCATCCAGGAACCCACCGCTGCAATCAGCCCCGGTGCCAACTCTGCCCACACTTCTACACAAGCGATTTCATCACTGGACCCAACTACATCAGCCACCAAATCAGAGGCTCATTTAACTGCACATCCAGTAATGTGATCTATGCCATCAAATGCCAGCAATGCCCCACTGCCATGTATATTGGCCAAACTGGACAGTCTCTACGGGAAAGAATTAATGGACACAAATCAGATATCCGAAAAGGCAACACACAAAAACCTGTTGGAGAACACTTTAATCTTCCTGGACACTCATTAAAGGATCTCCAAGTCTCCATTTTGTTTCAGACCCATTCCACAAGCCAAATACACAGAGAAGGGTTGGAACTTGACTTCATTCACAAGTTTAATTCTTATGCAAATGGTCTGAACTGGGATATCGGATGGCTCACACATTATCTTCCACACCTTAAAGACTTAACCAACCAAACAATGAAGGTGCTAACGGTTCTTGATGTCTGTGTAGAATCTGGTGTTGATCATCTTTCTTTCCAAGTGCAAACCAATAGTTCTTATCAGCCTCTTGTAACTATTTAGTCTTTAAGGTGCTTCTAGACTATTTGTTGTTTTTTAAGTTTTTCTTGTTACAGACTAACTTGGCTATCTCTTTGAAGCTTATCTACTCACTGTCTCTTTTTTTCTTCCTTCCCTCAATTTTTTTCCTCCCCCCCATTCCCTTATTTATTCTTGGATCTGGACATTCAACACTCCTGTCATCTGAAGAAGTGGGTTGTGCCCACGAAAGCTCATGATACCATCTACATGTTTTATTAGTCTTTAAGGTGCTACTAGATCAGTGGTTCTCAAACTTTTCGGCATCACGCCCCCTTTTTGATTTTTGAGAAACCCTCACGCCCCCCCCAAAAATAGCAGCAAAACTTGTTGGGGGGGGGGAAGGAACTGATGGGGGATGAGAAACAAAAATAGCAGCAAAACTTGTGGGGGAGGGAGATTGATGGGGAGGGCTGGGTCACCTTACGCCCCTGGAATTTCTTCACCCAGGCACGCCCCCAGTTTGGGAACCCATGTACTAGACTATTTGTTGTTGTTTAAGTTTTTCATATGTAGTATGCCAGTCCTGGCTACATATAGATATAGATAGAACCTCCCTAGTCTAGAACTCTCTGGTCCGGAAATATCTGTCATCCGGAATGATTTTAGTAAGCCAGATGTCCACTTTTTATGGGTGTGGCCAAGTTTCCCACAGTCCTATAAAGTTTGTTTATAGCCACTAGTCCTAGCTCTCAGTTTTCTGTGCTGTAGTAGGTTAAAAATTCAGAAGTGGATGATTTTTACATTGACAATCTTGTTTTGATTGTATTGTAAACTATTAATACAATACCATTCTCTTTTGTAATGTTTGTAATGTTCTAATTTCCTAATAGGATGATAAAAGATTGTGCATCTTTTAATTTTATTAGAATTTAAAACTGAAATTGAGTTTATTACAAAATACCACAATTGTTGGAATCAACTGACATATATTTTATAATACTGTTAAATCTTATTACGATGTCTCTCTTCAGTTGCTGCCACTGGAGATTGTTTTTTTATTTTACATGTAAACTTAATTTTATGTTATCTTATTCAGGAATTATGTATTGTGTAGCTTAATTATAGGATTTATAGACATACATGGAACTTGAAATGTAAATATGCTAATAGCATTGTGCAGTTATTGTTTTGAACTCTACTGATATGTGGGCTTTTCTAGCAATATTAGTTTGTATTATCTAACCTCACTCAGAGAATTATCTTCCAGTGGAGAGCTGTCTGTTCAGACAGACAAGAGGGGAAAAATTGTTTATTCAATAGGATAGTTTTGTTTTTTAATTTAAGGAATTATTTGGCCTCTTAGACTAAAATCCTTAATATTTTGGGTCTGGAACTATTATGCATTCAGGGACTTAATTTTACGCTAATATGGTAGCGAGCTTTAAGTTTTTCTTTTTTGCTTTTGTTACATGTATTGAATGTAAATAAGTATTTCATGTAATTGAATCTGAGCATTTCTGATCATAGAAATGTAGTCCAAATTTTATCAGTATTTTCATTATAAATCTTTGTTATCCATGGTTTATACTTCAGTGCAAAAGAGTTGCGCAGGATGGAATTTAACATGGAAGATCTCAGTATGGGGGTGAAGTTGTTCTGTGTGTTTACTGTTGTCTACTTCTGAGGGGACAAACCAAGGCATTGATTTATTTAGAAAATGTTAAAAGGCCATAACTTTCTTGAACTGAATTTTATAAACTAACACATATTTACAGTAGATACCGGGCCAGGATGTCAACTTATTTACATTTATATGGGGAGTGGGGAAATTCTGGAATGGAACTGTGGTGTATTCTATAATTATGAGGAGTGAAAGGTGTTAACTAAAGTATAGTGCTGTATACAGAATTTTGCATCACAAAATATTGCTCGATGCAAGAAAGTGATCGGAAAAAACCATAAAGGGATAACACAATGAAATGTGTAACACAGTAACATGAAGCTCGGAATTCTTAGTTTATGAAAATCAGCGTAGGAACAATTGCTGGAATAGTATCTGTTTCCTCTGTCCAATCTGCCTTCTCTTGGGGAGGAAAGGTTGATAACCAAAAGGATTAAAAAACCCCTACTACTAATGTGTTGTGTGAGCTTAAGAGCATTTCAGAACCCCTTGTCTCAGGCTCAGCACCTGGGATTTAGATTATTAATGATTTTTGCTTGGGAAGTCTGTTTTTTACTTTTGGGCTGGCATTTTTTTCATGTTGGAAAATGAGTGTTTAAAAGGGGAGCTGTGATGATCTGCATATGCTTAGATTCTTGCAGAGAGCCAGGGAGGTGAAAGCGCAATTGAAAAGATCTATTTTAAATGTCTGAGGAATGAATAATTGCTGGAAAACACAGGTTACTAGAAGAACAAGCATCTAGTGAGTTGTGTTAGAGATAGAGGCAGCACTTCTGGGAGACATCTATGACGACAGTCTTTCAGCAGGTGACATTTATGTACACTATAAAGAGACATAAATCTTTTAATGTAAAATTTACAATGCATTTTGTAATGTCATCTGGTTTGTTAGGTATTTAAAAAAGTTCATCTTCTAATAAAATGTAACTCTTTGTGTTTTGTGATTAGATTTCCAGCATTCAGAAGAACAGATCCACAGGTTTAGGCTTAAATTGATTTAGTGCTCAGGGCTGTTATCATGAAGCAAAGCAGGAAACTTCTGGTTAGGAATTTGGGGTCCAGATTTATAAGAAGTCAGATTAGATGCTCTAGTGCAGTGATACTCAGACTGAGGCTCATGAGCAGTGGAGCCCTGGGCAAAGTGGGCCAGCTCTGGGAAAAGGGTAGGGGCCTCAGGCAGAAGGGGCAGGCCCGTCCAGAGCATGGCACTCCTCCCCGCCCCCCGAGCCCTCAGAGCCACAAGGAGCACATGGTGCTGTGCTTTGGAGGTGATTTAAAGGGCCTAGGCTCTGACTGCCGCCACTGCCATAATAGCGAAGGCGGTGGCTGAGAGCCCTGAGGCAATTGTCCTTTTTGTCCCTCCTATCAGTGGGCCTGCTCACAAACCACAAGTGGCTTTTTAATGTGTCTCCTGTGGCTCTTTGCAGCACCAGATATTAAAATATTTTCTGATTTAATTATTAACTAATCAGGATGCTTATACCTATGTTATTAATCAATTGTACTTGATGATAATACTTTGTTAGTCATTTCGCTGTGAGAATTATATATATATATATACATATATATATATATATATATATATGATATAAAAACTTAATCTTTCCCCTGTCATTCTGTTTCAATATGAATAATAGTACTTCAGTAAATGAAACAACTAATTCACACTGCTGTCAAGGGTCACCACCTTTCGTGACTGGACAGACCAGACACCCTTCATGGCAATGGCATCCAAGTCCATTTGGTTGGGAAAGTTGGCAACCCTAGCCTATGGCTCTTTTGGGTAATGTTAATTGCTAATTTGGCTCCTGAACCACTGAAGTCTTGTCTGGTCTTAAACTTTATGATTACGACTCTGAGAAGTGTTATCATATAGATCATCTATCGCTTCCTCCCCTGAATCATCCTGGGCCTAAGCAGCAGCTACAATCTGCAGCCATTCAGGAGGGAGAAGAGTTGTTGGATACTGCAGGTGATGACTGAGGATGGGTAGAACTCACCTCCATCACACAATAGTGGAAGGGTTGAGGGAAAATTCTGCTGCCCATTATGACCCTAGAAGTAGGGAGAGGAAAGCAGGAAGTGCTGAAGGGAGACCTAGGAGGAGAGGAAGCAAAGAGGAATATGGATATCAGGGAGAAGGTGAGCTAGGCACAATCGGGGAGCCAACAAAGAGTAAAGTGGAGAGGGAGCCCAAGAAAAAGTAGCAGGGAGAAGGGGATTATTTAGTTATTTTACATTAGTGGCTAAGGGTCCCAATAATAAATCAGGATGGAAAGAGGCATAAATGGAAGGAGAGATGAATGAATGGAAAGACTGAAATAGAAAGGAAGAAAAGTTGGAGAACAGGGATGGCAATGTGGTTTTGCATGAGTGTCAGGATATGCCGACTCGGAGTGTTTTACAGGATCAGTACATCAGGTCTGCTAAGTATCATGCATTTTGTGTGGGAGTCGTGATTTAGGCAATCCTGTAGCTCAGTTTGATGGTCCCACATCCAGCTGCCACCATGAGCTTAATTTTCTCTGGAAGACAAAAGAAGCAACTGTGGAGTTCATGTCAAGAAGCCTGTCTACCTCCTTTCTGGTGTAAAGCTGACAGGTGGGATTGAACCTGGGACTTCAGGGGCTAAAGCCATGAGCCTCTCCTGCATCAGATAAAAGTCAACTGGCTCTTAGCTAAGGCAGTAGAGCTGACTTAACTCTCCCTTTCTCAGTGGTCTCAGGGGCTCTGGGTTACACTGGCTTCAGAGCAAGAGCAACAGAAGCAGCAAGGACAGGTGTGGAGCCTAGTCCCAGTTCCAGACTATCCAAATCAGGTCGCAGAGAGACGCTACCCCCAAATTCTTTAGACCTCTACATGTCACAGTGCCCCCTCTGCAGGGCCAGCGTCCTCCAGCACCCACCCACCTACCCTTAGCTACCCCCTAAGAGCACCCAGTCCTCCAAACACCTCAGCAACCCAACACCTCCAGCACTCACTGACCCAAGCACCCCAAGACTCTTCAGTACTCATCTACCTACTCCAGCAATTCGAGACACTTTCCAGTAGCCTCCTGTGTCTGCCCTGGAACTCATACACCTCTAACTGTCTCATCTATTTCTTGCCACCCTCCCTGGCTGGGGCAAGGTGCACTGACCAGAAGCTGAAATTCATGCTTGTATGCAAATATGAAAATTATCATTTAATTTGCATAAAATAGCACACATACAGCAGCATAAAACTTGGTAAATGTGGAACCTAACTGCTAATATCTGGTATGTTATTGAACCTTACTATTTAACCCATGAGGCCCCTTTTTCCCATTAGGAACTTTACCAGCAGCTGATATGCTGCACACATATCATTACATGTTATTTTTGTCGACTCCACTCCAAATGTCAGTTGCCCCTATGCTCTACTTGGATCTCCTGTTATAGTCTCCCAGCTGCAGTAAATCTTTGCTGCAGCCTTGAAAGTGTTGAAATCCTTTGATCTCTGGACAGATACCTTTTCCATCGCATGAGATCATTAAGGGTTATCCGTTGTTTTTAATTACATTGGAAATTTCCACTTTCTGTGAGTTCTCTGGTGATACATATATGGCATTATTTATTCAGAGTACTTGCAGCTTTTCAGAAATAGAATTGGCAAATAACTTTGGGTATGTCTACACTAGCCCCCTAGTTCAAACTAGGGAGTGTAGCGTCGAAGTTACAAATGAAGCCGATTTAAATATCCCGGGCTTTATTTACATGTTCCCGTCGTCGCCATTTTTAAATTCCACTAGTCGAAGTAACTGCCGCGGCTACGCGCAGTGAACGGTAATCGAACTAAGTCTTTAGTTCGAATTAACTGTTACTCCTCCTGGAATGAGATGTAACAGTTAATTTGAACTAAGGACTTAGTTCGAATTGCCGTTTCACTGTCGCGTGTAGCCGCAGGCAGTTACTTCGGACTAGTGGAATTTAAAAATGGCGACCGGACGGGAACATGCAAATAAAGCCCGGGATATTTAAATCCCGGGCTTCATTTGCAACTTCGAATGCCTACATTAGCCTCCCCAGTTCGAACTAGGGGGCTTGTGTAGACATACCCTTTTAGTGAATTGCCATAAACATTTTGTTTATTGAAAATGGTAGGAATCTTCAGTCTCCTGCAACCTTTCACAATGAAAGAAAACAGCAAGAATTGTCCCTAGTATTGGTCAGTCTGAATTAAATATACTAAAAGCAGCTCACTGTACAAGCACTTTTGTCTCAATTATTTATTTGCATAGAAAAATGTAGGGTTGATATAGTAATTAGTAGAATATGTGCAAGTCCTTAAAAGGCATATCCTGACCTTTCCATCAGAGGCCCTTGGTCCAATTTTGCTGCATAGATGAGGGGGAGAGTATGCTGTGTCTGTGCCTTTTGTTAAACAGCCCTTTGGGGGAATGTCTGCACAGAGGTTGGGGAAAGGCTGGAAGCAGCATTTCTGTTGACCTTGGGAGGGTGTGAGGCCAATTCATTGGTGACTATCATTCCATTGGCCAAAGCCCTTGAATTCCATCTATGTTCTGGAGTGCTGCAATATTGTCTTAACAAAGCATTTGGGGGAGGAGGGTTGTAGACTCACTGGATTTCCCCAAAGCATGTTCTTTTTACTCAGTATGTTTGGTGCAGAATTTAATCTAGAGGGATTGTGTAGCAATTTCTGAAAGCACTTGGTTTAATTCATTCTGAGATAATCTTGTATTTGCTAGTCTCCAGTTCTTGGCAACATATTCTGATGTATCACTTTTCCTTTAAAAATACTACTTCCTATAGTTTTGTTACAAACTAATTAAGTTACATTTGGAATGTTGTGATTTATTTATCTCTTGAGCCTGGAAAGACTCATATTCATGTGCTCACTTTTGCACTTATAAGTAGCCTGACTGAGTTCTGTGGGAATATTCACATGTTTAAAGTTGAGCACATGTGGGATTGGTGGCCTTAGTTTGAATCTCTTTGGACTGCATTTTCAGATCACTGAATATCAATGCTGTGAAGGCCAAGACTATAACAGGATTGTAAAAAGAACTAGATGAACTCAGGGAGGCTAGGTCCAAGCAGGGTGGGTAGGAATGGTGTTCTTAGCCTCTGTTTTCCAGAATCTTGGAATGGGTGATAGGGGTTGAATCACTTGATTATTACCTCTTCTGTTCATTCCTTTTGAAGCACTTGGCATTGGACACTGCTGCAAGACAGGATACTGAGCTAGATAGAACTTTGGTCTGACACACTATGACTGGTCTTATGTTCTTCCTATATATCACAAGTCTGGTATCAATGGTTTAGGTGTCTGGTGGCCTAATGTGGTATATTTTACCATTTCTAAAAAATTAACTTACTGTATAATTATGTATAAATTTAAAATTCCTTATGAGGTTATTAAATAGTATTTAATTAGACTGGCAAAATTGCTTTCGGCTTCTCTTTAACGTCTCTAGATTTTTATTTCTATTAACAAAACAGTAATCAACATTAAATTCTAAAATGTAACCAAAGTAGGTCATATTTTTATTAACAGGAGACAGATAATGAACCTGCCCTATATAAAGATTTGGAGTAAATCTTCAGAGATGCTGGGGATAGTGTTTTAATTAAGGTAATCCTTATTTGCATCTAAAAAACCCCTATTGCTACTTAGAAAGTTAAGACCTTATTGATGCATATTAGTGCATTTCCTCAACAAATATAATAGAGATTTAATACTTGTATTTGAAGTAGCAATCTGTCATAAATTAAGAGCATTTGCATAGTAAATTTAAAGGCTGTTATTCTTTGCAGAGTTTTATATAATTAAGAACACATAAAACATTAAAAAATGTATAATTTTTTGTGCTAGGAAAGTGTGCTTTGTTGTTAAACTAATCCTCATTTTCATCTAGACATTTTACAGAAAAGTCCAGCTTTTACAGCAGTGTAATATATGTGCACTCACTCAGCTACTTCTCTAAACCTTTGAATGATGGTTTAAGTATTTAAGGACATCTTAACATTCAGAATGAAACTCTATAGACAATTGCACTTAATTATAAAATTTGATTTGTATGCAGTTGGCAGAAAAGATATATATGAGATATAATGATAGCATAAGTTATTGTGAGTTCTGGGTTTGGAGCACATAAAGGTTCAGAGTTCAGACCCCAAATATTCTGGAAGAGTGTACAGGCAGAAGATGCAGTTCTTAGTTAAAGGACATTACAGAAGAACTGGGTTGGACCAAAAGTCCATCTGGCCCAGTATCCTGTCTTCTGACTGGCCAATGCCAGGTGCCCCAGATGGAATGAATAAAACAAGTAATCTCTGTTGGTCATTCCCAGCTTCTGGCAAACAGAAGCTAGGGATACTAATCCTGCCCATCCTGGCAAACAACCAGTGATGGACCTATCCTCCATGAATTTTTTGAACCCTTTTATATATGATCTTTGACTTCACAGCATCCTCTAGTAAAGAGTTCCACAGATAGATATAACATTATATTGATATAGATAAATAAACAAAGGCAACAGAGGATTAAATTTAATTAAAATGACAGCTTTAAATATTTAATTTATATTAATGTATTAGACAGCATAACTGATTACAAGATAACATAACCATTTTGATAAACCAAGCATGGAATACTCTTTATTTTTGCAATCACTCTTTACTGTAGTTTCTAAATCATATTACTTAATTTTTGAACTTAAATTTTCTAATAGGAAAAAAGAACAACTGCTATTCTGTTCAGTGGTTCTTTACCTGTTCTTGTCATTCCCTCTAGGGCACCTGCTGCAATACTAATAGAAATTTCTCCAGTACTATTTGGGATTTCATTAAAAGAACTTTTGAGAGGCCCATTGCAGAGAGAGAGAGAGCTATGAGAAATGCTAATATTTAAACTGTACAAAGGCCTTATGGCTGTTCTGATTTTACCAGCCTTCTGTTGCCCTGAGGGTTTGATAAATCAGCTGGGATAAGCAATGAAAGGGGACACACTGCTCATACCGCCTTATTCTTGGTCACAACCCTGGGCTGGCCACAGGAGTGACATAACAGCTACTTTGCTGGCTCTGTTTCAGTGAAGGATCCCTCTGCATTTGTGTGACTCACCTGTAGCCAGCTGCTGTGTCCACTTTGTGCCAATGATATGATCTTGTTGTTTAAGAAAAATGTCCTAATACTCAACCTTAATTTTAATTTGAATAATTTTATTCATTTGTTCCAAGTTATACTCAAAGATCCACCCTAAACAGTTCTGCTCTCTCTTTTCAGTATGGACATCCATCATTCATAGTATTTTCTTTCTCATAGACAGAAAAAAGAAACATACCTGCATGAAAATCATAAGGCGTAGGATTTTCACTTTGCTTTTTCCTTCTAGCACAGCCACTTACAATCATAAAACAACATCATACTAGAAGCTGACATAAAAGAATATTTCTATTGGGAGTTCAATATTATCTGTACTCACTCTTTCCTGAACATTCTCTTCTGGCCTTTAAACAATCCCCTGCGCTCTTCAAATTCATCATGAGACGCAAGCTCCCCACAGACCAAGACCTACCAGCTTAAAGTAGCACAAGAGCCTGCCATAACCACCGATACAAAACCTGCAACATATCTCCACTGCTATGATGATCAACACCCCTCACAACATACTTTTCCAGAGCCATGCCTATCACAGCTTGTGGTGTACCTCAGTCAGTACACTAAATGCCCCAATATTTTGGGGGTGAAACCAGACAATTGCTATGTTGTTGAATGAACTCACACGCAATAACGATAAAAGAAAACCATCGTATCACTTTTCACAAAATAGTCACTCCATCTCTGACCTCTCAGTCCTTCTCCTGAAGGGAAACTGACACAGCACCTTCAAAAAAGAGCCTGGGAGCTTAAGTTTTTTACTCTGGTACACACTAAAATTCATGGTCTAAATAAAGATACTAGGTTTATGGTTTATTACAACAACCTACTACAACAAACCAGTAATCCACTAACCCCCCTTCTTGCCACAGGACTGAAGAAGCATTAATTGGGGCCACTTCATCATGAATGCTTTCTTAGAATGTGTGTTAGCTACTTGGGGAAGAGATTGTGCCTAACTGTGACATGATGCCTACCTTTCCCAGAGCCGAAGAAGAGCTGTGTGTAGCTCAGAAGCTTGCTTTTTTCACCAACAGAAGTTGGTCCAATAAAAGATCCTATCTCATCCACCTTGTATCTATACTCAAGTAATTTTAAATATTGTATTTGTTATTGAATTACATTCTTATTATAGCTAGGAAGATGCATATCCAGGCCCGCTGATGGGGGAGAGGGGAAGGGGAAGTGGGCAACTGTCCTGGGGCTCCTGGCTGCTGTTACTGTAGCAGCGTTAGTGGCCGGAGCCCTGAGCCCTATAAATCACCTGTGGAGCACCATGTGGCATGCTCCAGGCAGTTCTGAGGCTGGGGGGAGGGGAGTGTTTCATACTGTGGTCTGGGCAGTGCTGAGGACTGGCTGCCCCCAGCCTGCCCCTTCTGCCTGAGGTGCTCCCCTCACCTTGCCCCAGGGTCTGGCAAGGCTGTCGGCTCCCCTGTGCATATCATAGTAATTGCAGATGAATTTGTCTTTGGGGATAGATTTAAACACAGACAGTATGATCAATTTGATATTCTATCCTGTATTTTAGTAAAGACATAAAGTAGTACGGGACAGGAAAAGACTAAGTAGCATAAAGAGCCAGTCTCCTTCAAATTCTTTAGCCTATCTCTGCTTTGTTTTAAACATTTTTCTTATTAAAAATTAAGTTTGTTTTTTATACTGATGGTGACTATTTGCTTTCAGTGCTGTTAACTAGCAAATTACAATATTCGATAGGTTAACGGCTCCTTGGGTGCTGGAATGATTTTGCCTCTATTCCCTGTTTATTTGAACATTCTCAGTATTGATAGTGAAAATTACATGTTATTGTTGATTCCTTCATGGGGAGACTAAACTCTGTCACAGAAGTGGTAATCTCAGCTATTGAGGTCAAAGGTTGGTAAATTTTACTGGATAGCATGGCATAAAGTCCTGCCTTGATGAATGGCACCAGGACTTGAAATAAGAGTAGCAAGTCTAATAGTGTGAGTCACAATGCTAGGTCTCTATGACTGCAGAGAATTTGTGTGAACTGTTGGCTGAAAGGATTGACAATTTTCCATTAGTAATGAATTACAGTAGTAATTTCATTAATTTCTTCACCTCAGTCAGGATGTGTTAGTGTAAGTTGCTTAACCGTGCATCAGAGGAACCATTGCATTTAACCTTTGGTCCTTTGCTGTGTAACCAGGACCAGTTAAGAAGTAAATTAGCGTAACATCCCTTTTAAAAAAATTACTTTAGATAAGCAGCGGACATAATTTTTGCCTGTTTTTAATTTAATAGCAGGTTTATGGTTTTATGCAAAACCATTCATATTACATCTGACCCTTTGGGAGCTGGCTTTTCTCGTCTGTGTAATTTGGTGACTTTAATAATCTGCTGTCTGTTAAATCCAGCACAGGCTTGATTAATGAATTGTGATGAACCAATGCATTAATTTACAGGTTTGGTCTAACACTCTAAAAGGCTACATCAGAATTTGCAGTTATTAATGCTAATAAACTCAAGAAAAACAGCAATATGAGGAGGGGCAAGGTAAATAATGTGGGAGAAACCTTGTCTTTATTCAAGCATTTATAGTTGAAGCTACTTTCATTATAGAAGGGGTGTAATATCCCTGTGTACTATATAATATCAAATCAAGAGCAACCCGATAAAGCTCTAATGTGCAATAAAGTATTTACATTCATGAGTCTGTCTACTACAGTGCACCCTTTCCTTCCTACAAGTCATTCAATAGAACTTTCATGTTGTATTTTCAGCTACTAAATAGCACATGAAATTGGCTGGCACTATTTTCACAGCAGAAACACTGTTTTGGCTAACAAATTCCTTAGAAGGTTCCTTTTTGCAGAGTTCTGGTAGATTTGAAGTAGATATTTTTTGTTCGGTTTGTCTGATTTTTGTTTTGAAATGAGATTTGCTATGATATGAAAACAACAATTGAAACAAATTATTAAAGTTTCTGGGGATACTTTTGAAAGATAATGGAAAAAAATCTCCCAGTATAATCACAAATTGATATTTTGTAAAGTATGAATTTTTAAGTTATACAATTGTTTGTTTTATCCAGTGATTCAGAACAGTAGGGTGCACACTGTTAGAGTGGGTCTTTAAGTCTGGTGTAATGGAACAAAAGGAAATGTAATTTTTTTTCCAGGAAAAAAAGTAGTTGTGGCAGGTTAGGAAAGTGGTTCCAAGACATTATATTGATATAAAAACCCTATGAAAAGTGTATTTGATACTGAACATTTAAATTCTGAAAGTAAGATCCCTGGTGCAGAAGTTCAAAGGAAGGATTTTGTTTCATCAGCCCTTGGGTATTTTCATGAAATATTTGAGCCTAGACTGCCTCAATGTATAATTCCAGCTCTGCCTAGTTATGATAAATATAATCGAAGAATTATTATTTCAGACATTGATGTAGCCATCTTTTTGTCTGTTAAATATAAGATGACGTTTAAAGCCCATTTTAGCAATCATGCCTCAGGCCTTTTCTTTCTAGTGGGGAGTAAGAATTTTCATTTGTCCTTGAGATAATGACAGTGCTCTAGAAGTGCATCTCATTGTCTTGATTCTGGTATGTATGGTACCAAAACAGCATTGGAAGTCATGGAATGGTAGAGAAATCAACATTATTGTTTAGGCTGAGCAAAATATTATCTCCAACTGTCATCTGTCACTTGCTTACTCTTGGCGGAAGAATAATCTCTGCTAGATCTCTTCTGGTTTAATAGGATTCAAAATACATGATCACATTAGATATTGTACCTGAGGCAATCTCTAGACTAGTGATAATTACATGCAGAAGTCATTCAACAATAGGTGATTAAAACTGATGAACTTTAATGAAGTCATCTGTCAATGCAACAGACATTGCTGGTGAATTTCCTAATCCCATATTTTCAATTTTTTGAAATTCCCTTATGCTTCCATTTGTAATAAATTTCTGTTTAATGGTATAAATAGGCCATGGAAATTTTACTATAACAACCATCCTTGACAATAACCTCTCTAAATCTGACACAAGTGTCGACAGTGATGACAGAATCCAGACTAACTAATCAGATTATTCAGGTGATGCACATGTACCAAAGAAGATAAGAGACTAAACAGGCCATTTCCTATAATCTCTGGACAGAAGATGGAGATTAGCGTGGGGGAGCAGATGAACATAAGTCCATTTAGCCCAATATTCTGTCTTCTGACAGTGGCCAGTGCCAGATGATTCAGAGTGAATGAACAGATGTGAGCAATTCTGAATGGTCCAACCCTTGTCATGCAATTCCTCTTCCATCTTCTGTCAGTTCCAGTTCCATATTCTGTCTACTGAGCACGTACTTATTTTAAATATTCTACAGTTATACTTAAATACCTGATTTCTAACAATTGGTTGTAGTAGTGCTGGGTCTACTTTTCTACAATGAGAAAGAAACCATCAAAACAAAGATAGGAACACGTTTGTGTAATTCTGATCCCATTGTCCCCTGAGCTCCACAAGAAGGTTGTTCTCTCTGTGTGCAAAACAGGATCAGCCATCTTGCTGGGCTTACTAACTACTTTCTAGTCCATGCTTCCTTGCCTGTGGTACAGGGAAAGAGAGCAGATTAGAATAGATATCTTGCTATGGCCAATTTATTATTTGTTCTAAGAAGATAATCATTTTTAAGGCTGAGGGATCATTGGGATCATGTAGTCTGATCTCCTGAGCCAATTGGACATGGCCTGAAGTTTAGGTGAGCTACCCATCTCTCTCTACACAGGGTTTAGACCTTCCAGTGCTGGACATTACCTGGTTTATTTCTTTCTGTGTGATTATCTGGGCCATAGTGTGAGCAATAGTCAAACTGGTTCTGTAATCTAACTCACCCTAATGTTACCTTGCACTCAAAGGAAGATCCAGCCCTGACATGGAAAGTTAAACAATCTTCTTTACAATACAGCTAATCTCAAGACAATAGACATTTTCATCTACTACTCACCTGTAGGGTTGCTAACTCTTCAGGATTGGCCTGGAGTCTCCAGGAATTAAAGATTAACCGTTAATCAAAGATTATGCAATATGATTAAATCTCCAAGATCATGTCCAACCAAGAATTGGCAATACTACGTCCGTGGCTGGAGGATAGTGCAGAGGTGCATTTCAATTGCTCTACTGGTATGGAGTAGTATAGTGCTGTCTCTGCAAAGGACAGCCCATTGAAAAAATAGCTAGCTGTAAAAAGCAGGTACCTATGACTCAAAAGATCACTTTGCTCTTTTTCATGGAGTTTGATATTTGTGCTCTTGCCCTGCAGTTCCTAGCCAGAAAAAGACTTAAATTGAATAAAAATTGCAGGATTGGGTCCCAAATGTCAAATGAACTGGTTTGTAGAAATCTAGTTGCATTGTCTGAGATTTCCATCATGAACTTGTCAAGATTGTTCCAATTCATAAGCTTCAGTCTTGACCATTAAAGTCCTCATGTTAATTCTCATGAGGATTTCATACTGGCATAATCATATATTGGGCCACTAAAACATAATATGCAATATCTCTCTGCTGTAAAGATGCAAAATGTTCAATTCCAGGTGGGCAATTGTATTTTTATGGGGTGTGTCCAGACTACAGGGTTTTTTTGAAAAAAGTGGCCTTTTTTCCAAAAAAGTCCCCTGCGTCTAGACGGCTGCCATGTTTTTTCGAAAGTAAATCGAAAGAACGCGGCAGTTTTTTCAACCGTAGAAAATCTCATTTTATGAGGAATAACGCCTTTTTCTGAAAGAGCACTTTTGAAAAAAGGCACTATGTAGTGCAAACTGTGCTGTTTTGAAAGAGAACATCCAGACTGCCTGGTTGTACTGGTTGTAGTCTAGATGCTCTTTTTCAGAAGAGGCTTTTTCAAAAGTATCTTTCGGAAAAGCCTCTTTGAAAGAGGTTTGCAGTCTAGACGTAGCCTTGGTTAGCAAGATTTTTTTTCTGGGGGGCACACAAATTAAACTCTATAGCAGCTACATCAGTAATAAAGGAGCTGTGTTTTCTTCAAGACATTTAGGTTCCCGTGCCTTCCCATGCAATCTCCCTAAAAACTGTGTCATTCCACACAGTGACCCAAATAACTTTTTTGCATATATTAGCGTTATTTTGTATTTCTCATTTGTAAAGCTGCAAAGCAGAATCCATCATAATAGGTGCTAAACAAAAGCTCATAATAGGCTTATGCTAGTGCACTCTCTTGCTTTGACTTGAGCATTATTCAAAAGTACGGTCTCCTGTATTATTTAGTAGGTAATTATTGGTCTTCATGCATAAAATGAATGTGACATTCCAGACAGATGTTTATTGTTGGTTATATATTTTTTCAAAGTGACAGACACTGAAATTTACAATGATTACCATGACAAAGGCCTGCATTTGTACGTTCTGGAGGTCACATTCTTAATACTGACATGCCAGTAACAGCGCTTCTGTGGGGCCGCAAAAAGAGACTAGCCTAATTTGCCTTACTTAATGCAGTTTCAGTGTACTGCGTTCACAGTTCTAGTTCTTGCAAGCAACAGTGTACAGCACTGTTTTTACAGTGCTGTCTTTTTCCACTGGGGGCTGCTGTTGAACTTCTGAAGAAGCTGTCATTAAAAAAAATTTTAGAAGAAAAATCTGACAGCACCAGTCTTTCTGATGCTGAACATGGAATGTTTCGGAAGTGTCAGTAATAAATAGTTCTATCAGAAATCTTCATATTCTATATATCTGTATATCATACTCCAAGGAAAGCAGTACAAAGACATTGCTGGCAGTGTCTAATTTTGGCTTTTCAAACTATGTGGGGGATGTCAGGGTTATTTTCCCATGTGTGACATTTATCTTCTTTCACAAACAAATGAATGCAGGGTTTTAATTAATTTCCAAGTGCCTCCCAGGATGATTTTTTTCCTCTAATATATTAATACAATGATTTAAACTTTCCTTCTAGAACAGGCGGTTTGTTGGAAAGGCTTAGCTGTCATTCAGTCTTATCAATAATCTAAACATTAACGTGTTTACAGGGGAGAAATAATATGTCTCACTTTCTTTTAAGCAACATCTATGTGTTTTTTATCTTGAACGTATATTAAAGAAATCATTGTGCTGCCTGATCTTTCTTTCCTTTCCTTTGCTCTGAGAAGGTTTGTGCCCTTTCTGCCTCTTGCATGTAAAAGACAGTTTTAAAAGTTCGTGCTTTCACAGTGAAATCCTTAAAAATGCCACCATTCAGAAAGGTTGATTCTTAGTTGAAGAGACAGAAATAGTAGGCTGTGGTAATTTATAAGGTAATGGGGAAATAAGTAATTTTTTTTTCTTTTACTATATCCCACTATTAATAGTTAATGAGGAATGAAAACAAAACAAAATAAAAATCCAAGGTGATCAGAATAAGACTAACTTAGCAAACAAGACATACTATTGTACCAATTTCAATGGGATTAATAAGCAAAATATTTTGGGAGCAAATTGTTATTTAATATTTTTAATGTAAGTGAAAGTCATAACTGACTATGGTATTTCTGTGATATAATGTAGAAAGACTTTACTGTGAATCCAATATTTTTGCTAATATTGTTCATTCATATATGTATATAGACACACACACACACAGATCATAACCCTTTAAGGAGTTTGGAAATAAAAGCTATTTTTGTTTGTTATGGTTTTAGTTTTGGGGTGGCTTTATGGAGTTTTAGCAGCTAGGCTGTGAGTGTGTTTGCAGGTTATTGGTTATATCTTGCTATCTGTTAACTGTGTATTCTGTTAAAAACCTTAAGAAGCACTTAAGAGTGTTTCATTAAAGGAGGCTTTGGAAATGACAGTAATAAAGGATTACTTTAATTTACAGTAATACTCTGTAGTGAAACGATTGTTTGTCATTTAAACATTCCAGAAAATATGTGAAACTGCTTCTTTTTAGTTTGTTAGAAATTCCATGCTATTTGGGGTTTTTTAATTAGCTTTTTAAGGACTTTGTAAGTCAACACTTTTCATGTGACCAGATGGGAATTTCAGCAGCAAAATATAAAATCTATCTTGTGAAAAAGAAGTTTGTATTGTACAATTGTCTTGTCTGGATGGTGCTTCTTCAGTCTTGCACCTTGGACAAAAGCACAAGAATGCAATCACTTTAACACAGTGCAAAAAACCTGTCAGACTAGATCTATCATTTCCAAAATTTAGGGTTGCAATGCTTCAGATTTTAAACAGTTCTCTCTCTTTTGGGTTTTGTTTGTTGTTCTTTGTTTCTTGACATCTTGTGCGTTAAATCAGCGGTGTTTTAAGAACATGAAATGACAACTCCTTCTTCATAGTTTGATTGTAGGTTTGATAGATTTGCCATTCTCAAGCAGGCTGGTTGCTAGTGCCAGCTTCTGAAGAACCTTATTATGAAGGTTGGTCACTGAGGAGACTGAAGTCAATTCTCCACTATTCTGTTTCCTATATAAGAGGTAAAAATCATTAACTTTTACTTTAATGTATTTTTGAGGTGAGTCGTAACAAACACTAATGACACATTTTGTATGATAAATATAGGAGCCCAAAAGATACGTCATATTTGAGTTTCTAAACTGACAATGTCATCTTCAGTGAACACATGAAGTGAACCACATCTGATTCTAGAATATTAAATATGCCTTCTTTATTTCCCTGAAACTTAACAAACATTGTTTGAATTATTATTATGTTTTAATGGTAGAAACTGGAGTAATTTAAAACCTATATTTAAATATTTAGAATTCAAAATGGGATGGCATGCAGCATTGTTATACCAGGATACAAAATGTGGCAGCAGCTTGGACTGGTGCTGATTCTGTATACTATAAAGAAAACATAATAACAATAATTTAAAAAGGGTAAGCTACCAAGCTGCAGATTCCTGGTTCACTTTTCACTTCTACCTAACTCTTTGTAACTTTACAATGAAAGAGTCAGAAATTGGAGCCAATTACCATAATATGTGGTGGTTTGGTGGGAGCATGTTCTACATCAGTCAGTTAAAAGGTTTTATTGCTATTAGGAGCATGTTAATGCCCTTGATAATGTCTCTAGTTGCTTTGTAATGTCTCTTGTTGAAGTATAGAATTCTTTTATCTTCTTATTACATTATGCAGAAACTTGAATTGAAAAGATATTTGCAGGAACATTTAAAGTAGTGCATCAATCAGTTTCAAAGAAGAGAAAATGTTCTCAGAATAGCTTATAAAAGGATAACTGTCAGTTTTATTTTGGATGAACAAAGAAATCAGCGTAAAAGGCACTTTATTGTAAAAGCGTACTGTGCAATTCAATAAATATTCCATATAAATAAAGGGAAAAGAAAGTTCATAATTATCTGATGACTTAAATGTAATTTAAGTTATACTTGCAGGATACAGCATGCAGTGAAGAACTCTTCTTTACGGTGTGTTCCTAATACAAGCTCAAGCCATCAGCAAGCGATAACTTAAATCTCCTTGATAATGACCTGAATAGATAAAGCATAATTATAATTTAACAGTATCACCAAGGAATGTAAAACTTTCAACAAACCACCTAAGTCTATTAGAAAAATACCATCATCGCTCTCTCTTTTTGTCCAAACATGATTTCTTGCTCTACGTTTATTCTTCCCTCTGGCATTCCTTACCTTCTTTAGCACAAGGTTATTTTGGGTATTTATGCAATTTAATTGTAACTCTTTTATGTGATTTTAGGTATAAAACACATTCAAATGCTATTATTATCCAAGTAGCCAGTTCTGAGTACTCTGCTCTCTGAATCAGAGGTGTCTTGCTAGCCTACATTCAGTATGACATTTTAAACATACAATGTTGCAGCCTGTAATGCAGACAAGGCTTTTTTGCTACTTTCTAAAAATGGGAAAAGGCTGAAGATGTTGAGTTGTAAGTTTGGTGGCTGTGCTCATGCTGCAAACACTTTTCTGAAGAAATTTAACTGTATGTTTTGTCCTTTGGAGGTATGATTTTTTTCCAAAAATGCATTTGTTCATGCCCCTTGACTGGAGGACTGGAATGGAATGAGTTCTTGCTTAGCAATTCTGGGTTTGTTTCGTGGAAAACATATGATACAATAAAATCATCTGTATGAAATGCACATTCAGATTTCTATAGTAAAAATAATTCTAAGCAGGAATGAGTTTTAATTCCTGTATTTTAAATTCTAAGGGGTGTGCAGAACATTCATGTGAAATATGAAACTATTTGTTTTTCACTCCGACAGCTTAAAAAAGGAAGTTATTTTTACTTGAACATTATTGCTAAAAATAAACATACTTTCTTGCTCTGAGCTCTGCACTTAGGTTCAGCCTAGAGGAAATTTTCTGTTTGCTAATTTTTACATTGACTTTTTTAAAAATTACATGCTATTGATAATTCCCTGTATATATGGGTTTATAATAGAAATGCTGTGAGACACAAGTGATTTCTGCAAGAACAGATAAGTCAGTTGTATACATAACATGATTGGCTTAAACTTTATTTTCATAGCATTGTTTTTCTGCATATGGCATAATTCATTCACATGGTTTCTCCTTATTTCACAGGGAGTTACATGAACTCTTTGAAGTAAATCATGTACAGTGTGCTCTTACTATCTGCGTTCCTCATTTCCTGACCATTCATTCTCTATTGCCTGTATGTAGACCTTCATATCTCCATGATTTCTTGGCACAGGTGGAATTACAGTATCCCAACTAGGGCTTATTTAATAACAACAAAACTTCAAACAATTTCCAGAAAGGAGGCTTCATAAGTTATTGAACCCCTGAGAAAGCAATAATTTACAACCAGCAAATTCGTGAGTTGTACACATCTGTGTATTCTGCTTCAGAAAATAAAGGTTGTTACCATAGCAACTGCCACATAGTATGAAACATGCGTTACTTCTGAGATTCAGAGCTTCATGTTAAAAAACCTCTCCTCCTGGTTCCCCCATATGCTACATGAATTTGTGTCCCTCTGCAGGGTTTGTTAGTATTTGCAAGTATTTCTCATCAATATCTATTTTCTTGGCTCTCTTTTGTTCTTAGACGTGCTTCCTGTTATTTGGAAAGAAAACTATTGTATCTGTATTTCTGAAATCAAAAGCAAATAATCACCAAGCTTTTAAAGATGGTACAAGAATCCAGGCAAGCCCCAAATATCCTTGCAGTATTGTTACCAACATTGGAACTTGTTCCCTCAACCTACTGTTCCTATCTCTCTTTATTTCATAAAGTGATTTGATACTATTTCATTTTATTAGCTAACTTACTAACTAAGTTAGAGGGAGAAAAAAAGCACCATAGCAGTTTCTTTATAAACACCTGTCTAAAGCATGTTTTGGAAAAATAGGTCGAGTACACAGAAAGCTGCTTATATTTTATCTAATATGGACTTTTCAGGGCTTTGTGATTTTGCAGTATGTGCACATTAATTGTTTTATCTTTTATTCTCTATATCTCTAATTCTCCTAACACTGTGGTATTTTGATGCCAAACAAATTCTTGATTTGGTGCCATTTCAGTTCAGGAACTCTACATGAGTATCAGATGACATTTGCAATGCTGTAAATGAACAAATGGTAGTGCTATTTGATGGGAGAAGTGGACTGAACAAATAAAAAATACACTGACCCAAGACATTTTCAGTCTAACGCGTGAATTGGTAAAATATGGAACCAACTCTGTGCACAGATATAGTATGAATTGAAAAGTGAGAGTTCTATGCTGTTTAAGGAATTGTACAAATATTGAATGGCATATGGTGGTTATAAATGTAACTGGATTGCATCATGAAAAAAGTGTGGCTGTAATGAACTTTAAAAGTAAAGCCTTCATTAGCTGGAGAGGTCTTCCAGATACACTGGGTAGAGAAATGGAGAGTGGACAAAGGAAACAGTAAGAAGGGAAGTGTCTGAGGAGCAAAGGAAGTGGGAAGAGATATAGTAGGAGACCAGGGCACAGATGCAACCAAGGTAGGTTATGCAGGACTTGGAATGTGAGAAGGAATATTTATAATTTACTAGCAGGTGAGGCCCATTGTTGACTGGGCAAAGTCATTTTGTGTAGGTTACACTTATAGGAAAGTTAAAGAAATTAAATATATGTAATAATTTTTTTTTATAAATGTGCTTGCAAAAGGGAAGTAAAAGAACAGTTTTAAATGAGTAGGATTTCAACTTCAAACATTCATTTTATTGACTAATTACCATACATAGTAAATTTGAATCAGAAACTCATAAAGCTTCCCTTACTCTCTCTGCAACTAATTTGAATTGTTTTGTGATTTGTAACAGTAAAATTTTTCTTTTCACTAAAATGACTGTTGAATAGGTGACTCGATTTTAATTTTGTTAGCAAATATTTTTATGAACTCTAATCATAATAGTCATTACTTTTTTCAAATGAAAAACAAAAATAATTATTTAAACCTTTCATCCAGCATATTCCAGTGTAAAAAGTAGTGCAGTTAGCTAATTTAAGTGGCAGGATTGTTTATGCAAAATTTGGTATCTGTGGGTAATCGCGAATATGATGTTATTTTGCACAAACAAATCCACAAACAACTAAACTCTTCAACATATATAATAGATTATTTGTGTAACAGGAGCACATAGAGGCTCCAACTGAGATCAGGACTGAGTTTCTCTAGGTGCGGTCCAGACACATAGTAAGACTTTTCAGTCTCTGTCCCAAAGATCTCACTGTCTAAATAGATAAGATAGACAAAAGGTGAGAAATGAGAGGCACAGAGTTTATGCAGAAGGGATACAAGTACATCAAATTCATGACTTGAAGAGCTTTGAATAGAGCTAGAGGTAAGATGAAGATTAACTTGAGTTGGGGGGATAGGAGATTGGTTTGCTAATCAGGAGACAACTGGAGTAGTTATGATACAAATTTTTAAGAGCACAGAAATACTGGCAGTTGAGCTGGGAAGGAAGTGACAGATTTTGAAAATGCTAAAATAAAAGTTGAGAGTTCACGTAGGGTATGACAAATTCTGCTCTCCGATGCCCATACAGCTTTGTTATCTCCACTGAAGTTTTGAGTGCAACTGAAAGCAGAATAAAACCCCATCTGGGTAGTTCAATTCTTCACAGAGAAAGCCTTCTACCTCTGTAAGAAAAGCTGTAACTCCTCTCAGAATGAAAATAATTTCCAAAAGACATCTCTTTGTGCCAGAGATAATAAAGGTCAAACATGGAGTTCTAGAAAATAATGAAGTGTTTACATTGAGCCTCTTAGTTTTACAGGAAGAATGATGACATTAAAATACTAGAGAATTTTAATTGGTGAAGAGAAAGAGAAGACTTCTCAGCTCTTGAATTGTCATTAAATTCATCGTCTTTCATAGCCCCTGGCCTGTTTTCCACCATTGATACATAGGACCATTCAATCACTTCCTCAAGTTACATGCTGTTACAGACAATAACCCTTCCTGCTGGGTTTAAAATACAACTTTAGCCTTCCCTCTAATGGAGCTCAGCCAGAGCAGGCAGCACCGGAATGGCTTGGCTGAGAGATGCTCCAGTCCTCTCTTATTTTATTCATTCAGATTTATTGATGGGCAGTGCACTTAAGAACTGCCATCTCTTTTGGCACATCATAACCTAGAAACTCTCAGTGATAACAGTTGTTGTAGCCTACAAGCATTAACCCTCTGTGCTTAGCTTATAGTGCCTACTGCCATGTATGGACATTTCTAATTACTTTGGAGCCACTCTATTTTGTAGTGCATGCACAATTAGCTAGTTATTTACATTTTACTTTAGTTTCTTTTATATCAGGTGCATTAATGAAATCCCGTTGTGACATCACAACCTTCCAGTTGAAACAGGTCTTCCCTTTAGGGATCAACCACCCTTTTAAATTAATGAGCCTCTTTGCAGAAAGCTGCTTCATAATTTTATCAGCAGTGTCTGTAAGGAGATGTGCAAATTGCCCAGCACATTTCTGAGGGATGGATCCAAAGCCCATTGAAATCAGAAGTAAGACTTTTGTTAGCTTAATGAGCTTTGGATCCACTCCTGCTTGTATTTTCTTTTTGACAATGTTGTAAGAAATCAGAAAAGGGAAAAGAACCATTAAACCTTCTCACATGAACAGAAATATGTGGAAAGTGGAATGAGGGATGTGAGAAAGCTGAGTAGCAATGGAGATCATTGCAGTGTAGGATGGGCCGCATGAAAGAAGTGATAGCATCATATTATTAACAAACAGACTCTCATTTCTTTTTCTATGAAGAGTTAAAAGAATATAGAAACCAAAATTTCACGGAGATGGGAATCCCATAGTATGAGCTTCTCTTGTGAGGTTATTATTAGAAAATCTTACTTCTCAACTCCCTTTTTTTTGTTTTGTTTAGGAAAACTTTGATAGCATTAACAAAACTTTAAGAGCTCCTTTCTGCCTCTATTCACGCCCAGAACATCCTGGATCTTTAAAATGTAATTTGAACCAAAAAAAAAAAAAAATGTTGCTAAGCAACAACTCATTCAAATGATTTGAAATAGGTGTTCTTATTAGAATTTGTAAAGCATCTCAGGAAACTTGCCAGGTATGCTAGGTGAGAAAAGGAACGTGAATGTGTCAGAATGGAGCAGAGTGTGCATCTCTTCTAGGAGAGAACTGACGTGGACAAGTCTGTTGCTGTGTATGGATTGTTTGAAGCAACTTTAGTTAGTTTGGTTACATAAGTTAAAAGTGTCCGTGGTTTCAGCATGAGTCATTGGCCATGGTTTCAAGCATAACAAAATCCTGCTTTTCTACAAATAAATGTGGAGAGTTTCTCAAGTGTAGTCCTAAGCATGTGTTCATTTTCCTTCAAACTCAAGCATGGTTGACTTCAGCTTCCCTCCAAATGTTTTATTCAACCAACAGAATTAACACTATGGAGATGATTGTAAAGCAACTCTCCCTCATCAACAGTGCTAGTAGTTACACTGTGGCCCTCAGGAGGCTGGGAGTACAGGAGCTTGTTCCTCATTGGTCTCTCTTATCTGAATTCTCCCTAAGGACTCCAGCTCAACAGAGAAACAACAATATTAATTACTCCAGAAGAGAGTATGTGTTTGTGTGTGTACAGATGAAGGGGAGGAGAGTGAAAAGGTTGTGAGGAGTGGAACTCTGAAACTGATTATCATAATTATGCAATGTAGGGCATGTCCTTTTTTAATTTATTAGGAGCAGCAGCACACAAACTTGAAGACCTGAAGAATGGTTTAAATCATTAGGTGATGCAGTAAGTGACAACATCGTGGTACCTGATGCCCTCTGGCACTGTACTCACTGTGCTATAATGTCCACACAATGTTATCACATCCTGAAGCCATGTCTTGTTATGTCACAATTTAGCTTCTTCGCTTCCCATGTTGACTGCTGGGAGGCAGTGAAAAATTCCATCTCACCCTTTTCCTCTCCTGTCCAACTGGCTGCTCAGAGGGATAGAAAGGAGTCCCAGGCTATGTCTACACTGCGTTTTTTTTGCAGAAGAGGATATGCAAATTGGGCTAAAAAGCCCCAGGCTATGTCTACACGGGGCTTGCCGCTAAATAGAGTGTAGACACTGGGGCTATGTCTACACTGGGCTTTTTAGCAGCAAAACCTCTTCTGCAAAAAGAATCGGAAGAAGATATGCAAATGAGCGGACCATTTGCATATCCTCTTCTGAAAAAAAAAATGCAATGTAGACATAGCCCCAGTGTCTACACTCTATTTGCTCAACACTTCCCTGTGTGTGTGTGTGTCAGGCAGCATGTGGAGGCAGCTGTACTTGGCATTCATTTCAGACTCTTGGACTCCAGAACAGGCATGTGTGAGGTCCTTGAAAAGTTGTTTGCCACTCTAGAGCCATGGGTTTAGAATTATTTTTATTCTTAATTCAGAGTATAAACATGGTGCTTCTTTTAAGTTTCATTGTTGATACAGGTTAAGAAGGCAGGTCCCATTTCCCCCTGTGAAATCAGTGGGGTGGTTTTTTTTGGCATAATAAAAGTGGCAGAATGCGCACATCTCTATGGCAAAATAATGCCAAATGTGATCTCTTATGTGATGCAATGAAGGAATTGCCATGGTCTTAATAAAATATCTTCTACTTATTTAAATGAGCTATTCCCCCACTCCTGCCCATACTATACACAGTCCTTCGTCTGGGGAAAGATGCCTTTCAGCTATCAAATACACCTCCAAAGAAGAAGATCTGCAGGAAAAATGGGTAATAAAATTCAGAAGAGAGAGCCCTGAAAGAGAATCTGATAGTAGCAATAAAGTGTATTAGAGAAGTGACCAGTGCTTACAGATGCTGAGAATGAAACTAGTTAAAATTCTGCTGCACAACCTCTTTGTAGGGGATGTGTGGGGAGAGAAGGGGGAGAGTTCCTGTATGATTTCACTTGCCAATTCATTTGTAGAAACAATTATAAAATGCAAATATTTATGAATCACTGTATGTGTTGTAATCTTATTTTCAAAACAAACATTGCTTTATACTGTAGTTCCTTAGTACTGTGAGTTGAGAGATTTTCCAGCATTTATTCCATTTCAGGCAATGAGCTTCAGGGGATAAATGCTGCTGCTCAGACAGAGGGGATGTATGGTAACTCCTAGAGCATCATGTGTTTCTGGCAATCTGTTGTTCCCATCTAGCATGTGTTTTTAAAAATATTCAAATTAGGTTTAAAATGTATAATGATATTTTTCGTATTTTAATGGTGACTTATGCAAATGTTATCGCCAAGCTGTACAAATAATATTCACAGCAGATGACAACATTCACATTTAAGTCTGGGCATGTAACACCCTGACACAAGGTTCTGCACAAGCTGCTCTTTGATTCATAAAGCAGGGAAGCTTTCTGTTAGATGTGGCTTGTGTTATTTTACCCGGCAGTTAAATATAGACAGAAGCATCTCTGCATTTTACAGTAGACAAGTCAAGAGTAGAAATTATTGAAAGGGGAGGGCCCAAGGAAAGGGAGTCAGATGGGGATGAATTAATGCAGGTTTGGAATAGTGGATATTATAATGTTGAACCAGCTGGTGAATCACATGAGTAAGATAAAGAGCCTGTTGGTGGGAAGGAGGCAACACTTTAGAAAGTTGGCTGGAGGAATGACTTCACCCTTTCTTGCAGACATCAGTCTTTGTGACTACTAAGCTGCTGCCAACTCTTCGGGTCCTTCTGGACTCTTAGCTGCTCTTAGGTTCCCGAATAGCATTGTGCAGATAATGCCTTTCTCAAGGTTTGCTTACCAGGAGACTATGGCCTTTCCTTTCAGATGTGAACCCAACTACAGTCATCCATGATTTTGTTACCTCCAGGCTAGCCTTCTGCAGTGTGTTCTACCCACAGTTGAGTGTAGAGGCTACACAGTTACTCCAGTTGGTTGAAATGTCAACAACCTGTTTTTGAGGGAAGAAGGATGTTGCAACAACACATTATGTCATTATTGCATACTGTAGTACACTGACTGCAGCCGTTTCCAAGCACATGCTTTGGCAAGGCTCCATGCTTCACTGCACTGACTGTATCCAATTCCAAGTACAGGCTATGCTGTATTATACTGACCATATCCAGTGCCAAGCACATACTGTAGCATTGCTCCACACTATTCTATGCTGACCATATCCAATTCCAAGCACCCATTACAGTGATGATCCATGCTGCTCTACACTAACTGTATCCAATTCTAAGCCCACATTACATGCATGTCACTCTGTGCTGACTGCATCCAGTTCCAACCCATTTTGTCATTAATCTGCTCTGTGTTATGCCGATAGTATCCAATTCCAAGCACATATTGCAGCAGTGTCAATGCTCTTCTATGCTGACTGAATCCACATTATCTCATTGCTCTGTGCTGTTCCTGGCTGGCTAGAGCCAATCCCCAGCATATATATTGTTATTGTTCCATGCTGTTCCACTCTAACCGTATTGAAATCCAACCATACATTTTGTCATTACCCTGTTCAGTCCTACTCTGACTATCCAGTTCCAAGTACCCATTATGTTGCATGCTGTTCTACAGTGACTGTACCCAAATCCAAATAAACTTTATATCACTGCTTCATGCTGTTCTGATCTATATATCCAGTGCTAAGACCACATGAGGATGATGTTCTGTGCTGTATTACGCTTACTGTATCCAGTTTCAAGCTCACATGATACCATTGCTTTGCAGTACTATGATGACTGTCCTGTTCCAGAACTGCCTCAGCATCCTGTCTGTAATCTGTAAAGCCCTGGGGCAACTTCTTCCATGACACTTGCTCTCCATGGCCAGGTCTACACTAAAGCCAGGAGGTCGGCTTAAGATACTCAACTCCAGCTACGCAAAATGTGTAGCTGGAGTTGGCTTACCTTAAGCCGAGCCTTGGTGACATCCACATTGTGGGAGGCCAATGGGAGCAAATGCGCCCATCAGCTTCCCTTACTCCTCACAAACGGAGGAGTACCAGATGCCGGTTGGGGCTGTACCAGATGCTGTCAGTGTTAGATTTACAGGTACTAGATACTAGACCTGCTAAATCAAATGCCAAAAGATCAACCTCCGGAGTGTCGATCTTCCAGTAAGTATAGACATGACCAATGGGAATCTTATCCAAATAAGAGCTGGTAAAAACATTTTATCAAATAAAAAGTAAAGTTCCAGGCATTCATCCTGTAAATGCTGATGCAGTGTGACATGCATGTAAGGCTCTATGGGATCCTCTCTCTTAAACATGTATCTATTCTCCCTTTTTTCAGTTGTTCTCTGGGTGAGATACTTGGGAGCAGAGCAGGATGATCTCAAGGAGGCTGTCAGCTGTGGACTTTCCTGTTGGCAAGAGACAGGGGAAGCCAAAGCATGCTGACTTTATGGCTTGATGTTAGACCTATGTCTTCAGCCACAGGAGGGTGGGACGAATTAACCAGGCCATGTTTCACCTAGAAACAAACCGTAAGTAAAATGATCATTTAAACTAGTAGTGTAAATAAGAGAAAGGTACAGACTTTGTCTGCCTGAAACTGAAATGCTGATGTTTTTCATGATGCATACAAGGGGTGGGGAATACTGAGATGGGTGCATTAGAAAGTCATAGTGCGGATGGAGAGAGAAGTTTGGAATTGCACATTCCACAGATGTGTTATTGAAAAGACTCTCCTTATGGGAAGAATAAGAAGGGCTGTTTTGAATTGCAGAATAGGATGCTTTGCAGATATAAAAACTGCAAACCACACTTTTCCTGCATGCTGGGTTTTCAGATCATAAGGATATTTGCTCCTAATGAAATAAACCATTTTTAAATATATCACCTTGCTTATATTGAATGTATTTACTTTTCTTTACATTTTTTAAACATTATTTTGATAAAGTCTTGGTGTGCATGTCTTGCTTTTGTGTGTGCTTCTTTGTATCTGTACTGTACTTCTTTCACTGTACAATATTGATAGAATGGACAAAAACTATTATGGTGCTAACTAGTTCTTTTCACTATATTTTTTCTTCTTTTACTAAGTCAGACAATTGTTCATCTCCTTATTTTGCAGTCATAGCATTGTTCTTATAGCAGTTTTTGCCTTTTTATCAGATATTTTGTAAAGAGCATTTCATAGGTTAGGTAGAGGGTTAAATCTGGCTTTTTTTAAAGTGAAAGTCACTCAGAATGCTGGCATTGACACATATACCATACCACTGCAATAACTGAAATACAAAGTCAGTCTAGTTTGTGCCTAGACATGAATGGAGGATGGGGTTATACATAGGAAACGTGCTCAATGGGGAGTGCTAGATGGTATGCATAGAGATAGAGTGCACAAGGCCATTTCAAGCAGGATACTCTTATCCTGGTTTTAGGCTGCACCAAGCTTTTCCCTAAGTCATGATGGTTTTCACTGCCCAGAGCTCTTATTCACTCAATACTTGTGGGTATCACTCTCCGTATTCTTTATATTTAATTGAAATAATCTAGAAACTTACTACAAAGAATATGGAAAATGAAGCCAGCAGTAATCTATTCCCTCACAGTAAGAATACAAAAATATAGTGAAACTTGAAGATTTACTCAGCATTGCTTGGGTCCTAACTCAATCAATTTTTGTTCTTCTTCATTTAAATCATTGTTCTGGACTTGATGACCTCTCGACTTCCCTTCCAATTCTAGTATTCTATGATTCACTGAAACAAAGAAAACGAGATTCTGTATCCAAGATCATTGTCATGAGTAAATCCACCAACTTACGAAAGGAATATCACATTGCAATATGAGTTGTGGTGTCTTGTTGCCTTGAGTATATTTCTTCCAGTAAAGGAAAATATTGAGGTTTTTTGCAGCCAGACTTCCTGGTATGAAAATTTATCAAACCTCCAGCTGGTATATGAAGAAACACTACGGACTAAAAAGCTGTCTAAGGGTCAAGTACAATGGCCTTAGCCGGAATATGATGCAAAGTTTCTGCCATTTTGTGGGCCTGGAGCAATGGCCCACTTTGGTCCCTCCTACTCTCTTTTCTTGGACACTTGGTAGTTCAGTCTCCTGTGGGCTGTAATACTGAGGTGTAATTTCAGTTATTGGAGTTGGTGTGTGGGTGCTGGTGTCCTATATCCTCCTTGGATATAGGAGATCAGACGAGATGATCTGGTGCTCCATTCTGGCCTTCAAGCCTACAATTCTAGGAGCTCTAATGGAGTGTTGCATGCTGTCTGGAAAGCATTGTAAAAACATGTAACCTTAGTTGCCTTCTCTCCTTGCTTTAATTGAACAGATGGGAAGATAATAAGAGGGGACATTTACCTCCAATGCATTTGAAGGGAGAAATTCACCTCTGTACAGGAAGCTGTTAAAATGAGTTTTGAATAAGATTTGGGCTGTGTCCAGGATGAATTACACTTTACGTATGTATTAAGTTGGCTACTGCACACTTTTTATTTTTGTGCGTGTATATGCTTGAGTGATTCTCACTCTTAAGCTGGTCACATAGGATCTGGATAACTCAGGACATGAATTCTTTATCAGACCTGAGTTGTATAATATATATGCATCTATAACACCAGTATGTAATTCAAGTGTATATATAAAGTCTACAGACACATGATATAGCAATTTTATTAAAATCTATCATTTATATATTTCTATAATGGTAGATCTTTTTCTCAACTGCTTCTGAGCCCCAGGATATGCAATATCTATTCATTTGTGCAGAGTTACACTCTGATGAAACACTGATAAAAATGAAAATGCTGCTAAGAAATGTGGGCCCCCAGGATAGTGGGAAGCAGCCATTTCAGAGTCTAATACACTTTTTTATCTAATAAATTGACTTTTCCTTTTCCTTTAAAAAAACAGATCCTCTGTAAAACATCAACAAAGAATGTGTTTACACACAGTGCATTGCAGAGAACGCCCAAAGAAAAGCTTTATGTAACTGTGATGGAATATTGAATATTTAAAATGTAGGGAAATAATTCAAAGAAAAGTCTTATTTCATATTATACATACTAAGGTTGTCCATGGTGCTTGACAATGCTCCCTGTTAAAAAACCCCAAACTAACAGAATTTACTTTAAAATAATAGAAATGAGAGACAGAGAAGACTTGCTAGATCTATGACACACTGAATCCGGATCTCTTGTCTTTGATCATTTCTGGAAAGGTGCTCAGCTTTTCTTGGGGTGAGGCCCTTCAAGATATTCCATCACAGAATGAAGACTCCTCTGGCATTTTAAAAGCTTAGAGAAATCTTTAGCACAAATTCTATGTAAACTGAGTTAACCATTCTTTGTAATGTGGCAATTACAATTTTTAAAACATTATTAACACACATGTATTTTATCATATGTTTTACACTAGAGGCTACGTCTAGACTGCAAGCCTTTTTTGAAAGAGGCTTTTTCGAAAGATACTTTTGAAAAAGCCTCTTTCGAAAAAGAGCGTATAGACTACAACCAGTACTTTCGAAAAAGCAAGCCGTTTTCGAAAAGCAAGCCAAGTCTGGATGCTCTCTTTTGAAAAAGCATAGTTTGCATTACATAGCGCCTCTTTTGGAAAGAGCACTTTCGAAAGAAGGTGTTCTTCCTCTCAAAACGAGGTTTTCCGTGGTTGAAAAAACTGCTGCGTTCTTTCAATTTACTTTCAAAAGAACGCAGCAGCAGCTAGACGCAGGGGAAGTTTTTTCAAAAAAAGGCCACTTTTTTCGGAAAAACCCTGTAATCTAGACACACACTACTTTTGACTATTCAAAGCAATACCGGAGATGTTATTAGGCTATTTTAAGAAAATGACATTATATTATTGTGAGAAAAAAATCTCCTAGAATAGCTTTAGTCAGAGTTGGCAACTGTTGTTGATAGTACAGACCCCACGTAAAGTACTTTTTTTCAGGACATAATCCTGTAGGTGCAGTGTCCTCAAGTTCCATAAACAGCAGTGTTACTTGAGGACACAGCCTGTTGCAGGATTGAGCCTTTAATGTGCAGTATTTTGTTTGGATATGGTAGGAATTGTGTTACAGCCTCTCCCCGAGTTATGAACGAGTTACGGACCAAACACTTGGCCGTAACGCGATCCGTTCGTAACTCGGACCCCATTGAGTTAAACGCGACTGCGCTGTTCGTAAGCGCGGGTTGCGTTCGTAACTCAGGGACCGCCTTTACGACCGCTCCATGGGAGCTTTGGTCGAAAGTGCGAACGGTCAAAACTTGACCGTTCGCAACTCGGGGAGTGGCAGTATATTGTTCCATTTACTGTGCATTTGCTGGACTTCTGCTGGGATAAGTTCTCACAGTTTAACATTTTGTAGCATAGATTTCATGGTGTGAATGAGCTATGGTTTTCAAAATGGATTCTTCCCACTGAAAAGGTTGCTAAATATCTGCTAGTTTTACATTTTTCAGATTTAGCTAGGCTCTGGTTTCTATTGGTCATTTTTAGGCTTTATTAAAGGATAACAGAATTTTCCTATCTGACCAGAAAGACTTAAAAAAACCCCAGTGTTTTACTTGAACTGCCTACAGTTCCATAACCATAATAGTAATTTTTTTTTCTGTTTGTTTAGGAATGAGGGGAAGTTTGAACACCTAGAAAGGCTTTACTTGTGTAACATATTAACAAATGGTAAATGTTTCTCATTATAGAAATAACAGTAAATTAGGAGAGTAAAAGCTTGTATTTCTTTGTCAGTTTTTGAGTGTGTTCTTTACGTCAAGAGGTAGCCCATTTTAGATTTTTGTTTTCATCAAGTAGAAAACAATTTCATTGGCAAATACTGCTTTTTACTTATAGCAAAAATACTGGTGCTGGGCTGAGTAAAAGTAAATGGATTATTATTATATCTTGGAAGATCAAGAAAACAATACTTTACTGCCATATTTTTCTATTAGTTTTGTGGGGAAAAAAGACTAAATACCAAGAAAATAAATGTTTTTGGTAGAATTTTGTGGTAAACAACAGAAAATAATGTTCTCTCTTCATTGCCATCACAAGTGCACTTCTTAGTGAATAGAAAAATGCAGTGGGTTATAGTCTGATCTTGCCGGGGATAGACCACATGCAAAACTGAAACAATGCATGCTGTTTGTAACACGATGGCTGTTGCTGCTTGCTGAGAAGTTGATTTATTTTCAGGTAGCTTAGTGTTTCTCTGCTTTTGTCTGCTCTGACTGCTTTACAAGTATGTGTACAAAGTCAGGCTTAAAAATTACAGGTTGTGTAATACAGAAAATGGAACAATTGCCTTCGCTTAGTCAAAATTGTTTTTCTTCAGTCATCATGTGGTACCTTATTTTTTAAAAAAAGATGGAGTGTTGAATGACAGGTGCTGGGTTTGTGCTTCATCATTTTCTTCTACAAGAGCAAGGAAATACAGGACTTTTTATTTCACGTTATTAGCTGGGCTATCACTGGGCTGCTCTGTGATTATAGGTCTTTTCCCTTTGCCTCATCAGTTTATGTCACAATAGTAATAACATGGTAGTGCTGAAGGAAGCAACCAGTCATAAGGATGGGATGGAATGGTAGTGAAATACTGCAGGAAGAAACTACTCAGACATCCTGTCCCACTTAGCAGATGCCTTCTTTATTCTGCAGCACATTGGGGATGAAGGGGGAACAAACAACAAGTGAGAGTGCACTATTATTCTTTTGTGGCACAGCAGTGTATGTGCAAGTTTGAATACTGTTAGAAGGTAAAAGAAGACAGTATATTATATTCTATAATCTGATCTTGCAAACTGTTACTCACATGAGCAGGCTACTGAAGTCAGTGGGACTGCTTGCATGAGTGAATATATAAGGTTGTCTTCTTATTTTTATTACTTGTATTTTTCTAGCATTAAAAGATCCCATTAATAGGTCAGGACCCTACTGGTAGGCACTCAACAAACAAATAATAATAAGACAGTCCCTGCCCCAAAGATGCTATTTATTAATGCTATGTCATAAAAATGGCTACCTCCAAAATGCTATCTTCCTGGTATAGAAATTGCTGAAGAAAATGAATCTGGGGAAAGTTTTAGGTCTATAGAATACACAGTTTATGCAGGGTAAGGAAGTCCTTTCACCCATGGTACTCTTAAAACATTGTAATGACTGTTTTGTCTGGTATCCTGCATTTAGAAAAGAGGGGCAACCACAAGGAAGGCCACCTAGACCACACATGGGCTTCACTGGGGTCCCAGTTCAAGAAAGTATTTAAACAAATGCTTATATCCTTTATTGCTCATGTCCTTCTGTGGATTTAGCCAGCCAGAGTAAATTAATGCTTTAAAACAGGGCTGGGGAACATTTGGCCTACAGCTTAACTTCATCCACTCCATGGTAAGTCTCCTTGCCACAGGCTGGGAGTGGCTGGCATGTCCTCGCAGCCTCTTGATGAAGGGGAGATCAGAGAATCTCTGTCTGTTGCCCCTGCCCTCAGTGCTAGCTTTGCAGCTCCCATTGGTAAAGAAACATAGCCAATGGGAGCTGCAGAGATGGGACCTATGAGCGCTGGCAGTGCACACTGTGCACCATGCAGAGCTTCCTGGCTGTGCTTCTGCCTAGAGGCTGGATGTAGCAACCACTTCTGGAAGCTGTGTGGAGCCAGGGCAGGCAGGGAGCCTGTCTTAGCCCCGCTGTGCCACCAACCAGGAGGTGCTCAGTTAAGTGCTGCTCAACTTCAGCCCATGCCCCAAACCCCCTTGCCCAAGCCCTGGCCTTCCTCCCAGACTCCAAACCCTTGGTCCTAACCTGGAGCCCCATCCTACACCCCAAGCTCCTCATACCCAACCCCACCTCAAAGCCTTCACCCCATCGGGATCCTTTACCTCCTACTGCACCTCAATCTCCTTCTCCAGTCCAGAGCCCTCACTCTGAACCCCACATTTCTGTCCCCATCCTGTGCCTCAGCACCTCCCGCCCCAGAGCTGTGTGTGGCCAGTGATGGATTTTTTTCTGTTGGTCAATGGCCTCCATTAGAAAAAAAGGTTCCCCACTCCCACCTTAAAATCTAAATTCAAACAAGAGGTTGAGAAGCAGAGTCTTACATATTTGAAATATGTTGTGCCTTGTTGCTCATAATAATTAGGTAATTGCCATGCCTGGACCCAGGAAAAATGTGGGTGGAGTGCTTCAGGGTCAAAGAGTGACCCAATATAGCCTCTATATGCCATTACTGATGTCCTCAGCTAAATCACAGGTTTGATTCCAGCTGTAGCTGGGCAGTGATTTAACATTGTGACCATTTGTTGGCTGTTTGGTGGCATGTGAGACAGCTACAAATGATTTTTATGAACAACTCAGGTACAGAGAGTGAGAAGCTTAGAGGACTAAGGAAAAGACTGGCAGGGCAGAGAGAAATCTCCAGTTCCAGGAGATTAAGGCCCAGAGTAGAAGGAAGGAAAGGAATTGGGAAGTCCTTGGAAGAGATGTCAATGAAAAAGAGCTGGCAGAAGCAAGGTAAGGGACCGGAAATTCTTTGGGAGAACCAGAAGCAGTCTGGTAGTAGTTCTAAGATATACCTTCATACATAGGTGCTGGCATTAGAGATGCAGGGGGTGCTGTCACACCCCCTGGCTTGAAGTGATTTCCATCATATAGAGGTTTTATAGTTTGACTCAATAGCTTTCAGCATCCCCATTGTTCCAGCACTGCTGGGTTCAGAAAATAGGCAGTAAACCTGGGATTTAATGGGTCCTGGACTGATTAACATACCCAAGAGACTTCACTTCCTACATAAGTATCTAGCCACAGCCCTTCAATGGGGATGATTTTTGAAGCAGTTTTTATAACGTATTTGATTCAGAACTGGCAAGTGGTGAAATTAAGACCGTATATTTATTTTTCCTGACAGTTACTATAACAATAGATTTGAACTATTAATCCAAGTACCAGTTTCTACATGGATGTGTAAAGCCACCTCTCTAGGAATAACCACATATTATTTGTATGGGACTGTAAATATGCTCTAATGCACACGTATTTACTAGTATCGAGGGGTCTGTTAATGGTGATGTTCTGCTGACTTTTAGGAACCTAGCAGCCTCAAGGGACCATGTTGGCAGCAGATTTTTTTTCCTCATGAATGTGCAGTTGTATAGAACTGGCTCAACATGAACATCTATGGGAAAACCAGAGTAATAATATGGTGCAATGAAATTCAAGGTAGGGAATGGAAAAGAAATGAAAGTGGGGCGAATCCCCGGCTGGACCTGAGGCAAAGTAATAATCAAGACTGGTGTCACAAAGTGGTACTCTTGTGCTGTGTTGAATCTGAAAATCAAAGAATAGGTTGTGTGGAGATTGTTTCCAAAGAAACTGAAAAACTGGCAAGAAATATCCCAAACCAACTTGAGATGTGACACAAAATGCACTCCATTAATTCATTATCATCTTTAAAGTGTCCAACTGCAAAAGAGGAGCCAATTCTAAATAGGCAGCAAAAGAGATGTCAGTCCAAATACACAGTATCAAAGCATTTTGCTGGCAGTACAGTACAAAAACTCCACGCTTTTTAAAGAGCAAGTATGCAGTACATCTGCATAGTTCCTTAAACTGCCATTTGCATTGTACCTTCTGATGCTAAGCTCTTCCTGCTGACTATTTGTAGTCCCTCAAACTGAACTTCTGCCCTGTGGGTCACTTGTTACAGCCCTATTATAGAATCAAAATATTATTTCCCTACACCTTGTTTTAATTATTCCCTAGTTTTTCACCAGTATCTGAAAGAGAGAGAGAAGAATTTGAGGTGAAATGGTCAGGTGTCTTCACACCTTGTCACCTCTCATTTTCCTATTTGGCTGTTTCTCACAGGACTGCAATAACAAAGGGATGGCTAAAGGAGCCTCCCCACCTATTGGTCACATCCTGCTTTACTGGTGGGCAAACTGTTCCCCTCTTTTGACCTGCACCTTTTATAGTTTGTCATTCCCACACTCAAACCTCTTTTGCAGAGCGGCTCTGAATTCTCTCCCTATTAACTGGTTCTCAGGATGTTGCTTACCTCTGAACATCCAGACTGTTGTCTCTTAAATCCCAGCACTACTGTGGTTCTAACGTGGTATATTGTGTTGGATTTTCTTGCTTTTAATAGAGACAGATCTAATTGCATGTAATGTGAAAACTCTGACTCAAGGGAACTAGATGGATCTAACTAAACCCTGGATCAGAACACCCTGGAGCTTTGGGAGTGTTCCAGAGTTAAACCTTGTTCTGGATTTTGCAAATAAGCCCATCTTTCTGATGGCCCAAATGAAAACCCTAGATCCAAACAACTAGAAACATTCCATTGTTCAAAATCTAGATCTGTTGCAGAATATTTTGACTTGAGTCAGTCTCCAAAAGAAACAGTTTAGCTTCACAGGCTTCAGTGGGAGCTGAATTGACATGTCTCTGAGGACAGAATTTGGCCTACCGAGTACATTTGTTGGAATTATCAAACAGTTGCACATACAAGCAAATGCACTGAGTGTGCTTTTTATTTGAATGTTCTAACACGAATATAGGAATGCTTATGCATTTATTTGAATGTATAATCCTTGAAATTAAGTGCAGCTGTGTTTATTTCAAATGTGTGATGCTCCAGATATAGCTTTGTTAGTGTATGCCTATATCTGAGCACTGCTTGTGTACATCTATAGCCAAGCGCTGCTTCTTAGTGCATTGTTAAAAAAGTTAATAGAATAGCACAGACCAGTTGTGCATATCTTTATTTTTAATCAATATTTATTTTAAAATCTCCAAGCACCATTCTTAAAGGAGGACTAAAGTCCACACCATGTTTGATGTGTAATAAGTTATTGAAGTGTAGCACTCTGGTCAGTGTGCATGAATTCCCCTCTGTGTTTATTCCACAGAGGATTTGAATCTTTTATACCCTCCATCAACAGCTCTCTGGGGCTTCAACATTGCTCATACAATAGAAGCAATACCTTAAAATATATGGCCAGCCTCATATAAGGGTAAAGAAGAAATAGAAATCCTGAAAACATGGACTAGCCATGCCTAAAAAATTAATCACTAACTCTTAGGAGAGTTTGCTTTCATATAGAGGTGCTGTCTATACTAGGAAAATATTAAATACATTTTCCACCATTTCTAACAGTGGCTCAATTCCAACAGTGTTAACAACACAGGGAGCTCAAACAGAGATAGGGAGCCCTCATTTTCACAATTTGAGGTACTGTGTCATCTTACCCTGCATTGGCAGCTGGAGGTCCAGTGTTAACAAATGTGGTCAATATAATATGGAAGTTTGTGTACTTGGTAAACAGAATCCAATCTGGAGTGGTATCTTTCATTTTTACATTTGTACAACAGCTTCCATCCCAAAGGAGCTGTTATGATTTACAAACCAGAGCTCTGATCCTGCAAGAGGCTCTGCTTAGGACAGACCCCTGTTCCCCTTTGGAGTCCCATTGACTTTGGCTCAGGTGCAGATGTCTGCTTCTGCATTGCATTTTGCAGTATCTTAGTCTATATACATATAGACATTATTTCAACAACAGCATCTTTGAAATGCAGCCATTTCTGGAGGTGCTGCAGTTTAGCTTTATAGCAAAAGTGTAAAGTTCAGGGGGGAAGTATGGTATCCAGCTGAAACCACAAGTGGAAGTCAGGAATTCAGGATATAAATAACCACATATCGTTATATGGTTATAAATAACATATCGTGGTCAGGACACTGAAGTGCAACATCCCTATTCATGCATGCTTGCATAAATAAATAATTTCCCAACAAGATCTTTAATGTGTTTAGGACATTAAAGTGTTCAGGATTCAGATATTGATCTTCTTCTGAAAGATACTGGGTCTAGTGCAGAGTGAGACTCACCTGGGGTATTGTTTCCATAGTGATGTCTGGTCTACACCTAAAAATTAGATTGACCCGTAGAAATTTGTGTGTGTGTTCTGTGCAATATAATTAGGTTGACCTTCTCCGTTATATGATGTAAGAGCCATGGAAGAATTTGTCTGGAGAGGTGAATTAACTATATTGACAGAAAACCCTCTTCCATTAGCGTACATTATGGTGCTACAGTGCACAATAATGTAGACATATCCTTAGAGGAAGAATGGTTACTACAGTAATACGTTGCCAATATCATTTCTTTGCAACGCAATTTTTAGGGTGCATATAAGATTTGATAATTCTTACAGGATTTTCCAGTCACTCTAGTTGCTTTTCCATCTCTGTACAGCAGTATTCCATATATGTGATTACTCTTCCAAGGATTTAGAGGCTTGAGCTCCATCTATTTCTCTTTATTTATGGTAAAGAGGAAAAGTAGCCCTAGATAATGAAGGGAGACAGGCTGAGCACCTGGGAAAGTGTAAAGTATCATTTCCTAGAACTAAAACCTTTTTGTGTTTTCAAATGGAAAGCAGTATATCATTTCCTAATGCAATAAGCACAAGGTTTTCCATGGGCTTTAGAATACACACACAGTGCTTGTGTACCAGAATGAAATAGTAGTGCAGGATTTTGATCTGGGATAGATAGTTGAACTGCTCCAGCACTACTGGCCTTAAATGAAATAACACCTCCAGCAATCCCCAGTTCTGCACCTATCCCATGTTTTTTTATTTCAATCCTTGAAAAATTTCCTTTAGTGCCTCTGCTTAAATTAGCTTAATCAGAGAAAGAAGTGGGATGGTGAATGGCATGAAGGTTGCAGACAGGACATTCATGAGGTATTTTAAAAGCTGCAAAGTTTCCATATGGGATGAACTGCGTGTGGGTAGAGGAGTGAGCTTTTGCAGAAGTAGAGCACGCTAATAATGATACGTCGCTTGTAATGCAGTATATAACTCAAAGGACAGATTTGCTTTCAATGTGGTTCAGAAAATGAAGCCTGGGAGTAAAGCTGATACAAATGTGAAAACCCAAGCAATGTGGATATGTCATGTTTTAACTGGTACATTAGAAATAGGAGATGGGGGAAGTAGTAGATGAGGTATAGTTTGACTTTAGTAAGTTCAAGATACTGTCTCGCATGACCTGCTCAAATTAGGAAATATAGCCTACAGGGAACTATTGCAAGGTGGATCGTAACTAGTTAGGAAACAGTTCCCAGAGAGTAATCATCACACACAGTCAAGCTGGAGGGGCATATTGAGTGGGGTCCCATAGGGTATGTCTACACTACAACTTTAATTCGAACTAACTTAGTTCGAATTACTTAATTCGAACTAAGCTAATTCGAATTAACGCATCTAGACTTAAAAACAAATTCGAATTAGTGTTTTGCTAATTCGAGCTAGCACGTCCACACTGATTGGACGCTGGGTTGCATTTAAGGGCAGCTGAAACCTGTTCCGGCAGGGCATCAGGTCAGTAGTTGCTTTGTGTGGCTGCTGTCTGAGGCTATCTGAGGCTCGTGCTTAAAGGGACCACCCCCGGACAGCCGGTTCTCAGCTTTTCCGCTTGCTTGCCTACCTTGCAGAGGGACAGCAAAGCGTTTTCCTCTGCGCCTGCCTGTGTTGGTGGTTCCCATTGGGGACGCCGCCGCAGGTGGCAACATGGAGCCAGAGCTCGCCCTGGGCATTCTGGTGCAGTTCTTGGACTTGCTGCTGCAAGCCTGCCAGCAATGGCTGGAGGCTGCCTGGCACCATCTGGTGCACGTCAGCCCCCTGCCTCTCCACCTGGCCTCCCTGGGGGCCGTGGAGGAGCTGCAGCACTGCCCGGACGCCAGCGTGCCCCGTCGCATCTGGCGTCTGGACACCAGCAGTGACTGGTGGGACCGCATCGTCCTGGAGCACTGGGGAGACAGACAGTGGACCCAGAACTTCAGGATGAAGGAGGACACCTTCCTGGAGCTCTGCGAGTGGCTCGCCCCTGCTCTGCAGTGACGGGACACTCGCATGAGGCCCGCCATCCCCCTCCAGAAGCGTGTGGCCATCGCCCTCTGGAAGCTCTCCACGCTGGACAGCTACCAATCCGTCAGGAACCAGTTCGGCGTGGGGAGATCCACCGTCAGAGCAGTGCTCATGCAGGTATGGCACTCACCGGCCACTGGGCTGGGGGGGAAGGGGACTGCAAGGAGGGAATGGGCCGCCCCAGGAAAACGGGGGCCGGGGAGGAGGCGACAGTGCCCCGCATGGGAGGGTTCGGTCTGTCCCGGCTGTACTACACGCGCCCGCGGCCAGGATCACAGCAGGGTTGCTTCTGGGAGTGGGGCACGGGGCAGTGCCAGGGAATGAACACTCCCAGCCACCCGGGCGCCCCAGTGATTCGCGGTTTGCTGTGTCTCTCTGCAGGTGGTCAAGGCCATCAACCGGGTGATGCTCCGCAGGGTGGTCCACCTCGCTGACCCGGACACCATCATCCGGGGGTTCGGCACCCTCGGCTTCCCCAACTGCGGGGGGGACATTGACGGGACGCACATCCCCATCCGTGCCCCGGAACACCAGGCCTCGCAGTACATTAACCGCAAGGGGTACTTCTCCGTGCTTCTGCAGGCCGTGTCTGACCACCGGGGCCAGTTCGCGGACATCAATGTGGGCTGGTCCAGCAAGGCACACAACGCCAGGGTGTTCCGGAACTCCTCCGTGTGCCAGAGGCTGCATGCCGGGACCTTCTTCCCGACCCCCACATCAGGGTCGGGGACGTGGACATGCCCGTCTGCCTGGTGGGGGATGCGGCCTACCCCCTACAGCCCTGGCTGATGAAGCCGTACACGGGGCACCTCAACCCCTCCCGCCAGGCCTTCAATGCCAGGCTCACCAGGGCCTGCATTGTGGTGGAGGGGGCCTTCGGACGATTGAAAGCACGATTTAGGTGCCTCCTCACCCGCCTCGACCTCGCCGAGCACAATATCCCTCCCGTGGTGGCAGCATGTTGTGTGCTGCACAATTTGTGTGAGCGGAAGGGGGAGGCTTTCCTGCCAGCCTGGATGGCTGAGGCTGAGCACATGGCTGGCCACTACGCTCAGCCCCGCACCGCCGCCGTCCGGGAGGCCCAGCGGGGGGCTGTCCAGGTCTGGGAAGCCCTGCGGGAGAGCTTCCAGGTGGAGGAGGAGGACTGAACTCTCCCTGAATGCCCCATTGGAGCCTTCTTCCACCCTCCCCTTCTTCCTTTCCCTCCTAACCCCCTTCCTAATGTTAAATAAAGACACCTGTTTTGAAAACAACAATCTCTTTTTATTTTACATAACTGGGGTGGGGAGGAGGAATGAGGTGGGAGAGAGGGAGGAAACCTGGGAGGAGGGAGCTAGAAGGGGAGGCAGGGAGGAAGGGAAGGAAAGCTCAAGGTTGGGGTCCTGCTGGCTCTCCTGTCTCGCAGCACTGCGGGTGCAGGGGCGTCGGGGGTGTGGAGGGTGGGGCAGGAGGGACGGGGGTGCGGAGGAAGTGGGAGGGGGAGCAGGGGTGGGAGGAGGAGCGAGAGCTGGGGCGGCCACAGGGGCCGGAGCAGGAGGAGGCAGGAACCTGTCCACCAGAGTCTGGAGGTGGCCTCTGAGGGCACGGCCCTGCTCCTCCAGTGCCTCCAAGCTCTGCTGCCGCAGCCACAGGTCCTCCCAGACCCAGTGGTCCTGGGTGCGGAGATGGTGCTCCAGTAGCCGCAGGTGCCGCCGGTGGTAGTCCTCCAGGTTCCTGGTGCGCCTGCTGGCCCGGGTGCGGGTGGCTGTTGCAGGCGGGGTGGTGCGCTCTGCAGTCCCAGGTGCTGCGGCTGTGATGAAACAAGAGCAGTGGTCAGTTCTCCCTGGGGACACTGTGGGTGAAACCCAGCCCCCCTCTGCAAGGCGAGGTTGGTGTGTGGGGAAGGGGCCAGGGCCCCTGCATGACACCCAGCTGCTGCTCCATGGTGGGCAAGGCCCAGGCGCACGGTCCCTGGGCTCCCTCTCCCCCCACGCTTCCGTACACATAAGGGGAGCATGATGGCACTCACATGCGGAGCCCTCCTCGGCCTCGGACGACACAGACGATGTGCTCTGTGGGATGCCTCGGGGGTCCTGGGTCCTGGGCAGGCTCCCTGCAGGCTCCTGGCTCTCGGCGTCCTCCTCCTCCTCCTCGGTGTCAGGGACGGGTCCCTCTGCCCCGGGGTCGATCACCACGCAGGGGGCATGGATGGCGTGAGCCCCCAGGATGCGGTCCAGGGCCTCAAAGTGGGGGCAGGCCTCTGGGTCAACCCCTGGCTGGGAGGCCCTGGAGTAGGACTGCTGCAGGTCCTCGACCTTGCAGCGGACCTGCTCCCGGGTCTGCATGTGGCCTCTGGTGGCCAGGCTGGCAGCCATGAGGCTGTAGACGGCCGCGTTCCTGTGGCTAGTGCGGAGATCGTGGACGTTGGAGGCTTCCCCCCAAACCTCGATGAGGTCCACGATCTCCGCACTAGACCAGGCGGGCGCCCGCCTCTTGCGGCCCCGGGCAGGCTCCTGTGAGCCGCCAGCCTGGTCCCGGGAAGAGGGGGAGGGCTGGGTGGCAGCGGATGGCTGGCTCATCCTGTGCCAGGTGCAGGGTCTGCTGGCTGGGTGCTGGCAGGCTTGCAACTGGCACAAGCACTGTAGCCAGACCGTGCCCCTTTAAGGGCTCCGGGGCCGGGAGGGGGGCAGAAGAGTTTTCCTGGTATGGCCCAGAGTGGCCACCAGGGCAAGCTGGGAAGGGCTAGCCTCCAACTAGTTCGAATTAAGTGGCTACACAGCCCTTAATTCGAACTACTTAATTCGAATTAGGTGTTACTCCTCGTAGAATGAGGTTTACCTAGTTCGAATTAAGTGCTCCGCTAAGGAACTGCTAACAGGGAGTTTGGAGAGGGAGTTTAGAGGGGGAGGTTAGAGGGCACTAGTGACTTCTGGCCTTCTTTAAAACATAACTCTTATCATAATCTATATTCCAGAGGTTTAAAAAGAATCCCAGTTTACACTTAAACTTATTCATTAGAAAAATGGAGACAGAAGCCCAGCAGCAGAGTGGGGGCTATCCTGTTTATTGCGTCGGGTGTAACATGTATGATTACCTGCCCTGTGGGCGGGTCGCGTATGTGTGCACCCGTTGCAGGAGCTCCTGACCCTCAGAGACCGAGTTCGGGCTTTGGAGGCCAGGGTGGCTGAACTGGAGGAGCTAAGGGAGGTAGAGATATGTGGATGAGACTTTCTGGGACACTGTAGTACTGTCCCACCTCCAGTCTGAGAGCCCCAGTGCTCTTAAGGAGGATGAAAGTCTCAAGGAACAGCATTCAATGGGAGCAGAGGGAAACCATCCCGTGGTTGGGACCCTCCTCCCAGAGGATGTTGCGGTATCCTCCTCGCACTGAGGATACCTCTGAGGGGGAGGAATGCCAGTTTGGAAGAGGCAGGTGTTAGTAGTGGGTGATTCGATCATTAGAAACATAGATAGTTGGGTTTGTGATGACCGGGAGAACCGTATGGTCACTTGCCTGCCTGGTGCGAAGGTTGCGGATCTCTCGAGGCATCTAGATAGACTTATGTGTAGTGCTGGGGAGGAGCCTGTGGTCGTGGTACATGTAGGTACCAATGACGTAGGGAAGGGTAGGAGAGATGTCCTGGAGGCCAAATTTAGGCTGCTAGGAAAGAGACTGAAATCCAGGACCTCTATGGTGGCATTCTCAGAAATGCTTCCAGTTCCACGCGCAGGGCCAGGTAGGCAGGCAGAGATTCAGAATCTCAATGCGTGGATGAGACGATGGTGTAGGGAAGAGGGTTTGGATTTATTAGGAACTGGGGACACTTTTGGGAGAGGGGAGCCTATACAGGAAGGATGGGCTCCACCTAAACCAGTGGAACCAGCCTGCTGGCACTAAACATTAAAAAGGCCGTAGAGCAGTTTTTAAACTGAGAGATGGGGAAAGCCGATTGGTGTGGAGATGCACGTAAATCGGAGGAGACTTCTCTTAGAGGAGAATCCATTGATAGAGATTCTCTAAACTGTAGTCAGAAAGAGAGGAGGGAGAGGGCAAACCATGGGCCAGAGCAGACAAACAACCACGTACAAAGGAATCCAATGCATCAGGGAAGGGCAGACAAATAAGCAGTGGCAAATTTTTAAAGTGCTTCTACACAAATGCTAGGAGTCTGACTAATAAGATGGGTGAACTAGAGTACCTAGTATTAAATGAGGAGATTGACATAATAGGCATCACTGAAACCTGGTGGAATGAGGAAAATCTGTGGGACACAATCATACCGGGATATAAAATATATCGAAAGGATAGAGCAGGCCGGGTGGGTGGCGGAGTGGCACTGTATGTGAAAGATAATGTAGAATCAAATGAAATAAAAATATTAAGTGAATCAACATGTTCAATAGAATCGCTATGGATAGTAATTCCATGCTCCAATAATAAGAAATTAGCAGTAGGGATATATTACCGACCACCTGACCAGGACAGGGATACTGACATTGAAATGCTGAGGAGATTAGAGAGGCTACCAAAACACAGAACTCTATAATAATGGGGGATTTTAATTACCCCCATATTGACTGGATACATGTCACCTCAGGAAGAGACGCAGAGATAAAATTTCTCAATGGCTTAAATGACTGCTTCTTGGAGCAGCTGGTGCAGGAACCCACAAGGGAGAGGCAATTCTCGATTTAGTCCTGAGTGGAGCGCAGGATCAGGTCAGGAAATAACCGTTACAGGACCGCTTGGGAATAGTGACCATAATATAATAACATTCAACATTCCTGTGGTGGGAAGAACACCTCAGCAGACCAGCACCCTGGCATTTAATTTCAAAAAGGGAATTACACAAAAATGAGGAGGTTAGTTAAACAGAAATTAAAAGGCACAATGACTAGAGCCAAATCCTGCAAGCTGCATGGAAACTTTTAAAGACACCATAATAGAGGCCCAACTTAAATGTATACCCCAAATTAAAAAACATAGCAAGAGACCTAAAAAGAGTCACGTGGCTTAACCACCATGTAAAAGAAGCAGTGAGGACAAAAAGGCATCTTTTAAGAAGTGGAAGTCAATCCTAGTGAGATAAATAGAAAGGAACATAAACACTGTCAAATCAAGTGTAAAAATGTAATAAGAAAAGCAAAAAGATTTTGAGGAACAGCTAGCCAAAAACTCAAAAAGAAATAACAAAATGTTTTTAAGTACATTAGAAGCAGGAAGCCTGCTAAAAACCTGTGGGTCCCCTAGACGATCGAACTATAAAAGGCGCAATCAAGGGCGATAAAGCCATTGCGGAGAAACTAAATGACTTCTTTGCTTCAGTCTTCACGGCTGAGGACGTTGGGAGATTCCCAAATCTGCACCGTCCTTTGTGGGTGATGAATCTGAGGAACTGTCCCGGATTGAAGTGTCATTAGAGGAGGTTTTGGAACAAATAGAAAAACTTAATGTTAACAAATCTCCAGGACCGGATGGCATTCATCCAAGGGTTCTAAAGAACTCAAATGGGAAATTGCTGAACTATTATCTGTGGTTTGTAACCTATCCCTTAAATCGGCTTCCGTACCTAATGACTGGAAGGTAGCCAACGTGACACCAATATTTAAAAAGGGCGATCCGGGCAATTACAGACCGGTAAGTCTAACTTCGGTACCTGGCAAATTAGTCGAAACAATAGTAAAGAATAAAATTGTGAAGCATGTAGAAGAACATAATTTGTTGGACAAAAGTCAACATGGTTTCTGTAAAGGAAATCCTGTCTTACTAATCTATTAGAGTTCTTTGAAGGGGTTAACAAACATGCGGACAAGGGGGATCCAGTAGATATAGTATACTTAGATTTCCAGAAAGCCTTTGACAAGGTCCCTCACCAAAGGCTCTTGTGTAAATTACATGGCCATGGGATAAGAGGGAAGGTCCTTTCTTGGATTGAGAGCTGGTTGGAAGACAGGAAACAAAGGGTAGGAATAAATGGTAGATTTTCAGAATGGAGAGGGGTGACTAGTGGTGTCCCCCAAGGGTCAGTCCTGGGACCGATCCTGTTCAACTTATTCATGGATGATCTGGAGAAAGGGGTAGGCAGTGAGGTGGTAAGGTTTGCGGATGATACCAAACTGTTTAGGATGGTCGAGACAGAAGCAGACTGTAAGGGACTCCGGGAAGATCTCACCAAGCTGAGTGGTTGGGCAACAAAATGGCAAATGAAATTTAATGTGGATAGGTGTAGAGTAATACACATCGGGAAAAATAACCCCAACTATACGTACAGTATGATGGGGGCTAATTTGGCTACGACAAATCAGGAAAGAGATCTTGGAGTTATCGTGGACAGTTCTCTGAAAACTTCCACACAGTGTGCAGCGGCGGTCAAAAAGGCAAATAGGATGCTAGGTATTATTAAGAAAGGGATAGAAAATAAGACCCAGAATATCTTACTGCCCCTGTATAAAACTATGGTACGCCCACATCTTGAATACTGTGTACAGATGTGGTCTCCTCACCTCAAAAAGATATTTTGGCCTTGGAAAGGGTTCAGAAAAGGGCAACTAAAATGATTAGGGGTTTGGAACGGGTCCCATATAAGGAGAGGTTAAAGCGACTGGGACTTTTCAGTTTAGAAAAGAGGAGACTGAGGGGATATGATAGAGGTGTATAAAATCATGAGTGGTGTGGAGAGGGCGATAAAGAAAAGTTATTTATTAGTTCCTAAATAGAAGAACTAGAGGACACCAAATGAAATTAATGGGTAGCAGGTTTAAAACTAATAAAAGAAAGTTCTTCTTCACACAGCATGTAGTCAGCATGTGGAACTCCTTGCCAGAGGAGGCTGTGAAGGCTAGGACTATAACAGAGTTTAAAGAGAAGCTAGATAATTTCATGGAGGTTAGGTCCATAAAGGCTATTAGCCAGGGGATAAAATGGTGTCCTTGGCCTCTGTTTGACAGAGGCTGGAGAGGGATGGCAGGAGACAAATCGCTTGATCATTGTCTTCGGTCCACCTCTGGGGCACCTGGTGCTGGCCACTGTCGGCAGACAGGATACTGGGCTAGATGGACCTTTGGTCTGACCCGGTACGGCCGTTCTTATGTTCTTATGTTCTTATGCTAGTTCGAATTAAGTTCGAACTAGCGGTTTGTATGTATAAACGCTATGAAAGTTAATTCGAACTAACGGCTGTTAGTTCGAATTAACTTTGTAGTGTAGACATACCCATAGGGATTGGTCCTGACTCTGGTTCTGTTCAGTGACATCATCAGTGATTTTCAGATACAGGTTGGGCCTCTTTGGTCAGGCACCTTTAGGACTGGTTATAAGAGAATTTGCTGGATCAGGGGAGGTTAATTCTGGCCCTGTGCGTCTGCCCCCCAGACCTAGCTAAGCTTCCGGCCTTGGTCACTATCCCCCTGGCTGTCAGCTCTACTTCCAGTCCTGGCTGGCCTCCTACCACCACCAGCTGGGCTACTAGTCCTAGGCAGGCTGCTGGACACCAGCCTCACAGCCAATGACCCTGGCCATGGCCAGGCTGTTGGATGTTGTCCCTGCTGCTGCCAGCTCTGGCCTGGCTGCTGGATGCCAGCCCCACTACCAGCTCTGCTGCCACTGGCTCCAGTTTGGCTGCCAAATGCTGGCCCCACTGCCACTGGACTCCTGGTTGCCCGGGTTCTCTGGTCCAGGAACATCCATGGTCCTATCAGACCACGGATGCTGCCAGGCAACAGTGTCCCGGTTTAGAGAGGTGCAAGCTATAATAGCATAGAGAGAGTATATATGAAGTTGGTGGACAATATCAAGCTTGGAGGGGCTACAAGTTCTTTGAAGGATAGGGTTAAAACTCCAACTAATCTGGACAAACTGGAGAAGCAAATAGGATGAAATTCAGGAGGGACAAATGCAAAGCACTCCAGTTAGGAAGGAACAATCAGTTGCAGACATACAAAATGAGAAATGACAGCCTAGGGAGGAGTCCTGCAGAAAAGGTTATAGCAGGCCTTGGCAAAATATGGCCTGTGAGCTGGATCCTCCCCTGCCAAACCATCAGATCTGGCCTACAGATGCATCGGGGAGTCCCAGGCGGGCTCCCTGCAGCCCCGCATGCTGTTCAGAAAAGTGGCTGCCGGGATGTTTCTCTTTCAAAACTGTGATTCCGGGGGCAGGAGGGGAGGGGGGAGACTTCAGGTGCTGCCCCCCACCTCCAGCACAATCCCATTGGCTGGTTTCTGGCCAGAAACTGGCCAAAGGGAGCTGTTTGTTTGAATAACAGGCAGCACATGAAGTGCCACACTCCCTCCCCTCTGGCTCAGTTATTCACATAAGCACATGGCCCTGCAGCCTGTGCAGGCACAGGGCAGGCAGGCAGGCTGGCTGGCTGAGAAGCATTTAGCTCTATAGGCAGGCAGGCTGGTTGGGCTGCTGGCTGGTAAGTTTCCTGGCCACAGCCTGCCTCTGGCATCTCAGCCCCTCCCTTCCTCAATTCTCTGCTCCCCCCACTCTACATACCCAAACCCTTTGCCCCCCTCCTGCATCCATACCCCCCTCCCAGATTTGGCACCCCAATCCTGTGTCCCAGATTACAATCCCCTTCTACCCTAGGTCACAACCCAGACGCCTGCACCCAGTCCCCTCCCCTAGGTCACAACACTCTCCTTCCCTAGGCCACATTCCAAACCACTGCACCCCAGTCTCCTGCTCTAGGTCACAACCCCCTCCTGTCCTAGGTCACATTCCAATCCCATGCACCGCAGTCTCCTGCTCTAGGTCACAACCCACTCCTGCCCAGGGTCACATTCCAAAACCCTGCACCGCAGTCCCCTGCCCCCCCCCATCAAAAATTATTGTCCACTCCTGGGTTATAGTGAGGTTATAGTGTATCACAAGCTAAATATGAATCAACTGTAGAACACTGTTGCAAAAACCAACAACCATAATTCAGAAAGTATCAGCAGGAATGTTCTAAGCAAGACACAAGAAGTAATTCATTCTACTCTGTGCTGATAAGGCCTCAACTGGTGTATTGTGTAATGTTCTAGGCACCACATTTCAGAAAAGACGTGAACACATTGGAGAAATCCCAGATGAACATAACAAAAAAGATTAAAGGTCTAGGAAACGTGACTTATAATGGGTTTGTTTAGTTGGAAGAGAACACTGAGGGAGGACATGATAACAGTGTTCAAGTACATAAAATGTAGTTACAAGGAGGAGGGAGAAAAATTGTTCTCTTTAACCCCTGAGGATAGGACAAGACACAACAATCTTAAATTGTAGCAAGGGAGGCTTAGGTTGGACATATGGGAAAAGCTTCCTGTCAGGTTAGGTAAGCAAAAATTGCATATGGAGGTTGTGGAATCTCTGTCATGGAGGGGGTTTAAGTACAGGCTAGATAAACATCTGTTACAAATGGGCTAATTATTAATTAGTCCTGCATTGGGTGCAGGGAAATGGACTAGATGATTTTCTGAAGTCCCTTTCAGGCTTATATATCTAATATTCCATGAGCTGGAACATGGCTGTGCCATGTAACATCTGACAGCAGCACTGGCATAGACATGTTTCATATTATCATGTATTCATGCAGCTTACCAACAGAGGGTATAGTGTGGCTATAGACCACTCAGCAAGTAGATTGAAATAACTCCCTTTGGAATGCTCTGAAGTGATTCCCAAAGTATGATTTTAAGAAACACACAGAGCTCAGGTGACAGCAAACTGCTGGTTGAAAATCAGGATAGGAATGTTTCAAGGACACCTAGATAGAAGCTGAAGCTGTGACTATTCACAGGTGTCTGTTTCTGAGGAAAGACTGAGAGAAGTTCAGTTATATCCAGCAATTGACTGGATCCATTTAATATTCCCTGAGAACACGTTGGATGGCAAGAAGTAAAGCAAGTCATTTTGAAAGTCATTCTGTTTTTTCACATCAGGAATAAACAGATGGTTTGAAGAGGTTCAACCTATAAGTGAGTGGGTGTAGTTATGCTATGAGTGTTGAAGATGGATTTGATAAAAATGTATTCTTCTTTCCCTCAGGGATAGAAGGTTGTCTGCAAGGGCACAGAAATGCATTTGCTGGCTGGGAATGAATGCAGCATTTAGGGAACCTGAGCTGTCTTGTGACATGTCATTCCTGGACAAATGACCCATCCAAAGAAACTGTTCATCTGCCAAACAACTTTACGGATTAGCAGCAGTGATTTGAGTGAGTGAGTGAGTTTTCATACGAAACACAAGCAGAAGGTAGCCATAGTTAAAGTAGAAACATAGAGTATGAGAACTGGACTAGTTCAGAAAGAAGAGTGAAGAATACTGGGTTGGGGCAGTGATAGAGGTAAATTACTAAGTTATGATGAACAATTAAAAAACCTGCTCATTTAAAAGACTCTGTACAAACTGAGCAGTACACTCAAGGTGGTTTGATTTTGCTTTTCTTCACTGGTGGTTCACTATCAAATAAAGTTCTTGATGGTATTGTAACAATGGGGTTTTCAAAAGCATAGAGTGTTCATTTAACTCTGTGTCCAGTGAAATAATGATAAAACTTTCTTTCATTTCAATGGTGTCATGTTAGGCCAGTATTGTGTGGTTTGAGAATCCCTTCCTAAGTGACTTCAGAGCAGTTACTGAAGTTAAAAAAAAAAAGTGAACAAGACCTACCTCAAAGCAATAACGTCTCTGGAAAGGGGAGAGTACTATTTCCTTTGGAAGAAAAGGTGTTATTGCTTACAATATTTTTGGTGATGGTGCATAGGCCTCTGCTTTGATGCAGGTTTTACTACACTTAAGGCTTTTATGACTAATTTAGCTGCTTAAAAGTTCAGATTGATGATGCTGTTGCACAATTTATCCAGAGTTACACCATTTACTCCTCCTGAACTGGCCGCTCAGTTAGGAATCCAGATCAATGGGACTTCTCCTAGCTCAAGTTTGCTCCCTAATAACATCTATCAACAGTCACCGCCCCACCTCCACCAACCTTCCCCTACAGTGAAACCTACCATAGTGATATACATAATCAGAAGGGATTTTATTAACGAGCCACTCAATAGGTTTGCACAACAGAGGCACGAAGCCTGAACCACACCCCAAAACAAGAATGGACATTGGACTAACCGAGACTCCTCAACTCTCTGATCAGAAACCATTACCTGGACTCCAGGAGCTACTGCTTAGGAACTTGCTGTTAGGAACACCTCCTGCAAGAACAGGGTCAGGAATGATGGTAAGTGATATAGGTCTTCTGTCTGCTCCTTGGTCCTTCTTCTATACTAACAGAGCTACCCCTGCTTTCCCCGAGTCCTATAGTACTAACAAGCTAATCTTGCTTTCCCCTGGTGAGACATAGACACAGGCTGCCACTAGGATGCATGGGCCCAAGAATTTTTTTGTTACATCTTTATATAGATTTTCACACTGCTCACATGTCCTTTCCCACTCTTTGTCGTTATTGGCAGCAGAACACAATGCGACAATGCAGTTGAATGCAAGAGTAGGACGCATTTATAAATGTCAGTCGTCTCTGTACATTCTATTTATGTTTGTTGGGATTTAGATGTATGTGTGAAATCGCAGAGGAGAATAATTGGAGAGATGAGACACAAAGGGACAGAGGAAGATGGAAAAAAAAACCCCCAAACCCAAATGCTCTTTTCTTCAAAGGATCAGAGAATTCCTCATTATGAGTCTGATTTTCCACAGTTTTGTAGGGGAATGTCTCCACACGTGTCCCTGCCTGATTCTTGCCCCCTTCCATCTCCATGTTGAGCAGCATCTGTAACGCCTCAGGGTGGAACTTCCATGTATTACTCCCTAAACCCTGCATGACCGCTAGGATCTTTTCCCTGTTTGAATTAAGCAACGGGGAATTTGAGCTCCAATTTTTATTTCTGAGCCGTGGCTCCTATCTTTGAGTCATGCTTCAACAAACACTCAATTAAGAGAAAAAAAGATAGCTGATGGAATCTGCCCTATCGCAGAGTAGTAGAAAATAGCACAAGGAATGTTTACTGAGTACAGCTCCTCCTCTGTAGTACTAGAAGCATGTGGGAGATTTCTGAGCCAGTTTGGCCTCTAGCAGATCAAACCTGAAATCAGAGGTTAAACTTCTGCATTTTTATCATCAGCTTCTAGAAACTTGCCTAGCCTCATGAAAAGTAACTAAATAGAGTACGCAAAGAAAGAAGCTTCTTTGGAGGCAGATATGCCCAAGGGTAATATATTTGCCATTCTTCTTTCCAAATGAGAAGTCAGAATTGCTTTTATTAAATACTTGCAGCTCATGGCTGTGATCTAAAAAAATAAAAAAAAATCACATTTATTTTCCTGAATACAGAGGTAATCAGAATTCAGCCAAGTGGGATGACTCTGTGAGTCCTGACATCAAAGGGCAGTACCGTTTGATTGATATCAGTCAGATGGCAATATTGTTTGAAGAAATGTAGTCAGAAGACTGGCAATTTAAAGGCTGTAAAAAGTTACAGGAGATGTGAGTGCAGTGTTCCATACTGATTTCCAGTGTACAAGACTATGTATTAGAGAATTGGCAGTAACATGGCAATCTTGTCTCTCAGACACATACATCCTTTCAAAGGACAGAAAGGAAGAAAATCTAGCTCATAGTTTCTAGGTGAACTATTCAGTGAGGCATTAAGAGTACAATAGTAAATTATTTTTTCATTGTTTATGTTATAGGCTACATAAGATTGGGCTGCACATTTTAGTTAAAAATATATAGCACATAATACTACTGAATGTTATTAAGCAACACAGAAGTTTTTTCCTTGGTACAGGTTTATTTGTAGAAGTCTATTGATTGAGGTTCCTGCATACAGAGAATTTTACAGCAATGACTCTTATATTTTTCTGACAGATATCAAGAATTGGCTATATAGATGCAGTAAATCTAGATACAATATTTTTCTTCTGTGTCTGACCTAGGAGGCCTTATAAAGTATAAACAATAGTATCCTCTCTTAAGTGTAAATAGTTTCTCTGGTTAATATGTTGCAGGTTGTACCTCCCTTAACCGGTACTCTGTGGTCTAGTAACATCCATGGTCTGGCAGGACCACGGATGTTTCTGAACCATAGAGTCCAGGAATAAGGAGGTTGGGCCGCAGGGCAGGAGCAGGAGGGGGGGGTCGTGACTCAGCCAGGAGCCCTGTCTTGATAGAGGGGGGCACAGCAGGGAGTTCTGGCCCTTGCTGCCGGGCAGTAGCAGTGGGCTGGCAGCGGCCACAGAGTTCCAGCAGCCATGGAGCCTTGATCCCGGGAGCCCCAGAAGCAGTGGCAGCCACAGAGCCCTGGCAGCCTTGGCAGCCACAGAGCTTCAGCCTGGGGAGCCATGGCCAGGCAGGCAGCAGTGGGACTTGGCTAGAGTCCTAGCTGGGGGCAGCACAGGTCCTGTTGGGAGGGACCTCTCTTCATTTGGCAAATCCACTTGTTCGGGACCAGTCAGGTCATCTCAGTAACAGTGGTATTCTACATAATCAATATTCCCTATAGGTTTAAAAACAATATCTAAAACAAATAAACATCTACCTAGAGGACTAGAATCCTTTAATCACAGCAGGGCAAACTGAAATTGCTACAATTTACTTAAAAACATTTTTACTTCTGGCAAATTGTGCCAATTGTTTCATCAAAAAGCTTAGATTATTCAAAACAGTAAGTAACACAAATAAGACATTATAACAGAAAGTTGGGGAAAAGAGTAAATGGTTATTTTTAAAAAATTGGCTGATACAGCTTGAGATAGGAACACAAAACCGAATTGTAGGTTGTAAATACTGATATTCAATGTATAGATCTGGCAGGCAAAAGCAAAGAAATTACTGAAGGAATTCAAATTCCAAGGGTGCCCCGGCTACTTAAATAAGGGAGAAACCTAATAAGAGCACATGGTTGAGGTAATGTAACAAAAAGCCTTGATTAATAAGTGTCAGCCTCCTTGACTTGATATTTCATCTTTCTAATTATATATATTTGAGACCAGCATGTAACCTTCCCCTTTAGTAGTGGACTGCTCAGATGTGCAGTAAATTGTTAATTCAAATCGAGCCACAAATAGGTACATTTTGTTTTAGTTGTGTGTGTATATATATTGCTAGAAGAATACTTGTATTTTTCCTGAAGATTATACAGGAGCGTCCTGCAGTCTTTTGTTTGAAAAATTTGTCCAGTCTTAAAAAAAGTCTTTTACATGTGAGTTGCATATTTATGGAAACGTCATTTAAGTAATTAAAGATCAGAGTGGGCCACAAAAGTGGCTAGTGCATCTGGGTATCTCACTTTTTGAATGCCCAACTTGAGACAGTTTAAAAGGGGATGAATATTCTGTAAATCCCCTTTACAGTGTCTGCAGTAGGATACCCAAAATCACTTGTCATTTTTGAAAAATTCTGTTGTGTTTTATTACTGTTGTCACCTTAACTAGGTTTGGATGAAATGGTTAGAATAAAATAAAAGCGGATCTATGTTTTCATCCTAAACTGCAAGTGAACCCTTTGGTGAGAGTTAAAAAAGTTCAGATAACTTTAAAACATTGTTTATTAATATTAGTAATACCTAGCCCTTGTATTCAGAGAGCCACCCAAAGTTTGAGTATTTAATTTGATTCAACGTCTAATGTTTCTGAAATTCATCTGTTTGTAAGTGCAATAGCTTGATGGAATGTAGCCTTTTAGGGCCTGATTCTATAAAATCTATAGGGCCTTGGGAATAGCTGAACACCCTTAACCCCCATTGGCTTTGATAAGTTCTCGCAATGGGGCATGTTTTGTTCTTATTCCCATATGCTCCTCATCAGGGAACATGAGGGAAGCAAGTTTGTCCAATGGTAGGGCACTGAACTGTGAGTTCTTTACATTCCTTGGACAAGTTATTTTATCTTCTGTATAGCTCCATTTCCCTCACCTGTGATCAGGAAGAGGGAAAGCATTATATAAATACTACTATTTGTTGTTCAAGATAGCTGCACATTTACCAGCCCAGCTCTGAAGCAGTCAGAATTCACCTCAGAAAGATTTGGGTGGAAATTATTGCATTTTCAGACAGATTACTGAAGCACAGTCTGAAGTAGAGGTGGTGGGAGAGGGGGAGGGATGGGCGCCTTTTCACAACAACTAAATGCTTTCTAGAAGTATGTATGATTTTCTGTTTAGGGCGTTCATATGATCCTCTCTCCCCTTCCCCAAATAATTAGTGAGCGTTGTTGCCAGATTTCCATTTTAGAGATGTAGAAAAACTTTTCAAATAAAAGTGACATATTTCAAACTGGGAGGTTCAAGCATTTGTATGTCTTGCATATTTATAAAATATCAGGCCTGCCTGACTTTTGCTTATATTTACAGGCTTGTCTTAGAAGGACTCTGACAGTATGTACAGCTGTATCTAGGAGGAGCCACTGGCTCACCTGAATGCCAGACAGTGATTATGTGTTAGACCCATGCACAAGTCTGAGCCACAATCTTGGCTCCAATGAAATCCATGAGAGTTTTGCTATTGATTTCTATGGGGTCAGGATTTTGGCCGGGAGAAGGATAAAGTGGGCATAAACTCATTATAAGATTGGTGTTGGATAATTGGAGGATACACTTTGTCAATCTTGAGTGTATTATACTTAATGGACCAGACTTAGTTGACCTGTCATTTGGCCCCCACCACTGCCCAAGAGCAAAGGGACTACAACAACGGTCTCTGTAGCTCCTAGATTTTGAGACTGCTGGGCAACTGTCCAGTCCCAATGAGCAATTTTGAGCATAAGGGACAATAAATGCAGCTGTTTGTATACAAATTTGTGGCAAAGAAAGTAGGGGGGGAGTAAAACAAGAATGAAAACCCAAGATTGTGTAAATATTGTATAATATTCTCTTACTATTTGAGAAAAGTAAGTCATCATGTAATTAACTAATGCCGCGTTTCTCAAACTGTGGGTCCCGACCCCCTGGGGGGTCGTAAGCAACTTAGAGGGGGGTCACGGTATCACAAAGTTTGAGAACCCCTGAGCTAATTCATTGAGTTGCTTATATACAAATTAGCCAACTTAGCCTGGCTCTTCAGTGCTGAACCATGCAAACGTGCCAGTCTCTTAATGTAGCTTTTTTTGCATGACAGGATAGAAACATTAACATGAATTTTGAGTTTGGCAAAATGAGCCTTCACTGTTAAAAAAAAAATTCATTAGTATGGCAAAAACAAACTAGGATTGCAGTAACATACACTTGATTAGTATCTCTTCAGTAACAATTAGGTGCTGGTAAACTTATTGACCTGAAGTTTTGTGCATGCTTGCCACGCTCTCTCTCTCTCCCTCTCTCTCTCAAAGTAGAGTTTGGAAACTCCTGTGGATATCTCAATATAGTTTTGTTGCCAACAAGTTGGGGGATGCAGGCTGACATGCAGCCTGTTTCTAATAGCACACACACTGTTTCTTTATTTAGAGCCTCTTTACCAATATCAATTAAACCCCAGTTAAATTTGACACATCTTAACCTTGCGTTGGATCCAATTCATTGCTACAGCAGAACCCATATGGCACTGAGACAGTTGCAAGCATCAATTCATTGCTTATGTAGAGTTACTGGCTGAATGCCAAGCAGTAATCACCGCTTTTTGTTAATAGACATGTTTGCTTTTGCAGTCATTTCTACACACATTGCTCTAGATTAATTAGAACAAAATCTGTCATCCATCTAAGAAACAACCAGAACACACTCTCTCTCTCTTTTTTTCTTCTTCAGATTTAAAGAGAGACGAATTCTGGCAAAACAGATTTACTTTTTTTCTGTAATAACCTGTTTTGCTTTGTTAAACATATATGAATTTGTTGTTCAGATATAATAAATAATTAAGTAGAAAGAGAACCAGAAAAAAACAAACAAACTGGAGATCTAAAATATACACATTCCGCTCAGAGATTAGTGCATTTCCTCAGAGTGAATTTATATTAAGTGTGGGATGATATCCTTCAAAAATTAAAAAGCATATGTTGTTCATTAAATAAACAGATTTGTCATTTAAATGAAATACTATTTTTTCATAAGCGATCCACCCAAATCATTAGTGTTTATGTAAAGGTCAGATGGCAAGATTGTGTAATCATCCCTGAGGTTTTTAAAGTGAGTTCTTCCATATCCTTTTGAATAATGCCTGTTTATCTATTTGAAATCACATCGACTTTAATGGACAGATATGTAAACAACTTTTACAAAAAAATTCTTATGTTACTGATACCAAATTTTAGAGCAGATATGATTGTTGTGATTAAATACCATTCTTTCCCCCCTGTGTGTGAGTAAACACCACATGATTGATGTAGCCAATTGTACTCTAAGCCATTCTGGTTTCTTGACTGCTGCTTTCAGACCACTTTATTTTAAACTCAGGTCAAACAATGTGATGGACACTGTCATTTTTCACAGATAAAATGTATAAGTATATTGTAGTATTGCATGTATTATGCAATAAGTTTTGTACTCAATTTAGTTTCGTTAGTACTTCAGTATTTTACAAGAATAGAATACAATGGTGATGTCGTACAATCTATTATCCCTTCCGGTTAATACGCCGGTGGCCATCACCATGGCATCCAAGTCCCCATGTTTTGGGGGCAATGAATTGTGGTGACATGTATTGATTTTTTAATATGGCTATGGAGAAATTGCTATAGTATTTACATTTCCACTCTTTTTGTCTACATTCATAGCAAACTATTTTGATACAAATGCCTTTGTGTTCAAGGATCACTTAGGCTGCGTCTAGACTGCATTGCTAGACTCCATTGCTTTTTCTGGTTTAACATTGCAGTGTAGACCTAGCCTTAGATGACATTTTAGCATGTTTGATTTGTCAGGGGCTTTTGAATTAAACCCTCCCCCTCTTGCATGGTTGAAAATAGGGCAATAGACATGGGGCCTGATTCCAAAGCCCACCAGAGCCACTGGGAATCTTTTCATCTACTTCAGTGGGTTTTGAATCAGGCCCACTATTCTGGGATTCTGGTATTCCTTTCCCAAAGGCACACTAGACTATTGTTTGTCAAACTGATGGATTCTGAATGATTGTCTAGTATTCTTTAAAATAATTCACTACTAACATATTAAATAAAAGTATATGCAGTATTTAAGTGTTATTGATTTAGATCAGTTTTCATTTAACAGAATCAGTAAACTAAATTGGTAAGTTATATATTTCTGTTTATTTTGATGATTTAACATGACTTGTACTTTAGTATAAGATTATTTAAATAGAAATTCTTGCCTCCTCTTAAATCACTGTAATCATGTTAGATAATGACATATAACTTGTTTTTGGGAGGAAGAAGAGTGAAAATCTACATTTGCTGGAAGTTAAAATCCTTTTCAAACTTTTTTTTAAGTGTTCAGTTTATGTTTTAGTATTCCAATACTGTTGGTCCATTGTTTGGTACTACAGCTTTATCAGCAGAATGTGTGGCAGATGGTTTACATTTGCATTAGCCTTCTGGAAAAGGAATAAGCTACCACCAACATAAGCTGCAGCTTTTCAAAATTTAGAACAAATTGGTCAGAATGGCATTAAAAAAAACCCAAACCAACAACCAATACTAGCACCACTATCTCCCATTCCTTTTCTGAGCAGGAATAATGATTTCCACTCCAACACTGTCATTTGCACTTGTTTTTTTCCCCAAAAAATGTTTGTTAAAATGATTTAGGTGTTTCATTATGCAAAATGACTTTTATAAAAAGATCTTCCTTTTTGCCCACAGTCACACTTAATTTCATTTGTCACTTGTTATAGAGTGGAGTTATGTGAAGCCAGGCTATATTATTTGTTCTAGCCTATATTGGATAATTTATTACATTAAGAAACCAATAAGTTTTTAAATTTAATCAGATTTAAGTTTTTAATAAGATTCATTCTCTTATTCACACTTGCTTAATTTAAGGATATTAAATTTGCTCAGGAATGAGCTGCCTCTCAAAGCCTCACATGTCTATTAAAGGATTTTATTCCTGATGTGTTAATAGGATTTAATTATATTAGCCGTATAGTCCACAGACACATCCCAGTTGTTAAACTGATAAAGCAAACAAATATCATGCTAAAAAAGTCATGGCCAGTCTCTCTTTTTAAAAGAATATTAAGGCTTGATAATTTTTACTGTCTCTGCTGTGGATTTACATCATACAGAAATTTAAAATGTAGAATGCTGAATACAGTGGAAGGTGGACTTCTTTTCTAAACGCATTTTTTAAAAAAGATTAACCATATATTAACAAATCCACTTTAATTACTCTATGTCTAAATTGTTCCTTAGCTCTGATTAAAAAAGATTTATATAAAGAAACTTTTAGTTTTCTTTCACCTTTCTTTTTGACTATTGAACTCATGGTTTTGCACATGAAAACAGAGCTGCAGCAAGTTGTCATGAAAACTGAAGATATTAAATACTGCCTGGGTTTCTCTCTTTCCTGTGGCTAATTAGGTTTAATGACAAACAGTGGAGGAAATGGAAAACAATTGCTTGGGGACTTTCTATTGTGGCATGGTGGGGGAGACGAACATGGGAGGAAGGCACAGACTTCTGTAGTCTGTAAATTTTGTCAATTTCTCCATCAGCATTATTTGCATGGATCAAAATTGTTGGCTCTTGTTGAGTTCATGTGAAAGCTGAATGTACAGAAGTCAGTGATTCTGAGGAAAAAAAGTACAAGATTTGCATAGAATCACAGGGAAGGGGAAAAAAACATAGCAATATGCCATCCAGTTGGATATTATGCTTCTAAAATTAGGTTGATGAATGTTATGGAACATTTTCACCAGTAATCACAGACACTCCGCATATATTTCAGGAATATTTAGGCCTTGATTTTTCCTCTCATTTATACAGAGCTAGACTTTGAGCCCCACTTTGACCCCCGCCAAAGTAATTTTCTGGCACTTCTTTTTGCCTACATAGCCTTGAAAGTGTAAACTCGTATAAATAGTGTTAGAGGGCTTATCCCTTACATTTCCCACTTCTCTGATCCTTCTCACATGAACAGAGAATAGCAATACTCAAAGACCAGAGATGCAAACAATTCAATGTTTATTGAGGTTAGCTTCTAGCAAGCATGAATCTAGTTTCCTTTCCTTCTATCCCTTGTTCTCTTGTTTTTCCCCACCCTCTTCTGGTTGTCCCTAATATATATAGTAATATTTTCAGGTATACCTTAACCAATCATTCTATTGAAATTTAACTAACCAATCTTAACATACTGCAACATGATTATTTAACCAATTATATCCCACCACCTTAACAGGTTTACACTGACCAAAATTCATTATATAGGAGAAAGAAACAAAGAAGCAGATGGAACCATACAGATAAATAATAGAGATATGGGGAGCATAATAAGGAAGCAATAAACAAATGAGGATTTCACACACCCCATTATTAAGTGGGTCCTTGCCAGACAGAAAACCATCAACCTGTTTCTTTTAAATCTTCTAGGCTCTTTTCTTTACTTGGAGGAAATAGATTGGATGGCCTTTCTAACAGCCCCAAATTGCCCTATTTTAATAAGAATTGTTTGAAATGTGCCTTATTTCAATATGAGTGGTTTGGATTGTGCCTTATATCAATGTATTTAGCCAAAAAAGCTTTTGCTTAATAACAAGGCTTCAGACCATCACACACAGACTATGATTTTGCTTCTTTGTTCTTATACCCATGTAATTAGTAAAATGGTAAGAATACACCTACATTCTTAAAATACAGAGCTTTGCAGGCAGGCAAGAATATCTATATCCTACTAGCTTAGGAAGGGACAGCCAGCTGGACACTACTTCTTCAGCAGGAGGTTGGTGAGAAGGATCTAAAGATTTTGGGTCAGGTTTTCCTTTTTGTTCTGGCCTTGTTATGCTACTGGAATGGAACAATGGACCATCAGACTGGTGAAGTCCTTTGATAATTCACTCAGGATCGGGTGTGTAACAATGGGGTCTGGTCTGGTTCTTGAGTGAAGTCCAGTGGGCAGGTGCTAGAAATCAGCTGATTCAGCTTGAGAGTATAAAAAAGGGAGAGAGTTGGGAACATTCTCTTTTATGGCTGTAGTAGAGCATGAGGTTGAGCAGGCCTGGGGATGTCCAGACTCGTTTGTTACCAGAGAGCCCCATAATCTCAAGAACAGAACTATTGTATTTCCTTTTGTTTTGTGTTGGAATATAAACAGAGCCTTTAGAAAAGGGGCTATAAATGGACTTGGTATGGCTGATTTGTCCCAGGCTGATGATCAGTTTATGGGGGCATAACTGGCTCTTACACCATGTGATGGGGCAAACAGGCTGCGCACTGAAGGACTGGGAGTAGCCCAGGCCCAGCTGGCTGAAAGAGCCCCGCCCTTCCAGCCCTGCTGGGCATGCTCCCAGCAGAGCCAGCATGTAAAGCCAGAGGGAGTCCGGCAAAGGGAGAGGCAGCGGGAGGTTAGAAGGGCCCAGGCCGCAAACCCAGTGTTCCTGCAGCAGCTCAGAACAGAGCGAGGGCCAGCCCTGGACTCCGGGAGAGAAGCCGGATGCCAACCCCGCCTGAGGGACCGGACCCCCTACGCTGCCAGCCCCGGCCCCGGTAAGGACCGCCGCTCGGGCGGACAGACTATAGGGGTGCCCGGGTGGTAGGAAGCAGCCCAGGGCAAGGGATTCATAACGCAGCTTGGTGTGTATCCGCTGGATTCCCCACTGAACAGGCAGGACCAAGAGTCCCTGCCTACAGGGCCCTGGGCTGGGACCCGGTGGAGAGGGAGGGCCTGGGTCCCCCTACCACCTTTCCGCACCCTGGGAAATCACCCCGGCCAGGAGAGGCTTTTTCCCGGAGCTAGGCCTCTAGTACCGTATATGCCCTGACAGAGGGGCTGGGACCGAGACACGGGAACCTAGAAAGGGGATGCACCCCAAGTCTGGGGCATACCCCCCGACACACCATTGCCCCCTTCTGCCATGTTGAGGTTGGGGAGACATAGGGCTTGAGAGAAAAGCTTGAAAACATGAACCTGAAAGTCAAAACAGCTAGAAGGTAAATCGAAAGAACCTCACATGTGGTCTTTAAAGATCTAGTGGTCTTTAAATCAGTCTCATGATTTTAAATACGTGAGATTGATGGTACTGGTAGTGTGGCTAGTGCATGCTGAGTGCTCCAGATGTGCTTAAAGGCTAGTTCATGGAGGGGTGCAGCTCAGCCCTGAGAATGAAAGGACCACAGTGAACTCCTTGACAGCCCCAATGAATTTGGATTTTCTTCTTAAAGCTGGCTCTGCTTTTATTTCCACATAATTTCTTGAGTTCAGTGAGGGTACTCCTGATTTACACCTGTGTAAATGAATAGCGTGTTAGGACCAAAATGTGGCTTTTATTGTTTTTATTTAAAATTGATTAAATTATTAATTTAGGTGTGCTATCAACTGCTTGAGAAGTTTTATTTCTCTGTTTATGTACATGTTTATATATATTAAATATTACACAAAGGTCCTGAGTTCACAGTGCAAATTAAGTTTGTCTGACATGTCCACACTGGGGAGTTACAGTGCAGCATTTTGGTGCATAATTCTATTCATGTCCCCTTACTCCAAAACTGCAAGGTAGGGCAGATATTCCTCGAGAACTGTGTTAGTGAGGAAGAATTTAATGGAATGAGTGGATGTGCTTTTCCTGTATGTTAGAAAGAGAGAAAAGAAAATGCCTATTTTAGACTTCTAAATATAATCACAGAGTTCTACCTCTGAAATATTCATTCTTCTGTGTTCAGCAACCTCTATATACGCATTGTGAAAGAGCAGGAGAAAACTGGAAATATGTTGTCTTCATGCCACATGGCATGGAAATCTTCTCAGCCTGCTCTTGTTAGAGGAAAAGTGGTTCAACATTGCTGCTTTGGCTCCTGGTAATGGCGTTGGCAATGGAATAGCTCAACTTTATTATATGTTTTTATATGGTAATTGGAAGTCTGGAATGTGATGGAGGATCCACCTAAGGAAACACTAGTGTGAAAGAAGATTCTAAATTCAGATATGGGTGCTGTAAGCAACATTAAAGAATTCATCCATAAAAATGGAGATATCTTCAGAGGCTGATCAAAAGGCAAACAGATGACCACTATGTGAAAGGACTAAAGGTTCAGGGTGTTTTACTAATGAAGAGCAGATTTATAGATTGGGAAATAATAACAAAGCTTAAAAATTAGTTGTTTTGGCTAGATATAGTGATAGTAAATATTCTGTTTAATTATCCTCCCTATATTTATAAAATCAAAGTCCTGCTAGATATGATCAGAAGCTCTATATGGCCTTTTCAGAAGCTCATTTGCGTGTATCGCTATAAAAGAGAGTGAGGAAGAAATATGTCAGGTACTTGGAATTGGTGAAGTTCTACCTTTTGATTTTTGCCCTCATTATAATTGATTAAAAAATGATTACATGACCCTTTGTCCCCTAAGCCACGGAAGATAGACAAAGGATGGGATTCACTAACACAGAAAAACTAGAAGGAACCCAAACAGTTGGGAGGGAATATGTAATATTTATTAGTATTAAGACTGGTGCCTTATTATTAGGTAACTGCTTAAAATGTTCTGGACAGAGAAGTACAAGAAGTGTTTAAGGTGTACTGTAAGGAAAGCACATTATATTTGCAAAACTTTATTTTTGTACGAGTTATTAGAAAGAGAGATAATGTGGGTGAGGCAATATCTTTTATTAGACCAACTTCTGTTGGTGTGAGAGACAAGCTTAGGAGCCACACAGAGCTCTTTCTCGGGTCTCTGGGAAAGGTACTCCCAGAGTCACAGCTAAAGGTAGAACAGGTTGTTTAACATAAACAGTTAGCACACATTGTAAGGGACCACTCAAGGTTGAGTGGCCTGTTAACACTTCTGAAGTCACAGGACAAAAAGGGAGGGGTGGTGGTTTACAGATTGTTGTAATAAGTCATAAATCCAGAATTTCTGTTCTGTCCATGATTTTTAGTGTCTAAGCAGAGCAATGACTTTAAGCTCCCAGTCAGGTTTTTTGAAAGCGTTGTGCCTGTTTCCTTTGAAGATGAGGACTGATAGGTCAGATATTGAGGGATTGGTTTGTGAAAGCCATAGGTGATGAATAGGGTGTTTTTATCTTTGATCATTTTCCTGTGTCCATTTGAGAGCGCACAGATTGTCTGGTTTCACCCTCACAGCTGCTGTTGCAGCATTTAGTGCACTAGATGAGGTACATCCCATGTTGTGAGAGAAACATGGAGGGCTCATGGATTTTGAAAGGTATTTTGTGGGGTGTGTTGATTGTTGTAGCAGTGCAGATACATTTTGCAGGTTTTGCATCTGTTGTTCTGTTGGGATCTGGTGGCACTTAAAGTTGGTTTTTCCTGGTCTATGGGGAGCTTGCTTCTGATGATGAGCTTGGTGAGTATTATTAGAAAGTAGTGAAATCAGATATTCACGGAAATAAGATACTTACTATAGAAGGAATACAAGGTATTCATGCTGAAGGCATATCTTATTTCCCAACACATCACTCAAAAGAAAGCCATCTTCCTCCATTTTTTTTCAAAACGAAAGGAACCTGAAGCTACAAATCTCTATCTATATCTTTTATTGCAGAAAGAGTTCAGGTTCAAACTACTAACTGGCAAAGTTTTTCTAATGCCTCTGAAGTAAGTTTACATACAGGAAAGTGAGAAGTAAAAGAATTTCTTGCCACAATGACACAAATTAGAGATAAACACCAGGATGAAGAAACCTCAGCCTTGTTTCCTGCAAGAATACCTCACTTGCATCTGTCACCTGTTATTATTAAAGTACTTCAGTGCTATAGCCTGGCAACTCTGTCCCTCCCTCTGATGAATCTATACCAGGGGTGGGCAATAATTTTTGATAGAGGGCCACACCAAGATTTTGGAAAGTGGTCGAGGGCTGCACTCTTCCAGGATATGAATGGAGGAATTCCAGGGTCTGGGATGGAGGTTGGGCGCAGAAGGGAGCTTGGGGGAAGGGATAAGGGTGCAGGAGGAAGAACAGTGTCTGGGTGGGAATTTGGGTGAAGGAGGCAGTTGTGACCTAGGACAGGGGACTGGAGTGCACGGTTTGGGGATGTGACCTAGGTTAGGAGGGGATTGTGATCTGGATCAGGAGATTGCCAGATCTGGGAGGGGGTGTGGATACAGGAGGGGTCAGAGGTTTTGGGTATGTGGAGGGGGGCAGAAGGTTGGGGAAGGGAGGGCCTGGGGTGCCAGAGGCAGGCTCTGGCTGGAAGGTGCTTACCAGCAGAAACCTGAAGCAGATTGTCTGCTGCAGGCTGCTTGCTCTCCATTTGGCTCCACTCCGGGCATGAGTGGGGGTGGGGAAGTGGGACAAAGGAGGGAGAAGGCTTCCTACAATGCCGCTGCTCCCAGCAAAAATTCTCAGCTCCTATTGGCCGGAAACTGAGAGATTGGCCAGTGGGAGCTAAGAGATTTTGCTGGGTTGTGGGAACAGCATGAGAAGTCTCCCTCCTCCCTCCCAAGCTGTCCGGAATGGAGAACAGCTGGCTATTAAAAATGTGAGCTGTTCTCTGCCTAAGGGTTCCATTTGAGGCAGCTGCAGGCTGGATCCAGTGGCTTGGCTGGCCGAATCTGGCCCGCTGGCAGCCTCTTGCCCACCCCTGAGCTATACAAAGTTCTTTCCTTTTGGAAGACAAGTGTCTCTTCGCTCTAATGTATGAATTAAGCAAACAGATCTCTGGCCCAGGGGATTTCTTCTGAAGCTTCCATATAGAGCAAAAGAGGGGAGAAACACACTTGTTAAGGAGGTAGATATGAAAAAGCAAACTGAAATATTTAGCACAAACAGAGGACAAACCTCACAGCTTAACTAATATGCATCGCAAATGGAGGCATTAAGCAACCGTTTTTCCATTTTTGTGCTTAATTCTGTTTAGGGTTTTGTGTTGCAGGTTCCCTTTAAATGCATTAATGCTCCTTCCTTATTCTTAATTCTTACTTTTTTTCTGCTATAGAACAGAGTGTCCTTGCAGGAGTATCATTATTATTATTATCTGTGTCACAGATAACCCAGCTCTTACTCTTCACGATCAAGTCATTAGTCAAGGTAATTCGCCTCTTGTTCCTCTTTCACTGCTTCCTTTTTCATTTGCTTCTAAGAGGACTGTGTGTCATTGGCCTCTTCTCCTAATTTAAGGATGGTTTGAGATTCTCCTTTCATGTTTTCCTTCTCTTGCTGCTACATTTCTCCATCTTCCTTAGTCCTTCTCAGTATCCATCCAGTCTTCTGACATTTGCCTTGATGCTGCCTCCTTTCATAAAGAAAGCCAGTCTGTTTTTTCCAGATAACTTCAGCTGTTGTTTGTTTCCTTTCACTTTCACGTTTAGAAGGGATGGCAACTTGCACACTGTATGGCAAAGCTTTCTTGAGATTTCTATGGAAGCAGGAACATTGTACAGGTACTACACCAAGTCTCTTTAGGTTTTTAGTAATTGCTATGTGTGGCAGTTGGTGTGTCTCGTTTCTGAATCCATCATCATTGTTGGACTATATCAATGTCACTTACAGTCTCTCAAAACTATCTATACTTCCGTGCCTCACACAGACTTACAAATCGGGACTTGGAGAGATTACACTACTAACAAAGATAATCACTTCTGTCCTACCAGACAGTATACAAATAATTTAAGCACATCTTAATTACCATATATTTTATTACTATGGAATGTCTTATGCTTCAGGTAGAAGCCATATTCTAACTAATGGAGGCTAGGAAGATATTTTTCCTGTGAAAGGGCTATTTGAATCTACAGCAGTGAAATATCTACTGCTGTGTTTGTTGTACTTTTTATTTAAGCATCTAGTATTGGCCAATGTCAGAGACAGGATATTGGGCTAGATGCAACACTGGTCTAGTCTTGTGTTCCTTGTTCTGTAAGCTTATGCACTGCCCAAGATTATAGTTACAATTGGCAGGGTTGGTGTTCACCGTGTCTTTGTGAATGCATATATAACTGAGCTCAAATGGGGTTGTGCTTTTAAAAGGTGTTGCCTAATTAGATTTAAAAACACTATAGTATTACTAAGTGTTTGACTATGTCTGTATGGTCCAGTATATTTTTACTGTGTATGTCACATGAGGTTTACAAAAAGCATCATAATAAGGTAATATTTTCTGATTTGAGTGAACCCAACTTTTGTTGTGGGCATAACTGGAAAACGTTAGTATTTGACTTAGGAATCAGAAATGCTGCTGCAAAGAAGTGTATGACTATTTTCAGCACTGTATGCCAAACTTTGAGGTCATGTGTAAATATGAATTCTGCATGAGAATCTACCACGTGGACAAAAACTAGCATTTGTAACAAATCCCTTTTTCCTATTTCCCCAGTTAAATTTATGTGTTTTTATTAATTAGTACAATTATCTTAGGGTGCTGTAAGCTTGTACTCTTCTTTACAGTCAACGGGAAGTTCTGTGGCACCTTAGAGACTAACAAAAATATATAGCACAGGTGGGGAACCTCAGGCCTGGGGGCCAGATGTGGCCCCCCAGCTTGCCTGGATCCGGCCCCCCAGGCTAATGCCCTCCCTCAGCATTGGGGAGCCCACACTGGTGCTCCAGCTCCCCCCCCCCCGCTATCTCACTGTGGAGCTGGAGCACACAAATCTACTAGGCTAGGCCGCCCTAGGCTCTGGTGTGTGAGGAGAATATGGGAAGTATCTTTCTCCATCTCAGTCAGGGGCCACGTCAGTGAGGGGTTTGTTTTGTTTTTTTTTGCTTCTCACTTGTGTGCAGCCTTTACTGCTTTTTCTGTGAGTGCAGGGGCGGCCCATGAGCCTAGGCAAACTAGGCAGTTGCCTAGGGTGCCGCCAGCCCAGGGGCCCGATGATGACATCACGGGGCGCTGAGGCGCCCCGTGATTACGTCACGGCCATTGACAGCCATGCAGGTGGGGGCGCCGATTGCGCCTTCCACCTGGGGCGCCAGCTGCCGCAGCCGGCCTCAGGCCGCTCCTGTGTGGGTGGGCAGCTCCCAACCCAAAAAAGGTTCCCCACCCCTGATGTATAGGATCATGGGCTTTTGTGGGTAAAACCACTCCATCAGATTCCCAACATCCTATATATTTTTATTAGTCTCTAAGGGTACGTCTACACAGCAGGGCTAAAGTTGAATTAAGCTATGAAACTTCAGCTACGTCAATTTCATAGCTGAAGTTGAAATAGCTTAATTCAGCTTTTAGTGCTGTCTACGCACCAGGCAGTCGAAGGAAGAGCTCTCTTCCTTCGACTTCCCTTACTCCTCGTGAAATGAGGGTTACCATGAGTTGCAGTAAGAAGTCCTCCAGCTTGACATTATTTCAAAATGAAGGCTTGTAGTGTAGACGCGCACTGTGTTATTTCAGAATAATGTCAGTTATTCCAAAATAACGCTGCTGTGTAGACATAGCCTTCGCTGCCACAGGACTACTTGTTTTTAAAGTTGACAGACTAACATGGCAACCCCTCTGATTCTTCTTTACAGTGTTAGACGCATTTACTGCACCCACAGGTGTCAAGTCTAAGTTAAATAAGTCATCAAAAGATACTGGATTTACTTACCTTGTGATCCATTAACCAAGATTTGAGTCTCCGAAGCATTTATAATTAAAGGCAATCCATTTTCTCAAGTTGGACCACATCCAAGAACATGAAGTGAAATACTGCTTGATCCTACTACTGCCTTCTCAGCATCAGATATGTATTCCATAGAGTGGCTAATGTTCGTAATTCATTTTAGATTACCTCAAGGTAGTGCTATAGGAGAAATCCTGACTTACTTAATGCAATCAAAGTAGCCCACATGCAGCAATTATAGCATCTGGCTAGAATTCTGCACTTTACCTTCTGGAGATGCAACACAGAAGATGTAACCTGAGATGGGGTGAGGGACTGGGGCAAAGGTGGCTATAAATAATTTTTAACCATAGTGGTCAAAATCGATAATTTTTAAAATACATTTTTATTTAAATCAGTCTTTGAATTATGTTGTTTAAATTATATATTTTTTCTTTTTAGAAGTAAACCCGTTTTTAAAATGAAATCTGAATTTCATATGAAATGTGTTAATGCCTACATTTATTATACTTTCTTATAACTCTTAATTCATGTGCATCTTAAAAGAGACTTTGAGTTGAAGTTTGCTTTTTTATATAAAGAAAGAATCAAGGGAAAAAGCTTCTAACTTTTGAAATCAAGCTTTATAAATAAGGCACAATAGGTCAGCTTAAGTAACTTCAGAGACTAAATCTCATGAAAATTAAATGCATGAGATTAGATTAAGTCTCTTTCACGTAGACGTAGCTGAAAAATTTCCCAGGATGATCTGAAATCATCAGTTTAAGCCATTGATTATAGTTAATCACTCTGTTTAATAAATCATTTAGTTGTAATGTGAAATATGTTTATATGAGAAGTATGTGTATCCAAAATATTTTAGGTTGTTTTAATACAAATAAATTTTGTGCAGTTTTGTGTGCTTAATTAAATTCCAGTTACCCTCCTAATGCAGCTTGACACAAATCTTGATCAAGAAGTTAATTATCTATCTAGTAAATAAGCAAAGGTATCATTTGCCATTTTCTAACATACTAAAAGTGTACAGTTAATAATAATATGAAAATATTAAGTTATATAATTGAGTAAAATCATAGATAGTTACAATGTACTTTAGTTTCAAATCAATGTGTTTTAATAGTTATATCAACCGATGAGGGTTCTTTAGAAAATAACTGAAGTACAAATGGAAAAGTTAATTAAAATTGATGATTTTAATCAAGTCTTTCCACTTAGTGACTTAAATCAATCCATCCTGCTTTTGTTCTCTGGAATTGCTCTACTTTAGGGTCTACCCTTTTCTATGCCAGCTCTAAGGACTGTTCTGCTGTTTACCTCCTGTCAAAAGAATTCTCCCCCAGCTACTTGCTGGGTTCTTACATTTCCTGCATGCTACCACAAACAGGTTCTGTAGTGAGAGCTACAAACTCATCTGTTGGATTTACAGCTAAGATCAACCTAAAACAGACACAATCTTGTCTGGGCTTTATTTTTAAGGGCAGAAATATAGTCTTTTGGGAATATTTAGTCATTCAAATTCAGCTGCTTCTTATCAGGTTTAATGAAGAAACTAGCTTTAATGGGAGTTATCTACATAAATTCTCCCACAATGAATTGAGAAAAGAACCTGCATTATGCCTGTATGGATACTGTGCTAAGAAACTGAAATAATTTAATCACCAACCAAGTGGAAAAGAAGTGTCTATGCGCGGATTTTAGTAGTGAAATCTAGTGTCTCGTAGGTACATTTTAGAGAAGCACAATAGGGCACGCTGAAACAAAAGACAGGACTATGCAGCACTTTAAAGACTAACAAGAGGCCCCTTAAACTCAGTGATGACCTGGTCTGGTAAAGTACACTTACATAAAATATATATTTCCTTTGCAGTCAGTGGAGTTACTCTAGTTTCATGCTATTATAGGTGAATTTGATTCATAAGAACATAAGAATGGCCGTACTGGGTCAGACCAAAGGTCCATCTAGCCCAGTAGCCTGTCTGCCGACAGTGGCCAGCGCCAGGTGCCCCAGAGGGGGTGGACCGAAGACAATGACCAAGCGATTTGTCTCGTGCCATCCATCTCTAGCCTCTGACAAACAGAGGCCAGGGACACCATTTCTATCCCCTGGCTAATAGCCTTTTATGGACCTAACCTCCATGAAATTATCTAGCTTTTCTTTAAACTCTGTTATAGTTCTAGCCTTCACAGTCTACTCTGGCAAGGAGTTCCACAGGTTGACTACGCGCTGTGTGAAGAAGAACTTTCGCTTATTAGTTTTAAACCTGCTACCCATTAATTTCATTTGGTGTTCTCTAGTTCTTCTATTATGGGAACTAATAAATAACTTTTCTTTATTCACCCTCTCCACACCACTCATGATTTTATATACCTCTATCATATCCCCCCTTAGTCTCCTCTTTTCTAAACTGAAAAGTCCCAGTCGCTTTAGCCTCTCTTCATATGGGACCTGTTCCAAACCCCTAATCATTTTAGTTGCCCTTTTCTGAACCTTTCTAAGGCCAAAGTATCTTTTTTGAGGTGAGGAGACCACATCTGTACACAGTATTCAAGATGTGGGCGTACCATAGTCTTATACAGGGCCAGTAAGATATTCTGTGTCTTATTTTCTATCCCTTTCTTAATAATTCCTAGCATCCTATTTGCTTTTTTTGACCGTCGCTGCACACTGTGTGGAAGTTTTCAGAGAACTATCTACGATAACTCCAAGATCTCTTTCCTGATTTGTTGTAGCCAAATTAGCCCCCATCATACTGTATGTATAGTTGGGGTTATTTTTTCCAACGTGCATTACTTTACACTTATCCACATTAAATTTCATTTGCCATTTTGTTGCCCAATCACTCAGTTTGGTGAGATCTTTTTGAAGTTCTTCACAGTCTGCTTCTGTCTTGACTATCTTAAACAGTTTAGTATCATCCGCAAACTTTACCACTGCTTACCCCTTTCTCCAGATCATTTATGAATAAGTTGAACAGGATTGGTCCCAGGACTGACCCTTGGGGGGACACCACTAGTTACCCCTCTCCATTCTGAAAATTTACCATTTATTCCTACCCTTTGTTTCCTGTCTTTTAACCAGTTCTCAATCCATGAAAGGACCTTCCCTCTTATCCCATGACAATGTAATTTACATAAGAGTCTTTGGTGAGGGACCTTGTCAAAGACTTTCTGAAAATTCAGCAAAACTGGCTTAGCCTATTTTATAGTTCTGGTCCTTATGCTCTAGCACACTGCTGATGTTGGGATGCAGACAACACAAAAAATGTTCAAATTATCTTTATTCAAAGCCTTGATGTTAGGCCTAAATGTTTTTGACAAGTGCCCCTCTGTGGACTCTGAAATGTTATTGTTACAGGATTTGTGTCCTGTGTATAGTAGAGTCTGGATATCAGTTTCTAACCACTTAAATGGAAGCATTGAGTTGAAAAGGCACAAGTCTAGACAACAGGAATTCTGGGTTATTACCAGTCGCTGACTATAGATCAATTCTGCAGTCCATCCCTGTTCTTCAAAGCATTTATGCATATGCATATGTAAGTCCATCCCTAAATGCCTTGCTGAATTGAGGGCAAGTCATTTAATTCCTCTGTACTGTAGTTTACCCTGCCCAAGGGTATGTCTAGACTACATGGCTCTGTCGACTGAGCCATGTAGATGAGTTTACTAGACATAGGAAAATGAAGCAGCGATTTAACTAATTGCCGCTTCATTTACATCAAAATGGCTGCTGTGCTGTGCCGATCAGCTGTTTGGTGGCACAGGGGGGCAGTCTGGATGCACCGCGGTCGACAAGGGAAGCCTTTGTCGACTGCTCCGGTAAACCGTATTTCACAAGGCATACTGGAGCGGTCGACAAAGGCTTCCTGTCATCGCAGCGCATCCAGACTGCTCCGCTGTGCCGCCAAACAGCTGATCAGCACAGCGCGGTGGCCATTTTGATGTAAATGAAGCGGTGATTATTTAAATCGCGCTAATTTCCTATGTCTAGTAAACTCATCTACATGGCTCCGTCGACAGAAACCATGTAATCTGAGCATACCCTAAGTGCACATGCCTCTGGCGACAGAAGCATGTAGATTAGGCAACCCGGCATAGGAAGATGAAGCGGCAATTTAAATAATCGCGCTTCATTTAAATTAAATGGCTGCCGCCTGGGCGATCAGCTGTTTGTCGGCTCAGCGGTAGTCTGGATGCTCAGCGATGGACATCAGGCATTTGTCGACCTCCCAGGTATGCCTCCTGGGATGAGGTTTTACCTGGGAGGTCGACAAATGCCTTTGATGTCGACCATGAGCATCCAGAAACGACAAACAGCTGATCGGCTCAGGTGGCAGCCATTTAATTTAAATGAAGCGCGGCGTTATTTAAATCGCGCTTCATTTTCCTATGCCGGGTAGCCTAATCTACATGCTTCTGTCGCCAGAGGCATGTAGTCTAGACGTACCCTTTAGTATAACTGCTCACAGGGGTGTTCAAAGGCTTACAGTGATACCCTGGTTCCTTTGAAGTCAATGACCCCAAAACCTCCATTGACTTCAACAAGGCAAGGACTAAATCCTTAATGTTTGTTGGATCGTTAGATTGAAAGTGCCATCTGATAAATGCAAAATATTCTCCTTCCCTTTTACTTTTTTTGATATGCTTCTTATTGCCCCCCTCCTCAATCCACTTGTGCAGCCCAGCACAATTTTGTTTTTATGCTGTTTTATTGTTAGGCTTTTTGGCCTCATTCTCTACGTTTAGGGTACTGATACCACATATTGAAATCAATGGGTGTTACTGTTATGCCCTGAAAATGTGGGAGGAGGGAAGGGGGAGAGGTGACTTGGTTTTTAAAACCAAAGATGTGTTCTGACACTCAATCATAGATTGATGACTGGATATTTCTAGTCTCATATTTTCTAGCTCACTCAATCTCAGTATAGAAGAGACTAGAAATTTGGCCTTCCATAACAATTTTGATGGACAGAATAGAAAATAAAATCTCCATAAAGGAAGTGGTTTTTTTTTTCTCCAAAAGTTTCTGAGGCTAGTGTTATTTTTAGTATTACTATTCACCAGAACTGGAGATGATGACTTAGCTGTATTTACTTATTTACATGTAGTTAAAATATATATATGAAAGGTCAGTTCTGCATGGGGTATATTATGTGTGTGTTGAAAATAAGAACCTGCTTCCATAAGACAATGCTTTCTTTTGACACATATACATAAAATATTTCCCCATGTTTCCTTTCAAAATATATCCAGTCTTTGCAATTGTCACACACAAAATGTCTTATCTGCTTTTGTTGAGTAATGATAACATTAAAACAAATATTTTATTTTCCTGTAAAAAAGCCAAATGCTCACCTTGGATGAACAGGGAGCAGAATTTTGCAAGATTTCCTGAACCAAAACTAATCTGCCTTCTTGTTGTGGCTGGGAGGGATAATGAATGGCTCAGGGGGCTGGCAGTAGGATATAGAGTGCCTGCCTCCTCTAGGATATTGACTTGAATTCAGCCCAAATCACCAGAGCCTGTAAGTTACCCTCTGTGTGCACAGTGGCTCATATTTAATCATTTGGTGATCTCACTTCCCTTCCCTTTGGACAAGTGTTCAGGCAACAGTAACTAGTCCACCAGTGACACACTGATACTGATTCAGGAAAACACTTATGTGCAAGCTTAAGTCTATCTGTGTTCAAGATAGCATGTATGCACAGGCTTAATTGTGAGCAATGCTTAATGTGTAATGAAAGAGGAGCAGGGGCTCAGCCCCAGCAAGCTCTCGCACAAAGTAAGCACTGGCTGGGCAGCTAGAAGGTGGTGGCTGCTGGCCAGGCATCCAGCGCTAAAGGCAGCGCTGCCTAATTGGCCCCTGCAAATTCAGAACACAGTGGTGGGTCAGAATGTGGGTGCCTGTACTGTCATTGCCTGTGATGTAATGGTTCTCTGGCTCAGGAGGGAATTCAGAGTCCAAGGTCACCAGTTGGGTATGTTTCACAGGCATTATTATTATGCATTATTTCTCATTTACCTCAGCCAAGAATCTCTTCTTCCCTTCATTCCCTGCAGCCAGCTAGCTAGACACTTTGTGACCCATGACACAATTTCTTGAAAACTTTTTCTAACTTCTTAAAATATATAAATAAATGCTTTCTTCTCTGTGGGGTGTGTGTATGTTTTCCATTAGCAGACATTGCAATTTCACCCCAGCATTTTCAGTGGAGTTAAAATTAATATATGGACCTGTCAGCATTCCTCACTCAGCAAAACTCCCAAATGAGTTCAATGAGCGTTTTATGAGGAGTGCTGAGTGGGATCATCATTCATTTGTTTACTCTCTTGGTTTCTCCATTAGACCCACTGATATTAGCACAATGAATAGTATTTGTTAAATCCTATTGCAAATAGGTTCAGCAAATGATACACTTGCATATTCATATTTCTCAACCTGGGGTGGTGGAAAAGGAAAAATCAGATCTAATATGTATCTATAACTTTCAGGGAATTCTCAGTCACATTGTAACAATGTTGCTATGCCTTTCAAAATAGGATTATTTCAGGAAGGTTTTTTTTTATGAAGGTTCACGTCCCTTTGTTATTTTGCTACTTAGAATCATTAGCTATGATACTGTAATCAGTTGTCCTGTGTGTGTATAGTAAGGTCTTGCAGTAGTAAGATCATAGTTAAGGCTGTATCAGAATTTTCTTGTTTATGAGATCTGTACCTCAGTGTGTCTCCTGTTTTTTAACCTTATTTTGTAAACATGCTATAGATAATTTGAACCAGATTTCAGCCACTAATTAATATGAATATGGAATGATCTCCAGTGTGTATTTTTATGTGGCTATTTAGGGATTTTGATAAAACTAGAATAGTCTATGCTGGAAAAGCCTATTTTTTTTTTTCATGTAGCACATTTTTGCTGCTGCCTTTTTAAAGGGCAGATGGTTTGATTGTTACTTTCCTCAAAAAGGGTTTACTGAAAATAAGATAGAGGCTTTTCTTTTCATGTTCATTGATTATATGTTTCTTACAAATTGGGGGCAATGGGTTTCTTGAGTGTTTACCTTTTTTTAATGGGAAATTATAATTGAGTCCTTACAAGTTTTCTGTTAAGCAATTAAAAAAAGGTTTTAAATCCAGTTTAATTAGTTTCACTATACTGGTCAGCATGGCACAGACCAAATCTGGAATATTCCTGGGTTGTTACTGATTCCTTCTGTTGACGTACTGGTAAAATGTGGCATATTGCAAAGATGATAATAGAAAAATTGAAAAGAATGTTAGTTAAGATTGCACTCATCAGTAAACTAAGTTATGAAAAGTTAGCGAAGGGAAAGAGTAAAAGTTTGTATAGTTAAGCGCTCTCAAGTTAGGAAATGACAGAACGAACGTTGGCCATGGAACCTTAATTTGTCCCCTTTATATTTGCACCTTAGATACCATTTTTAACTACACACAGAAATGACTAGCTTTGAAAAGTCTAACTTACCCAGGATCACACAGGAATATGGTGGCTTAGTCAAAGTCTCCAGGATGGCATTCAACTGCTGTAATAATGAGACCCTTTCTCTTCCTACAATTCATTAAAAGCCTTCCAGTTACTGCAGGAAGACACCTTTGCTAACCAACCCTGTCCTGTGTACTGAATGGACCAAGGATCCTTCTTGTATATACATATAAAACTCATGAAATTAAAGACTGTATCATAATGCAAACTCACGAAGTTGCATGGGCAATATTCATTTTGCCATTTTCTAACTTGAGTGCTTGATATCTTTCAATCTTTTTTTATTCTTATCGTTGCATTTTCTAGCTTTTGTGTAATTGAGATTTTTGATAAGCAACCTTAATGAAGATTAAACAATGTTTTATTTGATGCGTGAAATAGCACATGTACTACATTGAAATAGTACAGGTACTTCATGTCCTAGATCACCACAAATCTGTGCATGGTTTGTTGGAAGGTCTAAGTTGAATTCATTTCTACAGTTTCTTGAATTCTTAGGAGCATGTTCTTTACTCAGTTCCTCTGTGCAGCTCCGTCTGTCATGAATAGATTTGGGACATGAGTAAATACTTTTCATTTGCTTACTGAATGCTTTAGATAAAAATAACAAGAAATGGGGACAAATAAAGGGTTCAGCCAGCATTTCGTTGTGGTTTTTGTTTTAATAATGAATAAATAGGCAGGCTGCAGTGTTTTATAAGAGAATTAGAACTTCAAGAGAAAAAATACAAGAGACCATTTTTAGCAAATAGGTGCACTTAAGATCTTATTGATACTGAAAGAAATCCTCCTGCTTTTTCCCCTTCTCCTGTCCTTTGTTAGTAGCTTCTTTTGCAGTTTTATTACTAAACAGCCAGCTACCTATTTCTCTTATGCTACCCATGTGTGAGTGAATGCTGTTCAAGAATTCTTTTTTGTCCCTGTCCCCAAGATCATGTGGATGCACTTGAAAGAAAGATTTGGTAAATGGGGTAAGGCCTCTTCTGCTGTCCTCCTATATACTTTTATTTTTATTAGCTCTTAACTCCTCTTAGGACTGTATTATAATGAATAATCCACACATGCCTATGTGACTGATACTGTGTTAGTAATGGTGTTTAATGACATGTTTTGTTGAGACAAGCAAGGCCTGATTTCTCATCTGAAATAAGATAGTGGATGCGGTGGCTTTGTGGATGCTGACTTTGTGTTCTTCAGCAAAAACTTGAAAGCTTCTTATTTCCTGTACATAGACTGTTGGTGCAGTGGGCAAACGTTTTGATAATAAAATGGACGGCATGTGCTGGACTCCTGGGCCATTCCTGCTGGATGCCCATTAGAACTGGGATTTTGGGGACTGGAGTTCCCTAGGGTGTGGCCAAGCTGCTCAGTCCTTTTGGCCAGAGTGGTGGCATGATGACACAAGGATCTGACTTGTCCTGTGATGGATGCAGGGACAGAAACATTTTTATTTCTGCACCCTGCCTGGACACTCCACTCTGTCCAGTTCTGTGTCCCTTTCCTGTGTGGAAGCTGTGGCATCCACTTACCATATTGATTGTAGAGACTTTTTGCTAAAAGTCTGAGGGTAGGCTCCCTTCTTTTCTTGGGTTGTTCCTGATTCCTTCTATTGATGTACTGAATTTCAGTGGGACGGGGTGGGAAAAGGGTGAATACAGTGACTAAAGTGTGGCTGAATTTGAAAAGTAGGAACAAAACGTTTAGAGAAAAGGATTTTAAAACAGTCTGCACCTATTTTATTGGCAAAATATTGTTCCCTGATAGCACAGGCAGATGTGACTTCTTCAGACACCTCAACAGATATCTCTGTCAGCCTAACAGTTCCATAGTTGCTTCCTTCTTACCAAGAATCCTGTTTATCTAGTCAGACACTTTTAAATATACTGATGGTTATGTTAGATTATAGGATTGTGGAGTTTTTATCTACCTAGTAAAATGGTCTTAAACAGTTTCCAATGATCATTCACATTTTTCTGTTTAAATTCTTTCTCTCTTCCAGGTGAGTTGGCTCATTGTTGTTCTCAGTTTTGTAAAATTTGCCCTCTTCAGTCACCAGTTTCATCTACTACTGGTTTGGACTTCATTCTGTTTATATGTAACAAATGTAATAAAGAGGATGGATTTTATATTACTCTTCAAATCCTTTGAGGTTCTACCATCAGTGGATCTACATGGTTAGCTTGGTGTGTGTTTTCATATGTAGTTAGCCTATATTTAGGCTGCTTTTAATGTCATTTTAGTATGTGGCGTGTGTGTTCCTTCTAATTCTTCTTGTCTTCTCTTCACAAGCTAAACTGGCCAGTTAGGATTAGCATGGCACTGCTGGATAAAACCTGGAATGTGGGAATGTCAGAGGTTATTGGCCCTTTAATGGAGCTATAGGCCAAACTGGCCCCCATTCCTGGCTCAGCACTGACTAAAAGTTCTGGCACATGTAGCTCCTCGAGGGACATTGGGAACTGTATGCAGGAGTGCAAAGCATGCTGGCAAAGAGGCTAAGGAAAACAGAGTTTGTTATTTTTCAGAGAGATTAGGGAGAAAATAGGACTTGCAGTGGATGTTCCTCTGATAGTGAGTGAGTGTTCAAGTGAATGCCTGCCTTGAAAAGGGCTCAGCTTTGCTAGGGATCCCATCCCAGGAAACATCCTGAGAATGAACATGCACTGGCTCTACTTAATCTGCTGAAGGAAAAAATGCTGAGAGTGTAGGAGCTACTGGTGTCTCTGTAAATAAGCACTTTGGGTGGGGGAACATGACGATAGCAGAGACCTGCAGGGAATAGTCACTGTGGGATGGAGCTGGGAGGCCTGGAAATGGAAGAAGAAAGTGACCTGGCTGTTGAAGCAGAGCTTGTGGAACACCTGCGGTGGGATTATGTTTCCTTTGAGAGCTGGGAATTGTGGCTTCTGGAAGAGTGAGGGAGGCTGTCAGTCCCTCTGCAGTCAACTGGGAGACCAGGGCAGAAAGCCTGGAAGCTGAGTAGTTAAACTGAGGTTTGTCTAATTTGGACCCTGCTTCAAAGAGAAGGATTTCTGGGAGCCCAGCTACTAAGGAGTGAGAATCGTACTGACTCTAGGGGTGTGACTATGCCTTGGAAAGCCCTTGTTGGAACTCTTGATTTGTACTTCCTGTTGGATTTCCTTCCGCCCTGGAAGATATGGAATTTTCATGATTTAGCTGGAGGGCTAAATTAAATCATCCAAACCCTCTGCCAGCTGATGGAGACTGTAAAGCTAGTGGGAAACTGAGGCAGCCAGCACCAACTCTAGAGAGGTAATAGATCCATGACAATGAACTTTTGAATTAGAAGAGGGTTCTGCAACCCATTTGAGAAAGATAAGGTGAACTATAGAAAAAGTGATATGGGTTCAATAAATATGTGAACTGAAATGGAGAAACTTTCAATAAATGTGAAAAGCTTTCATGAAGCACTGCCAGAGATTCTGCAACCTGTATTGCTGTTTACAAGCTATAGAGGCAATATAAAATTTGAATACTGGATCCAAATCTTACTGATTTCACTTAGTCAAAATATTTGCAGTTAAAATAAATGTCTTATGGAAAACCAAGCAGGGTGCAATTTTAGAAAGAGGTCTACCTGTGCATGCCCTTATGCCAACTGGGTTTAGTGAGACTGTCCTAACAGAACCTTTTGCAGTATCAGGAGTGTAAATGTCTGATGCATTTTCCACTGCAACAGGATTCAGTGGTCAAAATGTGAATACTTCTACCTGTTGTCTTTAAAGGTCACTTCTCCATTTCAGAAGATGGAGTGTGTTGTATTTAGTATGCTTTGGCATGAGGTTGTTATGGGTCTTCATTTTGCCACAGGCTCAAATGTGGAAGTACTCTTGTTACCAGAGAAACCATTGAAAGGCAGGTAGAAGCACAGTCCATGTTAGGAGACATTCTGGTAGATCAACATACGAAGCTGATTTTTGGGAAGCTGGAAACACTTAGGCCAGCAGAAGCTCATCACCTTTCTCTTGCCCATTTCCTTTGATAAACATGTTACATTAGACTTGCCAATGAATGGTCATGACTATCTCGACACAGTGGTGACTGGCATCTTCATTGAAAAGGAGGAAGTTTGTTACAATAGAAAAACAGTTTTTATCCTTTTAAAATCATGCGTTCTACTAACAATGTGTGAAGACTATCTAGGAGACCCTCAATGAGATTATTATTCATATAGAAGCCCATATGCTATCTCTGGAACTTTATTGAAATCCAGAGCAGAATACAGATCGCTTTCTGAGCTACTCCTCTGGGTTGCAGATATAAAGCTATTCAGCTACATTTTTAGGAAGCATTTCATCACTGAAATATTTTTACCTGCACCTGTTTGGACAGTTAAATCAGATCCCACATCTGTTGCATATTAATAAAAAATATAAAGGTGTGTTGTAAGTATTTTTCCTTTATTTTAGTGTGAAAGAGAAACCTAGCATCACAAGACTGGTGCTTTTTCTTTTCAGTCCCTGTTTTTATTGGTACATTTTTACTCTGATTACCCTTTCAGTGGAAAAGTCTTGCTTGTTAGTTGAATTAAGGCAGTAGTGAATCAAAAGGTCTGCTATCATCAAGTTGACCCATATCAGCCAGTTGTATTACTTTAATTTATCTACATGACCTCTTGCTCTCATATGACAGCCTTCTTATACCCTGAGATGTTTGTAGTGGAAGGGTGCTATGAGGGAAAGAAAAAATTGCTACTTGTCTAGAATGTGAATTGTAAAATGGTTTCCCACAGCTGTCCATTCTTAATTTCCTGTGTTCAGTCTGTTAGAAGCATCTCTGGTGAAAAGTCAATATGATCTATGTTTCTGTTTCAAATCGAATGCCTCTTCGTCCTGTACGGTTATGTATTCTTTCAGCTTTCCAAGTAATTCTACCAGGAAGGAAAAGAGAAAATTAAATGGTACTCCTATCCTCTCTTTGTTTCCATGTTGTTTTCCCCTCTTGTGGGAGCAGAAACTCTTGTGCTTTAACAATCTCTCTCGGTCACTCCTTAAAAAAACACAACTTTTAATAAGTTTTTTATAATGGTTATGATATTATACAGAAATGGAGTGTCTCTAAATCAGTGGTGACAGGCAACATGGAGTGCACAAATGGTTTTATTGAAAATTGTTGTGCGTTTGTAAAGAGAGGAGTTTCTAACACCCTTTGTGTTTGTTGTTGGATTTGTTTAGCTGACACTTTTGCTTCTAAGAATTAGTGGTCTTGCTGTGCTGGCACAAGGAACTGAGAAGATTTTGTTTTATGAACTTACTTTTTCTTCTTTTAAACACAATACTGTAACTTGCATAATCCTAAAACACTTGGGTAGACTAGAACTATAATGTGTAGATGAGGTAGGTGAATATAATTAGCAAGCTGCTGACTGAACAGGACTGCAAATCACTGGTAACTGTTGTCTTAAACATAAGGCTGAGCTGAAGGAGACCATAGTTAATAATAACAAAACATGTAGATGGTATCATGAGCTTTCGTGGGTACAACCCACTTCTTCAGATGACAGGAGTATTAAAAGTCCAGATCCAAGAATAAATAAGGGAAGGGGGGAGAAGTGGGAAAAGAAAGAAAAGAGAAAAAAATAGTTCAAGTTACAAGAGGCTGATAAGAACAATCTGTACCTCTATAAGTGCCCATTGTTTGTTTGGTTGGTTAAGTTGTTAGGATGTGGAAGGTAGTGTGCGAGCTAGCCAATATTTTTATTCATTTCTCTCTGATAGGAATCAAACTTATAAATGAAGTTAAGTTCCAACCCTTCCCTGTGTATTTGGCTTGTGGAATTGGCCTGAAACAACATGGTGACTTTGAGATCGATTAATGAGTGCCCAGGCAGGTTAAAGTGTTCTCCAACAGGTTTCTGTGTATTGCCTTTTTGGATATCTGATTTGTGCCCATTAATTCTTTCCCATAGAGACTGGCAGTGGGGCATTGCTGGCATTTGATGGTATAGATCTCATTAGTGGATGTGCAGTTAAATGAGCCGCTGATGTAGTGACTGATGTGGTTGGGTCCAGTGGTGAAATAGCTTGTGTAGATGTGTGGACAGAGTTGTCACCGGGGCTGATTGCAGAGGTGGGTTTCTGGATGATTATGATGGAGGTGTGTTGCATAGTTACTGGAAATAATTTGTTTGAGGTTGGGAGGATTGGCCTTCCCCCCCAAGGCCTGTGAGAGTGAGAGGTCATTTTCCAGGATAGGTTGTTAATTGTTGATAATGCTTTGGAGGGGTTTAAGTTGTGGGCTATAAAGTGATAAGTGGAATTCTGTTGTTTTATTTTCTTGGCCTATATTGAAGTAGTTCATGTCTGGGTACTCTTCTGGCTTTGTCGATCTGTTTTTTCACTTCTCCGGGTGGGCATTTCAGTTTTAAGAATGTTCTCTATAGATCCTGTAGGTGTTTGTCCCTGCCTGTGGGATTGGAGCAAATCCGGTTGTATCTTAGGGTATGTCTACACAGCCAAACCACTATTTCGAAATTAAATTGAAATAGCAGCACACTTATTTTGAAATTGGTAAACCTCATTCTACGAGGAATAATGCCAATTTCGAAATTGCTAATTCGAAATAAGTGCTGTGTAGACCCTTATTTTGATATAGGGGGGCTCCAGCCCTTCCCAGGGTGCCCTGGTGGCCACTCTGGGCACAACAAGAAAACTCCTCTCCCTCCCCCGCTCCCCAGAGCCCTTAAAGGGGTAGACTCTGGCCACAGTGCCTGTGACAGCTCCAAGCCTGCCAGCCCAGGGCCAGCAGTTGCTGCACCTGACCCAGTGGCCCCAGCATGAGCCAGGCAGCCAGTTCCAGCCAGCCCTCCACCGCTCCCCAGGACCAGTTTGCCAGCTCCCAGGAGCCTGCCACAGGCTGGAAAAGGCGGGTGCCTGCCTGGTCCAGTGCGGAGATCAGGGACCTAATTCAGGTTTGGGGAGATGCCTCCAACGTCTATGATCTCCGCACTAAATGGAGGAATGCAACTGTCTACAGGCGGATGGCTGCCAGCCTGGCCACCAAAGGCCACATGCGAACCCAGGAGCAGGTTCACATGAAAATAAAGGATCTGTGGCATGTGTATGCCAGGGCCACAGGGGGCAGCTCCCAACCAGGGGCAGACCCAGACCCCTGCCCCTATTTTGATGCCGTGGACCGGCATTGGTGGTCATTGACCCTGGGGCAGAGCTTGCTGCCTCCTGCTGCTCCAGCCCCTGCTGCCTCCCCAGCTACTGCTCCTCTTCCCACTCCTTCTCCCTCTCCCGCTTCTTCCTCCCCACTCTCCCCACACCTCCAGGGACACCGAGGCCCCCGCACCTGCGGTGCTGGGAGACAGTTGGGCCAGCAAGACCCCCAACCCTGAGCCCTGAGCTTCTCCTCCCCCTTCCTCCCCTTGCCTCCGCCTGCCAGCTCCCTCCTCCCAGGTTTCCCCTCCCCTCTCCCACCCTCCCTCCTCTGCTCTCCCACCTTCTTTCCCCAGTCTCACCTCAGTTTCATTCTCCCCCCACCCCAGTTTCGCTCAATAAAGAGGATTTGTTGTAATGAACACGTGTCTTTTATTGTACAGCAGGAAGGGGGGTTAGGGAGGGGTAAGTGAGGGAGGAATGAGGCACAAGCCCCCAGTGGGGCACACCAGGGAGATTGTTACTGCTTGCAGAACGTGCTGCCAGGCTCACAGTAATACGTCCAGGAGAAGCACCAGAGCGCCCAGGGGTGGCTCCGGCTCCGTGCCGCAGAGTGCTGTGGTGTCCTGAGTGAGGGCAACCAGAGCACGCAGAGAAAAAAATGCTTTGCTGTCCCTCAGTGAGGTAGGCAAGCAAGCAGGGAAACTTTAGAACTGGCTGTCCGGGGGGATCCCTTTAAGCACAGGTCTCAGATACCTTGTGTGGCTGCTGCCTGAGGCTAACTCCTGACTGATGCCCTGCCAGAACCAGTTCTGGCTACCTATAATGCGATTCAGTGTCCTATCAGTGTGGACGCGCTGTTTCAAAATAGCAAAACACTATTTTGAAATGAATTTTGTGTCTAGACACATTATTTCGAAATAAGATATATCGAAATAATGCTGTAGTGTAGACATACCCTTAGGGATTTGCTGTAAACAATAGATTGAGAAATGTATCTGGGATGGAAGCTAGAGGCATGAAGGTAAGTGTAGCGGTCAGTAGGTTTCTGGTATAAGGTTGTGGAATTGTACTGTAGTGTCAAGGAAGTGGATCTCTCGTGTGGACTGATCCAGGCTGAGGTTGATGGTGGGGTGGAAGATGTTGAAATCCCTGTGGAATTCTTCAAGGGTCTCTTTCCCGTGGGTCCATATGATGAAGATGTCATCAATGTAGTGTAAGTAGAGTAAGGGTGCTAGGGGGCAAGAGCTGAGGAAACATTGTTCAAGGTCAGCCATAAAGATGTTGGCATATTGTGGGTCCATGCGGGTGTCCATGGCTGTGCCTTTGACTTGAAGATACAAATTGTCTCTGAATCAGAAGTAGTTGTGGGTGAGGACAAAGTCGCAGAGCTCTGTAACCAGGTGTGCAGTGCTGTCATCAGGAATGGTGTTCCTGATCGTCTGTAATCTGTCTTCATGTGGAATATTGGTGTAAAGAGTTTCTACATCCATGGTGGCCAGGCTGGTGTTTTCAGGAAGATTACTGATGTTTTGTAGTTTCCTCAGGAAGTTGGTGGTGTCTCGAAGGTAGCTAAGAGTGCTTGTAGCATAGGGTCTGAGGAGAGAGTCAGTATAGCCAGATAATCCTGTTGTAAGTGTGCCAATGCTTGAGATGATGGGTCATCCGGGATTTCCAGGTTTATGTATCTTGGGTAGCAAATAGAAAATACCTGGTGGGGGGTTGGGGAGGTGTTTCTGTAAATTTGGTCCTGAGCAGTATCAGGGACCTTCATGAGCAGTTGTTTTAGTTTTTTTGGTATTCTTTAGTGGGATCACAGGAGAGAAGCTTGTAGAATCTGGAGTTGGTAAGTTGTCTGGTTGCCTCCTGTTCATAATCTGTTTTGTTCATGATGACTACAGTGCCCCTTTGTCAGCCTCTTTGATTATGATGTTAGAATTGTTTTTGAGGCTGTGTATAGTATTGCGTTCTGCATGATTGAGGTTATATGTTATATGATGTTGTTTGCTGACAATGTCAGCCCATGTACTTTTGTGGAAGCAATTGATGTAGAAGTCAAAACCACCCCACCATTAACCTCAGCCTGGATCAGTGCACATGAGAGATCCACTTCCTTGACACTACAGTACAATTACATGACGGACACATTTCCACCACCTGCATCCTAAGGAGCAACATAGTGGCTGTACTGCCAGAAGTGCTAGGATTCATTATTTCCTTGAGGCAAATGCCTTCCCCTGGGCTGGTGCAGCTTTGAATTGTCCCAAGTGAGCCTATGCCTATTTGGCACAATCTGCTATTTAGCCTTATATAACATGTTTCTTCTGCTTTCTAGTCTATCCTGACTAAATCATCTTCCTTATGTCTTTTGTGACTGCATCATCGGCCTGAACTATTATGGTTTTGGTGTCCTCAAGCTAATGGATTCTCAAGATTTTTTTTCCTCAGTCAAGCTCTCCTCCACATTCTCATTCCACTTACATCTATGCTATAAACATTAGGGGGCCTGTCTTTATCCCCATCTATCACCTATCTTCATCATAAGAATGCTATAATCAGGTCTATCGTGCTCAGAACCAAGCTAGGTAAAGGTGCATTTTTAGAAGCTGAGTCATACAAAACTGATTAAAAAAATACTTGAGCTGGAAAGTACAATATTGGGCTATCAAGAAAAAGTAGCATCCCAAGCTTTCCAAATATGCGAAAACACAGATCATCCTCTGATCTGAGTCTTTGAATCTGAAACATGGAATTCTTTCCCTGAACAACTTTTGCTTGAATTTTACGTCCATATTATGTACCTTTATATTTTGTACACATATAGCATTGCATTGTTAGCAGATAGTTTGCATACTGGATGTCATGGCTTTTTAGTTCTTGACATTGTTACTAGTTACTTGGGGTTTGTGTTGTTGTGTATGCTTTATTTGAAAAGAAAACCATTACATGAATGTGAATGCCCATTCCATTCAGTTCAAAGTATAGCATCCTGGTAGCATTCGGTATGAAGTACAGCATCTTTGGTAGACGTTTTTAGCTCTCATTTCTATCATCTCATTATTTTTGGCAGTTCTGTATATAATTAGGTTGGATATGGCACACAGGAATTCTTCCTTGTTGAATTAGGGAAGAAGGAAAGCAAAAGATTTGGTATAATCTGTTGACGTATATTACCCAGATTTAAGGGCTCAGTCACTCTCTTAGGAACTAACTTATATAATGGGCTGCTAGTACACTGATATGTTGCAGTAGAAGGTTTCAGAAGAGGAAAAGATCACTATTTGCTTAGAATGTGAAACATGAAATATCTCCCCTAAGCACTCCATTGGTAATTGTATTCAGTTTCCCAGCTGAAAAGACCATATGATCTACACTGCTGTTTTTTTAAGAAAGGGTCTTTGTGTTCTGCAAGATGTATTATTTAAATTCAGAAATAAGTCTACCAGAAGGGAAATGTCAGTGAAAAAAGAAAGAAAAGAGAACAAAATGAGGAAAATCAGTTAAAATGATACATTTTAACCATACACCAGCTCTTTACAAAGTGGATCATTCGTGTGATCCAATATGGCTGTTCTTATGGCAAAAAGCTTCTCATGATATAGCTTAATTTTTTAATTTGAAAATCTATCAGTTTTTCACCTAAAAATTTCTGCTGTTCACATAAATACTGTTTTCTGTGTTATTCCACACCCATCACTGTAGTAAGTAAGAGTACTTTTAAAAAAAGCTCTAAGTCACTCAGCTTGAGTGTCATTAAAAATCAATTGGAGTTAGTCTCCTAAATCACTTAGGAGCCTAGGCATTTTTGAGGATTTTTGCCTAATCAATGATTTCAATGGGAATTAGGTGCCTAAATGCCCTTTTAAAAACTGGGTGTTGGCTTTTTGGGAAATTTTACCTTTACACTCCTAAGTCACTTAGGCACTTTATAAAATGTTACTTTGAGCATCTAATTATGCAAAGTCAATAACTAAAATTCCTTAAATTATGGAGATTAGGATAAAATAGGTTTTTATGATCAGAACTAGCCCAGGGTGTTTTTGTAAAAAACCAAAACAAAAAAACAGTATGTGACCAAGGGGGTATTGTGATGGCCTTGTTTTTTCCCTGTCTCTAATTCTAATTGTAGAAAACTGTAGGTGTGGTGGAGGTGAGGAGTATACTTCATACTATGACTATTATGTTGCCCAGCACAAATGAAAAACAGGGTCTGCTTTCCACTAGGAGTTCTGTAAGCACTGGTAAAATGCATACCTACAGAAACACCTAGCAATGAATGTATCTAAAAAAGTCAAACAAACAAAACTCCAAGTGAGTTTGAAATTGGGCTTCTAAATAGGTGGCCTGAGTTTTCAGAAGTCCTGTGTACACAACATTGTCTATGCAGGACCATTGGATTCTGCACATTTTAAAGTGGTTTCTGTATAGCAACCATTTACATTTAGTTTTCCATTTCTTATTTTAGAGATTCAGGGAAGGTCCAATTCCTACTTTGCTGGTTTAAAAAATTCATCTAAAATGTTATTTGAGTTTGTGACCTGCTGAGAGGAGGCTGAAAGAAAAGATTGCACAGAGGAGAATGTAGTGGAAAAATATAGCCTACTGTGTCTAGGATGGAGTTTCCCATGCTGTGGTTTGCATAGTCCTTTCTAGTGATCTGTGAAGCACAGGTAGGCACTGGCTCTCCCCCTTATTTCCAGCTGCCTATTTTAGAAGTATATAATGTATTTTTATGAGAGTGGCTATAAAGATGTTATATAAGCACAGATAGGAAGGTAGGTTATCCATTATTGGGCCACAATTTAAAATTCACTAAATATTCCAGCCCTAAAATTGAAACAGTCTTCAAAATTCAATGAAGTTTTTTTTTGTAATGATTCATAAATGAAATAGGACTTTGAATAAAAGGGTCTTTGAAAACCCATATTTAAAGAAAATCAATGTCGACATTAAAAGAATCATTGTTTTTTCCTACAACCCTCCCCCACATAGATTAAGGGGGTATGGTGAAATACACACGCTGAATATAATATTGAAATATAAAAATGAAGAATTGTTAAACAGTAAAAGTAACAGCTTTGATAGCTATATTTTAATAATTTGTAATTATGGAGAGCAAATGAGTTTAGAGGAGATTACACTTAGCCCAAGGCCTTGCTGGTAGAAGTGTGTTTTTGTAATTTCTTTTACATAGAATTGCTGATATGCTTAAAATGATACTGCTGACAGAATAAATATAAGATGTGCTGGAAGTTCTAAGGTTAAAAATGCACAAGGCCATAACAAAAAAACCTTTTCTGGGAGACCTAAGGTGACACAAAACAACATGACATAGAACTTACATAATCAGCAAAAAACAAAGGTTGTGTAAATGGAAGCTTCCACATGCATAATGTATGGGTTATATAAAAAACAACAACAAAGAATTGATGTGCTAGAAGCTGATGGAAAAAAAGTAAGAAAGATTCAAATATAGATCTGTATATAAATCCAAGGAAACAAGGCCCAAACCATAGAAACACTGGAGCAGAAACTGGAATGAACGGGTCTGAAGAACCTGACAAATGAGTCAGAAGAGGTGATGGTTATCATGAACTAGAGGTGCTCTGGAATATGGTAACTTGAGTACCCTACCAATTCAATCTTGTCTGTTGTCATTATCTGGCATAGTGCCTTATGCCAGACAATATATTTATAAGTGACAATAATTCCTTTTGAAATTGTATAAGAAAAGACAGAAATTTATTAAGTCTAAATGGGGTCAAATTGTGACACTTCCCTGATTTAAATCACAACACCACAAAATTGAATGGCATGCGTAGTAATCCGCGAGAAAAACTCTCCATTAAGATGTGGTCAAGACTGCTGCAAATGTATCCTGTGGAGATATTAAAAAAAGCTATAAATTATATCTGGAGCCAGTAATTTTATAATTAAGATTGTTACAGGCTTTCCCTTGTAAGACATCCTTTTTGGTTGCTTATAACTTTGTCAGACTTGAACTGTGTGAGCTGAAGTGTTCCATAACAGGAGTTTACTGCATCCTGAATTTTTTTTCAAAACAATTTAGACACTTTACAACAGGGCCATCCCTACCGATAGGCAAAACATGTAGCTGTGTAGGGCACCATAAAACTGGGGCACCAGACTGCCCCAAATTTCTTAGTGCCCTATGCAGTTGTCTGCTGCCTATGGGCTCTGGCCGCCCGCCCCCAGCTCAGCGCCAGTCCACCTGCCCTCCTGCTACCCCACCCCCCACCTTAGCGCCTATTTGGCTGCTCCTCCCACCCCAATCTCCCATCCACATCCGCTGCTCAGCTCTGGTCCTGAGGCCTTCTGCCCCATCATCCCCTGGCTGCCTCTCCTGGCTGCACCCCAGGTGGTGGCTGAGTGGCCCTTGTGGGCTGGCGGATTGAGGCGGGAGTAGCCGTGCAACAAGCGGCTAGAGAGAAATGGCGATTTTCCCTTAAAAGCGCCACTTCTCTCCAGCTGGCTACATAGTGACCTGTTGCTCCTCTGGCCTGCACTTCCCTCCCAGCCATGCTCCAGGCTGCCAACTCTCCCGGACCATTCAGACTGAAAGTCACTACAGTAAATAGCATCTGGTCCAAGAGCATTAGCAACTTCTTTCCCCCACAGCTTCAGCCCCCTTCCTCCCGTGGGGGGTGGTACCAGTGCTGGGCTGTGTAGGGCACCAGTAGGGATGGCCTGGCTTTACAAGACAAGAGCAAAGGGGAAAAAAAAACATGTTCTTAGTGCTCTTTTATTTGTTTTTTACTCTTGCCATTGTTTCATTCAGAATCATTAGCATCACCATGTCTAGAGAAGAGATTTCCCCTCCCTCCCTTTATTATTCAATTAGTGGACCATCCCTTATTTACTACCTATTACGTAAACTCTGCATAGAATTATTTTCTGCATTGCATCACTGTGACACTTACTGCCATAGTTCGACCCCAAATCCATGGATGTCAGTTTTATATTGGTGGGTATCTGCCTCTGCGGATGTCAATGCAGAAATCTGCAACTCATATGTGAGGATATGGATGTAGATGCGGATACACATTTTATGTTCACGCAGGGCTCCAGCCATATTACGTGCGTCATGAACATTAATGAATTAATCTCCATAAAACCTTTGAGATTAGATGATATCACAGTGTTTACAGATGGGAACTGAAGCACAGAGAGATTAAAGCTAAAATTGCCAAGTGTCCACTGTGTTTGTGTATCCAATTTAAGATGCTTGGGACCTGATTTCTTTTTCCGAGTACTTAGCATATTTCTAACACTTTCTGTGTTCAAGTGCCGTTCTTATTGCCTTCAGCTGCAAGTGTGAGGGCTCAGCACTTCTGCAAATCCTGCCCCATGTGCACTAAGCAACTGTGTCCATGTGTGAAAATGTTGATTTAAGTGACTTGCCCAGCTTCACATAGGAACTCTGAGGCAGGCACAAGGATAGAAGATAGTTTTCCAGGGTGGCATTCAATTCCCTAAACCATGAAACCATCTTTTTTCTCCCCCCATCTTATTCATTCTCTATGCAGCTTCCAGTATCTGGAACAAATAAGGTAAGGGTTTGGTGACAACAGCTTTTTTTCTATACGACCCTCAGTCTACATCTACACTGCAGAGTTTTTGCACAAAAACTCACGGAGTGTCCACACTACAAGCACGTTTTTGCGTAAGAAAAAGTACAGTAGATGGTCAGAAGACAGGGCTTTTTGCTCAAGAGTTATTCCTCTTTCTACGAGGAATAAGCCTTTTTGCACAAGAGCTCTTGAGCAAAAAGGTGTGTGTGGACGGACAACAGGGGTTTCTTGCGCAAGAAACCCCTATGGGAAAAAGCACAGGTGCTCTGATGGCCATTCTGTGAATGGCCATCAGAGCTTTCTTGTGCAAGAGCATCCATGGCAGTGGGGATGCTCTCTTGTGCAAAAGCACATGGCAGTGTGGATGCGCTCTTGTGCAAGAACGTTTTATGGAAGATCACTTCCACAAAATGTTCTTGCTCAAGAAGCCGGCACTGTAGACATAGCCTTAGTCATTCTTTGGGCACCCTCTATTCTGTGCATTCAAGGAAGTGGGGGTTATGTTAAAAACATATGATTATGCAATTTAACGCCTATAATGAATACATGTAAGAGGCCTAAATAAGTTAGGAAATGCTACCCTCTTTTGTGTGCTTAACTTTGCAGTCTAAATTATGAATTCACACAGGGCTTTTTTGTTTTCTTTAAAGATTTGCAATTCTGGATGGAAGTTGGTCAGAAAATAATTTGACAAACCAGAGGTGCTGAAACAATTTGTATAGTGGGGGTGCTAAGAGCCACTGAACCAAATTGTTAATTCTGTATATAATGAAAACCACTTCAAGTCAGGGAATGCTGTAGCACCCACTGTATACTTAGTGCTAGGACCAATGCGAAGGTCACTGGATATGCAAAATGTGTGTAATTTACACAATGAAGAGGAAGGAGAGATGTTGTAGTAGGAAAGCCATGCCCTTGCCTTGTACGTTCTTCCATCAGCTACTACACAAGCTCTTGTTCCACCTTGAGTTATCAATAACTGTTATATTCACTTGATATTACTGTATTTTGAGCTAGCTGCTTAGCAGGTGTAAACTGGCATAGCTCACTGAAATCAGTGGAACTCTATAGACTCACACCAGTTGAGAATCTGGCCCTTTGTTTTTCCAAACCCTGGGATCAGGCTTATGGGGTTTTCTTTGAAGCAATGGGCTTTAAAATCTCAGAATTTCCATAGTCTGAGAGCACATGTGGACAGTGACACTGGTGAGGTCAGAAGCCCGACAGAAAAATGCTGCCACTTTTAACAACTGCTGTAATTCAGTGAACCAGCAAAGTGTGGCAAGGCTCAAGGAGACATTCCTCCTAGATTATTTGTCCTGAGGGAAACAGCTTGCACCCAAGGGTTATCTTCAACCTTTGTTTCCTTGCTTTCTGTTTCTTGACTACTCTGTGTGGGTAACTTCTCTAAGGAACAAAATATTTGTCTTGTGTTTTGCCTTGTAATATTTAGTCTGACTGGATTCCAGTTATATTCCCTGTAGTGTTTCAGAGGGTTGAAGTAGCTGTCCAGTTTGTTGACTTTTGCAAATCTTTCCTTAGGAAATTATTCTGATAATCTTGTTGACCATTTGTTCAGGCATGGCCATGGCTCCAGCAATACTATGTACTAGCTCTATGACTGTAAACTAGTTGTAAGGAAGGGGCAAAAAAGGGTTGTTACAACAACTTTTTCACATTTTAAGAGTGTCAGGGTAAGTCGTTGGCAGAGAGGCAAAGACACGTTGACTTTATGCTGAAGCATGTTCATTGTGTGCTTTGGTGTTTTGACATTATGAACATTAGGCATAAGTGAGTGATAGATGGAGTTAGAATTTGGATTTACAGAGCTGAAAGAAAGAGAACTGTATTTTGTCTTGAAAGTATTCTGCTTAGTGGTTTTTTTGGTCTCATATTTAAATATAAAACTAAAATGACTCTTGTACAATGTAAAATAAAATGCACACATAATTTTTAACTTCTCCTTTGAGCAACCCTGAAGCAACAGAGTTATGCAACCCTAAATAGTTTTGAACAGTTCATTAGTTAATAGTTTTGTAATGAAAACTATGTATTGACTAAGCACTGGCTAAGTAAGGAAAAGACTTAATATAGTCAGTGTTTTCTATCTGAGGAATAGAGTCATTAAGGGAAAACTGAAGCTGCAACATATTTAAGGAGAAAGCTGAGACACAACTTATTCCATGTATACCAGAGCATTTATGATTATGTGGTGATTTTATTGCTCTTTAGGTTCTTCAGCCATTTCGTACGAAATAAAATGAAGTGAGAAGGAAAAAACAAAGCAAATATGATAGGAAATCAAAAATAAATGAAATACTTTAAATCAGAAACCAGATGTCCCCAGCAGTATTATGACTAAAAGCTAAATTGGAAAGTGAAAATGAAGGATAGAAATGATCAGTTAAAACAAAGCACTTCTCTCTCTTTCTCTCTATCAAAGGGTATATCTACACTGCAAAGTTAATTCAGAATAACAGCCGTTATTCCGAATTAACTTCCCTAGCGTTTACACAAGCAAACTGCTATTTTGAATTAAATTCGAAATAGCGGGGTGCTTAATTCGAGTTTGGTAAACCTCATTCTATGAGGAGTAACGCCAAACTCGAATTAGCTAATTCGGAATAAGCGCTGTGTAGACGCTTAGTCTCAATTAGCTGGCCTCCAGCCTTCCCAGTTTCCCCTGGTGGCCACTCTGGGCCAAACCAGGAAAACTCTTCTCCCTCCCCTCAGCTCCGGAGCCCTTAAAGGAGCAGACTCTGGCCATAGTGCCTGTGCAGCTCCAAGCCTGCCGGCCCAGAGCCAGCAGTCACTGCCCCAACCCAGTGGCCCTAAAACATGAGCCAGCAAGCCACTGGCAGCCAGCCCTCCGCTGAGCTCCAGGAGCAGTCTGCCAGCTCCCAGGAGCCTGCCAGGGCCCGGAGAAGGCGCGTGCCTTCCTGGTCCAGGGCGGAGATCAGGGTGGACCGTACTCAGGTTTGGGGAGATGCCCCCTACGTCCATGATCTCCGCACTAGACAGAGAAACACAGCTGTCTATGGCAGGAAAGCTGCCAGCCTGGCCACCAAAGGCCACATGCGAACCCAGGAGCAGGTTTGCATGAAAATCAAGTTGGTCCTGCAAGACCCCCAACCCTGAGCTTCTCCTCCCCCTTCCTCCCCTTGCCTCCCCTTCCACCTCCCTCCTCCCAGGTTTCCCCTCCCCTCTCCCACCCTCATTTCCCACCCCAGTTTCGGTCAATAAAGAGAGTTTGTTTTGGCAAGAAATGTTTTATTTGACATCAGGAAGGGGTTAGGAGTAAGTGGAAGGAGGAGGAATGAGCACAAGCCCCAGTGGGGCACACCAGGGAGGCTTAGTGCTTCTCAGGGTGGAAGCTCTCCTGCAGGGCCTCCTGGATCCTGACAGCCCCCCGATGGACCTCCAGGATGGCAACCTGCAGAAAGTGCAGCCAGGCTTACAGCAGCACATCCACGAGAAGCACCAGAGTGCCCAGGGGCAGCTCCGGCTCTGTGTTGCAGAGTGCTGTGGTGTCCCGAATGAGGGCAACCAGAGCACGCAGAGACACAAATGCTTTGCTGTCCCTCATCGAAGCAGGCAAGCAAGCAGGGGCACCTGAGAACCAGCTGCCCAGGGGGCGGGGTGTGTGTGTCCCTTTAAGCACAGGCGTCAGATAGCCTCAGGCGGCAGCCACACACTGACCTGATGCCCTGCCTGACCTGGTTCTGGCTGGCCTTAAATCTGCTTCTGTGTCCAGTCAGTATGGATGCAGTATTTCGAATTAGCAAAATGCTAATTCGAACTGCATTTTGTGTGTAGATGCGTTAATTCGCATGAAGCTTAATTCGAATTAACTATTTCAAATTAAGATAACTCGAATTAACGCTGTAGTGTAGACATACCCAAAAACAACAACAACAACAAAAACAAACAAACAAAAACCCCAAACATGTTCTGATATTTGTATTCTAGGCTATGACACTGATGGTAGTAAAGCAGATGAGAGTAGTTAGGTGTGGTATTACTGCCATTAAGATGAGACTTCTATCCTGACAGCCTACTGGTTCTGATGGCATGTGAGTTGAAACCAGAATGGTTTAGTGAAGAGTTTTCAGTTCTGGTTTTTGCTTTCTCCGTTGGACTGGTGGATCTTAAATGTGTTAACTTAACAAGCTTCAAAGATCATCATAGGTCTCAAGCTTTCTTGGAATTAGGAAGGAGTAAAATCCAAATTTGATATATCTGAGAGTCCTTCATATTTTGTGCTTTGGCTCTAACTTGTATCTTTGCAACTTCTTTTCATTTTGATACATTTGCCCAGAGCTTGGAATTGAGGTATTTTAAGACATAAATATATATAATCCCTCTTGCTGTAACTGCATTAAATATTTAATTATAGGGCATTGTTGAATATGTGATGATAATGAATTAATGATATTGCACATATGAATAAAAATGTTTCCAATCACGTTTTTGTCACCTTGTCCTTACATCTAATATATTAACCTGTCTACTTGCAGATCCTTCTACCGCTCAAAAATATTATTTTACAACACTCTTTTAGTACCATCAGTAGGACTGAAGTTATTTTACACTGTGAACACAACTCCTGGAGTTAGTTATGTATGATTTATAATTCCTGCAAGGAGCTTATGACAGAATCAGGAGAAAACTAAATTGGTTTGTTTTCTAATAGATAGTGTTGGATGGATAGACTTGAAAAGACATCTAACCTGTCTAGAAGGAATTAATTTGGTTGTTTGCTTTTGATTGTTCTGTTTTAGAGCGCAGAATGGAATCCCTGTTAATGTTCGAAAATTTGACTCCCTAAGCTTTACTGTAGTCAAATTCTCTCAGAATGACCCTCTGAAAGGATCATCTTTTATTTCTGTCAAGAAAGCTTGTGTACCATAAAAGTACTTTTCTGCTGGCAGAAGGGATCCAGACTAGAATTAAATAGGACTGTGCCAAAGTATTCTCTTACATTTTCAATATATTGCTTATTTTAAATATAAAGCTTAAATAAATCTGTATATCCTTGCCAGCTGTTTTTTCATACTCTGCCTGAGTACTGGTTTGCTGTGTAGTTTCTTATTGTATTGCTGATGTTGGTTTTTAAAAGTAAAATGTATTTAATATCTGTCCAATATTAATATGGATGCTGTAAACAGATACGGGTAAATATGTAAATCAAATTGTTACTCTACCAAACTGAATTATTCTGTCTTTCATAGTTAGCTCTCTAAGTGGGAGGGTGCAAGTTCACATTATGATAGGAAAAGATATAAGTTCAAGGGTTCTTGTTTATTAAAGATAATTGTTTAGAAAAGTAACTTGCCTAAAATATTATAAATGTGTGTCAGAGGTAAATAACACTATAAACATTTTGCATTATTTGTTTAGAAACGTCTTGTAGGGAGGAAATCTGATGTGAAAAGCAGACAAGGTTCTCCTTTATACACTCTGAATGGGGGCTGGGAGGTGGGAAATCAATTATCAGCTCTGGCACATATGCTTTATAGCTCATGGAGTGAGATGTTCTGTGACATGAAAGCACATCTTTATACAGTCAGAATGCACTTTGGTTTTGGCCTGTGGTTACCACTAAAGGCTTTACCCTAATGCTGTTACTAGGGTCAGCTGTATTATAGCAGGAGTTACTTATTTATTCACTGTGGTGACAGTTACATTTCATATAGCAGCTGCTGAAGCCAAAACTATTCAGCAAGGACAAAACGTGATAAAACCGCATTGAAGTTTTCTTGCACAATATTAAGTTTTAATTTTTTATACAGGAACAAATATTTTTCTACTGCTATTTTGAACGTGCGCCCGCAGCATTAAAAACAGTAAACACTCTTGTGGAATATAACATATATAAAATGTGTTTGACATCACTGTAAAATATAGTTCATTGATTTGTATGTCTTGTACTCTAAATATATTTTTTTTAATTGACTATGTAAAAATGATCATAATTTGTATAAATGTGTTTTTCATGTGACCTGGCAAATATTCTGATCACTTGCTGGCTTTGTCAAGTAATAAAACCTTTCTAGTCTAATGATTTCTGTTAGGCTGGTATGCAGAAAAGTACAACTTTGTGGAGCTCACTACTTAACCAGGAAACCCTCTGACAACACAGGAGTGCTGGGTCTAGGACATAGCTTGCATGAAAGGTCCATCGATGCTTTTAGATTTTATTGGCATATTTGCTAAGTAATGTTAGGGTAGGATCAAATTCTGCTCTTAATTCCTGTAATTCCTGATGAAGTCTATGAGGAATTGAAATTCAGTGCACGAGGAATTTGGTTTAGGTCTTTATTTTGCTATCGCTTATGCCCATCGTGCACATACTCAACTTCCTTGGTTCAACCACTTCAGTTTCACAAGATCAAGGTATAAAGGCATTGCATGTCTCTTCTAAATAGTTAGGGTCTTGTGCTGTTGAAACTAAAAGGCCTGGGTTGAATTGCTGCTGCCAGCAGTAGGTGTCAGTCAGGGGTACACAGAGGTCTTCTAAGGGGTACATCAACTTTAGATATTTGTCTAGATTTATAAGAGGCTACATAAAAAGCACAAGCAAAGTCAGTACACAATTTAATACAGATAATGACTTGTTTACAACACTGTATATACTATATGCTATAATGTAATTAAATATTTCTGTTCCTATTGACTGTAAAATTATGTGGTAAAATGAGGAAGTACATGATTTTTCAGTAACAGTGTGCTATGACACTTTAGCATTTTTATGTCCGATTTTGAAAGTAAGTATTTTTTAAGTGTGGTGTAACTTGGGGCTTCACAAGACAAATAAGACTCCAGAAAGGGGCAAAGTAGATTGCAAAGGTTGAGAGTCACTGAGGTAGCCTGTGTGAGTTGGTTCAGCATGTTGGGTCCACAGTGTAAAAATACTGAATCTTAGTTGCTTGGGATGAGCTCAGTCTAGCCAGAGGGAGCATATAATGAAGAGGGTATGTGTATGATTGTATTGATTTGTAGTGTCTGCCTCATAAAATGTAAACCAAAATATAATACTGCTAAAGTTAATGAATATTTCAAAGTAGCAAAATCTTGTGCTTTTTTAAGCTGAATGTTCTTATCTCAGTGTAAATAACACACATTTATTATTCTTTCCTCTGAATGAGGACACTGGTGACTGTCAAACACTGAATGGTATTTAGGGGAAAGGATGTAGCTGTTCACACCTAAGGCCCAATCCTGCTGTCTATATTAATAGTTAGGGTGCATCTACATTGCACCTGTAGCTCGAAATAAGCTCCGGTATCCCGAAATAGCGCTGCAGTGTAGAGGTAGCCTTAATGACCAATCATGTAATTTAGTTAAAGTTGATACTAACTGTGCTATCTGTGTTCTGTGAGATCCTTCATTCCCCCATAATACTGGGAAGAGGTTCTGTACTTTTCCATGAACAGCCAGCAGCCATCGCTATAGATATAAAGCGAGGCTTTCATGATCATAAATGCTGCATGTGAAATGAAGCTTCCTCGCAGACTTCTCTACACAGACATCTGAAACCCCAAACAAATATTTCCAAACACATTAAATATTCAGCTGTAACACTTCCAAAAGAAAATGCCATAGAATCAGTATTCATTCTTTTAAGGAAGGGCTTAATTGAGACACGTGTTAAATATGTCAGTTACATGAAAGGCAGTTATATTTTGACTTCAGTTTAATGACATTCACATATCAGAAACAATTAAATACCAATTTTCTAGTTAGAGAAGGGATGGGCTGTAGCACTTCCACTTCTCACTTATGTAACATGCAATAAAAATATGTAAGTCTTACCGATTTCTTAACGTACAGCTAACCGTAGCAGACTGTCTGATTTCAGACATATGTTTTACACTTTGTGTGAATTTCAGAAAATGTTAATCAGAACTAAGTTTTTGGTAAATATATTTAATTATATTTAATATATTTAAATATTACTTTAAGATTTTAGTAAATATATTCTAGATTAACTGATTGCAAAACTGTATCTATAATAGCAGCATATTTAACTTCTAACAGAAAACAAAGACCTGCTTCTCAATTTTGAGCTATAACTGACATACAATATTGCATACAGAATTCATACCATATTGAGTACTTCAGCCTGTTTCTTGCTGTATATGATAGTGCTTGTTCCTTATCTTATATAGCAACATGCAGTAATACTTTACAAATACAGCTTAGCTTAATTGTGAAACTGTTTCCCTGCAGCATGTTGACAAAGATGACTTTACATTAGGATGGGTTTCCACAGACCCAACCATCAGTAGTGGAATAAAAGATGCCATCTTGTTGAAGATGCTTGGGGGAAGAAAAAAATACATAAGCCTTTTTTCATTCCTTTTAAGCATGGGATATCAAAGACAAAACTCTGGGCCTGCTTCTTCTTTCACTCAGGAATCAATTTTTATACCTGCACAGAAATCAATGAGAGGCAAATCTGGCTCTTTGGCTGAGATTTTCACTCCACTTTGGATCCTTTACTTCATGTAAGAGTCACAGTGGCACAAAGTGGCCCCAGAGCCCCAGTTCTCACCATGGGGGGGGGACTTTCTATCTCCAGCACTACAGGAGGCAGCCGTAAGGTGTTTCCTGAGGATCCCTTGGTCAGCAACGATGCAGGGGCATGCTGGAAATAGAAGGGGCCTGTCGGATCAGGGCCACAGTGTGAACCACCAGGATCTAGTAGTCAGCTTGGGGAGACAGCTGTAACTCAGACAAGGCCCCAGGACTGTTTAAATTATGCTGGACATCCTGGAGCAGCCCAGGATCATGAGGGCTCAAAGACAGCTAAAAGCCACATTTGCCCCCCTCATCTCCTGGACTGTGAATTCTGTGCTGCACCTCTTTGAGAACAGAATTTCAGCCTTTGTCTTTAAAGCTTTAGAGTAAATTTAACGTGGCTGGATGAAAGGTACTTGATTTCTTGGGAGACCATTGTAACTGTTCAGATCTCTACCCCTTCGTCTGACCAGCACTTTGTTCACTTGATTTTTTTCCTTTACTCTTTGGCAGTCTTTCAGAGAGAGCATTCAATACACCTTTTTAGAAACACGCTGCTTTCCTACTGTTACTGATGCAAGATCATGCACAGCATACCATAATTCTCCAGTGAACTTGAACAAACAGTATTATAGGTTGTGCAAGGAACAAAACCTGTAGTTAAAGTTGTCCAACATTTGTCCCCGCCAGGTCCTCTTGGTAATCCCCGAGACTGCCTCCCTTGGGGAACGGGGTGCAATGGGGAGGATAGGGTGAGGTCGTGGATGGAAGTTACAGGGTTTAGCAACAGGTAAGGATATGCTTCCCTGGGCTGCTGGATCTCAATTGCGGGCTGGATTGCGAAAATACTCAGGCCGTAGAAGACCCATGGTTCATGAGTTTGAGATTCCTGCATTACATGGTATCATAAGTATTACAAACCAATAGCCCACTGTCAAGGCTGTCTTGCTTTCTCTCTTGTAAAGTCTGTACATCTTCTACCTTGTATTCTAGCTGTATTGTGCGTCGCATTGGCTAGGTTGATGTGTTTAAAAAGGTGTTTGTTTCCCTCAGTGAATTACGCTGTTCGTCTTATAGATCTGTGTTCTCTGGGCCACTCGTTTCTCTTCATTATTGTCAGGTCTTCCTGGATTACAGCAGGCAGTTCTGTTTTTCTGATATTATTTATTTTTTCTTAAAATAACTAATTTGTTTACATCCCCACTTCTGTACTCTGTTCTGTGCATCTGCTGTCAGTCACGAAAAAGGTAAAGAAAGCAGGAACATCTTACTTGAGACTCCCTTACTTACTACAAATGTTCTGGTAAATCAGTGCTATATTATCTCTCAGTATTATATCAGGTTTCTCCCACTAGCTGTGAGCTCTGCTTCTTTGAAACCAGATGCCACGGTTTCCATTGTTGCCTCTTTCTGCATTGGGTCTGACTTTGAAACATAGATTCTCACTACAGTGAAACCATCTGCTGCATGTGGGGACTTAACAGCACAAGGCATAATGTTTCTTTATAGCTATTTACAAACCTGCCCAAATACTGCAATATAATCAGACATAATAGGATTTAAATGCCCATTCAATGCATAGCCCTGCGGTAAGGCCATTTCCACATAATCTTGCTTTGGATTACATTATACGGAATTTCATTTCAGTTCCTGTTTTCTGGTGTCATATAGTAACTTGGAACAGGAAATCTGCTCTCAGTATCTGTTCAAACGAATGTGTTTTTAATGGAATGGTGGGTGTTATGAAGTTCAAACATAGTTGAATCTACACCTAATGTTTCCAAAGGCTCTATTTTAACTAGTACTTCAGCATATCCTCCTGTTACTGTTTAGATTGCTTACTCCAGTTCTGTTCTATTCCTTATAATATGGACTATAAAATGGCTTGTTTTATCTCTTTTTCTTACTGATGACCCTTTGTACAGGTATTTTGGACAATATTGAGGGCCAGCCAGATCTAGATGACACAGTCACAGTCCATTGGAAATCATTAGAGGTGTACTTCCTAAAAAATGAAAACAGTCTGAGTCTCTAAGTAAGTGGGAACAATCACTCAGTTTGAGTGCTAATAGGGGATGCTACAATACACATGTGTGCCCACATTATGACTCTGTGAAAAAAGGAGGAACCCTGTAGGTTTAGTTCAGCTAGATATTAGAGATCTGCATCTAGAACAAATGGAAAAGTCACACTTACTGAACAGGATCATTGGTGTATATGATGAGTGTCTAGGGATTGTGTACTCACAATGAAGTTGCTGTTGCAATTTTTTTGTTTCTAGTTGTCAAAATATCTGTCTAAAAAAAGAAATAGGGTGGGCTTTTCACTCTGTACTCTTCATGCTCTTACACAGCCCCATCACTGATGTATTTGAAAGCCTCCAATGCTGTTTGAAAGCTGTGAACACAGTCTGATGGGGCTTGCTGTGGAGTGACAAAGCCCTGGAAAACTGGCAGATGTCATTGCAATGTTTGTCTCCTAACAGTGCTTAGGACTGGAAATCTGAGCCTCCCACTTTACTGCCTTGTGTGTCATTTGAATTATCTTTCAAATATCTATGCATGGTTGCTTAATGTGGCTTTATTATTCTCTCCAGAAATTTGCAGGTTTTCTATATATACCCATTTTGTAGATCTCTAAACTTGTGAAAAGTTTTCCACTTGGTGGGTAGAATTTGCCACTTAAAGCTGATTTCTTTTGGCTTCACAATTACACTTGTTATGCTAAAAGGAAGGCAAATTTGTTTTATGGAGGAATGAATTGCAGTGTCTGTGAAGTACTCCCACAGGTGTCACAAAAAAGATGCTCCTACATGTTAATAATCCATTAGCACTTATTATCCTTAGAACCCTTTGAAAATATTAAATCGTCCTCAGAAGACCATTATGATGGTAGGTATTATCATAATTAGAGATGGGTAAACTGAGGCAGGGAGGATGACTTGTGCAAGTTGCCCATGACTTAGGGTTAACCCACAAATAATCATTGCAAATGTTCTCATAGATCCCATCACTGTAGGATCTGATCAGGCTGGTGAAGTCTGGGGTTTCCTGATTGCGAGTTCTCTAATCAAACCAGTAGACCCCCATCCTTTTAACATCTTTCTTTGCATTTTTTCAGTATTCTCTGGTAGTAATATTGTTAATCAGGAATATTTCATCTTAATTGGCTGTCCTTTCAGCTGGGCAGTTGCAATTCACAAATATTAACATAAAAGTGACAGAGTCCCACTCCCGGTAGCACTACTGCAAATGTTTAAATTGTGGAGAGCAGAAGGGATTGTGTGTACCTAAGTATGGCAAGGAAAAGCTGGAGACCAGCTGGAGACCCTTAAAGGATTCTCTTTTTACTTTTAATATACTGAAAGGGGATTCTCATGACTCTTTGCCACCTACAGATGATCAACAACTTTATCTACACATGATTAGGGCCATACCAAATTCATGGCCATGAAAAATGTGAAACCTGGTCTCCCATGTGAAATTTGGTCTTTTGTGTGCTTTTATGTTATAAATTTCATGCATGAGACCAGTGTTGCTCAAATTGGGGGTCCAGACTAAAAATGGAGTTGCAGGGACTCACAAAGTGTGGATTTTAGCTGGGCATCCAGCTTTGAAGACGGAGCCCTGCGAGCAGCAGCACAGAAGTAAGGGTGGCAATACCTTATCTTGCCACTCTTATGTCGGTGCTGCTGCCTTCAGACCTGGACAGTCAGAGAATGGCTGCTGCTGACTGAGGGCCTAGCTCTGTGGGCAACAGTGTAGAAATAAGGGTGGCAATATCATACCATCACAGCCTTACTGCTGTGCTGCTGTTATGCTGATAAGAACACAGGATCGTTTTAGGGGAAACAGCAATGTGCCGTGTTTATTGAGGAAATACTATAGAAATCATCATATGCATACACACACAGACACACACACTCCCACCCATGATGTTATAATTACCAATCAGAGGCTGGGACTAACCTAATGGCTAGCTAGGTTGCACATGAGGATGGTTCTGTCAGTCACGATTCTGATGCTCCAAGGCTGTTGCTTGGGAGGATGAACGGTTCATTCCCAAAGATCGGGGGTGCTTGCTCCACCACTAAGGTCCTCAATCTACTCTCACCATGATGGGAATGTTTAGGTGACCTCCCAGTGCCTCTGAGATCCTGGTGCTTCCCCTCCCCTCTTCGCATTTGGCCCATCGGCACCTAGAGATGACCTTATAAGTTATCTAATTAACGCACAGATTCTTCACTCATACCAAAACATTATCACTACACAATAGATGTGTTTGTAGTTACAAATCACAGAATTCTATAACATCTATCACTTATGTCAACAAACCCTATAACATATTGTGACCATCACCAGTCACTAGGGCTGTTCTGATCTGTTCCTGCCTTGACCTCAATAACAGACATAGGCAGCCTGTCTCAGCCAGCTGAACTAAGGCCATTCCTTTCGGCTAGTCAAAAAGGGTGGCTGGCAGGGTACATTGAGGCACATTACAATGCTTATTATTACATTCTTATACAAAGACTGGAATACTACATTTTAGCTACATGGCTACCCTGCTGTTGCTGGTGGCTTTACCTTCATAGCTGGGTGCCTGGTGAGCAGCTGCCTCTCTCTGGCTGCCCAGCTCTGAAGGCAGAGCCACCACAGAAGTTAGGATAGCAGTGCCACAACGCTTCCCCAGTAACCTTTCAAACACCCTCACAACTCCTTTTTGGGGGAGGAGGGTTCAGGAGGACCTCTATAAGTACAACACCATAAAATTTCAGATGTAAATAGCTGAAATAATGAAATTTACAATGTAAAAAAATCTTATGACTGTGAAATTGACCAAAATGGATGCAAATTTGGTAGGGCCCTACATGTAATCAACACACCTGTTAAGACTAATTTTCATTCTAGTCACTGTTGTTGACTTTGGTAAAGCTGGACAGCTCAAAGAATTGATAATGTGATCTATTCTCTCATCTCTAAATTACCAGTTGAAATCAAGCCTTAGGCTGGAAGATGTTATTATTTCATATAGCTCTGCTTAATATTTGGCAGTTATGATCCCTTTCCCAGTGGACAAGTACTCAAAAACCACTTTCATGGAGGAAACTAATTTACGTGCTTGTTTGCCACACTTAACAGAGCAAACAAGAACTGAATCAACATGTGAACTGTCTTCACAATCTTTCTCCAGAGATAGACCCCCACCTGCCCCAGGTGAGTGTTTGGGCACAAGAGGAGACAGCATGGGGATGCTTGAATTAGTATCTGTATATTCTGAGGTTAAATTGAGGATGTTGGTATTCACTACTGCCAATCTATTATCTTTCACTAAAACTAAGTTCACATGAAAGATCTTAATAGTTTTCTTTTAAAAATCAGTGTTTAACAATAGTCATGTCTCAGAGTGTTTCAAGTGTTAAAATGCTCGTAGCTTAGCACCAGCTTGAGTGCAGAAGTTTTCATAATACTCACTGTAAAATGTTTTCACTGATCTTTAGAGAGAGGGGAAAACCAATGGAAATCCATTCTGAACTAATAGCCAGGCTGCTGAGAGGAACTGAAGAGTATATTAGTCTGACAGCTAGTGACAAAAAGTCATGTTTGTCTACTGTTTGAGGAGGCAAGTGGAGTACACAGAAGGAAAAGGATTCCTCTTAGGAGAACTTGCACCATAATGTAGCAAAATGCACATTGAGAATATGTTTCTGCCCTGTAAAATTGCCTGCTCTTCATTGCCTGCTCTTCATTCTGCTCTTAAAATAAAGAATCAAAGCTGTTATTGCACTGGAAGCTTCCCTGAATGACATGTGTTTCGGCATCTTAGCCATTGAAACTCTGACTCTGAGATTGACAACGGGGTTGCTGACTAGTGCCGATTGTGGTGGCTTTTGTGAAGTGGATGGATCCCTGTCAGCTGTGTACTAGATCATGGATTCTAGTTCCCTTTGCATAGGACCCCAAACAGCCATCTGATGGTGAAGACTCACCAAGGACATCTACAGTGCAATGAATGTGTAATTGTAGCATGGATATGTCTTCCTGTGCTAGCTTTAATCTAGGTGGTTCAGGTAACAAGCATGGAAGTACAAACCTCAAGTGCAGGTTGGCATCTTAAGTCCATACTTGGGGTCCCTGGCAGGCTTCTACTTGGGTGGCTACCCAGTCTTGAAGTCTCTGCCACCATGTTTTCATTGCTCTTGTTACATGAGCTACCTTGATTAAAGCAAGCACAGGAAGGTATAACCATGCTCTAATTACACCTTCAATGTCAGGGTAGACCTACCCTTTGATGCTACTGACCAGGGCTAAATTTAAACTGTGTCCTAGAACTGAGAGGCTTTATGTTGGGTTTCCAAGCACTTAAACTCTCTAGTAGCTCATGAGAACTCATTAAGTAGGGAAACACTTGCATCCCTACTTAAACTTCTTTAAAGACACACCTGTGCCTCCTGGAAAGGGACATGAAGCTTATAGCTACTTGATTTTTGGAGCTGAACATCTGACCAATCTAATCACTATTGCATTACAACAATTCTGGCGTTCTGGGCATTGTGCTGAATCTTTAAGAGAAACACGGAAAATATCTTACAACATTTTTCCTGGGTTATTGTTTGCTCCTATCTTCCCACAGAAGTTGCTGAGTTACAATAAAATGGTGGGTAACAGATTCTTCATGTAGTGCCAAGGCATTCAGCAATGGTGACTATTTGGCTACACAGAAACTTACTGCCAAATAACAGGTGGTTTTCACTCTGCAAACAAAAGAAAGCTAAAGGAACATAAAATGTATGCTTGTCAAATAAGATGGATCACCTCTCTTTATTCAGACAGAGATGTCAGATTTTATGCAAGAATATTGTGAGAAGCCACCTCTAAAACCAATCCCACTTCTAACCTAGAAAATGGACAGACTTGTCTGCTGGTGACAGAGACCTTCTGATAAGAATCAGAGTATGCGAAACTGAAGGCTTGCTATGTAACCCTTTTCTGAAAACAAAATTGGATTTATACTATCACTCTCTTCACCAGTGCTTTTTGGTTTCTTCTCTCATTTTTTTACCCATTACTATACTCTCTTAATTTTTGGAATTTTCCTGTATTGAAATTTGTACTACGCCTTCCAGAGGATGCAGCTTGTTTTGGTTACATTAGTCTGTCATGTCAGTGGAAGTAAGATTTTTGGTTAAGTTAATCCAAAAATAGATTAATATTGCATTTATTTGATAACCCACAAGTTCTGCATTTGAGGGGAATGTGTGCATAATCTCTGTAACTGTTGTGAGGTCTTATCCAAAACCTTGCCTTTTCTTCCTACATAGCACCTCTAATGGTGCATCAACACAGAAGGGCTTAACTTGAAACTATGTGGAAGATCGACACTGCTGCAATCGATCATCCAGGATTTGATTTAGAGGGTCTAATGAAGATCCCCACTAATTTGAACTGAGAGGGTGCCCCCATCAGCACTGGTACTCCTGCTCCTCAGAGGAGGAAGGAAAGCCAACGGGACTGTTTGTTCCTGTCAGCCTCCTGCTGTGTGGATGGTGATTTATCATACGTTGACTACAGCTACATAATTAACATAGATGGTGTTAAGTATCTCAAGTTGACCCACCCTAATAGATTTATTTGGGCATAAGCTTTTGTGGGTAAAATCCACTTCATCAGATACATTGGAGTGGAAATTACAGAGGCAACTGGAGTGGAAATTACAGAGGCCTCTCCTAGTATATCATAATAAGAGAGTTACTCTTTCTTGCCTCTCCTAGTATATCAAAATAAGAGAGTTACTTTTTCTAGCCATTTCCATTCCAATGCATCTGACAAAGTGATTTTACCCATGAAAGCTTAAACCACTTCAGAGACAACAAATCTGACTCTGATCTGTACTTATTTTTTTTAAACAAACCCACGCCAAATGTTTTTTGTGGCTCAAAAAATTCATTTAATTCAACTTATTTGTCATTTTGCTGTGTTGTCTGGGAGAAGAGGCACTGAGATGCTGGGAGAGGATGTCTCCTATGAGAGCTGAAATGCTATATGAGAAGCTTCCCTTTGTGAAAGGTCTGTACATAAGTTATCACAAGTTCTCATGAGCATTTTACTTCAGCTTTTTCTGATCACAAGCTCCAGAAGTTCAGATAAAATAAGCATCCAGATCTCAGTTATCTGAACCACATTTTTTGAGATAGGTCTATCGCTAGTGAAAATGCTGAAAGTTATACTGTAGTCCAAATTATTGTCCTCAAAAGTCCCCATAGTCAACGGTCCAGTCTGCAGTAAGGGAAGTGCCATGAGTTTCTGCTATGTATGATGAATTACAGTCCCTAAAATGAAACTGATAAAAGTCCAATAATGGGAAGTGAAGGAGTTAAAAAATCCAGTCAATGAGCTCTAGATGAAACTGAACTATGTTGGTTCAGAGTCTCTGAATTCTATTAGTTTTGACAGCCTCTGTTATTCTAGTACTTCTCATCATCTGTGAAGTTAACAAGGGCTGATAAGAGATGATGAGGCACCACACGGGTTTGTATTTCAGAATTCATAAATATTTCACAATACCATTTTCTTACAATCAGATACATTAGTTTGTGGAGTGTAGATGTTGCTGAATATTCAGTCAGTGCTGAGGTTTAACAAAGGTACTGCAAGGATAAACATTTTTAAATCAGCAGATATGAGCCATGAGTTGGTGCTACATGCACCACAGTTATTTGCTTTCAAATGTGTGTTCTAATTTTAGTAAAATTGTTGAGTTTTGATGTCTAGGAGCTGCTGCTGTCTTACTTATAAATATACTGTTATGCTTCATAGCTACCAACCCAGCACCCTCCCACCTATTGTTTATCTTTTTATTTTTTGAGCTACTTCAAAATGTTACACTATAGTTAGATACCCAAGGGTGAATTTAATTTGGAATAAATCTTGGTCTTGACAGAACAGATTTTACTAGGGGATCAAACTATGCAACATGCAACTTTCTCAGGCTGCACTTCATCTAAAGGTACTTGAGATTCTAAAAATTAAGTAAATCTGCTGTATGTTTGAAGCAAAAAAATTACATAAAGTACAGTGTGGCCAAACTCTCCCCAAAGTAGCAGTTATTCTTTTTCCTGCTATAATAAGATGGAGCACACAAATATCACTTGATTAACAGCTGCAGTGTTAATTTCCCTTTTTGGTTGCTTGACTCACAGCAAGAATCATGTCAATGCAGCAGAGAAGCAATTAAATTGATTTTAATCTTTGTCAGAGAAGATAACATGCCTCTTTCTTTTCTCATTTAAATAATTAAAGTTTCAGCAGGTATTATTTCTGCTTTAAAGAAATTGGTATCTTAATGTAATAGAATCCTTGTAATTATACATTTAATGGTTCTTAAGAAGTTAATCATAGTTTTTCATTTAAATGTGTGTATATGTATATATTATTTATTAAAATTTTATTTGCTTTGGTGGTTATACTTTAAGAGTAAAAAATATAAAAAGTGAAATTCTAAACAAATTCCTTTCTCCTCATTCCTTAGATTTTGCCTTTTGAATTTTTAATTTAAGTAATGCTCAGCAAATGTTTGAAAACCCTTTATTAAAGAAATTCTAATTAAGAGGAAGACGAAGATTGTAGTGAGACAACTAAAATGAATTACTTTGAAAAACCCTCATACAATGAGGAAAAAATAAATATTTTTGTATCCGTGCCATGGTTCAAACTGCACTTTTATTAGAAGTTTCACCCTTTTGATGTGGGTGTGGCTAGTCACACTTGGGACATGTCTACACTACAGAGTTATTTCTAAATAACTCACATTATTTCCCTGTGTGGTGAGCATCCACACAGCAAGTGTGTTATTTTGAAATTATTTCAAAATAGCGGGCTTCTTATTCCAAAATAATGAACCCTCATTTCACGAGGAATGAAATAGCTATTTTGAAATAGGGTGAATGTGGATGGCACAGCTGTACTTATTTAAAAATAATTGGCCTTCAGGGCTTCTCACAGCTGCCCTGGTGGCCACTCTCTCTAACACCCCTCAGAACTCTATAGTTTCCCTTCCCCGGCAGCCTTTAAGGGTGCAGCCACAGGGGAAACTGCTTGTGGCACAACACAGACCCTGCCAGCCCTGTGCCACACTGTAGGACCCATTTATGCAGCAATGGCTGACCCCTGCTCTCCCACCGAGCCCCCCAGGGCTGCAAGTGAGCTGGCAGCCAGCTCCAAAGCCCCTAGCAAGGCGTGGAAGAAGAGGCCCCCTTACTGGTCTGGTGCAGAGATCCTGGATCTCATTGAGGTCTGGGGAGAGGAGGCTAACTTCCAGGATCAATGCACCAGGCACAAGAATGCAGATGTGTACAGCTGGATGACTGCCAGCCTGGCCAGAAGGGCCACATGTGCACCCCAGAGCAGGTGCATATGAAAATCAAGGAACTGAGGTAGGTCTACACAAAGAGCAGGGAATGGAGTTCCCAATCAGGGCGGCACGCCAGTTGTGTTGCCACTTTGACCAGCTGCACCGCATCCTGGGAGAGGAGGTCAGTCCCCCCGGCCCCATCATTCACTCTGGCCTGGAGACGTACATCGTGAGCCTCCTGGAGCGTGAGGCTGTGGACCAGGATAAGGAGGAGGTGGAGGAGGAAGAGGCAGCCAGCCAGGACATGATGCCTGCCACCCAGGAGGTCATCATCTCCTTGGAGCTGGTATCTCCTCCCAGGATGTCTCCCAGGGTTTGGACAAAGCTGGGGAAGGTCCAACAGGTGAGTTTATTACTTTCCCTAGACACACATGGTGGGAGGTGGTGAGTGGCCTTCTTGGCTTGGGGCTTGCACATGGAGTGCCAATCCAGAGCAGACAGCTGCATAAGGCTCCCACTCAGGAACTTTTGCTCCTTCTCACAAGGTTGTTGGAGAGGGCTGTCCTACTCCGGACTCTGTGGTGGGACACTTTCCCACCACAGACCACTACCAAAGAGGCTGGAGTCATGGAGACACACAGGAATGCAGCACATGGTGCACGATCATGCCCACACTCAGGACAGCATCCACTCCCGGGCAAGTGCAGTGAGGTGGAGGACACTGAGCCCCTGCATGGGAACCCGCTGGGAGGAAGGAAGTGGAGGGGACCCCAGTACCACCCTCCCTGGCAAGAAGCATTTGCAGCTCATACACATCTCCCAACACCTTCCCCCCCCACCTCCAGCAGGCAGTGATAGAAGTCCTCTCCCTGTGGGACACTGCCACTGCCAAATCTGGAGTGTGCATGGCACAGAGGGAAGGCAAGCCTCCCCGTTGCCTCCCTCCCTCTCGCTGGCCTGTCCGGCACCATCCCATGCCAGCTTGCCCCTGGGGTGTGGAGGTAGTGAGGCTCCCCTAGGACATCTGTGCCCCTGCAGGACAGTGCCCACTGTCTAGGCCACAAATGGCCTATCTTGAAGCACATCACCATCGTGTGAACCCAGACCTTTTGGTGTCAGCTCACATAGCAGGGCTAAGTTTCAAGCACTATGTCTCCTGGGATGACTGCCCTTCGCTCTCTTCTTCACAGCTGGACCAGCTGAAAGCATAGTGTATCCACCACCACCCATGCCATCCTCCCAACCTCACAAGAGCCACCGGCACAGATGACTCTGCAAGGACCTGGAGTGGGAACACACTGCTTGTCTGTGTGCCCTGCAGCGATGTCTAAAGCTGGAGAAGCAGAGGTGGGATGTGGACTTTGAGGAGCACCATGCTGACTGGAAACTGGACCGCACCATATGGCAGGAGCTGTCCCAGCAGATCCGGAGCATGTATGCCGCCACCATCAACCACGTGGTTGCCACTATTGAGCGGTCCAGCAGCTGCTCCCTCCCAACTTCCTCCCCAGCACCCACTCCTGTTGCTGCACCTGTGTCTGCCTCTGTCCCTGCTCCTCCAGTTTCTCCTCCCAGTTCCCTCCCCGTGGCTGCTGAAGGCCCCACACACAAGGCAGTGGGACCACCTGAGGCAGGCATCAGTCCCAGCCCCATCCCTGAGCCCCTCCTCTCCTTTCCTCTCCCCTCCCAAGTTCTTTCATCAGACCTTCCCCAGTTATATTTACCCCAATTAAAAATAACAGAGAATTCATTGTTCCAAAGAAAAAAGTCTGGTTTATTTTATCTGCACGGGAGGGGAGGAGAGGAAGGTGGGAAGGAAGGGTAGAGGAAGAGAGGAGTGGGGGAGGAAAGGCACATAGGGGCTATACAGAGGCCCCTTGTGGGGAGGTCCAGAAGAGAGTGTCATAGGTGTCCTTGGCTGAAACTCTCTCTCGGGTCCTCCCGGATGTGCACAGCCCCTGATGGGCTTGTCAGATGGCTATGGTGTGTGACTGCTCAAAGGCCCTGGCAAGCCGCTTGGCCTCAGCCCCCCAGCCTGTCTCCCCCTTGTTCTCGCAGAGGTTGTGCAGGACACAGCAGGCCGCTACCACCTGGGGGATAATCAGTTCACCGAGGTCTAAGCAAGTGAGGAGACAGTGGAACCTCCCTTTTGAGGTGGCAGAAAGCACCCTCCACTACGATGAGGTGTCTCTTGTAGGGCTTCATGAGCCAGAGGAGCCAGGGGTGCATTGCCCACAACGCACATGGGCATGTCCACATCCCTGACCCTGATGGTGCAGCCATGGAAAAAGTGCCGCATACATCCTTTGGAAGAGGCTGGAGATGTGGAATATGCGAGTGTCGTGCACCTTCTCCGACCACCCAACATTAATGTTGGTGAAGAGGTCTTGGTGGTCCATGAGGGCCTGCAGCACAATGGAAAAGTATCCCTTGATGTTGATATAATCAGAGGTCCAGTGGTCAGGGACCCAGATGGGATGTGGATGCCATCAATGCCCCCCCCCACACACACAGTTGGGGAAGCCCATAGTGGCAAAGCTAGTGACGATGGGATTGACATCACCCAGGATGATGACCCTGTGCAGCAGGCTGGCCTTGATGGCCTTGACCACCTGTAGAAGGATACAAACAGAATCACAGAGTTGCCAGAGCCCTCAGGAGTTCCCCAAGCCCAAGCCCCTTCCCACATCAGGAGCAACCCCAAGTACCCCATCTCCAGCAGGGCTTTGTAGTGAAGCCAGGACTGCAAAACCTCCAGGGAGGGAGAGTCCCTCCTCCCTTCCCTAGGGAACCCAATTCCAGTGTTTCTCCGTCTTTCTAATAAAATAATAAGAGAGCCAAACCTGCATGAGTACAGCCCCAGTGGCTGATCTCTCCATGCTGACCTGGTTCTTGATGGAGCAGTAGCTGTCCAGTGTGGCGAGCTTCCAAATAGCAATGACAACATGATTCTGGTGGGGGATGCATCGCATATGGGTGTACAATCGACTGAGGGCAGAGGTGAGCCACTTGCAGAGGTCCTGGAAGGTGTCCTTCCACATGCGGAAGTTCTGAAGCCACTGCTGGCCATCCCACTAGTCGATCTGGTCCCACCAGTCAGAACTAGTGTCTGGCACCAGAAATGGTGGTGCCTGGTGTACAGAGGAGGGTGGGAGCAGCAGTGGTGCACAAGAAGCACGTTGAGGCGGTGCCCCAGAGTGAGCTGCTGGTTGTAGTCCTGCAGTGCCACATGGGCAGCCTGCATTAACTGTGCCAGGAGGTGCAGCATGAAGTCTAAGAGCCAGTGTCTGCTTTACAGCAGGTCCGGCTCCATGGCAGAAGTGCTGTGGCATCCGCAAGGGCAACCAGAGCACACAATGAGAAGAGTTTGCTGTCCCTCAAGGAGGTAGGCAAAGGTGAAGAGTCTGAGACATGGCTGTAGAGGGGAGACCCTTTAAGCATGACCCTCAGATAGCCTCAGGCAGCAGTTACAGCAAGTGACTGCTGTCCTGATGCCCTGCCCGGAGTGGTGATGAGACTTGAAAACCATAAAAAATGTAGTGATTTTTTTGTGAAATTTAATAAAAATATTGTTAACATTTTCAGCCAGCACTCATGGATATTTTGAATTGAGTAAACACAGAAATAGGAGCTCATGCTCATGCTGCAGAAACCACTGGAAGTTACCAGATCGTGAAGCTATCTAATTTCCCATCCAGTGAAGTTGGATATTTTCTCTGAGAATGACCTCAAAGAGTTATTTTGTGTCCACAGTGTTGTTTGCATCACACCATTGCTAAACTTTCAGATATACACCAAGATCAATTATTTCCTGGATTTCAAAGTGAAATACCTTGTCAAATTTAAAATGCAGATATAGAACTGAGCAACACCATATATATACAGCAGAGAGCGCACAAACATCTGATTTGTGCTATGTTTGATAAATAAGGTATTTCTTCTACTTGTTACTATAGTCCAAAATAATTTTTACTTTTCTCCTGCTTAGAAAAATGCTAACACTTTCTGCACTAGCTAAATATAAAAATATTATTTTGCAAAGTATCTTGCAAATACAGCTTCTGCATTAGAGCAATGCCATTTTTTTAATGTCAAAAAGACATAAATTGTTTCCTTTCTTTTTATTACAGCAAATACTCAATTCACATTTCAAGTAAATTGTATGACTTTTTTTGGCCATTTTTTTTGTCACTGAAAGGAAATAGACAAGCTACTCTTTGAGGGCCGAGACTATGTATTTGTAGTATTTATAATCTAAAGGGGGGCATGCCTTGAGTAAAAGCGATCATTTGAATGAAAAAAGTCATACATATCATATGTCAAAAATGAAACACAAGTATTTCTTAGGACATTGTGTGAATTCCATATATCCCAAGACAATAAAATGCTTATATCACTTAGCCAAAAATTGATAAAGGCATTTATGTTTACTATATCTTCAAACCTAGTTCCAATGCTCCTAAAATTAATAATGTTTCATTATGGTTACAAGACTAAAAATTTACATTGTTCTCAGGTTCTGGTATCAGTGAGTAATTTCACTTTACCTCTTACCACATAGTATTGCTGTTTATATTCTTGGTTATATGCTTACCCGTTGTTCCTATTGTACTATTCATGGTCAGACTAGCCTTTCACAGAGCAAACATAAAGTTAAGGTTTTCATTTCCATGTAAGTCTTTAATAGGATCTGATCTCTTACATATGAAAGAGACTGACAGCTTTGACTGTGAGGATCCTGAACAATGAATACTACATGTCACTGAACAAACAATCGACTTGTGCAAATGCTTGTTCATCTATAGTTAAGGCAACTGAGAATGTGTATGCTGTGTGTAGGTGTGAAAAGTCTACATTTCTGATAGTCAAACTTAAAATATGTTTTGCTTGGTCTAATATGGTCAATTAACTTACTCTCATCTCATTTGTAGCAATGTGCCATATGTTGCTTGTACATGTGGAGATTATCTGATTTAGACCAGGCACAAATTCCATGGAACAGAATTACAAAGGGAGGGGATGTTTAATAGACATAACATTTCTGAGTTTTTAGTAAATGCACATTGTTAAACCCAAATAAAGAAAAGCCACATAGAAGATGCTGACTTCTTCATTAGACTTGGTAGCAGTGCACGTTGATATTAATAGTAACATAAACAATCTAGGGGATATTTTCTTGTTTGATGACTGAAGAGATTCTTTAACTGAGAGGAAAGAGAACTCCTATTTGAAGATCACATCCATATTCTGATGTAGCTGTGTTGCCTTGCCTACCAAATGATTATTGCAAGAATTACAGGCAGTCTGCAGATGAAAGATAATACTGTCTGGATAGGCTGACATTAGCAATTATTTTCTGAGTTTTTTTTCTATTTTATTAGAGTCCCTGGACAAAATATAATTAAAATGATTTGACTTTTCCTGTATATGTTTTTGTAGGACAAAACCATTATACTACATACTGAGCAAATTATAATTCAAAGTTTTTGATGAAAGGACTTAAATATAGTTTTGCACAAATGGATAGACCTAAACTTGTATCTAGAGTGACTTGGCAAATGATTTCCTAAGAACAATCCTACTTGAACACCTAGGCTCTCGAATCACAATCAATTAAAATTTACTACCAGATTATAATGCTGCTTTTGTTGATTTTTAGAAAGCTCCTCTGAACTTTTTGTATTTGCAGTTAGCACTGTGAGCCAACCAGGGGCGTACTTTAACAATCATAATAGAAAACATACTTTATGTCAAGGTATTTTTATTTAAATACTTCTCACAATATTCTTGCATTAAAAAAATTAATCCCCAGAAATTTGATTTCTTGCTATCAGTAAAAATGTACATAAGCCTGTATAAAATGTTTTGTGTAATGAAAATCATATGCTAGAAGATATTTCACTGAAAGTTGATTGTATTGTTCTTGATGAGGTACAAAATTAGGAACTAATTTGGCAGAAGACCTTCACCTTCACATGAAATAATCATATAAAATATTGTAATAAGCAAAAAATCACAGAAAATCATTTTAATATCTTTTTATGAAAAATTACAAGCTGACATATAATAAATAGCAGCACCTCAAGCCACCATCATCGTGCATGTTAATAATGCAATACCTAACTGCGTGACACACCATTATCAGAAAGCAAAAGATTTTCAACCTTGCCACTTCACTTATTTGAATATTTTATCTAGGAACTAGTGATTGAAATCAGCTGTTGTGCTCTGAATGAAGCTGGAGTTAGATCTTATCAAGCCTATCTCTGAGCTGAAAAATGTACCCAGAAAGACAATTTGTTCTGAAAGCAAATTCAGAGTTTGTCAGTGACACTAATTACAAACATTCTTTAATAGCAAATTCAGGAATTGGAGTCAAATATCTAGCAGTACGCTAAAGAGTACTGTATCCCTGTTGGGCTGAATCATACCCTAACCAGAAAGGCAATTCAAAATGAGAGGCCTTTGTTGAAAGGATACTCTGGATTTGGCTATGATTCTATAGATATTGCCAGGGCACAATGCTGCCTAGTAATTGTCGTTAAATCTAACACACATTAGCCAGCGTGGAATTGGCTGGACAGGTGCAAACCCTTTAGTGTTCAATGAATCACAGGCTTAGCAAAGGAATTTCCTATTCACAAATACTTTACTGTTAAACATAACACAACCAAGTTACAGATCTGTGGAAATCTGCAAACTCTTTAATCACAGACCACCTGGTCTGATTTTGCATCCCTGTGAGTCCTGGCCTTAGCCCTTAGGCCAGGCAGCCTGTCCAGCTGTATTGTCCTGGCCATCTTGCTTCTAGTGCTACTTGCTTTCCTTGCTCAGAGAAGCAATCTCCTTTCTACCATATGCCACCACCCACATAAACGAGTGAGGGAAATTGATGCAACTGGTGGTGAAAAGAGGATAGTTCCAGTAGTAAGGGAGGGAGACACTCACCAAGAAAAAATAAGTAGCTCCTCCCCTGGGAGTTTGTTTTACCTACTGGCCAGCTAATGAAGAGGGGTGCTAATTAGTCAGAATGTCCCAGTTTCTAGAATTTAGCCCACTGGAAGAGACATGTGGAGCCCCTCTCAGCTCTGTTCCTGTAGCCCACCTTCCCTACCTGAACTATGGGAACCTGGCCTGACAGATGCTACAGGCCTAGCAGATTGCCTGTTTAGAGGATCAGATAAGATCTTTTCTCCTGTGGGCTAGTTGACAAAGGACTAGGATGTTTTTAGCCTTCGTTACAGCACCTGCAAGCCACAGTGGATCAAGTAGGAATGTGCATGGTATCTAATTAAGGTAGTGGTATGATGGGGTTTACTAGTTGTGTCTTATGGCTGGTTTCTAGTGCAGGTTAAGAGAATACAATGAATGATTCCCTGAGGTAAAAGATACAGGATTTTGATGATGGGCCTTGGTTTTATGTGATGGGACAGGCCAGATCTGGCATGCCCACCCCACTAGGACCCTCAGGCATGGAGCAATCCCAGGCCGCTTAAAGCAGCAGCTCTCTGCATTATGCATTGTGGGGGGAGGCGTCAGTCCCACTCCCAGCACAACCTCTCAGCTCCTATTGGCCAGAAAGCTCCTATTGGCAGGAGCAGCGCACGAAGCCTCCCCTGTGTGCGTGGTGCAGAGAGCCACATGGAGGGAGCAGCCAGTTGCTTTGAACCTGGGGTTGTGGCAGGCATGGAGCCTGCCTAAGGATCCCACTGGGCCGGGAGCCGTTGAGGTAAGTTCTTCCTGACTGGAGCCTGCAGCTGGCATCCCCACCCCTCCCGCACCTCAACTCCCTGTCCCAGGTCACCACCCAAACTCTCTGCACCCACCCCCTTTCCCAGGTTATAGCTCCCTCCTAGATGATATATTCCCTACTACATCCCTCCCCCCCATCCAGAATCCTCTCCTGCACCTATACCCCTTCCCTAACCCTACACCCCTTCCTGCAACCCAATCTCCTGCTCCAGATCACCATCCAAACTCTCTCTATTCTCTTCCCCCCCCGTCCCAGGTCACAATTCCCTCCCAGACTGCTCCCCCTTCTACACACTTCCCCTAGCCAGAGTCCTCTCCTGCAGCTATACCCCCTTCCGGACCTGGTGCCCCATTCCCAGCACCAGATCACAACTCCCTCCTTTACCCTCTCAGATACCATACCCTCTCCTGCACTCCAGCTCCCTACCCCCAGCTCCCTTCTGCTCCCAACCTCAGTCCCAGACCCCAAATCCCCTCCATATAAAAGTGCAGTCCTTGACCACATACCAAAAATCTTGTAGTGCCCCCCTATCAAAAATTATTGCCCACCCCGTGTTAGGCTGGGACTTCATGGTCTTTCTGGGCAATGAAAGATCAGACCTTGTGGCCCATCTAGGCTGAGGTGCCCACCATGTTGCATCTTCTGGAAAGAGGGTGCTGGGACTAAGAGAGAGAGCTGAGTCCTGCAGGATAGGCCAAGTGGAGCCTGACCTGCATTTTGGGAATATATGGTAAGTGTTTCTGTAACCCTGGGAGCAGTTATGGGCTATTTGGTAAGAAGCTCTTGTAACACCTGCACTGGAACCAATTAAATGCCTGGTATAGTATGCCTGGTAGAGTATGGGTGATGGGCGGGTAACACCCCTGCCTTGTGTTGATCTAATCAAAGTTGCAGTGTGCCGCTTATTTGCATGTATATGTCAGTCCTTGATTTGCCACTGTGTCCACATCAGTGATGTCAGTCTCTGCTGCCTTTCTTGCCCATGCACGTCCACTGGGGAATTTCCAGGCCTAGCCCCTGCATTGACTTCTGTGTGGAGAGTCATTCAAATGGCCCCTTCTGGCAGCACACTATTGTTCTAGCAGGGTAGAGCCATTCTGTGTTCTTGGGCATTAATTGGTCTCTTCCAGCTTCACAGATGTATTCTCTCCATTAGCCGTCAAGGTCCTGCAGCAAAACAGATGCTCTAATCCTCAGTGAAGGTTACAATCACAAAAGGCATTCACAAAGCAAAACGGAATGCATAATTTGACCCAGGTATCCCTCCCCCAGGTTGCCAAGTAAGTTTCACAGGTTTATTACACATTGTGTAAAGAGTACAGTATTTCTTTTGATCATTTTAACATTTGTTGCCTTTTTGATATTATTGGGTGATTCTTAGATTTTGTAGCATATGAAAGGTTAATGGTAACACCTGACCGACCTCTCTTATGCCATTCATTATTTTACATGTCTCCCTCATGCTATCTCCTCTTCTTCTTTTTCTCTATGTTAAATTGTTATAATCATCTTTAATTGCTCAGCAGATGAAGGTCTTTCCAAATATCCAGTGAATCGTGTTACTTTTCTTGGGACCTGTTTCTGCTGTACATTTCATTTTCAGGTGAGATGACCATAAAAGAATACAATATTCAAGATGACTGGATAATGATATATTTTCATCAGTTTCCTTTCTTAATCTAATCTAATCTCTGTTCTGTTTTTAACCATGGTTGTGAATTGTGCAGATATCTTCCCTGAGGTGCTTGCAGTGTTTAAGAAAGAGGCCATATTAATAAAGGGAATAATACTGAAAATATTATACCACTTTCTATACACTGTTACATTCTCTCTCTGTGTCTTATTTTTATTACTGATAGTTCAGCTTTTTCCTTCCAACATATATTTTCTTCCATCTCTCTACACTAAATATAGTATACTCTCATGTTGTACTGTTGTCTAGTTCTGTTATTTTGTCATTCCCTACATTTTGGACTAACCTACATCCTCTTCTTCTCTTGCACACTAATGTACCCCATACAGTTTAATACTTTAGTCCCAGGGTACTTCACTATTGATACAGTCAGTAGAAGAGACATTAAATTTTTATGACCACCACACTCAGCTACTGTAGATGGAATTTGTTTCAATTTTATTAACCAAATCTGTTACTTAGGAAATCACTAAGGTTCTTTGTACCAAAACTCTAGCTTACTAATAAACAAAAAACCAGCAGTAGTTTAAGCCCCTGTAAGCCATATGTCTCTACATGGCTAGACAATGAACTTATATAGACGGAATGTCCCTAGTGTTTTTGAAATTGTACAATATATGCCCAAAGAAATGACATCCAGGGGCGCTGACAGCCTCTGTGGGCCCTTGGGCAAGGTTTGTGTGGGGGTCCCAGCTCCACGCTCATCGAAGGGGAAGAGCCGAGGCTGCCAGCTTTGACCACCACACAGAGTGCACCATGCCTTCCCCCAGGCAGCTGTCAGCACCGCCCAGAATGCGGGGCGTCTTCTCCTCCCCCAGCCCTTAGTGTAGATCAGAGCACAAGTTGCAGGGTTCTGGTGTCAGTTTAAAGGACCTGGGGCAACTGCCTCCTTTGTTCTTCCCTGGGCAGGCCTGACAATATCAATTAACCAGAAAAATATTTCTGAAAAGTCACTGTTGCTATATTGTAGATCACAATTTTGTTAATCTGTAATTCAGCATACATTGGGACACAAATTCCTACTCTTTAGTTAATTCATGCTACGACCTAAGCACTTGAAAATGCTTACAGAATGAATAAAACATGGAACCAAGTGGTGTTTGAAATCATTTTGTTAAATGTTAAATCATGAGGAAGGTAAAATAAGACTGGAATGTACTGCTCTGTTAAGTGTATCTTAAAATCTCTACCTTTTTCTACCTTGACAGAGCTAAGAAATTGCACTTTTTAATCATGCATCTGTAAGTAGGTGCCTTCCCGAAATGCCATACAAACACAGTCCATACAATATGTATAGTCTAACTTAACCCATTTCCTGGTGTTTGGCTTTATTAATAAAGAAATCAACAGTAAGACAACAAATATTTAGTTTGAGAATTTTTTCCAGGCAAAGCTGCTCTTACAAATCCTCCCTCAGGGCCGTTCAGCCTATATCCTCTTTCCCCACAAAGCCACTCATACCTGCCTTTTATCTAAGTAGAGGTAATGAGACACTGGCCTCAGTGAATCAACAGAACCCATGTAACTCTTTACAGAAGAATCAGCATCTGCTAACAGGGTGCAATGTTTCAGGTAACACCTATTACAGCATCTTTCATTGATTTGTTTTTCTTGATCAATGTACTAACTGAATTATTCAGAGATGACTATGACACACAAACTAAACCCTCAAAGCAAACAAGCGTTTTATCTTCCAGTAAATATAATTTCAACAATTCCAGTCCTGTAAGTCCAATTTAAAAATAATTCACAGCCCTGCTTTAATCCACTTATGGTGTAGTTATAGAAAACTTAAAATCGTTTACAAAAAAGGTAATAAAAGCAGACAATGACTACTTTGGTTATGTATTGCAGTATCCATATTTGTGTCTGACTGCATTCATTGTACATAGATCAGAAAATATAACTTGCTGAAGGTGGTTACCTTGATTCAAAGCTATATGAGACAGAGCTGATGTTCAGTAATTACAGCCGTAGAATTTCCAGGAGACTCCTCCTTCAGCAGACTAGTCGTTCCGTGTTCCCATTTGTAACATTGTTCATTATATTCAACCCGCTGCCATCACTCTTGAGCTTTCAAAAGGCATTCTGTGGGCTATCGTGCTTCAGGACATGGATAATGAAATAGTTAGGTTTGATTTGTATTATAATCGGCTCACCTAACTTTCACTTGAAAAGTAGACTTAATAAAGGCAAGAGTGAGAGGCATTTTATGTTTTTAATAAGGAGTCTCTTATGGCATTACCTGCTGTTTTTCATTGTGTCACTTTTCTCACAGTTTCTCTTTTGAGGTGCCTGACACAAGTAGAATGGTAAACATCTCTTTATCTTAAAGCACTTCACAGAAGTACTGAGGTAATCGACAATATTAATCAATAACTTCAAACTGAAATTGGAGTGTCTTAAAATTTGTGCGTATATCTTGTATCTCACGTCGATAACAGCTTGCGAGTGAAGACAGCCTTGTGTGTTGAAGAAAGGGTAAACAGCACTACAATCTCTTACAGTTAAATTTGCTTACAATATATAATTATAAAGCTCTTAAAAATCTGTCTGCCCTTGCCATGGCAGAAGCTGAATTCTAAAGGGATTAAAGAAAAGTGTTTGTTGCTGTGCTGTACTGTGTCAAGATGAGCCATAGCTATGAATTGAACTCTAGAAATATCTAAATCCACAGTAAATAGTAGACAAGGATCAAAACCAGAGATCTGGTGTTGTAACAAAGACCTTCTACAAATAGCATTACAATTTAAAACATATTTTTGAGTACAGTGGTATAAGCTTAGACAACAGCTGCTAAAGATTAATAATGTCCTTTTTCATGGCTCAGGGGATTGATTCATAACACATCCACAACTAAAACTGCACATTAGTCCACTCCCCCTTTTATGGGGAGCAAGAGATCCAAAGATAAAAATATTTTTGGGAAGAGGGGGACATAGACTGATCAGAAACCCCTAAATATTTCTGTAGCTAAGTCAGTAACTAGAACAAACTCTACTGGATAGGTGGCAGATGAGCCCTGCTCAAGAGGTAGAGTAAGACTTACAGCATCACCAGTGTGTACATGACATAGAACTCTTCCATGCTTCTAGAGATATGGACAGCGCTGAAGTAATTGAGTGAAGTTGTACTCAAGAAGGGTAAGATGGAGGAGTGGTTGGCTGGTAGAAGGAAGTGGTCTGGGAAACTGACTGGAAGTGATCTATTTCTTTATGTAAGAAATATGTTTTCCTGTAGTAGTGCTACATGATCTCTCTGTACTTATAACATGTTCTAGATATATAGAAAGAGTGATGTTTCCTCTCCTGTCTGGCTGGCCAGATGGTTATGCCCAAACCTCTCTATTGCAGAGCTAGCAAGAGAGATTTGTTTTGCCACCTTCACGCTTAACATGTGTGGTACATTCTACCTGAGTTAGCTCTAAAGATCACAGGGAAACTAAACTTGTATGATGGAGTGTATTCTGCACACTGGCCCCTGAGAAGATGAATTATGCCAGGCCAGAGTGACCTATTAAACTATTGACTTTCTTGTAGCCTCTCTGTAGGGAGAGGCTACAAGAAAGTCAATAGTTAGAGACAGGTGCAGCTGTGAAGGAACAGGAGAGCCTGCAAAAAGCCCAGGAGTTGCAAGTAGTAAGAAGGCAGGAAAGGCAGGCTCCCTGAGAGGAGGAAGTTGGAAGGCAGGTGTAGTGAGTGAGGGTGGGAGACAGTGGTGTAGGCAGAAGCCCAGGGAAAAAGCAGCAAGGGCTAAGACTGTACAGGCATTGGCTGCATGCTGTAGGGTCACTGGACTGGAACCTAGTGTAGAGGGTGGGTCTTGGTTCCCCTACCAGCCATTCGTAGTGGCCCAACGCATTAGAGATGACCACCAGACAGTTGGTCTGAAAGGACTGTGATTTCCCTAGAAGGGTAGGAAATTACTGACCTGGCCGGAAGGCCAAGCCATGAACTGGAAGCTGCTCATGTGTGAGAGAGAGAGAGAGCCTGCAGGCTGAGAAGATGGGTAGAGACTGCTGAGGAGAGTGAAACACTGGGCCAAGCTGATCCCCAGCATGGCCAGGAGAGGGGCAGCACCACAACCTGGTACAGCATGCAACTGTCTGTATCAGTAGTTATTTGACTCATGTGACAGTGCTATCAACCAGTGGCTTGTTTAGATAATTACATCTGTTCAAGCACACACATGTGAAGTCCTTATTATACAAGTCTCTGGTTAATGCTGTTAACAGAAGAATTTGAATGACGGCTAAATTCTAAACCTGTTTGTTTTCAGTATATTCAGTACTTGTCCTCTTTTCTGAAACCATCAGCTAGTTATGATGCCAATTACAATGTTAGGTGGGGTTTTTTTCGTATGTATAGGTTTATTTCCTTAAAACTGGACAGAGACTATCAACTCATTTTAGATAGCCCTTTAAACATTAATGGACTTTCAGTCACATTGAGTTGTACAGGCCTGAAAGTAGAGAACTAGAGTTGAAGAGGGCTGTTATCCATTTCCAGTTCCCTAGGCTACAGAATCTGCAGAGAAAATTATTTTAGTAGCTTACATTCGTTATACTGTGTGAATGAATAAAAGATTTCTATTATTTTTAAATTATATGCAATTCTGAGGTGCATCTTGTGCAGCAATGTAGTTTCTATTAAATGTTGGCTGATATCTGTTAGGAAAATAGGATTTTAATAGCATTTAGCAAATTCTTGTTGCATATGCAGACCTGTACACAGTGGATGTGGGAAGAGTGTGAATGCACCCCCCTAGAGTGCCCCAAGTAAGGATGAGAGTGTGTGTGTGTGGGGGGGGGAGGAGTCTGATATCAGTCCCCCTCTCCCCCACGCCAGAGAGCTGCTTCTGCTGCTTTTGGTTCTGCTGATGCTTTTGTTGCTTCTGCTGCTGCTACTTGTGGTGCTACTTCTGGTTTTTACTGTTACATCTGCTTCTGCTTCTTCTGCTGCTTCAGCTTCAGCTGCTGCTTCGGTTTATGTTCTGTCTGCTGCTCTTACTTTTACTGCTTTTTCTTGTTCTCCTTCTTGTTTCTCTTGCTTCTGCATCTTCTTCCTCTACGGCTTCTGCTGCTTTTTTTTTCTAATGGTGCTTCTGCTTCTCCTGCTGCTGAGTCTGGGGAGCTCAGGGCAGAGGGTTTCGGGGTGTGTGGGGTGCAGCAGTGAGGACAGGGGGCTGGAAGTGTGAGGGGAGGTGTAGGAATCAGGGCAGAAGGCTGGGGTAGGGGGTGTAGGAATCAGGGTTGGGGGTATATGAGGGGCTTGGGCAGGGGATTGGAGTATGGGGAGTTCAGGGGAATGGGATACAGAGGGAAGAGGGTGGGGGACAGGGAGAGAGTGTGGGGCACGGGGCTGGGGGTAGGGTGTTGGGGCTGGGACCAATTCTGGCTGGGAAAGGCTGGGGCAGCACGCTATCTGAGCCTCCCTTCCCCATGCTCCGGCTGGCCAGGGAAAGGCTGGGGCTGATTCCCTCCCCCAACCAGGAGTGAGGTAGGGGCTGGGGCTGGGTTGTCGTGGCAGGAGTGGGGCAGCCACCGGCCCCTCCCACAGCTCAGGCTGGGCTGCCACAGCTGTGACTCAGCCAGACAGGGGCTGATTCTACCTCAGCCCTCCTGGGTGGCTGGGAAAGTGGGCTGCTAGTGTGTTTCATGAGCCACTGGTTGACTACTTGCGATTGACTGGTTGACCGCAATAGACATCTTGGGCACCCCAGATATAATTGGGCTAAAAATCAAAAATCTATTTCACGATTACTAGCCTATATATAGTCTTAACTGAAAAACTCTGAAGACAAAGACTGGCATATTTTGGAATATTGTTTTTCACTTATGATATAGCAAAGTCCCAGAAGGTAATTTCTATAAAATCTTTGTTATGTATAAAGAATTTTACCAATCACTGTTTCCACTCAAATTTTTCATTAACCTCTCTTATACACATTCATTACATGACTATTTTGAACTCCTTTATATTTAAAAAAATTGCAGTCCACATTTACGAAAAAAAGCACCTCCCCTCCCAGAAATTCCTGTGTACAAGCCTGATATGTGTGTAAGGAATTGAATACACAGGGGAAAACAGTGAGTCAACTGAAGTAAATTGCAAAATTCCCACTGACTTCAATGGAGCTAGGATTTCAACCATTGTTTTTCTTGAGCTCTATATAGATGAAGTGTAGAATGATGTCAATGATGTATTAATCTTATAAAACCTTAGTACCACTAACGTTACTTATGCCAAGTTGGTGAAGCTGTTACTCAACATCATTGACTATTAGTTGCCAAGTACTTCACAGCTGAAATTATTGTTGAGCCATTAATAGTTCATTAGGTGTCAGGCACCACTACTCAGATGTTGTGTTTATCACTGTTAAAAAGGACAGGATTGTAATGGTAGGGAAATGACTCAATGCTTCATATCCTGTGTGGGCTGACTGCTGGACACTCAAATGGGCATACTTCATCCTGTTGATAGATCTCTCTGAGGTCTGAGCTACTTATAGAAGGATTAATGTTCCTTGGAACTGTCAGTCAGAACTTTCCATTTTAATAACATGCCTGGCTGAATTCATAACTGGCATTTTTATACTGACACTGTGCATGAACTGACATGTCCTGATACATGTGCCACCCTAGATTTATAAAATAATAAAATTCCCACAATATATTGTTGGAAACAATATTGTACACTTACAGAACTAGCCTCCTTGCTATTATATTTACTATTTCTTACTGACCTTGTAAATGCAACCTTGCTCCAGGCTTCCACAAATTGGAGCCCTGCTACAATATCCCAATTCAGTAGGACTGCAGAACCACCTGCTTACTGTAACAGCGCTCTGTTCTTCCTTCCTCATTCCTGGAATACATTAGCCTAATAATTGAAATGACTAATTTTTGGGTTCTGCTCTCTGAGAGGCAGGTCCACTGCCTTTCGCTATGGCTACCTGAGAATTTCTTACCGTTTTGGTGTTTTTCCACCTCAAGAAAAATAGCCTGTATAGGGAAGAAAAAGAGTGTGAAAATGAGAACCATGCTGTTTTCTTAGTTTTATTTTAAAGTAATTGTAAATATGCTTAAACAACAGGACGGTTGAAATGTCAAGCACTCAAAAGTTCAGAAATTCTAGAATTAAAGTTGTCTGTGCAATCTTTGAGTTCCCTGTGCATATGCATTATCATACATCCTTCATTACATGATCATATACTAGTTTTCCTCTTATATCAGCACAAATCATATTATTTCTCCAATCCTCAGGTCCTTTTCTGCACAACTGCTGCCTAGCCAGTCATCCCCAGCTGGTAGTGCATGGGACTCTTCTGTCCTAAGTACTCGACTCTGCACTTGTCCTTGTTGAACCTCATCAGATTTCTTTTGGCCCAATCCTCCATTTTGTCTAGGTCACTCTGGACCTGATCGATACCCTCCAGCATATCCACATCTCCCCCCAGCTTAGTGTCATCTGCAAATTTGCTGAGTGTGCAAACCAACCCATTGTCTAGATTAATGAAGATGTTTAACAAAACCGCTCCCCAGAACTGACCCCTGGGGTGCTCTGCTTGATAGCAGCTGCCAACTAGACATCAAGCCACTGATCACTAGTTGTTGTCTGATGATCCAGACAGCTTTCTATCCACCTTATAGTCCATTCAAACAGGAGTGGCTTATGTGGTTAGGTGTTGCTGCTGTTGAGTATTTGCTTCAGATTTTGGGGCTGTCTGCAGGTGAGGACTGGTCTGTCTCCTAAAGTCTATGAGAGTGAGAGATTGACAATCTACAGTCTATCCTATAAAACAATGAGGCCATTCCTCACCTATAGACAGCCCTCCCCAACCCCAGCCTGAAGCAAATACTCACCAGCAGCCACACACCACAGCACAGAAACACTTACCCAGGTATCTATCCCTGCAACCAACCCCATTGCCAACTCTGTTCACATATCCACGCAAGAGACACATCACAGGACCTAACCACATTAGCCACACCATCAGGGGCTCATCCACCTGCATATCTATTAATGTGAGCTATGCCATCAAGTGACAGCACTGCTACTCTGCCATGAGATTGGTCAAACCGAACAGTCTCTGCAACAAAAGATAAATGGACACAAATCGGACATCAGGAAAGGTAACACACAGAAACCTGTAGTGGAACACTTTAGCATCCCTGGACGATCAGTAATGGATTTGAAAATAGCCATCCTTCTACAAAAGAATTTCAAAACCCAATTACAAAGGGAGACAGTTTGCAAATTCAATACAATCAATTTAGGATTGAATAAGGATCTTAATTGGTTAATGCACTACAAAGGCAATTTCCCCTCTTTTGATATTCTCATCTCACACCACATGCTGTGAATGATCCACTTCCATCCTGATTTGATTAGCCTCATTAACTTCCACCTCTGTAACTTCCACTCCAATTCATCTGATGTGGGTTTTACCCGCAAAAGCTTATGCCCTAATAAATCTGTTAGTCTCTGAAGTGCCACAGGACTCCTCGTTGTTTATGCAGATACAGACTTACGTGGCAACCCCTCTGAGACTTTTGACCCTCCTAAGTGAAAGGAAACTGAAGTTTGACCTTGATGGAGGCTGAATTAGAATAGATATTTGAATGACTCGGTCAAAAGCATAGGAAATGCTGGTCTTACCTCAAAGAGTTACTGTGAGGACACAGGCATTAACTTTTAATAACTTGAAAGTGCTAGGTTCTGGTGAGTAGATCTAATACAATTCATAATAACCTGAGCTATACCAGTTCCTCTTGGAGAAACAGGAAATACCATGCTGGATTAGTAATGCACTGATTTCCAAAACATTAAAGAATGTATTGAAATTTGGAAGTACAAGTCATTTTGGTTCAATAAGTAATTTATGAATAGTTATAAAATAAATTAACGACATTAAGAGCAAATACACTATGTATTTTTAAATAGCTAATTTTAAAAATAGTTCAATAATATTTATATGATTAATCATTTCAGACTTGAAAATCTAATTTCTATTTGTTTTTCCTTTTTTAGACTGTCAAAGTGTAATGTATTATGAACAGTGCAGGAAATGGCAAGACAGACTATAGTCTTCTAATGATTTCCTGGGTCATTTATAATTTACTAATGCTGTCACAAACCTGTCCCAATTCTGTTAGACATACATGGATTAATGTGTTTAAAATGGTATTATAATTTAGGTCTAAGCAAATAGTTTCCATGAAAATAGCAGTACTGTCAATGTCCTTTGGCTTGGGGGTAACAGCTGAAGTAAACATGATCCATCAAACTTTTACCATTCCAGAAACAGGCCAGAAATACTGATGATCCTTGCAAATGACACCTAGGTGGTGATAGGAGCTCTCATGCTTTTGATTGTCGGTGTTAAAAGTAATCTTTTCACGTTATTTGCTGCAGTACTTCTAAAAAAGATGTAGACCTTTTCCAGGTCTGAACTTTTGAGTCTGAAACCTCATTTTGCAGATGCATAAGTGTATGCTTAATTTTACTCGTAGAATCATAGAATACTAGAACTGGAAGGGACCTTGAGAGGTCATCGAGACCAGTCCCCTGCCCTCACACAAGTAGTTCCATATGAAATCAATAGCATTACTTATGTGAGTAAAATTAAGCACATGCTTGAGTACTATTGATTTCAATGAGTCCATTCATGTGAGCAAAATTATACACATGCTTAAGTAATTGAAACATTCGGATCAAAGGTTGCTCACAATCAGCATGTCACCAGAAAGTTAGAAATTGTACTCTCTATTTTGCATGCACTTAAACTAGTGCACACTATATTGTAAAGTTTAATATGTCAATAGTGAGGCTGAGAAGTTCCTCTGTCTTATCTCACACTGCGTTAGCATTTGGCATGCTTCTGTCTGATTTTTATAGGCACTTGAAAATAGTTTAACAATACCCTTAAGTGTACAGGTTGAGCCTCTCTAGTATGGCACTCGCTGGTCCAGCAACATCAGTAGTCCGGCATGATTTTAGTTAGCCAGATGTCCACTTATGGGTGTGGCCAAGTTTTTCACATATAGAAAGTTTGTTTGCAGCCACCAGTCCTGGCACCCAGTGTTCTATGCTGTTATTTAGCTCTAATTTACTCCCAAATGTCTTCTAAGAACCCAGCAAAAAATGGAAGTGTTGTTAATGCTGCTAGGCAATATTGACCTCCCGTGGTTGGGCAAATTCTCTCTGGTTCGGCACCAGCCAGGTCCCAAGGGTGCCAGACTAGAGAAGTTCAACCTGTAGTAATTTTTGCACTCATGGGAATATAACCATATAATTTGGTGTAATCTTATTTATTCAGACATTTAAAAAACATACATTTTAAAAATTCTGTTTTAAAGTATTGCCACCCTTTCAGGTGGTGTGTGACTTCTGAGAGTCTTTCATCCCCTTATTTTATTCATCCTTTTTTTTTTTTTAAGGCAAAGGAAGGGTTTCAGACTTTTTTTTTTAACTGTCAGTACTTACGAGACACCATTTAAAAGCCCTTTATGAATTATCTTTCTTGGTTCTGATGAGGTATTCCCATATTGCTGCTCAATTTATTTACTCGGGAGACCAATTTATTTCACTACTTCTGTACTAACTGTTTGCATTGACATCCAGGTCCGCTTTGAGCACACAACTGTGACAAGTTGTTTATTGAACTGTAAACGAGTATTGTCTCATTCTAAACAATGGCTTTATCTAATTACAAAACCTTGTGTATGATTTTATGCCCATGCGATTGGTTATACAAACCAGGTCTCATACGTCCTGGAGATTTTAATTTTAGAAAAGCCTTTAAAGTCTGAACACTCAATTGTACAGTGAAGAAATATCCTTATCTACTGAGAATTTTTGTAGACCAGTATGTTGCATAAAAAGACCATATAGTATTGGATTGATCTTGATCAGAACATTAAAACCTAAAGGGAAAGGAGTATGATATAAAAAATAACAAGAGGGGAATGAATTAACAAGAGCCATCACTTAGGCTTCAAAGAGCTTTGTAACATTTAAAAGGTATTTTCCAAATGGACTCTTTAAATGATGACAAACAGCTATGATTATGGAAAGCCAAACTGGATGCTCAAAAATAAGTTGAATAGATCTTGAAAGATCCTAACCTTCCCACCCATTGTTTTGTGTCAGAAGAGTATTGAGTGCAATCAATGCTTTTTTGTCGTCAGCTGTCAGAAAGTCAACTTTTCTTGGAGTGTTTCATAGACTAAACACAGAAACTAATCGAGGTTTTACTTTTGAAAGTGGTATTGATAGACTTCTCTTGCCCTAAAAACAATTGAAAATTAATGAACAGTTTAGTTACCATGAAGTAAAGGCAAAAATAGTTTTTTTCCAAAGAGAATTGGTACCCACTAGTATATTTATGCTCTATTAACATACATTTGAAATAGATTAAACCTCTGTGAATGAGGTTAATTACTTTCCATTGAGGGTCCACACAGAGAATGTAGTTTGTAAACAAAATGCATTTAATCCATTTTTGATTTATCACTGAAAATTTTCTGCTTGCTTTCCTAGGCACTGCATTAATGATCTTGTATAATTGGTTTTGCACACAAAATCCCTTTTGGAAGTTTCATTTTGAATGTCTTATGAAATATGAAACTATTTAAAATTTAATACTGAATTAATATTAATTTAATAAAATATTTTAATATTAAGCTATTAATATTTCATATTTTACGTAGATATGCAGATTTTGAAAGCCATTCTAATGTTTTCTGACAAACTGTCCAGTTCTACAAAGACTATTTTGAAATCTTTCTGATTGCTCAGTTTCTGCTTAGCAGCTAGAGATGCCAAGGTCAATGGTTATGTTTATTCAAATGCTAAAATTAATGCAAATTAGATGCAGGACACAAATTTACCTAGTCTAATAGAGTTTAGAGGTTTTCCTATCTCTGTCTAGAACACACTTAAAAAGAACCCAGATCTGTTTTATAGGTTAATCCTTGTTTACACTAGGTTTGACTCATATCAAACCTGGCATACTTAGGCACCTGAAGGCTGTCACTGACAAGCATTTGTAAAGAGATGGACTGCCACTGATCTGGTCTAAATGAGCCAGTTGCACATAGGTGATAAAACCAGAGATTTACTGAAGTAGACAGGCCTGAGCTAAAACAGGTTTCTCTCTCTATTGAAACACTGTCTGTCACTTTAATCAGTCATCTTCCCGTCAAGCACAGTCAGCTAAAACAATAGAATGGTGTGTGAGCTTCGTTAGAGAAAGAGGCAGATGTCAGATAACTGATACTGATGTGTTGTCCTGATCTTTAGGGCTGGACCTGCACAGTTTTTTCCTTTCTTGGTTCTGATGGGATTCTAGTGGAGTGTTAAGTAAAATAATAAAAACTTTAGGGACAAGGTAAAAATAACAGATTATTGCAGGTGGAGGGAGGGAGTATTATTCAATGCAAGAAGTGGCGGATAATAGTTAAAGAAATATTGTTTCTCCAGGTGAGATTTAGATCTCCATTTGTTTTTAATATACTTGTATTATTCCTATCATATTATCCCTGAACTTCTTCGGAGGATGAAACAGGAGATGTGAACTAAATACATTAAAAATGTGCACTGTCATTTCATTGCGACAGGATATCTAAAGGATGAAATCTAATGTCTTATTGGATTTTTCTCCTTTACCAAAATATTTTTTAAAATGTGAAGAAGTAATCCACCCTGATTAGAAAATTGGAGAAATGTTAAAGATTAACTCCTCTGATTCACAAATGTAGAATTCTGCTCTCTGGCTCAGCGGGTGTCAGCTGTCTTTCCTGCACTGTCCCCTTCATTCCACCCCCAAGGAGGACAGCTATAAAAGGAAGCATTTTCCACACAGGGTACAATTACCTGTTGAAAGCATTGCCAGAATACATCATTGAGGCCAAGATATTTATAGGTTTTTAAAAAATAGAGGCTGCCTTAGTGACACTAAAAAGTCTCCTGGCCAGTGACAGAGCAAAATCTCTCTCCCCCTCTCCTCCCCCCCCACTCACTGGACTTCTCTACCACTTTTGATACACCAGACCACAAGCAACTGCTAACCTGCTTATATGACATAGATTAGACGTGGAATTCTGCAAAGCTTGAATCAGGCCAGAGTTCAGTGATGGATATCTGCTCCCCTTGTGTGAAGGAATTCACTTATTGTGTTACACAGGGATCCATTTGACACACCATGGATTTGGCTGTCAAAAGTGTGATGATGACAGTCAATTACATACCTTTCTTGTGTACTGATGCAAGCACTACCACTAATATGTCACTATACCGACACTAGACCTTGATGAAGAGCAGGTGGTTCAGACTCAAACTGGGCAATAACAAAATAATGCTGATTAGAAGAGGAGAAACACTTCAAAGAACTGCTCAAGACACCATCTTCCCTACCCCAAACTCCTATGTCACTGAAGGCATATAGGTCCTATTTGTCAAAGTGGTCAGAAGCCTCGAGGTCCTGTTTACTGTTCACGAATGCTGGATGACCAGATAGCATTAGTGTGTATAACAATATTGTTCTCCTCCAGTGCTCTAGACAACCTTTTCCCCAATCCCTCAGACAGTGACCTGGCCACAGGGATCCATGCATTGTTATTCTCCATGTTAGATCACGGTAACTCACTGTATCTGAAGCTGAATGTGAAAACAATGCACAGACTCCAGCTGGTACAAGAGGTGGCTGCCCACCTTCTCCATGGTTTAGGCTGCCACAAGCACATCACATGGATATTCCAGTCTTTCCGGGGTCTCCGAATCACCTTCATTTACTTCTAATTTTCAAAGCATTTAATTGGTCAAGTGTCAACTTGTGTTACAGAACAAACTTCAGTCTATGAATTGTCAGGATCCTGGGTGAAGGGCTAGTGGCAGGATCTTTCAGTTCCAGAACATAAGCTAAGGTCAAGCTTTAAGGTGAGGTTCATGGTGGAATCAGATCAGGAACTATGCCACTGGTCAAACCCAAACAAATCAGGCTATGGAAGGCTGCCATGAAGTCACCTGCATGGACCAGAGCCACCTTTTCATTTTCAGTCCAATATTTCATGACCACATATTTCTCATGACCCTGGGCCAAAGTTCCCTCTAAGCTTTGTGGCCGCACAGCCCCACATCTGCTTAATGAGCCCCGATCAGGGGCTGAGGGCTGCCATGCATGGAGCTGCCTGGCTGGGGTAGGGGCACTTCTCCCTCAGCTATAGCAGCAGCTCGCTGCTGAGGACAGAGCAACTAGTCTCTCTCAGCTGGTAGGGACGCAGACTCGCTGCTTGCTATATCCTCAGCAAGGAACTGCTCCTGTAGCTGAGGGAGAAGTGCCCCTACCCCAGCCAGGCAGCTCTGCGTGTGGCAGCCCTAAGCCCCTTAGCAGGGTTCATTAAGCAGCGGTGGGGCCATGCTACCATGCAACTTGCTCTGGACCTCCACTGGGGAAGGAGACCATTGTATTCAGTGCACAAAAGGGCTGTCAGTGGTATGACTTTAATAGCGACTCATGAAACACTGCATGTACCCAGAAGGGTCTGGGTAGTCAGAGCTGAACTAACACAGTCTGATCAGATATGGGCTGAGGTACTTGTGGTCAAGTTTGAGAGATGGGTGGTCCATGTGGATGTGTTGTGCAGAGAGCTACACCTTCTGGCCTGGAGCAAAAATGATGTGTCATTTGTAATCCTTCTCTGTGTTTGTGTGTTAAACTCCTCCTGGACTTTAGAGATCTGCTGTACTCAGAAGCTGCAGGCTCACAGAGATTGACTTCTGAAGGCATGAGGGGGCTGAGGAGCTTTGTGCATGGCTTCTTGGTGTGAGCACATAACTCACAGGAGTGATCCTTTGAATGTGTTCAGGGCCAACAAAAGGAATGGGTGACCAAATAATAAATCTTGAGATGGCCAAAGTGGCTGGCTAGCAAAGCATTATGATAGAGCCACAGTGTGTTGGGGGCTTCCTGGGGGAACATATAAGCAGCTTTTGACATAGAGCAAACCATCCCACAGCTGGTAGTAAGTTGGCCAGGTCTATACTAAATCCAAAGGTTGTCCTAAGGTACGCAACTCCAACTACATACAAATAATGTAGTTGGAATCAACATATCTTAAGCCAAGCTTGGTGCCGTCTTCATAGCAGCAGGGAGCAAATGGTCCTGTTGGCTTCCCTTACGCCTCACGAATCGAGGAGTACCAGTGCTGACCGGGGGTGCCCTCAGCCTTCAATTTAGCAGGTCTGTACTGGACCTGCTAAATTGAATGCCAGAAGCTCAATCTCCGGCATAGCAAATGGAAATGTGGCTGTACTTACTACCTCAAGATCCCTAGCAAAAAATTCCTCCTTCATAGATGAAAAGATTAGGAATTTGGGAAATTGTGGTATCCAGGAGATTGTGGAAAGTGAAGGTGCTGGTGGCTCCATGTGAGAGTTGTTGTCATTAGGGAGGTAGTCCTCTTTTTGGGCTAGTGTGTCAGCTGCCTTGTTCTAAACTCCTGTGTGATGGATGATAATAAAATTAAAGTATGTAAACAAAAGGGTAATTGAAATTGTCTTTGGCTCATCACCTTTGCCCTACATAGATACAGGTATGTACAGATCATAAAATCTTGGGGTACTGTGTAACAGGCACCTTTTGAGTTACTGATACCATTCTCTCATAGCAGCTTTTAACTGCTAGAAGCTTCTTATCTAAAAATCCCATAATGTAGCTCTACCAGTGTGAGTTTTTGAGAGCAATAGGCATGAGAAAACAAGCACTATTGGAAACCAGATATTTGGAAAGTATTGTCCCGGGGGCAACATTAGATGCATCAGTCGCAACGACAAAGGTCTGCATTGGGTTGGATTGACTCAGGATTGAAGTGCTGATGAAGGACACATTGAGTTGATTGAATATCCATTGAGCTTCCACAGACTGGATTAAGGTGGCATATTTGTGGAGGAGCACTGCCAACAGGACTATCTGGTCTGAAACACCGGGGAATGAGGCACCTATAAAAATTAGCAAACCCCAGGAAGCATTGCAGCTTTTCAATATTCTGGGGGTTTGCCCAGGTCCAGTGTCCACATTCCTGGGGTCAGTTCAGGAGAGAAGATGTAGCCCAAGACCACCATGGAGAGCTGGTCAAAGCGGCAGTTCTCAAGTTTTGCATGTGTACCATGCTGATGCAGCTGATCCAGAATTGACTGTAGATGTGCCATTTGGCGTCTCCTAAAACCTGAGTATGTAATGGAGATAGAGTTATGTACTGGTCTAGGATGCCATGAAATATCTGTGCTGGAATGTTCCTGGAGCATTTTGTAAGACTGAATGGAATTTTTAAATATTCATAGTGAACAGCTATCATCCACACCAGGTTCTAGGCTTTGCACCGTTGAGCTTGGTAAACACCTTGGCCAATAGCAAATGGCCCAACAATTCCAGAATGAAAGGGAGAGTGCACAGTTTTGGATGATTACCTGATCAAGGCTCAGTCATCCTCCCAGATACAGTATCACATTTTTATTTTTAACTAAAAAAGCGGGACCCCAACAGGCTATGCATAAATGCAGAACCACTTTTTCCTATTAATGAAGAGAACTGGGCCCCAGCAGTGGAGGTGAAGGGCCAGATAAATCTTTTGGCCAGAGCCTCATGGAGTTAAGATAATAGAGTGGCCAATGTCAGTTCGGAAGTGCCATAGAGGCGGCTGTGAAATGTATCTTGGCCTCAGTCTGCAGCTCGACTGGACAATCATAGACATGGGGCAGTAGTAGAGGATCTGCATTCCTTTTCTTAAAAGCATCTATATAGTTGTAGTACTTGAGGGGAAGAGTGGGAGTCAGTTCTGGGCTACAACCAGGGCCGGTGGACTCCTCCATGGCATTCTGGATTTGCACTGGTGTGATGTATCTTCAACCCAAGATTCATCCAATGATGCAGACTTGCTGCCAGTATTAGCAGTGGAAGCAGCCTTTAAGTTCGTGCCAAAGGATGTGTGGGTCATCAGTGGCCGGCCATAAGATACCCAATATTATGCGGAAGTGTGGTGATTCACGAACAGCTCTGAATAACAACTTCCAGGGTACAGTTTCTGTGGAATTCTGTGCCAGGGGCCCCACAGCACAGTGTTTTCATCAAGTAATGGAGTGATGTGCACTTTCAGGATTTGGTGTTGCTCTGCCTGAGGATAGGAGCAAGCTATCTATAGTCTGTATGATGTTGGGGGTTATTTTTTGCTGTAGCTGATGCCCAAGGCTAGGGATATATTGGCAGCTATGAAGTGCAGCTCCAGAGTCTCTGAGCATCCTCTGCAGGGGTGTCTGTTGGGATTTTCCTGGGATGTGCAGGCATACCTAGGCTTGTAAGTGTCATTAATGCTTCCTGTGCATTGGATGTGCTTCAGTAAGAAGTGTGTGGTGGGGGGAGGAGGGGGTAACCTGTGGGATGGGTTTCCTGGTTCACCCAGGCTAGTCCTCCATTATCAGGCCTGAGTGTGGCCATTTCCTACATGTGGCGCAGCCCACTTGCTCTCTTTGTTTTGCTTGCACAGCCTGTTGTTACTGCATATGTATGATAAGGTTAGCCAAAAAATCTAGGTGGGTTGGGATTTCCACATTAACTGGCTCTTTCTTGATCTCACCATCTAATCTCCCAGCATTGGGAGAGCAGGGCTGCTTCACTCCATTCTGTACTGAGACAAATCTCCTACAGTGGGCTACATAGGAGGCAGCTGGTCCCTGCCATTTTGCATAGCTGCTTCTGCTGAATGAGCACAGTGGGGGCAGGGTCATCAAAAAGAGAGGAGATGGGCTGAGCAAAGGTGTCCCTACTTGACAGTATCAGGCTTTTTCATTCCATTGCAGTGAAGCTCCCTCCAGCATCAGAAGATTAATTGCAAGTCCTACTTTAGCCTGGTCTTTGGGGTAGAACTGGGGCCAAGGCAGGAACAGCAGGTGACACTGGTAGAAGAAACTCCTACATTTTTGGTGGCCTCTGTTGAAACCCCTCAGGAGGAATACTGTTGGCCCAGGGTGCACATCACTGGTGCCTGAAGCAGCATTCTTGCCCTGCAGCCAGACAGCCTGCTCTCACAATATCTGTGCCGGGGACCCAGAGCACAGTGTTTTCATTGAGTAACTGGGTGACCTGCACTTTCAGGATCTGGTTCTCAGACAAGTGGTCATTGGTGGGGCTTCTAAGCAAGAATATTTTAAGTCCCTCCAACACATAATAAAGAGTGAATAGGGGGTCCTTGGGGCTGATCAAGGGCCTAAGCAATTGCTTAGTCAGCTTATATATAGTGACAGATCTGCAAGTAGTGCTCTGTCTGTGCCGTTTCATGGGAAATTCCTCCTTGGAGTTATGAACCTGTTCAGTCATGTCAAGTGCTCCAAGGCACATGGTAGATAGGAAGCAACCTACTGCCTACATGTCCCCCCAGGACAGTCTTTTTCTATGGATTACGGGTGGTCCAGGCAAACTATGAGGACTCTAGTGAAGGTAGACAGGATAGAGGATGGAGCTTGGGATTCCAGAACTGAAGCCAGGAGTTAGAGCCAGTATCAGGGTCAAGAGTTGCTAAATTGGAATCAGGCTCTGAGCCAATAGCAGGTATTGGGTTCCATGGTAGGGTTCCAAGGCTCAATAAGGAGTCAGAATCCAAGTCAGAACACAGGTCAGTCCTGGGAGTTCAGGAACAGAGAAGCAAGGCAGTTGGTGCTGTTAGCTAGTGTTGCAGACTGAAGGCGGTGGGCTGCAGGAGTTTGGTGGAGGGCAGATACATGGGTAGTTGGGTGTGTGGATTTATGTTCCCTGAATAGATTGCTCAGCCATCACATCAGACAAGCATCTGAAACTCATTAGGAGTCAGCCTGGTGTGCAGCCTAATGGAACACCTGCTGCCAGTTAAGGCCTACGGAGCACTATAAAAGCCTTCCCCTCAGGCAAGGTGGGGGAAAGGAAAAGTGGGATGGACTGGAGAAGAGGAAACTTTGGGTGGAGACAAAAAGCTACAGGCTGCAAGGGGGTTTTTCCCTCCAAGATGCCAGGGAGGAGGTACTGAGGGACTGGTTGGGGAAGTGGCCTGAGGGGGAGCTGCTATTCAATGGGGATAAGGGCAAGAGCTGCTACCTAGGGCCTTGGGCTGGAACCCGGAGCAAGTGGGTGGGACTGGGTTCCCCCAATCTGGCCAGTGGGTCACCAACTGGGGAAAAGGACCTTGGACTATGGAGGAGTTTGCCCCCCAAACTTGTGACTGGCCGATGATGAAAGTGGCTCATGAAGCGGGTACCCTCGCCTCGGAGAAAAGCAAGAGTCAGTGGTAGGGTCTGCCTCTGAGGAACACAAAAACCCACCAGGAAGTGCAGGAAGCACAGCCTGAGCTCTGCCACACTAGTGACCCACATTTGTTGGCTGAAGACTTCCTAATGCCTCCCATGAGCTCATACAGGGACAAGGAGTCAATCAGAGATCACTAAGATGACTGTTAGTCAGATCATTTGAGACAGAATTTCCCATGATGTTCAACCTCTGTGGATTGTGGGTCACAAAGGAGTAGCTAAATTATGGCTGCTGCTGGCTGGAAATATGGGGATGTTGGTTGCCTTGTAGGCCTGGTTTCAGGTGCTGCTGATCCTTAATGCCAAGAGGTCAAAAGATTCAGGACCAACTGTGTGAGAGCTATAGATAAAGTCAACGCAGTCTGGCTATAGAATTAACTTTCAGAGCAGATTAGGCAAATCTGGAATCTGACAATCCTTAGAAAACACTAGGAAACTCTTCGATGAAGCTTTTCTGCTATAACAAGAATGACATTCACAGCACTGCCTTCCCCCCTTTTTTATTACATTCTTCCCAGACCCAAAATGAAGAACTAAAAAAAAAATTCCCCACTTTCAAAAACGAGCTCCTATACTAGCTGTACCAAGTTTTTTTATTCTGAAAAGGAAGAGTCAGAGGGTCCCGTTAAATCCACTAGGGCCTTCACTATTGCCAATCTGTCTAATGTGGAAGATGTCCAGTTACCATAGTGATGGGCAGCAATGTCAGACAAATTGTCTCAGTGCACTTCAGTGGGTTTTCAATGTTGGGATGCATCTGTCCTCACCTTCCTCTCACTCCTTCCCTTCCCATAAAGTTTCACATTGGTGCTGTCATCTTTTCATGAAACATTAGGTAGCTGCTGATGTTTTAATGCCTGCTGTCTAATTCTATTCCAAGCAGGTCAGAGCCCCCATAGTGGATAAAATACTGGCATCTCCTTGTCTACACTAATGAGTCACAGTTTCTACCACTGATAGAAATAGTGGGAAATTTTAGGGCAGAAAAGAGAGGTTATAGACAAGGCCTTATAATGCAGTTTTATTTTGCTTACATTATACTTCCACCATGTTAATGCCCTTGGTGATTATCACCAGCTCTCCACCCTCGGCCCTTTCTCCTATGTCTGACTTGGCAACACCATGTGGGTAGTTCTCTAACAAAATGTACTTTTTTCCTAAATAACCTGGGCCCTGATATTCTACTGACCCTAAAAGGATTTGTAGCAATGGGTTTTGGTAGGCTTACTAAGTTCTATGGAGCATACTGAATAGTACTCACATGCTACCATTTAGTCTGTGGGTGGAGTGAAATCTTGAAACTAGTGTATTTAAATGCTGTCCTTCATCCAGAACAAATTTAAAAAAATAAACTTCTTTATAGACTAGATGGATGAAACAAGATGAGCCACCACCTAAAACAAAGGCTGGAATAGGAGAAGCATTTTTAGCTTGTTATTTTTCCTTTCAAGGTCAAACCACAAGAGAGTGTTTTTGGGCAGAATGGCAGCTGGAAAAAGCCTGGGAAATGTGAGCAAAGAATCTGTGTCCTGCTGTTTCATTCCTCTGTGGTTCAGGTGAACAGGACTTTAAACACATTATTTTTAATTAGACAAGATTGATGAATGAATCAGGTATTTTTTTCATGAAATGTCTTCTGTTACTGGGACAACCTGCAAGACCTCAATATTGGCTAATTACTTGGGTCAAAACAATCAGTAATCACTTAGGATATGTCTATTCTACAGAGAAAGATCAAAGCTGCTACTGTTGATCTTCCAGGATTCGAATTAGAAGTCTAGTTAAGACAGTTAATTCAAAGTGAGGGGGGCACTTTGGTTGATGCCAGCAACCCTGCTTTCACAAGGAGTAAGGGAAGTCAAAGGGAGACTGTTCTTCCTTCGATGTCCTGCTGTGTAGACAGTGCCAAAAGCTGAGTTAAGATACTTAGACTTCAGCTATACAATTTACATAGCTGTAGTTGTGTATCTTAATTTGACTTTGTCCTGTAGTGTAGACACACCCTAAGGTCAAAACAGGTTGTACTACTATGTCTTAGTTAAACTTGGTTAAACCGAGTTAAACTTTTCTGTCTTTATTGTAACTTTCCTTTTACATGGACTGCAAATAACTGTAAAATATTTGGAGTTGGGTGCTACTTCAAGTCTGTTACAGTGGGATTACATATACCACATACATTCTGATATATATTGAACAGCAGGTCAAAGAGTTAAACAAGATGCTGCTGCTAAATTGAGGAATATTTCTAGTAGGTTTTTCTTCTGTGCATTTAATATTTGCAATTTACCACTCTCATTATGCTACATTCACCAGTCAAGTCTTATAAGACTAGGTAGACATAAAGAAGAATGGTAAAATATATGCAGAAGAGCTTTGATACTAAAAGCCACAAAGGCTCTTACAAACAGATGTACTTGCCTGAGCCAAAAGTAGTCCGTGGAATTGTGTAAGCAACATACAGTTAACTAAAGCACTAATTAAGTATAGTTTTCTTTAAAAAAGAATTTCATGCTTGATCTTGTCTTGGCAAGAAGCCCATAAGAAGAAGAAGAAAGATCTGTCACAGTTTTATAGAATGCAGTAATTAAAGTTTGAAATACTTCCCAATCAAAAAAACAAGAAGAATTTAAACAGAGTTAACTGTTTAAATGATGTCCCTTGCAAACTGATATTGCCAGTGTACTTCAGGCTGACACTTTTATTTATTTATTTGTATCTTTTGCTACTGAACCCTTTAAAAAATTGAGACTATCAGTTTGGAAACATATTGTGTGGTGTGACCCAGTTTTAGAAGCAGATGGTCTCCATCAATGCTCTCTAGCCTTTGGACAAACTGTTAGATGTATAGGTTGGCCATGCACACACTCTGTACAGATAGTACACAACATAGAAAATCAAAACTCACATATACCATAACTAGTGGAAAAACTATATGAACACTATGAGGTTTTGTTCTCCCCTATTTACGTATGCATTAAAAGGACCAAACTAAAATCCTGGGATCCAAATATCTTTCAACTTTAAGCAAAATCTGGATACATACTTTTAAGTCCTTATCAGCTTAATACCATAAGAATGGTCAAAAAAGGGGTCATGCCAATAGTCCATGTAGCCCCATATCTTGTTTTCTGACAGTGGTCAATGCTGGATGCATCAGAGGGAAAGAACAGAATATATAATCCAGTGATCCATCTCTTGTTGCCCATTCCCAACTTCTGGCAAACATAGGCTAGGAACACCATCTCTGGCCATTCTGGTTAATAATCATTGATGGACCTATCCTCCAAGAATTTATCTTGTTCTTTTTTTGCACCCTGTTATACTTTTGGCCTTCACAACATCCTCTTGCAAAGAATTCCACTGGTTGACTAACTGTTGTGTGAAGAAATGCTTCCTTTTGTTTGTTTGAAACCTGCTGCCTGTTAATTATATTTGGTGACCCTCTAGTTCTTGTATTATGAGGAATAAATAACACTTCCTTAGGCCATGTCTCACACTTACTGGAGGATCATGATCACTTACCAAGGATTTGATTTAGTGGGTCTTTACTAGACCCACTAAATCAAACACTGAGGGCATGCCTGTCAAGGCCAGTACCACTCACTGTCGCAAGTAGTAAGAGAAGTTTCCAGGAGAATTTCTCCCATCGACCTCTCGCTATGGGGCCACCCCAGAAAATCAATGCAAGATATATCAACTCTAGCTACACAATTTACGAAGCTGGAGTTGTGTATCTTGCATCAATTTTGTCCACCAGTGTAGACTTGGACTTACTTACTTTCTCCACATCAGTCTTATCTCTCTTCATATGGAAACTGTTCCATACTCCTAATAATTTTTGTTGTCCTTTTCTGTACCCTTTCCAAATCCAGTATATCTTTTTTTTTTTAGATGGGGCTGCTAGCTCTGTATGCAGTATTCAAGATTCAAGCTTGTCTTCAGAACTATAAGTTTTACGCCCCTTTGGAGTGAGAAGGGAATTCCATTCTGTGTTTGTCACAGCATTATTATTACCTTTTAAGATCTATTAACTTGCACAATCTATTTTCCAGTCAGAAAGATCAGTCTGGCTTCAAGAAAGTTAGGCATCTAGGAGTCCAAGACCCTGAACCTTTCAGTACTTCCTTATTATGCTATGTTTTATTTCTAGTGTGATACAATACTTTTCTTTTCTGAGAAAAGTCTGCCCTCTGGCACAGTAGTTCCACTGTCATAAGAGTTTAGTTTTCTGTGATCTCAGTGGTATTTCACAATAAACTCTGAACTACATGTTTAGCAGAAGCTGTGGGAACATGGATGTCAAGTCCATTAATCATGGATGAAAAAAATCTCTAGGCTAGAATGTCAACCAGGGATTAGTTGTGCCCTGCACTGTAGAATCTATTCAAACGAGTCACCGATTAGGTCAGCTTGTCCTTCTGCCCTGAGTTTTTTTTATTTTAACAGAAACTGGCAGTTACAGCTATAATCCTTACAGTACTCTAGGCTGTGTATAGATATGTGATTGGAGAATCATAGACAACTCCTGTGTAGTATTTAGTTCACAGATGTCACTTTGACACAATCACATAAAAATCAATACAAAACTGCATGTTCTGTAAAGTACATGTGTCCATTAGCTAGGAAGTATTTCAAAGTATTTTAAAGTCTCCTAAAATATCTCTGTCCATAAATGGAACAACTAATCTTTCTTTCTTTCTTTCTTGTCAATGTATGTTATGCATGTTGTTTAAAAAGTGTAAAGAGGAATTGGAATTGCACTGAACAAAAGTATTCTGGCACATAATGTGATGGTAATGATTTTATGCCATGCTATTAATAGAGATAGTCTTGAACAATTAAACAATTGAAACTTATGAGTATCCATTTGTAAATTTTTAGTGCAAATATATGGCCAAAAGTACTAAATGAATTACAACCTGTGAATTGCTAAAGATTTATGAAACTTCATTCTGTACAAAAGTTAGTTTCCTTCATCAACTCTCAGGTTGGGTATTAAAGAAAAGGGATACCTTACTGCTGAAGAAAGGGAACAATCTTAGATCTAAATTTGAGTGACTTTGACAAAAAGAATTTAAGAACTATTTTATTTAAATTCTGCTGAGTATCTGCTCTTCATAACTTGATTTAAGTTAATCATTGGAAACTAAGAACAACAGTGGAAATTTAGGACTAGATGAGAAGTGGAGTTTTTTTTTAACATAGATTTAAATGATGAAAAAGATGCCTATAAAAAGGCTCTCGGGGCTCTGACACCATATAAAATGTCACAGTACCCCAATAACATTAAAAAAGCAAATATTCAGACAGGGAGAGACAACTCTGGTTAGGTAATCAGCCTCTGGCACCTCTATATTGGATTACTTTGGGCTGCCCTGGAAGATCATTCAAACTCGACCTGGAGAAGAATATTCTGCCCACTTCGGTATGAGAGGCAGCATATATTCTCACTGGTTCTTTTATATCTGTATTGACTTCCAGGTGGATTTCAATGTGCTGATTTTGATCTATGCAGCCCTAAACTGCTCTGGATCTGTCTCGGACAGAACCTCTCTCTCTCTGCAAGATCTGCCATGGTACTTGAGATCTGTTCCAGTAGGATTCTCTACAGAGAGCTCTTGACTCTGGAATTCACTTCTCTAAGCAGTTGGACAGATCTGGAGGTTCAGAGGAATTGTGCAAAGGCCATCTCTCAAGTTTCTGATTGAATGAATTGGTGATGGTTTGCTTTCAGTTTTGTCCTCTGTGTAAAGTGATTTCAGAGATTGCTCTGGAGTATATAATAGGACATATTAAAAGTTCAAATATAGCTTTTAAAAAAGGTTGTGGAAATATAAAATGAAAATTAATGAACTTTTCAATTGCAGTGTTAGGGCTTTATTGTCTGCAAAATGTGTTGCACCTAAAATATGGTAAAGCCCTTGCTTTAAAATGTATAGGAACCTTAATGAGTATTCAATGTGCCTTTAATGTCTAAACTCTCAAGAAATGAAACAATTTTTCATTTACTAGATAATAAATAAAAGGCCAAACAGGGGAAATGTAAATATTTTTGAAAGAACCATATATATGTTAAATGATTATAATAGAACTTGTTTATTAAAATAATGTAGTGATTTTATCACTTCATTCTTGGTATCTTAGTACCTGATATTATACTAGTGCCGTTTCCATGGAAACTGAACACACTGTTCCTTTCATTTGACCTTAAGTTCAAGTCCTGCTGTTGCGGTAGAAATGCCAAGGAACACCTCGGCTCTTATTAAAAACAAAACTACCAAATATATGCAAAAATAAAACTTAAAAATAAATACCAGTAAATCCCTAGAACAGAGAAGGGGAAGGTACAATATTTTCAACAAAAGGACCAAAAAATAACTGACACTTGGGAATGTTTGTACTTTGTCACATTTTGTCTCTTAAATTAATTACATTTGGATTTATTCATCTGATCACCCTCTTAATGCCTGCAGCTTTTCTGTTTAATTTCTTAAATTCTACTCTTTAAAAGTTTGATCTTATTTATCTGCTTTGCCACTTTAAGGACTTGCTGCATTTATTCATGAGAGGACTATTTCGACCTGGTTAGTCCCAAATGTTGACTAGCTGTGCCTGAAGGATGACGTTGAAGAGCTTAATTTAGACCTTGTCCTCAATCTGGATAAGGTCAAAATTAGGTCTGGCCACAGTAGGCTTCACATTGACTGACCTTTGATGTCAAAAGCTCCTGAGCTGTTTTTGTTACGGTATGGTCACTTTCACCTATATATAAATTCTGATCTGCATCTAAAAGCATCCTGAAAAAAGTCCTTTACAGTTTTGGTGATGACAGAGGAAGAAAGAACCCTCAACAACAACAAAAACAAACAAAGAAAAACTGTTTCATACTGGCGTAGTACAATGATAGTAACAAACCAATTTGCCAAATGGACAGCAATGTATTTTAGGAGAAGAAAGATAGATTAATAATTTTAATATATTTTTCTTTTTTTAAAATCATAGTTTATACTAATGTTGTCATCAAACCCAATCTCCTGAACCTTACATTTACCACATTGGATTCTGGACAATGATTACCTGCTAGACTGAACCTATTTGGCTGGAAGATTAGAAAAGAGAGAATACATGCAGCAACAGCAACCAAAGTAAGTGAATGCTGATCTCTCATTCTTTTGCTTTGGAATTGCTCCTAAAGTCATAATTTTGGAACCTATGCACAAAATTGAGACCTACTTCTGAAGGTGGTGTGTGCCCCTCAACTCCCATTAAATTCACTGGGTACTAAAGGTTCTCAGCTCAGTCTTACAGGAGATACTCAAGTATGCACCTTTCAAGACGGCCAGTGTAATCAACTGAAGCTACGGCTCCTCAGCACCATTGAAAGAAATCAAGCCTGGTTTCCCCAAGGCCAGATTAATAGTAATAGTAAAATGGAAATGCTGAGAGGAGTTTTAATGTTTCCTTTATTCGTTTTTAGGAGGAAAAGATGTAAAAGACCAATGAGGCTGCACCAGAAGGCTTGTAAAGACCTTAAAATAAAAAAAAGGAATCACATGTAACATTTGAAAGATGAGATATGACCAGAATACAAGAGAGGAAGTACAATAGAACCCTAGAGTTACAAACATCTTGAGATTGAAGATTGTTCATAACAGTGAACAAAACATTATTGTGCTTTCAAAAGTTTACAGCTGAACATTGACTTAATACAGTGTTCAAACTTTACTGTGCAAAAGAATAATACAGCTTTCCCTGTATTTTTAGTAGTTTGTTTCACACAATACAGTATTGTATTTGCCTTTATTTTTTGCTCTTTGCTGCTTCTTGATTGTGTACTTTCAGTTCCAAAATAAGATGTGTGGTTGATGGGTCAGTTTGTAACTATGGTATCCAAAACTGAGGTTCTGCTGTAGAATGTACAGGAATGAACTCAGAAATGGCAAAGCAAAGTACAATTAGCAGAGACTGGAAAAAAGAACATTCTAAAGTTTTATGAGAATATGAGAAATAAGATGGTGAAAAAGAAGTGTAGATCTGCTACTTACCAGGCAAGGAAAAGAAAATAATGGTTGATAACGAGAATGATTAAATGCTTAATGGTCACCAACATTCAATATTTATTAAAAAGAGATACTGGTTACAGTTTGTTTAATGGACTAGGGAGATAGCAGAAGCAGGAAGGAACAAGCCAAAGAATACCTAGAAAACCTAGAAGTATTCAGGTATGAAGATACTCATATTACTACTAAAGAAACAAGCAATGGTATTGGAAATTTTTGAGCTAGGGATGCAAATGTAGGCGACTGAAATTGCTAATGAAGCGGGGATTTAAATATCCTGTGCTTCATTAGCATGATCTCGCCGGCGTGTTACTCCGCTGAACAGCTGTTTCGAAAGTGGAAGTGCGCGCGGGGATGCATTAGTTCGAACCAAACCTTGGTTCGAACTAATGTTACTCCTCAAAAAATGAGGAGTAACGTTAGTTCGAACCAAGGGGTTTGGTTTGAACTAACGCAGCATCCCAGCACTTCACTTCTCAAACAGCTGTTCAGCAGTAACACGCGAATCCTCTAATGAAGTGCGGGATATTTAAATCCCTGCTTCATTGACTATTTCGAATGCCTACATTTGCATCCCTAGTTTGAACTAGGGTGCAAGTGTAGACATACCCTTAGAGACTAGCTGGAGGATATATGAAATTTCAGAGTACTGGAAAAATGAGTAATCACCATTTATTTTCAGATTGGGGGAGGGGAAGAAAGGTGGGAATTACTCAGAAACAAATTAAGGTTTTATATCTGGTGAACTATTTGTAATTAACAAGGGAGTATATCAATATGGTGCTGAATAAATAGCATAGATAAAAGAATGTGGTGGTGAAGTCATCAAAACAAAGAATCTTTTCATTAGAAAGTCACTGAAAAATAGATATGTCAGACCTTGAAAATGAAATATAAATTATTAAATTCCAAGAAGATGTAAGAGATTATCTGACTCTCCCAAGATCACATAGAAAAGCTGTGGAGGAGCCAGAAAGAGAGGTGAGTCTTGTCAGTCATATGCCTTAATTACAACACCATGCTTTCTTTCCTTTAATTCTGCACTCTATTGAATTATCAAATCTGATACATTTGGCATGTACAAATGAGATTGCTTCAGTGCTTTATAACTTCTCAGTGCCCTAAATAGTTTTCAGTTTGTAATGATCTAAAAATCAAATGTAAGTTTGTTTCTAACTTCCCTCCTTTTAAAATAATGCTGATTTTTTTAACTTACAGAACTCCTTCAAACTTGAAAATCAAACCAAATCAGAATACTGTATGTATTGTAGAGAAACTTACTGTAATGTTATATAAGAAACTCCAGATCGTTAATCATAGAAAGAGAAATGATATTTTAAGGCACAGAGTGACAGAATTAAGATCGTGCGTAGAACCTTAATATTGCATTTCCTGACTTCTGAATGCTCAGTTCATCAACCTTAATGTTTATGTATAGTATGCATATATGTGTCTATACATGAGTAATGTGAAATCAGAAAACAAATTAAGCTGCAGAAAGAATGAATAATTAAATCAATCCTACCATTAGAGTGTGAGCTAGAAAAGACCTCTTAAGGTCTTTTCAAATGATGTTAAGACTCTTTCCAGTGCTATTGCAGATTCTGAAAACTGATTTCCTTATCCTTGCTGCTTTTCTTTTTTTCAGTGTAATTCTGCTCTTAAAAGGCCATTACAATTTTAAAGGAATATTTCCTTTATGACGTTTCAAAGAAAGCCCCCCAAAATATTAGTCCATCAAAAGTACAATTTGAGGAAAAAAAATTAGATTGCAAATACTGTTGCGATATCAGTCATTTTCAAATGTTTTTTTAAATGTGAATATTAAAAAGTATAAAAGAGTCAATTGTTTGTCTTTTTCTCACTATTATGCAGTAGAATTTGGAGACATCTGAAAATAGGTGGTCCAAATGGATGCAAGGAACTATACTCTGAACCAATTTACTAGCTTAAATGAATTTGCCTTACTGCGGTACCCTCGCAAAATCAATAAACTCCAGTGAAGAATTCAATCTCCTTTGCTACAGGAATCATGGAAAAGCAACTCTGTTAAACAGGTGCAAAGTACAACACTCTAGGTCTACAAACTCTGCCAATTAAAAAAACAATTTTTATCACATTGAAAATATTTTCTTTTCCAGATGGTTAAATTTAAACATTAGTGATAACAATTACAAAATCACACCTGGACTAATTTATTCATTAATGACCCCATCACAGGCTAAATTTTATTTTAAGGGGCACTCCTTTAAAAATGTATAATATTCAGAATTATTTTAGGAAGATACAATAAAGTCTAATAACAGTTTCTCCTTTCTCATGTTCCAGAATGTCAAATATATATTCCATCTTGTAGTAAAAAACGCATAATGGATTTAAAATGTTCATTTGAAAGGCTGTCATCTATTAGTGATTTGAAGATAAATCCTTTTCCTGTTTTAAAATTTTGTATTGTAGTTAATGACCTTTTTGGTTCTGTGCCCAGGAAAAAGATATTAACTTTAGCAATAGGCAAGTTATAACTGATCCTGAAGAAAAGGTAAAGTTATTTAATAATCATGTTCCAAAATCAACTGATGAACATTTGGCTTTTGGTTAATCTAGACAAAGCAGAATCTATTTACCATGTATCTGAATGATATTTGATTACTGTGACTGTCCTGTTGAAAACGAGAGTTTTTTCACGTCTCAGGTTTTTTTATGACTGGATTTCTAGACCAAGGACAGAAGGGACAAAAGTAGCCTGGGATAGCCACAGAACACTGGGATTGCCAGAGTACCCAATTGCTCCTGTCATACCCCCTCTCATCCTGAAACACTCAGGGTACACTGGGGAGCTGCTGGGGCAGAATGCATAGCAAGCTTCTATATTAATGGTGTGCCAGCTAAGGAAAATGCTTACATCTGAGTAATGAAGTCAACGAAATTGCAATGCATTCATGTCTCTCAAACTGAAAGAGGTTATCTTTGTCAAATCATTTTCTAAAATTATTTATTCCAGTCCAATTCCGTTCATATAATAGCGTGCTATGGCTGTGTATCTCTCCAGCTGCAAGGTATATTTGTACCATTGTCTTCTACTGCATTGGACCTCTCAGTTCTGGTTTTGCAAGGTGTAGGCTCGCAGAATATATATATTAGTGATGTGCAAAATGTTCTCCAAAAAAATAACATGGCTTCAAGTTTCAACATGTACTTGAAATTCAGAAATTGTAGTCTTGTAATTGTAGTCTTCTTAAACTGAACTGAAAAAAAGTAGGACTTATATCTCCAGAATTCCTAAGTCAAACAAACAAACAAACTGCTTAGCCTTGTCACCATGCCATTTAGGATTGTGGTATCAAGAAGAGGTTTGTGGTTACGGTACCTGGCTGAACCTTAGAAGATGTGGGTTCAAATTCTGGCTCAGTTACTGATATCCTGTGTGACCTTAGGAATTGCTTATCTCTCTGGCTGTGCCTAAACAGGGGTATTTGTCATGAGACTGCTAGAAGATTGTGAAATCCTAGCGTAGGTGTAGTAAGTTATAGTTTTACCTCAGTGTCCCTGGTTAAGGTGAAGACTCAGGTGGAGCATAAGCATGACCCCTGTATCTCAGTTTTTCTCCCTTATCCTTGCTCTGTCTTGTCTATTTAGAGTGTAAACTGTTCAGTGCAGCATCTCTTACTGTGTGTGAGACCAGCTCCATTTCCTGGCTGGTCATTCTAGGTGGTATGGTGTCTGGTGCCCAAAATAAGTAATGGGGCTTCAGGAGGCAATTAGATATCACAGAATTATGAGCCTATGATATTGTGGAAGTACTTAAAATCAGTGGTACAATGCAGCATTAACAACCAAACATGTGCTTTAATCCCACCAATATTAGCTAGTGTCTCAGAGGCTCCAGTCAAGATTCTCTTCCCAATATTAAAATCATAACAACCTTCCTACCCCCAAACAAATAAAGCATTTCAGACCTGTAATGGAGCTGTTGCCCCACACTGATCCATAAAGGGGTTAAAACATCCCTGGGTAAAGGCTGGGCCTGGGAACCAATCAAAGGAGGGCTAGAGAGAGCCAATCAGGGCCTGACTAGGCCCTATAACAAGGGTTCCTGGAGAGGAGAAGCCTGTATTCTTGCTCTGGCTGTGGAGCAGGAAGGACCAGGCTACCTGGTAGGCTAGAGAGGGTAACTGAGACAAAGCAGTACTGGGGAATGGCAGACAGAATTTGGGACCTCTGGCCAGGCAAACTCCCAGCATGAAGCCTTGCTTTCAAGACATGAGGGGTACTAGGCATGCAGGGAGGCAGCCAGGGCAGAAAAATGCAGCAGGTCCATGTGACAGGGCATACCAGCCCCACACTGAAGCTAAAGGAATGGCTTTGGTCCAGCTGGCTGACAAGGCCCCACCCCACAGCCCTGCTGGGCATGCGCCCATTGGAGACAGAGTATAAAAGCCTTTGGAGCAGCTCAGTCAGGGCAGACCACTGAAAGGGAAGGAGGCACAGAGAGAGCTGGAGGAAGGTGTGAAGACAGACCACACAGCAGGAGCCGGACAAGAGGAGCCCCACAACCAGAATGAGACTACAGAGGGTTCAGTTACCAGAGGATGGTAGGAAGTAGCCCAGGGCGGGGAATTGTTCTCCATGCGCTCAGCATGTTGCAGCAGGATTCCCCGCTGAGCAGGCAGTGGATTGTGCCACTGACAACAGGGCCCTGGGCTGGGACCTGGTGGTGTGGAGGGCCCGGGTCCCCCTACTGCCTCCATAGCTATCCTGTGGGGGTGAAGTTTTCCAGCAGACCACTGGAGTAGGCCTCTAGGCCATATTACCCCTAGTAAAGGGGCTTGTGTATGGACTCTGGCTGCTAGGCTGTATTACCTCTAGTAATGGGGATTCGTGTATAAACTCTGGCTGCTAGGCTGTATTACCCCTAATAAAGGAAACTTGTGAATGAACTAGGCTGTTGGGCCGTATTACCTCTAGTAACAGGACTTGTGGGTAGACACCAGCCGCTAAGACATGTTACCCCTAGCGAAGGGGATGTGACTCGAGGGGCCTCTGAGGATCAGTTGCCTCTCAAGAGTCCACATCTCCTTGCTAATAATGAGTGGCCATTTCATATTGCAGTTTTCCCCTGAGACCAGGGGCTAGATGATGACTGGCACTGGGTCACTTAGACAAGATGGATATAGGATGTTGGAGTTCCCTTGGGGTGGGGAGAACCCCAGAGTATGGCAGCACTGCTGTGAGGGCAGTAACATGAGGAAAGGGGCACATGGGCTGGAAGGGGCCTAGGGCCTGCAGTGCCAGAGAGGACAGGTAATTAAGGGCAAGACATCAGCCAAAAGGGGATGCTCCAGGGTTGGAAGAGCTAATTCCTAGATTGACCAGCAGGAGATGCTGTGCTGGTGAGCCACAACATGTTACAAGACCCCATAAATTCATTTTCCTACAGATTCAATTAATTAACTTTGGATGTCCTAATCCTTCCCCCACCCCCAATATTCGCTCCCATTAGTTTGCCAAGAGTCACATATCATGCATGATTCTCATGCCTGCAGTCTCCCGCCCTCCAGCCCAGCCTGAATATTGCTCATTTGGTTCACATCAACTGCTGTTGATGTTCCTGGCTGTTTGGGGTCTACTATGGTACTTGGGAAGCAGGCAACCAGGTGTCTTCTCCAGTTACTTTTCACTTACCAATTTGGGTTCCAGCCTGCATGGAATAGAAAAGAAAGGCCTCACAGGCAGGAGAGGTGAGGGCTAGTGGGAGGGAAACAGGAGGTGTTAACTGGAGCTACATGATGGTCACGAGCTACTAGAGTCAGGGTGGGAAACCTAAGACTTGCCTGGATCCAGCCCCTGAGGCTCAGGGCTCCCCCATAGCATTGGCGAGCCTGTGCTGGTGCTCCAGCCCCCGCTCCTCTTCCCCTGTGGGGTTGGAGCACACAAAATCTACAAGCCTGAGCTCGACTGATTTTTTCTGTGGACCAGCAGTCCCTGACCCAAAAAAGGTTCCTCACCCCTGGACTAGAGGAACAGGCTGAAGAACAAAGATTAATGGGGAACAGAAAAGGGGCTAATGACGAGGATAGGTTGATGCAACCCCAAAGCATACACCCCCCACAAACCCCACAGTGCACTCCAGTAGCCCCTTGCTCCTTCCTCTTAGCTCTTCACCTGCTTAGCTACACTGAATTCCCAAAAAATGCTTCTGTGCTCCCCATGAGCCTTCTCTCCCTCTCCATCTGAGGGATGCAAGGAATGTTTCTGCTGCTCGGGGGACAACTGTAAAGGCAATCAGTGCCTGGTTGTAACTGAAGGTCAAATAGGTGGATGGCTATTTCCAGCACTAAATTCATATAATTTATTTTATTTAAACTGAAGTTTAAGACTGTATGCAAGATGGCATATTCTCAAATAATGATCATGTTAAATTTGCATAAAATGTCACACACAACAGCTCAAACGTGGCAAATACGTAAAAGCCCTCTCCACTGGCTAACTGGCCTCTATTCTGCTGAGCAGAGGAGAATTCCTGCCAGACAAAGAGCCACCCAGAGCACTCACACTCTTACTCCAGGCCTTTCCTTGTCCAGAACTCTCTCAGCAGGCTGCAAAACACCCCTCCCCTCCCCAAGCTTTAGCACTTCCCCCCCAGCTTAATTGTACCAAGCTACAAAGTCCCTTCTTTCTACTGGGCCCTCTTGCTGCCTCTACTCTTTAAATTCAAACGATGATGCTGTCTCCTAGGCAAGGAATTTGCTTCTAAAGCCTCAGCAACATGTTCTTTAGCCTCAAAGGGGATTGATACAGCAGTCTGGGAGCATGTTCTAAGCTTAGCACTCTTCCATTGTTTCTATGATAAGCGAACAGCCTTTTTAGGGTATGTCTTCACTGCAAAGTAAAGGTATTATTGTAGCATGAGTAGGCATTTTTGCATTACCTTTAATCTCACTAGAATGGGTAAATAATAACAATGTAGAAATGGTAGCAGAGTATCTCTGGGAGTATATCAACACTGCTGCTAGCCAGGTGTGATTCCCAGTGCGGGTAGACACTCATGCTAGTTGAGCTTGAGTTAGTGCACAAATAACAGTGTGGATGCTCTGGCACTAGCAGCAACTCAAGCTAGCCCTTTCAGCTTAGACTGAAGAGGCTGGATGGGCTTGGACTTGGGTAGCTAGCCTGAGCCACCCAAAGTGCTAAAATGTCCACACTATCTTAAGCACTCTACTTCAAGGTAAGAAAAAAAATGTAACACATGGAAAAAAGGAGAATTTGTTAGAAATAAATATAAATCAGAAGTTAGGAATTGTGGAAAATTTGATAATGGAAGCAAATAGATACAAAGAGAAATCTATGACCAGGACAAGAAGAAGGAGTTTTAAAAGTGTATTAGGAACAAAAATAATTCCTAATAAATAGTACAGGGACCTTAGTAGATGGAAGTGGTAGAATTATCCTTAGTAAGGCAGAACACTTGTTCAGTAAATATTTCTGTTCTGTATTTAGATTTAAAATTGGTGATGTAGTCATATCCCACAATAGCTAACTTTCTGTTTCACTAGTATCTCTGAAGGATGTTAAATAGCAGCCAATATTAGACATTTTAAAAGAGCTGGCTGATGAGCTCCTTTTACAATTCCTAACGATTTTCTAGACATCTTGGAACAACAGATTCCAGAAGACTGGAAGAAAGCTAATATGCTGGTATTATAAAGGGGTCTAGCCCTATCATTCGGACATTGATCATAGCCAAGATAATGGCATATATGATATGGGGCTTAATAAATAAAGAATTAAAGGAGAGTAATAGATTTAATGCTAATCAACAAGAGTTTATGGAAAACAGATCCTGACAAACTAATGGAATTTTTAAAATGAGATTACAGGATTGGTTGAAGAGATAAGTGTTGATGTAATATACTTAAACTTATATAAATCAGTTGATTTGGTACCACATGACATTCAATTAAAATTAGAACAATATAAAATTAACACTGCACACATTTAAAGGATTAAAAGCTTGCTAACTGATCTCATAATGAGGAGTCTTGTGGCATCTTAAAGACTAATAAATCTATTTGGGTATAAGCTTTTCTGGGCTGTGGCCCACTTCAGATGTATTAAATAGAAACTTCAGTTTGCCAGGGATTTATATACATGCAAAGATGGGAGTGTTACATTACTATATGGAGGACCAGTGCTAAGGCCAATTCAGTCAGGGTGGATGTGGCCCGCTCCTAAAAGTGGGAGTGAACTTAAGGCACTGAATTTAGATGTATGAAGTGGAACTCCACCAGCTTCATGATAAAACTCTCACAGATACAACACCCCACCCTCCCCACCTCCTTTCCGAGGGCAAACAGATGGACATGATACCAAATGGACTGAAGGCAAAAAATCCATTACTAGTGACATAATACTGTGAAGAAAGATTGTTCCATACGCTCTCAAAGAAACCGCAGAACCACCTGATCAGCATCCTATACAGCAAACAGGAGAAGTTCAAGAATGCATCTCAAAACTGGAGACTCTCATAAAAAAACCAAACTTCCACATGGCTGATCTCTATAAAAACAAGACAAGCCATTTACAACATACACTTTCTCTACAGAATAAAAGGATACTAAAGTATCTAAACTCCTGTATACCACAAGTGGCCACAACAGTGGTACCCTTAATTTACTCAACAATATTGTTAATCTATCCAACCACACACTTAGCCTGGCAGAAGAGTCTGGGCTATCTTGGGAGCTCTCTTTCTGTTCCATCACTTCAACACACATGAAATAGTTCTGGTGACTTGGAAGCCATCTTCCAACATCTCTACCTCAGGGAATATTTCCACCATGCCACTGAACAGCACACTAACCACAGAAACCATCATACAAACACTGCAAGAAGGAAGACTCAGCATGGACTCCTGATGGTTGAAACAACAAACTGGAATTCTACATTGAGCACTTCTACCAATGTGCACAGGCTGAAATTGTGGACAATTTTATCATTTGTCCCATAACCTCAACCGTTCAGAACACAATGCCATCCACAGCTTCAGAAACAACTCTGACATTATGATCAAAGAGGCTGACGAAGGAGATTCTATATTCATCATGAATAGGTTGGGTTATGAATGGGAGGCTACTAGATAATTCTCCACACTGCCTTCTACAGACCACTATCCTCTGATCCTACTCAGGAGTACCCATGATTCCAGGCATTGGCAGGATTGTGTGACTATGTAGTCTCTCTCCTCAGGCCTACGCTTCCAGCGATCCTAGCTATCTTTGAACCACCAGTGACTTCCTGAGGAAATTACAATCCAAAGATGATCTGCCAGAAAACACCATCCTGGTTACTATACACCAACATTCCATGTGAGGATGGACTACAAGCTATAAGGAACTGTATACCCAACGATGTCACAGCACAGCTGCTGACTGAGTTTCAGATTTGGGGATGATTTATACCTTCAAGTCTATGGCACTGCTATGGGCAGAGCCCTGCATAGCTGCTTAATATCTGTGTATATCTGCATCTAGAACCCTGCAAATTTGTGGCTATCCACTTTATATCCATGGATGTGGATGCAGCTATCCGCAGCTCAAATCTGCAGACATTTGTGAAGATATAAAATTTTGTATCCACTCAAGGCTCTAACTATGGGTACCTGCATGCCCCCACAGTACGCAAACATTATTATGGATGACATAGAACAATGGTTCCTCAGCTTTCATCCACAAGTGTCCTTCCTCTATTTGCACTACATTGATGATATTTTCATCATCTGCAGCCACAGCAATGAAGCACTTGAAGACTTCCCCTGGGATTTCAACAATTTCCATCCCATTACCAACCTCAGCCAGGATCAGACCAAAGAAGAATCTACTTCTTGGACATTACAGTGCAAAGAAAACAACAGAACACCACTGGCCATTACTTAAAGTTCCCAGCTAAAAACTCTCCAGCATATCATGAAGGATCTACAACCTATCCTGGATGATGAAACCTTGTTTTCACAGATCTATGGAAGCAGGCTAGTCCTCACTTACAGATGCCCCTGCCCCCGGCCCCACCGGAAGCAAATACTCATCACCAACTACACACCATGTAACAGAAAAACGAACTCAGGAACCAATCCCTGCAACAAACCCTGCTGCTAACTCTGTCTTCATACCTAACCACTGACACCATCATAGGACCTACTCACAAAAACCATACCATCAGTGGCTCATTCACCTGCACATCTACTAATGTGTTATATGCCATCATGTGCCAGCAATGCCCTTTTGCCACGTATATTGACCAAACTGGACTGTCTCTACATGCAAGAATAAATGGCCACAAATCAGACATTAAAAATGGTAACACTCAAAAACCAGTAGGAGAGCACTTCAGCCTCCCTGGACTTGAAAGTTGACATAACTGAGCCAAAAAAAAAAAAAAAAAAAAGACTACAGCATGAAACTGCAGAGCTAGAATTCATATGCAAACTTGACAGTATCAGACTGGGTGTGAATAGAAATTGGGATTGGCTAGCTCACCACAACAGGTAATTTCCCCCCTTTTTGGCATTCTCATCAGTTTTGGCATTCTCATCACCTTGATTGAATTGGCCTCATTAACACTGTTCCTCTGCATAGTAATATAACACTCCTATCTTTGCATGTGTATATATCTCTGCCAAACTGACGAATTTTGCAAATGACACACAAAATGGGGCAGCAGTAAATAAAGAAGATTGCTCTGTTTTAGTGACCTATCAGAATTGCTTGGTAAACTGGGTGCAAACACTAGGGCTGTGTCTACATTGGCACCCCTTTCTGGAAAAGGGATGCTAATGAGACACTTCGGAATTGCAAATCCGCGGGGATTTAAATACCCCGCGGCATTTGTTACATAACTGCCGCTTTTTCCTGCTCGGGGTTTTGCGGAGAAAGCGCCAGTCTAGACGATTTTCGGAAAATAAGCCTTTTTTCCGGAAGATCCCTTATTCTTACTTTCAAGTAGGAATAAGGGATCTTCCGGAAAAGGGCTTATTTTCCGAAAATCGCATCAGACTGGCGCTTTCTCGCAAAACCCTGAGCAGGAAAAAAGCGCAGCTATGTAATGCAAATGTCGCGGGGATATTTAAATCCCGCGGATTTGCATCTAAGTGTCTCATTAGCATCCCTTTTCCGAAAGGGGTGCCAATGTAGACACAGCATATATGTTTACAAGAAATCATAGGGCTGAAAGAGACCTCAGGAGGTCATTGAGTCATTCAGTCTCCTGCCCAAAGCAGGACCAACCCTAACTAAATCATCCCAGCCAGCACTTTGTCAAGCCAGGACTTTAAAACCACCTCTAGTGATGGAGATTCTACCACTTCCCTAGGTAACCCATTCCAGTGCTTCACCATCCTCCTAGTGAAATATTTTTTCCTAATATCCAACCTAGACCTCCCCCACTGCAACTTGAGACCATTGCTCCTCATTCTGTCATCTGTCACTACTGAGAACTGTCTCTCTCGCCATTCTCTTTGGAACATCCCAGCAGGTAGTTAAAGGCTGATATCAAATCCCCCCTCACTCTTCTCTTCTGCAGACTAAACAAGCCCTCCAAACTTTTTCATTTCGTAGGGTTAGGGCTAATGAGGGGCCCAGAAGTGGACACAATACTCCAGATGTGGCCTCACCAGTGCCTAATAAAGGGGAATAATCACTTCTCATTAGCTTTCTTGACTACAAGGGCATACTGACTCATATCCAGCGTCTCATCTACTGTAATCCCCACGTCTTTTTCTGCCAAACTGCTGCGTAGCCAGTTGGTCTCCAGCCTGTAACAGTGCTTGGGATTTTTCTGTCCCACATGCAGGACTCTGCACTTGTACTTGTTGAACCTCATCAGATTTCTTTTGGCCCAATCCTCCAATTTGTCTAGGTCCCTTTGGACTCCTTCCCTACCCTCTAATGTATCTACCTCGCCCCCTAGCTTAGTGTCATCTGCAAACTTACTGATGGTGCAATCCAGACCCTCATTCAGGTAATTAATAAAGATGTTGAATAAAACTGACCCTAGAACTGATCCTTGGGGCACTCTGCTTGAAACTGACTGCCAGCCAGACATCGAGCTGTTGATCACTACCTGTTGAGCCTGACAATCTAGCCAGCTTTCTATCCACCTTACAGTCCATTTATCCAATTCATACTTCCTTAACTTGCTGGCAATAATTATGTGGGTGACCATATTAAAAGCTTTGCTAAAGTCAACATATATCATGTCCATTGACTTCCCCATGGTTTTAATACCATTGAACATAAATATGTATAAATCTAGTAACAACAAATGTTGGCCATAATTACAATGTGTGCGTGTGGTGGTCACTATTCTAGGAAGCAGTGATTCTGAAAAAGATTTGGGGGCTTCAGTGAATAAGCAGCTGAACAAAAGTGTGGCCAGGATCTTGGAGGCTGTGTAGCCTAAGGGCTAGATTGCTGATTAGATTGTCAGAAAGGGGGAAGGAGGCTGGCCTGCTTTTCTCCCTGTGTTCCTGGCTCAGGAACTCCATGCCACTCCCTGTCCATGTCTTTAAATCTGTAGTGTTACCCCAAGAATCCAGATTCCCTTTGTTAGGGTTTCTAAAAAAGATCTTTATCAAATATTATTTAAACCAAAATACCCACCTGGGAAAGTGAAGAAACAGATTGACAGAGTCACATGAGAGCCCATAACTCACCTACTACAGGACAGGCCCAACAAGGAAAATCTCACAACACCACTGGCTATCACCTACAACCACAGCTAAAACCCATCCGACGTATCATTGACAACCTACAACCTGTCCAGGAAAATGATCCCTCACTCTCACAGGCCTTAGGAGACAGACCAGTCCTTGCCTACATACAGAGAGTCCCCGTACTTGAAGTAAATACTGACCGGCAGTCACACAACACACCACAGAAACACTTACCCAGGAAACAATCTCTGCAACAAACCCCATTGTCAACTCTGTCCACATATTTCTACAAATGGCACCATCATAAGACCTAACCACGTAAGTTACATCATTAAGGGCTCATCCATCTGCACATCCACTAACATGATATATATGTCATTGTGCTAGCAATGCCCCTCTCCCATGTATATTAGTTGAAGTGGATAGTCCCAGTGCCAAAGAATAAATAGAGACAAATCAGAGATCAGGAAAAGTAATACACATAAATCTGTAGGAGAACGCTTTAACCTCCCTAGACACTCAGTAATGGATTTAAAAGTAGCCATTCTTCTACAAAAAAACTACAAAACCAGATTACAAAGAGAAACAACAAAATTTCCACGTAAACAATGAGCTGTCCTGTGGCACCTTACAGATAGATTTGTTAGGGCATAAACTTTTGTGGGTAAAACCCACTTCATCAGATGAATTGGCATGGAAATTAGAGTCAGGGACATGATAGATAGATAGATAGACACATGTATTAACAAAAAAAGGGAGTTATTTATCAAGCGTAGGACCAGTGTTAACAAAGCCAAATCAGTCACGGCGGATGTGGCTCATTCATAGCAGTTGATGGGGAGGTGTGACTACCAAGAGGAAAAATTGCCTTTGTAATGAGAGAACCAGTCTACATCTTTATGCTGTCTTAATTTGATTGTAATAAATTTGCAAGTGAATTGCAGTTTTGCAGGTGTTAGCACGGAGGACTGAGAAGCCTCTTAAATTCTCATTTAGTGAGCTCTGCATAAGTTGTGCTGAGAACTTTAGTATAGCTGTTATAGTTAGTGGCAGCTGTCAGTCTCACAAAATTGGGAACTTTCTTGATTGAGCACAAAACTTGAAAGCTTTCTCCATTCTGTGTGCACAGCTCAAAATATTAACTCTGCTCCTAGAAAAGTGTAGATAAGGATGGTGAAGTTGCCAGCTGTCATTTTATCCTTATTTGTTTTTGGTTTTTTTAGTTATCCTATTGTCATCATGTGAGCTTAGTGGTGGGTGAAATGGTGCCTCATTTTTAGCTGCTGATTGGTGTCAGGGCTGCATCTGGAATTTTAAAATAGTCTTTTCCGTGCCAACGGAAAGATTTTACCTATCACAACAGTCTGACAACCATTTAAACATGGCTTGCATTTTCTGTCATCACATCTTTGAGAACAAATCCCAAGTTAGTGTGCCACAATTAAAGACATGGACTTAGAAGTATGGCCATTAAACTATCCTTATGAGAAGCAACACGAGCATTTTCTAACCTTCTATTTTGCCTTTAAGAACTAGAGGGAAAATGGATATATTTTATAATTATCAATACCATTTGTATTTTCTGTTTCTCCAAATGCCTTCAGGAGAGACTTCTTTTTATGAAACTTGACATTTCTGGGGGCCTAGAATAACAACGTATTGTTAAAAAAAAGGTATAATCGGGCAAAGATGGTGTCTTGAGGAGTGTTACAGGTGAAATCTAACACTCAAACTGGACCTCAGCACTGGGTTTCAGTCATCCCCTTTGCACCAATTATAGGATTGGCATACATAGAGATGTCCCTGGCCCACTCCTGTTGCATCCTGTTAAGCCAGTCTGTGTAAGGTTGGCGTGATGACCCTTTCTTCAATGTAAACAGATTGAATAGGAATGACTTTGTGCCCTCACACAGTAGCTATTCAGGGCTTAAGTGAGGCAGAGCACTATGTTGGCCTCAGACACCAAAGGTGAATTTCACCCGTTAGCAATGTCATCTGGAACTGCCAATCTCAGCAGAAACCAGGTATACTTCTGACTGGGAAAATGAGGAACCTTAAAAAGAAATTGTCACTGTAGAAATCTATCACATACATCTTGTTCTCTTTTTTTTAAAAGAACTTAATGAAATATATAAAATAAAGTGCACTGTGGCATAAGTATAGCCCAACATAATGGGTTCTCATATAATTTTATATCTGAAACACTATCTCTTGGCTTTGCCACTATAAAGCAACTTTTATAATTTTCAATCTGGCAGTTTTTCATCAGAATCTCCTTCATATAATGGCACTTTTGGGGTCTTCAAATATTTTCCTTATCTTTGCAGGCTTCCCAGGCACCACCCTGCATGATTGATTGTACATCTGCCCTTTCTTAGTCTCCTTAAGGGATTTTTTTTATTAGGGCTCTTTCCTCAAGGGTGGATTCCTGTGGAAAATGTACTACACCAGGCTTGTTACAATGGCAATAGTTTATCCTGTCACCTAGTCTTGTAAATAGGCCTTAGAACTTTAGCCATCTTTGAGCCTTAATATTATTTAAAAAGTGCCTCCTGCCTCTTCTCTAATTAATTGCAATCAGGAAGGCTAGCTGGTGGACACATGGTGTCACAGCTCTGTGAAATGCTGCCTGATGGCTATAAACACTGCCATATGTTCTCTGTGAAATATTGCTATAATCACTGGCAACAGGAAAAGCTGATATGTGATGAAGGATGGTTTCTTCTCTTCTTTTCTGCTTTATTCTCAAAATCTGTAAGGAGCTGGCTGATCAACTTAATGTTTTCTTTCAGCTGCCTCTACTGGTAGCTGATTTGTCTGCTTTTTGAATTTTACTTCAGTAATTTTCAGACTTCTATATTCATGCTTCAAATTATAGCTGCCAGTGAATTGGTTTGTGTATCTTGTCACTTTGCTAACACTACACTTTAATGAGGCTATATCCTTAGTTCAAAGGAAACTTTCCCCCTGAAATAGATGGTTAATGTAATTGCTAAAGCCAGGTTGCTGGAAAATGGAAGAGTTAAAAATGAATGTACAGAAATTTTTCAGTTAGAAAAGTTCATGTTCTTTCCTGAAAATGCAGGTGGCTGGACAGTTTCTTAGCTTAATTGCTCAGCTGATTTTTTTGGCTTGGGAAACAGTCTAAACTTGTATATAGGGTAGAGAGAGAGTGAAATCTCAAAAGCCAGGACTTTAATATTTAATCAATATTAAATGATTGATCATCCATTGACATAAAGCTTAAAGTTCATAGAATCATAAGAATGTAGGGTTGGAAGGGATGCAGGAGATCATCAAGCCCAGCCCCAGGTACTGGTCCAAATTATTCTGGTCCAAATTATTCTGGCAGGTACTGGTCCAAATTATTCTGAAAGGCCTCCAGTAATAGGGATTTCACTACTTCCCTTGGAAGCCTATTCCAGAACTTAGCTACCCTCATGATTAGGTTTTCCTAACTTAAATGCCCCTTGCTAATGGATTAAGACTGTTACTTCTTGTCCTATCTTCAGTGAACATGAAGAACAATTGATCACCATCTTCTTTATAGCAGCCCTTAACATATTTGAGGACTATTAGGTTACCCCTCAGTTGTCTTTTCTCAAGATTTAAACCTGTCCCCCTTTTTTTAACCGTGCCTCATAGAGAAGGCTTTCTAAATCTTTGACCATTTTTGCTGCTGTGCTTTGCTCTCTCTCCGGTTTAGCCATAGCTTTCCTAAAGTGAAATGCCAAGAATTGGACACACTACTTCAGCTGAGGCCTTCGCAGTGCAGAGTCGAGCGGGATAATTACCTCATGGCTCTTGCATACCACTCTTCTGTTAATACATGAGGGTATGTCTACACTTGCACCCTATTTCAAAATAGGGATGCAAATGAAGACATTCGAAATTGCAAATGAAGCCGGGATTTAAATATCCTGTGCTTCATTTGCATATTCGTGTTATGGCGCTATTTCTAAATAGCATTATTTCGAAAGAACAGACACTGTTAAGACACGGTTATTTTGAGAGAAAACCTTTCTTTCAAAATAACTGGTAAACCTCATTGTATGAGGAATAAGGGTTATTTCGAAAGAAGGGTTTTCTCTCAAAATAACTGCGTCTTAACAGCGTCTGTTATTTCAAAATAGCGCCATAACGCGAATATGCAAATGAAGCATGGGATATTTAAATCCCGGCTTAATTTGCAATTTCGAATGTCTTCATTTGCATCCCTATTTTGAAATAGGGTGCAAGTGTAGACATTCCCTCCCAGAATACTAGCCTTTGTCACTACTAATCATTGTTGACTCGTATTCAATGTGATTCTCTAATCCTGAATCCTTTTCAGCAGTACTACCTTTTAGCTGGTCTCCATTTTGTAGTCATGGATTTGATTTTTTCCATCTTTCCAAATGTAGTATTTTGCACTTCTCTCTTTTGAATTTCATCTTGTTGACATCAGACAAGTTCTCTGATTTGTGATGGTAATTTTGAATTCTAGTCTTGTTGGCTCACTTCCCAGCTTTGTGTCAACTGCAAATTTTATAAACATACTCTCCACTGCATTATCTAAGTGATTACTGAGAATATTGAGTAGTTCAGGACCCAGGACTGACCTCAGTGTGACTTTTCTAGATATGCCTTCCCAGTTTGATAGAGAACCATTGACTACTATCTGACATAGGTATGCCCTGGCAGGAATATTAAATCTATGTACTTGCTAGCTTGCATTCAGAAAGGGTGATACTCCTGTGTAGACAATGACTGGAGAGCGTTTTCCACAGGGGGCCAGACAGGGCTCCTTCAGGAGCGTAAGCACGTGGTAATGAGTCAGCCTGCGCAACTCAGGAAACTCCATGGTGTCTCAAACTATTCTTTGAGGACAGTGTTTCAACCTGTTGTGTGCACACCTTCAAGTAATTTAATCTGCACATATTCCTCTACTTTGCTTATGAGAACGTCATAGGGCACTGTCAAAAGTGTTACTAAAATCTAGATGTTTCACTGTCTATTGGTTTTCACCATGCACTGGGCCAGTAATCCTGTCAAAGAAGGAAATAAGGTTGGTTTGTCATGATTTGTTTTTGACAGTTCCATGCTGGATATTCCTTATAACCCTGGTATACTCTAAGGCTACGTCTAGACTGGCATGATTTTGCAGAAATGCCTTTAACAGAAAAGTTTTTCCGTTAAAAGCATTTCCGCAAAAGAGCGTCTAGATTTGGCACGGGTGCCTTTGCGCAAAAAATGCTTTTGCACAAAAGCATCCGTGGCCAGTCTAGACGCGATTTTGCGCAAGAAAGCCCCGATCGCCATTTTCGCCATCGGGGCTTTTTTGCGCAAAACCGTTCTTCCCTGTCTACACTGGCCCTCTTGCGCAAGTATTCTTGCGCAAGTATTCTTGCGCAAGAGGGCTTATCCCTGAGCGGGAGCATCATAGTATTTGTGCAAGAACACTGACAATCTTACATTAGATCATCAGTGTTCTTGCGCAAATTCCAGCGGCCAGTGTAGACAGCTGGCAAGTTTTTGCGCAAAAGCGGCCACTTTTGTGCAAAATCTTGCCAGTCTAGACGCACCCTAAATGTTTACAGATGGATTGTTTTAATACTTTATTCCAATATCTTTCCAGGTATCAAAGTTAGGCTGACTATTCTATAATTCCCTAAGTCCTCTTTGTTCCCCTTTTAAAAAATAGGCAGGCCTGCTGACAGGGGACAAAAAGGATTTGGGGAGGAGGACATTTAGGGCATGTCTCCAGTAGGAAATTATTTTGAAATAACTTACTTTGAAACAATAACTCCCAAAATAATAATTTGGAAATAGTGGGTTCACACTATGGGAAGCCTCGAAAGTAGTCCGAGGTAGGCTCCATTAATGTGGATGCGCTACCTCAATTTAGAGCACCAGGAAGCACTTGAGAGTAATTAGTTTGAATAACTCTGGGAAGTAGTTATTTCAAAATAGTGGCACCAGAGCATCCACACTAATAATATTTTTAAATAACTGTTTTGAAATTAGCATTATTCCTCAAGGGAAGAAGGACTTATTTCAAAATAACCAGCTCATTATTTTGAAATAATGGGCATGGTAGTGTGGACTCTGTGCTTGCTATTTTTAAATAAGGGGAGTTGTTTCGAAATAACTCCCTAGTGTAGACCAGGGCCTACTTAGGCAACAGCAATGGCCAAAGCCCTGGGTAGCATTGAAGGGCTGGCAGGGGAAGGCCAGCCCCCAACCTCACATCTTCCATCTGAAGCCCTACCCTTTCTGGGAACATGGAGCCACCCCCACCCAACTTGCCTAGGGGCCTGGCAATTCTGTCAGACCCCCTGAAGATAAGTACTATATTAGCTGTTCCCGAGCTCTCTGAAATCTCACCCATCCACCATGAGTTCTTGACAATAATTGGTAATGGCTCTGAAATTTCTGCAGCTAGTTCCTTCAGTAACCTAAACCAAATTTTATCAGGTTCTGCTTAGTTGAATATCCCTAGCTTACATAAATATTCTTTAACCTTATTTTTCCCTATTTTGGCTTGCTTTCATTCTCCTTATGAAGATAGCTGTATTGAGTATCTAGTCAGCATTACTCTTTTTAGGGATGGCATTGAACACTTCAGTTCTTTTGACGCTATCAGTTAGTAGCTCTCCTTCCTTCCTGAACAGAGGATCTACTCTTTCTTTAATCTTTCTTTAGCTCCTAATGTAATTCAAGAACCTCTTATTGCCTTTTATGGCCCTTACTAGGTATGACTCATTTTATGCTTTAGCCTTTCTGATTTTGTGCTTGCGTGCTTGTGCTATTCTTTTGTATGCCTTTTTAGCTATTTGTCCATGTTTCCTCTTCATGTAGGATTCGTTTTTGACTTTCAGATCATTTAAGAGCTTCTGATGGAGCTATAATTGTCTCTTGCTATTCTATCTCAATGCAAAAGAAAGACAACTCTGCAGCTGCGCCTTTAATATTGTCTCCTTGAGAAACTGTTAGCTCTCCATAATTCTTTTATCACTTTGATTTTCATTGCATGGGCCCCAGCTAGGAGTTCTCCGAGTCTGTTAATGTCACTTAGTCTAGTTTGTCTGGCTGGCCAGATAGACTGGAATGCCCAGGCTCCATGATAAGACTGTTGGTGCTTTACGAGTTTCACACTTGTTATTGGGTTGATGAAATCGAATTTATGAAGAACATAACCAGTTTGAGGTCTCTGCCCTGCTTCTTGACAGTCTGCTCTGAGATTGGTACTCATAGACTCATAGACTTTAAGGTCAGAAGGGACCATTATGATCATCTAGTCTGACCCCCTGCACAATGCAGGCCACAGAATCTCACCCACCCTCTCCTAGAATAATCCTCTCACCTATATCTCAGATATTGAAGCCTTCAGATAGTTCGAAGACCCCAAGATGCAGAGAATCCTCCAGCTGTGATCTGTACCCCATGCTACAGAGGAAGGCGAAAAACCTCCAGGGCCTCTGCCAATCTACCCTGGAGGAAAATTCCTTCCCGACCCCAAATATGGCGATCAGCTAAACCCTGAGCATGTGGGCAAGACTCACCAGCCAGACACCCAGAAAGTTCTCTATAGTAACTCCTATCATCCCTCCATTGACCTATTTACCACTGATAATGAATGGTCAATTAGTTACCAAGATCATGTTATCTCATCAAACCATCCCATTCATAAACCCATCTAGTTTAATCTTGAAGCCAGATAGATCTTTTGCCCCCACTACTTCCTTGGAAGGCCGTTCCAGAACCTCACTCCTCTAATGGTTAGAAACCTTCGTCTAATCTCAAGTCTAAACTTCCTACTAGCCAGCTTATATCCATTTGTTCTTGTGTCCACATTGGTATTAAGCTTAAATAATTCCTCTCCTCCTGGTATTTATCCTCTAATATATTTAAAGAGTGCAATCATGTCCCCTCAGCCTTCTTTTGGTTAAGGTAAACAAGCCAAGCTCCTTGAGTCTCCTTTCATAAGACAGGTTTTCCATTCCTCGGATCATCCTAGTGGCCCTTCTTTGTACCTGTTCTAGTTTGAATTCATCCTTCTTAAACATGGGAGACCAGAACTGCACACAGTATTCCAAATGGGGTCTCACCAATGCCTTGTATAACGGCACTAACACCTCCTTATCCCTACTGGAAATACCTCGCCTAATACATCCCAAGACCGTATTAGCCTTTTTCACGGCCATGTCACAATGGCGGCTCATAGTCATCCTATAATCAACCAGGACTCGAGGTCCTTCTCCTCCTCCGTTACTTCCAACTGATGTGTCCCCAGTTTATAACTAAAATTCTTGTTATTAATCCCTAAATGCATAACCTTACACTTCTCTCTATTAAATTTCATCCTATTGCTATCACTCCAATTTACAAGGTCATCCAGATCTTCCTGTATAATATCCCGATCCTTTTCTGAATTGGCAATACCTCCCAACTTTGTGTCATCCATAAATTTTATCAGGACACTTCCACTTTTGGTGCCAAGGTCAGCAATAAAAAGATTAAATAAAATTGGCCCCAAAACTGATCCCTGAGGAACTCCGCTAGTAACCTTCCTCCAACCTGACAGTTCACCTTTCAATATGACCCGCTGTAGTCTCCCCTTTAACCAGTTGCTTATCCACCTCTCAACTTTCATATTAATCCCTATTTTTTCCAATTTAACCAATAATTCCCCATGTGGTACTGTATCAAATGCCTTACTAAAGTCGAGGTAGATTAGATCGACTGCATTTCCTTTATCTAAAAAATCTGTTACTTTCTCAAAAAAGGAGATCAGGTTGGTTTGGCACGATCTACCTCATGGTCATGAGCCTCTTCAGACATTGTGACCATATCATCCTTCATCCCCTTTTATCTTTATCCAGACACTTTCTGCTAGTCTGCCTCTCACTTCCTTGTGTTATGCTTAGAAAAAGCACACAGGATCTTTTTCAGGGGGGTAAGGCAACACGCCGCATTTATTGATAATATAACAAAGTAGCATATACATTTACACACACACATGTCTTGCTGATGGAATAGTTACCAGTCTGTTGCTTGGCCCAACCTATTGGCCAGGTAGGTCGGGTGCGAGGAAAGAGCTGGGTTCTTGTCAGTCCGGACTGTTGCTCCACGGTCATAGCAGGATAGAACCCAAAGAACCACGCAAGACACCTCATCCTTAATAGGATTTTCCTTCCATGGGAGTCTATGTATTTTGCCTTGTCAGGCCTTAATCAGTCATTCAGCATCACAATCAGTTTTTGCGACATATGTTTATCTGGAGGTTGTTCTCACAGTCTTCTGATATCAATATGCTGATGACTCCTCCTGGGTGTTGTCTTCTGGTGAAACTTGTTATTGGTTCCCTATCAAGAGATGCTTGCCACTGACTTCAGGGCTCGTCAATCTGCTTTGGTCCAGTTTGCATCTTTAGTGTGCTTTAGTTTAGTTGATAAGTATTTGGTGCTTCTCAGTCGCCGGCCCCTCCTCTGACCATTTGAGCATGCAGTGGCCTTCACACTTATCTCTCCTAAAACATTCTCTCTCTCATTCACACAAACAATGCATTTACATAATTGCAGCACAGAACAAAGGGTACTTCTAGTCACTTTAACAAAGTTACAGAGTGTTTCAACATTAAACTTCTTTCTATCTATTACAAGGCCTTACCTAATATTAAGGTCACTATGTATTACAATATTCCATCCCTTCACTTTAACATCAGAACATGCTAAATCAAACAGAGCTTGAGCTAAGTTAACAAAACTGCCTGGACTGTCTGAGGCCTACATCTTGTGTTTAAGTTTAATCCAAACCTTTTGCTATAACATACATTCATTAAATAACTTATTACCCACAAAATTACAAGGCTACACTTGTGGACCTCAGAATGAGTATATTTATTCTTGATATATAATGCAGTATCTCTTCCCTCTTTGCCCTGCCTGCACTTCCTGAATATACTATTCTCCTTTATACCAATAGTCCAGTCTGGAGGTCTATTTAACCATTCTGAGATGTCCATTAAGTCATAATTTAGCTTATGTACAAATACTTCCACATCTTCCTGTTTATTCCCCATATGCCTTGCATTGTTACACATCTCAGATGTTGATGATGCTCTGCCTTGATTTCCTTCTTGTTGCTTCTATCTTCCCAATGTCACTTTCCATTCTGCTCACAACAGACAGCATTTTTATGTTTATCTCTGGGCTTTTTTCACCTGTCCCCTTTGAACCCAATTTAAAGCCCTCTCATTAGATGGGTGAGTTGGTGTGTGAAGATGCTCTTCCTTTTGGTTAGTTGGACCCCATCTTTTCTCAATATTCCTCTTTCCTGGAACTGAATTCTGTGATTGAAGAAGCCAAAGCTCTTCTCTTGACACTGTCCATGCACCATGCATGTACTTCCAGGATGTATGTGCCCCTTACCAGGCCCTTGTTCTCAACCAGGAGGATGGATGAAAATACAATGTGTGGCCTGATTCCTTTAATTTCACTCCCAGAACCCTGTAGTCACTTCTGATCAGCTCATGGTTGTATCTGGCAGTGTCATTGAAAGTCACTGGTCTATGGAGGCATTAACCTTTCCAGACTACCGTACCCCTTTTGTGAGTCTGATTTGTCATACCCCAAGTTATTTCTCACTTAAAAAAAAAACAAAAGTGTCATAGCAACTATTATTGAAAACATTGTTTATTTTTTTCATTTTACCATGTAACTATAAAATAAATCAACTGGAAATATAAATATTAGACTTATATTTTAGTATATAGTATCTAGAGCAGTGTTAACAAGTCATTGTCATGGACTCACAGGTCATTACCCCTTCTTTGCTCCATATGGTCCTTAAAGACCTTCTTGGGGGGCCCAATCTCTCAGGGGTTAAGCCCCTCTGCCTCTTGGAACCACACTTCTCTGAACCTTTAGCACACCTGTCTCTCTATATGGACCCTTCAGGTGCAACTCTCAACCAGCAAAAACCAGATGGGTTTATTGAGTGTTTGAACACAGCATGGGAACTCTAAAAGCCCACAGGCCTGGCCTCCCAAAGCACAGTGCATCTAAGTCTCTCCTGCATCCTGACTGCTCTCTCCTCCCCGGGCCAGAGACCCTGTGCTTTTCAGCTGGGTATCTGTTATCACCTGCCCACAAGTCTCCCTTCTGCCCTTTTTCTACAGTCCAGGTAAATAGGTTTGCCTGGGCCCCTCTCTTTCTTCCCTATAATCTCATCCACCTTTGTTTCCTTTGGAGCTCATTGGCCAGATTACCAAGGTCCCTCTCCATATCCCATTGTCCTTCCACTGGCTAAAACGGGCCGTGTTGTCTGAGCTGGATCACCACGTCAACAGATGCTGAGGTATCAATTCTCCAAGCCACTGCCAGGGTCCCAAGTTCTGTTGCTGGTATTCTATAATAACAAATTCCCTCTCCCTTCACCTTGTTAAACCAGTAACACTCAGGGCAACTGAGTCCCATCCTCTCTGCGTGCAAACCATTGAAAAACCAAGCAAATCACCCACTTTGTGACAGTATGAAATTTTAGTTTGTTCTAACATTGCTTGTGCTTTTTACTTAGCCTGCTTTAAAAAAGGCAAATATCTAAATGAATTGATGTACCCCCTGAAGACCACAGTGTACCCTGTAGGCCTGGTTAAGAACCACTGACATAGACAAATTGCATAGGGTGGTGGTCAGGGGAACCGATGAGCCTTAGCAACTTTTTCTGTAATGTCTCAGATGCAGGCTGGAGGCATTATGGACCATGACAGGTAAGCCAATATATGCTTTCATCCACCCCAGAAGAGAGTCCCTGACCACCAGCTCCTTACATCTCTTCTTCTTGGGTGCAATGTCTGTGAGCCTCCCAGGCTTGAGGCAGGTGGATCCTCCACCATAGCCATTGAGGCATGCTCCTTCCTTCCTATTGCCAATACATCACGTTTGTTCTTGACCAGAATGGATGGGGATCAGAGCACTATACTGTGAGAGGTGACCGGCAGCCAGTCTACCCCCCATAAAGCAGCTTGTTCTCCTTCCTTTTCTGGTGCCATTATAGTCATTAGTTGTCAGCCAGTATCATCTATTCCAGATGTTTCTATGTACATCTGTCAATGAAGTCCTTGGGCTCCTGGATGCTATGCAGTTCTTGTTCGCTAGTATAGGATCAGTCCCTCAAGGCTTTCTGACAGTATAAACATATGCTTTGCAGGAGAATTCTTGATTTCTTATCACACTACTTCTACAGTATCATAAATGTCTTGTAGTTTACTATGTAATTTTAGTGTGTTTGTGTATATGGTCCTATGCACCCCAATTTTTTTCTGTTATGATTTGCTTCTGACATTAAGTTCAAAACTCTAGCCCCCAGTCTGTGAACCCTTCATTAAGAGCTGCAGTCCTCACTACATCACTGTGCTGGGAAGCCTCAAATGACTGTCTCCACAGTAAGTACAGTTCAATAATGGAAAAGCAGTGTATTAAAGATGTAAAGTATTTGTGTCTTCAGTTAGAATCATAGGGCTCATTTTGAGGTAATCAAATAGAATTGTTTCTACTCAGTTTATCAGAATTGGTTTCTTTGGAGCCCCTTTCCTGCTTAGAGATGCCTTAGATTACTATTTTTAATGGGTTTCTAGCTCTGAGAATAATTTTATTTTTTAAAGAAACAGCTGATTTTTAACAGCTTCCTAAATGTCTTGGGAGTTGTAGGCTGTTGAAACAGGCTTCTTTCTTTCTTTCTTGCTCTCTCTTTTTAACCTTATATGCATAGCTCAGGCTATTAAACTGTATGCAGGTGATTGATCTCTTTAATAAAACACAGTTCTTTAGTCAGGAAAGAATGATAAACAAATGTACTTTGTTTGTCCAGTGCTTTGGAGATTATGGTAGCGTGAGGGCATCAAGAATGCCTCTTAACTGATAAGTTAGATGAAACACATCAATTTCAACAAGTCTAGAACCAGAATGCTTAAGTTAATTTTGTTTGTGCTTTCTGTCCATTTGTAATACCGTGTGCATTTTAACAGAATGTATTTCATACTTAAGTAAAGAAAGGACCTGGTAGGTAAATGATTCTGGCATTTTCTGGACAATCATTAAACAAGAACATTGAACAATCACTTTGTCTGATTTACATGCTTGTCCTGTTCATTATAATTCCCCCTTCTGCATGGTTTCAATGGACATCTGTCACAAACATACCTGGGGAAGGAAGAGGGGAGAGTGTAACTGTAGAACAGCATGTCTCTAATACTACACTGATTCATCCTTTTTTAAAATGCATACATTGCTGCAATTCTGAAACCAAGTACTCCTTGTTCTTCTTATATACATATGGTCTGTCTGCCCAGCTACGCCGTGATATATCCCGAGTAACTCCATTGATACAAAAGCAGAGTATGTAAGAAGAGAATCAAGCCCCTATTTCTTTAGCTAATCACTAAAAAGCATTTTTATGGCAACTTCTCTTTTAACGGTATATGGTGTTCTGAAGGACAACACAGCTTTATTAAGACGTCATGTGAACACCGTCATATTTTATAGCACTCTAAAGGAAAAATGCAGTAAATTTGTCATTATTTTTCTTCAGGCTTATAATGCTTTTTTCATTATACAATGTGATGAAAGACTATTGCTCTTTTTTTTTTTGGAATTGTCATGAGAATGAGGCAAAACATAATTATTTCTACTAATATATGGATTTTTTTGTATTGCTGCATTTACTAGTATTTAAGGTGATTAGTTCTAAACTCTCTGTGGGATGAAAGTTGGCACACAAAGTAAACAGTTCAGGAACATATATTTTATTTTAAAAAGTCCCTATTCTTAGGGGTAGGCCTAAAACTGAAAGGAAATGTTGACAAGTTCACACATTTTCTGTTCCTCCATCAAAGCCAAACCCTTAATGATTAATTATTTGATTTTTTGAAAGAAAATTAAAAATAACCAAAGCTAGGTTGCCTTGTGTACATAGGAGGGGCTGTAGTTTTATCTTGACTGTCAAAAGTAGCTGCAGAACTCCTACCAAAGCTAATGGGAGCCATCTCCCAAAATTATTTTACGAGAGTAAAGTAATCCTTTCAAATATGAAGGAACAATATAGTTTGTTGTACCAAATATGCTGTTATATCTTGGCATAATGAGATGAATTAATGGCAGTTTCATCCTTAACTCTTGAATTTGCCCCTTTTGCCTTCCCTCTCCCTCTCCATCTCAGGCCTGCTAATTACTGAGGAAGTTGGTGAAAGTTCAAATGATATCATAGAACATTTGGATGCCTCCTTTGAGGCATGGCATGTTTCTTTTTGAAATGCTGTCTGTTGGTAATGGATTTGGGATAGTGTCCAAATTAAATCAAAAGTATTCTAACTTGTCTTTTGATTTTGACCACTAAACTTTCATTTGGAACAATGCCCCACAGTGTTGTCTAATTTGAACCATGACTGATTTGCTTTTACACAATAAATGCCATTTGGGCGGACATAGGCTTATGAATTCTTTCTTAACACTTTTGTGTAATACTGTGTATTGGGGAAAATGGGAAGGATTAAGATACAAATCTAATTTCCATCAAGAGCACTCAAAGTCAAACATTGTAAAAAAGATTCTGTTGGGGTGTAGCACATGAGCAGATGATAAAGGCTGTGATAATGGTGTTGGTATTAAGTTATGCTTTTAGGCATAGTGGAATCTCAGTTAACGATCTTGTCCTCGGATAACTGACTAGTTCAGTGTGGCTAGATCCCACTAACAGTCACTATTATCAAGAATGTTGAATTCAGATGCACAATGCCCAGCCCCACTATTGTCACACAACAGCTCATAAAGAAGAGTGATTTTTGTTTTATTTCTTGCCTCGTTTTAATATTGTGAATGTGTAACCCAACCTCTTGTGAGTGAATGCCTTATTGTGTTTTCAACTGAGTTATGCTATGATGGCACAGAGCAGGCAGGCATTGATATTTGGTAGTAGTCATGGCAACCAAGAGTAAAATGTGGGCATGATGCAGGGATAAGATCAAATGACTGACACATCTAGCATGTGCTGGAATTATTTAGACTGCACTATAAATCTCACTTTTTTTAAAGGATCTTCCAATAGCAGACAATAATATATTACAATAGTGAAGGGGAAAACAGCAAGGCACAAATATTATTGCTAAAGTCCACCAGGAACAACACAGCAATCCATGAGCTATGCTTTTTACTTTACCTTTTCTTTAGCCTCTCTCCATAGATAGCTGTATGTGTGGTTTATGAACTAGAGACAAAATACTGTAGGAAAGCCAAACTAATAGGAAAACTGAGAGCTGTGTTGGGCTGCTCCTGCTGTATTGATTTGTTTTCTCCACTTGTCTTTCACAAGTATTTGTGTAAGAGCTGGGTATTATTTTTTCATCAAGAGGCCTTAAAATATTTTACAAAGGAGGTAAATATTAGAGCTGAGTGAAATTTTTGGCCTGAGCTTTCCCTCCATCTCCTTAGAGAAAAATGCATATTTGATGACACAAATGGTTCATGAATTGGTATCTGTTTCACAGAATTGTTCATTTAAAATATACTAAAATTATTAAAAGAAAATGAAATGTTACGTGTGCTCTAAATTGAAACAAAATGTATAATTTTGGGTCAAACAGTGTTTCATTCAATACAAAATGAATTCTTTTTCTAAGTCTTTTGGAACTGTGAGGAAACTAACAAGTCCCTTATTTGCACAGCTCCAGTCATTATTCCCATTTTACTGATGTGGAAACTGAGGCACAGAACTATGAAATAACTTGCCTAAGGACTGCCAGCTGGCTATTGGCAGAGCCAGGAATAGAATTCAGGTCTTCTGAGTCCAACTGCTACTCTATCTACTTGGTTACACTGCCAAATTCATTTGTGACCCCCTTGTCTCTCTCTCCCACCTTTCCCTCCTCCCTCCCTTGGCAAGGACAAGCTTCACATGGTTAGAGATTGAGCTGTGTGTATATATACCCAGAACACTAAAATCTTTTTGGGATGGGTTATACGAATTTACAGTATAAATACCAACGGTACAATATAGGAAAAGGCTGTCCAAGCTCCAGAGCCTGATATTTGTCAAAATAATGAAGTTTCATGGAAGAGCCATCATAGACGTAATGCTTTCTTGAGACTACTCTAAGCCTTATGAAAAGACAGCAAGCTCTACAAACATATCTATTTCTGTCTCAGCAACCAGCTGCAAAACAAATGGCTCATGTATGGCATGAGAGACTAACTCAACTACTGATCTCCGTGAGTGCTCTTCCAGAGTGTACTTGCAAAACCCATGCTCCCCCTTCCTTTTTGCTTTGTGGTCCTGAAAGTCTCCTAACTATTATTCATGTTTGGACTGGAAATCCTAAACAGCGTCACTAATATTCTAATATCTGTGACACTTGGGGAAAATACTCAATTTTGTTTCCATCCCTAAGAATCTTAAAATTAAAAATGGAACTTAAATGATAAGACGCCAAAGCTCTCTTGTCCTTACTATTCAATGTTCAAGGAAAAATAAATAGGCTTATTATGATATCAGGTATTCACTTCAAAAGTAAAACTTTCACAGTGTAGACATAATTTTCCTTAGGTATTTACTATAGCTTCTTATAATGCAATTAAAATAAGGTAAATATTATAGTAGCTCATTATGTAATGTAAAAACTGAATTCATAAATGGTTCTTATTTAAGGGAGACGATAGCAAAACTCATCAAAAGCCTCTTTCCAGTGGTTCAGTTTGAATTCTCTAACACACATACGCCTACTATCATTGTATGTTCACTATACAGATCTGCAAACCGAATTTCTTATGGAGGAAGCAAGTCTCTGTTGCTCCGACAACAGTGTGGTTCACAGTAGAAACACATTCAATTCCACATAGTAATAGTGCTTTAATAACAGCTAAAATGTGTTTCATGGTGGATGTTGATAACTAAATGCTTATCCTATATATAGAAATTCAAATAATTGGAATTTCTTTATAGCCTGGATCTAGTGGAAGACCTCTATATATAGAAGGTTAAAATCAATAGACTGTTTTGGTTATTTTTCATATGTCTGTGGTATGTTTAATATAGTATATTTGTATCATGGGTTCTGGTGCCTGTAAATCTGAGGTCTCTTTTCTTGAATGAATGAGGAGATAAGCAATTGAATTTGAAAGATACTTTATGCAACAGAAAAGCAATTTTATTTCCAGTTATCAAAGGGCAAGAAGCAAACTACCAACTGAACATCAAATATTTATAACCCTCTGTCACAGTTCAGGGCAACTGCACCTATATTCCGCCTCCCGTAGTCCAGCAAGGGCACCTATGCCTAGGCTTCCAGCTCCTCAGCCATCGTACCTCTTGGGTGGAAACTTTGGCTTTTCTTCCTCCTGACCAGGGTTTGTTCAGGTTCCACAGTTCCCAGACTACACTGTGAGTTCCCCAGCAAGCCAGACTGACTGAACAGGCCTATGTCCATGTCCTGCTCTCTTCACAGAGGCTATGAACAATTTTAACTACACTAGTTATAAATTATATGCAGCCTTTTTTTAGAGAAGCACACTTACTCTTAAGATAGAAGTTTTAGGGAAAACTTATTAATAACAATCAAAGATTACACCTCAACTCCAATAAGTGCCCTGGTAAAGTGTTCAGTCTTTCAAACCACAGAGCTCTTTCTTGGGTCACAAGTTCATAACTGCTTTAGCTCAGAACAAGAACCATAAATAATTCATTCTGTCTTTTATGTAGCATGAGCTTCTGAGCTTCAGAATCTGGGAATGGTAATCATCAGCCAATGATTGTGTCCTCAGAGCATAGCTTCAAAATATTTAGGTCTTTGTATAACTGGAAGTTGGATTTTGCATTAATTTCTCCGTAAGTGTTTTCTGGAAAACTGGCTTAATTTGTTTATCCCAAAAGTTCATTCATGTCTGGCACATTGTTTAAAATGGCCCCTTTGAAGTTCATAACACTTTCCAGGGTTTACAGTGGTCCTGTCTCTCCACTAGAGAAGTTACACACAAACTCACAATAAAATATAAACTTTGCATTTTTAATACAGTGGACTCCAAACCTATTTAAACTTAATCCAATAAGATTTTTTCAAAGATATTGCAGGAAATTGCCATGTGTTTCATAGCCATGTGTTTACAGTTTGATCTGTACTCACAAGGAGCTATAATTCTGGCCACGTTTGAGGGGCAATCAACTGGATGACATTTCTCTGTTTGGATGTAACATAACTTTTGAATGCTACATCTTATCAATTTCAGAGAATATTCTAGGCATCAGAACCATATTGATGTTGCTGAAAATCAGAAAAAACAAAAGGAGGGAATGAAGGATTCTTGTACCCCTGGTGGCTGGTTAGCAGAGATACCAATTTCAGCCATCTCTGTAATTGTTGGGTGATGGCAACCTTTGACAACTCCCTTCATTGTAGTTCTGCCCACCATGCAGTTTAAAAATGTTGGCACACTGAAAGAGGAAACAAAGAAGGAAAATGTGAACAATGCAGGGGATGGGAGTTTACACATAATCTTTAGTGTGTGGGTGATTGGCAACCCTGACATAGGATGAATGGAGGTACACACAGCCTTTGTATGGAGAGGATGTATTGGGAACACTGGCAGGGGGAGAAAGGGAGCATTTGGGGAGACAGGGCCCCTGGCATGATGGAGAGGGGTGCTGGTGGCAGGAGTTTCGTGAAATAGGGGAACACAGGTAGCTTGGGAGCGGGAAAGGGGATGAAGGAATGCAAGGAGACTGTGGAGTGTGTAATGAACTTGGCAGCAACAAAGTGCACAACCCTCTGCTTATAAAGCTCTGCAGGAGGCTTCTTATAGCTAAACAGCACTGGGAGGGAGAACTCTGGTAAAAATTAAAAGCCTTTTTCTGTTTCAGTTTGGCCTCAAAGAGTTTTTTATTTAAATATTTCTAAAGAAAAATTATGCTCGCATCACTGCTTAAATAAAGTACAGGTTGGACCTTCCTCGTCTGGCACTTTCAAGACCTGACTGGTTCCGTCCGGATGAGGGATTTTGCTGACCACAGGAGGTTATTTCTGGTGCCCACCCCCACCCCGCAGCCCATATAAGCTGTGTGCTGGGCTTCCTGGCTCCCTTCCCCACCACAGCGCAGCAGCTTCCGGGTTCCTGCCCACCCCTACATTGTGCTGGCCCTCCCCACAGCACACTGGGACTCTCTGACCCTGCAATGGGTGTTCCTTTTGTGGCATTGCAGTCATGCTGGAGGTCTTTTCAGTATTAGATTTCTTTCCTGTAAACTATGGCATTTATTTCCTGAAGGAAATTTTTTTTTCCCCTACATCAACAGGTTTTGAAGTCCTATGTGTTGATTATTGCACTCTAGGATGTTACCAGTTTAGCCCAAATTGCTTCAGAATTTAAATATTGAACCTGTTACTACAATGGATGATTTTTTTTTTATACATCATGTCTTAATATGGGTGAACTTCCCAATTTGTTTATTTTTGGTATCCAAGAAACAATTCAGATTATAAGCAGAGTGGTCTGATTATAGCTGCTGTTGTCATACCATATCCCAAGAATGGTAAAGTCCTGCATTATTATTGCTGTTATTTATATAACACCACAAATGTACGTATAAGGGGCTCTATAACAGGAGGAAAGAAATGTGTCCAGACAGTTCTATGCAACAACATTTTAATGCCCTTCATTTTTAGCTTCAGGTGGCTAATAACAGAAGTCAAAAGTGGCCCATGTTTGGGGGAGCATTAATTGAGTGTTTATTTGTCTTTCTTTCTGTCTACCTAATAGTGTGTGTAATGCATGTATTTTAAATAGTTGCATTTGTAATGGTGTTACCCAACCATGATTTTCAACAGCATTTTCCTCGTGAGAAGACTGTCGTTAGCTATTATTATTATTAGGTAACCATACTTAAATGAAAATTATACATATTTCATTCCTTCTGTTTAGCTTTGTTAATAAAAAAAGTTTGAATTAACTAGCACAGAATAAGGGAAATAATAAAAGTAGCAGCTGGGCATGTGAATGTTGTGGATATAAAATGTTTTAAAGAACAAGAAGTATGATGTAAAAAGAATGTAGGTGGGAAAATAATCAATGACTTTCTTCATAATCACTGTTAGTGCAACATTCTGATTTGGAAATGCAGCATATTTTATATGTTAGCATGAAAAATCGGTTCTTACATTTTGTTCACTAAATTGATATAGACTCTATAAAAATCTACAGTGATATATGCACATATTGAGGATGAGAATCTGGTCTATGGGATTTGATGCATTGCGATGGGATTGTTATGGGAATGCATCAAACTTTGACCCATTCATGGCCATTCCAAAAACTAAAGGGATACATTCCAACTTAAAAATCACATTTCTGGCTGAACATTTTTTAACTTACTTTAGGTGTTACATGTAAGAAATTAGAAAAATTCAATCAACAAATCCTATGTAAATTGCATTTAAAATTGAAGTACAGAGAAAAATGCATGTAAAAGATATTCTATGAAAGGTTTAGTGTTACCCAGGTGTCTCATTAAACATCAAAAAAAGCAATAATAAACAACCATAAATTAAAACAGATTAAAGGAATGTATTCTACATTTATATGCCAAATGTGTCAGCAGTTATGAAAAATCAACTAGTTTGACAGCTGGTTGAGGGTGTTTTTATTTTTGGTTAGTATATTGAAAGTGCACCAGAGGTTCCCAGGATGTGTCTGTGATAAATTGTGTAACATCAATCATGTTTGAGCATGTGAAAGAAAGAAGATGCATTCTAATGTTTTATAGACATTTCATAGCATTTCATTCATTACCTTAGTTTACTGTGGCTATGAACTAGTTAACAGCATACATTTCTCAGTGTCTTACAGCTAAGGTTTCAGGTATGTTTAAAAGAAAATGAGTGCACTTTGCTTATCCTTTGTAAATGGAACTTACAAACAGAACTGCAATTTCAGTTAATAGCTATAAACCATTACTTTAATGGTTTGACAAGTAGCTATGAGGATCGACTGCAATATTTCAGCCAAGAAAGGTTTGAATATTAAATAAATGTAACCTCCCATTGGGTGCTTCTTTAACCCCCTACTAATTTTGGAAGGTGAATTTAAGAGCTGAAAGCATTTTAGAATAACTGTTAGGGGAGGGATGCAGTAGGATCTATGCAGCACATTAGTGCTTTCTGCTGGTAATCACAGATCCTTTTCATCTTCACATTATCCCTTCAAACATGTGATTTCAAAGTGCAGAATTTCAGTTGAGAGTTAGGTATACAATTGGCTTATTTCAGTATCATGTAGTGGGCAGTTATGAAGAGTTAGCTGATTTCTCTTATAGTAGTTCATTCAATTTTTATTTTTTCTTACTTTTGATAACCTGTTTGGATTGACAATTGGGAAAGTGATTTGTGATTTACCCATTAATGTAGCTTTTTTGTTTAAGCCAAAAGTCTCTGAGAAAAGAGATTTCAGTATGATACCTCCTTGGTATATTTGGCACTCAATAACTAAACTTGCTTAAAAAGAACCTGGAATGAAATCAACACAATGTGAGCAGAGCAAGAGATTTCACATGATTTGGGTGATTATTTCCTAATCCAAAGCAAGCGTTTCCTATAATTCTCCTCTTTATTTAAGAATGCTTCTGACATTAGCTGATTTCAGTTCGGGAAAATAGGATAATGTCTGTGTGACAGCTGTTCACACCGTATAAAATAAAACAGGTTTTTTTTCATACTGAACATAATTTTGAAATTTTAGTTGCAAGGTATGGAAATACTTGAAATGCATATATTATGATGTAGTGGAAATTTTGGGACAAGACTTCGATAACATCCTTAGCAAAACTGCTACAGCAACAATAAATGTATAATTACATTCAGAGGGAAAAGAAAACATCGGAGCCCACCTGTAATGGCTGTTCATATGATATATTTTTATTATTTTAATGAAAGCATGCTGAAAGCTGTTGATTACTCAATTGCTATTACTACATCAGATAGCCAATCAAAAGGCAATTTGGATTCTAGATAAGTGAGTGTTATCAATTATGCTCAAAACAGAAGATTTTATTTTTAAAGTTGTTCAGATGTTTTCTTGCAGACTAAGTTTGGTTAGTAATGAGCCTAAGCAAATCTCCCACTGAAACAGAAATTGCTACTGTCAAAGCACCTATTCATTTGCTAAGACCTCTTTTTGTTCCTAATTCCTCTTCTGATATATTGCTGCACCTGTATTATACCCATGAACTACTGTGTGAATGCACTTTTTCAAAGCATTACATTCTGATGGAAAAATAATATCCTTACGAATCATCTAAATTACATAAAATCTCTCCTAAATTACATGAAATCTCTTACAAGTTAGTTGATTTCTAAAAAGCTTTGATAGACACAAACACACATAATGAGCTGATAACACAAATTAGCCTCTTTCTTAGGATGGAGGATTAAAAAAAATACAGAGGCATGAGGAGATTCCCCTGTGAAACCACCCTAGTTCAAGCAGCTAGCCAGCTTGCTCTGCAGATGTATCAGCAGCCATAGCAGCATGTATGTGGTGCACAGGTGTTTTTAAGCATGTTTTTGTTCTTGAGCCAGCCTGAAACTAGTCTTTTTATAAGGGGGTAAAGAAATAATGCATCATTCACAGATATCTGCCAGTAGTAAATTGTCTACCTATTGTAGCAACAACAGAAATTTAGGAGATGAAGGCCATGCACACAGCTGAGGATGTATTATTTTTTTGCTGTTCATTATTTATATCTTTTTGGTAGCTGGCACAGTGGACTTAATGCTTTAGTTGCAGATAAAACAGCCTGATCCCAGCCTTGAACTCACAATTTAAAACAGACATACAAATGGAGATTGGGGTACAACATTTAACTAAAGTGGTCTTGCTGGTCAATCACTCCTGTTGCCTGGACCAATTAGAATTTGTCTTCTTTATTCTTTCTCTTATCCCTTCATTCCTGTTCACCCTTTTTACCAGTAAGTAAATACAGCATCTTAACTTGTTATATGGGCTGAACATTTTCCCATATGGCTGCTCTTAACCAAATGATAAGTTGTTTGGTGAGCGAGGCAACAGGAAATCTTGTGTGTCTTTTAGAAGTTGAAATCTACATCTTTGTAATGTTCATGGTTCTGCAAGCTCAGTAGACTGCATTAGACATTGTATTAGAATGGAATTCAATGACAAATGCAAAGTACTCCACTTAGGAAGGAGCAATCGGTTTCACACATACAAAATAGGAAGTGACTGTCTCGGAAGGAGTACTGCAGAAAGGGATCTAGGGATTATAGTGGGCCACAAGCTAAATGAGTCAACAGTGCGACACTGTTGCAAAAAAAGAAAACGTTATTTTGAGATATATTACCAGGAGTGTTGTAAGCAAGACACAAGGTGTAATTCTTCTGCTCTGCTCTGCTCTGCCCTGCCCTGATTAGGCCTCAACTGAACTATTGTGTATTGGGCACTACATTTTAGGAAAGGAGTGGAGAAACTGGAGACTGTTCAGAGAAAAACAACAGGTATAGAAAACATGACCTATGAGGAAAGGCTGAAAGAACTGGATTTGTTTAGTCTGGAAAAGAGAAGAGTGAGAGTGAACATAAGAGCTTTCAAGTACTTAAAAGAGTGTTACAAAAAGGAGGAGAAAATTTATTCTCCTTAACCTTTGATAATAGAAGCAATGGGTCTAAATTGCAGCAAGGGAGGTTTAGGTTGGATGTTAGGAAAAACTTCCTGTCAGGGTGGTTAAACACTGGAATAAATTGCCTGGAGAGGTTGCGGAATCTCCATCACTGGATATATTTAAGAGCAGGTTAGACAAACTTTGGTCAGGGATGATCTAGAAGGGGCTTGATCCTGCCATGAGGGCAGGGGACTGGACTTGATGACCTCTCCAGGTCCCCTCCAGTTCTAGTATTCTAAGATTACACTGAAATGCACCACAATATTCACCAACCCTCTTGTTCAATCTTTCTAAATGCTAACTTACAGCTGTCCCATTTATATGCTTCATTTAGCACCACCTGTTAGGCTCAAAATTCTTGTAGGGGAGATGGGGCATGGAAAAGTGCATTCACCAATGATTGTGCAAAGAAGTCATATTTTTAACCATAGTATCACTAGCACTGGAGATGAGGTAGGGGTAACATTTTTTTCTACAGCTGAGAATATTAAGGTTGCCAGTTTGTTTCCTTAACACCAAAATAATTGAAAGCTATGAGTGAAAGAACTTATTTGGTGTTGATCCTTCATCAACTCATTTTTCCCTTCACTGGCGTCTTAGCCACATCAGAATCCAATTCAGAATTGCTCACCAAGTTTTTCATATATCTGTCCAATACCTTTGACCTTATACCTATGACTCTGTACTTTCCTTAGGCAGCTTCACCAGTGTTGGTCACTTTTTTATCCTGTTTGCTTTAAGTCCCCACAGTTGAACTCCTCTTTTGGTACTAACTTCCCTCCAAACTTCCTTTTATCCTTATAGACTCAGCTAATCTGGCTAAAGCATGGTACCTACTGGGTGTCAGAAGCAACTCCTCCTGTGGCAGAATCCAACTGTGAAAAGAGATTAAGAGGATTTTAATAATAAACATCATAATGCCAGTATCATTCTTTGATAGGATTGTTATTGTTCAGGCTGAGTAGACTCCCTGATTCCTCTTATGCTTCAGTTGAAATATAGGGTGAAACAATGGTGATACTGATCTAATCTACTTATTTTTCTTTTCATTCTCTCATCTGTATGTGATAGTCACTATATTAACATGAAACAGAAATTATTCTTTTTCATATACAAAAGCAGCGACAAAATTAAGAAAACATAAGACAAGCATCATATTCATTTTTACCTGAGAAATTATACAACGAGCATTGTCAGCCTGTGTTCTGCTCTTTATGGCATCTTGCAGTAGTTTATTGTATGTTCTTTAATAGCAAAAATACTTCTGTGACGATTGGTCGCAGAAGTGGCTTCAATGAATGTGGCTCAAGTGGCACAGACATGCACTAGAAATAATAGTTAGAAATAAGAAAAGTTGCATTTTAGAAGTAGGACTAGTATAGTCCTTTCTCTGTCTGTTATAAGATGCACTCTTCCTAGCCTGAGGTGTTGATGAAATCCTAGGAGCAAGACCAAAGCAGGCTCCTTGCTTGCCCACCCTAGCTCTGAGCTGCTCCTGGAAGCGGCTACCATATCCAGCCCCTACGCAGAGGGGCCAGGTAACTCTTCATGGTGTGTGTCACCCCCCATGCCTTAAGGTGCTGCCCCTTCAGCTCCCATTGGCTGTGATGCCTGGTCAATGGAAGCTGTGGAGTTGGTGCTGGGGATGGGGGCAGCACATGAAACTAAAGTCACCCAAGTTAAACCCTGGTCCTATATGTGTAGTGTTCTTAGCAGAAATTAATTTTTGACATAAACAGATGTGATGAAACCTCTTTGTCTGAAAAGTGCAGTTTTTTGGGTCTAAACTGACAAAATATATTGTTTGGTTTTGCTTTTTGTGAGACAGTTATCACAGTGTGCTGTAGAATAGTGTGTGTTAAGAATAGTCTTCATCAGTGTCTGTCTTTTTCTAGATACACTTGCCTACATATTATAGCACAGATAGGGTTGTTTTGTAGTTCCCATCTTCAGGAAACCCTTGTGAAATGATGTTTAGGAAAACAATTATATAACTTGAATGAGGTCAGGTATTTTCTGGTTTTGGCAGATTGAGGAAATAGTCCACAGAATTTGCATGTCATACAACCAGTTTTTTTATTGCCAAGTTATTAAATAAGATGTTGTAGAAGTTGAAGACTGTACTGTACTATATCTACCTATCGCTACTAGGTGGATGTTGTATGGTTGAGGCATGGCTCTGACCCCTCTGGGTCTCTGGCAGCCACGCTGCCTCTCTATGTCCCACTCAGGTGCTGGACTGGGGGAATTAGTAGGGCAACTGGTGTTGTGGGTATGGCTCTCAGGTCGGGGGCCACACCATAAACACAATGAGTTAGCCCCGGTCCCAGGGCAGGGCAGCAAAGCATTCAGGAGCTCAGGCTGAGAGCCAACAAGTGCAGGCATTTTGCCTAGGAAAGAGGGAGACTGCCACTACCCATGGATTGGGATGGTAGTGGGGACACAGGCCCACCCACTCCACTGTGTCCCAGTCCAGGGCCCTAACACTGGCAAGCAGTCTGCCACTGGGTCAGTGGGGATTCTGACCACGACACGCTGACTCTCACCAGCAGTGCTTCAGACAAAGAGGGGTCAGCTACCCTGGGCTACTCCTTAATTCCCCCTCTGAGCATAACTGGCTCTGTAGCAGGTCCTCTGTGTTGTTGGAGATGTAGTTCTCTGTCAGGGTGGGAAGCTCCTCTGTGTCCAGGTCCATCATGATCCTGGCCAGTCCTCAACTACTTCGAAGTCTATAGCAGCCTCCCACCATGGGAGCTTACAGGAGGCATCTGGCCCCTCTGATGACTGGGGTCCAACTGAGTTCCTGAGCCCACCTTTTGTACTTCCTGTCCCACCCATCGACTTCTGGCAGGTTGGTGGAGTGGGGCATGGCTCTGCCCACGTGGGCTCAGTGATAGTCACCTTATGCTCTGGGTCTGTGGGCACCCAGCTGCTCCACCTCATTCCTGGGGGATATGCAGGCATTTCATGGAATCATCTCTCTTTTAGAACTATTTGGAAGTTCGGCCCTGTCTCTCTTTATAAGGGGATTTTGTGCAGAGACCTGGCTGCAATGTGGACATTGATATACCTCCCCCAACTTTATTGCATAATGTTGCCTGTTTTCTGAATCATAGGGGAAAGTATCAGATCAGCTGAATAACACTTGGTCTGGAGATAGACTGTAGCAAAAAAAAAATTCATGTTGGCTGAAGTGCAATCAAATTATAATCATATCTGTGCTAATATAAGCATAATACCTGTTGTCTTACGCACATGGATTCATGAAATTGTGAAGTCATCTACGTTTTGTTCTGAGCAAAGCCAATGTTAGGAGTCAACTGTAGACATAACTGTACACCTTAACAATGTAGCTTAAAACATAGTAAGTAGCAGCGGCCTACATAAGAAGGTTACAATGCTTTTATTTCATATTTTGTAGCTGATCAATTCAGTGTATCTGATTCTCCTCACCATTTCATGTGGTCATTTGTCTTCATCTACACATTTGTACCCATACTAGAGAGCATTGTGCTGTTGCTTTTGATTGTTTAAAAAGTACTTTTGCCAAGAAGCAGTGTTACCTTGGATTGAAAATTCTGAGCAACAAAACTCATGTAATCCTCCATAATTCTGAAATGCTATTTCTTTTCTGCTGTTAAATTCATTCTTTTGGCCACTTAGGCTCTTTGTTTTCCTAACTTATCTCTTCATTCTCTTCTAAATGCAGTTTTCAACATTGCCAGTAATTCTCAATATCCACTCTTTATTCTTCAATTAACACTTGAATTAAATTTATTGCATTTAAATTTGTTAGATTTTCTCAGCCATTTTTTATTGTCCCAGTGAGAAGAAAGACAAGATGGAAGGGATACGGTTTAATTAAGCCACAACACTTATTAATTTTACTCATCCAGGAACTACTTGGTAACACCTTCCTCATTGCAGTTTCTCATTCCTTCCTTCCTCACTCGCTTCCACCTCTTTGAGGGCTGTTGCCAAAACCTGATTCCAGCCCATTGTTGGGGCACCTATGCCTTTGCCTCACTAGTAACTTGAACTCTATTCTCTGATGTGAGCTGCAGTGGGAAAGATGGAGAAATCCACTTTGTCCTAGCCAATCTGTTAGTGAGAGAAATTCCTTCCTAGATCAAGAAAAGGTGACCTGAACATTGCCCACAACAGACCAAAAAACCTGGTCCTTCAGCAGACCCAGGTGTGGGAGCTGCTGTTCTAGGTTAGAGAGAGGACTCTGGCCAGAGATATAGGGCATATTTGCTCTCTGTCTGGTATGCAGGGCGCCAATGGCTTTCCTGAGGTGTTCCAGCCAGACCACCAATTCAGTTGATGTGTCTCCCTTTTTCATCAAGTAGAGCCCTAAAGGAACAAGTACACCTGTTTTCCCACTGTCTAGACAAAGACTTCATGCCTTCGTACCCCACCCCAACCCTATAGAACTTGTTCAATCACCTAATGAGAGCTACCTTTGGAATTTGATCTTTTCATTACAAATTCATTCTTCCTTGTAACAGACTCAGTTGTAGAATAGAAGAGTTCAGTTACTAATCCTTGGATCACCTTTGGGGTGTTTGTTGGAAGAGTCTTTCCCTCCTACAGACGACAGCTTGCAGTCATGCTGACATTTGGCAAGAAGCAATATTTTGATAGATAGTGACACAGAACAGGATGGTAGTGGTAGCATGTTCCTTTAATTCAAGCTGACTAACAAGAAGAGCCTAGAAAGCTAGTAAGAAGAGGTGTGACTATATTCTTCATTCTTTTTATCAGTTTTTCTCTTCTGAATTATGTTTGGTATTAAAAGGGATCTTTTCAGTGCATTAAAGAAGCAACTGTTTAACTCATCTCTTTGTTTTCCTGAGTGAAGATTAGAAATATTGCCACCTTGCCAATCAAGTAAGCAGAGAACGTGGAGGGAATCGGTAGGAAAAAACCTTACCCTACTACTTCTAAAGTGCCAAGGGTTATTTGGTATGTACTTAGAACTGGGCAAAGCCATTTATATAGAACTTCAACAAATAGAAATGACAAGGGAAAAAATGGTTTGAAATATCACTTTATCCCTTTACTCTCTTTTTGCCTCTCTCTCATTGGTTACCCAAGCCTTTGGCTCATTCTATTTGGCAATGATTTGAGGAGATGACATTTAATATCTGTATGGAAAAACTGCGTGAATACATACTCCCTATCCACTTATTAGGGAATTAAATACCTTTTCACTTTGGGTTAATTACTGTGCATGTGATTATAGGAACCCAAATGTTTCCATGGTCACCTCACTATTAGTAATGCCATCTCTTGTTATGCTCCTGAACCTACTCTTAAAGATATGGAGGGATTATCACTGCTGCTGCTGTTGTAGTGGTTATTATTTGGCAAGCACTGACAATGTGTTTGGTATGATGCACTGTCCCTTCAAAGAGCTGTTGGAGTGCATAATCATGTCAATAGTGCAACTGTCCTTTGTCTCGGAGTATTCTCATCCTTGCCCACTGTTATTGATATCCTCTGACAGAATGAAAACGATGACCAGATATGATCAATTAAAATTTACATTTTCAAATTCAGTTTCCCCCTCTCAGCTTTTGTAGATCAACATAAGACCATACGATCCACTGAGATCTTAACTAAGCTACGAGGGTTGATATTAATAGCCTAAGGAATAGTCCTCATTCAGATCATCTTGTTTTGAAAATTGTTTACATTGTAATACGGGTTATTTGGAAATATGGGTATTAAGGCTCAAAGTACATTTGAATCCACATGCATTGTATTTTTGAATCCAGATAATCCTTGAAGTGGCATAATACATCGCTTTTTCTTAACCACTTCCACCTATTTTTAATACCTGTTGACAGGGCCAGGTTAGAGGGATATAAAAGAGTGCTAGAAGGAAAGTATAGTAATAGAGAGGTAGCCATATTAGTCTGATCTTGCTAAAACAAAAGGAAAAGCTGTGTAGCACTTTAAAGACTAACAAGATGGTTTAATAGGTGATGAGCTTTCGTGGGCCAGACCCACTTTCTCAGATCATATTCAGATCATAACAAAGATTCTAATTACCTCACCCATTACAAAGATAGCTTCCCCACTTATCACTCCTGATTAGCCATTCATTGATTCATAAATAGCTATTCCCTCCCTCCCTCTCCCTTACCCCACCTTCTGTACTAAATCTGATTTGTCAGTTTAATAATGTGTTCACTTTTTTCATTGTATTCCTTTGGTATATATGATCATACCAATTCTCTTCCAGAATATGATCTGAGGAAGTGGTTCTGGCCCACGAAAGCTCATCACCTATTAAACCATCTTGTTAGTCTTTAAAGTGCTACACAGTTTTTCCTTTTGTTTTAGAAGGAAGGTATGTAAGTCCTATATCAGGGAGGTCTCTCTTCCCTGGGTAAACTGGCAGGGGCTGGCCTAGAACTGGCAGGAACTTTCCAGACGCAGTCTGAATAATCAGGTCAGTTAGAACACTTGGAGCTAATTAGGAACCTTCCAGAGCTAAGGGAGTCAGTGACTATCTGTGGCCAATCAAGAACCAATTGAGACTTACTTAAAAGGGCTCCTCTTCTGTTAGTTGAGAGGCACGCAAGGAAGACGGAAGGAGCTGAAGTGCTGAGAGTGAGAGGAGTTTGGGTGAGAGATGGGAGCTGCAAGGAAGGAAGAGTGTGTTGGAGGAGCAGGTATCAGAGGAAAGATACTGGGAGGAATCGTTTGGAGGAAGTGGCCGAGGGAAGTAGTTGCCAGACGGGGAGTAGAACAAACACCATCTGTTGTCACTCCACTGGGCCGGAACCCGGAGTAGTGGGTGGGACTGGGATCCCCCCCAGCACTCCCGATACCACTACAGAGTCTGTCCCTAGATAGGGACACCAGGACTATAGAGGAGTTTCACCTCCATATTATGGACTAGCCTGTGATGAGTATGGCTGAGTAGGCTGTGAACCCTGCCTCTAGTAACAAGAAAGAGGCCTCTGAGGCTGAACACTATCCACCAGAAGCGCAGGACCCACGGGCACAGCCAGAGCTTTGCCACATACTGTAATTCACAAATCTTGATGATGAAGCAGATGCTTTTCCCTAAATGTTTCTCTCTTCAGAAGTTTGAATAAAAAACAGCTTGTCATATTGACTAAGAGATCAATTTGATGTTGACTAGTCCATCTCCCCATATAGGCACATTTTGACATAGTGTATTTGAGCACTAATAATGACATTAGAAGATGTTGGAAAGAGATCTAATTCAGCATGCAGAAGTGACTTTGCTGTCATCTCCTATTTTCTGCACAATTGACAGCAGATACTTGGGGCTGAATTTTTATTTCAGGTCAAATTTTCAAGGCATGAGGCTGTCTGTTAGAAACAGATAAGACCAGAACCAATACCAAAGCACTTGTTGGAAGTGTCAGCAGTGCTGAGAATTTGAAAAGGATGCTTCAGTTTTCTGTTTAGGACATGACACGACAACATATGTTTCAGCACCAAGAAAATCCAACCAACAACTGCCTGTCAGTTTGCTAAGTTTCCTACTGCAAAGATGTTAGAAAAGAAGTCTTATTTATTTGGGTAGAGATTATTTGTTTTCCATTAATGTGGCTTCTCTGTCACACTTTCTAGCTAACATACTCTAAACGTCTTCAAAGAAATCAAAGTAGGTACAATACCTTCATGACCCAAAATGGTAAGCCATGCTTTTTAGCCTTCACTGCCAAACAGGCAAATGCAATTCATATCTACATCTGCCTTTTAGTGTGTAAGATACTCAGAGTAGAATAAAAATTTCATTTAAGACAACTCTTCTCAAATTATAACACAAACATTTCATAAATAATCAGATCTCAAACATTCTAATTCCTACCCAGTCTCTGTTATTAACTATGCTAATACTTCTAACCTTCCATTTGATGTATGCTATTATTAAAGTAGGGCACCATAGTAACTTTGCTTAAAGGGCACCAAATAAGTGGCTCAAAAATAAAATACACAAAGGACTTATTTTTATATCGCAGCCTGATGGTTGTGATAACACCCTGGGCACCATTCCAAATGCTTCAGAAACTCCCCAGACTCATGTCCATTTAATAAAGAAGAATTCCATTACTCTGGAGTTCTTTGTAAAAATGTGGGAAGGGCATTTATCATAGCCCTTAAAAGAACCCCAGTGGCATGACATGCCATGTACCATTAAAAATGCATTTGTGGCTCTCCGGGTATGCTTGATACAACAAAAAAAATTAAAAATGTATTAGAGGCTACAGATGTTGCAGAAGATAAAGGCCTTATGCTTTGACATTTGTTTGTACTATAGCAAAGAAAAAGGAACCCTGATGCATATGTTGTGGAAGTAACAGTCAAATATCTGTGGAAAGAGGCAGACACAAAAATCCTCAGATTTGGCAGCCAAATTTCAGATGAAAATTATATCCTTGGTTATTTGCCTATTAAGATGAGTTTAACTCCAACAAAAAGACTTTGATTTTGAGGGCAATGATCACCAAGTATATGATTTTACAAGAGTGTACAAGGCGGTTTAAGCATTATACAAAACAGTGGTATAAGGACCTGAGTTAGCAGCCAGGAAGAAAGAAAGTCATATGCATGTAGAGAGCAATTATATGAAAGCAAGAAATCTGGACCCCATTGTCAGATATATTTGGGTAAAATATATTGATATGGCCCAAAGTATGCCAGATCTCCATTCCACCTAACCCCTTCTCTTTTTCACTTCTCCCCATCTCCTTCTTTCCATCTCTCCCTATTCATATATGTCTTCTCCAGTTTTATTACTGGAACACCTATTTTAACATGCTGTGTCTATGCAGTATTGTTTTTATATTGACTGGTCTTGCAGCTTTAACAAGTTGTAAAATTGTGTGATTGCATACTGCTGTTGGAGACTCCGTGAAGCCTGTGGTAGTTGCAGTGGGGCTGACAGCCACTGTGAGTTCGGGGGCAAGGGGTGTGTGTGTGTGTGTTTGTGGGTAGGTGGCACTGCGCCTTGGAAAGGGTGAAGCCTCAGGCAGAATGGTCAGGGCTTAGGGCAGTAAGTCTTTAGCTCCCCCAGAGCACAGTGCTGTGCTCTCCCTGCCAGCCCTCAGAGCCCTGCAGAGTAGTGGAATGTCACTCCCGTGGCATTTCAAAGGGGCCCGGAGCTCCTGGGCATGGCTGCTACTGTGGCAGCATCAGTGGCAGCTGGGAGCTCCAGGCCTCTTTGAAACACTGGGCCGCTGTGCAGTTGCCCTGTTTCCCCCACCTGTTGGCAGGCCTGGGTATTTGGAAACATATACGTGGTATAAGCAATTTCCCTTTTTGTACTTTCATTTTGTTTCTTTATGAAAATCCACTAAAATGAATTAATGAAACCCAAACAAAATACTGTCCGCACAAGACTGATCTCACATGGGCATAAACTGAAGTAATCAGAATTACTCTCATGTAAGGTCAGAATAGACTCCTCCCCCCTACTTTTACTCTCATCTCTGTGTCTAGCTTTTGTGTGTAGCCTGTTCTACACCCTTCAGGAAAGTATATGAACTTAAATTCTTGAATGCATTTAGTAATGCTCACACCACAGGAGGTTTTCATTGCCATTCCAAAAGTTACTTTTTAACAGGAAAAGTGGGAGATGTAGGAGTTTTGGTTTTTATTTATTTGTAATATGTCAAGAGAATAGTATAGTTTAGGACCCAATGGAATACCTTCACAAACTTGTTCTCTGTTGCACTTTAAGCTGTGTTAACTAATCAGCAGTTAGCAGAAGTACCTATCTACCAGTCATACTGCGCTGCTTGTAATTCTAAATTAAATGATTTAATGCTTTTGATAGCACTTGAAATCCAATTGAGATGCCTAATACCTAAACTAATTTTACACAATTAAAGTATTCCAATTTGCAAGTTTCTATATGACAAAAAACCATGACCAAAACTGGTATTAAGTAATGCTCTTGTAATGAGTCCCAGTAAGGGCCCCAATGGTTGAGTAGACTCTGGAGATTAAACTGTCTTTAGACATGGAGCCATGGTCCATGTAGACCGGATTTAAACTGTTGGCTCCTTGGATTGTTAGTGTAGGTAAAGTGCTGAGACCTATCCTATACTTGTCCTGTGCAAAAACCAGAAGATTTCAGCTTCCAGGTTATAAGGCACTGATCAGAAATATTAAAAAGAAACAAAATCAATAACATGGAACAGGGAGGGCATCTAAAAATAAATTGCAAAGAAAAGCAATTAAATTGTATAAGCATTAGTAAGCATTAGTTGTTGTTCCACAATGTGTTGCCCACTATAGCTGAGGCTTCCTAAGGGAATGATTGTGCTGCATTTTGAAAAAGTTTGAGTAAATGACCTCTTTCTTTTTACCTCATCCTCTCAAAGGTAAGCAAGGAGAAGACACAGAGGTATCTATGTCTCCATATTTTAGTCATTGAGCAAAGGCTCAATTTAACCTCAAAGTAGAGAGGATCTGCTTATAGACAGTTTAGAAGTAGAAGAGGTGAAATTAATTGACTATGCACATTATATATGAATTGTTTTTCCAGCTTTAATCACTCACCTTCACCTTGAAATTTTGTTGTTTTAAATAGGACTTTGTAATGTTTTGCCAATACAGTGGGGCTTTGAGCAGTGTTGGATTAGAAATAGATGTGCAAGAGCAACAGATCATGTGAACCTCTCTCAAAGTAACAAAACAAAATAAAACTCACCTGCAGGCAATAAATACCTCCAGAGAAAGAGTGCTTAACTGGAAGTACTGAAGGGTTATTTACTTGCTTGATATTTTGATCTGGTAAAAGATTATAATCTACACAAGTGGTATCAATAGATCTAAGACAGAAAGGGTAATACAATGCTGGTGCACTCCTTTCAAGTCCTATAATTTTGGGATCTACTTTTAAGGAGTGAAAAATGAGCAAGCCCACAAGCAAGTTGAGTACCCATGAGAAGAGAAGGAATCTGGAGGGGGAGCAATTCTTAGATGGGCCAACAGTTTCATTTCTGTGCTAGTGTAATGCTGAGAGACCCTGGTTATTGGTGAGTGTGATTGAACCTGGAGCCTCTGGAGTTTAGTGTATTGCATGAGCTAAAGGTTGTTAGCTAAGGCTGTAAAGCAGGCTCACTAATCTCTTTCCCTAAGTAGTCTTGATGCCACTAGATAAGACAAAACACCACACCCAGGAGGTGTGTGGGTTACATTGGCATAACTAATTTTTACAGTAGCTCACAGAAAAGTGAGAGAGAACAATGATGCCTGATGAGTTTTTCTGAGATGTCTGTCTGTGAAAAATCTACAGATTTTTTGAAGACTGAGCCAGTGATCAAAAGAAATTCACATTCTGAATGCTAAACAAGAATGATTTGGTTCATGGGGGCACTAAAAGTAATGAAATGGAACTGAGAAGGAAAAATTAAATGTCATACTGAGCTATAGCAGGATTGGAAAATTTGAGAGTACACAAAATGCTGGGAAATATGCTGTATGGAATTTCCTTGCGTTGCTTTGAAGATGGACTTGATGACTTGGTGGAACTGCTCCATCTCTCTCCTTTTAAGATTAATATGCAGAGAGAGCGCTAATTCTGCACTGATATCCATATAGCTGAAGTGCTGGAGACTGAACTAATTAGAAAAGGGTTCCTGCTGTAACAGAAGGTCTGGACCTCTCTCCCTAATTCATAGTTCATAACAATGGAATATGTGTGGTTTTGTTGTAGTGCACCTATTTGCAAGAATAGTATAGAAACTGACAAGGTCAGAGATGTGTGGACTGGACTGTGAAATGTGTGGTCATTAAACCTTTGATAAGTTGCTATTACTCATTAAAAGGCTTTGTATTTTCAGTGGGCAATCTCTTGAAGGATGCAGTTAAGTCTGAACCTTATTGTATGTGTAGCTAACTGGTAAAAATTGGTTTGAAAGCAGGTATGACTAGCTGGTACCAATGGGGGGAGTTGGTATCTAGTCTTTGTGAGAAGCTGAAAGACTGACCAAAGTGGTAAAAAAAAGTGTTTGCTTTCAAGAGATGTAAGCTACTTGCTTTTCTGTTTTCTCTGTAACTAAATGGAGTACCTTAGCTAAATTTACCTTATGAAAGGTAGATAGCTAGATGTTAAGCAAACAATTAATTTTATTTTAATTCCACTTTCTTTTTTAATAAAATGTATGTTTTATATTAACTGATACAGTAATATCAAGCAGACTTCCGCAAAGAACAGAGAACCCAGTAATCTCTGAGGACATGGACTGAAAAATAAAAGATTTCTGGAACCTCCATCCAGCTCTCAGCTTTGACCAAGAGGTCTGGACAAAGCTGTCCTATCCCTGTGAGTGGCATTGCTATTAAATTGCAGAGGCAAACCAAAGGGGAGAAACCGAAAGATCAAACAGATGACAAGAATTGACAATATTATTGGTTACATTCCTCTCGCTTACTTTTGGCAGTTGAAATTGGTACTACTTATAGTTGGATTTGGTCTTTGTACTTTAATGTTTAGATGTGTCTACTACAGATAAACTTTAAACATTATGGCTGTAATAAGCCACTTCATTAATCTGATATCTTAGTCTTCTATATTTACAAGACTATTATGACTTGGCCTGATTTTTCTCATGTGTCATGAGAATGGCAATTGGTAACTCAACTAATATTGCTGCCCACAAGGGTTTGTAATTTTAGAAGTAATCACTTTTTGGCTGATGTAAATTTTGTAATGAGAAATACTAGATTTATGACTGTAGGATTTCTCTACGACTGTTTTATTGCTTGCAGGAATTGCTTTCTCTGGTGGGAAAATTCATCATTAGATGTCTGCATCAAATATTTTGCGACCATTTATGCTTGGAGAATGCTAATGTAATCACTGAAACAATAATGATGGTTTGAGACAGTGTAATTGTTCCCCTCTTAGCTCATTCACTATCTGGAATGAAACTACCAGTCAAGTTACTTAGTGTTTACTTATGCCTCTAAAGATATTAGAGCCAGGCTTTTCTATAACTTTAGTGGTCATATGTCTGAATCATTGTAAGATAATGAACTTAGCCAAAGAACTACTTGGATGTAAAACTGGAATTTCATACTCCTTTGCAGATCTGAATTTCAAAAGCATTCTTGATTTATTTTGTATTTGCTCTGTTGGGTTGACACAGGACATCTCACTCATAGCAGTGAATAAGTAAAGAACAAATCTTTCATGACAAATATGATTGCAGCTTTTTGCAAGAATTACAAAGTACTCCATTCTATAAAGTATGGGTCCATACTGGAAGGATGCTGAATTCCAGCAGACAATGTATCGGGTCCAGATGTAATCTGTCTCCAAAGTTGTGGGTTGGTCTCTCTCTCTTTCTCGGTCTCCTTATCTATATATATTAGAAATGCATTGGATACATGTTTCAAATTTATGTTCATGTTTAATTCACCTTGATGTTTAATTCACCTTGACTAGAATTGGAACACAGTTCTGGTTGAGAAGTAGCTGAAAAGTCACAAACAATGATAAATGGCAATATACTGAGTCTCTGGGAGGTGGCTAGTGGATATTACAAAGTTAGGTCTGTTCCTAGTCATGTTGAAAGAAGTAGCTATTTATTTCCTCAGTGTGGATTTTTCTACATGAGTTTTGTAATTTCCAGAATGATTACAATGCAAACTTTGCACATGCGCAATTGCTAATTCTATAAAGAGTTCATGTGAGCAGTTTTGATAAAATATTTTGGCGAGAGGTAAGAGTTTCTGCTGGTATATCCATCCCTATGCACCTCAATGTAATGGTGCCTTGGCCTCAGACACGATAATCTTTGTCTGATTCTCTTCCAAGTGTTGGGTTGTTCCTTCCAGGAGGAGCTGCTCCGTCTTGGCAAGTGATCTCTATCTCAGGACTGAAACCAGGCTTCTTTCCCATCTGGACCCTTCTTACATATGCCCAGAAAGAAAAGTCGTGCAAGGATCTTTGCTAAAGCTTTTTCCTGGGGGTAGTGTCAGGACACCAGGAACTGGACTCAGACCACCAGGATAGGGGAAGTCTTTCTATAGGTGGTACAACCACTTGCACTGAAATTCAAAATGGGAAAGTACTTCTGTCAGCTGGGGGATCCCTTATCTCCCCATTAGTCATCTGTGCATAAATCTGACTTACCACCTCATCGTCTTTTTGCTCCCCAAATAAATTAGAGAACCTAATAAAGATCTCTGATTTGGATTAGGGAGTGACTCCTAGCTCTGGGAGGGGCTGGGGTCCTATAGAAGCACTAGTCACTTGGAAATCCCCTCCCTTGCCCTGAGTATGTCCCGTGAACCAGCAAAATCTACTGGTACCTGAGTGGTTGACAAGGGAGGATGGCACTGGCAGGGATCCTGAGAATTCCTTCAGGAGTTCTCAAGAATATTCCCAGGCTTGGCTGATAATCACTGAGCATGCAAGAAGTACCAGGAGGGTGATTATTAAGGGACTTGTATATTCCCACACAGAGAATTTGGGGGTGGGTATAGGGCTTAATAACCCCATGTTATTAATAACTGTGGGTATGTCTACACTGCCACCCTAGTTCGAACTAGGGTGGCTAATGTGGGCATTTGAACTTGCAAATGAAGCCCGGGATTTAAATATCCTGGGCGTCATTTGCATGTTCCTGAGCGAAACCATTTTTAAATGCCGTAGTTCGAACTACCTGCCTGCGGCTGCGGACTAGGTAGCTCGAATTAAAGCTCCTAATTCGAACTACCGTTAAACCTCCTTGCAGGAGGAATAATGGTAGTTCAAATTAGAGCTTTAATTCGAACTACCTAGTCCGTGCGGCGTAGACGCCGGCAGGTAGTTCAACTACGGCATTTAAAAATGACGTCACCGAACATGCAAATGACGCCCAGGATATTTAAATCCCGGGCTTCATTTGCAAGTTCGAATGCCTACATTAGCCACCCTAGTTTGAACTAGGGTGGCAGTGTAGACATACCCTGTTAGATGGAGGGTGCCTCAAAGAAGTGCTGGAGTTAGGGAGCACAGAATCCCTCATGAAATTATGTGCACACCATCAGTCCACAAGGTTCATTACTTCTATCCTGTTTAACTAGATGGTCAGTTAGTCTGGTCAATGTGATCACACCTTTGCAGTCCAAACTTGCCAATAACAGCACTGCATAAATGGGCAGTCCTGGCACCGGTACTTGGGATGGCCACATGAAAAACAAGTGTCCTGGACCTGATTACTGTTACTGGGTCCTCCCCATACCCTTTGGCTAAACCCTTCTGTGAAGCTCCTCCCTGCTTCTGACTCCAGGGTCTCCCTTTTTTGAGATCACATTGGGTCAGAGGCATGGACGGTGGAAATCAAAGGCAGGAGAAGGCTAAGCCTACACAAACTGCCTGAGTGTCCCTGCCCACACTTAATCCTCTGGTCGCTTCCCGCCACAGTCTGCTACCTGGGCCAGTGGCAACAGAACCAGATGGCAAGGAGGCCATAGACCTCACAAGCCCTTTTCCCTCAGGCCACACCCCCTGGCCAGGCCAGCAGTGAGCCCCGCCAGGAAGCTCGAGAAGCTGTGGGGAGCCATGGCAGAACTTCCACCTACCCAGGATTCTGGGGCTGAGAGCATCTCCTGGTCTGTTTCCCTGTCCCCCCCTTCCCCAGGTTCCCAAGCTTCCTGGGTCAGGAGGAGGGTGTATGACTTCTTGCTGGCTCCCACAGCTGCCTGTGCAGTAGTCTCCCAGCAGGCTTTGGTTGGGAAGGGGGGAGGTCTTGTCACCACAGACTGGACCATAGTAAGAGCTTTGTGTTCAGCTCTGAGGAACTGTGGAATCATAGACCCTCCACCTGCCTCGAGTGGGCAGCAAGCCTGGGGGCAGCGACATGAGCCAGAGGATTGATTTGCCTCCACCTTGGGCAGGGCCTCTGCTCTCACCAAGCTGGGGCTACTGGGGGCTGGCCTGCAGCCAGGGGACTCTGGGTGGCTGGAGCTGGTGCTTATGTCATTCACCCACCTGGTGCTCGAGGCTGAGGTCTGTGCTACCTGACCACCCACTTGCCCATGGTACTAGAAGTTGTACTCAGCTGCCTACCCACACACCACTTCGGGGCTCAGGCTGAGGGCCGTGCTACCTGTTTGCTGTGTGCTCTGCAGCTGGGGGGGAGGAGGTCCTGGGGGAGGGAAGTCATTCTACACTCCAGTGGAGGAAGGGTGGGGCCACAGACAGAAGAGGGGGGCCAGCTGGGCACTGGCTTCCCCAAGCCATTGAATTACCCATCATGCACAGTCAGAGGCTTCTCGAGCTAGGTCCCAGCTGGGCTGTTCCACTTCCTTAGTCTGAACTGTTCATGATCCTCAAAACTTCCTGAGCCTCCTTAACTCTGATGAGGGAGATCATGGTTAGGGTTCTTAAGGATACTAACCCCTACCTCCCCAGCCAGGTTGCCTGTTCCTGAGAGCTGTTCACTTAGCCTCAGGAGTATTGTAATGGAACATTGAGACATAGTATACTCCGCTGGCTTGGAAATAAGACCTAGTAAAACTGGCTCATGCATATATATATATATATATATAAATTATGTTACATGCAGAAATGGTGTCATCGTTTAATATCAGTAAGTATGCCTGAGTGTAGCCAAACTGACTATTCCACGTGGGCACATCCTGTTTTTCTTCTAAGTTGCCAGTGGTTACAACACAGAACATTTTCCAAGTAGATGAAAGCATGGTCAATACAACTGTCTCATATTGAAGTCTATAGGCAGGATGTTAATTTGGCATAATGGAGTCCAGTCAAATTGCTTGAAGAGAGAACCCTGCTGAACAGGCATCTAACATCATTCAGAATGGGTATTGTTATATGAAATCAAGATTGTCTTTATGTACAGTACATACAGTTAGTAGTATGTGATTATACAGCTTAAGGAGAACATGGAGACCAAACTGCGGTTTGCTAGAAATATTCACACCTGTCTTCTCAGCTACCATTTTACAAATTTCCACTGAATAATCGTATACTATGGTTCCCTCAGTGGTCCTAATTGGAACTGCATAAACATTGATAGAACTGAACTACAGTACATTTCATTGCAGCAGTTGCTATGATGTAGAATTTATTTGCTTTTTGCCCCTTTCTACAGGTACAGTTTAGTTTTTGTCATTTAGTGCTTAAAGGACGATAACTGAAGTTTATATAGTTGAAATCTATTGTAATTATCAACTATACTTTGATAGCATGTCACAGCAAAGAAAACTGCTACAGTCAGCAAAGTGTTTTCTTTTGCGTGCTTGCATTTCCAACCCAGAAGCAAGTTAATTTAACATAACGAGAATGTAAAGTTATGAACTTCCTAGGTTAGAGTTAAACTGTTTTATAAACTTCATAAAATCATTCTTCTTCTGTGATATCCCACTGTCTCCTAAATAATCATTATCATTGTCCTTGCCATGAAGACCAGCTTAAGGCAGAGAAAGGAACTACTTGAGTCACCTCCATATTCATGGGGGAGTAGATAGTGCCCCTGCACTCTGTCACATCCTGTTCTGATGACACATTCATATGATACTTAGTACAAATGTACTACATAACCCTTGGGAGTTGTTTTTGGACTTAACTGTAGCTTTTGTGTCAATTCACCATGTCCGCGATGCTCTTTGCATTGCAGTATGGAATAGCAATCATTTATTTTTTCATTTTCTGTGTTCTGTATATAATAGATTTACTTAGATTCCCAGAAGGATTATTTGCAGTGCAATAGAGTTTTAAATCTTTGTCTGATTTGGCAAATTTTGCTTTCTTCAAATAATTCACTTCTATGCTACAGATCTCATTCTTTATTGAAACAGCACATTTGTAGATGATTCAAGTCCAATTCTGGAAACTGGCTTCAATAACTTTAATTTATTTAAACTATTAAAATAGTTTAAAATATACAGAACAGTAGCTCTCTCACTTTCTATTCAAATGGCAGTTCTAGTCACTGAAGTAGGCTTGAAATAAAGTGTCTTGAAGGCTGCTTGATTTGATTCAGTGTTATTGTTAAAAAGTAAAATTACTGAAAAGATAAACTCACATTCATTCCAAATTTGGTCCAGGCTATTGAAAAAGAATGTTATGACTTTGCCACAGCTATTAATATATGTTAATAATCCTGGAGATATTGTATGTTGCTTTTAAGTCTTATCTGAGGAACTTGATATTCTTTTGTAACTTGTTCTGTTGCTTTTTTGGCATTCTGACATTCTGCAGAGGAACCATTGCTCAATATGTAAAGTCTAAATGGTTCTGCTTATTCAGTAAAGTACCACATCATTGAATGAATTACAAAGTAGCTGTATCCTTTGCACGTTAAGTGTGTGGGTCTGCCACTTATTACAAAATACTGACTTTTCTGATGCTAATGTACCATACCTTCCAAGCAAAAATTGTTACTCATCCTGTTATTTAACATAAACTCTACAAATACATTCAAATTACTTTGTTACATCCACATCTCTGCTCCTTCATCCATATATTGTGCAGTTTAGGCCCCAATCCTGACTAGATGACAATAAGGCCTTCAAGTTGTTGTTTTTTTTCAGATGAGAGACTTTGTCTTCTTGACTTTTTCTGTAAAGTGGCATTTATATCATAGTACTATAGAAATAATAAATTTCTATAATAAACTTTATGCGGAGTGTCTGCTAACTTTTAAGCCATTAATGTATGTTTTATAATTTTTGGATCCACTAAGCATAGTCTAGGTAACCAAATAATTTGCATAAATAAGCAAATTTTGTTTGTGAGGTGAACTAGTTTTGATCAAATAAAATTCTTCAAATAGAAGGTCAAATCTTATCCGATGTTTCAATAGGTAATTATTTTTTAAAAAGTGTCTCTGTTCTTCTGCAAGTGTATTTCAGATGTGAAATACAATGAAAAACTTTTTGTATTGCACTTTTGACTCAATGCAAGCACTTGAATCCCTAGAGGATTCATAGATTGGAGTGGCTCAGTAAAGTTTGAATATCCATCACAACTCTTAGATGTTGACTTGAAACCAATTAAAGCCCAAAGAGTTGGATGCTCATAGATAGTAATGTCACGTGTACTTGATTTTACAACCTGTACTATTGCCAAAATAAAACCTATACCATTGCTATGTTTAGTGGGATTACTATGAATTTATAGTCTGGAAGTTTGAGTTCTCATTCTAGTTCGATTTCCTGGCAATATATAACAAATCCATGAGCTGGAGTAGACAGGGAAGCATGAGCTCTCTCATCTTGTTCCTTCTCCTAGTCTCAACCCCCTTTCCTCCTATGTCCCTGTAGGTCAGAGGTGGGCAATAATTTTTGTTGGGGGGGCACTCCAAGAATTTGGTAAGTGGTCAAGGGCTGCACTGTTCCATGATATTAATGGAGGAGGTGCAGGGTCTGATATGGTGGTTGGGAGCAGAAGGGAGCTTAGGGAAAGGGATTGAGTGCAGAAGTGGGTGTGGGATCTGGGAGGGAGTTTAGGTGAAGGAAGGGGTTGTGATCTGGGGTGGGACTGGGGTGCTGGTAGGGGTTCAGGTGTTTGGGTTGTGAATTAGGGCAAGAGGGAGTTGAGGTTTAGGAGCTGGAAGGAGGTAAGGGTCCAGGAGTGGGAGTGCAGAGGGTTTGTTTTACATGTGATAGGAGTGTAGGAGGGGGGCAGAGGATTTGGGGGAAGGAGCGATTGGGGTGCCAGAGGCAGCAGGTTCCTTAGCTAAGCTCCCTGCATTCTATGCCCCGGCAGGCCACTCAGAGCAGCTGTCTGTGGGGTCATGTGTATCTGTGAACAGCTGAGAGCCCACATGGGGGAGCGAGGGGTACTTCATGTGCTGCCTGTTATTCAAACAGGCAGCTCCCATTGCCTGGAAACTGGCCAATGGGAGCTGTGAGATTGTGCTGGGGGTGGGGGTACTGTGCCAAACCTCTCCTCCCTTCCTGTGGGCTTGCCACATTCAGGCTATGTCTACACTGCAGGGTTTTTTTGGAAAAAGATACGCAAATTGCAAACTCTTTTTTTTTTTTTTTTTGGAAGAGGCTTTTCTGACATTTGGCCCATCTACACTGGGCCAAATGTCAGAAAAAAATCCTTTTTTTTTTTTTTTTTGGAACATCCTTTCTTCCTCTTAAAACGAGGTTTATAGGGATGCCGAAAAAACGCGTCCGCTTTTCTGAATTTTTGAAATAATGGGCTTGGTAGTGTGGACGCTCCACTTATTATTTTGAAAAAGGGGAGTTATTTTGAAATAAACCCCAGTGTAGACCAGGGCTGAGTGATTATTATGCCTGGCGGCCACCAACTTCTGAATCCTGTCCTCTCATACAAACACAGTCATGGGAAGATTAATATCTGTGACAAATCCCCAGAAGTAATATTGAATATGTGACCTCATTCAGCTGTTGTTGGTGATGGCAAATCTGTGTGGTTCCAGAAAATAATCCAAACTATTTGACTGATGTTTTATGGGCCCTTTTCCAACAAGGAGTCTCCAATGGTCAGGATGCTTTGGCATGGGTATACTCAAACCCTTTTCTGCCTAAATCCAAAGTAATGTTAATTAGGACTTTGGGAAACACCCTTAAGGAGGTAGCAAGGACAAAAGCTAAAGCAGGACATTGGTAATGTAGTCTGTTGCATATGAAGCTGAGATATCAATGGCAGTAACCTGGGTTTTGAAATTGCATTTAATTCTAAAGTGTTAGTGTAACCCATCTACTTCCTAAGTAGAGGCACTGAGATGATGTAGAGATTAGTGAGTCTACTATCACCTCACCTAAGAGCCATGTAGCTTTTCCCTCATGCAGCAGAAGCTTATGCCCTAAGCTTCAGAGATCCCAGGTTCAACCCTGCCTGCTGACAACCAGGGCCTATTGGTGTTACATAAGCCAGACTGGATATTTCTGCCAAAGATTTATTCTTATGATAGAATCATAGAATACTAGGACTGGAAGGGACCTCGAGAGGTCATCGAATCCAGTCCCCTGCCCTCATGGCAGGATTCAGTACTGACTAGACCATCCCTGATAGACATTTATCAAACCTACTCTTGATAGAGGAGATATAGTATTTAACTATAATGATATAGTATTTAACCATCACTTCAAAGTTTCCTACCACTTTGGGGAACCACACCGTACAGAGTCAGCATATATTCATGCTTGCTTGAAAGATGCAGAGGCGTTTCTTGCTGTATCAGCTCTGATACTTGTGCTACTTGGTGTATTGGTTTGATCAGCTAGTTGGATAGCCCTCATGTAATTTTCTTACAGTTTGTCTGTAGTGAGAATTACCGAGCAAGAAGCTGGGATGTAAATTTTGTGATGGGGCACAGTCATAGACGACCCCTTGGGGGTGCCTCCCAGAGTGCTGACACAGCCACTGCCACTCACGTTCCTACTCTCTGGAGCTCCACACACCCAGTCCTGCTGGGCAAGTTCCACTGGTCTCCCCCAACCAAGGCCCTGAGCTGAGGTCCCTGCCCCCACTGAGAAGCAGTACAGACACTGAACTTCTTCAGGTCAAAGGGGAGTGCGGTTTAGGGCCCAGCTTCCTGGGATACCACTCCCCAGATGGGATCAAACCCCAAATGATTAGATAAGGGTAAGCTACCTTTAACAATGAAAGGGGGAATGAACACACTGGTTGCCACCCCAGGTAACAATTATTTACACTGGGTTTGATAGAAAATAAAAGTGGTTTTATGAAGTACAAGCAGTAAGATTTAAGTGGTAATAAGTGAGAACAGGCAGAGCAAAGTAGATTACAAATCAAAAATAACAAAAACGTTTGGCTAATTCTACACTGAAACCTCAGTACAAACTTTTCAAACTCACCCTAAAACCTTTTCCAGCTACCCAAACCAGGGCTGTCTCCCCACCCTGAGGTCTTTGGCTCCTTTCTTTCAGGTGCAGCCCAGCCAAAAGACCAAAACCTCTGCTTTCTTATTCTTTTTGTTAAGGAATTGAGGCAGGCAACTCCCTACCAATCCCTGCTCAGAGTTAAGGACAAAAGAAATTGTTTAACAGTTACCCTCAAAGTCTTGATGAGTAACACCCTCCATGTCTCTCATTCACACATTTGAAACCCACAAAGTATTCCCCACTCCACATGTTTAATTTTACACACTGACGGGGCTGCGGAGCCCCGCACTAGCGTCGGCAAAGCCGCCGCCGCTTTACCAGAGGGCGAGGGAGGCTGTGCGGGGGTGGAGATGCCACGCTGCTCACGTTGGCCCCGCCCTCCATGTACGCTGGTGGGGAAAGAGTGGGCCAAACCGGGAAGGGGGTGACGTGGCAGGACATCGTGATGGCGAAACGTCTGGCTGGCACGCAACATGGTGAGGCCATTCAAAAGGGCCAGGGCCAGCGGAGCAGGGGGGAAGCCGGGGAGCCGTGGAGCTCCCAAAGTGAAGAGGGGCCGTCTCACCCAGGAGCTGCAGGGGAGGACCGGCTGACACGAGAGGACCATCACCGCAACAAGGGAGAACAAGCCTGTGAGAACCCGATAGGAACCCCGGCCCGTGGGCGGAAAGGCAAAGACAGTGAAGGGGGAAGGAAGCAGCCTGGGGCAGGGCAGTATTGGTGCCCGTGGGCTGACGAGTTTCAGGGCCGTTCCCCGTCAGCTGGCTAGGGGAATCACTCGTCCCTACGCCTTAGGGCCCCGGGCTGGGACCCGGTGGAGAGGGAGGGCCCGAGTCCCCCTTACCCTTTCCCAGTGTACAGGTATCTTCACTATCTACGGTAGGGGATTATAAAACCCCAAATCTGACTGTTGAACCTACGGGTGCAGGGTAACGAAAAACTCATGGGAATTTGGGGGGGGGGGGGGGGATGCTAAGGCGGCAGAGGGCACTGGACCCTGCTCGGACACAAGAGTAGGGGCTCTGGGCCAGACTGAACCTCCACACACACACAAATGATACATACATCAAGGTAAGATAAACCGAACCAGTGGATCAAGACATGAAGATTGATGCATTATATGAAATAATTCACTCAAAGCACCTTTGAGTGATGTATATTCATCACTGAATATACATTTCATAAAGCATGGGGTAGGGGGGGGGCGGTCCATCACAAATCTACAGCATTGTAGCATGGTGGATGCTAAGTGACTGTGTGGACCTTGCTGTGGCACACTAACAGGTCTGTGGCTCTCTTTGCTATTCCCTATAGCTCCCTATAGCTATTCAAAACTATTAGCGTGTGGTAGTAGGGTCCACAGCAGCCCATCATGTGGTAACTAGATTTACACCCCAGCCTGCTGTGCACTACCTCTCCACAGAGATACACTCTTAGCTGGAAGAAAAAAGTACCCAAACCCCAGAGCAGTGTCCAGGAGCAGCCCTAGACGAGCTGCCGGCAACTGGCGCCCTAGGTGAAACGCGCGATTGGCGCCCCTGCCTCCAAACCCCTCAACGCCTTTTAACTTTGGCACCCTAGGCGACCGCCTAGTTCGCCTCTATGGACGGGCTGCCACTGGCAGTGTCTACAGTGCCTTTTGAGCTCAAAAGCTTCCTTAGACTTTTTTTCCTTTTAAAGGCAGCCCTTAGTGACGCTCCAGCATTGTTTAAAGGGCCCACCCACGGAGAGTGGAGTTCAGTAAGCCCAGGCATTGTTGTTGCATGCTCTTCTGACAAAGACTATATTTCTGTGTGTTACTCTGAGGTGTTCCTGCTTCAGGCACCTGCCTAGACATGCTGTTCTGGCTACAGCCAATGACCCCAGTATCACCTTGGTGTAGAGTGCTTGAGGTTAAGTAACAGCCCAGTAAGACTTTGAATTCAATAAACTGAATATTAAAAATATAAAGTCTCCTTCTTTGGTTTGTTGCCATGAGCCCAAGGTCTGGGGAAACTCTCCTGCAGCTGCTGGAGGCTGTTCAAACCAGCTGGCTGGCGGTGTGGCCATTCCCAGCCTGCCTTGATTGACAGGCCTGGTTTCTGTCTCCAAGGAGCTGCAAATGGCAATTAGATCATTGTTATGGATCTGCTAAATCTCCCTGCAAAGAAGAACTGGTTGTTCTGGAAAATATACAGGGTATTTCTTAAAAAACCATGAAAATCAAACAGTAAGATTAAGGGACCATTACCTGCTTTCTACTGTTACTCAAATGTGGTCTCCACGGGGGCACAACTTGTTGCACAGAGATTTTGTGCAGTATTGACATATTCATGTGCACAAAGGGTACTCCACATACAACAGAGGTAGCTCCTCAGCACACTTATCCTAAATTTGTACCAATGCATGTGAAGGGAAATGGTGTGGGAGAGAGAAAAGCATGTGACTGTGACTATCTTATTACTTCTGTTCCTGGAAGCAGAACTCCAATGTGCAGTAGGCAATTTTGCTATTAAAATAGTATCCATTGTACCCTCCTGTAGTGAGTAATGTAGAGAGGCAACATGGATGGTTGAAGGGGAACAGCTTGGTCACTTGTGTGCCAAACTCTTCTGTTTTAGGTTGGTGCAGGATGGGTTTTTTTTAGTTTTCTTTTTGGCCTTGTTTTAAGGAAAAAGCTGCTCAGATGATTGTACTGGAAATCAAAGGATGAGGAAAGGAACCAATAGTATTAAATTATTTCCCCAGTGTGTTTAATCTTTTGCTTTTTAAGAATTTAATATAATATGCCTGACACGGGGTTTTAATTTTTGTAGGCACACCAACTCCAAGTGTATTATCCGAATTTAAAGAACATTGTAAAAATGTGCACATGCTGCTACAGTTCAGTGCTATTCAGGGGCAGCCCAGCACCACAAATTCCACATTTTTACATTTACTGTAACTGATTTTTGCATTTACTGATTACATAATTATTTAGTGCAGCAGGCAAAAGTTCCAGGGGTTAAGGTACTGAACTGGGTCTCTAAGGATTGGTACTTAATTCCTATCTCTGGTACACATATCCTGTGTGATTTTTTTCGCAAGTAGTTAGAATTCTGTGCCTCGGTTCCCCCTCTGTAAAATGGTGCCAATAATACTTCCTTCCCCTCTACTCTTTGTTAATCTAGCCTGTTTAGAATGTCAGTTCTTTCAGGGCAGTGACTATCTCTTAGTATTTGTTTGTGCAGTGCCAAGTACAATGATCTTGGCTGGGTTTCTAGGTTCCCCATGAAGAAATGATTAATAATAATAATTTTGAACACTAGGATGCATCATAAAAAGAGGTCGGAGCACATGCACACCAGAAGTAATGCATATAAAATGTTAATCTTGTGATAAATAGGTTATTAAATATAAACTTGACATTTTTTACTTGTATGTATTTGATTTTATAAACTTGAATGCATGTGTAGCCTAATCCGAAATTATGGTGTAAATTATTAGGTTGTAATCCTGCAAGAGTTTGCCCCCACATGAGGATTTAATTAATTTGGGGACCCCACAATATAAGGGATGGCACAGTGCTCTTTCTGTAACTAATACTTTTATTAGCTAATTAAACAAGAATACATACTCTGCAGTCTGGCAAAAAAGAGAAAGATCTTATCAAATGACTAGTGTTTGCATTACTCACTCCATACTTTATTGGGAAATCCAGGTGTCAGCAGGTGGTCATCTTCTTTGAGTCTATTGCTGCCCTGAGGTCAGGAAACATTTTTCATAATGTAGCACACTCACATTCACTTTCTTATATATATGGATGATAAGTTGACTCTTTTTGCCAGTTTAAAAAAAAAAATGTTTTTTAAGTACATCAGAAGGAGGAAGCTGGCTAAACAACCAGTGGGGCCCTTGGACAATCGAGATGCTAAAGGAGCACGCAAAGATGATGAAGTCATTGCAGAGAAGCTAAATGAATTCTTTGCTGCAGTCTTCACGGCTGAGGATATTGGGGAGATTCCCAACCTGAGCCATTCTTTTTAGGTGACAAATATGAGGAATTGTCCCAGAATGAGGTGTCATTAGAAGAAGTTTTGGAACAAATTGATAAACTTAACAGTAACCAGGACCTAGAGTTCTGAAAGAACTCAGATGAGAAATTGCAGAACTATTAACTGTGGTTTGTAACCTATCCTTTAAAGCAGCTTCTGTACCTAATGACTGGAAGATAGCTAACGTGACACCAATATTTTAAAAGGGTCTAGAAGTGATCCTGACAATTACAGACCAGTAAATCTAACGTCAGTAATGGGCAAATTGGTTGAAAATATAGTAAAGAATAAAATTATCAGACACATGGATGAACATAATTTGTTGGGGAAAGTCAACATGGTTTCTGTAAAGGGAAATCATGCCTTACTAATCTGCGAGAGTTCTTTGAGGGGGTCAACAAGCATGTGGACAAGGGGGAGCCAGTGGATATAGTATATTTAGATTTCCAGAAAGCCTTTGACAAGTTCCCTCACCAAAGGCTCTTAAGTAAAGTAAGTTATCATGGGATAAGAAGAAAGGTCCTTTCATGGATTGATAACTGGTTAAAAGACAGGAAACAAAGGGTAGGAGTAAATGGTATATTTTCCGAGTGGAGAGAGGTAACTAGTGGGGTCCCTCAAGGGTCTGTCCTGCAACCAATCCTATTCAATTTATTTATAAATTATCTAGAAAAATAGGTAAACAGTGTGGTGGCAAAATTTGCAGATGATACCAAACTGCTCAAGATAGTTAAGACCAAAGCAGACTGTGAAGAGCTTCAAAAAGATCTCACCAATCTAAGTGATTGGGCAACAAAATGGCAAATGAAATTTAATGTTGATAAATGTAAAGTAATGCACATTGGAAAAAATAATCCCAACTATACATACAATATGATGGGGACTAATTTAATTACAACTACTCAAGAGAGAGATCTTGGAGTCACTGTGGATAGTTCTCTGAAAACATCCACTCAGTGTGCAGCAGCAGTCAAATAGAATGTTTGGAATCATTAAAAAAGGGATAGAGAATAAGACAGAGAATCTCTTATTGCCTCTATATAAAACCATGGTACGTCTACATCTTGAACACTGTGCACAGATGTGGTCGCCTCATCTCAAAAAAGTTACATTGGCAATGGAAAAGATTCAGAAAAGAGCAACAAAAATGATTAAGGATTTGGAACGGGTCCTATATGAAGAGAGATTAAAAAGACTTGGACTTTTCCTCTTAGAAAAGAGGAGACTAAGGGGGAATATGATAGAGGTCTATAAAATCACGACTGGTGTGCAAAAATTGAATAAGGAAAAGTTATTTACTTATTCCCACAATATAAGAACTAGGGGTCACCAAATGAAATTAATAGGCAGCAGATTTAAAACAAACAAAAGGAAATTTTTCTTCACTCAGCATGCAGCGAGCCTCTGGAACTCCTTGTCAGAAGATGTGGTGAAGGCTAGCACTTTAACAGGGTTCAAAACAGAGTTAGGTAGATTCATGGAGGTTAGGTCCATCAATGGCTATTAGCCAGGATGGGTAGGAATGCTATCCCTAGCCTCTGTTTCTCTGGAGGTAGGTAACAGGGGGGAGGGGTCATGTAAGGATTAGCTGTTGTGTTCCCTCCCTCTGGGGCATCTGGTATTGGCCACTGTCAGCAGACACGATACTGGGCTAGATGCACCGTTGGTCTGACCCAGTATGGCTGTTCTTATGTTCTTATGAAGTTCCACACTCCAATTCTTGTAGTGTGCCCCACTTCCTGTAGGCTAATTACCTAGTCGCTTCATAATCATTGACATTTTTGTCAATTAGTTGATGTAGCATTATTGCGGTTAAACCTTCTTCATTTTGTTTATGCACATTTCTTAAACAGTATCTTAAAATATGAATAACCCAAAAAGAGCTTATCAGAAAAAGTACAGGTGCTTTCTTGTGCAAGAGTGCCCATGCAGTGTGGATGCTCTCTTGTGCAAAAGCACATCACTTTTGCGATGCGCTTTTGAGGTGTGGACGCACTTTTGCCAAGAAGTTTTTGTGGAAGATGTCTTCTGCAAAAAACTCCTTGCGCAAAAACCCTGCAGTGTAGACAAAGCCTTAGAAAATATGGAATATTTTACTTGATGTATAACTTGAGAGTAAAAATGTACACAAAGATTGAAATTTGTCATACAAGGTCCTGTTTTGGTTGTTTCCTTAAAAGTTTATTTTAAAACTAACATATATAATATGTACATTTAATGTGACAGGAATGTTTATAGCAATTTTGCATGCATTTTTTTCAGATCTGAACCTTAGAAATGGGTTTATTTTGAAGTTACTTCTCAGTCCTTGATGTGGGCTATGCTCTGTTTGGTCATTCAGGGTGCATCTACATTGCACCCTTATCTCGAAATAAGCTATGCAATATGCTCTATGCAAATTGTGTAGTTTATTTTGAGGTAATTTCAAAATATCTTATTTCAAAATTTGATGCTGTCTGCACAACACCAAATTTGGAAATGGAGTGCTGTTCCAAAACATCCCTTATTCTTCCTGGAATGAGTTTTACAGAGATGTCGGAATAGCGAGCCCATTATATTTCAAAATAATGGGCTTGCTCAAAAGATGCAGAATAGCTATTTTGGGATACTTCCAGTATCCCGAAATAGCTCTGCAGTATAGATGTAGCCTTTGTGAGCTATGTGTTTAGTGTGAACCGTAAATGTTAACCATGGCTTTGAGTTTGATCTTTTTTATTATTATGAATGTAGTAACTTTTTAAAATTCTGATTTAAAAAATATGGCAAATACTCCACTAAAAGACATTCTTATAGTGATCCTCTAAATGCCCCATTTTCAGCATCTCCCTATCTTTTATCCATGTACCATTTGTCAAAACTTGAAAGTAATTGTTCCCCTCTCCCAGTATAGTCTAACTGATTCATTTCACATCTGAGTGAATTTCACTGGGAAGGACCAAGTTATCTGATGCTACTTCTGTGTCTTAAAATGGGTAATGATTTCTCTTAGTTCCTATAATTATGACTTTGGCAAATAGGACCTAATAGATTATTACTTTATTTCCCAAGATCAGATCATACACTATAGATTTATGCACAATGGAGACTCTACTGGCTTTCTTCACCAAGGAAGAGAAGCTCAACCAATTCTACAGGCACATTCAAACCAGCAGAAAATTGTCCCTGGGTTCAGGGGTAGAGGGGTGGAGAGGCTGAAAATTAATTTGATACTTTTCCTTTGTGATTACTGTCTTGTATCAGCAATCCTTTTGCTGGACTATTGGTATTTAACTCCTTCTGCTAGTTCCCTACTTCTCAAGCTAAATGCATCAGAAAAGTTTCTGGGGTTACATTTGGGTTCAGTTGTATTCTTTTTCCTGTCTCAGTTTTGTCTTAACATACAATGCAGCAGGCAAATAGTAATTTCCTGTTAAAGTATTTTGACATTGTGATCCTAATGTGTTTACAAGACATTTGATATCACTTATCCCACTCTCTTGGCAGCCAGTAGTTTCCATGAACTCTGTCTCTTGTTCTTCTGAAGTTTGGATGTTGTTTGATGTAGAAAATATCTCAGTAGCCATGAAGTTGAAGGAGACCAGTGATACCAGTGCTTCTTCAGGGTTAACATGGATAGAGGACTTTTTACAGGAAGATGCCATTTACAGCATTAGTTATCCAACCTTTGTCATGTTTGTTTGGGTCTTGACTGTATTTTTGAGAGGCATATTTTGTAGCTACATTTGCACTTCTGGCAATCTTTTGGGGTTTTCATCAGTAGATGTCTAGACAAAAAAATCTAATGACAGAAATGCTAGTTGTTTTTAAACTGTACTTGGAAAATATAATTATTTTAATCCAATATAAACGTATATTACAGCTTCACCTAAAACAGAAATGTAGCCAATCTGGAGTGTAAATCTGGCATCCTATAACACACAACAGTGCCATTCTGTGATGGATTGTACCTGTCTGTTGTAGCTCCCTGTTGAAGGTCCCATGGTCTTATGGAGACCTGTCCCAAGAAGCAGAGAAGTGACAAGAAAGGAGAGTTCTCCAGGCTTACCTAGAGAGGTCTCATGAAAGCAGAGATCAGAGCCTATAAAGCTCACATAAAAGAAGCCGCAAGGCCTTGGCAGGTCAATTTCTGTCTGGGACCAGAGAAGAGAAGAAGGGTGCTCTTCTCAGATCTGGCAATAGAGAAGAACCAGAGGATTCTAGCTCTGAGGTAGGGCCATAGATAAAAGTGGTCATATAGAAAGAGGCCCTGGGAAATAGCAACAGAGGATTGCAATAAACAGTACATGACTGGTGGGTACAGGTCTTTGCGGGGGACCACAGGCCATAGGTAAAGTGATGTAAACCCCCAAACAAGGACAGGTCTTATTTTGGAGCCAGAACAGAAGGCTAAGTTTAAAGGACACAGAACAAGGGCTGAAGCCAGTCTGAGGGCAAATAGACTGCTTGTTATTAGACTCTTTAACCCACAAATTTGACTTTGTGACTTGGCCGGAAGGCCAAGCATTGAAAACCTGCCAAGTTAGCTGGCAGCCTGCAGGGCCAGCGAGGAGAAAAGACTGTGGTACCAGACCCAGCTTCTAGGAGAAACACAAGAGGGGAGTGGCCATATCACATGTGCCCATAAAGAAAGTGTAGGTAGGCAAAAGGTAATAAATCAAATTGGAATGAGCTCAGATCACAGAAGTTAATGTCTCTGTTCTGCTCTGAGAACAGTGCCTTAAGACCCTCAATGACCCTACTCATTTCCTTTAATGACTTGTGAAGTAATTTTTTTAATAAACTTTGTTTAAAAATCAAGCTTAGCTATACAATACTTAAAATGGCCAGTGAAATCTCTGTTAATTGTATCCTGGCCACATGCAAGAGGAGTATTAGCAAACCACTCCCACAGCCATATGCATAGCAATAAATGCCTAGAAATACCTGGGGGTATGTCTACACTACAGCACTAATTCGAACTAACTTAATTCGAATTAGTTAATTCGAACTAAGCTAATTCAAATTAGTGCATCTAGACCTAAAAACTAATTCGAATTAGCATTTTGCTAATTCGAAATAGCATGTCCACATTGAGTGGACCCTGAACCGGAGTTAAGGCTGGGTGGAACCAGTGCTGGCAGGGCATCAGGTTAGGACTTAGAGTGTGGAGCTGCTGCCTCAGGCTAGCCGAGGGCTGTGCTTAAAGGACCCGACCCCACCCCGGACAGACAGTTCTCAGGGTTCCCGCTTGTCTAACTCGATGAGGACAGCAAAGCAGTCCTGTCTTGGAGTGCCCTGAGTGCCCACACTCGGCACATCACAGCACTCGGCCATCAGCCCGGCTGCACTTGCCGCAGGCTGCCATCCGGGGGTCAATCGGGGCTGTCAGGATCCAGGAGGTCCTGCAGGAGAGCTTCCACCCCGAGGAGCCCGCAGAGCCACCCCAGTCCTCCCCATCGGGGGCTCGTGCCCCATTCCTCCCTCACCTCCTTCCACTTACCCCTCCCTAGCCCCGTTCCTGATGTAAAAAATAAAGGACACGTGTGGTCAAAAATAGAAACTCTCTTTATTTAACAAAACTGGGGGGAGGATTAACCTCTGGGGAGACTGGGAAAAGGAGATGGGAGAGGGGAAGAGAGAGGGTGGGAGAGGGGAGGGGGAAACCTGGGAGGAGGGAGCTGGAAGGGAGAAGCCAGGGGAAGAAGGAGGAGGGGAAGTATAAAACTATGGTACACCATATCTTCAGTACTGTGTACAGATGTGGTCTCCTCACCTCAAAAAAGATATTTTGGCCTTGGAAAGGGTGCAGAAAAGGGCAACTAAAATGATTAGGGGTTTGGAACAGGTCCCATATGAAGAGAGGCTAAAGAGACTGGAACTTTTCAGCTTAGAAAAGAGGAGACTGAGGGGGGATATGATAGAGGTATATAAAATCATGAGTGCTGTGGAGAGAGTGAATAAAGAAAAGTTCTTCATTAGTTCCCATAATATAAGGACTAGAGGACACCAAATAGAATTAATGGGTAGCAGGTTTAAAACTAATAAGCCAAAGTTCTTCTTCACACAGCACATAGTCAACCTGTGGAACTCCTTGCCACAGGAGGCTGTGAAGGCTCGAACTATAACAGAGTTTAAAGAGAAGTTAGATAAATTCATGGCGGTTGGGTCCATGGAGTGCTATTAGCCAGGGGGTAGGAATGGTGTCCCTGGCCTCTGTTTGTGGAAGGCTGGAGATGGATGGCACGAGACAAATCGCTTGGTCATTGTCTTCGGTCCATCCCCTTTGGGGTCCTGGTGTTGGTCGCTGTCGGCAGACAGGCTACTGGGCTAGATGGACCTTTGGTCTGACCCAGTACGGCCGTTCTTATGTTCTTATGTTCTAAGCTCAGGGCTCAGGGTCGGGGGTCTCACTGGACCAACTTGATTTTCATGCAAACCTGCTCCTGGGTTGCATGTGGCCTTTGGTGGCCAGGCTGGCAGCTATCCTGCCCTAGACGGCTGCTTTCCTGTGCCTAGTGCGGAGATTGTGGACGTTGGAGGCCTCCCCCCAAACCTTGATGAGGTCCATGATCTCCGCACTAGACCAGGGGGGTGCCCGCCTCTTGCGGCCCCGGGCAGGCTCCTGTGAGCCGCCAGCCTGGTCCTGGGAAGAGGCGGAGGGCTGGGTGGCTGGCTCATGCTGTGCCAGGTGCAGGGTCTGCTGGCTGGGTGCTGGCAGGCTTGCAACTGGCACAAGCACTGTAGCCAGACCGTGCCCCTTTAAGGGCTCTGGGGCCAGGAGGAGGGCAGAAGAGTTTCCCTGGTTTGGCCCAGAGTGGCCACCAGGGCAACCTGGGAAGGGCTAACCTCCAACTAGTTTGAATTAAGTGGCTACACAGCCCTTAATTCGAACTACTTAATTCGAACTAGGCGTTACTCCTCGTAGAATGAGGTTTACCTAGTTTGAATTAAGCGCTCCGCTAGTTCGATTTAAATTCGAACTAGCGGTTTGTATGTGTAGCCCCTATTAAAGTTAATTCGAACTAACGGCTGTTAGTTCGAATTAACTTTGTAATGTAGACATACCCTGTGTGAGAGAGATTGCCCTACTGGCTACAGGAGAGTACATGGAGAGTAATACAAAAAAGCAACCTGTATTATCCTTATTGATACATAATGAATTTCAAGGTTAGCAAAGGACACCTAAGGGCAAGAATTTCACCAAGAATACCTAATGTTTTGAATCATGGCCCTGTTCATGTACTGCAAGCATGTTACAGAAGTGGACATGACTATGATAGAAATATTCTATATTTAATTTAACAGCATGTAAATTACACACACGCAAGTGTTTTTATGCTACAGAGAATAGTGCAGCAGGAACTAAGGGGCTTTTTAAAGCATACAGGTATTTTTTTCCTATAAGAAGTAACTAAAATAATGAAGTAACAGTATATGAATACAGTTTGGCTTAATTTTAGAAACTCTGATACATTATTTAGGCACTACTCTATTACTGCTGATAAAGCCTCAGTCAGGATTGGAGTCTTAATGATGCTAGTTCCTGTCCGCAAAGGTTCATGTTCAAATGCATTTTTTAAACTGTAATACATTTTTTCTTTCTGTAGAAGGAATGTGTGCATGTGTACATGATGTATAGCAAATGGAAGTCTTACGAAAAGGGACAGAGAGCTTGACTTTGAATATATAAGTAGGAAAGATTCTGTTTGTACATAACACCCCCAAAAGGGCTGTTTTGTCACAGCTGCAATAGAAGCTCTTACGTAGTATGATCATAGCATCCACTGTTAGCTCATGTAAGTTCCAGTTGCTCATGTTAGAATACATAGACACCTGCTTCCTTTGCTGTGACTTGTTCTTCCTTCCTACTTGTGTATGCTAAACTTTGTATTATACACATCCAACAGAAAGAGAGGAGAAAACATGTGGAGAGAAATAAGTTACAACATTAGCGTTAAATATAAAGATGTACCTCTGCATCAGGAAATTGATGTTTGCCTTACAATATTAAAGTCACTATTTTAAAAGAAATAATATCACACTGCAGTTTTATAGAGCCTTTCTATGAGAAGATCTCAAAAGCTTTGCAATGATTAATGAGCTGAGCATCACAACTCCTTTGTGAAGTAGATCAGTTTTATCTCTATTTTAGTTATTGGAGTGCTGAAACATAGATATAATTTAAGTGACTTGCCCAAGGTCACATGAGAATACTGTGGCAGAACTGGATATACGCCATAGATCTCTTGACTCTCAGGTCCATGCTTCACTGTAAAACCATCTTTATTGTAAGATGGCATGTTTCCGAGATGGAACTGTGTGTCCCTACGTGTGATAAGTTCCATTATTTAAATGAATGATACTTATTTTAATTTTGATCTACAAAAATCAGCTTCATTGCAAAGGGTGCCCATCCAAACTGCTGGATGTCCCATATTTACATTTAAATACACTATAACACAGGAGTTGCATCATAAAACCTCCTAAGTATCAGCACTTCTCCTTCTCTCCAAATTACATCTCATTCAATCCAGTCAGCAGGCCAACATAACTGAAATATCCCACATACCATCTCATTTTCCCACCATTCAAATCCTATCTTCAAACTATCTCAACCCTCTATGAGTGCCCATTAACAGATACACAGAAATCTAGTCATCTTAATTTTCATAAATGAGATACATAAAGTAACAGGTGAAAATGAATTTTGCGATGTTTCATATGCACAAAGTGGCAGTAATAACATACAGATCACTTTGAAAATTTGGCATGAAAAGCCATTTAGCTCAACCTAACTTGCCCTTTTTCGGTTTATCTTATTTTCACTTTCCTGTCACTGACTCTGCAATAGCCTTGTGAAGGAGGCTGGACAGGGGGGATCTTGAGCAGCACAGGCACATTTCTCAAAGGCAGTAGTTGAAACAATCTGACACTGACTCTGTTTAAGGCTAAATTGTGTATATTTATCCTTCGCTGAAAAGGATCATTAGATTAGGCCCCGTGTTCATATGAAATCGATAGTAATATGTGCAATGAGCCTATTCTGTCTTTTATGATATTATGGAATCAAGCATTTTACACATAAATAGGGCAAACTATCACACAGAATGCATACTCTTTGAGCTGAATAGCATGCACCATAAATCAGGCTACGTGTGCATAATTACAAGTGATCAGAACAAGTCCCAAGGGTATTTTTAGCACTGCAAAATGTTCGGGAGGTCTTCACTCTTAAAGAACATTATTCTTTTCCCATTTTCTCTCTCAGGTACCAGACTCCTTGTTGGGGTTACATTGTACAGCTTTACCAAGATGTGAAATCTCAGTCTAGGCCTTTATTGTTACTTTTACAGAGATAGAGAGACAAAATATGAAATACAGTTCGAAAAATACAATCACCTGGACAAATACGTAATATAGAAATAATCAGGAGGGCATCTATAAATGTAAGTAACAATGGGCTAACATACATATCTGGACACTGCAGTGGTGATTTGTTCTTTCATCTGACTGATCCTTGTCATAGAACAGCTTAACTGTCAGTTGCCATTGTTAACATCCTAGAAACTTGCATGCGATCTGGCTTTTCACCACACAAGAGTAGAAGTCAGGTTTAAGTATATAATTAGAGCGTAGTGGGGACGCCTGCCATATTTAAGAGCAGCTATTTATCCTTTGTTTTATGAGCACTGTTTTTTACATAAAAATGAAAGAAAAATCTGAGTGTTTAATAAATTTTCCCTCCTAAATTGACCAGTTTTGAACTTATAAAGAGAGCTCGTATTTGTCCTCTAGAGAGGTATGTAGTTCCTATTATTTTTGATTACATGAATCCACTTTATTCAATCTTCATAGCATGCATAAGAAATAGGTCTAAAACCCCATGTCTTTCTACATTTCTATAAAATAGTAGATAGGATTTTTATAAGAGTTAAGTAATAATCGCAAGTAACATTTAAAATAACTCTACAGACTCCTTTGAGATCTCCCAAGTCTAATTTATGTTCCAAAGCAGTATATAAGCAGCCTCAAAAACAGAATACCTGAAACTGGAATATATGGTGCTCTTTCTTTTGGGATGATGAGCAATTCTGTGGCACCTTAGAGACTAACAAATGTATTACGTCATGAACTTTCATGGGTAAAATCCACTTCATCAGATGCGTTAGAGTGGAAATTACAGACTCTGAGTATGGCTACACTGTATTTTTTTTTCCGAAGAAGGTATGCAAATAGCGCTCGCATTTGCATATCTTCTTCCGATTCTTTTTCCGGAGGAAGATTTTCCGATATTTGGCCCATCTACACTGGGCCAAATATCAGAAAAAAACCCTCTTTCAGAAGCCCCCTTATTCTTTGGGTTTTTTCAGACATTTGGCCCCATGTAGATGGGCCAAATATTGGAAAATCTTCTTCCGGAAAAAGAATCGGAAGAAGATTTGCAAATGCGAGTGTAGTTTGTATACCTTCTTCAACCCCCCCACCCCACAGTGTAGCTGTACTCTCTGAGGTACAAATAAGAGCAAAAGAAGTTACCTGTGAACTGTAGGACCAGTGTTAATGAAGCTAATTCAGTCAGACTGGATGTGGTTTCATTCATAGCATGTGCTGTGTTTTTAAAATTACAGATGAACACGACTCTGCAGCCCGGGGGGATAGCTCTGAAGGCAGTGCTGCCTGCACAAATCAGGGAAAAATGTCCAATTTTAGTGAAATGTCCTCTGAGACATTTTTGGGAAGATGGATGACTATATGCCCATTTTGGCCAGGGCAGTCCCCTTTTTCAGCTCAGTTCTGGCCATCCTACTTTTTTTCACTAAAATTGGACATTTGTCCCTGATTTGTGCAGGCAGCACTGCCTTCAGAGCTATCCCCCCGGGCAGCAACCCTGGCTCTCCAGGACATTGCAGAGCACAGAGTGGTGGCTGCTGACAGGAGTTGGGGGACAGGTTCAGTTCTGAAGGCAGCAGTGCACACCAGCAGCATAGTTAGGAGAAATTTGCTGCTGGCAGGCAGCGCTGCTTTCAAACCAGTTCCCCCCAGTCAGCAGCCCCTGCTCTTGGGCTCATACAACCTGGGACGAATACAACCTCTACTTGCAATAGTGAGGAATTTACTAAAAGGATTGTGCCTCAGAGATTTATAATCCCTTACCTGATGTTCTGGCAAAATGAGTGTGCTACACACATTCGAATGGTGCACTTCTCCCAGAGTTCAGTGACTGCGGTCTCTGGTCATGTAGCAGGCTGCATAAAGGGTAGGCTGAAATGTGTAAAGCGTAAAACTGTGGCTGCTGCTGCTTGGACGGAGGAGGGTGTCAGCTCTGAAGGCAGTGCTGCCCGCCAGCAGCAGCAGAGAAAGTTACTGCTGGCAAGGCAGAGCAGAGAAGGAAGGGCGCCATGGCACAGCTCCCCTTCCTTTTATGCTGCCTGAGTCAGAGCCTTCCTTACTGTGAGGCTCAAGATCAGATGTTTTGAGCAACTTTGCCAGGAGGCTATTTGGAAGCACTAAATTAATTTTCCTATCCACTCTTCAAGGTCAGGAAAGAGAAGGTGGTAACCCCACTTACTGATGGACACAAAACATGGCTCAGTGGATTGTCAGCATCAGCTGGGCTGAAGGATGCTGCATGCAGGTGATCCTATAGGGGCTAATGGAAGTGCTCTAATCTATAAGCACTGATTTTTTTGTTGGTTAGTTGCGGTGCAGCTGCAGGCTGAAAGCGGCATGATAGTCTCTTCACAGCTCCAATGTTTGCCTACCTTGGGAGCTTGAGCAATGAGATAGTTTGAAATAGGAAGGGATTTTAATTGCACATTTTGTGGTAGCTGAGTCCCTCTGAGCCAAACAGGCTGCCTGCCATAGAGAAAGTGTATTCAGATACTGGGCTGAGCTAATGTTCAGAGAATTCCTTTGAAGGAGTACTTGCAAATACATTTTACTCTGAGGCTTTGTCTACACTGCAGGGTTTTTGCGCAAGAAGCTTTTTTGCAGAAGAGATCTTCTGCGAAAACTTATTGTGCAAAAGCACGTCCACACCTCAAAAGCAATGTGCTTTTGCACAAGAGAGCATCCACAGTGCATGGACACTCTTGCGCAAGAAAGCTCTGATTGCCATACACAGAATGGCTGTCAGAGCAGCTGTGCTTTTTGTGATAGGCTCTTTTTGCACAAGAAACCCCTGTTGAGCCTCCACACATGCCTTTTTGAGCAAGAACTCTTGCGCAAAAAGGAGTTATTCCTCATAGAAAGAGGTATGCCTACACCGCAAAAAGCCCACAGTTCTGCCGTTTTACTGTAAATTTTCTTGCGCAAAAATGCGCTTGAGGTGTGGACGCTCAGTGGGTTTTTGCGCAAAAACCCTGTAGTGTAGACATAGCCTAATGTTTCAGTACTAGATTTACCAGGCTATAGAGATCACTGGTGTAAGCCCTTAGACATGGAGATTAACTTGGTCCATGGCAAGGACTGGTTCAGCAAAACAGGGGCTGTCAAGAGCAGGGTCCCAGCCAGAGGTAGACTGACATCATGTGTCCAAAAAGTCTCTATAAGGAGCATAGACAGTTCATTTGTGCACACATTTTTGTTTGTCAGGGGCTGGTTTTGTTAGAAGTAAGAGTGGCAATACCACCATCCAACCTTAGTTTTGTGCTGCTGCTGGAGGGGGTGCTGTCTTCAGATTTAGGAAACCCAGCAAGCCGCTGATGTTCTCCGTTGCTCAGCTGTAAAGATAGCACTGCAGTCAATCCTATGATGTTCCAGGTGATGCTTTTGTTCCGTGTGTGTGTGTGTGTGTGCGCGTGTGCATGTGTGTCTGTGTGTTTGTAGGGGAGGGCTTGTGCATAGCCATGTCCTTAGAAGAATCAATAGTTTGTGTGGGGGCATTTTTTGCAATAAAAGCATTTAGGAAACATCTGTGTAATTTTAATGAAGACCTCCAAAAGAGTTCAAGCTTTTTTTAAAGAAAAAGACACTTCAACATTGGACAACAGCAAAGTTATATGCGAGACCTGTGGAGCCCATTTCTCCATTGACCACAGTAGTTGAGATGGCATTACCAAGCACCTTCAAAGCAAGAAAGAGATTCTGAAAAAAGGAAGTGTTAATCACCAAGTGTTTTAGGGTTTTGTTTTTGTTTTGTTTTGTTTTGGGTTTTTTTTTTAGGCGAGACAGAGAAGCTGTTAAAGTCTTTGCCATTGAGGGAGTGTTTGTTTACCACTCAGTGTGGCACGGACACACTTTCTGGCTGAGTGACTGTACATGACAGTTAATTAGGGAATTGCACCAATCTACGATTTCACCTGCTTGCAAAAAATCAGAGGCAGTCATTTGCAACGCCATAGCTCCTTTATCCATTGAAGCAATGCAGCTTGAGTTGGACACGTGTTCCTGTATTATGCTTAGAGTGGATGGAGTGAACAAAAAGGAGCAAAAACTATTTCCTGTTTTTATATGATATTTTCTCCCACTAAATGGAGTTTGCATAAAAATTATTAACTTTATGCGTCACCCAGAGAACCATCAGATTTGTAGTCAGCATTCATCTTGCAAGTGATTGAGAAGTACTCTCTTAGTGTACTTCTAGACTGCATCCTTCTGCCGACAGAGGGATGCAAATCAAGACTTCGGAAGTGCAAATGAGCCCGGGATTTAAATATCCTGGGCTTCATTTGCATACTCACGTTCCAACGCTGTGTCGATCAGGCTCAGTGTCGAAAGTGAAAGTAAAGTGTAGCCGTGGCTCTGCCGACAGTGGGGAGCTTTTTCGGCAGATCCTGTACTCCTCAAAAAATGAGAAGTACAGGATTTGCCAAAAAAGCTCCCTGCTGTCTGCAGAACTGCAGTTGCACTTTACTTTCACTTTCGACACAGCCTGATCGGCACAGTGTTGGAACGTGAGTATGCAAATGAAGCCTGGGATATTTAAATCCCGGACTCATTTGCACTTCCGAAGTGCATAATCTACATCTCTCTGTTGGCAGAGGGGTGTAGTCTAGACACAGCCTCTGTGGCAAGATTGTTGGATTCTGTGCAGATAATGAACTTTGGGAGTGCCAGACATTGTGTGAGAACCAATTTGTGGCAAAAGCTCCAAGCCAGCTTAGGAAAAAAGGTATTTGGCATTGAGAGTGGTGCACATGCTGTGTGTAACTGCCTCCAAACTGTCATCAACTGTCTTCCTTTAGAGGTGGGGAGCTTTTCTGTAAAGGTTCACAACTGCTTTCTTATCTACAAGATGTGTGTTGAAGAGCTGAAAGACTTCTGTCAATTTGTTGAAATTAAGTATACCAACTTACTAGAGCATGTCAGCACATGATTCTTCTCAGTGAGACCCACAATATACAGGATTTTGTTGATTTTTCAATGGGCTTAAAGCATATTTTCTTTCTCAAGATAAATGCCCACCTTTGCTGATGGAGCTCTTTGATGATGCTTTCGTTGAAATGTGGCTTCTATTTGTCAGCAAACAAACTACCACATTCCAAAACATAACAGAGATGATAGAGAAAAATGATTTGTCAGTGACAGAATTTGCACTGCAAACATGCTCCCTGCACGTTACCTTATCAGAGAGGCTTGGAGAAAATTTGTCACAACAGAAGTCAAGAACCTACTGTGCACTTTTGTAGAATGCAGACAAATGAAAGAAAAGGAGTTTTACCATGCAGTTGAAAATGTTTACACAACATTGCCTGTTCTACTTAGAGCACTGGAGACCTGCCTTTGAGTGCACTGAAAAGTTTGAGTGGGCTCTGTTGAGGCATATACTGTAGTGGGAGCAAATTCAAGACAGCCTTCCTGCATGCCACATCAGAATTCCCACTTTAAACATGTTGGATGAGAATTGTCTCTTTGAGTGTTCTAGTACAAAATCAATTGTCTCCAGTTGCCTTTCAGACTGGAACCATCAGAGAATGCCTATCACTGAAAGGTGTCAGAAGACTTTTTGAGAGAGAGACTATAATTCTGTACAATACACAGCTCAAGCCACAGCTATGGAATTGGTGCAGCGTCTGCCTGGTGCTACAGTGAAAGTTGAACATGTCTTTTCAATTATGAATGATGTGTGGTCTTCTGAAAAATCCCATCTGAATGTCTTCCCCCTTGAAGGCTGTCTTGTGTGCGCAAGTTAACTTTTCTCTAGACTGTACCGCATTCTACATCAAGTTGCTGAAAGACAAGCAAATGCTCAGTAAAATAGCATCACCGGACAAATATAACTGGTATCAAGCAGCTTTATCCCCTGAAGAATGGCAAGACAAGTAACTAATGAGTTCTAAGTAAAATACAGGTTACACCTCTACAAATCGGTCTGGCAGCATCTGTGGTCAGGCAGGATAATGGATGTTCCAGGATTAGAGAGTCCCAGCATGCTGTAGAGGGGAAGGGTGGGAGCCTGGCTTGATGCAGGGGTGGCCCAGGAGCCCAATGTGCAGCCCAACCAACACTTATTGCCTTGGAGAGATATTACTACTAGCCAGCGTACCTTTCCATCACCTAGACCCATTAGTAGAGGTCACGATCAATGCAACACTTTTGGGATGGGGCACCCTCTGTGGCACGAGAATGGTACAGGACAGATGGTCTCAACCCAAGATGAACCTCCATATCAACATCCTGTAATTCAGGGCCATCCACAAAGCATTCACTCACTTCCTCCCACTTCTAAAGGGCAGAACACCCTCTATGTTTTACATCAACTGACAGGGGTGCACCCAACCACACTCACTCTGTGCAGAGGCGATCAGGTTTTGGAATTGGTGCTACGAGAACCAGATAACCTCAGCTGCCACTTACATACCAGGCCAACAAATTGAGCAGACACTTCTTCAAACAACATGAGTGGGAACTCAGTCTCAACAATCTTCTGACAATGGGGGTTCCCCGCTTATAGATCTATTTGCGACAGCAACCAACTGCAAATGCCCCTGATTCTGCTCCTGAGCAGGTCAGGGCAAGAAGTCTGAGGGAGACACCTTCACCATCTGCTGCAGTGCTCCCGTACTCTGCTTACCCACTGTTTCCTTTACTCTCCAGAATAATCAACAAGATCTACTTGGACCGGGCCACAGTAATTCTGATAGCTCCCTACTGACCAAGACAACCTTGGTTCCTCTACCTACATGACCTATCAATAGCCCAACCGATTGCTCTCCCCATGAGTCCCCACTTAGTAACCCAACACCAGGGCAAGACCCCAAACATCAAAACCCTGAAACTACAGCATGGCTTCTCCATGGTTCCAAAATGAAGAACTTACCTGCTCAGAGAGAGTTAAGCACAGAATAGTTGATGCTTCTCCACAAGATACAACTACCAAAACAAATGGAAACGTTTTCAGGAGTGGTGTAGAGTTTGTCAATTACAACCAACCACCGCTTCCATACCTACCATACTGGAGTACTTGATGGATCTCAGCAACGCAGGCATTTCTATCAGTTTGATTTGAGTCCATCTTTCTGCTATCATGGCCTTCCACGAGCTAGTCGACGATCTCTCCCTCTTCGCACACCCCAGGACAAAGTGTCTCTTTACGGGCTTGCAGAAAACACATCCAAATTTATGCCCACGTGTACCTTCTTGGGACCTAAACCTCGTACTTGACACACTCATTATATCACCCGTTGAACCACTAGCCCACTGCAATACCTATCCATGAAATTGGCTTTCCTATTGGCAATAACATCTTCAAGACAAATGGGTGAAATTGCAGCCCTGATGGCTCCCCCACCATACACTACCTTTACTAAAGATAGGGTCATGTTCAGACCTCATCCCAGGTTTCTCCCTAAAGTTACATCAGACTTCCACCTGCGTGATCCCATATACTTATCCACATACTTTTCTAAATCTCAAGCCTCTCCAAGATAATCCATCTTGCACACTTTAGATGCCAGATGAGCACTTGCCTTTTATTTAGAGAGAACCAAGGAGTCCAGAAAATCAGACAGGCTTCATCTCTTTGTCTGGACCCCACAAGGGAACAGCTGCTTCTGTGCAATGGATCTGCAAGTGGATTTGCATATACACATCCTACCAGCTCTGTGGAAAAGAACCACTTCAGACCATTAGAGCACACTCTACATGTGTGATAGCCACATCAACTGCTTTCCTACATACTATGCCACTAGCGGACATTTGCAGAGGAGTGACATGGTCTTCCAATCACACTTTCGCACAACATTATGCTCTACTGAAAGGACCCATACCTATCACCAATCTAGCTGATGCGGTCCTTGCTTCTTCACATAAATGACTCCAACGCTCACCACTGTATGATGGGTACTGATACTAAGTCACCTGAGTGGAGCATCCACAGGGACACAGTTACACTCAAAGGAGAAGAAGACGTTATTCACCCTGTGCAGTAACTATGGTTCTCTGAGGTGTGTGTTCCTGTGGGTGCTCCACTACCCTCCCCTCCTCCCCTCTACTTGGAGTCCTTTATTGGATTTCTGGTAGAAAAGGAACAGAGGGAGGCTCACGCCGCACGTGCACCTAACGGACGAAAACAAGATGGTGCAAGATAGTTACTACACATGCGTGACACAGGAGGCACCGCTAGGCAAATATCTCCGATCAGCGGTGCAAGGATGCACCGAGACCTGAGTGGAGCACCCACAGGGACACACATCTCGAAGAACCATCATTACTACAGAGTGAGTAACTTCTTTATATGAGGGATTCATTCTCCTTCTCCTCTCTTGAGAGGGAAATGCATATAGATAACTCAGCAAATTCCTGGGTTGTTCTTACAGTTAAAATCTCCACAGTATCAATACACCCACAATATACTAAATGATCTTTTGAATGCAGTGTATATACATGTACATCTTCCTCTTTCTCTGGGTGCAAATATAAATGTTTCCTACTGTGTTTAAGCTTCAACAAAGCCAGACCTCTTCAATGATTTGATTATTTGAAAACCCTTTATTCAGATTTATGCCTTGCTTTTGTGAAGTCACTAGCTGTCATTTAGCTTGATGTTTCCAATCTACTGTTATCAATTAATTGGATAATAAGTCACAGGCATACTTTAGGTATCTCATAACTATTATCCTCATTTCATAATTAACTTCAAGCTAAAATGTAACACAAACATTTTCCCAAATATTCTGAAAGTATATGCCTATTTTAATAAGCTAACATTGTCATCCTTAATTTACTTCTATTTGTAATATGGAAATGGTGTGTAAATTATTCTTCATGTCTCATTTTATTTATATAGGGACATTCTGATCTCTGTCAAAATGGTAATGTTTTTTATGATGGCTGAAGATTTTTACTACATTGTGTATATTCTATAGCCCACAACCATAACACTATTGATTGTGGTGGTGTTAGATATTTAAAGCTAAAAGGACAGGCCTCATTGTCGGTATCTGAGTGAGATCTCCCCCAGCAGAAATGACTGAGTGGATGGAAGTTGTGGTGGAAAGATATGGGATTTTTGGAAAGTTTGTAGTTTTGAGATATTTATAAAGATAAAGTGAGGTTTATGAATAATAGGGCATGTTGTCTCACAGCCGTAGACAGGGCGGTTTCTAGAAATTTTGGTGCCTTACGCAGGACCCTGTAGGGGGGGCAGTTTCTGGGGGAGCCAGACCCTCCGGGAGGGGACTGCTCTCAGGGCTTCAGGGGCAGCAACTGTTGGAGGCAGGCCCAGATCTGCAGAAGAGGGTGGGAGCAGGGCAGGGAAGCGGCAGAGGTTGGGCCTGCCTCTGCACTCACCGGCAGTGGAAAGTGGAGACACACAGCTAGGAGGAGATGGAACAGAGCGGGCTGGAACTGTGTTGCTCTGCTCCCCTCCCCCCACTGTTTTTGGTGAATGTGGGTGCAGGCCCCACCCCTGCTGCTAGCACCAAGCCTCCCACTAATCCACCAGGACATGTTGCTCAGGGGGATAGGATAGCTGCGTATTGGTAGGTACGGCTTTAGACATAGATGGATGCATTTCAAATCAAAATAAAGAAGCATGGGGTGCCGTGGGAAGTACATTCATTAAGAGGCAGTTTTGTCACTGAGTCTGTAGTGAATCAGAGACAAAGCCTGTTATGAGTTATTTTGCTACTGAAAGTTATGGGTAAGACACAAAACCAAAGTCATGACAAGTGTTGTGTCGAATTGGCATTGCATTATTTAATCCCTAAAAGTGGCTGCATTTTACTGATGAGTGAAGTGATACCTTTTTGTATATGTGTACGTTCCTTGGTGACATCAAATATGCTACCAGATTTACTTTTGACCTATGTTTATTTTTCTGTTATTAAGGGACAATAGTCATATTTAGATTTCCAAATGTATTAACAGTAACTTCATGGAAAGCTCAGAGAAACTTTTACACTTCTATCAATTTTTATCTATTTTTATAAAACAATCAGTGAATTTTCTTTGATAATCCTGGTACATATATTTTCATTCTTGGTTTCAGTATTATCTGACTCATGATTGCCCTTCACTTTTATGCTTTCATCTGTGAACCCTGGTGGTTTTAATGTACAATTGCATTTTAAAAGGCATTTTGTTACTTGAATTCTACATCTAAGAAAGTTGTTCCCCTTTCTGTGTAGCACATTTCAAAGCATTTGGAAAGATACTAATCATACTTTTTTTTAACCAAATAGAGTATGTTAGTGAGAAGCCTTTAAATCAAAGTGTGGGAAATGCAATGTTTCATAGACATGTCCTAAAGTTTTTCAGAATACAAATGAAAAGGCTTTTTCCAGATGTAACAGGTTTTAGGAAAGAAAAAAATATCCCTCCAAGGCAATATGTGATGGCCTACAGCCATACCACCTAAGCCTTGTTATCTTGTCAGATCTCATAAATGACAAGGGTGTTGCAGGGGAGTGGTGTTGGATACTCAGGCAGTATTTTTACCTGAGAGTCAATACTGAGTTAAAGCTTTTACATGGCACTAGCAGGAACAATGCTACTGGAGAGGCAGTTGAAAAGTAAAACCCAATTTCCTGTGTACTTGAGGGTTTTTAAAGATCCCTTGGGACATTTCGCAAAGGCATTGTTTCTGGTCTCTGTGTTTTGGACAAATTAGATATGTTGCACTTCAGTTTTCCTTCTGAAAACACTCTTGTGACTTTGTTGTGGGCTGAAGTGTTTATTGGTTCAAAAGTACCTACATTTCAGTAGTGGATATAGTCATCCTGGAAAACACTTTGGGATCCTTCCTGATAAAATATTTAGTAAGGATGGTGTTCTGATATAACAGTAAATAAACAGGCATTTAGTGAAGCCAACTTAAATAAAAAGGTAAATGAAGCACACAGTTACAGTAGGCAATATTCATGAAAGGTAGTATAAAAAGGATGGTGTTGGTATTCACAGGTGTCCACACTGTATTCAATGTACAAATGTAATCTAGGATTCTCACTACTGCTGAAAAAAGTGCCAAAGCTCCTGCTGACTTTAGTGGCTGCCAGACTGAGCCTTAGTAGTGTAATATAGCTCTGGCAGAAAATGAAATGAGCATGATGAACCCAGTTTTCTGAAGTGCTGTGCCCTCAACCTCCATTGGACACTAGGTAAATTACATATCCAGCCCTACTATGACAACTTCTTCACCAAGGGGAGGTAAGGAATAGTAGGAAGGGCAAAAGGAAAGTTTTTGAAATAGATTGTTCTATTTTCATTTTATTACAGAATCTAAACAATCTAGCTGATTAAAAACTGGAGGAATGTGACACACAAAGTCCTGAACTAACATCCATCATGTTAGAGAGATAGGAACCAAAGAATATGTTTGCTGTTCTTCAGTAGTTTATTCTTTTATTAAAACCCCCAAGATTCTGAATTGTCAGCAACACTTTCTGTTTATTAAAAAAGATAAATATCTTGAGATGATCTGGAAATCATTAATAATGAAATGACAAGTGTTAGAGCAGTCTATCACTGAAATTAGGTAGCCTGTTGTATGAGAATGTCAGATAGTTCCATAGTTCTCTGCCTATACTGCTTATTATTTTCTAAAAACTGTATCCATTAAATATCCATCAGAAGCTGATTCTACTTATTACAGGATGGATTGTCTCTTTATTTCTAGTCCTGAATATAGTATAACACATAGTTATGCCTCCCTAGGAGCAGCCCAGAAAATGTGCTTTAATTATCAGGCTCTTTACTTGCTCCTGAGAGGAAAGGGGAAGAAATTTGCTATTGGGCCTTGCAGGGAGTAGATTATATCCTCAGATAAATGGCTGATGCTCCCAGCTTCTTGCCTGGAGAGAAGAGTACAGGATCCATATGCTCGCTCTCTCTCTCTCCCCCCTCTCACTCTCTCTCTCAAGAATTTGGGCATTTAAAACACTAAGGCCAGAAAAAACTTAAATTAATGTTGCTGATCATAACTTTAAACTGTCAGCACAGAGATTTCAGGATCCATAGCCTTGTGGGCTACATTTACACAGCAGACTTTTTGTGCAAGAACAGCTGTTCTTGCGCAAAAACTTGCTGAGCGTCTACACTGCACACGTGTTCTCAAGCAAGTAAATTTACAGTAAAGCATCAGAAGAGAGGGCTTCTTGCGCAAGAGTTATTCCTCTCCCCATGAGGAATAAGCCCTCTTGAGCAAGAGCTCTTGCACAAGAAGGCAATGTGGACGGGCAACAGGGTTTTCTTGCACAAGAAACCCCTATGGCTAAAATGGCCATCAGAGCTTTCTTGCGCAAGAGAGCGTCTACACTGCCATGGATGCTCTTGCGCAAAAGCACATCTCTTGCTCAAAAGCACATGGCTGTGTGGACACGCTCTTGCACAAGACCTTTTGCGCAAGAACTCTTGCGCAAAACAGTTCTTGCGCAAGAAGTCTGCAATGTAGACGTGGCCATGTAGTTCAGGAAAATTACAGAACATAGCTCCAAGTGACGCTACAATTTAGAAGATTTAGACGAATAGAATCTATGGAAAAGTCATCTAGCTATGGCACACAACTTTGTCAATCAATAAATGGTTGCAGCGTTAATCTGGAAAGGACAGAATTATTTTCTTGGGCCCTCATTTTAAATTTACACTGACCCTCTCAGATGGCCTCAAGCCAAATCCAAACTCAAATATGCAGATGACCTCCATTCCTAAACTTATCCAGGGTCACCAGCCAGCCATAACCCAGTGTGCTGTCATCCAACCCTACCACTAACCCTATTTTGAGCTTACCAGGCATCCCCAATTCTGATCCTAGCCCAAACATTTGAAGTGGCTCAAGATGTAACTTTAGTTTGAGCTCCCAAGTCAGCACAACCCATAACCTGATTTGAGGCATCCCCAAAACATCCAACCACATCCATAACTCATCTCCCCAGCCAGCCCTAGCAGTCATCTTTAACCCCAGGAAAATGTGGCAGCCCCAGACATAACCTGGCCACTCAGAACCCTTAACCTACGCCTTCCAATCAGTCTCAAGTCTAGCCCTTACTTGCAAGTGTGAACTGGCATATAGCCTAACTATAATCCAGACATGCAGTTCTAATCAGCACCAAACCTAACGATTGCAATTATATTGCAAATGGTGAGACAGCACTGGAGGAAGCCTACTGTTTGACTAGCAATGGAGGGATCTATCTATCTGTCTGTCTATCTATCTATCTATCTATTTAAAATATGACCTTGTAATGGGGCCAAGAAAGAGAAGGAACACTGAGTATTTTTAAAATTGTTTTGTATGTTCTTGATTTTATTCTGGTTTTTTATAATTAAAAAATTCTACTTATGGTTAAATGGTTGGGGTGGGGGAAGAATTGAACACTGTGCTCTAAGGATGGGGCAGGGCTGTATATCTATATGTTATTCTGCAGCTGTCAAAAATGAGTAAAAGATTATGATTTCTTCTAAGAATTAGAATTAGCCTCTGCAGATGCAGAATATGAAGGTTCCAGAGAGTTAAGGCCAGGAGACACCATGGAGGATTAGTTCAGCTAAAACAAGCTTCAGTGAGCATTGTACTTGGTAAATTTCCATTACCCACAAACATAAGTTATTCTGAAGACACAGTAGGCATAATGAAATTGCTACCTTGAAGCAAATAATTTAAATAAGGATTATGGTTATGAGATACAAAACAATGTGGGTGATAGACATCAAATTTCATTTTTAGTTACCCAGTTTATAAAAACTATTAAATATCACCTCACAGCATGCAATGTCAGAAAACTATTGGGGAATAATAACTTGGACTATTCTCCTGCACACACACACGAGCAATTTTAGAGCAATTGTTTTCCCAGGAAAAATTTCAAGATTTCAATTTTTTCTTCATTCCAAATTGGGATGAAAAGCCAACATATTGAAGTTTTTGTCTAAATGAAAATTCTGAAAATTTAGGCCTGATTGAAATATATTATTTTGACCTTTTCATTTTGTATATAAACCCTAATTTTAAAACAAAAAGTCAAAAATTTTCATTCTGAAAGCATTGAAATGTGATATTTTGCCATTTGAAACTTTTTCATTTTTTCCATAATGACAGCAAAATGATAGGATTTTATAATGTTTTTGTTTCAGTGAAACAGCATTTTTGATGGGATAAGTGTCAATGACAAATACCTGAGCAGCTCTAGGAATAATTTTTGGGACGTTCCATGACCTGTGTTGCATAGGAGGTCAGACTAGATTGTCACAAGGATCCCTTCTGGCCCTGGAATCTGTGAATTTAATACCTTTATTGAACTCAGTGAGTTTGTTTGCATGCAAAATGTTATAGGTGTTTGCTGGATTGGGGTCTTACTCAACAGAAGGAAGAGGAAAGGACATATACACCTGTTGGGATAATTCTAGTTGTTTGCATATTTGTACGTAGTGGAAGAATATTTAGTACAAGGACGTACTTAATATACTATTTGTAAACTTGATTTTAAATAGTGAATTTGCAAATAATGGTAAATGAAGAATAAAAATCAAAGCTGATTTTGTAGTGGTTTAAAATAATGGTGCTATTATCCAGCCAAGAAAGCAAGCTAAATATTGAAACTCCTTCAATAGAGTTGCTGCTATATAAAATATTTTTAAAGAAGGCCATTTTTTACATTTGTTGTGAATCAGAAAATAAGCCTAACTTTGTGGAAGATATCACTATACATGTTTTAACAGAAATGGTCTTATTTTCCAAATGAAACTATCATTTTTTGAACAAAAAACAGGCCTTGTTGTCCAGTAAAATTGAACAAAAATATATTTGGATTCCAGGAAAACTTTTTCTGAACCAATCAACCAACCAACCAACCCTGGAAATCTATGTTGCTACTATAAAACCAGTCATTCCACCAAAATCGTGAATAAAGCAAAATATGGGGGAAGAACAAAAGAACAGAGCATTGTTTAAAAGAAGCATTGTTTTTCTTTTCAAAATTGCTTTAACTGATTTAGAAAGTTCAGCCAGCCCCAATATTATGACCTTCAGCGTTGCCTCAATGGACGCTCTAGAAATTTTTCACATTTAATGGAACACTGCAATGTATTCTATGGGCTGTCTTTAGTTCTATTCCTATGTATTTTAATGGCCTAATCTAGCAAATCCTTACTCATGTGAGTAGCCTTTGTACTTCAGTCAATTATGTGGTTTATTTATATCAGGGAAGGGAACTTTCGACCTGTGGGCTGTACATGTTTCATTAGGGTTAGCTGCTAGTGGGCTGACATGCTTTGTTTACCTGAGTGTCTGCAGGCATGGCCACTTGCAGCTCCCAGTGGCTGTGGTTTGCTGTTCCTGGAAAGTGGTAGCCCAGCTCATGCTGCTTCCTGCAGCTCCCGTTGACTGGGAATGGTGAACTGCAGCCACTGGGAACTGCGAACGGCTATGCCTGCAGACACAAAATGTCTGGTGGCCTGTCAGTGGCTAAGCCCAACACACCACATGCAACCATCGCTCCCGAGGTTCCCCACCCCTGATTTAGGTAAGAACTATTCAAATGTGTAAGGATAAGGATATATAACACTGAGATAATAATCACTGGATTGTTACCTCCATATTCATGAAGAGACTAGCTATATTGTATAGTAGTTTTTCAGAAATATAACTTACTGACATGCTTGGTGATTGCATAGTAGTTGGGATGATGTTACATGTAATAAACTCAGAACTATTTTTATTACTTGTTATGATGCAATATTATCATATGGTTCAGTGTTAGTAGTTTCATAAAATTAGATCAGAAATATGTGCAATAATGAAAAAATAGATTCTAATTAGAGTCTTTTTATATTCTTTGATAATTTCACAATGTTAATCAACCAAGGCTGTTAAATCACAGTATCAAAATATCACAAGAATTTTTCCATATTTTACTTACGGTTTTTATGCTATAATTACTTAATTTCTGCTTCCAATATTATACTGCTTCCACCTTATTAAAAAGACAAACAAAAGAGCCTTTAACCATTTTGATAGCTTTGTTTTCCCTCACTCAAAAGACATAGGAACAGGTTTCTTTACATCTCTGAATGCATTGTTTCAAAGCCTGGAGTTATTTAACTTTTATATACTGTACTCCATTTAGTGAAAAATGTAATGCTGTTTTAATAGTGTAAACCATTAGGATGTAATTACACTAACACAGTTCTAAGAATAATAGTTCTGTTGGAAAACAACAGTGATGTGTGATTGCTCTATTATTACAGGAGTCTTGAAGCTCTGAGATTATTAAAAAAAATTAATCACTGTGATAGTGCTGATTTTGTCATAGGTTACAATAAAACACTTACATATGGATTTGACTACCATTATTTCAGCCTCTTGGTGAAGCACTAACCTATCTTAGTTAGGAGTCCTATAGTTTAAGGCAGTGCTACTCAACCTATGGTCTGTAGATTTCACAGACTAAGATTCCAATGGGGTCTGCATATCTATTTGCAAATTTTAGGGTTCTGAAAATGAAAAAAAAGGAGAATCACTGGTTTTGAGGCATCATTTTTGTACCTCCTTCATGAACAGCAGTTTGATAAATTTTAGTACATTAACACTGGTAGCAATGTGTTGCTAATAGAATGAGTCAACCAATGTTCAGATTTCAACATGAACTTTCTTTGGTTGTGACTATGCGCCTTTGGGCCTGAATTCTTATTTACTAAAGCCCCTTTAGATTGCTCTGGCAGGGTAAGTGTAATTTCTGCTTATTTTAAGGCAGGGGTAGGGAACCTCCAGTCCACGGGCCAGCAGGATTAGCTGCTGGCAGGCTGCCAGTTTTGTTTACATTCCTACAGCTCCCACTGCCCAGGAACAGTGAACCGGAGCCACTGGGAGCTGTGAGTGGCCATGCCTGCAGATGTTCAGGTAAACAAAGCATCTGGCAGCCTGCCCATGGCTAACCCTGATGAACTACGTGCGGCACTGGAGATTCCTCACCCCTGCTTTAAGATGCTTTAACTTACTGGTGCACAAATTGAGAATTCAGACTTTTGTTTTTACTTTGCATAAACTTTGTGCAGTTTGTGTTTATTGGTCACTGCTCTCAGGAAGTGAATTTCAAGATTGCTGGCACAAATATTTATGTAAACTGATTTTTTTTAAGGCAACATTAAACTTAAATCACACACACACACACACACACACACACACACACACACACACACACACACACACACACACACACAGTTCATATAACACTTCAGAGGATTGCAAGTGAAAGTTTATGCATTTTACCATGATATGTGGATAGCAGAGATGGATAATAAGCCAGAGCCAGTTCACTAGGGTTAGCCCCTGGAGGGCGGCAGGCGCTTTATTTACCTGCGCCTCTGCAGGTGCAGCCACATGTAGCTCCCATTGGCTGTGGATTGCCGTTCCTGGCCAATGGGAACTGCAGAAGAGATGTGGACTGGGATACTGCTTCCTGCAGCTCCCACTGACTGGGAATGGTGATCTACGATGAATGGGAGCTACAAGCAGCAGTACCTATGGTGGCATAAGTAAATAAAGTGCTAGCAGTCCACCAGGGGCTAACCCTGGTGAACTGCGTCTGTCTGCAGACCAGTTATTTGCCCACTGCTGGTGTATGGTTGATCCTCTTTCACACAGCAACAGAGGAATGATGGTTGATCCTCTTTCACACAGCAACAGAGGAATGGGAAACTTTTTTTTTAAATAGGAAAATGAGATCATAAAATCATAAAAAATGGGCATGGAACTCTGGGCCAGAATACCTTAAATACCTGCAACTACTTTTAGCACATTTGAAGATTGGCTATGTTTCACACTGATTGCATCCATTTAAATTGGTGCATGCAAGCGTTCATGACAGAAGTGCCTATACTCCCATCCAGACCTTTTGGCTAAGATCATGTGTTTTATCTTCACCTGTCCCACTTAAACAACACTACTGGCATAAGGAACAGATACTATTTGAAGAGAAGGGAGGTTGAAAGAAAAGTGAAAGAGAGAATTGTGTGTGTGTGGGGCTGGGAGGAATGTGAGAAAAGGAAGACAACATACTGATGTTTCCATACTCTAAAATGATTTTGTCAGCCCTGTTATGAGTGTTAAATGATGAATATATGCTTGTGATAGATGGTAGGTGTATTTTGAACAATATGCAGTCCCTGACAACTGACTGTTTCTGTTATCCCCGTTACTTTAGGTGGTGTTCAGAATAAATTAACAAATTAAATTATCAGAATTTCAAATTCTAAAACCCCTAAATAACAGTTATGTTTTTAACTTGCAGGGTGGGACTTTCAAATTTAAATGCTGTTTAATTTAGTGGACATAAATTTTAAATGTATACTGAGTAATCATTATATAATTAGCTTAGGAAACCACTGAAATATGTTTAAAGCACATTCAGTGTGCATCCATCTCTAGATCTGCAGTTAACCCAGTGCTTCAGCTTATGATACAATTATGTTTTTGATCAATATTTAATAATGATTTTATAAGTGGGCATGACCATTAAAGTGGCATGTTAGTGAGGAAAGGATGCATTTTAATGGGGAATTAACAAATATAGTCCCAGGGCAAGAGGTATTTGCTTTAGAGAATTGCTGTGATTTAATTAAGGTACTTGAAAAGAATACATTAAAACTGTATTTACAGTTACAAACTCTGCGCTACAAGTGAAAGAAGGTATAATTAATAAAATTAGTAGAACTGCAGGATTCACCCAAGGCTAGGGTCAGTTTGTTGGACTACAATATGGGCTCTAGTCACAAATATTGGCATGATGGATGTATCTAAGGTAGGACAAAAAGTTCACACAAAACCTTCATCAAAAGAAGTAAGTTCTGGCACTGGCTATTTCAACATCCTTTTGCAAAAATGTTCTGCTCTTATTCTGTTGCAGAACATCAGTCTCACCCTGTATTTTTTGTTTTTCATAACTGAATTGCTCCTCCTAAATTGAAACTCCATTTCTCTGATCAGCTTCTCTTGCAGCATATGGGTTCCTGTCATAGATAGTGCATCATTCATTGTAAAATGCTCCAGTCTTTGAAGTATGTGTGGCTTATCCAGGATGAAAGAATATTCTGGTTCAGTCAGGTTTGGGAATCAGCATACAGAATGCTCTGTTGTGACCAGATTCTTTCACTTGATACCTTCTGTCTGCCCTCTAGGCCTGTAGCCCTGCCTGCTTCACATAAACAACATTCGGGACCCAGGCGAGCACACATCTTTTTCCTATCTTCTTCGTGAACGGAATTGAGAAGGTTGCAATCAGCTCTCTAGCACCTATGCTTGCCTCTTTTTATGACCTCACACAACTTCCAGAAGTTTCTCAGTTGATTGGCATGCACGCTCCATTCCTTTCTGCATATAGCAGACCTTGTGCAGTCACACTCTCGAGTCACATGCTATTTTTATCTGTCCCACTTTTTATTTAATTCTAGTATTGACGTGTGCTTGGTCTGTGCCTGTGTCCTGAGCTAGCTTTTTATCTTAAGCAATATTTTTCTGAGATTCTGATCTGATACATTTAGTGAGGATTTTCATAGGTTTACCCCCTCTCCTTTCCCAGTACCCTCCCTCAAAATCTCACATACATGTCATGATGTTTTAGAAGTGATTTGAAAGAAGAAAGGGAAGGCCCATGGAAAATAAAAACTGGTAATCTCTGCCATATAACCCATGAGGTAGAATGGAAAAGGGACAGGTTTGAGAGTGGCTGACTGGAAAACAGATATTTTAGAAAAGATTGTGGGTGGGCTACTGGATCTGGTTCCCTTTCTGAGCTGCTTTTTGTGAAAACATTGATAATAGGAGATTAGTTTTATGTGAACATTAGATTTCACCTACCACCAGCACAACCTTTAGCTCCTTAATCATATTTAAGGCAGAATTATACTTTAGGTGCTTTTGCTCCTATGCTCAAAGATTTTAGTATTTGGGAGAAAAAGTAAAAATAATTGTCACATGGAAAACAAATTCTGCCTCCTTGAACTAGTGCACATAGAACAAAACATACCTTAGAAATACTGAAAGTGAAGTGAATTTCCTGGCCCAAGACAAATTGAAATGCTGTCTTGCTTTATGGCAAACAAATTATATAATGTCCCAAGGCTTGGAACTACCTTAAAACATATAATTCCAGGAAAGAGTAAATGTGTCTACTGAGGGGTGGATGAGAGGACAGGGGACAGGCAGGGGCTTGGATGGGATGACCTTTTGTTCAATAGATAATGTTAGATAAATATAATTGTCAAACTACCTGAAATTAGTACATAGCTAATGTTAGAAATGGGAAAACGCCCATTTTTGCTATTCCCCTTCCCCCGTAACATGCCTCTTTATACATGTATACTCTTAAGAATGACTGACTGACTGACTTATTCCATGCCAGTATAGGAACTGTGACATAGGAAGGGAGAATTCTGTGGCCAGAGAGTAGGGATATGTGTTGTTGTCCGTCTTTTTCCCTTCTGCCTTTTTACGTTTGTGGGATAAATCATCTGGTGTTTGTGTGCTTAGTGGTTCATTCAAAGCACTTCAATACAATGTCTGCTTTGGGGAATGGGAGGAACAGCACACTTTGAACAAATGTCCTTGAGGAAGAGACAAACAAAAAGGGACAGCTCGGTGCTTTAGAGCTTATTTATGCAGATGGAGTCCAAGGTAACATACGTAGGGTTTTATTGTCAGGAAACATGCAGAAGTGTCATCTAGCCCTTCAAGATCAATAAAAACAATAAAAAGACTTGAGTTTTTCTATATCCCTGCAATATAATAGTAACACTATTTCTGCCATTACTTGCACACCTCATCATTGTGAATTTAGTGAAGGACACAGAAAGCAAGTGCATTTGCTGTAGTACCTCCTGCTGATATTCTGGAAATGGAGCAAGTCAGAATAAAATATAGCTTTTTCCATAATTAAAAATCCCTTTCATTACAAGCAAAGTACTGCACTGATAGACTTATTTGTACATACAGCCCCCATCCATCTATGAGTTACAGACACAGACTAAAGAGAGCCTTTCCATAAAAGTTCAAAAAGCCCAAATGAAAGGAAAGCATTCTATTTACCCATGGATTACTTATTTGGCATGCTTGGTCACTTCCCCTCTCTGTACTGGCTGCCAATTACTCTGCATTCTTTCTATATTGCCAGATTCTATAGTCCTACATATCTTTCATTTGTTTTTATCTATATCTTTCACCTACCTATCTATTTCCTCTTTGTGTCTAGAGTAGATTGCAAATTACATTTGTGATGCAGGGAGCTTTCATTCCAACTGTCTTGATTTTATTTTATACAACCATGACTACCATAAAAATTGGCTGTAATGCCTCTTTTGTGTTATTGATTCAAGCCCATTTCAGAATTAACTTGTTTGGAATGATCTAGCAATGTTCTGTGCCCCAGATTCTATCAATAAGAATTCATGTCTCATAACTAAATGCAATAAAAATGTTCAAATATATTTAAACATAGTTACGTTTTGAATTTAGATGAAAACCATATGGAGTCAATCGAATATACAAGATAGTGTAAATTTTAGTTGTGGGCTTATGAGTGATGTGTGGTGGAGAAAAAAGTATTCAGAGGCCAAATTTTTCCTATATGTCTGTCCCTTTTGTGATCTTTTTGAAATGCCTGATCACATCATTTATGTTTCCAGCTTGAATTGAATGGACATAATTTTGACATTTCAACAGGTGCTATGGAACTGTGCCCATGATTTGGAATTATTTAGCTTATTCCTTTAGGGATTCAGTCCTTCCAAATCTTTGCATTATATTTTCCTTATGGCTAGGTGGGGATATTCATGTATTCCTATAAAATGAAAAATCTACTGAGAAAAAAAATCTTTAGTAATTAATGTCCAACAAAATGCAGTGAGATGTTCAAGGAACTTTACTGTACTCAACATATGATTAAATTGTATTTTACAGGGTTCCAAATTATACTGACCACTTGATATTGAGGTTGTAAGATGTTAAAAATGGATACCTTTGGAAGAATGGCATAGTCCATCATTCTAAAGAATTTTTTCTTTCAGGCTTATCTTCTCACGTAATAGGGTTTATTCTTAAAATGGAAGAACCTTTATTATTGCAATTTTAATGTTTACAATTTTTCCTTTTATTTGAAATTAAAACTCATAGAATGAATCCATTTAAATGAGTTAATGCGTCTTGTTTCTAGGACAAAGTAGACCTTAGATGACCCAACACACAGGATACTTCACCAAAATTCTGACCAGAAGCTCACGGTGGAGACAGCAAAAAGGGGTTATGTTGGTTAGCAAATGAGCACTTGTCTGGAACTGTGGGCTTTTGGATATGTTCATTATTTAACATTAGCAGAAATAACGGCAGATATCCATCTACGTAAGACACAAGAAATAAAAAAGGGCATGGCTCCTGAAAAGCAGTTGTGTTAGGCCCATTCTAACAGCTTTGTGGTGTTGATGCCAGTATTTGTTGGAATTCTCATTGCATTTCTGGTATGAAACATCCCAGCTGCGGGCTGGCCTAGGTCAGTGTGGCCAGACCCCACCTCCCCTCTATAGAAAAGTGTGCTTTGTCTCTCCTTGACTAGTCCCTCTTCGGAACAATGAGGAATGATGAGGGTTTCAGCCAGTACTGGCTTGGTCACAATTGGGAATCAGGATCTTGTAAAAGCAGCCAGAATGTTCAGGGGGGCTCACTCTGACATTTAGTCCTAGCTGAATTTACCTTGGCACTCAGTCCTCTGCCTTTGTTGTTCTAGCTCCTTTCACTACCAAGTGGGCAGATTGAGAAAATCCAGTACTACTGGCTAGAACAAGTATGCTCGTTTGGTAGAGGCCTCTGCTAGTGTTTTATGTGTTATCTTGGTGTCTGCCTGTTGGAGACTCTAACCTATCACTGTAAACCATAGCAACTTTTTCCAAATGTTCAGCTCAAAATGAACTTCTTTTGCCCACAAAACACCATGCCTGAATGATACCCGGGACTATGTGGCAGTATGGGGGTAGAGGGTGCTCTCTCATGTCTCTGCCCTGGTTACCTGCAGTACTGGTCACAGTGCTGGAGCAGTGGCAGGTTCTGCAGTCACCCAGTCACCTCCCTGTGCAGCTGGCTCTGCCTTCTCAGTGTGCCCCAGTGATCCAACAATATCACCACCTCAGGGAGTGGCTACTGTTCTGGATAAAGACTAGCCTCAGAATACTCCCTGCTTAGAACAGTCACAACCTCCCCCACAGCTGATCCCCACGGGACAGATCAGCAATGTGCCGTTGTTAAGGCAGGGCTTGCAGCAAACCCATGATCTAACCCAATGAAACTCAAAAGAAAACTGCTCTGACTCATTGCATTCATGATTAAAGATTACATTGAAATAAATGTCATTTTTCTCGGTGAGGGGAGAAAAAGGTGCTCATAGGTAGCCTTTAAGAAGCTCCTATATGTGTATCCAACAGTGTCTGAGCTGGAATATTTATACATGCACTTTTCACTTCATTTACTTGTGATAAGCAGCTGTCTTTCCCTTTTTCATGCCCTCTCATAGGTCCTTATTAACTCACCACACTTACAGTCTTTCAGAACATAGGTGCTTTCTTGTGTGTATATTTCTGAAAAACCAGGAAGAGAGGAGGGGAAACCACTTACACTTGCATATGTTTTATACTCCGTGAGTCTTGAGATGAATGTATTATGGATAAAGAACCATTATCATTCTTCTCACAATCACATATTCATCCGCTTGTAAGATATATACTTGTCTTGTTAGTAATGCCATTATAATACAAGAGCCAAAGTTTTCACATTGGAGCAGGCATATACTATAAATGAACTGAGAACCTTCTCTCACAAAATCTCACTGAAATGAATGGCCCTATTATTTTAATTGGATCTTTGCTATTAGGACATCTTCCTCCATCCTGCAGGAAAGAAACTTCCTCTGTTCTCAGAAGTGTGAAATGAAACCAAATGTAAGCAGCATACAACAATATTTCTTTTTTTAACTGGTGGAAAATAAAATCACATTTTATGACATTTTCCATTTTCTCTGTATGTATACAGCAGAAGCAGGCAAGATAGGGCCTGCAGGCTGGATCCAGCCTGACAAGCCTTTTACTCTGGCCCTGCGGCATGGAGCAATGGCTGCTCAAGGTGGCTGGCTGCTCCCTGTGTCTCTCTGCGCTGGGGAGTTGGTGGGGGAGAGAGGCTTCGCGTGTTGCTCCTATCCCCAGCAAAATCTCTCAGCTCCTGTTGGCCAGAAACTGGCCAATGGAAGTTGAGAGATTTTGCTGGGGGGTGAGGAGGGCAGTGCAGCGTAATTTCTGAGCTTCCAGCAGCGTGTGAAAACCTCCCCCTGCAGTGCAGAAAGCCACATGGAACAGCCAGCCACTGTGGCTACGTCTACACTGCAGGCTTCTTGCACAAGAACTGTTTTGCGGAAGAGTTCTTGTGCAAAAATATCTTCCACAAGAGTGTGTCTATGCTGCCATGTGCTTTTGCACAAGAGATGTGCTTTTGCACAAGAGCATCCACGGCAGTGTGGACGCTCTCTTCCGCAAGAAACCTCTGATGGCCATTTTAACCATAGGGGCTTCTTGTGGAAGAAATTCATGTTGCCTGTCTACACTGCCCTCTTGTGGAAGAGCTCTTGCATAAGAGGGCTTATTCCTCATGGGGAGAGGAATAACTCTTCCGGAAGAAGCCCTGTTTTCCGACACACTACTGCACTGCACAAGAATACACGTGCAGTGTAGACAGCCGGCAAGTTTTTGCGCAAGCAAGAACGGCTGTTCTTGTGCAAGAAGTGTGCAATGTAGACACAGCCTGTGAGTGGCCTGAGGCTGCTGGCAGGCAGGGAAGGCTTCCTGAGAATGCTGCTAGCCAGGAGCTGCTTAAGCGCCCTCCCCCCACCCCGGCCAGAGCCTGCTTCTAGCACACTGCCCCTCCCAAACCCTATCTCCCTTCCAGACCCTGCACCCACTCAGACACCACTCCCCAAGGCCAGAATCATTTCCTACACCCATATCGCCTCCTGTACCTGCACCCAAATTCCCTGGCCCAGGTCACCACCCAAACCCTCAGCACCCTCATCCCCCCTGCACTCCCTCCCATATCCTGCACCCACTCCTACATCACTCTCCCAGGCCAGACTCCTCTCCTACACCCATACTTCCTGGACCCCAATCCCCTGCCCCAGGTCACAACCCCCTCCTTCATCCGAACTCTCTCTCACACCCCACACCCTCTCCTGCAGCCCAGTCCCCTACATAAGAACATAAAAATGTCATACTGGGTGTGGCGGGGTAGGGCTGTCCTTCCTTGTCCCTTCCCCACCTTCAGTCTGTGCTCCCTTTTGTCCTGGCCCCCAACTGCGGCCCCCCTTACTGTCCCTGTGGGGCGTTTTGCGCCGTCACTCCCTGCTCCGGCTCTCGCAGCCTCAGGGCCCTGGCCCTTGCTCTGCCCGCTCGTCCGCTGGCCGTCGGCTTCCCTCGCCCAGCTCCCGGGGGTGCTCCTCCGCCGTCCGCCTCGCCAATTCGGGCGTCCTCCCGGCCTGGCATTCCCGGTCCCCGGGTCCTGGTTCGCTACCTGTGGGGGTTGAGAGCACAGCCAGCTCCTGCTCTTCCCCCCCTCTCTCCACCCCGCCGCCTCCCTCTTGTCTGTGCCGGTCGGCGGCACACCCCCGCACGACGTGCATCCCGGACACTCCTCCCAGGGTCCCCAGGTCTGCTGCTTTCAGCCCTGGACCTCCTGCACCTGCACTGTCCGCGCCCGGCTCGCTGCTTGCAGAAGCGGCTGTGGCACCACTGGGGTTGCTCGTCTCCGCCGGCAAGCGGGCGCAAGTGCGGTGAGTGGTTTTCCCGTCACGCACCTCCCCCCTTTGGCTCCCACTAACCTCCCCTTCCTCTGTCTGCTCGGGGCACCACGACAGGAAATCTGCGTTGGTGTGAACCTGCCCTGCTTTGTGCACTACTTCAAATCTATACTGCTGCAAGAAAAGGTACCACCTCATTATGCGGGGGTTCGCCTCCTGCATGTTGTGCATCCATCTTAAGGGTGCGTGGTCCGTAACCAGCGGAAACGGGTTCCCTAATAGGTAATATCTGAGGGCTTCCACCGCCCATCTAACTGCTAACGCCTCCTTCTCTATCGTAGAGTAGGCTTGCTCCCGCGGTAGCAGCTTGCGGCTTATATATAGAATGGGTCTTTCTTCATTTCCCTGCTCCCGGGCCAATACCGCCCCTAGGCCTATGTTCGAGGTGTCCGTTTGCACTATGAAGGTCCTTGAAAAGTCTGGCTGGGCTAGGAGTGGGGCTCCTGTGAGAGACCGCTTCAGCTGTTGGAAGGCGCTCTCGCAGTGCTCTGTCCAGCGCACCTTCTAGGGATACCCACTCTTTGTCAACTCTGTGAGCAGGGTTGCTATTGTGGCGAAGTGCGGTATGAACCATCTGTAATAGCCAGCGAGGCCCAGGAACTGGCGCACTTGTTTCTTTGTCTTCAGGGTCCGGTACCCTTGTACCACCTCGACCTTGTTTACCTGCGGCTTCAGCTGGCCTCTCCCCATGACGTACGCTAGGTAGGTTACCTCCACCTTCCCGAAGGCGCATTTACTGGGGTTCGCCGTCAACCGGGCTTCCTCCAGGGCTTTCAGTATGGCTCGTATATGCCGCAAGTGGTCTTCCCAGAAGGCGCTGTAAATGATCACGTCATCGATGTATGCTGCAGCGTATCCCTGGTGGTCGCTCAGGAGCCAGTCCATTAGCCGCTGGAAGGTGGCAGCAGCCCCATTCAGCCCGAAGGGCATGGTCAAGAAATGGTACAGCCCAAAGGGTGTGGCAAAGGCTGTCTTCTCCTGGGAGGCTGGCGTGAGTGGGATTTGCCAATACCCCTTCGTGAGGTCCAGCGTAGACAGGTACTGGGCCTCCCCTAGCCTCCGCAGGAGCTCCTCTGCCCGGGGCATAGGGTACGCATCAAACTTGGAGATAGCGTTGACCTTCCAAAAGTCTATGCAAAAACGCAGGGTGCCATCATGTTTGGGGACCAGGACTATCGGGCTGCACCACCCGCTCTGGGATTCTCGTATTAACCCCATCTGGAGCATCTTGTGGATCTCTTCTCGCATGGGCTCCCACATTTTCCTCGGCAGCGGCCGGAGGGGTTCCCGCACCTTCCTTCCCGGCGTGGTCTGGATATGGTGGCAGGCCACGAGTGTCCGGCCCGGCTGTGTCGACAGCAAGGCTGCGAATTCCTGGAGGAGGGTCTTTATTTCCTCTTTCTGGGGGCCCGTTAGCGTGTCTCCGAGTGCCGCCTCTCCTCCCGGGCCAGTCAAGTCCCCACCCAGGGTCCTAGCTCGGGCTCCGATGGTTGTGTTGTCACCAGCATGCTTTCCCTTGCGTTCCACTTCTTCAGCAAGTTCACGTGATAGAGCTGGGTGCTTTTCCGCTTGTCCATCAACCGTATTTCGTAGTCCATGGGTCCCACCTGGTGGAGGACCTCGGAGGGGCCCTGCCATCTGGCTGTTAGTTTTGACTCCACCGCAGGCAGGAGTAGTAACACCCTATCTCCCGGGGCGAAGGTACGGTTCCTCGGTTGTAGCAGCGGGCCTGTTTCTCTTGGGCCCGTAACAGATTAGCCCTGGCTAGCTCTCCAGCAGTTTTCAGCCTCCTCCTCAGATTGAGTATGTAGGGGACCGTTCCTTTCACCCGGGAGTCCTGCTCTTCCCACTCTTCCCTCAAGAGGTCGAGGATGCCCCGCGGCTGCCTCCTGTACAGTAGCTCAAAGGGCGAAAAGCCGGTGGAGGCCTGGGGAACCTCCCAGACTGTGAATAAAAGGGCTGGCAGAAAAAGGTCCCACTCCCGGGGGTCTAGCCCCACGAATTTTCTTAACATCTTCTTTAACGTCCTGTTAAATTGCTCCACCAGCCCGTCTGTTTGGGGGTGGTAGACTGAGGTCTGCAGCTTTTTCACCCCTAATAATTTGCACAGTTCGGCCATCACTCGTCCTGAGACATTTGTCCCTTGATCCATAAGGATCTCATGGGGGATGCCCGCCCTTGCGAATACCTTCACCATCTCTGCCGCCAGGACGGGGGCCTTAGTGCTACGGAGCGGTATGGCCTCTGGGTACCGCGTGGCATAGTCTATGAGGACCAAAATGTACTGGTTACCCCTTTTTGACCTCTCCAGCGGTCCTACCAGATCTAGGGCTACCATCTCAAAGGGGGCGAGGAGTCCTGTGGCACCTTATAGACTAACCGAAGTGTTGGAGCATAAGCTTTCGTGGGCAAAGACCCACTTTGTCAGATGCACCTCTCAAAGGGTGTATCCACCACCGGGAGGGGGACCAGGGGCGCTTTGGGCACCCCTCTCCCTCCCGCCCGTTGACAGTCCGGGCAGGAGTCACAGAAGTCTTTGACCTCCTTGTACACCCCGGGCCAGTAGAACCGTTGCAAGATTCTTTGTAAGGTCTTTTCTGCCCCCAAATGGCCAGCCCAGGGGTTGGCGTGAGCCAGGTCCAGTACCTGCCACCAGAATTGCACCGGGACCAACAACTGTTGGGTCTCTCCCATCTCCCCCGGCCGGGTGAGGACCCAGTACAACCGGTCGGCTCTTACCTCGAACCAGGGTCCCTTCGCTCTCATCGTCCCCATGCCCCAGTCCTCTCCGGCCTGCTCCCATGTGTGCTTGAGCGAGGTGTCCTCCCGCTGTTCACGGAGGAAGTCCATTTCCTCTCCTATTTCTCCCCTGCGCTCTCAGTCGGGCGTAGTCTCCACAGTCTGGGCCTCCTGGGGTTCTTGCTCAGTCCCGTGGCTCCGGGGTGGTCCACGGGATGGTCTGGCTGGAGTCTCCCCTCGGGTCTGACCCCATTGCATGACCAACCACCGAAAACCCGGCCAATCCCTTCCCGGGATCACCGGCTACGCTAAGTTCGGGGCCACCGCCACCCGGCACCGCACCTGCTGGGGTCCCTCTTGTATGTGCACCCACTGCGTGGGGTAGCATCTCACCTCCCCATGGATGCACTGGACGGCAACGAGCGGGCCCCCAACACCTCCCTTCATCACCACCTCCTCTCTAACCAGGGTTTGGTTGCAGCCGGAGTCGACCAGTGCCCAGACCAGCCGCCCATCCAGGCTTACCTGGACCGTGATCCTGGGAGGGTCCCGTCTCAGCGGCCTCCGTGGCGACGCCCCTGCTCATCCGTATGAACAGTCCATAAAGGGACAGTCTCTGCAGAAATGACCCTTCTGTCTGCATTCGAAGCAGGCCCCCCACCTTGCAGGTTCTGAGAGACGGGGGGGGTCTCTTCCGTTGACCCGGCCGCCGCGTCGTCGGGGCTCGGGGCGGGTCCCTGTCTCACCCCCTCACCCCACCGCACCCAGGGAATGGGGGGGACCGCTCCGGTTCCCTGGCCCCTCATCGTATGGGCCCTCCCAGTGGCTGCTTGGCTTCTCCCTGGGGCCTTGGAGCTCCGGGCACCGCCGCCTTCTCCTTCCACTGCCATATAGTTCTCTAGGATCGAGACGGCCTCTCCTAGCGTTGTAGGCTGATGTCAACGTACCCAGGCCCGGCTGTCAGGCGACAAGATCTGCAGAAATTGATCTAAAACAATCATCTCCACCACCTGTGTGGCTGTCTTTCACTCTGGGTCTAGCCAGCGTGTGCCGGACTCCCTTAGCCTCTATACTACAGCCCTCGGCTGCTCCCCTGGTAGATATTTCTCGGAGCGGAACTTCTGTCTGTGGGATTCCAGGGTAATGCCTGCCTGATCCAGGATAGCCTCTTTAACCTTGCGGTAGTGCAAGGCGTCCCGGGCACCTAGCCCCCTATAGGCCCACTGCGCCTGTCCCGTAAGGTCGGGTGCCAGCAGGGTTGCCCAGTGCTCCTCCAGCCACTGCGCGGCGGTAGCGACCCGCTCAAATGTGCTCAAGAAGGCTTCCGGGTCATCACCCGCAGTCATTTTCACCAGCCGTAGAGGCAACGCCAAGGCCGACCCCCCGATCCCAGTCTCTCCAGGGGCAACTGGCCCCCCAACTCCCTGCTTGGCCCATTGTTCCTGCTGCTTCTGCTTGTGCTCCAATAATTCCTGCACCAGCTGTTGCTGCTCGGTCAGCTGCTGGAGCAGCTGCGTCTGCTGTTGTTGCTGCTGCTGCTGGTTCTCAGCCAGCCATTCCAGCAGCTTCCCCACCTCCATCGTCCCTTCCTACCATGCCTAACCCTCTCCCATGAATTTTCTCTCTTTATGGGGGTTTTTTTTTCCTCCTTTTTTTTTTTTTAATATATAAACTTGTCCTTTCACCCCTAAACACCCACGTTCTCCACCAGTGTGGCGGGGTAGGGCTGTCCTTCCTTGTCCCTGCCCCACCTTCAGTCTGGGCCCCCAACTGCGGCCTCCCTTATGGTCCCTGTGGGGCGTTTTGCACCGTCGCTCCCTGCTCCGGCTCTCGTGGCCTCAGGGCCCTGGCCCTTGCTCTGCCCACTCGTCCGCCAGCCATCAGCTTCCCTCGCCCAGCTCCTGGGGGTGCTCCTCCGCCATCTGCCTCGCCAACTCGGGCGTCCTCCCGGCCTGGCATTCCCCGGTCCCCGGGTCCTGGTTCACTACCTTTGGGGGTTGAGAGCACAGCCAGCTCCTGCTCTTCCCCCCCTCTCTCCACTCCGCCACCTCCCTCTTGTCTGTGCGAGTCGGCGGCACGCCCCCACATGGCGTGCATCCCGGCCACTCCTCCCAGGGTCCCCAGGTCCACCGCTTTTGGCCCCAGACTTCCCGCGCCTGAGCCCTCCACGCCCGGCTCGCTGCTCGCAGAAGCGGCTGCGGCGCCACCGGGGCTGCTCATCTCCGCCGGCAAGCGGGCGCAAGTGCGGGGAGCGGTTTCCCCATCACACTGGGTCAGACCAAAGGTCCACCTAGCCCAGTATTCTGTCTTCCAACAGTGGTCAATGCCAGGTGCCCCAGCGGGAATGAACAGAACAGGGAATAATCAAATGATCCCTCCCCTGTCTCCAATTCCCAGCCTCTGACAAACAGAGTCTAGGGACACCATTCCTAGCCATTGATAGATCTATCCTCCATGAATTCATCTAGTTCTTTTTCAAACCCTGTTAAAGTCCTGGTCTTCACAACATCTTCTGGCAAGAAGTTCTACAGATTGACTGTGCATTGTATGAAGAAGTACTTCCTTTCATTTGTTTTAAACCAGCTACCTATTAATTTCATATGGTGACCCCTAGTTCTTATGTTATGGGAACAAGTAAATAACTCTTCCTTATTTACTTTCTCTACACTAGTCATGATTTTATTGACCTCTATCATATTTCCTCCTCTTTTCTAAGCTGAAAAGTCCCAGTTTTATTAATCTGTCCTCATACCTAGCTGAGTTGATGGACCCCTCGAAAGAGCTCTGTGTACCCTTGTTGAGAACCACTGGGTAGAGCACTCTCCTTAGAGGTGGCTGTTCAAACCGTCTGCCCCTCAGGCAGAGGAGGGAACCAAACTAAGCTCTACCCAAACTCCCTTCTGCATCCAACTTCTGTCCCAGACCCTGCACTCCCTCCATAGAAAAGTGTGACCCTTGAACACTTACTAAAATCTTGGAATGGCCCCCCACCAAAATTATTGCCCACATCTGGCATAGAGACAGATCTTCTTTATTGGAAAATGTGTACATTTAAATTTGTTTTTAATTAATATTTATTTTTGACCCTTTTCTTGTATTTAATAACAAAGAAAAATGTAATAACTGGACTATTGAACTGGGTTAAGAAAATAGCACAAATTCTTCAGACATGATGGTTTGCATAATCATATATCAATGAACTCTTTAATATGCATATCGATTACAAATTAGGCTCTGAGCCTGTTAGCACTTATGAACATGCTTCGCTGCCAATGGGTAGTCCCATTGTGAGGGAATACTCAGAGCAGTAAAGTTAAGTGTGTGTGTTAGATTGTGGCCTACATTGGATAAGAGCTAGTTCTGAACTATTATAATCTACAAGAAGATTTACCCAGCGTTACTCAGATCCTTAAGTCAATTAATTTTTGTGTTTAGGAAAACAATATGAAAATGCACATGCTTCATTTGAATCCTTGCTCTGGGGCGGGGCAGGGGATAAGGAGTTCAGTATGTAGGCTGCCCCCCAAGAGAGGACTACCCCAGCCCTCTCTCACCGCAGCAGCTTGAGGCCAGGTGAGCAGCACCTCTTCATAGCCACTGCAGCTCTAGTGGGCACAGCTGGGGGAGGGATGCATGTCCCCCCAGCTAAAGCAGGTCCAGGTTCATCTACCCTCTGTGTTCCCCAGCAAAAGTGAGGAATACAGCAAACTGCACTTTCGCTTTGCTCCCTTATGAAGGAGAACAGCAAACAATGTTCCTATGTGACTCAGGAAGAGGAAAGCACCCTCTCCCCTTCTCTCCTGGTGGGAGGCTCAGGGCTGGTGCAGTTCCAGAAGGGGTAGCGCACACCTGGGCTACGTCTATACTGTAGCCTTCTTGCGGAAGAACAGCTCTTGCGCAAGAGGGGGTTTTTGCGCAAAAAGGAGCCATCTACAAAGCTTGTTTTTGTGCAAAAGCCTCTTGCGCAAAAACAGCTGCCCATTACTTATGCTCATTACTTATGCAAATGAAGCGTGGCAATATTCCATGCTGCGCTTCATTTGCATATGCTTTTCCACAAGAAAGCTACAGTATAGCCATAGCCCTAGCCAGCCCCTTTTACCTGCCTGCTGATTCTGTCTCTTTTCTGTATGGTTTTTTGAGAAGCAATCCCATTCAAGGAACATCCCATTTTCCTGGCCCAACCAATCCCTTACCTTGCTGTATATTATAAGACGAAGCTGAATACTGAATTTGGTGACCATTTGAGGAGGAGTTCTTGGACTCCTCCTTTTACCATTTGAGGAGGAGTTCTTGGACAGCCAGACAAACAGACAGAAAGACAAACAAATATATATAGCTTGGGTGTGTCTAGACTACAGGGTTTTTTCCAAAAAAGTGGCCTTTTTTTGGAAAAAATTCCCCTGCATCTACACTGTCGCCGCGTTCTTTCGAAAGTAAATTGAAAGAACGCGGCAGTTTTTTTGACAACGGAAAACCTTGTTTTACGAGGAAGAATGCCTTTTTTCGAAAGTGCTCTTTCGAAAAAAGGCGCTATGTAATGCAAACTGTGCGTTTTCGAAAGAGAGCAGCCAGACTGCCTGGGTGCTCTCTTTCGAAAGAACGGCCTGCTTTTTCAAAAGTACTGGTTGTAGTCTAGATGCTGTTTTTCGAAAGAGGCTTTTTGGAAAGTATCTTTTGAAAAAGCCTCTTTCAAAAGAGGCTTGCAGTTTAGACACAGCCTCAGTGTCAAAGCCCTCAGCAGCAAGCAAAGAATTTTGATTCTTATATGTTGTCATTAAGAGCAAATTGTATAGTGGAAAGTTTTCTGCAATTATATGTTTGAAAGTTGCTTTGCCTGTGTATGCCTGTTTGTTTTCTCGAAACATGCAAATACTTAAAAGTCTTTAGGGCAAATATGCATAGGGGCAAAAAAACTCTAGTGTAGTAGCCGTTAACAGCTTCTTTTGAGTGGTTCTGTTCCCCTATGTTATGGCCTAAATAGGCAATATTTAGGCCTTGATCTTCCTATCCACTCTACGTGGGGGGACCTTGAGCTTGGCTTTAATTTCTAGTGAGGAATTAATTGCTGTCAAGTTCCAGGATAAACATGATCAGGAACTATATTTCTGTGTCAAAAATCCTTATAAATATTTGTTTAATTTTCACAGTTGCCATTTTGATAAATAGTTGTTTCAAAATATTCAAACATTAGTCATGTTGGGTTCGGGTACTTCTGAGATAGGGATATTTGAGTAGATGAGGTCATTTGGCATCTAGACAGGTCACATTGTCTCCTTACTATCTGTCACATTAGTTAATTTTACAAGTTAAGATACTGAACATTTTTATTTTTAAGAAATAATTTGCTTCAGTATTAAAGACATGCAAAGGAACTTATTTTGTAGTACACTAATTCATATTTGTGGATTTTTGGGGGAGGGGCACATTTCCAAGTTTGCTGTAATACAAGAAAACTGAGTTTTAAAATAGGAAAAAGGTTTGCCTCCCAAAGTAAATATTGAATACTAAAGTTTTTTTAGCTTGGAGTGAATTTTTATAACTGAATTATAAGCCCCTGAATATAAAGTGTTGTAGAAACTGACAGAACTTTTACTATGCCAGTGTAGCTGAGTTTAGCAAGAGTTACTTCCATCACATAACATATTTTAGCAATCCAGTATGTTATTGTGAGTTTTTCCCACTACTGTGCAAGAAAGGCTTATACTTGTGGGCTGTGTCTACATTGGCACCCTTTTCTGGAAAAGGGATGCTAATGAGACAAGTCGGAATTGCAAATGCTGCGGGGATTTAAATTTTCCCCGCGGCATTTGTCTTTATAACTGCCGCTTTTTCCGTCTGGGGCTTTGGCGGATAAAGCGCCAGTCTAAACGCGGCTCTTGCGGAAGATAAAGCCTTTTCGGAAGATCCCTTATTCCTGATTTTAGGAGGAATAAGGGATCTTTTGAAAAGGCTTTATTTTCTGCAAGAGCGCATCTAGACTGGCGCTTTTTCGTCAAAGCCCAGCTGGAAAAAGCGGCAGTTATGTTCATGCAAATGCCGCGGGGAAAATTTAAATCCCCGCGGCATTTGCAATTCCGACTTATCTCATTAGCATCCCTTTTCCGGAAAAGGGTGCCAATGTAGACACAGCCGTGTTGTCCAACATCAAATGCCGTATTTGGCTCTATTCAGATATTTGTGCTTCATGCATCACCGTGATATGAATGCCTTTCAGCAGTGCATTAAGTGACTTATTATCTTACCCATTACAAAGATAGCTTCCCCAATTATCACCCCTAATATCATTATCTCATAGACAGTAACCTCTCCCCCTCATCGCCTCTCTGTTCTAAAATCTGATTTGTCAATTTTATATGTGTTCACTTTTTTTGATTGTATCCCTTTGGTATATATGGTCATGCCAATTTTCTTCCACAATTTGATCTGAGGAAGTGGGTCTGGCCCACGAAAGCTCATCACCTAATAAACCATCCTGTTAGTCTTTAAAGTGCAGCATAGTCCTGTCTTTTGTTATGGCTAACATCTGTTATATGTCATGAAGAGTGAAAATGATATTTGTCACCCATGTGTCAAAATAAATGACATTACAATGTAGCTTTATAGTACAACATTTTTTTTGGCATTACAAGTGAACATAGAGCCTTTTTTATTATGTCCAATGAACTGATAGTCAAAGTGGTGAAGTACTACTGTAGTTTTAATAGCAGTCTATCTTTTCATTATTGTAGAGTGTTAACCACTGTAAATCTCAATGACAAATAAGATACACTCTAGAGCAAAATCTCAAACTGTGAAAATATAGAAATAGTTGAGATGAATTTTACTGGTAAAATATAAAGCATGGCTGCAGCTGTCTTAAGGAACACAAGATTTAAGATCACAATTCATGTGTTCTATGTCAAAGGAACTGGAAGTAATGGCACTAGAAACATTTACTTCAAATAGAAAAAATGACATTTTACATTGCATATTTACACATCATAGATATTTTATGTAAAACTTAGAGGAGAGAGGCCCTTCTTTGACTGTGGAGACACTTCATCTGATAACAGAAGTAGTTATAGTGAAAAGTTCTGTAATAAAAATCCTTGCATTTCATAAACAAGACAAAAGGGAAACTAGAAAAAGCAATGAGTTTTATCAGGGAAATGGCATTTACATTTAGAAAGTTAGATTGCGGAGTTCACATTGTACCAATACTGGTATGAGACAGCTTTGTGAGCTGATATTCACAATGACTTAAATGAATATGGCCAGCTGAGTAAGGTGAATGAAAAGGGCACAAATCAGTTTGATAGTGATTAATTAGTTTAATGTCAATTTGGGGCTTTTAGGCTTGCTGGTAGAAAATTTTTCAATTACGTTAGTATTGCTGAAAGAAGTAAGATTAGAGGATGTATATAAAAATGGATGGACTACCATGCTACCCGTGTAAAGCCCTGCAGACTGGGCTTTATGCCAGGTGTAGATTTTAATTGTATTATAGATTCGGCCTCTTTTTCTAATGATGCTGTACCATGTGAATGGATAAGAGCAAAAATATCCCTCTGTTCAAGTATGGTTGAACCACCTGCTAGCTGACATTGCCATGCTGCCAGCTGACTGCAGCTGGAACCAGCTTTTGCTCTACTCCCAGGACCCACTGTGGACACAGACTCTGGGAGGTCACCTCTCAAGACAGGCAGCAACCTCATATCTCCTGATTGCCTCCACCCTGCCCCTGAATATAAACACCAAGAAATGGTTAAGCAACAATGTGGATCCTGTAACTTCCATGACCATTCCTGCTCTTCACCTCCTGGTTTCAATCTTTGCTTGTTTTGAACCTCTCCTCCTAAACTGGATTTTGATCCTTGGTATTGGCCCTAGCCCAGAACTTGATTACAAATTCCTCTGGTACTCTCAGTCTCAGATTAACTCTCTCCTTTGAGTCTTGGCCCTGACTGCTCTTGTCATGATCCTGGTAACCTAGGCTATCAATGATGAGGATGCAAATTTTAAGTCTGGTATCAGATTTGTCAAATCAAGACTGAAAGATAACATTTCAATAAAATTTTAGTGTGCCGGTGTAATGAATTCTGGCTGTATACTTACAGACACCATAACTGTTATTGGAATACTTCAGCACCAATATCACAGGCCTCTATCAGAGGACCTAAAGAATTCTTTTTTGATTAACTCACAGTTGCAGTGGATGGGACCAACCCATCGAGGAAGACAAGGTCACACTGATTAAGCCAGTGTTTTAGAGTAGGATACTGTTCTGTATTTCCTTCTTGGACTTTGGTGAACTTAGATTTTGTTTTTGTTTTGAAATCCTTTGTATGTGTGTTCTGTTTAATGAAGGGGGGATTAAAAGAGTCAGAATTCTGGTCAACGGAAATTCCACTTAGATCAAAATTAGCAGTAAGAATTACCCCATGCAAGAGGTACTGGTGTAAGTGAAGTGAGCAATGATTATGAATAGCAATGGCAATGGAGCCAAGGTTTGAGGTGAGGAGAAATAGTTTGTCTTGATGAATGAAGTGGTAGGTTTAATAAATGCAGGTAGAGGGTCAGTGAATTTCCATTGTAAACTATTTATACTTTGAGGCTTACTGAATAAGTCTGAATCACATCCTTCAAATTCCTCCTCCAAATGTGCTCCTTCCTCAAAGCCTTTGAAAAATGGTCACTGCTAGATTCCTAGACAACTTGCATATACCATGCACTATTTTTGCCTTATCTTTCGTGTGTGTGTCTGCACCAAATTGTGTCTGTGGGGTAAAGTTTGTGTCTTTTTATTTGTATGCTGGAAAGGCTTGCTAAGAAATAGCGAAGGGTCTAGATGGGAAGAACAGAAGAGCAGAAGAAAAGGAGGGAAAAAAAACCCACTGAACTGAACCTGAAGTGAAGAACTGAGGGGACAGAGACAAACTGGATACTGCAACAGTCAGAAGCCCCTTCAAAATATTCACTCTCTAAATAAGTTTCCTTATACCTTGCCACTAGATATACACGTCTTATTTCAAAACATTTTACTGCTAGTATTAAATTACAATTGAAATATTATATACATGTGACATTTCAGTTGTAGTGTACACATCTCTTGTGGTATGATGCTGTTTGAAAGTACTCAGAAATGCCTAAAAAATCTATAGATGGCATAAATAAAAGGCTAGAAAAATGATGATTTATTGGTAAATACTTAAAGAGAGATCATTGAAGCTTTTCTGCAAAATACATGAAACTGCTTCCTACTGTTTGAACACAACTGCTGAGCTGAATTTTTTTTTACCCAGATTGAATATTACTTTTTCAAAAGCTCTTGTTTTCTCCTTATCAGGATCTAGGATTTCAATTCAGTCATCCTGCTAATTGACTTCCTTTCATCTGCTATCTGGATTGTCTCTTCCTTTTTTGCAACTTTGGAAAAAGAGCCTTGCAACATTTCTAAGGGATAAATGAATGAGACAAAAGAAGTCCGAGATTGCTTGGGAATGTTCAGGTTCTCTTGGAAATAGGGAGATGTGGTAGGGTTTCATTACTGAATAATTGTTTTTATTTAACAATCTAATATTATACAATGGCATTTCTGCCACTGGAGAAAATATTACCCATCAGGTGTGGTATTTTCCCCTATTTTCTTTAAGCTCAGAGGGTCTGAAAACAGAAATGTTTATGTTTTAAATTAGAACTCAAAACAAAACTTATGGATCCATGGAGGTGAGGAGTTGGCAATTAAGACAAAATGATTTGCCATGACCATTGTACTCTAAGTGATGGGGAAAATACCATTAGTACAATGAAGTACTGGTGGCCTAAATTTATTAATGGCATAAAGGTATACTCTACTGTATACATTCTATTCACATTCATCTACTACAGAAAGGATATGTTTAAATTTGCTATACTATTTTTACAAAGGCCTGGAGAGAAAAATCTGATATATTGCACAAGGCATTGTTTAAAATAAAAGTATAATGCTATTTAGTGTTTGAAATATGTATTAGACAAAAGTATACGGTATTTTTATTTAATTTCCCCATCTCCTTTTGGTCTCCTCTTTCCATTTATTTTCACCTCCCCCCCACATGACAGTAGTTGCACCTCGTGATGTGATGTGAGCACCTTAACAATACAACCAAGAATTCACTGCACAAAGTGAGCATTTATGTACATAAATGCTGATCTTAGTATTGAAATATACTGTACCTGTTTTGGTGCTGCATTGAAAATTGAGCCATATTACCTCTCACTCTCATTTCCTTTCTTTGCACTGTATTCCATGTTATAACTTTATCATAGAAACACTTCTTAGTAGATATAAATAATTTGAGTAATAAACCAAGTTTTGTGGATCTTGTTTGCTTAAAACAGACAAACAAGTAGTAGGTTAACGCTGTGTGAAATATGCACATCATACATTTTTAACTGAATAGAAATTCCAAGTTTTAAAAAGCTTCCCTCCTATTAATAGACAAATTTTATCTTTTCTTTGCACTCACCATTTCCCATTCTCTTTTTGCCTTTTCCCTTCTCCCTTCCTTTACTTTTTCCTTACCTTCTTATTTGTTTTGTAGCCTTCCCACACTTCTGACATTTGTACTATTTAAAGAAAGCATAAAATAAGGTCCCCTTCTCTTTCTGCAGCTGCAGCACCATCCCCTGCTGCACTAAATTGACACTTCTGCATGCAATGGCTCTAGTCAGTCATTCCCAGGCCGCTACTTCCAGAAGTGTCAATTTAGTGCAGCAGGGGGTGATGCACCACCTGTAAAACCAGACAATAACAATAATAAAAAACCTTGCCAAAAATCTTATGGGGGTATAAGAGGGATGGGAGGAGGAGAAGAAAGGGCAATAGGACAAAAAGAAGGTAAAGACAGATGTGGATAAATATCGATTATGTGCAGGTGGCAGCCAGGTGGCCAGGCTGTAATACACACAGTGAAATCTGGGGGAGGGTAAGATCATAAGAATGGTCTGACCCATATGGCAATGGTCCATCTAGTCTCATACCTTGAGATGCTTCAGAGGCAGTGAACAGAACAGGGTAATTATTTTGTGATCCATCCCCAGTGATCCAGACCCAGCTTCTGGCAATCACAGAGACACAGAGCATGGGGTTGCATCCCTGATCATCTTGGCTAATAGCCATTGATGGACCTGTCCTCCATTAACTTCTCTCATTATTTTTTGAGTTCAGTTATAGTTTTGGTCTTCACAAAATTCTTTGGCAATGAGCTCCACAGGTTGACTGTCCATTAGGTGAAGAAATACTTTCATATGTAAACCTGCTGCCTTGTTCTTGTGTGATATGAAGGAGTAACTCTAACACTTCCTTATTCACTTTTTTCCACACCAGTGATGATTGTATAGACCTCTATTGTAGGGGCAGCCAAATGTACTGACCCACCCAAACGAGTACAATGATCTTCAGAAGTTTGAGAGCTGGGTTTGCCTGCCGTGGCTTGGAACTTCAGGCCTAGAGAGGTCATCTGCTGAGACTGAGGTCCTGAGCCCCGGCAGACTTGGCTGAAGCCTTGCTACCTGGCTTCAGAGCAGAAGCTATGAGCTTCCCACTTCTCCTTCAGTCTGGTAGATGATGAATAAGAGAGTGCGTGTGTAGGGTGTGTGTGTGTGCTCCGTGAGCTGCATTTTAACTGTAAAAAAGCTACCTTCTGCTCATGAGCTGCAGTTTGGCCACCCCTGCTCTATTATATCCCTGCTCAGTCTTTTTTCTAAGACGAACAGTCCCTCTGGATATTGAAGTTGGTCCATGCTCCTAATCATTTTCGTTCTTTTTACTTTTTCCAAGTCTAATATTCCTGTTTTAAGAGGGGGCAACAAGTGGTACGTGCTGTATTCAAGGTGAAGAAGTACTGTGGATTTATATAGCAGCATTATGGTATTTTCTGTCATGCTATCCCTTTCCCAGTGGTTCCTAATGATCTGTTAGCTTTTTTAAACTTATACTGCACATTGAATAGCAGTTTTCAGAGAACTAGTCACAATGATACCAAGATCTTTCTTGAGTAGGAGAAGTTAATTTAGACCCCGTCATTTTGTATGTGTAGTTGCGACTCTGATTTCCACTGTGTATTACTTTGTACTTATTAACAAGTATCTTTCATCAGCCAGTTGGTTGCCCAGTTACCAGATTTTGTGAGATCCATTTGTAACTCTTCACAGTCCATTTAGGATTTCACTATCTTGTCTAATTTTGTATTGTCTGGAAACTTTGCCATTTTACTATGTGCCCCTTTTTCCTCACATCACAGACATTGATCTATGCAAAGACCTTCCCTCTTATCCTATGACTGCCTACTTTACTAAAAAGCCTTTGATGTAGGACTTTGTCAAAGGCTTTCTGAAAGTCCAAATATAATGTATCCACTGGGTGAACCATGTTCACATGCTTGTTGACCCTCAACAATCACCTTTCTTACAAAAGGTTCTAATTCTCCATTTATCAGAAATCTTCAATGACTTAAAATCCTTAAGAGGCTCTACTAAAATAACATAAATTATGTTATGTTCTTCTGCAGATTACCTGAAAGATGCCTGTAATACCACTTGGAGAGTGGGCATCAGCTTAGTGTGGGTAGGGATTGTGGCCAAGTTGGCCATGACAGGTCACTGATTCGGCCAGAGGTACTGAACAGTGTTTAGACTAGGGATGCTAATGATGGAAGCCAACCATTCGTTGTTTGTTACTACTATTTGAAGTCTGGGTATGGTAGGACCACTGAAGTCAGCACAAGTGTAAAGCAGGTTCCTATTCACCAACAGGGAATAATAGTATTTTCACCTGTCAGATTCCTGGGGAAATGTGATAACAATTGAGATGTCCCCTTCCCCTACACACTAATTGGCTATCAAGATGTCAATGAATGTGAAATTATAAAACTTGGACACCCAAAAAAGTGTTTTCACATATATATTTAGGAAATAAGGACAAATAGCACACAAGTACATGCTTAATTCCCATTGAAATCAGTGGGAATTAACCAGATGCTTAACATTAATCACATGCTTCAATGGGGCCTTATTTGGCAGATCTTTGAAAAACTTCCACCATCTGGGGAGTGTCCACTTTCCACTACTTCAAATGCTATATTGAAAATAGAATCCCAGTTTTGTCATCTTTATAATCTTGCTGTATATCATATTAGCACAAGAAATGAACATTATGATAACTTCCTGGGGAGTCATGTAGCATCAAATATTAGAGAAAGAAAAGATCTGTTAGATCATCCATTCCTTTTTTTCTCTCAAGAACTTGAGCTAAGATTTCCTTCCGAGTGCTGTGCCTTGGTCCTGCTCTTCGGTCTGGTGCTCAATTTTTCATATAAGTCTCTGGCTAAAAGGAGTCTAATACAGGTTGGACCTCCCTGGGCCGGCACCCTCTGGGACCTGGGCAGTTCTAAATGAGGGAATTTGCCAGAACAGGGATGGTCCCCTGCCACCAGACCCCTCAGCCTGCCACCTCTCCTCACTGATGGCTCCTTCGGCCCTGCTGCCAGAGCCTCTGCCCCACTCCCATGCCAGCACAGCAGCCTGCAGCCCTGGTCCCTCTGCTGTGGCACCAAACCTGCTGCTGGCTGGCTTGTGGCCCTGACTGAGCTGCCCTGGTTCAAGCTGGGTTGCTGCAGCAGTACCAGCCCCACTGCCAGCCAGCATGGCTGCTGGCCTGCCGTGGCCCCAGCTGGGTTGCTGCAGCCCCAGCTTCACTGCCACAGTCTCTGACAGGTTTTCCCTCCTGGACTGCTGCGGCTCCATCTTATCTTATCGCCAGCCAGGCTGCTGTGACCCTGCCCCCACTGCCAGGCCAGCACACAGCCCCAGTCGGGCTGTTGTGGCACAACCCCCCTGCTGGACCTACACATGGGCTGCCCCGGCCCAATCTGGATTGCTGGGCTGTCCCTGTCCCGCTACTTATGGCCCTGCTACCGCCACTGGGCTGCTGAGGCTCTGACCCCGCTACCACCAGCCTCGCCATGCATTGGGCTCTCCTGCCCCGGGGCTCTCTCGTTCAGGAACATTGTGGTCCTGCCGGACCATGGATGTTGCTGGATGAGAGAGTCCCGGTTTTGGGAGGTGCAACCTGTACATTTGAAGCCTCCATCATTAAAACCACCTGACTTTGGTTGTTCTAAGAGAAACTCTCTCTCTCTCTCTCTGTCTCTCCAGCCATTCTCTCCTCCCTTGCCAAAGCCATAGCCCTTCCTGGTTACTGTGAGAGTGGGTGTGGGGTTCTCTGCTGCAATATCCCTTCTCCAGTTTTCTGGTTTGGCCTGGAGAGTGTTTCTGTCATTTTTCATCTCCATTTCTTGGTCTACCTTCCCAATGGATATTTCTAATCCCTGATTTTGCTGCTTTTCAGGGTTTTCTCAGGCAGCAGCAGCAGAATGAAATTGACCGTGTGCTTGTCAGTTTGCACAGAGTTCCAAATAGCTATGGTGAAAGCTGAAATGAATAGAGAAGAAGGATTGTCTAGTGGCTAGAGTGCAAACCTGGAATTTATAAGGTCTGGGCTGAATTCTTGGCTGTGCCACAGACTCCCTGTGTGACCCTGGGTAAACTAGTCTCACTGGGCTTCAGTAAAATCTGTAAAATGGGGATAATACCCATTTCCTACCTCACAGAAATGTTTTGAGGATAAAGATTATGAAATACTTAACAGTAGTAAGGATCACCCACTAAGGATAGAATGAGGAGAGAAAGCAGAAATGGTTAGTAACTTACATTATTACAGCATTGTCCTATAGCAATAAAATAATTACAAGAGTTTTAATCTAATCCCTTGGAGTGCTTTAGCTGACTTTTTTTTTCAGCAATCCATGGTGAAGTGATGGGAAGGTTTTCCCTGGGCTGTTTTTTTATCTTGAGTCTTCTCTGTTTTTCTTATCTATCTACAAGTGAACTGCCGCAGAGTGGACTCTGAGTCATGGAGTGCTTACCATCCAAGCAGAGTAGAAGAATGTGTGGCTGTGTCTAGACTACACAGTTCTTCTGGAAAAAGCTACGCAAATTGCAAACCGCAATTTGCGTAGCTTTTTCCACTTCTTTTTTCGGAAGAGACTTTCCCGACATTTGGCCCATCTACACTGGGCCAAATGTGGGGGAAAAAAACCTTTTTTTCAGAACACCCCTGCTTTCTCATAAAATGAGGTTTACCGGGATGCCAAAGAAATATGTCTGCTCTTCCAAAAAAAAAAAAAAAAAAAAAAAGGAAAAAATGTCCTTGGATGTGGCAGAGTACCCTCAACGTTTAGAGTGCTCATTTTAGAGTCTTTTATGCTCTTCTTCCTATTTTCATGAAATTATAGGAGAAAACATTGTTCTGGCCTGTTTTGATTCAAATTGGTGGCTGTCATACTCTGGTTGGCTTAGGTAACACTTTCAGCTCCTGAATATACAGTCTGTTTAATGAATATGCAACATTGCTTTAATTACCTTTGTTATTCTTATGTCAGGAATAATCCAGATAATTAAAGGGAAGTTAAAACTAACTTTGCACGTTAAGTCTATTTTCTGAGATATTCTTTCAATTTTATTAGTTTGACAGGAAATGAAATTCTGCTTGCAAGAGTCCATACACGTCTGTTCTTTATACAAAAGCTTCAGTGCTCAAAAGTCTTTTTAAATCAAGTAACTCTTTTTTTTAGTTCAAGCAACTAAAAATTGTTGCCTTTACATGAAAAGTTTTGGAACAATGATTTTTGTGTCTTCTTGAGTTGGATGAGGGTTTGCTTGTGTTCTCCCACTAATTAAATTTCTATTAATATAAATATTCTATAATTGAATGGCTTTCTACATTAGTAATGAGTTTAACTTCAAATGACCTTGCTATTCATCAAAACTTCTTACTGTTCACGTAACAGTGATATCAGGCAGTTATATGAAGGCTTGTATCTTCGATGAAAAATATTTGCAAATACACAGTTTCAAAGAAGTGTACGTCATCTTAAGCATTTGAAAAACAACAAAGGTTTTCATTTATAAATGGAAACGTGTTGGAAGAAACTAATACCTTCTGCAAAACATTTCTATCATAAATGTTCTCCAAGTTTAAAGAATGAAGACTTGTGTTTTCAAAAGAAATCAATTTCAATAAAGATATTTCTCAAATGATTTATGTGGGTTTGAATTCAAGGTTGTCTTTGAAAAGAAAAGACTGGGAGGGGTAAGCATAGGCTCAATTTACAACCTATATTGGCTCTGATGATATAACCTACATTCTTTTTTTCCAGGTAAAACATGACTGGCTTACATGATCTGTCTTGATGTTTACTTGTCATTGGGAGATAGAAGCAGAACTCTGGGTTTTTTGTTATGAAATTTGCACATTTTGTAACATGAGTAGTTAAACACTTGTATTGTTATAGAATCATAGAGCTGGAAGAGACCTCACAAGGTCATCAAGTCCAGCCCCCTGCCCAAGGCAGGACCAATCCCAACTAAATCAACCCAGCCAGGGGGGCTTTGTTAAGCTGAAACTTAAAAACCTCTAGGGATGGAGATTTCACCTCCTCCCTAGGTAACCCATTCTGGTGCTTCACCACCCTCCTAGTGAAATAGTTTTTCCTAATATCCAACCTAGACCTCTCCCACTTTAACTTGAGACCATTGCTCCTTGTTCTGCCATCTGTCACTACTGTGAACAGCCTTTCTCCATCTTCTTTGGACCCTCCCTTCAGGAAGTTGAAGGCTGCTATCAAATCCCCCCTCACTCTTTGCTTCTGCAGACTAAACAAACCCAAATCCCTCAGTCTCTCCTCTTAGGTCATGCACTCCAGCCCCCTAATCATTTTGGTCGCCTTCCACTGGATCCTCTCCAATGCGTCCACATCCTTTCTATAGTGGAGGGCCCAGAACCAAATAAAGGGGAATAATCCAGATGTGACCTCACTAAAGCCAAATAAAGGGGAATAATCACATCTCTGGATCTGCTGGCAATGCTCCTCCTAATGCACCCTAATATGCCATTAGCCTTCTTGGATACAAGGGCACACTGTTGACTCATATCCAACTTCTCATCCACTGTAATCCCCAGGTCCTTTTCTGCAGAACTGCTACTTAGCCATTCAGTCCCCAGCCTGTAACAATGCTTGGGTTTCTTCCGTCCCAAGTGCAGGACTCTCTACACTTGTCCTTGTTGAACCTCATCAGATTTCTTTTGGCCCAATCCTCTAATCTGTCCAGGTCACTATCCCTGCTTCCAGAGTATCTACCTCTCCCCCTAGCTTAGTGTCATCTGTAAACTTGCTGAGGGTGCAATCCATCCCTTCATCCAAGTCAGTAATAAAGATGTTGAACAAAACTGGTCCAAGAACAGATCCTTGGGGCACTCCGCTAGAAACCGACCGCCAGCCTGACATCGAGCTGTTGATCACTCCCCGTTGGGCCCGACAGTCTAGCCAGCTTTCTATCCATTTTACAGTCCATTTATCCAATCCATACTCCCTTAATTTGCTGGCAAGAATATTGTGGGAGACTGTATCAAAAGCTTTGCTAAAGTCAAGATATATCACATCCACTGACTTTCCCATATCCACAGAGCCAGTTACCTCATCATAGAAACTAATCAGATTGATCAGGTGCGACTTGCCCTTCATGAATCCATGTTGACTATTCCTGATCACTTTCCCCTCTTCCAAGTGCTTCAAAATGGATTCCTTGAGGATCCCCTCCATGATTTTTCTGGGGATTGAGGTAAGGCTGACTGGTCTGTAGTTCCCTGAATTGTTCTTCTTCCCTTTTTTAAAGATGGGCACTACATTTGCCTTTTTCCAATCATCCGGGATCTCTCCCAATCTCCACGACTTTTCAAAGATAATGGCCAAAGGCTCCTCAATGACATTTGCTAACTCCCTCAGTACCCTCGGATGCATTAAATCCGGGCCCATGGATTTGTGTATGTTTAGCTTTTCTAAATAGTTCCTAACTTGTTCTTTCCCTACCAAGGGCTGTCCACCTCCTTCCCCTACTACGTTGTTTAGTGCATTTGTCTGGGAGCTGACCTTGTCCGTGAAGACAGAGGCAAAGAAAGCATTGAGTATTTCAGCTTTTCCCACATCATCTGTTACTAGGTTACCTCCCTCATCCAGTAAGGGCCCCACACCCTCTCTGATCACCCTCTTATTGCTAACATGCCTATAGAAACCTTTCTTGTTACCTTTCCCATCCCTTGCCAGCTGCAATTCCAATTGCGCTTTTGCCTTCCTGATAACTCCCTTGCATTCTCAAGCAATATATTTATACTCCTCCCTAGTCATCTGTCCAAGTTTCCACTTCTTGTAAGCTTCATTTTTTTGTTTAAGCTCACCATGGATGTCCCCGGTAAGCCAATCTGGTCGCCTACCATATTTGCTTTTCTTGCTGCGCATCGGGATGGTTTCTTCCTGTGCCTTTAATAAGGCTTCTTTAAAATACTGCCAGCTCCCCTAGACTCCTTTCCCCTTCATGTAAGCATCCCAGGGAATCCTGCCCATAGTTCTTTGACTGGGCCAGGGCTTCTAATTCTTCCAGTTTGTTTCCCAGGCTTCTCGTATTAGTGTACAAACACTTTAGATAACCAGTTGATCGCCCTACCTTCTCCATCCGAATCAGGGATCCTCCTTTGTTGCTCGTTCCTCCTTGTGATTCTTCCCAGTGTCCAACTTCTTCACTTACCTCAGGGCTTTGGTCACCATCCCCCAATGAACCTAGTTTAAAGCCCTCCTCACTAGGTTTGCAAGCCTGACCGCGAAGATGCTCTTTCCTCTCTAGGTTAGGTGGATCCCATCTCTTCCTAAGAATCCTTGTGCCCGACACCACCTGCACAACCAAGCATTTACTTCCTCAATTCGACGATCCCTACCTGGACCTTTTCCTTCAACTGGAAGGATGGAGGAGAACACCACTTGCGCTTCAAATTCCTTGATTCTTCTTCCCAGCGCTACATAATCTGCTGTGACCTGCTCAAGGTCATTCTTGGCTGTATCATTAGTTCCTACATGGAGAAGCAGGAAGGGGTAGTGATCCGAAGGTTTAATCACTTTCGGAAGACTCTCGGTCACATCCTGAATGCGAGTTCCCGGTAAGCAGCACACTTCTAGAGATTGCAGGCCTGGACGGCAGATGGATGACTCAGTCCCTCTTAGGAGGGAGTTCCCGACCACCACCACATGTCTTCTTTCAGGGGTGGTGGTCGTGGAATCCCCATCCCCAGGACTATGCATCCCATGCCTTCCAGTAGATGGTGTTCCCTTCTGATTTCTTCCCGGAGAGGTCCCTGCCAAAACATTCTCCACCACAGTGCCTGTGGAGAGAGTCTGAAAGTGGTTACTTACCTCTACAGGAATGGGGGATACCTGAGTTGGCCGCCTTCTCCTTCTAGAGGTTACATGCTTCCAGTTTTCTTCCTTGTCCTGTACTACCCTGACTGGCTTTTCAGCCTGATGTGCCTGCAGGATTAAATGCTGCCTTCTATCGAGGTAGTCTTCCTCCTCTCTGATAGAATGTAGGGTCGATACTTGGGCCTCTAGTCCTCTAATTTTTTCTTCCAAAATGTGATCAGCTTGCACTTAGTGCAGATGAAATCCCTTCTTTCTTCTGGGAGGAAGACAAACATGGCACATGCTGTGCAGGTAACAGCAGACCTATCATCATCCATACCTGCCTTCCTACTGAGAGATTCCTCAGTTGTTATTAAATGCCTCCTTGAAGGGCAGGAGTGTACTGAAAAGGTGTTAAAGAATGGCGAGTGTAGCTCACCCCCTTCCCAACTCCCTCTCCAAACTCCCTGTTAACAGCCCCTCTTCGCAAGCTCCCTGGTCGCTGACTCACTCCTTTATAAAGCCCTGGACTGCCTGATAGCTCCTCCCCTGATTAAAGCTCAACCAATGAGCAGAGGCTTTTAGATTTTAAACCCTGATTAGAAGCTCACAGCTTCGACCTGCCAGCCACAGCACACAGTCCATGGGGGGTTGGGGGTGGGAAGTAACAAGCATCCTGGAAGTAACATATTTTTGTAACTATGCCTTAATATTCAGTAACGGTGCAAACGTTTTTCTAAGGACTTATGTGTTGTTATAATAACATTATTATTATTGTATCACTTTTGTGGGTCTCCCCTCTAAAGGTAATTGGATTTTTCAAATCTTGATTCCAGATGGGGCCATAACAGATGTGTATAGAGAAGAACTATGCTCTCTCTGCTAAGTGACATGATGTCTTTTGCATATGCTAACATATATTGTATTGTCTCTCTTGGATCCATATTGCAATGAAAACTTTAAACCTAATTTTTTGCACTTTCTTATTGCTAGATATCTTTCAGAATTGCTGCTTCCAAGCTTTTTTTCTCCTTGTTCACTATTTCAAATTATTTTCCCCACATGCTTTTGCTGGCATTTTTTCAAGATGGCTCTAACTTCAATGTTTTTTGTCTATGTCTAATATCTTGAAGCCTCCATATATAATTTTTCCTTACTGATGTTTGCAACATCTTTCCATTTTTGTACCCTCTGCTGATTTCATTAACAATATTTATTCCTTATTTCAAATAATTAAATTGGAAGCATTTATTTTTTATTTATTGTTTAAAAAAAGATGATTCACAGCCAGGTTTCGGAATCATTTTGGAACAACAGGGTTTTATTGGTTTTATCTTAGAAACTCTTATGCTGATAAATGGGAAAAAAGGAAAAGGAGTAATGCTGTTGCCTTACTGGTTAGTACTTAAGTGATTGACTTAGGGGATTTCCTCTTAACGTTTTGTGGGCAGATAAAAATGTGTCCCTTTTTTTTGATGTTTTGGCACTCAACTACAGTAATCCAGGGAGAAGAAATACTTGGCCTTCACTAACGCTATTAAAGCACAGCTAAACTATTGCAAATAGGACACTGACAAATTTTTTCCAGGATTTTTGATTTCTGTGCTATTAAGTATTCAAACTCCAGTATTTCATTAGTACTGATGATAGAGAAAGCCTTATTGACATTCTATCCATCTGTTCACAACATGCATTATTAAATGTGAAGCAACTAGTAGGTAGGAGGACACTTGCCAGCTACAGCACAAATTCTCTGTAGTTTGGTGCTCTCAACAAATTTTCTAGTATTCTCTGCCAGATTCTTTGCGTAATGTGCATCGGGGATTTTTTTTGTGGTGTGCTCTTGTGTATATAGAAAAATTGCATCAAAATAATTCAGTATTTCATTATCCTGACTTTGTAATCTTTGGACACAGTTTCAAAAATCCCAGGAGTCTTTTAACATACAAGAACTGACTTTTGTACCAAACCTCTCTCTCTCTCTTCAGGTTTTTTTAGAAATAAAAATGCCACATTACCTATGAACAGGACAATGGGACCCTGATGAGTAGCCCTATTCATGTATTTTTGTTACCAATAGGAACTAGCTTGACTATTTACAGATTTGTAACAGTTGGTTGTTGAATGTTTTATTTTCATTCCCAGTTGGTACAATATGTTCACAGCTGATGCTAATGGCTTGCCCATTTAATTTCACATATGGTCCACTGTTTGGGTCCTCTAAAGCTTTCTTTTGTGATCAGGCTTCTTTAAAATGATCATATATTTAGTTTTGTTCTTTTTGCTGGAAAGATGACTATGGAACTCAGACACTTGGCAGCTGAAAAGGAAATCCGCAACTCTGTTGATAAAAATTCAAAGACTTTGGGTCAAAATGTCCCACAAAGAACATTTCCTGTACACACTGAATACAAACAAATGTCCTCCTAGACTATGAAATTCAGTACATAAAGAAATATCCTCTTTCCATCTTTCTGTCTCTTTGAAGCTGTAACACCAAGGGGAAGACTTTCCTTTAGTTAGTTTAACTACATTTAGGACAGCCACATCTGAGAACAAAAATTAAAATTACAAACTTGTCAGCAATCTTTATCCTCTTATACACAACTGGGGTTTATACTGTAAAATATAACTGATAAAGCAACAGTCACAAAGAAGATTTTCAAGACTATTGCATTACCCTTTGAGAGCTAAAATACTTATTTATTCATAAGAACAAATCATAATAGCTCTAATTCCCTGAGAAGTGGGCATTGTGTGATAATTGAGAGGGCTAGTATGTTAATTGTCCTCCACTTCACCTCTAGATGTTTAACTGCTTATCTAGTCAACCAGCAAACAATAATGCTCACTTATTTGTCCCTTGCTGTTCAAATAATTTTTCAACGGGGTAATTTATTTGAAATTAAGCAAGTATGTAGTCACAAGGAAGGGGCATTGAAATGATGCCAGATTAACCTATTAGATGTCATGAGGTGGCAGTTGTACAATTTTAAGAGTGAAGTAAAACCTGCCAAGAGCAATCACTCCTGGGAGTTAGTGAAAGTGGTCGTTGGTCAGAAGTGCTCTCTTTTTCAAGGTCTATACACCAGTGAGCAGTGGTGTTGTGTGGCCTGTGTAAATAGTCACTCGTGACAGATGGTCTCTCATCAGAGCTGGTCTTTAAAGTAGGTTTTACTGTACTAATAAAGTAATCTAGAGTGTGGTATATTTCATTTACAGATGGGACACTGTTCACAGTTTTTATTTTCCTCCTACTTTACTACCTGTGCGTTATCATTCAGAGTCAGTTAGTTATTATGCTTTATAAACAAATGTTGATAGAGATAACATGCCTGCCCGAGACATTATAACCTCTGGCATTGGTCATACTGAGGTTCCTGTAGGTAGGATTTAAGTTCTGACATTGTTTTTGAGCTGAAGGTTTGCACACTATTGGTTTAGAGTCTGAGCAAAGGAGTGGGTTGACTTGGAACAGAAGTCAAAGATTTCAAAGGAATAAGGTTAATCCTAAAAAGCTATATAGGAACCTATAGTATTGTCTACTCAGGGATAAAAGCCCACAACTGGACTGGGTCAGCTGTCTTGGGGTTTGGCTCATGGACTGAAAAATTGCTGTGTAGATGTTCTCATTTGGCCTGCAGATAAAGGGACCTGATAGATGGTGCTGAGATAAGCCTCCCTGTTGGACTTATTATCCTGGAAGGTGTTTGATTTTTATGTCACATACAGACTGTGTGACTTCACTGGAGGGCTGGGTCACTGAAGGTTCACCACAAAAAAAAATGCAGGCATGTGCACTTGGACAAAAAGGTACTTGTGGGGGGGGGAGGGGGGAGGGGGGGAGGAGAAGGGTGCACCTTATTATACAAATACACAAAATTAGTTGCACATATAGTACTTCCTGTCTTTATATATTACATACTGAGATCTTCAGTATCTTAAATATATCAGTTCACTGAACGAAGCTAGTAAAAGTAGCTATAGCCTCAGATCAATCAACTCTTCCCTTCCCATACGAATAAAACCTTACCAACTCCACACAATGTACCCTTTCCTTTCTTATGACCATTCCTCTCTTCACTCCAGAAAAAAATGCTGGTTTCTTTTTAGGAAATACTCTTCTCCTATATCTTCTCTAATTACTCTCTTTCATCTTTATGTCAAACAAACATTCCAAAACTCTGTGGCTTATTGATGGAATTCCAGGAACTGGGTGCTAATGGCCTTGCTAGCTGGTATCCTTGCCTACCAGCTGTGATGTATCTTTAAAGGCATCCCATTTTCTGTCTTGCTGCTGATTTTGGTGAAGTACTGGGGAGAAATAACCCAACATGGGAGAAGAATGATTAGAGCAGGGCTACTCAACTTTGGAAGCTCTGGGGGCCACAATGATATTCACAGCACGTGCTGAGGGCCTCAACTTAAGTTTGGTTGAATATACATGTAAATATATATGCAAATATATGCAAATAGCTTTTTCACACTGATGGGCATGAATACAAAGATTAAAGCAAGACTACACAACACACAGGCCTCATTTAAGTCAGTTCTACTAATATTAATAAAATGCAATATTTACCCAATTTCCACCCATATGACAGCACTTTTAATGAGCAATGACAGTCCAGGAATTTAACTATTAAAATGCATATCAACACAAGACCGTTATATTGACTCACCATTGTGGAGCGTATTCCTGGTGGAGGCCATGTTCAAAGGATCCCACCCCTGGGCCATGTGTTGAACCCTGCGTAAACCCAAACTGCACCATGGGCCACAAACAAACAGGCCAAGGGCCATGTGTTGAGTAGCCCTGGATTAGAGTAAATGGTATCAGATTATAATTTATTATCAGCATTAGATATGTTTTTGGAGGTCCTTTTTCCTAAATAGAAGTAAATTGCTTAGTGTTAACATAGAGTTTTCTGCAACAATGTAAATGAGTTGTTAACACGGCATTTCATTGCTATAATAATTCAAAGCCACTAGCAAGCTTGATGGGTCTGCAATAAATGTTTTATTATTTAGGAAAAATATAGTATACACGTTGCAATGTGCCATGCTTACTCATGCTGTAAATCAACAAAGATCAGCAGACTGAACAGAAAAATGAAAAGCTTATTTAGAAACTGACATAAGCTTTCAGATGAGCAGGGATGGCTGAAGTTAACTGCATTCATTTTTCTTTGCTTGTCACACTTGCCACTTGAATTTCATTGCTAAAGATAGTGGATGGTTTTGCTTTATGAAATTATATTTACAGAAACAACATTTGCATGAATACAGACTTATTTATAATAGAATTAACCCTAAAAATACAACCCCCAAATAATCTAAAAATCATTTAAAAATAAAATTAACTCTCACTTTTCAAATCATTGAATGGGAGAGAGCTATGTAGATCCGACTGACTCATGTTAAAGGATGTAACTACAACCAACTGAAACCAGGAAATTCAGAATTACAGCTGCCCTTCCATTTCCAAATCTGCTCATAGGATGATACTTTAAATATATGAACCTCCATTACATACTTAAAACCAGAAATTTCTTAACAAATGCATTTTAACATATTTTAAATTGATCGGTTATTTAGCTACCTGCATTATTTATACTCTTTAGATCAACTTGTGATGTGGTATGGTAGACCAAAAAAATAGAAAGGGAAAAGAATAGGCAGGTATATTAGTTCTAATAAGAAGCTGGAGACAGGGAGTTGATTCTGGTATGTTTGTGCTATACCTGAGAATGGAGTTCTACTCATTGGGTAAATGGGATCTCCCTGCAGGATGTGAATATAGCATTTTTTAAAGGCACAGTGTATGTTCAGCAGGGGCTACATTGTGTCATAGGTTCTGCATAATCCTTTTCCTTCTCAGGTGACTCCCCCTATCTCCCAACCAGTAGCCTGCCCCCAGCCAATGATCCTAGACACCCATCTTCTCCAAATCTGAGCAAGTATGTGACCTGCCATAAACCTGAGTGACAGTGACACCCTGTGGAGTTTCAACACCATTGTCCTGGCTACCCTTTGCGAAAGAAGGCAGTCAGGCCAAATCTGGGTGAGTGGCATTGCAACCTGGCACATGGGGTTGTGGTGTTCATAGAATCATAGAACCATAGAGCTGGAAGAGACCTCAGAAGGTCATCAAGTCCAGCCCCCTGCTCTAGGCAGGACCAATCCCAACTAAATCAGGTTATTCAGGTTTAGCCTGGGAAAAAAAAGTGGTTGGGCCTTGGCCCAGATGGTCCCCCATATATGGCTCCACAGCATATGATGTTCAAGTTGTGCTGGGTTTGCTCTACAATAATTTATGAATATATGAAAGAGACACACATGGTAGCTGCTGAAGATGGGCATTATAGCATTGACAGCTTTGACCTGTGCCATGTGGAACACTCGAAGCATGGCCGAGCCATGTATGTCAGGTCCGACAGTGCAGACACCACTCAGCTGATATCCAGTGAATTCTGTAACACCATCAAGGTTGGCCATTTCCAGCTGGCAAATGTTTACAAGACTCCAGGCATCAGCTGGAACCAACAGGTTCTACCAAGCCTCCACACCCACCTGTCTACGTCAGAGACTTCAACAGCCATCACGCAGACTGGGGGAATAAGGAGGCTGACATAGACAGTGAACAACTTACATATTGGGCATCTTGAAATGACCTCACCTTATCCATAATACTAAGCACTTTAGCATGTTCCATTCTTTTAGATGGGATTGTGACTTTTCTGCTGACTTATGCTAGGTTAGTTCAATTCATGGCCATTCTCAGCCAGCACCTTGCCAAATTTTGGATAAACACAGCCAACATAGACCCTCACTGATCCACATTGAGCTACAGCTCCCTGTTGTCAAGAGCTCCAAAAAGAAATGGTAGAACTTCCAACAGACCAACTAGCAATAATCCAGGGAGTGCTGGAGAAGAGTATGGTGACAATACCAGCCTGGCATATCTCAGTAAGAGAGACCTATTGTGGCTTATGTGGTGCTGTTTGCAAAGGAGACTGCATCCCACATGATTGCTGCATGGTCTATATCCTCTGTCTTGACAAGAAGAGTGCTGCTTTGCTTGAGCAGTATAGGGAATTTGGTGGGTCCGATGTCGCTGACCATCTGATTGAATCATTGGATACTGCTTGATGAGCCAGATGGGATGACTGAGAGGATGAGCTGTATCTGCTCCAGCCACAAGTGTTGGAGTCTGATCTGATGCGTTGGAGTGGTGCAGCACTCAGCTGACCCTCAAGTAGGTAGCCGGTCATCTACTTAATGTGGCCAGAACACCTTTGGAGAAACAGGTATGAAGACAAGTGAAGAACAAATGGCAAATGTTTAAATGTGCACAGCAGTTCAGAAGCTGGCCAGTACCATTTACTGTAGCAGAGCTGGAACAGATGCTGGGTAGCATCAAGTGTGGAACAGCTGCAGGCTATGACAGCATATCTTCAGAATTCCTGAAGTACCTTGGCCTCCGTGCTTGGCTTTTTCTTGTGCACCACAAAAGCCATTGGTCTCCCAAAGCCTGGAAAGGATCCAAGCCATCATGCATCAAGCCAAGAGTGTCCTATATCATCACTGTTGGTGTGTTTCAAGGCACAGTAGCTATTGATCCTACAGTGTGCATTATCCAACATGGAGAGAATTCTGACCTCTGATTAATCCGGCTTTCACTGAGGCCATTGCATATGCAACTAAATACACTGACCACATTCACTGAAAATTACTTCCAGAGAAACTTGAAAAAAGTTTTCATTGATCTAACATCAGCATATGACATAGTATAGCACACTGGCTGCTCAAGAAGATATCATGGGTCTTGCTATCTTGGGTCACAGGCATAGTTGAACTGCTCCTCCACAAGAGGCAGTTCAGTATTCATAGGGAAAAGAAGACGAGTGCTTGAAATCAACAGAGCAATTTGTTACCCCAGGGCTCTGTGCTTTCTTCAACCCTATTCAACCTTTACATCAATGATATGCCAACAATGGAGTCATGAAAGTTTATTTACCCTGATAACATCTATTGCAGTACCCATGCCTGGACATTTCACAAGCTTGATGGCAGCTTAAACCAGGACATGGTAAAGTTAGCTGGGTACTGTAAGACCTGGCACTTTCAGCCAAGCATCATAAAAACAGCCTCTGATTTGTACTATCATGCCAGTGCAACCGGAGAACTGAATGTTCATCTGAATGGTTTGAAGATGAAGTATAAAGAAGAATGGGTCTATTTAGGTATGACCTTAAAGTGCTCACTGAATTATCATGGCCAACTTAAGAAGACATCAGATAAACTTAACACACGTTAGCAAACTGGTAGGTTTGCCACGGGGTGCTGGTGCTCCAACCATGCTGACATCAGCTCTTGCCACCTCGTATTCAGAGGGGTAGTACTATGGAGTTGATCATCACATACCAAACTGGTGGAAATGCTGCGATGTGCATCATCTCTGGAACCCTGCATCCAACTCCACTCCCATGGCTTCCAGTTCTGAGCAATAGTGCTCCTCCTCATATCAGACAAGAGGTTGCCAGTGGCAAATTATGGGAGAAAGTACGTGCTGACCCAAGCCTGCCGCTGACTCAATGACCTTTTAAAGTTGCCAGCTGCATGCTTTTTGTCACATTTTGCCCATTATGGCCTCATACGCCATGCCAGGATGTAAGGGTGAAAACACTCTGGTGAGTTGAATGGATACCTAGTATAATCCCCATCCAGTCCCTTGTCACTGATCCCACAATCTTCCCACCTCGTTTTGACTTGCTCCACTGCCAGTGTTTCCTATTGAGCAGGTTCGGGACTGGGCAAGGACTCTGTGAAGCCAACCTGCATTGCTAAGGCCTTCATGATAGGCCTTAGTGGCAGCTGTGGCACAACACAGATGATGATGCACATTGTCAATGAATATCTGCTGACTAGGCTCAGCGGTGGTCTAAAAGAACTGCATCACGCCACTGAAGATGCCATTGCTTGGCTAGAGGATTATATGCATGCTAAATAGATAAATGTGACTAGGCAAAACTTTCAACTGAAACATTATTTATGCGAAATGCAGATTTGGCAATACTGATATGTTTTGCAAATTTGTGATACATTTGTCAAATTGTAAATTTAAAAATATAATCCAAATTAAAATTGAGAGAAAATCAAAACACATCAATTCATTTAGAAGTTTCAATTCAAAACAATTTGACTTTTGAAATGCCCTTTATTTTTTAAAAAACTAAAAATTGTTAATTGCTCTAAATTAAATCAGAACATTTTGTCTGGCCTAAATCACATTTTATTGGAATTGCCAGTGCACTGAAAAATCCATTATTTGCCCAGCTCTGCTTATTATCTTGAGTTCCTATCCATTTACTTCCTTGAACTTTTCCTGGTGTAAGTATTTGCAGGAGTGGACCTAATTTTGTAACTGACAAAAACACAGCATTTTTTGAATGAAGGACAGTGAAGAGAGTCTTTGCAAAAAAGTAGAGGAAATGGAATTTAAAAACAAAGAAAACAAAGTATACTGTTGGATGAATGAAAAGTTCAGGTTGTTAATATAAACACAAATGAGTGAGCACATTTTCTTTGAAGTGGATCATACCAGCCATAATGTGTCTCTTTCATGTATATATTGGAGTAAATATTTCATTTGCAGCATATGGTTTGTGATTATGCCATGTATAAAAGGCTGCATGTTTTGAACTATTTGAGGGTTTGTCTCTTATCACTCATCAAATTACATGCACACTGCTCAGTACAGTAGTAGTTTTTCAGTTTTTATGATTTCATACTGCATTCTTATATGCATACTTACAGTATGTCTTTTGGACACTAATGGACTCATTGTCATGCTACAGTGGTATAACTCAACTGATTTAAATTGAGTTCCTTCTGGTTTATGCTGGCGTGAGAGAGATCAGAATCAGATCCTTAACCCTAGAAAGGAGTTGTGCTAATATACTGGAATCACCCTACCATAAGGTTCTCAGCTAACGTGGTCTTAAATTTTAAAATGTTTCTAATATTATCTGAAGGATGGACAAAGGTATCTGCTGCTTATTATAGTCAAACCATTTCAGTTCTCCCTAAATATACTCTACATGTGCAAATAGGAGTTTTTTCACTCTATATTTAAGTCCTCTGCCTTAATTTTTCATTAGCAATAACAAATATTCTGTATGTCTAAGAATGCCTTAGATGTGGCACTGTATAATCTGAACAAAACTCTATGGTTGATTCAGTCATGTATTTAGTCAATAGGTAATTCTGTCCAGGAAACATTTATATTTTAATTATACTGAAGGCTTAGCCTCCTTTGGAAATTACATAATTTGGCTGTCACTTGGTTTGGTTGTGAGTTTTTGAAATAGCAAAATTTTTTGTAAAATGTTTAAAGCTACATCATTCTTAGACTAATTTAAATAAAATAGTCTGAAATCATCATAAACATGTTACCGCAGAACATAGTTAATTGAGATAATCTATGTTACGTTTGGGATTTGTTTTCCCAGAAAAAAGTTTGCCTCTGAAATTTATATCAATTTATATATCAAGATAAATCCAATTAAAATGGCTGGATGATAAGCACCATAAAAATGGAGAAGGCAAAGAACATTTAATTATAACTGTGCTGCCAGTCACCAATATAACAAAAGAAAAAATGCTGACTTGCACCACAAAGTACTGCCTGGTATATTTAGTGTAATATAGAAATTAGATACTGTCAAACTGCATATGTTTGAAATAGTTGGAAAATCTATATTCTCTGTTTTTTCAGGAAGGATTTTTCCCCAAATTATTAACACTTAATGAAAAAGCATTTTTATGAACCTTTGATTTTGATCATAGGTTAAGAAAAAACCCCACACACTTTACCGCAAAAAAAGATAGGACGTCTTAGAAAACTGATTCATGACTCAGAAGAATGTATAATTGATATGTGTGGCTGGTTGGATGGTAAAATAACAATACCATCCATTAGAGATGAGAGCTGTAACAACTCAGGCAGTGAGGCAGTATGTATTTTATAGGTCACCTGGGCTCCATTCAGATCTACAGGCTGCTATTCCTTCTCCATACTTGAAAGCATTTAATGGATTATTATAAAAGAAAAGGGATAGTATGCAATAATGGTTTAAATTGAAGCTCTGTGTATATATGTGTGACTTCTAAATGAGTGCTTCACTTTTAAAATTCTCCCATGACATACTTGAAAGTTTGCCAGAGCAAATCAAAGGAATCAAAACAATGAATTCAGCAGCAGAGTAAAGACACTGATTTTTTAAAATTTTTATAGTAAAGACAAATATAAATAAGGAAACTTTATCGATAAACTATTTTCCCCATCCCAGAACTATTGTCTGTTATCTTTAAACATGTTTTGCAGCTTAAACTTTCTTGAAGTATCAAAGCAAGAAAAAAAGATATTTCAGAATGAAGGAATCAAGAAATTACAGGCTGAAAGCTCATGTTAAAATCATGGGCTGACATCAGAGAATAGCAACTTGCCTGGAAAATATCTCCTTCATACCAAAACTGATATAAAGTGCAGCATGGAGAATCTTTTCTGCTTTGTTACTCTTGGGCATAAATTTCATTCCTGCCTTTAATGAGTAGTATTTTACAAATCTAATGGAACATAATTTTACTGGCTTTCCCTATGGGAAAGCCATAGCATGATTACAGTCCCATCTAATTTAGTATAATGCTTACAATATACAAAGAAATATATTTAGATATCTCAAGTTAGACTCAGAGAGAGACTGAAATGGCATTCAGGCATTCACATGCACATGGTGTAGAAAGATTTTGCAACAGAGATGTGCATTGAAATACCTGTTTCCTGCTCCCACAAATATCTTAAATTGAATACTCCTCTCTGGTCTCTAGATGTGAACCCAAGCCCAGTACTCCCCTCTTATGTTAGTCTAAGTAGCTCTGCAGGCAAAAAAACTTGCACAGGTGAGTTGAAGAGAAGCAGGTACACCTTTTTTCCTATACTAAATATAATATAAATGCTAAACTTATCAAAACATCACCTGTGTTCACCACCACATGAAATGCTAAAATAAAAAAGGGCTTTACACTTGGCTTGAAGTCCAACAGGCCAGACCACTGTGAAACCAATAGGATATGTAATTACAAAACTTGCGGCCCTCCACAGTAAATGCTCTGCCATCAGAGCATCTAAACATTGTAATCAATGGACTGTTGATATGGGTATGTCACCCTAACTAAACTGTCATTATGATAGAGTGGGAGAAAACAATTCTGAGGAAAGTAGTAGAGATGATGCTTTTGTTTTAAAATGTATTTTTAATCTAATTTTGAAACGAAACATCCTTGATATTTTTAATTCAGAAATGTCTAAATAGGATGTTCTGACAGTTTTTTCTCCATATTTTTAATGAAATGCCAACAAAATTAATAAGAATAAAAAAGTTTTGTCAAAATGATGGAAACATTTCTGACCAGCTCTAGTAATTAGGAGCCTTGAACATTTTAAGGCATTCAAGCATGTAATTGCACAGTACAGTATATCATAGCATCAAATACCAATGAGTAATAGGGCATCCTTGAAGAAGAAATATTTAGTCTTATGGATTGTTAATACTGAAAATATTTTCAGATTACACTTCTCCCACTTTTATATAATCAGGAATAAATTCTGAAAAAACACTTTTGTTATGCTGACTTAAACTACTTCCTTTTTTAATCATTATGTCCACACATTGCAGCAATCTTTTGAAATAAGCACTTAGCGCTTTGGACAGACATTTTATGATGCATTGTTCTGCAGCTGGGCTGTCTGCATTCTGGGATTTTTCTTGTGGGGCATGCTGGGATAACTTCTGGAATTCTGGGACTTGGGAGTCAAACTAGTAGATTCCTATGATTCCTCTCCTGGTATCCATCATTTGTTTTGTGAGTCAGCACCACTTTCAAAGTGCTTTCAGGCAGCATAGAGGAAAATGTGTTGAGCACTGTGATCCTGATGTTTATTAATATGAGCAGGCTGATGCACATGTTTTGGCAGTCACAAAGCCAAGTATCTTCAGATGCTTTGGGAGACAGCCACAGCTATGCTGTGGTGATGCAGATAAAGGAAAAGGAGCTTGAAATTGAGCAGTTACTTGTGCATGAACTTTTTCTGGAGCAGCTTCATTCAGTGTAGCACTGTTTCTCTGCTCAGCCAACTAACGCTAGCAGCGGGGAAGGATAGTTATGCAGAATGGAGATGACCAGCAATAGCAGCAGAACCTCAGGATGACACAAACAAACGAACAAACAGTTTTCTTATAAATCAGAGTAGCACTCACCCTGGAGCTGCAGAGTTAGAATATACAGAACAGTTCTACTTAGCAATGATCACAGGCTTCTCCATGCTATCTGGAAACTCGCCACCCTTATCACAACTGTTCCAAGTCTAACCAGTTTGGTGAATCAGTTGTTGGGGCGGTTGCCATAGAAGTGTGCCTTCCTATCAGAAAGGTGCTGTTGCCTCAGGTGATGAATCTTGGAGGTCATTAATGGATTTCATAGCTGGGGTTCTGAAATTGTACTGGGGTCAATGGTGGGACCCACGTGCATATGCTTTGTCCCCACACCAGGCCTCAGAGTTCTTCACCAGGAAGAGGCTCATTTTAATTATTCTGTGAGGTATGGATAATCACCATGGAAGGATCACCAATAGTAATGTAGGCGGGGCTAGAAAGCTCCATGATGTTAGGAACTTTAGGAACTCACATCTGCATTCTTCAATAGGTGAAGGAACTTTTGATCCCAGGACCACTGTGGACATTAATGGTTTGTCATTCTGGCAAACCTAGGGGTATGTCTACACTAGCCCCCTAATTCGAACTAGGGAGGCTAATGAGGGCGACCGAAATTGCAAATGAAGCGCGGGATTTAAATATCCCGCGCTTCATTAGCATGTTCCCGGGCGGTCGCCATTTTGGAAATTGACTAGCCTGGAATAACTGCCCGCATCCACACATGGCAGTGAAACGGGAGTTTGAAGTAAAGTCCTTAATTTGAATTAGCTGTTAAACCTCATTCCAGGAGGAATAACAGCTAATTCGAGTTAGGGCTTTACTTCGAACTCCCATTTCACTGCCACTTGTAGACACGGGCAGTTATTCCAGGCTAGTCAATTTCCAAAATGGTGACTGCCTGGGAACATGCTAATGAAGCGCGGGATATTTCAATTCCATGCTTCATTTGCAATTTCAGTCATCCTCATTAGCCTCCCTAGTTCAAACTAGGGGGCTAGTGTAGACGTACCCTAGTTTATGCTGTGCTTCCCTGGCTTATGGAACCATTTAGTGGACCCTGGAATTGGAAAGAGGACCTGCTTAACCGTGCCCTGAGTATTTGAAAAATGATGGTGGAGTGGGCATTTAGAGTCTGAAATGAAGGTAGTGGTCCCTCGTGATGAGGCTGGAGGATACTGAGCAATATCTGTGACAGCAAGGGAGAGGTTGTTACTGATGGGTGGGAGGTGGAGAGACTTTCTGAACAGATGTTATGAACTGCCGAAAAGGATGCATCTGTTAAATATTATAGCTGATCAGCAGCAGAGGGCCAGAGATGCATTGTTCTCCTACTTTGAGACTAGGTTGTAGCTGAAAAGTGTGTGTGTGTATGTGCGCGTGCATGCATTTTTTTGCAAGGATTTTTTTTTTCCCCCAACCAAGTAGTAAAAGAAGTTGTACATTTTTTTTAACTATAACACAGTATAAACTAAAACTCCAAAGTGCTAAATGAATACATTTTGGTGTTGATGAGGTAACAAACTGGGGCTGGTGGGGAGCCATTCTCATTTCTTGGGATATAACACAGCAGTGTAAAGGCCTGTCTCTGACCATTGTGGGGATGTCCCATGATCTATTGTGCTCTGTTTCTTGGGCTGTGGAGTATTGAGGCAAGGACTTGTTGGAGAAATTATTCTGTCTTCACTTCCTTTCTGGGTTTCTGTCAGCAGACCCACTGACCGGGATGGAGGGTGGGGAGCGGCAGGAGTTAGGGGGCAGACAGAGCAAAGAGGCCAACTGCCCCAGGGCTCAGTGATTCAAAGGGGTCTGGATCTCCCATACACCACCAAAATTGCAGTAGCAGTGGCTAGAGTCTCGGGCCCTTTAAAATCGCCTCTTCGCACCATCTGGCAGTGCCCATTTTCCTCTTACAGAGCCTTCTCTCTATCGCTGCTTTGTTTGCTATTTGTTATCCCCCAGAAGTCTCCTTGGAATTGAGCTCTATGCAATAAGGCAGGATAATATCAAACTGACGTGCATATGATATTTTAAAAATAATACATACCTCCCTTATTCTCCTCAGAAGAGCAAAATGAAAGGGGATAATTAGGAGAGAAAAAAGGAAGGGAAAATGGGAACAGAGAAGAAGAAAGGGAGGAAAAGAAGAGACGATGAACACAGAGAATAGAAGAATCCTTACATACATTTTAGCAATGCCAGGTATGGGGAAAATTTGGGAGAACGGCCAAAGTTCTAGTCACAGTCACTTATGTGTATATATTTAATAATTGGGCATGTGTGTTTTAAATATCTGGATCCTCTACTGTTGCAAATAGGCATAATTCTGTGAATGTCAGTGGAGCTATACGAATTTACATTAGATGATGAGCTACCTCTTGAGTTGTTGCATAGTAATTTATGGGGGTGATGTGATGGTATATATTGTGTTCTTGGCTAGCAATGGAACAAGTGAATAATTTCACAATAATTCATTCTTTGGAATATATTTTGGTTAATTAAAATACTGTATGTATCACAAGTATGCGTGTGCAAAAGAGAGAGCATGTGTAAGTGTTTTAAAAGACATTTTAAGCAGTTTCATCATCTCAAGAACATTTAACAAAGTTCTGCCACTAGGGTCAGGTGGACACATTGGATTTGACTTGGTAATTTCCGTTCCCATTTTCTTTGTTCCTGTTCAATTGTGGTAAAGCATAGCTCAAACTATAGAACAGTGTTTTTTCAACATTTACAATTCTGTGGATCAAATCATAAAAGACCCTTTTCAAGACCACCTTGATTCCAATCCCTAGTCACGCCTTACTTGATCCTCAAAATATTTCTATATGACGATTATCATGATCTATTGGCATTCCATAGAACATAGGTTGAGAACCACTACTCTAGACATGCAGTGGTGGATCATATAATCTCACATGATGTGACACTTATTCTTGTGATGGGTAATTTATTTCTCACATTATTTCAAAGTAATGGCTCACAGTAAATATTTCACAGGAACATCCTATATATGTTATGAAATACTTAGATTTCTCCTCAGCAAGGATGACTATGTCACCAGTAGACCAGGATACTTTTTTTTTACTTTTAGGCAATACAACATTTTAGGGGGAGAATTTTTTTCTTACCATTTTCCTCTATATTATGAAAAAAGTTCTTGGAAGACTATTCATTATTTTAAAACATTCCATGACTGTTAATTGCCATTTCCTCTAGACCAAGCAGACTGTTGTGGCATACATTTTAAGGTTTGAAATATTGGGCAACAGAGCATTGTGCTTATAGGGCTAGATCAGCAGTTGACATAAACTGGCATTCACTTCAGTGGGGCAATACTGATTTACACCATCTTAAGATATTGTTTGGCCCATAATCTTTTGAGATAAAAAACTTAAAAAAAATAAGCTATCTCACCATCATAAAACCTCTCAAAAATGTAATGTGAGCTGGCAACATAGGAAACGGTCCTTCCATGATCACACCAACTTTGAAAAGATAGAGGCTAATAGAGAATTATATCTGCTGGGAGCAGCAGCAAAACCAGAGAAGGAATTCAGTCACAAAGCAGAATTAGCAAGTAATATCAATGAAACTGTATGCTTTAAACAGAAGTACTAGCCAATGAAAAATATGATGGACATACAGCAGGGCCTACAACAAAGAAAAAGCTAAAAAAGAAAATTGGCTCAGAGACTACTGAGTTGAAAACAGTAGAGAGCAGTATGGAGCCATCTTTGACACAGGTGGCCAGCTGACAAAAAGCTAGGTATCCCAAAGAATAGCACAGAAGCCCATGTGCCTATGATTCTCGTTTCTCTTTGTGCCTGCTTTCTTGTATAGGAAGCAGGGCCAAACTTGCAAGAAAATGCTCGCAGTAGTCAATAGTATTTTTGTCAGGTGAGAACAGCTTTGTGAAGACACTAAGTAGGTTTGGTTTTGCTTAGATTCTGTAAAGGATATATTAATCAATGTTCCATTGGTTCAAATCCATACAAGCCCCACTCAGAAACAGAATATACACTGTACTCATTGTGGCATAGCTATACATTCTCTTTTTGGTGCCTGGTTTGTTTTTAGGATCCTCTCATACGGCTGATCTGTTTTGCTAGATGTGAAGACTGAGAACTATTTAAAAAGATAAAATATAGCACTGCTTTTAAGGACAAAAAGTATTTCCTGTGGCACTGTATTATTGTCAGTAGATATCTGTGCCTTATTCTAAATAAAAAGCATGAAAGAAGTTAGACAGAACAATGTCTGTAAATGACACTCTGGTTCTGTCTTTGTTCATCATTATCATAACGTAATACTGGCCATCCAAAATTATTAGTCTTAGTCACACAATATCAGTCACAGTGGTGGGTTTCCAAAATTATTAGCCTTAGTCACTCAGTAACAGTCACTGAATTGTGTATCTTTCTGAGAACCATATATATATATATATATATATATATATAAAGAATGTGAACATTTAAACATGGGAATCAATGTTTCTCATAGTTATTCTGTGTCCTTCTCTCATGCAGCATTTATTGTTCTTTACCATGTCATTAAGGAGCAGGACAGTCATTTTCTGGGCCTGAAGTTGAAATGCAGAAACCTTTAAATAACAATCAGGATTTCTCCTTTCTTAGAGTGAGTTAAAAGGTCATCCACTACTTAAGGCCATCTCTGTCAAATTAGCACTAGTCAGCTTCCATCCCTGTGTCAAGTGAGGTTTTTAGAATAAAACTGATCTTCTCCTAAGGCACATACCTGTGGGTATTAAAGAAAGATGCTATGCTATTCTGTATCAAAAAGGTTAAATTCATAGGATTATATGTAAACATTCATTTTACCCTGGCTAACCTGTGAAGATTTCATTTTGCTTCATTTATCTTCTCTCTTACCCTATGCTAAACCATCCCTGGCTTCGATGAAAGAATCATGTCTCCATTCATTTCCTATCTTGCTGAATTGCCTTCGCATTTCCTATCATCTGCACATAATCCTATTCTCTCCATTATTGTCTTAATACCAAGTACAGCACAAGATAATGGATAGGCACTGTAATAACAGTGTGGCCTGTAGGAGCCCCTCGAGGGAAATATCTTTGACGCTGGTTGAATATTAATGTATCCCAGGTCCCTGATCTTCCTCTTTCACTTCATCTCCTGTTTTCTAAACTACATAATGACTTTCATATACATGACAAAAGCATTAGAACAGAAAAAAACTCATTGATGAGCAGCAGGGTTGTGTGATATTAAGAAGTACTATTCTCAGTTCTTTGTATGATTTTTGACCACCATCAGAGACTGTGTATGCAGGTAATTTCTGATTTGAATGATACAGGCATAAAGAAACATTATCATACTCTGTTAATCCAAATGCCCATCACAGGCACTGCATGAAAATAAATTAAAATGTAATTCTTCAATAATGCATCTGTCTACAGGATGATTTTCAGCAGATTAAAAACAAACAACTTGATATCACTTAGACTAGCTGGTGGATTGTTTCTGAGAAGCTTAATCATCAACAGATTATGAATGGAACAATAAATCAAAGCGGGGTATGTTAAACCATATAGATTGAGTTGTAGCTACAATTTACTGTACATAATTTTTTAATAAAATAGGAAGAATTGATTTTTGTGAGCATAAGCATTGAATCCTATGAGACTTTAACTGCTATTGCTGAAATAGGGAATAGCAAAGGTATTCTGCCTGTTATGCAGTGGCAATAATCTTTTTTGTTTCTTTTAGAAGACACAGAAGTTGGTTTCCAGTGGCTTTTCCATGTATGCAATATTATTCCCCTTTCATTTTTCTTTCTTTTCTTTTTTTGACAGAGCCCCCTTCTTGTGCTATGGGCAGCTGTTAACAAAAACTAATTCTAGTACAGAAGCTGGCAGGTAGGAAAGTCTTTCCAGAAACAGTACACAAGGATTGTTTAGGATGCTAGACAACTAGGGAGTAGCCAAAAAATTCCAAAATAAAACTGACAAGCTTACTTACCCACATGAATTCTCTTAATTAAATTTTAAACATGGAGGGCTACTTGCAAACTTCACCAACTGCTTGTTAGTGAACCTTATGACTTGCAGGGTTCTGCAAAAGTCACGTCTGCCTGCCTGATGTCAGCCGTATTAGAAGCAACACAGCTATTGACCATCAATCATTATAGATAGTATCTGAGAAGAAATGATTTCAAATAGAGGCAGCTGAGAAAAGAATACAGGGAATGCAGAGGGGGATAAGGAGGGAGAGAAGAGTCTGGGAGAACTTAGATCAAAAGCAAATAAAAGACACTTAAAATAACAATAAGATGAATTTGATGCAAACAGCAGAGTCAGTGGTGTAAAAGTTTGTTTGAAAAGGCACAGACTGACACGAATAGAGAAAACCACCATAAATATGCACAGACAGTCTATGCTTCAAGATAGTACTGAAGCTTTTTCCTCTTCATTGGTAAATTCCACATCTCCCAGTGAGTGGATGCTGCCTAAGTACCATTCCTTTTCAAGATCAGTGCTAGGTCCTAACCCCAGTTAGCAAGGGGCATTGGTGGGTCCAAGAAAATGCCACACCACGGGGAGTGGCTGAAGTCACATTAAAAAGAAATCTGCCCAAAGAGAAAAACAGGAGACAGTCAGACTATGCCTGTGACTACATTGTTTTGTTTTTGTTTTTGTTTTAACTGTAAGATAATTAATTTGCTGTTTTACATGTTTATAATGTTCTATTTTGAAAATATGTGGACTTGAGGAGTAGTTTAATATTAAATTACAGGCTCTTGCATTTTAAACCATGCTCGCTAAGGGTAAAAATTAGTATGCAACTACAAGGCATTGCACTGTACACCAGAGATCAGAAGCTGTCCCCTCTAAAATACTGTTAAGAACAGTGTTGCCAAGTCCTGTTGCTTTCATTATAAATGTGATGTTTTTATTTCACATGTGTTTGCTTGCCAAGAAAAAGTGACATCTTTTGTAACCCCGGTAGCGTGGGAACCTGGTGTAAGATACTACAGACAAAAAAAAAGGGGGGGAAGGGGGGGGGGGAGGGGAGAGGGAGACTCACTTTATTTTTAAAACTCACTCAAACTGTGGAGTCTAAATTTAGAGCATTTTTCAAAAGCTTTGAGATCAGTTTCAGTTGTCTCTTGAAAAATGCAAGTCCTGGACTACTGTTTGTATTATTCTTGTTTGTTACATGTTAGCAATGTAATTGCCCCAGTAGTGAGGAAACAAGTTATGGGCTGCTGCTGAGCATACTGCTGCCCAAAGCAGGCTGCTACATGGAGTCAATTACCTAGTGAAAAGAAATGTCCAAGAGGGTTAGTGTGAAATTGTACAAATAGCTTATTTCTGGCATTCAAAAACTAGACATTTCCTTCCAACTGAAGAAGATTCTTGTCTATTGTATAACAATTTTGTAATTTTGCCAGATGCTGTTGTGACCCAGGGACCTCTTGGATATTTATCATCAATCTGTTTACATGGAAGTTGAGTATTGTCTGGCTCACAATGGGTAGCCATTAGCTTTTAAGTCAAATACTAATGAAAAGCTGATGGAGACTTCAGAAGGAAACTACAGGAAGAGATAAACCTTGGGAGAGAAGGTGCACATCAAAAGTTTGTTCTGTGTATTTGGGGGGGCAAAGAGGGCACTCTGGCATCTTGCACCTGGGATGTAAGCAGATCAGAGTTTGCGTCATGAAAAAGGGATTGCAGCCAAGGCTTGGTTAAAAATGCTAGAGAGAACTTTAGGTGAGATAGGCTTCTTTAAGAGGATAACTTGTAAGTTAGGTTTAGTCTCCAGAAATTGGGTTTGATTTTGTTTCATGCATAACCATTTGTTTCCAATATTCTTACTTACTGTCATTTGAATGTCTGTTCTTCTATAATAATTATTATTGTTTTCACTACAAATAAATCTAAATGCTGCCTGTTTGGCAGAGCTGGGTCTGCCTAAGGTATAATTGATAAGGCATGCTGGACTGTTCCTTTGGAAATTGCAGACCTGTTAAGTCTGAGAGTGTCCAGTAAGGCAGGGTTGGACACTATAAGGAATGCTCAGCAGACTCCAGGGTCAGTGGATACTTATCACTAACCTGCACACAGAGAATGAAGCCTATGAAAACCTGAAAGATAGTAATTGTGTTACCAGAGGTTGATGGTTTAAGGGAGCTGATCCAAAAAAGGCACAGTAAAGGATGGTAGTGAGGGGGCCTCCCAATCCTTGTTACTGTGATGCTTCCTATCAACAGTTCCTATTACTTCATATCACTTTCATTTTTCAGTTTACAATAGACCCCTCATGTGAGTACAAGGGTTAGGAAGAAGCTTCTTGTAACCTCTTGCAGCTCCATGTGGATCTTATGTGTGTATTCAGAGGCCTGGCACAACTTGGCTCTTACTGTTTCATTTGTATATACTATATCTACTCCACCTGTATTAATGCTATTAATTATTATTTGTAGTATGCATGGGGAGGCCTAACGTTATCTGAAACAGAAGCCTCCTTGGTATCTTCTCCCTTCCCTCCCCCTGGTGGGAAGGGGAGGTTTAGAAGACTCAGGACCGGTCTACACTACTGGAGAAAATCAACCTAAGATATGCAGTTCCAGCTAGGAGAACAGAGTAGCTGGAGTCAACATACCTTAAGTTGAATTTCTGCAGTGGAATTTCTGGAGGAGGTGTGTCCCCGCTGCACTGACGGTGCCCCCGTCAGCCCTGGTACTCCACCGGGTCAGTAGGAGTAAGGTAAGTTGATGAGTAAAGTTAACTTACTCCTGGTGACCCAGTGGAGAGAGGGGTTCAATAGGGGAGCCATCAGCAGTCGATTTAGTGAGTCCTTACTAGACCCGCTAAATCAAACCTCAGGAGATCAATCTCCAGAGTGTCGATCTCAGGATAAGTGAAGACAAGCCCTTAGAAGAGAGCTGAGTTTTAGGTGTAGAGCAGGGAAGGGGAAGGACTATATGATGGGAGCCCTGAAATGTAACACTGTACCCATTTAAATGCTTGGTGCGTGATGTATTTAAGCATATATTGTCCCCATATAGTGTTGTGATAATATAGTTGCAGCATGACACTTAAAATCCATTCCAGTGCCCGCCTGTCTTTCACCTGCATGTTGTGAGCTGAGTATATGACCAGTGTTGCAGATGATTATGATGATGATGTCACCTAGGCTGGGGTCAAAAATGCCAGTTATAATTGAAAACTTTATTTTCAGCTATATTTCATGACATGGGATAATTCAGTGCTGGTGATCCTTTTGAACTGTCAGACTACAAGGCTGAATGTTTTCTTTTCCTTTTGAAATTTAGAGTCTTCATTTATAAAAGCCTATTGTTATAGAGAAGCATGGACATAGATTCCTTTCAGAAACATGCTGCCTTCTCTCTCAACTGTATTATCCTGACTTGCTAATTATTACTAGAATTTTTTTCCCATCCATCTACAGTATTTTATCTATAGTATCCTTTCTAATCACAACGACTAAGTCATTGCCAACTGAACTGGGCAGGAACCAGGGATCAGTGACTTATGCATGTCATGTGTGATGTACAGCAGGAAGACCTTGTAAATAGACTTTTAACAATTAGTCACCACTTTACTGTTCAGAAATGGATTTAGGAATTAAAATAACTACAGTTTTAAAGCACTTGGTCAGATTTAAAAAAAGATTAGTTTCTGAGTTATATGACTGAAATTAGCAGTTTTTATGGCAAGTGAAACAAATTTTAATGTACAATGCTAGACCTTCTTTAATAGTTTACTGTGCCTCTTCTTTTATAAAAACAGTGGCGAACAGTAAAACACTAAATAAATCATAAGGTGGGTTTTCTCTCCCTATAAAATAGAGAGCTTTTTACTGTTGCCTTTAATTTAATAAGCTCTCTGAAATTATTCGCTACATACATTTAAAAATAATAATAAAATACATACACACACATGCAGGATAACAATTAATTCCTTTTTCAAATATATACTGTGGAAATTTCATATCAATTGCTAATCTTAATCCATGCATTGCTTATTTCATGTTTGCATTAAACATTATGGGCCACATCCTCCAACTAGAAAATAACAAAAAGAAACTCAGTTTGGACAAATTCAAGCTAAAATATCAGGGAAACTAATCTAAAACACGCTCAAGGAGAGGGATAAACGTAGGAAATAGGCACTGCTGAAAAAGACCTTGGCCAACAAATGAAGCATGATTTTCAGTACAGTATGATTACAGAAGTTTTGGGGCAAATACAAAAAAGGTTGTCATGGAGCATAGAGGTGGCTCTGTATATTTCTGGAATCATTGCATCTGGAAGTTGTTCATTTACTTCTGGGCATCATATTGTTAGACAAGAATAACAGATTGCTGAGAGTTCAGGAAAGAGCAAGAAATGTATGTGGCTAGAGGGAAAGATGAATAAAGTGAGATTAAAATAATGTGGTCATTGCTTAAAAAGTCAGATTCCATGTAGATGCTTTAACTATATTTTATTCTTAGTACAGGGTGAAGCTGCTATGGTACTTACAAATGTTGACTTTTTTAATGGTGGTGACTGTAAATATGTCTAAATTGATTGAGCTGTAATTAAGGGAGACAGTACACCACTCTAATATTTTGAAAGCCTTAGATAACCAGGATAGAGAAGTTCTGTTCTTCCGTTGGCTACATGAACATCACTAGAAATAATGGGATACAATTATTAAAGTCCTAGACTAAGTGTGTATTGTGTTGTGGAATAGTCTTCCAAGAGAAGTTGTGGAATCCAAATCACTTGGAAATTTTAAATCTAGAGGTGAGAAAGTTAGATTTGACAGAACACTGAAAAAATGGACAGTAGGAAATAATCATGCTTTTGCAGGAGATAGATTGGATGATCTGAGTAAATCCTCTTAATTACACGATTCCATGTATTTCCTGGGAACAGAAGCATAATCATTGAACCAATAGACTTTAAATTCTGGACAGGTGTGTACATGGTAACATGTTCAGTGAACCAGATACCATGTGGAGCCACCAAACATACTATTGCACACTACAAAAACTGCTCAAGTTTACACATTGATGCAGTAACGTCAGTTTTTAATTAATTGCTGCAGCTGCATTAATAGGCTTCCCTTGCTTGGTCACAATGTATCCATATTTGGGTTGTATATATGTATATATGTATGAATGTATAGTCAGCTATTGTAAAAAGCTGTTGAATAATTTGTGTTTATGATCAGCTTAATGAATAGCTTATGATTTATTAGGCATAATTCCTGATTGATTTTCCTGCCCCTTTTTAATGGTAATTGCTAATTCATTTGTCTTCTGAGATTATATGGGATAATCTATTTAATTCTAGATCTTTTGGGTCTTTTATCTGTTTGTATATGTTTATATACATGTTAAGAATACCATAGTCTATATTTTCTACAGATGCCACATATTAATTTACCATCACCAGTTTCCTCAGTTGTATAAGTTTTTATTTGTGTTGCTTACTAGAGATAAACATGTGAATGACATATTGGAAGTGAAACTGCTTTTGATGGATCCATAGTATAATGCACACTTCCCTGTCTACAACATTGGTTCCCTTTCCAAGGCTTTTGTACATAACCAGCCTTATCAAAGGTTCTAGTTTAGTGTAGTCATTTCTTCAGTGATCATATCAACCTTCCATTCCATCGGAAATACTGATAAACTGAAAGCTCTCCCATCAAACAATGAGGCAAGAATATTAATTATTATAGTAGTTTTTTAATTGCTAACCTGGAACATTATAATTTTCTCTTTAATGGAGTTCTAGATTGCGCTATTTGGATATTAAAGGGAATTAAAAAAAAATGGTCTTTTTTTTTTTTTTTTTTTTTTAAACTGGTACACAACTCCACACTCACATTCATGTTGTTCTCATCTCATTTCATAGACTCCCTCCTGGATAAGCTTTTGATTCTTTTAAAAAATATGATTGGTCTCATTACAAGGTTCAACATCTCTTTAATCCCACCATCAAATTAATTCTGCTGATACTGTTAGTATTTTTGTAATGAAACATGAAGATAATTAAAACTCTGCAATTTGTCCTTTTCAGAATTTATGTACTGCTGAACTGTCATGCAAAATTGTACTAGCCCTCAGGCTGTCAAGAGATGCCCTAAAAAAACTTTTATCCCTCATTATCAACTGGAACAAAGGCTATGTCTCTAAATAATTTTAGTCAGACAGAAATGTGTGATTCTTGGCTACAAAGCAGGACATCTTATGTGGCATACCCTTCTCAGGAATATGAACTCTTCATGTTTAATGCCCCGTTGTTTACAAACCTGAGATCCACTTATAAACATCCACTTCCTCACTATGCCCTTGAACATCTCCAGAATTTAACATTGTACTATTCTTCAACATGAATACTATATTCTTGCTTTTGTCAGCATTCAGGGCCCTGCTGTTCCTGTCCCCTAAAATAAACTTCTTTTTTTCATGTAAAAATTATGAGGCCTGACTATAATTCTTGTACTGCTATCCTCCTCAAAAGAATCCTGCATTGTGTCCCATATAATTTTCATAGCTAACACATTCTTTTCTCAAAAATTCAAAATATAAACACTCTTATAGCACATCTTCTAAATCAATTAAATTACTGAACACGGTATTTAAGATTTCATGAAAAAAAAATCACTTTCAAGCAGGCTTTGAACAATAGCTGTAAACTAGATGGATAGAAATTTGAAACTATGGATAACTGATAATCTTCATACCTCTAACTACTGTACCATTCACCATTGACTGTGAGAATCTTTCCTTTAATGGTGTTTTCTCCTAGTGGGGAAGTTATTGAGTTTTAAAGTTGACCATGAGATCATAAAAGAAGCAATGTATAGATTTATAAAATGCTGGTTTTTAAAACAGGGGGACTAAAGTAGTCTCAGTAACCATTTAAACACTGTATCTGGACACAACATTCTCAAAGGCAAAAGTTGCAAGGAAGTTATTCTCAGATCAAAATTGCCCTTTAATAATTCAAATTACTTGCATTTAGAGGACAGCTGGTCTGCTAAAAGCAAGTACTAATTTTTGAAGTTTCATATTGTATTTGCAGTGTGTTGTCTTCTCCCAGTATGTTGTTAAAGCATGTTGTGTCAGACTGTGAGGCTCTATCTTTCAGGTAATATACTCCCTATTACTAGAAGAGGTTATTTAGTACATAATGAAAGCAATGAATAGAAGTAGACAAAGATGTTAGTCAAGTAGCTAGTTTATTGTGGTTCTTTAACTTTTAAAACATATTTGGGAAATCTCTGCCACACACCCAGCTGGTAGATCTGGATTCTATGGAACTTTCCAATGGGACATATGCTGATGTTGGGATTGGGAGTGGGGGAGGGTATGATTGCATTAGCCACAATAACATCCTTCCTTTTTTTTTTTTATTACAGATAACATTTGTGGAGAACCAACATACAAGACCAAGTGGAAGAATCAAAACAAGTAGAAGAATCTCACAGCAATTCATAGAGATGAGTTGAAACTATGAGCGGAACCGCTCTCAAATTGGTTCTCTTATCATTAAATAAAAGATTTCTCATAGCAATAAAAAAATGCTAGGCACTACTAGTATAATATATTAGTCGTGCTCAGTTGTAGAAGCGCAGAATGGGTGCGTCTACACTGCACTGTAGCTCAAAATGATACGCAATTTGAGCCTACACAAATTGCATATCTTATTTTGACTTTATTTCAAAATAGCTTATTTTGTCTACACAGCACCAAATTTTGAAATAAACTGCTATTCCAAAATGTCTCTTAGTCCTCGTGGAATGAGGTTTACAGAGACGTCAGAATAATGAGCGCAAAATAACAGGCTTGCTGTTAAGATGCGGCATAGCTATTTCAGATGTATCCAATGAATGATGTTTGCTTGAGTAGCCAAAATCCAAACTGTATAGAGTTAGTTCATGGGAAATATTCACTGCTTTGAATAGGGTGGTGTGAAACTGCAGTGCCCTGGAGATGTTGAACTCTTTCAGCTTCCCAGTGTGCAGGGGAATGAGGAAAGTTGGACCATTCTCTTCCTTTGTCTAACCTAGCTAGGTCCATTAGTTGTTGTGTAAGGATTGTGTTTATGATTCCCCTTAGCCTCAGCATGGGACATGTGAGAGGATGGGCTTCTTGTCTTTGCTTTCACTCCTGTGCACTGGTATTATGGCATTAGGATATGGTTGCAGGAATGTCATACAAATTGTTATGTGATCAGTTTGGTATATGGACTGGCAACTCATGATATTTTATCTCTGCCTCTCTGAAAATAATCCATGTGTAGGGTATCAGCATCACTTGAGTAATCCCATCCTAATAGCTCTGTATCTGACTGAAATCAACAGTACAAGCATCCTACTCATTTCAGTTCTGATGTAGATCATGTTTTTAAGAAGTGTTTTTGCAAATACATGTGTGGCAATTGGTCAAACTAAGTATCTTGAGCCATCTGATACATTTCCCCCAATATTCTAAAAAACTAGATTCAGCTGATGAACCTGTAAAACTTTGCTTTTGAAAACTCTCATTATTTAAGCTTCTCCCGTTGATCTTGGCAAAAGGAAGAAGATTTGAAAGAAAACTGATTCTTTCTAATGCTCTGTTGCTCAGAATAGGTTAAACTGTCACAAAAATTTCCATATGCAGACTAGCTGTTAGTGTACTGAGCTTCAGAGATGCCATTAACATGGCCAAAATATTACAGTATGGATTCTTAATAGAAATGCTGCTGACAAAACAGTAAAGTTTGTCTTGATTATACATCAGTAAATATGAGATCTTCTTACCACATAGACGGTACTAAAGGCATCTAATGACAATTAGGACTGTCTGATTAACTTTTCTTCCGTTGTTCACTGAAAGTTCTGAAAAATCAAAAAAGAAATATAGTCTGGGGTCCCAGAGTTTCCATCCCCCCAGCTTGCCGAGGGCCTGGCAATTCTGTCAGCAGCTCTGTATAAAAATGAAAAAAGGAAAAGAATCAGAAATGTTAAAATGAAACTTTTTTCATTGGCCAAAACAAAGTTTTGGATGAAGATTTTTGTCCAACTCAATTTATAATTGTTGTCCCTTAAAACATATGTGATTACTATAATATTTTTCTACTATATGCTATGTTCCAGCCTTTTTCTTCCTTTTAGCACTGCTTGTGGCAAAATCTTGTACATCCAAAGATGAGCCCTTTAGGGCTGAATCTTGCACCATGGAAGAGAGTGCCATTTTTTTCATAGTCTTTAAAAGGAGCAGGATATGTGTCTTAGATAGTCATGCAAATTCTTATCCCTCAGTTATCTCTGTGATTTTGGAACAAGAAGGTAGCTGCCAGAGTCTGATTAGCCATTCACAACATTTTTCCAATAGGCCACTGGACTATTATATTCATCTGGATCATTTCTAATTCCCATGAAATTTCAAGAAAATAGTTTAACTTTCAACTTGCATAAAGTGTTCACCAGTTTCAATGACCAGATAAGTACATTGTCTGTAAATTTTTAACTTTGATACTACACACATGTATTACCAAAAGTAATGACATTTGGTATCAGTGGAAGAAATCATAATCTCACTTGGATTAAAATGTTGGACAAGGTCACAAGGAGAGGCCACTATAATTTTCCCCAGGTGTATTAGTAATTGCTTTTATCAAAAGATGACATTTAGCTAAAATGGAGATTTAATATAAAAGTATACTAGAGGCAAAATGCCACATTTTGTACTATCATTTAGCTTTTAACATATGGTTTACTAAAAGGAATATAATATCTCTGTGTAAGCAAAAGTATGCGTACAATATGAATACGCTTTTCTGTGGCTTAGCTGAGTGACAGAAGAAATTACTATCTTATGTTGAAAATGAAAATAGAATGAATTTCAGCTAGCTATTTGGGTAAGGTGAATTTTCCCACCCAAAAGCTATTTTTCCCCACTCTCAGTAAGGATCAACCTTGCTTACAGCATAAATGATTGCAATAAAAATGTGTGTGTTACTTGAGGAACTTTACGAATCCAGAAGTAGAGAGCAAAGAATGATATGGTAAGTAAACTTTCTATGCCCCCGTCTAGTCTAGCTGGGTTGAATATAGTGAAAGAAACAGTTTTACAGCTTGTAATGGAATAATACTGAAGCAGTTGTAACTCGGTATCTCTTGCTGACCTCTAATAATTCATGAACTGAATTATATTGCTACTCAGGCTTGTTAGTACAATTTTAAAACAAGTAAAGAGTAAATAATTTATTTGAAGATTGTAACAAGGTCACCTTAAATACTTCATCAGAATGATATCTGGTGGGAATGCATCAAGCTCAAGCTTCTTAGGTCAAGTATTTTCCTCAGTGTGACTGACCGACTGCAGCTCCATACTGAAGCAGCCCACGTTTTTTTGGAGGGTAGAAGATGAATACATGCATTATAGCATGAAGTGCTTAGAACAAATAATAAAACCCAAGTAGCATAGTCCTGGCTATGACACATTACCTTGATGGACTCACTTATGTTCACAGAGCCCTGATCCTATAGCTCAGATTTGTCTGTCACACTTACCTTCTCTGGTGCACTTTACTTTGTTAGCCTGTGGGAAAATACTTATTCGTAAATGTCCTTCTTGAGGTAGGTTTACCCAGTATTTCAGTTTAAAAGAGTGACAGAAAGCTTAGTAAATTACATAGAAAATATTTGCATCCTACTGAGGAAGCACACAGAGAATGGAATCCGAATTCTCATTGTGTTTCTCGTGAAGTAAAAACAGGAACTTTTCCAAATTATATAAGATTCTTCAAGGGCTAGCATATTTACCCCCGCCCCAAAAATAGTGTTTTGGGAGTATAACTGTCCTATTGGGCTGATGCATCAGACCCCAAAAGCAATTACACACAGAAGTTGCTGGTTGGGAACTTGTGACAAGTTTCATTTCAAGTAAAGTAATTGAAAGTAATTTCATCTCTTGACATATCTTAAAACATAAGCCTCTCTCATGACTTATCACTTTTTTGATGCTTTACTGAAAACCTAATGTTACAATCTTGAGTTAAAAACAAATAAACAAATCATTGGTCCAGAAAATGTATGACTTATTTACTTATCTTGGCAGCTATATTATTGATTTTTCTTCTGGGTCATATTTAAAATTTCCATTTTCACCCAAGTATTTTGTTTTCCTTAATTTCTTATAAGGTTAGGTGGTAACTAACAAAGAGAATGTTTGAATAGTGAATCATCTCTTTTTTTATGCAACATCTTCAAATTATATAACTAATTATGCCAAGACATCTCAAAGAACATCACAAAAATGTGACAGTTTAGTAACAGAGTTTGTGACTTTAATGCATGAAAGCAAAGGGAAAATAGGAGAAGCATCAGTTTAAAATAAAGAAAAGGTGGTTACATCACTGAGCAGAGAGTTCTAGAAACAAGGTGCTAAATTACTAAAGCAGTTCAATAACACAGTGTGGTATAGATAGAGCCTGCTGAGGCAAGTAGGTCAAATTCCTCATTTAAAAAAATCAAACTAAAATTGTACTAGAATATAGTAGCTAAAAATAAGGGTCTCAAACTTTCTAGCTTATATTAATGTTACTACAGTGCTTTAAACTATTACTGTATTATAAAAATACTGTTATTAAAGGGGTTGGTGATCTTATAGTGCCACAGCATTTTGTACAAATAGTGGTGGCCTTTGATGTCAACTATGCAACAAAGGTCAGGGAGAACAGCTAAAAGGTACAGAAAAATCTAAATGGGACTAATCAAAGGAATGAATAAGAATATCCACACAAGTCAGGCAGTATTGGGGACAGATGGAGACCAATATTTAAAGAAGAGCTAGTAATATGAGTAATGAATGGGGCTGGTTCATTCATGTATCCTAGACTTGTATTTAAAGGTCAAGGGGGATAGTTAGTTCTTGTTTTATGTATGAACTTAGATATGCCAATATCTAAAACTGTAAGGGTACATCTACACAGCAGGGCTAAAGTCGAATTAAGCTATGCAACTTCAGCTATGTCAATTGCATAGCTGAAGTTGAAATAGCTTAATTAGGCTTTTGTGTACATTTAATTAGGCACTGTGTACACCACAGGAAGTCAAAGGAAGAACATTCTTTCTTTGACTTCCCTTACTCCTCATGAAATGAAGGTCACAGGAGTTGGAGTAAGAAGTCCTATAGCTCGACATTATTTTGAAATAAAGGGTTGTAGTGTAGATGCACTCTATGTTATTTCAGAATAACATCAGTTATTCCAAAATAATTCTGCTGTGTAGACATAGCCGATGAAAATGAGTACATCTGGAAGCAATGATGAAACAAGGCAAGTGGTGATGTCAGCTAGAATGATGGTAAAAGCAGAATTCCTAATTGTATTCATTTTTCTAGGGCAGAAGATAGACACATTCTCCAGTCGGAGGCAGGATATTATCACTATGTCTCCTGATCATGTACTGTGCATGATAGGCGTATCAAAGGCAGATGCAGAAACATGTCTTATCTAATGATGAAGTTGTTACATTGGTGATAAACAATTTCTAATGTCTCTTAAGCACTGAGATTGGAACTACTAAAGCTGGTCAGAGAATTTTAGTCAAATTCTGTCAGAAAACTGTTTTGACAAAACTGAAATTTTTCATAAAAATGAATCAATTTCAAACAAACTTTGTTCTGAAAAAAAAAATTTTTCAAAAATATCAAAATATCCCATTTTGACCATTTCAGAATGAGAAGTTTTGATTTTTATATTTCAAAATGAATTTTTACTTCACAATTTATTAAAGATATACAATTTTATATCTTTCATTTTATGAAAAAAATTGTGTTTTTGGCTTCTCATACTACCTCAGGATGCATTTTGGTTTTAAATCTCAGCATCACAGGATGATGGAAAAGCTATTTCTGACCTGTACTAAGTTACCATTCTTTGCCTGTTTAGGGATTTAATGAAAACTGTGAGCTGGACTGGTCTATGTGCTAAAACACTCCAATATTCCAGGTAATGGGCTGAACATGAGAAGAGGTTGCCAGGCTGATGTCAGTGCCACCCAAGATAGATTTGGAGGCTTAGTTGAAGAATTCAAGTAAAAAGGGTTACACACCCCTCCTTAGTAATAGAGATGTAGCCGTGTTAGTCTGGTCTTGCTGAAACAAAAGACAGGACTATGCAGCACTTTAAAGACTAACAAGATGGTTTATTAGGTGATGAGCTTTTGTGGGCCAGACCCACTTCCTCAGATCAAATTGTGGAAGAAAATTGGCATGACCATATATACCAAAGGGATACAATCAAAAAAAGTGAACTTTATCTTACCCATTACAAAGATAGCTTCTCCAATTATCACCCCTAATATCATTATCTCTTAGACACTAATCTCCCCCTTCCATCCCCTCTGTTCTAAAATCTGATTTGTCAATTTTATATGTGTTCACTTTTTTTTATCGTATCCCTTCGGTGTATATGGTCATGCCAATTTTTTTCCACAATTTGATCTGAGATAGTTCGAACTAGGGTGGTTAATGATTTGAACTCAAATGAAACCCGTGATTTAAATATCCCGGCTTTATTTTCATGTTCTGGCGCCATTTTTAATGTCAATTCGAACTACCTGTCCATCACGCTGCACGGACTAGGTAGTTCGAATTAAAGTCTAATTCGAACTACCGTTACCTCCTGCAATGAGGAGTAACAGTAGTTCGAATTAGAGCTTTAATTCTAACTACCTAGTCCGTGCGCGAGTAGCCGCGGGCAGGTAGTTCAACTACGGGCATTTAAAAATGGCGGTGTTCGGGAACATGAATAAAGCCCGGGATATTTAAATCCCGGGCTTCATTTGCAAGTTCGAATGCCTACATTAGCCACCCTAGTTCGAACTAGGTTGACAGTGTAGACATACCCAGAAAGTGGGTCTGGCCCACGAAAGCTCATCACCTAATAAACCATCTTGTTAGTCTTTAAAGTGCTGCGTAGTCCTGTCTTTTGTTTCAACCACAACTCTCCTTAGTCTCTCCTTCAGGTCATCTGCAGGTAGTGTAGGAAGTCATGTCTGAAGACAATGAAAAAGGAAAGGGCAATCGTAAAGACAAAGAAAATGAACATCCAAAGAAGAAACACTGCATATTTATTAGTCTACAGAATAAGTCAGAATGATTATCTTAACAAGGTTGGTAGGTCCAGTTGTCTATGCAGTCCTCCATTTAAAGTTGGGTTTCATAAAGAAATAAATTAGAAATATAGAAATTGATATTATAGAAAAGTATACATCTCCATGATTCTGGAAGAGTTTTGCTGTAACTAAAAGAAGCAGGATATGCTAGAATGCCCTTAGGGTATGTCTACACAGCAAAGTTATTTCGAAATAACTTTCCTAGTGCCTACACAGCCAAACCGCTATTTCAAAATTAAATCGAAATAGCGGAGCGCTTATTTTGAATTTGGTAAACCTCATTCTACGAGGAATAATGCCAAATTCGAAATAGCTAATTCAAAATAAGCACTGTGTAGATGCTTATTTCGAAATAGGGGGCCTCCAGCCCTTCCCAGGGTGCCCTGGTGGCCACTCTGGGCACAGCCAGGAAAACTTCCTCTCCTCTTCCCAGCCCCGGAGCCCTTAAAGGGGTAGACTCTGGCCCCAGTGCCTGTGCCAGCTCCAGGCCTGCCAGCACAGAGCCAGCAGTCGCTGCTCCTGACCCAGTGGCCCCACCATGAGCCAGGCAGCCAGTGCCAGCCAGACCTCCACTGCTCCCCGGGCCCAGTCCCCCAGCTCCCAGGAGCCTGCCAGGGGCCAGAGAAGATGGGCACCTTCCTGGTCCAGTGTAAAGATCATGGACCTGATTGAGGTTTGGGGATGCCTCCAATGTCCATGATCTCCTCACTAGACAGAGGAACACGGCCGTCTACAGATGGATGGCTGACAGCCTGGCCACCCAGGAGCAGGTACGCATAAAAATTAAGGAGCTGCTGCAGGCCTATGCCAGAGCCACAGTGGGCAGCTCCCAAACAGGGGCAGACACCTGCCCCTTTTTTGATGCCCTGGACCGCATCCTGGGGGGCGGGATGGTCAGTGCCACCCGGGGTCATCGATCCTGGAGCAGAGGGCCCTGACTAGGGCATGGAGGAGGAGCGCCAGGAGCTGCAGGAGCCCAGAGGGAGCATGTCATGCAGCCAGGATCCCTGAGCCATCCCAGCAGACCCGTCACCAGTGTCATCCGGGGAGGCAACAACATGTGAGTGCCATCACTGTCCCCGTATAGGGGGGCAGGGAGGGAGACCAGGGACCGTCGCGCATGGGGCTTGCTTACCACAGATCACACAGCAACCTGTGCACGTGCGAGCATGTGCCATGCCACCCCTGGGCAGGTGGCCCCAGCTGGCTGCCACACAAGGGCCTTGGCCTGTTAGCCACATGCGTGTGTGAAGAGACATGACATGCTCCTGACCCCGGGGTGGGACACAGCAGGACGCCCTCCCACCACAAGGCCATTCTACACAGAGGCAGGGGACGACATCTCCCCACCTCACCCACACTATACACAGCACAGCGGCATGGGTGCGGTCTCAGGGCAGCTCCCACTCCCGGGGATAGCTGGACATTCCGACCATGGCCTCTGTGCAAGCACATCGGCTCTGATGGTGCAGGGAACAGTCATCCTCACCTTGCACAGGGGGGCTGGGCTTCACCCACTGTGTCCCCAGGGATAACTGACCACTTCTCTTGTTTCTCCACAGCCACACCAGCTGCGTGTGTAGGGTGCACCACGCCGCTTGGGACATGCTCCTGCACCCGAGGGCTCCGCAGGACCACCTGTTCAGTGGAGGGGTACCGACAGAAGCACCTGGGGGCACTGCGAGCCCTGCACCGCACCCTCCAGAACTGGGTGCAAGAAGACTTGGAGCTCCGGTGGGAGCAGCTTTACCAGTGCCGTGCCATCTGCTAACACCTGCAGACCCTGGTGCAGAGTGTGCTGCCTCCTGCAGCTCCAGCGCCTGCTGCCTCCCCAGCTACTGCTCCTCCACCCATTCCTTCTCTCCCTCCCGCTTCTCCCTCCTCACCCTCCATCCCCTCCCCATCCCCCCGGGGATGCTGATGCCCCCCCATCTGCGGTGCGGGAGACAGTTGGCCCAGCGAGACCCCCACCCTGAGCCCTGAGCTTCCCTTCCCCCTTCTTCTCCTTGCTTCCCCCTTCCAGCTCCCTCCTCCCAGTTTCCCCCTCTCCTCTCCCACCCTCTCTACTCCCTTCTCTTGCCTCCTTTTCCCAGTCTCACCAGAGTTTCATTCCCTCCCCAGTTTTGTTAAATAAAGACAGTTCGTGTTTATGAAAAACTGAAAGGGAGTTAGAGGGGGATAAGTGGAAGGACATGAGGGAGGAATGAGGCACAAGCCCCTAGTGGGGCAGACCAGGGAGGGTCTTAGTGCTCCTCAGGGTGGAAGCTCTCCCACAGGGCCTCCTGGATACTGACAGCCCCCCGATGGACCTCCCGGATGGCAACCTGCAGAAAGTGCATCCAGGCTCACAGCAATGCGTCCAAGAGAAGCACCAGAGTGCCCAGGGACCACTCCGGCTCCATGTTGCAGAGTTCTGAGGTGTCCCAAGTGAGGGCAACCAGAGCATGCAGAAACAAAATGCTTAGCTGTACCTCATCAAGGTAGGCAAACAATCAGGGAAAACTGAGAACCAGCTGCCTGGGGAGCGGGGTGTCCCTTTAAGCACAAGCCTCAGATAGCCTCAGGCAGCAGCCACACAAAGACACTCCTGACCCGATGCCCTGCCGGACCTGGTTCCGGCTGGCCTTAAATGTGATTCAGCGTCCACTCAGTGTGGTCGCGCTATTTCGAAATAGCAAAACACTATTTTGAAACGCATTTTGTGTGTAGACACGTTATTTTGAAAATAAGATATTTCGAAATAACGCTGTAGTGTAGACATACCCTTAGAGTTCATTTTTAGAAAGCTCTTTAGAAAGTTCTGGAGGTAGTGCTGATTACCACATAGTTATGGACATAATTCTGAGTCCTTTCCAGAGCAGAGTTACTCAAGCATGTGTCTTTGCTGTCACCACACTTGGCTGTTGGAGCCACTGGCTCCTGCTTGCTCCATACAATGTGCCACAATAAGCAACTAATTTGTCTTAAATGTGAAAGCAAATGGAAAGTGAAGGGAGGTAAAGCGGGGTTGGACTATTGGAGCTGTGGGTAAGACTGCTTACATATTATAAATTCATAATGTAAAAGTAAAGCGAAGTTTCTGTGCTTAAAAGTACAGCTGATCTCAACAGTCCTCAAGGTAATTCTATAGCTACTAGCATAGCCCACAGAGCAGATTGTCAAGAGGCTACAGAGAGAATAAGCAGGGAGCTAGATTTAAGCAAAGTGGGCTTTGCTACATACACATTTCCAGCTTAGACCTCTGGCTCCCATGGATGTCTAGCACACTTCTTTGTAGTTATCAGTTTTGGCTCTGGTACAGGAACACATTTTAGAGGAGACGGTTGCATGCTTAAGGGTCTCAGCAACAAGGGAAAGCAATGCAAAGTTGGTACTGAAAAGAAATAACGTCTTTCAATCTTTAATTAGGTTAATTTGCTGTTCAAGAAAGTGAAAGCTGCTTCTGACAAGACCTAGTCCTAAGGCTATAATTGAAACATGTTCTTATTGGAATGGGTTATGTAGCATAGGATATTATTGATAAAGAGTTGCACACAGAATGCAAAATATTAGGTACTGAAGTACTCTGTTTACTGAGATAGTGACATCATTCTAGGACATAATTCATGGCACAGGAGATGTTATATAGTGTTCGCTGAAAGGTGCACTAAAAATAGCCTGTGTTACAGGGGATTGAGATGTGGTGAGGTGAAACATTGTTAAATACTAACCTTCACCTCCAACAATATTCTGTACCACCTCTATGCTAGGAGAAAATTATAAGCTTTTTATAAGGTAATAAGAGAAAACAGAACAAAAGCAAATAGATTTCTGCCTCATCTGCCTCTGGCCTCTTCACTCTCACAAGCGTGTGCTGTGCAAGAAAAGTAGCAGATGAGCAGGGAGAGAGGTGGGAAGGATTTTGATTGTTGGGGGAAGGGATTTTATAGGGCAGGAGAGAAAATGATGAAAATCATGCTTCCAATATGTTTCATGTTAAAAAATAAAGTAAAATCCTCTGTCTTGAGCAGAAGGGGTCCATTAAATGAATTTTTAAGGGATGAAGTTGTAGGGTGCAGAAAAAAATCTATATTATTCCATGTAGGTTTTTACATCTATCATATAAATAAAATGTAGGAGCATCCCTAGTAGGGCTTCAGAATTCCTGTTGCTAGGGGACCAGCATACAGAATAATAAATGCAGATCAGCATTACTATAAATTCTCGTGAAACAAAGGCAATGATGACTTTTGTTTCCTTAAAAAATTATTAGAGGAAAGGTTTCAAAAGGTACGTGAAGTTCCAAGACCTCCAGCAAAGAACCATTGTCCCCTTGGACAATCTCATATAAGAGATGACAGAAATGATACCAAGATGATTCCAAATTTTACCAAGAGAAAATACATGAGAAACAAATATAGATGTACTTGAAGATTAACCTGGTGTTGCTCAGGTCCTTGACTCTATTAATTTTTGTTTTTCTCCATTTAATTAATTGTTCTGGGTGGGGCTGTGGATGAAGGGTTCAGTAAGCAGGATGCTCCAGAGAGAGAGGACCACTCCAGCCCCACTTTCACTGCAGCAGCAATGGGGCCAGGTGAGAAGCATCTCTCCATGACTGCTGCAGCTCCAGCAGGCACAGCCAGGGAAGGGTTGCATGTCCCCTGGCAGGAGCAGGGCTAGGTTCATCTGCCCCTGCACTCTCCAGCCAGACTGAGGAATGGAGCAAACTGTGCACTTTCCCCTCACTCTCTGACAAAGGGGAATAGCCAGAAATATTCCCATATGAATAGGGGAGAGCTGCAGCCCCCCGCCCTCTGGAGTGGGATGTTTGAGGCTGGGGCACATCCCCAGCCAGCCCTTTTCACTTAACTAGTGATTTTGTCTCTTTTCTGTATGGTTTTATGTCCCCAGACACATGGGGGAAAGGAAAGATTCAGGACCTCCCTCCTCTGCACAACAAAACCCTCATTGTGCTTTAAGTTACGGTAAGAGGAAGCCGCATACCAAATTTGGTGGTTTAGGAGGAGTTCTTGAACAAACGGATGGGCAGACAGACAGACTTGCTTGCTTGCTCACAGACAAACAAACTCTCTCAAATATATAGCGCCCCTTCCCCGAAAAAAAAAAGGCTGCTAGTAACTTAAAGGTATTAAAAATGTGAAAGAAAAAAGAGAATTATTCACAGCATCCCATGGAGACTAGTGCAAAGGCAAGAAAAGTTTAGGATAAACAACACAATTTCTAATAGAGTGAACAGTCAAGTGGTTGGGTGGTAAGCTGCCAAGAGATATGGGGAAAACACCATTGAAAAGATATGACACTGATAGGAATCTATTCTCAATGTGCTTTCCTTCTAATGTTTGGGCTGAACTCTGGATACTGTTTTGCAACATTTTGGCAAGGTGCAACATGCAGTTTTGGCAATATTGTGAAAAATTCTTTAACAGTAACGTGCTGGAAAGCTTTTGATAATACTTTGATCAAAGTCCATTGATAGACTGGTGAGAGTTAAAGGGATTCCTACTTCTAATAGGATTTAACCCTTCTCTAGATAATGCTAAATCATCCTTGATAGTGGTGATTCATCCTGGAGTGTGAAGCACAAAAACACATTTGAAGCACAGATTTGTATAGTAGTGTACATGATATTTAGGCAATATTTGTGGAGTTCCACTGTATTGAGAAGCTCTTATAAGAACTGTCATGCTTAGTTAAGGACTCCAGAGAGCTCATAAATTGCTTGTAATAACTAATTCTGATGTAGTCAAAAGTCAGATTTCTCATAAAGACAGAGAGATTAACTCCAAAGTGGGATTTGTAGACCATGCCACTTTGGAATTACTATGAGCCAAAAGAGTAAGGAAAGATGGCTTAAATAGTGTAGTCAAATCAACTCATTTTTTAAAATGCTCCAATCTCCCAATCAAAATGGAAAGAACAATGTTACCCTGTCCTAAGATCATTCATGCAATATTTCCAGCAGATTAAGTTAGTTTTGGTGGGTGCGGGTTTGAATGACGCAAAGGGAGACTCATAAACAAAAGTAAAACTCAGGTTTTCTTAATACAATTAGAACTGGAGTTAATGGATTCCATTTGATGCAGGGGCGGCCTGTGAGCCTTGCCTAGAGCGCCGCTGGCCTGGGCGCCCGATGATGACGTCACGGCCATTGACGGCCGTGCAGGAGGAGGCGCCAATTGTGCCGCCCACCTGGGGCGCCAGCTGCCGCAGCCAGTCTCAGCCCGCTTCTGATTTGATGGAATAGTAACTTTATGTAAAGCAGACCAATTTTATTTAACTTAAAAACAACAAATAGTCTGGTAGCACTTTATAGACGAACAAAACATGTAGATGGTATCATGAGCTTTCATGGGCACAGAGAAGTAGGCTGTGCCCACAAAAGCTCATGATACCATCTACATGTTTTGTTAGTCTTTAAAGTGCTAGACTATTTGTTGTTTTTTAAGTTTATCCTGTACAGGCTAACTCGGCTACCCCCGAAGCAATTTTATTTAGTTAGGGACAGGAAACAAAGACCAGTTTCTTACCATCTCTTCTGGGACCACACATTTACTCCAAAAATGTTAGAAAAGATACCAGAAAAAAAAAGAATCATCCAGTGGATTTTTCCTGTCACTAATATTTATTCTATGCGATAATTAAATATGAATGATAAAAGGCCATATATTCCACATTATCTGTGATACGTGGAGGGAAATAGAATGGCTTCAATCTTACAGAGGAGATTGATATCGGGGTGCCTGCACAGAAAGAAAATATCACTAGGTAATATGCTTCCCTTTTACTGCGTAGCAATTTATTTTTCTTTGCAGCATCTTTGTAGCAACTCTCTTTCATGCAGCAATTGAGAGGTACCAGTAGGAGAGGGATATGGTGAAGCTAACATTCAGTCTGTGCAGTATGTTCCTCTCTTAAAATGGCGGCGCTCATGATTTGTTTGTATCCATAACCTCTCCAGAGCTTTGAGGTGACCAAGAGGGCTTGGTAGCAGGACCCCAGGCATTGGCAGCATGATAGATTAAGGAGAAACCTTAATAAAGTCTGAAATCTGCTGGCTCTTCTCTGTGTATTCCCATGGATGTGAATCCTATGCCAGAAACCCTGGCCATGCTGCTTCATGCTCCACATAGTCTCTTAGTCCTGAATAGTAATAGAGAGGTAGCTGTGTTAGTCTGATCTTGGTAAAACAAAGCCTGTTGGCTGCTCATCACCTCTCTTGCTGCCACCGCTTGCTGGTTGCTCTCACGCCTCCATCACTACTCCTGTTGGCTGCTCTCATCGCAACTTCTGCTGGCTTGTGGTGGATTTGGCTCTGGGCCAAACCTAGTGATTTCAGCTTAGTCCAAAACATAGTCCAGCCACAAGAGATTCCAACATTCACTGGAGTACATTTGCATACAAAAGAGACTCCTTATGGAGCCTTTCTTTAACTCCATAATTGGAACAGTGGGGAGAAACAGGTTGGACCAGTCTTTACAGCTCATGCCTGGAGGGCATGCAGTCTTCTGACTCTTCTCCCTCCCCAGCATAATCTATAGGGCTTTGAAAGATGAGCCTTTGTCCTTCCACCTGTATTTACACTGACAGGGGCTCTCCTTTTAACTGAGTTAAAAACAGTTTGACTTTTCTGAATTGTGCATTCCCACAATAACTGCAAACATTGGTGATCATATCTTATAATTCCTGCATTTATGGTTAACTCAGTTCATGACCCCACAACAGCCAAATTGGTTACAATGGGCAAAGCACCTTCTAACAGTTGAATATCTAGCAGGCCTAAGCAAGCTGAATGAACTGTATTTACATTATCATACCCAGGATTTCTTTCCCATTCCATCTGATTGTCATAGAAGCATTGATTCAGACCCTGCTTACATATCAATATGTGTATAATGTAATGAATTATTTACCTTCTGTCTCTTTGAAGATATAGTGCCAAAACCTTATCTAGCATAAAGTGGTATAATTTTACTGAAGTCAATGAATTCTTATTTACTGCCTACCATTCACTGAATTCTGTGAAGCTATGATGATTTACACCAGTTGAGGAACTGGCCTATAAAACACAATGCACATGCTGAGTATTATTGTCATTGCAATAACATATGCCACTATAGGAAAATAGGTATAAGAAAACTACTTGTTTGACAGCAAGTATTGGCATGGGTGGAGCATGACGGTACAAATAGACATGAATAGTACACTGTCATTGCTCTAGGATTGGGATTCCCAAACTTCTTGAAAATGTGGACTATTTCTTAATGTTGAGGCCACTCTCATTGTAGCACCCTTGAGATTCCCACCACTGATACTACCCTGGAATGCCTTAGTTGAAACAAATTTTCCTCAATTCCTTCCGCCATTACATTCATACTATTTCCAAAACTCCCCAACTCTAAAGAATCCTCTGCCTCAGGAACAATGTACTTTTCGCACTGAAACTCGACTGTCAGCTAATTTCTCCCAGAATCTCTTCTGTTTAGCCACCATTTATGATCAACTAATTTCCCCAAATCAAACTGCATTCCTCCTCCTTGCAGCTCTGACCTACAAATAATTTCACTCACAAAATATAATTCACAGATCAGCTTCCTTCATCTCTCCCTCCGTCCCTCCCAGAAAAATAAAAAAGAATCTCCCACCTCTCACATATACCTCTTACATACCTCAAATCAAAGGTATTTCTCACACCTGAAACTGAGTTCTCTTCTCCCATATATGTACACTTCCACACTTAAGCAACTCACCACAGGTACCTGTGCCTCCTCCTGCCTGCAGCCTTTATGGGTGTCTGCAGCAGCCTACTTTTTCTCTGCCTCAGCTCTGTCTTCCTCCTTCACTTTCATTCCTCTCTGCAGAGGTCCTCCTTGCCACATCTGACTCCTCTCTGCAGGTTTTCCCTTGTGTACTCTCTATCTTCACTCCTACTTCCCCATTTAGCAGTTTCCCACCATTCTATTCAGGTTCTTAGGCCACTCCCCTGATCTGTTTGAGCCTTTGCTTTTTCCTCCTACTTTGCACTCCCCTCATATATTCTCATGTAGGAAGTTCTTACTCCTCCATAGTCTTTCTTCCCCCACTCAGATTACTTTGGTGCTTCTACCTCTTTAGAGACTTTCCCTGCCTGTCACCCCACATGCAATGTTGTGAAGCACCTGGTTTGGGTCGAAGTCTAGCAATTGTACAGAGTCCTGTGGCAGTAGCAGCTTCTCTGGCAGTGAGTGGGTCTATTTCCCCATGGCTTCTCCAGTTCTCTCTCCCAATTGTCCTGTGTGTGTGTGGGGGGGGGAGAAGAGTGGCTCCTTCATAGCAGAGTCTAGTTCAAGCTTTGAGACATCCTGATTGGAATAGTACTGACAGAATCTCATGCCTACCCAGCTCTCTGTGCACTGCTGGGAGAGTACAGTGAACACAGTTTAATAACTGCTTCAACATTAGTAACCTAGCAAGGAAACAGTGTGATCAAACCATCCAGTACCTGACAATGTCATCTGTCTGTTTATTCCTCTGGTAGAAAGGAATTCTGGCATCTCTTTTTGTAGAGATTGTGCTGAATCAGGAATCTCACAGAGAAGAGGGCTGGTATTTTCACTGTCATAGACCCACTGCATATATGCATGTGTATAAGGGGTCATTAAATATACATTTCTTTAAAATGATTGTTATGATAACTACGATAGTGAAAGGCTATCTGCCTTGTGTTCTTGTTAAAATAGCAATTTTTCAATAGTATGAGAAATTAGTTTAATTACACCTGATGTACATGTTATTTTGAACTTGTGTGTGTTTAAGATGTACTGCACAAAATATGTAGCATGGTTTCAGACATTGCATTTGGAATATAATTGTCCCCTCTCTAGTTTTAGCTTTCTTGTGGAAAATCAACACTACTTGTTGATTTTTTTTATACGGTTGTTCATTATATACATCTTCTTTTATCATGCTTGTCAGTAAAAATTCAGCGGACACGCAGCTGTGGCATTTACTTAGAGTAGTATAGTTACAAGTGGTTGGCAAAGTAGCAGTGCAAAATCATTTGCATTAGAGCAAATAATATAAAGTCTGCTGGAAAAGACCCCAAAATGTGTTCAACAAATCAATAATAATGACTGTTGATTACTTAGGGTTTTTATTCAGAGTATTGGTTTTCATTTTTAAGTTTAGAGTAGTGTAATTTTGCACCTACAATTTTAATTTAATATGGTATACAATGTTTGCCTTTAAATGTCAACACTTGTCAACAACTTCACCACTCTGGTGTATGAAACATTGCATTTCCCCCATATAGGAATAGAAAATAACTGGAGTTTCTCACCCTGGACTGCATGGTAACTCTTGTTAAATGCTGCCTCTCTTATTGTGACTACTGTATGTGTCACTTTGGAGAAGAAGCCATTTTCCAGGGCTTTTCAGAAACCCATCAGGCATCACTCATGCTTAGGAAAGGATTTTAAAGGTGGAACACACCACAGTACCTCTTGAAAAGCTAAATGCCAAAACTATATTCTTGATTCTACCCCATTGTGAGCTCAATTTACCTGCCACAGAATAGTAACTTCTTCAGAATAAAAATGTCAGGACTGGGGAAGAGAATATCCCACAAAACCCAGAAGTCTTTATAATGTGTGCTCATTGTAAGACAATAAAATAGCAAGCATGTATATAATGATTTTACATAGATGCACATTATGTTCATGTACAGTACATGTTTGAAGTTTTAATGTGATGATAGAGATTGACTGGCATTTCTAATAGTATTGACAAGTAAATAACATCTCTTTTACAGAATCCCTGACAATACAAGTCTTCCGAGTAGGATTATTATAGAGAAAAAGTGAACAGAATTTACATTTACTGAGAGCTATACAAGAAACAATGAATCAGTCTACACTAAGTTCATTTAACCATATTTTACATCTCCTAGAACTGAAATTTTGTAGGCTACAAAACAATTTATATTTTATCTGTACCATCTAATTAATTAAATGGCCCCAGAGTACCAGACTCACAAATCTCGTTAATAGCTGAATACTGAAATAAAGGCTGTTCACCCCTACTAGAATAATATTTGCATATCCCCACCTGTGATGGGTAATAAGTACCTGCCACAAATCAGAATTATGAATTTTGTACGCCTAACAAAACCGCAGGGGAAATTATACCTCAGACATTCCATAATAATTGCAGCTAAGCTGTTTAGTGCCATCCATTTATTCTGCCTGAAGTGTTTAAAGCAGCAACAGTTGTAAATGAATGCAGGCACACATTCGAAAGAAAATGTTTTCAAAAGTTTTTCTGTCTTTCCATGTGTAATTATCTTTGTAGAATGTTTAGCTGTGAGTTAGAACACAGTCACATTTAAAGTTGCAAATTAACAAGTAAATGCTTTTAAAGTACATTTTGTTAGAAGGCTGTTTCATTTTATTAATGAAATGTAAGAAGTAACTAAGGCCATAGTTTCTGTGTTGGTTAGAATGAGTGATGCAGTGACTAGATCTAGTGCTTAGATTTTGCATTGCTTGTTTTCCCAACATCCCAAATTCCAAAGGGGGGCATTAAATGTAAAATCTTGCACAAAAATATACTGCAGTGTAGATATTCTTTTATAGACCAGGGAATTGGAACAGTACAGTAGGTTGCAGAAGTTGCCTCTGGCCTGTTTATTTTCATGAGAGGAAAAGCAGCTACGTTTGAGGAATGGAACTGAATGAACGAGCTATTAAATGCAAGTGGTCTGTATTATTGTTTATGCAATAATGATGATAATGTTATATTTATATAGTAACGCAAAGCACTTTATACAACATAGGTGCCCTATTCTGCAATCCTTATTGATAGTAAAATCTCAAACTGTGGAATTGGGCCTGTACTTTGTGAAGTGCTTTGAGTAGCCTTTGGAATGTAAGGTTCCATATAAATGTACAATATAATTATATTTGTGAGTGTGTGCGTGCATGTATGCACTCACTGGTGTGTACACGGCATAAGTGACTGGGCATTATGTGAATTTTTCATTGATGAGAGGTGAAATACCTCTTCTGGTGATGATCTAAAGGTCTTTTAGTAAAAGGATGGTTTTGCAGCACTTACATACCAGTAAGTGTTCGATTAATGAATATACTCACAAAATCAGTTTGGTACTACCAGAGATTGTCCTGAACCACACAGCTTGGATCTGGATCCAAACTTCTCAAATTTCTGAAGGCTTAGGACCTATGGTTTTGATTTGGGACTATATCTCCACAGCTATGTAGGCTAGCTTTCACAAATAAGCCAATCAGAACTGCCATCTCTCTCTCTCTCTCTCTCTCTCTCTCTTCCTTTCTCAGCCAGGACTTACCCTGGTTATTGAATTTAGCCACAGCGGTAGGCAACTGTAGCCAATACCCTGACAGCTATCTGAGCTTCCTGAGGTTGTGTTGTGTTTTGTTTTTAATTAAAAGGCTTCCCCCCTCCAACAACCCATCATGATGGCTATGGGGGCCAACAGAAATACCAAATGCCTGGGCAAGGTGAGGTGGGTCAGACTCCATTCTCCCCAAAGGGGTAGGACCTCGGGTGAAAGTGGATGGAGCTGGGGGCTAGCCAGACCGCACCCCCCAGCCAGCCCTCAGTGCTGCTTGCAGTGTGCCATCCAAGGTAGTGATTTAAAGGGTTTGGGGCTGTTGCAGGGAAAGTTTCTGAGAGAAGTCATGAGCTGTCTATAAGACACAGAAAGATGTTCTGCTCTGTTGTCTCCCACCTCCCATGCTCTGCAGTGGTGGGGTATGGAGGGAAGTGTGTGTGTGTGTGTGTGTGTGTGTGAGAGAGAGAGAGAGAGAGAGAGAGAGAGAATCTTACAAACAGTGCACTGCTTCTTAAGGCAGACACTTCTCTGAGTCATTTACCATCTATGCTTCAGACTACTCTGTAGAGATGGACTGTAGGGGCAGGGGGGAACTCTAACTTCAGCATTCCCCTCTCTCCTCCACTCGTCCCTGCTCACCCACAGCTAGCAGGAGAAGCCTGGGAACAGCTCAGCTGCAGGATGGAGCAAGGTGGGAGGAGGGACAGCTAAGCGCATGCTGCCGGCTGTAAGTATGCACGCTCTGCTAATCAGCTGAGTAGGCAAGAAAGAAATGCTTTGTGGGCCGGATCCAGCCTCCAGGCCTGATTTTGCCCACCGCTTGGTCTATGAGGATGAACTGATGGGTGGTTGGTGTTGAACACCATAGTTCCCACCATAGGGACTCCACTATTATGTCCTGGCATAGCAGCCTGGACCACGCTGGGTGTTGTGATGAAAGACATGTGGCTCGGGGCTAAAAAGGTCATTGAACAAGGACAAGACTGGGCTGGAATGCATCTTTTCAAGTACCTTGCCACCTCCTTCCTAAGGGAAGGGGGGAGCAGTGTGGCTTAGACCTGGAAGCCATGGAAGATGGAGAGTTCCTATGATGAGTCAGTTGGAGAGTTCCTATGATGATATGCATTGTTGAATTGTATGTCAACAAGTTTGGTATGTGCCAACCCATTCCATATGGGCGCACAGTTCTGCGCTATTGAGTATGAGAAGTCAAGGGGACAGCATTGTACCTGGTGTCATTTGTATCTAAAGATATATAAAAAAACTGATTTTTTCCCATTCAGTTGCAATTTGGAAAAAAACCAAAATCCCCACATTGTTTTAGATCAATATGAAACACTGACTTTTTTAAATGCTTGGCAAATGTTTAATTTAGTTCTTGAGTACTTTTTGTGTTTGTTTTTTAAATAAAATTGAAGCAAATTTTGAAATACATTGTTTTGAATCAAAAATTCAAAACCTTGGTTTTGAAAATATTGCAGTGAAATGGATTGCTTTTTATTTATTTCATTTTTACAAGCACAGTTCAGTGAAACTTACAGAATTTGTATAACTTTTTAGTCTAGCTGAATCTATATATTTTGCTGAAAAAATGTTTTGGCTGAAAAAGTTCACCCGACTCCATTCGTTGTATGAAATCACACACTTATTTAGTATCACAGTTCTTTGCACACCGTGGACTTTGTCTGTTGACAGATGATGTAGGACATCAGGCCCTGAATCAGGGATATAGTGTAGCCAGTTCTTGTTATTTTATTGCTAGTCTTGTTACATTCCATTTTTTTTTAAAAATCAGCTGTAGCTTTAGCATTAATACATGGATATTTCTACTTTTATTTTTATTTATTTTATTTTGTTATTTCTAGTCCTCCTGGTTGCAGAGAAAAGTATTTAAGCACCTGGAATCTTAAAGAACCAAAAGGTAAATAAAAAAGACCCACATTTTAGTTGGGTACATCCCATGATTTTTAAGCCAATCTCATACTTTTCTTCAGTCTGACTCATGATTTTTGAATGCTTTGGATTGGCAGTGCTAATGATCTCCCTTAAAATATAGGACTGGCAGTTTCTCTAAGCAAGACAGAGGTGGCAAGAAAGTCCATTTCCCCAGCCAGGAAATAAAGAAGCCTCTTGCCTCTCCCACCAAAACCAGGGAGGAAAAAATACTCCTGATGGAATTCTGCGCTGCCACAGGCCCTCTCCTTTCCCACATGTCTTTGCTTCCCTGCAGATAAAGCTGTCTGAAATCAGAGGAATGACCATGGGTGCAGTTTTGTGGGGGGCATTGTGCCCCCAAATATAAGTAAGGCATGAGGGCAATGGAGTTACATGCTACTACCTTCCCTCATTTCTGTGAGCACTGAGCTGTCCAGATGAAGGAGGCTATGTTTTGACTCTGCTGACTCTACGGCTGAACACTATCTCCTGCGTCCTAGAGCCAGTTGGGCTCCCTTCTGTGTTCTGGAAGGCATCAGGTTTAGCAGTGAGTGCTCCTGCTGGGGCTTGGTAAAGAGCAGGGTGGCAGGGAATGAGGGAAGAGAGTTGGGTGAGGTGGTAGGGAAGAGACAGTGGGGAAGAAGTAGGTGGAATAGGGCAGGGAGAGGGGGCATGGGGCAGTGGGGGAGCGGGATGAGATGGGGAAAAATGGGGATTGGGAATCATTGGAGGAAGTGGGTGTCCACGTGTTGTGTCCCCTCACCAGCAACTGCATCTCATCCATTGAATAGGCCCATCAAACCCTCACCCTGACAAGCCCTACTCTCCTACACCTGGAACTCACCTTACTAGACAACCTCCCTGCTAAGCCCCAACCAGCTGTACCTGGACCCGCACCCCAACAAGCCCCACTCTTGCAACTGTTTCGGGGGCAGGCCTGGCCCTTGCACAATGTCAGGGCTAGGCGCAGCCTTCCTACTGAGTCCCTGCACTAGGGAAGGTGGGGGCTTCAGGGTGAGCTCCCATCTCAGTGCAGCCTGCAACCTATGCCCCCCACTGCATTCTGGAGCTACATTTACTTATTGGCAAATAAAATGTGGAGAATTTTGCAGACTTTTAAAATACAGTGCGTATAATTCGTTTAAGCACAGAATTCCCCTAGGAGTAGGAACAATAGAAAAGAGGAGGTGTCCTGTGCTGCCTCCCAGGAACGAGAAAGGTCCCAGAAAATGGTGGAGCTATGCAAATAGGTCTATTGTCTTCTGCAAGAACAAACCTGTATAAAATCCCCAGGCCCATCTGAAGAAGCCAGCCTTAGGAAGAAGATTTTTGTAAGGGATTTTGTGTAGGATGTTCATCAGTTTGTATAAACATTCAAACTTCTGTGTAATTACTCAAGCGTCAAGGCCTTTTTAAGGGCTTGGATTAAGATATTCACAATACAGGTGATGAAAAATTCAATAGAATGCCACACACAACCCTCCAGCAGTTGAGGGTGTAGCGGAGAATTATTCTTGGAAACATACTGGTGACTTTTGCTGAGTTCTCCTGACAGACATTTTCTTGGGAAAAAACAGCACTGTGAAAATGAAGCTCCCGATCTTATAAATTCCCCCATTTGTATGCTACATGTGTAGCAATCATTTTTACCAGTGCTCTAGGAAAGGATTTAAACAAATAATTAGGATTTATGCGTTCAAAAGGATGGGGCATAGTGCAGTGAGTCACAAGGAGGTGATTAAGCCAGGGTGTCTGAGTCTTTCTAGGCTGACATCAATGTGTCTGTGGGCTTAAAAAAGATAGCTTATGGTCTATTACCATGATGAAGTGAAGTTTAAAATTACATTTCATATTTGTGAAGAACTAATAGGCGAGATCCCTATGGATTGTCATATGCTCCTAGACTTCAGTGCTGCGGGGACTATCATGATCATTTAGTTTGACTTCCTGCACCTTGCTGGATTCACAACATAACCCACCTCATCCTGCAGTGGACAAATAACCCCTAGCTGAGTTACCGAAGTCCCCAAATAACAGAAAGACTTCAGGTTACAGAAAATCCACCATTTACTCTAGTTTAAACCAGCAAGTGACCCTTGTCCCATGCTGCAGAGAAAGGCACCTCCCACAGGATTTTTGCAGTCTGACCTAGGGAAGACTTCCTTGCAGACTCCTCCTCCTCTCCCCGCCCGTATTGTGATCAGATGAGCATATGGACAGGATCCACCAGCCAGCCACTACAGAGAGTTCTTTCCTAGAGATCTTAGAGCCCTGCCCCTTATTGTGCCCTTTTTCCAGCCACTGGGATTTTTTGGTTTTGGCTGCTAGAAGTCTAGGTTGGACCACATGCCATTGTAGACAGTCTCATCATGCTGTCCCCTCCATAAATTTGTCAAGCTCAGGCTTGAAGACAATTATGGATTTGTTCCCTTGGGGAAGCTATTCCAGAACTTTATTCCACTGATGGTTAGAAATCTTAGTCTAATTTCAAGTCTAAACTTTTTGATGGCAAGTTATATCCATTTGTTCTTGTACCAATGTAACCACCTGCAAGCAGAACAGAACCTGGGACCTACGGCAAATATAAACGTAAAAACATAGAGGGTCACACCAACTGTCCATCTAGCCCAGTATCCTGTCTGCTGACTGTGGCCAATACCAAATGCCCCAGCAGGAGGGATTACAACAGGTAATCCTCACGTGATCCCTCTCCTGTCACCCATTTTCAGACAAACAGAAGCTACGGACACCATTCCTACCCATCCTGGCTAATAGCCATTGATGGACCTAACCTCCGTGAATCTATCTAGCTCTTTTTAAACCCTGTTAAAATCCTAGCCTTCACCACATCCTCTGGCAAGGAGTTCCAGAGGTTGACTGTGCACTGAGTGAAGAAAAACTTCCTTTTGTTTGTTTTAAACCTGCTGTCCATTAATTTCATTTGGTGACCCCTAATTCTTATATTGTGGGAATAAGTAAATAACTTTTCCTTATTCACTTTTTCCACATCAGTCATGATTTTATAGACCTCTATTAGGGTATGTCTACACTAGCCCCCTAGTTTGAACTAGGGAGGCTAATGTAGGCATTCGAACTTGCAAATGAAGCCCGGGATTTAAATATCCCGGGCTTTATTTGCATGTTCCCGTCCAGTCGCCATTTTAAATGCCACTAGTCTGGACTAACTGCCCACGGCTACACGCGGCAGTTAAACGGTAATTCAAACTAAGTCCTTCGAACTAGGGGGCTAGTGTAGACATACCCTTATATCCCACCTTAGGCTGTGTCTAGACTACATCCCTCTTTCGACAGAGGGATGTAAATTACACACTTCGAAATTGCAAATGAAGTGGGGATTTAAATATCCCGCGCTTCGTTTGCCTAATCGTGTCATGGCGCTCTTTTGAAAAAGCACCATTTCGAAAGTAAAACCATGGTCCTGTCGAAAACAGCAGGCTTTTTCAAAAGATCCTGTGCTCCTCATTTTGAAAAAGCCTGCCGTTTTCAACAGAACCGTGTTTAGACTGCGGTTTTACTTTCAAAATGGTGCTTTTTCGAAAGCGCACCATGACGCAATTAGGCACATGAAGTGTGGAATATTTAAATCCCCACTTCATTTGCAATTTCGAAGTGTTTAATTTACATCCCTCTTGCGAAAGAGGGATGTAATCTAGACACAGCCAGAATAAGAAGTCCTCCAGCTTGACAGTATTTTGACACTATTTTGAAATCACTGCCTGATCTGTAGATGTGGGCTAAGTTATTTCAAATAGCGCTAGTTATTTTGAAATAGTATTGTAATGCAGATGTACCCCTAGTTTGGTGAGATCTTTTTGAAGCTCTTTACAGTCTGCTTTGATCTTAACTATCTTGAGCAGTTTGGTATCATCTGCAAATTTTACCACCTCACTGTTGACCTCTTTCTCTAGATCATTTATAAATAAGTTGAATAGGATTGGTCCCAGGACAAACTGTTGGGGGACCCCACTAGTTACCTCTCTACACTCTGAAAACTTACCATTTATTCCTACCCTTTGTTTCCTGTCTTTTAACCAGTTATCAGTCCATGAAAGGACCTTCCCTTTTATCCCATGATAACTTACTTTACTTAAGAGCCTTTGGTGAGGGACCTTGTCAAAGGCTTTCTGGAAACCTAAGTATAGTATATCCACTGCATCCCCCTTGTCCACATGTTTGTTGACCCCCCTCAAAGCTTAGTGTAGTAGCCTCTACAGCTTGAGCTATAAAGCATGGAGCTTGGTGTAGGAGGCTCTGTACTTGAGCTATAAAGCCAACTGACTCTCAGCTTAGTCTGTAGAATTCAGGCATTCTTATCTCTCACTCTAAGTGGTCTAAGTGTCAGTTAACTACACCCACTAGGTGTGTGGGTTACAATAACATTGGTACTTAACTTAAATAATTCCTCTCCCTCCCTAGTATTTACCTTTCTGATGTATTTATAGAAACTTATCTCCCTTTAGCCTGTTTGTTTATTCTCAGCAAGCCAGCCTCTGTGAGTTTCCTGTCATAAGGTAGGTTTTCCATTCTTCTAATCACCCTTAAAAGATGCGGATCGGTCGACAAGGGAAGCCTTTGTCGACCGCTTCTGTAAACCTCGTTTCATAAGGCATAAGGGAGCGGTCGACAAAGGCTTCCCTTGTCAACCGATCCGTGTCTTGACTCACGTGCTGTGCCGACGATCAGCTGAGCTGGCACAGTGTGGCAGCCATTTTTATTTTAATGAAGCCGGGGATATTTAAATCCCCGCTTCATTGACTATGTCGGGTAGCTTATTTTACATGTCTTTGTCGGCAGAGGCATGTAATCTAGATGTACCCTTAGATTCCTAGATCATAACAAAAATTCTCATTGGTCCCCAAGAGCATGACCTTCTGATTTGCAGTTATAGTTCATCCCATATATATTACTACAGTTTGCAAAATCCTCCAGCTTTTCCTTTATGATATTCCAGTCTTCCTCCATATTGGAATACCTCCCAACTTCGTGTCATCTGCAAATTTTATTAGCACTCTGCCACTTTTTGTGCCAATGAAAGTTAATTAAGATTTGTTCCAAGATTGGTCCTTCAGGAACTCCACTAGTATCTTCCCTAAAGCCTGACAGTTCACCTTTCAGTATGAACCATTGCAGTCTTCCCTTTAACCAGATCCCCATCCATCTTTCAGTTCTCATATTAATCCCCATCTTTTCCAATTTAAGTAATCATTTCCTTTCTTCCTTACTGAAATCCAGGTAGATTAGATCTACATCATTTCCTTTTTCTAAAAAATCAGTTATCTTCTCAAAGAAAGAGATCAGGCTGGACTGGCATGACCTACGTTTTATAAAACGATGCTGTATTTTATTCCAATTTCCCTTTACCTCTGTCTTTAAGGACTTTCTCTTCCAAAATTTGTTCCAAGACCTTGCATACAACTGAGGTCAAGCTAACTGGCCTGTAGTTTCTTGGATCACTTTTCCCCCCTTAAAAATAGGCACTGTATTTGCAATTCTCCAATAATAGGCTATGACTCCCAAGATAATGGGAGTCATTAAAGTTCCTTGCTATAGGGCTTGCAATTTCACAAGCCAGTTCCTTTAATATTTTTGGGTGGAGATAATTCAACCCCAATTTGTTCCCATTAACCTGTTTGAGTTTGACTTTTATCTCCGATGAGGTGATTTCTACTTCCATGTCCCAATTTCTAGTAGCCACCCTGCCATTACCTCTTCTCAGTAAATACTGAGTCAAGTATTCAGTTAGGTGTTAGATCATACCTAGGTTGTCTGTAATCTCCATCCCATCTTAGCCCTGGTCTACACTAGGGAGTTATTTCAAAATAACAAGCAGAGCGTCCACACTGCCAAGCCCGTTATTTTGAAATAATGGGCTGGATATTTTGAAATCTGTACTCCTGCTTTCCAGGAGGAATAATGCTTATTTTGAAATTGTTATTTCAAAATAACATGAGTGTGGATGCTCAGCTGCTGCTATTTCAAAATAATTGGCCTCAAGTGGCCTCTCACAGCTGCACTTGTGGCTGCTCTGACCACACCTACCATCTCCAATGCTCCCCTTCTCCTGCAGAGCTTAAAGCAACATGCTTCAGGAAAAGGGCTTGTGGCACGTGCAGACTGTTACCAGCCCCGTGCTGCAGCACAGGCACCATGGCCAACGCCAGTGCTCCTTCTGAGCCCCCCAAGGCTGCCAGCACTCCTGCAGCACCCTTGGCTGCCTTGGCAAGCGAGCACCTGCCTGAACTGGTGCAGAGATCCTACGTCTCATCAAGGTCTGCGGCAAGGAAGCCAATCTCCAGGATCTGCGCACCAGAAGGTGCAATGCCAATGTCTACAGCCAGATGGCTGCCAGCCTGGCCAAGAAGGGACACACATGGACCCTCAACCAGGTCTGCGTGAAAATTAAGGAGCACAGGCAGATGCTCTTGGGCAGCACCCCACATGTGTCACTACTATGAACTGCTTGATGCCAATATTGTCGACACACCCAATGTCAGCCTCCTCTAGGGCAGGGTTTTGGAGAGGAGGAAGAGGAGGAGGAGAAAGAGGAGAAACAGGCCCGCCAGTCAACTATGCTGCAAACCAGGACCTGCTCCTCACCCTGGAGCCAGTTCTCCTGCTCAGGATGTCTCTCAGGCATCAGATTAACCTGGGGAAAGCACTTCAGGTGAGCTCTATAACTTTCCCTATACACACATAGGGGCAGGCAATGGGCTGCAAGGGGCTGCATGCTCCTCCCTTGGCCTATTCGGTCTGGTGGTTGCACAACAGCTTGTGATTGTGGGTGAACATGGAGCACCAGTTTGGAGCACTCAGCTCCATAACTCTCTCACACAGGAACCCCTTGCTCCTTCTCACAAGGTTCCTGGAGAGGTCTGCCTTACTCCAGCCTCTGTAGTGGGACACCTTCCCACAACAAACCACCGCTAAGGAGGTTGGGGTCATGGTAACACAGAGCAGTGCCACACATAGCACAGGGTCATGCCCACACTCAGGCAGCATCTACTCCTGGTCAAGTAAGAGGAGATTGATCCCCTATATGAGAACCTCCAGAAGGAGGAAGAGAAGGGTACCCCAACAGCACTCTCTCTGGCAAGCAGCCTCTGCCGCTCACACATACCTCCCTCAACAGTCCCCACTCCAGTGGGCAGGGATAGAGGTTCGCTCTCTGTAGGACACTGTCAGTGCCAGACCTTGTGTGTGCAGGACACAGAAGGAGGCTGACCCACTCTGTGCTGCTCCCTTCCCCGCCCCCCAGGCTCCTGGCTTGTCTCATACTTCCCCATGCCGGCTTGTCCCTGGGACGTGGGTGTAGCAATGCTCCCCTGGGATATCCATGCCCCTGCAGGGAAGTGCCCACTGTCTAGGAAACAGATGGCCTTGCCTGAAGCACATTGCCATTGTCTGAACATTAGGGCTAGGCTTCATGCACAGTGTCTCTTGGCTTGACTTCCCTTGTAACTTTTCTTCACAGCTGGGCCACCCGTGAGTGTGGTACCTCCCACGCCATCCTCATGACTCCATGGGATCCACTGGAGAAAAAGAACCCATGAAGACCTGCTGTGAGGGCAGATGGCCTGCCTCCAGCCCCTTGTTGAGGGCTTGATGATGAGCATCAGGAGTAGGCTGCTGACTGGGAGGAGCTCTGGGCTGACTGGGACCAGTGGAAGGCCACCTGGGACCAGCTGTCAAACCATCATGAGGCCATGTGCTCCACCCTGACCTTGGTGATGGAGTGCATGGCCTCATGCATGGAGTGGGTTACCAACCACCTCCCTGCCCTCACGACCACCCCCTAGCTTCTCCTCCAGGGGCCGTTGGGGCCCCCTAAACATGGGGTGATGGGACCTCGAGGGCAGACGAATCCTCCCAATCACCCAGAAGCAGGCGCCAGTCTCAGCCCCAGCCCTGAGTGCTGTCCTCTCTCCTCTCTCATTCCAGGTTCTTTCCCCAGTCCCTCCCCTGTTGTATATCCCACAAATAAAGGCAATTGTTTGTTAACCAAAAAAAGGGGGGGTTACTTGCTCTGCAGGGGAGCGGGGAAGGGGAAGGCAGAGGTAGGGGAGGAAAGGCACATGGCAAAGCAGGGGCCCCTTGTGGAGAAGCCTGAGGGGGAATCTGACAGCTGGCCTTGGCTGACACTCTCCCTCAAGGCCTCCTGGTTGAGCACAGCCCCCTAATGTACTCACTGTATGTCACTGGTGCCTGGCTGTTTGTAATCCCTGGCCAGGTTTTCAGCCTCTGCCCTCCCCCCCCCCCCCCGGCAGGAAAGTCTCCCCCTTGCTCTCGCAAAGGTTGTGGAGCACACAGCATGCTGCCACCACAAATGGGATGTTTCACTTGCTGAGGTCCAGGCAGGAGAGGAGACTCCTGAACCTCCCCTTCAAGCAGCCAAATGCATATTCCATGACCATGTGGCACCTGCTCAGCCTGGTGTTGGAGAGTTTCTTGGTGTGTTACAGGCTTCCTGTGTTGGGCTTCATCAGCCAGCAGAGCAAGGGGTAGACTGAGTAGCCCAGGATGCACATGGGCATGTCCATGTCTCTGAATCTGATGGTGTGGTTGGGGGGAAAGTGCCAGCGTGCATTTTCTGGAACAGGCTGGGGTTTTGGAATATGCCCTCATCGTGCACTTTCCCTGACCACCCAACGCTGATGTCCATGAACTGTTCCTTGTGTTTCACCAGGAGCTGCAGCACCATCGAAAAGTACCTCTTCCTGTTTATATAGTCTGAGGCACGGTGGTCAGGGGCCAGAATGAGGATGTGAGTGCTGTCTATGGACCCCGCACAGTTGACAAAGCCATCAACGATGGTGTCCACGTTGCCCCGAGTGATGACCTTCCATAGCAGCATGTTGTTGATGGCCTTGGCTACTTGTAGAAGCATGTCCCTGACTGTGGATTTCCCCATGCCCAGTTGGTTCCCAATGGAGAGGTAGCTGTCTCGCATGGTGAACTTCCATAGGGTGATGGTGATATGCTTCTGTAAGGGGATGATGGGTCTCAGCTGAGTGTCCTGCCACCTGAGGGCAGGGGTGAGCCATTCGCAGAGCTCCAGGAAAGTGGCCTTCTGCATGTGGAAGTTCTGGAGCCACTGCTGGTCATCCCATCACTATAGGACGATGTGATCCCACCAGTCCAAATTGGGCTCTCTCAACTAGAAGTATTGTTCAGTGGTGTCCAGGGGATTTAGGGGCTTTTGCAGCAGCAGGAGCACCAGGACCTGGGTGAAGAGGTCCTCCATTTAGGGCTGGTCGTCATCCTGCTAGAGCAGCATGTGGGATGTGGATGAACGGCACCGTGAAGCACAGCATGAGGCCTGTGAGCATGGCAATGCTTTGCAGCAGCTCTGCCTCCATGATGTAAGCGCTGTGGCATCTGCAAGGGCAACCAGAGCACACTGCATCGGTTTGGTGTCCCACGAGTAGAAAGGCAGTGTAGGAGTGGCATGTAAGATGCAGCCGTAGAGAGGAGCCCCTGAAAGCATGTGTTTCAGCTTGCCTGACCAGCAGCCACAGGAAATGTCCACCCTCCTAGTGCCCTACCTAGAGTGCTTCCAGAGCTCTAAGTCTGAGGCAGGCTCCAATCAGTGTGGACGCGCTATTTCAAAGTAATTCTGAGATATTTCGATGCTACCTTGTCATGTGGATGCACTATTTTGATTTTGTTATTTCAGAAGTTATTTCAGTTTTATTTCAAAATGATCTCCTAATGCAGACATGTCCTTAGTGATTAGCAGTCCCACTTTTTCTTTCCTTGTCATCTTTTTATTTGTGTGTCAATAGAACCTTTTGCCATTGGTTTTAATTTCCTTTGATGGGTACAACTCTGCTTGGCTTTTGAAAGTTCTCAGTTCTGATCTCCAAGAGGTAGCTTTCATGCTGATTCTTCCCATCTTCCTTTTCCTTGTAGATTTCTTGCCTTTTTCTTAATAACCTGATTGAGATTCTAAGAGAAACTAAAAAATAGTGCCCACCTCTTAAGGCAAAATGTTGAGAATGATATTAACAACCAAAATCAGGTTAGAATGGAAATAGTTATATAGCCTTCTCCAGAGCATCTGCTCTTGCTATATGCAAGCAAGCTAAATGTTGTATGGTAATAGCAACACTTTCACATACATTTGATGCCATTTCCTTCTGAATTTGTATCAGTTAGTCTCTGCTGGGTAAGGCAGATCAGAAGCTGATGTTAGTGGTTTTTCCATAAGCTATTATGCAGACAATAATCTCTGATTGATGAGGTCATGCCCTGCTACCTACAAAGAAACACATGTCCCCTCTTAGATTTAAACCTAAGGCTGTGCTTGGCAATCAGTTAGCAATTACTGGTTATAACTAGCTGTATTTTTGTTATGCTTAATTTTCTCTTTTTTTTTTTGGTAAATATCCTAAGGATTTCTGTTTATGCTTTCAATCTATGAGCTTTTTCATAATTCATTTTATGGTATATTTTAAAATTTGGGACAGAAACCCCTTTGACATGCATTTCCTATTGATGTAATTTTTGTTTCAGCTTAGGCAGTCCATGTTTCATTTAAACCAATACACCAAATCTATTCATTCTTTCATTCTTATAAGATAGTAAGAGGCACTGTTGCTTTGATGAAATTTGGCAGGTAAGAGGATCCAGTTGAATCATCTCAAACCCCTGGAGTTTTGGGCTTCTAGCTATTATAGTTAAGCAGCTATGAGTATTCAAAAATTGATCCTTTGTTTGCACCAAATCTCTGAGCCATCTGCAGCATAGAGAAGCCACAGCTCTCCACAGTTCAAAATGAATATTTAAAAGTTCAGTCTTAGTTTTTATTTGTAGCTTTTAAAAATCTCTTTACCCCATCTGTCTTGTCTGAGTGGTTATGTTACACTTGACCCTGAGCTGAATGCAATATGCAATTTGACATACATTTGTTTTTCCCATTTAGTTTGTAATACACAGTTTACACAAATATAATCAGGATCCAGATAGATGCCTGTATTTGAGCTTTATTAATATCCAATTTTATTTTTTATGTTGCTATTCTATTGATGTGATCATTTGGCCAATGATTAGTTGCAGAAAACTGGATCCCCTCATTTGAGTCCTATTCAATGTTTCTGGTGTCCTAGCACGGATGTAATTCCCAATATTAGGAGAAAGAAGTAATAATGCCTTGTCTGCTCTGGGGAAATTAATCCAAATGAATTAAAGATATGAATGTGAAGTGGATTAGTTCAACTGCATTAACTCATGTGTGGACACTATAGCTGAGAATTAAAGTGACCTTAATTTGGTTTAATTTAAATTGTATTAAACCACCTTAAGTTCTGATCAAGGGCGTTCACATAGCGTGCTAATGAGGTTTAATTGATCCATCTCAAATTCACACTTTAAATGAATTTGGATGAACTTCCCTGGATGTCCATGTATAGACAAGTCCTACACACATGTGCATATGTTATTAGTTCAGGGTAAGTGTGGCAGAGAGAAAAGGGGGAGAACTGTCACAGGGTAACTGGCTCCACTAGTTGAAGTAGATTCAGTGCTCCTGGGTGTCAGTAGGTGCTCTCATTTGGCCACTTACGGGAATGGGCAGCAGTGGGCTATAAAGTATCAGATAGAGACCTTAAAGCAGGGCTGGCCAGAACAGTTAGGACTCAGGAGGGAGACTTTCCTAGTGAATGGGGAGAGTTCTAGTAAGCCAGTGCAGGTGAGGCTGCAGAAGTCCCAGCAGGAAGCAGAAGGTGATTCCTGAAACAAGACTGAAAGCAACAAGAAGGGATTGTATAAAGGGGCAGAGCTGAAGGCAGGAGGAACGAAAGGAGTTTTAGTCTGGAAACAGAAGACTGAGAAGGGACATAACAGCTTTCAAGTACCTAAAAGGTTGTTACAAGGCAGACAGAGGTAAAAAGTTGTTCTCCTTGTCTCCTAATGATAGGACAAGAAGCAATGGGCTTAAATTGCAGCAAGAGAAGTTTAGGTTAGACATAAAGAAAACTTTCCCACTATCAGGGAGGTTAAGCGTTAGAATAAATTACCCAGGAAAATTGTGGAATCTCTGTCACTGGAAATTTTTAAGAGCAGGTTGGACAAACACCGTCAGGGATAGGATAAATGGTGTTTGGTCCTGCTATGAGTTTGGGGGATGGGACTTGATGACCTATTGAAGTTTCTTCCAGTTCTTTAATTATGAGTAAACTGATAGTTCTAAGCTGGTGCCAAAGGGAATAGTAGAGTTTACCTGCTAATATTTCCTGGACCAGAAACCTAGATCCCGAGGAACCATGAGTGGGCTAGGGGAAATCAAGGATGCACCTACCAGAGAGGCTATGGGATTCCTACTGGGAAAATGGAGGTGCACTCCAATTAGAAACGCTAGGGTGGCTGTCCTGTTACAAGGACAAGGGAGTACTAAGACAATCCAAGCATAGATGTATGGTGCAGGGGAGACCTGGGATGAGATAGCTTGAGTTTTAATGGCTACTTGTACTGGAATGAGACGTGGACTATGTTTGGGACTCTTGGTGGAGATTCAATAAACTTCTTGATAATCAGTTTCTACGAGGGAGGCACATGTAAGAAAGAGACCCTGAACGAATTTATTGGAGACTGTTAGAGGGAAAACTCAAGTCAGGGAAATACTCTGGATGGGGCCATCCTATAACAGGAATTTTCATGACACTTGTCAAGGCTGTTCCCCACTCTGGCACTTTGAGTGCAGAAGGTGGGGAGCCTGCAAGAGACCTTAAAATACCTTGCCACTAATGGCTTCTACTTTAAAAACTCCCTCAGGTCATAGATTCCCTGATGTTGGGTGGTATGCTGCCATTGCCCAAGGGCAAAACCCCCCTTTTGAGCCCAGGAAGACACATTTGGGAATTTCTTCTTATGGGGGTTACCACAGCTCTTTAACCCTTCATTGGGAGAGAGCTTGAAAACAAACTATCATTTCTTAATAGCTGCCCTTCAGTTTTCTGCAAACTGAATCTCCTCCTTTCAGATCATAGGAATCAGATCATAGGCTTTAAAGGTGATGTTTTTTATTACCCAAAAAAAGAAATACTTGGTAAAGCATATTTGGTTGCTAAGTGTTACAGATCAACTAAACAAATTAAAGCACAAAGAATTGTTTCCGTGGGATTCTGGTACAGTGGGGTTTAGCACAGAGGGGTTTAACCAAACTAAAAAAGACACAACAACAAAAAACAAACAATCCCCCCCCCCCAAAGAAAAATAACCTGGTTGTGTCTAACTAAACATTCTCTGTTCACTTACATTTCCTTTGTTCCAGGGTTCAGCTTTTCCTTAGGCATGGATATTGCTGAAAAATCCATGCATTTATTCCTGGTTCTGTCCTTTTCCCCAGCTCCTGCTCTGAACTCACACACAAAGGAGACTGAAGCAGGCAGAAGCGGTTTTATTTCTAATTTCTCCCACTGTCTTCCCATTGGCTCTCCTGGCTCCCTGCCAACACTTCCTGGATACCCACTGTTTTGGGTTAAACCTTTTATAGGCAATTCAACCAACTGAATGCTGAGATGTCCAGAAAAGGGCAGTACCCCTCCATCCATCATAACACTAAATTCAGCTTGAGTCTTCACTGCAAACTTGTTGCTACAGTTAAATCAGTGGGTAAAACTACCTAACTCTATTTCAAGCTTTAGGAATACTATTTAAGAAGCAGCCTATTGACCCAGGCTTTGTATCAATGCTCTTGCATTCCTTAGCATCTGTGCTTTGACCCCACAGAGCAGCAAACAGATTCCTCAATCCCTTTCCAGTCCTGAGCAGGATGTAACTTTCTGCTGAGGGTGAGGATGGGAATGAAGCGAGTTGCATCAGCAGAAGAAACAAAGAAGTCACCAAAAAGGCAATACTAAAGAAAGGGGGGAAGGGAACCAGCAAGTATGCTAGAGATGGCTCAGGGAGCTGGAGGACACTCTTGTCAATTTATCACAAAGTGGCCTAGGAGAAAGGAATGGGATTTTTATATAGTGCATGTATAAAATGGGGGAAGGGAGGGAGAATGTATAGGCAACAACCAGCATATTCAAACACCCAGTCATAAGATAGTAATTCAGTCTAGTGGTTATTGTGTACAATATCATCACCAACTTGAGTCAGATTCAATATTTTAACTAATAAAGCACCTCAGAACAGACTAGATGTTTTCTTCTCTGGGCCAAGTTAGTCTGTACAGGATAAACTTAAAAAAAACAACAAATGGTCTGGTAGCACTTTAAAGACTAACAAAACATGTAGATGGTATCATGAGCTTTCGCGGGCACAGCCCACTTCTTCAGATGACCAGAGTGTTGGATGTCCAGGACCAAAATAAATAGAGGAGAAGGGAGGGGGGTGGAAGAAGGAAAAAATGGGAGGAAGAGGGGAACAAGAAGAGGCAGTGAGTAAAAAATATCAAGAGGAAAGACGAGCTGGAATGTATTAGGAAAAGAAATAGTTTCTAAGTACCTAAAGGCTGGATAGTCAAAAGAGGCAGATAAGAACCATTAATTAGCAAACAACAAATGGTCAGGTAGCATTGCATAGCATGTTTTTCCTATTACATTGGAGCTCGGCTTTCCCCTTGATATTTTTTACCCCCTGCCTCTTCTTTCCCCCCCCCCTTCCATTTTTTCCTTCTTCCATTCACTCCCCCCCCCTTATTTATTTTGGTCCTGGACTTCCAACACTCTGGTCATCTGAAGAAGTGGGCTGTGCCCATGAAAGCTCATGATACTATCTACATGTTTTGTTAGTCTTTAAAGTGCTACCAGACCATTTGTTGTTTTTTTAAGTTTGACCAGTTAAAGGCACCTGTTGTGATAAGTACTTGTATGAAGCTCCTGTTCTTACTGATCTTTGTAATAGCTGTATGTTCCTCCTATATTAAAGCTTTGCTCAATTCTGGTAAGTCATTCATCTTTTGCTTTCATTGTGTGTCCTGTCTTTGGTTGTGGTAGAATTTTTATTGGACTCCTGATGTGTAAATGAATCACTAACCATAATGGAAGTATTTTTCTGACTAAGTTATTACTCTTCTCCCCTGCCCCCTCAAAATCCCTGCCTGGAAAAATGACCCAAATAATCTCTTCTGTGGTGACTATTTATAAGATGTCCATTTAAAAAAATGTTGTTTTCTTCATAGCTATGAGTGCTTAGCCTGAAACTTCAGCAAGATGTACCATGTTGGGGAAATCTATCCCAGCAGAGTATTGAAGTATCACACACAAACTATAAATTTACTAAGTAAGATGCCTTCTAATATGGATGAGGACCATACATACTGGTTATAAGACATGATGGCAATACTGTAGGCCCACCATTTCATTTAGTTCCCATGCTCCAAAGAAAATGTACAGACTCATTTTGATTATCAGATGTACATTCCTTAGTCACAACCGACACTGAAGTTATTGGTAATAACTTCAGTGTCAGTGCCTATAAATCAGGCAGGCTGTAGCATGTTTCTACATTTGTATAACCAGTAAAACTGAGAGGAGCAATTGGAATCATGCTTTACTTATTTAGCATAGTCAAATATAGTCTTCTGTTTATAAGTATCTACCTGTATGCTATTAAAACATTCTTACTACTTGGATCTCATACTATAGCTTATAGGAGCTTATAAAGGAGTATGAGAGATTAATCATGCTATAGCAAAAGTACCAGTGGGCTGTATACCCCAAAGCCTGCATATTAGTTAGCTTCACATGGTTAAGCCTAAGACCTTGGTGGTAGGTCATAGTAATTAAATGACTTAAGTGACCTTAAGTTGCAAGTTTAAGCACACTGATAGACAGACTGACTTGTGGGACATTGAAGAGCATGGACTAGCAGAATTTTCAGGTGCTGTAGATGTTGTTAAGGCATAGCTCTAAGCTGGGGATGGGCAAGATACTGAAGTAAAGGCCCCAGGTTTTTACTATATAAAGTAAAGTAAACACATAGCAAGCATATTAAGCTTCTGAATACTGAGAGAAAATAGACTTATCTTACTAGAGGCAGATCTCCATGTGCCATCATTGCTGGTGGTATGATGTACATCACAGATAGGAGACCATGATCTTAGTGATTAGTAGTGAGTTTAAAATTTTACAAACAAGTGAAAAATAACAGCAGATAAATTAGAATTATCCAACTTGTGTCTTATACATCAAGTAGAATTTACACATCCTATTTCTAGCAGCTCATTTAATCTTCATTGTCTCTACTTGGGGCCCAAGTTTGTCTCCACTTTAACCTTTTACTTTCAATGAAATGCTGGTAAACTTGGGATAGTTAACATCTTAGCCTTGTGTGACTACTCCCCAAAATGTTTGTTCCAGATTACATTTGGTGTATCCACAATAGGAAAAAAGTCAGGGGTTTTTTGTTGGTTTGTTTTTAAAAATGGGTTGACTAATGTTATAGGTCAGGCTTTGTCTACACTGCACTCATAATGTGGTTGATTGGAACTGCAGGTCCATTGAGTTAGTGTTATCCTAGTGGGAGTGTCCCTACTGCAAAACTGTACTTGTGTCCTCTCTGTGCTCATCTGTGCTTGGTGGGCATATGCCATGGTTCTCAACTCTGAGATGCTACATTATTTCCCTAGTCAATTGTGTCAATTTGAGAGAAGTTCTTTCCTTGGGGAAAATTGTGAGCAGGATCATTAGTACTTCAGTGATTTAGCTTGCATTTTCACTACAAAGTAGATGGGTTCCAGACTGAGGGTACATCTACACTAGCCCCCCTAGATCGATCTAGGGAGGCTAATGAGGGCGACCGAAATTGCAAATCAAGCCCGGGATTTAAATATCCTGTGCTTGATTTGCATGTTCCTGGCCAGTCGCCATTTTAGAAATTGACTAGCCCGAAGTAACTGCCCGCGTCTACATACGGAAGTGAAACGGGATTCCGCGGAATAAAGCCCTAACTCGAATTAGCTGGTATTCCTCCTGCAATGAGGTTTACCAGGTCAGAGGATTTTGTGTGTGAACAGTTAGTGGAGTTAAGGCTCAAATCTGGACAAGAACCTCAGTTGATTGCTGTGTAGACCTACCACAGTAGGTGGTTAAATTACAGCTGTCTGGTCCATGCTAGTATTCCAACAGTTACCATCTGTCAGCTAACATGGTTAAATATCTTTTTTCATAGTGAAGATAAATCGTAGTTTACTCTAAGCAATCACTTTAAAAAAAAACATGTAGACATTCTGTGTGTTTATCAGGAGAAAGGTGTGTTTTTACTATGTGAGCTTACTCACTGCAAAGCTTTTTCCCTATGGGCATGTCTAAACTACATCGCTCTTTCAAAAGAGGGATGTAAATTAGACAGATCAAAATTGCAAATGAAGCCAGGATTTTAGTTTCCCATGCTTCATTGCAGCTACGTTCTTTTGAAAACAGGTATTTCAAAAGTGAAACCACCATCTAGAAGCGGTTCTTTTGGAAAAAACTCCTTTTTTGAAAGATCCTGTACTCCTCAAAAAATGAGGTTTACAGGATTTTTAGAAAAAGGGGTTTTTTTGTTTTTTCGAAAGAGCCATGTCTAGATGGCGGTTTCACTTTTGAAATACCCGTTTTTGAAAGAATGTGCAGATGCCATTATCCAAAGAAGCATGGGAAATTCAAATCCCGGCTTCATTTGCAATTTCGATCTGTCTAATTTACATCCCTCTTTCAAAAGAGCGATGTAGTCTAGCCATGACAGAGATGCTTAATTACTTCTTTGTTTTGGTCTTCACCGAGAAGTCTGAAGGAATGCCTAACATAGTGAATGCTAGTGGGAAGGGGATAGGTTTAGAAGATAAAATAAAAAAAGAACAAGTTAAAAATCACCTAGAAAAGTTAGATGCCTGCAAGTCACCAGGGCCTGATGAAATGCATCCTAGAATACTCAAGGAGCTAATAGAGGAGGTATCTGAGCCTCTAGCTTTGGAAAATCATGGCAGACAGGAGAGATTCCAGAAGACTGGAAAAGGGCAAATAGAGTGCCCATTTATAAAAAGGGAAATAAGAACAACCCTGGAAACTACAGACCAGTTAGTTTAACTTCTGTGCCAGGGAAGATAATGGAGCAAGTAATTAAGGAAATCATCCGTAAACACTTGGAAGGTGGCAAGGTGATAGGGAACAGCCAGCATGGATTTGTAAAGAACAAATCATGTCAAACCAATCTGATAGCTTTCTTTGATAGGATAACGAGTCTTGTGGTTAAGGGAGAAGCGGTGGATGTGGTATACCTAGACGTTAGCAAGGCATTTGATACGGTCTCGCATGATATTCTTATCAATAAACTAGGCAAATACAATTTAGATGGCGCTACTATAAGGTGGGTGCATAACTGGCTGGATAACCGTACTCAGAGAGTAGTTATTAATGGTTCACAATCCTGCTGGAAAGGTATAACAAGTGGGGTTCCACAGGGGTCTGTTTTGGGACCGGCTCTCTTCAATATCTTCATCAACGATTTAGATGATGGCATAGAAAGTACGCTTATTAAGTTTGCAGATGATACCAAGCTGGGAGGGGTTGCAACTGCTCTGGAGGATAGGGTCATAATTCAAAATGATCTGGACAAATTGGAGAAATGGTCTGAGGTAAACAGGATGAAGTTTAATAAAGACAAATGTAAAGTGCTCTACTTAGGAAGGAACAATCAGTTTCACACATACAGAATGGGAAGCAACTGTCTAGGAAGGAGTATGGCAGAAAGGGATATCTAGGGGTTATAGTGGACCACAATCTGAATATGAGTCAGCAGTGTGATGCTGTGGCAAAAAAAGCAAACATGATTCTGGGATGCATTAACAGGTGTGTTGTGAGCAAGACACGAGAAGTCATTCTTCCGCTCTACTCTGCGCTAGTTAGGCCTCAGTTGGAGTATTGTGTCCAGTTCTGGGCACCGCATTTCAAGAAAGATGTGGAGAAATTGGAGAAGGTCCAGAGAAGGGCAACAAGAATGATTAAAGGTCTAGAGAACATGACCTGTGAAGGAAGGCTGAAAGAATTGGGTTTGTTTAGTTTAGAAAAGAGAAGATTGAGGGGGGACATGATAGCAGTTTTCAGGTATCTAAAAGGGTGTCATAAGGAGGAGGGAGAAAACTTGTTCATCTTGGCCTCTGAGGATAGAAAAAGAAGCAATGGGCTTAAACTGCAGCAAGGGAGGTTTAGGTTGGACATTAGGAAAAGTTCCTAACTGTCAGGTTAGGTTAAACACTGGAATAAATTGCCCAGGAGGTTGTGGAATCTCCATCTCTGGAGATATTTAAGAGTAGGTTAGATAAATGTCTAGCAGGGATGTTCTAGACAGTATTTGGTCCTGCCATGAGGGCAGGGCACTGGACTCGATGACCTCTCGAGGTCCCTTCCAGTCCTAGTATTCTATGATTCTATGATAGCCTATGAAAACACATTTTCAGTATCCTCACCAACTCTTAGCTTTGTACCTTCATACATGAGTCCCTATGAATTTCTCATACACTAAATGCTAAGCAGTCTGTTTTACAATGGAAACCTCCCTCCTTCAAACCACTTTTTTAGTGTGATATGAAAAATAATTACAAATAATCATTATACTAGGGCAATAAATAGCTAACACTAGTCTAAATTTTGCCTTTGTAAGCAGCTCAGGTTCAATTGAGCTCAATGAGAATCTCTGTTCACAAAGAAGAGCAGAATTTGCCCTGAAAGTTTTTTGTTTAATTTGTAGATCACCTTTCAGATGGGGACTACCCAAATCTGTCATGTTTTGGGAATCTTTCTTTTTTGTTGTCCATAACTATGCACTGACCAACAGTGAAAGGATTATTGTAAGTGTATTCTATAAGGCTGAGTCTAGGCTGGCATGGTTTTGCAGAAATGCTTTTAACGGAAAAGTTTTTCCGTTAAAAGTATTTCCACAAAAGTGCATCTAGATTGGCACAGATGCTTTTGCGCAAAAAGTGCTTTTGTGCAAAAGCATCCGTGGCCAGTCTAGACGTGATTTTGTGCAAGAAAGCCCCAATCGCCATTTTCGCCATCGGTGCTTTTTTGCGCGAAAAACAGTTCTTCCCTGTCTACACTGGCCCTCTTGCGCAAGTATTCTTGCGCAAGAGGGCTTTTTCCCGAGCGGGAGCATGAAAGTATTTGTTCAAGAAGCACTGATTTTGTACATTGCAAAGTCAGTGCTCTTGCGCAAATTCAAGCGGCCAGTGTAGACAGCTGGCAAGTTTTTGCGCAAAAGCGGCTGCTTTTGCGCAAAATCTTGCCAGTCTAGACGCAGCCTAAAGGTCACATGTGGCTAGTCTCTTGCATGGAAATGTGGAGTAAATTTTGTATTTCAGTTAATAAAATCCAAGCTGGAAAATATTTAGGAAGTGATTAAACTAGCAGTAATTTGGCCTTTTAGTTTTCTCTTTTCGTAATTAGGGAAGCAAATTTGAAAAGTTACTGCATAATAGAGGAATGGAATCTACTTTTCTAACCAGTGCTGTCTTAAGAAGACTTTCAGAATACTGTTTGATGTGGAATAGGGGCCTGATACAGTTATGCAAAAAAGGGGAAACTGAAGCACTGTTTTGACATACTCAAAAGAAAAATTGTGTTAATTTTGCCATTGCAAACATAGTGAAATTTTGCACCCAAGAAGATCTAGGTGGTGTTGTGGTGGAGGGTCATAGGAAACTAAAGTCATGTCTACATTACAAAGAAAAGTTGGAAAAAGATACGCAAATTGTGAACTGCAATTTATGATCTTTTCTGCTTTACTTCCAAAAGAGGCTTTTCCAACATTTGTCCCGTCTACATGAGGCCAAATGTCAGAAAAAAACCCCTCTTTTGGGACATCCCTTCTTCCTCGTAAAACGAGGTTTACAGGGATGCCGACAAAACGCGTCCGCTTTTCCAACATTGTTTTCGGAAAAGAGGATGCGTTTCTTGGATGCGACAGAGCCATCTCCTGGCCCAGCCATGGCTCCCCAACTCTGCATTCTCTGTCTAGCTCCCACTCCCATCTCCAGGGCTTTTTGGTCCAGCAACACCCATGGGCCCGCCTGGACCATGGATGTCGCTGGACCAGAGAGTTCTGTATTTGGGGGCTTCAACCTGTATAATTTTCTGTGCTAGACTGAAGAGCTCATTATTTTTATATTTGTTCCCCACAGGTATTTATAGATTATATAATGAAGTCATTCTTTAAATGTCACTTTGTTTAACCTAAATCAAGGAGCTCAATCACTGCAAGGCATTTTTTCTAATCCCTTTATCATTCTGGTGGCTCTTCTATGAACCCTCTCCTACTGATCAATATCCTTCATAATAAGTTTTGTTCTGCACTAGAAGAAAAGTAAATTCCAGTACTTCAAAGCTTTTCATGAATCAGAATTGTTTTCCAGCCAGACTGAATTCTGAGCTGCAGTTCATGATTTTATTTACTGAACTTTCTCTTTAGCAGTGTTTGCGATAGCTAGATCACTATGGCCACAGTTCAAATGAAGTTCAGCTTCTTTTTGAAAGAGAAAAAATGGCAGAGACTTTGGGGATGGCTTTTGTTTGTCATACTCACTGATTGATAAGGAAAATAACTGGGTTTAAGGAATTACGTGATTTCCACAGACAAGTACACTCAAATATTTAGTTTTTATAAATATGAAGAGAGTTTTTAGTGTGCATAATTACTAAACTTATTGAATTTCACAGGGCTGTGTGTATTTAATTTTTTTAGAGGGGGAAGATGTAATTAAAACATTTGTCAACATGTCCACTGTTTTAAGTAGACCTTCAACATTACTAATTCAAATCTTGCTGATTTGCATGCTGCACCTCAACTGCATGGTTTTAATACTGTTCTCTGTTTTGTTCTGCTGTCAAGTATTCAGCTATGGTGTCTTCTTCACTGAAGTATTTCTATATTACAGCTCTGAGGTCAGAACTGCTTTGTATGCTCAGGAATTAGCTCTGGGATTTAAAAAAAACTATTTTGTATTCTACACTGGTTAATTTTTTATGTCTGTGGCACCTTGCTGAAGAGTAATCAACATGGTTAGCAATACGTTGTGCAGCAATGAATATTTTATTGGTTATATGATCTGCACAATTTACAAGTTTTGATTTTTCTATGAGAGTCTGAATAAAATCTAGAATCTTATATTTGGTGAAAGCACACCTAATATGGTGCTCTAAAATCATCATGAAACAGATGACCTGCTCTTTTAATAATAAAAGCTATCAACATTATCTGCATTTTATCCTACATTCAAATGCTAAAGCTATTTTATGGTGGGGTGTGTCTGTGTGATTTTAAGCAAGAAATATCACGGAGACTTCATAGGTAAATATGACATTGTCCTGGGAATAACAGATAATTCAAACTATTCATAAAATAATTTGTAAAGTTTTAAAGAAGCTCTGTAGGTTTGTGTATATCTTTATGTATGCGTTTTGAATTGGTTTGTTTCATGTTTTACTGCTTAGAATTAATGATGTCATTTACTTGGTATCTGAGTTTGCAGTTATGAAACTTCCTCAAAGGAGTAATAAAGAGAACGTGTTTTACTTTCCTCCACAATTTCTTTTAACCTAGCTTGCATTCATAGCTTGATATCTGAAGATACCTTGAAGCATGAACCAATAGTTCAGACTTTTTATGTTGGACACCCATGGAGGCTGTACTTGATCCAAGAGACACATGTTTCCTGACTCATGTCAGACATCTGTCATTGGGTATGCATACATCATGGCATGTGAGCACTTTTCAGCAGCCCTGTGAGATAGGGCAGTACTATTGTCCCTACTTTATAGAAGGAAAACTGAGTCACAGAAAGATTGAGTGACTTGACCAGCATCCCATTAGGTGTTAAGGGCAGAAAAGGAATTGAACATAGGTCTCCTAGGGCATGTTTACATAGCAGGGCTAAACTTGAAATAAGCTGTGCAACTTAAGCTACTCAATTGATGTAGTTCAAGATTAAATAGTTTATTTTGATTTTGGGTGCATCTACACAGCAGTTATTTCAAAATAGAGCACTCTTCCCCCAAATTACCTTGCTCCTCATACAATGAGGTTTACAGAAGTTGGAGTAAGAAGCCCGTTATTTTGAATGTATTTTGAACCAATGGGCTGGCTATGTAGAATAACTAACATTATTCCAAAATAACGCTGCTTTGTAGACATGCCCCTACTGGCTAGGCTAGTGCTGTAGCTCCTGGACAATCCTTCTTTTACACTTCAGGGGTTCTACTCCAGACTCGTAAATTGTGATTTTATTTTTAGCTGGAGTTAATAATAAGACCATCATGGATACTATTCCATGGCTGGCTTCCAGACTAATATCTTACTGCTGCTGTAACTCCTTCCCCCTTGTCTTCAGTAACATGCCTCCTTTGGGAATTATGCAGCCATTGGTTAGATCTCAATATGGCTTCTACAGTAGCATGTCCAAAATATTTACCTTCCCATTGGATGTTCATGGCTCATTAGTAAGTGTTGTAGCAGCTAAAACAAATGCAAATACTGGAAGGGTTTTAAAATCTAAGGAGGGAGAGGAAATGCTTGAAGTATACCAACAGTGTGTTGCCTAGTATGAACTTTTAAGATGAATATAAAGGGAAAAAATTCCTAACATTATAAAGTATGTTAAACAGAAGACTTACTTAGATAAGTTAAATGTTTTCACATTCATAGAATCATAGAATATTAGGACTGGAAGGGACCTTGAGAGGTCATCAAGTCCAGTCCCCTGCCCTCATGGCAGGACCCAGTACTGTCTAGACCATCCCTGCTAGACATTTATCTAACCTACTCTTAAATATCTCCAGAGATGGAGATTCCACAACCTCCCTAGGCAATTTATTCCAGTGTTTAACCACCCTGACAGTTAGGAAGTTTTTCCTAATGTCCATCCTAAACCTCCCTTGCTGCAGTTTAAGCCCATTTCTTCTTGTTCTATCCTCAGAGGCCAGGAAGAACAATTTTTCTCCCTCCTCCTTGTGACACCCTTTTAGATACCTGAAAACCGCTATCATGTCCCGTCTCAATCTTTTCTTTTCCAAACTAAACAAGCCCAGTTCTTTCAGTCTTCCCTCATAGCTCCTGTTCTCTAGACCTTTAATCATTCTTGTTGCTCTTCTCTGGACCCTCTCCAATTTTTCCACATCTTTCTTGAAATGTGGTGCCCAGAACTGGACATAATACTCCAACTGAGGCCTAATCAGTGCAGAGTAGAGCAGAAGAATGACTTCTCACGTCTTGCTCACAACACACCTGTTATTGCATCCCAGAATCATGTTTGCTTTTTTTGCAACAGCGTCACACTGTTGACTGATATTTAGTTTGTGGTCCACTATAACCCCTAGATCTCTTTTTGCCGTACTCCTTCCTAGACAGTCGCTTCCCATTCTGTATATATGAAACTGATTGTTCCTTCCTAAGTGGAGCACTTTGCATTTGTCCTTATTAAACTTCATCCTATTTACCTGAGACCATTTCTCCAATTTGTCCAGATCATTTTGAATGATGACCCTATCCTCCAAAGCAGTTGCAACCCCTCCCAGCTTGGTATCATCTGCAAACTTAATAAGCATACTCTCTATGCTGATATCTAAATTGTTGATGAAGATATTGAACAGAGCCGGTCCCAAAACAGACCCCTGCGGAACCACACTTGTTATACCTTTCCAGAAAGATTGTGAACCATTAATAACTGCTCTCTGAGAATGGTTATCCAGCTAGTTATGCACCCACCTTATAGTAGCCCCATCTAAGTTTTATTTGCCTAGTTTATTGATAAGAATATCATGCAAGACCATATCAAATGCCTTGCTAACGTCTAGGTATACCACGTCCACCACTTCTCCCTTATCCACAAGACTCGCTATCCTACCAAAGAAAGTTATCAGATTGGTTTGACATAATTTGTTCTTTACAAATCCATGCTGGCTGTTCCCTATCACCTTATTATCTTCCAGGTGTTTGCAGATGATTTCCTTAATTACTTGCTGCATTATCTTTCCTGGCACAGAAGTTAAACTGACTGTCTGTAGTTTCCTGGGTTGTTCTTATTTCCCTTTTTATAGATGGGCACTATATTTGCCTTTTCCAGTCTTGTGGAATCTCTCTTGTCTCCCATGATTTTCCAAAGATGATAGCTAGAGGCTCAGATACCTCCTCTGTCAGCTCCTTGAGTATTCTAGGATGCATTTTATCAGGTCCTGGTGACTTGCAGACATCTAACTTTTCTAAGTGATTTTTAACTTGTTCCTTTTTTATTTTATCTTCTAAACCTACCCCCTTCCCACTAGCATTCACTATGTTAGGCATTCCTTCATCAGACTTCTCGGTGAAGACCAAAACAAAGAAGTCATTAAGCATCTCTGCCATTTCCAAGTTTCCTGTTACTATTTCTCCCTCCTCACTGAGCAATGGGCTTGCCCTGTCCTTGGTCTTCCTCTGGCTTCTAATATGTTTATAGAATGTCTTCTTGTTTCCCTTTATGCCTGTAGCTAGTTCGAGCTCATTTTGTGCCTTTGCCTTTCTAATCTTGCCCCTGCATTCCTGTATTGTTTGCCTATATTCATCCTTTGTAATTTGTCCTAGTTTCCATTTTTTATATAACTCCTTTTTTATTTTTAGATCATGAAAGATCTCACAGTTAAGCCAAGGTGGTCTTTTGCCATATTTTCTATCTTTCCTACGCAGTGGAATAGCTTGCTTTTGGGCCCTTAATAATGTCCCTTTGAAAAACTGCCAGCTCTCTTCAGTTGTTTTTCCCCTCAGTCTTGCCTCCCATGGGACCTTACCCACCAGCTCTCTGAGCTTACCAAAATCTGCCTTCCTGAAATCCATTGTCTCTAATTTGCTGTTCTCCCTTACCTTAGAATCACGAACTCTATGATTTCATGATCACTTTCACCCAAGCTGCCTTCCACTTTCAAATTCTCAAGCAGTTCCTCCCTATTTGTTAAAATCAAATTTAGAACAGCTTCCCCCCAGTAGCTTTTTCAACCTTCTGAAATAAAAACATTGTCTTCAAGGCAGTCCAATAACTTATTGGATAGTCTGTGCCCCGCTGTGTTAGTTTCCCAACATTGCTATGGCCTAATGACATACATCTGGAATACTCAAGGAGCTGATTGAGGAGATATCTGAGCCTTTAGCTATCATCTTTGGAAAATCATGGAAGACAGGAGAGATTCCAGAAGACTGGAAAAGGGCAAATATAGTGCCCATCTATAAAAAGGGAAATAATAACAATCCAGGAAACTACAGACCAGTCAGTAGTTATGTGTGCAGTGTAGATATTAGGATAACAAGCTTTGTGGAAAAGGGGAAGCAGTAGATGTGATATACTGAGATTTTAGTAAAGCATTTGATACAGTCTCACATGACCTTCCCATTAATAAATTAGGGAAAGACAATTTAGATGAGGCTACATTAAGCTAGGTGCATACTCTCTGGGAACAGTTATCCAGCCAGTTAGTTATCAGTGATTCAGTCTTGCTAGAAAGGCATAACAGGTGGGTTTCACAGAGGTCAGTTTTGGGACCAGTTCTGTCAGTCATCAATGATATCTTCATCAATGATTTAGATAATGGCATAGAGAGTACACTTATAAAGTTTGCAGATGATACCAAGCTGGGAGGGGTTGCAAGTGCTTTGGAGGTTAGTGTCATAATTCAAAATGATCTGAACAAACTTGAAAAATGGCATGACATAAAGAGGATGAAGTTCAATAAGGACAAATGCAAAGTACTCCACGTAAGAAGGAACAATCAGTTTCACAAATACAACAGTCTAGGAAGAGATACTGCAGAAAGGGACATAGAGGTCATACTGGATCAAAAGCTAAATATAAGTCAACAGTGTAACACTTTTGCCAAAAAAGGAAACATCATTCTGGGATGTATTAGCGGGAGTTTTGCAAGTAAAACATAAGAAGTAATTCCATTCTACTATGCACTAATTAGGCCTCAACTGGAGTATTGTGTCTAGTTCTGGGTGCCTGTAACGGGGTATACCAGCCCTGCACTGAACTAACAGTGTTTAGCCAGGTTATCTTGGCTGAAGGAGCCCTGCCCCCACAGCCCTGCCAGGATTGCTCAGATTGTAGCCCAGGTATAAAAGCCTGGGGACAGGCTCAGTTTGGGCTGGCTGATGAAAGAGAAGGCCCTCAGGTCGGAACTCCTGAACAGCAGCAGCCAGCCATCTGAGAGGAGAGCAGTGGAGACTCCAACACCAGTTGTGACGTAACCACTGCCGACCACCAGGGAAGTGTGGCCCCTGAGGTGTTAGAAGACCCAGATACCACGTGGGAAGTCAGTCCATCGGATCAGGTGGGAAGTGGTCCAGGGATGCTGTGGAAGTGGTGTCTCCCACCCAGAGATCTTCGGCATGTTTTGGTTGGATTCCCCGCTGAGGGAGTGGTGGGCTGTTTTGCCCGGTGGAGTAGGGTGGGCCAGGGTCCCCCTACTGGGGCACAGCCCCCACCCCCTTAACTCTAGACATTGGGTCGTCCAGCCCTGTCTTAAAAGACGGGTGATTGACTTTGATACTGACTCCGGTCCTTGGGCCATCCAACCCTGCCTTAAAGGTCCAGTGATTGGCTTTGATACTTACTCTGGTCATTGAGCTGCCCAGCCCTGCTTTACAGGGCCTACAAGTAAATTTGATTTATGGACTCTGGCCATTGGGCCATCCAACCCTGCTTTAAAGGGCTGGCTAGCAACTTTGTTTTACTGCCTCTGGCGATCAGGCCATCCAGCCCCGATGGGAGGGGCCAGACTACGGGGTGGTTTACCGGTTACGCAGAGTATGCCACGGGGTAAGATAGTCCAGGGACACTGGACCCTACTCCCTGGGGAGGGGAAAGGGAGGACCACCTTGCAACAGTGCCACATTAAAGAAAAGATGTGGAGAAATGGCCTAAGGCTCTCAGGTAAGATCCTTAAGAACTATGTTTTAAGTGACTCCTTCTCTATCCTGTCACCTAACAGAAAAGAGGAAAGCCTACTTGCTTCCCTTCTCGAACAATAAGAAGTAGAATTTCTAACTGCCGATGTCAATTTAGAAGCCTTCTTAAAGGAAATGTGATCTTTGTGGAGTTTTTTGGTTTGGTTTGGTTTTGGCTTCCACCACTTCTCATTTCCTATACAGCTGTAAAATTGCCAGCTATTAAGAACAATCTGTTTACCAGGGAATACAAGATTCTGGTTGCTGTGAAAAAGTACCCTTCCAAGCCCCTATAATAAAACTTTTTTAACCCTGTTCCTCTAAATATCATCATCCTTCCTAGTATCTGCCTTTTGGATATCTTCTTCTCCTAGAAACACTGTAATAACACTGAACATGAACAGTTCTTGATGTTAACCCTCTCTTCCTTTCTTTTATGTTTAGTGACTAGAATATCCTTAAATCTGCTTCAAAGATATGCCTCTTCCTGCTGTAGAGGCCTTCTCTTGATAGTAAAATGTTTCTCTACTCAACTATTCCCTGTTGTTTTAGTCCCATCTTCCTCCTTCCTTTTTGGCTTCTCCTCTTATTCTGCACATATTTTCCATTTTTCTACCACCTAGAGTTTAAAATATATAGAGTTGCAAGATTTACCTGGTGTTGCTTGGGTCCTTAAGTCATTTTTGTTTTTCTTCATTCTTTGAGGAAAGCAGGAAAGTGTGCACTTGCTCCTTGGCAAAGGGGAACAGCCAGTAGTGTTTCCATATGATTTTTTGGGGGGGGCGGGGGAAGAGGAGCTACAGACCCCCGGGCCCTCCCTAAAGGGCACCTGGGGTGTGGGAGGCACAGGACTGGGTCACTTCTGGATGGGAGGAGCATACATCCAATCAGACCCTTTCATCTTCCTGGTGATTCTTTCTATTTTCTGTATGGTTTTATGAGAAGCAATCCCATGCCAGGCACATCCCATTTTCCTGGCACAGCCAAACCTTTACCTTGCTTTAAGTTATGATAAGAGGAAGCTGTATACCAAATTTGGTGGTCCTAGTTTGTAGGGAGGGATAGCGCAGTGGTTTGAGCATTGGCCTATTAAACCCAGGGTTGTGAGTTCAATCCTTGATGGCGGGGTGCATTTAAGGATCTGGGGCAAGTCTGTCAGGGATGGTACTTGGTCCTGCCATGAGGGCAGGGGATTGGATTTGATTTGATGACCTCTCAAGGTCCCTTCTAGCTCTATAAGATAGATATAGCATTTAGGAGGAATTCTTGGACAGACAAACTCTCTCAAATATATGATAGATGACTGCCATTAAGCTACCTCTACTTATCAGTAAACCCACCTTTCAGAAAGACCCATCTCTTCTCAGTGTTTGAAATCAGTAAGAGTTATCCTTGCCATCCTTCATAAGAGCACCATCATTGACTATAGCCCTGTAGTTGACTGCTGCATTGTACAGAATGAGGTCTGCTGCAATGACAAGAAATGCAGTATTGTCTGTGCTTTGACAATTGGAAAAGAGAATGAGATTTCAGAATCCCCAAAGACCAGAGTGATCAATGAATTCTGAATAAGTGAACTTCTGCTGGTATAAGGGCAAAATCAGATTAGATCCTTGGCTATATCTCATGGATAGCCACTGTCATCTAGAAAATATATAATAAAAAGGTACAAAAGATGCCAGGTCATTGTCATATTAGAATAAACACAACATAGCAATAAACCAACCATCTATAATAACAACATACTCAAAAAACTTGCCAATAATTAGTGGTTCTCTACTATATATAAAATTCATGACAATCTGTAAAGAAGAAAATTATTTTAGATAGAAATCATTTTATTTCGACAACTCTATTAAAATTTCACATGAAATCAGTGTTGTGGGTTTGAGTTTTCGTACCCTAACATGTTGCCATTATTACATCATGATGCACTTGTGCCACAAGGATGCTTAGCATTAGTGAATAATGTTGAAGATGTTCTTTGCTGAGGGAGCCCATAGCAGAGCATTGTTTGCAGGATACGGTTAGCTGCATGGAGAAGCTATCCCCAGAACATGAGGAGACAATCATATGCATTGCCCCATACTCTGCTCCTTAACTATGCACGTGAACATCTACATGGTATGGAGTTGGCATCACAGTTGGAAAACATTTGCAGTCCCTTATAAAATCATCCCATTACATTCGGGATTTGACACAATTTGCAGTCAAACACCAACTTCATGCCAGAGTAAGTTTAAATTCATCTAGTCTTTCTAGGTACCACTTGCTCACAATAATGATCTTGCACACAGAATCTATTTTTTCCTGTGATTTCACTACTGCCTCATATGGAATCTCTTGTCTCAAACGATGGAAGGGCATCCATGAATCAAATTGGTAGTATGTTTATTTACTGTCATCATGGTATATTGATACAAACTCACTTGGACCCTGATCCAACAAAAGCACTTAAACAAGTCCCAATCTTTAAATATGAGTGGTAATCCCATTGGCTTCAGTTAGATTTAAGTCCTTTGTGGTGTTGAGGTGATGATGGGGAAACATAGGTTTAGTTCCAGCTCAGTATATATTCCTAATTATACATATCTGTTTCTGAACTGAAAAGTCCCAGATTATTAATTTCCTCTCACATAAGGCATTTTATTTGCCTGATAAGATCTTGTTCCGGCTTGAGTTCGAAAGCCAGCTACTTAAAACCCAGGCCTAGATTTTTAAAGGAGGGTGTGTGTTGCTTTGACCAGTGTGTCACTATCTAACTGATTTTGATCATCATCACCTCAACACCACAAAGGACGATGACAGTAAATAAACATACTACCAATTTGATTCATGGATGCCCTTCCATCGTTTGAGACAAGAGATTCCATATGATGCAGTAGTGAAATCACAGGAAAAAATTGCTTCTGTGTGCAAGATCATTTTATTGTGAGCAAGTGGTACCTAGAAAGACTAGATGAATCTAAACTTACTCTGGTATGGAGTTGGTGTTTGACCGCAAATTGTGTCAAATCCTGAATGTAATGGGATGATGTTATAAGGGACTGCAAATGTTTTCCAACTGTGATGCCAACTCCATACCATGTAGATATTCATGTGCATAGTTAAAGAGCAGAGAATGGGGCAATGCATATGGTACTGATTTAGGCACTTAAAAGCCTAAATCTCCTTGTGTCAGTGGAACCTAGACTCTTAAATGCTTAAATCTCTTTTTGAAAATGGGGTTTAAGTTGCTATATCAATTGGTCATTGTAACACAAGACCATCTCTGTGCCTGTAAAAATCATGTCTCCAGTTTTTTATTTCGTGAGATGGAGAGCAGGAGTGGTCAGCATCATCCGCTATTTCAAAGAAAAAGGGAGGATGCAGTTGCAGCCTGAAAATCACTCTATAATGTTCCAGAATATGACCCCCTCCCTGCTCTGACATCTGCAGTAACCCCCATTTATATACAATTGGTAGAATACAGTGCAATTGACTTTTATATTTTTTTCCATATTTGTGTTAATGTGGTGTCTAGGAATCTTGAAGAAGGATGAGGGCTAAGGGGGGGCTAGGCACATATAATAGACATTCCTCCCCGCTCGCTGCCCCCAGTGAGCTCACACTCGATACAACAGAGTAAATACCATAGGTGGCTGAAATATACTGAACGAAGGGGTAGAGAAGGAAAAAGTAACAATGAACTGAACCGAGTGAGCAGAAAAGCAGAAATCGCAGTTCATGGCTTGGAACTGAACTGGCTAGAGGTAATATCGGAGAACTGCATTATCAGTGCTACTGCCTACATACCAAAGTGCTAATTAGAGGAGAGTTAGGCGACGTCTACATGGCAGAGCTATTTTGGGATCCCGAAATAGCTATTCCGCGTCTTAAGAGCAAGCCTGTTATATCAAAATATAACAGGCTCGCTATTACAATGTCCCTGTAAACCTCATTGCACAAGGGTTAAGGGATATTTCAGAATAGCGCTTTATTTTGAAATTACCTCAAAATAAACTACGCAATTTGTGTAGCGCTAATTACGTAGATTATTTCGAAGTTAGGGTGCTGTCTAGATGCACCCTGATGCACCAGGGAAAGATGGCCTTTCTAAACAAATACTAATTAAGAGAAATATATATATATATATATATTCACAATAAATGGTTCTTTAGGCCTTAAATTGCTTCATAATCTATTAGTTATTAGTCTTAGTTCTTTAGCCATTTGCTTGGGGGAGAAGGAGGGCTGAATTGTCCATCCTTATTAAAGTAAACAGATGCAGGTTAGTATAAAATATACTATTATCTGCCTAACCAGTTTTTCCTAAGTGACTAGACAGTATTGACAATAAGTTGTCCAGCAGACAGATATTGTCCAGGATGTCTTCAGATGCCCAGAAATATAGTGTGTTATTAGCATAATGATACATGTGGAAATGGAATAAGATGTAGATCCTGAGCAAGCAGAGACACTAGGCAGGAATGTGACAGTTTCCCTTTTCTTATTTTTTTCCCTCTTTCAGATTAATTTCCTTTATAAACTCCTAGTCTGTGGCCACTAACTGGTAAGATGAGATTTTATCCAAATAATAAAACAAAAAAGGGCACTTGCAAAATACCAGCTTGTACTGGTATAGAAGATTGGTGTGGAGACATAGAGGCAGCTATGTCTATCTAAGGCAGCTCATTATGATGTAGTGAGTGGTCCCTAGACATTATGGTATATTCAGGCCAAACATATTTGGCTTCAGTTCGCTTCTTAATTAGGGACTTAAAGATAAATAATTTTGCTATCATTGCTGTGCAATAATAGTTGGGGTAGGCAATGCCCTGAGTGCTTTGCCCTAAATATTATAGCTCTAAATGTTCAAACAAAAACCACTTTCCCCTCCTTCTTTTGATTTGTTAACTTGAGATGAATGACTTTGCTGTCATAGCCTGTCAGTGCCATGCAATGAAAATGAAATCAGTGGCATGGCCCTGTGTGCTCAACCACTCAGTCTATCTAGTCTTAGACATTAGAACAGAAACTTCAATACAAAAAAAATTTCCTATTCATTAACTTTCTAGAGCCTCCTGTCATTGTGGAATCACTGCAGCAAGTTGAAAATGATGTATGAAAGGAAAAAAAATCTTGCCTAGCTAGTGCAGAGAGGGTGGAGAAAGAGACAGTATTTAGCAATCATTTCTGTGCTGATACTAGCAATGTTTAGTGCAGTCTCTGAGAGGAAAGCTCATCAATACCAGAAGGCACAGGCATTAGATGACAATTATTTTGAGGGGCTTTTGTTTGTTTATTATTGCTTTGCTCGTTTTCTCCAGCACTCTTCCTCCAACCAGAGTTATAGCTTTAGATGGGCAGTGTACTACATGTATTTTTAAACTTCATTATTGCTTAGGGGTCTCTGATTTTTACATCAGAAATGAGACATTTGTATTTCCCATAGTCTCAAAATGGCTGCTGGAAGAGCCAGGAAACTAAAGAGAGGTCTTCCTCTGCCATGCAAACATATGCTGTATGCTTGTCTAAATCCATTTTGAGGATAGGTGGGTAGTAAATATCTAACCACAGATAAATGAGTAACTCTGTTTTTAGGTATTGATATGTTTAAGAATCATGTACGTTTGGGGTGGGTGGGGAGCCTGTCTTTCCTAGGAAGTTAATGCATAGTAAGCTAAGATGTGAATTTAAAGCACCAATGCTATTCTTCACTAATGCCCCATGTGAACACTCTTACTGCAAACACACTAACACCATAGTTCAGACTATGAGTTATGAGTTGCAGCGTGCCGAAGTGCTGTGGTGTGTGGATGTTGCTAGTGAAAACTAAAAAGTAAGTCATTCTCATTCATTCAGACTTCTGTGAAGTTCCTAAGGCACCTCTGAAACATCTTCATGCTCAGACTAAGAAATTATTCAATTTTTTTTAATATGTTTTACTTACATGATTTTAGGGTCAGGCTTTTATAATTTATGCAATACTTAACAGTTATGTTGTTATCAATATATAGACCAGTGGGCAGAAGCAGGTTGTTTTTCCTTTAAGTTTGTTTTGAAGCAATTAAAGTATTTTGTTCATCTCCATCTCTATTTCCATGAAATATATTTTAAATCATGGTTATACTCAGTGTTTTTTTCAGCAAAGGTAATCAACCTCACAAGCAATTAACCTACACTCCTTTATTTCAGATACAACCTCTTTATTACATTTACTATATCTAAGACATGTTTGATGTTTCCATACAAATGTGCTCAGTTTCTGAAACCTAAATTTTCAGGACTGTAATGAGAGATGCTGCTTTTTGGCCCTCTCTTTCTCTGAAAAAAATGTTGTTTAAAACAAACTAAATAACAAGCCCAATTCCCACCATGTTCCAGCCCCCAGTGTTATACCAGCATCAGACAAAACTCTTGTTTTCCTTTTTGATCTCCAGAAATCTACCTTACGGAATTTTTCAAACACTGCAATGCATTAAACACTACAGCAGATGGTGCTTTTTGATGATGTCTTTCTACATGAAGCAACATTTTGTAGGGTATGCTGCATTATCAAAAAAATCAAACATGTAATTATGCAAATATGTATGCCTTTATAATAATCAAGTTTTATTGTAAATGGTTGATGCACATCAATTTGATCCTGTAGTGCTGCTTTAAGTGCAGTTTAAGTGGCTTTTCAGTGTACCCAGAGGCAACACACATGCATCTCTGGAATATTAATAAAATCCTGAATCTCTGAGACACCAACTGTTATAGCATTGCTTATCCTGATTGAAACTAAATGCTAATCCTTTCCTTTATTTAAAAAAATCCCCTTTTGTTATTTAAAACACTGATATTAGTGTGATATGAAGGGCCATTTTATTTTAAATTGTATTGTAATATAGTTTTTAAAATAATGCCTAATCATACTATATTCAGTTTCCACAATGTAAATTTGATGAGACACGAATCCAATAATTTTACAGCCATGAATATACTGATGTATTTTAACATGTCCAGTTTTTCTAATTCTGTAAATTTATATAGAAAATGTTTGTTTTCAGGTTTCAGTCCTGAATGCTGTAGCCTTCTAAATAGCAGATTCCTGAATATTCTCTAGAGATAGGTTTGACTGTAAAATTTGTGAAGCTTCATACTTCTGAATAGATTATTTTCAACCAGCATTTCAACATTCATAATGAAGCACAAACTTTATTACTAGTCTGATCCAGTTTTTATATATTTGTTAACTTCATTGGTCTAATGACACCCATCTCTTTGAATGCACATGCACACATTCTGTTGTGGTTAAACCAAGCAGATGGACTGTGGATACTGATAATCCATGATTGTAAATTCTGTTTTGCTTTTTTGTCCCACATAATGTGAAAGGCAGGATACAAAAGGAACAGATTATGTTGCTTGTGAGGGGAAGGTAATAGCTCTGTAATGTTCCTCTTCTTCCAGTTCCTTTAGGCTGGATGTTCGCTTTGTTTATGGGGTTTGCTATAAATAGAGGCTCAGCTCGTCTGTATCCCAGCTTCATAAGGTAAAGAATGTATGCACTCCTTTCCTTGTGTTCTCCTGGATTTCCCCTAACCTCTCCAGAGTTATTTTTTTGTACACTCTGTGCAGCTTGTTTGAGGTTTCCCCCCTTTATTATGGATCTCTGCATTTAATTTATCTTTCCTTCACTCTAATTCTCTCACTTCCCTTAACTGATATTTTTACCTCATACGGATAATTCCTGTGTTTCTACCCTTTCTCCCTGCTTTGTCTTTTCTCAATACTATTTTAGCACCTCCTTTTATGTGTGTTGCAACCATCTTCACTTTTTCCTGTCATATATTTTCCTCCTTCTTTTCCATCCTTCTTAACCAACATCTTTAGCAGCTGTTTTCCCAAATCTTTTTCCAGTTTTTCCATTTAGTTTCTTAATCTTACCCCGAGTCTTTTTTCCTCACTCCTATTTCCCCTTCTTTTCTTTACTGTATCTCTCTGTCTTCATTCTCTTGGTTGTTCCTTCATTTTTTCCTGTTTGTCTCCACTTACTGTAATTTGAAATATTGTAGGAATTAACTGCCCTTGTGAAATTTTATTGACACTACCATGAGACATTGCTGCTGCTGTCATGATATTTTCACTACCGAGTCATGTCCTAAATCCAGAGGATAAGAATTTCTTAAGGCATCAAAACACAGCTTTAGAATGCACCCCAGAATAATTACAAGCAAGGTTTGACTACAGAACCCAAATAATGGTGTCTGGAATAATTTTGTAATTTCCATAGGTTTGGCAAAATTGAGGAGAATTCTCCTTTAAAAAGAGAGGAGTTCCTCATCTCTAATTAGCATCCTTATTTATTGGATCATTGAAACTGTGAGGACAAAAAGGTATTTGCATCTGAGCATACACTAGGCCCAAACAATTTCTAGATAGTCTTTTTTATATTTAACATGTCAAATGACAGAAACCTTGATTTTGCAGTGAAATGCCACAGCAATAAAGTCCTGAAGCAATAAACTGGCCTTTCATACCAAATGGATAGAAATCTGGGAAGTCAGAATTGATGAATAACATGTTTTTCAGGAGACCAAAAAACTATAGAAAAATTTAAATGAAATTTAAAAGCTATGTAAATAAAGGAAGTTGCCACTCTTCCTCTAACAATGCAGTCTTTCTACTAGTCTATTCAATCTGGAAAGTGAAACTTACTAATCAGTTTCTTCTCATCAGCTGAGGGAAAAGCAGTAAATATCTGGAACAGTAAACACTAAATTCAATTTTTAAAATTTCAAGTTTAAAGTATTTTCTAACAAGGGTAAAGAAATGTGATTTGAAAAAATGCATTAAAACCTGATAGTCTCTTTAAATGTATATCTTGTATAGTCATAATATTAAAGCAAACAAGCTGATTGACTAACCTTATTTGATTATTCAGAAAAGAAGTCATCAAGATGTTTGAAACCCAATGAGAGAGTGCCTTTTATCAGTATTCTAAATCTGTTTGTATCAGGAAAGTCAATAGTACTACTGCCTTTTGATTGTGTTTAATATGTAAATACCAAACAATAACCTGCTCAACTTCTGCTTTAATTTCAACTCATGTGACATTTCAAGCTTAGTTTAAGGATAAAAACATAATAGTAATATAATCCACATCCAATGCCTTGATTTCAATAGCAAAACAAATCGTGCTATCACATACTTTCTGAAAGTTTTCACATAAAGATTTCTTCTATAACAGAGAATGCTACAAATGCAATTCACCAAGGTCCTATGGGTGACAACGCTTTAATGAGTTACCCATAGTTTTCTAACATGGATTTGCACTTCTAAAAACAGAAATAAATCAATATACTTTCTTAAATGCCAGTTTTAATTACATTACTGATGGTTTATAGACTTCTAGATTTTCCATGTAACTTTCTGAAGAATATGTTGATATTTGAAGAGGATGAAGTCTGAAACATTTAAACCAGAAAACATGTGGTCAACTGTCTTTAAATAAGAGGAAGATGCACAGAATTTTATAAAACATCTTCCTTTTCAATACTGAAAATAAACCATATAAAAAGTAATGCTCAGTGATTGTCTGCTTCTATATGTATATCTGATTAGAGAAGTGGCTAGCAATTTAGCAGGGATTTGCATGCAAGCAAGCAAGCGAAATTCAGCTGAAAAACTAGGTTTACCATTTCCAACTTTTTGCATGGTATAAAGATTATGTTATCTCTTGGTTTTATTGTAAAATGCATCTCCCGCACTTCACCCACCACTCGAGCTATTCTTATGTCCTGCCTTGACAGGTTCCAACCCTTAGGATTGTGTTTTTAAGAAGAATTAGAAATTACATATCCAGAATGCTGGATCTTGACCCATCCTCATTCTGATCTTCAGGATATATATTTGATATAAGTTTCATAATTTGGACCCCATTGTTAAATGTAATATTGCACAACAAATTCTTTTGCTGAATTCCCCAACATACCTCCAAATGAGGTTCAGTTATCAAAATAATAATTTCATTTACATGTTCTAGGTTCTGCCATTTGTAAATATAACACTGTTCTTGGGATGATGCATCCATATCCTAAGTCTGAAGCAATATCCACAATTACATTGTGCATTTAATTTGTGCTCATTCTTACTTTGAAATAGTTTCTATGTTGAAAACAAAATCATTATTTTGGAAAACAAAGCTGATATTAGCAGAAGCACTGGAATTTTTCCCCTAGCAAATGCTACTAAATCCCACCATTTGCCAAGCCCTTCTTTCTTGAAATTTCTCAGTGCAGAGGTGAAATATAGTCATGCATTATATTTTATTCATTATTTTCTATTTCGTGTGTGTGTGTGTGTGTGTGTGTGTGTGTGTGTGTGTGTGTGTGTGTGTGTGTGTGTGTATTACACACTCAGGGCATGTCTACACTAGGAAATTATTTTGAAATTACTTATTTCAAAATAATAACTCCCAAAATAACTATTTCAAAATAGTGTGTCCACACTACAGGAAAGCCTCAAAATTAGTCCGAGACAGTCTCCCTTAATGTAGACACACTACCTTGTCTTAGATCCCTTGGAAGCACCGGGGGAGTAATTACTTTGAATGACTCTGGGAAGTAGTTATGTTGAAATAGCAGCACTGGAGCATCCACACTACCGCTATTCAAAATAACTATTTCAAAATAAGAGTTATTCCTCATGGAAAGCAAGAGTTATTATTTTGAAATAATAAGCTTGGTAGTGTGGATGCTCCATTTGATATTTCAAAATAACTCCCCTTATTTTGAAATAACTTCCTAGTGTAGACCAGGGCTCAAAGCACTTCCCTTAAACCACCTCACCTAGTCAGAATTCTGACACTTATGACATTCATTAAATCTACAGTCAGACAAACAATAAGAAAACTGAAACTCTTATCACACCCCAAAACTCTTCAGAAAGCATCAAATTCAAGTGTCAACAGAACTCCCACTTGTACCCCTTCCTTGAACAAATATGAGCCGTTATCATCCCCTAAGAAAGGTATGTGTCTGCCTTAAGAGTCTACAGATACTGCCTCCCCCCCTTTTTTTTGTAACAAAGTGTAAGTTTATACTGTCGGTAACTGCCCCTGTTTTTAATTGGAGAAGCTCCAGCTTAAGCTCTGCTAGTTGCAACGGTGGCAGTATCACACAGGGACAAAGGTGGGTCTAAGACAGATGGATCCCAAGCTATGTAGTGAAATTCAACACCTTAAATTTTCCGACAGTCACATTTACAACAGCCTCTTTAGTGGTGTTATCTAGACAAATAACATTGCTTCAAAATGCTGTCTTGCAGGGAAGTTTTTCTCTTGGTTATTTTATCTGATCTTTGTTTAATTTTTCCCTCAATTACTGCGTGAGGAAACAAAGAAATATATGATGTGATTTATGGAACCAGTCACAACTAATGCAATTCATTTAGTAAGCCACAGAATACATGAAATTAGCAAGAAGCAACTGAATAATTTTGAAAAAAAATCCAGTTTGTTCTGGAAACAAAAAACAAACAAAAAAAACCCCAAACAATTAAAAAAAAAGAAAAGAAAAGAAATATGAATAAAACCCTGACCCTGCAAGCAAGAGTGGAACCCAGTGATGGCAGGAAGAAGTCCCATTGAAATCAGTGGCATTCCTCATGGACACAAGGTTTCAGTTTCATGGAACAGATTATGAGATTAGGGCTTCAATTCTGAAATAGAAGTACATAAAAACTTCAGTTTATCTGGTACAGTTTGGTTGTGATTTTGAAAATAAGTCTCTTGAGTTTCCATGGAATTCCCTTCATGTGACTGGTGGGGAAAGGATTTATGTTTCTGGGTAGGAGGCAGATAAAATTTGGTCTTTTGATTGTCTACTTTGTGTTTTCTGGCTTTAACCTGAAACTTGGGTAGCATGAATACCACATTTTCCTTCACTGCAGAATTTCACACATTTCCAGTGTACTATGTCTTGTCTACTGAAGGTTCATTTAGAATGTATTAACATTTTTGCGGTTGGTACTGAGGCTTTGGCCAAACTCAGAGGAGTCTATAGTATGAGGAGTAGTGTATTGTGCTTTACAACAGGCCCAAAGAATATACCTACCATAGGGTATTGAGGCTAGCCAGAACTGACAATCAAATGTTAAAGAATTAAATTGATTTAGCTATTAATTGTAGGTGAATGTTTTAATTACACTTTAATAATGCCATGCCCTTTATAACCCAAATTAATTTTTTCTGTGTCTCTGTTTTTGAAGTACATGTCAGTTTAATTAAACTATTAATGGTAGACAGATTTTAAAGTACTTTATATTCTTCATTAAATTGTATCTGTTCAACAAGCATAAACAGGAAAATAGACTCAGTTAGGAGCACATCCATGTTCTGCTTGATAAATCATTCATCATCAGATAAGACGATGAGGCGTGCTTGTTATACTCCCAGTGATAAACAAATCCACCTTTATACAATAATATACATTGAAAAAAATCAAACAGCTCATTTTGAATGTTATCCACAGGCCTGAAACTGTTGGCTGTGTTTATGTAAAGCCAGTGAACAGACAGAAATATCATTACAGTATGAGGACTTTTTAAACTTAGTGCATTTTTGTTTGTGGTGCTTGTTGGTGAAATATTTTTGTGATACTCTCAGGTCAATGCAGGAATTGTTGTTAGTCTTGCCATGTTGCCTTATCATGACTAGGCTCTATTAAGATGTATTTGATTTGACAGAAATTTATATTTTTGTAAAGAAAACATTGCACAAACCCTAAAACATAGTTGGATACAGAGAGCTAATCTATAATTATTCTTTGAAGATTAAAAAACGATGGAAAGGTGATGCGTTTGTTCCTACTCCAGTGATGAGGCATGCAAATTAATGTGGCTAACACACAGCAATTGGGGGAACAGGACAGCAAGACGTCATTTGCAAGAGAAATCGTTGTTGTTCATTCCACTGCATATAATATAAGCAGCCAAAGCTGTGACTTGTTATAACTGAGACACCTATGTCCTTTCTTTGTATGGCAGATCAATCAATAGCTGTGCATGTGATCTTGTTCACTATTATGTTAGTAATGAAACCCTCGTGTGATGTGACAACTGTAGAATAACATTTGGTCACAAAGCTGGTGTTAACAAGCACAACTGGCACCCTGGTAATTAGACTGATTTCTGGTCTACTTTCACAGATTGTCGATAAATGCAGTAAACAACAGGCTGCTTTCTTTCAGAACAAGTTATATTAAGTCATCATGCACTTGGCAATGGAGCTATTGTACCATACTCTTCTTCTTTTAAATCATACTAGGCCAAAGTGGAGAGACACATTTCTTTTGTGACAAATAAAATCACATTCCCTAATAGAAACTTTATGAGCAACTGGACTCCTTCTTTTTGCTGAAACAGACAAACACAGCTATCTCTCTGAAATTTGTATTCTTTGTGCAGTGATCACCTAATTAACCCCAGAATTTGTCTATTGGAAAGGTAATTTATTTTTTCAGTTGCACTTTACAGATAGACAGATGCAAGTGCTCTTCCTATAACCTCCAATATTCTCTTGTCTGGTAGAACAACATATGCTGCAGAGCAGAGCTTTTGTTATGGGCTGTTTATACTCTCCAGAAATGCTACCCCACAAGTGGAATAAATATTGTTTGGAGGTAAACTGAGATACTGGAAGTTCTCCACATATTATCTGGAGATACATGTGTGATCACATTCAATAACTGTATTATTTATTACATTAAACAACATGTCCAGATTCAGCCTTTAATTGGACCAGCTTCTGTTGGTGCAAGAGACAAGCTGGGACTGGAATAAATACAATTAGACTACTTAGTAATTCGGCCTGCCTTGTGATATGTAACTTCCCACTCACATAGGGTGAGTTTATACAGCATCCTAAACTCAAAATAAGATATGCAATTTGTGCTACACAAATTGCATATCTTATTTAGAAACTATTTCGAAATACACATTTACACAGTGCCAAATTTCAAAATAATGCATTATTTTGAGCCATACCTTATACTCCGTGCAACGAGGTTTTCCAGGATGGTGAAATAGCATGTGCCTGTTATTTCGAAAAATATTTTGAAACAATGGGCGGCTTGTGTAGACACAGGGTAGCTATTTTGGAATGCCTTCAGTATCCCAAAATAGCCATGCAGTGTAGATGTACACTTAGCTGGGAGTTGTGCCTAGTTCCATTCTGTATACCCAACACACTCCATTTCATCCTCCTTATGAAAATACTTGAAAGTTAGATAACTACGTATTTTATGTAGGGATTTAGGAGTTAGGCAGGCCCCCTCTCCCACATAGGCTACTTGGGCCTTGGTCTGTGCGTGTATGAAGCAGGAGGGTATGGAGGTATAGGAAATGACTGGGGCCTTGGATCCCTCTCCTACTCATTGAAGAGTAGAGGATAGAGCCAGCTGATGTTTGGTGTGCCACAGTTGGTATGATATATAGACCAACAACAAATCATTGTGTCCCCTGTCCCTCCATACCCTGCTGCCACTCTGGAGCAAGAAGGGACCAGAGGAGGCATTGCTACTCATGGCATGTGTCAGTGTTACAACATCCCCTACAGCTGCTTTTGGGGTGCTTCAGCTTTTATATCACTCTGAACTCAAAGCTATGCCTAAAATAAACAAGTACCTCTAAATAGTTCCTCAAGAATTCTTGCTGGCACCTCTTGAGCATAAACTATCCATTGAATCATGCTGTCATTGCTGACAAACCAAAATGAAAAATACCTGAGAACTTGCGTCAAAATATTGTCTTGAGCATAGAACTATGACCTCCAGAACAAAGGTGACCTCATCTGCTTTGACAAACATCCATTAGACCATTGCCTAGCCTTGATCAATCTGTTTGTTTGACCAAGTTTTCATACACAATGCGGCTTTCTCTGGTTGTCACTTTCCAAAATAAATTACAATTGGAAAATAGAGGAACTCTCAACTATAAATTGTTATTCAGTCAATCTACTCTTTAAAAAAGGAGAGATGTCAAAGTGGGATATTTTCATGAAGGAGATGTTTCAATGAAGAACTTTTTTTTCTCATAGAAAATTTTGAGAAAACATTAAAATAAAGTTGGGGTTTGTCCTGCCTTGGGGAGGATGCTGGACTTGATGACCTCCTGAGGTCTCTTCCAGCTCTATGATTCTAAGTTTTTTGAAATTTTCTATGGAAATTTTTTTCTTTTCGATGAAAAAGTGAAAAGCAAAAACTTTCTGATGAAATCCAAGACGTGTTGATTTGGAAACTTTTCATTCAAATGTTTTTAATTAAAATGAAATTTCAATATTCCTGAATGAAAACATTTCATTTGGGACTACATATTTGTCCTCTTAAAATGGAACTAGCTCAAAACACAGTAAAGAATTGTTAATGCGTGTCAGCCAGGTGCCCTTGGAATTAGCTTGCAGCAGACTAACATGAGGTAGATATACACCCCGCCTTACTCAGTCTAATTGCTTGTAATAATTTCTCAGTGAAACAGGGAATGGTGCACAAGGCCCAAATTAATTTAGGAAAATTGGGATAGGATGAGAAACACAAAGGATATAAAAGGACTTCATACTTTTTAAAAAGTCTTTGTAATAAACCTCACAGCTTTCACATGCAGAAAAGGTTTGCTTTAGTTTGTATTTCACTCAAAACATGTTGGATTATTAGCTGTCAGGAACCCTATTCCTGATAATGCCACAGCACACCTGGGGTACGTCTAGACTACAAGCCTCTTTCGAAAGAGATCATCTAGACAGCCCCAAGTATTTCGAAAACGCGAGCCGCTTTTTTGAAAGAGAGCAATTTGGATGCTCTCATTAAAAGCCCTGTTTGTGTTCAAGAACGCCTTTTTTCAAGAGCTCTTTCGAAAAAACGCATTCTTCCTCATAAAAGCAGGTTTACCTCTGTCAAAAAAACCACCACGTTCTTTTGATTTAATTTCGAAAGAACGCGATGGCAGTCTAGATGCAAGTGAACTTTTTTTGGAAAAAAGGCCACTTTTTTTCTGAAAAAACCCTGTAGTCTAGATAGACATAGATGACTGAGCTATGTGACTTTGTTCTTACCTACAACTACGTCCAATTTGGGGACAATTTATATTTTCAAGTCAGTGGCACAGCTATGGGCACCTGCATGGCCCCACCAACATTATTATGGCTGACCTCAAACATTTCCTCAGCTCTCGTCCTCTAGCCTCCTTACTCTACTTACCCTACATTGATGACATTTTCAGCATATGGACCCATGAGAAGGAAACCCTTGAATCCACAGGGATTTCAACAACTTCCACCCCATCATTAACATTAGCCTGGACCAGTCCACACAAGCGATCCACTTCCATGGCACTACGGTACAATTAAATGAAGGCCACATTTCTACCACCTTATATCGAAAACCTACTAACCTTGATTCTTACCTACATGTCTCTAGCTGCCATCCAGGACACATCACATGATCAGTTGTTTATAGTCAGGCCCAGATTTGCTTCAATCCCACAGACAGAGACAAACACCTACAGGATCTTTATCAGGCATTCTTAAAACTTAAATTCCCACCTGAGGAAGTGAAGAGACAGATTGTTAGAGCCAGACGAGTACCCAGGAATCTGCCTCTTTAGGACAGGCCCAACAAGGAAAATAACAGAACACTACTAGTCTCTGGCTTGAACAAAGACCTGAACTGGATGGGCCATTATAAAACTTGCCTGCCTTACATTCAGCTCCCAATTGACATCAAAAGCTAAGCATGGGACACTTCCAGGCCACTCGGTTAGCCTCATTAGCATCAGCACTACAATTGACAGGTACTCCTCCCCTTCCCTTTCTTTTTCTGTTATAAATTATGAGGATCCCCTTTTTCTCTCCACTCTGCTCATCTGAGAAAGTGGGTTTTTCCCACAAAAGTTCATGATACCATATATATATATATTAGTCTCTAGGGTGCTACAGGACTACTCGTTTTTCAAAAATTGTGTTACGCAGGAAATCTAATATTTCAAAATGCATCCAACTTAAACATATTGATCTTAAAGGAAAGTGTCCTTTAATCATAAGCTTGCTGGCTTACTCAGTATGACATTCTTCAATACAAGAAGTGCTTGTTTTTACCAGTTTATCAAATATTGATTTGAAGATGAGGATTTCTCTGTAGGAACTACAAGCTGAATGAGAACAACTAACGCTACTTGCCTTTACACCACTCCAACTTTTGCATGTTGTAAGTCTTAAAAGATTAGTTGCAATATCAATACATGTGTTTCTTTGGTAAATGCTATTTTTAACACCTCTGTTACATTTAATCTCCTCTACTTTCTTCTTAATGGTAGCCTCATGGGGAGAAAGAAGGAGTTTTTTTGAGGAGATGAAGATGATTCTCCTGGGGACTGGTTGGTAGGGAAGCTATAGCTTCATGAGATCACACAGCAAGTATTTTGCAAATTATGTAGGCTTGTTATGTTGGTCATAGGAATTCTTTATGAATGCTTGAGTTCTTCTGGAGCATCAAGAAGACTTGAATTGTGCAGCGTAACTAATTCATATATAGAAACTCGGTATAAGAACTGTAATTTGATAGCAAGTTAGTAGTCATGCCCTGAAAGCGTTTAACTGTGTCAGTTGTAAGAATTCTTTTTTCAATGTGGCAGCTTCATGAGGATACAACAGAAGGTCTTATCCTATGAGCTGCGGAGCACTATCAACTCCTATAAAATATAGTGCGAATTGAAGGGTGCAGGGCAATTTGTGAGAGGATCAGGCCCCTAAAAAATTGCTGGTCACAAAGGACACTTGAATTAACAAGCTCTATAAATATAATGTGCAACCTTACCTGATTTCATTATGGGTACGTCTACACTAGCCCCCTAGATCAATCTAGGGAGGCTAATGAGGGCGACTGGAATTGCAAATCAAGTCCGGGATTTAAATATCCTGCGCTTAATTTGCATGTTCCCGGACGGTCGCCATTTTAGAAATTGACTAGCCCGGAGTAACTACCTGCATCTACACGCGGCAGTGAAACGGGCTTCCAATTTAAAGCCCTAAATCGAATTATGTGGTATTCCTCCTGCAATGAGGTTTACCACCTAATTCAAATTAGGGGCTTTAAATCGGACTCCCGTTTCACTGCCACATGTTGACGCAGGCAGTTACTTCGGGCTAGTCAATTTCTAAAATGGCGACCATCCGGGAACATGCAAATCAAGCGCGGGATATTTAAATCCCAGGCTTGATTTGCAATTCCAGTCGCCCTCATTAGCCTCCTTAGATCGGTCTAGGGGGCTAGTGTAGACGTACCCTATTACTGTATCATTATAATCCTATTCTCCTTTGTTGTTGTTGTGTCTGTATATAACTTCAGTACCTGAAAAGATAATGGTGCACAATCAATTTGTAAGTACCTAGAAGAAAATAAGGTGATAAGTAACAGTAAACATGATTTGACAAGAATCAATCATGTGAAACCAAATTAATAGCCCTCTGTGACAGGGTATCAAGACTTGTGGATGGGGAGAAGTGGTAGATATGTTTTAACTTTAGTAACTCTTTTGATACTGTCTCATATGATCATCTCATAAACAAACAAGTAAAATATAGCCTAGAAGAACTTGCTATAAGATGGGTATACAACTGGTTGGAAAAACATACTCAGAGTAGTTATTAATGGTTCACTGTCAAGCTGGAAGGGCATATTGAGTGTTCCTCCTGGGATTGATCTTGGACTGATTCTGTTCAATGTCTTCATCAACAACTGCTGCAGAAATAAATCCAGGGGGTCATAGTGGACCAAAAGCGAAATATGAGTCAACAGTGTGACACTGTTGCAAAATAAGCAAGCATTATTGAGGGATATATTAACATGGGTGTTGTAGGTAAGACACGAGAAGTAATTACTCCCCTCTACTCTGCACTGATTAGGTCTCAGTTGGAGTATTGTGTCCTGTCCTGGGTGCTGCATTTCAGGAAAGAATGGACAAAGAGCAACAAAAATGATGAAAGGTCTAGAAAACATGATCAATGAGGAAAGAATGAAAAAATTGGGGTGGTTTTGTCTGGAGAAAAGAAAACTGAGGAATACGTAAGTCTTCAAATACATAAAAGGTTGTTATAAAGCGGAGGGGGATATGTTGTTCTCCTGAACTGCTGAGAACAGGACAAGAAGCAATGGGTATAAGGGAGAAATAGGTTAGACATTAGGGAAAACTTCCTAACTGTAACAGTAGATAAGCACTGGAACAAATTACTTAGGTAGGTAGTAGAATCTCCCTCACTGGAGATTTCTATAAACAGGTTATATGAAAACTTATCAGGGGTGTCCATGTGGGATTCTCCTAATAATTTTTTTTGGTGACCTCAGAGTGTGGCCACCAACTCTTGCTCATAGCTGGTCTGACAATTTTTCCTAAAATACATAAATAACTTCAGGAAAAACAAATAATATGCAAATATACACAGCCAAATAATTGTAATTTATTTATATAGTAAGAAGGTGTTGGGCAGTAGAGGTACCCATTCAGTGCACCCAGACTTTGCTCCTATTCTTGTGCTTGGAGCATGTCAGAGAGTGGAAACCCCTCCTGCTGCGAGGGAGCTTCCAAGCCCTGCAGAAATCTGGAGTCATTGAGCTGCTGCAGTAACTACCGCAACTGTAAACAGAGTATGGCCCCAGGTGGGGGCAGTGCCAACCTGACTCTCTCTCTCTCTCTCTCTCTCTCTGCCTCCTGCAGCAAGAGTGCACCATGGGGAATGTAAGTTGAGAACACGTGCAGAGTCCCTTGCTCCATGAGCCTTGGCTGGGTGGGAGTGGGAGAGATGCCCAGGAGAATGCCCTGATGACTGAATGCCACAGCTGCTTCCACTGAAAAGAGCTGCCTCCGGCACCATGAACTCTGGTGCCATGTGTCTACAGAGATGCTGCCTGGAGTTGCTGAGAAGACTGCATGGTAGAGGGATCCAGTCCCTGCTGGTGGTACCAGAGCAAACACCAAGGCATTGCATGTTGTTGTCCTTTGGTAACAGTTAGTCGAGGCAACAGCTGTAAGGAGGGGCGGCTGCATTTCTGCCTCCTGTTTCCAGCAATGCTTTGGGGGCTCTTGTGACTGCAAAATAATCCACTGGTGGCCACATTTGAGAAATGCGAGAGAGATAATACTTGGGCCTGCTTTAATGTAGGGGAAGGGAATACATGACCTATCAAGGTCCTGTCCACTCGTACATTTCTGTGATTCTCTTATTCCATTTTTCTCTGTGAAAAATGTGTAGTGGAGCTTGGCCCAGAATAAGTTTCCCATTATCTTTTTGGACTTTGCAGAGACCCAGAATGTTAAACATTTAGCCATTTTGCTGGGGGGGGGAGAGGCGGCAGATTTGTTTGTTTTTGTTTTTAAATGTTCTGTGTTTATTTAACATGCTTTGTTTGGGTGCATGGCTCTGAGAAGCACAATGCTATTTTTCCCCATAGTTTAAATCTATTGACAAAAGGCTCAGATGTATTGCTGACATGGCATCAAGTCTGTGTTCAGGTATCAATTGCAGTTCTTAAGACTCTTCTGTGCTGGAGGGTGAAAATCAGAAAATAAAATCCTAGTTGTTGCTATAGACTGGGTTCAAGCCACAGTAGCTGTGGTAAATAATAAATGTGATCAAATAACACACAAGATGGATGGTTAGGCAGAGTAAATATGAAAGAATTATACATTTGGAGAAACAATCTGTGTAATCTGAGAGTACATATAGAAAGTAGAGAAGCAGTTCCTTCTAGACTCATTTTATACTCCAGTCTTTTGAAGAGATACATAGCACACAAATTACTTTCTTATAGGATGGATGTGTGGCATGCTTCCAGCTATATTGCTAGAAAATATTGCATTCAGTTACATATATTTATACAGGTGCAACTTAGAGTGTGTACAAATAGGTTTTGTGGAGAGAAGGAGCACACCAAATAATTTATTTTATAAGAATATATATTGACTTCTAAATGGTTTAAAATATTTTCATAGGTAAAATTGTATTTCTAGTTCAACAGTAAAATTGCTTCTGATTTGTAAAGAAATGAAAAGAGCAAAGTGCACTTATGGACAGAAAAGAGTCTTTTATAAATGCCACCCTGGCATTCTGTGTTTATTTTCTATCAGCCACTTCCATATCAGATTTGCTCAATGTACAAGTCAACATAATTCTTCTAAAGTGTCTTCACTGAAGCTCAACCTAATTTCTGCAAATCAAACTTAGTTGTTTATGCCTTGTACTTTACTTCATCATCAACCTTCAGCAAACTTACACACATTCTGGAATGGAATCAAGCTGCCAATGTTGGTGACATTGCTACATCTTACCATTCCGCATCCATGCTAGCTCATCTGTGCTGATAAAAAATAGAAACTTACATTTGTTAGCAAGCTGGACAGGTATGACTCACAAGACAAAGGCCAATCTCCTATTGATTCATGTGCCTAACTACCACTAACATTAATGAATGTCACGGACGTTTATTGATGAGAGAACAGGCACTTGAGCAAGCGGGTAAGTGTAGTAAATAAGTTGACATTTTTATAGTCACTTTTCTGATCATAATAACCCAGTACCTGACGTTTTAAACTCCTTGAACATAAATATTGAATAATGAGTTTATATTAATAGCTGGTAAAATCTAGCAAGGCGCATTCAGTCTGTTATTGAAAGAGATTGTCAGTGGTTCTGTTTGGGAGAACATTCTCTAATGAGTGTTTGTTAGATTTTTTTTTTAAGCATAAGCCTCTTGCCTGCCACTCTTCAGCTTTCATCTTTCCTGCAGGAAAGGTTAGTGAGAAAATTATCTTGAGGGAAGTTATATCATTAGTTGGGGTCTTCTGATTTACTTAACTCATTTCATTCTTATTTTTGAAGTCTGCATGGGCATGGAATGGGTATGGTGTGGTCCTTATGAATCAGTGATCTCCTAGTGACAAAGATGGAGCTGACTATTTAGGTCCTTCATCTCTTTGTGATAGAATAGACCATATGCACTACGTCTATTAATGTGGCTGATGGTTGGAGAGGGTTGCGCTTGAGTGGCATGGTTCTTTCTACTCAGATTTGTATTAATAGGGGCTTATTGTGATGAGAACAGTTTCATGAGAGATATTGTGGAGTCATCCTCCTGGCCAGTATGCACATGGGAGACAGCGAGCAACGCAATTCAGGATGCAGTGCATCAGTCTGCTAATTACTATTAAAGTTATACTAATACTACATTAGCACTTAGGAATCCCAGTGCAGGATCACTGGCTGCATCTAGACTGGCATGATTTTCCGCAAATGCTTTTAACGGAAAAGTTTTTCCGTTAAAAGCATTTGTGGAAAAGAGCGTCTAGATTGGCACGGATGCTTTTGCGCAAAAGCATCCGTGGCCAATCTAGACAGTTTTTATAAAAAAGCCCGATCGCCATTTTAGCCATCGGGCTTTTTTGCGCTAAACAGTTCTTCGCTGTCTACACTGGCCCTCTTGTGCAAGTATTCTTGTGCAAGAGGGCTTTTTCCCGAGCGGGAGTGTGAAAGTATTTGCGCAAGAAGCACTGATTTTGTACATTACAAAGTCAGTGCTCTTGCGCAAATTCAAGCGGCCAGTGTAGACAGCTGGCAAGTTTTTGCGCAAAAGCAGCCGCTTTTGCGCAAAATCTTGGCAGTCTAGACGCAGCCACTGTGTCCATCAAGTGAAGTGCTTTACAAACAAACAATGAGCTCTTTATTAATTAGATATGCACAGTACAATTTATCTATTTTCCCAATTTTTCCCAAGATTGGGATATGTGAGGTAGTGTCTGAATTCCCATCCAAAGCAACATGACTGGATGGGGAAACTGCCCACATAAGATGGCAATTCAGCTGAGGGATTCAAAATTCAGGTTCCCTGAGGAATGTCAGGCTGCTTCTGGAATTCCAGGTAGTAACTGGAGCCAAAAGTACATCTCTCCATTTCCCCTCTCTTTCTGTAGATTTGGCTGCAGTCACCCATCTTTGTCACCCCTCTTTAGATTATTGCAAAATGTTCTGCATTGGATTACTCTTGAGAAATACTTAGAAATCCCACTCAGTGCAGAGTGATGCTACAAACTGTCAAGTATGGGTTCTCTTGGCCAGGCCTCCGGGGCATAGCTGATACCTACCTCAGCAACCTCACCACATCACATGGATAGCAACAAGACTTATCTACCAATAAAATGGAGCTTGTCAGAGTCCAGCACTCAACACCATATATGGGCATCACACCACACCCAGACCACACCCATGCCACTCCCAGAGCACAAACAACACCAAATATGGTAATAGGCAAGAACATAAAAACCTCTCAGCCCTTAGCTCAGGGAGGACTCCCGAATATTGGAAGACAGAATCTGAGTCTGGCTTAGGACTGATCACCCAAAGGCCGCCTCCCACCCCCCAAATCTAAAAAGGGGTGTAGGAATCTTGAGCATGCTCCAATTCCTTGTGTGTCTTTGTGTTGTTGTTGCTGAGTTTGTAAGTATTTAATTTACCCTCACTGTTGTTAAGTGGTTTAAAAGAGACAGGTTAGAAAATACATTGCTCTGTGGTAACTTTTACCCTTGCTATTGTCAGTGTTAAAGAAACAGTTTTTTTTTAAAATGTGTATATATTTGACTTAGCTGTAACTTAGGTAGAGTTTAAAAATAGTTGTGGTTCAATTGTTTGAGGCAAATATTGGGTAATTGTTCATTTTAAGTTGTTCAGTTTAATAAATCATTCCTTCTTTGTTAAAACTTGTTGTCTTGCCATCATTCGGTATTTTCACTGGGTATTTGGCCTTAAGCCTCTGGGACTCCTGCCATTTTACCGAACCAAGCACCAACACAAACTTATTTAGTACTTAAGAACATACTGGGTTAGACCAAAGGTCCATCCAGCCCAGTATCCTGTTTCCAACAGTGGTCAATTCCAGATGCCCCAGAGGGAGTGAACAGAGCAGGGAATCGTCAAGTGATCCCTCTCCTGTCATCCATTTCCAGCCTCTGACGGACAGAGGCCAGGGACAGCACCACTACCCATCCTAGTTAATAGCGATTGATGGACCTAACTTCCATGAATTTATCTAGTTCTTTTTTGAAACCTGTTAAAGTCCTGGTCTTCACAACATCCTCTGGCAAGGAGTTCCACAGGTTGACTGTGCACTGCATGAAGCAAAATGTCCTTTTGTTTGTTTTAAACCTGCTGCCTATTAATTTCATTTGATGACCCTAATTCCTATGTTATGGGAACAAGTAAATAACTTTCTTATTCACTTTCTTAAGGGATAGAAAATAAGACACAGAATATCTTACTGCCCCTGTATAAAACTATGGTATGCCCACATCTTGAGTACTGTGTACAGATGTGGTCTCCTCACCTCAAAAAAGATATTTTGGCTTTGGAAAGGGTTCAGAAAAGGGCAACTAAAATGATTAAGGGTTTGGAACAGGTCCCATATGAGGAGAGGCTAAAGCGACTGGGACTTTTCAGTTTGGAAAAGAGAAGACTGAGGGGGGATATGATAGAGGTATATAAAATCATGAGTGGAGTGGAGAAGGTGAATAAAGAAAAGTTATTCATTAGTTCCCATAATATAAGGACTAGAGGACACCAAATGAAATTAATGGGTAGCAGGTTTAAAACTAATAAGCAAAAGTTCTTCTTCACACAGCTCATAGTCAACCTGTGGAACTCCTTGCCAGAGGAGGCTGTGAAGGCTACAATTATAACAGAGTTTAAAGAGAAGCTAGATAAATTCATGAAGGTTAGGTCCATAAAAGGCTATTAGCCAGGGGGTAGGAATGGTGTCCCTGGCCTCTGTTTGTCAGAGACTGGAGATGGATGGCATGAGACAAATCGCTTGATCATTGTCTTCGGTCCACCCCCTCTGGGGCACCTGGCGCTGGCCACTGTTGGCAGACAGGCTACTGGGCTAGATGGACCTTTGGTCTGACCCAGTATGGCCATTCTTATGTTCTTATGTTCTCCATACCTGTCATAATTTTATAGACCTCTATCATATCCTTCCTTATTCTTCTCTTTTCTAAGCCTAAAAATCAGTCTTTTTAATCTCTCTTCATATGGCACCCATTCTAAACCCCTAATCATTTTTGTTACCCTTTTCTGATCCTTTTCAAATGCCAATATATCTTTTTTTGAGATGAGGTAACTACATCTGTACGAAGTATTCAAGATGTGGGCGTACCATGGATTTATATAGAGGCAATAATATACTCTCTGGCTTATTCTCTATCCCTTTTTTTAACGATTCCTAACATTCTGTTTGCTTTTTTCACTGCTACTGAACATTGAGTGGATGTTTTCAAAGAACTATCCACAATGATGCTAAGATCTCTCTCTTGAATCGTTATAGCTAGATTAGTCCCCATCATTTTGTATGTATAGTTGGGATTATTTTTTCCAATATGCATTACTTTGCATTTATCAACATTAAAATTCATTTGCCATTTTGTTGCCCAATCACCTAGTTTTGTGAGATCCCTGTGAAACTCTTCACAGTCTGCTTTGTTCTTAGCTATCTTGAACAGTTAGTATCATCTGTAAATTTTGCCACCTTACTATTTAGCCATTTCTCCAGATCATTTATAAATAAATTGAATAGGATTGGTCTCAGTACAGAGTTTTTGATTGATAGTTAGGGTCCAGTCAGATCTTGATTAAAGAACACTATAAACCCATGTGTAACCATTGGGTGGGCTAGAGTTTACTTCATAATCCTTCTGCAGTGCCTAGGAACTCTCAATACCCATAGAAAAGCAAATGGAGACTCAGAAGTCAGTCATCAAGGATTTTCAGCAAGGATTACACAGGGTCAACCTCCCCACAACCAAGTCCAAAAGAACAAAAAGAATTAACTTAATTCTTCTTAAGTACCAAATTTATAAAATCTTATAATGAAAAATAAACACCACCACCAATTAATTTCTCCAACATAACAAAGATATTTTATAATTTGCATTATATTATGTTCACAATTTATCTGTCTCACTGTCTATCTATCTAGTTTAGAAATGTGTGAGTCTGACAGCAAGTTTGTTCAAGAACTGCTTCTAAATGGTAACATCTAGGATCAAAAGTTGGTATACAGCTTCCTCTTATTCTAACTTAGAGCAAAGTTGGGTTTGGTTGTGCCAGGAAAATGGAATGTGCCTGGAATTTGATTGTTTTTCATAACATGGAAAGGAAGGAGACTATGCAGAGGGACACAATACTTCAGAGTGACAACTAGAGGGAGTGAGCATGGGGGGACAGCTATACTGTGGAGTGACCACTGGGGGCAGCCACACTAGGGAGTGGCCAGATGGGGTGGGGGCTCACCATTTTGCCAGCCGTGAGCCCAGGTAAGTGGCCCAGTGCCAGAGTAGGGGAGGAGCAGCACTGGCCCCACCTTCGTGTGCCCCCCCCCCCAAACACCCCTGGCCCCAGGCAGTGCAACCGTGCCCCACCCCCTGCAGGAGATGCAGCCTCCCTCCCTCCCCCCCACTGCAACTGGGCCACCCAGCATGGCTACACCTGGCCAGCCTGCACGGCCTCTCCCTAGCTCTGAGCTGGGCCCAGGAAACACCACCAGAAATGGCCTGTGTAGTGCTCCTACCTCCCCCCTGGGCCAGGCCCAGGAAGTGCCAGTGGAAGGCCTGCACGGTCCCCACCCCCAGGCTGGGGACAGGTCTGGGAATTGCTGGCAGGAGGCCTGCATTGCAGCCCCCCCCCATCCTCACCCCAGACTAGCCTCCTCCCTCCCAGCTGCCCTGCCCCCATCCCTAGGCTGGACCCAGACAATGCTAGGTTAGTCTTCTAGTACATAAATAAAGAAAACCTTATATAAAGTGTCAGTTCCCACAGAAACTGACACAGAAAAGTAACTGAGTTTGCAAAACCTTAATTTGAGTTCATCTGAATCTCAGTTACAGTTTGATCACCTGAATCTGTACTGTTTGCTGAGTCAAAAGCATGGCAACCATATCTTTTCTCCTTTTGTTTGTAGAAACTTCCAGCTGTAATCCATACAGACTCTTCCTCCTCCTAAGCGGAAAGCACTCAGTTAGCTTAAGTTCATAAAGTACAGATTAAGTACATACATTTAATAAATCCACTGGTAACAAGAAACATTCAAAACTGAGAATAGTGCAATATAAATAACTTTCCCTATTATCACAGTTAACTAAGAGAAGAGTTGATGACTCATATTCAATAGTTAAGACAATTTAAAACAGTTTGGCTAAAATCAAATACCATTCGAAATACACAGTTAAAATAAGAGACATTATATTTCCCTCCTAATTTCTCCTTTCTTGCATTACTACTGCTAGGGCTTTTCTGATGGATAGTTAACAAAGTCACTAATCTACAAAATGTTTCTGAGGTGGGGGAGAAACCAGCTTGCATTTTTTTCCTGGGTCTCAGCTTCTCTCAGCCCACACAGGACACATGGGCTTTTGTAAGCAGCTGCCCTGACTATTTGTCCACAATTACACACACACAAGACCTAGCCTTCCGCAGTCATATGATCGCATCAGACTCCAACCTTTCTAGACCTTGTGGCTGTGAGGAAAATCTTGAAAATCTGACTTACTTGTAACCAATGCACTGGCATCTGCCTGAGTCTGCACACCACTTGAAACAATATCTCCAGGACAGGTGAATTTCTCCATGTATCCCACAGAGGTGTTGTTTCCCCCAGCCAACCAGCATCCCAGCGGAGAACTGTGTGTCTGTGTGTGCTGGGTTTAGCATTGCAAAGCCTCACTGCTGTCACTTCCATGTCTTTGGAAAAAGGAAGGGGACTCCTGGGGTTGTCCAGCCTGCTTCCAAGGTGAGAGAAACCCCCTGCAGTCACTCCTAGTTGGGGGGAGAGTAGACCCTTATGTTGCTGCTCTTCTCAGAGGGAGAAGGTGACACTGACACTTCAAATGGGAGACCGTGTCCTGACATAAGCAGTGGTGGCAAAGCTATGGGCAGGCTCTCTATTTTGGTGTGCTTAGAGCTGCCAATTTTCTTAATCTGGGCCTTGGCTATTTTACAGAGTGCCTCACTGCCTATGCACCATCCCAAAAGCTGAGATCAACTGAGTGTGCTCATCCGAAATCCCTAGCTATGTCTGGTATGGAGGAGGGGTACGAATGACTAGGCCATTCTCTACAGAATGTCCTTGCCTCTGGAACTTGCTTCTCACATGCTTATGATCTGACCTGTGTTACATGACCTTCTTTGCAATTAGCAAGGTCGGGCTATTTATCCGGTCTTTCTCCTGCAGGGGTAAATTTCCTGGCATGTTCCAGACATTGTGTCAATTTAGTTACGTTTTAATTTTTGTCATGTTCATAATTGTACTCGTGTGCCAAGAGGTCAGCATAGATAGCTTGATAGACTGAAAATGCTACCAGCAAATCCAATCAAGTGAACATCCTTTGGTTTTTTGATGGCTTTACCTCTCCTTGTTTCAAGCCCAGGAGGCGGCCTTAAAGCTGATGAAAAGATAAATTCAATTACACTTAAAACTGACTTTGGCTGTTAGAACTCATCCTGCTCTTACCTCGCTTTGCCATCCATCCTATTGCAATCATTTAAATTTGCCCCAATAGTAGTTTGCCTATTAGCTTTGCTAATGAATTTACTAGTGCAAAAGACCACTTGCTGGGCTATCCTAAACATAATGAATGTAATTATTTAGCACAAAACCAGGGCAGCATCTCTTTCTCTCTTGACAGAATAATTCTTTGTTCTCTCATTAGCCATGTGCCTTGGTCTCAGTAAACTAGTTATTGACCTACTCATTTAAGGAGCTTCACTCTAAATGCAGCTTCCCTTATTTAACTCAGATAAGTTCCTATAAATTCTCCTCACCATGCAGTACTAGCATGTAAAAAGTAGCCATTGTTCATTTGTTGTGAAGAAAACTAGAAGACAGGAAGCTGCTCTTAGATAAATGTGCAGCCTCCTGAGTCCTGCTTGCTTTTCCCTGGTTATAATGGATACAAAACTGTATGGGGCTTAGTAGACATCATGTAAACGCTATAGGAAATCTGAGCCAATGAATCATGGAGACAGACCCCTACTGAGTACTGTGTATCTGAACAGACTGCAGATAGAAAACAGCTTAAGCAAGTGTCTTTCATATGACAAGAATACATAAATTAGAATTGAATTGAGAATATTTGACTCAGTTTTAGTCATCTTAGAACAACAAAGTACCACTGATATGTGATGTATAAACCACTAATTACTCTCAATGTGCTGAAGGCCAATATAGAATTATGTTGTATGTGCATAGCGTCTGTCACCATTTACTTTTTAAAAATCACATCACATTGGGTCAGACTGGTCCTGATGTCTTTCTGTCAGGTAAGATGTGATAAGATTTAGTAAGATGAGACTTGCATAGCATAATGTGAAACAACATCAGATTATGTGTTAGAAAATAAAAGAAATCCACAGTGTTAAATCCGTATCCCTGTCCTCCCCATGGCAGCAATTCAGTGTAAGGTTACGCATACCCTCAGAATAGGGACACAATTTTAATCTTTCTTTTCATTATATATATATAAAACAAATAACAGTTAAAATGGAGTGTGCCTATCCTTCCTTCTTAGGATATGTGTAACTCGCACCGAAATAGACACATACATACACATGCACACACGATAATTTCTTTAACAGAAAAGCTTTTAGGGAAAGTGTTTGCTATTAGAAAGTTTACTTTGCAAGACGGTGGTATTTTTCTATTTCTCCTTGGTAGATTAAGGAATAATGGCTGTATTTTAAGTGTAGCTGTCTGGGGGAATGTACCTACGCTGCAGAAAGTTATCAATAAACACCCCAATTTGGGGAAACCTTGTTTACATTTTCATTGCACTTTTCTTCTTTTGAATAATGATGCTTCAATATATATCTTTTTTACTGCAATTGCCAGAGTCCTTATAAGTGTAACTTGGCTTGACAACTCAAGAATAGGGTTGCCAGATGGTTTCAACAAAAATACCGGACACACTTGACATTACATCACAATCTACATTACATCTTATTTAGAAAATACCAGACATTTCTATTTTCTCATGTAAATTTTCTCAATTTGTTTCCCGAACAGAAAACTCAAATACTGGACTGTCTGGTTCAAAACCGAAACCTGGCAACCCTACTCAAGAGTTTTAAGCTAGAGAGGAGACAAATTAGAATGGAATCTATTGGGGAAAAAGGAGATGGGATGAGCTACTAAATATGGGTATGTCTACACTAGCCACCCTAGTTCGAACTAGGGTGGCTAATGTAGTCACTCGAACTTGCAAATGAAGCCCAGGATTAAAATATCCCGGGCTTTATTTGCATGTTCCCGGGCGCCACCATTTTTAAATGCCCGGTAGTTCGGACTTCCTGCCCGCTACAGCGCACGGCTAGGTAGTTCCAACTAAAGCCCTAATTCGGACTACCGTTACTCCTCATTGCAGGAGGACTAATGGTAGTCTGAATTAAGGGCTTTAGTTGGAACTACCTAGCCCGTGTTGCATGTAGCTGCGGGCAGGGAGTCCGAACTACCGGGCATTTAAAAATGGCGGTGCCCGGGAACATGCAAATAAAGCCCGGATATTTTAATCCCGGGCTTCATTTGCAAGTTCGAGTGACTACATTAGCCACCCTAGTTCGAACTAGGGTGGCTAGTGTAGACATACCCTATGGTATAAGGAGTTCAAAGGTACAGCCTTCACCTGCCATGAGTTGCCTGTGCAACCGAGGGGTGGATAGGAGGAGGAATGGCAGCACAAGGAGTCCAGGGACCTGGGCAACAGTCCCTTAAGTCCCTTTCTTAATCTGGCCCTGCTGGAGAGTGACCACGGGCTATTTGAGGGTGCACAAGAGACAGCTGACTGTACTATGCTGGGAAAGTGCAGCCATTTCTGCCCCATAAATAAACATCTCCAAACAAACCCTCATAAGATTTAGCTAAAGAAGATGCTAGAAATTCTCACTTGTAGTGGACTGAATGTCTCTTGGAAGGAAGGATTTGTTTTGATTGCCATCACTTTTCTAATCTATCGCTGAGTCTTATTTGAGAGAAGAGCAAGTGGTGCCAAGGCAATGCAGCACAACCCCCTTCTCCTGCTCCTAGCACAGTGACTGTTAGAGCTTGATTTCGAAATGATAAAAGGCATCACTTTTCCAGTTGACCTATAAATTTCTGGATCACACAATTGCTTTCTGCAAATCCAAGCTAGCAAGTTAATGTGGAACACATCACTAAGTAAAGAAAATAAGACAACTGCCATCCTTTAATTCTATTCCCATATTTCTTCCAACCTCTAATAGTCATTGCTTTTCTATGGGAAACAATTTGGCACTGAAATATTATAAGTTGCAAGAAGATGATTAATACATCTCATTTCTTGCCAAGTGTTCCTGTTACATTGTCAATAACTAAACCTAGCAGTTTACTTTGGGTTTGTTACAAATAATCCTATTTGAGGCTAGTTTGAATTTAGACAGAGAAGTCTATTAATAAACCATTCTTTTCTACAACTGTTCCTAAGTGTAAGTTTATAAAGATTTATTCAGTTACATTTTAAACCATAAATTTCAGCTAAGAATCCATTATGATATTGTGATAAAACTGAATATCAGAATATTATTTAAATATATATTTTATGCTTTCATAATTAGATAATAGGCAAGTGAGGAATGATGCAAAACATGGCATGTATGATATGAGACAACTGCCCACTTAGGGGTACATCTAGACTACAGGCTTTTGTCGTCGACAGAAGTTTTGTCGACAGATACTGTCGACAAAGCTTCTGTCAACAAAGAGCGTCTAGACTACATCCAGTTCTGTTGACAAAGCAAGCCGCTTTGTTGACATGACAGTGTAGACACAAAGGACAGTGTAGATGCAATAAAGCCTTCTGTCGACGGAACTCTGTCGACAAAAGACGTTATTCCTCGTAGAATGAGGTTTACAGCCATCGACAAAACTGCTGAGTTCTGTCGACGTTATGTCAACAGAACTCAGCAGCAGTGTAGACACAGGAATAGTTTTGTCGACAACAGTCCACTTCTGTCGAAAAACCCTGTAGTCTAGACACACCCTTGAAGTTTAGTTATGCCAATGTGGAGGCAGAACTGTGCTAGGACTAGGGAGTATCATCTCACAGGGCCATTGACAAACAGAATTATGGATTTGCTTCAACACGGAGTCAGTTAGAATTAGTTGCTTTTATTAATTTTTCTACGTCACTACTATTACAGGGTTAATACTGCCAAATGGTTACAGAGCTACTGCAAAGTGACACATCAATAAGCGCAGGCAGAGCAATGCATAAAAGAGTAACAGGCACTTAGAAATGCTTACGTCCCTTCAATCTGTGGGGAGTCCCGTCCCCATCACCTCACACCAGGGCCACAGTGGATGTGGCTCCAGCTGGGGGAAATCCAGGCACCCTCGAGGTTGGGGTCCCAAGCAAAACTCACCCGGGGCAGGACTCCTAGTGATCTTATACCTTAGCTGTTTATCGAGTGTACACACACTGGCTCAATGCCATTCTCAACATTCCCACGGAGCTGAGAATCAAGGACATGTTATTTATCCCATACTTGCTTCTCAGCTAGGAAGCTTAGGGCTACGGTTGATGAAGGCCATCTGATAAAGAACAACTAGCGTTTTTGTTGGCAGGGTTCATAGATGACCTAGAGGAATAGAAATGTAACCCCTGCAGGCCTACATATGGCTTACACTACAGGGAGAAGTGCGTTATCCAAGATTTTTACTTAAATATTGAATAAACGTGGATAAGGCAGCAGTGAGATACCTGTGTATATAAAAGCCAGCAATGCCCCTTTCAAAGTCACTTTTTAGATTAGAACTTCATTATAAGATGGTTTGGGCCATGGCTGCCTCTTCATTCTTGACTTCAACTAGCTTCATTGGGTCATTAAAAAAGGCAGGTCTATGATATTTTAAAGGCTTTTGAATACAGTGCTTTTAAATGACCCCCAAGAAACCCTTACTTATTGCAACTTGTTGAGACTTTTGGGAACTTATAAGTGGAGTTATTATTTTTACTATTATTTATTAGTAGATAAATATCAAGATTGAGGTCCCAAGGTACTAGTGAACACTCAGGAAGACAATCTTGCAATCTACTGGGAAGCAAAGCAATCAGAAATTAAGGGAGAGGTGGGGAAAAGGAAACAGTGATTTCATAGTTAGTTCTGAGTACAATTTGATGGGTTTGAAAACATTTTTTCTTCACTGTAAATACATAAATAAACATAAACTAATACCATAATGATCCTCAAGCTAGGATGCTAATTTTGAAGCATCACAACAGAAGTAGGTCTTGAGGAGAGGTTTTGAAGGAGGAACCAAAATCATGATATTGTATGAAATACAAACACTTAAGTGTCTGTAAATGAACATGATGTATTTTGCTCTAGTATTCATCAAACAGAAAGGAGAATCTGTCTCAGCATGCTGTCAGATTATCATTAATTTTTAATAGTATTAATGTTTATTAGTGACAGATGATTGACTTTAAGTGCCTCATGAATAATAAATAATGATGTGGATTTCTGGTATCTGCCTTAGATTTTTATGCAAGACCAGTGGGAGTAACTTTCACTCGTTCAGTCAGACTTTAGGACTCTTTCAGCTTTAAGACTTCTCCCATTTTAGCACCGAGAAACTCACAATGATTTTTTTTGGACACTTTCTTAGGCCACATAGATAGTTCTGAAGCTTCAGGGTGACGGGAAGTTCATCACTGTTCTTTTAGCTAATCCAGGACGTCTGGAAGGTGCATTATTCACTCTAAGGTCCTGTTGGATTTCATAACACTTAAACACCTGTGTCCATCAAACAGCACACACAGGATCTCAGCCAGGGCTGTTCTTGACTTTGTAATTTCATTGACTGACAGTTTAATATCTATTTATTTTCACATCTGACTCCAGTAGAGACAGGCTGGCATCCCGAATGTCAGGCTATTATGCTGACAACTGTGTTTTTTCATTATTTTAGGAAGGGGGGGTTTCTTAAGTAGAGTTCTTTTGAAGCACAGTAACTGTAATAAAGACCAAATTATAGTTCAGATATAATTGGCAGCAACTAGTGATAGGTTACCTGTATTTATATAAGAGAGGGGGCATACAATTTTAGTTTTAATAGTAAACGAACTCTTATGTCTCTATTTTTAAATGAGATGTATAATTATATTATTTAAATAGCTGGAATAGTTGACATTATTATGGTATTTTATAAACAGTGCTTTCTTTGCTGAAATTAAATGTTTAGAGTAAGGTTTTTTATTTTGATCACATTTTGTTCAGCCTCTGAACAGAAACAAGTAGTTTTGCTCCATCCAGATTCTGTAATATTGAAACAATGTTTCAATAAGAAAATGTAAGAAAATGTTTCAAGAAGAGTAAAATATAAATAAAATCTCTAACCAAGGCGGTGTTGGAATTCAGAAGGAGAAAAGCTGAGCGTAAAAATGCTTGGGCGCTGGCCAAAAATAATGATGCTGTAATAATGTTCTCCAGATGTTAGGCAACTAAACCAGTCCAAAATTGCAGTTGCTTATCTACTGTCATTCATTCCATACTATATAAACAGAAAACTGTTGTTTTTAGTTCAGTGGGTTGTGATGAGTATTGTAATTATTCCAAGTCACCAGAACTTCTTAGAGTTGTGTGGGTTTTCTCAATATAGCAAAAACTGGCAACACAGTACATTACTACTGAGGTACACAGTGCTTCCACAGAAGAATGGCCCTGTTATTACACACAGTTGCACAGACCTACTTCATTCCCTGAATTACTGTGTTTTTACAATTTGTAAGAAAGAAACCAACATCTCTTTGTTAAACACTTGGAGGTATTCTGAGTACAAAATACAAATTCCACTCTATTCAAAATATAATTATTCACAAAATTAACAGCTTTACCTTTGTAGTACATCGCCACAGAATCGTATTAACTTCATTCTGGCTTCTTAGAAATTACAATGGAATTACTATAATTAATTTTAAGAATCCTACCTGCAGTAGTTCTGTAGAGTTCATGCGCTAGCCTTCCCTAGTAAATCATAAAGGCCAAATCCCTGGGCTTGGAGAGTCTGGCTATATGAGAATCTGAACTGAGTGCAGGGTGGCACAAATATGTGCTTAAGAAGGTGCAGAGAAGAATTTTCTATCTTTGCTTGGGTGCAGAGCTCAGAGCGTGATAACCTATAAGGCAACCCACTATATATTTGATGATAGGCTAGTATCTGTGTAGATGTGGCTGAACTCACCACACATTACCCCTTCCTAGGCTCCTGCCTCACCAGTACTCCCTTCCCTCCCCTACATCTGCTCTATCTCTAGAGTGAACACGCCAGATACCTGGGCTTTCCCCAAATAGTGCCGCTTTGCACATTGGTCTTACTGCATTCAGTACCTTATAGCACCATTTCCTTGGTGAAGAGGCTTTAGCCCTGAAAATGTTAGAGAACTTTGGTATTTCCATCCTGTCTCATAACGTCCAACAGAATTACACTAATTATACAAGAAGGTGTAAGTCAGAGGATGATGCAGCTTACAGACTGTTGTGATAAGATAATGAAAGATCCTATGGGTTAGCTTTCTAAGTCAACTTGCATTAAGTAAGTGGGGGGTTTTTAAGTTTTGTCCTTAACACTTTGCCTATTATCTGAAAAACTGTAAGGTAAAGAAGTTTCCTTGCAAACTGAAAATATTTAGGCACAGATTTTCAAAGTTATTTAGGCATCTAAAATGCAAATAGGGGCCTAGAAGGATTTTCCTAAGTGCCTAGCTGACACAGAAATTACAGTGAATTAAATGCTTAAACACTTGTGAATATCCCACTACATGTCCATATGCATCTGTAAGTGCCTAAATACCCTGAAATCTCTGGCCCGTAGTGGGCTAGGGTGTAATCTGATTTCAGTGCATTCTGCTACAAATGGAAGAAAGTGCAGTATTTTTAAAAATAAGGCCCTTAGAATGTGCTTGCGATGAAAGGAAAAGAGAAACACCATAAACCATTGTAATTGCATGATCAGCATTGAGATATTTTTGCACCCCCATGTGAGAAAAGGTCTTTATACAGGTAGGTGAAGTATCCACATTTTAAATACTGGTGAAGTATTGGTATTTTGAGTGTGGTTAGTAGATAGCCAAGAGTGTGGCAAGAACAAATGGAAATCTTACATGAGCCTAATGTTTCTGTTTGTATACACATAAAATAGAACAGGATTTTAAAAGCTAATACAATTTTCTATTATAACGACACCCTTAATAACAATATGGTTTCTCTACAGAGATATAAACAAACAGAATACCAAATGAGATAATACCATAAAACAGATGCTTTATTTCTAGGATTGAACTGTACTTGTTTTGAAACATATACTGGCTTTAAATAATCAGTAATAAATGCAATATGAAAATTTAGTTTCCTTTGTTACATGGATATACATTATTGTGTAATTCTCTTAGCATTACAGAATAATTTATAACATGATTCATGTTACTGTAGCCACATGTAATATCTGACCAAGAATTTACCATCACAGATTACAAATTGTAGGAATTTACGTTAATTGTAGCTGTAGTACTGATAAAATGAGCATTTACAGAGGGGATGTTCACTGGCATTAGATGCTATAGTCATCTCATGTATTTTACTGGAGTCTATTGTTTATATTTTGCATAAAAGTTGCTGCTGGCTTAAATGAAATGAACCGTACTATACGATTAAAAATTTAGTTTGTTTCCTTTACAATACAAATCACCAAAATAGTTCAGATAAGGAAGAGCTGACCTGAACCTATATCCAAAGTTCCAAGTAAGACATAATATAGGTTTTATATATGTAATTTCCCTTGTCATTACTTTTTGCTTAATTCATTTTACTTCCATGTCTTTGCATTTCTGCATTTCAGATTACATTACAAATCACAAATTCTCACAAAAGTGACTTTTATCATACATTTTTAAGTCTAGATTTTTGATGTGCATGATTTTTTAATCAGTATTCAATTTGACTCCTAAAACTATTGACCCATTGTTCTTTCATTCTGGGGTGATTATCCCATGATAAAATATTAAACCTAGTGTGTGCAATGTGAACTTGAAACCTTTCTGTCTCAAATGAAGTGTTCTTTGCCAGTGTGCTTTCAGGATTTACAATGGTTCACCAAACTTGCACGGATATTTGATCATATCAGTCAACTCAGTCTTCCTATATGGGAAGTATGTCAAGAGTCTTTGTATTGGCTGACAAGATCACGGCCTTTAAAAACACCTCATTAACAATATGGTAAGTGAATCTGATTTTTTAAAATAATTTTAAAAACTAAATCAGTCAAATTATCTCTAATACGCAAAATGAAGTATACACTTGCAAAGAGAATTATTGGTACCCTTCCTTTGAACCAATATTTAAAAATCAGGTTAACATGTTTGCATCACACAACTGGACTGGTTGAACTGGACATTATTTTAACAAATAAACAGAATTAAAGTAATGGCCCTGTGTTGGTTATACGGTCATCCAACATCTTGACAGATGGTGTTTAGCAATGATATGGGGGAAAAGCCTGATGTGCAAGCAGCACAAAACAGAAATATCTGGCAATACTGAAAAATCAGCAAGAAATACCAGTGAAACACTCTTTCTTTTTGGTTTTTATCTCAAGTGGTCCTCTCAAGTGGCCCATGACAATTTTGGAAGGCAGCAAGTTGGCTCCTGATATCAAAATGGTTGAGAATCACTGGCATAACCCAGCTCAGTATTGCCATCCAGTCTTCAGCTTCAACTTTTCCCAATCTCTTACATCGACTTAGTCTTCCTTTGTCTTGGCGTAAGCACATTTCCCTGCTCTTTGCAGCCTCAGCATCTCCTATTGTCCTGATTCTTTCCTAGCAAACAGATGCGATGGTTGGCTTAGGACAGGGGTGGGTAATAAGTGGCCTGTGTCTGGATGCAGTTCACTAGGGTTCACCTGGTAGGTCAGCAAATGTTTTATTTACCTGTGCATTTGCAGGTATGGCTGCTCACTGCTCCCATTGGCCAGGAACGGCGAACTGTGGCCTTTGGGAGCTGTAAATGGCTGTACCTGCAGACATGCAGGTAAATAAAGCATCCAGCAGCCTGCTATTGGCTAGCCCTGGCAAACCATGTACAGCCCACAGGCTGCTTATTGCCCACCCCTGGTCTAAGGTGTGTGTTGCTAACAAGTTAGAACATTAGTATGGAAGATAAAGTCACTGAATGTGAGTGTGTGGAGTTTTAAGGTGAAAAGGTAAAAGAAAATAGTTCTCACTTTCACTGAGTGATCACTTATGTTCGTCTCGATTTTAAGGACCTACAATATTTGAGTCCTTCATAGGAAATATTTATTTTCTATTGTCTTTGGCATTGTGTTAAAATAATTTGTGAAGCTAAATGAATATGGAGGTAAGAGTAGAACATTTGATGAAGGTAATGGAATTCATATTCAAAGGAGACATACTGGAGAATTAACATCCCTGCTTTTGCTGCAGTATCTATATCCCACCGTGCCATATAATATGGAATAATCCTCCTGATGCTCCCATTTTTTTAAATTTCACAGCTTATCAAGATGGTATAAGACAGATGCTCTTCTTATTGTTAAAAAAGGGGAAAAAGGGAGTTTGTCATTTATCAGGCTGAATGCCCCTTTACATTACCCAATACAGGTTTAAATCTTGAACAGGGTGCATAGCTCACACTTGCCTAGAGCATAGTAAGGAAGTAATTACTCAGCTGTTGAGAGAAATCCTAACATCATTACCAGATAACCTGAATGCCCAAGCAATTGCTGGCTATTATTTTAAATGGTTTCAAAATCCATTTCAAAAATCTTAAATTCAAATCATATGGAAATAATTCAAGTTATCTTGAAAAGTGTACTGAGATAATTCTAAATGTCACTTTAGCATATTTTACCCTATTGGAATTTTAAACAGAGTTGCTTAAACTACTACGTATATTTGAGAGGGTTTGTGTGTCTGTGTCTATCTGTCTGTGAGTCCATTGGTTCAAGAACTCCTCCTAAACAGTAAAAGATAGGACCACCAAATTTGATATGCAGCTTCCTCTTATCATAACTTAAGACAAGGTAAGGGTTTGGTTGTGCTAGATCAATGAGATGTGCATGGAATGTAATTGTTTCTGATCAAACGGGAAGGGAGGCGTATGATAGCAGAGTCAGTTATATTCAGGAATGACCACAGGGGACAGCAAGCATAGTGGATAGTTATAGCCCAGAATGACCACAGGGGAGCAGCAAGTGTCCCAGCCCCAGGAGCTGTTGCTGATTGGCAGCATGGCTCTCAACACTCCAGCCTGTCCCAGGGAACAGATGCTGGTCAGCCAGTGCAGTCCCTACTACCTGGCCATTACTGAAGAGCAGCCCAGAGTTGGGCATGCCCAGGGCTGGTCTTGGGGAGAAGCTGTTGGGTGGGCCACATGGCCCCCACTGCCCTTGTGCTGGTCCCAGGGAGAAGTTAGTGGCTGCTCCCAGCCCTTGCCCTGAGCTCTCATCCCCTCCTCTAAGCCCCCTGCACCTCCCTAGACCCCCCCACACCTCCAAACCCCCTGACCTGACTCCTGCCCCACCACCTGCCCAAAACCCCACATACCTCTCATGAGCCCCACACCTCCTAACCCCGTCCTGACTTCTGCACCCCCAACCCTGCCCTCAACCCCTACTGACCCCCCAACCCTGACTCCTGCGCCCCTACGCCACCAGCCTCCTGCCCTGAAGGACCTGAGCAATGCCAGATATGTATTCTAGTATCTTTCAGGAAGTAAATGTTGTTTTGGTAAACTAAAAATATTGAAAGGTCATTTAAGATGGTAAGTTGATTTTCACTACTGTTATTAAAGACCCAGCTATATTACCTTTACACAACATTATCCCATCAAATCCTGTAAAAACTGTGGCAGCGAAGCATGTCTTTTATATGCTCTCTCAGCTCTCTCTGTCTACATAATTCTGAGATCTTTGATTTTTTTTAAGTGTAACTGTTTCTCTGGTGAATAGCTCTAGATGATCCTCACTCTGTTTCTGCCGGAGTGCATCCAAAAGAGTCATATGTTATAGATGCTGTCAGTGCTGTGAACTAGAAAGAACCTCTCATTTCTGCTTTCCATTTCTGCCTCCCACATGTGACATAAATTACCTTGCAAGCAATTGTTTAATAGTTTTGAACTGCTTAGGAGATCGGGAGCTGATTCCATTTGTATAAAAAGAAAAGTAACAGTCATATGGAGTGTATTGTGCTATTACGATAGCAGCTAGCCTTTGTTTTCAATTAAATACCATCTCTCTGTCAGGCCATCCATCCATCTCTGGCCTAATGGCATTAATATGGTACAGATTGGACTGACTTATTTAGGAGCAAATATGGCCTCTCTCAGTAGCTGCAGAGCCTTCTCTTGCAGCACGATCAATGTTTGGGAGTGATAGTGGAGGGATGAATTCCTGGGGGCCTGGGAGAGGATGTTTTGGGACAGAGCTGAGATTTGCAGTGGTGCCCTGAATGTTAGCAGCAGGGGTTGGGGTAGGTAAGTGTGGCACTATGGGAGGAACAGGCAGGAGCATTCACTGGTATGGAATTTTTGTCTCCTTTTCACCACATGTGTACTAGCAAACCTGTTACTGCTCTGTCGCCTGGAGGAGGATTCCTTCCCACAGTCCTCTGTTAAACTATCTGTTGTGTAGCATACTGCTTGAGCTGTGGGCTGCCTGAATATATTTGGCCCTTAATAAGTGAACCACCTACTCACAGATGTTAAAAAACACTAGTAGTAAAAGATTGTAAAATTAAAGCAACTAGCCAGGATTTATTTTAGAAGCCTCGCTGAAATCAAGGCAAATGTTAAAGAAGAGATAAGGGGTAGTTTGGCAGATTTTGCTCTTAGTGTTTTGCACTTAACATCATGTAGGTACCTATAGTCACAATAGAGTGTGTGCATTCTTCTTTTCTATTCATTTTCAAGACAAACTTCATTTTCAATAGATCAAATAAGAGGACCAACGGTTATTCCTCTCTAGAATTTGCAGGTGGGTTTCAGGTTGGGGTCTCTTTAAAGCACACACCTGTGTGGCTGCATGCACCTTTTAGCAGGCTATGTATTATGCTTTTTCCAGTGGTGCTGCTCTTGCCATACCTGCTACAGTCTCAGAGCCTGGAGAATGAGGGAAATCCTTATGAGCGCTCCAACTTCCTGCTTTGCCTGAAATCGGGCCGGACTGGGGACAGCATGTGGTGTTTGAAGATTCTGATGGCTTTCTCCCATGTCTTAAAAAGGGATAGGCCTGCAAACAGGCAAAGGGGGCAATTACTTCAGGTTCCAGGGAGTCAAAAGGGCCTGCGGCTCCCATCTGCTGCTGCTGCTACTTCTTCGGCAGTGGCCAGAGCCTCAGGTCCCTTTAAATCACCACCAGACCTTGGGCGTCATGTTCCAGGCAGCACTGAAGGGCTGGTAGGAGAGGTGGGCCCCAGCCCTGACCCTTCTGTATGAGGCCCCATGCCTTCTTGGAGTACAGAACTGCCCCGCTCCACCTTACCCAGGGGCCAGGCAATTCTGCCCCTCCTGTGCCCTTCCCTTAAGTGCAGCAGTAGAAAAAGCATCTTGGGCCCTCCACACCCCATATACTGGGTTTAAATATTACAGAAACGTGGTGTAGGAGGAAGGGGACACTGCCATGGACTCCTTGCCTTGATGGAAGTGAAAAAGCTGGGGATTGAAAGACCTGAGACCCATAATTCCTTTAAGAGGAGGAAAGTGGGGGTCAGAGGCTCCCCTCTACTGCTGGGTTTTTAACTGGAGGAAGAAAGGGAACAGAGTTGTTGCTGCTTCTGTTTTCTCAGGAACAGAGGTGAGAGCCAAGGAACAAAATAAGTCAGTGAGCAAAACAACGCGGGGGTGCTGTTCTTTCTTCGGAATGGGAAGGGGAGCTAGAAAGCAAAGAGGCCTGGGAGCTCTTTCAGCTAAGGTACATAGAAATTAGCCAGGAACTAGTCTGTGTACCAGGCTGCATGAGGAGGAATGGCTGAATGTGTGAGTGGGTGCATGGAATACTAAGTCTCTGGGCATGTGTACACACCAGCGTTATTTCAAAATAACTACATGAGGATATGTCTACACTAGCCCCCTAGTTCGAACTAAGGAGGCTAATGTAGGCATTCGAAGTTGCAAATCAAGCCCGGGATTTAAATATCCAGCGCTTGATTTGCATCTTCAACTTGATCGCCATTTTTGAAATTTACAAGTCTGGACTAACTGCCCGGCGTCTACGCGGCAGGGGACCCGTAGTTTGAATTAAAGCCCTAGTTCGAATGACCTGTTATTCCTCCTGGAATGAGGTTTAACAGGTAGTTCGATTTAGGGGCTTTAATTAGAACTACCGGGTCCCTGCCGTGTGTAGATGCGGGCAGTTAGTCTGGACTTGTAAATTTCAAAAATGGCGACTCGAAGATGCAAATCAAGCATGGGATATTTAAATCCCGGGCTTGATTTGCAACTTTGAATGCCTACATTAGCCTCCCTAGTTTGAACTAGGGGGCTAGTGTAGACATACCCTGAGTGTCTACACAGCAAGCCTATTATTTTGAGATAATTTTGAAAAAACGGGCAGCTTATTTCAGAGTCTATAATGCTCATATCATGAGGAATAACGCCTACTCTGAAATACCTATTTCAGACTAGGGTGTGTGTAGGCAGGGTAGCTGGAGTTATTTCAAAATAATTGGCCTCCAGTCCTTACCACAGGTGCACTGCTGGCCTCTCTGTTCACACTCAGCAAAACTCTGTAGCACCCCTCCCTTTGCAGGCTTTAAAGGTGCAGCCTCAGAGGAAGCGGCTTCTGGCACACAGCAGGCCCTGACAGCCCTGAGCCACAAAGCAGCAGCCTGCACAGCTGTCCCTGCAGCCATGAGCCACTCCACTCCATCCAAGCCCTCCACAGCTGCAGCCGAGCAGGCAGCCAGCTCCCAGGACCCTGCCTGTGGACGGAAGAGGCGTGCGCCTTCCTGTTCTGGTGTGGAAATCCTGGACCTCATTGAGGTCTGAGGTGAGGAGTAAACCTCCAGGATCTCTGCCCCAGACACAGGAATGCCGATATCTATGGCTGGATGGCCAAGAGCTGGGGCACCAAGGTCCATATGCACACCCAACATCAGGTGCACATGCAGGTGAAGGAGCTCAGGCAGGCCTATGCCAATGACAGGGAGCACAGACCTGCCCCTTCTAAAATGAGCTCCACCGTATCCTAGGGGATAGGTCAGTCCCTTCTCCCCACTCCTGGTAGAGGACTCAGGGCTGGAGATGGCCGTCGTCACCCTCTCGGGCGGTGGGGGTGGGAAGGCAGAGATGGAGAGGAGGAGGATGATCCAGATGAGGCCAGCAGCATGACGATGGCTGCCAGCCAGGAGGCCTTGCTCTCTCTGGAGCCAGTCCCCTCGCCCTGGATGTCTCCCAGGCATTGTTTGATGATGGGGAAGGTCCATCAGGTGAGTGTTTTTAGTTTCCATAGGCATACTTGAGTGGTGGTTGTGAGCGATGAGGTGTTGCTGTGTGCTTCTTGCTCACCCTTCTCAGCCTGAGGTTCGCGCAGCAGCCTGTGCACGTGGGTACACATGGAGTACCAGTCCGGAGCAAACAGCTCCAGGAGGCTGCAACAGGGGACCCTTGTGCTGTAACTCACAGGGAGTCTGGAAAGGCCTGACTTACTCCCGACACCAGGCCATCACTTGAAGGAGGTTAGTAACATGGAGACACACACACACACACACACTCACTCAGGAGTGCCGCACATGGCACCCGGGCATGCCCACACTCTCGGGGCAGCATCCGCTCCTGGGGAAAGCATGGTGAGGTGCAGGAGCATCTGCCACTCACACACACCTCCCCCCAACACCCTGCCCCCCTCTCCTCCACCAGTCAGGGATACAAGTCCTCACCCTGTGGGATGCCACCACTGCCAGACCCAGCATGTGTGTGGTACGGAGGGAAGTCCAGGCACAGGCTCCTGTCTGCAGGCTCCTGGTCTGGCTGGCACCTTCCTATGCCTGCTTATCCCCAGGAGGTGGGGATAGGGAACCCCCCTGAGGCGTCTGTGCCCTGCAGGAAAGGGCCTGCTGTGTAGGCCACAGATGGCCTTGCTCAAAGCACATCACCTTTGTCTGACCTGAGACCTTTCTGTCTCGGCTCAGAGATGAGAGCTAGGCTTCATGCATGTTGTCCCCCGGGATAACTGATCATCTCTGTTCTCCACAGGTGAACCAGCTGCAAGAGGAGAGCAGTCACCACCTCTAGTGATTCACTGGCACTGGAGAACCCATGAGGACCTCCAGAAGGAGCATGTCACCAGGACCGGAGACTGGAGGATGACCTGTAGCTGCACCATGACACCTGGCGGGAGCTGCTGCAGCAGGGCCAATCCATTTGCATGGCCTTTCATTCAGTCATTGACTGCCTGGTGGCTACTCCCACACTGGCTCCCAGCTCTCCAGCTTCTCTCCTACCCCCCCTTCCCCCGCCCTGTGGTTGCCGAGGGCACAGGAGGAAGTGGCACCACCTGATAACAGGTGCCACTCCCAGCCCCAGCCCTGAGCCTCTTTCCCCTTCTCCCCCTTGCACTTCCTTCCTCCCCCACCTCCTCCCCGTTCCACCTCCCTCCTCTCCTCTCCCAGGTCCTTTCCCCAGTCCCTCCCCAGTTACATTCACCCCAATTAAAATAAAAGAGTTGATTGTTTCTAAACAAAAAGTGCAGTTTATTGTCTGTGCAGGGGACAGGGAGGCAGACGGGGGAAAGGGGACAGGAGAAGGGAGGGCTGTGGGAGGAAAGGAAAAGAGGGCCATTGCACAGGTCCCTTGTGGGGAGGCCCAGGGGATAGTGTCACTGGGGTCTTTGTGAGAAGCTCTCTCTCAGGGCCTCACAGGTTTGCAGAGCCCCCTGATGGGGTTGCCGGATGACAGCCATGCACAGCTGCTCAAAGGCCCTGCCTATCCAGTCAGCATCTGCCCCTCACCCTGGCAGGGGTGTCTCCCCCTTGCTTTCACAATGGTTGTCGCTGACACAACACTCGCTAAGGTCCAGTCGGGTGAGGAGGCCATGCTAAGCCTGGTATTAAAACATGCCTTGGTGGGGTCAAGATGTCCCATGTAGGGCATCATGAGCCAGGGAAACAGGGGGTAGGTTGCATCCCATACAACACAGACCAGCATGTCCATGTCCCCAACGCTGACGGTGTGGTCTGGGGAAAAGGTGCTGGCGTGCAGCTTGTAGAACAGGCTGGAGTTTCATAAGACACGTGCATCATGCACCTTTCCCAACCAGCCAATGTAGATATTGGTGAACTGGCCACGATCGTCTATGAGGGCCTGCAGGACCATCAAAAAGTACCCCTTCTGGTTAATATACTCAGACGTCTGGTGGCTAGGGGCCTGGATGGGGGTGTCGGTGTTGTCAATAGCCCCCCTGCAGTTGGTGAAGCCCATGGCAGCAAAGCCGGTGATGATGGGTCCACGTCGCCCAGGTTGATGACTCTGTGCAGGAGGATGGCATTGATGGCTCTCACCACAAACAATCAGAAAATCACAGTGTTGCCAGGGCCCTTGGGAGGCCCCTGCACCCTATCCACCCCCCAACACGCACCAGGAGCAACCCCAACTTGCCCCACTCCCCGTCAGGGTTTTGTAAAGGTGGGACCGAAAAACCTCCCAGGACCCACCCTCCCCCCGCTCCCTCCCCCACACCAGCCCCCCTTCCCTAGGGAACCCTACTCCAACAGTTCAGTTTACCACCCTCCTGGGACAATAGCACAAGAGCACCATACCTGCATGACCATGATCCCAACAATCGATCTCCCCACACTGAACTGGTTCTTGATGGATCAGTAGCTGTCTGGCATGGCAAGCTTCCAATTGGCAATGGCTACCTGCTTCTGGAGTGAGATGGTGGGTCTCATCTTGTTGTCCTATTGCCTTAGGGCAGGGATGAGCCACTCACACAGCTCCAGAAAGGTGTCCTTCCATATACAGAACTTCTGGAGCCACTGGTGGTCATCCCACTGCTCCATAATGATCTGGTCCCACCAGTTGGAACTGGTGTCCAGTCGCCAGAAGGGCAGGAGGGGTCGTGCTGCATGAGCAGTGCCTGGAGAGCAGAGAGGAATTACCCCACAATGAGCTGGGGGTCCTGTTCCTGCAGGGTCTGGAAGGCAGCCTGCAGAAACTGAAGCAAGAGGTGCACCAAGACACGTAAGAGCCATTGACTGCTAGGAGGCAGGTCTGGCTCCATGTCTAGAGTGCTGAGATGTCTTCAAGGGCCACCCCAGCAGGCAGAGAAAAGGCTTTGTCTTCCCTCAATGCGGTAGGCAAAGGAGAAGAACCTGAAACAGGGCTGTACAGGGGTGTCCCTTTAAGCTTGAACCTCAGATCGCCTCAGGCAGCAGCCCCAGGAAATAACTGCTGTACCGATGTCTTGCCTGAAGTGCTTCCGGGTGGCCTTAAATGCGATTCAGCATCCAATGAGTGTGGGTGCTCTATTTTGAAATCGCTTAGTGCTATGTCAATGGGCATTTCCTGTGTAGACGCGATTTTTCGAAATAAGCTATTTCGGAGTATTTCTGAAATAAGCGTGCAGTGTAGATGTGCCCTCTGTGTGCTTAGAATAATCCATTTTGAATGTATTGTATCTGCCACCTATGTCTTCTCTGTGGTTTTGGATTGTAAAAATGCAAGTTTTGGATTGTAAAAACAATACATGAGGATTTTGGGGGTGAATTTTAAGATAATCCCAGATATTTCTCTTTGAAAATTACGTTATCCTTTCTAGACAACTTTATGTGTGGGGTGGGGGAAGAGAATCATTTCAGAAGATTTTCTATGTTTCTCCTGTCACAGAATGAAGGAGGAAAATATGCTTTTTATCCTAATTGTGTGTGAACGATTATGCACAAACTAAAACACTGGAACAGTTGCGTCCAACTGCAAAGACTCTCACTAGCACAGCAATGGAAATTTTACCATTTGGGTGGCTGTAAGGATAGACATAATGGAATATTAAAATCGGAGTACCACAAAAATGTCGTTGTAGAGCCTCTGAACATGTGCAGTGTGAACTAGATGTTTCTATAAGCCTGAGTAAAATCAGGACAAAACTGGGCTGCAGTTTAGCTACCTTGAACAAAACCTGAATGTCAGGTATCCAGTCACAGGAGAATCACCCAACTGTAGGAGGAACCTCAAGAGTCAACATTACTGGCTCCTGGGAAGAAGGGAATGGCAGTGAAAAGGGGGCATTTCTGCAGTTTCTATGTATACCGGCAATCCCTGACGCTATGTAGCTTGTTGGAACCATTTTTAGTTGACAGATTAGAGCTACTTAAGGGAACTGGCCTGGTAGACCTCCAGCTCAGGATTAAGTTAGCACAAAGATTGCTGAAAGCTGCAGTCAAGGATCTGGGCCCCAGCTGAGTTCAGTATTTGGACAGTTAACAAATGTGTAATGTCTTCGCTCTAGCCAGCGTGCTTCCTGAGTCCTTTAAGTAGTAAATCCTGGATGGCCAAATCTAGTACCCGCAAAAGTGTTGTTAACAGATTTTCTGACAGTAGCAAGATAGTCAGGTACTGCAGGTAGCTGGAAGGGCAGTTACATTGAAATGCATTTCCCACTAGCCTTTTTTTTAAATAATCTAGTCAAGCCTATAACTGTAGCCCAGGACTAGAGCTAGCAGATGAAACCTCCTTTTAATTAAAAATATACTCGGTGAAACTGCAGAGTGACAAAGAGAATTTTATTTTTTAGCCAAATAGAAATAATGACAGAAAATAATTCAATAAACTGGTTTTCTTAATGCTGTGAATTTTTTTCACAAGTTCTGTGTAAATGTTGCAACAATCTCTCACAAAACTTAAGTCAAAATATTAATTTTTTCCTTATTTAAAGCTGAAGATGCCCTTTTCAGAAAATCTTAACTTTCTCTCTCTGGCATTTGGCTGAAAAATCCCAAACACAAAAGCTCATAAATTGAGAATTTCCTCCCTCCTCTCTGGATGTCCCTGGCTTTTTGTGAGTGAAAAGTTTTTAAAATGCTGTTTTCCATGCTGGATGTTTTCTCCTCTGTATGTCAGGGTCACTGATGATTTCCCCAAGCTAATGGTAAGTTTACCTCACACAACTAAATTAGCGGCCATGAAGATGAACCATGCAGCGGCCATGAAAATGAGCAGAACGTGTTCCTTTCCTCTCAACAGTCCTGTTGGCTTCCGTGATAGAAGCAATTTCTTCCCTGTTAGTTCTGTGGTCTGATGTCAGTTTTAGAGCCTGGTCTTTCTTGGGAGCCATGTGAGAGCATGAAAGCTGTAGTACTGTAGTCTTAAAAACTGAAGTTTGCAAGCCCCAATAGGGGCTTCTTTGCAGCCCAAGTGAATGTTTTATGATTGCACCATTTTGATGCTCACGATAATGAGACATAGGCTTAGTTAATAAAAAAGAATATTTGTTAATACTTTGTACAGAAAAGAATTTACTTGTCAGTTTCCAAATTTTAAATAATCGTTGAGTAAAATGTATAGAAACACTGTCCCAAACTAATAAAAAATAAACACAAAACCCATCCACATGAGTATTGGAAGGGTGTTACAGTTCTATAAAAACAGCCAGGGTTTGATTTCCAGCCTCTCATCTTCTGGACTGTAACCTGCTTGAGAGTACTTGGCTTTCAGGTGGAGCACAGGGCTTCACATCCCTTTACAATGAAGCTTTTGGTTGATCAAGAAGTGGCAAGGGTAGGCTCTGAAGAGAAACGCCAACAGTCGCCTATAGCTTGAAAGATGATAGCTTTTGCAGTGTCTTGAAGGAACGAGGGCATGAAGGTGGTGATGGTGGAGAAAAATGATAAGGCAGTATTTCAGTTTTCTATCAAGGATGCAGGGGCGACTCCTTTTGTTAAGAAAATATTTTAAAACTGAAAGAGTGTATGGTCCTGAATATTTATAAAAGGAATAATGGGTAGCAGTATGAAATGTGGTGTGGGAAATATGACTAAAAAGAGTTGAAATGTTTTTATTAGTAAAATATCAGCTTTGAATAATATGTTCAAAAGCACATACTCCTTTAAAGGTGATATTTAATACAACAATGTTAGTTTTTTAAATTTTCTTATACATCTTACCACTGTCTGAGGCAATGCTCCAGTGACTACTGAAATATAATAGCTGCTTTCTCTCTCAGTACACAATTTGACAGCATTTATTCTTTCCTTCAGTGAACATAATTACTTCACATATGGAATCTGTGATAGCCTACAGGCATCTGAGAGAAACCAGAATCATACAATCTGTCCCCTTTGTGAGCTTAATTTACATTCACAAGTGTCATTTTAATAGTGCTGGCAACATGTAGGATAAAAATTACAGGTCAGCTGCAGCATGTCACAGGGAACTGTGCTTAAGTCAATAACATGGTATTATTACATTTTGGATAATTTTACAAGGTAGATCTCACAGGAGGAATTTGACCCCTATTTCTTAGTTTTCTGCTTTTTGGTTTTCCCCATAAGGTAATTCATTTAGAAATGGATGTTGTAAAGCTACAAACACACGAACAGTTGGTCTGCAGCAAATATTTGTACTCTGTACCATATCTTTCAGTGTAACTTTGTAACATCATTTACGGTCAGAGTGAAGCTAGGATGTTTTAAAGTTTGCACTGCTCCCTTTTGTAAGTGATTTTTCTTCTGATTCATGTAATCAAAATACTAAAACTTGTAGCCTTCTGCCCTTTAATTTTGCTCAGTTGACAGAGAGGCTTTAGAGTATTGTGTGACTGACCCTTAACCGACTGGCTAACGTAGCGCAATACCAGGCATTTTACACTGTCTTGTAAAAAGGAAAATTGATGTGAGAGATGGGGAAAGATGCTGTATAAAAATAGCATGCAATTTTTTCCTTCCAGCACCAGTAATACAGAGATGCATCAAATGGGATGTTTAACGGCAGGTGAAAATATCCATATTTGAATATACAGATACTGCTATCTACCCAAAGGTACATCTGTGTTACAAAGGGCAGCTAGGTCAATCTGAAAAAAATCAGTTACATATTATCGAATGTTTCTCATAAAAGTAATCTATTACTGATTACTAAGTAAGTCACAACCTCAAAAAGTTCCAAAATTTGTTTTGAAAAAGCACCCAGAAGTTTATACTCTTAATCAAGGTATTTCCAGTCTTCAGACCTTTAGTGTACATGTGTGTACACACCAACACATATTTTTCTTTACTTTCTCTATCCAGCACCCATGCCTTTCCTTACTTGCCATTAAGATTTTTGTTTGTTCTAACAGTACAAATTGAAAAGCTCACATTTTTAATGATTTATTCCCATTTCAGAAAAAATATGGGTCATTGATTGAAAAATGAGGGAGACTGTTAGTGACAATTATTTCTGCCTAACTGTACTTAGTGTCCTATGCTTATAAAGGGCACAACAAAATAGGAGTAGCGGGGGGTGGCATTTCCTGTGGATATTGGTAATAGCAGGGGCTCTCAAACTTAATTGACTGTAACCCTCTTCTGACAACAGAAATTACTATATGACACCAGGAATGGGGGAGCCCACTCAAGTACCACCATCTGGGGGGGGGGCAATGCCTGACCCCACTATGCTGGGTGGGGGGCTCGAAACTGAAGTCTGAGGGCTTCAGCCCATGGCACTGGGCCTGTAATCTGAGCTACACCAGCCAGTGATGAAGCTCGCAGCCTTGGGTAGTGGGGCTTTTCCATTGGCCCCAGGCAATGGGATTTGGCCTTTGTCCCCAGGCCCCAGCAAGTCTAAGCCAGTCCTAGCATCCCCATTAAAACAAAGTTCTGACCCAAAATTTGACCCAAAGCTCTGACCCAAAGTTTGACCTAAAGCTCTGACCCAATGTTTGAGGACCACTGAGTAAGACCATTGCTGGAATACTGTGTCCCACGAAAGGATGCTGAAAAATTGGCCACAACTGATTTAAGGAGTAGAATTAAAATTAGTGATGAGTCAATCTTCTTTGGTAATCAAAAACTATTATCTATAAATACATATATGGAGAGGATATTTCTAATTAATGTAGTATCTCAGGTGCTATTGGCTGAATTTTGAAATTAGACAAATTCAAACAGCAAATAAAATGCAAATATTAAGTGAAGGTAATTAGCCATTGGAAAAGATTATAATGGGAAATAGAAATTATTCATCAGTTGAAATCTTTCAGTCATGACTGGATATCCTCCTAAAAGATATGCACTTGTTCAGCCAGATGCAATAGGCTTGATGTAAGAATTCTGTATGAAATTCTACAGCTTGTATCATGCAGGAGGACAAATTAATCATAATGGTCCCTTCTGTTCTTAAATCTTTAAAGCTAAATTCTGAAGTCTTTATTCAGCATTTCATTAGTAAAACTTTTTAAGTCAATGGATATTTTCCTGTATAAGGATCCACAAGCTTTGGCCTTCAAAAGAAAATAACTTTGCAAAACCCTTTTTATCTTAAGCACGAGATTTCAGTTTTGTTTTTACCCGTTAAATTATTCCATGCTTGAAAGACTATGTCAGGATCCAAAAGATATGGAAGGCAGAACGATGATATTCTTTCTGCCCCTAGAATATCGTTCCCCTTTTAATTTCTGGTAAAACGTCTGTCACCAGGGAATACAGCAATGTGTGTGCAAGTATAAACCTAGTGAAGCTTCCTAATAGGCATCTGAAAAATCTTACTGGTAAGCATTCAAGGAGGATTTTAAAACAAAGATGATACTGCCATAACAACATCACATTCACTGGAATAGCCAGTGGCTAAACTATTCTCAGTTTCCAAAATTAATACAATATTTGCTGGTAGAATGGGGAAGCTTTTTCACATAAATTGACAGTCATGGTCAAGTTTCTACAGACTGATGTTCCTACCTCTGAAAACATTTCACAGCTGGCACCCCTTCCTGACAGTAGCTTTAGTGATAAGCAATTGAATGAGCCACAGAGACCAAATTGCCTTCCCTGATATAGACCTTCTCTGCCTGGTAACGGGTCCCTTTTTGTCAGCTACAAGATGCATTGCGAGGGTGCTTTGTGGAAGATTTCTCTGTTGCTGCCTGTTTTGCGGATACATGTGGAGTTCTTCAGTCTCCAATGCTGTCAACCAGCGATCACCTTTCATAAACTCTAAATTTACTTTAAAGAAACAGAAGGTTTATCCATAAAAAGTGCAGGGACTTTAATAGTAATGTAGAACTAAGTGAACAATCCTACAACCAAAGTGTAACTGGCAAATTGTAGGTACATTGCTAGTTCCTATCAGCAATGAAATTGCAGTATACTAAATCCCTCTCTGGCATTCTATCAGTTGGGACCAGGACGATGTAACTGGGAAGCCAGCTAGTGCTGGCAATAATTTATATACATCAGGATTCCAAAAGTGGTTTCTTCAAGGCACTGGGGTTCTAAATAAACCTTTTCTATTCTGTGAAGTTTAGTGCCCATAAAAAGTGACAGACTGGAAACCAAACTCCTGTATATATCCATATTACAACTATACTCCTGAGCCCTGTTTGAGAATGGATCACTTTTGTGGTTTGGCTTCCATATCCATTTAACGGCTTTGACCTCCATTGAGACTGTTAACTGGGTAGCTAGATGCTGTTGTGCTGGCAATTAGCATCAGTTGGTTGAGGCTTTTGTGAAGTGGATGGACACCTGTCTGCTAGGAAGTAGACTGAGACCACCAACTAATTTGAGATTAGTCACTTGATAGCTATCAAGTGGTACTGTCTTTCATTCAAAACGGACTTGCACCAGACTAGACTCTATGGGTATGTCTACACTTGCCCCCTACTTCGAAGTAGGGAGGCAAATGAAGCATACCGGAGTTGCAAATCAAGCCTGGGATTTAAATATCCCGCGCTTGATTTGCATGTTCCAGTCGCCATTTTAGAAATTCACTAAGCGCTGAGTAACTGCCTGCGTCACACGCGGCAGTGAAACGGGAGTCGATTAAAAGCCCTAACTCGAATTAGCTGGTATTCCTCCTGCAATGAGGTTTTAGGGGCTTTAAATCGGACTCCTGTTTCACTGCCGCGTATAGACGCGGGCAGTTACTCGGCTAGTGAATTTCTAAAATGGCGAAACATGCAAATCAAGCGTGGGATATTTAAATCCCGGGCTTGATTTGCAACTTCGGTATGCTTCATTTGCCTCCCTACTTCGAAGTAGGGGGCAAGTGTAGACATACCCTGAGATAGATTTTGGACATAATCTTTCAGTTTTACTTTTATAAAAAAAATCAAGCTAAAAACCTCCCAACAACCTTGTGAAATTTTGTATAGGTGAAGGGTTTTGTTTTTTTTTAAATTGAGTCAAACAAAACTCCTGCACTAGACTCAAAATTGGCAAGTTGGCCTTGACTTGCCTGACAATAATTGCTATTGTTTTCTTATATTGTCCACAGTCCACCATACCCTCACAATAAGTGTTCTTCAGTGTTTTAGTATCATTGTGACAGTCTTCCATGCCTCACTTATGGAGAGTTGAATAAAGGAAAATCTACCAATTTATATATATGGCTTTTTAATTTACCACTCAGAGGATGAGGCTGATGAGTGATGGTGATTAACCTGACTTTAACTTACATGAAGTGTTTTTTCTTCTAAACTGTCATTTAATCTTATTTTCCCTCCCCTTTCCTTAAAAAAAAGGATTTCTGATCTCTGATTTGTCAATAAATACAATATCAAACGCCTCCTGTATGCCTCAGAAGTAAAGCACAGCTGTATATGTGCCACTGCTGATTCATCTTTGGAATGCTCTGCATGTCAGTTGTTTAACACAGTGTGGGTTAACAGAGGAATCTGCTAGAGAGAAAGGCAGACTACAGCCTAATTAAAAGGATTTTTGCCTTTCTACTGCTCTCTGTTATCTATTCTTCTTGTCATGTTTCCCCTGGTTTTTCACCTTCCTGAAATGAAAGTTTTCTTGGTGAGAAAACAATGCTTCTACTCCAGTCATTTTTGGGGAGCTGAATGGCAGAGTTTTTAAAGGGATAATTGCCTGAAGATTGTTCACAAATATTTTGTTACTGTGAACAGGTGAAATGGTTTTGATCCCAGCGTATCTCAAGAATCATTTTCAGCAACTGTTAGCTCTTAGTGAGGGCATATTAGTGATACCCGCATATCATTTCTGCTTGCTCTGGTTTCTATATTTAATATTGACTTTGAGTATGTGTGTCTGTGTGTGCGTGTGTATACATATGAATGAGAGAGATTAAGAGATAGAAAAATCTATTTTTAAGATGCTTTTCCTATAGTTTGGGGTGTTTCTGCCTTATTAGATAGAACTTTTCACTTTTTTCAATGCACTTAAAAATCTAGCATTTTGTTTATACATGAAACAATCTTTTGAGGGCTTTGCTGAAAAGAGGTGTAGTAGGGGTATTTGCCCTTAATTACAGCTTTGCAAAGTTTTTCCCTATGAATGTTTTTTAAATGTTAACAGGGGCTTAGTAACAGGAATCCTGCACTTACATAGATACCCCATCCCGCTTTTAGACACATTTCTACATTGCTTTCTCATTCCTCACCCCCACAAAAACCCAGTATCTTCCATTCATTCCTGTGTGCTCTATACATTAATCTATACTCTCTCATTCTACCCAACATTTAGACTAGATACACTCACACGCACACCTCCCCAATTACACATCCATTCTGAACATCACACATATTCTGCCCTCACCTATGAGCTCCCATTCGTCCATGCTTATATTGCCCCCTACACTTTCATTCCTGCAGTCAGTGACATTCACACCCACGTTCATCAGTGGGCTTGCACATGGCCACACACAATAAGGCATCCTACTGTTCATGCATCAGTCCCCGATCAACTCACATACTGTCTTGTTAATTGTCAGTCATTCACCCATCCATTCATGCATTCATGCATACGCCACAGCAGCACATCCGTGCCCAAGCTCTGTCCAGGGGACTGGCGGGGAGGTTGGAGCTCTCAGCCTTTTATTGACAGAATCATTGTAAACCCCTTTCATAGTCTGTATATCTGTGCCTCTTGCAGCATGTCTCAAATGTAACCATTGTGACTGCATGCAGCAATCAGCAGATTTATTTGGAGACATGACAGCCTCCAAAGCATGGGTGGAGGTCAGAACTATTGCTCATGAATAGTTGTTACCAAGGGTAGAGAGATGTACTGCGTTGTTATAAGCAGCGGTCAGGGTCTTGGTGGCTCTGGGCAGTGCCTCTGGAGACACATGGGGCCAGTGCAGGAGACAGCCCTTGTCAGATGTGGTGTTTGGTTGCTGGTGTGCTCCTCCTACCCACCATCCCTGGGCATGCTGAATGGCTGTGGGAGGCAGGGACAGAGAGATGGGTTTGTTAGAGTTGCCATCAGCAAGAACAGCTAATTGGTTCTTGGAATAGAGCAACAAAAGGAAGCCGGCTGATTGAGTCAGGGAATATCTGGGCAGCACTTTGGTCTACACTTGGTTGCCAAGTGGCACCAGCTGTAGTTTGGGGGCCTCATGTCCTTTGCAATTTTAAATTAATATTTATTTCTTTAACATTTTACAGTTTCTGCTCTTAAGAGCCACTTCTTGCAGCAAGCAATGTCAGACACTATTGACATTTCAAATGTTGTAATATGGCTTGAGTCCGAGAGACATAGAAACCTTAAACAATTTATTTTAAAAATGTTGAAAGGGGCCATTTTGAAGGCCTTTATAACAAAAGTAATTGTTTAAGATTCTTAGAACACACATTGTGTGAATTATAGGTAAACCTAAATGTTTGAAAGTAGGAATATTTGTTCCTTTATGAGAGGAAATTAAAAATACTAGTCTTATAATGGCAGGCAAACTGAAGCAAGACTGTCTTTTCCCCATCATAGTGAGACTATCTTCTGGCTGTCATTAGGAGGAAGAGGACTTTAGTAGTCTGCTTCATTAAACTCTTCATAAGGCATAAATTAATACAAGGAGTTCAATGAGAGTAGAAGATTCTCTGCACCTCCCAGAATCAGGTCCATAATTTTTTTTGTATATGTAGATCACAATCCAAAATGAAGTCAAAGTCACTTACCTTAAAGAGGAGAAAAACCTTACTTCACATAGGCAAACATGCAGAGGGCCAGCCCTAGACCAAATGGAGAAGTTTCCAACACTTCTATGCACTATTTGTTAAATTTTCGAATACCTTATTTTTAATGCATTAGTAGCTCATTTCGTGATTTGCATGCATGATTTGTCTCTGCCATATACAATGATAAATTTGCATGCTAGGGTCTGTAATTCTATACTCATTTGTGCCATATATAAGCAAATAAAAATGTTTCCTCTATGCTTATAGAATATTTAATTTTAACAATAACTGAAATATACTAACATGAAGAAAGTTAATTGTGCATCAACATTGGTTGAACTAGTATTAAGTATTGTTACAGTAGGTGACAGTCTTAGAGAGAATGTTAACCCTAGTCCTTTAGTTCAAATATGTCCACTGCTGCAAACTAGATTGCAGTTGAGCTTTTTGGTTCATATATTAAGCCTTGGAGGGCTTCTTCAGGGGCATCTTTTATTTTCTACAGGGGAAAACAGAGTAGTAGGAAAAGCAAAAGTCTATATCCCACAGTCTTTAAAAGTTGTTAAACATTATGTGTAAAGCATGTTAAAAGAACAGTATTTCTTCTATATGGTTGAGTAGATAGGAGTTCAAAAGTTATCTCTGACGTCTCATAAAATATGTCCTTTTTAGTTGCTACTTAGTCTTAAAGCCATAAAACACAAGTACATTTTCAGAATCACATGATAAACAAGGTTCACAATATAGTAGCTGGGCTCTTGCTTGACCTCAGTTTGTTCTTATATCTCACTGACTGAGGGGTGGTGCCTCACCTCATATATCTGCTGGGGCATGTATGAGAACATTCTAGGAGGTTTGAGGAAAACATAGTTCTCATAGTCTGGAATATTCCACAAGATTCTACAAAGAACCAGAACTAGGAGGATAGTGAAAAATGAATCCACATACAGAATAACTGAAACATGTTATTTCAACCATTCTCTTTTCTCTTTTTTCACAAACAAAAACACCATCCTGAACCTGGAATCACAGACCACTGCCTGTGTCACTTGCTCCTAAATCTGGCCCTGAACATGCATATGCATTACAAAACAAAAATAGTTTATTAAGACCAGCTGTGGGAGCCCTTTGTGTGAGTTTTGCCCATTTACTTTTCTTCAATAAAACATGAATGCTTATCATAGCAACCACAAAAGCACATGCAACATATGATATCTCTGATACATGGATCGCTTAATAAAGACAACCACTCACTGAAGGAAGTCTATTAAACACTTGGACTTTTTACAGTGTTTTACCGGAAAACAATCTTTCTTGAAGAAGCATTTATGTTTTCTGAGTAACTTTTTAATAATTAGGACAAAAGCCTATAGAACATCCTTTTCTCCCACATGTTGTTGAAGATTGTTGATGTTTGGATGGAATGAGCATGATGGCTATATTGCAGAAAGCAGGGCTGATGGGTATTCAGTCCTATTACCTTTCTGTTAGTGCAGCGGGACTTATAGGAGGAAGTAAGCCTTGACTAAAACTCACTAACAATAATGGGTCTGGCCAAAACCAGGTGTTAGCTTACTTACATTTTTTTAATTTTTTCTGCTGTTAGTGCCTATCTTGACCTTCCCATCATTGGGCTATGCATAGTATTTATTTAATTAATATTTATCTTGTGTATAGTTCACACACTATGCAACTCCTTGCTATGGAAGAATCCTGTAATTATAAGTAGGTGTTTTTGCGCTAAGCCCTTTAGTTTGATCAATTGAACCTTTATAGATGAGCACACACTTTGCAACAGATTTTTTTTCCAAGTCCCAGGGCTAAATTAATTGGAATGTCATCAGTTTACAGTCATCATGAATGAATTTGGCCCCTTTTCCCTACTTAAAAACAGAAACATGGCCTAACATGACACAAAAAATATAACTTGGAATGCTAGAAAACTGCCTCCTTTAACTATGCAAAAAATCAAACAAAATATTTATTTGTGAATGTAACAGTTTAATCATGTACATTAATTATAATTGTCAAGTATTATTCATCTAGTGTTAAAACAAATTATTTCCTGGAGAAACATACCAAAATGACATTATATTTCAAACAGAAATAGCTTAAATTGAAATAAGACCCTCTAATACCATCATCTATACAAGTAAATTACTTTCAAAGTAATTAAATATGCATACTGGGCTGTGTAGAGTACAGATGAACTAAGTTTTATCGTGGCAATATGCTTATAAATTCCTTATGTATTAAAGATGAAGAATCAATGGCATTTTGTATTCATACAATCATGAATAAGAAAAATATATTTTGGCTTTACATAATTTCTAGAAATGTATATTTTATTAACTTTTACTCGTTAATTAATATTTTTTGTCCAATAGCAAATATGATCACCATATCTATTATTTCTGACTTAGAGCTCCATAAGATATTTTAATGTTGTATATGTGTCTGAATTTATGACTGTGATACACTTGCTTGTCTTTTGCAGGTTTGGAGGAGACAGAGAAATGCTGTGAAACTGAAATCATTACGTTGAGTGAATTCATTACTTTGGGACTTGCCCGCCATGAAATAGCACTATACAGCCAACTGGAATTCACGGTCACCATCCTTTATTGGATCATCAGGGTTTATAGTTCATAACAAATACAACTACAGAATGAAACAATAACAATATGCTATATCTGACCTACTAGTCCACCTTACATATGGACCACCTTTGTCCCTGTCACATATGCTGGAGTATAGTGACTGACTGAGGCTATGTCTACACTACAAAGGTTTTTTTTGGAAAAACAGCTATTTTTCTGAAAAAATTTCACTTACGTCCACACTGCAATTGCGTTCTTTCGAAAAAAAATCAAAAGAACAGAGGGTTTTTTCTGACATTGGTAAACCTCTTTCTATGAGGAAGAAGCCTTTTCCCAAAAGAGCTCTTTCAGAAAAAGACACGTGTGGACGGGGAAGAGGGGAGTTCTTTCGAAAGAAGAGGAAAGAGGAAAAATTACATGTGCCTTGGTGGCCACTCCATTCATAGTAATCACAGCTTAAATGCGAGATAACATCCATTCAGTGTGGATGCTATCTTTCGAAAAAGCAGATCACTTTTTCGATGCACTTTGGCAGTGTGGACGCTCTCTTTCGGAAGAAGATTTTTTGGAAGAAGATCTTTCAAAAAAGAACATCTAGATTGCACTAAGCGGATCGAAAAGGCGATCTGCTTTTTCAAAAAAGAACATCCAGACTGCCTGGACACTCTGTCGAAAAATGGGCACCTGGAAGCATTTCTGCCTGGTCATGGAGGCAGCCTTTACTTCTGGGTCCTTTGCAGAGACGTGTGCTTTAAGGGATCCTCCTGAACAGACATTGCTCTGCTCCTGCAGCTGGCTTGCCTACCTCCTAGAGGGACAGCAAAGCTTCTGCAGTGCTTGCTTTGAGTGCCCTGCTTTGTGGAACACCACAGCATTTTGTTTCCTGGTTGGTTTTTGTGCTTTCAATTGTTTTTTTGCCATGGAGCCGGAGCTGCCCCTGGGCAGGCGATGGCCCCACACTGTGATGTTGGAGGTTCTGCTGCATGTTCATGAGACCATCATCATGTTCATGGCAGAGCTGGATTCAGAGCCCAGCTTTGAACCCCTCACTCGAGCTGCAGCCCCACTACCCTTGCCACCTAACTTATTCCTGGAGAGGCAAGTTTGGAGGCTGGACACCAGTTCAGACTGGTGGGACCTTTTTGTTAGGGAGCAGTGGGACGACGAGGCTTGGCTCCGAAACTTCTGTATGCGGAACCGCACATTTCAGGAGCTGTGTGCCTGGCTTGCTCCTGTCCTACACTGCCAGGACACCCACTTGCGGCCCGCCATCCCCGTAGAGAAGCAAGTCACTATTTCCCTCTGGAAGCTGGCCACCCCCGACAGCTACCGTGCTACTCAACCCCTCGATTTCTGCCTACGCTACAATGCATGGCATCTGTATGTGTTTTACTTCAAGGACTTCTCTGCTGCAGAATTCCTCACCAAGAAGAGTTCCATAGTATTCAGGGAAAGGCAGCACATGTTAATACATCTGTTTTTTCTTGTAGGGTTAGTGGTTGCAAAGACAGTCTGGAGGGCATGTGGATATGGAAGGGAGTATGAAGTCTTCGGCCTCTGAGGTACTGTTTTTTTTATAAGTGGGCAGTATGAAAAAGCTCTGTAGGGCCATACAGACTCATAAGTTGAAATAAATGTTGAGACCGTAGTGTAGTGTCTCTCATTATAGGTATAATCCCTTCTGGTTATATATTATTCTGAAACTCTAGAGGACTCAGCTTGGCCTATAGAAACAATTACTACAGAGATTCAGGACTCTGTTTCTCAAATTGTCTAGAGTCCTGGGTGGCAATAGAACAGGTTGGCAGCTACTGCCAGAGCCAATCAGATCCCAGAATTCAGAGACAAGAAGGGCTTGGTTTTACTTTTGGGTTTAGCTGTTATATTGGAATGGAGCAGAGAGAGAGAGACGCATCCCAGCTTGGGAGGTCCCCATTGAACCAACCCAAAAAGAAGCTTTGAATTTTGTTGACTCTTACTGATTTGTTAATGGGTGTTAGCCTGGCAGAGATCAGCAGCCCAGGAGGTGAAGGAGTGATTCCAGGTAAGTCTTCAAGAGCCACCCTAATTTTCCATTTGACCTAAGGATTTTGCTCTTTTTGGGTGACGACCTGATAAGGAATCTCATGTCTCATTATTTTGCTTGTGAGTTTTAAGTCATCCATCAATTATAGCATTGCAACATCCAGTACAGAATAGATTCTCATCCCTCTATCTGCCTCAGCAGGTGCTCAGAGAGAATGAGGTGGTAAATGTTGGAAGAGGGAGCTTTAAGGGATTGTTGCTATTTTATTATTCTAGTTATTCCTGTACTTTCCTTATCCTTTGCTCCCTGTACCTATCCAAATCCCTCTTGTTGCTGTATTGTTACTTTGGGCTTTGATAATCATTTTATTCCTGATGTATTGGACTGTACTCCTAGTATATTATTTGGCAGTAAACATTGCCTTAAAGGGAAGCAAGCATTAGGTTGCCAAGATACAGAGCTCAAGACCCATACCTCTGGATTGTGAGAGGAAAAGCTGCTCCATGCAACAGGGAGAAGACTTAAGCCTCACTTCAGATGTGGGGGTCACATTGGAATAAGGGACCAGCAATGAAATTCAGACCAAGATCCAGATTTCGATTCCGATGCATAACTTCAGTGCAAAATATCTTCTTACTAACTATATTTTAGAAATGTGTGTTTGTCTGTCTGTCTGTGAGTCCATTTATTCAACAATTCATCCTAAACAGTAAGAACTAGTGCCACCAAATTTGGTAAGAAGATTCCTCTTTTCATAACTTAAAGCAAGGTCAGGGTTTGGTTGTGCCAGGATAATGGGATGTGAGTGGAATACAATTGTTTCTCATAAAATGGAAAGGGAGGGATCAGGTAGAAGGGAGTTATAATGGAGAATGACCACCAGAGGGAACAAGGGGCCAGAGATGGGGACCAGGACAGCTATAATGCCATTGGGCCAGCAGGGAGTAGGGATAGAGAAAGGGACAGCTATCTACTATATACTTCAGAGAGTTTATCTGTTTGTGTCTGTCCCCCAGCTTGGGGACATGAACCCCTTCCCTGTGCCCACTGCAGTTGCCACAGGCAGGAGCTTCTCACCTGACTCCAAGCTGCTGCAGTGAGAGAGTTCTGGGGCTGCCTTTCTCCCCGGGGCACCCTGCGTACTGAACCCCTCATCTACAGCCCCAACCCAGGACAATGATTTAAATGAAGAAAAAAATTATTTGAAAGTCTCAAAAGGGTAGCTGTGTTAGTTTGCAACTTAAAAAGACTTAAAAAACAATCCGTGATCCTGTAACACCTTAGAGACTATTAAAAAAAATAGTATCATGTGCTTTTGAGGGCACAACACAAATCTTCAGTGGGTTATGCCCATGAAAGCTCGTGATACTATCTATTTTTTGTTAGTCTCTAAAGTGCTGCAGGACCACTCGTTGATTAGGTTTTTTTTAAACTTATTTGGGTTAAGAACCTGAGGAACATTGGGTAATCCTTGTGGTATGTATATTAGGGGAGTTCAGATGCAGACTTTTGGTTCAAGCTCAGTCCTTTTTAAAACATTCAAAAATCAGCACTGTTGGTGCAGTAGCATGATTTTTATTAAATGTGTCATCCAGAGGTAAAACATATGGAAGTGACATTACATCACAGGATATTCTCTGGGTCTTCAGTGTTTAGTTAGCGGTACTCAAGTTCTCTCAATATATAAGCGCTGTCTTCAATTTATACTTCCTTTTCCACCATCAAGTTTCCAGGTACTTAGACAAAATTGAGTAAAGAAGCCTCTACCTGAAAACCTTTTTGCACGTTGCAGTGCTTTTAAAGCTTTAAAAGCTTTTTTGCTGAAAAGGTGCCTATTTTCTTATCTTTTTTTTTTTCTGGAAAAAGGACATCATTTGAAGTTCCTTTTAGGCAGCTGCATTTCATTGTGATACATTATACCAGAGCACATCACTCACATGAAGATTTTATGGAGGGAAAAAAATGCCCTTTTCAGATGCCCCCACTCACCCCAACCTTTGAAATGTGGCGGTTTTACAAAGAACCCTACTTTACCAAAAAGCATTATAATACTTGAAAAACTGTATAATGATTGCATCTTCTTCGATTACATAAATGTTACTACTTAAAGAGGGATATAGAACTTAATGGGGATAACTTAGTCATTGTAAAAAAAAAACAAAAAACCAAAAACCCTGACAATTTTCACCTTTACTGGTGTGTTTTCATTTTTTTGGTTTATGCTAGCAAAATGGTTCGGTGCTGTTTCTTATGGTTGCTGTAAGATGAGAAACGGGCTAAATTTAAATGAAAATGAGGTGTCTAAATGAAAGTAGGCTTCAGGTGTCACATAAGAAGCACTGTACATTTCCATTTTCTCTGATCCTTCAGCACGCATAAGATTTCACCTCTTCACCTTTGAACAAGATTGCACTAACTTTGATCTTTAGTTTTGTTCAACTCCACAGAAGGAGCTGCTTGAAACATGTTATCATTTAGATGTTCAGTTATTTTAAAAAATGATTGAAAGCTGTGCCCTAGACTAAAAGCTGCAGATTTTGACATGGGCTTTGAAGCTAATGCACTATCAGGAGCCGTTTCTGTACATAACAAAACACAGATGTTTAATTATTTTCACTGGCTTTTTAACATTGAATTCCACTCTATTCAAACATTTATCTGCAGTAACGATATTTTGGCCTTTCTCTGTTTTCATTCAGTATTCTTTGCTTTTGTACAAATGCTTCTATTTGAGCCTCAGTAACACCATGATATTAGTTCATGATACTGGCATTAAATCTGTTGTTGTAATTGTCATCTAAGCAAAACAATAATTTAGGTTCTTGATTTTTCTTCAAGATCTGGGAACAGGTAATAGGACAAAATGTGGAGTGTGAGATTGTCAAGAAATCGCTCTTAAAGTAGTAAAAATATAGATAATGTCAAAGTTGAGATCTACTCATTAATTGGCTTGGTTGTCGTTATGATGCTACAAGCCAAATATCCACCTGAATGGTTAGGTACTTTGAATCCCCTGGTGGCATTATTTGGAGACATTGCTCCTATCTTTTGTTGCAAAGTGGCTGCCAGAGTCAAGGGTTCTCAAGAAGGATTGATTCAAGCATAGTTCTAAGAGTGGGCTTACAAGGTTTGAAGTTGTGTTAGGGAAGTTATTATACTCTAAAGTGATCTCTGTGGTGCTGTATTGAGTCAGAGTGACCTCCCTTCAGACTCAATAGCAAGGAAACAGTTCTTTTCCCTGGTGGGCAGAGACATACCTGCCTTGCTGTCATCATGGGAAGTACCAAGATGGGACAGGAAGTATGAAAGGAGGGCCCTGTAGTTTAGTTGGGTGGGAACGGGAAGGAGGCAGATTTCTCTTCTAGAGAATCATGCCCTCCACAGGATCCTGGATCATCAGTCGAACAGACCAGCATCCAATGACCTAAGAGGCAGAGAACTCTGAGGAGTTGCCAGAAAGGATGCTGCTTGACTGTGAAGCTCCAAGATGGACCCAAGTGCTGCCAGAGCAGAGTTGGGTAGGAAGTAGCCAAGGGGAACCAGATTTTGGTTTGACTGAGCTGTTGTGTACAAAATGATCCCATGGCTGGAAATTGAAACTAGACAAATTCAGTCTGGAAAAAAGCATACATGTTTGACAATGAGGGTAACTGATCTTTGGAAGAATTTACACAAAGAGTTGTGGTGGATTCTTCATCACTGATAGTTTTCAAATAAAAATTGAATGCTTTTCTAAAAGATATACTCTAAGAATTGTCTTGGGGAACTTTTATGGCCTGTGTTAGACAGGAATTTCAGATTAGATGATCACAGTCATCTCTTCTGGATCTGGAATTTATGATTTAATAAAAAAAGGTTAAAAGAAATGGTCTGTATCATATCTAGTCTGAATTTCTGAAAAATCTATTCTACATGGACACCATCCATGTTGTTACTTAGGATGTATCTACACTGCATCGTTAGTCCAGAAAAACAATACTAGCATCCACACAGCAATTGCTTTATTTAGAAAGAAAGTCGAAATAACCAAAGGCTTTTTCCGGCATTGGTAAACCTCATTCCATGAGGAATAACGGCTCGTCTGAAAAAGCTCTTTCAAAAGAGGGTGTATGTGGATGCTCCACTGCTGCTATATCGAAATAGCTCCTTACCAGGGCCATTCTAAGTTATTCCTCCCCAGTGCCTCCTGGGGCTCTAAATCGAGGTAGCATGTCCACATTAGGGGAGCCTGCCTTGGACTTATTTTGAGGTTTCCCTTTAGTATGGGTCCTCTATTTCGAAATAAGCTATTCCAGAAGATCTCTTCCAGAATAGCTTTTTCCGAAATAAGCTTGCAGTGTAGACATACCCTTAGGGGAGTAAGACAAAAAAAATCTTATTTTTCTCAAGTATTCATCATCTTCTCATTAATTCCTGTTCTCCCTTGAATGCCTGTTCTCCCTTTTGCAGAACAACACATCACAGACCAAGGCTCCAGTACCAAGTGTCTCATTTCATCCTTCCCCTAAGTCTGCCTGGACATCATTAGTTATACTTTTGATATTTGATATTTGATCTGCATCTCCCATAACCCATTTCCAAAGCTATTTGCACAGATATAAAGCTATGAAGTCCATTATAAAGTCCATTGCATCATGCCCAAATCCATTCTGGACTGAATTTGCTGCTTTGCACAACAAGTTAGGTTCCGTTTTTCCTGTTGCACTTGTTATAATCTCACAAGTTATTTTGAAAGTGTGCTTGCTGTCTTTCAGCACCATCTTCCCATCCTGTTTCCTCTCACCAATAAGCCACACTTGTGATCTGTTTCCACGCTGATTTATACACAGTTTGTTCATTATTTATCCATCTGTGCAACATCTATAATAGTAGATCTGGGAGGATATCAATGTATTCTCAGTTTTGTGAGTAAATAGACCAAATTATGAGAGACTGCCGTAGTGCATATCTGCAACACTGAGGCAACAACGGACAGGCACAAGAAGGGGTCACACATCCCTCACCAAATGTCAGGGGAAGAGGCAAAGGGGCCAGAGCCAGAAGGCAAGAGGCACAGCCAGTACCTCTCCTCTTCCAGCTATGCTATCTGGGATGCTCAGTGGGGGAGAATGTGAGGGCACTGCCTGAGGATGGGACAGGGATGAGTTATATAGAGGAATCACTTGGGGGGGGGGTGTCATGTGAGAGAATTAGGTTCCCCCCCTTTGTATCATTCCCCACTACTAGAACAAGTTAGAAATTACTTAGAAAAGTTACATGTCTGCAAGTCACCAGGGCCTGATTAAATGCATCCCAGAATACTCAAGGAGCTGATAGGGGAGGGATCTGAGCCTTTAGCTATCATCTTTGAAAAATCAGGGAAGTCAGGAGAGATTCCAGAAGACTGGAAAAGGGCAAATATAGTGCCCATCTATAAAAAGGGAAATAAGAACAACCCAGGAAACTACAGACCAGTCAGAGTAACTTCTGTGCCAGGAAAGATAATGGAGCAAGTAATTAAGGAATTCATTTGCAAACATGTGGAAGAAAATAAGGTGATAGGTAACAGCTAGTATGGATTTCTAAAGAACAAATCATGTCAAACCAATCTGATAACTTTCTTTGATAGGATTACAAGTCTTGTGGATAAGAGAGAAGTGGTGGACATGGTATACTTGGACTTTAGTAAAGCATTTGACACAGTCTCGCATGATATTCTTATCAATAAACTAGGGAAATACAACCTAGATGGGGCTACTATAAGGTGGGTGCATACCTGGCAGGATAACCATTCTCAGAGGGTATGTCTACACTACAGAGTTAATTCGAAATAACAGACATTATTCCGAATTAACTGTAATAGCTGTCTACACATACAAACCGCTATTTCGAAATAAATTCGAAATAGCGGAGCCCTTATTTTGAATTTGGTAAACCTCATTCTACGAGGAATAACACCTAATTCGAAATAGCTAATTTGAAATAAGTGCTGTGTAGACACTTATTTAGAATTAGGGGGCCTCCAGCCCTTCCCAGTTCCCCCTGGTGGCCATTCTGGGCCAAACCAGGAAAACTCGTCTGCTCTCCCCCTAGCCCCGGAACCCTTAAAGGGGCAGACTCTGGCCACAGTGCCTGTGCCAGTTGCCAGCCTGCCAGCACACAGCCAGCAGACTGTGCACCTGGCACACCATGAGCCAGCCACCCGCTGCCATCCAGTCCTCCACCGCTCCCCAGGACCAGGCTGGCAGCTCCCAGGAGCCTGCCAGGGGCCGCAAAAGGCAGGCGCCTTCCTGGTCAAGTGCGGAGATCATGGGCCTCATTGAGGTTTGGGGGGAGGCCTTCAATGCCCACGATCTCCGCAGTAGGCACAGGAATGCGGCCGTCTACAGCCGCATGGCTGCCAGCCTGGCCACCAGAGGCCGCATGCGTAGCCAAGAGCAGGTGCGAACAAAAATTAAAGAACTCCAGCAGGCCTACGCCAGGGCCTCCCAACCAGGGGCTGACCCAGAGGCCTGCCCTCACTTCGAGGCCCTGGACCACTTCCTGGGGGGTCAGACGGTCCATGCCCCCCTGGTCATCATCAACCCCAGGGCAGAGGGCCCTGCCCCTGACACAGGGGAAGAGGAGGAGGACGACGGCAGCCAGGAGCCTGCAGGGAGCCTGCCCTGCACCCAGGAACCCCGAGCCATCCCAGAGAGCCTGTCAGCAGCCTCATCCGAGGCTGGGGAGGCCTCCACATGTGAGTGACATCACAGTCCCCTTATGCGGGGCGGGAGGGGGAGGGGGAGCCCAGGGACCTTACCCCAGGGAGAGACACTGCACACCGCCCTCCCTCCAGATGCCTCCTCTACACAGAGGAAGGGCACATCTCCCCTCCCCACACACACTATAGATAGCACAGGGGCTGGGGTGCAGTCCTGGGCCAGCTCAACTCCTGGGGATAGCAGGATGTGATGGTGCGGACACCTGCCGTCCTCGCCTTGCAGAGGGGGGCTGGGTTTCACCCACTGTGTCCCCAAGGAGAACTGACCACTTCTCTTGTTTCACTGCAGCCGCAGCACCTGCAAGTGCAGGATGCACCACCCCGCCTGGACCATCCACCCGAACCTGGGCCAGCAGGCGCACCCGCAACCTGGACGAGTTCCAGAGGCAGCAGCTGCGGTTGCAGGGATGGCAGGTCCACAGCCAGGAGCAGTGGGTGCAAAAGGACCTGCAGCTGTGGCGGGAGAACTTGAGGGAGCTCCGGGAGCAGGGCCATGCCCTCTGCGAGCACCTGCAGGCCCTGGCGGACCGATTGCTGCCTCCTGCTGCTCCAGCCCCTGTGGCCACCCCACCTATCCTTCCTCCTCCCACCCTACTCCCCCTCCCACTTCTTCCACACCCCCTGTCCCTCCTGCCCCACCCTCCACACTCCCCCAATGCCCCACACCCACAGTGCTGCAGACGGAGAGCCAGCAAAACCCCCAACCCTGAGCTTCTCCTCCCCCTTCCTCCCCTTGCCTCCCCCTTCCAGCTCCCTCCTCCCAGGTTTCCCCCCTTCCCTCTCCCACCCTCATTCCCACCCTCCCCCCACCCCAGTTATGTGAAATAAAGAGAGTTTTTTGTGGCAACACAGGTGTTTTTATTGTAGATCAGGAAGGGGAGTTAGGGAGGGGAAAGGGGAAGGAGGTGGGGGAGGAATGTAAGGCCCCACGCCCTAGTGGGGCACGCCAGGGGGACTTCAGTCCTCATCTGCCTGGAAGCTCTCCCCAGGGCTTCCCGGATGTGGACAGCCCCCGAAGGGCCTCCCGGCTGGCAGCCATGTGGGGCTGTGCGTACTGTACAGCCGGGCGGTCAGCCTCTGCCATCCAGGCTGGCAAGAAAGCCTCCCCCTTCCTCTCACACAAATTGTGGAGCACACAGCACGCTGCCACCACGTGCGGAATATTGTGCTGGGGGAGGTTGAGGCGGGTGAGGAGGCACCTAAACTGTGCTTTCAGTCGGCCGAAGGCCCCCTCGACCACAATGCGGTCCCTTCTGAGCCTGGCATTGAAGGCCTGCCGGGAGGGGCTGAGGTGTGTGGGGCTTCATGAGCCAGGGCTGTAGGGGTAGGCCGCATCCCCTAGCAGGAACACTGGCATGTCCACGTCCCCGACCCTGATGTGGAGGTCGGGAAAGAAAGTCCCGGCGTGCAGCCTCTGGCACACGGAGGAGTTGCAGTACACATGCGCGTCGTGTGCCTTGCCGGACCAGCCCACATTGATGTCCGTGAACTGGCCCCGGTGATCAGACATGGCCTGCAGGATCACGGAGAAGTACCCCTTCCTGTTTATGTAGAGGGAGGCCTGGTGGTCCAGGGCACGGATGGGGATGTGCGTCCCGTCGATTGCCCCCCCCGCAGTTGGGGAAGCCGAGGGCGCCGAACCCCTTGATGACCGCGTCCAGGTCGGTGAGGCGGATGACTCTGCGGAGCAGCACCCTGTTGATGGCCTTGACCACCTGCAGAGAGACACACAAAACCGAGGGTCACTGGGGTGCCCGTTTGGCTGGGAGTGCTCTTTCCCCACCACTGCCCCCATGCCCCATTCCCAGGAGCAGCCCCCGCTGCAGTCCTGGCCACCACGGCGGTCTGTAGCGCGGCCGTCATGGACCGACCCCTCCTGGGGAGGGCACTTACACCACCTCCCTCACCGTTTTCCCTGGGGCAGCCCACGTCCTCCTTGCAACCCCCCGTCCTGTCCCAGTGGCCGGCGAGTGCCGTACCTGCATGAGCACCGCTCCGACGGTGGATCTCCCCATGCCGAACTGCTTCCCGATGGATCGGTAGCTATCCGGCGTGGAGAGCTTCCAGAGGGCGATGGCCACCCGCTTGTGGAGGGGAATGATGGGCCTCATGCGTGTGTCCTGTCACTGCAGAGCAGGGGCGAGCCAATCGCAGAGCTCTAGGAAGGTATCCTTCTTCATCCTGAAGTTCTGGGTCCACTGTTGGTCTCCCCAGCACTCCAGGACGATGTGGTCCCACCAGTTGCTGCTGGTGTCCAGACACCAGATGCGGCGTGGCACGCTGGTGTCTGGGCGCCACTCCTCCAGGGTCCCCGGGAGGGCAGCAGGAGGGCCAGGGGGCTGGCCTGCAGCAGAAGGTGCCAGGCAGCCTCCAGCAATTGCTGCCAGACTTGCAGCAAGACGTTCAGCATGAGCACCAGAGTGCCCAGGGGCGACTCTGGCTCCATGGTGCTGAGTGCTGCGGTGTCCCAAAGGAGAGCGACCAGAGCAGGCAGAGAGGAAAACGCTTTGCTGTCCTCGGCGAGGTAGGCAAGCAAGCGGGAAAGCTGAGAATCGGCTGTCCAGGGGGGTCCCTTTAAGCATGAGCCTCAGATAGCCTCAGACAGCAGCCACACAAAGCAACTACTGACCTGATGCCCTGCTGGAACCGGTTTCAGCTGCCCTTAAATGCGATCCAGCATCCAATCAGTGTGGACGTGCTATTTCAAAATAGCAAAATGCTATTTCAAATTAGCTTTTGGGTCTAGATGCGTTATTTTGAATTAGCTTATTTCGAATAAACTAATTCGAAATAAGTTCATTCGAAATAGCGCTGTAGTGTAGACATACCCAGAGAGTAGTTCGTAATTGTTCACAATCATGCTCGGGAAGAGCATAACAAGTGGGGTTCCGCAGGGGTCTGTTTTGGGACTGGTTCTGTTCAATATCATCATCAATGATTTAGATGATGGCACAGAGAGTACACTTAAGTTTACAGATGATACCAAGCTGGGAGGGGTTGCAAGTGCTTTGGAGGATAGGATAATACTTCAAAATGATATGGACATACTAGAGAAATGGTCTGATGTAAACAGGATGAAGTTTAATAAGGACAAATGCAAAGTACTCCACTTAGGAAGGAACAAGCACACATGTAGAATGGGAAGTGATTGTCTAGGAATGAGTACTGCAGAAAGGGATTTAGGGGTCAGAGTGGATGACAAATTAAATATGAGTCAACAGTATGACACTGTGGCAAAAAAAGCAAACGATTCTGGGATGCATTTATAGGAGTGTTGTGAACAAGACGCGAGAAGTCATTTTTCTGCTCTACGCTGTGCTGATTAGGTCTCAGTTGGAGTATTGTGTCCAGTTCTGGGCAGTATATTTTAAGAAAAATGTGGAGAAATTGGAGAAGGTCCAGAGATGAGCAACAAAAATGATTAAAGTTCTAGAGAACAGGAGCTATGAGGAAGACTGAAAGAACTGGGCTTGTTTACGTTAGAAAAGAGAAGACTGAGAGGGGACATGATAGCGGTTTTCAGGTATCTAAAAGGGTGTCACAAGGAGGAGGGAGAAAAATTGTTCTCCTTGGCTTCTGAGGATAGGCAATGGGTTTAAAATGTGGGCTTAAACTGCAGCAAAGGAGGTTTAGGTTGGACATTAGGAAACACTTCCTGTCTGTCAGGGTGATTAAACACTGGAATAATTTGCTTAAGGGGGTTGTGGAATCTCCACCACTGGAGATATTTAAGAGCAGGTTACACAGACACCTGTCAGGGATCATTTAGACCAGTGGTCTCCAACCTTTTTACACCCAAGATCACTTTTTAAATGCCAGAAGAAGCCAAGATCTACCGCCCCACCCCTTCCTTGAAGCTCCACCCCTTCCTTGAAGCCCCACCCTGTCCTCTCTATTCTCCTCCTCTCCATCATTTGCTATCCCCAACCCTTATACTACTGCTTTATTCCCCAATTCTTCTGTAGGAAGAGGTTTTTCCAACATTTGGCCAGTCTAGACTGGACCAAATGTCAGAAAAACCCCTTCTTTTGGAAGCCCCCTTATTCCTCATGGAAAGAGGAATATAGGGGTTACCGAAAGAGCATGTTTGCTCTTCTGCTAAAAAAAGTGGAAGAACAAACGCATCCCTGGATGCGGAAGAGTTTTTCTGGGATACCTCTGGAATCCCGGAAAAACTCCTGCAGTCTAGCTGTACCCTCACTGGGTTGAGACAGGATGTGTGGGCTCTGGGGTGGGAATGAGGGGTTTGGGTGTGGGAAGAGGTGAGAGGTACAAGCTCTGGGAGGGAATTTGGATGCAGGAGGAGGTGGAGGAGGGGATGCTGGCTCAGGGAAGGGGCTCCAGGCTGGGGAGTGTTGGAGTCAGGTGGAGGGTTGGGGTACTGAGCAAGCCACAGGCTTGTAGATGTGAGGGTGCAGGAGTTTGGTTTGGGGGATGGAAGGGGCTCAGGGCGGGGAGGTTAGGAGTATAATGGGCTCAGGACACAGATTTGTGGTGTGTGGATGGTGTAGGAGTGTTGTGGCAAAAGACTGAGGATGTGGGGGTGCAGGAGTTTGGCAATGTGAGAGGCTCAGGACAGGGGGTTCCAGTGTATGATAGACTCAAATCTAGGGGTTTTTTTTGGAGGGGTGCAGGAGTGCTATGATGCTGTGGACAGATGGGGGTTTGTTGGCCAGGCTTCATTTTTAAATAAAATATGTCAAACACAAAAAGTTTCAGCGTTGTTTTTATTTATGAGAACCTGTTTTGATTTAGGGGTCACTGAAACGTCAGTTGGGGCCACACAAGTGAGATGCAAAATAAATAAATAAATAAATAACTCCTCCAAAGCCTCACTAATGTGGCCCCAACTGTGCTGGTGGGAGCAGGGGACATGGTACTGGGGAAGGGTGTGAGTGGGTGCTGGGGCAGAGGACAGGGTGTCAGTGGAGGCAAGGGACAGGGTGCTGGGGTGGGGCCAGGGGCCAGGATGCCAGTGGGAGCAGAGTGCCTGTGGGAACAGGGGGCAGGGTGGTGGCTGGGGCAGGGAATCCTCAACAAGTGCCTTTCCTCCTCCCTCTCCCCCCCCCCCCCCCCAAGGAGGGAAGCTCTGGCAAGAGCCTCCTCCCGGGACTCCTTCCCTGTCCCCCACAAAGGAGGAAAGCCCCAGCGCATGTTTCCCCCCGGGACGCCTCCCCTCTCCCCCGCAGAGGAGGGGAGCCCCAGCGCACGCTTCCCCCCGGGACTCCTACCTCCTCCCTGGCGCATACTTCCCCCTGGGACTCCTCCCCCCTTCCCGGCATGCGCTTCCCCTCCTGACTCCTACCTCCTCCCCCGCAGAGGAAGGGAGCCCCAGTGTGTGCCTTCCCCCCCTTCCTCCTCCCAGAAGCCCCAGCACACGTCTTCCTCAGGGACTCCTACCTCCTCCCGGCTTGCCACAGTCCTGGAGGAGGGGAGCAGGCAGTGCACTTCCAGAAACCCCGGAAGTGGCGCGCAGCTGCCGGACATCCCTGTACCCCACGGGAAGCCGGCACTACCTCCATTTTCGGAGGTAGGTAGTGGGGCTTCTTGGGGGTGGGGGGAATTGGGGGGGGCCCTGAACGCCTCACGATCAACTGTTCGCGCCCTCCCAATCGACCAGTCGATCGCGATCGACGGGTTGGTGACCATGAATCTAGACAGTTCTTGGTCCTGCCGTGAAGGCAGGGGAGTGGACTTAATGACCTCTTGAGGTCCCTTACATTTCTAGTGTTCTATGATTCTACTCCCAAAGAACTCCTCTCATGTGGCAAGACTCAGTATGCAGCTTGACCCACTCTGGTAGGCAGTGTAGGTAGAACTATCACCAGGCAGCTCTAATAGAGCACCAAGCAGTGAATTCAGCATCAGACTCTGCAGCTGATAAAACCAGTCTGGTTCTTATATCCCTCTACAAAATACTGTAATGTTGTTGTCATTCAAAGATTCAGCAATAGTGATAAATATCCTAAAATTCATGAGGTTTGAGATTTTCAGTCCACATTTGTTGTACAATATGAGTCATTTGACCCTAATGTAAATAAGATTTCTTTTTCCTTTTCAAGAAATATGCAACATACAAAACATTTAAATGGCTACAATAATTACCAATATTAGCACAACATAAACTTATTTAAATAACTTAAAATATATTGGGCTATTAATTTTGCCAAGTACACACATGATTTAACATGTACGTATATGCAAGGATCCACTTGTAAGAAAACAGCGTATCTTGGCAATCTGTGATCATAGCCTCATAACGTACTTCTTTTAAAACACCATTCTCTGTCATTTTAAGAGCAGCTGGTAGTTAAAAACTGTTCTTATTGTTACACTAAGAAAGTGAAATCAACACTAGTTAGACTTTTTTTCAATCTGTTTCCCCATTCTCACCTTTTAGCCTCTCTAACTCTCATGCCTGTAATGAACTCCATTAAGCTTCCCCAAAGTAGGATCTAGTCTTTATTAATCACTGACCCAGCAGCATGAAGCTGCACAAGGGACCAAGTTACATTTTTTCCTTGGTTTTGAACTTACTCCCACTGTTATATCTTCTAAGAAACATCAGAACAAACAAGAATAAAAGATCAGGATGATAACTCAAAAATAATGTTTAAAAGATGGCTGATTCATTGTGCTCAACTTTCCACTGGCTGCCAATGACAAACTGACAGGTGAATTCATTGGAAAAAGTTAATGAGAATAAATCTTTAGATATTGATTGTCCAATGCTATATTCTCATTCACCAGTAAGTCTTTTTGGGCATTTCAATAGCTGTGGACTTGTAATGGTGAGTAGCTGAGACCTCATGGCTGAAATCACATTTAAAATAACTGGAAACTACTACTCTAACATGCAGCAGAGTAGTTTGCCACCACCAAGCCCTGCTGTGTGCCAAAGCCTATTTCTCTACACGTGCTTTGCTCCATAAAAGAAGAGCTAACAGCTTCCTGTTATCTACTCATTGCTTTTCTTCACAGTTCGATGCCACCTATTTTACTGCAAATGATTCCTTCTCTTAAAAGTTCAAGTTTGTTTTTGTTTTTGAACTATTATAAGAACTATTATTCATGGCATTGTGATTCACAGAAAAATTCTGTTGTGTTTGTTTCAAAGTGAAAAAAATATGCTCTTTGGTTTATTTTGTAAGGTTTTTAAAAACATACACTAATAATAGCATTAAGCAATGTCAGGCATTTCTTGGGTGCTTGAAGGCGTTAGGGCCTTCCCCGCTACTGTGCATTTTGTTTAGTCAGCAATACCTCTACAAAGTAGGCGTAAAATTGGAGTGGGAACATACTACTCTCACTTTCATAGAACACTAGACCAGGAAGAGTCCTTGAGAGGTCATCAAGTCCAGTACCCTGCCCTCATGGCAGGACCCAGTGCTGTCTAGACCATCCCTGATAGACATTTATCTAACCTACTCTTAATATCTCCAGAGATGGAGATTCCACAACCTCCCTAGGCAACTTATTCCAGAGTTTAACCACCCTGACAGGAAGATTTTCCTAATGTCCATCCTAAACCTCCTTTGCCGCAGTTTAAGCCCATTGCTTCTTGTCCTAGCCTCAGAGGCTAAGGAGAACAATTTTTCTCCCTCCTCCTTGTGACACCCTTTTAGATACCTGAAAACCGCTATAATGTCCCCTCTCAGTCATCTCCTTTCCAAACTAAACAAGCCCAATTCTTTCAGTCTTCTTTCATAGGTCATGTTCTCTAGACCTTTAATCCTTCTTGTTGCTCTTCTCTGGACCTTCTCCAATTTCTCCACATCTTTCTTGAAATGTGGTGCCCAGAACTGGACACAATACTCCAACTTAGGCCTAATCAGTGCAGAGAAGAGCAGAAGAATGACTTCTTGGCTACGTCTAGACTACATCCCTTTTTCGTAAAAGGGATGTAAATTAAACGATGTCATGATGCTAATGAAGCGGGGATTTAAATCTCCCGCTTCATTAGCATAAAAATAACTGCTGCTTTTTTCTGCACGGGCTTTGCCAGAAAAAGCGCCAGTCTACGCTGATCTTCCAGAAAATAAAGCTTTTTCCGAAAGATCCATATCCCTTATTTCAAGAGGAATAAGGGATCTTTGAGAAAAGGCTTTATTTTCCGCAAGATCAGCGTCTGAACTGGTGCTTTTTCCGGCAAAGCTCGTCTTGGCGCGGAAAAAAGCGGCTTTTTATGCTAATGAAGCGCGAGATTTAAATCCGCTTCATTAGCACTGCGATACGTCTTTACATCCCTTTACGAAAAAGGGATGTAGTCTAGACGTAGCCCTTGTGTCTTGCTCATAACACTCTTGTTAATGCATCCCAGAATCATGTTTGCTTTTTTTGCAACAGTGTCATGCTGTTGACTCATATTTAGCTTGTGGTCCACTATGACCCCTAAATCCCTTTCAGCAGTACTCCTTCATAGAAAATCAGTTCCCATTCTGTATGTGTGAGACTGATTGTTCCTTCCTAAGTGGAGCACTTTGCATTTGTCCTTATTAAACTTCATCCTGTTTACATCAGACCATTTCTCCAGTTTGTCCAAATCATTTTGAATTATGACCCTATCTTCCAAAGCACTTGCAACCCCTCCCAGCTTGGTATCATCTGCAAACTTAATAAGCGTACTCTCTATGCCGATATCTAAATCGTTGATGAAGATATTGAAGAGAGCTGGTCCCAAAACAGACCCCTGCGGAACCCCACTTGTTATACCTTTCTAGCAGGACTGTGAACCATTAATAACTACTCTCTGAGAATGGTTATCCAGCCAGTTATGCACCCACCTTATAGTAGCCCCATCTAAGTTGTATTTGCCTAGTTTATTGATAAGAATATCATACAAGACCGTATCAAATGTCTTACTAACATCTAGGTATACCACATCCACCACTTCTCCCTTATCCACAAGACTCATTGTCCTATTAAAGAAAGCTATCAGATTGGTTTGACATGATTTGTTCTTTACAAATCCATACTAGCTGTTACCTATCACCTTATTTTCTTCCACATGTTTTCAGATGAATTCTTTAATTACTTGCTCCATTATCTTTTCTGGCACAGAAGTTAAACTGACTGGTCTGTAGTTTCCTGGATTGTTATTATTTCCCTTTTTATAGATGGGCACTATATTTGCCCTTTTCCAGTCTTCTGGAATCTCTCCCATCTTCCCTGATTTTTCAAAGATGATAGCTAAAGGCTCAGATCCCTCCTCTATCAGCTCCTTGAGTATTCTAGGATGCATTTCATCAGGCCCTGGTGACTTGCAGACATCTAACTTTTCTAAGTGATTTTTTAACTTGTTTTTTTTTTTAAGTTTATCTTCTAAACCTACCCTCTTCCCGCTAGCGTTCACTATGTTAGGCATTTCCTCATCGGACTTCTCGGTGAAGACTGAAACAAAGAAGTCAGTAAGCATGTCTGCCATTTCAAATTTCCTGTTACTGTTTCTTCCTCCTCACTGAGCGTTGGGCCTACCCTGTCTTTGGTCTTCCTCTTGCTTCAAATATATTTATAAAATGTCTTCTTGTTTCCCTTTATGTCTGCAGCTAGTTTGGGCGCTTTGCAAGGTATAAATGTCAGTACAATATACAAAGCAGTATAGACACAAGGCTGTCATGTCCCATAATGTACAAAAGGATATGGACCACATCCAGTCAGTGCATGTTGTGTTGTATCTTATTGCCTGTTTGGGGAAAATGAAAAACTAGTAGGCACTATGCCCTGTTTCAAGTCAATTAAAGGCCATGAGACCACTAGAAAGTGATAGTCACTCCAGTAACCGCTTTCTGAGATTCCCTGGGAACCTACAGAGGGGTGATGAACTTTGTCAGATTGTTTCCTGAACTTGAATACCAAAGAACTTATTGACTGTTGAGGGAGTGGCATGGACAGAATAGAATGTTTTCACCAGGTGCAAGGATAGTGGAATCCCATATTGAACTGAATGGAATTCCTTAGTGTTCCGTTTCCTTTCGCATATTTGATATCCTGCAAATGTCCATTTAAAAACATGTACATGCTTTGCCATAGACTGTCACTCTGTCAAGGGTTCAGTCTTATTCCTTCTCTCACCCAATCTTTTCTTAAGAGAATGTGTTAACATTGTCCTGCATTGCCTCAGGCAGAAGCGCGAAGCTAGGGCACCAGCTCTCAGCCCCACCTGGGATGTGCTGTGCCAGCCTTCTGCAGCCCTTGGAACGGCCCAGAGTGCACCGTGAGGCCCAGGGCACTGAGCCCTGCCACTGCTGCAGTAGTGGTGGCAGCAGCTGGAAGACCCTGGCCTTTAAGAATTACCAGACCTGGGGGTAGTTACCCCTTTCTCCCCTCCACCCTCCACAGGCCTATGTGCAGATAAGTATGGGTATGATGAAGTGTTTTGCTGAATCAGCATGAGGGTGCTGGGCATCTCACAGATTGAGCCCTAAACAAACGAGAGAAAAAAGAGGGAGGGGAAAAAAGCCTGTGGTCACCCCTGGTTACTCAGAACACAGTCTAGCTTTTTAAAAAGCTGCTTTGGATAATTTAGGCACTTTGTGTACTACAGCAAGATGTGAAATATAAAAATGCTAATAAAAATGTAATTCAGTCAGGGTTCCCTTGAAATTAGACTCTACTGGGGGGCTGTGCTGCATAATGATAGCACTCTGCCATTTGCTTCACACATGTAACACTTCAGAATGGGAAATTTTGTTTAAAAAAGCAACAACCCCAAGCCTACCAGCTGTTCCAGTGACCTGAATGTTGACTTTAAAAGAAGACACAATAGGATATTATGTCAGGGTCAACAGCACAAATTAATCTGTGTTATTCTGCTGTCACATTCTACTTCATAGTACATCTGAACAAGACCTATGGCTTTTGCATTGTTAGGGTCCAAATATTTTTCTACAGGGAGATGAGGGGGCTTCAAGGGTAGAGGTTTTGAACTCACTGTCACTAATCCTTAACTCACTCTGAAGTAATTAGATTATTGCTTGAGTAATCTGAATGAAAAATGCTGCATTTGTATTTGGTCTGGGAAATGGGAATTAACATCTTAGCACACTAGTAGGAGTGGAAAGAGTAGTGGTTGTGATAGTAAAATACAAGTGTGTTTGACTGTTAATTACATTTCTTGTGCATTTAGTGACTTAAACAAACCTCCTCTGTGTATTTTAAGTTATTATACTTTTACATTTACTTAAATATATTAGTTATCACTGTGATCCAATGTTTACAAACATTTCAAACAATTTCAGAAGATGGTATTTCAGAGAGGGTTTTTGTTGTTTCATTATAAATCCCTTCTTTTTCTTGCCCCTTGACTTCTGGGTTGCAGCTGCAAAGATGGTAGGATGTTAGTACCCCCCAAAATTGAACCTGTGATTTGTTTTTCATTGATTTATAGGTCTGTAGTCAATAAACTTTCTAAAGGAACGTATCAGACTGACTAATCAGTGAAAGATAAGCAGATTCCTATCCTATCAAAGCATTTCCCCATCTTTTGCAAGCACTCTTGCAGCTTATAAATGAGAGAATTCATTGGTGACTAAAGGCAGTTTTGTTACAAAAGTAGTATTGCATAGAATCATAAAATCATAGAGTTGGAAGAGACCTCAGGAGATCATTAAGTTCAACTCGCTGCTAAAATTGGGACCGATCCCAACTTAATCATCCTAGCCAGGGCTTTGTCAAGCCCTCTAGGTATGGAGATTCTATTTCCTCCATGGGTACCGTAGTGCTTCACCACCCTCCCAGTGAAATATCCAACCTAGACCTTCCCACTGCAACTCAAGACCATTGTTGCTCGTTCTGTCATCTGTCACCACTGGGGACAGCCTCTCTCCATCCTCTTTGGAACCCCCCCTTCAGGTAGTTGAAGGCTTCTATCAAATCCCCCCTCACTCTTCTCTTCTGTAGACTACATATGCCCAAATCCCTCAGCCTTTGCTTATAAATCATGTGCTCCAGGCCCCAATCATTTTTGTTGTCCTCCACTGGACTCTCTCCAAATGTGTCCACATTCTTTTTGTAATGGGCGGCCCAGAATTGCCATATCATTTGCAGTCTCAAAAATGGTAGTCTACCTCCTTGCACCTTATTGCCAATTGTTTCTGTACAGTGTTTTCAAGGCAATATTGCTCTTTTAAACTCTGTAAAATTAGTATCTGTCATTCTGCAAAATTAGTATTTGTCATCTTTTATCAGTCTACAAAACAAAACTTTAAAAAGACCATATTTCCATTCATTCTTATGGTAACTTCTGAATTTTCTCTACAAATAAGGCAAGTGTTATCATGCATGTATTGCTGTCAGTAGCACAGATGGTGTGCATATGCAGATTGGTGATTTTCTAATCCATATAGCGGCACTTGGGAATATATGTAAGTATTGTAATAATGCATTAGTCAGGAGTGATGTTGTAACACACTGAGATCATACACATAAATCTAAGACTCCATGTCTAGACACTCCAGGGAAGATGGCATGCCATGGGTTAGAGCAGGCATTAAGGGAGTGCAATATTTCAACTATGATGGGAATATAATGCAATTTGCAGACTTTAATAAAACCATTGGGGAATTAATTTCAGTAAGGGAACGTTCTCTCCAAAAGCATCCATATTCTTAGTTTGCTTCATAGATAATCAGAATGAGAAACTCTTTACCTGTTATCTCAGGCATAAACACAGTGTGATATCTGTGAATTGTGCTAGATCTTTAATGTGCCGAATATGAAAATAATCCCTTTATAGGTAGTGCTTTTGCAGTATAAAACTGCATTATGCAAACAGTGCACAGACAGCATAAACCTTGGGGATTCAGAATTTGAAGAGTTTACAAATTAATCTCGTAAGCGTTGGTTTGAGCATGCTCAGAGAGTGCACTCAGCTGTAAAACCTGACCAACTGAACCTGCAAAGTTTTAATTAGTAGCTTTTTGATGATAAAGTATTAAATTAAGATGTGTAATTTATACTTGTTTTGCATATATGTCCCCTTTCTGCTGAAAAGTTATAGATTTTTTTTAACTCCCTTTGCTACCTTTGGCTGACTTTGGCTGTTTTTGCTGCCTGTATTGCTCTTGGCATATAATTATAATCAACCAACCTCTGTTTAAATTTCTGCCAGTTGATAGCTACTCACAAGCAAGTAACTTGCAGTACCATTCCAGCGTTGCTGTGATAAAAATGTCAATTTAAACCTGGTCAAGGGTGACAATCATAAGTATTTTCAAGCAGCGAACTCAAATGGAATGCATAACACAATAACAGAGTTTGCTTATGGCCAGTGAAATACATGTTGGAATTTAAGAGATTCTTATACAGTAGTCCTATCAGTTAGATCCCCACTTGAAAACTGTCTTCAGTAATAGCTCTGTCAACCCAGCCATGCCATGTCATTGGAAAGTCTGATAACAAGCCTTTAACACACCTGAAGATTTTCAATTAAAATTAACACAGACCTGGTCACAATAACCGGCAAAAGTTTGTGCTTCCCTCTCTCCCATCTCACCACATGGTTCTAGTTTCTGGGGAGACTCTATGAGGCCTTCCGCAGGCATGCAAGTTTGTCCCATTATATTGTATGAATGTTAGCCAGCCATGTCTGAATTCAACACGTCAGAGCAACACCAGCAAATTTCCAATCCCGGCCTTTCCCTTCTATCCTGGACAATACAAGCTCAGATAAAGTCCACCATTTATTAATAGAAAATGATATTCATAAATCCTGTTTTCCAGAATGGAGTTATCCAAACTCGCTGGTTAGATAAAATAATAAAAAAAATATATTAACCATAACAGGATAGATTTTAAGTGATCATCAGTAATAAGGCATAAAAGTCTGAAATGGGTACAAAAAAATAAAAGTAAAATGCAACTAATGCTTGACTCAGCGAGCTAAGCAAATTCAAAACAAAGGTTTCGCTACCTGTTTCAGCCATCATACTATTTTAGTCAGGATCCAGTGCTGTTTCCTTGGTTCTTCAATAGTCAGCAATACTGTAGATAAAGAAATTGGGGCAGCTGTTTTCCTCTCTTATAGTTCTTTCTCTTCCTTGAGAATCATCTCCAGCTGAGGTTCAGGGGACAGGAAGTTTGTGTGGAGTGGCAACCCTAGGTGTTTCTTTTGTCAAGATGTTGATTTTTGTCCTCATATGCTTCCCTGCCAAAGAACAGCCATTTAACCAGAAGATGGTCCATTTGATTTTGTCAGCTAGCCTTTTGTCTCTGGGAAGTGATTTGTGACTGCTTTTCAGACTTGGAACGTGTCCTGATAATATCATAGAGTAAACTTTTATAACGCTTCAAACAATATTGCCACACATATTTTACCAGGACAATAATGATCAGCCAATTCAGGTTTCAAATGATACCTCACAAGGCATACTTTGTACAAAATGTATCGTTGCCTTTTAAAGGGGGTGAACAAAGAGGTATTGGGTGCCATAACTTATTTCACTGGAAGGCTATCGCTGGAAGGTAAGGGGTAGTGTCGGGAACCCAGAAATGCAGTGGAGCCACAGGGTCTCTGCATGCATAGCCATGGCTTCCTGTTAACATACTGGGATCTGACATGGAGTTGGGGGGCTGATTTGCTCCTCTCCACAATGTTTAAATATCTACATATGTTTTGGATTATGGGTCTGATTTTCCTTTCATGGTGGTGTAAAACAGGAGAATCTTCATAGAGGCCAGAGGCATTTCACCAGTATACCTGGTGTAGGTAAGACTAGACTGATGCTCATCATAAATCAGTGTAATGTAATGCCAATGTACAAAGGAGTCGGAAGATATTGCCACTGTGCCTATTATCTCCTGCCCGTTGGAGTCAACTTCCAGTGTGCAGTTATCCCCAGATGGGAATACAGCCTTCACACTCTTCTCCAAGGCTGTAATTCAGGTGTTTCTATGCCCTAATCATGAGGAGGGCTAAAAAACTAAATGAATTGCCAGTGTCCTGCTACAGAGGTACCTTTCCTGGTGGACCAAGAAAACCACAAAGTAGTCACCTTAACCTTGCACTTGGCTGATTTAGGAGAATTGCAGTTTTATTGTTGTGCCCAAACCTGGAGCTCTTACATGATGGCAGTACTATGTACCTGAGCTCACCAATGCCTTACATATTTTGTCAATATTGTTTTCTCTGTTTATAAAAAGCAAGACATTTTATCACATCCTATGAATAGTATTGATTCTGTTCAGGCTGAAAAACTATTTAATTCCACATCAGCACACCTTATTAATCAAATACATGACTTAGGAAACTTGAGACATAAATGTCTATTTCCTTAGTCCACTTTTATATTGTGTAAATGTAAAACTGATGTAAGAAGTCAGGAATCAGACCTTCTGAATAGAAATGGCATCTAAATTCCTACTTTGAAATAATTTTCAAATGTCTGGATCCAAGTGACAAATACATAAAATGTAAGTTAAGACGGGGACTTAGAATCATCTTTATCTCAGATATTGCAGATAATACGGCACAATCTAATATGAATATTAGATACTATTGAACCCTTAAATAGTGTCATGTGAGTTGCAATATGTAGGCTTAAGATATAAAGTTAACAATGGATTTTCTGCCAGAGCGCTGAATAAATGGGTATTTTACAATTTAAGTCTCAGTTTACTTCTGGTTTGCTCCTAGACAATTTAATTTTCTTTCATAGATAATTTTTAACAAAAAAACATAATTTTTAAAAATAAGTGTTTAAAGCAGCAGTTTCAGGTGATCAGATAAACGTGCTCTAGACAAATCTATTCAGACATTTGCCTACTGATGGACTGAAGTGACTTCAAGCAGATGTAGTTATTTCATAACTGCATGATTTTTCTGTTTGTTTTTTAAAGACCCTTCTTGCACCAATATTGATGCATAGGGCAGAAAGCAGTCTTTTCCATTTCTCTCTGTCATTTACTGCTGTTTTCATTTGGATACCTTTTAAAACCATACAATTTACTCACTAGATTTCAGTGGTTTCTATGCTATTACCTAAATTTGTGGCAACATATTGAACTGTAAGTTTTAATAAATATTTTCCTGAATTTTCTTTTGCAATCTTTAAGAAGTACAAAGATTGTGGCATAATGATGCTGTGTTCTGAAATGAACAATAATATTATAGACTAAGATGACAAAATTAATAGCCTAAGGTCAAAGTTCCATCCTTTACTTCATTCTGTTCAAGTGACGTTATACTGCTATATATGAGGTGCCCAATTCTGAAAAGTTAGTGAGAAATCAAAATCCTGTTTTTCAATACGGCAGCATTTTAAACACATTCCACAGTGTCCAACCCCATATTTAGAAAGGAAAGGTTGAAATCAGCCTTTAGGTCATACAATAAACTTTTATTTTATGTGCTTAGATGTCAGTTCACGCATCCAAAATTGAGATCTGGGGATCCTCTTACAGCAAATCTGTTTGAAATTTTAGGCTATGTGTAAAATGTCTGAAATTAGACCTTATATGGTCTAGTATACAACTGATTCATTTATATATGTAGATGCAACAATGAAAATAGAGGGAGTTGCTTTCTAAGTCTGTGATATATTACATAAATTACAATGAGAATGCAATTATTATAGTCAATATTGAATTAACAATTTTTGTAGGCTTGTTATACATTACTTACATGTAACTTTTAAAAAATTTACGAGTTAATTACCTTCACATTTTAAAAACTTAGAAAACAACGAATGGACTAGCAGCACCTTAAAGGCTAACAAAACATGTAGATAGTATCATGAGCTTTTGTGAGTACAACCCACTTCTTCAGATGAATGGACTATTAAAAGTCCAGTTCCAAAATAAATAAGGGATGCAGGATAGGAGAAGGAAGGGAAAAAACAGTAGTGAATTAGAGTGTTCATGTTACATGAAGCTGAAGGTGCAAATTGTTCTTAAGTATCCATTGTTTGGTTGGTTAAGTGATTAGGATGTGAAAAGTAGTGTGTTAGCCAGGTGATGTCTCTATTCATACCATTGTGATGGGTCTCAAACTTGTAAATGAAGTTAAGTTTCAAGGCTTCCCTGTGTATTTGGCTTGTGAAATACATTTTAACAAAGTCAAAACATTACATTTCTCTATTACATTTTATGTAGGGATGAAACACAGAATGACAGGTATAGGAATGTAAGCCTGAGGATTCTTGAGGAAATTATGATGAAAAGCTAAGCAGATCTCATTCCTAACTATGCAAATTAGATTTTGCTAGCATTTTTTCTTGAAAATCTATCTAATTTCCTGGCTGTTATGCTACATATATGAAAGAAAAGCGAGTGTATTTTTTAATAGAAACTAAATAGAAAATATACATTTTTGCTTTTCAATGGAATGCCCCAAAGAATTTGTGGTAGGCATCTAAATGTGGAGGTAAGTAATAAGCAGGTATTGACGTCTGTTGAGATCGATATTGAGATCTGTTGACCTAAAGAGGTTAAAATTGACTGAAGAGTGGGGCAGTAAATCTTGTAATTGACCAAAAAGCAGAAGTCAATATATGTATTATTATAAACATTTTTCTTTTGGTGGAGATAATACGTGTGGAGTGATTTTAAGACTTTATATTTATATATACACAATAAGTGTATTGTTTGTTATTTAGCCAACTAATATAGAATACCTGGCTTTTTATAAAAAAATTAGTTGTACCAGTTATGTTGCAGAATTAAAGCTCATATCAGCTATCTAATTGTAACCATTTATATACATTGTTGTATAATTCCTCAATCAAAGATTTTTATCAGATTGAATTTGACATATATCGTCTCTATATAGTAGTCATTTTTACCTGCAAAGAGTGAAAGAAGGAATTTGGGGATGGAGAGAGAAAGCTCTCTGGGTATGTCTACACTAGCTCGTTAATTCGAGCTAGGTAGGCAAATCAGGCAACCAGAGTTGCAAATGAAGCCGGGATTTAAATATCCGGGCTTTATTTACATGTTCGTATGGCGCCATTTTTAAATCCCCTTAGTTGAGCAGACTGCCCGGCTACAGCGGCAGTTTAAAGTTAATCGAACTAAGTCCTTAGTTCGGATTAACTGTTACTCCTCGTGGAATGAGGTATAACAGTTAATCCGAACTAAGATTTAGTTCGATTAACTTTAAACTGCCGCATGTAACCGCCGGGCAGTTCGCTCAACTAAGGGGGATTTAAAAATGGCAGCCGATCGAACATGCAAATAAAGCCCGGATATTTAAATCCCGGCTTCATTTGCAACTCCGGTTGCCTGATTTGCCTGCCTAGCTCGAATTAACGAGCTAGTGTAGACATACCCTCTGAGAGTATGTCTACACTGCAGCGTTGTTCCTGAAAAACAGCTGTTTTTCTGGAAAAACAATTTTTGCGTCCACACTGCTATCGTGTTCTTTCGACAAAAAGTCAAAAGAATGGAGGGGGTTTTTCTGATGGTGGTAAACCTTTCTATAAGGAAGAAGCACGTGTGGACGCGGAAGAGGGAGTTTTTTCGGGCAAAGAGGCCTCCAGGAAATAACACAGGTGGCCAGTCCGTCCAAACTAATGAGGACTCTATAGTTCCTGTCTCCTGCCAGCTCTTAAAGCTGCAGGCACCTGGGATAAGCCTTGTGATGGAAGCTGGCCCAGAGAGCTGCACCTGAGCACACGGCTCTGACTGTCACAAGCCTCTCGAAACATGGACCAGCCACAAGCCCTCTGACTCCTCCCTGGCCCTCACAGGGAGCACCAGCAGGGCTCCCAGGATCCAGCCAGGGGCAGCAAATGCCATGAGCCCTCATCATCCGGAGCGGAGATCCTGTCCCTCTTGGAGCTGTGGGGTGAGGAGGAGACCCTGCAGGATCTCTGCTCCAAGAGGCAGAATGCAGATATATATGGCTGGATGGCCAAGGCTCTGGCTGCGAGGGGCAACCCCCCCGGACCTTAGAACAGGTATGGAGCAAAATCAAGGAGCTCCACCAGGGCTATGCCAGGGCCAGGGAGTGTAGCTCTCGCTCCGGGGGAGGACCCCACTACTGCCCCTACTACCAGGAGCCCCACCAAATCCTGGGGGGTGGTGCAGCCCCTTCCCCACCCATGATGGTGGACTTGGGGCTAAAGACGCCCGTCGTCACCTGGCCAAGGCTCCCTGGTGAGTAGTAGGGGGAGGGAGAGGAGGACGAGCTGCAGGAGGAGGAGGAGGAGATAGCAAGCACAGTGACCCTCGCCCTGGAACCAGTACCCAGGCCCTGGAGCTCTCCTAAGCAACCTCTGATGGCAGGGCAGGATCATCAGGTGAGTGCTCTCAGTTTGTCACACACACATGGCGGGGAGGCGGGTGCAGAGGGGATGGGGTGTGATCACCACTCAGACTGCTCGGCCTGGACATCATGCTGCACTCTGTGCATGTGGAAGCACGTGCTATACCAGTCTGCACCATGCGGCCTCAGGAGGCAGCCCCAGAGCACCCCTGGGCTCCAGCTCACAGACTCTCGGGGGGCCACACGCATGTATGACCCCTGGGGAGGACGCCCTCCCACCACCAGCCACTGCTGGAAGCAGACTGGGCACAAGGGCGCTCGCACAACCCCACACAGACCAAGGAGTGCCACACATGGCACATGGGCATGACTGCACATGCAAGGCACTACCTGCTTCCATGGACAGCACTGCCAGGCGCAGGTGTGTGTGCGGACCCCATGAAAGGCCCTCTCCCACCCATAGGATTCCAGTGTATCTGGACACTTCCCTTGCCTGCTTGTCTGTGGGCCAGGGGAGAGTGGGAAGCATGGTCCCCTCGGCACCTCGAGGCCCTTGTGAGGCACATGGCCTTGCTGATGGGACATCCCCATCCTCTGGACTGAGGACTGTTGCTTGCAGCTCACAGAGGAGGGCATGGCCTCAGGGACAGTGTCTACATGGATGAATAACTGCCTCTCCCTCTTTGTGTTCTCCACAGCTGGACCAGCAGTTGCTGAGGGGCGATCAACACCATCCGAGGCTGCCGCCAACCCTGGGGGAGCTGCAAGCGCAGGAGGATCCACAAGAACCTCATAAGGGAGCATGAGGCCGTCCTCCATGACATGTAGCAAACCCTGTCCCAGAAGGACCGGGATGACACCCAGTGGAGGACCTGCGTGTGGGATCAGCTTGTGTGGCAGGGCGAAAACATGTGTGCCACCATCTGAGAAATGATGGCACACCCGGCTCTGTCCCTGCTTCTCCCCCTCCCCCCCATGCCTATGTCCCCTACCCATGCTATGCCTCTGCCCCCTCCCTCTGTCCCCCTGCCATAACTAATCCTGCTCCAGCCCCCGCTGCTGTACCTGACCCTGCTCCAGCCTGCCCTCCTGCCTACCCCTCTGTTGTCCCAGGCCCCACCCATCACCGAGGTCGCTGAGATCCCCAGACCCAAGGCAGCACTTCTAGCCACACCATGCACCACTCCCAGCCCTGAGCCCACTCCCAGCCCTGAGCTGCCCCTGCCCCCATCCAGGTTCAACTCAAAACTGGTGTCTTTATTTAGTGTACAGGGAAAGGGGAAGGGAGGGGTTGTTGTAGGAAAGGCATAGGGGGGTAAGGCACAGGCCCCTAGTGGGGAAGCCCGGGGGAGAGTTACTGAGGTCCTTGAGAGAAACTCTCCCTCAGGGCCTCCCAAAAGTGCACCCCCACCTGATAGGCCTGGCAGAATGCAGCTGTGCACGGCTGCTTGAAGGCCCTTCCTTCCCAGCCAGGCTTTGCCCCTCACCCCAGTAGGAAGGCCTCCCCCTTCCTCTCCACAATGTTGTGGAGAACATAACAGGCTGAAACCACCTTGGGGATGTGGGTCAGGAGGCACATCCACGTGGGTCAGGAGGCACCTGAGCTGTGCCTTCAGGTGCATTCCACCTGCATCTGGCCCTGGCTGAGGTGGGCATTGAATTGGTCCCTGCTGGGGTCCAGATGGCTGGTGTAGGACTTCATGAGCCATGGCATGAGGGGATAGGCTGTGTCCCCCATGATGCACAGTGGCATTTGCACATCCCCATGCCGAAAAATCACACTGGGGAAAGAATGTACCAGCCTCCAGATTCTCAGAGGCTGGAGTTTCAGAAAATGCGGGTGTTGTGTGCCCTGCCTGACCACCCAATGAAAATGTGCATGAACTGTCCATGGTGATGGACCAGGGCCTGCAGCACCATCGAGAAATAGCCCTTGTGTTTTATGTATTGGGCGGCTCGATGATGTGGTGCGCTGATTGGAATGTGGATTCCATCAATGGCTCCCCCCGCAGTTTGGGAAGCCCAGCGTGACAAATCTGGTGACGATCATGTCTAGGTCTCCCAGGCAGATGACTCTCCGCAGCAGGACAGAGTTGATGGCCCTCACCACCTGCAGAAGGAGACAAAGAAACACACAAAACAGAATCAGAGGGGGTGACTGAGCCCTTGGGAGGTGCTTGCCCCCACTCCCTCCTCCCCTCAAAAACCCCAAGAGCCGCTTCCTATTCGGGACAGGGCTTCCTCCCCACCCCAAGCCCAACCCCTGCACACCTACCTCCCTTTCCCTAGGGTTCCCTTTTCTAGGATCCCCACCCCTCCACCCCCAGGTATTGCAGCCCAAGAGTGCCTTACCTCCATGAGGAGGGCCCAGACCATGGACTTTCCCACGCCGAACTGGTTGCCCACAGACTGGTAGCTGTCTGGGGTGGTGAGCTTCCAGTTGGTGACGGTGACCCGCTTTTCCACGGGGATGGCGGGTCACATCTGAATGTCCTGTCGTTGGAGGGCAGGGGGGAGCCAGGCACACAAAACCATGAAGGTGGCCTTCCACCTGCAGAAGTTGTGGGAGCCACTGCTGGTCGCCCCACTGCTCCATGACCAGCCAGTCCCACCAGTTGGAAATGGTGTCCAGCCTCCAGAAGCATTTCTCTACTATGGGGTGCAATTGCAAGGGCCTTGCTCCCGCATCCAGGCAGAGGGTCTTGCTGATGAGCTCGGACTTGCGCTCATGCAGGACCATGAAAACAGTCTGCACAAAGTGCTGCAGAAGCTGCAGCATGGCAGTGTGGGGGTCATTGTATGCCCAGAGGCAGCTGTAGTGCCAAGGAGTGTGCTGTAGTGTCCTGAAGCAGGGCAACCAGAACCCGCACTGCTAAAGTTTTGCTGTCCCTCGGAGAGGTAGGCAAGCATGCAGCAGAAGCAGAGAAACGGCTGTCCAGGGGGGTTCCTTTAACCATGAGTCTCAGCTAGCCTTAGGCAACAGCACCCGGAAGCAACTGCTGACCTAATGCCCTGCCTGAACTGGTTCCGGGTGGCCTTAAATGTGAGATAGTGTCCAATCAGTGTGGTTGCTATCTTTCGAAAAAGCACATCACTTTTTCATTGTGCTTTTGCTGTGTAGATGCTCTTTCTAAATAAGCTTTTCAGGAGGATTTCTTCCAGAAAAGCTTCTTCCGAAAGAAGCTGCAGTCTAGACATAGCCTGAGTTTTAAAAGACTGAAGAAAGAAGCATATTTTTAAGATACTGTTTGCTCATGTAATTCAAAATTGAATTTGTTTTGTTAAACGTCTTTAAACTACTTTCACTCTATATCTATCTTTGTTTCTGCACAAAGCAAGTAAAGCAAATATATATGTGTGTGTCTGTGTGTGTGCAGTTCTTCCAAATATTACTAACATTAAGCCAGGCTTAGTATGCTTCCATTCTAAACATATTTTCTTCTGCATGCTGTATTTTCATTTCTGTGCTTTCATTTAGCTGTATATTCATATTTTAGACGAGCCATTAAATTTAAACTCTGCCTGCTCACATTACAGTAAATGCATTTGAATTTAGTCCAGTAGCTGAAATATCATTCATGGAGTACTATTTTAAAAACTGAAGAAGAAATCTGAAATTTAACACCCTGAAAAACATTTAAAAATTAAAAGAATGTCAACATTGTTTTTAGAAACATAAAACTCAAAATTATAATAGAGCATGAACAATAGCTAACATATGATACTTTATTAATTGGCTTTCCAGTGAGCCTCCTATGCTTCATTATTGAAGAAAACACTGTGTGATCCATTTCCCAACATAAATATCTATTTCTTTGTTTCAAAGTCTCAGAGATATATTTTGTTAGTCTCTAAGGGTATGTCTACACTACAGCGTTATTTCAAAATATCTTATTTCAAAATAGTTAATTCGAAATAAGTTATTTTGAAATAACGCGTCTACACACAAAATGCATTCCGAAATAGTGTTTTGCTATTTCAAAATAGTGCGTCCACACTGATTGGACACTGAATCGCATTCAAGGGCAGCTGAAATCGGTTCCAGCAGGGCACCAGGTCAGTAGTTGCTTTGTGTGGCTGCTACCTGAGGCTATCTGAGGCTTGTGCTTAAAGGGACCCCCCTGGACAGCTGGTTCTCAGCTTTCCCTGCTTGCTTGCCTACCTCGCTGAGGGACAGCAAAGCATTTTTCTCTCTGCCTGCTTTGGTTGCCCTGACTCAGGACACCACAGCACTCGGCACCATGGAGCCAGAGCCGCCCCTGGGCACTCTCGTGCTCATTTTGGATGTGTTGCTGCAAGCCTGGCTGCAATTGCTGGAGACTGCCTGGCAGCATCTGCTGCAGCCCGACCCCCAGGTCCTCTTCCCGACCCCCCTGGAGGCCGGGGAGGAGCAGCAGCAGCACCCGGATGCCAGCGTGCCCCACCACATCTGGCGTCTGGACACCAGCAGCGACTGGTGGGACCACATCATCCCTGTGAGTGGCTCTGTGAGTGGCTCGCCCCTGCTCTGCTGCAAAGGGACATGCACATGAGGCCCGCCATTCCCCTCCACAAGCATGTGGCCATCGCCCTCTGGAAGCTCTCCACGCCGGATAGCTACCGATCCGTGGTGAACCAGTTCAGTGTGGGGAGATCCACCATTAGAGAAGTGCTCATGCAGGTATGGCAATCTCCGGCCACTGCGCCGGGGGGGGTGCGAGGACGGGATGGGCTGCCCTAGGGAAAAGGGGGGGAGATGGTGAAAGTCCCCTCCCTGGGAGGGTTTGGTCTGCCCCAACCGCACTACAGACTGCCCGTGGTGGCCAGGATTGCAGGGGGGGTTGCTCCTGGGAGTGGGGGCATGGGGCAGTGGCGGGGAAGGAGCAGTCTCAGCCACCCTGGCACCCCAGTGACTCTCGTTGGTTTTGTGTGTCCTATTGCAGGTGGTCAAGGCCATCAATAGAGTGCTGCTCCGCAGAGTCATCCACCTCACCGATTTGGAAGCAGTGATCTAGGGGTGTGGTACCCTGGGCTTCCCCCAACTGCAGGGGGGCAATCGACGGGACGCACATTCCCATCTGTGTCCCAGACCACCAGGCCTCCCTCTACATCAACTGGAAGGGATACTTCTCGGTCATCCTGCAGGCTGTGTCTGACCACCAGGGCCAGATCATGGATATCAACGTGGGCTGGTCCAGTAAAGCACACGATGCACGGGTGTACCACAACTCCTTCATGTGCCAGAGGCTGCATGCCGGGACTTTCTTCCCCAACCACCACATCAGGGTTGGGGATGTGGATGTGCCTGGTGGGGGATGTGGCCTATCCCCTACAACCCTGGCTCATGAAGCCCTACACAGGACACCTCAACCCCTCCTGATAGGCCTTTAATGCCAAGCTTGGCAGGGTCTGCATTGTGGTGGAGGAGGCGTTCGGCCAGTTGAAGGCCCATTTTAGATGCCTCCTCACCCACCTGGACCTCTCCGAGTGGAATATTCTGCACATGGTGGCAGCGTGTTGTGTGCTGCATAATTTGTGCGAGAGGAAGGGGAAGGCTTTCCTGCCAGCCTGGATGGCAGAGGCCAACCACTTGGCTGGCCTTTACGCACAGTCCCGTACGGCTGCCAGCCGGGAGGCCCATCAGGGGCGCTGTCCATATCTGGGAGGCCCTGTGGGAGAGCTTCCACCCGGAGGAGGAGTGAAGTCTCCCTGGCATGCCCCACTCCTTGAGCCTTATTCCACCCTCACGTCCTTCCAATTTCCCCTCCCTAACCCTCCTTCCTGATGTAAAACAAAAACACATGTGTTGCCAAAAACAAACTCTCTTTATTGACCATAACTGGGGTGGGGGGGAATGAGGGTGGGAGAGGAGAGGGGGAAACCTGGGAGGAGGGAGCTGGAAGGAAGAGGCAAGGGGAGGAAGGGGGAGGAGAAGCTCAGGATTGGGGGTCTTGCTGGTCTACCTGTCTCCCAGCACTGCGGGTGCGGGGGCCTCGGTGTCCCCGTGGGGGAGCAGGTATGGAGGGTGGGGTGGGTGGGGAGGGCGGGGAGGAAGAAGCGGGAGAGGGAGCAGGAGTGGGAGGAGGAGCGAGAGCTGGGGGCGGCCGCAGGGGCTGGAGTGGCAGCAGGCACCAATCTCTGCACTAGGGTCTGCAGGTGGTTGCAGATGGCACGCCCCTGGTCAAGCAGCTCCCGCAAGCTCTCCCGCCACAGCTGCAGGTCTTCCTGCACTCAGTGCTCCTGGCTGTGGACCTGCCTTTGCAGTAACCCCAGGTGCTGCCACTGGTACTCTTCCTGGTTCCGGGTCAGCCTCCTGAGGGCCCAGGTGCAGGAGGATGTCCTGGGTGGGGTGGTGCGCCCTGCGCTCGCAGCTGGTGTGGCTGTGGAGAAACATGAGAAGTGGTCAGTTCTCCCTGGGGACACAGTGGGTGAAGCCCAGCCCCCCTCTGCAAGGTGAGGATGGCAGGTCTCCGCACCATCATGTCCTGCTATCCCTGGAGTGTGAGCTGGCCCCGTGCTGTATATAGTGTGGGTGTTCGGCGGGTGTGAAGGGGAGATGTGTCCTGCCTCTGCGTAGAGGGGGCTTGTGGAGGGAGGCCATCCTGCAGTGTCCCTCCCCAGGGTCAGGAACATGTCATGTGCCTTCATACATACATGTGTGTGGGTAACAGGCCAGGGCCCCTGTGTGGCAGCCAGCTGGGGCCGCATGCCCAGGGTGGCACGGCACATGCATAGGTTGCTGCGTGCTCCGTGGTCAGCAAGGTCCACAGGCGCAGTCCCTGGTCTCCCTCTCCCCACCCCCCACCCCGTATAAGGGGACAGTGATGGCACTCACATGTCGAGGCCTCCCCGGCCTTGGATGATATCGGTGACAGGCTTGCTGGGATGGCTCGGGGGTCCTGGGTGCAGGGCATGCTCCCTCCAGGCACCTGTGGCGCCTGGCCATCCTCCTCCTCCTGGGTGTCATGGGCAGGGCCTTCTGCCCCAGGGTCGATGACCACCTGGGGGGCACAGACCATCTGACCCCCCAGGATGCGGTCCAGGGCATCATAATAGGGGCAGTGGTCTGGGTCAGACCCTGGCTGGGAGCTGCCCCCTGAGGCCTTGGCATAGGCCTGCCTCAGCTCTTTTATTTTCATGCGCACCAGCTTCTGGGTGCACATGTGGCCTTTGGTGGCCAGGCTGTCAGCCATCCGCAAGTAGACGGCCACGTTCCTGAGTCTAGTGCGGAGATCATGGACATTGGAGGCCTCCCCCCAAACCTCAATGAGGTCCACAATCTCCGCACTAGACCAGGAAGGTGCCTGCCTTTTGCGGCCCCTGGCAGGCTCCTGGGAGCTGCCAGCCTGCTCCTGGGGAGCAGTGGAGGGCGTGGTGCCACTGGGTTGCTGGCTCATGCTGGGCCAGGTGCATTGCTGGCTCTGTGCTGACAGGCTTGCAGCTGGCACAGGCACTGTGGCCAGAGTCTACCCTTTTAAGGGCTCCGTGGCTGGTGGGGGGGAGCAGAAGAGCTTTCCTTGTTGTGCCCAGAGTGGCCACCAGGGCACCCTGGGAAGGGTTGGAGGCCCCCTATTTCAAAATAAGCATCTACACAGCACTTATTTCAATTTAGCTATTTCGAATTTGGCATTATTCCTCATGAAATGAGGTTTATCAAATTCGAAATAAGTGCTCCGCTATTTCGATTTAATTTCGAAATAGCGGTTTGGCTGTGTAGACGCTAGGAAAGTTATTTAGAAATAATGGCTGTTATTTCAAAATAACTTTGCTGTGTAGACATACCCTAAGGTACCACAGGACTGCTCTTATTTGTAAAAAAGCTTTTTTGTTTCAGTGCTTTTAGTTTTTTGGGCTAGAGAGTTGTATTGACATCTACTCATGTCCATTGCTACTAACCACCATGCTCCAACTTAACCACTTGAATTTTTAACTGCAAATTCCTTGCCTCCATTCTCCTCGATCCCTTTATCAATCCCCTGTGGACTATCCAAAATGCTCTCACCAAAATCATCTTCCTTATCCATCATTCTAACTATGTCAACTGCATCTGAAAGCCTGATCCAAAACCCAGTGCATTCAGAGGAAAGACCCTCTTCGACTTCAGTGGGCTTTGGGTCAAGTCCTGATGCTCTCCCTTGCTTAGTATATATCACATTGAAACTGTTTGTAGTCTTATTTAAGGCTCTGCACAGCTCTTTCTTTGCCTACATCTTTGACCTCATCCTGTCTCTTGTCTTGTTCCCCCCTTCCCCTTATGCTTCTCAAGTAAGAATGACACCAACCACAGTCCTACATCAAACTAATCTGCAGTTTCCTTCTTCATTCTTCTGGTGAGGGATGGACCTGAATTTGCAAAGAGTTTTTATGCCTCCTAAATTTTTTTGGAAAATTAACTATTCATCCAAAGAAAATTGCCCGGCACTCCATGGAGGCCCTGAATTACCAGCCAGCGTTTAATGGGCAATTCTGGTAATATATGAATTTGTTGTTGAGGTTTGGTATAGGACTGATTGACAGTAAAGGAAATAATTCACTTTACACTCCTGAAAAACATCAGCACCACTCATGCCTGCATGATACCCAAAAGAGCTTCCTTATTGATTCAAATAATGCATCACTTGTACATTAAGTGGAAAGACAAACAGGGGTGTATTTTACAACAAATGATTATACATCCTGGTTTGACCAGGAATGTCTGACACTGAATGAAGTAAGAATCCAAATACAGACAGCCATATTCCTGCATTGTTCTAACCTGTTCTGTCCTTGTCAGCTGCTCTAGGAGCCTCTCAAAAGCTGCTTAAATATTCAGAGGCAGAATACTCTGAAATTGCTTTGTTGAAGTGCACGCCATTTTGGGAACATGCTGAATTTTCAGAAACCACAGTACGCAGCTATGCTGCTGCTCACTTTGCCATATTTTCCTTTCTAATTCTTAGGTCAGTTTTAAATAATCTAATGACTTTTGGTGTTCAAAATCTTCCAGGCTCACAAAATAACCACTTAATCTCCAATCTACTGAAGCTTCATATGTGTCTTCTGTAAAGATATTTACCAGCTTTCTCCTTTGCTATGCAATACTATTAAATAACATTTAACTAACTACATTTGTTGCAGTATGTCTTATTGGTTAGCATGAAGGTAATGTTAGGGCTGGTATCATCTTAATGTGTCTGATCCTGCTCCTATTAAGTCAATAATAACATTCCTATCGACTTCAATAGGAGCAGACATGGGTATTGACTGACTGTTAAAAACCATTGTTATAATTCTTAGATCCTATGTCTAACTCACATGTGATTGTTACAGAAAACCAGCTGCAGTTAGTTTTATGAACTGCCTAAATGACTTCATTGCCTGGGATGATTTCCATGTCCAAATGTATTCTCAATGAGTGATCTGTAAAATTAACTTTTGAAGTAAACAACAAAATGCTACCTCCAACAATGTGCTTTTCTTCGAAATCAGACTGGTGCTTTCTCTCCTGTTGAGTGAGCCATACTTCATTGACTGGGATGTAGTATTTAAGTAAAGTATTTGCAGATAATATACAATGGCTTTTCTGAGCTGTTAAAAATGGGTTGAATGTTCCATCTGAAAACAATACCGCTCACAGTATTCAAGATGTGGGCATACCATGGATTTATACAGAGGCAAGATGATATTTTCACCCACATCTTGAATACTGTGTGCAGATGGCATTGCCCCATCTCAAAAAAGATGTATTGGAATTGGTAAAAGTTCAGAAAAGAGCAACAAAAATGATTAAGGTTATGGAATAGCTACCATATGAGGATAAGTTAATATGACTGTGACTTTTCAGCTTGGAAAAGTGACAACAAAGGAGGGATATGATTGAGATCTATAAATTCATGACCAGAGAGGGCAGGGCATCAGGTCGGCAGTTACTTCATGTAGCTGCTGCTTGAGGCTATCTGAGGCTCCTGCTTAAAGGGACTCCTCCACACATCAAGGTCTCAGGCTTTTTGTCTTTGCCTATCTCCTCGAGGGACAGCAAAGCCCTTTCTTCTGGCTGCTGTGGTTGCCCTTGCGGACATCTCAGCTTGCCAGACGTGGAGCCGGAGCTGCCTCTGGGCAGTCTTCTGCTATTGCAGCTTGTGCTGCAACTCATGCAGCAGTTTCTGCAGGTTGCCTCCCAGGCCCTGCAGAAATCCAACTCCCAGCTTCTCTGGGAGACCCTCCCTGGATCTCTGTGGGCATGGCTCATGCAGCTGGATCCTGCCCGCCCTCCCCTGTACACTGTGTCCTGCTGCCTCTGGCGTCTGGACACCAGTGCAGACTGGTGGGACTGGATCATCATGGAGCTGTGGGAAAACCAGTAGTGGCTCCAGAATTTCAGGATGAGGAAGGACATGTTTCTGGAGCTCTGTGAGTGGCTCACCCCTGCCCTCAGGCTATGGGACACTCACGTGAGACCCTCCATCCCCTGCCAGTGTGTCACCATTGCCCTCTGGAAGCTCGCCATGCTGGACAGCTACCAATCTGGCGGGAACCACTTCGGCATGGGGAGATCGACTGTTGGGACAATATGGTATTCTCAGGCTACTGTTCCAAGGGAGGGGGTGTGGACTGCTGAAATGGGGTTCCCTAGGAAGAAAGGGGATGAGAGTGATAGGGTAAGCCCCCTCCCTAGGAGGTTTTTTTCAGTCCCACCTCACAAAAACCTGCTGGGGTGAGTGTGTGTGTGTATGGGGGGGGGGGGTTGCTCATAGTGTGTGTGGGGTAGGGGGGACAGAGGGGTGGGCTGGGGGAACTCCCAGGGGTCTTGGCACCCCTGTGAATCTCTATTTGTTTGTCTCCTTCTACAGGTGGTGAGGGCCATCAACACCATCATTCTGTGCAGAGTCATCCACCTCAGTGACGTGGACGCCATCATCGCCAGGTTTGCTGCCATGAGCTTCCCCAACTGCAGGGATGGGAGCTATTGATGGCACCCACATCCCCATCTGGGTGCCCCTGACCACAGAGCATCTTTCTTCATCAACTGGAAGGGATACTTTTTGATGGTCCTGCAGGCCATCATGGACCACTGGGGCCAGTTTACTGTCGGGTGGTTGGGGAAGGTGCACAACACACCTGTCTTTAGAAACTCTAGCATGTTCCAGAAGCTGCACACCAGAACTTTTTTCCCTAACTGCACCATTAGGTTCGGGTATGTGGACATGCCCATCTGCATGGTGGGGGATGCAGCCTATCTTCTCTTGCCTTGGCTCATGAAGCCATACCTTGGCCACCTCAACCCCTCTTGGGAACACTACAATGCATGGCTGTGGAGGGCACCTTCGGCTGTTTGAAGGTGTGTTTCAGATGCCTCCTCACGCGGCTGGACCTTGGGGAGTGCAACATCCCTCATGTGGTGGCCGTGTGTTGTGTGCTCCACAACCTTTGTGAGCGGAAGGGGGTGGTGTTCCTGCCAGGGTGAGGAGCGGATGCTGACTGCATCAGCAGTGCCTTTGAACAGCCGCACACAGCTGCCATTCAGCAAGCTCATCAGGGGGTCATGCATATCCGGGAGGCCCTGAAGGAGAGTTTTTCCCCAGGGGCCCAGTGACACTCTCCCCTGGGCCTCCCCACTAGGGGCTGCGTGGCCAGGAGCAATGCGACATATGGTCCCACATGCACAGGCCATAAGGGCCAAGCGAGGAGCTGCCAGAGAGGAGCTGCCAGCTACCCCTCACTGCCAACCACTTCCACCCCCTGTGTGAAGGGAAAATGATGGCATTCACATGAGCATTCCTGGGCATTCCTTCCCCAGCCTCGGATGATGCCTGGGAAACATCCACAGGGAGGGGTACTGGCTCCAGGTCAGAAGGGTGCTGGAGCTGGCCTCCTACAACTCCTCCTTCTCCACCTCATCTCTCTCCCCTGGGAGGATGACAATGGGCATCTTGAGCCCACAGTCCACAACCAGGGGGTGGAGGGACTGTCCTGCCCTCCAGGATGAGGTCCAGGTCTTTGAAATAAGGGCAGGTGTAGGGTTCTGCCCCGGAGCAGGAGTTGCCCTCCCTGGCACTGGCATATGCCTGGTGGAGCTCTTTCACCTTCATCTGCACATGCTCCTGTGTGCAGATGTGACCCTTGTTGGCCAGACTTCCTGCGTTTGGTGTGGAGATCCTGGAGGTTGGTCTTGTCACCCCAAACCTCAGTAAGGTCTAGGATCTCTGTACCAGACTGTCTGACTGCTCCCTGGGGGCAGCGGAGGGCTGGTTGGGAGTAACAGAGTTACTCATTTTTTTAATAAAGCGAGGCAGTGGACGTTGCAGGGTGGCTCAGGGCTAGGGCTGTCAGGGCCTCCTTCTAGCCACAGGCCTTTTTGCAGAGGCTGCAGTTTTAAGGGCTCTAGGAGAAGGGGGGACTATAGAGTTTGGCTGAGTGTGGACAGAACAGCCAGCAGGGAACTTTGTGAAGGGCTGGAGGTCCCTTATTCCAAAATAACTGCAGCTGCCTTGTCTACACAGCCTCTATTTCGAAATAACTATTTCAGAAGACACGTTATTTCTCACAGAATGAGGTTTACGGATTTCAGAATAAGCCGCTCATTATTTCAAAATGATTTTGAAATAACACTATTGAGCTAAATATGAGTCAACAGTGTGACGCTGTTGCAAAAAAAGCAAACGTGATTCTGGGATGCATTAACAGGAGTGCTGTGAGCAAGACACGAGAGGTTATTCTTCCACTCCACTCTGCGCTGATTAAGTCTCAGTTGGAGTATTGTGTCCAGTTTTGGGCACCACATTTCAATAAAGATGTGGAGAAATTGGAGAAGGTCCAGAGAAGAGCAACAAAAATGATTAAAGGTCTAGAGAACAGGAGCTATGAAGGAAGACTGAAAGAACTGGGCTTGTTTAGTTTAGAAAAGAGAAGACTGAGAGGGAACATAACAGTTTTCAAGTATCTAAAAGGGTGTTGTAAGGAGAAGGGAGAAAAATTGTTCTCCTTGGCCTCTGAGGATAGGACAAGAAGCAATGGGCTTAAACTGTAGCAAGGGAGGTTTAGGTTGGACATTAGGAAACACTTCCTGCCTGTCAGGGTGGTTAAACACTGGAATAAGTTGCCCAGGGAGGTTGTGGAATCTCCATCTCTGGAGATATTTAAGAACAGGTTAGATAGACATCTATCAGGGATGGTCTAGATGGTACTGGGTCCTGCTGTGAGGGCAGGGGACTGGACTCGATGACCTCTCGAGGTCCCTTCCAGTTCTAGTGTTCTATGATTCTATTGCTGCATAGATGCTTGCATAGTTATCCTGGAATAACAGCCATTATTCCAAAATAACTTTGCTGTGTAGACACACTCTCATGGTACGTCTATACAGCAGAGCTAAACTCAAAATAAATTACACAACTTGAACTACCCTAATTGCGCAGCTTAAGTCGAAATACCTTATTTTGAATTTGGGCACGTCTACACAGCATTTGTTTCAAAATAGAGTACTCTTCCTTCAACCTGCTTTACTCTTCATACAATGAGGTTTACAGGAGTTGGAGTAAGAAGCCCGTTATTTCAAATTTATTTTGAAATAACAGGCGTGCTGTGTAGATGCGCAATAAGTTATTTTGGGATAACACTGCCGTGTAGACATACCCTAAATGAAATTAATAGGTAGCAAGTTTAAAACAAACAAAAAGAAGAATTTTTTCACACAATGCACAGTCAATCTGTGGAACTCTTTGCCAAACGATGTTGTGAAAGCTAAAACTAATATCAGGGTTGAAAAAAGAAGTAGAAAAATTCACAGGGTGTGGGTCCAGCAATGACTATTAGCTAGGATGGGCAAGGATGGGGTCCCTAACCTTTTTTTCCAGAACCTGGGAATGGGCAACAGGGGATGGATCAATTGATTGTTACCTGTTCTGTTCATTCCCTCTATGGCACCTGGCATTGGCCACTGTCGGCAAACAGGATACTGGGCTAGATCCACCTTTGGTCTGACCCAGTATGGCTATTTCTATGTTATGTTCTTTTATTCTCTATCCATTTCTTAATGATTCCTAATATTCTGTTTGCTTTTTTGACTGCTGCTACACATGGAGAGGGTGTTTTCAGAGAACTATTCACTCTAAGATCTCTCTTAAGTAAGAACAGTTAATTTAGACTCCATCATCTTATATGCATAGTTGGGATTATGTTTCCCAGTGTGCATTACTTTGCATTTATCAACATTGAATTTCAGCTGTCATTTTGCTGCCCTTTTCATAGCTCTTCAGTCTGCTTTGGATTGAGTAGTTTTGTATTATGTGCAAATTTTGTCATGTGTTTACCCCTTTTTCCAGATCATTTAAGTTGGAGAGAAGAATTAGATCACCAGTGAAAACTGATTCAAGCTGTTCTATGAGCCTCATGGAGAAGGCAGTGCTTTAATTTTTTTTCTAAAGCATAGTGCACAGCTCTGGGACTATAAACAATAATCCACAATCATGAGACCAGTGTTCTGAAATTTCTCTGTGACTGCAGCCTTGCCTCTCTTTTAAGAAAGCAGCTAGCATGTGACCTGCCATGTGCCTTGTTTATTGGGCACACATTCATTAGTACCTTATTGGCATGTGCATATTTGATTCCGTACTTCCGTACATGTAGGCTATGGCTATCATTCAAGAGTAAAATGCAGGGAGAAAGAAACTCACTAACAATCCTCCTGCAGACTAGTCACCACCTTTCTCCTCCCCTGCACACACACTGATAGTCTCAGTTATGTTCTGTAGTACTGTTTAGGGTCCTAGCTCTCTGCTGCTCAGATATCTTTAAAAGAGGATTTCAAATGTCTATGTTGTTACTTAATCCCTGCTCCCCTTACTCTACAAGCACATGAGTTTGCTGTTTCACCACAATTAGCAACCAAGGCTTTGTCTACACAACACAGCTTTTAGAGACATGGCTGTGATGACATGGCCGTGTCACTAAAAGTCGGGCAGTGTAAATGCTCTTTGTCAGCACTGCAGCTAAAAAGCTGCCGTTCCCTATGAGTGGTGTTTGTGTTATTGGCAGGAGAGCACTCCTGCTAACAAAGTGCCGTGTACACTAGCACTTCCTGTGGCAGCAAAGCTTTTGTTGTTCAGGGTTCTTTTTTTTTTAAAAGCTTTGTCACTCAACTGCCAGTGTAGACAAAGCCCAAGTTAACATTTTGCAGCTCTAGTTATGGCTTGTGCCTTTGAGATATGACTGAAAGCTTAATTCAGACATTTATAATTCAGGTGAAGTTCCCAATGGAAACTAGTGACTCATCACATTGTGAGTCTGGGCAAATAGGTGCAGAAGGCACCTACATACAATAATGAGAAGATATTGACTTTTGCTGAGGCCAAGATCAGAATTAAATTAAGTGAGGTAAACAGTGACTAAAACTTTGGACAGCTCTCCCACACTCCACTCTTTTTTTTTCTTTCTTTCTTTTTTCTTACAGTCCATAGAAGGTTGTAGAGAACTTGCTGAATAACTCAGTTACCACGTAGCAAGTTAGATATCCACTTTTGCATTGCACGTTATGCTTGTTTTCACTTATAATACTTCTGAGGCCAAAGTAATTTAGAGTGCATTTCAGAGGGATATTTAAAATAATGCTAATTATTGGGTATTTCATTGACTTTGCCATTTAGAAACCACAAGCCTTTTAATGAAATAGTTTTCTGATCCTAAGGGCCTTTACAGTCTATTCCAACCCCAAACTGACTGTACACGTTTCTGTACTTTACCTCACTCTGACATCTAAGATTCCATTTTGTACTATTTAAAGACAGCGTGGCATTTGAACAGCTCTCAGAAGGATTTCCTTAGAAGTGGTGACTCCTTGTGCCACTGACACCCTTTTCTCTCTTGAGAAAGGGATTTTTCAGATGAATTATTCACCAGCCTCAGAGAGCTCGATTTGGCTAAAAGTGACATCTCAACACTATGCTGCTGTTCCACCTAGAAAAATGAGGGTTTGTCAGATTTTACTCCACCCAACAGCTGCTGCTCTTTCTGATGGGTTGTAGTAGTAAACATGCCCACGGTAGTAAGTATGCAGGTTATACAATCAGACAGTCTCCTTTTGTACTACAGCTTTTCAAATCTTCAAACAAACTATTGTACTCCTTGAACAAACCCTCTTTCAGTTACACTTAAATATTACCTGTTGAAATATACATTTCTCAACACACGCACATGCAAAATCTACCATCAGAGAAAGTGCGTGCGTGCTTTTGCTAAGAAACAAGTTTTGGGCTCATAAAATATTTGCGATCCTATTCTTTACAGCCTGCTTGATAGCTCTAAATTACAATTCATGCCCATTACAGGTATTCAGAGAAGATTCTAAATTAATTTAATGTAAAAATGTATAGCTGCAGCTTCTGCATTTAATTTTTAAAAATATTTATTTAGTCTTATCTATTTCTCTTACTAATATTTTTATGGAGCAAAGATTATGTGCTTTATAGACAGACAGTTTTACAGAGAGTCACTGCTTTACAGACAGACAAGAAGAAATGATCCCTGCCCCAGAGTTCTTGGATTTCTAGTCATTCTGAAGTGGATAACTTGGTTCAAATACAAATGATGCACTGCGTGTCTGTGTATCTTTCCTAAGTAACCAGGCAATATAACACATTCATGTGTCTCCCTTTTACAACTTGCAAGGAAAGGGGCCTGTCAACTACTTCTTTAGCACAACCCTCCTTCAGTACCAAGTGCAAAAGCCCATGTAAAGTTAGTACAAACACAGACTACAGAAACTTTATCCAGAAGCCTCCTCTTTTTGGGTTCTGGAGGCAGCTGGCATCAGAGGAGCTGGGGGGCAAAGCTACTGTGGAAATACAGCACCCTGCATGTTTGACCACGAGCTACTCCCATCACTGGAGTTTATGAGCCAGATTCCTTTTTCTTCCACGTATGGATGTGACCAGGCACTTTGTTTAGACTTTTATTGTCCCTTTCACTCCAGTCTTTCCCTCCTCTGTGGGTACATCTACACTGCTGACTCTGACATGTGGGGCTCAGGATAAGAGGCTGTTTAACTGTAGTGTAGAAATCCGGAGCTGGGGCTCTAGGACCCTCTGAGGTGGGAAGTTCTCAAAGTTTGGGCTGCATCCTGAGCTGGAATGTCTACACTGCAGGCAAAAAGCAGCCCTGCAGCTCGAGTTCTATGAGCCCAACTTAGCTGGCCTGGGCTAGCTACAGCTGTCTAACTGCAGTATAGACATCCCCTAAGTCCCTGTGTGAAACTGGGTTAGTTCTAGTTTGTTTCTATTCAGTGTCTTCCTTCTCCTAGTCTCATTACGCTTCTCTCATTTCCTTAGATGATGGACTCTTATTTCTTTCCTTCTGTTGTTGCAGCTAAGCAATTGGCTTGTTAGTTTCTGACTATACCCTCAATTTTATTTTTGTTTTAAAAACCTTGTTTCTGATGGGCAGTGCTGGAATATGGAGTCCTCTATATTTTTAAATATTACAAAGTTACTGAAGATTTTACCATGCTCAGATTACTTAGTATCAGAAATACTCTTCTAAAACAATTATTGGATCATGCTGGAAATTCTACCTGTGAATGGAGGCACAGAAAGGTATTGGTAGCAAGTTCTGACATTTAAAGAGTAAAGTCATAGCTAATTCAAATAATCTATATGTTCTAGGAAGCCATAAGTCTTTAGCACCGATGTATGTTATAATCTTGTTGTGCTTTGAAAACCCCAACACATAATAACTTAAACTGATTATGGAATTAAGATTTCCCTGCCTACAAAATGTTTTAATCATTTTGCAGAACTGGAGCATTCATTCCAGCATTGCTACAATTTAGGTAAAGAGAGATTACATTTCACACTGAATATTTAAGAGGGATTAAATCTGTCTGGCATAGTGCAAAGTGTATTACCTGATCCAAAGACTCCCATTGACTTCACAGGGCTTTGGATGAGGCTCTGAAAACACTTTTTGATTTGGGATTACAGCAAGGGAAAAGTGCTAAAGGAAACGAGTTAGAAGGACTTAGCTCAGTTCCCAATGGACGCGAGAGTCCACATCACAAAAATGTTGTATGCGCCTGATCCAAATCCCACTGAAGTTAGTGCAAGTCTTTGGATTGGGTCATATATGCTACACTACCTACTTTGTGACATAATGTAAATGAATGGCAGCTTTAGGAGACTGCTTTATGACTATTTAAAATTGTCCTTTGCATCAATCTCTTCCATGTGTATATAATCACTAGTTTGGGGCTCTGGTTCGAATAAGAACTTATAAGAGCTACAACAATCTACCTTCTATTCAGAATACATCTGTGCCCACTTACTAAATTCATTTGCTGTGTTGAAGCTTAAATAGTGTGCTTCCCATTGTTCCCTACCTGTCAGCTGCAGAATTCTGCCCCCCCCCCGCCCTGTATCGCCTCTACGTCCAACATTAAACAATTTTAAACAAGGTTGGGCTTTGTTATACAGAGTTTCAGCCTGCATAGTACCATGGCAAATACACTGTGATTAATATTTTAAATATGTTATTAAAGATACAAAAAAATAGATAAAGCATTTGAATGTAAAGTATTAAGTAAGGTTTTCATATAAACAATGTCCCTTGTTCCTTTTCCCTTCAGCTGTAGAGTATTTAGAAGGGAAAATATCACTTTGTTTCTAATCTGTCAGACAATAATTGTTTTTCTTGGGGAGCAGGGGAAGGAATTTGGACTGGAGGAGGTTGCTGTTCAAATCTGGTCCTGTTTCCCTGAAGGCAAACCAAGACAAACAGCCATGAGGGAGAGAAAAGAATAGCCACGGGAGAAAATGCAGCCTCTGTCTTTGGTGCTGATTATCACTTGCAACCTCACTCCTGGAAAGAAAAGAGCACAGCGCTTAGCTTTACCAGCCACTCTGAGATCTGGCAAACTGGTACAGCATTGGGTGGCTTAGGGCACTGCTTTCAGTTGCATCTCTGGCACAAGCTTCCAGCAGTGTTTGCTAGCTAAGCCAGATTATTATTAGACAGATGGGCTACATCTACACTGCAAGAGCTCTTGCTCAAGAAGGCAATGGGGACAGGCAACAGGGGGTCTCTTGTGCAAGAAAATGGCCATCAGACCTTTCTTTCACAAGAGAGCATCCACACTGCCATGGATGCTCTTGCGCAAAAGCACATGGCAGTGTGGACGTGCTCTTGCGCAAGAACTTTTGTGCAAGAGCTCATGTGCAAAACAGTTTTTGCGCGCAAGAAGCCTGCAGTGTAGACGTAGCCAAGGTGAAAGCTAGGAAAGAGAAGAAATGAGGTGGGGAAAGAAGAGGACAACTCTGTGGGAGGAGGGTTCACATCCCAAGTGGTCAGAATTCAGCCAGAGCCAGTGGAGGTGGCAATGTCACCCAGGTCCCTCTCTCTGGCCCAGTCTGCTTAATATGGCTCTCAGGACCAGGCTGACACAGTCCTCATGGTGTCACAGTGGATCCTGGGGTCTCAAGTGCTGGTGGGGTGGCAGCCACAATGGGAAAGCTCACTTCTGCCTGTTGTTATCAGTTGATGCATTCTCTTAATTCCCCGCCCACATCCTTTCTTTGAAGGACTCCAGAAAGGGAGTAAATGGAGGGATAGTCCATCTCCTTATTATTCTGTTCTGTCCTCGTTTCTAATACATCAGTTTTGGTTTATTGATTTCCCAGCCCACACTTCCCTTGTTTACCAGCTATGCTCATAACACAGGCCTTAAATTGTATCAGTGGTTCTTTTTGGTTTTGACTAATTTAATCTTTCTATGCCACCTTTGCATCTTTTCCTGTCAACATGTGTCAAATTTTTTTTTTTTTAACTTCTCATTTCTTAGCATTGATTTTACAGTTCGGGTACTCCTGTAGAGCCCATTATTACAATAGGTCAAGCTCTCCCCAGGCTTCCTCTTACTAGAATTCAATGTACTGTCTTTGGCTATGTCTACACTCGCGGCTTCTTGTGCGAGTAATATGCTAATGAGGCTAAGCGTGGAATATCACCGAGCCTCATTTGCATACCTAATGAGCCACCATTTTTTTCAGAAGAGGCTCTTGCACAAGAAGGAGTGTCTACACTGCCCTTCTTGCGCAAGAAAAACCTTCTTGCGCAATGCCGCTACACCTATTACTTTTCAGGAAGAACGGCGTTGCGCAAGAGGGTTTTTCTTGCGCAAGAAGGGCAGCGAGACGCCCTTCTTGCGCAAGAGCCTCTTCTGAAACAAATGGTGGCTCATTAGGTATGCAAATGAGGCTCGGCAATATTCCACGCTTAGCCTCATTTGTATATTACTCGCGCAAGAAGCTGCGAGTGTAGACATAGCCACAGTGAGCAAAAACTTCAGTCTCACCTCCACATCTATGGAAGTCTCTTTGGCAGTTGTGTGAGGGTACAATCAGCAGCTATAAATAGGGCCCCTTTTGGCACCAGCACCTGGTCACTTAGAATCCGCAGGGCACTGCCTAGTTAGAGTAGGAGAAATGTAAGTAGTCTGATTGTATTTGTCAGGTTATTGGGGATTTCTTGCACCTGTAGAACTCTGATGAGCAAATGAAGGTAATTAATGCATCAGCTGAACAGCTCAAAGAAGAAAGCAAGCAGGATAAAAGGGCTGAGTCAACAAGCAGGGAGGAAAGGCTATCCTGTCTGTTGCTATATTTTGTTGTACCTGGAACATAAAGTAAGAAATACTAATAAATACACTTGGTGATGGTACCTAGTAGGGTGTATGTGCTGCTTAATCACCAAAAGAGCTTACAGGCCAGGGTTTCTAGGGCTGGAGACAGATGCCATCTAGCCAACAGAACAGATGTGGTTGGTTACTGGAGCTTGGCTTTAAATATCTATCATACATAATAATTAATCTAGTTTTATATGTAACATCACAAGAGATTTCAATGTATGATTTATTTGCTTATAGAGATGCTACTTAGGTGCATCATCTGATTTTTAGCAAGGTCCTGCACATATTTACCTTAGCCTCAATGGGTTCAATGATATACAAAGAGGTCATGACTCTAAAGATTATGCTATACATAAGGGCTACTTCTATACTGCAGGCTTTTTGCGCAAGAACTGTTTTGTCAAAAGTTCTTGTGCAAGAGTGCGTCCACACTGCCAAGTGCTTTTGCACAAGAGATGTGCTTTTGTGCAAGAGAATCCATGGCAATGTGGATGCTCTCTTGTGCAAGAAAGCTCTGATGGCCATTTTAGCCGTAGAGGTTTCTTGCGCAAGAAACCCCTGTTGCCCATCCACACTTCCTTCTTGCACAAGAGCTCTTGCGCAAGAGGGCTTATTCCTCGTGGGGAGAGGAATAACTCTTGCACAAGAAGCCCTCTGTTCTGACGCCTTACCATGAATTTACTTGCGCAAGAACGCATGTGCAGTGTAGACACTCCGCAAGTTTTTGCGCAAGAACATCCATTCTTGCGCAAGAAGCCTGCAGTGTAGACGTAGTGAAGTAGTTCAGCCTGGATTAGAGCCTCCACTCATGTACACTATCATAGTCTTACTAAAGCCAACAGAGTTACAGAAAATTTACACCAGCTGAAGAGTCTGAAATTCCTCATTTATTTTTTCTCCAACCACTAGACTGATCACATAGCTTCCTCTAATTTTAGAAATTTATTTAAAGTAGGCAAATATTATTAATACATCCCTAACAAATATTCTCCAACCACTGCTTCAAGAGCAGCTTGGTATTTTACTATTAATTACTTTAAAAGATATGCCCTCACACTTTATATAAACACTCACAGACATTTTAGTTTAATTTAAATTTAGATTTTGCCCTAACCAAATAGTGATGTGCCCTGTGGTTTTTTTTTCTGCCAAAACATGATTTACTAACTCCAGTTTGGGGGTTAAAGAGTGCATGACCTTTCTCCATATTAATATTTAAAGCTTACCTTTTACAAAAAATCAGATGCTGACACAAATCTCACAGGACTAAGAGGTTTCTAACCTTTCAAAGAAGCAATGCCACATTGAAATATGTATTACTAAATTCAAAACAGAATATGTAACAAATGGCCCACTAGCAGATATTGAGTTTGCAAATTTCTTTCTATGCAAGCAAAAATCTATTCTTTTTTTTTTTTTTAAGAATTGCAGTACCACAAAGGCCAACACTTGACATCATAGCAAAGGCCAACAGCATAATGTGAAGCACTGCAGGAACAAGAGTAATTTTACCACTCTGTCCTAAGTGCAGGAGCCATTTAGTGCCCTTTTCAAAGTAATACATTTTATTGTTGCACTTTTTAAAAGGTGAGCATTTACTTTTACTATTAATTACTTTAAAAGATATGCCCTCACACTTTATATAAACACTCACAGACATTTTAGTTTAATTTAAATTTAGATTTTGCCCTAACCAAATAGTGATGTGCCCTGTGTTTTTTTTTTCTGCCAAAACGTGATTTACTAACTCCAGTTTGGGGGCTAAAGAGCGCATGACCTTTCTCCATATTAATATTTAAAGCTTACCTTGTACAAAAAATCAGATGCTGACACAAATGTGTTTATAAAGATGCAATTTATAATAATTAAAGAACCAGGTGATTGTTTTTTGCAGTTGTACCAATTCAAAAAGTGTGAATATCTTGCAGGTTTATCAGCTAACAGAGTTGATGAAAAAGAGACCAGAGTTATTTAACAGAAAGCCAAGTTGTTGATGGTTAACCTGTTGTGATATAGCACTAATCTGAATGTTTTTATTTTTTGCAATTTTAGCACACATGCAATTTGCCACTGTGAAAAGATATTGTTTAAATTATCTATCTATCATTGTTTAAATTATCTATCATCACCATTTGTAAAGCTCTTGCCCCTAATATCTAAGCACTACACATGAATGTAAAAACATGAATTAAAAAATTGAGTAGGCTAAGTGTGGGCAGTGACCACTCAATTTCACATCCATGCAAAAGTTCTACATCATGCAAAAGGGCTAATCTGGAGCAAATTTTTCATGGCTACATAGAATTTTCTTCATTTCTGAAGTAGCAAATAGGTGAATTTTACATAGGCTTGGCAGAATTTGATTTTTATTTCTTATAATTTCAACAGGTAATATTGATGCTTATTTTAAAGCATTTTAATTTTTATCTGTTTTCATAGGTGAATTTCTGGGCAGGCCAGACAACAGTGGGAGGTTCAAACAGTAATTGTGCAATGAGGATAGATGATGAGATTCAAAATGTTAAAACTTAATAACTGTTAAAACATAAATTGGCATCACATGTCAAAATATACTCAGTAAATATCCTTAAAATAAGCTGTAATAAATTCTCAAAGAATATTTTTCTTTCTTTGTCTACCTGTCAATTTTGATTGTTATAGATGGAAAGGAAATATTTTTGTTTATGTGGATATGGTGAAATTGATGTTTGTCCAATAATATAATCCTTCCCAGTTTAGTTTTACAGAATGACCTGAAGATGGCCATGGAAGTAATTATCCTTTTTTTCCTTGCAATGGTGTCCCAGAATTTCTGATCTGCTGCTGTTTAGGTTCTACCTCTTGCATCTGTATCAGCGTTCTGATACAAAACGGTTTGCATAATGCTCATGGAGGGCAACTGCAATTAGAGTGGCCATTGGCCTATGAATGCTTTAAATATCAGAACCAGAACTTCAAATGGAATCTGTTAGTGGCAGGAAGCCAGCACAGACTGCAGAGCATTGCTGTGCTATGTTGTCTTGTCTATTCCACTTATGAGAATAGTGTAAAAGTTCTAGTTCCTTCATAAATTTCTGGTCTAATCCTAGTTATTGGGAGTTGCTGCAGTCCAGCCATTAGGTGCCAAATGAATGAACTGCTGTTGCCAAATTATTGTTTGATTAAAGAAATGGATGGAATAGTCTTGCAAAGAGGAAGGTTGAGGAGAAGAAACCCTTTTAGTGATTGCAGTTATTTGGTTCTCTAAATGTGAGTTTTGAGGTATTCCAGCATGATGCAATAACTGCATGGGTTTGGGGTGAGTCCATACTGGACAGACTAGAGATTTTGGCTTAAGAGTAATATTGCAACTGGAATAGTGATTTGGAGCCTATGAAGATGACACTGACTCAGATACTGACCATTTCAGTCTGTTGTATTCACTAGCTGTTAGCCAAGAGCCAGAATTCTGGTAACCTCTGATCACACTCTGCCCTTCATCCTGCCATATATATATATATAGTTGCTATCACAAGAAAGAAGATCTGGGGAGCTGTTCAGGAACTCTGGAGACCATGCCAGAGTTGGCAACATAAGAGAAAATAAATCTCTCATTTCTCTGACACACCATGGTGCTTGCTCAGAGCTCTGGGGGTTCTCAGCTGATAGGTGTGCAGCTTGGGTGACACTGTGGAAGGGTAAAACCCCACTACCTGATCTTGACTTGCATTTTCAGGTTCAATGGGTTCAGGTTGCTCCTGCACCTGGAATTATAATGATGTCAAATTTGATCATATTTGCAAGTAATGTTGGTTAATCTCTTGGATTTAGTCCCACACAGCCTTAGAGACTTTTCGTATTGCTTTTCCTGCTGCTTTCTACCCAGGTGTTCTATCCCTGTGATGGATAAGAGGTGTGCTAGTCAGCGCTTGGTAACTAAAGGGCTAAACTCAGGTAGCTAAGGGGGTTGGCAGGATGCCAGGAGAACCAATGTGATTCAGTCCTGAAATCTGATTTAAGGTGATATGCCTGTCTGCTCTCTTTGTGTGAGTTTTCTAAGTTAGGAGCTGGAGGAAGCAAGATGAAGTAATCAAATGGAATTACCATGCCTACAAGAAATGTTGGGCATGGGAAAGGACTGGGCCTTGAAGTATGGATCAGTATTGATCATGAGTAGATAGAGAAATGTATGTTTAGTTGCCATCAGGGTATTTTTCTTTGTTTTCTTGTTCGGGTAAACTTCTCTATGTGAAATCCATGTGCTTCCCTCCCCCACCCCTGTTCACTATACCTAAGCTGTGCCAGAGCTTGAGGGACTCCTCTGGAAGAAGTTCAAGTGATTCTTCCTGGGTTTTAAAAGGAGTTGGACACTTGATGGTGGCAGCCTATCTCCCAGTGTCAGTGAATCTGTGACTGGGGAGTTTTTGTAAGCAGAGCCTATAGAGGCACTCAGAGTGCCAGAGTGGGGAACAGCCCTGACAATCCCAATAGACTTCCTAAGGCGATCTTTCATCTTCTTCCTTTTTCCTGACTATGCCCTCTCCAACTCCTTTGTGGTGGCTTGAGATAAAGAAGAAATCACAATAAAATATTTAAAACTAATCATTAGTCAGCAATGACAAAGGGAACAGTAAAAGCGACATGGACAATTGATCTCTTTGAAGTTATATACACTTTGACTGTCTTTGTCAGCTAACAGAGTTTTCCTCTAAATCTGCAGCTACTGGTGCTTCTAGGAATGAACTATATTTGTGGAAATTCAGTCTTTGCAAACAAGATGTGATCCATTTGATTCTAAGCCACATACTGTTTCACTTAGCGTGATTCATGTAGAACAGTGTATTGCTAAATCTCAAAAAGGTTTTAGTGAGTCACAAGCATAACTTGAAGGCATGAAATTGCTCACAGGAGTAATGATTAAAGACAACATAATAATATAGAGAGAACTTGCAAAATCATACAACATTCACATTTTAGGTATTCCTGATAAAATAAATTGTACTTAACTAACAGATAAGCTTTCGAATCAACTGAATTCACTGACTAGTTCACTCCTAATCATATTTTAAACTCTTCACATTCCCTTTAAGTTCCCCTAAACATTGTTATCAATGATATCAACCAAGATTCTCATGACTTCATTAGGATTTATCCTTGATCATGAACAATACATAAATTGAGCTCAGAAAACTAAGATAAACTTCTCTTTCAGTATTGAGAGTGAATGTCTTTCCTACTGCTAAAAAACAATTCCATCAAGAAGAAAGATTTTGCAATTCTAAAATTCTAAGTCGAGGGGGTGGGAGGCATGTTTTTTGGGTCAGAGGCCACTGATCTACAGAAAAAACAGTCATGGACTGCACACAAGTGAGAAACAAAACAAAACAAAAAACACCACCTGTCACCAGCATAGGCTCCCCAATGCTGGAGGGAGCCCCAAGCCTCAGGGGCCAGATCCACACAAGCTGTGGGCTGCATCCAGCCCCTAGGCCTTAGGTTCTTCCCCTCCCCCCATTCTAAGTGTATGTGTTCAGTTTCCAGCTAAACTCAGACTAATTTGGAAATGATGAGAAGCCTTAGTTAGCTGAGTGACATTTTCCAAGAAAACGTTTGTCAAGGAAAAATGCTGATTCAGCAACATTGAAGTGTTTTGTGAATTTGTGTCAATTTTACCATATTGTTCCTGTCAAAAATATGTAAACAACAAAAATTCGGAAACAGTCTAAACATTTCATTTTGACATTTTCAACATAAAACATTTGTAGGGTTTTGGGCTTGAAATGACTTTTTCTTTTGAAGTTTCCTTCAACCGTATTGTAAAATAAATCAACATTTTTATTTCACATTAAATGAAATATCCAGGTTTTTTTTACTTTTGGATTTGTGGAAAATGATAAAATTTTCATTTTTGGTTTAACCCAGAATTATTTTTTTCACCCATTTTTTGAAATTGGCAAAGAACTGAAAAATGCATTATTTGCTCAACTCTAATTCTTTATCATATAGATATGATCAGATTAATAATAAATAACATAAACACTGAGATATTGGTAATTGTCTCCTTCTTTCTTCTTCTCCCATGGTCCTCTGAACTCTGTTCCTGGGGGAAAGGGCCTGATAATAATTGCCTTTCTTTTGTATAATCTACATAAGTCCACTGTTACTTGAGGTCTGTCCACAGTTACTTGTGGAATATTATTGTGTGTGTGTGTGTGTGTGTGTGTATGATACAGATGGTGCATGGTGCCTCTGTTTGTATAATCAGGATAATTACACATGCATACCTCTTTTGTAAAGTGCTTTGAGATCTATAGTTTTAAAGTGCTATAGAAGAGCCAGGGATGATGATGATGATGATGCACCTTGTTTTATGTAATACACAATTACATATTTAGAATGTGTAAACACAATGAGAAGAGGGGGTACGTGTGGTTCTGATGGAGAAAGGTCAATACAGAATGAAGAAGTAGGTACTAGATCCAGGATTCCCCTTTGACTATACCTCTTCTCCTGTGCTAGCAATGCAAGGAGATAAGATGTTACAGCTTCTATTATGAGGAGAAGGTAGGGCAAGGGCCAGCATGTGGGAACATCTATTGAGAGCATAAAATACAATACATACCAGTATAACTAGATGAAATATGTATTTGCTTGTACAGCAGGGATTGATCATTCAGTTTGATCCACTGCAAAAGGAAGTTTAAACATAATTGTAAATTAAAGTCAAAGCAACTAGTCTTCTGTCTCAACTTAAGTCTTTTTTTTTTTTTTTTTTTTGCCAAAGAAATCTTTAGCTCATGCTTAAGCTGTGGTATATTTGAAAAAAAAAATGTATTTTTAAATGAGATCTACCAGGGTGTCACCTAGGACTACGATTTTAAACTGAGCTTGCGTTAATTACAGTTGCACTTACTGTTAGGCCAGCTCTGTGCTGAGTTAAGGTCTTCTGGCTTTTATCTAACCCTCCTTTTCCCTCTGTTTGTTCTTCACATAGGATGATAGGAACCTATACAACATGCAAATGTGCGATGCATTCTATTCTGGTTTCTTTAGACATAAAAGGTTTTTTTTTTAGGGCGAGTTGAAGCTATGGCAATAAAGATGTAAATCTTCAGAAGCAGGAGAGCTACACTTCCTTTGGCACTTCACAAATGAAGCATGGTTTTTATAAAGAGGAGTTTGTTAGGAAACCCATGGAGATCAGAATTTCTGTAATAATTTGCCAGGGGAAAAAAAAATCTGTAACACATGTCACTGTATTTTCTTCAGAACTGCTATCCACATGGGACCAAAGTCTTTACTCCTTAATCACTGCAGTAATTAGAAATGATGTTGGTGAATGTTAGTTGAACATTGTGTCACTTTAAATGTTAAAGCACTTTCACATTATTTTCCCATTTCCTTCCTTCCTTCTCATCTGTCCACTGTCTGATTAGATACTAACAGAGCTGACCTTTTCTCTGATGCCTGGGCAGCTTTGCAGTTTGTGTATTGAGAACTGCATTGTATATTAGGAATGTTTGCACTGGCATGGGGAGAAAGTAAAATACTTATTATGCATTATTTTTTCATTAATATCCCCTCCCTCTCCCCAATGAATACAGCAGTTAAGACACAAGAAATGTAAACCAAAACAAAGAATTCAACTGACCTAACTTACAATGCCTTGAAACTGACACAATCAATATGGGATTTATTACATGGTGGGATCAGTGACAGTCACTACTGTAATATAAATGGAATGGCGAGCCCTTAAAACGTGCTAAAAATTCACATACAAACATATTATTTAAATCATGTCTGCATGGAGTATGCATCTCTAAATCCAGAATAATGTAATTGGATTCTGGGACCAGATCAAGGTATAATGTAGGGAAAGAGAGAGAACATCCATTTCAGAGCCCCCTCTGGTGCTGCACTGAACACTGTATTCCATGGCCACCTATGGGCCCCGAGAAGCAGGGAATAGCTGTAGGGTCTGCAATTCAGCCACACCCCCTCTACACTTCTGCTGTGCTCTGACCACTCATCCCTTCAAATTCAGAGCCTGGCTAGTGTAGAGAGCCATTATTTCAGGTGTGCAATACCAGGGAGGCTCCCCATATAAGGCGTATTCTCTGGAGTTGTTTTACCTCCATATGCTACCAGTGCACCATAAAGATTTCTCCATGCTGTGTAGCTGAAAGTAAAGGTAGCAACCAAGTGGCAAGCCAAAAGCAAAAATCATTGCAAACCTCTGTCAGAAGGGTTCTTTATAAAGATAATCTTTTTCACAGATTGGGCGGGCGGTTTGTTAAAGTTTGGTTTTTGCTTCCTGAATCTCATATATCTGCTTGTCAATTTTTTTAGCTGCCTTTGAATAAAAGCATAAAATAAGCCTGTCAGAAGTGGTGGTAAAACTGAAATTTAAGTATGCAAGTGTCATTCACTTGCCTAGTATCAAATATCACAAACTACTTTAAATGACTTATCAGAGGTAGCAGTACTCAATGGAAGATCTGTGGCTATTCTTTTAGGCTGAGATTGTCCTTTTACACTTTTGATCTTAATCTTTATTTTTCAAAACATCAACTCAAAGTTGTTTTTTATGTTGCTTTCTTGAATAGCTTTTGATGAAAAGATGGAGCCTTTCAAAGGTTAGATCTGGACAACAGAGCAATGGCACAGCTGTGATGCATCTTTTCTCTGCCACACACACACCTGCCCCCACCACTTCTTGACCTACATGGTTTAGAGTCCTTCTTGATGTTCATATTGTTAAAACTGGCTGAACTGTCTCTAAGGATCTGCTTTGGTCTTTGCCAAAAAGCAGCTCTAAATTCCACTCCTTGTCCCTAGATTCATTTCTTGCAGATTGACGCAGAAAATCAGCAGGATCTAAACTTCACCTTATGAGACAAGTTTTATGACTAAAGATCTCTTTTGAGAAAATGGGACAGACTACAGCAGCTTTTGAAATGCTTTAGGAAGAGGGAAATACACAATAAAAATTGCATACCAAGGAAGAAAAATAAAACATACTTATTAGCATTATAAGTACTAACAACAATTATGCTTCTAAATATTTACTCCACTTCAGGCAAATCTTTGCTTTGAGCCATGCACACCATATTGCTAAGAGAGAAAATAATTATATAAGTCAATTATAATTAATTTACTGCAGTATGATTTTAAAAAGTATGAAATCTGAAAGGTGCACATGAAAAACATCAGCAAAATAGATGCACAGATGCAGTAATGTAGCTGCTGTGCTAAATTGTTTTATATTAATGGGTAGCAGGTTTAAAACTAATAAAAGAAAGTTCTTCTTCACATAGCGCGTAGTCAACCTGTGGAACTCCTTGCCAGAGGAGGCTGTGAAGGCTAGGACTATAACAGAGTTTAAAGAGAAACTAGATAATTTCATGGAGGTTAGGTCCATAAAAGGCTATTAGCCAGGGGATAGAAATGGTGTCCCTGGCCTCTGTTTGTCAGAGGCTGGAGAAGGATGGCAGGAGACAAATCGCTTGATCATTGTCTTCGGTCCACCCCCTCTGGGGCACCTGGTGTTGGCCACTGTCGGCAGACAGGCTACTGGGCTAGATGGACCTTTGGTCTGACCCAGTATGGCCGTTCTTATGTTCTTATTATGGTAGTACCAAATGGCTCCAGTCAGGGATTGAAGTTCCATTAGTTAGACATGGTAAAAACACTTCATATGACACTTCCTGCCCCAAAAAAGTGTATAGTCTACATTATAATCATATTCATAAACATGTACAGTGTAAATATCCTACAAGTCACAGGAATTTTGCATTAGTCTACATGCATACATACTGTTGCCTTTGATCCTTATCTGCTTTGTTTTAACTATCCAATCTTCAGGTGCTTACTGATTGCCAGTTCTGCCTTCCTGTTTTTCCCTTTGACATTTTCATACCCTCTGCTCCTTGTTCCCCCCCCCTCCTCCTATTTCTTCCCCCCTCTACTTTCTCCCCTATTTATTTTGGGTCTGCACATCCTAAACTCAAAACTCTGGTCATCTGAAGAAGTGGGCTGTGCCCGTGAAAGCTCATGATACCATCTACTTGTTTTGTTAGTCTATAAAGTGCTACCAGACCATTTGTTGTTTTTTAAAGTTTATCCTGCACAGACTAACTTGGCTACCCCCTGAAGCTACTAAAAAAATACTGTGCAATAAAGATACTATAATCAATTTTATAAGTGACACATTGCTTGATTAGGGAATTAATAACAATTATACACATGTGTAACAATTCCTGATTTTTCTCAGATATGAAAAATGCCCTCACAGTTATTATGATTTTTCTCCTTTCACTTAGACTAATGCATAATAGAAACCTATAAAACTTGTCAAAGTACCTTTTTCCAATGCACAATAATTCTGAAGTATTAAGGTCTGAAATCTCTGACATATTGTTGGCCCCAGTCGCCATAGTATCTGAGCAATTCACAGTTGTAAATGCATTTATTCTCAAGCTACCCCTTTGAGGTAGCGAATTGCTAGTCTCTTCTTTTACAGATGGGAGATTCAGGCACGTGGAGGCTAAGTGACTTGCCCATGGTCACACAGGAAGTCTCAAATGGGGCAGAGACGTGAGTGTTTCACCTTCCTCCACAGCATATGGGTAAGGGTTACTTGCCAGGATTATCTGGGTATATCTCATTTAATCATTTCTCTGTCATTGCAGGGGCCTTGAGCATGGGTACACCCAATTATGTCCCTCCAATTATCTTCCTATGGCATGTAACAGTTTAGTTTTCAGTGGACTGTAATACTTTGGTCTAATTTTGGTTGTTGGGATTAGTGTGTGGGTACGGAGTGGTGTTAGTGGCCTGTTATGTACAGGAGATCAGCGTAAACAATTCCCCTTCGGGCAGGGTGGGCAATAAGGGCCAGAAGTGAATCACCAGCATTAGTCCCTGGTGGGCCACCAGTGCTTTATTTATCTGTGAATCCCAGGTACAGCCTCTTGCAAGCTCCCATTGGCTGCAAATTGCTGTTCCAGGCCAATCAGAGCTGCAAGAAGCAGTGTCCCAGTCAGTGCCACTTTCTACAGCTCCCATTGGCCAGGAACAGTAATCCATGGCCAACGGGAGCTTCAAGCGTCCATACCTGTGGAGGTTCAGATAAATAAAGCACCAGTGGCAAACCCTGGTGAATTGTGTCTGGCCCACCAGCTACTTATTGCCCACCCCAGTTTTGGGGCATTTCTCCCATTCAATTGGAGCCCCTGGACAACCCAGTTATTCATACTGGGTGGGTTCAGTGCATATCTTGGTTCTTGCAATGGACTCCACCTTTTCTGGGCCTTCTTGGATTTCTTCACCATTGGGTATCAAAAGTGAAATAAATATTCCACTGCAACTGGGGATGCACTCTTCACAGAGCCAACTCAAAAGGGAAACAACCAGAGGTATCCCCTTGCTTCAGGAATACTGTGTAGCAGTTTTACAGGAATCCTTGTGCTGGGTAGCTGAATCTGGCTGTTCCTACCATGCTTACTGGGGAGTTATGGTAATCACTCCTGCTACTTTGGGAGCAATTTGCAGCTCAAGGATGTCCTTCTCCCTTCTTTAATTGCAGCTTCCTCCTCCTCCTCTTCTTCTTCTTCTTTTTTTTTTTTTTTTTTTTTTTTTAAGATCTCCTTCCTGCCATGCATGATTAGCTGGGAAGAAGGGTGGGGCTTTCTTGGCACACAGAACTCTCTAGCCCTTTCCCTATCAGTGTAAAATTTATACATCTCCTCGCAATCAGTGATCTCTTTTGGCCTTAAACTCTGTGACGTCTAATTCCTAGACTAGTGTCCTCTACTTGACCAGCCAATGTACCATTGAAAAAGTTTCTGTTTCTGTGGGTGTACAGCTCTGATCTTGAGACTTGGCAGGACACAGAGATACCAGGCCTTGAACTTGTTATTGTTACTGCTGTGAAACTGAATATTCCCTGTGCCAAGGTAGGACAATTCCACAATTTGTGTTTTGCTTTTTTCCCCCAATATTAGGTCTTTATAGATTTTAAAACTATGCATAAAAACCTCAAGTTATGGAGCAGCAGCAAACATGTTATGAATTATCTTGCCTTTTATAGGCTCAAGTGGAAAAATAAACAAAAGATCATCTCTCAATCTTTTTTCTGAATTTTATTATAAATGTATTTTCATGGGCACCAATAAGGAGTAATTTTAAATAAGTTGCTATACTTCATTCAAAAGGCTCAGCTATTTAAATCTATTGTTCCCCTATAATTGGACACAGATTAATTTACAATATGTTTTCCCCAAAATCTCCCTGCCCCCACATTGTCAAGTATGCAAACATGAACACAGCAATATGGAAATACAATGTACCTGTTTATTATAGTGACATGGTTTATTGTCCTTGTTATTCTTGCAGCTGTGATAAAATAATCCCCAAAGAAGTTGAAGTTTGCTATTTCCATAACTTGTCTGTTACTTTAGGAGTAAAGATTTGCAATAGGCCAATCAGATTACATCTGTCAGTGTCACACAGCTTTATTGTTTCAACCTCTGGAGAACCTAATTACTTAAGTATTTCCTGAATAAATTTAAGAAACAGTCACAGTCCATTTGTAAAAGCACATCTATTACCTCTGGTTCACAATGCTTTGCCAGGGGTTGGGATAATAAAAAGCTGCGTGAATGTCAATCCTATTACTAAATGGCCAGGAGACAGTCTATATGGGATGTACTGGAAAAAGAAAGTATAAGACAAAACCTGAGTGACTAAAAATTGAATCAACACCTTGTGACTAGATGTAAAAAGTTTGCCTGAACAATTGCTGCTGCATTTTGAGAACTTCAGTTTGAACATTCAGCTAGAACTGCACCTTCAGGTTCCAATGGTTGCTAAAAGTAGTGGTAATTGCATAAAGCTGAATATCTTGGGAAAGATCTTCACTAGACCAGGCACCTTGGATTAAGGTATTCAACTCTAGCTACGTAGAATACATAACTGGAGTCGGCTTACCTTAAGCCGAGCTTGGTGGCTTCCCCACAGGAGAGGGATAACAGAAGAAAACACTCCCATCGGCTTCCCTTACTCCACGCAAGAGCAGGAGTACCACACACTGACGGGGGTGCCCTCATAAGAACATACTGGACAGTCCCTACGTAAAAGAATAAATGGACACAAATCAGATATTAGGAATGGCAATATACAAAAACCTGTAGGGGAACACTTCAATCTCCCTGGACACACAATTGCAGATCTAAAGGTAGCCATCCTGCAGCAAAAAAACTTCAAGACCAGACTTCAAAGAGAAACTGCTGAGTTACAGTTCATCTTCAAGTTTGACACAATCAACTCAGGATTAAACAAAGACTGTGAATGGCTAGCTAACTACAAAAGCAGCTTCTCCTCTCTTGCTATTCACACCTCCAGTTCAGCTACTAGAAGTGGGCCTCATCCTCCCCTGATTGGATCCACCTCGTCATCTCTAGCCTGATTCTGGCCTGCATATTTATACCTGCCTCTGGAAATTTCCACTACATGCATCTGACAAAGTGGGTCTTTGCCCACGGAAAGCTTATGCTCCAACACTTCAGTTAGTATATAAGGTGCCACAGGACTGCTCGCCGCTTTTGCAGATTCAGACTAACACGGCTACCTCTCTGATATATCAATTGGTGTCTCTTCCTATCTAGCCACTTTACTATGCTTGCAACTGTAGTTTTGTTTTGATAATAAATGATTGTTTCTTTTTTTTTTTTTAATTAACCAGTATTGGTTGATTTTTGTGTCCAGGAAGATCTGTCTGTGTGTACCTGCATGCCTGACTGAGGGGTCAACTACCACAGACTGCAGCTTGTTTTTCTCTTTTCTTTCTCAAGCTCTTTTGGTGAAAAAGAGCTTGGGGTACATGTGGGGTTAGTTTCAAACGTCCACCCGTTTGTGGATTCAAAAACACTTGATGGTGGCAGCGGATTTCCCAAAATCCAGGTATTAGAATTTGAGGGAGAAGTTTTTATACCAGAGCCTGTAGAGATCAGGTTTTAGAGTGCTCTTTCGGGCCCCCACTTCTGAATTCGTCGTGCCAGAGTGGGGAACAGCCTTAACACATGGTTTTATATAGAGGCAATAAGATATTTTCTGTCCTATTCTCTATTCCTTTTTGAATGACTCCTAACATTCTATTTGCTTTTTTGACTGTCGCTGCACACTGAGTGGATGTTTTCAGAGAACTATCCACAATGACGCCAAGATCTCTCTCTTGAGTAGTTGTAACCAAATTAGTCCCCATCATGTTGTATATATAGTTGGGATTATGTTTTCCAATGTGCATTACTTTACATTTATCAACATTAAATTTCATTTGCCATTTTGTTGCCCAATCACTTAGTTTGTTGAGATCTTTTTGAAACTCCTCACAGTCTGCTTTGTTCTTAACTATCTTGAGCAATTTAGTATCATCTGCAAATTTTGCCACCTCACTGTTTACCCCTTCCTCAAGATCATTTATAAATAGGTTGAATAGGATTGGTTGCTATTGTGGACCTTTGGGGAACACCACTAGTCACTTCTCTCCATTCTGAAAACTTACCATTTATTCCTACCCTTTGCTTCCTGTCTTTTAACCAGTTATCAATCCATGAAAGCACTTTCCCTTTTAGCCCATGACAGCTTACTTTACTTAAGAGCCTTTGGTGAAGGACCTTGTCAAAGGCTTTCTGGAAATCTAAGTACAATATATTTACTGCATCCCCCTTGTCCACATGTTTGTTAATCCCCTCAAAGAACTCTAATAGATTAGTAAGGCATGATTTCCCTTTATAGAAACCATTTTGACTTTTCCCCATCAAGTTATGTTCATCTATGTGTCTGACAATTTTATTCTTTACTGTAGTTTCAGCTAATTTGCCTGATACTGAGGTTAGATTTACCAGTCTATAATTGCCAGGATCGCCTCTAGAGACCTTTTTAAATATTGGTGTCATATTTGCCATCTTCCAGTCATTAGGTACAGAAGCTGATTTAAAGGATAGGTTACAAACCACAGTTGATAGTTCTGCAATATCCCATTTGAGTTCTTTCACAACTCTTGGGTGAATGCCACCTGGTCCGGTGACTTGTTCCTGTTAAATTTATCAATTTGTTCCAAAACCTCCTCTAATGACACCTCAATCTAGGACAATTTCTTAGATTTGTCACCTAAAAAGAATGGCTCAGATTTGAAGCCATCCTCAGCTGTGAAGACTGAAGCAAAGAATTCATTTAGTTTCTCTGCAATGACTTTATCGTCTCCTTAAGTGCTCCTTTGACATCTCAATCATCCGGGACCCCACTGGTTGTTTAGCAGGCTTCCTGCTTCTGAAGTACTTAAAAAACATTTTGCTATTACTTTCTGATTTTTTGGCTAGCTGTTCGTCAAACTCCTTTTTGGCTTTTTTTATTATATTTTTACACTTTTTGAAAGCGTTTGTTCCTTTTTATTTTCCTCACTGGGATTTAACTTCCACTTTTTAAACTATGCCTTTTTCTCTCTCACTGCTTTTAGTACTTGGTTGTTAAGTCACGGTGGCACTTTTCTGGTTCTCTTACTGTGTTTTTTAATTTAGGATTAAAGTTGAGCCTCTATTATGGTGTCTTTATGGTGTCTCTGAGTTCGATTTAGCGAGTCTTAACTAGACTCGCTAAATCAAATTCTGGAAGATCAATTGTGGCAGTGTTGATGTTCTGCAGAAATAAAATGATATTTTAATTATGTTTTGTTTTTACAGGTCTTAGTGAGTCCAAGACTAATTTGTAGGGCAATATAAAAAAAAGGTCTGGTGTTCTCATGCTATTCACATCATCTAGGAACTGAAACATTACAAGAAGACTAGCTCTCACATTGTTTTACATGTCTTTCAAAAAAGTCAATGAAAAATGTATGCATATACAGAGTCTGGAGTCACATTTTGCTCTGATATACCTTCTTTGTGATGCCAGAGGATATTGTGAAAACCAGGACTTTAACAGGGTTCAAAAAAGAACTAGATAAATTCATGCAGCAGTCCATCAGTACTGATTAGCCAGAATGGGTAGGAATGGTGTCCCTACCCTCTGTTTGTCAGAAGTTGGAGACGGGTGATAAGGGAGGGATCACTTGATGATTACCTATTCTGTTCGCACCCTCTGGGCATCTGGCATTGGACACTGTCGGAAGACAGGGGAGTGGGCTGTATAGACCCTTTGTCTGACCCAGTATGGCCGTTCTTATGTTCTTAACTGATTTTGCATACAATGTACACTGGGACAGAATTTAAATCCTGTACAAATCAGTAGGCCCCACTTTATCCTCGTCTAAAAATTTGTTCCATTTGGGTTAGGACAGCAGGTGAAGTTGCACACTGTAAATTCAGAACTAAATTCTGGGCAGCAGTATACATCTTGTGTACCATGTGGTATTCTGCGGTATTGCTCTACTCTGCTCTAACCTTCCTCATCAAAGCACTGAAGTTTTGTGCTGGGTTTGTATTTCAACTGTTTTTTCAATTGCAGTGACAGTCCAGTTGTGAAGTTTGGGGCACAGGTTAAAAAATGAACCTTGTAAGAGAAGAGACAAAACTGCTAACATAACAATCCCTATAGCAATGGCGATTCAGTTATTTCTGATGTTGCAATGCTCTCCATCTCTTTCTAAACCAAGGATGTAATTTATCCAGGCCTTTGAAAAAAAAGCCATTGTTTGCTCAAACAATGAAATAAGTCTCTCTCTCTCTCTGTGTGACCCTCAAGCTCCTTCCCCAAAGCAAAGCATTTGGTTTCTGTAAGGAATGGAAAAGATAATTGTGAAATATACTCTACTTTATTTGATCATTTAAAATCCACAGTGTATTTTAGGCATTATTCTTGTTGCTGTGAAAGGAATTCTAGTGTGCTGGAAAAAAGATACAGACTCTAAAAATACGCTTTACATTTTAAATCCATATCCGAGTATATTGCCATTATTTTAAAAAAATATAAAATTTCCATATTTTCTTCAAGAAAATATAATCACTCGTGAGATAAGTCTCTTACACACAGTCTGAGTTTCTGCCTGTGGTTCCAAACCAAAGAGAAAGCACAAAACTGTAACACTATGTCTACACTAGCGGGTTGTTGCGCCAGAAGTATGCAAATGAGGCTAAGCGTGGAATATCGCCGAGCCTCATTTGCATGCTTCTGGTGCAACAACTTGCCAGTGTAGACATAGCCTAAATGTTTATCTCTCAAAGCAGCTTACTCCCTGCTCCAAATACTCTACGTATTTTAAATGTACTTTATATGAACATATAAGGTATCCCAGTGAGACAGCTCCAGGATATGTTTTAGATTTTAAAACACAGATTAAAGAGGACACATGAGATTCAGCTAAAATTGCCAACCAAAAGAGTGATTCTATGGAGTGATCTATTTCTTCCCTAAGTGGGAGTTATACATACAGAAATAGAGGGATTTATGTATCCAGAGCACAGGTTCAAGTGCAGCACAGGTGAAAGCTGCTACCAATTGTTTTGTGGCCTATGGCTATGTAAAATGAGTTTGCGCCCTCTGTCCAATTCCCTATGTCTAGCTCATAAATACCATCACCACAACTGTCCCCCTTGTTGGCAGTCTTCGCAGAGAGGTCAAGGACTGAATGGGTATGGAGACTGAGTTATCTTCTCAGTCCTTTGATGGACTTTACTAGATCTGTCTCTGTTACCATAGTTTCCATTTTGTTCTCTAGATAAGAAAAAGAAGCATTTTAGTGTGTAGTTCACAGAGGCCTTGATCAGTCAATTGACATAGGTTCCCTGCCTGCAGTGAGGTTTAAGGGAGTGAGAAGTGACTATGCTGAGGCCTGTAGTGTGGAGGTAAAAATCAGTCTTCTTTATTATTATGCTTGCTTTTTAGACTTGATAACTGCTGTGCATTAGAGTCACATGCAAGGAAAAGGACACATTTAATCCAGTTAGACAAGATTTCAGGATAAAGTGCATAATTCTTGGCTAATTTCAGAAGCTCGCAGATTTTGTCTCCATTAATATATCTATTAAGCTTCACCCCTTTTGCTGCAGCATCTTTACATGGTGTCGCACTAACATTAGCTTTCCCCCTTGTCTGTGGGCTCTCAATTCCATTCTAAAATTTCAGGGCAGCAAGGACAATATCTTTCCTTTACCAATGCACTTACAAGTCATAAAGGCTTTGTGTGCTGTTAAAACCAAATAATAATAACCCTTCTGTACAACCAATGGCTGACTTCAGCATTATTGGGTTTTTTTAAAGATCCATAACTGTCTTAAAATCACTGTTCCCTCCAGCACCAGAGAGGCTATAAAAATTTCAGGGACAAGGCTTTATTGTCTGTCACTACTTCCTATTTTATTGTCAGTAGCAATTTCAATTCATTTTATTTCTGTGTCAGTGTCACTCCAACTTCGCTCCTCAGCTCTATATTGTGGCCAGAACAGTGATAATGCAGTTATATAAAAATAATATTCTCTGTTTCCACTCCTTTTATTTTAATAAATAGGTACCACAAGCCCATCTGCAAAAATCCAGCACAACAAAAACTGTTAAAAGGCAGCATGTGTTCTCTTACCCTATTTGCTGTACTCTGTTCAAAAGGGAGGGAACCCTTTTTACTTTCTGTTTTAGCCTCCATACAGAGCATGACAAAGAATGATTACTCATAGTGCTTAAGTCATTACACTGCCAATATAATGTCTTCGCTCTCATAGCCATCCAGAATAATATAACCAATCACATAGAAATGTAGGGCTGGAAGGGAACTTGAAAGATCAGCTAGTTCCAGCGCCTACATTGTGGCAGGACCAAGTATACCTAGGCCATCCCTGACAAGTGTCTGTCTAACCTGATCTCAAAAACCTCCAGTGATGGGGATTCCACGACTTTGGCAACATATTCCAGTACTTAACTATCCTTACAGTTTGAAAGTTTATCTAACCAAAATCTCCACGACTGCAGATTAACTACTTATTGTCTTACCTTCACTGGAATAGAGGGCAATTGATCACTGTTCTCTTTATAACAGCCCCTAACATATCTGAAGACTGTTATCAGGTCTCCCCCTCAGTTATCTTTTCTTAAAACTAAACCTCCCCAGCTTTTGTAATCTCTCCTCATTGGTCAGGTTTTCTAAACCTTTTATCATTTTTGTCGCTCTCCTCTGGAGTCTCTCTAATTTATCCACATCTTTTTTTAAGTGTGGCTCCCAGGATTGGACATACTACACAATCTGAGACCTCACCAATGCCAAGTAGAGTGGTATAATTACGTCCCCTGTGCAATTATGACACTTCTGTAAATACACCCCAGAATGAAGTTAGCATTTGCAATTACATCACCTTGTCAGCTCACGCTCAATTTGTGAGTCATTGTAACCCGTGGCTAACATGACTAACTCAGCTTGTTTCTTCTTTTAATGTACGTCTTCATTGCTTTGTATATGTTAATGCTTGGGGAAAACTAAATCAGAGAAAGAAAGTTTAGTTGCCTGTATAAAATGAAAAAGCCTGAGCCTACTTGAAGATAGGTATGTGAGGCTACCATTGAAATCAACAGGAAACCATGTGTATGTATATGCAGGGGCAAAATTTCAGCTAAAAGTCAGGTCACGTTCAATGGTACCAACCCAAATGTTTGCCTATTGGCTAATCGAATAGTCTGCCATTTAAATAATGATCCTGAGGAAAGCCTGAGACCCACATTCTTTCTAGGATATAATCAGATTCACATCTTGCCTGAGTAGAAACAGTGATCCAGTTTTGTGCAATCACTCTGAAGAAAAGGGACCCTCTCCTCCTTTCAAGTAATCTAACAGACTGATATATGGAGGTGAAGTGAATGGATGACAGTAAGACAAGGATCAATGACTCTTTGAAGTTTACTTACTTGTTTCTATAGAGATCAAAACTTGTAGTATGAACTGCTAACACACTGCTGCTTGCATTTCACCCTGCCATTTCCTATCAGCTAAATCAATGTGCAGCTGATATCCTGCTGGGACTACAACCCCATCCTTAAATTCTCTTTCTGTGACCTAAGCCTATTTTTCTGGGCTCTAACATGGCAGGATCAAATAGGCTTTGTCTTTCCCTTTTCCTGGGGGATTTTCTGCGTACTAGAAAAGGTGCCTTAACACTTTAAATGCTCAGCTTCCAATGCTCTCACTCAAAGCAGCACTATAATGGACCTGAAAGGGAATGTCGTAAGCTTTGTCTTTTCACTGAATTTTTCATGGCTCCCCTTATGCAACCTGATGCTCTGCCTGGCTCTTTGCAGGCTATCAGCCATGTTTTGTGTGCCTCTTACTTTCTGGTTAGTTAACATTAGTTCTGTTTCCCCTTAGTTTCTTGGCTTTCTTCCCCTCTATAGCTTAATACAATGGGCCACAAGAGACCCCTCTTATCACAGTTTAAGGCTTTTACATCTACCTCATATAGGGTCTGAAGGACTCTCCCTTTTAGTATGTATCTTTCCTCACTTTGTGTTACAGTACCAAGAGCTCTCCCTTGTCACCTTGATCAAGTAGGTTACACTGAAAGTTGTGTAATACCTGTCTTTCTGCACTACAAGTATAACTTAGACTTTGACTAGCTAATATTAATTTGCTTTCATTATCTAACCTCACAAACCAAGGGAGTGAGGCTACTGTGATAACATGGATTCCACTGTTAGGTACTGCATTGACTGTGCTATGCTGCTGAATAGACTATATTGTTGTTTCTGAGCTCACTGCACTGTACCTAATTTCCAACATGTGGGAAATGTAGAGCCTCACAGTGCGTAATGTAAAAGCCTGGAGTTATTCACTCTGGTTGCTGTATTTCCAAGAATGCTATGTGTCAGTCTGAATAATGATAAGGCTTTTCTCTCTTATGATCAGGTTTAACCATGAACAAAGCAGCTGCTTGATTTGAGCTCTGTGTTGTGCAGGAGGACTTCATGTGCATGCAACACACTGGCCAGACCACCCCTGTTTCCAGCTCTAGAAACCCTGTGCCTGATCTCCCAATCGAGACATACCAGACAGGAGGGCAACTCACCAGCTGGCTCAAAACACACCCTCCAGCAGAAATGGGAAGGCAACGCTAGAGCTTTTCCACGTAATCTCCCTTTATCCAGTAATAGCACTAGAACCTCGGGCACCTTGCTGCCCAGGTCCCTTCCTCCATTGGCAGTAGATAAATTAGGGAACTGTGGTAAAGATTACATTGCTATAAGGTGGATGCACAACTTGTTGAAAGACTGTATTGAAAGACTCAGTGGGGTAGTCTGTACTTGCACATCTGTTCATCTTTAAGGTTTGCTTGTTGCATTTAAAGTGCAGTTACCAATGGTTTTCTATCAAACTGGGAACTTATCTAGTGGGGTCCCAAAAGGGTTGGTACTGGGTGTGGTACTATTCAATATTTTCATTTTTTACTTGGATAATGGAGGGAAGAATATGCTTATACAATTTGCAGACACCAAGCTGGGAGACATTGAGAGCACTTTGGAGGACAAGATTAACATTCAAAATGACCTTGATGTATTGGAGAATTGGTCTGAAATCAACAAGGTTAAATTCAATAAAGACAAGTGCAAAGTACTATGTGTAGGAAGGAAATATAAATGCCCAACTACAAAGTATTGAAATAGTTGGCTAAATGATAGTACTGCTGATCAAAGGTTTACAGGGGATCACAGATTGAATATGAATCAATAATATGATGATACAATTGCAAAAAAGACAAATCTTCTTGGGTGTATTAACAGGAGTTTTGTATGTAAGACATGGGAGGAAACTGTCCCACTCTATTTGGCAATGATGAATACTTGGCCTCAGCTGGAGTATTGTGTCTAATTCTGGATCCACACTTTAGGAAAGATGTGGTCAAACCTGAGAGAAAACAGAGAAGAACAACAAATATTATGGAGGGTTTAGAAAATGTGACCTATGAGGAAAGATGTAACTGAACTGGGAGTATTGAGTCTTGACAAAAGAAGATTGAAGGTGATTTAAGATATGTTAAGGGCAGTTAAAGAAGATGGTGATCAATTGTTGTCCATCTTCACTGAAGATAGGACAAGACATAATGGGCTTAAACTGCACCAAGGGAGATTTATGGTAGATATTCAGGGAAAAAAAAACTTTGTAAAGTGAAGATAGTTTAGCTCTGGGACAGGTTTCCAAGGGAGATTGTAGGATTCCCATCACTGAAGGATTTTAAGAACAGGTTGGACAAGCACTTGTCAGACATGCAAGGGGCTGGGCTTGATAAGCTCTCTAAGTGCCTCCCATCCCTACATTTCTATGAAAAGAGGTTTTCAGCTCACAGCTTGATTTCCTCTCTCTGTCCCCAGCCTCCCCAGTTCATAAGGCTGTCCCCTGCTCTTTTCCATACAACATACCCTATGCTCATGTTTTTTGCACCTTCACTGGAGAGAACTCTTCTGTTGGCCTGGGCTCTCTGCTGAGTAGTCTCCTGATGATGGCAGAGAGCTTTAGTTTGAGTGTAGCTTCTTTTACATGGTATGCTCCCAGTCACGCACCTGAGACCTGTTTACAAATGCACTGGGAAACAAATAATGACACAGTTGCCCCCAAGATGGTTAATGCACAATTCAGCTTTAGTGTTGCTGGGCCTAATTGTGTTTAACCATGTCTCCACACACCCCAGCAATAACCCTGGTGTGACTCCTCCATGCCAATAAAACTGTATATGTGATTTAGTTGGACACTTTAAAGGGAGATTTCATTTCCTTTACTTGCTGTATCATTTTAAAAGGAACCTTTTGTTCTTCAACATCCTAATGTTAAAATTCTCTGTGATGCCTTCCCCCTCTATTACAATAGAGAGAGGTTTACAGATTTTACACAGGGATTTGACTTCTTTCGAGTCATATTTCCATTACTTGACAGCACTTAAGACTGTCCATTCTTTTCCACATCCTTACCTGTCTCCCTCTGCATGGTAGCTTATTAGCAATGCTGATGGTCTGGGAAGTGCTAATCTATATCTGGATTCCTTAACTTTTATCAGCCATAAAATGGTCAGAAGAATAGTATAAGGCTCATGGTAATTAGTTTCCTATGTACAGCATGTTCTAAAGTGCCCAGTAAGGTACAATATATAGAAAATGTCAATATATTTTTAAAATATAGAGAATGCTACAATGTTCTGTGCACCTTACACAGTTCAGTTTCCTTGGTGCCAAATTTCCTTGGTTTCCCCCCCCTAGGTTTTTCTGTCTGTATTGCAGTATTTGACAAAACAAACTGAAGACATTCTGCCAGCTCTTTCCCCCTGTTTCATGTGATACTGGAGAGTAATTCACTGACCTCTCACCCTCATGGAAGTACCTGTCAGGGACTTTCCCCAGGCTCACATTTTTGGTTCAAGAACAAGTTACAAAAATAAGAGCTACTGGAGGTTTTAAAACCTATTTTCTTGTTATCTGGGGTCTGTTAAAGCTTTCCTCTTAAGAAGCTTACAATAATATAAATAACCTACAGAAAAACTGCCCCCTCAATCTGCTCCTATAAATTCCTACAGTTCCATGGGTTTCAGGAGTTATATATTGCAACCATCAGCATCTGCAGGCCCCAGAGTCAGAGATAACTATCAGGCAATTCTCACCTATCAAAAATATACTCTGGTATATTCAAAATGGAGGGGAGTTTGGGGGGAGAGACAAACCAAAAAGGTGCACTCCGAGCAAAGAAAGGGAGCAGGTGCCCTCAGAAAAGACTGAGGAAAGAGGCCTCTGTCTCATAACTCTAGTGGCTGAGTTATAGCTAGTCTTTTCTCCCCTTTGGGCCAGTGACCATCTGGCTTAGTGAGCTCCTTGACTGCACTTCTCTTTCCTTATTATAAAAAGTCTCTTCAGTTTGTAAGGGTCCAGGGCATCACTTCACCTTCAGGGGCCACCTTTGCAGAAGTAGCAGCTCTTTCAGCAACAGCAGCTAAGCTAGGCATCCTCCTTTACTGATCAGTTTGGAGTTCCCCTATTTGGTTGGCTTTGTACTGTGTACAGCTTTTAGGCTGACAACACTGGAACACCATTGTCAGGACATGCTGTATACTGTAATGCTGTACCGCTCAGGCTTTCAGAGGTGCTCAGGAAATAATGAGCAAAAACTAATTAAGAAAAATGAAGTACAGTAGGTTCAGCCAGCTGCATCAGAGTGTGAAATGGATCCATTGTAAAACAAAATAAAACATGGTACAGTGGCACTGCAGGAACACCAAACTCTTAAAGTGATTGTCAGATTTCCAAGATGCCAGAAAACAAATATACCTGCAGGACTTGTTAAAATGTCTGGAATATATTAATCATGTATATTACAGTAGTTCCTTGCCCAGCCAGGATCATAATCCCATTATGTGGGGCACTGTGTAAGACATAGACGAGGAGACACTCCCTTTTCTGAAGGGCATACATTCTAAATAGATAAAACAGACACATGGTTGGGGAAAACGGATATGCCATAGGCTACGTCTAGACTGCACTGTTAAATCGGAAAAAGATACGCAATTGGCGTGTCATTTTTCAATTTAGCTTTAGAAAGAGGCTCTTTTGAAATTTGGCGCTTCTACATGACGCCAAATTGTGAAAGAAAGTGCTCTTTTGAGCCATCCCTTATTCCTCATAGAACAAGGTTTACAAGGATGGCAATAGCGCACGTTCGTTCTTTTGAAATTTTTTTTGAAAAAGCGGATGCATTCCTCAGAGGAATACTTCTGGTATTCCAAAAAAGCAAAGCAGTCTAGACATAACCATAGAAGCCGAGCAATCAATGTGATGGGAGCAAACATGTTACTTCTATAATTTTGGGAAGAGGGTTAAACAGGAAGGGGAAAACTAAACAGAAGGACAAAATGGTGCGTGTTGAGGAGGACAAAGCAGATATGAAGGGAAAATGTGTGAAGGGAATCTGTGGAGTGAGGCTGAGGTGAAGAGGCTAAGAGAAAGGAAAGAAAGGGTTTGGGGCAAACAGTCAGTTAGTATGGGGACAAAGAAAGGACACAGAAATATTGGTCAGACTGAAGAAAATACTTTACATGTTACAACCAGAATGTATATAGTATAACAAATATTACCAATCCTCCTAGAGGGAAAAATACCAGCATTTTAAAAATTTGTTCTCTACACTGAATAAATAAAATAAAAACTTGGCATCCAGTCTTACAGCCAGAAGAACATTTACCCATTTGTCCTGTAGTCGGTGCCTTTTCTGACAAAATAATGAGCATGAGATAATGATCACTGAAACAAACTTATCCTAGGAAATCACTATTGATGACGCACTACTTGGTAAATACTCATATGGCCAAGGATCATGATTTTTTTTCCAGGGCCCTTTAACAAAGCAGAGTGAGTACGTTCTAGGGGAAAACCCTATTCCATGACAGCCGGTGGTGCTGAGGTATACTTAACTCATTTTGAAGGACATGTGTGTATGTGTGCGTGTTTGGACAAGTAAGTTTTCATTTTGGCTGTATTCTTTCATAAAATGTGGTCTGTCTGACTTTCTGGTCACATTCATTTGGTACATTGTCCTGCTCCAGGAGGTGGTTGTAGAAGTTAGGTATCTAGATCAGAAAGGTGTAGTTAAGACTAGGCATGCTATGTACATTATTGCTGTCAAAGGGCATGTCTACACTGGAGAGTTATTTTGAAATATCAAGGTGAGTGTCCATACTACCAAGCCTGTTATCATATATATAGTAGCCCAACATTTGTGACTCTGTAGCCAGCATTTCAGCGTTGTTCCCTCTGGGTGGCGCTGTTGCCTGAAATGCTGGCTGTTCCCTCTAGGCGGCCAGTGCTGCATGAGGAGTGCGGGGCCCAAATGGCCGCTTGTGTCGCTTGCTCCCCTTCGGCAGCCCGGCTGAGCGGCGCAGAAGTCAGCCGAGCGCCACGGCGGGAGGAGAAGGGGGGCAGGGTGGTGACGTACATGACCAGGGGGCGGGGCCTGGCCATGTACGTCACCGCCCCGCCCCCCCTTCGCCTCCCACCGTGGTGCTCAGCTGACTTCTGCGCCACTCAGCCGGGCCGCCGCGGGGGAGCCCAAATGGCCGCTTGCTCCCCGCAGCGGCCTGGCTGAGTGGCACAGAAGTCAGCTGAGTGCCGTGGCGGAGGCGGAGGGGGGTGGGGCGGTGACGTGCGGCGTGACAGCGGCTCCAGGGCCTGCCCCCTAGCTGTGAGCGTCACCGCCCCACCCCTCTTCGCCTCCCGCCATGGCGCTCGGCTGACTTCTGCACTGCTCAGCCAGGCCGCCACGTGGGAGCAAGTGGTGCAAGTGACCGTTTGGGCTCCATGCCCCCCCATGCAGCACGGGGAGTGTGGAGCCCAAACAGCCGTATGGGCTCTGCGGTCCCCCGAGTGAGAGGCAGGAGGGGGAGGAGAAGAGAAAGAGAGAGAGAGACAGAAAGAGAGGCAGGAGGTGGAGGAGAGCTGAGAGAGAGAGAGCGCGAGACCGGAGGCTCAGAAGAGAAGACCGAAGTGGAGGAGAGACCTGAAAATCCCGTCTTATGACGAGCAAATTGGCTAGTTTCAAAATAATGGGCTTGTCATTTTGAAATAACTTCTGCTTGTGAAGAGGATTGTGCTTATTTTGAAATAGTTATTTCAGGAGTTATTTCAAAATAACTGATTTTGAAATAACCTGGTAGTGTAGACATAGCCTAAGTGCCCCTAACATATCACTTCTATTTAAATCTGTATTTAGAACCAAATGCAACTCCTGTTAAAACCAATTAACTCCCATTGATTTTAAAAGGAACTAGATCAAGTCTTCAGGCACTTTGAAAACACAATAAATGCCCTTGTGTAGAATACAAAAAGAGACAAAATAATGGAAAATCCTCAGTCTTTTGAAGCTTGCCCTGACTAGTTCAGTTCCATGTTGCCACACCATCTGAGAGGCCTGCAGCCTGCTTCCTGGGATCCTCACTCAGCTCCTATGTAGTAAGAGGGAAGAATGCTACACTGTAGGACTGCCCTAGCATAAAACTGGCCCTGCTAACTGGACAAGGGAGTTTTTCATTTTAAAGCTGGACAGTCCTATGAATGTCAGGACATAAGTTTACCCTGTAATAGCTCTAACAGCAGGGCCGGATTAAGGGGGAGGCTAGCCGGGCAGCTGCCCGGGGCACCAACCTATGGCCCCTTAGAGCTGCCATCAGGCACCGCGCGCCCAGGGCCGGGGGCCACGTGACGCCCCTTAGAGCTGCAATCAGGCACTGCACGCCCGGGGCCGGGGGCCACGTGGCGCCCCTTAGAGCTGCAATCAGGCACTGCGCGCCCGATTGCAGCTGTAAGGTATGCAGTGTGCAGCGCGGGGTGGGGCCGCGCATGCACCGTGTGCGCGCCCGGGGGCAGAGCCACACATGCGTCGTGCGCCTGCTGCCCGGGGCGCAGGAATGGCTCGAGCCAGCCCTGTCTAACAGACCTACTCTGCTGAGTGGCATAGACTATTGCATGAGATAAGTATGCAGGATATGGACTGTGTATGTGTGCACAGTAAGTAGAGAACTGAAATAGAAGACATTGGTCTCTAACAATATTTTATTAATCCATTTTTTTCAATCCTGTCTGGTTCACTTCACTTTTTTGTTTGTTTGTTTTTAAGCCATTTCAAATTGCAGAATTCTAAAAAGAAAAGAAAATACGCACAAAAATTGGTCAATTTCATCATTTCTTTGCAAGCTATAATTCACAGAAAGAATCAAATGTATTGTAGTCCAAATAAATTAAAACATAAAGCCCTGAAAAACAATATTTACTTTGCACTGTCTGATAGACTGTATGGAAGTGGCTAAATTACAAACCTAGAAAATATTTTTGAATGGAAAATACCATTATAAATGCTGCCAAAAGGGCATCTTGAATACTTAGCAGTACATAAAATCAGGACAGGCAGAAGTACTCTAAAATATGCTAGAAAATTCCTCCACAATAGTAGGATTGCTGCAAGACTAACGTGCTTTCTTTTGCATCTAAAATCCTGATTTTAATTTGTCTTGGTTTTCCTGGGGTTCTCTCTTCACCCCAACTTTTGAAACCAATTACTTTTATTAGGAACACTAACTGATACTTCACTGTTAAAATGCTTGCTAGAAATATCCAACACCTGCAGAGAAAATTATCTCTAAAGGTTAACACAGTGGGGCTCATACATAAAATGTCAAAGGACAGCTCACATCTTCTCTTTCTCTCTCCCCACCCCCAAAAGAAATCACCCAGTGGCTGTCAGAGACGGTAATCAAAGCTTTTATATATTGGGGGCACTGCCAGATTTCAGCAGCAGTCAGCAGTGTTAGAGCTGCACAGTGTGTGCTGTGCTTCTGCAAGTGTAAGAAGCTGTGAGAGCCTGAACAAACCCACCTAACAGGCAGGATCCTGTTCCTTTCAAAATAACCCTCCCTGAACTCTTTAAGACATCCTAAGGTGGGCTCAGTTTAAATCAGTAGATGATTTGAGAGTGAAAGATTTGAGGGAAGCAAAAACTAAGAAAATACTAGAACTGAGTCATAAGAAGAAACATGTGAGTCCCTGATGCCAGTCATTATTATTTGAAGGATGCAATAATACCTAGCGAGGAATGTCTGATCCAATGAAATCTGCAATAAGACATTTCGGGCAAAGGGGAATGCCCATTTGCCCTGTAAAGGTGCAATACAATAATGGAGGATGTTAAATTGTGTTTGGTCAGTTGCTTCGTAATATTACATGGATACAAACAAAAATTAGCTCCTCAGGCTTTGGCAACATCATATCAGTTATGCTGTATTGTGCTCCCTTACACTCAAAATAAATTCTTTCTTTCCCTAACCAGTGGCATGGTAACACATCAGTAAATTCCCAGTCATTCCCTAATGTGTAGGCACTAGATTACCAAGCCAGAGAATCAGGGGAGATCAGAGAAGCTAAAAGACGTATGCCCAGATTGGATTTTTTTCACTGCAGTGTAGGCTTTTATTCTGAATGAATTCTACACACCTAACATCATGGACAGCACCAGAAACTACGGGCCTTTATTTGAACAAGTTTTGCATGTAGCTTCTCACATGAATAGTCCCACTGAACTCAATGGGCTGCTCACATGTGCTGGTGATTGCTGGATGTGGCTCTATTTCAGCAGTTGTTAGAGCAGTAAGGAAGAGTTTCCCCCTTTACTGCAAAGAACAATCATGGTCCATGTTTGTTTGCTTGGCTGGTTTTTGCTTATGAATGTTCCCAGCTGCATTCCATAAATAGGCTGGAGAAACTGCAGCAGGTACTAAGTAATCAGGACAGGCCCACACATCCAAGCCTTCTCTTCCAATCTCCTGAACTTCACAGCATTACATAATGATGCAGCCTGAGGCTTTGAATGGACTCCCAGATTTACACCACAGGGATGCAAACCCCTTCCCTTGTCTGACACATGGAAGAGAACCTCTTAGGTGCTGAGCACACACAGGTTAATCCCCACTAATTAGCATCCCACACACTGAATGTACAGTGCAATGTCCCTTCATTATAATAGTTTCTGCTCCTCCCCCCTCTCACAAGGGCACCACACTATATTGTTTACATGGAAACTAGAAGGAAATGAGCCTAACATGCAACAATACCATGAGTCTTTTGTATGACAGATGCTTTTTTCATTGTCAAACGTGGCACCTGTTATAAAACATTCATCAATCTCAGGGCAGAAATACATCTTTTTTACCATCCTATCTGCACTGATAGGCCTGGTTTTGCTTGGTTTTTTGTTTACTTTTTGTTCTGTCATCTGATTTGGCTTCTTTCCTGGTTGCTAAACTTGACACATGTGCCCAGTAAACCTCCAGACATGCACAATGGTTAGCTGTTACAGCAACTGTTTGCTTTTCTTGTTGTGCAAGCCCCGGTGTATGTGTATATGGTCTTGAATCACACAAGGGGAGTCTCTTTCAATCTGGCATTTCCTATCTCAATTTGTGTTTGACTAGATATTTTTTTCCCTATGTGCATGCTACTGCTTTTCATTTAGTGACTTTAATTGGTGCAGATGTTTTGCATCTCTAACAGAGGAAGTTAGTAAAGTGTCGCTTCTTAAGAAAATCATATACTGTTTAAGCTAGTTCAAGCAATGTGCTTTGCATGCAAATGTGTTCATTCTCTCCCTCACATTGTTTTTAGATCTCTGGGCCCACTGTCAGTGATAAAGACATGGAGACACTTTGGGAGTGAAGTGAGATAATTATCTGGTCTTTAAGCTTTGATAATATGTTGACTCTTACATCAGCTTTGGTAAAACCTGCACACAGAGTGTCAGTCTTGTACACCTTTTCTGTCATTTCCAGTGGCTAAAAGCCATGTATTGGGATGTTTCTCTTTTTAAGCCATAACTCCTTTCAGTTTTTATGTTGATATGGATTTGCTGGACTTAGAGCTGGTTTTATTCTGTTTGTCACTGTATTGTACAGGTGTAGCACTGTGATAGTTACAAATACGTCTCAGATGATACCTGAAACTTTGGTGCCATGACAAGCAAAATCATTGAGGGCCCATATTGTTCATCAAAGTGCATAACAGGAAACCACTAAACTTATAATAATAAAAGCAGGATTTTGGAGCCTATCAAGCCCCTACAGCCCACTTTTGGAGGGACCATAAGGTAAAGGTGATTCTCAGCTTTCATTGTTATAGAAAAGAGAGGGATAAAAACTTGGTTTGTATCATCTTAACAACATAGAATCATAGAATTCTAGAACTGGAAGGGATCAAGCACCATCTAGATCATCCCTGATAGATGTTTATCTAACCTGCTCTTAAAATATTTCTAGTGATGGAGATTCCACAACCTCCCCAGGCAATTTCTTCCAGTGCTTAACCACCCTGACACTTTGGAAGTTTTTTCCTAATGTCCAACCTAAACCTCCCTTGCTGCAAATTAAGCCCATTGCTTCTTGTTCTATCCTCAGAGATCAAGTAGAAAAATTTGTCTCCCTTCTCCTTGTAACACCCTTTCAGGTACTTGAAAACTGCTATCATGTCCCTTCTCGGTCTTCTCTTTTCCAAACTAAATAAACCCAGTTCTTTTAGTCTTCCCTCATAGGTCATGTTATCTAGACTTTTAATCACTTTTGTTGCTCTTCTCTGGAGCGTCTCCAATTTCTCCACATCTTTTCTGAAATGTGGTGTCCAGAATTGGACACAATACTCCAGTTGAGGCCTACTTAGTGCAGGGTAGAGTGGAAGAATCACTTCTCACATCTTGCTCACAACACTCCTGTTAATGTGTCCCAGAATGATGTTTGCTTTTTTTGCAACACTGTCGCACTGTTGATTCATATTCAGCTTATGATGTACTATGATCCCTAGCCCCCTTTCTGCAGTACGCCTTGCTAGACAGTCACTTCCCATGAATTGATATATATCAATGCAAATTCATCACTGGGGTTGAAGGTTTGTTACTGTTCCTTTCCTTAAGATGAAGAGTTATTTTCAGTCCCCATAGCAGCCTCCCAAGCCCTTGGGCTGTGAGAAAACTGAAGGCAGAGGTCTCCTTTTTTTGAGAGGACCCCAAATTTGTTTGTGACTGTGAAGTGCAATGCTGCCTGATTGCCACAGGAAGCCTGCAGGGAAGAAGCATACGATAGCCATAAAGCCATCAGTGGTAGTCAGTTGTTTTGCTGAGCACTCTTTGGGTACGTCAAGACTACATGGCTCCATCGACGGAGCCTTGTAGTCTAGATGTACCCTTTGTGTTGTCTGCCACAAAGTAGGGCAATTTAATAGCATGAGAAGCTGTAAGGACAAAGCCAGGATTGAGAATTAGAGATTGCTGTATTCCAATCCTATTTCTGACCTATATTCTCTTAGCTGTCTTGGCAAGTCACTGGTTTTTTCCACATTAGTTTCCCACATCTGTGAAACAGAAGTGAGGATAAATCCATTAATATTTTCAACATGCTCAGATATTACAGTAATGAGGGCCATATAAGTAGAGCCCTGCATGGATGCAAAATTTATAGCTGTATGCACATCCATATCTGCAAAAATGAGCTGGATGTGGATATAAAGCAGACATCTGCAAATTTGCAGGGTTCTATATGCAAAATTTTTATCTGCATCCACATCCATATCTGCAAAAATGAACTGTGGATATCCATATCCACGGATGTGGATACCTGCTGTAGATATAAAGTGGATATCCACAGATTTGCACAGCTCTACAAGTAAGAACCAAATGGGATCAACTACTATCCTATTTCCTGTTCTTAAAGTGTTGGGGAGTTATACTAGCTTGAGAACATGTTATCTTTTCTCCAGTGTAGGATCAGAGCATTGTTAGCCTTCATGCCTATTTTTATTCCTTTATAATACTTTCTGTGTTAGTGCTTCTATATTGATCCAGTCAAGGATATTATTGGGCATCCTGATGACTGATGAAGGATAAAAATACAGAATATTTGCTCTTATATTGGGTGTCTCAATGGACTCAACTTCAAGTTTTAAGCACAACTGACAAACTTTGCCCAAGTGTTGTTGCATTTGTTGTGTTTGTGAAAGGTGGTGACTTAACAGCTCTGGTGACCCAAGACTTAAATAGAGGAACAACTGTGTATGGTCAGCATCTTGATGCTCCAAGCTTGATGTGGAAGGATTCTCTTTAGGGCTGAGATGGTCCTTTGGGGTATGTCTACACTGCAGTGCTATTTCGGGATACCCATTATTTCACAATATTTTTCAAAATAACTGATGTGCTATTTTGGCATCCCTTATTCCACGAAGGTTCAGGAATGACTCGAAATAGCACTTTATTTCAAAATTTGGTGCTGTGTAGACAGCACCAAATTTTGAAATAGCCTATTTTGAAATAAACTCGAAATAAGTATGCAATTTGCATAGCACAAATTGCATATCTTATTTTGAGTTTAGAGTGCAGTGTAGACATAGCCTTGGACTCCACACATTGGAGGCTTTTAAGAACAGGTTAGAACTGTCAGGGATGGTCTACTTATTATGTAGGCCTGCCTTGAATGCAGCAGACTGGACTAGATAACCTCTCTAAATCCCTTCCAGTCCTGCATATCTATGATTGTATTCCTCTCTGCGGAAACTATCAACAAAGATACTGATTGAGATCATCTGTGGTTGGTGGGGGTTTGGTGTGGACTTTGCCAAATGGAACAGATCAATAACTCATTTTATACACACTTCCCAGCATCTTTCCCATGGGAATTCCTCTCATTCACTATAAACTTGGCCAGTGGTGAGCCAGTAACTTAGGATACATCTGTGCTGCAGCAGGAGCCTCCTAGTTCCGGTAAATATTCATGAAAGCAGGGCTTGAGTTAGCACACTAAAAACATCAGTTTGGCTGTTGCAGCTTGGGCTCTCAAGTCCACCTGACCGCCTACAAGGTGCAACATCCACACTGCTGTTTCTCATGCATTCGCTAGAGTCTGCTTGTGAGAGTCTGTCTAGCCATACTGGGAGGCACGCTCCCAGCTGCAGTGTAGACATACCCTTTGAAGGAAAAGGCTTCACACCATATGCAAGGGGCTTGCAGAGGAGCCAAATGGACACACAGGGGCTAACCTTGCAGTGCTCTGAAAGCTTTTGTGGTCATTCCTATTAATTAACAAACTGCTCATCACCATCAGTATTTCCTGCAAGAGCAAACTGTGATGGTCAAGATTTGAAACCAAGCTACCAAAAATGCCTGAGAACAACTCTAAAATGCAGCCATGACTATTTCCAATCCAAAGAACAATGCTTATGGTCCTGTGATAGCAGAAGAGTCACAGGCGAGATAACCCCTATTCGATGGAAGCATACACACAGCAGGCCTCTATAATAGCAATGCTGGAAGACAAGTTTTAAAGGTCAGAATTATTAAAGGACATTAATTAGGAATCAGATTATGCTCTAACTGCTTTCGCAAATTTAGGCACTATGTACAGACACATGCTGAAGAGGGTGCAGCCAGCTGAAACATACTTGATTATTTTAAAACAAAATGTGTCCTCCTCAGAACAAAGATTGAAAAACATAATGAGAAAGCAATGCGACTTCCCACTGATTGGCTGTGATGGTGGCAGTACATAAGCTACTGCAGGACATAGTATTAGTTAACCAGATGCAAGCAAATACATTCCGAATGTTAGGCTCCCTATTAGGGGAGCAATGAAAAGATAGGAAATTCTTTTCTGAACAAAGGCTACAGTGTCAGATAAATGAGGAGTCCCTACAATATGAGAAAGCTACCAAAAGAGAGAATTAATAGTTTTTAGGTCCTGATGTGGAATCCTCTGAAAACAATGGTGGTCATTCCGATGGGCTTTAGTGGTAGGTCCCAGATTTAGCCCTTAGACTAACCATTAAGGCGTGATTTCTGTCATGGATATCAGGTCTAGAAACAGCATCCTGAAACTGACCAATACAAAAGGAGAGTGAGATTAGAACAGAAACAGTATACTGATTTTCCCAGTGCGTAGACCAAAAGTGCAATCTAAGAGTATGGCCCACCAGAACATAGGAGCTTCTCTGTTTTAGGAGTGCAGTTAGCCAATGATTTTAGCATTTCACCTCTAGATCAAATATTACGGCTTTGAGATCTATTCTGTTATAAGGTCTAGGGAAATGCCTGATCAAACTGGCAATATCTTACCTCTTAACAAGAAAATATAAAACAATTAGAGGAAAGATCTATCTACATACATTGTTTTAAGTTTCTTGCATTATTGTTAAGGGGGGGGAGGGGAACAGAGAATTCAGCGCTAACTATGGATTTAATATCCAAATTTTGAAGGTGTTTGATATATGTTATTAACTTGTTGCATTATAGATATAAAAGCTGGCTGGATTTTAATTCAAACCACAGAAGCCTAGGAGTCTGTTAGAATTCTTGCCTCTCTCTCATAGTCATTCTTTTCCCCAGCATTGGGCCTCAGCAGTGCATTACAAGTTCCACATATAAGGTACAAAGACTTTACTGAGTGATATTAACCAGCGCCTTTAATTTGAGAATTGTTTCTTATGCTACACATAAGAGGTTGAAATACAAAAAATATATATTGGAAAAATAATAACTAACGTGGGATATGTCTGTAACCTTATGAATGGCTTGGAAAAGAGGACATGTCTTAGAAAGAGAGAATCTTCAGCCCAAAGTCAAATGTATTTAATATCTCACCTGTGGATTTCAACTGCACTGGCTCAACATCCACTGATGAAAACAGCATAAGACTTCTAATTTTGATGGGGTCATGTAGATTGAGGTGAGAACTCTCCAAAGATTCTCTGCTGAGTGCCAGTTTTTAATGAATCCCATTTGTCTTTCTTTATTAAGTCTGCTATTATCCCTGTTTAGTCTTGTCACCAGCCCATTAGCTAGAATTTCATACCACAGTTTAGAAGAGAAATTAGCCTATGAGTGTAGCACTCATCATCAGTCAGTTTGCAGTTTATTTAATACAGTTTATAGTTTATGAATTCAAGAAAATGTAACCTGCTATATTGAAATGACTAACTGCTCCATACAGGGAAATACTTAGGGCAAAATAATGATGTTGCATTCAGATGAGAAATATGTAGAAAAAACACGCTGTTGGTAATACATATAGGCTGCATCTAGACTGGCAAGTTTTTCCGCAAAAGCGCCTGCTTTTGCGGAAAAACTTGCCAGCTGTCTACACGGGCTGCTCGAATTTGCACAAGAACACTGACGATCTGATGTAAGATTGTCAATGTTCTTGCGCAAATACTACGCTGCTCCGTTAGAAAAAAGCCCTCTTGCGCAAATGTATTTGCGCAAGAGGCCAGTGTAGACAGCTCAGGACTGTTTTGCACAAAAAGCCCGATGGCGAAAATGGCGATCGGGGCTTTCTTGCAAGAAATCAGCGTCTAGACTGGCACGGACGCTTTTCCGCAAAAAGTGCTTTTGCGCAAAAGTGTCCGTGCCAATCTAGATGCTCTTTTCCGTTAAAAGCATTTGCGGAAAATCATGCCAGTCTAGACGTAGCCATATAGTTACATGGCTATTTGAATGAATTAGGATACCTCTAAGAACATCTATTTCAACCCTATAATTTGGGACCAGGAACTTCTTTAGTACAGTAATAAGTGGATCTAGATGAAATGTTTTGGCTAATAATTTTTGGGTTGAAAAATGCCATTTCAGATTGACTGATACTGTTCATGAATTTAGGTCAAATTTGGCAAATAGTTTTCAGGTGAAAAAAGTTAAGCAGAATTCCAAAAAGTCAAAGCATTTTCATTTTGGAACAATGTTGCATTTCAAAGTAAAAATCAAAACAAAAGCATACAATACACCAGGAATTGAAACGAAATATTTAGTTACAAGACAAACAAAATGTTCTGTTCAACCCCAAATTATTATTTTTAATTCCCCTTTTTGACAAATGAAACCAAAAAGTCAATTATTTACCCAGCTCTAGTTAGTGATAAATCTCCAGACGTTTGGCATCAGTTCCAATAGGATGAGCATCCAAAAAATTAGTCAAGCCTTTTGGGTTGCAGGATATTAGATATCCCAAAAGTGGTTAAACACCATGGAAATGGGTTATATAAAGTTATATAGAGATATATAGAGATATAAAGATATAAAGTTGTGGAGCGGGGTTTGCAAAATATCTTGAGTTTTGTCCATGCTGAAAATACTATGGATAGGTCTACACTACAGAGTTTTTGTGCAAAAACAGATGTTTTTGCGCAAAAACTTGCAGAGCATACACACCTCAAGTGCATTTTTGTGTAAGTAAAATGAAAGAACAGAGGGGGTTTTCCGGTGTACGTATTCCTCTATGAGGAATAACTCCCTTTTGCTCAAGAGCTCTTGTGCAAAAAGGTGTGTGTGGACAGGGAACAGGGGTTTTTTGCACAAAAAGAGGCAATCGAAAAAAGCCCATGTGCCCTGCTGGCCATTCTGAAAATAGCAATCAGAGTTTCCTTTTGAGAGAGCGTCCATGCAGTCTGGACGGTCTCTTGCGCAAGAAGTTTTTGCAGAAGATCTCTTCCACAAAAAACTTCTTGCGCAAGAAGCCTGTAGTGTAGACATTGCCTATGAGAGAGCCTCTTCTGACATTTAGGAATTTATATTGTTTTCAAAGCCCAAAATAACAGGTGTGGAGCTATATGCTTTTAAAATGATATGCCCATATTTTTCACATTTCCGGAAGTTTTCATTTTTGTCTCATTGCTGAGTGAAGATTTGGACAGTGGCAATCAACCTTACAGAGCTCTACAGACACTTCATCAATGAATGGAATCACTGAGAGCCATGAATTAATCATTAAGTGATGCTGTGGCATTGCTTTGTGATACTCAGTATGACTTTGTCAGATGCTGATGTAACACCATGATGTAAACATTGCAAATATTTGAACACCACATCATGATTATTTTGTGCTATCCATCCAATATTGCCTAGTTTTTTCTCTCTCTTCCTCCTGCCCCTTCGCTTCCTACCCCTTCTTGTAGTTGATAGGCAAGTTGTCATTTTTTCTTTCACCGTCTTTTCTCTAGGTGCTGAGCTAGCGAACTAAGGACAGATCCCAATGATTCAATTCTATTTGCTTAATGTCCCAATATCGTCATGCATGTAATGACTAGTGTGAGGATGGAACCCTCCTTCGACTGAAACAAGCACAGCTCTGATCACATCCGTCAATTTCACAAGCGTCTCAGAAGATGCCCGGAAGAGTTTCATGCAACCCTAAGACTATGGCAGTGCTACGGAGCATTCCATCAGGTAATCAGGGTTGATTAAATTGACTTAAATATATAGAGAGCCATCCTCTCGCTCTCTCCCCAGTGTTGGATAGGGTTGCAAAGAGACGTCCCCTATCCATCTGAAATTCAACTCCCCCTTGAATTTATGGATAATTTGTTATACTTGTGACCTAACATGTTAGTTTCTTATTAAGGATAAGGTAAATTCATCTATTGCAAACTATACATTTTAAAGAAAAACCCTCTGTAGTTTTCCTGTATGTTTTCTCTAGCTCAGACACCTTTCTTTTCTTTCAGGCGAAGGCACTATGACCCCTTCACCTTCCATTCCTTTAGCCACTCAACAGCGTAAATCTCTAACAAGGTTGGGGCAACCACCAATTTAAATCTACTCTTAGCCATGGCTGAAAAGTCTATTGTAGATTCAACCTCAAGTTTTAATTCTATAAAGGGCAGCTCCTTTCTTACCACCCACACAACAGCTAGAATTTCTGGCTGTAAGTCTCTCTCTCTTTTCTAGCTGCCTTGGGACTGTATTATTCTGCCCCATCTAGACAATGGATGCTGTCATAAAATTCTGTGGCTCATGTAACATGCTATTTACATTGGTGATAATGAGGACTGTGATCAGATTGGAGCTGGAAAATTGAATCAGTCTAATTCCAGGTTGTTCTTCCTGCTATTTTATTAGAATACACAAGAGGCTGCTGAAAGCCAGCATTTGTTTGGGGATGCAAGCTAATGTTCTGTTTTAGAAAATGCTCTTTAAGGGTCAGAGAATGTTAAATAAGATTGATCAAAGTCTGTCCTAAACTGACATAAATTAAAAAAAAAGTATAGGTAAGAGGATGTTAATTCTTTGTGCTTTGTTTGAATTAGGATGGTGATAGTTGAAAATTGTTGCCATTGGATAGTATTTTGGTGGTAACGCTTTCCAGTGCCTAGTGATCAGAAATGCACAATACAAAAACTACCCTATAGCTGGCATTGACAGCTGTGAAAATTAAAGTTCTCTCTCCAAAAAACTGGTACATACGTCCCTAAAGGAGTCTGGCAGCGTGCCTGTCTTGGAGTGCTAAACGTCAGGGATGAACACAGTACATTACCCACCCGCAGTCAAGTGCCTCTACTAAATGTGCCAGCAGGGTGCCCATTGTAATGATGTGGACATGACCAAGAGGACTGATGGAGACCACAAACTAATTTCACAACCGATTACTGAATAGTATTACTCAGATGATGATAACTTTGGGGCATTACTAACCGGGCCAAATGTAAACCACTGACTCAGATGGAAAAGCGACATGTACTTTTTGCCTATTGCCTGAGATATACAATCTCCTCCTGCTAATAACAGATGTCAGTATCTATTTTGTCTTGCAAATATTTGTTTAAATGATTAGCCTGTTGTTTAGTACAATTGTCTTTATTGTCGTGATTAGTTTTCATTTTCTCTCCGGGATTCATTAAATCCTTTCCTGGAGCCTCCAGGATCATTGTGCCTCCATCCATCCTCCTTCACAAGTCCCTGCCAACCCCGGCTCCCTCAGCTAGAACTGCCTGATGAAACACCAGAAAACAGTGCCAGCAACTCCTTCTGTCCGACCCCACTGAATCCAATATAAGGGGGCAGAATTTGTCTCACTTATTATTTGTATTACTGTAGTTCCTATGGGTCCCATTCATAAATCGGGGATGCTCTGTGGCTGGCACTGTTGAAACAAACTAAGAGCCATCCCACATCGTTTGTAGCACTGCCAAGAATGGAACTTCTTGGACATGTACGTAGGACTCCAAATCTCCAATCCCCTACTGCTAGGTAGGATCCTTTTATCTGACAATTTAAGAGGAATTAATAGATTTTTAAAATCTAATACCAATGCTCTTTTGGGGGGGGCAAGGGCTATGGGTTTCTAGTTTATCAAAGCAGACATATGAAGACTAGATAGATAGATGGATACAGCTGCAGGGTTGTACTAAAGCTTTGATGATCCCTGAGCATGGATTTGTGATCTCTGTCTTCTTCATTTTGAAAACGAGGTACATGTGGAAATGACATGCATTTTAGAAGACTTTGCAGATTATTATCCAATATAAAAATCAGCTAATGAAATGCAGCTAAATGAAAATAGCTCAGGATATTAATTAGAAATAAAACATACATTCTCCTTGTGACACTAATCAATAGTATCTGTGAAGACACAGCAATAGTACAGTATTAGGGGGCATTAGGAATATTTTGCAATATATTATGCACCAGTACCAGAAGTTATATCTACATAGGCTGACTCTTATGTCTGCTCAGCCCTCTTCCTATCCAAATCTTTTTCATCTCAGAAAAAGTCCCAAATCTAGGAGGCCTGTTATAAGGCCACATAGTATGAACCTTTGACTGATTAGCAGTTACATAGTTATGCTGCCTGAGAAGCAATAAAAAATAAATTACAGTTAATGTATTGCAGTAAATAACACAATGTGGTTCTCCAGCTACCTTCATAGCAAAGAAACTTTCCACTTTTTGAATGTTTCCCTTGCAGCAGTATCACACAATTATGCCTCTTCAGAGGCAGTTAATTTGTGAGTAGAATATCAATAATTGATAAGAGTATTAAGGGTATTGATCATACAAGAACAGAAACATGCTTGATTTCTTTTGTCAATCCATTAAAAACGTTTACTCTTCAAACATAAGGCAAGCATAGTATGGTTTAAATACATATTTAGCAATTGCTTTCCTACTTAAAAAGTACAATCAGTCATCAGTGAGCTAGTGGTAACTTAGAAAAGCTTTATTGGGACTGAAATACAAGCATTTAAAATAAATGTCCTCCTCCTACTCTTGGCTTCACACCTTCTATCATGCTATCCCTCAGGCTTTGGAAGAGCCTCCCACATCCCATGCATTGAACACTCACTTTTTCCTCCTCCAAATGCCTCTGAAAAACCCATTCCTTTGGATGAGTTTCTGAAGTTGATTCCAGCAACTTTGATCTTCAGTCAGTTATAAACTATGTGCCTGCTGAAGACAATGGATTCCATGCAAAGGTGGAGCGTGTTGCAGTATTAAGGCCATGCCCTCCTCACCTGCTCAGACCTGAACCATTCTCCCCATTAGAGATAGACACTGACCTTCAAAGACTTACAGACATGTTTAACTGTAGATGTCGTGAGTAGTGCTATTGAAATCAATGAGGAGCTGTGTGAGTGCAGGGGGGGGTCTATCTGTGCAGAGCACATTGCACTATTGGAGCATTAATCTCTTCTCCTGCCTGAACTGTTCCTCTGTTATCCAAATTATCTGGCTAAGGCCTTGATCCTTTGCTTCCTTGTGCTGGATCAGGCCTTTTGATTGTAGGATCTTTGGAGTAGAGGGGAAGACATTGTCTTTTTTTGCAAATGTACACAATGCAATTCACATTTTTCTCTTCCTGTACCAGAGCAGAGGCAAGGATTATATAAATCAGGGGAAATAAATGATTGGTGAATAATTGTATTAATCAGATTCCTTCTGGAACAGTGATCTCATTATTTGTTTGCCAGACGAGCTTCTACTGAATCTATTCACAATTAAAAAACTAAAACAAAAACAAAAAAACACACAACTAGTATTGAACTGAACCATAATTAGGGCATCTGAGAGAGCCTTGTATAATTAGCTGGGCTTTGTTTATAATTATTCCTGATCGTTGGGATTGTTTTCCACGTGTAATGGGGCAATAACAATGGTAAAGCGAAGAACCTTTGATTTCTATAGTTTACTAATGAATGGTCCAATCTTGCCATGTTTACTTGTGTAAGTAAGAAATATTTGTATTAACAGAGCCATTGAAGACAATAGAGATTACTCAAGTGAACTAGGATTACTCACAGGTGAAGACTTTGCAGAATCAGGTGTATTAGCATAGAAATAAATGTCCACTCGTATCTTTTACATACATGGAGTTGGGCGGGGGGGGGGGTTAGTTCCGTCTGTTAAATATGATATATATATTTTAGGAAGAAGTGTGTGAAAGGATACCTAGTAATGACATTGTTATCTGCCTCATCTACCCCTTCTACAGGCATAACAATAAACTGCAGAATATGGTTTTTCTTTGGAAAGAGGCATTTGCTAGAATGTTGATTGTAATTTTAAGAGAACTAATATCTTCTCTAATCTAGGAAAATAATAACAGTTACAACTTGAGGCTGTTTGGGATTCATTATGAAGCTGTGTGAAAGAGCATGTGGGTTAAACAGGTTCAGTGCTAATTAATACCTACACTTCTAAGGAAGTAGCTCCTTGCTCCTGGGGTTAAGCAGTGTGTGAGAAGAACAATAAACAGGGAGCTGTCTGCAGGCTGTTTCAGGAATGAAGAAGAGGAGAAGTTCATATAAACTTTAGGAAATAAAGCCTCAGTCTTCTTCCTTTCCAAGTCAATGGTAATTTTGCCATTGACTTCAATGACAGCAGGATGAAGCATACACGCTCATTTACACAGGTACCAAATCAATTGGATTACAGAAATATAATTAAAAAGATAATTTGGCCCTGTGACAGGGTGTACCAACCCCCACCATCCCGATTCCCCGCTGAGCGAACAGTGGCCCACACCACTGCTATTAGGGTTCTGGGTTTGGACCTGGTGGAGTAGGGAGGGCCTGGGTCCCCCTGCTCCCTTTTGCCTCACCTTCCCTAACAGGGGGGGCCTGCACCTACTGTATACTGACTCCAGCTCCCAGGTTGCATTGCCCCAGTGAGCGGGGTGTTAATTACTGATTCCAGCTACCAGGCCACATTACCCTGGTGAGAGGGGCATTTCCTAGAGACTCTGGCCACTAGGCCACACTGCCCTGGTGAGAGGGGCATTTCCTAGAGACTCTGGCCACTAGGCCACACTGCCCTGGTGAGAGGGGCATTTCCTAGAGACTCTGGCCACTAGGCCACACTGCCCTGGTGAGAGGCATTCCCTAGAGACTCTTACTGATAGACTGCACTGCGCTGATGAGAGGGGCATTTGCTAGAGACTCTGGCCACTAGGTTGCATGGCCCTGGTGAGAGGGGCATTGGTGTATAACTATGGTAGTGTTACTGAAGACGCAGGGTTGGTTGTGGTCTCAAGTAGCCCAGGAACTCACTATCGCCCCTTGGGAGAGGGATGGGTGCACTACCTCATGACAGGCCCTAAAACTTCAAAGCTTAGGAAACGTTGTCATACAGTGTCTTCTGTCTGAGAAGTCTTCTGCAGGAGTTATTCTCTCCTGAGAGGACTTGCATTGTCTCACTTTGCATTCAGGCTGGAAGTCACAAGGTGACACCTACAAGAACCTCTCTCTCTGTGGGAATGAGTTATTTTAATCAGCTGAGTTAAAGACTTTTGTTCATCTGGGACATTGCATTGTAACTGATCGCTCCAGTGTCCATTGGTGAAGTCATACGTTTACATGAAGCACAAAGTTTTAACAATATTTGGAAAATGATTTTCCATGATCCCTTTTCTCCAATATTAGATTACTGATGCCCTAATAATCAACCTCATTTTCATAATGTTCAAGAATCAACTGAATAATCATCTTTGCTTATTGTATTACTATTGAAGAATTTCTAATAATTTTAATCATTGATGCATTACTTGCAGCATTCTGTTAAGTTTAGTCAATAAGAAGATTAAAATGTAAATGCCATTAAACATGCTTTAAATATCAGATCCATTGAAATACTTGCAGGTCCTGTATCCTCTTACAAAGTAATCCTCATTCAAAATAGAGAGGAAATGTCATTCATATGAATTTCTTCTAAGTTTAAGCTCTGATTATACAAGGAATTATGTACAGTAGCTTTGGAAATCTGATCATTAAAAACACACACACACACACACACACAACAGCAGATCCTTTTATTTATGGCATATTAAACTCTCATTGCATTCAGGAAAATTTTCAGCATTGTAGTACCTTAAGGTTTCACTGTATAATTTGATATGAATTGATGGCCCTATAGATATGAACTTAAATTAATTAGGCTGAAAGCTGTGTGAAGATGGGCTGGGATTATCTTGATTCTTAGTGTAAGGGACTGGGGTTTACAGAGTCTAGCTAACTGGTCACAGCTGGGCTCAGAGGAATTGCTGGAAGACGCACATCTCAGGACAGTAGCTATTGAGCTGGACTCAGAGGAATCACTAGAGCTGGGTTCAGATAAGTGAGAGTGGGAGTCAAAGAGTCGGGCTTGGGTCAGATGCTAGAGCACAGGAGATGAGGTGATGTCTGGAGTCAGATCTATGCAGTTGTCCAGACACCTTCGTGGACGAACCTCCATGGTTAAACAGTGTTCTTGGCCAATCAGAGGGCCACAGGGTGCTGTTGTAACCCATGTAGTGGCACTTAGACCTCTTACAGTGAGAGATAAGAACAAGGGAGCTCTATAGCCTAACCTGAGAGCCAGCTGACTTCATAGCTTAAGTTGTAGAGCCTCCTATACTAAGCTCTAGAGGTCCCAGGTGCAAAACCTGCCCGGTGGCAATTACACTGTGGCTGTGGGTCCCTTGAACAGTACTTCTTGCAATGCCTACTCTCCACAATGCTCCCTGTCTCAGACTCTACATGGCCTCCCAGTGGCCCTGGGAGACTGTCAGTAGTTGCAGGGTCTGCAGACCCAGCTTCTTGTTCAGTCTTACACTCTTCTTACACTCAGTCCTTCTTCCCCTCAGCTTTGGAAATAACCATACGTGTAGTTATATCACTTACATCTTCACAAGGCTGTAAAAATTCTCAGCTAGTTGAATTCTCACAACACTCTTGTGTGTAGGGGCGAGTGCTATTCTCCTCATTTTACAGCTAGGGAAACAAAAACATGGAGGGAAAATGAGCCATACCTGGTTCCCACTAAATCAATAGCAGAATTCCAACTGGCTTCATTGGATGCAGGATCAGGCCCTAAGTGACTTGCTCAAGGCCGCATAGCAAGTCAGTGGGCACAGTAGGAAAAGGAAGTGGGCTTGATTCCTTTTGACACTAATGCCATGTAATAGGGCCTGATTCACGAGTGGGACTTCAACACCTAACTGCATCTTTAGGCACCTATGCCCAACATTTAGGCTATATTGCTGGTCAAAAACTCCCATTCAGCAGCTGCCTAATCCGGTAAGGGCCCTCATTCCCTAGGTACCTAAGCTTCCCTGCTACTGTCCCATAAATACTAAAATTTTTGCTGATGAGCATGCAACCAGCTTCCTCAGTGCTGACCCCACAGAGCACCTCGGCCTCAGGCCTGAACTCCAGCAGATTCAAAAGGTACGGCCTTCCATCCGTCTCTCCTCCAGAGCCCAATCCTGTAGATATGCTCAGAGGCAGCCTTCTAGCATGTCTACCTGATCAGGCCCCACACAGTGCACAGTAGTAGAGTGGAGCTAGGTGCTGCCCTATGGCCTGGAGCTAGGCACCTAACTCTTGGAGGGCATGTCTACACTAGGAAATTACTTATTTCAAAATAGTGTGTTCACACTACAGGGAAGCTTCGAAATCAGTCCGAGGCAGGCTCCCTTAATGTGGATGCACTACCTCGACTTAGAGCCTCAGGAGTCCCTGGGGTCTGGGGAGTAGTTATTTCAAAATAGCCGCAGTGGAGCATCCACACTACTGCTATTTCTATTTTGAAACAGGCAACTGTTACCATATTTAAACTTTCAGAAAAGAGGACACTCCTGAGAGGGAATGTATCTGCATCAGTATCTACCAACTCCCATTGTATTAATGTGTTATATATAATGGAATATATAATAGTATATATAACACATTAATACAACGGGAGTTGGTAGATACTGATACAGACACACTCCCTCTCAGGCGTGTCCTCTTTTTTGAAAGTTCAAATATGGTAACCGTAAAATAAGCATTATTCCTTGTGGAAAGCAGGAGTTATTTCAAAATAACCAGCCCGTTGTTTCAAAATAATGGACTTGGTAGTGTGCACACGCCGCTTGTTATTTAAAAATAACTCCCCAGTGTAAACCAGGGCTGAGAGGCTAGGCCTTAGCATTTCCTTCTGTCTGGGTTAGGCAGCTCCCCACAGTGTATTGACTTCTGTGAATTCCTTTTTCAGGCACCTAACTTTCCCTAAATATTAAACAGGATCTTGGGCAACTAACTTGGAGTTTTGAATTTCACTTGGAGGGCACCTAAAAGTCCGGCAATACAAAGCCCAACCTAAGTCCCCCTTGTGAATCTGGCCCACAGTGTTAATGAGACTCAGTGCCAGGAGTTCCTGCGACACTTTTATGCTCACTTCATCAGACCACAGAGCCTCACTACTTATCACTACTGAAGTTTGTGATAAGTTTTGCAGGTCTCAGGTGTTTCAGACCAGTCACCTAGGTATGTAAGGTAGACAATTAGGCTGGGGAGCTTTAGGGACTCTCTTCCCCCAGGTTCAATGTTCTTAGTTTCAGCCTTTTCATAGACAAAACCTGGAAAACCCTCAGTGGTAAATATAAAACCTTTCAGCTAAACAGCAGTGCGTGTGTGTGTGGTGCTGAGTGGTGCTTAAAGTACTTGCAAGAACTCTGCTGTAGCTTGTCTGGTTTCAATTAGCTCTGCATAACATCTAGAGCAGCGGTTCCCAACCTGAGGTCCACGGACCCCCAGGGGTCCACGAGGGTATTGCAGGGGGTCCGTGAAAAAAAAAGATAAATAAAAATGTTCATAGAAAATAAGTTTTAAATAAATTACAAAGTTACTATCAATTATAATGTTTTAATTAAATATCTTCCAGTAATGTTATTAATTGCTGTACAAAAAGTTATGTTGTGGTGCCTTTGTGTGACAAAATGATCGTGACGGTTGGAAGCGTACAAACGTTAGCCAGACATTCAATTTGGATCTGGGGCTGAGATCAGGCTCGCTGAAGAGAAAGGAGGCTGATGAGCAGAGTGAAGCATCCACAAGTGGAACATCTAATCAAACAGACATAAGTAAATGAAAAGTGAGAAAATACTTCGCTGACTACTAGAATTGCAGCTAGAATTGGGTTTGATGGGGGTCCGTGAATGGTTTGGGGGAGTGATTGGGGGTCCACACTAGTGAAAAGGTTGGGAACCACTGATCTAGATCACTATAGTGACCCACTCAGGCTATGTGACTGGAAAGCTCAGCCCTTATAGGCACAGTCTCCAATATCACAGGGTATGTAATGGGAGTCTGCCATGCAGGCTCTTGAGATACCTTCCACCTGAGGCAAATTACCAAATACAATCAGAATAAAGACATTCCAGATAGACAGGTATGAATCAGTAGAATAGGTCTGCCAGAGAAAAAAGCCACGTGGAGGTAGCTTCTCCAGTGCTCCAACTGTGTAGCTCACATTCCAATAGGGGCTACATAGCAGCAGCAGGAGTCAGGGATGATTCCTACACATCATCGAGTGTCTCAGCTGTCACAGTGGAAGAGAGGGGGCACTCTGTAATGTGCTCTGAAGTAGTCAGAGTATGTCGGTGTGTGCTCAGGGCTCCTTACTGTCAGGAGGAAAAAGTTTCTCTTCAGACCAGTGAATGTTTGCCCCATGGCTGCAAATAGTAAATCTTCAGGACTGTTAGGTATTATGCATGGAAGCTAGAGGACAGACTTCGGGCAATATGCCTGTTCCACTGTGCTATAAAATAATGAATAGTAACAAGAGAGGATGGCAGTGATGGCATTGGGTTGGAGAAGAGAAGGAAAGAATAGTCATGGCTTAATAACTGGATGAAGGCTTGTTATCCAGGGACTTCTTGTGCAACAGTTCGGTGTTTATGTTCTAGTTCACTAAAGTGTGTCATGTAAGGTTTCTGTTTAAAGCCTGCGATGTGCAGGACTTTATGAACTTTGCAAAGGCAGGTCACCCAGAGGCAGCATGCCTCAAATCGGAGTCTACCAGATAGGTGATGGGAGATACTTATCTCCCTGGTTGATCACTGTGTATTGCATGTCATACAATAGAAGTTGGTTTGAGTATGCAAAGAAAGTCTACACTTAAAACAGTGCATCAATCCAGCTGCACTAATGCATCAGTGCAGCTGCAGTGCATTAATGAAAAGTTTTTTGGCCAGTAAGGAGAGCTCTCCCCTTGGTGTAGCTAATCCACTGCCCTGAGAGGCAGTAGCTATGTTGGTGGAAGCAGCAATCACACCAACTTAGCATGGTCTATACATGAGGTTAGGTCTGTATAACTTGAGTATGAATTTTTCATACTCCTGAATGATGTAGTTATACCAATATAGGTGAATAATATAGATCAGAACTCAGTCAAATGCTAATGAAGACATTGTGGGGATTTCAGAAGAAAAACTGACAGGAATGGGAAACAGATGGGGAAGGGAGAGAGAACAGCCCTCTTTTACAGGTGAAGAGCAAAGGACTAGTCTAGTGAAGTTATGAAGATGCCTTGGCACGCTTCGTCAGATGGAGATGGATTGCCAGTGGACTTTGGCTCATGAAAGTAGGATCTCAGCTTTCCTGGTTGAAAAATGCTATAAGGGCAGCTTTGGGTTAAGCAGGACAACATTAACTAATAAGAGGCCTTCTTGTCTAAGTTTAGGCTCTAGAATGCAAGTTACTATTTCATTTTATATGAAACACATTGTTTCCACTGTTTCTGCTTGCTATCATATGAATTTCTGTTCTCTCCTAAATAAAAATATATTCTCTATAAACAAATCTAGGTGCTGTGTGTTAAGCAGCGCACTGTTCTAAGGTATAACTAGGAAGTTGTGATGTACTGTTACCTTGGGAACAGCAGGCCTAGTCATCTATAAGTCTCCAGTGGGTAAGGAAGCTAGACACAATGGAGGGGTGGGGAATGCTCAGAGAACTTAGGAGTTGGCATCTGGCTATTGCTAGCCTGCATGGGGGATACCAAAACCCATGTGGGCTAAAAGGAGAGTGCTTGTGTTGCCTGTGGCTAGGAGAGTTAGGGTATAAGCTCCTGTCAGGTGCAAATAAGATTCTCATGCTAAGAACAGGTGGTAGCCTTAACTCTGGGTGTCCCTGCAGAGTGCCATGCGGATTGAATCAAAGGTTGGTTAATTTGAAATGAAGAGAATCATAGAGTTTTGTGTGAAAGGAGGGAGCATTCTTGAGTAATAATTTTCAGCTAAAGTTTGGAGATGTTTCTGCACTTCTAGATGCATCTCTTAAGTAAAAGAAGTCTCTGACCCTTTCTAAGGTTCACCTATTGCCAGATCTAATTGAGAATCTGCACCCATGTCTTCAGAATAGAGCCTCAGTGTGCACACAGTGCATTAACCTGCTGTGTCCTTTACCTTCTTACCCAGCTTTTATTTAGGTGGCTAATCCAAAGTGTCCTCACTGAGGAGTGCAGTGGGAAAGAGAGAAAGTGTGTGTTTGGCTTATCTCTAGTGGTTGGAAATGCACTAGTGGTTACATACAGGTGGTCCCTGATAAATATTAATTGTGGACTATAGCATAAATGTGCAGTGAAGCTGTGAGCTAGAGTGAAACACTGAAGCAAACATGTTTAGGACGGAAGCTTTCAAAACAGGCCAGGAGAATTCTCATTCCAAAAACAAGTGACATGCATCTATTCTTTCTCCACTTGGCTAAGCAACAGCAGGAATGTTTCCTACTAAACAGCCTCATTAACATAAGCATAACTACAGGGTAAATTTTAAAGCTCATTCCAAGTGAATTCAAGGGGAAGGGGGAAATATTCTTTTAATATGCGCAATTCATGCAGACAATGATATGAAGCTAATTCATTTCATCATATTATCACCATATCATATTAACTTAAAAGAAATAATAATGCAACATGGAAATGTTTGCATATTAGAGACAACTCTCATTCTACCCTATTAGCACCATATCGTATTAGTATTGCATTAGGCTATTATGCTCCAGTGCTAAAATGATGAAATCCCACTGTGAAAACTGATATTGAATTCTTGTAATGTTTCAGAACCATTTTTAGCACTGCACATAAATAATTCATGGGAGCAGATCTAATGAATTGATGTGGGGAAAAATCCCATGACATTCTGAGAGTATTTATGAATGTAAAGTCATGAACAGGATTTTTTTTTTCTTAGTGGAGATGGGCCGGAGCTGAAATATCTGGCTTATCACCATCCCCTAGTCATGCATTGGATGTATAATGCGGGCCATGGTTGTGTTTTGACTCTGAAAGCTGGTTGTGTCAGAGTGTTTGCCAACATGATGATGATCCACCAGGAAATACTGCAGAATGATGTCGCTCCATGGAGCATTGAACATGGTGCTTGAATATGCAAAACCCCTTTGGAATATCTCTGGATTCTGAGGTACTTGTCTGGATCACCTGTAGGTTTTTGTTTGTATGATTTTCCAGTGTCTGTCTAAGAAATGTCTTGGCCTTTCAAAATCACCAGGCTTTTTGATAGCCAAATGCTTTCTAATTCGGAGGTTCTTTGCAGACAATGTGTGGAAAGAGAGGAAGTGGTTGTGGTGAAATACAGAGCAAGGAAAGATGGCCTGTTTTCAGTTGTCTGAATGGCAGATTGATCATCACTTTGCTCATTAGTTACAATACTCTGGGGCTCACTCTGCCTATGCTTGAGCTTCCTCATGTCCCACTTTTAATTGCCTGCTTAAATGTCAGCTTCCACAATCTATTCTAGACCATATTTCCAAGCAGAATTGGCTAGAAACTAGTTGGTTACTAAAACTAATTCAAACTTTAAACATTAGCTTCCTTTTTATAGGCTGTAAAGATTTAGAGCCTAATTCTACACTTAGGTACGCTGGAGCTGCAAACCTAGAGTAATGCTATTGACTTGGGTAAATCTGTAGTAAATTCATTGATGTACCTGAAAGCAGAGTTTGGTCCATTGTTTTGTAGCTTTTGGATGTTCAACAGAGTACCAGTATGGTGACAGAACACATCAGAAGCTTAGATGGACAACCTCTTCTGGTATCATGAGCAATGTTCCCTCTAACGTTTTTTATCTATGTGTGGAATAAATTTTATGTGCACTGATGCATGTGGCAGATGTGCATCACCAGTAGAAACACATGGTCTGTGGGTGCTCTGCTAATTCTGCTGGGCAGCACCTGAATCTTTTCTGGGTGGCTGCTCAAGTGCATAGCTTACAGAAAATAATGACCATGAGCCCCTTTTTCAATTTGTTTTAACCATTCTCCACGTTTACTCTTCATTACATGTCAGAATGCACCCACTAAGCTTTCACTAAAGTTCAAAGAAACAAGCATAGGGAAAATATTTGCCAATAAATACACCAGGTTATGATTTTGCAGGAAACGTCTATGCAAATCAGTGGGAGTCATGTGCTGTGCACTAGTTTGAACATATAAACGCTAGATTTTTACTACTCAGCCTCAGGGCATTTTTTTGTTTCACAAGAGTGGGGGTAGGTGTCACTGCATGACAGCCACATTCATAGTGGGTTTTTTAAAATGTATTCTAAGTGGAAGAGGAGTTGGTGAACCAGTCTTGAGATCCCAGTAATGGCTAAATCTGAGAGAGTAAATTAGGGAGATGAAAAATTTTAAAGTACCCTGATCTATTTATGGAACTTTTCTTCAGGTTGGGTTGGGAAAGGGATCCAGTAGAGAGAAAGGCCACAGTCAAATTTTGGGAAAACATTGGCTTGCCCTCTGCTCACCTTCTTTCTCTCCTGCCCCATTTTAATTTTTCCACTGTTTTTCTCTGGAAGATACTTCTACAACTGCTGCTATAACTCTACTTAATTCTCGGTTTGCATGTCCAAAACCTGAACATTTTGCAAAAATCTGTTTTTTCCAAATGATTCCCAAGGTGAGATTGCATTCTCCTGGCAGATATCATACGCTGGTTTCTTTAGTGAATCCAAAAAAAAAGAGTAACCTCAGCCAGTTGAAAGGACAGCTTTTCATATATTAAAAACTGCTTTTTTTGTTTCTGCCTGGGGAAGATATTTTGGAGGAGAAAGCATTTTATCGTTGATGAGACTTTGTGCTAAGCTCCAGGTGCTAAAGTATAATGATAGTGTCTGCTATGGTATAAATAAACTTTAGATTGGGCTGCTCATGGTTGGAGATGTTTTACTAGGATTGTGTGAACAGATTGGCAAAAGGTCAGGCTAGACCTAACATGGTGAGTTCAAGCTGGCCAAACTGAACATAGCAACCCACACCAGGCCCTGTTGCTTTCAGAGAATTCAGTGCTGTGGCATGAGGAGGAAGTATTTGCCTCATGACATGAAGACCATCACACAATGACACAATTTGGGTTTGACCAAATTTGATCTTTTAACCCAGATTTTACAAGCTTCTCTCTAACAGGGTATGTCTACACTGCAGTGTTTTCCTGGAAAAACAGCCATTTTTCCAGAAAAACAATACTTGTGTTCACACTGCTATTGCGTTCTTTCGACAAAAAATTGAAAGAACACAGAGGGGTTTTTCCAACGGCGGTAAACCTCTTTCTACAAGGAAGAAGCCTTTTTCTGAAAAAGCTTTTTTGGAAAAAGGTGCGTGTGGATGCAGACGAAGGAGTTCTGTCGAAGAGGCCTCCAGGAAATAACACAGGTGGCCTGGTGGCAACTCTGTCCAAACTATAGTTCCTGAATTCTATAGTTCCTGTTTCCTGCCAGCTCTTATAGCTGCAGGCACCCAGCACAAGCCTTGTGGCAGGAAGCCAGCCCAGAGAGCTGCAACTGACTGCGTGGCTTTCCCTGACACAGAGATTGGGAACCATGGCCCAGCCACAACCCCCTCACGGGACATCACCGTCCTCCGGCCTGAAGACTGTTGCTTGCAGCTCACAGAGGAGGGCATGGCCTCAAGAACAGTGTCTGCATGGATGAATGACCGCTTCTCCCTCTTCATTCTCCACAGCTGGACCAGGCATCTCTGAGGGGCAATCACTGCCAGCCAAGGCAGCTGCCAGGCCCCGGGGGAGCAACAAGTGCTGAAGGGTCCCAGAGGACCTCAAGAGAGAGCATCTGGCTGTCCTCTGTGACATGTAGCAAACCCTGGCACAGAAGTTCCAGAATGGCGCCCAGTGGCGGAATCAAAAGTGGGCTCAGCTTGTGCAGCAGGGCGAGAACATGTGTGCCACCATCAGCAAAATAATGGCACACCCAGCTCCTGTCCCTACTCCTGCCCCCTCCACCATGCCTATGCCCCCTCCCCAACTCCCCCGGTCATGCCTGACCACCTCCTGACCACCCTCCTGTTGTCCCAGGCCCCACCTAACCCTGAGGTTGCGGAGGTCCCGGACCCAAGGTGGCACTTCCAGCCACACCGTGAGCCACTTGCAGTCCTGAGTCCCCCCCTCCTCCCTGCCACTGTCCAGGTTCTGAGCCCCCCTCTTTCCCAGTTACTTTTATTATGAAAAAAAATACAAAAATCTTGGTTTTCAACACAAAACTTGTGTCTTTATTGACTGTACAGGGAAGGGGGAAGGGAAGGGCTGTGGTGGTAAAGGCATAGGGGGCAAGGCACAGGCCCCTAGTGGGGAGGCCTTTGGGAGAGTTACTGAGATCTTTGAGAGAAACTCTCCCTCAAGGCCTCTGGGATGCGCAACCCCACCTGATAGGCCTGGTGAATTGCAGCTGTGCATGGCTGCTTGAAAGCCCTTCCCTCCCAGCCGGCCTCGGCCCTCCACCACAGTAGGAAGGCCTCCTCCTTCCTCTCCACGATGTTGTGGAGAACACAACAGGCCAAGAGCACCTCAGGGATGTTGTGCTTCCCCACATCGAGGTGGGTCAGGAGGCACCTGAACCACGCCTGGAGTCACCTAAAGGTGCATTCCACCTGTATTCGGGTCTGGCTTATGTGGGCATTGACTTGGTCCCTGCTGGGGTCCAGGTGGCCGGTGTATGGCTTCATGAGTCAGAGCATTAGGGGGTAGGCCACATCTCCCAGGATGCACAGTGGCATCTGCACATTCCCAATGCAAAAGTCACGCTAGAGGAAGAATGTGCCAGCCTCCAGATTCTGGTAGAGGCTGGAATTCCTGAAAAGGGGGGCATTGTGAGCCCTGCCCAACCATCTGACGAAAATGTCTGTGAACTGTCCGCGGTGGTCGACCAGAGCCTGCAGCACCATGGAGAAATAGCCCTTGTGGTTGATGTATTGGGCGGCTTGATTGGGATGTGGGTTCCATCAATGGCCCCTCCGCAGTTGGGGAAGCCCAGGGCTGCAAATCCGGCCACGATGCAGTCCAGGCTTCCCAGGTGGATGACTCTCCGTAGCAGGACAGAGTTGATGGCCCTCACCACCTGCAGAAGGAGACAAAGAAACACACAAAACATAGAATCAGAGGGGGTGCCTGAGCCCTTGGGAGTCCCTGAGTCACCCCCTTCTACCACCTCAAACACCCCAGGAGACAACCCCTCTGAGCCCTCCTCCTGCAGGACTATGTGAGGGTGGGACAGCACAACCCCCCAGGGACAGGGCTTCCCCCACCCCTAGCCCAACCCCTGCGTTCCTACCCCCCTTTCCTTGGGTCCCCCTTTTTAGGACCCACCCCCCCTCCAGGGACTGCCGCCCAAGAGTGCTTTACCCCCATGAGGATGGCCTTTACAGTGGACTTTCCTATGCTGAACTGGTTGCCCACGGACTGGTAGCTGTCTGGAGTGGTGAGCTTCCAGACGGTAATGATGACCCACTTCTCCAGGGGGATGGCGGATTGCATCTGGGTGTCCTGTTGTTGGAGGACAGGGGCGAGCCAGGCACACAGCTCCATGAAGGTGGCCTTTCTCATTCAGAAATTTTGGAGCCACTGCTGGTCATCCCACCACTCCATGACCAGCCTGTCCCACCAGTCAGAACTGGTGTCCAGCCTCCAAAACCATCTCTCCACTGTGGGGTGCAGTTGCCAGGGCTTTGCTCCTGCACACAGGAAGAGGGTCTCGATGATGAGCTCGGTGTCGAGCTCCTGCAGGACCATGAGGGCAGCCTGCACAAACTGCTACAGCTTCATGGCAGTGTGGGGCCATCGCATGCCCCGAGGTAGCTCCAGCTCCATGGCAAGGTATATGCTTTGGTGTCCTAAAGCTGGGCAACCAGCACATGCACTGTAAAAGTTTTGCTGTCCCTCGGAGAGGTAGGCAAGCAAGCAGCAGAAGCAGAGAAACGGCTGTCCAAGAGGGTCCCTTTAAGCATGCATCTCAGCTAGCCTTAGGCAACAGAACCCAGAAGCAACTGCTGACCTAATGCCCTGTCTAAACTGGTTCCGAGTGGCCTTAAAAGCGAGATAGCGTCCAATCCGTGTGGATGCAATCTTTCGAAAAAGCACTTTGCTTTTTCATTACGCTTTTGGCATCTGGACAGTCTCTTTTGATATTCCGAAAGAAGCTTGCAATCTAGACGTAGCTTCTGTTTGGCCTCTCCTAATTGTCACTTGTGAGGTCATGTGTACAGTGGTAGCGAAAATAATTTGAATGCTTTATGGAGTAAAGATATAAGATGCCATAAATAACACTTTAGAGAGGATAATTCTTGTGGTGTCCCTTCTTCCCTTACTCTAGTGCTTTGTAATTTTCAGGCAGGTGTGAATACTTGTGTGATCTCTACCAAAAAGTAATGGGTGTGTTGAATTTTGGAGTGTGACCCAATATTGGACTATTTTTCTGAGTTACAACATTCTATTTCTTTATTAATCTTGATGGGAAATGGACCTTCACCAGTTAAAATCAAATTGGGCTGTTTTGGAGACTATTTTTTTCTGTTCAGACAATGTATTCTTTTATATGGGTTCTACCATCCTTTTCTGGTTTACTACATTTGTTTATACAGCAGGAAAACAGAGGTCAGTACAACCTAATTTTTTCCTGTTGCTGTTTTTCATGGATAGTTCTGTGAATTATTTTGGGTGAGCATAACAATAATTAGTCATGAATAATTACAGAACTATAAATTTCAAACTTGCTTATTTAGAAAATACATGTTAAATCCCCAAAGTATTTACTATTCATAATTAGGTATCATTGAATGTAATGACATGATAGCAATGCTAGTTATTAAGGAATACTGTACTTTACTTCTTTTAAGTGTTAATTTATTGCTGGAGAAAGGTGGCAGACCAGTGTCTTGGGAACGAAAAGCCTCTAGACAGACAGAGAACTAGTGACAGTAGTGCAGACTCCCATATATATCCCACCAATGCCCATGAGACCACCACAAAGGCCTGGTCTCCATTTAAAATTCAGTTTAGCACAGGCACAGTTCTCAGGAGTATGAAAAATCCACACCCCTGAGCTCTACAGTTATGCCATAACTACCATGTAGATGGAATCGAAGTAGATGGAAGAATGCCCTTGTTGACCTGGCTACTGTCACTCATGGATCTGGTATTCCCACACCAAGGAAAAACTCCTTCTGTCACTATAGGCTATGTCTACACTATGGAAGAATGGAGGCATAGCTATGGTACTGAAGCTATGTCACTAAAATCCCTGTTGTGTAGACATGGCGTGCATGTGAGTGAGTTGTTCACTTTAGCCACATTCAGTCCTTTCTGCCTCTGATCAGAGTGCCAACAAGAGTAACTTGTGGGATGGATTTTGGACATACTACTCCTGAAACCTGAACTGAGATCGCAGATTGAATTCACATTGGCCACAAAGCAACCATCAAATGGTAATGACTTGTGTTCACTACCAATCTGTGCTGCATTTGCATGGTCCCCATGGTGAAAGGCTTTGTATTCCACTATGGCTGAAACTCTCTAAGCCAGGATTCCCCTGGTCCGGTAACATCTGTGGTCCAGCAGGACCATGGATATTCCAGGACAAAAGATTCCTGGTGGAGGTCTGGTGGTTGGGAGACTTGTGGGCCGGCAGAGCAGAGGGCTGCAGGTAGGGTTGCCAGATGGTTAAAACAAAAATAGCGAACACCCCCTCCCCCAGCAGCCATTTTGTGCTGGCAGCCTTGGGGAACCAGGTAAACATGGGGGCTGGGGTCGGGGGGCTGGGGGTGTTGGGAGCCAGGGGAGTAGGCCGGGAACTGAGTGTTTGTAGGGTTGCCAGGTGCCCGACATTTTCGCCTCCTGGCTGGGGAAAAATTCAGAAAATACCGGACATTTTAGGTGTCCGGTATTCTCTGAATTTTTTTTTACTGGACAGGAGCCGAAAATACCGGACTGTCCGGGTGAACACCGGACACCTGGCCACCCTAGCTGCAGGCAGCAAGTTGCCAGTGGGTGTGTGGCATCAGGGCAGTGGCAGGGGAGAGCCAGGGATCAGGGAGCTGGAGGCAGAGGGCCAAGTGAGATCCCAAGGGTGCTGGACCAGGGAGGTCCAACCTGTACCAGTTTCCAGAGCCATGCAATCCTTCCGTGCTCTAGAGCAGCATTTTCTGATCTTTTGACAGTGAACCCACACTCCAGTGGGGGGAGGGGAACAGTTGCACCCTCTGCCATCTTTCCATGTGGAAATTTGCCTTCTATGATCTCCTTCCTATAACCTACTTGGCACAACCCACATTTGGAGGAAATAGTGCTGAACAATATTAACTAATGATTATCAGGATAGTAATTACAGATTTGGCAATAATTTCACACAGACATTTAATATGAAATATTATTGCAAGTGAAAACATTTAATTGATGGAATTATTTTTTATATTTTAGACGTTTAAAATCTTTCCAACTTCATATAAGATTTCAAGCAGCAATCTCTATTATGACAAAATGTTTTTAGCTATGTCTATAAATTCCCCTGTCCATTCCCCCAAAATTAGTTAACTTGGGCTACATCTATACGGCGCTCTCTTGCGCAAGAAAATATGAAAATGAGGCGAAGCGGTGAATATCGCTGCACCTCATTTGCATACTTAATGAGCCACCATTTTGCACAAGAGTGGAGTTTGCACAAAAAGGAGCCGTGTAGATGGCTTCTTTTTGTGCAAAAGCCCCTTGCACAAAAATGGTGACTCATTATATGCAAATGAGGTGTCTGCATTGTCATTTATTTCTGCAAGAGCACGCTGTATAGACGTAGCCATAGAGCAGTGGCCTCCAACCTTTTTACACCCAAGATCACTTTTTAAATGACAGAACAAGCCAAGATCTACCATCCCTCCCCTCCCCTTCCTTGAAGCCCCCCCCTCTCTATTCTCCTCCTCTCCATCACTATCCCCAACCCTTATGCTGCTTTTCCCAATTCTTCTGTAGGAAGAGGTTTTTCCAACATTTGGCCTGTCTAGACTGGATCAAATGTCAGAAAACCCTTCTTTGAAGCCCCTTTGTTCCTCAGAGGAATATAGGGGTGACCAAAGATCATGTTTGCTCTTCCACTAAAGCGGAAGAACAAATGCATCCCTGGATGCAGAAGTGTTTTTCTGGGATATCTCCGGAATCCTGAAAAATTCCTGCAGTCTAGCCATATCCTCGCTCGGTTGAGACAGGATGTGTAGGCTCTGGGGTGGGAATGAAGGATTTGGGTGTGGGAGGGGGTGAGAGGAAGCTCTGGGAGGAAATCTGGATGCAGGAGGAGGTGGATAAGGGACGTTGGCTCGGGAGGGGCGCCAGGCCGGGCAGGTTTGGGGTCAGATGTAGGGTTAGGTACTAAGCAAGCCACAGACTTCTGGATGTGAGGTTCAGGAATTTGGGCTGGGTATGAGGGGCTCAGGGCAGGGGTTACAGTGTATGTTAGGTTCAGATGTAGGGTCTGGGGGAAAGGAGTGCAGGAGTGTTATGATGCTGTGGCCAGATGGGGGGGCCCCAATTGGGGTTTGTTGGCCAGGCTTCATTTTAAATAAAATACTCAAAAACAAATAGTGTCTGCATTGTCTTTATTTCTGAGAAGGGCAGGGAACCTCTTTTGAGTCAGGGGTCACTGACCCAAGAAAAGTCAGTTGGGGCCACAGAAGTGAGCTGCAAACCCCAGGCTTCACTAATGTGGCCCCAACTGTGTTGGTGGGAACAGGGGACATAGTACTGGGGAAGGGTGCTAGTGGGTGCTTTGGTAGGGGACAGGGTGCCAGTGGGGACAGAGTTCTGAGGCTGGGGGCAGGGGAGAGGGAACAGGGTGCCGGGAGGGCAGGGGACAGAGTGCCAGTGGGGACAGGTTTCTGCAGCTCGGGACAGGGGAGTGGGGACAGGGGGCAGGGTGCCAGTGGAGGCAGCGAGTCCCCTGCATCTGCCTCCTCCCAGGATTCCCCCCTCCCACAGAGGGAAGTCGGCGCATGCCTCCTCCGGGCCCGACTCCCCCCCCCACCGCAGTGCAGGAAAACCCCGCACGCGCCTGCCCCAGGGCTGAAATCCCTGCGCGCGCCTGTCCCGGGGCGGAAACCCCCTGCGGTGCAGGGAAACCCCGTGCACGCCTGCCCCGGGGCGGAAACACCCCCCGCAGTGCAGGGAAACCCCGCACACGCCTGCCCGGGGGCCAAAACCCCCACGCGCGGCTGCCCTGGGGCCGAAATACACCTCCCCCTCCCACAGCGCAGGGAAACCCCGCGCGTGCCTGCCCCAGGGCCGACTCACCCCTCCTGAACCACTGCAGGGAAGTCGCTATGCTCCTCCTCCGGGGCTGATGCCCCATCCCAGAGTGCCCGGCAGAGCAGCCAGCACACTTCGGAACCCCCGGAAGTGGCGCTAAGCTGCGGGACTTCCGTCCACCCGCGGGAAGCCGGCACTACCTCCATTTTTGCTGGAGGTAGGTAGGTGGGGCTTCTTGGGGGTTGGGGGAAAATAGGGGTGGCCCGGACGCCTGCGATCGACTGGTCAAGGCCTCACGATCAACCAGTCGATCACGATCGACCTGTTGGTGACCACAGCCATAGAGTTTAGAAGCTGATTTTGGTACGTCTTGGGAAGAGGCTGAGCAAATATGATTTACACTAGGAGCCATGTCATTATTATGTGAGTGTAATGGTAGTGTAAGTTAGAGTAACCCCAGGGCTTGCTCTAACTTGTATCCGCCTCTCTACAATTGTATCTGCCTCTCTACAATTGATGCTCTGAAGCCAAGAATCCTTGTAACTCTAAGCACTATGAACATGCTCCCTCCCACCCTTGTCCTGATCCTAGAGCCTGCAAAAGGAACAGGCTACATCTGCTCACATTTGTCTTGTGCTGCTCTTGCACCAGACCAGCTGTAGTCCCTTTATATTGTTGAGAAGTATGTGGGAGCAATGCATAGCTGGGGCCAAAAATCCAACACCAGTTTGCTAGCCTATAAGGAAATTAGCAGTCAGGCTGTGCAGCCTATCTCCTTCTACACTCTTCTCCTTAACCTTTAATTCATCACTCTCCAAATATTTAGCCACTACTTAGTGGTTCTTTCACTATATTTACCAAAAACATTCTGAAAATATATAAGATTTAAGATATCCACAAACCATACAAATTGCTAATTTGTCTTTTAGTAACTAAATGTTTCTTAAAACAGATGAGTTTGACTCACTAATCTCTTGCAAGAGCACTAAGGAACTTCAGCAAATCATTTATCCCTTTCTAATTGTTGTGGGGTTCTCCAAAAATCATGTGGGTTCACCTCCTGTTTATAGAAGTGAGCCAGATCCAAACCTCGCCAGAGTTTGGGAGGACTTGGATCTAGCGTGCTATCTCTAAGAAAAAGCAGGAGGAAGTGCAGCTTCAGCTAAGGCCTCGCTGCATAGCAACATGGGGAAGGGAGGGGAACTGTCTTCATAGCAACAAAGAACAGAGGTAAAAGCAGAAGCAAGTGCTTCAGCCTTAAAGAGACAAGTGACAGAGCTCAGGAAAAGAACTGTCACTGCCTCTCTTAGATGGGAAGAAGCAGTGTAATTCTGAAGGAGTTGTCAAAATGGAGATTATCAATTGAATAACATTACAGAGAAGTTTGAATTTTGGAAGCACAGGCAACTGTGTCAAGAGAATCCAGACATCTGAAATATTATGGATGGCCTTTGGTGCAGTTGTGGAAAGAGAAGATTTTCATGTAAGCTTCCTGTTCTGTAGCATGGGTGATACATCGGATGACATTCCATATGAGCTACCCCATGCAGCTAGATTTCACTAACCTGAAAAGAATGTTTGATGATCCTTTGTTGCTCACAAAAGGGCAAAATTTAACAGACGAGCTACCATACTAAGCAGGGAGCAACAAGACCAGTGCCAGGTTATGGGGCAAGCACAAAATGGGTTTGTGTGGGAATGAACACCTCTATTCTAGCAGTAGACAAGAAGAGGCGAATCAGCCAGACCCCAAGCCATGCCTAGCAGCAATGTCTTGGAAAAGAGGTGTAGTGTCGAAAATGTTATAAAATATGACCACCGTGACTCTGCATGAAGGTTGAGAACTATTGGGGCAGGCTAGGGGGGAGTCCTACTAACAGAGGGAGCAGGGACATCAAAAGAACAAGCCTGTGGTACACATAATAGACCAACAATGAGCAGCTAAAACCATGCATTTAAAGTGGACACTGGACAAGTCGCTTGGGCAATTTCTGAAAATAATTCCAAGGATGGGGCTCTGCAAAGAGCTGACAAGCTCCTGTACCTAACCAGTAACTGTACATTGGCTGCTGGTCTCTTCCATATTCATGCAGATGGTAGGAAAAGGAGGGAATCCCGTTTGACAACCAGGACATATAATAAATGGGTTTGTAACACCACTACTAGGGTTGCAAGTGACACAGGACCTGCACCTATGGGTCTTGGAAAACTGTTTAGCATTTTTGAGGAACAGGGAGCAATGCATAAAGCATAGTCACAAGTTATTATTGGCAGTGCAGAACACAATCATGCTCTCCTCATGCTTCCATCGAAGCCAATGACAAAGCTCCTCTTGATTTTAACCAAGAACATGCCTCTCTGCTCTCATTCAGAACCACGACACATTCAGACCTCTCTGCTCTGGGGAAAACCAAAGAAGAATGAAATAAAACAGACAATACTCTGGTCATTTCCCAAAGAGCAGAACCCACCAAGAAATACAGTCAGACTTGCTGGTAAGATACAACTCTCACCCATGCTGAACTGACACATGCTGAACAGACACATGCACACAGTGCAGCCCGCATTTGGCCAGGTATCAGCTGTGCTGTCAAAAGCCAAATTACAGTCAAACCTTACTCATTTTCACCTGTGACTGGGGACCCTCAGAATTATTAAATTTTATCAAATTACTGAGAAGTTTGAGCCATATTGGCTAGCACACTTTTTGGCACTCAGAAATAATGTTCTTTATTCACGTATTTTGACAGGAGTAATTTTTTTAAAAGTGTAATAGCTCTCCATCACCAACTAGTTTGTACTGTAGCATGTTTTTTAAAAACAAGAATTGCTATTAATCCAGCCCTATGTTATTAAATCTTTGCTGCTAAGACATGGGTGGTGGGAGAAGTGCCTTTTTACTGATTTTAAATGGAATCTATAAAAAGCATGGATTGGTGAGGTTCCATTGTATTCCCCAAACTAGCTGACTCAGCAGGCTCTTGGCAAACCCCTTTTGTGAAAGAGAGACTATCAGCAACTCCATTTGTCGGCCTGTTCAGGAAGTGCTGTTTTAACTAGCTCTCATTTAGCATAACATCAGCTCTGGAAATTTTTCAAAAGCGAAATCTCTCAAATCATAAGATTGTTTGCTGCTGAAGATATCACAGACATGGAAGAGACCAGACTGAAGGTTTTTTATTTTTAAAATGTTCCCAGTATTCCTGGCAGTAGGGGACTTACTTTAACATGGCCTCAGAGTGAATAAATAGTACAAATTTTGGGGGAAAGGGAGTTCATATTGGTAGGCCTAAAGTTCAGCAAAAATGAAATGTGAACCTGAGCCAGGCAAATTCAAGGCAAAGTGTAAAAGGGGGTCCTAATTATCATAATTGCTTTTGATAAAGACACAGATTTGGGTCGCTTCATGTGATGGACTTTCCATAATGATAACAAACTTGTCCTGCTCTGTATACAGGCACATGGGCTGTGGGAAAACTGCCTTTCAGGGAAGCTAGCCCTCCAGCTTGGCCCTTCCATCCAAGGCCCCAACTCTCAGGATGCCAGAGCCCAAGCTCTCTCCATACTCTCTCCCCACCCCATAACTAAAGGTGCCCAGAGGCTCCTCCCCACATCTGGAGGAGCCCCAGCTTGCCTGCCCCAGCGGTGCTGGCAGTCCTCCACAAATGCTAGGCCAGCCTCAGCTCATGGCTGAGCTATCAGCCTCCCTCAAACACTAGGCTGGCCCCAGCGCTGCCCCAGCAACTGGCCAACTTCTCACCCACCTGGCCGGGCCCAAGTGTCTCCTTGGACTGCTCTGATTGCCAGGGACCTGAGTTCCAGGCTGCCAGCAGGAGCTGAGTGCCCTCGCTGTCTTAAGGGTAGAGGGGAAAGAAGGGTAGGACAGGGCCTCAGGCCAGGGGGTGGGTAGGGTCAGAGGAGGCTTAGCCTGTGCTCAGCCTTCAATACCCACACCCCATGTATAGACAGTTGTTTTTCATATTGTACCAAGTGATATGATGTTCCAAGAGCATGCTTACAACTACCATATCTGACCAGGAGCCACTTGCAAATCTATCATAGTTTAAACAAACTGAGAAAGTAACTGGAGCCTTTTTGAATAAACATAATTGTCAGTCTAGCAAGACCCCTGTATTATGAATTCCATCATGACTGCTATTGCAGAGATGGCATTAGGCAAGTATCATTTTGTCAATTAACCTTTTTCAATTCATAGTTTATTATAACCTGGAAGAGTCCATTTTAAAGACTTTTTTTAACATGACTCCTGCTGCTTTAAATACTTACTACTTGCTCTTTACCCTTTGAACATGTTTAGTTATACTTGCCTAGCATAATGTATAACCCTAGGTCACAAAGCTATAGCAAACCCTTTTAATTTATGAAAGGTTTCGTTTTAGCCTACTATTATGAAGATGGCAACATTCCCTAAATTTCTGACAATCACATCAGGCTGACTAAGGACACAAAAATAACAGTGTTTCTGTGGCCAACAACTGAAGTATCATTTAAGCTTTGGATTCATAACCAGCAGTGCCTCCACTTTTCCTAGCTAGTTAATAATAAGATACTCATAGCCCAGGATAATGCACTGAATAATTATTCTGTAACAACTGAAAAGCACCACATCAAATTCAATATTTCCCTATTTTCTTTCCTAACTATAATAAAAGGCATAGATTTAAAAAAAAAAGAATATGGTGAGAGTTAGCTGCTACTACAAATACAATTTGTTTACACTATATAGTACTTAATTTCTATATTGATGTTTTTCCAATGAAAGAGACAAAGACTACTACCTATTTTAATATTGGTATAATTACACGAGCACTGTTTTGTGGACTCTAAACATTTTAAAAATAAAACTTCACTGTTGGGGGGAGAAGGTAAAAGCAATAATTGCTATTTGTGGAGGACCTACAGAAAAATAATATTTTGGTATGACTTCCTCTCTTGGCTTTGAAGCAGCAGTCAGCTAACAATACAACTTGCCCTTGCTGTGCTGACAATGAGTCCAGAGTGCAAAAAAGGAATTAAACAAAAAAAGACATTTTAATTTCAAGGTTCACTGGAAAAAACATGGGGGGAAAAAAATCAATGTTTGCCAAATAGAAAGACAAACTCAGAAGGGAAATAAAAACAATGTATTTACAATATTTAGAGGGTTTCATAAATAATGGCAAATTGAAAAGAAAAAAAGAAAATATACGTCAATTTTAGTTCTGATTATAGGTGTAAAATTTATTATTATTTAAGTATAATAAGACACCAAGAAAATACACAATTATATTTATTAGAAAAATTCCCATTATTCCCATAGAAAAATCCCATATTTATTAGAAAAATGATAATTATGATGCTAGTCACTAACGTGCATGAATTTGGAATATCCTACTCAGATCATATTGCTTGTGGCTCTCTTCCTTACAAGTTCTCAATCTTTCACACCTCTTTTATATTCTCTCTCAGACTAGGCAACCATTCTTTTAAAATTCTTCTCATACATGGAGAAAAACCCTCTCTTTTCCTCCCTTTACCTGCCATGCAGCTTTCTAAATACAGCAAAGTCCTTGCAAAGTACAATGCAGGACATCTGATTAAAAAACAAAACAACAATGACCAAGTCTAAAGCTGGAGAGTGAATGGGGCTTCTTGTTCAAATAGTTTCCATTCTGAATTAATAAGCATGTGCCTGTGCCTAAAGGTAATGTGTGCTTTAGAAGAGCTGATGGATCAGTGAGAGAGAATCTGTTTTGCACACTGCTACTTCGTGGCATCCACTTTGCTATCAAATCTCTATGTGTGGGTGCCACTATGAAGGGTTTCCTCTGAGGCTAAACAGTTTATTTTATTATTACTATATAGCAGCACATGTGTGCCTGGTGCTTTACAGGTAAGTAAGAAGAACAAGGTCCTTGGCTTGATGAATTTAGAATTTTACACAAACATCACAAAAAACTGATATCATTTCTGGAGGTAGAGTGCGGTCAACTGACAACATAGTTGCTCTTGATAAATTTGCCAGAGAATGATTCCAATCCTTGGCAACCCGTCCTCCAGTACACCTCTAGAATCATTATTGAGCATACCCCAGGGGGGAGCAGGCAGTTGGCTTTGGTATATTGCCTTATCTCCAGTTATTTAATATTGGCTCATCTCCAGTTCTGGTAGATGGAATGTGTGAGGGTTCCCTCGCCCCCCCTCCCCCCTCCAGTTCTAGGGCCACTGTTTATTTTTAAAATGGGAGAAAGAAGACTGGCTTTTCTGAACAATCCTTGAAAGAGCTTGTGCTAACCTCCTGCTGTACTGATGTTGTCCATGTGGGGGCATGCGTGTAGCTGGACACTGCAACTACCGCACCAGCAGTGTAATTTTCATACTCTGTCCAAGTGACTTTGGAAGGCTTTACGAAGCAAGACAGGCAGGATTAACTGATTTATTTCTCTTTTCTTGTTATTTCTCTCTCCATTTGGTCACTACATTATTAACCACAAACAGAGAAAAGATAAAAAAGCCAGGCACTTCGATAATAAGATGAAAATGTCTCTCAGTTGCATGGCTTTCTCCTATGCCACTTAGAGCACAGTGGCAAGCTTTCTCTTGGACAGAGAAAATCATGGTCAGTCAGAGAGCACAGCCAAGGAACCCTTTGGGACACATTTTCTGTTTATAACATTCTGGCTCCTGTTGGGCAGCTACTATAAGGAAAGCCTGAAGAGAGAGCTCAAGCTTCACCCAATGATAATATCCTCCTGCCCCCCTCCAAATAAAACCCCTCCCAAACCAAAAACCTGCAACCCACTGACATTGTTTTATTTAGAATAACCCATTGTTGTGAAACTAACTTTTATATTTAGTCTTTTATCTAAAATAAAATACTAATTTCCATCAGTATTTTTAGTAAGCCCCAATTTGATCTAGATGGGAGAGGGAAAGAGAGAAAAATAGAGAGAGAGCAACAGCTGATTGGACATTTCACAACAAAAGCATTCTCCCTTCCTTTTGGAAGGGAAATGCCTAAGGTCAGGGAGGGAGCTATTGTTTCATCAGTGCCATCTGGAGCTTCCAAAATCTGAACAGTGCTCGTGATCACAAAAACACACACACAAAACACTTCTTCCAAATTAGCCACCGATATTTTTAATTAGAATTGCCAAACACTTGGCCTCTTTTTGCAAGCCCTTATGTGAATGTATAGTCCCTGTGAAAGCAAATGACTTTTCATGTTAGTCAAAGTTTGCAGGATCAGCCTGTATTTTCCATCATATTTGGAACGCCTTTGTTCCTATTTGTCTTTAGAGCGTCAGATACCAGCGTCATCTATAACAATATTTATCACTTATGTTGTGTCCAACATTCAAAGCACTTTATAAACATTTACGGATTGAATTCTCACAACAGCAGAGTATGGTAGTATTACAGGCTGGATCTCCTTGGTTCGGCACCATCAGGACCTGACCAGTCCCGAACAAGAGAATTTGCCAGACCAGGGGAGGTCTCCTGCCACCGGCTCCCAAACCCATCATCTGTTGCTGGCAGGCTGCCCCAGCAGGAACCTTGCCTTGCTCTCCCCACCTGGCTGGGCTGCTTACCCAGGTATTGCTGGCTCCCTGGGCAGCAGAGGCTCTGACTCCTGCCGTAGGGCTCCAGCCCCCTGCATCCGGGGGCCACCACGGGGCTTAAGTTCAACCCCACACTCCCAGGGCCTGCCACAGTGCTCTGGCTCCAGCCCCATGCTCCAAGAAGCTGCTGTAGGACTCTGGTCCCACACTACTGCGTGGTTCTGACCTTAGCCATGAGCTCCCAGGGGCTGCCACGGGTGCCAGCCCAGCACTGACCCATGCTGCGGGGGACTCTGCCATGGCTCCACGCTGCCCTAACCACAATCTCGCACTGCCCCAGCTGGCTAACCCTCCTGCCCTTAGGCTCCCTGGTCCAGGAGCATCTGTGGTCCTGCCGGACCACAGATGCTGCCAGACCAGAGTGCGCCAGTTTTTGGAGGTACAACCTGTAGTAGTATCTTTACTTTACAGATGGGAGGCAGTATGAATTATCCAAAACCAGAATGGAAGGGGGTGTGAGAGCTGAGATTAGAACTCAGGATTTTACAATAACCAGTCCCTTGCTTCAGCCATTAGACCAGGCTGGGCAAGCTGTAGCCAGGCGGCCAGATTCAGCCCACCTAACACTTTGATCTGGCCCACGGACCACATCTGGCTGCTTTCTATTTATAGCCTGCTACCTGTGCCACCTAATTTCCAGGTAGTGGCTCAAGCAGCAGCAGGATCCTATTTAAATGGCTCACTGCTCTTGGTCATTACACAACCCTGGCAGAGGCCGTAGCCATGAGCCCTTTAAATAGCTACAGTAACTTTGGGTGACTGCCAGGCAACTTGGTAGTGGCAGGGCCTGGAGCTGCGAGCAGTGTTTTCCCCAGGAATTGAAATTGGGGGGGGTGTTCGAATTTATAGCGGGGGGTGTCAGGGCCGATGAGGGGTGAGACCGTGAGGGTGAAGGTGGGCTGTATGGCACCATAGTAAAAACTGAAAAATGTTTCGTGTCCATTTTATTAGATTTAACTCATGTTTTAAAATCACACAAATTAAAGTAGCCGACGAATTAAAGTTGGCTACTCAAGCCTTCTATGAAGCACTACGTCTACATCCTTCTTGGTTTCTTGTTATAATCCACAATCCATAACTCTGTTAGGGTATGTCTACACTAGCCCCCAGTTCGAACTAGGGAGGCTAATATAGGCATTCGAAGTTGCAAATGAAGCCCGGGATTTAAATATCCCGGGCTTCATTTGCATCTTCCCGAGTGCCACCATTTTTAAATCCCCCTTAGTCCGAACTCCGTGCCCGTGGCTACACACGGCACGGAGTAGGTAGTTCGAATTAGGATCTCTAATTCGAACTGCCTACTCCGCGCGTAGCGTGGGCACAGAGTTCGGACTGAAGGGGGATTTAAAATGGTGGTGCTCAGAAGATGCAAATGAAGCCGGGATATTTAAATCCCGGGCTTCATTTGCAACTTCGAATGCCTACATTAGCCTCCCTAGTTCGAACTAGGGGGCTAGTGTAGACATACCCTTAATGAACTTCTCAAATGCAATGCATTCATCTTCGGTGGCTTCTCGTGTGTCCGGTACTTCCATTCCTTCAATTGATATGCTCATTAGTTCATTCACATGATCAGGCAGAAGGCGACTTCTTTCAGAACACAAAATTCTATTCAGTGATGGAAAAGAATGCTCAACTGTAGCTGTTGTGACTGGGAGTAGCAAGAGATGAATTCCTACTTCTTTCATCCCAGGAAACATAGCACAAAGATCCAGTCGAGCCACTAGTGATGATAAAAAATAAGTTGAAGTCAAATCTTCATTCATTCGTCGTATGATATTCCACTCTGTGTTCAAATTCTCTATTCTGTCCTGAGCACATGAGCACATTGCTGGTAGAACCTCATTCCACTCAACTGTTGGTGTTTTATAGGACAGGCATCTGTAAAAGCTATGTAGAGGTTGAGTAGAATCTAGAAGTCGCTGTTGTAGATTTTTAAGAATCAAGTCTGTGTACTTTTTCAGTTGTCTTAACAAATACTTCTTGTCCTCTTCACTTAAGGATTCAATATAAATGCCTTCATTAGTCAACTTCTGGACTGAAATCTTTGCTTCTTCCAGTACTTTTTCAATGGATAGCTCTCTGATTGATCCAAATGTAGCTTCTATTGCTGGACAAAGATCTACTACTCTTGTAGCAGATGCCTGAATGGCATTGTTTAATGACCCAAGTGGTTTCAACAGTAGATTTACGAGAGAGAATGGCAATAGTCTTCTCTGAACGTAGTAGCAAAAGTAATCCACCAGCCTCACTACTTAGATCCACCCCATCTTGGTAGATACTTTCCAAAGCCAGTAATAACGGCTGGAGTAATTTTAATTAAATGTTATTTAATCCTTCACATAACACAAGAACTAGCAGTCACCCAATGAAATTAATAGGCAGCAGGTTTTAAAAAAACCAAAAGGAAGTACTTATTCACACAACATAAAGTCAACCCGTGGAACTCTTTGCCAGGGGATGCTGAGAAGACCAAAACTATAACGGAATTAAAAAAAGAACTAGATACATTCCTGGAGAATAGGTCCATCAGTGGCTATTAGCCAGGATGGGGAGGGATGCAATACCATGCTCTGAGTGTCCCTAGCCTGTTGCCAGAAGCTGGGAATGGGCAACAGGGGATGGATCACTTGATTACCTGTTCTGTTCATTCCCTCTGAAGCATCTGGCCTTGACCACTGTCAGAAGACAGGATAACGGGCTATATGGAACACTGGTCTGATCCAGTATGACCATTCTTATGTAAAAATTAATTATAATAATAAAAATGTTTAGTACAGAAACTCCCCAACATAATGACCTCTCAAGATAGCAATGATGTGAGATAACAACCTTGGCAAATAATTCATTTTAAAAATCTTGGCCTACTAGGAAACACATTTATATAAGTTTCCATTCCTAGTCACAAATCTAGCATTCTGGAGCAAAGTCACTAAAATATAGTCCAACAAACAAATGTTTATTTAACGTGCCCCTCATTTCTCCCTCCACCTCACCCCACTCACCGGTGTTGTCCTTGGTCAGTGGAGACTCAGAGTTCAGAGGTGCTTTCACGTGAGTACACCTCCCAGGTGGGGGCAAGAAGGCACCTTGCTCGTTCCTCTAGCTGCTCATTGTTCACTCTGGCCACTGTTGTTCATTGTGCCACCATTCACTCCATTGCTCTGTTGCCAATGGCCCTGCGCCATCACCTTCTGCTGCCACCTGTCACTGTGACCTCTACGAGTTGGTCTCTTGAGGTTCCACCCAGCTCTCAGTGATTTCAGCTGAGCTCTCAGTGGGGAAACCTCACTGCTAGTGCAGTCTGAGCTGTCTCTTACACAAAAACACTGTACCCACAGGAACACTGTCCCCACAGCAGGACTAAGCACTTAGAACTGATTATCAGTGATTTCAGCTGTAGTGGTCACTTAACAAAACAAAAGACTATATATGGAGCCTAATCAGCTCTGTCTTTAAACAGTGGAGAGGGGCAGGTCAAATAGTACTTGTGACTCAGACAGACCATCAAGCAAAACACCTGTCCCCACCCTCTCTCCTGATGCCCTCAATCAGTACAGGTTAAGTACAGTTCTACTGCCCTTTACTCATACAATAAGAACAACAACATTTCATTCCCCCTTCCCTGGCATTCAAGTGATTTATAACCCAACCCCAGCCAAAATCTATCACTTGGGCAACACAGCTCTGTGTGCTGGATACCTAGGTAGATTAGGTGTGAATGTAAATACAATCTGGTCTTGAAGCCTTTCCCCTTCAGCCCTCAGCTCATTACTAGCTGTCGGGGAGAGCTCATTTTGACTTTGCTTACAAATCATAATTTGAAATTATTAGGTTAGCCAACATCTCCAAAATGAATGCACTGACATTGCCATAAAAAACAACAGCTGTATAAGGATAACTATCTTCATACTTTTCAAATCTATTATACTTTTTCAGATACACATATCATACACTGTATGTGCTTTTAAAGTGTGTATTAATGTTTCAATTTCAATTCAATTTTCCAAACAATCACTAAATTGGCATGTAACTAGTTCACAAAACTGGGGGGGTGTTGGGGAAATTCAGCGGGGGTATACACCCCCATAGAGAGGTGTAGGGAAATGCGATCCCTTTGCTGTGTTTAATTCAAAGTCTCTGGCCCTAGGCAACTCTGGGATAGGCTAGTCCCAAGCTCCACCCCGGCCTGTGACTGCCTACCAAAATTCATTAAGTGGACCCCCCATTGTGAAAATTATTGCTCACTCCTGCATTAGACTATACTTCTCTTTCCCTGTTTGCTTTCAGGATCATGGCATAGAATTCCCTTCTTCCAGGCTTCTTATGAAGTTTGCAAACATTGGACTAGACCTGCTGAATGGTATAAAAAACATTTACATTTTCTATAAACTTAGCCAACTCACCACCATTATATTGTGCTAGCACGAGGGTTGCAGACTGTGCTTGTAATAGAATCGGTTAATGATTTTTGGTACTATTCAGCTGCTCTGCAGTTTACTCCAGGAAGATTTTAAAACTTGCAGAGACAATGGCTTAGATCCACAGCTTATGTAAATCACGTGGCTCCATTGACTTGAATGAGGCTATGCTGATTTACACCAAGGGAAGATCTAGCCCAGTGTCTGCCAATATGATAAGCAGTGAATGAAGTGTCAATAGATAAGGCTGTAATCACAATTTTGGGAGAGGAAATCAACACCTACTGTACAAGAGGATTTTCATTCCAATAAATTAAGCTAAATGAAGCTGCCAACTGAATGGTGGCATAAAGCCATGGTTGCTGGCATGATAGAACATTCGCATAATAGGTGAATATGACATGTACAGTAGGTGTTGATTTCCTCTCTCAAAATTGTGATTACAGCTTTAACAACTGACACTTCATTCACTGCCAGTTCCTCAGCTCCCTTCTCCCATGCTGATAAGAAATAGCAGGCCACCTAAAATTGTAGGCCTTGGAAGGCTCATGTGAACATGCTGAACACTCTGATGTTGATTAATTGGTTTCCTTAGCAACTAAGAATTCTGAGATTATATTCCCTTGATTATTAGTGTGTTCAGTGCTAATGTGAATAGTAGAGAGGAACCAAAGTAGAAGTGTAGCATCCATTAATTGTGTGCACCCGCAAGGACCAAAACAATACCCAATCTCAGCAGGCTACCTGACCCACAACAATGAGATGGTGCTCTTTAAAACTCGAGCCTAATAACCACACAGCCCTCATTTTGTGAAAAAGCAGGCAAGAGCCATTATTATACTGAAAGAGTTTCAATCAATATATATAGTTCAAAGAATGCCAGCTCTTATTCATGGGGAAACACCTTCCCCACTGATATATCATCTTGTTAACATGCAGGGCCTGGTTCTCCACTGCCTTGCACCTTATGTAGTCTTTTATACCCATGCAAAATGGGAATATAAAGTTACCACATTAGAATTTTCCCTGCATTTACACCAGGGGTAGCAATACACAGCCATTTTGTACTCATTTTGCACTGCTGTAAATGACTACACAAGGTGCAATCCTATGAGAATTTTTGGTGAGCAAGGAATGCAGGATGAGGCCCTCGATGGAGCAAAATAATGTCACTTTCTTTTCCCAAAGCCACCAAGTAACATTCACCTTCAATATTCTGCTTTCTTTTCACATTCAGAAATGCCACTGAGATCAAGGGGAGTCCCTCACATGTAGGGAAAGCAGAATAAGAGTGCAGAATACCTCAGTCTCACTAAGAAATTTTTCACAGATCTGTAAGTAAATAGATGCTAATGTCAGGCTTCCAACAGGGTATTATAGAGAGTGAGTGTGCATAGGTGTGTTATTAAAAATACCAATATCACTTTTAAAAATTAAACCTCAGAGGCCAGAACACATGGATTTTTTGCTTATAATTATTATGGCACACTATGAAAGAAGGGTACTGTGCGTATTCTCCTGATCACATTTCTCTTGTTCGTGCAACAAACAGGTGGAGCCTCCTGGTAGCGCTTGGACACAAAGCAGGGATATGTCTACACTACAAAGTTAATTCGAACTAACAGCCGTTAGTTCGAATTAACTTTAATAGCGTCTATACATACAAACTGCTAGTTCGAATTTAAATCGAACTAACGGAGCACTTAATTCGAACTAGGTAAACCTCATTCTACGAGGACTAACGCCTAGTTCGAATTAAGTAGTTCAAATTAAGGGCTGTGTAGCCACTTAATTCGAACTAGTTGGAAGCTAGCCCTTCCCAGCTTGCCCTGGTGGCCACTCTGGGCCAAACCAGGGAAACCCTTCTATCCCCCTCCCGGCCCCGGAGCCCTTAAAGGGCCACGGTCTGGCTATGGTGCTTGTGCCAGTTGCAACCCTGCCAGCACCCAGCCAGCAGACCCTGCACCTAGCACAAGATGAGCCAGCCACCCGCTGCCACCCAGCCCTCTGCCTCTTCCCAGGACCAGGCTGGCGGCTCACAGGAGCCTGCCCGGGGCCGCAAGAGGCGGGCGCCCGCCTGGTCTAGTGCGGAGATCGAGGACCTCATCGAGGTTTGGGGGGAGGCCTCCAACGTCCATGATCTCCGCACTAGCCACAGGAACGTGGCCATCTACAGCCGCATGGCTGACAGCCTGGCCACCAGAGGCCACATGCGGACCCGGGAGCAGGTCCGCTGCAAAATTAAGGACCTGTGGCAGGCCTACTCCAGGGCCTCCCAGCCAGGGGCCGACCCAGAGGCATGCCCTCATTATGAGGCCCTGGACCGCATCCTGGGGGGCTCACGCAGTCCATGCCCCCTGGGTGCTGATCGACCCCGGGGCAGAGGGCCCCATCCCTGACACGGAGGAGGAGGAGGAGGATGCCGAGAGCCAGGAGCCTGCAGGGAGCCTGCCCAGGACCCAGGACCCCAGAGGCACCCCACAGAGCACATCTGCTGTGTCGTCCGAGGCCAGGGAGGGCTCCACATGTGAGTGCCATCATGCTCCCCTTATGTGTATGGGGGGAGTGGGGGGAGAGGGAGCCCAGGGACCGTGCGCCTGGGCCTTGCCCACCATGGAGCAGCAGCTGGGTGTCATGCAGGGGCCCTGGCCCGTTCCCCACACGCTGACCTCGCCTTGCAGAGGGGGGCTGGGTTTCACCCACCGTGTCCCCAGGGAGAACTGACCACTGCGCTTGTTTCACCACAGCCACAGCACCTGGGACTGCAGGGCGCACCACCCCGCCTGCAACAGCCACCCGCATCCGGACCAGCAGGTGCACCAGGAACCTGGAGGACTACCAGCGGCGGCACCTGCAGCTACTGGAGCAGCAGCTCCGCATCCAGGACCACTGGGTCCGGGAGGACCTGCGGCTGCGGCAGCGGAGCTTGGAGGTGCTGGAGGAGCAGAGCCGTGCCCTCAGAGGTCACCTCCAGACCCTGGTGGACAGGTTCCTACCTCCTCCTGCTCCAGCCCCTGCGGCCGCCCCAGCTCTCGCTCCTCTTCCCACCCCTGCTCCCCCTCCCGCTTCCTCCACACCCCCCGTCCCTCCTGCTCCACCCGCCACACCCACTCCTCCCTGACACCCCCGCACCCTCAGTGCTGCGAGACGGGAGAGCCAGCAGGACCACCAACCCTGAGCTTTCCCTTCCCTTCCTCCCCTTCCACCCCTTCCAGCACCCCTCCTCCCAGGTTTCCCCTCCCCTCTCCCACCCTCACTCCTCCCTCCCCCACCCCAGTTATGTACAATAAAGAGAGATTTTTGTTGGCAAAACAGGTGTGTTTATTTGACATTAGGAAGGGGGGTTAGGGAGGGGAAAGGAGAAGGAGGGGAGGGTGGAAGAAGGCCCCAGTGGGGCATGCAGGAGAGTTCAGTCCTCCTCCACCTGGAAGCTCTCCCGCAGGGCTTCCCGGATCTGGACGGCCCCCCGCTGGGCCTCCCGGACGGCGGCGGTGCGGGGCTGAGCGTAGTGGCCAGCCATGCGCTCAGCCTCAGCCATCCAGGCTGGCAGGAAAGCCTCCCCCTTCCGCTCACATAAATTGTGCAGCACACAACATGCTGCCACCACGGGAGGGATATTGTGCTTGGCGAGGTCGAGGAGGGTGAGGAGGCATCTAAATCGAGCTTTCAGGCGTCCGAAGGCCCCCTCGACCACGATGCAGGCCCTGGTGAGCCTGGCATTGAAGGCCTGCCGGGAGGGGTTGAGGTGCCCCGTGTACGGCTTCATGAGCCAGGGCTGTAGGGGGTAGGCCGCATCCTCCACCAGGCAGACGGGCATGTCCACGTCCCCGACCCTGATGTGGTGGTCGGGGAAGAAGGTCCTGGCCTGCAGCCTCTGGCACAGGGAGGAGTTGTGGAACACCCTGGCGTCGTGTGCCTTGCCGGACCAGCCCACATTAATGTCCGTGAACTGGCCCCGGTGGTCACACATGGCCTGCAGGAGGACGGAGAAGTACCCCTTGCGGTTGATGTACTGGGAGGCTTGGTGTTCCAGGGCACGGATGGGGATGTGCATCCCGCCGATGGCCCCCCCACAGTTGGGGAAGCTGAGGGCGCCGAACCCCCAGATGACCGCGTCCGGGTCGGCGAGGCGGACCACCCTGCGGAGCAGCACCCGGTTGATGGCCTTGACCACCTGCAGAGAGACACAGCAAACCGCGAATCACTGGGGCGCCCGGGTGGCTGGGAGTGTTCGTTCCCTGGCACTGCCCCGCACCCCACTCCCGGAAGGAACCCCCACAGGCGGTGTGTAGTACGGCCAGGACAGACCGAACCCTCCCATGCGGGGCACTTTCGCCTCCTCCCCCGCCCCTTTTCCCTGGGGCGGCCCATCCCCTCCTTGCAGCCCCCCCCCGGCCTAGTGGCCGGTGAGTGCTGTACCTGCATGAGCACTGCTCCGACGGTGGATCTCCCCACGCCGAACTGGTTCCCGACGGATCGGTAGCTGTCCGGCATGGAGAGCTTCCACAGGGCGATGGCCACACGCTTCTGGAGGGGGATGATGGGCCTCATGCGAGTGTCCCGTCGCCGCAGAGCAGGGGCGAGCCACTCGCAGAGCTCCAGGAAGGTGTCCTTCTTCATCCTGAAGTTCTGGGTCAACTGTTGGTCTCCCCAGCGCTCCAGGACGATGCGGTCCCACCAGTTGCTGCTGGTGTCCAGACGCCAGATGCGGCCGGGCACACTGGTGTCAAGGCGCTGCTGCCGCTCCTCCACGACCCCCAAGGAGGCCAGGGGGAGAGGCAGGGGGCTGACATGCACCAGATGGTGCAAGGCAGCCTCCACCCATTGCTGGCAGGCTTGCAGCAGCAAGTCCAAAAACTGGAGCAGCATGCCCAGGGCGAGCTCTGGCTCCATGGTGCCAACTGTGGTGGCGGCCCCAATGGGAACCACCGACACAGGCAGACGCAGAGGAAAACGCTTTGCTGTCCCTTGGCGAGGTAGGCAAGCAAGCGGAAAAGCTGAGAACCGGCTGTCCAGGGGGGTTCCTTTAAGCACGAGCCTCAGATAGCCTCAGACAGCAGCCACACAAAACAACTACTGACCTGATGCCCTGCCGGAACTGGTTTCAGCTGTCCTTAAATGCGACCCAGCGTCCAATCAGTGTGGACGCGCTAGTTCGAATTAGCAAAACGCTAATTCTAATTAGTTTTTGGGTCCAGATGCGCTAATTTGAATTAGCTTAGTTCGAATTAACTAATTTGAATTAAGTTAGTTCAAATTAGTGCTGTAGTGTAGACATACCCTAGGAGACTTCTCATTTCAAAGTAAGCCTTATGCTTTGTTCTCTTACAGGAGGTTTCTCTCCCCTTCCACTTTTCCCTGATTGTTGTATCTGTTCATAACTTATCAATAATGGGCTAGATTCTGCCTGTGCTTAAACCCTCTGTCACTTCACTGAGACCAAGCGGGTTAATGGATATCAGCACTGGTCCCATTGTCTTACATCAATTGTGGTTTTTCTCAAGTGTACTTCCTCTAAAACATAAACATGTAGACACAAAACTTCGGGTCATCAGAGTAGCCATTTTCTTGCACACACCTGGCTGCCCTGCTACAGCTACTGGTGACAAAGTTTGAAGGCAGTGGGATAGTATACACTTACATGAAAGTGACTAGGCTGAAAGAAATAGCAGATGGGCTTATCCCTGAACATATTGGGCAAAGGAGCTAGCTTGCTGACTAAACAAGAGAAGCTTCAGTTCAACCCCAAACATTATGTTCATGTTTCCTCTTTTAGTTTAGCTTTTACTACTACTTACTGTGAATGCAGCTTACGAAATCAATACTAGTGCGTGAGTCACTCACAGTCAGGAGCAGGGACACAGCAGCCAGCAAACACAGCCAAAACAGGGGAGTTTGAGTAGGAGCAGGCAAGCCTCTAGGGGCAGTGAATGAGTTTTTGCGTGGGTTTTTTTCCCCCAGACTGCAGAAGCTGGTAAGGGGCAGTATGCTGCAAGGGAAGCAGAGCCTTTGGTCACAGTAGAGCCTGCATTAGGGAGTGGGGCTTCCCTGTTTGGGTCTCCTAAAGGCCAAAGCAGCCAGTCAGCAGCACAGAAGTCAGCAAAACAGAGCTGGAAGCAGGGAAGTTTGAGTGGGAGTTTGCAAAGGGAGTTTGGGGGACAGGGTGCAGTGTTCAGCTTTTGTTTTGCCATTGGTTTAGGGTTTTCGGTGTTTAGCTTTCCTTGAGTGGAATTTAGGCAGGAGGCGATGACAAAACAGAAGCAGCAGTGGTAGGGACCCAAGAAATGGAAGGGACAGTGAAGATGACCTGCTATGGAAGCTGCGGCCCACTTTGAGAACCACTGGACTAAGGCTTGGTCCACATGCTAGAGCTGTGAAATTAACAAGAAAGCTGAGTGTGCTAATAAAAAGCGATGGATGACACAAAGTTGGGAAGATATTGACAACATGGAGGAGGACCAGAATATCGTATGGGAACATCTAGATGACCTTGAAAACTGGAATACTATATAAGTGGGATGAAATTATTTGTGCAAAGGGCAAGGTCATGCACTTAAGGCCTAACAAGAAAAAATTTTGCTATGAACAGGGGATTCACCAGTTGGAAGTGGCAGAGGAAGACCCAGGTGTATTGGTTGATCAGAGGATTACTATAGCTTGGACCTCTATAGCCCGGACTTCCGTCATCCACCAAAAACTATGATCTGGTATCCCTGTGGGTGGTCCTGGGATGGAGTACTCATGAGGAAAGCCAGGCCCTGTGCTCAGCAACTCCTCCCCTACCCTCCCAGAGCTTCCGGAACACTACAGATAATTCGTTTGTGGCACTCAAGCTCAGGGAAGGTAGGGAAGGAGCAAGGATGGTGGGATGCTTGGGGGAGCCATGAGGCCAGCAGTGAAGCCCAGGAGCAGGAGCCAGGAATGCAGTCCAGAGGATGCAGGGCTTGGTGTGATCCCATAGGGCTGCGCTCCTGGCCCCCGGTCATGGGGCTCTGCAGCCACCCTGCCTTTTCCCCAGAGCACTCTTCCCAGTCCCCCTTTGATCAATGCTGGCCCCTCTTTTACTGCTGGAGTGCAGCCCTGCAGCTGGCAGCAACAGAAGGGCCAGCATTGACATCCCCTGGACTGGCAAATTCCCTTTTTCAGGGGTGCTGGACCAGGGAGGTGCAACCTGTATGAGCTGCCTGCGTGTTACAGCTGTGAAAAAAAGGCTAATACATACTTAGGATGCTTTAGGGTAGTTATTTCCAGTAGAGATAGGTAAGTGCGCAAGTATACAAGGCATTTTCCCTGTGATATTGCATACACTTGTGGTCTCCCATGTTTAAGTAAGATGAATTCAAAATGGAAGCGGTATAGAGATGGGCTACTAGGATGATCAAAGGAATTGAAATCTGCCTTATGAAAAGGTAGCCTAACCAAACTAAATCTGAGTGGCTAAATGATTGCTTTAAAGTCATCAGAAAGAAACACCAGGGAGAGAGGGGAATTATTTAAGTTAACAGTGTTGACACAAGAACAAATAAATATAAACTGGCCATTGAAAAGTTAAGGCTTTAAATTAGATGAACTTTTCTAACCAGCAGAGGATTAAAGTCCTGGAACACGCTCCCAAGAGCAGCAAAACACTTAACTGACGTCAAGACTGAACTTGATAAGTTTATGGAAGTGAGGATACGATGAAACTGCCTACAGTGGCATATAACTGACCTGTGACTGCCAGTAGCAAATATGGCTGGTGATTAGACGATAGATGGAGAGGGCTGCAGAGAATTTTTTCCCAGGTGTCTGGCTGCTGAATCTTGCCAAAATGCTCAGGGCCCAACTAAGCACCATATCTGATGCGAGGAAGCAATTTCCCCCTGAGTCACATTGCCAGAGACACTTTTTTTCTGTAGATTGGGGCACAAGTCACTTGCAGGCTTAAATTTGTGTAAATTCTCTGTAACTTGAAGTCTTTTAATCATGATTTGAGAACTTAATTAACTCAGCCTGAGCTTATGGGTCTACTGCAGGAGTATGGGTGTGGGGGGGTGTCTTATGGTTGCAATGTGCAGGAGGGCAAACTGGATGATCAGGATGGTCCCTTCTGGCCTTAAAGTCCATGAGTCTATGACAAGTTTGACTGGGTGGTTTTGTTTTGAGGAAAAGCCAGGAGAACTTCACACTGACTCATATTTACTGATCTGGCCCATGCACATTTTTACCATTATGGACCATGCTAATTATATTCCCCTTTTCACATTCTCTTTAATGATCAAATAGTGCTGTGAGAATTCTTTATGAAAATGGCCAGCTACTAGACCAGAACATTCCCAAATTCCCAGCTTCTCACTACCCAGCCTCAGAGGAAACTCTCCACAAAATGAATCTCCTTCCTACTGTACAGGAGGAGGTGGATTTGTGTGGCGGTGCCAGCTAGATCCATGGTATATCTGTTCCCTCATGGGGTTAGGCTCTGCACCGAAGAGGGATAGGAACTGGTAAGGCAGAAGGGGCACTAGAATAGTATCCATTGCTCCACAACCCTGGCTATGCAGAGACTCCTGGAGAAAAATAATGTAACAGTTTCAGAGTAACTGAACCTGTATTTTTCCCTGTCTGATCCTTCAGGGGTGCTCACTTTGACCATGTCTACACTAGGAAAGTATTTCAAAATTACTAAATTCAATTTAATAACTCCTGATTTAACAAATTTGAACTAGCGTATCCACACTATGGGGAAGCCTTGACATTAGTCCAAGGCAGGCTTCATTAATGTGGATGCACTACCTCAGACTTACAAGCATGTGTATTGTTAAGATAAAAAGCATTACTGAGAACTCATAAAACCCAAAAAAGAATCTATGTACATGTACATGGTAAAAAACTTACTAGGGGTCACCCCAAACTCCGATATAGGAATTTGCTGGGGGCCAGCCCTTCGAACTGCACAAATGGGTCTTCTCTAGGATTACAAGTTCATATCAGTCTTTAGATCAGGAACCAGATCAAAGACCCTCATTTAATTTAAGCTTAGGCTGTTTATCCAAAAGTCCTTTTTTGGTCTCTGAAGAATCCAGTTTCAACCAGAATATATGAACTTCTCTAGGAGGTGTTGGCTCTCTGAGGTGTTATAACCTGTGTGATTTGCCTTAAACATCCCCTACTATTTTCACTTCCTGAAGGAGATGTAGAAACCCTCCTCACTATAGAGTACATATAGTTCCTGGCCCACAGTGATACATGCTACTTACTACAACACGGTCACCTAAAGATACTGCAAGATGTTGCCTTTCTGTTACAGAGAATACTGTCGTTTTTTCTGCTGAGTTCCCTACCAGCATCTGTGAGCTGAGCTCCAGGGGAACTTCATTGTGAGGGGGGCCAAGCTCTCTCAGGAGAAGAACAGAGATGGGGCAGGAGGAAAAAGATTTCCCTGTGGCTTGCTGTGGCCTCTTGTAAATTCCTGTAGATACACTGTTGGGGGGCTTATGCCACATGCCCTTATCAATGAATATTGGAAAGTCCAAATGGCTAGAGATTTCCTCCTTCATGCAGGGGGTATATTCTGTGTAATATGTACTAGACTTAGAGGGCTTTTTACTGCTCCTATTGTAATGTAGAAATTTCAGCTATTTTTCTCTTTATCTATTTTTGTATAATCACATTTCTATTCAAAGTGCTCATCAGTAAACTGTCTGAGCTAAAAAACATGTAGCACTACTGTCCAAAGGAATTCTACACTCATGTCAAAGATATTAGGTGAATTATCCTTACTCTCCTACTACAGTTGCATGGGGTAGCTGGAGTGAAGTCAAATCATAACAACACTTCCAAATATATTATAGACCCAACACAAATATCCTTCGACACTTCACAAATTGAACTCTCATGTGCACTTACTGCTATAGTGTCACCATATAAAAGGTGTTGAAGTACACATTGTGTAAGCCTGGGGGAAAATACAAAATTAATGCAGGGAATACTGCACCATGTACACAAAATATCTTGAGGCCTTAGAACACCATTTTCACTTCTGTCAAAGCTAGCTCTTTTCCACTGTATACTGCTATAATGTCAAAATGGTAAACAACTGAATAGCTGGGCATTTCCATACTGGGAACCTTTCTATTGATTTTTAGAAATGGCTTGGGTTATTGGTTTTGAGACTGGGAATTTTTGCACAGACTTCCTAAATGTAACTTGTCTTTTAGCCTCCCTTATTTAAAAATATAATAATTTAATGTGGTTTTTTATTATTAATGTTTTGTCATTATAGTGTGTATTGTAGGCCATATTCCAACAAAACTACATTAATTTAAATTAGCAAATAATCGCTAAACTTGTCCTATCCCTTCAAGAATTAGGGAATAACTAAGGCAGAGCCATTTGGTAAATGTTGCTGCAGGATTGCCTAATTCTCCTCCTTTCCCAAGAGATCTTTGTAGAAATGAATAAACAGCTATCAGATAAAATCATATTTACCTGATGCAAACATCAGCTGGAGCACAGCTGTTTGTGAATGCAATTCTAAGACTGTTTATTCCTTCTATTTCTAGGCACAACATAAACAAAGAACTAGTGGCTTGGATAGATTGATTTTGTCAAATGCTAACCCTTTCAATGTACATAATAAAGAAAATCCTTCAGAAGCTTCTCCCTGCCCGAGACAGGAAATGAGCTGAGGGGTTCAGTCAGGCAGGTGCCTTTTACACATGGAGCTGATGTCATCAAACCTGAAATGTGTTTTGCTCCATCTGCTGGTCAGAGATCTCATTATGCATTTTTGCATTGCAATATTTGAACAGTGGAGAAAACAGAATTGTAATAGCTCTAGATAATACCTGTAGTCCTGTCATGAGTGTAGGGGACTGATCTGGATGACCTCAAGAAGTCCCTTTCAGTCCCTCAATTCTATGATTCCATGATACTTTTAAAATATTTCACAGACTTACTGTTGCTATTTTAAGCTCTTCCTATTTTACAAAGGGCAAAGGAGAAACTCGATGATATGAAACTCACTACTTACATCTGAAATATTGATTATGTACATCTTCTGAAATATGGTAACAGGATATTACTGGACGCTTTATGCATGTTTATGCTCCTCTGTGTTTGATTAATGTGCACCTAATCCTTCATTCTGCTAATAGACCATAATATTTCTTACCAAGAGATGGATTATCAGACCACTGGTATTAGTGGTTTAGAAAAAGTCCATTTATAATGCAGCATTGTCAGCTACTGTGTCTTCAGCAAGTGATTCTTGACCTAGCAAGCTGTTTCACTAAAAATGACTAATTTTGCCAATTTGATTTTTTTGCTTTGAATATGTTTTTCAGAAGGCAAGCTAATCTATCCTAAAAGATTTATAAGACTGGCAAAACATAAATGGCAAATAAATAAGGAAAACCCTTAAAAATCTGAACTATATTTGCCCTAGACTTTGAATTTAGAAATGTAAATGATGTATTGGCAAAAAATTAGAGTACTTGACTGATCCATGCTGCTCTTTGTTGCAGAAAATAGATGCTATTCATGGGTCTTTTTGTTTGGCTTTCCATTTTTATTTCAGGGTTGTCTATGGTACACCATCCCTAATTTCCTTTATTTTCTATTAAAAATTGTTTTGAACCACATCGTTTTTCATGTTGTCTCAAAGTTGCTTAGTTAAAAAATTCTGCTAATCTATTTAGTAAGATTCCAGGATTGTTACTCTGATGCCTAGAATGTCTGTTGTGTCAGTAGGAAGTGATCAAAACAGCTACAAGCATGGCTGAGAGCTCTTTTTGTTCAGTATATCACCAGATGCAATCATCACTGGCATCAGTCCATCAATAGCTATCAGCCAGGATGGGCAGGGATGGTGTCTCTAGCCTCTGTTTGCCAGAAGCTGGTAATGGGCAACAGGGGATGGATCACTTGATTTCCTGTTCTGTTCATTCCCTCCCAGGCACCTGGCATTGGCCACTGTCACAAGACAGGATGTTGGCCTAGAGGGAACTTTGGTGTGATCCACTATGGCCATTCTTGTGTGCATATTCACAATCTGTTACCATCTATTTTTTAAGTTAAGCCATTTAAATTTAACATTTACCCTAGCGTGATATACAGCTAGAGTGAGGCATGTATCCATGCTATGCAGAGTCCAAGTCTGTAGTGATGTCTGCTATCAACCAACCACCATCCTTACTCTACAGCAATGTTGAATGCAAAAATGTCATTGGTTTTAGGAGGGAGATGGCACAGAAGACAGATTAGTGGGCCCGAATACCACACCTGTGTGACCAAATGGCTATTAGCAAAAAGTAATTGTCACAATCCCTGAGCAAAATGTCCTTTCAAGTGGCCACTCTCTGACTGGGTCTCTTGGTTGCCAACCATGTTATTTAGAAGACCCAATAGGTTTAGTAAATATCAGAAGTTTCCTACAGGTGTGTGTGAATAGTAAAAGTGCGCTGTGATGTGGGTGCATGTTGGCACACATTGCTTAAAGAAGTGGATTTAAAATAGACCTATATCCATATTTTCTTATCCATGCCTGACATTTCCCTCGAGCCTATAGGATAGGCCTGACTTAGAATCAAAAGGCATCAAGTATCCCTCCCCACCATGTTATATCTTGTTTGTTGCACACCTCTGACTCCTAGGCATTGTCTATCTGTGTGTCAGCCTGCTATGACCATTGTCTTATGATCTCCAGATTCTCAGCTTAGGCAAACAGCTCTGTTGTCAGCCTTGGGACTGAGGGAGTCCCTCTTCACAGCTATAAACCTGCAATTAGGTTGGAGGAGGTGTTCCTTATCTAGGGCATTGTTTTGCCTTTCTTGCCTGCTTTGTTAAGTAATTCCTTTTGATCTAACTAAGCATTCAGGCAGGATAAAAGTCACACCAAAAATCTGAGGAGAATATGCTATTTCCAAAAAAACCCAGCTGTTCTCAAGTCTTCACTGTAATAACAACAGTTACTCTGTCTTTGTCAAAGTAGGTACTGATCCTGCAATTTACAGCATGTAAGTTTAGGGATCTCTTGCACTGAGTCAATTTCAGGCTTAGGGCTTTAAAAGATAAGTAGTTAGAAGCATGGACTTTTGTTAGTATATTTTGTACAGCACAATTCAGATGGGACCACTAGATACTAACATAAGGCAAACAACCAGCAATAGATTTACAACTAGATTCATCTTGTAGAAATGCTGCTGTGAATTAGCTTGCTCCATAATAACTTCCCTTATGAAAAATAGTATCTTGGATTATACTTTAAAGGCTTTAAAGTTGATAGGCTCTAAATATGGCACTCATGATCACATAATCATCAGTAATTTGGTGTGTCAAGCATGCTGCGTTTGTCATAAACCCTGTATAAATATTTGTGTCCGAATTCTTCCCTCCAATCTGCACCAGAAAATAAGGAAAATTTGGGGATATCTCCTCAGGTACACTTTTAAAAGAATCTGATAGAGGCTGGGTGCTGAGAAATGTTGAAAACCAGGTCCCTTTAAAGGTCTCTCAAGTTGGGCACCCCATAACTGAGGCACTCAAAATTACTAACCACTTTTGCAAATGTAGGCTATTACTCCCATTGACTCCATTGGCAACTGTGCAGGAAGGCAGATTTTAGCCCTGTCATTTCAGCTTCAACACATGTTGCAGGAGGATGACAGTCTTTTCCATATATGAGGTATATTTTCCAGGTAAATGACATTTAGGGAGGCAGTAATATGTACTTAGGGAGGCAGTAATATGTATTTGGTATCTGTCGGCCTCGACGGATGGATTTTTCAATGCACTTCTTTATATCTGCAGAATAATGACCTATGTTTCCTTAAGAATTACAGCTCTCTGAACTCTTTTAATACTATTCTTTATATAAGGCAGTGGTGTGTGTTCTTTGCAATGTTGAAGGCCTGACAAAAGGTGAGCAGGGCCTTTAAGTGAGGTTCAGCTCCCTACTTCACTTGTGCCTAGCTTCCTTCAAGGTCACAGAGTAATGCCAAAGCCTGCTGGGAGAGGAAGTGGGAATAGAAGCTTAGTCACTTTCTCAATGTAGTGGTATAGTTAGTGAGCTTGTGGGAGGGCTTCTGTGAGATAGTATCAGGGCCTGGGTAGGGTCTGTAGTGGGATTCCTGTTGAAAGGAAACTGAGAAAACAGGGGGAGGGACTGGGGAGTTGGTCAGTCAGGTTAGAAATCAGCCCTATCTGTGAAGGAGAGTATTGACCTTGGATGATTGACTTCTCTGCATTTTGCTAGGGTAAAGAGAGAGACTAGGTAGGCTACTCTATATCTCAACACTAATTATCTGGGTAGCAAGTGGAAAATCTGAGTTGTAAAAGGAGTTAAGGGAGTGTTTGATTTGTTTGCTTATTCACCCTGGAAATGGACGAGTTTTGGTTTTGACCAGAAGCCAAGAGCGGCGAGCTACCAATGACTACATGAAGTGGGGAGAAGCTGAAATATCAGCCACACCTGATGACAGATTAAATACATATCTCAGAGGGCTACACTGGCAATTTATCAAGAGTCCACAGCCTGCAATGAATTTGCCTGTACTTACCTAATGCCAGAACATTCTTCTAAATGGAAAAAAACTAGGTGAGGACAGGAGGCTCCTGGTGGTTCTACTAAGGACATTCCATCTGATCATATCAACAAAAAACACTTTTCTCTTGGATGACTAAAAAATGCCTGCAAACCCCAAAATCTTGTCATTTAGCCCTGTCAAACTCAACTCTCTATGCTAATGTTCTAGGTTGTAGAACTCCTCAAGACAAGTGTCTTTTGTAAAGTCTGTGTTATGAAGCACCTAACTCATTCTTGAAATGAATAAGGTAAATCTTGAGCTGGTATAAATCTGAGTAGCCCCATTGATGTCAATATTGCATTGATGTCGATCAGCTGAGGTTTTATTTGCAGGAGAGGAAGGACAGTTGTTAACATACGATGCATTGGATACAGCATAAAAATTCATTTGAAATGTATAAAAGCTATGGAGTGTGCTACGTCCCATCCGCTTCCTCATTCTCCTGTGTTGAAAGTTGCACTAGAAATAAGATGTAATTATCTATGAAATGTTGTGTCTTTTAAAACAGGTGGAGGAAAAAAAACACCAGACATGGTGCAGATAAGGAAGCTTTGAAATCCCCATCCCTCTCTTAGTGCCAACTTAGAATTCAGACTTTAAAAGAAAATCCCTCTTTATTGTGTTACTAATAGTGCCGTGATTGAAACTGGCCTTGTTTGGAGGAAAGAAAGCTTTGCTATGGCATGCCTGCACCCTGGGGATGACTGGCTGTTGTATAAGCCCCTTAGGGCTATTAGCATGCAGAGAAAGTCAGAGTAATCTGTGGAGAACTGCTGAGGTACAGACAAGTACCAGGATTGATAGAGCACAAAGGCAACTATTAGCTATGCTAAGCACCTTTTGGCTGCAGCTGAGTAGCTGGGCCCTGATGTCTAAAGCAAATGTCACTAAGCAACATCTCTTACCCCTAAGGCCCCAGCTTTCAGATTATTAAACAGATCTTTCCCATTTTAGACTTTGTCTATGGGTTTGGGTATTTTTTTAATTGAATTATTCTGGCCACTGAAACAACCACAACCTGTTCCAGGGATCGTGATAGCACAAATTTAGGATGAGTGTCAACAACTACTAACAAGACTAGACAGCGCCCACTGAGGAAATAACTAACTGATAACATATTGAAAGGAAACCCCTGTACTGTAATAACATGATTCTGGTAAATTGCACTGATTTCAAGGTTTGTCTATATGTAACTTTAACTCTTGATAGGCAGCAAAGTTTCAGGAAAAGCCAGAAAAAAAATTGCAATCTGATTAGTTAAAATTAGAGCACAGATGTAAATAGTGGAGCAGCAGAAGTTTAAAAGTTTTCATCCTTTATTTTTCTTTTACAACTTTTGTTCTAAGCTTGGATTCAATGGGTCTGATACTAGTGGCACTCATGTCCCACCAGCCCTATTGGAACCATGGCCACCAGTGGAAGTAGAAGTTGGTTTAAGAAGCCTAAATAATACTTTAAGGGAGTGTGACAAGGTGGACTAGACTTAGAAGCCTGCTGCTGGAAGCCTCAGAGTTCTGCCACACCCATCCCAAGAAAAGAGGAGTAGATAAGTCCAACAAGCTGCACAGACAAGCTGCATGAGACATGACCAATCAGGGGAAGACTGCAAGGGGCTAACCAATCAGAGTGTTGCAGGTTAGTATAAAAGGAGCAGCACTGCAAATTGGAGACAGTTGCTGTTTGGAGTCTGAAGTTATGGTGGTGCTCTTATTAGGATAGACTCCAGCTCCATGGACAGATCAGGGGAAGCCCTGGGGCACAGCTCCCTACTAGGGCCCGGAGTGTTTAAAGACTTTGTTGGATTAATACTCCAGACAAGATTTGAGTCGTGCTTCATTCAGACTAGGTGTGTCTTGGCCAGAGGGTTGAGTCACTAGAGCCCACCAGAAGGGTTACCACTCACTACAGACTGAAAGAGGTTTACAAGAGGTGGGTGCCAACCCATTGCAGGGAGTAAAACCTTCAATGACTAATGTGTGTGGTGGGGGGCAGCGATAGTATTGCAGTAGCAAGCAAATTGACATAGTGAAGTAAAACATAGCAACATAGAATAATGGACCAAACTTTCTTTCCCTTGGACTAATGGGTGATAAAAATGAAAATGTGTAGCAGTTTCTCTTCCATCTATACTGCTCTATGCTATTTGCTTTAACTTTGGAAATAACAGTTAAAATCTGTGGTCTTGTGTCCTTAGGATAGATTGCCTTACTTCTCAGATTAGTAAGGGTTGGGTAAGGTCTATACGTTGATGGCTAACCCAAGGTCTGCTCACAGAGTAATATTTTTAACACTTAGTCTGAGGCATGCTTATGTAACTATCTTCATTGGGCTATTATCTCTGGGTTGTGGGGAATATTATGGTCAGAATCATCAGTATCTGACATCTCACAATGTGTGTCTCAATCCCATTGCTGTAGTGCCTAATTATTTGGATGATGACATGTGCTGTGTTAGATATAAAGCCAGAGTCACCCAGATAATCCCCTTCAGTAGCCTTCTTTAAAATACTGAAAACAGTTTGGAAAACAATATTGTATATGCTAATGTCAGGCTTCATAACATGAAGTGTCCTATTCAGATCTTAAAGGTTTACCCCTCAGCCTCTGTTCTGGCTCTGTTGCCGAGGCAAAGCAATTGAAAAGATGCCCGAAAGTGACAATTGAGGATTTCCCCATGAGGCTCATTTCACCCCTTGTGTAGCTTCTGCAGCTCTGAGGCAGCTCCAAGTTACATCAGGGCCATTTGGCTTCCCACTCAGACCAAGACCAGGAAAGCAGATTTCCATTCTGCTCTCAGTGATGCCACATGGGAACTTCTCAAAAATGAGGTCGAGCCCTGCTATTCAAACTCTCACTCCTTTCTGGTGCCATTCTAGATAAAGTTTTATATGCACGGTGATTCTAGATGTGGACCTCAATAAGCAGTTGGGTGAGTAGAGTGAAAGGAGGAACCAAACCAGCCATGTTCTGAAGTATCCTCCTCTGAAGTATCGCTGCTAGTAAAAGGGCACTGTTATCACAGGAAGCCAGATGAAGAGACTTATGTAACAAATCTAGCTTCTCAGCTGGAAGCTACTTTTAATGACATATTAGTAGTATGGAATCCTCCTCCTGCATACTGGTGTCTGAAATGAAAAGTGTGGCTTATAATCTGTCAATCATTTCAGATGTTCTCAGTCCAGTGTTTATTCAAAAATGAGTTTTGGTGCAGTTGGAAAAGTTGTTATCAACTGATGAGCGAGTCTGAATGCTGAAAATAAAAAATGGAGACTCTTCATCCAGCTGATGCATCCACTGCTACAGTTACTATTATAACTTTTGACAGTGCTAGTGATGAGTGGTGTGTCATGTCAGTTAAAGATGAGAGGCTATTCAACAAAGTGAAAAGGAACATGAATCCCAGGACACACCAGAAGTACTTAATAGTCATGACTTTCCTGGCTACACGGGACTAAAAGGCCAGGCATTGTATCAATTAAGTTACTACCCAACTAGTAAATAAACACAAGTTTGTTAATTAGCATGTTGACTCTCTGATGTCTTTTGTATTACTCCTTCATTTTCAGTAAGTGAGGTACATGGTGCCATTTCTCCTTTTTAGATTTGATTTTTTTTCTTTCAGTTAAACTGAATAGATATCTAGAGAGAATAATTTATGGCTGGGCTAAGGATGGAATTGAACATAGTGATGCACTCAGCTATAATACTGCATTTTGGGCATTCCGGTAGTGCTCTCAAGTAGCGGGTTTATAGTAGAAGATTATAACTGCACTTGAAATCGGGGAATGCATTGTTAGGTTTAATTCCCACCAAATTACTGGGGTGCATCTTTGCCAGTGGTGGTGCAATAATGGGAGATACCTAGAAAAAACTAGTGGAGACAAGACTCTTGACTGAACACAACAGTCGTAATTGTATATTCTCTTCACACCTGTACGAGAGCTGAGCATAATCTGAGCCTCAAGATTCACCACTGCCACAACTCTCTCTAATAAGAAGCAGCACCTGCCCACTCTGTTGTATATAAATGTTGCTATATAGTGTATATATCTGTCCAGGTTTTTAAAACAGAAGCCATAATCCTAATCCATTGCTCTCATCCATGTCAAATATAGAAAAGATGAGAACCACATACTGTGTGAGAAATGGAGATGTATCCCCTCATTGTACAATGTTGCTGGTTACAGGGATCTCCTATCAACCCACAGTATTGCAACTCTAGTGTGTGCCAATGTCATTTAACACCCCTCTCCCCTCAAGCCAGGCTTCCAAGCTACTGGATGGAAAGTGAAAGAGACTCTCATCCATTAGCTGGTTTTGCCATGTAGAAAAAATCCCTTCCAGGCCCCAAACAAACTCTAAAGATCACCCCCCCCACACACACACACACACACACAGAGAGACACACAATTTTATAAGAGATTCAGCTCATTAGGCATGGGTGCAGCTGGAACAGATACAAACTGGCAACTCACCATCAGCAAGAGCAAGGAGAAGTCACTCGATTCTTCCACCCATGACTACCACTTGCTTCTTTTATTTCTTATAGTACTCTTGTGCTATCTCTAAAATACATCCTATAGTAATTATTTACCTATTGATTGTTCCTTGCCTGATATATTCACTCCAAAGTGAACATGTATAGTATGCTTTCAGAACAATCATTATCTGTTCTTTAGCAGCCTTAGTAAGTTAATGGCTTTATGGGATACTTTTGAGAACTATTAATTGGAAGTATGAGACAAAAGTTTTCAGAAATGTTTGCTGAAAACTAGGAACCTGGATCCACAGTTAGATTCAAAGGGTAACCTGCATTTCAGAAGTGCTAACTGTTCATGACCTCATTAATGATTTTCTGAAGTTTTGCCTCTGGACATGCAAAAATGTGTGTCCCTTTCAACTTCCTGCCAGGATAAATATTCAGACAAAGGCTAGGATATTTTTCATGGCTGTGAAGGACAACAGAACACTCTACTGTTGCAAGTCTTCAAAAAAGTGTTCCTTTTACTGAAAAGAGAGATTTCAGTTATAGAATCAGTTGTTCATCATGGCTTAGGTCGACTTATGGTATGCCATCCAGGTATCCAAAATGACTAGATGGAGTCAGCTTACCTTAAGCCAAGCCATCACAGTGTCCACACTGCGGGGAGGCTGAAAGGAGCACACACAGAATGAGGAGTACTGGACGCTGACAGGGGCTTCCGTCAGTGTTCAATTTACATATCTACATTAGACCTGCTAAATCGAATGCTAGAAGATCGACCTCTGGAGGGTCAATATGCCCAAAGTGCCCCCAACCTTGACTTGGTTTTGCACTCATTAACTTTTGAATAGCTGTGAGACATCATAAAATACTGAGCATTCTGGCCTGACTTAGAACCTAGGATTTGTCTCCATTGCTAACTGAGGACCAACACCCAAGTTAGAACTTATCTTGAGTTCAGTCCCTCCACCCCACCCCACCCCACCCTTGATGTGAATGAAGTGATGCTTCTAAAGCTGGTCAGAAAAATTCTAACAAAACATCATTATTGACAAAGAGGCAAATTTCAATTTGATTCCAATAAAGTTAACTGGAACTCAGCTTTGGAGAAAACTACCAGGCAAATTGCCTCAGGTTTAGAAACATCAGGGCTTTTATGCTGTGTGGTTCTGGGGTTCCCCATCCAATGGAAGGATGTTGCTTTTGGCCAGATAAACATAATTGTATCCCTAACTGGAACTTTTATATTAGCAAAAGCCCTAGTCTAGATGTAGTTACACCAGCAAAAGTGCCTTTGCCAATACATTGGGTCCTATGTTATCATAACTGTACTGACAAACTTTTTCTATTCTAAACCCAGCTTAGGTATCATTTTCTTTTATAATTGTGTGTACTTCATGCTTAATTGGCTATGACCTTTAGTTATTAAATGGCTCATTTTGGGCTGGTTTAATGAAACAGTTGCTTGTTTTCCTTGGATTACCTAGAGAGGTGGTGGAATTTCCATCCCTAGAGGTTTTTAAGTCTTGGCTTGACAAAGCCCTGGCTGGGTTGATTTAGTTGGAATTGGTCCTGCCTTGGGCAGGGGGCTGGACTTGATGACCTTGTGAGGTCTCTTCCGACTCTATGATTCTATGATTCTATCATCACCTCTGCAACTTCAGGTGTGTAGGAATGGAGGGTTTTATTTAAAAAAACTGGCTAGATTTCCCCCCCCCCTTTATTTATGTAAATTCCTATCTATAGATAGTTTTCTTACAAATGTTCTGAAAAATTGCATTTTAAAATGCAAAGTAACCAGCCTGGCCCTTTCAGCAGCAGCAGTTAGGTGTGCAGTTGTGAGGATATAGCAATTAGGTAGGAGACCATTTCTTTCCTAAAATTGAACTAAGGTTTCTTTTTTATTTTGCAGGAAAAAGTAACAAACTGTAATTCATCTTACTACAAGGGTTACTCTTACTTCCTCTGGCTTGGTTGGTAAATTTAAATTTGTATTTACTTCTCAATGCCTCACTATTCCCAAATGCCTACTTTTGAATTGCCTTGCTGCAGTCTTATAAACCTTTGCAAGTCCTTCTGAAGATAAAAATCAAGTCATTACATTTGCAAAGCTCTGAAAGTTGTTAAACGGCCCATTTTGGACTGGTTGGAAAATGAAACAGTTGCTTGTTTTCCTGGCAAAGGCAATGCTTTGGAACAACTTTGCTGCAGAATCTCCATTAATCACCATAGAACTCTGTTCAGAACTCCAGTACATAACATGTTCAAACTGAGGATCAGCCTCTTGTATGCTCAACAGCATACAAGACCTTATTTATGCTACAAATGCTTTGCTGCTAGCCTGTCTGGGCCCCTAGTACAGGTGAAGTTTATACTAACAAGGGGTTTTTCTTTTGGTGTAGTAAAATCACCTCCCCAAGTGACTTTGCTTCTTTTGACATAGCTAATCTTGTCAGAATAGCTGTGTCTACACTGGCGGTTGTCCAACATATATATGTTGGCTATGGTTGGGGGGGTTGGGAGGAGAGTTTCCTCACAACCCTGACCAACATAGTTATACCAGCAAAACTTTGTGGTGTAGATTTAGCCTTACTCTTTAGCCCCACACCCTTCCCCTGAAACATTATTTACGTGGCTACATCCATTGTTCACCACTTTGACCTGTTGCTCTGCTGAACCTCTTCTTTCCCCTACTCTTGCTTCCCACTTAGCTGCCTCTTTGTCAATATAACTCATGGGTTTTAAACTCTGGAGGTCTCCAATTCAATATGTGGTGTATTGGCCAGGAAAGCATCTCACACATCACTGCAGTGCTACTTTGTCTGATGTTAGACATACTCTCATTAGGCATGAAACCTGTCACTTTCTTGCCAGATAGCAATTCTACTTGTCCTGGACCATAGGACCTTTCTGTGCTGAGAGGCAGGGTTCTGGAGTGTTAGATCCATCTAGCACACTATAAAGAGGATGAGTCTGTAAAAAGTCAGTGGCAGCATTTCCCTGAAATACTATCTACTGATCCTACCAGTATGTCAGAACATACAGATCAGGAGCAACAAGACATGACATAAAATAAAGATATATATGTTTAATTTCCAACTGGTATTTTGGTATTCTAAAACTGAAGCATTTTAGCTGAGCTTTCTTTACATTTTTATATTGGGGTGCAGGGGACACTGTATACTCAATTCCTAAAGGGATACAGGGGAACAGGAGCTATAATTCCCATTAAAAATCCTCACAGTGGCAGGAAGCACATGTCGAATTCTTTACCTTCTGTCCTGAACTTGTACCCTTCACTGAGTACAACAGAACAAGGTACCACAGCTGGAAAACTATAAAGAATTCCATCTTCCCTCGGAATCTTTAGTGCATAATTTAAGGAAACAGGGTCATGTGTTGGACATTGCATCTTGTGTGATAGTGTCATTATCTCTTATGTATTAGCAGGCTACTAATGCTGACATCTAATTAGCACCAAGAAACTGATTAACTCTCAATAGGGTCAAGGGAGAGAACTAAAATAGATCCTGATGTGAGCAATTAGGTCTTATTAAATAAATTACAATACTAGCGAATCTAAGCTCACTAACAACATTTTTTGTCAATAGTGCACACTGATGGCAGAAAAATGATAAAATTCAAATGGTGGATGCAACATTAAGAGTAGCATAATCAAAACAGATAGCATAAAAACCCACTTGAGCTTTGTCTAATGGACAATTTATCATCCAAAACATATGCATTCATTAGGAAAAAATTACATTCTAATATCAGTAAAATGGAATCTGTTCCAATTCTCTATTCTTGCAATTGGGATGTTCCAGACTATGGAAACTAAGTATATAAAAGATTCTTAAATATACCCTGATACTATGTTAGACATTTATGTTTATTAGGTCTCTCTTTTGCAAAGTAGCATGAACAGTTCATAGATGGTAAATCAGATAAATATGGAGCAGTCAGCCATAATATGTTTTTATGTGCCACCATTGACCAATTAATTTCTCTCCTGTTTTTAATAGGGCAGAAGAAGGTTGTTCACTCTGACAGTGTCATGTAAAATGGACCTATCTAGGCTAATAAAGCCAGTGCATTCAACAAAGCCTAATCTGCATGCAATTCCCCTATGTACATTGTAGTAAGGGGTTGTCTTAGTGAATTTCCAGATCTTGCTACAAAGACAAGTGACCCTTGCTCCATTCTCACATGGTCTCAGTGTGGACCATTTGTTAATTGGGTTCATTTAAATGCTAACCCAATTAAATTCAAACTCCTCTAACTTACTGTGGTGAGTTCTTGCCACATTCCTCTAGATATAATCAAAAAGTTTGGAGTCTGCTTTGGTTTAACCCCAGAAATCTGGGTGCATATCCCAAGTTAATTTAAAATTATGGCATTTCCTACATCTTGGTTCCTTCTGAATTCCTCCACTCCCCACACTGGCCTGTCCTCTACTATTTTACAGACCTCCTTCACTGTTCCCTGGATTTAAAAGCCCATGTTGGACTCGGGTATATAAATTGAAAGGAAACTGCAAATTTGCTTTACAAAAATTATGCCCTTAAAATGTAACTAGGGGGCTGTGTCCAATGTTTGCTGTGCTTGCCAACCCTCCTCTCTGGCTGCTTTCACACACAGGATCTGTAGATACAATCAACCCTATTTAGGTTCAGTGATGGCTGTTGGTGTAACAATGTGGTATTGAGCAGTTATACAATCACGTGTGCATTCTTTGTGGGAATGTTGCTGGAGTCTTGCAGGATACTGGGGTCTTCAAAAGGAACCATTTAAAAACAGCTTGGCTGAAGGATAAGGCTTGCTGCTTTCTGGAGTGAGAAGTACCTAATGGAGAGGGCAACATGGTGGCACACCTTCTCTACTATGGCCCAGCTGAAAGTTCACTCTTGCTAGAAGGAAGAAAAATCCCACCAGCCTCCCTTCAAACCCCAAAATACAAGACTAGAGGATGGAAAAATGGCTCAACATTTCTGTAAGGCTAGTGAGTAGATTTGAGAAGGGGCTGTATAACAGGGCAGCACTCAGCTCCCGCAAGCACCCCATCTGATGGAATGCATGTGTCTGCACTCTTTGGGCTCATCTAGACTACACTGAAGTTTCAAAAGAGGATATGCACATTCCGTGGGAATTTGCATATCTTCTTCTGATCTCACTTTCGAAAGCTCCAGAAAGTAGTCAGGATGCGTTTTTTTCTGCACCCCCCTTCCCTTTTTTGAAAAGCTGCTCTTCCTCAAAAAATGAGGTTTATGTGGCTTTTTGAAAAGGGAGGGGGTTGCCAAAAAACCCATGTCCCGACTACTATCCTCTTTTGAAACTTCAATGTAGTCTAGACATAGCCTTTGGGTGCATCTACACAGCAGGGCTTAACTACATCAACTGCGTAGCTTATTTCAAAATAGCTTATTTCGAAATGGGGGGCGTCTACACAGCACTTATTTCAAGATAGAGCACTCTTCCTCCGATTTCCCTTACTTCTCGTACGATGAGGGTTATAGGAGTCGGAGTGAGAAGTCCTCCAGCTTGACAGTATTTTGACATTATTTTGAAAAAACTGCCTGCTGTGTAAACACAGACTAAGTTATTTTGAACTAACATTATTTATTTCCAAATAATGTTGCTGCATAGACATACCCTTTCAGTTCAAAGCCTCTTCAGCAACTCAGCCATCCAGCCAAGTCACACACCACGGGTGTGTGAAGTACACAAACTATCAGGGGCCCCTCTTGTGCTCCCTGTGGTGTCCCTCCCTCCAAGTCTGTTCCCCACTTGGAAGACAGCAATGACCCCAGGGCTTCCCCTTCTGGAGGCAGCATATTGACCCTTACATCAGGGCTTTATCTCAGGGTATGTCTACATTGCAGAGTTTTTTCAGAAAAACAGCTGTTTTTCTGAAAAAACTTCACTTACATCCACACTGCAATTGCATACTTTCAAAAAAAATCAAAAGAACAGAGGGTTTTTTCCGACATTGGTAAACCTCTTTCTATGAGGAAGAAGCCTTTTTGCGAAAGAGCTCTTTAGGAAAAAGGCGTGTGTGGACGGGGAAGAGGGAGTTCTTTCAAAAGAAGAAGAAAGAGAAAAAAACACAGGTACCCTGGTGGCCACTCCATCCATAGTAATCACAACTTAAATGCAAGATAGCGTCCAGATCACTTTTTCGATGCGCTTTTGCTGTGTAGACACTCTTTTGGAAGAAGTTTTTCAGAAGATCTCGTCCAGAAAAGCTTCTTCCGAAAGAAGCCTGCTGTCTAGACATAGCCTCAAAGTCCCAACATAGTCCATTAGTCTCCAATAAGCTCTTCACATAGAGCTGTCTGCAGTGCTACCAGTCACCCAGTCTGGAAACTCTGAGTTCCCAAAAGGAAATGACTGCTGCAAATGAGAGCAGCACTTTTATATGGCCTTCCTGGCCACTGATTGTCTGGTACCCCTGTAGTCACTCTAGCCCAGTGTTTCCCAGCCAGGGTTCCGTGGAACCCTGGGGTTCCTCAGACCATCATCGGGGTTCCGTGAGAAATCGTGGAATAAATAAATATTTTTTTCTTACAATGTAAGCTGGGATATATATATATAACAGCTCTTTACGAATAAATTTTCTTGACAATAATTTAGCAGCAATTGAATTGCACTCCCCGCTGTCAACTTTTTCTGGCCAAGCAAACTTTTTCATAGGTTGGGGTTCCTCGGGATATGAAAAATTATTTTAGGGGTTCCTCCATGGGAAAAAGGTTGGGAATCACTGCTCTAGCCTAACCAGAGGACCTCTTTATATCTTTTCCTGGGATAGGATGTGGCAGAACCATAGGACCTCCAGCAGGGGGCCTTTGGACCTGGTCCACCCCATCACAGGCCACCAGCCTTTTTTCCCCAAACTCTGTAGTGAGGCAGAAGATGCTCGTCAAGAGATGTCTGGGCTGTGAAAGCCCCAGCTAAGTTGTCGTTTGCAGAGGTGTCCCATGCGAGAGGAGGAGGGAATGTCTGTTTTACTAGTCCTCTCACTCTCCAAGATGAATTCTATTGCAAGTCAGATTGGGAATGAAGCCTGCCCTGACCCACATTAATCCCAGTTTATGAATAGGTTCTTTTGAATAATGGCCAAAATTGCAAAGAGTGGGGAAATTCCTGTTTTTATGCAAACCAGGTCACTTGGTTACTAACATGAAAATACTCCTCATGAGGATCACCATGTAAGGCTTTGTCAACACTAGCACTTTTGTTGGCAAAAGTTTTTCTCCTGACAGACATGTTTCACCAACAAAAATGCTGATGTGGACAACACTATGTCAACAGGGGAGGCTCTCCAACAAACATGGCTAGTGCCACTTGTTTGAGGTGGTTTGATTAAGCTGGCAGGAGAGCTCTCTCCTGCCAGCAAAGAGCAGATACATTGGACAAATGTACAGCCGTACCACTATCAGGTCCATAGTACAGACATAGCCTAAGAAATGCTTTATGCTATCCTTTGATGCAGCAGTCCATTGCTAAACATTTCCTATTTCAAAACTCAAAGGCCAATTTAATATAGTTTGTTAAATCTGAACATTCAGGATTTTTGTTTTGTAGTCTGTTATTGATCAAAAAATATGAGGGCTCAGCTAACACACACAGCATTAAAGCAATGAGAAATTTGTTTCAGTACTTAGCATTAAAACACTTGGTTTTTAGACCATGACTTGAGAAAGTTGTCATACTAACAAATGCAAAGCAGCTTTCAAGATGACTTTTGTTATAGGCATATTCCTGAACTATTCATCTGTGTTAAATGCATTTTGCCTTGAATCATATGTCATGTTGCCAGAAAAGAGTTGTTTCCATGCCAACTTGTTTGCAACATGGTGGTGGGGGGGGATTCAAAGCTACTAACATCTGCAAGATGTCGGTACTGATGTAAGCCACTTGCAATGAAAAACACGGGACTGCAGAAGGGTTTGCCAAATAGACACTATATATAGGGAAGAATATCATAAACTAATGACTATTTCCATTCCTTTTTTGGCTGCAGCCTTGATCTAATCTCCTTGCCAGAAAAGGTTTTTAGCAAAAGAAACATCAATAACCTCCAAGTGCAATCCTCCAGCAGGAATTGCTGACTTTTTTACACTCAAGCACTTACAAAAGCCACTTAATTTAAAACACATAAAACCTAGTGTAAGAAATTGGTGCCTCACTTTCCATATTTGCTTTCAGTTCTTGCTGCAGCCAGGTCTCCTTTTATAAAGTCCCTATTTATCAGTAAGATTAATGAGACCTGGTGCGTGAAACTATGGATTCCATTTCATAGCCACTACTATCTTCACATTCCCTTTTTTCATATAAAATTGTTCATTTATTACCCTACTATTATGAAATGCCCTGGGCTACACTCTGAAGCCTGGACCGTTCAAATATTGAGGTATATTTAATTTTGAGATTATCAAGGATCTGTTGTATTGCTAGTGCAATCAGAGGCAGCAGGGGCTTTTTGGCTTTAAGGTGTTAACACATTTCTAATTTTTAAAACCATCCTAAGGCAGAAATCCATTATGTGCAGAGTACTGGTTGTGCTTAACTTGAACACTGCACATGATATATGTTGTGTATATTTCTCTATAATTACATACTATTGCAGTTGCTAGGAGGAGTTCAGTTTCCAAAATAGTTTACATGATAGCCCTTGGTTGTCTTTTGCTCCTGTCTTCCCAAAACCTCTATCTTTGAAGATGAAATTGTCCATGCTTTTGGCAAGAATAAGCAATATCACCTTCAGCTATTATGAAGTGTAGAAAAGTGCATCTATATGACTTTTAAACACCACATTGTCATATCCACAGGCATTGATGAACTTGAATGGGGAAACTGTATGTGTAGGCAAACTCTGTGTTGGAAACACAGGCTTTCTGCTTACACACGGGATTCAGCCACAACACTTGCTTGTAATAGCCTCTGAAATCCACCAAAGGAAAAAAATAATCAAAATACATTTTTAATGGGGCTACAGAAGAAAACATTGAAGTTTGAAACCGGACTGTATGATTTGTGAGCTATTTTAGCAATACTCCAGAAAACGCTGTTGTTTTTGTTACACCAGCACTCTTTCTTTAGGCACAGCCTCAAAGACTTATAGTAGGGATTGCTGTTGCTGGAGCTATTTGCATTAGAACTTAGTTCTCAAACTGTTGTCAGTGAAGCAGTTGCTTGTCAGGGAGAGCTGACATGGTCATATGGTGCTTATAGTTGTATCTGATAGTGAGTCACGTGAGTGGGAAGGAATTTGGTTCCATGAGATTATTCTCTGCAGAAGGGTGACTTGAAATATCACACTGAAACACCTGTGGTAAAATCCTCTCAAAAGAAGAGACCCTTAACATCAGAGACAAGGAAAACATAGGAGTAGGAAGGGGAATTCACTGAATTTTTTAAGGTATGGCCATAATTTTGGCTGCATTTCATAATTTAAGAATGGAAAACTTCTGATTTAATGTTTTACTTTGTGAAGATAAACATGACAATGTGATGTGATCTCCCCCCGCCCGTTTTAATGTGCCTGCATCAATCCAGTTTACAAAAAGCTGTTTCCAACTTACCAATAACAGGAGCAAAGGTGGACACCTTTTTTTAACCTGATATTATTCACTTCATTGAGGTTTGAACTTCAGACCACACCTGGGAACATTGAAATGCTGGCATTGTTACAGTAAATATACTTATAGCAGGGGTGGCCAACCAGTTAGACACGAAGAGCCAAAAGATCTGTGGATAGTAGTGCAAAGGGCCACACATTCCTCCCCCAGAGCCAGGTACCCCCAGCCTCCCACTAATCCAATGCTCTCCCCCTTCCCCAGACCCAGGCACACCCAGGTCTCTCCCATTCTAACCCAATGCCTGGGTCTCACCAGAGCTGCCACCACCACAGCCACGCACTTCTCCCTCCAGGAACTGGGGCGCATGCACAAAGTGGGCATGCGGCTCCGAATGAGCCGTAACCCCGAGAGCTACATTTCTGTGAGCAAAAAGGCGCATGTGGCTCAAGAGCCACAGGTTGGCCACTCCTGACTTATAGGGATAATTCTTTTATAGAAAGGAAAGTTGTGAGCTATAGCAGTTAAATTTCCAATAGCAATGGCTCCTTCACATTTATTTTATATTTTTGTTTAACTGATTAAATATGCAGCTTACTTTGTATTACTTGTGTTTTAAAATATATACCATACTATATCTACATTGAACACTGTCTGTTAGCTGACAATTACCATCAGTTATAGAACAATCACTTCTTTATGAAATGTATTATTTGTTGCAAGTAACTCCTGAGATTACTATGCCCTGGTCAGCAGTAGGGCCTTATTACAAAATAAAACTTCCTCCCAAGTTTGAATTTATAAGTAGTGCATCCACATTACCGACCCGTTATTTCAAAATAATGGGCCGTGGAATTCAAAATCTGTACTCCTGTTTTTCACAAGGAGTAATGCTAATTCCGAAATAGTACTTTCGAAATAATGTTAGTGTGGACACTCCAGTGCCACTAATGCGAACTTATTGACCTCTGGAAGGCCTCCCACAGCACCCCAGAGTGCTTCCTGGGGCTCTAAGTATGAGGTATCGCACCATATTAATGTAGCCTGCCTCAGACTAATTTCGATGCTTCCCCATAATGAGGACATGCTACTTCAAATTTGTTAAATCAGGAGTTCTTAAGTTGAATTTAGTAATTTCAAAATAGTTTCCTAGTGTAGACATGGCCAAAAATTGAAAATTGAGGTAAGTTGCAGAGGCTGGAATAGAATCCAGAATAGTGCTCTGTCCATGAGGCAATACTGTGTAGGTGGGGCTATGGATAGAGGCAGCAGAAGATGTGTAGGCAAAATTATCTGAACACTGGAAAGCTTCTTCCTCTGCTGCAAAGTGTGTGTGTGTGGGGGGGGGGCGGGGACGGGACGGTGCGAAATCTCCTGTGGTTCCCCCAGAACATATTGATTTTGAATGAGCTTTAGATTGTGCCTGAGGCCCTCTCTGACACACCTTATCAGGACAATCAGTCTGGGGCTCCCACTGCTGAAAATAGGTCTGTTCACTGGATGGCATATTTAGGAAGTAGGAGAGAAGCTAACAAGGGCTATAGCCCAGGAATCTGGGATAGAAGTTGTGCAGGGGGTAGGGGGTTAGGAGGACTAACAGAGAGGCAGTATTAAATATAAGAATGGCCATTCTGTGACAGATCAATGGTCCATCTTGCCCAGTGACCTGTCTTCTGACAGTGGCTGATGACAGATGCTTCAGAGGGAGCAAATAGAATCAGGAAATGTATTGTGATCTAGTCACAGCTGCTGGGTGGAGAATGCAAACTGTCCATGAAGATGCAGAGCACTGTTACCCTGTGTGTCTAAAACAATGGATTAGTTATGGCAAATGAGACAATTATTGTCTGCATTTTTCACAGGTGCTGAGCAGCTGTACAAACTGGAGGGTGCTAGGTTTCAGACTGTTATCCTAATGCTTAAAAAACACATTCTTATATTTAGGAAAATCTGAAAGTTTGACACTTTTTTTTTAAGGACAGAAGCTTGTGCCACGTCTGAGTTGCCCTTGGTGCAGCCTGTATGGATGGGATAAATGGCTTTACATCCTTGATCCTGTGGTTGTTCAGGACAAGGCTCAACCATGGAATAAATTAGACTAGTGTCAGGGTTACCCATGACCCCAGCAACCATTCTGTCAGGTGGGGATCACAAGAGCTGTGCTCCTTTTCCTTTGGACATTCTTTGTGTGCCAAGGACTAGGATGATGTTGATGTAAGAACTCTATTCCCTCTGGCAAACAAATCACCTGGAAACCCTTTGCTCCTGGTTATGTCTTGGCCTTTTGCCTCTTTGAACTCCTATGCCATTACCATGTCTGTCTGTCCTGCTTTGCATATCATGTGTCACTGTATTGAATCGTTTACCCTCCATCTCATTCACAACAATTTTCATCTAAACTTGAAAACTGAATTGCTGATGTTATTGCTGGTTAATTTGGGGCACTTTAAATTTACATATTGATTGGTCATTTAATCTCTCATTTCTTTTAATTTTATTGTGGATTTTGATTTTATGCAGTAATCTCCCAGGCTATATCCTAGGTCAGATACAGTCTAGACCTTCTTATTAGTTGACACTGTCCTTTGGCTGATTTTACACTAGTTAAGCATATTTATTTCATTATCTGATTTCAGGACAATTTTCCTTTCCACAATATATAGCCACCTTCTATGACAATCTCTAACTTGGATTTAAAGATTTTTAATCAGAACTATGTCTTGAACTACTGTTGGATTTTGGAAAGGACTTCAATATTCTATGTTTGTTAGGAGAAGTCTGGGCTTGCTGCTGAAATGGTTAGCATCCCGTATTATCTTAGCTTGCCAGGCTATTTTCTTAGTTTTGGCTGAGTAGGGCTGCTGGGGTTTTTTTCTGATTTAAGCTTTTAGCCACAATTCTCAAGGTCTTTAATGTTTCAGTATTTTTGCTTGTTATGAGTGCTGCATTCTTTATTGTTCTGTAAGAATGACAGACATTGATAATTTCTCCTGTGATGATCCCAGGGTTGTAAAAATCTGGAAATTAGCACATTCCAATTCTTGCATTAGACTCAGTAACTTTGAAAATATATTTGTATTCAAATCACTTGAGTGTGGTGTTCTGACTTTGCAATGCTTTCAAATGCGAGATTTAAGAAGACCCTATTCTGGAGTTTCAAGCTGGTAATTCAAATGAAATAGTTATAAATTCTAAATTGGTCATTTAGAGTGAAATTGAATGTGTTTTTTATATTAGATCAGCCAGTCAATGCAATTGATGATAATTAGTTATTTTTGTTGGGCTTCTAAGGTTCCATAAATTATTCTGCGCTTATATTTCCTTAGGTTACTTTTCGGTGTTCTGTGAGAAGAAATTATTCATTCCATTTTCACCATCATAATGTGCATATACTTCTTGCTTTATTCACTACCTACTGGTGCATTTGTTATGTTTCTGGAATACACACAGAGAAATTAGATAAAAACATAAAATACTCTTGCTGGAAGTTTGCAATATAACCATATTTTTATTTGTATAATTCAGAATGATAGCACACAAGAACCAAAAGACAGAAAGAGAGAGAGAGAAGAAAGTTTGCTCCTTGAGAGATGGAGAGAGTCATAATTCATCCCACACTTCAGTCTGCAGACTGACTGCTATTCGGCCCAGATTGTATGCTTCCTCTTTGCAGATTAGGGGGTTCTGCAAGGAGCAAGAAAACTCCCGGAGCATTTAAAGTGAACGCTTATTGTTTTCAATATACTACCACGTTGCTATTGAATCAGATATTTGCTTACTGCTGTTGGCTGAAGATGTCAGGAAGAGGATTTAAGTCTTGACACTAATTAGATAATACCTGTAATCTAATCTCTCTTTTCTTGGCTAATATTTTATGATGAGTGTGTTAAAAAGATTATCATTACGCATGGGCAAGATTAGAATTTTTCCTGATTCCAATGAACAGAATTAGCATTCAAAATCCTGACTCATTTCACTATAATTAAAATCCTATTTCTTTAAATCCTGAGCCAAACCCCATTCCTTTCAAGGATTTGGATTGGGTTCTTAGGCTATGTCTGAACTAGAAAGGTTTGGCGACGAAAGTGCCAAAACTGAAAATTTACCAAACCTGTTTTTCTGCTCCCTTTTGTTGACATATCATGGCCAAATTGTTAGCTTCTCCCATTGACAGAAAGAGCAAAGCAATGTGCATAAGCATCCCACAATGCCTGGTGTCACTTTCAGGCACTAAGCGCGGTGGGAACATGCAATGTAGTGCTAGGCAATCTGGAAATATGAAAAATGACCTGTCAGCAACCTCTTTGTTTCCTGGCCCTCTCGGGACTTCAGGCTTACTTGCGTACCACTTGAATGACAGTCCTTGCTGCAAACTCCAGTATCTGCTGTGAGAAACCATGGATTTCAGGCTTCTCTCCCATGTTGTGTTCGGTGTGCTTAGGACATCGTGCATTGCAGCAGAGCGACTTATGCCCTTGATAGCAGAGGACGAAGACTCTGATGTGGATGACAATGTGAGTTACAGGGACAGCAATGACATGGCATCACATTGGGCTGTCATAGAGCAGCTGTGCAGAGCAGAGCGACGCTTTTGGGCTAAGGAAATCAGCACTGAGAGGTGGGATCACACTGGGATGAAGACCAGTGTGCTGGTCATCTGACAGTTCTCTAAAGCAACCTTCCTAGAGCTGTGTGCTTAGCTGGCCCCTGAACTGCGGCACAAGGACACCTGAATGAGAGCTGCTCTCTTGGGAGAAAGAAGGATGGTGTTATTGCTTTGTGGAAGCTGGCGATGCCCTTTTGCTACCATTCGGTTGCAAATCAGTTTGGAGTGGGGGCAGCATGGGGGGCATAGAGGGAGGGGTGCAGGATAAAGAATTTTGCATGGGCAGCCATGGAAGCTGAGGTGTAGGAGCAGACGGACAGTTGCTGTGAAGAATTCCGCATGTGCTGACAGGGAGGCCTTTGGTCCTGTTCGCTCTGCATTTTGGTAAGATGCTTTTGCATGTGCTCAGAGCTTTTGTTCTGACTTGTGTCTCCCTAGCTCTTCACTCCCTTTTCTCTGTTTGAAGCATTGAATGTTTGCAGGGGAATGTGCCTGACTTCTCACAGAGGGTCTGATTTGGAAAAGTAACCACTAACAATAGAGTGACTGCTCTTTTCCAGGAGCGGCCCTAGACGAGCTGCCGGCAACTGGCACCCTAGGCGAAATGCACGATCGGCGCACGATGCGCGGCCCCAGCCTCCAAAGCCCTCAACGGCCGTTTATCTTGACGCCCTAGGCGACCATCTAGTTCGCCTGTATTGACGGGCTGCCACTGCTCTTTTCCTAATAAAGAGTGTAACATTCCACTAACATGCACATCTCTGCACAAAACAGGCCACTTTTTTCTTCTTACCCTAGAAGCAAACACAGATCCCCCCAGATACACTAATCATAGTTTAAAGGCCAGAAGGAGGGTTGGGCATGGGTCCTTAAAATATAGTCTGTGCTTGTGCAGCAGGTGTACATGGAAACAATTTGTAATTATCCTACACTTGTCCACAGTTTGCCATTCCTCTGGCTGACCTATCCCTGCTGAAGGTTAAAAGGCAAACCCGGGTCCCGCTTCTGTATGCAAGTGAGGAACGCCACATTCCTTACTCAGTTAAACTCATGCCTCCTTGGTTCTGGCAGGACAGTATGAGGAATGGATTGGGAGAGTGTTGTACCACAGTGGTGGGGAAATGGCAGCCCTGCCATGGAACCACCATTAGAAAATTGGTAAGTGCATCAGGAAAAGCTTCGACACCATCTCCCTGCAAAATTCTATTGATCTCTCTGTGCACATCAATGTTCTGTTTGGACATAACATGGACCCAGGCAGGGCTGAGCCAGCTCACAGAAATACAGCCGCCAGTTGCCTCATGCTACTGCGACTTCCCACCCCCTAGCTGCAAGAGCAATTTCCTGCGCTACTGCCACCCACCCCACTCCCATCCTGCCACGATACACAACAACTTACTGCCTGCTGCCACCACCCCTCTGCCCTCTCCCAGCTGCACTACAGCAACTTACCGTCCTGCTTGGCTATTGCCCACACTACCCATCCAACCTCCTCTTCCACCTGAATAGCAACTTACACTGCATCTCTTTCCTTGCTTCATGCTCCATGTCCAGTTGCTGAGAGTATTTGTAAATCTCGGGACCTGAGAACAATTCCTCACTGCTTGGTGCACTGGTTGTCACCAGACTGAGCCCTACCTCCTCATCTGCTTCCATCTCTACATCTATAGCATCTGTCTCTGAGCTAACTTCTGTTTCTGGGAAGTATTCACACTTTCCTTGGGTGTGGCTGTGGGGGTACTGAACCAGGACTGTGTCCAGTTCTTCATAAAAATGGCATGTTTGGGGTGCAGCATCAGACTGGCTGTTTGCCTCCTCCATCATCTGATAGGCCTGCTGGAGTTCCTTTATCTTGGCTCTGCATTGTAAGGTATCTTGATTGTACCCCTTTGCAAAAAGGGCTTCAGAAAGGTGACTGTACATGACTGAGATATTAACAGCTCTTCACACAGTGATTAGCAGTCTTGCCTTTAAAAGGATAAAAAGGATGTATGAATTGTGAATACAATTTGGCCCTGTAATTCCTCCATTGAATTCTTGTAAGCTCATCTTCATAGCTCATCTTCCTGATTCTTCCGTGTCTTACTTATAATTTTAATAGTTCAAGTGGCTCTTCTACAGCCTTGTTCATTTCCTAATGTGCTCCACTGTTAGGACCCAATTTGGAAGAGCAGAACACCTACGATTGGGGCCAGATTTTCTAAAGAGCTTTGTCACCATTTAGGCACTTTGCTATTGTTATTTATTTGTGGTAACACCCTTAATGTGCTGGAGGTATTCTAAACACTTAAGCACAGTCACAGCTCTGACATGCTCACCGTCAAAGCCAGCTACTTAGCTCCTGTTTAGGTGCCTAAATGAGAGATAAGGGCACTGAAAACTTTGCAGGGCCTTGTTTGACACTTTGTGGAATGGAACCAGTACTGAGTACAGTTCTGTTCCACCTGTCTTAATTTAAATAACAAAGCTGTCTTGTGTGTGGTCAAGACAACTTTCACTCACAATAGAAGTAATGTATCAGATAAGTTTGAATGAATATCATCCATTTAGGTTGTACTCAAATCCAGGGCATGAACTGTTAAATAGTTAATAAACTGTTAAATAGTTAATTGGCCCTCCAAGGTGCTGCAGGGTTTAAATTAGGGTGGAATGTCTGCCAGTACTATATCTGTAGATGAATGGGGATACTTGCCTGTGCAAATGCTAGAATAGATAATGCTCTCATTTTTACAGAAGTTTCATCACCATACCAAACAGCATTGTCCTGCAGGGATACAAAAAAACACTGGCTTTGCTTCAATCATGTAAAATAAGCATTATGTAATTATACTGTCTTTTGTGCCGATAAAATCTCTAAATCAGCAATGAACGCTGTGCACTTTCTAGCTGTAAATAGAAATGCATCTGCTTTGATTTTTCCCAAACTTTGCATAATTGCTTTGATCTTTATCATGAATTACATTTCAGAACATATTAAGTTTCATGGCCTATGTTGTCAGTTTAAAATTTAGGGTTTGGGCACAGATATTACAGACACAATCAGAGGAGCAGGAGCAGAATATATTCTGCACTAAAGTAGCTAGCCTAAATAGCAGTAGTACTGATGTACGTTGCATTTTAGAGAGGTCACGTTTTACATTGCTTTGCTTTTGAAATATGCTTTATAAATGCATTTTTGTAACAGCTTGGGATAATTTGTGTTACACTTTAATACTCAAATGGGGTAACCATCCTGTAAGCATGTTTATGGGTGTTAAATGGTTTCAATAGAAGCTGCACTGCAAACTGGGACTGTGCAACAAAATACACATACATAAAATCTAACTCAACCTCCCTAATAAAAAGTGATACTATATAATGTACTAGGAATATAGGATTCATTTCTGGAGCATGGATATTAAGTGTAAAGAGCCCAACACACATACTTCTTTTGAAAAGTGTAGCCTGGTCATCAAGAACCTTATATGAGACCATTAATACTAAAAAGAAGAAATCTACTGTCAAGATATTGCAATAAAGGACTAAATTGAAAGTAGAACAGGAGAGTCTTATTGCTACACTGTGCCAATTATATTACCACATTGTTTCTTCACTGCAAGACTGATAAGAATCTACAAGTGCCTAGAGCCCAAGGGACTTGAACATGTCTGGTGAAAATTGGAAATCAATAGGAGTCTATAATCGCAAGCAAACTGCATCATTTTCATTGGGGTGAAAGATGACAGGCTTCACATTGATGCTACAGAAACTGTTACACAAAATGTATTTGTGGAAGCTTTCTCCTCATCATGAGCAATACATCACTGTAACGCAATACAAGCACCTGTTTTCTTATTAAAGGATCTCTTTGTGAAGAAAATGACTTGCTTTTTATAAACAATGAATGCCAGCATATTATTGACCTTTCCATTAAGAAATGAATATTTGGTAGGTTAAAATCCAAAGATTTATTATCTAAATCTGGAGTCTGTGTTTATTGGCAATCTTTTTGAATGGGCAAGTGTTGTATAGTTTTGTCGGTACACCACAAATTCTTCTCAATTCTAGCTTGAAGCAAACTCCATCTCCAAAGCTGAGGGTCTCCAGGGTTATTCAGCATGGTCTTCTGCTTAAAAAAAGGCTGCCAATTCAATGAGAATCACTACACATTGAGGCCGTGTCTACACTAGGAAACCATTTCAAAATTACTAAATTCGACTTAACTCTCAATTTAACAAATTTGAAATAGTGTGTCCGCACCAAGGGAAAGCATCAAAATTAGTCCGAGGTGAACTCTGTTAATGTGAATGTGCTACCTCAGACTTAGAGCCCCAGGAAGCACTAGGCAGTAATTAGTTCGAGTTACTATGGGAAGTAGTTATTTCAAAATAGCAGTACCAGAGCGTCCACACTACCGTCATTTCAAAATAACCATTTTGGAATTAGCGTTATTCCAGATGAAAAGCAGGAGTACAGATTTTGAATTAAGCAGCCCGTTATTGTGAAATAACAGGCTGGGTAGTGTGGATGCTCTGCTTATAAATTAGACCTAAGGAAGGGTTATTTTGAAATAAAGTCCTAGTGTAGGACAGGGTTAAAGGCCAAACTAAAACCACAAAACATTTAACTTTGTTGGTGAATTCCACACATTCTTATTTTTCCTTGATTTTGAGTCCATTACATGACACATTTCTACACTGTCCTTGAGGTTTCCAAGTTTTTTTTTTACACTGGAACTAAAAGTTATAGTTCAGTTCTATAAAAATTATGCAATAATTATGAATACTGTGACTGGCTATGTCCAAAGAGAGGGAAATAAACAATATCAATATTTCCAAAGAGAGGGAAATAAACAATATCAGCTGAAGGAGCTGAAACCATTTTAAAGGAACATTTCAAATCAAATCTAGTCTATCTACTTCACTGAGGGTGCTCAATGGCCACTATCTACAGAAGTTTAGTTGATTTGGAGGTCTGGTCCAAAACCTGCTGATGTCAATGAAAAGACTCAAAGTTTGGGCTTTTTATCCTGTGAAATAAACTTGTCTTTTAGGTAAAATCTATTTGTTATCTTGGGCTGAATTTTCAGTAACTTCCATTAATTATTTCCAGATCACTCCAAATTCACTGTGAAAAACTGCAGGAAGATAAATACAGTACTTGATTTTGTGCTCTCAAACTGTGAGGTAGATTTATTTATTAGCCTGTAGAAGTTCCTGCTGAGGGCAGGTCCCACAGTCCAAAGTATTGTATGAGCATTTTGTAAAAGAGACAGTCCCTGAATAGGATTTTCAGAAGTTACTTTGAGTGGCTAGATTCTAGGAGGAATTTAGGAGCCTAGCTGCCTTGTTCCTCCTCAAGGAGTATCTCTGGGGTCACACATGCGCTGTCCCCCATTTCACACTGCCTCTGGTGTTTACTAAAGTTGCTTCTTTCCCACCCTTGACTTGAGACTAAGCAATTGGCAATGCTTTCAAGTTTGCCTTTATCTTAAAAATTAGATTTAGTACTTTTAGAACCTCGTTAGTAGTTTAACTACTTTTCTCTTTCCCATTAATTTTTCTTTAAAGTGTTATTTTTCTTAGTAGATTAAGTATAATTTCTTATTATATCATTTTAGCATACTGTAGATACCCTCCCTCCCGGAATAAACTATTCTAAGGGTCATGCTTGAATCCCCAGGTTTTAAATGGTGCCTAATCTTCCTGGGATTAAATCCTGATCTCTGATTGACACCCACAATGGGTCTATTGTCTCAGCAAAACATGTTCTGCAAAAGTGCTATAATGTTAATACCTGCCCCAGAAAAGCGAGTGCTCTTAAGCTAAAACTCTTGACAGAGAAGTCTCTGTGCCCAGCATCTGATGCAGGATCCCAGACCCCTCTTGGGTGTTGGTGTCCAGTGGAGGCATCTGACGGACATTCTCCACTACCCTCACAGAGAAAAGAGCAGTCCTCTAAAAAAGGTGGCAACCTGTTCTCAGGGATTGGCTAAAAAAAGTGATGATCCCTGATCCATCGGTTGTTATCATTAACAATGCACCAAGGCAGACTATGTCTGAGGAAGCAGGACCCTATGGCACCATGACAACTAAAGACGCTAAGCAGCCAGGCTTGAAGAGAAGTAGCAAAGGAAAACTTAACATTCCTTGCTCAGCAGTACTAGAAAGACTGTGATGCTGCGTGTTTGAGCCTATGGCCCCTCCTTCTACTTCCACAGCACATAGCCTGCAATGATCACTACCTGCAACCACTGTAATTTCATCAGCACCTCCAACAATACCCACCTCAGTAGCAATGGTCTCAGTACTGCAATAATTTCTCTCACAAGACCTCCTACTCTATTTAGCACTGGTATCTCCTCTCCTTGGTAACAATATTACACCAGCATGCTCAGTACCATGCCAGCTTATTCTACCACCTAGATCAGCTTTTCCTTTCTCCAGTAATGTGGAAGGCAGATCTACTGATCACACCCATCCAGACAGCCACCAGAGCAACCTCAATACCATCCCAGAACCAAAATCCAGGAGTGGTTTAGAGATTCATAGATGCCACCGCCAATGCCATCCCTGCCACAGTACCTCTACTTGGATCCATGGATAGCATACAGTCATCTTCACTATTCTAAATCTCCAGTAGCCACAGGGAAAGATTGAAACATTCTTCATTACCCTCAATTCTTGGACCCTCTGACACCCCACTCTGTCCCCCTTACCCACATGAGGCAATCAAAGGACTGGAGGAGACTTCTGATCAAGAGGTCACCCCAGCTATTAATTTATCTTCCTCCTCTCTGGACAAAACCATTCTGCCCCCACCATCTATGATGGGTGATGATTTTAAATAATTCCAAGATCTGTATAAGAGGATTGCAGATTCATTAGAAATACCACTGGAAGAAGCTGCAGAGTGTCAACACATGTTGTTGGGTGCAGAATGTCCATCCTAAATTGTTCTCCTTATATGTGAGGTGCTTGTGGAACTCACCAAGACCATCTGGCAGACCCCAGCAACAATTCCACCCATTTACAAAGAGTGGACAAAAACAAATATTGCATTCCCTCTGAGGGAATGGAATTTTTGTTTTCACACACCAGACTCTCTGACCAAGGCAAACCACATCATTCCAGATCCATTCCATATGATAGGGACTGCTAGAACTCTTTAAGCATAAGACCTGCTCATCAGAAATTTTACAATTCCAAATCCCCAATTCAAGGCACAGATGTCCAAATACAACCACAACAATTATTCAAATAAGTCTGAATCTATTGTCTCTGAGAACAAAAAAGAGCAATTTAAAGCAGTCATCTCAGCAGCAGTCATCTCAGCAGAGCCAGCCACCACCACGGGCCCCAGAGCAGGGGGAGAGGGGATGACTCCACACCTCCAGACTTACAAGCCTCACTAAATTCAGCAGACATAGCAGCAGAATTCATCGCCACTGCCATAGTCATGTGGCGAGCTTCTTGGCTCCACCTCTCTGGTTTCCCCAGAGAGGTACAATGCAGGGCAGGTGGTCCCCCCTCAGAAGCAACATTACACATAAAACTACTGGAACTACAAGCTCCTTGGTACCCTAGCTTACACCTAAATCATGTGGGATTCACAACTTGGCATTCATTGCCTGTCGCATCTGAGGGGTCTGAACCAGGGGGCATGCTCACATGCCTACTCTGCACAAAATATAACTGGGCCAAGCTTTACTCAGGAGGTGGGTTGGTGTCCCAGGCTCCACAGTGGCCCAGTGGGTAACAGCACTCACCTGGGATGTGCAACATCCAAATCTGAAGCAGAGGTTTAAGCCCAGTCTTTGAGAGACCTATCCCAGAACACTCTAGCTTTCCTGTCAGGTTCAAGTCCCTTTTCCCACATCCCAGTAAAGTGCCCTATTGACTATAATGCCCTATTGACTATAATGAAGTGGTTTTCACTCTTTTTGTGAGAGAGGCATTTTAGCCCGGTCAGCCCAAATTCCAGAGGAGTGCTCACAGCTCAAAATCCTGAAGGTAGGTAAGCACTTCCCTTCAGTCCAAAATGAAGTGACTAATTACCTCAGAGAATTTGGCACTCTCTTCAGCATTTCCTGTTGGCTACTTTTGTCAGGCACCTAAGAAAGGGATTTAGAGAAGCCAGCAAGCTCAGCAGGGGTCTATGTCTCCTCATTCAATGCATGGGGAGCCTGTGTGCCTAATAGAGGGCTATGAATTTCACTGGTGCCAAGTCACTTAGATGCTACTGAAAACCTTATCCCTGTCCTGGAGCTTTTACAGCTTAAATAAGATGGACAAGGCATGGAAAAATGTTACAGATGGAAAACTGAAACACAGAAAAAGAAAATGACTAGCTCACAACCCACTAGTGGCTGGCTTAATACTTGCAAATAATGAACAAACAGTCTTTAGGTGCTTATAGACTATTTGTTTTTCCTGTAACATTCCAGCTCGGCTTTCCCCTTGATATTTTTATACCCACTACCTCTTCTTGTTTCCCCCCACCCCATCCCATTTTTTTCCTTCTGTCTCCCCTCCTCCTTCTCCCCTATTTATTTTAGTTCTGGACATCCAACACTCTGGTCATCTAAAGAAGTGGGCTATGCCCACGAAAGCTCATGGTACCATCTACATATTTTGTTAGTCTTTAAAGTACTACCAGACTATTTGTTGTTTTTTAAGTTTAACAAAATAATGGTGAATCAAGCATGGTATTTCATGAAACTATTCACCAATTACTTTTTGTATTATTTAAACAGTCTTATGTGCAGTCTACCTAATTCTAACTTATTCTATTATACCTAGAAGTAATTAATATCTAACAGGAAGGCTGTGGCAGGCCTGGGAATTGAACTGATGAGAGTCATAGTCTAGGACATTAGCCACAAGACACTCCAATCTCCCCTATAATTGGAATTCTGTTGTTTTTATATGTAAATTGCATCTCTTGAAGGCTGCCATGGAAATAGAATCAGGTATACTGTATTAATTACTGCTTATTTTTTATTTCTGATGTTGTAATTTCATCACTCAACAGTGGGATTTTATAACAGCAGCAAAGAGTTGGAAGTTGGTGCTGTGAGTCTGTTCTGACCCATAGGGCCTCGATGGGTATGGCATTTGGGGCAGGTATGGGGGAAGATTGAGAACCTACTAGATTGCTTCTGTTATTGAGATTAACTATCACTCTGATTCCTGCAGCCAATCAGGAGGCTCACTCAGTCAGACTACAGATAGCTTCAGGGGGTAGCTGAGTTAGTCTGTTACAGAAAAAAACAACAAATGGTCTGGTAGCACTTTATAGACTAACAAAACATGTAGATGGTATCATGAGCTTTTGTGAGCACAGCCTACTTCTTCAGATGACCGGAGTTATGAGTTTAGGATGTATAGGTAGGCCATGGGTCTAAATTACCCCTGGTTTTGGACTTGCAAAATCTGATCAGCTTGGGTTTTATCTTGCAAAATCAAAACTACCCTTTCAGTTCATGCTTTAATTGAAAAGAAATTCACTAAAACCAAAACCCAAACTTCCTGAACTTGAAAGATTTGAAGAAAACAAGATCTGAATCTGAAATAGCCCTCTGTTTTGGGGCTGGCAAAAACAAAACATAATCAACAAATGGGATGGGTTGTCTTTAAAGGAAGGATGGACTCAAACAATGCTCATACTGATCTTTTCCACTGGTGTACGGACTAAACTTTTATGTGTACCGAGCCATCTGTGAATGCACCACCAGTAGAAACATAAAATCTAGCTGTGGGTGCTCTGCTAATCAGTACAAGCACACAGCTTCTAGGGATAACTGGACTCAAGCCACAAAATGTGTTCCTCTTTTTGTTTTCTGAAGATCATTTTATCCCCAGCAATATGTTGTTTATGTACCTGCGAGCTATGTAGATATTTTGAAGTATAACTGCTGAATAATGTAATCCATGCACCTTCTGGGTGTGGTGTACTGTCCCACCTAGTAGCACTTTGACCACTTACAAAGAAAAAGAATGAGTTTGCTCTATAGCAGTGTTTCCCAATTTTATTTGGCCATGGAACCCTTAAAGAAAAGTGCCAGGGAAAAACTGGCCAACCAAAAAAAAAAAAAGTGTGTGTTGGGGGGAAAAATGCCAAGCAAAAAAATGGCTCGCCAGCCCCTAAGACCGGCTCGGGGCAGGGCGGGGGGGAGAGTGATCAGGTTCTCACGGAACCCTTACTTTCACTTCACGGAACCCTGGATCGCTATTTGGGAAATGCTGCTCTATAGCCTTAGCTGCAAAGCATCTGGCTTTTAAGTCATTCAGTAGAAGCTCATACACTAAGCTCCAGAAGTCAAAGGTTCCGATCTGACTGTTGGTGTTACAATAACACAAGAAGTGAGTTGTCAATATTTCACGAACAATAGTTCTAAGTTTGGTTTACTATTATTTTGGGGATGATATAATTTTCCAGGAGCAAGAAGACAGTTGCCAGCAATTTTGGAAAATTCCAATGACCCCTAAAGATTTTACAAATTTTAGCGTAAGTAAATTATTCACCAAAAAATTCACATTAAAATGCATAACTTTGTGGTGGTGATTCTCTTGCTTAGAAAAATTAATCAGAGACCAGAAACAATACCATGTGACCAAAGTAACATAGCTGAAGTGAACAACCGAACCTAAATTTGTTTGCATGAGTTGTATGGATGCTAGCAAACAATTAATATATTCTCAGGAACTGAGATCCATCTACAAACAGGGGGGAAAAGCTAAATTTGGAATAAGTAATTTGATCATCTCTACTGGTGCCAAGCAGCAGAATATCTGGGAGGAAAAAAACAGTTTCCATCATTACAGATTACTGAATGATGGTAACTCAAAGAACTCTTACACACTTAAATCTTGCATGTTTCTGTGGGAGATTAGTATGAACAAGGTCTGCCATATTTGACACCATAGGGGAAAATGTTGAAATTAGGGATGTTAAATTTAGTTTAATCAGCTAATTGACTAGTTGATGGAATTTCCAGCAATTAGTTGATTAATCGTGGGGTTAGAGCCTGGCCCCTGGCAGGTTCTTAATACATATAAAAGACTGAAATGCAGCAGAGGGGACCTGGAGTGAGCCGGGACCGGTGGTTCCGCCCCACTGCACACCAGCCTTTTAATAGTATTTAAAAAGCAGAGGCTCACACCCAGTCCCCTCTACCCCCCTGCCTCCCTTGCCCCCCCGCCCTCCCAGAGATGGTTCTGCACTGTCTGATAGAGGCAGCAATAGGGGAAGGGACTAGTTGATTATCTGATAAGCTTATGCTTACCGGATAGTCGACTAGTCACTTACATCCCTAGTTCAAATGTCTATCTTTTCTGCTGGTGACTGGAAAATACTTTTGCTTCACAAATGCTGCTCACTTGTGGAAACCCATAAAAATATAGAATTTTTGAACCCTCAGTCTTATTCAAAGAGATCTCTCAACTGAAGTCTGAATCTGAGTCCTCATGACATCATGACATTAGCAATGACTGAATCCTGAAACCATTGCGGAATGGTTACAACATCTTGTGAAATTATGCATTTGCAAGTTAAATGGATAGTTCCAAATAATGGGAATTCCACTCATATAATTGTCCAGTTATTGTGGACCTGTACCTAGAGGTTTTCAGTAATATTTCTTTGGAAGTCATTGTTATAATTTGTATCCACATCAAGTTTTGATCAAAGACAAATTCACCCATTCAGCAATTTGTTAAATCTCCTATATGTCAACTATACAAGAATAGAGATTAATGAATTTAGCTTGTAAAACAATGCAGTCCATCGCTGCATTGCAACCACAATTTATACATTAGCTATCATGTGCACTAAGTTGGTGGTAAATCAGTTCCTTATGTCATTAAAATTCTAGTCTATCACCTACTACTTGCAGACTATACATTGCAGTTCCAACATCAGACTATAAACTGTGATCTGAATTTGCTGGAGGCATTTGTGAAGTGAATTCTCCTGCAGAGAATTTCCACTTTGGGCTGGAGAAGAAGCCTTAACTTGCAAACAGCTTCCAGAAATCCGATAGAGGTTTTTGGACAAACCCTGTAATCAATGATCCATAAAACTATCATAAAAGTCAACACAACTGTTCCAGCACAGATTGGATTCATAGTTTAGCTACAACATTGATGATGATAAATCTGTTCTTCAAATGTACACAGGACTAATAGGTTATCATGCTGCATGTTTGATACATTCTGCAATATATTCCAGAAACCCTATAGTAATTCCACACTAAAAAAAGAACCCTACTAGTTACAAGAGGAGAAATGCTAACAGCCTGAAAATATAAATAAAAACCCAGCATTTTAAAACTCCTAAAAGTATGTGACATATATTTATAGGTTAATGATACCTTTGAGGACATAAAACTGTCAGTGATTAACAGTATATTTATTTGCTACAAGCTCTGTTATAAAATTCACACATTTCTTATCTCCTAAATTATAATTAATCTGCTTGTGTGCATTGCCCATCCCAAGACTTCTGCTGTGCAACACTGGCATTTCTCATTAAAATGAATCCTGGAGGCACTTTGTTGTTGTTTAGACTGTGAGAACTAGTGATATTTTTTTAACTCCATGTGTTTTCTAAATGTTATATGTAAAAGAATAGCATATTAATAGTACATTCTATACCACAAAAAATAAAACTGCTGAATGGTACTTACATAAGACACATCCTCCTTTAAGTCTTTATGTTACAAAGATATGTCCTAGAAGAAGAGAGAGTACAATCTAGAAGTCAGCTGATCCTCTTTTTATGTGCAATTCAGTTGTGCCTTTCAATGGTGCTTTAGGGGGGTTATTTCAATAGCATTCTAGATGAGAAGGCTAGGATTAACACAACTTTCAATTCTATCTCTGTTTATTAAAATCCTGCCTGCAATAAAATAACATTTGTATATCTTTTATACCTCTCTTCCCTTGTGTCATATAATTATTTATTAATATAAACTCTGCCAAGAGGATTGGCTGTATCAGGAGCAGAGTAAGTGAAATAATATCCTAATAAAATTCTATCAAGGATGGTCTTGTCAGATCACAAGTTGAGAAAATCAGTAGTTCTATTTTTTTTCGCCAACTAATTCTTAAATTCAAGTGCAGTTTTTTTGTTCAACTGTGCAAAACATAAAAATAGGCTTTAGCCATTACATTAGGATAATCTCTCTCTCTCTCTCTTTCTCTCTCTCTCTCTGTTAATTGATCACAGAAGTTGATAATGTCAGCACTGCTCTACATACAAGCTTGTAGCAGTTCTGCAGTATTTACACAATGATAAGGATTATGGTTAGTGAAGCTGCTGGTAGTTGTCTAAAATCAGCTGTCACTAGTGAAATGAACATTGTAATACACATTGGGAAGATTTGCTCTCCTCTCCACACTACAACAATGTTATGTAGGGAACTTTTACATGAATCACAGAAAATAAACAGCATGTTCCACAATCAGAAACAATATTTTCCACTCCCCCCCTCCCATTTATTTGACCAGAGCGCTGAGGCAAAGAAATCGTAAGTCTGCTCGAAGTGACCAGTTCACCTCAGCTATGGCTTCAAAGAAGAGATTATTTTTCTTTCCAAAAGACAATCAGCTTATTCTGAGCAGAAGATTATTTAGTTTGGAGGAGACTGTTATCTCAGAATAAATGAGAAACAGCTAGAATAGCTGCATGAAAACTCATGAGGTGATTTTTGCTTTGAACCAAATGTGGTGGCAATATTATACAAATGGGTGTATTTTCATTGACTGAATTTGATAGTGCCTTCCTTTAAAGCTATAAAACACTGCAAATTCCCTGTTTGTTATAGCTATCAAAGTTTCCACAGGAAATATATTTTCAAGTGCCATCGAGTGTTAATTATGTCCTTAAAGTACGTGGAACCACAAGAAAATACAGTGGATAAAACAAAATGTCCTTTGCCATTTGGGAGTGAATGTATGTATGGAAAATTGTTTGAATAGACTTGCTGAAGGTGGGGACAGTTTTAAACTGTGTCAAGATTCCCTTGCAATGGGATTCTAAAATGTATAATCTGCTTGGTTTCAACATCCTCATCAGTCATTCAGAAGGGAGTACAGTGTAATCCTCAGACTTCTTAGTGATTAAAGATTGGTTGGATCGCTTTGAGCATCAACTTTATCATGTGATAGCCTCTTAAAGTAACTACAAACTATTTGCCTCCCAAAACCACATGGCCTGAAGAGAGAAGGCATGCCATTTACTAGATAAAGTGACCTCTCTACTGTACCCCTTAAACCACATAGATGCTATTTTGTAAAGCAAAAGTTAATAAATTCCCTTTTTTAAGGATAAATGCCCCATGGAATATCAAATCCTTCAGTTCAGTTTCCAAAAAAGGAGAAAATATTCTTAAACTATTAATTAAAAAAGAAGCAAAAGAAAAATTGTTCACATCCCAAACAGTTACTCAAATATAAATGTCTGGAACGTTCTTAGTAGATTAGACTCTAATCCTTCTCCCCTAAAGTGGAAATGTTATTTGATTAGGCTAATTAAGAGTGGATTTCTGACACAGTATTAATTTAGAGAGTAGTTTCCTAAAGGGTGACAAAGGTGCCATCATTGCAACAACTGCATTTTATTCTCATTATTAAAAACAGAAACAAGGAGAGAAGTTCTAAATTTAGCACCATAACTCTGTTAATGGAATTTGGCTTCAAAAGCAAGATTAAACATTTAGTGAATAGGCTATTTCTGCAATGTATGAGCTGATAATCAATATCCTACAATAAGCTCTTGCCCTACATGAATAGAGCCTGATCACAGATGCCTTTTTTACTTAAGACCTGCTTTCTAGCAACTCATGCTTTGAAAATAAGACTAATAATTACAGTGAGATACCACTTCACCCCAAAACACGTTTAACTACACTGAATGTTCTCTGAAGCCAGGAGTCATCTGTATTCTTCTTAAATTGTAGAATACACAAGGCTTTTGCGTAATAAATTCATGCCTCAGAGTTTTGACGTTATGTTAGAAAAACATTCAGCTTTGGAAACTTTTACTAACTAATAAAACAAATATGAATGTAGTTACTGCATTTAATAATCTGTAGTATTGCATAAACTGGCTAATGGGAAGTAAATCATTCTCATCCTATCATAATTCTTTTATTCTTGTTAGCCACAGGTACTTGGTTTTGCTACCATAGCGATAAATGCCTTTTAGGTGAAGTTGCAAGGATTTTAAAGATATAATCTATTTTTGATTAATTTCTCAAAACATTCATTCATTCATTCATTCACTATTGATGTGGGCTAGATACAAACCATTTATTTGGACCTGAAAGTCTGTTCCCATTACACATTTCCTGAATTATTTATGTTCCATGTTGTTTATTTTGTAAAATTTTATCTGACTTCTCCATTACCAAGGATTGAGGTCTATGTGCCAAAGACCTGAGTTCTTGAATTCTTCTTATGTCACAAATGAAAATAAGTTTGGGTATGTCTACACTACAGCGTTATTTCGAATTAACTTATTTCGAATTAGTTAATTCGAAATAACGCATCTAGACCCAAAAACTAATTCGAAATAGCGCATCCACACTGATTGGACTCTGGATCGCATTTAAGGGCAGCTGAGGTCAGTAGTTGCTTTGTGTGGCTGCTGTCTGAGGCTATCTGAGGCTCGTGCTTAAAGGGACCACCCCTAGACAGCCAGTTCTCAGCTTTCCCGCTTGCTTGCCTACCTCACCGAGGGACAGCAAAGCATTTTCCTCTCCGCCTGCTTCAGTCGCTCTCCTTTAGGACACCGCTGCAGTCGGCACCATGGAGCCAGAGCTGCCCCTGGGCACTCTGGTGCTTATGCTGAACATCTTGCTGCAAGCCTGGCAGCAATTGCTGGAGGCTGCCTGGCACCTTCTGCTGCAGGCCAGCCCTCTGGCCCTCCCCCCTGCCCCCCCCGGGGGACCTGGAGGAGCGGCCCCCGGATGCCAGCGTGCCCCGCCGCATCTGGCATCTGGACACCAGCAGCAACTGGTGGGACCGCATCGTCCTGGAGCACTGGGGAGACCAACAGTGGACCCAGAACTTCAGGATGAAGAAGGACACCTTCCTGGAGCTCTGCAAGTGGCTCGCCCCTGCTCTGCAGCGACGGGACACACGCATGAGGCCCGCCATTCCCCTCCACAAGCGGGTGGCCATCGCCCTCTGGAAGTTCTCCACGCCGGATAGCTACCGATCCGCTGGGAACAAGTTTGGTGTGGGGAGATCCACAGTCGGAGCGGTGCTCATGCAGGTATGGCACTCACCGGCCACTGGGCCAGGACAGGGGGCTGTAAGGAGGACGTGGGCTGCCCCAGGGAAAACGGGGGGGAGGTGGTGTAAGTGCCCTCCCCGGGAGGGGTTGGTCCATCCCAGCCGTGCTACAGACCACCCGCGGTGGCCAGGATTGCAGCGGGGGTTGCCCCTGGGAGTAGGGCGTGCGGCAGTGGCGGGGAAAGAACACTCCCAGCCACCCAGGCTCCCCAGTGGCCCTTGGTTTTGTGTGTCTCTCTGCAGGTGGTGAAGGCCATCAACAGGGTGCTGCTCCGCAGAGTCATCCGCCTCACCGACCTGGACGCGGTCATCCAGGGGTTCGGTGCCCTCGGCTTCCCCAACTGTGGGGAGGCAATCAATGAGACGCACATCCTCATCCGTGCCCCGGACCACCAGGCCTCCCTCTTCATCAACAGGAAGGGGTACTTCTCGGTGATCCTGCAGGCCGTGTCTGACCATCAGGGCCAGTTCACGGACATCAATGTGGGCTGGTCCGGCAAGGCACACGACGCGCGGGTGTACTGCAACTCCTCCGTATGCCAGAGGCTGCACGCTGGGACTTTCTTCCTCGACCGCCACGTCAGGGTTGGGGACGTGGACATGCCAGTGTGCCTGGTGGGGGATGCGGCCTTCCCCACTACAGCCCTGGCTCATGAAGCCCTACACGGGACACCTCAGCCCCTTCCGGCAGGCCTTCAATGCCAGGCTCAGCAGGGCCCACATCGTGGTCGAGGGGGCCTTCGGCTGACTGAAAGCATGGTTCAGGTGCCTCCTCACCCACCTCGACCTCTCCCAGCACAATATTCCGCACGTGGTGGCAGCGTGCTGTGTGCTCCACAATTTGTGTGAGAGGAAGGGGGAGGCTTTCCTGCCAGTCTGGATGGCAGAGGCTGACTGCCTGGCTGTCCAGTATGCACAGCCGTGCACGGCTGCCAGCCAGGAGGCCCTTCGGGTTGCTGGCCGCATCCGGGAAGCCCTGCGGGAGAGCTTCCAGGCAGACGAGGACTGAAGTCCCCTGGCGTGCCCCACTGGGGCCTGGGGCCTAACATTCCTCCCTCACCTCCTTCCCCTTTCCCCTCCCTAAGCCCTCTTCCTGATCTACAATAAAAACACCTGTGTTGCCACAAAAAAAGTCTTTATTTCACATAACTGGGGCGGGGGGAGGGTAGGAATGAGGGTGGGAGAGGGGAGGGGGGAAACCTGGGAGGAGGGAGCTGGAAGGGGAGGCAAGGGAGGAAGGGGAGGGGAAGCTCAGGGTTGGGGTCTTGCTGGCTCTCCCGTCTCACAGCTCTGCGGGTGCGGGGGCGTCGGAGGAGTGGGTGTGGAGGGTGGGGCAGGAGGACGGGGGTGCGGAAGAAGCGGGAGGGGAGCAGGGGTGAGGAGGAGTGATAGCTGGGGCGGCCGCAGGGGCTGGAGCAGCAGGAGGCAGCAATTGGTCCGCCAGGGCCTGCAGGTGCTCGCGGAGGGCACGGCCCTGCTCCCGGAGCTCCCTCAAGCTCTCCCGCCGCAGCTGCAGGTCCTCTTGCACCCACTGCTCCTGGCTGTGGACCTGCCATCCCTGCAGGCGCAGCTGCTGCCTCTGGAACTCCTTTTGGTTGCGGGTGCACCTGCTGGCCTGGGTTCGGTTGGAGGGTCCAGGCGGGGTGGTGCGTCCTGCACTCGCAGGTGCTGCGGGTGTGGTGAAACAAGAGAAGTGGTCAGTTCTCCTTGGGGACACAGTGTCCGCACCATCACGTCCTGCTATCCCCGGGAGTGTGAGCTGGCCCAGGACTGCACCCCAGCCCCTGTGCTGTCTATAGTGTGGTGTGTGTGGGGGGAGGGGAGATGTGCCCTGCCCTGCGTCTGGAGGGAGGGAAGTGTGCAGTGTCTCTCCCCAGGGTAAGGTCCCTGGGCTCCGCCTTTCCCCCCACCCCGCATAAGGGGACCGTGATGTCACTCATATGTGGAGGCCTCCCCAGCCTCGGATGAGGCTGCTGACGGGGTCTCTGGGATGGCTTGGGGTTCCTGGGTGCAGGGCAGGCTCCCTGCAGGCTCCTGGCTGCCGTCATCCTCCTCCTCCTCTTCCCCTGTGTCAGGGGCAGGGCCCTCTGCCCTGGGGTCGATGACAACCAGGGGGGCATGGACCGTCTGACTCCCCAGGATGCGGTCCAGGGCCTTAAAGTACGGGCAGGCCTCCAGGTCAGCCCCTGGTTGGGAGGCCCTGGCATAGGCCTGCTGCAGTTCTTTTATTTTGCTGCGCACCTGCTCCTGGGTACGCATGTGGCCTCTGGTGGCCAGGCTGGCAGCCATGCGGCTGTAGACGGCCGCATTCCTGTGCCTAGTGCGGAGATCGTGGGCATTGGAGGCCTCCCCCCAAATCTCAATGAGGCCCACGATCTCCGCACTTGACCAGGAAGGTGCCCGCCTTTTGCGGCCCCTGGCAGTCTCCTGGGAGCCGCCAGCCTAGTCCTGGGGAGCGGTGGAGGGCTGGGTGGCAGCAGGTGGCTGGCTCATCCTGTGCCAGGTGCACGGTCTGCTGGCTGTGTGCTGGCAGGCTGGCAACTGGCACAGGCACTGTGGCCAGAGTCTGCCCCTTTAAGGGCGCCGGGGCTGGGGGGGGGGAGCAGACAAGTTCTCCTGGTTGTGCTCAGAGTGGCCACCAGGGCTCCCTGGGAAGGGCTGGAGGCCAGCTAATTCCAAATAAGTGTCTACACAGCACTTATTTCGAATTAGCTATTTCGAATTAGGCGTTATTCCTCGTAGAATGAGGTTTACCTAATTCAAAATAAGGGCTCCACTATTTCGAATTAATTTCGAAATAGCGGTTTGTATGTGTAGACAGCTATTACAGTTAATTCAAAATAACGTCTGTTATTTCGAATTAACTCTGTAGTGTAGACATACCCTTTGATAGTTTCATTGTAGTCTCCATTTAAGCATATCCTACAAATGCCATGCAATTAGGCCTGACTGGCAGTCCTCTGCTCAAGAAAGACCCATGATGGAAGCAACAGGGCAGTTTCAGGTTAGAATCAAGATGCATTGGTAAAAACCATGGAACAGTTTCCATAACCTACATTAGCATGCACTACAAGCCTGCTTTTTTTTCTGTCACTGGAAGAAACTCCTATTGTATTTAATGACACATGGCCTAGGTGTAGTGCCTGAACCTGATAAAACACTGACAAATTTTAGAAAATAACACAAGGAAAAGGATCCTCCCTTGCTGGCTTAAAAGCAAAAGATGATATGCTAATACAATAGCTCAAAAAGGAATGGGAGATCACCCAAAGTGAAGAGGCTGGCTTTATCCAGGGTGGGTTAACCTGGGTCTTATCTAAGTACTCCTGATGTCCTCTGTGTTTTTCCTGATTTTCTTATTCATATGGCATGAACTCAGAATGATTTTTGTTTTTATGCAGGTTGTCATGTATTTGACATGTTTCACAGACTTATTAAGATTTCAACTTATTTCCAGAAAAGACAAATTTCATCACAGGCAAGGAGTGATAATTTCGTGTTTAAAATTTCACTACATCTAATTCTGTGCTACCGTTCTATACAGCTTACAATAGCAAGGTATTTTATCTACCACATTTATTTTTCAGCTCCCAAAATTAAGACAATCTATACAGTAATGTTCATTTATTAGCAACTGGTGTCTGACAGTTTATTTCATGTAAGCCTCCAGCTTTCTTTGGCAAGCTTATTTGCATAATGTGTTATTATGTCTAAATGGAAAACTAAATGCCTCCATGTGGTCTTTAAATGACAAGTGCTTGTCAGCTTCATGCAATATTCAGAAGTAATAGATCCAAATCACAACAGCACTCACTGAGATATTTAAAAAAACTTGTTGTGTATCCTTCCTTGACAAATTTACACTTTGGTACAGAATTGTCAATTAGAGTTTTCATGTGTTAAACAGTTCAGTTCAACTGTGAAGGAATTTACTGTAGCTTTATTCTGCAGTGCTTTGAGTAATTACAATTCACAATGCTATTTATTTCTTTCAGACAGTGCAGCTCAGGGAATAATCTTCAGATGACCTTGGCAAGATATACCCTAGAACTTCTGCTTTAATTATTTTTGAAAACATGAATGCTCTATGATAATGGTTGTGATCCCTGGAATACCTCTTATGAAGTTCACATTAGTCCTTGGGTATGACATTTTAAAACGTGTACATCGATGTATTGACGTGTGCTTTCTTAAAATAGAAAACAGGAATGTTTGTATATTGTTTCAGGTTACCAAGGGCTTCACAAATAAAAGATTAAGAAACAACACTTATGTAAACCTCATCTCTACTGCAAATGTATCTTAGGTATCTGAAGAGTATTAACTACTCTCATTACCCCTGGTCTACACTAGACCAGGCAGGTTGGCTTAAGCCTAGCTGGAACTGGTTTACCTTAAGCCGAGCCACCGCAGAGTCTACACTACGGGAGGCTGATGGGAGCACACGCTCCCATTGGCTTCCCTTACTTCTCACAGAATGAGGAGGGCTGCCCTCAGTGTTCAATTTGGGGAGTCTACATTAGACCCTCTAAATCGAATGCTAGAAGATAGGCCTCTGGAGGTTTGATTTCTCAGTAGTGTGGAAATGCCCATAGAGTCCTGTCTTAAACTTCCACCATGTACTAATCACATTGTAAATCCTGAAGTCCATAGGGGTGCTCTTTTTGGTTGTTTTAAAATTGGGGATTGAGGAGAAGGAATGGGTTTGTTGTGTTGATACATGAGACCGAAGGTTGTCCAGGTAAAATTAATGAAATTGTTATTCACAGTTACACTAAACAGTTAAGTGTGTTCCAGAATGTTGTGCCACCATTAACTTTTTTTAAATTCTTTATTAAAGATACAGAAAAAGAAGATAAACACTTTTAAACATTTGAAATGCAAAGTACCAGACATTGAATTTAATGGTATTACTTATTCCCTTTTCCTTTTTGTCGTATAGAGTCTTTTGTAGGGAAAATCTGTTGTTTGACAGGCTTTAGATGGTATCAAAGATATGCTACTATTTTGGGGGTAAAGTGAAAATGTTAGTTGAGATCTTCTGGAGCAGCTGTTGCTGATGTCTGATCCTCTTTTCTTTCATTTTTTGTGACAAAATAAAAGAAACATACAAAAAGGGAGAAAAAAGAAATAGAAAAAGAGTAAATGCAGCTTCTGTCATTGGTCCTGCCTCTCACTTGCAACCTTGCTGCTGGAGAAACATTGAAACTCAGCACATGGTCTTATGAGGTATTCCAAGATCTGGTAAACTTGTCCCAGGGTGTTGCTTTAACTTACTCTATACAGTAATGTTAGAATCATAGGCTTACCGCAGTGTTATAAAGGTGAACTTATCTTGGCTGTCTCTACCAGATTCTTTTAACATGGAATACAAAAGAAAGGGAAAAAAATGAGAAATAAGGTAGAGGAGTGTTTTTGAACAATATTTGGGCGGAGGGCAGGGGTCACTAAATGGAGGTGCTGGTGATAACAGAAACTCAATCCTTATATCCCAAGTGTTCAGGATTTGGCCAAAGCCAGTGGAGAAAGTGATATCAATGGTTTCCTCTTTCTTGTCTGGTCTAGTTAGGATTCCTTTAAAGACTAAGCCTATGGCAAAGGCCTACTGGAGTCATGGTTGATCCCAGGGGGTCCCAGGAGATGACGAGGGTGTCAGTTATGATGGTAAAGCTTGTTGAGTCCAGTTAGTGTCACCCCTATTCCATTTAGTGAGCCTCAGGTGAGCAATATTTAAGAAAGGGTCACAACCTATTCTCATTACAATTAACCATTCATATCATCATGCCAAAATATGACTTTACCTGCCTCACAAACCTCTTATCACAAGATATTTTAACTTAAGCAGTCCTCTTTGCAACCATCTGATGATACCTACTTAAAATATAACTACATAGATCATGATTGCTACCACTGTCTTATTACTGCAACAAATATTATACAAAGTGTATCAGGTAAGGTGTCAATAGAAAGGTTATGATTTGCTGAATATGATTATGCTATTTGTATGTATGTACAATATGTTTATGCTATTGGTATGTATGTACAATTTTGTATTTGAAGTTATGACTATTGGCACCATACCCCTGTATTTCATTTGGCTTTCACATCTTGGCCTCTGAGGACAGGACAAAAAGCAATGGGCTTAAATTGCTTCAAGGAAGGTTTAGTTTGGACATCAGGAAAAACTTCCTGTCTGTCAGGGTGGTTAAACACTAGAATAAATTGCCTAGGCAAGTTGTGGAATCTCTATCACTGGAGATAATTAAGAGCAGGTTAGACAGACACCAGTCAGGGACGATCTAGACAGTGCTTGGTCCTGCCGTGAGGGCCGGGGACTGGACTCGATGACCTCTTGAGGTCCCTTCCAGTTCTAGTGTTCTGTGATCTTATGATCTTGATGGGATCTATGATAGCCCATCAAAACATTTAACGCACAATGGAAGATGCCTACCTACACTAAATGGACTTTCCTGTGAACATTCTGGTTGGAGTATAGGTAATGGCTTTTTACTATGACTAAACAAAACCAGGCAAGGAGCCCATGTGACTCCAAAAACCAACTTTACCTGTAATTTTGGACTTACTGTGCTGAGGGCTTTTGTTTCCCATATGGTGGAAGCTATAACATTTCCTGGAAACATCTCCATTTTTCCTCTTCCCTGCTCTAACCTCTGAACTATGAGCTTATACTATTGAGATCATTCTTACCAAAGGTTTGAGGAGCTTCCAGTGATTCAGAAGCAGCCAGAGACTTGAGTTAAGCCAGCAGTTTTTCATCACTGCTACAACAGTGTGATTTTGGGGTATGACCTGATTTGTATATTGACCTAGTTGTGCGGCTGATCCTTTGGATCAGAAGAATCCTTTGTATAGTGAAATTGGTTTTAAAGAACCAATCATCTTTAAGTCTAGTGTGTGGGTGTTGAATTGGGGATGAGAATGCTTCAATAAACTGCTTTTCTGACTTTTTGTTAATTAATCTGATGAAGCAGAAGTTCACTTTTTGGCTGTTCTGGTATGTCTCATGGAAGAATAATGTCTAGTTTGGGCGTTACTTGCCTATTTCTCAGAGGTTTGTCCTGAATTTCATATTCTCAGTTGTGACTCACAATGGGATGGTTACACCATCTGTTTGTCTTAAACTTTCCCTGACATTTGTAAAAAAATTATATAACAGTCTGCTAGTTTGTACAATTTAGACTACAGACTTCTGCACAACAAATCATCTGGTTCATGTAGTCCAAGTTGTCCAAACTAACAGACCCTCCCCTCTTTTTAGCATAGAAAACCTGACTTCTGTTTATGGTATATAAGGTAGTTGTGAAAATGAATTGGTAGCCTTTTTATTTGTTGAGGTTATTGTGCATTATCATCATGAGCATCATTTGAGACATGATATTTAGACTAAGTAATGTGCTCAGTTGTAGTACACTAAAAGAGACACTGAAGACACGTGAGTTGCAAGCTGACGTTCCACAAGATAGCTACTTATGTGTTCTGCAATTTGTGCAAATCTTCCAGGCTGAAAATGTGAATAGTCACCTTTTTATCTCAATGAGATTCTGTCCAACTCTTTTAATCTGTTCTCAGATAGTAGAAATTTAAGGCTGATTATCATTTTAGTTGACCTAATTTGCACCTCTCTCTTGTCTAATAAAGATGTTTTGACATGGCACTTAGTTTTTAGGACTGACAAAATAGTGTTGACAAGAATCCAGAAGACTCACGCAAACCCCATTGGATAGGGGACACTTTCTAATGCTGCATTTATTCTGTATGTCAACTTGTGACAGGAAATTAAATCTGATGGTTTCATCTGAATCACCAACTTGTTAACCACAAAAGCTTTTCTTGTATAAGCGCAGTACTGTCCATGACATGAAAGGAGATTCTGCATCTGAAACTTCTCATTGTTCAGAGTAATATGTGTGTCTTCTTCATTTGTTCCAAAGTCCTGTTCATGAATCTGGAAGTAATCTTCCCAAGAGACAAATTCTGATAGTTCCTGGGATTTTGTTTTCTGCCTTCTCTTGTCACTTTTCTAATTTTTGTAATATGCTTTCCTTATTTTCACACAATGTTAGTGTAAGAATAAGTTTTACTGTGGAAATAAATATATTATTTTGTTAAGATTTCATTTGAACAGTTCTTTAATGGAATCAAAAGCAACTTGAACCCTCTTTGATAACTTTCCAGTGATCATTTGCATACTATACAATCGACCTGTACTAGTTAAGAACACAATCACCACCATTCAAAAAGTGATGAAAAAACTACCCATTGCACAGTATAATTAATGGGTAAGCCTATCAGTATGTCTATATAGTATCTCAGAGTGAGCTTCTGAGCTCAGGTCCACAGACCCATCATAGTGCACTAAAAATAGCCATGTATATATATCAAGTCAAGCTAGACCACCCATTCCCCAAAGCTCTAGTCTGAGTCTGTCAAAAATGTCTATACAGCTAATTTCAATGTGCTAGCCCAAGTCCCAGTAGTGTAAATCTGTGATTGGGATGCTCACCCCAAGATGCAGTTTAAGGTTTTGTCTATGCTGGCAATTGTGTGACACAACTTTTGTTGCTCACAAGTGCTTGTATTCCTCCCCCCTCCTGGTGAAAGACCAACATTTTGCCACAGCAAATGGCAGTATAAACAGCACATTGTTTGCAGGAGTGCTCTTTTGTGCACACCACGAACCCCACTTATAGGGACCTGAAGCATTTTGTTGGCAAAAGTGCTGACAAATAGGATTTACACTGCCTGACTTTTAGCAACAAGGCTATGTCACTAAAAGCTGTGTAGTGTAGACAAAGCCTAAGACAGTCTTCATGTGCAATGTTTTCATTAGAGAGCTGAATAAATATCAGGTCTAAAAGGCAACCATATGATAAAATGTGTGAATTCCTGAGGGCTTGCAGATATAGGCACAGAAGGTTCTGCAGTCATGCCTAGAAACCAAGTGATAGTTGGTGAGCTGAGTTATTCTGAACCACAGTGGAGTGTTTTTCAAAACTGGTTGGTCATCTATTTAACAAGCTTTGTTTGGCAGCTCTCTGTCAGGATTGGGAGCACAGCAAGAGGTTTGTGAGTTAATGAGGAGGAGACCTGAATCAGGTATAACAATGAATCCACAGAAAAGGAAGACTACACACAGGCAATTCCCCAAGGAAGTTCAGAGAGACAATATAAAATAATGGAATTTTATTAAAAATGAAAAAAGTCTTGAGTTCTGACTAGCGAATTTTGCCAAAAACTACAGCCAGTGCAACCAGTGATTTAATTGATGCTAGTGCGAAAACTCCTGGCAAACATATTATAGACAAGGAAGCTAATTAATCCCATCTTTAAAAATTGTTTTGGTCAACCTTGTGTTTGGCAAATAAAGGCTTTCCGTGAAAAATTTCATCTAGCTATTTCAGTGACCACCGGGCATGGACTTTTACCTTTCCAAAGTCATTCTCCTTTCTGCTTCCTAAACAGCTACTCTTTGAACTTTCTCAAGGAGTAAAAACTAAATAGCCATGCATCACAGATAGCAAACAGCCAAAAATGCACAGCTAACCAAACAATTTATTCCCATAAAGTATTCAGTGAACATTTTGTGAATAGTAAACATGTTGATAAAAAAATGCCAGTACTAGTTAGCAAATAGTTCACAAAGAGGCAATAAAGGTTCAGTTTGTGGGAGAATTTACTCACAATGAATAATTCAATCTGCTCTAGCTAACAATACACTAACTTCTGTAATGGATATGAAAATTTGACTTTATACTGAGTAATATCAAAAAATTCCGCACTCCAAGTGGCATCTTAAATCACCTCTTTGGCTGTTTCTCAAAATAATGCACAACATCAAGTTCATGTGATGTTTAGCTTTCACTGTTTTGTTTTTTTAAGTTTGTTCAAAAATTTAAAAATAAATAAGAGTTTTATAGATTTACATTAATGTGCAATGATTTATTTGTGTAACTCCCTTTGTATCAAAATGAGAATAACACCCCCCTCGGTGTTTGAAGCTACATACAGTTGCATCGGAAAGCTTTTTATTTCTATTAATCTACCCTTGTTGAAAGAATAGATGTAATTATCTGAAGAGACTGCAATCAGAATAGATCTTAAGGTAAAATAAAAGTGTCTAGCAATATGAAATTTTAAAAGCATTATTTTAATTTTGTATTCTATTACGGAAAAGGTTTTTAAAAAAAAAAACTTTCACCCTTCTTATGATAACCTTATTTAAGATTAATTATGCATGTAGAACTCTCAATGAAAGATGCAACATTTAGGAAACCATGTTGAGTTTCAGTAGTTTATAAAGTCCAGTGATATTAAAATGAAATGGGACCCTCAAGCCAACTTTGTGGGGGGCAATTATGACACATTACTGTGTGAATCACACACTGTGATTAAACTGATAGGAGGTACTCAGCACTAGCACTTGCTTTGAAAGGGGCACTGATTACCATTTGTACTGTGCATTTTGGTAATCAGAAATCATTATAGAAAATACTACATTAACTGAACAAATATCCCCCTAGCTGCACTAAATGTACTGATTCCACCTCCCCAACTAATGTTATGCATGTAAGTAAGTAAATAAAATTACTTTTGCCTACATGATATTAGCGCTTGATCGGGTACTTACCTCACCGAATCAGTGTTCTGTCAGAGGAGAGCAGAACCATTGTATTACAGAACAAACCTTTAAAAAACTCTAGGTATTTTAAACTTTGATTTTCAGATTGGCTGCAACCACACTTTATAAATCATCAGACACTTGTTATTTATAAAAATAGATTATATGGATACAACTATCAAGTAGTAGCAATATCCACTTTAGAATTCCTGACTTATTTCTAATAAATTGCTGTGGATCAGATTTCAGGAATTCATTTTTGGAGGAATCTTAAGGGTCTATCTTCTTGTAAAACATTAATGGGCATGTATTCTGCAAATACTGATTTTTCTGGCATATTTTGACACCTAGAACTATGGGTAATTTAAGGGATTTTGAGCTAACTATTGTACTAAGTGCTAATTTTATTGCAGTATTTTTATCTGTGACATCCAAATGTGTTTTTACACACATGCACTCACATATACACAACTTTTTTTTTACTCACGTCTTTGTACAAACACAATATGATGCTGTGACAGAGTGCACAGCAGCACTCTGATCACTGCAATTCCAGTCAATTAACTCAGAGCACACTTGACTATGGGAACTGCTCCCAGTTGATCAACTGAAGTGGGCTGAAGCTGTTAAAAGACTAATTAACTCATTAGTCAGGAGGATACAAAAGGTGCAAGATGGCAGTATGAAGGGGGAGGAAAGAGGAGAACAGGCTTGTAGAGTCAGAGCTGTGAGTGCTATTTCCCCTCCTTGCCTTAGAACATAAGAACATAAGAACGGCTGTACTGGGTCAGACCAAAGGTCCATCTAGCTCAGTATCCTGTCTGCCAACAGTGGCCAGCACCAGGTGCCCCAGAGAGGGTGGACCGAAGACAATGATCAAGTGATTTGTTTCCTGCCATCCCTCTCCAGCCTCTGACAAACAGAGGCCAAGGACACCATTTTATCCCCTGGCTAATAGCCTTTTATGGACCTAACCTCCATGAAATTATCTAGCTTCTCTTTAAACTCTATTATAGTCCTAGCCTTCACAGCCTCCTCTGGCAAGGAGTTCCACAGGCTGACTACACACTGTGTGAAGAAGAACTTTCTTTTATTAGTTTTAAACCTGCTACCCATTAATTTCATTTGGTGTCCTCTAGTTCTTCTATTTAGGGAACTAATAAATAACTTTTCTTTATCGGCCCTCTCCACACCACTCATGATTTTATATAACTCTATCATATCCCCCCTCAGTCTCCTCTTTTCTAAACTGAAAAGTCCCAGTCGCTTTAACCTCTCTTCATATGGGACCCATTCCAAGCCCCTAATCATTTTAGTTGCCCTTTTCTGAACCCTTTCCAAGGCCAAAATATCTTTTTTGAGGTGAGGAGACCACATCTGTACACAGTATTCAAGATGTGGGCGTGCCACAGTTTTATACAGGGGCAGTAAGATATTCTGTCTTTTATTTTCTATCCCTCTCTTAATAATTCCTAGCATCCTATTTGCCTTTTTGACCGCCGCTGCACACTGTGTGGAAGTTTTCAGAGAACTGTCCACGATAACTCCAAGATCTCTTTCCTGATTTGTCGTAGCCAAATTAGCCCCCATCATACTGTACTTATAGTTGGGGTTATTTTTCCCGATGTGCATTACTTTACACTTATCCACATTAAATTTCATTTGCCATTTTGTTGCCCAATCACTCAGTTTGGTGAGATCTTCTTGGAGTCCCTCACAGTCTGCTTCTGTCTTGACTATCCTAAACAGTTTGGTATCATCTGCAAACTTTACCACCTCACTGCTTACCCCTTTCTCCAGATCATTTATGAATAAGTTGAACAGGACTGGTCCTAGGACTAACCCTTGGGGGACACCACTAGTTACCCCTCACCATTCTGAAAATTTACCATTTATTCCTTCCCTTTGTTTCCTGTCTTTTAACCAGTTCTCAATCCAAGAAAGGACCTTCCCTCTTATCCCATGGCCATGTAATTTACACAAGAGCCTTTGGTGAGGGACCTTGTCAAAGGCTTTCTGAAAATCTAAGTATACTATATCTACTGGATCCCCCTTGTCCGCATGTTTGTTAACCCCTTCAAAGAACTCTAATAGATTAGTAAGACAGGATTTCCCTTTACAGAAACCATATTGACTTTTGTCCAACAAATTATGTTCTTCTACATGCTTCACAATTTTATTCTTTACTATTGTTTCGACTAATTTGCCCGGTACTGAAGTTAGACTTACCGGTCTGTAATTGCCTGGATCGCCTCTAGAGCCCTTTTTAAATATTGGTGTCATGTTGGCTACCTTCCAGTCATTAGGTACAGAAGCCGATTTAAGGGATAGGTTACAAACCACAGATAATAGTTCAGCAATTTCCCATTTGAGTTCTTTTAGAACCCTTGGATGAATGCCATCCGGTCCCGGAGATTTGTTAACATTAAGTTTTTCTATTTGTTCCAAAACCTCCTCTAATGACACTTCAATCCGGGACAGTTCCTCAGATTCATTACCCAAAGGACGGTGCAGATTTGGGAATCTCCCAACGTCCTCAGCCGTGAAGACTGAAGCAAAGAAATCATTTAGTTTCTCCGCAATGGCTTTATCGTCCTTGATTGTGCCTTTTATAGTTCGATCGTCTAGGGGACCCACAGGTTTTAGCAGGCTTCCTGCTTCTAATGTACTTAAAAACATTTTGTTATTTCTTTTGAGTTTTTGGCTAGCTGTTCCTCAAAATCTTTTTTTGCTTTTCTTATTACATTTTTACACTTGATTTGACAGTGTTTATGTTCCTTTCTATTTATCTCACTAGGATTGACTTCCACTTCTTAAAAGATGCCTTTTGTCCTCACTGCTTCTTTTACATGGTGGTTAAGCCACGGTGACTCTTTTTAGGTCTCTATATGTTTTTAATTTGGGGTATACATTTAAGTTGGGCCTCTATTATGGTGTCTTTAAAAGTTTCCATGCAGCTTGCAGGGATTTGGCTCTAGTCACTGTGCCTTTTAATTTCTGTTTAACTAACCTCCTCATTTTTGTATAATTCTTTTGAAATTAAATGCCAGGGTGCTGGACTGCTGAGGTGTTCTTCCCACCACAGGAATGTTGAATGTTATTATATTATGGTCACTATTCCCAAGCGGTCCTGTAACGGTTATTTCCTGACCTGATCCTGCACTCCACTCAGGACTAAATCGAGAATTGCCTCTCCCTTGTGGGTTCCTGCACCAGCTGCTCCAAGAAGCAGTCATTTAAGCCATTGAGAAATTTTATCTCCGCTTTCTTCCTGAGGTGACATGTATCCAGTCAATATGGGGGTAATTAAAATCCCCATTATTATAGAGTTCTTTATTTTGGTAGCCTCTCTAATCTCCCTCAGCATTTCAATGTCAGTATCCCTGTCCTGGTCAGGTGGTCGTAATATATCCCTACTGCTAATTTCTTATTTTTGGAGCATGGAATTACTATCCATAGCGATTCTATTGAACATGTTGATTCACTTAATATTTTTATTTCATTTGATTCTACATTATCTTTCACATACAGTGCCACTCTGCCATCCACACGGCCTGCTCTATCCTTTCGATATATTTTATATCCCGGTATGATTGTGTCCCACAGATTTTCCTCATTCCACCAGGTTTCAGTGATGCCTATTATGTCAATCTCCTCATTTAATACTAGGTACTCTAGTTCACCCATCTTATTAGTCAGACTCCTAGCATTTGTGTAGAAGCACTTTAAAAATTTGCCACTGCTTATTTGTCTGCCCTTCCCTGATGCATTGGATTCCTTTGTATGCAGTTGTTTGTCTGCTCTGGCCCATGGTTTGCCCTCTCTCCTCTCTCTTTCTGACTACAGCTTAGAGAATCTCTATCAATGGATTCTCCTCTAAGAGAAGTCTCCCTCCGATTTACGTGCATCTCCGCACCAATCGGCTTTCCCCCATCTCTTAGTTTAAAAACTGCTCTACGGCCTTTTTAATGTTTAGTGCCAGCAGTCTGGTTCCACTCCTGGTTTAGGTGGAGCCCATCCTTCCTGTATAGGCTCTCCTCTCCCAAAAGTGTCCCCAGTTCCTAATAAATCCAAACCCTCTTCCCTACACCATCGCCTCATCCACGCATTGAGACTCTGAAGCTCTGCCTGCCTACCTGGCCCTGCGCGTGGAACTGGAAGCATTTCCGAGAATGACACCATAGAGGTCCTGGATTTCAGTCTCTTTCCTAGCAGCCTAAATTTGGCCTCCAGGACATCTCTCCTACCCTTCCCTACATTGGTACCTACATGTACCACGACCACCAGCTCCTCCCCAGCACTACACATAAGTCTATCTAGATGCCTCGAGAGATCCGCAACCTTCGCACCAGGCAGGCAAGTGACCATACGGTTCTCCCGGTCATCACAAACCCAACTATCTATGTTTCTAACGATCGAATCACCCACTACTAACACCTGCCTCTTCCTAACTGGCATTCCTCCCTCAGAGGTATCCTCAGTGCGAGAGGATACCGCAACATCCTCTGGAAGGAGGGTCCCAACTACGGGATGGTTTCCTCTTCTCCCATTGAATGCTCTGTTCCCTTGAGACTTTCATCCTCCTTAAGAGCACTGGGGCTCTCAGACTGGAGGTGGGACAGTACTACAGTGTCCCGGACAGTCTCATCCACATATCTCTCTACCTCCCTTAGTTCCTCCAGTTCAGCCACCCTGGCCTCCAAAGCCCGAACTCGGTCTCTGAGTGTCAGGAGCTCCTTGCAACAGGTGCACACATACGCCACCCACCCACAGGGCAGGTAATCATACATGTTACACTCGACACAATAAACAGGATAGCCCCCACTCTGCTGCTGGGCTTCTGTCTCCATTTTTCTAATGAATAAGTTTAAGTATAAACTGGGATTCTTTTTAAATCTCTGGAATATAGATTATTATAAGAGTTATGTTTTAAAGAAGGTCAGAAGTCACTAGTGCCCTCTAACCTCCCTCTCCAAACTCCCTGTTAGCTGTTCCTGTTCTCAAGCTCCCTGGTCACTGAGTCACAGGCTTATATAGCTCTGGTAGCCCCTTCCCCTGGCTGAGGCTCAGCCAATTAACAGAGGCTTCTAGATTTCAAACCTTTCAGAAGCTCCTTCAAACAAACAAAGAAACCAACCAAACAGACAAACACAAGCTCAGCACACAGCAAATAACTCCCCCACACACAAACACACACTCCAGACAGCCACTTACCACAAGGGTCCCGTTTTTACTCCTCTTTTACCTGGAGACCTCCCTCTCCAAACTCCCTGTTAGGAAAGGGGAACTCCACGTAACAGCTGGGATGAGGCTGTATAAATTTCAAAGGTAAAGGAAAAAGCCACTTTAATTAAATGGCATGGGGTGACTAGGCCACTCATTGTCTGAGGCCAGACACTTAAATGATGGGGGGAGATAATGAAGATTCTGGTGTTGGAACAGTTCCTTCAAGGTCTCCCTGACAACATGTGGGTGAGGATCTGTAAAATGATGGAGGAGTTCATGGAGGTTACCTTCCCCAAGCAAGAGGTCTGATCCTGTAGAGTAGTGGCTCCCAACCTGTGGTCCATGGACCCCTGATGGTCTGTGATGGTACTGTAGGGCAGTGTTTCTTAAACTGTGTTCTGTGACACACTGGTGTGCCGTGAGGCAGTTGGAGGTGTGCCGTGGAGAACAACAGAATTCAAAATGGCTGCCCTTAAAGGGGCAGGTGACTTTTTTTCTTTTTTCCCCCCAACCTTTTTTTTTTCTCTCAACAAAAAAATCCTTGGTGTTTTTCATAAAAAAAATAAAAAAATATTGTTTGGTGTTCCTCGGTCTTAAAAGGTTTATGAAACACTGCTGTAGGGGGGTCTGTGGAAAGTTTGAAATAGAAATTAAAATAAACATACAGAGCCTTTTCGCAGACAGCATGTCCTTCAGCCTGCATTGCTTCTGAGCCACAGGAGCAATGCAGGTTCAAGGATGTACTAGCTATCAGCATGGAACTTCTTGCCTAAGCAGAGGGGCTCCATACTGATGTAACACACACACATGGTGTGGTTCACTGTCCTGTGTAGTGGCACTTAGACTACTTACAGTGAGAGATAAGAACAAGGGAGCTCTACAGCCTAAGCTGACAGTCAGCTGACTTCATTGCTCAAAGCTTTATACCTCTAGCAGCTCCTACACTAAGCTCTAGAGGTCCCAGGTTCAAATCCACCTGGTGGTTATTACAAGTGGGTGGTTGTCTGAGATTTGAACCTGGGACCTCTTGTAACTGGAAGAGAAACCAAACCGGTGGGGACAAATTTAGAAACCCCTTGTACAACAGAGCCTTTAGTCTTACCCAGCTGAAAGGGGAAGAAGAGAGTTGTCCAAGAAACTGAGAGGTAGGGTACATGTAATTTGGAGATCTTTGGAGATAGAGGTATCCATGGAATCCTCCACATTGAAGCCCCAAAGAGAAGTGTGCTCAGGCCTTGGGTTCTCCCAGCTAATCAGGGTATGAGAGTAGTGTCCACAATCCACCACCATATATAACGGATGACTAGGGAGAGCAATTCCCCAGTGTGCTCATTGTGTGGTGACTTGTAGGCTGATATAGAGCTATGGAGATGGTCTCTCCCCACGAAGTGGGACTTCTGTGGACAAAAATGGGTGGCCACCACAATCATCACCCAAGAGAGTAAGACTCCACCCTGGAGAGTGATATCACTAATAAGTCAGGGAGAGCTTGGGGAAAGAGAAATCTGATGGTCAGGTAAGATGCAGGGGATGTGTGAAGAGTGGTGGGCAGTAGCAGCTGAGCTAATAGTCTGATAGCTGCATATCCAATTATTCAGGTGTGCTAACTATGGGAACTGCTCCCTACTGATAGGCGGTGATGAGCTGAAGGGTGTTAAAAAGCTAGTTTAACTTATTACAGAAGAACCTCAGAGTTGTGAACACCTCAGGAATGGATGTCATTCATAACTTGCAATGTTCCTTCTCTCTGATCAAAACATTAAGTTTATACTTTCAAAGGTTTTCAGCTGAACATTGATTTAATAGTTTCAAAACTGAACTATGTAGATGGAAAAATGCTGCATTTAACCATGTTAATTTAAATAAAACAAGCACAGAAACAGTTCCGTTATCTCATCAAATCTTTTTAAAATTTCCCTTTTTTTGTTGTTTACTGTACTACATTTTTCCCCTTCCTCCGCTGTATGATTGCATATTTCCAGTTCCAAATGAGGGGTGTGGTTGACTGGCTATTTTGTCACACTGGTGTTTACAACTCTGTGCTCAGATGGTACAAAAGGCACAGGAGGGAAGTGTAAAGGAAGGGAGGGGAGGAGAGTGGGCAGACGGGATATGAGAAAGAGAGAAAGACAGTTTTGTAGAGTCAAAGTAAGTGACCTCTCCCCTTCTTGTCTCAGGATCTGAGGGCACCGTGTTACTGTTGAAATTAAGTTGTATAGTCTGTTAAGGTGGTGGAAAAGAACACTGTACATTTCATGCATCGTCTAACCAGAAAATCTCCAAGCCATGTGTGGGATAGCCATTTCGTAGAGGCAAGTCTATCCTGCTGCAACCATTCACTGGCATTTTATTCTAGCATTTAATTTTGCACATTTTATTCTAAAATAAGTCAGAAACATACTGAGTAAGGAATGGTATGAGACAATGATAATTGCTCAGAACCGTTGTGAGCTAACAAAAAATTAGCTCCCTGATCATATTTTTAAAATAATATATAATCTAAATAAAGTGCAACCATAGTCCTAAAATGCCACTGGCAGTTGGGAACAAACTTAATGCCTTAAAGATGTAAACTCATAATTACTATATTTTGATGATCATTTTCTCTTGTTCATCTTGCCATACCATTTTGATTGCTCAACATAAGGTCTAAGGTCAAGCAATAATAAAGTAATTACAAGAATTACACTTCATTGTAAAGTGCATTAGGCAAGGACTAAATTAAAGGATGTAATTAATAAAAATGTAACCAGGACAAAGTATGTCTTAACCCCTATATTTCTGCCAACGTCAGCTAACTTGGCATTCATTCAAGAGCTTGGTATATATGTAAGCGAACTAGCCTTTCTCCACACAGCCCCTACAGTAATTTCAATCAGCCAAGCCAGATTCCCATCTCATCCAAGTCCAACCTCATTGCTTTTGATGCAATGAAAATGAATCAGCACCTGTATTATGATCTTTCATATTTTCAAGCATCCGTTCATTTATTGTTACAGAGGGGGTTTAATTTTACTGAAACTCCTCAGGCTTTTATTGAACTTATTATAAAAATTTGTGATTGGCTATAGTGAATAAACTCATCTATAATACCTGTAGGTAGGACAGTTATTAGAAGAGGAAACATGATCTAGTGGCGAAAGCATAAGTCTGAGTCTATAACTCTGTACATGTGTGGTCTTGATCACTTAACCTCTCCTTTCCACAGCTGCCTCATTTGTCAAATGGCGATGATCTGCTTCCCTTACTCCTGAACCACTGTAAAAATTAATCTATCAATGTTGGTAAAGTTCTTAATACCTCCTGAAGAAATGGAAGGAAAGTGCAAACTATTTAATTACTACCTTATTGGATCACAAACCCAAGTTGCTAATACTTGAAAGAAAATTCTCATTTATTCACTTTATACCCAGAGGTACTGTAACTGATCAAAATCTGTATGTTGTCCTAATTTCTCTCAATTTACCAATTTTTACGTGGCTGGGTTTATACCTCACCACCCTTCTTAACAGATGGGGCCAAATTCAGCACTGATTTATATCCTGTGCAATTCCATGAAATCAGTAGGAATAGCAGAGGACCTAAGTCTACAGAGAGTTTGGCTCATGTCACATATATCAAATCCAAAACCAGTAAAAAAATAAAATCATAATACAGCAAAGTTGGAGAAGTACAATTTGAAATAAATACATTGGGCTTGATTTTGAATAAGGTTAGGCATGCAATTGTGACTAATTTGTGTGCCTAATTATCTTGACTTTGTGCAAATCAAGTAATTATGAAGGCAAATAACCATAATTAGTTTTATGCATAATTATTCAATTACTATGTACAATGACTGTTATTGGGTGTGCAAATTAAGCATGCAATTGTACATGTTTGCTTAGCAGACATTCGTATGACTAACCTTTTTAAAAATCACACACATCTGAGTTTTCTTTGATTTCCCCTTCCACTGCATGTGTGTTCGTATTACAAGAGTTTTCTACTAGCAATGCTTTTGCTATGACTGAAGTCTCAGAAGCACTTTTTGAGTCTCCCTGTGTTCTGGCAGTTTTTAGCTTTCCTCTCCAAAATACCTTTCAGGCTGACAGACATGTCTCATGTTCATTCTTAGCACAGATTCGATTTTTAACTGAGTAGTGTCATTTTCAAACAAGAAAACAATTAACTGCTTAAGAACACCTCAACATGCCTATTTGTGCTCAGATAACACAATATGATTTGTGGCTAAAACATCAAACTTTTGTGCTCATAGTCCTCAAGGAGAAGGATGCTGAATTACATTAGAGAACTTAAGTTAATAAAGAAAACTAGTGCATGGAACTGCCTACCTTATTGTGCATTCACTTTTCCAAAGCACTCAGTATTTTCTTAACTCTGCTCCAATTGAAGTGAATGGTAAAACTCCCTTTGGCTCCAGTAAAAGTGGAGTTAAGCCATTGCTGAGCATTTTTGCAAGTTTTACCCTATTTGCCTTATTGTGTTAAGGCCCTGATTCAAGAAACATTAGATGTGTCTACCTTCAAATACATCCACTTAAATCCCACTGACTTCAGTAAGACTGAAACTTTCCTGATTCAGGACCTAAAAGCAGAACTTCTAGAGCGGCTGGTTCACTACCATCTAAGGGTGGGACAGAATTACAAATGTGAACTCTTGTACAGAATTTGAAACTCAGAGGAATGTAATTCTCATTTTATTTTAAAAATACAAAAGTCTTCATAGTCCTTAAATGCAGGAAAATCAGGACACTCAAATGTGTGGTTCACAAGCCACCATAAGTTAAAAAGTTTCAGAAGCTTCTGTCAGAGGTTGTTTCAGTGTTATTGCAATAACATTCTGCTCAGCTTCCCAAGAGAGTGTTACTGTGCCTGTGTATTCCTCTCATTCCTCCCTTGTGTTCAGGGTGTAACACATTCATGGAGAATTAGACTAAATATCACATCTTTAGTACTTCTGCCTGCCACAGTATTCATAGATACTTGTGCCCCTATCTCTTTGGATATCATTGAATGGGGAAATAAGTGCCACTTCATTCATATTGTATTGGGAAGTCTTCCTGGAGTTATTCTCCTTAACAGAAGGACTTTGTTTCTGTTGATTCTGGTTTTTCTTTTGTGTTTTTTTGTTTGGGATCCATCTTCCCCCAGCCTATGGACATTAATCTCATTGTCTTATTATAGCCAATGTTATAGTACTTGTCACACAAGATCATGAGCTTTCATCACAAAGGAGTATGCATGTTTACATCTATATTCAGGTATCAATTCATCCAGCAATGGCAAGAAACACAGACTATTTAATAGTGCATAGTGCCAGTCTGCAATAGTTACATGAAGTGAAAAAACTTTCCCAGTGGAAATGTAGGGGGAATTTATGCAAGCAGAATGTGTTTACCTAAACAGAATTAACAAGCCACATATTGTGCTGCACCTGGGAAGGGGGTGAGGCCCTATCCAAGACCTACATATGTGTCCCTGAGTCTCTGCCTGCCTCATAGCCCCTAATTGATGCATCTATGGGCTGCTTTACCTTGCACCAAATACCTCTATGCTTCCCAAAGGACCTGCTAGCAATTTGCTCTGTCCTTTTTCCTTTCCTAACACATACCCCTATTCCAGTGGCTACAGAAGCAATTTCAGTTGTGCCCAGCCTCCACTTTTGCAGAGCTTGTCTGCAGGATGACAGGGTATCACTGATGCCTGAATGGCTACAAGTGATTGAGAATTTGGTTTTATTTCTCATTTGAAAAGGAAGTGATGATTTTCAGCAGCACGTTGGCCTCTTTGAAACCATGCTTGGGCACTGTCTCAGTATTAGATCACTAGATAGCATTCTTCACTCTGAATCCCTTGCACTATATCCTAAAACACCTCAATGTTCCTTGGTCTCCCATGACCAATGTACAAGCCCAGCTTCTTTAACTTGTGATTAGTTTCTGGTTTCCATTATTGCACAATTGAAAAACATCCAGCCCATTCTTTAAATGTACAAGATTTTAAGAATTATTTTCCCTAGAAAGTTTAGCTTCTTTGTGAAAAAGTTATCCCTTTGCTTCTTGAAGTTATCAGGATAGAATATGGATAGCAAATATCTTTATGTTTATACAGAATAATTTTGAATTATAAGATCCAGAAGAGGATAATTTTGAAATATCCATAAATGAGAATAATTGGATTGAATTTCTACACAGTAATATGGACACTGAATTTGAAGTGCAGAGACAAATCTCTAATTATAAACAATAAAACATTGGAAGTTGTCATTTTTACACTTGTGCTGACTTCACAGAGCTGCAGCTGCCTTATGGAAAGCTTTGCTAGACACTTCATTGTGGTGAAACAATTCTGCATATATAGCCTATATTTTCCATATTTCTTTATCCTTATTCTGTATAAGCGCAGACATTTGCATTAAAAAAGTGTCTTTGTTTCTTAAGAGTTCATCTGCTTTGCTGCTTATCATGCACACAGTGAGAAAATGAGAACAGTGACAAACCACGTTTCCCTCAGGTTAAGAATGCCCTCTGCCATAATAAACTGGAGCAACCTGGTGATCATATCTGACCTAGTGCCCCGCCTCCTCCTTATTGAGAGAGATTCAGTCAAAGATGTCGCACAAGATTGACAGGATATGACCTTGGGGAAACTCAAGAGAATTCAGGACAAATTGGAATTCTAAGTAATTTATTTGGAGTTAAAAATATTACTCCAGCTATTCATAAAAATCTTCCCTCTGAAGAGAGGTCCTCACACCAACACTGGAAGGATTAATCTTCAATAAGTGCAAAAATAAATAAATAAATACTTATATCATTAGATTAAAATATAATGATTTATTAGGAATGAACTGGATATTACAATTGTATAAATACAGGGAACCTCTTCTACATGATCTTTGTGTTAGGAAACCAGAATTTGATGAAATTCTATGACTGATTTTGCTCAGTATTTCTTTTTGGCTATTGAATACATTGTACAAGTTAATATTTGTGATGTGGTGATGTCCTAAGTGCTGTCAACACAAGACAGCCCATTCCCCCCAAAATTTCCAGGCTAAGAATTAATTCAGTCTAATGTACTAGTTGTAAATAATGAGTGTGTAATTCTTTTAAACTGACACTGGCTTTGATTTTCAGAGGTTATAAGCACTCACACAATTGCAGTTGAAATCAATGAGAACAGCTGGTGCTCATTATCTCAGGCCCACTGAATTTAGCACTTGCATAGCCCAAAGCACATCTTCAAAGTGTTTTAACTATTCTTCATAGCACCCATGTGAGTCAGATAAGCACTGTTTCCATTTTACAAAGAGGGCTGCATAGGAGCAAGTTCTGGTTTAAGCAGATACAACAGTTAAACAAATGCCGCATCTAGTAACCTTAAGCCAGAGCTGAATTTGGTCTTGAAGGACACAAAGCTAGTTATAGATCCAGGGCTTGACCCTCATCTTTGAGTGTTGTGTTAACCTCATTATATTGCTGTTTGTTTAATACTTGGTCCACTACTACTTCTACAACCCCCAAGAGACAGGTGACTCCATGTAAAAGCCTGGCAGTCTTTGCCCAGAACTCTCAACCCTGTTAACATTCCCCAGGAGCATCAACACCTTTTAAGTGGGTAGGACCTTGAGAGACCAGCTCAAATCAGAGCCATAAGCCAAGTCACTTGTGTGTGGATAGCAAAGAAATGCTAATGTTGTTCACTTACCTATAATCAGTTATTTACTATTGCATTGCATTAGGTATACCCCATTCTCATTAAACCCTAGAACAAAAATGTATATTAGTGAGAATTTACTTGATGTGTGAATGTCACAAAAATGAATGCAAGATTGTTTGGATTCCTGTAACTAAATGCATTGTAGATATCTCTATAATTGGCATGCTCATCAAACAGGAGAGGAGCCTAGGAACCATAAATGAAGTATGATAACTTTAAAGCATGTGGGGCCCCTTGTGCTAGACAATGGGAAATCCACAGACCCAGTCTGCATCTAGTCAACAGAGGAATAGCCCATGGTGTAATGGAAATGCTTGCCAGATTGCTTTCCAGGAAAGACAGCTGTAAGAATAGATCCACAGAACTGTCCTTTATCTTTGAGCTGCTTGGACATTGTCAGGGAGCATTTTGTATGCCAGAAGGAGCCTCAAAGTTATTTTGGGCAACCCTGATGCTTTTGGAAATCTAGCAGATTACTACATTGCTGCTGTCACTTTGGACTTACAAACTTGGCCTCACCTGTTAACATATTTTATCTGCTTTAACCTCTCAGTAGCACTCCTTCCTCTTTCTCAGCTAATAAACCTTTAGTTGCAGAAATTGGCTGCCAGTGTTTTTCATGTGAGAGAGTGTATCCGTTGGCCTGGGATAAGTGACTGATTCTTTGGGACTGGGTGTAACCCAATGTGAGGTGATTTAGGGGTTTCATCACAAAGTCCAGTTTGTCTGGGTGGCAAAATGTGCTCAAATGTCTATGGGGACTTTCTGTGGCTCAATGGCAAGACTAATAAGATTAATCCAGGAGTGCACATGTGTTACTGTTGTGATAAAATGCAGAATATACCACTACTTCAGGGTGTCAGCCCTATATTCTAATAATCACACCTGATCATCTGACTGGCTTTCTCAATTGTGAGATACTCTAGAGAGCATAACAGTGGGTTCTGCTGAATCACTGGTGCAAGTTGCTTATTACCTTCCCCAGACGTACTGAAAAGCAGGGTGACTAAAGAGAGAAGATCTAAGGCATAAGTTGAGTCATCATCTTAAGTGAAGCCAAACCTTAGGAGATAGCTTGAGCTAAACTTTATTAAAAAAGAAATTAACAATGTATCAAGTCAAACTCAGAAAGGAGAATATTTTATTTTAGAGCAGATGGAAAAACCACACATACACATTATGCTATTAGTATTTCTAGTCTCTTGGTAGTTTAGCAAATAATGAAATAAGAGGCAATAATAAGAATAAACCATGAATTTCTGAAGGACAGATATCTTCTCGTCTAGGTCCTGATTCTATTCTCATTGTAGTCAGTTGCAAGACTATTACTCACTTTAGTGGGAGCTAGGTTGACAGTGACACTTTAGAACAGCGGAGACAAGGATAACCCAAAATACAAATGCTATGTGCTGAGGAACATAATTTAAGGTCTAACATATCCTTTCACCTCAACTTTTATATGCATACACACACCATGTTAGTGTCTGTCAAGCTGGTAACCATGTTCTGCATTTCTTGACTTCATATGTGTACATGATTTTACTTGTGCTGGAGAGGTCTTCTACAATTTGGAAATGTGAGACTGCTAATTGCTTATGCACAAAGGTGTACATGTAGCTCCCCCTGCCTTGAAGCTGAACTTCACATCTTTACAGGCTGAAGAGGTCTTTTTTCTCTCTTGTCATTTGAATGATATATATTTGGGGTCAGATTTTAATTATTACACACACTTTCTGAAATCCAGTTGTAGGGGTCAATTGTGGAAGAACTATGTACGTGTGAAGTTTAGGGGTGGTAAGGCCTGCATTTCCCCCCCCCCCGATGAGCCAGAAGCAAGCCTCTAGGAACATATGCCATTGTAGCAAGAACGAATTGTAGATAAGGGCGGGAACATAATAATTCTGTTTACCCAAATGTACTGATCATGTAAACAAAGTCAAAGGACAAGCAGTACAGCTGAGCCGTACTATAACAAGTGATGAGTAACCCCCCAGTAAATTTCCAAGCTGCAGAATAAGGCAGACATTGTATTTAAAGCTGCACCAGACCTGCATATTACCAATTTCTAAAGGACACTTTACTTAACACCTTCTACATACAGATTATGACAACACTATGTCAGGTGTAGTGAGTCTCAGAGGAGTTGCCATGTTAGTCTGTAATTTTAAGAACAACGAGCAGTCCTGTGGCACTTTAGAGACCAACAAATATATTATATCATGATATTTAGTGGGTAAACTCTGCTTCATCACATGAGTTATATGTAGTGGGTATATCAAAAGCCTGACAAGCATAACAGACACAGTAACTAACCACCAATAAGCTTCTGTGTCAGTACCCACCTGGGTAAATACCCACCTGGGGAAGTGAAGAAACAGATACAGAGCCAGATGAGTACCCAGGAACCTACTTCTTCAAGACAGGCCCAACAAGGAAAATAACAGAACACCACTAGTCATAACCTACACCCCCAGCTTAAATAACTCCAGTGAATCATTGGCAATCTGCAACCTATCCTGGAAAATCATCTCTTATGGTATGTCTACAATTCCACCCTCTTTCAAGAGAGGGATGAAAATGAAAACATTCGAAACTGCAAATGAAGCTGGGATTTAAATATCCTGCACTTCATTTGCATATTCACGTTATGGAGCTATTTCGAAATAGCGCTATTTCAAAATAACAGACACTGTTAAGACACAGTTATTTCGAGAGAAAACCCTTGTCTTAACCTCTCCTTTTTCGGAAGGCTTGTCCAGGGAAGAGAACATGACACAACTTTGAGTGTTATCATTGATGAAAAGCACATCAATTCCATAGTTAAAGTCTTTTGTAGGGATCAGTTTCCTCTTACTTCTCTTCAAGGAATACTCTCATATCTTCAAAGACCAATTAAGTGTCATAGCCTGCTACCTGTAGAGAGCTACTTGTTAGCATATGCTCAAGTGGCACGTGACCAGGATTCATTATTGAATTTGGTCCATTGGATGGATCATTGCCTTCCATGGCCCAGGTCAGGCACTGATGGGATGTGTGACATGTACACTGATCTATGCCCCACCTAAGAGCCAATGACGTGGCATCTTGAAGTTATTTTCAAGAGTCCATGTTTATGAGTCTTGTAACAATTAATTGATTACAGCAAACAGATGTTTCTCAACAATAGGATATAAGAACAAGGGGGGAGAATGTATACAAATATCTTGAGCCTAAGGAGAAGAATCTCCATTTTTAAAAATATAATTAATTACTCATCAACATTTACACATCCATACAGTCCTCTTGGCAATGAGTTAATGATGACAGTAAGAAAGCAACTCTGAGAAATGGGGGCAAAGATTTGGGCTAGCAGATGACCTTATTATATTATCCATTGCCCTACAACCCAGAAAGCTGCTTAAAACATCTTTTAATAATGCTAACTTTCAATGAACATTTGGACAACTAAAGTTACTAAGGCTTAAATCCAAATATGGCCTATGATCCCTACAAGAGTAAAGGATAAAGGATCTGTTGCTTTGGAGATACTCAAGACCTCTATACTGCTATGTGGTATTATGAAGGGAGATTCATATCTATTCCTGATACATGGGTAAATATCTTCCTCATAGCAGCTCAGTGGTTCAAGGGCCAAAATGCTTCTCTCTGTCCTTCCATACATTTTTATAGTAGCTATAAAATGAACCACTTTAGGAAATGATTAGTCATTTAAATGATCAAATTAAATGACACTGATTCCAAACCAGTGACTTCAGTTGTGTTATGTCTGTGTACACCAGGTTGTGATTGCTCTGTATCTTTATATTTACCATTAAAATGGCTGCTCCTTAACTAATGTATTTACTTGTATCATTGTCATGGCATTATTAGGGATGTATAGACTGAAAATAAAAGTATCCTGAGCCCTCACCCATCATCTAAATTATACTCCATTCTTTGGTAGATAACCTGCACACCAAATAATGGAAATGCTTTTTTCCCCCTCTCTCGATGACTTGTGGAGCTCCTATAGCAATAAATAAGGAAAAAGATATACAATAATATGGTGGTATGCTGAAACCTATTGAATATTTTCTTTTTGCATTTATGTGACTCAAAGTACATTACCAGAGTATAGCATCCTACTATGGAACTCTTAGAAGTAATATATTAGTTTTACTGGCATGTCACGGTAGGAAGCAGGAACTTGATGATCTATTTGATACTATATCAGATACCCTAGAAAAATTAAACATTGTGCTTTAGAGCAGTGGTCACCAACCAGTAGATCGGGATCTACTGGTAGATCTTGAAGCTTCTAACAGGTGATCCTGAGTGGTTTGGCTGGGAGGGTATCAAGTACCAGCACTTCAGCTGCCCTTCCCTCCCACTGCCATGCTGCTCCTGTCCTCTACCTTGGCACTGCCCCCAGGAACCTCCTGGTTGCTCTGCAGGACAGGGAGGCAGAAAAGGGGGGCCACTAATGTCCCCCTCCTTCCACCTCTGTACTCCATCTCCACAGAGTGAGCACAGCAGAGCTTTGGAGAAGGAGCAGGATAGGGCCAGGCCTTGAAGAATGGTTGGGGAAGGCGGTGGGATAAGCGTATTTGGGTCTGAGGTCGATCCTGGATTGACTTAAATTCAGATAGTGATCTCGTGCTTAAAAAGGTTGGAGACCACAGCTTTAGAACCTTGTCTTTTTCCTGAGATAATGTAGTCTTGGTGATTGAAATGTGTTGGCTTTTTGCTGCATAGTATTAAATCCAGGTACTGGGAATTAATGTTTGTTGTGTTTATTAAATATCAGGCATTTACAAAGGAGAAGAGATGCGATCACAGGGAAGAAACTCATCTCCAATTTTTTGTACCATGTGTCCTCAAGCTCCCATTGCTAACAGACATTATATAAAACCAATATTCGTAAGGGCATAGCTACTTCCATTTTTGTCTTGAGAAAAGATGTGATCACAAAGCATCAATTGTACTTGAATTTTATGTGTATGAACTTAAAAGATGACCAGGAACTTTAATGTGGGTCCGCCCTTGGGCTCAGAGGAGAGGTGGCTCTGGACAGCATACAGATGTGTGGTAGTATTTTTATCTGCCTGTGAGCAAAGTTCTATGCAGAAACTATATTAAATTGCTAAAGGCAAACAAAGCTACTTTGTTACCTAGTTCTTTAGGTAGTTTTAAAGTTTGTTTTGATCTGATGATGACATTTGCTTTGAGACTGAAGTTAGGCAATAGAAAACCCATAAGGGTAGCGTAAATGGAACAGATATTGAAAAGATCAAAAAAAGGTAAAGTTCTAAGTTTTCCATGCTAGTAAATGTGAGACTTATTGCAGTGGTAAAAGAAAGGGGCATCAGCTAATGCACTAGGGGTCGTGCCACTAAAATAAGCATACAATACTGTTTCAGAAAGTTTTTTAAAAGAAACAATGATTATTAAACACAGTATTTGGGGTTTTATTGTCTCAGGAGCAAATCCTGTTCCTTTTCTCTTAGGGTATGTTTACACTGCAGAGTTTTTTCAGAAAAACTGCTGTTTTTCTGAAAAAACATCACTTACGCCCACACTGCAATCACGTTCTTTTGGAAAAAAATCGAAAGAACAGAGAGTTTTTTCCGACATTGGTAAACCTCTTTCTATGAGGAAGAAGCCTTTTTCCGAAAGAGGTCTTTTGGAAAAAGGTGCGTGTGGACGGGGAAGAGGGAGTTCTTTCGAAAGAAGAGGAAAGAGAAAAAAGGACAGGTGCCTGGTGGCCACTCCATCCATAGTATTCACAGCTTAAATGTGAGATAGCGTCCATTCAGTGTGGACACTATCTTTTGAACAAGCAGATCGCTTTTTTGATGTGCTTTGGCAGTATGGATGCTCTCTTTCGAAAGAAGTTTTTTAGGAAGATCTCTTCCAGAAAAGCTTCTTCTGAAAAAAGCCTGCACTCTAGACATAGCTTCAGATACAGCTGGTTACAAACCACAGATCCAAGGCAGTTCAGTTGCGGGAGGGTGGGGGAAATTTCAGGCGCCTGTAACTGGAGCATACGTTGCATTCATGCCTCAAACCCACCTCTAAGGTCCTTGCTTCATGGTGTGCAATAACTCCTGGGGCCATCTGGGCTTGCACCTATCACTGCCCATGCAGCCGAGGGAGGAGTATTCCTCAGAACTATTTGGCATGCATGTGGAGGTGGGATGGGTCCTCAGTTGGCTGTAACGATCAGTATACCTGGCTGGAAAGGATGGATTTGCATACAAAGTAAAAGGAAGGCGTCTACAAGCAAAGAGCCCTATGTGACTTTAGTTACCTGATTTGCTTCTTGAAGATTTTGGGAGGTTGAGGAAGATTTGGCAAATAGAGATGGGAATGGAGGTAGGGACATAATAAAAATTAACCTTAGCTGGGTCTGCCTAAACCAGTTCATTTGGCTAAATCAGTTCATCTACATTTTCTGGAGGAATACTTCACGGATTAAGGATCCCTATATTGGAACTCAGTTTGCTTAACTCCCAGTGATATTAATGGAACTGCCACATATCAGCAGGAGAATTATGTGTCTTTTTAAAAAATTTTAATCTGATCACATGTAGGATCAATATCAGTGTTTTGCACTGGTTAGCTCTTACCAATACCCTCTTCTACTTGGTATGAAGTTAATGGGCAAAATATATAGTAGTCTTTTGTTATTACATACAGTTTTAGAGGCGTAACAAAATAGATTTTGTGATCAATCCACAGTCATGAGGAAGACATGAGACTTAGTTTACCTTTTCCACTAGTTTTTTCACCACAATAATAATTGACTACTAAGCAACTGCAGATTAACATATTTTTGTATTAGTCAATTACCAAATTTAGTTAGTTAAGATTTTAATACAGTACCCACCTGATCCCTGAGCAGTGTACAAAATTAAAAGTACAAGGATAAGTGTCTTTCATACTATTAAAATACAAATACCAAGAAGAAAAAAATAATCTACTGTCATGAAGATCAACTACCATTCTCCCAGTGTAGAATGCAGATAACATTGTGAAATGTTACTCTTTTCTATTTTAATGATACATCAAATTATTCACTAATTACTGTTAGTACATTGCATGTTTAACAATTATTTATTTACTTAAAATATGCACACAGTGCTTAACAAATAATGAATAATGCTGAGACTTCACTGCACAATGTCAGCACTTAACTAATAATAGTAATAGATAAAAATAAAACATTGATTAATATATAATATTCAATAACCACTGTTTTAAATTGATCAAAGGTAGAGTTCTCAGAAGATAATTGAGATGGCCTGATACGGATTCAGCACTTTTTAAAAATAAAACACATATCTTTGACTGTCAATTGTCCATATCCAAATGTAAAATTCCAACCTATGGGCACATTAGCAAGTTAGATGCACATGTCCACTCAATAAGATCACCAAATAAGATTTGCGACATATGGCAGCAATTCAGACAGTGTAATCTGTTTCATCACTGTACAGCCTATTCACATGCACTGAACTAAGTGCTTCTACAAAGCAACGTCAAACCCAGAATGGCAGTGGTATAGCATATTTCACCAAAATTCCTGAAACACCTTTGAACCAATGACCATTAATGGTTATCCAAATTCCTGATGTGGCTTGTCAACAAGGGAAACCTGCCAAGGATCTGGAAAATGTCAAGGGATTGCCCTTCTAAAACCAGGAAAGGACCCACACAATGCAGCAAGCAACTGACCTATCTATCTCTTTTTGCCATTTTCAAAGTCCTGTCCTCCAGCATATATCTACAGATGTGAAGGCATCTTTCAATGTCAAACTGGCTTTTAGAAGCATTGAAACACATGCAACCAAATGCTAACCCTGGCTAACAGCCAGACTGATGGAGAAACTATGTGACAATCCAAATCTTCCACTGTACATAGACATCTTCAGTCGCCCCAGAGCATGACTTATATTGAGGTATCCATTGTGGTTTAACTGCCTGATTAGAATCTGTCAGAGGCAATCCTGTGGCATGATATGTGTTCAGCTAGAAATGTTTGGAATGTTTTCCTTGTCACTGATCTGACAGTTCATCCATTATGCTTTGGCCTGCCATGTCACTTCTGGATTCTGCTGAACAGGTTCCAAACTGGCCAAGGAATATAAGAGCCAGCCTCTTCACATGAGGTCTGTGCAATTATCCACTCTCAGTGTGGTCTCCGTCAGTCAATGGCATTTGTACATGTTGTCAATGCATGTCCCCTAACCAGATTTCATGGTGGCCTCAGACCCCCTTCCTCCAAATCTACTGATGAAGCTGCTGTGCAGTAGTATGGCAAGTGCGGCAAATGCTAGAAGATGCTGCTGCTGCTGCTGATATCCACTCAGTATTATGGTACACATTGACCACTGTTAGACTGCAGGATCAGGGCCTTTGTCTGCATTGCTATTTCCACAAGTATCATTTTGCATGGATGGCATTGTACAATACTTCCTTTTAAAAAAGAGGAAATTAACATCTAAAGAATTTACTATTCAACCTAGTTCACAAAGTACTAAAGAGTATAAATTTTCTATTCAAAATGAAGAAAATAGAAGTTTTGCTGGAAGCAAATACCATTTAGTTGGTTTTATTATAAACAACTTACAGTATATGTGCTTTTTTCAGCATGGAAATTGCTCTTTAGTAGGATCCTTCACTAATAGTTTGAATATGTGTTTATAAAGCCTGTAAGTGGTTTCTGTAATAAGATTTTTTTAAATGGGTTGGAATATTGAATTAAGTTCTGTAGAAACGCTTGAGGTGTAGTTGTAACTAACTTACAAATGATACATTATTAACACTATCAGAAAAATTAATTTTAGCTTCCATCAAAGTAGTCTTGTATGGCTTTGAAGTGGTAAGCATGGGAATCTTTATGTTGCAATTTATATTTTCTTGAATATTTAGGGACAGAGTCTATGCTTGTCGTGTGTCTTTATTGCAATGCCAGCACACCCTGGCTCTAAAGACGGATGAATGGTGTGACCAGGACACCTTATGGCTTGTTGCTCTTGGGCAACCATGGGCACAGTGTAATGGCCTCCACTGAGCTTCTGCAAGGTCAGTGGACTGCAAAAGTGAGCTTTAAGATACCTTTGCACACATTTTCTGCATTTTTAGTTGTAGCTGAGTATCCCACCTTTTAAAATTATAACCCTGAAAAATGTTTAACCATTGATACCTGAGGACATAATGCACACTAGATTAATTTGATCCAGGTTGTGTAAATCAAAAAGGTAACTGAGGCAGCAGGTTGCATGCAATTGGTAACATAACTATACAGCAAATCATAACTGTATAGAGGTATTTTAGACTAATTAATCAATACTATTAATTTTTTACATTTGTTTGCCCTCCAACTTAGGAGCAGATACTCCTAAATTTGTTTACCATTCAGATGGCTTCAGATATGGTATGTTCTCTTCCATCAGATCCAAGGCCTGTTGTGCCTTCAAAATGATAGCCAAATGGACACCAATGTCTTAAATTTTTCCATAGCCTCTGGTGGGTCATAAAGATCTCTTATAATATTAGTTTGTATTTTTTACTCCATGTGTTGTTGTGATTCTGATTTGAGGAACCCCAGAGCATACGAGAAATAATCTACGCTTCCACTGACTGGTTATATGACCTTGGGTTAATCACTTCAGTTTCTCAGCTTCCTTATCTGTAAAATGGGAATAAGTATACTGCCTTCCTAATTACACTTCATTGTAAAATGCCTTGAGATCCACAGATAAAAAGAACAGAATGAAGTATTAATAATAATAATAGAAATTTGGCATTCAGACTTAACTGATATTTTCAATTCCTGTTCTAGCTTAATCCCAGGTTGAAAACATTGTGGAAAGCTATAGGTGTGAAGTTCAAAGCTATAGGTGTGAAGTTCCCTATTATTACTAGGGAAAGATATGCATCACAATCTCTAAGTTACCCATAGTGTGTGTGGGAGGGGGAGGGGGGAGAGGGGAGTCATGACATAGCTGTCACTTCAGAATCCAAACAAAAAAAAAGATACTTACGTTTTCTGTTGACATTTTGCTAAGATACATGACTACGATGGGTTCCCACTCGATTAAAAGATACCAGTGGTATTGCCAGCAAACTGGGAACTTGTAATACGGAAAAGGACAAGGACCAGTTGCTTGCTGAATATTCAGTGTGCCAAACTGCAGATACAGATGCATCCCACCATTGCAGCAAATGGACGGCAACCTCATATTTTGAATTACTGGAGCAGCATTCTTAAACTGTGCTGTAGAACAGATGTACTGCCTCTCTTCAGGAGATTGATGAGAATTCTGCTGTGACTGCCACACTCCAGTGCAGAGCACTTGAGGGCATTTAGCATGTTGAGAAAGGTCAAAGCAAGACTACATCAGTCTCTGAACCTAAAAATTCAGAACTCTTTGCTACCTATTAAGATGAACGAAAAAAAGCTGTGTTTTGATGTGCAACATCCCAAAGAATTGCTTGAGGCAGAAAAGAAATTTATTGCTACTTAAAATAAGGAGCAGTTGTCTTCAAACTAGATCTCTCAAAGCAAGTACAATGGTATAGTGCTGTTAAGCTGCCTTTTTTTTTTGTGTGGCAAGAATGACTTCTTCAACAAATTGTTTATAACTTTCTTTTATATAAAAATCTTGTATTTCCTTTACTTTGCTAATTGGTAGTGAATTTGACAGTTTAAAATTAAAAATTTCGGCTGCAGCATGAAATAACTCATGCATTTAAAGAGGAAGACTGGAGCATGCTGCATGCATGTACGCCATAAAAGGGGTATCATACATTTTTAAAGGCTACTGTGTGTCACGGCTCTGTAGCTGGTATTTGAGGGGTATAAGAATATCTCTGTATGCAGAAGCTCTCAAAAAGTCTGAAAAAGAACCACTGTTGTCAGGGAGTAGGGGAGATGCATTTGAGAAAATAAGGTTTGAGGACAAATGCAATACTTCATTTGTGTCTTAAACTATACAGTTAGATTGCTTGACATCAGCACAGCCCCTGTAGTTTAGCTGATAAGGTGCTAGACTGGAAGTCAGGACGGGGCAACGTCTAGACTGCAAGCGTCTTTCGAAAGATACTTTCAAAAAAGCCTCTTTCGAAAAAGAGGGTCTAGACTACAACCAGTACTTTCAAAAAAGCAAGCCGCTTTTTCAAAAGAGAGCACCCAGGCAGTCTGGATTTTTAAATATGGTGCAAACAGCTATTTATTTGTCTAATCTTCAATGTTTGTGAGTGGAATCTGTGACAGGTAACTGATGTATGTTCTGAAAATGTAGTTATCTATTTTTACTTTACATACTGAAAAGGGACATGAGTCACTTTAAATCACATACTGCCAGTAAGTCTCCCAAGTTTGCATTCAGACAGTTTAACAATACAAATAACTAAGCTACTATTGATCTCCAGCTATATCAGCAGACTTTTAACTACCTATGGACTACATATATAATTCTCAATTATAAGCTGTATTTGTCTTTTTGGCTCAGCAAACCAATGTTTTAAGAAAAATAATTGAAATGTTAATTCTGGAAACATAATGGCCTTTTTCACTTATGTGAACAGAATCATTTGTATCTGATTTGTTATCCTAGCCAGTAGTCAACATAGGGTTTTCAAAATGTGTTTGCGTGACTTTTAGTATACAGCATTCCTAGAGGTATTTATGCCCCCATAAGAAATGAAAAATACACTTGTTCTAGCTGTGGATATCAGAAATGATGGTCTTTAAGATCAAAATTCCCATTCAACATACAGAAGAGACATTCAAAATATTCAACTATTTCTTAAAGCTCCTTTTGAGAAGGAATGTTAGACATGATCATAAAAATTACTAAAGTGACCTTGAGCACCACCTCTTCATTTCAAATCAGAGGCATTTGTGTCTAAAGCAATGGATCTGAAACGATAGCTAATATATCATGCAAATTCAATGGTGTACAGGAATTATTAGATGGGAAAAGTCATTTATTTATAGAGTGCTCTAATATGCTGTTGAAACCTTATAACCTTACATGCAGTGGAAGTCTCTGCTTCCCCATGTAATGCTGTAGTGATCAATGATTTAGGCATTAACAAGATAGGAGTATGCAGAAATGTTCTAAATTCACTACATCTGGCCTTCATGAAATAGGAGCTGAAGGGATATTACCCTGTCAATCTACGGGTATATCTACAATAGAAATACTATAGCAGCACAGCTGAAAGATACCGTTTGTCTCATCCTCAGAGAATAACAGCTCATTTAATTTTGCTGGGAATGTATAGGGAAGGAAAAGATGATTGACATTAGCTTTTATGAGAGAGTATGAAGAGACATTTCCCAGTGGAAATGACCACACTATGAGGTCTTTTAGGGATTCTTAGTTGGATAGATTGGGTGAAACAGATTTATGTATCACCACTGGCCTTTGAGTGAATGGAGGGAGGGATACTGATCCATTGTGGGTAGTTGAAGTGATGTTTGGGGAATTTATTTAATTGGGAAGGAGAGGAAATGGACCCTCAATTTGGGGGTATGGGTGACTTGTAAAGATGTTTTCAGGATGATCACTGAGATATTTTTGTGGATATTTTGTGGATATTTTTGTGGATATTTTGATAGGAGGATCTTTTAAAGGAACAGAGTAGAAAGTAATGTAGGTTGCACTAAAACTCCTATTCAGGTTCCCATCTGAGGGGACTACATTTGTTTAAGGCTAAGGGTTTATAGTGTCCTAATGGATCTTGGAAATCAGAATTTAATTGTTCTGATTTCAGAGAGAAAAAATACAATTTTTTATTGCACCAGCAATTTATAATTATTGAGTTGTCCTTTACAGGATATAAAACCAGACCATAGTTTAAGCCTAAAGGGGAAAACACCCCCATGCCTAAAGATATGCATGTTGGATAGATTTGTCTCCTCTTAGCGCTACTTGATGAAATGGGAAAGGTCACTCAGGTTCAAGAGGGAGGGCGTGTGTATATGAATATGTGTATGTGTACAAGCACCCCCTGTCCTAGCATAGCAAATACATTGATTAAGGTTAAGGCACTCATTTGGCCTGTGATAGTTGGGCTCAAACCCCTGGTCTGAAAGGTCTAAGATTTGTCCTAATGTGGAACGAGAAACATTTTTTTAAAGCTGCACGGGATAGGAAAATTGTTTTCCCTCCAGTTCTGTCTTCTGCATCCACCAATTGATCTTTCCTTCAATGTGGGTAGTCCAGTGATGTGAAAATAATATACAACAGAATACTGGAATTGAGAAATGCTGTGCAGGCTTAAGGAGAATTTTGCCCAGCATTATTTGTACTGTCAGGTGTAAAAGTGCTTACCACGAAACTCAGTATGACTGTTGTTGCTTAAGCAAATGAGTGGGAAAATGCTGATTTTCTTTTTTAATTGAATGCACTGTACATTTCTCAATATTTAAATATTTATCTTGTAAAATGATTTATATGATAGCTAGATACTAAGGAAAGGGGAGAATTAAAAATACCCAGAAAGAGCGGGAAATATTGTGGTATTTAATAAGTGTCCATTGTACATATTAGCATATGAAATATACTAGAATTTTTATTTGGCACCATTAGGTTTCCACAATCAGGACAAATAAGCAATTAGTAAATTTATTATTCCCAGGAAGTACATAGGTATAAACTACTCAAACATATTATAACTTTCAGTTTCTGAGGTGTTTTTTACTTCAAAAAAGCATTATCTCTTCAAGTCATGTCAGACTTTCGTTGAATAAAATTAATATAAAATTTTCATTAATCAATAAACAAAAACATTTTCCTGGGTCAATTACAATATTTTGACTTTGATTTTGGAATGTTTAATTTTAATTTTGGTCAACTTTTTAAACACTAATTAGCTCAAATTTTGAAACCCATTTTTTTGAACAAGGAAAATGGATTTTTTCATAGTTCAAAAATCTCAATGTTGCATTTTGTGAATTTAAATACTTTTTTCCCAAAAAATGTGATTTGAAATTGTTTGAAACCAATATAAGAACATAAGAACGGCCGTAGCGGGTCAGACCAAAGGTCCATCTAGCCCAGTATCCTGTCTGCCGACAGTGGCCAGCACCAGGTGCCCCAGAGGGGGTGGACCGAAGACAATGATCAAGCGATTTGTCTCCTGCCCTCTCCAGCCTCTGTCAAACAGAGGCCAAGGACACCATTTTATCCCCTGGCTAATAGCCTTTTATGGACCTAACCTCCATGAAATTATCTAGCTTCTCTTTAAACTCTGTTATATTCCTAGCCTTCACAGCCTCCTCTGGCAAGGAGTTCCACATGCTGACTACACGCTGTGTGAAGAACTTTCTTTATTAGTTTTAAACCTGCTACCCATTAATTTCATTTGGTGTCCTCTAGTTCTTCTATTTAGGGAACTAATAAATAACTTTTCTTTGTCGGCCCTCTCCACACCACTCATGATTTTATACACCTCTATCATATCCCCCCTCAGTCTCCTCTTTTCTAAACTGAAAAGTCCCAGTCTCTTTAACCTCTCCTCATATGGGACCCGTTCCAAACCCCTAATCATTTTAGTTGCCCTTTTCTGAACCCTTTCCAAGGCCAAAATATCTTTTTTGAGGTGAGGAGACCACATCTGTACACAGTATTCAAGATGTGGGTGTACCATAGTTTTATACAGGGCAGTAAGATATTCTGGGTCTTATTTTCTATCCCTTTCTTAATAATACCTAGCATCCTATTTGCCTTTTGACCGCCACTGCACACTGTGTGGAAGTTTTCAGAGAACTGTCCACGATAACTCCAAGATCTCTTTCCTGATTTGTCGTAGCCAAATTAGCCCCCATCATACTGTGCGTATAGTTGGGGTTATTTTTCCCGATGTGCATTACTTTACACTTATCCACATTAAATTTCATTTGCCATTTTGTTGCCCAATCACTCAGTTTGGTGAGATCTTCTTGGAGTCCCTTACAGTCTGCTTTTGTCTTGACTATCCTAAACAGTTTGGTATCATCCATAAACTTCACCACCTCACTGCTTACCCCTTTCTCCAGATCATTTATGAATAAGTTGAACAGGATTCGTCCTAGGACTGACCCTTGGGGACACCACTAGTTACCCCTCTCCATTCTGAAAATTTACCATTTATTCCTTCCCTTTGTTTCCTGTCTTTTAACCAGTTCTCAATCCAAGAAAGGACCTTCCTCTTATCCCATGGCCATGTAATTTACACAAGAGCCTTTGGTGAGGACCTTGTCAAAGGCTTTCTGGAAATCTAAGTATACTATATCTACTGGATCCCCTTGTCCGCATGTTTGTTAACCCCTTCAAAGAACTCTAATAGATTAGTAAGACAGGATTTCCCTTTACAGAAACCATGTTGACTTTTGTCCAACAAATTATGTTCTTCTACATGCTTCACAATTTTATTCTTTACTATTGTTTCACTAATTTGCCAGGTACCGAAGTTAGACTTACCGGTCTGTAATTGCCCGGATCGCCTCTAGAGCCCTTTTTAAATATTGGTGTCACATTGGCTACCTTCCAGTCATTAGGTACGGAAGCCGATTTAAGGGATAGGTTACAAACCACAGATAATAGTTCAGCAATTTCCCATTTGAGTTCTTTTAGAACCCTTGGATGAATGCCATCCGGTCCCGGAGATTTGTTAACATTAAGTTTTTCTATTTGTTCCAAAACCTCCTCTAATGACACTTCAATCCGGGACAGTTCCTCAGATTCATTTTCCACAAAGGACGGTGCAGATTTGGGAATCTCCCCAACGTCCTCAGCCGTCCTCAATCTTTTCTTGAGCATGTTTTGACAAATCAGCATTTGTTGGTGGCTCGTCAAAAAATATTTCTGACCCAACTTTATTCTATGGCTTCCATCTCTGATATGTTTTAAACTCTAGATACTTCTCTGAAAACAGCTAAGAGTGCAGAATAATGTACCCTTGAACAGAAAACGTTGGTGACACAGCACTTTTCCATCACATATTGTTATATTGTTTACTTAACATTTATTTAATAACTGTGATGTTGAAAAGTCCTTTTAATACCTATGCTTTATTGAAAGAGGGTGGAAGGAATAATAATTTTTCTGTAAATCACATGGCTAGGGTAAGTCCTTTCTTAAAAATGCATAGTATTAAGAAAACAGTGCCTTCAAATTTAGGAGATGTTTATGGCTTTAGAAGTTTTCACATTGAAAGGATTTCACCTTCAAACATTCTCACTCCAGAGGAGTTCACCTTTGAGGATTTTTATGCCATAGAAGTGATGCCTCCTTTGAAAGTATTCATGCTAAAAAAAATAACCCCACTGCTTGGGTATTCTCTTTGAAACTTTTTCCCCCCACAACTTAAAATGATTTCCTATTTCAATATTTTCACATTGGGGAGTAGTCTCTATTTGAAAATACTTCCTTTCACTGAAACTGAAGCTTGCTAACAATTTGCAAAGATTCTTTTGTAAGAGTTAATAAATTATGTAAAATAAACCCATCATCCTAATCCTGTCTCAAGGCAATTTGCTAAGAGTTCTTGGCCATGTCCAGGGGGAAGGGAGGGTACATCTGGGATAAAAGACACATTGCCATAGCTGGTCTAGATCTGCTGTCTCTAGCCCAGACTGCAGGGCTAAATATTGCTGTGTAGAGGTTTGGGCTCAGGCTGGAACTTCAGGTCTGGGACTCTCCACCTAGCTGGATCCCAGAGCTTGGGCTCAAACCCAAATGCTGACAAAGCAGTTTTAGAGCACTGCTGCCTGAGCCTAGAGAGCTGGAGTCAACTGCCACAGGTTAGCTGCAGCTGTTGAATTCCTGTGCAGATGTACCCATAGCCTTAGACAGCTTTATTGTTTAAACTTTTAATACGGGCTCTGTCTACAATTCACTACAGTGGTGAGAATTGCAGTGTTCACCAAATTTTTGTACTCTAACCACTCCACATGAAGCCTACTAATGTAGACTAAAAGGTACCTGGTTTCTATTAGCAACCTTTCCATAGGATTACATTAATGTAAATTAGGTACCTTTCAGTTTGCACCAGCAGCATGCACAGAATAGGGTTGTCAGTTTTCCTGACTGGATGGACCACATGACATTCATAAAAATAATAGAGAACAGTTAGAGCACAATATACTAGTGCATGCTGAAGTTCACAATCTCATAGACTAAAGTGCAGGATGACATAGATAAGTCCAAAGAATTCCTCAGCTCACCCTTTTCCAGTTCGGTATCTCACTTACCCCTTTCCCCATCTCCACAAGAATCTGGCATTCCTGCTTGTTCCAGGTCTGGGTCCCTGTTTCTTTCTCAGCCAGTTCTCCCTCACAATGGCTCCTTCTAATCTCTTAGGGCATATCTAAATTACAGAGAAAATCAACCCTCTGGAGGTCGCTCTTCTAGCATTTGATTTAGCGGGTCTAGTATAGAACCCTAAATCGAACACTGAGGGCAGCCCCCGGCGGCGTTCAATACTCCTTGATCTGTGAGGAGTAAGGGAAGCTGACAGGAGTGTGTGCTCCCATCGGCTTCCCACGGTGTAGACCCCATGGTGGCTTGGCTTAAGGTAAGCCAAATCCAGCTACGCATTTTGCATAGCTGGATGGTGTACCTTAAGCCGACCTTCCTTGTCTAGTGTGGGCCAGGCCTTATAGCCTAGGTGCAGTCTTACCCCTTAATTAGCCCAACTGTTGGCACTTGTTCTGACACAGGGAAGGGAAGAGCTAGAACTACTTCAGTTTCAGGACAAGCAACCCTGTAGCTTTCTCAAAAAAAAAAAAAAAAAAAATAATGCTGGCTGTGCCTACTATAAGAGAAGCAAAGCTAGTAGGACTTAACATTGGATGGGTCATTATCAGAACAAGGTATGGGGACAGCTGTGTAAACAAGTGTTACTCAAAATCAAAGAGCTGAAGAAAAGAAGATATCTATTGCAGTCATCTTTTAAGAATTAAAATATGAAGTTTAAAAAAAAATTTTTAACAATCTAAAAGTTCAGGGGTTAAAACTTGGCCTCACTAAAGTTAATGATAAAATTTCTATTTGCTGTAGGATTTTACACCATGTCTTCAAAATAGGAATGGTTTGAAGATGATATGTTTTCTTTAATTTGTACAACATGGTATGTATCACTTTAATTTACTATTTTATTAGGGGATTATTTTTTTACTGCCACTGTTAGCTTTTCCAGGATGTTATATAAACTGTTTTCACTGAAGTGTTGGTACCATTTTTAGTAATTATAATTAGTAATATATGCATAAATAGGCAACCTTGAGGCCTTAAATCTGTTTAAGGCATTTCATGAAGGTCTTACCCATAGGGTAATACAGCTGCCCAAGTCCCAGGTTCTAAAAACAAGGTATCAATTTTAGTAAATGAAATAGTATTTGCATCTTGATGCAATATGCCAGTTCCTCCCCCAGATCATTTCTATGTGGAGTGTCTGAGAACAGTCTCCATTTCTCAGTGGAAAAAGAAGTAATTTGTGCTTTTCGCTGAATGTTGTCAACTTTATGTATCATTATAATAAAGTAAGAACGCACCATTCATGTAAAATAGTAGTTTGACAGTAAATAATCTGATTTTTGAAAATAAAACCACTGTATGAGAATTTTAAAAAGACAAAATATTGTAGCATAAACCTGTACCAGTGGGCTTTTTCAGGCTCAGGGCATGCTGTGTGGGCAGAATCACTAATAAAGACGACAATATTAGGCATACAATGTAGGAGTGCCTTCCAACCTGAGTGACTTAATCCATTTCCAGATGAAATTGTGACCCACTTTACATTGGTCTGTGGAGTACTTCACTCTTGGGTTCAGATTTGAAGTAGTCTATCAAGTTAAGGACCCGTGTTACCTAGAAGGCATGGTGGCAAACAACAGTATACTGACTAGCACTGTTTAAACAGTGAAAGAAAATGACTTTTGCAATGGTAGGATAAGTTTACAATGACTAAATAAACAAGACTGAGAGTTATGCTTGCACATAATTTAAGAACAGTTAAATTGATAACCAACAGGAGTTCCTCTGCTCTTTTGTCTAGTCAAACCACGATGGAACAGCTATGCTCTATATTAGGTAGGGATCCAAAGCAGATAATTTAAAACACAAAACAATTCCCAATACACTTTTCCCTCCTTCAGGCAAGGGATCCAAATTATATTCAAACTCAGTTTAGCTATAGCTAAGTGATAAATCCAGTCTTTACAACTGTGTAGGTGGTCTTTGTCATGCGTGTTTTGATGTCACCTCCTTTTGTGGGGTTAATTTAATGCTAAATCCAGGCCAGCTTGTAAGGAGACATCATATGGAGACTGGCGGTTTAACTGACTGTATTAGTTTAGGAAATGGAGCAAAAAGAAGGGACTTGACTTTGTGTTCTGTAGCCGCAACAAAGAATCCATTTTGCATTCTGTTCAATGGACTCTTGTCTCTTCTTTATCATTATAGAACACAGCACACTGTAGAAACAACTTTCAGATCCGATATAGGCTAGATTTCAAGCAAGATGCAAGAATCTATTCTACTGCCAATCTGCTGAGACATGAAGTTTCTTCTGAAAAGGAAAAAACAAACAGCGTGGATTAAAATATTTACATGGTTGATTTTTGCCAGTTACAGATGTTTGGTGAATCCTCCTGAGCTTGGAGCCTTGGTACTCCCTTTCCCCTCCATTTGTCAGCTAAAGTCATCAGTGTGTAATGCTTGTGACAAAATGTAAACCCAATCTCCAGGCCTGAAGAAGGGCAATGTACATGTACTTCTTCCCTCATTGTGATTGTTTATCTTTTCGGGAAAATAAATTTTTAGGTGCAACAACTGAGAGCACAAAATCCAAGTGCATACAAACACACATAACGTTATGCAAACTTTTAACATAATTTAATAGGATGAAATTTGTAAAATTCAGCTTAGTCTGTGGTCACAGATAAACCAATCTGTGATTTTCATAGGTCAGTATATGTGAAGCTGTGGTTTTCCATATAGTACCTCAGCTTGGAGTGGGAGGGCTTAGGATATGTTTCAGAATCCTGAGGGATGTAGAGATCAGTGACCATGAAGTTCTCCAAAGAGTCCAAAGTCTGAGTCCAGGATTTTTGGCCTCATAGGTCAATGAAGGACTACAGTATTTGGTTTGTTTCTGAGTAGACCCATTACATCCTCCTGCAATTTCTGCCCTCTTGTCCTACTGGGACTCCTGGGCCTTTTGCTTGTCCTCCCTGTCTTTCTCCATGCTCTCAGAAATATTGGCCCTCTGAGCCCTTTATTCATGATCCGATGCAGAACTGGCTTACAGGATCTTGCAGAATATGACCTCTCTCTTCTCTCTCCTCATTAGGATCAGGAATTTTGCAGGTGTGGTGTGGGCACACCTGCAAAGGTTGCCACACCAGAAGCTGCTGATAAAAACAGACAACATGCACGCATTCACACAATTAAAAGGGGAAAATAAGTTTAAAAACTCCCTTACCTTATTCCCATAAATATTTTTAATAAGAAATGATTATTGACACTTTGGTTTTGGAGTGCCTTGGCACAACACTAATCATGGTGGTGACAGATTTTCTTTTGCATGAAGCTATAAAATTCTGGGCCCCATTCTGTGGGTACAAGTGCAGGGCAATGGCATTGAATATTGGCACTATTTTTCAAAGGTGATGATGATTTTGTTTATCTCACTCCTGAGGGTCACAAAGGCACAGTAAACACAACTGGTAGTGGCACCTCGAAAGCTGCGTAGGCCCATTTTACACTAGCCTGCTGTCTGAGACGGTGCCAGCCACACTCATCACAGAGAGAAAGAAAAAAAAGACCTATTGTGGAGAAAGAAATAAGGTCAAAATCCATAGAAACCTTCCCAAGAGGATGACAAAACATCTCCATAAAAGTTCCATCAAGATTTCTCATTGGATGCTTACTTTATTTCTGATGGTTCTACCTCTAATTGAGCATAGGATACTGAATCCATATGATTTATGTAGGTCCAACTGCCATAATACCATTCAGAAAGGCTACGTCTACACTGCACACTTATTTTGGAATAAGCTATTCTGGAAGAAATAATCCAAAAAATAATCCAAACTTCTGCACACTAAATGCTCATTGAAATAGTGCTTAGCTATATCAAAATAGAGTGTCCACTCTCATTGGATGCTGAATCACATTTAGGGCTACCCAGAACCACTTCAGGCAAGGGATCAGGACAGCAGTTACTTCCTGGAGCTGCTGCCTGAAGCTATCTGAGATTCACGCTTAAAGGGATCCTCCTGTACAGCAGTGTCTCAGGCCCTTTTCCTTTGCCTACTTCCTTGAGGGACAGCAAAGCCTTTTCTCTACCTGCTCTGATTGCCCTTGTGGACACCTCAACACTCGATGGCTATTGCAGCTTGTGCTGCACCTCATGCAACAGTTTCTGCAAGCTGCCTTCCAGACCCTGCAGGAACCCACCCCCCTGCTCTTCTTGGAGACCCTCATTGGCTCTCTGCGTGCATGGCTTTTGCAATTGGATCCCATCCACCCTCCCCTGCACACTGTACACCACCACTTCTGGCGTCTGGACACCAGTTTCAACTGGTGGGACCGGCTCGTCATGGAGCGGTGGGAGAACCAGTAGTGACTCCAGAATTTCCAGATGAGAAAGGACACCTTTCTGGTCCTCTGTGAGTAGCTCACCCCTGCCCTCAGGCGATGGGACACTCACAAGAGACCTCTAGAAATGGGTCACCATTGCCCTGTGGAAGCTCACCATGCTGGACAGCTACCGATCCATTTGGAACCAGTTCGGCATGGGGAGATCAACCATCGGGGCCCTGGTTGCAGGTATGGCGCGCTCAGGTTATTGTCCCAGGAGAGGGTGGATTGTTGGAATGGGGTTCCTGAGGGAAGGGGTGGTGGGATTGGTGGTGGAAGCCCCCTCACTTAGAGGCTTTTCAGTCCTGCCCTCACAAAGCCCTGCTGGGGGATAGGGTAAGTGGTGGGTTATTCCTGCTGGAGGGGAAGGAGGGCTTGGGGACCTCTCAAGGGCTCTGGCAACCCTGCAATTCTCTGTTTGTTTGTCTCCTTCTACAGGTGGTGCAGAGCATCAACACTGTGCTGCTGTGCAGGGTCATCAACCTTGCTGACATGGGCTTCCCCAGCTGTGTGTGTGTGGGAGCTATTGACGGCACCCATATCCCCATCCAGGTCCCCAAGCACCGGGCATCTGTGTACATTAACCAGAAGGGGTACTTTTTGATGGTCCTGCAGGCCATCAAGGACCACTGCAGCCAGTTCACAGACATACGTTGGGTGGTTGGGAAAGGTGCACGACGCCTGTGTCTTTCGCAACTCCAGCATGTTCAAGAAGCTGCACGCAGGCACTTTTTCCCGTTACCCTGGGACGCAGTAACGATTAGTTTAGAGATCTGATTAGGCATGCCCTGACACTCAGTGATGTTAATTGTCCCAAGTCCCAGAAGAAGGGATCGCCCGAGGCCGTATCTATCACCGGTTATGGGTTTTAAACAAATGAGTCGGAGACAAGATATGGGGCCAAACCATATATTGTATAAATTTGAAAAGGTCAACACGTAAAACATCAATCTTGCCCACCCTGTCCCAGAAGAAAAAGACGATATCCCCACTACACAAGGTTTATACATTACATTCACTTGATTGAATAAACAGGTCTTGGTGCTCACGACCTCAATGCTCTGGCTATTATGAAGCCTCGGCAGAGGAACGGTGAGGCGATCCCACGATGATACTCAGGATCCTCTGGCCTGGCAGGTGCAGATATCTGGACTCCGTAGCGAAGGGCCTTCCGCTCTCTATGGGGTAATCCAATAGGGTGTCGAGTAGGCCCTCAGTAGCCAACCCTGCGCTGGGCTATCATTTACACGGGACTTCTCCACAAGAAACTAATCCCACTGGCAGGACAACCACTACCTACACCCACAACGGTCACACTATTCAATCACTCTTCCATACATTCAAAGACACACGGGAAAACATACCACTAGCATACCTACGCAAAGGAACAAGCCGAGCCGAACAGATCGAACCCCGAAGGTACCCTGAACAAGAAGGAACCCGGAACCCGAACTGGATCACGGCTAGGGTATTTATAGACAAAAAGGCGGGAAAATGTAAGTAGGGCTGAGTGCACCACTATTTGGGCAGTGTGCAGAGCTTTTTGGGTCATGTGCAGCTCTTTGGGGATGGGGTGCAAAGCAATTGGGGATGAGTGCAACCCTGAAAGTGGCGGGAAACCTTAGACAAGAGACCCCTTCCTTCTTTCGGATTAAGCTAACAGGAATATCATATTCCGATATAGCTGACTCACAGACTCCATTTAAAACAACCCCTTCCATCCCAGTTATACATGTTCAGTACATTACAGTGGTAACACCCCAGACTGCACCATCAGGGTCAGGGACATGGACATGCCCATGTGCATTGTGGGGGGATGCGGCCTACCCTCTCTTCCCCTGATTAATGAAGTCCTACACTGATTACTGTGACCACTCCAGGGAACAGTTCAACGCCATGGTTGTTGAGGGCACCTTTGGGCATCTGAAGGCATGCATCTGATGCCTCCTCACCAAGCTGGACATTGGCGAGTAGAACATCTCACACATGGTGGCCACATGTTGTGTCCTTCACAATATTTTTGAGAGGAAGGGGGAGGCATTCCTTCCAGGGTGGAGGGCAGAGGCTGACCGCATCCGCAGAGTGTTCGAGCAGCTGTGCACAGCTGCCATCCCGCAGGCCCTTCAAGGGGCCATGTGCATTCGGGAGGCCCTGAGGGAGCGTTTCTCCCAAGCACCCCCAGTGACACTCTCCCCTGGGCCTCCCCACTAGGGGCCTGTGCATTGCCCCTCTTTGCCTTTCCTCCCACACCCCTCCCTTCCCCCACTGCAGAGACAACAAAACACGCTTTTTGATTTTGAAAAAATAAGCTCTTTGTTTTATTATTTGGGGTAGAAGTGACTGGGGAAAAAACGTGGGAGAAGGAAGAAGAGAGGAAGGAATGGGAGGAGGGAGCTGGAATGGGGGAGGAGAGGTGCGGAGAGGCTCAGGGCTGGGGCTGGGAGTGGCGCCTGGCTCTGGTGATCCCACCACCATGGATGCAGGGGCCTCAGCAGCCACGGGGGAGGGAGAGTGGTTGGGGGAAAAGTGGGAAGGGCAGGAGCAGTGGCAGGAGCAGGCAGCATGCTGGTGATCAGGGACTGAACTGCTGCACACATGGTGTGGCCCTGCTCCAGCATCTCACGGCAGGTGTCTCACTGTAGCTGGATGTCTTCCTGCAGTCTCTGGTCCAGGGTCTGCTCCAGGGACTGAAGTACTGCGAAGTGCACCCGCTGGAACTCATCCATGGATCTCCTGCACCAGCAGGTCCCTTTGCTCCAGTCCCGGCATGTGGTCTTGCCCCGGGAGCAGCTGGAGCCGGGGGAGCTTCTGGAGCCATGACGGCAGTACTAAAAATAGCACTGCGGCCCTGGCTCCAGCCCCTGCAAACTGCTTTCCACATCGAAGGTAGAAAGTTAGTGAAGGGGCAGAAGGAGAACTAAGGGGAAAGTGGGGGTGAGGAGAGGAAGGGGTTTGTTCGGGAGGAGTAGGGCAGGAAAAGAAAGGGGCAGGCACCAAGGGGCAGGGTGGAGGACAAACAAATGCCAGGGGGCCAAGAAGAGACAATGAGGAAAAGGGCAGGAGTGGGGAGGGGAAGGAAGGTGTCAGTGGGGGTGCGAGAAGGGAGAGGACAGGGTGATGCTGGGAGAGGAAAGGGGAGGGACAATGGGGGCAAGAGGGAGGAAGAGGAGAGGGGAGGAGTGGGTGCCAGGAGAAAAGGGGTTGAAAGGAGGGATGGGCATGAGGAAGGCAGGAGATGGAGCAAGTCATGTGTGAGGGCTCAGAGGGGCATGAAGAGCCAGGAGAGCAGTGAGGGTGAGGGGTGAAGGGCAGCAGCAAGCACCAGGGGAGCAGATGGGATGAGAGGAGGCTGGGAGCCATGGCAACAGAGGGAAAAGGGAGAGGTTTATAAGATATTTATTAATAACTTGGGGCACACATCTGAACAAGCACACATCAACTCAATACTGGTGCACACTCCGCTCATGGGTGGAAAATCTTAGCAGGAACACTGCTTAACAGGGGTTGATATCTAGAACTAACTGCACTAGCTGTGGTAATGACTATATAGTGTGCAATAACGTATCTACCCTTTCTTTGCTACAGGGCACAAGCTATTCGTTATCAGCTTACAACTGGAAGAATTCCTTTCCTCTCTCCTAAGGAATACTATTACACAATTAGCTGCATTCTGAGTGGGCTATAAATTCCTTTGATGCCTCCTGCACTGGCCATTTGGAGAGGTGGGATACTACAGAAAATAGACTACTGATGGCAATTCTACAGCAAAATTTTCCATTATCAGAGGAGAAAGACTTTAACAACCCCCACGCTGGCCCTAGGAATGAAGAAGAGATGGCACCAAGTTTGGACAGTCTCTGCCTGCAACAAGGGAAGCCTGGCACCAGGCTTGGAGACTGGGCAATCTAGACCAAGTCTCTGTGCATTAGAGCTGTCAAATTTCTCCTCAGACTCAGCATGGTGGCAGCAGGGCAGAGGAGCCTCTTCCCATCTGAAAAGGCGGGACTTTGAGGGGAAAAGTTAAAGATTTTCCCTCCAAGAAGCGGTCCTCCAGCCAGCAGGGCTGGGAAATGAACGTGTTGTAGGAGATGGGCCCAGGAGTGGGCATTGTGGGCGTCAAGGCTAGGACACCTCCCTGCTTTACTGGCGCCTTTGGGCGGGGGAATAGTTTGGCTCAGACAGGCAGGTGATGAGGGGCATTGCAGAAGCGGCGGCAGCAGCAGGTGCTACCGAGCATGCGCACAGCGCTCGGGCATGCTCAGTGTCAACGAGGGAGCCCAATCTGATGGGGAGCAGAGCCTGGCACTCGGCAACCTTCGGCGGTTTCCGTGGGGGCCCGGCCGCCATTTTCTCGCTGCCTCTCTCCGCTCGCTGCCTGCGCGGCTCCTTGCCCTGCTTGCCAGCGCTTTGTCTTGGTCGGCGATGGACGGGTGAGTAACGGGGCGGAGGGGGAAGTGGGGGCCGCTGCCGCCCGCCGGGGTTTTGTTGCCTTCCCATCAGGGGCTGGGCAGAGCGGGGCTCGCTCCCCGTCCCGTGGCGGTCGTGGGGGGGCAAGGCGCCCAGCACGCCCCACTGAATACAGTAACGGGATCAGCGTCTGGGCCCTCCCTGTGGGGCAGCTGGAGGCCGACAGGGGCCCAGTGAGGATGGGGGCGGGGACGAGACAGTGTATAACGCGGGCTCAGCTGCCGGGCCGGAGGGGAGGGTCCGTGCCTGCCTCACCCAGGGCTCACTTAGCGCTGTGTTCGCTCTGCTGCCCTGTCGGGGTGTGCCCCACCCCTGCCCTCCTCCTCTTTTGTGGGGTTAGGGGAATGGTGTGAACAGCACCCTTGCTTGTTTAGGGTTGGCCGGAGAGGAGGAGCAGAAGCTGGAGGAGGCAGATGTCAATCTCTTTTGTTTTCAATGGGTGCTTAATAGTCCCTCAGCCTTTTTTATTTAAGGTAGAAAGACGCCTTTGTGTACACTGCAGGCAGGCGGGCAGTAAAAACCGAAGTAGAGATGGGTTAGCAGGCATCAGCCATATGGGACAGCCAGGGCCTTCAATCCTGGCAGGGAGTTTGGGTGGGTTAACTATACACAAGGCCCTCTTTTCATTGGGAATGGGAAACGTCGCTGGTGTTTATAGTTGCTGTCAGCATAAACACTTACACTGCATCTTGCTGCCCCCAGAATGCATTAAAGTTGGCTCACTTGTTTGAGACCAGTTAAACAATCTCGTGTGTATGTGTTAGTTAAACATATAATCTATTGGTAATACAATTTTAAAAGTCTTTATGTGTGTGTGTTTGTCGTCTTAACGTTGTGTTATAAGCTCTGTATAAAAAGTCAATCCTTCGTGCTATCCACAAATTGATAGCCATGGTAGCGGCATTCATTACTTACCACATTTCTTTTTGACATTTATGGTATTTTGTGTAAGATGGGGTGGTCTGTATTCTATTTTGGATTGTTCTATTCTGTCTACCCAGGGTGAAATCCTGCAAATGGTTTTGCACAAGAGCACGTCTGTGCTGTTGGCCCACATGGGTGTTGGTGCCATTTTTAGGATCCAGCCACCAATGTGCTCATCATTTTCAGTTCAGAAACAGTATGAATCACTTTCTGCCCTAAATTGTTCTGTAAGGATCACTACTAAAGAGTGAACAAAAAGATTTTCTTATGTATTACACCTGTTCATAAATCTTTCTGTTCTCACCTTATCCATTGTCTCACAATGTGCAGAGACTACCTCTTCAGACTTTTTCTGGCATTGACCAAAATGGGTATCTATCAGATGGGGAGAAGGAGGCTGGATGGGGTGAATTTTCTGACTTCTTAATTCCTGTTTCCAGATAGAGCTAGCTCCATTAGGTAGTGTTCATTGACATCATGGACACTTTTTGTAGCTGTGGGCACTCATGGATTCTCTGTTCAGTATTCCTTCTGAATATCTTTTATTTATTTTGAACCTTTGGGCCTACTCCCATTACTATCTAGTTTTTTGTTGACTTCTCTATTCTTGTAAGTGGGTTGCCTTTGCTATTTTAATGAACAGAGCTATAGAAAATTCTAAATATTGAAAGTTGATTAAAATACGTTAGAAGGTTCAGTTTTGCAGGAGGAAATCACACTTATTTTGAGGGTGAATATAAAAATTAAAGTCTGACATGTTTATTAATATTAAAGCAGGTTTCTTATTTTCTTTACAGCATTGTCACTGATGTTGCAGTTGGCGTGAAGGTAGGATGCGAATCTAGTTGATGATGAACTGGCAACCTATTAGTATGATGTATGTTAATTTGTGGAGTTGAAGTGAGCTGCAAGATTTTAATAAATGATTGTCAGATGACATTTTGTCAGCGAGATATGCGTTAATAAACAGAAAACTAAGTTGGAGGCTGACTAGAAAAGAGAATCTAATATCAAGATCAGTCACATGGGCACCCCGTTAATATAGTGATATAAACTTTTTAAATTTAAAAACTTTAAATACTTCATAAACATTTTTAAATAAATATATATCATTCCAACAGATGTATTCTCTCAGAAATAATGTTTGAGCAACATTTTGTTCTCATTGCTTGCTTCATGGTGACCTTAAAAACTGACTTTTTTCCGCCTCCCGACCTGCAAACAATTCCAAATGAGGTCAACAAGTCTTGGATACCTGTAATGGGAGCAGAATATGGGAATGAAGTTTTGCCGTGCATATCTGAGAGCAGAAGTTTGCTGCTGTGTAGTTTTTTTTTTTATTCTGCCTTTCTCTCCACCCTTCATTTCTACATTGGCACAGTTCTTACAACTGGAGAACTTATAGTTAATTTTAGTTAGCCCTCTGATTCTTTCATTCTTGAAGTGAATTTTGCATTCGGGAATCAGATCAATACTTTGTACCAGCTAGATGCGACAAAAAACTAGTTAACATGAAGGGAACAATGGCATGGGTCTAGCCTTGAACTATACAGACAAATATGTTGCCACAGCTGCACAATTTATGAACAGATGAGAGCATTTTCTAGTGTGAATATTTGTTGAAGAGCATATTTGGGATTATGAAAGCGAACACAGCAAAATTCTTTCATTATGAAGTAGACTCTTGAAAGTAGCACTCCAAAAAAATAAACTTCCAATTGCACTAGAAACAACTACATTACATAATTTCAGCACTTTAACCCCTTTCAGTATCAGTCTTTTAGGATCCCTGAATCATATATAATAAAATAATTCTTGTTAAATTGTGTATTATTTGAAAGAATTGTGCAAGTTCTGTTAGAGAATCTTTGTTTTATATCCTGCGGTACTTAAAGGCAAAACTTTCCTTCATTCCAAGACCATCATGTTCTTAGAATTCTAAGTTTTTCATGTTTCTAAGTTTAAACATTGATGAGACATGTTCAGAGCAAATTGAGATCCATTATCTAAAGTGTATTTTAAAATAAATGAGAAAATTCCCTATGTACAGGGCTCGACAAACTGCGGCGAGAGCTACTTGCCAGCTCCGCACCGCGCATGCACCAGACCGGCACTGCGCATGTGCACCGCGCCGGTGAATGGGGCACACGGAGCGACCGGCTGAAATCTACTCACCACGGGCGAGTAGAAAAAGCGGTTTGTCAAGCCCTGCCTATGTACATCTGTATATAAAAAGTAAACATTTTAGTGAGGATATATTTTGTTTATCTTGTGGAAGATGTTGCATGAAGAGCCTAAAAAAGATTGGGAAACTACAACAGTCAATAAAGGGAGGACCCTTTAGAGAACAAGCCCCCAAAAGAGTCAGACATCTGAGGTAACATATAGACAAGGACAGGGAGATATTCATGGGCACCTGATAGTGTTAAAGAGTCAGGTACTTCACAATTTTTTGCTTGAAAGCAGACTTTGTGGGTGTGGTTCTTTTGTTTTGTTTTTTTTAAAGGAAAAAAGCATCTATTTGCACGATGAGGAACGTGCAGGGTAAGAGCTAGTTTTTGAAGAAAGCAGTTACAAGCTGATACGCCTAACTTCAGTACCAAGCAGACTGATTTAAACTGCATTAAAGAAGAGACTTATCAGAGACATAGATGAACACGATATGTTGGGAAAGAGTTACAGAAGTCATGTTAAAGGGAAATTGCGTGTCAGTGGCATATTGTAATTTTTCAAAGGGGTCAACAAGAATGTGGCCAAGGGTGAACCCAGTGGATGTAGTATATTTGGACTTTCAGAAAGTCTTTGACAAGGTACCACACTAAAAGTTCTTAAGCAAACTAAGAAGTCATGGGATAAGAGGGAAGGTTCTCTCATGGATCAGTAACTGTATGAAAAATGAAATACATAGGGTAGGAATAAATGGTCAGTTTTCAGAATGGAGTGTGGTAAGTAGTGGTGTCCCTAAGAGATATGTACTGGGACCATTGCTGGTAAAGATATGTATAAATGATCTGGAAAAAAGGATAAACTCAAGGTAGTTAAATCCAAAGCAGATTAAGAAGAGTTACAAAGGGATCTCACAAAACTGGGAGATTGGGCAATAGAATAGCCAATGAAATTCGGTATTGGTAAATGCAAAGTAATGCATGTTGGAAAACGTAATCCGAACTATACATACAAAAAGATGGGGTCTAAAATTAGCTGTTATCACCCAAGAAAGAGCTTTTGAAATCATTATTGTTATTTCTCTAAGAACATCAGCTACAAGTGCAGTAACAATCAAAAAACTAATAATTTTGCAAACCATTATGAAAGGAATAGATTTCCACTGTCAAGAGACAGAATATTGGGCTAGAGAGACTACTGGTCTGATTCATTGTGGCCATTCTTATGTTCTTATAAGTAAGCCAGACTAAGGCTGCGTTTTTACAGCACAAATTTATATTAACTCAAGTTATGTCAGCATACAATTGCTGCAGTTAGTGTATTGGTTGTGCACATGCATACTTGGATCCTTGTGCTGCAGTTAGTGTATTGGTTATGCACATGCATACTTGGATCCTTGTGCTGGCTGTGTGTACTTACTAGGAGTGCTTGTGTCAATGTGGAGTGCAATACATGATCCGTAGGCAAACTCACTGTGCAATCCAGTTCTCTAACTTTTGCATTATGTGGTCAAAACTAGTCTCAGAGAGGAGACTGGGAGTCTTTGTCAGCATCCCACTTTGCATCTGCCTCCATGTTGTTATTGCATATCTGTCTTATAATTTTTTTATCCTTTTTTCAAAATCCCGCAAACCCACATGCCCGTCCTTGCTGTCTACCATCTCAGACAGAAGCACAAAGCCTGAGTAGCTTTTCAGTATTGTCATGAGTTTTGCAAGTACAGATTCACAATCCTATGGTATTTGCAGAGCATCAAGAAGACCTGAATATATAGGGACCCTTGACAGGGAGAGTATAATGATTCCTTGGAGGACAGATTGAAGAATCTGGGACATAGGAAGAATCAATTGAATGTTGTTGGAGCCTATGGAGATGGTGAAGCACCATTTCTGGACTTGTTTCTTGAGAAACAAGCACTCCCTGGTGAGATCTCATTGTAATGTAGGCTTGAGATGATGAGTAGTGGCTGCAGAACTTTTGGATGTACATGGCCATGTTCCTGGATCTGTCTAGTGAGTTTATGCCAACCTTCCTGGGCAGGGCACCATAATGAGAGCTTCATTGACAATAGAGAGGTGAGTGGTACTCACACTGTGGAAACCTGCAACATTAGATTTCTACCTGTCAATCAGGAATTGATTTGGAGTCGAGATGCTACTATCGAGATGCTGAAGGAGCACTCAAAGACGATCAGGTCATTGTGGAGAAACTAAATGAATTCTTTGCTTCGGTCTTCCCATTTGAGGATGGTAGGAAGATTCCCAAACCTTGAGCCATTATTTTTAGGTGACAAATCTGAGGAATTGTCCCAGATTGAAGTATCATTAGAGGAGGTTTTGGAACAAATTGATAAACTTAACAGTAACAAGTAACTGGGACCAGATGGCATTCACCCAAGAGTGAAATTGCAGAACTATTAACTGTTTTGTAGACTATCCTTTAGATCAGCTTCTGTACCTAATGACTGGAATATAGTTAATGTGACGCCAATATTTAAAAAGGACTCTAGAGGTGCTACAGACCTGTAAGTCTAATGTCAGTACCTGGCAAATTAGTTGAAACTATAGTAAAGAATAAAATTGTCAGACACCTAGATGAACATAATTTATTGGGGAAAAGTAACTACAGCCGGTCCCCAAGTTATGAACGGGTTACGGACCAAACACTTGGCCGTAACTCGAAATGTTCGTAAGTGGACCCCCATTGAGTTACATTGCAACCTCGCTGTTCGTAAGTGCGGGTCGCATTCGTAACTCGGGGACCGCCTTTACAACTGCTTAATGGGAGGTTTGTTCATAAATGCAAATGGTTGTAAATTGACCATTCGTAACTTGGGGACCGGCTGTAGTGGGGTCCATAATGGGACCAGTCCCATTCAACCTATTTATAAATGATCTGGAGAAAGGGGTAAATAGTGAGATGGCAAAATTTGCAAATGATACTAAAAATTGCTCAAAATAGTTAAGACCAAAGCAGATGAAATTTAATGTTGGTAAATGTAAAGTAATGCATATTGGAAAAAATAATCCCTGCTATACATACAAAATGATGGGGACTAATTTAGCTATAACTACTCGAGAGAGATCTTGAAGTCATTATGGATGGTTCTTTGAAAACATCAACTCAAAATGTAGCAAACAGGAATCATTAACAAAAGGATAGAGACTAAGACAAAGAATATCGTATTGCCTCTATATAAATAAAAAAAACCCTATGGTATGTCCACATCTTAAATACTGTGTACAAATGTGGTCGCCTCATCTCAAAAAAGACATATAGGCATTGGAAAAGATTCAGAATAGGGCAACAAAAATGAGGGTTTGAACAAGTCCCATATGAAGAGAGATTAAAAAGTCTGTGACTTTTTGGCTTAGAAGGAGGCTATGATAGAGGTCTATAAAATCATGACTAGTGTGGATAAACTGAATAAGGAAAAATTATTTACTTGTTCCCAAAGCATAAGAACTAGGGGTCATCAAATGAAATTAATAGGCAGCAGGTTTAAAATAAACAAACAGAAATTTTTCTTCACACTGCGTGCAGTCAACTTGTGGAAGTCCTTGCCAGAGGATGTTGTGAAGACCAGGACTTTAACAGGGTTCAAAAAAAGAACTGGATAAACTCATGGAGGTTAGATCCATCAATGGCTATTAGCCAGGATGGGTAGGAATGGCATTCCTAGCCTCTGTCAGAGGCTGGGAATGGGTGATGGGAGAGGGATTGTTTGAAGGTTCCCTGTTCTGTTCACTCCCTCTGGTGCATCTGGCATTGGCCACTGTCAGAAGACAGGATACAGGGCTAGATGGACCTTTGGTCTGACCCAGTATGGCCATTCTTATGTTCTTATGAGTTAGGAAATCCACTACAGGGGCTACTGTACAGGTTTTTGTATCTCCTTTTATAGAGGTTTATGACTCTTCAATGTGTAGGAGATAATGGAATGTCTTTGCAGCTGTGAGGCTCCTGAACTGTGATGGAGCAGTAGATGGCATACACATCCCTCTTTTGGCACTAGACCATATTGCCACCGAGTACATTAATAGACAGGGTTACTTTTCTATGGTAATGAAAACTTAGGTGGATCATTGGGGATGCTTTACTGACGCTCGGGTGGACTGGTCTGGCAAGATGTGTGATGCTGTTCTCTTTAAGAGTACTGGACTGTTTAGAAAGCTACAGACAGGGACTTCTTTTTCCTCTACTGTTGGATTACCACTGGCAATATTGAAATGCCAACCCCTTGCTCATCTGGTTCATGAAACCATGGACCAGTCACCTTGACAGCACCAAGAGGTGATTCAGTTATTGGCTCACCCGGTACTGAATGACGGTTGAATGTGCATTTGGTTACACTCCACTCTGCTGTCTCCACTGTTTGGACCCATGTCACTCCCTGGACTGCAGCATCCTCTTTGGAACTCTGCCTTCTGGCAGAGTCCACCATTCTGCTCCCCTCCCCCCCCGCCCCCCCCGAGTTATCAGCAGTCCTCTGTCTTACATCTGCCAATATGCTCAACTGCATCCAAGATCTAGCTCCTCACTTCAGGGGAAAGTCACAGTTAAGTGGTGGTGTGTGTGGGGGAACCCAAGCCCTCCTACTACTCTGGGTCCCTACCCAGAGACCCTCTGATGGCAGCCTTGTCCTGCCCTCCTTCACTCCCCATTTATTGCTCACTCTCCCTGACCATTTCCCCGCTACCCTTGCACTCTCATAGCCCTTATGTCAAGGTCCACAGCTTGGCAGGTAACACGGCCGGAACCTTTCTCTCTCTGTTCCCCTGAGCTTGCCCAGCACTGCTCCACCTCAGGTTCTTCTCCCAAGGAACCAGTCCTGCGCCCTCCCCAATTAGGACCCAACTGTCCATAGCTTTGCTGAGCAGCTCCTTATAAATAGGGCTCCCCAAGCAAGCCACCCTCTGATTGGCTCTTAGTGAGCCTTTTCCTGATTGGCTAGTGCTCTGCGCAAGCCCCCTCCAGCCTTCTTTAACCTTTCCTGGCCTGAGTGGGACAGATGCATTTACCTTCATGATTTGATAGAATCATAGAGCTGGAAGAGACCTCAGGAGTCATCAGATCCAGCCCCCTGCCCAAGGCAGGACCAATCCGAACTAAATCAACCCAGCCAGGGCCCTGTCAAGCTGAGACTTAAAAACCTCCAGGGATGGAGATTCCACCACCTCCCTAGGTAACCCATTCCAATACTTCACCACCCTCCTAGTGAAATAGTTTTTCCTAATGTCCAACCTAGACCTCTCCCACTGTAACTTGAGACCATTGTTCCTTGTTCTGCCATGTCATTACTGTGAACAGCCTCTCTCCATCCTCTAGTCATAGTCCCTGTCCAGGCTTTTTCTTGGGAGGAAGGATGGATGAGAATACCACTTGTCCTCCAAACTCTTTACTCCTCCTTCCCAGAGTCCTGTACTCTGCAGTGATCTGCTCAAAGTCATTCTTGTCAGTATCTTTGGTGCCCACATGGGTAAGTGGGAAGGGGTAGGAAGTCCAAGGACTTGATGAATCTTGGCAGACTGTCACATCTTGAGTTCTAACTCAAGGCAAGCAACATTCTTCTTGGGAATCCTGGTCCCAGTTGGCAGATGGATGACTGCCCCACTTGGGGGAGAGTCCCTGACCACCCTCACCTTTCTCCTCCTCTTGTGATTGGTGCGACAATGTATTCCATGTCTTCTGCTCAACTTGGTCGCTTGATACCTTCCCTCAGATGACTCTTCCAAGGCAGTCAGAGCAGAGAGCAAGAATAAGGTTGCTTGTCATTCAGAGAGCCTGAAAGTGGATGCTTGCCTCTGTATGTGTTGAGCGTATACTGGTTCTCCTCCTTCTGTAGGTCTCACACTGGCAGTTTTCTTTCTGGTTGTTGAGCAGTCCTCCCTGTGCTGCTATTTATGATTTTTGGACATCCTGTGCCTCTCTTATCAAATCTTGATTATATCCAGGAACTCTTCTTTTTCTTTTATTTAATACAGGGTTGATACTTTGGCTTCCAGTCCTTTAACCTATATCAATGGGTTCTGAGATTTTGTACTAGTGACCCCTTTCACATAGCAAGCCTCTGAGTGTGGATCCCCTTATATATTTTAAATGTATTTAATACCAATATGAATGTTGAAGGTAAAACAGAGTTTGGGTTGGAGGTTGACAGCTCATAACCCTCCTCCTCCCCCCCCGGTAGTAATTTCACAGGCAGTGTTCCCTCAAATTTTTTTCCACCCCAAACAGAATGAATTTTCTTATGTGCCCCAATGTGGAGATGATGTGCGACACATCACTTTCATATTGGTGCACATTAGAAAATTCATGCGGCAGGAGTGGGACCAAGAGTTCTGAATGTAGGAGAGGGCTCAGGCCTGGGGCAGAGGGTTAGGCTGCAGGAGTGTGAGAGATATGGCTGGGGTTGAGGGGCTCAGGGCTGGAACAGAGGATTGGGGTGGAAGGGCTCTGGCTGGGGATGTACATAGGGCTGGGGGTGATGGGTTTGGGGTGCAGAAAGAGTGCTACAAGTTTGGCTTTGGACTGTGGTGTGGGCTTTGGGTTGAAGCTAGGGATGAAGACTTTGAGATCCAGGAGAGTACTCAGGGCTGGGGGGACTCAAGGAGAGACAGGCCTTGGGCTTACCTGGGTGCCTCCCTGCTGGGACTGGTGGGGGACAGGTTCTTTTTCCTCAGCTGCAACAGCTTGGTGATGGGGCTGGCAGGGAAGGGTGTCTTTTGCCTGGCTGCGCATCTCGGTACTGAGGCTCCTCCCTGTCGGCCCTTGTAGCCTCAGGGCTTGGGAAGGGAGATCTCTCCCCCCTGCAGCCTTAAGCCTTTGAACGGGGCTTAATGGGAAGCTGCGTGATTGTGCAGTTATCAGATTAGGGGGAACTGAGCTCCTGAAACCCTCAGGGGTTCCAACCTCCCAGTTTGAAAACCCCTTCTCTATATCTTAGTAAAGTGTATGGGATTGAAAACGATAAAGTACGGCTAGGAACTAAAGAGAAGTAGTCAAATGAAAAAGAGTTCCCATCAGTTTCATCACATGAAGGCAGACCCCTAATAATTTTATGAGTGTTTATACAACTGCTAGAGATCTAAATACTTAGATGCATGAACTTGAATGTTGCTCAATGAGGATATTTGTAAGGAGTCTCAGAAACTTGGTGAAATGCTGAAAACAATGGTACGTAGTAAATACATTGTTAGGTACAAAATATATAAGAATGACAGAATACTTATGGGAGAGTGGCATTGGAGGTAAAGTATAGAAGCAAGTAATGTAAAAGTTTTATTCATTCAAGACAGCATCATAGTCTGAGTATGGGTAAATTTCCATTCTTGAATAATAGCAGTATAGCAATAGGAATATTGCTACCAACCTCTTGATCAGATGATGGGTGATGGTGATTGTGAAATGCTCAAGGAAATTACTTACCTACGTGCATTTAGCTTCCATCCAAGACATATTACCCAACCAATTGTTTACAGCCAGGCCGTAAGATACAACTGAATTTGCTCCAAACCCACTGACAGAGACAAACACCTACAGGATCTCAGTCAGGCATTCTTAAAACTTGAATACCCACCCAGGGAAGTGAAAAAACAGATTGATAGAACTAGACGAGTACCCAGGCATCAGCTTCTTCAAGATAGGCTCAACAAACAAAATAACAGAACACCACTGGTCATCACCTACAGCCCCCCAACTTAAACTCCTTCAGCACAATCTACAACCTATCCTGGAAAACAATCCCTCACTCTCACAGGCCTTGTAAGACAGGCCAGTTCTTGCCTAAAGACAACCTCCTAACCTGAAACAAATTCTTTTCAGCAACCACACATCACACCTCAAACATACTCAACCAGGAACCCACCCCTGCAATAAACTCCGGTGCCAACTCTGTCCACACATCTGTACAAGTGACATCATCACAGGACCTAACCACATATGCCACCACATCAGAGGATCATACAACTGCACATCCACTAATGTGATATATGCCATCAAGTGTCAGTAATGCCCCTCTGCCATGTATGCCAAACTGGACAGTCTCTACAACAAAGGATTAATGAACATAAATCAGATATTCAGAATAGTTGGGGAACATTTTAGCTTGCCCGGGCTCTCATTAATGGATCTAAAAGTTGCTTTCCTCTTACAAAGCAATTTCAGAAACCAGCTAGAGAGAGAGAAAGTGGGGAACTTGCCTTCAAATACCAATTTGACACATTTAATCAAATTGGATGGGCCATTATATTCCGCACCCAAATGACATCAAAAGCTAAGTATTGGGCACTTACAGCCCACTCTATTAGCCTCATTTAGCACGGACACTTTAGTTGACAAGATTTTTTTCCCCTTTCCTTCCCTATCTCCCCTCTTTTTCTGCTATTTATTTGTGTCTCTGGACCCCTTGCTCCATTCATCTGAAGAAGTGGGTTGTGCCTACAAAAGCTTATGATACTATCTGCATTTTTTGTTAGTCTCTAAGGTGCTGCAGGACCATTCGTTTTTTTTTAAGTTTAGCAATTACAGAAAACAAAATCCAATAATAATGGAGGATTTCAAGTAGGCTTATATTGACTGGGTAAATCTCATTTCTGGATGAAATGCAGAGAAGTTTCCAATCCCCATTAGTAGTTTCATCTTGAGGAGAGGCAATTTGTGATTTTAGTCCTAAGTGAAACACAGGATCTGGTCCAATTGATAGAAAATAGCTGAACCGTTCAGTTATAGCAATCCTAGTGTAATTAAATTTAACATCATTATAGGGAAGAAATATTGAAGAAACCCACCACAGTAGCATTTAAGTTCAAAAAGGGGGACCACACAAAAATGAGAGAGCTAGTTAAATTGAAATTAAAAGGAACAATAATGTGTGAAATCATAGAATCCTAGGACTGGAAGAGACCTCAAGAAGTCATGGAGTCCAAGCCCCTGCCCAAAAGCAGGACCAACCCTAACTAAATCATCCCAGCCAGGGCGTTGTCAAGTTGGGACTTAAAAACCTCTAGGGATGGAGATTCTACCATCTCCCCAGGTAACCCATTCCAAGTGCTTCACCACCCTCCTAAAGAAATAATTTTTCCTAATATCCAACCTAGACCTCCCCCACTGTAACTTAAGAACATTGCTCCTTGTTTTGCCATCTGTCAGTACTGAAGTGCCTGTAAACTGCATGGAAGCTATAGAAAATGCCATAGCAGAGGCTCAGATTAAATGTATACCCCAAATTTTAAAAAAAGCAGTAAGGGGACCAAGGCTAAATAACAAAGAAGTGGTTAGATGCAAAAAGACACACTCTTAAAATTTGATATTCAAATCCTACTGAGGAAAACAAGCATAAACTTGGGTGGTCAAGTGTGAATGTAGAATTATGCAGGAGGAAAAAGAATTTGAAGAGCCACTAACAAAAGACACAAACAGCATACCTTTTAAAAAACATACGTCAGAATCAGGAAGCCTGTCAAATAATTAGTAGGGCTACTGGCTGATTGAGGTGCTATCCATGTACTTGTACTCAAGGAAGACCGGGCTGTCACATAGAAGCTAAATACATTTTTTGCATCGGTCTTCACTACGGAAGATATAAGGGAAATTCCCACACCTGAGTTATTCTTTTTAGGTGGGATATCTGAGGAACTGTCCAAAATTGAGATTTTCAGTAGAGGTTGTTTTGGAACGAATTGATAAATTAATCAGTAATAAGTTACCAGGTCCAGATGGTACTCACTAAAGAGTTCTGAAGGAACTCAGACATGTAATTGCAGAGCTACCAACTATGGTATGTAACCTGTTGATTAAATTAGTCCACATATAAGAGGCAAGGGAAGGCAGTGCCTCCTTGGGTCTTGGTGCTCAAATGTTTCCTTTCTTTCTATCCCTATTCTGATAGATCCTGCAGCCTCCCACAGCAGGCTTTTGCAGTCTTGTGAATGTCTTTTTGCTCTCCCTCCCCACCCCTGCCCCTGTGGATCTATTATTTAAAAAGTGAAAAGCCTTCCAGCTTGCTAGAAATATTAGCACAACATTGAACTTGTGAAAGAGCCATTACATGTTAATGAAGTCATTTAACAGGCATGTGCCAATCTAGAGGTATATACTGTCAGTCTCTGAACTTACTGACAAAAACAGTTGAGCATTACTATAATAGCTTAAAATTGGCTTTAAATATTTCATTAGTTTGTTGCTGAAGATTATAAAATCACATCTCTGAAAGTTGTTGCATAGGTTTTAGATGCACAATCTGAATATTCAGCTTTAGCCTTAAATGCTTAAAAACTTCAAAAGACCACCCTTATCTAAAATGCACATTTTATATAATTAACAAAAATTAATTCCAAAGCCTTTCTCCATTTCTGCTGTAATCTTTCTCCTTTCACTCCCCCTGTCCCCTTAAAGGGACAACATCCCTTTTCTTTCAGATAGCTGGACAAATGAGTTTCCCTTTCTTTACTTCTATTTTTAAGATAACTCTCCACCAAATAACTCTCCACCAAGTACCTTAATAAGAAATAAATTCCTATGTTATGCCTAAAATCTTTGGAAACATATTTTTCACATAAACATATCTGTTATGAGATCACACAAAATAAATTAGCGTTCCCTTTTTCTAAAAGCTATGAAATTTGATATGAACACACTCAGCCGCTGACTGATTAATTTAAAATAATGTCTTTATTTCAGTGTGTTAAATATGTAGTAATCTGGAAAGATTACTGCCTTTAAAAGTACATTTAAAATATAAAATCAACTTAGAAATACTGATTAAGAAAATGTAAAACAGAGAAGATTCATGTATTCCTTAATATTTAATGTTGTATTCAGCAGGACAGCTGATTTGCCCTTAATACAAATTTTTGCAAATAAATTTGACAGATTTCAATATATATAAAAAAACCTATGGCTGATATTTTTCATTCCTAAATTAGGTGATTTTAATTAAGTATCTTCTGCATGTCCAGTCATCACAATCTGGCATGCAGTGTAAAACATGCTCCATTTTCTTTAGAAAGAGATTTAGAAAAGTGGGTTTTTTAAATGTCATTTGCTATGTTTGGGTTCAGGGATTTGGCTGGAATGGGGGTTGAGCAGAGAGGGTGAGGGAAGAGAAGAAAGAGAAAGTGGGGAGGAGGTGGGGCCCAGAGAGTGCAGGGGTGGAGTATGGGCAGGGCCACAGGCTGGGGAGCTTGCCTCCCCATGCAGCATCTTCACCAACCACCTATGAATCAGCCATTGTACAAGAAGACTGGGGGCTAGCTAACATAATGCTGTTGCTAAGCTGATCCTGGCAATTGCAAGCCATTAAGCCTACCAGGCAAAGTTAGTTGAAACCATAGTGAAGGATAAAATTATCAGACGCTTAGATGAACATGATATGCTGGGAAGACTCAACATTATTTTTTAAAGAGAAATGCCTAACCAATCTATTAGAATTCTTTGAAGGAGACTGAGGGAGTCAACAAATGCATGGACAAGGATGAAGCAGTGTTCTTGGATTTTCAGAAAATCTGTGGCCAGTTCCCATAGCAAAGGGTCTTAAGCAGGGGTAAGCAATACTTTTTGAAGGGGGGCCACTTCACAAATTTTGAAGTGGTTGCGGGCTGCCCCAGAAGGGGAAGGGCCTCATGCAAAGGGTGGGTCCATGAGGCTTCCCATGCTCCCCCTCTCACAGACCCTGATTGGCTTGGAAGCGAGGGGAGCACATGAAGTCTTTGCCCCCAACCCCACTGCCTTGAGAGAACCGCCAACTCCCCAGTCCCCAGGTCTCGATTGGTGGGCTAGATCTGGCTTGTGGAGGCTGTCTTGCCCACCTCTGGGTAAGGGATTCGAGTGTAGTAGGGCCTTTGAGGTCTGGGAGGGTATGTCTACACTTGCACCCTAGTTCGAACTAGGGATGCAAATGCAAGCATTCGAAATAGTCAATGAAGCGGGGATTTAAATATGCTGTGCTTCATTAGCATGATCTCGCCAGTACGCTAGTTCGAATCACAGCTGATTCGAACCAGGAAGTGCACGCTGGGATGTGTTAGTTCGAACCAAACCCCTTGGTTCGAACTAATGTTACTCCTCAAAAAATGAGGCTGCCCCCAAAAATGAGGAGTAACGTTAGGGGTTTGGTTCGAACTAACGCATCCCGGCGTGCACTTCCTGGTTTGAATCAGCTGTAATTCGACCTAGCGCGCTGGCGAGATCATGCTAATGAAGCGCGGGATATTTAAATCCCTGCTTCATTGACTATTTCGAATGCCTGCATTTGCATCCTTAGTTCGAAGTAGGGTGCAAGTGTAGACCTACCCGGAGGGAGTTTGAGTGAAGAAGGCAGTTGTGACCTGGGGCTGGGGACTGCGGTGCAGGGGTCTGTGTTGTGACCTAGGGCAGGAGGGGATTGTGATCTGGGGCAGCGCACTGGGGTGCAGGGTCTGGGAGGGGTATGGGCTCAGGAAGGGGGCAGAGGGTTTGGCTTATTTAGGATGGTGGATAAGAAGGGGGAGTAGAGGGCTGGGGGGAGAGGGAAGATCTGGGGTGCCAGAGGCAGGCTCTGGCTGGGAGACTTAGCAGTGAGACTCCTGGCCCGCAGTTAGCTCGTTTCCCAGGCAGGAGCCTATGCTGCCGCCACACAGGCTGCAGTGCCATGTGCTTTGTGAATAAGACCCTAAGGGGAGGGGGGAGTGGTGCTTCATGTGCTGCCTATTTTTCAGATAGACAGCTTCCATTGGCCGAAAAACTGGCCAATGGGATTGTGCTGGGGTAGGACCATCCATGAAGCACCACTCCTTCCTTCCCTCCAAGCTCACAGTTTGTAGAACACAAATGGCCCTGCAGCCACTCTACTGAGCGGGATTGGGGCAAGCAGGGGAGTCTGCCTGAGACTCCCTGCTGTGTTTGCTGGCCGGATCTGGTTGCTTGGTGGTCTGGATCTGGCTGCAGAGGATGTTTTCCCGTGGCCTGGTCTGAAGCAAAATAAGGAGCTGGGGATAAGAGGGTAGGTCCTCTCACAGATCAGGTACTATTGGCATATCGCCACACAACAATTAATAAGTTGTGTATGTGCGTAGTTGACTTATTGTGTTGGTGGTGCATGTCCTCAGTAAGAGTGCTCATATTGCTTGTAAGTATGGGGCATTGTGGTATGGCTCCTGAAAGCCATTAAGTCAATACGTTGATACTGCATAGACCTAATTACATCAGTAGTGACTCTGTACTATTTGGGGATATGGTGTTACTAAACTAGCATAGAAAGGCTCTTGTACAAGTAAGTTGTTGCAAGTCTGTTTGTCACCCTAACTCCTTTGAATACACCAGGCCCATTGTAGTTAAGTCCAGAGCTGACCATGAATAGCTCTAAAGGTATCTCAGAAAACTGGGAGACTAGGCAACAAAGTGGCAGATGACATTCAATGTTGATAAATGCAAAGTAATGTTTTATTGGAAAATGATATCCAGTTACACATACAAAATGATGAGATCTGAATTAGGTGTTATACTCAAAAAAAAGATGGAGTCATGATGGATAGTTCTGTGAAAATACTCTCTCTGTATATCAGCAGTCAAAGTAGAATGTGAGAAACTACTAGGAAAATAATAGATACTAATGGAAAATACTGTAATTCATAATTGTCTTATATACATACATGCTACTCCCAGACCTTGAATGCTGGGTACAGTTTGGTTACCCCATCTCAAAGATACATTAGAATTGGAGAACATTGGGGGAGTGGAGCTAGTACCCATGGGGTGCTGGATTTTAAGCAAAGAGAAATAACTGGCACTGCTTCCTACCTTAAAAAGGGTATAAGTGCCTAAGGGTATGTCTAGACTACAGGGTTTTGTCGACAAAAGTCACTTTTGTCGACAGAACTATACCTGCGTCTACACTACCACTGAGTTCTGTCGACATAATGTCGACAGAACTCGGCAGTTTTGTTGACGGCGGTAAACCTCATTCTACAAGGAATAACGCCTTTTGTAGACAGAGTTCTGTCGATAGAAGGCATTATTGCATCTACGCTGTCCTTTGCGTCTACACTCTCATTTTGACAAAGCAGCTTGCCGACAGAAACTCTTTGTTGACAGAAGCTTTGTCGACAGTATCTGTGGACAAAAGCCTGTAGTCTAGACGTACCCTATATAGCCATCTACTTCTTGTCAAAGGCTACGTCTAGACTGCAAGCCTCTTTTGAAAGAGGCTTTTTTGAAAGATGCTTTCAAAAAAGTGCGTCTAGACTACAACCAGTACTTTCGAAAAAGCAAGCCGCTTTTTCGAAAGAGAGCACCCAGGCAGTCTGGATGCTCTTTCGAAAAAGCACAGTTTGCATTACATAGTGCCTTTTTTTGAAAAAGCACTTTTGAAAAAAAGGCGTTCTTCCTCATAAAACGAGGTTTTCCACGGTCGAAAAAACTGCTGCGTTCTTTCAATTTACTTTCGAAAGAACACGGCAGCAGTCTAGATGCAGGGGAAGTTTTTTCAAAAAAAGGCTACTTTTTTTCTAGACACACCCAAAGATATCACATAAAGGGAACGTCAAGTGTTCCAAGGTCCGTCCACTAAGAACCCGAAGGCAAAAAAGATGTATTTATTTGGGAGAAAAGTATATTCCATCTGAGGTTTACAGCTTCACATCCCAAACAAACAGACCATTATTAATAGGTACTCCCAACAGCTGTGGAGCATTTGCCAAATTCGCAGAGCTGCTGCCATCAGACTTCCACTCCGATTTCACAGCCTTAGTAAAGGAGGGCAAACTTTTGTATATAGAGCCTCCCCTACATGCAGCTCTTGATGAAACAGATACTGTTGCTCGTGCCTTGGTAGCAGCTACGCAAATGAGCTCTTGGCTCCAAGTTTCTGGGCTACCCCATGATGTCCAGCACACAGTCCAGGACTTGGCCCTTGAAGGTCCTAGTCTTTTTTTTTTTTTTTTTTTTTTTTTTTTTTTGGAAAAGACTGAGCAAAGGCTCAACAACCTGAAGGACTTGAGAGCTAATCTAAAGTCCCTGGGCATACACAGTCCTGCCACCCAAGGGGAGGCACTTTATGCTTTAATCCCCTCTTAGGGTTTATCAACCCCAGAATGGCTAGGAAAGCTTTTGAAGGAGGAACTGGAGTAGAAGATGATGACAGCACCTGTCCTGAGGCCAGGGCTCTGACCAGTCCAAGCCCACTGTGATGAAGTGTAGTCACAGAAGACCCCCTTGAGATTGCTTTCCAGTGTCCTAATAAAGCCATTCACACTTGCCTTCTTGGTCTCTGGGGTGTCTTTCCACCCTGTCCTGCTGGGCCAGATCTCCTGGTGTCCCCTAGCCAAGGCACAGAGCTGAGATTATGCTTCCCCCCCCCCCATCCAAAAGAGCAATGGAGACATTTGAATCACTCCAGCTCTGGGAGAATGCAGAGACAGAATCCAGCAAACCAACCCCCAAATGGGATCAGAACCCCAAATGAATCTGTCTTTCACTATGGGAGAGTTTCACAGTTTGAAAGCACATTCAGGTAAGCCCCCTTTAACAATGAAAGGAGGATGTACACACTGATTGCTCCCCCCCAGGTAACAGTTATTTACACTGGGCTTGATAGTAAATAAAAGTAATTTTATTAAGTGCAAACAGTAGGATTTAAGTGGTTGCAAGTGAAAATGGAAAGAGCAAAGTAAATTACAAATTTAAAATAAAAGAAAATGCATAGCTAGTTCTAACATATTAAAGCTTATTGCAAACTTACCCTAAAACTGTTCTTATTTTGGGCAAACCTTCAAGCCAGGGGAGATGTTTTACTCTCCTTGTAGTCCCCGGCTATCATTTTGGGTGTGTCATGCCAGCCAAAGACAAAGTCTGATAGCCTTGTAACTTAAATAGACTTCCTTCTTTGTTCTTCACTCCCCCTTCCATGGAAAATTATCTGGTTAAACAAAGTATACATCATATGTTGGTTTGGTCACATGTCTTTCCAGGGTCAACCATTGCTCAGACTTAAGGACAAACAAGGCTGTTATCAAGTCGTTAAGTTGATCACCCAGTCATTGAAGTGTCCGAGCATTGGAAACTCCCTTAATGGCTTTCATCTGCACATTTTAAAACCATAAACCATTCCATACCCCATATTTCTAACTTTACAAACAAAAATGATACTTTCACCAAAATAAGATGTATACAGATCCCACAGATTGTGACATTAAAATTGATAGCTTACATGAGATGTTTTGCCTAAAGCATCTTCAAGTTATGCATATCCATAAGACAGTTTCATAAAACATGGTGGAGGAGGGGGGAGAGCATCACACCCGCTTTTGGCCAGAAGCAGGCCTTTTGAAGATGTGGTCAAGGATGGCGCATCAGATCCCACACAGTAGAGAGGGGACACTCCATCCAATTTTGTGCCCTTCTGCCCTTCCATCCCCATTCCCTGTCCCTCTTCAGGGACCTTTCTCATGAGCAACTTGTTGGGAGGTGCAATTGCTCCTATATTTATGGGCAGTGCAGGAGGTTCCTTGGAAGCATAAGGGCAATGGTTTTTACTACCATTGGTTCCTAATACTGAACGCCAAAGGCAGCCTCAGGCCCATCTTGGATCTGTGAGAGCTCAGCAAGTTCATGCAGATACTCAAGTTCTACTTGGTTTCTTTGGCCTCCATTATACCCTCATTGGATCCAGCAGACTGCTATGCCATCCTTGACTTGAAGGATGCATATTTCCTCATCATGGTTCCTCAACCTTACAGTACCTCAGATTTGGAGTGAACAACACCTACTACAGATTTATAGCTCTCCGATTTGGCTTGTCAGCAGCACCCTGAGTCTTCACCAAGTGCATGGTAGTTGTCTCTGCATTCCTGCACAGACATCAGGTACAGGTGTTTCCATACCTGGGGGACTGGTTGATTGGGGCCATTCCAATGCACAAGTGGAGGCACAGGTCAAATATATTAGAGCCACCTTGGGCTCTCCTTGAAAGAAGTGAACTCGACCCTGTCCCCCATGCAGAACATAGTTTATAGAGGCAGTAGTGGACTCGACCTGAGCCAGGGCATACCTGCTGGAAACAAGGTTTTAGGCCCTGGCCAGTGTCATTTGAGGTCTCAGTTTCCCATCACAACAGCTAGAAACTGCCTATAATTTTTGGCCCATACCTACATGGTGCAGCAAGCTAGCCTTAGGCTCCAACTGCTCCAGTCATGGGTAGCATCAGTTAATCAGGCAACCCAGGACAACCTAGACAAGATAATGACCCTACTTCCTTTGGTCCTCAAATCTTGCTAGTGGTGACTCAGCCCTCAAGAGGTTTATTCAAGGGTTCCCTTAGGCAGCCCATAACCATCCCTGTCTCTCATTGCAGGTGTATCAGACTTGGGCTGGGGGGCACACCTAAGAACTCACAGAACTCGGGGGCTATGTCTATATTGCGCTGTTTTGCGCAAGAAATATGCAAATGAGGTGAAGTGTGGAATATCGCTGCACCTCGTTTGCATAATTGAGTGGCTGCTTTTTGGGCAAGAAGCCTGGAAGAATGGCTCTTGTGCAAGAGGGGGGTTTGGCGCAAAAAGGAGCCATGTAGATGGCTCCTTTTTGCTCAAAAGCCTCTTGCACAAAAAGCGGCCGCTCATTAATTATGCAAATGAGCAGGGCTCGACAATCTATGTAATCTACTCGCCCGTGGCGAGAGAAGATTACATCCCAGAAGAGCCGGGTTCGGGCGATCTGCGCATGCGCAGAATGCTGGACAGCGTGGCTGGCGAGCGGGGCTCGCCGCGGCTCGGCGAGCCCTGCAAATGAGGCACGGCGATATTCCGTGCTTTGCCTCATTTGCATATTTCTTGCGCATAACAGCGCAGTATAGACATAGCCCAGGTGTATGGTCAATGATAGACTTGGCTCTCCATATCAATGTCAGAGAGCTGAGAGCAATGTACCTAGCATGTCAAACTTTACAAACATACTTAACAGGACAATGTGCATCAGTCATGATGGACACTGCAGCAGCAATGTTCTATATTAATACATGGGGTGCATATTCCTCTTTTTCCTATGCCAGGAAGACCTCATGATGTGGAACTTCTGTGTAGAACATTCAGTACGCCTACAAGCATTGTAACTCATCTTGGTGCAGAACAAGCTCGTGGATAATCTCAGTAGGTCTTTTCACAGTGTCAAAGTCAGACACAGGACTCACAGATTTGTCAGACCGCTCTGTTTATTAGCAAAGCCGCTCTGCTAATACACTCAGAAAATGTGAGTGCCATACAAGGCTCAAACCCCCTTGAATTATACTGTCAAAAGAAAGCCAAATTAACAAGATTAAAAGGTGGCAAAACTTCACATGATTAGTATGAGACTAGTCAAGTATCTTCATTTCCACATCAGGCACGCAGCAATCTCCTGTCCATATCTCCCTGGTTACCTGAATTACTTTCTGCCTAATGTTCCTTTTCCTGTTATCCCAGGCACACCTGGCTTCATTCTGATCTGCATACCTACAAATATAATCTTCTCTTTCCTGTTCAGAGACAATCAGTATTCCTTCAACTTATTCAATTATTACAGTATAATTCATCTTTCTCTTACAATATAATTCTTTCTACTTTCACAACAGCCATGAGCCTTCACCCAGACATTGCGATTTCAAAGTCTTTCTGTGGTGAGACTTTCCCCACATAGATCTGTTTGCCATGCAATACAACAGGAAGTGCCAGCAGTTCTACTTTTTCCACAATCACAGCGTGGGCTCCAGAGTGAACGTGTTCTTCCTTCTATGGGGAGGACATTTTCTATATGCCTTTTTGACCATACTGTTTGTTCACAAGGTATTCCTCAAGATCAGGTGGGAATGAGTGCAGGTCATACTGATATCACCAATGTATTTCCGTCAACACTGTTATATGTCTCTCCTCTACATGTCAGTGGAAGCTCTAGTTACCCTTCCACTCTTACCAGACCTTCTGACATAAGATCGAGATCGCCTTTAGCATGCAGACCTTGAGTCCCTTCACTTCACTGTGTGGAAGTGCTATGGCTGAATCTGAGTGAGCTTTCCTGTTTAGAATAGGTTAGGCAGGTCTTCCTTGGCAGTGGAAAACCCCTGTACCTGATTGATTGGTACATCATCACTCGTCCCTGATGCTAGCCTCAGTGCCGCTTACTCTGGATTACCTCCTCCATCTGAAGCAACGAGCAACAATAAGGGTGCACTTAGCAGCCATTTTGGCTTTCCACCTGTGCGCAAAATGTCTCCCTGTGTTTGTCAACCCTATGGTTAACTGGTTCTTAAATGGCCTTGATAGACTATACACCCACATTGAACAACCTTTTCTTGTCTGGGACCTCAACCTATCTTCTCTCAACTAATGGCACCATCCTTTGAGTTCCTAGCAATGTGTTCCCTGCCCTTTGTTACAAGGTGGTGTTCCTGGTGGCTATCACCTTGGCAAGGAGGGTTTCTTGACTCAAGGCTTTGACCTCAGAACCCTCCTGTACTGTATTCTGTAAGGACAAGTTATAGCTTCCAAAGGTGGTGTCACAGTTTCACATCAACCAGGACATGACCCGATGCTATTAGAGAAAAATCTTGTGGCTGCTGTGCACATGCACATATAGACACCTGATTGAGATGTATTGTTTATGTCTATTCCAGAGAACAACAGTTCTCTTCACTAAATAAGCATCAACAAAATATATGCATGCTGTAGTTCATTAAAAATTCATCATGTGATAACAGAATTAGGGCTGTCAAACAATTGCAATTAATCACACTGTTAAACTATTTATTTAAATATTTTTGGGTATTTTCTACATTTTTAAGTATCTTGGTTTCAATTACAGACAATAACAAGGAGTCCTGTGTCACCTTAATGACTAACATTGATTTGGGCATAAGGATTTGTTACCTGGAGCCCACTTTGTCAGTTGCATGAAGTGGAAACTTTACGGTGTGTGTGTGTGTGTGTGTGTGTGTGCGTATAAATAAAAATATGTACAAAGATAGAAGTGTTATATTACTAGGTGGAGGACTAATATTAACATGTCTGGCAGTAACTACCTTGAATCACCAGCTACAAAAGTACCATGTGAATGCCAGTTCTCACTTTCTCATATTGTAAACAAGAAGCAGACAGCATGATGTCCTGTAAATGCAAACTAACTTATTTGTCTTAGCGATTGCTGAACAAGTAGTAGTACTGAGTGGACTTATAGGCTCTCCAGTGCTATATTATGTAACAAAAACTATATTTGTTAGTTGCACTTTCACAATAGATTGCACTACAATACTTGTATTGTATGGGGCGAACTGAAATACTGTTTATCATTTTTACAACGCAGATATGTCATCAAAATAATAGTGAGGAGTATACACTTTGTTTTCTGTGTTATAATTGAAATCATATATTTGAAAATATAGAAAAAACATCCAAAATATTTAATACATTTCAGTTGGTATTCTGTTGTTTAACCAGTGCAATTAATACCATCATTAATCACAATTTAATATTTTTATCATGATTAATTTTGTGAGTTAACTGCATAAGGTAACTGCAATCAATTGACAGCTTTAAACAGAATACTAATTCATATCTGTCACTAATGCAAATATAAATTTGTAAATGAGTTCTTATTCTGGAACCTCCTCCCCCAAAAAGAATGTGCTAATTAAAACTCTTAGTATTTCATCCATGGGAGCAAAGTTGTTTTTTTCAGTGCCTGAAGACTCTAAATCAGTGGTCACCAACCAATAGATTGGAATCTACTAGTAGATCTTGGAGCCTCAGACAGGTGATCCTGACAGGTTTAGCCACAAGGTTATCAATCCAGCACTTCAGCTGCCCTTTCCCTCCCCCAATTGCTGCACATCTCCTGCCCTTTGCCTTGGAGCTGTCCCCTCAGGAGCCTCTGCTTTCTGTGCAGGGCAGGGGAGGAAGAAGAGGGGGCGCTGATGTCAAGGTGTTCCACTCCCATCCTGTATCCTATCTCCACAGAGCAGAGAGGGGGAACAACAGGACTTGGGATGGAGTTTTCTGGCTGCTTTTGGGAGTGGTGCAGAGCCAGGACAGGGGTGAGCCTGCCTTAGCCCCACTGCACCATCACCAAAGAGCCACCTGAAGTAAGTAGTGCCCAGCTGGTGCCCACATCCCGAAACCCTAGTCATGAACTCCATCCTGCACCCCAAGTCCCTGCCCTAGCCCAGAGCACCTCTGCATCCAAACACCCTCCCACAGCCTGTACCTAGAACCCCCTCCGGTACCCCAACTGCCTGACCCAGGCTCAGCTCAGAGCCCCTCTCATACTCCAAATTCCTTAATCCAAGACCAGAGCCTGCACCCCAACCCTCTGCCCCAGACTGTTGAAAGTGAGGAAGGACAGGGGAGGGAGGATGGAATGAGCAGGGGCAAGGCCTCACAGGAGCACAAAGGAGACGGGGCAAGGGTATTTGGTTTTGAGGTAGATCTTGAATTGCACTTAAAGTCAAAAAGTGATCTTGTGCTTAAAAAGGTTGGAGACCACTGCTCTAAATTTTGGATTTGTAAGATACTTACCCTGAAAAAGAATGATTCTAGCTACTGGAATGGTAGTTACTGATTATTTTGAACACTTTTGAATGCTGCTATTCTTCTATCATACTGCTTAGCTGTCAGTTGCCTATTGATGCTGTTAGAAGCTAAGGTTACATTTTGTACTTCACTAAAAAAAAACTGGCAGCAAGTCTCAGATCTGGGACAGTTGACTCAGGCTTGCAGGGTTTGAGCTGTGGAGCTAAAAATTGCAGAGTGGACATTTGGGCTTCACGCCAAACCTCAGTGTTGACAATGCAATTTTTAAGACTGCAGCCTGAGCCCTGTGAGCCCAAGTTAGCTGACTCCAGCCAACTGCAGCTCTGATGTGGGTCGTCTTATTGCAGTATAGACATAACCTATGAGTTTCATGGTGGTATTATGCTCCTGGCATTACATATGCCCCTAGGCTAAGACTAACTATGGTAAATGTACAGTGTAGCTAAAACTACCAATTAACATTTTTCTGCATTCTTTCATCACACACCCAAAAAAGGGTCCTTACTTAAAATAGACTTTTATCATCAGCAAATAAAATCTCTAAGAAGAGTTAATATTTTTTAGTTATTGTATCTCCCTTCCACCAGATTGTAATTAAAAACTCTTTCAATATTTATTGTATTGAAGTATATTAGATGCTAATACTGGCTCTTACTACTGTGTTTGAAATAGAGGGATAGTTCTGTTCATTTTTGACTGTTTTTAGTAATACCATTCACATTGTTTTGTTTCTATTTTCAGAGGAGAGTAAAAATTTGAGTATCTTTTAATAAGCTGCCTTTGACCGAAACAAACCTATTATGTTAGGTACAATAATCAACTTTCGAAAAGTGTTTCTCTACTTAGGCGTTAATAAAAAAAAATGGAAGAGAACTTACAGAGATATATTTTTAGATTTTCAGAAAAAAATTGAGATGTCCTCACATGGCCATAAACTATCAAATTTTATTAAGCTCAGTAACAGATTTAAAAAATGCTTTGGAAGTGGCTGCTTAGTTCTACTCTTTGCTTTTTAGATGTGGAAAGAAATTTATATTAGAATTAATATATATTAATCTGGATATGTGGGAAAAATAAGTTGATTTTTTTTTTTTTTTTTAAACCAGCCTGAATGGTTTCTTGATTAGACTTCAGGGGATTTCTATGTTTGTAATGGTCTGATAAAACTAGGAGGGTGTGTAACCTAAACTGTAACATTCAGATTAAACACATTTTGAAAGTAATGCATGTTGGAACAAATCAATTTGAAATTAATTATACTATGGTTTCTGAATTATTTACAACATTGAAGCAAAATATAGACACTGTAGATAATCACTGCACTTTCTTTCTCCTTTCCTATAGTTTTAACCCAAAATTTTTGAAAGAACGAAAAGATTTTATTTGTATTGTTGCACAGTGATATTATATGCTGTTAAATATTCCCTACATTCTACTTTATTTTATGGGTAGTTTGGTATTCTGTATAGAATCTTCCCTTCATGGGGTAAATACCGAGGGTTAGTGTTCTGGCTTTTACTAAAGATGGATCGGGATTTCTTTATTTCTATAGTAGTTGCTTTGCCAAGTCTAAAATAACATCCATCTTTCCAAAAGAAAAAAATCATCTGAAGCAAGGGACTGAAAGCCTTCTAGACTCGGAATTGTATATGCCTAGATGCAGCACTGGTAGAGCTGTGGCTGCCGTGTTATCTATTTCAGGCATGAGAATAAGCAAGAAATGGCCCTCAAATGAACCAATGAAAACAGAATTTGAATATATCCAGAGCCATACAGTGAGCAGCATGGAGATGCGGGGACTGTTTCTTCCAAGCAAGTTCAAGTGTTAAATATGTAGTACTGTACGGATGTGAAGGACTAGTCGACTATCCGATAAGCAAATGCTTATTGGATAGTCAAAAGGATAGTCCACTAGTCGCTTCTTCCCCTCCCCCTTTGCTGCCTCTATCAGATAGAGGTAGCAAGTGAGAGGAGAAGGCGGGGGGGGAGACTTCAAAGTGGCAGCGCCGCACGGAGCCCGATGCTGCTTTGAATGCCATAGGGAGCACTCCTGATGCTGGGCTTCCTGTGGTATTTCAAAGCGGCAGTGCTGCATGGAGCCTGGGATCACCTGGGGACTCCCTTGCTGACCCTGGGCTCCATGCAGCACTGCCGCTTTTAAATGCCACCACAATGCCCTAGGGCTGTTGCTGCACTTCAAAGGAGGAGGTGCCTTATCGACTAATTGAATAATCAATACAGAAATGCATCGGCTATTCGATTAGTCAATTACCTGATACTTAACATCCTTAACAGGGTGTTCTTGAGAAACTACCATAGTTGGTTTTTTAAACAGCCATCTGTAATCTGTTTAATTAGTAGTAAAAATATTTGAGTTTGTGGGGGGGTTTTTTTGTTTGTTTTTTTTGTTAATAACTTCCATCACTAGTTACTTTTGTCAGTTGCAAACAGGTAAAATATCCCTCAGTGGAAATAGTATGCATGTAAAAGGGTTGTTTAATTTAAATATTTGCTCATTCATGAAATTTTGTTTAATCATATATTTATAAAATTCAGTGAAATAACTTCTAAATGTTTGTAAGCTAACTTCCATGCTAATTGCATGTCATTCTAATATACAGTAAATTCTTATTGAGACTAATACAGCAAAGTTCATGTTTAGCTTATGTACTTTATGCTGACTTTTCTCCGTCTGAGGTTTTACCATCCATTTTATTGTTCTCTAGTCAATTTCCATCAATAGTGTGCACAGACCTTGAATTAGTTTGAGGTATATGGGATGGAATTTTCAAAAGTGTTCCATGATTTAGCGTAATTTTGTTCCCATTGACTTCAGGGGAAACAGAGATAAGACAGTTTTGCATACTTTTGAAAATTCTCCCCTCCAGGGTGGATTTGATTTAAATCACTAGTCAGGAAGACTCAATTTAATTAGGAATGTTAAATATCGATTAACTGAATAGGTGATTAACCTCATGAATTTTTATCGGTTACTTGTCTAGTCTATAATCCCTGGACGTGGGGCTGGCAGCAAGTGCGATCTGGCCCCACTCCCGAGGAGCCCCTTCCCGCTCTGTGCTGCTGCCTTTGTAGCAGCAGTGTTGGGTGCCAGACAGGAGCTGGTTCACGAGAGGAGCCAGTTTAAAAACTTAACTCCCCTTGCGGACTGGTTGCCTGATACAGAGGCAGTAGTGTGGGGTGGCAGCAGCCCCTGTGCAGGGGTAGGTCTGAGCTCCCGGACCCGGCATGAGCCGGAACTGAGCTGGTTTGCCTGCCCGCCTGGCTCCTAATATGCTTTAAATGCAGAGCCACAGCAGGGGTAGGTCCCGGACCCAGCGTAAGCTGGGACTGAGCTTTGCTGCTGGCCAGCCTGCTAAAAAATGTACTGGCAGGAGTGGGGGAAGGGAAATGCGTGTAGTCTATAGCATTAACGTATAAGCTTTTGCTTATTGGTTAATTGGTTAATCGGTTAATCGACTACACTATTACATCCCTAGATTTAATCATGGTTTTTTACATAAATGTGCAGTCTTGTTCGTTGTCATAACCTTAATCCATATTCTTCACAACTCAGAGATAGATGTAGGTTTCATTTTTAGAAGGTTCACACTATGTATTTAAACAGTGATTTATTTTGAAAACTTTTCAGATTAGTTTTATAGCCATATCAGAAAATGAACAATTGTTTGGTTATTTCATATATCAAAGGTAATTTATATTACCAAGGGATATTTATGAAGTCATGGGCAGGTGAACTATCTCCAATTCAGCAGATTAATCATTAATATTTGAAGGATTTTCCTGACACACTGTATTAGCAGGAGAACATCACCAAACAGACATCTAAATTGTTTTAGTTAACTAAAACAACAATGTTTATGTATTCTTGATATTTTTCTTCAACAGCAATTATATAATATTTTAAAAAAACTAGAATATTAATTTTTGAATTTAATTAAACATTCACATTTTTTACAATTAGATTTGTTTTTGTTAAAATTGTTTTTAACTAAAATAATTAAATGTTTTTTTAAATAAACAATTAAAATGACTGTCAGCCAGGTTAACATGAGGAACTTAAAATTTGGCTTTGCAGCTAACTCAGTCAGTCAACCTCACCTTCGTTTTTGTTGTTGTGGCTATGTGACATACATGATGTGACTGAAACATCTATCAGAGTTGGATAACTCTGAAACTATAGAAAATGATGGTGATCTTGAAGGTGGATTGTCTTCAGAATCCTGTATGTTGAGGAGGGATTCTCCTAAACAAAATAAGTCAATGCCGTTATTTAATTATTATTACCAGGCTGTTCATTTAGTATTACTCATTTAATTCACTGACAATACTATTTTAAGGGTGAAATTGTAAAAGGAAAGATCTGCCTATTTTAGCTATTTATTTTTTGCTCAAACATGAGAATTCAAGAATAGTCCAGAAGGAAAATAGGCAATTCTTAAGAAGGAAGTATGAAATAAAAAAGTTTACCCACCTGAAGATCCTGCATGTTGAGACATGTTCCTTTCATCATCTTCAACGCAGCTTCCTCCTGAGAAGAGAAACAGCTCGTGATGTTTCGTTTGGGCAATTAGGCCTGCCATTTCTTTGTTGCACTTTGTGCATTTTGCATGCATGCCTGTCTTACCCACAAGTAGACAAACTTCATTAAAACATTCCCAGACTGGGTCTGTTTTACAGCTTGCTGCCATTATAGGTTTTCCCTTCTAGTGAGAGAATAATATGGTAGGTCTCATATCAATGAAAGCTACACTCGGAAAGACCTCAAGACTTCTGGAATATGCTGCTCAAACAGTTTCAGTTCTGTTTTGTCCCTCCCTTTTCATATTTATCTCCTGACTTCTCCTTGTCTAGATATATTCTGCGCCCCCCCCACCCCAACAATCTTCTGTTCATTCAAGTTTTTGAAACTTTGCACTTTTAGAGAGAAGTAATGGATTGACTCTTTGTACACAAATTTGCAAGGGACCTGTAGGGTTGAGGTCTGTTATTTCTTACCTCTACATATTATTTGTTTATTTTATTTATTTATTTAAAACGTTTTTGCTCTTAGCAAGCATGTTACCTCTGGAGAGACAAATTTACAGTTTGAGACAGCAAAACTGTGCATCTCTGATGGTCTCTTCTAGAGTGAGAACTGAATCCCATTGTATAGCTAAGAGTTTAACCACGGATACTCAACACATGGACAATTTGTTTGCGGCCTTCGGTGAGGTTTGGGTTTACGCCGAGCTCAACATGTGGCCCGTGGGTGGCAGTCAAAACAAAAAAGTAGTCAGTATAATGGTCTTCTGTTGATAAGTTTTAGTAGTTACATTCCTGGACTGTCATTGCTCATTAAAAGTGCTGCCATAAGGGTGGAAATCGGGTAAATATTGCTTTTTATGAATATCAGCAGAACTGACTTAAATGGGGCCTTATCGTTTCCTCAGAAGTCATGTACCTTAGCCCCTAATAATTTTAGTTGCTCTTCACTGGACTCTCTCCAATTTGTCCATGTCCTTTCTGTAGTGGGCCCCCAAAATTGCACACACGACTCCAGATGTGGCCTCATCCCTGCCAAATAGAGGGGATAATCAATCTGCTGGCAATGCTCCTGTTAACAGAGCCTAATATGCCATTAGCCTTCTTGGCAAAAAGGGCACACTGTTGACTCAGGTCCAACTTCTCATCCCCAGGTCCTTTTCTGCAGAACTGTTGTGTAGTCAGTCTCCAGCCTGTAGCAACACATGGGATTCTTCCATCCTAAGTGAAGGGCTCTGCACTTGTTCTTGTTGAACCTCATCATATTTCTTTTGGCCCAGTCCTCCAATTTGCCTAGGTCACTCTGGACCCTACCCCTACCCTCCAGCATATCTATCTCTCCCCCAGTTTAGTTTCACAACAGATTTTCTGAAAGTGTTGTGTAGTCTTGCCTTAATCTTTGTATTCATTCCTGTCAGTGTGAAAGAAGCTATTTGCATATATTTGCACATATATTTTCATGTATATGCAACCACACTTAAGTTGTGGCCCTCAGCATGTGCTGTGAGTATCATTGTGACCTGCGGAGCTTCCAAAGTTGAGTATTTAGGTTAAACTGGGGCTAATCTATATGGAAACCTCTGGAGCATAAGATTGGGTCCCTAATCCATGCACTATTTGAACTCATTTACAAAACTTTTCTTAAACACTATATGAATATGTTGTCTCATACTATAGAATTATAATTTAGATCGCTATTCCATGATGAGGTATCTTTGAGCAATAATGTATCTTAATTAAAACCAGTGGGTTTTTTTGTAAGAAAAAAGATGCCGGTACTTTGGGGCAAAGTTGTTGAGCAAAAAAAACCCCCAGCAACATGCTGCACTAGGAGCCAAAAAAAAAAAAAGCGGCGCTGGGGGCCAAAATGCAGTTGTGGCCCTGTCAAGAGCCAAAATGCCGCACATCCCGAGCAAGCTTCCGTCAGGAGCTGAGCCACCCCAGGAAAACAGGTGCTGGTACGCACGGGGGAAATGCTATTCCTTCTCTGTGTGCTGGGAAAATAGTGACAGTATGCCGTTCCGGGCCATATTGTCACAAAAAAAGCACTCAAACATTTTATCAAAAAATCTAATTTAAATAAAAACCGATTTTTTAAATTAAAAAAATTGACTTTTATCCAGTTTTCTCCCCTTTTGGATTATGTAGAAAAAAAATCAGTCTGTAATAAAGATGAAGAGATGCTGTCTGAAGCAGAATCCTGTAATGATGATAGGTTGGGACATAGAAGTGTTTCAGAGAACTCTACTCCAGGGGTGACCAACCCGTTAGAGTCGAAGAGCCAAAATAGCGGTGGACAGAGTGTGAAGAGCCATGTAGTGGGGCGGAAAGTTATTGAGCAAGAGCAAAAAAAGAAAAAAAAAAACAGCTGCACCGTGGGAAAATAGGTGCTGGTACATCATCCCAGGGAGGGGGCTCCAGGCTGGACCGTGTTGAGGTCAGCTAGAGGGTTAGGGTGCTGAATAAGCTGCAGGCTTGTGGCTGTGAGGGTGCAAGATTTTGGGCTGGGGTACATGAGGGGCTCAGGGCAGGGAGGCTGGGAGTATGATGGGCTCAGGACACAGATTTGCAGTGTGTGGATGGTGCAGGAGTGTTGCGGCAGAAGACTGGGGATGTGGGGGTGCAGGAGTTTTGGGGATGAGAGGCTCAGGACTGGGGGTTCCAGTGTATGATAGGCTCAGGTTTGGGGTCTGGGGGAGTGCAGGAGTGTTATGATGCTGCGGCCAGATGGGTGCTTGTTGGCCAGGCTTCATTTTTAAATAAAATATTATTTCAAACACAATGTGTTTCAGCACTGTCTTTATTTATGAGAGTGGCAGGGAACCTTTTTTGAGTCGGGGGTCACTGACCCACAGAAAAGTCAGTCGGGGCCACACGAGATGCAAAAATTAACCCTCCAAAAAACCCCAAGCCTCACTAATGTGGCCCCAACTGTGCTGGTGGGGGCAGGGGACAGAGTGCTGGGGCAAGGATCTGGGGCAAGTGGCAGGAGACAGGGTGCTGGTGGTGGGGGGGTTGGCCGGGGGAGGGGACAAGGACAGCTCGGCCGGTACTTGGGGATCCCGGGTCTTAGGAAATGCACGGACTGCTCTTCCCCTCCCCTCTCCTCCATTGCCCTCCCATAAACAGCTGTCGTGCTTTCTGAAACACTGGGTCTGTCACTGTGCCGGGGACGTCCTCCCCTCTGCTGCCTGCCTGTGCAGGGTGTGTGTGTGTGTTGGAGTCCTGGGACTGCACTCCAGCTCCAACTTCTCAGGAAGCGCGTGCTTTTCCTCTGCTCCCCACAACAGCCGCGTGCTTCCTGAGAAGTTGGAGCTGGCATGTAGTACCGGGATTCCTACTCCCTTCCCCACCTCTCCCCAACACAGTCCATTCCCTTCCCCTTCCCCAGAGCCAGCCCCCCCCTTCCCCGCTCTAACCCAGTCCCCCTCCTCACCACCTTATGTCCGGGTCCTAGAGCCAGAGCCGCTGCTGCCACTGCTACCACCATGTGCATCTTCCCAGGTGCTGGAGCTTGTGCTCTGAGCAGCCAGCTTTGAGCACGTGCTGGCCGGGATGCCATGCACACCTCCCCTCTCTACCCAGTCCAACTCCCCTTCCCTTCCCCAGAGCCAGACACCTCCCTTCCCCGCTGTAACCCAATCCCCCTCCCGCTAACCTTATGCCCGGGTCCCGGGGATGTGTGCAGAGCGGCCGCTTTGAGCGTGTGCTGGCTGGGACTCCATGTGCACCCTCCCCCGCCCCTGCCAGCCTGATCTCCCTCCCCTCCCTTCTCCAGAGCCAGGCATCTCCCTCCCGCTCTAACCCAATCTTCCCTCCTCCCCCCAACCTTATGCCCAGGTCCCAGGGCCGGAGGCGCCACTGCACCTGGAGCCAGAGGCGCCGCCGCTGCCTACGCTCAGCGGCTGGCTACTAGCACGTGCAGGCTGGGACACTGAGTGCGACCTGGCCTGCACGTGCAAAATATGACGTAGTGCACTGGGGGCCATGAGCAGAATGGCGCGGGCCATGAGTACGCATGCGGCTCACAACGGCCTGGTCGTGAGACTGGCTGACCTGAGCGGTTCCGGGTTCATCCCGGTTCTGTCAGGAGCCTCAATTTTTTCCTTCGTGAGCCGCATGCGGCTCATGAGCCGTGGATTGGCCACCCCTGCTCTACTCTGTCATCCTGTTTAGAGTTGTGTTGCCTTCAGATCAAAATTATGACTTCTGTGTTTACCTGGATCCTGCTGTGTTGTGATCACAAAAATCATACTCTTCTACCTGTGACTAGAAGAAAACGGCACCCTCCTCTTCCTTTGTCTGGTACTCTTGTACTTATTCTTGGTGATCCTCATGTTTGTGATCTTCACCCTTGATGGCCAGTCTTAAAAACTTTCATTTGATTCAGAACAAAGCAGTGCAAGCTTCTCAAACCAGATCACCCCTTGAACTTAGTTTATCATTGGTTCTTCTTCGAGTGATGTCACTGTGGGTGCTTCACAGTTGGTGTTGGGCTCATCCCGGCGCCACAGATCAGAGACTTTCAGGCAGTGTTCAGGCGGGCTGTGCATGCACAAGCAGTGAGTGGCGTTCCTGCCTTTGTAGTTAGTGCGTGTGGCCCGTGTCCCCTCAGTTCCTTCTTTGCCGCCCTTGGCTACAGACGGAGCTCAAACCCTTTCCTCCTCAGCGCACTTCTGGAAAGCAAAGTAGTAGTAGTTTAGTTAGATAGATAGTCCTGAGGTACCCAGGACTCCTTTCCCTGTTCAAACAGTTTAAATTAAAAAAAGCGCCAGCAGTTTGCCACAAAGAGGCAAGCCACGGCAAACTACAAAATAAAACCAAAACCAAAAAAGAAAAACAGAAGTGCAGATGGCTCTGCTCATACAGCTCTAAGCGGCATAGTCCGCCACTGGGAGACATACCAGGCTCTCCTAAAGTCAAAAGATGCGACCAGTGCCGAGACTCTATGCTAGCCTCTGATGCTCACAGCGAATGCATACGCTGTTTGGGTGACACGCATGTACCACAAAAATGTGTCCATTGTCGCAGCCTGACTGCGACAGCTCTCAAGAAAAGAGAGCTCATAAAATGCATGCAGTTCATCGATAAAGCCCTAGACCCCCATAACTATAAAGAAGACAATAAGGGCTCGGCCGCGACTGGCGCCGGCAGACTCGGCAATAGGACATAAATCATCATCCCACCGCTGTTCCCCAATGCGCAAAACACAAGCTCCATCAATACGTGATTGGAGAACTAGAACCAGATCCCCTGCTGAGCCTTCGACATGACACCGTTCGTGCTCCCCACTATTAATAATGGGCTCGCCACCCTCACTACACTCACCTGCTTTAACTCAGTGCCTACCACGGGGGTACAAGGAGTATTTTCTCCTCACAACACTTCTCCCCAGACAGAGCACATGCATCATACATGGCATACAGGCTACCTCATTATTAGTATCCCCTGTGGCTCTCCAGTTGGCAGTACTATTCCAGGCATAATAGCCGATGGTCCCCCTATCGCTACTGGGCACCACGACACACCTCCACTTCCCCTCCTACACCTGCACAGAGGTCATTGCCCTCTGTACGTTCAGATCCATTGCACTCCCCATCTGAGGGCGTGGATTTCAAGGAAGGGTACATTGAGGATGATCCAACTATCAAACAATCAGACATGCCACCGAACAATAACTCCTCCTCTGCTCCTGATGAAGCGGTTATCCCAAATGATCCAAAACCTAGTAAGTCCAATTCCAGGACTTATTCAAAAGTGTGGCTATCAATCAGGAGGTCATCTTATCAGAGGTGCAGAAAAAACACCACAGGCTTTTAAAGAACCTGCAGTCCTCTGCAAAATCCAAAATTGCTCTGCCTCTAGATGAAGTAATACTTGAGGCAGCCAATGAAGTATAGCAAACACTAGCCACAGCCTCCCTCCCCCATCCCCAACCAACAAAAGGACTGATAGAAAGTACTTTGTCCCATCCAAAGGCATGGACTTTCTACACTTCAGATGCTGCTAATCAAAGGTCCAAAAAACCCCCAATACAAAGCACACACACAGGACAAAGACCACAAATGCATGGATGTCTTTGGGAGGAAAATGTACTCCTCAACCCTTCAGCTTTGCATAGCAACTACACAGCACTACTTGCCAATTATGATTTCAATAATTATGTGAAACTAACAGAGCTCATGCAGCATCTCGCAGATGACAAGAGACCTATCCTTAAAGCAGTCATTAAAGAGGGATATACAATATCCCATACAGCTCTACAAATCACCCTTGATGCTGCAGATACTGCGACAAGAGCTACTGCAGTGTCTGTAGTAATGAGATGTGCATCTTGTCTTCAAGCAGCAGGAAGCCCTAAGGATCTCCAGGCCAAAGTAGAGGGAGGACCTGCCATTTGATAAGGCCAGATTGTTTGCTGCAGGGACAGATGAGGCCTTGCACTCTAGGAAAGATACACTCACCATCTTACGCACATTGGGGATGTACCTCCCCCCTACCACCTCTCATGAAACATTGCTTCTCCAAGAGGTTCAACACCTTCTCAATATAGGAGCTGCAGAATGAGTCCCCGAACAACACGAAAGGAGAGGTTTTTACTCAAACTACTTTCTCACCAAAAAGAGAACAAGGGGTCGGAGGCCTATCTTGTACCTCCGTTAATTAAACAAATACCTTCATAAGCAATGCTTCAAAATGGTTTCTCTCTCCACAATAGTTCCGGTACTGGACGGGGGGACTGGTTTGCAGCCCTCAACCTCCAAGAGGCATATTTCCATATCACAATACATCCCGTGCACACGTTTCCTATGCTAACAGTAGCCTCAGACCATTTTCTGTACAGAGTCCTTCCATTCAGACTCTCCTCTGCCCCCAAAGTCTTCTCCAAGACCCTGACAGTTGCAGCAGCACATTTCCGACACAATGGTATCACAATCTTCCCTTACCTGGACGATTGTCTTATCCGAGGTCCCTCTCAACAGACCGCGAGGGACATGATCAGATTCACAAAGGCCTCTCTTCAGTCTCTTGCCTTCATTATCAACAACCAGAAATCTACACTACACCCCACACAATCCCTAGAGTTCATAGGTGGTGACATAGATTCCACAACCGCATATGCCTATCTCCTGAATCACCGTTTCGACAATATAAGAAGCCTCATCACCATCCCCATCCTAACTTGTCTCAAACTCATGGGGCATATGGCAGCCACCACATATGTTGTCCCACATGTCAGGCTGCGCTTTCGATGTTTCCAACACTGGATTTCTTCAGTTTATACACCAGCAAGCCACCACGTTCACAGACATGTTTCGCCCTCTCCAAAAGTCCTTACCTCCTTGCGCTGGTGGACCTAGGCACAGAACCTCTGCAAAGGGGTGCCCTTCTACCGGGATCAACCATCCAAACAGATCATTACGCCTCACTGCTAGGTTGGGGTTCCAGCAACAATTCGCACAAGGGAAGTGGTCCAAAAATGAGTCCAGACTCCACATAAATCTGCTCGAGCATCGAGCAGTTCACAATGTTTGCAAATACTTCCTTCCACATATTCGAGACTCCTTAGTGCGTATCCTCACCGACAATATGACTACTATGACAATATGACTACAACCACCAACGGGATGCAATATCCCATTTGCTATGTGCAGAGGTGATCAGGCTTTGGAATCAGTGTATCCGCCACAACATAACCATCACGGTGGCATACCTACCTGGGGACAAGAATATCATGGCCAATACCCTCAGCCACAACTTCCTCACAGAACACAAGTAGGAACTAGATGGTCAGATCACCCACAAGCTGTTCCAATGGTAGGGTCCACTGCAAATAGATCTCTTTGTGACCAGATAGAACTCCAAATGCCCCAATACTGTTCTAGAGCAGGCATAGGATGCGGCTCCCTGGGAGGTGCAGTGCTTCTCTCATGGGGGGCTCACCTGTTACATACCTTCCCTCCTATCCCTCTCATCCCCAGAGTTCTCTGGAAGATACAGGCAGATGGGGCCTCTGTAATTCCAATAGCCATTGCCTTCTATCTGGATAGGACTCAGCCCTTCGACTATCTCAGAGAATGCTGGTATCCCTAGCTGAAAGGTCCAAGGGAAAACCATTTTCTTCTCAGCGTATATTAAAACTGATAACATCCTGCATTACCACCTGCTGCTTGCTCCAGAATAGGCCATTACCAATGCCTCCCAAAGCTCACCAGAGCAATGGTGACATCAATTGCCTTCCTCAAGGGAGTCTCAGTCCAGGAAATATGGAGAGCAGCAACATGGTCATCCCATCACAACTTCATAAAGCATTGCATGATTCTACCATGCTCCACAACAAATAGTGCAGTAGCCACTGTAGTCCTCTCCGCGGTGTGTAACAATTAACTGAAGGCCACCTTCAAGTTTAATACTGGGTATAGTTGAAGTTTTCTATTGTCATTTTTGAAACCCTCAATGGGACAGGTCTGAATTAGTTGAAACCCTCAATGGGACAGGTCTGAATTAGTTGAAGACCCGCCTCATCCTTCATGATTATTCCTTTCCAGTACATTTGGAACTGTGGAATTGCCTTTCTCCAATGTGAGTGCACAAGACAGAACTTTTGCAGCAAATGACTTAGGAATTTGGAACTCATTCCCAGTTGTTGTCACAAATGTCATCACCTTCAGAGCAGAATGCAAGTCCCACTCTTTGGCCTAGCCTTTCCTCCAACAATGTCCCCCGTTCCAACATCCAGTTTCTGATGAATGTACATAAGAAAGAGGAGTGTATCGTTGTGTATGGTTTATAATTTAGGAAGCACTTAGATCCTATGGTAATGGGGATGTTGAACTGATATCCTTACTCCAATCATGAAATGACTAGGGTTTTATTTTTGTTTTTAGTCTAGGGGTATGTCTACACTTGCACCGTCTTTCGAGAGAGGGATGCAAGTGCAGACATTCGAAATTGCAAATGAAGCCGGGATTTAAATATCCCACGCTTCATTTGCATATTCGAGTTCTGAAGCTGTTTCAAAATAGCTCTATTTCGAAATAACAGACGCTGTTAAGACACCGTTATTTTGAGAGAAAATCCTTCTCTTGAAATAACCCATATTCCTCATACAATGAGGTTTACCAGTTATTTCGAGAGTTGGGTTTTCTCTTGAAATAACTGTCTTAACAGCATCTGTTATTTCGAAATAGCGCTATTTTGAAATAGCGCCATAACGCGAATATGCAAATGAAGCACGGGATATTTAAATCCCAGCTTCATTTGCAATTTCGAATGTCTGCATTTGCATCCCTCTCTTGAAAGTGGGTGCAAGTGTAGACATACCGTAGGAGACTAGCAACTTTTAAGAGAATGCATCTGGAATTAATGGTATTCATGTGCCAGATTCTAAAGTTACTGCCTCAAATTCAGTATTTCAGTTGCTGTATAGATATGTCACCTGTTTTTGTAGTTTTAAATTGTCTGAAGAATAATTTCATGTTGAATGATGAACAAGAAGTTATAATTGAAATATTTGTTAAAAATAAATTGCTAAAAACATCTAGTAAGGAAAGAAAATCTGATAGCAGTCATATAAGCGAAGCAGACAGTGGGCTACAGTTAGGGGACTTTGAGAGAGCGTGCAAGAGATCCTGCCACTGAGCAGGCCCCCAGGAGACTTATGCTGGCTTTGGCTTGAGTTCAGTTACTGTGGCAGTTGGGATTGTGTGTCTGGGAGTGTTTGATCTTTTGTTCTCTTAATTACTTTTGATCAGCTTCACTCAGCCTTGTGATCAACCTCCCCCTGTGTGCCTAATGAGGGGGTAAGCCTGACCTAGGTGAGCAGGCTTTAAAAGCCAGAGGGAGAGTTATCAGGCCAGTGAAGCAGACAGGTGGCTGCAGACAGTGGAGTTTGAAAGAGGGAATCCTAATATGGTTAGGAAGACCCGCAACACCTGTGCCAGCAATGCTTGTGTCTCCTCCCCCTGTGCCTATAGCCAGACAGACCACCTGACCATGGATGCCTCTACTTAGATCCTGGTGTAGTTTTGCAGGAATTGTGGCTTGCAATTCCCACTTACTGAAATCCAGGCTGAGGAAACCATCCAGTGTGAAAGGTGCCTGCTAGTAGAACCTCTCCGGAAGCAGGTAGGAGAACTACAGGAGGAGGTGGCTAGGTTGAGGAGCATCCGAATTCACGAGAAATTCCTTGAGAGTATTCATGTGGAGACTGCATAGGCTGAGGAAGCTATCCCATTACAAAAGACTGCTGACACACCACTGGTGGGGGAGAAGGCTCTGTCTTGAGGAGACACTGGCAGCTGGTCACTTCTGGCAGCAGGCAATGCTAAACCTCTGCTCCCAACCCTCCCACTATGGTTCTGGAGAACCATTATGCTGTTGTGGCTATGGGAGTTAAGGAATCATCTTCTAAAGCAGAAGAAAAGCCTTGTACCCCCGAAGGCTGGGAGGTCTGCAGCCCTCACTGCTAGGAGGAAACGTAGGGTAGTAGTGGTTGGAGACTCTCTTCTGAGGGAGATGGAGGGACCCATCAGTTACCCTGACATGTCATCTCGGGACATATGCTGCCTGCCAATGGATCCATATCCGAGATGTTACTAAGGCACTGTCAAAGATTATCCAGCCCTCTCGCTGCCCCAAGCTACTCATCCATGCAGGCACTAATGATACTGGAAGGTGTGACTTTGCACTGATGAAGAGTGACTACAGGGCTCTGGGAGTACGGGTGAAGGACTATGGAGTGCAGGTGGTATTTTCTTCAGTCCTTCCTGTCAGCATTCTAGAGGTGAATGCCTGGCTGCCAAGATGATATCACTAGGAGGGCTTTGGCTGCCTTGAACATGGGATGCTGTTCCAAGGTAAAGGACTGGTAAGTGGGCATGGGGTTCACCTTTCGTGGAAGGGGAAGAGAGTATTTGGATACAGACTGGCTAACCTACTGAGAAGGGCTTTAAAATAGGTTGGATGGGGGCAGGTGACCAAAGGTAAGTGAAAAATGTGGAGACCTGGGATATGGTTACGAAATAGGAGGGAGTATGGAGTATAATAGCAGAGATAAAGGAGGCGCAAAGCAGAACTGGGGGGCAAAATCAAATCAGTATCTTAGATGCCTGTATTCAAAAGCAAGGAGTATGGGAAATAAGCAGGAAGAACGTGAAATGCTAATAAAGAAACACAACTATGTCATAGTTGGTATCACAGAGACTTGGTGGGATAATACACGATTGGAATATTGGTATAGAAGAGTACAGTTTGCTCAGGAATGATAGACAGGGGAAAAGGGGAGGAGGAGTTGCCTTGTATATTAAAAATGTTTACACTTGGACTGAGATGGAGATGGACATAGGAGACAGACTTGTTGAGAGTCTCTGGGTAAAAAAAAAAAAAAGGGGGTGATGTCATGCTAGGGGGTCTGCTACAGATCACCTACTGAGGCAGAAGGGGTGGATGAGGCTTTTTTTAAACAACTAACAAAATCATCCAAAACACAGGATTTGGTGGTGATGGGGGACTTCATCTGTCCGGATATATGTTGGGAAACTAACACAGCAGGGCACAGATTATCCAATAAGTTCTTAGACTGCATTGGAGACAATTTATTTCAGAAGGTTGAGAGAGCTACTGGGGGGAAGCTGTTCCAGATGGGTATGTCTACACTAGCCCCCTAGTTCGAACTAGGGAGGCTAATGTAGGTATTCGAAGTTGCAATTGAAGCCCGGGATTTAAATATCCTGGGCTTCATTTGCATCTTCAGCGCCGCCATTTTTAAATGTCCCTTAGTCGAACTCCGTGCGCGGCTACACGCCGGCACGGAGTAGGTAGTTCAATTAGAGATCCTAATTGAACTACCTACCCGTGCGGCGTGTCAGCCGCACGGAGTTTGGACATTTAAAAATGGCGGCGCTCGAAGATGCAAATGAAGCCCAGGATATTTAAATCCCGGCTGCAATTGTAACTTCGATGCCTTATTAGCCCTCCCAGTTCGAAACTAGGGCTAGTAGTAGACATACCGATGTGTAGGAAGGAACTGGTTGAAAATTTGAAAATGGAGGACAGCTTGCATGAAAGTGATAATGAAATCATAGAGTTCATGATTCTAAGGAATGGTAGAAGGAAGAACAGCAAAATGAAGACAATGGATTTCAAGAAGGCAGATTTTAGTAAACTGAAAGAGCTGGTAGGTAAGGTCCCATGGGAAGCAAGAAGGAAGAACAAATCATGTCAAACCTATCTTATAGCTTTCTTTGATAGGATAACAAGTCTTGCGGATAAGGGAGAAGTGGTGTATGTGGTATACCTAGACTTTAGTAAAGCATTTGATACAGACCCGCTTGACTTTCTTACCAATAAACTGGGGAAATACAACCTAGATGGGGCTGTTATAATGTGGTGCATACCTGGCTGGATAACTGTTCTCAGAGAGTAGTTATTAATGGTACACAATCATGCTGCAAAGGCATAACAAGTGGGGTTCCTTAGAGGTCTGTTTTGGGACCGGTTCTGTTCAATATCTTCATCAGTGATTTAGGTGATGGCATCGAGAGTATGATTATTAAGTTTTCAGATTATACCCAGGGTTGCAAGTGCTTTGGAGGCTAGGGTCATAATCAGGGCTTGCCATGCCGCTGGGAGCTCCGCTCGCCAGCCGCTCAGTTCAGCACGCTGCGCATGTGCAGATCGCGCTGCTCATATGCTGATTGCGCTGCGGTGCCATGCCGGGCTATAATCTCTTTGCCCGTGGTGAGTAGATTACCTAAATTGTCGAGCCCTGGTCATAATTCAAAATGATTTGGACAAACTAGAGAAATGGTTTGAGAGAAATAGAATTAAGTTTAATAAGCACAAATGCAAAGTACTCCACTTAGGAAGGAACAGTCAGTTTCACACATACAGAATGGGGCTATCCTGTTTATTGCGTCGAGTGTAACATGTATGATTACCTGCCCTGTGGGCGGGTGGCGTATGTGTGCACCTGTTGCAAGGAGCTCCTGACCCTCAGAGACCGAGTTCGGGCTTTGGAGGCCAGGGTGGCTGAACTGGAGGAGCTAAGGGAGGTAGAGAGATATGTTGATGAGACTGTCCGGGACACTGTAGTACTGCCCCACCTCCAGTCTGAGAGCCCCAGTGCTCTTAAGGAGGATGAAAGTCTCAAGGGAACAGAGCATTCAATGGGAGAAGAGGGAAACCATCCCGTAGTTGGGACCCTCCTCCCAGAGGATGTTGCGGTATCCTCTTGCACTGAGGATACCTCTGAGGGGAGGAATGCCAGTTAGGAAGAGGCAGGTGTTAGTAGTGGGTGATTCGATCGTTAGAAACATAGATAGTTGGGTTTGTGATGACCGGGAGAACCGTATGGTCACTTGCCTGCCTGGTGCGAAGGTTGCGGATCTCTCGAGGCATCTAGATAGACTTATGTGTAGTGCTGGGGAGGAGCCGGTGGTCGTGGTACATGTAGGTACAAATGACGTAGGGAAGGGTAGGAGAGATGTCCTGGAAGCCAAATTTAGGCTGCTAGGAAAGAAACTGAAATCCAGGACCTCTATGGTGGCATTCTCGGAAATGCTTCCAGTTCCACGCGCAGGGCCAGGTAGGCAGGCAGAGATTCAGAATCTCAATGCGTGGACGAGACGATGGTGTAGGGAAGAGGGTTTGGATTTATTAGGAACTGGGGACACTTTTGGGAGAGGAGCCTATACAGGAAGGATGGGCTCCACCTAAACCAGGTGGAACCAGACTGCTGGCACTAAACATTAAAAAGGCCGTAGAGCAGTTTTTAAACTGAGAGATGGGGGAAAGCCGATTGGTGTGGAGATGCATGTAAATCGGAGGGAGACTTCTCTTAGAGGAGAATCCATTGATAGAGATTCTCTAAGCTGTAGTCAGAAGAGAGAGGAGGAGAGGGCAAACCATGGGCCAGAGCAGACAAACAACCACCTACAAAGGAATCCAATGCATCAGGAAGGGCAGACAAATAAGCAGTGGCAAATTTTTAAAGTGCTTCTACACAAATGCTAGGAGTCTGACTAATAAGATGGGTGAACTAGAGTACCTAGTATTAAATGAGGAGATTGACATAATAGGCATCACTGAAACCTGGTGGAATGAGGAAAATCTGTGGGACACAATCATGCGGGATATAAAATATATCGAAAGGATAGAGCAGGCCGGGTGGGTGGCGGAGTGGCACTGTATGTGAAAGATAATGTAGAATCAAATGAAATAAAAATATTAAATGAATCAACATGTTCAATAGAATCGCTATGGATAGTAATTCCATGCTCCAAAAATAAGAAATTAGCAGTAGGGATATATTACCGACCACCTGACCAGGACAGGGATACTGACATTGAAATGCTGAGGGAGATTAGAGGCTACCAAAATAAAGAACTCTATAATAATGGGGATTTTAATTACCCCATATTGACTGGATACATGTCACCTCAGGAAGAGAAGCGGAGATAAAATTTCTCAATGGCTTAAATGACTGCTTCTTGGAGCAGCTGGTGCAGGAACCCACAAGGAGAGGCAATTCTCGATTTAGTCCTGAGTGGAGCGCAGGATCAGGTCAGGAAATAACCGTTACAGGACCGCTTGGGAATAGTGACCATAATATAATAACATTCAACATTCCTGTGGTGGAAAGAACACCTCAGCAGACCAGCACCCTGGCATTTAATTTCAAAAGGGAATTACACAAAAATGAGGAGGTTAGTTAAACAGAAATTAAAAGGCACAGTGACTAGAGCCAAATCCTGCAAGCTGCATGGAAACTTCTTAAAGACACCATAATAGAGGCCCAACTTAAATGTATACCCCAAATTAAAAAACATAGCAAGAGACCTAAAAAGAGTCACCGTGGCTTAACCACCATGTAAAAGAAGCAGTGAGGACAAAAGGCATCTTTTAAGAAGTGGAAGTCCAATCCTAGTGAGATAAATAGAAAGGAACATAAACACTGTCAAATCAAGTGTAAAAATGTAATAAGAAAAGCAAAAAGATTTTGAGGAACAGCTAGCCAAAAACTCAAAAGAAATAACAAAATGTTTTTAAGTACATTAGAAGCAGGAAGCCTGCTAAAAAACCTGTGGGTCCCTAGGCGATCGAACTATAAAGGCAATCAAGGACGATAAAGCCATTGCGGAGAAACTAAATGATTTCTTTGCTTCAGTCTTCACGGCTGAGGGCGTTGGGAGATTCCCAAATCTGCACCGTCCTTTGTGGGTAATGAATCTGAGGAACTGTCCCGGATTGAAGTGTCATTAGAGGAGGTTTTGGAACAAATAGAAAAACTTAATGTTAACAAATCTCCGGGACCGGATGGCATTCATCCAAGGGTTCTAAAAGAACTCAAATGGGAAATTGCTGAACTATTATCTGTGGTTTGTAACTATCCCTTAAATCGGCTTCCGTACCTAATGACTGGAAGGTAGCCAACGTGACACCAATATTTAAAAAGGGCTCTAGAGGCGATCCGGGCAATTACAGACCGGTAAGTCTAACTTCAGTACCTGGCAAATTAGTCGAAACAATAGTAAAGAATAAAATTGTGAAGCATGTAGAAGAACATAATTTGTTGGACAAAAGTCAACATGGTTTCTGTAAAGGGAAATCCTGTCTTACTAATCTATTAGAGTTCTTTGAAGGGTTAACAAACATGCGGACAAGGGGATCCAGTAGATATAGTATACTTAGATTTCCAGAAAGCCTTTGACAAGGTCCCTCACCAAAGGCTCTTGTGTAAATTACATGGCCATGGGATAAGAGGAAGGTCCTTTCTTGGATTGAGAACTGGTTAAAGACAGGAAACAAAGGGTAGGAATAAATGGTAAATTTTCAGAATGGAGAGGGGTAACTAGTGGTGTCCCCCAAGGGTCAGTCCTAGGACGAATCCTGTTCAACTTATTCATAAATGATCTGGAGAAAGGGGTAAGCAGCGAGGTGGTAAAGTTTGCAGATGATACCAAACTGTTTAGGATAGTCAAGACAGAAGCAGACTGTGAGGGACTCCAAGAAGATCTCACCAAACTGAGTGATTGGGCAACAAAATGGCAAATGAAATTTAATGTGGATAAGTGTAAAGTAATGCACATCGGGAAAAATAACCCCAACTATACACAGTATGATGGGGGCTAATTTAACTACGACAAATCAGGAAAGAGATCTTGGAGTTATCGTGGACAGTTCTCTGAAAACTTCCACACAGTGTGCAGCAGTCAAAAAGGCAAATAGGATGCTAGGAATTATTTAGAGAGGGATAGAAAATAAGACACAGAATATCTTACTGCCCCTGTATAAAACTATGGTACGCCCACATCTTGAATACTGTGTACAGATGTGGTCTCCTCACCTCAAAAAGATATTTTGGCCTTGGAAAAGGTTCAGAAAGGGCAACTAAAATGATTAGGGGTTTGGAACGGGTCCCATATGAGGAGAGGTTAAAGCGACTGGGACTTTTCAGTTTAGAAAAGAGGAGACTGAGGGGATATGATAGAGGTGTATAAAATCATGAGTGGTGTGGAGAGGGCGATAAAGAAAAGTTATTTATTAGTTCCTAAATAGAAGAACTAGAGGACACCAAATGAAATTAATGGGTAGCAGGTTTAAAACTAATAAAAGAAAGTTCTTCTTCACACAGTGTGTAGTCAGCCTGTGGAACTGCTTGCCAGAGGAGGGGCTGTGAAGGCTGGGACTATAACAGAGTTTAAAGAGAAGCTAGATAATTTCATGGAGATTAGGTCCATAAAAGGCTATTAGCCAGGGGATAAAATGGTGTCCTTGGCCTCTGTTTGTCAGAGGCTGGAGAGGGATGGCAGGAGACAAATCGCTTGATCATTGTCTTCGGTCCACCCCCTCTGGGGCACCTGGTACTGGCCACTGTCGGCAGACAGGATACTGGGCTAGATGGACCTTTGGTCTGACCCAGTACGGCCATTCTTATGTTCTTATGAAGTGATTGTTTAAGGAGTACTGTAGAAAGGAATCTAGAGGTCATAGTGAACCACAATCTAAATACGAGTCAACAGTGTGACATTGTTGCAAAAGAAAAGCAAGTGTGATTCTGGGATGCATTAACAGGAGTGTTGTGAGCAAGACACCAGAAGTCATTCTTCTGCTTTCCTCTGTACTGATTAGGCCTAGTTGGAGTATTGTGTCCAGTTCTTGGCACCATATTTTAAGAAAGATGTAGAGAAATTGGAGAAGGTCCAGAGAAGAGCAACAAAAATGAGTAAAGGCCTAGAAAACATGAGCTATCAGGGAAGAGTGAAAGAATTGGGCGTGTTTAGTTTGGAAAAGAGAAGACTGAGAGGGGACATGATAGCAGTTTTCAAGTATCTAAAAGGATGTTACAAGGAGGAGGGAGAAAATTGTTCTCCTTGACCTCTGATAATAGGACAAGAAGCAAGGGAGGTTTAGGTTGGACATCAGAAAAAACTTCCTCACTGTCATGGTGGTTAAACACTGGAATAAATTGCCCCTAGGGAGGTTGTGGAATCTCCATCACTGAAGATATTTAAGAGCAGTTAGAATAGACATCTATGGGGGATTATCTAGTTCTGCTGTGACTTGATAATCTTTCGACGTCCTTTCTAGTCCTAGTATTCTATGATTCTATAAGGATAATATATAACACTAAAAAAACCTTTTAATATTTTAAGGGATCTGGCAAATAATCACAGTGTTAATTTAGAAGTATTTGCTGGAGCTCATCATGAACTTGAAGAACTGCCTTGGATCGTTGTGGGATCTCTATAGTTGTGAAGTACTTAGGTTTATCAGATTAAACCCAGCTCAGTAGGGTTGTTGGACGGACTTTCTCCAACAAAAAAGAAAAGAATTTCCTGCCTTTTTGTTTGTTATGGTTCTGAAAAAGAAAATAACTTGTAGGAGTTTAATTGGATGAACAGTTCTTTACATAAGCATAATCATCAACTACTAAATACCCCATTTTGGAAAATAAGGGAAAAGCTTGCATTCTTTAAGGGAAACCCAAGATCACAGCTAAGTGCCCAGTCTACAACATAGTTAGGTCTCTGCTTTTTTTTTAATCTGCTTGTGAGTTAGCATTTTACCAACGTAGCTGTTGTTTTGTCAAATTATATTCAGAAACCAATTTTAGTGACCTGAAAACACACCTTCTTATAATAACCTCACCTGCACAGAAGTGCAGATGTGTTTTAAACAGTCACTTTTAAATTTCAACAATCCTGTCTTCCATATTTTTACTTACTTGGCAAATGCTGGGGTTGAAATTTAGATCTTCAGTTGGGGGAGAGGGGGAGAACATTTCAGTGAATTCTATCTGCTACATTTCAGTCATCTTTGTGCTTTAGAACAGTCATATAAAGTGGAACAATGGAAAGCTTCCATAGCTCTTCTGAATTGCCTTTCAGTCTTGTCAGTTTTAAGTTCATTCTTTTGATCTAATTAAAAATTATTTCCTCGGACAGTGGCAAGAGTAATTGCTGTTTTCTTTTATTAAATATAATGTCAAATCATTTTGCCAGTTTGAATCCCAACATGTGTAGAACACAGTCTAGTCTCAGAAAAAGGGTGGTATGTTAAATAATGTTAAAATTATTTAGGAATACTCTGTATAAATAACATTGAAACCCGGTTCCAAAAAAGGAATAATCTTAGTGATTGGCATGGCTTATTGTGTTGTCTCAGGTGTTATGGATTTTAGATATGAGATACTTAAAAATGTATTTCATATTCCAATGTTCCTCTTCATATTCCCATGCAATACTAATATATACACTAATATCACAGAGGGGGTTTGATTATATGCATCCTGCAAGCATACTACTTGGGTTTGTGATTCAAACAGAGATAGATATTGCCAACATCAAGGACAGCAAAGTTTGAAACATTTTTTTATTATTATAAAGATTTTTGTAAAAAGCAGTTTGTGGTCAGTATACTGAATGGAAACAGATTCCATGCATGGTAATATTGGATAATAAATGGCACTTCCTATCATGACCCAATTTCCCTGGTTAGTGCTGAGGGCATTGATGCTGTTGGCGATACTTTTGCATTAAGACATTAAACTGAGGTCTTTACCTCTTCTGGACATTGCATATCATCATTAATAGGCTAAGGAAAGGAAGTTTATGTCCTTTGTAATTCATTTTGACTTGTGAAGGCCTGAAAGATTTTAAGAAATAAACAAGAAAAATCCTATTTGTTTTACATTAGGCATCTGGGTATATTTCCTATCTTGGAAGGAAATTGAACCTGATCACTGAGACGGGAAGTATATTTTTTAAGTATTTTGACTGCTTCAGACTTATTTTTATTACCTGTTTAACTTCCAACATTTTTGGGAAAAGGATTTTAGGGATTCAACTTTAAGGATTCAACACCACATCTCCTCTGTTCGCTGTATTCCACATTCAAATCTTCCAAAAGAAGACTAACAGAATAGACTTGATGATCTTCATATTTTAGAGTTTAAACAAAAAGAAATTCATCTTCCAGCACAAAAAGTTTGTTTTCAAGGTTCCTTTATAGATTATAAAGAATTGCAAAACACCAAGGTTCAATGGGCTCATCAGTACTAGCATTTTGATCAAATTCTAATTTCAGTATTTGCCTGAATTCTCCGTGTCATTTCAGTGGATAAAATATTAATTAATTCTAAAATATTTCATAAGTTGTATACTATTGAATAGTGTTGTCCTTGGAGGCCGCATTTCAGCTGTGGCTGAAGTGATTGTGTGTACAGAATTATTTGAATCTAGAGATGCTATGTAAATATACGGTATTTGTAGATTTCAGGGTTTTTTTATTTACTGTCACTTTTCTGAAAAGGGGAGAATCTGCCAAATCTTAACAGGTTATGTCATGTTCATTTAAAGCTCTCTGAAGGGATTTGCCCTGTCAAACTGATATTTTTAATATCAACTTTAAAGATGCAAAGATAGAAGAAAAATCTCTTACTGTCTCTTTCTTTTTAGAGAGGATCTGACGAACTTCTTTCAGGCAGTGTACTCAATAGCCCGAACTCTAACATGAGCAGCATGGTAGTTACTGGTAAGTGTTTCAAAGGAGAAATCTAACATTTCATCTCAGAATCTTTTTCCTATTTTACAAGGGGAAAATAGTAAAAGTAAAATTGTAAAAGTGGATTCCATCCTATTGTACTAGAATAAATTGTTGACATGCCCCATACTTTAATAGCACTGCAGTCAAACACTCAAATATTTGAGAAGAGTGAACTAATTAAATTTAATGGAAATTTACAGATAATGAAACAATTCTTAGGGCTAGGAAACTGGAATGAGACATGAAAGAAATTACTTTTAAAAATAGAACGAGTTATACAATTCTTTTCAAATTAAGGAGCAAACAATGGCTAACTGGACCTATTATCGGAGCTTGTTTTGTGTAGGCATCCACTTGTTTGGGTAACCCTGCTGGATTAGCCTGTTCTTTTCACAGTAGTGGAGTAAATTTATGAATTATTACAATTCTAATAACTTTTCAGCTAGACTGCCACAGCACTAGCCTCTGATCCTAGTTCACCTCCTTAGTATGGAGGCAGCTTTAAACTCACAACAGCGCTTCAGTTCAGCATGTTAGTGTTTCTCTTACATGTTTCCCTTAGAAATGCATGGAAACTTTGGGGTTTGGGGAAGAGGAATCATGATTTTGCTCAGAAGATGGAAAAGACTATGAAGGAAAGATGGCAAGGCAATTTATTTGGGGTTTCCAGAGAAATTGGTGTTTAGTGATTAAAACCTGTTCTCCTTTCTTTTACAATTTTCTTACATTCTGAAATAATTGTGTGTGTCAAAAGAGTTTTGGTCATCTGCTGTTTTGGCATACTTGCCATGTAAGGTCTTTCTGATTCTAGTGGCAAATAGTGTAGTTCATACCTCTAGTCCGGTATTTCCCAATTTTATTTGGCCACAGAACCCTTTTAAACGCAAAAGAATTTTGCAGAACTCCTAATAACAGTCTAATATATGGAGCTGAAAAAGTAGACCACAAATAAATAAGGATAATAATAAACAAATGCTAAACAAGGTCATGAGATCAACATTTAGTTTAATTGCACATATTTAAAAACAAAAATCACATAATATTATTATTTTTTTAAATCATAAAATATTGTTGTAATGGAATTTTCTCGCTGAACCGTTATTTCTTCTTTGAGTGAACGCTCATGTGCATTCCAATTAGGTGTGAGCACGCAGCATGCCTGCATCGTCGGAAGTTTTTCCCTCAGCAGTACCCTTAGGGCCAGCGGGGAGCCCCCTGGAGTGGCGCCAGTATATCGGCCCATATATATCCCTGCTGGCTCCTCACCCACTCAGTTCCTTCTTACCACCGTGACGCTCGTTGGAACAACCCTCAGCTCGTGTCTAGTGATAGTTACCTTCAGTATTGTTCTTTGTCTCTTCAGTTAGCTTAAGTACCTGCAGTTAAGTTAAAGACTCTTTTGTTGTTTTCGTTGCTGTCCCCTGCCGTGGCGCGCTGTGTGCCCGTGGCAGGGCATGTCTGGTTCGCAAGGCTTTAAGTCCTGCAAAAAGTGCCACAAGCCTATGCCCCGTGGTGACCCTCATTCCTCGTGTTTAAAGTGCTTGGGGGAGACGCAACTCACGGAAGCCTGCAAAATCTGCAAGGAGTTTAAGCCGCGCACGAAACGCGCAAGAGAGTCGCGTCTTAAGATCACCCTTATGGAGGCGGCTCTCTGGCCGGTACCGGCGTCAGAGTCGGCATCGGGTCCTCAAAGTTCACCGGTGTCGGTGCGGGACTCCCCCCTGCACCGTGCCTCATCGCAGAGACCTCGACACTGGTCTCAGTCTCTGGCACCGCAGAAGAGGAGGAGGCCTAACGGGGGACAGTCCCCTGCTAGACACGCGCCCTCCGTGCGCCCTTCAGTGAGGCATGTGGCACCAGCAAGTTCAGAGCCTGGACCTTCCAGGTTGGGCAGACCTTCCTCCCAGCATAGGGAGCCAAGCCCCCTGGAGGACTTCCACACCAGAGGCCTTAGAAGCAGCAAGAGTGCTTATAGACTGTTCCCCCTCACCGCCCTTCACACCAGTGCCCTCCAGGCAACACGGGACGTCTCAGCACCGGCTGTCGAAACAACCCGAGACCATGGCACAGGAGGCCTGGGCCCACCGCCCCTCCCTCCCTCCCTGCTCCATTGGCACCGCTCACGTCATCGACCAGTGACACACCCCTACCCATGGTGCCTCATCAGGGATGCAACATCAGATACACCACGGTACCATGCCTCGGTACCGGCTCACACCGTTCTGGCACCTACCTCTGCACCGGATGTCCGTACCAGTATGCCACCACCTCCGCCTCGGCACCGTGGGAAGCCGGAATCTATGACTAGGCATGCAGCTGCTCCACAGGTGTCTGTGTCGGCTCCTCCCTCGTCCGCCTCGGAGTACACATCTGACTCCAAGGCGGAATCCACCTGGTCCTCTCGGGGCTCCCAGTCCCAGTTGCAGCACTGCTCCCGTTCATGGCACCGCTCCTGGCACCGTAGTCTGCCTCATCCATACCACCAGGAATGGACACAACCAGTCCTGGTACTGGTGCTCCAGCAATTGTGGCCTCCTCAAGCTCCGGCCCAGTAGCCATTCTGGACTCTTTGGGCGTATCACCAAGCCCAGGGAAACCCCCCTTCCAGGTTGGCTTTGGTCGTAATCGGTCCTCGGGCCCCTCCTTTGGCGACCCCACTGGTCAGATCGCCAACCTCTGACCAGTCGTTGCCCCCCGGCCAGCAGTCACCAGGTCCTTCGGGGAGTGCGGCTCCGGTGAGCCAACCTCTCCCACCCTCGTCTGCTGGTACACCACAGGATCTGGCACTTTCGGGGATATCTGTCGGAGAAGTCCGAAAGGGATCATCGTTCTCCTCCCCTGACGAGGCTCTGGGAGACCTTGGACCATCCATGGCCTCTATGGACACCAGGACCCACAAGGACCTCCTCTGACATCTGGCCCAAAGTTTGGGAGTCCAGACGGGTAGAGCGTCCTGTGACTCCGATCCCACGGTGGATATCCTCCACGCGGACGCCCCCTCTAGAGTGGCCCTCCCAATTAACAAAATGGTGGCCAAGATCTCCAAAGCCTTGTGGCAGACTCCTGCGTCCATCCCTCATACGGATAAGCAAGCCGAAAGGAGATACTTTGTTCCCCAGGAGTGTAATGAGCATCTTTTTTCCCACCCTCCACCGGGCTCTCCCGTGGTGCAAGCCGTGAACCAAAGAGAGTGGCAAGGTCAGCCCGCCGTTGTCCCTAAGAACAGGGAGGAGAAGAAAACTGACCTGCTAGGCCGGAAAGTCTATGCGTCCGGTGACATCCAGTACCGCGTTGCAAACCAATAGGTCCTCTTGTCACAGTATACATTTAACATCTGGGCCTGGACGGACAAGTTCACGGACCTACTTCCCCGAGAGTCCCGTGCAGAATTCAAAGCTTTCCACGAAGAGGGGAGAGCGATTTCCAGGGCAGCTCTCCAGGAAGCTCTAGACACAGCGGACGCTGCTGCCCGAGTAATGGCTTCTGGAGTGGTCTTACGCTGCAGTTACTGGCTATAGGGTTCTGGGGTTCCCCTAGAGCACCAGAACACCATACAAGACCTCCCTTTTGAAGGCCCCTTGCTCTTTTCTGAGCAAACTGATCAGAGGCTCCATGGCCTGAAAGACACCCGTGCTACCCTAAAATCATTGGGCATGCATACCCCGGCTACCCAGAGGCGCTCCTTCCCCATTAGGAATGTTCCTAGAGCACCTCCCCAGGGTCCACATACCGACTTCTCCCACCGTAGGAGCGAAAGCAGTACGTCAGGAACAATAGGTGCCGCCCTCGCCTGACCCCAGATCACAACCAGGGGCCCCCCAACAAACCCTCTGGTCCACATCAGGGGTTTTGACGGGACCTACGAGGGCAACCTTCCAGTTTCTCCGTTTCTCTTCCAGGACCATTTATCCCGCTTTACCCAGCCCGGTGGTCTGTTACTTCGGACCGCTGGGTGCTCGAGATAGTGGAAAGGGGTTATGTAATCCTTTTCCACTCTCCTCCCCCATCCCAACTGCCTACCCCGTCCCTTTTCAGGGACCCCTCTCACTAGCCTCTGCTCCAAGGGGAAGTCCAAGATCTCCTTACGATAGGGGTGGTAGAATGCGTTCCCCCCCGAGTTTCAGGGGAAGGGGTTCTAGTCCCGTTACTTTCTGGTCCCGAAGGTCCAAGGGGGCTTGCGTCCCATCCTGGACCTAAGAGGCCTCAACTCCTTCATTGCCAAAGCAAAATTCAAAATAGTAACGTTGGCGTCCATAATTCCCTCACTAGCCCCCGGAGACTGGTACGCTGCTGTCAGCTTGAAAGATGCTTACTTCCACATTTCCATCGCCCTCCACCACCGCAAATTCCTCAGATTTATTGTGGGCCTGGACCACTACCAGTTCACAGCCCTTCCATCTGGTATTTCCACGGCCCCTCAGGTCTTCACCAAATGTATGGCGGTGGTAGCTGCTGTGCTAAGGAAAAGGGGTATCCAGGTGTTTCCCTATCTAGACGACTGGCTCCTGAGGGGGGACTTGGAGTCGCATGTGCGAACCCCCATCACCGTAGTGCGCGCACTTTTCGACGATCTAGGCCTTTTTGTTAAACTTGGACAAGTCAACCCTAATGCCCACTCCAATAATAGAGTTTGTGGGAGCCACTCTGGACTCTTCCTCGGCGAGAGCCTCCCTACCCAATTCCCGGTTTCTCACGATAGAGGCGGCAGTCAGGGAACTCCAGAACTTTCCAGTGACCACCGCCCGGACTTGTATGTACCTCCTGGGTCTCATGGCTGCCTGCACTTATGTAGTGCAGCACGCCAGACTGCGCATGCGCCCGCTATAGATGTGGCTATCGCAAGTCCAGAACCCGGTTGTCCATTCATGGGACAGGGTGGTGACGGTCCCCACCCCTGTCCTCCTTGCGCTGAACTGGTAGACCAACCAGGCAGAGGTCTCCGCAGGAGTTCCATTTTCCAGGCTGGTACCGTCCACCCGCCTTGTCACGGATGCGTTGGACACCAGCCGGGGAGCCCACCAAGGAGACCTTCACATGCAAGGTTTGTGGTCTGCAGACAAGAACTCCCTGCATATCAACATCAGGGAGCTCTGGGCAGTCTGACTGGCTTGTGCAGTTTTCCTTCTCCATCTAAGGGGCAAGTCTGTCCTTATCCTATCAGACAAAACGACAGCGGTGGTGTATATAAACAAGCAAGGCGGGGCCCGTTCCCCTCGCCTGCACTTGAAGGTGATTCACCTGTGGGAACTTTGCATCGGGGCAGATATCCACCCGACGGCCTCGTACCTCCCGGGCTCCCAAAACGTCCTGGCAGACAAACTGAGCAGGTCCTTTGCAGGACACGAATGGTCTTTGAGGTGTGATGTAGCCCAATCTATCTTCCATGCATGGGGGTGTCCCCATCTGGACCTCTTTGCCACAGGGCAGAACAGGAAGTGCCACCGATTCTGCTTCCTCATGGGACAGGGCTCACTGGAAGATGCTCTCCTTCTCCCCTGGCCGCAGGGCCTACTATACGCCTTCCCACCATTCCCGCTAATCCACAAGGTTTTACTCAGGGTGCGGGAAGTCAGGGCGTCCCTGATTTTAATTGCCCCGGCCTGGCCCAGGCAGCATTGATTCTTAACCCTCTTCAACCTGCCATGCGAGAGACCCATGACCCTCCCGCTGCTCCCGGACCTGATTACTCAGGACTTGGGCAGGCTCCGCCACGTGGACCTGCACTTGCTGCATTTGACAGCGTGGAAGCTCCGTGGCTAACAGCCGAGGAACTTCAGTGTTCACAATGGGTCCAGGAAGTCCTACTGGGTAGCAGGAAGCCCTCTACTAGGACCACATACCTGGCTAAGTGGAAACGGTTCGGTATCTGGGCTGCGCAGAAGGGAGTACACCCAAGGCGAGCTGCGATCCCCCTGATCCTGGATTACCTGTTAGACCTCAGGCTCCAGGACCTCTTTTCCTCCTCCATCAAGGTTCACTTGGCGGCCATTTCGGCCTTCCACCCTGGCGGGTGGCGGCGGGGAAACTCTGTTTGCTAACCCAATGGTCAACAGGTTTCTGAAAGGGTTGGACAGGCTCTATTCACATGTCCGCCAGCCCATCCCCCAGTGGGACCTAAAACTTGTCCTTTCCAAACTTATGGGACCCCCGTTTGAACCTTTAGCGATGTGTTCCCTTCTGTACCTGTCTTATAAGGTGTCACTCACATCTCCTGGTGTCACTCACATCTGCCAGGCAGGTATCCAAACTCAGAACGCTCACCTTGGATCCCCTCTACATGGTGTTTTTCCAAAGACAAGGTTAGGCTCCGCCCCCACCCAGCTTTTCTGCCCAAGGTGGTGTCTTCTTTCCTCGCCTCCCAGGATATTTTCCTGCCAGACTTTTACCCCAAGTCGCACGCATCTGGGAAAGAACAGGCTTTACACACTTTAGATGTGCGCAGGGCATTAGCTTTTTACTTAGGATAAAACCATTCAGGAAGTCACCACAACTCTTTGTGGCCATCACCGAATGGGCGAGGGGTCAACCTGTGTCTTCCTAGTGGATCTTCTCCTGGATAACCGCTTGTATCAAGGAGTGCTATGCCCTAGCGGGGGTACGGGCTCCACCCCTTAGAGCGCACTCCACGAGAGCTGTGGCAGCCTCCACTGCTTTCATTGCACAGGTTCCCATCCTGGACATTTGCAGAGCTGCGACATGGTCCTCTGTCCATACCTTCTCCAATCGCTACGCGCTAACGCATCGAGCCAGGGGAGACGCTGCCCTGGGCAGGACGGTCCTCCACTCCTCTGTAGCTTCAACATCCAGCCCTCCTCCATAGGTTCTGCTTTGGAGTCCCCTAATTGGAATGCACATGAGCAATCACTCGAAGAAGAAAGAACGGTTACTTACATTGTAACTGTGATTCTTCGAGATGTGTTGCTCATGTCCATTCCAAGTCCCCGCCCGCTGCCCTTTCTCCGGAGTATTCTGGTAAGAAGGAACTGAGTGGGTGAGGGGGCCAGCAGGGGTATATATGGGCTGATATACCAGTGCCACTCCAGGGAGCTCCCTGCTGGCCCTAAGGGTACTGCTGAGGGAAAATCACACCTCAAAGATGCATGCACACTGCGCGCACACACCTAATTGGAATGGACATGAGCAACGCATCTCAAAGAATTACAGTTATGAGGTAAGTAACCGTTCTTTTCACTTTGAGGAACCCCAGGGTTCTGCGGAACACCATTTGGGAAACACTGCTCAAGGCAATTAGTGGCTGTAATTAAGAGCCCCAAGGTCACCACTTTACTTTGGTGAATTCTCCACAGCAGCGGCCCTATCTGACGGACCACGGCACATTGCCAGGCTGTGCCCCCCAGCTTTTATTTAGTTCTGCCTGCTGGGGTTCCTAGTGAATTACCGTCCTCGGCACTTCTGCATGCAGCAACAGGGTGAGTGGAGTGGCTGGTAGCTGGGTGTATAACGGCTGGAGCCGGGACCACGCTGAGGCTATACTACTGGGGCAGCCTCACTGCAATTCCAGTTCCAGCTCCGGCAATCACTGCCTGTCCTGGCCAGCGGGGTCAAGTGCCATGTGTAGAGTGGCTTCCCTGGCTGTCAGGACCAAGGGCTGGGTGAAGGATGGCTGCTCCTGTGACCCCATTCTCCTCCCTCCCTGCTCAGCAGGAGCCTCCCCCGGCCTCCAGCTGCTCCCAGCCAGCAGGTACACACATTATTGTCGTGCATTATTAAGTGCATAGGAAAATACAAATGTGCAGAATGTGTCAGTACTGTTAGTACTGCCTCTTTAATTCTGGTGCAATTGAGGCAAAAGGTTTGGACTGGAGAATACTCTTTAACAGGTATTAGCACACACACATTTAAAAAAAAAATCAATAAAATAGTTGCATCAGTTTTTCAAATTCTTGTTAGCCATCATGTCCCCCCTCCTCTGATTCGCCTGAAATACCATGGGCTAAAATAACCACAATGAATATGCAAATATGCAAATAAAATTACCATTATGCATATGCAAATATTTCTGGGATGGTTCACTAACGATTTTTGAATGAGTTTGTTGGTCCGTGGTATAAAAGAGGTTGGGAACCACTGCTCCACAGCAATGCAGCATTGTGGTCTAGTTGCTTCTACTACCAGTAGTATCAGTAGTAATCTAGTAGTAAAAGGTAGCATTTCCTTCTGTGAATTCTAAGGACTATGGTTTAAAAACACTGCAGAAAGCTTAAGTTTCTGAACACCATGTTTCTACCCAGCTCTCCTAGTTTCCTTTTTGTGTGTGTAGAATATCCCTTTTTCATTTCTAGGAATTCTTGGAGACGATAATGGTATGTTTGAGTTGCAGCGTGTCCTAACTTGCCATCTTTCCTTTACTGTCTTTTCCAACTTCTGAGCAAAACCATGATTCCTATTCCCCAAGCCCCAAAGTTTCCATGCATTTGTAAGGGAAACACGCAGGCCATCAGGACTAAATCCATAATACTCAATTAAAGAAGATTACAAATAAAAGAGCTGTATTACTGTCAAGTTCATTGCTATATTACAGGTAATGTCACCTTTCAAGTGAGCCAGTATGAAAACATAAATTTGAGGGAACTAAATTAGTTTAAATTGACTTTAAAATGGAAATACTTCTTCTCAAACTGATCCATCCTCTTAAGGCCCTTACAAGGGCCAACAGTTGATTGTGAAAGACTTTGAGTTTACTGGGGTTCTATTTGCGTACATTAAAGTTTTCGTTGAAGAATATTATTTAACCATACTATTGCACTTTAAAGCAATTATGGGCAAGGTTTAATGATGTAATTTGGATGTCCAACTTAAAACATCTAGAAGGGCTCAATTTTCAGAGAAATGGGGTTTGGCCCCTTGAGAAAATCAGAGGCTTTATCAGTATCTCAGGGTAGCCATTCAGAGTCACTAATAGCTTTTGAAAAATCTTAGCCCATACTTTTATTTTACAATCAAACTAGCCACAAATTTAAATGAACTCAGTAATCTCAACCTGAGCTCTTTTATCATTCCGAGATCAGCTGCCACTTCTAAATGTAGTGGCAAAAGTAAATATTGGAAAAAGAAGAAGGAACGTTAAAAGAAATACAAGAATCCCTGAAAAAGATGCTCTTGAATGCAGTAATATAATTCATAGAATTTGTGATGTGTACTCTTTTGAAAGTATCCTTGGAGAAAACTTTCAGGAGTTCATCAAAACATAGCCTGTTTCCTCAGTCCAGCTCACTTATGAGACATAAATCTCTGAAAGAAAATATTGACTAACATCTTGTCTGAGATCTAATGGACAATCCTGGCTGTATCCAGAGCCAGGGAATATTTTTTTTGCAAGTGAGAGGTCATTACAGATTCTTCTTCAACCACTCATAAATGACCAGTGAAGGTGTAATTAAATCTAAAAGGGAAACCAGGCATTCTTGACCAGGTCTACTTAAGGCAGATGGCTTTGAAATGTCATCTTAAAATGTATTGCAGATCAATAGGTTAATGGTTCTCTAATCTTTCTTCTGGATTCTCTGCCACTGAATATATGTATATTTAAGGGTATAGACATGAGTTAGAGTTCTGCTACCATACTCAAAGCATCATGGCTATGAAGTCCTGATAAAGAGAGGATATAATCTATAATCTAGGGGTGTAAAAGGGTAACTCTTTTAACAGTTAACCAATAAGCATGAGCCTATTGGTTTCCATTACAGTTACACAATGGCTCCCCGGGAACAGGGCTGGCAGTTCCAGCTTCGTTACCAGATCTGCAGGATACGTTTATTCTGCAGACTGCACAACAAGGCCTCCCTGGGAGCAGGCCTGCCAATATCTAACCATGATAGAAAACAATAAACTGGTTCTTATTGGTTAACTGTTTAAACAGTTACAGTTCAGAGCCCGCAGACCGTGTAGCTGTGTAACCACTAGGATTTTTAGTGGTTGTATGGTTACATTTTAAATTACTTTTTAGATCCCTAATATAATCCTTGAGATCACTCCATTTGTAAAGAAAGCATGATTTAGAACCATAGCTACTCATTAACACCCTCAAGAAATGGCTCTGTCTTCCTCTTTAACACTATGTAGTTTTCAAGAATCCTAACTTCTCTTTCTGATTACTCCTAGTCTTCATTTTCTACTATTCCTGGAAAACAAGGTGTATTTATGACCTTGTTACTTCTGTTGTTAGATTACCCAGTACTGTCCAAGTTGATGTCTTTATAGAAGAAGAGTAGTAAGAGGACAATTTATGTTTCTTGATACTAGGATGTGATCTATTGGAGAAAATGCACTTGCAAGCAGTTCACCTTCACGTAGCTCAAAGAATTCTACCTATGACTGATGCTACCCCAACAGTGATTTATAATGATATTTTTCTTTTGTAAAACCTTCTCCTTTCTTCCCCTCTCTAGTCCTACACCTTGTAAAGCACTGAAACACTTTTAAAAAAATTATAAATGCACAGAAAGAAGCAAAAGATCTGATTTATTTCACCTAAACTTGTTTTATAGATTTTGGTTGTACAGAATCTGCACCAAATATCATGTTTTCAAGAGGGGAAAATAGAATATGCACTTTCAGCTGACAAAGCACTCAACATGCATAGTAAAACTCCACTGCGAGAAATTCCTAAATATTAAGTTTTTAATTTGGGATTTTCATAGGAACCTAGGAAATTAGACCTCTAGCTCGCATTAAATTCAGTGAAAGTTGAGCACCAAATTCTCTACTCTCCCTTGAAAATCCGAGTCATAATTTCTCCTCTTCAAAAAGATTGTGAAATATTCAAAGGTTAGACACCTTTTCTTTCCTTTTAGGGTTTATGTACATCTGCCTTTTCTCCCATTTTCTCATTTTGTTTGGATGACTTGCAAAATAAAATGTGATAAAGTATATCTAATTTTTATTGCATTATATTGGTTGCACAAATTATTGTCACCTATGATCATGAAGGCAGAAAAGTGGGAAAACTTTAACATTTGCTTTGACCTTGTGAGGTTGAAATGAATAGTTTAGAATCTGAGAATGGAGTCATCAACAACTTGGTGAGCGGTTAACACTCAGCAACCAGAATATATGATAAGATTCGGAGTACTTGGTTTCCAAATTACACAGACCTTCACCAAAACAGACTTCAAATTAAACAATCTTAATTTATATTGCCTTCAAAGTAATTTGTCCTTATCTATTCAGTGATCCAGATCTTTTTATTCCATATTATTTCTAGTATCAGTACCTTTACACCTATTTCTGCACCCTAGCATTTCCCTTTTCCTCAAAATGGTGTGGATCTGCTGCAGTTGTCAACCCCAGAAGTGATTATATCTATGTCAAAATTACTTTTTACAAGTGATGTGTAAATCCTTTGGATGAAAAGCACATAAACAACATTTGAGAAGAAAATCCTAGATGCTAGAATAGATTCTTTTAAAGGTGAAGACAAGAACTATGAGTTGACTCAACAGCCTCTAAGTATTCTGGAAGGCAATTTTGTCTTTATTTGCTGAAGATTAAAGGTCAGGACTCTGAGTTTTTTCTAGGAATAGTTTGATGACATTTACACTAGCTGCTGAGAGTTGTGCTGTATTTTAAATTCTCTTGTCAAAAGGACAAAAACTAGTGGACTAAATGTTGGCCATCATTTCCGAAGATGGTGTAAGATTACATCCTTGTTTCCTATTTAAACTAGCTAGGATCCAAAGCTTTTGTAGAACATGTGTTCTTCCAGAGTTTATGAAATCATCCTTTTTATATTGATATATGGCAGATATTGACTCACTGAAAGATGTTCCAAGCAGAGAGAGATTAAATGGGATTCTGTGATTGTAGTGAGTCATCTTGGTCTCCCACTGACCTGGAAGAGGAACCAGAAGATGGGCTGGGATGGCCAGGGCCCCTGTAGGGCCCCAGAGATTGGGCTGTGACTTCGGGACAGCTGATTTACCCAGACCCAGAGCCCATGGACATTCTGCCAGCACCATTGTCCCCAGTGGACCCTGAGAAACAGAGGTTGAACCCGGTAGGTACACTGGGGGAACTGGGAAGCAGCCCAGGGATAGCCGACCCCAAGTCGGCTGAGATTATGGAGGTCAACTGGGCAGTACATTGTGGTCAGGATTCCTGCTGACCTAGTGACCTGGTCAACATGTTGTGGCCAGGATGCTTGCTGACCCAGTGGCAGCCCGCACTTCCATTTCTTGGGCCCTGGGCTGGGACGCAGTGGAGAAGGTGGGCCTGCATCACTCCTGCCACTCCTCACCTTGGCTGGCAGGTTGCTCCCTCTGGGGGTAAAAACCCCTGCGCTTGTCGGCTCTCCACAGCAAGGGGATCCGACCCCTGTCTCAGCCTTTAAACCAGGACTACTCTGCTTTGGAAGTCCCAGGGGGCCACAATGATACTCAGAACATGCTGAGGGCCGCAACTTAAGTGTGGTTGCATATACATGCAAATATATATGCAAATAGCTTCTTTCATACTGATGGGCGTGAATACAAAGACTAAGGCAAGACTGCACAACACGCAGGCCCCATTTAAGTCAGTTCTGCTGATATTAATAAAATGCAATATTTACCCAATTTCCACCCATATAACAGCACTTTTAATGAGCAATGACAATCCAGGAATTTAACTACTAAAACAGACATCAATCGAAGACCATTATATTGACTACTCTTTTGTTTTGGCTTCACAATTTTAACAAATCAAACAAAAACTGCAAATACAGTACTGGAATTTACTGGAGTATAAGTACAATCAATGTGAAGATTATATCTGCAAACTTTTCACCAGCTGTTTCACATCAGGCTTGTATTCCGTTGTAGCAGCACAGAGATGTAGCAGCTTACTGATGGTCTGTCAGTAAGAGAGGTGCGCAGTTTGGACTTGATGATTCCCATGGTAGAAAATGAACTTTCACAGACATATGTAGAGACAAAGCAAGTTAGCACTTTTTTGGCACATTTTAGTAATGCAGGCTACATGTCTTCCTATACATAGGTTATCCAGAATGTTTCAGTGTCCTCTTCTTTATGCTTAGCTTTTAGAATACTGTTGTTTTGTAGTTCTGTCTTCTCTTCTTCAAATGTGGCCCTCTCAACACCAAATCTCACTGCTGAAGGTGAGCCTGCCTTTACCTCAACTGAAAATGGATTTTCAGTAAATTCAAGAACTGTGTCTTCAGGGATTTGACATCTAGAAAATGAGAAGAAAATTCGATTTTCAGGTCTGAGATGTACTCCGTAAAAAAACAGGCAAAAAAGATGCATGTTCACTCAGCTGTGTCATTTGCGAGTCGAGGATGGGAAAGTGAGTTAAGTCTTTCTCACGTAGCTGATCTGCAAAAAGGGGCAGTTTTGTTTCAAATGCAGAAACATCGTACATCAGAGAAGGGCAAGTTTTTTTTCTTTGCCTTGAAGTTTAAGATTGAGTGCATTTAAGTGACGTGTCAGATCAGCGAGAAAAGCCACGTTTAGCAGGAATGTTTCTTCGTCTAAACACAACAGTAAATCCTGGCAGTCCTTTTGCCTCCAAAAACACTCGTGCAGCAGGCAGTGGATCCATAAACTTCAGCCATCTAACTTCTGCAAGCATTGCCAAATCACCATATTGTGTTTCATACTCCTGAACTAAAGCTCAAAATTGTCTGTTTAAAGGCAAGGCATTTGCAACAATGAAGTTGACAATTTTTGTGACCCTATCCAATTGCGCTCTTGAGAAATCCTCTCTTCAGTTTGCTGCATAACTGTTGTTGGTGCAGAATGCAATGGTATGAAAAGAAATCTGGAAACTGGATTTTCCTTCAGCAAGGAAATTAGCCCCTGTCTTTTCCAACCATGGAGGGAACAGCATCATTTGTTACTGAAGTAAGCTTCTTCAAATCAGTGCATTTCCTGGTCCTTCAAAAAATGCCGTCAGCACAGAATAAACATCCTCTCCCCTAGTTTGACCCGTCAAAGGTAGCAGAGTAAGCATTTCTTCGACATACTTTTTGCCATTGAAAAACACACCCAGTTTATGAGCTGTGATATGTCTGAACGATCAGTAGATTCGTCCATTGCCAGACTGAAATACTCAGTGCTTTCAATGTCTTTTATCAGTTTAGAAAACCGATCACCTGAAATGCTTTCACTTTGTCTTACTAGAGTTGAATCAGACACTATGGCTACGTCTAGACTGCAAGCCTCTTTTGAAAAAGAGCATCTAGACTACAACCAGTACTTTCGAAAAAGCAAGCCGCTTTTTTGAAAGAGAGCATTCAGGCAGTCTGAATGTTCTCTTTCGAAAAAGCACAGTTTGCATTACATAATGCTCTTTCGGAAAAAGGTGTTATTCCTCGTAAAATGAGGTTTTCCATGGTCGAAAAAACTGCCGCGTTCTTTCGATTTACTTTTGAAAGAACGCGCGGCAGCAGTCTAGACGCAGGGGAAGTTTTTTCAAAAAAGGCCATTTTTTTCGAAAAAACCCTGTAGTCTAGACACACCCTTGATGTTTTGATATTTAACTATATCCTCTTTGTTTTTAAATTCTGCAAAAAGTGATTCACTGCAGTCCAAGAAGCACTGCTTCATCAATTCGCCTTCTGTAAAAGGTCTTTTTTGATTTAGCTATGTGCCAAGCTATTTTGAAGGAGGCTTCTGTAACGGCATCGCTATCTTTAACTTGCAAACGGAACATATCTTGTTGAGTATGGAAACCTTCCAGTAAGGAATGTATCTTAGTTTTTCTTAAATTGCTGTCAGGTGGATACAAGTCTTTGAACTCAGGGTGACAAGATTCATGGTGCCGTTTCAGGTTTGTTTTCTTTAACACAGTGATAATCTTTTGACAAAGACGACACATTGGTTTTCCATTTACCTCTGCAAAAGCAAATTCCATCTCCCAAACCGCGTTGAAAACCCTGTGTTCATTCAACAAGTGACTCTTTGTTGCCATATTTAATGCTTCTTATTAAAAAGAAAATTGTATACCAGTGTTTTGGGTGTTTCGCTTGAAGCTTCAGGTTGTATGTTTCTTGGAATGATTTTACTGTAAGAAGAAAAGTTTCCAAGCCAGAGCGCTCCAACCTGTGGTGGGCGGGGAGCTGGGTGAGTCAGGCCGGACACGAGAGGCAAAAAAGGACAGGTGCCTGGGAGCCCTGTCCTGGATTCCCAACAGGGCTGATGTCCCCACACGGGAGTCCGTCGCTCCGTGTGGGACAGAGGTAGGGCTGCCCGGCCGTGGTGCCAGACCCAAACATGGCCAGCGTGAGCAAATCAGCACATCTCAGGCTTTGCCTACAAGGCTAAGCAGCTAGCACTTCCCACAATTCCCTGGCACTCCCAGCACCTCCTCCCTGGGGGCTAACGCCAACTCTGTACCCCCAAACCAGCCCGTCCACTTGCATCTTTCAGTGCTCACCCCGCCTGGGAGTTGCCTCGCCATAGTGGAGCTTTTCCCAGTGGAGGCCATGTTCAAAGGATCCCACCCACGGACCATGTGTTGAGCCCCACGTAAACCCAAACCACACTGCAGACTGCAAACAGACTGCTTTAGGCAGGCCTGAGCGTTGAACTGTTTAAACTGTTTAGCTGGGTATAAACTGCTTGTTTGATTGCTGCCATGCCCTGAGTAAGGGCCTGGCCCTATAAACTGTGACTCAGCCTGCAGAGAGGCCGAAGCCCATAAACTGCTGGATTTGCTTGTGGTTGCCCTGCCCTGATCAAGGGCATACCCTTTATAAATTGTGGTCTTCCTGAACTGCTGTCTTGTTCACTGATCCGTTGCCCACCAGAGTACGGGCCCAGGCTTATAGACTGCCGCTCAGCCCGCAGACAGGCCTAAGCTTGAACTCTGAAATTGGTTATAGAGTGTGATGGTTGCTCTGCTCTGGCCAACGGCTTGACCTTACTGACTGCTGCCTAGCCTGCAGCCATGCCTGAGCCCCTGAACTGTTGATAGCCTTTCCCTGAGCTAGGGCCTGGATATTAAAGCTGCTGGGTAGCTGGGCTGTAGGCCAGAAGCCTTGCCTTACTTGCTGGTGGGCCAGTCCTGGAGCAGGGGTTCCCGGGCCCATTACCTGATCAAACTGCAGTGTATTGAGGCAGTTTGGCCTCCCGGCAGCCCGAGACTAGTACAGTGAAATGAATCAGAATGGAAACAAGGAAATTGATCTCAATTCTGGATTTTCTGCTGGGCACCAAGGTCATCTAGGTCATAAGTTCTGCTCTAACTCTTCTTAAACCTGGTGTCTCTAACAATATACATCCCTACACTTTTCACTAAGCAGCTAAAACAAGCAGATGTCGCATGCTCAATTAATACTTTCTTAGACGTGTAGTTTGCATATGGTGAAAAAAATTGCTCTTATTCGTTTTAAGGTTTAACTATAAAACAAATTTCTATAGAATAAGAAATCATGTACCTCCTCTCTGATATGCTATTTTGGTGCAAATGCTCAAGAGAGCAGAATTAAGGTTACATAAGTAACCCTAATTTTGTTGTTTTTTAACTTTTAGTGTACAGCTTGGCAGTCTTAATATTCTATGCACATATTTTGTGTTTGTAATATATCCAGGGGATTCCCTCTGATTAGCATTCATTTGGAAACAGAACTGTAGAAAGATAGGTTCTGTGCATTACAACTAGGTGAATTATCTGTGTCCTGGATTTCTCTGTTCTTGTTCTCTTGACGTTTGATAAATTGCTTAGTCTGACATAATTTTCCTATCATATAGTTTATTAACTAATTAAAATGAATAATTGCCACTATTTAATATTAAATCAAATCTAATTAACAGGTTAATTAAATAATGCCAAATAGGATAACAGGTCGTTATAACTCTTTTAATCTGGTAAAATGGCAGTCTTTGTTTAGCTGTCATTCATAAAATAGAAGGGTATTTCTATTCTGTCCCAATTCATATGATTTTATATTTTGTCAGACTCATATAGTGGAGATAAATGCATTTCCATGTTAAACATAAAACAGTTAAGGTAAAGAGAACAGTTCGTTAGGATTTAAGCATATACTCTTAATCCATAAAATTTAAATGTGTGATTATTTTTTAATTTAATTTTTGCTCCTCTGGCTGTCTTTATTTGTTAAGCCACACAGTGACAATCTAATCACACATTCTCTTACTCTCATTTAACTATCAAGTGCATAGGAAGGAGAGGACACCAGCCCTTCTAAGGTAGTTTTCCTGCTGAAAAAATAGGATCAAAACACATGTAATACTTACACAAAATGATTTATGCTGTTATGGTTTTATGCATTTTCAGGAAGGTAAATTTGATTAGTTGATAACATTTTCAACACAGCTTCTTAATGTTGATGGAATTGCTAGATGATGATTTCTTGTGGCTATCCAGGTCTTAGATTTTACAAGTTACTAGATTCATGCACACCTTGGTTGTTTTCCAGGGAGGGAGTGAAGAAAATATAGGTCTTCTTGGCAAGCAATATATTCTCCTTTTCGGCCATGTCTTAAAGGTGACAGCCTGGATGATTCCTCCTCATGAAAACCTACCCTTACAAATTCTTTGGCCATTCAGAATGTGGCATAGTGACTTCAGAGTGACAGACAACATCCAATAGGGACTGACTGCTTCAATTTTATGCAAATGAAGAACTTTTCCATTACAGTAAATGTTGGCTTTGTGGTTTTTTTTGTTTGTTTGTTTGTTTTTTTGGAAATAAATGGGCAGTCAGTCATGGTACTGAGCAAAGAAGTTGACATTCTCTGTCAACAAGATCCTCACATCTCAAAAATTAGTATAAAAGTTTAAAAAATAGTCCAAAGTTTAGCTTACAATTATTCTTCAGGCATACTGGACAGTCTTCCTTGTTTCACAGTTGCTGCTGGCAGTTTAACTTTAGATAGCATTTTTTATTAAAAAATCTGAATAAAATTAAAACTGTAACTATAAAAATAACCATTTTAAATAAAATTCTTGGCCATTGATAGAATATTTATATAGTCTCTGCTGTGATTACAAGTGAATGCCTTTGATGTATTACTAATGGTCTGTGAGGATCACCAGTTTGAATCCAGCCTGGCTCTGCAGGGTCAGAAAGTTACCATACAATGGATGTTGTGGTGTTCTGTGTGCCAACTCCAGTCATAAATTCATCACCCTTGCTTAAAATTTTCCCCCCATTTTAGTTGCAGTGGTTATTTGGGTATCGGAGCAGGATAATTAAAGGGCATGGATTGGTGTGAGAATGTGGGCGTGTTACAGATTATCAAGAGCTTTTGTCCCATAAAGTTTAACCCTCAAAATCTGTTTGTTTGTTTTTTCTAAGCACGTGCTGGACTTCGATAATGGCATAGCAGACACTAGGGATATAAAATCCCATTTAATTGGTTAACCAGTTAAAAGGGGAGAGGGAGGTTGTGGGGGCAGAGCACTCCTTCCCGTGGGGCTGGAGCAGCCCCTGATGATTAACTGTAACAGGTAAACATCACCTGGTAAGGGTGATGCTTACCAGTTAACCATTCACATCCCTACCAGACACCTTGTCTCAATTCCAGTTTGACAGATTTTGTGAGCTAGCATCAGGGGCTAGCAGTGAATCCGAGCAGATACCGCTAGCTGTTTGGAACCTCGGAATATTATGTGGCTCCTGGCACGAAATTTGTTTATTTTGTTTTCTGTTAATGAGTTCTGTCACTTCGAGGATCGTGAGTGTGGGCCACCTATTCTGCTCACAGTGGAAGATGGTGGTTGTGGTAATAAAGAATAAAATTGTCAGACACAGATAAACATAATTTGTTGGGGGAAAGTCAACATGGTTTCTGTAACGGGAAATCATGCCTTACTAATCTGCTAGAGTTCTTTGAGAGGGTCAACAAACGTGGACATGGGGGAGCCGGTGGATATAGTATACTTAGATTTCCAGAAAGCCTTTGACAAGGTCCCTCACCAAAGACTCTTAACTAAAGTAACTTATCATAGGATAAGAGGAAAGGTCCTTTCATGGATTGATGACTAGTTAAAAGACAGGACACAAAGGGTAGGAATAAATGGTAAGTTTTCCGAATGGAGTGAGATAACTAGTGAAGTCCCCCAAGGGTCTGTCCTGGGACCAATCCTATTCAGCTTATTTATAAATGATCTAGAAAAAGGGATAAACAGTGAGGTGGCAAAATTTGCAGATGATGCCAAACTGCTCAAGAAGTTAAGACCGAAGCAGACTGTGAAGAGCTTCAAAAAGATTTCACCAAACTAAGTGATTGGGCAACAAAATGGTAAATGAAATTTAATGTTGACAAATGTAAAGTAATGCATCTTGAAAAAATTAATCCCAACTATACATACAGTATGATGGGGACTAATTTAGCTACAACTACAGGCAGTCCCCGGGTTACATGGATCCGACTTACATCGGATCCCTACTTACAAACGGGGTGAGGCAACCCCGCACTAGCTGCTTCCCCCCAGCAGACCAGGGAGACGAAGCCAGCACCCCGCAGCAGACCAGGGAGACGCGGAGCGGCTTTTCTCAGCAGACACCTCAGCTTGAGAATAAAGGACTGACGGAACTGAGGTGTGGGAGAATAAAACTGAGCTCTGGAGAAATGTTTGGCTAGAGTTTCCCCTACAATATGTACCAGTTCCGACTTACATACAAATTCAACTTAAGAACAAACCTACAGTCCCTATCTTGTACGTAACCCGGGGACTGCCTGTACTCGAGAGAGATCATGGATTCATTGTGGATAATTCTCTGAAAACATCCACTCAACGTACAGCAGCAGTCAAAAAAGCAAATAGAATGTTAGAAATCATTTAAAAAGGGATAGAGAATAAGACCGAAAATATCTTAATGCCTCTATATAAAACCATGGTATGCCCACATCTTGAATACTGGGTACAGATGTGGTCACCTCATCTCAAAATATATTTTGGCATTGGAAAAGATTCAGAAAAGGGCAACAGAAATGATTTGGGGTTTGGAATGTGTCCTATATGAAGAGAGATTTAAAAGACTTGGACTTTTCAGCTTAGAACAGAGGATACTAAGGAGGAATATGATAGAGGTCTATAAAGTCATGACTGGTGTGGAAAAAGTGAATAAGGAAAAGTTATTTACTTATTCCCACAATATAAGAACTATGGGGGTCACCAAATGAAATTAATAGGCAGCAGGTTTAAAACAAACAAAAGGAAGTCTTTCTTCATTCAGCACACAGTCAACCTGTAGAACTCCTTGCCAGAGGTTATGGTTAAGACTAGGATTTTAACAGGGTTCAAAAAAGAGCTAGATAGATTCATGGAGGTTAGGTCTATCAATGGCTATTAGCCAGGATGGGTAGGAATAGTGTCGTGAGCCTCTGTTTCTCTGGAAGTGGGTGATGGGAGGGATCACGTGAGGATTACCTGTTGTGTTTTCTCACTCTGGGGCATCTGGTATTAGCCGCTGTCGGCAGACAGAATACTGGGCTGGATGGATTGTTGGTCTGACCCAGTATGGCTCTTCTTATGGTACCAGCTCAAGGATAACATAGTTGCTGGTAGGGATGTTAGCTATTGGGTAATTGAATAGTCATGTAACTGCATGAAATCTTTGCAGTTACATGATTATTTGATACTCCCTAGGGGCAGGGCTGCAGCCATTGTGCATCTAGGCCCACTCCTGGAGAGCCCCCTGCCATCCCGCGCTGCTGCCCGCACAGCTTCCTGCACAGATGGGCTGCCGCCCCATGCTGCTGCTTCTGATGCAGAGGCTATAGTGCGGGGTGGAAGCAGCCCCTGTCTGTGGGGGGTCTGAGCTCCCTGCGAACAGGGATTGGTACCACGAATCAGCCTCTGCCCATGTCAGGCCCAGGCTCAGAAGGTGGACAGAGGCTTCTTTGCACCGAGGAGAGGGGAGGCAGCACCACTGAGCTGGTACTGGAAGGAAAAGGCTTTTAAGCCAGCTTCCCCCAGTACCAGCTCCTGCTGCTGCTGATACAGTGGCAGCAAGGCAAGGGGGGAAATGCGAGTAGTAGACAAGATTAACTGGTAACCCTAGGCATATCGGTTAATTGTCTAGTGAACTATTTGTTGACATACCTAGTTGCTGGTGTCCCTTGCCGGTCTTGCAAGGGACAGTGGGTTCTTTCTCCTGAGAGAACTGTCACCATTTAGGGCTGCTAGGCAAGAGGCCATTGGGAGATGTTTGGGAATCTGCTTGTGGTAGGAGTGGGGGGAGGCAGGCAAGCAAATTGTTGGTATCTCCTTGTGGTGGATGTCCAGTGCAGGTATTCCATATAAAAGGCATCCAGTGACTGGATAAATGGCTAGGTAAAGGACTTAAAAGGAGGTCTTGATAAAGGAAAAGAACAGGATAGATGATTTGGGGACTCCTATGATTGGTACAGCAGGGAACCAATCCCTACCCTATTCTCATAGCCCACCTTAACCCTCCTATGAGGGTTGTTAACGGTAAAGTCCAAGCCATGGGTTGGATGGGGGACCTGTAGATAAGCAGAAGTCTTCATTTATCAAGACTGGAAACTTGTAACAGTGTTAAATCTATATACATTTTGTAATGTGAAGGTTTATGGTTATATGCACAATATTGGTAAATATACAAATTATTTAATAAACTGATTTGCATTAAGTGTTTGTATGACCTTAACTAAGTGTCCCTAACTTTTTCCCCAAAATGTGTCAACCCAAAACATCAAGTGTACGTTAGAGAGGAGATTGTAGTGTTTCTGTAATGAAGTCTACAATGAAATTTGAAATTATAAGGGAGATTTTATCCATTTTGTTATGTTTAGTGGATGACTACTGAGCTTTCAACACCCCTTGCTAGAAGTAAATACTGGCTTATCGTTCACTAGTTCAAATTAACAATAAACATTATTTCTTTTTTAAATTTAGAATTGCAGTTTTAGCTCATTTTCTGTTTCCTCTAAGTCACTAATTTGTAACCTTTTCTCTACCATGGCACACCTTGAGCACCAGGGGCTCTTCCCTCACCCTCACTGGTGATTGCTGGAGGGCAGGTTTGGGGCAGAGGAGGCGACCCGTTGCTCACCCAGGAAAGTTGAGGTGTGGTGGGGTAAGAGAAGGGAGCTAGAGCTCTGATTGCTCTTCTTCTGGTGGAGATGTGACAAGGAGGCCGATGCCAATCAAAGGCAGCTTCCTCCACCACCTCCAATTCTCACTTGTATTTTTTTCCAAAACTTGTGCAGCACATCTGCTTGGGCCTGAGAGCACACTAATGTGCTCACTAGTTGGAAAAACTGCTCTAAGTATGTGTCTGGGGTGTGACACTTAAAACTTCAGGTTCATGTATCTTTCAGATATAGATTAACTAGTAGATATTTGCATTGTTTAGCTTCAGACTGAAAACTTGTAATAAATGTTACAGTCTTAATCATGGTCAATTATTTTAGTTATGCTTAATGCATTTTCCCCCTCTATCTGTATCTTAACATAGGTGCTAACTCAGTGGGTGTGCTGGGGCTGGAGCACCACAGGCAGCCAAGCTCCCCCTGTCCTCCCAGTGCCTCTTGCCCGCTGGCAATCCTGCTAACCAACTTCTCCCCTTCTCAGTGCCTTCCAGAAAGGGAACAGGAAGAACAGGCACATGGTCTGCTTGAAGGCGGGGAGGCAGGGAATAGCCGGGGCAGTGGTTTGGGGGAAGAGATGGAATTGGATGGAGTGGAGGGGGAGTTGAGCACCTCCCTGGCTATAGAGGAAATTGATGCCTATGTATTTTACTGTCAAACAATAAAAATTGTTTTCATCTAAAGAATAGCTAACTCCGTAGGTTATCTTATGAAGATATGTGTGCAGTATTAATATAACTTATCTCTACAGTTGCCTCATTCTGGGAACCTATTTGTACATGGGATAGATCCTATTCCCAGTCTCAGGCCCTTTATCAGATACATTAAATGAATCATCCATGCTAAAAATATGCTGGAATATTTAATTTGCAATCATAGCATGATCTTTTTAATTATGCATCCAATATAATACAGATGTTTGTAACTTAGTGTCTGACAAAATTAATTTTCAGATTTTCATATTTCCATTCATCTAAAAATGTGGATCTTGATTTATTCAGGCTGCTAAATACAGGGAAAGAAATCCCGAATTTGACTCTTTTGTCCTTTCTGTATGAGGAGGTCAATTTGAATAAATTAAGGCTGTTTGAGTTTATCACTTGTGTTTATCATATTGTAGCCAGTGAACTAAAAAAAATTGTTATATTAGTGCATATGTATAAGAGCATTATCATTAAAATTGTTGTTGTAAATTGTTCCTTTATTTTTGTCAAAAGAAACAATAGGTGAAAGTAATGTTTTTAGTAGATGTGTTCTTCCAGGGCATCAACCTTTCCCAAAACTATACAGAAGTTGCTAAATATGGACCTAGATAATGGAGGCTGTGCAAAAATGGGGACGGGGACTGCAGGGCATTCACTGCAGGAAAAAGAAAGAGAAATTTTTTATAGTGAGTCATTTATATAACAAGATAACAAAGAGATATATAATTTTTTAAATTTAATTTTCAGATTAAATCTTCAATTACATCTCAGTTTTTTTACAGTGATGTTAAATTAAGTTGCCATAAGAAAGTTTTACTGATGGATTACATTTTTTGTCTAACATTGTTCTGACCTCAGAACACTTACAAATTGGATTTTTTTAATGTTTTAAAAAGGGAAATGTGACACTATATGCTAGTAATTCTCCACTTCCCTCCCCTCCACTTCTCCCCCAGTTGAGCTATATCCAAGATGAAGTTGTCCCATTGTTCAGTGATTGGTATTATCCTGGACATTGGAATTAGCTATTTTCTTTCTAAAGTAGCTCTGACTTTGGGACAGTCAGTGCAGCCTGTATGATTGAGAGCTACAGCATTTAACATGATTTTTTGAGGATGTGTATGATTCTGTTCCTTGGATCTGATCCCTAACTCTTTTGGTTGCTTAAAGGATAGTTAAGTGGCTGTGTTGCCCTTTATAAGAATATAATCCCTTGCTGAAGAAATGAAAAGGTCCTGACTATTCTTAGTTTCAAGAATTTAGTGTATGCTAAATAAACATAAATTTTCTAAGCTTTGGTAGGCAATTAAGCCCTAAGGAGCATTGTGCATCTAATAGGGTTTAAACAGTAGCATATGTGTAGCATGCCCATCAGTGTCTATAAGTTGTTGCTGGTTTATTTGCTATCATAAAAATCTGTGTATAGATTTGGGAAAATTATGACAGTACTTTTGAGAAGGGGTGTATTGTGTGTGGTGAGGGTTAGTCAGTGAAATTCCAAGTGAAAATCATATCAGCCCAGGGATGGGCAAAATACAGCCCGGGGGCCAGATGTGGCCCACTAAGCCACAGGATCTGGCCCGCAGACCACCCTGCTGGGACTCTGAGGCACACGCAACTGCTGTGTCTAACACAGTCCTTGCGTTTCTCTGCTCTGCAGTGAGGGGGAGGCTTCATGCGATCTCCCTGTCCCCAGCCCAATCCTCAGCTCCTATTGGCCAGAAACAACCAGCCAATAAGAACTGACCTCAGCTAATCTCTCAGCTCCTATTGGCTGGAAACAGCCAGCCAATTGGAGCTGAGAAATTGGCCTGAGAGACTGGGGCAGCCAGACTTGAGAGCCACATGGAGGGAGCATCCTGTATTTTCAAGTGGGCTGGGGCTGCCGGCCAGGAGATAATTAGGTAAACTCCTCCCAGGCAGTGCCTGCCTCTGGCACCCCAACCCCTCCTGTACCCAACTCCCTCCCCCAGATCACCATACAAACACCTGCATCCCCTGCCCCAGGTGACAACTCCCTCTCAGACCCTGTACTTCCTCCTACACCACTCCCCCAGACCAGAATCCTCTCCTGCACCCACACCCCCTCCTTGACCCTACACCCCAATCCCTTGACCCAGGTCACATCCCCCTCCTCCACCCAAACACCCTCTGAGACCTCATACCGTCTCCTGCACCCCAGTCCCTTACCCCGTGCGCCTTTCTGCACCCAACCTCCACCCTAGGCCCTCCACCCCCCCTTCACAGAAAAGTGTGGCCCTTGACCATTTACCAAAATCTTGGAGTGGCTCCCCACCAAAAATTATTGTCCACCCCTGTATCTGCCTATAGTCGGCTTTTGTAGAGATTGCTCTTAACTAAAAGACTAAATGGTATGTAGCTGAATATTGAGTACATTTTACTTAGAGAGAGCTTTAGGATTGCCCCATTCTGTGGATGTCTTTGAAGATGTGACGTGTTTCGTAATGGCAACAGGAATAATTCTAAACAAATAATTCAACTTAATAACAATGGTTATATGGACAGTGTTGGCTTTTCCACAGTGACTTGCAGATTTTTTTTTGAGAATATTTAATTTTGATATTGTTCAGAAAACAGTGGAGAAGGAGGTTAAATTGATCAAGCTTTTCAGCTTTCTGGCAAAAGTTAGGTTTCACAATAATACAGGCCTGTAGGCAGTCAGCTATTTAAAGTGCCAAATACTTTAATTTTAATTTTTGGCAGAATTGGGACAATTGACATTTCCCATGACTTGCCTTTATTTACTTTTTACCCTTTTGCATCGTGGAGTACCTTTTAGGCTGGCCTATTGTTTCCTTAATCATGTTCGTGAATGAGATGAGCCACAGTACATAATTGCTAAAGCCGCTCATTAGCTTGTTGGTTTCTGATGTATCTTTTAATCTACAGAGCTACTGATTACGTAGATATACAGTTGTTAGAATAAACATTTTCTAACAATAATTGAAAATTCTCAGAGATGTAGTAGTCTGCATGTGCAAAAACAACTTCCCGTGGCACCTTAGAGACCAACAGATTTATTGTGCTTATGCCCCAATAAATCTGTGAGTCTCTAAGGTGCCACAGGACTACTCAGTGTTTTAGCAATAATGGAATTCACTTTCCAGTAGCTTTGAACAACATCTGTGTTTCATGTATTAAAATGGAATAATCATTCATTTTTCCACAATGTATCCTTAAACTTTATCTCCTATTGTGAATATCATTTAAAATGGAAGTGGGAGACCATACAGATATGGTGTATAGGTTTCATTCAGTACCAAATGCTTCTAAAAGTTTTGAAAACTGAATGAATTTCATTTTTTTCAAACTCAATATTTTGTTTTGTTTTGTTACTCAATCCATGACTCATAAGACCCATTTGTTTCTTTTGGCTGGCAGAAGAAGCAACATGACATTGCTTTCTGTTAGCAGGTGAAATTAGAGCTTGTGAAAACAGCATGTCTTATCTGTTCTTGGAACTCCATCCTTTTCCACAAAATGTTGGGTAAACTGCTTTGTGTTACATGCAACACTCTCATTTGATGAGCTGAAATGGAGACAGCCATCCATTTCTCACTCTAAGCCACAAATTTAAGGGAGATCTCTGTTTATATTTTAAACAACAGCCTGCAATTTCTCAGATTAGCTAAGCAAAGATAAAATGATCAGAACAAAAGTTCATTATTATACTTAGGATGCTAGATATAATCCTTAATATCTAACAACGTCAAAATGCAGGGAGAGTGTAAACAATCACTTGAGAGGCTTAAAGTGTGTACATTGGGTTCTAATCTTGCATTTACTCTTCCACTTCTACAAGATCAATAGAAATTAATATTTAAAATACGCACAAAATGAATGTTAATATAAGATTGTGTATTAAAGAAATATATACACTAAAACAGTTCTGGTTGTTAGGAAAATCTTCAAAATTAGACATCCTTTATTTGTTACAAAAATGCCTGAGTTTTCAGAGAGCCTGAAATAACTTTGAAGTGTTAACTGCCCTATTCTTCTCTCAGTGCAAACTCAGATGCCAGTAATAGTACTTTAAATAACAGCATCATTTATTACTGCTTATTAAAACATGTAAGAAAGAATAAAACTATTTATGTAAAACTGAGTGACTGCTAAACAGCAAGGTCATTCATCCGACTGATAACTAATTTAAAGATCCATTAGGTGGTTTGGTACGGAGAAAAAAATGTCCATTTAGATGTAACAAATATAAAACAATCACTGTTAAGTAATATTATCGAACACTTGAAATTTAAAAAATAAGAAATAGTTGCATAAAATATTTTAACAGCCAATATTGAATATACTTTATTCTTTAAATAGAAACCCTAACCCTAAAGATGTATTTCAAGATGTAGTATAATTTAATCGAAAATTCTAAATTATGAGTATGTTTTAACACATAGTGGGACTGAAGGGAATACAGTACTTTTCATTTTCCTGAATCTTTCAGTAGTTTGATAAATGCTGTGTATTAATATAGATCAGTAATTTGCATGTTTCTGCATAACTGATAACTTGGTACATAACACATATGAAGTCAAATGATACTCCCTGGAATTATTATCAGTACTTAACACTTTCCTTAAAAGACTTTGGTCCCATAGAAACCCCTGCTACAAGTGTTTCAACCACTCCCTACAGTGGGGTGGGCAATAATTGTTGATGGGGAGGCCACTCCAAATATTTGGTAAATGGTTGAGGTCCATACATTTCTATTATATTAATGGATGGGGAGGCACGAGGGTGTGGGATGGAGATAGGGTGCAGAAGAGACTTGGGGTAAGAGATTGGAGTGTGGGATCTGGGAGGGAGGTTGGGTGAAAGGGGATTGTGACCTGGGGCAGCGGTCTGGAGTGCAGGAGGTGGCGTAGGGTTTAGGGAGGGGAGTGGGTAAGGTTCTGTGTGGGAGGTCAGACTGCATGATCATGATGGTCCCTTCTGATCTTAAAGTCTATGATTAGTTGTTATAAATATTTTCACCAGGAGAATATAGATCACTAGAGGGCTCTTTAATGTAGCAGAGAAAGGCATAACGGGAACCAGTGGCTGGAAGTTCAAGCTATACAAATTCAAATTAGAAATAAGGTACAGATTTTTAACAGTGGAGGTGATTAAGCTTTGGAACCAACTACCAAATGGAGGGTTTTCCAGCTTTTGATGAGTTTAGAATCAAGACTGGATGCCTTTTTGTGTTAGTCCAGTATGAGTTATTAGGCTCAATACAGGAATAAATGAGTGGAATTCTATAGTCACTGTATATGTGGGAGCAGATTAGAAAGCCTTATTGTTCCTTCTGAGCTTATTATATTAATATAATGCTGTCTTTATGGCTGAGAGGCTATCCCCACTGCTCTGAAGTTTTGAAGATCGCAGAGTTCTCCATTTTCTTCCCTTTGTGGAATTCACCAACAACTCTTATTGCTCAGGCTGGGCTGTGAAAGGATTATTTTACATAAGTGCCTACCTAACAATTTATTCTAATTCTTCACACATATCAAAGTGAAATTAACAGGACTTGTTATTCAATTACAAAGGTTTTATTTCTCTAGTCTTCTGGCTTTACATTTGTTCTCCACAAATTTTGTATGTGACCTGTAGCAGTTCCAAATTTTCATCTGCTTATTAGTTTCTTTGGAAAGCTTAGATAAATGTTAAATGGCTTTGCTGACACGAATGGTAGGGTGCATAGCTTATATGATGACTTGGATATTTAGCTTCTAGTACAAAGCACATTTTATTTGAAAAATTTGACTGTGTAGTTATTTTCTAAAATATCACTGACTTGTAAATATGAAATTGAGTTTAAAAATGTCTTTCAGCCAATGGTAATGACAACAAGAAATTCAAAGCAGATGATAAAATGGATGGGGCTCCTTCTCGTGTTCTTCATATCAGGAAATTGCCTGGTGAAGTGACAGAAACAGAAGTTATTGCTTTAGGCTTACCTTTTGGTAAGGTAACCAACATCCTGATGCTAAAAGGAAAAAATCAGGTATTCTTCTTGTTTCAGAGTTCTATTTATAGTAAAATGATTTAAGCATTTTTAAAAATTCCAAATACACTGATAAAATCTTACTGACATTAATCCAGATGTAATGGTAAATAGCTAAGAAGAAAAGCCTTGCATTCTTTCAGTTCACACTCCTCTTCTGTGTGCTCCATTCTATTTCTAGTCCATTTTGTATTGGAAAGTAGTGAAGGATTAATTGGTTAGAGCAGATGACACTCAATAAATATGAGTTGCGAACCAACCATTTAGGCCAGCTGCTTCAAAGTTATCACTTTATATGCACATACCCCAATTTGCTAAAGTGGGTAGATGTGAAATGATGTCTTTTAATTTGCCAGCAGCAGACCCATTCTAGAGAAATATGGTGGGGGGTTTTAAGGGAAAATATGAAAGCTAGAAATCTTATCAAATCTATGTATTATGTTAATGTGTTTTATTCTAGCCATACAAAGTATAAATAGTGTGTAAATACTTTTTTTTAATTCTTACGTTATAGGCTTTTTTGGAGCTGGCAACAGAAGAAGCAGCTATTACTATGGTTAACTACTATTCTGCTGTGACACCTCATCTTCGTAACCAACCCATCTATATTCAGTACTCTAATCATAAAGAACTAAAGACTGATAATACACTAAACCAGGTATATTTACTGTTAATGAAGTATAACAAATGCATACAATAGCAAATTAAGCTTAGCATATATTCATGGACACATACTGAGTTGAATGTATTTTTGTATAAACTAAACTTTCTTTATAACTGCAGTTTATTGTGATATTATAAAAGACATAGAGTTTGTATTTTACATGTTGCAATTACATGCTAGTATTTTATGAATGTATTTCATGGTTAATTGTTTCTAATTAAATTTGAAATTTTTTCATAAAATACATCTTCTTGACTTGTGGCTTAAAAGTTACCAGGCTTGTCAATCAATCAGTTAACTTACACGAAAACTCAAAAAATTAAACACAACACCACCATGTAAATACAACAACAAAATAACATTAAAGATTTAAAACAAACATTTTTTTACCTTGGGGCTGCAGTACCTAGACTTGGGCTGTTAAATATAGGTTAATTAACTAATCGTCTAGTTGATGGATTTTCCATCAACTAGTCAATAAGTGGGAGGGGGTCCCAGTGCAAGCAGGGCCAGCTGATTCCTGGCTCCTGCTGGCTCCCCCCTTCTTTGCTTTAGCCTTTTAAAGGTATTAAGAGCCAGCGGGCTCTTAATACCTTTAAAAGGCTAAAACACAGCACGGGGGACCTGGCCTGAGCTGGGAATCATCTGGCCTGGCTTGTACTTGGACCCCCCTTCTCTCCCCCGCTGCGCTTTTGATTTTTCAATGTATTAAGAGCTGGCAAGCTCTTAATATGTTTAAAAAGCAGTCTCAGTGTCTGGGACTGGGCGCGAGCCGGGAATCAGCGCCTTGTCCCCGCTACTCCCCTGTCTCCTGTGGAGACGGTGCTGGGGGGAACCAACATTTAAGCCAGCACCCCCCAGCACCAGCTCCTGCTCTCCCCCCAAGGGGAGGGCAGAAGCGACTAGTCAAGGGACTAGTTGACTTTCCAATAAGCTTTTGCTTATTGTATAGTCGACTAGTCACTTACATCCCTAAGCTAGACACAACTAGGTGAGTTAAGAACAGAATGATTTGACGTAACTGTGAATCTCCTTGATTGTCACTTTGTCAGTACGAAATGTTTTAATATGGACTGTATTATTATTAGCGATGTTTAAAATGTGTTTAACCATGTAACCACTGAAAATTTCATGCAGGGAAAGGGAAGGTAGGGGCGTAGGCAGATCTCCCAGAGCTGATGTGCTCAGGGAGCCAGATATTCAGCTGATTACCTGTGTGTATCGGGAGCTTGTGTGTGACCATGATGGTTAATCTATGAGCCCTGGCTCATTGGGTAACCATGTACATGGTTATACTTTGACATCCCTAATAATTATAGACTTATTTATTATGATCCTAGGATCATAAGGTGAAATTGTCAAATGTGAAAGAATATTATGAAACTTTAAAATAAATTAATTTTATGTAATATTTTTTGAAATAAATATGCAGCTGATTTTGCCTGTTTTAACATATTTTCTTGAATACATTCAAAATGTGGGTTTCTAAAACAACTATTAAAATTAAACTAAACTTTTACGTCCTCCAAAACAATCGATTTGTCTTGTAATTTCTATGCAATAGGCCATACACTGTCAATGCTTATTTCAACAATCATGCTTGCTATGGCATGCAATCCAGTTGACCTTAATGGAATTAAATATGAGCAATAAGCACACACTGGAGAAAGAGTGTTTACAGGCTCTGATATAGAAAGCCAGATCTTACAAATCCTTACTTGATTGAATAGTCCTCATTGAAAGCACTTGTGTGAGTAAGAGTTTTCAAGTTCTAGTCCTTAGGTTGTACAAAACAAACAACTTGTCAGACTAGCCTAAAACTAATATTTTAATTGGAACATTACTATTTGTTTGAAAACTTGAAGAAGATTGTAGCAATGAAGTAACTCATTCATATGTTTGAGTGGCATAAAAGTGATGTGTATTTCATATACATTTTAAAAAAGAAATCACCATTGTCTTCAAAATACTTGTCAAAATATCATTAACTAATACTTGACATGCTACAGTAAACTTTCTTGTCCCCATGTAGTGTTCACCAGGTCTTTTTTTTTTTTTTGCTTACTTTCCATATTTTTGTTTGTGTGAGGGCTATCATGTAAGTTGTGGGATTTGCAAATGAGTAGTATCTCTGGTAATACTTTAAAAATATACAATATACATTCATATGTTGATGATTAATTATGATTTTTACCTGTCTTTTCGATTGTGTATTGTTTTACTACTTAAAGGTACTGTAATAAAACATATGAATGAAAACCCTCCTCTTTGCCTTTTTTCCTCAGAAAACTGCCTAACCCTTTTAAAATTGTTAACTTTGGCAATAGAAGTAGTTATGTAGACTTGAGTTGTTAGTATGTGATTATCCTAGAAAGTTTTAAGACTGTACTTGTTGCTTTAAGAAATTCTTGGGATTTTTATTTTTGAAGAGGTTGGATAATACAGACAGCAAGTAGTTTGTTTTTGTGACCATTCATTCTGGTTGTGCTCCGTGACTGCATATTTAATTCAAAAACACATTATAATATTTTTGAAGCACCATACTTGTATTATCTTTCCCTATCAAAAACTGTTGCTTAATATTTCAGTATTGTTTTGATTAGTTCTAATGTTAATATGGAAAATATTTTAACATTTTTTTACTTATTCAGTAACCTATATTATGATTCTGTAGTTTTGTGTTTTGTTGTTGTTTTATTCCTCATAGTAATATCTGGAAATGAAATCCCCCAAAAGCTCACTTTTATCCTACTAGTAGAGTATCATCCTTGCTGCTAGAAAGGCCAGATATTGGCTTCATTTGAAATAATTTCCTGTTACTCAGTAGGAACCAATCATTGTTTTCAGCATTACCAACTTCTCCCCTGGTGGTAGATTGTGGTGGTTTCTATTATACTTTTCTATTAGACATTTGCACGTTACTATTTAGATCTAGTAGACAATGTGGTTTTGCTGCCATACCACTGAAATAATATCCAACATGTTTACCATTCTTTTGTTACATCACTAGGTATATTTTTTTAAAAGGTGAACTATTGTGACACAGGTAACTAAATATGTATTGGTAGTAACAATATGAATATAGCTATGACTTTCTGAACCTTCTTTTATTATACTACCTTGTATAATATTTTTTTTTTATATTTAGCGGGCTCAAGCTGTTCTTCAGGCAGTGACAGCAGTACAGACGACAAATACTCCCATAAGTGGAACTACTGTTAGTGAGAGTGCAGTGACTCCAGCTCAGAGTCCAGTACTTAGAATAATTATTGACAACATGTACTATCCTGTAACCCTGGATGTTCTTCACCAAGTAAGCCATTTGTCTTTGTCGCTTTAGTTTATTTGATTTGTAATAAATTTCTGCACATGTCAATTTTTTGTTATTTTTGACAGATATTCTCTAAGTTTGGTGCTGTATTGAAGATCATAACATTCACAAAGAATAATCAATTTCAAGCTTTACTTCAGTATGGTGATCCAGTAAATGCACAGCAAGCGAAATTGGTGAGTGGAAAGCTATTTTTGGTCTAGTGACTTTTCCTGTGGTAATGGAATTATGATTTGAGCAGGGTATTACCATGACACTAGTGGAATGGGGTAGGTTTAGAAGTTAAAATAATAAAAGAAAGAACAAGTTAAAAATTACTTAGAAAAGTTAGAGGTCTTCAAGTCTCCAGAGCCTGATGAAATGCATCCTGGACTCCTCAAGGAGCTGATAGAGGAGGTATCTGAGCCTTTAGCTATCATCTTTGAAAAGTTATGGAAGTAGTGAGAGATTCCAGAAGACTGGAAAAGGGAAAATATAGTGCTTATCTATATAAAGGGAAATAAAAACAACCCAGGAAACTACAGATCAATCTGTTTAATTTCTGTGCCATGGAAGATAATGGAGCAAGTAATTAAGGAATTCATCTGCAAACAACTGGACTATAATAAAGTGATAGGTAACAGCTCGTATGAATTTGTAAAGAACAAATCATGTCAAATCAATCTGGTAGCTTTCTTTGGTAGGATAATGAGTCCTGTGGATAAGGAAGAAGCGGTAGATGTGGTATACCTAAACTTTAGTAAAACATTTGATACAGTCTTGCATGACCTTCTTATCAATAAACTAGGGAAATACAGCTTAGATGGGGCTACTATAAGGTGGGTGCATAACTGGCAGGATAAACGTTTCCGAAGAGTAGTTATTAACAATTCACAATAATGCTGAAGGGGCATAACAAGTGGGCTTCCGCACAGGTATGTTTTGTGACCGTTTCTGTTCACTATCTTCATCAATGATTTAGATGGCATAGAGAGTACAATTATCAAGTTTGGAGATGATACTAAACTGGGAGGGCTTGCAAGTGCTTTGGGGGATAGGGTCATAATTCAAAATGATCTGGACAAACTGGAGAAATGGTCTGAGATAAATAGTATGAAGTTTAATAAGCACAAATGCAAAGTACTCCACATAGGAAGGAACAATCAGTTTCACACATTCAGAATGCGACTGTCTAGGAAGGAGTACTGCAGAAAGGGATCTCGAGGTTATAGTGGACCGCGCAAGCTAAATATGGGTCAAAAGTATGACATTGTTGCAAAAAAAAAAAAAAAAAAAGAAAAAAAGAAAAAAGCAAACATCATTCTGGAATGCATTAACAGCAGTGTTGTGAGCAAGACACCAGAAGTCATTCTTCTGCTCTTTTCTGCACTGGTTAGGCCTCAGTTGGAGTATTGTGTCCAGTTCTGGGCACCATATTTCAAGAAAGATATGGAAAAATTGGAGAGAGTCCAGAGAAGAGCAACAAAAATGGTTAAAGGTCCAGAAAACTTGAGCTATGAGAGAAGAGTGAAATAATTGGGCTTATTTAGATTAGAAGAGAAGACTGAGAGGGGATATGATAGCATTTTTCAAGTATCTAAAAGGGTATTGCAAGGAGGAGGGGGAAAATTGTTCTCCTTTACCTCTGAGGATAGGACAAGAAGCAATGGGTTTAAACTGCAGCAAGGGAGGTTTAGGTTGGACATTAAGAAAAACTTCCTAACTGTCAGGGTGGTTAAATGCTGAAATAAGTTGCCTAGGAAGGTTGTGGAATCTCCATCACCGGAGATTTTTAAGAGTAGTTTCGTTAGACATCTATCAGGAATGATCTAGACCAGTGTTTCCCAATTTTATTTGGCCACAGAACCATTAAAAAAAAAACGCCAGGGGGAACTGGTTGACAAAAAAAAAGAAAACAACAAACGCCAGCCCACCCCTAAGACTGCAGCGGCCCCTTGAAAATGGCGGCCATGGGCGACCACCCAGCTTGTCCTCCCCTTACACGGAGGGGCAGGGGGAGGGAGGAGGACTTCTCGCGGAACTCTTACTTTTACTTCGCAGAACCCTGAGCACTATTTGCGAAACACTGATCTAGATGGTGCTTGGTCCTATCATGAAGGCAGGGGAGTGGACTTGATCTCTCAAGGTTCCTTCCAAGTTCTAGTATTCTATGATTCTATGACACTGATTTAACCCTAAATTCCTGTATTAAATCAGAAGTCCAAATGGTATTTATACAATTGCTCTAAAGTTGCCTAAAAAAGATGAATAATAAGCAATTTACTATATCCAGACTATAGCAAAACATTTATAAGCATTTGAGCAAGATATTTACAAATGGATATTTACATATTGGCTCCAATATGGTCATTTAGCAATGAACCCTTTAACAATTTACTTTTTTATAGCCTTTAGCATACAAGTAATGTCATTGCCAATTGCTAACTTCATATAAAAATCAGTTTGAGAATATTTATCCTTCGTTATTTATCCTTAGTTCTGGTCTTAATCGACATAAGATTTACAATCCCATTTCTTTCCAAATCCTTTTCTTCTCTCCTTGACGACAAGCAGCTTTTCTATTGTACCTGGGTTTATGTAGCCTTTTATACCAGTATGGAGGTTGGAAAGGCTTATATTGGCTCATTTTAAGACGGGTTCCTTTTCTGCCATTTAAAAACAACTTCAGTCCTCCTCTCCCCCATGTACCAGAGGCTATCTTTTTAGAAACTTCCCCTTATCTTGTTAGTTTATTCTTTGAACTAGACATCATCTTTACTTCATCCCTACAGGCCTTATAACTTGGTATTTTTAAGGTTTGCCTTCTAATTGCTAGTTAGGGCCTTTCTTTATAATGCATACATTTTCTTAACAAAACTTAAGCTAACCTTGATTCTGTAATTGCATATTTATGCTATGTGTGATTTACGAGAGATATTTGAAAAATTTGTTAGTACAACACATTGCAAATCTTAGTAATGTCTTAAACTCTTCAACTGATTTTTAAAGAGCGTAATCTCTTTCATACAGAGATAAAGTATATACTAATTATTTTTGTTTTGCATGTTGTGGTAGCCCCTATAAGGCCCAATCGGATATCAGTACCTCACTGTGTAAGTAAAATGATTGAGTACAGTTTTTACTGCTAAAATATTGGGTAAAAAAAAAAACCCTTTTAAAAAGCCAAAATCTGTCTTGAGCAACACAGAGTGTGTCAGCAGAATTGAAAATTGATTGGAAAGGAGACAAAAGAGAATAAGAAATTACTTGTCCCTATTTAAATACATTTAAAGTACACTAGAAGTAAGAAGACTGTGCAGTGATACCTTCCAAAAAACTAGTGGGCTGCATGGGGTCAGTTGAAAAGCGTGATGAGACAGTGAAGTTAAATGATTCTTCAGTCGTTCTTACTATAGAAGATAATGGAAAATTAATTTTCCAGTGGCACACTTCAAAGGAAATGAGATTGTGACCTTAACAGAAATTGAAGACTTAGTAAGGAAGTTAAAGAGCAATTTGAAAAACTCAAGTGATGTAAGTACTTGGAAGAGATGGTATTTATCTTAGTGTTCTGAAGAAAAAAAAGTGAGATATTGACAGTGATGCATGCTATAAAGCCTCTGGCTCTATAGAACTTCACTCATTCAGATAGCATGAGTAACGAAAAATGCATTCCTCTACCATTTGTTTTCCAGGAAAATGTCATTTCTTCTTCAAGTGTTCATGTGTATGCCAGTTAGGTGTGTACACGCACATGTGCATGGTGGCCGGAAGATTTTTCCATAGCATCTGTAGGGTCAACCTGTGTATTCCATGGAGTCATACCCTCATGCTGCTGAATATATAGCCCTGATAGCCCACCCCCATAACTCTTCCTCATGCAAGCACCATTTCTCTTGACTCTAGTGTTCTTGGTATTATTGTATATAGTTACAGTTAGCGTTTGGGGAGCGTGTATTCCTCCCTCTGTTTTTTTTTAAATCCCCATAATCCGTGTTCTTCAGTTTTTAAAAATGTTGGGCCTGCGACAAGCACAAGCCAAAACTTGAACCTCACTCTTCCTGCCTGAGGTGCCTTGGTGAGTATCATCAGAAAGATCGTTGATGCATTTGCCATGAACTCCGTCTCAGAACTTTAAAGGATAGAGAGCAAGTGCTCCTGATGGAGGCAGCACTGTGCCCGCAGTCAGACCCAGTACTGACTGACCTGGTGCCAAGCACTTCTTTGTTGGCACAGAGTGCCCCAGCACCATCAGCTGCCTTGACACTGAAAAAAAGGACTCCTCTTCGCACCACCATGGGTCTGTGAGAGGTACTCCCCCCAGAAGGGAAGTTGAGTCCACAGCCTTGAGGATCTCCAGGCCCGGCCAATCACTCTCTTCCACTCCCCTTGATGCCAGAAGGCTCACCTGGGGGAAGGGGGGCCGGGGAATCCCCGGTAGCTTCAGCACCTATCCCTCTTCAGATGCAGTCCAGGGAAAAGCCAGCAATGATATCCCAGCGTCTCACTCAACAAGCTTGCTGGTATTGATCATTGCCAGACAACCAAGCCAGTCGCCCAGTTCTCACCAGTCAGCACCTAGAAGCTCAGCATCAACTTAGTCCTTGATGTTGGAGACTTCTGATTCAGAATCAGTCATACCATTTCAGGAGGAGCTCCAGCAGGAAATGTCAATGAAAAACAGACAGTCACCATTAACAGCAGGTGCCATGGCTTCAGTAGCAGAATGCTCCACAGTGGCCTTTTTGGACCCTCTCTGAATTTCATCAAGCCTAGGACATCGGTCAGCGGGAGGTTGCGCATATCATACAATTGCATATTGCTACCCAAAAAGCTTTGGTTAGCAGATATGCTTGTAACACCTCCACCTCACTCTCCAAAGTTACAAAGATGCTCCCCTCTAGCTCACGAGCAGAATTCTCTTCCTTCATCGAGGAAAAGACCATTTCTAGAGCTTCCTTGCAGGCAGCTATGGACAGCGCTGACACAGCGGCGAGAGTCATGGCAACTGGGGGGTCACTATAAGGAGGGCCTCATGGCTCCAGGCCTCTGATCTGCCATACAAGGTGCAGCAGATTATTCAAGACCTCTCTTTTGAGGGCACCATTCCTTTTTTTGAAAAGAAAGACAAAAGGCTGTATGTACAGCCTCAAAGATTTGAGGGCAACACTTAAGTCCCTCAGACTTCACGGCCCTGTGACTCAGTGTAGGCAGTTCGGACCTCAACCACCATAACGATTCTTTACTCAGAACTATCAGGACAACTCCTGTCTTAGAAACAGGGGTGGCAGGAATAGGCCTCACCAGTCCTCCTGTCAGGGCTCTGGCCAGACTAAAACTTCATCAGGCCCTTACCAGGCCTTTTGAAGGTGTGGTCAAGGAGGGCATATCAGTTTCACAACTGGATCCTGCCCACTTACCTTCGATTCAAAACTATCCCCTTTTCACCAGGCTTGGGCCCGCATCACATCAGATCAGTGGGTTCTTTACATGGTGAAGAGAGGATACTCTATCCATTTTTCGTCCCTTCATCCCTCCGAATCCCCTTCCCCGTCCCTCTTCAGGGACCCTTCTCACAAGCAGCTCTTGGTCCAGGAGGTGCATTCGCTCCTCTTGTTAGGAACAGTGGAGGAGGTTCCTTGGGAGTTCAGGAGTAAGGAGTTTTATTCTCAATACTTTCTAATACCAAAGGCCAGTGGTAGTGTAAGACTTATACTAGACCTGAGGGAGCCTTGTAATTGGGTGTGCCTCGCTGCTATGGGTGCCTCCTGCTGGTCACTTGGGAATTAGTTCCTTCAGTCCCGGAGCACCCCCTTTCAGCTGGGTTTTACCCTTAAAGGGCCAGTTGCGGGGCAGACACCCTGTCACAGAGCTCAACAAGTTTCTAAGAAAACTGAGGTTCTGTGTGGTATCCCTGGCCTCTGTTATCTCCTCTCTGGATCTAGCAGACTGATATGCCATCCTTGATTTAAGGACACATACTTCCATATTTCAATTTCCTTTTTCTACAGGACATACCTCTGTTTTGTAGTAAATGGGATACACTACCAATTTATGGTCCTTCCCTTTGGCCTGTCTTCAGCACCCAGAGTATTCACAACATGCATGGCAGTGGTCATTTGTGCACAAACACCAAATTTAAAAGTTCCCTTATCTCGACAATTGGTTGATCAAAGGCCATTCCAGGAAACGGGGATAGTCCAATCTCAAGTTCATCAGACAAACCTTCAACAGCCTCAGCCTTCACGTAAACAGGAAGTGCACTCTATCCCTAGTTCAGAGGTTAGAATTTATAGGGGTAGTTCTCAGTTCAGCCCAGGCTAGAGCTTTCCTCCTGGAGTGCCAGTTGCAGGCCATGTCAGACATTATAAGAGATCTCAGACAGTTCCCCATTGCCACGGCAAAGAACTGCCTCACGCTTATAGGTCACATGGCAGTGTGCACCTACATAGTACAGCATGCCAGGTTAAGGCTCTGACCTCTCCAGTCATGGCTAGCATTAGTGTATTGACCAGCACGAGACAATCTGGACAAGATTATGACTTTACCAGACTTAATATTAGGCTCTCTCCTGTGGTAACTCAGCCCTCAGGAGGTTTGTGTAGGGATCCTGTTCCCCAGTCCCCAGCTATCCTTAACATTAGTCACAGAAGCTTCAGACTAGGGATGGGGTGATCACTTTGCAGGTCTCCAAACACAGGGTCTGTGGTCACAGGCGCTCTCTCCCTCCCCATCAATGACCGGGAGCTTAAGGCAGTACAGCTGGCATGTCAGACCTTTTGGGATCACTTAGCAGGTCAATGTGTAGTGGTTGTGACTGACAAGATGTTGGTAATACTCGATATCAACAAACAGGGGAGGCATATGCCTGAGACTTTGGGACTTCTGTGCAGGACATTCAGTTCACCTGAAAGTGTCCTACCTCCCTGGGGTGTTCATCAATTTGGTGGCTCACTTTAGCAGGTCCTTTCACAACCATTAAATGGTCGCCCTGCCCAGGAGCTACAGAATGAGTTTTCTAAAGTGGGGCTTTCCCCTCATGTTTCTGTTTACCACTCACCTCAACAGGAAATGTCATCATGTCTGCGCTTTCCAGAACCACAGCAGAGGCTCCACAGTTGATGCGTTCCTTCTTCATTGGCAAGGCCTTTTTCTGTACGCATTCCCTCCCATCTCTCTGTTACACAGGTTTTTCCTCAAGGTGAGGAGGGAACACATGCAGGTCATTCTGATAACCCTGGCTTGGGCCCATTGGCTGTGGTACCTGTCTCCACAGCCATGTCTAGGAGAAACACCAGTCATTCTACATATAATTCCAGACCTCCTGGTGCAGGACCATGGCCAACTCAATACCCAAACCTCAAGTCACTCCACCTCATAATGTGGAAGCTCTATGGTTAAACCCTACAGAATTGTCATGTTCCAAGGAAGTGCAGTGAATTCTGTTTGGTAGCAGAAAGCCTTCAACCAGAGCCATGTATTTAGCCAAGTGGCAAAAGTTTTCAGTCTGAGTGACTCAGCAACACTCCCCTCAGATGCTGGCCCAAATCCTTCTCATTCTAGACTTTTCCACTTGAAACCAGAAAGGCTTTCCCTCCTTTCAGTAAAGGTACACTTGGCAGCCATATTGGCTTTCCACCCAGGTTGGAATGACCACTTGGTGTTCACAGATCCATTGGTGACTTGTTTTCTCAAAGGCCTAGACAGGATTTAGCCACATGTATATCTGCCCATCCCATCTTGGGACCTTAATCTGATTCTTTTCAGATTCACAGGGTGTCTCTTTGAACCTTTGGCAAATTGCTCGCTGTTATACCTTGCCTATAGCGTAACCTTTCTGGTCACAATACTAGAAGGGCATCAGAGCTGAGGGCCTTGACGTTGGGAAGTGCTATACACTGTATTTTATAAGGGCAGCACGCCATTCACAGCCTTCCTTCCAAAGGTCGTGTCAGTTTCAGCTGAATCATCTGTGTTCTTCCTTAAACCTCACTCTACTCCTTGGGAATAAAAGTTGCACTTCATCGATGTTTGCTTTTTACATTGAGAGAGCCAAGTCATTTCATAAATCAGTACAACATTTTTGTGGCAGTTGCAGATAGGATGATGATACTTTTGGTCTCTGCTCAACTAATTTCATCATGGATTACGTCCTGTGTTAGAGAGTGCTACAGATTAGCGGGTGTTTCGGCACCTCCAGTCACAGCACACTCAACTAAAGCACAAACTTTTTCCTCTGCTTTCCTGGCTCAAGTTCCTACTCACAAGATCAGTAGAGCTGTTACATGGTTCTTAGCTCATACCTTCACTTCTCATTATGTTATTACTCAGCATGCCAGCGGTGATGTCTCGTTTTGTCGAGCAGTGTTGCAGTTAGCGGTTGGCTCTGACCCGGTCTCCTGAACATGTGTTTGTGAGTCACCTAATTGGAATACACATGAACAAATACTTGAAGAAGAAAAAATGGTTACATACCTTCCCGCAACTGTTCTTCAAGATGTGGTGTTCATGTGTATTCCAATATCCATCCTTCTCTCTCTCCATTGGAGTAGCTGGCAAGAAAATACTGAGGAGGAGGGGATGGGTTCGGCAGAGCTATCTGTTTGGTGGCATGAAGGTGTGACAGCAGGGGGTGCCCAGGCTGATCTTGTGGACACTGCTATGGGAAAAATCGTCTGGTCATCATGCATGTATGCGTGTAGACAACTAATTGGAAGAGATATAAACAACACATCTCAAAGAACATCAGTTACGGGAACGTACTTAACCGTTTTTCCTCTTGGAATAGATTCTGGCTATGCTGATCTATGTTTTTATCACCACCTTGGATTCGATCAGGGTATCTGTGACTGAAGTGAAGTTTTGCTCACCTTCAACTAGAACAAAATGATGCAAAATACTTTGGTGCAGAGAAAAAAAAACACTGAGACAAGACTCTGATGTACTCCAAGCTATCATGCCTCTTTTTAGAGGAAGGCATCTGGACCTTACAGATGCCTTTCAGATGCTAACATGCATAAAGGGATACTTTTCAATGGCAGTAATTGTCTTAAGGGATGTCTATGTTGCAGTTAGACATCCAAGGCTGTTCCCAGCCCAGTTGGTTTGGGCTCATGGATTTTAGGCTAAGGGGCTGCCTAATTGCAGTGTAGATGTTTGGGCTTATGCGGTAGACCTGGTGAGGGTCCTAGAGCTTGGGCTTCAGCCAAGCCTGAAAGTTTGTGTATCAGCTAAACAGCCCCTTAGCCTGAGCATGAGTCAGCTGTTACAGGCCAGCTCTGAGTATCTAATTACAGTGTAGACATATCTTTGGATTCATAGAGCATTGCCAGTTCTGTGTATTGATATTTAGACTACTATTAATATTCCGTATTTTAATTATAGTAGTTGGGGCCAACCTGGAGCCAGGCTGGAGTGCATGAGTATCCTTTTCTGGATGATGAGCTAATTCAAGGATACTGTCATATAGGAGCCCCCAAAATAACGAGCTAATACAATGGTTCCGGCATCCCTTAGGTCCCTAGGTGTCTCGCAGAGACCATTTGAGGATATCATATATGTAATAAAGAAGATGTGTCATAGCTGGTCATTTGAATCATTCTTTTGAGAGTTATGTCTGTTCCTAACTGTATTAGGGATGTTAAAAAGTGTGTAATTAAGTAACCGTGTAACCAATGAAAATTGAAAATGTACTCCCACCTGCCGCCCCACAATGTTGTATCAGAGGCAGCAGCATGGGGTAGTTTTTAAGTTGGTTCCCCACATGTACTTGGGAGCCTGCGCGTAACCATGAACTTTAACCAGTAAGCCAGGCTTATTGGTTAACTGTTTACAAAGTGAAACTTTTACATCCCTAAACTGATACACAGCATTTGTGACACATCTTCATATGGACAACCTCATTAAAACCTGAAATCCCTAATGGAAGTAAGTTCAAGTGTCTTTCCCATCACATCTTGAATAGTAATTTCAGGGCAGCTCTGCCCTGGTGATAGTCTATGGATGTTCTTCTGCTGGGAATTCGAACGTAGTTGACTTCCCATTTTAATTAATGTAACTTATAATATATAAAAAATGTAGTCACCCTAAAATGGACTAATGCTTTTCAAACATTTAGAATTCTAAAAAAATGATCTTTTTAAAAATAGGATATTATATCTGTATAAGCAAGCAGAGTGCTCTGAATTGCAGCATCTGTGTCAGGAAACATAGTAGATACAAAAGTAATCTTTGTCTTGGACTTCCCATTTTCCCAGAGAAGAACACATGCTACAAGTGGTCCCTGGATCAAGGAATTCTCCACATGGTACTACAGGTTGAACCTTTCTAGTCCAGCATGCTCAGAACCTGACCCGTGCCGAACCAGAGAATTTGCTGGACCACGTCATTACTGTAGGGAATAATTCCGGACACACTGGGTGCAGGTGAAAACAAGCAGAGGATTTATTGGTTCACACAGCTGGTAGAGTACCCACCAGGGGTTAACCTGGTGAGCACTAGCTAAATCAAAACATACATTAGATTATATAGGCAACAGATGGGTGGAGGGGAAATGATTTGATAGGTCTAGCAGCAGAAACGTTATGAGCACATAAGCCAATAAAATATGAAGGTTATACAGGATCCCCACCCATCACCAATTAAACATATTATCACTAATACAAATAATTATTCCTAACAAGCTAAATAAGCCAACATAAACAAAGGCATGTTGGATGGTCATTTTGTCGGCCGGAAATATAATACATCTACTGCGGGAGTAATATTGCCTTGGGTTGGTGCGGTCTTTGGGATCCTAGCTTATTTTCTAGGAATAAAGCAGACAGTGAAAAACAATCCCGCTCGGTTGTTTGGTACCGGCCATATCAAAGTGAGGCCCTTTTGTGGAATGTGGTTGCCAGGACGACCAGGGTCAAGTTAACTGCTGTGCTGTATTCCCAGGCCTGTCTTAAATTTAGGATTTGAGTTCTCAGTTCTCGGCAAGATACCACGGACTGCCTCAGTTTACCCCTACAGTTCCCTCCTCTTGACCTTAGGGTTCTTTAACCCGCCAGGTTAAATACAACAGTTTCAGGGGTTTTTAATTTACTTTGGATGCGCCGGTACAGCACCAGCACTATTATAAATGTTATAATCGAAACTCCCCACATAATTTGGCAGAACACTACCCAAATCCATCCCCAAGGTATTTCGTCGCCAGTAAAGGTACTGCCCATGATTATAGGTTTGACCTCTACTGCCTGGTTGAGTGCCACAGAGTAAGGTGTTTTGGCATGGTCCATGGTTTTCCCTATCTGTGTGTACCTCAAACGGCCAATCCCGATATGCCTTTGTGCGTCGTCCACCAACTCCTTCATCTCTGCCTGCAGGGCCAGCAGACCCTCCTCTTGGTACTTACTTCCTCCATGCCACTCAGGTTCCCATGTTAGGTTACCCATCATTGCCGAAGTGCGGTAGAGCCATGTCCTGTCAACGGTCAGGATCGCCTGGCGAGGGACCGTTATGCACATGGATGGCTATAGAGAGGGGCAGGACCTTCCATTTAGTTCAATGGAGTGGTCTGTCTGGGTGGTCAGACACCAATAGGTACCGTTTATTTGGACCAGCTCGGTGTTCATTTGTTTCTCTGTGACAACCACTTCAAACCTAGACAGATTCGTCATGATGTTATATGGGCAGGTACATAAAATTTCCTTATCAGAGTGGATGCGGGGGTGGGGGGCGGCGGCGGCGCACACCTTCAAAATAAGTGGTGGAGGTTACCATCCTGGCTAGTGAGGAGTGCCCAGAGGGGCTAAAAGTTGAAAGGTTATACTATGGCCTGTCCAGGTAAGGTCTCTGGATTCTCATGGATTCTTGGCATGAGGCAAATGGGGACTCACCATCTCCATAAGGGTTGGATGAATCCAATAGGTTTCTTACAATCCCCTGGGTAGTGGTGGCTAAAGCATACTTTATTCCTCAATACTGGTCTTCTAATTCCTTTAATTTAGTTCAGTTAATTAGCAATCCAGTTAATCTCTGGTCCAAATATCTGGTTATATCTAATGAAGTGGACACAGAGCTGGAGAGATCTTTTAAACTATTTAGGATTAATTGGTTGGCTTGGCTGGTGTCTAGGCCTCCACGGGCATTAGATATTACTGCATCTGTCAGCCTGGATTCTATACGGTCTCTGTCCTCTGCCTGCTAGACTATTACCCCTACAATTACGAACACTTTTGTGGCTTACTGGGTTGTTAGAAAGTTTCAGGGGTAGCCACATTAGTCTATAACTGAAAAACTTTTAAAACCGCAAATAGTCCTGCAGCATCTTAGAGCAGTGGTCACCAACCAGTAGATCGGAATCTACCAGTAGATCTTGGAGCCTCTGATAGGTGATCCTGGCTGGTTTGGCTGGGAAGCTACGAAGAGCTGGCACTTCAGTTGCCCCTCCACCCACTGCCTGGCTGCTCCTGCACTCTGCCTTGGAGCTGGCCCCCTGGGAGCCTTGTGCTTGCTGTGCAGGGTATGGGAGGGAGAAGGGGGCGCTGATGTCAAGGTGACCCTCCTCTCCTCATTCCTGTACCCTATCTCCACGCAAAGAGAAAGGGGATGGAGGAAGCTTGGCGATGCAGATCTCTATCACTTACACACTGTGTGTCTCTGTCATTCTCACAAACACCAACTGTCCTTCACTCTCCTCTCCTGACCCAACACATACATGGGGGATTATTGTTACTTCTTTTACGGCTTGCAGAGTGTGTTACTTTGGGGTTTTTGATTGGTCTGTGCATTTCATAATTTTCATTTCTCTCTTACTCTTATATTTAATTCTTTGAGCCGTGATTTCTAAAATGCCTTACCTGTTGTGGCTGGAGTACTTTTCGCTATGGTAATTGCTGCTCCTGGTGCCCCATTCTGCCCCAAGAGATTAAAGTTTTCATGTCTACTGCGAGGAGTCTATTAAATAATTATGGTTACAAGCAGTGTTCCCTCTAAGATTTTCCATCTGTGAGCGGAGTGAGTTTTGTCTTGTGCACCAATATTGACGTCATGTGTGCTTGTTCGGATGTGTGCCACTGTGGCACCCACCAGTTACTAACAAAATTATATATAAAATTTAAATTATGTAAGAAAAATACTAAAACAAGGGATAATTAGTAAGGTGAATGACCCTGCACCTACCCACCCACCCAGAAAACCATCCAGATTGGCATCCAGTCCCATTCCTACACAGCCTTGTTCCCACCATTCCTGCATCCAGGGCTCCCCAACTCCTACACCTCAATCCTGTGCACCCTTTACCACTAGCCCTGCATTGTGGCCCCTTTGGCCCTAATTTCTGCATAGTGCTCCCATCATCCCAGCCCCTACACTTTCCTCCTAGCTGTGCCCCCCAAGCCTCTAATGCATATTTTCTGGCTTCTAAGTGCTTAATGCAACTGGAGCAGGTAAAGTTTTCAAAATATGAATTTCAAAAAAAAAGGGGGGGAAATTGGAAATACATGAAATCTTAGCTTTTTTAGACTAAATGTATATAGAATTTTAATATTCTCTTAGACTAGTTTTTTGAAAATTGACAACTGGTAAAGTGAGCATCAATATGTTGGTCAAAAGTACATAGACCAAGTAAAAATGTGAGCACTTGAAACAAATCCTTACTTTTAACAAAAATAAGATATAGTTAACTTCTGAAGTAGTGAGTAGTAGCTTTTTTAGACCTCTAAGTGTATTTCCCTTCCAGAAATCTAAAGGAAAATATTTATATTTAACAGAGATCATCAGGGAGAGATTTCAGATCCATTTTAGACAAGCATTCAGAAAACATGTAACGATACTTATATTCCAACCTGCCTACAAGTCCTAACCTCTAGCCAAGAGACAAAACCACCTCAAAATTAATTTACCTTTCTGCAACTCATCACCAGATAGCCATACACATGCTGTACTCATTTCCACACTGCTCCTGACCTCTTATTTGACCACTGGGCAGGAAACTTAAGTTCACCACTTGACTGTTTGCAGCACATCATTGGTTAAGATTTTTTTACACACAGTACCTCCTTCAGAGGAGTTTTGGGCAAACTCCTAGGTGGTCTAGGCTTGAAGGAAAGTCACTGTACAGGTGTTTGATATGTGAGGGAGTCTGTCTGTGCCCTGAAACTAAACCCTCAAAGGGGGGCAGCCACCCACCGCCATGCAGCCTGGCCAGCCAGCCGCGGTATTCTGCCTTCCAAGGCTGCCCCAGTAGGGACAGCCTTACTGCACCCCGTCTCCAGCCAGAGCAAGGGGGGACAGCCACCATGCGTTCCGCTCGTGAGGCTTCTCCAGCAGGGACAGCGTCACCACACCCGGCTCCAGCCGAAGCAAAGGGGGGCAGCCACCTGCCACCATGCAGTCCAGCCAGAACCCACCAGGCTGGCGCCAACACCGCTCACCTTCCGTTCCAGCAGGAAAGTGAATGGTGGCGACTGCTGCTTCACGGCTATGCAGACGAGGTGGGTGGGCCTAAAATTTCTTGTTTGTGGTTACACAGGCACTTAGCTTAGGGGGAACCCTGGTTACAAGTGATAATTTTAAAATCAAGTTGCCTTGTGCTCCCTGACTGCCTCTCTCCTGGCGAGACAGAATTCCTGAGGTAGAGTTTTTGAGTTATGTGCTTCAAGTTGTGCTTACACTTTCAAATGGATGTCACAAGGAATTACCATTCTAAATTGAAAATACAAACTGGCATGTATGGATGCTTTTAAATGCCCTCCATAAGTGCCTGACTACTTTTGTCTTTCTGGATTAAAGACTAATTGCATTTCTCTTAATTTGGCAGCTCTTTCTGCCTGTTGTAAGCCAGTTGAAGGTAAATCTTTCCTCAGCCCATAGTCATTAGATTATTATTAAGCTTTACTCATTTTAAATATCCTTTCCATTCTGTGGCATGTTACTGTGGTTTGTACATAGCTAATTGTAGCTGATTATGATGCTATGTTTAGACGTGGTTATTTCGAGAAAAAACCCTTCTTTTGAAATAACCCTTACTCCTTATAAAATGAGGTTTAAGGGTTATTTCAAAAGAAGGGTTTTTTCTCGAAATAACCACATCTAAACAGCATTTTTATCTCAAAATAGGGAATTTCGAAAAAGCGGCTGGCTGCGATTATGCAAATGAAGTGCAGGAAATTCAAATCCGCGCTTCATTTGCAATTTCGTTTGTCTGCATTTGCATTCCTCTCTCAAAAGAGGCATGCAGTGTAGACATACCCTCTGTCTGCAGTCTTGGCCTTTAGCAATAGCTTGGATGTGCTTGAGTGTCATGGGTCACATGTCTATTTGCACACAAGTGGTCCAGTTTGCATGGTTGCATCTTTGCCACTCAAATGAGGCTCAGGACAGTTTAGCATCCAACTCCTTGGACAGATTGGTTTATCTTCCTCCACTGCTCCTACACATCTAGCAGTGGCGGACACTTCCAGAGAATGTTTGTCAGGGCCTCTTTGTCTGGTCCTTACCAACCAGCTCTGTTATCACCAGTGCCTCCATGCAGTACTGTGGAGCACATTGGTGCTGCTGAAAAATCAAGCACACGGCATCAGTCCTCACTGCATATCAGTGTGCTGGCACTTCGGGCCTTCTGCAATGTCATGCTTTTCTGGAGCATATTGAGCTCAGTGGTTCATCTGCTTAGATAGTATCACCACAGTATATTATGTGAACAAGCAAAGGGGAGCACATTTCAGGATGCTGCATCAAGAGGCAGTCAGGCTGTGGTAGTTCTGCATCAAACGAGTATCATGCCAATAGTCAATCGCTTATCTAGAATCCACAGTGGGTGAGGAAATGCACAGACTTTTAATCTCTGACCGTATACATCAGTGATCCCCAAACCTTTTAGCTCACAGACCTTCCTCCCCACAGAGCCAGAAGAGGGGCCACACCTCCAGGAGGTGGGACCTGTACAGGCGTAAGGGGGTCAAAGCTGGGGTCATAGCTGGAGGCAGGGACTGAGGCCTGCTGCTGCAGTTTAGGGGAGTAGTTGGGATCCTGGGTGTGGCGTGGGAAGCTGGGACCCCAAGTGTGAGGCTGGCAGCTGCAGCTGGGAGCATATCCCTGGGTATATGGCCAGAAGCCAGGGCTGGGGCCAGGGCCAAGAGTGGAGCTGGTCTGGACTCCAGCTGCAGCTCTCCATCCCCCAAACATTACTCTGTGCATCCTAGGGGGACAAACTCCACAGATTGAAGAAATCGGATATTCATAATGACCACTTGCTTGAAATTAGCATTTTCTGTTAAAGCTCTTAAGTCTTTCATTTATCATTTCACAAGATTTCTTTGATGGGAAATTTAGTTGCAACAGTATTTACCATATAAATGTTTGTTACATTATGAAAGAAATAGATCAGTGAAAACAATGCAAGTAACATTGCACTAGTTTTCATGAAAGTTAAACATCTGAATCCACGCTACAGTAGACTTCCGATAATCCGGAACCTATGGGACTTAGGTGGTGCCGGATTATCAGATATGCCGGACTATCAGGAGGTACTATAAGCAGGTTATATATATACTGTATACATTATATACTGTATATAAAGTGTTCTTAACCCTTTTTATTGTGTATACTGTATACAGTATACTGTAATGTTTTAGTTTTTAAGCCTTTTTACCCTTTTGCTCAGTTCAGCTGCTGCTGCTGTTACCTTGTGACTCATTTTTTGCCGAAGCTCACTCACTGGGCTCTTGCCATTTTGATGCCGGACTATCAGGAGTGCCGGCCTATTGGATGCCGGGCTATTGGAGTTTTACTGTATATAGTCAACAATTACATTGATATAGTCTAATAGAAAGTAAATTGGCCTGAAAATACACATCTGACATTCACTTTTGGGTACTGTTTGTGATCATCTATATAGTGAATATCGCTTCCTGTACTTGAAGAAGGGGTTAAAAATGTGATGCAGATGTGTATTCTGAGAACCATCCCCTGTACATTGTAGTGTAGTGTCTAGGCATTCTGTATGAAGAAACTGAGGAGGGATTCAGTTGGCAATGCCTCAGATAGGTGGGGTAGGGAATATGGCCACAAGGCGCAAGCACTACCCCTCTGCAGGAATTACTAGGCAAAATTTTCTAGCTCTGGTGCAGTGGGCATGAACATACCTAAGTGGAATGCCACTACATCATATCTTAAATCACAGTAACCATTAGGGATGTAAAGGAATAGTAGACTAACTGATAAGCAAAAACAAACTATCAACAGGATAATCGACTAGTCACTCCCCTTCTAAGATAGAGTCCCTCTATTAGCTAGAGTCCCTAGCTGATCCCGGGCTTCACCTGCATTTCAAAGCAGCAGAGCCACACTGAGCCCGGGGTCAGCTAAGGAGTCTCCAGCTGATCCCGAGCTCCACCTGGTATTTCAAAGTGGCAGTGCTGCACTGAGCCTGCGGCCAGCGGGGGAGCGGCCAGCTGACCCCAGGCTCGGTGCGGCGTGCCAGCTTTGAAATGCAGAAGAGTCCCCAGTGGGACTCTTCTGCATTTCAAAGTGGAAGCACCCATGTGGAGCCCTGAGTCAATGGCACTTCCCGCTGGCCCTGGGCTCCACACAGCGTTCCAACTTTGAAATGCAAAAGAGCCCCCGCTGGGGCTCTTGTACATTTCAAAGGCGGAACGTGGAAGTGCTTATCGACTAGTTGATGGAAATTCCATCGACTACTCGATTAGTAAATAATCACTACTTAACAATCCTAGTAACCATAAATACTTTTTTAAAAAGCATTGTCTTAAAAGGGGGTAGCAGATCTCTTTTTTTGTTTATCATTTAAATGTTGTTGATGCTTTTGTTGAACAACAGAATAAAAAACATCCTACTAGAACACTGCAAATACTGTGATCCTCCACATAACCACTTTTTCTTCACGTGATTGCTCATGTGCATTCCAATATAGGTGTGTCTGTGGAGCGTGCACGCGCCGTCGGAAGTTTTTTCCCTCAGCAGTACCCTTAGGGCCAGCAGGGAGCCCCCTGGAATGGCACCGGTATACCAGTCCATATATACTCCTGCTGGCCCCCTCACCCACTCTGTCACGGTGGTAAGAAGGAACTGTCATTGGAACAACCCTCAGTTCCTCAATGTGATCATTGTCTTCATTGTTCTTCTTCAGTCTTTAGTTAATCTTCAGCTAAGTGTCTGCAATTTAAGTTAAAGACTTTTTTGTTGTTTTCTGTTGATTGCTCCCTGCCGCGGCGCACCTTGAGCCTGTGGCAGGGCATGCCCGGCCCACAAGTCTTTAAGCCCTGCAAAAAGTGCAATAGGCCTATGCCATGCGGTGACCCACACTCATCGTGCTTAAAGTGTCTGGGAGAAGCACACCTTACGGAAGCCTGTAAAATCTGTAAGGCCTTCAAGCCCAGGACGAAATGCGAGAGGGAGTTGCGCCTTAAGATCCTCCTCATGGAAACGGCTCTCCCACTGGCACCGGCACCGGACTCGGCATCGGCCTCCCAGAGGGCACCAGCCTCGGTGCACGACGGTTCCGCGCACCGTGCCTCTCCGTCACCACAGGGCACCGCTCTCAGTTGCCGGCACCTCAGAAAAAAAGGCGGCCTAACAGGGGTCGGTCCCCACCTAGGCGTGCGCCCTCCAGTGGGGCATGTGGCGCTGACGAGCCCGGAGCCCAAGCCTTCTAGGTCGGGTGGGCCTGCCTCCCAGCGAGGGGACATCAGCCCTCTGGAGGACTTCCCAGAGCCATCCACGCCGGAGGCCTTGGAGGCAGCGAGGATTCTAATCAAGTCCTCCCTCTCCCCTCCGACTCTAGCACCCTCTAGGTGGCACGGGGACGCTCGGCACCGATCGCCTTCTGGGGCGATGAAGACGGTGGATGAGGGCAGACATCGCCCGGCTCCGACTGCACCGCATGCGGCACCGGCCATTGAGGCACCGACACCCCCGGTACCGTCCAAAGGCACGGCACCGGACTCGGTGTGGCAACACCGCCCAGCGCTGTCACCGCCCCGGGGCCCATCGGTACCTAACTCCATGCAGGACCCCCGCACAGCCATGCCTCCTCCACTACCTCGACACCGCGTCAAGCCAGAGTCCATGTCTCGGCACACCGCAACTCCTTTGGCATCCACGTCGGCACCACCCTGGTCTGCCTCGGAGTATTTGTCCAACTCCGAGGCAGAATCCGTCCGGTCTTTGAGGGCCTCCAAGTCTTGCTCGCGGTGCCACTCCCGCTCTCGGCACGGTTCCCGGTACTGTAGTCCTCTGCTCCGGTACCAGCAACAGTGGGCTCAGCCGGTTCTGGTGCCCATGGTGCAAACATGGCCACCTCAGCCTCTGGTGCAATGGCCCTTCTGGACTCCCTGGGCTTATCACCCGAGCCAGTGTGCAGACCCCCCCCAGACTGGCTTCTGTCTCTCCAGGGCCACGAGTTCTCTGTCGGCGACACCTCTGGTCAGGTCCCCCACCTCGGGACGTTCTCTACCTCCGGGCCAGTCGTCCCCAGGTCCAGGGGGGAGCGCGGCTCCAGTGAGCCAACCTCCCCCCTCTTCATCCATGGACACCTTGGATGATCTAGGTCTCGAGGATGCCCCTGTGGGCGAAGTCCAAAAGGGGTCATCATCCTCCTCCCCAGATGAGGCGTTAGCCAACTCCACCTCATCCATGCTCTCCATGTACGCTAGAGCCCATCAGGACCTTCTCCGCCGCCTGGCCCAAAGCTTGGGGGTTCAAGCAGAGAAGGTTTCTGACAGCTTGGATCCTACTGTTGACATTCTGCATGCCGACACCCCCTCTAGAGTGGCTCTACCGGTCAACAAAACAGTGGCCAAAATCTCCAAAGCCTTGTGGCAAATCCCCACCTCCATTCCTCCAACGGATAAGCATGCGGAAAGGAGGAACTTTGTCACCCAAGAGGGTAATGAACACCTCTTCTCTCACCCTCCCCCAGGCTCGTTGGTGGTGCAAGCCGTCAATCAAAGGGAGAGACAAGGGCAGCCTGCTGCCACCCCTAAGAACAGGGAGGCCAAAAAGTCTGACTTGCTGGGACGGAAGGTCTACGGCGCCACTCCAGGGGGCTCCCTGCCGGCCCTAAGGGTACTGCAGAAGGAAAAACTTCTGACTGTGCATGCACGCTGCGCGCACACACCTAGATGGGAATGGACATGAGCAACACATCTCGAAGAATCACAGTTACGAGATAAGTAACCATTCTTTAGTATATGGAGCTTTACGTTTATTACATATCATTTTAATTACTTCTGTTTAATCTTCTCTCTCTCGTGCCCCTTTTTAAATAATGCTTCACTGTGGTTTTAACTTTTGAAAACTTTGCAGTACCTGAGTTAAATACCAGGTATTGTGAAACTCATTGAAATAATGTAAAATATATCAAATACCATATAGAGTACAAGCCTTGTTATTTAGCTTTCATGGGAAATTGGGGTTGAGTTAATCAGATATGCTGGTTACTTGAGCCTTACTTGGTGGTTCATGAATTTTTCAATGTACACTAGCCATAGTTGCAGGTTGGGTTAAATCCGTGGTGTCCAACACACTAGCCACATGCGGCTATTTGGCCAGTTGAGTGTGGCTAGCTCACTATAGTGGCTACTGCTTCAGAACTGGTTGGATACCACAGGGTTAGAGAATATCCGATAATGGTGTGTATATACAGAAACACAATACAAAGAAACTTTACTTCCACAAGTTTACAAACTTGACTTCTGCAAGCTCTAAAAAAATGTCGAAAAATGACGCTGGATGACTATTGGAATTTTTCCTATTCGCTGAAAGAGGAATTACATTGCCATCTGTGACAGATGCCGGTTAACCGAGTGTTATCCGGATACTCAAGTGCCATACTTGTTGTACTGTACTAAAAAGTGGTTGTGGAAGATGACTGTATTAGATCTGATAAACTAGGTCCCCAGTTTTGCTGCACTAAAAGGCTACCATAAATTTCCAGGCATTTGGGTATGCAAAATTTTCTATGTAAGGAAATGAAAAAGCTTCCACTTTGAACTTTGAGCTTTATTGGATTTTAAACTAAATAATTTTAGTTATAACGGACAAATGGATGCTCATTTTTATCAGACTTCAGCTGTTGTGACCAAGCTATATTGTATATTATTAAATACATTTTTCCTCTTTCAGGCATTAGATGGACAAAATATTTATAATGCTTGCTGTACCCTACGGATTGATTTTTCCAAATTGGTGAATTTAAATGTGAAGTACAACAATGATAAAAGTAGGGACTACACTCGACCTGATCTTCCATCTGGGGATGGACAACCAGCATTGGACCCAGCTATTGCTGCAGCATTTGCGAAGGGAGACTTCCCTTCTAGGTATAATTTTAATTTTCAAACTTCCTTTCCCATTCCTAATTCATTGAATGCAGTCTTTTTTTATTATGATTAATCATTGTAATTATTGTTTTATCTTTTAGGTTGTTTTCAGTTTTCCTGTGCAAATGTAATGTCCCTGTAAGTTTACTATATAAATAGATGAGAGAGAAACAGTAATAGGTCAGAATACACACATTATCAAAAGTTGTTGTCTGCTTACATTTTTTTAATTTCCCCAAACCATCCTTCCTTTTGTTCTGTCTGTCAACTTGCTCCATTATTGGTGACCTAAGTATTTTCCCTTCAGCCTGCCCACCTCATGTCAAAATCTTTAGGACTTGAGATTGGCCCTGTTAAAAACAGGGAAGCTTCTCTCTTGACTTCAGCAGGAACAGGATCTGTGTCTTTATTAGCACTTGAAGCAGGTCATGAAATTGCAGCTTCCTTTCATCTTTGTGGTATCCATTTTCCTCAGCTAGGAAAGATAACCTGTTGCTTTGAGGAAGAAGTGTCTTACTTTTTACAGAAGTTACAAGAACAAAGAAATACAACTGACCCTCCCCCCCCAAAAAACCCATGTCTACAAAGAAATTCCATCTTAGCATTTGTTATAATAATTACTGCATTTTTTCCATTATATAGCTCAGCATTCTTATTTCTAGTACACTGGTATGCGGGCTCAAGAGCACATATGAGAACCCATCAGAGGAAGCAGTTGAGATTCCCTGAGCAGTGCATAGATAAACGTGTTCTAGCCTCTAACAATCTTCTGGTTCTTGGTATAGGTGATGCATTCAGTACTTAGTGTACTTACGTTTTGAGAGAGAAATTTTTGAATACACAGTTCTATATAATTAATTACAATTTTATATCAACCCTATAAATTTCATGATTACATAAACTAGTGAGCTTTGTCCAATTCTTGTTCTGGATATCTTTAATACTTTCATGTTTTAGGATTCATTTTGTCAGTAGAGTTCAGATTTGCATTTAGATATTTTTATAAGACCCAAAGAACTGTGCCTGGTTTAATATCTTACTCACTTACTGTCTGTTTCCTTTGAAGTTGGGAAGCTAGAAGGAAGGATCAGTCATTTATGTAAAATGCTACATTCTGTTTTGGCAGCCAGTAAATTGAGGGTTTTTTTAAAGTATTTGATTATAAGCAGAGCTGGAAACACTTAGGCTATGTCTACACTCGCGGCTTCTTGCGCAAGTAACATGCAAATGAGGCTAAGCGTGGAATATCGCCGAGCCTCATTTGCATACCTAATGAGCCACCATTTTTTTCAGAAGAGGTTCTTGCGCAAGAAGGAGCGTCTACACTGCCCCTTCTTGAGTAAGAAAAACCCTCTTGCACAATGCTGTTCTTCCTCTCAAGTAATAGGTGTAACGGCATTGCGCAAGAGGGTTTTTCTTGCGCAAGAAGGGGCAGTGTAGATGCTCCTTCTTGCGTAAACCTCTTCTGAAAAAATAGTGGCTCATTAAATGCAAATGAGGCTGGCGATATTCAGCACTCATTACATATTACTGGCAGAAATATGCGTATTAAAGAGATTGCCCAACATTTCTGATTTCAGTAGCTCTGATCCAGTTCATAACTTGGCCAAACTTCAGTGATTTGACCTGAAAATTTCCATGCCAGATATCTACCTTAGACTTAATGTTTTTGAAAAATTTTGGCCAAAATTGGTTCAGACATTTCTGAGAACAAGGCTAAGGGAAAATACATTTGTTAAATAATTCTGGTGACTTTTTTTTTTTTTTTTGAGAGAGAGAAAGCTTTGTACTCTCTGTCCCCCATGCTTTTGAGCAGGGACTTCAAATTTGACAGAGGATAGTTTTTGTTTTAGGGATGTGCCTGTTGGCATCACTGTAAAAATCCACCCAAATTTGGCCAAGTTGTGAACCTTAAAAAATCACAATTCACACAAGGTCACATGCTTCTTAGATTTGAGCAGTTAAATAGTCTTCCTAAACTTGTCTTGCTCCAGCCTGAGGCTAAACAGGACTTTCCCTGCAATTGAAGTTCTGGGCTGCTGCTGTAAACCATGCAAGGTCCTGCTCTGGACCCCTTAACCATGGTAGGAAGCACGTCTCACCTGTGCTGGCAGGGTCTCCCTTCATGAGTTCCAGTAGTGTGGAGTGAAGTTGCCTGATTCAGATGCCATGGAGAAAAGAACTGGATCTGTGAGGGGTGAGAGAAATATGGAATCATAGAATGAGAGAATACTAGAACTGGAAGGGACCTTGAGAGGTCATCAAGTCGTGTCTCCTGCCCTCACGGCAGGACAAAGCATCATCTAGATCATCCCTGATAGATGTCTGTCTAGCCTGCTCTTAATATCTCCAGTGATAGAGATTCCACAACCTCCCTAAGCAATTTATACCAGTGTTTAATGATCCTGATAGTTTTTCCTAAAGTCCAACCTAACTCTCCCTTGCTGCAATTTAAGCCCATTGTTTCTTGTCTTGTCATCAGAAGCCAGGAGAACAATTTTTCTCCCTCCTCCTTGTAATATCCTTTTAGATACTTGAAAATTGCTATTGTGTGCCCTCTCAGTCTTCTCTTTTCCAAACTAAACAAGCCCAGTTTTCTCAGTCTTCCCTCATAGCACATGTTTTCTAGGCCTATAATCATTTTTGTTGCTCTTCTCTGGACCTTCTCCAATTTCTCCACATCCTTCTTGATATATGGTGCCCAGAACTAGACACAAATGCTTGAACTGAGGCCTCATCAGTGCAGAGTAGAGCGGAAGAATGACGTCGCATGTCTTGCTCACAACACTCCGTTAATGCACCCTGGAATGATGTTGGCTTTTTTTGCAACAGTGTCACATTGCTGACTTATATTTAGCTTGTGGTTCACTGTGACCCCGAGATCCCTTTCTGCAGTACTCCTTCCTAAACATTGGCTTCCCATTGTGTAAGTGTGAAACTGATTGTTCCTTCCTAAGTGAAGTACCTTTGCATTTGTCCTTATTAAAGTTCATCCTATTTTCCTCAGACCATTTCTCCAGTTTGTCCAGATCATTTTGAATTATGGCCCTATCCTCAAAAGATAGGGGGTCATATTTCAGTGGGGGCCATAAAGGGTACTTGAAACCCCTCCTAGATTAGTATCATCTGCATACTTAATAAGCATACTCTCTATGCCAATATCTAAATCATTGATGAAGATATTAAACAGAACTGGTCCCAAAACAGACCCCTGCAGAACCCCCACTTGTTATGCCCTTCCAGCATAACTGTGAACCATTAATATACATGTATTTCCCTATTTGATTGATAAGAAGGTCATGTGAGACCATACCAAATTATTTACTGAAGTCTAGGTATACTGCATCCACCGCGTCCCCCCTGATCCACAGGGCTTATTATCCTATCAAAGAAAGCTGTCAATTGGTTTGACGTGATTTGTTCTTCACAAATGCATGCTGACTATTACCTATCACCTTATTATCTTCCAGATGTTTGCAGATGAATTCCTTAATTACTTGCTCCATTATCTTCCCTGGCAAAGAAGTTAAACTGACTGGTCTGTAGTTTCCTGGGTTGTTCTTATTTCCCTTTTTATAGATGAGCACTATATTTGCCCTTCATCTCCTGGAATCTCTCACTACTTCCATGACTTTTCAAAGATGATACTAAAGGCTCAGATACCTTCTCAATCAGCTCCTTGAGTATTCTAGGATGCATTTCATCAGGCATCCAACTTTTCTAAGTAATTTTTAATTTTTAACTTCTAAACCTACCCCATTTTGTACTAGCATTTTCTATGTTAAGCATCCTTTCACCATCAGTCGTCTTGGTTAAAACCAAAATAAAGAAGTCATTGTTTCTCTCTCTTCACTGAGCAATAAGCCTACCTGGTTCTTGGTCTTCCTCTTGCTTCTAATATATTTATAGAATGTTTTCTTGTTAGCCTTTATGCTTCCAGCTAGATTGAGCTTGTTTTGTGCCTTTGCATTTCTGATCTTGCCTCTGCATACCTGTGTTTGCTTATATTCATCCTTTGTAATTTGACTTTTTTATATGACTCCTTTTTGGTTTTTAGATTGTGTAAGATCTCCTGGTTAAGCCAAGATGGTCTCTTGCCACAGTTTCTGTCTGTCTTATACAGTGGAATAGTTTGCTTTTGTGCCTTTAATAATGTCCCTTTGGAAAACTGCCAAAGTTTAGTTGTTTTTCCTCTTAGTCTTGCTTCCTGTGGGATCTTATCTACCAGCTCCCTGAGCTTACTAAAATCTGTCTTCCTGAAATTCATTGTCTCTTTTTTCTGTTCTTCCTGAACTAGAATGTGGAACCTGGGGTTGAAAGTGGAGAAGACTGAATTTGGACAAAGAGGCAATAGAAGGATATTGGGACTGAAAGCAGTGGGGTTAAGAAATTTGAGTGGCTTGTGGGATGGGGAGGGCGAGAGGAAAGAGATTAGATTAGGAGAGGCAGGGAGCAGGGAATGACTGGGGAAGGAGACTAAGAACAAAGAGTAGAGGGTTGAAGTGGGGGAACTGGGAGTGACTGGGTGGGGATACTGGGACCTAGACAGATTGGAAGGACGACACAAGGACTTGCAGGGCAACAAGAATGGGGCTGGGATCAGAATCTTGATGGGTAAGAATGGGACTGGCTAGGTGAGGTGAATGAGACTAGGATAAGGAATCTGAGTAGCGAAGGGACAAGATTAGGATAAGGCCAGACAAGGGAGGATTGTGCAGAAAACTTCTCACTGCCGGGAACGGGCAGAAAGCCATGTTCACTAGTGCAGAACTTGTAATGGAACCCAAGACTCCTGAATCTCACCATTCCTCTGCTGTTAGAAAATATATGTGATTACCGACTAGTAAAGTGTGTGTCTTGTTCCCCTCTATCATATAGTGGAGGACAGCCTACTACTGCTAATTATTATTTTTTGCTCAAGAAGCAACGGTATGTTTGGCTTTTGTTTATAATCCATTTAGGTATCCTGTGATGGAATTTCCGAATTTTCAGTTTGCTTTTTTGAAAATGAGGAAATTATACACAAAATGCTGCTAAAAGAATATTACTATGGTTGCAAAATCTACAGACTAGGAAATGCAGAATTAAGGTTGTGCAACCTTAATTTGTGTCTCTTATATACATGTACATGTTACTGTGGTATTTAATTACATGAACGCATACCATTTTTTCCACAGGGCTTCTGTCTTATTTTGTGTACAGGATGGACCTGTTCTAGGAAAAATCAGGGTTATGTATGTGGTAAAGCAGATTGTCTGTCTGTCTGTACAAACTGTGCCACATTTGTTGCAGAAATTAGAAGGTGTTTAATCAATGAGGTGGGGATTGAAGGAACAAAGGATGAGTCTTATGCTTAAGGCAGTTGAATGCTGCCCTAGAGAACTGGTTTATTTTCCTTTTCCTGCCACTGATTTCTTACGTGAGCTGGGCAAGTTGCTTAATCCTTTCTTTTCACAGGTGGTCAGTTATTGTGTTTCTCTCATTTTCTGGTTGGCTGACTCGAGATACCAGAGTCTGATTTGTGTAGGTCCTGAGCACTAATACCTGTAACTAAAGTCACTGGGAGCTGTACTTTTAAAATATAAAGTAAGTTCTCTGAAAAAGTCAGATTCTAGGAATTTCAAATTGGGCAACCAAAATTAGTGACTATTTCTGTTCCCCATAGGAAATATGGTTATAATAATTCTTCATCCTACAGGCTGTAATGAAAATAAATGTGACGCACTCGGATATGATAGTAATGAGCACCATAGAAAAGCCCCCAAAAATCTGATAATTCCATCTTTAATAAGCATACAGTGAATATCGATAAAATGAAGACAATGGTATTTGGAGATAAGGAAATAGGAAGGAAGATCAGTGTAAATGGGATCGAACTAGAGAACGTAGGGAAGTCCACGTATTTGGGGAGTAACATGACGCATGATCTAGACTGTAAGAAGGAAATATCGACTAGAATAGCGAAAGCAAGAGCACGTTTGAAGGCGATGGATAAGATCTGGAAAAGTAAAGCAATTAGCTTAGGAACAAAGCTGAGCATCTTGAAAACGTGTGTGTTTAGCAGCATGTTGTACAGATGTGAGACAAGGGTAATAAGGAAAGATTCGAAGAGAAGAATACTGGCGTTCGAGAGGAGTTGTTATAGAAAATCCTGAGAATAAAATGGATGCAGAAGGTCACCAATGAAGAATTATATAGGAAGATACAGCCAAAAGAAAACCTACTGCAGAAGTTTAAACAACAGAAGTTACAGCTATTCAGGCATATCTGCAGAATGAACGAAGAGCGAAAAGTTAAGACCTTGGTATTCGGCATAATGGATGGTCCGAATAGGAGAGGCAGACCCCACAGAGAATGGGTAGATGATATAGTAGATTGGTGCGGAGCTAGTCTACAGAAACTAAGCCACTCTGCACTGGACAGGGAAAAATGGAAGGAAATAGTGAGGGAGGCATTGGACACCAACGGGCGTTGAGGCCATAGTTGATGATGATGATGAAAGAATGCATGCAGCACATAATCTACAATGATGAGAAAACAAAATATCAAAACTACTCTTTATGTGAGGCATTGATATAGTCTGTTACAGAAAGGACTAAGTGAATATGAATTAGATACCTTTTAGTTCATGCCAGCAGGTTCAACGCTGGATAGTTACAATGAAACATGTTAGAGTTCTCTACAGTTCACACCCCCTGTAGGCTGGATTGCAGCACTTCTAAAAGATAAATCTTATTAGAATAGGATAGAAATTGTTCAATAACAAAATTATTTAACATAAAAATGGCAAAATTGCATCAGAATGGTCCATCTAGCTTCTGACAATAGCTCATGCAGGCTCTTCAGAGAGACTGAACAGAACAGGTAACCATAAAATGATCCATCCCAATATTTTTTCCAATTTATTTCAATAGGAAACATTTAATAGAAACTAGATAGATGATAAATTCCCTTTACCATCATCTGTTTTTTCAAGTATGGAGATTTATATAAATGTTCCCACACAAAACATTAATTTTGTTGGACAGATCATTGGATTGGATTGGATTGGACAGGACCCTTGAATTCAGCTCCTTGAGTATATTTTACATTATATGAAAAAAAAAAAAAAAAAACCACATAGAGAAAATCCTCTATACTAGGAAGACCACTAGCTGTTTTCTGATATGTAAGCAATTATTTCTGATCAACATCAATGTATTCTATATTCCAAGATACAGACTAGAGTTAATGTTTATTTTATATATAGTAATGTAAGTGTAAAGTAGTGTAGTGATGTTGTAATTATCTCCACACAAGTATTGCAAACCCAGGATATTCAGTTAAGGTTAAAATTAAAAGAAATTCAGACATAGAAACACGTAAAGTCATCTAAGCAACCTTAACTTCACCCTGTAATAATGCTGTCAATAATCACACTGTTATAATTAATGCATAATATATTTTGTGATCTCAGATTAGATTAAACTGATTTTTAAAGACATTATTTATTTCATTATTAGTATTACTACAAGGCAGATTTCCCTAACTCATTTTCATACTTTAACATTTTGGGGTTTATTTTAAAGGTACACTTAACTCTAAATATCCTGTGTTTGTAATGCTTGTTTCAGGGTAATCTGAACATCCAAGTAATGTTTTCAGCCATTAAGTTACTGATATGTACTCTCAATCTTCACTGCAGTTTAACATAGTTCAGATTTGAGAATTTCCTTTTTATGTAATTAAAAGTTCATGTATGAACACTGAACAAGAATCCAGAATCAACTCTTAGGGCCATTATCTCCTAACACTCAAACTCCATATTTTGCTTCTGTATTCACACACCACTTTCTCCTCACTATTGTCCTTCACATTTCTGTATTCACATCTACCCAGTCTCCTTCCTAACCTTCTTGTCAGATCAATATGGTGCATTGAATAGTTATTGAAAATAATTTTGATTTTTGCTATGATTCTGCATAACTTGGTTTCTTTAACAAGGACTAAAAGATAATGTTCTGCAGGGAATTCTACAAAGAACTGTCTGGATAGAGTGCCATTGTCTTTCACTGAATCAATGTGGCTTCATTTCCATTGTTCCCAGTAGGAGTTATTGGCCTTTTTGAAAGACTGTACTGTTAGCCTCACTTCATGGAGAATAATAACAGATAGCAACTATTTTGAAAGAGGGCATTTTTGTGTGATTTTCTGACATAGAATAACAGTATCTGCATCCTTCCCCCAATAAATTCTCCCCCCTCACAAAAAAATGTTGTCAGAGATAGCCAGTTTCAGTCAGTTTTACATTTGAAGGATGTACAGTACTTTGTTACTGAGATTGTTAGTGACTTCAAAAGAGTGCTAAATTTCTTAAAGGTTCCATTATTTTAAATTTAACTCTTATTTACTTAAATTCCTTCTGAATTAACATACTAAGTGCTGTGATTTTGAGGTTTGACTGTATTGTACACATAGTTTAATTTTATAGTGGAAGTTTTAGTGGGTGTGACAGCACTGAAAAATAAAGTCTTTTGTTTATCCAAGAAAGAAAGCTCAAACAATTCTATGCTTTGGAAGTGATGCAGTGCTAGCTCCACATTACCCCTGCCTCAACTCTGCTGAGGGGCAAATAAATGTGAAAAGATAATTTCACTGTGTATCCATTCTAGCCATAGCACTTCTCGTTAGGGATGTGAAAAGTTAACCAGTTACCTGGCAGCTGAGACTAGCCCAGGTTGGAGAAACCCCCTGCCCAGGATCCCACTTAATTGGTTAACCAGTTAAGCCTAAAGTTTAACCAGTTAATTGATTAAACAGGATTTTACATCCCTACTTCTGATGAGACTGCTAAAAATGGTTTGATTGTGATTGCTTACTTTATTTGAAAAAATGTCCATCGGGGAATAGGTAAGCAGTTGTCAGTCCATCAGGCTAGATTTGAACGAGGGTAATAGGGTGGATTTGTATTTTGTTATCAGTCCTCCCACCCCCAACCCCCATCAGCCAGACTCTTAATTCAGTCTTAACTAAATATTTATTTCCATTTCTCCTTTAGTCAGTTGCTGTCTCTTGTTCCAGTTTTAAATAAAACCAAAATAAGGCATTTCTTTTATTGTTTTGATCTAAATAATTAATATGGACAAGTTTCAGGCATTTCATTCTCTGTTTATAGAGATTATTAAAAGATAGTCACCTTTTTAAAAAGAATTTGCTTGCTTTTATTTGGAGTCTTCTATAGATTGATTCATTTATCCTTCTCCCTCTTTGAGTTGTAATTCCATTTTATTCCCCAGAAACCTAGATCATTTTAGATTGAAAAAGAATTAATCATTAGTGGCTATGATGTGCTGTGTATACCCCCTGAGACACATGGTTTAATTGTTTCTATCTGAGGGGTTCTAAACTCTGTAATACAAGCTTTGCTATAAGGTGCATGTGTGAGGGCACAGGACATAAGAATGTGGATCTTTAGAGGATATAACCTTTGGAGAACTTCTGCTTCAGGTTCTGGTAAGCTATTCCTTTATATTCTGTTTTACCATACTTAAAACGTTATAAAATGCAGTGATCTGTTGTTTTTAATATAATTGTACACAGTAGCCCCATCAGGATCAAACCTATATATTTATGGTTGGCTAAAGTTTTGTGGACATGCATAGAAATCATTTCTAATTGGAATCATGGTTACATATCTTTCCTAAGAGTGTTTGCTTTTCGGTAGTGATTGTGAATTTTAATTAGGACATTTAGATGAATATTGGTGGTTTGAATTTACTTCTGTTTGTTCTTCCATTGAAGGTATTGATATCTTAATTATTACCACAGCAACACATTAATAATACCACAAAGCATTGATAACCAGGAGATATAAAACTAGAAAAGTTAACTGTAGCTACCTGTTATTATTTATGTCATAAATTGCGTGCCTGGGCATACAGTGTGTATAGAAATACATTTTGGTATGTTTTAAAGGTTTTCTAGCATAAATTTAGGAATGGGTACCTAAATGGCAAAACGATAAGGTGAGTTGTTCAGTTCATCCCAGAAGAAAACCGATAAAACCTTACCACACTATCATGTACACCACTGTGTATAGCACAGGAGATTCAGAAATAATAATTTAGGACTGTTTTAAAAATATTAGTTAGACTATGTTTTTTTTCTTTCACCTGTAAAATATTAGTTACTATATTTCTGTAAAGGTCACAGAAGAAAGCATAAAAACCCTCTAAAAATGGCCTGAAGTAACTTTTCTGTGCCTAATAATGTTACTCTTTCAGGACCTTTGAAAATTACAAGTGAGTGTAAAGTCTCATTGGGAAGTTCTACTTTCCAGTGTTACAAAGCTACTGTTTCTAGCTCCTACAGGTTGAACCTCTCTAGTTCAGCTCTCTCTGGTCCAGCAACATCTATGGTCTGGCATGATATTAGTTAGCCAGACATACACTTAGGCTGTGTCTACATTGGCACCCTTTTCCGGAAAAGGGATGCTAATGAGACAAGTCGGAATTGCAAATGCCGCGGGGATTTAAATTTTCCCAGCGGCATTTTATGAACGTCAACTGCGCTTTTTCGGCTCGGGGCTTTGTGGAAAAAGCGCCAGTCCCAGAGCGGCTCTTGCAGAAAATAAAGCCTTTTCGGAAGATCCTTATTCCTCTTAAAATCAGGAATAAGGGATCTTCCGAAAAGGCTTTATTTTCTGCAAGAGCCGCATCTAGACTGGCGCTTTTTCACAAAGCCCGAGCCGAAAAAAGCGGCAGATTCATGCAAATGCTGGGGAAAATTTAAATCCCCGCGGCATTTGCAATTCCGACTTGTCTCATTAGCATCCCTTTTCCGGAAAAGGGTGCCAGTGTAGACACAGCCTTATTGTGGGTGTGGTCAAGTTTCCCACGGTCCCATAAAGTTTGTTTATAGCCACCAGTCTTGTGTCTCAGTGTTCTGTGCTCTTATTTAGTTCTAATATACCCCTAAAAGTCTTCTAAGAGCCCAGTGTGTAGTGGTTGTATTGGTAATGCTGCTAGACAATTTTGACCTTCTGTAGTTAGAGGCAAATTTCCTGGTTTGGAACTGGTCTGGTCCCAAGGGTGCCAGACTAGACAGGTTCAACCTCTACAGTGATTCATGAGTATCATGGCATTTTCTTAGATTAAAAAATGCCCTAACTTTAAACTGTACCAGGCTTCTACCACTTCACACGGAAAGAGTTGTGCAGTAGGCGCATGGTATTATGCCCCTTTGTCTTGTGAGTCTTTATTGAATTTTTACTGTGCAGCTAATGTGTGAATACGTGACCTTGTTTAACTATACTTCCTGAGCGTACCGAAAACAGACATGAAAATGGGTATGTATGATATTAATCTGTTTCTGTATTTTTTTTAATGTTTGACTTAAGTTCTTTCAAAATATGTTTCTTGGGGGACAAGTTTTATACATTGTTTTGTTTCCTCTTATCTACATCACAAAAATCTGAAACATTAATATAATTCAAAAGCCAACTAAAATTATCATCAAGAAGAACAAATTTACCATTTTTATAGCGATCACAAAAATGAAGCAACTCACAATATAGGAAATGATGAAAAACATTTAGAAAAAAATTACATATTTGAAGCCCATATTTGTTCTCCTCCTTGTTTACTCCAGGCTATATTAAAATATCAGATCTTATGATCAGATTATCTTGGCCTGAAATTAGTTGTACAGTAGAGTACACATTTACATGGATACATGTATTTTGCTCTCTAAACATTAATGTGCATCTATTGTAGTTTGTCACTTATGAAGAAGGGGATTGGAGAAGGAATATGTCAGAGGATCCCATGATAATGTAAAAATGTGTAATTTGCAAAAAAAAGTATTCCCTCCCCCCTCGTAATATATGTAAATAAACTATTAAAATATAAATATAGTTGATGGCTGCTTTGACAAATTTAAGTCATGCCTTTATCCCTGGCCTCTAATACTAGGGATGTTAAAATTTAACCGATTAAATGGTTAGCCAATAAGCATTAGTTTATTGGTTAACCTGGGCGGTGAAATTCCTGGCCACTGCCAGGAACCCATGGGTCTAGTTGCACCAGTGGGAGCCTGCGGGTCCAGCAGCACTCAAGAGGGTTGAATTGTGTAACCAATCAAAATTCAATCAGTTACACAGTGGGCAGTAGGTTTTTTTAAAATTTTTATATCCCTAGACGTTCATAGAGAAATTACTTCGTTTTTCATTAACAAATTATCTTTCCTGAAAATTCACCCATCTTATTCAACTGCTGATCCTAGCAATCAGTCTTTTGAACATGAATAGTAACATTTTATATTTTTAAAATTTTTTCTGGAATAACGTTAATTTAAAAATTGATTGATAGTCCTTTATTTTTTTAAATATTGCTGTACTCTCAAAATGACAATTTTTGAAGGGACAGAAAGTAGGAATGTTAGATACAGTGTATTTTAGTAATCATGTAGCTGCAGCAAATCTTTGTGGTTACATGGTTACTAAAATACTCCCCATGAGCAGGGCCGGCAGCCAGTGGACTTCTGGCTCCCGACTCTACTTCCAGGGGACCCCTCTTCTACTCCATGCTGCTGCCTTTGTATCAGAGGCAACAGCCTGGGTGACAGGCGGAGCCAGTTTAAAAATCAGCTCCCCGGGCAAACCGACTCCCGCCTGCTGCCCCGCACTGCTGCCTCTGTATCTGTATCAGAGGCAGCTGTGCAGGAGAGGGCGGGGTTGGTGGCTCTGTGGAGCCGCTGCTCAGGGAGAGTCTAGAACACATTTTCTCATCCTGCAAACAAAGAAACATTTTTTTTCTGTGTGCCCTACAAACTTCTATGAATGTTATATTCTTTCTGGCTTGTACCTTTGGGGGTTAAGAGGTTTATTTTTGGGATATGTGAAAAATCAGAAGTGTTTGAATAGTTTTAAATATTTTGGATATATTTTCATTTTGTACCTCTTTATAGCCTGGTACTGTTGCTCTAATACAAAACCTTATGTCTGTGCATTTATTCTGTGATGTAACTGTAGAACATAGCTAGTTAATGGTTAATCAGTTAATTTCTGAATGTCTCTCTGGCCTTTACTATTCAGAACATTCAGGACACAACTTTAGTTATGACTTTTGGAAAACTTTGGCACATCATTTTTACTTCCAACTTACCATCTTTTAGCGAATATAACCTGTGGGTTATATTCGTTTTTACAAACCCCGCACCACCCCCACCCCCCGCGGGCTATACTCGTGTGCAGGGTATATAGGGTTTTTTTACTCGATGGAAGAGGATCCCCTCCCCCCCACCCTTTCATTACCTTTGCCGGGCTGGGGTTAGGCTCCCAGCCCGTGACTGAACAACGCGCGGAAACTTACAAGGGGCGTAGCAGCTGGGAACGCTCCGGAGCTGGGGCAGAGGCATCCCCAGCAGAGGCGCAAGGCAGGAGGCTCCCAGCTCGAGCTGACAAAGGGAAGGAGCCCGGAGCAAGTTGCTTGGTGGCCAGCAGCAGCGGCGGGAGTCTGCAGGCGGCTACGGCTCACAGGAGCGGGGCTGGGGCATGGTGCTTGTTGCTCGTTGCTCCTGCGCGATCCAGCCGGGCGCCCTTCCCTGCCTGCAGCCGCTGCACGCCGGACCCGCTGCGCGCTCGCTTATTGCTCCTGGGCCGGCACCTGCTCCGCTGCCCCAAACTATGCCGCGGCCCGGGAGCAATAAGCAAGCACGCAGTGGGTCCGGCGTGCGGTGGGCGGCTGCAGGCAGGGAAGGGCGCCCGGCTGGATCGCGCAGGAGCAACAAGCACCATGCCCCAGCCCCGCTCCTGTGAGCCGTGGCCGCCTGCAGACTCCTGCCGCCGCTGCTGGCCGCCGAGCAACTTGCTCCGGGCTCCTTCCCTTTGTCAGCCCAGGCTGGGAGCCTCCCGCCTTGCGCCTCTGCTGGGGTTGCCTCTGCCCCGGCTCTGGAGCGTTCCCGGCTGCTGCGCCTCTTGTAAGTTTCCCCGCGTTGTTCGGTCATGGGCTGGGAGCCTAACCCCCCATACCATAAATATACTCCTGCACCCTAAATATACCCCCGGCACAGTCTTGTATACCCCGCGGGTTATACTCGTGCGTGGGGTATACATGATTTTTTTAACTGAAATAGCAAAAACCGCGGGGTATATTTGGGTGCGGGGTATATTCGCTAAAATATGGTATGTTTCTCTTATTTATTAATAAATATGTATGTAGCAATACAGATTTGTATGTAGGTTAACAGTGGAAAAGATAGTGAAAAATGAGTTTTGAGGAACATAGGAATTGCCATGCTGAAGCACCAGTGCTCTGAATAATCCTGTATCCCTTCTCTGATAGTGACTAGTACTACATTTCAGTGGAAGATATAGACAACTCTCATTATGGACAGTTACACAATATTGTGCCTGTGGGGGAAGGTTTTTTTGTACTCGCCAGGTAGTTAGCAATTGGCTTATGTCGTGAAGCTTATTGGTCCATGTGCACATATTTAGCCTCTGTAATATAAGTTGATGATCTTGTAATCCATAAAAATGTCTAATCCCTTGTTGAATACCACTAACCTCAAGAATGTTTTGTTTTTTAGCACAATGTACACTGTCTTTAAACATGTTGCCCTTTAATTTTATTAGATATCTACTTACTGTTTTCTTGAGTCACAGGAGGGGCTAAATAGGATTGCCCAATTAACCTTCTCAGTAGCATTCATAATTTTGCATTCTTGTGTTATGATCACTATAGACTAGTACCTTTAAAAACTTTTCCATTTTTAAAAATTCTTTCAGATCATTAATTTTAACTGCCCTACTTTCAACCCCTCTGTATTTGTTTTGACATGGAATTACCTGAACTGAACATGTTTTTAAGGGAAACGATAGCTTTGATTTATGTAATGCCATTAAAGTATTTTCAGTATTAACTGCTATCCCTCACATGTTTTGGTGTTGTGTTTACTGTTACTGCAAAGAGTTACTGGCCATCCCACTCTCTCACAATAAATTAATATTATATGCTTAATAGTCCTTTTGTCCAGCATAGTAAAGTCTTAATGTGTTAATTACTTATCTGCCATAAATTCTCCCCTGTACAAAGAAACATGATTAATGAAGTGAAGCATGGACATTTTACCAACTTTGTGCAAAATAAATTATGTAACCAAACTTACACCTCTCAATTTTATTTCCTACTGTAGTATCTATTTTAGGAGTATTGGGAATATTTTATTTATTATTGTCAAATACAGTCATAATTAATGCTCAACATTTACTTACTATCTGAGACCAGAGAATTCTTATGTCTTTCCTTTATTTTTATTTTTAAACAAAATGAACTCTTGATGAGAAGAAAGGAGAAATACTTTGTTCTCATCTGCAAAACAAAGAGTTCTTTTTAGATGGGTTACTGAGCTCAATTGTTCAAGGTTACATGGTCCTTAAATTTTCAATTGGTATCCCAAACTAGGATTCCTAAGACCACATAGTAATAGTGAAATCTGCAAGGTCTACTCCAGTAGTGGAAAATAGTATGTAATAAAATAAAATTATAAATAATTGGAACAATTATGATTTGTTTGCTACTCTTATTTTATTTGTTGGCAACTAAATAAAATGTATTTCTACAAATAAAATTAGCATGTCTAATTTACCTGTAAAACGTAGTGTAGGCATAGCATAGTGGCACAACTTCACAAGAAGGTAGGAAAGGAACCTATCCTAGGGGGAAGGTACGCTCTCTACTCTCCCAGGGATTCCACTGGGAAACCCATCTTGAATTAATGCTATCCCTATATAATTCCTTAGCTGCTTTGAAAGGGAAGAGCTGAAGTGCAGTTGGCCAATGGCAGCAAGATTCCTGAATGAACTTTGTTAGAAGGCAAAAGGCTAGGGAAGATTACCTTTATGGAGCTTTCTCCCTTAAAGTTCCTGTGTCTTCAGGTCTGGAACTCCCCATCTCTCTCACCCCCTCCCCCTCTCTCTCTCTCTCTGAGCCTAATACTATAGGAAATATGTAGGCTATTCTGTTTACTCTGCTCTGAAAGATTGTAACCCAGCCTAACACATCAAACTGAAGTGAAGAAAGAAACTAACAACAAAGGGTATAAAGGAGGTATAATGGTGAAGACAATTTGTATTACTATTTAGTTCCACTGATTTGACTGGAGTATTCAGGGAACAAGATGAATTAAATGTCAAAAAGGTTTTTTCAGGTCTTTTTGATAAAACCAGATACTGTAGATAAGCAGTGGGCAACCTGGACTAGTGAGTGAGCCACGTGAATGGCCCCCCTCTTTCATCTCAGTGGGCTGCAAGATTGTCATAATCAAGACAATTTCCCAGTACAGGCTAGTTTTGCTAACTTCACTTGCATAACTGGAATTTACAGTGTGTGTGCTGACTGAAGTGTAGCAGAACTTTGATTAGATGCAAAGGGAGTGCACAAAGTGCAATCAGCATGCACCTCACTTCACATTCCCTCGTTTTACATGCATGTCACTTTAGTAATACCAATAGAAAATAAAACTATGTGGATGGAAACTAGCAGAATCTGGCAACCCTGCATGTGGGCAACAGTAAACAGAATATCTCATGGACAGTGTTTCCTCTAAGCTGTGGGGCAGCACAGCTTCACAGGTGATTAATCAGCCCCGCCCAGCCAGTCAGTTCTGTGCAGGGAGCCCTGAGCCTCTGACTAGACTCTGATTAATCACCTGTGAAGCTATGCTGCGCCACAGCTTAGAGGGAACACTGCTCACGAGTCACACATAGAATCTTGAAGGACTGTCGCCCTCGGGTTCCAGGTTGCCCATCACTGCTGTAGACAACATTAGAGAGGATTTTTGCTGGAATCGGGCGGAACAATATGTGTGGTTCGTAAGAACTACATTTGATTGTCAACAAAATGAAAAGGAGCATTATAAAAAGTGTTTTGAAGCAAGAAAAATAGGGAGAACCTTGATTTTGCTCCTGATATTTATTACTGATCCATTTTACTAAGCATGGGAAAATATAAATAGTGGAATGAACTGTTTTGTAATGTAATCTATACAGTATTTGTACCTCTAATTTAGATATTTTAAACGACTTGTGTGTGTTTCGTAAAATATGCTTTATTTTAAAATTAGGGCTTCCTGTTGCAGCTGTTCCTGGAGCGCTGAGTCCTTTGGCTATTCCAAATGCTGCTGCTGCAGCTGCTGCTGCTGCTGCTGGCCGAGTGGGTATGCCTGGAGTCTCAGCTGGTGGCAATACAGTCCTCCTCGTTAGCAATTTAAATGAAGAGGTCAGTGTAACCATTAACTCTTTTTTTTTCCCTCCCTTATTTTGTAACCATACTTCATCTGTGAATGTGTTCATTTTTTTGCACTGGCCCCTCTTTTCACTTGCATACTTTGATTTTAAAGTTATTTTCAAGTCTAAGTTAATTTTGAAACTATAAAATTCATTTTTTTTATTATACATTTGTTTTCCTAGGTAGCTAGCAACTTAAAATATCCATTGATATTTGGCTACCTATTTTTCCTAAGAAAAATATGGTAAATATTGCATGTTTGGCTTTCAATTAGTAATTTAAATATGTTCACAAAAACAGCGAAGTGTATTCTGATTTGTAGATTATATTTTATGTAAAGTAGAATTGTGTTTTTCTTTTCTAATTATTTGCTGCTTCATTTCATGCTTACATGTCACTGCATTTTTAAAATCTTAATTTATGTGAACTACTCTAACACGTTTTTCTTTGAAGGTTCTTCCAAAGATCTTGACGAGGCACTCTTCCAGTCTCTCTTAGTAATTTTTTTCTTTGCAGTTATTATTCATTTGTCTTCAAAAACATTTTTCACCTTAATACTGTTATCTTTCTTGTTAGATTTTAGCGCTAAGGGGTTGTTTCATTTAGTTTTACATTTTTACTGTCTTGTACCTTTTTTATTGCTATGGAAGCTGGTATGAAATGTGGGAGGTTTGATGTATCGTTTGTCTAGTTGGAATATTTGTTTCATTTTTAACTGGCCTCTGTTAATATGATTCATTAAGCTTATTTATCATTTGTTACTATTTTCTCATCAACAGTCTTGCATGTTAAAATGTTTGGATCAGAGTGCCATTTTGAAGGATTTTTGCCTGCATTTCATACCCAGCCATGCTTATGCAGTTAAAGTTCAGAGTTAAAAATTTCTATTGCATGCTTTTTTTTCATGTTGAGATGAAATGCTGTAATTTATTCTTTGATATGGATGTACTTTACCCATATTTGTCTTGGGTGACTACATTTTACTCAGTTTTTTTCTTGTACAGTACATAAACCAACCATTTTCTGACCAAATTCCTGCATTTCCTATGTACTGACCTATATTTTATTTTTTTTGTTCCCCACTTCCTTTTTTTCTTCTGCATTGCTGTTTCCCTTCCCCATTTCATCCTTCTCCCTTTGTGTTCTCCTTCCCTTTCCTTGTCTTCCCCAAATTCCCATGCCCTCCCCGGTTTATCCTTTATTTTCCTTGTCCACTTTCCCTGTCTTCATTCCCTATGTTCATGCTTCTGTGCTTGAACAAAATGTGTTCCTCGGACCAACTTGCCCCAATTAACCGCCTTGAACCATGATCCATGACCACCTCACCATTCTGCGGGAACCACCCTTCGTTATGGATGATCTGTTCATCTCCGCTCTTCCTCGACTCTTCTCTCTTCTTGTCTTACGCTGCTTGCTCTTCTCTCCTTCTAAAGATGGTTACGCCCCAAAGTCTGTTTACCCTCTTCGGTATGTTATTGTTAGCACTATACTTTTATTATTGATTTAATTTTTGTTTCACCTTAATTCTTATTTGTAGCTAGCACTTTTGGCTTAAAGTTGAATAGTAAATCTTTTGCTATTTTTCTTTTGCTGTTTAAAAACTCTCCATAGACACAAGATTTTCTTTTAATGCATGCTAATATATTTTGCATGGTCTTTAATTTAATATCATTCACATAGCTTTTGAGGGTTTATCAAAATTTATTCTTTTCAAAATTCACTATTCAGAATCTTGATCTTCTTCATTCATTTGTTTGGATGTTGAGATTGAATGGGTGATCTTGTTGATGTTTGAGTGTTTCATTGATGTGTCAAAATGTGCTGTTTAGTTTATTAGACTTAAAATTAATTTTTCTTTTGGATTACCTCTCTGACTCTAAAAAAGGTGTTTATGGGGATGTGCAGCGTGTGAAGATTTTATACAATAAGAAAGACAGTGCTCTTATACAGATGGCAGATGGGAACCAATCACAGCTGGGTAAGATTAGCTTTTGTTTGTGCCTCATTTAAATATAGAATTTAAGTATTTGAAATGATGTTGTGGAAATGCAAATGAACATGTTCATATTTGTTAGTCAACTCTTATTCTACTTTTTCTCTGATTCTAGACTGTCTATCAGACAGAAAAGCTTAATACATCAATTTGATTTGTATTCCAAAAAGCATGTATTATGTGCTGCTTTGTGCACAGAGTAATAGTGTTGTTGCAGGAGAAAGAGGTGTTAATTGGTTTTTTTAACTAACCATTTAACGCTATGGCTAACAGTCTGCTGCTACACTGGCCATCGCACGTTAGCGGACACAAAAATACCACAGTTAGAGAATAGAAGTTTGGTCATTAAGAGTACCTAGTGGTGTCATGGAGATCTTTTTCACCTGAAATAAGTTATTTGGACAAGTGCAATGAACAGGGAAAAAAATAGGGTTGTGTTTGCATGTTTGATTTACTTAATACATGGCTAAACATAGCACTGCAGTTTTGAAAACTTTACAAATTAATTTTGAAATGGAATTATTTTTTTAGTTTGCTGAGTTGACTGAAATCAGTGATTTAATAAAATATATGCTATCCTTGCAGGGTTTTTGAAATGTAGCACTGAATTTAATAAACTTGTCTTTTTCAGCCATGAGTCACCTTAATGGACAAAAAATGTATGGAAAGATTATTCGAGTTACACTTTCCAAGCATCAGACAGTACAGCTACCTCGAGAAGGACTTGATGACCAAGGGCTAACTAAAGACTTTGGTAATTCACCTTTGCATCGCTTCAAGAAACCTGGCTCAAAAAATTTTCAGAATATATTCCCCCCCTCTGCAACTCTTCACCTGTCTAATATTCCGTAAGTGTTCTATGACAGTAAGCCAGTGGGATTCACATAAGCCATAAAATACTAGATCCACTAAAAATTAATTCTTGTATTTGTGTTATTTTTATATTTTTCTAGACCATCAGTAGCAGAAGATGATCTGCGCACATTGTTTGCTAACACTGGAGGCACTGTGAAAGCATTTAAATTTTTTCAGTAAGCAGGTTTTCCTTGAATACTTATGTTTTTAACAAAAGATTGACTTCATATGGTTTAGCAGCATGTCTTGAATAAATGCTCTTCTGGAAAGGGGGGAGAGGTTTTTAGGCCCTTATTTAGTATTGGTTGAGTTCCTAATGTTGTTGTTTTGTTTCAGAAGAGATCACAAGATGGCACTTCTTCAGATGTCAACAGTAGAAGAAGCTATTCAGGCTTTGATTGATCTGCATAATTACAATCTGGGAGAAAATCACCACCTGAGAGTTTCTTTCTCAAAATCAACAATTTAAATGGGAGATGAAAAAATGAAGGTGTATCGCATTGTTAAGTGTCGTCACCTATTGACTGTTCAGGAGAGTGGGGACCAGAGTTTGACTTCTGTCTTTCATGCTGTTATCATTCCTTGGTTGTTTAAACAAAAAAACATTCATAAGAAAAAAAAAAAAAAAAAAAGCAGTGATATTAACTGTTGGGTTTTCATCTGTTTAGAGAACCATTTTGTTTAAAAGGGTTTCAAGTTAATCCCACAGTTTTTCAAGTTAGTTGACATACGTGCCTTAAAAAGGAAAACTAGTGTTGCTAAAATTGCATTTGCTAGTAAAATGAATTTGGTTGTCTGGGGCACAGTGTTACATGAGAATTAAAATATATTTAGGCAGGGGTGTATAAAAAGGTTAAGGTTTTTGTTTCTCCTGCTTGGAACTTATTTTTATAACTTACTGGGTTGTCATGTATCTTTCCTGTTAGTCAGATAAGATGTATTACTTTGAAAGATTAAAAACACAACATATTTGATTTCTGCTACTTGAATTTTTTTTTTTTTTTTTTTGTAAATGGCCTTCTGTATTTTATTATCCTGGTCTAGATTCAGTTATGAATGTAGGCATTAGAAAAAATTAACAAGGCACAGAATATTAATTTCGCAAAGGGAAAAAAATTAATGATTTATGTGATTTTTGAGCCCTGTGTGGAAAGCATTGTGGAATCTTAACCTTTTTGTACACACTCTTGTGGGACGTATCATATAAATGTCAGCACTAAGTAATGTCTTGTTTGTGGTTGAATATTTTTCGTAGATGTTTTTGAAGTTGACATGACTTATGTGCATTTAAATATATATTGCCATCTTTAGTTTGTAATTAAGATTTGGAATATGGTTGTGGATTTCTGAGCATGTGCAGACTGGTCTAGCTAGTTCAGGAACTGGTGCATGTATTTTTCAAAGATGAAGAAAGTGTACTGCGAACACTTGCAGGAAGGTTAATTTTGTGGCAGTTTTTTTTAAAACTGACAACCAGGTGGGACCAAAGTTTATGTGCCTTTAGTCTTAATTTACCTTGCATTGTAATATTCAGTTTTAATAAATCTCTTCAAAATATTTTGTATTTAGAAATCGATCTGACTTTAATATAAACATGGCTCAGAATCTACAGATCAAATTCATTTGAAAGCAGTTCTGTCAGTCTGAACTGTTTAATCTGATTCTGTTTAAATGACCAATACTTTTTGAAATTGATGTACTTAGTTTCAAGAGTCATAGATTCTGTTATCTATGTAGAAAAAGGTCATGTATATTTTCTATTAGTTACGTTTTTACATCTTTAGAAATGTAAAATTCAGTATAGTTTGAAAGCGGCACAATTAAAAATTAATTTTCTAACAAAGTTGGGAGGTTTGACAGTCGTTTAATTTCATTTTGTGTGTACTCTGCTTACCTCTGTAGCATGCTCAATAAACACTTCTGTAGCTCTGTATTCACCTTTTCTGTCTTTCTCTGCTGCCTTTTCTCTCTTCTCTTCTTTGTTTTCCACTCCCCACTGTGCTTCTGAACCATGTTTATTCTCTGCCAGGGTGGGAAAAGAATAATCACAGTAATAATTTTACAATTGTATGGCTTTATACCATAAGTAAATCTGATGCTGTGAAAATACATCAGCTCCTTATATTTAGAAAGACAATAACTGCTTTGGAGGAGTACATGTATATTACACATTTCCCACCCTGTTATAATCTACTGCTTTAAAGACAACTTTTATTGTGGTTTGTTAGTGCTCTCTTTCTCTCTCTTTTCTGTTTTTAAGTAGATTTATGCACTAATAGATCTCTCAGATTTGCCATGCTCTCGCTGCAATTTCATCTTCCATCTTTTGTGTCTGCTAAAGATTTTCTACTAATCATAAAAATATTCTTGTGGGTTAAAGAACAAAACAGAAATAACCCCAAAGTAACCAAATTGCTAAAGTAAATATTAGAATAGTGGACCATATTCTAGGTGTTGGTTTTTTTCACCTGTTCTGTAAAACATTTAATTCTTTTGACAAGTTGAAGTTTGTACACACTATTTTAAATTAATTTTCCTCAGCATAATAAGTTTGTTAATTTTTCTAGTTTTAAAAATAGCTACATCCACTCCCAGTTAAAGAATAGCTGTATAATTCTAAAGTTCTGTATTGGTAAAAGTTTTCAAGGTTGACAACATTTTTGTCACTTCACCAATACAGATACTATACGTTTATTAATGTCAGATTACTTTGTGTCTGTTCTTTTGGTTGACTATATAATCAACACATATCTCTGTTAAATATTTAACAGTTACCAAATATCCTAGAGAGGTTGCATTGGTCTGCACTGTACTAAATGAAAATGCATGGATTGATACCTATTCGGTCACGAACACCCCCTAACTACCATTCTGAAGTTATGCTTTGGATATTGCAGTAGTAGTCACCCAGACTGAGCTACAGATAAAATCACTTCAACTGTGTCTGAAGATTTGGAAACCAATTTAAAGCTTTGTATATTACAAAGTCTCAATTGCAAGCCTATTGTGGACTAAAAACCCTTCACTTGTAACAGCATGATGTCCCCTATATTTTTAAAGGCAGAATTTTAATAAATTAGTTTTTTATACCATCCAGAACTAGTAAGTAATGAGACCAAATTTGAATTCTAAATGCATGTTAAAACGTGCTCAGTTGTATCTGATGATAAATATGAATTGAAAGTTAGCATTCCTAGTATTCAGCTCTTGCTGAACTACTTTTACTTTGAATCATCTGTATCAGATTGCTATACAGTGAAAGCTGTGTATAACATAGAAATAACTTTACAACATGTGCATCTGGTTGGATGTTAACAAATTTAGGAGTGTTTTGGGGGGTTTTTTTTGTTTAACTGAACATTGCCAAACTATTATTCTAAGAATAGGTAGTTATAATTATTTTCTCAGGTTAAGTTCTGTTATAAAAACTCAAGCAGAAAACAATGTATATTGAATTCAATTGTTATAAAACCATTAACACTCAATATGAGGTTATGTTTATATATATTTAAATTAAAAAAGGTCTTACAATTGCCATAAAGGTGTCGTCTATAAACTTAATGAAGAAAATCGCTGTTCCATTTTTGACTAATTTGAATTCTCTAATAATAGATGACAGACAATTGCAAGTTTATTAATTATAGAAATACATTATTATTAATATTTCTGTAATTAGGAAGATTATAAGGATCAAAACAGTTCCTCTTCACTGCACTATGCAAAAAAAGTGTAAAGAGTGAAAAGTATGTTTAGATAATGTGTAGGTTAAATTTCGTAATTTCTGGAAGAACTACTGGAAACTGAGCTGACATCTTTCTTACGTTATTATGAAGTCAGCTGTCCAGCTTTATTCATGAATAGGTCAGTAAGATTTGCTGATGCATCTTTTGTTGATAATTTGAAAAAATCAGCATTCATATGTGAAGATGTAAATTATACTAAACATATAAAGATATTTTAATAACTTTGTAGACAGTATAAAAAATGCAGTATCCACACAAGTTACCTTATTTGAACTTTACATTTCTGTAGGCATTTTCGATATTTTAAAATACAGAGATCTTGTCTTTAAAATATCTGCTTTAAGATCACTGTATTATGTTTGTTTTATTCAAAAAAATATTTTAGCTAGTTCAAGAACCTTTCCATGTAGATTAGTTTTGTAAATTTCCATGCAAATTTGTGCTGCTATACAAATTTCTAAGATTAAAAATTTTAATCTTAAGATTTTACTGTTTGGCTGTATACATTACAGTGTTAACATTGCAAAGCAGCAGTAGTTTAAGAAATAAAGAAAACACTCTCTTGTTCTTATTCTGAATGAACTATATAGGCAGAACTTTCTTTAAAGAATGGGGATCTAAAAGTGACATCTCAAGCTGAAGGACAGATCTGTGAGAAGTGGTCACAAATATATAGCCAACCATTTGAAAAAGATACTCTAGATCAGTGGTTTCCAACTGCCGGTCTGCGGACCAGTGCTGGCAGCAGGAGGAGGCCAGGCAAGGGGAACCTCCCTCCCTGCTTCCTCCTTCCCCATTCCCCATGCCTGCTTGGGGAGGGAGAAAGCGCATGTTCCACCAATGGCTGCTCTCCCTGCCCGTGTGGCCAATTTTGCCAGTGGCTGAGACAGCAGCAGGAGGGCACCTCCCCCTCACTTCCCCCCTCAGTAATGATGGCCAGCCAGGGCTCCGCACTCCCCCCTTCAACCCATGGGGATGCAAGACATGCTTGGGGAGGGGGCACGAAGAAGAAGGGAGCATGCGCACTGCCAACGGCCACTCCACCTGCATGCATGTCGGTAACAGCCATGCTCCCTAGAGGGGGAAGCCTCACTCGGGAGTGCGGAGGTGGGATGGGGACAAAAGGGTGTCGAGTGGGCTCACAGGGTAAGAGGGTGTTCGCATGGGCTATAGAGGTCAAAGGGCATGGGTCATAGGGGTCAAAGGGTGTTAGGCACTGGGGAGCAGGGCTGGGTTGGGGCTTGGTGGACAGGCAACGTTTTATTTGCATATTCATTGTTTACATAATGAATATGCAAATAAAATCTTTCCAGTCTGCCAAAAGTTTGTGAATGGTTTTGCTGGTCTGTGGCATAAAAAGGGTTGGGAACCACTCTCTAGATCAGTGTTTCCCAAACTATGGGCTGCGGCCCGGTAGCGGGCTGCGGGAAAAAAATACCGGGCCTCAGCGTGACTGCCAGGGTGTTCCGGGCTCTCGGACTGCCTGTGCAGCGCCGGGTTCCCCAAGCCCTCAGCTGGGCTGGGCGGATGCAGCCGTATGTTTCAGGTTCCTGGCAGAGGCATAGTGAGGGTTACCAGGTGAGCTCTTATTGCTGGCTGGGGAGGGGGGGTTGGATATGGGCCGCAGGGAAGCAGGGTCAGGGCAGTGGAGCTGCCCGGGGGAGATAGGGAGGGGAACAGGCCGGTGGAAGCAGGGCTGGCTGGGGGGGAACCGGCTGGCGAAGCAGGGCTGGCCGGGGCGGGAGCAGTGGGGCTGGCCAGGGAGATTGGGGGGAACCAGCTGGCGGGGGCAGTGAGGCTGGCTGGGGGAGATCGCGGGGCTGGCTGGGGAACCGGCCGGCGGAAGCAGGGCTGGCGGGAGCAGCAGGGCTTGCTAGGAGAGATCGGGAGAGAATCGGCTGACGGGGACAGTGGGGTTGGCCAGGGCGGGGGGGGGAAGGGGAGAGAATTGGCCAGCGGGGAGCGGGACAGTTCAGGGCACATGCAGATCCTGAATAAAAATGTAAAAGCAGTGCCTTTTAAATATCCCCACTGCTGACAGTGAGGTTTAAAGGCACTACAATGTGTCAGAATGGAGAGAACCTGGTGCATTCACCATCCGGAATGAGAATATGGATAAAAAATTCCGAAGATGGTGTCAGCTTTCTGAAAATAAGTGAGCCCCTTTTCAATACACGATGTGGTGGTGAGGGTTTTATTGGATTACAGTCCATTTTTGCTGGTAAGAATGTTGTGGGTGGCCGTATCAAAAGCTTTGCTAAAGCTGGCCCTGGGGGCTTTGGGAGGACCAAAACCAACGTATTTGCATATTCATCATTTGCTTAATGAATATGCAAATATGAAAATGAATGTTACCAGTCCTCCGAAAGCTCGTGAATGGATTTCCTGGTCCCCGTGTCAAAAAGTTTGGGAACCCCTGCTCTAGATCATCATTTCAAACAGTTGATACATATGCAGGCCAAAATGGTGAATCTTTTTTAATTAAAGGCATGTGAATAGTCTCAATAAAAGAACTCTCTCCCTTAATTTTGCCTTGCCTTTCAGGGCTTTTGCCCAACCTCTCTTTATTTTTATCTAGGTACTAGAAAAGAGGTCATTGCACCATCTGACTTGACTGAAAATGAAACAGCTCAAATTTTCACCTTAATACTCTCATAACCTTCACATTCATGTTGAAATAAAGCAGCCTTGCTGAATTCCATGTGAGTTTTTTAGTCCTTTTTTGTCTATCACATAGAGATTATTTTGGTTTCATTTCTAGATTACTCTGAACATGTCAATGGACTGCTGGTCTATTCCTGCCATGACTGTTTTTTCCTGTGCCAAGAAGCGACTAGTCGAATTCTCTCCTTCCCGTCTTCCATCGCCACCCCCCCTTCCCCGCTTGTTGCCTCTATCAGAGAGAAGCAGCAATGGGGGATAGCAGGAGCCAGCTTAAAAGCTGGTTCCCCACAGTACCACCTCTGCGAGGGGGAAGGGAGGCAGAGGCACAGTGGGAAATGGTGTGAATGGGGACCGAAGCAGTCTCTGCTCATGCCGCTTCTGCTGCGATTCTGTTTTTGAAATGTGCAAGTTACCAAGTGGGGCTCTTGTACATTTCAAAAGCAGAAGCCCTGCAGGGAGTGTGGGGCTTCTTTTTGAAATGTACAAGCGCGCACTGGGGCTCTTGTATGTTTCAAAGGCTCAGGCGCTGCAGGGAGCGCGGGGCCAGCAGTGGAGTCCCCAGCTGGTCCTGCACTTCCTGCGGGGCTTCCTTTTAAAATGTACAAGAGCCCCACTGGGGCTCTTGTGCATTTCACAGGCTGAGGTGCCACGGGGAGCATGAGGCCAGCAGTGGAGTCCCCTGCTGCCCCACTCTCCCTGTCGGGCTTCCACTTTTGAACTGTAGCAAGAGCCTAGGAGATGAGCTTTTTTTGAGATGAGGCTACCGCATCTGTATGCAGTATTCAAGATGTGAGAGTACCATGGTTTTATATAGAGACAATGACTCCAAGATCTCTCGAGTAGTTCTAGCTAAATTAGTCGCCATCATATTGTATATATAGTTAGGATTATTTTTTCGAATGTGCATTACTTTCTATTTACCAACATTAAATTTCATTTGCCATTTTGTTGCCCAGTCACTTCGTTTTGTGAGATCTTCTTAAAGCTCTTCACAGTCTGCTTTGGTCTTAACTATCTTGAGCAGTTTAACATCATCTGCAAATTTGCCACCTCACTGTTTACCCCTTTCTTCAGATCATTTATAAATAGGTTGAATAGGACTGGTCCCATTATAGACCCCACTAGTTACTTCTCTCTCTTCTGGAAACTTACCATTTATCCCCGCCCTTTGTTTCCTGTCTTTTAACCAGTCATCAATCCATGAGAGGACCTTCCCTCTTATCCCTCTTATGCATTAACAGGTGTGTTGTGAGGAAGACGAGAAGTCATTCTTCCGCTCTATTCTGCGCTGGTTAGGCCTCATTTGGAGTATTGCGTCCAGTTCTGGGCACCGCATTTCAAGAAAGATGTGGAGAAATTGGAGAGGGTCCTGAGAAGAGCAACAAGAATGATTAAAGGTCTAGAGAACATGACCTATGAAGGAAGGCTGAAAAAATTGGGTTTGTTTAGTTTAGAAAAGAGAGGATTGAGGGGGGACATGATAGCCATTTTCAGGTATCTAAAAGGGTGTCATAAGGAGGAGGAGGGAGAAAACTTGTTCATCTTGGCCTCTGAGGATAGAACAAGAAGCAATGGGCTTAAACTGCAGCAAGGGAGGTTCAGGTTGGACATTAGGAAAAAGTTCCTAATTGTCAGGGTGGTCAAACACTGGAATAAATTGCCCAGGGAGGTTGTGGAATCTCCATCTCTGGAGATATTTAAGAGTAGGTTAGATAAATGTCTATCAGGGATGGTCTAGTCAGTACTTGGTCCTGCCATGAGGGCAGGGCACTGGACTCGATGACCTCTCGAGGTCCCTTCCAGTCCTAGTATTCTATGATTCTATCCCATGATAACTTACATTACATAAGAGCCTTTGGTGAGGGACCTTGTCAGAGGCTTTCTGGAAATCAAAGTACACTGTATCTGCTGGATCCCTCTTGTCCACATGTTTGTTGACCCCCCTCAAAGAACTCTAGTAAGGCATGATTTCCCTTTTAAGAAAAACATGTTGACTTTTCCATATTAGACTATCCTAATTTCTGATCTTATACTACATTTTATAAGGAGCAGCTGATGGAGATGAGAGTGAAAAACACCAAATCTGGTATTCTTCAGCCTTCACTGTCACCTGTTTCACATCCGTATAACAGAGCTGGTAGAACTATGGTTCTACAAATCTGCTGCTTCAAAGAAAGCTTTATGTCAAAACAATACCACAGAGGCCTCTGAACAGCCTGAAACATGACAGCATTACTTCTGAATATCCACATCTTTTGAGCATCATCCAGAAATGTTTATGATGCTACCCACATACTTAGCAGCTGACATTTTCATGATATCCTGTCCTGACAAGTTTATATTTAGCTGATTTGTAATTTGGAGCTGGGGGCAGTTAGATGGTAGTGGTCATGGACTTGGGGGAGGAGGGTTGTTTTTTAATAACCAGATCAATGTGTACTTCTTGCCTAATCAAGGGGCTATCAACTGCAGCGATTCATCAGATTGAGCCAACAAGGTAATGTCACCAATGTATACAAGATCTGAGAGCAGAATCATGTTTCGTATTTTGCTCCGACAACTGCCACCTCAAGTTTATTCATGCGTCAGGTACTGATATTGAACAATAATGGTGACAGAACACTTGCCAAATCCCGTGGATATAGGAAACGATGGCATGCACATATCATTGCAGAGCTTTTCTATTAATGACATCATCTTCCCAGGGATGCTGAAATACCTCATCTGATGTCACCAACTTATTTGATATACTGAGGCAAAAGGCTGACAATCTTAAAGAACTGCACCTGGCTTATTAACCTCAGCCAAAAAGTTGTCTCAATGTCAAGATTTGCTTGACTGAAACAACCATTAGTGGTTTGAGATATTAACACAGCTGTAAAGACTTTCCCTGGGACTGACAGTAGTGTAATGTAGTTGCTACATTCAACCTTTAATCACCTTTTTCAACAGATGCAAAATACCCCCCTTCTTCCTATAATGGATGTATGCCAAATGATCTAGAAGGTCTTCTGTTGCCATGGAACAAAATGCACACTTGTTTTCAGCATCTCTGGGGTAATTTTACAAAATCCTGGTGCCTTCCCAGACTTCCGCTTACAGACTCTGATTTAGATCTCTACTTGGTTGAAGGAAGATGCCTTTACTGGAAATTCATGAAGGATGGACTACATGCGTTGGATAATCGAGGAGTGTCTTGAAATGATCTTTTCATTAATGCAACTGATCCAGCAAACTTTGGCTGATGCTACCATAAGAACATAAGAATGGCCGTACTGGGTCAGACCAAAGGTCCATCTAGCCCAGTAGCCTGTCTGCCGACAGTGGCCAGCACCAGGTGCCCCAGAGGGGGTGGACCGAAGACAATGATCAAGCGATTTGTCTCCTGCCATCCTTCTCCAGCCTCTGACAAACAGAGGCCAGGGACACCATTTCTATCCCCTGGCTAATAGCCTTTTATGGACCTAACCTCCATGAAATTATCTAGCTTCTCTTTAAATTCTATTATAGTCCTAGCCTTCACAGCCTCCTCTGGCAAGGAGTTCCACAGGTTGACTATGCGCTGTGTGAAGAAGAACTTTCTTTTATTAGTTTTAAACCTGCTACCCATTAATAACCTAATTCTTGCCCTACATTGCCTTACATTTCTTGCCATCCTAATTCTTGCCCTACATTTCACTGCAAACACCGCCAAGCTGAATAGGGGCTATGGAAATTGTTTGAGAGCAGCCATTCTAAACTGGCTGCCTGACTTGACCACCAAGATTCCTAATTTTGCTTACACAATGACTTGATGACGTTCTGAAGTCAAATCCAGTCTGCTTTCACTCTCAATAAACGTCCTTGAAAACTTAAATTGTAGCCTTGCTTTTTTTTTTTTCCAACTCCTACTGTTGAGAGCGTCCCCTCAGTGATATATGGGGAATGTTTGAAGCATTGAATCCCAAGTACTGAGCTAGCTGCTGTCAGGACTGATGACTTGAAATAACACCTTTCCACATTATATGAGAGACAGTGAGATATCGGATTCGAATGCTTCAATGGCCTTAAGCAGTTCATACCAGAAAGACATCTGTTAACCTTAGTTGTAATAAAAGCTTTTGGTTGAATCATACTAATTTTAGTTCTCCTCAAAGTGGGATGTGTACTTTTGCCCTCCAGAGTCGATATGTTCTTCTTTGAGTGATCTATAGAATAACTATAAAGGTAAAGCAAAATCAAAAAAGTTCGTTTATAGAGAAAAAGAAGAGTACTAGCTACACTAAAACTGACAAGTAAGACACTATCCTTGGGGAAAAGGAGACGTGAGCTCTGCTGCAGATTCTGTCCCAGACCAAATACAATGGGAAAAGACTTGAGAGGTGGTTGTACTGCACAGCACTATATACAGTATATGTCCTGCTTGCAGCACACGAGGGGAGAGGTACATGTGCAGCCTGACAAACATTGCTGATGAAGATCAATGATCTCAAGCACGGGGGCACTGCAACACCTACAGTGGAACACACATGTTGAAGAACCTCAGTTACTGTACAAGGAGAGTAACCTCTCCACATCATGAGACTGTTTACACTGAAGCCAACCATCTGTGACAATCTCGTCAATTGTTCTCCTAGTTCAAAAGGCTAAGAATTTCTCTTCCACTGATGCAAAAATGACCAATGAATTCTTACAGAATGGTCATTCTTCTACCCTGTCTATTGGTGGCAAATGTAAAAATGGTGCCTGGAACATTTAAATGTTATCTGAAACAGCTAAAGCAATTCTTGTCAAGAAGATGGAATAATGAACATTGACAGCTGTGCTTTACATGAAGCAGGACTAGTCAGGAAGTGGTGCAAAGAAAGTTGTGGAGTATATGTTTTTGTTCTCAGGCCGCCTAAGTAAGTTGCTGTTGCAAAGGGTAGCTGTTGTATTTTGACCCAAAGGGCATTGCAGGGATGTCTGATGCTAAATAAAACCAGTAATATTAAACCACTAGTTTCAGAATAAGAAATAGGGAAATTGTAAATGTAACATGAGGGATTGTAAATACACAGCACAAATGTGGCTACACTTCAAAGAATCTCTCTCTTTATATATTATGCCATAGAGGGCTCCCCGGGAGTGGTGCTAAAGCAGCGCTCTATATATGACCCTGCCAACCTGACCGACCCATAGTTCCTTGTTGTTGACTACTCCAACAGAGGGAGAGAGGGTACATATAGAATAAATATGAGCAACACATCTCTAACGAGGAGTTGGAGTCGAGTTGCTGACCAGAACATTGCTGTGCCAAAGGCCACATCTTGTCTGTAATGATGCACAATGGCATACTGTGATGTGAAGGTATGGAAGACCCAAGTTGCAGCTCTGCAGATCTCTTGGAGAGGGACATGAGCAGTGTTCCCTCTAAGCTATGTGGCAGTGCAGCTTCACAGGTGATTAATCAGTCCTGCCCAGACAGAGGCTCAGGGTTCCCTGAAGGGAGCAACTGACTGAATGGGGCTGATTTATCACCCGTAAAGCTGTGCTGCTTAGAGGGAACACTGAGCATGGAAAGCAGTCAAGGAAGCCAGCCCATATGTGGAATGCATCATGAGAGGTGGTGGGGGAATCTTGGGTAAGTCATAGCATGTCCAGATATATGACATGACTCAGGAGAAGATACACTGATGCTGGTAGCCCCCCCTCATACGCTCAGCCACAAACATGGTATGTTGCGGAAGGATTTGGTACAGTCAGTGTAGAAGGTGAGGATCCTCCTGACAGTGAAGGAGTGTAGCCCCGTGAGCTCTTGTGGGGCTTAGTGTAAAATAAATAAATAAATAAAAACCTGGAATATATCCTTGTTTGTATGAAAGGTGGAGACCACTTTTGGAAGAAGGCCGCATGAGGTCTAAGCTGAAAGACAGTGAAGGGAGGTTCAAACATTAGTGCATGAACCTTGGACATCCACCATGCGAGAGTGAATGCTATCAGAAAAGCCGCTTTCCACAATAGGGAGCATGTGGACAGCGGTTTGAAAGGAGGCCCCATAAGATCAGAGAGGACCAAGTTGAGATCCCACGCAGGGATGGAACTCTTGACCAATGAGTAGAGTCTGTCCATACCCTGGAGGAAATGTGCAAACCAGGAGGCTCACAAAGACAAATCTGCATTTGGATGTAATGCAGATATAGCCATGAAGTGCACCTTCAGCGATGAAATTTCCAGACCTTGCTGTATAAAGGACACATGGTATTCAAACACCTAAGAAATAAAGGCAGATGTGGGGTCCACCCTGGGAGCACCAGCATATGAGAGTCATTTCCATTTAGCTAGATAATTAAGTAGAGGGCTTTTAGCTGCTGAATATATGGCAGACTTGTTCCAAGCACGCTTGCTCTGCCGGGTTCAGCCATGCAGCCTCCCTGCCATTAAATGGAAGGAATGAAGGCCCGGGTAGTGGAGGTGACCATGTCATACATGATGAGGTTTGGGAGGAGGCAGAACCAGCATTTGAATCAACAGTTGTGGCAGAGTGAGGAACCAGTGTTGGTGGGCCCAAGCTAGGTCCAGCAAGATGTTGTTTGCCTGGTCTCTGCAGATTTTGAGGAGCACCTTGTGAACCAGCAGAAATGCATACAGCAGGTCAACCTGTCACAGAATTGGGAAAGTGTCTGCCAGTGAGCCTGGATTCAGTTTCCAGAAGGAGCAAAACTGGGGACACTTCCTCTTGTCATGGGTTGCAAAGAAGTCAATCTTCCCACCTCTGGAAGATGACATTCAGATGAATCAACCAATAGAGGATAAAGAAGTTCCAACTGAGGCAGTCCACCAGCTGATTCTGGACCCCTGGAAGGTATGAAGCCTCCAGATGGATAGAAGGGCTATATGTAGCCCTCGCTACAAACTGGCTTCTTGAGAGGTGCCGTTTTGGCTCCACCTTGCTTGTTGACATAGTACATAATGATCATGTTGTCCATCATGACCACCACTCCAGGAATGCCTGGCACGCAAGATACACTGCCTGGAGCTCGCGGATGTTGCTGTGGAGAGATGGGAATAATGGAGTTCAGGGTGATGAGCTTGCTGAACTTTGAGATCCAAAATCAGCCTGAGGTCGTCTTTGCTTTCAGGATAAGGAAGTAGCAGGAGTAGAAACCCCTATCTCTGAACTCCTGAGGAATCTCCTCTACTGTACCCAGTTTAAGAGCACATGCACCTCTTGTGCGCATGATGGTCTCATGAGAAGGGTCTCTGAAGAGTGGCAGGTAACATAGCTGGTGGGTGTGGAATGAGAGAGAATATCCCATTTCTACCATGTGGAGGACCCAATAGTCTGAAGTAATGCTGGCCCAAGCCCGGTGGAAATGGGATAGATGATTCACGAAATCTGGGGCAGGATCTAAGAATGTTAGTTCCCCATCCTCAGGTACACCTTCAAAAGAGCTGCTTGAAACCCAAGGGGGTCTTTGCCTGATGCTGATTATTGCCTGACTGAGGTCATGTCTACTCAGGATAGCTTGCTCTTTTCCCCTGTGGAATAGACCTTGCATCCCAATAAATTGAGCTTAATTTCCCTTGACTAAGGAGCTAAGGGCTGGTGACCCTGCCTCTCCTTCTTGTAAACTACTTCCACCATGAGAACAACTGTTGAAAGCCCTTGACTGGAACAAAGTACTTTGGCTCTAACCCCTTGCTGCAGGGGAAATAGAGGCCAGGATCTGCCAGATGATCTCTGCTGAAGATTGGGTAGTCTTTATGCTGGAGAGCAACACCTTAAAAGGGCTTTCCAGAGCCAGGATGTTGACCATGGGATCATCTTGCTCGACAACCACCTCTGCTTGGAGGTTCAGGCTGCAGACCACCCTGCAAAGGTGATCTTGCAGTGCTCTGTAGTCTGGGGGTGGAAGGAAGGCCTGTGATGGATGTGCCCATTGCCTCATCCAGGAAGAGTAAGGAGGAGACCAAAGGCAGGGCAGGGTCCTGAGCTTCCCCGGGCAGGGTCCTGAGCTTCCCCGGGCAGGGTCCTGAGCTTCCCCTGACAGGGCAGAGTCAGAGCCAGAGAGGCTTCCAGGGAGGCAGAAGACATTGAGGTGGGTGGCACTGAATCCTACTGTGGGGAGTGGCTGTCACCTTTGGACTCAGGACTTAGAGAGGGCTGGCAAGGGACTCATTGGCAGTGTGGCCTGGGCCTGGTGGAATGCCCATAGCATCCAGAACTGCCACTCTGGAAGCCATTGAGGAATGCCCAGGTCTCTGGAAGGATGAGAGACTGCTGGCATCAATGATTCACCAGAGGGAGACGAGGGCAACCTGGAACAGGAGGTCCATGGTAGGGCTGAACCAGTTTGCAGTGATGTGTCATCCGATGTGGTGCTCACTACTTGTGTGATGCCAAGTGGTGAGACCTGGACTGTGCTTGAGACGACAGCCTCCACTGGTGCCAGGACTTTGAGTGGTACCAGGAAGATGAATGGCGCCAAGATTGTGACCAGTACTAGGATGAAGAGCAGTGTCAGGACCATTAAGGTGAAGGTCAGTGCCGAGGCAAAACACCACCCCGAGATGAGTGCTGAGGCAAGGAGCGATGGCTCTGCCCAGCTTGTTGTCTGCTGTATGAACCAGAGCTTGAATGGCATCAAATTCCCTGGTGTTGTGGTAAGCCTCAGTGCTGGGATCCTGGATTGCCAGGATCATCTGGATGAGTCAGATCTGGACCAGTATTGCTTACCACAGATGTAAGCAAGAATGGCTCTGAGAGGACTGACTATGGGAGTGGTGCCATTAGTCACACAGGCAGTGCTCACAGGAGTGGCATGGGAACTCTGAGTGGAAGTCTGTTGCAGCCAGAGCAGATGGGCCCTATATGGCTAGCTTTCCCTAGCAGTACAGCTGGCATGGTGGAGAAAGCAGCCTGTCCCTTGTTGGGGACAGAGTCACTCCAATGGCCACCGCTTCCATCCTCAATGAGTTGAGGAGGATAGAATGCAGCACTACCAAGGTCCAGCAGTTGCAGTCATCAGGGTCAAAATTGAAGATCTTGCTGATGCCAGCAACGAAAGCTTGACCAGACTGTTTTTTAACTCCTCTCTGCTGGGGTCCTGACTACCTGTGTATGGCTTCATAAGTCACGGGAGCAAGGGGTAGGCTGGGTCACCAAGGATCACAATAGGCATTTCTGCCTCTCTGACTCTGATTTTCCTGCCTGGGGAAAAAAGTGCCACTGCATCTTTCAGAAGAGGCAGGAGTTCCAAAAGATATGGGTGTAAGGCACCTTTCCCAATTATCCCATGTTGATATCAGTGAAATGGGCCTTGCGGTCCACCAGCTCCTGCAGCACCATGGAGAAGTACCCCTTGTGGTTTATGTACTCCAAGGCAAGGTTGTCATGGGTCAAGATGGGGATGTGTGTTACATCTGTGGCCCCACCGCAGTTTGGGAACCCTATTGCGGCAAAGCCCTCCACTATGGTGTCCACATTTCCCAGAGTCACAACCCTCCCTAGCAGAATGTTATTGATTTGCCTTGGCTGCTTGTATGACAACAGCCCTGACCGTAGATTTTTCCCACTCCGAACTGATTCCCAATGGACCAGTAGCTGTCAGGCATGGCAAGCTTCCATGGGGCAATTGCTATGCGCTTCTCCGTGGTCTGAGCGGGTCACATTTGGGTATTCTGGCACCTCAGGGCAGGGGCAAGCCATTCGCACAGTTCCAAAAACATGGCCTTCTTCTTCGAGTGGTCCCCATGGGTGCTCCACTCTGGGTGCTGGTGCGTCCTCGCGCTGGCGACCGGAGACTTTTTCCAGCAGTTTCTGCCACGCCGCGCAGGCACCAGAGTGCCCTCTAGTGCCGTTGGAATCCTAAGGCGCCTGCGTGGCTCCTCAGTTCCTTCTCTACCGTCTTTGGCAGCGGATGGAGCCACTGACTTCTCATTTCTGTTAAACTGGGTATTTATCTATTTTTTTTTTAACTCCCTAGTTTCCTCAGTATCCAAGTTTTTTAGCCCTTTTCTCCTTACCCAGTCTGTTTTTAAAAAAAAATAATTTTTTTTTCTTCCGTTGCAGTTTGCCGCTTTTCCCCCCGGGCGCCTCATGCCTGGCTCTCCTGGCTTTAAGAAATGGAAGGCATGCCGCAATGCGATGCCCATTTCTGACGGGCACTCTTAAGTGCATAAAGTGCTTGGGAGAGGCACACCAGATGCAAAAGTGCTCCCACTGCCTTAAACTCACCGCGAGAGCACTCCGTGACCGAGCCAATAGACTCAAGATGCTCCTGTACGAAAAGTCCCTTTGCCCATCTTCTGAGGGCTCTCCCGCGGCTCCAAAACGGGTGACACAGAGTAAGGGTATGGATAAAAATCGTCCCTCTACCCATTCCAGCCATATGGCCTTGAAAATAGACCTTTCCCCAACTCCCTCGCTACCCTCGGCACCGACAGCCGCATGGGTCAGCATCGGAGAGAGACCGGGGACTTCGGGTACGGTGCCGCGTAAGTCAGTGGCAACTCATAAGAGAGCCCACTCGGAGCCGAAGCAAAGATCAACGGCACCGCAACTTACAGCACCGGGGCGCATGAGGCTCCAACTGTACCAACTGGCCAGGGTTCACACCGAACGGCACCGAGGCACCATCCTAAACCGCCATCGATGCCTGCACCGAAGAAACCCTGCACCAATGCTCCACCGCCAGAACTTTTGGCACCGGAGCCGAATGCCGTGCTGCCGTCACCTTCGGCATCCACGGTGCCCCCGGCGCCTACAACGTCCTCGGCACCGATACCATCCTCGGCACCATCCAGGCACCACCATTCGTCACCGAGAGAGGGCCGCAGTCGGTACTGATCACTAGTGCGGAGTCATACTCCTATGGCACGTCTTTCACCGGGCTCTTCTGTTCAGTCCATGCGGTCCCGGCGATCCTCTGTGGTGTCTTGTTCCCCAAGCGAAATAGGCACCGGATCTAGAAGCAGATTTTCCTCCCAACACTCCAGTCCGGCACCTAGACCACTATCTTGGCAACCTGCCACAGTGCACTACGCAGACCCTCCTCCTCCACCACCATGGTATGCACAACAGTACGCCTACCCACCACTGCCATATGCCACTCAATGGCAACCTTGGGAGCCCCATCCAGAAAAGAACCATCATCGCGCTCCTTCTACAGTTTCTAGGCCACCACCAGCCTCGCCATCCTCTACTGCTCCTGTTACTGAGCCAACCTCCCCAGCTCATTCAGACATACAGGACTCCCTCTCCGAGGGGGAAGATAGATCCCCCTTGCACAATTCATCGTCATCCCTAGATGAGGCAGTCACAACTGAAATCCCACCACCAGGCGATGACTCTAAAAAATTTCAAGAGCTGTTCAAGAGGGTGGCCGTGGCGCAGTAGGTCCAAGTGAAACACTATCAGCTTCTACGCGCGTTGCAACCTCTAACTGCCTCCAGGATAGCAATTCCCATGGACGAAGCTATCATGGACCTGTCCGACATCATTTGGCAGACTCCGGCCTCCATTGCCCCGACAAACAAAAGAGCTGACCGCAAATATTTCATCCTCCAAACTCATTAGTGGTGGACTCTGCCCGGCATAAGGGTAAACAGCCTAACTTCAGAAACACCCCACAGGACAGAGATCACAAAAAGGTTGACATCATGGATCGTAAGGTTTACACCTCTGCTACTTTGCTCCTTTGCTCCTTAGAGCATCAAACTACACTGCGATGCTCGCAGATTACGATTATGCTAATTATTCCAAGTTGCAGGACCTTCTCCAACACCTCCCTGAACACAAGCGGCCAGCTTTAGCAAACATCATGCAGGAGGGCCATAATGTCTCCCATACCGCCTTACAATCCGCTATGGACGTAGCAGACACTGCAGCTCGTATCACTGCATCCGCTATTGTCCTATGAAGGCTATCCTGGCTACAGGCATCAGGGGTTCCGAGAGATCTACAGCAACAAGACCAACCTATTCTCGGCCAAAACGGATGAAATGTTACACTCTATGAAAGACTCTCGGACTACCCTCAGAACTCTGGGGATGTACACTCCCCCCTTTAAGAGGACCAAGTACCAGCCTTACCAATGCCCCAGAGAGCCTTTCAGGCAGCAGACAAGATATGACTTCCACCAGAGACAAAGACCACAGCGCCGTAGGCCTCAACGCCAACAGGAACAGCACCCTGCTACACATCTACCAGCAAACAAGCAGCAAATTTGAAAATTACGTTGAGAGCCAGAAAGCCACTCTTCCAACACCGAGAACCGGTATTCTTCAATTCCACCACCCTCTCCGGGCCTTCTACCACCAATGGGCCCTCATTACATCAGACAAATGGGTCCTGGAATTGATCCAATACAGCTACGCTATCCCATTCACTTCCCTGCCTCCCACCCACCCTGCCATCCCGTCCCTTTTCAGGGACCCATCTCACGAAACCCTTCTCAATCAAGAGGTTTCACATCTTCTACAACTGGGCACCATAGAACCAGTACCACCAGAGTTCCAAGGTCGAGGATTCTACTCAAATTACTTCCTAACCCAGAAAAAGAGTGGAGGATGGCAACCCATTTTGGATTTGAGGCAACTCAACGAGTATATCACCTACCAACGTTTCAAGATGGTAACTTTAGCGACAATAATCCCTGCACTCGATCAAGGAGATTGGCTTTCAGCTCTCGACCTTCAGACTGACTACTTCCATATCATGATCCATCCTGCTCACAGACGTTTTCTGCGTTTTACTGTGTGTACCCGGCGCTACCAGTACCGAGTGCTCCCCTTTGGCCTCTCAACCGCTCCAAGGGTCTTCTCCAAAACCCTAGCAGTTGTAATGGCCATACTCCGCCGTCAAGGGGTCATGAGATACCCGTACTTGGACGATTGCCTCATAAAAGGTTCCTCTTTCCAAGGCCATGACCGATACCACAATGCACCTTCTGGTCAACCTGGGTTTTCATATAAACCACGCAAAATCCTCTCTACTTCCAACACAGAGGTTGGAGTTCATAGGTGCTTACCTCGACACAATAGCAGCAAAGGCTACCCTACTCGAACACAGGTTCGCTACCATCTGCGACCTGATCAATACTGCATGTTTAACTCCTACCATGACAGTACGCCAATGTCTCAAAATTCTTGGGCATATGGCCTCTACGACATATGTAGTCAGGCTTGCCAAACTCCATGAGGGGTCTACAGTCATGGCTGACAACATCCTACAAGCCTTCCAGAGATTCACTCTCCAAAATGGTGGCTGTCCCACCCCGCATTCTCAATTCTCTCCGCTGGTGGACAAACCCGCAGAACATGCTAGTAGGCGTTCCCTTCCAGAACCCTCCACCTACGCTGACACTTGCGACAGATGCTTTCCTTATGGGCTGGGGAGCCCATTTGGGCAACGTTACAGCACAGGGCAAATGGTCATTGACAGAACAAACCTTCCATATCAACTTCCTCGAACTACGAGCAGTCAGATACGCATACCAACGTTTCAAACAATACATTGTGCACAAGTCAATTACCATCATGACAGACAGCACCTCGTGCATGTACTACATCAACCGCCAGGGGGGCGCTTGATCCCTATTCCTGTGTGCGGAAGCTATCAAGTTCTGGAACTGGTGCCTTGCACATCAGGTCACTCCGGTAGCCGCTTACCTCCCAGGGGTACTCAACGTCACAGCGGACACTCTAAGCTGCACGTTCCACGATCAACACGAATGGGAGATAGACAGACACGCTCTCATTCCTCTTTTTCTCCAGTGGGGACAACCAGACATAGATTTCTTCACCACAAAGAACAACAAAGTGCCACCTATACTGCTCCAGAGGAGTCCTGGGGAAACATTCCCGCGGAGATGCCTTTTCCATCTCATGGAACACTCATCTCCTTTACCCCTTCCCGCCCTTCCTCCTACTGCACAAAGTCCTCAACAAAATCAGGACAGACCAGGTCCGAGTTATTTTGGTGGCACCTGCTTGGCCCAGATAGACGTGGTATCCTTACCTTCACAGGATGGCAAGGACGGATCCGTTCCCATTCCTGCTCCAGCACGACCTCCTGTCACAGAATCACGGGATGACTCTCCATCTGGACCTCCGCAAGCTCCATCTCCACGCCTGGCTCCTTCATGGCTCCAGGATGCCGAGATTACCTGTTCAGAACCGTTAAAGGAGATACTAATCAATAGTAGAAGACAATCCACAAGGAAAACATACTTCTACAAATGGAAGAGATTTTCTCATTGGTATAACGATTTACACACAACATGCCCGGAGTCTGCCTCCCTCCCTACTTTGTTGGACTACTTACTATCCCTGAAACAGTCAGGCCTCGCCCTTAGCACAATCAGAGTACATGCGGCCGCCATAGCAGCCTTTCATCACCCTATCAATGGTGCTGCCTTCCTCGCTAACCCGTTAACTAAACACTTCCTTAAAGGGTTTCAAAACACCTTCCCACCCGTCCGCCCGCTGGTCCCCATCTGGGATCTCAACCATGTTCTCAAAAGCTTGACAAAGCCACCGTTTGAGCCACTAGCCACCTGCTCTTGGTCCCATTTGTCCATGAAAGTGTCCTTTCTGGTTGCTATAACCTCCAGCAGGAGGGTGAGTGAACTCGTTGCCTTGATGGCCGATCCTCCTTACACGGTATTCACAAAGGACAGAGTGATACTCCGACCCCACCCGAAGTTCCTCCCTAAAATGCCTTCCCCCTTTCATGTTAACGGACCTATGCACTTCCCTGCGTTTTTTCCCAAGCCACATGCCAATCCAGTTCAGGCTGCATGGCACACACTCGATGTCCGGAGGGCACTAGCATTTTACGTGGATCAAACTAAGCCTTGGCGAGCCTCTCCTAGGCTGCTCTTGTCCTACGCTGAACGAGCTAGAGGATAGGCAGTCTCATCTCAGAGAATTTTGAAGTGGATCACCTCCTGTATTAGAACTTGCTATAACTTATACGATAAACACTTACCTGAATCCATAACAGCTCATTCCACCAGAGCTGTGTCTTCTACAACTGCCTTCCTTAGCGATGTTCCTCTTCAAGACATTTGCAATGCCGCCACCTGGTCATCTGACTACACATTTGCGCAACATTACGCACTTTCTTCTTCGATTGCATCTTCTATGGTGGTGGGACACGCAGTACTATCTACAGTGACTACCACACAGCTCCAAACCCACCTCCGCAAGTTGACAACCGCTCTGTAGTCACCCAGTGTGGAGCACCCACAGGGACCACTCGAAGAAGAAGAAAGAGTTACTCACCTTGTCCAGTAATGGTGGTTCTTCGAGATGTGTCCCCGTGGGTACTCCACTACCCTCCCTCCTTCCCCTGCTTTGGAGCCTCGTACTCTGGCAGGTAGAGAAAGAACGGAGGAGCCACGCCGCGCAGGCGCCTTAGGATTCCAACAGCACTAAAGGGCGCTCTGGCGCCTGCGCGGCGTGGCAGAAACTGCTGGAAAAAGTCTCCGGTTGCCGGCGCAAGGACACACCAGCACCCAGAGTAGAGCACCCACGGGGACGCATCTCGAAGAACCACGGTTACTGCACAAGGTGAGTAACTCTTTCTTCTGCATGCAGAAGCTCTTCAGCCACTGCCCATTGTCCCATGTCTGCATCACAATGCAATTCCACCAGACTGAGCTTGTGTCTCGGTGCCAGAATTGGCTTTGTACTATGACCATAGAATTGACTGCACTAACATGAGCTCCAGGTCTTGCCTGAGCAGCGCCTCCATGTCACGCTAGCTTTGTCTTCATCCTCTTCCTGGAGGTGAGACATGCATATGCTCTCGGAGTACTATGCCATTAGGCACGCCACAAATCACATCACCCTAACAATGGTTTGCTGCAAAGCAGGCTCCATGCATCTGCACCGTGCTATAGCATCTGTATGGGAAAGCAGGGTACAAACAGGCACAAGCACACTTCCTCCCCTTTATCTCTCACAAGGGGGGGAAGGACTAGACAAGAGCATTATGAAATGCTGGTGACATGAGCCCATAACCACCCGCAGCACAGTTTTGGTCCTAGCAGGCATTGTGAGCATAGCCCAGGATGCAAAGCTGCCCATGGTACATCACTCTCTGAGTTGATGGTAGGCTCCCTAATGGGGACCCGCTACTTTAGACTACATTCGATTCTTCCTAGCAGTGAGGACCTGGGCCATTGACTTCACAAAATGTGTGGTAAGAAATCAACCACATTAGAGCTGACCTTACCTCGTAGTGTAGATGTGTCCTGTGTTAGGCTGTTGTCAGCTACGTCACTGGGTATATGTATGATTTTTTTTTTCACATCCCTGAGCAACGAAACGGACATCAACTTAAGCAGCAGTATAGACCAGGCTTAAGGAGCGAGAATCTATTCAAATGAGGTCTTTGGAGAAACAAAATTACAGATAGGTAACTAACCCATACAGATTAAACTGTTTATTATATTAATATATTAGCATTATGAATTATCATTTGTATTACAATAGTGACCAGGAGTACTACTTATGGATCTCAAGATTCCATTGTAATCCACACACTACTCTTGTAGAAAAGCTGTTTCAGTTAATATTATGATTGATTCCTCTCTCTAGTTTTTGATCAAATTTGAGGTTATCTCTATTTCTTTCTAAAGCTCTGGGACAAAGAAACAGGTTATTAAAGATACTGTCAGCTGGACATCCAAGGTAAAATTTTCAATATCTCTGAAGTGACCGAGGAGCTAAGTTCCATTTTCATAAGTAATTTAGTCACTTTTAATGGGACTTAGGCTCCTAAGCACTTTGAGTCTCTTTTTGTAAAAGGGATTTCAGTGATTAGGTCACTTGGATGCTTTTGAAAATTTTACACTTAGTACATTTTTTTTAAAGAGTTGAAAAGTAGGTCTAGATAGTACACCTGTTCCTTCACCCCCGCTAATTGTTATGGTTATTACAATGTTAAAATATTTTATCTTCTCCGTTGTTCTGATACTGAATGATTTTTGCTTTGTAAAGTTCATTGATACCCTGATGAGCTTCCTAGTGATGTGGTAGCCCTTGATAGTCTTAGGAAGTTTGCCAAATTATTATCGTCTCTATTACTGGATGCTGAGTCTCTATCAGCATTATCTTACACAGAAACCTTCAGAGCTGTGTCAAAACTACCCCAGCAGGAAGACAAAAAGTTCCCAAGTGTTGAGCATTTTAATTCCTGCATAAATACTCTGTGGATGTCCCGATGTCTGAGAGCTTTGTCTCTTTCCCTGTGGATCCAGTTCTTGATTTGAAAGGTAAAACTCTCCAGTCATCATGTGGGAAGGCAGCAGTGTAGGGCCACAGAATTTGCTACACAACTTCATCTAACTTAATTTTTTATCTCCCTATGTTTGTTAAAAATCAAAAATTGAGCAATTTATACGTTGCCTTTGTCAGGAGACGTTATGGAAATTATCTGAATATCATTGCTAAGCCAGGTGAGCCATTTAAAAATGCAAATAACTTAAGATACCATGAATTTAGCTGATTAAGAGCAAACTTTATGTTGATTGATATATTAGAATCTTTTGCTGATTAGTAATTGCCTCAAATATCATTTCTGAAATTTAAGCTATCATGTTTTAATACATGATCTGAACATATTTATGTATATCTATTAAAATCTATTATAAGTACTTTCACATTATTAGTTCCAAACTTCCAGAAGATAATTGAATCCCAGTTGCTGAACATTTTTTTAATAGGTACTAACTGTTTAGATTTGCTACTTTTGTTGATATTGTTAAATACTTGATTTGTATTACATATCACTTTCATTGATTTCCTTCAGTTTTGGAGTTTTTCTCCTGGAGTGTTTATTTTGAAGCATGGTGACATCAAAAGTTGCTACATTTCTAACTCAATAGCTTGACTTTGCCTTATTGCTTGAAATAAGTATAAAGGTAATAATCATAAAGTTGGAGGATTTTTAATCTCAATTTTGCTTCAGATTTGATGCTGATTTTGAGGATAAATATCCTACATGCAAGGGCCTATAGTCGTTGTATAGAAGTTCACCCCACTTACAATTTGTCAACAATTAAATTATTTGGGTTCCCCCTGAAAATGCATTGGGAATGTCAACAGCTAGAGGAGTGTTGTCACCCTCTGCTTCATAATTTACCCGTGGAGCCCGGGGGTGAGCAGAATAATGCATTGCTTTTAAACCAGATTGCCATTTCTAACATTGATGCCTCCTTGAATATAGAACTTCTGATAATCATGCTTTATCATCACAAATATATTACATGGATACTGAAGAATGACCATTCTGTCATTCTCTTACTAAAACTGCTCTGATTATACAATTTTCTAAACAGACTTTGAAAGCAATACATTTAATGCTTGTAAAGTTATTAGTTACATAATTGGATTTTTAGCATCTTTAATACATAACTGCCTGTTTTTGAAAGTGAGTATTATCTTCCTTAGGCAAAAATGCAAGCATTCAATTTCTAATCCAAAATGTAATGACCACACTCTTAAAGCTGATGTCCTTTCCCATTATTAGGGGTTTTTTTTGGAGGTGGGGGGGGGGTTGGATATTTTTTGTGTGACTTGTCTATATGCAGAAGTTGTATCACTTTAACTATACTACAGGTTGAACCTCTCTAATCTACACCCTGGGGACCTGACCTATGTTGAATCAGAGAAGTTGCGGAGCCACGGGAGTCAATATTGTCTAGCATCCTTACCAACATTTCCAGTGCTTATTGGACTCTTAAAAGACATGTATGGGTAAATTAGAGCTAAAAAAACAGTGCAGAACACTGAGAGACAGGCTAGTGACTGTAAACAAACTTTGTGGGACCACAAACTTGGCCACATTCATAAGTGGAAATCCAGCTAAGGAAAATCATGCTGTACCATGGATGTTGCCAGATCAGAGTGTGTTGGACTAGAGAGGTTCAACCTGTATTATAAGTACAATCCCGCTCATGCTGATGTAGTTTTACCAGCATAAAGATTCTTTTTTACTGATACCTACTCCCCTACAGAAAGTAAAATAGCTATTCCAGTGCTTGACACATTTATATTGATATAATACTATCCTCACTAAGGGTTACACTGATAAAACTTTTGGGGTTAAACAAATTTCTACTTCTAACTAGAATAGTAATACCAATAAAAAAAACTATGCAGACTATAGATCAGTTTATCACATGGCATGTGTTCACTGACGTTATGAACATCCATATGAACATGAAATTGATGTGTTCAGCCCAAAAGGAGAACTGAGATTATGAACATGTGATAGTGGTATTATAATACAAGTTTTAGTACAACCTCAGCTGCTATGTTCACTAGAAGCAAATGTGATAAACACAAAGAAGAAACATGTATGAATACACTGTTGAGTGTATTGCCCATGTAACACAGAGATTATCATGGTTTCCAAAAACTATTTAAAATTGTATATTTATCATTTCTGCTTTTACCCTTGATATTGGAGAATTCCATTAGGAGAGTGCCATTTTAGCTAAGGCAGTGCTTTTCTCCTAGCAATAGAACAAAGCAAAAGGTAATGCCATACAATATTATCTCCCAGATAAACAAAAATATATATAATATATATAAAATTATAGTTAAAGACTTTCTACATCTTTTAAAAAAGGAAAATGGAAACAGAGACATTCTATCATGTGGAACCATATTTCATCATCTGCCTGAGTCATCAGCAAGGTGAATTCCCAGCACAGAACTCTATCACTTGAGCTAAAAGAGTAATTGGTAACAATAGTAAACTGTTGCTCTCTGTGGAACAGCCACTGAAGAAAAACATGATACATTCTTTGCCAGTGGTGTATACAACTTGTTACTGGAGAATAGAACAATGTTTGGAATCCTATCTGCACAGAAGTCTGGGAGATGAGAGAAAAAGAATGGAATGTGTCCTTATAGTTACAGGATGAGAGCATAAACAATCTCTTTCACTTTGTCACATTCATTCTGAAAGGGAGTACAAATGAGCTGTCTCATACTAGAGATTTGGATTCTTCTCCCAGCCTTGCCGGAAGTGACTCTGAGTAATCTCTGTGACATCTTTTACATGGGTGAATAATGCCTTGCTTGTCTCAAAAGGCCAGGTTATGGCATATTGCTCAATAGTAAGAAATGCACAGACTAGAAGTGCACTGTGAAGTGAACAGATTAGAACTCCTACTTTCCTCCTGAATCCCAATGAATACATTTTCCTCATAGGGATGTAAAATCCCATTAAATTAGTTACCCAGTTAAACATAGTGTTTAACAAGTTAACTGATTAAAGGTGAAGCACAGGGGGTCACTCTAGCCCTACTAGACTGGAGCAGTTCCCCTGCCCACCATGGCCAGGCTGGAGTCAGCTGGAGCAGCCCCTTCCTGTGGCATGCCAGGGCCGGTCATGGACAGAGTCTGCTCAGGCCAGGCAGGAGTGCCTCTGTCTGCAGTGGGCCCTGTGGGGCTGAAGCAGCTTCCTCCCTGTGGTGGCAGGGAGCTGCTCCAGCCCCCACCGGTTGAAAAAGAATCACCCATAAAGGATGATGCATACTGATTAACCAGTTAATCTTTCACCTCCTTACTTCCTCAAGTCAAGAAAGTAGACTGGCAGCTCCTGGGTCTGCTGCATTCTCTGGGCTTACCAGACCTGAGGCTCATTTGGGGGCTGGACGTATGCTTAGAGCACCTGGCATATAGTCAGAGCTCTATTGAGAAGAGCATGCTCTGTGCAATGGAATTTTCAGAGATTTTTAGTAGCCAGCTTCTAAAAGCTCTGCTGAGCATGACAAATTTGAACTTGAAATAAAACAGTTACCTAACAGTGAGGGTAATTAACCATTGGAACAGCTTACTGGGGAGATGGTGGATTTGCAATCGCTTGAAGTCTTTAAAACAAGATTAGAAACCTTTCTAAAAGATGCTTTAATCCAGTATTGGACTAGATGGTCTTGATCTTTTCTGGCCTTGGAATATATGAATCCCTAGTTCAGATCTTTCCTTCATTGGTCACGGGATAAACAGGGTTGCCTGATATGCCTCACTATACTCAGAACACTTCCAGCTCTGCATTCAGATAACAGTTGTCAAATACCATATATCAGGGCTTTGACCAATCACCTGAAGTGGTCAGGAAGGAATATTTCTCTCAGCTGCATGGCTGGCCAAATGTATTCTGGGATTATTTTTTACTTCCTTTGACATATCGTGATTGGTCACATTTGGAGACAGGACACCCTTAAAGGTATAGGGAAACACTTTAAGTACCTTGATGGTGTGTATTGTATTCCTAATCATGCCATGTCTACACTACAAAGTTTGATCAGTGCTAGTTACATTGGAATATAACTACTGTCTTGACTGCACACATTGGAGTACTTGTATTGGCACTGCTCATACTCACTACAAGTGCTTATGTCAATGTAATATGTGATGCACTATGGGTAGGTGTCCCAGTGTATCCTATGCTACTGTCTGCTTTCATGCTTTGTGTAATAATAGCAATTAGCCCAGAGATTTCTGGGACTAAGGTGTCAAATTGCCATCCTCTCTTTTTCTCCATCCAATAATGTTTTCTATGTCACATATGTGATTGACTATATATTTGAAAATGCCCACATTCTTGTGTAGTGGAACATGATTCTCATGAGCATTGCTTGTACTGAACATAATTCTCTTGTTCATGTTCTACAAATACAAGTGTGTACACAACCAGGATTGGAATGAGGAAGAGGCATAGATCTGCAAACACAATAGCTGGATGCTGCTGGAGATGGTGGAAAAAAAATGCCAGGTTGCTGCAATTGTTCATGAAACAGTTCCACATCTAGGCCTAGGGAATGTACCCTGGTTGGTGGGGTCACTTCATAATGCACGTCTGGGATGATGAGCAGTGGCTGTAGGATGTTTGGATGTGAAGGGCTGCATCTTTGGATCTGTGTACTGAACTCATCCCAGGTCTCTGGTACAGGAACACCAGAATGAGAACTGTACTGACAAGTGGCCAAGCAAGTGGCTTCTGGAAACTAGCAATGCCAGTTTGCACTCGGTCAGTGGGTAATCAGTTTGGAGTTGGAAAATCCACAATGGAGGCCTTTGCTGTGTAAATGTGTGAATTAATTAAATACCTTCCACTATGAAGGACTGCAACTCTGTGTAAGGTACAGGAACTAGTGGATGGATTTGCAGCAGTGGGGTTTCTGAATTGTCATGGGGCAATAGACAACATGAATATTCCCATTCTGATGCCAGCTCACCATGCTACTGAGTACATTAAAAGAAAGATATACTTTTCCATCCGTATGCAAGTGCTAGTGGATCACACAGCTGCTTCACTGATATCATTATGGCCTAGTCAGGAAAGATACATGGGACTTGCATCTTTAAGAACACAGGACTTTTCAAAAAGTGTGAACAGGGGCATTCTTCCCCAATCAATGGATTATCATTACTGATGTAAAAATACCAAAAATACCAGTAGTGATTTGGGGGCACACTTTACGTCTGGTTCATGAAGCTAGGCATTGCCACAGAGAAGCACCAAAGAAAAAATTAACTCTCAGTTCAGCAGGTGCAGAATGACAGTCACACTTGCTTTTGGTAGATGGAAGAGTTGCTGACACTGGGCGGTTTGCTAAACTGGATCTCAGTGAAGAAAACATCCCCTTGGTTATAGCTGCCTTTTGGGAATTGCACAGTGTCTGTGAGAGAAAAACTACTCTTAAGGTACAGGAGCAAGGTGAACAAGCTGCTTACTGAATTTGAACAGCCAAACATAAGGACTATTAGAAGAGCCAGCTATGGAGCTACGCACTGAAGTAGGTCTTAAAAGACCATTCTAACAATCACTGGTTGTTTTCTGATGCTTTTATGAAATAGGGTCTCTCGTGGATATGGAGATTAAATATATGAAAGTCTTTGCCTCCCACTATGAATTCTGTAATGCTTCAGGTAAACCAATAACGATATTCTGAGTTTCCAAAACTAGAAGTTTGTGTGAAAAGAAACTTCACAAATGTGAAGTACAAATGTACACATTTAAATGCCTTCTATCAACGCAGTAATAGGATGAATCGTACTTGAGAAGCTGAAATAAAAATGGAAGTCAACATACCACTTTTTGATTTTATTTTCTAACATTGTACCGGTAAACCCAGCAATCAAAAGTCAGTGCCTTTTGTTTTATAAACTTGTGGATGGGATAGGCACCACCTTGAAATGGGGAAGACTTGTGGGAAAGAGGAAATTTCAGGCAATGAAAACAAACAAAAAATGTTTATAGGGGAAAATGCATGTACGCACATATCCACGCTATTTCCCCCTTCCTCAGTGACTCATCTGCACTCACCTGATGGGGTCTGACTTCACTCTGGTGGAGTTTCAAACTGCTTCTGGTGATTTGGATTCCCCACTGTCTCTCCTCATCTTCTTCCTTGCTGTTCACATTAGTGTTCTCTGCCTCAGGCACCTGTGAAATGTCCACAGTTATCTATGGGGGACTGGTATGGTCACTGACAAGTGTGCCATGCAGTTTGGTGTAAAAGCAGGAGGTCTGCAGGACAGCTTCAGATTTCTTGGTGCCCTCCTGGTATCCCTGCTGAAATTCTTTGCTTTCATGTGGCCCTTCTGCTCAGCCGTGTCATTCCACTGTGTCAGCATCCTCTGTGCAATCTGTAAATAGATGTCAATATTTCTATGACAGTTCTATAGTTGTATATCAAAAACATCGTGATGGTTTCAGGCCGGTGTGTGTCTAAATCTGTGCACTTGGAACTAGCATGGTAATCAGGAAAAGGCTTTTCAAAACATGCAGAGTGATTTAAAGGAGGTTCCGGTCTCTAAGTCTTGGCAGGAGACACATTTTGATGTGGTCATGTATACAACTGCGTTTAATGCAAGCTGACGCTTGTTAACCTAATTTTCTACTGTAGACTAACCCTTAAATATCTTCCTCATTGCGGGTGCATACTAACATAAACTATAATCTACTTATCAAAAGAAAATATAGGGCAAATTTGCCCTGACAAAATAAAATATTTGCTTTCTGCATTGTTAGCTCCTCACAATGAGTAAATTAAAGGAATTACAGTGATGGAAAGTCTCACAGAATCAATAGAAATAGAAAAGACCTAAGTGTGCTGCAGACATGAGAATGATGGTGACAAACAGAATGAGACCATTATGACACATAATCCTAGTCCTTGATGTGCTACCAGTTCAACCAAGGACCCAAGACCAACACCCTGCATTCTATTTCAATAATGCATTCTTGCTGGAATCCAAACACTCAAACATTTTTTAATCTGAAGAAGTAGCCTAGAAATTCACTAAACAAATTAAAGGTGGCTGGAGATAAAGAGCTAAACTCAGGCAGATCTATTTTATGCAAAGGGTAATAAACATTGAATAAGTTACCAGGGAAAGCAATTGCAACTAATAGAACAAATTATTTCTAAAGGCACTTTGATTAGCGTGTGGAGAACAGAAGCTAAAGGGCAATTGTAAGACTGGTGGAAAAGCGTGCTGAATTAGGTGACATTTTTCTATATCTACCACTGATTGTTATACAACAACAGTTTTTTAGATACTAAAGTCACATGTTACCATAACTCAGGATAGTACAGTCCCTGCATATCTGAACAGCCAAAATGAAAAGGCAGGATACAAAGTAATGTTTTGTAGTTATCAGCCTATCCCAAATGCCACATTCTGATCTGAAGAAGAGGAAGGAAACCTGTTTTCATCTATTTCTGCATTGTGCGTTGGTTTTGCCTTGGCCTTGCCTCTCTTCATCCCTGAGAGAACTTCCATTTGTGCTTCACCTCATGTAATTCTGCTTCACCAGCCTTTTCATCCTGTAAGTAAGGTGATGATGCATACTTCAAGGGAATAAAGAAAAAAACACATAAAATACAGCACAAAGCTTATTTTAAAGTATTTCACCTTTGAGAGAGTGGCTGAATAGCCTGAAGAGATGTGTGGGCCAGCTGTGGCCTGCTCTCCTGCTTGAATGTTAGCAATGTTGGAAGCTGACTACCTGCATAGGATGTACAGTACAATGGCCACCTGATACTATGGAGGGTGTAGATGTGTAGTGTTGCATTAAAAAAGCCTCCGCCTGAGCTTACTTGATTTATATACATGGATTTTCTGAAACTACACCAAACTGTAAGGTCTAAGGTTTTAAACTGCAACTCATTGTGATCTTTGTCAAACTTTGTAATCTTTGTAACTCTCAGCCACCTTGCTTATAACTTTCCCTAAGCTGCATTCTCCCCTGAGTGAATGGAGTAGAGTGCGTGGGGGAACCACAATATGCCTGCTCCCCCTTCCTGGAACAGTAAGAGAATTCAGACACCATATAAAGAGAAGGAGCACATGTGAGACTCTCTCTCTTTTTCCTTCCCCTGCTCTTGAGAAGCTCCTCTCCAGTGTCTCTCCTCCTGACCAGCTTCCCCAGCCATGATGAGCAGACAGACCCTCCAGGATCCACACGCCTTGGCTCCTTCTGCAACCCATATGTCTGTGTAAGTGTGTGAGTGCCTGAGGGCAGGAATGAATGTGTGTGAATGAGTGAATGAATGGAGGGGTGTGTGCTTGCGTGTGTGTGTGTGTGTGAGAGAGAGAGAGAGAGAGAGAGTTCTATCTTCTTTAGTTTAAACCTTTGGTGGTTGCTTTCTCCTCTTTAGTTTTACCTAGTGGAAATAAACCCATACTAGTGTAACCCTGGGTGGGCTCCAGTGAGAATATTTTTGGGGTAACACATAGTATTGCCCTAGCACTTGGCATGGTTTCTATTTTATTGTCCTAAAATTCTCTAGAAGTAACACAATAAGTATTTTAAAGAGAAAGAGATTATTGTTCCACGTGATAATGTTGCAAATGGAATGGGGAAAAGTGGGAAGCGTAGTGTACTTTGTCATCCTAGATGCTGACCTTGTGTTTATCTGGTTGGTTGGTTGGTTTGATTGTTTGATTGCTTGAAGGAGCTTCTAAAAGGTTTGAAATCTAGAAGCCTCTGTTAATTGGCTAAGCCTCAGTCAGGGGGAAGGGCTACCAGAGCTATATAAGCCTGTGACTCAGCGACCAGGAGCTTGCGAACAGGAATTGCTAACAGGGAGTTTGGAGAGGGAGTTCTCCAGGTGAAAGAGGAGTAAAACAGGACCCTTGTGGTAAGTGGCTGTCTGGAGTGTGTGTTTGTGTGTGGGGGAGTTATTTGCTGTGTGCTGACCTTGTGTTTATCTGGTTGGTTGGTTGGTTTGATTGTTTGATTGCTTGAAGGAGCTTCTAAAAGGTTTGAAATCTAGAAGCCTCTGTTAATTGGCTAAGCCTCAGTCAGGGGGAGGGGCTACCAGAGCTATATAAGCCTGTGACTCAGCGACCAGGGAGCTTGCGAACAGGAATTGCTAACAGGGAGTTTGGAGAGGAGTTCTCCAGGTGAAAGAGGAGTAAAAACAGGACCCTTGTGGTAAGTGGCTGTCTGGAGTGTGTGTTTGTGTGTGGGGAGTTATTTGCTGTGTGCTGACCTTGTGTTTATCTGGTTGGTTGGTTGGTTTGATTGTTTGATTGCTTGAAGGAGCTTCTAAAGGTTTGAAATCTAGAAGCCTCTGTTAATTGGCTAAGCCTCAGTCAGGGGAGGGCTACCAGAGCTATATAAGCCTGTGACTCAGCGACCAGGGAGCTTGCGAACAGGAATTGCTAACAGGGAGTTTGGAGAGGGAGTTTAGAGGGGGAGGTTAGAGGGCACTAGTGACTTCTGGCCTTCTTTAAAACATAACTCTTATCGTAATCTATATTCCAGAGGTTTAAAAAGAATCCCAGTTTATACTTAAACTTGTTCATTAGAAAAATGGAGACAGAAGCCCAGCAGCAGAGTGGGGGCTATCCTGTTTATTGCGTCGAGTGTAACATGTATGATTACCTGCCCTGTGGGCGGGTGGCGTATGTGTGCACCCGTTGCAAGAGCTCCTGACCCTCAGGGCCGAGTTCGGGCTTTGGAGGCCAGGGTGGCTGAACTGGAGGAGCTAAGGCAGGTAGAGATTTGTGGATGAGACTTTCTGGGACACTGTAGTACTGTCCCACCTCCAGTCTGAGAGCCCCAGTGCTCTTAAGGAGGATGAAAGTCTCAAGGGAACAGAGCATTCAATGGGAGCAGAGGAAACCATCCCGTGGTTGGGACCCTCCTCCCAGAGGATGTTGCGGTATCCTCTCGCACTGAGGATACCTCTGAGGAGGAATGCCAGTTCGGAAGAGGCAGGTGTTAGTAGTGGGTGATTCGATCGTTAGAAACATAGATAGTTGGGTTTGTGATGACCGGGAGAACCGTATGGTCACTTGCCTGCCTGGTGCGAGGTTGCGGATCTCTCGAGGCATCTAGATAGACTTATGTGTAGTGCTGGGGAGGAGCCGGTGGTCGTGGTACATGTAGGTACCAATGACGTAGGGAAGGGTAGGAGAGATGTCCTGGAGGCCAAATTTAGGCTGCTAGGAAAGAGACTGAAATCCAGGACCTCTATGGTGGCGTTCTCGGAAATGCTTCCAGTTCCACGCGCAGGGCCAGGTAGGCAGGCAGAGATTCAGAATCTCAATGCGTGGATGAGGCGATGGTGTAGGGAAGAGGGTTTGGATTTATTAGGAACTGGGGACACTTTTGGGAGAGAGCCTATACAGGAAGGATGGGCTCCACCTAAACCAGTGGAACCAGACTGCTGGCACTAAACATTAAAAGGCCGTAGAGCAGTTTTTAAACTGAGAGATGGGGAAAGCCGATTGGTGTGGAGATGCACGTAAATCGGAGGAGACTACTCTTAGAGGAGAATCCATTGATAGAGATTCTCTAAGCTGTAGTCAGAAAGAGAGGAGGAGAGAGGGCAAACCATGGGCCAGAGCAGACAAACAACCGTGTACAAAGGAATCCAATGCATCAGGAAGGGCAGACAAATAAGCAGTGGCAAATTTTTAAAGTGCTTCTACACAAATGCTAGGAGTCTGACTAATAAGATGGGTGAACTAGAGTACCTAGTATTAAATGAGGAGGTTGACATAATAGGCATCACTGAAACCTGGTGGAATGAGGAAAATCTGTGGGACACCATCATGCGGGATATAAAATATATCGAAAGGATAGAGCAGGCCGGGTGGGTGGCGGAGTGGCACTGTATGTGAAAGATAATGTAGAATCAAATGAAATAAAAATATTAAATGAATCAACATGTTCAATAGAATCGCTATGGATAGTAATTCCATGCTCCAAAAATAAGAAATTAGCAGTAGGGATATATTACCGACCACCTGACCAGGACAGGGATACTGACATTGAAATGCTGAGGAGATTAGAGGCTACCAAAACAAAGAACTCTATAATAATGGGGATTTTAATTACCCCATATTGACTGGATACATGTCACCTCAGGAAGAGAAGCGGAGATAAAATTTCTCAATGGCTTAAATGACTGCTTCTTGGAGCAGCTAGTGCAGGAACCCACAAGGAGAGGCAATTCTCGATTTAGTCCTGAGTGGAGCGCAGGATCAGGTCAGGAAATAACCGTTACAGGACCGCTTGGGAATAGTGACCATAATATAATAACATTCAACATTCCTGTGGTGGGAAGAACACCTCAGCAGACCAGCACCCTGGCATTTAATTTCAAAAAGGGGAATTACACAAAAATGAGGAGGTTAGTTAAACAGAAATTAAAAGGCACAGTGACTAGAGCCAAATCCCTGCAAGCTGCATGGAAACTTCTTAAAGACACCATAATAGAGGCCCAACTTAAATGTATACCCCAAATTAAAAAACATAGCAAGAGACCTAAAAAAGAGTCACCGTGGCTTAACCACCATGTAAAAGAAGCAGTGAGGACAAAAGGCATCTTTTAAGAAGTGGAAGTCAATCCTAGTGAGATAAATAGAAAGGAACATAAACACTGTCAAATCAAGTGTAAAAATGTAATAAGAAAAGCAAAAAGATTTTGAGGAACAGCTAGCCAAAAACTCAAAAGAAATAACAAAATGTTTTTAAGTACATTAGAAGCAGGAAGCCTGCTAAAAAACCTGTGGGTCCCTAGGCGATCGAACTATAAAAGGCGCAATCAAGGGCGATAAAGCCATTGCGGAGAAACTAAATGATTTCTTTGCTTCAGTCTTCACGGCTGAGGACGTTGGGAGATTCCCAAATCTGCACCGTCCTTTGTAGGTAATGAATCTGAGGAACTGTCCCGGATTGAAGTGTCATTAGAGGAGGTTTTGGAACAAATAGAAAAACTTAATGTTAACAAATCTCCGGGACCGGATGGCATTCATCCAAGGGTTCTAAAAGAACTCAAATGGGAAATTGCTGAACTATTATCTGTGGTTTGTAACCTATCCCTTAAATCGGCTTCCGTACCTAATGACTGGAAGGTAGCCAACGTGACACCAATATTTAAAAAGGGCTCTAGGCGATCCGGGCAATTACAGACCGGTAAGTCTAACTTCAGTACCGGGCAAATTAGTCGAAACAATAGTAAAGAATAAAATTGTGAAGCATGTAGAAGAACATAATTTGTTGGACAAAAGTCAACATGGGTTCTGTAAAGGGAAATCCTGTCTTACTAATCTATTAGAGTTCTTTGAAGGGGTTAACAAACATGCGGACAAGGGGATCCAGTAGATATAGTATACTTAGATTTCCAGAAAGCCTTTGACAAGGTCCCTCACCAAAGGCTCTTGTGTAAATTACATGGCCATGGGATAAGAGGAAGGTCCTTTCTTGGATTGAGAACTGGTTAAAGACAGGAAACAAAGGGTAGGAATAAATGGTAAATTTTCAGAGTGGAGAGGGTAACTAGTGGTGTCCCCAAGGGTCAGTCCTAGGACCAATCCTGTTCAACTTATTCATAAATGATCTGGAGAAAGGGGTAAGCAGTGAGGTGGTAAAGTTTGCGGATGATACCAAACTGTTTAGGATAGTCAAGACAGAAGCAGACTGTAAGGGACTCCAAGAAGATCTCACCAAACTGAGTGATTGGGCAACAAAATGGCAAATGAAATTTAATGTGGATAAGTGTAAAGTAATGCACATCGGGAAAAATAACCCCAACTATCGTACAGTATGATGGGGGCTAATTTAACTATGACAAATCAGGAAAGAGATCTTGGAGTTATCGTGGACAGTTCTCTGAAAACTTCCACACAGTGTGCAGGTCAAAAAGGCAAATAGGATGCTAGGTATTATTAAGAAAGGGATAGAAAATAAGACCGGAATATCTTACTGCCCCTGTATAAAACTATGATCGCCCACATCTTGAATACTGTGTACAGATGTGGTCTCCTCACCTCAAAAAGATATTTTGGCCTTGGAAAGGGTTCAGAAAGGGCAACTAAAATGATTAAGGGTTTGGAGCGGGTCCCATATGAGGAGAGGTTAAGCGACTGGGACTTTTCAGTTTAGAAAAGAGGAGACTGAGGGGATATGATAGAGGTGTATAAAATCATGAGTGGTGTGGAGAGGGCCGATAAAGAAAAGTTATTTATTAGTTCCTAAATAGAAGAACTAGAGGACACCAAATGAAATTAATGGGTAGCAGGTTTAAAACTAATAAAAGAAAGTTCTTCTTCACACAGCGTGTAGTCAGCATGTGGAACTCCTTGCCAGAGGAGGCTGTGAAGGCTAGGACTATAACAGAGTTTAAAGAGAAGCTAGATAATTTCATGGAGGTTAGGTCCATAAAGGCTATTAGCCAGGGGATAAAATGGTGTCCTTGGCCTCTGTTTGACAGAGGCTGGAGAGGATGGCAGGAGACAAAGCGGCTTGATCATTGTCTTGGTCCACCCTCTGGGGCACCTGGTGCTGGCCACTGTCGGCAGACAGGATACTGGGCTAGATGGACCTTTGGTCTGACCCGGTACGGCCGTTCTTATGTTCTTATGTTCTTATGTTATGTTCTTATGAAGGGTTGGGGTTAGTCACAGAAAGCAAAATGGGACCATACAGGAAGATTGTAAGGAAAGAAACAGAACTGCTTGTGCCCATTTATCACAAGATCAATGGATTTTGGATGTGGGAAGATATTCTTTTGTGAAAACACAGAAAACGTAGAGCTACTGATTAATTTATTTTCTGAATTACCAGAAGAAGGGGTGGGGGGGAATCAGTGAAAAGGAAAGAGGATGATCAGTGGTGGCGCATTACATTGTGTGACTGTGCCATGTAGGGCTCTTAAGGGTCTGATTCAGGGGACAGAATTGTTCAGCACATTCATGAATGACTTGGAAGGGAAGGTTAATTTGATATTGATTAGATTTACAAATGCTAAAACTAGTAAATACACATGATTTATTTAAAAAAAACCACTGAGAGGAGTTGGTCATTTTAGAGACAGTCACCGAAACTGAAATGAGGTTTAATGTAAAGAAGGGCAAGATAGCACATTCAAGAGAAAATAACTGGCAACACAGCTACAGATCACGAGAGCACTGTTTAGAAAATAGTTGAGAGAGATTTGGGGATAATGGTGAATCATCATCTGGCTATGAATGCATAAGATGATGCCATTGCATGAAATGTCCATGCTTTTCTCAGCTGTGTATTTAAGAATACAGCTGGCTTGCTGCTACATGCTGGTTAGTACAATATTTTTGTCTCTTTGCTAAGGAGCAGCAGATTTTGGGACCTTGCATGTCAGTTTCCTGTATAGATCAGAAATAGACACACAGAATCAGGGCATTTTCATAGTGTAATTTGTTTGTTTATATATTGTATACAAGTCCTGTTTCCTTGAAGAGAAGAGGTTGCCAACAATATCCAAGTCTCTCTTGCAGAGACCACAGGTAAGGCACCATTCCCCTTTTTAACCTACCCAAACTCCTTAATGAGAACCTGAGCACTTATTCGTCCGTGACCTCTACTGGACAAACAACCAATACCTTCTGGCAGAACAATATAAAGGAAAGCAAAATGTTTCACAAACGCATGTTCAATGCATTACAGGATCTTGAAAATATCACCAGGAATGATTATGGAAATGAATGTATTCAGTTTAATGCCATGTGGGGTGGAAGGCTGTGGTAACTATACACATATTTAAACAGTATAAAGGAAGGAAAAAAGACTGTTTACACTATAACAAAATACAGGACTATGTAGCACCTGTATTTTGTTTCAGCTACACCAGACTAACACGGCTACATTTCTATCACTGTTTACACTGTAGACTATGATGTCAATAATGGGGGACTTGTCTTATGAGAAGTACAGTCAGATCATGATCCTGTAACTGACTCATGGGAAGCCTCCTGCACTAGCACAGAGCCTCTCGTAGTCAATGAGGCTTTGTGAGAACATACCAGTTTTCCCACACTAAGCTCATTGCAAGGCCAGGGGCCTAGTTACTAATTCATAGTGTTTTGTACAGATGAAAGGAAACTGTGTGTAATATTGAATCAAGGAGAAGGGTAATGGGAAATATATCCATGTATGCTTAAGCAGCCAAGTAATTGCTGATGATTACTATCAGAATTTCTTACACTATGTAATATTTTTTGCCTGCACAATGGCATATTGTTCATGGTTCTCTTTGTCATTTAAATACACAAACCTTTTTGTTGTCACTCTTATTTTAACTAATTAAACAGAGTTTACAGCTCATTAAGACAGCAATGGCCTCCACAACTAAAAGGAAAATCTATGTGAAAATCTTATTGTGCCGGTGCCTAGACAAAAATGTTGAACAGAGTTGTTGCTAATATTATTTTGAAAATGAATACTACACAAATGCCTGACTAAGGACCATAAAAGCTAATCAATTTCTCATGTGCGTGTCCATACATATTTGACTCTTAGTGGACATGTACCCCATGCTCTTGACATCAGATTCTCTTGGCCAGTAGTGTCTTACAAGTCTGTACCTTAATTGCCCTTGAACACTTGGATAATAATCACAGCGGGGCCAACAGCCACTCAGTTCTCTCTGACCATCCACGGCTGTGAGAGGGAACTGAGGGTGTGTCTACACAGCAGGGCTTAACTTGAAATAAGCTACGCAAATTGAGCTATGTCAATTTGCGTAGCTTATTTTGAAATAGCTTATTTAAAAATTGGGAGAGTCTACACAGCACTTATTTTGAAATTGAGCACTCTTCCTCCAACTTCCCTAAAGTAGTAGTTCTGCAGAAAAGGACCTGGGGATTACTGTGGATGAGAAGCTGGATATGAGTCAACAGTGTGCTCTTATAGCCAAGAAGGCTAATGGCATATTAGGTTGCATTAGGAGGAGCATTGCCAGCAGATCTAGAGAAGTGATTATTCCCCTTTATTTGGCTCTGGTGAGGCCATATCTGGAATATTGTGTCCAGTTCTGGGCCCCCCACTGTAGAAAGGATGTGGATGCATTGGAGAGGGTCCAGTGGAGGGCAACCAAAATGATTAGGGGGCTGGAGCACAAGACCTTTGAGGAGAAGCCAAGGGATTTGGGTTTGTTTAGTCTGCAGAAGAGAAGAGTGAGGGGGGATTTGATAGCAGTCTTCAACTTCCTGAAGGGAGGTTCCAAAGAGGATGGAGAAAGGCAGTTCACAGTAGTGACGGATGGCAGAACAAGGAGCAATGGTCTCAAGTTACAGTGGGGGAGGTCTAGGTTGGATATTAGGAAAAACTATTTCACTAGGAAGGTGGTGAAGCACTGGAATGGGTTATGTAGGGAGCTGGTGGAATCTCCATCCCTAGAGGTTTTTAAGTCTTGGCTTGACCAAGCCCTGGCTGGGTTGATTTAGTTGGGATTGGTCCTGCCTTGGGCAGGGGGCTGGAATTCGATGACCTCCTGAGGTCTCTTCCAGCTCTATGATTCTGTTCCCTTACTCCGTGTACAATGAGGATTACAGGAGTTGGACAGCTTGACAGTATTTCAACTTTAGTTCGAATAACTGCCTGCTGTAGATGTAGACTAAGTTATTTCAAAATAATGCTAATCATTATAGACAATGCTAATCATTTTGAAATAGTGTTGCTGTGTAGACGTACCCTGAGAAAACAGTGTCCTCATCTTTTGCATACATGACCTTTTAATTAAAAGAGTTTAGTGTCTAGTTAGGACAATATGGTTAATAGGGCTCTTTTGGGATAATTTTTTCTCATTTTTGGTTCTTTCAGCTTCATGTATCTCTTGGTTTGTTGTATTGTCCTTCCTGTGAGGCAGCTATACTCTTCAGTGATGGATGTTCAAAAGAGAAGTGCAGTATAACCTGCAAATATCTGACTTGTACTGTGGTTTTTCTTTGCTCTGTGTCTCATGAATTGTATGAGTCATCCCAAACTCATTAAAATAAGCTTCCCCCCACTCTCACAAGGTTTTGGGCCAAATCCTCAGCTGTCACAAATAAGTGTGGTTTTACTGATTTGGTCCTAAATGCGTGTTCTCTACCTATTCATCTCCCAGAGTTGCATATGTGTATTAAAATAATGACTTTCTTGTCACTTTCCACCAGCAAGACAAAGCAAAGGAAAATTTTGTTCTATGGGCTGCTTTCCCTACTGCACTTAGCAAGCACCACTGATTACACTAATGTGGCTCTTACAAGCTTTTCCAACAATGAGAAGGTTTTACTTGTACAGAAAACACCACAGAATATGAATATACAAGTTCTGTGTGATGCCAGCAACATCTTCATTAATATAGTTGCTAATTAGAATGCTCCAGCAATGGTATTTATACTCTGTCATTCTTTTAGATGATCCAACTAGTTAAGATATTCCACTCGGATCAGTAGCTAGAGTAAGAATGTTACATTTTTCACACACAAGCATATTACCCCCTTTCTTATCAGGGGCTGAGAGCTTCTGAGAAGTACTGAGACCTTGTACTCCTGTTGACTTTGAGATGTGCTTAGCACCTTAAAGGCTAAATCCAATAATTTTCAGTGTGGGGGAAGATACTGCATAATGGAGTGGAGTGAACTTTTGGTAGCTCATAATTTATGCTGCAAATCTAACCCTTTTTCTGTTCACAAGTTCTGTGAGAAGACTTTGACTTTTTCTGAATGTGCTCAGTATTCAACATTTTTGGAAGAATGTTTATGCAAATAGATTTCAACCCATGGATTTCTCACAAATTGTTGACTGTTAGCGTTGAGTATTTGCTATTTGTAATTTATTATCCACTCTGACATAAAACAAAACAACCAGTCAACCAAAAAACCTTCTCTTCTTGATTAATTTTGCAGCTTAACCCTTGCACTAGGAATTCTTACCATGGCTACCTCTACAGCTGGAACAGGCAATGTGATTCTCATATCATGTAGACATATCCATGCCTGCATTGCTCAATCTAATGTTCTAAAAATATCTAGTGCGGAATAGCATGGGCTTGCTGCCTTATTATGAATCTAGGAGGGCTGAGCAGGTGAATATTTGGGCTGCTAGCTAGAGTCACCACCCAGGCTATCCTGGCTACACTGATATGTTTAGCACACTATTTAGGTCAGGGGTGGCCAACCCATTTAACAAAGAGAGTTGAAACAGCAGCAGAAGAAATGTGAAGAGCCGCACAAGAATTGTCAAGAAAAAAAAAAAAATCCAGCCCCGGAACAGAATTGTTGAGCAAAAACAAACAAACAAAAAAAGGAGGCTACTCCTTTAAGATGGCCACCATCTTGGCTGCCATTTTTCAAACCCCGAGTCTCCAACCCAGTAAGCACAGGGAAACCGGGCACCGGGGGGGGGGAGCCAGCGAGGAGTGGGGGGTTGTTTGAGGGGGGAGGGAGGGTGCAGGAGCGGCTTTGCAAGCCGCACTTTTGGAGGGCAAGAGCTGCATGTGGCTTGCGAGCTACGGGTTGGCCACGGCTGATTTAGGTGGAGGAGTGCTACCACAGTTACATCTGCATAAGCTGGGAACCACACCACCAGGGCCAAATGTAGATGTAGCCTTTATATATTCTGTATTCTAACTGTTCCACTGACTCTTAAGAGCTGAACGTGACATGACATTTGCACATGTCTTCATGAAAGATGCAGGCACTATATGAAGCATGACCAATAGATGACATCTGATCCTGTTTCTGCTGAACTGTCATACTACACATATGATCGATGCCATCCTGATCAAAATATCTAAGCTTTGCTGAAGCCCATAAACCACAAATTCTCTCACATGAGCACACACATCCAAGTACATGATCTTTCAGCCCCTTCTTTCTCCCAGAGCTCTCAATTGTCTTCTCACAACAGTCGCAATGTTGAGTTAGGAGTATGTTCACAGCTAAGTGCAGATGTTCAAGGGAATATACAGTGCTTGTCCATTAGAAAAACTACAAAAATAAAATTAATAAGGTAGAGTACACACATAAATTGGTAAACAAATCCAATCCCTCCTCTCCATATTTTATGTATTTCAATTCACACACATACAATTCTTGTACAAATCAAATTCAACTAAAACAAATTGTAGAGGATAAGGATCAAATCGTTAGTAAATAGCATTAATTAACAGGATAAGCATCAAATCATTAGTAAAAAGCATTAATGCCAAAGATTAGTCAATGCTAGCAGACTACTCTTTTTGTTTTATAGCAATAAAAAGTGCAGCTGAGGTGGGTCTTCTGGGACTGCAAGGAACTTATAACAGAAAAGAACTGGTATCCAAAATGGATCTCTTTGCTAGCAGATTCAAAGTAAATGGATTTTCCATTCTCTATTTTAAAAATCTGGTTTGGCTAGCTACACTGGATCTCATATTTTGTGAATAAGACACAGTTCTGACATCCTGATGGGTAGTGCTAAGTTGTCTTCTACACTGTCTAACCAGCACATACCTTTAAGCACTGGACAAAGAGGTTTTTGCCTTCTCTTCCTGGCTCCTCTCAGCCAAACTCCCATCAGGAAGAAGGCAGCAGGTATCTTATTTTCAAAAACAATATTTGCTGATAGGTGAAGGTGCATATTATGGAGTGCACATTTGTTAATGCTCAGACTCCTCCACACTGTCGTCTTCAATATGTTTATTACAGCCAATATGCTCCTCCTCTTCCTGTTCTTAGAAGCAGATGCTACCAGGGTAGCATTAGTGTGTTTTCCTTTTCTTGCAAAATGAGAAAAAATCTGATGTGTGTCATTTACAGACGAATACCCTTGTCCATATACATTGTCCTGTCTTGGGTCAGCGTATGATTAGTGCCAGCCAGCACCACATTCTCTCTACTCCAAAGGAGATTCTTAGTCTCCCATCTCCTGCTTTTCCCAGTCAATTTATTCCAAACAACTCACTTTGCTGTGCAATGCTGCCATTGAAGAAGTAACTGGGGTTGTGATGACAAAATGTCACACTCATAATATGGTGGTATCCATGTTAGGCATGTTCCCTGGCCTCTGTATGGAAACCTACATAGACCTATTGTCTTTGCCACATGTTGTTAGCCAGTGGAAGGAAAGGGAAATCCAAAAGACACAGTAGATGGATCAATGTTAAGGGGGAATCCAACTTCTCTACCCTTTCCTTATCCCTTTCCAGTCATTACCCTTGACATTGTAATATACATTCTTACTTCATTACTAACTCTGTGGCGAGAGAGAGAGAGACTGTCAGGATTCCTGGGCTCTCTCTCAGCTCTGGGAGAGGAGTGGGGTCTAGTGGGCATAACAGGGGACAGATACATTTGGGCTCTATAGAAGAACATCATAATGGCCATACTGGGTTAGACCAATGGCCCATCTAACTCAGTATCCTGTCTTTCCACAGTGGCCAAAACCAGGTGCTTCAGAAGGCATGAACAGAAGAGGAGATCATCAAATGATCCGTCCCCTGTTGCCCAGTCCCCACTTCTGGAAAACAGAAGCTAAGACACCATCCCTGCCCATCCTGGAACTATCCTCCTTGAACTTATTTTGTTCTTATTGGAACTGTATTCACGGATCTGCAAAGCTTAAGACCTGCATTCCATAGTGGGTATGCAACCTTCCCACTATACTGAGTGGGCTCTCTAAATCTTGCCTGCCTCACCTGTAATATAAAATATTTGTACTGATTCCACTAGAGGGCCTTTCATAGTTGCATATAAGGAATGAAATTTGCATGGAAAAAACAAAATGTGCTCATTTCCCTACACTCGAGGGGCATTGTTGTCCTCTCCCAGTGGCCTGTTGTGTGTTTTTAAGGACAATAATAGAAACACTAGTAGGGGAAAAAAAGAGCAATTTCCCATTCTTCCCCTTGAGGTGAACAGTATAAAAATGGGCTTATTTTGTTAGAGTTCAGTGTAAGTGCTTTTCAATATACAAGATATACTTTTGCTCAGATCCAATGTACTCCACCAAATCAACCTCCCATTCAATTCAATTAATGTTTTTTCCTCCTGTGTCTAAGAAAACTACAGGGAGCAAGGTTTGGGTATAAAAACACAGAATGTAAGATTAAAGAGTCTATAGAGATTATCAGAGGAGAGTCTATTTTAATAACCCTCTCTGATTGCTGTGCATGAGTTGTGGAAGTAGGGGGGTTTAATCTCAATGCAGGTGCCCATGCAATTATAATCAGAATTGAGCAGAAATATTGGTCAATAGGATCTGCACTCCTCAGGGTAGTGAGAGGACTGTAAGAGGAATTAAGTCTCAGGACTTTAGGGAAAGAAACCATCTGAAAAGAATAATCAGCCACATTGGTATGGAGTTTCAGGTTCAGAGAGGAAACTGTGGTTTCAAAAAACACAACACAAACCAGCAGCAAATTCATAGGGAACTAAATTATTATGTATTCAGGAAATAAATGTTTGATTCCATGCTCCTTATTGTTTTGTTTAGTTAATTCTTACTTTGGCATCTGCTATAAATATCACAAAGACAATGTGAAAGGAAAGAAAGCTGTTCATTCTAGCTTTCCTCATACTCAGGATTGATTCCTATAAATTGGTGCAGCGTGCAGAAAAGGTTTCATTAATTTTAGGCAGGTCATGGGTTGTGAAAACACATAGGGTGTTAATTGAATATATCAGTCTGCAGGTTTTTCTCCTTAACTTCACAGGCTAAAAGCTGGATGGGTTTTTCTTTTTTGTCACATAATGCATGTCTAGTGTATTTTTTAAATTAAATTTGGGCTGCTGGGTGGTTGAGGCATTACATAGAAACCTGGCTTAAAGCTCTTGATTGTCGGGCTTTTTTTCCTGCCCACATCATCTATGTCTGTTATTTAGGATGAAAAGATTAAATGTGAATAACTTAGGTTCTGCCATCCAACCTACTAAAATCCTGGTTTGTGAGGAAAAAGCCTAATCGAATCCCATAAGATTCATAAAGAACTCTCAAGTATCATGTAATTTTATAAGAAAAGAGCAGTTACTTCTCTGTTTTACAGATTTCACTAATTTGACATTCACCTTCCTTTGGGTTCAAGCTGATTTACTGTTCCCGAAGTCAGTGGAAAGGGATGAGAGACTCAATAATGGAAGACAAGTATTTATAGCTTTGTGCTTTTTGTTTCATATATGTTGGGATTAGTACATGAGTTAAATATTAGGGTTGGGAGTGCAGCTGAGAAATTAACAGATATGACAGTGGACTGGTGACTCCAGAAATGAGAGAGAGAGAAACAATTGTTTGGTTTCTGTACTGATAAATCCAAGTATGTATATTGGAAAATATAATTCCAACTATCCATATAAAATGATGGGGTCTAAAACAGCTGTTATCTCTCAAGGAAGAGAAGTTGTAGTCATTGTGGATAGTTCTCTGAAATCAATCAGTGGAACAGAATGTTGGGAAACATTAATAAAGGGATGGATAATAAGACAGAAAATATCATATTCATTCTATATACATCTATGGTATGCCCACATCTAGGCTACTGTGTTCCCATGTGATCACCCAATTTCAAAAAAAAAATGTAATGGAATTGGAAAAGGTTCAGAAAAACGCAACAAAAATGATTATGGGTAAGGAATCTATATAAGGTGAGATTAATAAGAATGGGAATTTTCAGGTTGGAAAAAAGATGACTAAAGGGGGATATAATGAAGGTCTATAAAATCATGGCTGCTGTGGAGAAATGAAATAACTATTTACTCCTTCTTATAACATAAAGGTAGGGGTCACCAAATGAAATTAATGGGTAGCAGGTTTAAAACAAACAAAATGAAGTAATTCTTCATACAGTGCAGTTAACTCCTTGCCAGAGGATGTTGTGAAGGCCAAGACTATAACAGAGTTAAAAAAGAACTAGATAAGTTAATGGAAAATAGGTCCATGAATGGTGATTAGCCTGGATGGGCAGGTATAGTGTCCCCAGCCTCTGTTTGCAGGTGACAGGGAATGGATCACTTCAGGATTGCCTGTTCGGTTCATTCGCTCAGACACCTGGCTTTGGACACTGTCAGAAGACAAGATCCTGGGCTAGATGGACCTTTGGTCTGACCCAGTTTAGCCATTCTTATATTCTCAAAAATTTTCATTTTGGAAATGCCAACACAAAACGTTTCAACTTTGGCGTGTTTTTGTTTCATTTACACAATTTGTAAAAATTGACATGAATTTATGAAACATTTTTATGTTGCTGAATCTGCATTTCCTGCTAAAAGAAAAAAAAGTTTTGGTTTAAAAATTTTGCCTAGCTCTAACAGTGAGTAGTAATAAGTTTGAATCTTGCTACTGGAGAGGTTAAGATTTTATCAGCCCAATCATGTGAAATGCTGACTCTCATAAAAACACAATAGATTATTTTTCAATGTATATAATGTTCATAAAAAAGCAGAACAAAAATGGGGATATCATTCATCCCATGTCTGAAACTCCCTTTAAAGTTTGAGTTCAGATGAAACTTGTCCTGGCACAGTTACTTATGTCAGATGTTCTCTTGCTAAATAGATTGCAGAAAATACACCTCTTTTGGTGCCAAATTTTTAGTCCTTAATCAACAAAAATGCCTAATGATGTTAATGTACAGTTTGACTGAGAACTGCAGGATTAGGTTCTTGATGTGCAGAAAAAGGAAAATAACATTAGCACAAGTCAGTTCCTTAAAAATCAAGTCAATGAAGAGTACTTCTGGTTCTGCTGCTAGCATGATTGAAGCAAATTCATTTAAATGCGCATTCATGCTCATGGAAATACTTTTGCATTATTGTATTATTTGCCCAGCTATAGAATTTAGTATTTTAAAGTTTCAAAGCAGAATATAAACGTCAACTAATTTAGGACACTCTTGATGCCACAGTAGTTTCCTTCAGGGCTAAATTATTTTTCCAAATGGTTTTCTGAAGATACACTGTCTTTTATATCAGTTGTTAATCACAACTGCAGTTCTTCATAATTCAAGTTGTGGTGGTAAATAACTGCCTATTTCAGTTACACCTACTACACTTTTCGAGTGCATGGAGTTTTAAATGGCGTTAGTCAGTATTTTGTTAAATATAACTTAGTCATGGGACAAGCTAAGTTTATTTGAGATTATTTTAATTTAAAAAATGTGTTTCAAACAGCTGACAGTCCAATATGTGTAAAATCACCTCTAATAAGAGAACAACACATTAGGCCTGATCCTGTTCAAGAATAATTCTCAGGGCACCTCTGTGTACTCCAAATGTAGGATTGTGCTGTATGTCAGTGGGCAAGTGGAAATCTCTTTCAAAGCCATGCCTATTAGCAGATGCATGAGTGCTCTCACATTGCATATTGTATCAGATTCCTTGGTCTGTTTACCAGAATGCATCTCCACAGCTGCTGAAGTGTCTTTACCACTGTCACAGAGAGCACAAGGGACCCTCAGTTGTGGCTTGGGTTACACCTGCTTTGGGTTTAGCTTTCTCTCCTACCTATGTACCATTCTGTCTTTACTGTATACTTAGTAGGATAGGTAAGGCATTTTATTTTTCCTCATAGTCTCTCAGGGTATGTCTACACTGCCACCCTAGTTCGAACTAGGGTGGCTAATGTAGGCATTCAAACTTGCAAATGAAGCCCGGGATTTAAATATCCCGGGCTTCATTTGCATGTTCCCGGGTTGGCGCCATTTTTAAATGCCCGTAGTTCGAACTACCTGCCCGCGGCTACACGCGGCATGGACTAGGTAGTTCGAATTAAAGCTCCTAATTCGAACTACCGTTATTCCTCCTGCACTTGGAATTTGCCAGGTATTGAGCCTAGGACAAGTTTAAAGAAATGCTCATCATGTTCTGCTTCCAGAATTGGATATACACACTGCAGGACTTTCACATTATGGATTGGTTGGGATTGACAGCTCAGATGGCAAGCCTCTCTCAGGACAAATATCTGCAGGCTTGAGTTCCACAACGTGTCTGCAATGGCTTGCTTCCTTGCTAAGATCCAAGAGATAGATGCTAGTTCTGGGTTTGACAGTAATATCTACTTAGGCCTCCTTATTCTTACACCAGGGTTGTTTCTGCCTGCCATTGCCCATTGTTGTCTATGTCACCTATTAAGGTGTTGGTGCCTAGGCCAGTTCCCGTGCTTTAAGTAACTCACCAGCGTTGTTTATTTTTGCAGCTACCCCTTATCCATTTCTGTGGCTCCTGCTAAGAGGATTTCTTTGACTTCCCTGTCACCATCACAACTTCAGATCCCAGTAGAGAACACTGGTTCTTCAGTGATCTCCAAGAGCAGTGCAGAAGTAAGGAAAAAGATGCCAGCAGTCCATGAGTCACATATGCATAAGGGTTGCTTGATCTGGTCCAAAATATATAAAGACAGAAACTGAGAACTATTAATATTCTGAATTGAAAGCGACATAATTATCAAACTGAATTCAAATCTAGACGGTACCTCTTTCACTTAAAATTAACATCAATCCTGTGGAATCTTAAACAAGCTATTATGAAATTAGCATATATATTTTTTTAATGATCCTGCTTTCAGCATCAAGACACACAGTCCCACAAAGTCTCTGGCAATGAGTAAATGAAAGCAGGGCTGAATTAAAACTTAGGCTCTGCAGACTGATGTCTACGGCATAGTTCATGCAGGCAATTTGATTCTATTAGACCGGGGCCGGGGGGGGAGGGAAGGGGACAATAAAAAACTGGCAGCCCACAAGGGTTAGTCCCTGGCTGTACGCCAATGCTATATTTACTTGCACCTCCATGGGTATTGGTCAATCACAGCTCTTGTTAGCCACAGATCACTATTTGCGGCCAATTGGAGCAGCAGGCAGCAGTGCAGACCAGGATATTGCTTCCTACCTCTCCCATTGGCCGTGAATGGAAATCCATGGCCAACAAGAGCTGCTGCAATTGCCCAATACCTGCTCATGTAAATATAGAGGTGGGGCCCATCAGGGACTAACCCCCTGGACCGGATCTGGCTCATGAGTTGGAATTTGCCCACTCCTGCATTAGACTCTCTACTTTTTAATTTAAAATAGCCCCCCCCACACACACATACCAAGTTTCTAGTGTTCATGCTCATCATGAAAATCTGACTAACTTGCACTGTGACACTTCCTTGAGATTGCAAAGGGCCTGAAACAGTAGCTCTCAAGAAGCTGAACGTCTCTGTTTATCTAGATGGGGTGTTAAAATCATAACTCAATGATCTGGGACTATGTGTGCGTGACTGTAGGAGAAGTGCACAGGTCATACCCCTATACATGCCAGAGCTGACACACACTAGGTTCTGCAGTAAGTCGTGGAAGTTTTCCTGGCTGTTCTTTACAGGTGACAGGACCTTGCTGCCACTACACAGGAGGGAAAGGGGGGTCCCATGCCACTGCCCTGCTTCTAAGGCCATCCCAAGTAAGCAGCAGAGCCACAGGGAGACCTTGCAGGATGGTATGCATAGGACCCCAGACGGCCTTAATCTGATCTTGAATAGAAGAGTCATTTTCCTTTAAAAAGAGTCTTGAGACTTACTGGACTTTATCTTTCAAATACTTTTGGCTGTAACTTGCTGAGGTGAGTTATTTCAAGATTATTCCTCTAAATCGCTTTTTTATTGACTTCTCACAACACAGTTTTAGAATAGCATCTTTGTTTACTGTTGTGACAAATCAGATGATATTCCCATGATATTCCCAAATGCTAGCAGTGTTCAGCATTTCCAGAGCCATCGAGATTCCTTTTTATATAATACAATGCCAAGCTGCAATCCAGCTGCAACAAAAGAATGTGCACTCTTGTTTTTCATCAAGAATAGGTGGAAACACTGCTATCCCTGTTGTGATGGGGGCAGCCCCGGCCCGCACTCAAGTCCAGGGAAACCACCTGGCGCCAGGGGCGGAGAGGGCCCCACCCACACAGCCCTACTGGGCATGCTCCCAGGGAAGCCAAGGTACAAAAGGCTGCAGGCCTGCTCAGAAGGGACAGACCGTGGCCGGAGCTGGAGCTAGTGCCCAGCCACCCAAGTTGCAGACCGGACCGCTAGAGAGGGAGTTGCCAGGACCGCTGAACGTGCTGCAGCCAGGCCCAAGCCAGGCTCGACCCCAACGACGGAGCTGCTGGCCGACCCCCCATGACCTAGGCACCGGCCCGGCCACCGCCAACCCCGATGCTGACTTGGGAAGTGCCACTACAGCCACCCGACTTGCGCCGACAGGTGGGACCGCTACGGGCCGGGGGAAGGGGGTAGGAAGCGACCCAGGGCAGGGAGCTGGAAAAGCCCCTGAGGGCTCGGTGCGTTGCGGGGAGGAACCCCCGCTGAGACAGTAGTGGGAGCTGCCCGCCACTGATAGGGCCCTCGGTCGGGGCCCGGTGGAGAGGGAGGGCCCAGGCCCCCCCCCCACCCCTCCTGCCCTGAACCGCAGTGAGTGGGGGCTCGGCTAAAGGACTAGGCCGCAGAGCCTGTGTACTAAGGACTAGGCCGGGAGGCCGTATTTTCCCTAAGACGGGGCAGTGTACTTTAAGACTAGGCCAGTGGGTCGTATTTCCCCTAATAAAGGGGCATTGTACTTGTGGGACTAGACCTGAGGGGGCTGAATTATGCCCCGGACGGGGGCGGCAACCCCAAGCGAGAGGGGAGCACCCCGACACCTGTGATAGCATGATCCCATATTTTATGAAATTATTTAGAATATGAATATGCATAACTCAAATATGCTGTATGCAAAATGGGACAAGTAACCTGTCATTCAAGAACGTGTGATTCCCTGAACATGTATATTCTATTTTTGAGCATGTATCATTCCTGTATGTGAAGTTAGAAATATGAAGTATAAATTTGCTTATTAATCTAGGTAGTCTAGTGAAAGCCTTTAGTGATATTTAAGAAACTTAATGGTCCAGTGCTCAAGGCAATGATCTGTGAATTGTTTTTGTTTTTACTGTAAGCCCAAACTGTGGCTGGTCCTACAAAGCCAAGTGACCATGCCATCTGGTACTGGAATCCATCTTGAATCTTGTACTCTTCCAGTGGGAGGGACGGGGATTAAACAAAGGATTCCTGCCCTGGAGAAACTCTATTTAAGGAATGGGAAGCAAATGATGGTTGTCTTCAACTGGCTTCATGGACTGCCCTCAATCACAAAAGGACACGTGAAGAGACCTAGAAACAAAGAACTCTAAAGCTACATCTACACTACAAAGTTTTTGCACAAAAATGGCTGGTTTTGTGCAAAAACCAGCGGAACCGCCACACCTCAAGTGCACTTTTGCACAAGTAAATCGGCAGAAGAGAAGGCAAGTGTGGACGCTCAGCAGGGGTTTCTTGTGCATTCTGTGAATGGCCATCAGAGCTTTCTTGCGCAAGAGTGTCCATGCAGTAAGGATGCTCTATTGCACAAGAGCACATCACTTTTGTGATGCACCTTGAGGTCTGGACGCACTTTTGCGCAAGAAGTTTTTGTGGAAGAACTCTTCCGCAAAAGGCCTCTTGCGCAAAAAACCCTGCAGAGTAGATGAAGCCTAATAAGGGTACAGAGAAAAGCAGCTGGCCCCAGGTCAGAAAAAGATCAGCTCTTGCCTGAAGGACTTCACCTGAAATAAGAATTGGGATGAGAAATTATGATTTGTAACAATTTCTCTTACTGTATTAGGTCTAGCTGGCGTGTTTTGTTTATTTACTTCAGTAAGGGTATGTCTACAATACAAAGTTAATTAGAAATAACAGCAGTTATTTCGAATTAACTTTAATAGCGTCTACAAAGCCAAACCGCTATTTCAAAATACATTTGAAATAGTGGAGCACTTATTTCGAATTTAGTAAACCTCATTCCACGAGGAATAACACCAAATTTGAAATAGCTAATTTGAAATAAGTGCTGTGTAGACACTTCTTTCGAAATGGGGGGGCCTCCAGCCCTTTCCAGGGAGCCCTGGTGGCCACTCTGGGCACAACCAGGAAAACTCATCTGCTCCCCCCCAGCCCAGGAGCCCTTAAAGGGGCAGATTCTGGCCACAGTGCCTGTGCCAGTTGCAAGCCTGCCAGCACACAGCCAGCAGACCGTGCACCTGACACAGGATAAGCCAGCAACCCGCTGCCACCCAGCCCTCAACCACTCCCCAGGACCAGGCTGGCGGCTCCCAGGAGACTGCCAGGGGCCACAAAAGGCAGGCGCCCGCCTGGTCTAGTGGGGAGATCGTGGACCTCATTGAGGTTTGGGGAGAGGCCTCCAATGCCCACGATCTCCACACTAGGTCCAGGAATGCGGCCATCTACAGCCGCATGGCTGCCAGCCTGGCCACCAGAGGCCACATGCGCAGCCAGGAGCAGGTGCGCAGCAAAATTAAAGAACTGTGGCAGGCCTACGCCAGGGCCTCCCAACCAGGGGCTGACCCGGAGGCCTGCCCGCAGTAAGAGGCCCTGGACCGCATCCTGAGGGGTCGGACGGTCCGTGCCCCCCCCCCCGGTCGTCATCGACCCTGGGGCAGAGGGCCCTGCCCCTGACACAGGGGAAGAGGAGGAGGATGGCAGCCAGGAGCCTGCAGGGAGTGTGCCCTGCACCCAGGACCCCCGAGCCAAACCGGAGAGCCCGTCAGCAGCCTCATCTGAGTCCAGGGAGGCCTCCACATGTGAGTGACATCACAGTCCCCTTATGCGGGGCGGGGGGGGGTGGGTGACTGGGGAGCCCAGGGACCGTGCGCGTCGGCCTTGACGACCATGGAGCAGGCGGCAACCTGTGCATCTGCTGTGCCATCCAGGACATGTGGCCCTGGCCTGTTCCCCACACGTGTCTACGCGTGAAAGCACATGACAGGCTCCTGACCCCGGGGAGAGAGACTGCACACCGCCCTCCCTCCAGATGCCCCCTCTACACAGAGGCAGGGCAAATCTCCCCTCCCCCCACACACACCATACTATAGGCAGCACGGGCTGGGGTGCAGTCCCGGGCCAGCTCACACTCCTGGGGATAGCAGGACGTGATGGTGTGGAGACCTGCCGTCCTCACCTTGCAGAGGGAGGCTGGGTTTCACCCACTGTGTCCACAGGGAGAACTGACTACTTCTCTTGTTTCATCGCAGCCGCAGCACCTGCGAGTGCAGGATGCACCACCCCACCTGGACCCTCCACCCGAACCCAGGCCAGCAGGCGCACCCGCAACCAGGAGGAGTTCCAGAGGCAGCAGCTGCAGTTACAGGGAAGGCAGGTCCGCAGCCAGGAGCAGTGGGCGCAAGAAGACCTGCGGCTGGAGAACTTGTGGGAGCAGGGCCGTGCCCTCCGCAAGTACCTGCAGGCCCTGGTGGACCGATTGCTGCCTCCTGCTGCTCCAGCCCCTGCGGCTGCCCCAGCTATCGCTCTTCCTCCCACCTCTGCTCTCCCTCCCACTTCTTCCGCCCCCCCCGTCCCTCCTGCCCCACCTTCCACTCCGCCTCCCCGGGAACACGAGGCCCCCGCACCCGCAGTGCTGCGAGACGGGAAGGCCGGCAAGACCCCCAACCCTGAGCTTCCCCTCCCCTTCCTCCCTTGCCTCCCCCTTCCAGCTCCCTCCTCCCAGGTTTTCCCCCCTCCCCTCTTCCACCCTCCTTCCCTCTCTCCCCCCCACCCCAGTTATGTTAAATACAGAGAGTTTTTTGTGGCAACACAGGTGTTTTTATTGTATATCAGGAAGGGGGGTTAGGGAGGGGAAAGGGGAAGGAGGTGGGGGTGGAATGTAAGGCACAAGGCCCCAGTGGGGCACGCCAGGGGGACTTCAGTTCTCATCCACCTGGAAGCTCTCCCGCAGGGCTTCCCGGATGCGGACAGCCCCCCCGAAGGGCCTCTCATCTGGCAGCTGTGCGGGGCTGTGCATACTGGCCAGCCAGGTGGGCAGACTCTGCCATCCAGGCTGGCAGGAAAGCCTTCCCCCTCCTCTCGCATAAATTGTGGAGCACACAGCACGCTGCCACCACGTGCGGAATATTGTGCTGGGAGAGGTCGAGGTGGGTGAGGAGGCATCTAAATCATGCTTTCAGTCGGCTGAAGGCCCCCTCGACCACAATGCGGGTCCTGCTGAGCCTGGCATTGAAGGCCTGCCGGGAGGGGTTGAGGTGTCCCGTGTAGGGCTTCATCAGCCAGGGCTGTAGGGGGTAGGCCGCATCCCCTAGCAGGCACACTGACATGTCCACGTCACCAACCCTGATGTGGCGGTCGGGGAAGAAAGTCCCGGCATGCAGTCTCTGGCACACGGAGGAGTTGCGGTACACCTGCGCGTCGTGTGCCTTGCCGGACCAGCCCACATTGATGTCCGTGAAGTGGCTCCGGTGGTCAGACACGGCCTGCAGGATCACAAAGAAGTACCTCTTCCTGCTGATGTAGAGGGAGGCCTGGTGGTCCGGGGCACAGATGAGGATGTGCGTGCCATCGATTGCCCCCCCGCAGTTGGGGACGCCCAGGGTGCCGAACCCCTGGATGACCGCGTCCAGGTCGGTGAGGCGGACGACTCTGCGGAGCAGCATTCTGTTGATGGCCTTGACCACCTGCAGAGAGAGAGACAAAACCGAGGGTCACTGGGGAGCCCAGGTGGCTGGGAGTGTTTGTTCCCCACCACTGCCCCGCGCCCCACTCCCAGGAGCAACTCCTGCTGCAATCCTGGCCACCGTGGGTGGTCTGTAGCGTGGCTGGGACAGACCGAACCCTCCCAGGGAGGGCACTTACATCACCTCCCCTCCGTTTTCCCTGGGGCAGCCCATGTCCTCCTTGCAGCCTCCTCCTGGCCCAGTGTCCGGTGAGTGCTGTACCTGCATGAGCACTGCTCTGACGGTGGATCTCCCCACGCCGAACTGGTTGCCAATGGATCGGTAGCTATCCGGCGTGGAGAGCTTCCAGATGGCGATGGCCACCTGCTTGTGGAGGGGAAGGGCGGGCCTCATGCTTGTGTCCCGTCGCCGTAGAGCAGGGGCACGAGCCACTTGCAGAGCTCGAGGAAGGTGTTCTTCTTCATCCTGAAGTTCTGGGTCCACTGTTGGTCTCTCCAGCGCTCCAGGATGATGTGGTCCCACCAGTCGCTGCTGGTGTCCAGATGTGGCGGGGCACGCTGGCATCTGGGCGCTGCTCCTCCAGGGCTCCCAGGGGGGGCAGGGGAGGGCCAGGGGGCTGGCCTGCAGCAGAAGGTGCCAGGCAACCTCCAGCAATTGCTGCCAGGCTTGCAGCAAGACGTTCAACATGAGCACCAGAGTGCCCAGGGGCGGCTCTGGCTCCATGGTACCGAGTGCTGCGGTGTCCCAGATGAGAGCGACCAAAGCAGGCAGAGAGGAAAACGCTTTGCTGTCCCTCAGTGAGGTAGGCAAGCAAGTGGGAAAGCTGAGAACTGGCTGTCCAGGGGGGTTCCTTTAAGCACAAGCCTCAGACAGCAGCCACACAAAGCAACTACTGACCTGATGCCCCGCTGGAACCGGTTTCAGCTGCCCTTAAATGCAATCCAGCATCCAATCAGTGTGGACGCGCTATTTTGAAATAGCAAAACGCTATTTCGAATTAGATTTTGTGTCTAGATGCATTATTTCGAATTAGCTTAATTCGAATTAACTATTTCGAATTAAGTTAATTCAAAATAGCACTGTAGTGTAGACTTATCCTAACTTATTTTGATCTGTCTACTTGCAATCATGTAAATCCTTCTTTTTATACTTATTCACTTTTGTTTATTATCAAACCTAGTATAAATAATTGTTACCTGGGAGGGAATAACAGCTGTGGATATCTCTTTCATTAATAAAGAGAGTACATTTTATGAGTTTGCTTTTGTAAAACTTTTATACAGACTAAGACAGATTTGTTTGGTGTTTTGATCCTATTTGGTGCTGTGTTCCTGGGTGCTGACAAGTCCCTGTCGCTGAGCCCTCCCAGAACTGAGATGTTAGCAGAATAACAGAGACACTGATGAGGGGCTGGCACCTCAGCTCTGGGCCTTTGCTGGAGGACACCAGAGCTTTTGGCCTAGCAGTACAGGGAGGTAGGGTGCCCCAGAGGGCAGGTAGGCAGGCTGAGTGGTCCGATCAGCGCATCGGATGACAGTCTCAAGGGGATCTCAATGATCTAACCGTCAAAATCCCCATTCAGTAAAGGTGCAATCCCATTCCCACTGAAGTCAAAGATGCATTTCTACTGATTACAGAGGGCTCTGACTCAGGCTTTAGATAGTGATTGTGCTCATCTGAGTTCCATCTTTGCATATGGACTATAACATTCAAGATCTGACATGATTTGTCATGTTTTTCATGATCTTGTAAAATTATAAAGGTCTGACATACCCTCCTTCTTGCTGAAATTAAGGTTCCTCTACTAACAATCTCCAAACTAGATGGACTGATTTCTACCTTTCATCAAAATAGAGCCCACAGTTTAATGAGCTTGACCTCTTCAAACTCAAAGGTTATACCAGGGATGCACACGGTGCAACTGAAGGCATAATGCAAACTACAGGACCTTTCTGACTAGCAATTATCTAGAAGGATAGAAACCCCAACTTGATTCTCATAGTTCAAACTGATTTTTCAGGCAAGGTAGGGTTTAAAAAAAGATTCATTTTTAAATAGAATAAATTTTATATAGAAATAAATGGGGGACAATGAACATAGAACTCTAGTTTTGTAAAAGCGGCGAGGAGTCCTGTGGCACCTTATAGACTAACTGAAGTGTTGGAGCATAAGCTTTCGTGGGCAAAGACCCACTTTGTCAGATGCATGGTCTTTGCCCACGAAAGCTTATGCTCCAACACTTCGGTTAGTCTATAAGGTGCCACAGGACTCCTCGCCAAGACCCACTTTGTCAGATGCATGGTCTTTGCCCACGAAAGCTTATGCTCCAACACTTCGGTTAGTCTATAAGGTGCCACAGGACTCCTCGCCGCTTTTGCAGATTCAGACTGACACGGCTACCCCTCTAGTTTTGTAGTCACTTTTTTGGAGGAGAATCAGGATTTAAAGTTTATTAGTTCATTCTGAACACATTTTATCCAATTACATATCAAAGTGTCTGGAGTAATGCTTTTATTCAAACAAATTGTAACTTGAACTATTGTTATTACTGAACATCAATCAACAGTGGTTGTGTGTTAATGTACACACCATGCTGTTTTTGGAATACAGATTTGTAGTAATTATGTTTGCAAACAGATTAACAGACTTAAATACATTTTAGTTTACATATTCTAGTTTATCAGAGTGCTTGTTATTCTGGACTGGTTCTCTTTGGCATATTAGCTGTACTGGTACAAATCCCTGGTGTAGTTGAGCTGAAATGATATATATCAAGTGAATCCTGCACTGGGAATAAGTTCTGGACACTCTGGTTGCAGTGAAAACAAGTCAGAGGATTTATTACACACAGCGCTGGTGGAGTGCCAACCAGGGGTTAAGCTGGCTAGCACTCAGTTAAACAAAACAATACAATAAATTATATAGGAAGCTAATGGATGGAGGGGAAGCAATTCAATAGGTTCTAGCAGCAAGATGAAATGAGCACGTAAGCCAATAACCTACGAAAGATTACATAGCATCTCCGCCCATTGCCAATTAAACATCTTATCAATAATACAGGTAGTTATTCCTAACAAGCTAAGTAAGCCAACATAAACAAAACAGACAATTCAATGGCAACTTTTGTCTATTAAAATTATGATACGTCTACAGCTGGATGATACCGTCTCACGTTGGCATGGTCCTTGGGTCCCAGGCCCATTATCTAGGAGGGAAAGGGAGACAGTAAGAACAAATCACACTCTGTAACATTAACAAGGTTGTTTTGGTACCAGACAGTCTTATCTGGTGAGGCCCTTTGGAATGTGGTTGTCAGGGCGACCAGGGTCATGTAACTGCCTGTGCTGTGCTGTTCAGTTCACAGGCCTGTCTCAAATTTTAGGATAGAATAGGGGTTCTTAGCTAAATACCATGGACTGCCTCAGTTTACCCTACACTGGGGTAAGATGTACCCATGCAAATCACTTCTTACACTAGCTCAGCATGTCTGTGATTGGATTTTACATCCATGCAACTTTAATGCATTTATGAGAGTGTTTAGAACCCCCACCCAGCCCAACCTACTATCTGGGTCTTCAAAATGCTTCACGTGAACAGTTAGACAAGTAACCTTCCCTCTCAAAACAGGTCTGAGATTTTAGTAAGTCAAGCTTTTGAGTCTTTTAATTAAGCTTTTAATTAAGCCTTGTGTGCTTAGCCAGCTTAGGCATACTTTATTAAATCCTTTAGAAACTCTTCACTGGGCACTCAAGGTCTGATCCTTCATCCCCTTATTTACACAAATAGGGTGGCATTCACTCCTGTGCAGCTGACCAGCACAAGGTACATTCACAGCTGGCTAGCACTGGTCTAGCCAGACTAGTGGAAGTTCCTGTGATGCCATTCCATGGGAGAATGAATACAATATTGACTGACCAAAGAAGAGCACATGAGGATGACTGCAATGAACAACCCTTGAGAAATGCATAAACAAGCTGATAAACAAATCTCTCGGGCTGCACACGGGAGATTTTCAGAGTGAAACCAAACCCTTGCTCCTACACTGCAGAGCAGTGAGGAAAACGAAGTGCTTCTAGTGAAGAAACCAACCTAATTGTTGGAGCCCAAAATGGCATTCAGAACAAAAGCCTGGCTGCATTCTAAATGTAGCTGTAAATGTCAGTGCATGCTTGTCTTGTGAGCAGCACATTCCTGAAAGATGATGGGAAGGAGTTTACCCAGGGAGACGGCCAGATACTGTTTAAAAATTAGAGTTGCCAAAACCCAAACCCAAAGGCATTAATTCTGTGGTGTTTGATATCATCTGATTTATTTCCAGCCTAAGCACTTAAGACAAGAGTCATTAAAAATCTCAATCCTATGTTTTTGCTATAGGAGTCCATGTAAGGTAGCAAAAGCCCTGAAAACCAAAGAGCTGTCTTAGTGAATACATGAAGCATGAAAGAAATTAGGGCCTGAGCCGGGAAATTCTTACTCAGTTGAGTAATTGCTTTGGCTTGGGACTCCATGGGGCTCGTGCGTGAGGAAGGATGATGAGTGAGATTCACCTCGTAACCAGCAATGTATCGTGTACACAGTTTAGGTGCGGTGGAGGTCTAGTTCTGGAGTTCATGCTATTTCTGTATTTTTTTACTGTTCTGAAAATTGGGGAAGAGAGTTGCAGAGGCAGCCCTGTAGGAGTGAGCCAAGTGGAGTCTCCCCTCACTTTGTCTGGATATCCCACGGCAGAAGGGCTTAATGGACAAATAGAATCAAGACCAAGGCTCATCTGCTCACAGCCAGTTTCACAGGGACAGACCTGTCAAATCTATCATTGAAGGATGGGCAGGGGAATTATGGGTTTGCATTAGAAGGCTTAATTACAAGTTGCAGCTGCTACATCAGGGCTTGTTGGCTGTAGTGGATCCAGAATAATGCTCTCTTACTGGTACGGCAATGATTCAGGGTGAAACATTAGGGATGATGCAATGGGGAAAACACTCTTCCACCCCCTCTTCCTCTGTGAAGCAGATGTAGGTAGCAAACTTTGAACAGATTTGGTCCAGCTGGTTCCAATTAACTACTGAGCCTCCTTAAAGGCTGCAGGGAATGAGAGTAGAATGGTATATCTATAAATCAGGCCAAGGTCACCCCACAGCAGACAGTCAATTCCAGGAAGGGCATATTTCGTGAAGGAGGCCTTGGTGAAAGCTAGGAGTGCAGAGACTGACAAGTAAGCCAGGATAGCTGAAGTAGAGCTTAGGAGCAGAGTGGAAATTGGATAATGGGGCATGCCCTTGGGAAGAAAGATTCTTAATCTGGTGATGATTGGGCATAGACTGGTCCTGCCTCCCTTTACAGACTTGAACTTTGGGTTGCTCCATGTTTCTCATGTAGAACTCCTAGGATTTGGGTATAAAACTTAGGTAAGATAAATATTAGTACCCAGGGGAGCCAACAGGATAGCCAGGCCCTGGACAATTTTGGGGAGGGGGGGGTTGGCTCTGCACTCCCAGAAGGGGTGGGGCCTCAGGCAGAAAGGCGGTGCAGCACAGCCCTCTCCTGCCCGGCAACCCGCAGAGTTGGCTGGAATATGCTGCGTAGGGCTCTGCAGCGCATCCCGTGACTCTCCTGTGGCAATTCCAAAGGCCCCGGGACTCTGGTCACTGCCACTGCCACAGTAGCAACAGTGGCCATGAGTCCTAGGCTCTTTAGAATCACTGGGTCCTGGGTCAACTGTTCTCTTTGTTCTCCCCACCCCCTGGCAGCAGGCCGGTGGATATAGCTCTAAGTTTTTTTAGCAGGGGAGCTGTGTTAGTCTATTACAGCAAAATCAATTAGGAGTCCTGTGGCACTGTAAAAACTAACCCATTTATTTGGCATAACCTTTTGTGGTCTGGATCCCACTTTGCCAGATGCATCCAAGGCCCACCCAATAATAATCTGATAGAGAATAAGGGCAGTGCCATCTGTGGTGGTGGTAGGAGGTTTGTGTGAAGAGACACAGTATTGCAAGAAGGCTAGGGGCTTGCAGTTAAAACTGGTTAGGAACATAATGAATCAACTGAATTTTCATGAGGAATTGTTGATTTGCGGAAGGAGATGCTGGGAGAAGGCGAGTGTGAGTGTAACCACTCCACTTCCCCAGAATAATTCACCCAATGCCTGGGTGGTCAAGACTCAGGACACTCCTCTGGGATATGTGAAATCTTGGTTCACATCCTTGCTCTGTCAGATTCAGACCGGGGAGGGAAAGGGGACTTATTTTTTCCACCATCTTGCATTTTGCATATTAGTTAAATGACAGGCTCCTCTGACTTAAATGAGAGACTGAATTTGGCTGTATTTTACACTCACTTTGCATGCACTCGGCACAAGCAAAAAATGACCAACATAGGTTCAAGGCTATGAATTCTGGCCCAATAAACTGAGGTTCTCTTCCCTTCCTCTTCTAAATTCAGTCTTTAGTTTTGATGTCTCCTCTCTCTCCCTCCCATTTCAGGAGGAGCAGGGGTATGTTTTATCCTCCCTTTGCAGATTGCCAGCAAAGTATGGAATTGGTATCGTTACCTAGTATGACTCGTGGAAAGAGTAACTCAGGCAGACGTGTGTGTCATGCAATTTAGCTACCTGATAGTTTTTTAGAAAAGGGGTATTTTTAGATATTCTGGAGTAATGTGACCTTCTATGCTTTCATTTTGGATAAGGAGTTGGGGATTAAAAGTGGGGGAGAAGGGCCCCGGGAGATCACCACTTCCAACAGGCAGTGGGATTATAATCCTTTTCTTATAGGTGTGGGAAGTATTATAAAAATTCTTACTTCCTCAGATCAGGGACTTAATGCTGGCTGCGGGGGGGGGCGACTTAAATAATACATTTTTGAAGAATATTCCCTCCCTTCCCTCAACTTCATTATTTAAATTATGTATGAAACAAATCTAATTTTTTTAAATAAATACCAGGCTGATACCAGATCAAGTTTAGTTTGCAAGTGCACCCACACACACACTGCATTTAGCAGTTTTATCTTTTTGCCACTCTCTTCAAAAAATGAAATGAAAATAGGGTCGGCTTTATTCTGTAGCCTCATTTTGGCAGGTAAATAGAAAGTTGAGTGGGCTGATCATGCACTCCCCATCTGTCAGTTCCACCCACTATTGCCATGTGCTTAATGGAAAATTGCAGTTATTTTGTTTAGCACTGCATTATGAAAGTTCATATGGCAAGAGAAGGCTTCTTACCATATGGAAACTATGAAATATTTCATAATAAAAATGTTATTTACAATAAACATCCCTATGCTGTACTGTTGGTAGTAATGATCTTATGTGGAGAAAGTGATTGGTTAATTTGGACTTGAAATAGATGCCAAGTGAAAGACACGTTAGCCAGAATTTTTCATAGTTGCCTGACAAGAGCAAGACCTCATTACAAGTACATGAGCTTTATTGCTCAGCCAGAACCCTACCCAACTGTGCCATTTGCTTGAGGACCTTCTCTATTGACTAGCACCTTCTCTATTGACCGATTAGAATTTTTTAGAATGCTTGTGTAACAAGAGCACTCACAACTATTGTTGGGTCAGTATGGGTTTAGATACCTAACTATAGACACACGTTAAAAACATTGGCCAAAGGAGACCAGTTCACCTACCTTGCTAATACTAATTTAACAATCACAAGAATAACTTCCATGTTTTCATGTACATAATCAAACTTCTCCCATTAAACTAATAAAATACAGCTAAAGCTATTTTCATGGATTGGCACAGTGGACAATTGATCATCCTCAATGAGTGGTCTTCAACATTCGCTAAGAACATACATAAGAGTGGGTCAGACCAAAGGTCAATTTAGCCCAGTATTTTGTCTGACAGCGGCCAATGCCAGGTGCCCCAGAGGGAATTAACAGAACAGGGAATCATCAAGTTATCTACCCGTGTCACCCATTCCCAGCTTCTGGCAAAGGGAAGCTCAGGATACCATTTCTGCCTGGCTAGTAGCCTTTGACTGGACCTATCCTCCATGAATTTATCTAGCTCTTTTTTCCCTGGCCTCCTCCTGGGAAGAAATTCCAGTTTGACATTGCGTTGTGAAGAAGTGCTTCCTTTTGTTTGTTTTAAATGTGCTACCTACTGGATTGTGTGAGCCTCAATTCTTGTGCTCTGGGAAGGAGTAAATAACTCCTCTTTATTTGCTTTCTCCACATCAGCCATGATTTAATAGACCTCTATTATAATTCTCCTTAGTTGTCTTTTTTTCTAGCTGAAAAGCACCAGTCTTATTTATCTCTCCTCATATGGCAGCCGTTCCATAATCCTAATAATTTTTGTTGCCCTTTTCTGAAATTTTCCAGTGCCAAGGTGTCATTTTTGAGATGAGATAACTAAATCTGCACAAAGTATTCAAGATGTGGGTATACCATGGATTTATGTAGACACAATAAGATATTCTGTCTTATTCTCTATCTCTTTCTTAATTATTTGCAATATTGTTTGTTTCTATCACTGCTGCTACACACTGACAGGATGTTTTCAAAGAACTATTCACAATGACTCAAACATCTCTCTCTTGAGTAGTAATAGCTGATTTAATCCCCATTTGGTCTAAATGGGTATCAAACTTCTACAACAGCTTGTTGTTTAAGGCTTTTGCTAATCTTCTTTAAAGGCTTATGGTGAGACTTAAATCTTCGTATTTGCAGGGCGTTTCTAAAACCCTTTTTTGGTCTTTCCATGGACTCTAATGGCAGGTGGACTGGGCTCTTAGTCTCCATAGCTATTACAAGAGACCTTCTTTTCAAAGCCCATTATCTATATTCTTCCTTTTTAATTACAAAGAATTGTTGTGTTTGAAAAAACAACTGGGGTTTCTCTGTTTGTATAACTATAAAATGAATCTCCTCATTCTTGATATGTATCTCATCTTTCCTTGATTCTGAATCAAAATAATTTCAAGAACTTCAAAAAAGGAGACAATCTATATGTTGCTACTTATAAGAACACTTTTCCTGGTAATCAATATCTGAACACCTGGCATTTCAGTGTTTTCCCCTTTAAAGCATAGATCACGTAATACTGCTAACCCATACATCTTCCCTGTCAAACATTTAATTTATTGTGCTGTTCATTTATAGCTTGAGACTAGAGAACTATTGGTTGGCAAAAGAGGATGGATGGCTTCTTTATTGTGTCCTTACACAGCTGACAGGAGATGGACAATATTCATTTTCAAACTGCTAGTAAATCCTAGATGGATCACAGGGTCTTTGTACTAACTTGAATAACTATTGCAAGGCATTTCCAAAGTGTTTCTTACCTGTTTGAGAGTCACTTATCTCATTCACTGTAATTAGACTGATCATTGAGGGTACGTCTACACAGCAGGGCTAAACTTGAAATAAGCTACACAACTTGAGCTACGCTAATTGCGAAGCTTAGGTTGAAATAGCTTATTTAGAATTTGGGCATGTCTACGCAGCACTTATTTCAAAATAGAGCACTCTTCCTCCAACTTCCCATACTTCTCATACATTGAGGTTTACAGAAGTTGGAGTAAAAAGTCCGTTATTTTGAAATAATGGGCTTGCTGTGTAGATGCGCAATACGTTATTTCAGAATAACATCTGTTATTCCGAAATAATGCTCCTGTGTGGATGTACACTGAGAAAGCAAACAGAAAACAGACGAGTTTTTATGGATGCATAAAGCAACGGGTATTAGGGATAAATAGACAGCAGAGTCCCTTCTTAGCATAGGTTTTTAAATAATGTCAGTATTACAGTGGACTCTTATGGTATTCCCTTTTCCATTATATTTTAGAGCTTCTTTTCATAGACTTTAAGGTCAGAAGGGACCATTATGATCATCTAGTCTGACCCCCTGCACAATGCAAGCCACAGAATCTCACCCACCCACTCCTAGAATAATCCTCTCACCTATCTCTCAGATATTGAAGCCCTCAAATAGTTTGAAGACCCCAAGATGCAGAGAATCCTCCAGCTGTGATCTGTACCCCATGCTACAGAGGAAGGCGAAAAACCACCAGGGCCTCTGCCAATCTACCCTGGAGGAAAATTCCTTCCCGACCCCAAATATGGCGATCAGCTAAACTCCTGACCATGTGGGCAAGACTCACCAGCCAGACACCCAGAAAGTTCTCTATAGTAACTCCTATCATCCCTCCATTGACCTATTTACCACTGAAAAATGAATGGTCAATTAGTTACCAAGATCATGTTATCTCATCAAACCATCCCCTTCATAAACCCATCTAGTTTAATCTTGAAGCCAGATAGATCTTTTGCCCCACTACTTCCCTTGGAAGGCTGTTCCAGAACCTCACTCCTTGAATGGTTAGAAACCTTCGCCTAATCTCAAGTCTAAACTTCCTACTAGCCAGCTTATATCCATTTGTTCTGTGTCCACATTGGTATTAAGCTTAAATAATTCCTCTCCTCCTGGTATTTATCCTCTAATATATTTAAAGAGTGCAATCATGTCCCCTCAGCCTTCTTTTGGTTAAGGTAAACAAGTCAAGCTCCTTGAGTCTCCTTTCATAAGACAGGTTTTCCATTCCTCGGATCATCCTAGTGGCCCTTCTTTGTACCTGTTCCAATAGTTTGAATTCATCCTTCTTAAACATGGGAGACCAGAACTGCACACAGTATTCCAAATGGGGTCTCACCAATGCCTTGTATAATGGCACTAACACCTCCTTATCCCTACTGGAAATACCTCGCCTAATACATCCCAAGACCGTATTAGCCTTTTTCACGGCCATGTCACAATGGCGGCTCATAGTCATCCTATGATCAACCAGGACTCCGAGGTCCTTCTCCTCCTCCTCCGTTACTTCCAACTGATGTGTCCCCAGCTTATAACTAAAATTCTTGTTATTAACCTTACACTTCTCACTATTAAATTTCATCCTATTGCTATCACTCCAATTTACAAGGTCATCCAGATCTTCCTGTATGATATCCCGAGCCTTTTCTGAATTGGCAATACCTCCCAACTTTGTGTCATCCGCAAATTTTATCAGGACACTTCCACTTTTGGTGCCAAGGTCAGCAATAAAAAGATTAAATAAAATTGGCCCCAAAACTGACCCTGAGGAACTCCGCTAGTAACCTTCCTCCAACCTGACAGTTCACCTTTCAATATGACCCGCTGTAGTCTCCCTTTAACCAGTTGCTTATCCACCTCTCAACTTTCATATTAATCCCTATTTTTCCAATTTAACCAATAATTCCCATGTAGTACTGTATCAAATGCCTTACTAAAGTCGAGGTAGATTAGATCCACTGCATTTCCTTTATCTAAAAATCTGTTACTTTCTCAAAAAGGAGATCAGGTTGGTTTGGCACGATCTACCTTTTGTAAAACCATGTTGTAATTTGTCCCAATTGCCATTAGCCTCAATGTCTCTAACTACTTTCTCCTTCAAAATTTTTTCCAAGATCTTGCATACTACAGATGTCAAACTAACAGGCCTATAGTTACCCGGGTCGCTTTTTCCTTTCTTAAAAATAGGAACTATATTAGCAATTCTCCAGTCAAATGGTACAACCCTGAGTTTAGAGATTTATTAAAATTTTTGCTAATGGACTTGCAATTTCATGTGCCAGTTCCTTTAATATTCTTGGATGAAGATTATCTGGGCCCCCCGATTTACTCCCATTAAGCTGTTCAAGTTTGGCTTTTACCTCGGATATGGTAATATCTACCTCCATATCCTTTGTCCCATTTGTTATGTTACCATTAACCCTAATCTCTTCATTAGCCTCATTAAAGACTGAAGCAAAGTATTTGTTTAGATATTGGGCCATTCCTAGATTATCCTTAACCTCCACTCCATCCTTAGTAATTAGCGGTCCTACTTCTTTTGTTTTTTTCCTATTTATATGGCTATAAAACCTTTTACTATTGGTTTTAATTCCCTTTGCAAGGTCCAACTCTACCTGACTTTCAGCCTCTCACTTTGTCCCTACATGCTCTAACCTCAATAAGGTAGCTTTCTTTACTGATCCCTCCCATCTTCCACTCCTTATATGCTTTCTGCTTTTTCTTAATCACCTCTCTGAGATGCTTGCTCATCCAGCTTGGTCTAACACACCTGCCTATAATTTTTTTCCCTTTTCTTGGGATACAGGCTTCTGACAGCTTCTGCAACTTGAACTTAAAATAATCCCAGGCCTCCTCCACCTCAAGATCCATAATTTCTTTAGTCCAATCAACTTCCCTAACTAATTTCCTTAATTTATTAAAGTTAGCCCTTTTGAAATCAAAAACCCTAGTCTCAGATTTATTTTTGTTTATCCTTCCATTTAATTTGAACTGTATGAGCTCATGATCACTCGAGCCAAGATTGTCCCCTACAACCATTTCATCTATGAGGTCCTTGCTACTCACCAAAACAAAATCTAAAATAGCATCCCCCCTTGTTGGTTCAGCAACTACTTGATGAAGGAATTCATCAGCTATCACATCTAGGAAAATCTGAGCCCTATTATTATTACTAGCACTTGTTCTCCAGTCTATATCTGGAAAGTTGAAATCTCCCATGATTACGCAGTTTCCATGAGTATTTACTTCATTAAAAACATTAAAGAGGTCTCTATCCATATCCAAATTGGATCCTGGTGGTCTATAACACACCCCAAGCACTATCCCAGGGGAGGATCTGATAGTTTTCTTCCCCAATGTGATTTTTGCCCAAACAGACTCTGTCTTCTCCATTCCATCACTTTTTATTTCTTTACAATCTACCTCATCTTTGATATACAATGTGACTCCACCACCTTTACCCTTATTTCTGTCTTTCCTAAACAGCACATACCCTTCAATACCTGTACTCCAATCATGCCTAATATTCCACCATGTTTCTGTTATTCATATAATATCTGGTTTCACTTCCTGGACCAATAGCTCTAGTTCCTCCATTTTGTTATCTAGGCTCCTCGCATTGGTGTACGAACATCTTAATTTTTGCTGTTTGGCCTCACTCACATTCTTTACCCAATTTGGCACGGACGTTGTACCTCCAATATGACCTATTAGACTAGTATCCACCCTACCCTTCCTCATGTACATTCTCCTACCCCCAGCTATATCCTTTCTTACTTCGTTATCCTCCCTCTCAGTGTTAAAATCTGGTGTAGAGATTACCTGGACATCTCCCAACCATCTCCCCCAAATTCCTAGTTTAAAGCTCTCTTAATCAGTTGAGCCAGCCTCCATCCTAGAAGTCTATTTCCCTCCCTACTTAGGAGAAGTCCATCCCGAGAGAACAGTCCTCTGTCCATAAATGCCTCCCAGTGACCATACATCCCAAAGCCCTCCTTATAGCACCACTGCCTAAGCCATCTATTGATCATCATAATCCTGTCACGTCTTAGTTGCCCTTCTCTAGGAACAGGCAGAATGCCACTAAAGATCACCTGAGCCTCAATTTCCTTGAGCGTCCTCCCCAGCCTATCATAGTCTCCCTTAATTGCTCCAGCGAGAATCTAGCCGTATAATTTGTTCCTACATGAAGGATGATCAATGGATTCCTTCCTGCTCCCTTAATAATCCTCTTCAACCTCAGTTCCACATCCCGTATCTTAGCACCTGGCAGACAGCACACCCTTCTATTCTCTGGCTCAGCTCTGGTTACAGGCCTATCTATTCTTCTCAATAAGGAGTCCCCAATCACGTAGACCTGCCTTTTCCTAGTGACAGTGCGATTCTCTGGTCTATCTCTTGCTTCCTCTGGCTGCAAGTCCTTACCATTCCTGTTTTCCCTTGTAATCCTCTTTAACCCATCCTGTATCCTCCTGATGCTCATTATTGGTATTGTCTCCATTAACTCTTCCCCTTTATCTATGGGACTAGCCACTCTTCTCTTCTTCCTTACCCTTCCATCTTCCATTATCTACCTGCTGTACCCCTTCTTCATTCTCCAACTCCACATACCTGTTCTTGAGCTCTATTTTTCCTTCACTGACCCTTCTTTCCTCTGCCTGGTTCTCTTAGTCACATGCTTCCACTGTCCATTTTCGTCACCCAGCAGTCCCCGCTCTGAGGCCCTTGATCCTGCTTCCATCTGCATATCTAAACTTTCCCCTTCAGCCACATCATGCCTTTACTCCATCATCTGCTCAAACCCCTTCTAAACTCGACCAGAGTTTCCACCTGCATCTCCAGTCCTCGGATCTTTTCTTCCATCAGCTCTATCAGGCGGCACTTCATGCAAACAAAACTCCTTTCAGGTACCCCTCCAGAATCATGTACATACCGAGCTACCACATCCAATTATCCTCCTTGTGTTCTCTACTACTTGGGCCATGGCCACTACTGCCTCTGTGTTTTATCTACTCTCTCACCAAAATCCTATAAGTCCAGTGAACATAAAAACAAACCAAAACACCCCCTCCACAGCAAAAACAAACCCCAAACAAGTCCCAATATCCAAACTCCCTTTACAAACTCCCACTCAAACTCCCCTGTTTACAACTCTGTTTGCTGGCTCCTGTGCCACTGCAGCTAGCTATGCTGCTGCCTGACTAGAAGGCTACCTTTATAGGACCCCTAATCAGTGAAGCCCCGGCCCCTAATCAGGGCTCAGCTTCTCTCCCAGCACACTACCCCTACAAGCCTCTACACATACAAACAATACACATACAAAACCAAATACAAACTTCTCCTCCAACAGAACTCCCACTCAAACTCCCCTGTTTATAGCTCTGTTTGCTGGCTCCTGTGCCGCTGCAGTTTTCAAGTTAGTAGCAAATGGTAGTAGACTGTGGAAAGGAGGCTTCAAGAAATGATAACACATGGCTGAAAAAAAACTTATATCAACATAAGTTTGTGTTGGTAGCCTGTGGTGTTGTGACTGTTAGTGGACAAAGGAATCCCTGCTCATGGCATCAGTGATGGTGAGTTTTTTAAATTTACAAGCCTCAAATAATAACTGAGTCTAACTTGTCTAACAGTAACACTTGAGCACTTGGAGAAGATACTAACTCTGTTAGCAACTCTAAGAATCAAGTTAGTCTGCCTTCTTTCAGATGTCAGTAACCATAATGAAACAGATACTCAGTCATAAAAAGTCTGTTTTTAAAATTCATGTGGTGATTCAAAAAAATAAAATAAGGAAATTCAGAGTTAAAGCTTAAAATCCTTAGGGACTCTTGGCCTTAACTCGTGGCACTGCATGAAAGAAGAATCAAGCTGTAATCATCTAAATTTTAGCCAAGGTGGTCTAAGTTCAAGTGCTTCTGCAAAATCTCATCATTGTTTCCATGCACAGTTTGTGAAACTAATATTTTTAAGATGTGTGGTTTTAAAACCCCCCATTGTTCATTGCAGGTTATTACTGACATTATTGTTCCTTACAGTACCCAAAAGTGAGCTAGCACTTGATAGAACAAATAGTCATGGTCCCTGTCCTAAATAGATCACAGACTAAACTGGAATGTGATGTAATGGACCATTTTAACAGGGTTCCACACAGTGGTGTTTCGTTTGCTTCCCATGTTGGTTCCAGAGGGTTTTGCCCCTCTCTCTCACTTCACAACTTCTGCAAACATTTTTTTGCTCTCAGATTTGCCTCGCCACTTCTCACCTGTCTACCTGCATTTGACTCTGTCTGTTGGACATCTAATCCTGGATGGCCATCAATTCAAATTAACATGGTCAGACTTGATATTTTCACCCAGACCCTCATCAGTTCCTGCATTCCACCAGCATGCCTGCTGCCATTCAAGCCAGTGACCTGGGGTTATCTTTGGCCCTGCTTCTTCCCTCTCCCAGCTCTTGCCAGCTTCTTTAATAAGAGTATTTCTAATAACTGATTGTTTTTAAATTGAAATTTGCAGTGCAAATCCTCATTACTACTTGCTCTGATTATGACAACCTCCTCTCTGGCCACCTTGCCACACATTGGACCACATTGATTTGCTCACAACGTAGCAGGTGCCTATCATTCTTACCAAATAATCCTCCGATTTGAATCCATCACCTGGAATACTTTTTCTCATCTTCACCTTCAAGGACCTCCAGAGCTCTGCTCTATCCTACTTATCTTCTCTTGTCTCTTAGCTCCATGATCCCTGCCTCCCAACCATGCCACCTAACAGGTCTTTTCCAGGTACTCTCTCTTCCCACAAACATCTCTATGCAGTTTTCAATGTATAAGGAGTTGTATGGAAGGTCTTCCCTGAACTAGTCTGCAAAGTCACTATGTTCTCTTCCTTCACATGTTTTCAAGGCACACTTCTACCATCCTTTCTAGAAGAAATCTGCCAGTTAACAATAAAGAAGCAGGGGATTTCTGGGCAACCTTTGAAAACAAACTTTGAAATTGGGTTTATCTATGTAATGCATAGTTTGCACCAGCAGAGGCTAAATTCTGACCTGTACCAGTGCACCATGCACCAACTGACCTGTTTGAACCTGCTTGTGTGCACCAAATGTTCCTCACTGTGCATTAACATAGCCTTAGTTGAGAAAAACTCTAGTTCCTTGGGACACTAACATGCACTGGGGACCTTTTAGTGCTTGCCAGCAGGATTCACACTGGCCAGGGGCTTGTCTACACTATCAAATATTAAGGGCAGCCCCTGCTGGCATCCTGTAGTCCTCATTCTGTGAGGAGTAAGGGAAGCCGACAGGAGCGAGTGCTCCCATCGGCCTCCTGCAGTGTAGACATTGCAGTGGCTTGGCATAAAGTAAGCTGAGTCCAGCTGATCTGCCTGGTCTAGTGAGGACCTGGTTTTAGTGTACAACAAGCAGTTAAGCACTGAATATGCACTCACTGGTGTGGACTACTGCACCGTGTGAATTATACAAAGCTTTTCTATCCTACTTCTCCTTCTTTTGAATAGGCATTGTCCGTAAACATTTGATTAACTCTTGACCAGCTGTAGACATAACACACTTAGGTGCTGAGGAATTGCTTCTGCCAAGAAGTGTATGTGAATGTAGTGAAGATGCATAAAAGTTCAAATGCTTAAATGATGCACAGCTTTGCAATTACCCCATGACCATAGTCACCAGCAAGAATAGAACTATTGATTGTAGCCTTGACTTAGTTTGATTTGACTGGTATCAGCAGAAGATTTTGATCCCCTGATCTCCCAGTAGAAGGGGACACATCTAGCAACTTTGTTACATATATAATTAATTAGAATGGGCTGAACCTCAGGATAGAGCTCTTAGAATAAATAACCATATTTTGCTTTTCTTTCATTTCCTCCTCTTGTCTGTTGGGGGTATAGTTAAAAAATGCGCTTAAGGACATTATCAACTAACTTTGCCTACATGTAGTTTGTGTATACACTACAAATAACAGAATTAACTAAAAAAATTCCAGAAGCAATATTATTGATAACAGTGCCGCTAGTATGCAGAAAGTGAATGATTAATGATTTTCTTCCATTTCATATGCGAAGCAAAATTTGGAGGGAAACAATATCTGAGCTTCTTAAAAATTAAATTGTCTTTATTAAACTGTGTCTTAATAAACCAAATTACGCTAAACCAAATTTATTTTATCTGCACAAAATCAGTGTCATTGCTATTGGGTTTATTGATTGAAAAGAAGAAGCAATTTAAACTTATAGCTGCAAAAGTCCAATATAGTAAATGGTTGGGAATATGTTGATAGAAACTGGAGTTGTGCCCATATTTTTAATGAAAAGTGAGTTCTCATGGTAATTGACAGTGAGCATGGATATCATGTTCAAAATTAACACACTTTTTTGAAATTTTTAAATATAAAGAATAATTTTATTCTAAACTGATTACCTAGCAATCTTGTTAGTCTCTAAAAGAAAACTATTAGGTTGCTTTGACATTATTTGTTCTTGATAAACCCATTTGTTACTCACCTTATTATTTACTAGGTTATTTTTTCCAATGTCTTTCTGGGTATGACGTTAAGATGACAAGTTGCCCTTATTCCCCCCCTTTTTCTAGATTGACAGCTTAGGCAATACATTTGCTCTGCTCTAGATTCTCTGCATCATCCATGAATTTTCAGAGATTATCACTAATAGATTTCCTCAGTTCCTTGAATAATAGAGCATGTATTTCATCAGGCCTTTTTTACTCTAAAATATTTAACTAGTCTAAGTAATTTCTAAATTTGTTCTTTCATGATTTTGGCCTCCGATGCTACTTCACTTTTGCTGGTGTTCATTATGTTAAATGTCCAATTGCTACTGACCCTTTTGGTGAAAACTGAACCAAAGAAGTCATTTAGCACTTCCGCCATTTCCACATATTCTGTTATTGTCTCCACGCCTTTCCTATTAAGTAGGATTACCATATTTGAACTTTCAAAAAAGAAGGCACTCCTGAGAGGGAGTGTATCCGTATCAGTATCTACCAACTCCCATTGTATTAATGTGTTATAGTGTATAGTTATAGTATAGTATCTAACACATTAATACAATGGGAGTTGGTAGATACTGATACGGATATACTCCCTCTCAGGAGTGCCCTCTTTTTTGAAAGTTCAAATATGGTAACCCTACTGTTAAGTAATTATCATACCCTGTCATTTTTCCCTCTTAGATCTAATGTTTTCTTGTTACCTATTGTGTCTATTTAATCTCATTTTGTGCCTTTGCATTTCAAATTTTGTTCCTAAATGCTTCGTTTATATTCATTCTTTGTAATTTGACCTAGTTTCTGCTTTTTGTAGGATTCTCTTTTGCATTTCAGATAATGGAAAATATTCTGGTAAAGGCATGGTGGTCTCTTCCATACTTCTTATCTTTCCAGTGCAATGGGATTGCTCTTGTGCCCTTAATATCTTGTTGAAATATTGCCAACTCTCTCCATCAGATTTTCCCTTAGACTAATTTCCAGGATCTTAGCTACCAATTCCCTGAGTTTGCTAAAGGCTGACTTCTTGAAACCCATTATCTTTATTCTGCATTTTCCCTCCTACCATTCCTGAGAATCACTAACTCATCATTTCATGACCACTTTCACCCAAGATCTTGGTTCAAAAACATTTTCCTTCTTCTCTTGCTGCAGATTAAGCCCACTACTGTTCTTTCAGTGGATATGAAGAACAGTTGCACCCATTATAACAGCCCTTAACATATTTGAAGACTGATATCAGTCCCCCCACCCCTGTCTTCTAAACTTGCACAGTTTGTAAAGCTTTCCTCATCGGTCAGGTTTTCTAAACTTCTTACCATTTTTTTTTGCTCTCCTCTAGCCTCTCTCCAATTTGTCTACATCTTCAAGTGTGGTATCCAGAAATTGACACAGTCCATTGAAAGGCTAATGAGTAGCGGGAAAATCAAATGCTAAGGCACAAAATGAATTACACCTAGGGCATAAGGCAATAAGAAAAGGTTCTTTAAGTACATCAGGATCAAAAGAAATACTAAGGAAATTGTAGGTGATCTACTTAATGAGATCGGAGAACAAATAACTGATGGCATTGAATATATCAGCCTGTACTGAATAGAGAGGGACAATTGCCTCCCATGTCTTACAGATGATACTCTTGTTAATAGATGTTAGAATAAGTCATTTTCACAGCTGCATCTCATTGCTGATTGATATTCAATTTGTGATCCATTATATACCCTCAATTCCCTTCAACGGTACTTCTGTCTAGGTAGCCATTCCCCATTTTGTTGCTATGCATTTAATTTTTTTTCTGAAGGATAGTACTTTACACTTATCTGTGTTCAATTTTATCTTGTTGATATCATATTAGTTCTCCACTTTGCCCAAGATAATTTAATCCTATCCTCTCAAAGTGTTTGCAACTCCTCCCAACTTGGCATCATGTGTAAATTTTATAAGCATAGTCTATCTTCCTTTATTCGTGCCATTAATGAAAATTATTGAATAGTACCAGGACCGATCCCTGACAGATCCCTCTAGATATGCCATCTCAGTTTGACAGCAAAGTGGTGGTAACTACTTGGCGTACAGTCCTTCAACCAACTGTGCATCCTCCTTATAGTAATTTTTCCATGTACATCACATTTTTCTATTTTGCTTTGAGAATATTATGTGGGACCACATAAAAGTTTACTAAAATTAAGATATATCGCACCTACTGTTTTCTCCACATTTACTAGGCCAGTAAACCCATCAAAGAAGGAAATTAGGTTGATATAACATGACTTTATTCTTGATTAATCCATGGTGGCTATTCCTTATAGCCCTATTATTGTGTAAGTATTTACAAATTTATTCATAGTTTTGTTCCAATATAATTCCAGGTATTAAAATTGGTTGACTAATGTATAATTTCCTCCAGTTGTCTTTGTTCCTCTTTTTAAAGAGAGGTCCAATGTTTTAATCTTCTCCTGTCCCTGGACCCTCACCTATCCTCCATGAGTTCTTAAAGATACCTTCAATAGTTTAAGTACCCAAAGGTGAATTTCATTAGCTCTGCCAGCATGGATACATCTAAGTCACCTACATATTCTGTAACCTTCTTTTCCTCTTATTGTTAATAAACATTTTAGTCAAGACTGAACCAAAATAAACATAAAAAAGGCTGATATATTCAATGCCATTAGTTATTTGCACTCCGATCTCATTAAGTAGATATCCTACAATTTCCTTAGTTTTTCTTTTGATCCTGATATACTTAAAGAATCTCTTCTTATTGCCACATGCCCTAGGTATAATTCATTTTGTAACTTAGCAATTGATTTTCCCCCATCCCTACTCATCAGGAAATTTGTTCATAGTTCCACTTCTTGTAGTAATCATTTTTTATTTTCAGGTCATTAAAGTGCTTCTGCTGGAGCCTTATTGGCCTCTTACCATTCTTCCTATTTTTCCGTCACATTGGAATAATTTGCAGTTACCCTGTAAAATTGTCTCCTGGAGAAACTGCCCAGCTCTCTTGAAATCCTTTAAACCCTTAGATTTTTATCTTCCCATGGGACCTTACCTACCAGTTCTCCGAGTGAAAATCTGCTTCTTTGATTTAATGATTCTAAGCTAAGGAAGAATAAGAACTATGAACTTCAATCAGGTCATGATCATTTTCACTCAATTGCAAATCTTCATGTAGAAGGCAATCAATTCCTCCCGGTTGGTCAGAACTGAATTTAAAATTGCTGTCCCTCTGATTACTTCTCTACCTTCTGAACCAAAAACTTGCTCCAATATGTTTCAAGAAATTTTGGATTTTTTTTCTTATTACTTTTTCAATAGATAGCTGAATAGTTAAAGTCCCCCATTATTACCAGGTCTTATGTCTTTGGATATTTCTGTTGTTTGTTCTAGAAGTACCACATCCATCTCCTTTTCCTCCCTTGGTGATCTATAGTAGACCCTCCCCCCATTATGACGATCATTCCGGTTTTCCCTTTTATCTCTGCCCAGAAACTTTCAACTGGTCTGCTTCTCACCTTTTGGACCTCAGAATACATGTATAATTGCTTTATTGCAACACTTTTTGTTTTGCAACTTACTTTTCCAGTCTTTAAAATCCAAAACACTGCATTGAGCTAAATGGCATACAGCCATTTTAAGATCCACTAGAGTTAATACTTAAAATCAATGTCAGCTATGTCAAATTTTTATTTTCTTCTTATGCCTTCACACTCTCATTACTGCAGTATATAATGTGTTATTAAGGAAAATGGACTACTTCACTATCACATCATGTATTGTACTTGTGCTAAGCTTTTATATGTGCTTTTCATAACTCAGTGCTTAAAAATCCCTCAGACTCTCTAACTTAGTGTAAATTATATGAAAGGTTTTTATTGGGTTGAATGCAAAAGATGCTTCTGCTTGTTGACATTATAGTTATGTCTAGTATAAAAGTCATAGATTCAAAGCTTTTTTAACTTCTTGTCATGTAACATTTTGATATACATCTGTGTTGTCACCCACCTATATATTACACATCACTTTCTTTGTGTTCTCGTAATTTTGCAAAGTAATACCAAAACCACTTCGCTACTCTTTTAAATGTCATAGAAATACATAAGTAGTAAAAGCTTTGTTTTAAAATAACCTGAACAATTCGTGGAGACAACTAATGTATTAATTTAGTGAATTAACCCTACAGCAAATCATACAGGACGGAGTTAGTTTTGAAGGCCCTTGGGCACAGTGACTACTTTTCAAATGTATACCAGCTACAGAAACATGTCACCGAAAAACAAATGTCTAACCTACACAGTGAAAACGTACATGTTCATTTACCTGTGAGCTTACAAACTCCTTTGTGTTTGCATCTGAGTAAATGTTACATTAAACTCTCCTGCCATTTTGATTTCCAATCTCAGTTAACATTTAGAACCACATTTTCACAAATGCTCTTCAAGGACGTATCTGCAGGTTTGTGTGGCATGACAATCACCCTCAACTGTACGTGTTGAAACAGGAGATGCATATATAGAATTAGAAGTTTTAGCATGTGCATGGAACCTAGATGAAAATGTATAGGCCAAGCTGAGGACCAATTGACACAATTTATTGCTCAAATCTAATTTATAGCAATCTGTTTCTTTTATTTTTAATGGAGCTAGGCATAACTTTTTGGCTGAGATTTCTTTGGCAAAAAGTACAGACTAGGCAGTACAGAAACACTTTTCATTAATTGTATGTTGGTTTTGCTAAATTCAGTTAAAAAAACTCCAAAAGCATTCTATAAAAATCAAGGTTTGTTTCAACATTTTTTAAACTAACAACTGTTGGTTCAAAATTACTTGGTTAAAATGTTATTTTAAAATATATCAAATGTTTTAAAATGACCAAGATCAAACCAAACATTTCAACTTGCAAAAATAAACACTTTGACCCAGAACGATTTTAACTTCTTGATTTGCTGAAAATATTGTTTATGCTTTGACCACAGCCAGCTTGCTGCTCTGTTTATAATCCACTCCCCTCTTTCTGAAAAAATAAAGTATTAATGAGGGAATAAAATATTATCTTACAGGCAAAAAGAAAGTCAAGGTTATCAAAGTATATTTTACATTTAATTTAAAACCATGTGTGGTCATGTCTGCATATGTGTATACTATGTATGAATTATGTATAATGCTACTCTTAGAGTTTTCATTTATTCTTGAAGTCTTATTTTTTCCCATGGCTGTGTCTTTACATGGTGATGAGTTCTCCCCTCAGGAAGTTAGCAGCATAGGGGTTGACAAAATAGCTAATAAATCTGAGGTCAACAGGGCTGTAGACAGCAAAATACATAGGCACTGGAAGGCTCACCAGTCACAGAATGTTGCAGATCTAGGAACTGTTGGTTCTGAACGTGAAAAATGCAAAAAACCAAAATAAAACTAGGAGAAGTTCCAGGTCATTTTTCATTAGAAAAATTGATTTAAAAACCACATTCCGTGTAGGGCTTGATCCTGCTACTGTTCATGTGGATGAGAGAGTCTCTCTCTCTCTCTCTGACCTTAACAGTGTAGGTTCAAAGTCCTCAGTCAGTATATTACCAAATATAAAACAAACTACATGGCTGTGTGCACAGCAGTGTTCCCTCTAAGATTTTCCATCCATGAGCAGAGTGAGTTTTGTCTTGTGCACCAATATTGTTATGTGCGCTTATCCGGGTGTGTGCCACCATAGCACCCACCAGTTACTAACTAGTATGCACAGTAAGTAGGGCTTTCTTCCATAACAATTTATATATATAATATATAAATTGTTATGGAAGAAAGCCCCACTTACTGTGCAGAAGCATTAGTTCCTGCGTCATCTTCTGTGCTGTTACACATCTAGCTTCCCACCTCTCCTCCTCCAACCCCCACTGCTCCTCCCTTCCTTCAGCTGCCCCAAACCCCTGTGAACTCTGAGCAGTCCCCACCAGGCTCTCATGCCAGTAGCGAGAGGAGCCCAGCAGCAGCTCTGGCTCCCTTAGATTCCATTACAGCCAATTCACGCCCTGAATCTGGGCCCCAGGGAGCTCGACAGTCTTTGGGCTGGAACAAGCATCTCAACAGCACTGGGCCCATGTCTCTCCTCGGGCAGCTGGGCTAGAGCCTAGAGAGAACCAGTGCCCAGTCTAATTCAGTGGGCTGTGGAAAGCTGCCTGGAGCCAAATGGCCTGGGGTTTGGGGGGAAGGGGGTTTATACTGCACCATTGGCTGCAGTGGGACAGTTCTTTGGTTTTCCACATGGGGGGGAGGACAGCCCCTGGCCAGAGCTGCGGGAGTACTGTGTGGGGAAGATGTGCAAGAGTGTGGGCCCTGCACTGGAATATTGACTGCACTGATATGGACCAGTGGTTTTGAACACCCTGCCTCACCCACAGCCTCCTCCAGACACTACAGAATCTCTGCATTCCCCCCAACCCCCTGCTGCTTGGTCTTTCTGGTTAGAGGCCAGGCCAATAAACCACCCTGAATCAGGGGGGAAAAAAATCCCTGGTGGTGGCAGCTGCCCACCAGCCCCAAGGCCCTAATTCCCATGGCACCAGCCACCTAGCAGCCCACAGTCCTAATCCCTAGCAGCAGCAGCTGCTGCCCAACATATGGCCTCAGCCCTGGTGGCAGCTGGCTCTGAACACAGTTTTGGTCCCAGCGGCAGCCAGAACAGCCACCTTGCTACGGGGCCCCAACCCTGGCCCTGCCCACCATGTGGCTCCAGCCATGGGAGCTGCCAAGCCACTCACCTTCCATGTCCAGCACAAAGGTGAGTGCTGCTGCACAGCTCTGAAAAGGAGGTGGGTGGGTTCAGAACTTCTTGTGTGCGGCCATGCAGGCCCACACCGTAGAGGGAACACCGGTGCACATCTGTATTTCATGTGCCAATAGTTCCTTCTTTGAACTTCAGCACATATTAGAGTTAGGTACAGATGGTTAGTGGCTGACTATATATTAAGTGTCTAAAGTCTGCTTTGCTCCTTATACTTCTAGTCCTCTTAATAAGTGACCCAACTGGCTAGTAGAGTTCAGCATGTCTATCACCCACTCAGGACACTGCGACCTCTTTGGAAGAATTTTGTTTTTGTTATAAAATGAATTTTTCTGGCAGTAAACTGTCGTGAAAAAAATTGGGAGCAATCCCTCAAACTGTATAAATCCCCATGATGCTAATGTCAGTGGAGCAACACTGACTTCTGAGTTAGATGATCTTACTCCATGGTTCTTTTAATACAGGGGAAAGAGTTGAAGCATTGAACGTACTTAGAAGGTCAAATATGGTAGAAAGCTGACTTGCTAAAGGTATTAATCTCCCAAAGGAATACACTTTGGATTCAGTCTTCATTTGTCTGATGCTGTTGGAACCACACCACACCTCACAATATGAGATTTTGAAAGTTTAAATTTGAACGATTGATGCAAGAAATACAGATATGTACTAGGTGTGGGCAGGGGTAAATAAGCCCTAGATACTCCCATGATCTGCAAGTACTGGGAGGCAGGTAGTGTGTCTTTACTTCACCCATGGCCACGTGATGGATGGGTGTGAAACTACAGAGAGGTGTCATACAGAGATACCAGCAGATAGGAATAGAAACAGCCAAAGCTGGGACATCTGACCAGTCAGGTAAAAACTGAAGAAAGTTCTGATTTCCTTTGCCTTGGGCTGATTGGCTGTTTGGTCCAATTCTTCCCCTTCAGTCTCTTCATCTCTGCTTTACTCTTCATCTCCTTCTGCCCTATCTCCTCCTCTCATCTCCTTTCCCTTTTCTGTCCACTTAGCTGATGTTCCTTCTTCCTGCTCCCCACCCCACCCAATCATGGAATTGGGCATTTGCTGCCATCACATTACTCCCTGTGCTTTGTTATTCTACCACCACCCTGTACCTATCTGTTTAGATTGTAAGCTCTTTGGGGCAATAACTGGGGTGGTGTTACTAATGTAGTGCTTTGCTAGATTGGGGTCTTCGTTTGAAACCCACATTGTGACTGCTTTTCCACAACAGTGTCCGATTAGTTCCTTCTTGTCTTAAACTGAGCTGTGGTGTCAGATGAAAGTTACATTATGTGCTTAACAGATTTTGTAATAGAAACCTGTTAACCAGGTAAACACAGCAACCAGTACTCTGCTTATAGTGCTGATGCATTCATATCCTTGCAGCAGGAAAGAATCAGAAGGAATAAGGGGTGAGGTGGAATTAGCATAATAGAGATGAGACAAGAACTTTTTCATATCCCTGAAGTCTTGAGTTTAGTGAAAGAACTACTTGGAACTTCACTTTAATCAACCTGATGTATATCTTGATTTTGGAGTGTCAGTACTCTTTCAGCTCCTAAGATAATGATCCTTTCCCTAGGCACATTCTCCTGATTCAGTTGCTTGGGTATGTCTGGACTTCCCCTTTTCACAGCCTCCTCAATGGTGCCTGTGTCATCTTATGCTCAGATTTCCGAATTTCCAACAGTTCCATATCTCTTTAGGGGCTGTTCACACAATGGAATACAAACAAGCTTTTCTATATAGTCAGCAGGAAATAGACATGCCCACTAATGTGTCTTCAAAAGAATTTATTCTGCTTGAAAAGAAAGTGTATCTGTTAAGAGAATCAGACTTGATTACAATGGAGGTCATGATGATCAGACAAGACCACTTCCTGTTGTGATTATTTGGAGATTGAATATTCAAATGTTACTACTTTTCTAAAATAAAGTTAATATCAGGAAATTTTATGGAGAGGCTTCTCCCAGGAGCAAAACATTTTACACTTTGAGAGATTTCCATTAACTTAAATGTTTTTTTGGATCAGGTGGGGGGGAGGGGAGGGGGGGAAGGTTGTATTTAGGTCTTCACATCTATTCATAACATGAATTTATCTTCATATTATCATGTTCTTAAAAAGCTGAATCCACAATCTGGGCTTTAGGTACCTAAATCCCTTTTAGGTACCACTGTGACCCACTAATCCCACGTAAGATGCTCTTTTGGATCATCCAGAACTGTAAGTCATCTTGTTTCTCGTGCTCTGAGGCAGAAGGGTGATTTTGCTGCTGCTAAACTACGTTGCAACTCCTTAACACTCCAATCTGTTAGCCAGCCCAGCAACTTCTCAGGAGTCTGTCAGTTTTTTCCTTGCCTTGCAGGTTATTCTTGGTACCTCTGGTTCCCAAAGTCTCCATAAGCATCTGCTTGCAGCATCCAGTCACTGGATGTTCTAAGATATATCAAGTCTGCTGTCTTCAGAAACTGACTGTGCACCAGCTTACTGAGATGAGGATGCCTAGCTCCTTTTACTATCACGGCACTGAACAGAATATTTAATAAAAAGAGAACAGATATTTAAGTGATGCTAAATGGAGATGATAGAAACAGAAAATAGTTACAAACCAAGTATTACTTGTCTCTAAGAGACTTACATCTAACCTTAGCAGGCTCCAAGCTTTGCCAAGAGCAGTTCTTTTCTGTGTTGCCAACAATGTTCCCTCTAATTCTTTCCATCTGTGTGCAGAATAAATTTTGCTATGTGCACCAAGGCATGTGCCGGTGAGCACCACCAATAGAAACACATGCTGCCACTTGCGGGAGGCTCTGGGTGCTTTGCTAATCAGCAGGGTGGCATCTGAATCACTCCTGCATGGCCACCCAAGTGCTCAGCTTACAAGGAACACTAGTTGCCAACCCACATAGTTGGGGATCCACCAGGGTACTGATCTTTTCTTTGTCAGTGACGGCTTAGGCATCCTTTGCTTCCCCTTATATTTCCCAGACCCGATTGTCTTTATCTCAAGAGTCAGAGTGGCCCCTGGGGTTCAGACTGTGGGATGTCCAGCAAGCTGTTTCTCATCCTCATTACTAGTATTTGCCTCAGATGCAAATGAATTGCTCATTGTCTCTGGCATCGCTGTGCTCAACTTACCCATCAGACACTGGCTAACAGGCAAATCATCATTCCTTTGCCTAGGAAAAAATATTTATCAACATTACTTCCACAATCTATTTTAGGAGCATATTTCCAACACGTGATGATATATCATCATACTATGATAGCAATGACTAGTGTCACCAGCTTTCAACTGATATATTTGTACAATACTAATCAGGGTTAAATACTATGGGTATGTCTACACTGCATGGCTATTTTGGGATACCAGAGGTATCCCGAAATAGCTACCCCATGTCTGCACAAGCCGCTGTTATTCCTAAATATTTTTCGAAATAATGGGCGTGCTATTTCACCATCCCGGTAAACCTCATTGCACGAGGGATAGGAATGGCTCAAAATCACACGTTATTTCAAAAATTGGCACAGTGTAGACATGTCAAATTTCAAAATAAGCTATTTCAAAATAGATTTGAAATAAGAGATGCAATTTGCGCCACACAAATTGCGTATCTTATTTCGAATTTAGGGTGCTGTGTAGACACACCCTATGAGAGTAATGTGTTATGTGCAGTAAGTCCATTGGCCTGAGTAGCGGAATGAGTAGTGAATCACCAATGGGCCTCTGTGTCTCACTATGGTCAGCTTCTGTCTAAGCAAGTGCAATGGGATGAGACTCACCACCAAGACACCTGCTGCTGGTTGTCCTGGGATTCAGCTTTGCTCACCTATCCACCTTCATCTAGTGGTGTCTCGCCCACCATCTCTTCTGTATCCACCTCTAGGACCCACATAGGACCCTGGACCACAGCATCCTCTTCTGGACGTAGCCCTCTGGCCATGCCCCACTCCGGTCTCTCTCCGTCCAACCATTTGCCTCTATGGCAAACAGCACTCCATGTTCTAGCCAGTCATCTCAGTGAAAAAGGGTGGTGAGATAGGCCTGCTCATTCCTCTAGCGTCCAGCTGTAAAATTTCACTACATGCCTACGCTTCTGTCTCTGGGTGTGACCTCTGTTGCCACAGGTAGGCTTTCAGGCACTTATCTGATGCGTAAGCCCCAGTATAATCTTACTACTAAGTCAAGATAGGCATTGCCTCACCTATTTTACTTGAGAGGCCCAATCTGGTAACTGTGTCCACACGCAATAGTATGGTAGGGGAAGTCAAACCTTGTACTCTTTGTCCCAGTGGTTAGTACTCTAACCCATGGGGTGAAGGTTATAGGGGAGGCTCCTCCTCCCTTAGGAATATGTTGTGTGGAGTAAGGTGTGCACTGAGGACATACTTGCCAAAAAAGAAAGAAAGAGAGAGAAAGAGAGCTTGGGTGCATGACTCCAGGAGAGGCATCCCAGTTGTTGACTGTGAGCACAGTAGGTGCTTTCTTCCTTCTGGTTGGGATTAAGTTGCGCTTAACTTCCTGAGCGTTGTGGGGTTTACGATACGCCCCTCTTGCCATTATCTCCTGTTGGCTAACATAGGCAACTCCCTGCCTCCATGATAGTTCTTGTAGATCCTATTCTTGGGTATTACTCTGGCACTATGCATTGTATAGGGAGCCTAGGCATCTAACTCGGGGTTCATGAAATCTACTGAGTTGTTAGGCACCTAAAAATTAAGCAGTGCAATATTCTGCATTATAGTGCCTAAGCTACTTTGTGCGTGAGGGCTCAGGAACTCAGTATTGCAGGGTACTGACTGCTTGCTCTGAAGTAACTTCAAGTTCAAATAAAATTAATGGGAGTTTAAAGCACTTCTCAGAAGCAGTCAGGGCCAGATTTGCGAAGGTATTTAAGGAATCTGGCACAAACTAGCATTTAAGTCTGAAAATGAAAAAAATATGTTCTGGTTCCACTGTCAGTTAAAGGTTGGGGATAATTTTAGGATTAGCTTCATTTTCAAAATGAATGAGGAAGATGCTCACCTATTTTCAAGTTAACATTTAGTGGGTTCTGATCTTCTAAATTAGGGCATAAAAAAACTTGATAAGAAGCCTTTCTCTTTGACCTACAGAGAAAAAGTGTTAATAAGCAGCAATCAATCCATCAGCCAACAAATGGTTTTATTTTCACTGAGTGCAGATCTGATGCTTAAAGGGGAAATGGATAATTAAGACTTCATGTTTCAAAATATTAAATATTGATTTGTAGACATTTAGCAGCAGGCATACAGCTCTCTTGAGGGATGGCAGCAACTGTCTAAAAGATTATAAAAGGTTTTTAGCTCTCCTTGTAGAATTTAGCATTTATTTTTTATTTAAAATTTATGAAATGAGTGTAAAATAGATGCTACTTCCTGATCTGTCTCAGAGCAGGTGTCGTCATTGCCCTGTGCAGCTACTCAGAGTCAAAATGGATGTGTCTTTTTAGGTTTGTATTGGCTTCTAGTTTATTGAAGTGTCAGAAGGTTTATAAGCTCTTCAACTCCAGTTTTGATTGTTTCATCCAACTACTGTCACTTCTTATCAGTATTATAGGCAGAAATCAAATTGAGGGACCCATGGGAAGTGGAGTTTGAAACACAGCTCTCTTTCGTCACGGTTACAAGCCATGCCACCTCTGTTGGCAACAAAATAGCCACATAATGAGGAGTATTATATTGGCCTAATTAGTTTGTGTTAAACAAAGGCATTTTCTCATTTTACTAGTATGTGGTTTTTACCTGCTCCGTCCTTTCTTCATGGCTAAGAGAATAGCTGAAAGTTGTGCTTGATAGCCTTGGTTAATTCAGAAGATTTTCAGCCTCCTAAGAATTTCCAGTATTAAAACATGCTTTTCATGTAAATCTGTATTACCATGGTAGAGCCCAACAATGAAGGCATTTGGAAGTGCTATCTATGTTGACATGAAAGGAAAAAGAATCAACAGTCAGGAAGAAAGGTAAACTTTAAAAATGGCTCAGCATTTAGTTAAAAGAGCTAGGTACCATGAGTCCAGCCATCTGGAACCCCTTTCTAGTGCTGATTTGTCTGCCAAACTGGCAACACAACACGGAGTAATGCTGGCAGGCTTGCTACTGTATATTGATGGCTCCATTGGCTAAAAATGTTTGGAAGAATGAACAGCTTATGCACTTCTGTTTAAGGTAAAGCTTAATTCCTTAACAAGTATTTTTCAAGAGTTTTGTGTGCTAGAAACTGACACATTTTGGGTCCATTTTGTTTTAACAGATCTGCTCAATTTAGAGCCTAAGTGATGCATCTTCTGTGCTTCACAAATAGCTGCTTTTAAGTTTATCCGATCCATTTCAGAATGCTTCCTAGCTTATGCAGAATCACTGTAAGTGTAAGCAAAATGTGTTTTCCCATTGGATTAGTTTATCAGCATTTTAAAAAAGCATTTTACTATACCAACAACAGCCGAACATAGGGAAGAGAGGGAGAAATGACAGGGAAAATGTATATTGTGTGTGTGGTAATGATGATAGAACACACAGCTTTTAGCATTATAATGACAAATCATAAAAGAGGATACACTTTTAAATGGATGGTGTTTATGGGAGACTTGATTATTTTATACCTGCAGCAGAATGGAAAACTGACTGAATCTTAAGTGAATTAAGGTCGAAACGAAACATGAATCCAGGTCTACACCGTACGTAAATAATTTTTAAAAGGTGAGACACCAATTTTTAAGAAAAACAGGCAGCACAATTCAAAGTAAATCTTGATTAAAAATGGTTATAAAATCAAGAAATGTCATGACAGAAGCATTGTAATTCAGTAACTGGGAAAAACATTAGGGTAGGTGTTTGATGTGAGAAAGTTTACACAAACTGTTCATGTGGGTGTCTTGTCCATTTCAGTCTGACTGTGTGGAGCTTATTCTAAGTTTCTGCATCATTTTCATGTCAAAGTTTCTCATTAGTTTGTTGTGTACTGAGATGTACAGCTTTTTTTTAAAGAGGTGGTAGTGTTGTGTGTGTGTGTGTGTGTGTGTGTGTGTCAGTGTCTGTGTTTTATTTGTGCTTAGACTCAAACCCTGAGGTCCCTTTTTATTTGTTCCTCACTTGGGCATTGGCTTAACTAATGTCTGAGGGTGATTTGACCTTTAGTTAAAAGCTTGTTGGATGGTACATTTTATAAACCAAAATAAAGGGGCTTTGTCCAGTTGGGGAGGTTGCAAGCCTATGGATGCTGATGGTGCTTAGTGCCTCTCAGAGACACACCTGCAACTCATACAACCTGCCTGTATGACTTCGTGTTTTTCTTATGCACAGAATCCAGAAAAACCTCCAAAACATGTGACAGATTTCATATTCCTTTCACCTCAGAGTAGGAATGTTAGCTTCTCCCTAAGACCTGCCAAATGATCATGTGATTAAATATGAATCTGTGTTCCTTTCTGAACCTTGTGAAATGCTAAGTGTTGTATTCAGAAGATAATGCACCCCAAAGAGAGGGAAATGTAGCACATTTAATAATGTATACTTCATTTACAGTTTGGAGTGTCATCCAACTACTGGGGATGATACGTCTTCCAGTCATAATACTGAAATATATAGAGTTTTAACTACATTTTTAAATAGAGCAACTGAATGATGCATCTATTTCCTCTCCATGAATTATTTTGAATGTATTTCAGCATGGGAGAATATTTATGCATTATTTAATAGCAATAATGTTTGAATTTATACATTATGCAAATGTCATAATCAGGAAAATGAAAACTTGGACTGCTGCAACATCTTTAAATTTACCATTAGGTACTTATTTGTGCATAACATTTTAATACTGAGCAATGTTTCAGTATGTCACTTGAAAAGTTTATCTGAGATTAATAGGGTGTAAAAAAAGAAAAGGTGACAAATTCCTGATTGCTACCTTAATGCTGTTTTGTATATAAATTATCAGTGTAAGGTCTTTAATGATGACTCAAATAAAATCCATTTTTGAAGATGAGTCATTGAGGTCCTTACACATTATTCACACTTCATATTCTGATATCTTTCTCCCTTCCTTCCCCCGCTTTTGGGGCCCCACACAAGCTGGCACAAGAAAATAACTTAAACTATAGCTTGTCATAGCCATACTGTAGTTTGTTAAAATGTCAAAAACCATGTGCCAAAAGCCACCACACCCTATAAAACTAAAGCAGGTTCTCCCACTCATTAATCTGTAAGGGTACATCTACACTAGCCCCCCTAGTTCGAACTAGGAATTCCATGAGGTTTAACTGTTAATTCGAACTAAGGGGTTTATCTCGGAATCGCGCTTCTCTGCCGCGTGAAGACGCGGGCAGTTACTTCGGGCTAGTCAGTTTCCAAAATGGCGACCGGCCAGGAATATGCTAATCAAGCGCGGGATATTTAAATCCCGCGCTTCATTAGCAATTTCGGTTGCCCTCATTAGCCTCCCTAGTTCGAACTAGGGGGCTAGTGTAGACGTACCCTAAAGTATTGGGCTTCTGCATACATTGTGGGTTTTTTGTTTTTGTTTCAGGAGAGGAAGGATGGTGCACTGGTTAAGGCACTAGCCTAGGGCTTTAAGGACATTCCTTTCTTCACCATAGGCTTTCTGTGTGACTTTTGGCAAATTACTTAGCCTTTGTGCCCCAGTTTCCCTTTCTGTGTAATTGCCTTGCCCTACATCATAGGGAATTGTGAAGATAAACACATTAAAGATTGTGGTGCACTCAGGTACCACTGCAATGCTAGAGAAGTATCTTCAATTGGTTACAGCTCCCATCTCAAGCTGTCCTCCTTTGGACACCTTGATTATAGTTAAATTTCCTTTCATTTCACTGCAGTATTTTGGCACTCATTTTCTGTGTAACCATTAGTGTGTATCGTTTTTTGTAGCTAGTGTAATGTGGTTACTGATTGGTGTGATGCAGCTGCAAATGTGATACTGCATAGAATACAGGACCAATAGAGAGGTAGGTCCCACGATGCAAACAGTTCTCAAGCTTTCAAGTCTGGAGGGGATTGTGTTTTTCCTGAAAAAAACAACCCTTTATTGGTCATTGGTCCATTTCTTCTTTGTCTATATGGCAAACGGAAACTTTGGGGACAGGAGTGCAGGAAAGAGCCAAGTTTAAAATCTGAGGCTTTGCAGTTTCCTGTTGCAAGCAAACATACTCTGGAGGGAATGGGAGTTGGTGAAGGGATGATCTTTCTGTACTAGAAGCAAGAGAGGCAACTCCTCATCCTCTCCCACCTGGTATCGCTTCTGCTTCACCTACTAGCAGGAGGGCTGGGAGCCCAAGAAACAACCCTACTGAGAACCCATCTCTGTCTGCTTCTTCCATTTCAAATTGCCTTTGTCTGAGTCCTTGACTCACCAGGTGAGAAATGGAGATAATAGGGAGTTGTATGTGTGCTCTGAGCAGCAGAGAAGGAGTTAGACGCCCCCCTTACTGTAATCCCTGCAATCAGCACAGCTCTCTTCAGTCCACTTTCCCTGTGCATATCTATGTCACACAACCCAGAGAACAAGAAGTGAATAAGCATGGACCGAGCTACCTTAGTACTTTCTAAAGGTGGTCCATTAGTGTCTTGATAGGCACATAAATGGGGCACTGTGAGGAAACCTGCATTCCTATTCCCCGTGACACCAGTTGTGTGGCTAAAAGAATAATACTACTTAAGTGCCATCAATCCAGCACTTCTCATAATCACTAAACTCACATAACTACTGAGAAACTCAGGACAGCTCTTACTGTGATGCTGGCACTTGAACAAATTTTGGGCACACGCCAATGTGAAAGCAGTCCCCAGCCTAGAACTTCAACTCTGCAAAAGCATTCCAGAAAGGATTACCTTTATGGCAGAGTGGCTGTAACACTTCCCCCCCACCCATCATGAAGACTGGGATGCTTGTGTCATCACTTAGGGTAAGGATCTGCTATATGCATCCAATCTCTTTAGTATATTCAGCTTATTTTGCATTCTGGTTTATTTTCTGGATCATCTGTTTTGCTCTGTTTCCTATCACTTAAAATCTATCTTTTGTAGCTAATGTGTTTTGCTTTGTCTAAAACCAGTGTGTGGGAGTCGTAATTGGGGACAGAACGATGTTGTGTATTCCTCTGTACATTGAGGCAGCAGGCGAATTTCATGAGTGTACACTGTACAGTTCCCTGTGGAATGCAAGGTGCTGTAATTTTGGGTTTATACGCCAGATGGAATGCATGCTGGAGTAGCTGGGAAGTTCCTAGCTGGAGCATTCGTATACAGAACTGACCAGTGTGCCTGCATGTAACCACAGCTGGTATGTCCCTGTCTGTATGAGCACTGGTGAAAGTGCATGCTGGAGCCTGGAGAGAGCTTAGCACTACAATACAGTGTAAAGGGAACCCAGGCTGGGGGAAACCAGTCACAGTTAATTCTAATATGAAAACATGCATTGACTTCAGAAGGGCCCTCTCTCAACCAGCATTTCCTGTAAGCTGCACACTGGTATGGCCCTTCAAATGTGATTCAGATGCCACCCAGCTGACTAGCAGAGCATCCAGAGCTAGGTTTCTTGTTTCTATTGGTGGTGCACATTTGCACATGCCTCAGTACACATAAATTTATTCTGCACATGGATAGAAAAAATTAGAGGGAACATTGTCCCTAATCCCCATGCCAGCTATGTTGCAGACCTTATAACAATGCTTGCCTACAGTGCACAGTTCCAGCATATAATAGTTTTTATTCTGACACTTTTGAATATTATTATAATACATGAATTTTTAAACAACATTTATATGGTATCTTGCAGTCTCTTAGAAATATGACAATATTTCTATGGGGAATTTGGAATGTATAAGTTCTCTAGATTGTGATGAAAGTAATATTTCAACTATTTTAATGTTTCAACTTCAATTAAGCAAGTTGGTGCATCTATAACTAGCTTTCTTATTAAATGGTTTTGTTGTATGTTTACTGTAAACTCGCTGCCAATTCCATTGGGCTTTAATTAGAAACCCTTCCCTATAACATGCAAATGTCTGGGCACCCAAGAATAGCATTATAGAGTTGGTTTGTTAATTAATTGTTCCTTAAGAACAATCTGTTTTTCTTCCAGTCATGGAAAGCATTGGCATTTACCATTTTCCTCCTCCCCCCCACTAGCTGGCGCTTGCTTCTTTAATAAATGCACATATTAGATAGGTATATGGTGTTAGGCAGAAGGTCACAATGATGTTAAATTTGCTGCTGAGCTAAGGATCAAAGTGTAATGAAATCTCAAAAGCTGGGAAATGGGAATGTGCAAGTGTAAATAATGTATTAATTATTGAAAGCTGAGGGACTGAAAATTTCTATTTAGTCATAACATCTTCATTTTCATGCTGATTGACAGTATTTCAGGTATTTTTATTTTAATTAAAGGTTCCCCCCAAGATAGCACTTCAATTTTCAGTAAAATGGTCAATAGTTATTTTTCATCTTCATTCTTTCTCCCCCCCCCGCATATAGTGTAGGTACTCAGTAAAGGAAGGGAACTGGAAGGAAATAATCCACTTATTTTGTAAAATAGAGTAGTAGAGGCAGAGTATGTCAGAAATAAAATTTTCCCTGTCCTCCAACAAAAAGACAATACAGAAGCGCACAAAATTTTAGGCTCACTGCTTATTTATGGAAGCAAAGAAAGTCCAATGAGACCCTTATTAGCCACTTCTGCCACTCTTAAAATATGTCTTCACAGTGAGCTAGAGGTGCAATTTCCATCTGGAGGGTGTATGCCTAGCAATTTGGATGGTAGGTACCGGGGGCAGTTAACTTTCCAGACCCTCATGCCACTGCAACAAGTCTTCTATTTTTAGTATGCTAGCTCCAGCAGAGTTACAGTGAGAAAGTCTCCTCCAATTGAAAATTACACTTCCCAGCGCAGTCCTGTGCAGTGGTACTTAACATATACAAGTAGCCACATTCCTTTCAAGGTAGCTACTTTTGAATGAAATGCTATCCAGTCTGAGAATGGGTGCCAGAATTTGGCCCCTAATAAGTAGACTCCATAGTCTTTGCTTCGCAAACATTATGCAAAATCTAACAGCAGCAAGCAGGACCTTAATATTTACAAACTAGGGCAAGGAAAATCCTGTAGTATAAAACTATGAGCTAGATGGACCTTTGGTCTTACCCCGTATGGCTGTTCTTATGTATTTAAGTGGGGATTGGACCCACCAGCACTTTAGGAGCTTCCCCAAAACTTCCCACATCCTTCATTCCCAAACAACCACTCCCTTCCAGTATCTTTTACCCATAGATCAGCTTGTCCTTCCCTTCCCAAGTCTTTGAATCTACTTCATAATGAGATAGCACAGTGGACCCCAGCCACTGGTCAGCAGCAATCCTGACCCCCTATGTATGTACTTATATGGCTCTTCTCACTGTAGTATCAGTCTCTTCCTGTATAATCAACAACAACAAACATTCTGTCCCACTTCTCAGCCTAAAAAAGCCTTTTTTCCCTCTTTGTTCCTCTCCTCTCCCTTCCCAGTCACTCCCCCAAAAGTGTATTTAAAACACAAAGAGTTAAACAAGAGAAAGTCGAGCCAAAGGGGTGAACTAATGCTGGGGATGCTTAGTGTATGAGAGGAAAACCTGATAGCTGCTTGGGGAAAGCAGAGGGCTGTGGGAGAAGCCCTGAGGAAAGTGAAGTAAGGATGCACTAGATAGCAGCAGTTCTATTTGGGCTTAGTGAATACCATCACCTACTAAGCCAGCATATGTTATGCTCTTGTACAATGGATCCACTTCATGACAGTTTAATAGAGATTTTCAGCTCTCACAACAGAGCCCAATGACATAACCCAGTTCAGATGTCTCCATTTGTAGACATCAACATTTTTAACATAACATTTGACATCTGATTACTAGAAGTCCATTGTATTCAGACCATGTATCTGAAACATTAATAATGCTAAATGTGCTGCTGAATGGCTATGTTCCCATTATTCTTCCTAAGAATAAAACTTTCTCTGAATACTTCCTGTCCACTCAAGCCAGTCTCTGTAATAACAGGACTGTATACCTGTAATCTACAGGCACAAGCTACTGGAACCACAGAATGAGGCACGCTCCATCCCCTCATGCAAAGGACAGTTATTTCCTGTGCATCAATCACAAGTTGGATTTTGTGTATGCTTGCCTGTAGCATAAAGAAAAATTTTAACAGTTCACATATGCATTTAATATCAAATTCAATATGTAAACAAAATGCTACTTTCCTGCTTTAAGATATTGACATGAATAATGCTTTTCTCCCCAGGGAAGAATGTGCAATGCAAACTTGAATGTTGAAGAAAATATTCTAAATGAAACAAATGTAAACTTTAAATCTTTATTTTAACCCCCTTCCATTGCCTTACCCAAAAGAGAAGACTCGTGTTGAACTGGCAGCCTGCAAAGTGCTGCATCATTAACAAAATGAATATTAGAACTGCATATTGGAAAATTTATTTTAATGGTAAACTAGAAGTAATGATACACCCTTTGGCCACACAATGCTGCAAAAGGCACTGCTGCTCACACCATAACTTTTAATGAAATTGAACTCGCCAGAAAGAAACAAATGGATATGTTTTGAAGAAACCTGAAATTATTTCCTCAGGTCATTCATAAGACAGATCATTATGGGGAAACATCTCCCTGTGCTAGGGAAGAGAAAACAGGATAGCTCACTAATGCATGGGGTTTGATATTGTAAGCCTTCTACATTTATTAGCTTGCTTCAAAGAAAGCAAACTTCAGCACAGAACTTTACTTAAAATAGTAAATGTAGTATACAACCTGCATAGTTAAGGCTACTTATCTAGATCACAAAGCAAACAGCAAAGTATATAAATGAATCAGTTGTTCCCATGCTGTAGCACTTATATGTTCTTGTCTCTGCTTTTATAAATGTCCTGTCTCACCCTCTTACCCTGATATTTCCCATTACTGAATGCAAGGCAGAAAGTGAAATATGATAGAAAGACTTATGTATATTTTTCAAAGCTGATGGCTGCAGATTGTCAGTATTTTAATATCTTCTAGACAAAGTGTGCTGTGGGTTTTTGTTTTTATTATAATCTTCATTTCGGTATCCATGAACATGGTATGTCTAGTTTCTAAGGAAAACTTCCCATCCATGCTCAGTGAGCGGACAAAGTGGTTTTAAAAAAGCAGCCAGTGTCTGGTGACTCATCCTAATGCTAACTGTAGTCACCAATGTACTTCAAAAGTAACTGATAACTGGCTGGGGGAAAAAAAAGAGACATATCGGCTTATTGATTATTTAAAAGCAAGTGACAAGCATTAGTCACATTTCCTCTTTTCTTCAAGTCAAACTGTTTCCAGGTTTTTGTCCAACAAAAGCTGCTAATATTCTGATTTAGGCAGAATGTAGTTCTGGGCGGTTATGCATGCTAATTTCAGGGAAACTAACAGATTTACTGGTTGTCATTGGGCTTATAAGAATCAGTCTAATATGTACTTTTTTCGATACTAGATGTTATTGAGTTTTCATTGTTTTTTCATTACCCTACAGAGAAATGGAAACAAGTTATACACGTAAAAGATTTGTCAGAATACTTTAGAGAAGTTGCTGTACATTGGGAAAATACATCTTGGATATATCATTCAAAGACTGAACGCTGTCAGGAAATTCTTCTCTCATAGGCTAGTGCAAATCCAGAGTAATTTCACTGAAATTAGTGAAGTTATTTCAGCTGCACACTACTATAACTGAGAGCAGAATTTGGTCTTGTCTTTTTAATTATATGCACACTTTCAGCATTAAGAACTGATTCTTTCCCAGGAATTAAATAAGTATCAATCGTTGGTCCATGAGCACCGTCTACCACAAAGTGTGTGAGAGATAATTTGTTGATTCCAGGTGGGGTAAAGAAAGAACACAGTATATTGATCAAGATATGCAGAACTGAAAAAAACAGACCCATGGATAGATTTAAGCTGCAGATCCCACTCTATTATTGTTAGGGATGGGGAGTGATATAGGCCCACATCCTCTCGCATACCAAGCATTTAAATGGGACCAGCAGGGTGTTACACTATGTAACCCATAACTTGGGTAGAGCTTCTTCAGCTGACCTTTAAGCCTCAACTCACTTCTGAGTGCTTTCCATGAGCGGGTAGAAGAGTGATATGTGGTGGTATGCTTTATAAAGGATTCAGATCCACCACAAAATCCTGGGTCTCCTCTACCTGAGGGAACTTTCCCTTTTGTTAGCCTTTCTTTTTGTATTGGGTACTCAACACTGGGGACACCAGCACCTAGCCTGATCACACCTCCAAACCCAAACTACATGGTTGCTGTTCCCTGCCAAATCCAATCGCTAAGCTCCCTTAGGAGGCATCAGGGCTTGTGTCTGAAAAGTGCCATCTCTCAACATTTCCTATGTGTCATTAACTTCATTGCAGGCCTGGGTTTGAGAGCTGCAGAGAGTAACAATGGTAGGCTTTTGTGTGGCTCATTGGTCTAGAGATATGATTCTCGCTTTGGGTGTGCCATGAGTGCAGGGGACTGGACATGATAACCTCTCAAGGTTCCTTATGGTTCTATGAGCCTATTCTATTCAGCCCATGGGAAGGTCTCTAACCCTTCTCTACTTCTCCTTCCTGTCCTGCTTTCAGCTCTCGAGGAAGAGAAGGGAAGGGGAATTAGCAGGTTATCCAACTACCTTTCCCCTACAGGGACCATTCTAACTTGTTGAAGGAGGATCCTATGGGTATCCCAGCTCAACATACCCCCACAAGATCACTATGTACAGGCTTTCTGGCTCTCACAGCTCAAAGCTTTGATCCTTGAGGAAAGTCCCCATAACTTCCTCCACTTTTATTTTATGCCCCTTGCCATTCTGAATGCCTGGGAAGGCTTAATGGGGGTGGAAGAAACATGTTAACCAACAAATTCTTTGATTTTCCCCCACCTGCAGGCTAGTCAATGGGAGTCAGAGAACTCCTCTGCCATGCACAAATATAGGTGGAGGGGGCACTGCTTTATCCCCCCATTCTACCTGCCACACAGCAGTTTGGGTATCATTACTTTAGGCCAGCTAAATGTCTTCCTTCTTGCTTACGTTGGGGGAGCTCATCTGTTATGGCCCAAATGCACATTCTACTACTATTCAGCAATTGCCCAGCCTGGTGTTGAATGCCTCCTTGCTGCGGTCCAGGCTGCCTGTGTAGAGCTTCATGAGCCAGAGGAGCAAGGGGTAGGCTGCGTTGCCCAGGATCACAATGGGCATGTCCACCTCTCCGACTTTGATGGTTCAGTCTGGGTAAAAAGTGCAGACATGCATCTTTTGGAAGAGTGGCATTCCAAATGATGTGAGTGTCATGCGTCTTTCCCACCCATCCAATGCTGATGTCGGTGAAGTGTCCCTTGTGATCCACAAGCACTTGCAGCACCATGGAGAAGCACCCATTTCAGTTGATGAACTCCAAGGCACGGTGTTCGGGGACTAGAATGGGGATGTGTGTGCCATCTATGGCCCCGCCCCCACAGTTGGGGAAGCCCATGTCAAGAAAGCCATCAATGATGCTGTCCGTGTTGTCCAAAGTGACAACCCTCTGTGGTTGATGGCCTTTGCTACTTGTATGAGTCTGGCCCCAACTGTGGATTTCCCCATGCCGAACTAGTTCCTGACTGAGCAATACCTCTCCAGCATGGCAAGCTTCCACAAGGTGATGGCCACACAGATGGTGGGTCTTATGTGGACGTCCTGTCGCCTGAGGGCAGGAGTGAGCTACTCACAGAGCTCCAGGAAGGTGGCTTTCCACATGCAGAAGTTCTGCAGCTACTGCTGATCGTCACATCCCTGCATGACAATGTGGTCCCACCAGTCGGAGCTCCTCTCCTTCCACCAGAAGTGGCGTTCAACTGTGTCCAGTGGATTGAGTGGCGTGCACAACAGCAGGAGTGTCGGGACTTGGCTGAGCAGGATCTGCAGGCCATGCCAGGGTTTGTGCTCCTCATCCTTCTTGTCCTGGTCCTGGTTCTGCTGGAGCAACATGTGGGCAATCTGGAAGTGCTGCACCATGAGAAGGCCTGTGAGTCTGGCACTGCTTTGCAGGAGCTCTGGCTCCATGGTGGCAATGCTGTGGCATCCGCAGAGGTAATCAGAGCACGAGAAGGCACTTGCCCACTGCGTCCCTTTTCTGTCCTGCGAGGGGAGGAGGAGTGGAGGAGTATCTTGTGAGATGCGGGTGTAGAGAGGAGCCCCTGTAAGAACAGTTTGCTGGACCAAGCAATCGCATGAAGTATCTGTCTTCCTGGTATGCTTTCCAGGCTATGTCTAGACTGAAGGCTTCTTTCAGAAGAAGCTTTTCCAGAAGAGATCTTCCGAAAAAACTTCTTCCAAAAGAGAGCGTCTTCACAGCAAAAGCGCATTGAAAAAGCGATCTGCTTTTTCGACAGATAGTGTCCACACTGAATGGATGCTATCTTGCATTTAAGCTGTGATTACTATGGACAGAGTGGCCACCAGGGCACCTGTGCTTTTTCCTCTTTCCTCTTCTTTTGAAAGAACTCCCTCTTCTCCATCCACACTTGCCTTTTTCTGAAAGAGCTCTTTTGGAAAAAGGCTTCTTCCTCATAGAAAGAGGTTTACCAATGTTGGAAAAACCACTCTGTTCTTTGGAAAAAAACTGAAAGAACACGATTGCAGTGTGGACGCAAGTGAAGTTTTTTCAGAAAAATGGCTGTTTTTCTGAAAAAAACTCTGCAGTGTAGACATACCCCCAGAGTGCATCCTGGGGCTCTAAGTCTGAGGCAGGCTCCATTAAATGCGTACACACTATTTTGGACTAATTTCGAGGCTGCTCCATAGTGAGGACATGCAAGCTTGAACTTATTAAATCGGGAATTCTTAAGTCAAATTTAGTAATTTCAAACTAGTTTCCCGGTATAGACATGGCCTGGGAGACCGCTCTGATTTACTATTCTTGATTCTTTTGAAAAACTCCCCTCAGTTTCTTGCCTTCACAGTTGTGGAGAAAAACTTGAAAACACGACTCTTAAATCACTCAGAAATCTGAAGGCAAATAAAGACCCCAAAATATATTTAGCTTAAAAATCAGGGTGCCTGAATCCTATTTTGAATGTTTTAGAGTTGCAATAGGTAATAGACCATGGTGGATGTTCCCTTTATTCCTATATAGTATATACATGCATACAGACACGACAGGGCTTTCTTCTGTTGTGCTCGCTACAGGCTAGCCACTTGCTGATGCCTCCCCATGATCTCCATTTATGCAGATTGGAGGACTGGCTGAACTAGGTGACAAACAATAGAGAAGTCAGATGGTTTTCCTGTACCTATTAGTGTACAAGGTCAGTGTGACTTACTTGTACAAATAGTATTGGATTTCTTTTCTTTGTTCAGCTGTGCTGAATTTGATTCCAACCTGCCCCATTTCTGACTTGTGTGTAAATGCAGCTCCTCTGTAAAGTGTTGGATAAAGAAGAACCCTTTTAGCATAGCCAGAGGCAGTGGGCTCTTTCCCTGAACCATCCCAATGATGGTCCTGTGCCCTGAATTGCTCTCCTTCCTCGTTTGCCTCTCGGTATTCCTGCTGTGAGGCTGACTAGGTGCCAAATATGGTGCTAGATTTTCTGATATGGACTCTTTCAATATGAACTGGATTGAGACCACGATCTTATTTCACAGTTCCATGTTTGGAAAAAAAGTAGGGCTGTCAATTGATCAGCGTTAATGCCTGTGATTAACGCAGGACAGGATTGACGCATAAAAAAAATTAACGCGTTAATCGCAGGTGTTAATGCTGTGCTGCCTCTTTGAAGTGCCGCTTCAGCACTTCAAAGGGGCAATGCAAGCAGAGCCGGGGATCCCCAGCTGATTCCCGGCTTCGCTGTTGCAAAGCCCCTTTGAAGTGCCACTCTGCAACAGCAGAGCTGGGGATCATCTGGGGACTCCAGCTGATCCCCAGCTCCACTTGCGGTGCCCCCTTGAAGTGCCGTGCCTGCGCTTCCAAGGGGCAGCACTGCATGGAGCCCGGGGTCAGTTGGGAACTCCAGATGATCCTGGGCTCCATGCAGCGTTACCCCGTTGAAACGCTGCTGCTGTGTTTCAAAGGGGAGTTGCGTGCGCTTAATTGTGATTAAAATTTTTAATTGCTTGACAGCTCTAAAAAAAAGCAATTCTGAGTGGCATGCCCCAGAAATCATTTCCACTACATTAAAACCGAATCTCAGAGCTTTCAAATCCCAGAATGTTGCACAGTTCTTTATGGTTCCCTTATAGCTCATTTTAAAGAGCAGATGTATAATGTGGGGAGGAGAGAACTCTTTTCTGGATACACAGCTGTTCTAGAAGGAACAAATCGGTGCCTCCTAGGAAAATTTTTCACATGTCTCCAAAAAACTAGTAAGACCAACTAACTATAGTTGTTATAATTCTTGTTTATTTCTGTAAATGGCACTTCAACACAATCCTAGTACAAGTGGCACCTTTAAAAAAACTCTTGTAAAATAGTGACACTCTCCATATTCTTGTCCAATGGTTCTTTTAACAATATTGTAGATTAATCAAAAGCACCCAGTCAAAGTGATAAAAATTTCCCGTCAGGCTTTGCTGACCAAGTGAACACAATTAGCAAGACATGTCCAGCACAGAATTTACTGCAAATGCTGATATTCATTGACTTTCAATTAAAAATATAAGAACTACACATCAAATGAAAGGAGGGCTGTGCCCTGGTGATCCTCAGCCAGATTTATGACTAATATACCGGAGGCGAGATTTTACTCTAAGTGCAGGTGAGTTTTTCATTCACAATGCAGCTTTAGAATTAAGTTAATTGAGTGATAAAGGAATCTTCTTTTTGACCTCTTGCCAAACAAAACAAACAAAAAGCTCCCTTAAATGGGCTTAGCTAATCAAGGCAGTATTAACAGGTGTTATGGGTTGCTGAGTTTTTGTTTATTAACATTCTGAAATGATTTCAATGGTACCATAATAACCTTATTCTGTCTTATTTTGATTTTAAAATCAGAACATTTCCAGCTTCCTATAGTTAATAGGGTCAAGTCTATGAGTCTGTGCTGGTTACCATGCCTTCAGTCATGTGGAATCCAAACAGCCATTATAATTTGTTTCTAAACAGATCAAGAGCTATTTACCATCTCAATGTTTTGTGCACAGCTGGGTGTCTGGCAAATGTCCAGTATCCATTAACATTTAAAAATTAGTCCCATAATGCATCTTTTCCATGGCTTGAGGAGTATACACACTGACACATGTTGGGAACCAATTATACTTGCACCACCATTAGTCTGGCTGCATTCAACTTCCCAGTAAATGAGGGCTAATTTAGTTTCCAGAATGGTGTATCTTAAATTCGTACAATGACCTTAGAGAGAGCCTAAGAGTTAAAGTGAAAGGAAATGCTCAGAAAGAATAATGCTGGTTTTTTCCCCTGAAACATAACAACACATTAGTATGACTGTTCCCAGCCCCTGTGCCTGTCTCTCAAAACCAGGTTCTTCTAATTCAGTGCTACTAAAATTCATGAGCAGAGTTTGTTTGGGGACAAATCAGATTAATAGAGTAAACTAACCACCCCACTTCCTCTGATTAAGGCAGCTAATGGAAATTTTTACATTAGCAAAAACATTAAGGCTCGTCTCTAGCTGTTCTAACTCCTTGGGTTATCATGTTCTATTTGTCCTAGAAGCTGGAAAGGAATAAATACTGACTTTTCTAATAAGTGTTAGTACACTTCCTAAGCAACATAACACTGCACAAGTAAAAACCAAGCTGCTAGTTATAGCTCTTAAGAGGTTGGAACGAAAACAGAAAAAATAAAAACGACTTTCTGAGGAGTGTTATCCTGAAACCTCTGCTGCCTTGAAAAAGTCCTTTGATAATATCATAGGTGCCATGGGGAGTGTTGCTTGGCTACTACAGTAGTGAGGACAGAAGGGTGGCTCTATTTTGTTTTTTGTTTTCCTTCTTTCCCGTGCTACATGACAGTTCAGCTCAGCCCTCAGCAATCAGGATTTAGACTGACTGCCAGCTGCTGCTGCTGCTGCCTTTGCTGCAACATACTGTACAAAGCTTATCTGAGCTCACTTAGTGTATGTCATGCTGTTTAATAAAGCTAAATTGCTCAAACAAAATACTCTCTGCCATAGGCTTTTAGAAGTCAGAGATGGTTTTAAAATTCTGCACTAACATTCATCAAAACTGTTTAGAAAGAGCTTATGCAAACTTCAGGAAAGAAGTAATTTTCAAAATAGGCACAAAGCAATACAGCAATGCTTGCATTAGGCATTAGTGTGCCAGAATCCGCTCCCTGGCACACCCGAGAATATCTAGCATTAATTATCTATCTTGTTTAGACATTTAAACTGAGTTGGCAAAGGTGCTCAGTTTTGTGCCAGGTTGAAGGTTTCTTATGTGGTATTTACAGGTATTGTACAAGTCACCCTGCTGCATGCCCAATTAGAACTTCCCTTTGCAAAATATTCCTTTAAAGTATTATTGTGCCTTTCTTTTACACACATTTTGTGCAAAATAGTTTTTAATTGAAATGTCTTATTCTTCGAAGCCTGCTCTTCTGGAGATATTTACAGATTTTTTTTTACTGTATTTCTCTCAAAATGTACGGCTTTGTTCAGACCACAGCATGTACAAAAACACCTTCTTGTAGTCTGTCCAACAATAATACATTTTCATGCATCATTGGCACTACAATGCTTCGTTTAGAGTATTGATTAACATTCCTGTTCTATGAGGGCTTGTTGGTTTCTCATCCCTTTTTATCGTTTGGGGAGTTCAAATATTGTCCTCTAAATTTACAGTGCATATGAGATTAGACAATAACAGCCTATATTAATAAACAAGATGCCAAGCAAATTTGTGGGCTTCATATATCTATCACTTTATGGCAATGACCATTTTTGTATTTATGTAGTATATAATCATTACTACAGTTTGTGGGCCATATTCTACCATCAATTCCATTGAAGTTTAGATAATATTTGTGAGGCAGATACCACCTCACTTTTTTGCTTGTTTTTGTTTGTTGGTTGGTTTTTTTAGTGTAAATGGGAGAAGGGAGAAAATGAATTTCTTTCAATTCTCTGTCTTGACAGTTTGCCTTGATTTTCATCTATTGGATTTAACAAAAATTGGAGCCTGTTTACATTTTTTAATTAAAGTCAAAAGCTTATGTTCAGACTAATATATGGTGTTAATTAAAGAAAATATAGTGACAGTCTTGAAAGACAAATGCATTTCTTCAGTTTAATTATTTCGTTTCCTACTAAGAAACAGCTCTGCAGAAGTCAATGACCCTTTAGAATATCCTGGAAGAAATGAACAATTAGCTTCATTTTTTTCCTACTAAATATGGAACTTGTAACACAATATGCAATCTATTAAAACCCCCTCTTAAAGAATAGCCTAATGTTCATGGGAGTGTCTTACAGTAGGCAAGGGTCGGAGGAGTAATCCAATCAACCTCATGGAATCCAGATTGCCCGACTGGCTTGATATAAAACAATAATGGCTTCAAAACATGAAAAGATGAGTCTTTCATGGTAAGAAATGAAGAATAACAGAACTCAATTTGAACTTTAAGAAAACTCATATGATTTTTTTTTAAAGAAACTAAACCAAATTACTCAAATTTGACTACAGTAGACTGGTGACAAACATGGTAATTTTAACTAATCAAGAAAGCATATATAATATTACTGCTAGCTGAAAAAGGAAGTGTAACACTCAAACTATAAATTAAGATAACATAGGGATTCTGGCGTACACCTACAGCTCTGGGGGAAAAAATCTGTTGCCTAGATGTTGAAGCTAAAGTAGGGACAAAACTGAGTTAAAATACACACTACTGAGATTTATTACAAAAACCTGGCTTTAATTCAAGAGAGAAAACACCAGAATCTTCCATTTCTATATAAAAGCAGTAAATGTATAGGTCCAGTTCTTCAAAAAAGATGGTGATGAGAAAAGTAGTGGTGCTAGAAACCACACAAACAGGGAATTACATATGCTGAGGCAGGTATGGGTATGATTTGTTTGGTTTATCACTTAGCTGTAGCCAGGCCTTATGTATCTCAAAACCATTGCCATCCTTGAACCATCACTATGATAGTCTGTGACCAATCCAGGAAGAGAATCCTTGGACCACATAGGGAGGCAGTGGTAGGAACCAATGATGGATCTCAAAGGGCAGGAATTGTACAGAAAACAGCTGTTAGCCACATCTTCTAACTATATCACTACTGGTTTAGCAGCACTACTTTGTTCAAAAATTGTCCAAAACCAGATTGCATATCCTTCAGCAAATGCTTGTTCATTGTTCATGAATTGCAAATATTCAAAATTTGTTCCAGATGGGTTACTTTCATAAGTCAGGTGGCGGTGCTGCTGGTCCCTGGTTGAATGATTTATGTAATTTGCCAACAGTGTGAATTTCAAATGGCACATTAGAATGTAAAGTTTTAAATTTACACTTTGTTCTCTTATTGTAAAAATCAAAATTTAGCATTACAGCTAAAAAGGTGGTTTTCATAAGAAACTTGCTCTCCTATGGGATGAGTGTGCAAATGTGTGAAGGCAACCAGGAGAACACTCAGTCCAATTGAAATTTGCTTTCAAATGGCAACAAATCTTCAATAACATGAATTGATATATCTCCTTTTTTGAAGGGTCAGAATAGGAAAGTAGATGTAGCTGAGCAGAAGGGTAAGTGCAGGGAGCTCTAAAGACTGTAGGAAGACAAAGCTAGAAGGAAAGATCCTACAGAATGAAAAAGGCAGAGCAGAGAAGCAGATGGTCCCATGAGAATCAAAAAAAAAAACATTTGCCAGGAGAATAAAATATTGTGGAAGCCATTTTAATATTCCTTATTCATAAGAGTCCAAACCAACTCCTACTCACTTCAATGGGTGGCAGATTAGAATCTTCATGCAAAACTAGTCTGCGCTTGCAGCACCTTTTGTGAAGATAATTGTAGAGTTTGGGGAGAGAACTGAATATTACTTTCTTGGGGCTTGTCTTCTCTGAGGAAGTAATACATGTGTTGTGTGTGGAATAATTGCCACCTTGCATTGTTTTAACAAAGTCTTGGCCTTCATGTCAAGGAACAAGATTCTCTGAAGTTTAGCACTCAACAGGACAGTCTAACCCAGTGGTTCCCAACCTTTTTGAGCATACAAAACCCTTTTCAATCTATTACAATTTCATGGACTGCTGCCCTCCTGGGGGAGAAAAAAAGAAAAGAAAAGTAAAAGTAAGGAAAGAAAAATAAAATAAAATTAAGGGAAGGGGAAAAGAAAAGGAAAGGAAAGGGAAAGGGGAAAGTTTTAAAAACTTTTTACGGCCCCCCTGCTGTACCGTCTCAGACCACAAGGGATCCACAGACCATAGGTTGGGAACCACTGGTCTAGCTGGTCTAGAAGCTAACATGCTTTTGAACACAGTTCTCTCAATCTGCCTGAGAGACAGGTGCAAGCTGGAACATTAGTTTAATAACACCGGCACTTGATATTCTAATTATCAACATGGAGTAGAAACAGATAATTCTTAAATGCTGGATTAATGTATATGTCTACAAATTACACTATGCCTTCAAGTATGGGCAATTCACATGTATTGTTGTGGTAATGTGAACTGCTGCCCCCTTGTGCGAGGTGCAGTGCACACATAACAAAGCCAGTCCTTCCACCAAAAATCTACAACCTAAGTAATTAAACAATTTTTTGTATTTGCAGCCCATACATTCTTTACCAAATAGAATTGCAGAGGAAACACTGCCTGCATGCGTCATGGTGCCATTTCCGATTCAAGATTTGAATCAGAAACAGGATACTGCTTTCCAAACTCTGAGCTCAGAGCAATATCCAAATTTTGTAGTTTGATGAAAGCAATAAGGGCATGAACAAAAACTTCTAAGATATTGGCGCTCCTTGTTTCTTTCCTTTATTTTCCTCACTGTATGCTGCAGAATGTTTTCTGATTTTCCACATTATCCACCCTGCTACTTTCTTTCCCATGAATGTAGGTAAGTACAACTCATTGGAGTGCTAGTGAATGTCTCCAAATGTGACAAATCATACTACTTTTTTTTCCATATCTTGATTTTCAGTCTGACACTTCCACCCTCCAGTGAAAATTTTTTAACAGCTTGAACAGAAAACTTGATCCACCAATCATGACAAAAGTGTTTTGAAGCCAGGAAAGAGATGGGAGAAAATACAAGATGCTGTGATGAAAGAACAAAGATGCAGGGCAAGTTCTGTAACCTGGGAATCTCTCACACTAGAGAGTCTTACCAACATGCCAAAACTAACCATCCTGTGAGCTGCTGGCAATGTACTGGGGAGAGTGGGTGATAGCTGTGTTCATGAACTGTTCATCTCAGTTGGTGAGTGTATCTGCAGTCTATCTAAGAAAGCATGAAAAGGAAACATTAATAAGAAACCCTGAAATGACAAAGCAGATGCTGCAAAGTGAGCTTCACCATGGGAGTGAAGGAGGAGAAGCCTGCTCAAAGGTTAATGCTCTCTTAACTTGTAAATGTACATGTGAATCTAAGATTCAAATGTGAGCCACTTCTGAACATTTTCTGTGTTGTTTGGAGGCACAGACCTGAACATTTCTGAGCCAGATTTTTCTGCACTAGAACACTCTTAATTGTACTTCACAAGGGACAATTCACAAGGAAAACACATCTGCCGCCTGTTTCCTGTCATATTTGAAGGGCAACATTACACGTCCAAGAGCAGAATACACAGTAAGCAATAGGATACTTGTCTATTTATGACATGGCAGTATGGCAGAAATTATTTTATTGAAAGACTTTTGCAAGGGAATTACTTTTCCCCACAGTGGGCAAAATTCTCTAAGAAATCATATGAAAAACTACATTGTTGTCAATTGTACAAATGAATTAAGGAATGAAAACAACAAAAGACTGAGGGTTTTATAGTGACACATCTCCTTTTATTGGAGTGAAAGTTCCTAGAACCTAATGTTATATCCAAACAATAATCCAGGAATTCTAATTTAGCATGGACTGGACCTGTCAGATTTTACCTTAATGAGGCTCAGATCAGTGGACAAGGAAGGGGAAAAAAATGGGCACTGTGATAATGTACACAGTACAGTAATTGGATCAAGCTGAGGCAGTGGAGATCCTTAATGTCAGCAGAAGGTACAGATGAAAGGGCTGTCACTTGTAAATTGTTTGCAGTCTTTCAGTTTTCTTTAACTTTTATCTTTGTAGATTTTTATAGAATATTCATATTTCTTTAGGAATTATAACAATACAAAGGTGGTAGAGTATTCAGTTAATATTACTACTACTAAATTAGACAATAATATAAACAGGAAAGAAAAGAGAGTAGATCAAGCCAAAAGGAACTTAATTAATACCAGAATAGGAGAGGCAAGAATAACAGTAAATTACATATCTAAGTTTTAGTCCTATAATCCATGTTCAGTTTTTATGCATTTATTTCAATGAGAGTTTTTCCTGAATAAAAGGTGAAGGAACAGACCCATTATTATTTCCAAAAGAAGTCCTTATACTCATAAGATAGTCTACATAGTGCTCCCTCAGACCATGATATTTCAGTTGACGTGATCCTTCTTCAATGTTAGGGTTTTTTTGATCTTGTATGACTGGTGGTCAGTTCTCATTTCTGTAAATTCCATATAATACTTTACAGTGATGTCTCCACAAGCAAAACAAATGTATTAGTTTCTCCCCTCAGTCTGAGCATGACTCATGCAGTCCTGACACTGGCAAGAGTACACATTGTAGAGGGTGCCCTTGCATACTGTATGCAAGGGCCATGACTGAGGCAGTTTGCATCAAATTGAAATCATGACAAAAATAGGATCCACTCCCCGACCCCAACTCACCCATGCAGAGGGATCAGAGACTTTATGCACCACTAAAAAGGGATGAGCAGCCCCTGCATCTCCCCTTCCCCACCCAAGAAGATTAGAAACCTCCCTCCAGTCCTCCATACGAATGGCTGGAGAGACCCTGCATCTTCAGGGATGGTCTAGCTGGTACTGAGTCCTGCCATGAGGGCAGGGGACTGGATTTGATGACCTCTTGCGGTCCCTTCCAGCTCTAGTGTTCTATGATTTTATGCAAAGGAGAAGCCCCCATGCCCTACCAGTCCCAGGCCCAGCCCCCTTCCCTTACTTCTGACCTGCTGTGGTGTTGCCCTCGAAGTCGGGTGGCTGAAGCATTCATGGCTGTGACATGACAGCGGTGATATTTAAAAACAATCCTTCCCTTCAATTCCACTCCCACCCACTCCCCTATTGTTTCATGAATTTTTATCCTGCTCCTGCTATTATGGCAGCAGGCCCTGCAGGATCCCAGTCCCACTGAAGGGTTCTAGTGTCAGTTTCCACTGGGATGAGCTGGCACGATCCTTTGCAGCTTTGGTAATCTTAATGGGCCTGAATGGGTGCCTAAGGTTCCATGTTAGTGGATTCTGAGGTAGGATCTGTGGCCCAAATTTGCACTGGGTGAAGATTCGTATGGCACTGCTTGGATCTCCAATTATGTCTTGGCAGGCAATTGGTGCAATATTAAAAACTGGAAGCATTTCTCTGGGGGCAGTCTGCTCTTTATTCTACAGTCCTTGTCAGGAATCTGGAAAGAATATCCCCTGGACACCACAGCGATCAGTCTACTTGTGTAAAACCATGGTGGTTAGTAAATTACTTCAAGGATAAGATTCCCCATGGATGCTGATGATCCTTTAAGATTTGAAGAAAAAAAAAAGACTGCCCAAACAAAACACTTCCACTTTATCGTTGACTTCTCTGTGATGTACCAGGGCAGTCTGCCACTGTAAGGTTTAGGAGGCCTGTGTAGCAGCTGGCACTCTTTTGGAGGGAAGCCCAGCAGGCAAGTGCTGGGAGTCATCTGAACCAGATGAACAGCAGTTGGGGCTGATTCTCAGCCAGAGGATATAAATGAAGGTGCCGGAGTCACAAGGCTGGTGAACAGCAGAGAGGGCTGGGACTGCTCACTCTTGTTGGTAATGCAGAAGGTTGTGAGAGGGCAAGAAAGCACTTGCCTAAGCTGGAGGAAAGTCCAGGACATTAAGCTACTGGAGGCCAGAAGGCTCCACACACTTAGCTGAAAAACAAGATAGTTGCTATTGTTGTTCCTGTCCCCTTCCCCTTCCCCACCAATGTACACACGGGCTACGTCTACACTGGCATGATTTTGCGCAAGAACTCTTTTGTGGAAGAGTTCTTGTGCAAAAACTCTTCCAGAAGAGAGCGTCTACACTGGCATGTTCCTTTGCGCAAGAGATGTGCTTTTGCGCAAGAGCATCCATGCCAGTGTAGATTCTCTATTGCGCAAGAAAGCTCTGATGGCCATTTTAACCGTAGGGCTTTCTTGCGCAAGAAATTCATGTTGCCTGTCTCCATTGGCCTCTTGCGCAAGAACAGTTGCGCAAGAGGGCTTATTCCTGAGCGGGAGCATCAGAGTTCTTGTGCAAGAAGCCCTGATTTCATACATTAGAATGTCAGTGTTCCTGTGCAAGAACTCACGGCCAGTGTTGACAGGCAGCAAGTTTTGGCGTGCAAGATCGCGCCAATGTAGACACAGCCACGCTTTTTGCATGTTTGTGCGTCCACAAATGAACCTCGCTTTGTGGAATGGGCTATAACCTGAATTGGGCATGGTCAAGGGTTTGTCCCAGCAGGCTGGTGGTCAGATCCACCAGGGTATGCCAGCATTTTGTACTGTCTGTAGTGGACATCTACTATTGTAAGACTAGTCTGCCCAGCATTTTTGTACCACTGTATCCATTTCAGTAAGCGTGTTATTTAAATAATGATATACTGGTAGAACCCCTGGTGTGGATGCAGTTAAGTCAATATACAGATGCTTTGCACTGGTATATCTATTCTTCTTTCTATATGGCAATAGCTTAGCTGCTATAAATCACTTTTATACTGATATAACTGTGCACATATTGGGGAAGGAGGAGATGGGATGTTCCACCATTCTAGAGATACTGGTATAATTAAAGCAGTACCAGTTTTTAATATTGACAAAGCTTAGGAGCATTTGCTTTACTTTTTTTTAATATGTGAAACTTTCCAAAAAGTATCTTATGTGTTTTGCACTCTTCACAATTTCTTGGTTGAAGGACAATCCATTTGAAGTTTTTCCATAAACTACAAGAGCCTCTCACTCCTTGCATGACATTATCCGATTGAAATATTAGTATGGGTATGTCTACACAGCAAAGTTATTTCGAAATAACAACCGTTATTTCAAAATAACTTTACTAGCATCTACACAGCCAAACCGCTATTTTGAAATTAATTTGAAATACGGGAGTGCTTATTTCAAATTTGATAAACCTCATTCCATGAGGAATAACGCCAAATTCAAAATAGCTATTTCAAAATAAGTGCTGTGTAGACACTTATATCGAAATAGGGGGCCTCCAGCCTTCCCAGGGTGCCCTGGTGGCCACTCCAGCCTCAACCAAGAGCACTCCTCTCCCTCCCTCCTCCCTGGAGCCCTTAAAGGGGTTGACTCTGGCCACTGTGCCTGTGCCACCTCCAAGCCTGCCAGCCCAGAGCCAGTAGTCACTGCCCCTGACCCAGTGGCCCCAAAACATGAGCCAGCAAGCCACTGGCAGCCAGCCCTCCACTGCTCCCCAGGAGCAGTCTGCCAGCTCCCAGGAGCCTTCCAGGGCCTGGAGAAGGCCTGGTCCAGGGTGGAAATCATGGACCTTATTCAGGTTTGGGGGGATGTGCCCAACGTCCATGATCTCCACACTAGACGGAGGAATGCAGCCGTCTATGGCAGGATAGCTTCCAGCCTGGCCACCAAAGGCCACATGTGAACCAAGGAGCAGGTTTGCATGAAAATCAAGGTGGTCTGGAGAGACCCCCCAACCCTGAGCCCTGAGCTTCCCCTTCCCCTTCTTTCCCCTTCCAGCTCCCTCCTCCCAGGTTTTCCCCTTCCCTCTCCCACCTCCTTTCCCCAGTCTCACCAGAGTTTCATTCCTCCCGGTTTTGTTAAATAGAGGGTACATCTACACTAGCCCCCTAGTTTGAACTAGGGAGGCTAATGAGGGTGACCGAAATTGCTAATGAAGCACGAGATTTAAATATCCCGTGCTTGATTAGCATATTCCCAGCCAGTCGCCATTTTGGAAACTGACTAGCCCGGAGTAACTGCCCGCGTCTACATGCGGCAGAGAAGCGGGTTACTGAGATGAAACCCCTTAGTTCGAATTAAACCTCAGTCCAAGAGGACAAGGCTTTCATCTCAGCCGCATGTAGATGCGGGCAGTTACTTCGGGCCAGTCAGTTTCCAAAATGGCGACTGGCTGGGAATACGCTGATCAAGCGCGGGATATTTAAACCCCTTGCTTCATTAGCAATTTTGGTCACCCTCATTAGCCTCCCTAGTTTGAACTAGGGGGCTAGTGTAGACATACCCAAAGAGAGTTTTTGTTCATGAAATAGGTGTATTTTATTTGACATCAGGAAGGGGGGTTAGGGAGGGGTAAGTGGAAGGACATGAGGGAGGAATGAGGCACAAGTCCCCAGTGGGGTAGATCAGGGAGGCTCTTAGTACTCCCCAGGGTGGAAGCTCTCCCACAGGGCCTCCTGGATACTGACAGCCTCCCAATGGACCTCCCAGATGGCAGCCTGCAGAAAGTGCAGCCAGGCTCGCAGCAATGTGTCCACAAGAAGCACCAGAGTGCCCAGGGGCAGCTCTGGCTCCATGTTGCAGAGTGCTGTGGTGTCCCAAGTGAGGGCAATCAGAGCACGCAGAGAGAAAATGCTTTGCTGTCCCTCATCGAGGTAGGCAAGCAAGCAGGGAAACCTGAGAACTGGCTGTCTAGAGGGGGTCCCTATAAGCACAGGCTCAGATAGCCTCAGGCAGCAGCCACACAAAGTAACTCCTGACCTGATGCCCTGCCGGACCTGGTTCCGACCGGCCTTAAATGTGATTCAGTGTCCACTCAGTGTGCAATGGAAATACAGATAGGGATTTCAAACTTGGAGTTCTCTGAATCATTGCCTTTGATGTTGTCAAGAGCCCTTTGGACCACAGAGGTGGATTTTTAACAAATCTTGGAATAATGGGGAAATTCCAGGGGATTAGCATCCAAGTTAGTCTGACACTGAGCCCAGGCCAAATCATGGAATGGCTGGTGTGAGATGTTATTTTGAAATGCATTTTTTGTGTAGACGTGTTATTTCAAAATAACTTATTTCTAATTAACTATTTTGAAATAAGATATTTCGAAATAATGCTGTTGTGTAGACATACCCTATGTGGCACATGGCCAGAAAGGGTATACCAGCTCATAAGCTGACTGACCCAGGGTCAACCTTTAAAGATTTGTTGGGATGATGCATAAATGATAAGTGGGCTGTTAGCATACAGTAGAGCTTTGAAATGCAAATTTGCATTGTTGTAGCAGTAGAATGATAGGTGTCTGCGCAGGTCTTACGATGTGAACAAACAATCCTTGTCAGTTACTATAGTTTTGCTTCAAGACCGGAATGGAACATTAACATTTACCATAAAACTTGAGTGTAGTAGCATTATTGTTTATATGTCTCTTTCAAGTTTGTGGTAAACTGCTTAACAGATTGTTTCAAAGATGGCCACTATCCTACTGATATTTCTTTCATTCATACTTGGAAACAAGGGAGCTCTCTCTATTTAAAAGAAAATTACAAGCTAGGTGGACATTTGTAAAGTACACAATGTTCTCCTGCCCTCTGACCTTACTAACACTGTAACTGACATGCAAACACTCTGTCTCATTCCTTCTACCTTTTGATATTAATGATACGATAACATTGTGACCCTCTAGTGCTCTTCATTTTGCTCCTGCTCTCTTCCATCTAGAAAAATGTCTCTGAAATGTGGGTAAGACTCTCATGACATCTGTTGGGGACATTAGCATTTCTAAGCCATTTCCATGGTTTATTACTATATACAACATGAAACATATAGCCAGACTGCTGCTATTTCTATTTGCACTTTATGCATTAACTTTGCTTCAGACATTTACCTTCCAGACATGACAAAGGAAGTAAATGCATTATTTCATGTTAGCATGGAGGGATGTCTTCCCTACAAGTATATGCATTTGAAGTAATAAGACGTTGTTAAGACACAGGTTGATGTGTTGTCATACCCAGTACTTAAAATAAGGAGAGAAACCCCAAAACATCTACTAACGTCCTTGAAGTTAACAGTAACTTTTCTCATGTTTGTTTGGGAAAAAAATGGTGTTGGGAAAGATATGAAAAGAAAGCAGTTGATTTGACTGAGCCTGTTCTGCATTTGTCAGTCCAACCCTAATCACTCTTAATTTATCATATTTGTGTTCTTAGTTCATCAGTTGAGACTTCCTATTCAACTTTGCATAAATTCCCCTACATTTTTTTCCTGGGTTACAGCTTTCATTGTACATCCTAAGGGTAAGTGAGTAACCTATGCTCAGAAGTTTACAAACTGAGAGGACCTGTACTTGTCTGATAAAATGTAGGAAGCTATTCAAGAGGTTTCTTTTTTTGTTTTAGTTCTTACACCAATCATATACTTTAAACCAGAGGTGGGGAAACTTTTTGGGGTCTAGGGCCATTGACCCACAGAAAGGAGAAAGACAATCCCCAATTTTCCCTCACACAGCAGAACCTGGGAGGGGGTGGGGGTGGGCAGCATAGTAGATTTTGTGTGTTCCAGACCTACAGAGGGCAGCAGGGGGTCTGGAATGACAGCAACAGTTCCCCAATGCCAGTTCCTGAACCTTGGAGACCAGATCCAGGCAAGCCGGGGGGCTGCATCTGGTCCCCAGGCCTGAGGCTCCCTACCCCTGCTTTAAACCCATGGATACATCAAAGAGGCAGAGTGTTTGCACTTGAAAGCTCTTGTCTCTCTTCCTAGTTGGGAATGCTTGCTAATGTTTTCTTGTATTTTATGCAGACACATTCTAATATGTAGAGCCTGAAAAAAGTTGCCAACATTTGCATAGACACTCATAGCAATCCTTACTTCATCTTCAATAAATTATTTTATATTTCAGTTTCTCTAACACAATTTTTTCTTCACATCCATCGAGTGTACTAAGATGCATAAAAAATGGTAACTGAAGGCCACATAGGGAAAATAAAAAATGCTTTCTCCTTTGTCAGGTATAAGTCAATCTTGCTTGATTCAATGGAAATCCCTTACTTTCCAGTTCAAGTTGAGGAGAGGAGATGGCCAAAATCAAACAACTGCATTTTACAGTAGAAATTAAATTTCTTAGCAAAGTAAACATTTATCCACAGTGATTGCTAAATGGTTTGCTTCAACTACAGTAATCTTTAGAATGGCAAATTATAACTAGATTCACAGATGCTAGAAGAGATAGCTCCAAGTATTTTGAACCTGCTCTTGCATACAGCATTAAACAGATGATTAGAAAAGTAAATTATGGTGGCTTATAGATCATGTCCCTATTTGTAGAAAAATAACCTTTTAGTCAATTATCTAATACTTTTTCATAGATCCTCACTAGCTACAATATTTCTCCTAAATACATCACCTACATGATGCTCTTTATAAATGCATTAGTATTTGTGAAGAGTATTGCCAAAACCTTGGGCATAGAGATGAAATCACTCTGAGGTGAGGGACAGTCTATAAATTCCATAACACATTTTTATTGTTTTCAAGTCCCCCTCCACCACCTTGTAAGATGGAAACAAATATGAAAAATTAGGGGCCCACCTGTTCGCTAATATTACATAATTATGGAATGCTCCTCACAAAGCCAAGCATGAATGTCCAGAACCTACCTGAGGAGTGCTGGTTAGACCAACGTCCATTTTGGAATTAAATTAATTATTTAATAGTAATTAATTCGATTAACAGCAATTATTTAATATATGCAAAAGCTATCAGGGACTTTTTGAGATTCGAGGTTCCCTGATTTTAAAGTGTAATCTATATATTTTACAGAGTTTGGCTGATCAAGAACTCCTCCTAAATGGTAAGACCACTAAATTCAGTAGATAGCTTCCTCTTATCATAACTTAAAGCAGCGTAAGGGTTTGGTTGTGCCAGGAAAACAGGGTGTGTCTGGAATGGATTTCCTTCTCATAGAACCAAACAAAAAAAAAAATACAAAATCAGCAAATCAAGTATAGTCCTCAAAATTAACATAACTGAGTGAATGTTGAAAGAGACTGAACCAAGAGGAGTCAGAAAAATAGGATGAACCTGGAAAAGGATTGCTTCTCAATAAACCTGACAGAAAAGAGAAAAAATTGAGAAATTTGGATTTCTTTCTTGGAGTAGTGCTCTCTTTTGACACAGCTTGATGTTTGAAAACTAGAAAAAAATGTTATTGGAAAATTGATTATAGACTTTTTTGTTAAAACATAGTAATGATAAGAATTTATAAGGATGAAGGAAAAATACACTTGATGGAATTCCCATTTACAAATATTTACTAAAAAATTAAACAGAAAAATGTAACAATCCCTTTGTCAAAGAAATCCAAAATAAAAATTAACTTCATAAAAATATCCCTGTATTTTTGAAAAAATACAGTCATTTAAATAAAACATGCACATTTTCCTTTTATTTTCCAAAAACCCTTAATTGAGTTAAGGACCTGAGCAAAGCTGGATAAATCTGCTAGTTCTATCATAAAAAGAGATATTGAGAAATTGTCTGGGACAGTGCCATATTCAGTAACATCACTGATTTGCATTTTGGATTTCCTTATTTTACAACAGGAATATGTTTCTTTCCCTACCCTTCAACCTCACACTTACCCTACAGCTGACTAGTAAACTGATTTATTTCCATCTTTCACGTGATCTCCAGTAATAAAAGTTCTGCAAGTCATATTAGGTCCTCAGTGACAGCTGTGCCCCCACATTCATTGTCTTCAGATTATCAGCTACATGTGTGTGCAACCACTTATGGTGCACAGCACTGTAATGGCATTGCACTGCGGAGCAGTCATAAGGTTGAAGTTTTACATTCTAAAAAGAGAACACAGCAATAATTCGACCCAGAATAGAGTATAAATAGAAGGAATCTTGTCTCCTTTCTGTAGCTGTTCCTCCTGGAACTGGGACCCTGGACAGCACAGGATGGAAGGAGTGAGGACCAATATAATGCTGCTTGAGTTGCCTTTGTTTTTCTTCTCTCACCTTCCATTCTGGTTTTCCTACAAGGGAAGAGGAAGATAGCATTAACAGGGAGTGAGGGGACTGCTGCTTTGTGAGTCAAGCATAGAGATGGCAAAGAACTAAGATGAACTTTTTTGTCCTATTTACCATCTCTGCTTCACAGAGCTTTGCTTCCTGACTGGTACAGCCATAATTCTATCTCTAAGAGCTATAGCCAGGTTGGATGAGACACAAGGACCATATGGCAAAATGAAACAATGCATGCTGTAGAAAGAGACATGACAAAGGACTTTGAAATTATTCGTATTTAAGGGGGTAACTGAAAAGTACAGTTTCCCTGCAGGACCTGCAGCGAGTGATTTTGCAGGTTGCATAATCCTGCAGCAAACCAAGGAGCCCTTCTATTACCAAGTGTTACTTCCTGCTGAGCATGCCCTATATCCTGTAGGAATGCTTCGCCCTTTCCCACTGTCCTCAGCTGTGAGTGTATTTTCTAGGGTACTGATGTCTGATTTAGATGAAGTTTAGTTCAGTCAAACTATGTTTGTGATGAAGTGCTCTGACCTGAATTTTTTTAACCAGATTCAATTAAATGTAGTTTCAAGAGTAAATCAACAAGGGTATTTTATGAGGTCCCTATAGGCAGTGAAGAGTTTTTCTTATGCCCCCACAATCCCTCAGCTACTGTTGGCTGTTCAGGAGCAGCAAGCTGCTTAAAGTGATGTGGGGCTGCTCTGTGCTTGAGGATCCTGGCAGGGAGGCCTGTGGGCCAGATCCATGGGCTATATCTTTCCTGCCCCTGATTTAATCCATGGGTGTAACACCAAACTGAAGTTGGTTCTCCTACTGAGGCTGCAGCTACCCGCCTCAGAGCAGACTCACGCCCACCAAGTATAATATCCTGTTGTTTCCTCTTTTCATCACAGGAGGGAATGGCTTATGAAAAACATTGTTCCCTTTTACTATTATAGGCACCCCAATTTAGGAGGAAGCTTTCTTAAACTTGTGTTGGGAAATCTGTAGCAATGAGATTGTTCCTGGTTTCACAGGTCCTTTGCAATAATCTGAACATTAATGTTCAACTGCGCTTGACTTTTCAATCTAGCTGAGCTGTTCATTTCACAGCACAATCTGAAAGGAACAAAGAAGGAACAAGAGATAAGAATGAAAAGTCCAACCCGTTGCAGATTGCTGGTATAATTTTGTGTGAAAGGGTTGTTCAGTTAATTTTGTTTTTGATGGTAGATATGAGGAAAACTATCATAAAGTAATGCAAGAGCTTTGTAATAATGCTGGAGAATGCGTACTAATATTTAATCTACTGTGTTAGTAACATAAATTGTCACATGGAGATTAAAAAAAATTAAGAATGAACACAAGCATTTCTTATTTCTCAATGCCAAAAAAAGGAGGAGGTGGTCACTATTGTCTGGGTTTATTGCATGATTTATTTGCATTGTAGTAGTGGTATGAGGCTCCAATGGAGCTAGAATGCCAGTGTTAAATTTTGTATGACCACATCAAATGATGGCTCCAACAGTTTAAAGTCTGAGGCCTTGACCCTATACTGAGCATTGTCATGCTAGATTCCTGGTAGGTTCCAGCCTAGGGAGGCATGCATTGAAGAACAGAGTTCATAAACTGCTGGAGTTCATTAATCCCCAGAAGCCCAATCTGCAATATTTACAGGGAGAAAGTTGTAACAGTCTCCACTGTTAGGGACGGGGGATGCAGTTCTGGGAGGCCAGATTGTGGAAAAATGTATTCTCAACAAATACTATTAACAGACTTTGTATCATGGTTATAGCCATGTTGATCCCAGGATATTAGAGAGAGAATGTGGGAGAGGTAATATCTTTTATTGGACCAACTTCTGTCAGTGGGAGAGATAAAGTGGTCTAATAAAAGATGTTACCTCATCCACCTTGTTTGTTTTTCCCAGGGTGGAATATAGTTTGGTTAGAAAGACTTTGTCCTAAGCACTTGAAGGAAACCTGAAGAGACTGAGGAGGAAGTGAGGGGGTCAGTAGTTGTGGGGCTGATATGCATGCGTGTAATAGCTCAGTAGTGAAGGCACTCTCCTGGGATGTGGGAGGTTTGGGTTCCAGCTGCTGCTGCAAAGGAGGTAGCAAAGGGATTTGAACCCAGGTGTTCCCTCTCCTTGGTGAAGCGGCTAACCACTGGGCAGTAACAAGGGAATGGTGTCACTATTACTTTGCAAGGAAATTGGCCTAGTGTAGAGGCTTAACTCCAGATGTGGATTCATAGCTGAGATTTCCCATCTGAACTAAGCACCTCAGTCTCTGCGTGCATCTGTGCTCTGAGTGTTACTGCTTTCCTCTGCTTTTTACTCTGAGCCAGAAGCTGGCTCAGCTCACCATGAGACAAATGGCTGGCTTCTCTAAATCCCTTTCTTAGGTGACCAACTCTGCTCATGTAATGCTTGGGGATTCTAGGCCACTTACTGGGGACTGTGAATTCCACTACACAGCAGGGCACTTAGGAATTAGGCATTTAAATTCCCTTTTGGCATGTCTACACTAGGAAATTATCTACGAAATAATTTATTTCGAAATAATAACTCCCAAAATAACTATTTTTTGAAATAGCGTGTCCACACTACAGGGAGGCCTTGAAATTAGTGTGAGGCAGGTTCCCTGAATGTGGATGCGCTACCTTGATTTAGAGCCCCAGGAAGCTCTGGAAATTAATTTCTTCAAATGACTCTGGAGAGTAGTTACAGGGCATCCCCACTGTCACCCCAATATACAATTGTTCTACACTAAAGTCGTTGATGCGTGTAGGATCTGATGCATCATAAGTCCTCTCTTTCCCCGCTCTTAAGTCGCACAACCTCTCCCCCCCAATTTGTGCAATGGAAGTCAGCTGCAGGAAAAAAAATTCCCAGCTTTAAGTTGTTTTGCTATAAGTCCAAGTTTTTTGGAACATATCTTGGACTATCGCGAGGTCGGCCTCTATTTTGAAATAGCAGCAGTGGCGTGTCAACACTACCTCTATTTTGAAATAACTATTTTGAAATAAGCGTTATTCCTCATGGAAAGCAGGTATTATTATTTCAAAATAATTAACCCATTATTTTGAAATAATGGGCTTGATAGTGTGGACACTCTGCTTGTTATTTTGAAATAAGTGTAGACCAGGGCTTTGTGAAATTTAGCCCATGATATGTAGCAGAAATTCAATTATAAAATAGGTCCTAGGTGTCAATCCTTCAAAGGGCTGGGTTGTGGAAAGAGGGAAGAGAGAGTTAATATTATTGTCCTAGGAACAGTATGTCTGATAAACAAGATTATCTCTAATGAGATTATCCTCCTTGGATGGGATAAACAATTGATGAGTTCCTGTGTCTGAGCAATCCTGAAACAATTGTGGCAACAGGTGGGAAACTGAAGTAATGTAAAGCAGTTGCGCCATCAACTAAAGAGGACTGCCAGTAAACAAGGGCCTCTTCTTAAATTAAAGGGTGGCTACTGTAGACAAAAGCGAGGACATTAGTAATGCATTTGCTTAGAGGCACTTGATGTGAAATGACATAACATGCATCAAAGAATTTCTCCAGTGAGAGTTAAGTATTTTATTACAGATGGATCTGTTTGTGAGAAGCTTCTGTATTATTCCTAACAATGGCACATTGTTCTCTGGCCTCTACCATCGCTGCACTCTGGTGTTTATTAATGGAAAATGCAATAGTATGTTGGGCTTTGCCAGCATAGTCATCCAGCTGTGAACAGCATGAATACAGGGAGTTTTGTGCCCCCCCGTCAGTAATTTAAAATCATATACTGACCAGTTACTGAGGACTGGTGACAGCTGCTATGCCTGGCAGTCAGTGTCTCATAAAACATCTCTCTGATTAACAACCGGGTTAGAACATGCAAAATAGATTAAAAAAAATACACGATGTGGCATTAAACAAACTCAGACAGACTACAATGAGCCATAGTATGGATTTGTGCTCTTCTGACGAGAGCTGAGATTCTTGTCCAATGTGGATTTAGGAGAAACATATTGATGTAATTACTCTCTTAAGAACAGAAAAAGCAATGAGCAGTCCTGTGGCCCTTTAGAGACTCACCAAAACACATAGAATGGTTAGTTTCTAAGGCCATGTCTACACTACAGAGAAGATCGAAGCAGCCATAGTCGATCTTCCGGGGTTCAAATTAGCGGGTCTTGTGAAGACACGCTAATTTGAACTGAGAGGGTGCTCCCGTTGATGCTGGTAGTCCTGCTTCTACGAGGAGAAAGGGAAGCTGAAGGGAGAGTGTGTTCTCTTCGACTATCTGCAGTGTGGACGGTGCCAAAATTCAAATTAAGATACTTTGACTTACGCTACGCAATTAACATAGCCAAAGTTGCACATTTAAAGTCAACTGTATCTCATAGTGTTGACCACAGGACTACTCATTGTTTTTAAAGTTACTGATTAACGCGGCTACCCCTCTGAGATTCAAGAACAGAAGAGTAAGACTAGTCAGTAACTAGGTAGAAGGAGGAAGGATAGCTTTGTATTTAAAATATGGGAATGGTTTCTAACCTTGGCTCTGCTACAGATTTCCTCTGTGACCTTGAACAAGTTACTAGGGCTTAGTTTTGCCATCCTGGAAAATGGAAATGAAATGCTTCTGCTCTAACTTTTGGGGTTGTGTGATGCCTAATTCACTGTTGTTTGGAGAAAACAATCAGTGCAGACATGGAAATGGAAATTATGCTGACCTCCCCATGTTGTGTTCAGGCACTTATGATAGCAGCTTGTTATAGGAAAGAACACAACACAAATCAGATATACACAAATGAAACATACCTATTGGAGAGCACTTCAACCTTCCAAATCACACTTTGAAAGATCTCCAAGTAGCTGTCTTGTCACAAACCAGTTCTTCAAGCCAGATCCACAGGGAAGCATTGGAATTAGAGTTCATCCGCAAATTCAATTCACATGCTAATGGACTCAATCATGATGAAAGTTGGTTGGGACACTACCAATTTAACAACCATTGAAGGTGCAAACAGCTCTCTGTGTTGTATCCTTCCTTACATGGGAATCTATCTATTGACTTTGATTTTTATCTGCTTCAGTTTAACTATCCAATCTTCAGATACTTACTGATGCTCTATCTCCCCGCCCCCCGCCCCGCCTTTTTCTTCCCTCCCTCCTCCCCTTCCCCTCTCCTATTTATTTCGGGTGTACACATCCCAAACTCATAACTCCGGTCATCTGAAGAAGTGGGCTGTGCCCACGAAAGCTCATGATACCATCTACATGTTTTGTTAGTCTATGAAGTGCTACCAGACCATTTGTTGTTTTTTTTTACTTGCTATGGTTAGGCCAAACCATAGCAGTTAAAGCCACAGGGTCTGCTTTTCCACATGTAAAATATGAGTAACTCCAATTGAAGTCATCTTGCATGGGAGAAATGGGCCACTAGTTTTCAGTGTTCACTCTTATATTTGTACATTTAAGTCATCACTACATATGCGTTAATTATGTGTCTCCTATGAGCCTGATATCCCTGCTACAGAATGTAGTCGACTCATAGAAGCCAAAATTATTTACTTTTTAGCAAACAGCATTTACATTCCTGCCACTGCAGGTCTCTGATGATTTTTTTTTTTTTTTTTTTTTGCTCTTAGTTTTCTGGGACAAATATTAATATAGTTAATGGTCATTCCGATATTCAAAATCAAAAGCTATGTTAGTGTTTTAAGATTATTCTACTTTCAGTCATTTTAGACTTTTTCACATAATGAATCCATTTAAATTTCTGGTTTTAACATGAAACAAAGTGAAACCTGAAAACTGTTTCAGCCAGCCTAGATTCCTTTTATCCTATTGCTCTTTACTAGTCACAAGTGCTTCAACTATGAATTTAGCATCAGACTAGAATTATGTTGCCTACTTAAATTTGATAAAGCTCCACATTAAGAGGAAAAAGCCTGTACTATGCCAGACATACTTTTCTATTCCATTTTATATTCTGTGGCGCATTTTTATATACAAAATATATGTAAATATATGTATATACTTATATACTTATTCTGAGTCATCTATATAACAAATTGACTCAGAATAAGTGTTAGCATGAAAGACGTTAAGGCAGTTTTAGAGAGATATATTGCAGGGTTCAAATTATGAAAGCCTCATGCCATATAAAAATTTACAATATATTGCAGCTTCAGAATTAAGCAAAACACACCAGAATCCACATGTGTAAAGAATGAAGCAATTGATTCAGAGTTTAAGGCCAAAGGCAACCATTCTGATCACTTAGTCTGACCTTATGCGTAACATGGGCCACACAACTGCATCCAATAAATTGTGCATCAAGTCCAATAACTGGTGGAAATTGTTTGCTCGAATTGAATCTGAAATCCAAAGTTAGCTAAAGACCAGGTGGAATAGTTCTGTGTGTTAACCTGCTACAGTGTGAATTGTGAGTTAGAGTAAGACAAGGAATATTAGTATTTGCTGTATTTCTCTTTTTCAGAAATCCTTATCATTGGTCTCTCAGTTCAGCACTTCACTAGTTGGTTAGTTCACGTTCTCCAAATGCTATTATGGCACAGAGGGGACATTAACCCAGAAATAATTAGAATAGCAATTTGACACTCGCTCTGCACATTACATCCAGCAGTTGCACACACCGTTATCCATGGAAATCAGCTGGCTCAGACTAAGAATTAGTTTAATAATGGAACCCGATTTCTCGCTGAGTCTATTATCCTAGACTCTATACTTAACATTCTTTTTATTTGCTGATGGAAACTCCTACTAGAAAAGGAAAGGTAAATGAACCCTTCTCCTAGCCACAAAATGTGTTGGAGTTTCCCAAGGGTTATGGACGTAACACCTATTTAGCATCTATATCGTACACATGCTGGTTGAGATGTACAGTCCAAGGAGAATGATATACTGAGGTATTTCAGAAAAATACAAAAGTATGAGACAATAGTGAAGGCCCAAGACCTAGTACTTGATACAGTAATGATGTAGAGCCATGCAGGTCCATTGACCTGTTAGTAAATACCACTTGTGGGATTATTAAAAGCACAACCCCATAAGGAGCTGTATGGCATCACAATAGGTGGCACTTTGACTTGATGAGGCTCCCTGGGGCAGAGAGTGCCTACTACAGCACCCCTTTAGACAAATATTGAAGCTGGGGGATGAGCTCCAGGAGCATAGTTTGACACGCTTTCCCTGGCTGCCATAAGCAACATGCCCACATGCTCCTCTTTGCCTCATGTTGTATGAGGTCTACTTCCTGTTTCAGTCTGCTGTAGCCACTGCCGTTCTGGCCTCTTCCTGTTTGCCAGTCTCATTCTTTGAGCCTATGCATGGAAAAGCCTTCACTGCTTAGGAAATGCCAACTAGTACAGACGGCTGTAGTAAGTTTCCTTAACAGCACAGGCTATCATGAGCACATTAAACCTGCTCTCTGCTCTCCTCACTGGCTTCCTATAGAGTTTCAAACCAATTTTAAGCTCTCCATCCTTATCTTCAAAGCACTCAGTGGCCTGGGCATCTAAACGATTACCTAACGCTCTGGGCTCAAGATTTGAATCAATTACTGTTCTTCTGACACAAGGGAACATTCAATAATAAGTGTAAATCTTGCCTGCACTGGGCGTGAGCTTTCGGGGGGTGGACACTCCAAGACTGTGGAATGAACTTTCCCAGGAACAAAGTCTGCTCACCGGTCTCAGCACATTCTGCTCAAAGTCTGCACTTCCAATTGTGAGTGTGATACAGATGCTGCATGCCAGCTAACATGGGTATAAAAACCAGTGCAGTGAGGCACTGCTTAGGCAAGGATTAGTCAGAATTCTTGCACTGGGAGAGCTCATGTCCAAGCACTGCACTTCACAACTGTTTTTAGCTGTGTAGTGGCCTGCTGCCTCCCCCACCAGGGCCTTTCACTGCCACACAGGTCTGTCCCTAGGGGCATGCAGGTCAGGGCAACCCAACCTTCTGCCCCAGACCCTGTCTCCGCCACACTTCTCCTACTTGTGCTTCACCCCCACCCTGCCCCTATTCCACCCGTCTCCCATGGCCCGCCCCACCTCCTGCACCCATCGCATCCCTTCCATGAAGACTCCACACACCCAAGCAACGCGACCTGGGGAATTGCACAAGAAACCCCTATCAGAAAACGCACGGGTGCGCTGATGGCCATTCTGTGAATGGCCATTAGAGCTTTCTTGCACAAAAGCATCCATGGCACTGTGGACGCTCTCTTGTGCAAAAGCACGTGGCAGTGTGGATGCATGCTTGCACAAGAACTTTTTGTGGAAGATCTCTTCCACAAAAAGTTCTTGTGCAGGAAGCCTGCAGTATAGATGTAGCCTAGCTGATTAGTACCATAATAAATTAATAACAGGTCATATAGCAAAGTTGCCAGCCATCACTGTAATGCAGTGTGCAAAAGCTAGGGTTTTAGACAGTGTTTTGAAAAAAAAAAAAAAAAAGAGGGACAACAACTCTGTCTAAATAGTGTCATTTAACTGGCACCAACTGTGGTACAGGTCCTTGAATTCTGCGAGCTTCGTTAAAGTCCTGGTCCCAGTAGCACTGGAACAATGTTTAAGGTGGGGGGTGCAGAGTTGTGCCCCCCCCATTTGCAGCAGTATCCCTCCCTGCCCTATGCTGGGGCCAAATCTGGGGGGTGGCTGTAGAGCCCCAGATGTGGGGGGCCAGCAGGTGGGACTGGCAGTGATGGCAACCCTGGGGCTAGCAGCTGGGACCCATAGATGCTGCAGCTGGCGGCAGAGCACCAGGGCACTGGGCTGATGAGCAGAACCCTCAGGCTGGTAGCTGAGAAACTCTGCCCCCCCCACTCGACTACACCCCGCCCGCCCCCGCCCTGAGGTATGGGCTTGTGCCTGGGATCCCAGTGTAAAGCCGTTGGTGGAGACACTGGGCCCAAAACCTGGGCATTTTGCAGCACCCTCCTGTGTTTATGCCTGGTCATGCTAGCGTGCTCTGGCATTCTCAGCGCCATGTTAATCTTTGTCAGTAGGAAAGAGCACCACATTATTTGTGAGACCCCCCCCATTCTCCCCCAATTTTTGCTGTTGGGTATGAGGTTATCCCATACCTAAATGATGTAAGAGGTAACTTGATGTGAGTTTTTTGGGTGCATTTAGCCTCATAATATGTTATTAACACCAGACCTAGGCCTCACATGTAAGGCTTTCTGTGCCAATTGGCTCTCTCTCATAGTTACAAAATTGTTGTACCTGTAACCAAAATTTGACCTGGAACCTGAGTATTTAAAAGGGTTTTCATGAGTTTAAAGAAGAACGTTACCCTGCACGCTAACCCATCACCCTGCCACCCGTTTTTGTTGATGTAACGCTGGAGAAAATTCATTAGTTTACATTAGTTACTCCCTTTTTCACAGAAATCATTCCTATAAATATAATTAGCACACTACTTACAAGAGTGAATGTTTAGAAACAGCTGCTGTGTACATTATTTACAGTAAATGCTGACGCACTGTGGTGCTTAAATGTGCCTGTTAGTTGAAAAGAAATCAAGGCACTCGCTTTGTTATTCGAGCAGGTGGGACTCTAAGAGATGGGCAATGTAGTTCGACAAACTGTTCCACACATCCTTCCCGGGAACATTTTTTCATAACACTAGCAAAATAATATGTGGGTCTGAAAACATCAATGGTCAGGCTACGTCTACGCTACGAGTTTTCGCGGGGAAAAAAAAATATGCCGAGGGACTCATTTGCATGAGTCAATCTCATTTGCATATTTTCTGCTGATCCGTTTTTTGCGTTCTGGGTTTTTGCACAAAAACAAACAGTGTGGACATTTTCTTTTTGTGCAAAACCCCCTTTTTCTGCAAAATCTTTATGCCTCCCCCCCAAAAGGAGGTATACCAATCTTGCGGAAAAAGGGTTGGTTTTGGGGTTTTTTTGCGCAAAAAGAAAATGTCCACAATGCTTGTTTTTGCACAAAAACCCTAGTGCAAAAACGGCTCTGCAGAAAATATGCAAATGCGATTGTGACTCGCAAATGAGCCCCTCATTAGCATATTTTTTGCCGAGAAAACTCCTAGTGTAGCCGTAGTCTCAGTGTAATGGGCAATGGAATAGGGCCATAATTCTGACCAACAGTGAAGTGTAGCAGCTGTTTCGGTTTCCATTCCCTGGGCAGTGATTATTACTCTGACTAGATAAGATATTTGGTGAGGCTTTTTTCGCCCCTTTGGCTAAGCCAGAGAGTTCACCTCTTTCCAGTAGAAATTAGACAATCCAGACCCACAGAAACCTGCAGCCCTTCCTCCAGTGGGCCTTTAATCAGCCCTTCCTTAGTGGAAGAGGATTATGCCCAACACGCCTCCAACCCTCCCCGCCATGGGAATGTAAGCAAGTCCTGGTAGTTCTGCCTCAGCACCTGCAGCAAGGTCCTCATAGGTAACACAGCAGTCTCATTTGTCCTTGTAAGTACTCCCTACCCTGGCTGACTTGCCTTTTACCCCTCACACTGACCTCCTGCCTCCGTCAGGCTTTTAGTATGTAGTCATAGTATGCACTCAGGCTACGGGCACCTGCTCTTAAAGGGGGCAGCTGTGTCACAAGGCATGCGTGAACAGGCAGGGTTTTTTGTCACTGTTACGTCACTACTGCTTCCCATCTCACTATCTGAATTTACCATAAAAGCATCATGAGCAGAGAAGGTGATAGTGTATGTACATCTGCGTCTTGTAAGTGGCGTTTCTGTAGGTCACAGTCAGTAAAGGAGACTTGGCAATGGAAGATGCAATGTAGATGTGTTATTGGCAGCACTTTCATTTTGTAGGTGTATAATCAAATGTTTCATGAGGCATAAAGGATCTGATGACAAAGGGCTCTGGGGTCGGCTGATCCCCGTCTAGACTACCCCGTCTAGACTACAGCTGATCGGCACAGTGCGGCGGCCATTTTGATGTAAATGAAGCGGTGATTATTTAAATCACCACTTCATTTCCCTTTGCCAAGTACACTCATCTACATGGCTCCGTCGACGGAGCCATGTAGTCTAGACACACCCCAAGAGTCCACACCAGAGACAGAAGAAAGCCTTAGTCAGATTATTTAAAGTGTAATGAGCCAGACTCGCCTTAGGGCTGTGATTATGTTACCACACACATTGGAGCAAACTTGTCCTAAAGTGAGGCTAGCCCTGAAGTCCCCCCAGTGTAGTTAGGTTCTCATGTAGTCTGTTGGGTTCTCATGTAGTAATGTGGACCAGTGGTTTCCCCTTACAACTTCTGGTTGCTGGGCCAAAGTGTGTCTCTGTCTCCTGACTCCAAACCTAGCTTGTGCAAGTGAGATGTACTCAGGACTATGTCAGGAGCCAACCTACACCCCCTTCAAGATGTCTTGTGTGTTCCTGGGTCACAGCTGATAAGATTTTAATTCATATTTGGGCTATGGATGAAGAGGGTTAGGGGGTGGAAATTAATCCTCATTAAAGATCTTCCATTGCTTCTTGCTGATAAAGTTTCCAGTCTAGTTCTCCAAGAAGTCTATCAAAGCTTTAGCTGCTGTTCCTAAGGTTGGGGAAATGCAAAAATAAATTATATTTTGAAAGGGCAAAAGCAGGCCTTCTTGATACATTATAAGCCACTAAAGATGCAAACATATATTTTTCCTTTTAGTGGCATGTGGTCAGCCTCGAATATATGTCTGAAAATCCTTTACAAATATGAATAAAAGAGAGTCCATCCACCAAAGTGAGAACTATATGGAATTATGAATGGTAAACAGCAAAAGAATATGATTAACTAGAGGGCACACTTGAAGGAAATCAAACAGGTATCAGAGATGGGACAAATAGGCATCCATCAAACTTAACATAGCTCTTTTGGTTTTGAATATATTCAACCGGTGAAGAACTTTATACTGGACCAACAGGAATATATCCTAATGTATCTGTTCTTTGCCTTGCTCACTGTTCATCTGTTTCTGTGCCACTCTACTGAGGCTTTAGGTGCACTATTTAACTGTATTACTCATGCAGTAATTCCAACTCTTTGCGTGGGGGAAGGGAGGAAGTGTAGCTGTCACTCTTCAGTGATGATGCTTGCTTGAACTGCAGTGTGATTAACAAACACCTGATGCTGGTGCAGGAGGGCACCGTATGGAGTTTGTAATGGCACTAAGTGATGAACATTCATTGAACGGTAGTTTATCCTAATTGTAATACTTCAGTATTGGCAGCCTTTAACTCCCACCAGATTTCTAATTCCCATAATGTTTATGGCTGCCAAATTAGGCCATCTGTAAACACTAAAACTTGAAACACTCACCAAATTCATAGTGTTAATATTTTTCAAAGTAAGTTTGATCAGCTGCAGCTATATGAAGGAAGAAATCACCACACAGCTCCCCTTTATAGCTGCCCTCTTCCAGCCCTCCATAATTGCCCATGGCTTGCTAACCCCTAACTGCTTTGCCACATCATATTAAACTTGTGTCTGTGCTTTCTTAAAAACATTTTCTTGGCACGCGGTGTAAAGAAGTCCAATACAGCCTTATGTACCCCAGAAGGATAAAGGGGAATTGACAGAGTTCCATCAGCTCACTGTTATTGTTGACTTATTCTGTTTAGTCCATGGAATAATTAATGCTATGGACTTAAATGACATTTAAATTAAAAATAAAAGTCAGGGAGGAAACACACATGGATCACTGCTGTGAACAAGTACAAAAGCCAGCACATTTAAAGAAGGAAACCAAAGACTATTCAAATATATAGCATTACAAGATGAGATTTGCAAAGTTTTCAGTACACTTTCGCATTTCAACCTCCTGGCTGGGACTAGATGCACCACACACAAAAACACAGATTTTTTTTTTTTTTTTTAAAGAAAAAGCCTGTTGTTTGGGTTCCATGTTTTACTTTAAAGAGCTACAGTGACTAGCACTGCATTATTTAGAACGTGTGACTGAGTCCCCAGACAGTTTTAGCATGTAATGCGTGGAAATAAATTGTAGACCCAACACTAACACAGAGGTATTACTGATTCCAGAGAAAAGAAGAGATTTGAAAGCAACCCTTATTTTGCAATGAAAACTAAAACTTGTACAGCTGTTCTAAGTGGCATTCATTGTTTGTGTTGATTCTTCCATGCAACAGTTCTAGAGGATATGGTATGCAAAGTTTAGGTGCCTCAAAGCAGCATTTCCATACAAACATTACTGTTGTAATGGCAGCTTCAAAAGATGCTCTATGTACATAACAAAAAACTAATATTCCACAAATACAATTTTAAAAACTAAATAAAATATCATCTCTTGCGGGTGAAGTATGTTTACATTCACTTGGCTTTGTCTTCCACTTATAAATAATGCAGACACTGATTCATGAAAGTGACTCTCTCTAGACTGCTGCCTGAAAATTTCTTCCCTGTTTTGTATGGTCCAGAGATGTTAGTGGATCTGACTGGAAGCTGAAAAAAAATTCCAATTGACATGTCTATAGGAAATTTTCCCCCATGTTCCCTATAAAATAATTTAGAATTTGAAAATGTACAATCAGCTTTAATTATGAACTGCTCTATAGGAAAGCATGGGCTTTCCTGGAAGTCATTCTTAAGGTCATGAAATCCAAGGTTTTGGGCTGGCAGATGACAAAGCTCTGTATCCCGTGTCTATGAAGATGGCCCTTGAGGTGGCTCATTGCATTGTTCCTGAGCAGTGGAGTGCTCAAAGATGGCTAAATTACCATCAGAATTGAATTGGTTGCACTGATGGATGCTCACCTGTGAACAATGGAGAACGGACAAATGTTTGTTGTCAAACTCTTAAAACTTTTGCCTGAAGTAAACATGAATGTGCTCCCTGAGACCCAGATTGCTAAATAGGCAGGCTGCTGTAGTTTGAACCAGTTTGGCTATTTTCAAGCCAAAGTGCTGTGCACTGCAATAATCTAGCCTGGGGATAATGAAAGTATGTATGACAAAGGCCATCCAGACAATCCAGAGTGTAGTTTACTAGACAGCCACAGGCAGCAGAATGTGTGTGTCATGATCCAGGCTATGTGCGAATCCAAGGCTGAGAAGGAGGTTGAAAACGTAGCTGGAGTCAATGAACCTTAAGTCAAGCTTTGGTGCTGTCCTCATAGCGGGATATTGATGGGCAAAATGCGCCTGTCAACTGCCCTTACTTCTCTCAAGGAGTAAGAGTACCAGCGCCAATGGGGCACCCTCAGCATTTGATTTAGTGGGTCTTTACTAGATGTGGCCTAAAATGAAGGCTTTGAGGACTTCACCAATAAAAGAATGTCTTTATGGGGCATCTCTTGAAGATATCATAATCTTGAAAGCCTTCCCTTTTGCTGCAAGCAATAACCCTATTATATTTGGAATTAATTTCAGCACACATGCCTCGTGTATTTGTTACTCTAGGCCAGTTACACTGCCATTATCCATCGATCCCATGTGAATAAAAACATAACAATGATGAGCATCTTTGCCATGTTGGTCCTATTTGACAGAAACATTTTCACTTCATTAATATGTCACCAGTTGTATTCTGGTAGCCGAAGAGTAGTCATAATTTTAATGGTTCATCTGGAAATGATTTTTTTCACAAAGTTATGGCCACCAGAAAGTTAGAATAGGAGATTGCTGCTGCTTTTCTGAGAGCAGTGTGGGCTAATGGCTGGTAAATTTTGAGTACCAAATAAGGAAATGCTACAGTATCCTGCTATTGTAATGTGGTAGGTGTTACTAAGTGCATTTTAATGTGAAACATTTTCCTCAAATGCCTCAAATCCATATTGTATATGATCAGGATAAAGGCAGACATCTGAGCATAGACACAACTCTTCAAGTTTACTGACCGAGGAGCATATCGGCTTTCATAACCTGAAGGTTACACTTTTCATTCATTACAAAAAGACAGCTGTAGACCGCCGTGGAATAAGGTATTCAAATATTTATGTAACATTGGCGATAAAATGTCAGTAGTAATATAAACATTTGGATTGCAGTGTACCACTCAAATCTTAGGGCTGACAGGAAAATAGTTAACAAGCTTTGGAATTCCTGACACATTAAGGATACATACATTCTTTAGATAGCTAGTTAATAGCTGTAAGCTAAGCAATAGCTTACATCATGCATTAAATTACTTGTGACTGAAACAATTAGAAAATCCACACAATTGGTAAGATATTGCATGCAGTAGCCTTTCTGCAACCTGACAAAGCTCCTGGTTCCTTGGATTTAGTGAAACGCTGCCCCCTTGTGCAGGAAAGGGAAGCAACTCCAAGAATTTTTCCTGGCAGAATGATATAGTTAATGCAGTTTTAGAATCCAATTCTACAAACCCTTAATCAATTGATCAGTCCCATGAACTCTGATGAGGCCATTTTAGCATTCGTGTTTGCTAATTTTGAATGGGAAATATGATTTATTTCTTTTAAACAGCCTCACACACAAGGAGCAAACCCAAGATCTCAGTTGTTCAAGAGCTGACTTTGCATTAGGTGTGTAAAATGCCTAGCACACGACATGCTTAATCGTTGACTGGGATATTTAGATACTATCTCAGCACAAATAAATAAAAAGTAATAATTAATAGATGTAAAGGCATTTGGAAGCAACATACCAGAATGAGTAACCAAATCCTTTCTTTCTGCATATACTTAAAAGTACATTAAAATAGAACTATGACAGCATTCTTACACATCCATTTTGTTAAATAAACTAAGTTTAGAAGCCATTGGTATCAAGTGAGAAGTAAGCACAAATGATTTACATAACTCGTTTGTTAAGCGCTTCAACAAATTTGCATGAACATGATGTGCTCTTATGTGCTGAATGCCTCTAAAGTGGATGGTTACTATTTATTTCTTATCTACTCTTAGTAGGTCACTAGGTAGAACAAAAGCTAGAAGAGACGCCGTATGTCACCCAGTTTAGTGATTACAACCCTGTGTGAAAAAGTCGCATTTAGGTGTAGCTCACATTTGAGGATTCAGTGATGCCTTTATTAATCACTACAGCACAGATCCTCAGCTGGTATTAATTGTCATAGGGCCACTGGATCTGTCCCTGAATTCGCAAACTTGTCATCACATGACTAGAGAGTACATCATTTACTGTTTCAAAAGGCCAGAATGTAGCATTTTTTTGCAATATTAAAAAAAATTAGTCCTGTGTTACTAAGTGGCTGGAAGGACGCCTTCATTATATATTGAACAAACAAGGCAGTGAGAGAATTTGGCACTGATGCTTTTCTTATACATGATGAGCTTTTGTGTTGAGGTACTTGTGCCCTTGCTTAAAATGCAATACTTCACCCTGCCAGCTTCATTATTATGAACATTCGCCTGCTGAGTCTCTGGACATTTCTTACACAATGCAGTGCCTGGGAGGAATCACTTAAAAAGTAATTCAAAGAGAGATCCCAGCATAAGTGAACGATAAAGCTTCCACCACTGCTTGTAGATTATATAATTTATATATTCATTCAAACAGAAATGAACAAACAGTCCTACAGCAGCCAATACACCAGTGTACTGTTACTTATAAGTAGAGCCTTGCAAATCCACAGATATCTACTTTATATCTGTGAGTATTCACATTCGTGGACACGGCTATCCGCGGATCATCAAATACAGATACAGAGGCAGATGTGGATACTGATGTTGTAACTGCGCCGGGCTCTACTGATAAGATTTGCTGTTTTAATGAAAGGACCAGTATCTTCAAAGTTAATTAACTCAGTTTACAAAATTGGTTTATATACCTGCTCTCTTTCATATTACTAACTTGAGTGCTAGTTTAGCAAAAACAAATGCTAATGCAGTGGCCATGGCTATGGAAATGACATTGGTAATAACGCTACATTTCCGATAAAGTTCTTCCTATGTAACTTGCACTGGGTGTGCTCCCTCACAGCAGCTCTAAAGCCAGCATACCCGGTTTCAGAAGGCTCCCTATTCTGGGAGAGGCTGCTAGTGGTATAGAGTTAGCAGGTTCCTGTGCCACTGCTTCCTTCTCTTTTTTGGTGTTGGGCAGTAATGAAAGGGGTCACTTATATCTGGCTGATCCTTAACTGACATAGCAGTCCCTTGGGCCCATTGGCAGCTAGTGTGACTGAGAGCGGGGTTTAACTTGCTCAGAGTTACACTGGAAGTACTGCGAAGGAGAGACTGGAGTCACTTTGCAGTTCTCCCTTCTGAGGTGCGCTGTGTGCAAATCTGTCAGAACGAAGGACCCAGCCCCCAAAGTGTACCAGTATAAACGGAACTTCATGAGGTGAGAGGACAAATGTAAATGTGCAAGCCCCCAGCCCGTCCAACTATATAGTGTAGCAGTGGCGGGTCTTTTCTGCTGACACGTGGACTTTTCTGCTGACACGTGGACTTTTTGAAATTAACGTTTGCTTGCAACAGGGCACTTGCTCTCATTCACCGTTACAAACTGGGGGCACAACTGGGAGCACATTAATACTAATACAGTGTACATCATTGCACCCGCTTTTATGGTTTAGGAACATTTTGGGTAATATACATCAATGAAGGAACCATTAGCACTTCTGGTACAACACATCTTGCCAATCTTACTACAAAGGCTGATGTGAAGCAAGTGCTTTTCATTATTATAGGAGGTTAAATGACTGTTTTCCTGCTTTCAGAGGTTGCTGGTTCTGAAGTCTGTTTCTCTACTCAGGAACACTTAATGGAAGCCAGCCAATGAAACCAAGATAAATTTAATTATAAAATATACAGCTTTTTTAAAAACGGTAAAATGAACCACTTTTGAAGCACTGAGAAAATATTTGTGGCTAGGGAGTAAAAACTTACCAAGTGTGTTGAAATCTGAATATGGATTAGCCAGGAGTGTAGAAATGAATAAATGTATTTTATTCTATTATATTAATGAAATGGTTAATTCTGTTGCCATAGCAACAAAGAACAGCCATGATAAAAAGCTAAAGGTCTATACATAATGCCTGATACAAGGTCTCTCTAATTCTAAAGCTGATTTTCTTAGCTACAATAGAAGTGATATGTGTTTTCAATATCATCTTAAGCTTGCACATCAAATCCTCTAGCTAATCCAATAAATAGACCAGCAGTATAAAATGGCATGTATGCTTGTACATAGTAAACCTTAAGAAAGAGGTTTACCTGCACACAATCTTAAGAAAGGATCTGGAGAGTAGGAAGAAGGGCTCTTAAAAAAGGAGGGGGGATAAAAGGAAACTATTTTGAATGTGAAGGTAAATCTGGAAATATACTACAAAAGGAAAATGCTGCAATTATCAAACATGCTATTGCATATCAAAACAGTGCAAAGGTATCTGAGATATTAAACATAATTGAACTAAAAACATTAAGAGGTGGCTCACATTAGCAGTAAGACTTTATTTTCTTTTCACTTATATTTTGCAAACATGAGGTAGTAGACACAATTGTTAAGAAAACTTCCAAATGCTAAAAAATTGGGAGTACCAAGTTTTATGAAAAAATTGGAAGAAAATGTGTTTTCAGAAAATCATTGTTTTCACCTGTCTACAGCCACAAAAATAAATAAAACTCTGCTTTTTCAGTAATGTGTATGTGTACTGTATGAAGGGGAGTTGCTACTAGTTCTTGCCTGAGATCCAGCCATACATTAAGGGAAAATAGTGGTTTCTACTTTTCTCTTCATTTCTTTGGGATGCCTACACTGGATCCTATGGGGTGCTTAGGAAGGAAGTAAATAGGATTTATGAGCGGTCAACATCTTGCAGCACTGAACCCTCTGTTCACAATGCATCTGCAGATCAAAATGGAAGACCAGTTATATTCCTGGCACTTACCCCTCTTTGGCTATAATATGATTTGTCAAACTTGGAATCAGCCTCAATTTTCATAAAACACTCCCCTTTAAAAGAAACGGCATCTGTTGACGTCACAGGAATCAGACATAAAATTCTGTACCTAGCACCCTCATAAACAAAGTGGATGATTTTATCTTCAGGCCATCTAATTTGCATGATAATGTCAGCTCATTTCCCGTGAAACATTAACTTTCAGCGATTGTATATTATGTCGTCAGTTACCAGGCCTAAACCTGTCTCCAATAAGTGCAAGCAAAAGCTGTGATTACAAGTAGTCTCAAGAATAGAAGGGTGAGAAAAATGTTCTTTAGGCTGATGAGTTCTAGTTGTTCCTGTATAAATCTGGAGGCAATTACAGTTGTGGGTCATCCAAAGGAGAAATTTGTCATTGACAGCCTGTTTCTAGAGTGAAATGTAACAATAGATCTCTCAGGTTTTAAGGAGGAATTCTGAGACTTGTTTTAACAATATCAAGCTTTAATCTCATTGAAAATAAAAGATTTTATTTAAACATATTACAAAACAAGGGCTGCTGATGTCTTTAATAAGCATATATTTGAAGAGTATGAAAGTACATTTCTTATGACAACTGTCCCAGGCCGTGATTGAGGATTACCAAGAGGGTATGGCACACTTGTGGCTTTAAGCCACTATTTGCTCACTTCAGACTGATGTACCTGTGTGCCAGTCTAACCCCCTGGTATAAGTAGAGCAGCCAAAGGGGTGTTCTAACTTGCCTCAGCTTCTGGTGGCCCCACCATTATAGCAGCCAGAGTGCAGGGAACTCCCATCCATGGTCCTTTGCCTTCAACCATGCAGATGAATTAGAGCAGTGGCAGGTAACCTGTGGCTTGCAGGCCACAGGCATCCCATTGGGGCTCTCTTGTGGCCTATGAGACATTTTGTTTATCATTGCCATTGCACAGGGTAGCCAGATTCTGTTGTAATTTTTACCATGACACCCACATAAAGCAAGGGTATGCGAAGTGAGGTGCATGCTGACTGCACACAACATTGACTGTAAGAACCTTGTGCTCAATCTGCATCCAGTCAAAGTACTGCAATGGTTTAATTGGCACACCCCACAAATTCTAGGTATGCAAGCGCAGTTAGCAAAACTACCCAATACCAGGAGACCATCTTGATTAGGACAATCTTGTGGCCCACTGAGATGAAGAGGCCCACTCTTGCGGTCCACTCTCTACTTTAGGTTGCCCATCACTGAACTAGAAGAAGCAATTAGGATGTCTCTGTGCCATGTGAACCTGTGTTATGTCAGAGCATGCTGAGCTGTGCTGGCTTGAGCTCCTTTTCACTTTGGCAGTGATACACATAACCCAGTGAAGTTAATGGCTTGCTAGTGTATTTGAGAGATCTTACGTAAATGGAGAAATTAGGTTTTCCAAATACCCCTGGGTGGGAAAAGGAGAATCTTTTTCCCACTCCAGGATGGCAAGTCTAGATAACATAGAAACCTTTTGGAAATAATCAGTGACTGTACAGCAAAGAGAAGTTTGTATTTTGACACAATACCTTTATTTTGCTTCACTGGAATTAACTGGAATTCTCTGTATTCATCATTTTTATTTTTTTTAAGGATCTTATTCTCAAGGAAGTAATCTGCTTTTTTGCTGAGGAAAAACTGCACTGCACTGCAAAAACTGGAAATTCGACTCCAGTGTCATGAAAAAAAAAGTTAACTGCAGAATAAGGACTCAAAATGGTGTTTCTATTATCAAGCAAAGATGACATGGAAATTTGCAAGAGAACTTACATACAAACCAGAGGATGGATTTAGTAATAACTTTTCTCAAAGGACTAAATGTACAGTGCACATATCCTTCAGAAAAAAGAGAAAATGGTAACAGCAAAGACAAAGCAACCCAGATGGCCCATAAGCAGACTAATTATATGAAAGACCCAGAAGCAACTCTAAAGTTACCAATCCAGCTGCCTAGAGAGAGTGCCAGGTTGCCAGATGTTGCCAATGAAAACATATCTTCCACAGTTCATCAAAGAAACAGAGCAACATGGTGAAGTAAAGCTGCTGCCAATAAAATAAATATTTTATCTAAAAAGACTTTTATATGTGGAAATGTGTTGAAAAATATAAAATATTAACAAAATGTCCATCCCCCATGTTACAATATGAATGAAAGATTTAACATAGAAACTAGTTTGTCATTATAATTAGCTCTGTTTATCGCTATGTTTATTTATCCCACTAGACACTGTAGACACAACCTTGGGCTCTGTTAGGTCAGATTTTTTTTTTGCTGCAGCCACAGGACATAGTGGCTAGCTGAGCTGAAATGGGCTTTCCAAACTGTGGTGGGGCGATTGATGGCACACACATTCCCATTATAGTTCTCCCCCTCCTTACCTCAGAGTATACCAGTCATAAGGGGCACTTCTCCATCATGCTTCAGGTTCTTGTGAATCATTGTGGGCATTTCACAGACATAAATGCAGGGGGGTCTGGAAAGGTGCCTGATGCATTCATCTTCAGGAACAGTGGCCTATACAGAAAGCTGCATGCTGGGACTTTCTTTCCAGACCAGAAAATTACACTGGGGGATGTGAAAATGACCATAGTGATTCTAGATGATGCAGCTTATCCCTTACAGCCCTGGCTCATGAAGCCTTACATGGGGCACTTGGACATCAGTAAGAAGTGGTTCAACAACAGGCTAAGTCAATGGTTGTTGAATGTGCCTTTGGCACATTGAAAGGGAGATGGAGATGTCTCTTCGGCAGGCTGAACCTTTTGGAGGATATCGCCAGCGTGGTGGCAGCATTCTAATGTTTACATAATTTGTATGAGAGTAAGAGTTAAGTAATTGGCCGTGGATGGAACAATGAAACACAGTGTCTAGATGCACCCTTTGAGCAGGCAGACACGTGTGTTGTCAGAGGAGCCCATAGGGGGTATGTCTAGACTACATGGCTAAATTAGTTTACCTGGCATAGTCAACGAGGTTTACAGGATCGGTCGGCAAAGGCTTCCCCAGCCAACAGATCCACGTCTAGATTGCCACGCTGTGCCGGATCAGCTGATCGTCGGCACAGCGCGGCCGCCACGTTTATTTTAATGAAGCGGGGATTATTTAAATCCCTGCTCCATTGACTATGCCAGGTAAACTAGCTTACATGGCTCCATCGACGGAGCCATGTAGTCTAGACATACCCAGGGTGGCCATCAATGTCAGGGACACTCTGAGAAACCACTTCGACAATAAAGGACACTGACATTCCTGCCTCATCCCACTGCTCATCCTGAGTGAGGCATTCCCAAGGATATTTCAGGCTTCTACAAGGGTCAAAGCAGGTGGTGGGGGTTGTGTAACACAAAATAAGATTCAGAGGGGCAACCGACTTAGTCTCTAACAGGAAAAACTTAAAAAACAACAAGGAGTCTGGTAGCACTTTAAAGACTAACCAAATATGTAGATGAGCTCTGTCTTTAAACATTTGTCTTTATAGATCTCTTTCAAATCAGGATGTTCTGTGGTAAGGATTATTGGAAACCTCACACTGGCGTTAATGTCCAGCTGTTAAAGTCACAGCTGCTTTCACAGAAAGCGGAGCGTGATGGGGGAAAACATTACGGCTTTGTCTACACTGGTGCGATCTTGCGCCAAAGCGGCCGCTCTTGCGCAAAAACTTGCTTCCTGTCTACACTGGCCTTGTGTGCTTGCGCAAGTAAACTGACGTTCTACTGTATAAAATCAGGGCTTCTTGCACAAGAACTATGATGCTCCCGCTCAGGAATAAGCCCTCTTGCGCAACTGTTCTTGTGCAAGAGGCCAGTGTAGACAGGCAACATGAATTTCTTGCGCAAGAAAGCCCTATGGTTAAAATGGCCATCAGAGCTTTCTTGCGCAAGACAGCGTCTACACTGGCATGGATGCTCTTGCACAAAAGCACATCTCTTGCGCAAAAGCACATGCCAGTGTAGATGCTCTCTTCTGGAAGAGTTTTTGCACAAGAACTCTTCTGCAAAAGAGTTTTTGCGTGAGAATGCGCCAGTGTAGACGTAGCCTACTTGTTTGCGAAAATGTGCAAGTGGGCATAGAGGAAAGGTAACTGGATAAGGAATTTTGCATGTGTGGCCAGGCAGACAGATGTGTAGGCATGGAAGGATGGCTGTTGTGTTAGAGTTCTGTTTGTGTTGACAGTGGGACCTCTGCTGTTAGTCACTCTATATCTGGAGAAGATTCTTAAGTATCTCATATTGGTCTTCCATGAGCTGTAGCATGCACTGAGCAGTTGGGTTTTCACTTTGATCTCAGTACATCTTTTCTCCTCTTTTCTGTGCTTGAAATGTTGAATGACGTAACACATCCTTGACCAGATTTTCTCTCCTCATCCTGTTTTTTCCTTAGTCAATGGAGTCTGTCTGCTGGTGATGCATGACATCTCAAGGTCTAGTCAGGAAGTAACCATTAACAATGGAGTGAATGTACTGTTCCTGCTGAAGATGGTAGCATTTCACTAACATGCACATTTCTGAACAAAAACTCACACTTGCTACCTTAGAGGCAAACACAGATCTCTCCTTACCCTGTGATCCTTGTGATCTTTAAATGCAAGTTAAAAGCGGGGGTGGAATAAGTTTGGGCCTGAGTTGTTCAAGAAAGTACAGTCTCGGCTTATGCAGCAGGTGCACATGGAACAATTTGTAGTAATCTTGCACTTGTTCACAGACTGCCATTGCTCTGGCTGACAGATCACTGCTGAGGGTTACGAGGCAAACCTGGACTGAACTTCTTCATGATAGTGGGGGGGTGCCCCACTCCTTATGCTGCTAAACTCTGTGCCTCCTTGGTTCTGGCAGCAAAGGATGAGGAATGGTTTGGGAGAGTGTTTCCCATAGCAATGGGGAAATGGCAGCTCTTCCATAGAATCTCTATGAGAAAATTGGTAAGTGCATCAAGCAAAGCTTCAACACCATCTCCCAGCGAAATTCTATTAAATATCTCTGTGCACATTGATGCTCTGTTTGGACACAACACAGACCCAGGCAGGGCTTAGCCAGGCCCCCAAGAGACATCCTCTGGGGTAGGCCCGTGCTGCTGCTCCCCACCCCAGCTGCAAGAGCAAATTTCCAAGCTGCTGCCTGCTCCTCCCCCGACTCTGCTACAACAGCAACTTTCAGCCTGTGCTTTCACAGTCCACCCAATCCTGCCACGCCCCCCAGCCCTTGGCTGCACTAGAACTGAACGCCCAGCAAGGCCTCTGCTCCCCCTCTCCTGGCTGCACTAGATCAATTTTGCACCCCAGCTGCACTGCCTTTCTTGCCTGCACAGCAACATATTCTACATCTTTTTCTAGATGCATGTCCCCACATCTTTTCCCTTGCGTCATGATCTACATACAGTTGCTGAGGGTCCTCACAAACATCAGGACTTGAGAACAATTGCTTGCTGCCTGGTGCACCAGTTGCTCCTGGAATGACCCTAAATCCTTCATCTGTTTCCACCTCTTCTAATACACTGTGACCAGGAAATGGTTTTTTGAAGTTCCTGTGATTTGTGGGTGGGAGGGGCATACATGTTTACCTGTCTGAGGAGCAGCAGAGTTCAAAACGCTGGCCAGAGTCACTAATTGGGCATTGTGGGAAACATGTTGGAGGCCAATAAACTAGACAAAAACCTCCCATAGTACATGCTACATAATGGTCAGTAATAAAGGCAGGAAGCGAGGGGGAGAGGGACAAAAAGTCTCATGCACAGGTGGAAGTTTTTTGTTGCCAAAAATGGCCATTTGCCGCATCGCAACATGAATGCTTTCCACGTTTTATCACCAGAAAGGGTTTTCTGACAATAAAACTTGCAAGCATATACAAGGACTCAGGCTTTGCCTATATTGGCAATTGAGTGACAAACATTTTGCCATTCACAAATGCTTATTCCCTTCCCCGTCTAACCATAAAGGCTGTGTCGACACAGCTGTGTTGCTAAAAGCGGTCTAGTGTAGACAAAGCCTTAGCAGCTCCCCAAGGAGCCTCTTTATGGATTCCTGCAATGTAAAATAACACTGAGTGTAAAAAGTTAGAAAGAATGAATAAAATTCATGTGGAAACAAAATATGACCGATGATTGTGGATATAACAAGAGAAAAAAAAAACCTTCTGAAGTGTATGGCCATTCTTACCCTCTCCAGTAAATAAATTGTAGTTTTGACTATGTTAGATGCATAATTTCTTCATGATTTATGGGGTTTTACTCCTCCAAAGTTTACTTGATAGCTGCTCAAGCACATAGGATATTGATTGTCCTATCCAGCATAATGATGTATTATAGCAAAGCATGGATTTTGACGTTTCTGCTAATATGCCATATACTTATGTTATATGCTTAAGATACTCTTGGCAGGTCTCTTATGTTGCTATATATTGACAACAAACTCTATTTACCCAATGTGACAGGCTCCAGTAGAGTAATGAAGTCAGGTATGGCAAAGAAATGGATGTATAATATGTGGTATGGTAGAGTGAGCAAGTGTAGCATCCTAGAACAGAATTCCATCACATGACAGAGGGCTGTAGGCTTTTAACCTTCCAATAAAAAAAGTTACAGAATGAAAAGTACAGCAATGTGGCCGGGAATAACACATCCACCATTTCATATGTATACTAACCATGGTCATAACATGAAAGCAGCAGAGGTTGTGAATACCATTGTTATTCAGCACACAGTTCAGTATACACTACTTGATAACAATCTTCTTAACTGAAGGAGAATCAGAAGCTGTATGTAAAGAATCTCATGACTTACCTTCCCCTCTAATTTCCCCAACAGATGGAGCTTGTTCTCATGATGAAAGTCCTTTAGCTGAGGTATGGATAATATATTATGGGATATAGAAACCCAAGGCCTCCAACAAAATTACATTTTACTAATCCTCACAAACTTTTGTTACCATCTCAAAGTGCAAACAGTGAAAAGGGAGAGCAAGAGAAACCTTTAGCTGAATCATTAAAGTCTGTAACTACCAAAGGATCACATCTAGTAAGAGCAAGCTGTCAAACAGACCATGCTAGAGTAGAGGAGATACCTTCTACACGGTGAATACTCCTTTCAAAAAAGCTAGACAGGCAAATGTGTGTGTGGAAAAGGAGTTATATGGTAGAAAAGAAAAAATTCTGTCCTTTATCCTCCTCTTTGAGAGGCATGAGGGTAACATGGCATCCTGAACAATTAATGTGCGTGCATGTGTATATTATCTCATTAATCATTTTAGAGTGATTTTTAGGATAAGCAGCTTCAGGGGGTAGCAGAGTTAGTCTGTTAGGGTATGTACACTAGCTCGTTAATTCGAGCTAGGTAGGCAAATGAGGCGACCAGAGTTGCAAATGAAGCCCGGGATTTAAATATCCCAGGCTTTATTTGCATGTTCCCGTCCGGTCGCCATTTTGAAATTTCACTAGCCCGAACTCACTGCCGCGTGGCTACACATGGCAATGAAACGTTAATTCGAACTAAGTCCTTAGTTCAAATTAACTGTTACTCCGAGCGGCAGTGAGTTCGGGCTAGTGAAATTTCAAAATTGCGACTGGACGGGAACATGCAAATAAAGCCCGGGATATTTAAATCTCGGGCTTCATTTGCAACTCTCGTCGCCTCATTTGTCTACCTAGCTCAAATTAACGAGCTAGTATAGACATACCCTTACAGAAAAAAAAAACCAAATGGTCTGGTAGCACTTTATAGACTAACAAAACATGTAGATGGTATCATGAGCTTTCGTGGGCACAGCCCACTTCTTCAGATGACCGGAGTTATCTGAAGAAGTGGGCTGTGCCCACAAAAGCTCATGATACCACCTACATGTTTTGTTAGTCTATAAAGTGCTACCAGACCATTTGTTGTTTTTAGGATAATGAAAGACCATCTGACAGCAAACTTAAAATGCCCCACACAAGAAAACCTATTTAGCAAATGAATACATGCAAGAACACCCACAACTTGTTTAATGCTATTTATTTATAATTAGGTATACATATATAAACAGAAGAGCAGAAAATACTAAAATGTGTATAATCAAAGATTATGAGTTTTCCTGATCACATAATTAACTGAACAGACACGTTATTTATTATTATGAAACGAATGGTTTTATATTCAGACATGCGTAAAGAAGATACCAATAAACTTGTTTGAGAAAGCTGCTAATGAGAATGAAACACTGACTAAGGCTAAAATACTCTGTTGGCAATCCTGACAAATTTCTATTTCATTTTGGCTGTAAGATTACTGTGGCCAAACATAACCACTAAGGAAGAATAATTGGGAGGACGGAGAATAACCCAGTACATCTACCATGGAAGCTACATCTGCACAATGAGCTAAGGATGTGATTCCCAGCTCACACGCATGTACTCATGCTAGCTCTCATCATAGAATCATAGAACACTAGAACTGGAAGGGACCTCGAGAGGTCATTGAGTTGCATCAGTATAAATAGCACAGTAGTCACCGCAGCATTGACAGTGGAGGCACAGCTCATGCTAGCTTGATGGGAACTAGCATAACTGTTTAGTTGTGCTACAAATCACACTCCTAATTCACAGTGTAAACACAGTCATAGGGAAGCATGGAGAGGTAACACAGACTATTCTCAAGTAATGAAATCTTTAAACGATAGTTGCTGAAGCATTAATTAGCACAATTAAAATTTATTTAGACTTCATCTATGCCGAAAAAAGGTGTTAATCAAAACTTGAAATAACACCTGGATTCTGTAATAACAAAGTTTAAACCATTTTAAGAAGTGTGCTGTGTTTGTTCACTAGCGGAAAATAATCTAGACAATATGAAGAGTGCAATATAGATCAGTGATTAACAAATTTATTTTTAGAAAAGTCTAATGTAAAGTTGAATTGAGGAAGCTATAAAAATACTATATTGTACACTGAAGCAGCTGAAAGAGATTAATCCGATTAGAAATATTATTTTAAAGCTCCTTTCACATGTTTTTTTGGGAAAGAGAGCAAACCACACTGCTTTGTTTGCATAGAATATAGGTAATTACAATTTCAAAGAAATTTTAAAAATTAAATGTAATGTTTAATTACAGAATGTCTCCTTGGAAACAGTTTGCTAGCATGTTAAATTGTAGTTAGATAAAAACGCTCACTTAATTATGTTTACAACTAGAAGCTCTATAAAGATTAATCATCATATCAGATATTTGCAAAGAAAAAGTTCTTCACATAATGGACAACTGACAGCTATCAACTAATCGCTGCTTTTCTGAAATCTGAGAAAATAGATTGCCTTAAAATAATCACTAGAGAAAAAAGCCATCATTACAAGCTATCAATGTTATGTATTTTAATACAGTTAAAATTGCAAGTACTAATTGGAAAGCAAATTTACCGCATCAGGGAAATGTAAAGTTCACATTAACTGCTGGACTGATCACCTCAACACACTGAGTTCACAGCTAAGGGCAGACCTCTCTTTGGTTCATAAGGTGTTGTCCTGGAAACCATTCTGATGCAGTCAATAATAGGGCAGACACTGAGACACAGATTGCAGCCTGTACAACTGTCAGTAACAGTGGGCAGGTGGGTTTCTGGATCAAACTGTATAGCCTGCAAAGAGAAATACATAGTATTGATGTCACTTATGGAAAAGGTCAAAAATAGCCCCATTTTAGTATCTGCAGTACTGTACTTCAAGATGTGTGTGTGATACTGCCCTGCAGCTATAGCAACAGTTTAAATGCTTGGAAAAAAACCTACAATTTAAAATGAGAACTGTAGAGCCAAATTACTCCTGGGTGAAAGCCCCGCATCATAAATTGATTTACACAAGGGATGAATACGGCCCACTAAGATTAAACTTCCATTAAGATATTTTTTCCCTCATTGGAGGAAAATGTTTCATAACACAGCAATTCACCAGGCTTATTGGTACAGAAGTGATATACAGACTAGTCCTGCATGTATTCTGCATGAGACTGATTGTAAATACCATCATGTGTTCTTTTGACTTTTATTCTCTGCAAGATGCAAACAATCTAATGTAGTTAAATCGAGTGAGGGATGGCACATACTTTGCCACATGTGTAAGGGATATCTGGGATTGGGGCAAACAGGACTGCTTAATCTCGGAAGTTTCCAAGGACTGTGCCCTTAGTGTGAAAAATATTTTTAATATAAAGTCATAGTTGTAGCTTCAATAAGTCACCTGTAAAACACCAGTTTAAAAAACAAAATCAGACTAACTTCAAACTCAAGGGAACAAACTTTGAGTACAAAGAAACAAAATATTGACTATGTAAATTAGTGGGAGTTTAAAATTGAAGGATAAGGCACTACATTTGTTTATCTGCAAAGGAGTGGTATAAAAATTGTACAATGCACAAAAATGCATTCTGTTTGACTTCTCCAAATCTGCATCAGTAGCTGTACCAGAGCCATAGACTCAGATCCACATTCTCTCCTTACTTAAATCTGTCTTAAAATTTCTTTCCTTCATAATACTTACAAATATTTACCTCTAGGGAACACACTCAGGGTATCTCTGCATTGCAAAACTATTTCAAAATAACTAGTGCTGTTCCGAAATAACTTAGTCCGCGTCTACACAGCAGGCAATTATTTTGAAATAGTGTCAAAATACTGTCAAGCTGGAGGACTTCTTACTCCAACTCCTGAGTCAAGCCCTGCAGTGTACCCTTCGTAGCATATTTGAGGCAAAGTGTGGAAAGTATAATCACTGTTTCTAGGAACTCCTTCCCCAGAGTTTTGTCAGAGTGAATTTTCAACCACCAATGCATTACAATACCCCAACCACTACACTGAACAATGTCACAAGAAACAGAACGTTGTTCTTTTGTAAAATGCTGCTTCATTGAAATAAAAATGTGTTATGAAAAATTCTGATTTCTGTGATATTGCATCAGGAATGCCATTTCTGGCCAAATGAAGGGAAAGCAAGAGCAGAATTTTTCATCTCATATTAGTCTGCATCAGACACAGATGGGCCTAACCACTGTGGTTAAAAATCTCTTGCTCGTCTGATTTGTGAAAAGGTTGGCCAGATTTTCTTTTGGCCCTGATACAGAAGAAAAACAAAATTTGAAACCTTGAAATCTTTTCTGAAACAGAACTATTATTTTCTGTTTGGCCCTAAAATTTGTCTTCCATGATAAATGTAATTTTAATAGAAATAGAATTAAAACATTTATGTAGAAGGATTTCCAGAAAAGGAAGCTTTGCATCGGCAGAGAGCTAAAATGGAAAATACAGGGAATTCTATGTTAAAGGTTTCCCCTACAAATGTCATTCTTCCCTTGCGACGTGTGAATGGTAAGACCATTTGATGCCTGATAATTGGGGCTCTTGATGTGGCCTTTTCCTACCCTACTGTAACAGCATTAACTGAAGTAGACTTATGGGGCATAAGAGTTACACAAGCACTTATCTTCATGCTTTGAGAGCAGCTATATTGGCTTCAATGACATCACTGATACTTTGTAAAGTGTACGTGTGCAGGTATTTGCAATATTTGGAACTTCGTGAGCTTTTCCTCAAAACCTGCTTGCAATGGGGTTAGGAGAAAGGAGTATTTGTTTCCTTCTCACATCACAGACATTTTTTTTTTTTAAGAGAGGTTCTACAATTCTGCTCCAGCAGCAGTACTGACTGCTTTAAATATAACCTTCTCTGTACCTTCCCAAGCACCAACACTCAAGAATAGAAGTGAGGTTTCCTAATGTGTATTTTGGTGTTCCGCTAGTAAAGAGGCTTATGAATAGTTGTTGCAGGAGACTGACATCTTACTATCCAAGTATTAACTGAACCAGTCTGAGCTTCCAAATTCTAGTCTGGTTTAAGATACAAAGAAAGGTTCTCTGTGTGTTGGTTTTAACATTTCATGAAAAGATAGTTCATGGTGATGTGCAAGTGACTAACTCGGAACCTCCCAATTCATTTCTGCTTGACTTCACATTAATTACACTTTTTTGCTTCAGTCCTACAAAGTGAAGTCTCTGCAGAGATGAAAGGATGGGTGTGTCCAGCAAGCTGGAAATGTTGCAAACACAAAAATCTGCCTTCAAATTTGTTTTTTTTAAATGTTTGATCCTTTGCAAGTAAGAGATGGGAAAGTATTCTTTATAATCATGAAAAGCTTCAGGGGTCTAGCTGTTTTCTTTTTGTTATTTCTGATTTTTTAAAACTTATATCAAAGCAAGTTGCAGACACGTCCCCCCACCCTACCCCCTGATTTGGAGTGGTTTCCATCATAAACAGGATTTACGGTTTGGTTCAACAGCTCTCAGCATCTACCTCACCACTTTAGAAATTGTTCCAACCACCCTGGGTATTGATCCTTACTATAAATATTATATTGTTCTTCCCTAAAATTGCCCAACCCTGTAGCATTTCCATTGTAAGAGCTAGTATTTTACACTGTTCCTGTAGAATATTCTAGAATATTGTTATAAGAGCATCACCACAATAATTTTTGTAATGGATTTATTGTGGGTCTGTCCTATTGTATTGTGTGCTGCTTGCTTTTTTCTTTTCTATGCCTTAATTTTCCCCTCCATCCCCAATGGGGCCAGCTGCATTGTTTCCTGTGAGTGCTTCATTTTCATTAATTTCTGTTATCTAAATAAACTTTACAAACCACTTGCTTAGTGCCTGCAGGTGCTTATGATAGCCTGCATATTGCCAACTAACCATTGCCATAGAAGCCAACTCTTCTGCTTGCCCAAACTCAGCAAAATCTTACACCCCTGCAGCCTGAAAACTGCCAGTGAACATGTTGACGATAGCTGTGTAACAGGAAAACAAGCGCAGCCCTTGGGTGCGTTTAACAATCTCTGTTCCTCTGTTTGTGTAAGAATTCAGAAGACCTATAGGGTGCATCTACACTGCACCATAGGTCAAAATAAGATACACAATTTGAGTTAGGCAAATTGCATATCTTATTTCAATGTTAATTTGAAATAGCTTATTTCAAAATTTAGCACTGTTTACACAACACGTATTTCAAAATCAATCACTATTCCAAAATGTGCCATACTCCTCATGGAATGAGGTGTACAGGCACATCAGAATAGTGAGCCCGTTATAATTTGAAATAATAGGTACACTCAAAAGACGCCAAATAGCTATTTTGGGATACTGGAGGTATCCTGAAATAGCACTGCAGTGTAGACATAGCCCTAATGTCCTTACATATAGCGTGCTTACAGAATTTATTGTGGTTTAAATTACTTTAATTTACCAAAAGAATTTTGATTCAAAATGACAAATGGCTTTTTAAATTTGAATTTTAAAATTGCATTTACAGCTTTAAAACTGTTTCCTATTGGGATAATTTTTTCTATTAAAATAGCTTAGGGTAGCTGGGTAGCTTAGGTTTCATGACTTTACAATGACTCTACTATTCCGATGACAAGGTTTGGTGGACTGAATGGAGATTTGAACCAAGGAACATTGCTCTATAGAGCTTGACCTTGCAGTGGAATAGAGAAACACTGTGAAAGCATGGGGAGATACTTATGATCCAATAAAGGAAGATAGCAAAGGCGTGAAGACCCTGAAGGCTGCTAGGCCAAGTGGAACATTCAGTATCAGTGCTAGAAAAATTAGGCAACTGCCATAGCACAGTCTGGGCTTAGCTTAAACATTAAAACATGATAAGAGAAAAATCAGAGTGCTTTGTTTTGCCCCATTTTAATTGTTGCAGTAAATGATTTTTACAAAAACAGATTTACATTTAGTTAAAAATCAGTTTTACTACCAAACATAAGGAATTCAAAATACTTTAAATTCAAAATAAAGTAAAAGATATTGAAATATATAAAATTGTTGCCCAGTTAAAATACAGACTGCTATACCGGGTGGATAGGAGTCATGAAAATTACTACTACAAAGACTATTGACTTCCACAGGGATTTTAGTGCATCCTACTAAGTTTGAGAAGAGAACAGGCTACCTAAAATGGCAAATCTTGGCTCTACTTTCTTTTTATCAGATGTGCGATGGTAGGGCAAAGAACAGTTCACAGAAATACAGTGATTTTCACAGAACTATATGTTACTGTATATGGTAGAATTTAAGGAATAAAGAGTTTCCTTTGAACAGTTCTCACAGCTCAAAATCATGACATGTACAGCGATGTCTGGGCCTATCAACCAACCAAGGCAGTTATTTCTAATCCCCAATGCAGTTATTTCATTATATTGGAGGGCTGATTCACATGGATGTAAATCTTTCCCTAATCAGGACTGATTCAAGGTTAGATATACAACCTTCCGGCAAAGCTCAGATTTTTGAACGAATACCTGGCAGGTGGGCATATTTTCTTTCTTTCCATTGCCCTCTGGGTTGGAGGGGGATGAATCATGCTGCTTCTTCCTTAGTTACCCGAAGACCTTTGAAGAATTGAATTTGCAGCAGTCCATATTGAATCTTCATTTATTTGCTCCCTATAATCCCTCCCCCCACAAAAAAGTAAAACAAAAAACATCTACGCCTGATGTAGATGTCATAGAGATTGGCTCTGACAGTGTGCAGTGAAGTTTCCAACAAAATCCACAATGACTGGTGCATGGAAAACCCTTAAAAATGCATCCATCAAGGTTCTCTCAGTTTAGTATAGAACTTATACTGGATTAGACCATAGGCCCATCTAGCCCCATATCCTGTCTTCCAATAGGGGCCAGTACCAGGTACCCCAGAGGGAATGAACAGAACAGGTAAACATCAAGTGATCCATTCCCTGTTGCTTATTCCCAGCTTCTGACAAACAGAGGCTAGGAACACCATACCTGCCCATCCTGGCTAACAGCCATTGATAGACTTATTCTCCATGAATGTATCTTGTTCTGTTTTGAACCTATTATAGTCTTGGCCTTCATAATATCCTGTGGCAAAGAGTTCCACAGATTGATTGTGCATTATGTGAAGAAATACTTCCTTTTGTTTGTTTTAAACCTGCTATCTATTATTTTCATTTGGTGACCCCTCGTTCTTGTGTTATAAAGACCAAGCTGGTGGTAAAAGCCAATATTATATACAGCTGTTTTTGCCACATGCTTTAACAGAAGGTGGATTCTCTCTCAGAAACAGAAAGATAACTCACTGTGCCTTTTTGCTAATTACAGCTGTGTTCTTACCTGATAGCCAGAATCATTACAGGTCATGTAGCATTTGCCACAGTTGATGCACATTTCCTTGTCAATCAGAGCCTCAACTTGCTCTGTGTTGTTAAGCTCACCATATGTTCCAATGAACTGCAGTGCTTTTCCAATTACATCCTAGGGAGAAAAAACAGAATAATTTAGAAGATTCCTAAGTTTGGTGGAGGTTTTTTTTTTTTTTTTTTTTTTAAAATGGGCATATAAGAACCCTCTATAGTATTTTAACATGATAATTTCTTTAGGACACTATGGCAATATTTAAAGTTTTTTTAAATGAATGCTAAAATGTGCTATATTTCACACTTCCTATATCATAAAATGTAGATAAAGGGTATTGAATGCACATAAAGTTAAAATGTAGGCAGATCTACAAATGTTTGCCTGTCCACAATGATACTATGCATTTATCACGTCATTTAAAATGTGCTATTTAATTTATTTATTCTTAGCCACCATTATGTAGCACTATAGGGAACAAAATGTGGCACAAAAGAGAAGTGATGTGACACATGCAATGTGGTTGTCCTTGGTCACTTTTCATTAGCACAGATTTAAGTATTTAATGTAGAAAAAGAAAGGGACATCATTAAACAAAAAGGGACAATGAGACCAACAAACATCACTTTTGTCTCCTTCAGAAGACAAGCAAATGGCTTGAGAATCAGCTCTTTATTGTAAACTTACAATACCAGGGACTCATCCTTCAAATCCTTTTCAAGTAAACAACACTTTTGTGTTCAAGGGAACTACCTGTGCAAATGGAAGTTTGCAGACCCCTAAATGCTTGCTTAAAAAAACTAAATACATGCAATTATACTTAGAGAAGGCTAAATGTGATGTATCAGATGCAAACAAGTTTCTCTCTCAAACAAAAACTAGACAACATTAATGTAAACCCATTTGTGCTTCCTGTGTGTTGTGCTTGTCAGCTATAGATATCTTTAGTAGGGTGGATGAGCATTATGTTCTCATTTTACATGTGGAATAACAGCAGATATACATTCACGATTACAGAGTGAACTGATAGCAGCAGAGAAGCGAATAGAACTTAGGGATTAATTTAACTCTCCACAGCTACCTTCTAGAGAAAACATTGTAATCATATGTTACAGTGATTGTCTTTGGTTTTTCTCGTGTGGTGCAGAACATTCCCATGTCATTGTTCTTTTTCTCTGTTTGTTCATCAGAATAAGTGGAATGTTGCTTGACACATGAAGCATGTAAAATATTTCAGCAATAGTGAAAAAGAGTTGTCATTAGATAGAGCTCAGTGTTCAGTAGTACTCAGGCTTGCTACCTCTGTGCCCCTTCCTTGCAGTAACCATACAGAGAGGGTCAGGGAGATGCATTACTGTCTGTGATTTGGAGACATGGCTGTGATGACATTCCATTGCTGTAACAGCTGCAGAGAGCACAATCAGTAGCTGATGGTCTGCAGTAGCATCTGAGGAGCCCATCAGCCCATAATATTGCTCCATAATATTCCGGGTAGAAACACTCAAACACAAAGCTCATTGCCAAGGGTGACCAGATTTCACCCTTTATGAGCAAATGTGGTCATTCACGCTCTTGCCCTGAATCAATATACATTATCAACTGTCCCCAAGGCACACAAGTAGTATTTCCCTTCTCAAATCCTCTCTGTGCAAAAATAATGTATACTTCAATATATATTAAAAGTATTCTACAGTGGTTGTATTAAAAAGCTGCCATAGTTACTCTATATTCCAAGCACAGGAAAAACTGGTATCTCAGATTCTGCTGTGTGCTAACTGTTAGCATATGCTGAATTTTTAATGCTGTATATTTTTAATGTGTATATTGGCATTGGCAGCAAAAGAATGTTGCTGTGATACTAGTCTCCTGGATAGTGATGTTGGAGGAAAATATAACTGATTTCAATCAACTCATGAAATTAACAAAACTTTGAATACTACCCATCGGATGAGGTGACCTAAAGTGACATTTTACAAAGGACCAGAATTTGCAAAATTTGTTAAAAGTCATTTTAAAGATTCTACATAATTAAAATACATTTGAACTAAATGAATGGAAGGTAAATGTTACCCCTAGGTTTCAAAAAATTCATAACTCACAGTAGTAGCTAGATCTCTGTACATTATAGGAGTTTTGTAACCTTCACTGCAGTACAGGATTTCTAGTAATTTTCCATTATAGATAAGGTAAAAACTGTGATTATCACTATGGGTATGTCTAGACTACATGCCTCTGTCGGCAGAGGCATGTAAAATAGGCTACCTGACATAGTCAATGAAGCGGGGATTTAAATATCCCCAGCTTCATTTAAATAAAAATGGCTGCCACTCTGTGCCAGCTCAGCTGATCGTCGGCACAATGCGGCAGTCAAGACATGGATCAGTCGACAGGGGACGCCTTTGTCGACCGCTCCTGTAAACCTCGTTTCACAAGGCAGAAGGGAGCAGTCGACAAAGGCTTCCCCTGTCGACCGATCTGGACTGCCCCGCTGTGCCAACAATCAGCAGAGCGTGGCGACCATTTTTATTTTAATGAAGCCGGGGATATTTAAATCCCTGCTTCATTGACTATGTCGGGTAGCCTATTTTACATGCCTCTGCCGACAGAGGCATGTAGTCTAGACATAGCCTATGGGTTTGATCCAAGCCAAGTAAAACACACACGACCCCCACCCCAGGTCAAACTCCTGTTGAGAAACAGACAACCTCTAGAACTGAATGCTTCAGTTTAGGCATCATCTGAACGATCATTATATCTGATATAGAATTCTTCAATGTAAGATATAAAAATACTTATTATCCAGGAATACAAGGTATTTGATCAATGTACCTTTCATCAAGTTTTTAAATAAGCAATTTCCAGTTCCATCTGGTTGCAATCTCTCAAAAATGGTGTCCATTGTAAAATACGTAAACATGTATTAATAATCTGCTTTTATTTGTACTTTTATTACTTATTAACCATAGCCAAAGACTTATTTTCTAATATTCCAGAAGCCACAAAATTATTGCAGGATTGGGAATCAGAAACTAGTGAGGTTTATTATTATTCAGAATTATCTCATTTTCAGAGATGTCGAGCAGTCCCAGATCATCCTGATGGTGCTTCTCAACACAAGATAAATATAATCTTAGCTGTTATGACTGCAAAGGAAAGCTTCAAAATGTGAATTACATGTAAACTGATGCTGCATGGTCTTCCTCAGCCTGCCCACCCACTATAGGAGGCTGTACTTTAACTACGCAACAATTTGATATTTTTCAGTAGCTGTTACTGAATTCAAAATAAAGTATGTTTGGTAATAAAATTGCTTTTTAACCTGCATTAAGTTTGAGAGGTGTGAGTAGCTCCCATTCATCTTCAGAAAAAGTGGCCTGAACTCTGAGGCTTAACAATGATAATTTAAATGACAATATTAGAATACAGTATGATGTGACATATTCAGCAAATGCACCCAGTTATCACTATGTAATGCAACAGCAGAATCTGTGTCGAGGAATGGGGGAAGGAAGTGCTGCCAACGGTTGCTAAGTCAACCACCATATCTGCACACAGAAGGAAAAGGAAAGTGCACATGCATCTCTTTCCCAGGGCCAAAGTACTCAACTGCCGTTTTTGTAACACCTCAACGCCTGGGTAAGGGTTTCAACTGTCCTTTTCCAACTGTTGAGACCTTCAGCTCCCACTAGACAACATAGTTAGGGTATTAATACCTTTTCAGCATAAAATATGACATATTGATACTTGAGAGTAGCATGACTCCACAACTAAATAGAAATTAATTTTTATATCTGTATTTTCATATTCAATGTAGAAAAAAACCCAGTATGTGCATTTTTCAGGTTGCTACTGAATTCAGTTTTGGAACCTTGCAAATACCAAGGAGTATCCTGAAATAGTGCTGCAGCATAGATGTACCCTAGCAGACCAAGGTATAGCAAGATCCAGTGGCTAGAAGCGGAAGGTAGACAAATTCAAACTAGAAATATTGTGCATGATCAACCTGGAGCACTCTAGCTAGGGATCTGATAGATTATTTTGGCACAAGAAGGCTTTAATTCAAGACTGGATGCCTTTCTAAAAGCTATGCCCTAGTTCAAGAATCATTTATGGATTTGATGAAGGAACTACTTTGTGAAATTTTAAGGGCTGTGTTATGTATTAAATGCTCATGATGGTCCCTCTTGGCCTTAAGATGTACGAATGGAGACTCTCCCATAAGTATACAAAATAAATTAAGCTTAAGGAATGCTCCCTAGAAATGACAATTAAAAAATTATGTGTGTTGTGCAAAGTTTTTGAAGTTTTAGCAAACTCCCATGCTGCTTCTTACAATGCACATGAATACACCTGCATGGGAACTTAGCATTTCATACATGGAGGAGGTGTTTATTGCAATATGATGAATCAAACATATATATATTACAAATTGTAAAAAGTCATTGTTGTGCCTCCAAAATATTGTGAAAATGATTTTTTTAATTCTGTTAGCTAGTTCTTTATTATTAGTGCAATTTTTAGAGCAAGATCTTTGTCTTTATATAGCTGTAAAGTGAAATGTATATTTATATGAAACAATAATAGTACTTACATGATGTTTACAGGTGCAACGTCTCAAGTTATTTCTGAGCTTCTTGCTTGGATCAAAATATTTAGAAAAAATATTATAGCAAAAATGAACTGGCTTTTTTGTTTAAAGTACCCTGTCACTCCAAAAAAATGACTCTCTAAAATGGCATCAAGGGGTTCCACGTTTATTGTCTCAATAGCCTCCAGATTAAATGTTTGCAGTTTACAGTATGATGATGTTTCTGCTAATTACCAGCCCTAAAAACACAGGGCAGATTCTGAAAGTCAAGCTGTGTTCTTTCTGGCTTCTGCCTTACCACCAGCAATAAAATTCTGCAAGCTAAATTCTGTCCTTAATTATACCAATGCAATCCCACTGGTTTTGAATTCTTTCCTTAGTTTCACCTGTGCTACTCTGTGCTCATCAATAGGGATGCACAGGTGTAACCGATAGGAGAATTTGGTCACGCAACTGCAATTAATTAGCAATTCTGTTGCTTAGAAGTGAATCAGGGTAGAATCCATTAACTGCATTGACTTACTGCTGCTAACAAGAGTAAAAACAGTTAAAACTCATTTTGCCATGAAAATAAATAGATATGATTTTGAATTCACACAAGGAACAGTTCTGTTGAATAAGATGGTATTGATTTTACACTGACATTTATTACTATAACTGCATTTTAAATGGTAACTTGCAAAGTATTGTAAGGTGATTAGCTTTTCATTAACCATATTAGCAAAACTGTATTTTAAAATAAAATTTTTAGTTCATGCTTGGTTTACCATTGGGTTTGCTGACTGGCTGTCTCCGTTGCTTGTTTCACACAGATTACATTATAAAACACAATGTGCCCAAGAAACGAGGGACATAAATTAAAAGGAATCCTTTTATTACAGAACAGTGCACAATACTACCATTATGTCTCTTAGAAAAAATCCAAAGGGAACACATAAGTCTGTGGCCTTATTGTTTGTTTTAAGGTCTATAGCGCTATCTTCCCACAAGTGAATGAAAAGTTCATCGCTAGAAATTTTGAGCACTCACAAGTGAACACTTACAAAGAGTAGAGGACAGAAAGTAAAAGGCTGGCATATATAATGTGGAAGATTGGTGGGTACTAAATTACTATAAGAGAAAAATAAAGCCTAGTCTATGAAATGGCTAAACAGTGTTCTCAAATCTGTGAGACCATGATAATGATGAAAAAGTAGAGAGTGAAGAAAATGATTAAACATAAAGCAATACAATATATTTATAATACATTCTTACAGTTGTATAGCAATATTTATCCTGAAGGATCCTAAAAATGTTATTTATTTTGGTATAAGCATCTGTATAGTTCTTCTGATCATAGCATCTGAGTGCTTTACAACCTATATATCCATAGACTGTAAAAAAGAATCAGTGACTCAGGACTGTCCTGCTATTAGGGAGTAATGAGAACAATTAAAGAGAATGAGGACATTGCTGAGAATGTAAATGATTTGCATTAGTCTTCACCACAGCAGATGTGGGGAGAAACCTATTCCTTCTGAGAATGAAAATGAGTTGCTCCCAGAAACAGAGATATCAAAAGAGCATCCAGAACAAACTGATACATGAAAGAGGAACTGGACACCAGGCCCTCCTGACCACATCCCAGAGTTTCAATAGTTGAGCTTGAGAAGTGGCTGAGCTGCTAGCAAAAATATGTAATCTCATAAAAATCCCCTGAGAGACTGAAAAACAGCAAGTGTTGCATCTGTCTTTTTAAAAAAGAGCTGCTCTGCAATTTACCAATATGTAAGCTTTACTTTGGTAAAGTAAGTCAACTAATTGAAATGTTAACTAGATTATATAATTAAAACAAACAACAACAACAACAACTTAGAATGATGCAACAGACACAAGCCAATATGATTTGCAAAAGGAAAATTGTTCTTCTTGAATCTATTAGAATTCCTTGAGAATACGAACAAATTAGTGGCTAAAGGAGAAGCAGTTGGCAACCTTCATTTGAACTTTCAGAAAGACTGTCTTAGACACTATTATGGAAAATATGGAGCCTTGGAGTTATCTTAGAATCTTGCTACAAGATTAAAATGAATTTTAATGTTGATAAATGCAAAGTAATGTATATTGGAAAAAATAATCCCAACTATACATACAAAATGATGGGGACTCATTTAGCTATTATCACTCCAGAGAGAGATCTTGGATAGTCATTGTGGATAGTTCTCTGAAAACACTCAACTCAGTGTGCAGCAGCAGTAAAAAAAACCAAAAACAAAAACAAAAAAAGCCTCAAAACAAAAAAAAAACCCAACCAGAATGTGAGGAATCATTAAAAAAGGGATCGAGAATATCGTATTGCCTCTATAGAAATCCATGGTATGCCCACATCTTGAATTCTGCATACAGATGTGGCCACCTCATCTCAAAAAATATATATTGACCTTGTTAAAGGTTAAAAAAAAGGCAACAAAAATGATTAAGAGTTTGGAATGGGTGCCATATGAAGAGAGATTAAAAAGGCTGGGACTTTTCAGCGTAGAGAAGAGGAGACTAAGCACAGATATGGTAGAGGTCTATAAAATCACGACTTGCTCACATAACATAAAAACTAGGGGGCACCAGGTAAAATTAATAGGTGACAGGTTCATGGAGGTTAGGTCCGTCAATACTTATTAGTCAGGAGGGTAGGAATGATGTCTGTAGCCTCTGTTTGTCAGAGACTGGAAATGGATGACAGGAGAGGGATCACTTGCAGCATGACTAGACTACATCCCTCTTTCGAAAGAAGGATGTAAATTAGACAGATCGAAATTGCAAATGAAGCCAGGATTTGAATTTCCTGTGCTTCATTTGCATAATGGTGGCCGTGCGTTCTTTCAAAAAAGGACTTTTCGAAAGTGAAACCGCCGTCTAGACACGGTTCTTTCGGGAAAAAACCCCCTTTTTCGAAAGATCCTGTACTCCTCAAAAAAGGAGTACGGGATCATTCAAAAAAGGGGTTTTTTTTAGAAAGAACTGCATCTAGACAGTGGTTCTTTCAACTCCACGAAAGAACGTGCAGCTTCCATTATGCAAATGAAGCATGGGAAATTCAAATCCCGGCTTCATTTGCAATTTCGATCTGTCTAATTTACATCCCTCTTTCGAAAGAGGGATGTAGTCTAGACATGCCTTTGATAATTCCTTGTTCTGTTCACTCCTGAAAAAATGAGGAAGAACGGCTCTTGCGCAAGAGGGTTTTTTTGCACAAAAAGGAGTGAACTACACAGCTCCCTTTTGCACAAAAGCCTCTTGTGCAAAAACATCCTCCAATTAATTATGCAAATGAAGTGCAGCAATATGCTAATCCATGTTTCATTTGCATAAGCTTTTGCGGAAGAGAGGTGCAGTTTAGACATAGCCTTTGTGTGTATGTAAATATTTCATATTAGAATTTTTGCAAGGAAACCAGAAAATAACACTAGTACTTTTACACGGGATTTTTAATGCCCACAGGGAGACATTATGCTGTAAGTCACAGCAGCCCAGTGTCTGGGCACCATCTGGGGTACTGGTTCAATACCAGCAGGAAGGAAAGGATATCATTACTGAATCATATGTGGCTGCCTGCAGCATCCTGGGTGAAGATAGAGGGCTCAAATACTCCAAAATACTGATCTAACGCAAATTAGCTTAGATGAACTAAGATCCCCTTTTCAGGTGTTATAGCAGGAATGGGGGGTCATGATAGACAATAAGGTAGGAGATGCAGAGAAGTCACTGCTTTGGTTTTTATTGGAACTAATATGTGGAGATGTCAACTCAAAGCCCTGTAAACCTAGACACATTGGAGGATTGGGCCAAAAGAATCTGATAAGGTTCAACAAGGACAAGACTTGGAAGATGGAAGAATTCTAAGCATTGTTATAGGCTGGAAACCGACTGGCTACATAGCAGTTCAGCAGAAAAGGACCTGGGGATTACAGTGGATGAGAAGCTGGATATGAGTCAACAGTGTGCCCTTGTAGCCAAGAAGGCTAATGGCATATTAGGGTGCATTAGGAGGAGCATTGCCTGCAGATCTAGAGAAGTTATTATTCCTGTTTATTCGGCACTAGTGAGGCCACATCTGAAGTATTGCTTCTAGTTCTGGGCCCTCCACTATAGAAAGCATGTAGACACATTAGAGAGGGTCCAGCAGAGGGCAACCCAAATTATTATGGGACTGGAGAACATGACCTATGAGGAGAGGCTGAGGGATTTGTGCTTATTTAGTCTTCAGAAGAGAGGAGTGAGGGGGGGATTTGATAGCAGCCATACACTTCCTAAAGGGACGTTCCAAAGAGGATAGAAAGAGGCTGTTCTCAGTAGTGACAGATGGCAGAACAAGGAGCAATGGTCTCAAGTTACAGTGGGGGAGGTCTAGGTTGGATATTAGGAAAAACTATTTCACTAGGATGGTGGTGAAGTACTGGAATGGGTTACCTAGGGAGGTGGTGGAATCTTTATCCCTAGAGGTTTTTAAGTCCCGACTTGACAAGGTCTGGGCTGGGATGATTTAGTTAGGGTTGGTCCTGCTTTGGACAGGGGGCTGGACTCGATGACCTCCTGAGGTCTCTTTCCAGCCCTAGGATTCCATGATACTAAACCTTGTTTGAAAAATTAGAAATCACCATGAAACAAAAATCGTAACATCATGCATAGTTTTCCTGAAATACTAATGGTTTTGACTCACAATGAGGTAGAGATGGCAGATGCAGAACTTGGTTGTATGGTTAAAAAGTAGTTCAAACAAGAATGATATAGATTTGTGGGCACTAGGTTTCTTTTTACAACAGCTGGAACATAATAGTTTATGCTAGTTCAGAGAATGAATACAGCTGTGTCAGAGAATTTAAATTAGTGCATGGGGTAATCTATACAGAGAGGCTGGTAGCAGAAAGAAGAAACAAGCTAAATAAACAGATGGGTGGTTGGAGAGGAAATAATTTTAAGTAGTGAACTAGATAACATTGGCCCTCAAGGAAACAAAAGGTTTTAAGTTATGAGAAAAAAAAACTAAGGAAATTTAATGGGGGAGGAGAGAAAGTAATAAGGAGGTAACCTGGGGTAGGTTGGAGAGTAGCTATGGCATCTGCATATAAATGCAACACTGGAAATACTAGAGCCAAAAGACAAATATGTGCAGACAGGGAATTTTGAGATAAAGGCTGCAACTGAAACAAGGTGAGCAAAAACAAATAAAAAGAGACTAAATATTAAAGGGATAAGCTACAGACTTTGAAAGGTTTGAGAAAATGAAAGGGGGAGTGGTACTCCTACAATAGCTCTTGGACAAACACAGAATGGTTTTTAAGTCTAAACAAAGGAGGTTTCTGGCTACTGACTGAATTTAGCCAAATGTCAAAATTAACAAATCACCAGATCTGGGCAATGACAAATTAGGATAACTGAGTTATAGCCTCGTGCAGCTACCAGAAACCACGCTCTACTGCCCCCCAGTTTGTATATGGGGACAGAGCAAGAGATTTGCAGCTGGATGAAATAAAAACAACAGGCAAGGCAGTCTCAGGGGTGACCAGCTCTCATGTTATTTACAGCTTCCTGGATAATCATAATCTCCCTTCATCTCTCCAGATGTGAAGTCAAGACAGAGCATATGATGTAGGGCTTGACTACACTGGCAAATTTTGTCACCAAAAACCTCTTATTATCAACAAATCCCGTTTACATTGCAATGTGACAAAAGTCACGAAAAATGCCCAGTTTCAGCAACAAAAAAAGTCCACCTCCATGAGAGACTTTTGTTTCTCCCCTTCCCTTTACTGCTGACAGTCACACAGTGTGTACTATAATAGTTTTTTTTTTTTTTAGTATATTGAACTCCAGGATATTTCCCACAATGCCTGATTAGCCACTCTGGCCAGCATTTTAAACTCTGCTGCTCTGCAGCCACATAAACAGGTAAACAGAAATGTGCCCCTCCAGTCAAAAGACCCAGAAATTTTAAAATCCATTTCCTTTTGTCTTGCTCAACATGTAATGCTCCCCATGGCGTCTTCTCAGGGAATCAGGGATGGCTGTCGCTCAAGACGCTCTCCTGCTTGGAGTACCTCGGAGCTTCTGGATCTCATCATTGTGTGGGGTGAAGTATCAGTGCAATGACAACTGTGAGTGACCCATAGGAACTGGGACATGTATGGTCACATTTCTCCAGCCTTTTATGAGACGGGATATGAGCAAGACACCCTGAAATACAGAGCTAAGATAATGGAACACTAGCAGTCATACCAGAAGATGAGGCAAGCAAACAGCCGGTCTGGTGCTGTAGCCAAAACATGCCATTTTTATAAAGAACTGGACACAATCCTGGTTGGGGACCCTACGTCCACAGGCAAGGACCCTGTCGATACTTCTGAAGGTAGAGAGTGAGAGGAAACAGGACTTAACCCAGAAATTCTTGGTGAAGAGGTGAAAGCAGACGAGGAGGAAGGGCTCACTGCAGGTTCAAGCAATGCAGTAGGCAGCCATGAACTGCTCTCAAGTCCGGAGGCTCATGGGGAGTCTCAGCAACTGGGTGTGGAACATGAAGCAAGGAAAAGGACACACTATATTGTGCTCTCCCACAGTGCCTTGCAATTGAAGGTGACACTAGGCACTGTGGAACACATACCCACGTTGCTTTGCTCTTTCTGTTGATGGGAGAGCTAACAATGTGGCTATATATTGACAGAGTGTGGCAGTGTATTCATGATTTGGTGACTTTCTTATTGGCAACTTTTGAATGTTGACAGTACTTTTGTCGCCAAAACTTTCCAGTGAACACACAGCCTTACATGCTCACATTGACTTAACCCACTTGGAAGTTGGACATCCACACTCTGCACCAGTTAAAGTATTTAAGTGATCCTTAAAGGTAACCCTACATCAAGTTCATTAAACTATTCAAGCCCAAAAGTAACAAAACTTAGCTTATTGGTCTACAGCAGAACACTTTGTTCTGAGATGAGGGCATCCTGCATGAGAGGGCAGAGGAACTCTCCTTTTGGGTGACTTTCATTCAGTCTCAAAGATGGATGTTCAGAATGAACTTGATAAGTGTTCTGTGCAAAATCCCGTGGCCAGACCTTTCATTTGTTATTGCTGAGAACTCTGAATTCCTTCCTTCGGGGGAGCAAGTTGCCTACCAATCAGAAGCATAAGGTAGATAGGCTGATGTGCAACATACCACCTTTGCTTGCTAATATTTTCATCAATTTTGGCCTTGTTTGAAACGTTCCTTTTTGGAGGATGGTCACTGAAAAGGTTGTGGTGAGTCATCTTTGGTGATACACATGTTCTGTTTTCTTAGATTTTTAATGCCTGGATTTAGGTATGGCAAATGCACTAAACTATTTTCTTTGGTTGATTTCTCCGTGGAAATGCAAAAAATTATCCAAAGTCTTTAAAAACAGAACTTTTCTTTTTTTGGTATAAATTTTCCTGTCCGTTGCAGTAAGGCTCTTCCCTACTAATCTTCTACAATTTCTTTTTTCTTTTGTACCCAGGGGTTGGGTCTGATAAATTACTGAGCCTAACGTGTTCCCTGAGCTTTTGTTCTTCTCTTTCTACTTCTACATCCCTGGAGAACCTACATGGAGCTGGGGCTCCCAGATGGATTTGTGAGGCCTGATGGGACCCAGATGTAACACATCACATCACAAGAAGGTATATTGTGAACAATCACAAAACACATATGTGAGTACTTAGAAAAACTTAACACTGTTAGGGCTGGCAAGTTTAAACATATTTTTAAAAGGAGGACAGTGTCTAAATCTTGGCATCAGTGGGTGTTTTATTTGATCAAGGAGTTTAATTTAGGCCTTTTCTGCAGTACAATCTTTCAACCTATTTCCTGGTCTGACCATTATCTTCTATTTTTTATTGATAATTACTCAGTTTGTCTTTCTATTCTTCCTCAGACTTTTTGTTCACACATCCAAACATTTTCCTCTTTGTTCTTTTCCCTGTCTCTTTTTAGGTCTGTCTTTTGACACCTTTCTCTCCTACTAAAGTTTTCTTTACCCCATTTGGTTTATTTACTTCTGGTGAGTTTTAGGTTTATCTGTAGTAGACACTGTCTCATTGAAAATGCAGCTGGTTTTTTTTTCCATTGCATCAGTACTTTCCCAACAAATAAAATAAAACCTTTGAAGGTCAAACAGTCTTTGAAAATGTTCAATCTTTTTTTTTAAAGTTCTCTCTATTCATATATATAAAGGAAAGATCAGCCCTTTAGAATAACAACTGATTGCACTATCAATAAGATGTGTACACACACACACACACACACACACACACACACACACACACACACACACACACACAAAAGAAACAACAACAAAAAAGAAGTGGAGGTCAATAGATCTGTTCAAGCTGTTTGATACAAGCTGCAGAAGTACTCAAAATTATCCTTGTTTTGTCCTCTAGCTGTGCTGGCAAACTGAATATTATCTATATTTGCAAACTTTCTGGAAAAGCTTTTCTCTCTCTCTGCATAGTTTTACATTTTTTCAAACCATTTTCTGTGTTGTATTTCAAATTCACGCTTCATTTGTTGTGATAGGTCAAATACACAATATCACATGATGCAAGTCACATGGTATTTCTCCTTTGTCCTTGATTGACTGCAATTATTTCATGTGATCAGAAGTTTAGCAGAAGACTCAGTGGGAGACTGCACTTAATTGAACTAATTGAGATAGTTTTTTTTTCTTTTTAGCCCTTGGGTTTGTCTGAGTGCAATATAAAATGGACTTGGAACCTTCTCTAATTTCCCTACTGGAATCATTGGCTACTGTGACATTATTATGGTGGGGACGGAGGAATGGGTCTCAGGTGATGATGATGATGGTGATCACTCGTTGAGGAGTATGATCATCTTCCATGGGAACTGTGTACCCTCAGCTGGCTGATAAGGCCGATACTTGGACCACAAGTTCTATTACAGTGAGGACAGATATTTCCAGGTGCAGCAGGAGGCTGTTGACCATGACTAGAAGCCAGTTCTTGGTGAGCATCTCCCAAGTGTCAATGTCAATGTGGCACTTCTTTAAGTTATGCTTTAGCAAGTTTTATAATGCTTCCGTTGTCCTCCTACGTTACGGAATCCTTCTTTCAGCTGAGAAAACAGGACCTGTTTTGGGAGGCAATGATCTGGTCTGGTCTCAGGTATATGGGAATGAACATTAGGCTACGATGTAGGAGACATGAGAGTTGAAACTTTATTCTGACTCTGTTACTGAGTCACTGTGTGACTTAGGAGAAATCATATAGGCAATAATTTTCAAGTTTGAGGTATCCAATTTGAAAACCTTTGTCCAGATTTTTCTATATGTGGAACTGTTTCTACTGAAAACAGTGAAGAAATGTGAGCACTTAGCACCTCTAAAAATCGAGATCTAAGTGTCTCAAGCTGATCAATCAAAAATGGATGTGTCCAGAATGAATGGAGATTTTTAAACATTTTTACCTTAAATTTATTATTCAAAATACCATCTTTTCCCCACATGCACCTTTATTGTTCTGATGCACAAATGCCTTTTGAATGTGACAAATGTCATTAGCAAGAAGAGCACATACTTCTACTCATGAAATACAATTTTTTTCCCAACTTTGTTAAAAAGCTGAGAGAACCTGAATAGAAAATTGGTTGCCTTTTTGTTGACACACTATTTCACGTCGTGTAGCAAACTTACAAACACAATAACCAACTCAACAGCTAATAATAATTGTTGCATCAGTAGTGTGGGGGCTGTTGACTATTAAATATATTTATTTAATTTTGTTACCTTGACTGCTGGAATGGGCTTCTTGGGAATAAAATGCTTTTTCTCAGGAAGTACAACAGTTGTGGTTTGTTGCTTCAGTTTAATCTTGTTCTCAGCCATTATCTTTTTACGCTGCTCAAGGTAAGGTCCAAAACTAGGCAGTTTCTAAATTGAAAACCAGAAAATATGCTATTTAGCAAGTATATAAAAACATAAATGAATATCAACAAAGGGTCAAATCCCAGGCCCTGCTGAGTGTTGATTCATTTCTTATTCAAGAAGGCTCCCACTGAAGTGACTAAGAAATGAATAAAACCGAGACATAACTTCAAGATCTGACCACAAAACAATAACAGTTTGAATATTAAAATCATAATACACAGTAACAAAAAATAGCTGCATTGCAGACAGCATTCAACAAACCCCATTACTCCCATGGAGTGATTGCACTGTACATATAAAAATATTATTCACTATATATAAATAATTCTAACTCACCTTTATTCTTATAGTACATGGACAGATATGCATGATATATGATATAATCATAAAAGTAAGTAAAGATCAGCTTAAGAAACTCTACCACTGTTCAGTGCTATACCCATTATGATACCCTATTACACCAACTATAGTTTTAAAGTTACATGCATATGTCCACAGTCTTTATAAAGACCACACAGATATGATGCTTAGAAGTTATCTGGACTTGTTGGAATAATGTTAGCAAGTGTCAGGTAAGCACTAAAACGTTTTAATTTTATTACAGGTAGTTCCATAATTCTATCTCTATTCACAGTCTTCACTCTCTTTTAGATCCTTTAATATCTGGGCTTGATTACACAAATACTTTTTGTGGAAGGAAATAACAGAATACTAAAATATTCTGTCTCAGCCAACAAGCTAGAACGCTTAAAATGAGAGCTGTGATCACCCGATTTGGAGGAGGCAAAGGTAAATACAGAGGTGGGGCCTTGCCAGGGATGAACCATGTGGATCGAATCCAGCCCAGCCAGAATTTGCCCAACCTGGTCTAGATGGTGCAGATTTGGAAAACTACTGCTTTCTAAGTCATCATGGCCTATTAAATTGCTGTGAATTAAAAATGACTGAAACCCTGGTTCCTGCTTGAGAAATTGAGTGAGCCCTGGGAAATTTTTTTTTATTGAGAGCATTTAAATCGAGTGAATCAACTAAGCTCAGAGTCTAGTCTAATGCAATCATATTACAGTAATTAGTACTTAGTAGCAGAGGATAAATATCCTGGATTATCGTTAGCATTAATTCATTGTAATAATTTCAGCCTGCAAGCGTGTCCAAAAGGAAACAATGTCAAAAAAATTTAGAAAATTTAGTTTCAAGAAGGAATTTAAGGCAATGGTTTTGACCTCTATAAATGACGTAGTACCTATGTATGTAATAGTCTGCCTCTCCCCTGCATAGTACAGATGCAATGGTGGTGCTGCAGTTAAAACCTCCAAGAGAAGGGGATTGATGAGAAGGGCAGGGCTCTTGATTCTTCCTTTGTATATTTAGGGAATTAATTTTGCTGAATTTCATGGCATGTTGTAAGTCTAATATATTTTGTCAGGTTTTTACTGAAGAGACAGGCTCAGGGATGGTTATTTGTTGCTCTGCTGATGGACAGTTGCTAAAATTGGATAATCTTTGAGGATGATGAGCAAATCTTTTGTGTTGGGAACCCTGGTCTTTTACTTTTGCATATATTTAATATTTGACAAGGTTAAACATGGGCCTAGGTGAATACATTTTAAAATATGAATTATAAATATGCAAAATATACATTTTGAGGAAAAGCAGAAAGTCCTTCATTTGTGTCCTGAATTAAGGGTGCAAATTAGAGAAGTGTGAATTATTGAGACAATAAGCCTTTCTTTATCGAAGAAATACACAAAATCAATTTTGATATGGAAAGTTTCAAATGTTACAACTTACATAGTTGCTGGGCAGAATGAAATGGGTCTAACTTCATTCATATCATGAGGCTGTTTCTGCTGATGTGTTAAATATTAAAAGGAAAAAATGATCATTTCTCTTTAGGCCCTGTGGTAACTCACAAACAGACAAACCAAATTTTATCAAGCATGATTTATGATTGATTTTTTTCACTCAGCCAGGGACAATTTCCATTTGAAAAGATTATTTTTGCTATTATTCTCTGAGTAAAATTATTTATTTCCACAGAAACCTTTTTAACTATAAATAACACCTGACTGTGTAGCTCAGGAACTCTGGAAGGAGTTTATAGAGGAAAAACAAAAAGATGTCTCATGGCACCTTTAAGATTAAGATCTAACAAATTAATTTGGGCTGGAACCCACTTGATCAGATGCATGAAGTGGAAACTTCAGTTTGGCAAGTATATATACACATGTAAAAATGGGTGTGCTGTATTATTATGTGGATACCAGTGCTTACAATGTCAATTCAGCCAGCCTGGATGTGGTCCATTCCCAATAGTTGATGAGAAAGTGTGAAAACCAAAAAAGGTGTGAGTGCCAAAAGAGGTGTGAATACCAAAAGCTTTTAAGGTGCCATAGTACTTCTTGTTGTTTTTGCTGAAACAGACTAATACGGCTAATCCTCTGGAGTTTATAGAGGGTTTTTATTACAAATACTCTATAGACCAAGGGTGGATAATAAGCCGGGCACTGCTGCTTTATTTACCTGTGAGCCTGCAGGTATGGCCGCTAGCAGCTCCTGTTGGCCACAGATTACCATTCCTGGCCGCAGATCACCCCTGCTGGACAGAGCAATATGGACTGGGACACCACTTCCTGCAGCTCTCATTGGCTGGGAACAGTGATCAGTAGCCAACAGGAGTGTAAGTGCCTATATCTGTGGATACACATGACAGCAGCCTGCCAGGGGCTAACCCTCGCAAACTGCATCCAGCCCACAGAGGCCACTTATTGCCCACCATTGGTATATAAAGTGAGGAAGTTGATAAGACTGCTGATCTTTCTGTGCTTTGATTTCAGACAGCTTAGCTTGGAACGCTATGTGAAGCACTTTACAGTTTTTTAAAATTGTACTGGATCATTAGATATGTTAAAAATGGAGCTGTTGAATTAGCTACTAGAAAGCTGGATATCTGAAATAGTGGTTTCATTAAAAGCTTTCACATCATGTAGAGGGGGAATTTTAGAAAGCACGCATGGTGTTTAGGAACACATCTCACTGAAAGCACAGTCACTTGGTTTTGTGCTCCTAAGTCCATTGGGTGCTTTTGAAATTCTCCCAATATGTTCTAAATGTATGTCCTGAGATATTATTTACATTTCCAAGGTTTCCGACATCACTAAACTCCCTACAGATCAGGAATTTTTTATATTAATACCTGCCTAGCAAAAAAGATTGTGTGTGAATATTTGAATTGTTTCATGGATGTGCAATCACCAGAATTAACACATCAGTTACAACATATTGCTACCTCTGTAGTTATTATTTCTACTTATAGGGGATATCAACAGCAGGGGAGGCAAAAAGAGGACAGTAAAAAGTGTTCTAAGTCTTAGTTCATTATTGTCATACAGTAAGATTGTAGCTGCCACCCAAAACAAAGCGCTGTATCATGCTATATATTAAAGAATGGAAAAACTTGCTAAAGACTTCCAAAAACTGCATTGTAACTGATGAACTGTACAAAATCTCTAGCAGCATTGTGATTTTTGTTTCAGTTGTTTCTCTAGGGATTCATCATTGATGAATTTGTTCTCACCGAAGAAGCTAAATCCTGCTCATTTAAAGATAACCGTATCTCCCACTAAAACTGTCTCTACCCAGATATAAAAAACATTACACTGCCAATAGAGAACTGACAACATAATGAATCAACAATGAAACCTTAAGCCAGTAAAGCTTTAAGGTGAATAAGTTTGTTTTTATTATAATATATTCATGGCTCAATCTAAAGGTAATCGAGCATATTATGAACTAGAAAAAGTGCCTTTTCCCTAATAGTAAAAGGCAGCCAGTAGCTTACATTTCAAATGGCCATAGTGTTGATGGGAGAAGCAGCAAGTAGCTTAAATGAAAGGAGGCCCCATGATTTAGAGGACAGCACACTGGATTGAGAACGTCAGAAGATCCAGATTTTATTCCCAGCTGTGGCAATGACCTATTGCATAATATTGGGCAAGTCATTTAACTCTTTGTGATTCTGTTATGTCTTGTATGTTTAAATTTTAAGCTCATAAAGGCAGGGTCTCGCTTGCTAGGTGCATGCACAGTGCCTGGTACAAGTGGGCCCTGAGTTCAGTTGAGACCTCTAGGTACCACTGTGATACAAATAAAAATAATCACACTTTAAACAATTGTGCTGGATCAGTTATGTTTGTATCCTACTCATATTTTCTTAACATAAAAAGAACACTGGGAATAATTATTTTCATAAATAGGAATCTAATAGGGGACATTAGAGGAAAGACCTCACATTTATATAAGCAGTCTGTAAAGAACACTTACATCTGGTGATCTGGGGGGAGAGGAGTTAGGTAGGCAGGCAGGCAAGCACGGATCTTTACAAAACCTTTTTCCACCACGACTGATGACATTTTCCATGTCAGACATAACTTCATTTATCCAATTTCCATTACATTTGAGTCTTGCTCTTAGATATGCAGACATATAGTCATTTGTTTTGTAAATTCACTATATGCACTTAAGTTTGAAATGATTTTACATGATACCCAGTGATGTATCTGGAAGCAGAATTGAAGTAAAATTGTCTTATTTAGTACATTTTATATTTTTCACGTGTACACATTATTGATGCATATAGAAAAACTGGTGAGAGAGTGCATGACTACCATAGAAATAAAGGCATGACATCTGTTGAAAGTGCCAGAATAGCAGAAACAGTGCATGTGGTTTTAAAGAGAAAAATATATGCGAGAGGTAGTGATCACTATAGGAACATGACCCCTTACTTTGCAATTACATAGCTATGCAAATGGCTAAATAAATCTTCTCTCTGCAAAGTTACCACATAAATTACTGGTAGTGTTCTATAAATCAATCAAAATGTTGTTTTCTCAGGTTCTTAAGTGTTTGTCCTTGCCCATTTGCTTTTCTGCCTGCCTATTGCATTGTCGAATGCTTTCCCTTACTGAGTCCTCTGCAACTGATCTCATTTGAAAGGGAAGCAGAGAAGGGAAATTTTGCTTCCTCCATGACAGCTGCAAGGAAAACACAAATTGCCAGCCCACCTAGCCACCTTCTTATAGGCAGGAGTTGAACTGATCTTGACTGCACTGATCTGATCTGATCTGAGGGTGTGTCTAGATTACAGGGTTTTGTCGACAAAAGTGGACTTTTGTCGACAAAACTATACCTGTGTCTACACTGCCACTGAGTTCTGTCGACATAACGTCGACAGAACTCAGCAGTTTTGTTGACGGCTGTAAACCTCATTCTACGAGGAATAATGCCTTTTGTTGACAGCGTTCTGTCGACAGAAGGAGTTATTGCATCTATACTGTCCTTTGCGTCTACACTGTCATGTCAACAAAGCGGCTTGTTTTGTCGACAGAACTGGATGTAGTCTAGACGCTCTTTGTCAACAGAAGCTTTGTCAACAGTATCTGTCGATAAAACTTCTGTCGACAAAAGCCTGTAGTCTAGACGTACCCTGTGACTCTTAGCAGGTTTGCAACTATACTGGCTTTGGGAGCTTAGGGAGAGAGGAAGCTGGGGGAGAGAAGGCCAAGGGAAGGCCAAGGGAAGGCCAACTGGAGCTATGGAAACTCTAGGGCAGCTTTGGGGAGAGGACCAGGAGTTATGAAAGGCGATAGGCAAACAAGCTTAGAGCAAAAGGGCAGGTGCCCACGGGTACCATTACAATTTCACCTAGTTAGGCAGCTACACCCACCAGGGAATTTATTAAACTGTAAAGCAGTTTTGTGTGGGTCATAGCACAAAGTTTTTAAGATTGTCTGTCTCCCACTTGATCACGCGGAAAACTTTGTTTGCTAGCTATACAATTTTTCTCAGTGAACCTGTTTTCAGTTTTTTTGTTTCCTCCAGCTGCTTGTGAAACCCTCCCAGATTGTTTTTTTCAAGACAATGGGCATTTAAGATGGCTGCATATAGTGCCATCCCTAGTGGGGAGCAAAGCCCAGGACAAATCAGGCTGTCTGGGCTTCCAATGGGGAAGGGGTGTGCAGTCACCTCCAGAGGTGCTGGGGAGGGGGGCAGGAAGTACACTAGTGGTGGGGGATGAGGCTCCAGCTGCTCTGCAGTCATACTGGATCAAAGCAAAGGTCCATTTAGTCCAGTATCCTGTCTTCTGACAATGGCCAATGCCAGATGCCCCAGAGGGAATGAACAAAACATGTTATCCACCCCCTTCATCCATTCCAAGCCTTTAACAAACAGAGACTAGGGACACCATTCCTATCCATCCTGGCTAATAGCCATTGTTGGACCTATCCTCCATGAATTTATCTAGCTCTTTTTTGAACCCTGTTACAATCCTGGCCTTCACAACATCGTCAGGCAAGAAATTCCACAGGTTGACTGTGTTGCATGAAGAAATACTTTGTTTTGTTTATTTTTAAACCTGCTACTTTGGTGACCCCTAGTTCTTATGTTATGGGAACAAGTAAATAACTTTTCCTTATTTATATGATTTGTAGACCTCTCTCATATCCCCCCCATTTCCAGACTCTCATATCTTTCAAAAACATTTACCCTTCATAGTAAATTTTTTCCTGGCTTGATGTGTGCACCTGAAGAGGAGTTCACCTGCACCCTACTCCCCAGAAAAAAAAGTGAGAGAAGTGGTTCCATTATTTTCAAGGAGGAAGAATATGAAAACAGACACACCTCTCAGTAAAAAAACAGCCTTGTGATGTTTTGGTAAAAAGATGTTAAGCCAAAAGAGCTATGGGTGGAAAGTTGCAATTTGTCACAGGAAGGGTTGTCATTGAGGCAGTGTCTATGAGAGTTCTAGTGAGAAGTTTTGTTGGGTCTGAGTTCTAAGCCTTTGAAAATAGCATATTGTGCATACACTGAATATTCTGCACAGACTTTTCTTCCTAGGCTCATAAAGTGCACAACAAATGAATATCAAATATTGATGACAACGGAGGAAATGAAACTGATTAATATTAATTCTTATTCTTTTGGACTACATTCTGTTAAAAGCTGCAGCCCTTTTGTGTCACGCTGGCAGTGGAAAAGGGCCATCAACTGGCTAAATTACCCTAGCTGGGGACTCCCAGGCTACGTCTAGACTGCAAGCCTCTTTTGAAAGAGGCTTTTTTGAAAGATACTTTCGAAAAAGAACGTCTAGACTACAACCAGTATTTTCGAAAAAGCAAGGCAATCTGGATGCTCTCTTTTGAAAAAGCAGTATTTGCATTACATAGCACCTTTTTTCGAAAGAGCACTTTCAAAAAAAGGCATTCTTCTTCATAAAACGAGGTTTTTCCATGGTCGAAAAAACTGCCATGTTCTTTCGATTTACTTTCGAAAGAACACGGCAGCAGTCTAGATGAAGGGAAAGTTTTTTCATAAAAAGGACACTTTTTTCGAAAAAACCCTGTAATCTAGATACACCCCCACAGTATTCTGGTGTTGTCCACCTGGCATAAGAGTTTGTGTAGGGTCAGCATAGCCAGCTCCTACAACCCTCCCCTAGCCTCAACTCAACAGAGAAAATGTGAGGCATGGCAGGAACATGCTGCTCTTCAGCAATTTCCAACTGACAGATGGCTCCTTGAAGCAACAATCAGGTGCTATAGACTACATCCCCAAAGCTGTTCTAAGTAATGTCCAGGCCAAAGCCAGTGCAGTGCCACACATAGCTCCTTTGTAACTCTTAACCCCTACGATACCAAGCAGTATTGGGCACAGCAGAAAATGTGTTCCTTAGAATTCAGCAGTTCACACATTCTTCTTGCTCTGTTTCTCTGAGCTGAATCTTCATTTAGCCTACTCTCCTCAAGGAAGAAAAAATTACTTTCAAAATAAAAGACAGAAGAAAAGGCATTTCTATAATTCTTTAAAGAACAATACATTCTGCCTTTTTATTATTTTGTTATTGAGTTTTATCTTTGTACCTTTGTTTTACCTGCTTAGTCTCCATTCTTTTCCAAATACTATACAACTGCTCTTCAAATGTTTGGTTCTTATAAACTCCATTCTCTCAACTCTGTGTGGACACCACTTTATGGCTGTGTCTACACTGGCCGCGAGTTCTTGCGCAAGTACACTGACATTCTAATGTATGAAATCAGTGCTTCTTGTGCAAGAACTCTGATGCTCCCACTCAGGAATAAGCCCTCTTGCACAACTGTTCTTGCACAAGAGGCCAGTGTAGACAGGCAACATGAATTTCTTGCGCAAGAAAGCCCTATTGTTAAAATGGCAATCAGAACTTTCTTGCGCAAGAGAGCGTCTACACTGGCATGGATGCTCTTGCGCAAAAGCACATCTCTTGCACAAAAGCACATGCCAGTGTAGACGCTCTCTTCTGAAAGAGTTTTTGCACAAGAACTCTTCCGCAAAAAAGTTCTTGCGCGAGAAGCTGCCAGTGTAGACGTAGCCTATCTGTTCTCTAAACTATTCTGCCTGTTCTCCAAACCATGATTATCACAAGCAAGTGAGCTCACCTCCATCTGCCATAATTCTGAGACCTGGACACAAGGCTAAATGATACATTAGTATGTATTTTAGAAAACTGCATTACCATGATCTCATGATGATGTACATAGCACCATTTTTGTGCATGGGTGTTATAACTCCTATTTTAAGTAACTGCATACAATTATTCTCTTTTACTCCATTTTTCAATCACTGCCAGCATTTTCTCCATGAGTTAGACATCATTAGCAAGTCATACCCACTGTTGTGACTCAACTGTTTGGTTTTTATGCAACCTTATATTGAGAAAAGTAAAAGATTCCAGGATTCCTAGTTGCCATTGTGGAGCAAAATTTTTATGTTCCACAGCATAGTTTCTCTAGCATGAAATAGTCAATAGACAAAAAATGAGTTAACATAGCAAACTTTTGTGCTTACAATTAAAAGCTTAATAACATGGATGCAAAAGTGTTGCCTTCAAGGGGCATGTGGGGGGGGAGGGCGGGGGAATGGAAGGCAGAGGAGAAGAAGATAAAGATTTGAACACATTACTGTGCTACTTCATGAACATCTGGCAGTCTGTCATTTAATAGACAACAACATCTTCTCTAAACAGAAGAGACAAGAATTCATCAGGGATTCCTGTAGTACAGTATGTGCTTAACTTAAGTACCTGCTTTTTGTGATTTCCATAGATTATCATATTCATGACACTGTGGAGTGAAAGCATTCTTCTCACTCTCTACCCAGAACATGAAAAAGAAATTAAAATATTGGCAGGCACTTTGTCTCTAGTTTGTTGGACATGTAAGAAAAGGCCTTTCCACCCATTTATGCTAATGAAATTCTGTCAGCTAAGCAGCATTGTAACAAAGATGACAGCAGAATGTCTATTAATAAATACCTGATGGGCTAGCAAACACAACTGTATTCAAGTGGTTTCTTTCAATAAACACAGATCAATTGTGTCTTAAAATTGGGAAAGCTTTATGTAAATACTAGTTTCTCATTTATTTTCATAAAAAAGTCCATTAGCCTAGTATTCAATTTTTTTTGCATGAATACATGCACGCACAGTTTATGTATTGGTGATACATATGTGGTAAATGCACTGCCAAATAAAAAAAACAGTAATTACTATACACTTTTCACTGCCCTATCTGCCACACTGGCAATTAATCTTGTTGTTCAGATACCACAGTGATGGGCATGCTTATAAAACCAAGCACTGTCATTGCTTTAATCTTCCATTTCTGAGGCAAATTTACTGAGTAGATGGTAGTTTACTAATTCCAGCAGCATCTAATATCTATGAGTATCCTGGGCCCTTTCCAAACAGCCATCAGACCAATTACAGTATGGAAGTGGTAATTAGAGTAAAAAATCTCTTTATATTTATTAACAAAAGACACACATCCATGCTGATACTAACAGATTTATTTGGAGCACTGTCAATTATGACATTTCCTTGTCCGAGTCTATGCCCACACTAACTAGGATCCAGTAGATTTGGTTAGCTGATAGGAGTTTTAGTTTCCCCTGAAGAGTAATGATGAGAACATATTAACATTTTACCATGGAGATTCTAGAAGCCTTGATTCTTGCGCCAACTTTATTTAATGTGTTCACCAATGACCTACTGAACAACATCTCTGGGTAATTCTGACACGTCAATGATAGTTGCAATCGAGCTCTGCAATCTGACTTGAATCCAGGGGGACATTATTATGTGTCACAATTGGATCAGATCAGAAAACAACCCTACCCTCTTGGGTTCAGGTTGGGTTGCCTCTGGTAACCTTTTCTTGTCCTTGAGGTTGATGCAGCAGGCTGACCCCGAATCATTCCCAAAGGTCTGCACATGGGCAGGGGCAGGAGGCCATCCACATGTACAATCTGACTGTGGCTGCATAAAGTGGAGGAGCATTGACTTGAAGAATCCATACAGAAGTTAATACAATTTCAGTGTATTAACTTTTGCATGGAAGTTCCAGGAAAAATCTTGTCAGTACAGCTCTGCCAGAATTGTTTTATCAAGGAAGCAAGAGGACTGAGGCACTGAAGAGAACCTGGCAAGCCTCATGGAATCCACAGATTCTGAGGGCCATTCTGCATGGCTTTGACTACATTAGGCAAAGACTCCATTGTTGATCGGGGTATTAAGAAGAGTTACTCTATTGATGAACATGGTATAAATACAAATGTAGCTAGGGACAGATAGATAAGACTTGTATGTGGTTGAATACATCATTTCAACTATAAAGAACAATGAAATGCAAACTCCACGTGGCATCATTTTCCCCTCCCTGACTGTATGTGTCTTAATTTAATTTAATTATTGCATTGATCTGGCCCTGATTATTATGGATCTGATGATACTTTAAACAGCAAACCACCTCAGTATATCTAGACTTAAACTCCACTTTTTTCCTGGTATATTTTATAACTAACTAAGGGTACGTCTACACTGCACGCTTATTTTGAAATAAGCTATTCTGGAATAATTATTCTGAATTAGCTTATTTCGAAATAGCACGTCTACACTGCAGGTCTACTGTAGATGTGCCATCTCAATTTAGAGCCCCAGGAGGCACTGGGGAGGAATAACTCAGAATGGACCTGGTAAGGGGCAATTTCAAAATAGCAGCAATGGAGCATCTACATACACCTTATTTCAAAATAGCTATTTCGGAATAGGCACTATTCCTATTAGAATGAGGTTTACAGATTTCAGAATAAGCTGTCCATTATTTCGAAATTATTTTGAAATAACGGAATGGCTGTGTAGATGCTTGCATTGTTATTTCAAAACAACGCTAGTTATCTCGAAATAACAGTTCAGTGTAGACACACCCTAACTCTCTCTCTCTCTAATCTTACAATATATGTTACAAATATGCATCTGTCTGTCCATCTGTGAATCCATTTGTTCAAGAAATCCTCATAAACAGTAAAAGCTGGACCACCAAATTTGGTATGCAGCTTCCTCTTATCATAACTTAAAGTAAGGTCAGGGTTTGTTTGTACCAGGACCATGGGATGTGCCTGCAATTTGATTGTTTCTCATAAAATGGAAAGGGAGGGATCTGGTAGAATGACCACAGGGGGAACAACAAGGGGCGAGATGGGAACCGATATAGCTGTAATCCCAGTGGGCCAGAAGGGGTCAGGAGTGGAGAAAGGGACAGCTATCCACTATATATTTCAGAGAGTTTGTTTGTGTGTCTGCCTGTCTGTGTATCTGTCAGTCCCCAGCTAGCAGACATGCACCCCTCCCCTGACTGTGCCCACTACATCTGGAGCAGCCATGGACAGATGCATCTCACCTGGCTCCAAGCTGCTGCAGTGAGAGAAGGAGGGCTGGGATTGTCCTCTCTCCCAAGGGCAGCCTGCATACTGAACCCCGCATCCCCAGTCCCGCCCCAGAGCAATGATTTAAATGAAGAAAAATAAAACTTATTTGAGTTAAGGATCCGAGTAACACCAGGTAAATCTTCTAGTGTGTATACACCTCCCCCTCCCTTTCCCCCCTATGGACTATTTAAATGCAAACCATTGCTAATAATTCCTAAGTAAACCTTCTTCCACTTCAGAATCATTGTAATCCATCTCTTATGCTGGATAAACTGCTGTACTTATCCTGCTTACTGCACAGGCTATAATGCTTCTCCTTATTCATCTCTCATACACAGTAATCCTTGTACCTCTACTTTACCGATTTCTAATTTAAATGTAAAATATTCACTGCAGACAAAAGAGTCCTAATGTAAACAACAACTCTTGTGCTTAAGACTGAGGCACCCAGCATTGCTTTTAAAGTCTTTAAAGTACAAGTCAGAAAATCTGATGATTTTAATAATCAGTTGATTATTTGACCTCATCTACATTTTATGCTAACCATCATGCAGAAATGAGCCCTAAGAATGACATGTAGCACTGAATCCTATAGTCCCTATAGAGTCAGAAATCCCACTGAAGTCATTAGGAGCAGAAATGAGAGAAGATGGTGAACAGATTTCTATGATTTTTTGTTGTTATTGGTTCATGTGGGCAATTTTATGCCCCTCAACAATTGATTTCCTGGGAAAACTGACATAATTGGCTATTTTGATAGTTCATATAAAATACAAATGGTTAACGCAATCACTTGCTTGGGTTCTGCAATTTTTTGGCTAGGAAATATCCTTATTTGAACAAAAATGACCAATTTTTGAGCAAAAAAAAAAAAAAAAGACCTGTTCATTGAAATAAGCCTATTTTCAAGTTCATTATAAATTTTGAAAAAAACCTCAGATTTTGAAGTTTTCATTAAACATTTCATTTTGAAGCCTTTCATTAAAAATTTATTTCATACATCCCTGTATGGCAGTTTACTTGAAGAAAGTATTGGGTCAGGAAAGCAGGATTTGTCCTTCTGGGTTTTTTTTTTATTATTATTTATAATGCAAGAGCACCCTGGATCTGCAGTCATGGACCGGAAGCCCAATACAATAATCACTCTACACTCACAGAACAAAAAGGATGGCTATTCCTTCATTCTGTTGCACAGATTAAAGCTGAGACTTTCTTCACAGCTGATGAGTGCGTCACAGGATACCAGCAGTAATGCTTCTGACATCTTCAATTTTGTCTAAATAAAAGTTATTGGAATAAAGGCTGCACTGACATATATCCTATTCAGATATAATGAAGTCATTGAGCCTGATTCTGATCACAATTATATCCTCTTTATCCTTGTCTAAAATAGTTGAGTTCAGTACAATATCCGTGATTTACACCAAGAGGAGAATTAGACTCATTTACTTCACTGGGGTTGCACAGAATGCTTGTCATTGCAAAGTCTGGCAATTATCTTCAGACTATTTTACTGTATTCTGGAATACAATAAATTGCCTTGATATAAGATATCATATTATGTGTGCCAGTCTAGGTCTTGTGCATCATTCTACACTTTTTATTTAAAAAGTATGTTATGCTGCTGTCACATAACATAGTGTGTTATGTTGCTGTCACATAAGAGAGTGTTATGCCCACTTCAGCAATTTATGGGGAAAGAGGCAGCTTACTCCAACCCTGGACAGTGGACAGTGTTTTATAATAAACAGTGGACAGTGTTTTATTGAGGAATTCACACTTCCAAATGTGGATGAACATGAATTAACCCAGTGGTCAGTTAGGACAAACTGTTTGGTATAATTGTTTTGCATTATTAATTACAAATACCAGAAAAATACTTTGTAATTGTCAAAATTGCATCTAAATAGATCCATTTTAAAATAGCATATATCATAAACAAACCTGGTTAATGCAACATTTTACTTTCTTTTTTAAAGTACTTTAGAATACTATATGTGCAATTTCAGCTAAACGTTGAGATTTATTCATTGTTAAACATTCATTTTTGTTTAGTGTATAGGGGGAAAGGGTCATTGATTTAACAGATTTATTCATATAAGACTCCTCTAATAAATTCTGCATGAGAGTCAAATGCATTGGTGCACAGCACATTAATTTTGTTAACAGATAAATTATTGCCTTTTCATTTTAAAATGGAGTGTAGTTTATTTCTACATTAGTAGCTATTGCAACACCAAGTACATGCTTTGTATGCTTATTGTGAATAAACCAGACATTCAGTTTTATTCACAATGAAATTTAGGTTATGTTTCAGCCTTTTATTATAAATCCCTAGTTTTTGATGGATTACAAATTTGCAAAGAAGAAGAGGGGTCGCCAATTCCAGGATACAGTTTACAGAGCCGCTTTGTCTGAAATGGAACTTTTACTACTTGCACACAGTGGGTCACTCTCTGGGCCTGTGACACTATGGCAGGGGTGGGCACTAGTTTTTGAAAGGAGGCCACTCACTCCAAGTTTTTGGTAAGTGGTCAAGGGCCACACTTTTCTATGGAGGGGTTGCAGGGTCTGGGATGAAGGTTAGGTACAGACGGTAGGGGGACTGAGGTGCAGGAGAGGGTGCGGAGTCTAAGAGGGAGTTTGGGTGAAAGAGGGGATTGTGACCTGGGGCAGGGGATATGGGTGCAAGAGAGGATTCTGGTCTGGGGGAGGGATGTAGGAGCAGGTACAGGGTTTGAAAGGGAGTTGTGACCTGGGGAAGGGGAGAGGAGGCTGCAGAAGATTTGGGTGGTGACCTGGAGCAAGGGACTGGGGTGCAGGACCCAGGAGGGGGTATATGTGCAGGAGAGGACTGGGTGGGAGGGAGTTGGGTGCAGGAGAGGTTGGGTGCCAGAGGCAGGATCTGGCTCGGAGTTGCTTACCTAAGCAGTTCCCAGCCAGCAGCACTCTCAAGCAGACTTCCCTGCCTACAAGCAACCCCTGTCTGGCTTCTCAATGCGTCTCTCTGCTTGAAACTGGCCAATGGGAGCTGAGAAATTGTGCTGCACTGCGATTTGGCTTGGGGGGAGGGGCACTGCACAAAGCCCCCCTCCTTCCTCCCACAGTACAGAGAGCCACAGGGAGGAGTTCGCTGCTTTGAGTGGCACTGCTCCATGTCTCAAGGGCAGGAGGGCTGAATTAAAAGGCTTGGTGAGATGGATTTCGACCGTGGGCTATATCTTGCCCATAAATGTGGGTCATGAAAGCCATTTCCCATTAAAGTGCTTAGATATAAACCCAAGAAGTCTAAATAATACGATGGGTGAACTACAGTGCTTCATATTGAATGAGGACACTGATATAATAGGCATCATAGAAACGTTTTGGAATGAGGATAATCAATATGACACAGTAATACTAGGGTACAACACATATTGGAAGGACAGAACAGGTCATGTTGGTGGGGGAGTGGCAATATATGTGAAAGAAAGCATAAATAAGGACAAGTTATTTACTTTCTCCCGTACCACAATAACTAGGGGCCACAAAATGAAATTAAAAGGTAGCAGTTTTAAAACAAAAAAGGGAAGTATTTCTTCTCACAATACACAGTCAGCCTGCGCAATTCCTTGCTGGAGGATGTTGTGAAGGCCAGGACTTTAACAAGGTTAAAAAAAAAAAGCTAGATGAATTTATGGAGGATAGATCCATCAACTATTATTAGGGTATGTCTACACTGCAGTTTTTTTTCCCGGAAAAACAGCCGTTTTCTGAAAAAACTTAACTTATGTCCACACTTCAATCGCATTCTTTCGGAAAAAAATCAAAAGAACAGAGGGGTTTTTTGACATTAGTAAACTTCTTTCTACGAGGAAGAAGCCTTTTTCCAAAAGAGCTCTTTCAGAAAAAGACGCATGTGGACGGGGAAGAGGGAGTTCTTTCGAAAGAAGATGAAAGAGGAAAAAGCACAGGTGCCCTTGTGGCCACTCCTTTCATAGTAATCACAGCTGAAATGCGAGATAGCATCCATTCAGTGTGGACGCTATCTTTCGAAAAAGCAGATTCGCTTTTTCAATGCGCTTTTGCTGTGTAGACGCTCTCTTTCAGAAGAAGTTTTTTTGGAAGATCTCTTCCGGAAAAGCTTCTTCCGAAAGAAGTCTGCAGTCTAGACATAGCCTTAGCCAGGATGAGTAGGAATGGTGTCCCTAGCCTCTGTTTGTCACAAGCTGGGAATGGGCGACAGGATGGATCCCTTGATGATTCCCTGTTTTTTTCATTCCCTCTGTGGCACCTGGCATTAGCCACATTCAGAAGACAGAATCCTTCACTAGATGGATCTTATGTTCTAAGGGTCCTTTGAATTGCAGTCTTAGCAAGTGATGTTGGGTTGGATGACGGGGTCTGGAGGATCATGTCTGTTACATGAGCATAAGCGTAGGGAGTTATGATACCAATTACTGCCAATCAGAGTTAAGTCCTCCAGACCTTGTCATTCACTAAACTCCTTGGCATCAAAGACTTTATGCTTTACTTAACTTCCTCAGTAGTTCTGGGACTGGCACCTTTGTACTGTTTGAATGTCTTCCCAGGAGGAAAAAAATTGCTATCCCTAACTTTTCACAAAATCATAGAAATGAAGGCTAGGAAGGGATCTCAAGAAGTTAATCAAGTCCAGTGCCCTGCACTGTGGTAGGACCATGTAAAACTAGATCACCTGACATCTGTTTGTCCAACCTAATCTTAAAAACCTCCAGTGAGGAGGATTCCATAACTTCCCTTAGAGGCCTTTTCCAGACTGTAACTACCCTTATAGTTAGATTTTTCCTTATATGTAACCTAACTCTCCCTTGCTGAAGATGAAGCCTATTACTTCTTATCCTACCTTCAGTGGACATGAAGAACAGTAGATCACAATTCTCTTTGTAACAGTCTTTGACGTGTGAAGACTGTTACCAGTACCTCCCCCCTGTCTTCTTTTCTCAGTCATTTTAACATTTCCACATAAGTCAGGTTTTCTAAACTTTTTATCATTTTTGTTGTTCTCTCAAATGTGTGCACATCTTTCCTTCTGTGTGGCATCCAGAATTGGACATAGTATGTCAGCTGTAGTTTCATTTGTCCTTCTCTGGACAAGAAAGTCTTAGTCTAGAGGGGGAAAAAAAATGAGGGGGGGGGCATGTTAACAATTTTCAAGTACATAAAAGGTTGTTCTATGGAGGAGGGTAAAAAATCGTTCTCTTTAACCTCTGAGGGTAGTACAAGAAGCAATGGGCTTAAATTGCAGCAAGGGCAGTTTAGGTTGGACATTAGGAAAAAAAAAATCCTTACTGTCAGGGTGGTTAAGCACTGGAACAAATTGCCTCGGGAGGTTGAGAAATCTCCGTCATTGGAGATTTTTAAGACTAGGTTAGACAAACACATCAGAGAGGATAGAGATCATACTTAGTCCTGCCTTGGACTACAAGACTTCTTAAGATCCCTTACAGTCCTACGATTCCATGATTCTCTGCTTGTAGGAGAAACCATTTAATTAGCTTAGTGGGCATATATAGAACATATGGAGGGAATAGCTGAGGGCAGTAGTTTTGCATTTAGTTCTGACAGTAGTAGTGGTGATTCACCATTTTTACCTCTTGTGGCCATGAATTCTATAATCTAGGTCCAACTACTGAGAATCATCTATATGCCCTGAATGCCAATATAAACGGATAACCAGCTGGTGCAGTTCTCTTTTTGGTCATACTGAATTCATTTTGTTTGCTATGGAACTGCACACAAAATGCCATCTTGGTTCATTTAAGTTTGTTAAAGCTTCTAAACAGATCTAAAGAGAAATAAATAGTCTACAAACCATTTATAATAATTGTATAAAATGTCTCCTGAATATAATAACTTTAACTCACTACAAGAGTTATAGCTTTACTAAATCAATGCAAACTTTTTCTGCATCACCATCTAGCAACATTGAGATGATACATACTTGCTTAGATACTAAACTGCTTAGATACTAAACTGATAGATACTATACAGAATCCTAAAGTAGATGAAGTGCATACTTTCAGATCTTCCAGAAAACCTCTGTTGAATATTGAGCTCTCTTTTTTGTAGTCAAAGAGTTATTATGCTTTAGAAGTGACATTACAATACCTCTATTTCTAAAATCCTAATTTGATCAGATTTTCACTGAAGATAGTCAAATAATGAGGTTTTCAAAAATTTAACAAGCAAATCATCTGAGTGAGAGCATTTATGCACATTCAAAAAATTACATTTTCAATTAATAGATGCAAGATGAGTTTTGAATATTTTATTAGTTGACTTCACAGTTATGCAGGCATGTAAACAGGCTCATTTTCTCCATTTTTAGAATGTTATAATATTAGCTATTGGACATGGACTCCCTAAGTATAAACAATGAACATATATAAACATTTGCTTTCTACAGTGCTTTTCAATGTGTGCTCACCAAAGTATTTCATGAAATAAATAGCCATAGACATGAAGCAGAAAACAATATACATGTTAAGAAAAATATTTTTGGCCCTGATTCTGCAATCACTGACACACAGGCTGAAATTTAAATGAGTACTCTATTGATTTCAATGGGACTATTCATATGCTTAAAGTTCAGGACCTGTGTAAGTGCCTAGAGGATGAGAGCAATAGGTCTCCATGGCAAAATACTAAGTCAGCCCTCTGGTGTGCATTGCATTCATGGCTCCATCAGACTGCATTATAGGAGTTATCACTGCACATTAAAAAGCAGTATTTAGCCCAGAGTGTCTTTTTTTTACATAGTTTAAAACAACAAGACATGTCTTCAGCTTGTTGACATTTAAATAATTCCTAAATAGTATTTTATTTTGAACGCGTGATCATAAGGGTCCTGTAGTGCTTGCATATTCAAAAACATGTCTTTACTTAAATTGTAAAAAATGAAATTATTTTTATTTCTTTAGATAATTTGTCTTTTTGAGGCCATGCCAGATATTGATAGGGATTCAATCTACAGCTTCTGTAGAAATCATCCTTGGTGACTGCAGCTGTAAGATGAACAGGAAAACAAATTCACTACTTCTTCTGAGCACAGCTAAAACTACTTCTATAAAAGCCACAGCTGATGTAATTTCTCTCTCTACAGATGATTCATGTCTTCTGTGTGTCTGATTTTTTTTAACGTCTTACAGAGATCCTAGAGGTTCTGGTACATTTACCTATAGCCACTATGAATTTCAGGAATTGCTTTCAAATCATTCCAAAGGGCAATTTCAAGAGACAGGAGTAGGCAGAGCACAAATATCAAAGCTGGATTAAGGCATCCATGGCTCTAACTTTCACATCATGATTTTCCTACCTGAGATGTCAAGCAAGTGCTGAGTTAATCAATTAAAAAAGAGTTAATGTTAAGTTTCTGTGACTTGGCAGGGGATCTAATAGAATGTTTAGCAGTAAAGAAGGAATGCATGTTAAATTTGCTGCCTCAGCTAAATGTGACTGAAGAGATGTTATGATAAAGGAGTTTGGTAGCATAAGAACATAAAGAATTCTGCTTTCAGGAAGTATTTTATGAGGCAGAAAAAATAAAGCCATAGGATTGCACTGCACTGGCTGTCTCTTTTTTTACACCTGAACACTGAACAATGTTTGCCTGACTCTGCAATCTTTCCCCACCCTGAGTTTGGGTGGGTTGTTCTCTCACACGTTATTGTTATGCAAAGGGTTATGTGTAACCTGAAAGTACTTTGATGTTTGTGAGAGTGAGAAACTTTCTTATGACAACACGAGACTGCCTTATACTCGGTTTTTCTGGTGATGTGATGTTTTGAGAGTCTGTTTAAATGTCAACTGCTTTGTTCATTGGCTTGTGTTCCTTTCATGTCCTGCTGCTCAAATCTCAATGGAACGCATATTTCACCGTCCTTCATGTCCATTTTTATGTCTTAGACGGTACATATATTGGCAGTTTTGGCAAAATAAATGCCTATTTAGGAATCATTAAGAAAAGGTTAGAGAATATCTTAATGTCTCTATATAAATCCATGGTATGCCCACATCCCAAATAATGCTCAGATGTTGTTGCCTCAGCTCAAAAAGAGATCTTGGCATTGGAGAAGGTTCAGAAAAGGGCAACAAAAATGATTGGGGTATGGAATGGCTGCAATATAATGAGAGATTAATAAGACTGGGACTTTTCATCTTGGAAAAGAGATGACTAAGGAGGAATATGACAGAGGTCTATAAATCTGGTATGAAAAAAATGAATAAATAAGAGTTATTTAGTCCTTCCCACAATACAAGAACTAAGGGACACCAAATTAAATTAATAGGTAGCAGGTTTAAAACAAACAAAGGAAGTATTTCTTCACAAAATGCAGTTAACCAGTGGAATTCCTTGCCAGAGGATGTTGTGAAATCCAAGCCTATAACAGAGTTTAAAAAAGAGCTAGGTAAATTCCTGGAGCATAGGTCCATCAATGGCTATTAGCCAGGATGGGCAGGGATGGTGTCCCTAGCTTTTGTTTGTCAGAAGCTGGAAATGGGCGACAGGGGATGGCTCACTTGTTGATTACCTGTTTTGTTAATTCCCTCTGGGACACCTGACATTGGTCACTGTAAGAAGACAGGATACTGGGCTAGATAGATCTTTGGCCTGACCCACTGTGGCTGTTCTTATGTTCTTATCCAATGATACAGTATATGCATGACAATTTATCTGTTCAACAGATACTGTTTATCTGTAGTCTGCTTCCAAGTGAATGATTATTCTGAAGAAATAATTTGCTTCTGACAGGGTTTCCAGGATGTAGTTCTGGCTGGTCTTTAGCCATTTGGTCACAATAGACTTTGGCTTTTGCATGTGTTTCTTCCTTTTTGTGTGCTCTTCCTTCCGCCACTGTTGGTTATAATAATGCTGGAGCGAGAGGCTTGGTTGAATATCTTGACATCAAGGGTATGTCTAGACTACATGCCTCTGTCACCAGAGGCATGTAAATTAGACTACCCGACATAGTCAATGAAGCCGGGATTTAAATATCCCCAGCTTCATTAAAATAAAAATGGCTGCCACGCTGTGCCAGCGCAGCCGATCGTTGGCACAGTGCAGCAGTCAAAACGCGGATCAGTTGACAGGGAACGCCTTTGTCAACTGCTCCTGTAAACCTTGTTTCACGAGGCATAAGGGAGCGGTTGACAAAGGCGTTCCCTGTCGACCGATCCGCATCTTGACTGCTGCGCTGTGCCGACGATCAGCTGAGCCGGCACAGCATGGCAACCATTTTTATTTTAATGAAGCTGGGGATATTTAAATTGACTATGTTGGGTAGTCTAATTTACATGCCTCTCGCGAGAAAGGCATATAGTCTAGACATACCCTAAGTGTTGTACTGAACTACTATTTATGACTTCTGCAGAGTGTCTTTCCATTCAAGGATGGGTTGCTTTATATTTTCTTTGCTTTTTGCATCTCTCTTTAATAAGTTCTGAGCAATTTTAACTGCTAAATGAGCTTTGCCATTTACTTAGTTGAGGATGACGCACTAGGACTGAATTCCCATTCCCACGTAACTTGTCAAACTTGCTGCAAGTAAACTTGGGTCTGTTGTCTGAAACTACAGACTCTGGGATGCTATGCTTGCTGAAATGTTTCATTGCTTTGTCTACAATAGTAACTGCAATGAAGTTCTGACAGTTCATCTAGTTCCAAGAAGTCAGAATTGAAGTTTACAATAATGAGGAAGTTTATGTGGTTTGTGGTGAAAAGGTCAATTCCCAATTTGCCTCAAGACCTGGTGAGGATTCTGTGTATTTTCATTATTTCTTTTTGCTACTTGGCATTTTCCCATATGTATTACAACTGCTCCTCAGGTCTCAAATATCTTTGGTCAAGTTTGGTCAAAATATAGTGTCTCTGGCTTTCCAGATATACGCTGCTAATTCCAGAATGGCTGCAATGTATTCTTGAGAAATTTTCCATCTCAATAATATAGAAAGTTGCAGTTTCATAGCATGCATGAAATGCATTTTGGGATCACCATTTGTGGGTCTGTAAAAATGTTCTCTCAGGGTATGTCTACACTGCCACCCTAGTTCGAACTAGGGTGGCTAATGTAAACATTTGAACTTACAAATGAAGCCGGGATTTAAATATCCGGGCTTCATTTACATGTTCAGTGCCGCCATTTTTAAATGCCCGTGGTTGAACTACCTGCCACGGCTACGCGGCACGGACTAGGTAGTTCGAATTAAAGCTCTAATTCGAACTACCGTTAAACCTACTTGCAGGAGGAATAATGGTAGTTCAAATTAGGAGCTTTAATTCGAACTACCTAGTCCGTGCCATGCGTGCCGCGGGCAGGTAGTTCGAACTACGGGCATTTAAAAATGGCGGCGCTCAACATGCAAATGAAGCCCGGGATACTTAAATCCCGGGCTTCATTTGCAAGTTCGAATGCCTACATTAGCCACCCTAGTTCGAACTAGGGAGGCAGTATAGACATACCCTCATGGTTTATGGTCGCTTTCTTTTTTAATGGTTTTCTGTCCCTGAATGTAATGGTCAATGATACTTCACATGCAAACAGTATGCAAGACATTCCTTTTCAATTTTGGTACATTTTTGTTCCTTTGGGAATTTTGACCTTGATATGAAAGCTTACAGTGCCTGACAATTATCAGTTTTGAAACAATGTGAAACACAGCTTTCGCTAGATATGTGGAAACATCTTCTAGTTGCTATGCAGTATTATCTTCAGATGGATTCACTGAACTTGTCCTTCAGCCTTCCACTTGTTAGTATGATGACATTTCTCTGAGTTCAAAGAAGCCTGACTTCCTCAGTAAGGGGTTCCAATAAACTTAGAGTTCTATTTCTGTTAGCCTCTTGTAAGCTCTGTATCCCTTCATCAGGAATTTCCACTAGAAGAGATATAACTTGATAACTTGTATTCAAACAATTATTACTGCTTCTGTGGCCTAATCCTCAAATTCAGACACCTATTTGTCATCTATTTATACTGAAAGCCCACTTTCCCAAAGCATCGTCTGGATAGAAATGGGCAAATGTAGCGCCCATCTTTAAAAAAGGGAAGGAGGAGAATCCAGGGAACTACAGACTGATCAGCCTCACCTCAGTCCCTGGAAAAATTATGGTGGGGATCTTCAAGGAATCCATTTTGAAACAGTTGGAAGAGGGGAAAGTGATCAGGAATAGTCAACATGGATTCACCAAAAGCAAGTCATGCCTGACCAACCTGATTGCCTTCTATGACGAGGCAACTGGCTCTGTGGATATGGGAAAAGCAGTGGATGTGATAGACCTTGACTTTAACAAAGCTTTTGATTCAGTCTCCCACAGTATTCTTACAAGCAAGTTAAAGAAGTATGGAATGGATAAATGGACAGTAAGGTGATAGAAAGTTGGCTAGGTCATCGGGCTCAATGGGTAGTGATCAATGGCTCAATCTCTGGTTGGTGGTCGGTATCAAGTGGAGTGCCCCAAGGGTCAGTTCTGGGGCCAGTTTTGTTCAACATCTTTATTATGACCTGGATGAAGAGATGGATTGCACCCTCAGCAAGTTTGCAAATGACATTAAGCTAGGGGAAGAGGTAGATATGGTGGAGGGTAGGGATAGGGTCCAGAGTAACCAAGACAAATCGGAGGATTGGGCCAAAAGAAATCTGATGAGATTAAACATGGACAAGTGCAGAGAAAGAATCCCAAGCACTGCTACAGATTAGAGACCAACTGGCTAAGTAGCAGTTTGGCAGAAAAAGACCTGGGGATTACAGTACATGAGTAGCTGGGTATGAGTCAACAGGTGCCCTTGGAGCCACGAAGGAGTGCATTAGGAGGAGTACTGCCAGCAGATCTTAGGAAGTGATTATTCTCCTTTATTTGGCACTGGTGAGGCCACACCAGGAGTATTGCATCCAATTCTGGGGCCCTCATTACAGAAAGGATGTGGATGCAGTGGAGAAAAGTCCAGCAGAGGGCAACAAAAATGATTAGGGGGCTGGAGCATATGACTTATGAGGAGAGGCTGACAGATTTGTGCTTTGTTTTAGTCAACAGAAGAGAGAAGTGAGGTGGGATTTGATAGCAGACTTCAACTACCTTGAGGGGTTCCAAAGAGGATAGACAGAGGCTGTTCTCAGTGCTGACAGATGACAGAATGAGGACCAATGTCTCAAGTTGCAGTGGTGGATGTCTAAGCTGGATATTACAAACAATTATTTCACTAGGAGGGTGGTAAAGCACTGGAATGGGTTACCTAAGGAGGTGGTAGAATCTCCATCGCTAGAGGTTTTTAAGTTGCAGCTTGACAAAGCCCTGGCTGGGATGATTTAGTTGGGATTGGGTCTGCTTTTAGGTCCTCTTAGGTCTCTTCCAACCCTATGGTTCTATTCTATTGAACACTGGAATTGGTTCCTTCCTGGTTGATGGTGGATCTAGAAACTGTCTGTTCAACAATCCGTCATAGTTCTACCTAGAGATTGCAATTGTACAATCCAATAGGATGAAGTGCAATCATTCACAACAACTATGCCCTATAAAAGTAGCTGTGATTGATAGAATTAATCTAGTTCTCATAACCTACCAAGAGCTCTCTTCTGGTAGTACAGTAACCATGTCCCTCTGAAGCAAGGACCAGATATAATAGCTTATGTATGAGTTCATTATTACAGAGGTAATCAGAAAAAATGGTAGCATAACTGGTATCAATGTCTTTGGTGACAGACACGTCAGATTAAGGAAAAACAACATGACTAAGATGTCTTTTGGATTGATATATGGATTTCCCACAGTTCAGCTGAACTGGTGACATCCTTTTATTCTGTGCAAGTTAGTGCTAGGATTGTACAAGGATTTTGACTTACAAAGTCAGGTGCACTTTCTCAGATGAATCTCAGTGGGGTCAAACAAATCCTACCCAGGATTTCTAAGAAGGTGGAACCTTTTAAAAGCTGTATGTTATGTTCAGAGAGACCAGATAACTCCATGATCAAGAAAAATTTGCAAGTAAAACCTGGGAGCTGAAGAGGCTTGGTAGAATTAGATTTTTATTGTTTTCTATTTGTAATGGATATTATTGAGGCTTATTTTTAATCTTTTTTATTTTTATCAGTTTACATTTTCACAGTTGTGGGAAACACAGGGAGTCAGACCATTACTTAGTGACAGCTGACACAGATTAAAAAAAAAAGTAAAGCTTTATAATAGTTAAAACACAATTTGTTAATATCACATTAAAGTACCTATCCTGAAATCAAACTGTAACAAGTCCTCAAGCAGTTTTTTTCTATGTCTGTCTGTAAATTTAGATGATTAACTATTAGAATATTTTTTTCATTGGTTTGTATGTGTGTGGTGAAATTGACCTTTACTATTTACTAATACATACCTAATTCTTCTAAATCTACCCCATCGATAGGGGGATGGCAACCTCTGCAGTAGCACTCACATAGGGTATGTCTACACTTGCACCCTAGTTCGGACTAGGGATGCAAATGCAGGCATTCGAAATTGCTAATGAAGCGGGGATTTAAATATCCCGCGCTTCATTAGCAAGATCTCGCCAGCGCGCTAGTTCGAATCACAGCTGATTCGAACCAGGAAGTGCACGCCGGGACGTGTTAGTTCGAACCAGACCCCTTGGTTCGAACTAACGTTACTCCTCAAAAAATGAGGAGTAATGTTAGTTCGAACCAAGGGATTTGGTTTGAACTAACGCGTCCCAGCGCGCACTTCCTGGTTCGAATCAGCTGTGATTCGAACTAGCGCGCCGGCGAGATCTTGCTAATGAAGCGCGGGATATTTAAATCCCCGCTTCATTAGCAATTTCAAATGCCTGCATTTGCATCCCTAGTCCAAACTAGGGTGCAAGTGTAGACATACCCATAGTGATCATCTAGGGAATTTTTTCACATTAAGATATTTCTTCTTGGTTGGAGATGAAGGTGAATGTGCAAGTTTGCCAGGACAACCTCCAACCACTGCAGAGGGATGTTCCTTTGCTTCTCACTAACATGATTGTTTTCATAAAGAATTCCTTATAAAAGTCCTTATAAAAACAAACCTTATCACTAGGGCTAAACAACTTGCCTATTTTATTAATCATACTAACTTATTAAAGGAGAATTGTTTTCTAAATGATAGTTATGGGGGCTGTTTATTCATAGAACAACTCCATCTCTGTCTAATCTGAACTGATGACTCACATAACATCCAGTCCTGCTAGTCTGGTTGTTTCTCTGGTATTTTAAATTGAGTTGTTTTTCGATGAGGAAAACATTGGTTATATGCCCTATATTTTCCTAGATACAAGCAAAACATTGCTAGAAGATAAATATCAGAAAGCAGTTTCATATTTTTTTCACATAGATAAAACTAGGTAATTTCTTCAATACATACCAACAAATGCTTAAAGCTTCCTTTAAACAACTATTTACTAGTATAGTTAAAAACTAAACTCAAATGTTTTCATTTTCTTCATTCTAAACAAGATTTCTAGATCTTCATGACTGCTACATTCAAAAAGAAACCAAATGCAATAAAAGTATTTGTGCCTAACATTTGAATTCAGTATTCAATGATTCCCATTTCTTTGCATTATTTTTTGCTTTATTATACTTTTATAATACTCTCAATTATATCTATAAAACTTTACAACCCTTTTCCAATGGCATATGGTGTGTGTTGTGAAGGGAAACATGTTTATGAGCTGAAAGATGTGAAGAAAATTTAAAGTAGAATGGGGACAGTTGACTAGTTATGTGCATCAGTCACTACCTACCTAAATACTACCTCTTCCATTTCATCATGACACGTTATTCCGAAACAACAAAGAACGCTTCTGCACAGCAAGCCATTATTTCGAAATAATAGCGAGCTGGAGGACTTTTTACTCTGACTCCAGTAACCCTCATTTCACAAGGAGTAAAGGAAATCGAATTAAGCTATTTCGACTTCAGCTACGCAACTGACATAGCTGAAGTTGCGTAGATTAATTTGACTTTTGCCTTGCTACGTAGACGTGCCCTTAGTCTCTAAAGGTGTCACCAGACTCCTCGTTGTTATTTCCTGGAACAAGTCTCTCCTTGAATTCCCTACTTGCTTAGGCACGTTCTCCCCAATCCCTGAGTTCAACTGGCTGTGAGACCTCTGGTTCCAGGTACAGTATATCATTCAGAGAAAACATGGCAATAAAACAAAGAAACACAGGCCTTGCAAAGGGATTTCTTATCCACATTTTAAACCTAAAAAGGACAAGCGAGTTACAATGAAAACAAATAAATCCTGAATAACCCCCCCCCTTTCAGTGTGAACTCAGCCCTCCCAACCTGTGAGTCCTTGTTGAGGGGTGCCTTGCCTGTCCCCCTGTGAGGGTGACGTCAGGTCCTCTGTGACCCCTTCCTCTCAGGGCAGCATGGACTAATGGCCAAAGTCAGTAGTCACTTCAGCACCTCTCAAGATAGTGTGGCCTCCCAGATAGAGTCCATTTACATACCCCCCCTCTTTTGGGATACTGTGGCCTCCCAGCCAGAGTCCCCTCTCTCTCAGGGCAGTGTGGCCTAACACCCCTTCCCCCTTCTCAGGGTAACAAAGCCTAATGGTCACAAAGTTAATCCACTTCCGCTTCTGGTCAGGGCAGCATGGCCTAGTGGCCAAAGAGTCAATCTAATTCCCTATGTGGTCAGAGTAATATGGCCTAGCAGCCACAGAGTCACTATACTCTCCGCTGTGGTCAGGGCAGTATGACCTAGTGGCCAAAATGTCAATATACTTTTCCCTGTAGCAGTGTAGTACATCCTAGTAGCCAATGCCAGGACAATAGGCGTAGATCCCCATAAGGGGTTGGTGAGGAGGGGGTAGAAGAACATAGGCCCTCCTCCTCCACCGGGTCCCAGCCCAGGCCCCTGTCAGCAGTGGAATGGTCTACTGCTAGCTTGGCGGGGAATCCCACTGCAACACATTGAGCTGCTGGTGTTTACCATTCCCTGACCTGGGCTACTTCCTATCAGTTTTTTGTGGGTAGTCCTCTCTGTCCCTTTGCTCCAGGCTGCGGGGCTTCACCTACAGTTCCTCACGGATCAACCGCCATGACTTCATCTGTCAGTGGTTCCTCAACTGGGGCTCCTACTGCACCTCCTTCCCTGGTGGCAGTCAGCCCTGACTGAACAGCTCTATAGTCCTTCATAGGTGGCCTCTAGCTAGAGCATGTCCAGTAGTGCTGTGGAGGCAAGTGCTCTTTGGCCAGATGAGCCAGGTTAAACCCTTCAAGTACAGTGTGAGGCTGATACACCTCAATTTGATTTGACTTTTTAAAGATGAAGCAATCCTTCTAGTTTTCTTTGCCGTCCTGTCATCTTTTCTCAGTGAAATGGCCTGCTTTGCATAGAGAGCATTCCTCTTTTAAAAAGAACCTCTGACACCTTGCTAGTCATTGTGCTTTCACCAGTGAATTTCCAGACTCCAATAGCCATCCCTGGTAGAGTTCTGGGCTGAGAGGCATTCAAAGTCAATGGCCTTGCTGGTAACAAATAATTATTCTATTGAGAATAATGCCATTGGATGATGATGATGACCCTTGATTGTTCTCTCAGTCTCAAGACACAGTCTGTCCATCAGGTGTCAAGTTCCTGCTGCAAAATGAATGCTCAAAGCCACACTGAAAGTTACATTCAAAATGGAGGCTGAACTAGAAAAGGGTATGTCACATAGCCCTTCCTACCAGCATCAGTGAGCTTTAGCAGGGTCATTCCTACTGACAGGCAAAACATGCAGTCACATAGGGCACCATGAAATTTGGGGCACCAAATTGCCCTAAGCCCTATTCAGCTGCATCCAGACTCTCTCCTGATCCACGTTGCCAATTCTCTCAGACTGGTCAGATTGGATGTCACTACAGTAAATGTCGTCCTATCCATCCAGTCTAGCAGAGTTTGTAACCTCTTTCCCCCACAGCTTCAGTCAGGGGTAAGGGAGGGTACCAGTGCTGGGCTGGTAGGGATGGCCTTGAGCTTTTGGGTGGTGGCTGCAATCTGAGGACTGCCTGAGAAAACAAAGTTAAGACCCATGATCCCTCACAACCGACGAAAAAGTTGGCAAATGCATTGGCCACAGTTTTTAGGGGGTAAAGATTTGGTTAAAAGGAAAATCCACTGGAGCTTTGTAGTTTTAAAGTGTCTTTCTTGTTTACATGGCAAATGTTTAAATGGACAATTAATTTCACAAGCACCGAGGATTTGATCCAAATAAAGTCAATAAATAATAACTAATAGGCTGACCAATGTTCTTTATGCTTCCCTACCCCCCTCTCTCTGGCTGCTTTTGCTTTCATGGCCAGAGAGCCTGATGACCTCATTTAATCAGGGTCTTAGTCCTGAGGCTGGAAAAGAAATATTGTGTTGTAATTTCAATATTTTAAATTGAAGAGTAAAAGCTTATTCATAAAGAAGCTACATTTACGTTATCTTTCCTTGAATTTTAGATTCTGTGCTACGTACCACAATGATAAGTGCCATATATTGAACAGTAACCGGAGTCCAGCTATTGTACATTGAAATTAAAGGCCTCTATTCTCAGGATTTGAAAAAAATGTATTGTTGATTGCAGTGGAACACTTGTGGGTTTCTCATAAATTCAGGTGCCATGTGTGTTGATTTTTAAGAAAAAAATACTTTATTAATTTTGTGCAGTTAAGTTAGGCTATTTAGAAAGAGAGCATCTACACAGCAAAAGTGCAACAAAAAGTCAATCTGCTTTTTCGAAAGATAGCATCCACATTGATCGGACGCTATCTTGCATTTTAGTTGTGATTACTGTGGATGGAGTGGCCATTAGGGCACCTGTGCTTTTTCCTGGAGGCCTCTTCTTTTTAAAAAACCACTCTCTTCCACGTCTACATGCGCCTTTTTCTGAAAAAGCTTTTTCAGAAAAAGGCTTCTTCCTCATAGAAAGAGGTTTACCGCTGTCAGAAAACACCCCCTCCCCTCGTTCTTTTGACTTTCTGTCAAAAGAACACAATAGCAATGTGGACGTAAGTGTAGTTTTTCTGGAAAAACGGCCAGTGTAGACATATCCTTAGTGTCTTTAAATATCAGCTCTGAGTACCCAATGTTTTATGTTAGTAACTTTCAGTGATTCGGCACATTGGCCCTTGGGCAGTGTGGGAATAACATATGGAGGGAGGGACTGAAACTTTCTAGTAAATTTACTCAGTCACAATTCAAACTATTGCTCCAATTGAAACTAGTTGTTTCCTCAACAATGGAGGAAACAATAAAAAACTTTAAATGTGATTGTTAAGGAAGAGTGAGTATGCGGTTGGCTGGGGTGCCAGAACAATTTTTATAGTAGGGGCACTGAGAGCCACTGAACGAAACTGTAATACTGGTATTTGATGGAAACTATTTCAAGACAGAGGGTGTGGCAGCACCCACAGATCCTTTATTTCCATCACATATAGTGGTTGAGGAGAAGAGAAGCTTAAAGATCCTTCACTATTTTAGACTACTATTACAAAGTATGACAAAATAAAGTAGCTTTTAAAGGATGGGAAACACCAACAGTAGAAGTCACAGAAGCAACTTTTTTTATGAGGAACTGGTACCACATGTTGGCAGGCTTGAATTCAGTCATTAAACTTTCTGATCTTATAATTCAACACATGGACTTTAAAACATGTCCGTGGTCATAATAATTAGATAATGTTAGAACAGTATAGGAAGTAAAACTTATATTGAAGATTTTTATGTATATAGGGAATACTGTAAAAACGGAGGTGGTAATATGTAGGACAAAATTGGAACTTTCTGGAAGGATCATGAAAATCTGACAAAAAAAATGTACTAATGGACTAATACATCTTCCTGTCGATGAAAGATTGGCCCCTAGAGCATGTTTGCCAGTGTTTATCCAATACAGTTTTAAAGGAACCTATAAATGAGACTTCCATCACTTTCATGAAGAAGTCATACCATAATTTGACCAGTTTTTCTGTTAGAAAGATTTTCCTCATATTAATCCTAAATTTATTCTTTCTTAATTCTAACTTCATTACTGCTAATTGTATCCCATAATCCTAAACCAAATGATCCCCCTCTCTCAAAAAATGTGTGGATTGTTGCATGCCCCATCCCTCAAACACATACAATGGTTAATTATCCTTCATTCAACATATTTATAATCTACAATACACATATTTATAGAATCATAGAACACTAGAACTGGAAGGGACCTCAAGAGATCATGAGTCCAGTCCCCTGCCCTCATACCAGGACCTAGTACCATCTAGACCATCCCTGATAGTTATCCTATATATACATCATAAAGGGTGTGTGTGTGTGTGTCTCCTTTCCCCAGGAAAATCAATCTCTCCAGGTCTCTGGTGCAGCTTCCCACCATCCCACATTTGGGACTGTGCCCAAAGACTCAAACTACTCTAAAAGAGCAACGATATGTTATAGTCAAGATAATTAACTTTAAAACACATTTATAATTTTGTATGACATTCTGAGCATAATGAACTATTAAGAGAACACTACAGAGAAACCAACAAGAACAACAACAAAGAGAATACTTGGGACAAAAGATTTTTAGGTTCAAAATTAATCTCTCGTCTGGTATCTATGATCAGTAGCATAAGACTAGTTATATACTTATTTCATACTGAATAGAATTGTTATTAATTAAATGTCTCAAAGTTTAGTGTGACAGTGCTCTTTCTAGTTCCTCAAATACGAGTAACTTTATGCCTGTTTCTAGTCCCATTAAACTCATAGGCTATGTTTAGACTACATCCCCCTTTCAAAAACAGGGATGTAAATTAGGCAGATCGAAAGTGCAAATGAAGCGCAGATTTAAATATCCTCTGCTTCATTTGCATATTCACGTCCAATCGCCGTTTTGAAAAAGGGTATTTCTGAAGTGAAACAGCAGTCTAGACAAGGTTCTTTTGAAAAAAAACCCCACCTTTTTTGAAAGATCCCATACTCCTCATTTTTTCAGGAGTATGGGATCTTTCAAAAAAGGATTTTTTTCCCAAAAGAACCGTGTCTAGACTGCGGTTTCACTTTCGAAATACCCTTTTTCAAAACGGCGATCGGACGCGAATATGCAAATGAAGAGTGGGATATTTAAATCCATACTTCATTTGCACTTTCGATGTGCCTAATTTATATCCCTCTTTTCGTAAGAGGGACGTAGTCTAGATGAGCCCTCAGGGAATACTCTTATGCATGAAGACATCTTTTACCAACATAGCTACTTGTAAATAAAGAGGAGGAACCTTTTATTTATTATTATTGTTATACATATTTTACTGCTATCTAGATATTTTAGGACATAGAATGTATTCATACAAAGCTACATCTTATATTATATCCTGCATCTTATAAGTGCATAACACATTCTAATATGGTGATGGGCATCTTGGAAATACAAATGATTAAAAACATTAGTCTTATCACAAAGGGTGGCTACTGTAGGAAGACTTCTAAATACAACATCAGTTTCTAATGCTAGTCATTATAGGTTAAATATTTAAAAGCATTGCCTTCCCCTTTAGGGAAGCAAGCTGAATTATCAAAATCTGCACTTACAAAGGAATAGTTTTCCATTAGTCGATGACACAAATTCTAGTACTTGGACTTGAGACAATTAGTTCTCAGTCATTACAGATTTGGGCTCTCTTCAAATATGTTATTCAAAGAGTAAGGTTCTATAGCTATTGTAAAATCCCTTGAGTGATTAAGTCTACTTCAAGCCACTTCTTGGTATAAATCAAATTTCCAATATAGTACTGGTCAAAATATGTCATATTTAGCCCTAAATTGTTTACAAATTAGAGGAAAATCTAAAAATGTTGTGAGTTTCACCTGGCAAAGAAAATATTTGTGCATAACTGTTTAGTGCTAATGGTTGATAGAGAACAGAAGATTTGAAAGGGGAGAGAGAGACTTGCTCTCAGTGAATATGAAAAATGTGTCCTCCTCTGCCATTGAGGAAAATTCTTCCACCAGTAACTGCTGATTGACTGCTATGAAGAATGCTTTATCACCAAGATCCAGACACCCTATAATATGGTGATTATTATTCCTGTCATGACCCTCTGGTCATCAAACCACAGTGTCTTTTGTCATGAAACAACTATCCAATAAGAAATAATCTAGGTATAAGCCTGTAGCATAGTATCTTTTACCTGCTTATGCTCACAGTAGGAGTAGAAACATCTTCCCCTTGCTATAAGCTATAAGCTGTCCTAACTCACTCTGGAAAATAATATTTCATTAATTTTGCAACACAACCACCTCTTTTCCACCTTGCACTAAAAGTTGAAAAGGAGAGAATTTACTTCAAAAGAAGTTAAAAGGACTAACAGACAGTAACAATTGTTGAGAGCCATAACAGGACCATAACTGTTTAATAGCTATCCAGTAATTCTTCTGCATATTTCCAGAGTAAATTTGATAGGAACACACAGTCTAAGAAGTGAAACAATTTTACTCTCATTTGAGTTTTTTATTGTCTTCAATAAACAACCAAGGACAGGTCCTAAATTCTGGTGTTATTCTTGTTTCAGTAACCATGGCAAACAAGCCTCAATTATAGAAAGCTAGCAACATTTGCTTTATCTAAATTATTGTACACTAAAATACAACTGAATTTCTCATGATCCAACCATTTTGTAATTAAAAATGTCCTAATTCTACCAGTGTCCATTTTAACATTACTGTATTCAGCTATGAAATTCCATAGAGAAAATAAAAGATTACACATATTGTTTACTTTTTCCTTTCAAAAATCATATTTCTGTGTTACAAAGGAACACATTATGCACTCACATATGGGCAATGTTGCACCAAAATACTCAGAAAAAGAAAGTCATTGTAAATATTTTGCAGACTTGAAAAGATATGTCTGAAATACTAGTGAGGCAGTGAATTTTTTCTTGTCATTTTCATAGATAGATAGATAGCCTCTTTATATAGCAAGTCTAAACAAAGGCTATTTTGAAGTATTGTATCCTAACTAACCTAAAGTAACAACAACAACAAGAACAACAAAAAGCCCTGTAGTGACTAAGAATTTAATAGTCTTAAGGAATGATGATACATACAAAGATGTTATGTGTGGTACTGGGGAAATAAAGGGGGTAAGTGTGCATGGTTAATAGGAAAAGATGTCAAAAAATGAAGCATAATAATAGTGCAATTTATCCATGCTAAACGTACTGCAGTGTGCTATAATTAAATATGAAAACCTAAATTTATCTCTATGTTTGGCTGTCATTAATTTAACAGGGAGTGCACATGTTCTAATCTAATGGCTGATTTTTTTTCTCCATGTGCAGCATATTAAAATGTATATTAGCCTCAAGGTGCATAAACACAAAATAATAGACCAAAGGTTTTGGCCTGTGGAGAAAAAAAATCCATGCTCAAATGGCGTCAAGTAGCTGGTGATGCAGGGGAGACACTCACTTAGCCTCATTAAGCCAAAGCTCTCTTTTGCTTGTCTTTTGTTCTGCATGACAGCAGCTTCTTTGTTGTATAATAATTCATTCCAAGTTCGTTCCAAGCTACCGAAACTGGTGAACTGTGGCCATTTTAATGAGAAGTATTGGTGGTATGCATAATCTGGAAGCCACGTGGACCAGGCAATCACAGAGCACTGCAGCCAGCAAAATGAGATACTGTCGAAATCACAAATTTGTCAAGTTGTTTTTGGACAGGGTATTATAATAAGCATTAAAATATGCATCCTATTACTCCACATCTGCCAGTCAAAGATCACTGTAATGAATGCATGCTGCAGGGTATGACCAGGCCGTTTTCCTAAGTAAAACAAACTATAGAGTACAAAAAAAATGTATTTTTGGCAGTATCTGACTTTTTTTTCCCTTTTTTTTTAAATCGTTTGCATCAGGCATTGGATTATCCTAGCATGATATCCACTGCCAGCAGTGAATGCTCTACAACCACCAAAGTCAAGAAGTTAACATGGATACATTGTTTTTTATTGAATTTATTTAGTCTATGTCTACATCACTAGGTTATTTCGAAGTAATAACTCCCAAAATAACTATTTCAAAATGATCTTATTCCTCTTCACAAGCAGGAGTTATTATTTTAGAATAACAAGTCCCTTATTTTGAAATAACAGGCTTGGTAGTGTGGATGCTCACCTTGTTATTTTGAAATAACTCCCCAGTGTAGGCATGCCCTTAGTGACCAAGATTACAAACTCCTACATTCACTGCTTATAGTAAATGTATCATACAGTATATAGAAAACCCACAGAGATTAAACCATTTAGAAGCCATTTTAGTAATCCTAGTCCTTTTGTTTCATCCATTTCTCCTTCAAATGGCTCAGCTGTTAGGGATGATACATTTTATATAACAACAAGTGGTTTCCGTAAGATGTGATGCTGTAAAGCAGTGTTTCTCAACCAGTGGTACGAGTACCCTTAGGGGTACTCTACAGAAGACTGGGGGGTATGTCAAAACAACTGAAATTTGGAGAAAACTGAATTTTTGTTTTAAGTTTTACAGCGCTTTATTATTTTTTTACTTTTTACACCCAAAAATGTCATAGCCCACCCGGTTACGATTAAGTTGCTTAAACAAATGTGTTGCAATGGTAGAATGGTACATTTATTTTATTTATTTATTTATTTATTTATTTGAAAAAGGGGTACTTTATAAAAAAAAAAGGTTGAGAAACACTGCTGTAGAGAATCACATGAATTTCCGAAATAGTAAGAAAAAAGTTAACGTTATAGAAATACTGTTTTTACCATTTTTGGGGAGGTGGGGCTGGTTAGGCTCATAATTATTTCTGGTTAGGCAAATGCTGATCAAGTTCAATCAGGGCAACAAACTTGCTAAGCTCTACTTGCCCAAAGCTGTCCATCAACAATATTAGGTCCTGAGTGCCATGGATAATGCCCCGCAGCAGTTCCATCAGATTGTTAAATTACATGAATATGGAAGTCTCTATTTCAAGGAAGACGTGTGAAGAGGAGGCAGGGGAAGAAGAACCTTTCACTACTGATCATGGATATCACATTCATTTTTTTGCACCACCTCTTTGGCTCTGACCAGCCCAATAACCAGACTGGAAAATAACCGTTGGAAATTACAGTGAGAAGTTGCCATAATACCTTAACACAAGAATGAGTTTTTCCTTGATTAGTAATCAGCCTACATTTATGCAGATCTAGCTGTCTGACAGAACCCTGTTCTAGAGCTAAACACTTATTAATATAAAAAGGGATTATTCACCTTAAGTTCAGTCTTTCTTTTCCCACCTCTCCAGAAGCAGTTATAAGGGCTATGGATGTGAACGGGTAACCACTTACTCATTAAGCATCCCCCTTACCGGGAGATGCTTACTGGATAATGACGCAGGTGGTGGACTGCTCCAGACCCTCAGGGTTGCCAGCTCCCAGCCTACACAGACTGGGAGCTGGCAGCCCAGCATGAGGCTGGAGTGGCCTCTGCCCCACCCTAGCCTGGCCACGGCAGGTGGGGGGCCACTCCAACCCAGCAGGCTGGAGTGGGTCCCTCACCAACCCCCATTTAAACATTTAACTGGTTAAACTGAACATTTAACTAATTAACTACATAAACTGTATTTTACATCACTAATATGAGCACAGGGAAACATTTCTTCACCAACACTCACAGAAACATTTTGTTTAGTTTTGTCTTTGATCAGCCAGGCCATGAGCCACCTTGTCCTCTCACTGTTGGCCAGGAATGTTAGTCCTGCCTTCACTGGGCTGCATGTTCTTCATGAAGTACAGAAAACAAGGAGCTAAGGTGCCTGAGTTATTTTCTCTGGTGGAGTTCAGAAATGTATCACTGCACTATATCAAGCTGACCTCTCCATCTCTTATAAAACTAGTAGTGTAGTGTTTTACAGTAATCCCAAACATTAGGATGAAATCCAAGACTCAATGAATTCAATGAGAGTTCTGCTCTTGTTAAATGGAGCCAAGATTTTCAAAGTTTGGGGGTGATTGTTGTGTTTGATGTATTTTTTTAAACATGGGAATATTTTGGGTTAAAATCATTTCTATACAATGCTGTAATAGTTTAATATAAGGTCTTTTAGAGGTGCCTGCCAGTAGGCTAGAATTCACCAGGTTTCTTGAGGATCAGAAGACACAGCCTTTAGCTTTTATACTGTTTTTGGAATGCACAGATATTTTAACTTCAATGGAAGGTCCATGTATGCAAAGAACAGAGTAGACACTTAATATTTTTACTTTAGGGGGCTGAGAATTTTCCCTGATCACACACCAGATGGAGTCTTCAATATCTTGGAACATTATTATCTCTCATATACTTGCAGATGGAGACCACCTACTATTGATATGCTTTTATAATAATCTTTCTTCAGATCTCCTTTTAGCACTGTCCTAATTGATGAGGAGGCTTTAAAATAAAAATCAATCTGTTCTGCCTTTCAAATACTTATTAAGCAAGATGTATTTATCTTTCTTATTTCTTTATAGCATCTTCTATATCTTTCACCTTTGGATAATATTTGTTTAAACAAACTTTGTTTTTTGAAAAGTTTCTAAATTCTGGGTTGAAGCGTGTGTCACTTCTTTGTGTGTTTAATATTTTTTACTAAGCCCATACTTGCCAATTTAATATGCATGATTATTTTTACTATTTAACTACTTAGCATACAGGTCTCTATGTGAAGTATGATTTTTACACTTTACGTTGATGCTAGTGAGACCACTCTAAAGACACATGCTACAACACTTTTGTTACCATCAGCTGACACCAATGTATTTCTTGGACATAATTAGTTCAGGTCTCTGGAGTAAAATCAGTATGTAACTAATGACAGATTTCTGGAAGAAGCAGACAGGATGAGACAGTGACTACATATAGGAGATCAAATTATGCCCATGGGGAATACTGTACCCTGCCTAGATACCCTATGACAACACACTTATCTTAATCACTCTTATTCCTACACCTTCTGGAAAAACACATGAACATGTATTTTAAAACACAATTCTGTTAATTTTGGGTGATAGAGACATATAATTATATATAGATATAGTAATAACCTTGGCTCATGAAATAACATTGTTCATCTTATCCATAAGTCTGAATGCGTCATGTGCCTGATAAAAACACCTAAAGACATCCAAGATAAGTATGCTTTTACAAAGGGTTTTTTTTTTCCTAGAGGGAGTCAGAAGGAAAGATCTGTGATGTCATCATTACCACTCTTTCCTCTCACTTTGGTGTCTGTTGTTTATGAGATGAAATTATATCTGAGACAAGTCCAAGTCAATTTATCTCTTACATTTAAACAATTGATTTGTAGTAATGGAAAGCTGACTCATGGCTGATCTTAGCAGCAGTTGTTTGTGCCAAGGCTTCAGGTTTCTGCAAACCAAACCAGCAAAACAAACAAACAAATAAATGATCCTGAAAAGCACAGATGGTAGATGATAAGCTTTGTTGTCTTCTTCTAATGTGATAGAAGGTCTGAGCTGTCACTTCCCTTGCAGTGCACATGGATAAAAGTATATCTACCATGATGAAGTGGTTAAATTGTTGGGACTATATTTAATGGTATCAGAAACCTATCAGACGCTGAATGAAGAGGACACCATAAACATTTAAATTGTCCAGAGATTAGCATTTTTATATAATAAACAGTGAAGTTTATACCTGCTATTTAAAACAGGGACCAACTACAGTATCTCAGAGACAGCACTATGGATGGTGACTTTTTAATGATGAATGTGAAGGCATAAGGGATACTATTCTTTCAGGGTCACAGGAGCTTGCTGTTAGTTACACCTTCTGCACCTGGGAAAAGATCTGGAACTTACCTGGCTGATCCTCATAAAAGAGGGCAGCAGGAGACGAAGGGGAAAATCACAATACCCTCTAGAAAGATGAGGTGTTAGAGTCTGTGTGCCCAATGGACTGCTACTATAGCTACCAGAGAGAGAGAGAGAGAGAGGAATTTCTCCAGAAACCTAATGGACAGAAAGATGACGGTGCAAAATCCTTTTGTTGCTGGGGCTCTGATGTATGAGCCAGGAAATGTTGGGCTGCTGAACTTAATGTTGTGATAGAGTGACTGGGGAAGGAACTACTCAGCCTGCACAGACTTTGAGGGAAGAATCTGTAAGGTTTTGATTTGTTTTGTTAAGAAGGTTTGGAATCGGGGTCTGACAGACATGCTGAGCCCCTGGGCAAGGTGGAGGGGCTGGCTCCATGCACCTAAAAGAGGTGGAGCTCAGGCAGAAGGGGCAGAGGTAGAGGGCAGCCAGACCTCAGCATCACCCAGAGAATGCCACACACCTCCCACACCAGCCCTTAGCATTGTCCAGAGCACTTTGCCCAGTAAGTACTCCAGTGGCAATTCAAAGGACCCAAGGCTCCAGCCACTACTGCCTTTTGAGTTGCTGGACCCTGGGGCAGCTGCCCCATTTGTCCCCTTTATCAGCAGGCCTATTTGGAATAAAACCAAATAATCCTGCTGGAGACTGCTTCACTAGCTACTGTGAGAGAGCTTCAGACACAATTACCCCTGGGGACAAGCCAACTCAGCAAGAGAAAAACCTGGTCTTGTAAGAGGAGGACACTGTAAGATAGAACCAATCCTTCCCAGTGTCCAATGTGTTTCATCCAATGGGAAGACGCTCCTGGTAAGGATCCCCCAAAATGATGAAAAGACTGTGTTGGAAGCAGTAAGGCTTTGTCTATAAAACGAGTTTTTGCCGGAAGAGGCAATGCAAATGAAGCGCTGATTAGCATTTTGTCACGCTTCATTTGCATAATCTCCTCCAATGCCTTTTGCACAAGAGGTTTTTGCACAAGAACAGGTAGTGTGGACGAGTCCATTTTGCACAGAAACCCCTTTTTGCACAAGATCCTTATCCCTCTCCGGGATAAAGCATGAGGAGCTTGCGCAAAAAGCATTTTTTGCGCAAAACGGACACGTCTACACTGCCTGTTTTTGTGCAAAAACCCCTTGCGCAAAAGGCATCGAAGGAGATTATGCAAATGAAGCGTGACAAAATGGTAATCAGCGCTTCATTTGCATTGCCTCTTCTGGCAAAAACTCATAGTGTAGACAAAGCCCAAGTGAGCTGGTTTAAGGAGAATGAATTTAGGATCTATAGCAATTCATCACTTTGGCTGGAAATATATTCAGGATTATGTCCAGTTGGAGCCTCTGCCAAAATCTTAACTCTGGTGCAGGAATCCATACTGACCATAACTTGAATGCTAGTCCAAGGAGCCTTCCAGACCCCAACTGAAACTCTCGCTCACGGATCTCCACAAGCCATAAAGCGAATCCAAGTATGGAAAAATAAATCTGCCCATGTCCTAATTCTAATCGTAGGAGCTTTATCAGCCATGGTTCTAGCCCAGAAACCTCTGCAGAGTGCAACCCTAAACATAGCCTGATAGGGAGCCTTACCAGCCCCTACCCTAAAATGATACTGGAGGTCTGTAGTGGGGTGGCTGCCCCACTCTGGCCAGAAGGGGTTGAAGAAGGCTGGAGGGAGCCTTCACTGAGCCCTGGCCAATTACAGATAGGTTTATAAGGAGACAATGATACGGTGGCTTGCTGGAGTGGCCCCATTATAAGGAGCTGCTCAGCAGAACAAGGAGCAGTAGGGTCCTGACCAAAGAAGGTGCAGGACTGGTTCCCTGAGAAGCACTTTAGATAGAATAGAGCAGGAGAAGGAGGTGCCAACTTGATGCCTCCCAGGCTGTGGTCTTGATACAAGGACTGAGAAGATCTAAAGGGTCACAGGAGAAGTGGCCCAGGGAGTGAGAGGCAGTAGAGGAGAGAGAAGGAGGGCAGGACAACCAAAGGATCCTTGCATCAAGAGCCAGAGTAGTGGGATGGTTGGGGTCCCTTCCTTTCCCCTTGCACTGTATCTAGCCACACTGAAGAGTGGGCTTTATAGACTGTGCCTTGCCCCTGAGATGAGGGACCACACCAGAACTGGGTTGGCCATGGTGGCAGAGGGCAAGACTTAGGACTGTTGATACTCCTGAATGGGGCAAGAGATTTGAGTGGTGGGCACTGCTGCAAGGCAGTGTCTTGAAGAGGATGCTGTGGTCCTGGGAGCAATGTAGGTTCAGAGCCAGAGGGCGGAGAGAGCACAGAGCGACGACAGGTGAGACACCGACCAGAAGGAGAGTCAGAGCTAATTCCCAGTATGACCTGCAGGATGCACTGCAACAGTGAGTCCCAACCCCATTACACAGTCACACCAGCACCAACCACAGCTCTAGATTAGGGACCTCTACAGAGCACAGTGTGAACTATAGGCGGATTCTCTAGAAGGCTTTATAGATAACCCTAGCCTTGGGACCTCTATTGGGCACAACCCTAACTCCACTTGGGGACTTCTAGTGGTCCCCAGTAATAACCAAATGTGGGGAGCCTCACTGTCTCATGCCAAACTTTAATGTGAAACCCTCGTTGCTCCCTATTCTAACCATAGTCCAGAGTCCTCTTCATGGCATAATCCTAGCCCTACTTCAGGGATTCTCACCATGACCATCCTAACTCTACATGGCACAAAGCTAACTGGTGGTGCCATGTCACTATACCACCACTGAACTTGTGAGCAATCCCAGCTACCGCCATAACACTAGCCCAGGGACTTCTATAAGGCACAACTCTCTCCGTATCTCAGGGAACCTTACTGGCCTAAACCCTAACCATAGCCTTGGGAGTCCTAGCAGCCCCAATTGTAATCACAGGAACTATGCAAGTCCCAACTCTAAACGTAACCTGGGAACCTCTATGGGGCACAACCCAAACTCCATCCCAGCCACAACCTGTCCAGGGACCATTACTGCCCTAACCCTACCCTAGCTAAGGGAGTCTTACCATTCTGCATCCTAGTCCTAGGACTTCTATAGATTATCATTCAAATCTGGGAACCTCACCAGTCCCTACCCAACCCTAGAGTTAGGATCCTTACTCTAGTCTGGGTATCTCTATAGAGTGGAGAGTCCCAACGCTAACCCTAGTGTGGAACTCTACCCTAGCCCTAACCATACCTTATCCAGGGGACTTCTACAGGATACAAACTTAAACCTCATCCCAGCCTGAGAATCCTTACTGGCCTCAGCTCTAACTCTAGCTTGGGTGGGAGGGGGGGGCTTACCAGGTACTACAACAACACCAACACCACAACAGGGATCTCTACAGTGCACAACCCAAATCCTTGGCATGAAGTATTGATGAGTTTACCCTAACCCTAGCTCAGGGAGCCTTAATATCCTGAACCCTAATCCTACGACATCTATGGACCTTAACCCTAACTTTAAACTTTGGAAGACTGATGAGCTCCATTCCTGTACTATGGAATGGACTGTGGAGCGTTACCAGCCCAAACTCCTTACTAGTTCCAAGTCTTAACACTACTCAGGGACCTTTACAGCCCCATTAAAATATATTTAAATTTAAATGATAAAAACAGCCATACTGGGTTAGAACAATGGTCTATCTAGCCCAGTATCCTGTCTGCTGACAGTGGCCAATGTCAGGTGCTTTAGAGGGAATGAACAGAACAGGTAATAATCAAGTGATCCACTCCCTGTTGCCCATTCACAACCTCTGGCAAACAGAGGTTAGGGACACTTCAGAGTTTGGCTTTGCTTCTTTGACTATCCTGGCTAATAGTCATAGATGGACCTATCCTCAATGAAATATAGAGTTCTTTTTTGAACCTGTTATAGTCTTAGCCTTCACACTATCATCTAGTAAAGAGTTCCAAAGATTGACGGTGTATTGTGTGAAAAAATGCTTCCTTTTGTTTGTTTTAAATCTGCTTCCAATTAATTTCATTTGGTGACCCGTAATTCTTACATTATGAGGAGTAAATAACACTTCTTATTTACCTTCTCCACTCCGGTCATGATTTTATAGATCTCTGTCACACACCCTCTCCCCTTAGTCATTTCTTTTCCAAGCTGAAAAGTCCCAGTCTTATTAATCTCTCTTCACATGGAAGCTGTTCCATACCCCTAATCATTTTTGTTGCCCTTTTCTATATCTTTTCTAATTCCAACATATCTTGTTTTGAGATGGGGTTACCAGATCTGCACACAGTATTCAAGATGTGGGCGTACTATGGATTTATATAGAGGCAATATGATATTTTTCTATCTTATTTTCTAACCCTTTCATAATGATTCCCAACATTCTGTTTGCTTTTTTGACTGCCATTGCACATTGTGTGAATGTTTTCAGAGAACTAGCCACATTGACTCAGAAATCTCTAGAGTGGTAACAGCTAATTTAGTCCCTATCATTTTATATGTATAGTTGGGATTATGTTTTTCAATATGTGTGAATTTGCATTTATCAACACTGAATTTCCTCTCCCAATGTGTTGCCCAGTTCCCCAGTTCTGTGAGATCCCTTTCTAACACATCACAATCTGCTTTGAACTTAAATATCTTGAGTAATTTTGCATCACCTGAATATCTGGCCACCTCACTGTCTATCCCTTTCTCCAGATCATTTATAAACATGTTGAATAGGACTGGTCCCACTACAGACCCACTGGGGGACATCACTATTTACTTCTCTCTGTTCTGAAAACTGAGCATTTATTCTTACTAGGTCTGTCACATGATTAAAAATTAATCATGATTAATTGCACTGTTAAACAATAATGGAATGCCATTTGTTTAAATAATTTTGGATGTTTTACACATTTTCAAATTCAGGTTGAACCTCCCTAGTTCAACACCCTTGGGATCTGATTGGTCCTAAACAGGGAATTTGCTAGATTTGGGAAATCAATGCCAGTTCCTCTGCTCCCAGCAGCTGGCCCCAGGGGCTCCTCTGGTCTAGTTCCTGTCTCCGCTGCTCTGGCAGTCAGCCTGTGGGGCACTGTAGTTACCCTGCTGCTGGTGGCCAACCCCCAGGACTCCCCTGCTCTGGCCCCTGAGGTGCCACAGCACCCTGCTCCAGCCTCAGGGTCCTGTGACTCCCCTGCTCTGGCTCCTCCGCTCCAGTTGCTTGGGTCACTGGGCTCTGTTCTTCCCTGATCCAGCAACTCTTCTGTTCCCAGCTTGCCGTTTTTTCCCCTGTGAGTGCTCCAACCCCAGAGCACCCACAGGGTTACTGACAATGTTGGACAAAGGGCGTTGCTGGACCAGGAAGTTCAAATTACAGAGGTTCATAACCTGCATAATTATTTCAATTACAACCCAGAACATAATATGCACAGTGCTCACTTCATATTTATTTTTTATTAGAAACACTTGTAGAGTAAAAAACAAAAGAAATAGTATTTTTCAATTCACCTAATACAAGTACTATTCAGGGGTAAAGTAACTTAAATTTCTTACAGGTATGGGGACACTTAGGACAGTGGGCTATGGGGGGTGCTATATTGTAGCACCTGTAAGAAATTTAAGTGTGGGGTGGAGTGCAGGGGGCTCAGGGAAGGGAATTGGGCTGTGGGGGTGCAGGAGTCAAGAAAGGGGGCTAGGGATGTAGGAAGTGCAGGCATGAGGGTTGGGGTGGGATACGTAAGAATGGGCCCAGAGTAGAGTGTTGGGGCTGTGAGGAGGGCCTCGGTGCAGAGGGTTGGTGTGTGTGTGGAGGGGTGTAGGAATTGGAGAAGGAGGATGGGGGTATGGAGAGGCTCAGGGCACAGGGTTAAGGTGTGTGCAGAAGTGCAGGGAGGCAAGGGCTCCCCTTAGGGAGGGCAGGGGCAGCTGACACCCCTCCCATTCCCGCCAACACTGCTTGTTTCTTTCTCTTCCCCTTCTGTCAGTCTCTGGGAGAGTGAGGAAGTGTGGGTCACTCACTCCTCTGCTCTCTCCCTGCACCAGCCAGGAGGGAGAGGAAAGTAGGGACACTGTGTGCTTTCCTCACTCCCTGACAGTGCTGGAAGGGGAATAGCAAACAACAAGCAGCATTGGGGGTGGGGGGGGGCTTTGTCCTCCCTGCTCTCCATAAAGGGTGGCCAGGGTGTGTGTGTGGGAGAGAGGGAACCCTGGTCTGTGGTTCTCCTGGACCAGTGTGAGGCATGTCCCCATCCAGCTCCTTTTCACCTGCCCACTGCTTAGTGTGGCAGCCTGCAGGAGAGCCCTGGGAGGCTGGCTTGGAGGGCACTCCACCACCTCCTGCAGTGGATCACCCTAGCTGGCACTTACCAGGGCAGTGCACCAGAGCGCACCACCTTACTTGCACCTCTGACTGTAGTGCAATCTTTTTATCAGAATAGTTGAACTTACAAATGTAGGATTATGTACAAAAATAACTGCATTCAAAAATAAAGCAATGTAAAACTTAAGAGTATACAAGTCCACTGTGTCCGACTTGTTCAGCCAATCACTCAGACAAAAGTTTGGTTACATTTTGTAGGAGATAATGCTGCTTGCTTCTTGTTTACAGGGTCACATGAAAGTGAGAAAAGGCATTTACATGGCATAGCTGTAGCTGGTGTTGCAAGATATTTACATGCCAAACATGCTAAATATTCATATGTCTTTTCATGTTTCAACCACCATTCCAGAAGACGTGTCCACACTGATGATATTTGTTAAAAAAATAATGTGTTAATTAAATTTGTGACTGAACTCCTTGGGGGAGAATTGCATGTCCCCAGTTCTTTTTTACCTGCATTCTGCTATATATTTCATGTTATAGCAGTCTCAGATGATAATCCAGCACATGTCATTTTAAGAATGCTTTTGCTGCAGATTTGACAAAATGCAAGGAAGATAACAATATGAGAGTTCTACAAAAGCTGCAGCACTCAATCCAAGGTTTAAGACCTGAAGTCCAAAATTTCAGAGGGACAAGGTGTGGCACATGCTTTCAGAAGTCTTAAAAGAGCAAGACTCTGCTACAGAAATTACAGAACCTGAACCACCAAAAAGGAAAATCAATCTTCTGCTGGTGGCATCTGACTCAAATAATGAAAATGAACATATGTTGGTTTGCTCTGCTTTGGATAGTTATTGAGCAGAACTATCATCAGCACTGACGCATATCTAACTAGGATCAGGGCTGATGTCTTTGCAAGCATAAATCCACTTTTATCAGATGTAGGATATGTCCTAACTCTAAAAAGTCTATTCCCTGTCATCTTGTTGATAAATATACCTATCTCTAGTTGTTTCTTCCTAGTCTCAACTGCAGTCTAGGGGACAGATCTCCTGTTCCCATTGAAGGCAATAGGAATTTTGTTACTGATATGGAGGAGTATCTGTCCCTTATGTTTTTACATTAACTGTTCAATAAATCTGACAGTTTTTATTACTTGTAGCCTCATGGCTTTAGCATGCAAAATACTGTCACTGTTTCTTGTTTATCTTTACGGTCCTACTGAATGAATTAGCTTTCAAGTCCCATTAAACCAATACATATTTGAATAACTCATCATAAAATATTTGTAAACCAGAATGTAGGACTTTGGCTGTCAATGTTTTACTCCATGACATTCTTGCATAGCTTTTGTACTAGTAAAAAATTCTAACGTATCTCAGTTTGTTTTCTTTGGTACTTAATATGCTAAGTATGGAGCTATTTGGATTTGAATACATATGAACCTATAGTACTTAGATGAATTTGTAGGTACAGCACATGGAATCCAAGACTGACGATAATTTATGAAGGTAAGAACACTGATTCCTATAATACTGCTAACTTAGTTTATGATAACGTAATTAGTTACACTAATAACACTGCTTAGGCACAGTCTTGCTAATTATGATTTTATAAATATTAATGATATCTAGCCTTTGTGTCTGATTCCCTCTAGTAGAGTCATTCATCATAGTATTTCCCTTATACCCACACTGCATTATTTTTCTTCCTTTTCCTCTTATTTGTTCATTACTGGACATGCAGTCACTCTGAACTTGGGACTGAAATATACAATTACATCTTCAATAGTTCAGCTTGGATAAACTTTATATTTTATCATCTGGTAGCAATGATCCAATGATATAATTTTGTATTAAAGGCAATCAAATACAAAGTCAGTTATAATCTGTATCTCTTGTTCTTTTTAAATGTCTAACATAGCCAGCCAAACTAGATTACATGGGACTTAGTTTTTATTCTTTTTTATGTGACCTGTTTCAAGTTAAGATTCCTTTGAATTATTAAATGCTTCCTTAAAGCATCTTTTCATACTACCTTTTTAAAGTTAATTATTGATGTAGTGACAAGCTGAAAAGACTAAAAATTGTAATTTTTCCCCCTTTTCATTCAGAAGGACGTGAGAAATGTCTTGACAATGGCTGTCTATTTAGTATAATAAAAAGGTAATACTAAGATAGAATACTGAATGTTGTTTTAGGGGAAGAATGTTAACATCACCGTATTATACAAAATGTAAATGCAATGTGTATTTCTCTGACAATATCTGTTAAAGAGAAAGTTGGGACATAACCTTTTGAGCTTGGCTTTAACCACAAACTTACGCAGCTGAAAACAAAGAGATTAGTTTTTTTAAACACTAATATTCTGAGCTTTAGGAATAGGATTGTCTTTTCCACAGAAGATAACATTATAATTTTCAGACCTCCACAGAAAAAAAAAATCACTAACCTGCCACTGAAAAGATCTCCATTCATCAGCAGAGATAAGCAGAGATTTGGAAGCATTTGACACTGAAAATCCTATTCTTTTGTAATCCTTTACTTTTTACAACATTTTCAGCAAGGTAATATTAGACTTTGAGAAGGAGAATCAATAAGCATGATGCATAACTGAAACCACTCTTCAAACTGATCTCCTTTAATAACTTGAAACAAAGACATAGGCTCACTGCTATGCTGAGATTTTGCTCGGTGTAGGGGACTGGAGAGCGCAATTAGGGAACTAGTTGCAGCTCTGTGATTCTGAACATGGATCTGAAAGCTGTCTAGTGTAAGGAAGAGCAGTCGTGGGGCTGCTGCAATCCACACCAGCTAGCTAGAGTCTGCAATGGATTGCAGGAGCCAAAAAGAACGATCTAATGATTAGGTTGCTAGTCTAGAAGTTTGGAGCCTGAATTCAAGTTTCTGCCCTCCAAAAAGTTACTTAGTCTCTCTGTGCCTCAGTTTCTGCCCTATAAAATGAAGATAGCAGCACTTTCCTACTTTAGATGTTTTATGGATAAATACGTTAGAAATTGTCAAGTGCTCAGAAGCTATACTGTTGGGTACAGCCCTGAGTGGATACAAAATTTTGTATCTACATCTGCATCTAGATCTGCAAAAATGAGCTGTGGATACCCATGGATATAAACAGATACCTGTAAATTTGCAGGGTTCTGGATATAAAATTTGTATCAGCATCCATATCTGCAAATATTCACAGCAAATTTTTGCATTCACAGATGGAGATATCTGTGGATATAAAGCAGACATGTGCAGATTTGCAGGGCTCTACCAATGGGTCTGATGGAACACAGCAGAAAAGCTGGCTCTCTGTAAAATAAGAGCTCCCTTATACTGGCTTTTGGGGCCATTGGTGCCAGAATGTTGCAAAAGAGTTGGAACATACTACAGATTGTGACCCAAAATCTCATTCTAATCTAAATTTTCTAATTTTTTTTAGAGATTTTCTAATATTTTTTGGTTTTGCATTTTATATATTTTTTAAAAAGTCATGCTGCTGTCAATGAAGTGGTAACATCATGTCAATGGTAACATGACAGCATGATGTCAAGTCAGTAATAATATGACATCACAAGTTGCCTGGTGACAATTCAGAGGGGACAAAAGACCTCTACCAACTCATCTTGATGGCAATGTTGATAAAATATGGCCATTGAAATAAAGTATGCCCAACATGTGAAACTATGCTTGAAGCTAAAAACTGCTATAGTTAAACAGGAATCTCAGTGTAATGGCATACCTTTCCAATCAGATCAGCAATTTTGGGTACTGGCTTTCCTTTTTGATGGCACATGGTTGCAGGGCTCTGTCCATCCCAGTCTTGAAGTTCCTCAATGCTTTTCAGATAAAGTAGGGCTCTCAGACCTGTGCAGTAGTCCTCAATCACTGTGAAATCTTGATTCTGTATGGCACTACACACCTACAAAACACACCCAACAATTAACAACAAATTTCCAAATGGAACTCTGGAATTCAAGCTGATAAGTACAGTAAAACTCCAATAGTCCGGCATCCAATAGTCCGGCACTCCTGATAGTCCGGCATCAAAATGGCAAGAGCCTAGTGAGTGAGCTTCGGAAAAAAAAATGAGTCATGAGGTAACAGCGGCAGCAGCTGAACTGAGCAAAAAGGGTAAAAAAGGCTTAAAAAAACTAAAACATTACAGTATACTGTATACAGTATGTACAATAAAAAAGGGTTAAGAACACTTTATATACAGTATATAATGTATACAGTATATATATAACCTGATTATAGTACCTCCTGATAGTCCGGCATATTTGATAATCCGGCACCACCTAAGTCCCATAGGTTCCGGATTATCGGAAGTCTACTGTACCTTGTCCCAGAGTCACCATCAATCTAGATTCTAGAACATGAACTCTCACCCCAGACACAGGTAGGCCCACCCAAGAAAATGGGAGAAGGCCTCCCCAAACAGCACTTGCCATTTAGGAAAAGAACCCTCTGTAGTGCAGGAAGACTTACACTCATTCTCTCTGTATTAGTATTATAATTTGTATTGTGGTGGCACCTATAGGTCACGTGTCCTTTGTACTTGGCACTCTACAGACATATAACACAGAGATGGTCCCTGCTCCAAAGAGCTTACAGACAACAGGTAGAAATACACCTGAAAGTTTTTCCATCTCTCCTAAATCCAACTCCTGGCTATCAGACTAACTTAAAACTCAACCCCTCCCCCACAGCCCCCATTGAAATGGAATGATAACACTTGACCAAAAAAACCTCATGATGTTCTATTGACTTTCTCCAAGGACCCAAGCTCTAGCTCACTCATCAGAATAGATGGTCTGGTAGGCATCAACTATCAAAGTCCTAGTGCAGGGGTCAGCAACCTTTGGCACATTAGGGTAATCCACTGGCTGACAGCAAGACATTTGTTTATGTTGATTCTCCAAAGGCATGGCCCTTCGCAGATCCCAGTGGCTGCAGTTTGCTGTTCCATTGACAATGGGAGCTGCAGGAAGCAGCAGACAGCATGTCCCTGCAATTCACATGACTTTCTGCAGCTCCCATTGGCTGGGAACAGCAAGCTGTGGCCACTGGGAGCTCAGGAATGTCAACATATACAAAATATCTCACGGCTTACTAGCAGATTACCCTGATGGGCTGTATGCTGAAAGTTCCTCACTCCTGACCTAGTGGATATAGCCCGGGCAACTAAAAGCCCAAATTAAAAGACATCAAATATGGCAATAAGTATCATCTGATACTTACTTCAGAAATGTCAACCAGAGCACTAAAGTGAACTAGGGACATCACCAACATGAACCAAGTGTAGTACACACACACACACAAATACAAATTCAACTAGCTGAAGGAGAGGTGGGGAAAAGCTCTCCAGCCACAGGAATGATTCCTGTCTAACGTACTGGCCCCTCGTACTGCCAAGCACAGGTGTCCAAAACATGAATCAGGATCCCATCATAAAACCATGAGATTTTCTTAATAGGATTATTTTAATTTGCCTTCTGGTTTTGAGCCTTTATGAGTCATATGCAAAAGTATTTTCTGTGACCATCACATGTACTTGAAAGGGGGAAAAAAAAGATCCTCACATAATCACCAAGTTTTAGGAACTGGAACTTAAAAAACAAGCAAGCAAAAAATCTCTCAAACACTGTGAGGGTGGCAATCCAATTGAAAAGATTTGCAAAATGGGGGGTGGGGAAGGGTTTGAGGATGTCTACACTGAAAAAAATTAAAAATGTGGCAATAAGTCTCAGAACCCAGGTCTATAGTCTCAGGCTTGTCCTAGTTCTCTATGAATAGCCACATAGACATTCCAGATTGGGCTAGAGCTCAGGCTGAAGTCCACAAAGAGGACAGGCTTCAGATCCCAGCGTCAGCCTGAGCTGGACAATCCATATGATTATTTTTAGCATTATAGTATGAGCCCATGTCTCCTGCACTGTGGTGTGAGGTTTTTGGGGTAGTTTTTTCCTTTTTTTTTTTTATTATAGACATACTTAAGTCTCTGTCTCCAAAGATCTGCAGCCACTTGGCATGAGTACTCTATATTTTTAGGTCTTACTGTCTGGTCCTCTTCCAACTGAGGAGAACACGAGAAGAGAGGGATTAGCTGAAGTAGCCAATGAAGGGAAAGAAGCACCATGAAGGAGAAAGAAGCCCAATCAATACTGTACCCTTTTAAAGGGGAATCACCAATTTTCCTGCTGTACAAGACATTAGGCAAATCTGTGGAAAGAATATTAGGTATAATGCTAAATTAGTGCTTTCAATGACTGATATAAACCTTTATTTTTTTGTGGATATCAAAAAAAGCAGTATTACTCCTGCATAAGACATGTATCTAACAAATAAAATAATGAAATGGTCACCTACATCAAGGCAATACAAACACACACACATGTTCCTCTAAAACTAAATCATAAGATTCACTAGATTCTTGATTTCACCACTTAGAGACAAAAGGACCTAGGTAACATATTAGCATTTTACGCATGATTTCACAAACTAATATAAGCTGCAGTTCAGAAGAAGGAAGGCACATTTAAAAATATCATACACTGCAGCTTTGCAAGAGAAAAAAATAACTATAAAATATGCACAAGAACATTTCCTATGCAGCCCATTTACATTACACAAAATCTGCTTCTCTGGAGAAACAGGGTGAGCATTAATTAGGTCTGTTATGTCTTCCATAGACTAAGAGGGTTTTTTTTTTTCAGAGCAATTATAGAGAACATCATAATAATTTCCTCCACAGGTTATTTAACTGAGAATTCAAATGATGCTTTATTTAAACCTCTTTATTCACTAAAGGTTTCTATTTTTTTAGCATATGGGTAACACTTTTATTAGTTAGTCTTAAAAAAAAAAATGTAAGAAAATACAGTTAAAAGCCATGCTACATCATGGCACTTAAAACAAGTTCAGATTCTGTTGTCAAATTCCTGAAATATTTTGACAGGATGAATACACATGAAATACCCTGGAGGATACATGGTATAACCTTATAAATAGAGAGGCTTTTATTTTTGCCATATTATGGTGCAATATTATGAAGTCAAATAACCTAAGAAAGTGCGGAAGATGATACCAACCCCTACCCTCAATGGTTGTTGTGATCATTTGGCCTGTAAATTTAGTCTAATTGTGAGCTTAACTGAAAAAATGTGAAAGTTCATAAGATGCTTCAATAACCTATAATGAAAATGTTGATGAGAAAAGCTGAATTATTCTAAGCATAGAGCCTACAGATACAACTCCAGAACTGTGTTGAAATCATGCCTGGCAAACAACAGAATATGGTCCACTAACTAATTAATTAAAATGGGGGTGCTGAAAACTAGACCTCACTGGTGGACAACTAATGAGGGTAGGGGGCTATTCCACTCCTCATTCCCTTTGTGGATTCTTAGAGAACTTTTTGGAGGGGAGGGTAAAGATGAACAGCCTGAGGCTATTGAAGCAAATTTAATCTTCATGACTGCCAGCCCCATTATCTTGTGGAATCTGGGTCATTTTGAGAAATGCACTGACCAGAACATGCCAGATAAATGGACCTAGATAACATTCCGACTTCTACTGGCTCGAGTTGAATCTCAAACACAACCTAAGATGAAATGGGATCAGACTTCAACAAAAACAGCAGCAACAAGAAGCTGCAGCACATCTCAACTCACTTCTTTAATCACAAAGATAATTATTACCAACTTTGATGCCATCTAAAAGACTATTAAACAAGGCTTTTCCTCCTCCTAAAATTCTCTCCAGTTAAAAAGAAAGGGAACAAGGTATATTGTTAAAATAAAAGTCTTACTTATTACTTAATATTTCAAATGCTTTAATCATTCCCCCTTTTTAGTGTCTTTAATAAAAGGCTAAAAGGATTTTTAAAAGTATGTTTGCCACAGTGCTAAGCAGGCTGAGTTCTCTGTATACCCAACCTTGTTTAATACTATTAAATGTTGGACAGTGAGAGGCACACCACCATACAGAGCATGGGGAATGGAGGGGCTATGCTTCCTATCCCTTTACACACACAAATTAATATATTGAGCATTTTTATCTCAGATAACCTAAGAACAAATTATAAGGATTTGATTCTGAGCTGTATAATGTATGGGTAGCTCAGCAAGTGAAAATGCACTTTATATGATTTCACCAGGGAATGCACCTATGGAATGCATCACAGGATCAAGTTCTGTGAAACTGAAAGTGTTTGTTTTAAATAATCTGCCTCTATTTCAAACATTTTCATTCAGATTCCATATTTCTGAAAATGAAATTATCACTAATGTGCATTTACTAAACCAGTGATAAAGAAATTTCATAAAAACCCAGCAGGTCATCTGTAATCATCATTACAGAACACAGTAGGGCCAAATCTGGAAGACTTTACCAAGACACATTTCCAGCTGGGTTCACTGGATTTTGCTGAAAGTGAGTGCTTTTGAGGGCATTGGTGGAAATACCCACATATCAGCTTGTCACATTCTCTGCAGAAAAAGCTGCAGGGCTGCCCCAAATGTAACATATTCCATATGATTTGTGGTAGACTGGAGCTATCTGTGCAAAGTCCTTTTGCCCAGCACTGAGCTAGGACCCTGCCAACTTGCTAGATGTGCAGTTCAATTTAAAGGCCTCCCCAGGAAGAAGTGGCAGGGAAGTAGATGACTTATTTGGAAAAGATATTTCAGTCGGGAGATGTATATCTTTTTCATATAATATCTGTGCAGTTGGGTGTTGGGGATATGACCCTCTTTCTAATCCCAATCCCATTCCCCTCTCTCCTCATCCTAGAGTTTCAGTCTTCACCTTCTCCACCATGAGTCCATGGAGAAGTTTCTGCAGAATCCAGGGTGGCAGTAAAATATGATGTCATAGAGGTAGCATCCTATATTTCCCCACACAACTCTATGCTAGGGAGTTGCAGACAGTTTACTGTCCCTTTACAGTGCTGGAGCAAGGAGCTGGAGAAAGCCAAAGAATCTGGCCCTATATGTGTTATTATACTCTTAATTTTCAGGTGCTGTAAATATTCATGCAATAATTAGATCTGTGAAAAACAAAAATGCCTCAGTGCTGAGTATCATCAAGGCAATATTTCTAATTCTCCATCATGATCTGTTTTGGTTAGCAGTAGCACTCCTATTCCAACCTGTGTCACATCACTACCCTGGCTCTATCATTACTGAATTCACATCATTCATAGCATAGTACTGGGGAGACCATTTTATTTTCCCTTGCATTAAAAATACATGCTTTGCTCTGTGGTAGAAAGTGGGCACAAAATTAATAGCAATTTTAATGAAAAGGGGTACAGTAGGGAGGCAGACTGGTAGTGGAGATACACAGCCAGATAAGGAGATTGATGGGTATATATTTGTATATACACATGCAAATCACAAAGGTTGACTGTTCTACCATATTAGTTTCCATTTGTTGTAGCTGTACAACATCAAAGCATTGATGTCCCTATCTATTGCATTTAGCGGTAATGTAATGGACTACCAAAAGAAATCAAAGTGAGAATTTCTAAGTCATTTCCTGGCAATTGAGACAGCAGGCACTTTCATCTGCACTGTAACTGTGGCAGTGCATTGATTTAAACTCCATCTGAGATCTCAAATGCTTTTATATTCTTAGGCCTCTCTGGCAGCTTCCCAGCCCCCCATCATAAAATTCTAGCATTCAGCTGAATGCCATCTTGCTTCCCCCAAAAGGAAGAGACTTATTTCAGATTTGCTACTAAACTGCACAAGATCTTTAAATAAAATAGCTCTTGAAATGCCATCCTACTAGAAAATCAGCCTTTGACGCCACACATTCTAATTTTCTGACTGTAGCAATGGGATAAACAACGAAAACTCCTCGGATACCTTTGAAAGGTTCTGCAATGGATAAGCAGTTTTGCTTTTATGTTAATTTGGATGAGTTTGCTTTGAAATGTTCCTCACTGATATGCCCAGAAGGTAAGGAAAAGACTTAGCCTCTTTGATTTAGTATTATACTATGTATATAAGTTTAAACATATTTATCATCATTTAATGCTTTTTTTTTCATTTCAAATTCTCCTTGAGAGCTGTTAAATACACAGATCTACCTTTTTGTCTGAGAAGTATTTATGAATCTCTTTAGGCTATTTTTTCAATGTACGGTTGAGATCTTTGTCTTTTTGCTTAATTTCTATTGGCTTAGATTATATTGAAGACAGATGGTACTAAATAAAAGCAACATAAACCTGAGCCTTGCCAGATAACGCGTGTATAGAAAATTTCTAAGAGAAGTATGACAGCCATAAAGGATAAACATATAATTTAAATCTCAGTAGTGCTTACATATGATTTTAAAAACTATCCTCTGTAGCTGGTAGCAGTCTACTCAACTCAGTGAAGAAAATTTTCTGATATATAGTGAAAAGTGCTGCATAACCATTGTACATGAAGATTAATACATCTATTTAGATATCACAATCTTCAAAGAATCAGGAAATCAAAATCAGCACATCCAGCATCCCTAGAATATTTCCGCCCCTTCTTACAATTTGGGAGAGGTGTGATAAGAATGTAAGCATCCAAATATGATGTTCTAGCGCAAAGGTCCTCCAACTGTACCAGTAGTCTGCAGATGGTGGTCTGTGGAGAGCTGTCTGGTCATATAATTCTGGCTCCCCCTCCTCCTTTATAGCAGTAAATTAAATTATGGCAGATAAAAATACATTGTATACTTTCCTAAAATTACTTCTCTCTATGTATAAATGATTGCTGAAGTAGTCTGGAAAATGTTGCATGATTGTGAGAGGGAGGGGAGGTATTTTTGAGACAGTGTGTCTCATACCCTAAACAAGTTTGAGATCCTCCCTTCTAAAAGGACAATTTCATGACTAAAAAAAATCATCTGAAGTATCAATAAAATATAGATGGAATTATTTGATTCATTCACATTAGCTGCTAAGTTACTTTAGGGATATAGGGTAGCAGACGGGATGCTATTTAACAAGGCTTCAGAATGAAGTATCAAGATGCAAGGCTGAGTTGGATAAACATTTTTAATCCTTCTTTTAAACATCACACCTGAACAAAGGCACATATATTTTTTGTACATTTAGGTTCTGAGTAAGCAGCGTGCAGGAATCACATTCTGGAGTCCACTCTGTGCTGATCTGGAGATTAAAAAGGAATGCTCTGCATTACTTTAATGCAAGACTATAGTATTCAATTAGTTCCAGGAGTCCAGAGAGAACCACTATACAGTACATAGGAACATGCAGGATTTTACAATCATGACCATCTACTTAGGGAAACAAATATTATTTTACATGCCTTGAGCATTACAAGTTATGAGCAATAATGTCATGATCAGTCACCCATAATGAACTGCACCATTGTATTGTAGGTGATTGTGCAACATGAAGGAGATACTTGTAGGCAGACATATTAAAATGCTGTATTTTCACAGGCCAAGTAGATGTTTAGATTCTACACTTGTCTTTGATCATCTACCTATATATGATGAAGTTAAGGCAAAAAGCTCTATCCTGTGCCAAGGAGCAGGAAAATATTGTGGAGGGAAATGAAATCCTTCAGTTCTCCTACCTGTATTTCAGAAGCTAGTGCAGCAGCAGATCAGTAGCTGTGTCATGTAGTTACAGGCTCATTAGCCCTGTTCTCCTGACCTGCCTCCTCAAGAGACAGATCTCCTCTTAATCAAGCTCCCTAAACCTGGCATCTTAGGGTGCGTCTAGACTACATGGCTCCATCGACGGAGCCATGTAAAGTAGTTTACTCGGCATAGTCAATCAAGCGGGGATTTAAATAATCCCCACTTCATTAAAATAAAAATGGCCACCGCGCTGTGCCGACTATCAGCTGATCCGGCACAGCGCGGCAGTCTAGACGCAGCGCGGTGCGACAAAGGCTTCCTGGTGACCACGCGTCTGAACTGCGCGCTGTGCGGATCAGCTGATTGTTAACACAGCGGCGGCCATTTTATTTTAATGAAGCGGGTTTATTTAAATCCTGCTTCATTGACTATGCCGAGTAAACTACTTTACATGGCTCCGTCGAGCCATGTAATCTAGACGTACCCTTAATTTTGAAAGGGAGATCCAGGTTAATCTGAAAGTCAGTAACTCTTCTAAAATCCAGTTAGCATTCTACCTCACAAGTCATATTCAGACATAGGGAAAAATTATTATTGGTGCAATGAAACAAAAAACTATTCTAGAGAGCGTGGAAGAAAACAAGCCTTCACTCTGCGTTTGTGAGCAACAAGTAGTCAGAGACAGTTTATTCGAGCAATATTGCAAGGGAAGAAGCTGCTGCTAGGCAGATTGTCGAATACAAGCAATTATGAAGCAGTTTATATACTGTCCATTAGATATAATAACATTAAACAATTAGTCTCCTTCTCATTACAAACACCAATGGCTAACAGTTATTTTAGTTCCACCCAGATGCTCCTAATCTCAAGGTCCCTGGCAGAGTCAGCATTCTATCCTTATCTCCGTATGGAGGCGAGAGGCGAAGGCAGCGTCTTATTACAGCTCTCGTGTTGTCAGGCCACAAACTTAGCCTGACTCTTGCTCTCTTGCTAACAAGACCAAGATGGCTGCACACAATTCCCTTATTCCCTTTTCCCTGCCTCCACAAGAGTCAAAAATTCCATCACTTCTTAACTTCTCTGGATGGACTTTCCTTGACCTTAATAGAGAGCATCGTAAAAGGTCATGTCAGTAGTAAACAATATCACTATCACATAAGCAGCCACAGGCTCAAGTAGCTGTTGTGCTTGACTCAGAAAAACGGTTTTCATCCTAGACCGTTCTGAACAGGCAACGAAAAGATCTGAAATTGACTCTTACATCCCAGGCCAGTGTCCTAGCCACAAGGCTATAAAGAAAGGGACTTGGTCTCACACATGAGCAACCTGAAAACCTGATGGAATATTCCTTGACCACAATAAGTTTTAATGAAACATTTTGGTTTCAACAAACTGGCATTTTTCTATGGAAAAAAGTTTCATTAAACATTTCTAACTAGCTCTAATAAACATCTCTTGATGCAGATCCTCATGCAACCTGATTTTTGATAGCTGCAAGTCGATAAAAACTAACCAGCACACCAATTTTCCCATCTTTGGACCACAGTTTAGCCTGGTAATGATTAACCTCTCATACTTCATAATCTCTCCTTTCAGTACTGTTTTATTTTATTTCAGTACAATTGCTTTCATCCTTTATCAGCTTGGCTGTAGGAATTTGTGAACTAGCTAGTCTTCCCTCTAAAGAATGAAATTCATGTGAATAAAACAGTTCTGACCCTCTGAAGCCTACGATAAAAACTCACTTTTACACTTCCCAAGAGATTTTTCTTTCCTCTTTCATTGCTCAAATAGTAAATATCAGAAGGGAAAGAAATGGCATAACTTGGATGCAGAAAGAAGTTAAAACCTTCCTTAAATGTACTTGCAGATTCAGAAAATTTGTTTCTTTATTTGGTTCCTTCTAATTCTTTCATTCTAATTGCATGGATAAAAAGATCTCTCTTATGCTACATTAAGGGAGGCATATGATGTTACCTGAAAATCAACATATCAAGGATCATTCATTCAGGTTATTTGCTTCTTTCTTGGAAGAAGATTTTATTAGAACTGAGAAATTTGCAGACCAGCCACTTGGTCATGTAGTCAAACTGATGGTGCAAGTATAATCCTTCATGATTACACACACACTTCTGAGCTTTCCTCTCCTTTTCTTCTTTTCACTGCTTGCTACTTCCCAGCAGCAATGAATCAGTCGAGCTGCCATGATATGGAATGAAATTTTTTTTACGTGCATATTTCCTTTCCATGATTGGCATCTCTGTGAACCTTTCATTCCCTGGTCTCACTGCAGCAATGGTTCTCAAACTATGGTCCACGGATCAGTAGTGGTCTGAGATTGCCTCACAGGTGGGCCATGGGCTTGGGGCTCATTTCATCCCTCCTGAAGTAGGGAGTATATGCTGGTGCTCCAGGCCTGGTCTTTCCCTCTCCCCCCTGCGAGGTTTGAGTGCCAGTGATGGCTTCCTGCTGGGGGTGTGGGGGAGAAGGGGAGGATCTGGCTTGTAAGGGAAGGAAGCAGCTCTGTGGCTGGGGGAATGGCAGTGCAGGAAACCGCTTGCCTGGAGGCTTTCCTCACTGCTCCCATTGGCCAGAATCATAGCCAATGGGAGCAGTGAGGGGGGCGGTGCCTGGGAGCAGTGGTTATCAGAGAGCCAGTAAGCATCCTCCATCCTCTTCATGCTCAGACTCCTCCCACCACCACTCCACTTCTGCACCCTTCCTCTCTCCCAGACTCCCTCATCCTTCAGCTCAGTCTTGCACCCTACCTCCTACCCCGACCCCCACTCTCAGCCTGCTCCTGCACCCAACCTCCCTGCCAGACCCTCACCCCACCTCCTCCTGTACCCATTTTGTCATCATGGGTGGTTGGCTGGTGGTCCACAGAAAGGTCTGTGTTGAGCGAGGTGGGCTGCGGGCCAGAAAGTTTGAACAGCAATGCCCTTGATTCTCACAGAGAGGGCATGTGCATATTTCTGCATTGTCAGGCTTGGGGGTGGCTATTTGTTTTATGATTTACCATTGTGAATACAAATCCAAAAATTGCAAACAATTAAAATGCTCCTATTTTGCAATGCAAAGGCTTGTTTATTCACACATAAAGAACTGTCTTGCAATTATACATATCCCTCAGTTAAGTGCTGCTGGTAACCAGAGGAAGTGAGTGTCAAGGAACAGGCTCTTACTAGAAAATCAAGTGGCCTTGCTGGTCTTCAGAATCATGACAGAATATAAGGGACAAGGCAGCTTTTTCACTAATCAAGTCCCTGACCAGAAGGGGCTTTAGATATTGAATCAGCACCTTGAATTTGACATAAGCAGACAATGCAGAATGTGGGGAAGTTATCCAGTCACAGTGGCCAACCTGACTTACCAGTAGTTTGCTCTTTTCATTGTATATTGTGCATTGTACATTGTATATTGTGTGGGCTGCCCATATCATGAGTCACAGTATGAAGATAGAGGTTTCTTGGGGAGGGGATAAACTTGGGGAGGGTATAAACTCTTGGGGAGGTTGATAAGAAAGGTAGGAAAGTGGGTAGACCCTTGAGTAAGTCCCACCTGTGTGTTAGTGAGTGCATCTGAGCTGGCACAGAAAGGAAAGCAATAAGTCAGGTAAAGAGGTGGCACATTTTACTGAGGAGCCAGGAATAGGATCATGACTTTGGTCCATTTCTGGAGCAGAACAGTTATGCGGTGCCTTTTAGCCAGGGATTTGTGGCCAAGCCACAATCTAGATCTTTGGAGGGAGGCAATAAAATAGTAAAGATTTACTAAAATTATGCCATGCCGGCGTATAAATTCAGGAGCCTCTACCATGAAAAACGCATACTGCAGAAAGTAACCTCTTTGTTCTATCCATTTTTTGTTACATCCACTAGAAATAATGACTGCAGAATCTCTTTCAACAAAAGGTCATTTATGTCAATGGACGAAACACAGAGGATCAAATCGCCTGCGGTAATTGCAAATTAATGCTCTACTGCTAAAGCATTAACTACATAATATTGATCTACAATTGAATCATACAAGCTACTGTGAAGTGAGTTTTACTTCAGTATTTTTGTGCTTTTATTGCTTTTTCCACAATATATTTTCTCTTTCCACTGGAATTTTCTATAATTGTCTCAATTTTTAGTTTCCTACAGTGTAATGACTTCTGAAAATGCATCTCTGTTCCTCAAAGGCCTTTCTAACAATCTACCAAACCATCAACATGACATGGTAAGGCACTTGTGATACAAGTGACACACAAAAACAGAAGGAAAACCTTATTTTTATAGAATCAAAGCTTTAGGAAAAAGCTCACTTAAAAGGAAAAAAGTTACTTCAATAACACTGTGCTCTCCAGCAAACTTCCTGTAAGAGACCAAATCTCAAAATGATAGAGTAAAAAGTGAGTGGCTATGTAAGAAATTTAGGATTGCATAATATATGTATGTCATGATTATGTTGAAAAGTAATAGGTGGAGGGAGATACGCTACAACCAAGCACAGTACTAACAGAACAGGCGTGGAAGCTTTTAAATGCAACCAAAATCTGATTGAAAAGATAAAAAATAAATGCTCTTTCCAACCATTCCTGAAACTTCACAGACTGGAAGACCTACCCGTTTATTTTTTCCCTCCCAAATAGTAATGTGTAATCCCTTTGGGCTTTAGAGAGCATGGCCCTTTGAAACCTTTCCCTGAAGAGGAGAAAATGCTGATTGTTCCAGAGGTGTGGAGAGTGGACAAATAGAAGGGGATATGGAGCTTTAGCTCCAGATAAAGGAGGCCTCACCCAGTGAAGCAGCCCAAATCCTGACTGAAGCCTGGGAGGGACAGTGTAATCGATTGGGGACACCCTACAAATGGGAGCCAGGAGGAGCACTGGGGTAGGGAGGAATCACCTGAGAAGGACAAACCAGAGAGACACACAGATGTATGGGACTCTGAGGGTATGTCTACACTACAGCACTAATTCGAACTAACTTAATTCGAATTAGTTAATTCAAACTAAGCTAATTCGAATTAGTGCATCTAGACCTAAAAACTAATTCGAATTAGCGTTTTGCTAATTCGAACTAGCATGTCCACATTGAGTGGACCCTGAACCAAAGTTAAGGCTGGCCAGAACCAGTGCCGGCAGGGCATCAGGTTAGGACTTAGAGTGTGGAGCTGCTGCCTCAGGCTAGCCGAGGGCTGTGCTTAAAGGGACCCGACCCCCACCCAGGACAGACAGTTCTCAGGGTTCCCCGCTTGCTTGTCTACCTCGATGAGGGACAGCAAAGCAGTCCTGTCTTGGAGTGCCCTGAGTGCCCACACTCGGCACATCACAGCACTCGGCCATCAGCCCGGCTGCACTTGCCACAGGCTGCCATCTGGGGGGGTCATTCGGGGGGCTGTCAGGATCCATGAGGCCCTGCAGGAGAGCTTCCACCCCGAGGAGCCCGCAGAGCCACCCCAGTCCGCCCCATCGGGGGCTCGTGCCCCATTCCTCCCTCACCTCCTTCCACTTACCCTCCCCTAGCCCCTTCCTGATGTAAAAATAAAGGACACGTGTGGTCAAAAATAGAAACTCTCTTTATTTAACAAAACTGGGGTGGAGGGGATTAACCTCTGGGGAGACTGGGAAAAGGAGGTGAGAGAGGGAAGAGAGAGGGTGGGAGAGGGGAGGGGAAACCTGGGAGGAGGGAGCTGGGGGAAGCCAGGGGAAGAAGGAGGAGGGGAAGTATAAAACTATGGTACACCATATCTTCAGTACTGTGTACAGATGTGGTCTCCTCATCTCAAAAAAGATATTTTGGCCTTGGAAAGGGTGCAGAAAAGGGCAACTAAAATGATTAGGGGTTTGGAACAGGTCCCATATGAAGAGAGGCTAAAGAGACTGGGACTTTTCAGCTTAGAAAAGAGGAGACGGAGGGGGGATATGATAGAGGTCTATAAAATCATGAGTGGTGTGGAGAGGGTGAATAAAGAAAAGTTATTCATTAGTTCCCAGAATATAAGGACTAGAGGACACCAAATGAAATGAATGGGTAGCAGGCTTCAAACTAATAAAAGAAAGTTCTTCTTCACAAAGCACATAGTCAACCTGTGGAACTCCTTGCCACAGGAGGCTGTGAAGGCTAGAACTATAACAGAGTTTAAAGAGAAGTTAGATAAATTCATGGAGGTTGGGTCCATGGAGTGCTATTAGCCAGGGGGTAGGAATGGTGTCCCTGGCCTCTGTTTGTGGAAGGCTGGAGATGGATGGCACGAGACAAATGGCTTGGTCATTGTCTTCGGTCCATCCCCTCCAGGGTACCTGGTTTTGGCCACTGTCGGCAGACAGGCTACTGGGCTAGATGGACCTTTGGTCTGACCCAGTACGGCCGTTCTTATGTTCTAAGCTCAGGGCTCAGGGTCGGGGGTCTCACTGGACCAACTTGATTTTCATGCAAACCTGCTCCTGGGTTCGCATGTGGCCTTTGGTGGCCAGGCTGGCAGCTATCCTGCCCTAGACGGCCACTTTCCTGTGCCTAGTGCGGAGATTGTGGACGTTGGAGGCCTCCCCCCAAACCTGGATGAGGTCCACGATCTCCGCACTAGACCAGGCGGGCGCCCGCCTCTTGTGGCCCCGGCAGGCTCCTGGGAGCCGCCAGCCTGGTCCTGGGAAGAGGCGGAGGGCTGGGTGGCAGCGGGTGGCTGGCTCATGCCATGCCAGATGCAGGGTCTGCTGGCTGGGTGCTGGCAGGCTTGCACCTGGCACAGGCACGAGCCAGACCGTGGCCCTTTAAGGCCCGGGGCCGGGAGGGGGCAGAAGAGTTTCCTGGCTTGGCCCAGAGTGGCCACCAGGGCAAGCTGGGAAGGGCTAGCCTCCAAATAGTTTGAATTAAGTGGCTACACAGCCACAATTAAGTTCGAACTACTTAATTCGAACTAGGCGTTAGTCCTCGTAGAATGAGGTTTACCTAGTTCGAATTAAGCGCTCCGCTAGTTCGAATGAAGTTTGAACTAGCGGTTTGTATGTGTAGTGCCTATGAAAGTTAATTTGAACTAATGGCTGTTAGTTCGAATTAACTTTGTAGTGTAGACATACCGAGAGGGTATGTCTAGACTACATGCCTCTGGCGACTGTGGTAAACCTCATCCCACGAGGCATAACGGGGCGGTCGACAAATGCCTTTGATGTCGACCGCAGAGTGTCCAGACTAGCGCGCTGAGCCAACAAACAGCTGATCGGCTCAGCGTGGCAGCCATTTTAATTTAAATGAAGCGGCGATTATTTAAATCACCGCTTCATTTTCCTATGCCGGGTATCCTAATCTACATGCCTCTGTAGCCAGAGGCATGTAGTCTAGACATACCCTGAGTGCTGGAGCTTGTGACTTTGCCTTAGGAATAAGGAGGGAGATTGTAGGTACCTAAGCCCTGGTCTACACTAGGGAATTATTTCAAAATAACACCCCTTAGGTCGAATTTAAAAGTGGAGTGTCCACACTACCAACCCCATTATTTTGAAATAGGCTGCTTTATATCAAAATCTGTATTTCTGCTTTCCTTGGGGAATAATGCTAATTTCAAAATAATTAGTTCAAAATAGTGTTAGTATGGATACTCCAGTGCTGCTATTTTGAAATAACTACTCCCCAGAGTAATTCAAACTAATTACTCCACAGTGATTCCTGGGGCTCTAAGTTGAGGTAGCATGTCCACATTAACGAAGCTTGTCACAGACTAATTTTGAGGCTTCCTCATAGTGGGGACATGCTATTTCGATTTTGTAAAATCAGGGGTTATTAGGTTGAATTTAGTTATTTTGAAATAATTCCATAAGTGGGGAGGTTGTTGATCTGTGAAAGTTTGCAGACTAACAGAAGAGGACATTGCAGAGATTTGTTGAAGGCACCACCCATTGTTGAAGGTTTGATTTTTTATCTAAGTTCAATATCATTTTGGTTTAAGAACAGGTTATATCCATTTATCTTAAGTCTATTCCTCACTGACTTCAGCTATGTTGAAATCAGCCGCTCATGCCAAAATAAGTGTCCAAAGAGTTTTGCAATTGTTTTTCTAAATCAAAGTTAAACTAAGGGAAGTTTCTGGTATAAAGAAACCCTAAGAGGAAAAAACAGGGCTTGTCATTGTCTCTTTTGCAAAAATGATGCTAGAAATAGATGAGCCTTGCAGTGTTCTCTAAAGGAGGTGTCCAGCCAAGTGTTCTATGGCACACAGCTCCACACTGAACATGAATCACTTTAATCAGCCTATATTTAATTAGCATTCAAAAATTATTCTGGGTTTTCTAGGTTCAGCAAGTTATTCTTTAATTAGCCACTCCAGAAGCAATACCCATTCTGCTCTCTCAGTATTTACATGTTAGAATTCTCCATTGTCTTCAGGGACATGTCTACACACAAGAAACCCCCTCCCTCACTCACCCACACACGCCTACACAATCTGCATTAAGGAAAAGTGCATAAGTCTAATTTAATGAACTTTCACCCAACCTGAATCAAAGTCCTTCAGAGATTTAAGTGCAATAGAAACATCATACATTCTACTATATATAGTTAGTTATAGTTGTATAACTTTTTCAACAAAAATCCTCAGAGGCTCAGTGAAAAAACTGTAGAATGTTATTTACACTTTAAGTCTAGGTTCAGTTTTAATTAGAAGCCATAAATGAAATGAATGCATAGTTCTGAAAACATTCCCTTGTTGATCATACTTTTGTTGTAGACAAATATTGTGCTACAAGTAGCATCATACGATTGCAGGGGGACAGGAGAGGTGTTGCAAGAGAGACACAGTACTGAAGTACTGTACTGACACTGTTACCCAGACAAGGTAACAGAAAAGGAGAGTTTGAAATAAGCAAATAGAAGTTTTAAAAATGAATAAGTGCAATTAATAAAGCAGGTAGACAAAACAAGTTATGGGATAACCTTGTGCACTCTTCCACTTGTTTGATGCTAATACCGAAAGTTCAAGACTGGCTGCCAGAGCTGCACATTTCCTACTGCTATTTCACCCCCTTCCCCCCGAAGATTTATAGGTACACCACTATCTCCCCCCCCCACCCCACACACAAATCCAGAACAATTCACTGTACTTTGCTTCTGGAGCTAACAAACAAATGGTAGCTTGGGAACCCAGGAGTATGGAATTTGCCAACTGCTGAGAGATTCACCATAGTGTCAGACCTGCTGTTAGAGATCCCAAAAAATTCTTAGCACTGTGTGACTCTTCAGAGCTCATGTAAATAATCCTGCCAATAAAGGTGCCAGCCCAGGATTTTCACTTCAACACAGCAAACTTATGACTAGCCTTTGCCATCACCGCAGCTAACCAGCAAGGCTTGCCCTACACGGAATCTAATTTTCAGTGCCAAAGAAGGTATTGGAAAGGAAGGCACCTTCATCATGTTGTTGTCTAACTACCATTGCCTCCAAACATAGGTCCCTGCCTTCACTTAGATGTCTCCCTTCCCTGATTACTTATAGATCCTGTAAGCTTCCAAAGACAAATGACACTAGCACCATGGGCTTGATGACCTGGTGAAAGAAACACTATGACTACCTACTACCCACAGCAACTCCTTTACATATCCTCCTCCTTTACATATCAAAGGTTCTCAGATAGCTGCTTAGTGCAGGCAAAAGACAGAAGTACTGATGGACATTCTAGAACCTATACAAACAACACGTCCTATTCATGAAAAGTCTGCAGTTCATACTAAAGTGTGCCCAGCGCTTAAGAAAACATCAGTCAATGCAACCTATCTAACTTTCTTGGCTAACTATTCCTTACCCATGGACTGAAAACTTCCTCTTCCAAAGAGCTTATACTGGTCAACTTCATTTAATTAACAAGGGAAAGTGATTTAATTTGGAAAGTTTCTAGATTACAGGAAAAAGTATTACTTCACTTTTAGGAAGCTAGCCTTTTCCCAGGTCAGCACAATAGATCATAGGGCATCCACTCCATCACTGAATATCTTAAGTGAATGGCTCCTAGGAATGAATATGAAGCTCACAATATGAACATTTGTCTCAATGGATCAATTATGTTAATTTGTCCTTTTTCCTAAGAAAAAGGTGAAATCTTTAGTTTTAAGATAAATTACAGTTCTGTGATAAATTGTTTATTATAACTTTTAAAGGCAAAAACAAATACCTGTAGAACTGAAGCACCACTGTGAAGAAATTGCAGCCCACTCTCAGCTGAATCAATTCCTCCTGTTGCTAAAATAGGAAATCCTGGAAGAGCATGAGCTATAGCAGATACTGCTCGCAGGGCTATGGGCCTAATAGCACTTCCTAAGGAAAATGAAAATATAGTGTTAGCATGTTGGAATATTCTGCACTTAGATATGATGTGCATGCCCATCATGGGATGGCAGTATTGTACTAGACAAACCACTAATATCTAGAACTAATATCTAATTCTAATATCTAAAATATATATTAATTTGTAAATCAACATGTATAAGGTTTTGAATAGTATTATTACATGTAAAAGTGTTAGGAATGTGGGTGTAATAACCCTAAAATTGTAGACAGAAACACTTGCATATTTAACTGGATAAAACATAAAAATTGGCTCAAACATTTAAGCATCTGTTTTAAAAGAACAAGGAACAATATATTTAGAAAGAGAAAACAATTCCATACAGTAAATTATAGACATACAGCTCTACATTTCCACATTAGGTATCAGGCCGCTACTATGAACACAGGTATTGAATTTGTTTTACATAATCTGAATCAAATGTTTTGTTTAAAACTACCATTCCCAATGCACTTTGACATTTGGATATTATTTAATATATATCCTCTGTGGACACATTCAAGAATGTTGGTACCCCTTTAAGAAGCCCAGCTTTGATCAGATTATTCTCTAAAATTGCATGGTACTAGTCAAAGTTACTCATATGCATGTATGGTTGCAGGATTGTGGTTTTAATTTTTAAAGTAGTATATGAGGATTTGGCCACTCAATCTCTTGAGGCATTTATGGGAATCATGATAAAACCCTAGTGCACTGTTTAGACAATTTACTCCATTCCATTTAAAGTACATTGAAGTTTACATGAGTATTAACAAACACATGAGAATACAGCTTGTATTACACACTAAATTATACGTGTTGCTGGCATATATTCTGCTATCTATATTTTTAGACTATTTGGTATTTAAACTACTAAAAACTTTTTATACTAAAGTATCTGGTGAATTTAGAACAAAAACACAGTGAGTTACAGCAGTGTCTTGCAGTAGAGCAGGGATTGCACATGGCACTGGCAAGATGCATACGGAAGAGTATTTCATTAACAGGGAAATTGACTAGGGGTCTGTCTAAATTAGAGAGAAAAGGTGTTTTTTATATTGAGGTAGACAATTTGAAAAGCCTGAATACCTTGTGCAGACATGATGTCACACATTTATAATTGTACAGATATTGGCTTGTGTAACAGATTCTGCCCTTCATGCGAGCACCCCTTAGTGGCTGAGGAGGGTCTCATAGTGTTTACTCACCTGTCTGCATGCGAGGCAATGTCCAGTCAGTTGCCAGAGATCAGGCCTCTTCTTTTACCCCCCCAGGTGTGGTTTGCAGGAGGGTTGGGAGGGACCCTTCTGTGTCCTGGCCCAGGGACCCTCTAAGTAGCAGTTACCTGCTGGGTTTCAATGTATTCAGTTGCTGTCACATTCTTGGGCCACTTCCCCGGGATGCTGTTCCATCAGCCCTTCTCTAGGGCCTTGTGGCTGAGTCCCCCTTGTCCAGGGTTCTGGAGGGTTGTCTTTGGCTTTTTGGCTAGCCTTTAGCTGCAGGATCTGGCCCCTATCAGGTACAATGCCCAGCTCCCACTCAAAGCTGTCCAGAGTGCTGGTGTTCCCCAGTCAGCCCTGAGGTCTGACTGGGTCAAACTCCAGGAAACCTCATTCCAGGAGGAATAACAGCTAATTCGATTTAGGGCTTTAATTCGGAATCCCGTTTCACTGCTGCGTGGAGACGCGGGCAGTTACTTCGGGCTAGTCAATTTTTAAAATGGCGACCGGCCGGGAACATGCTAATGAAGCGTGGGATATTTAAATCCTGCGCTTCATTTGCAATTTCAGTCACCCTCATTAGCCTCCCTAGATCGCAGTAGGGGGCTAGTGTAGACATACCCTAACAGAAAAGTAGTTCCCACAGCATTGAATGCAGTACACACACACTCTCAATTCCCATCTGAAAGTGAAAATAATAACACATGCATACTTCAGCCATGGGTAGTTGTCCTGGTAGGGATCTCCATAAAGGATGTAAGGTTAAGCTAGCAGACTGCTATCTAGAGAGTTGTCCACCCTTTTTCATGCATCACACTTTACATTTTTTTAAACAGTGGTCACCTTTGTTGGAGTGGATGCTACCTGTAGTAAGTTGATGTCTGTTCATTGCTATCACAGCACACCTGGTACCACAGACACAGTGAATGAGCAGTACAACTCTGCACATCAGGGTGTAGGACCTGTCAGTTTGTTTTAAACCAGGAAGCTGTGGTTTTCCAGTAGAATTTTTCATTTTAAAAAGGACACTGTTTGCCAATGTCATTTTTCCAACAGAAAACTGAAAATTTGGTTTACTTTAACCATTTCAAAACCCTTCTTTCTTCAGCTCAGGTTGCCTCCAGCAAAATGTCACCTCCTCCTAACAAACCACTGATACAGGCAACACCGGACTTCAAAAACAGGCTGTCTGACAAGTCTGTCCCGTCAGTACATGTTACAGAATCAGCATCCAAATGCCTAGATAAGTTGTCTCTACTGACATCTGCTCCTGATTCAGCACATGAATTATCTTCTTGGGTTATGCCATCTTTAGCTGCTTCAGCACTGATCCCATCTCATTATTTACCAACCTGACATTTTCTCCCCCTGCCAACAACTGAACTCTGTTTTTTTCCATCCCATCGACACCTGGGCGAGAAGCAGCTTTCACAGTGCCTGGTGAGTCTACCTTGTTAATGTGTATCTTCAAGGCATGCTGGATGTTCTTGAATATCTGGATTATTGATGTGTTCCTTGAATAGGTACCATTTTGCACTGAAGTTATGCTTTGCTCCAGCAACAACTTTAGAGAGACTACAGAGAGAAATAATATCTTCACCATGAACACTTTCAGAAATATGAAGGGACAACTTAGCCTAATGAAAGAGTTTTCTGCCACCAGTCCTGGTGTGCTTTTGGGCAATTGAATGATGATTCACAAAAGCTGGAAACTAATGAAAATTCATTATAGAACCCAAGTAAAGATAACAGCAAAACAGAATCACAAAAGAGGAGACAGACGACACAGAACATTCTAGTGGGCAGTGATGCTCTAATATTTGCAGTCACTTTAACCAGATCACTCATAATAAGATTGTAAAGAACAGAAAGATGATAAATGATACAAATGAGTACTTATTCTTAGACATTATACAGCACCATAGCAGAGACGATGGTCAAGTCTTACAGGATGACTCAGCTCAGAATAAGGGTATCATGCAAGACATTTTTTCAGGCTTTTATTTATTAAGTTCTCTAATGTGTGGCCCAAAAATACACATTACACAAACAAGACCATTCAGAGCTCAATAAATAAGCACACAAAATGCTTCAACAACTCATTTTTTATAAGCAAGACTGCAAAGGAAATCCAGTTTTTAACATTGATCCATCTAGTGCAAAGTGCAGTCTTTGCCAGTATCCAGAAACAGATGCTTCAGAGAAAGGTACAAATAATTCAGAAGTAGGCTTTGTGACGTAGTGGGGGTGTCTGGCTAGTTCCTATGCTGGCTCTGTGGTAATCCCCAATGGCTGCCATCGGTACCACAGCCCAGAAGGATGAGTCATTATGCTAAGAGGGTCTCTCAACCTGTCTGACCAGCTACCCCCCAAGGAGAGAAACAAAGGAAGGTGGATTGCTGCCCGGGCTGGGGGGCAGGGCTGGAAGAGGTTTTAGTTTCTGTCTGGGATCATGGAGGAACCAGCCTAAGCCAGGGGCTGGGATTTAGGGGCCTAGTCTCCCCCATCTCAAGGGGGGCTGAGGCATCCTAGGCCTGCCCTGTAACCAGATTACATCGGTGCTGTGCTGTGCTGTGCTGTATCCTGGAGAAGGAATAAACTCCCTCCATTCTACGGGCTGGTGGAGTCTGTTCGTGCCATTATGGGGGTGCAGGAGTCAGGGGACCCCAACGCGTCGTCACAGGCTTATTATGAAGATTTCTTTTCTTAAACCACAACAGTTAAAGGCTGGCATATGCCTTGAGGAATAAAGGCTTATTCCTCTTCTATTTTTAAAAATATTGATGTGACTATGGATGTTCGCATTTTCCATATAAATATCCAATCATTTTTTTAATTGTGTCAAAACTTTGACATCATTGATATCTTGTGGCAATTAGTTCCACAGAATTCCACTTTATGTGAAAAAATATATTTTGTATCAGTTTTAATGTTCTGCTTATTTAAATAAAAGTCTCCTTAAACAGAGGGGGTTGGGAAGGAACCAGTGACTGTTTGCTAAGGTACTTCCACAATAAAAGTAATCAGAAAGGACTTCCTTCACTTCAACAAATCAGTGGTGTGACTGCAGCAGCACAGCAGAGCAGAAATGACTCCATTACAAGCTGTATGGATCTCGTTGGATAGGGTGGGGTTTTGATGGAGCTAGTATAATGAATAGATTATTTTTCTGGAGCTCAGACACTCATTTTCAACACGTTTCCAGTTGTCTTTATATCCACTGTGCAAGTTGTTTAAATTTGGTAATTAGTAAATGAAATGGTAAATGTTTGGGTACAATTGGAAAGGAACAATATTAATCTAGAACCCAGTGCACCACAAATGACTGACAGGTGGCAAAAAGAAATATTTTGAAATACTGAAACACAGAAAAATAAGGAATAAATAAATAAAGAGTGACTTTAATAAATATTTGATAAAATAAGACAAATGTGCAGTGATTTTGGCCCAGAGTTTAATTTTTACATGAATGCCAAGGGAGTTAAAATGATACTTCCTATTACAGAAATGTATAAATGCCTTTTGATGAGGAAGAAGTAAAGGAAGACTGGAGGGAAGCAGATATAACCCCAGCCTTTCAACAGGCTTTTGGGCAGGATCGTGAAGAAAATGGCTAAACTTACTGAAAGCCAAGGGGAAATGTTAACAAAAACGAATCACTAAGGTTTCATAGAGTGGAAAACGTCTCGTAAATCAAATGGAATTTAAAAAAACCAACAACAACGCTATGGTCCCAATCCAGCAACGTATTTCAGCACTTGGGACTTCAATGAGATTATTTACATGCTTAAAGTTTAGTACACGACAAAATGATTTGATGTATTGGGTTTTTTTTTATAATTCTAGTATGTCATTGTTAGTGGCTGAGGGTATGTCTACACTACAGTGTTATTTCAAAATATCTTATTTCAAAATAGTTATTTTGAAATAGCTTATTTTGAAATAACACGTCTACACACAAAATGCATTTCGAAATAGCACATCCACACTGAGTGGACTCTGAATCGCATTTAAGGCTGGCCAGAACCAGTTCCAGCAGGGCACCAGGTCAGGACTTACTGTGTGGGGCTCCTGCCTGAGGCTATCTGAGGTCTGTGCTTAAAGGGACCCCTCTCCCCCCGGACAGCCAGTTCTCAGGTTTCCCTGCTTGCTTGTCTACCTCGATGAGGGACAGCAAAGCATTTTGTCTCTGCGTGCTCTTGTTGCCCTCACTTGGGACACCACAGCACTCTGCAACACGGAGCCAGAGCTGCCCCGGGCACTTTGGTGCTTCTCTTGGACACGTTGCTGCAAGCCTGGCTGCACTTTCTGCAGGCTGCCATCCGGGAGGTCCATCGGGAGGCTGTCAGTATCCAGGAGGCCCTGCGGGAGAGCTTCCACCCTGAGGAGCACTAAGAGCCTCCCTGGTCTGTTCCACTGGGGGCTTGTGCCTCATTCCTCCCTTACGTCCTTCCACTTACCCCTCCCTAACCCCCCTTCCTGATGTCAAATAAAATACATGTATTTTCATGAACACACTCTCTTTATTTAACAAAACTGGGGGGGAGGGAATGAAACTCTGGTGAGACTGAGGAAAGGAGGTGGGAGAGGGGAGAAGAGAGGGTGGGAGAGGGGAGGGGAAAAACCTGGGAGGAGGGAGCTGGAAGGGGGAAGCAAGGGGAAGAAGGGGGAGGGGAAGCTCATGGCTCAGGGTTGGGGGTCTTGCCGGACCAACTTGATTGTCATGCAATCCTGCTCCTGGGGTCGCATGTGGCCTTTGGTGGCCAGACTGGCAGGTATCCTGCCATAGATGGCCGCGTTCCTCCATCTAGTGCGGAGATCATGGACGTTGGGGGCATCCCCCCCAAACCTGAATAAGGTCCATGATCTCCACACTGGACCAGGAAGGCACTCGCCTTCTCTGGGCCCTGGCAGGCTCCTGGGAGCTGGCAAACTGCTCCTGGGGAGTGGTGGAGGGCTGGCTGCCAGTGGCTTGCTGGCTCATGTTTTAGGGCCACTGGGTCAGAGGCAGTGACTGCTGGCTCTGGGCTGGCAGGCTTGGAACTGGCACAGGCACTGTGGACAGAGTCTACCCCATTAAGGGCTCTGGGGAGGGGTGGAGGGAGAGGAGTGTTCTTGGTTGAGGCTGGAGTGGCCACCAGGGCATCCTGGGAAGGCTGGAGGCCCCCTATTTCGAAATAAATGTCTACACAGCACTTATTTCGAAATAGCTATTTCAAATTTGGCGTTATTCCTCGTAGAATGAGGTTTACCAAATTCGAAATAATCGCTCCGCTATTTCAATTTTATTTTGAAATAGTGGTTTGGCTGTGTAGACGCTAGGAAAGTTATTTTGAAATAAGGGCTGTTATTTCGAAATAACTTTGCTGTGTAGACATACCCTTTGAGAGTTGCTAACAAAATACTCCTTTGATGGCGACATGACATTGCTTATCAAGGGCTGGATGGGGTATGCCATACTGTAAAATAATGATTAACTGGGTCTTATATCTGAAGCTCATTTATCTAGGCCTTAAGACTAAAATTTGAATGTAAGAGAGAGAAATAGGCTTATGTCGTGGAGACAACATTTTATTGCACGTTCAAAATACTTTTTTCATATCACATTAAAATGTAATACGCCTACTGTTATTTAAAGGTAACCAATGATAACAAATTCTAAAATGCAAAAAACTATTTATTTTTCAGCTATGTAATTAGGGCCTGTGCTTTGTTTTTGTTTTTAAATAAAAGTCAGTGTCCATGATTAAAACAGATAGAAGTCACAGACATGCAGCATAATCAAATATATCAAGTGTCACAGACATTATTTTATACATCAAATAATGTTCTTCCCCTATTTAATGTAAATGACTAGAATTGTGCTTCTTCTGTCATATGAGTGAACAGATATCAACACAGTGGTAGTAATTGTCACACAAGAGGTGATCTTTATTTTAAAGAAAAAAAATGGCTGTCGTCTCCTGTGAAGAAGGAGACTTTACCTCTGTTGGAGAAATTAAGGTGCTAGCCAAGAGTTTACTGGTGTGGTTCTTGGTGTCATAGGGGCTCCTTTTCACTGTTCTGGTTCAGTCCTGTAGAGTTTTGAGCTTCTTGAGGTCTGAAGTTATGGGAGCTGGACACTCCTGGAATTGTCAAAAATTGCTAAGCACATTGCAAAATGGAGCATGTGAGGCCAGACCCAATGCACTTTGAATTAAAACAAAAAAGTCTCATGATGATGTCAAGGGCTTCACAAGCAATCTAGTTTCAATCAGAATCTCTGCTAGCTCTCAGTCAAATTGGTTCAGCTATTCACCATCATATTTACAGTAGACTTCCGATAATCCGGAATCTTTGAGACCTAGGTGGTGCCGGATTATCGGATATGCCGGACTATCAGGAGGTACTATAAGATGGTTTTATATATATATATACAGTATACAGTATATACTGTATATAAAGCTTTTTTAACCCTTTTTATTGTACATACTGTATACAGTATATTATAATGTTTTAGGTTTTTTTAACCCTTTTTTACCCTTTCCGCTTGGTTCAGCTGCTGCTGCTGCTGCTGCTGCTGCCTTGTGACTCGTTTTTTGCTGAAGCTCACTCACTTGGCTTTTGCCATTTTGATGCCGGACTATCAGGAGTGCCGTACAATTGGATGCCAGACTATTGGAGTTTTACTGTACCTACCCATGTGATAACAAATCCAGGTAACTCATAAGTATTAGGATATTAGGCTTGATACACATTTACAGTAAGGCACTTTTCACTACTCTGGCAGCATAAAAAGGCCTCAAAGTACATCCACTTTAAGAGCACTTTATACTGCCAGAGTGGCTGTTAAGGTGTCTGAGGGTAAATAAAAATCAAGCCCTCTTCCCCCCCCCCCCCCCCACCCATTTAACTGGCCAGTGTGGGAATTCCAGTGTCACTGCTGTGATGATAATAGCAAAGTTATATATAATTATTATATCATTATTTGTATTTTTCCACATATTTATTTTTTTTCACCATATAGTTTGATTCTTGAAATTGTATAGTTGACCTTTAAAATTAAGTTATATACAGCAACTAAAGGAACAGATAAATAAGAAATCTCCTAATAACTACCAAACAGTAGCTGGCTTAGCACTGAAATTAGATCATAATTCTCACTAAGTTTCTTTGCATAGCAACATGAAATGTAATTTTAATTTATTTATGTTATAGTAATTACACTGTGGATCTTCTTTACAAATGTAAATTCAGGTTTACAATACAGTGCACTAAACTTTACACAGAAAAAAGAAATACTGAGCATTCAAATTATTTGTAATGAAGAAAATATTTTTATGATTGTGCTTCTATGAAAAGAAAAACAAAAATCTACACATCACTTCCCTCTCGCTGAATATATACATATATATTCTAGCAAGGTAGTTGAAGCTGCTCTCTTCCCAGAAGCTAAGTTAATAAAATCAGGGAAGGAAAAATCAGAAAGAGAGAGAGAGAGCAAATATCAGAGTTCGGGGGAAAAGGTAGAATGGGAATAGATCTGGGAAAGTTCACCATTCAGTTACTGTAAATAATCAGTTCCTGTAAATAGTAACAGAATGAGAAAGTTTGAAGATTAGACAAAAGCAAATAAAGGAAATTAATCTGATTTAAAAGGAACACTCTACACATGCTTGTATTGTATAATACTGATGTTTGAAAGAAACTTTCTATAGATAATCCATTTTAAGTAACTTAGACAAATGTACAAGACATTTGCAACTAATTCATTATTTGTCATAATTATTCTATATGTTCTTTCTCTCTCCCTCCTGTAGGTGGCCACCATAAACTACACTTATTAAATAACTCATTAGCAGGGTTTTCAATACTGTCATATCCAGATAATTAGCAATTTATTTAAATAACCAATTTCTGTGGAAATAATTGCCATGAAATGCCCTGAACCTACTTTTTATAAACTATAATAAAAGTGTTAAAATAATCCCTGACATTTGCAAATGCCATTAGTTCACCTTTCCTTTTGATAGTGCTATGGCATTATGTTTAAACAATTACCCGATAATGCAGCAGTTTAATGAAATAGTGCAGCAAGCACATCCTTCAAAATGGCCAGTGAATGCATTTATATGCAGAAGAAAATTCGGTGAACAGACATGTCTGGAGAGAAATATGATATACAGCTAGTATAAAACCCCAGAATGAAAGCTATTAGTACCACATAATGCTTGGAGTACTAGTAAACATATGATGCACCAAAATGTCATGTTCAAGACGGATTTGGCTTATAGTTTAGGTGTTTAATTCAGAATCTGATTTATCAAGGAACCTGGATAACTCTTCTAACAGTGTCTCTTTCAGAATCAGTCTCGCCCATGACTAATTTATATAATAAGAGCTGTTTTGCCACATTGACTTATAAATTATTTATTGTTTCTATATTTTGTTAACAAAATACAATAGTTTTTGGTTTTACAGTTTAACCCATATGGAATTTTAGAAAACCCTGGATTTTCCAAAACAAAGATGGACCCCAGAATATTTCCATTTAAATCTTATAATTACATGTTCATTTCTCAAAAATAATCTTTAAGGGAATATATGCCAGATTGGTGTTTACAATATCTTAGATAACTGGCCACCATCTGTGACTGGTATTTGGTTTAAATTATATCATATTTCAATGGTGAAATCCCAGCTCCATGAAGTTAATGGCAAAATTGCCATAGATTTCAATGTGGCATCCTGCCAAATTTAGGACAGTGTCTGGGTCACTGCAGTTTTTTTTTTCTCAGCTAATGATGTTCTCAGTCAGTTATGTCCTCCAGAGGAGATGGAAATGGAGGAGAGTCAACATTTTCTGTTTTAATTATTTGTCTTTTCCTTTGCCATGTGTCAAAAGGCTGTCCTTCAGAATTGTAGTGTCTTTGAGTCTATTCTGTGTATGTCTGTGAACACCAATCATTATTTTCCCCCATTTTCTCCCTCAAAACAAGATGGGAAAATGCAGGAAATGGAGGCATCAATTATGATAAAAAAGAAAGACCAAAAGTGATCTTTTCAGTCTCCCCCCTTCTTAAATTACTGGCGATGATTATTTATGAACTTTCTGTTGTAAAGTTCACAAAATCACCAGAGTTCTTATTCAATAAATGTTTAGTTGTCATAGGAGATTTCTTTAAATTAATAAATGTTAGATTTGGGGAGTAGAGAGAAAAGGAATATTTTTCTTATCTGTAAATGTTATTTCCCCTGGGGACAAGATCAGTTTCTAACTTGATAGGTTTTCACTTACAGCACACTTGAAAAGAGAGCAGGGAACAATAGGGGTGTAGGATTTTTTGGGATGCTCATATGAGCTCTTTGGCGTGTGCTCCGAATGTACCCGGTCGTGAAAGTCACAGTATTTACTAGAATCTCAGAGGGGTAGTCGTGTTAGTCTGTAATTTAAAAACAATAATGCAGTGGGTTTTACCCATGAAAGTTCATGATATTATATATTTTTGTTAGCCTCTAAGTCCTGGTCTTCACTAAGGAGTTGTTTTGAAATAACCCACTTATTTCAAAATAATAAGTGATGTGTCCACACTAGCAAGCCCATTATTTCAAAACCTGTACTCCTGTTTTCCTCAGGGAATGAGCTTATTTTGAAATAGTTTTTTGGGAGTTATAATTTTAAATTTAGTTATTTCAAAATAATTTCCTAGTGTAGACATTCCCTAAGGTGCCACAGCACCACTGTTCCCTCTAAGCTGTGCAGCAGCACAGCTTCACAGGTGATTAATCAGCCCCACCCAGTCAGAGGCTCAGGGCTCCCTGCATAGAGCTCACTGACTGGTCAGGGCTGATTAATCACCTGTGAAGCTGTGCTGCCTCACAGTTTGAGGGAACACCTCACAGGACTAACTTATTGTTTTTACAGCATTTACTATCATGCACACTTACAATCTGGGAAGCCTAAGTGACCCAGTGAAAATAAAACTGATTAAAGAAGTCAGGCTCAGGTAAAGGGAAACATTTTTATCCCAAAATACAAGTTTTGGGGGGTAGTGACCTTCTTTTTCTCTGTCTTTTGTGGCACCTACTAGAATGAGGCCCTGATCCTGATTGCAGCTATTAGGTGTTAAAATACTATAAATAAAATGGTATTAATCACTGAGATGAAATGTGCAAAAATAGCATTAAGGGAAGAAACATCTAAGAAATACCTTGTTCATCAAAGAAACACCATTTGTAGATTCTCCCAATGGATAAGTTGGTTTCTAATTAGGCAGGCTCTGTGTCTCACTCATTCAACCAAAGGGTGTGATTACTTCTCTAGAACACAAAGTAGACAAACACTACTCTTTCTGAAGCCTGAAGCTGCATCTGCAGATAGCCACTGAGCTGAACACACTTGGAGGGGAAGGTGTAATTTCCATCTTGCATAGACACAGTGTCACTAACTCCCACCAAGCTTGACTGATAACAATAGTAGAGTAGCCAGCTAACCACCCTGTGTACAAATCTGCCTGAATTCTATGGGCACATACTTTACACTGGTAGCCTGTGCCACCGCTTGCCAATGCCTGTGCTATTCTGGTTACACTACTATGTTTGGTGTGCTAGCTTGAGGAGAGCTAGCACAAGCATGTCGTAAATGTGGACACATTTTTGCTAGTTACACAGGAGCTGACAGATTGGTTCTGGGGAAGCAATGCTTGGGAAATGGCATTAGATATATTAGATATGGGCTTTAATTCCCCACTGGACAATGTCTGTGCAATGTCTGTCCAATAGGGCTTCAGTTAAAAAAACATTTAAGTGTGTGTGTTTAAATTCATCCTTGTTCAACCAAATATTTCAGCATATTTTTAACTCTAAGCACACAATCGGACTTAATCCTGTGTCCAAAGAGCTTAGTGGAACAGTGCAGGACTGCTGAACTGGGACCTTTAATATCATACCATTCATTTTAAAATATTAATGCTACCGAAAACATCTGTGACAACTCCTCATCATGATGGGCCTAGTGGTGTTCCAAGGCTTTAAGGATACATATATTTGTGAACCATTTTAATCTGCATTTTCTAGAACTTCTCCCAGCTGTTTGATAAATTCAAAAGACACCCAACACCACCACTTCCACAAACACCACCAACAAACCACCAAGAACAAAAAACGATTGATCTGCTACGAAATCAAGAATACAAAACTAGCGTGGGAGAAATGACCCTATCTTAATTGGACTGTGTTTGCTAATGCACTAATGTAAAAATATGTATGCTCAATAGACAGATACATTTCCATATTCACATATACATAAAACAGAATGGATGACACGTCCCCTGATAAAACCTGTTATTTCAACACTTGAAGTGAAAAGTGTTAAAATAAATGGCTCATCACACACAAGTGTTAAAATAAATGTTTATTTCAACACTATTTGTGTCATACCCATGTATTTCAACACTTGCCATTTCTCAAGACTTCTGCAACCCAGAGTAGGAGAGAGATAGCTAACACAGGACAATCAAAAAATAATCTGTGTGGTACATGATAATTAGGAATCTTTTTACAATTTAAAATAATGAAAGAGATAATACCTTAAAAGTACTAGGAATCTGTTTCTGCTAGTGAGCTGGTGGCTCCCACCAGTCAAGAAAAGAGCCAGGACCACACTATTTTAAGATCATATCTCATGGTCCAGTCCAACTTACTGTTTAAGCACACAAAACTCATGAGTAAAACAATGCAGTCTCCTGACTAACATAGGCTAATGATCCAAAAGGCTTTTTTCTTGCTCGTCTCAGCCCTGGGAAAATGCTTCCCTTACATTTTCTGCTGAGTCACGTGACAGGAATGGAGACCATAACACTTTCATGACTGTTTTACCTCAGCATATTGCTGTTTTATTAAGAATCCAGAAACATATTTATTTTAGATCTCAGATTTTTCTTCGCTTGTTTCATGGGGGTGGAAGCAGATTCAGTTCACATGACTACACCCATCATCTTATGATATGAGATGTGCATAACTTTCATTAAAAACAGAAAACTGACATCAAGCAAAATCATCTTGTCTCAGCTTTTCAGACAAACCTGAAATTCAGCCAGATTAACAAACCTTCCCATGATCAATCAAGTCTTGCAGGAATCTGGGCTGATTTATGGTTTCTGCCACAGAATGGATTCAAAATCAGGCCAACATGGCAACTTTTGACTTTCACTTTGAAATTTTTGAGTTGAAACACAAAATGAAACTATGCAGATGTTGATTCACCTGAACCAGAACCAAAACAAATCTCGTGTCGATAAAAACTGGCATTTTGCTGATGTTGTAATCCATGACTTTAATTGTTCAATGGTGATGAAAACAGTTAGTTATTTTGATATTCTGGGCTGGCCTCCGCTTCCAAGACTAGTATCTTTTTTAATTTTTAATGCAGGGCCCATATCTGTTTCTGAATTGGAAGCAGCAGCTCTCAAACCATAGGCCTACTTAGAACAGCGTGTGCTCATCTGACATCTCTCTCTGTGTGCCTGCCTGTTTTCAGGAGGAGAGAGCAAAATGCTGAAAGAACCAGTGCTTTTTTTTCCCTTTGGTTGTGCAGGTGCTCAGCATTATTGGACCATCTTTCGTTCCAAATGGAGAGAAAAGAGAAGCCAAGGATTTGTTCCTCACCTCACGGCAGAAAAGTCTTCCTTTGAATGTTCTAAAGAACCATCACAGTGTATTATCTGTCTCCTTTACGCAGGAGTCACTACAGATGCTGTTTGTACTAAAAATGTTGTGCCACAGCTTTCATTTTCTAGCAATACAAATAACAGGCAATACTACTAGTGATTTGCACTCTCAAGACCTACAGAGGAGGTTTCAGGGGTACCCGAGGACACCATTATCACAGGCTTTTAGGAGAAATAAACCACCTGTGATATGATCAAATGGATTATTCTCTTAGACTCCCTCACTGTTCTTCCAAGCCAGCAAGTGGGTGTGGAAGTCCTCTTCATTCTCAGTTCTACATCAGGTCTCAAAAAGAAAAAGAAAAAAACCTAGAATATTTTTAAATCACAGCAGGCCTTTCCACATACTAAAAGCTGTGCATTTAAATTAGAAATGCATACACACACAAAGCTGAAATAAGAGGGCCCCAAACGCCCTCCTTATGTGTCTCTCTGTCACACACATACACGCCTGCATAAACCCAAAGAAACATGCATTTCAAGCACACTTTCTAACATCTCCTTAGAGATTGGCATTGAAAGTACGCTTATTAAGTTTGCAGATGATACCAAGCTGGGAGGGGTTGCGACTGCTCTGGAGGATAGGGTCATAATTCAAAATGATCTGGACAAATTGAAGAAATGGTCTGAGGTAAACAGGATGAAGTTTAATAAAGACAAATGCAAAGTGCTCCACTTAGGAAGGAACAATCAGTTTCACACATACAGAATGGGAAGCGATTGTCTAGGAAGGAGTACGGCAGAAAGGGATCTAGGGGTTATAGTGGACCACAAGCGAAATATGAGTCAACAGTGTGATGCTGTTGCAAAAAAAGCAAACATGATTCTGGGATGCATTAACAGGTGGGTTGTGAGCAAGACATGAGAAGTCATTCTTCTGCTCTACTCTGCACTGGTTAGGCCTCAGTTGGAGTACTGTGTCCAGTTCTGGGCACCGCATTTCAAGAAAGACGTGGAGAAATTGGAGAGGGTCCAGAGAAGAGCAATGAGAATGATTAAAGGTCTAGAGAACATGACCTATGAAGGAAGGCTGAAAGAATTGGGTTTGTTTAGTTTGGAAAAGAGAAGATTGAGGGGGGACATGATAGCAGTTTTCAGGTATCTAAAAGGGTGTCATAAGGAGGAGGGAGAAAAGTTGTTCATCTTGGCCTCTGAGGATAGAACCAGAAGCAATGGGTTTAAACTGCAGCAAGGGAGGTTTAGGTTGGACGTTAGGAAAAAGTTCCTAACTGTCAGGGTGGTTAAACACTGGAATAAATTGCCCACGGAGATTGTGGAATCTCCATCTGTGGAGATATTTAAGAGTAGGTTAGATAAATGTCTATCAGGGATGGTCTAGACAGTACTAGACTGGTCCTGCCATGAGGGCAGGGGACTGGACTTGATGACCTCTCGTGGTCTCTTATAGTCCTAATATTCTATGATTCTATGATTCCTTCTGGAGAAAACCTCTACCACCACATGCAGAAAATAGGTCCTGGTAGTTTCAACCCAAACAGCCTAAGACAATTACCTCCCTGCATAGTAAGTGCTAGGAGGCTGTTGTCTGGGTTGTTGGAAAACATGTGTGCTCCCTTTAAGGGTTAAAATGTCAGGGTGACCGGCTTTCCCCAGGTCAGCTGGCTTATTTTCCCCTGCCCACAAGCAACTGGAGGAAGAGATAGGAGACTAGTGAATTCCAAGCCGGTGAGGAAAAGCCTTCCTTTACTTGGACCTGGCAAAGCAGTACCCATCCTACCCTCCATAGAAGTGGTTAAATACCAGGTTTTGTCTGTCCCTGCTGGGGGCCACACCTTTCTTGGGAAGCAGGAAAGGAATATTTTTCATCAGCACCAGACTGGCCAAGGGGAGGTGGTGTTTTTGCCATCCTCACACTAGGTTGGCAGCTTAGCTGGAGCAAACATGACATGGGAATTAGGCTATTATGCCAACTCATTATGTAGACATGGGGAAGATGTCCAGTGCAGGTATGTCTCAGGGAAGGGATATAGCGGTCAGATAAAGGGACTCAGAAAAAAGTTAAGGGAAATATTCTTTAAAGTAGTAGAAGTAGAAGAGGTGATGCTTTGGGGTTCCTGTGACTGGTCTGGCTGGGGGGGAGGGAGCGGGGTTGGCTCTGAATCCCTCTCCTGTACAGCCCTTTTTACCCTTATCTGAGGGGTAAGAGTAGCAGGGCCCCAAGAGTGGATGGGCCTGTGACCAAAATGGGTGAAAGGGGAGGGCCCCCTGTATATGTAAATGATTATGGAATTACCTGTACTGTATGCTTTTATCTGCTGGGTATTTCCAAGCATTTAGGAACCAAGTTTTAGCCAAATTAAGCCAAAGCCATTGTCTCCTGTTCTTTCACCACAACAAGTCTCCATTTCTGCATAGTACCTTTTGAGAAGAATTTGTGTCAACTGCATAGGCAGGATGCAGGAACTCGTTAACAAGAAAATATGCAAAAACCTCAGGGGAACCATCCTTGGGTAACATTTACTGATAGCTTGAAAGCCTGGACAGCTGAGCAATAGGCCTTTGAAACCTCCAACAATCAAGGGAAGAAGACTGCACAGATTCTAGTGAGCAGGGTGTTGCCCTAGGAGGGCAAAGAACTCATTTTGTTGACTGTTTTATTTTGTTGGACTTTTGTTTACCTGGGAGGAAAGAGTTGTTTATTAGTTTGGCTGGACGGATAACCTAAATTAAGTTACCTAAAAGCAAGGAGAGACACTGGCAGCAACACATCTTGACAGTGAAGAGGGGGCCTGGTGCTGATCAGTGGCTGCACCTGAACAATGAAAGATGAGACCTTGCCTCGGCAACCTACAAACAAATTCGCTGTCTCCAACCAAGCCACTGTACAGTTACAGACTTTCTATATACATACATCTCTCTCTCTCTTAGTACATATAGTATAAAGTTATCTTCTCCCAGTGTCACCTTTGGCAGATAAAATACTATAATCATTTTATAGCTGAACGGTGTACAATGCAATGAAAGTTCTTCACTGGAAAAAATACTATGTTTTCCCCCTTTTACTTTCTTCAGCAGTGATTAGTTCCAGAAAGATGAGGTATCATCATTCCTCTGAAGGCATTGTAGGATAGAAGATTGGTCCTCAGAAGTTGGCAACATATAATAAATGTGCTTTATTCCTAAACATCAATCAGTTTCAAGAATGGCAGTTGCTTGCAGAATGGTAATAATAGAAATATTCAGCTAATAACTACCACAGGCATTAAAACACTGGATGACAGATGTGAAGTGTTCTTGTATAATTATGGTTTTATAACTAGATACATCAGTTTCTAAATATTTAGTTCCTTACATTTCTGTATTTTTGCAATGAAATTTACATGACAGCATTTAGATCTTTTTTTTTAAAGCTAAACCAAGAGACAGCTGGTACCTCTGCCTTTAATTATACTTGGGTATTATATGTAAGGATGGCAATTTCCCAGAATGACTTGTTTCTCTAAAGTGATAAGAGCACACCAAATAGTCAAAATCAATGAAAAAAGAAATATGCTAAAAGACTTGTGTCATTATTTTAGCTTAGAGTATTTAGTTAGCACAAAGGTTTGGGGGTAATACCCTAATGGAAAACAGACTAGTAGCATGTCTGAACTACGTAATATATTAGAGAGATAATGCAGGTGATGTAATATCATTTATTGTCAGTACTGCAAAAGAACCTTCACAAAAGAACCATTTTTTCTGAACTATAAAAGCTCTGGATATATAATAGAGGATACTTAAGTAATGTAAGTTAATATTTACATCAGTTCTACTTATGATTGACCCTCATAACAATGGTCAACATGACAATGCTGATTTCAAAATGGAATCTTGTACCTTGTATTTTGATTCTGGCTTTTGCATTTAAGACAGTTATAACAAGATTAATTTGCCTAACAACTCAGTTGTTCAATTTATTCAGAAGAAACACAAAGGGATACAGGAGAATTCCAGGCTATGTCTACACTACATGCTTCTTGCGCAAGAAGCCTTTTGCGCAAGAGTTTTTGCAAAAAAACTTCTTGCGCAAGAGCACGTCCACACCTCAAAGCACACACTGCATGGCCGCTCTTGCACAAGAACGCTCTGATGGCCATTCACAGAATGGCCATCAGAGCACCTGTGCTTTTTCCCCATAGGGGTTTCTTGTGCAGGAAACCTCTCTGGAGCGTCCACACTTGCTTTCTTGCATAATAGCTGTAGCGCTAAAAGCAGTTATGCCTCAGAAAAGCAGGTTTACCTATGGCAGAAAAAGTCCTCTGTTCTGCTGTTTAACTGCCCATTTAATTGCGCAAGTGGTGTGGACACTCCGCAAAAACCTTGTAGATGTAGCCCCAGTGTCCTGCTTCATCTGATCTTAATAGTCATCCAATGAAGGCATCTCAGAGGGTGAGTATGAAACTTAATTTGTATATGTATTCAGCCCTTTAGTTTCCATTAATGAAAAACTGACAAAATCCAGAACAGGCCCTAATGGTGCTCTACGGATTTATTCTTTGAAATGATGTTCACTGAACAAAACTAAGCCGAACTTACACAAATCCATGGAGCAAAGAAAAATGCCCATTTGATTTGAAAATAGACGTTGGAATTTCATAGTATGTAGACTTTGAAATGGATGTAGAAAATAGATGTACCTTTCGTATGGAATGTTCAACGAGGAAGACTCCAAAAACTTAAATGTTTGATACAAAATTCTAACACATCTGTCCAGCATGGTAAAGTCTACATTTAAATCCAATACACCATAGAGATAGCCTAAACAAGTGCATTTTTGGAATAAAAAAATACTGTTAATTTAAGAAAATACTATGAAGCACACACAAAAGACTGTGCAATACCATATGTTGCATAATACATCAGATAATCAATTCAGTTTATCCGCCAAATTTCTTAGGAACGCAAAGAGGCTTAAGTTCTTTACTCAGAATTTTAACAAGTAAACTGTAAGCTTTATAAACAGGATGCATTAACAATTAGAAAAATAACCATTTGTGGTATTTTAGCTACATAATACAAATAAATCTCCTTAATTATATTCAATAATGAATTTATATCTAAGCTTAGCTTTTGACCATTGATAATTTGGTATGTGGTTGTTATAACAGTACAAAAGATGAATAATATCTATAAACCCGTTTACTTTTAATACTTAAGTTTGATGTTGGGAAGTTTGAAATCATGCCTGTTTTATGACATCATTTGCCATTTCACATATTGTATAATATTAAAGATGTTTTCTACCTTCAGTATACAGGAAGCCTTATTCTCTAATCAAATTAATTCATGGTTACAGCATTTAAGATACAATGGAAATCCCTAATTCAAGTGGACAGTATCACCTATAAAACCAAAATAAATGGAGTAAGATAATAGTTTTCAGACTTGGGTTACAGTGTCAACGCAGAGACTTGAGCTCTGTTAATTCAGCAAGCTTGATCTTGCTTGCCAGAGCATGCCTGTCAATATTTAGCTCCCAGGGAGCATGTCACGAGTCTTTACGAAAACTAGCTTAAATACAAAATACTACAGCAGCTGCTGTGATCCTTTTTCTAACACTGAGATTAAACTGCTGAAATTTGTTTTGAGCTTTTTAAACCAGGAAACGTGTTTTCCATACACCTACTGTAACAAGAATATGAGAAATAGCATTAAGGGATTGCAAATGCTGTTATTAGGTTTATTAAAATATAGAAAAATACCAGATATTTTACTTGAAGCTATTGCAAGATATTTTTACATCAGGCATGTAAATTCCTCTTTGACTTTTTTCTCTGACATGAGATTTGAAAACAGGCAAAGTTAGGATCAGCTGCTTTGATGCCTTCAGAAAAAGTATGTAATACAGATGAGTCACATAAGCCCCCAAATTTTTCTAAAATGTAATGAACAAGTTTTATGTCCATCAGCCTGCAAGGAAATCTGCCTGCCAAGTTCTGTTTGCCAATACATCAGATTTTCAGCATGCCAATTTTTCCTTTCGGATTCCTGCCAGGAAAGCTCTCCAAACACCAAGAAAATGTCACCAATCTCTATTGGGAAAGTTGGGAGCAGACTTGGAGGATCTGTCAGGAGCAAAGGTGTCCTGATGGGAATGGTGGCACTCAGAAGCAGCTCAGCAATGCAGAATATGAAAGCAGTGGGAAAGCACTAATGCTTCCATGCCTTCCCCACCTAACAGATCTCCTGTGACTTGTCAGGAATCCCAATAAGGTGACCCATGGAGGACTTTGAGAGGTTTTCACAAGCTTCTCAGAGTGGGGGGAGACAAGAAGAGGGAAGACACCCTCCCTGATTACTTTCTGAGACACATAAAACTAACAGATAAATCAGTAAGCAGGCTGCTGCACAGCATACTCTCAAAGGTGCAAAGCATCTAGTGAGCATGGTCTCTTCCAATTCCCCCTTTCAAATGACCTTTGGTAGGCTTTGAGGAAGCTATTTAGTTTAAAAGAAAAAGCAACTATTCAGATTCCATAATGTCTTTCCCCAAAAAGGCACATTCCTGACACACAGTTTCTCAAAGGCTGCAGAGGGTGCATGCCTTGTGAAAATACAGGCATCATAGCACTGCACATCTGTCCACAAATCAGTGGAAATACTGCCAGGGCTGGCACAAACAGTCATGCCACTGATGTGGCAGCTATAGTTAAGTGGGGCAGTGAACATTCAGGCATGAGAGTGCTGAGTTGAGCACTCACTATAGGCAGATCAAGGACTGATCATCATCCATGTATTCACAATCCAGCCAGTCATGTCTACAGGACCTTGAAGCACATAGCCATGGCTGTTCACAAGTGAACATCTGTTTTCTCTGATGCACATGGTTGTCACATATATATTCAGGCTGCCTCTGTTTTTGGTAATCTCCCTTTCGTTTTTTTTTTAGGTAGCAACAAGCTCCACTGGATCCATGAGTTGTCTTACCTTTGCTGAGATTGGTATGGCACTTTAGGAACCAAGACATTGTATTCCCTAATCTCTTGACACTAAACATACCTTTTTCACATATCTTTCCACATTTGCCTCCTCCTGTACATACTATCGTCACAAGGGAGCATGATTCAAACCCTGAAGCATCTAGTTACAACAGGGTACCAACTTCAATGCTGTTCACCTGCTCCCTCTGTGACTCAATAATGGTGTTTAAATCCATAACTATGAGCACCCCTGTGGATTTAAAACCAAGTCTTTTAACAAAGGGGTTTACAGTGTATGTTAATAGGGAAAACTCTTGCAGTTATCTAGGAATATAGATACTGCAAATGGGTGATTAACTGGCAAGCAGAATTACAACAGCAGTTTTCCTATAGGATTCTTGTATGTATTTATTGTCTTTAAGAAGGATGCTTATGCAGCTCATTTTGCACAGTACTGTTTCTTGCAAGACTATACACATATTAAAATGCAGACATCTTGGGTGACTATTATATATTAGTTGTATTTATTTGAAAACTTGCAAGGCCAAAAATAATGTCCCTGTGGTTGTGAAATACTGTAGTAAACACTTTTGGTGATAACTCATTGGGGATGAGGCAACGTGCAATGAAATATAAACCCAAGATCCAGTTATCACAGAACAAATCTGCCTATTTCCCCCCTTCTCTGTGTTATTCTTGCAGCGTTAGGATTTGCTCACCGTTCAAGTAGGATATTAAAAACACAGAATGCTAGCAGGATTTAGCTAAATAAAAATGTGCTCACAAGGGTGAAATCACAACAAATCACAGCTAACTAAGGCTCGGGAAATTACAAAGAGTGATTCATAAGACTGCTGGAAGGAAGGTGATAACAGAAGCAGGGGAAACAATTCCCCCCTGTATTTAATTTTCTGCCCTCTCCAAAAATCTCTACACACTCTCTCTCTTTTTACTGAGCCTTTTACTAAGTGTAAAAGACCCCCTTACTTGCTGGTGGATCCTTATGTTGCTGGGTTTTGGGTAACAGGGTCTTTTTTCCTTTGATGCTCCTTGCTGACAGCTAGTCTGGCCCTGAAGCCAGCTGTTCTGCTCTCCAGCCAGGGCACATTCAATCTAACCCTTCCAGGGTATCACATACACCTCCAGACCATCAACACAGTGTCTGCTACCCATCCCCTAGGCTCCTATGCATTTTAGGCTCCTCTCAGTTTCCCAGGCTTAAGAATCTTCCTATAGAACATTATGAACAGTAACCATTGCTCATCTGGGCTTCAGTTTTCTATTTGGCTGGGTTCCCCTCAGCTCCCTATTCCTGTTGGAGACACAAACACATGGGGATGTTTCTGTGAAGTCTTGCCACTTTTTCAGGGTCGGTTAGCTTCTGTCCTATGGACCCTCTAAAGTTCCTGTCTGGAAGGGAGGGAATTCTCACTTTCTTTTTCCTGGACTTCTCTATATACATATTAAAATGAAGACTTTTTAGTTGAAGACATATTAGCTGTATTTGTTTGAAAACTTGCAAGGCCAAAAATAATGTCCCTGTGGTTGTGAAATACTGTAGTAAATCAATATTTACTCCTAATATTTAATCAGACGACTCTTAGATCATCCACTAAGCCTTTCACTTCTTTCCTTAATGAAGATGGCCCAACTGTAGCCCAACTGTGTCTTATAACAAATTTAGTCGGACAACTTCCAAACTGAGTTCTCAGATGCCTATGCATTCTTTGTTTGCTTGTGTGACTTTTACACAGCCCATCTCAGCCGCTACCCTTTTCAGTGAAAAGATGTAAAATGAAGTCTGAGTTTGAAAGTAGAGTTCAGCAAAATTTTTATACCAATATGGTTATTGACATGAAAAATGCAAATTAAGATCCACTGATGTTGGTATTGTTTTAATCAAATGTTTTCAGGTGAAAAAAATAAACTCTAAATTAAGTATTTTAATTCATATTTCATTTTGATTTTTGAAATGAGACTTCACTCTTTTGATTCAAAATTGCTTTTTGTCTCAAAATTTCCTATAATATTATTCAAAATATTTAAATGTCACAAAAATTCTTATAATAAAAACACTTATTCTGGGTCAAATAAAATATTTTATTCAACCCCAAATGACTTTAAAAACATTTCATTTACCCAGCTATTTTAAAATTTGTTTTCAGTTGCTTTCTCAGTCTGAAATGAGATTTTTCTCCCAATTTTTTGGATTTGCCAGTGAACTGAGAAATATTTTATTTGACCAGCTCCAGTAGAAAGTTTGTCCAGGTGATTTTTCCCAGAATACATTCATAATTCACAACCCCATCAGAATCACCATGAATCCTTAATGCTGGATTTTGAGGGGGGTGGGGTTTCTATGAAATTCCTGGGCCTTGTTTCACATGCAGATAGTTCAAGAGACCCCAGGAAGGGACCACACATAGTGCCTAAATTGCTGGAGTTAGCACAACTTCCCTCCCAGTCACTGGTCCTACAGACAAGCTGGTTTCATCACTGTGTTGTTAATTCACCCTCAATCAGTGAAGATGCTGGTGCAGTGGAGGAGCCAGCTAAGCAGCTGGTATATTTGTTACCAAATATGGGACACATTCTCTACAGTGACAGCATCCTAGGAATGGAGAGAGAAGGCAGTATTTGGGGTCCCAGTCTCCTGCATCCTTCAGTAGTTCAGTTGCACAGTGTGGATGGGAAAGAAGGAAAAGAGACACCTCTGAATTGTAACATGGAAAATTCTTTACCCTTAACTCTGACTGTCTTGGCTCGTCTTCATTTTTCAGTTCTTCATTTACTGTAAGATGTGTGTGGAAGGGGGGAGTAGGGGAGGCTTGGCAAAATCACAGGTACAACTTTATAATCTTAACCACATCTAACATCTCTCTATGAAGAATGTGCTTTAAATGGTTTTCTTAGAAGAAATGTGAGAACTTGCTCAAGCTCTTTCTGATGGAGATTATTACTTGGAATACAAACATATACTATTTAGTGAAATACTAGAAATCAGTATTCAAAATGAAATACTAGCCTGGAAAAGATTGGGACCTAACTGACCCCATAGAAGGTCAGCACTCAAGAGTTTTTAAATGTGTTAGCACAGCTCTACATCAGAGTTGTTTACAAACTCTGCCACATCCTTGACCTTGTTGAAGTTAAAGTTACAAAACATTTATGCTGCGAACAACAGGTAAAGTTTATTAGCTACATGGGAGACAATAAATCAGTCTCACTAATTCTACCACAAGGTTTCCTGTGGAATTCAAAAGTCAGCAGAAAGTTCACCTGTAGGTCTGATAAAGTCAACAGCAAAGGCTCTCGTAATATCCCCATCTCAGTTCAACCACACCCAGATCCTATCTCCTGGCCCAGCTTCTCCCTCTCCTTCTTACATTAAGGTTCAATGAATTTTCTTCTTACATTAAGGTTCAATGATGTGTTCTGGCATGGCTCCATCATCCACTGACAAAGGCTGGTGAGTATACATGGTCAGTGGACCCTTGCAGGTCATATGATTAACTAAAATGATCTCCCAAAATGCTCATCTGGTTACCAGAGCACAGCACAGACCTGGGGCACTGACAGCTCCCGTGGGCCCTTGGGAAAGGTGCGGGGGTCTGTCTCCACACTCCCAAAAGGGGCAGGGCAGGGACAATCAGTTTTCCGTACCACCTGAAGTGTAGCACTCTCCCCCAGCTCCAGACAGCAATTTAAGGGCCCAGTGCTCCGGCCACTGCCACAGTAGCAGCAGCCAGGAGCCCGGGACCCCTTTGAATCGTCAGGCCCTGGGTCAACTACCCTGTTTACTTCATTCCCCATTGGCAGGCCTGGTACAGACCTACCAGTCCCACAACTTACATACTGATTCATAAATAGTACCTGCTCTTGTTCTCTCTCTCCCCCCCACCCCCCATGGGTTATATTGCACTGTGCTGCTGAATGGAGTAGGTCATAGTCATTCTCTTTTCATATTATATATGAAAGTGCCTAAACAAAATGTATCATTTCAACCAAATGATTCTGACACTAATGTTCACTTCTGTAAGGGGATACTACCATAATCAATATGATGTGTTACCTCAATGAATAATTGTTCATTGAAAAAAAATCATTTGAAAATGAAATATTTTCAGGGAGACATATACAAACTTTGATGTTGAACACCACTTAGTTTATGCTGTTTAGAACAGTAGCATGCACATTCGCTGGATCACATGTTATTAAAACAGCAGCATATGGCCAACCACTTATTTGCTACAACTTTAAAAGAACTATCCTGTAAAGACTAGCAATAGTTAATGCTGATTGGATAGTTTTCTGGGAGTTCAGAACAAACATATTGCTTTTAATCTGAAAGCAACAGTGGATATTTCTGCCTGATGGCTGTGGGATTCAGAACAACTAACAGATAAATTTGGTGAAGAAACTCATTCTAGTCATGCCCTCCTTTCCTAATTTCCCTTTTCACTGTTTTGTCTTCTTTGCCTGTTCCTCGGGGAATTGAGTGATTGATAGCCTAATCCAATGACTGTATTACAGCTGCCTCAACTTGGACTCTTTTCCTTATCATTAGCAGTTAGCCTATGGTTAAATTCACAGCTCACTGCTTGGTACAGCCCCTGAGATTTAAGGGTCTGGCCTTTAAAAAATATTTAACATAAAACTGAAATCTTGACATACTGAGAAATCAGTTCTCTGTAAGGCTTCCTTAATTAATCCAGTACACTGTACCACTGTTCTATATGAGACTGACATGATGAACTGCTGCTGAAACTCAGAGCATTTTTTCCCCAGTTCAGTAGATGTGCACAGATATCTGAGAATATAAATTCAGGTTCTACCAATGATACAAGCGAAACTAACTTCGCTTTCACAGTAAAGATTTTTTAATTAATTTCTAGCTTGGCATGAATTCTTAGAGACCAACCAAAGAGGGAAATATTGCCATATTTAAATGTTTTATCCACAGACCTGTTCTTCACTCTTAACAGATTATTAGTTTAGTCCTTCAGTGAATACATCTAATATTTTTTTAAATATTATTAAAATTGTATATTTATTCAGTTTTTAAGTTTCTGTAAATATACTGGAAAATATTAAAAGTGGAAAGAAAAAGATGCTTAGTAGTCTGACCTTATCTTCAGAATAATACTTATTTTTAAAATGGTTATGGAAAGGATGTAGACCTTGATCTACATTGTAAACCTTTGCCCTAGTTCCAGTCAGTCGATGAGCTGCAGCTTCTATGAAAATGGCAGCTGAGTCCCAGATGAAAAATTATGCATCTCATAAACTGCTATTCTGCTGAAATGTCAAGCTACGGCAGGTCTGTACCTCAAACTCAGCACTTGGCATTTTCCTTCTGTCTGCTTTGTTGCCATGAAGCAAACACGAACAGTGAGGATTTGTGTAGGGCAGGTAGCAGGCGAGCTCACTGTCAAAAATCTATTATTAGGGCTCTGATCTCTTTTGCACAGACCAGTGACGGCAGCACATTGAGAGAAATCAGGCTGCAGCAAAGACATAACAGAGAAAAGAGAATTCTTTGTGAATCTGTACATAATGTATGTAAATGAGATTTTAATGGTTAAGCTACACTTAACAGAAATAATAACCCCAAATTAAACCTGTAATATATATTTATTCTGTATTCCTGTTCTACACTGTTCTTGAAATACACTTTTAAGTATACTCTCTTTAATGTGTTTCTCAATATATATTTATGCTAACACGTGTATATGCATATTTATTTCCAATGATAGATATTAATGGAAATCTGTCTATTGATCAAAATCGGCACCATGCAGTCACTGAGAAAAGATGTGATTATGAAAGTGAAAGCTCTTATTTTTCCAGATTTTCTTGTAATGATGTGCCGTTGATTTAAAATAAAAAACAACATATTATTATACCCTCAACTTTCTACCTTTCAATTGAATTTATATATTTAAATAGATTAGAATGTATGTTCCCATTAATAATGCCAATTATTTCATAGAACATATAACACCCTCTGTTTCCTTAAAAGATACAACTGGTGTATGACCGTGTTTTTCATAAAAAAGAGATAGCTCCACTAAATTACTTGAAAAGTAACTGCTGAATTGTAACAATTATATGGTTTCACATCTAGTAACTGAATCTACTATAGATATGCTCCTCCAAGATTTCTTGATGGTCAGCCATAGTTCTTACAAGAAAAATGTTATTATAAAGGTTTTCCAAAGTAATACTTTTGTCATTCTCCTTATGCCACAAGGTATTTTTAAACAAACAAACAAACAAACACATACACACACACTAGTACACTATGTAATAGTCACATAAAGCAGCATTAGAATAACCTTATAAAAACACTATTGTAGTCTATACTAATGGGCCAAAGCAATATGACTATTGTAGGAGGTGTTTGGGCCATTACTGTAGAATACTGACATAATTTTTATCACGGTAACAAGAAGAGGTACATATAAGGCACATTGTACAGGGATTTAGCTTTTAACAGAAGTATTTTGTTAAAGTCCAGCTCATGGTGTTATACATTTCTCTTTAAGTATCTGACATGGGCAGGGAGCAGGAAAACAGAGAACTCAAAAGTTAATTCTTAACACACTTAATTTTGCCTATAATAGGTACACTATCTCTTTATGAAAGATTGGGAATATGTAAACACCATGTGAAAGCTTATGGCAAAATTTCAGAATTTTTTTTGTTTACAGTTAATTTTCAAAAGAAAACCATGTAAACATTGCTGGTACCTATAAAACACACAATTTTCAAATTATTTATTATTTACATAGTAGACTGCAACATCTCACTCAGAGCCAACCATAACTATTTTTTGGGCACACACATATCTTAAGTATTAACTTTAAAAACATAAATATTTAATATGCACATGTACAGGAAGTACTAATATCAAAATGCTTATTGAATGGCCTATAAAAGCAAACTGTAGATCTGCTTCTGCAAGCACACATACTCTAGGGTTACCATTACCAGATGTACCGATTTTATAGGGATAGTGCTGATATTTGGGAATTTTTCTGATATAGGTTCCTATTAGCTTCCACACCATCCCAATTTTTCACACTTGTTATCTAGTCACCTTACGATGCTCAGCTTAATGCGTGTGAGTAGTCTCAGATCTCAGTATTTTTTCTTTTTCAATTAGGAAAAACTCCCCTCCATTAAACATGGGAGGCTCTGACCTATACACTTGCACTGTGTGAAGAAGTGGGCAGCTGCTGGGACCTCACTTAAGGAAGTGGATGAATATGTGGATACACCAAATATTATTCCCTTCCCACAAAGGTGGTACAGGAGACAATGGGGATACTGTGGACTTAGGGCTGTGTTGCGGCTGAGTATCAGCAATGATGTTTAACTGCAACTGGGGGTGAGGGTGGGGGGAGGAGGAGAGCATTTTTCCCCCTTCAACTCCATAGACCTCTCCAGCATACAGACCAGTTACTGTATTTCATCTGTGAGCTGGGTTTAGAATATGACCTCCAAGGAGTAGTTTCCAGTGTCAAAGTAATCAAATCAATAATGCAGTACAATGAGAGAAACAACAATGCTTACTGTGTTCAGCAATTCAAAACAGTTAAATAACACTTGAATAGGAAGCTATTTCCTATTCAGCACCTGGGAAGTTAACACTGAATATAACAACTCCAATTTGAATTGTACTTTCAGAGGAACATTATTAAACTGCTGTCTCTGGAAAGAGATTAAAAAAGATGACAGAAGCACATCTCTGAAGACTACCCTGTTCCAGGCAGCGATTTCTCTAAACAGCTGTTTTGATTGGCTTTCTTATTTTTTTTAAGAAATAAATCAAAGGAAAATATTTTCCACACCCTAATTCTTTAATAGGAATTTAAAAACATAGCTTCTTTCAAATGAGATCTTTCCCATGAAAGGATGGGTAATTACAGCTGTTCCAGATGCAGTCACTTCTGTACAAGGCAGAGAAAGGGAGAGATAGTGAAATGGGAACAGTTCATACAAGAAGTTTCTGTAGTGTTTACCATGGTCAGCGCAGATTCTTTATCCTCTATGCAGGAAATCCATTTTTTGAGAAAGGCTTGAAGTGGAAAAGTCAGTCCACATTTGTATAAGGCCACTGACAGACTTTATCATTCACTTTTGCAATGTAGGCTTTTATTAAAGTTACTGTATTTCACTTGGAAATGTATAATTTGAAGCTAATTCTATTAGAATAATGTAATCCATTCAATAATACAAGAATAGTAAAACAGCAGAGAATGGCATGCTGCCCACCCTTAGGACAACTTCAATTCTAACATAGAAAATATAATAATTGGACATACTATCTTATATTAATATAACAATTGGACATACTACCTTATAATGTACACCCCTGTTGAGGGGAAACCCTCGATAAGAGATTCTACAAGCGTATTTCAAATGAAAAAGCACCACATCAAAAAGCACCATGGAACAATCATGTATTGGCAGGGAGATGATCTAGATGACCAAAAGGCAGGCCTTTTCTATCTATAATATCCATGATTCAGACAGCTTCTCCACAACTATTGTGTACATTCCAGTGCAGTGGGAATCTTCTAAAAAGACAATAGCCATTCAGGTACTTTAGTTTAGCAAATCTTGTAAAGAAAATGGGCCAAATTCGCCACTGACTTTGACTTACATCAAGATACATTTTAGCCCTAAAAGATTATCTGACTTTTTTTCTACTTTTGAAAGAGTAACAAAAATCTATATGCCTACATAGAATGTAAAATAAAATAATATAAACCAAGCCTATAGGCATGTAAGTGTACTTATTGCCATTTAACAGACAGGGGAATTAAAGTATGGAAAGGTCAAGTGTCTGGCTTAGAGCCACACAACAGGACCTTGGTGAAGCTGCAAGGACTAGAACTCAAGACTTCGTCCTCCAATTATTTTGCTCTAACAACTAGACATACTCTTTATGTTCTTATTAAGACAGTTGGTTAGCTCTTGCCTGAATTATTGTAACACTTTCATACATTTGTACATTATTAGGTCCTGGTCCTACAACTCACAGATGTATTATTATGTTCATATAGAGCGCTCTTGGAGTTGTGGTTTTTTTTTTTTTGGGTGGGGGGGACTCTGTGGCATTCCTGTATGCAATGAGTTGGAAAATTGGGAGCTATTGATATTATTTATAGTCCAGGAAAGCTTATTAATTTGTATACAGAGGTGAACTCTCCAAACATACCCCAACTACATGCTTTCTTTTTTTTTTCCTTTCCTTTTCTTTTTTTAAGACACACAGATCGGTGCTATGAGTGCAAAACTGCATCACAAATGACCTTTTTAATTGCTCTTGATATATGTGTAGAGTCAGAAAGAAACAAAACTCTGTGTGTGTGTGTGTGCGTGCGTGCGTGCGTGAGAGAGAGAGAGAGAGAGAGAGAGAGATTTTAAACCAAAAACCCAAACCTCTCCCAGGCTGGGATCTGTTATGATATCAAAAGTGAATTTTTAAGCAGAATTATAAATCATGAAAATATGGAAATGCTGAGAACCTCCTAGATACAGCTGAACATTCAGGTGCTGCCATAATTTACACTATATACATGCTTTAAATTTGTGACATAAAGGACACACTTTTCATAATGCAGTAATTTTATGGTTTTATTAGACTGACTTATAGTAGGAAGAACTATTCAGAAATTGCAGCTTAAATGAGAAAATGGGAATAGTGTTAGTTATATAAAATACTACTGCAATAGTTCTTTTATTAATTTTTAATGCACAGAACCCACTGTGACCTCCTTTATTCTTTTGCTGTCAACATGGCAGCCAGGAAAAATTGAAATGGGCTGACAGAAAGCCTAGTGAGTACTACAGCCCTAACACTGTGAATCTGCTCGCTCTCTCTCTCTCTCTGCATCCACCATCTGCATATCAATAATATTTTTATGCCTCGTTTGACAGTCACTATGAAATAATCATACAATAAGCAGATTTGTTATCCTTGCACTATAGTTTAGAGGTGCCCTGAATAAGTTTTGGATGTTATTTAATTACCCACTGCAACAGGCAATTTATCACAGTATATGATTTGCTCACATTAAAGTCAATTTTAAAAATACACAACCCATTGTCTTTGCCCAGTCTTTGTGTTCCCAAAGTGTAACACAACTACATGAAATACAGCATTTTTGTCTGCCCAATGTCCTCCAAATAAATGTTTTGGACCAATTCAGCAGTGCTTTACTTGAACAGTGAGATGCTATTATGTTATGTATATTTACCACTTTCTCTATCACCATGGAGACAAATCTTGACACCAGTACAGTCAAGAAGCTCACAGCATTGTCTTTGCAGGACCCAGTTCCTGTTGTCACAGTGACAGTGAGCACAAAGTCAACAGATTAATACATTAATGAGTCTAAGCTCTGAATTAGAGTATAAAACTTTGTGTTGCCAGTTATAAAATCAAATCTTGAACCATCACATTGAAATACCATATACCCAAGTATAAATATTACAAAGGACCAGGATATAATAATGTGATATATTGTTTTTTTGTGGTGGTAAGAAAATAAAAAAATGTATCTGAAGTGAATTTCAGTGTGGTAGGAGATAGGGTCAGCCTACAACAAACATACTGCATTTGGAATGTTTATATTTTCCCCCTTTCAAAACCCTTTCCTTGTCCTCTGTCTAACATGTGGCCTGACAATTCTGACAGAATGAAAAATTCTAAGAAAACTGAGGGTCACAAGAGAAGAGATTTGCCTCCCTCTCTTGTGACCCAATCGCAAGTATTCTGTTGCAGTGTTTTACCATTAAGGAAAGGATAATACAAGTGTCTTCACACTTAGTCTGTTCCACCTGTCATGACTATTGGAAACATTGACCATCAGTGAGCTTTAAGAACTCAGATTTACTGCAGACATGATATTCTAGCCCACTACAAGGACCTCCCAATGTTCTGTCAGCCTCCAAGGAAGCATTATGGATCAAAAAGGCAATGCTTACCAGACACGCCGCCATATGTGGTCTTCTTTTCTCCACCAACTGCAGGCCAAGGTGTGCCGTCTGCTTTTAGTCCCATCAGTCCTGACACTGTGTTTGTGGCTGTCACACCATCTGCACCACCTGTGAAATGAAATAACATTTTCTTTTTGTTAAACTGTGTTCAAGGACAACAGAGGAAAACAAATACAGAAACAGTACAGTTGTTAGATATTTAGGCCCAGAGCCTCATCTGATGCCAAAGAGCACAATGCAAATCAGGAGTGGATGTGAAAGGGAGCTTTAAAACCATCTTGGGTTGCCTCATATTGAGCTAGTCCCCTAGTAAAGGTAAGAGGCTGATATGGCAGTGTAGCACAGAGAATGCTAAGACAGACCTCTCTTATCCTTTGCTGTAAGATTTGCTACTGCTCTACAGCATTAAAGATTTCCCTATACTGAGATAATGCTCTCATGTTTTGCTATACTGACTAATGGGGAAGAAAGTGAGTAAGCATGTAACTTAGTCAATATGACATTCTGAAATAACACTGTGGAGGAATTTAGGATGCAATCGAAGAAAGACTTTTTTCTTATGAAAAACAGTATATGGGTTTGCCATGAGATTGACTTGCAGTAAGCTAATGGAAAAACCCAAGCTCTTTGAAAACTGAAGGTAATCCAAAATGAACAGGAGGACTACCTCATTCTGGCCTGTGTGCTGCAGAACATCTAAGAGCCAATGATGGAAATCCTGAACATCCTCCACTGGTATCTGGAAGACTTGGCAATGTGAATGTACGGAGGAGAGGGGATCATCTGCCTGGCTCAAAACACGGTGGGATATCATAATCTTCTCCATGAGGTGTTTTCTTAATCTAAGCTCAGGAGTTCATGATGGAAAGCATGACACGTGCCACACTTTGCAGTAACATTTGTATCGCCAGACAGTAGAGACAACATTGATACTTGTCATTCACAGAAAAAGAGCAGAGAATAGAAAAACATTTCTCGAACCTTGGGACTCTGGGCACAGTCCCAGACTGTGAAGAGGAATTTCCTGGCACAGAGAACAAAAACTAATTATACTAAGTCCTTGAACTAGACTATATGGACTATAAGCTATTTACAAATTTATTTCCAGGGTAATAATCATAAAAGTTGGAGAAACCTATGGACATAGAGATTCTGACTCAGGCCATGTGGCAGTAAGAAGGAACATTCACTTGCACAGCCTCTTAGGCCCTCAATGTGGAGCATGAGGTGAACTACTACATATATGCTTGATAGAATTTCTGGACTTGGGTTCATGGCATGCATGCACACTCAGGCTATGTCTAAACTACACCCTCTGTTGGCAGAGGGATGTAAATGAAGCACTTCAAAAGTGCAAATGAAGTGGAGATTTAAATATCCCACGCTTCATTTGCATAATCACGTCATGGCACTATTTCATCCTATATTTATGTCCTATATTTTAGGACATTTTTTGAGGAGTACAGGATCTTTCAAAAAGGGGCCCCGTTGTCAAAAAAAACGCATCTAAACTGCAGTTTCAGTTTCAAAATGGCACTTGTTCGAAACAGCGCCATGGCGTGATTATGCAAATGAAGCACGGGATATTTAAATCCCCGCCTCATTTGCACTTTCAAAATGCTTCATTTACATCCCTCTGCCAACAGAGGGGTGTAGTTTAGATGTAGCCTCATCAGGTGTGTAATACATGGAGGGACCAGCACTCAATGGAGAAATTAATGTTACATAAAGAACAACTCAGCGAAACTATTAAGTAGGACTAACTGACTGAGTCTATTATCTGTTTGGACAAATTGTATTTACCAGGAAGGAACATTTTGAAAACTGAAAAAATAGATAATAAACACCATATAAAACTTGGTCTTACTCCAAAATGCTACTTCATGGTAAATACAATTTGGTCACATTATACATATAAAATCATGATCATGCACACAGACACACACCTCTCTACTTGCTAGAAAGAGGTTTACTCTACAATATTCTCTTTATATGTTAATACACTAGAATATACAGAGTACAAAATTGTATAGACAGACTTTAACAGCAAGCACCATGCTTACTCTAAATATTTTAAACAGTCCCATTTCATACTAGCTTTTATTAGTATTTGTTACTGCTTTGAGCACTACAGCTGCAAATCTATATAACTGTATGGTATATGCATTTGAGTTTGTTACCTTCTTGAGCAGCCACTGCAATATTCATAATATCAGTGACATTTGGGGTCAGCTTGGCAAAGAAAGGAATCTGAACAGCTTGTCTAACCCAGCGACAGATGTTACGGACTAGCTCTGGATTCTGTTCAAATAGGGCAGATAAATATAGGACATAATTAAAAGTAATATGATCAAAATGTATAGATGTGCAATAGGAGAATTTTCTGATAATTTGCTGTACTGTGGTTTTCTGAAATTAAACTTCACAATTGTGTCATGTCTCATTAGTTAACTTAGGTTAACACAATAAAAGCGAATTGCAAATCCATTATAGAAGAGTGAGATCACATAAAACAAAGAAAAATAAATCTTTTCCAAGAGACAAAGATACAATAAAACATTTGTCAACAGGATAAAATAAAACTTCAGGCAACAAGGAATTGATTTAATCCACTAATATAGCAAAAAGATAATCTTTATAATGTGTCCCATTCCATGTAAATAATCGCTGTAATATAAAATAACACTATCCTGAGCCTACCAGCCCTATGTATTTCAGATTTCTGTACACTCCATTAATTCAGAATATAGGTCAGGATGGTAAAAAGTTTAATGAAAAATCAAATCTTTTCTTTTCAAGTTAGAAATAGAAATCTTCATGCTTTGGCTTCTTATGGCTGCCAGGTTTAGCTCAGTGACAGTAATGCTCATTGATTCTGGCCTATGCAGTAAGAATGGGTGGGTGTTTCAGGTTTTTGTTTTTAAATACAACATTTAGTACAAGCTTCTCCCTGCACTTACTGATTATGCTTTTTAGTACATTTCCCTAAAAATTGGAAGTCAGTATTGACCTTGCTAATCTGATCCAGGTACGGTAAAATGTTTTTAGAAAACGGTGTTATTACAAGCTGCAGTATAAACTTGTTACCTGTGGATAGTTTATTTGCAGCCCTGGTGATTGTTTACATTTATTAATTATTTGTCTTCAGCACAGATCATTAATCTCCACATATAAAACATTTTTTCTCATTTTGATATTAATTACAACAGATATCCAACAATGTCACTCATAAAAATATGATGTGGTTAAGATGAAACTATGTTATAAAGTTCAGTTGATTTTGAAGATGTCAGTTTAACAATCTGGGCCTCCTGCATAGGAAATTCTTGCCATTGTGGGGGTTTTTATTTGACCTTGAACAATTAAATATAAACATCAAAACAATATATACAGTACATCTACACAGTCTACAATGCATATTCATGAACGAGAAAAATCCTGAGACTTAGCTCTGCAAATTCTAACTAATAAAAATGGTGATTTATCCTGCACATGCAACTTTCATGCAATATTTATAACAGCTGCATTGGATTAGGAAAGCAGTTGCATAGTTGTGAATTTCATTTCTGAGTTATGAATTTCCTGGGGCCCAGGGAAAAATGAGAGAACTTCTAGTCTAGAAGATACAAATTGCACATCTCTGTGTTAATTCTTTCCACTAGACCTGGGTTTCTCAAACTTCATTGTATTGTGACCTTTCTGACAACAAAAATTACTAGATGACCCCATGCAGGGGGACTGGAACATGAGCCCTACTGTCCTGGAAAATCTTAGTTCCACTGCTGGGGGGCAGGGGCAGAAGCTTAAGGGTTTTAGCCCCTCTGATATTGGCTTCGGTACCAAAGCAGTGGAGTTCTGACTTTGGCTTCAGCCCCAGAATCCAACAAATCTAAGCCAGCCCAGGGCCCCAATAACAGGGTTGTGACCTATGTTGGGGACCTGAGCAACAGTTTGAGAACTCCTGTACAGACATTCAGACAAGAATGCAAACATTTGAATTATTACTATTAGACCTTCAGCATCAAATATCCGCCTTACATGGCCTGATTGATGCATTTTAATGGCATTTATTAAATACTCAGATTCCAGAATCTAAATTTTCATTAAAAAATCAGATTTTTGCCCACCTGGTTATAAAGATAACCTTCCAAATGAACTGCGCATAAATGGGTATCCTCTTTGCTTTGAGAGTCTGCTGATAGTTTGAAACATTAGCTCTGTATACTCCCCAACCTTTGCTATGGCACTAGGGTGTTAAACTTAAATTCCAGTGTGATGATCCATTACTGTTAGCATTAATAATTTAATTAATGGGAAATGGAAGATGGTAACGGGAAAGCCCATGAAGCCCATGAACTGGGAGTTTATGCAGAGAAAGAAATACAGATGGAAGAAGAGACATAATAAATAAATAAATAAATAAAAACAGAGAAGAGGAAGCAATAAGAGAAAGAAAGATGGGGAAAGAAGAGGAACAAAGTGGAAATGTACTGTTAGTCCTCACAGTGAGGATGTTTAATTAAGGGAGTGCAAAAGAGTAACAGGAATAGGTTCAAAAGATAAATATTTTATGACCACAAGTGCTCTTTATAGCCAGACAAATGCATTTTGGGAACATCTGGAAGACAATTCACATAATTTGCCATTTAAAAATTAGACATATCTGTCAGAAAACTAGAAGCCACAACAATAATTTCAACAGGAATTTCACAACTTTATTGTTCAATATAGTACATTAACTGATCTTGCCTAATTACAATTACATACAATGGATCAAAATTTACAGTCTTCAGTCACTTCTTAATTACTTTAATGGAAGCAGTTTTGCCTGTATAAGGACAAGGTAAGAACTGAAGGATTTGGACCACTGCAATTATAGAAAGTGCAGAGTGAGATTCTTTTGCCTGCCAAAATCCTCAATGTAATGCATACTTACTAGAAATACAGGAATTGCCATACTGGACCATACCAGTGATTCATCTAAATACATAATCCTGTCTCTGATAAAAGTCAATTTAAGATGCTTCAGAGAAAGACACAGTGTAGGAGATCTGCTTACGAGGATTTTTCTTCCCAACTCTTATCTATTACTAACTGTCTTATGTCTTGAAGTGCAAGGTTTATACGCTAAAATGTTTTTATCTTATCTATTGTTACTATAAATATCATCCATATTAATCTCTAATTCTTTTTTGAGTACCACAAAGTTCTTCCATTAAGGATATATTATGGCAACAAGTTTAACAGGTTTAATTATGCAGTGTGTAAAAAATACATCCTTTTAACAGTTTTACAATTTGCCTTTCAATTTCACTGTGTCCCTTCGTCTTACATTATTCTTATTACAGAAAAATTAAGATGGATTGGGAATTAGCATTTATGGGTACAGGGTGAGCCATGCATTACACCTTTTAGTTCCTCCTGAGTTCACTCTTCTAGAGACAGATTTTGTTACCTTCAACCTTCTTGCTTTGAACTACAAGTCTACCACTCGTGGACTGGGTTGCTGGGCTGCAACTCTCATTACCAACCATGATGCATGACAGGACCTACTGTGTTTGGCACCTGTTAATGCTTCTCCTTCAGGATTAAAGTGACTCTATATCCGCTCCTTCAAAAACATGGCATTACTTATTTGCCCTCAAAGTCAATAGCACTCAGAGCTAAAAAGAACCAATGAAGGTCTAAATGCACATTTCCCCTCATCTGAATCTTAATCTTTCCTCGCAGACTTTGTACATTCCATTCAGCCCAGTTATTTCCATCCCTAGGCTGAGAGAAGCAGACTGCCTGGTACATTCTTTTCTTCCCATGAGTCATTGTTTTCCTTCACAGGGGAGCTGCTGGCAGTCCCCATAACTCCCTCTTCTTTGCTAGGCTCAACATATTTAAGGTTTAGCAACCACTATCTCCCTTGGTTTGGCCTAGAAAGTGTAATCTTTGCCCACCCAGTTGGAACCAGATCAGAAGTATTCCCCAATAGCTTCCCCACTGTTCCCCCAACAAAGGCATTTGGTATAAGTGCACCTTATCTTTGCCATTTTTTTCATTTTTGCCACTTGCTGCCTCCTTTGATTTGACTTTATGCAGCCAGGCAAGATGATATCACACAGGTGAACTGAGGAACATGTGATATTTATAAAAATAATGTACATAACTCCCTCAACCAGGATAGAAATATGTACCATTAAGTTTAGTGTGGGTACCTTTAAGATACGGAAATAAGATAGGGAAACAGCAAGATGGAGCCAGAGAAAGTGAGGTTTAGTGTAACCATGCCTGGACTAGGAGCTCCATCTATTGAGTGCTTGCAAGACTGGGCCATTACATTTTAAAAATCTATTCACTTAACTCTACAAAATTCAACAATCTACTATGAGAATGTCAGCATGGAAGCTCAGAGGGGGCCACCATGTCTAAGACACTCCCTCTCTTCTGCTGACTTCCTCTAAGCACAGCACAATAAAGAGTGCATTATTGGCCTTGCTTTCTTGTGCCTGTTAGAGGTGAATAGAGAGTAGCTCAGCTGGGATGGCAATCAGGATCAGGATCCCTATTGGGAAGCTGTGGAGATGGAAGGATATTCATTTCTCATTTCCCCCTTCATTCAAGCAGTTTTGCTGTGATAGACTTGGAATCTTTTATAGCTTTTCATCTCCTTTTTTTATAATCATAACTTTGAGAACTGACATAAGAACATCAGCCATACTGGGTCAGACCAAAAGTCCACGAAACCTAAATTTGTCTTCTAACAGTGACCAATGCCAGGTGCCCCATAGGGAATGAACAGAACAGGTAAGCTTATTTCAAGCTTATTTTGAAATAGACTGCTATTCCAACAAGTCCCTTAATCCTCATGAAACAAGCTTTACTGGGACATTGGAAGAGCATGCCTGTTATTTTGATTGCATTTTGAAATAATGGGCATGCTGTAAAGATGTGGGAAACACTATTTTGGAATACTGGACATATCCCGAAACAGCACCCCAAGTGCCTTTTCACCATTTCCAGCTTCTGATAAACAGAGACTAGGGACACCATTTCTGCCATCCTGGCTAATAACCATTTATCAACTTATTCTCCATAAATTCATCTAGTTCTTTTTTCAATCCTGTTCTAAACTTGACCTTCACAACACATTCTTGCAAGGAGTTCCACAGATTGTGCATTGTGTGAAAAAGTACTTCCTTTTCTTTTATTTAAACCTGCTTCCTATTAATTTCTTGTTGTATGGGAAGGAATAAATAACTCTTCTTCATTCATCTCCTCCATACCAGTCCCCCTTCATTCTAGCAGCTCCATAATAGCTGCTCACGGAGTTCTTGGTTTTCTTTGATCCCTCTTCTAGAATGCACCTAGCCAGCAAGATTTATGTCTGGTGTGTAGCCAATTTGCATAATGTATGAAACTACCACACTTTTTGCCTTCAGATAAACCAGAGCTAAAATCTAGCCTTTAAAAGACTAGGGTTTTAAGAGCTACCATTTCAAAGTTTCATGGTATCTTTGTTTTATGAACCATTCTCTTGCCCTTGCTTCCAACATTTCACAACAAAACCAAAGGGCTTCACCTTAAATCATTGATAATTGATGTCTTCAGAGTCTCATTCCAGTATCCAAGTTCTGTTTAGGTTACTATTCCATATGATATACAAAAAAGTAATCTCTTCTCTTCCCCTCTGGGATGTCCAAAATTACTGTCATAAAACCAAATCTGCCTAAATTTCATTGTACCTAATTACAGAGTTGCAATTAATCACTGCAGCAAAAGAGACATCATTTGTGAATTTCACTGCTAATTTTATTGTATCCTCTTATCCTAGCAAGGGACTTTTTAGTTTATGCACTTGTCCCATTTCAAACTTAATTAAAACTAACAATGTATTTAAAGCCTGTCAAATTAGGGGGAAAATCTTCTAGAGTGGGAGACAAATAACCCTCTCCTTGTATTCAGAGTAAAACATTTCCTCATTTCTCAGGAAATTTGACAGTGAGAATTCAGTCAACATCTTCCATCAGCTATAGCTGTCAAAAGAGACAGCAAAGGAGAAGCTTAACCAAATGCAGGAGTAATGGTACTCATAGATGCACATGTAGTTATTTATGAATGTTGGGTAAAATTTTCTAACGCTCCTAAAGCCTAGCTCCTAAAAAGGCAGTTAGGTGCCTAAAACCCAGGGAAATCAATAGGAGTTAGGTGACAAAACACCTTTCTGCAAGCAGAAAATTGCAGGCTCAAATTTAGAAGGAGATTTTGTAAATGTTCACTCTATATTTGAAATCTTATGACCCCTCTCAGCCTTCTCTTTTTTAGACTTAACAGTCCTTATTCTTTTGACCTTTCCTCATATGTCATGTTTCCTAGAACCTCTTATATTTGTTGATCTCCTTTGATCTCTCTCCAATTTGTTCACATCTTTCTTAAAGTGTGGCACCCAAAACTGGATATGACACTCCAGCTGGGGCCTCACCACTGCAGAAGAGAACAGTACAATTACTTCAGGTGTCTTATCTGTGACACTTCTGTTAAAATACCCCCCTGTATTATATGGCTATTCTCATTTCTTTTAAATACATATTTCTTACTCACACAAAGACAATACCATTTAAACATCATGACATATAAACTCCCCTTAAAGCAAAAAGGATCTTGTTGGAGCATGGAATGAATAAAAACTGAAGAACTCTCTCAGGATTTAGCCCCAATATTCTTATTCTTTTAATTACCCTATAAAAACAAGAACAAGACCAGATTTTAGCTTTGTTCTCAGTTATAAAAGAAATAAAGCCCCAGCATGTAGGTAACACTGTCAGCAGGGCAACATGACTTGAGCAGGTGTTTTTCAGATCAGTCACTTTTAAGTTCCACTCTGTGAGCCTAATGGAGATAGATTCTCCCCTTTTTTTTCAATCATGCCAACAGTTGTAGGACAGAATCAAGTGATTTTGGATTAGGGCCATGCTTTTTGTCATGGCTGAGTTGAGACATCAAAGTTCTGAGTCCTATTCTATATTGGAAGAAACAACAGTGACTGTTAAGGCATTGCCAGTACTGGACAGCGACCCTACTGGTGTTCGGAAACAAGCTCTGCATGCATGTAGCTTATTTAGTGACTTTATAAAAATACTCAGCTCCAGTACAAAGCCTCAATTCAAAATCCAGTGGAGCACTAAAAAAATACAGTTCTCTAAAATCATAAAAGATTATGAAAAACCAGGATTTCTAAATAAGCTTCTGTTTAAGTACATCCCCATCTTCTAGCCTCTTAATTTTATTCAATCTTGTAGCACCTCTCTTCTGAACAACTAATTTAACTTTTAAAGTTTCTTTCACTAAACTTTTTCATCTTATAATTAACAATGTTGATATAGGTCATCTTGAAAAATATTATTTTGATCCTTTCCATTCTCCTGGGTTTTCAAATAGCTTTCCTGTAGGGGTTCATACATAAATAAATAGACACACACACAAAGACACCCACAAATAAATAAATAAATATATAAATGCTTTGTCTACCATCTTTCTCCATTACAATTTGAAGAATTTAAACTAGAGAAAAATTACACCATTTTTATTTGTGTACAATATTGTAGCTGCAAAATAGAACAATGTAACCAATTAAAAACACACCAAACTATACTTTATATTTTAATGTATCTCATATAATCATCAATATTAACTCAAGAATACATTTATCAAAGTGATGCATGGAAGCTCCACTTTTGAATTCTGTTAGCAGGATTTGTGAACAAAACTCCTACACATTATTTTGAAAAATATATCATTTAAAGATCAGAGATTAACCAATCTGAACAAGGTAAAAAATCAGCTGGAAAAAATTGACTGACAATACACAAAAGTCTGAAATATAAATTTGTGTTCGAGAGTTAGAACACTGAAAAGAGGATTGTCAATAGCAAAAATAGTGTTGGCTCAAAAGATTTTAAGTTCTCTGTATTTAGTAGCCTTTCCATATAAAGGCTTTCTTATTTTCTGTTTTTATTTCCCCGCCTTGAAGAAAAAGACAATTCAATTTATTTTGATTACAGAGTCTTGCTTCTACATAGTGGAACCCTGCTGCATTTCATTAGCTTAGTTTTGACCTTTTTAATTTAAAAATATTGAAATCACCAAACATGCCAATGTTTACGAAACAAACTAATTTAAAAAATGCACTGGATTTCTTTACTCTTAATAGAGTTTTTTAAATTGCTAGAGCCATCTTCCATGCAAAAAGTTATTTTTGTTTGACTGTGATAGATCAAGTAGGACTGGAAACTACCATTTACAGCTATTGATTTCACTCAACAGTAAAGGACCAAAATTCAACTATTATTCTCTTCAATTGTCACAACAATGGTTAAGAATAGTTGAATTTTGGACTGAAAGAATGAAGCAAGGATTGACAGCTGAAATTAGCAAATTGTTTCACTCAGAGAGTAAGTCAATACTCAGGTGTAAATATTCCAAGTTCAAAAACTGAAATAGTGTATTAACATTTTCATAAACTATGAGGTGTGAGTGGAAAAATATTTATTGACAATATCAGAACATTTAAGGTGATGGCTAATAAAAAAGACATTGCTTCCCTCCCATAATATCATATTTTATCTTGGGTTTCTATATGACCAAAATAATACTTCTCATATCACTGTAAAAAAGTGGTATACAGCATGATTAAACAATATTTCAACTCTTTAGTTCATGCAGAGGTTACCTGCTAGAGGGCATAAAGGTTTGATTAGGTTTATGTCGTACATGAGAAATTTTAAAGGAAAGCATACAACATGCCTTTAAATATATGAGCTCTGTAGCTACAAATAGTTTTTTCTTGTAGTCGGGTAGGCAATCTCTTAGTCCCTTACTATAAATAAATAGGTAGAATAAAACAAGTACTTCAGGAAATCATAAATCTTTCATACTCTAGAGGCAAATTAAAGAATTTAAAGTCTATGTATTGACTAGAATTTCCTACTATTTTTACAAGTAATCATTATTTGCATCTTTATTCAGTTTTAGATACACTGTAAATGGTCAATTTTCATATTATGTTCACTAGCCATAGCAGGTGTTAAGGCAAAATGCAAAAATAAAGACAGAGCCTATTCCAGACAATTCAGACATGGGAAGTGAAGACAGGTGAGTATGCTGTTAACTCATACTTACAGTTCCCAGTGTTGGCATACAAATAAAATCTGTAGTAAATAGCTGATATCAAGATAATGTGTATTGTGGCATTAACATTTATTAGATAACTTCTACCATGAGACAGGATGAAAGATTTTAATTTGCTGAACACTTCATACCCTCACTGTTGTTGTTGATCACATCCTTTCTAAGAAAACTTGTCTGTAGGGTACCATAAGTACTAACAATTCCAATGATTGCACAAAGCTAGGAGCCATACGTCTGAAATAGGGCATGTGTAATTAGTAAGTTGTAATCATTAAAAACCATTGTAATTATGTAGTCTACTGAAATGCAACAGCTCCTGAATTTTCTACATTTAATTATTATTAAGACTTTCAGAGTATTAGAGGGTGACGGCAGGAGGAAATTGTCAGAAGCCTTAAGGAAGCACTTACTTCCTGTACACTTTGTGAGATTCCTAAGACAACAAAATTCTCATTACTTCTATCCCCAAACTATTCTCATGTCTGTTTCAAGTGGGCTAGTATGACTGATGTTTTGGCCAGGCTAATTTTCACTACACCATCTATGATTCAGATGAACAATTCCTGCTGAAGTGTCTGTAATCATGGTACAAATAAAAAGGAAAATAAAGGGATTTTTTTATCACAACATTCTTTCACATATGCATGAACTTGAAGACTGTCAAAAATAAAGGTTTCCAAGAAAATCCATTCTTAGGAAATGTTTTCCATAGACAAATAAAATGTTTCCACTCAGACAACAGCTAAACGCCCCATTAACAAATAGAATATTATTTCAAAGTTGTTAACATGCTGGTGATACTGTTAATTTCAATATTCTACACTAACACTATTTTGAAATAAATATTTCGAAATAATGGGCTTGGTATTGTGGACGCTCTACTTATTCTTTCAAAATAAAGGGGATTATTTCAAAATAACTCCCTAGTGTAGATCCTGGCTTGTAGTAGTCTATATGTAGTCTAAAACTATTGTCTTGATGAAGATGAATGTCTTCTGAATTGCTGTGCTGCTTACAAAGAAACTTTTTTTGCTTCATTTGACCAAGTAAACTGAGTAGCAATATAACAGCTGCTTTTACAGGAGGAAGTAAGTTCATGAGTCAGCGTTCAGCAGCTGAACTCTAGAGGATTGTGCCGAGGTAAATTGCACATCCATCATGCTCCATTCATGGAGTAGAACTGATCTGATTGTTCCAGAATACCTACTTGTTGGCTAGTCATTTTAGGGGTCTAGCTAACTTTTGCCTACATTTTGGAGCAATCATATAGAAAGGCATATGACATGAATACAGCACTATGATCATCACAAAATATAGCAGTTCCTGACAAACACAGATTCTTATTGCACAGAGTAACAAAATGCAATGGAGATTCTCAGACAGTACCTGAAATAGGGGAACTTGCAGAATAAATGTTCACTTTCCATTGCTAAGCTATTTCAATTGATAATACAAGAGTTTTAACAAGGAGCCACCAGTTCAAATCTTTTATACAGTGCCTAAAAGCTAAGAAATTACTTCTAAGTACTTATTCTATCTCTACTGCTGGAGTGGTTGCGTATCTCCCAAGACCATACAGTAGAAAACAACAATAATGTCTGTGTGTGTGTGTGTGTGTGTGCATGTGCATGTGTGTCTCTGTGTGAATTTTTTTCTGATCCTGTAAGAGAAATGACTTACTATGATTATTTAGGTCTGTTTGTGTCAAAAAGAGAGGTGTTTTTAACATGATGTGGTTAGCTGCCATTCTTCTTATGTATGCTAAAACACTGACCTGAGTATATAAATTCTCTGCTGGTGTAAACTGGCACTGCAACACTGACTTGGGTGGAGATGCACTAATTTTCCCCAGGAGAGTATTTAGTCAAGTGTGTCTTACTTTAATTCACTGACTAAAGAAAAACAAATGGTATAATGGACAAAGAGAGGACACACAACTCTGCCTGCCTCCTCCACTACACTAAACATTGATAAAATGGTTAATACAAGTGAAAAATGAGACACACAACTTCTGAAACAACAAGAAAAAATATTCCCACTACTACTGTAGAATACTCCTATTGTTCTTTGCATAAGTTGTTGCAGTATGTGGTATAGAAATGTAGATATAGAACTAATACAACATGGAGGACTGAATGAACTATGCTAAACCAACATATTGTAGGGTGAAAGAGTGCTACACAAGCAGACATATAGTCATATTGTGTTTAGGGGATCATCTATTTAAAATAGTTCACATCTCCCTGCTGGCATAGCAGCAGTAAATTATTTTGCTAAGCTGTGCACTTCAATTAAGAAGGAGACTCATCATTTTATTTCCAAAGAAGGGTGGTGTGAATCGAAGGGTGTCACATAGATAGCTTTCATCTCTGTAGAGTAACCAGTGGCTTTCTTTTTGCAGATTTCCACACTTTTGGATAAACCAATGAAGGCTTAGAAGAAAGTTGCTCAACCGCTCTCCTAATTGTAGACATAATACCATAAACACAGCCAGTAGAGGAAAATGGAGTTTAAGTAAAATGAAAACAAAGATCAGAAAAGGGTTTTACAAAAGCAAGTTCTTTTTTAAACTTACATGTAAATGGTTGTGATATGCATTTTGGTGCTCACAGTACAAATGTACATTTATGTTAACAGACATTAACTACTCCCCCCCCCCTTCAAATAAAACCCTATAGCTGAATTTGCAAAATATGCAGGTCATATATTTTGGAGGGCAGATAGGATTATTTGCTAGGAAATATTCATAAACAAGTGTGTCATTAACTATGAAATGTCTGTTTATAGTACACGGGGTTTGCTCTTTCGTAAAATAAATTAATTATCTTAAAAATAACATTTAGAAGCATACTGTATATGTACAGACATTGACCAAATGTGTCATTTTTTTTCTGAACCCTTGAAAAAGCACATCTCCTCACTATACTATTTCTTTCCAAGTTACCAAGAAAATATTTGTGTTTCTTTTTTTGTCTCCTAGTCCTTCCATATCTCTAGCCTCAACATTGCAATAACTGTTGGCTAGAAATTTAGTAAAGCAAACTCTTCTGCTCTTTTTTCCCTCTCATTAGAGTAGTGAGGCACATCAAAACTTCTGAAGACCTTGGATGTGAATTGTCACAGACCATCTTGCTGTTAAGTTTCTTAGTAGATGTGACATTAAACTTGTTGGATCTTGGTTTCCATCTGAACAACAAAAAAATCTCCTAAGTGAATGAACATCAAACCTAGGTTATCAGATCAATCACCTAATGTAACTGTTTGCTTCTCCTTCTGAGAATAACTGAAAATAATGCAAGACTTTTCTGGAATAAACATGTACAGCTTACAGCTGTAAAATATATGATTTTTCAATCACAATAATGGCAGTATATCTGAACATAATGTTCTTTTCAAGATGATGATTTTACAAAGAATCTGAGACAATTTTGGCCTGACTCCCAACATACAGATTTTTTAAAAAAATATTTCTTTCTGTAGTGAAATCTTATCAGTAATCTGTAATAATATGGGAGAAAAAAACAATGCAAACCTTTAGCAAAATCTTCTGGATTGAACTGTTTCAGTGCTCAGTTGGGTTTATCATTAGTATAAATTTTTGTCAGGACTATAATTAAAACAGCACTGGGCTAGCATTAATGATGAATATGGGAAAAATAATATAGTTTTAAAAATGGCACACTGTGTATATCAGGTAGGACTGTATATTTACTATTATATAAACATTGAAGGGCTACATTAGTATTGGACTAAGAAAATCAGCACAATAGCACTAATGAATGATGAGGTTTATGTTGATACTCTTAACAGTATCACGAGACTCTGATAAAACAAAACTAAATTTTTTACCACCATTAACTAGTGTCAATCAATGATTTTAAGAAGAAAAACACATCAACTTTTATCACTTGAAAGACACCTGAAATACTGTAATGGGGTAGCACTTATCTCTAATGAGTGCCCCTTGATCAAGTACAAGTGCCCACACTCTCTTTTTCTTTTTGGTGGCTCTTTATTGACTCAGCCCATTGGCCTAAAATAAACCCCTTCCAGGGTACAAGTCCAACAGAGGAGTTTCAGGGAGACTTGGTCCTGCCCTCTACTCCAGACCCTTGCCCAAGGACCCTGTACGATAGCAGACCCTTGTCTGCTATGTCTGTTCCACTGCTGCTCTAATTCCCTAGGTCACTTCCCTGTAGCCCTGTTCCAACTTTGCCCTTACCTCCTGGCTCTGTCTTGTTTGCTATGATCTATCCACACTGAGCTGTGCACGGCATTGCTATTCTTCCAGCCAGCCATTCTAGTCTTCACTCTTTGAGTTCTACACAGCAACTAACAGCTGCTCTGTTCTGCAGCTCATTTTATATGGCTTTCCTGGCCCTTGATTGTCTGCTTCCTCTGCAGCTACTCTACTTCATTTTTTCTGGGGTGAGCTGTGGCAGGATCAGAAGGTCTCCAGCAGAGGGGGCCTCATGGCCTAATCCACCCCATCACAAATATGAATACACTTTTCTAGCATTATCTTTCCATGCAAGCAAGTAATTGCTGTAGTTATGCAATCATGGATGAGAAGGGAGAAAGTTCATTAGACAATTCCTCTGTTAAGATATGGCCCATGTTACAAAGAAAATATGAGAATTCCTGATTGATGGCACGAACAGGATAGCTCTTTTGTCTTAAGCCCCACCTCTTTGTTTTCCTTGAGAATCTTCTAGCTCCTTTTTTAAGATTCAGAGTCTCACTTAGCTCAGCAACATCCACTTCCTACCTGGGGGTGGATTTGAAAACACCTATGGGATTTAACTCAGAATACTCCATAGCACCGTATGGCTTAATATGGTGTACCCTCAAGGAGAAGGTTACATTTTGGATATGGTCCGCTTTGATGGATCATTGAGAGATCTATGAATCTTAATAGTACCTCCCATTTTTTACTGAGTCCCTACATCAGCAAACTTAATCAGAAATCAATAACAATTTTCCTGAGTCGGATCCAAAACACTAAGGAACAAGAGTATGTGCATGGTCTGACGAATTTAAATTGTGTTCTGGTCTCCCTCTGCGGCTGCTTTGATCAGTTAAGATAAAAATATATTTAAATGAAAATAGTAAGTTTAAACATTAAAAAGAGATCCATATTGTATGGCGAACAGAGAAATGCTATTAATATACAAACATATATGTATAGGTAATGTCATCTTATTGGTTTACAGAGCCAAAGTCCTCTGAGGAATGTCACTAATCCACATGATAGCCATGAGTGCTCAAATTTTGCATTTGATTCTCTCATTTTACACTAGTTGAAAGATATGTAAAAACTCATGTAGGCAGACAGCTCCCTACTGACTACACTTCTAAGAAGCTTCACATGCATACATTATTCCAGCCAGCTAAGGTTGGAAGTAACTTATGCTCAAAAATTAGCTTGAAATCTGCCTATTTCTGTTTCCATGGGAAGTCCTTCAGGGTTGTTTCTGACCAAATGATACCTCTTTATGAAACTATGGAATGCTACACTGAGATAAACCACAAATGAACAACATGTCCCCATATTGAAATATGCAGTGCAGATTTGAAGACAGAATTTGTCTTATCAGCTATAAGATATGGTTATGGCAGATGTTTGTTGTTGTTTTTGACTAAATACACATTGTAAAAACACCTATACCAACAGTTACTGTTTTGCTGTGATAGGCTTGGAATCTTTTATAGATTTTCATCTCTCTTTTTTATAATAATAACTTGAGAACTGACATAAGAACAGGCATACTGGGTCAGACCAAAGTTCATCAAACCTAATACTTTGTCTTCTGACAGTGACCAATGTCAAATGCCCCAGAGGGAATAAACAGAACAGGTTGTTGCATAAAAAAGCCTCCGCCTGAGCTCACTAGATTTATATACATGGATTTTCTAAAGCTACACCAAACTGTAAGGTCTAAGGTTTTAAACTGCAACTTACTGTGATCTTTGTCAAACTTTGTAATCTGTGTAACTCTCAAACTTACTGTAAACTGCAACTTTGTAATCTTTGTAACATGCAGCCACCTTGCTTGTAACTTTCCCTAAGATGCATTCTCCCCTGAGTGAATGGAGAGAGAGTGTGAGTGTGAGTGTGTTTGAAGAAGGCTTGGAACAATGGACCACATGGCAATGAGTCATCACAGTCTGGGCATGCTCTCTGCTGGATAAAGGGAAGTCTGGGCATGCTCTCTGCTGGATAAAGGGAAGTCTGGGCATGCTCCCTGATGACAAGGTGAATGAGTCACAGGAGCCATTCAGACACTATATAAAGAGAAGGAGCACATGTGAGACTCTCTCTTTTTTTCCTTCCACTGATCCTGAGAAGTGTCTTTCCTCCTGACCAGCTTCCCCAGCCATGATGAGCAGACAGACCCTCCAGGATCCACATGCCTTGGCTCCTTCTGCAACCCATATGTCTGTGTAAGTGTGTGATTGCCTGAGGGCAGGAATGAATGGGTGTGAATGAGTGAATGAATGGAGGGGGGGTGTGCTTGCTTGCTTGTCTGTGTGTGTGTGAGAGAGTTCTATCTTCTTTAGCTTAAACTTTTGGTGGCTGCTTTCTCCTCTTTAGTTTTACCTAGTGGAAATAAACCCATACTAGTGTAACCCTGGTTGGTATCCAGTGAGAATATTTTTGGGGTAACACAGTTAATCATCAAGGGTGCATCTACACTGCAGCACTAGCTTGAAATAAGCTATGCAATTTGAGCTACACAAATTGCGTAGCTTATTTTGAACTTATTTTGAAATAGACCGCTATTCCAAAAAGTCCCTTAATCCTCATAGAATCATAGAGCTGGAAGAGACCTCAGCAGGTTATCAAGTCCAGCCCCCTGCCCAAGGCAGGACCAATCCCAACTAAATCAACCCATCCAGGGCTTTGTTAAGCCGAGACTTAAAAACCTCTAGGGATGGAGATTACACCACCTCTCTACGTAACCCATTCCAGTGCTTCACCACCCTCCTAGTGAAATAGTTTTTCCTAATATCCAACTTAGACCTCCCACACTGTAACATGAGACCATTGCTCCTTGTTCTGCCATCCGTCACTACTGTGAACAGCCTTTCTCCATCCTTCAGGAAGTTGAAGGCTGCTATCAAATCCCCCCTCATTCTTCTCTTCTGCAGACTAAACAAACCCAGATCCCTCAGTCTCTCCTCATAGGTCATGTGCTCCAGCCCCCTAATCATTTTGGTCGTCCTCCGCTGTACCCTCTCCAACGTGTCTACATCCTTTCTATAGTGGGGGGCCCAGAATTGGACAGAATACTCCAGATGTGGCCTCACCAGAGCCGAATAAAGGGGAGTAATCACTTTTCTAGATCTGCTGGCAATGCTCCTCCTAATGCAACCTAATATGCCATTAGCCTTCTTGGCTACAAGGGCACACTGTTGACTCATATCCAGCTTCTCATCCCCTGTAATCCCCAGGTCCTTTTCTGCAGAACTGCTACTTAGCCAGTTGGTCCCAGCCTGTAACACTGCTTGGGATTCTTCCATCCAAAGTGCAGGACTCTACACTTGTCCTTGTTGAACCTCATCAGATTTCTTGTGGCCCAATCCTCTAATCTGTCTAGGTCACTCTGGACCCTATCCCTGCCTCCAGCGTATCTACCTCTCCCCCTAGCTCAGTGTCATCCGTAAACCTGCCAAGCGTGCAATCCATCCCCTCATCCAGGTTATTAACAAAGATATTGAACAAAACCAGTCCTAGAAACCGCTAGGGCACTCCGCTAGAAACTGACCACCAACCTGACATCGAGCCATTGATCATTACCCATTGGGCCCGACAGTCTAGCCAGCTTTCTATCAATCTTACAGTCCATTAATCCAATCCATACTCCCTTAACTTGCTGGCAAGAATATTGTGGGAGACCGTATCAAAAGCTTTGCTAAAGTCAAGGTATATCACATCCACTGACTTTCCCATATCCACAGAGCCAGTCACCTCATCATAGAAGCTAATCAGATTGGTCAGGCATGACTTGCCCTTCGTGAATCCATGTTGACTATTCCTGATCACTTTTCCCTCTTCCAAGTGCTTCAAAATGGATTCCTTGAGGATCCCCTCCCATGATTTTTCAGGGGACTGAGGTAAGGCTGACTGGTTTGTAGTTCCCTGGATTGTCCTTCCCTTTTTAAAAGATGGGCACTATATTTGCCTTTTTCCAATCATCTGGGATCTCTCCCGATCTCCACGAGTTCTCAAAGATAATGGCCAAAGGCTCTGCAATGACATTTGCTAACTCCCTCAGTACCCTCAGATGCATTAAATCCGGATCCATGGATTTGTGTATGTTTAGCTTTTCTAAATAGTTCCCAACTTGTTCTTTCCCCTCCAACGGCTGTCCACCTCCTTCCCATACTGTGTTGCCTAGTGCATTAGTCTGAGAGCTAACCTTGTCCGTGAAGACAGAGGCAAAGAAAGCATTGAGTACTTCAGCTTTTCCCACATCATCTGTCACTAGGTTACCTCCCTCATCCTGTAAGGGCCCCACACCTTTTCTGATCACCCTCTTATTGCTAATATGCCTGTAGAAATCTTTCTTGTTACTCTTCACATCCCTTGCTAGTTGCAATTCCTATTGCACTTTTGCCTTCCTGATAAGTCCCCTGCATTCTCGAGCAATATATTTATATTCCTCCCTAGTCATCTGTCCAAGTTTCCACTTCTTGTAAGCTTCCTTTTTCTGTTTAAGCTCACCAAGGATTTCCCTGGTAAGCCAATCTGGTCGCCTACCATATTTGCTTTTTTTACTGCGTATTGGGATGGTTTCTTCCTGTGCCTTTAATAAGGCTTCTTTAAAATACTGCCAGCTGGACTCCTTTCCCCTTCATGTAAGCATCCCAGGGAATCCTGCCCATCAGTTCTCTGAGGGAGTCAAAGTCCTCGTGGAATGAGATTTAACAGGATGTCGGAATAGCACGCCCATTATTTTGATTGCATTTTGAAATAATGGGTGTGCTGTAAAGACATGGAAAATGCTATTTCAGGATACTGGATATATCCCGAAACAGTACCATAGTCTAGATGTACCCCAAGTGACATATCACCATTCCCAGCTTCTGATAAACAGAGGCTAGGGACACCATCTCTGCCATCCTGGCTAATAGTCATTTATGGACCTATTCTTCATAAATACATCTAGTTCTTTTTTAAACTTGTTCTACTGTTGACCTTCACAACATGTTCTTGCAAGAAGTTGATGGGGACTAATTTAGCTACAATTATTCAAGAGAGAGATATTGAAGTCATTGTGGATAGTTTTCTGAAAACATCCACTCAGTGCGCAGCAGCAATCAAAAAAGCAAATAGAACATTAGGAATAATTTAAAAAGAGCTAGAGAATAAGACAAAGAATATCTTATTGCCTCTATATAAAATCATGGTATGCCCACACCTTGAATACTGCGTATAGATGTGGTCGTCTCACCTCAAAAAGATATATTGGTATTGGAAAAGGTTGAGAAAAAGGGCAAAAAAAAAAAAAAAGATTATGGTTTTGGAATGGGTCCCATATGAAGAGAGTTTAAAAAGACTTGGACTTTTCAGCTTAGAAAAGAGGTGACTAAGTGGCGATATGATAGATGTCTATGAAATCATGACTGGTGTAGAAAGTAAAGTAAGTTGTCCTGGGATAAGAGGGAAGGTCCTTTAATGGATTGATAACTGGTTAAAAGACAGGAAACAAAGGGTAGGAATAAATGGTAAGTTTCCAGAGGTAACCAGTGGGGTCCCCCAAGGGTCTGACCTGGGACCAACCCTATTCAACATATTTATAAATGATCTAGAAAAAGGGGTAAACAGCGAGGTGGCAAAATTTGCAGATAATACCAAACTGCTCAAGATAGTTAAAACCAAAATAGACTGCAAAAAGCTTAATAAAGATCTCATCAAACTAAGTGATTGGGCAAAAGAATGGCAAATGAATTTTAATGTTGATAAATGTAAAGTAATGCACATTGGAAAACATACATACAATATACATACAATATGATGGGGCTAATTTAGCTACAACAACTAAAGAGAGAGATCTTGGAGTCATTGTGGACAGTTCTCTGAAAACATCCACTCAGTGTGCAATGGCAATCAAAAAAGCAAATAGAATGTTAGAAATAATTAAAAAAGAGAATAAGATAGAAAATATCTTATTGCCGCTATATAAAACCATGGCACGCCCACACCTTGAATACTGTGTACAGATGAACATAAGAACATAAGAATGGCCGTACTGGGTCAGACCAAAGGTCCATCTAACCCAGTAGCCTGTCTGCTGACAGTGGCCAGCACCAGGTGCCCCAGAGGGGGTGGACCGAAGACAATGATCAAGCGATTTGTCTCCTGCCATCCTTCTCCAGCCTCTGACAAACAGAGGCCAGGGACACCATTTCTATCCCCTGGCTAATAGCCTTTTATGGACCTAACCTCCATGAAATTATCTAGCTTCTCTTTAAACTCTGTTATAGTCCTAGCCTTCACAGCCTCCTCTGGCAAGGAGTTCCACAGGTTGACTATGCGCTGTGTGAAGAAGAACTTTCTTTTATTAGTTTTAAACCTGTTACCTATTAACTTCATTTGGTGTCCCCTAGTTCTTCTATAACTTGAATTCTTCCAATTCCAACATACCTTTTTTGAGATGAGGTGACCACATCTACATGCAGTATTCAAGATGTGAGCATACCATTGATTTATAGAGGCATTATGGTATTTTCTGTTTTATTATCTGTCACTTTCTTAATGATTCCCAGGATCTGGTTAGCTTTTTAAACTACTGCTGCACATTGAGGTGATGTTTTCAGAGAACTATTCACAGTGACTCCAAGATCTCTCTCTTGAGTGATAATAACTAATTTAATCCCCATTATTTTATACATATGGTTGGGATTATTTTTTCCAATATGAATTACTTTGCATTTATCAATTTGAATTTCATCTGCCCTTTTATGGCCCAGTCACCTAGTTCTGTGAGATCCGTTTGAAGCTCTTCACAGTCTGATTTGGACTTAACTATCTTGAGCAGTTTTTTATCATCTGCAAATTTTGTCACTTCGGTTTACCTCTTTCCCCAGACCTGTCATTAAAAGTTACATAGGTAACAGTGTTCCAAGAAATAATCTTTTCTATGTACTATACCTGATAGAACTAATCTTGAGCATCAATTGAAGGTTATCCATAGTTCCACTAAAATAGTATGACTCCTCTTACATATCAGGTCAATGGTTTAAAATAAAACATTATTGTTAACTTGCCTCATTGTGCTTAGGTTCTAAATTGTTTTAGGTTCAGGTGAAGATGAAGGATCAAATTAGAAGCCATCTATTGGATTTCCCTCTTCCCCGATATATCACCAATAAAAACTACATTAAAAGAACATTAAAGTGGCAAAGTCAAGCACTCAAAAATTATGATATTCCAGATTTGAGGCAACCTTTGTTCAGGCCCCTTGTGCATATGCATTATGACAGTCTTTAATTACATGATCATATACTATTTCCCCCACAGGGATTTCTGCCTGCATTTGAGTCAGGTGGCTTCCTCTTCCACACTGCCTAAGAGCCAATGGGGAAGAACTCAGAGCACAGGACAGACAGTTTCTCTGCTCTCAGTTCTGGTGGCCAGTACTACAGCAGACTGCAGCAGTGACTGCAGGTAAAGTCTGGTTCAGCATCTGTGTTCCTTGGCTGGAGCATATTCTGTTCAGAGGGAATCTTTGGAGAACGTATTTGCAATACTCTAAGAAGTTTCTACTGAGCATGTGCAAACTGAGATTTTTCAAAGGGAAGTCATTTTCCTAGAAAACAGAATAGGCACATTGCTAACACAAAATAATCCTCCAAGTCTTGCCCCTTTCCCCACCACATTTGAAGCCGTGGTTCCAAAGCATGAAGGTGCTATTTCTTCTCAATGAAATGGACATAAATATTTAAAAAAATCAGGTTCAAACAACATTCTCCATTAGTATCACCTTAAGCAACTACTGAATCATTTTTGCTGAAAAATTTAAAAATAATTCAGCATGACACAAACACCTGGCAAGGAAAATTTCAGTCCAAATGCTAAACTTGTGGCAAAGTTATAAATAGCCTTGGCAGATTTTTCTAAATAATGTTGATTGATAGTATCAATGTTTATGTTAATTCTTTTTATTTTTATCAGTTTAAATTTTCACATATGCAAAAATTATGCAGGAATCAGACAACAGTAATTTAATGACACAATGAAATTAAAAAAGTTAAAGCTTTATAGCTATTAGGACACAAATCATCAACAATGCATGTCAAAATATACTTTAAACCAGATTCTAATGTTCTTAAGCAGCATTTTTCTTACTTTACCCATTTATACATTTCAATGTTTAATGGAAACATTTTTGTATTTATGGTAAAATTGACATTTACCAATATTTACTGATAAAAATGTAATCCTTCTAACCCTTTTAATAAATGACTGAAAGCAGGCTTTTTAATATCAAGTGTTGGACAACCTTAGCTCTAGGAGGTACTACCAGACCCATCAATAATAAATATATTTCTTTCTTTTTTTTTGTAATTGCCAAAACACAATTAAGGAATTAGGATCATATGCTAAAAATGATACAATTTTTGTGTTGTGTTCCCTGTACCATAAAGCCACTATGAATTTAGAAAGCTTGTACTATGTAATTTCGAAAGATGTTGATCAACATTAATTAAAAAGTAAAGACATTGCACTGAAAAGCGGCAAATTGTGTCTTTTTTCTGCAAGTTATTTGTTCTTCATTATTGTTTTCTTTCAAACACAAACATATTTCTGTCCTCAATAAAATTAAACACTCTGTGTAATCTCAGCTTCAGTCATTTCCCACTTTTTAAGCACTCTAAATATTTAAACAAGGTAGACCTGAAAATCTCAAGCCAGTAATCTTTTCCATGTGTCTTTGCCCCTGAGGTATAACTATAAATGCACTAGCAGTGCATTGCCAAACAGACATGAAAGCAATAGCTGTTCAAGTCCTACCTGCCCACAGGCCAGGCCCATGCCTCTCTCGCCCATGCCATGAGGACACGATAAATTTAACTCCAGGGCATCTGCACCAGAAGCCTGTAAGACATGCACACACACATATACAAAGTTAATCATAAATATTATACTCTTACATTAAACTACTTTCAGAATCTGACTCAGATTACTCATGTTAAATGAAAGATTACCTTGCTGTCAAACTTTTTACTTTTGGTGTTTAATAATACATAAATATAAGCTAGCATTGTTTGGAAACAGCTATCCATTGCTTAAGGGGAGAAACCATTATGAACATGTATTTAGTTTTGTGAGGAAAAATTAGAAATTCAAAGTAAAGAATAAAGCAACAATAAATATTTTACTTAAATATAAATATTAAAGGACACTTTAAAACCCAATTTTTTTGGATTATTTACTCATGTTGAAATGTGATATTTATATTTCAAATTTTCAGATTGCTGAGCTTAGAAAAATGGGTGGAATACTGGAATATTTCTTTTTAAGAATGAGACAAAAATAAAGAGTAGGTCTGGTATGACCTACCTCATACCTACATTCTTACCTCAACAGCTGTAAGAAAAAAAGACACTAATAAACCAGATTTTTACATTTGAATCAGACTGAAGTTACATTTATATATATAAAGAAGAGAGCTAATAAATCAACAGTTTATAGGGTGGCCTTTTACACCAAGTTCAAAGCATTTTTACTTATACAAGTGCATCAGCATGGAAAGCTTGCATCTCAAAGGGTTTGGCTTGGCTGAGATAACAAACACTCTAACATTTTGATGCTTGTCTGAAAACTACTGAAGCCTCTTGAGTCTGCAAAATTAGTTGGGAAACTGTGTGATAACAAGTTTCCTTGTGGCATTTCAATACTTCCACCTCTGTTCCCAGCTGGGATCTGGACATGCAGTGGAATGAGAGGATGCATAATAATGAAAGTAAAGTTAACCAAACTTCAAATGTTCAAAAATACTGTATTTAAGTTTGATATACGTTGAAATTCAAGACGGAGCTCTTATTTTATCTTAACCAGTTTTACCAACTGTATGACTGATTCAAACTGAAGAGGTACTAAAGAATCCTTCATGATTAAATGAGCCATGGCCAGAATACCTTTATTCAAAACTCAGCAAAAGTATAGGGAAGTCACAATTCTGAATAATGAAATCCATTATCTTCATCTGAAGAAACTATTTATGTGATTCTCAGTTTCAGCAACTCAGAACCACTGTTCAGGTGCTGATAACTGCAAGAAGACTATCAAGAAACTTCATTTTCACTTGTGCAATTCCACTACTATACAGACTCTTTCCAGAAGAGTTCTGAACTTTTGTTCACATGAAAGATATCACTGCAAAACTGGTTCTTTGTATTTGCTACCATTTGAGATTAACAGGGAGATTAATAGCTTTTAACTCTGATTTTTTGTTACAGGTTCACATTAGCCCTGAAACAGTATGTGACAAATCAAAACAAAAATATATTATTAAATTATTTTGCTTCACTCCCTACTGTGTGGCTCCCAACATCAACCATACTGAGTCCTTCTGTGCTCTACTTCTACAGTGCCAGATACTATGAGAGATCTAGTATATCCTTTTCCACGGTCATGTATGCACCTCGATATGTGAAATGCATTCAGCTTCCTGGCCTGCACAAAAGCCTGCATCTCCAACACAAAAGCCCTTTAAACTTTGAGAGTTCTGAACATCCATCTCTTCCTCAATATGAAAGTATGTGATGAGAGGTCATGCAGAACTAATCAAAATCCCCAGGAAATGGTCCTATTCAGAAAGGAGTAGAAGGTTAAGATGGTCACCCAATCCTTTTAAATAAAAATTGAGATATTGGGGCCCTGTGATAGTTTAAGAATAGATAGGTACTCTGTGAGAGGTGAGAAACAAGAGGATGGACTTTCTGTCTATGCCTCAGACCTGGTAATCATGAAAACTTGGTTGGAATCAACCAATTATAAACATTGAAATGGTGATTAAACTAGAATGCATAATCTGTTGTCTGCTTACATTGATTAATAGGAAGAAGGAAAGATAAAGATTTGTAGATGTAATATACAATACAAAGATGAAAACATGGGGAAAATCACAATGCTACAAGGAAATAAAAAGATCAGACACTATTTAAAGAATTTTCTTCTTTCAAAATAAATCAACCAAGTTCCTTCTTTTAGTCGATACTGCAAAATGCCCCCAAATGAGACACTAGCCACTGCACATTTAAACAAGAAGTCAGAAAAAAGTTCAATAGTTGCTGGTACATACAGATAAATTCTGTGCTTCAAAAACAAAAGTTAGTCATAAACATTTCTTTTCTACAGAAATTTGGATTATGTACATGTATACTTTGTAGACTTGCTCACACCAGGGTATAATGTTTGTTGTTGACTTCAGAAATAAAAATAATTAAACAGGAGAGAACAAGAAAGAGTCCATGCAAGGCCCAAATATTTAAAAATAAATAGTATTTCCAAAAAATGTGTTTGCCTATTTTGCTAAAGTAATTAACAAAAATTAAAAAGAAAAAAACATACTGATAGATCTGACAATAGCAAACCAAAACATTCCATCTTCTCTTCAGGTAGTTACTTTGGCAGAGAGCTCAAGCCACAGTAACCATTCTCTTTGTCTTGCACTTTCCCCAAACCTAGAATATTGTTTTGAATTTACATTTCTAATTTTTGCCTGCAGTGTGGCATGGTTAAGCAGCTTTGAAGGAGTGTGATCATGAGAGAAGCTATCCATCATTTTCATGAGCCTTCCACTTCCTAGTCAGCTCTGCAACTTGTGACTACAGAGCTGTTGTTGCTTTTGTTATTGGCTTCCATGACAAGCTGACCTTTAGCATGAATAGGTCGGCCTCCTATGGAGACAGAATTCACAACCTTGTGGGGCTTATGCACTCTGGAAGGCCACATTTATTATCTTCTGGATAGGGTTTTAAATACGGTACAGAAATATTACTGTATTTTATTCTTTAATTCTGCATGACCATAACATGCTAGATGCTTTCCAAGCTCCAGACGTTAAGAATTACTTTCACCATGTAAGTTACCTCACACTTAACAAAATATATTTATCTAACTACTCCATCATTTCCAAAGTGCTACTCCAAATATAACTGCAGATTCAAAATGTGTCTTTTTTCCCCAAATTGATAGCAATTACAGATTAAAAGAACACTAAGCATTTTTGCCTTATAGAAAAGAAAGAAGAGGAGCAAGAAGCATGATAAAGTCATTCATCATAGTCAGTTTAAACATGGTAAAGCTCATGTCAAGCATGGATTCCGCAAAAGATTTCATGGTCAATTAAGTAAATACAGGTATAAAATGGACCTAGTGTTGAAGATCACAAAGCCAATTACTGATAATGTTTAATTTCACTTCCCTAAATCCCCAAAGTGATTTTTTTCCTTGTAGGTTTAAAATGACCAAAGAGAATAGAGAAGCATTGTTCCAGATTACTCTAAGAGGCTTTAGAACGTTTTGGAAAGAAAAAAACAATTATACACACAGATATATACATATACTTACCCACGTACATATATACACACCAATATATCTATGCACTCCTCCAATTATGTATGTGTGTGATATTTATAATGTATTAATTCTGAACAAAAGCTAATAATAATGCGTAATTGTTTTTTATCCACAAAGGGCATTAAAACTTCTAACATTGATTTGGAAATGTACCTCTCTATTTCTAGTGGACATTGTAAACCTGTGAAGAAAAAAATCTGTTTCATATTTTTAAATATGCTGTGTTTATCAAGTATTTGTTCTGATATTCACCATGGACATAAAAAATATTAATAGCTATTGTCTTCAAATTGAAATACAAATTTCAGCCATATGGTTGGTTGTTTGCATTTATGCAAGATTGGATTTATATTACAGAAAACCTGCTGACTGTTATTATATACTGTGGATTTTTTGCTATCATTTTTGCAAGCCTGTATTAAAACTAGAATAGCATTAAATGAGCCTTTTATACTTTAAATATTCAAGAGTTTTATATTCAAAATTTCTTCTGGTGCTGTCAAACCAGTGTGCCTGTAGGCAAGGTAAGATCAAGTTAGGCTCTCGAAGGTAGAATTAAATTTTATCAGGGCATTCATCATAATATACAGTTTCTTAAAATGCAAATAAAAAGTATGTGGATTCAGAGACTAAAGGCTTTGCAGGTAATGTGTAAAAATTCAAGGAACCACTTTAATGGAATAGAAGTTCTTTAAATTTACATTTCCTTCATTTTAATGAGAACACAAAAATAAACAAATTATGATGGACATGCTTTAAATGTTCATCTTTTACTTTGAATCTCTTGCTTCTATAGAGCTTCTTATTGCAGCTCTTTATTTAAGAAGAAAGAAAACAAGACAAAAGAGGTGAGGAAACACATTAAGGAACCATTACCTCAGCCATTTTTGAAAGTTCAGTCCAGTCATCCTTGTTGTAGCTGCACATGATACTGGCAATTACAATCTGAAAAGAAAACACATACAACAATTTGTAAGCTGCTGTACACGTGAATTATACCTACTATGTACAGTGACACAGAACCCTTTTGTACTTCCAAACATTAACTACGATAGCACTGTATCAGCAGGTCAAAATCATTGGAGGCAAAGAAGATCCACAGACATTATCAACTTTTTTCAGTATTAAACACTTATTCAGTAAAGCTGGTAATACTACACAATTTTAATTTTACAATAGTTTACCATGTCATCAACATATAGACCCAATTCTACTGCCAGTGAGAATAGAAGCAGGCCTAGGCATAGTATCTAACAGGTACATTATACAACTTAGTTGATTACTGGGGACAAGACTGCAATTTTAATAATCTATTATTACTTACTATTTGTATAGTGCCAACAATATTCTAGGCACTTTACTGACTGGAGCAGAGATGTGTCTTCTTACTTCAAGAGTTAACAATCTAGATTGACAGCACAGAAATACAAACCTTCTGTTGGTGTTAATGAAACCAGAGTTTCACCCAGGCTCGGGGAGATGTAACCCTGACATTCACTGTACATCTGAGTATGTGGTTTTTTAATGTCTGTATCTTCTAATCTCCAGTTTAATCCCTCATGAAGGGAGGAAAGAGGATAGCAGACAATTCTGAGGAAGTTTATTTTAATGAGGGAATGGCAGTAGGAAAGAATGTTTCTTGAGCATGAAGTTACAAAAAGGGTTAAGTCTTTGCAGTATTGGGTTCTAATTTATTGCTCACTTTAACCTCCCAGCTATTTTCAGTTCTATTGTTTTCATGTTTCTCCCTCAAAGATTATTCACGTTTTTTCCCTGAAGATGATTTAGCTTTCATTTTTCCAAGGTGAATTTCATTTGTTATTTTCTGGCTATTGTTGCAGTCTCTCAAGGTCTCTGTCTGTTATTTCTCTTTCCTCCCTGTTGTTCTCAGCACCTCTCAGTTTTTGTATCAGTGAATGTAATTATGTGCTGTTTATATCAGCTTCCAGATCATTAAAGATTTTAAATAAAACTGGATCTAACATGATGCCTCAGATACGCTGGCTAGATACCTCCCCTCCAACTCAATACATTTTTGGTATGGGCCTTTAGCCATGTTCCAATTGTGACAGTATCTAGTGAAGATCGGCCCTGAACTGCCAGACCTTAGAAGACTCCATCATGAACTCTGAGGAACATCAGAAGAAAGAGGGTGTCATATTTTCTTCTGGCATAGATCACTGAAATCAATGGAATTACACCAGAAGAGAATTTAGCTCAAAAGATCCTCCAGAGGGCAGAAAAGAAGGATTAGGTTAAAAGGAAAAAGCAGAACTGAAGGAAAACATGGTATAAGAGTTAAAATACAGGAATAGTCAGAATATGCATCTGACAAAGTGGGTCTCTGCCCACAAAATCTTATGCCCAAATAAATCTGTCAGGGTGCTTCTACACAGCACAGTTATTTTGAAATAACGGCCCTTATTTTGAAATAACGAGAGCATCTACACAGCAATTTTGAAATAACGGATGGATTATTTCAAAATCTATATACCTCATTCCATGATGAATAATAGAGGAGGACACTCCACTGCTGCTATTTTAAAATAGCTCCTCCCCAAGGCCATTCAAAGTAATTACTCCCCGTGGCTCCTGGGGCTCTAAATCGAGATAGCGCATCCACATTAGGGAAGCCTGCCTTGCACTAATTTTGAGATTTCCCTGTAGTGTAGACGTGCTATTTCAAAATAAGCTATTTTGGAAAAAAATTCCAAAATAGTTTATTTCTAAATAAGTGTGCTGTGTAGACGCACCCTCAGTCTTTAAGGTGGCACAGGACTCCTTGTTGTTTTTAAGGAATATTCAGAGAAATTACTGAAGGATAGTGTGGACTATTCTGTGTAGAAAAGGACAGACATAAACAGTCGAGGAGAGACTTTTAAAAAAAATCTTTAAGACAATTTGAGATGTAGTTTGGTTCAGGGGTTGGATTGATGTTTGATATGGATCTTATTTTTTATTTTTAAAAATCACCATGAGAACAGTCATAATGGGTCAAACCAAAGGTCCATCTAGCCCAGCATCCTGTCTATTCTAGCTCTCTTTTTCTTCAATAAAAGTGACAAAATTGCCCTGCTCTAAAGAGCTATTTTGGAAGAGATTTTTTAGGAGGAGAACTAACAGATTTGAAGTATTATATTTCTCCTATTAAAATACAAAAATTATATATCTTTATGAGCATACCTACTAGCATAAATATAAAAAACCAACCAATTTCTTGATTAAATATGTGCAGTCACTGTTGGTGTGTTTTACTGCACATATGAGAGGAATAATATGTCAATTATGTTGATGATAATCCTTTAATTTAAAAAAACCCCAAAACCAAAAATCTTTATATAATTTCAGGACAGGACATTCTATGGCCTAAATTATTCGAGAGGTTAAACTAGACGATTACAATGGTTCTCTCTGGTCTTGAAATCTCTGAACACTTCCATAAGCATACTGGGTATAAAACAAACATCAACAATAATAAATACTTTTCAACAAGGCAGCTTTTTGTATTAAATATCTAAGAGCATGAAAAGTTGAAGCTCAAATACAGATTGTCTAGCATGTTTCATAATTCATTATGAAACTAAGCTTAGAAAAGTGTGCATATGTTCAGAAACTGAAAGCTAAAGAACTATATAAAATGCTGCACTGGCTGAGAACCCATGTCTTGTGAATTTCCAGTTTCTGGAAGATTAGACCGAAAGGGTACGTCTACACTTGCTCCCTAGTTCGAACTAGGGATGCAAATGTAGGCGACAGAAACTGCTAATGAAGCGGGGATTTAAATATCCCGCGCTTCATTAGCATGATCTCGCCGGCGCGTACTCCGCTCAACAGCTGATTTGAACCAGGAAGTGCGCGCCAGGACGCGTTAGTTCGAACCAAATCCCTTGGTTCGAATTAACGTCACTCCTCATTTTTTGAGGAGTAACGTTTGTTCGAACCAAGGGGTTTGATTCGAACTAATGCATCTTGGTGTGCACTTCCTGGTTTGAATCAGCTGTTGAGCGGAGTAGCCAGTAAGATCATGCAAATGAAGCACAGGATATTTAAATCCCGTTACGTTAGCAATTTCGGTCGCCCACATTTGCATCCCTAGTTCGAACTAGGGAGCAAGTGTAGACGTACCCAAAGATATTTGATAACACGTGACTTTGGGAATATGTGTGTGTGTGTATGTGTGTGTGTGTGTGTGTGTTTTAACACATTCTGGAGTCACAATGTGTAGGTCATTGGAAATCCAGAACACAATTCAAATTCAAGGTTAATTCTTATCTTTTAGCAGAAAAAAAGATGAGCCACAAAGGTAAATAAGAATAAGTAGTCGAGTTTGATTTCATCAAGTGTAATTAATGAAATCTGAAAATTCTACTGGGAGTATAGGAAGAAGGAGGAATAAGATATGTGGTGTTTCAAAGAGCTGTTAATTAAGAAAACATGTTTATTAAATATTGATTAATGTTAGTATTCACATTTAAAATTATGTATGTACATGTGTCTGAAATAGTGGTTCATGGTAATAATAATATAGTTAACCCAGAAATTGTATTTCCATTGTAAATGTCCATGTAAAAGATGATAAAAGTTTGAAAAGTGGTATTTTGTTTTCTTATGTCTTTTTCTTACAACTTGAAATAAAAACTGATTTCTTATTTCAAGCCTAGTCCTCCACTTTTGTAAATAGTCCTTACCCACATGACTCTGATGAGATAAGGACAAATAATAAGAGGGCTACTCTTGTACGTAATGACTTTTTTTTTCATTTGATAAGTATTGCTTTTTCTGCATTTCTAATGGAGCACAATCCAAAATTGCTCAGTTTTGTTTACATTAGTTTTGTTTGCAGCGCTGGGAACTTGTGTTCCTTCTACCAGCTTTTTCACAAAAATTCTTTGTAGTTAGGCTAATTTTATTTAATATCAACAACAAAAACATATTTTGATGGCCAGGTAGGGCATTTTGGTGATGTCTGAGGTACGTATCAATGCCTAACAACACACGGCTAGGAATTTATCAAAAAAGGCAGAGTAAAACTCATACACTTCTTATATGGATGGAAAATAAGAGAAGTGAGGACAAAAGGTAAAAATCATTCCTTTCATATTTAGTGTAAAATAATATACTCATTAATTGTAAATTTCTCAATCATCTCCTCCCTATTATGGCACTATATAGATTACCGGCCTCTAAAATGCCAGTTTGAAAAAGTATCTGAACTGGCAAAGCAATTTCCCACAAACATATCCTTAGAATTTAAGAACCCAATGAGAATATTTTTAAAAAAATATGAAGGTAGAGTGATGTTCAGCCTAGTTCTTGCCTCCCAAGGAACAACTAAGAATGAATTTTTATATTTGACTCCAGTCAGGAGTTTGGAAAAGAGAACTTATAATGGAAATACAGAAAAAAACCACCTTTCATTATGATTATTTGAACACCAATTTTGAGATAAATCTCAGGTCAAGTCTTGTTCACCTTACTTACCTAAGTAGTAAAGAACAAATATACATGCTGGCCAATAAAGCATACAATAAAACTGCTGCTGAAATGTAACACCCCATAAATGAATGTGGGCTAAAATTATGGCTTATCCTAAACCCGGAATAAGGGGCAGCATGTGGTTGTGTTGATCCAGAAGCAGACTACTGAACGAATCATAACTGTATGACAATCTGGTTTCTAGCTCACCCCTTGCTGCAGAATAGACATGCCAGCCCTGAACTTGGCACAGATTGCTTTCCTCTTTGCACTCGATAATTACATTGGCCAGCGTGTATATGTGTGTGTGTGTGTGTGGGAAATGTAGTGTAACCTACTCCTCTCCCACCTATGATGGGGGGGAGGGGGGGGAGAGAGGGAGAATAGCCTTACAGACATGGATTTCTCCAGCACTACTTCCTATGATATGAGCAGCCCTCACTGAGGAGTAAATAGATTCCTTGCTCCCTGAGCAGGCAAACATGTTAAGACAATCTCTCAAGATTGACAAGGGTGAACAATTTGACTAAGAACGAGGCTCTGAACTTAAGTCAGACTACATGTTTAGAACAGGCTGCATTAAGCACAGGGGATGTTCTTGATCGTTCATGTAGCAAACAGCCTTGAAAGAAAAAAAATTTTTTTTGCACTATAATCTGCCATTTGGATCAGGAATTGTAAGATAAATACATGATTCTTTCACGTCCATACAAAAAACTACATTTCACACAGTTCTGTAACTAATGCATTAGTAGTTATACTTAAAAGGATGCTGTCAAGGTGTTTCTCCTAACCTTTAAAATATTTTTATTGCTGTTTAGAATAACCACCTGAAAGCTTGAAACAGAAATCTCTTTCCTTCATAAATGTTTCGTCTCTCTCCTTATGCATATGTGAATGTATCATGAATGCTATGATCTTGGTTTTTAATTTTTAAGGAAAAGGATCACTGAAATATTTGTTTTTAATATGGCCTTTCTCTCCCTAAAACACAGAATTCATAACAAAGACTTTAAAAACAAAAAGGAAAAAAATGGACCTACTTTGGGTTTGCCCACCTTGGTCATTTCTATTTAAAAATTAGGAGTACTCCAGAGATAGGATTAGTTGATACAATTTGTCCAGTTCCTGCTTTGGAAGGCAGAGGGAAGGTCTCAGTTGATAGAAAAAATCTGATAGGTCTTTCTCTAGATATTTGGATTTTAAGATGAACATTCCTATATTCAATACAGTAGCAATCTCAGTCAGAATCCTAGTCCTATTTACCTACCCACTGTAATAACCATACTTAGGATGATTCTCCCTTTGCTGGCCTATATCCCTTTTCCAAGGCTATTCTTCCAATCCTATATAAGCTGTCCCCATACTCAAGGAACAATAGCCACCCTACACATAATTCCTTTTTCTTCTTCCCCTTCCCTCTTTATCCTTAGAATTATCCTTGATTAACCTGAGTTTTGAAAGTTCTGCACCAAGTTCCATGTAAATACTGCTCTTGGTTTTCACCTGTACTATCACTCCATACTGCGCACCAAACAATGCATTTTGAAGTACTTTTGAAAATCTCCATGGACTGCAGAATCATCGCAGCAACAAAAAGACACAGTGGATATTTTCACTAAGGCCTGGCCTACTTTAGACCAGGCAGGTTGGATTAAGGTATGTCATCCAGCTATGCAAAATGCATAGCTAGATTCAGTTTATCTTAAGCTGAGCAACTGCGGCATCTATACTGTGGGAGGCTGATGGGAGCACGCACTCCTGTTGGCTTCCTGTACTTCTCACAGAATGAGGAATACACAGTGCAGTGGGGGCTGCCCTCAGCATTCGAATTGGAGGTCTACATTAGACCCACTCTTTCGAACTCCAGAAGATCTACCTCTGGAGGGTCCATACTGTGGACAAGCCTTAAAAGAAAGTTCTACTGAAGGCTGTAAAACTAGAAAGGAGCTACAGGGAGGTAGAAGGATGAGGTTTGTAACAGCTACCTATTTGAAAAGGAGAGTTCACTAACTTGACTAAGATATGGATGAGGAAGAATGGCTGGGTGGGCAGGGACAGCAATAATTGGTAGAAAGAAAAAATATGGACTGTATGTTTGAAGTTATTCTGAGTTTATCTAAACTGCAGAAATAAACTGTTTTAGGTTTGTACAAATAGGAAGAACACAATCTGTTAAAGTCTCTATTAGTTCTAAACCTTTTGTCCGTCTTAAACCAATACAACATGCGTAAAGCTATATTGGCATTGGAAAAGGTTCAGAAAAGGGCAACACAAATGATTAGGGATTTGGAACGGGTCCCATATGAAGAGAGATAAAAAAAGACTTGGACTTTTCTGCTTAGAAAAGAAGAGACTAAAGGGGGGATATGATAGAGGTCTATAAAATCATGACTGGCATGGAAAAAGTGAATAAGGAAGTTATTTACTTATTTCCACAATAAAAGAACTAGGGGTCGCCAAATGAAATTAATAGGCAGCAGATTTAAAACAAACAAAAGGAAGTTTTTCTTCACTCAGCGCACAGTCAACCTGTGGAATTCCTTGCCAGAGGATATGGTGAAGGCTAGAACTTTAACAGGGTTCAAAAAGAGCTAGATAGATTCATGGAGGTTAGGTCCATCAATGGCAAACTGCAGGGGCTTTGTAAATTATCAATAAAAATCATAGGTTTGGGTGATATTTCACAAAAAGAGGGAGGGTAAATGGGTCAGTGATCATTAACAAGGAAGGCTTAGTAGGGCAGGGCAAACTGCTGCCAATTTGATCTTCACCTCACAAGGTGTCAATTTTGATCTTCACCTCGCCACTATACAGAGGCTAGAACAAGGACTATATGGCACCCAGATCCAACCTTCATTCTGTATGACCCAGACATCCTTATATGTCTAGTACATTTCACAAAAGCACTTAAAAGTGCATAAGGATTATGGCTATTGAATGAAAATAATTTACCACATTTTTTTTCAATTATTACAAGCAAATGCCACAGTCCTTGCTTAAAAAGTAACAAAAAAGTCAAAGTTTTTTACAAGTTTTATAAAAGAAAGAATGCACACTTCAGGCATATGCCATATTCTGCTCTATACTGTGGCACTTTAATGCTCCAATGGCATAAGGTGGCAGCAATGGGTTCAGGTTCCTTGAGTTGTATAAAGCTGACACAGTGACTATACTACTCCACCTCTATACCCTCAAGTCTAGGAAGCACATCAGGAGTCATACTTTTCCAGAGTAATGGCTCATGGAGGGCCACAACACGCTAGTGCAACTAGAACATCCTTTAGTTGCTCTAAGTTGCAACAAGCACCAGGGTCGGAAATGGGGTGGTGGAAAAATACTGTAGTGATGTTGTTAGAGTAGCATCCTTTTCTGGCCCTTCCAGATGACCTGATGTGATCATGGGTCTTCACGGGAAGAGGGGGAAAGTGAAGAAGTCTCTATCTCCAGTGTTCATTGTGGTTCACCAGTTAACTGTTATTTTAGCCCTATCCTCTTTGGTTGGCCTGCAGGGATTAAGCCCTGAAATACATTAAAACAAAAAGCAAACCTAACTCAATATTGGGCCTCCCACCAGTCTTTCTGTGCAGCATCCTTGCTCTGTTCTTCAGCCTGAGCTCCCAAACAAACAGCTACTTCTTGTGTGTCACTTGCTACTTGGTGTCTATCTCTCCCTCCCCAGTGGATGCTTCAGCTAGCAGGCTCCACAACTTGGCGAGCAAAGCTTCTTTTAGAAAAACATGAAGAGCTCTATTTTTCTTTCTGACCAGTCAACCCTGAACTTAGCCCGGTTCTCTAATGTTATTTCCCTTTCAGGATTGGCACTGGCTTCAGGTGTTTCAGACATGTGGCTAGCTGGGGGACAGACACTCTTTAACCCCTTCTCTGCTGGTGTGAGGACTCTGCCATTTTTCTCCTATGAATTTGGCCCATTAAAGTCAAATTTTTTTCTCTCAAGTCGCTGTGTACTCTTCAGGTATAACTCGTCACTTTGGTGGGGAAACCCCCCCCCCAAACAAATAGGAATGTGTGTGTCATTTATTAGCAATTCTGCAAAAGATTTGTCAGACTATCATGCTGTTTCCTATTATGATGTCTTATTTGTACAGTGGGATCATCTAGAAGTTCTAGTCAGAGACAGGAAGCCCATTGTGCTAAGTGCTGCACAAATACAAAACAAAAGGACCCAGGAACTTACAGTCAATGCATGTGGCAAGAGATAAGTAAATACAGACAAGTGGGAGAGCAAACAAAACGAGACAATAAATAAATAATTGGATTTTCTTACCCCAAAATCATTAATCTGAATATATATGCTTTTAACTCTCCAACTTGCCCCTTCAGTGTCTCACCTATTTCCATTGGGTGTACATAGCTCTTTTGTGCACAGGTGCATGGAATATTACAATCTGAATTGCTAATTTATAGAATGAAAAAGTTGCTAAAATGCCTCTCACCAGGAATAATATTCTGTTTTTAATAAATATACATACACACACACACACTTACATATGCAATAATGAAAAATAATCAGCACACAAAAGGCATGTTGTTCTTAAAACTAGTTTTAAGCCAATTAAATTGTGTTGCCTTGTAGACCTTTCCAGGTTTTTATTTTATTTTCCTTTTTCATTGCAGTTTTTGATTTGTTGCAGAACTGAAATAAAAATAAGCTTCTTATTAAAAAACTACCTAGAATAGCAAATCCCATGCAATAAGAGAGTTAACAATTGTAAACCCTGTCATGTCTCTGAGAAGCAGAGGAATTATCTTGTTATCAATTTAATAATGGAACAATGAAGTAAATGATGCCATCCACTGACACCAGTAACACTCTCTCTCCTGGGAAATTCATGTCTGTAGGAACTGTCAATCTAGATGGATATGGACATATTAAACATTGTACCTTCAGTCCATAAATCTATTCTTTCTATGCTGCCTTAATAAAAAGATTCTGCATGGTGATAAAGACAAGCAATGCAGAATGTCTTGACATTACTGACCTACAGTCCTCCTATTAAAAAAAAAAAATCTTTCAGAGAGTGGATATTAAATAATTTAAGAATCTCCAACTTTCTCTTGTTTTTCCTCATGTCTTGTATTTAAAATATCTTTAAGAGATTTTATGTCAATGAAAACGGAATAATTACAGAAGAATACAAATTACAGAATAATACAATGTTGACTACTATTGTATTTATTATCCAGTTGTCTTTGTTTAGAAAGCTAGCTGCTTACAGTCCTATCTTCACTTTGCTGCTTTATATCTTCTCAGTTGTTTTTTCAAACTGAAGTGGAAATAAGATACAGTATATCTAAACACAGACAAATAAAACAAATACACATAGAATGGAGGGGGATATTTCAGCGAGTAAATAAGCCCCCAAAAGTTATAAACACAAAAATGGGATCTTTTGTTTGCAGACGGAAGACAACAACAGGAATGGAAAACAACAAAAAGGGCCCTTCTGAGGCTAAACTGAAATGTTTATTTTCAAAGCAGGAAAAATTTGATCCTGTGACAATGTCCAGTTTGATGAATCCAGTTCTATTACATCAAATGAGTGATGTAGATTTAATCAGATTATTGGGTGGATGTCAGTGAGGTAGACTGGGCTATAACTCCAAATTAAAGCACACAGCCTCTAAGATCCAATGTAAGTCCTGAGGCAAATGAAAACAAGGAGTTGGAGACAAGCCAATTTATCAATAAAATAATAAAATGTTGCTTTGGCTGAAACAGGAAGCTAAGCAGACCACATCTGATGAGCTGTCACATGATATAATATATCAGTCGCTTGATTCCTAGAGATGTTCTCCACCCACAATTTCTCTAGAAATCAGAATTTTGGGAGCACTGCATAAATGATGAAGGCCCAAATAAAAAGTTCTATGTAGTGCTTATTGTACACGATATAGTGATGGATGCAAGTGATAAAATAATACCAGTGAATATATCTGAAAGCCTCAGCAACACAGGAATCCGGTGAATTTACAGGTGGAGCTACCTGGAAAATTATACTTTTTTTCCACATGCAAAATGTTGGCCAAAAAACTTTGGGGAAAATGGTCTAAAACCTGTAACATTTAAAAAAAAATTGGCCATAAGTGAAAAATTGTAGGTGCTCAACCAGAATATGCATTTTTTATTAAAAATATCAAATATATTAGAAGAAAGAAGACACTATGACAATTTTCATTAAATCAAAAACCCACTTTTCCATCAACAACAATTTCAAGAGAACATTTTTAATCAACATTACAAATGTGAAATATAAATTTAAAAGAAACTGAAGGGCCCAAATAATGAGACACTCTGACAGAACCACTTCTCTTCTCAGGGCCCGCATTAAAGAGCACATTTTTCAGGAATGAAGGAAGGGTACTAAGTACAAGTTCCTGGACGCAGATGTCTAACAAAGGCAAAATCAGTGTCTGTAGGAAGACAGGAAAGCTTTAGGTGGTCAGGAAACCCAAGGCCATATATGGGAGTCTCAAGAAGTTAATCAGTTCAGATAAACTCCTCACAGTCTAGAAGCTCATGTAAATCTTCTAAAAAGTTATCTGATGGCTGCAAACTCGCCTGGAGATTCAAACAGATCTTTGTGATTTTATATTTAGGGTAAGGATGAAAATGACAAAAGAATAACTTTTCCCTCAGTCTCTTAGACTCTGTGGTACTCAACAAAAACAAATACATAAATGTAATTAAATGAATATTAATAAAGGGAAAATACGCAATCTAAACAAGACTGAATTTGGGAGAGGCGTGAAGAATGTTTGGGTCCGACTCCATTCTTAGACTGCTGGACACTGCAGAGTTTGTAACACCCTTGAAAGAGTGCCTTACAGGTAGCGACACTACCAAGAGCAAGCAAGGGAGGAGGAAGCAAGTGTATGATTGAAAGAGCTAATGGAAAGGGATTATATCTAGTTTTACAATATTTCAGATACAAACTATAACCTGCAGCTAAAAGTTATTAACAGGGTGCTGACACTTTATTGATTCTTAAGACACATATAGAAATACAAAGCAGGGAAGAGGAAGCACAAGTTAGTTTCCCACTCCCAACACAAATGTTTCAACAGCTATGGATGAATCTATGGTACTTATATACCTCCCCTTATTGTAGTATCTGAGCACCTCACAGTCTTAACTGCTCTCCATTTTAAATTAATCTTTATTTTACAGATGGGGACCTGAGGTGCAGGGAGAAACAATGACTTGCCAGGGTTGCACAGGAAATTGACATAAATCATTTTGAAATGAGACAGGTGTATTTAGTGGTAAATCACAAACACCAGAGGCATGGACCCTTGGAGATGGGGTGAATGGATTCACTTATTTTTCTATTTAAATACAGGGGGTGGCTAATGGTGCAACAGTAATTTATACCACAGAGATTCTGGCCCTATGTTGCCTGGTAGCCATAGCCATGAAATGAGCAACACAGTGGTCATACTCTTTTATATGGAGTAGTATATATTTTTTTATACCACTGTATCTCTTATTCATTCTGCCCGCCCCCCTTGCCACAGGACCTGAGAACTGATATCTCTCTTCATATGTTCCTTTCCCCCTCATTTCTGTCTACCAATTCTCTCTCTTCCCCCTTCCCCTTTTCCAGGTTCCCATTTCTACCTCCATCTTGCCTCACAGTTCCTCTTTCTGCTCTTCTATTCCCTCCATACACACATCTCATCTACTTTCCCCCTGCCCTTGAGCACAGATGGTCAAAACTCTTTTTGACAATTAAATTTTCCAAATGATGTGAATAATCCTTTGGGGATTTCCCCCCTCAACCCAGGTATTGAGTCAGTTCTACATGTGTTTTCCCCTGGTGTACATCCTTTCCTCTCCCTCTTTTCATCCCAAACGTATCTATCCTACTCTACCCCTTCTCCCTTTTATCCTCTGTTTCTTTTCACCTCCCCTGCAGTCTGGCAGCAGGCAGAGATTACAGGGATATTCCAGAGGAGAGGAAGGAGGAACATGTCTTTAAGCCCTGATATCTTATATTCTTCACCTTCTTCTGTTGCACATCACTGGAGTGGTACAACAGCTATTGGGAGGGATGCGTGCGTTAGTGAAAACAGATTTGCTTCCTTCTCTATCCAGCCACTCACTCTGTCTTCAGGCCCTGCTTCTTGCACTGCTCTCCTTGCTGTAATGTAGTGTAGGGCACTGAGTGGGAAGGGAAGCAAAGCAATCATTGGGTGAGGAGTGAAATCAGAGAAAGGCTGTTCTTGCCTGAAGTTAATATGTCTTAACACACTTAAAACCACCTTCTTTGGTGGAGTGTCCTTGTTTGGTGACATAGATTTCATCATGGAATGGGCCACCCAAATACTCCAAGAGAACCTGCTTCAATATAGAAATAAAACCTCCTTTGGTTGTACACTGCTAGTTGTCACTTACCACTGTAAACTGGAATCCATATGAAGTATCATCAAACTACAACCCATACTCCATGGGAACCCCAGAACCCTGAAAGAAATCTTTTCTGAACCCCCATTTCTGGCCTCCAAACACTCCCCAGACTCAGCAGCAGCAAGCTCCCCTAAGACCAGGATCCACCAACTCAAAGCAGCACCAGATCCTGCTAGAACAACAGATGCAAAACCTGAAGACGTATCTTCATTGCTAAAATGTTCAACAACCCTCTCCCCAGTAACACACTTTTCATGATCCCTGGCTCCTATACAAGCTAATCACAACAGGTGGTGCTAATCCAGCGCATTACATGCCCCAATAACAACTGTGTGAGAGAAACCAGACAATCACCGAGTTTTCAAATGTACTCATGCAGGAAAATGATAAGACAAAAACACCCTATCATCTGTGGGTGAACACTTTTCAGAAAGTGATCACTTTATATCTGACCCATCAGTCCTTATCCTTAAAAGAAACCCACACAACATTTTAAAAGGATGAGCTTGGGAGCTTAAATTCATTACTTTGCTAGATATTAAAAATCATGGACTGAACAGAGACACTATATAAGACCTGTTTCATAACTGGATTTCTTCCAGATGTGTTGCTTATGTTCTCTCCATGTTATGGTTGTGTGCTCACCACATGTACCAGTGCCAGAAGTTTTTCCCTCAATGGTATCTAACCATAGGGGACTAGCTCTCACACCCATATGGCGCAGTGTAAGGGTATCACCAGCTCTCACCACCTTCAGTTCCTTCTTGCCAGAAACTCCAACAGTGAGGAAGGAGGGTGAGTCAGGGAATAGACATGACCAAGAGATCTCAGAGGACACCAGTTATGAAACAGGTAACTGTCTTTTCTCCTTCAAGTACTTACTCATGTCCATTCCACATTATGTGACTCTCAAGTAGTATCAGTGGAGGTGGATAGGAGTTCATGGACAGCTTGTAGCACAGTTCTGCTGAAGCCAGCATCCTATCCGCCCTGCTGAATAATAGCACAAGGACCACTCTGCAGCTCCACAAATATCTTGGTTGGGCACATGGGCTAAGAAGGCTGTCAAAGATGCCTACACTCTCGTTGAGAGGGCTTTTACCAGAGGCAGTGGTGGAACCTGTTCTAGCTCATAACAGGTCCTGATGCAGGATGTAATCCAATTGGAGATCCTTTCAGAGGAGAGTGGGAGGCTGTTCACCCAATTGTTGTTGTAATGAAGAACTGTGATGACTTCTGGAAAGGCTTGGTCCACTCCAGGTAGAAAGCCAATGCATGGTGGGAATCTAAGGCATGTAAGTGCCTCTCCTCTCTAGAGTTATGCAGCTTGGGGCAAAATACTGGTATAAAGATATTCTGGTTAATGTGGAAAGAAGAGATCACCTTCAGAAGAAAGTCCAGATGAGGTTGCAGCTGTACCTTGTCTTTATAAACGAGTGTGTAAGAAGATTCCAGAGTCAGTGGTTTAATTTGAGGATATGTAGGAGAGAGCGCAAGAGACCAGGGGCTCAAATGACAGCTCCATGAGCCTGGAAAGAACCAGATTAAGGCCCCGTTGATGGACAGGATCCTTCATAGTAGGAAACGATCAATCAAAACTCCTCAGAAAATAGACAGATATCTCATGCAAGATTACAACACCAAAGAACCTTGGACCAGGGGATGAAAAGCCAAGATGGAGGCTAATGGACCTTAGTGGAGGAAAGGACTAAACCCTGCTTCTTCAGCATAAGAAGATAATCCAGGACATCCTGTCCAGATGCAGAGGGCATGTTATGCTCAGATGCCTAGTGGGAGACTGGTTCATTTTGCCAGATAAATCCATCTAGTAGAGGCAGGGCTGGATTACCCAATAGGCAGACTAAGCACGTGCTTAGGGCACCAGCAAAGCAGGGGCACCAAAAAAAGAGAAGAGATTTTACGGTATAGTATTGTTTTTATTTTGAATTACATATGGGGGGACACCATAATCTTTTCAGTGGTTAGGGCCTCTAAAGGTCTTAATCTGGCCCTGAGTAGAGGGTTTCCTATTCTCCAAAAGGACCCGCTGCACCTCTCTGGAATAGGATTGCTCTTCAGGATCCAAGCTGTGAGGTGGAGAGAGAGGTGACACTGAGGTGCAGAAGGCAATGGGGTCCAGGAAAAGAAGGTTCTGGTGTCTGGGCTACTGAGGAGTTCAGGAGTGTGCTGAACCAAACTGGGTGATCAGAATGACTCGAACCTTGTCCCTCCTGTTTTTTGACTGGATCTATTGATCAGCAGAATTGGTAGGAATACACACAGCATCTCCCTGGACCTTGATAGGAGAAACACATCAGAAAGCCTGCCCCTATTCAGTCCCTTCAGAAAGCAAAAGCGAGGGCACTTTCTGTTCTGCCTGATGGTGAAGAGGTCTACTTGGGAAGTCTTCCACCATTGGAAAAGTAACTGTGCTACTGAGGAGTGAACCATCTACTCTTAGGGAAAGAACGATCTGCTCAGTTGATCCACCAACATGTTCCTGGCAGCTGGAAGGTGATGCATCTCTGGGTGAATTGCATATCAAATGCAAAACTCCCAAAGGTTCAGTGCAGTACAACCGTGCTCCCCCTTGTCTGTTGATATGAAACATGGAGACTGTGTTGTCTTTCAACACCCGAGCCACATTACTGGCTAGGTGCTGCAGGAAGACCTCACATGCTACATGTACTGTCCTGAATTCTTTGATGCTGCAGCTCCTGCATGGACCCCATGCCTTGTGTCTGCAGTTCACCAAGATCCATGCATCTGTCATTAGCAACAGTGAAGTCTTCACACTTTTGAATGGGACTCTAGTAAGGACTGTCTCCACAACTGCAATGTGGTCAGAATTGTGGGGTGAACAGTGATGACCATGTCCAGATGATCTCTGGCCAGGGAGTACACAATAGCTAGACACTGTTTTAGAGGCCACATAAGACCCATGATACGTATACTTGCTGTCATATGGCTCAGCAGCCACAGGCACAGGTGCCCCATTTTGAGAGGAAACATGGAGAGGCCTGTGACGAGATCTCTCATCGTCTGGATCCTTTCTTGGGAGAGGGATACTTTTGTGTTGATAAGAGTCAAGAATCACTCTGATAAACTCTATCCATTGCCTGGGGATTAACTTTAATTTTTCCGTGTTTACCATCAGACTGAGCCATCCACATAGATCCAAAAGTACTGCGATGGCTTTCGGACATGAGGCCTGGTTCTTTTTCTTTCACAAAAGGAACTAGATATTACAAACTCTACTACTTTGACTTCACTGAATGACGTCCCAGCCATAAAATGGGAGAGTGCTCATTTTAGCAACCTATATCATACCATAATTTATATTGCAACTGCCCACTGCCTTATCTCACAAGCAAAATGATTCATATGACAATTCCGAATAACTTTTATTCAATGAGAAATACAGGGAATTAAAGATCCCGGCATACTTTCTGTGGACAGCAGAATTTATTCCCAGCTCTAAAAAAAGAAGTGCAAACTCAAATTTTCTCAGTTGTTGCAACTACTGTTGCACAATAATTTTTGATGGGGGGGCCACTCCAAGATTTTGGAAAATGGTTGAGGGCCACACTCTTCCAGGATATTAATGGAGGAAGTTTAGGGTCTGGGATGGAGGTTGGGTGCAGAAGGGAGCTTGGAGTATGGGATTGGGGTGCAGGAGGGAGAATGGTGTCTGGGAGGGAGTTTGGGTGAAGGAGGCAGTTGTGACCTAGGGCAGGGAACTGGGCTGTAGGGTTTTGGGATGTGACCTAGGGTAGGAAGGATTGTGATCTGGAGCAGGAGATTGGGGTGCCAGATCTGGGAGGAGGTATGGGGTTTGGGTATGTGGAAGGGTGGCAGAAGGTTGGGGGAAAGGGAGGGTCTGGGGTGCCAGAGGCAGGCTCTGGCTGGGAAGCACTTACTAGCAGAAACCTGAGGCAGACTGTCTGCTGCAGGCTGCTTGCTGCTCCATGTGACTCCGCTCTGGGCACAAGAGGGAGGGGATGGGGGAGGAAGAATGAGGAGTGAGGGAGAAGACTTCCTACATTGCCCCTGCTCCCAGCAAAAATTCTCAGCTCCTATTGACCAGAAACTGAGAGATTGGCCAATAGGCTAACAGATTTTGCTTGGGGGCGGTGGGGGGAGGGAGGTGGAACAGTATAAGTCTCCCTGCTCCCTCCCCAGCAGCCTGGAATGGAGAGTAGCTGGCTTTTTAAAGTGTGAGCTGTTCTCTGACTAAGGGTTTTAGAGAGGTGGCCGCAGGCCAGATCGGATGGGTTGCCAATCCCTGTACCAGGGAGAGAAGAACTACATCCTCAGATAGAATGTAAGATAGGATGGCTCAAATGTGTGAACTGCATCAGATACACACTGGTTTTCTATTTCATCCATTGCATTTTTCTCTATAGATTCCTCTTTCACAGACTCCAACCCAATGAGTCACATAGCATTATGTTCAAATCCCAAGATGGTAGGTCTTCAGCATTCCCTTCTGAGAGATCGGTCTGAATATCTCGGCAGTGAGTAATTTTATTTTTGCATACAGACATTCTAATTTACTTAAGTAGATAGCTGTTATGTTTGAGGACCCAAGCAGTCTTTGGGCTGCACTCCAGAAGCAAATAAGACACAAATTAAGGGAAAGAAGCTGGCAGTTCCCTTCAGACAAATCTCTTCTCCTCCACTGTCAGTTCCACCCACTTCATGTTAATCTTTTTAAGGAAGGAAACCAGTGAAGGCTGAGAAACTTACAACAATTTTCACTAAATATTCAATCAATTTAACTATAATCTAACTTGTTCAGAACTCCTGATAAGTTACCAGACATTTTCCTAAGTCAAAATTTATAGTTTATGGGATTATATTTTAGTTAGAATGAAAAATATGCAAGCCTAATCACCCTACAGTATAGGAGAGGCTTTAGCACCAGCCCAGTTATTGGCAGGCATTCAGCCAGAAAGGTAGAAGAATATATACCAGGTCAGACTCTGGGCTACTTTAGAGCAACTTTGAGCCCTTCCCCCACAAGACCAAAGCTGTGCAAAAGCAAGTGTAATCAGGCACTGAAGAGTTCCTATGCCCCTATGCCTCCATGATTCCCAGCAACATTAGTAGCTCTATGAACTTGCTGGCAACTGGCAAAACTTATAATAGTCATTAGACCGCTCTAAATTCTGCCAGAGGACCAGATCATCCTAAAGTGGGAAGCAATCTCCTTCTGAACTGCACCAACTGCTACTTGGCTATAGATGAGGACCTTGGCCTTTCTGGTCGATCAGGAGCTCATACATATTGTTCAGCTGTCTGATGCATTTTTTAGAAGTGCAGGACTTGCAGGTATTGTCATCCTTTAATATGACACTAGGACTCATGAAGATGACAGGATTTGGCTCAGAGTAAAGCTCCTGTACCCTTAAGCATCTAGAAAAAAGTGGTCTGATTTTCAGAGGCATTGAGCAATGCAGCTGTCACTGAAATCAACTGTAGGTACTCACCACCTTGCAAATGAATCTACTTCTATTTAGGTGCTTAAATATGGATTTAGGCACCCAGATTGAAAAACTACTTAACTATTGTATAAATTAACTTGAATCAGTGTAAAGTGCTAATTTCAGCACAACCACTAAAAATACAGAGAATACTTTAAAATGAAAGGGAATAGGAGTCACAGGGATAAAAGTGTGAAAGAGTTTGGTGTAAAACCTAAATCTCTGAAGCAACTTCTCTGTAGGTAACAATGTAAGCGGTAGAGAGCAGGACAAAAGGGAACTTGCTAATGTTATCAACAATACAGTTTTGCATTTAAACGAAGAATGAATTAATGCCTACTTGTAGCTGATTTGAAAAGGAGCCTTTCAAATAGTCTCTTGAATTTAAGCCTCTAGGAAAGAAAGGTATTCAACGTGAAATTTTTCTGTTAAACATTAAAGAAGTCACTCCTCATTTCCCTCTACCAGGACTCCAAGACCCTCTGTAGAAATGAGAAGCTCCTCCATTGGATCAAGCTGATACTGGGATCCTGAACCCTGCATGAAGGTACTTGGTCATTAATATAGAGAAGGTATATTTTGTTAACTCCAATCAGAATATACAAAGACTTAGAGTGATGGGTATAAAACAGAGGAATTAAAATTTGGGAATACTCAAAGTACAGACAAGGTTGGAAACAAACAGGTTTTCATGGTAGCAATTGTCAAATATGATTTGAATAAAGCCAAATTAAGCATATATTGGTAATATATATACTAGGGGTATGATCTGTTGAGAGCACAGTGGGGATTGAACCTGTTTATACATAGTCTACTCAATGGAAAAGGTAGAAATATTTTTTTTTTAATCTTAGAACCTCCCACTCTCACATCACAGACTGAAGTGCTGCTTTGTGAAATGATGGATTAAAATATGAGTTTAAGACCTCATCTACACTAAAAAGGATTTTCTAGCAAACACTTCTAACGTAGGCACATCTAAAGGAGTTCTTTTGCCAGCACATCGTATACTAGTTGCCTGATTGAAATAAATTAAGTCAGTAAAAAGATCCTTTTTCTGGAATAACTGTGTCTGCACTAGGGCTTTTGCTGGCACAGTTATGTCAAAGTGAGTGCGATTATTTTCACATTTGTAACCAATATAGTTATGCCAGCAAAATTTAAGTCTAGATTAGGCTTAAGTATTTTTCTTAATGGGGACACAGAATATCACTACAGAAATTAAGTACAGAATATGGACTATGGGAGCAACATATACTTTTTGCCATTTGAGTATAAATTTGCTTTTTTATTATTATAATATAAATTCTGATGAAAGAAAAAATGAATTATGTAAATCACATGCACTCAGTGTCTTCTAAAAGATTAGCAGTCAGTTCTGATACACTGTTTTAAAGCTATTGTACATTTTAAAAGGTCTAATTCTGAAATTTACTTAATTGACTGTAACAAACAGAATAGAAATGGGGAAGAAATATTTGGTGGATAAATGTTTTGCACAGGTAATAAGGCTGGCAGAATTTCATCATTTTTAAGAACGGTTAAATGGGTTGTTTTAAGACTAGTTTTTGATGGATCGTTGGCTATTAAGTTTTAAAAACCATAACATTTAATCATTTTGGTTTTTTTACTTCTTAACATTGCCACTAGGTCATTTTTACCTCACATAGCAACATCCACATCCTAACACTAAAACAATAATGATTCAGAAGGGCATTTCTTATTGACTGGCTGGGAGGAGGTGATGGCCTGAGGCGCTGCTCAGAGCCATTGACCCCAACTAGTTTTACAGGGCATTGCTAGAAAGAATGAATGCTTTGTTCATTAGCCAATCAAATGGTTGGAATCATTTCTCAATATTGCATTGGACATATGACAACTTACAGAATTCAGAAGATGGTTATTTTTTGAAGTGCCTATGTGTGCTCTCACTAAGACAGCCTCTAAAGAAAAACAACAAAATCAGAGTTCTACTTTAATAAAAAACACGAATAAAAATATGTAATTCGTTATGTCATCATCAATGGTTGTTCATCAGATGCAGGAACAACTTTGTTTTTTAAGTATATTAGTGTGTATATTTTTAGAGCATTTCCCTTATCAATACTCATTCTAAAAGGCTAGTCATATGTTTCTTCAAAAAGGAATTTTTAGCAGTAGTACTAAAGCAGCTTCTGCTGACTTTGGCCATTAAGGGGTTTGTCTTTTCCAATAAACAAGTACAGCTCTTTGTTCTTTTCCAGGAGGGGTCTGGTGGAGTATTCTGGAAACTACTTTAATTTTCTCCTATCTCTTACCCTGAGGCAAAAGTTTTAAAGATCTTCTTGTAGTCTTCATAAAACTGTGAAAATTGTCCTTTTCTAAGGGGATCAATAACTTACACTCTAAACCAAAAGAATTCTTCTTTGTGTAAGTACAAATTTCCCATCTGCCTTGCTGGCCATGCCATGACTTACTGTTTGTCAAACTTGGCTGTAAAAGTAAAACAAACAAAATAAACCATGGCTTTATAAAATGCATGAAAAGAATACAGCATGGCACTAACATAGTTTGACTGGTCGTTCCACAATCAATAGTTTTTAAACACAAAACATGAAATACGTTACCACATGTCTCCTCAAGGTCCTCATTTGACACTAGAAACACCATACATTTGATGCACAGATTTACTCCTAGAAGCTTCGTTGTATTTAATATTGGGGTAACAGTCTCAGTTATACATTGTTACTTCAGATAGAAGATGGGTTCTTTTGAAATTCAATTTCCTCCTACAACCATTTGAACTTAGTGACATTAGAGTCTCCAGTGTTCTATCAAATTAGTAACAAAACCCTTAAAAAAAGATACTGTGACAATAACCAGCTGCAAAGCATGCTCTTTTGGGGCCATATTTTCAGCAGGTTTCCTTAACTGTGCAAATAGTGCAGAAACGCTTACAGAGACTTATTGAAAATGTGGCCTTTCTGATCCTAGCAGACTTGAAAAGAACATTTTCACTAACAATATGAAACCTCAACTGTATATGGGATATCACCTTCCAGACATATAGATTTTCAGGTCAGAAGCGACCATTGTGATCATCTAGTTTGACCTTCTCCTATACATTGCAGGCCACAGAACCTCACTCATCCCCTCCTGAAATAGACCCCTAATCTCTGGCTGAGTTACTGAAGTCCCCAAATCATGGCTCAAAGACTTTTAAGTTACAGAGAATTCACCATTTATGTTAGTTTAAATTGAGTCCCATTCTGAAGAGGAAGATGAAAAACAAAACAGGATCTCAGCCAATCTGATCCAGGGGAAAATTCCTTCCTGATCCCAAATAGGGCAATCAGTTAGGGTATGTCTACACTAGCCACTCTAGTTCGAACTAGGTGGTTAATGGAAATCATTCGAACTTGTAAATGAAGTCGGGATTAAAATATCCCGGCTTTATTTGCATGTACGCCGCCATTTAATGCTCGTAGTCGATTTGCTCACGCCACATCGCAGCACAGGCTAGGTAGTTCGAACTAAAGCCCAAATTCAGACTACCGCTACCTCCCGCAATGAGGAGTAATGGTAGTCCAAATTAGGGCTTTAGTTTGAACTACCTAGCCGTGCCGCGATGTGGCAGCGCAGGAGTCCGAACTACGAGCATTTAAAAATGGCGGCGCTAGAACATGTAAATAAAGCCGGGATATTTTAATCCCGGGCTTCATTTGCAAGTTCGAATGACTACATTAGCCACCCTAGTTCGAACTAGGGTGGCTAGTGTAGACATACCCTTAGATACTGAGCATGTGGGCAAACAGTGGACAAGGATCCCATGACTGATTCAATTTGGATTTAATCCTTATGTCATAATACAATACAGGCAAGTCTGGTCCAATATCTAGGGCACTTGATCAGGAGTTAGGAGACTTGGTTTCTATTTCTGTGTCTAACATTAAGGGACTGTCTACAGAGGGAAATTTAACCACAAAAATATACCGGTATAGTTCTGCTATGTGATCTGAGGAAAATCACTTTATTTCTCTGTGCATTCTTCCCCTCTAACAATTTGGCAATATTTAGCCTGTAAGCTCTTTGGAGCAGAGATTGTGTCTTATTCAGTCCTGTGCGCCGGGTGTGTGCAAAGTGTGCAAATGCACCCCTCCATGGTCCCCGATGTGGCCAATTCTGGCTGGCCATGGAAGGGTGGAGCGGTGCGCTGCCCGAGCCTCCCTCTGCCTTGCTCAAGCCAGCTGAAGACTGTGGCTGATTCCCTCCCTCCTCCCCAGGAGTGAGGCCCAGCCCCACCCCAGCCCTGTTCCTGGTGGCAGCGTCGGCGGCTGCTCGCCAAAAAAAAAAGCTGGGCGGGTGGAGGAAGGTGGGGGACACAGGCAATGCCGGAGCTGGGGGCAGTGGGAGCCAGCCCCTAGGGCAGCAGAGGGGAGCTATCAGGCTCCATGCCTATAGCAAAGAAGATAGGAACCCAGTCACTGCATAACCTTCAGCAGCTCCCAGGGAATTGGGCGCAGCAACTCTAGCTAGGGAGAGCAGCTGCCACCTGCCAGCTCAGTGTGGGGAGTTAAAGCGTCTCTCTCCTGGGTGGAGCACAGGGTGTAGCACCATGCCACTTGCAAGGGGACAGATGCCCAAAGAAAAGCTGGAGCAGGGGTGGACAAGAGACTGCCAGGGGGCCAGATCTGGCCCGCCAAGCCACTGGATCTGGCCCATGGCCACCGTGTTGGAACCCTTAGGCAGAGAATAGCTCTCACTTTAAAAAGCCAGCTGTTATTATTTGTATATGTTTTTACTGTGCCTAAAACAATGGGCTCTTGTTGGGACCCACTAAGTGCTCCTCTAATACAAAAACTAACAGCAGCAACAGCTTTGAAGCTGGCCTCCCTTAGATGCTGCCAGCCGTGTATGTCAGGAGAAGGAAGGATGATTTTCTTGCTCAGATAAATATTTTCATTTACAAAACTGCTACATCAAAAGTGAACTGTGCGTATTGGCTATTCTAAACACAGTTCTGTGTTTGATGGATGCTTAAAATGAAAAGGTCAGTTCAGCAACAAAATTGACAGACCACTCCCTGTTCAAAGTAATAACAGCAATACAAAATAGTAAAATAATACATCCAAAGACATTTCTATGGGTCCTGACTGAAAGAGTCAGTTCTAAATATCTAATCTTCAACTAGTTTAAAATTGAAGCCCAAATTTTGTAGCTCCTAATTCCATCTCTATTAGTCTTTTCATCATAAAAGGCCCGAATATTTTTTGGGTCTCAAGAAAGAAAGGATGAGAGGTAGAGCTTCTCTCCTTAGATGCAAGAATGAGAACTTAAATACATAATATGGCAACACTTTTGCCAATTTTAAAGCAGCCTCTGTTGTTATGCACCCATAACAAACCAATTATACTTGCAAAAGTGCACATGCACCACCTGTAGATATGTGTGTAACTCAAATTTCTAGTTGTACCACTCCTTAGTCTGAACAAAGAAATAGTACCCTGCTAGCCTGAAGGCACTTTGGTAGATCCAGGAGTAATTGAGTGGGAGGAGGGGGAAAGCTGAGCTCCCACCTGGTAGGCAATAAAGTTTTCTGCCCCTATAGGATTCTTGTTTCAGCCCTACCCTTCCCACTTTTAAACTAATATATGCTGGATCTCATATGATGCCAGGGGCAAGGCCTGAAAGAGACTGCTCCCATATGATGAAACTGAAAATTACTGTGCACCTTTTTTCACTTTCCATCCAGCATCCTGGGGGTTGGTAGTGGAGGGTTTATATTAAAATAGTCAGTACTGTTTGTGGGCAGCAGTGTTATTTGCTATGGAGCAGGAGGCTAGCTGCCCCCAAAGCTTGGTTCCATACACACAATTTTTAAAACAATTTCACAGGGCAGCAGGGTGGCCTAAGGAGGTTGTGGAATCTCCATCATTGGAGATATTTAAGAGCAGATGAGATAAACATCTGTCAGGGATGATCTAGATGGTGCTTGGTCTTGCCATGAGGCACTCATAAAACATTAGTGAGCCAGGCCTCTGATGATGCCATTTGTAGATCCCCTCACCTCATTTCTCTTGGGGGGGAAGGGGTGGAGATCAGGAGTCTTGCTTCAGTTAGGAGCCACTGAAAGCCCTGAGTAGAGGAAGCTTGGCCTGACTCAACCTCAGAAGCATTGGTGCTGCTACTGATCTGCACTGGAACAGCCATCTCATGGAGTTTGGGGTGATAATGAATTTGTGGCCTTGCCATTAAACATATTATGGTATAAGGCCCACATCAACAAGTGTTTTGGGGTACAAAACACAAGTGCCCACTCCTGAAAGTGCAATCAGTTTCATATGCAAAAAGAGAGCAGGCATAAATAGAGAACATCTGGGGTTGGGCTGATAATTTGACCTTCATTTTCTATGTATGTGCACCCAGCAAAAAGAAGGAGCTGCAAATGTGGCCCTACCCAAGTAAATGTGTTCCAAATAATTTCAGACTAATGAAAAAATGGGTGCCACCTGCTCAACCATGGCACTCCCCTGGCTACTATATTTATTGACATCAGAAAACATAAAGCAACCCATATACTGTATTGCTCCCATCAAGGGCAAAAGCCTGTGTGATTCCTTCAAACTAACCCAATTCTCCTCTTTAGGACAGTTTAGACTGAACCCTGGCTTGCACAAATCGAAGGGAACTATCATCAGCCTCTGCACATCTGCACAATGCTGGTTGTTAACATTCTCTCAACTTCAGCCGTATCTGCTGAGCCACCCCAATAGCACTGATAAGAGGACCATTCTGTAGCTTATTCATTTACTAAAAAGTATATTTTGCTATATTGAATGTCCCTTGCAGCCTGACTACTAGAGGCATTCAGCACATCTTGTTAAAGCCAGGCCAGATGCTAGGCATATGCCAAAAGTAGGGCATGTAAGAAGACCCTGTGCTTCTGGGAGACGTTGTCTTTTCAGCACTCCCATGCAGCATCTACATAGGACCATCTCCAAACAACTACTGACTTGGCCCATCTATCCTTTCCAATTTGTAAGTGATGTAATCGTCCTGATCACTGTCCCTTCCTGCCCCAATGGCTATTTAAGCACAGCCATATACTACTATGCATCTACTCACTTGTGTTCCCCTCTTCTTCTGTAATCATAGAGACAGCAGAGTCTCAATGAAAAAATAGCAAAGATCTCAGGGTATGTCTACACTAGCCCCCTAGTTCGATCTAGGGAGGCTAATGAGGGTGACCGAAATTGCAAATGAAGCGCGGGATTTAAATATCCCACGCTTCATTAGCATGTTCCCGGCCAGTCGCCATTTTAGAAATTGACCAGCCCGGAGTAACTGCCCACGTCTACACATGGCAGTGAAACGGGATTCCAAATTAAAGCCCTAAATTGAATTAGCTGTTATTCCTCCTGGAATGAAGTTTACAGCTAATTCGAATTAGGGGCTTTAATTCGGAATCCCGTTTCACTGCCGCTTGTAGACGCGGGCAGTTACTTTGGGCTAGTCAATTTCTAAAATGGCGACTGGCCGGGAACATGCTAATGAAGCGCGGGATATTTAAATCCCACGCTTCATTTGCAATTTCGGTCACCCTCATTAGCCTCCCTAGATCGAACTAGGGGCTAGTGTAGACATATCCTCATAGAATAAATCTCAAGCTCAGCTAACAATTTTCTGATGCTATCTTCATGTTTGCAACCTTAAACCAGAATAATTTGTATATCATACAAAGCTAATGGCACTATTCCAAAACACAGGATGATATTTTTAAAAACCATGCTACAGGGAAGTCAATCATTTGTCTGAAATCCAGTGATATGCTGATCTCTCTTTCTATTGATAGCATGGCTAGTTCTGACAGGTGTTCCTAGGACATACTGTAGTTGAAAAAAATATGTCTTTATATGCTCCAGTTTTGAAAAGCTGTGTTCTGATGAGGCAACTGTTACAGGGACTGTCAGCATTAGGAAGACCAGATTATTAAATTTACTTCAGGGGTGCAAGAGCATGGTACGAGTCTAGCAGAAGAGTTTTCTCAACTCATAGCATCTCTGACAGCTATATCAGAGTTACTTTATCCATGCCACAGCTGACCATTTGATATTTTTATATGTTCCTTAGACCAACACAAGAACACTAAATGTATTTGTGTTCCCAAAAAGTTCCCTATAAATTTTAAATATTCAACTGCAGTAGTATGACAAATATTTATTCCTGAATTCTCCTTCTGCAACGATTCTATGCTTACCCACATATCCATAATTTTATGGACATTTTGTTCATTTCACCTAGATTTCTGTCAGTGCTGCAGTGATTGACAAGTGTTTTGCAAACTCTATCACATCATTTAAGGTCCCCTCAAAATCCTCTTCTGCCCTGCTGTGGCTTCTAGTGTGTTTTCTGGAATAAAGTGTTTGCTACATCAGTTTGCACATTGAGATTTTGCATGATGTTGCTTATTTCATGGATTGCCAGGAAATACCATTTAGAACTATAAGAACGCAGAGAAAATTATTTCATCCACTAGAAAAGTGTGCCTTCTAAAAGAGCTAGCAATGCTTGTTGTACATCATTGTAATATCACCTCAAAGATTTTACAATTTCAATCTTATACTCCCACACTGTTAGAGAAGTTGATTTTAATGAGAGACTCTAAAAACTCCCATCAACTACAGGTAGATAATTTAGTATAAACTGATGATTTAACAACAAATCAGAAGGATTAAGCTATGGCAACTCAGAGTTACATTAAGGCCATGTCTAGACTACGCTGAAGTTTCAAAAGAGGATATCTTCTTCCAATCTCACTTTCGAAAGTGGAGCTTTTGAAAGTGAAAGTAGTTGGGACAGGGTTTTTTCGGCAACCCCCCTTTTTCAAAAAGCTGCTCTTCCTCAAAAAATGAAGTTTATGCGGCTTTTTGAAAAAGGGGTGCTGAAAAAAAACCCATCTCGACTACTTTCACTTTTGAAAGCTCTGCTTTCGAAAGTGAGATTGGAAGAAGATATGCAAATTCCCACGGAATTTGCATATCCTCTTTCGAAACTTCAGAGTCGTCTAGACGAGCCTTCTGTTTTGATGATGCGAATAAGTAGTCCATACACCTTTGCTAATGTCCATTCACGTTAATACCATCAGATCCTTGCTCTCTGTAGTCACAGAAGGCAGGTCTCATGATTACAATCATGCAGAAGGCCTAGGGAGAGATTTTCCGGTTTTAATGGCACATGAGCAGCACACCAAAGATGCACTGCTGCCATGAATCAGCAATCTCAAGCAAAACTGATGGGCCCATGACAGTGAACTTCCAGAATGTGAGCATAACTTTTTTTTTTCCACAAAACTCTCTTGCATAGTTTATAATCTTCTTTGATATTCCTCAACAAGTCCGTCCATCTACTAATATATTAACTTCTGAATACTCATGCTGTGGGAACAGTGTCACAGTTATCAGCATGGAAGAGGCCCATTTTAATCCCTGAAATCCCAATATTATCCATCAAGTACCTCATTTTTTATCAGATAAGCTCTTTATTCAACTTTTAGACTATTGGTTCTTTCAGTTTGTTCCAGGAATGCTGGGACTCCATGTAGTACTGGAGCAGAAACTTTATATGGCTTTGATCCTAATGGTCACTTAAGAGAGAGACTTGTTTTCTTCACTTTCATTTATTTGCAGTAGCAATGCTCTCATCTCCCAAACAGATTTATTTGAAGCTCCCATCTGATAATTTTGCTTTTCAGTTCTTTCACCCAATCGCTACGAGTTTTCAATTATAATGGCCAATGGCTTTTCAATCACATCAGCCAACTCCCACAGCACCCTTGGATGCATTAAATCCAGCCCCAAGGATTTGTGTGTGTCCAGCTTTTCTAAATAGTTCTTAACCTGATCTTTTTCCACTGAGGGCTGCCCACTTCCTTTCTATAATGTGCAGCCTAGTGCAGAAGTCTGGGAGCTGACCTTGTCTGTGAAGACAGAGGCAAAAAAACCCAAACCATTGAGTACTTCAGCTTTTCCCCCATAATTTGTCACTAGGTTATCTCTCTCATTCAGTAAGGGTATGTCTACACTTGCCCCCTACTTCGAAGTAGGGAAGCAAATGAAGCATACCGGAGTTGCAAATCAAGCCCGGGATTTAAATATCCCGCGCTGATTTGCATGTTCAACGATCGCCATTTTAGAAATTCACTAGCCGGAGTAACTGTCGCGTCTACACGCAGCAGTGAAGCAGAGTCCGATTTAAAGCCTAACTCGAATTAGCTGGTATTCCTCCTGCAATGAGGTTTACCAGCTAATTCGAATTAGGGCTTTAAATCGGACTCCCGTTTCACTGCCACGTGTAGACACGGGCAGTTACTCCGGGCTAGTGAATTTCTAAAATAGCGACTGGCCAGGAATATGCAAATCAAGCACGGGATATTTAAATCCTGTGCTTGATTTGCAACTTCCGTATGCTTCATTTGTCTCCCTACTTCAAAGTAGGGGGCAAGTGTAGACATACCCTAAGGGTCCCACACTTTCTGTGACCACCTTCTTATTGCTAACATGCCCGTAAAAACCTCTCTTGTTACCTTTCACATCCCTTGTTAACTGCAATTCCTAGTTCACTTTGGCCTTCCTGATTACACCCTTGCACGTATGAGCAATATATTTATAGTTTTCCCTAGTCATCTGCCCAAGTTTCCACTTCTTGTAAGCTTCCTTTTTGTGTTTAAGCTCTTCAGGGATTTCACTGTTAAGCCAAGCTGGTCGCCTATCTCATTTGCTTTTCTTAAAGCACATCAGGATGGTTTGTTCCTGAACTTTCAAAAAGGCTTCTTTAAAATACACCAACTCTCCTGGATTCCTTTCCTCTTTGTGTTAGCATCCCAGGGGAGCCTGCCCGTCGGTTCCCTGAGGGTCTCAAAGGCTGCTTTTTTGAAGTCCAGCGTCTATATTTTGCTGCTCTCCTTTCTTCCTTTGGTCAGGATCCTGAACTTGACCATCTCATGATCACTGCTACCCAGGTTGCAACCCTCATCTACTTCCTCTACTAATTCCTTCCTATTTGTGAGCAGCAGGTCAAGATGTGCATGGCCCCTGGTTGGTTCCTTCAGCACTTGTACCAGGAAGTTGTCCCCCACATTCTCCAAAAACTTCCTGGATTGTCTGTGTACTGCTGTATTGGTCTCCCAACAGATGTCAGGGTGATTGAAGTCCCCTATGACAACCAGGGCCTGTGATCTGGAAGCTTTTGATAGTTGTCTGTAGAAAGCCTCATCTACCTCATCCACCTGATTTGATGATCTATAGAAGACACCCACCACAACATCACCCTTGTTGCTCCCACCTCTAAACTTAACCCAAAGACTCTCAACCGGTTTTTCTCCCTCTATATACTGGAGCTCTGAGCAATCATACTGCTCTCTTACACACTGTGCAACTCCTCCACCTTTTCCCCCCTGCCTGTCCTTTCCCAACAATTTATACCCTTTTGTGATAGTGCTCCAATCATGTGAATTGTCCTGTGAAGTCTCCAGTATTCCTGTCAAATCACAGGTCTTTGACTGTGCCAGGATTTGCAATTCTTCCTGCTTGTTCCCCAGGTTTCTTGCATTCATGCACAGACACCTTAGATAACTAGCAGATTGTCCTACTTTCTCAGTACAAATCAGGGGTCCTCCTCTCTTGCACCTTCCTCCTTGTATTTCTTCCTGGTATCCCACTTCCCCACATACTTCAGGGCTTAGATCACTATCCTCTGACAAACCTAGTTTAAAGCCCTACTCACTAGGTTTGCCTGACTGCAAAGATGCTCTTACCTCTCTTCATTAGGTGCATCCCATCTCTTCCTAGCAATCTTTGTGCCTGGAACAGAATCCCATCGTTGAAGAATCCCAAACCCTCTCGTCCTGAGGATTTATGGTGCCCTATACGGTACTATTAAACTGGTGCCCCTCTGCCCAACAGCAATCTGGTAGGAGGGGGTTGACGATTTTTTAGATGTAATTTTATACTCTTCGGCAACAGTCTAATGAAATATTTTGAAGCAAATTTTAAACTAAGGTCCTGTAGATTAAAACAGTAAATTCAGAAACTGACAGGATATACCTGGGGTTGGCAAATGCTTGTTAAATGGCTTCATTACCATTTGAATGGCTCTTTCACAGGTACAATGTTCTGCTAATAGTCTGGAAGGCTTTTTCATTCTGGAAGGCTTATTTAAGTTAACTAGATCCTCTCTGGAGGAAGCAGAGCCACAGAATAGGGATAAGAGGAGGTACGTGGACATTAAGACCCAGCAATGCCCCAAATTTTCAGATGCCTGAGGCAGCTGCATGTTCTGCGTATGGGTAAGGACAGCCGTGGCCTCAGGGGAACAGACAAGAGGCATAGGTACTAGTGAGCAGTGCAAGTGCTGGCCAGAGGACTCTGGAGGAGCAGGGAGTGGTCACACAGCCATCAGCTGGCGAGAAGTGGTGCTTTGAAGGGGAAACTGCCGCTTTTCTCTAGACATTGGCTGCACAGCTGCCCACTGCTCCTCTGGGCCCTGCATCTGCCACTCGCTGCCTCTTGGTGAATGGTCACTGGGTGCAGCATGTGTGGGGGGCAGCTGGGAGATGGAGCTAGCCACATTGAGTTGGCACAAAGCCCATAGTGTGTGTGTGGCTTGGCGATACCGAGAAGTCCCCTTTAGAATCTCTTCCTACCTCCTCATCGTCCTCTAATTAAACCTGCATGAGCAGTCGAAGTTAAATAAAAAATTATTTCTACTCTTTTCCATTGTAAATATACAGAATTTCAGCTACAATATGGGTTAAATAAGCTTTTGTGGGCTAGCCTGGGAACCTAACTACCATTTACAACATTCTTATGATGGGAAAATGTATTCTGAATTCCAAACAACCAACTTACAAATGAACTTTTGCAACACAAGCAGTTCATAAGTTGGGGATTTCCTGTATAGAAGTTCAGTCTCTGGCTGGAACCTGGGCTTTGGGACCCTCTGGGCTTCTCAGGGTCCCAGGCCCGGGGACAAGATGCAGGCCAAATGTCTACACTGCAGTTTTGTAGCTCCACAGCTAGAGTCCCATGAGCCTGAGTCAGATGACACAGGACACCCACGGGTGTTTAACTGGCCTGTGGACATACCTTATGCAAAGAGAGGACCAAAGCTCTGATTTACATTGTGAAAAGCGACTTAGGATGAAATTAACTGAAGTCTGAAGTTTGCATGAAATCAAATTTCTCAGCAAATGTGTCCATTCTTTCCTTTTTGCCACTCAAAGAACACAGTATGAATTTGAACAAATTCAGGAGACAACAAAGCCCACCCAGCAGCAGTTTTACTGGCTGCATGGAGAACGTCCACATTAAGACACAAACTCCTTCCTCTACATCACAATAATTCACTCTTGTGTTATCCCACCATGTGACTAACCCAGAATATTTCATAGCAACTTTCTCAGGTATTAAAACCACTGCATGTAGTTCAGAAAGCAGAAGCCTCTTAAAGCATTTGCCCTCCATTATTCTATCAGAGGGATTGGGTTTGTTTTCTCAAGAAATAAGCTGTGGGGCCTTCTCCAAACACCTGCATATTAGCCAAATACCCGCATTTGCAGCAGCCCTAATGTCTGGGATCCCTCATTTCTTACTACTTTGAAATAGCATGGCCTTAATGGACCCAGGCTACTGTGGCCTCCTCCGGCTGCAGCTTCTCTCGGGATACACTTAAAGGAGGTTCCCAACAGTATAGTGGGGGGTGGGGTGGGGACAAGAGAAGCAGCAACCCAGAATGATGATCAGGGAAAATGACTGGAGATCACATATATGAGAGAATGGAAAGCGCATGTGAGAGAGCCAAGAGCAATGGAACTCCTTCCATCCCTTCGAATGTCCACCCCTGGTTAGAGGGAAGTGCCTGTAAAAGGGTTCTGCAAGCTCAGCCTAGAGCCAATTATTAGTTTTGACTTAATCACTAAGCTCTGCCCACAGCACTTATTTTGTACAAGGCCCTGGAAAACCTGGCACTAGTCTCTGAGTCAAAGCTGGGATAATTTTCAGAATTTCCTTTGAACTGTAGATGACTTTCACCCCAATGGCAACTGAAAGGGCTTATTTTCTAAGGAATTAATGCTTAATCCTGCACGAAAGCAGTTTAGTTCATAGTCCCTTTGTCTGAAAAAGAAATTTTGCCTAAAACTGTGTTACAAAGCAAAAGTAGTTACATATCAATTCTAGTTTAGTTTTAATATTTATTATAGCTAGATAATTTTCTTTATTGTAAATCACCTTTGTGTCCTCATCTTTGCTTGAGCGGATACTGTCATTCTTTGCTTGTTAATTAAGTTCACTCACACAATGCTCAGAAAGTGTTTTTTCCCCTTTTTAAAAACCTAACAAAACAATAACATGTCTACTTTAAAACACTTTTCTATAGGAATGAACAGGATTGTAGAAAAACAATTTCTGCAAGTCGTAATTATACAGAGCATTTCATAATAAGCATCAGGAGATTTCTATTCAGTGAACAAAAATCTGTTCTCAGTTAGCAATGAATTTGCCATTATAATGATTATGGTTCTTAGTTTAATTCACAGACAAATTTTAGAAAAACGTCTGTGAGCAAAGCAGAATTATGCTGTTAGAAGCTGCGTTTTGCATATCCATGTGTAACGTAATCAACCTCTAAGATTCCATAAAAGTCAAGTAGGTTAGAATCATAGAATCACAGAACACTAGAACTGGAAGGGACTTCAAGAAGTCATCGAGTCCAGTCACCTGCCCTCACGGCAGGACCCAGTACCTTCTAGACCAGTGTTTCTCATCCTTTTTTTTAATAAAGTACCACTTTTTTAACAAAAAAAATGTAAGTACCCCCAGTACCTACAGTTTTCAGACACACAATTTTTTTTTCTACCATTGCAACACATTTGTTTAAACAACTTAATAGTAGCGAGATGGGCGATGACATTTTTGGGTGTAAAAAGTACAAAAATAATAAAGCGCTGTAAAACTTAAAACAAAAATTCAACAAATTTCAGTTGTGTAGATGTACCCCCCCCAGACTTCTCTCAAGTACCCTTAAGAGTTCTCATACCACTGGTTGAGAAACACTGTTCTAGACCATCCTTGATAGATGTCTGTGTAGCCTGCTCTTAAATATCTCCAGAGATGGAGATTCTACAACCTCCCTAGGCAATTTATTCCAGTGTTTAACCACCCTGACAGGAAGTTTTTCCTAATGTCCAGAATGTTGAAGCAAAATTCATAGTAAAAGTCTTATAATAGGGATCAGAGGAGGAAAAGTTAATCCTCAGATCTGTGGCTACAGGGATCCATTTCAATATAGTAGTTGGCTCTCAGAAATGCTACAATTTTCTTAAACTAAACAGTTGTAGATGCTACTAAATCTGAATTGGTCTAATACAGAAAATGCTATAATATATATTCTGTGAAAGCTGCAAAATTATGCTTTTCTCAGAGGTAGAGTCAATTCTACATGGCACTCAGAATGGTCAAGGACTCAAGTTAAGGATGTTCATTAAAATCAAAATTATAAATTTAAGAAAATTATTTTCACACTCCCACCTTTGATTCACCCCACTGGGTTTTGGTAATGCAAGAATCTCAGAACAGTAGCACATCTTCCACATGCAGCAATATCTAGGTCAAATAGGACGTTTGCTGTGCATTTAACTACAACTACTTGATTTGTGATATTATAACACTTTCTCTAGAAGTTACTTGTATTCACACTTCAAGAAGGAGAACTGAGAATGAAAAGAAAGTATAATAAAACAAAGAATGGAGACCAGATGACAGGAAAACTATATACCATTTGCTTTCAATAAATGGAAGAATAATACAAATACAGTAAACATGAGGAAGTACAAAAAGGAAAAAGTTTTACCCTGTTTAAAAAGTATATTTAAATATGTAGAAAATTGTTCTTACAGTTCTGATTTCATGGAAATATATCAACTATATTTGTACACAAGTATTTCTTCCCTCTCTGTTCTTGTACACTCCAGATAGACATTATAGTTTATTCTCTCACTTGCTGGTGCTCTCTCTCTCTTGCAATTCCTTAATTCTACACATAACAATGAAGCTTCCTCTGAGGTAAGCAACTAGTGTTCAATAGTCAAGGCATTTATTTGTGCCAACACATGGACTGATTAATCCTGGATTTCCTGCTAGCAGCTGGCAAAGATGGATATACAAGAGAAAAGAAAGTGTATCCTAAAAATGGTTTCAATGTATTGAATGCCATTGCCTAAAACTCTGAAGATTCTCTCATAAATTAGATGTGTTCCTGCTGAGTCAAGAATAGCAGTTCCTTGAACCTGAGTCTCTTACAGCTTACAGGAGTGCTCTAACCATTACAGACAGCATCAAAAGTTTCAGAGGGGTAGCAGTGTTAGTCTGTAATTAAAAAAACTTAAAAAATAATGAATAGTCTTGCAGCACCTAAGAGACTAACAAAACATCATGAGCTTTCATGGACACAACCTGATTCTTCAGATGAATGAAGTTCAGGGATCCAGTTTCCAAATAAATAGCAGAGAAAGAGAAGGGATTGGGGGAAGGGGAGAGAAGGAAAAACAAGGAAAACATTACAGCATCAGTCTTTCTCTTGTGGCTTCTTCTTCCTGCCCCTAGTTGGAGCTATTAGAGTATCTGTAAATGATACATTATTTTCTAGGTGAGTGGAACACTGACTGACACTGCAGATCAGTGTTCACCTAGGATATGGGAGGCCCAGTTTAAAGTCCCTGATCTGTTGGGAATCTGAGCAGGGCCTGGAACCTAAGTCTCACATATCCCAAGTAAGTGCCTTAGATATCAGCCTATTGGCTATTCTGAGAGTTCTCTCCCATGAAAAATTCTGAGAGGTCTCTGAAGTCCTGGCAAAACGGAGAGTATATTTACTTGGCAAGCCTTAGCGTTATAGTTTATTTGGGGTATAACTATGTCTCCACTAGGAGAGGTACTGATATAATTATAACCTCATACCCAACAGAAAGCATTATTCTGATATATTATCTGTGCATAGACCAGGCCTAAGTTTATGGAACTTAAATCCCCCGCTTCATCTTAAAGACTCTAGGCATTTCACAGGTCATTCTATGAGTACATATCTGATCTAACATGACCATTGGTTATTCTCAGGGATGAGTAGTTCTGTCTGGGTGAGCAGAGTTTTCTTAACCCAAACTCAACTCCCTTACCTCCCTCGGATATGCAATATTGATTTATTGACAGTCCACAGTCAGTCTGTCACAGATTACTCTCTTCTGGTACTTAAAAGTAATTCTTGACTGGACTGAATATTGGTAAGGATTTGTAACAATTGATGAGTGAATGATAATGAAAATACGGTAAGTACAGTTAGTATGGGAGTCACTGTATTAACTGTTTTAAGTCTCTAACCAAACTCAATATGAATTAGAAGTACACAGAAGACTGAGCAGAACTAGACTGAGCTAAATGCTTGTGAAGGGAGAAATCCATTCCATCCATGTCAATTGTGAGTTTTCAGACTCTGTAAAGTTGGGGAGCAGATTGTTTGGGGAAGTGATTTACATTCTGAACCTAGCACAAGGGTGCTTGGCTGATGCACAGCCATCTCAAAAATACTATTTTAATAGGCTAGAAGAGTGTCTGTACCACATCTATGCCAGCTTCATGCGACATTGTGGCCAGTGTTCTCTCTATTTTTTTCCATCCACTGGTAGAATAAATTTTGTTATGTGCACCAAGGCACGTGTGGATGTGTGCCACCAAAAGAAATTGGCAGCTGTGAACAGCTGTGGACGCTCTGCTAATCAGCTGGGTAGTGCCTGAATCTCTCCTGGGCAGCCCCCCTAAGTACTCAGCTTACTGGGAACACTGATTGGGGCCACTGGATCTGTCCTTGTTTGCCCCCAAAACATTCTGGGCAGGGTTCATACTGTAGACACTGGTGCACAGACACCCAACACTAACACTCAGCTGAGAGGCTTTTCACACAACGTCAAAATCAGTCCAACAAAACAAGGATTAACATGTCTCTTTTTTCATCTGTTTGTGTGATGTCTGTCCACCATCCATTTAACCAAGTTTGCTATTGTGCAGATTTTCTTTTGAGGTCTTAAGTGGGTGTTTTTTCTTTTTATACTAGCAGATGAACCCGGTGTTGCTCGGGTCTGTAACTGAAGGATGTTTTTTTGGAAAAAATGAAAAATATGTGTTATTTCAATTATTGTATTTTTCGCAAACGAAGGAAAATGAAGGCTGAAGTGAGAGTTAGGCGGTGTGGAGGGGTAGAGGATAGATGGTTTAGGGCAGAGGGTTGGGAGGTGTGAGGGGCTCAGGGCAAGGGGAGGGAAAGGGGGCAGCTCATGGAAAGGTGAGGAGGTGCTGAAGTCAAGGCAGGTGGTAGTAGAGGGGCTCAGGACAGGGAGCTGGGAAGTCAGGGAGGATTACCAGGGCTGCCCTTGGCAACAAGAGTGGTGATGCTCCAGCAGCAACTCCTCTCAGAGAGCTGGGGCAGAGCTTCAGTTGTCCTTCCAAGTGGCCTGTAGGCTATCTGGGGGGAAGAGGCTCTGGGGACTGCCCCCTCTTGCAGCAGCCCCCCTAAAGCCTACAGACTGTCTGAGGGGGCAAGTCTTCAAGGGCTGCCCCCTCCTCCAGAGATCCCCGCCTCCCACGGCCTGCAGACTCTCCATGAGGGGGGCAGACAGGATCCAGGTTTGGAGAAGAGGGGCTTCTTGCTAGTGTGCTGGCAGGCATGATGGCAGAGCCCCAGCTCTCCTGGCTGATCTCTTTGTGCTGCAGCTGCCCCCAATGGCCACACTCAGTGTAGTGTCCCTCCCCTTTCTGTGCCCCTCCCTTTTGCATTCCTCCTCTCTCTGTTCCCGCACTTTCCATATTATGGGAAATAGTCCCATTCCTGTCACTCCCCATTTTCCAGGCACAACCAAACCCTGACCTTGGTTTAAGTTAGGGTAAGAGAAAGCCGCATATCAAATTTGGTGGTCCTACCTCTGACAGTTTAGGAGTTCTTGAACAAATGGACAAACAGATGCACAGACAGATGCACTCTAAAATACATATATAGATTTTTGTAAGCTATCTGCACATTCTTTAATAAAATATATTACATACATCAATAGTTATGAATCTATAAATTGGAGGCTTTCAATAAACATTAGCATTCTTATATTTGAGTTGTACTCACCTGGTTGGGAAAGTCAGCCTTCAGTTCAGTGATACTTTTACACCAATATTCTGCAGTTTTCTCACTGATGAGCTCAATGTTTAGGAAAGAGCCTTGACCTGGGCCATATATGGGGCCCGATGTAATTCCACGTATAATTCTTGGAGAAACATTGGTTACAATGTCCTGTTAAAACAATAAAAAAACCCTTTCAGATTGACTTACAAAGTAAAAACACAAAAGCCACATTCCTACAGTCTATTTATATGCTACAACATATTAATGAAAGGGAAAACATCCATCTAAAAACCTACTTCCATCCAAAAGGGTTATATGCACTTTTATTGTACGTAACACATAAGATTAGAGGCTGGAGTAAAAAATATGTTGTTTTTTCCCCCCCAGTCTGATTGCTTTGTGCATTGGTAAGTTGCAGATCTTCTCCTGCCCATGCTGATCACAGAAACTATGAGTTGTTACAGATTCTAGCAACAAAGCTTTGGCTCTTTAGCTCAAGCTGTAGCAGCTCATGCATTTAGCTTTGGAAGTCCCTGATTCAATCCCTGGTGTGTCAGTCAAGATGGTGGCTGTCACATAAATCCTAGATGAGCCCACACTTACATGATGGCTGTTATCTTGGCCAACAAACTGGGGATTGAACAGGGGATCTCCAGAGCTAAAAGCATGAGCTGCCTGAACTAAGGAACAAGACTCTATAGCTAGAGGCTGTAATAACCCATCCTCTCCAAACTTGCAGAGAAGGCAACACACAGTTATCAGTGCATTATACAGAGTCAGTTTCATGGTTTCCTCTGCATTATCCGGTAGCCTATTATCTGTAAGTTACTTACATGCACAAGGTTGTGGTATCTTGTCTGAAGGGTGAAACTGACTAAACTATGTCTGAGCGTGTCAGTGGAATCCATTCCCCAAACAAAGGTGCAGCTTGTAAACATTATTCTAGCATATAGACTGCAATAATGTTTGGCGACTTTCTGCACCTCCTATTTGGGTGTACTGAGTTTTGTATCTCTGTAATTATGGATCCAAAAGCCTTGAACCTAGACTGCTCACAAGAGCCCCTCTGTATCCTAGCTATGCCCCCACTGCAGCATGCAGAGGGTGAAGTCAGTCTGGTATATAGAAGTGCCTTCACCAGTCTTTTGTTTATAGAGAATGCACATTCACTATACTTATGCCAGTTCACTGTGGTACATAGATTACAAGACTGTAATGCCTTTTGTTTTCTATGTCCTATGTCTTTAAATTTCTCTCTGGGTTGCAAGTTCAGCAGCCATTTTGTTCTCAGAGTTACTGCAGCCTGTGAAAAAGGATACTTGCACATAAAGTTGTCTCTCTCTAATTCTCATTTTTGTTTTTTTTTAATCTAGACTGGAAGCACGTATTTTGCTCTTTAAGTGCAAACATACCACTACAAGATATTTAAGCAACAGAAGAAAATCACATACAAAGTATTATTTAAATGGTATGATTTTGATTTAAAGTAGAAGTGATGTATGACTGTACTGAAAAAAACTTTCATGTAGGCCACAATGCTGCAATTGCATGCACCCAACCACAGCTCTGCATCCCAGAAAGGCAAACTCTAAATTCTGTGCTCCACTGAAGTCAAAGGGGGTCTATATGAAAAAAGTGGTTCAGGCATGTAATAGCAGCATTGAAGCTCCAACCATCAAAAGAAAATGTCCCTGGGTATTAGCAGTACCAGTATATCAGACTTCAACATAATAATGACGGGGTGAGAAAGAATAGCTACAAATTCAAACCCAATGTTGTAAAACATCATTTTCTCTCAGATTAATGCAAGATCATCATTCCATTTCATAACAAACAGTAAACAAATACAAAATTAACTTGTTCGTTAGGAATAATTAAGCTACAATTCACAACTGCCTTATATCTGCATTAACAAAGATCTGTAATATTCTGACATTGTTTAAAATTAAAGAAAATCATAGATGGAAAAATGCTTCTTTTGCCAATTTCTAATTAAAAATAATTTTGAATAAAGGTCAGTTGGTGAAGGATTTATCAGAATTATTTGTTTAAGTACCCCTCCTCACCATCTTGTCACTTTTAGTGAGATAACATGAACCCCCATTAGTATATAGCAATTAAGGTCAATTTACATATTTTAATTAAGAACCATCCCCTATAAAACAATTAGGGTAATAGGCATACTAACTGGATTTCATAACATTTGGACATTTTTCCAACTAGATAGACAGGAAACCTTAATTAGCATTAATTAGTGCTTATCTGCATATGTTTGATAAGGCATACCCTTGCCACAAAAGATTATTTATTCCTGAATCTGCCAAATGCTAGAGTTGCAGAGCATAAAAGGACTTTTCTTCATATTGTATGTAAATTTCTGGTAATTTTCATTTGTTTCCACATTTAAATAATTTTCTCTTTTTCTTTCTCTCTTTCTGTGTACATTGAAATATTTTGGGTAAATATGTACAGTCACATTCACAGAAATCATACCAAATAATTTGCACTAGTTAATCTATTACTATTCCCATAAGCATTCTGAATTTTTAAAAAAAATCCATTTACTATTTCTATTTTTATAGTATTCTGTCTTGTATTGCAAACATGTATTTCACTAACACCTCAGTTTCACTTTCACTAAAAATTATCCTGTGAATCCTCTGAACACGACTGAGACAAAATAGGATTACCAATCATGTGGTTAATGCAAAGATATCACGATAGTTTAGAGCTGGCGTGCAACCTATTTTCCTCTTCCTCCCCCCGTCCCTTGAGCATTAGTAAATAATTTCCATTGTCTTCCTGTTAAATTACTTTGCAAATGCCTGTGCTTTGACCTCAGCCTAGAAAGCTATTAATATACAGAAATGCCACCCACCTGCTTCAAGAGGTGGGGAAACTTCATGGGAGCAGCAGTGAAAAGAGAACAGCCCCACAGCAAGGAAAGATGACTCTTAGGGTATGTCTACACTTGCAGCCTAATTCGAAATAGGGCTGCAAATGTAGGCATTTGAAATTGCAAATCAAGCCCGGGATTTAAATATCCTGCGCTTGACTTGCATCTTCCCGGCCGGGAGCCATTTTTGAAATTGAGAAGCCTGGAATAACTGCCCGCGTCTCCATGCGGCAGTGAAACGGCAGTTCGAAATAAAGCCCTATTTCGAACTACCTGTTATTCCTCCTGAAATGAGGTTTAACAGGTAGTTCAAAATAGGGCTTTATTTCGAACACCCGTTTCACTGCCACGCGTAGACACGGGCAGTTATTCGGCTTGTCAATTTCAAATATGGCGCCTGGCGAGAAGATGCAAATCAACGCGAGATATTTAAATCCCGGGCTTGATTTGCAATTCCGAATGCCTACATTTGCAGCCCTATTTCGAATTAGGCTGCAAGTGTAGACATACCCTTACAGAAGGACATACAATAGCTCCTCCCCACCCCTTTGGAGTCTGGCAGACATTGGTGATGGGGGAGGAATATGGATTGGCTCTCATTTCCTACTCCCATGATTTAACCTGGAGCAGGAGACATTTGTAATCTCTTCTAGCTCCTTTCCAAAAGCTCCATCCTACCAACCCTGAACTACAAAGGGGAATCTGGACTTACAGATGCTGCAGTTCTAGATGATTTGCCTATTGGGGGTCAGGAAGACATTTTTTCTCCCTTGGGCCAACTGGCAAGAAGATGGTGGAGATTTTTGTCTGGCTTGCAGCACCTTCAAGTCACAGTGCGTAACCGAGGGTATGTCTACACTGCCACTCTAATTCGAACTAGGGTGGCTAATGTAGTCATTCGAACTTGCAAATGAAGCCCGGGATTTAAATATCCCGGGCTTTATTTGCATGTTCCCGAGTGCCGCCATTTTAAAATGCCCCGTAGTTCGAATTACCTGCCTGCGGCTACACGCGGCACGGACTAGGTATTTCGAATTAAAGCTCCTAATTCAAACTACCGTTACTCCTCATTGCAGGAGGAATAATGGTAGTTTGAATTAGGAGTTTTAATTTGAACTACCTAGTCCGTGTCACGCGTAGCCGGGCAGGTAGTTCGGCACGGGCATTTAAAAATGGTGGCGCTGGGAACATGTAATAAAGCCCGGATATTTAAATCCCGGGCTTCATTTGCAAGTTCGAATGACTACATTAGCCACCCTAGTTCGAACTAGGGTGGCAGTGTAGACATGCCCTGAGATACTTGGTTGAATTGTTAACATGTTGCAACTGGCAGGCAGTTTCCAGTGTAATTAAAAGGATAAAATGAATGGTTCAAGAGGTAAAAGACCTGGGATATTGGTGACAGGTTTGGGGCTCATGAGATAAGGAGAGAGAGACCTTGTATCCCTTGCAGACTGAGGTCAAACCTTGCAGCCCTTGTAGGCCAACGTCATGACCCTTCCGGAACTTCTGTCTCAGGGGAAAGGGGCAGGTTGAGTTGAGTCTGGATGGGATAGGCTGAGGAGAATCTATCACAATGTATGGATTATATTGTATGAGCCCTGTAATTCTTGCACTAGCTACAGGTTATATGGTAGGAGCCCTATAATTCTGGCACTGGAACCAATTAAATACCTGGTATAGGAGGAAAAGGGTGATAATCAGGTGACACCCCTCCCCTGTGTTTACATTTACTAAAAGTTGTGGCCCGCTGCATTAAATTCATTCACGTCTCTGTGCTGGTTTAACAGCTGTGCCCACACCAAGCCCGTGTTGTCAGAATGAAAAGGTGCCAGTCCAGCAAGCAAAAGCTTCTAGTCAGTAACCTGGTAGGGTATTTTCAAGCTGCAAAAAAAGGCATTGGCCATAGCTGGCTTGGCTCAAATGACTTGGGCTTACAGGGCTCAGGCTGCGGGACTATAAAATTGCAGTGGAGCCATTTGGGCTCAGGCTGTAGCTTGGACCCTGAGACCCTGCAAGAGGAGTAGATCTCAGAGCCTGGGTCAAGCCCAAATGCCTAGACTGCTATTTACATATCTTGCAAGCCTGAGTCAGCTGAGACTCTGAGACCCAATGATGCAGCGTTTTTATTGCAATTTGAACATACCCACAGAAGCTTAGGCCATGATAACAGCTCCTGCAGTATACCATCTTGCTAAGGATGAAAACTATACTAGCTGTAATACCTGGAGGCTTAACTTTTATTATACAACTGATTGATGTCTACCTGAACAAACTCTTTGAAAACAGGGTACCCAAAATGTGGTCTGACTGGAGATGTGCTCAGGCATGGTGAAGTTATAAAAAAGTGGGAACTTTATGAAGCTCAAAATCAATCTGGTTGCCCAGTGGGTCAAGGATGCATGGGAATCCATTCATTTGGAAATGACAAAAAATAATCATTTAGAAAATGCTGTATCAGCAATGCGCTTGATGAGTCAGAAGACAACTCCATATTTGCAGATGACACACTGGAGGCTGATAAGGAATCTAAGGTTGAGGATGACACTGCTGACATCTATAATGATGATGCAGGAGCAGCTATAACTGAAACTGAGTTTAATGAACTGTTTGGTGACTAGGAGACTGATCTGGACTTTGAAGGACTTTAAGACTTTTTTTAATTACGTGCATTAGAATAATATGACACTTTAAAACATGGACTGTAATTTGGAAGGTATGTGAATATATATTCAGTTATTATAACAGGTTTCTTGTTAGATTACATTAAAATAAATGCACCAAAACTTGTGTGTTTCTTGTGACTCCAGTTTTTAAAATACAGCAGGGTTGGCAAACTTTACTTCCCAGCCCATCAGGGTAAGTCGCTGTCGCTCCAGCGCATTATGTCTACTGGAAGCGTCTGCAGGTACAGTGCTCCTTACCTCCCAGTGGCTGCAATCTGCCATTTCCAGCCAATGGGAGCTGCGGGAAGCAGTGCAGTCTGAGGGACATGCTGGCTGCCACTTCTCGTCACTCCCATTGGCTGCAAATGACAAACCACAGCCACTGGGAGCTGAGGGGCTCCACGCCCGTGGACACTCAAGTTACATAAAACATCCTGGTGCTCTAGTGGCTTACCATAATTGGCTAGAAACTGAAGTTTTCAAACCCCTGATTTACAATGACAATATAGACCAGTTGATAAACCAACCCCACTCTTTGATACGTCACTTTTTATCAAAAAAAATTTGTCTAATGAATGAGTATATAGAGTAGTTAAGTGCTCAGAACTAAGTTTCTCAAGTTTAGCATATGAAGCAAACAAAATTGTTTGTAGTGAACTATGTGACCTTTCTCAGTTTCTTTTCACTGGTAAGATAAAAAAAAATTAACCAAATGATCATATTACTATCTTAAAAAAAGTTAATTCATTTGACCTTTCTTTCATCTGGGGAGCTATGGTTTTATGTTCACTAAAGAGGATATGGTTCAGAACATTACTGTAAGTTTCTACTTACTAAATGTCAACGCAGGAGCTAACATAGCCACAATGACTTCACTATGAACAGGAGGATAAATCTACATAAATATCTTGTTAAATTACTGTATGTAAAAATATCTGAGCACAATGTATCTGTAACCCAAGTTAGTACCGACAATCAATTGTGGTGTAAAAGAGTAGACTTCCTAGTCTCAGAATATTAAATTGAATACACTGAATGCAGATATTCTAATATCAGTAGAAGGGTCTCTGAAAATCTGTAGGAATTTATGCTGAATTTCCCTTTCCCAAGTTTTATGAAGTCTCTGGGAAAACAAATTTACATATAAAGCATTGCTCTTATAACAACAAAAAGGATAGGGGTATTGCAACTCAGCTTTATAAAGCTTTTGCCATAATTATTATATGCACTTTTACAATTATTAAATATATTTTTCAAACTTTTAGTTACAGAGCACAGGAGTTTGTAACAGATTTTTTTATGAAATATTTGGAAAACTTGAAACTCATACTCATACATAGTGAACCCCTTAACCATTTCATATGGATTGGGAGTGCCAAAGCAATCCTTGTTTTAGCTGAATAATAAAAAGCTCAAAAAAACTCTATCATTCATGCTTCACTTGAAACACAATCAAGTAAGTGCATAATGAAACAAAATTTTGATGTCTTTTGATACCAGTCTCCCTTGCCCACTTGCTAAATTTTCAAACAAGCATCTTCAGGCATTTTCCCATGCTGCTCCTCATACTCCAGAGGTATTCAAAAATAAAAATTAACAAAACAAAACAAAACCACCAACCCAAACCATCTGCAAGTCTCTCTCATGATCCACCTTCAAAATCCTTCTAAAAAGACTCCTTTGCTTAACAAAACTTAACAGTTAAGCTGCTGGAGTGCTGAGATCACAGACCATCATGCTGAGCAAAACTGGCTCATTCTTTTCTTCTACTCCCCCATATTTGTAAATCTGTTGTCTCTTGTCATAGACTGCACATGTTTTGGAGCAGAGATTTTTTTTTTTTGCTTTTTTTTTGTGTTTGTACAATGGCTAGCATCCTCAGGGTCCTGTTCTATGATTAGTGCTATGATAATACAAACACACACAGATAATACATACACTGGACATATGCTTGACAAAAAAAACCAGAGTTAATTTGCTTAGGTTTTTTCACATTTTCTAACTTGACAGAATATAGTCAATTGGAGAATCTCTAAATAATGTGAACATCTGAATTTGGAATGAGCAGTGTATATCTTGCAGAGCAACCCAGCAAGCTGTTTCTAGTAGCATCCAGTTGAATTTACCATTTAAAAAAATCCAAAACTTTACTGTTTCAGTATATTTAGAGAAATAGTCTTTCTTGTCTTCATTTAACCAAGATTTATATCAAGCTTTCCAAATCAATAGTAGTCTGGGAAGCTGCAGCCGAGAGAGAGAGAGAGAGAGAGGGAGAGAGAGTTTCATCAGGATCTTGGAGAAAAAGGGCTGAAGCATTCATATAGTTGGAAAGAGGGGTCATTATGGGATAGGTGAGAAGCCTTGTTATTCTATATTTGGAAAATTTTCTGTCAAGTGTCATTATTCCTTGAAGATTTAACCAGGACAAGAGATCAAAAAATTCAGTATTTTTGCTGCCGACATCTAGCCTCATTCTCAAGAAAGCACCTATCACTGTTACTTACTTAGAATACCACTTGAATGTGTACTGTAATTTTTAGATAATAGGTAATCACAACTGGCAACTTATGATTAATGTAGCACAAGGTCAAAATCATTAAAGAATCATGTGAGATTAGAGCACAAGAAAAGTGGTTTGAACTATATTCATATTAGACATGCTCCTGGGACAATTTATAATCCCCATTCAAATGCCACTGATTTGGGATGAAGTCAATGCAGTTTGGCCCAAATTTTAGAACTCCACAGGAGAACAACAAAATGATAGAAGCCTTAGAGGGGTAGCCATGTTAGTCTGTAACTTGGAAAAACGAGCAGTCCTGTGTAGGGAAGTAAGGGACTAGTCAACTAACTGATAAGCAGGAGCTTATCGGTTAGCACTATCGATTAGTCGCATTCCTCCTCCCCGGCTGCGGCTCTGCAATATTAAGGGACAGGGGAACTGGCATGCAAAGACACTGGCTCAGTCTCTGCTCTCATGGGTCTCTGATCACTCTGCATAACTTTTCCTGCCACCACTCCGCTCTGTAAGGGACAGAGGAGCCAGCGCAAGAAGATGCTGGCTTAGTCCCTGCTCCGATGGTTGAGGAACGGGAGGCACTCCAGGTATTCCTGCACCAGGTCGACAGAGGGTTGCCTTCACCTGCGGCTCTCACGGGGTCAGGAGGATGGCGGAAAAGCTGTTGGACATGCCACACTCACAGCTAGCCCAGATGTGAAGAAAAGAGACAAATACAGTCATCCCAGGAAACACTGTGTATGAAGCCTAGCCCTAATCTTTGAGACGACATTGGAGGTCTTGTTTCAGATGATGACGATGTGCTTCAAGCAAAGCCATCTTTTGCCTAGACAGCAGGCACATATGTCCCAGGGGAGCCTCACTACTCCCATGTCCTATGGACAAGAAGGCATGGGAAGGCCAGGAGCCTGCGGGCAGGAGGAGGGGATGAGGTGGCGCAGCTTCCTTCTGGGTCCCACACACCCCGAGTTCAGCATTGGCGGTGTCCCCACAGAGAGAGAACTTCTATCTCTGCCTGCTGGCGGAGATGGGGGAGGGTGTTGGGGAAGGTGTGTGTGAGCGGCAAATGCCACTTGCTGGAGAGAGTGCTACTGGGGTCTCCTGTTCCTCCTCCTGTCAGGTTCCCATGCAGGGGCTCAGTCTCCTCCACATCCCCATGCTTGACCAGGAGCGGATGCTGCCCGAGAGTGCAGGCATGACCTTTGCAGCACTATTGTGTGTTTCCATGACCCCAGCATCCTTAGTGGCGGCTTGTCATGGGAAGGTGTCCCACCACAGAGGCCAGAATAAAGCAAGCCTGTGCAGGAAGTTTGTGAGAAGGAATGAGGGGTTTCTTTGTGAGAGTGTCATGGGCCTGAGCATTCCAGACTGGTGCTCCATGTGCACCCACATGCATGGGCTGTTGTGCAAGCCCCAGGCTGAGAAGCCAAGCAAGAGTGAACAGCCCCTTGCTGCCTGCCACCTATCCCTGCGTGTGTGTAGGGAAAGTGATGGAACTCACCTGAACTGCCTTCCCCAGCTTCATCCAACCACTCGGAGACATCCTGGGAAGGCGGGGGGGAGGGGAGGGGGAGGGGAAAAGCTCTAGGCTGATGACAACCTCCTGGCTTGCAGGCATGGTGTCCAGGCTGGCCTGCTCCTCCTCCTCCTTTTCGTCCTCCTCTACAGCCCCACCCTCATGGAGGCTGACGATGGGTGAGTCCTGGCTGGAGTTGCCATTGGGAGTGGGAGGTGACCAGCCTCCCTCCCAGGATGGCATCCAGCTGCACATAAAAGCAGCAGGTCTGGGGTGTCGTCCCAGAGTGGGAACTTTGTTCTCTGCCCTTGGTGTAGGCCTGCTACAGTTCCTTAATCTTCATGTGTGCCTGGTCCTATGTGTGGCTGTGCCCTTTCTGGGCCAGGCTGGCACACACCCAGACATAGACATCAGCATTGTGGCATCTGGTGTGGAGATCCTGGAGGTATGACCTCTTGCCCCAGACCTCGATGAGATCCAGGATCTCCACACAAGTCCAGGCAGTGCCCTCTTTCACCCCTGGCCAGGGGCTTCTGAGGTGGCTGCAAGTTTACTTGCAGCCATGGGGGGCTTGGAGGGTGGACTGGTGTCTGCTGCCATGGCTCCTCTTCAGGCTGCTGTGTGGCTCGGGGCTGGCAGGGCCGGTGTGGTGCCATAAACCCTTTCCCTTCTGCATGCAGCTTTAAAGACTACAGGAGAAGGGAATTATTAGAGTTGTCAGGACTGTGGCCAGAGTGGCCACAAGGGCAACTGAGAGAGGCCTCTGGAGGTCAATTAATTCAAAATAACAGCAGCTGAGTGTCCACACTAACCCTATTTCGATATAGGCGTTATTTCTCATCAGAAGCAGGGTTTATTATTTCAAAATAACAAGCCCATTATTTTGAAATCATTTTGAAATAATGGGCTTGCTGTGTGGATGCACACCTTGTTATATCGAAATAAGGGGAGTTATTTTGAAATAACTCCCCCAGTGTAGACATGACCTTAAGTGCCATAGGACAACTCATTCTTTTTAAAATGATAAAAGGTTTAGAAAACCTGACCGATGAGTAAAGATTTTAAAAAAGTGATCGATAGGTTTCCAGGAAAGAGAACTGAGGAGACTTACCCTGATAATCTTCAGATATATTAAAGGCTTTTATAAAGAGAATGGTGATCAATTGTTCTCCAAATTGACTGAAAGTAGGGCAAAAAGCTATGGGCTGAATGTACCTTGAGGAGATTTAGGTTAGCAGTGGCGGATTTACCATTGGGCCAATTGTTCCATGGCACTGGGTCCAAGTTCAGAAGTGTTCCATATCTCTTCCTTCCTCCCGCTGCATTGTGAGCCTGCAGGGAATGATTGGACGGGAGCTGAGAGCCCAAGGTACCCTGGGAGCTGTAGTTCCTTGCCCAGATCCCTGCTTAGAGAAACTGGTCCTGGAGCAGGGAAGGGAATACATTTTCCAGCATTCCCTTGGCTGCTAGCAACAAGAAAGGGAGGGAGAGGGAGTGGAAGAAGCTATGAGAGCCTTCACAACACTTGCTGTGAATGGTGTTCCAGCTGCTGGAAGGGGCTGGTGAGGGGGGAACATGTGTGCAGAGGGGGGTAGAAGACTTTGGTTCAGATCTCATCTTCAAAAGCCCTCCCCAGACTGGGTTAGGGATACTAGTGGCCTTGGTTCGCTGTGCCCAAAGAAGGAACTGGGTGAACAAAGCGGACAAGGCACTTCTGTCTGAATTCTAGCAAGGAAGGTATGTGGACCCCACCAGGGGTATGTCTACACTGCAGAGTTATTTCAGGATACCGGAAGTATCCCCAAATAGCTATTGTATGTCTATTGACGAGCCTGTTATTTTAAAAGAGATTTTGAAATAACAGGTGGCTTATTACAACATCCCGGTAACACCTGTTCCATGAGGGTTAAAGGGCATTTTGGAACAGCGCATTATTTCAAAACTTGGCACTGTATAGACAGCACCAAATTACAAAATAAGTTATTTCAAAATACACTCAAAATAAGCTACGGAATTTCGAGCTAAGGGTGCTGTGTAGACACACCCCAGGAAAGGTTACTATGATAAGGCTGTAGGCCTGGGCAGTTTTAGGTACAAAATCAGGCACACAGGAGGATTTGACTCTACTTCCACAGCCATGGAAGCAGTAATGGGCTTTTCCTTTCCAGATTTGTCTAATACTCAGAAAGGGAATCTAGCACTTTCCTTCCAGATTTGAATAGCAATGCTTAAGTTTCATTTTGGGCTGCTATTATATCATTTATCCAAAATCAAATACTCATCTATCATTCCGCTCTATGGACAAATAGAAATTGAATTAACCAAATATGACCACAAGAGATTTTTTTTTTTAATTTCAGGTGTTCTCAGGCATGTGGGTGTCTTTAAATAAAATAATAACATTTAACTAAGGAGTATTTGAATTACATTTCGTAACCCAAACAAATTTGTGTACAAATGTAACTACTTGTCTGAGGCTATTGCATATGCTTGAACTCAAAACTGCTAAATGAGTAAGCCTTTAAGTAAGTAAATAAATGAGTTAGCAGGTAGCAGCATGAGGCTCTTATCAAGGCCAGCTACTATGGGGAAAATGTAATACTGTACAAGCTGAATGAGTGGACTATATTTCATATTGTTTTGTGCTTTTTCTTGGTTCTTCATAACCTCTTTGGGGCAGAACCTTTGTGTTATTACAACACCTAGTACAATGTGTATGTGTGACTATCTAGAAGAAAAAAATCAAAGCTGTTAAAGAAAGGAAATAAAAAACTGAATTGCTGGTGACCACTAGGGACCTGGTAAACAAGAAAATAAACTTCTTTAAAATGTGTGGTGGAGAATGTGTGTTCTGCAGAAAGAAAGATCAAAATAAAATCATACAAGAACCAGAAAAATCCATATCCTTGGCTTCCTTGATTTGTGAAAGAAAATTACTCTATTGCCCTTACTAAAATAAACTGAACAAAATCCTTGTGAAATTTATGTCCATTAATTGGAGGAGGAACTGTACAATCTGATTACCTAAAAGTCTTTTTAATGTCAGTAAATTGGGGGGATGGGAGGAATTAAATCAACAATACAAGTAAGATACATTCACAAAGAGAAAATGTGTATGCTTATTCAGTTATATTCTTCTAGGCATCAGGATGTAAAGATGCTTGTACTGTAATTACTAAACATCATTTTTAAAACATATTATGTCCTACAGCACTTAGCCTTGACAAACAATTACTAGATATCACATTCAACAGGATACAAAAAGCAATCCATCACAAGGTTAAAATTAGTCTTTGAACAATAGATGCTTTCAAAGCAATTCCGAATTCTAAACTGCTTTATATCAGTACCTTCTGATGTGGAGGGAGGAGGGGAAAGGGGGGGAAAAAACAAGAACAAAGGATATTTGCAAAACTTATGATCTATTTTCTGTATAGCCATGTATTTTATAAAATCTGTGACAGATTTACATGGGATAGCATATGATGAAACTTTTGCTATTAAACTGCAGTTTAGTCTAAAATTTTACCCATAGAAGAAAAGCGGGATGGACCTATAATTATTAAACTTAAAAGGTAATAACTGTATATTTTGATTTTTCATTTTGTTTCAGGTTGGTTAAATGATAATCTCATGAAGCTGCTGTAATGCCTCTTTTGCCCTTACAGTCTAGGGTCTTCATCTTTCAGGATATACGACAGTAATAAAATTCATGATGAAAGTATGGGAAACCATGGGAAATACAGATTGGCCAGGGAGCCTGGTACACAGGAGAGGATATAGTTCAGGTGTGTCGTGATGTTCCCAACTTCTAGGAGGCACTAGTATGGTTCAGATGGACACACATGAACATTGACCTAACCTGAAACATTTTGTTTACTTTTGGGTCAACAAACTGAAATGAAACATTTATATTTTGAAATGAAGAAATATTTCATTTCAACCTTTCCTGATTGCACTTTTTTAAAAATTTAATTTCCTCAAAATATTTCAATTAGGGATGTTAATATGTGTTTAATTAAGTAAACATGTAGCTTGAATTTTTCAGTGTGAGAGTGGGGGTGCAGAAACAGACAGAGCCTGTGCGTAACTATGAAGGTTAACCGATGAGTCCAGGTTCGTCCATCAATTGTGCACACAGTTACACTGTCACGTCCCTAATTTCAATATATTACCTTTCTGGTCCTGGTTCATGCCAAAAACAAATGTCAAACTGTAGGAATTTCCTACAAGATGGAAATTCCATTATTTGGTCAGGGCTAGTTTAATACAAAGTTGAATAAGATCTCTCTAAACAACTTCTTGGAAAAAAAAACTAGACACATTTATAACATATATAAATCTCCTAAATGGCTCCTTCGTCAGGAAGGTAAAACAATGTATCTATGCAGCCAAAATGACAGATACTCAGTGCTGAGAAAGTTGACTGAGAACATGATCAGCAGTGCTATACCTAATAATGCCATGAAACAGTCCATTGGCTTGAGTATCTACAATAAATCCAAGGTACATGGGGCTTCAAGTAATCTCAATTATAGTGGCATGCTCTAACCTATTGATATACATGGCACACATCATGTCAACACAGACAAAGCTTTACAATTGAACAAACTGATTGGATTTCAAAATTTGTCAAGATTTGCTCCATACTTAGACATCTAATTTAGGGAAACACCTGACAAGCATGGGTGAGCAAATATCTCAGGATTCTGTTTTAAGTACAGGTTGAGTCTTTCTAGTCTGGCATTCTCTGGTCTGGAAATATCCATGGTCCAGCATGATTTTAGTTAGCCAGATGTTCACTTATCATGAGTGTGGTCAAGTTTCCTACGATCCCATAAAGTTTGTTTACAGCTGTTATTTAGCTCTAATTTACTCCTAACTGTCTTCTAAGAACCCAGTAAGCAGTGGAAGTATTGGTAATACTGATAGACCATATTGACCTCCCAGGGTTCAGTAAATTCTTTGGTTTGGCACTAGTCAGGTCCTGAGGGTGCCAGACTAGAGAGGTTCAATTTGTATCAATGCAATCGGAGATTAGAGCTACTTGAGCACTTACACTTGCCTTCATCATGTGTCTGTAAAGGTAAAGATTCTACCTTTGCCTCTGATTTAGAGTTTAGTAGCAGAAAGATTTCTTTTAAGATTTCAACAGTACACTAGCTTCAGCTTGGTTCCTCAGATCTGAAAAATGAGCTAGCAGATTGCTTCAAAGATGTCAAAGGGCTGCTTGGGTCTGCTAAGTGAGATTTATGCTAAAGTGGACAATGAACAATGCAGTTTTGACTGGGTAGGGGGAACGTGCTCATATCTGAATCTTTTGAAGACTTCCACCTCCAAATTTCCCATGCTGATTCTGAACAGGCCTTATGAGCTGCTTTCATATAGAGTAGCCTAGTGTATTTTCACTTTGAGCTGATTGCTTGAGGCAACATTTTCTGGCAGATCTTGCTTCCAGAGAAGTCTCAGTACCCCTGAGACTCCACAAATATTGAATGTAACTATCAGTAGGAGATGTCATCTGATCATGCTCTGGGCAGTGCTTGCATCTCCCCAGTTACTTCCCCTGTTGTCTGTAAAAGGATGACCCACAAACAATACCAGAAAAGAAAAATCAGACACACAAGAAAAAACAGAGACCAAGAAAAAAAAAAACAAGCCTTGAGATACATAGCCTTGATGTGCATCAAAGAAAGCAGAATGTAAGTGTAGGGATTTATTTTACTTTTAACCTTTTGGAAAATCATTGAAATAAAAATTTTCTGATTTCTTGAGATTACTTCTTAACTTACTATCATAACCATTAGCAGAAATTATCCACAAAACATTACTTAACAAAAAGCTTAAAAATGAATTGTTTTAATATTTTTGGCTGCTATTACTATTCAGTATTCAATTTCACTGGAAATAAAAAATAACCAGCTAATTATTCTTATTGACACTAATGTCAGCCACAGAAAATGCAGAATTCTGAAAATCAGCACAAATTAACAAGTTTGTGTCTACAATATAGCAAAATGACTGTTGTACTATTTTCTAATACCTTGAAGCTAAGTAACAACTCAGGCTTAATCAAATACAAGTTGTGGCTTTGATATTACCACCAATGATTTATTTGTGTAGCTTGTATTAAAATACTTGATTAGCTTTATCCATACCTGTAAATCATTACATTGGCTAAAATATGGATAAGTAATTGCAGAAAAGTATTTCATGATAATAATCTTGAGCAGATGCACAAATAGGGCCATCAATATGAAATTTACTATCCTGGTGCACAGAAAGAGGTTTCAGTGTTTCTCTTTAGCATGGTGGAGGAATGTGATGAAAGAGGACTATACATATTTATATTAATTGCGTATTTAGATCTGTATCCCAAAATGTGTCTGTTGTGCTTGAATTATAAAATATCTTCATATTGCCTTTAGCAGGGGAGACTTTTGACAGGACAGCAAGGAATGAGAGAATTTTTCCCATTAGGCCACACTGGCATGTAGCTAGGTGGGTTTTTTCACCCTTCCCATAGCCTCTCAGTAGCAGTACTAGGTTAGAAGCAATAGAATTTGAGGTTTATATCATGCTGTTATGATTTCTGATTTGGCAAAACTTGTGGCTGGTGTCTAGTGTGGGAAAAGGATAAAAGCATCAGCTCCCAGAGGTAAATGAATTGCACATTTGGGCCTTGCATTCATAGGGAAAGGAGAAGCCTGAAGTCATGGTAGACAGAGGTTCCTGCAACCCAGGCTTGCTGCCTCTGTCATTTCACCCTGCTTTATGCGAGGAAGGTGGGAGGGGAGATTTCACAATGGAACTGAGTCTATGGGATAGACCAGAGAGGGTCTACCCTGAGTTAGTGTGTGGTTCATAGGAAAAGCCCTGTAACCCACACTAGATACAATTAAATGCCTGATACATGAGAGCCGGGGTGGGCAATTTAATATACTCCTCCATACTACCTTGAATAACTGTTTGACTTGCATTTAAACTGATGCATATCTGCCAATTGTTCGCCTGCTCCCTCTGATCAACGGGGTCTGTCAGTTTCCACTCCCTCCCTTACAGTGGGGGGGGACTGTCATCACACCAGTGAACTCTTTGAGACTGAATGGGCCTAACTGCCCCACAGCTGAACAGCCATCATGGAATTATTCTCCAAGATAGATCCCGATAGATATTCCAGATGACCGGAAGAATATAGTATGAATAATATGGCTCAAAGAGAATCCAGCGTTGGGCTCCCTAAAGTTCTGCTGCTACTGCAGGTCATCCCAAGTCTTCAGCACCATCCTGTCCTGCTAGTCTCTGCTAGTTGTCAGAAGCCAAAAGCGGTTCTCTGCTGAATGAAGCTATTTCAGGAAAAGATCTATAAGATGAGCCTACTCAGGTGTCAGCCACCATCTTATATGATGTCCTTATAGCCCTGATTCTGTATCCCCGATTGCACAGATGCATTTGCAGCATCCTGTTTATATTCATCACCATCAGGATCCCAGCGGCAGCCAAAGTACTTCATGCTGCCTGCCTGGCAGCACTTGCTTTGAAAGCAGTGCTGGCTTGCAGACACAAGAAGGATTATAGAATGAAGAGGAATCATGGGAATTACCAGTTTGTCCCCAAATCCTACCATTCCATCACATTCCCATCAGACTCCCACAATGCACAGCATGCAAAATCACAGAATTGTTATAGAACAGCAGCTGAGAAAATGCACTATGGGATATCTGACCAGAATGCTGAGCATTAATTGCAAAACAGTGTAGTGGTAGGTGACAGCAAAGTTATGAGGCAACAATTACTTGATCACAGGATAACAATGAGCTGTGTACCACTGATTGTTCAACAGTTGTTGCAAATCACTTATGTGGATAAACAAAACTTATCCAGGAAAGTGGGGAAGAACAGCAGAAAACGCTGTGATGATCGAGTGTGTAGGAGTCACAGGAGGATATGGGCTTGCTAGTTGGAATGTAATGCAGTGTAGTTGTAGCTGTGTCAATGCTGATGTAGAGTTCTCTATGGCTCAAAAGCATTTCTTTCTCCCCAAAAGAAGTTGGTCCAATAAAAAATACTACCTCTCTCACTTTATCACAACAAGAATGTAAGTTGGATCTCTTCCTTTCCTATAATTAAAAAGGAAAGCCTATCTAACTTAGCTTGTAATTAAGAGAAAGATTAGATGAGAATGCAGGAAATTTTTTTTACATCTTTCTCCCCTAATATTCTATTCCAATTGCATTGTTTTAATGCACTGGTCATAAATTTCTGGAGGGATGAAACACAGGTGTCCCAAACCCAGTTGAATCTGAGGGTGATAAGCAATTGCTACACACAGGGTAGAGTAGGACTCTGGTCTGAAGTAGGAAAGTCATGGTATTCTACCTGGAGACAGCTACAGATAAGACTAACACTTGATAGACCAGAAATGGGACAGAGAAGTAGCTAGTTCTGTACCCATGACAAGTAAATAATTGGAATGGTAACTGATTAACAGTGAGAAAAGGCATTTTTAAAGGATAAGTACCAAGCCTCCAAAGTTTAGTGGTCAACATATAGATGAAGAAATTATTTTAAAAAATCAACACCTAAGAGCTATATCAGAAAATTAAAAATCAAAATTTGTACATAAAAAAACAAAGAGGCAACTATTTAGTTAAGAAAATTCTTCATGTATTAGCAAAGCTCCTGTCATCCACTCTGGACACCTTTACCAGGCTCATTTATTGCCTAATTAAATATTAACACGTCTTGATCCAATCTGTGGCATAATTTTAATTACTGTTTTCTCTTAGGAAAGCCATATAATCAATGTTTTTATAGCTGTTCCTAGAGGCTGTTTTGTAAAACCCCATTAGTAAATTGTGATCCATCACTAAAATATTTTCCTCCAGATTGTTATTAGTAAATCAAGTCCATTCCATTATTCTGGGGAGGGAAGGGGAGGAGAGACTTTTTATTTAAGAGAAGCAAAACTTTGTTTCTTCAATAATCTAAATTACAAATTTTGGAAAAAAAAACCTATATAAAAATAACTATGACCAATTATTCTTTTAAAATACGTGAATAATCAAAACTATTTTTTATTGCTGGATGATGCAATTAAACAGAGAATCAGGCTTCTGAAGGATACATTTATTTACATTTTCTTCTCAGAATGACTTGTAAATATCAAGGAATGTTTCATAGTTACCTGCATCATTTTCTCTTTCCACTCAAGATTAAGAATGTTTACATGCTCCCCGTCTGTATACTAGGGGATAAGTTTGAATTAAGATACACAACTTTAGCTACGTTAATTGTGTAGCTTAAATTGAAGTATCTTAACCTGAATTTTGGTGCCATCCACACTGTGGGAAGCAGAAGGGCGCACACTCTTCCTTCAGCTTTCCTTTCTCCTCTTAGAAGCAGGACTACTGGCATCGACGGGAGTTCCCTCGCAGTTCGAATCAGGGTGTCTTCATTAGACCCGCTAATTCGGACCCCAGAAGATCGACTGCGGCTGCTTCGATCTTATCTGTGTGGACATGGCCTCTATAAGCATAGATTAGCATCACTATATATTTAGGGTGAGAAACATGAGTATAACATGTAAACTAATTATTTCAGTATGTGATAATCAGATCCAGTCACACCGAATGAGGACTTGGTATAAGTTTTGGAAAGATAGGAGGTAAATCTCTAGTGGAAGAAATATTTTTACACGTTCCCATGATAAATTAAATACAGATTGAACCTCTCTGGTCCAGGACTGTCTGGTCCAGCAATATCCGTGATCCAACAGGACCATAGACATTGCTGACTAGACAGCCCCTGGATCATAGAGCATTAGGAACAGAGGGGCAGGGAGCAGAGCCGGGAACCCAACAGCTGGGGCTGTCCCCAGACAGCAGAGCCCCAGCAGCCATAGGGCAGTGAAGACCCAAAAGCCTTGGAGTCACAGTGCACCAACAGCCCCAAGGTGGCAGACTCCTGATGGCCCTGGGGTGGCAGATACATGGTGAACCCTACAGTCCTAGGGCAGTGGCAGCCCCGGGGCAGCAGAAACCCCAGCGGCCTTGCGGCTGGCTGTGGAGCTGGAAGCCTGGTGGCAGGGGACAGGGGAGTCCTGTGGCTAGGAAGGGAGCCCTGCCGGGTCTGTTGCTGGAGCCTGGGAGAACCCAGAGTCCACAGCAGAGGGGTAGAATTGACCTTGTTCAGGACCGGTCAGGTCCCAAGGGTGGCAGATCAGGGAGGTTTAACCTGTATAAATGCTATCCACTAAACTTGCAACTTGATATCATAAGATTTTTAATCATCTTTATTTGTTTTAAACACATTTCTGCCCACCTTAGGCAAAATTCCTATTGAAGCCAAAGGAAATTTTGCCTGGGAAAGGAATGCAAGACTGGACCATTTACCAGCACTGTTCTTTGAATCTGATTACATACAGTGCTGCATATTTAACATAACTGTGGAAAAATATAAACCATGCAAATGTCAATCCCAGCTAATTTGATTCTTGATCCTAATCTAGCACTTCTACATTCTGTAAGAGATTCAAGTCATTTTAATTCAATGCTTGCTGTTACAGAGGATCTTTATTAAATATTTTGATCTTGGCTAGATGCCTCATCTACTTAAAATAATCCATTAAATAAACCAATGTTTTCCTTTATGTACTGGCTATCACAATATGCACATTTAAAAACCTGTACTCCCCACAAAATGGCCTATTTTCAGTTTGTTCTAATAATGATGTAAAGATGAAAGCTGTTGACATAACAAGCACAGTAGATCTAATCTATCATAATATGTCAATAGTTAACAGAAGAGATAAAATTAAGACAGTTTATGAGTGAAAGATAGATTCTTTTGTAGTTTTTTCTATTAAGCAATTTGTAAAAGCTTTTAAATCATATCTCATACACTTTGAAATAAATTAATATTCTAATGTTAGGCCCTGTTCTAATAACTGTAACACGGACTTTCAAACAGTCATCATCTTGATAACAGTATTATGGGGGCAGATTCAGCCCACATCTTTATGGCTAGAGGCCTACAAAGCACTAGAAGCAGTGCAGCTCTGCTGCACAATATAGGGAAGGGTGTGTGATGACAATACATGATGTGTGTCCACCTTCAGTGCATAGAGTCCAGCTCTGTAGAATATGGCTGGGAGTGGATGGGGTTCACCAGGGAAGAATGGTACCTGGCTAGCCAGTTCTCCTCCTCTCTCTCAGTGCTTAAAGGACTACAGGATACAGGAGGGCTCTGCAGTCTAGAAAGTGGGATTGCTTTTCTGAGTCTCCATGCAGAGATAACCTGCATGTTGGGCTGAAATTGGATCCCTGGGTTAAGCTATTAATACCCAAGTCAAATTTGCTTGAGTGTTTTTAATGTAAGTATAAGACAGGAATCTATATAAATAGGTGTTGAAAGACACTGGACTATATATACACAGGGACTGTCATGCAAAACATAAGCGCAGATTCTCTGCTTCTCTCATATCCACTAGGTGCTAGGGTTTCGAGATCCTGGTCCCAAATATTTTGCTTCTAACTCAGGCCCAAGGTATCTTAGGATATCTTTAAGACTTGCATACTATGTCAACCAACTGTTGCCCTGAACTGCTGGTAACCCATTAGGGGCCACTCAGGTCACACCTCCAATTCACTCCCCTATACCAGGGGTGCAGGAAGCAGAGCATTCCCCAGATGAAATCCTGGTTTCACTGTAGTCAATGGTAAAACTCCAATTGATTTTAGTGGTATCAAGATTTCACAAACCCCAGGCCTACAGTCTCTCTAGATCAGACAAGTTTACAGCTCTTTTGTTTCAGTCCAGCACAAAGAGCCTGAAATGTGCAGAGAATCTGGACCATTACCTATCTGATGACAAAGATGATGGCCAGATCAATATTCAGTTCTTAACGAAGAAACATTTGGAATGTGCTCTTGCTAAGTTTTTCCACATGCCGTTATCATTTTAGTGAACATTGCTTTAGGTGCTTTACTACATGTAAGGCTTATGTTCCAAGATACTGATTTTTAAGAGCTTAAATGGGTTATACAAACAAAACATGTCTTTTACTTCTATGTGCTATCTTAAAATATCTATCTAAGTGTACTGAAAATTGAATTATAATGAATTATTAAGAGAATGGGGTCATCACAATTTCTAAAACAGTAAGAACAAAACTTGATCCTCAGTGGATGGTGTGTTAGAATATGACATAAGCTGAAAAGCAAGTATAGCTCTCCTTAGAGCTCTGGTTAAGGTAGCAGGCGTAACCTGGCTGACAAATATGTAGCTTCCAGCACACATGGTCTGCTACCTTGGGAGTAAGGTCTGGCTGCTGACCCATCTACATTTATTGTGGTCAACAGCATACAAAAGAAGTTGCATACTTCTCCTTTTTTGAAGGAGCAATAAAATAAGTTTTCTTGCCAGCAAGTTGAAGAAGTATGGATTGGGTAAGGTGGACAGAAATCTGGCTAGATTGTTGGGCTCATCGGGTACTGATCAATGGCTTGATGTCTGATTGGTGGTTGGTATAAAGCAGAGTGTCCCAAGGGTCAGTTCTGGGGATGTTTTTGTTCAATATTGTTATTAATGACCTTGGTGAGGGATGGATTGCACACTCAGTAAGTTCGCAGAAAACACTATGCTGGGGGAGAAGTAGATACGCTGAAGAGTAGGACTAGGGGCCAGAGTGACCTGGACAAATTGGAGGCCAAAAGAAATCTGACGAGGTTCAAGAGGACAAGTGCAGAGTCCTGCACTTGGGATGGAAGATTCCCAAGCATTGCTACAGGCTGGGAACGGACTGACTAAGCAGCAGTTCTGCAGAAAAGGTCCTAGGGATTACAGTGGATGAGAAGCTGGATATGAGTCAACAGTGTGCCCTTGTAGCCAAGAAGGCTAATGGCATATTGGGGTGCATTAGTAAGATCATTACCAGCAGATCTAGGCACGTGATTATTTCCCTTTATTCGGCACTGGTGAGGCCACATCAGGAGTACTGCATCCAATTCTGGGACCCCCATTATAGAAAGGATGTGAACACATTGGAGAAAGTCCAGCAGAGGGCAACAAAACGATTAGGGGGCTGGAGCACATGACTTCTCAGGAGAGGCTGAGGGATTTGGACTTATTTAGTTCACAGAAAAGAAGAGTGAGGGGGATTTGATAGAAGCCTTCAACTACCTGAAGGGGGGTTCCAAAGAGAATGGAGAGAAGCTGTACTTAGTGGTGGCAGATGACAGAAAAAGGAACAATGGTCTCAAGTTGCAGAGGGGGAGGTCTAGGTTGGATATTAGGAAAAACTATTTCACTAGGAGGGTGGTGATACACTGGGATGGGTTACCTAGGGAGATGGTGTAATCTCCATCCATAGAGGTTTTTAAATCTGGGCTTGACAAAGTCCTGGCTGGGATGATTTAGTTGGGGTTGGTCCTATTTTTAACAGGGGGTTGGACACGATGATCTACTAAGGTCTCTTCCAACCCAATAATTCGATGATTCTATGAAACTTTACTGGGGGATGCAGCCAATTTCTACCTGCCTTAGCCATATTTTGCTGAGCTGCACAAGGGCTTAAACTGTGACTCAAATGAGAGTGTCAGTTAAACAAAAATGATTTTTGTAGACTGTTATGTCAAGTGGTCAAGTGTATTTTTCCCAAGAACAATACTTGGCAAATTCTTTAGCCAGCAATCATGGAGTCTCTGAAGCCAATCAGATGCTAAATGGGCAGCTTTAGGTCACATCCCTCTGTGAATTATCTGTGTGCATTCAAAGGACTTGTGTGCTGAAAATAGAGCTTCCAAATTTCAGAACGTGTTTGGAAATTCCTTTAATATAATAACCACTTCTTGTATTGCAATTATACAATGTAGAGTCAACTTTGAGAAGAAAACCCCACATTTTTTGTTTAAAATGTGTGCCACCCTGTTACTTTGCGATAATTGGGCCCAGTTTGGCAATTAATCAATACTGAAACCTTCCTTAACTTCCATATGCATTTCACAAATAGAATGAACAATTGTTAGATCAGACCCCTTGAGAAGTAATGTAATTTTTTAAGTAGCTTTTTCCCCAACAAGTAGAAGCATGCTGAGAATAGCAAACTACCTTCATTGTACACACATTGTTATCGGCAATCTTACTTCTTGTCAAAATATTTCCTATACAAATGCAAGTGCTGACTGTTTGACACACTTAAAGAAGGACTTTTATATCTCTCTGCCACCATTCTACTCCATGTTAATGTAACACAACTTGTTTGGGAGCAGACAGGCACATTTGTATTAAAAAAAAATCCACTGCCACCAGAATCTATACCATAAGCTCACTGTCTCCTCACTAGATATCACTTTGAATATTTAACCAACTATATGGATAATAGAGCATTTTTCTGTTCTAAATGATCAATCTTAGCATATCAAGACTCACTTTCTTTTTTTAAGTGAAGATAAGTTACCACATTAAAAATAAATGAGCAATTTTTGTCAGTTGATTGGACATTGAGTACACATAATGCATCACCAGTAGTTTTATATGCTAGTCTGTTGCTAACCTCAAGAAGCACTTGTATCTATTGCTTTTGTGATTCAGAAGACAATAAAATATTTTATCCAATCATCTGAAGAAACTCCAAAGACTGAAATGTCTTGGAAATACACTGGCATTTGTATATCAAATTACCTCTGAAACCCCCCAACCAGAGTAACTCTTGCATAATCCATTTGAAATACAGCTTCAATATTCAAAAAAATCAATAATTTAAATCACAGGTTGAGCATTTTTGTATTTCCACTGCAGACTGTCATTTTTCAAAATGAAAATGCTAATAGCACCAAATGGGAAAGCTCCTTTCAGTCAGAAGAGGTGCATGAATACAAACATGGACTGGCTAAAAATGTTGGTTTGATCTCTTCCCATCCACCTATTCACCCATGTAGTACAAAACATCTTAAAATCAACACGTTTCATTTTAGCACTTCTAAGCAATATGCATCTTTGTTGTACTTGATACTTTTGTGCATGACCAGTTAAATATATCAAGACATTTCATAATAAATATGAATACTAAATGAGTAATACATTTAAAATCATATTATTAAATTGCATTATTTATGCACAATCTCTAATGTTAATATTGGAAAACATTGGCTAGACCATTGGTGAGTGTGGCGGGATGACTGGACCACACTGGTTGCCAGGGGTTAAAGGATGTAGGAGGGAGCTTGTGCAGACCCTGGGCCAATTAGTGGGAGGCTTTTAAGGAGCCAATCTGGGTATAGCTTGCTGGGGCAGCCCTGTATAAAAGGAACTGCTTGGCAGAGAATAGTTAGGTCCTGACCAGGGAAGATGCAGGACTGGGCTCCTGGAGAAGCACCTTTGGGAGAGCAGTGCTGGGCAGGCTCAGGGAGGCTAGAAAGGGAGGCTTCTGCTTGATACTTGCCAGGCTGCTGGCATTACTTCTAGGGCCAGGAAGTCACAAAAGATCACAGGGGAAGTGGCCCAAGGAACAAGAGGCAGTGGAGGGGAGTAAAGGAGGTCAGGACAAGGCTGCCACCAGAGGGTCCATGGGTCGGGATCCAGAGTAATGGACAGGCCTAGGTCCCCCCTTCCCCTTCCCACTTGCACCATACTTTGCCACCAAGGCATGGCCCTTACAGACTATGGCTTGCTTCTGAAACAGAGGGGCTGGGCTTGGAGGCCACAGCTGGCCACAGTGGCGGGTGACCAGGGAACTGCTGATACCCTCCTGGGAGGACAGTGTGGTCCATACAGACTGTGGTGTACCCCCGAGACAGAGGAGCTACATTTGGAGACCACAACTGGCCACAAGGGCCAAGAAACCCATGGAAGGGGGATGAGAGATCATTGGTGTGGACACTGCTGGAGGGCACTCTCCTGAAGAGGACACCACGGTCAGGGAGCAATGTGGGTCTGGAACTATAGTGTGGAGTGAGGATGGTGGGAGACACCAGCCAGAGGGAGGCACTCAGCAGACAACGGAGCTAATTCCCAGAGTGACCAGCAGGTGGTGAGTAAGGCCCTGCTATGTAACAGTAATTTCTGCATGTGTTATGCATGTGAAACAGCTTAAAATATGCATTACAAATTACATAGAAATCTAATACATGTTGTATAAATATATGTCCTATGATGACTGCTTTGCAAAGTGTGCGTGATTCAATATATATTGCATGACATTTGCATAACTGACATGAGTATGGCCATTATGGAAGAAATTACCAGCAAAAAATCAGATTGGGGGAGGGGAAGGCGAATAAAGCAGATATGTGCAAACTAGGAAGAACTGAAAGAGAGAGCCACATTGGGGTTAAGGGTCTAGAATAGGAGGGAGAGAAGCCACTTGTATAGATTGTCTGATAATAAAGGGAGTCCATCCCATGTCTGGATTTCAAGAGTCAGATACTGTCTCTGCAAAGTCTGAAAAGTGACTGCTCCTAATGGGCAATTCTTCAACATTATTAGAGACCTAAGTAAACTCCAATGGACAAAATTTGCTAGGTGCATTATAGAAATAATGCATTACTTTCTCAACTGAAAATGTTTTTAAGAGAAAGCTTATAATCAATATATCCAAGGGTTAGCCTGGAAATTCCAAAGTATGATTTCATTTTGGAGAATTCATAACACATTTAACAGTATACAGATAACCAGCCTAAAGTCAGCAAAACATCTAAACTTTTTTATTTAGCACTGCCATCCTGAACATTCACAAACTCTATTGATAACCTTATCTAGCAATCACACAAATTAATCTAGCCAATCACCATAAAAAGAATAATTAACTTAAATATTGAAATAATAAACTGCTTAAAATCCCAGAACTTTTCATTTAGAAATTTCAAAAAAGTACATTTCAACTATTTTGAAAATTTCTATGAAAAATATTGAAATGGGAAATTGATGTAAACTAGTTTTTTTTTCCCAACAATTTTGGTTTGGCCAAATAAGCATTTCCCAGTAAAAAAATGTTCTGCCAAAAAATTCCTGAGCAGCTCTATTGAATATTGCATTCTCAAATCAGAGTGGTTGCACAGACACCAGCCTTCATCAGAGCCAGACACAACTACCAAAAAAAAAAAAAAAAAAAAGATGAATTTTAACAATTCGAGAATGGTCAAATAACATATTGAGGATAGTGATTATCTCTGGTCCCAAAGATTACATGTACAAGCCATAAAACACATAGCAAAGAGTAAACTGCTCTATACCTCTAGAAACGAGAATTATATATATGAATTCAGAATTACAGACTGTGTATATGCAAAACTGGATAAATGAGGACCCTCAAGTTCATATTTCATAGCTGTGACTATGAAATGATTATCAGATATGCTAAAATTTTAATAAAAAGAATATACAAATATTCTGAAGAAATTATATCTTTTTAAAACTTAATTTAGAATGTTTGTGTTCTGCGTTTAGTCCCATGGTGCCTATGAAAGGCTTTGTTTATTTTTTGCTAATACATAAGACAAAATTAAATCTGTGCACTACAATCTTTCATGGCATGAAGGCCCTGATTTAGCAAAGTATTTAAGCATGTGCTCAATTTTACATATATCAGTACTCCCATTTATTGTATTAGGATTTACAGATTTAAAGTAAAACACAGGCTTAAATGCTGATTTGGAGGCTTCAGCTCACCATGTACATTCTTGTCCTGAAAAAGATTCCTATTGATTTCTATAGGCTTTGGATCAGGCCCAATAAAGCACAGTTCTGGTTGAACCTCCCTAGTCCGGCACTCTCTGGTCTGGCAATATCCATGGCCTGGCATGGTTTTAGTTAGTCAGATATCCGGCATGGCCAAGTTTCCCACCGTTCCCTAAAGTTTGTTTACAACCACCAATCCTGAATCTCAGTGTTCTGTACTAAGACCCCTAAATGTCTTCTAAGAGCCTAGTAAGCAGTGGAAGTGTTGGTAATGCTGCTAGACAATATTGACCTTCCATGGTCCGGCAAATTCTCTGATTCAGCACTGGCCAGGTCCTGAGGATGCCAGATTAGAGAGGTTCAATCTGTATAGGCAAAATCAGGCAGGTTTGCCATAGCACTTTAGGTAAAATTTTGAAAACGTAGGGTTTTTTTTTCTAAAATAAAGGGTATTATGTAATTATAGTCCTAACATCTCAACAGAAAGCTTGTTAGGATGGAATCTGGACTGTTTCATTAACCATACTATATTTATCCATAGTTCCTCCACCTTTAATTCATAGCACCATTATGCTATGCTCTTTATCTGTTTTGCATAAGGCTATAAACAAATACAATTATTGATAAGGATATTTAATATCCCACATACTATGATGTGTAACAATGTAATTTCCAACTTTGTTAACATGTAGTCACTAGATTCTCAGCATGTTGAGAAATCATACCATTTTGTAAAAAAGCAGTATTAAGATATGTTCATATTATAACAGTGCAATAACAATGTTAAAATGTTTATTTAAATAATTTAGTTTTACTATGGGTTTTTACTCAAGAAAGCTTATGCCTAAATAAATCTGATAATCTTTTAAGTGCCACAGGAATCCTTTTTATTTTTGCAGATACAGAGGAACACGGCTATCCCTCTGATAGCTTTACTCTGGTAGTTGACACCCTCTCCCTCAACATTATATTATCATAAGACATTTCACAGAATGTGAATACAATTGCGTAACTATATAACTGAGGTATATTTTTAATCAATTATGATTCTTAACTAACACTGTTTTAAAGAAAGTCCAAAAAATGCACAGTGTACATTTTACATATAAACTCATATGCTGGATAAAACACAAAAACAGCAAACCACTAATATTTTTCAAAATGTTAAACATCATCTTTATTTTATTCAGAGCTTCCAGAGCTTTTAGATACATTTCTTAATTTGCCCACTGCCATATAGCTGTAGGAGGCTAACAAAACCCTCAGTGTTCACATGACAACTCTTGTTGACAACCCTTGTTCAAATGCATCCTTATTCTGTCATCTACTGGCAGTGTGCTTTCTAGTCATGTTCTCTGCCAGTCCTTACCAGTTTGCCAATTACACAAGCTGCTTCCCAGACATCAGACAAAAATTCCACAAGACTGCTGTGCAAGCGTACCCTAATTAACCATCAGCTTAATTAGACAATTTACTGTGTAATTAGCAGGCAATTAGTCAACACCTCTCAGATCTTATTGACTGCTGTGACAGCCTTCCCTACTCTGCACATTCCAATACACAACCACCACCATGTTTCTAGCACACACAAACCCTGTACAACAGTTCTAGTCTAAAAGAAGTGAATAATATTACATAACTAGAGAAAAAAAATCAATATGTAGCTTGTCCATTTATCGAACTGTTTACTAACTTGAATTTTTTAGTACTAGGAGGCCACCTGCTGAAATAAAATACTAAAGAAACATTATGTCTTTTTTCACTTATAGAATGTTTTAGTATGATAATTTCATGTAAAACCCTTTATAGACAGGAATTAGCAGTAATTTATAGAAAAAAAGATGCTAAAATGTACTTACCCAATTTACTACAGATCAAGTAAATAATACAGAATCAAAAAACTGGAAGGAACCTCAAGAGGCCATCTAGTCCAGTCTCCTGCACTCATGGCAGGACTGAGAACCATCTAGACCTGGGATGGGCAAGACCTGCTGGAATCCTCAGGCACAGAGCAGCCAGCTGCTTCAGTGCAGCCCCAGGCTGCTTTAAGTGGCTGGCTGCTCTCTGTGGTTCTCTGCTCCAAGTGTTGTGGGGAAGGGGAAGCTTCATGCAGTGTCCCCCAACCCTCAGCAAAAGCTCTCAGCTTCCATTGGCCAGTTTCCAACCAGAGCCTGCCTCTGGCACCCCAGCTACTCCTTCCCCCTCACTCCCCGCCCCAGGCCACTAGCCTTTCCTGTCCCAGGTCACCACCCAAACCCTCCGCACCCACTTCCCCTCCTTCTCCAGGTCATAATTCCCTCCCAGACACTGCACCTCCCCCTCCAGGCCACCCCAAGGCCAGAATCCTCTCCTGTACCCATATCCCCTCCCAGACCCCACAAGCCCTTGCCACAGATCACAAACCCCTCGTTCACCCAAACTCACTCTCAGATCCCACAACCCACACCCTCCTGTACCTCCATCACAGTCTCTATACCCTCTCCATAGAAAAGTTTGGCCTTTTACCACTAACTAAAATCTGGGACTGGCCCCTCATCAAAAATTATTGCCCACCCCTAATCTAGACTATCCTTGACAGGTGTTTGTCTAACCTGCTCTTAAATATTGCCAATGATGGAGATTCCACAACTTTCTAGGGATTTAATTCTAGTATTTAACCACCCTGACAGGAAGATGTTCCTAATATCAAACTAAACCTCCCTTGCTCAATTACTGTAAAAATTTCCTGGTACATGGTATCTAAATATGTAGCAAAGTTAGTTTTGTAGTTACTGTTTTATGTTAACTTTCTTTATACTTATAATCTGAATTGCATGCCAGTATTTTGCAGTTAAATAATCTTTATGATGAGGGAAAAACACAATATTATCAGTATAAATAAAAAGGATATAAATGAAACAAAAATGTTGAGGTGTTGCAATATGAATATAAGGTTGCATGTCTTTATATTGTATCATTTGAGAAATAGTATGTGCAATTAAACACACCCAAATTGCACAGGCAGGGAACATTAAGCCCATTTTCTTCTTCTGACAGAGTATAAATTTTATTTTGCTATGGCAAAAGTATCTTAGCTAAGTGCTTTGAACATGGTATGAAGGATGTACATGTTTATCTCCTATTATCATGAACAGTGGGATTTACACATCCCAGATCCCACATTTGCAGATCCCACACACATTGACAGAGTAATAGATTTCAGAATTCATGACCACATGATAGGAATATTTTGATAAAATATAATGCAAGTTACAAATCAGGATTGAAGGCTGGTGAGAAGCATTGTTTAGACTGAACTCACACAACAAACTGGTTAAAAAGCAAGGCACATAGAATGATTAAAAAAAAGTTTTGGGAAAAAATTCATATCTTGAAATGGGCCATATAAATCCTGCTGAAACTACAGACCTAAAGGCTTCTGATAAAAAAGCAGAATGGTAAGTTAGTTGTGATGTTAAAAGTTCTGTATGTCAATATAGACAGAGGAACAAAAAACAGTTCAACAAAATGTTGAACTGAGAAAGAAAATTAAAGTTAAAACAATTAAATTTCAGAAATGAGCCCTGTCACTTTCTAATGTATGTAGAGCCCATATGTTTAACTGAAATCCTCTGTTGTAGAATATCATTTTGAATTTAGTCAAGATTGCTGTAAGTCTCCTTAGAGGATATGAATTTACAGTAGCTGATCAACTGTGATCTGCAAAATTTAATATATAAGTACATTGAACATTTGTGTTTTTCAAGATATGGGGTTTAGGGTGATCAGGCATCCTGATATTAGGGACTTAATCTTAAAATAGGCAGCTATACCTGCCACTCCCCCCAAAAAGTGTCCTTATTTTTCCACACTTGCTATCTGGGCACCCTAACGGGGCCTGATACTCAAAAGCACTGAGTAAGTTAATTAAGTTAATGGAAGCTGAGTCCTTCTGTCAATTAGCCCCACTGTAACCATGTTAGAAAAAGCTTGGCATACATTTTAGGAAGAATTGGTTATTTTATATAAAGGTGAATCAAGAATATACAGCTTGTTTAGTCTGAGATGATTTGTAAAAATGGAAGTTGGGAAATGTTTGAGACTTTTAATCAAGATTTGGTCAACTGTGAAGATTTACACATTTCTAATGCCACTAATAATTATTAAATTTCATCTTGAACATTTTTCATTTCTGGCACGCCATACTATGTAGGTCAGATTGCAGCACTGTTTCTCACATGACACTCCTACTGAAGTCATTTGAGTATTCAGTGTAGGTATATGGCAGGAATGGACTCTATGCATTGATGGAAGTGTTTAGCAAAACATTCAATACTAGATTCTTCTAACAATGGTTTTACAGAGATGTACTTCCATGGATTTCATTTGAGTAGCTCCTGATTTGCAGGGGTAATTGATAGCAATCAGTCTCATCCAAATGTATGAACTCCTCTGGTTTAGAACATAGTATGATTTATAATACGCCAAAAGTGTTCAAGATTAAAGTTTAAGGGCTACATTTAGACTTTGCATGACTGAATAAATAAAACTTTGTTGAATGTGTCCCATTGGCCTTAACCACTGATTAAATGAAAGAAAATGCATAACCTAAAAAGCACCATTCAAAACTAAATAATCCAGAACTGTTCACTACTTTTAAAAATATACACAATTTGCCACTGACATCCATTTTTGTGTGTAGCCTTCAGGAGATCATCTTCATTCCAGGCATTTGGGCTTGCTGGGTCAAAACCTGGGGAAAAGAAATGTGCTCAAACATACAAGGCTGAGGGACTGAATCTCCAATCCCAATTTACAGTAATCAGCACCCAGGCTTAGGCTGCTACTTCAGATTCAGTGAGGAGAGAAAGATGAGTAGGGTATGCAGCCTGGCATCCCACTCCTTGCAGAAATCTGGCCTTGTGGAGCTCTGATGTTTGCAGATTCACTGACCATAATTCTGACGCAAGAAATCCCACATTGTGTTTTGTTTCAGAGTTGTCATGGAGTTGTACATCTTCCTATGTGAATAGCAGAGTTCCTCTCTGTGGATTATGTATCCTATTGCGAACAAAACAAAGAGGAAAAACTAAAAAAAACAACAACGAATAGTCTAGCAGCACCTTAAAAACTAACAGAAAATGTAGATGGTATCATGAGCTTTCATGGGCACAACCCACTTCTTCAGATAACTGGAGTGTGTTGTGCCCACAAAAGCTCATGATACCATCTATATCTTTTGTTAGTCTTTAAAGAGCTGCTAGACTATTTGTTGATTTTTTTTAGTTTTTCCAGTTATAGACTAACTCGGCTACCCCTCTGAAGCAGAAAAACTAAGAGGGAATAACAGCATTTGTCCAGCAGCTAGAAGATATTTAAAAAATCATTAGGCTATTTGGGTTCCTAAAATAATAAATGGCAATGTGAGAAATTTATTCTGCAAATTGGGATTTTCTTTTCTTTAAAAGGCTTCTGAACTCTGCTATTTACAAACATATTCAGTGCTTCAAAATGGAAGGAAATATAATAAGACTCATTAATGCTAAAAATTATCCATTAAAAACATGGGGCTATACTCACTCCCACTGTAAATCCATTGACTTCAAGAAGGCTCAGTATTTACACCTGTTCAGGGAGGAAGACTTCAGTGGAGTTACACCAAGGATGTATTTAGGTGCCTATCCTTTTTAAGTACCTGATACACGAAATATGTGCAGATAGATTCCCTGGTCCTTCTGCTTCTATTGTGCTGCTGCAGCTATGCAAGACATAGGCTACAGCCTCCTACATTCCTCCCAGTGGGTCTAGGAGTGGCATGGATGGCCTTTATGCCATGTCACAGCAGCCATTGGGGCAAGAGAGATGCGGGGAGAGGGCATGGCACTGGCCAGAATGCAGAACACTCTGGCATTCCTTAGCTGGCACACGATCTTGGGATCAGTTAAAGCTGTCAAAGTTGAGAATAGCCTCTAACATGCTTAAAAAGCAAGCCTCTATGCTATTTAGGCTGGGCTAAAGTTTGGCACAGCTAAGAATTTTGCCCTTAAACTAATTGTAGCAGGGAAACGTGCTCCTAAAAGATTACGAGAAAGATTTATTCCTACCTTCTGCTCAAATTTACAGGATGAATGCCTTCTCTTTGTAACTGAGTAACATTTCTCTATTTAAATATATAAGTTAAACAGAATCTTTTAGACATAGTAGGGTTTTTTAATAATAATTGCACATTATTTTTTGACCCTGTGATAATTTTTATTTCATCTGTTAATCTTACTATACTTTAAATATCTATCTAAAAATCAGTCAACCATAGAATGCAATATTCCTCATTGCAGCTCTTATCAAATTCACGGTTTATATTTTCAGAATCATTTAAGTATTTGTAAAATAATAAATAATTCAAGTCACAGGGAAGCTGTGTGTTCCAAGAAATGCTGTAAAATGCTCGTATTTTGTTCAGGAATGTAGTTAATAAAAGTTGTCTTTGATGTTATTTAGTAGAAAGGCAAACCATCTTTTTTATATTTGACATTAACAATCTGATCATTTGTCTCCCCAAAGAAAGCCCATACAGGCCACACAATAAAGAATAGTAATATTTCTGTTTACTGAGATATCAACTGGCATTTCACAGCAAGTCAATGGTCTATCTTTGCTACAGCATACTAGACCTCAATCTGGCATCTACAAATGTCAGGAGCATATAAAAAATATAGGATGAAAATCAAAAGCATGTTCTAAATTCCTAAAAAGGAAACATAGTTCACCTAAACATATTTGCTGTAGAAATCAATGCAATATTCAGCTGTCAATCTAGAAAAACAACAAGGGAGTGATGCTGTCAGTAGGACAGGATAATAAAATTTCAAGCAGATGTTCAGGCAGGGCTCTAATTCTTACTGAAGTCCCTTGGTAAGCATTTAATTTCTTTATCATATGCAAGCTAGGCAAATTGTACTTCATCAAAACTGTATTGTGAAATATTAATATTTCATATTATAGCAAAACTCCACAGAATAACCTTTGTCATATTAAGAACATCAGAATTTCAAATGTCAAGGTTTTGCATTTTAATACATCTTAAATAGTTTTCTGGCTTGGCACCATACATGTAACTACTTTAAGTTACTGTTCTGTAATAGCTCTCAAATATACATATATTTACCACACGTTCACTTCTGTGAAATACTAATGTTATGGAAAACAATGTGTCACTGTACTACAATTTTACTACTTATAATTATAAAGAGAGGTACATGGAGTACAAATGTACACATACTCAATTAGGTGAAGCATGAACCAATGTAACACCACCATGCAGAAATGTAGTATTTTGGGGTAAATTAATGCAAATATAAAATATCTTTCATTTAGACATGGTTTGTGAAAATATATTGTAGAATCTATTACTATGTATTATAAAGATAAACTGATGACTAAAAACTTGGTTGCAACACAATGGGTTGAAATTTAATTTACTTTTATTCATTAGCCTGGGAAAACTGTGAATGCAACCTGCAGCATACAAAGTGAAAAAATATTGGAGATTTAGAATGAACTTAGTCTACACATTTATTTCTGCTGGTACTCCTAATAAAGGCAACTGCTTCTGGGTTATTGAAAGTGACAGCATCACAAATCAATGCATGTCACAACAGAGTAAAGACAGATGTCTCTGATTAATCAGAATTAAATTTTTACAAGTGAAGGAAGCATCTAAAAATCAAAGCAAACATTCTGCCCTTCCACTTCTAGTTCTTTTCTCTTGCTCCTTTAGTTACACAGTGAAGTGGAGAAACCGCCATCACAACTGAATCCATAGCTTAAAAAATTACAAATTTTGACACTTTTTTCCAGTAGCATATATTGAAAATGAATTGCAACACTGACGGAACAATGGATTTCCTAAATTTTTCATTTAAAAAAATAAATTAAAGAACAATCTTCTATAAAATTTCTGATTACAGGTTTTGATTTAAGAGAAATTCCATTTTTATATATGGTACAATATCCATATAGAAAAAAACCCCAATGTATCATTGTAAGAATTATCACCAGATGTTACCATTTTTACTTAAACTAAGAGTTTCGCCATTGCAGATTGCTTTCTGCTTTTCAGAAATGGTTCTGAAAATAGTAATAATTGGTATATGAATATAGGTAAATATATTTTAGACAGGTTTACTAGCAATTGAATTCTTTATGTAGGCTTTACTACATCTTATCCTTCCTTGCAACATTTCCTCTAACTTCTTACCAACTGAATGTATACACAGTATCTTTGCAGCACAGGAGCTCTGAATAAGACAAAAATACTATTTCAGCCGTATCTCAGAGAGGAAAGGAGTTGGAGGGTGGTGGGAGAGAGAGGGAGGAAAACACTGTGTTTTACTGGGGCATATTTGCTCTGTATCATTTTTCTTGCCCAGGGAGAATCTGCGTTAGAATTAGTGATCCCTATGTTCCTTTAAAAGATCAGAGCTACTTCATATTAATTAGTACAGATATTCATAGGTATACTGTACTTTGATTGTCTATACATAAAACCAATAAATTGTACATTATATATTATATATATCACATAATCCAATCATATATACTTAGCATCTGTTTTATACTGTAATAACATGTGCCTTCTAAAAATATTTACCATACCATGTATTTAAGCACATAAATGTTCTAAGAGAATTTTAGATATGATTAGAGCTTTTGTATGTTACAGGTATAATGCAATATGGCACAAGAACACCCTCCATGAAGCACATAGGGCTGATTCCTATACATGAGGACCTACCAAATTCCTGCTCCATATTGGTCAATTTCACAGTGACAGGATTTTACAAATTGTAAATTTCACAGTGTTCTAATTGTAGGGATCCTGACCCAAAAAGGAGCTGTGGAAAGTTGCAAGATTATTGTGTGTGTGTGTGTGTGGGGGGGGGGGGGGGGGGGGTGTTGCATATTGCTACCCTTACTTCTGCATTGTTGCTGCTGGTGGCGGCTCCCTTTAGAGCTTAGCAGCTGGCAGCAGTGGCTGCTGGCTGGGAACAAGGTCTGACAGCAAAAGCTGCAGCCTACAGCCGCTCAGATAGAAGGATGGCATGGTACAGTACTGCAACCCTTACTTCTGCACTGCTGCTTGCAGACCTTGATTCTTGGTCAGCAATTGCCACTCTCCAACTGTCTAGCTCCAAAGGCAGCAGCTCAGAAGTAAGGGTGGCATAGTATAGCATTGTCACCCTTACTGTGCTGTTGCTGACAGGGCATCGCTTTCAGAGCTGGATACTTGACTAACAGCTGCTGCTCTCTGGGCCTCATCCCTGAAAGTGATGCAGGAGTGAGTGTGGCAGTATCACGACCACTCCCAAAATAACTGCACCCTCCTGCTGCAACTCCCTTTTGGTCAAGCCCCCGAATTTAAGAAATGGTGGTCTCCCCCCATTAAATCTGTATAGTATAGGGCAAAAGCACACAAAAGACCAGATTTCATGGCCTGTGACCTGTTTTTTTATGGCTGTGAATTTGGTAGGACCTTACCTACACAACACAAACAGAGAGCCCTACGCTCCGTGGAACTACTGTGGCTCTGCTACCAATGGGGTTGGACAATGTTTGGGAAGAGACCTACAGGTACACGACATGGAGTCATGCTGCAGCTCTTTGTGGCATATGGAGTATGATAAGGAAGAGGCCAGAGCAGCTCTGGGTTTGGAGGAACAGAGGCATCATCTGTGGCACAATGTCTATAGATCTGCTGTCCAAAAATCCTTGGATAAAAGAGGCAAAACCTTGGCTGGCTCCCACTGATTGTAGGAGTGGCTGCCCTGGTGTTCTAGAATGGAATTCTGTCCAATAAAAAGCACACCCATTCTTCTGAGGTGCCTGAGGCTTAGATGACCACATTTACTGGCCTTCTGCGCAAAGTCAAACAGAAAGGAAAACAAAGAAGCTGCACCTCATGCTGATGAGCTGCTTGCAAAGGAAATAAAGCTTATGTAAAGCGAGGCCCTTGCACTCTAAGTGCCTCAAATCTTCATCTTAGTTCCTGCCTTCTCCCTCCTTCTGGGTTTAAGAATCAAGATGCAACTGCACTTTCCTTTTTCCATCACCTTGTTTTTCAATCATGCCTTGCATGGCAGTCATCAACTTGAAAAGCTCTATGGTTGGGCTGCGTGATTTCTTTACATATTTTTTCAAAGCCATTGGTCAGGAAATCTGCCTCACCTCACCCAATTTTACTGAAGTACCAAAGGATACAATTTTCATTCCCGAGGGGTGGCACACAGATAGGCCTGATGACAATCTTCGCTGGGCCCTTGGGGAGCTGGCTCTGGGCCCCTAGGAGAGGCAGGGCCTCAGGTGGAAGAGGTGGGGCCGGGGCCTCCCTCAGCTAGCTATTCAGTGCTGCTGGGGCCACAGGGCATGTGCTGCTGCAGGCCTTGGTGGTGCTATAAATGGCTTGAGGCCCTGGCTGCTGCTGCAAGTGATGGGTGGCAGCCCTGGGCCCTTTTAAATTGCTGGGTCCCGGGGCAGCTGGGTGCTTCCTCCCTCCATCCCCCATCAGCAACCCTGCACACAGACTACATTTCTGGTACAGGGGAAGCCACTGACAGCCACGTAATATGTGAACTGAGTTACATAGTACTGAAAGGTACAAAGGTCCAAACAACAATTAAATACCCGTGGCTGGCCTGGATCAACTGACTTGGGCTCATGGGGATCTGGCTCCAGGGCTGTAAAATTTCATGCTCAGCTGGAGCCCAAGCTTGCGGAGTCTCCAAGACAGGAGGGTTCCAAAGCTTGGGCTCGAGCCCACACCTGAGTGTCTAAATGCAATGCCTTAGAGCCTGAGCCTCACAAGTCTGAATCCATTGAACAGGGCGAGCTGTGGCTGTGCCATGGGTCTTTTATTCCATTGTTGATGCATTTAAAAATGGACATCATGGGGTTGAGCCCACAGAGGGCAGATGCAGAGTGTTTTATGTAAATGCCAGGTGAAGTTGATGAGCATGATGGGGGCATGGTAGAGAACTCAATCTCACATAATGCTGAATTGCTCAGCAGCTATCAAATTACTCAGGCACAATAACAGGAGATGAACCAAAGAGCCCCATTAACAATGAGGTGCTTCATTTACTTCCTGAAGATAATGCTTAAGTCTATAACTTCTTGGACATGCCACCAGCCAGCCACCTATTATCCAGCCTGCATGAGAGTAAGCAAGATGGTGCACAAGACCAAGTCTGAGTCTGGCACTTCACCCAGTTATGTGCCCACACACAATTTCCACTTACACTTGTTCCACAGGCCAGGAGTCACCCATACCCTTCTGAGCATTCATCAGTGTAGTCAGAAGTGAACTAAATAGATCCAAGACAATTGCACATTATACTGACCTATATTGTTCCAGGCTGTCATCTGATTAGGTGTTCTAGCATTAAACAAACTCTGAAGTCTTTCTGTAATACTTATTGTTAAAATAAGAACTGTTGCACCTCCCTGAACTTGTCTTCCCATTTGAAATATTTTAGTAGTTTAATAGTATTAACATTTTGTTGTTTACATAAACAGAAACAATTGTATTTCTTTTTGAATCTAACATCCCTTTATCTTAAAGTATATCACAAACATTAAGGCTCAACACCTCTGGGAGGTACCGTACTGTAACGTATATATTGGTAAAAAAAAAAGAGTTTTAAAGAGTTAAAATTCTTGCTCCCTATCTTGATTGCTACAACCTCCTTCTCTTGGCCTAACTGCCAGTTTGTAAAAAATACTGCTGATAAAATTGTCTTCTTTGGCCATCACTCTGATCCCATCTTACAATAGCTGCTGCTCTCTTACTGCTTCATATTCAAGCTTCTTGTTCTTGTATTCCAGGCCTCAGTAAAGCTCTTCCTTATCTTTCTGTTTTGTCTTATATTGTTACCATTCCTAAACTTCCCTAGTGACTCTAACATCCACATAGATACATAAATCCATTGCTCACACAAACATTTCAGTGGCTTCATCCTAATAGTTTTTACATTTGGAAAGATCTTTGTGAGTTTTTCAATTCAAACCCTGCCTGAAGACCCATTTCTATTATGATTCTTAAAAGAAACTAGCTAACTAATAATGGAAAGGTTGGGGGTTACATTTGGATAGTCTATATATATTATCAGAAAAATAGAAACAAATCATCAACCATTGTTTTATCAAAAGGAGATCAATATCAACCATGATTAAGCAATCAGTGCCCTTTCCTTCTATACTTTGTCTATCTGTTCATTTTGTCTCTCTTAGATTGGAAATGCTTTGGAATGGAGGCTGTACTTTGTTTAGCTTCTATTGCAGCTAGCACTCAATGGCTACTACCAGAAGCAAGTAGTCATGAACAGTAAGGCTGTGTCTACATTGGCGTGATCTTGTGCAAAAGCGGCCGCTTTTGCACCAAAACATGCTGCCTGTCTACACTGGCCGCGAGTTCTTGCACAAGAACACTGACATTCTAATGTATGAAATCAGTGCTTCTTGCACAAGAACTATGATGCTCCCTCTCAGGAATAAGCCCTCTTGCGCAACTGCTCACGCGCAAGAGGCCAGTGTAGACAGGCAACATGAATTTCTTGTGCAAGAAAGCCCTATGGTTAAAATGGCCATTAGAGCTTTCTTGCGCAAGAGCGCGTCTACACTGGCACAGATGCTCTTGCGCAAAAGCCCATCTCTTGCGCAAAGGCACATGCCAGTATAGACGCTCTCTTCTGGAAGAGTTTTTGCACAAGAACTCTTCCGCAAAAGAGTTCTTGTGCAAAATCATGCCAATATAGACGTAGCCTAATAGTAGCCTTGGAAAATAGGTAGAGTATTAATAGAATCTTAAAAGCTTTTTTGCTGACTAGCTCTAATATTTATATTCTAGAAACATTTAGATCATGAGTAAAACACACCATGAAATGACTAAATCTTGACTTGAAACATTTCTTTACCTTATCGAGGGAGAATGTTTTGGTCAGAGCAAATCCCCATCCTGCTTCAAATGCTCTTCGAATCATTGGAGAACTAGTAGTTGGAGTTGCACTGGCAAGACCAAAGGGATTTGAAAATTTCAGTCCAGCCACTTCTACACTGATGTCAACCAAATCAATAGGAGTATAGAAGAGAGGTAATTTTGGAGTAGTAGGAACTGCAGCTCCATATAAAGACTGTAAAAACAAATATACAAATCAAATGTTTTTGTCATCTGAATTTCATATCATTTCTTGTTAGCATGAGGGAAACTTAAAATATACACTTAAAATGGTCTAATATTTTAGGCTTGCTGTGATGAAAACGGACTAAAACATTTAGATGGCAATGGGCAAAGAGTCATATGTCAAACATCTTCATCTTAAAAGGAAACACGGTGTCGATGCTGAAATATTATTTCAGTGTATTACTCTGAAATAAAACCAATTAAATAAAATGACTTTGTTAAAACAACAGTTACAATTAAACATGCACACATACAGTTTTATCAAAGAGATTCTGAATTAATGTTCCAAGGGCATGGTTAACTGAGCCTTGCAAGCCTAGACATTTTAGTGTATTGAGAAAAGGAACACCGAAGGTAAGAAATGGGAGCGATCATGTGAGTTTTCTATTATAGATTATAATGCTGCAAAGATTTATACCCCTTAAAGTTTAATTGAAGTCAGAGTAACAATTCACAGTCTGTGAATTAAATATGTGAGCAAGTCTTTGCAGAACTGAGGCCTCAGACTTACACCTACATTCATTTTCTTTCAAAAGTAAAAATCTTTGCTTCTCAGCAATTTTAAAATAGCCATTAAAAACTGATATAAGTCTAGTTTCTAGCAGCTACACATTATTTGCATTTTAATTCTTAATGTTCTCACACTTTTGAGACACAGAGGGGTAAAAGAGTTAATATACTATGTCCGAAATGACACTCCATCAACTTTACGGGTCGTTAGGGTACCTCAGACTCAGTGTAGCAAACTATACTCATTGAAAGAGAATCAGCAGAATTATTCACAGAATAAGTGCCTAACAGAATAAGTGCTTCAGTGTTGGGACTAACTGTATCATAAGATACAACTGTTGCTTAGATACACTAAAAGAAGGAAGAATCCAGTAATCATAAAGAGTGGAAGTGTTGCACGTGCAGTGTCACTTAGCAACCTGCCATCAGTGGATCAGTTTACACCCAGGCTCCTACACGTTATTTTTTATGTTGTGTATCAGACTTATCTGATAGGAGTACTGTAATAAAGTACTACTCTATGGCTACGTCTACACTGCAGGCTTTTTGCGCAAGAATGGCTGTTCTTGGGCAAAAACTTGCAGAGTGTCTACACTACACACGCGTTCTTGAGCAAGTAAATTTACAGTACAGCATCGGAAAACAGGGCTTCTTCCCGAAGAGTTATTCCTCTCCCCATGAGGAATAAGCCCTCTTACGCATGAGCTCTTCCACAAGAAGACAGTGCAGACAGGCAAATGAATTTCTTGTGCAAGAAAGCCCTATGGCTAAAATGGCCATCAGAGCTTTCTTGCGCAAGACAGCGTCCACACTGCCATGGACGCTCTTGCGCAAAAGCACATGGCAGTGTGGACGCGCTCTTGTGGAAGACTTTTTGCACAAGAACTCTTGCTTAAAACAGTTCTTGCGCAAGAAGCCTGCAGTGTAGACGTAGCCTAAGTGAATATTGTAAGGGTGTCAGAATCAGGTCCTAATTCAGAACTGGTATTGAGGAGCCGGACAAAAGAAACACAAAATAAATGTTATAGCTTTGTTTCCTAACAGTTTTAACAGCCACTGGATTTTGTTTTTTAAAGAGGGAATATACACTTGAATGCATGCATTTGTCTGCAGCCCAGGCTCTAGGATCCTGGGAGGGGAGAGGGTCCCAGAGCTCAGGCTGCAGCCTGAGACTGAATGTCTCCACTGCAATTAAACAGCTCCTTAGCCTGAGTCCTGAAATCCAGAATCAGCTGGCACCGGCCAGCTAGTGGTGTCTAACTGTAGCATAGACATACCCTAAGGACCTTGAACTTGACTCAGTAAAGACAGAGGGAAAAAAGTGGAAGGGTTCTCCACTCCTTGAGAAGTGTGTGTACACGTGGACGTACACACACACACAATATCACCTATGCAAGGATGGGGATGATACTACAAGTACTGTGCAAAATCATCTATACCTTGACTTGTAACCCTTTGTTTTGTTTTTAAGAGCTTATTTACTCCTTTTTAATGTTACAGGTCTGGGGAGGGGATGAGAGCTACTAAGGATTTTGCATTGGCTTTAATTACAGAAAGTCTTGATGCAGAACCTCAAAATTGACTCCCATCTTACTAAATTTAAAAAGCTGAACTTAATCACCTGCCCCTTTGTATTTTCACCCTAGGTAGGTTTTAAATCCAGACATAAGATGTGTTCCATATTTGGGGCCAGACTGTTGGCTGGTGTAGCACAACTGAGTTAGTGGAGCCAAACCCACAAACTGTCTGGAGCTGACTTGGGCTTGCAGAGCTCAGGCTGTTTAAATGTAGGGCAGGCGTTCAGGCCCAGGCTGCAGCTCAAGCCCTGGGCCCTCCCACCCCATGGAGTCCAAGAGCCCAGATGCCAACCTGAATCCAAACATCTACACTGTAGTTCAACAGCCCCCAAAGCCCGAGCCCCACATGATGGATTCAGCTGGCATGGGCTAGGCACAGGTTTTTAACTGAAGGGGAAACTCACCCTGACAGGCAATATGCCTACTTGAGGCATACTACTTAGTAGGGCACCTGCTGGGGAACTTCAGATATTTACTGCCCCAAACATGGGGCTATGACATCAGGGTACAACTGTGACCTATTATTTGAATAACTTAGTAATGAACTGCTATTTTTCTTTTCTCTCTGGGTATGTCTACACTGCCACCCTAGTTCGAACTAGGGTGGCTAATGTAGGCATTCGAACTTGCAAATGAAGCCCGGGATTTAAATATCCCGGCTTCATTTGCATGTTCCCGGCGCCGCCATTTTTAAATGCCCTGTAGTTCGAACTACCTGCCCGCGGCTACACGCGGACGGACTAGGTAGTTCGAATTAAAGCTCCTAATTCGAACTACCGTTATTCCTCCTGCAAGCTCCAGTGGGAGCAGCTTGCCCAGGGCCGTGCCATCTGCGAGCACCTGCAGACCCTGGTGCAGAGCTTGCTGCCTCCTGGTGCTCCAGCCCCTGCTGCCTCCCCAGTTACCGCTCCTCCTTCCGCTCCTCCTCCCTCCTCCCCCTCCTGCTTCTTCCTCCACACCCTCCCCACCCCCCCGGGGACGCCGAGGCCCCCGTACCTGCGGCGCTGGGAGACAGTTGGGCAGGCGAGACCCCCAACCCTGAGCCCTGAGCTTCTCCTCCCCCTTCTTCCCCTTGTCTCCCCCTGCCATCTCCCTCCTCCCAGGTTTTCCCCTCCCGTCTCTCCCTCCCTCCTCCCCTCTCCCACCTTCTTTCCCCAGTCTCCCCTGTTTCATTCCTCCCCCCACCCCAGTTTTGTTCAATAAAGAGACTTTGTTGTAATGAACACGTGTCTTTTACTGTACAGCAGGAAGGGAGGTTAGGCAGGGGTAAGTGGAAGGATGTGAGGGAGGAATGAGGCACAAGCCCCCAGTGGGGCACACCAGGGAGACTATTACTGCCTGCAGAACATGCTGCCAGGCTCGCAGCAACACGTCCAGGAGAAGCGCCAGAGTGCCCAGGGGTGGCTCCGGCTCCAGCTCCATGCTGCAGAGTGCTGTGGTGTCCTGAGTGAGGGCAACCACAGCACGCAGAGAAAAAAAATGCTTTGCTGTCCCTCAGCGAGGTAGGCAAGCAAGCAGGGAAACCTGAGAACTGGCTGTCCGGGGGGTTGGGGAGGGGGTACCTTTAAGCACAGGCCTCAGATAGCCTCAGGCAGCAGCCACACAAGGTAACTCCTGACCTGATGCCCTGCCAGAACCGGTTCCGGCTGGCCTTAAATGCTATTCAGCATCCAATCAGTGTGGACGCGCTATTTCGAAATAACAAAATGCTATTTTGAAATGCATTTTGTGTCTAGATGCGTTATTTCAAAATAAGATATTTTGAAATAATGCTGTAGTGTAGACATACCCTCAGTCTTCTCCTTTCCAACCTAAACAAGACCAATTCTTTCAGTCTTCCTTCATAGGTCATGTTCTCTAGACCTTTAATCATTCTTGTTGCTCTTCTCTGGACCTTCTCCAATTTCTCCACATAGTTCTTGAAATGCGGTACCCAGAACTGGACACAGTACTCCAATTGAGGCCTGATCAGTGCAGAGTAGAGCGGAAGAATGACTTCTCGTGTCTTGCTCACAACACTCCTGTTTATGCATCCCAGAATCGTGTTGGCTTTTTTTGCAACAGCATCACACTGTTGACTCATATTTAGCTTGTGGTCCACTATGACCCCTAGATCCCTTTCTGCAGTACTCCTTCCAAGACAGTCACTTCCCATTCTGTATGTGTGAAACTGATTGTTCCTTCCTAAGTGGAGTACTTTGCATTTGTCCTTATTAAACTTCAACCTATTTAATTCAGACCATTTCTCCAGTTTTTCCAGATCATTTGGAATTATGACTCTATACTATACTCCAAGATTGGTATAATTTGCAAACTTAATAAACGTACTCTCTATGCTAATATCTAAATCGTTGATGAAGATATTGAACAGAACTGGTCCCCCCCCCAAAAAAACCAGACCCCTGCAGAACCTCAATTGTTATGCCCTTTCAGCAGGATTGTGAACTGTTAATAACTACTCTCTGAGAACAGTTTTCCAGCCAGTTATGCACCCACCTCATAGTAGCCCCATCTAAGTTGTATTTGCCTAATTTATTGATAAGAAGATCATGCAAGACCATATCAAATGCTTTACTAAAAAGCTAGGTATACCATGTCCACTGCTTCTCCTTTATCCACAAGACTCGTTATCCTATCAAAGAAAGCTATCAGATTGGTTTGACATGATTTTTTCTTTACAAATCCATGCCGGCTGTTACCTATCACCCTATTACCTTCCAGGTGTTTGCAGATGAATTCCTTAATTCCTTGCTCCATTATCTTTCCTGGCACAGAAGTTAAACTGACTGGTCTGTAGTTTCCTGGGTTGTTCCTATTTCCCTTTTTATAGATGGGCACTACATTTGCCCTTTTCCAGTCTTCTGGAATCTCTCCCATCTTCCATGCTTTTTGAAAGCTGATAGCTAAAGGCTCAGATACCACCTCTACCAGCTTCTTGAGTATTCTAGGATGCATTTCATCAGACCCTGGTGACTTGCAGACATCTAACTTTTCTAAGTAATTTTTAACTTGTTCTTTTTTTATTTTATCTTCTAAACCTGCCCCATTCCCACTAGTATTCACTATGGGCACATCTAAACTACATTCTTCTTCCGAAAGAGGAATGTAAATGAGCCCAATCGAAAATGCATATTAAGCACGGATTTACAAATCTTGTGCTTCATTTGCATAATTGCATGAGCGCGCTTTTTTGAAAAAAGGTTTTTCGAAAAAGAAACCGCAGTCTAGACGGGTTCTTTTGAAAAAAAAAAAAGCCTTTTTCGAAAGAACCCATACACCTTAGTTTTTCAGGCGTATGGGTTCTGTTGAATAAGGGTTTTTTAAAAAAAGAACCTTGTCTAGACTGCGGTTTCTTTTCCGAAAACCCCTTTTTCGGAAAAGCGCTCTCACATGATTATGCAAATGAAGCACGAGATTTGTAAATCTGCGCTTCATTTGCATTTTCGATTGGGCTCATTTACATTCCTCTTTCAGAAGAGGAATGTAGTTTAGACATAGCCCCAGTCAGACACTCCTTCATCATCAGACTTCTTGGTGAAGACCGAAACGAAGTCATTAAGCACCTCTGCCATTTCCAAATTTCTGGTTACTGTTTCTCCCTCCTCACTGAGTAATGGGCCTACCCTGTCGTTGGTCTTCCTCTTGCTTCTAATATATTTATAGAAAGTCTTCTTGTTACTCTTTATGTCCTGTAGCTAGTTTGAGCTCATTTTGTGCCTTTGCCATTCTAATTTTGCCCCTGCATACCTGTATTGATTGCTTATATTCATCCTTTGTAATTTGACCTAGTTTCCATTTTTTATATTACTCCTTTTTGATTTTGAGATCATGCAATATCTCCTGGTTAAGCCAAAGGCAGTCTTTTGCTATACTTTCTATCTTTACAGAGGAATAGCTTGCTTTCGGGCCCTTAATAATGTTCATTTGAAAAACTGCCAACTCTCTTCAGTTGTTTTTCCCCTTAGTCTTGCTTCCCAGGAGACCTTACCTATCAGCTCTCTGAGCTTACCAAAATCTGCCTTCCTGAAATCCTTTTCCTCTATTTTGCTCTTCTCCCTTCTACCATTCCTTAGACTCATGAACTCTATGATTTCATGATCACTTTCACACAACCTGACTTCCACTTTCAAATTCTCAACCAGCTCCTCCCTATTTGTTAAGATCAAATCTAGAACAGGTTCCCCCCAGTAGCTTTTTCAACCTTCTGAAATAAGAAGTTGTCTCCGAAGCAATCAAAAAACTTATTGGATAGTCTGTGTCCCGCTGTGTTAGTTTCCCAACACATGTCTGGATAGTTGAAGTCCCCCATCACCACCAAATCTTGCGCTTTGGATTATTTTGTTAGTTGTTTAAAAAAGGCCTCTTGTCCCACTTCTTTTTGCTCTTTGTTTATTTGTTTTGCTTTTCCCAACCGATCTGTTCAGCACAATGCTCATAAAGGAATTAAATTATTAAGACAAGATGTGTTATTTTCTCACAAAGCAAAACTCTTTCATCAAGTTAAAATGTGGTTGCTGATAGGAAAAATTAAGCTTTATAATGACACTGCACAGACAAGGAAAGAAAACCTGTAGGCAAGAGTTTATTTATAATAATTATTTTTATTTTAGTTATAATTCTTTCCCTGATTTTAGAGAAAGAAAAACATCCTTGCCAGATTCTTCTGTAATTTGTTAGTAGCCAGATGAGTCTACAATTGTGGGAATTAAGATTCTTGATTACCATGTCTCCATGGTTTTTAAAAAGCATGGCAAAATCCTCACAAATTTTGCATGCAGTTGTCTTCTTTCTTCTGATCTAGGTACTTCTTCAGACAAGTTAGTGTGCTCTCTTTTGAAGAGCACAGAGCTGGAAGACAGGAAGATCCTCAGTTTTAAAATGGCCACTAATTTGCTGTGGTACCTAAAGCAAGTAATTTCACTTTTCTGTCTCTTTTTCCCTGGTGGTGGATAACTGCTTGACCACCTGTCTCTCAGCATTATTGCATATTTTCTATGTTTATACAATGTCTTCAATGCAGAGAACATTTAAAAAATGCTAAGTATCATCACCATCATCCATTTATTGAGAGCCTTCGCCTCTGCAGCCAGGAATGGTTTTCCTGCATCTTTCAAACTCATTGACTCTCTCATTTAAAATCTCGTCTGAAAACATATATTTTTTTTCCTGTACTCACTCTCTTTTCTATTATTCATTATTTAACTGTGTATTTCTATTATTTACAGTCAGTCACCAAAGCATTTTGTATGAAAGGCACTATTCAAATTAAAATTGTATTGAATTGCAACGTGTTATCACCTGCTTCTGTATCCTTTAAGGAACTTTAATAGGCTTTGTAAATATGCACTTATTCATTCTAAAATTACATATTTGTCAAAGCACAATAGGAGAAGTCCTATACCTCACAGATATGAATTAACACCACACTGTTACTCCTTCTGACTCAACCAGTTACCCAATGTTTGAGGTCTTGGGGGTTATTTCCTTTAGGAGGCAAAATTGATGATGGAATCAGGTATCACTTCAGAGCAATCTTAGTTATTTACAAAGTATATACAAAATCTTATTTTCCTATAAACAGAAGGAATCAATGACAGGATTTTCACTCAGTCCAAGCCAGCCAGCACCACTGAAAAACTCTCTCAGGGACACACTCCCATATCTTTTCTAGCAGTCTTGCTGCCTTTTTGCTTTTTTCTACCTGCTTGCTGTTTTTTTTCTGACTCACATACACATATAGAAATGCATCAAAAAGCTCCCCGGCTACTTTCTTCGCATTCCATTTAGTCTTTGGGTGGTGACATTTTAGTCACCAGGGCAACGTTTTCCAATGTTTCAGCTAACATTAAACAAAGGGAGCAGTTAATTGTTCTCTCATTATGGCAGCCAGCATGGCCAACAGCTTCAAAAACAAGTCTGAGGAAATGGCCAGTCTTCATAAAAGAAATAAAGTCCAGGCTCACCTGATGTAAAATTCACATTCTTGATTTATATATTGCATGGAAAGTGGAGGGAGATCTGCTTTAAATAGTACAGCACTGGTATCCTTACATTGATATTAGGCCAGATCCTCAAGGAATTGCAATTTACATCAGCTGAGGATTTGGCCCATTATGATTTATTAAGTGCACAAAGTAGCCCAAAGTCTGCTCTAATAGGCAGAGGACACAGGACACAAGGCGTGTTTCAGAGGAAGGAAAACACAAATTTTAAAATACTTATTAGTAATTATAGACTCATTGTGAACAATGCAAGAGGAGTGAATCTTTAGGCGGGATTTTAATAAGGAGAGAACAGTGACTTGAAATAGATGCAGGAAGGGCATTCCAAGTGCAAAGGGGCTGCATGAAAAAGACAAAGAAATGGGAGTGTGAGCAGATGACAAATTCTGCCTAAAGGATGGTGCAATTGACCAAGCAAAGGGGGAGTAGAGAACACCATAAGAATTAAGAACTTCACAGGGCACCAAGGGCAAGAATGAGAAATTAAAATGCTGATCAATTCTGCACTCTTACTCTACATGCCTTACAGAGATATCACGTCTTCTGCCTCAAGGATTGGAATAGTGGTTGTAGGAAATAACAGTTAATACTGTTGCTCTTAAAGTTAGGCAAAGTGGTGAACCAATACCTTATCCAAACTAAGTCCTAGTCTACACTACAACCTTATGGCAGTATAACTACATCACTGAAGGTTGTGAAAACTTCATTCCCCTGAGTGACAGTTATGCCAACCTAACTCCTGGGGTACACAGCACTGTGTTGATGTGAAGGCTTCTTCCACTGGCAGAGCTACCTATGCTGATAGGAGAAGCTCTCCTATCCATGTAGGTAACATCCTTACTAACCCACTGCAGCATTTTAAGTATAATTAAGTCCTAAATAAATTAGCAAAATTAAACACGGAAACCATTACATGTTCATGGCATAGCCAACAAAAATTAGATCTGAGAACAAAGTCTGAGCAGTGAGCAGCCCAGTGAATTTGGTTGCTTTGGCTTGGATCTTTATCTTCTAGTGTGTTTGAATTACACCGATACTGCTTAGAATGTACAGTAAAGTTCTAATTGAACAGTCAGACCAGGAAGGAAAAAAAAGTATTTCCATCTTCAGCTGGGTTTTGGCTGCTCTTGTTTACAGAGGCTATAAAGATACAGAGTTCAGCCAAGCCGGTGCTCGGCAAGCTGGTGGAAGAATGCTGAGAAGCAAGGAATGTTTGGTTTGTTAGTGATAGAATGTCCAGTGTGAGATCAGCCAAGATGCTTCTGTAAATAATTCCTAGTTTTGAACATAAGGCGTTCCCTTTGGAGAGCCCTTGACTCTGGAAATCACACTTCTCTTGAATGCATGCCAGAGTTTGAATGATTTGAGCTTCAGGGCACATGTAAGGCCCATCTGTTTGCTCAGCCTTTTGCCCCAACTAGGCTGAGATATGAGAAGTGTGCTGTTTAAAGGAAACGACAAGCAATTAACTGGGATGCTGTTTTTAATTTCACTTTTCATTGTGGTCTAGGATTGTTTGGATTATTTTGGAATGGTCTTTTGATGCCGACAAACGCTGACTGCATGCTATATTTATTTATTTACTGGTGGTAGTATAGTCAGTGGCTTGGGAAATGGGCAATTATTTTTATAAATACAAATAGTGTACACAGAACAGCTGAAACCTAAAATGAGCCTTTTTATTAAATCAAACACTAAGACTGAAGAAACTGTCAGCCTTACAATCCTGTAGGTGAGAGAAAGTCAATATATTTCATGAGGGTATTTTCATCGAAAGCTGGTGAGGATTCAACAGTTTATTCAACACTAAGAAACACTTATATATGTATATATGTGTACACAAATGTACACAGCGACATGTGGTAGTCGTATAAATATTAGAATACTGTCATCTCGCTCTAAATCACAATTGCCTTAAAAATGAAGTCCCTCATTCTGTTATTAAGATTGCAGCTGGTACAAATACTGGTAAGGTAAGCGCCAAATTATAGTCTTCCCCACCATGGCAGCCAGATTTTACAGGGATTGTACATCCAAATAAATGCCTCTTGGCTACCCATTCATCTAGCAGCTGGAAAGATGACACTTGACATTTGGAAACTTTCCTGTGAAGATTGCTGCAAGGCTTTCCCATTAGCTTCCTGGTGAGACTGTAAGGTCGAATAAGCTGCCTCAAAACCTGCAAAGGGTAACTGAAGCACTCTAATATCAAATATGTTTGATTTAAAATTCTAAATTCTCAGGTCCCAACTTTTCAGACTCCCTTTAAAATGCTTGTTATATGCCAATACACTGAACATTTTAGTGTAAGAAAAAATGTTCTTCCATGGGAATGCAGCAGTATAAGAGATTTTCTGAGGGACATATGTTTTCATGAGAAGTTTGAGAGGGAATAAGGAGAGAGGGCAGAGATGCCTCCATGAGAATTTCCAAAACAAATGTACTCATACATCAAAGCTTAGAAAGAATGTTTAACACTAAGTGTTGGGATGGTGTCTAAAAATACAGATTACAAAACCTGCTTCAGAGTAAGCAAGAGAAATTTTTTTACTAATAGCGAGAACAAGTTTTCAGCCATACAGTATTTTCATGAAGCCACAATATAAAGCTGCACAAACACAGTGTGATGGGGGAAGGGCAAAGAGACAAAGGAATTACACTGTTACTCCCTCATTTGGTCAAATCTATTTTTGTTGGAAAGCACTGTCTTCTCTCTTTATTCCAAAGAATTCCTCATACTACAGACATTTTTTTTCAAATGCCTTTCCATAAAAAGGCCAAGGTCTCTGGTCTATTATGGTCCCTCTGCACCTGAGCTAAGCCTATAGCTTGCTCACTAGCCTGTTATTACATTAAAGCAGGGGGAGAGAAGAACAGATCATAGCTTTCAGTCTCCATCATCTCTACAGTACACAAAGGGGAAATGCTTAGTCAACTGGTCGCTTAAGTTTAAACCCCTTAAATCCACCTTCTTTGCATGGTTTTTCTCCATGAATTAGGTTTTTTTATTTGTGGCCTCATTATCAGATTTGTCTAAGCTGGACTGCAATCTCTTGTTGGTGTGTGTGTATGCACGTTTTGTCAAGCCTTGGTACACCCCACTCTGTAAATAATAGTGTCTTCCTCAGGTAACAACAGTAACAATATTTAATTTATATTTTCAGTGCTATTCATGAGGTTCTTTGTAATATTGATGGTCTTCCCCCTCCCCATTACTGCATATACTGAATGATGTGCAAGAAGCCACAGCAGACCAGAAGCCTTGCTGAAACTCTGAACTGGAGACAAGAAGAAAGTGGTCAAGATTTACACATTTTTCTAAAATTCTAGTTTCAATATACCAATGCCATTTTTGTTAGTATACACTTAGGCTGTGTCTACACTGGCACCCTTTTTCGGAAAAGGGATGCTAATGAGACACAGCGCAGTTCAAATCGCGGGGATTTAAATATCCCCAGCGGCATTTGCATGAACATAACTGCCGCTTTTTTCCGGCTCGTTTTGCCGGAGAAAGCGCCAGTCTAGACGCGATCTTGCGGAAAATAAACCCTTTTCTGCAAGATCTCTTATTCCTACTTTCAAGTAGGAAAAGGGTTGAAAGTAGGAATAAGAGATCTTGCGGAAAAGGGTTTATTTTCCGCAAGATCGCGTCTAGACTGGCGCTTTTCTCCGGCAAAACCCCGAGCCGGAAAAAAGCGGCAGCCATGTTCATGCAAATGCCGCGGGGGATATTTAAATCCCCCGCGGATTTGCAATTGCGCTGTGTCTCATTAGCATCCCTTTTCCGAAAAAGGGTGCCAGTGTAGACACAGCCTTACAGTTTTGTAATGTTATTATGCACTTATTTAATTCAGTGGTTCTGAAACTGGAAGGTTGGACCATGGCAAAAGCGGAAGGTATTCTGTGTGTTTGATGGGGAAAGCTGAAAATCTTTGGGGGGGGGGGGGGGGAGAAACTTACTGCACTCAAAGCAATGAATTACTAATAAAGCAAATTCCTCCAGACCTCAGACGGCGCTGTGCATTTTGACAGATTTCTGTTAAGCTTGCATAGCATTATACGAAGTCATTGCCATCTGTATGTTAATCCATTTTGCTACAATGTGGAGTGCACATTTAATTGTTAGCATCAACCATGATCAGATTTGCATTTGCTCTTATTACGTTGGATCACTGGCTCTGTTTGAAACACTGCCTTACTATTTTTAATATTTAATGAGTTCTGAATGTTGACTTTTTTATCAGTATATGTACTTGAGTGGTGAGAGGGGAAGGCGTAAACAATTACCAACACAAAAAAGAGGGGCACAATCAAAAATGACTGAGGACCACTGATCTCAAAATTTTTTTGTAAAGCATCAGTCCCCAGAGTATCAAGGTGCCCATTACTCAGAACTACATATTTCATTCTAGAAGTCCATGGCAATTATTTCAATAAGCAGAAAAAAGCAAGCCAATACATGTGTGTTTAAAAACAGATATTGTTAAAGCAAGATAAGTTAAGTTGCAGCAAAAAAATGAAAACTACTTTTAAAGACCCACCTGTATGTATTTGTGCATATACCAGGAAGCTTGTTTTCCATCATTCACGGATTCCACTGTAGTGTTAGCTAGACCTCCAATGTCACCACCTGCAAAAACCCACGGTTCACTGGTTTGCATGGTCTCTGGGTCCACTTCAGGAAGACCCCATCTATTAAACCTGATAGGATTCATGGCTTCTTTTACTGTATTTAAGTGAAAGATAAAAAGATACTAAGTAGATGATCTGTATATAGTATAATTGACTTTGTAAGCATTTTGTTCTACAATCTGCTGTATAGAGACAATGATAAAAATGAGAAATAAAACTTTTTTTAATGCTGGAACTTTATGCTACAAATGACACCTAGCATTAAAGTCTGTATCCCTGTATTTCTCCTTTGACTTCCAGTAGAGTTAACCCAGAACTATTTATTATGAGGATTCACATGGTAAAGGTTAATGTGTAGCATATAGTATGAATATGAAACAAGTGTCACAATAGAAACCATTTCTCATGTGTCTGCTAAACTTAGCACGTGCAAGAAGAAATTGTACACAAGTACCCTGAGGTGAAGAAAAAGGAGGTGTTGATTGTGCCCAAACTGGAAGGTACAAACTAACTCTGATAACACTATTGGTCATTTCCTAAGCATGAATTAAAAATCCTGCAAAGGTTTTATATTGAACATCAAGGGTGACATGTACTTACAAAAGTACTCATCACTGGTCTTCTTCACTTCCTATTGATGCCATTGGGAGTTTTACCATTAACACCAATGGATGCAGAGTTAGGCTAATGCAGTGCACTTTTAAAAATCCTGCCTTATGTACCACTGGTGAACACAGGGCATTCTCACCTTGTTTTATCCTAGCATCATCCATCCATCCCATATCATTTGTCTACCTACTCATTCACATTCTATCCAAATACCTTTCTACTTCCCAGGCCAACAAATATATCCCCTTTTGAGATTTCAAAGTTATTGCCCTACAAGCCTCTGATTCATGTCCCCTTGATGCAGATACAGCAGTGAAATAGTGAAAGACATATGGATGGATTTTAAGCTGCAGGCTGCAACTTTAATTAAACATAGAGGAGGGGCACTACTTGCCCATTACCCAGATCTCCTGTACCAGGCATTTAATTGGTTCCAGTATTGAGGGTTACAGGTCTCTCACCACATAACCCATAACTTGTGGTAGATTCTCTTCATCCTTCCCCCCAGGATTCAGCTTGCTCTAAGTTCTACCATTCTCCTCACCCCATTCCCTTTGAGGAACAGAGGGTGCAGAATACCAGGGATCTAGTCCTGGAGAGCCAAAAGCTCTAAGCATGAGGGCCACAAGACTCCTATATATTATGGGTCCAAAACCCATCACACACATCTCAGTAGTTTATTTCGAGGAAACATTCATTCTATTATTTCAACTATACTGGAAACTGGCCCTTCAAGTTGCAAAACATTAAAAATCAATCAAGTACCTCAGTTAGGTACTAAGTGTGTTCCTTCTTGACTCACTATGACTTGAAGGTGCTGCGAGGGATGTGAATACTATGCTGGTCATCTTCAAATTGGCCCATAGAAGAAAAAAATCCTTCATGATTCTCAAATGGGTGATCACGGCACCAGTCAGGATGTACTGCCAGTCCTAATTCAGAATGAATAGCTGAAAGAGGATCCACAGGGCGCTCACCTCAGGTTAAATTCTGGGAGCTAAAGAATGCTGGCCAATCAGCAGCCCTCTCTCCTACTGTCCAATGGATGCCAAAGACCCCAAGTGGTGGGAAGGAGCTACCTTGTATTCCTTAGCATCCCTACATGTCTCCCTTTCTTGCTGCTGAGGCTGATCACTTTCACCATTAAGACTCTCAACTTGATGCAAGTAGGTGGCATTTTTGAAGTTTAGAACTGAAAAAGAATGATTTTCCACATCTGTCCTTGTAACAGTTTCTTCAGCTCTTCAATATTTATATACAACAATGATCAAGAGATTTTTACCTCACAACAAAAATGACCCTCTGTCACTTTTGAAAGGTAATTATTAGCTAATTATTGTAGAAAATTTTGAGACCAAACATTTTCCATCTGAAAAAGCTGTTTCATTTAAACTGAAACTTCCCTGGGGAATATGATAATTGACAAAATTTTTCTTCTGTTTTTTTTTAATAAAAAGAACAATTCATTAAGGTTAAGAAACTCACTCTCTCAACATTTTCAGAATAAAACATTTCATTTTTTTCATTTCAGAATGAGTTTTTGGATTTTTTTATTTTTATGAATATAAATATAAAAATAAAAAAAAACAAGTCAAAATGAAATGTTGCATTGACTACAGGCAATTTTTTTCAGGAATTTTGTCGTGTGGGAACTCTCTGTTTTCATTTCCATTCCAAGGAAACTAATTTTCAAAACTGCAGTTTCCCACAGTACTCTAATTTTAATTTTTTAGCATGCTGCTCTGTTTAATCTTTTTTATCTTAGATATCTGTATGGCTCCCATTCTCAAAGTGTCACCTGAAACCTCAAAATCTTTATTTCACAATCTTTAATGTATTTATTCTCACAACATCTCTTTCAGGTACAATTATACCCATTTACAAAAGGAGAATGAGGAACAAAGCGATTCATACATCTACACTGCACAGCTATTTTGGGATACCAGGGGTATCCCAAAATAGCTATCTCCCTTGTCTACACAAGCTGCCCATTATTTCAAAATATTTTTTGAAATAACGGGCATTTCTATTTCGGCATACTGGTAACCCTTGTTCCAAGAGGATTAAGGGATGTCTCGAAATAGCATGAAACAAAAGAGAGGACTATGCAGCACTTTAAAGACTAACAAGCTCGTTTATTAGGTGATGAGCTTTCGTGGGCCAGACCCAATTCCTCAGTCTGTCCCACGAAAGCTCATCACCTAATAAGCCATCTTGTTAGTCTTTAAAGTGCTGCATAGTCCTCTCTTTTGTTTCAGCAAGATCAGACTAACACGGCTACATCTCTATTACTATTCAAAATAGCATGTTATTTCAAAATTTGGTGCTGTGTAGATGCACCAAATTTCAAAATAAGCTATTTTGAAATAAGATGTGCAATTTGCGTAGTGCAAATTGCGTATCTTATTTCAAGTTTAGGATGCTGTGTAGATGCACCCTCAGCCTAGGTTTCACTGGAAGTCTGTGGTGGAGGAGCAAACTGAACCCTGATCTCCCAAGATCCTGGTTAGAACTCTAACCACTGGATTATTCGTCCTTTCCAACACTATAAATGTCCATGCACTCACTCACTCTCTTTCTTTTTCTTTTTCTTTTTTTTAAGGAAAAACATGTATACTATCAAAACAAATCTTCTCTTATGGAACATTATTGCAGAAAAGATATCTTCAGTGCTCTTACTTGTTAAAATATAATATAAACATAAATACATGTAAACAGCAGATAGATTGTACATACATTGTACAGGAGCTAAAATTAACAGAATAACAAACTACTTTTTGTACTGCATGGAACAGTACAAAAGGGACATGAATACAAATAACAAAATCTAAGATCATCTATTAAAAGTCATCTTTCTCAGTGCAAAAATAGTTTAAACTGTGTATTATTTTCCCACTTTAACTTTTGAATTAGCTTCTTTATAAATACAAAGAAATGTTAATGTAGATTTATAATGAAGAAATATTTTCAAATAAATATTTGTAGGAAATTTTGATGCCATGAATCAAAATGAGTTATTTTATATAGCTTTAACTATATTGTGACACCCAAGTTTCTGCAATAAAATGCAGTATAAAATTACAGTATTCCTAAGGGACATATCACTAGCAGATGCAGATTTCCAAGGTCAATTAAACTGATGTAGCTGTGCTGTCATATATGTAAAAGAGAAACCTGCTAGCATATGACAAGGGTATTTCTCAGTATTTATAGAAAAATGTCAAATATGTGTTGTGTTTTTACTTGAAATGGGCCTAAGTGGGTGTATTTTGGGTTGACAAAACCACAGTTAGATTTTATCTTTCCACAGTCAAAACCCAACCACCTGTAGGATTAGGTTTAGATTTAGAGATTTAGCAAGATGTTAGATTCTACATTTTTCTCTAGTCATTTGCAATGTTGGCAAGTTAATGTAATTCCCTTCCTCACTTAAATCATTCTTATCTTCATCCTAGAACTATAATGGGACAAAATAAAAAACACGCAGCTTCGCAGGGTGAACATTGTGAATCTACCTTGTGGAGAGGAGCAGTTGGACCACATACAGTATTCTGTTAATTGCCCGCATTGCTAAAATATGCATAGGTCCAGGCAGTGGAAGCAGTTAGCTATCTTCTAACATGGCTAAAACATACACATATGGGAGTCAATCACCTGCACTAATACTATATAGGAGAGCGAGCTCTTGGTATTGCCTAAATATATGTTCAAGCACACAGCAAACAGGCATCTAACAGGCCTATAACCCTTCTTGCATATCCCCTCTTAACTTCCTTTTCAGGCCTCATACCATGCCCTCCCTTTCCAGAATCAAACACACTCTGGGGATGTTGAGATAATTGGGAGCAGGTGGGATTTCTGCTGGAGGGGAAAACAGGTGGAGAGTATCTCTGTGTGTGAGAGCTTAGTACATTCAGAGGCAAAATACTATACTGGGAAAGAAACATACTCAGTCACATATTTCTTTCCACGCTTTACACATCTATAACCCAGCTCCAAAATGCTTTTTGCTACTGGGTCAGATCCAAAATCATAGGCAGCAGCTTGGATTTGGTATTTAAAACTATAACACCCTCAAAACTAAATGAAAATGGTACCCGTTTATTTTATACAACATTAAAATAGACTAAAATAGAGTGGTGCTGAAACTTGACACTATTTGGGTGTCAGGGATCTGAGCCATAGCAGCACGACATAAAGGCATCCCATGGTTGCAGGAAAGGGGTGACAGAACCCCTTACTGATCTGTGTTATAAAGACCCTATATCTTAGCAGATTTCACCAATAACATCACTCCCTCTCACACAGAAAGGGTGATAGGATTCAGAAGTGGTCTGAATTCTTGGTGACAGGCTGAATGGCCCAATCCAAGCTATTTGGCACAGAGATCACTTAACATTGCGCTGAACCCAAATTAAATGCCTGTTTTTATTTTTATTTGATTTTCCCTCTGCCATTAAAGTTTAAAAAGTTGTGGCCTTTTACTTTAAAATCTATCCCTCTGTTTGTGTTCCATTCCTCTGCATATTCTGATCAAATATATGTAATATAATTTGAAGGGATCCTTCTGGATGATAAACAGCATATAAATTAATTATTTTATTGTCATCAAGTGACACTATCACAAACAACACAGAATGGGAAAGCATCTAATGTATATTCCACATTTGCTGTATTCACAGTGCAAATAAGCATAAATGGAATGACAGTAGCAAACTATACCACTTGCAAAAACAATATTATTAAAAAAAGAATACTGAAAAAATATTTTAATTAACAAAACAAATCGAATGGAAAAGATTCCTCAAATAAAGCTTTAAAAGTGAGTCTGTGTGTGTTTGACTGCCATGACTAATTATGTTGCCATGTAATGTGTGTTCAATTTGAGCTTATTTAAATAGCAGAAATGCTCATTAGCTGCAGTATATCTGTGAAGCTTCAGTAAACAGTTTAATGGTTTTTAGGTTTAACCATTTTCATAAGTTCCTGTAATTTTGGCTTTAGAAGCTCATTAATGTTATTTTTTATATCCATCTTACAGACTTTTTTACTGTGAAAGGGCAGCAAGCACTGCAATACACTCTGAAAACACACTAACTCACTCAATCATATGTGTAAACATACAGCTACCTTACACATATAAAGGGCCTGATTCACCACCAGTACAATCCACATTGCAGGCTCCAGAAGCAATAAATCAGCCAGAAGCAACGGTACAAGCACATTCTGTCTACCGTCCCTAGCCAGTTGTGGACTGTACTGGCCTGCATCAGCTTCCCAAAGCAGGCAAGGTCAGTGAGGATAGGTCCACACATGCTGGGATTGGGCATTTTATGGAGTCCCTCATCCCTGGCTGCACCCCAGAGCCTGCACATCCAGCCAGAGTCTTCCCCATCCTGCAACCCTCTGCCCCAGCCTGGATCTCCCCCAATCTGAACTCCTTGGCCACACCCTCCAAGCCTGACGCCCCTATAGCACTGCAAATCCTTCATCCCTGACCCTACCACATAGCCCACCTCTTCAGTGGGAGCCCTTTCCCTTCCTGCGTGTCAATCCCCAGCCCCAGCCCGGTGAAAATGAGCTAGTGAGCAAAGATGGGGAGAGTAAGTGATGGAGGGACGGGGGAATGGAGTGGGTAAGGGTGGGGTCTTGGGGAATGAGCCTTGGGAAAGAGGCGGGGCCTCAGGGAAGGAGCAGGGAAGGGGGTGGGACAAAGACGTTCAACTTCCTGCAGTCAGAAAGTTGACCACCTTAGCTGGGAAATGCGTGGATTCATCTTCTAAGCAACACCAACCAGCAAGGCTTAGGGTTGCCAGTTGGTTTCAACAACAATACTGGACACACTTGACATTACATCACAATCTACGTTGCATCTTATTTAGAAAATACTGGACATTTATATTTTCTCATTTATATTTTCTTAATTTGTTTCCCGAACAGAAAGCTCAAATACTGGACTGTCTGGTTCAAAACCGGACACCTGGCAACCCTAACAAGGCTCCAGTGGAAGCCTGGCTGTAAAATTAATGGCAGTAATTCTGCTATTGTCCCTCCACCAGTGCAGATGTTCAGCAGTTGAACAGGTGTACAAATCGCTATTAAACAAACAATATCAACAGCTGAGCTACTGATTTAAATGGGACCGGGATTTGAACCCTTTGTAAATTACGATTTTTCTCTGCCCATGGTATACTTTTCTGTGGACTGGGTGCTTTATTCTCCAAGATTGTAAATCTGACATCTTTCCTGAGCACAGACTTATTAAAAAAATACACTCCAAAAGCGGGCAACTTTTCTGCCATGAAATATACTACTGCCTGTCTGGTAAACATTAGTTAGGAACCAGGACAAATGCCTGGCAAAAACAATCATTTAGAAATTGTAAAATTGCAAATGTGGGGCTCCCTTGAACCACTTTGTGAGCAAATGTTCTAATATTGCTGTTATATCACATGTTGTTGTATTTGTCACCCTCGCTGATTAGTGCACTCTTTTAAAATGGCATGGAATTAATGATCATTTCTTTTCCCGTTTAAAATTAATTTGTTTGCTACATCCCCACTCATGAAAGTGACCACTTTATTTTAAAAACACAGACATACACACAAATCAGGTGCTGATTCTCAATCTAGCCAATAAGGTTTATGGAATTTAGGTTTGTTTAGGAAAAAATCAAACCCTAAATTGGATACTTTTATATTTCTAAAACAAAAAGGGAAAGAAATATCATCCTATATCATATATAAATAAAGAATATAATATATGTTAATGTTTATAACACAATCCCAGACTAGGAACCTATGTGACAGATAGCAAATAATAATAAGTAGAAGCTCAGAACAGTTATTCATAAGGGAGAAAAGCCTGTTCTTAGTTAGTTATTAAGGAAAAAGTAAAATGACAATTTTGGAATAAACTTTTTGTGTTTTATAGGATTTGTCAATGGTGAACTTTAATGATGCTATACTGGACTCAAAATACTTTAGTAACTGCTCTCTGTCCTACCCACTTTTAAAGAATCCCAAAAAATGCAGGAGGCATTATCTGCATGTAAATTCTCCATATTATCATGCTGCCCCTCCTCATGGTTCCACTGGAAAGAAAAGCAATGAACATGTAGGGCAAATACAAATCCACTGAATAAATTATTTGGGGCAAATGTATACCATTGAAGACAGTGGTGCCAGAGGTTATTTTGACTCTTTTGCTTAGTCTACTGAAGTTCTGAAACATGACTACACAAAAATAAATATTAAAAGCAAGATAACGGAAAGTTATGATTATCTGTTAATTCACATCATTGTGCCAACTTATACAATTCCAGCAAATACACTACTGTTTAGTGTATTAGCAAGATTTTGATAGCTAATTATAAAAAAAAATTAGCTATAAATACTATATTTGCTTTTCTTAATTAATATTTATATTTTTGGAGTATTTTAAAAAAATTAAAGATTTTAAAGAACATACATTTCTTACCAACAAATTGCATTCAACTGCTTGGAGTATGTGAGTAGCTCCTTTCTACTCCCACCTAGTAAACAGAATTCTGAATGAAACTAGCATTGTCAATGAGGTCTCCTGCATTAGCTCTGTACTGCATTTGTGGCTAAAGTACTGTTTTCTCGTCACAAGTTTTCTTTTTTTTTTTTCATGGAAATACTATTCCCCTCACCACCACTTCAGAAACACAGGGAAAATTTGCAGCCCCACATTGATGCAAATCCCTATTGTTCCAAGAAAAAAAAAATTGTGTATGGTCTGGGCCTTCAAATCAATTGATCTAATATTTAGTAGCATGCAGAAACTATATGCAGCACCAGAAACTGTTAAGAGTTTTTTTTTTAAATTCCATTCATTATTCTGAAGAAACTCTCATATTATTCTCACCTTTCTGTTTTATTTGTCAAGGATTAATGAACTTTCAATCTACTAATGCAATGTATTAAGTGCTGGCATTTTTAAATCAAGTTTTCTAAACAATATTTAATACAAGGGATTTTGTAATTTACTGTGTAGACAGAAATTTTGAATTGTCCCAAAGGATACTCCTGTAACTCATAGACATGTTTTAGCCCCCAAAATGGCAAAACAGGAAAGCAGGGACAATCATTGAAAATGCAAAGCTCCGCTGAGGCTATTTATTTTATTTAGGCCCAATTATAAAATTGTTTTCTTGCTCGGTGTGCTGCTCAGTAGCAATGCAGACTGTGCCCACAAAAAAAGCTTCCTTTCACCAAAATAAACAAGCAGGAAAACATCAATGCTCTTCAAGTATCTAGTATAAACAACAACTTGATTTTTAACTGGTGTAGAGTTTTATAAGGCAACTGTTAACTATCCAGCTCTCTCAGGGCATGTCTACACTGGGGAGCTATTTTGAGATAGCTCCCCTTCTTTCAAAATAACAAAGCAAGCATCCACACTACCAAGCTTGTTATTTCAAAATAATGGGCTTGTTATTTTGAAATAATAATGTCTGTGTGGCTATGTCTACACTGCAGATTAATTTCGAAATAAGCTATTCTGGAAGAAATTTTCTGAAATAGCTCATTTCAAAATAACGCATCTATACACAAAATGCTCATCGAAATAGTGGTTTGCTATTTTGAAATAGAGCGTCCACACTGATTGGATGCTAACTCACATTTAAGGCCACCTGGAACCACTTCAGGCAGGGCATCAGGTCAGAAGTTACTTTGTATGGCTGCTTGACGTTCTTGCTTAAAGGGAACCCCCTGTATAGCAGTGTTTCAGGCTTCTTCTCTTTGCCTATGTCCTCAAGGGACAGAAAAGCCTTTTTTCTGCCTGCTGTGGTAGCCCTTATGGACACCTCAGCTTGCCAGATATGGAGCTGGAGCTGCCTCTGAGCAGTCTTCGGATATTGCAGCTTGTGCTGCAACTCATGCATCAGTTTCTGCAGGCTGCCTTCCAGGCCCTGCAGGAACTCAACCCCCAGCTCTCCTGGGAGGCCCTCCTTGGCTCTCTGAGGGTGGGCTTATGCAGCAGGAGCCTGCCCGCCTCCCCTGAACACCAGTTCAGACTGGTGGGACTGGATTGTCATAGAGCGGTGGGGAGACCAGAAATGCCTCCAGAATTTCAGGCTGAGAAAGGACACATTTCTGGTCGTCTGTGAGTGGCTTGCCCCTGCCCTCAGGCAATGGGACACTCACATGGGAACCGTCAATCCCCTCCAGAAGTGTGTCGCCATCGCCCTTTTGAAGCTCACTATGTCAGACAGCTACTGATCCATCAGGAACCAGTTTGGCATGGGGAGATCAACCGTCGGGGCCGTGCTCATACAAGTATGGCATTCTTGGGCTATTGTTCCAAGGTGGGTGGACTGCAGGAATGGGGTTTTCTGGAGAAAGAGGGGGTGAAGGGCGGTGGTGCAAGTCCCTTCTCCGGGATGTTTTTTTCAGTGCCACCCTCACAAAGTCTTGCCTGGGAGTTGGGTATGTGGGGGGTAGCTTCTGGTAAGTGGGGGAAGTGAGATGGGGGGTGGGCTGGGGGAACTCCCAGGGGCCCTGGCACCCCTGTGATTCTCTGTTTGTCTCCTTCTGGAGGTGGTGAGGGCCATCAAGACCATCCTGCTGCGCAGGGTCATCCACCTCAGTGGTGTGGACGCCATCATTGCCAGGTTTGCTGACATGGGCTTCCCTAACTGGGGGGCGGAGAAGCTATTGACTGCACTCACATCCCCATCCAGGCCCCTGACCACCAGGCACCTCTCTTCATCAACCGGAAGAGATATTTTTCAATGTTCCTGCAGAGCGTCACAGATCACCGGGACCAGTTTACCGACATCTAGGTCGGGTGGTCGGGGAAGGCGCATGACATACGTTTCTTTAGAAACTCTAGCATGTTCCAGAAGCTGCGCTCTGGAACTTTTTTCCTTGACCACACCATCAGGGTCAGGGACATGGACATGCCCATCTGCCTGGTGGGGGATGCAGTCTACCCTCTCTTGCCGTGGCTCATGAAGCCATACACCAGCCACCTCAACCCCTCTCGGGAACTCTACAATTCCAGGCTCAGCAGGGCTCACATGGTCGTGGAGTGTACCTTCGGCTGTTTGAAGGTACGTTTCAGATGCCTCCTCACCTGGCTGGACCTTGGAAATTGTAACATCCCTCACGTGGTGGCCGTGTGTTGCTTGCTCCACAATGTGTGTGAGCAGAAGGGGGAGGAATTCCTGCCAGGGTAGGGGGGTGGAGGCTGACTGCATGGGCAGTGCCTTTGAACAGCCGCACACAGCTGCCATCTGGCAGGCTCATCAGGGGGCCGTGCACATCTGGGAGGCCCTGAGGGAGAGTTTCTCCCTGGGGCCCAGTGACACTCTCCCCTGGACCACCCCCCTAGGGGCCTGTGTATCGCCCCTCTCTGCCCTTTCTCCAACAACCCTTTCCATCTCCCCTTCCTTGCTGACACAATAAACAAAAAATTTGTTTTGGAAAAAATAATATCTCTGTTTCTTTTTATTTGGAGTCAGAGTAACTGGGGAGAGACTGGGGAAAGAACCTGGGAGAGGGGAGGAGATGCGGGAGGATGAGAACCATGGAGGGGAAGAAGGGAGCTGGAAGGGGGGGGAGGGGTGAGGAGAGGCTCAGGGCTGGGGCTGGGAGTGGTGCCTGGCTCTGGTGATCCCACCATGGATATGGGGCCACAACGTCCAGGGGGAGGGGAGGGTGCTGGGGGAGAAGCTGGAGGCACAGGAGGGGGAAGGGGAGGAGTGGGAGGAGAAGCTACTGCAACAGCAGGAATTGGAGCAGAAGCAGGAGCTGGCATCAAGCTGGCAACGAGGGAGTGCACGGATGCACACACAAAGCAGCCCTGCTCCAGCAGCTCCCAACAGATGTCCCACCACAGCTGGATGCCTTCCTGGAGCCTGCAGTCGATGGTCTGCTCCAGGGATCAGAGTGCCATGAGGTGCTCCCTCTGGAAGTCATCCATGGGTCTCTGGCCCCGTGGGTCCCTCGGGTTCAAGGAGGCTGTCCTGGGTGGTGTCAACCATCTCCCTCTCACAGGTGGTCCAGCTGTGGAGAATAAAGAGAGATGGTCAGTCATCCCAGGGGACACTGTGCCTGAAGTCTTGCCCTCATCTGTGAGCCGAGAACGACGGTTCTCAGCTCAGTCGAAGACAATGTGCTTGGTGCAAGGCCATGTGTGCTCTGGCCAGTGGGCCCACATCTACAGAGGCCCAGATGTCCCTGGGAGTGGGTGATGCTCTGAGAGTGGGAGTATGCCCACGTGCCGTGTGCAAGACTGTTGAGTGTGTGTGTGTGTGTGTGTCCCTGGCCTCCTTTTAGAGGTGGCTTGTGGAGAGAGGGTGTGCCACCCCGGGTCACAAGTGTGGCAGGCCTCTGCAGACACCCTGTGGCCAATAGCACAAGGGTCCTCTGTGGCAGCCTTCTGGGGCTGTGTGGCCAGGAGCAGCATGACACATGCTCCCACATGCACAGACTGCTGCATGATCCCCAAGCCACAAGGTCTGAGCAAGGAGGAGACAGCTACTCCTCGCCGCTGACCCCTTCCCCCTCCCACGCCCCGTGTGAAGGGAACGTGATGGCACTCACATGATGTTCCTTCCCTGGCCTCGGACAACTCCTGGGACACGTCCACAGGGACAGGTACTGGCTCCAGGGTCAGGAGGGTGCTGGTGCTGGCCTTGTCCGGCTCCTCCTCTTCCTCCACTTCCCCCTCCTCGTCTCTGTCCCCGGTGAAGAGGACGACAGGTGTCTCGAGCTTGGAGTCCACAACCGGAGGTGTGTGGGGAGGGTGAAGGGACTGTCCCGCCCCCCAGGATGCAGTCATGGTCTTTGAAATAAGGGCAGGTGTGGGGTTTTACCCCAACGTGGGAGTTGCCTTCCCTGGCCCCAGCATATGCCTGGCGGAGCTCCTTAACCTTAAGCCACACCTGCTCCTGTGTGCGGATGTGCCCCTTGTTGGCTATGCTCTCAGCCATCCGGCCATAGATATCCTCATTCCTGCATCTGGTGCAGAGATCCTGGAGGTTGATCTCATTGCCCCATGCCTCAATAAGGCCCAGGATCTCTGCACCAGACCAGGAAGGTGCACGCCTCTTTCGGCCCCTGGTAAGTGCCTGGGAGCCATATGACTGCTCCCTGGGAGCAGTGGAAGGCTGGGTGGGAGCAGCAGACTGGCTCATCTTGGGGGAAAACTGAGGCAGTGGCAGTTGCAGGGTGGCTCTGGGCTATCAGGGCCTCCTGTTAGTTACAAGCCCTTTCTGCTGAGGCTGTAACTGTAGCTTTAAGGGCTTCAGGGGAAGGGGGGGATATAGAGTTCAGCTGAATGTGGACAAAATGGCCAGCAGGGCATATTGGGAAGGGCTGGAGACCCCCTATTTTTAAATAGCTGCAACTGCCCCATCTACACAGCCCCTATTTCTAAATAACTATTTCAGAAGACGCGTTATTCTTTGTAGAATGAGGTTTACAGATTTTGGAATACGCCGCCCATTATTTTGAAATAACACAGTTGCAGTGTAGACACTTGCATCATTATTTCGGAATAATGGCTGTTATTCTGAAACAACTTTGCTATGTAGAAACATTCTTTGTGAAGAGGAATACGGGTTTTTTTTCAAAATAGTTATTTCAGGAGTTATTATTTTGAAATAACTTATTTCAAAATAACCTGGTAGTGTAGACATAGCCTCAGTCAACAGCTTCCCAGGCATACTGTGGACTTTGCAGTTCTCCTAAGATTTTGTGAAAAAAAAATATATATATATATTTCTCTGATCCCCAAAGGGCAAATAAAGCACATATCAGAATGCTTGAAAATGTAATTGAATTGTATTTTAAACATAAAACTTAAAAACAGCAACTGCTACCTTATGAGCATGAGTAAACTGAGCTATAAAATTACTAGTTACTCTGCAAGAGCAAGAAACATCATGATGACAATAACAGACTGACAGAGCCTTTCCATCCTAACTTCCATTCCTGTTCAGTGTGGCTGATAACCATATGCTTATATCTCAGTGAGCTAAACTTTAAGCATGTGTTTCAATCCTTTCTTGAGAGAATGACTTTCTGAATCAGAGCTTAAATCCTGTTTTCATTTATTTTTAAACTTGCAATGTGCCAAGGATTTAAGTTCTCAATGAGCCTGAGTGCATCTGATTTGCTTTGAGACTTCCAGTTAATGAAGAGGTATAAGCAACTGAAAATGACAAACCCACAAAATAGTAAATTATTTTCATAGTTTTTACTCTTTAACTGTTCCACTATGCGAGACAAATTTCTGTATTCATCTTGCTATATCCATAGACACATCAAGTGAAACGGAGGTATGTTATATAGGCCCTATCAGCTCATCAAGTTAAAGCTGTAGCAAGATTGCATATGGACATACTTAAAGACAAGTAGAGAAAAGCAAGTTGTATCATGAAGAATGAAGAGAATTTATCACTGATAATCCATATGTTTGATTTGTGAAAACCTTTTCAAAAAACTTCTAATAGCAAAGATTGGTGAGGGATTTGAAATAGGTTTTTGAAAACATCCTCTAAAACTAACACCAGCAAAACAGTGGCTCAAGACTCCTTTGAAAATTCAAATCTGTCTTTGTACCTCCTTGATGAGATTGATTGCTAGACCACAAGCAACAAAGATACGAAATTATTTTTATGACAACATATCCACAACTGGAAAGATTGTTCCTGTGCAAAGAGTCTTCAGTCTCCTATATGCTTCTTATTTACTTCTTTGACCATTAGATAACTGCACAACAGGAGGCACAGAATGAGCATCACTGAGTACTGTGGATGCAATTTCCTTATAGATAACAGCACATCTCAAATTAAATGATCAAATCATTGGTTATGTACACAGTAAGTGAACACCTGGAAATTACATTTATAGATTCCTCAAAGGAATGGCTTTATCCCCCTTTCTTTGTTTCAAAACCTAAAATCACCCTGTGATAATATGTTGGATTAAAAATGGTAAATATTGTTCCTTAGCATCACTATTATAAAATGGGAAGTACTGGATATCTAATTTGTGTTATAGACAGCTCTATTGACACCTGTCAGCAACTTTCTAGAATTCTTAAAATGTTCTTATAGCTCCTCTTCATTATTTAATTTTTGTTTTCCTTGTGAAGGTCAGTAAATTCTTATTTCACCATTTGTTCCAGAAAACTCAAAATCATGTCCTTATTTCTCTTCTCAAGAAAAAGCAGAGGTAAAAATGTCCTTATATATGGCTGCAAGACAATAACATATATTGGTAGGCTCAGCTTTAATTGCTTTGGATTTGCTACTTGTTGGTGACTGAGAAGTTCAGAAGTCTTAGACATGTTAAGAACATAAGAACATAAGAAGGGCCATACTGAGTCAGACCAAAGGTCCATCTAGCCCAGTACCCTATCTTCCCAACAGTAGCCAATGCCAGATATCCCAAAGGGAGTGAACAGAACAGGTAATCATCACGTGATCCCTCTCTTGTCATCCATTTCCAGTCTCTTACAAACAGAAGCTAGAGACACCATTCCTACCCATCCTGGCTAATAGTCATTGATGGACCTAACCGCAATGAATTTTTCTACTTCTTTTTTGAACCCTGTTAAAATCCTGGTCTTCACAACACCTTCTGGCAAGGAGTTCCACAGGTTGATTGTGCGCTGTGTGAAAAAATCTTCCTGTTGTTTGTTTTAAACCTGCTACCTATTAATTTCATTTGGTGACCCCTAGTTCTTATGTTATGAGATTTTGAGCTGTATTTTGCATGGTTTGGGAGAACCAAACTCTCTGTTGCTAGTATGATGCCAGTAGGATTTCCACATTTTTACCAGCATTATCTCCTGAAAGACTTTAAAGTAGCAAATGGGAAGGAGTAGATAGGAGGAGTCAGGTCCATTCCTTCATTAGGGCATTCATGCTCAAAATTCTAGGATGACATGCCATGGAGTAATTTCCTGGAATTAATATTCTTGGAGGAGGTATTCAGGTCCATCTTTGGGACACCCAAGATCTAGATCACTTTTGTGAACCCCTCCCAGTTGAGGCTCAATTAATTGTGATCCATTTCTCCTCTTCTGAGACAACTGGCTTTGATATTTAATACACCTTTGATGAACAATGCTTTAGGGAACTTAGGATCACTTCAATCTGTTCAAAGAAAAGCCAAGCTTCTTCCATCAGTTTTCAGCTCCTGCTTTTTCAGCCTCCAGTCCATGAGGAATGCTTGTGTGAGACAGCCTGAATCTCTGCTGATTCCTGAGCAATACAAAGGGCCTTCATCCATCCAGCTCATCAAAGCAGCCCTTAGTTCTTAAGGAATGATTACAGTCAGATAAAGAGAAAGTGGCATCATACTAGTGCAAATATCTTTCGAGTACAGATGGGTATGCACTGAAACATTTGCATCTACATTTGACTTGTGAGAAGAGTTTGGATCTTAAGTTTAAGGACAAGCCATCTCGACTATATATTTTTAGAGTTATATTTGCTTAGTTTGCTAATATCAAGATGAAGATTGTAGATCCTTTGTAGCTGTGCCTGAGCAAGCTGTATTAATTTCTTCTTGCATTAAGAACAGAATTGCCCATTTACATTCTGCTTCCACAGTCCCCCTTTTTCAGTGATGTATGAAGCAGTCAGAACACAACTTGATTTTCAGGCAACTACTTGAATTTGCAATTATTGCACCTAGTGTATTTTAAATTTTCACTTGTAGACTGAATTAATTTAAAAAGGAAGTTACATATATGGAATAAGTACCTAATTCTGTGAGATGTTGGGGAAAAAAATGGGTGGAGTTGCAATGGCTAAGAACCATTTTTGATTAAGCTTTAATATGCAATGCCATTCGCCAAAGGATCACTTTTCCAAAATTAACTGCACTTGGAAGAGTTGATCATCTGCAAACACCTCGTGGTTTACAAACACCAAAGCCTGGATTTTGGCTTGATCTCTTTTACTTGGTTATAATTTTAGGACTATATTGCACAGTAATATTCTCACACATTTGAAGAACTTCTCCATAACTTATGCACAAAGGTGTCATCAAATGATTAGTTATTCTGAATACTCAGCTTGAAATACCATAAAAGGGACAAATCATCACTAGGCAGGTACTCAACACTTTTTAAAAACTGAGTCTCTTTAAAATGTCTCAACTTGGACAACCAGAAACTGAGGCACCCAGCCCAAATTACTTCTTGCTTTTGAACACTGAGAGCTAAGAGCCCAATTCCACTCTCCCACAGCCCCTTTACCCTGTTGTATTTAAGGTCAACATTTAGAAGAGGAATGCCAAAATTCCAAAACTATGAATAGTAACAGTACTAAAATAATAACAAGCTGTTACATAGCATATTACAGCTGAGTATTACCTTTAAGATCACCTAAAACTGAACCAAAGGCACTGATCACCACATCTGCCTTCAAACGGACAACCTGATCCTCATCTTCAATCCAGTTTCCAGCTTCAACTTGCTCAGTTCGAACAAATTCCACAGCAACAATTTTTTCACCTTTCACTACAACCTTACGAGGTGAGAGGAAAGGCAGAAATTCACACTTTTCTTCTTTTGCAAGTTCCACCTGTGTAAAAAGTTATGCAAAGATTATTGTTTTCACAGAGATGCTTTGATTCATGATGTTTGTACACATTCCATGTTTATCAAAAAAAGATTGCTACGTAGGGCTACAGTCTATTCTTGATGTTCACTCAAAAGTCTCCAATGATATTAAGTCAATCAACATAACCACCAATGAAGACAAGTATTAATGTTTCATATTTTATACTCTGGAATTCAGGTAGTTTAGATCTAGTGCATTTGTTTTGTCTAGAAAATTGATCATCAAAGAAAGAGATCAAGTTGCTTTGGCATGATTGTCCTTTTGTAGAACCTTACTGTATTTTATCCCAATTGACATTTACTTCTTTCTTTAATTATTCTTTCAAACTTTGTTCTAATACCTACCATATAATTGAAGCAATAAACAAGTCTATAGTTTCTGGAATCAGTTTTTTTTTCTCCTTTCCTAAATACAGTACTATATTTGCAATTCTCCAGGCAGCATTTGGCCCTACATGATTATATGACAAATAATCTCTTCCATCTCAGTTACATTTTACAACATCTAGTAATGTTTGAAACCTGAATAAGGGCTATGCTTGGTTAGGGGCAATTTTTACTTTATTAATTTCTAATTTGTAGTGTGATTTAGTTAATGGGTATAATTACAGATTTTATGAATGACAACCTTAAATGAAATATAAAGATTTGCACATACACACACAGAGATTATGGTAGTCTGAATACTGATGAAGTGAAAAACCGATCAGGATATGAATCTATTTGAATAAGCTTTTTTAAAATATCTCCCTCTCCATCTTGCATGTTTGCTTTATGGCAAGGAAAACAGAAGCAAATTATGCACATTGAGAAATTATATTGCTTATTATGTCCCTTCACCCCCTTTGTGTAACTGCCAAGTCTCCAAAGATGTACACACTCTTTAAAAGACAGAACTATTTTCACATAAATTCCATGACTGAGGTGCATTACATGTCTCATTAGTACAGATTATACAATAATCCAAAGTATGTGCCACATAAACTATAGCCAAATAAAACCAGCAAAACCTAACGGTTAAATTAGAATGAAAAAGGTTTCATAATAAAAAATGTTAATCAAAATCAAATAAACCATAAAAATATATGCAGAATGCCATCACTCACCAGCCTTTGATAAGTATTCAACACATAAATAATTGTAATTAACCTTTTTACATGTCTAGTTCCCAGCACTTGTCTGGATCACTTAAATTCATTAAAGCATGTCCCAGAAATGCACATTTCTTGGAAAATCAGAGATTCCTGAAGAGTCATCAGTAATACTACAAGGGCCATAGTGATTCTGGTACAGCTCATCATTTGTTATCTGGAGGGCATATGTGTGTTTAAATGTTTCTTCATATTTTATACTTTATAAACTAAGGACGAAAATTTACCGTTATATACACAAGTGAAACTTTCACTGACTTCACAGAGAATTGCACAAGCCTAACTAAGGGCATAAACTGACACAGGGACAACATAAATTGAGCCTCAGATACTGAATAAACATTTACACATTTCAATTTTATTTTGATGAATTAAGCCTTACATAACACAGTTTTACGTGCCTTGCACAATTTGGGCCCTGTATAAATAACAATGATAATCAATGTTCCATCTAATAAAATCAGTATTGTTACTACTACAAAAAATGTTCTGATCAGTTTTACCTCCTCAGGAACAGCCCTGATATTAGTGAATCCCTTTCTGAAGACCACAAATACACAGCGAGCTCCACAGCGTAAAGCAGATGTTGCACAATCAAAAGCAGTGTCTCCTGCTCCAAGTACAATCACAGTTCCCTGTATCAATGGCAATGGAGAGTGACAGGAACACATTCCTGGATGATGAAAAGAAAACCCCATTTTCAAGTGAGAACCATTTCTGCATAACAACTGAAAAAGATACTTGCACTCAAAGCAGTGTAAAATTGCATCTTCCGGTTTCCAAGCATGGAGTGTCACTATCAAATTATTCTGCTTCATTGAAAGACAGTTATATTCCCACTTTTAAGATATGCTCATATATGTAATTTCATAGTCAGTACCCTTAGCAGCAGTGCCTGCCCATCATGGAGGATTATAAAGTACAATACATTTTTTAAGAATGTAGGCTCTGTCATACTGGATTCAATCAATTTGAGGTCATCAACTCAAAAATTAAACTTTTGACTATTTTCATCAGATTCATTATTCTCTTGAGTACAAACCATTTTTATAGTTTATAAAGAGTGACATTCTATATGTTTCTAACATCTTTTGATTTGTTTATTGCCCTATTGGATAATTTAATAATATTCATTTCTTAGCAATATGAACTAAGTCATTTTTATAAAAAAGACTCTGAATATATCCTGGTTATGGCATAGTTATCATAAAATATTTGACATTGCAGCTGAACATGTTGAAGTAAGATTATTATTCTTGCAATAATTTCTAGGGACCTTGTTCTGAACTTATTCTATACTGGTTTTCTGGAGACTTTATTTGCAAAAAAAGAAACAGAGAGAAGATGGACCGTCTGAGTATTCATTATGCAGGGGGCTTTATTTGATAAGTCAGTTGTAAGAGATTCTTAAGTGAAACTGAAATGCAGTGCATGTGCTTGGTATTCTGGATTGCACTTTAGCATCAGCTTAAATGTAACTAACTGCTGATTAGACAAATTACAGTAATTTTTAACATTATACCAGAAATAATATAAAGCTATAATCTCAATGAGTCAATGACAGTTTCACTCCGAAGAATTTGTGTTGACCATATAATCAGTGTTCTGTAACTCTTAACTTTGTGCTAGACCAGTTGTGAATTTTCACAGGAAGGGTGCAGAAGCACAAATATAAATTTATTTAAAGAAAATAATTTTAAAAATTTAAATTCACAAAAGAAAAACAAAGTTATCCTGATCTCCAAACCCCTTCCCACTTAAAAAAACATACCATACGCTGCAAGGCCTGGCCATTTTCCCATGTGTCTATGACAAGGGGATCTGATTACTTTACTACGTCTGTTTCTGTCTAGAATAATTTATCTCCCAAGTGAATTCAGTCCAATGAAAGGTGGTAGATTGACAGCAATGGAAAATGAACTCCTTTATTTTATGAAAGAACAAGCAGAATGTGGGAGATGACAGTGCAAGGAATGCCTATGACACAATTCCAACATGCCTAAAAATACAATTTTAAATGAGCAAGAACTTTAGTCCCATCAGATCTTGGTTTCTCTCAGAGATAAGGCCTGAGTCCTGCAAATGGGTGCAAAGAACTGCCCACCCCAATAACTTGCAGGATTGTGGCCTAAAAGTTAATAGGAATGTTCACATGTCTAAACATTGGTGGGAAATGCATATGTAGATATTTATATTTCACACACATTTGTTTTTAATGTGGAAGGCTATTTCTTGGAACCAATTTGTGGGAATATAAATTCACAAGCAATGGAGCTGAAAATTGAGTAATAGTTTTGGTGGAGTGTTTCAAATGGGGATAACTTATACGTATATTTATTTGTGGGAGAATCTAATCACTGGAGAATTATCTTGGAACTAAGAAAAAATATTTTGTTGGATGACTAAATATTATTTTTGAATTTTGTGTTTTAAATAGCATGAAGATCTTAGACCCTTGGGCAGGCACTAGAAAAAGTAATGTTGTAAAAGAAATACATTTATTAATGTAGGATACCAAATATGTAGGCAGTATGGATGAAAATATTTTAGAGTGATCTGAGAAACTGAAAAATTGGTCTGTTTCCTCAAAGTTGAAACTTAACCTTTTTGGACTAAATCTAATAACATTTATTTTATTATCTCGCAAATACAATATACTTCCTCAGTGAGAGATGGCATGTTTAATGCACATGGATCCCGATCTTGCAAACATATATATATGTGAGTAACTAAGTATTCAGGTCATCCCACTGAGTTCAGTTTTGTGTCTTATAATATAAATCTCTGTATTTTATAACTGTTTCAAGGTGATAGTTTTAGTTTTGTATGGTTTGATTTTTATGTATCAATACATGTTCTGTGGTTTTATAGTTCTTCATCACATCTATTTTAATCAACTCTTTCTCAGTGATTTCCTTCCTCCTATTCCCCACATTTTTGTTTCTAAATTGATTTCCAGCTTGAGAAAATGGACAAAAGTAACCTATTAAACAGATGAGGGATGGAACAGAGAAGAGATATTTTTTTCTTTCTGCGACACTTCCACTTTGTACTAAAAAGGGGTAACATAAAATTTCACTCTTATAAGCAGGAAATAAAGTCCCTGCAATAGACATTTGTACAAGACGGTGTTTGTGGGAAACTGATAAATAAGCAAGCAGCCACATTCAAACCATGTGAAGTTTCTGAATGATTTTCAGGTGTAGTTCCATGTAGAGCACATGGAACTGTTCCATTCTGTAGGTGATAATGGCATAATTATAGTATATAGATTGTATTGCATATAAGCCTGGAAAACTAAATATAGAAATTATCATTTGACTAAAACACCATCATATACTGACATCCCAAGTCAAGCAGTATGTGATTTTATTTCTAAAAAGGACCATTCTTAATGTTTAGACAAGCATGGTGCACTCCATAACCTATGTAGACTAATGTATGTTCATTTTTTCGGGCTGGCAAACCTTTATTCAACTTCAAGTTTTCATGAGCATCTTACATTTATTAGAAAAGTGTGTAAATGTATCAGTGATAAACATGATGAGCCTATATAATTTATCCAAATATAATTTAATTAACATTGATAAAATGTATAATATAGCATATAATTATTTATAGTAATTTATAATCTCTATATACAAGTGTGTATATATATATACACATATACAAACTTCCTTTTCTTTGTTGTAGAATTGTAATCAGATTTTCATTGATTTATAACCTCCCCAGTTGACTTTCATCATCCCTAAGGGGACTGTGACCCTCTGGTTGAGAAACAGTCACCTAAACCATACATCTTTCTTCATCTACATGTACCCTTTACTTGATATACCACTGTATAAGTGTATGTGCACTATGGGACCCCGCTAAGTACTAATATAATTGCCAACCCTCTATTAAGCACATTTAAAATGATATATTATAAAATGATATACTCACACACCTGGTTTACTTGCCATTGCTACCAGTGGTAGGAAGTCTTTAGATGTGTAGAAACCTTGATCCATTCTCAGTCCTTGGAATATACCATCTTTCTTTGGCTCTGGTAAACCTAGTACATATAATTTTAAGCAGGTAATTTAGAAAATTTCACAGTTTGAAAAACAATAGTTAAGTGGGATGAATAATTTCAAAAACCTCCAAAATACCAACAACTTTACCAAACCACCAACCTTACCAACATGCTGCAGGTCTATTTTTCTGAAGAACCACAATGCTAACCAGTAAGTTTAATCAGGAAGGTACATAAGTACCAAAAACGATAGTATCGACTTGAGGACATTTGTTCATCATCATCACTGGGCATAAGTATCAAATGGCATATCTACTTGAAGACATTTGTTCATCAACATTAATGGCTGTTCTTGATTTTTTTCTGGAATCTCCAAGTTCTTATTGGTCTATATTTATTTATGGTTATTAATATCATATAGTTTTACAGCAACAATATGTAATAAGGTAGAGAGACTTGACAATTAAATCAAAAGATTGCAAGGATGTTTTTCCATTTCTGTGCAGCTCGGTAGCAGAAAATATGGATTAGATGACAAGGGAGTTAGGAAGTTATTTTTCATCCAAATTGAATGAAATAACATGACATTTTCAACAGAAGTCTTGACTTGTATATCTGAATTAGCATTGATCTATTTAGTAATTGTAAAATAATTAGTAATTATATAGTATAGATAATTTCAGCACATTTTTTCATGGGAAAATACAGACTCAAGAAAATTGAAACTGTTTATAGAAAGAATTGGAGTTGATGAATTTCCCAATCTGAAAAAAGAACTGGGGTGGGAAGTTACCTGTTCACTGTTCACTTATGAATATGCTGAACATCACTGGTCCCAATACACATCCTCACGAGACCCTGCTATTTCTCTCTCTCCACTATGAAAACTGACCATCCAGACCTATCCTTTGTTTCCATGACAGGACCTTCCAGGACTACTTAGTTTGCTTAAGAGCCTTTGATGAGAGGCCTTGTCAAAAGTTTTCTGAAAGTCCAAGTTGTAACATTACTCAGGTACAATCTAGACTGCTGAGCAGCTGTGTTCCCTCAATTCTCTAAGGGAGCATCTACACAGCCGGGCTTAACTCAAAATAAATTACACAAACTGAGCTACGTCAAGTGCATAGGTTATTTCAAAATAGCTTATTTTGAAATTGGGAGCATCAACACAGCACTTATTTTGAAATTGAGCACTCTTCCTCTGACTTCCCTTACTCCTCGTACAATGAGGATTACAGGAGTCCTAGTAAGAAGTCCTCTATCTTGACAGATATTATTCAACATTATTTCGAAATAACTGCCTGCTGTGTAGACATGGACTAAGTTATTTTGCAATAACACCAGTTATTTTTAAATAATGTTGCTGTGTAGATGCACCTTGATTGGATTATATTGCAGAGGGTTACCAGCAAATTCCCAGTCCCAAATTTGTCCCCAGAAATCTGCATCACATACTGTCCAGTACCTTCCTTGCCTATACAAGCTCACAGAAAGTCTGTTGTTTCATTAACAGAAAATGATAAGCGCAAACTTCATTATTTTAAATGAAGTTTCCCAAATACTTCAATCCAAGCACACACCGGTTAAGATGAAAAAAAAGTTAATTAACTACAAAGAGATAGATTTTAAGTTATTACAATTAATGAGTCACAAAAGTCCAAATTGGTTATAAAGAAATAAAAGGTAAAATGCAAACTAATATTTCAAATGTTGATGCCATGAGTAGAGGTAAGTGGAGAGAGATAATTTGGGGCCCCTGTTCCTCATTTTTATAACACTTTCTCCTCTATGGGTTTGCCTCCACTGCACCAGGGACTGACACTGCAGCAATTGATGCACTGGACATCGATTTATCACATCTGCTTAGATGTGATAAATCGATTTGAGAATGTTCTTCCATGGACACCTGTACTTCACTAGGATGAGAAGAGTAGCCGGCGTCCATGGGAGAGCAGCCCCCACTGACCTTTCTGCACACAAGACACCACAGTAAGTAGGTCCACTTCAGCTACACTATTTGAACAGCTGAAGTCAGGTAGATTAGCTTGACAGTGTAGGTTAGTGTAGACAAGGCTTTTGAGAATCAGCTCCAGTTGCATACAAGCAAGGCCAGGCTGTTCTTTTGCCAAGATGAAAATCGCCCACTTTCACCTTTCTTTCAGCCAAAGAATGGCCCCTTAATGAAGTGATCGTCCATTTGATTTTGTCAACACTTTGCTGAGACTTTCTTTTTTTTTTTTTTTTTTTGAGGAACTGATTTGTGCTGCTTCCCCAGATTTGAAATAGATCTTAATAATATCATACAGTAGACTCTGATAGCTTTACATACAATGTTGCCACACATTTTAGCAGGATAATAATGATCAGCAAACTATGAGTTTTCAAATGATACCTCAAAAGACATACTTTGTACAAAATGTATCACAGTATTTTGAAACTGATGAACATGGGTTATAGCAGGGCTACTCAACATGTCGTCCGCGGGCTGCATGCAGCCCGTGGGTGGGATCCTTTGAAAATGGCCTCCACTGGGAACGCACTCCACAATGTCAGGGCATCTCCCAGGCAGGGTGAGCACTGAAAGATGCAAGCGGATGGGCTGGTTGGAACAGATGGATACAGGGTTTTGACGTTTCTAGCCCCCAGGAAGAAGGTGCTGGGAGTGCTGGGGCATTGTGGGAAGTGCTGGCTGCTTAGCCTTGTGGGCAGAGTCTGAGAAGTGCTGATTGACTCACAGTGGCCACATTTGAGTCCGGTGCCGTGGCTAAAGGCTTAATCTTTGTATTCATGCCCATCAGTGTGAAAAGCTATTTGCATATATTGGCATATGCTATGAGTATCATTGTGGCCCTCTGGGATTCCAAAGTTGAGTTGCCCTGGGTTATAGTGTCACACTAGAATATTCACTGGATCACCCTTGTACACATACATGTTTCTTGACACCCTCAGAAAACTCAAACAGATTGATAAAATGTTATTTCCCTTTAAAAAAGCAAGGAAACTCTTCCCCAACATATTACATTCATTTATGTGGCTGATAATTTTTACCAATGTTCCTGGTACTGGAGTAAGGACTGACTGGCCTATAATTGCCAGGATCATATCTGGATCATTTTTGTGAAAAAATCAGCATTACAATAGCTATCCCTCCAGTCATCTGGTACAGAGGATGATTTAAGTAATAGGTTACATACCACAGTTTGTAATTCAGCAATTTCATAACTGAGTTCCCACAGAACTCTGAGATAAATATGACCTGGTCCTGGTAACTTATTAATGTTTAATTTATCAATCTGTAACAAAACCTTTATTGACACCTCAATCTGGGACAGTTCAAAAAATATCACCAAAAAGAATGGCTCAGATGTGGAAATCTCCCTCATCCAGTCTACAGTGAAGATGGAAGCAAAGAATAAATGTAGTTTCTCTGCAATGGCCTTGTCTTCCTTTAGTGCTCTTTTAGCACCTCAATCATCATTGGCCCCAATGATTGTTTGAAAGGCTTCCTGAATCAGATGTACTTACAAGACTTTTGCTGTTTGTTTTTCTGTCTTTTGCCAGTTGTTCAAATTCTTTTTTGGTCTGCGTAATTATATTTTTATACTTAAGATGCCAGAGTTTATGTGCCTTTCTATTTTCCTCAGTAGGATTTGACTTTCAATTTTTTAAAGAATGGCTTTTTGTCTTTAACTGCCTCTTATACTGGGTTGTTTAGCTTTAGTGCTCTTAGGGAATGTGTACACTGCAGGGCTAAAGCTAAAATAAGCTATACAACTTCAACTACGTCAACTGCATAGCTTAAGTTGAAATAGCTTATTTCAGCTTTTGATGCTGTTTATACAGCAGGAAGTCCAAGGAAGATCACTCTTCCTCCAACTTCCGTTACTCCTTGTAAAATGAGTCAGAGTAAGAAGTCCTCCAGCTCGCCATTATTTTGAAACAATGGCTTGCAGTGCAGACATACTGTTTGTTATTTTGGAATAACATTAGTTACTCAGAAATAACGCTACTGTGTAGACATAGCCTTTGTGTTCTTTTTAATTTGGGCTATACATTTAATCTGAGCCTCTATTATGGTTCTTTTAAAATGTTTCTATGCAGCTTGAAGGAATGTCACTCTTGTGACTGTTCCTTTTAATTACAGAATCATAGAACACTAGAACTGGAAGAGACTCAAGAGGTCATCAAGTCCAGTCCCCTGTCCACACAGCAGGACCAAGCACCATCTAGATCATCCCTGATAGATGTCTGTCTAACCAGCTCTTAAATATCTCCAGTGATGGAGATTCCACAACCTCTCTAGGCAATTTCTATTCCTCATCTGTGCTTAGTTTTCCTTTTTGAAATTAAATGTTGTTGTGATGGGTTTCTTTGGGATTCCCTCACCCTCAGTTGAAAAATGTTAAATTTAATTACATTATAGTCACTATCACTGAGTGGTACAGCTATATTAATCTCTTGGACCAGATATTTGCACCACTTAGGTCTACATCAAGAATTGTATCTCCCCATTGTGGGTTCCAGCACTAATTGTTACAAGAAGAAAAATTTCTAGACACAATTAATGACTATCTCAGCATCCTGTCCTGACATGTAACCAGTCAAAATGAGGATAAGACAGTTACCTGTTTCCATAACTGGTGTTCTTCTAGCTATGCTGCTCATGTCCATTCAACATAGGCGTATGTGCTTGCACATACATTGGTGCTATAAGATTTTTCCTTCAGCATTACCTGTAGAGCACCAGGTCCAGCACCCCATGGAATGGTGCACACATGCCACGCTATATAGGGCACTCCCCAGACCCTTCTCTCCTCAGTTCCTTCTTGCCAGAAACTCTGACAGAGGGGAAAGAGGGTGGAGTGTTGAATGGTCATGAGCAACACATCTTGAAGAATACCAATTATGGAAATAGGTTTTCTTGTATGAGTGCTTGCTCATGGCCATTCAACATAGGTGACTAAGCAGTATCTGCTGAGGCGGGAGTTTCAAGGACATGCAGACAGCAACACTGCTCTACCGAATGTCACATCATCCCTAGCATGTGGTTGGCCAACTCCACCACCAGGTAGTTAGGTGAAGGGTGAGTATACAAATACTCATGATCCTTGGAGGGCACAAAGTACTTCCTTCCACCCTCTTGGAGATAGGCAGGATAAATGAAGGAGTCTACCACAAAGCCTTGGAAATCTTGGCTACTCCTTCATGTAACAGCAGCTAGTACCGCATGGCCAGAGACCCCAAAGAAGGAGTCTGAGGTCTCCTGCACTTCCTCCACTTGGAGATTCAGGTTGGTTGTCATCCTCTTCACAAAGTCCTGATGGACCTTCATGTCATCAGGCAGGACCACTGGAATGGGCGCCACTATGGCTTCATCTGGTGCTGAAGAAGAGGAGGCTTGGCCCAGTTTGACCACTTCAAGTGATGTGGGCTGATCATCCATTTCCTCTTCCAACTGAGAAGTAACTGACCTGGTTGCCTACAGTGTACACATCCAGACAGGGGCACCAAGGGGCCTCTGATGCTCTAGCTACCAATCAGGAAACCTGGGGCTAAACAATTGTGTTAGCCACTGAAACCACAGGGAGAGACTTACATAGCACGGCATACGTGAGCCACTCCAGGGGGCACTGGACCCAGTCCCTTATGGAGACTGAAAATATTCCAGCACCAGTGCACATTGCGAGCATACAGACCTATGCTGAATGGAGCACTTGAAGAATTAAGTAGAATTCCCCTTTACTATTGGTGTTTCTATTTTTGGAGCCTTTCTAATCTCCCTGAGCATTTCACAACCTCCAGCACCATCCTAGTCAGGTGGTTGGTATCATACTATCACTATCACTATCCTCTTATTTTTTCAAGCACGGACTCCCCCTCCATAAAGAAATCCTAAAGAGAAATTAGACCTATTTATGAACTAGGAGTAAAATTAAAACAATGATTTGTATATGGCTGAACTACTCAATTGCTTTTTTAAAATCACCCTGGAGAAGCATGTGCAATGAAAGTAATGAATACAATGACCCAGATCCTGCACCATAGCTAAGGAGTCTTCACTGATGCTATGCGGAAAAGGTGGGTACAAAGCTAACTTTATTTCATCTTCACACTCCAGTTCTGGGGTTGTCTGAGTAATAAACTGGTCCCTTCTGTGGGTGATGCTGGCTGCCCTGGAGATACCAGTGACAACTCCTCAGCTGACAATGAAGTTGGTAGAACTCCATTAGGCAAATCCTTTTCCAGCTAAGTTAAACTGGCCTAATATTGCCATATCTCATGATTTTATTATTAATAATGATATCCTGTGCATTTCTTAGAGTTCCAGCTCCTGGAGTCAAGTGATTACATGACAACATCAGCTTTCATTTTAAAAGAATAAGCATTTTAAGTACATTTTTTATAAGGCACGATTAATGATTATTGAACATCTGTGACTGAAAATAGACATGTCTATAGCTAGATGTTGAGAAAAAATAGGTAAACAAATACTTATGCAAAGTCGGTGTCTAATAGTTTAGAACCCCTGAACGTCATCCTTCCTCTGGAAGTAAGAACATTTGCTAATGAACAATGTGTAATAGATAGTCTGAGGTTCTGCCAGTTAATTGATGGGAATTTATTAAGAGTATGTAAAATATGTATATGAAATGGATCTAAAAATTGTACAGATCATGAGTGCTTTATCCCCTGCTATTTGTAAGTTTTTTATCATTTTAAAATGGGTACTGCAATAAGCAGCCCTACAGCATTGTGCTTTCTTCTAACTCTCGGTTTGTAAGCCTCTGCCCAAAAGGGAGGAAAGATTTATGGGAGATCTGAGCCATGGCTGCTACTGGGTTCTACACTACCAGAGACGACATTGCATCCTCAATTCATGTGCAAAACTCTCAGTGACATTAGCATGAGTTCCAGTGTGACTTCAAAGCAGTATTTAGCCCTAATCTGTCTCACACCCCTTCAGCTCCTGACAGGCCTCTGCTGCTTTATTTACCTGTGCTTCTGTAGATATAGGTGCTTGTAGCTTATTTTGGCTACGGATCGCTGCTCCTGGCCAATGAGAGCTGTGGGAAGTGGTGCAGACCAGGACACCATTTCCAACACTCCCATTGGCCAGGAACAGTGATCTGCAGCCAGTGGGAGCTGCAAGCATCTGTATCTTGGGAAACACAGGAAAGTACAACAGCAACCCACCAAGGGCTCACCTTAGTGAATCATATCCAGCCCACAGGCCATTTATTGCCCATCACTGCGTAAGAAAGATACAATTTTAAAAAGCCACCAATGATAGAAACAATTTAGGGTAAAGTGACTATTCAGAAGAGAGAGAGGATTTGGAGACACTATCCATCCAGGAGAAACACTCTTTGGCTGTGTCTACACTGCACCCATTTTCTGGAAAAGGGATGCAGATGAGACAAGTCGGAATTGCAAATGAAGCGGGGATTTAAATTTTCCCCGCTTCATTTGTATAAACATGCGCTTTTTCCGGCTCGGGCTTTGCCGAAAAAGCGCCAGTCTAGACGGGGATCTTCGGAAAATAAAGCCTTTTCCGAAAGGTCCCTTATTCCTCTTAAAATCAGGAATAAGGACCTTCGGAAAAGGCTTTATTTTCAAGATCTCGTTTGACTGGCGCTTTTTCCGCAAAGCCCCGAGCCGAAAAAGCGGCAGCTATGTTTATATAAATGAAGCGGGAAAATTTAAATCGCTTCATTTGCAATTCCGACTTGTCTCATCTGCATCCCTTTTCCGGAAAAGGGGTGCAGTGTAGACACAGCCTCCAACAATACATTTAAGAGATGCCTTAAACCAGTGGTACTCAGGCCTTAGTAGTTCAGGAGCCAAAATAGCGATCAACATTATCCAAAAGAGTCACAGTAGTGTAAATTCATTGTTTCATGTACTATACATTATTCTCACATCAAAATATCTGATGAAGCATTATTATTTTATCAACTACAAATTTGTTAGCAACACAGCAAAATCATCCTGACTGGTTAATAACTTAGGCTGTGTCTACACTACAGAGTTGTTTTAGGAAAAATGGCCATTTTTCTGAAAAAGCTTCACTTATGTCCACACTACAATCGTATTCTTTCGAAAAAAAATCGAAAGAACAGAGGGGTTTTTCTGACATTGGTAAACCTCTTTCTACGAAGAGGAAGCCTTTTTCCAAAAGAGCTCTTTCAGAAAAAGGCGTGTGTGAACGGGGCTGAGGGAGTTCTTTCGAAAGAAGAGAAAAGAGGAAAAAGCACAGGTGCCTTGGTGGCCACTCTGTCCACAGTAATCACAGCTTAAATGCAAGATAGCATCCATTGAGAGTGGACGCTATCTTTTGAGAAAGCAGATCGCTTTTTCGATGCGCTTTTCCAGTGTGGATGCTATCTTTCAGAAGTCTTTTTGGAAGATCTCTTCCGGAAAAGCTTCTTCCAAAAGAAGCCTGCAGTCTAGACTTAGCCTCTGACAGACTAATAATTAAATCACATAGTATTTTAACATCATATGCTGCAGAGTGCTACAGAAGATACATTAAAGAGATATATGTGGCTTGCAAGCTTCAGTCAGAGTATCACTACTTTAGAGAGAGATTGTGCTCCAATACTAAGGTACAATAGCTACTAGCCACCCAATAAGTAGACTCTTTTTTGGGTACATCTAGACTACAGGCTTTTGTCGACAGAAGTTTTGTTGACAGATACTGTCAACAAAGCTTCTGTTGACAAAGAGCGTCTAGACTACATCCAGTTCTGTCGACAAAGCAAGCCGCTTTGACAGTGTAGACGCAAAGGACAGTGTAGATGCAATAACGCCTTCTGGCAACAGAACTGTCGACGAAAGGCGTTATTCCTCGTAGAATGAGGTTTACAGCCGTTGACGAAACTGCTGAGTTCTATCGACGTTATGTCGACAGAACTCAGCGGCAGTGTAGACTCAGGTATAGTTTTGTCAACAAAAGTCCACTTTTGTTGACAAAACCCTGTAGTCTAGACACACCCTTTGGAACTACATAAATGACACAAGTTCTGGTCAGTATAGTCTCTCCACTCAAAATCTACCTAACAAGACATCAAAGAGACCCTGTTGTTTAGTATCCCTGATCAGAAACAATCATTCATCTCCAAATTCCCTGCCTGTAACATATACCAAAGCCTATCAATAATGTCTTTCACTGCAGTGAGGAACACACATTGTAGGGGAGTTTCTGGAGGCAGCAGCTGTGTGCTTTCATGGTTGCCAGTGGTAACAGTTGGATGGAGATCGGGATTAAGGGTGTAAAATCACTGTTCAGTGTCAGATAGCTTCAATATAATTTTACTTTCATTTCCTTTGTATTATCACTTAAATTGTTAACAAAGATGTTTCAGTTAAATTCTCTGGGGTTTTTTTTCATTGTGGAGCTTTGCACAGCAACAGTTATTTTACTATTTAATTGTCAAGAACCCTTTATAATTAAAAATTAGCAAATCCATGGCAGGGAGAAAAGGGTTTGTGGAAGGAATGAAATGGCTTGCATTTCCATGGAACCAGACTTTTAATAAATCACAGGCATGTGCTGTGAATTCTGCTTATCCCTCTCACACCCTTTGAAAATACTTTTCACTTGTGCACATTTTGCTTTCCAGGTATGATCAATGTAACTTTTATTTACATACAATGGAACCTCAGAGTTACAAATATCAGAGTTACAAACTGAGTGGTCAGCCACACATCTCATTTAGAACCAGAAGTGTGTACTCAGGTAGTAACAGAAACAACAACAGAACAGCAAATACGGTATAGCACTGTACTTGTTTAATGTACACAACTGAAAAAATAGAGGGAAATTTCAAAAAAGATTTGACAAAGTAAATACTGTTTCTGTGCTTGTTTCATTTAAATTAAGATGGTTAAAAGCACCATTCTTATTCTGCATAGTAAATTTTTAAAACTGTATTAACTCAATGTTCAGTTGTAACCTTTTGAAAGAATAACCCTAGTGTTTTGTTCACTTATGAACAGCCTCTGTTCCCAAGGTGCTCACAGCTTTGAGGTTCTACTGCACATATACTGAATACTAAAACTTTAAAACTTTCCTTTAAAACAGGAACAAATGAATACTACCTCCTCCCAGTGAATGAGCACAAATCCCCAGGGAATTAGACAATGTCTGTAGAAATGACTCCTCACTCATGTCCTTTATCTGATCAGGGAGTAACAACTGTGAATTAATCTTGTGGGGAGGAGAGGAGAAATGGAGCTGTCTTCCTTTGAGAGATCTTGCAGCTGAGTACAGACTCAGGGACAGGATGGTACTCATTGTCTCCCTCCTCCATGCTCCCAGGGGTTTCAAGTAAATACATTTTGTCGGGCATCCAGCATGCTCCACCTTGGCAGCAGTGGACAAAGGAGGGAGGGACAGGTGGCATCTGGTGGAGGAGGAGATGCTGCTTGTGCCAGGCCATTCTGACTTACTGTAGACAAACAGTTCTCTTTCCCTTCCTGGAACCAGGCAGGCTTGCAACCAGCTACCTCCATTGCCCTTCCACATAGTTCCCATTCATAAGGGGAAGGAAAAGATAGAGATTGGAAGAGGAGTTGAGTTTTTGCACATCCATAAATGTCATTAAACTGTTTCCCCCCTATCCAGGCCCTTTAAAAACCTACCACCCTTCTTCTCTCCTTTCTGCCCCTGATTTTGTTTGTCCCAGGGATTGCCACTGCCAGCATGACTGAGAAAAGCAGTCTCAGGGGCGCAGTGACCGCTTGTTAATACTCTGTTATTGCCTCCAATAAATGTTTTACACTGGTTCATGGGATTCAATGAAATCATTGATTTGCAGCTGTATCTTGATCAGGGACCAAACTGAGGTGGAGTGTGGTTTAGTGTACGGAGGGCACTGGCTTCAGGCACATATCACTAGAGACAGATGAGATATTTCCAAGGAGTGTAGACTGCCTTGTAACTTCCCAGCCTCAGATACTAGTTCTTGCCATGGCTTAGGTTCTTCCTTAAAGGACTCCTCACAAGGGATTCCTGACCTGGAACTGCTGAGTGGAGATCTCAGGTAACATGCTTCATTCCCTCTTGGCCTCCCCTGACTTTCTCCAAAGTCCCTGTTGCCTCCCTGCCCCTCAGCAGTGTCCTATCATACAATGAGGTTGCTGGGGTCAAGGTTCAATACTTGTGGCCACGGAGTATTAGGGTTCAATGCTTGTGGCCATGGAGAGCACCTGTCCAGGTCATCAGAGCAAGGGAATGCATTAGATTCCCTCCTGGAGTGACTGACTGAGTGACTGGTACAAGTGCCCAAGGTGTTTCATGTGATCCCGGCACTGGGAAAGAGTCCAGTGAACATGAAATCTCCAGGTACAGGAGGCTGTTTCTGCCAGTTGTGGAAACCGTACTCTGAACATGCAGTGATCAGCACTCAGATGTGCTCTGGAGATCAGGTGGCAGCTCTTCCAAGCATGCTCCATGATCACTGGGGCTGACCAGTACAGTTCAAGGGTGAACTGAAAGTGCTCATCACTGATTGCCAGTACTGCTGGGAATGGGGGGATCAAGGACAACTGTGCAAATGGCAGGAATAATGGAATGATGTCAGAAGACTATCAACATCTTGCTACCATCCACACTACACTGGGTTGAGCACCATGCCACAGCAGAGGCATGCACATACCCACATCCCTCTGTCTTTCACACACTAGATTGTCCTTCTAGAACTTGTTTCAAGAATTCGGATGCAGACAGTAAAGGGATGATGGCACAACAGCCCATATGTAACCTTGTACTCTTCTCTGTCACACATGTATGGTGACATAAGTGTGTGTGTATCATTTTCTGTTCCCATAAGCGTAATTTATTATTCTAGAATGCTCTACACCTCTTCAACGTGTCTGGGTTCTGGTCAGGGGAACAGGAGATCAAAACCCTATGCTCAAAATCTGTTCTTTCTATGTCACTGTACAAACTGCATTACAAGTTTTAAGTGTATTAAGTACCTCCTTAAAAGATATTACAAGTTTTAAGTGTATTAAGTACCTCCTTAAAAGATAATATTACAACAGCAGCTTTTTATAACTGTGAATCTTAGTCTTCCCTAGCCATAACAGCCACATCTGTATTCAGTCTTACATGCTTAACCTATTTGTTTACATCAGTTTATGATAAATAGGATTAAATACTGATAATTTTGCTGTCAATCCATCAGTGTTAAACAATGATTTAGGTGTGAACAGAGGTAAAATGCAACATTATGCTACTACTTGCTCCAACTGCAGAACACTACTTATTATACTAATGCAGTATTAAAATTCATTCTAACTCAACCACCAGAATAATATTAAAGAGAAAGTCATTGGTGTCTAAAGAGTCACTGTATATTTTTAAAGGCTTAATCCCAAGAGATGCAACTCTCAATAAAGTTGTGGGTGCTCCGCAGGTGCTCCACATCTCTCAAGGTCAGGCCATTAGAGATTAGTGCATTAGTAAATACTTTTGAGACTTATATTTTTAAAGGATCTTTCTCTTTTCTGTTGGCAAAGGTTTTTTTTATGGTGGCAGCTTTGTTACTTCCTGTTGTGCAGTTCAATAGAGTACGTTTTTAGGTGGCTGATTTTTTTTTTGTTTGTTATGTATGTTGATGGAGATAAGTGTTTTAATTACTTTTTTAATGTCTGTGCTTTTGTATTTTTCTCCTCTCCCCCTTTTATTTCCTGCTGGTGAGATTACTGCCTCATCTCCACAGCAGGTGGCTCTTTCAAATTTGTTTTCTTTGTAAGCCTGGTAGATTTATTTTGTAATATAACTGCTTCTTTTTACTGTTTTATATTAATGATTTCTTTACTCCAGGATAGGGTATACTTGCACAGTCCTAAAGAGCAATTCTCTAATGATATCTGAGGGCTTTGTTAATAAAAAAAAACACAGAAAAGTGGGGAGGAAGGAAGAAAAATCACTATAAGACACCTGGGTCACAGAGGGACTACTTAGATAGGGTTGTGGTGGGGAGTTCTCTCTCCCAGCCCCGCTTCATTCCAGGTGGAAGAGCAGTGCATGGGAAACCTTAGATGAGTCCCTCATGACAGGTAGATGGGACAGGTAGATGGGACACTACCTGTCATTTCATATCCTGCTTCTCTGGCCTTCCACGTTAATGCATACGCGCTGAACAGTTGCACGTGTGCACTGGCCATACTGGCCTGATGTGTCGCAGCTGCTATGTGAGACCAGCAAACCCAGGGCAATGTGAAGACATAATGAGGCCCAGGAAAGGGAGTGGCAACATGTGTGGAGAGCAATTGGGTCTCTGAAGACTGCACGCACGGGCAAAGGAAGGTGCCTTGGCACCTGTGTATGCACATGCATGCATGTACAGATGTGTGTGCAGAAGGATGGTACTGTAGAGCTGTGTGAGCACAGGGATGGTGGCACCCAAACTATGGGGTGCATTGAGAGAATTGTTGCTCTGTATTTTTTTTATTTCTAATCTGTTTTAGCCATTGCATTGCTATCATCAGCTATGGACATCACCTCCAAAGAGATGGCAATGCACTCTCAACTTACTGTTCTCCTTTTACCTGCCTGTCTTGACTAAACAAACTGGAGAAAAAAAGATCTTCCTGCTATTTAGTGCATCAGAGTTAAGCTCTTATGGGAAAAAATTACCTTTGTTTTATATCCTTGACTATCATTCTCCTGAAACTCACAATCAAAGGCAGATAGCTGGAGCCATGTTGGCCCCAAGCTTTCTTTCTCCACTGCTACCATTCACCTGCAGCAAATCTAAATTTTCCTCTGATCCATTTTAAAAAAAAGGCAGAGACTGTATTTGCCCAGTGTGAATGTTATTAAAAAATTAAGTTGTTCAGCTTGCTCTTCCTTCTTACACACTGGAGAGCAGAGTAAAAGTCGTTGACCCTTGCTTTGCTCCTCTTCCAATTGTGGATGCTCTCCATCCCTATTTAGTAATGGTATTTAAGCACATGCTGAAACTTCAGTCAATTCAATAGGACTCAAGCACATGCTTAAAAGTCAAACATATACTTTGGTGCTTTCTTGAATCAGTTCCAATTCTTCGTTACCTTGCTGAAAAGGGCATATATAAACCATGAGTGAGGATGGTTAGGAGGATGTGAATTTTCTGTACCTTGGTCAACTTCATCAGAAAGGTTGCCAATGTGCAGAAATAGAACTTTATACATGATATCTAAATGGAAATTAATGTTGGAAGATCTTAGAGGTTTCCATGAAGAATCAAGGGTGTTCTTCCATCAACAGTTGCCTATTTGTCCTTTGTTAGTAAATTTGTTGTAATAAATCTATATGACTTGTTATTAAAATAAACAAAATAATCATGACAATTGTTCCTGAAATTGACTAATTTTCACATTTTATCCTTCAAAAATCAGCTGAGAACTAATGTATTCTCAGTTTTAAAACATTAAGTCTACACTAAGAGTTTACACTAAATTTAACTGCATATGGTCAATTTTCTAAACGATGCATCCACACTACCAAGCCTGTGTTGTTGACCTTAAGGGCTGCTTAAGTCAATATGAGTTACTTCTGGTTTCACGAGGAGTAACGGTATTTCCAACCTTGCATGGTTGAGTTTACGATAGTGTAGATGCAGCGTTGGTGAAAGGTGAGGCTATTGGTCACCCAGAGGCATCCCACAGTTCCCCGCTGTGACTGCTCTGGCCAGAACTTGCACCTCTACTGCTCTCCAGATGAACAGAAAAAGCTCCAGGAAAGTATGAATTTTATTTCCCATGTGGCCAGCGTTGCAAGCACATCTCAGAGTGAGCAGCATACTGTGGCATAAGTGGACATGACTTCAACCAATTCAAAGACTGCAAAGACTTTGAATACTTCTGCTCCCTGGGCTCCAGTTCCCAGGCATGAAGAAGAATGAAAGCATGAAGTGTCCAGGAGATCTTGGACCTCATCGAGACATGGGGAAATTAATCTATTCTCTCCAACCTCGAAACCAGCAAGCAGAACGAGGACATTTACACAAAGATTGCAAGATGCCCATGGGCTAAAGGCTATTCTAAGGATGCCCAACTGTGCCAAGTCAAAAATCCAAGGGCTGGGGCAGAGACCTTCAGTGTAGGCTAATAGACTAGGGGTAGGCTTAATGCAATGTATCTGCCATAATGTGTGCCCTTGTAACTTTTCAATGCCTCTGGGACTGCAGCCAGCTCACTGTGTACTGCTCCCCCTCTTCCAGAATCTGCCCACCTGGCTCAGATCTGCAGGAAAAATACACAAAGGAGGACATGTTCAGGGAGGAGATGGACTGCATGAACTCCCTCATGCAGAAGATGTGGGCAGAGTGGCAGGACCAGATCGCTGAACACCAGGAGAGGAGAGCTGCCAGGGAGCAGCAGATGAGGCAGCAGAAGAGCCTCTTTGTCCCCCATGAGAGCCTTGATGGAGTGTCTGGCTGCATGTCTGGAGAGGGATTCCTCCCAGAACCCTATCTGCCCCAATGACAACACCAGTCCCTCCTTCTCCAGCCCCATTGCTTCCACTCCTAGGCTACATCTACACTGCAGAGTTTTATCGGAAAAAGATACGCAAATTGTGAACCACAATTTGTGTATCTTTTTCCGCTTTTTTTTCAGGAGAGGCTTTTCCGAAATCTGGCCCATCTACACAGAGCCAAATTTCTGAAAAACCTCCTCTTTCAAAACATCCCTTATTCCGCTCACCCAGAGGAATACAGGGATGCCGAAAGAATGCACCCACTTTTTCAGAAACTGTTCCGAAAAAGTAGATTCATTCCCTGGAGGCAGCAGAACTTTTCCGGGATACCTTTGGTATCCCAGAAAAACCCTGCAGTCTAGACATAGCCCTAGGATCATCATGGTGTGCCAGGACACAGAGTGGGGGAACTCAAGGGCAGCCTTACCTTCCAGTACATTGGGAGGCAAAAGGGGGTCCCACCCATGTTTCTGAGCCCCTCTTCCCCATTTAGGTTCCCACTTCATTCATTTCCCAGCTGTTTTCCCCAAATAAAAACTCATGTTCTTTGAACAATGGTCTATTGCTTGAACTGCAGGAGTGGGGTGGAGGATTAAAGAGAAGCACAGGGAACACAGAAGAGCCACATGGAAGAGTCTCAAAAGAGGCCTTGCATAAAACTGTCCTTCAAGGCATCTCTGATTCCCACTGCCCCTTGCTGTGCTCTCCTGATCATGCTGGTGTCCAGCTGCTCAAACTCTCTGGCTAGGCACTTCCCATCCTGCCAGATAAGTTTCCCCTTTGCTCTCACACAGGTTATGGAGCACACAAAACAAGCTGCTACCACAAAGGGGATGTTGTGTTCACAGAGATCCAGGAGAGTGAGGAGATGCCTGAACCTCCCCTTTAAAGATCCAAAGACACATTCCACCATCATTATGAGCATGCTCAGCCTGTTATTGAACTTCTCCTTACTAGGGTTCAGGCTACCAGTGTAGGGCTTCATGAGCCATGGGACCAACCGGTAGGCTGGATTGCCAAGGATCACAATAAGCATTTCTACCTTTTCAATTCTGATTTTTCAATCTGGGAAAAAAGTGCCAATATGAATTTTTCAGAAGAGGGAGAAATTGCTAAAGATATGCGCGCATCCCTTTCCCAACCATTTCACGTTGATGTTGGTGAAACAGCCCTGTGATCCACCAGCGGCTGCAGCACCATGGAGAAGTACTTGAGGTTTATGTACTTCTTTGCAAAGTGGTCGGGGGCCAAGATGGGGATATATGTTCTGTCTATTGCCCCACCGCAGTTAGGGAAACCCATCGCGTCAAAGCCATCCATTATGGTGTCCAGAAATTGACCATACTAGATTCAATCTTACCTTATAGTGTAAACATGGCCTTAGTAATTAAGTTGAATTATGATATATTGGGATCATTCTTTCAAAGTCCACATAAGTATTGTAACCTACTTTTTAGACTGTGCAATTCACAAGACTAATTCAGAAGCTATTACTAAGTTTGAACCAGAAACTTGCATCTGGACTACTTTGAATTTCACTGCAAGAGCAGGACAGAAGTGGCAACAGATCTGAATCCCGCAAGCCAAATCTGTCTCTTCAGTTTTGTTTCTGGACTGGCTCTAAATCCCAAAGGAACTTCTTGTTCAGTTTCAGTTCAGATGTGGCCAAAATTTCAAAGGACAGACTCCTAAGAAACCAGAAGTGGTTGAGGCAGGCTATGTATGGATCTAAACTGTTTACATTACAGCTTAGAGTTAAAATAAAATCAGGGCACAAGTTAAGATTCAGATTAAACAACATTGAATTCTCATGAGCTGTCATGGAAACTTGGCACACAATATTAGAAATATAAGACAAACTTGATCTCACAAGAGTTCCTCGGCTGTGGGCTGATATGTCATAAAGACAGCTCATAATATTTCAGCACCATTAAATCTAAAACTATCCCTCCTCCAGTCCTAATTTGGCTTTAAATATATCCTTGCATAAATCTAACCTGGCCTCCTCTAGTTTTGGAAAATTCTTTTTTTGAAGATGGTGGGAGGGAGTGTTAATTCCATTGCTGTCAACATATTGGACTTGGTCATGCAGTTGAAACTTTTCCTGAATCACAACAGTTTGTGAATTAAGGAAACTTTAAGGAACCTTAATAAACAACATTGGAGGGCAACAGAATCAGCCAAGATTTTCAAAAGTTCATAGGTGATTTTGAATACTTTCATTTTTGGGAACTGGCTCTTTAAAAGGTCCTGTTTTGAGAAAGTACCAGGAACATTTAAGGTGTCTTTAACTTGACCTTCCAAAAAACTGAAGCACTCAATCACTAGACATTTTGTATAAGAAGGTTACTCACCTTGTGCAGTAACTGAGGGTCTTCAAAATGGTTGTCCCTGTTAGGTGTCTAGATGCCTTGCATTTCCAATTGGAGATTTGTGGTAGCAGTGCTGTGGTTGGCTGCATATGCACGAATGCCACCATGTGCAGCTCCAAGGGTCTGCCCTGCATGTGCAGCCAACCGACCCCTAGTTCCCGAGAGAAGCATCATGAGTTCAGAATTGGGGGGGAAGGGGTTGAGTTCCCACAGGGACAACCTTCTCAAAGAACCTCATTTACTACACAAGAGGAGTAAACTTCTCTTCTTCTTTGAGGAGGATCTCTGTGGGTTCTCCACTTTAGGTGACTATGGAGCAGTGCCCTTCAGAGGATGAAGGAGCTTCCAAGTGGCTCTATGGACAGTGGATTGGACTGAGCATGCGAACTGTGTGTCAGTAACAGAATGCCATTTTATGGCATCATGCTTTGTAAAAGTGTAAGCAAAAGCCCAAGTGGCATCCTGCAAATGTTTACTATGGGCACATTGTTAAGGAACGCTATGGAAGCCAAGGGCACTCTGGTAGAATGAGCTCTGTCAATGGAGCGTTCAGTTAGTAGCAAAGATAGATACAGCTAGAAATCCATTTTGATACTCTCTGTTTAGACCCCTGACCCTTGATCGCTTGGTGGTAGACAGAAAAGGATGGACGGTGAGTCTTTGTAAATTTTTTTGTTCTGTCCAGGTAAAAGGAGAGAGCTTTATGAAGTTAGAGCATGTGAAGAGGGTCCTCCCTGGCGTTAGCACGTGGTTTGGGAAAAAATACAGGTAAGTATATGGGTTGGTTCAGATGAAAAGGGGAGGCTACTTTAGGTAGGAATTTGGGGATGGGACATAAGATTACTTCATTCTTATGAAATATGATTTAAGGTAAACAAACCATTTTGGTTCCTAGCTCCCAGACTCTCTGTACTATTAGAAAGGTGACTTCTGTTGGCAAGTCAGGAAGAAACATGTGGTTACGATTTCAAATGGTTTCCCTAGAAGGGTGTGGAGCACAAGTTTAAGATTAAGGTCCCACATGGGGGTACGGTCTTTTAGTGGTGGGTAAGCATTGGTTAAACCTTTGAGAAAGCACTTGGTAGTGAGACAGGCAAAAACTGAGGTGTCGTCCATCTTGTCATGCAATGAGGTGATTGCAGCTAAACACACCTTTATGGAGCTGTTGGAAAGGCCCATTTTTTTAGGCTGTCAAGGCTCCTTCCCCACTCTGGCACAAAAAATGCAGAAGTGGGGGCCTGCAAAAGTACCCCAAAACCTTATCTTTCCTGGCTTTGGTAAAAAAACTTCCCCCCAAAATCTTAACAACCTAGATTTTGGGGATAAAACTCCTCTACCACCACCCAAGTACTGATAAGAAAATCAGGGGAGAGATCACTTGGGAAATCTCACCCCTAAAGTACAAACCAGGACACAAAAATTAACCAATGCCAGGTTAAGAAAAGAAAAGAGAAAGAACTTTTATTATCACCACAATATTCCTGTTGCAAGCATAATGACTAGAGGGAAAAGTTACAAAGTAATATACTAATGGAGAAGCACCATGAGCCAGGAGCTTAGTTACAAAAGAGAGCAAAACGCATTTTTAAATGCACAGACATCAGATCCTATTTTCCAAACCATAAAACAATAAAACCTAATGGATTTATCTAAACTTTACCCTACTTACAGAAGAGTGAAGAGTCTATTGTTGGAGGGAGACATTCTGTCTGTCCCCCGCAGTAGATGGAGAGAAAACTGCCCAGGACAAAAGAGGGAAAAACCAAAAATTCCTTTGTCCCAGTTTGAAATTCCTACCTACATTCCTATTGGCTGAATCTACCTGATTTAGGTAAGGTTTACCCCTGAGTTCCCAGACTGCTGGCTAACCCTCATGATCATGACATAGGCTTAAGAGATGGTCCAAAAGCTTAGGTAAGGGAGTGGAATGGGGAGACATGGGCCTTGCATCAGGAGGACAATCAGAGCCATTTTGAGTGTACTTTTACATGTTCTAGGCAGACAGCTATTCACAAGGATGTCTTTCACCTCCTGTGAATAGTCAGCATCCAAGTCCTCTATCTGTGTAGTAGCTAGGCTTTGAGGTGGAAAACCCTTAAGCTGGGGTGAATGACATGACCCACATCCTGTGTGAGCTGGTGGGGAAGTAGTAGCAGTGAGAGGGGTAGGATTTCCACCATCTATGCCAGATAGGGGAACCATGTTTGTCACGGCTAAGTGGGTGCGATTGGACTAACTCTGGCCCTATCCTGCCTGATATGGTTATATCTCCTTCATGAGCAGGTGCATGTGGGGAAATGGCGCCTTCCATTTTATAAGTAGTGCATTGCTCAAGGACTGGTGACTGAGACTGGCCTAGGAGCAGTAATGTGGGCATCTGGTATTTAGTGAGGTCACAAATAGATCTATTTTGGGGAATCCCCAGGGGTTGAAAATGGTGAGGAGAATTGGGTAATCAATTTCCACTCGTGGGTCTGAAAGAAGTGCCTGCTCAAATGATCTGCAGTGCTATGATCAAGTTCTCCCCTGGTGATTTATGTAGAACATGCAGGTTGTGTTGTCCATAAGGGTATGTCTACACTAGCCCCCTAGTTCGAACTAGAGAGGCTAATGTAGGCATTCGAAGTTGCAAATCAAGCCCGGGATTTAAATATCCCGGCTTGATTCATCTTCGACGTCGCCATTTTGGAAATTTACAAGTCGGACTAACTGCACGTCTACGCCGGCAGGGACCCGGTATTTCGAATTAAAGCCCCTAAATTGAACTACCTGTTAAACCTCCATGCAGGAGGAATAACAGGTAGTTCGATTTAGGGCTTCAATTCGAAATACCAGGTCCCTGCCGTGCAGACGCCGGGCAGTTAGTCCGACTTGTAAATTTCAAAAATGGCGACCAGTTGGAAGATGTAATCAAGCCCGGGATATTTAAATCCCGGGCTTGATTTGCAACTTCGAATGCCTACATTAGCCTCCCTAGTTCGAACTAGAGGGCTAGTGTAGACATACCCTAACACAAATGAGTTGGAGAAAGTGCTCGTGTGCTTTTTTGACTCCCCTGAGTTCTATCTTTATATGTAAGGTAGTTTCCACTGGGGACCAACATCCCTGGACATGATTGTTGTTCATGGGAGGGAGAAATGGTAATAGTGGCAGCAGAGGCTCATCTTTGGAATAGGATGCCAGACCATACATTGCCTGGTTGCAACCACCACTGAAAGGAGAACTTTACAGTGTGGAGCATGCTAAGTTGTTTGAGAAGGGAATCCTTGTAGCAGGTGCACAGCCAGGTCTGTACTTACCTCAAATGGAGTCTGGACTGTTTGACCATGTATGTTGTGGCAGCCATATGGCACAGGAGCTATAGACTTGTCTTGGCAGATATTTGGAGGCTGTCTATTAGTGTGGCAATTAGTGTGATTAAAGTGAAAAATCATGCTGAGGTAGACTGGCTTGTGCTGCAAGGCAGTCAAGATAGGCCCCTATGAATTCCAGCTGTTGGACAGGTACTAAGTGGGATTTTTTGAAGTTTATCTGATTGGTAAAATGTCATTGTATGTTGTGATGCCTCAAGTGCTGCTGGCTGGGTTGGTGCACATATGAGGCAGTCGTCCAGATACGGGAAAACAACACTGAACCTGCGAAGGTGAGCTGCAGTGACTACAAGCATCTTGGAAAACACCCTGGGGACTGTTGACAGGCCAAAGGGAAGGACTATGCATAAGTAGTATTGATGATGTAGTGTAAAATGAAGAAACATTCTGTGCATGGGATGAATTGAGATATGAAAGCTAGTCTCTTCTCTCTAGTGCTGGAATTATGGTTGCAAGAAGTATCATTTTGAATTGTGGGTCTGTACAAATTTGTTGAACTTGTGTAGGTCCAGAATGGGTCTCCACCCCAACCCCAGTTCTTTTTCTGAGTAAGAAAACAATGGAAATAGAATCCTACTCCCCTGTGTTGAGATAGGAGGCATAGACTAGAGACCAGACTAATACCAGGAGATGATTTATTTTCTGTTGTAGGAGGAGCTTGTGAGCAGGGTCCCTGAAAAGGGAGGGGAAGAATGGGAGGGATAGAAATAAAAGGGATAGAATAACCCTGCTGGATGATTTCCAGGATCCATTTGTCTGTGGTGACTCCATTCCAGACTGGGTTACAGGATTTTAGGCTGTCCCCAAAAGGTGTTGGAGTAGGACAGTGGTTTGGAGTTGACAAATGGAGAGGTCTCAGACCCTCAACCAAATTTTCAAAATCATTGGCAAGGACTGGATGACTGAGATGTGGACGGCTGCTTTGGACTTTGTGTCTGTCTGATTTGCCACTGTTTGTGGGGTTGGGAATGGTGCTGGTGAGGTTGAGGGTAGGGCACTACCTGGAACTTGAGGCTATAAAATGTTCTGTTTTTTTTCTGTTGCTGGGTACATAGATGCCGAGAGTTTTCAAGGTGACTTAGGAGTCTTTAAGAGTATGTAAGTATCATCCATAGCCTTGGCAAACAGATTTTGGCCCTCAAAGGGTAAATCCTCAATTCTGGCCTCAACCTCTCTCAGTATAGATGGAACCAGGAAGCCCACCGCATGACAAACGAGCTTGCAATGGAGCATGCTGCTGTATCGGCTAAGTCAAAAGAAGCCTGGAGGACAATTTTGGCAAAGATGGAGCCCTCAGAGATGCAGAATCTTTATGTCCCTTGGGAACTATCTTGCAATAGTCTAGAGAAACACCCCACAATCCTGCACCAAATATTCCAGCAGGAGCCACATCCAGGTCCCTTTGGCAGGAAGGGCATCTGATGTGATATGGCAAGTATGAACATGTATGAGTGAAATCAAAGTATATAAAATAAGGGTGAGGTGTGGATTCAGGAGTAACATTCCCCACAAAAGCAGTGGCATGGAAATAAGAAAGAGAAAATATTGGAAAAAAACCCAACTTCTTTTTAGTGTAAACTGATCTACTTAAAAAACAGCAGAACAAAGCACTTTTTCCAATGTATAGGGATGCATACTGGCACATGGAAATAATCCAAGTGAATGGGAATCTGCATCGGGAACAATTAAATGTGGACATAGAAAAACACTCTTCATGAGAAGTACTGATATGGGAAAATTTGAACAAAATCTTTAAAAACTGAATCGATATAATTCAAGTACAGTAAATGTACTGGGAGATGAGGAAAATCAATGCAAACCTTTGGAAAACACATTCACATGGAAAAAAGTTTAAGACAAAAAGACGTGTATTTAGTTGGCATTGGAAAGAAGAGCAATTAACATCAATGTTCTTCACTGTGCTGAGAAGCAAAGGCTGAAAGTTAATATGGGCAACTCTATATTAGTGACATTTATTTATGAATAGTAGTATTTTGGAATAATACTATGGGCTGGGTCCTCAAATGGTGTAAATTGACTAAGCTCCTCTGAAGTAAATAGAATAACACCAATTTATAGCAGTTGAAGGCCCAACCCTGTATGTGTAATACACTATCGTTATACCACCAGGTTAATCTCTTAAGCATTCCAAGTATAAAATTCATCGATATTTATAATAGTCTTTAATTCTGTATTTCTTTTCTTAAAGTCACTGGAGTAGAATAAGTGACAATTGTTTAAAAAACAAAACACCACAATCTCTAAATTTTGTAACATTCAGTTTACCTCCACTCTGGATTATAATTTGTTTTTTGTGTTACTTATGAGTGTCATAAAAACTAAATACACAGGAAGACAATGTAGGCAGTGTGGGCCACCTTATCTATGGTTTCACCCTCGTGTGGTCAGTTACATTTGTGTAAAGTATTTGTAAAATGCTAACAACCTGAGAAGAGAATCAGGCCCTCTAAATATTAATTGTAGATAGTACGGCCGCTTGCCTTACGTCCAACTAATTCCTATTGACCATAATGTAATAAAATGTTCTACTGACCATAATGTAATACAATTTGACAATTTCCCTGTGGTAGGAAAAACACCTCAGCAGCCTAACACTGTTGCATTCAATTTTAGAAAAGGGAATTACACAAAAATGAGGTGATTAGTTAAACAGAAATTAAAAGGTATAGTGACAAAAGTAAAATCTCTGCAAACTTCATGGAAACTTTTCAAGGACACCATTAATAGAGGCCGAACTTCAATGTATACCCCAAATTAAAAAACATAGTAAGAGAACCAAAGAAGTGCCACTGTGGCTTAGCAACCAAGTAAAAGAAGCAAAGAGAGATAAAAAGACATCTTTTAAAAAGTGGAAGTCAAATACTAGTGAGGAAAATAGAAAGGAACATAAACTTTGTCAAATTAAATGTAAAAATATAATAAGAAAAACCAAAAAGCAGTTTGAAGAACAGCTAGCCAAAAACTCAAAAAAAAAATAGGAAAAAGTTGTTTTAAGTACATCAGAAGCAGGAAGCCTGCTATACAACCAGTGGGGCCCTTGGATGATCGAGATGTTAAGGAGAACTCAAAGATGATAAAATCATTGTGAGGAAGCTAAATGAATTCTTCGCTTCAGTCTTCATGGCTGAGGATACTGGGGAGATTCCCATACCTGAGCCATTCTTTTTAGTTGACAAATATGAGGAATTGTCCCAGATTGAGGTGTCATTAGAGGAGGTTTTGGAACAAACTGATGCACTTAACAGTAACAAGTCACTGAGACCAGATGGCATTCACCCAAGAATTCTGAAAGAACTCAAATGTGAAATTGCAGAACTATTAACTGTGGTTTATAAACTATCCTTTAAATCAGCTTCTGTACCTAATAACTGGAAGATAGCTAATGTGACATCAATATCTAGAAGGGCTCTAGAGGTGATCCTGGCAATTACAGACCAGTAAGTCTAACGTCACCATTGGGCAAATTAGTTGAAACTATAGTAAAGAATAAAATTGTAAGACATATAGATGAACATAATTTGTTGGGAGAAAGTCAATATGGTTTCTGTAAAGGGAAATCATGCCTTACTAATCTACTAGATTTTTTGAGGGGGTCAACAAACATGTGAACAAGGGGGATTTCCAGAAAGCCTTTGACAAGGTCCCTCACCAAAGGCTCTTAAGTAAAGTAAGTTGTCATGGGGTAAGGGGGAAGGTCCTTTCATGGATTGATAACTGGACAGGAAACAAAGGGTAGGAATAAATGGTAAGTTTTCCGAGTGGGGAGAGGTAACTAGTGGGGTCCCCCAAGGGTCTGTCCTGGGACCAATACTTTTCAATTTATTTATAAATGATCTAGAGAAAAGGGGTAAACAGTGAGGTGGCAAAATGTACAGATGATACCAAACTGCTCAAAATAGTTAAGACCAAAACAGACTGTGAAGAGCTTCATAAAGATCTCACCAAACTAAGTGATTGGGCAACAAAATGGCAAATGAAATTTAATGTTGATAAATGTAAAGTAATGCACAATGGAAAAAAATAATCCCAACATACATACAATATGATGGGGACTATTTTAGCTACAACTACTTGAGAGAGAGATCTTGGAGTCATTGTGGATAGTTCTCTGAAAACATCCACTCAGTGTTAAACAGCTGTCAAAAAAATAAATACAATGTTAGAAATCATTAAAAAAGGGATAGAGAATAAGACACATAATATCTCATTGCCGCTATATAAATCCATGATATGCACACATCTTGAATACCACATACAGATCAAAAAAGACATATTGGCATTGCAAAAGGTCAGGAATAGGGCAACAAAAATGATAGGGGTTTGGAACAGGCCCCATATGAACTGAGATTAAAAAGACTTGGACTTTTCAGCATAGAAAAGAGGAGACAAAGGAGGGATATTTTTGAGGTATACAAAATCATGACTGGTGTGGAAAAAGTGAATAAGGAAAAGTTATTTACTTATTCCCACAATAAGAACTGTCACCAAATAAGGGGTCACCAAATGAAATTAATAGGCAGCAGGTTTAAAACAAACAAAAGGAAGTTTTTCTTCACACAGTGTACAGTCAACCTGTGGTACTCCTTGACAAAGGATGATGTGAAGTCTAGGACTTAAACAGGGTTCAAAAAAGAGCTAGAAAGATTCATGCAGACTAGGTCCATCAATGGCTATTAGCCTCTGTTTGTCTGGAAATAGATGACAGGAGAGGATCACTTGATGATTACCTATTGTGTTCCCTTCCTCTGGGGCATGTGGTATTGGCCACTGTCATCAGACAGGATACTGGGCTAGATGGACCTTTGGTCTGATCCAGTATGGCCGTTCTTATGTTCTGTTTTTACATATTTGAAGAGGCATTCGTCTCACTTAAATATGGGGCATATTCTGGACCTAATTTCTCAATGGGACAGCAATATCCAAATGTATGCTGACCTTGAGCTATAAAAGTGTTATTTTTTTAAGTGCTACCACATATCACTAAAATCTTACATCTGAAATGTATATACAGGATGCAAATAGTTCCCCCCCTCCCAGCTCTTTAGAACCTTAATAAAACATACAATACTGCTGTTTGCCTTAAATCTTGAGAATATTAATATAGCAGTTATGTCCACATGAAAGAACAAAAAACATGCTCTCAAGACTGGTAAGTAATCATGTACATATTATTCCACCTATGTCATATTTCCAAATTTCAGTAAACCATCTCTACATATGTTAAAAATGACACCTTGTAAAAAGAGTTTTAAGCACTATTAATTTGTCTACAGTTCAGATCTAGGACTGAAAACCTATCATCAGTGCATTCTGATGAAAGGGTAATAATTAAAATCTCCTCTACCCCTTCTTCTACAGCTCAGCATTTGACCTATGATAAAACAACCTATCAAATTTCAATTCATTATTTCTATCTGAAGGGCTTTGCCAGCTCACATGAAAATATATCTCCTTTTGTCAGGTTTAAACTATACCTGTCCCAACTGCTAAGAGTGCTCATAGCTCTCATCCCTCAAAAATTGCCAAATAGCATCAAGCAACATAACCTCTCCAGCCTCCAGTGACCTCTGCAATCAATAATATTTGTAACCTGTAAGAGCAGTTAAGTAGAACAGAAGCCATGCACTATGCTCGTTAACCACATTGAGCTGTGATACTACAGCCGGCTCCCTTGTGTCTCTTGTGATCAATTTTAATCTTTGGACCAAGAATAAAAGAATGCAGACCCCTGTTTCTAAATTCATCTCAAAAGGTTGTTATAGATTGTATGTCCATAGAGGAAACAAAAGATTTAATTCAACCAGCAGTTCAAGGAAAGAATATATCTAAACTATCATTCCTTCTCATTACCCTCAGTGCTGTTTGGATCTTCAGTTGACAATACTGAAGACAGAAAAATACACATGCAATGGGTTAAAAAAAAAAAAGCTTTCAGTTAAAACACTATCAGCTAACAGTTATTCATGACAATGGTATCCAGTGATGGCACCACAGGTAAGTTTGTGTCAGTATTACTATTGCAGTCACTTTGTTTACAGGATTATAGATTGCTAGCATCTTTGTGCGTGGAAAATTGGAATATACAGTTGTAACCCCCTTTTCCTTCCTAGGTTACTCAGGAGTATGCAATTTTAAAAAGTCCCCCAATTTTAAATTAAACAATTATTATAAAAAAAATATAATTTCAGATGTTGTTGGCACTCATAACCCACAACAATTGTTTTGTTTAAAAGAAAATAAATGTATCAACCAATTAGTCCAAAACATGGACAACTCTGTCTGAATGCAGGACATTAGATAAGTGACTTTGGAAAATTTCTATTACACTGAAAGCGATGTTTGTATCTGTCAAGGAAAATAATGTACTTGTTTCCAGAGTTATAACTATATATTTATAGGATGTGCTCTGATGGCTCCTTAACAGTTGCAAAGCTTTGGCATCACCTTTCAAAACATTACATGTGAATTTGCTTTCTTTTTCACCTTTTAAAAGTAACATTACAAGGGTCCTGTTCAATATGTTTAGTCCCTAACATCTTCTATCAATTTAGAGAAATTGCATATATAATCTTTATATATAGCAGGGGAGTAAAAAGCCTGCATTAGCACAAGTTTTATTTTCTCTCAGTTACATTCCAGGTATAAGTGGGTATGTCTACACTGTGGAGCTAATTTGGGATACCTGAAGTATCCTAAAATAGCTATTCTGCGTCTATTGAAGCAGCCCGTTATTTCAAAATAGATTTCAAAATAATGGGTAGCTTATTCCGATGTCCTGGTAACCCTCGTTCAATGAGGATTAAGGGGCATTTCAGTATAGCACTTTATTTCAAAATTCGGCTTTGTGTAGATAGCACCAAATTATGAAATAAGTTATTTTGAAATATACGTGAAATAAGCTACACAATTTGCATAGCACAAATTGCGTAGCTTGTTTCAAGCTAAAGGTGCTGTGTAGATGCTGGGTTACACTGTCACAAATGTGACATTCTTGTAGCAATCTGGTGGGGGTCACTGAGGCCCCAGTTCAAGAAAGCATCCTTACTAGGAAAAACACCCTCAGAACATATTTATGTGGATTTTTTTAAATTGGGGCCTGAGGTAGGAATATTACATAAGTATTCTCCTTACAAGACATACTACACAGAGTGAAAAGTTGTCAGAGAGCAGTTATCTAATACATGCAGTGCATATATTTATATACTTTCACATATAGGACATGAGAATTCATCCTCAGACCTTGTAGCTAATCCTCTTCTGACTGAAGTCAATCACAAAACCCCCAGTTACATAGTTTTTCTTATGGCTTTCCTTTTCTCCACAATGAAAGTGGAAAAAAGTGAATGCTAGGTCCTTATTCCCTGCCTCAGCACTACTCTGCCTTGTGTTTGTTGCCACATACAGTGCATAGTGAAGAAGATGTTATTTCCTCTTAAAGAACAAATGTTCTTGGGTTGTTTGTTGATTAGAATATTTTTGTATGGCATCTGCCTCCTGAGTTATTCCTCTGGTTCCTCATACATTGTTGGCATCAGACAAAGTTCTAGAACACAGCGCTCCAAAACAAATAAATCCCTGAAATCCCATAACTACTGGTTTAACACTAGACAGGTGCAGGAGGATGCAGATCTTCCAAATTCTTCCTCAGCTAAATATTTGGCACCCATATTTTAAGGTAACATTGAATATTTAAAACAGGTACTTGCAGGTATGCAGAAATCTACAGACGGATCTCCTTAAGAGTCCATTCTTTTTGCTGCCGTAATCAAATATTAGAGCATTTATGCTTCCCTTGATGTACATGTGCAACACACATTAAGGTTAATGGAAGTTACATGCCACCATCAAGGGGAAAATAGACCTCTTGATGTTATCTTAATGCATATTTTTGTATTCAGTGTTGTAGAGCAATAAGTTTCAGTCTCCGTGTAGTTTCACATAACAAAAACAAGAAGCATCTAATCAATAAATAGAAAATCAAGTTATAAGGTCCCAATAGGTCCCTCTAACAAGGATTTCTCTCTGAAATGTTCACGCTTGTCTAATACTGATGCTTTTAATCCTTTCACACCAGTGGGTCTAACGTACTTACCATTAGCACTAATGTAAAATGAATGAACATTTTATACCAGAATATCCACTCCCACCAAAGTAAGCTTTAGGAATATAAATTATTTTCCCCAGGTGGCTGAAAAACTACACAAGTTATTAATTTATAAATTATTAGCATATAAAATCATTATTATCACTGCAGCTAATGTACAGTTCTCTGACAACCTTTTGGACCATTACAATTAAGAAAGGCAGCATCCTTAATGAAGTTACAAAACATATTGTTTATTAAATAGCTAATTATATCTTTAATTAACTTTAAATGTTATATCCAACAGAAAATTCATAAATCTCAAGACGAATGTCAGATATAGAGTATATATTTTGCTCCTCTATGGATCCTAAACAACACTTTTTATTTGCTCACAGGTTTCTATTGTATGTAAATGTGCTCTTCAAATTACTTTCTAATACCTAATTCAAAAGCCTCTAGCCTAAATTAAAAAGGAGCTTCTAGTTTTACTTTTCTTTTTCTTTCTTTTTGAAACAAATTTAGCTTTCATGAAATGCAAGCAATTGGTAGTTCTAGCAAATGCAGCCTTTTTATTAATCCACAGGGGGTAAGAATTCAGTTTTCTGTTGGTGTCTAAAAATCAGTTTTATTAGAATGAAGAAAAGATTTTGAGTTAACAGTAATCCTTTATATCCTTGTCTTCTTTTCAGCTGAGGGATAAAATTGCTCAGAATTATCAAGGGATTTTATGATATAGTTTAATCTCAATAAAAATGAATCGAGCTAAACCTAAAAATTCTATGGTGGGTAAACAAGATGGACTGAAAACAAAAATCTCATCCAAATTACTCAGTATTAGGGCTCAAAACTTTGAGGTGCTAAACGAGTTTAGCATACAATGAAGCTAATGCAGTAGTGAGCATGCCCAGCAATTCACAGGATCAGGTTCTACATGAAAGAATGCACAGTCAGGGTCAAATCCAGGTGCTACCAAAGTAATAGTAAAAGTTCCATTGACATCACCAAGACAAGGAATCAGTCATAAGTGTTTTATTTTATGTGTTGTTTATTATTGTTATTATTATTTATTTGCATTACCACAGTACCTAGGAGTCCTAATCTTGGACCAATGCTGCCCCGCCTTCCTGGGTTAGGCATTATACAAACTTTAATACAGTCAAATTTGTTAATGCCAACATCAATTTACCACTGCATCAGATCTTCATGCTAACAAAAAACTTAGCAAAGCAGAGGAATTATTTTTGATTCTTTTTAGCATTATTAAAGTCTTTCAATACTTTTGTTCAAGATAACTATCATCCATATAAACCATAAAATAAGACTGAGCAGAGACAATCATTCTGTGTAGATATTGTAACAGAAAAAGTAAGAAATTACTTGTAACGCATTGGGGCAGCATGCAACAATTGGTAAAATTGTGTTTATACCAGGAAATCAGTGATATTCACCTGACATTCAATAGGAAATAATTTCATGTTGACAGAGCTTAAATAGCCATTGCTATACTGAATTTGTACAAAACATTTTTATACATGGAAAAATGTTTCCATGAAGAACCATATCTTGCTCCCAGTTTTCCCTTTACTGTGATTACTTGTGCATAAGTCAAGTAGAACTTAGCTTTAACTGAGGCTCTTTCATTAGGGAAGATGATGCATCTAGTGGATATCGGGTATGACTGCAAAAGCAATCCCAGACTAACCAAACCAAAAAGCTTTCTTGTAGAAATCAAGAGTAAGGGTAAAATTTTCAAAAGTATCTAAATGAATGTGATCTATGCCATCAAGTGCCAGTAATGCCCCTCTGCCATATATATTGGCCAAACTGGACAATTGTAGTGGTCAATTGCAGAAGAACTTTGTATGTGATAGTTTAGGGGTGGTGAGGCCTGCATTCTTTCCCCCCTTTCCCTTTTCCCTATATCTGATGAGCAAGAAGCAAGTCTTTGGGAACATACGCCACTTAAGATAAGCATTGTTGCCAGTATAGCAAGAACAAGTATGAGATAAGGGTAAAGGGCAAGAACGCATAAACAATTCTGTTTACCCTAACGTACTGATCACGTAAACAGGGCCAAAGGACAAGAAGATCCAGATCAGAACCAGATCGATAACTAACAGCTAAGCTCTACATCAGCACTAATGAGTAAGCCCTGGAAATTTCCAAACTGCCAAACAGGGCAGGAAAACTGTATTTAAGGCTGCCTCAGAGCCTAGTAAATCGGACTTCACCAATGGGCTTTGAGTACCAGCGCCTCGGAAGCTGAGACAACCTTCCACTTCGTCCACAGCCTACCCGGAGTCCTAGGCTTGCAGGAAGGGACGTAAGATATGCCGCTTCTTTGTTATGTTGTTCTTCCATTTATGGGGCACAGCTGTTAGCTGTCAGGAAATAAACTACTTGTGTTTGACAGATACCTGTGTAGCGTCCTTTGTACTTTGGGAACCCAGTGTCGGACCTGAGACTTACTCTTGCCGACTACAACAATCTCTACCGCAAAGAATAAATGGACACATCAGAAATGGTAACACTCATAAACCTGTAGGGGAACATTTTAACCTGACTGATCACTCAATCCTGGATTTAAAAGTAGCCATGCTTCTACAAAGGAATTCCACAAGCCAACCGCATAGAGAGAGAGTGCAGAATTGACTTTTATATGTAAATTTGACAGTTTCCCAGGGCTTGAACAAAGACATTAACTGGATGTCCCATAATAAAACCAGCCTTCCATAGATTCAACACCTCATTCACATCAAAAGCTAAGTATGGGACACTTTCAGCCCACTCAATTTGTGTCATTAGCACCAGCGCTATGACTGACAAGTATTTTTTCTCTCTTCCTTCTTTTCTTGTTATAAATTCTGGGTTTCCCCCTTTTTTCCACTCCAGTTCATCTGAAGAAGTGGGTTTTATCTAATAATTATACTATCAAACTCCCAATTTTAAAGGGCTAAAATGATTTCTTGAATTTAAGTTCCATTTCAAGTGCCTAAGTACCTATGCTACATTTGAAAAGGAGGGGACTTGGATTCTTAAGTTACTTGTTTTTTGAAAACAAAAACAAAACTCTAGGGGTTGGAGGAAAAATTCACGGATCAACTTACCAGTAATAAATTGAAAAATTTTCTTTAGTCTCTCATTTTTAAAAAAAAAAATCTAGTCCTTAGAAACAGCTTATAGCCTACAAGAAAGACTGGAGAATGCACGCCTCTCTTTCCCCCCCAAACATACAAATTTGCATTTCCAACACAGTCCTCAGAGCATCACACACAGCAGCCAGAAGGTTTTGGATAGTTTAATGTAATTAAATATTTCTCTACACAGCAACCATAAAGCTATATTGAGGGAGAAGAGACAGCCAGAAGAGGGTAAAAATTCAAATAGATCAGACACCTATTGATCAGAAGTTCATATAAAAGCTCCCTCCAAGCAGAATCTAGGGCAGCAACCTAATAGAAACCAAATCATCAGCCCTATTTCCAGCAGATGGAGGTACAAGGTAGAGATGTAAGCGAGTGGTCAAGTAGTCAACTAACTGCTAATCCTAGACTTATTGATTAGTCAAGTTGACTGCTCAACTACTCGCATTCCCCCCTCTTGCTGCCTTTGATACAGAGGCAGCCAAGTGGGGGGAAAGCAGGAGCCAGTGCTGAGGGGAGCCGGCTTAATTCTCCCCAGCATCATCTTTGCGGTGCCACCTGCCCCCACATCTCCGCGGTGCCACCTGCTCCCACAGCATGGGGAGGGCACGAAGCAGCCTCCGCCTGAGGTGGGTCCAGGCTCACCGTAGGCAGAAGCTGCCTTGCAACCCCACATTGGGTCTGGGACCTACCCTCAGTGAGGCTCTTCATTTTAAATGCATTACTACATTTAAACTGCAGACCCAAAGCGGCAGTAGCTCCTGGATCTGGCACAAGCTGGGAATGAGCTCCTTCCCTTATTGACTAATAGTGTAGTCGATAAAAATGTTATTGACAACATGATTAGTGAAATACCCACTTCTTAACATCCCTAGTAATGGAGTTAAAATTTTCTCTCACCAGGGCATTGTTCCTGGTCCTGACATATCAAACCTTCAACCATTGTCTTCCATGAACACTAATACTAGTGAGTATTAGTAATTTTAGTAATTTTTTTAAACGCTCACAAAGACAATATTGCTGGGAAGGACTGGACATGAAACTTAACTTTAAACCATTGAACAGTTCCTCGGTGTATATGATCCTGCATGGCACTGAATGTGTTCAAGACCCAGTGAAGCCAATGACAGCTGAGGATACTAAGTACTTTTCTTGAATCATATCTCTGTGCCTCCAATTAACTAAATCCACATTCACTTGCCACCTCACAGTATGAATGGCTGAGTTCTATTTGCCTTATTCAATCTCTTAACTCTTGCTGAGTTACCAGCCATGTAAGGGGACTAGAACTGAGCTGAAAGCTTGGAGGATCCAAACGGAAACCTTCACACATTTGTCTTTCCTTCTCACATGATTTAAACTATTAGTATTTCAAAAATGTCTTTCCTAAATACCACTTATGGTCATGAGTGTTGCAATATAATTACCATTGTTATGGAAAAAAACCTTGCCATCAGCATATTCGGTACCATTCCTCATGTCTGAATGTGGATAGTTCTCCCCTATTTTTCTACTATGAAACTCTGACATGCTTTATGCTTATGTACTATTCAAATATAACATGGTACAGATGGGAAAGCATACTTTGCATACCTACTGCCACATTTATAAAACTGTCCCTCTGGAATTTAGCATCACTGAACACTTTTTATAATGACCTTCCAACAGCAGAAATACTAAGCAAGAAAAGGCAAAATTATTTTATTTTGTATGTGAAGTTCTAGACTGTGCCCACTTTGAATGATTGCTTTGCAGGGAAAAGCAGGATCAAGAGTAAAAAAAATTGGCACGAGGCCTTTAGTTAATAGTCATCAGTAGTATGAGAATGACTAGACAGACATAATATGGTTCTCCAGTTCTGCACTACCTCGTCCTGGAGACAGTTTCTTTATTAAAGATCATAGTACATACATACACAGTGTTATTCACGTATATGTTCATGCAAATATCACACCAGGTTCAAACACTAATAGTATGTGAGTGACCAGTATAATACAAAGAATACATCAATCATGTAGAACCATATAGAAAAGGGGGGTAGCCGAGTTAGTCTGTAACAGGAAAAACTTAAAAAACAACAAATAGTCTAGTAGCACCTTAAAGACTAACAAAACAAGAATATTCTGGACTTCCAACACTCTGGTCATCTGAAGAAGTGGGTTGTGCCCATGAAAGCTCATGACACCATCTACATGTTTTGTTAGATACTTTAAGATACTACTAGACTATTTTCCATATGGAAAATGAATGCCAAAAGAAGGAGTTACTCACCTTGTGCAGTAGCAGTGGTTCTTCGAGATGTGTCCCCGTGGGTGCTCCACTCTGGGTGCTGGTGCATCCTCGCGCCGGCAACTGGAGACTTTTTCTAGCAGTTTCTGCTGCGCTGTGCAGGCGCTGCAGCACCCTCTCATGCCATTGGAATCTTCAGGTGCATGCGTGGCGTGGCCCCTCTGTTCCTTCTCTACCCACTAGAGAACAAGGCTCCAAAGCAGGGGAAGGAGGGAGGGTAGTGGAGCACCCACAGGGACACATCTCGAAGAACCACTGCTACTGCACAAGGTGAGTAACTCCTTCTTCTTCTTTGAGTGGTCCCTGTGGGTGCTCCACTCTGGGGGACTACACAGCAGTTGTCGGCTTGCGGAGGTGGGTTTGGAGCCATGTGGTAGTCACTGTGGATAGTACTGCGTGTCCCACCGCCATGGAGGATGCAATCGAAGAGGAGAGTGCATAGTGTTGCGCAAAAGTGTGGTCAGATGACCAAGTGGCAGCGTTGCAAATGTCCTGAAGAGGAACGTTGTTAAGGAAGGCAGTTGTGGAAGACACCGCCCTGGTGGAATGAGCTGTAATGGTTTCAGTAAGTGTTTGTCGTATAAGGTATAACAAGTTCTGATACATGAGGTGATCCATTTCAAGATTCTCTGAGACGAGACTGCTTGTCCTCTAGATCTTTCAGCGTAGAAGATGAAAAGCCTAGGTGAGGCTCGCCACGGCTTAGTGCGATCGACGTAGAATGCCAGTGCCCGTCGGATGTCAAGAGTGTGTCATGCAGCCTGGATTGGGTTGGCATGTGGCTTCGGAAAGAAGACAGGTAAGTATATGGGTTTGTTAATGTGGAAGGGGGAAGGTACTTTGGGGAGGAACTTTGGGTGGGGTCGGAGTATCACTCTGTCCTTTGCGAACACTGTGTATGGAGGATCAGCCATCAAGGCCGCGAGTTCGCTCACCCTCCTGCTGGAGGTAATCGCGACGAGAAAGGACACCTTCATGGACAGATGAGACCAAGAGAAGGTCGCTAGAGGTTCCAATGGTGGCTTCATCAGGCTTTTTAGGACATGGTTCAGATCCCAGACGGGGACTGGTGGATGGATTGGAGGGAAGGTGTTTTGCAGACCTTTAAGGAAACGTTTAGTTAATGGGTTAGTGAGGAAGGAAACTCCATCGATAGGATGATGAAAGGCAGCTATGGCAGCTGCGTTGACCTTGATAGACCTAAGGGCGAGGCCCGACTGTTTGAGAGATAATAAGTAGTCCAACAAAGTAGGGAGGGGGGCAGACTCTGGAGGTGTTGGGTGTAGGCGATTGTACCAGTGAGAAAAGCAGTTCCATTTGTATAAGTATGTTTTCTTGGTGGATTGCCTTCTACTGTTGATTAATATCTCTTTCACCTGTTCCGAACAGGTAATCTCAGCATCCTGGAGCCATGAAGGAGCCAAGCGTGGAGATGGAGCTTGTGGAGGTCTGGATGGAGCATCTTCCCGTGATGTTGTGACAGAAGGTCGTGGTGGAGTGGGAAGGGGTACAGGTCCGTCATCGTCATCCTGAGAAAGTAAGGATACCACATCTGTCTGGGCCATGCGGGTGCCACTAATATCACCCGAGCCTGGTCCGCTCTGATTTTGTTGTGGATTTCATGTAGAAGGGGGAAGGGAGGGAATGCATAAAGAAGGGGAGCATCCCATGTGATGGAAAAGGCATCTCCGAGGGAATGTTTTCCCAGAGCTCCTCTGGAGCAATAGAGATGGCACTTCCTGTTGCTTTTTGTGGCAAAGAGGTCTATGTCTGGATGGCCCCACTGGAGGAAGAGGGGAGTGAGAGTATGTCTGTCTATCTCCCATTCGTGCTGATCATGGAACGTGCAGCTTAGGGCATCTGCTGTGACATTGAGTACTCCCGGGAGGTAAGCGGCTACTGAAGTGACCTGATGTGTGAGGCACCAATTCCAGAATTTGATGGCGTCCGCGCATAGGGATGGGGATCGAGCACCCCCCTGCTGGTTGATGTAGTACATGCAGGTGGTATTGTCCGTCATGATGGTGATGGACTTGTGAGCTATGTACTGCTGGAAATGCTGGCACGTGTACCTGACTGCTCGTAAGTTGAGGAGGTTGATATGGAAAGTCTGTTCTGTGAACGACCATTTATCTTGGCCTGTAATGTTCCCTAGATGAGCTCCCCATCCCGTAAGTGAAGCGTCTGTTATTACGGTGAGCGTGGGAGGAGCACGTTGGAAGGGGACGCCTTCCAATATGTTTTGTGGAATTGTCCACCAGAGAGGGGAATTGAGAATGAGTGGTGGGATCACCACCAGTTTGGAGAGTTGGTCTCTGGAGGGTCTGTAAGTTGTTGCCAACCATGATTGGAGGCCCCTCATGTGAAGTCTGGCCAGTTTGACGATGTACGTTGTAGAGGCCATGTGTCCGAGAATTTTGAAACAGTCGTGTACTGCCATGGTAGGAAGTGAACGTGCGGTCAGGATGAGGTTGCGAATGGTAGCAAACCTATGTTCGGGCAGGGTAGCTTTTGCTGCGACTGTGTTGATAAGGGCACCTATGAACTCCAGCTTCTGCATTGGAAGAAGGGTAGACTTCGCATGGTTTATGTGAAAGCTGAGGCTGACCAAAAGATGCATGGCCTTAGTTTCCTGAAAGGACACGCCTTTTAAGTGGCAGTCGTCTAAGTATGGGAATAGTATGACTCTCTGGCGCCGGAGTGAGGCCATTACGACTGCCAGAGTTTTGAAGAACACGCTGGGGGCAGTTGAGAGGCCAAAGGGGAGCAGATGGTACTGGTAGTGTTGGATGCCCACCGTAAACCGCAAGAAATATCTGTGAGCAGGATGTACTGTGATGTGGAAGTAGGCATCCTGGAGGTCAAGAGTCGAAAGCCAGTCCCCCTGATCGAGTGCAGGGATGATTGTTGCTAAAGTTACCATCTTGAAACGGTGGTAGGTGATGTACTTGTTGAGTCGCCTCAAGTCCAAAATGGGTCACCATCCTCCACTCTTCTTCTGGGTTAGGAAGTAGGTTGAATAGAATCCCCGGCCTTGGAATTCTGGTGGTACTTGTTCTATGGCACCCAGTTGGAGAAGATGGGAAACCTCTAGCTGGAGAAGGGTTTCGTGAGACGGGTCCCTGAGGAGGGACGGAGTGGGGGGGTAGGAGGGAAGGAAGTAAACGGGATAGAGTAACCATATTGAATCAGTTCCAGGACCCATCTGTCTGATGTGATGAGGGACCATTGGTGGAAAAAGGCCCGGAGGGGGTGATGGTAGATTGGCTTTCTATCTCTCGACCTGATTTTCAAACTTGCTGCTTGGTTGCAGGTGGGTGGGGTGCAGAGTGCTGTTGTTGTTGGCGTTGAGGTCTACACCGCTGTGGTCTTTGTTTCTGGCAGAAGTCATATCTAGTCTGTTGTCTGAAGGACTCCCAAGGGTGTTCATATGCCTGGTACCTCGTTCTCTTAAAGAGAGGAGTATACATTCCCAGGGTTCTGAGAGTGGTACGGGAGTCCTTCATGGAGTGCAGCATTTCATCCATTTTGGCTACGAATAGGTTGGTTCTATCGAAGGGCAAGTCCTCAACCTTTTGTTGTAGATCTCGTGGCACCCCTGAAGCCTGGAGCCAGGACAACCCTTCGTAAGACAATCGTGGATGCTGTGACACGAGCCGTGGTCCATAGCGGACTGTAGGGTGGTACGGGAGATGGTATGGCCCTCTTGCATAATGTTGAGCAAGGTTGACCTCTTTTGTTCTGGGAGATGTTGTAGAAGGTTCTGCAACTTTGAGTAGTTGGCATGGTCGTAATCGGCTAACATGGCAGTATAGTTAGCTGCTCTGAGGAGCAATGTGGAAGAGGAATAGACTTTGTGGCCCATGATGTCAACCTTTTTGTGGTCCCTGTCTTGTGGGGTCGTTCTGAGACTAGGTTGTTTGCCCTTGTGCCGAACAGAGTCTACTACTAGTGAGTTCGGAGGGGGATGAGTAAAGAGAAAGTCCATATTTTTGGGGGCGATAAAGTATTTGCGATCAGCCCTTTTGTTTGTCGGGGTAATGGAGGCAGGAGTCTGCCAGATGTTATTGGCCGGGTCCATAATAGCCTCGTCCATGGGGAGTGCTATTCTGGAGGCAGTTGGTGGTTGCAGTGTGCGTAGAAGTCGGTATTGCTTCACCTGCATCTCCTGTAGGTCCCGTTCCTGTGCTCGGCTACTCTCTTGAAGAGGTCCTGGAATTTCCTAGCATCATCACCAGATGATGGGGCTTCGGCTGTGACGGCTTCATCAAGAGATGATGATAAGTTTTGCAAGGGGGACCTAGCTTCCCCTTCAGAGAGAGAGTCTTGTGGGTCTGAGTGAGTTGGAGAGTTTGGCTCAGTAGCGGAAGCCGTGATAGGAGGCGAGGCCGGTGGCGGTCTGGAAATGGTGGAAGGAGCATGATGGTGGCTCGTTTTAGGATGGGGCTCCCAGGGCTGCCATTGGGTTGTGTATGGCGGTGGTGGGTAAGCGTACTGTTGTGCATACCATGGTGGTGATGGAGGAGGGTATGAATACTGGACTGTGCCAGGTTGCCAGGAAGGTGGTCTGTGCGCTGGGCTAGAATGTTGTGAGGAGAATCTGCTCCTTGATTCGGTGCCGATCTCGCTGGGGGAACGAGACACAATAGAAGATCGGTGGGACTGCACCGATTGAATAGAGGAACCCAGGGAAAGCGGTGCCGTTGGTGTACGACTCCGCACCGGTGATCGGTACCGATCGCGTCCTTCCATCGGTGCCAGGCGATGAGGCTTAGTTGGTGCCAAAGGCGGCATAGGTGCCGAAGATGGTGTAGGTGCTGAAGGCAATGGTGGCACCGAAGGTAGCTCCGGTGCCATATGACTTGGTGGAGGCATGTTGGTATGGGGCTTCTTCGGAGCGGATGATGGTGCCACTTTGGTGTGGTGTTTTGGTGCCGTCCGGTCTTTGTGCTGGCCCATTAGTGCGGCCGGTGCCGAGGAAACGTCCGGTGCGGTAGCCTGTGGTGCCGCTGGCCTCTGTTTCGGCTCCAAGTGAGCTCTTTTATGCAGTGCCGACTTTGACGGTGCCGTACCTGAAGTTCCCGGTCTATCCTCAGTGCTAACCCGTGCGGCTGACGGTGCCGAGGGTAGCGAGGGAGACGGGGAAAGGCCCGGTTTCGCAGCCAGAGGGCCGGAGAGGGTAGAGGGATGATCTTTATCCATACCCTTACTCAGTGAGGCCACCTTTGAAGCTGCGGAAGAGTCCTCTGAAGAAGGACGAAGGGACTTCTCGTAGAGAAGTGTCTTTAGCCTGTTGGCCCGGTCACAGTGTGCCCTCGCAGTAAGTTTTGAGCAGTGAGGGCACTTTTGCGTCTGGTGCGACTCCCCTAGGCACTTCATGCAGTTGGAGTGCCCATCAGACACGGGCATAGCATCACGGAATGACTCACATCTCTTAAAACCCGGGAAGCCGGGCATGAGGCGCTGGGGGAAGCGGCGAACCGCAACAAGAGAATTTTTTTTTTTTTAACTTGACTGGGAAGGATAAGAGGGCTAAAAAACTTGGATGGTGAGGAAACTATGGGGTAAAACTGGGTATTTGTTCTATTTTTTAACAGGACTTTGAGAGAAAGAGAGGCTCCATCTGCTGCCGAGGACGGTAGAGAAGGAACTGAGGGGCCCCGCTGCACATGCGCCTGAAGATTCCAATGGCACGAGAGGGCGCTGCGGCGCCTGCACAGCGTGGCAGAAACTGCTAGAAAAAGTCTCCGGTCACCGGCATGAGGATGCACCAGTACCTAGAGTGGAGCACTCACGGGGACCACTCGAAGAAGAAGCCATATGCCTACATACAGGAGCTACCTTGAAGTATTGGTCTCATATTTTTAGGGGAAAAACATACAGCACCCTCTCAACTCTGTTGGCAAATGATGGAATTATTGGTGACCTATATAAAGTATAAATTAAGGTATCAAATATTGACTTTTGTTTATGGTAACCACTGTGATAAATTCAAACATAAAAATAAAGTCACTTGCAGAGATTGACAGCTGAAGAGCAATGTCATGAAACAAGTCAAATTGTAGTATATTGGAATGCACAACTGTTCAAAGGCATAAAATGAATGCATTTATAAATGCAATCTTTCCAATATAAAATTAGATTAGTACCAAGGCACTATAGAGATAGCTTTGGGACCCGGACTATTTATTATTTAATTCAATATCATTCAATTGTTTACACAAACAGACAAGATTTTTGTGCTGAAACTAAGATTCACGAGTATGCAGATGTTATACATATGAGAGGCACACTAACTAAAATTGAAACATGCAATCAAACATCAAGCTCCGATTACTTAAATAACTGGATTGACAGGTAGAGAATGAGATCTGCAGCAAACGAGAACATTGTTGCAAGGTAATCTGCCTGCTTTCGTGAAGTGGTCAGACCATTATCTGGTGTAGAACTTTCAGATTTTGGAAACACACACACACACACACACACACACACACACACAGAGCTATGGAAACATTGACTGAGAGGAAGCTATCATGGTAATAACTGCTCCTTGGTAGTCTATCCTGTCACTGTGTCTTTAAGGGCCTAGGGACAAGAGACTTGCACACAGAGCAGGGCAAGGCTCCTTGCTCACCCCACAATGAGCATGAATGCTGCCTTGTCCATGAGGATGGGATATAAACATAAGGACAAGACTGGCCTGCTGAGTGCTCTATACCTGAGGACTAATTGGAGAAAAGGCTTCAGTGAGAGAAGCTGGCTACAAACCTACATCTGGACAATTTATTGCAGCCTAGCTCCATGGATGAAAACCGGGGATTCCACTTTTGAGAGACCTGATGAGGACTCTTATTTTGTCCTGAAGTGGGGTGACTTGGTGCAACTAACCAAAGTGAGCAGCACTTGGTAAAAAGACTTAATAAATAAGAGCCCATCAAGGGATACCTATACTGAACCAATTTAGTCTGGGTGATTGAATGAAAGAACCCAAGGAAATGCTGAGTGTAATGACTCTGCAGGGCCACAGTGAGGGGAAGGGGACTCAAAAAGAGTCCTGGTCAGTTCTTTTTTTCAAAATCTTAAGGGGCCATGCCACGTGATGGGACCAGGAGCCCACTCATTGTTTCCCCCCCCCCCCCAACCTGAGTTTACCAATACAGAAAATCCAAATATGATCCTGTTAATCAATCTCCTTTTTCCAGAAGTCCCATCAACAACATGCACTACTCTATGAATATGTTTAGAGATCTTTTGTAGGCGGGAGAAGAAAATGAGCATGCCTTACTGGAATAGTCCGAAGATTGGGTACCATCACATCCCTTTGGGACTGGGAAATTTACTCTTCAGGACATGCTATTCGTTCATTTAGAAATGCCATGCTTCTGCTTCCCATGGTACCTGCACATAATTTTTACTACTAGTAATAGTAGTTTTACTGTGGTACCTACATTCAAAAATCTGTGGCAGTTACACTTCATAGTTTAGAGCATTCAATAAAAGAAGCAGAGATAAAATTGTTTGTGTGCTGGGAATTGATACTTCTGTTTAATCTTCTGAATGTATGAATTTGATATTAATGTTGGTGTTATCACAGTTAATTTTAACCTTTGCTTGAGATATACATAATTTTTAATATGGAGTGTTAATTATGTTTAATAGTAGGTCCTTTCTTGAATTTCACTTATTGTTAATTGTGATTTAACACAATTTTTAAATAAAAGATATCAACTGGCATAGTTAGTTTATGTGAAAACTTTTGTTTTCTGAGTTAACAAAGCAATATGTCCTGAAGAACAATTATCCCAGCTTGTGACTTTATCAGTATATCTTCAAAATAATCCAACAAAATAAATATAATGAAAATGCTGTATAAGAGATAGACGAGAAGGGGTAAGAAATGGAGGCTACTATCACTGACAAAGCTAAGCAAGACTGTAAAAAATGAAAATGAATAGTACCTCTCTGAATATACTAGGTCTATAAACTCAAAGAAATTTTCATAAAAAAGTCAGATTGTTTGTTTCACCAGTACTAGAAAACAAACGAAAACAAAGCAACAGTTTTCCACAGTAGTTCTGCATGCCAATCAATCCATAAACTTGATCCTGCAAAAGGATCCATTCATGCAAACACTCTCTGAGGGTATGTCTACACTAGCCCCCTAGTTCGAACTAGGGAGGCTAATGTAGGCATTCAAAGTTGCAAATCAAGCCCGGGATTTAAATATCCGGGCTTGATTTATCTTCAACGATCGCCATTTTGGAAATTTACAAGTCGGACTAACTGCCCGCGTCTACGCGGCGGGGACCAGTATTTCAAATTAAAGCCCTAAATCGAGCTACCTGTTATTCCTCCTGCAACAGGTAGCTCGATTTAGGCTTTATTTGAAATGCGGTCCCTACGCGGTGAGCAGTTAGTCCGACTTGTAAATTTCAAAAATGGCGACCGGCGTAAATCAAGCCGGGATATTTAAATCCCGGCTTGATTACAACTTTGAATGCCTACATTAGCCTCTAGTTCGAACTAGGGGCTAGTGTGCATATTGATTTCATTAAGAACATCACAGAGGCTTCTGGCTCCATGTGCTTAGAGTTTTTAAAGTTTAGGGCCAATTTGTTTAATGTAGAATAATATAAGTTACCTCACTGATATTTGAAATGATTATTTCTGATATCAAAATATATCAACATACAATTGTATTGAGGGATTATTTCATTTTTAAGATCAAAAATAGAACAAATTATACAAGCAAACTACAGGAAATACTATATTGAAATGGTAAAAATGGCACCAGCAGCTCAATTAAAATAAATATTCAATAGTACACTAAGGAGAAAAGAATCAAAACAATGACTCTATGCAAGTAGAGCTGCTAGAAAGTTTTACAAAAATAATTCACCAAAATTTGCATCGATTTTTGTTTCCATTTTTCAACCAGGTAGAGTAGTAGCATATTACCCAGTAGAGACATTCAGGAAATACTAAACTTTAAGGTGATCATTTCTCTTATGTTTCAAAAGTTATACATATTTTCATACACCAAATTAAGAGGATAGGTTTGCTTTTGGTATTAAAAGTCCTTCTAGATTCTAGAAAAGACACAATTCATTCATATAATTCATTTCACTTTCTTCATACAAAAGAAGTTGTATACTTCTGATGCAAGTGAAGACAATTGGCCAAGTTTCCACGTGGGAAGAAAATCTTGGCTAATACAGCCAAAATATAGTTATATGAGCTTTATGAATTACATTTTCATTACTTCAGTTTTTGTTTCAGTGTTATGTTTTTTTCTTTCTGTGTTAATTTTCTGCATGCACATAATTTTGAGGGTTTTTTCCTTGCTTAATTCTAATTTATCCAACTTTTCTTTCTTTATACTTCGATTTCTTCAGCTTTGTTTCTTTGTGGTTCTGGGTTTTTTTCATCCACCTCCTTTGTGTATCCCCACTTATTTATCTCTTTTTACTTGCTTTCCAATTCTCTCTTGCGTGTGCTCTCCATGTCTTCTCTTTCTATTGCTCTTCTCTTTCAGTGCACATACTACCAATATTGTTTCCAGGAGCAGCTCAAAACTAACAAGACTCAACAACTACGTGTCTTGGGGCTTAGAGCTCAGAGTTTTGTTTGCTTCAAGCAGCTCTGGAGAAAGTATTTTCTTATTTCTCAGCTTTACAATTGCCATAGTAAAAGTTAGATAAAGTATTACAACTTAAATCTTTTTTCAGACTTATCAAAACTTTGCTAGTAAAGTAAATTGTAAGTTTATAATCTCCAGGAAGAAAACAAAGCACAGTGGCAAAATTGGTAGATAACTTATTAACAAAAGTTAAGCTTCAGACTGGCTTGGCATAAGCTTTGTATTTTGGCATTGCTCTAACTGTAAGTCCCGTTACAACCAATGAGATTTCTCACAGTGCATAAAGTGAAGCATGTGCACAAAAGTCTTATGGGACTTGGGCCTAAGTTGGTGGGGTTTGATTTGGCTCAGTTTGTTTTTACACCATAGATTTCAATCCCTACAACTCCTCCCACATTTCTTTAGACTTCATCTCTAATTTTTGAGTGTGGATATCTAGTATGACCTGTTTATTTTGTCCTGTACGTTGGTATGGCAGCAAATCAAGTAGGAGGCTTTGCCTTGCACACCAAATTGTGAGGCATATTTTATAGGAAACAGCTATATTTTTCAGTGTACAAGCCATAACAGAACCTGGTCATTAGTCTTCTCCCCCACACAATATCCCTTAATACCACTGGTTGTTTATATATAGGTTAATTCAGTAGTAGAGTAAAAACAATAAAAAAAGACATGCTGCACTCTTGTCTCTGGTCAGTGGCAAGCAAAAGACAGACATCTCAATTAGAGGCATTTTACAAACATAAATGTCGAACTAACTGAATCATAAGCAAGTAAGTGTTTGATTTAAACATGAGGGGACAAATCCTGCAGTTCTCACTCAGACAACACATCTGGCCTGAGGACACTAGAAGTACAAAATGATACGTTGTAAACAATTATTCCACATGAGATGCAGGAGGTATTTAGCTCTGCATATTTATTAATTTACTGCCACGTAATATGTGCTACATAGGCACTTTACAGACAAACCGGAGGACAGCATTTCTAGGAAGCTAACCATATATGCACATACGTATTGAAAGAGGCTAAATATGAGATGAAGAATGAAAGATGATTATTTCAGACATGCAAGGGATGTCATTTAATTAGATTGCAACTTCATTGGTATATCTCATCTGGGACCTACACAGCACTGGCAGCCCTCCCCTTTGTAAGTGCTATCAGCTCCCCATCCCCTCTCCATTGCTGGGATCCCACTGTCCTCCTCTCATAGGAGGGTTAATGGGCTGGGGAGAAGAGGTTATTTCCTCACTTTACCTGACATTGGGAGCTCTAAATCTGTTCCTCAGCTTCTTTAGAGGATACTTTCCCTCAGTCAACTTCCAATTTTAGTTTATCAGGGATCCATACTTCCTATGGATCAAGTACTTGCACTGGGCACCTGGCACCAAGATATGCCAACAAGTAGCATGGCTGCTCCCCCCACTTTATTTAGATAGGGATTTGGAATTTACTTATATACATTGGGGCAGAGTGAAGATCTGACACCCTCTTAGTATAGTCATAGTACTACGAGAGCAAGGGAAGGCTGAAGTTTAGCCAAATCAAAGAACTGCAGACAATGGGGGGACTGCTGGTGCCAGACTCACTGTTCCCTCACTAAGAGAGGAATTACCACATAACAGGAAATTTCAGTTCATGGCAATGTTAAAGAACATGAATTGCTGAGGTTTCTTTGATGAAGTGGGATCCTATTTGTTCAATATTGGATTGGTTGCATCCATAGTGTAGCTTGTAAGAAGAGCCCAGGAAGTTAGGCCTACCAATGACAGCATTCACAGGCCAGCCAAAAGGTATGGAGATCTGTCAGGAAGTAAACATGTGCTAACTCTTTCTGTTTATCCCTGTGACGGACGGGGCGGACAGGCCCCGCACTAACGAACAGGGGATAGCCCAGGTCCAGCTGGCGGAGGAAGCCCCGCCCCTCCGACCCTGCTGGGCATGCTCCCAGCAGCAGCCGGGTATAAAGGCAGAAGGAGCCCTGCAGTCAGGGGAGGCCGCAGGGTGAAGGAGGAGGCCAGGCCGGGCCAGTGTTCCTGCAGCAGCTGGGCCCAGAGTCACCACCCAAGCCGGACCTGGAGAAAATAGCCGCCGACCCAGGGCAGCAGGAGCGCACCCACAACCCCGTCAGGTACGGCCTCAGAGGCGAAGGGGGCCCCAGGGGAACCAGGGCGTGGTAGGAAGCAGCCCAGGGCAAAGGATATAAAGTTTGGCTTGGCGTGTATCGGCCGGATTCCCCGCCGAGCGGGCAGGAGCCATAGGCCCTGCCTAAAGGGCCCTGGGCTGGGACCCGGTGGAGAGGGAGGGCCCGGGTCCCCCTACCACCCGCTTTCCCTTCCCTGGAGAAGCAAACCCCGGGCCAGGGGAGGCTTCTCGGAGCGGCTAGGCCTCTAGGACCGTATATGCCCTGATAGAGGGGCCTGGACTTTTGGGTTGGGACATTGGGTACTGTATAGGCCCGGTAGGAGGGGGCGGAAACCCCTGACAGGGGCATACCCCCCTGACAATCCCCTCTTCCAGGACACAGGAACTGGCAACTGGATGTGCTGGTTAAATAGCTCTGCTTCTTTCATAATTAAGTGCCTCCCAGCTTGAGGTGGCAGGACTAATGGGGGCTAGGAACTGGACTTATAAAAAGTCCTCATAGAAAGAGCTAAGAGGACTCACTGGGAAGAACTAGAAGGAGCAGGTCAGGCTCCTTTGGAAAGCTCTGAGGGTAGGTCAGCAGGAAGAGGGGACACTGGTGGATGGTAAACTGCAAAAAGGACTCCAAGGAAAGCAGACTGGAAGCTTATGCTCTATAACAAGAGCTGGGAAAGACTTAAATACAGTCTAGAGTGGGCTGAGAACTGTGCCCCGAAGGGGGGAAGGGGGCTAATGGGTAGCCCAAGAGGGACAGAATATTTATATGTGTGGACATTTATTTTAATGTTTGTTATCCCAAAAGTGGTTAAATTTGTTTAGTGACTTAGCTTTCTTTAATCCTGATCAAGACCGCTTCCCCAACATCCTTACTAAAACCTGTATTGTAACCTGAGTTGTACAGTTCAGTAAATCACCCAAAGTAGCCTATGACGTCAATGTACCCATGACACCAAAGACCATAGGGTCAGATTCTGAGAAGGCTCAGCCATGTCTTCAAGTGGGATGGGAATGAATTCCTTCACACTTTCAAAGTGCTTTTAGCATTGCAGTAAGACTTGTCTGGTCAAGAAGAAAGGTTCCAGAGGTCTAGCCACACATACAAGGGATTGTTGCTGGTTTCTGGCACCAAGTCACATACTCTGAGTGACTTGAAAAGCAGACAGTAACCAACATGGGACCAGCATTCATCCTATTCTCCTTGAAAGAAAAGCTTGTGCACTGCTTCAGATATGGTCCAAAACTCAATAAATCCTCCATATCTTAATATGTCCTTAATAATACATGTGCTCTGACCATGGCTGAGAAGACAGACAATTGCCAAGGGCAAAGGATGCCACCCAGGGTGTAAAATTAAGATGGTCATACTTATATTCATGCAAATTAACCTTCTTAGGTCCCCTTGCCCTCTTAGCCAACTCCCCCAAGCCTGCCAGTTTATAAACAGTGAGTAGTGACATCCAACTCAGACACACATAACTGCTGCAAGGCCTCTCTGTTGCCTCCTTCCAGATTTTTTCCCCTGCTACTCTAGGCACGGAGGGAAGGCGCTCAAGCTAAGAGACAGGATTTATATACCCTACTCCACATGTATATCTGCCAATGACTAACCTGAGCCCCACCAGCCAGTCCACCATGTGAATATGTGAGGTGAAAAGCTATTAAGAAGACGGACTGAAGGAAAATAAAAACTTACAGGTTGGTTGGTTGGTTTGAGAGATGTTTCACAACCTTTGGACCAAACTTCTCATGTTATATTAAAATGAAAATCAATGTTTTGAAATGGCATGGAAGGAGAATCACAGAACATATAAAATTCAGAAGAGATGTAATAATATTATAACATATTTTATAAGTAACATAATTGCTGATATTTTGGGTAATAAAACCCATTGAAATTAAGATCTGTATGACACAAATATAGTCACAGAGCTGCACATCAAAATGTGAAGATAAGAGTGAATAACCACAAGCCTTGTGTAACTCTTCTACAGTAAGAATAACTAATATAAGAGGGAGTGAAATGAAAAGAGCTAGCAATGCATTTCCCCCCCAGCATATCAAGCAGGTTTTCATAAGGAAGCAGTGGTCATCAATCACTACCTCATTACCAGCCTGTCATCTGGGCTTAGGCTAAATGTATTCTGGCTGGCTGCCATACTAAATGTTCAATGAAACATCCTTAAGGCTCTCTACAAGTTCAGCTGAAGTCGCACATGCTATACATCAAAGAGGAACATTAGTGTTATCATAGCTTAATAAATAGTGTGATTCTGGCAATGTAATCCTATGTTCTAGAGCTATCTACCATTTCCAATATTATACTGCTTAAGTAAACAATCTTGCTGTCGTGTGTTAAGTTTATTTAGTGATAAATGCATGTATAGATAATTAGTCATACTGTTATAGATATACTTCCATCCCTGCTGAAGCATGACTGGCATAGTATTTTAATGCACACAACATAATATAGTTTATCCCAAAATGTTTCTTCATAATGCATGCATCTTGAAATTTATTACCCAGGATTTACGTTTTTGCCTTGCCAGAAAATTGTGATGATAGTAAAGTAACCCCAAATATCAGTCTTTTAAAAATCATATTGACTTAAATATTGGCCTATTGTACAGCTGTGGGAATATAACAGAGCAACTGAGGCTGTGTCAGCATTTCTGATGCAAGGTGAAAAGAATGCAGTTCCTACTGAAATAGATAGTCTTTACTTTTGTGAGTAATTCCATTGACTTCAGTGAGAATACTCAAAGAAGTCAGGTTACTTAAGTGCATACATGCTTGTAAGATTAAGTCCTATATCTGTTTTATTGTCAAGTTTAAACATTAACAATATGTTCCGATTGAAATATAACATGAGTTTTGGACAAAAAAATATTTAACACCACCTCCACCCCCTGCAAAATTTAGAAAGAGTAAATCAGTTTGGTAAAAATATTCTAATGGGAAAAGCAGTTCAGGAAGGTTTTTTTTTGCAGTCTTAGAATGTAACACAACCACAACTTTGATTTAAAATAGTCAATTTGGCATGTGATTAGGCCATAATGTTGTATAATTAAATGTGAAAAGTGGTTCCAACACATCTTCAGTCACAGTTTTTCCAAATTGTTTTAAATATATAGCAGACACACTGAGTGAGCTGAGTGCTGATCAGTAGGTCAGCTTTTTCTACTGAAGACACATAGGTGTGAAGCATGAGCTACTATTCAGAATCTTATCCACCCTGCCAGCAGCTCCCTTCCTTTGCCTGTGGTGAGATAAATATCCCATCAGCTGCAGTCTCCCTAAATGGGTGTGAAAAGAAACAAGATCCTGTCAGACTCCTGATTTGTGGGGAAAGAGGAGAACACACACACACGCACGCACACACACGCCTGCACTAAGAAAAATATATTTCAAACCCCCTTTTTTGACATTGAGCTAGATTACGCCCTTGTTTTATTTATCTGAGAAGGAGAGCGAGGGAGATTATGTTCACTCTTCAACTAAGTGAGACACATCCACATTCGGGTGCCATGAGTTATAGCATTCAACTTTGAGGAACAAACAACTTTGTTCAAGTCAAAGTTGGTTTCTCCACACCTTAGACATTAGATGACATTTTTCTCAGATGTTCTGCTTAGCTTAAGCAATGGGCATCTGGTTTTGCTGCTTTAGTATTTGACAAAGTAGTGCTCTTTTCATTTAAAATGGAAGCTGCAACCTGGACTCAGTGAAGACCATGATGTCTGAATACTTCCTGTTGTGGCAAGTAGGCAGAGATTAGTCTACTCCCAGTCACTAGCCAGGCATGATGAGCAGAAGCATGGTCCACCCTTTCAAGGACTGCTTCCTCCCAGGGCAGGAGAGGAAGAATTTGTGCATCAGGACATGCATCTCTGAAGCAAACTGCCTTCCAGACAGCTCCTGAGATGGTGTGGTTTATCCACCATCCCTTGCCCAGTGCTCAGTCTAGGAACAGTCTACCCTTTTAGGGCTGATTGAACTAGACAATAAATACATTGCTTTAGACCCCACTGCCCCCCCCCTCAAAGTAACATATTAAAATTACTGTATGGGAAAAATAAATTCCTACATAGCAATGAGACACAAAAGGGTTTGCATGCATCAGTGGGTAAAAATGCACACATTGGCTGAATGATGAAGCACAAGGCTGAGAAATCTTATCGCAATATTGAACCTAAGGTTTGATCAAGATCTGGCCTCTTTGGTCATGAAATTGAATGACGAGCATTAAAAATACAGTTCCTGCTTCACCATGCAAAAAACATCTGGGTGTAATTTAAAGTGGTTCATTCAGATAGATAGCAATGATGAGCACTGTGGCTGGGCTACAGGAAGATGATGTTTCTTTCAATCACTGCTAAAATCTCTCCCCCAAACAGAGACTAAATTACTAAAATAACTAATCCCAAAGGATGAAGTTCACCCCAGTGCACTGTAGCATTTAATTTCAGAAAAGAGAACTACACAAAAATGAGGAGGTTAGTTAAACAGAAATTAAAAGGTACTTTGCCAAAAGTAAAATCCCTTCAAGCTGGAAGAAAACTTTTCAAAGACAGCATAATAGAGGCTCAATTTAAATATATACTCCAAGTTAAAAACCACAGTAAGGGTACGCCTATCCTCCAATGCTATTTTGGGATACTGGACTATCCCAAAATAGCTATCCCATGTCTTCATAGCAAGCCCGTTATTTCGGGCTCGCTATTCCAGTGTCTCTGTAAACCTCATTCTACAAGGGGTAAAGGACATTTTTGGAATAGTGATTTATTTCAAAATTTGGTGCTGTGTAGACAGAGCCAAATGACAAGATAAGCAATTTTGAAATAGCATCAAAATGAGATGAACAATTTGTGTAGCTCAAATTGCATATCTTATTTTGAGAGTAGACGCACCCTAAGAGAACTAAGAAAGTGACACTGTGGCTTAACAACCAAGTAAACGAAGCAGTGAGAGATAAAAAGTTAAACCCTAGTGAGGAAAATAGAAAGGAGCATAAACTATGTCAAATGAAGTGTAAAAATATAATTAGAGAGGCCAAAAAGGAATATGAAGAACAGATTCAAAAAAAGTAATAGCAATTTTTTAAAGTACCTCAGAAGCAGGAAGCCTGCTAAATAACCGGTGGGGCCATTGGACAATTAAGATGCTAAAGGAACAATCAAGGATAAGGTCATTGTGGAGAAACTAAATGAATTTATCGGTCTTCATGGTTGAGGATGTTGGAAAGATTCCCAAACCTGAACCATTCTTTTTAGGTGAGAAATCTGAGGAATTGTCTCAGATTGAGGTGTCATTAGAGGAGGTTTGAGAATGGATAGAGAATGAACCAGAGAATATCTTATTGTCTCTATATAAATCCATGGTACACCCCACCTCTTGAATACTGCATGCAGATGTGGTCACCTCATCTCAAAAAAAGATACCTTGGCATTGCAAAAAAAGCAGTCATGTAGCACTTTAAAGACTAACAAGATGGTTTATTAGGTGATGAGCTTTTGAAAGCTCATCACCTAATAAACCATCTTGTTAGTCTTTAAAGTGCTACATGACTGCTTTTTTTGTTTTACCAAGATCAGACTAACACAGCTACCTCTCTGTTACCTTGGCATTGGAAAAAGTTCAGAAAGGGGCAACAAAAATGATTAGGGGGGTTGGAATGGTTGCCACATTAGGAAAGATTAATGAAAATGGGACTTTTCAGTTAGAAAAGAGGTGGCAAAGGAAGGATATGATCAAAGTCTATAAAATCATGACTGGTGTGGAAGAAGTGGTAAGGAAAAATTATTTACTTGCTCCCACAATACTAGAACAAGTGATCACTAATGAAATTTAATAAGTAGCAGCAAATTTAAAACAAACCAACAGAAGTATTTCTTCACACAACGCATGGTCAACCTGTGGAACTCCTTGCCAGAGGATGTTGTGAAGACCAGGACTTTAAAAAATGCTAGATCAATTCAAGTCGACAGGTCCATCAATGGCTATTATATTAGCCAGGATGGGTAGGAATGGTATCCCTAGCCTCTGTTTGCCAGAAGCTGGGAATAGGTGACGGGATGGATTACTTGATAATTCCCTTTTCTGTTCATTCCCTCTGGGGAACCTGGCATTGGCCACTGTCAGAAGACAGGTTACTGGGTGAGATGGACCTTTGGTGTGACCCACTATGGCTGTTCTTATGTTCAGTGCCATTTTAGAGGTGCAGGCCAGCCTCATGGAGGTGGGAGATTTGAACCATTCTGTGTTCTATGGAAAAGGGTTCCTGACAGCTCTTAATAGACAAATGTGAAAGGAGCCCAGTAGGGACAGGTCAATGAGTGGACAATGGATGTGTTGGCATAGCAGGGAGACCATGGAAAAGATCTCCTCCAGCTCATAACCAGAAATAGCATCTGTGGAAGGCTAAGACTAGCCTTAGGTTAAGAGAAGTGAAACCCTCATCTCCCAACCAGTGCTCCTACATTCTTCCATCCATGTGTGGAATAAATCATGTTCACTGAGGCATGTGTGGATGTGCACCACCAGTCTGCAAATCAGCCATGTGGCATTTGAATCTGTCCTGTATGGCAGACCAAGGGCACACTGCACCCAACTCCTGCTCAATACCACACATTCAGGCTCTGTCCACACTACACGGTTTTTAGTGAGATAGGCATGTTTAACACCTCTGAATGACAAAGGATTTGTCATTCAACTGACAGTGTAGACATAACCTTAAGATAGCTATGTGAAGGGAAAGGAGAATTTCACCCTTATTGAAATGCACAATATTTTTCCAATGTTTAATTACTTGGTTTCTTAAAATAAACTGAGACTAAGCAACCACATTTATGAAACAGTAGGAGTTAAATTACACAAAATCAGGACAACTGGAGTTAAGGTTCCTTTAATCTCTTCTCTTGTATGCATACAATGCATTAGGAAATCTCAATAGCTGATCTCCCAACTTAGCCACAGCAAAGCCCTGTAGACATCTAAAGTTAAAGCAAAAGATGTCACAAATATAAATCAGCACAAAATTAAACATATTATCATAGTCTTCCTGAAGGAGCAGTTGTATCACTTGAATTATATCATAGTGTATTATTTTGTCAAGAAATAGCATCACTATAATGGGCCTGATTCTCCCGTCTTACCTTCACTAACTTAACACCAGTATAACTCCATTGATTTCAGTGAACCCCCAATATTTATGAGATTTAGAAGCACTCAGGCCCCATCTATCACATATTGTATGGCAAGCATAGTGTGCTGGAACACATATCCACAAATAATAGAGAAAAGGTTTCTGTGTGACCCTATACCTGAATTTTCCTCACTTCAACCTTAACATTATACCAGTGCAATTTCTTACTTCTAATATTTTTTAAAAAGAGAATCTTTTTTGTCCATATGTGTAATTTCAATAGCTGCACATAATGCAAAATATGAACATTTAAAGGAAGTTACACCACATTAAGTTTAACCCTCATTTCTGTCTTGGATGATAGATGCAAGAATTCCAACTGAGTTGATTTTATGAACCAGTTAAATGATTTGTATTCAGAACAACATTAAAAATCCCCATGACAAAGTGTACTTGAACAAAAATATTCTGCTTGTGACACCTCCTTTACAAGTAATGTGTTTTCATTTTTCACATGTTGCATCTCATTTATTTTATTCAGGCACACATAGTTAAATCTGCAAGATATGGCAAGCTTCCAATACCTGTGAAATAATAAATCATTTCTTACAGATGTTTTCACTCGCTGCAAGGCTGCCGCTCATTAATCAAACATTATCAGTTTCTATAAGTGGCCAGTGCTAAACAGGAAAGGCACATCGTTTTGAGTTTTGTCTTTTATTCACTGGTTATTCCCTGACCCTTACTACTACTGGATGCTTGTGAAATATGGAAACCCCTACTTTGTAGAAGATTTTACTACATGAATTCTGAAGTATGTTATAGAAGGAGAAACATTTTTTCTTCTAGCATTAAAATGAACAAAATCAGACTACTCTTCTAAAATACAGCAAGATCCATTTAAAATCTCCCTTCTTTCTCCATCCCATAAGTAATATATAAACATGTAAGCAAATATATATTCTGTGACATTTTAAATACTGTAATAATATTATATTGGCCACTATAGAAGATGTATCTTTTTCCATTTTAAATTATTAAAACTTAATTTCTGGAAACAAAACCCTGTGAACACAATCTTTTGAGAATACAAAGAAAATGGAACGAGGGAAGCAAGAAGAGATCAGATTTATTATCCTCATTATGGTTGCAGTTAGAAATTATTAGATTATTGACAATTTCTCCCCTTTATAAAATCTCATTTTGCATTATTTTCTTGTTAATTTTGTTATTTTGACCTTACTACAAAATATTGTAAATTTATGGCTAAAAGTTAAGTTTGGGTGGGCACCATAATTTGTATGAGGTGAAATATAGAGATTTATACAGTAGCAAGAATCCCATAATAATAATACCACTTAGCTCTTTTATAGTACTTTATCAATAGATGGTAAGTACTACAGTTCCCATTTTATACATGAGGAAACTGACACACAGAGCTATGAAATGTCTTTTGAAAGTCACACAATAGGCCAGCGGCAGAAATGGGACTAGAATCCACATCTCCAAAGTCTCAGTTCACTCCCCATCCATTAGAACGGTGGCTCCCTACCTTTCAGGAGCACTTCAGTGCACTGAATATGGGCAAATTCCTGAACTTGTGGTGAGCCCTATTTGGTAAATTTTCAAAAAAACAGGTGAAATCCTGGCTCTACTGGATTCCATTTCTTCATGGAAGTAATGATTTCATCAGACAAGTATAAAAAGGCGTTTTAAAGTTTTTATCAGTAAAAGTCTGTTTTAGGAAGATTGAGATTTTACTGGCTTTTTAAAGGTAGAGTCGTGTGTGTGTGTGTGTGTGTGTGTGTGTCCCCAGCTTCAACTTTAACTATACAACAGGGGTTCTCAAACTTATTTGATCATGCCACCTTCTTTGTGTCTGTACTCACTGACGCCCTCCTCTACAAAAGCAGATATACTTCAATCCAGCTCTGAAGGCAGAGTGGAGAACAGCAGCTGCTGGCTCTGAAAGGAGTGCTGTGTAAGAAGCAGTGCAGAAGTCAGGGTGGTAATGTGAAAAGTGGCATTTGTCAATATCACTTTTCAGAGCAAATTTAGTGCCCCATTGCCCACCCTGACTTCTATGCTGCTGCTGCCACATCAGGATTCACAGCCGGAGCCCTGCTGCCACCTCCTGGTGAGGGATTTGGGGGCGGTGGGGAAGGACAGGGAGAGGAGAACCTGGGCAGTGGTGTTTCAGCTGTTCCCATTACCCCATCCTCCCACCTCTTGGTTGTGAACATCTCTTCTGCATGAGTGAGGGCTGACTGCTAGAGCTCTTTAAAAAGAAAGAAAAGACCCATCTCACCCCTCCCTTAGGAAACCAGCCCCCTAGTTTGAGAACTAATAGAGTAACCCCTACTTTACACAATTAATCAAACAGGAACTTCTCTGGACACCTGCAGAAGGTATACATTAAATCCTACATTTGACTGTCTCCTACTTCCTGGCACAGAAAGCTTGCCAGTTAAGGTCCCACTCCTCCATCTTTATAAAAACTCCAAATGCCATCAATAGGTGAGAGCTCACAAATTAGGGGAACAAAGCTAAAGTGGATTTAAAATACATTGGCGCCCCATGAGTTTTGGCTGCTCCATGGGTTGGAGTAACTCTATGCTTAATTTAGACAGCACTACCTCCCTCCACAATTGGCAACAGATTTTGCTTAGTACTGGGCAATGGGAATGGGACTTGACTCTGGGCCCCCCAGAAGGTGGGAGTCCTGGGCAAAGGGGGCGGGATTAGGAGCTAGCCTCCCTCAGCACTATCCAGAGCATACCGTGTTGAGCTCCACAAGCAATTTAAAGAACCCAGTGTGCCTGCCTCTGTGGCTACCATGATAGTGGCCCAGAGCCCTGAGCCCTTTTAAATCACTAGGTCCTGGGGCAAAAACCTCCTATGTAATCCCCCCTGTTTTCCTCCTACCCAAGCACACCTCACCCACACCCTCAAGGGCTATTGAAAGGGTTTTCAAAAGTCAGCATGTGGCTGTCTTTCTCAGTTTCTGCATTAGGGAAATTCTCTGACCCCTTTAATTGAACCCCTGCTCAGCATAAAGGGCTTGATGCGTAGAGAAGAATCTCAGTCCATGGGGATATTACATGATTACAGGATTCAGTCCTCATATGGCAGGTTGAAACACTGTATCTGGGATTTGCCTTAAATATGTTTTGCCAGATCATCCTAAGTAACCAAGTTAAAGCACATCACCCTGACAAGCCTCAAACAATGTGAAACATGTATATAGTAGCTGTATTGGGTCTAGTAGATGACCAAACATGGAAACCATTTGCAATAAACTCAGTTTTGCTTTCTCAAATCTCCTTGTTTTCAAATTCAGATAATCTTCTCTCAGAGCTTTAGCTTTTATTTTTCCTCACCAAAAATGATATTTGCTCTTGGCCACTACCACAATATAAATACTCTGTTTCTTAAGAAAGGTACAAAATATTTACGCTTGAATCACTTGCAAAATGAAATAATAGATGGGATTGCGGCACATTTTTCAATGCACAAGTGTTAAATGTTATAGTAATTACAATATTTATGTATTATTTTACATGCTCTTCACCCACTTACCGGATAAAACCCCCAACTTACCAGAGAAAAAAGAATATGCATTTTGAATTAGTGAGAGAATGTGTGACAAAGGCTAACAATGTCCTTCTAAAATAATGACAAGGTCCTTCAATTCCAATACTCACTAAACTGCTAGAATCTATTTTAAAATACACACCATATGTAAATAAACCACCATCTGTCATCATTACATCCACAGATACAAATAGTTTCCAAGAAACCACAAATGTACATTAATAATCAGTTAAAATGTTTTTCTTACATGATTGAGACATGAGTGAACAAAAAAGTAACTTTTTTCTACATTTGAAAAAAATCTGACATTTATTATCTCTGTTTCTTAAAAAGCAGGGTTTTTTTTTTTGCAACTAATAAGCTTCAGCACAATTATAAAAGCAGCATTAAAGACTAACCTACTGAATCTTGTTGACCCTTACATTCTTATCACTGATTTTTTTTCTTTGAAGCTCTAATCACCAAAGACCATTAATTAAAAAGAATTTTGAACAAATGACATACTGAACTTCTGATACCGATTTCTACTTTCCACAACAGTCCATGTCTTAACAGGCTGCATTTCTAGCATGAATCTATTCTCTAAAAATAATTGTATATAAAGAAAAAAGAAGTATCTGTAAAAATATAAACTGAGACAATGGACTTACTTATCAACTAGACTTCGTTATGAAAAACAGAAATTAAACAATATGATTTCATATAAAAGAAAACATTGCCAAAGGCAAAAGACTTGAGAAATATTTATTAGATAAGCATGTAATTTGTTAATGATTATTTGAACTCTTTGATTATTTAGTATGCTTATTTGTGTCTAACAATCTTTTGAAGTGGTTTTAAAAATAAAATTTAGAATACATTTTTGAATTGGAGATCTAACACCATGTACGAACTCACAGCACAGCCTAGATTCAGGAACAATGAAAATAGCACTATATATGCTGACCCATCATTACTATGCAAACATAAGCCAACACTCTAACCCTAACAGCCTAACCCTCACTGGCAACATCTCTACTCTTCCAGGAATTGGCCACCGATTAGAAAATGTAAACTGCCCAAAATTATGAGATAGGTTTGTATGTGGTAACGTGCATGGAGGATAATCAAAATAATTTTGTTTATGTGGAATGGCAAACTCAGTCCAAAGTTGGTAGGTTAATATAGCAATCTGCTGTACCACCCATGGTCATGGAAATATTTGTGCATGCATGTTAAATTTTCTCCTAAAGAATCTACAATGAAGTCTTTTCATCTTTGTACATGATTGCAGTTTAATATACATATTTACCAGATGCATATTACCATAATGTTTTTTTTAAATCACGCATATCAAAAAAACCAGCCTTGGCAGAAAGAGTTAGTCAATCATGCTAAAATGTAAAGAAAAATGTTAAAGTAAGATCTAACATGAGGAAGTGACAACTGACAGAGGCCTGGATATCTCTATTAAATCCAAGTGTCAGCTATTACAGCAAAAAAGTTTACATAGCTTAATAAGAAATTTACCATATTATTTTAGTACTTGAATGTTTCTTCACACATATTTGTTGCCAATTAAAACTACACTATATTATCGATACACTATGCCTTCACTACACTGGCATGTGCTACCCATAGCATTTTGTTGATTTAAAAAAAAAAAACCTGTTACATTGTATCAATACTGAAAAAGTATCTGATATGAAAACTAGAAATACTAATGGACTTGAAAACTTTTATAATTGACCTGTGCCTGAACCAAGCAGCAGAGATTTCCTCTGATATAGGAAACGTACTGTAAGAAGGGGAAGGCATAAAGTTGTGTCTACGCTTGCACTTGCTAATCAAAACTTTTGTCATTCAAGGGTGCTTAACCCCTGCCCCACCTCTTCGACCAGAAATGGCAATATTTAGCTATGTGTGCATGTTGTGCATTCACAAGGACACGTGTGAATGTTGCTTTGTCAGTAGGAGTGCTCTTCTGATGAGAAAGACAAACCCACTAATTGGGGGTGGGAGTATTTTGTTGGCACAAAAACATTCACAGACATCAATTTTAAGCATAAGGGCTGTGTTGACACAGCCTTGTCACTAAAAGCTGGTTCGTGTAGACATACCCTAAGTCAGTGCATGTTATGCTCTGGCCATCCCAGTCCATTAACAGTCAGAGACTGCTCCTGCAGATAAAAGGCTTAAACTGTCCCTCTTTCAGAATTTCCAAGGATCAGAAGAGTCCCCTCCTCCTGCAAAACAACTTACGAGATGGGCCAAATGGAACAGAAAACTTACTAAGAAAACGTATCAAAGTGCACCAAAGAAGCTTCTCTTCAAGACACAAGCTTGGGGGCCCATAGCGCTCACTAATAAGATGAAGTCTTTCATCCTTACGGATGTTAGAGTTTGCAGACAAACAGTTGTCTTGCAGACACAGATGGCACTGTACACGGTTCTGCTGATGCCCCATACCCTAACCCTGGCTACACTTGCTTTAGGAGTTCTTGCTGATTCAGATACGACAAAGCAAAGGAAAAAGATAGCCAAAATAGATTTCCTATAGCAATTCCTAAAAGTCCTTGGACATATCTGTGAAAAATCCACATCACTAATTTGAGTTTTGTCTAACCTGTCAATTTAGCCCAAGTAGTGGCTATTCCCTTATTGAGTGGGCAGTGAAAGGAATCTGAAATCTGAATGATTACATTTATAAGACATAAATTTATATAGGAAGACTTCTTAGAACTTTATTCATTAACATGAAAAAGACCTGCCATTTTCTCACCAATAATTGGCACTAAATGTCAAGTGAGATTTTGGTACATTCCCCATTTCTGTATAGTCTTGAAAAAAAATCCAATAAACCTAATTTTCTAACTAGCCTCAGGGTAAAGCAAAATGAAGGGGAGAAAAGAATAGGCATTGCTGGATCCACTGTTCAAATTTTGTACTGTGTCAGTACTCATATGGTATAAGGTGGCATAACATTTCAGAAAGTATGGGGATGCATTAAACATATCCTGGGTCAAATGAAGCATTGCTATAAGTAACCAAATCTCAATGAATGTCAGTGGAGTTGTAACAAAATGTACCAGAGTTGTATTTTGTCCACTGTACGCACATTTATAAATTCTGTATCTGAACCTTAGCAGGAAAGCTAAAAATTGGCAATATAACTAATGCACATATTATTTTTAAAAACTGATATGTAGCTGTATGACCCATGGGGGGAAATATTTGAAAGAATCACACAAACAAACTTCGTCATGTTTTCTCAGTATGACAATCAGATGATCACAACTAAAATTAGTTAAATAATGGACACAAAGCATGCTTCTCCACATCATATATATAGTAGTCCAATGTCTGAGAGTCTGTAACGCTGAAATGCTGTCTGTTCCCTCTGGGCGGCACTGTTGCCTGAAATGCTGGCTGTTCCCTCTGGGCGGCCTGTGCTGCATGGGGAGCGCGAGACCCAAACGGCCGCTTGCGCCGCTTGCTCCCCCGCTGAGCGGCGCAGAAGTCAGCTGAGCGCCATGGCGGGAGGGGAAGGGGGGCGGGGTGGTGACGTACATGGCCAGGGGGTGGGGCCTGGCTGTGTACGTCACCGCCCGGCCCCGCCTTCGCCTCCCGCCGTGGAGCTCGGCTGACTTCTGCACCGCTCAGCCGGACCACTGCGTGGGAGCAAGTGGCGCAAGCGACTGTTTGGGCTCCATGCTCCCCATGCAGCACGGGGAGTGCGGAGCCCAAACGGCCGTTTGGGCTCCGCGATCCCCCGAGTGAGAGGCAGGAGGGGGAGGAGAAGAGAAAGAGAGAAACAGAGAGAGAGGCAGGAGGCAGAGGAGAGCTGAGAGAGAGGTGGAGGCAGTAAGAGGAGAGAGAGAGAAAGAGAGAGAGAGACGGAGCGAGAGACCGGAGGCTCAGGAGAGAAGACCGACGTGGAGGAGAGACCTGAAAATCCCATCTTATGACGGGCTAATTGGCTAGTTGACAATAGAGCTTTAAAAGAAGTGCCATGTATACACAATTCCCTTACACACTTCTACCTTATTCAATATTTATCTTTTCTTTCTATAAAGATTTCAAATACAAAAATGCTTAATATAACTACTTGATTAAATTATAAACATCAGTTAAAATGTATTAAACACAATAAATTTTCTAATGTTGCTCCCAAGATATGAAAGAGTCATGATGGGTGAGGTAATATTTTTATTGGACGAACTACTGTCATACACCTTGCCTCTATGAATTTTCTAAGGTACTTATACATTTAACTGCTTCAAACAATATGAGTCAAATGTAAATACAAAATTGAATTTCACATTGCATTTAGATGGGCATGTTCTTTCAGAAAGGAGTTCAGCATCTTAGAAACAGGAGAGAATTTTGTGAAACATCTGCAATAGAGATTGTTATGCTAAGTAGTTTCTTGGTAGGAAAGATAAGTAAATAAGAGCATGAAAATCTGTGTAATTTGCAAGCGAATAGGTTAAGGATGCCCAAGGGCAGATTTTTAGTATTTTCTGAAAGTGTTTTAAGATTATTAGTAATAAATAAGCTGTTTTGTGCATCTGATCCCAAAAAGCTTCCACTGTCTAGTACTGCTGATATGTATTAAGGGTCCACTAATATCAAGACAAGCAATGTAGCATCAGAAGAGCAGATTACAGTGAATGTCATTAGAAAAAAAAAGCCTTGAAAATTAAAAAAAAAATTCTTGTGAAAAGGGACAAAAATTGATGTTCTCTATAAATAAATTCATGCTTCATTGAAAAAGAAGTGCAAAAGCACCCAATATAAATTGTTTTTTGTACAGAGCTTGTCTTCTAATGCAATTTTGCTTCCTTTGTTATGAGGAGGCTTTAAAAATATTTTGTTTCGAATATTGTACAAGAACAGAATATCAACTATGTTGAGGAGGTTTAGTTCTTTTTCTTAGAACTGATATATGATCAGTTTTGTTTACAGATGTTCAACCATAATATTGGAATACCTTTCATACCATGGTAGTGAAAATAAAAAAATAACTCACTATAGAAGGAATTTGATACCAGACTAAGATTTAGATTGTACTAAAATGAAATTCTTCTCACCGCCATGGAGCCCAGACTTGGGCTCAGTGCCTTCCTTGACCTGCTAGCATGGGGCAAAGTGGTGAACTTTGATTGAGCCTCTGTATTGGTCCTTCTAGATTTAAGTACACAATCTTGTGCAGGGGATTCCTCCATTAATATGTAAGAGGCAAGAGCACATCCTTTTTGACACAGCCCATAATGGAAAGACTATTTCAAATTTAAACAGTATCTAATCGATAAATCATTCTGCTTCCATAAACATTTTATGGCAATTTTAATGGTCAATTTGTTTCTAGCTCCCTCCGATAGCAAGACAGTAGTATAGTCTCCATTCCCATCCAGGCTATGTCTAAAAATTCTGCCATTGCTTCTTTGACAACATCCCTCTTTGTTCAGATAGCTAAAACTCTGATCTATGCCTTCATGTCCAATCTTGATTGTTTCAACAGCAGCATCTTTGGCCTTCCTGATGCCCTCCTCATCCTTCACAGCTAAAATGATCTTCCTGGATTTTAATCTCTCATTGGTTCCTCATTCTGCATCCCATAACATTTAAACTTCAAGCCTGATTTTCCATGGCTCTGCAACTGCAACCTGTCTTTTACATCACTGCAATAGGGAAGGAAACAGCTTTTCCATGCCCTGCATGTTTCAGGCCCTCTTTACGTGTCTAGTCTTGTCTCCCAGTCAATTGCCCCATGTCCCTTCCGCTGCATCAGAATTGATCTGTTTCACCCACAAGTATCTTTTTTTTTTCACATTGCTTCCACTATGCAGATAGGCTCTGACCCATGAGACCACTACTGTCTTCATTAAAATCCCTCCAGAAAATTCCCTTCTTCCCTTCTATAGCAAGTGACAAGTTTTATCTTGAATAACTAGGTGATCGTATCCATATTAGCATCACTTGTCCTGGTGACATCCTATTTCTAACTGCAAAAATGAGCCATGGATATCCACAATGACATCTGCAGATATGGATGCCTGCAGATACAAAATGGATATCTGAAAATTTACAGGGCTCTATCCATCTTTATTGGGGGTGGGGGTTCCTCTCTCCAGCACTGTCATGTCTGAAATTTAGACTAAGTTGTTTGGGGACAGAGTCTGTCTTCTGTCAGTACTTTTGGATGCAATATAATAACACAGCACAACAGCAAAATAAAGACATAAAAACAAGAACAAACATGGAAAACATTTCTTTATCCTGCATTGTCTAATGACTTGACCCTGAAAGATATACATTGTTTTAAGTCCATGAATTCAGCAAGGCGCCTAAATATGGGCCTGATTTTACTGGATCAGCATCAGATTGCTCAGGGAACAGAGGACTAGATCTGAGACTCCAAGTAACAGAATCTATCACTTTTGAAATCCAGTGATCAATGGGAAAGTTCTCCTTGGAGGTGAAAATTTTAGTAGTAAATGAAGGGGAAAAGAAAAATCATAAATAGCAAAGGAAAAGGGGAAAAAACTAGAATGAAGTGAGACAGGAAACCAATTTTACATGATATTCTTTCCTCCGTAAATCTGCATGCTGGCCATGCTGGTCCTATGCACCTCATATGCAGATATCATGTTCTCCACATTTAGTTTATGGATCAGGAGTAAGATACACAATTTTCTGTAACACCAGCAAAATGAACATCTGTTCACTTTTTGCCATGTAGGTTTGTATCTGTGTGGGTGGGTGTGAACAGAGCTCTTGATGTGTAATATTCTTCCCATCTGCACACCAGGTGGCACTGCATAGTTAATCAGAAGATAATAACAGGCATGAGGAGATTACTTACTTTTTGGGGATAAGGTAGTAAATCAATCTCACAACTTTTTAAAAAATGAGGTGCATCAGTGCTTGGATTTTTAATTTCTTTTTGGTGTGTAATTTTGTTACAATCAATGAGATTATTTGGTGACACCATTGTTTTAATGCTATGTTAATTAACAATGAATGACTGCAATTACTGCAGAGGTTCTGTACACGAGGTATTTGATTTATTCCCTTTGATGTACTGATTTAACCCTCGCAGGTAGGACACACGATAAAGTATAAAGGACTCTCTCAATATTTTACATGAGGATGCAAAAAAATCTAACTAAATTTCCATTAAATGATACAGCCTCTGGGGAATCTGGAATGGTCTAACAGATGCTAAGCAATCCAGGAAGAAATAGTGATTTTACACAAACCAAATGCTAAGTGTTTCCAAGAGTAATACAGATATCAAACATGTAAAACTAATAAAATTCATTTGAAATTAGAGATGAAAAATACCCCATTAGATAATGAATTATCCAACCTCCTGGTACTAAAGGAATGATCCTTTCTTACTGCATATTTTATAATGTTTTCTCCAATCAAATTGTAAAAGACTAAAGCAATGGAAATTATACCACTTCCTTTCGCAGATTAAATTCCTAAAATTTGAACAAGATTTTCAACTGCTCATTTTGACCTCAGTGTCCATCTCCTTGGACCACTTTAAACAATGTCATTCTGCCTCAGAGCTTATACACTTTGGATATTGTGAGTACTTTTTTGGCCCAAGCTATAAATATTTAGTGCTAAACTGTGTAACCTACATTCAGATGGGTGCATCCTTACTCACTGAAGTAGTACAACTGAAGTCAATGTGAGCAAGTAGTCACTCTCATATTAGTAAAGGTTACGCAAGTGGGCTCTATGTAGGAATGAACGCCATACTGAAATTCATGAGGTGGCTTATTTTATGTGTTGATGTTTCAAACATGATTTTTTTTTTTTTTTACAGAAATGTTTTCCTGTCTGACTGGATGGTCTAAAGAAATCAACTTAAAAAAAAAAAAACAAATAGTCTGGTAGCACTTTAAAGACTAACAAAACATGTAAATGGTATCATGAGTTTTCATGGGCACAGCCCGCTTCTTCAGTGACCACAGTGTCCGAGTGTTCTCGAATCAAGTCATCCATGAGCTGAAAACTAAATGCTATTAACTAAAAGGATTCACAGACCAGATTTTTGCTGTTTGCTAAGAAAGCCAACATGTTTGGATGTGAACTGAAAGATATAAGAATGTTCATTCTAGCAACTGGTACAGCCATGGCTACTCTACTATTTTTAGCCCACTAGCTTGATTAACACTAGTGTGGGTGTGTTCACCTCCAGATCCCATACAGATACTCATGGTCTTACTGAAAGTCTGTGGGACTTAAGCATGTAAATCACTTTTGAAAGTGGCATTTTGAACATACAAGCTTAGAGTCGTCTCTGATAATCAGATGTAAAGAATATATATTCTGTGTGCTAAAACTGGGGAGTGTAAATATTATTTAGAAACCCTAAACTGTAGTGCAGATGTCACTGTACATATCAGTGTAATCTCTTAAAAGTCTGAATAGGAGAGATAGGCTCATACCTTTACTACTTACATTTAATAGTATGTTAGCTGCTATTAAAATATTTATACCTTTTTCATTTTTATTCAAATAAATATTTATATATGAAGCAACTGTGTTGTATTTTCTCTTCACAGGTGACTGTATAATACTCCCCGAGGTCTTGAAAAATGAAGTCCTGGCCTACAAATAATGTAGCTAACCTTCAAGCGGAAACATAATAAAAAAAGTGTTCAATCCTAAAAATCAACCAAAAGATACAGTAACTGCAGCAGGGCATTGCAAGGCCCTGTTGGCTCATGCCTATGCTGTGCTGACGAAGTCACTCAGAGGCCATAAGGTTCAGTAACCACTGGTGCAGTTTATTTATAGGTTGTGCTCTCACCACCTTTTCACCATATACAACTTGAGTTCTTGTGCCCACACACAGGAGGCAAGAGCTGTCATTTTGATTCCACTCCCTCACTCTCTTCTCTTTATTTTCTTCCTCTCAGTTTTTTATATAGCCCCAAGTTACTGGGGTGGGCAGATGTCTCTCCTTCACCAATTAGGTACAGGTTTTCTCTAACCAGCTTCAATTTGTTTCCCTTAATGGGACTTAGTATCACAGAGGGCTGGCTCAGCAGTTCTTGTCTAGTACCCTCTCACAGTAACCCAGAGCACAAAAGCTGTTCTGTTTCCATAGGACTTATTGTGATACCTCCCAAAGGTACCCATGGTTGCGAAGCACCTCATTACTATCTTTCCTTAGCAGGAAGCCTTGGCTGTGCTATCCCAGCATCTGCTCCCTGATAACTTCAGCTACAAGCAAACAGGTACTGTCCTTTCTGCCTACAAAGACCCTGTTCTCCCTCATGCAAGTTAGTTCTAGGTACACTCCAACCTTCAAGTCCTCCAGCCTCTCCCATGGAATGGACAGCCCCCTCATCTCTGAACACTCGCAGAATCCACAGATTCACTATTCACAAAGGCATAGTACCTACCAACTTATCAGGGGCGAACCCCCTGCCACTTTGCAGGGAGGCGGGGGAAGCCCCATGCAGCTGCCGGCAACAGGCCGGCTGGGGAAACCCAGCCGCCGGCTTGCAAGCGGGGGCAGAGGAGAGGGGGCAAGGCGTCCGGCGAGGGGGAGTCAGCGGGGAACGGCGCGGCGAGCAGCGAACCCTCCGCCGCTTTGCAGGGAGGTGGGGGAAGCCCCGTGCAGCCGCCAGCAACGGGCCGGCTGGGGAAATCGTGTTATTCCAGGGACAGTCGTGTAATTCAAAAAACGTTCCCTATAAAAAAATCGTGCTATCGCGAAGAAAACGTGTTAAGCGGGCATGTGTTAAATGAGGAATTACTGTAATCTGTTTGAAGGCATGTTACCTCTTGGTGACCTGTCTTTAATTCTAAGGCTGTAGGAGCATAAATTCCAATATACATATAAATACACACCCCTACATACACACACATCTCTGCACATATATTTCACAAAGATTATGGTGACCCATGGGGGACAGACTACTAGTAGAAACCTTGTGCGACACACTGTGGTGAACTAGAATGTAAATAACAGGCCTAGGACCTTGTGACCTCTCCCAGTTGGTGCTACAGGTCCATTGCTGATGATGGGTCACCAGCACGCTTGCACATAGCAGCTACTGATTTGAGATTTTTCTTGTAAGGGCTGTTTTCAAATTGAATTGTAAACTTGGTCACACATATTCTGCTTGTCCATATTTTTGCACAAGCAGAACCTGCACTAAGCAGGTAACTAAGTCTTACTATGTGGTGCTGATAGGTAAAATAAGAAGTTTTGGCGCCTAAATTCAGAGGCCCATTTGCAAATTTGGCCATAAAAGTTTAATAGAGATTTAACTCATCTTGGTTAGATTTTTAAAACAACAGCAGAAATGTGACAACATAAAAACCATAGCTAGCAGACAATTTGACTCTCAAAATGATATTTTTAAGCATTTACTTCTATCCATGTGTTTCCATGCTTAACTGCCATTTTTAAAAACACTTAGTAAACTACAATGCCAAAAGCTTTAGAAATTGAGAATTTAGCTAAATGGAAGTGAAAAAGAAAAACCACTGAGGGTGAGTAAGCACAAAAGGAATCCTGCCATATTGATTTACATTACTCCTCTCCCTCTCCCCCAGATGCAGCATTCTAGTCCTGAGTAGAAAATGTCAATTATACAAATGTTTAAGATCATTTTTTTTTGTTCCACACAAATGGCAATGCTGACATGGCCTCAAACTAACTTTTATTATTGTCATGAGGCATGAGGTGAATTCAGCTGTCCAAGAGTAAAAACTGTAATTCACTATCACTTTGCCCTTCTGAATTATAACTTTCAATAAAACAACTGAGGTTATGTGTACCAGCAGACTCTACTAAGCAGCAATCTCTGTGGAAAGAGAACCATGATAGGACCACATGTGGGGCAGGGATGAAGCAAGCAACTCTGTGAAACCTCCAGAAACAACAGGAACATGGTGTTAACTCACTCCACATAATGTGATAATGGTAGGTTAAAGGAAGCAACTGGAATATATGGGAAGGCTAATATTATCCCCTTTGATTGATAGTGTCTGCTTGCTATTTGTTACTTAGATATACAGTCTGGAGATTGTGTTGGATCCCCATCTACTGTTGGACAATAACATTACTGCAATGTCCAGGCATGCATTTTACTCATTTGCTTTCTCTTGGATACAGACCATGCTATAGTAATACATGTCCTGGTTGCCTCGTGCTCCCTATGAATTATTACTCTGCACTCTATGTGGTCTGCATCTTATCTGGAAAATTAAGCAGGTGCAGAATGCAGCCGCTCGTACATTAAGTGATAACTCTTCGAGACAGCATATATTATCAGTGCTCCATGACATATATTGGCTGTCAATTAGTTTCTGGGTAGAGTTTATGGTGTTTGTTTTACACATAAACATCTCAATTCTATAGGATATGCCTACTTGAGAGACTACCTCTTCTTATGGCAATATGTCACAGCTGGGTTCAATACAGGACTTCAAGCTTGATTTGTTTCATTATAAAAAGATGGGAGCTGCTGATAAAACATTGTCTGTGAGGGTTCCTTTCCCAAGGTCTGAAATTGCTCAAATTTGTTGCCAGGGCATACAATTGCCTGTTTGAATGGCAATTGGTGGAGGGCTGATGCAGATGAGAACAAGATTTGTTTGGTTGAAAAGCATGGTGCAGGTTTAACTGTGTACTGGTCACGGGTCCGAGGAAGAAGTGCTTCATGTTCTGGTGGAATTCTACTTTGTGACTCCAATGTTCTTTATACTCTCATATTATATATATATATATATATAGGTTTTTCCTGAAGGATGACAGAATGTTTCTAGCAAGTGACAGAATTTAGTATATAGTCACACACATACATACACATGCTTTTGGTTGAGTTTCCCTTTTGTATGGAGTTAGCACAAAAACCAATTCTAAAGTTATTAAATTAAAAAAAAGGAGAGATTGTAAACTCTACCTCCAGACTGAAGCCTCACCACATGTTTTTCTTCTATATGCTTGCTAATATTAGGGATACAACCTTACAATGCCCACTCTCCACATGTGCACTCTTCTTCTCACTTAGAGCCATTTCACCCCCTATTTCATGACACATTCCTCTTCCTGATGCCAAATTCCAGCCATGTGATGCTCAGGGTTCTCCAGGCAATTTCAGCCTCCACCTACCAAGATATTTGTCTCCACTCATGCCATAAAACTTGTGGACACTAGTTCACTCCCACATCTATGAGATGACCACATCTTCAGGTCCTTCCTCACTTCCAAGAGGCATCCCTTCAAAGATCTCACTGCTCTGGGAAAAACTTAGCCTCTGGTACTAACTTGCATTTCCATCTTCTTCTGCCCGTGCTCAGAATGTAAGTGGAATGAGGACACTAGTGATCACTGAACACAAAAAGGAATGCTAGCTAGACCTTGAGGCAGCACTCCACACGGGGGCATAACAAGTTGGTTGGGGGGAAAGTCAAGGATGCATTCATTCACGCATGCCTGCTAGCCTCTGGCAGCAACAGTTCTTACGAGTTCACAGTACCTTTCACCAGCCTATGTATAAATCCTATTACATTCTGCTTCCCTTCTGTTTCCTAAAGCATTCTGCTTACATGTGGCACTATGCAAGTGGTACACAGCACCTCTGCTTATCTACTAAAACTCTGCTCGTGTACCCAACATTCTCACAGAAGTGCAACCACTACTTGGCTCCTTGTACTTATTTGTGAGACACAATGTCTATATTTACCTAAAATTAACTGCCTTTTATTTTTAAAATTTAGTATGTCAGAATAACCTTATTGAATGTAACCTAGGAAACAAACACAGTCACTCTCTATGAAATCCAGCTATTCTACAGGTAAAATACACAGTGGTAAAATTTACAATTAATCAGCAATGACAAAGAAGTCTTTAAATGTTTGTCTATGTTGTAATAGCTAATATTGCTGATGTCGTAAGGATGGCTGATAGTTTGTCTTAGCTATTGGATGTTGAAAACACAAATGCTTATTTATGCATTTCTCTCCTAACTTCTGGTATTTTATAAAACAGTTATCAGAACAACAGACAAACTGATTAAAAAAAGAAAGAAGATAACTTGGCATATTTCCCTGTGTACAATTATACAGAAATATGAATACATGGAAATTCCTACATGTGGAAAGTCTCTAACAATGAGAGGATTTATATAAATCACCATGGTTGGTAGTATAATCACTTGAGAGAATGAACCTGAAAAGCTTATTATACTGAATACCCAGATGGCAAACAACAGTTGTCGCTGTACTAAGAATTACATCTCTGTAATCAATAATAGGAAGGAACAGTTGGACAACTTGTTTCCTATTATGTTCATTTAGGCAATGTCTAGATCAATAAAGCACATTAAGCCTCATACCAACTGTAGATAATATATGTTCAACATGCCTATCATATGTCAGGGATGGATACTGCTGTACTCAAACATATAACCTACTCTAAACAAACATTAAATAGCAGAAATGGTTTAAATATCAGGTGGGCATAGGCAACTGGTATCTGTGAGGGGACGGATGTAGGGAGGGCTACCTTTAGGAATAGGAAGGCAGTCTGAGGGAGCACCCCTTTTAGCAATCAAATTTTGGCAAGGGCACAGTGGGACAGCGCACCTCCTGGGTGTTACCATGACTCACCTATGCAGGTGGATATTTTTATAATGGGAGTGGAGATGAAATTATTATTTTAGTTTAAATAGAGTTCAAAGGCTACATCTTTTATAAAGTCAGCTGCTACCATAATTCAAGTTAGCTTTGGAATCTATGAAGGATGGTCAACTCTTACAGGAAAAAGAAAAAGCAATAAAGCACAATATAACTGGCTTATATATTCACTAGCTAATTTTGTGGCTATAGAAAGCTGTTCACAAACACTGAATATTGTTCTTACATGTCCCTCAGGCTAAAATGGCAATTATTGATAATAACTTTCAGTACATCTACTTTTGAAACTTTTCAGTAAACAATAAGTAAAGCCAATCAAACTAAGTTTCTGAATGGCTTGTTGAACTATCAAATGAATGTTTAAGTTTATGTTTAAACAAACTTAATAAAAACAAATGCCCATAAAATATTATTTTAGAAACAAAACATCCCAATGGCACACTGACTCTCTTTCCAACTTTCAGAGTGGCAGAATAAGAGTGAATGTGACGTTCTTCCTCTATCAGAAAGGAAAATGGAAGAGACAGCAGAAAGCATTGCTTTTGGTTATTTAACTTTGCAGTTTGAAAGCCATCTCATGGGAAGCAACTCAACTCTCTTAGTAAGCTCTCATGAAGTATATCTATCTATTTTTCAAAAGGGCATGCGACATCAAACTGAGAAAACCTGTAGGCTGTTTTGTTCCTAGTTTTATTATTTATTACATACATATCTACAGTAAACTGCACAGAGTGTTCCGAGAAGTAATTTGTATATACTGGAGATGAATTTCTGTACTTTTATAGTTCATGAAATATGCTGAAAATTCGTGTCTGTGAGCTACAAATACAGTATAAGCTGCAGCAGCGCAAGGTTCTTGATTCTATTATACCAATGTCTTTCAAAAACAATTTACAGGGAGCCCATGGTGCAATGGGTTAGGTCTGTCCTCAACACTATTTAATTTTTGGTCTCTGTTAAGACATCCAGACACAGTGCCATTTAGTGCCAATTGCTATGGGTTTTTTTAGCAGATGCTCACCTGTTCAAACCAGTCCAAATTATTTCACACTAATCACTGGATTGACATCGGGTACCAATACCTTACAGTACCTACCAGGGAGAGCCAGATTCAAATCATAAGGAGAGATTTTTTTTCTCAATATCCCATTTGGTTTACAATGAAGATGTTTAAACTATCTTTCTAAGACATTGAAATACAAACCATTTATTGGCAAAAAATCATTCTTATTTTCAGCAAAACAAAATAGCGGAGAATGAGACAATCCTACCTATTCCAATAAAGACTGCTGTGCAACCATCTTCCTTCAAGGTACCGAGTGTCATTCCTTCTATTCCAAGGCCTTTCCCACAAACTATCTAAAATAAAACATTACAAGTATTTATTAAGTAATTTGAAATTGATAATTAAAATGGTTTAACATCTATCATATTCCTCTTACTGGCATCTCAAAAAGTTTCATAATGATCTATCAAAATATAAAAATATCTTTTCCAAGCTAGACTTACAGGGCCAAATACTTAGGTTTGAACAAACTAATTTTAGTGTATGACTCAAAGTTAGGTATGGGGCATAAAAAAGGCGTAAAGTCAACTTTGTATTTCCTGATAGTCGGGGTAACTTTGATTCCTGGAATAGCAGCAGTCAACAAACAAACAGAAAAAGAAAACAAAAACCTGTGTATGGAACACAGCAGCACAGCAAAACAGTAGTTTTAAATGGTTGTACACTTGAACCTCTTAAAACTGGCAACCCTGGGAAACAGAGTATGCTGGATAGAGGAATTTTTGCAGCTCATGGGAGAAAACTGGGGTGGGGTCTCAGAGAGAAGGCGGGTACATGAGGGGGATGGGAGTGTAGGATCTGAGTATGAGCGGGGTGGAGGTGGGTTCTTACATGATGCCCCATTCGCAGGGGCTCACATGGATCTGCACCCCCTGCTACTCCTAGGCACTGAACCCCCACCACTACTCTTCTCTGTGCTGCCGCTCCTCTGGCTTGGGGAAGTGGCAGCATGCAGAGCTGCTTCCTCCTCCCCTGCCAGGCTCTGAACCATGGGTGTCTCCAGATTAGGGACACCCAGAGTATAGAGATTTACTGAGTTAGTAATAAAATACCCCACATGAAAATCAATATTTTAGAAACCTTATCTGGGAGCAAAGCACCAGGCTAGGGAATGTGTGGCAAACGAAACAATCATCCAGCCCATTAATCAGGAAAAAAGTGTTGGGGGTTACTGTGAAAAAATCATCATGCCACCAGTCTATTGCATAGCAGTAGAATAGAGGCAAACAGGGCACTAGATTGAAATTCTGACATGCTGTTAATTCTAACAAATAAGGCAATACTACAGGCAGTACTAGTCACTATACCAAAGGAAGGGTAATAGAGGATCACTTGGTGCAGCAAAAGATCAGACAGCCCAGATTCTGCAACTGGACTTTACACCAACAAGCCCTGCTCTAGTCAATGGTGCTTTTTATGGGCATAAGAACCCACCTTTGCAGACTCAACTACAGGATCAGGACTTAAGACAATATTTTATTCCATGAATTTTTATTCTGTGGAAAGGTTAAGAGAACTGTACTCATTCATGAAAATAGACAAGAATTCAATGGAACCAAACAGAAATTTTCTAAATTAAAAAAAATGGGCCTACAGGTCAGATCAAAGGCCCAATATTATGTCTTCCAACAATGGCCAAAGCCAGGTCCCAGAGGGAATGAACAAAACAGGCAATCCCAGCTCATTCCCAGCTTCTAACAAACAGAGGCTAAGGACACCATCACTGACAATTCTGGCTAATAGCCATTGATAGACCTATGAATTTATCTAGTCCTTTTTTTGAACCCTGTTATAGTCTGGGCCTTCACAACATCCTCTGACAAAGAGTTCCTTAGGTTGATTCTATGTTGTGTGAAGAAATTCTTCCTTCTATTTATTTTAAATTTGCTGCCTATTAATTTCCTTTGGTTACCCACAATTCTTATGTGATGAGAAAGAGTAAATAACACTTCCTTGTTTCCTTTTTCCACACCAATCATTATTTTATAGACCTCAATCATATTTCCCTTTAGTTGTCTCTTTTCTAAGCTGAGAGGGCCCAGTCTTTTTAATCTCTCCTTATATGGAAGTTGTTTCATACTCCTAATAATTTTGTTGACCTTTTCTGAACCTTTTCCAATTCCAACACTTTTTTTTTGAGGGGTCCCATCTGCACGCAGTGTTCAGGATGTGGGCTTACCAATGGATATATAGAGAGGCAATATGATATCTTCTGTTTTATTATCTATTGTTTTCTTCATGATTCCCAATATTCTGTTTGCAATTTTGACTGCCACTGCACATTGAATGGATGTTCTCAGAGAACTAGTCACAATGACACAAGATCTCTCTCAAGTGGAAACAGCTAATTTACAATCTCATCCTGTTACATATGTATTTGGGATTATGTTTTCATGTGTGCATTACTCTGTATTTATCACCATTGAAATTCATCTTCCATTTTGTGACCCAGCCACCTGGTTTTGTGCGATCCCTTTGTAGCTCTTCATAGTCTGCTTTACACTTAACTATTTTGAGTAGGCTTATATATTTTGCAAATTTTGCCATCTCAGGTTATGTTTACACTTGCACCCTAGTTTGAACTAGGGATGCAAATGCAGGTATTCAAAATAGTCAATGAAGCGGGGATTTAAATATCCCGTGCTTCATTAGCATGATCTCACCGGCGCGCTAGTTTGAATAAAAAACTGAGGAGTAACATTAGTTCGAACCAAGGGGTTTGGTTCAAACTAACGCATCCTGGAGTGTACTTCCTGGTTCAAATCAGCTGTGATTCAAACTAGCACGCCGGTGAGATCATGCTAATGAAGCACGGGATATTTAAATTTAGACATACCTTCACTGTTTACCCCTTTTTCAGATCATGTATGAATATGTTGAATAGGATGTTCCCAGCACAGACCCCTGGGAGACACCACTATTTACTTCTCTCCATTCTGAAAATTGACCATTTATTCCTACCTTTGTTTCCTATCTTTTAGCCAGTTAGGAATGGAATTAATAATTTGGGTTTGAAATTGCATTTGTTTAATCGCATTTCTTCTAAGTGAACAATAGCGCTCAGAGTCTCTCTTTTTATTGGTTGGAATGAATCGAAGTATGTAAAAAATAGGAATAAATGCAGACAAATTTATTTCTCTGGTAGTAGGTTTGTGAAGAGTGATAACTAACACCAAAAAGCATTTAGGAAGCACTGCTCCTTGGTAGGTCTCAATGAACTTTACAAAGGATTAGTATCGTGTTCCCCATTTTCCAACTGAGGAAACTGAGGCACGGACTGGGGAAATTATTTGTTCAAGGTCACACATCAAGTCTTTAGCAAAATTATGATTAGCAACCAAGCCTCCTTATTCCTGTTCCTGTGTGTGTCAAACTTAATTTCTTTATTCTCATACTTTTGCTCCACTTTTCATGCCCTTCAGTGCAACAAAACTCACATTGAATCTACTGGCTAGAGTCTCTCACAACTACTATATTGTTGTCATTTAATATTTAAATATTTCCAAGTGGCCTTTCACGGCTTAGCTCTCCAGGGTTAGTTTATCTACCAGAGCTGGGAGGCATACTCCTAGCCACAGTCTATAATCAATCTTACAGTCCCTTTATGCCACTCCAGGCATTTACCTGATCATAAAGGTGTTGAAAGAGGATAAGGATCTCACTCTAGATGTTGAGATTCCCAGATAAAAGATAAAAGAATATGAGTAAGGTGTAGTCTCCCTATATATTTTCTGTGTAGTCTCCTAATATATGCTCCATACAAATAACTTCTATTAATATGAGCAGGAGTTAAACATACTGAATGTTTGTCCTATACAGCAAGCACTCAATGAACACTAAAACAACATTCCCATTACCTAAAAATAATTAAGAAATGTTGTTTGTGTAATAAAATGCACCCAATGCAAAACTATTGATTTACAAGAAGATGAATTATTGTTATTGTTTATAACAGATCATGTTACTATTTTGTTAATTTGATGCATGTAATAAGTAAAATAAACATCAATGTGAGATTGCATTACAAACCATTAAAAGAAAACTGGAGTGGAGAGAGAAGTGTCAAATAGGAATGTATTAAGTACTACCAAACATGCATGAAAACAACTTGATTAAAGAAATCAAATCATTGCAATAGCTACATTGAACCCCTAAAGCAATTTAGGAATTTGTTTCTTACAGACAATTAATCACATGCAGGCATGCCAGATGAGAACTATTGATTGCCCTTTTCCAAACTAGTGGCATTCAGACAGCAGACAGACAAATGCCCTGAGCAAGAGAAAGCATCTTCCTGCCTCTGCCTGGTATAGCTTTTAATTGTTCTGCACTAATGTGCACAACATTTTGCTGTTAATCTTTGACAGAGCTTTTGCTCCTTTTTCTTTGAGCTACACATAGGCGAATTGTAGTTTTCATTACCTTCACTCCAAGGTCCTTCATAAGCTCAACTTCGAAATTCACTGCTTCATATGGCAACCGGAATTGAGGGATTTCAGATGTACTAGAAAAAATAAAAGAGATTGTGAAACAATTGACAGCTATTAAAGAGCAAAATCCTTTCCGTTTTTAAATATTAAAACACATACTGTGAAAATCTTGTGAATTTTGTGCCAGTACAAAGATGATTTGCAAGTATTTAACAGAACAGTGAAGAAACATGACTCGTCTAATGATGGAGATTCAGTACTGACAAACCAAAATAATCAACACAAAATAGGAAACAAAGAAAACTTGTTTATACTTTTTTCATAAGCCCTTTTACTTGTTAAGAAGAATTCTAAATGCTGTTTAACTTTGTTGAGTGCCATTTATTGCATCTCTCTGATAACCCAGGAACTAAAACCAGTTTGATAGAAAATCTAAGAGGTTTCACTGGAGCTTCTCAGAGAATCACAACTACATTCCTACACCTTCTACGGTAACCACAACTAAAGAGAATTATTTTTGTTTTTTTATAAAGGTAGAAAACATCAATGTCACAACAGATTGTACCCATCAATAGCTAATCCTTCTTTATATAATCACATTCTACATTGAATGTGCCTACTTAAAAGAGAGAGAGATTTCTAGCCACAAAATGGTGAAGTTAGCCAATAATTAATAGTCAAACTTCCATTTCTTTAAGTTGGATGTGTAAATTATGTTTGCTTCATGCCATTTTCTAGTCAATGTTGGCCATACTTCACCCTCCTTTTATAGTCTACAAGTTCCCTTACATTCTGCTTCAGTGTACAAGTCAGTAATTTGAAATAGGATCATATTCTGGACTCACATTTACTGTTTAAATTAATGTGTGTGCATATGGATGAAGTCTTCTCCAGCGTCCCAATAACACAGATTTATTGCCCCAGGGGTATTAATATATAGGGCCAGATCCTCAGTAGTATAAATCCATATTGACTTTGATGGGACTACCCCAATTTAGATCAGCTAGCAATCTGGCCATTAAGACTAATGAAGGCCATCAGACATCCTGTTTTACTTCGTTTCACTCTATAAAGGCAAAATAACAAAACATACAGAAGCTTCTGGAAATCTAATCTCTTTGCCAAAATTACTGTAGCTATCATTTCCATAACAAAGTCCAGAGACAGAGAGATTTATAGTAGCTTCATTTTACATGTTATTTTTGAGTATCCCAACACCTTTCCATTTAATCCTGAAACATTGGCAGAATTTATGTATTTTCAGGCTTGTCAACCACAAATATATAGCAAAAAAGTTAATTTTACTACTTTCTTGTATGGTTTCAAACACTGACCATCTTCTGTCCAGTATGTAACTAAAACTATTCTATACTTCAAACATAATGTATGCATCATGAGTGAGAGTGCAACTTTCATGTCACTGTAAGAAAAAAGTGGCCAAGAGAAAGGATAATAAAAAAGAGATTCAGTTAAGAAATCCATTAAAATAACAACATTTTATTTCTCAACCTATAAATATATTTTTTGAAGGCCTTTCATTTTCTCAGGTATAAGATGGGCTCAGTATACCACTGGAAGTATTCAGTAGCTGTCCCTATTCTTAGAATGTTTTCCTTAATTCCTTTAGAAAGGGGCATGTGAACATGTGTAAGAAAGAGAGATCAATAATGTTACACTTTGATGTTAGAAATTGGAATCATTCACTGTCTTTCTCCAAGGTAAATATTCTTCAAACTAGCTATAGTCCTGATATGCATGAAAAGAACAACATGCTCAGAAAAAAAAGAACCTTGAAAAATACCTCTGCAACTATAAGGAAATTAATTCCAAATACAAAGCTAATTTGGCCTTTTTAGCCATTTTGAATTATTTACAAAGTCACTTAAAAAAATCAGGGGCAGCTGGTCATAGTTATGGATGACGGCTCTCAGTTCAACTTCCCTTCTAAATACATGTCAAAGGAAGAGCAAAGTAGTTCTGTTTTTATTCCAGATGTGGACCTCCCATTGAATGTCCATGGGTGTTTTGCACAAAGAATGAGAGTAAATCATGGTCATTATTTAGGGCTGCTTCTAATATTATGAATTTCCAGAATGGAAAATAGGAAAGATGATCACAAAACTCATGAATATGGGGTGACCCTTGAAGTATGGCTTTTTGGAAGGGGCAATGTGACAATGAAATTGAAATTTAATTCAGTTAGAGATGTAGAAATAGGAACAAAGTTAAGTTCACATTGTTCGGATTAGGTATGCACTGATAAAAATTTCCTATAACTAAAGAAAGGGTTCCTTTAAATATATTCAAAGTTGCAGCATTGAGAATAAATTATGTGTGAATTGTAAAAAGGATAAAGTGATAATGTAGAAAACAGCCTTTTTTAAAGTGACTAAATTGACTTTCAATAAAATATTTTTGAAAACCACAACATGCCACTTCATTAAGTGGGCAGATATGTTTTCCACAAAATCTGCAATCCCCTATGGCAATTGATGTTAGTACAATGAGTGTATATGGTGAAGTGTCTATAACACAATCAGCTAAATTAACACTTTTGATAATTAGGAGTACAGTTTTGAACCTAAATGAAAATCATCAGTGCTACTTTTTTAAAAGCATTGCTTAACTCTTTGCACCTTCCAGGAATTAAGTACTTGACACTGAGGATCAAATTCATTATTGGTGTCAACTCCATTGACTTCAGTGGTGCTGCACCAGGGACAGATTTGGTCTTCCTTTTTTACACTTCACAGTGATTTTTTTAAAATGTGTGATACTTAATTTGTGTGTTGACATTACATTTACCCAGTGTTCAAATTCAAAAATATACTAACACACATTTAGAGGTGCCACCAGTCTTGAAATTACAATTACAGTCATGGTGGGAGAAATTCATCCCCAGTGAAGAGGACCTGTTACCATACTTTCTGGTGGTGATGGTGTTCCAGTGCTGTGGAAAGATTTTAGAGCTGCCCTGAACCCTGACTGAACAAGTGGATTCTATCCTTTTGTACACTTACTTGCAAAAATCCCATTTATTCAGACTTTGTAGAAGAACAAGGAAATCAGGTGTAAATTTCATCCTTACAGAAAGATGTATCGAAGTTGTAAATACATGTTTCAATCCAACTGTAAGTGATTCCTTTGTGTTTATTTTCACGTATACTTCCATAGGGAACTTTACATACCATTCTAAATGTAAAACTTAAAAACAACAAATAGTCTAGTAGCACCTTAAAGACTAACAAAACATGTAGATGGTATCATGAGCTTTCGTGGGCACAACCCACTAGACTATTTGTCGTTTTTTTTAAAGTTTTTCTTGTTACAGACTAACTCGGCTACCCCCTGAAGATTCTAAATGTAGACATTCCCACCACATGAACATAATTTAAAAGCATTTTTAAACAAATCTATTCATTATCACACATGGTAAAGCTTAAATATCTCTTTTGGATTTTGGGAAAAGTGTTCAATACTAGATTCTGTATTTTGTAGACCAGACTAAAATTGGCTAGCAATTGGCTAGCAGCAGTGAACAAAAGATTTTCTGTGTCCTGGCTTACCATTTAAATGAAAAGCGATGTGACATTAGTCTTTTTAAAATAAGCAGATATAGTGGGTCTGAGTCTTTGCACTTTCACAGAGTTGACGTTGAGTGAAGAATCAGCCCATTTATCATATGACATTCCAAAATATGTAAAGTCTGGAGTTCTGTACACTGTTGTTTATTAATGCACTACATGAATAATTAGAATATTTAATGCGCATTAATTTAGTAACAAAATTCAGAAAAGGTCTATCCACTTTTTGTGCTTGCTTCCCTAGAACTTGAAAAAAAAAGCCTCTATAAATGTACAGCTGAAGGATTTGTATTCATAGATATTGATGTGATTGTCCAACCTCAACTGGGCACAGCACTTATGCCTTTTGGGAAGGCAGATCTCAGCTCTAATTTTTTTTTTCACACCTCTGTGGCCAAATGAAAAAAGTTGCAGATGTGAGAAGTGTGCTTCCCTTCATAACAGTCATATATTAGTCTGTTTTTAAACATAATTTGGCTCTTTACAGTCTTTTACTGAACTTGAATGGGAATTTCCAAACATATGTGCAATTAAGGACAATATTTAACATGGATGAGGAATGGTATTTTTTTAAGTGAACCTTTAAAATGTTCCATTATCTCTCCTGAGTTTCTGATATGACCAGAATTGAACAAGCTGTATTTCACATGCTTCCCACAATCATAGAAAACATTATTCACCTAGTTTTTACCTTAAGCCACCAAAGTATTCCTGTTTTTCAAATATGGTGATGTCTGAGTAACCTAATCGAGCCAAAAAAGAAGCACAACTGATACTTGCAGGCCCAGCACCAAGGAGAGCTATCTTCGCATGGCATGCTTCAGGTATGTCTTCTGGGGGAAATAAGAAAGGGCTTCTAATCTGTGGAATATTCATAGCTTTGAACACCTAAAACACAATACATTTAAGAAATTATATACTGTGTAACAATGGCAATTTAACAATGGCAATCTTAGCACTCAAACTTTATTATAAATGGCTTTAAAATACTGAGCACAATGTAATCTTCCCCTGATATTATTACAATATTTTATTTATTTCAGTCCATTAAATAGATTACCATTGTACAAACTCACACAAATATTATTCAATTGGATCCATGTCCAGGAAAAGGGATTTCTTACAGAAAATCTTCCATGGCTCAGCAAATAAACTCTTCCTTCCTTCCCCAATTTGCTCGTCAATCCTGCATAGGTGAAAAGGTGCTCCCCTAGTTTTCGTCACTCTTTGTGAACCAGACAGCTCAGCGAAGGATTTAGTTATCAAAAAAATATTGATATCAAAATATCAAATACAGCTGCAAAATGTTTTATAATATACTAGTATTCTTTCCTGACCTCCCACAATATGCATCCTTTCATATGTTACAGCAGCATTGTGTTCTCAGTGTTATTTTCTTTACAGCTTCTTTTTTGTCTTTACTAATCTGGGATGAGATCCACAGATGGCATAGGCCATCATAACTCCACTGGCCCTAAGTAAGTCTGACATGACCAGAAAAGGAGACATTATTGGAAACATTAGCAACATGTCAAACATGCTCAAACAGGCATCCCTTGTTTTTCCTTTATAATATGCAATTTATAATAATAATAATAATAATAAACAGAGATCCTAGAAATCTGTAATAAGTCATCATACATAAAATAATTATTTCGTTTCTCAGAAGATCAAATCACTTGGCCTTCAGCTTAATGTTTTATGCTTCCAGCAAAGTCATACAAAAATAGACAATGAATGGCAAACCTGAAATTACTCAGCTAGCCTGAGAAAATACAAAGTAGGGAAACCCAAGAAATGGATGTAATGTGCACAATTTAATATATCCTACATTGATGAAAAGCTTGCGCAAAGTCCCAGAGCTACTTTAGGATTGAGATTTATGGAAAACAAAATTCAGGGATGGAGAAAATTCCCCCCCAAAATAGAACAAACAAACAAAAAACCCAGAGATGAACCCCTTAGTACCTTCTGGTGCCTCCTCCAAAACATGGTCCAGATTAGCCTTATTGTTAAAGAAAGATGTCTTTGAGATTAATGCAACAGATAAACTCAAGAGTTGTCTCTGCTACAGATATTCTATGTCAGTCTTGGGAAACTCACACAGGCCCGGATTTCAAAGGTATTTAAATACCAAAAGCACTTATTGGTGTTTACAAAAGTTCCTAAGTGCTTAACCTCTATTGATTTTAATGGGAGTTAGATCCTTTTGGAAATCCCAGGTGGTTCTTACCTGCTTCTTTAGATCCCTAAAGAACTTTTTAAAATGTAGGCTTCAGAGCTAGATTTTTAAAGCTGATCAGTTATTTTGGGTGCCCAAATTTGAGATTTCTAACTTGGGACAACTAAAATGGGCCTGATTTTCAGAAGTCTGGTGAGAATTTTCTGCAATTCATTTGCAAATTTAACACAATGAAATTAGAAGTGAAAAGGACTGATGGTTATCTCACTACAAAGGCAATTTTCCCTCTCTTTGTAGTCACACCTCCCTATCAACTGCATCAACTGCTGGGAGTAAATCATGTCCACCCTAACTGAATTGGCCTTGTTAACTCTGGTCTTGTACTTCATAATTCCCTTCTTTTGATATGCTAGTGCATGTATCTCCCAACATCTGTGATTTCCACCCCATGCATCTGACAAAGTTGTTTTTACCACAAAGGCTTATGCCTAAATAAATCTGTTAGGGTATGTCTACACTTTCACCCTCTTTCGAGAGAGGGATGCAAATGAAGACATTTGAAATTGCAAACGAAGCTGGGATTTAAATATCCCGTGCTTTATTTGTATAATCGCATTATGGTGCTATTTCGAAATAGCGCTATTTCGAAATAACAAACGCGGTGTAGATGTGGTTATTTCGGGAGAACACCCTTCCCTTGAAATAACCCTTATTCCTCATAAAATGAGGTTTAACAGTTATTTCAGAAGAAGGGTGTTCTCCCCGAAATAACCATGTCTACACCGCATTTTGTATTTCGAAATAGCACCATAACGCAATTATGCAAATGAAGCGCAGGATATTTAAATCCCAGCTTCATTTGCAATTTTGAATGTCTTCATTTGCATCCCTCTCTCGAAAGAGGGTGAAAGTGTAGACATACCCCCTGTCTTTAAGGTGTCCCAGGACTCCTCGTTATTTTTGCAGACACAGACTAACACAGTTACCCTTATGAAACTTGTAATATTCATATTAATTCATTGTGTACCTCAGTTTCCCTCCATACTTTGCATTGCTACCCATTGGGAAGCAGGAGGGAAAGAAGAAGTAAGGCTATGATTACATTGGCAGATGTAAAGCTCTGGCATTTACAGCACTGCTCACAGAGGCCTGCAGGGAAACCACTGTTGTGTGTCCATGCTGCACTTCTTTTGACAGTGCAGCATGTTCACATACGCAGTTCTTGCAACACCACAGACAACAGTGCATTGTGGTAGCTCTCCCACTGTGCAACTGGCCACAAGGTGCTTTGGGAAGAATCTGCAATGCCGCATGGGGTAGTCAGTGTCCCAATCCCATTGCTCCCTGGTCATCCTGCTACACTGACAGATGTTTTTCAATAGACGTTTGGGGGAAGGGAAGAGTGTGACACACAGTGTGGGTCATTTTTGGAGACCAGTCAGAATGCAACAAACAATTCAAGTGTCCACACTGGCCCCCCAGCACTCTAGCCAGAGCACAGCAAGTTCTACACTTCTCATCGAGGTGGTTTACCTACAGCGCAGTAACTGCGGCGTTAGTGCGCACTAAATGCCTGGCCAGTGTGGACACCTTGGGAATTACAGTACTGGGAGCTGATTTACTGTGCAGTAACTTGCCAGTGTAGACTTGGCCTAAGTCTGTTGTTGGGCCCACATAGGAGACATGAGGGTATGTCTCACCTTGCTGTCTGGGGCTGAACAAAGGAATTGGCAGGGACCTACAGAAAGAGACATAACATAAGAACATAAGAACGGCCGTAGCGGGTCAGACCAAAGGTCCATCCAGCCCAGTATCCTGTCTGCCGACAGTGGCCAGCACCAGGTGCCCCAGAGGGGTGGACCAAGACAATGATCAAGCTCTCCTGCCATCCCTCTCCAGCCTCTGTCAAACAGAGGCCAAGGACACCATTTTATCCCTGGCTAATAGCCTTTTATGGACCTAACCTCCATGAAATTATCTAGCTTCTCTTTAAACTCTGTTATATTCCTAGCCTTCACAGCCTCCTCTGGAAAGGAGTTCCACATGCTGACTACACGCTGTGTGAAGAAGAACTTTCTTTTATTAGTTTTAAACCTGCTACCCATTAATTTCATTTGGTGTCCTCTAGTTCTTCTATTTAGGAACTAATAAATAACTTTTCTTTATCGGCCCTCTCCACACCACTCATGATTTTATACACCTCTATCATATCCCCTCAGTCTCCTCTTTTCTAAACTGAAAAGTCCCAGTCGCTTTAACCTCTCCTCATATGGGACCCGTTCCAAACCCCTAATCATTTTAGTTGCCCTTTTCTGAACTCTTTCCAAGGCCAAAATATCTTTTTTGAGGTGAGAGATCACATCTGTACACAGTATTCAAGATGTGGGCGTACCATAGTTTTATACAGGGGCAGTAAGATATTCTGGGTCTTATTTTCTATCCCTTTCTTAATAATACCTAGCATCCTATTTGCCTTTTTGACCCCTGCACATGTGGAAGTTTTCAGAGAACTGTCCACGATAACTCCAAGATCTCTTTCCTGATTTGTCGTAGCCAAATTAGCCCCCATCATACTGTCGTATAGTTGGGGTTATTTTTCCCGATGTGCATTACTTTACACTTATCCACATTAAATTTCATTTGCCATTTTGTTGCCCAATCACTCAGTTTGGTGAGATCTTCTTGGAGTCCCTTACAGTCTGCTTCTGTCTTGACTATCCTAAACAGTTTGGTATCATCCATAAACTTTATCACCTCACTGCTTACCCCTTTCTCCAGATCATTTATGAATAAGTTGAACAGGATTGGTCCTAGGACTGACCCTTGGGGACACCACTAGTTACCCCTCTCCATTCTGAAAATTTACCATTTATTCCTACCCTTTGTTTCCTGTCTTTTAACCAGTTCTCAATCCAAGAAAGGACCTTCCCTCTTATCCCATGGCCATGTAATTTACACAAGAGCCTTTGGTGAGGACCTTGTCAAAGGCTTTCTGAAAATCTAAGTATACTATATCTACTGGATCCCCCTTGTCCATGTTTGTTAACCCCTTCAAAGAACTCTAATAGATTAGTAAGACAGGATTTCCCTTTACAGAAACCATGTTGACTTTTGTCCAACAAATTATGTTCTTCTACATGCTTCACAATTTTATTCTTTACTATTGTTTGACTAATTTGCCCGGTACTGAAGTTAGACTTACTGGTCTGTAATTGCCCGGATCGCCTCTAGAGCCCTTTTTAAATATTGGTGTCACGTTGGCTACCTTCCAGTCATTAGGTACGGAAGCCGATTTAAGGGATAGGTTACAAACCACAGATAATAGTTCAGCAATTTCCCATTTAAGTTCTTTTAGAACCCTTGGATGAATACCATCCGGTCCTGGAGATTTGTTAACATTAAGTTTTTCTATTTGTTCCAAAACCTCCTCTAATGACACTTCAATCCGGGACAGTTCCTCAGATTCATCACCCACAAAGGACGGTGCAGATTTGGGAATCTCCCCACGTCCTCAGCCGTGAAGACTGAAGCAAAGAAATCATTTAGTTTCTCCGCAATGGCTTTATCGTCCTTGATTGCGCCTTTTATAGTTCGATCGTCTAGGGGACCCACAGGTTTTTAGCAGGCTTCCTGCTTCTACTTAAAAACATTTTGTTATTTCTTTTTGAGTTTTTGGCTAGCTGTTCCTCAAAATCTTTTTGCTTTTCTTATTACATTTTACACTTGATTTGACAGTGTTTATGTTCCTTTCTATTTATCTCACTAGGATTGGACTTCCACTTCTTAAAAGATACCTTTTGTCCCTCACTGCTTCTTTTACATGGTGGTTAAGCCACGGTGACTCTTTTTAGGTCTCTTGCTATGTTTTTAATTTGGGGTATACATTTAAGTTGGGCCTCTATTATGGTGTCTTTAAAAGTTTCCATGCAGCTTGCAGGGATTTGGCTCTAGTCACTGTGCCTTTTAATTTCTGTTTAACTAACCTCCTCATTTTGTGTAATTCCCCTTTTTGAAATTAAATGCCAGGGTGCTGGTCTGCTGAGTGTTCTTCCCACCACAGGAATGTTGAATGTTATTATATTATGGTCACTATTCCCAAGCGGTCCTGCAGTTATTTCCTGGACCTGATCCTGCGCTCCACTCAGGACTAAATCGAGAATTGTCTCTCCTTGTGGGTTCCTGCACCAGCTGCTCCAAGAAGCAGTCATTTAAGCCATTGAGAAATTTTATCTCCGCTTCTCTTCCTGAGGTGACATGTATCCAGTCAATATGAGGGTAATTAAAATCCCCCATTATTATAGAGTTGTTTTGGTAGCCTCTCTAATCTCCCTCAGCATTTCAATGTCAGTATCCCTGTCCTGGTCAGGTGGTCGGTAATATATCCCTACTGCTAATTTCTTATTTTTGGAGCATGGAATTACTATCCATAGCGATTCTATTGAACATGTTGATTCATTTAATATTTTTATTTCATTTGATTCTACATTATCTTTCACATACAGTGCCACTCCGCCACCCACCCGGCCTGCTCTATCCTTCGATATATTTTATATCCGGTATGATTGTGTCCACAGATTTTCCTCATTCCACCAGGTTTCAGTGATGCCTATTATGTCAATCTCCTCATTTAATACTAGGTACTCTAGTTCACCCATCTTATTAGTCAGACTCCTAGCATTTGTGTAGAAGCACTTTAAAAATTTGCCACTGCTTGTTGTCTGCCCTTCCTGATGCATTGGATTCCTTTGTACGCGGTTGTTTATCTGCTCTGGCCCATGGTTTGCCCCCTCCCCTCCTCTCTTTCTGACTACAGCTTAGAGAATCTCTATCAATGGATTCTCCTCTAAGAGAAATCTCCCTCCGATTCGTGCATCTCCACACCAATCGCTTTCCCCATCTCTCAGTTTAAAAACTGCTCTGACCTTTTTAATGTTTAGTGCCAGCAGTCTGGTTCCACCCTGGTTTAGGTGGAGCCCATCCTTCCTGTATAGGCTCCCCTCTCCCAAAAGTGTCCCCAGTTCCTAATAAATCCAAACCCTCTTCCCTACACCATCGTCTCATCCACGCATTGAGATTCTGAATCTCTGCCTGCCTACCTGGCCCTGCGTGAAACTGGAAGCATTTCCGAGAATGCCACCATAGAGGTCCTGGATTTCAGTCTCTTTCCTAGCAGCCTAAATTTGGCCTCCAGGACATCTCTCCTACCCTTCCCTACATTGGTACCTACATGTACCACGACCACCGGCTCCTCCCCAGCACTACACATAAGTCTATCTAGATGCCTCGAGAGATCCGCAACCTTCGCACCAGGCAGGCAAGTGACCATACGGTTCTCCCGGTCATCACAAACCCAACTATCTATGTTTCTAACGATCGAATCACCCACTACTAACACCTGCCTCTTCCGAACTGGCATTCCTCCCCTCAGAGGTATCCTCAGTGAGAGGATACCGCAACATCCTCTGGGAGGAGGGTCCCAACTACGGGATGGTTTCCTCTGCTCCCATTGAATGCTCTGTTCCCTTGAGACTTTCATCCTCCTTAAGAGTACTGGGGCTCTCAGACTGGAGGTGGGACAGTACTACAGTGTCCCAGAAAGTCTCATCCACATATCTCTCTACCTCCCTTAGCTCCTCCAGTTCAGCCACCCTGGCCTCCAAAGCCCGAACTCGGTCTCTGAGGGTCAGGAGCTCCTTGCAACGGGTGCACACATACGCAAGCCGCCCACAGGGCAGGTAATCATACATGTTACACTCGACGCAATAAACAGGATAGCCCCACTCTGCTGCTGGGCTTCTGTCTCCATTTTTCTAATGAATAAGTTTAAGTATAAACTGGGATTCTTTTTAAACCTCTGGAATATAGATTATTATAAGAGTTATGTTTTAAAGAAGGCCAGAAGTCACTAGTGCCCTCTAACCTCCCCCTCTAAACGCCCTCTCCAAACTCCCTGTTAGCAGTTCCTGTTCACAAGCTCCCTGGTCGCTGAGTCACAGGCTTATATAGCTCTGGTAGCCCCTTCCCCTGACTGAGGCTCAGCCAATTAACAGAGGCTTCTAGATTTCAAACCTTTAGAAGCTCCTTCAAGCAAACAAACAAACCAACCAAACAGACAAACACAAGCTCAGCACACAGCAAATAACTCCCCCACACACAAACACACACTCCAGACAGCCACTTACCACAAGGGTCCCCTTTTTACTCCTCTTTTACCTGGAGAACTCCCTCTCCAAACTCCCTGTTAGCAGTTCCCATATCAAGGCAAAATCCTAGAGATAATAGGAAGCACCATTGACTAGATCATTCATACCTAGCAACCAATGACCAAGAGGAAGGTCCCCCCATACACACACACACACACACACACACACACCCTCAGCAGAAGCGCAGCAGAGATCAGTGAGAGAACAAAGGAGGAAGAGGGGATCAACAATGGGAAAAAGAGTGGGCTTCTGGAAGAGGTTGGATGATTTCACCTGGGACTTACAAGAGGGCCAGGGAGAGTCTGAAGAGGTTAAGGAGTGCATTACAAGTTGAGAGAGACAGACGCAATACTGCAGTCCATTACAGTTATTTTAGTGGATGGCTCTGGATTAGCTAGATGAACTATATCTTCACTTTCATTTCCGTATGCTAACCTAAGGACTTTCAATGTTGTGTTCCATTTGACTAATAAACCTAGCTAGGCTGAAACGAAACACTGCCTGGTGTACTTCAAATACTGGCTAAGATGGATTAGTCACTGAAGAGCATACAAGCCTATGAGGAGGAGCCTTTTTCGCTTGAATTCTCTGTGCAGTGCTCACAGTGAGAAGCAGGAGTGCTTAAGCTCAGTGGCTCAGTCTCTAAGACAGGGAGGCAGTGTGACCTGCCCTGAAGGAAAAAGGGTTTCTCAGAGTGGTCTAGCAGATTGAAGGGGTGCCAGAGCATTTAAAACCTGGGGTGTAGCATTGATTCTGTGGGTTTGTGACAAAGCCACTAGCTGTTTTAACTGAAAATATAAATAACTCAGGGCATGTCTACACTTGCCCCCTAGTTCAGACTAGGGAGGCAAATGAAGCATACTGAAGTTGCTAATGAAGCACAGGATTTAAATATCCCGCGCTTGATTAGCATATTCATGACAGGTCACCATTTTAAAATGCCGGTCGCCCGATTTAACTTGCCGTGTGTAGACGCGGTAGTCCGATTTAAAACCCTTCCCTCGAATTAACTGTTACTCCTCGTGCAATGAGGAGTAACAGTTAATTTGAAGGAAGGGTTTTAAATCGGACTACCGCGTCTACAGGCGGCAAGTTAAATCGGGTGACCGGCATTTTAAAATGGCGACCGGCCGCGAATATGCTAATCAAGCATGGGATATTTAAATCCCGCACTTCATTAGCAACTTCTGTATGCTTCATTTGCCTCCCTAGTCCGAACTAGGAGGCAAGTGTAGACATACCCTCAGGAAGTTGTTTCCTTATGATGAAAAACATCACAAAGTTTGTTCAAGCTTTGCATGTTTAGTGAACAGTTAAAATCAGATACAAAGACATAGTCCAGATTCATTGGCCAGATTCTAACTGGCCCTTGCATGACAATAGCAGAAGAAGAATCCTGTCTGCCTTCCATAGACTAGAAAGGACAGATCAAAATTGCAGTCATTAAGCATTTCCATCCAACCTGCCCTTGTAAACTAGAACATATGGGAAAGGGAGTTATGGCTTCTTTTAATCTCTGGCACAATGGGGGCATTGGCAATCTCAGTAGTGTATCTTGGTAACAGCACTACTATCTCATACCTTTAAAAAGTGTGCAACACTTTGTGCTGCCAAAAAAAAATCTCAGTGCACTACACTAGAGAAAGCCCTGGGAATCACTCTGCCTCTGTAGGAAGAGTACATTTTCCCGGGGGACTCCAGCTCTATGTATCTCCCAATGCATGTCTGTGCCCTATAGGCACTATCTAGCCCTTTATAAATCTACACAGTTAATGAATTCATTACCATAATTGTGGATGACATCTGCACACACTTCTCAGAAACAGGGAAGTACACATTCTTTTCAAGTTAAACTTTGGCACAATCAACTTATGAACACAAATTTTCATTTATGGCTTGAACAAACGTGCATTTTCTTCAAACTGACTTGATACTCTTAGCTAGGTAAACCAATGACTAAAAACTAAACTTTCACCAGCCTTTCTAAATTGGCTTTGCATTTAACAAACTGCAAGAAGCAAGAGATAGATAATTGTTTAAAAAAAGAATAATTTATATCTGACAACTCATATAATATGGGAGGGGTTAATGTGGTTATTAATGGATTTCACAGACGAAAAAGCTTACATTGTACTGTGAAACTAGACTGTGATAACTAAAATGGATTAGGATTTTTTATAAAAAATGTGTCCTTTGCTAAATTCATATAAAAGGAAAGAGCAACTTGAATTACATTAAATTTCCAGTAGTTTTTATATTTTAAAGGCATGTATATTTTGTACTAGGAATGTTAATAGTAATATAAATTATCTACCTAGTATAACTTAATTATGTACATATATAATGTATGCAATACCTATATATAAATATTATTCAAATAAATTTCTTTATTTTTAAATATACTGTTCAGCAAATAAGAGAACTAGCTCAAATGGTATAGACGTACATCTGATTCTTTATCTAACACACTGCTATTGCAAATGGGGGATCTAATATTACTGTAACACTAAGGTTGAGAAATCAAGCAATTGTATAGGAAATTCTAATAGTTAAGGCTGAATGTTCAACCTTAATTCTGTCTTTGTGCATAGGCTAAAACTGTCGATATACAGTGATATTTTGGCATCAGGAGTTCAAAGAGACTTTTGCATTTTAATGCTGTTTAGACCCATAAGTGTGAAAATTGCAAATAGCTTCAGTGCATTTCAAAAGACTTTCAATCATTTTACAGTGACATTTCACTACATTATAATTCAAGAGATTTAATTTCATTGGGTTACACTATGCAAATCTTATAGGAAATTGTGAAAGATAGGAGAAGTGCTGGCCAGCATTTGGTGACTAAAGGGTTAAATTCGGGTAACTAGGAGATAGTCAGGGAGCCAGGAGAGCCAATGGGAAAAGGTTTTGAGATTTGAAATGGAACATATACCAGCCTGCTGTTTTGTTTTTGGGTGTGCATATGTGTGAGTTTTTAAGCCAGGAGTTGGGGAACAAGATGAATTGAACCAGGCAGAATTACATGCTTACAAAGAATATTGGGCAAGGAAATGGACTGGACCTTGAAGCACAGATTGTAAGTAGACAGGGAAATATCTATTTAGTCACAATCAGATAATTTTCTTTGTTTTGTTGTTTGGTTAAACTTCTCTGTGCTAAGTCGTTGTGCCTCCCTTCCCACCGTATTTTAAGCTTTATCCCAGGTATGGAAATGTCTCTGTTTTTAAATGGTTCTTTTCCCGGTTGCTTTAAAACATCTAGCAACCAAGTATGCTTTATCAAATATACTTTTTTTTTTTTGCCATACAATGCGAGGGTGCCATTGGTGCCATGTCACTCGTGGGTGCAGTCAGTGCTGTCGGGCATGTCAGTGGTGCCAATGTGAGTGCCGGTGCTGTTATCTTTGTTGGTACCGATGATGTGGACAGTGGCACTGATGTAGTTGTCAGTTCTGTTGCATTTACTGGTGCTGCTTTAGGGCATTATCTGGACCCTTGGGATCAGTACCACCAGCAGCATATGGTGCCACAATGCCTGAGGTACCCAGAGCATCATAGGTACTGACGCATGACCTCTGTGCTGATGGTCTAGTGGGGGACCATTTCTTAGATGAGGGTTCCCAATGAGGCTCTGAGGAACTTTTCCTCTTTGGCGCTTTTGCCCTGAGAGGAACCTGGGGGTTCCTAAGGTGAACGATGTTCTCCCAGACATCTGACTCATTGTGAATGTCTGTCAGAAATTGGCACCACTTCTCTTCAGGAAGCACAGCATTTAAAGCCCAGAGAACCAGGCATGATGAAAGAAAAAGGGTTATTTTTTTTAAATGACTATTAACTAGCTAACAAACCAACAACAGCAGTAATGACAAGAACTAAGAAACTATGAAAACTATTTCAGAAATGTGAAGAAAGCAGAGAACTGCGGATCTCTATCTCAGGTGGTGGTGAAGGAACTAGAGGGCTCGGGTCGTGCATGCGCAGTGCCTCCTGGCATGGTGTGTGCTGATTGGTGCAGTGCATGTGTGGCCCTCACAGGAGCTGCTTCAAAATCTCTGATCCAGGCACCAGGATAGCACCAAGACCAAACATGGAGCATCCAAGCGGACATCTCAAAAAAGAAGAAAGAGAAGTTATTCACTCAGTGCAGTAACAATTGTTCTTTGAGATGTATGTCCACATGGGTGCTCCATTGTTGGTGTTAGGCTCATCTTAGCATCATGGATCAGAGACTTTCAAGCAGTGTTCAGGCAGGATGCGCATGTGCGAGCGGTGAGTGGTGTTCCCACCTTTGAAGTAAGTGCACACAACCTGATTCCCCTGTTTCTTCTTTGACGCCCTCATGGGAGATTATTATTGCCTGAAGAAGCGGGGAGGAGGGCAGGTAGTGGAGCACCCACAGGGACACACATCTCGAAGAACAATTGTTACTGCACAGAGTGAGTAACTTCTCTTTTTTCTTCGAGTGATGTCCCTGTGGGTGCTCCACTGTTGGTGACTGTGTAGCAGTGCCCATTTAGATGGAAGGTGGGCTTCGGCTAATTGTTACAGACTGTGGAGAGGACTGCAGTGCCTACTGCAGTATCTGCTATGGAGCATGGTGGAATCATGTAATGCTTTATGAAGGTGTGATTGGACGACCATGTCGCTGCTCTGCGTATTTCCTGGAGTGAGACTTCCTTGAGGAAGGCAGTTGATGTTGCCATCGCTCTGATGGAATGGGCTTTGGGAGTCGTCAGTAATGCCCTATTCTGGAGAAAGTAGCAGGTGGTAATGCAGGATGTTATCAGTATTGATATGCGCTGGGAAGAAAGTGGTTTTCCCTTGGACTTTTCAGCTAAGGATACCAAAATCTCTGGGATAGTTGAAAGGGCTGAGTCCTATCCAGATAGAAGGCAATGGCCCTTCTGACATCTAAAGTGGCTTCTTCCCTGGAGCAATGTTGTTTTGGACAGGAGGTGGGAAGGACTATTGGTTCATTGATATGAAATTCGGAACCAACTTTGGGTAAGAAGGAGGGACGGGACCATAAAACAACTTTTTGCCTGTGAAAGGTCGCATATGGAGGCGAGGCTGTGAGAGCTGCAAGTTCACTAACCCTGTTTGTGGATGTGATTGCCAGAAGTAACAATGTTTTCATAGTGAGAAAGGTAAGTAATGGATTTGCCATTGGTTCAAAGGGTGGTTTTGTGAGTGAGTGGAGGACCAATTATAAGTCCCACATGGGGGGTATGAGTGTACTTGGCGGGTGAAGGTTCTGTAGACCTTTCCAAAATCTCTTCAAGATAGGGTGGAGAAATATAAAGAACCCATCAATGGAGGTGTGGGGTGGAAGGCCGTAATTGCAGCCATGTGAACTGGAGTGATGAAAGGGATACATTTTGTTGTTTCAGGTGAAAAGTATGTATTCCAGTATCAGATGGAACGGAGCCATAGATGGTTGGATTCCCCACTGTGTGCACCACTGTGTAAACTATTGTTACTTGTACAAGTAAGTCTTGTGTGTCATTTGTCTCCTGCTATGCAGTAAGACATTTCTCACTTGTTGGGAGCACTGTTGCTCCACTTCCGAGAACCAGATAGGTATCATGCCATCAGCTGTAGTGTTTGTGGCTGGGAATGAAGTATTGCACCCTTGTTCTGGGAGAGAAGGTCCGGGTGGGTTGGAAGCAGGCAGGGAGTGTATAGAGACAGTTGATAAAGCATGGGAGGCCATGCTGGGGCTATTAGAATTACACGGGCCCCATTTGCCTGTGTCTTTCGGAGAACTCTGGGGATGTGAGGGATAGGAGGGAAGGCATATAATAGGTGAGCCCCCCATGGGAGGAGCATTGCATCTCCCAGGGAGCCACATCCTATGCCCACTCTCAAACAGTATTGGGGGCATTTGGAGTTTTGTCTGGTTGTGAAGAAGTCTATTTGCAGACGACCCCAGCATTGGAACAGCTTGTGGGTAATCTGACCATGAAGTTCCCATTCGTGTTCTGTGATAAAGTTGTGGCTGAGGATATCAGCCAGAATATTCTTGGGTCCCCAGGTAGGTATGCTGCCATGATGGTTATGTTGGGCCAGATGCACCAATTCCAAAGCTGGATCGCCTCTGCACATAGTGAATGGGATTTTGCATCGCCTTGGCGGTTGATGTAAAACATAGTAGTCATATTGTTGGTGAGGCTATACACTGAAGAGTTTCAAATATGTGGAAGGAAGTGCTTGTGTGTGTTGTGAACTACTCAAAGCTCGAGCAGATTGATGTGGACTCGTCTTTAGACCACTTCCCTTGCGCAAATTGTTGTTGGAAGTATGTACCCCAACCTATCAGTGAGGCATCTTTAGTGATCTGTTTGGATGGTTGATCCCAGTGGAAGGGCACCCCTTTGTAGAGGTTCTGTGCCTGGGTCCACCATTGTAAGGAAGTAAGGACTTTTGGAGGTGAAGCGTGTCTGTGGACGTGGCAGGTGGCTGGTGTATAAATTGAGGAAATCCAGTGTTGGAAACATCGAAAGCTCAGTTTGGCATGTGGGACAACACAGTGGTGGCTGACATATGACCCATGACTTTGAAGCAAGTTATGATGGAGGCTGTTGGGTTCGTGGTTATCATCATCACCAGGCTTCTTATATTGTCGAAACAGTGATTAGGGAGACAGGAGCATGCTGTTGTGGAATCTATGAGAGCCCCTCTGAACACTAGGGAGTGTGTCGGACGTAGTGTGGATTTCTGGTCATTGATAATGAAACCTAGAGATTGAAGGAAGGCCTTTGTGAATCTGATCATGTCCCTTGCGGTCTGTTGAGAGAGACCTCAGCTGAGACAATCATCCAAATAAGGGAAGATTGTGATACCATTTCATCTGAGATGTGCTGCTGCAACTGCCAGGGTCTTGGAGAAGACTCTGGGGGCAGAGAAGAGTCTGAATGGAAGGACTCTGTACTGAAAATGATCTGATGCTACTGTGAAGCGTAGGAAACATCTGTGGGTGGGATGTATTGTGATGTGGAAATATATATCTTGGAGGTCAAGGGCTGCAAACCAGCCCCCCTGTCCAATGCAGGAATTATCATTGCATGTGTAACCATTTGGAAGCATTGCTTGCAAAGGTATTTGTTTAATTGATGGAGGGCTAAGATAGGCCTCCAACCCCCTGTTTTCTTTTCAGTGAGAAAGTAGTTTGAGTAAAAACCTCTCCCTTCGTATTGTTCAGGGACTTGTTCTATGACTCCTATATTGAGAAAGTGCTGAACTTCTTGATGGAGCAATATTTTATGAGAGGGGTCCCTGAAGAGGGAGGGAAAGGGTGGGGAGGTTGAAGGGATTGCTATGAAAGGAATAGAATATCCGTGGCTGATGATTTCTAGAACCTACCAACCTGTGGTGATTGCTGCCCATTGATTGTAAAAGGGACGCAAGCGGTGGTGGATTGTGTTGGACTCACCTGGCATTGGTGTGGAGGGGAGGTTGGACAGACACTCGACCAAATTTTCAAATGTGCTGTCTAGAGATCTGAGTCGAGGAAGAGCAGTTGTTTGGGGCTCTTCTGCATTGGTTTCATGGTCGGAAGCGGTTTTGTTCAAATGGTTGATACAGTTATTGTCTGCCAAATGTGTGCGTCTTTCGTACAGCATGTAATGCTTCCTTCGGTAGGGGGGAGTGTACAACCCCACTGTGCGTAAGGTGGTGTGTGAATCTTTGCAAGATGCAAGGCCTCATCCATCCCTGCAGCAAACAATTTGCCCTTATTGAATGGCAGGTCCTCTACTTTGGCCTGGAGATCATTAGGAACTCCTGCTGCTTGAAGCTAAGATGCATGTCTCATTATTACAGATGTTGCAGTAGCTCTTGTCTCAGTGTCTGCAGCATTGAAGGCCATTTGTAGAGCTGTACGGGATATAGTATATCTCTCTTAATGATTGATTTAAGGATAGGACTCTAGTCATCTGCAGGATGCTGCATGAGCTCTGTTAGTTTCGCATAGTTGTCGAAATCATGATTGGCAAGTAAGGCCGTGTAGTTGGCTATGCAGAGCTGAAGGATTGAAGAGGAGTACATTTTCCTCCCAAACACATCCAGGTGTTTGTGGCCTCTGTCCTGTGTATGTGTTTTGTGTTGAGGATTTTTAGACCTTTGATTCGCAGCATCAACCACTAAAGAGTCAGCTTGAGGATGTAAGTATAGAAAGTCTGTGCCTTTTGATGGGACAAAATACTTTCTATTAGCCCTTTTGTTGGTTGGGGAGGGCTGTGGTTGGTATTTGCCATACTTCATCAGCTGCCTCAAGTATTGCTTCATCTAGAGGCAGTGCAATTTTGGATTTTGCAGAGGTCTGAAGGTTCTTTAACAGCCTGTTGTGTTTTTCCTGCACCTTTGATAAGACGACCTCCTGACTGACAGCCACTCTTTTGAGTAAGTCCTGGAATTTTTTTAGGTTGTCACTAGGTGTTGGATCATTTGGGATAACTGCTTCATCAGAAGCAGAGGAGGGGTTATCGTTTGGTGGCATGTCTGATTTTTGGATGGTTGGATCATCCTCAATCTGCCCTTCCTCAAGATCCATGTCCTCGGATGGGGAATGTGATGGATCTGAGTGTAGAGGGTAGTGACCTCTGTGCAGGTGTAGGAGGGGCAGTGGAGGTGTGTTGTTACCCAGTAAAGATAGTCATCAGCTCTAGATGATAGAGGGACCATCAGCTATTATACCAGGAATAGTACTGTCAGTTGGGGTGTCATGGGGAGTTATTGATAATGTGGTAGCCTGTATGACCTGTATGATGCATGCTCTCTGTCTAGGGAGGAGTGTTGTGAGGAGAAAACACTCCTTGTATCCCCGTGGTAGGCACTAAGTTGTGATAAAGCAGGTGAGTGTGGTGAGGGCAGCAAGCCTCTTATTGATAATGGGGAGCGAGAGCGGTGTCATGCTGAAGACTCAGCAGGGGATCTGGTTCTAGTTCTCCTGTCAGTTATTAGTGGAGCCTGTGTTTTGTGCATTGAGAATCAGTGGTGGGTTGATGACTATCAGTGGTGGGTTGTGCCCCATTGTCAAGTCCACCAGCACCTGCAGTGGAGGCATGGGTGTACTTGATACCCCAGGAGATCTGGGGTTAGTGTGAGGTATGGGAGGGCAGTTAGAACTAGCCCTATCATTTCTCTGTGCTTGAGGTGAAAGCTGCGCAGGGGGCTTGGACTGCACCGTGGACTCGCACAGCACCGGGGATGTCAGTGGCATCACGGGTAGCTGGTTTTACAGCCTGTTTAGAGAGTGCTTTTGAGCCTGTTAGTGAGAAGGCTCAAGATTTTGCCATGCCTAAGGTGCCAGGTTCATCTCCCGTATTCATTTGTGACTGGAGGGAGCGGGCTGGTGAGGGTTTGGGTTTTAAGCGCACTTTCTGAGGTGAAGGGCTTGAGGGGTTCCCCTGAGGGGACATCACACCCGAGCCTGTATAGCCCCCTTTATAGGGGGTTTAGGGCTTTGTCAATGGACAACATACTTATTATGAGCTTTTTCCTTGTGAGCTCTCGCGATCAGATTTTGACAATGGACACATTTTTGTGATACATGTGTGTCCCCCAAACAACATAGGCATTCACTGTGACCATCAAAGGCTGGCATAGAGATTCAGCATTTCTCACATCTTTTGACTTTAGGAGAGCCTGGCATGTCTCCTGGTGGCAGACTATGCCGCTTATGACTGTATTAAGAGAGCTGTGTGCATTTGGTTTCTCTCTCTCTCTTGTTTTTGTTTTTTAGTCTGTGGTAAACTGATAGTCTAACTGAACTATAAACAAGCTAAATGAAAAAAAATGTGTTTTTTTTATTTAAACTGTATGAACAGGGAAAGAAGTCCTGGGTACTTTAACACTATCTAGCTAACTAAACTACTACTTATTTGCTTTTCAGCAAAAGCTTCTTCTTTGCTTTGCACTGAGGAGAAGAGGGTTTGATCTCCGTCTGTAGCCGAGGGAAGCGAAGAAGGAACTGAAGGAAAGCAGGCTGTATGCGTTAACTTCAAAAGCGGGAATGCCGCTTACTGCTCACACATGTGCACACCACCTGAACACTGCTCTGCAAGTCTCCGATCTGTGGCCCCAGGATGAGCCCGACACCAACAGTGGAGCACCCTCAGGGATATCACTCAAAGAAGAAATACATTTTCCAGGCAATAAAGCCTAGCAAATTTTAAGAGCTGATTGTAGTATCCTCACACATTCCAATAAACTGTCATAGGCACTTGTGAATGCATGTTGTGGTAGCAGCACATTATTAAGGTACAGTTGAATATATTATTAAAGTAAAATAAGCATGTGGATTAATTTTAATTAAAATATTAAACAAAGTACAGGTATCTGTAGCCTTCCTGAAGTTGTAAAATTTTATTCTAACTCAAATAGTTTAAACTTAAAAAACAACAAATAGTTATCCTGTACAGACTAACTCGGCTAGCCCCTGAAGCTTTCAAATAGTTTAATTTACCAGCAATACATGGGCCAGGAAATAAAGGCTTTTCAATGGTCCGCATCTATGAGCAACACAAATTAAATCACTAATCCTGTACACCTTTTCAAACATCAGGAAATGTTGATAAAATTGAGGCCAATAGCCTCACACAAAGACTACTCAAATTCTGAAGCTTCAGGGGGTAGCCGAGTTAGGGTACGTCTAGACTACATGCCTCCGTCGACGGAGGCATGTAGATTAGACAGATCGGCATAGGGAAATGAAGTCGCGATTTAAATAATCGCGGCTTCATTTAAATTTAAATAGCTGCCCGCTCTGCCGATCAGCTGTTTGTTGGCAGATCGGGCAGTCTGACGCGCCGCGTCGATAAGGAAGCCTTTGTCGATCGGCGCAGGTAAACCTGATTTCACGAGGCATACCCGCGCCGGGTCGACAAAGGCTTCTTGTCGATCACGCGCGCGCCCAGACTGCCCCGATCTGCCAACAAACAGCTGATCGGCAGAGCGGGCAGCTATTTAAATGAAGCCGCGATTATTTAAATCGCGCTTCATTTCCTATGCCGATCTGTAATCTACATGCCTCCGTCGACGGAGGCATGTAGTCTAGACGTACCCTTAGTCTGTACATGATAAACTTAAAAAGCAAAAACTGGTCTGGTATCACTTTATAGACTAACAAAACATATAGATGGTATCTATTGTGAGCTTTCATGGGCACAGCCCACTTCTTCAGATGACCTGAGTTTTGAGTTTAGGATGTGCAGACCCAAAATAAATAGAGGAGGAGGAGGAGGGGGGAAGGAAAATAAAAGGAGAGGAGACGGGAAACAAGGAGCAGAGGTTATGAAAATATCAAAGGGAAAAGCAGGAAGGCAGAACTGGCAATCAGTAAGCACCTGAAGATTGGGTAGTTAAAACAAAGCAGATAAGGATCAAAGGCAATAGACAGGGAGGGTACTAAGGTAAGAATCTACACAAAGAGCTGTTTGCACCTTCATTGAATGTTAGGTTGGTAATGCTCCAGCCATCCCTCATCCTGATTGAGGCCATTAGCATGAGAACTGAACTTTGGATTGTAATTCCAACACCTCTCTGTGTATTTGACTGGTAGAATTTGTTTGTAACAAGACAGCCACCTGGAGATCTTTTAAAGAGTGATTAGATAGATTGAAGTGCTGTCCAACAGGTTTCTGTATCTTCCCTTTGTGTATATCTGATTTGTGTCCATTGATTCTTTCTCGTAGGGACTGTCCAGTTTGTCCAATATATATAACAGTGGAGCATTGCTGGCATTTGATGGCATAGATCAAATTACTGGATGTTCAGTTGAATGATCCCCTGATTTGGTAGCTTATGTTGTTGGCTCCAGCGATGAATTTGCTTGTATAAATATGTGTGCAGAGTTGGCACTGTGGCTGATTGCAGGGCTGGGTTCCTGGTTGCTTATGATGTGGTTGTGTAGCATGGTTACCGGAAAGAATTTGTTTCAGGTTGGGGGGTTGTCTGTAAGCTCATGATACTATCTATATGTTTTGTTAGTCTATAAAGTGTTACCAGACCAGTTTTTGTTTTTTAAGTTTACTCAAATTCTGTAAGCCTTAATAATATGTGACTACAAATGCTGCTTTTCCTCAGAGTATTTTACACATGTTAACAAACTTCAGTTCTGTCAGATAGTTAAATGAATATTGTTATACCTGTTTTACAAGTTGGTTGACTGAGATAATAGGGTGAAATCTGAGTCTTGTTGAAGTCAATATCAAAAGTCCCATTATGGAGTCAAAATTTCATCCAGTGACTTGTCCAAGAACTCAGAGGGAGTCTATGTGAGTGCTGATTTAAGATATCTGAAGTCCCTGCGTCCACATTCTGTGCTGGGGCACTAAATCATGCCTATCACTTCAAACAAGCTGCACAATTTTATATTTTACTCAGCTTTTTTACATTGCAACTTGATTTTACATTAAAAATGAAAGCAATTCTTACTAACATCCTAAAGACAAATGATTTCATCAAGACAAAAAATTAAGAGGATTGCTCAGTTCTCATTTTGAGTGGTAACCTCAGGAGGTGATGTAAGTATAAGAATGGTAATCCAGTTTCCCTGTGAACTCTTAATGTCAAAGAAACCACTAACAAATCTATCTAATAGCAAGTACCTGCAAATAACTCGCCTCTGGGAAAATATTCTATTAAATCTCCTTTTCCAATTGCTTCCCGATATTCCAAAAAACAGACAATATGCTTAAAGAGGAAGGAGTGTCAGGGCAGAGCATAAAAGTATAGAAGTAATCCACTTTTTATTTAGCTTTTGCTTTTCCATTCAGAATTATTATTATAATTATTATTATTAATGATAATAATACTATTCTTCTTCTTCCTTTTCTTTGAAACAGTGAAAAATTAATTTAAAAAACCCAATATGAATCCAGAAATATATTATTTGTTTGACTTCTTACTAATTCATCAATAAACAAATAAACATCACTTCACTTTTGCTCCAAACATACAAAATGTACTTAAGCTTTGAGAAAGAAGTAAATTTTAGTCCTTTCAATGGGTTTCATATTCACACAACTCTACCTATATTTACTTGCACTATACTCTGCAGTGCACAGAGTTTCACATAACTAGTATTCTAAGAAACAGGAATCTTTCACGATTTTAAAAACAACTGAGTAATGGCAGGAGGAGGAAATCTAGGGAAAGAGAGACATTAATATAATTTTGACCTGTGAAGCAAAAGTTCTAACCTGAGCTCTTGACACTCTTGTCATTTATCACAGTAAGTTTTTACTCCACACTATTTTCTAGCAGCAATTGTTACCTTAGTAACAGCACACAACATACACATTCTATATCACAAAGAGTATAACATAATACGTTCATTTTTGCATTTAACTGTAAGCATCTAGATTCTTTTTATTTAAATACCTTTCTTTTTTTATTTGCTTACAATATAATTGAAAATGAGGCAAAGAGTTACAAAGATGTAGAGCAGAATAAGGAAAGGGTATTAGGGGGGAGGTACCATATTTTGTGTTTTAAAATATGCAAGAAAAATATTTTACAGTTTGTGAATTTTATCTGCAGTATGAACAGATTAGTCACTGTACAGAAACACAAAAGGGACATACGTCATACCTATGTATTTTTCCATTTTAATTTGCATTCCTGTTATATTGCAAATTTGTCTTCATCTCAGCAAACTGAATAGTGTGCCTTTTCATTATTACTTTATCTTATTATGAACCACATATATTATCCTCAGATTAATTCCATGCAAAAAAATTGTTAAAATTGGTAGATTTTAACAAATAAGGCACTCAGAAAAGGAAAAAAAAACTTTTACATGGTGCAACAGGAGCACTACTGATGTGCAACCCACATTAATACCATTACATGTTGCATGTCTAAGTTAAACAATTTGTTAAGCATTCATGTAAATAAATATCTGCACATACTTAAACATTTGCGGAATCAGGGCCCATTTGTGTTACTGATATACTTTAAGATTCCTTCTGTGCTTGTATTGTTGCATGTATTGTTTTATTTTGGGTTTGTTTGTTTGTTTTACAATTTCAGTTACACAGAATTGTTAGTATTGATATTTATTTCTATTGAATAAGCTGAAAATATTCCCAGATTTCTACAACTCAAACAGTAAAGAGGTCTTCTGTTTTACCTGGTAGAAATTAAACTGTCATTGCTAAAGTCATTATTTACTACAAATACAAAGGCAAACTATTGCTAGTTATGATTATTATAGTAAATACAAAGTCATCAAAAACAACAAACTGCAATAAATCTAAAATCGTATTAAGTTGTAAGTACCAACAATACATATATTTTCTGATTGATATAAATAAAGAAACTGCATGCAGAAAAGGCAATAGAAAAAATGCATTTCAGCAAATTTTAAAATTTCCATGCAAAATTGCACAGCATCATCACTTTATTGTGTTTGGACTTTAGATACTAATACATCACTTTAAACAAACTTAAAACACTGTGATGAAAGCCATTCTGAGCTATTCATTCTGTCCTGCAGTTTTAGCATCAATCATTGTGCCAGCACTGAGCTTTTTTAAATAGATTTCTAAAGATTTTTGAAGAAGAATGGCAGATATTTAGCAAAATCTATCAAGCCATAATTCCCTCCTATTAATCATGGCATTAAGACTAAAGGGAAAGACAAATCAAGTTTTAACAGATATACTTGCATTTGGTTTCTAAACAGTAATATTTCACTATCATATCTATCATAGACTTGACAAGTGTTTAATGTATTTCTTTTATGTAAGCGTTATGTCTTGCAGCAAATGTTGTATTTATAAGTATATGGGCCAGGGTCATTAAAAAGCCGATTATATTGTCCCTTGACTGATATAATCTACAAAAACAACGAGGCACCTTAGGCTGTGTCTAGACTACACCTCTCTGTCGACAGAGAGATGTAGATTAGGCACGTCAAAACTGCTAATGAAGCAGGGATTTAAAAACGGAGCTTTTTCGGAAAAAAACTGCAGTCTAGACACGGATCTGTCGAAAATAAACCCTTTTTCGATAGATCCTGTAAACCTGTCAACAGAGGGATGCAGTCTAGACGTAGCCTTACAGACTAACAGATTTACTGGGGCAAAAGCTCTCATGGGTAAAACCCACTTCATCAGATGAATTGGACTGGAAGTTACAGAGGCAGGGGTATTTATATTGTATTAATGAGGCTAATTAAGTCAGAGTCAAAGTGGCTCATTCATAGCATTTGGTGTGGAGATGTGAATATCAAAATAGAGGAAATAGTCTTTGTGGTGTGTTAACCAGTTAAGATCCTTAACTCCAGTTCAGCTGTCTCCCTTTGGAATCAAATTTTTAAATTCTTTTGTAGAAGGATGGTTACTTTCAAATCTATTACTGACTGTCCATGGAAGTTAAAAAGTGTTCCCCTTCAGGCTTATGTGTGTTTCCTTTCCTGATATCTGATTTGTGTCCATTTATCTTTTGTCGCAGAGATTGTCCTGTTTGGCTAATATACATGGCAGAGGGGCATTGCTGGCACTTGATGGCATATATCACATTAGTGGATGTGCAGATGGATGACCTCCTGATGGTGTGGCTATTGTGGTTACGTCCTGTGAAGGTGTCACTTGTATAGATACGTGGACAGAGTTGGCAATGGGGTTCGTTACAGGAATGGGTTCCTGAGTAAGTGTTTTGGTGGTGTGTGTGGCTGCTGGTGAATATGATCTAATATTCTGTTATGATCTAGTCATTCAACATAAAGGTAAGACAAGAAGTTACATATGTTGACTATCATTTGTCTAATCCCTTAGATGAGCATTCTAGTCCAAGTCCTCCTGATGACACTATAGTAGGCTCAAAACTTAACTGGATCAAAGTGTTTCTATTGCTTTGAAAGCAGAAAAAGGAAGTTCAGAACAGAACACAAAAGGGGTGAAGAGGGCGTCCATACATTTCTTAGCAGGACCATGAAAGGAAATGTGCAGTAGGCAGATAGATTCCTTGGCCATAAACAATGCAAAGGGAACATGGACTCTATGAGCTTCACTAAAGGTAAAGCCTAGCCATACAGATACACAATCAGAAACTCCCAGGAAGGAGGAATAAAGATTCGATCTTCTGATGTGTGCATTAGCCTTTTTCAGAGAAAGTTGACCTAAGATATGCAGCTGCAGCTATGAGAATAGCATAGCTGGAGTTGATATACTTTAAGTTGAATTTCTGCAGCATACCCACTGCAAGAGGTCAACAGGAGAAACTTTCCCATCAATTTCCCTTACTTCTTGTGACCTGGTGGAGTACTGAATCAACAGTACCATTAACGGTTGATTTAGCAGGCCCTTACTAGATCACTAAATCAAACCCTGGGAGATTGATCTCCAAAGCATTGATCTTGGGGTAAGTGAAGACAAGCCCTTAGACTTTGCATAGGGGACCAAAATTGAACCCTCTGTTTATAAATATGGTCCATTAAATGGGTCATCACCCTTGCAATCACAAATCCACTAGCTGTACCCTTCCACTAGGTCCCTTCTGCAGGTTCTCTGAAACTAAACACCTCTCCCAAGTTCACAGCTTTTGCTGCTTTTTTGACTCAATGTGTCCCATGTGGAAGAGTTAGGAAGTGGCATAAGGAGAAAGGGTTTGGCTCTTAAGTACATATATTTGCAATATAAAGCCATTCTAATACACTAAATAATCAAACAAATAAGATATTGAAGTTAAAAAAATGTAACCTATCTTCTAAGAGCATGTTAAAGAATTTTTAAAATTAAAATGTGTTAAATCCAGGTTCCTCTCTCTTAAACATCTCAGTATGTGGTAGTGTAGTGAATTAAACCACACTCCATGACTTTCACTGTTCTATAGTAGTGTCCACACAAGATATTACAAGGGTACAAACTGGTGCATACCCTGGTTTGCCTCAGAGTAATCTGCTGTGATGGCAGGTTCTAATTTTACATTGTTTTCTTGATTACAACTAATTCTCTTTATGTTGTCATTATGAAAAGCTATTTTCAGTGACTAAATTACTGAATGTGCTTCAAGTAAAGTTTCCCCTTTTTTTCTCTACTCTCATCTGAGGAAGTGGGTTTTGCTCACTATATATATATATTTGATAGTCTCTAAGGTATTACAGGACTACTAGGTTTTTTTAAAGTTACCGAATAACATGGCTACCCCTCTAAGACAAGGAAAGTACTAGTTATTTTAATCTATATATTTATTTTACAGTGTGTCTGTCTATGTGTTTATTTAAGAACTCCTAAATGGTGAGAACCAGGACCACCACATTTGATATGCAGCTTCCTTTTATCCTAACTTAAACTAAGGACAGGGTTGTTGTGCCTGGAAAATGGGAAGTGCCAGGAATAGGACTATTTCCCATAACACGGAAAGGGAGGGGGCAGGGAGAGGAGGAATGTGAAAGGGAGGGGCACAGAGATGGGAGGGATATGATACTAAGAGTGGCCACTGGGGAGCAGCTGTAGCACCAGCAAGGCTGGGGCTCCACCATCTTGCTTGCCAGCACACTGGTAAGAAGCCCTCCTTCCCCAGACTTGGAGCACACCCTGTGCAGAGCCTGCAGGCTGTTGCGGGGGGTGGGGAGTGCTGCAGGAGAGGACAGCCCCCAGAGCCTGGCCCCTCCCCAGACAGCCTGCAGACTGCAGGAGGACCGCTGAAGTAGAGGCAGCTGAAGCGGGGGAAGGACAGAAACCGCAGGGCCTTGCTCCTCCCCCCCCCAACAGCTTGCAGGCCAGGGGCTGCTGCTGACGGGAGAAAGCCCCTGAAGCCTGGCCTCCTCCCAGAGAGCCTGCAGGCTGCTGGAGGCCAGGGGCAGCCCCCAGAGCCACCAGATGACCTGCAGGCTGCAGGGGGTTTGCTGCAGGAGGGGGTAGCCCCCAGAGCCTCAACCACGTGTCCTCTGATAGCCTGCAGGCCACAGGGTGGGGGGAGGCTGCTGGAGAGGGCAGCAACCTCCAAGCCCTGCTACCCACCAGACAGCCTGCACCTGTGGGAGGAGGGGCATCTGAAGGGGGTGGCAGCCTCTGTAGCCTTGTCCCCCCAGATAGCCTGCAGGCCATGGGGGAGAGCAACTGGGGGGGTGCTGGCAGGGGAGCACTGTCTTGGTGCCCTGGGAGAAGCTGCCTCCGGAGTAGTGCCACCCTCACCACCATGGGCAATCCCGGTAAGCCCCCTCCCATCTCCCAGTCCCTTGTCCTCAGCCCTTGCCCTGAGTCCTGCAACTCCCACCTGCCTTGACTTCAGAAGCCCTTCCCTCTGCCCTGAGTCCCTCCTCCCCATGTCCTAAGCTGCCCCACACCTCCCAAACCTCTGTCTCTAGCCACCTCTCCCCTGTCACTCCTCATTGCCAAATCCTCACTTCAGTCTTCATTTTCCTTCATTTTTGAAAACTACAATCACTGAAATAATGCATGTATATTTGCATGTATTTTACACACACACACACACACACACACACACACACACACACACACGAAATTCCTTCAGTTACAGACCCAAGCAATGCCAGGTACATCTGCTAGTCCATTATATTTTTACTTTTGCAATACAGCATATACCAACATGCTTAATTTAATAAGATATTTAATCATTAAAAATCTTTGGTTTGTAAGTAAAAATACCAGACAACTATATGTCTTACATACCTCAGTAGCAAACTGCTGCAATCCACCAATATTAATTGGTCCCTCCTCCGTAGCATATAAATTGCATCCACCTACACAAAGGTCTGAGGTTGGACATACCATTCCACATGTCAGGCCCAGTGGGTTGTCAGAAAGAATCATTTTGGCAGCTCCATAATAGTTCTGCATGAAGAAAACAAATTCAACAATAATGCCACAGAACAGGGAAGCAGAAATTCAAGAGAAAGGATCCAAAATGTTGTTCTTTTTATATGGCTAGTAGAATAACATTGCACCTTTGATAAAACGGAAATGGACAAATTTGCCACATATGTGTACTGATTAAAAGGTATTGAGGACAAATTCAGAATATATCTTACTGTATGGCAGGCTAAGAATATTTCAACAATTTCTTTTTTATTATCAACATTTTTTAATTTGTTTATGTGGATTTTCAGTTATTTTTGAAAGGTTGTATAGTTGATTTACGGTTTTATTTTAAACATATAATGTGTATTACACTCCAGTATGTGTTCTCTCCATTCCTAAGTCAATTAGGCAGCTGGTGAACACATATGATGTAATTGCAGCCCCAAGTTCTCTCTCTGTTCACCCTATTCCTAATAAATAACAACAACTATCAAGAAACACTCGTGCCATGCCTTCACTATGCAGAAGATCAACGCTACCACAGACGATCTTCTAGGGTTCGATTTAGTGGGTCTAGTGAAGTCCTGCTAAATTGAAATCAGAGTAGTCCTGCTGTACCACAGGGAGTGAGGGAAGCCCATTGACCTCCTGCTGAGTGGATGGCGCAGAAACATGATTTAAGATACTTTGACTCCAGCTATGTAATTAATATAGCTGGAGTTGTGTATCTTAATTTGGCTTTCTGCTGCAGAGTAGACCAGGCCTCAGGAAACATTTGTGTGATCCAGAGGCTCCCCTAAAGACCACCACTAATCATGAAAAGATTAAAGTCACAACTATGCAAGGGACCACACCAGACTAATGCACTAATTAAGTAGCATGGAGAACTTGTGGCACAGGAATGAACTCTATTCCAATACTCACCAAATTACAAACTGAAAGAAGAAAGGTCTCTTTTTCCATATCCTCTAGCCACCTCTCCCACTACTCATTCTCCAGTAACTTTTTAATGAACATGTTGTTCAGAGCTGGTCCGTCACTACACTGGTCTGTGCTAGGGAGAAACTCTCCCAAACATGATGATAACTGGCTCAGAAGAATCAGAACTTGTAGAACAAGTGAGAAGCAAAGAGCTGATTGATAGGTTCCCCTTCAAGAATTTTATTTTGAACCTTCATGTTTAGTTGAGTAATATACTTACAATATGCATCTTCAAATGAAATCCCTTTTTCGCTAAAGGGATGTAAATTAGATGCATCAAAAGTGCAAATGAAGCGAGGATTTAAATATCCCGCTTCATTTGCATAATGGCAGCCGCCGCTATTTTTCGAAACTGGGCTTTTTGGAAAAAAATGGCAGTTTAGACAGGGCATTTCCAACAGAAAGGCTCCATTTAGAAAGATCCTGTACTCCTGGATCAAAAATGCCCCGTCTAAACTGCCGTTTTTTTCAAAAAGCCCCATTTCGAAAAAAGCGGCGGCCGCCATTATGCAAATGAAGTGCAAGATATTTAAATCCCCGCTTCATTTGCACTTTTGATACATCTAATTTACATCCCTCTGTCGACAGAGGGGTGTAGTTTAGACACACCCGATGTGAGGCTCAAATAGTGTATATGGAAAGCAATTTCCAGATTTGATTATGTAACAAAATAGTGGGTTACAAAAAAAAGCCCTAGATGATTTGAATGACTAACTGACCAAGAGGCACATTAAAGGATTGGACATAATATTCAGAGGTTCAACCAGATGATGCAGTCAGGGACCATGATTTCCAGTTGGACATCAATATTTTATAGACATAGTTGGGTATTTCTTCCACTTCTTGGGTCCATTCCATGATTCCACAGATCACAACACTATACATATATTTTCAAGGGTATTGCTCCTAACCGACTACAGCAATTTGAAGCTCTAGTATTGAGCAAACAGGAAAACATTGGTTAAGGAAGGCATTTGTGAAGGGATTTCCTTAAGCTGTTTTGTCTTCCTGGATGGTAAGCTATTCGGTCTGATTCCCATTTATGTTCACTTTTCACTGCTCTAGCAATGTAAAAGGGCCTGGAAATGAGAGTTAATTAAACTGATTAGAAATGTAATTTACACCCACTTTATGGCTCCCTTATTCTGCCAGAGCAGTTTTTCTTTCAATTCATGCATCTGATGAAGTCAGTTGCAACACAGGAAAGCTTATGCCACAATAAAATTGTTGGTCTTTAAAGTGCCACCAGACTCCTCGTTGTTTATTTGTCACAGCAGTGTAACAGGTCTTCAGTGTAAGAATCCAGTATATTAAGTTCAATATTCAGTACTGGTTAATGAAATTGTGTCCTTGTTTCTCAGAAAAAAAGAGGAACCAGAGCTAAATTGGGCATTTGTCTTCAGAATACAAACACCAGCTAACTTTTATTACTTCTGAATTTTGCTTTTGCATCACATTTTGTTGGGTTTCTCCATATTTTGTGGGGGTTTGTCATGCCCAGGATTGTTATCTTTCTTGATTTGAACTTTGGTACAAAGGAACAAAGTTACAAAATCAAATGTAACTTAATCTAAGAAAGATAATGATTCATAAATCTTTAGAGCCTCAATTAAAATTGGTGCATACAGATACATAAGAACATAAGAACAGCCATACTGGGTCAGACCAAAGGTCCATCTAGCCCAGTATCCTGTCTGCCGACTGTGGCCAATACCAGATGCCCTAGAGGGAGGGATCACAACAGGTAATCCTCATGTGATCTCTCACCTGTCACCCACTTCCAGAGAATCAGAGGCTAGGGATACCATTCTGACCCATCCTGGCTAATAGCCATTGATAGATTCATGGAAGTTAGGCGTATCTCGCTCTTTTTTGAACCCTGTTAAAGTTCTAGCCTTCACCGCATCCTCTGGCAAGGAGTTCCACAGGTTGACTGTGCGCTGAGTGAAGAAAAACTTCCTTTTGTTTTAAACCTGCTGCCTATTAATTTCATTTGGTGACCCCCTAGTTCTTTTATTGTGGGAATAAGTAAATAACTTTTCCTTACTCACTTTTTCCATACCAGTCATGATTTTATAGATCGCTATCTTATCCCCTCTTAGTCTCATGTTTTCTAAACTGCAAAGTCCAAGTCTTTTTAATCTTTCTTCATATGGGACCCATTCCAAACCGCTAATCATTTTTGTTGCCCTTTTCTAAACCTTTTCCAATGCCAATATATCTTTTTTTGAGATGAGAGGATAATATCTGTATTCAAGATGTGGGTGTACCATGGTTTTAGATAGAGTGAATAAGATATTTTCTTATTCTCTATCCCTTTTTTAATGACTCCTAACATTCTATTTGTTTTTTTGACTGCCGCTGCACACTGAGTGGATGTTTTCAGAGAACTCTCCACAATGACTCCAAGATCTTTCTCTTGAGTAGTTGTAGCCAAATTAGTTCCCATCATATTGTATATATAGTTGGGATTATTTTTTCCAATGTGCATTACTTTACATTTATCAACATTAAATTTCATTTGCCATTTTGTTGCCCAATCACTTAGTTTTTAGATAATTAAAATTTATGGTTTATCATATTAGCTATTCCTCTTCAAGAATTATCATCATCATAGGCTGGTACAATTTTCAAAATATTTTCTTTTATTTAATATTTTCTTTATATTTTCTTTATATTTTCAAAATATTTTCTTTCTTTAATATTTTCTTTATATTTTAAGACACAATATAAAATAGTTAAAACATTTTCACATTGAATTTCAGTGGCACCCTCCTTAGAAATCTCCATTGTGTTATTTCAATCTTGTTGATTGTTTGCTATGTTATTAAATTATGATCTTGATTAAATTGAAGCTGAGGAACATTACTTATTGATTTGATATGCAGCCATTACATACCTTCATATATAGACTATTATGAGTACTATGAGATATGCTGCACATACCACAATGCCAAGTAGTAAAACAATATGCATTGAATTTATAAACTATTTTGTAGTGTTAACATTTTAAGTGAATGTAGTGATCAATAAAAAGGCACCGAACTGACAAAGCTAGAGATCAAAGTGTGCTATTTATCCACACAACAAGCACATAAAAAGCAGCAACATTGTAAACTTTCCACACAGATTCAATAATATGCCTCAACCTGGTGCTAAAGGAATCACCTCTAGAAGTGAAAGGGGAATTTAGCTTCAATGCTCAGTCATTCAGCCTCTGCTTAGGCTGCCAACAAGAAAGCCAATTAATGTCAATTCTACTGGTGGCAATTCTGTAACGTGGACATATGTCTACGCAGAACCAATGTAGTATCAACATCATGGGCAGTGTAACCTAATGGACACAGCACTGGTCCAGAGTCCTGCATTCTATTCCCTGCTCTGCTGGGTAATTGAGAGCAAATCATTTTACTTCTCAATGCCTCGGCTTTCCTCATGTTTGAAATGGGTATGACAAAGACCCCTACTATAATGAGAGCTAGCTATTCTTTTATTAGTATAAGTCATTTTACAGGATCTACGTAATAAGTATCAGATGGTAACTTTCAGGTTGAAATCCCTGTCACCTTCCCAAGTGAGTTGCCCAAGCAACTTCTAGCTTAGAATTTGCCCTTGGTCTATTCTAAGATGTTATTAATTTGAACCAATAACCTTAGAGAAAAACTCTCATGTTCTATTACACAGTTTTGTAGTAATATAAAGTATTTAGAAGGTTTCTGCATTGTATTTAATTATAATATGGATCAGTATTTCTTTTAACAATATTTTTCTTAAATAATTACTATGTTTGAGATAAGTTACTACAGTTTTCAACCAGTAAATGAACCAAATCTGAATTTTTGATCCTATCCAAATTCATCTGTCATGAGCAGCTAACAATTGGGAGAAGGGTATTGCAATGTTATACGGATCCTACACTACATATTCAGGAGACCTATGATGTTTCTCATAATTATGCATAACTGTCATTTTCTGAAAAAGCAATTTCATTCCAGAAAGGAAATTTTAGGACAACAGAAGCTAGGTTGGCCTAAGGCAGCATAGAGTAAAAGACAGTTTAGAAATACGAAGGATTTAGAGTTATAGATTGGGGTTAGGTGTTTTGTAGTTTTCCACAATACTTTTCATTTGACTAAACTACTTATAGTAGTGCTTATTAGTACTTGCTTTCTGGAGACCAATAAGCTACTTTATAGGTATTCAAGTATTAATTATCAACTGCAAACACTTACTGCAAAAAAGGTGAGAGTTCTTAGTACAATAGGTAAAATACAGCTCTGTGGTGGTTTGTTTCTGTTTGTGTATTTATCCCTTCTTTACTATACTGATTTCTCATATAACAAATGGAAGACATCAATAGAAAAATGCATTTTTTTCTAAGCTTTGACAAAAACTAATAAGGAAAGGAAATATAATTTAATTTGTAATAAGCTGCTGCAAATTATAGAACTATTGTACAACAACCATAAACCATTTTGCACATGGCAGGGACCAATTATGAAATAATAAATAGGAATAGTTTGCACTTATATGACACCAGCCAGATGAAGATCTTGAATTGCTTTATGGTGGGAGCCTTTAAAATCTTGCCAATTTTAATTCAGATAAATAGTTACCTCGACATCTTCATTTTTTTCTGACTTTTTTTTTTAAGTAAAGTACCTCTAATATTGAATATACTGATATTATCTATCTGCAAGCACTTATTTGGCACTCAAACTCCCAGTTAAGATAATGGGAGTCTTAATCACATTCGTATAACAGTAACAGTTATTTTACAGAGCCCAAGAGTATGCTAAATCCCTTACAAAATAGGTAAGGTCATATGACCCCGACCCTGAGTAGTTTATGAACTTATATCGTACACAGTGCAACTGGGGAGAGGCTCAGGTGACTCAGCTAAAGCTGTTGCACACCCTAAAAAAATAGTCTAAATAGTAAAATAGATTGTAATATTTTTAAATGCATATAAATAAACAGATGACTCAGTTGGTTAATTCTTATAGAACTAGAATGTTTTTGAGATTGTTTTATTTAAATGGAATTAATGTCTTCTTCATGTCTTGGTTCATAAAATATCTTTTCCTTACACAGAAAGAAAATAATCTAACTGGATAGGAATTTTTTTTTATTTCCTTCATCAAAATGCCAATAAATACACATAGCTAAGGGAGAGAATAGGCACAAGCCGTAAACAGACATCAATAATCAGTCAAAAGCAGGCAGAGGAGGCTCTCCACATGTATCACTTGGAGGTATTACATAATTTGCATGTAAATGAGAATTTTTTTACTTGAGAAAACCTATTAAAACACGTAGGATCAATATTGTAAGACGAAAAGAAATTACATTTATTATCAGGAAATGCTTACAGAATCTATTCATTCATCTAATTTAAGCACACTTCATATATATTTCAAATAGATCATGACTTTTTGATACTGTAGTTTTTTCAAATACAACCAAGTGACTGAATGATTGTGTTCTGTATAAAAAGAACGAAAGCACTGGCTTAGCCAGGATGTGGAGATGAGAGTGGAATAAAAGCAGAAAGGTAGGAAGAGGAATGGTAAAGGAAGGGGTGAAGCAAAGGGAAAAGAATAAAGCAGCTCTCTTTTCTTTTCTTTTTTTTTCTCTTGGTGAAATGTTTAAAAATAGACACAATTATAAAACCAAATTTCCAAGAAAGTTGCTTTCACCATCAGTTCACTCTTACCTATGTTTTCATAAGTTTTTACAAAAATCAAAATGTATTGGTCCAAATATCACTGTGTAAACCTTCTGCTAGGTACTGCCAGCAGCAGCCAGAGCTGGGGTCAATATCTAGGAGTTCCTCTTCATCCATCCAACACAGAATTGGCTCTAGGCTTCATCCAGTTACCTGGGAAATTCACACAACACCCCTGGTCACCTCTGAGAGGCAGTGCTTCCCCACTCACAAGTACAGAGTCTGTGTGTGGAAAATAAACCTTTAATAAAATGGGAGGGAAGTAACTTGGAATTAATTTGGGAAATCACCACAAACAAAGTTCAGAACCAAAACCATGAGTAACAGTCCTGTCTCAAATAGGCTGGGCAATGTCCTTTTCCTCTCAGGTTCTTAAGTCCAGCAATGTAAATGTCTCCTTCACATGCCCAACCCTTCTGTGCACCCCACTCACAGTTGCTGGCCTTGGACAGGGGAGACCCAGATTTCAGAAGTGCATCTGCAGAGTTCACCTCCCATCCTGACTTTGGGGAGGTAAGGAGGCTGGTCACTTGCCATCCACTTGCTCGCTGCTCTCTGCTGCCACCTTGCTGGCCATTCGTCTCACCTTACTGCTGGCACTCTGCTGGCTGCTCATTGCACCTCTCCATCGCTGCCCTGCTGGTGGTCCATTACGCCTCTCCAACACCTCTCTGCTGGCTGCTCATCATGCTGCTGCCACTCTGGTGGCCGCTCATGACATCTTCTGCTGGCTTGTGGTGGATTTGGTTCTTGGCCAAACCTAGTGATTTCAGCTCTTAGTGATTTCAGTTCTTGTCCCAAGCACAGTCTAGCCACATGAAATTCCAGCATCCACTGGAGTAAATTTAAAATTATAAAAGAGTTACCTTATGGAGTCTCTTCCAGTTCTGTCATTAGAACAGGGGGAGAAACAGGTTGAACCAGTTTTACAGCTCATGCCTGGAGGGCATGCAGCCTGCTGATTCAAAGTCCTCCCTCCCCAGTTGACTTCACAGAGCTTTGGCAGAAGAGCCCCTGTTCATCCAAAGTTCTTTACACTGACAATCTCTCTGCTTTTGAACTGAGTTAAACACAGACTGATTTTCAGCATTCCCACAATAACTGCAAGCATCTGTGATCATATCTCACAATTCCTGCATTTAGTGCCAACACAATTTGTGACCCCACAACAGCCAAATTGGTTACAAGGAGCAAAACACCATTGTTAACAGTTGAATATCTAGCAGGCCTAAGCAAAGAAGGGGAAAACTATATTTACATAAATACACCCAGGATTTCTTTTTCGTTCCAGCTGACTATAAGGGAAGCATTGATTCACACCCTGCTTACAACTGTTTAAAATGACATAAAAATGATTGAAAAACATATATTGATACAAAAGTATCAGCCAGCTTCTAACCCCACATCTTTATATCTATACACGTCAGTTCAAATTTGAATAAACTGACCCCTCTATTATTTCAAAGTAGAACAAACAAAACAGAAGAGTGAATTATCAAATATCACATATATTCTATATTACAATGCTGCTGATATTTAATCAATCCAGAAAACATTCACATCTTTTGACTTATGTCATCATAACAGGACTGTAATTTCACACAGTGTCACTATCTTCTTACGAAAAGAAGGGAAAGGAATATCTTGTACTGTCATTTTGTTCTTTGTAGTTTAGAATGTGAGAGATTCCTTAATTGACATAGTGTCATTGCAACAAGTCTATTCCACATAATTATACTATGGCAACTGAAACCAGCTGTCAGCCATTCCATTACACTAACTACAAATAGACATCTCAAGAAAAGTCGCTGTTTCAAGTACATCAATTTAACACCATTACTTCTTTTCTTTTAAATGTTTTTGTACTTAGTGGCTTGAAATATGTAGAGATTAAGAAAAAAATGAATAAAATCGTACTTTCAAAAACACAGAGCTCCAAGAATTTTCTTAAAAATTCTAATGCATATTTGTATGCAATTCTTACCAGTCTTACAGATGAGTAAGACTCTTTTACAATCTACTAATTGTATTAACAATATCTTAATTATACTATTTTACATCTGAATTCTGACTCATGATTTTGTAAGGCATTCCCAGTGGGATGTAGATGCCCCTTTTCGTGTTATCCAAAGTACTCCTGGAGTGTGGGAGGAATTATTCTGTTCTTTCCATTCCTCTCACAATCCATTTTCTTTCTCTTCCAACCTCACACAGGCTTTCTCCCATTCACATTCTCTCTCCCTGCTCCTCCACTATTTCCCATCTTCCATTTTCCTTATATATATTTGCACGCTTATTTTTCCTTGCTTTCCATTTGCAAAAGCCTAACCCTAACATTTGCCCTTTCTTTTAACCCCCTTCAAGTTCCTGCCCTATACAAACCCTATAACACTTAATCTTCCTCCCTACACCCCGCATTTCCCCATCTCTCTGTCTCTCCTATACAGTCTTCATCACCATTTAGTCTCTTCTTACCCATATATTCCTCTGAACCTCTCGCTTGCACACTGCATCCCCTTGTACCCCCTCAGTCTCCTCCAGCACTGTCAGGCTCCCTCATGCTCACACACTCCCCTACCTCTTCACAATTTCCTGTTCAGCCTCTTATTCACAGACTAGGAAGGGCAACCATCTTTCCTGAGGGAAGCCAGTCTTCAGTTTTGTTAAAAATAATGGGAATTGATAACCATCTTTGCTAAGGGAAGACTTACATAACACTGTTGGTAATTGATGGCCATGTTGATACAGGACAATTTGACTTCAACTTCATTTAAATTAATGGATGATGGAGGCTCTCTTGAATAAGGAAAAAATTTCAAGTTTGAAGCAGAAATCACAAAATCCTGTGAATGACATTATATATATTCCATATTCTTTATGAAAATATATTTATGGTATGAATATGGCATAACTAAGATGTACTTTATGCAAGATAACTCATGTGGGATATCATTGGAAAGGTTCTGATTTACTAAATATGATTATTCTATTTGTATGCATGTATCATTTTTGTATCTGAAATTAGGAATGCTGACTATGTATCTGTAGTTCAGCTATGTTACTTCAGGTACTACAATGGAAAAGCTAGACAGGGCTGATGGTCCATCAGCAAGGACAATGGACCAAGAAAAGGCTTGGTCTTCCTGCAGACACTCCATACTGCCACTGACTCATGAACACTGTGATACTATGGAGTCAGCTGACCTGTTCATCTTATACTAACTTGCATCTTAGACTGCTTACTTAGCAAGAGTTAAAGGGTACTTAGGCTGGCAGAAAAGGCAGGCTCAGTGATGTCGCCAGCTCATCAGGTGACATCCCTTGGGAGTCCAACCTGCCATTCTAGAAAACTAATAAAACTACCAAATATTGTTAGAATTGAGACAAAATAATGAGTGCTAGCCAAAGTGGGTTTTGTAGTGACAGACAGGTATCACTTCAAACAACATTGTCCATTCAAGGGGATTTTTATAACATTAAAAATTGTATTTTTGCATCAATGTTTTATAATGGCTGGCTCAGTCACTGATCTAATTATCATTGAGAAGGGATTCCCCCACCCTCCAGATACATCTTAATATAGCAGCAATTATGTGTAGCCCATTCTTTCTCCTGGCTCAGCTTTTTATACTGCTTGCTTTCTTCCAAGAGCTGTCGATCTGGTAAGCTAAATACTTCATTAGCACATCAGTCTCCCTACAGATGCAAATGATCCCTTCTCCTTTTCCAAAATACAAATGGAGTCCCTCCTACTCTAACTACACCCAGGGTCCTTTTTGGGTTCTAACTTACACCCAAGTTAGAGCTGGCTTCCCCAGTGCTCAATTTACAGCATCCTGTCACAGACTCCTATGGCAAATGCCGCTCACAAGAATCTACCCCACCAGCACAGTCTTGTCAGAACAACTGATAGATACTGAAGGTGCCAGCAATTAGACACACACAAATTGTCTCACTGTATAGGCAGGGAGGCTACTCAATTATGGGACTGCATGAAAAGCAGAGTTGGGGAATTCAGGGAGCTGATTGTGACTCCTGGCTTCTTGAGGCCTAAAGTTGTTTCTGGGCAGCAAAATCCACCGTGATATGGTCCTTTAATGGATCTTGCCCCGCGGAGGGCTGCTGCTGTGGAGCTCCATTCTGCTATTCCCCCCTTCCCTGCCTCAACAGACCGGGATCCAGGCAATGGGGCAGATGCTAAAAGCACAAACCTGCTCGCTCATTTGAAAACCCTAAAACCACTCTTGCAAACAGGTAAGACACAAGAAGAAAAAAAATCTTTCTCCTATGGTTTGTAAATACTTGTATCTTTGCAGCTTTAATTCTAAATGAAAAGATCAATAAAACATGGCATCCTTAAGCATTATATTTTAAATAACAGTTACATGTAAATAGCCTCCAAAAACCAGTTTAGTCAGAATACGTCTGCTATTTTTAATTTAAAAAATTAAAAAATAAACTAATATTCACAGTATGGTGAATCTATAGTTGAATCCACCCATTGTGAGATTCAATTGCAAACAACAGTCTGTAGGAAGACTACTGAATAATGCTGACTGGGAAGACACAATAGAATAGATTGTACCTTTGGAAAGTAGAGCTGTAATCCTGTTTGTATGAAAAGGAAGAATGGAAGTTTTGGTATAAACTCTACTAAATCACAGAAGCCTGACACAACACAGCACAAGTGACATCTTTTTTCAAAGAAGCCCAAGGCTCATTGAGCCTAGCAATTCAATTACCCTCTCAACCTAGAAAGGACCCCCCCTTCTGAGTTGAGGTCTACTGGCAAAGCTACTTGGAACAGTCTACATTGTACATGGCCTGTAAATATCTAAAAAGCCTCAGGCTTTAGAGAACAAGAATCCTTGACCTTTTATGATTGCTACAGTAGTTTTTTTCTTACGAAACGCACTACAGAGAATAGAGTCCTTAAATAGCTGACAAAAGAATATATTTGTTTTATGCCACTGTTTAAATAGTTTATGTTTAGAATAAAACCAGTTTAAATGAATATCTCAGTCTACCTACTAATTAGAGAATATGGGCACAACAAAGGATAGGCAAAGTAGTTTGCATAGTATGATTTAGGATATGACTACACTACAGCTGCTACAATGGAAGAGCTACAGTGCTCTATCTATACCACTGTAGTGTAGACACTACGGGTGCATCTAGACTACAGGGTTTTTTCGGAAAAAGTGGGCTTTTTTCCAAAAAAACTTTACCTGTGTCTAGACTGCTGCTGCGTTCTTTTGAAAGTAAATCGAAAGAACACAGAAGTTTTTTTGACAGCAGAAAACCTCGTTTTATGAGGAAGAACGCCTTTTTTCGAAAGTGCTGTTTTGAAAAAAGGCTCTATGTAATGCAAACTGTGCTTTTTCGAGAGAGAGCATCCAGACTGCATGGGTGCTCTCTTTCTAAAAAGCGGCTTGCTTTTTCAAAAGTTCTGGTTGTAGTCTAGATGCTCTTTTTTGAAAGAGGCTTTTTTGAAAGTATCTTTCGAAAAAGCCTCTTTCAAAAGAGGCTTGCAGTCTAGACGTAGCCTACCTGTATCCATAAAAGAGGTTTTCCCACCAATGCAATAAGCCCATCTCTCTGAAATGTGCTATCTAGGTCAAGAAAAGAATCCTTCCATCAACCAAGCCACATCTAAGGCTATGTCTAGACTGCAGCTCTTTTCCTCTCATACACACTCTGCTGCTGAGACCATGCACCCCCACCCCACTTCTGCACCCTCCTCCCGGACCCCCCAAACACTCAGTCCACTCCTGCATCTTATCTCCCACCCAGAACCCCACACCCTCAGCCTGCTCCTGCACCTTACCTCCTACCCAGCCCCTTCCCCAGCCCCAGCCAACTCCTGCGCCCATTTTGTCATAATGGCTGGCTTGCTGATGGCCTGTGGAAAGGCCTGCACCGAGTGGGCCCTGTGGGCCATGGGCCAACAAGTTTGAGAACCACTATTCTAGCTCTTTGGTATAGTTCAGTTTTGTAGGTGACTGGTAATCAAAATACCAAGAAAAACAACTCTCTCTCTAAGCATAGCCTCATGCTGGGCAATGCCCTTCTTCTGACTGTCCTGTAGCAAACAAAAACCTTCAGAATTTTTCTTCCTGATATTATCTTCCAGCCCTTCAGGATTCTAGTCAATCCTTCTTCCTCCCCTTAACAGCAGGGGCCTCTGTATATGCTCTGAGGGGAATAGCACAGGGGGAACCCACACCCACCTTCTACTCTGGGTTCCCTGACATTGGAATTCTTAACAATTGAGCTATCTGCTCAGTAATACAAACCCTTATTCAGAGTCTTTTCTTTCTAGGGCCTCTTCTTACGTATCTATGTACTCCCTCTGGATAGTTGTTCCCCTCAGGTCTTTTCTAATCCCAGTCCTGGGCTTAATCATCCACTCCCTTGGGACAGAGTGACCATTACATTGCCTTTGAAGCGGAGAAATCACCTTGCTATAATGCTTCCATATGGGAATTTGCTTTAAGTTTTAGGATGCTATAATGTAGTGACAAAGGGGAAGATCAGCAGATTCATTATTGCCCTGCATCTTCTCTGCTCGGAGCTTCTCTGTTTCACTACATTTCAAGGATGCATTAACAAGTGATGTGCCTCAAAGTAGTACAGTACCATGAAAACAGATGCCTAGCATTCATAAAAATAAATGCTGCAGTGACATTATAGATTATATAACAGAGCACTCTATATGCAGATGCCAGACACAACGTCACAATAATTGTTAACCATGTTAACTTGTAATTACATTATAAATGACATATGTCTTAACTTTTTTTCCCCAATGTTTCTTGTCAATATATACAATTTATGGCAATGATTTCAGCTCAATATAGCATGCAACATAAAACAGAAATAAGTTGACTGTTAATTCACCCACTATGTGGCTGCTAGCTTACCCTCAATTAGTAAATGAGACCCACTTTTCTCTCATTTTACATATGGGAACTCCAGGAGAGGGATGTTAAAATGGTTAAACATTTTAAGTCAGGGCCTGCTGCTGGCCAGCCACACAGCTCCAACGTGGCTATGGGTCCTGCCATGGCCACAAGGCCCTGGCACCAGTCCTGCTGTGGCTGTGAGGTCCTACCACCAGGGCTGCTGAGCCCTCTGCCCTGGTCTACCTATGGAATTATTTCAGAAAATAAAACATTATTTTGAAATAGCAAGCGGAACGTCCACACTACTAAGCGCATTATTTTGAAATAACGGGCTGGTTATTTCAAAATCTATACTCCTGCTTTCCTTGAGGCATAACATTTATTTCAAAATAGTGTTAGAGTGGCTGCTCTGGTGCTACTATTTCAAAATAATTGGCCTCCAGAGGCCTCTCACAGCTGCACTTGTGGCCACTCTGGCCACATCTGCCAGCTCCACTGCTCCCCTTCTCCTGCGGAGCTTTTAAAGCAGCAGGTTGCAGGAAAGGGGCGTGTGGCATGTACAGAACAGACCTTTGCCAGCCCCATGCCACACCTCACTATCCAAGGAGCCATGGCAGACCCCAGTGCTCTCTCTGAGCCTCCCATGGCTTCCAGCACTCATGCAACACCCTCAACTGTCCCTGGCCAGGGACACAAGAGAACACCTGCCTGGACTGGTGTGGAGATCCTGGATCTCATCAAGATGTGGAGCGAGGAGATCAACCCCCAGGATCTCTGCACCAGAAAAAAGAATGCCGATGTCTATGGCTGGATGGCTGCCAATCTGGCTAAAAAAGGACCAGGTCCACATGAAAATAAAGGAGCTCCGGCAGGCCTAAAATAAGGCCAGGGAACAGAGTGGATGCTCTGGTCGGCACTTCACACATACCGTTAGTATGACCAGCTTGATGCCATCCTGGGAAGGGGGCTGGTCATCTCTGCCCCAATTCCCCATCATCATCAAGTACTGCCAGGACATGTCCAGCGTTCAACCTCCATAAGGGTGGGGTTGTGGAGGGGGAGGAGGAGGAAGAGGACTAGGTGACCATGCCCACAAGCTAGGAGCTGGTCCCTCCCCTCCCCCAACCCCGCCAGGATGTCTCCCAGGTGTTGGAGGAACCCAGGGAAGGCACTTCAGGTGAGATCTATAACTTTCCCTATCTACACATGGGGGGCAGGAGGCAGGTTGCCAGGGGCTGTGTGCTCCTCTCTCGACCTACTCAGCTTGGGGGGTTGCACAACAGCCTGGTCATCTGTGTGCATATGGAGCACCAGTCCGGAGCACTCAGCTCCCTGATGCTCTTGCACAGGATCAACTCGGTCCTTCTCACAAGGTTCCTGGAGAGGCCTGCCTTATTGCAATCTCTGTGGTGGGACAACTTCCCATGACAAGCCACCATTAGGATGTGTGGGGGCATGGAACTACACAGCAGTGCCGCATAGGGTCATGCCCACACTTGGGCAGCATCTGCTCCCGGTCAAGCGCGGCGATGCCGGGGTGACCGATCCCCTGCATGGGAACCTACCGGGGGAAGCAAAGAAAGGGACCCCAGTAGCACTCTCTTCTGGAAAGTGACCTCTGACACTAACACACTGTCCCCGAACACTCTTTCACCTCCTCCAACGGGCAGGGATAAAAGTTCTCTCTGTGCAGGATGTCGCGGGACACAATAGGAAGCTGAGCTGCCCCGTCTCTCGCTCTCAGTCTCCTGGCCTGACTGGCACTTCTCCATGCCTGCTTCCCTGGGCTATGGATGTAGTGTTGCTCCCCTGGGACATCTGTGCCCCTGCTAGAAAGTGCCCGCTGTCTAGGCAACAGATGGCCTTGCTCAAAGCACATCACCATTGTCTGAACCAAGACGTTCAGTGTTGGCTCAGAGATTAGAGCTAGGCTTCATGCACATTGTCTTCTGGAATGACTGTCTTTGTAACTTCTTCACAGCTGAGCCAGCTATGAGTGTAGTGCATCCACCATCTCCCAAGCCATCCTCCCAACTCTGCAGGATCCCCGGGGTAAGAGAACTCGTGAGGATTGCTGCATGAGGAAATGCTTCCAGTCCCTCATTCAGGGGCTTGACAAAGAGAGCCGGGAGTGGGCCACTGACCAGAAGGCGCACCAGGCTGACTGGAAGCAGCAGAAGACCACCTGGGACTAGCTGGTGAGCCAGCACAAGGCCATGTACTCCCCTCTCACCTCGGTGATGGAACACATGGCTTCGTGCATGGAGCAGGCCGCCAGCCACCTCCCTAGCCTGACCCCCTGGCTTCCCCAACTAGCTGCCAGGGCCCCAGAATATGTGGTGGTGGTACTTCGAAGGCAGCCAAAGCCTCCTGAGCTGAACAGGGCAAGCATCACTCCCAACCCCATCCCTGACCACCCCTTCCCCAAACTCCCTGCTCCCACATTCCAGGTTCTTTTCCTATTCCCTCCCTTGTTTTATATGCCCCCCAATAAACAGACTTGTTTGTTCAAAAAAAAAAAAAAAAGGAGTATTCTTTATTTGCTCTGCAGGGGAAGGAGGAAGCTGGGAAGGGGGGGTCGGGGAAGGGAGGAAGGGGGAGGAAATGCACACAGAGGGAATGCAGGGATTGCTTGTGGAGAGGCTGGGAGAGAGTGTCACAGCTGGCCAGGGCTGAAACTCTCCCTCAAGACCTCCCAGACGATCAAAGCCCCTTGATGTGCTCATCGAATGGCACAGGTGTTCAGCTATTGTAAGCCTTGGCCAGCTGTTCAGCCTCTGCCCCCCCCCCACTCTGGCAGGAAAGTCTCCCTCTTGCTCTCGCAAAGACTGTGGAGCACACCGCAGTCCACCACCACAAAGGGGATGTCGTGCTTACGGGGGTCCAGGCAGGTAAAGAGACTCCTACACCTCCCCCTTAAGCAGCCAAAGGCACACTTCACCACCATGTGGCACCTACTCAGCCTGGTATTGGAGTTCTCCTTGGTGGAGGCCAGGCTGACCTGGTAGAGCTTCATAAGCCAGGGGAGCAAGGGGGAGGCTGTATCACCCAGGATGATGATGGGCATGTCCACGTCCCCAACCCTGATTGTGCAGTTGGGGAAAAAGTGCCGGCATGCATCTTCTGGAACAAGCCTGAGTTCTGGAAGATGCATCGTTGTGCACCTTCCCCAACCACCCAAGGTAGATGTCCAAGAAACTTCTCTTGTGGTCCACCAGGGCCTGCAGCACCATTAAAAGTACACCCTTATATAGTCCGAGGCATGGTGGTGGGGAGCCAGGATGGGGACATGGGTGCTGTCTATGCCCCTCCCATCCCACCTCGCAGTTGGGGAAGCCTTCAAAAGTCATCCATGATGGTGCTGATGTTGCCCAGTAACGACCCTCCATAGCAGGATGTTGTTGATGGCCCTGGGTACCTGCAGAAGTACGGCCCAACTGTGAATTTCCCCATGCCAAACTAATTCCTGACAGAGTTATAGCTGTCCAGCATGGTGAGCTTCCACAGGGCAATGTCAACACACTTCTGCAGGGGGGATGGCGGGTTGCAGTCAGGTGGCCTTTCTCCTGAGGGGTGATCCATTCACAGAACTTCAGGAAGGTGGCCTTCCACATGCAAAAATTCTGGAGCCACTTCTGGTCGTCCCATCGCTGTAGGACGATACAGTCCTACCAATCAGAACTGGTCTCTCTCCTCCAGAAGCGGCATTGTACAGTGTCCAGGCGGTTTACGAGCATTTGAAGACACAGGAGCACCAGGACCTAGGTGAAGGGATCCTCTGGTTTGGGTTGGTCACAGTCTTGCTGCAGCAACATGTGAACAGTCTGGATGAACTGTGCCATGAGGTGCAGCATGAGGCCTGTGAGCCTGACACTGCTGCGGAGCAATTCCAGCTCCATGGTGTCAGTGGTGCGGTATCCACAAGGGCAACCGAAGCACACTGCATCTGTTTGTGTCTCACAAGGGGGTATGCAGTGGAAGAGTGGCGTGTGAGATGTGGCTGTAGAGAGGAGCCCCTCAAAGCATGTCTCCCAGCTTACCTGACCAAGCAGCCACAGGAAGTGCCCATTTTCCAGTGCCCTCTCCAGAGTGCTTCTAGGGGTTCTAAATCCAAGGCAGGCTCCAATCAGTGTGGACAAGCTATTTTAAGAATAATTCTGAGCTTTTGTTGCTTCCCCATAGTGAGGGCCTGATATTTCAATTTTGTTATTTCGGGAGTTATTATTTCGATTTTACTTATTTCAAAATTATTTCCTCATGTAGACATGCCCTCTGTGGCCAGTGCTGTTCTGACCCAGTGCAACTGGCCACCACCATAGTTTACTAGCAGGGACCTGTTAACCGGTTAACTGGTAAGCATATCAGTAAGCCTCATGCTTGCCAGTTAACCAATTAACATACCTACTCCAGGACTAGCGGGATGTGTGTGAGAGACAGGTGGCAGGACTGGCAGAATGCATGTTTGAAATAGGTGGCCAGCTGCAGCTGCAAACCTCTCACCCAGAACAGCCACAAGTCATACCAGAAGTCTCCAATTCATCTGGAGTAACAGCACATCAAATTTCACCAAAAGACTTAAATGAGTTTTTGAAAAGGAATGTGATAACTAATAATTTTTCAGGATTAGAGTGTTCCTTATAGCCTGATTAACACAGACATGATACTACCTATACTTTTTGTTAGTCTCTAAGGTGCTGCAAGACTATTTGTTGTTTTTTATATATTTTCATGTTAGCTGTGCAATCACCTTTAACTTTGTATTTTTGACTGTTAAAAAGTAAAATTTCATCTGAAGGCAAGAGAAAATATCTTTCTCCATTAACAGGATAGCATCTGGAAATAGTCCACCTTATTAAAATGGATTCTATTTATTGTTGTAGTCATTTATTAATAACTATTGTGTTTTATAAATAAAAATAATAACGCTTATTTACTAGAACCATGATAACAAAAAACATCCATCCCTGAGATGGGCACCTGTAAGGCAAGTGTCAGCCCAAAGCAAATTTTAATAAGAAAATTGTAATAATTTCCTGCAAAGAATTATTCTGTAATGGGAAAAAAATGCTCTGTGACTACAGTAGCTGAGTCAGTTAACAATGCTGTGAATACATTACACTGAAGTGTCAGTACTATTAATTGGTTAAGTCAATCCAGAACAAATACCCGAATGAGAAATAAATCTGCTGAAGAAACAGATTTACCATGCAGTCTGTGTGTTTACAACCTGCCAAAGAACAATATCAGTAAGAATAAATTAAAAATTAAGAAGAATCTGTTAAACTTGATCATATAGGTTTTAAACCTTGTTTTATTAGAGTTTACAAAAGATAAGGATTGTAATTCAATCACACAAGGAGAAATACAAGCAACTGCTGTTCTTGCATTTTGTTTACTACTGTAAACCCACTTTTACCTTATTTGCAATACTCGTGATAAATGACTTGATGTCTAGATTAGTTGGGCAGCTCTTCTGACAAGGAGCATCTGCACACTTTAAGCACCTAAGAAAAAAATTAAATGACTTAAAGAAACATACAGTACAAATACTGCCAATAGCAGACATTTTTCGTGTTCACGTTGATAAATTGATAATCTAATAGATAATAATGTTTTACATTTTTATAGAGACTTCCATATAAGGATTTTGAAGTGCTTTATAAACATTATTGAATTAACTCGCACAACAACATAATGACATAAGTTTTACTATTCACATTTTAAAGTGGGGATGTTGAAGCACAGCTATGTTAAACAAATAGCCCTAAAGACACACAAGAAGGCTGTGATGAGCCAAAGAGAGAACTCTGATCTCTCTATAGTAGGATGTTTTAGCCAGAACAACATCCTTCTTATATAACAAGCAGATCCACAAAATCCACTACTCTGCATGTACAATCTATAGCTATATTATATACACAAGTATGCTCAAAGAATGTTAAGACTGAAAAATTAAGCACTCAAAAGAGGAAATGCCACTGTTTTTATTATGCACGGAACATTATATAGGAGCCCAGTGCCTTGGCTGGAAATGGCAAACCAGAGCCAAAAGGAGATCTGAGACTCTGTGACTATGGACCCTTTAAGTCAATAAAAAGCAGCTATCCCAAAGCAGACCCGCAGAACACTGAGAAACACTGAGTTAACCCATCTTCACAATCTGACAATATATGTTTTCTTAGATCTAGCTTTACAGCAAATTCTTCTGTGATCTAAGGCAAGGTCTGGGTGCCTTAGTTTTTCTTACTCTTAAACAGCTGTACTGAATTTCAATTTATTAATAAAGTTTGACAGTGTAAATGATAGTATAATTTTGACAACTGAATAATCAGATTATAGAGTTGTATTTATTATCTTTACCAAAACAAATTTTTATTATTGAGATGGTTCACAATAGCAACTATTGAAAATATATTAATGAGGCAGGGTAATGTAAACCTTAACTGTAGCTCTTTTTTTTTTTTTGGTGGAGGAGGGTGTGCCATGAATATGCCAGTAGACTCATTCTGATAATAATACCATCTTCCAGTTCTCCGAGTGCTCTGCAGACTAAAGTGCATCAGGCTGCCATTAATCCCACTTATCACACTGACAGCTCAGTAATTACACTACTGCTATAGTCAGGTACTGTAGTCCTAATAAAATATCAGCCACTGCACAGAATGCATGCTGGTGAGATGTTTTATTAAACTTGGGGGGTTGATCATCAAGTGACATTAGTGTTGACCTATTTTTCTATTTGACAATAAATTATCCTTTGACCATGCCATAATAGATATTATAGAGTGCATTTACTGTACCAAACAGCAAAGGCACTGCATTCCAATGAGCTAGGCAAATGGTATAAATAAAATAGTAAAAATTCATGCCAGAATATTACCTAAATTGCTTTAAGTGACTGATACTGTGAAAAATCAGACACAGTACTATACTTAGGGGAATATGCCAACATTTTCTGTAAACTTCAATACTATTTATATTTCCCCTGTGACAGACTACTGGCTAAGCCATAGTTCTGCCACTACAGCCTGGCTGAAAAGGCCAATTACAGCCAGCTGAGTGAGCCCAGGCCTGATGGGCTAATGGAAGCAGCTGTGGGCCTCATTAGCCAGTGGTCTATATAAGGTAGCTAGAGGGGAAGTGGAGAGGGAGGAGCCCAGAGAGTGGCTGAGTGTGTGCCCACCCCAGCCAGAAGGAGAAGGTAGTTGAGGAAAACCAAGTTCTGTAAATAGAAGGTGGTGGGAAGCTGGCACAAGCAATAAAAAGACATGGGTAACTGCACAACAGAGGGTCTTCTGTGATTTGTGGCTGACAAAGGGGTCCCAGGGCAAGGGGCCTGGGCAAGGACCTTGCCGCACCCCCTATAAATTATTGCAAAGATTACCATTTGTTTTACCTTGCCGCCCCTTTTGAAATTCTCCTTTACTTTTCAAAGCTACTTTATTTTGTATTCAGTTTAAAACAGACTATAAGCAGCAAAAACAAACACAAAAAAACCAAACCTCCAATTCATTTGTTACAACTAATGCACTGAAACGTATAGTGATACATTCACATTTTAAAATAAAGCAACAAAATGCACTTCATTTATTTATCAGTGGTAATATCTTTACCCATATACATATTTATATTTAGATATATCTAAATCTCACATGTAAATTAACAATGAAATACAACAAACTCTTCTAGTTACCAATACATGTTAAACACTTTCTCCCTCCATCTATCCTTGGAATGACAATTAAATCATAGAGAGACATGTAAGTTCTATGATATTTTATCATTTTAAGACACAGGGCTATTCCCTATGACTGACTATTCTGAGAGCAAGACCTATACCCTGCTAAAGAACCATCAAAACCCTATTTTAAGAGCTTAAGTGATGTTACACACTATGAGAGTTTTACCCTGGTAACATATTTTTAAGGGAGGGGGGAAGAAGACATGGAAATAGTCATTTGAAAAGTTGTGATCCAAAAGGAAGTCAAACAACCAAGTCGGAGAGAAAAGAATGCTTTTTGTTGCCATATCAACAACTGAGACAGAAAGACATCATATATAGAGAAAATTAATTAAATGGACTCCAAAAACTCAATAATTAATCCTACCTTAGTGAAGATTCCATTTGCATTCTCATTTCTGAAGTAAGCACAGGCATACTAATTGTCCTATGTGACTAAAGCTAAGTATAAAACATTTATGCAAATTAACCATTTTTGCAAAATATTTACTAAAGAGATGCCCTGTTGTGTACTTTGTATCTAGTGCGATGGGGTTATAGAAATGTAGAACTAGGGAACTTTGCAATGTCTCTTCAAATCCAGCCCCTTTTGCTGAGCCATGGCCTACATGAGCCATATGGAAATAGAACCTAAATCTCTCCTCCTACCCGTGCCTTGTTTCCTTTTTTTGCTCTACTGGCTTCAATACCCCCACCTAACCACTTCTTTATTTTTTCCTTCCTCCACTTCTCAAGTTCACTTCTGCATTCCCTTGCATCTAGAAATTTCCCCCTCCCTTTTGCATCCCCTTGGCTCTCCCCCCACTTCCAGCAGTCTCTTAACTATTCTGGGCTCCCCTTCCTCTCATATTTCTTACAATCTGCCCTTAGTTCCATTGTGGTCCCCTTTCTCTTTCTTTCCTTTGAACCTTTCCTTACTCACCTGTAGTTACCCTCTTTGAAACCCTGGGATCCCACCTGTGGTCTTTGGCTTTTCTTGTCTCTTGCTCACTAGGAATCTCTTTCTTTATTTCACCTTTCTCTGTTCTTAACCATCCCTAGGGTTTCTCTTCATGTCTCAAGACATTGTAACCCATTGAGCCTCCCTCCCTCCCTATCTCTTCTCTACCTGCATTCTTTTCCTTCCTGCCACCAGAAATTCCTTAATATCCTGCTTCCAGACCAATCTACACTATTCTTCTGCCTTAGAATTGACTGTATAAATCCTTTTTCAACAGCTTCTTCCACTACCACCACTCCTTCCACATCTGTTTCCTAGTTCTTCCTGCCCTCATGTCCTCCCAAGTCTCTGTCTCTGGTGGGCTCTCCACAAATCTCCTATGTCTGCTTAGCTCTATCATTTCTGTATCTACGCTCAGACAAGGGGAGGAGGCAGCCAGCCAGTTGCTTCACAGTTGTTACTACTGGCAGGAGAAAAGAAGTAAAGTTCTGAGATTTTCTCAAAACCCTTCTCAGGGCTGGAAATGCAGCCTGTGGAAGTTGCAAGGAAAACACTGGGAGAAGTACTCCCAACACCTTTTCCATGGGGATAGGTCTTGTCCTAGACAAATTCTGTAATTTGAATTTCTTCTGCCATTTCATTCAGATGCAATATTGTTTTTTCTCTTCTCTCATACTGTAGTACATTGTATAGTCTCAAAGGCTACCGTGTTTTCACCCTTTTCACTCTCTATATAAATTATTTCCTTTTACTTCTATAATTTGCAATGCTTCAGAATGAGAAATGTTATATAAGTGAATTAAAGAACATCAGAGTGGGATTAAAGCATTTTGCTAGCAACTAGTATGGATATTATGACAATGCAAAAGAGAATCAGTATTCTTCATATAGGGTACATCTACACAACAGCATCATTTTGGAATAACTAACATTATTCCGAAATAACAAAGAGCATGTCTACATTACAAGCCACTATTTTGAAATAATGGCAAGCTGGAGGACTTCTTACAGTGACTCGTGGCAACCCTCATTTCACGAAGAGTAAGGGAAGTCGAAGGAAGAGTGTTCTGCCTTCAACTTGCTGCAGTGTAGACAGTGCCAAAAGCTGAATTAAGCTATTTCAACTTAAGCTATGCAATTGACAGCTGAAGTTGCATAGTTTAATTCAACTTTTGCCCTGCAGTGATGTACCCCACAGATCAGAAATCACTGCAATTACTTTTCTCATTAGAAGAAGACTTACCCGGCATTGCCTGGGTCCTTCAGAGAAGGGGACTGGAGGTGAGGGGGGTGTAGGAGTCAGGATGGGAGTGTGAGGAGCAGGACAGAGGGCTGGGGATGTATGTGTGAGTGCGAGTGTGAGGGTTGGGAGAGTGAGGAGGAGCTCAAGGTGGGGGGGGGGGTATGATACTGCTTTATCTCCACACTGGCTGGCTGGGGCCTTCTCTCCCCTCCCCCTGGCTGGCAAGGGCCTTCTGTTCAACCTCCCCACATCAGAACTGTGGCCAAGGCCCGAGAGAGTGGGGGGAAGGGTTTGGGGCAGGATTACCTAGTCTGGTGGTAGGCATGATGGTGAGCCCCAGCCTTGAAAGTCACTCTTTTGGTGGTATGACTGCTCCCAGTTCTCAATCTACAGTATAGCTCACTCCTGTGCTCATTGTCCCCAGTGGCTGCTCTCAGTATTGCATCCTGTGCCTGTCTCTTTCCATGTTATGGAAAACAGTCGCATCCCCAGCACTTCCTGTTTTCCTGGCACAACCAAGCCCTGAGCTTTCTTTAAGATAGAATAAGAGGAAGCTGCATTCCAAATTTGGTGGTCCTAGCTCTTACCGTTTATGACAGGGCTCAGCCACTTCACGAATGTTGGAAGTAGTCGTGGGCCTCAGGCAGAAGGAACAGAGCTGAGTTAGCCTACCCTGGGCTTTTCTTGGCCTAGGGTTCCTACCCCTGAGTTCCAGCCAGTGGAAGGGGCAGGACCTGAAGTGGATGGAACGATGCTGGGGGGCTAGCCTCCTCCCAGAATCGTCTGGTGTGAAGGCTTGGAATTAGACACACACCAAAAGGATTACAGCTCCTGGCCCTGTTGCTAACCCATTGTCCGGCAGCCATGAGCCAGGAGCCCTTTCAACTGCTGCTATTTAAAGGTTTCCAAGCTCACAGCTACAGGCGGCTATGAGGCAATGAGTTAGCAGCGGGGCTGGGAGCTGCTGCAGGCCAGATGAAAATGCTAGGCAGGCCAGATTCATCCCACTGACAACATCTTGCCCAGTCCTGATTTAGGAGAACCTCTTGAACAAGCAGATTCACAGACAGGCAGACAGATATACATTTCATAGATAGATAGATAGATTAGATAGATACACTGTGTTATGTTTTCTCATGGTCAGTAATTGTAAACAGGTAAGTAATAAATAGTTTGAATTTCTATTGGTAAATATGTTATGTATGGCCTAATAAGCAAATCAATAATATTGATATAATAATGCTTTTACTATGTCCATGGCTGAAACCTATGGTTGGTACACCTTTTTCTCGCCCCACCTTCCTCCACTGTTTGGTATCTGATTCCCTCTTTTGAAGTTTTAGGATGGTGATTTTATTAGAGTGTTGTTTTTAATCTAGATTTTGTTTTTATAATCTATTTATTATATATTGCTCTACAGCACCCTGAGTTCCTTGGCTTTATAAATAAAATTACTATGATAATATGTCTCACAAATAATAAATGCTGCCTATGTGGAGGAATATAATCCACTCAGTTTATGTATCTGTGTCTTCCAGTGAATGTCACAAACCTATATGCTGCTCCCCTTGAGTGTTAGATTTTGCATTTGAAAAGCTGAGGTATACAGTTCCTGACAAATATGTACAAACTCCTGTGCACACGCAGCTTCCTTTTGTGAACCTATCTATGCCCTCTTATGTGCAGTCATGACTCCCTCTCAGGGCTCTATAACTTAAAATCAAAACGTGAGCTTGAGAGCTACTACTTCGGGTGGTATATTTTTCTGTTGCTGAGGGCATGCTCAAATGACACATGGAGTCACTATCAGACTGATATGCTACAAGTTTAACTGAATGCAGTTTGCTTGCAATAGATGAAAATATCATAACTGCATTGAATTATAATTACAGAGAAACTTGTAAATACCAAAGGCTGGAAAACAAAAGATGCTCTGAAAAAGATAGTCCTTTGGTTGCCAGTCACTTGCATTTTCTTCTGTTGTTAAAACTGCTGGAAAAACCTATTGTTCTTCCCAGTACTGTTGGTTGGGAATTTTGCAATTAAATGCAGTCAGAAATGCACATTCATCAAAACAAAACAAAACTTTTATGGGAAAATACTAATTTCAATGAAACTCTTCTTTGTAAAGGTTTCTCATGTCCAGGATTCAATTTTTGGACAGGGGAGGGGAAAAGAGAGACACCCATCCCACAACAGACTGGTGGTTTAGTTATTCACCTGGGACAGAGGATAATCGGTTTCAAGAACTTGCTCTGCCTAATTCAGACAATAGACTTGAAACTCTGACCCAAACCCAGTTTACTATCCCTAACCACTGCTTATAGGGTATGGGTGCTTCTCTCTCTCTGGTTCAATGTGTACTATGTATTTATTTATACAAAGTGGAATTACTCCAACAGTAGAGACTGAAAGAGATTCTACAGACCAGTGTAGGAGACCCACCTGGAACGTGTGCAAACCAAATTCAAGATCCTGGTATTAATCAGACAGAGCAAGGACTTGAAGCTTAGTCTCCCAGATCTCAACTACCTTAACCACCATTCTGTTAGTTATTATGGGTTTGTTTGTTCACTTGATCTCTTCTCCCTCCCTTCCTTCCTTGCATCAACAAAGACAAGAGGACCCATTCTGATCTTAATCTAATTTTACATCAATTTTAGAAAATTGTTTTCAGTGAAGTTATATAGGATTTACATCTCCAGACAAATATTTGTAATTACATTATTTCAGAGGGGGAAACAATTGAATTTAATATACTAAAAACATGGAGTAGATTTCAGAAGAATGACCTACCTTTCTTAAGCTTTATTTGCATCTTCCTTTTTACACCCAAATTTCTGAATAGTTGTATCCCCAGCTGTGTATTACAGTAGTAATAAAAGGTGCAAATACTGATTGTTTCTGCCTCTAGTTCATTTTGAGGGTACCAATTACATTTGTAAACAGGGATTCCAGACCTAAACCTGTCTGATATATCAGTTATAGTCTATTCTTACTAAATAAAGCTACACTTTATGGGAGAAAGATAAATTAACTAGATGAATTCTTGCCTTTAGTTTAAAAACAGAAAGAACTCTTCCATTATCTGTAACATGAAAGGCTGGAAAAGAGACAAAAACTAGAATGTCAGTGAAACTCTAAATGCCTTAAATTATACTAAAACATTGTTAATATTAAACATTACTGTTTTTCCTGTTTAATATTAAGAATGTGATTGTAGTTTGAGCATACTCTAATTTTTATTAAACTATATGTTAATATAGGCTGGACCTCTCTGGTCTGGTCCTGTCAAGACCTGACCGGTCCCAGATGAAGGATTTTGTTGGACCAGGGGAGGTTATTACTGGCCCTGCTGTGCTGCCAGTCCCACTGAGCAGCCCTGCTGCCATGCGCTAGGCTCCCGGTCCCACCAGGCAGCCCCACTGTCCCACAGGGCTCCCAACCATCAGCCCTCTACCGGGACTCTCTGGTCCTGGAACATCTGTGGTCCGTTTGCCAGACAAGAGAGTCACAGTGTCGAGAGGCTCATCCTATACTCACACTATAGAACATATTGGTAAATAAGAGTTAAGTATTATTTATTTAGAAACCAGGATGTACTCTTCGAAATCCCTTGACATACAGGATTTTCCATCTTCCATACCAAGCATTTGTGGTTCAACTACACCCAGTTTTACAGAGTTTTTAAACCAGCATACTAATGATCACCACAATACTGGTCCTCTTCACACAGGAGACAATTGTAATATGATATTCAATTTCCTTTATAATTCTCAATAGACAGGCTGAATAGGTTGACAGAAATGACAGTTTTTATTATAGCTTTGCTAGTACACAATAATCTACTTTCACCTGCACGATTCTCCAAGCAGTGTTATAGTCTTTTTTGACTTATATTGAGGATCATTTCTAGTCTTCTTACGAGAACAGAAATTTTTATGTGGCATGGTCCGTATGTTGCATTAATTATATATTCAAAATTTGAACACCTGTTGTCTCTCAGTAGAGCTCCTTAAGGACTCGGACTCAATTCCAAAAAAAAAAAAAAAGAATTATTCTTCTGCAAGTTAAGGCACAAACATGTTTCTGTATTTGAGAACCTGCATCATGTATGCCCTACATGCAAAGAAATATTGCTCTGTGCAATATGCCATTAACTTCAAAAGCTTACATCTAGTCTCTCTATTCAGGAAAAATTATTTAATGTTAATATTCAGTGGGAAAAGATCCATTAATTCAACACTCTAATGAACTACAATAAAGTATAATATAACCAAATCTATAAATTGCAAGTTCAATAAAATGGTTTCATTTTAGGTTTAAAAATATTGAACACATTGATTTTCTTTCTGCAGTATCGCAGAGACCATAAAAACGATACATGAAGATTTGATGCTTTGTACTGCAACTCATGCATGCTAGTAATGCCCCTCAGTGAATGAATTAGATATTTGCATAAAGATTACTTGTGTGAGTAAAGCTGCAGGAGAGGCTGAAGCAGCAGGATAAGATAATGTTTCCTTATTTTGCATTTGAGCACCAAACAATTAACAAGGGAAACCAGTCCCCGCCTTAGAATCACCAACCAGATGTCTTTCCACAACTGAATCAGCTGTGGAGCAATTTTCTATAGAGATTATGGTAATCCAGAATATAACCACTTTCGTGACATATTACAAAGCCTGCTTCTTTGCTATAGCATTCCTCATCACTACTAGCGTGATAACGGCCTGGGGAGAAAAAAGGCAGGTAAGAAAGAAGAACACGAATCTTCTGAATTTCACTAGAGACCTGAGCATGAAGATTCAAATTTTTGGGAAAGCATATACACATTACCATGATAGTCACTATAGAAAGTGCATGTTTGCTACTTGTCCTAGAAGGGATAGGCGAGCGACTGGCTTACAAAACCTGAAGCTTTCTGGCCAGGATTCTGTGTGGAGAGGCAAAGGCTAGCCAGCCAAACTATAAAACAGCTGGAGCCCATTAGCCTCCCAGGAAGTCAGTCTGGAGTGCATAAAAAAATGCAGGCTAACAGGAGGGATTTAGGATATAGAAGGTGTGTTTCTCAAAGAAGTACATTCCTGACCTTCAACATATACCTGCTTTGTTTGCAATCTGTTTAAACCTTTGCTCCTTTAGAGCAGAAATTTAAGCTTTGTCTACACTGCACAGCTTTTAGCGACACCATACTGACCCAGGTAGGTCGCTAAAAGTTGGGCATCATAGCTGCTGTTGGTTGGCACTTTTGCTGTCAATATACTTCCACGCCTAAGGAGTGGTGTTCATGATATTGGCAGAAGAGTGCTCATGCAGACAATGCACTGTTTACCCTGACCCTTGCTGTGGCAAAACTTTTGTCTTTGGGGGGAAGGAGGGTTAACATCTCAGAATGACAAAAGTTTTGTTGCTTAATTGCCAGTGTAGACATAGCTTTAAGACTGTCTGCAATGTGATTAAAAGGTTTTAATTTTCCCTACTATTGTGATTATGGTGGTTAAAAGTTTACTTTAATTATAAGCTCAACTGTGAAACATATATGCAAATTCATAAGATGTCACAATAACCTGTACATTTTTGCTACTTGGGAATTATCCATGAAAAATAGGTCAAGTTGTTTTCAATAACCAATGTTAGGAAGTACAAGAAAACCAGAGAGAGACTGAATTAATCCCAAAAAACAAATAAGCAAAAAGCCTACTGATATGATTCAAAGATTAGGTTGAGATTGGACATAATAAACAAGAAGAGATTGGTCTAAAAATTAATGGACCAAAATTAGCTTGATGTATATCAGGCCTAAAATAATGGACAAACTAATGAGGGATGCACTATGCTGCCCACTTTCCCCCGTACGGTGTTCTTAAAATGAGACATAAAAATCATAGAATACTGGAATTGGAAGGGACCTTGAGAGGTTATTGAGTCCAGTCCTCTGCCCCCCCTCATGCAGGACCAAGCGCTCTCTAGATCAGGGATCAGCAACCCCCGGCACACATGCCAGAAGTGGGACATGAGCCGATTTTCATTGGCATGAGAGGTGGGACCTCAGCCACATCGCTGCAGGCTGGAGCGGGGCATGGGAGAGGCATGCGCATGCGTCCCTGGGACTGCCCCTGCCCGGCCTGGGTGTGCAGCTCAGGAGCTAAGTAGGCTCTGCTTCCTGCTTTGGGAGGGGGTGGAGCTAGGCCTTCTCTGCACATGTGGCATGCCGGAGCCTGGGCTGTGCCATGCTGTTCCCTGTGGGCTGTGTGCAGGAGCAGGGAGCCCCTTCCCCAGTACCCTGCTGTGCCTGGCTGGGCTGGAGCCAGCCCTGGGCAGCCCCAGGTTCTGCCTGCTCCAGCCCTGGAGCCATAGCCTGCAGGCAAAGGGCTGCACCGGGAAGGGAAGAAACTCTGCCCCCTTCCCCACCTCAGAGATGCTCCCCCGAGGAGCTGTGAGTCCCAGCGCTGCTGGCCTGCTTGTGAGTGCACTGGGAACACAGAGATGTGGGGGCAGGAGAGGGGGTGGAGGAGGATGCTGGGGCAGGATGGGAGGGGGCAGGGGATTCACTGAGGGGCATGGGAAGATGCAGGGGATCAAGCTAGGGGGGGATCATGGGGCTGAAGGAAGGTGGGGAGAGAGACAGTTTTCTTTGCAGAAGCTGCATTTTTCTTTACTCCCCACTTCTTTGCCTCCCTCCCCAACTAGATATTTGGCTGCATTCTTACCCTCTCACCTTTTCTGCGTTATTCCCACAACTCCCTCCTGCCCCCAAACTCCCTCCCACCCCACACCCTCTCCTGCTGCTAAACTCCCTTCCGGACCCTGCCGTTCTTACCCCATCTTGCATCCCTCCTCCCGCCCAGATCTTGTATCCCTATCCCACTCGCTAACAGCCCTGTGCCACACATTGAACCCCTCATGTTTGTTCCCACTCCAGAGCCAAAGGGGGTCCACAAAATCCACCAACTCTGAAACCCCAGGAAACTAAATCTGGCCTACAGGAAGGCCTGAACTTCAGTCCTCCTTGTCCCTTCCCTTTACCCCATGGGGGCTAGAGTGCCAGAAAAGTGAAGTGTCTCAGTTGGAGGCCACATCAGTCAGGATTGGGGGTTTGGGGAGTTTTTTTGTTTTTCACTTGTGTTTTCCCAAGTGATTCTTCTGTGGTTCAGTGACTTCTGATCCAAAAAAGATTCCCCATCCCTGCCATAAATAAAGAAAACATTGAAATCGTTTGTACTGGACATAATATTTTACTTTCTTTAAAATGAAGTTTGAGACACTAACATGAGAATGTCGAAACACTTAATCTGTTTAATAATTTAACTTAAAATGTTCTCCCCCGCTGCAGCACTAGCAAAATGGCTCAGGCGTAATTATGTTATTAATGTTGAGTTTCCATTAGCAATTGTAGTCCACTGAAAGGTTTGCATTGACCCAGGTGGCCCACAGGGCATGCAATGGAAAGAGCTTCTCCCCACCTCCCAGGAGAGGAGCACGGCTCAGGGCAGGAGGGTTAAATTTTGGCATGCCACTTTGGAAAGGTTGCTGACCCCTGGTCTAGATCATCCCTGATAGATGTCTATCCAACTTGCTCTTAAATATCTCCAGTGACGGAGATTCCACAACTCCGCCCCTTCAGGCAATTTATTCCAGTGTTTAACCACCCTGACAGTTAGGAAGTTTTTCCTAATAGCCAACCCAAACCTCCTTTGCTTCAATTTATGCCCATTGCTTCTTGTCTTATCCTCAGAGGCCAAGGAGAACAATTTTTCTCCCTCCTCTTTGTAATACCCTTGAAAACCACGATAATGTCCCCTCTCAGTCTTCTCTTTTCTAACCTAAACAAGCCCAATTCTTTCAGCCTTCCCTATTAGGTCATGTTTTCTAGACCTTTAATCATTTTTGTTGCTTTCTCTGGACCTTCTATAATTTCTCCATATCTTTCTTGAAATGTGGTGCCCAGAACAGGACACAATACTCCAATTGAGGCTTAATCAGCACAGAATAGAGCAGAAGAATGTAGCTCATGGCTTTCATATCAGTTTTCCAGCTTGTCTCCCCCCAGCTCAACTCGATTCATCTAATTCTCCCTGACCTTAAAGAGAAAGGGGGCAGAGCAGATTCTTCCCATGAGGAATGCCACTGTCCTTGCTCTCCTTTAAACAATTTTGATTTTCACCTTTGAATCCTGACACTCACCATATTATCAAATTCTTACACCATCAGTGAGGATACTTAACTGCCAGCACATCAGTGGCACATAAGAGCTTATTCTGTCTTCCTTTCCTTTTGTGTTACTTTCTGCCCTGCTTCTTTCCTCCTATCCCATTACTCACTTTTCATGAGAATCCTTAAAATCAGCTGCAGTGAATTGGCACAGCAAGATGAAATGGCCAAACCTTGCCCTGTCTAAGGAGAAAGGACCCAAACAGAAGACACCCCCTGACTGGAACACAAGCCTACCTCCAAGCCACATGTGTCATTGCTGACCTGACAGCCTAAAGTGTAGATAAATCTTTGTATTAGTAATTTTATAATGTCTCTTAAGGCTTTCTAACTTTGTATTAAGTTTTTTTTTTAATATTGTAGAAACTTTGTACTAAGTCTTTTATAATATAGGCACTTTGTAAGTCTTTTAACTTCGTATTAAATCTTTTTATAATATAGAAACTTTGAATAACTTTTTATAATAATTGATTATTGAAAATTGATTGATTAATCAGGTGTGCAAACCCCGGTCTATAGACACCCACCCCAGGTTAGGAAGAAGGGTTAGAATTCTTGCTTCCCCTTCACTGGGTGAGAGTGCTAAGGGAATTGGTTAAGAAAATTGTTTTGAGGTATATATACCCTTTGACGTAGTGTCCTGAGAATTGGGGGAGTTTAAGATCCCTTCCCCGGCCTGCGAACGGGTATAGTAAATTGGTATAGATACACTGCACACAGCAATTTCTTTCTCCCTTTCACTGCTTTGCTGTTTACAGTAAACCTTGTGTGCTGCTGTTTTTCTCTCAGCACAGAAGGAATTAGCCCTGCAATGCTGCTATCCATGTGTGGAGTTTCTGTGAGGCAGGGCAGGAATTCACACTGCCTGCTGTTAGATTTCTCACTGCTCTGCTTGTTTGTAAAGCACTGCAAGAGTTTGCTCTGCGTGTGGCTATTCCTCTTGCTGTTCTGCTTCACATATATGTTGTGCCTTTAAAATAAGGGTCCATACTGTGTAAAAAAAAAAATCTACACAGAGAAGTGGGTGCTGCATGTGAAGGTTTCATCTGACTTGTCTAAGAAATTTTATAATAGTCAAAAATATTGGGAGACATTGGTTTTAAAGCAGGAATTATAAATATCTTGGATGTAGAGGTATTACAAATAAGCTAAGCTTCCTATCACAATTGCTAGGCAGCCTCATTCAGAAGCAGGTACATGCCAATGTGGATTTGGTCTGGATGGGTTGGGAAAACCTGAAAGCTACATGGAATATGTGACAGTGGCTAAAGATTTCCACCTGGCTGCTATATAAAATACAGATGGAATTAGGGAATACAACTGCAATGGACTGAAATGCAAACCTCATCTGAACATAAAATGTATTAAGTAATATCTGGAAATGTTATGGTATTATCACATGTGTTCAAAGAAGAACAAATATAATTGTTTAACACATATAGATATGTATGGATGCAATATGTCTCTAGCATGGTTATGCTTGATTTGTTATTAGGTGACGTTGTTAAAATTGCTCACTAACAGTCTGTGAAGACAGAGCTATGAAAGACAAGTTCACTCCCAATATTGACCATGGGATCTTTCTGGCTATCTCGGGTTATAAATCAATGGGCTTGGGAAAAAATATTGGACACTCAAGGGTGCAAAGAATGGGACCCTCAAAAATGGGTATGCCTATCCCTGTCTGTCCTACAGAACCATAGCACAGACACATCATTGGGAACATGTGTTTGGGATAAATTGGACAATGTAACATGAGTTTTATACAATGAACAAATATGCGTGTGTTACATCATGGGAAAATGTATTTTGGAAAAATGGAAGTATCAGCCAACCACCGCTGAAAAAGTCTAAATGCAATGACAGTGTAGAGGCTGGTCTCCCACCTCTAAAGGGATTCAATGTATCATGTTTCCCCCATTGTTAATTGTATTGATACTGTTATGTATTTGTTTAATGAGGATGTGTTATATGTGCTGTTGGATGAAAAGGATGCGTTCCAAATTGAAACCACAAAGCTGAAATTATGACTCAATACATAGCTTTGAAGCAAATACAGAAAATGTAAATAGTGACCACTCAAGAATTGTTCTTGAGAGGTCAAAAGGGGGACAATGTAGATAAATCTTTGTATTAGTCATTTCATAATGTGTCTTAAATCTTTTAAAGTTTTTTTTAAGTCTCTTTATAATGGAAAAACTTTGTAATAAGTCTTTTTGTAATATATAAACTTTGTATTAGTATGTTTATAATGTTATAGTTCTTAGGAATAATCAAGATAAAGAAAATGTCTTTGTACTAAAATTAGAATAGATCTTACCCCTTTGACTTGAAAAGTGGTTTGCTTCTTAATCAATGAGGTGTGAATGGATGAGGCATAGAAGGCAAGCACCTCCAAGGATTAACAGTTGCAAGAGCTCATTGTGAAAGGATCAGACATATGGATGGCCTTGGGACTCAGAAGCAAGCATCCTCTTTTGAAGCAGAACTGGAGTTAAAAGTAAACACCCTCTTTGAAGCTATATGTGGCAGCATTGGAGATAACAGCCAGATAATGTCACAGATTTAATTAAGAACTAACGGACACAGCTAAAGTGCATAGATTTGCATGAGAGGGAAGTGCCTATAAAGTTGGGGTGTCTTGCATGGGACTCTGGGGGTTGGGATGTCTTTCATGGGTCTCGTCTTGTCAACATCGGAGCACCAGTCCGGACCGACAGAAGCCCAGCTCCTTCCCCTTCCACATATAACTCACCTGGCCAGTGAATTAAAGGGAGCAACAACTTGGTAACTAAACGACAACAAGATGGAGAGTGTGTGTGTGTGTGTGCGTGCGCGCGCGCGCGAGCGAGAGAGAGAGTGCATGAGTGTGGTATATTATATGCATATAATGCACTATCGAGATTATATATATATATTTATTTTTCAAAAAAGTGGCATTTTGCCATATCCCCCTGAAAAAGATCCCATGAAATTCTTTAAGTACACAAAAGCATCCATTCATAACTGACCATCTGCCAGTGTTCCAAGAACATCAACAAAAGCCCCCTCACCTTTTCTATGCTGTCTCTCTTCTGCCTTGTGTCTGTTGAATACAGAAGTGAATGTGATTTACACAATAGGAAAAAGTAAAATTAATCTTTTCCCTTTCATCAAAGGAAGTCAATAAAAATAAGAAATATTTTTCCTCCAAAAGGAGGACTTTCAAGGATTTTGAATACAATGGTTTTGCATAATTACTGAATTTCAATTTCATAAGAAATTTCAATTCCATAAGCTATTCACTGTCTGCTTTGGTCTTAACTATCTTGAGCAGTTTGGTATCATCTACAAATTTTGTCACCTTACTGTTTACCCCTTTCTCAAGATCAATTATACATAGGATTGGTCCCAGGACAGACCATTGGAGGACCCCACTAGTTACCTCTCTCCACTTGGAAAACTTACCATTTATTCCTAACATAAGAACATAAGAATGGCCATATTCTTTTGGCCGTCCAGCCCATATTCAAAGGTCCGTCCAGCCCAGTACCCTGTCTGCCAACAGTGGCCAATGCCAGGTGTCCCAGAGGGAGTGAATCGAACAGGTAATGATCAAGCGATCTCTTTCCTGCCATCCATCTCCACCCTCTGACAAACAGAGGCTAGGCATACCATTCCTCACCCATACTGGCTAATAGCCTTTTATGGACTTAACCTCCATGAATTTATCTAGTTCTCTTTTAAACCCTGTTAGGGTATGTCTACACTACAAAGTTAATTCGAAATAACAGCCATTATTTCAAATTAACTTTAATAGCATCTACACAGGCAAACCGCTATTTCGAAATAGTGGAGCCCTTATTTTGAATTTGGTACACCTCATTCTACGAGGAGTAACACCAAATTCGAAATAGCTATTTCGAATTAAGTGCTGTGCAGACACTTAATTCGAAATAGGGGGCCTCCAGCCCTTCCCAGGGAGCCCTGGTGGCCACTCTGGGCACAACCAGGAAAGCTTACTCTCCTCTCCCCCAGCCCCGGAGACATAAAAGGGGTAGACCTTGGCCACAGTGCCTGTCCCAGCTCCAAGCCTGCCAGCCCAGAGCCAACAGTGGCCACCGGGCCCCTGACCCAATGGCCCCAAAAGATAAGCCAGCAAGCCACTGGCAGCCAGCCCTCCACCGTTCCCCAGGAGCAGTCTGCCAGCTCCCAGGAGCCTGACAGGGACTGGAGAAGGTGGGTGCCTTCCTGGTCCAGGGTAGAATTCATGGACCTTATTCAGGTTTGGGGGGGATGCCCCCAACGTCCATGATCTCCGCACTAGGCAGAGGAATGTGGCCATCTATGGCAGGATAGCTGCCAGCCTGGCCACCAAAGGCCACATGCGAACCCAGGAGCAGGTTAGCATGAAAGTCAGGTTGGTCCGGCAAGACTCCCAACCCTGAGCTTCCCCTTCCCCTTCTTCCCCTTGCTTCCCCCTTGCAGCTCGCTCTTCCCAAGTTTCCCCCTCCACTCTTCCACCCTCTCTCTTCCCCTCTTCCACCTCTTTTTCCCAGTCTCCCCAGAGGTTCATTCCCCCCCCCCCAGTTTTGTTCAATAAATCCAGTTCTTTTTTTGAACATACGTGTCTTTTATTTGACATCAGGAAGGGGGGCTAGGGAGGGGTAAGTGGAAGGATGTGAGGGAGGAATGGGGCACGAGCCCCTGGTGGGGAGGACCGGGGAGGCTCTGAGGGCTCCTCGGGGTGAATGCTCTCCCTCAGGGCCTCCTGGATCCTGACAGCCCCCCGATGGACCCCCCGGATGGCAGCCTGCAGCAAGTGCAGCCGGGCTGATGGCAACGACCCCACGAGACGCACCGGCGTGCCCATGTGGCCGAGTGCTGTGGTGTCCCGAGTGTGGGCACTCAGGGCACTCGAAGACAGGACTGCTTTGCTGTCCCTCATCTAGGTAGACAAGCAAGCAGGGAACCCTGAGAACTGTCTGTCCGGGGTTGGGGTAGGGTCTCTTTAAGCACGGAGCTCAGTTAGCCTCAGGCAGCAGCCCCACACACTAAGTCCTAACCTGATGCCCTGCCGGCACTGGTTCCGGCCAGCCTTAACTTCGGTTCAGGGTCCACTCAGTGTGGATGCACTATTTCGAAATAGCAAAAAGCTATATCAAATTAAGTTTTTGTGTCTAGATGCATTATTTCGAATTAGCTTAATTCAAATTAACTATCTCGAATTAAGTTAATTCGAAAAAGTGCTGTAGTGTAGACATACCCATATAGTCCTAGCCTTCACAACCTCCTCAGGCAAGCAGTTCCACAGATTGACTATGCTCTGTGTGAAAAAGAACTTCCTTTCATTTGTTTTAAACCTTCTGCCCATTAGTTTCATTTGGTGGCCCCTAGTTCTTATATTATGGGAACAAGTAAATAACTTTTCCTTATTCACTTTCTCCACACCACTCATGATTTTATAGACCTCTATCATATCCCCCCTTAGTCTCCTCTTTTCCAAGCTGAAAAGTCCCAGTCTCTTTAATATCTCCTCATATGGGACCTGTTCCAACCCCCTAACCATTTTAGTTGCCCTTCTCTGAACCTTTTCTAATGCCAGTATATCTTTTTTGAGATGAGGAGACCACATCTGTACGCAGTATTCAAGATGTGGGTGTACCATGGATTTATATAAGGGTAATAAGATATTCTCCGTCTTATTCTCTATCCCTTTTTTAATTATTCTTACATCCTGTTTGCTTTTTTGACTGCCGCTGCACACTGCATGGACGTCTTCAGAGAACTATCCACGCTGACTCCAAGATCTCTTTCCTGATTAGTTGTAGCTAAATTAGCCCCCATCATCTTATATGTATAGTTGGGGTTATTTTTTCCAATGTGCCTTACTTTACATTTATCCACATTCAATTTCATTTGCCATTTTGTTGCCCAGTCACTTAGTTTGGTGAGATCTTTTTGAAGTTCTTCACAGTCTGCTTTGGTCTTAACTACCTTGAGCAGTTTAGTGTCGGCTGCAAACTTGCCACCTCACTGTTTACCCCTTTCTACAGATCATTTATGAATAAGTTGAATAGGATTGGTCCTAGGACTGACCTTTGGGGAATACCACTAGTTACCCCTCTCTAATAAATGTAACATTTATTCCTACCCTTTGTTTCCTGTCTTTTAACCAGTTCTCGGTCCATGAAAGGATTTTCTCTCTTATCCCATGGCAACTAAATTTACGAAAGAGCCTTTGGTGAGGGACCTTGTCAAAGGCTTTCTGGAAATCTAAGTACACTATATCCACTGGATCCCCCTTGTCCACATGTTTGTTGACCCCTTCAAAGAACTCTAATAGATTAGTAAGACATGATTTCCCTTTACAGAAACCATGTTGAATTTTGCCCAACAAATTATGTTCTTCTATGCGTCTGACAATTTTATTCTTTACTATTGTTTCAACTAATTCGCCCAGTACTGACATTAGACTTACCGGTCTGTAATTGCCGGGGTCGCCTCTAGAGCCCTTTTTAAATATTGGCGTTACATTAGCTATCTTCCAGTCATTGGGTACAGAAGCTGATTTAAAGGATAGGTTACAAACCATAGTTAAGAGTTCCACAATTTCACATTTGAGTTCTTTCAGAACTCTTGGGTGAATGCCATCCAGTCCCGGTGACTTGTTACTGTTAAGTTTATCAATTTGTTCCAAAACCTCCTCTAATGACACTTCAATCTGTGACAAGTCCTCAGATTTCTCACCTACAAAGGACAGGTCAGTTTTAGGAATCTCCCTAACATCCTCAGCCGTGAAGACTGAAGCAAAGAATTCGTTTAGTTTCTCCGCAATGACTTTATCGTCTTTAAGTGCTCCTTTTGTATCTTGATTGTCCAGGAGTCCCACTGGCTGTTTAGCAGGCTTCCTGCTTCTGATATACTTAAAAAACATTTTTGCTTCCTGTCTTTTAACCAGTTATCAATCCACGAAAGGACCTTCCCTCTTATTCCATGACAACTTACTTTACTTAAGAGCCTTTGGTGAGAGATCTTGTCAAAGGCTTTCTAGAAATCTAAGTATACTATCCACTGGAACCCCCTTTTTCCACATTTTGTTGACCCCCTCCAAGAACTCTAGCAGATTAGTAAGGCATGATTTCCCTTTACATAAACCATTTTTACTTTCCCCCAACAAATTATGTTTTCCTATGTGTCTGACAATTTTATTCTTTACTATAGTTTTAACTAATTTGCCCGGTACCGATGTTAGACTTACCTGTCTGTAATTGCCGGGATCACCTATAGAGCCCTTTTTAAAGATTGCCATTATGTTAGCTATCTTCCAGTCAATAAGTACAGAAGCTAATTTAAAGGATAGGTTACAAACCACAATTAATAGTTCTGTAATTTCACATTTGAGTTCTTTCAGAACTCCTGAGTGAAAGCCATCTAGTCCTGGTGACTTGTTACTGTTAAGTTTATCAATTTGTTCCAAAACCTCCTCTAATGACACCTCAATCTGGGACAATACCTCGGATTTGTCACCTAAAAAGAATGGCTCATGTTTGAGAATCTCCCCAATATGCTCAGTTGTGAAGACTGATGCAAAGAATTCATTTATCATCTTTGAGAGCTACTTTTGCATCTCGATCATCCAAGGGCCCCACTGGTTGTTTAGCAGGCTTCCTGCTTCTGATGTACTTAAAACATTTTACTATTACTTTTTCAGTTTTTGGCTAACTGTTCTTTGAACTACTTTTTTGCTTTTCTTATTATATTTTGACACTTATTTTGACAAAGTTTATGCTCCTTTCTATTTTCCTCAGTAGGATTTGACTTCCACTTTTTAAAAGATGTCTTTTTATCTCTCACTGCTTTTTTGACTCGGTTGTTAAGCCATGGTGGCACTTTTTTGGTTCTCTTACTGTGATTTTTAGTTTGAGGTATATATTTAAGTTGGGTATCTATTATGGTGTCTTTGAGAAGTTTCCATGCAGCTTGAAGAGATTTTACTTTTGTCACTTTACCTTTTAATTTCTGTTTAACTAACCTCCTCATTTTTGTGTCGTTCCCCTTTTTAAAATTAAATGCCATAATGTTGAGCTGCTGAGATTTCAATATACATTTGGCTTGATTCTTGTTTTTATGTGTATTTTTAATCAGTATACTTTCAACTTGAGAATGAATGCTTTTGGATGTTTGTCAAGAAATAGTAAACCAGAACGTATATAGAACCTCTTTCCCCCCCGCTCCAACCTTATATATCTATGTTTTAACATTGCACAGTGAAAGAGTTTATAATACCTTTAACTCCTTTGATCCTTGACAACAAATTAGAAGAAGATGTTTAAAGACTTTAAATCCTATTTGAAGATTATCTTCTTGCTGTGACCCAAAGACGGTTAGAACAGTAGTGGATTTGCTTTAGCAGAGAGAGAGAGAGAGAGAGAGGAAGGAGTATGGGGAAGACGGGGAGAGTTTGAAGAGCAAACCTAGATTGTTCCCTCAATCATGGAAACGTAGGACAGGAAGGGTCCTCAAGAGGTCATCTAGTTCAGGCTCCTGAATTCAATGAAGAGCTATGTAAAAACTAGACCATTCCTGACAGTGTTTTAATCCTATCTTCCAAAGCACTTGCAACTCCTTCCAGCTTGGTATCACCAGTACTCTCTATGCCATTATCTATAGTATATTCTCTATGCCATTATCTAAATCAAGGGTGTGCAGTAAACTGTTCCTGTACAATGAGAGATGTAGGAAGCAATAGCCTGGCCCACATTGCTTCCTGCAGCTCCCAATGGCTGAGATCAGTGAGCTGCAGCCACTGGTAACAGAGTAGCCGTACCTGCAGACACAAAGGTAAATAAAGCATGTGGTATCTCACAAGGGGTTAACCCTGGCAAACCATGTCTAGTCTGAGGACTGCTTATTGCCCACCCTTGATCTAAATCATTTATGAAGATATTGAACAAAAAAGGAAGTTACTCACCCTGTGCAGTAATGACTGTTCTTCGAGGCGTGTGTCCCCATGGGTGCTCCACTATTGGTGATGAGTCATCCCAGAGCCACAGATCGGAGCTTTTTCAGCAGTTGTCTACAGAGCTGAGCATGTGTGAAGAGCACCTTGTGTTGTTTGCGCCATGGCACCTCATACACACAGCCCAACTCCTCCCTTCAGTTCCCCGTCTACACCCAAGTAGCCAAGACTCCTAGCAGAGGGGTGGAAAGGAGGGTCATGGACATTGACACACACACCTTGAAGAACAGTCGTTACTGCACAGGGTGAGTAATTTCCTTTTCTTCTTCGGGTGATGTCCCCGTGGGTGCTCTACTCTTGGTGACTACAAAGCAGTACTCAACATGGATGGTGGGAGTCAGAGTCACTGCTTGGCGGCTGATGATAGGACCACTGTAGCCATTGCTGTATCCACTGCCAGCTGCAGCATAATGGTGTAGTGCCTGGCAAAGGTGTGGTCAGATGACGAAGTAGCTGCTTGATAAATGTCTTTAAGGGCCACATTGTTTAGGAAAGCCACAGAGATTGCAGTAGAAGTCCTGTCTATATAAAAGGTTAGAGCCTGGCAAATGTGCAGGGTATGGAGTATAGCATCACTAGGGGATGCATGTGGCTTTAGAAAGAATGTTGGTAAGACTATGGACTCATTGACATGAAATGACATGGTGACTTTGGGTAAATATGTTGGGTGCAGTCGTAAGGTTACTGTGTCCTTGGTAAAGACTATATAGGATGGTCCAACCATCAAGGCTCCTATCTAGCTAACCCTCTTTGCCATGGTAATGGCTGTCAAGAACAGCACCTTCATTAGAAGGAACAGGAGTGGGGAAAGTCACCATGGGCTCAAAGAGGGGCTGTCACAATCTGCGCCTCCCCTCAGGTTTACAGCTGCATCATCATCGGGGTTAAAGGCGTAGCCTCCCACCCGAATGCACTCTTCACCTCCCCCAATCCCTCTTCTTGTGTCCCAGTCCTTATTACTTATCCTCAACCTCGTCAATACCAGTCGTTAAGTCCACTGGGTTAACCCTGTCAGTAGGGCTTCTGCCACCGCGGTGCCACCCGACGGAAGGGAGGGGGACCTGGGCCCTCCCTCACTCCGGGTCCCGACCCAGGACCCTAAGGACAGGGACGCAACTCCCTGTCCGGTTGGTGGGGCAGCCACTGTAACTCACCAACCCTCGGGCTGCCTTTTGGCTCCAATATCCAGTCCTGGGCCACTTCCTTCCCTTTGTCGCGTCTCCAGACTAGCCAGTCTCCAGGTGACACTCCGGCCTCTCCTGGTTCCTGCTCCCCCGACTGGCGGCTTCGTCTCCTCCTTCATCCGCCCCCGTGGTTCTCACTTCCGCCTCCGTCTCCTCTCCTGGGCCAGTCTGGCCCTCTTTTATAATCCCCGCATGGGGCTTTTCTGCCCCTCCCATGCGTAAACCCCGCACTCTTGCCAGCGTCACCCTGGCGTCAACGTGTGCCCCTATGCCGCTCCCGGGGGCGGCGTCTGAGCAAGCGGTGCATGGCCACTGAGAACTCGCGCCTTCCCCGGTAAATGCCTCTTCAGGGCTCCCATGAGTGCAGGGCTCTGGGAACTCTGCGGCTGCAGCCACCGCCGTGCCCGCAGCCCCGTCACAGGGGCTCATAAGGCAATCTAAAACTAAGTTCAAGTCCCAGGAGGGTGCTGGGGTCCTGTGTGGAGGGTAAAGGCTCTGGAGACCTTTCAAGAACCTCCTGGTTATGGGATGTGCCATTATTGGCACAGTAATGAAAGGCCATTATTGCTGCCCAAGTGCACCTTGATGGAGGGAATGGATAAGTCCTCAGAAGGTATATATAGTCAAAGATACAATGACGTGGTGCATTGCTAGGTTCAACTTGGGTTTGTTGACAACAGGAGGAGAACTGTATCCATTTCTGTAGGTAAGTGGCTCTGGTGAATGGCCTCCTGTTGTGTAAGAGAATGGTTCTCACTTGTTCTGAGCACAGGGATTCAGATCTGTGGAACCAGACAAGAGCCATGCATGTAGTTGAAGGGTATGAGGGTGGGGTTGAAGTAATTTGCCTCAATTCTGGGAGAGGAGGTTGTGAAAGAGTGGAAGTGGATGAGGCGGTTTGATGGACATGTGATGGAGGCATGGGAACCAGGTCTGCCTGAATCAAAATGGAACTATCAAGATGACTCGAGCCTTGTCGGATCGGATCTTGCGCAGGACTCTGAGGATGAATGGAATGGTTGGGAAGGCATAATGCAGAAACTGATTCCAGCAGATTAAGAAGGCATCACCCAGTGATCTGTCATTCAGTCCCACATGAGACCAGAAGCGAGGGCACTTGGCATTGCCACAGGCTGCAAAGATGTCTATTGATGGATAGCCCTATTGATGGATAGCACCATCAATGGAAGACAGAGGCAAGCACTGTTGTATGCAATTCCCACTCATGATTGATGGAAAAGTTGCGACTCAACTCATCCACTTCAATATTATTTACCCCTGATAAGTATGATGCTCTCAGGATGACCCCATGACGGATGCAGCAGTTCCAAAGGCGGATTGCTTCCAAACAGAGGGATCAAGAATGGTTCCCACTCTACCTGTTGATATAAAACATGGTTGTCATATTGTCCATGAGTATGAGACTCACTCGATTGGTAATGGTGGGAACAAAGTGTCTACATGCATTACTCACAGCTCTGACCTCAAACGGGTTGATATGCAGCATGATTTCATGTGGCAACCACTTGCCCTGAGCAGTGTGCTGATGCAAGTGTGCACCCTAGCCTAGCAGGAAGGCATCCATTGTGATTTGCACTGTTGGTTCAGGTTGCTGGACATAGACCTTTGCTAGAAAATTATCAGGTAATGTCCACCATTTGAGAGAATCCAGTACCTTCTTGGGGACGGTAATCTGCTTGTGCAGCGGATGATGAGGCAGCTTGTAATGCTAGCCAGTGTTGCAGGGCATGAAAATGCTGGTGTGCCTACTGAACGACATAAGTGGTGGTGGCCATATGGCCCATCAGCTGGAGACACGAGTACTGTAGTGGAACTGCTCATGAATAGTATGGTTATGAGATCCCGTAGCGCAGTGAAATGGTGGTGTGGGAGATAAGCTCAGGCAGAGAATGAGTCAAGACAAGCCCCAAAGAACTCTATGGCCTGAGTGGGATCGAGAGCTGATTTCTGCTTGTTTATAAGGAGGTCTAGACAACTGAACCAGTGTCTGGTCCTCAATATCATACTGGCTGCTTCTGCATGAGACCAGCCCTTTATGAGGCAGTTGTCTAGGTAGGGAAAAATCATAATCCCCTGCTATAGGAGGTAGACTGTCACTACCCAAGGACCTTTGAAAAGACCCAGATGGTGGAGGATAAGCCAAAGGGTAGGTCTCTGTACTGAAAGTGGTCCTCACACACAGTAAAGCGAAAGTAGCCTCTGTGGGATGGGTGTATGGTGACCCTTTGTGGGTCAAAGGCTGTGAACCAGTCCCCCTCATCCAGTGTTGGGATGATCGAAGCCAACATGACCATCTTGAATTGCTGCTTTCATAGGAATTTGTTTAGTTTATGGAGATCCTAGGCACTCCTGCTGTCTGGAGCCATGAAGTCCTTCTCATTACTACCACTGTAGCTATTGCTCTGGCTGCCATGTCAGCTATGTCGATTGATGAGAGCAACGCCATGCGAGTGATGGTATGCCCTTCAAGTATGACCAATTTGAATATGGGCCTCTTGGAATCTGGGAGATGCTCCATGAGTTTGGCCAGCTTAGAGTAGATGTCCAAGTCATGATTCACTAGGAAAGACTAATAGTTAGCAATTCTAAGCTGTTGTGTAGCAGAGGAATATATTTTCCTCCCAAATTAGTCTACATTTTGGGCTCCTTTTTGTTGGGTGTGGACCTGAACTGCGGAGCTTTGGAGCATTGGTTGGCAGCATCCATTACCAAGGAAAAGGCTTTGGATGGGAAAAACAGAAGTCTAAGTCCTTAGAAGGAACAAAGTATTTCCTACTGGCCTTTTTGCATGTTGGTTGGATGGAGGTGGGAGTTTGCTAGATTTCATCTGATACCTCCATAATGGCCTCATTGATGGGCAATGCACTCCTTCCCTGAAAGGAAGGTTGGATGTTTTTGAGGAGGTGAAGCTGGTTTTCTTTCACCTCTTGAAACTGAACTTCTTGGCTCACAGCCACCCTCTTGAAGAGTACTTTGAATTGCTTCAAGTCATCAGTGGGGTGAGTATCTTCTGGAATTACGGCTTCATTAGGAGATGATGAATTGTCAGTAGGTCAGTTCCTAAGGGCTTGTATCTTGGTCTGCTCATCTGGGATTTGACCCTCCTCCTCCTCTGAGTCTACAGTAATCGGAATGGTATGAGGGGGCAAGGGTGGTGGAGGTCTCCCTCACCGGGGTAGACGGAGCTGTATATCATTGTCTATGGGATCCCCGGTGCTCTCATGGTGGCCAGTGGGGAGGAGGATATGGCCACTCCAAATACCAAGGAGGGTGGCATGGTCTGTCACGATAAGAGTAGACATGGGAAGATGTAGTAGGGGAGGAATGCTATGAGGAAAAGACATTACTCTGCTTTTCACCAAAACCGGTGCATTCAGACAGCATTGGGGACCTCACATATTGTGGAGAAGCATAGGGCAAGAATGGCACCGGAGAGGCTTCCCTAGATGGAGGGAAGGAAATGTGTTGCCTGCTGCATATATCTGGCACCAGCGATACATGAATAGGTCTCATTGGTGCCAAGAACTGATCATGATGACAAGGGTGAACTGGTGCTGGGGTCTCTGTGGGAGGCAGCATTGAAGTCAGCATTAATACAGTGGGAGGCAGCACTGCTGATTTGCAGGATGACTGCTTAGTTGCTGGTGCCAAATCCTTCACTAGGCCAAGCCTTTAGATGTTGTTGGCGCCAGTGCCAAAGATTGGTGGTGGGAGCTTTCTGGTGCTGATGATGATCGTGTTGGCACTGAGGCTGTATGGGAGGTCGCATAAGCGGTGCCAGTAGATTATCTTGGCACTGCGGTACTGGAGGTGCCCAGTGCGTCTCCCTTACTCACTCTGGGAGATGGGGTGGGAGGAAGAGATCTTGCCAGGGAGGCTCTCTTCTTTGAATGCTTCAGTGGCAAGGGAGAAGCGGCCCTTTTCCTAGGAGCTTCTACAGCTACTCGAGAGGGTTGTGCCTCCTTAGTAGGCTGCATAGCCTTTTTGAATAAAATCATATGGAGCCATAGTTCTCCATCTTTTCTGGCTCTAGCCATGAGGCCATGACAATGGTCACATTTCTGGGGTACATGAGTTTCCCCCAAACAACGTATGCATGCCAAATGGCTGTCCAAAACAGGCATGGGGTCTTGGCATGCCTCACACTTCTTGAAGTCTGGTGAGCCAGGCATTATGCAGTGAAGTGGGTCCCTGACTGAAAGTGGTGGGCAGCTGTTAAACTTTTCTAACTGCTTCTTCTCTCTATCTCCTTCTTCTTCTTTTGAAGAGGGAATGAAGAGAGGGAGGGTAAACTATGGTGGGGCAGCTTAAGCAGGCCAAGCCACTGCTACCGGCAACTACGGGAGCTGACAGGAATTTTTTTTTAAACAGATAACAGGAACAAGAACCCTAACTATTAACAAGAAAACTAAGGAAGAAAATGTAAGAATAACTGTAAGTATCTTCATGAGGAGAACATCACCTGAGGAGAATGACGAGCTCCATCCATGACCGAGGGCGGTAAGCGAGAAACTGAAGGGGGCAGTCAGGCTGTGCACTTGAGGTGCCATGACATGAACTGAGCGAGGCATTCTTTGTACATGCAGGGCCCAGTACACAACTTCTGAAAAAGCTCCGACCTGTGGCTCCAGGACAACCCATCACCAACAGTGAAGCACGCACAGGGACATAACCCAAAGAAGAACTATAACCGCTACTGATCCCTGTGGGGCCCCATTCAATATACCCCTCCAGCTGGACTATGACCCATTAATCATTACTCTCTTGAAATGGCTTTCCAACCAGTTATGCACTCACCTTATAATAGTTTCATCTAGATTAAGCTATTAAGCTTCCCTTGTTTGTTTAGGTGAAGGAAAAGTGAGACCGTATCAAAAGCCTTTCTAAAGTGAAGATAAATAACATCTACCACTTCCTCTCATCCACGGGGCTTATTATCCTGTCAAAGAAAGCGCTTTAGGTTGATTTGACACAATTTGTTCTTTACAAATCCATGCTGACTGTTACTTTTCTCCTTATTATCTTCTGTGTGTTTACAAATTGATTGCTTAATTATTTGCTCCATTATCTCTCTTAGTACTAAAGTTAAGATGACTGGTCTGTAATTCCCTGGGTTGTTCTATTTCCCTTTTTATAGATTGGCACCATAATTGTTCTTTTCCAGTCCTCTGGAAAATTTCCATCTTCTATGACTTTTCAAAGATAATTGATAATGACTCAGCTATCTCCTCAGTCAGCTTCTTAAATACTCTAGGATGCATTCCATCAAGCCATAGTGAAGACATCTAAGTTGTGTAAGTAAAATTTTTAACTTGTTATTTCCCTATTTTAGCCTCACATGCTACTTCATTTTCACTGGCATCCACAATATCAGATGTCTAGTTTCTACTAACCTTTTTGCTGAAAAAAAACCAAAAAAGTCATTTAATACATCTGCCATTATTATGCTATTGTTTTTCCCCTCTCCGCGACTGAGTAACAGGATACCCTTTCCATGGTTCTCCTCTTGCTTATAATGATTTTGTAGAATGTTTTTTTTATTACTCTCACTAGCTAGTTTAATCTCATTTTGTGCTTTAGCCTTTCTAATTTTGTCCCTACATACCTAGATTCCAAGTCACACATTCCAAAATCTAAGGTGCCTTGAGTTCTCGTTTCTCTGCGTACTGAGAGACTGCCCTACGACAGTGCACAATGTCTATAATATTAAACATCTATTTAACATTTAACTTGTTCACATTTTCTGTTTGTTCAGATAAATGCTTTGAATGGTTGTGTCTACATTAGGATTAGGGATGTGAAATTATTACCATGCCAATGGTTAACCGATAAGCCAGGGATATATACAGAGGCAGCAGCTGGTGCATGCAAGGAGCCAGCTTAAAAGCTGACTCCTGGTGCACATGGGATCCCAGGGATCTGGCTGTCACGCTGCGCTGCTGCCTCTCTACAAGAGGCAGCAGCACAGGGTGGCAGCTGGTGTGGGAAATGGTGAAACCAGTGAGATTTTCAGTGGTTACACATTTACCCAATTACCTGCTTTTTAACATCCCTAATTAGGATGTTAAAAAACAATAAGATCAAATATATGCACATATCAGAAAAAGGACAAGGCAAATGGTCCATCTCCTATGGGGCTATGGAGTTATATAGTTAGGATGGTCTCAGTAGAAGAGAATCCAATCTTTTAGGGAACAGGCTGGTAAGACTAGTCAGGAGAGTGTTTAACAACAAAAGAAGGGGAATAAACAAGCACTCATTTAACACAAAAATTAAAATGTTGAGAAAAATTACTGGACTTGAAAAAAAAAATCTATTAATTGCCCCCGAAGTAATAAAAGAGAGGCATTACGCTTTCTCATATGTGCATATATTTGGTCTTATTGTTTTTACTGAAACCTGGTGGGGTGATTAGCATGACTGGAATCTTGAATCACTGTGGTTAACCTTTTAAGGAAGTATAAGGCAGGCAAAAGTGTAAGGAAAGTAGAATTTAATGTCAAAAATGGCATTGTATGTTGCTGAGTAACTGACAACCTGAAAGCAAATGATCTCAAATACATATCTATCAATATCCTAAGAGATAAAGCAAAAACTCAGCTACCTGCTGGTGCACCAGAAGTAACATTATGCCAGTATTTTAAAAGGATGGACAGGACAACCCAGCTAATTATCTGTCTGACATCAATTCCAGGTAAAAATAATGGAATGTTTGACACAGTACTTCCTTAATAAAAATTTAAAGGAGAGTAATATAATTAACGTCAATCAGCATGGGTTTATGGAAAAAACCTTGTCAAATTAACTTGATATCATTTTTGAGAAACTCAAGGAACTCAAGCTATTTAACTAATCAAAAGAAAGAAAAGGCTAAGGGATAACTTAATCACAGTCTATAAGTACCAACATGGGGAACAGATATTGGATAATATAAGGCTTTACTCTAGCAGACAAAGACATTAAAAGATCCAGTGGCTAGAAGCTGCTGCTAGACAAGGGCATACTACACATAAGGCACAACATTTTACCATAAAGTAATCAGCAATTGGAACAACTTAATACAAGTTGTGGTTCATTTTCCACCACCAGACATTTTAAAATAGAGATTTTGATTTTTTCTTCTAAAAAAATATGCTATAGTTCACCCACCACTAGTGGAATATCCTATGTTTTGCAGAAAGTAAGAGTAAAGCACAACAGTTCCTTCTGGCCTTAAAATCCATGTCTCTAGTAAATGCCCTGGTATTCATTCATACTATCAATGACAATGCTCTCTGTAAGCCACTGCCACATTGACAACATGCCTCAACTCAAATAGCTAAAGGGATAGAGAGCTAGGGGAAATATGTAGAACAATTACCCCTGATAGACAAAGTTCGCCTTTGGGGATACAGGAATATGGAAGGAATTTGTTGAACTTGAGGAATTATAGGAATAATTGGAGAAAAATATTTATCATCTAGAGTGAAAAGGACTCTCATTCAAATTCACAACTGTAAATTGAGGTAGTGGTAATAATTCCCCTAAAACACATTATCTAGCAGGCTAGGTAGAGGGTTGGAGTAAGACAAAGTTCACCTTTGGGGGTACAGGAATATGGAAGGAATTTGTTAAACTTGAGGAATTATAGGAATAATTGGAGAAAAATATTTATCATCTAGAGTGAAAAGGACTCTCATTCAAATTCACAACTGTAAATTGAGGTAGTGGTAATAATTCCCCTAAAAACACATTATCTAGCAGGCTAGGTAGAGGGTTGGAGTAAGGCAATCTTGAGCCCTAATCACCCTTGTTACTGGCTGTCCTGAGGAGTATTTTGCATTTATATAGTATTTTTCAAACCTCTGAAGAACATTTACTGAAAAAGGCCAGCCTCCATCTGATCAGAACAAGGTTAACTAGTTTGAAAGCCTCACCTTGCTTTATTTGTTCTGATGTGATATATGGTGAGGGAAAAGCCTCTGAAGAACCCAGAATGTAAACCATTTGGGCTTTTACAAGTTTAAAACAAAATCTTAAAATGGACACAGAAATCAAGCTGAAAGCCAAAACAGGCTATGCTTAAGAGAATTGCTGGATCAAACCAGACTGCTGAACACCTTGTAGGACTGAAATCCCAGCACCAAATTAGCAGTAAAGATTATGAAATATGTTACAGCTCCCCATTTTAAATTAAAGCCATTACATATTTTAGAATGATATGCTAATCTTGAGAATCTTCCATAAGAGAAGATCCAAAAATGGCCTTATTATAATAAGATGGAATATATTCCATTTCTAAATTAGTTTCTTCCAGATAATAAGATGTATAACAGCAAGTTGTTATATTTTTTTTCACAAAGAAAGGATGTTGTTTGTCTATGACATTAATGTGCAGGAAGACTCTAAGATACAATTTCATTTACAGAGCTCAGCTAGAAAGATCTAGACAGAAAAGAGAATATGATTGCTATATTTTTTCTAAATTTCTAATTTTGCAAACTGCATACAACTTACACATTTTTAATTCATAACAAAAGAATATGTCTCCCTTGCAATAGATGAGTGAAATAGATTGCATTTCCATGTGTGTGTCAACATTTATGGCAGCATTCCTTGCTTTTCTGACCTAAATGTATTAAAAAAGACATTATTTAAAACAAGTATCCCCCTATAGAAATATAAAAGGCATGCCAACATAGCAACACAAATAAGAGAGGGTATGTCTACACTAGCTCGTTAATTCGAGCTAGGTAGGCAAATCAGGCAACCGGAGTTGCAAATGAAGCCCGGGATTTAAATATCCCGGGCTTTATTTACATGTTCATCCGCCATTTTAAATCTTAGTTCGAGCGAACTGCCCGTGACTACACGCGGCAGTTTAAAGTTAATCAAACTAAGTCCTTAGTTCAGATTAACTATTACTCCTCGTGGAACGAGGTGTAACAGTTAATCCGAGCGAAGGACTTAATTCGATTAACTTTAAACTGCCGCGTGTAACAGTCTCGAACTAAGATTTAAAAATGGCGACGACGAACATGCAAATAAAGCCCGGGATATTTAAATCCCGGGCTTCATTTGCAACTCCGGTTGCCTGATTTGCCTACCTAGCTCGAATTAACGAGCTAGTGTAGACATACCCAGAGAAACTGCAGAGGTCAGTGGACAGAATCAGGAACCTCCTGTGAATTCCTTAATAAATCAACTCTGCACTGGTAATACATGAGTTTTTAGTTATGTTTACAAACCTTTAGTAAAGCTAATAATCTCCATGTATCTCCTCCCAAAAAGCTGAATGATCACTATACATTTGCATGATCAGTGCAACCAATACATAATTTAAACTTCATTTTAAATGCAAAAAGCAAAACATGCCGTTAATATTGAGGACATCAAGGCTCACTTTACACAAATATGAATATTTCTGTGACTAAACAAAATTAGAACCTAGGGCTTTTAAATATATGGACAGTACAATGAAGCAAGTGCAGCACCTATTTTTTCTTTATCATTGTTTAAATTATCCAATGTAGAATAAACTTCATACTTGCAAAACATTTAATAGTCATCAGAATGTGTAATATATTTAGTCAACCTTTCCAGCATTACAAACTAGAATTTATTTTAAAGTTTCACTGACAGGACAATGGTTTAGATGACCTAATAGATATATTTGACCTTTAATTTCCATTATTCTGCTCAATCATGACCTTCAGGAATGGCAAATGTATGTCTGCTTATCTATCTTGTTGAGGCTTACCACAGAGATGAGCATACTCCACAGAATTAAGTATTTATAGAATTCACAGAATTCACAAAACTAATTAAGTACTGTTTCTCCTGTAATATAAACCCATGCTTTTCCCCAATGACAATTCCATTAAAAGAAAAAAAGTTAAGGCAAAGAGACACCTCTGACAAATATTATGGATTAAAGATCTCCACCTAAAAACCAGTACAAATGATTATAGTATAAGATTTTCAAATATGATTGCTAAAGTTAGACAGCTAGAGCCATATACAGATACCTAAATAAAAGGATCTGATGTCCAAAAGTGCTGAGCACTTAGCAATTCCCACGGACATAAAAATGGACAAAGATTCAAGAGAAGAGGCGAATCATTTCATCATTTCAATGAACAAATGAGGGTGGGAGATGACTGGCAGTCAGGGACTGTCAATGTTTATTGGGTATACTGTTGAGAAATGGAAAATGTTGAGCTGAATTATGATTAGTGACAGTAAATATTTGGCATGAAGAAGTCTACAAAAACAAATATTTAGGGGCTTTCATCCTACAACTCAAGTAGAGGAGAAAGGATTTTTAAATGGTTTTAAATAATCAATATAAAAAGCAATTTAACTACTTTACCTACTGAAGCTACTGGTATAAAAACCAAAACATTTTCCAAGATATCTTAACTGTTAAGTACTGTCTTGAAAATGTTTAAAGGGACACTTCTTGGGAAAAAATGCAGCTTACAGGACTTTTAGGAGTGAGTAATAAAAACAATCTTTTCTGTCTTCCACGGTTTGTTGGTAAATCACTCTATTGAATATGTGGCATTATACTGCCTTTTATATACTCATATTGTTAGACTTATGCTGCATATAGCAATCCTAAGATTAAATTTAGTGCAGCTGAAAATTATACTGTTCCTATTTCCCAAAGGCATGGCATTTTTAAAATCACGTTGGGAGGATTTAAATGTTTCTTTTCAGTAGTTCAGTCACTTTGCCACAAATGGGCAGATGTCTGCCTTTTGGCTATTCTTTCTTTTATGAAGTTATTTGAAAACAAACAAAAAAGTTATAGTTGATTATATAGCATGTACAATATTACAGGGCAGATTCTATACTCCTGACAAAGGCAGAATTCCCAAAGACATCAATGGAAGTTTGAGAAAGGCATAGGAGATAAGGTCATCAGTATATAATCCACTCCACTATTTCGGTTTATCATTAATGGTTGATGACATCACAATCCTCCCTGTTTCCCAGGCCTATAACCTGGGGTTATCTTTGCTCTTTTCTACACAGGAGGCTCTCGAGTTTGATCAATGTGCCTTGATGACTTCTAGCAGTTTCAAGCTCCAGGCTTTATGGGCTGCTGTGAAGCAACCTGTGATCTGCCTGATGATACTGTCCTTAGCCCCCTTTATTCCTTAATAGTGATACGCTATGGAACAGGTTTGAGTCTTCTGGAACAACATTATTCTCTCTTGATGCTACTTCAGTGCCCTTTAGGAATGTCCAGAGAGTGCCAATGCTTCTATACTCCCTGCATGTCAAAAGGAGATGATTACTTGCAACTTGTGCAATACAAAGAATGACTTGGGGGTGAAAGGTGTTTAGTAGTTTTAGGAAGACTCTGTCCACACATATAATTCAGCATTATTTTTCAGTGGACAAGATGCTTAGTACCCAGAGAATTCTTGCTAGACAAATAGCTATTGGAAATATTATCTTAAAATCTCAAGGAATGAGGAAATCTAACCCACTGGCTCATTAGGAATAGTAATAGAGATGTAGCCGTGTTAGTCTGATCTTGCTGAGCCAAAAGACAGGACTATGCAGCATTTTAAAGACTAACAAGATGGTTTATTAGGTGATGAGCTTTCGTGGGCCAGACCCACTTCCTCAGATCAAATTGTAGAAGAAAATTGGCATGACCATATATACCAACCTATACTGGAACAGGATACTACACTCCAAGAGGCTCTGGGAGACAGACTCATAGTCTCCTATGGACAACCACCTAACCTCAGGATGATTCTTACCAACAACCACAGGACATACCACACTAATACCAACCCGGAACTTTCCTTTGCAACAAACCCTGTTGCCAGTTTTGTCCACATATTTACTCTGCTGACACCATCATTGGACCTAACCATTTCAATTATAAGATCAAGAACACACATTCCTGCTCATCCAGAAATATAATTTATGCCATCATGTGTCAACAGTGTCCGTCTGCTATGTATATTGGACAAACTTCTCAGACACTTCGCCAAAGAATCAATGCACACAAAACAGGCATCAGACAGTTTCACAAAGAAAAAACAGTTTCTTGCCATTTCAACCAGAATGGGCATTGTCTCAACGACCCGATTACCTGCATCCTGCTTCAAAGAGATTTTAACACAAGACTTCAAAGAGAAGCCTCTGAACTGTCATTCATGCTTAAATTTGACACTTTACGAATGGGCCTTAACAAAGATGCTAATTATCTCACCCATTACAAAGATAGCTTCCCCAATTATCACCTCTAATATCATTATCTTATAGACATTAACCTCCCCCATCTCCCCTCTGTTCTAAAATCTGATTTGTCTATTTTATATGTGTTCACTTTTTTTTTTTATTGTATCCCTTTGGTATATATGGTCATGCCAATTTTCTTCCACAATTTGATCTGAGGAAATGGGTCTGGCCCACGAAAGCTCATCACCTAATAAACCATCTTGTTAGTCTTTAAAGTGCTGCATATTCCTGTCTTTTGGCTCACAAGGGGATCTTTAAGAGGAGAGTCAAGGTTCCAGGCTCAATTATAGTAAGTGGGATGTTGATTCGCAACCACCACCATATGTAGAAACCTAGAGAAGGATGGGTGTTTGGAGATTTTTTTTAAGTCATATTTTGCAATACAGTATATTACTTGTATCCTTGCCTCATTTGTGGCCATGGTATTTGGTACAAGCTGCAGGAGTTAAGCAACCGGTGCTTCCTTGAGGTTTATCCTCTATTCTAAACCCAAATGTTCAAATCTTAAAATATATTCTGGAGAATGCCATGGCTATAGATAACATTCTTGAAAGACAGAGTTGTTCTTCCTGATAGGCATGACTCTTGCCCCTTACTTCCTTCTGCCAGACTGCTAAGTTCACTTTTGATGCAACTGGTATATGTTTGAGCCTTGTTTTAGAATGTCTGATCATAATAAGAGTTTGATCCGTTTCTGTGTCTTCCTCTTTACTATACCTGTAAAGCCAAATCTTCTTATGAAGTATGTTTCACTCAGAATCACAGATGACTTTTGTGATTTGATCTTCTATACCCCCCTACAGAGAAGTGGGAACAATGAGAGTGGAAAAGAGAAGTATGGCCAGTCATAGGGACCGATATTCACAGCAGTGTTTTTTGTGGTACACTTTATTTTAGAATGGTACGCCTGTAACTTGGGATTGTTTCAGGAAGTGAACAGGCCAGTTGTGTATGCCCTAGATCTCCAGCTGACTTGACACATCCTTCACCTGCTGCTTAACCATTCTTCTCTTCCACTGAGCAATTCCCTTATGGAGTCTGCTTTTAATGAGGATAAGCTTTTAAATGGCTATTTGAAGAGGAACTAAGACTCCTTTCATGAACAATCTGCTTCTGGTCCTCTGTACCACTTGCCTGCTCACCTAAGGAACAGATGTTATGTCAGACAATGTATGCCTTTCCACCAATGTTCTGTAGAGTGCTAGGCTTAGAAAGGCCAGTTTTATTCAAGCCAAATGACACTGTTCAGGGTTACAGGCATTTCTCAGGCTATGTCTAGACTAGGGAGTTTTTCCAGGATACCTCCAGTGTCCCAGAAAAACTCCGCTGCATCCAGAGAACATGTCTGCTCTTCCAACATTTTTTGCGGAAGAGCAGATGTGCTCTTTCAGAAGCCCTGCCTTCGTCGTTTCGAGGAAGGGCTCTTCTGAAAGACGAGGTTTTTCCAACATTTGGCCCAGTGTAGATGGGCCCAAATTTCAGAAAAGCCTCTTCTGAAAAAACTATCAGAAAAAGGTACGCAAATTGTGGAGTGCAATTTGCTTACCTTTTTCTGATAGAAAGCGGCAGTCTAGTCGTAGCCTCAGATATTTCTAATGTTCCCATCAATAAAGAACAGTTTTGTGCCTGTATTGGAATCATGACCAGTTGTGATCCCTAGCCAGTTCGTCTTGTATAAGTGGTAACTGTTTCTCCATATGGTATTGGGAGATGTGCCCCAGAGATTGGTTGCTCAATGTATGCCTCTGGGTTGAGTCCCAATTTTTTCTCATGCATCTCTACAATGGTATTATTTGAACCCTCCTTCCTTGCACCCATAGAAACTCCTTCTGAAACTACCACCTCCAGATAATGGTGATTCCCCTATACTGAAATTAAATTAGGACACTTAGGGCTAGTCTAATTTAAGAGCTAAGGTTGACCTATTCAGCCATAGTCAAATCTGTAATCAGTGTGTCTACACTGTGTATGTAATTTGTCAAATTTGTAATCAGCATGTCTACACTGCACAGTCCCTCCCGTTGACCTACTAGTAATGTTGATCTTTTAGGGTGAACCTAAGGAACTTTCTGTGAGATGGTCATATTGCTGTGTGAAAGTATGCATCCTGCAAGTCGAGAGGCAATGTCCAGTTTCCTTTTTTCCAGTGCAAGAATTATCTTTGCCAGCGTTATCATGGTGAATTGTTGTTGTTGGTTTTTTTAGGTATTTGTTCAGTCTGTGCGGGTCCAGTATGGGTCTCCATCCGCCTGACTTTTTTGGCATGAGGAAGTATCTGGAGTAGAACTCCTTTCCCCTGTAATGTGCTAGTACGATCTCTATTATCCCCATCTGGAACAATCTGTTTATCTTCTGTTGTAGCAGTGACTCATGAGAGGGGTCCCTGAAGAGAGACAGGAAAGAGGATTGGGTTGGGGGAAATGAGAAGAATGGTATTGTGAGGCCTTTTGCTATGACCTCCAGAGCCCATTTGTTGGTTGTCACAGTGGACCATGCATGGTAGAATGGTTGAAGACTGAAGTTTTATTGGTTGTCTGGTGGAAACAATGTTGAATCCTCAACGAATGGTTCAAAATGTTTATCTGCCATTAGAGGATTGGGGCGTGGTCTGATGCTCTTGAAGCTGTCTGCATTTTTGCTGCCTCTGGATTTGTTTTAGGTCATAGCCCCCTCTGAGCTGAGTAGGATGATGATGATGATGCCCTGCCATGAGGCATGTACAGGTAGTTCATTTTCTTCTTTGGTTGGGAAACACACATCCCCAGTGTTTTTAATGTGGCTCTTGAGTGTGGTGGTAGAAAACAACTTTTGACCTTCGAAGGGGAGGTCCTCAATTGTGTTCTGTACCTCCCTAGAGAACCCAGAGAGGTGCAGCCAGCAGATGCGACACATCACTACCGATGTGGGAAGAAATCTGGTAGTGGTGTCGGGCCATATAAAAGGATGCCTGCAATGCTGTCTTCACTATGAGGATACTCTCACGTGTGCTTGACTATATACGGCCTTGTCATCCTCTTGCAGTTTTTCAATACAGGGTCTCATTCTTTTGAAGTGGTTTTAAGTGTATTTGGCCAGTAATGCCAAATAATTTGATATCCTGATGAGCAAGGATGCTGAAAAATAAGATTTTCTCCCTCGGAGATCAAGTCTCTTCTAGTTTTTATCATACGGAGTGGATTTAAACTGGGTCTGTTTATCCCTGTTATTAGCTGCATCGACTACCAGCGAATTCAGGGCAGAGTGTATAAACAAGAACTCAGCCCCTTAGCCAGGACAGAATATTTCCTATTTGCCCTTTTTGATGTGGGTGATATGGAGGCTGGTGTCTGCCACAAAAGTTTTGCTGGGTTGAGTATGGTTTTGTTGACCGGTAGGACTATTTTCACAAAGGGCGAGGCTTGCAATATGTTGGTCAGCTTGTGCTGGATGTCGGGTACCTTGACTAGTGATATGTTGAGGGAATCAGCCACCCTCTTATACAAGTCTTGGAACGACTTGAAGTCATTGCCCATAGTAGGAGGGGAGGAGGGGCATTATGGATTCATCTGGGGACAAAGATGATACATGAGATGGAGGTAGCGTATCCTCCTCTGTGTTTCATCCAGGTCTTCCATGTCATCCTGTGTCACTTCTGACCTTGTGGATGCAGGTGAATTGTTGTCTTGCTATCACTGGTGGTGGTACCTGAGCCTTCATGGTGCGCCAAGGATCCCATCCCTGCCAGGGTTGTGGGAGTGGGATGGGAGGGAGCCATGGAAAGGGCTGCCACATCAGAGTCTGGATCAGCTGCTGCTGTTGTTGCAACTGAGAGTTTGGTTTTGGAGATGAGTGGCATGATGAAAAGGGAATCTCTTGCTCATCCTTACTGTCACTCGAAAACTGAAATGCCAAATTTGCAGGCATCGCAAGCCTGCTTGGGCCCTCTGATGTTGGAATGGCATCAGTGACAAATAGCGGTGTGCTTGATATCAATGCGACTGCTAACTCCTGAAGTTTTGTGAGTGGTCTTGGAGAAAGGAAAGGTGGTACCGTCAGTATGGATGATTATATCTGCTGTGGCACTGTCTCCTTGTGTGTCTTCAACGCCATAGGTACCAGGGAACCCTCAATGCATGCAGTCAGTACCAACTTCGTTGGTGTCTGTACCGCTGGTTCTGGCCACCCCTTCGTCAGTGCCTCTAGTGGTGGTTTGAATACCGATTTCATCGGTATCAATGCTTTCGGTACCGACAGCGCAGGAGTGGTCTTCTTAGTCTTTGGTACCAAGACCACAGGGTCTTTGGACAACACGGCCCCTCAGGGTTTGTCCATACCAAACTTTCCTGGTGCCTGCACCTCCCCAAGAGCCCATACTCTCGGTGAGAGGGGCTTGTGCTGAGGGGATAATTTTTTTGATGGACTCTCACCCGACGGTGAGGAATGCTTTCTCTTCACTGTCTTCATAGCTGGCTCGTCTCTTGGTGTGGGTGGGTCCTTGGTCTGAAACTGCTGTTGGTGAGGTAGATGGTGGAGATATGCTTGATGCCAGCTCCAAGGCTGGTCTCTCCACCTTCTTTATAGTGTGGAGCATTAACTGAAACTCCCTCACTGTGAGCGACCTAGAAGAATGCTTTTTGCAGTGGTGGAACCTTTTTGGAGAATGATTGTGGACCAGGCACCTAAAGCACTGTGCGTGTCCATCGGAAATGGGTATAGACATTCTGCATGTCAGGTACCATTTAAACCCTGGTGAGCCTGGCATGCCTATTCCTAATCCTCTAAACAACTACAAAGAATTTTTTTAAATAACGGGGGAGGGACCGTGAAGTCAATTATCTGAAACACTAATTACTAAACTAACTAAATTCTAACATGGAGCACTGCTGTTTTCCGACCAAGCCAGTAGTAGTTTATAAGGAACTGAAGGGACAGTTGACCGCCTCAACACATTCGCTGCGTTGATTGAGAGTGGTGCTTCACATGTGTGCCAGCACCCAGGGGGAATAATGCTGCTAAAAAGTTCTGATAATAAGTGCAGGGGCACCAAAACACCTACACTGGAGCCCCCATGGGGACACTCCTGAATGAAGAGCATACTGTGTGCATGTATGGTGCTTTTGACAGGAATTCCAGGCAAAAGATGCTGCTCACAATTTTTAATACCTACTTGACCAAAATAGCAAGTTTTCACTCAATCCAGAAAACTAAGTGACTACTCTGCCTATACATAGTCACAAAGTCTTGGCTCCTTCTACAGCAATCATTTGTGCAGAATGGGTAATAACATCTCCTCTTTGTCTTGATTTCCTTCTTGTCCATGGCTTAACCCTTATAAGCTTAGGGGAAAATTTTCAGGCACAAATGGGAATCAAGCACTCAACTCTCATTGGAAAAAAAGAAATAAATATAATTTGGGAACCTAATTTCCATTTGTGCCTTTGAAATTCTCCTCCCAAAACCTTCCTAGTGTGTTTAGCCTACTGAAACCCAAGAGACATGTTCAGTAGTTCTTATAGAGAACATAAATACATAGAAGTTTGCTTTCTAAAACTTTGCACATTATATAAAAGATGTGGTGGTCTTCCCAGCAAATAGACCAGGGTACTGTTGTAATGAGTTGTCCTATGATTAACACTTCATTATCCTTACAAAATACACATCAGTCCATTTACTAATGCTGTGTATTATGATGTATTAGCATAAATAGTTAACACTGAACCACCATTGTCTAAATAGATTAAGTACATTATGTGATAGATTATCCTCAGGATTTTATTTGTGTTTGTTCACTTACTTGCTAATTTGTACAGTTTAGCACTTCATAACAGGGTCTCTTTGTCATTAGTGCAAATTAGGAATAATCTATTCCATAATTAAAATGTGGATTAAATTTGTATATTAATATTAAATGTTTGCTTTTGTGTGAAGACAAAGATTTTTGCATGATAAAATGAGATTAGTACTTTCACTTGCAATCTGCAAATAATTCTAGATTAGCTCATATCCATTTTTCTCTGTGTCAAACTGATGACTTCATTTTTCCCACCACCAGTAATTTCTGATGCACAGGATTTAGGAATTATACTTTCTGTGAATTACTGATTGTGGTACCATCTAAATAGTTTCCTTTCCAAATATTACTTAAATTGAAGTCATTTTTATTAACTGACTTCATTAGATGGATCATATTACCTGTTCCAGCATTGCTGTACATCAGTGGTGGGAAACCTGAGGACCTCAGGGTTCAATGTGTGGCCCACGACACATTTTATTTACTGTTGGTTGCCAGATTTCACTGGTTTCCATCCACATTTTTTTTCAGCCTGTATTCCTAATGTGCCACATATGTAAAGCAAGGGCACATTAAGTGAGGTGCATGCTGACTGCATAAAAACATAACATAAGAACATAAGAATGGCTGTACTGGGTCAGACCAAAGGTCCATTTAGCCCAGTAGCCTGTCTGCCAACAGTGGCCAGTGCCAAGTGCCCCGGAGGGGGTGGACCGAAGACAGTGATCAAGCGATTTGTCTCGTGCCATCCATCTCCAGCCTCTGACAAACAGGAATGACAAACATTCCTACCCCCTGGCTAATAGCCTTTTATGGACCGAACCTCCTTGAATTTATCTAGCTTCTCTTTAAACTCTGTTATAGTCCTAGCCTTCACAGCCTACTCTGGCAAGGAGTTCCACAGGTTGACTATGCACTGTGTGAAGAAGAACTTTCGCTTATTAGTTTTAAACCTGCTACCCACCAATTTCATTTGGTGTCCTCTAGTCCTTATATTATGGGAACTAATGAATAACTTTTCTTTATTCACCCGCTTCACACCACTCATGATTTTATATACCTCTGTCACATCCCCCCTCAGTATCCTCTTTTCCATACTGAAAAGTCCCAGTCGCTTTAGCCTTTCTTCATATGGGAGCTGTTTCAAACCCCTAATCATTTTAGTTGCCCTTTTCTGAACCCTTTCCAAGGCCAAAATATCTTTTTTTAGGTGGGGAGACCACATCTGTACACAGTACTCAAGATGTGGGCGTACCATAGTTTTATACAGGGGCAGTAAAATATTCTGTGTCTTATTTTCTATCCCTTTCTTAATAATTCCTAACATTCTATTTGCCTTTTTGACCTTGCCTTTGCTGTGTGGACGTTTTCAGAGAACTATCCACGATAACTCCAAGATCTCTTTCCTGATTTGTCGTAGCCAAATTAGCCTCCATCATACTATATGTATAGTTGGGGTTATTTTTTCCAATGTGCATTACTTTACACTTATCCACATTAAATTTCATTTGCCATTTTGTTGCCCAATCACTTAGTTTTGTGAGATCTTTTTGAAGTTCTTCACAGTCTGCTTTTGTCTTGACTATCTTGAACAGTTTAGTATCATCCGCAAACTTTACTACCTCACTGCTTGCCCCTTCCTCAAGATCATTTATGAATAAGTTGAATAGGATTGGTCCTAGGACTGACCCTTGGGGATCACCACTAGTTACCCCTATCCATTCTGAAAATTTACCATTTATTCCTACCCTTTGTTTCCTGTCTTTTAACCAGTTCTCAATCCATGAAAGGACCTTCCCTCTTATCCCATGACAATGTAATTTACACAAGAGCCTTTGGTGAGGGACTTTGTCAAAGGCTTTCTGAAAATGTAAGTATACTATATCTACTGGATTCCCCTTGTCCGCATGTTTGTTAACCCCTTCAAAGAACCCTAATAGATTAGTAAGACATGATTTCCCTTTACAGAAACCATGTTGACTTTTGCCCAACAAATTATGTTCTTCTACGTGCCTAACAATTTTATTCTTAACTATTGTTTCGACTAATTTGCCCGGTACCGACATTAGACTTACCGGTCTATAATTGCCAGGATCACCTCTAGAGCCCTTTTTAAATATTGGTGTCACGTTAGCTATCTTCCAGTCAGTAGGTATGGAAGCCGATTTAAAGGATAGATTACAAACCACATACATTGACTGTGAGAGACATGTCTCCTTCTGTATCCAATGAAAGTGCTGCTATAGTTCAAACCACCTCACACATTCTAGGTGTGCAAGCACAGTTAGCAAAACTACCCTGTCCTGGGAGACCATCTTGGTTGTGATAATCATGCAGCACACTGAGATGAAGGAGGGCCACACATGTGACCCAATCACTAGTCTAGGCTCTTCATCACTGCTATACATATTTATTCCTTCTCTAGCCTTTACATCTGTTAGGGTTTGTCTACACTAGCCCCCTACTTCGAAGTAGGGAGGCAAATGAAGCATATCGAAGTTGCAAACCAAGCCAGGGATTTAAATATCCCGAGCTTGATTTGCATGTTCCCCGCCGGTCGCCATTTTAGAAATTCACTAGCCTGGAGTAACTGCCCACATCTACAAGCGGCAGTGAAACGGGAGTCCGATTTAAAGCCCCTAATTCGAATTAGCTGGTAAACCTCATTGCAGGAGGAATACCAGCTAATTCGAGTTAGGCTTTAAATTGACTCCCGCTTCACTGCCGCGTAGATGCGGCAGTTACTCTGGGCTAGTGAATTTCTAAAATGGCGACCGGCCGGGAACATGCAAATCAAGCGTGGGATATTTAAATCCCGGGCTTGATTTTCAACTTCGGTATCTTCATTTGCCTCCCTACTTCGAAGTAGGGGGCAAGTGTAGCCATACCCTTACATACTAGGGATGTAATACTGTAGTCGATTAACCAATGAAACAATAAGCAAAAGCTTATACGTAAATGCTATAGACTACACGCATTTCCCCCTGGCAGTAATTTTTTTAGCAGGCTGGCCAGCAGCCTGACTCAGTTCTGTCTTACGCCGGATCTGGGACCTACCCCCACTGCAGCTCTGCATTTAAAGCATATTAGTAGCCAGGTGGGCAGGTAGCCCAGCTCAGTTCCAGCTCGTTCTGGGCCAGGAGTTCAATCCCGTGCTGGACACGGGCTGCTGCCACTCTGCACTTTTGCCTCTATATCAGAAGCAGCAGCGTGGGGTGACAGGCAGCTGGTCTGCAAGGAGAGCTGGTTTTTAAACTGGCCCCCTTTGTGGACCAGCTTCTGCCTGGCACCCCACGCTGCTGCCTCTGATACAGAGGGAGCAGCACGGAGTGGCAGAGGGCTCCCTGGGAATGGGGCTGGATTGCACTGGCTGCCAGCCCCAACCCCCAGGGACTATAGAATAGTCGAGTAACTGATAAGAATTCATGAGGTTAATAGACTATTCAATTAACCATTATTTAATATCCCTATTACATACTACATTCCTTGTACTTGCACGTACACCTCTAAATGAAACAGTTTGAAAGATTTTGAATTGGAATTATGAAATGGAAACATTTTTTTCCCCAAACAAACCATTGTTCCAGACTGGACTGAAATACTAGTTTGCAATAGTGATATTACTAGTTCTCTGTAAGCTTTTTGAGGGAAGGATTATCACTCCCCTTTTGTACAGCACAGAGCACAATGGGGTCCTGATCCATGACTGGGACTTCTAGGTACGACCACAGTGCCTTTATTGTTATTTATTATTGGTAAAGTGCAAGGTTCAGTGTATTTGTCCTGTTGTATCACTAAAATAATTTGAATAACTATCAATTATTATATCATTTAGCTGACCTACCATTATAAAATTAAATAAAATTCACATAATGTTCTAGAATTTCCAGGGCTCCTCCTATTATATAGCATGGAATTTCTCTCTGAGCCAAAAGATATGGAATCAGTTTAGCCGGCATCAATCAATTATATGTGACAAATGCCCTCAAGTACTCCGCCTTTTTGGATAGTCAGTTCATAATAGCTCATGCTAATATCTACTAAATATTTTATTAATTTACCATGAATATAAAGTATGACATTATCATCATACTCTTGGAGAAATAAGAGATTAAATTACTAACACAGTGTGTCTGAAGGGGGAAGAAAAATGAGAAGGAGGAGGTAAAGGCGAAAGAAATGTTGAACATAAGCGATGCAGAGAGAAAAAGAACCAGGAAGAACTCAGAGCATTAGCCAGTCTAGGAACTTGGACCCATGGCTTACTTCAGGGCATTCTGCGGCATGATGGCTTACTTCAGGGCATTCTGCGGCATGATGGATCTGCGGCATGATGGATCATGCGGCATGATTCTGCAGCAGGGACACTCAATGCCACTGAAAAGTTAATTAAATTAATTTATTGTCCCTCCCCCAATTGCTGAGTCTTCTCTAGAGTTGCAACAATATTTTTTATGAAACCTCTAGGTAATCCCAAAAACCATAATTTCACATTGTGCTTTATGAAAGTATTTCAATAACCTTGTTCTGCATTTGACATAGTAACACAGACCTGTGAGACTTCTTCAAACTGCTGTCTTCACGAACTTCAGAACCAATATCTCTGTAATAATATTCTAGCTAATTTTTCTTGCTAAGTGGGAAATTTCCATTCATTTTGTGGAGACTAAAAAAGTTTCTTTTGAACGATCTTTACGTATGGTAGAACAAAGCAACTATGCTATTTTCTATTTTATTTTTTTAAATATGATTTAAACCAGTTTTTTCTTCCCTCCCAGTAAAACTCAAAACAAGGCCTGGCAGAATAGTATACCACCAAAACCACATCACCACAAAATTGCCTATAGTTAGGATTCATACCATTGCAAGGCATTTATACCCAGGGTTCAAGTGTAGACAATAATCTTTACTCTGAAAAAAAGGTTCCAGGAGAGACAACTGCCATGCAACGCAAAAGTCTGCAATTTATGTTGCTTCTAAAATGTTCCCTTTTTTAACATAAAATTACTTGAGATCAACTTCAATATTGTATATATTATCTTAGGTCAGGCCTGCACAAATCGGAAAGCGACGAAGGCCATATTACTCCAAAGAAAACAGCTGCGGGCCACAAGTAGGGATGCTCTCCCAAAAAATACCAAACACGCGGCTAAAAATTTTTGTTGAGCAAAAAACCAAAAACAAAAAACCAAAAACCATCGCGTGTCTCCACTTGGCCCCCTAGCATTTCTCTCCCCTTCACCCTGCCCCTTGGTGTCTTCCCCTTTCTCCTGACCTGCCTCCCCTCCCCTCAGCACAAGCCCCTTCCCCTCCCCTACCTGGCTTCTGCCTTTTTGAATCCGGCAGTCGCTGGCCATGACGTCACGACGTCACGCCAGCATCCTGGCGTCTGCCGACATCCCGCCCTCTGGCTCACACCCCGCCTCCTCGCGCCGGAGCTGCATGCAGGCAGCCTAGTGGCGAGAATCGCTGCACTTCCCCCTCCCCGGTGGTGCTCAGCTCCTCCGCCTGGCCGGCGGATCGGATGGGGCTGCGCCGCCCATAGTTGGCACAGGCCGTACAGTGAGCCCCTGAGGGCCACATGCGGCCCTCAGGCCGTATGTTGTGCAGGCCTGTCTTAGGTACTCATATGTCCCCTGTTCCCATATCATCACATTGCCTTACAATTTTTTTTGCATGTATCTTCACATCCCCATGAGATAGGGAAACAGAGGCACAGGGAGGCTAAATGATTTGTCCAAGTCACCCAATGAGTTTGTGGCAGAGCAGAAAACTGACTCAAAATCTCCTGGATAGACATCTGGTTAGCTATAAACCAGCCTTTTTCTCTGAACCATCCAGTTATCTATTGTCATATTTATTAAAAGCTTTCTGAAAAATGTTAGTGTAACCTCCTTTTTCCTCCCCGGGTTACTTGGGAGCAGGTCTCACTCACAGGTGTGCCTGGGCACCTGATGGTCTTGACATAAAAGGAGATCCTGAGTACCCCAGTGGTGATGTTGTTTGGTTGGGGAAAACCTATCCACCCCCTTGCTGCAGTCCCTTGCTCAAAGAATGTACAATGGTGGTGCCGCCACCTGGCTGGCCTTGTACACACTTACTGGTGTGCCTTGAGAGCCTCCAGGAATAAACTCATTCCAGCAATAATCTGGATCTAATTCCAGAACAACTACAAATCATATACATCTAATAGATTACATTAAAATAAACAATCTTTACTTAACTTAAATAAACAGGGTTTAACAGATTACCAATGAATAACATTAACAAAGTGCACAACAATAATTGGAACTTATATATCTAGCATTTGCACTGCCAGTATTGATCCCACCCCAGAGTGTGCACGCCCCTGGACTCAGAGTCCCAGACTCTTGCTTGTGTAGGGGCGCTTGAAGAACTGCAGCTGTAATGGAGATTCTCTGTAGGCAGTGTGTATGAGGGTCCAAGCAAGGCAGCAGCTCTGTCCCAGGAAGCACTTTCCCAAAAATGCCCAATTACTTACAATCTCATGCTGTGTCTATCAGAAGCAGCCTGCTAGATCCCAGTTCCAAAGGCATCTAGTCCTAGTCTGTAGCTGCACTCTAACAGCCCCTGGACTGGATCAAACTCCTCCATAGCAGCCTAGCTCCCCTTCTGTTCCAAAATCCAAGGGCAGAGTCCCAGACTGCTAGGCCTCTCTTCTCATGCACATGGAGAAACCCCGATCTCCCACACAAGAGTTACTTCCTTCCTGTTTTTCCCAAGGGCTCATGGGAATTGTAGTCTGTGAGGCTAGATTGCCGCACACAGGGTCGTCCCAGAAAATAAGCAGAGGCACCTTTAGTATTTAGTTTAAAAATAAATAAATTACCTGAATCTGATGCACAAACTCAAGCTTGCTGCAAAAATCAGGGGTAAAATCCTGACCCTACTGAAGTCTGACATTGACTTCAGCAAATTCTTAGGGTACATTTAGACAGCGGGGCTATTTCAGGATGCCGTAGGTATCCCGAAGTAGCTACCTGGCGTCTTTTAAATGCTCCCATTATTTCAATTTTTTTTTTTCAAAATAACAGGCGTGCTATTTCAGCATCGCTGTAACTCTCGCTCCACAAGGGTAAAGGATGTGTTGAATTAGTGCATTATTTCAAAATTTGGCTCTGCGTAGAAAAGCCAAATTTCAAAATAAGGTATTTTGAAATACAATCCAAATAAGATCTGTAATTTGCATAGCACAAATTGTGTATCTTATTTTGAGTTAAGGGGGCTGTGTAGACGCACCCTTAATGACTTAAGCAATGACTTAAGTTAAAGCTGCAAAGTACATATAACTCCGAGGGTGCGTCTACACAGCACCCTAAATTCAAAATAAGATATGCATTTTGTGCTATGCAAATTGCGTATCCTATTTCAATTGTATTTCAAAATAGCTTATTTTGAAATTTGGCACATCTACACAGCACCAAATTTCAAAATAACACACTAGTTTGCGCATCCCTTAACCCTCGTGGAATGAGGGTTACAGGGATGCCGAAATAGTATCCCCGTTATTTCGAAAAGTATTTCAAAATAAAGGACGCGTTTAAAAGATGTGGGGTAACTATTTTGGGATACCTCCGGTATCCCGAAATAGCCCCGCTATCTAGATGTACCCTGAGTGAGCTCAATTCTATTCTGAGTCACATAAGCAACAATAAAGTTATTAACTTTCAGCTAAAGAATCTTCACTAGTGGTAGGGATGGAAAAGCACATAAAAAGTACAACTTGTTTTTCAGACCTGTGGTGAAGTTTGGAAGCCTGCCTTTTAAGTGGACTTTTTTTAAAAAAGGAAAACAAACTTATAAATGGGGAAAATTAAATATGGAAGCAACTGACACACAAATATGTAATTTTAAAATGGTTGCGTTCTGTAAAGTGATGTTTTATTAATTTGAAATAATCTGAATCTTTACTCTTGACGTGTTTTTTTGTGAATGAACACTGACTAGAATACCATAGTAATTGCACTGACTTTAACACCTTCATGAGAACAACATGCATTGTTCTCATGTAGCTAGGAAATCAGCTATATTTGTTTGCATGTCAAAAAGTTGCTTTCTAGAACAAGATCTTACAATATAGAACCAATACACCATATTTCAAGCTCTGCTGGAGTCAGATGTGGTCCAAAGTGTACAGTTATAGAGCTATTAAGCAATCAAATCATTTTCTTCTGATGCTGGTACAACTTGTTAGAGTGCCTCAAATAATCTCTGTATATGTTTCATTCTCTAATACCTGTTGGCGAGTTTATATGGGGCACTGGTGCTAAGATTATCTTCTAAATCTTCTACAGACAATATCTTGGATAATTCCTGGTGTTCAAGGAGATTAACAATTTTGGCATTCCTCATTTTTTAATTTAAAAAATACTTATTTGTCTTATTCTCTAGCAGCAGTGAGAGCAGACTATAACCCAAGAAAAACAGCTCATGTTTGAAATTAATGGTACCAAAGAGAAAAAATGATAGCTTAGATTTTAAAACAAAAAACAAAACAAAAACAAAACCATACAAACAGAAAACTCAGTTCACAGGACATCCTACTCCACTGCATCTAAGTGAAACAGTTCAGTAAGCATGAATGACCTTTTAAACTGATGACAGATACAACAGTTATGTTTAAAAAGGATCTCTTCCTTAATGATTTTGCTTATCAATTTGATAGTCAGTCCTATAATATCTAAGTATCCAATTCACAATCTTTGGTCTTCATATCTAATAGATGCCCTGTCGAATTGATAAGAAAAGCATTAAGATGCAATGTGGCAGGCATACATGTTTGCTCACTACATTACATCACCATTATCTTTTACAGTTGTTTCCTTAATTATTCTAAAGATTACAATATAGTAAATACAACTAAAGAAGGTTAAATTATTATAATCTGCTACCTTCATAATATCCCGAGTAAAATGTAGTGCTTTTTATACAATGCTTAGTATATGATGGTAAATTTTAACTGTAAATATTGTATCAAAATTAATCAGATCAGACAGTACTAGAATACATTTTAATGGTTTTTAGCCAGAAGTCTAAACAGGGAATTCACTGGGTTTCTAAATTAATCCATCAGCAATAAAGTAACACAATGCTCCGATTTTTCAATTTATCCAATATTATTCATAGCTATGATCTCACTTGCAGTTTGAGTTAAAGTTAGGTAACTTCTTTACCTGCTTTATTATCCTGATTAATAAAGTTGCAAATTTTCTCATTGTAAATAAACTGAAATGTTTAATGTCAACACTTAATGACAAGGTATTACTGTGATTTCTTTGGTATTCATTGTGTGTTGCAAAAAGAAATCAAAAGAGTATTTCATGTTGACAAAATGTTATGATAGAAGTTAGCAAGCATTTACACATTTGTTTAAAGTAAGTTACACAAATCAAATTATTTATTTTATTGGGGCTGGTTCAGTGTTAATAGAAGTAGCAGACCTATCTTAGAGCCATAGCCTTCAAATAAACTCTGAAAAAGCATTATGTAGAAGGAAACTTTACAGTTTCACTTGTCCTCCATGGGATCCATCTGTGTTGTGTACTTCTTCAGCACACAACAGAGAAAGGCTTGACGATGATACCTAAATAATTGAATAGAATACTACTAGAGACCCTCCAAAGGGGAAGAGGGGACAATTTCTTTACTGAAGTACAAGTGCAATTTAAATGCTTCTAAAGAACTTTAAGTCTAATTATGTTCACAAATATTCTTTAAAGAAAATCCTAAATATAACAAATAAACAAAAGTGGGCTACTTAAACGGGGAGGGGTATTGGCCTGAAGGAGCTAATAAAAATTGTCTGTTCTCAGAAAGTATGTTAGTAAATAGGTCTTCATGCCTGGGTCCCCATCTCAGAGAATGACTGTAAGGCACTGTAGTCCTTGCATAGCAGTCCCTCATGCCCCTAACCATCACTCCCAATTCAGAGCTGCAGTTAAGTGCAATAGAGAATACTAAAAGTATTTCCAGCTCCGTGCAAAAGGTAGGCGGGTAAGAGGAAATTTTATAACATACTGTGCCAATTGAAAACACAAATTACAGATAAGTACTTTAATCAATCCCTGCACCTAAAGGAAGGGGAGGGAGGACTTCCACAAATCTCTCTACAAAAGACTAAGTAGTAGCAAGAAGTTTCTACAGAATGGAAAGTCAAAGGAACAGAATACAATACACACACAGTATGCTCCATGCATGAATAGATACATTAAAAATGAAAGTGCAATACATGTGAGGAAAAAATCCAGTGATGAAGTAAGAAAGATTTTTATTGGCATGAGTTTTGAAAGGCTGCATTACTCATAAATGCCAACAAAATTTGTATCCCACAATCTTATCAAATGTTCTACATACGTCACACGTTAAAAGAAAGATATTTGTCAAAATTCTTGAGAATTGTAAAATATTTTTAGGGTTGTCTCCTTCCAACTGCAAAGCTAATTACCGTGGACGAGAGCCTCAGCAAGTGTAAATGGGTGCACCACTGAAATCAATGGAGCTGGAAACAAACTGCCAGTTTTGCTGTCCCATCTCTTTCAGTTCAGGATTGCTTTACATTTTCTAGTTTTAATCCAGTCAAGCTGGTAAAGAATGATCTTGAGGTAGACACAAAACAGTAAATCAAAAGTCTGGGTTCTAATTTCTGGTTCTGCCACCATTCTGATTCTGCGTGACCTTGATTTAGTTTTTTAATCTCTCAGGCTATGTCTATACTACGTGCTTATTTTGAAATAAGCTATTTCAAAATAATAACTCCTGAAATAACTATTTCGAAATAGCATGTCCACACTACAAATCCCCATTGAAATAGTACAGATTTATGTTGAAATAGCGCATCCACACTGATTGGAGGCTGAATCGCATTTAAAGCTCCCTGGAAGCACTCCGGGCAGGGCATCAGAACCATAAGAACATAAGAACATAAGAACATAAGAACGGCCGTACCGGGTCAGACCAAAGGTCCATCTAGCCCAGTATCCTGTCTGCCGACAGTGGCCAGCACCAGGTGCCCCAGAGGGTGGACCAAGACAATGATCAAGCGCTTTGTCTCCTGCCATCCCTCTCCAGCCTCTGTCAAACAGAGGCCAAGGACACCATTTTATCCCCTGGCTAATAGCCTTTATGGACCTAACCTCCATGAAATTATCTAGCTTCTCTTTAAACTCTGTTATAGTCCTAGCCTTCACAGCCTCCTCTGGCAAGGAGTTCCACATGCTGACTACACGCTGTGTGAAGAAGAACTTTCTTTTATTAGTTTTAAACCTGCTACCCATTAATTTCATTTGGTGTCCTCTAGTTCTTCTATTTAGGAACTAATAAATAACTTTTCTTTATCCGCCCTCTCCACACCACTCATGATTTTATACACCTCTATCATATCCCCTCAGTCTCCTCTTTTCTAAACTGAAAAGTCCCAGTCGCTTTAACCTCTCCTCATATGGGACCCGTTCCAAACCCCTAATCATTTTAGTTGCCCTTTCTGAACCCTTTCCAAGGCCAAAATATCTTTTTGAGGTGAGGAGACCACATCTGTACACAGTATTCAAGATGTGGGCGTACATAGTTTTATACAGGGGCAGTAAGATATTCCGGGTCTTATTTTCTATCCCTTTCTTAATAATACCTAGCATCCTATTTGCCTTTTTGACCACCGCTGCACACTGTGTGGAAGTTTTCAGAGAACTGTCCACGATAACTCCAAGATCTCTTTCCTGATTTGTCGTAGTTAAATTAGCCCCCATCATACTGTACGATAGTTGGGGTTATTTTTCCCAATGTGCATTACTTTACACTTATCCACATTAAATTTCATTTGCCATTTTGTTGCCCAATCACTCAGTTTGGTGAGATCTTCTTGGAGTCCCTTACAGTCTGCTTCTGTCTTGACTATCCTAAACAGTTTGGTATCATCCGCAAACTTTACCACCTCACTGCTTACCCCTTTCTCCAGATCATTTATGAATAAGTTGAACAGGATTGGTCCTAGGACTGACCCTTGGGGACACCACTAGTTACCCTCTCCATTCTGAAAATTTACCATTTATTCCTACCCTTTGTTTCCTGTCTTTAACCAGTTCTCAATCCAAGAAAGGACCTTCCTCTTATCCCATGGCCATGTAATTTACACAAGAGCCTTTGGTGAGGGACCTTGTCAAAGGCTTTCTGGAAATCTAAGTATACTATATCTACTGGATCCCCTTGTCCGCATGTTTGTTAACCCCTTCAAAGAACTCTAATAGATTAGTAAGACAGGATTTCCTTTACAGAACCCATGTTGACTTTTGTCCAACAAATTATGTTCTTCTACATGCTTCACAATTTTATTCTTTACTATTGTTTCGACTAATTTGCCCGGTACTGAAGTTAGACTTACCGGTCTGTAATTGCCCGGATCGCCTCTAGAGCCCTTTTTAAATATTGGTGTCACGTTGGCTACCTTCCAGTCATTAGGTACGGAAGCCGATTTAAGGGATAGGTTACAAACCACAGATAATAGTTCAGCAATTTCCCATTTGAGTTCTTTTTAGAACCCTTGATGAATGCCATCCGGTCCCGGAGATTTGTTAACATTAAGTTTTTCTATTTGTTCCAAAACCTCCTCTAATGACACTTCAATCCGGGACAGTTCCTCAGATTCATTACCCACAAAGGACGGTGCAGATTTGGGAATCTCCCAACATCCTCAGCCGTGAAGACTGAAGCAAAGAAATCATTTAGTTTCTCCGCAATGGCTTTATCGCCCTTGATTGCGCCTTTTATAGTTCGATCGTCTAGGGACCCACAGGTTTTTAGCAGGCTTCCTGCTTCTAATGTACTTAAAAACATTTTGTTATTTCTTTTGAGTTTTTGGCTAGCTGTTCCTCAAAATCTTTTTTGCTTTTCTTATTACATTTTTACACTTGATTTGACAGTGTTTATGTTCCTTTCTATTTATCTCACTAGGATTGGACTTCCACTTCTTAAAAGATGCCTTTTGTCCTCACTGCTTCTTTTACATGGTGGTTAAGCCACGTGACTCTTTTTAGGTCTCTTGCTATGTTTTTTAATTTGGGGTATACATTTAAGTTGGGCCTCTATTATGGTGTCTTTAAAAGTTTCCATGCAGCTTGCAGGATTTGGCTCTAGTCACTGTGCCTTTTAATTTCTGTTTAACTAACCTCCTCATTTTTGTGTAATTCCCTTTTGAAATTAAATGCCAGGGTGCTGGTCTGCTGAGGTGTTCTTCCCACCACAGGAATGTTGAATGTTATTATATTATGGTCACTATTCCCAAGCGGTCCTGTAACGGTTATTTCCTGACCTGATCCTGCGCTCCACTCAGGACTAAATCGAGAATTGCCTCTCCCTTGTGGGTTCCTGCACGCTCCCAAGAAGCAGTCATTTAAGCCATTGAGAAATTTTATCTCCGCTTTCTCTTCCTGAGGTGACATGTATCCAGTCAATATGGGGTAATTAAAATCCCCATTATTATAGAGTTCTTTATTTTGGTAGCCTCTCTAATCTCCCTCAGCATTTCAATGTCAGTATCCCTGTCCTGGTCAGGTGGTCGGTAATATATCCCTACTGCTAATTTCTTATTTTTGGAGCATGGAATTACTATCCATAGCGATTCTATTGAACATGTTGATTCATTTAATATTTTTATTTCATTTGATTCTACATTATCTTTCACATACAGTGCCACTCCGCCACCCACCCGGCCTGCTCTATCCTTTCGATATATTTTATATCCCGGTATGATTGTGTCCTACAGATTTTCCTCATTCCACCAGGTTTCAGTGATGCCTATTATGTCAATCTCCTCATTTAATACTAGGTACTCTAGTTCACCCATCTTATTAGTCAGACTCCTAGCATTTGTGTAGAAGCACTTTAAAAATTTGCCACTGCTTATTTGTCTGCCCTTCCTGATGCATTGGATTCCTTTGTACGCGGTTGTTTGTCTGCTCTGGCCCATGGTTTGCCCTCCTCCTCCTCTCTTTCTGACTACAGCTTAGAGAATCTCTATCAATGGATTCTCCTCTAAGAGAAGTCTCCTCCGATTTACGTGCATCTCCACACCAATCGGCTTTCCCCATCTCTCAGTTTAAAAACTGCTCTACGGCCTTTTTAATGTTTAGTGCCAGCAGTCTGGTTCCACCCTGGTTTAGGTGGAGCCCATCCTTCCTGTATAGGCTCCCCTCTCCCAAAAGTGTCCCCAGTTCCTAATAAATCCAAACCCCTCTTCCCTACACCATCGTCTCATCCACGCATTGAGATTCTGAATCTCTGCCTGCCTACCTGGCCCTGCGCGTGGAACTGGAAGCATTTCCGAGAACGCCACCATAGAGGTCCTGGATTTCAGTCTCTTTCCTAGCAGCCTAAATTTGGCCTCCAGGACATCTCTCCTACCCTTCCCTACGTCATTGGTACCTACATGTACCACGACCACCGGCTCCTCCCCAGCACTACACATAAGTCTATCTAGATGCCTCGAGAGATCCGCAACCTTCGCACCAGGCAGGCAAGTGACCATACGGTTCTCCCGGTCATCACAAACCCAACTATCTATGTTTCTAACGATCGAATCACCCACTACTAACACCTGCCTCTTCCGAACTGGCATTCCTCCTCAGAGGTATCCTCAGTGCGAGAGGATACCGCAACATCCTCTGGGAGGAGGGTCCCAACTACGGGATGGTTTCCTCTGCTCCCATTGAATGCTCTGTTCCTTGAGACTTTCATCCTCCTTAAGAGCACTGGGGCTCTCAGACTGGAGGTGGGACAGTACTACAGTGTCCCAGAAAGTCTCATCCACAAATCTCTACCTCCCTTAGCTCCTCCAGTTCAGCCACCCTGGCCTCCAAAGCCCGAACTCGGTCTCTGAGGGTCAGGAGCTCTGCAACGGGTGCACACATACGCCACCCGCCCACAGGGCAGGTAATCATACATGTTACACTCGACGCAATAAACAGGATAGCCCCCACTCTGCTGCTGGGCTTCTGTCTCCATTTTTCTAATGAACAAGTTTAAGTATAAACTGGGATTCTTTTTAAACCTCTGGAATATAGATTATGATAAGAGTTATGTTTTAAAGAAGGCCAGAAGTCACTAGTGCCCTCTAACCTCCCTCTCCAAACTCCCTGTTAGCAATTCCTGTTCGCAAGCTCCCTGGTCGCTGAGTCACAGGCTTATATAGCTCTGGTAGCCCTCCTGACTGAGGCTTAGCCAATTAACAGAGGCTTCTAGATTTCAAACCTTTAGAAGCTCCTTCAAGCAAACAAACAATCAAACCAACCAACCAACCAGATAAACACAAGCTCAGCACACAGCAAATAACTCCCCCACACACAAACACACACTCCAGACAGCCACTTACCACAAGGGTCCTGTTTTTACTCCTCTTTCACCTGGAGAACTCCCTCTCCAAACTCCCTGTTAGCAATTCCTGTTCGCAAGCTCCCTGGTCGCTGAGTCACAGGCTTATATAGCTCTGGTAGCCCCTCCCCCTGACTGAGGCTTAGCCAATTAACAGAGGCTTCTAGATTTCAAACCTTTAGAAGCTCCTTCAAGCAAACAAACAATCAAACCAACCAACCAACCAGATAAACACAAGCTCAGCACACAGCAAATAACTCCCCCACACACAAACACACACTCCAGACAGCCACTTACCACAAGGGTCCCGTTTTTACTCCTCTTTCACCTGGAGAACTCCCTCTCCAAACTCCCTGTTAGCTATTCCTGGCCGCCACAGTCATTTCCTGTAGCTGCTTTAGTTTAGAAAAGAGGAGACTGAGGGGGGATATGATAGAGGTGTATAAAATCATGAGTGGTGTGGGGAGGGCCGATAAAGAAAAGTTATTTATTAGTTCCCTAAATAGAAGAACTAGAGGACACCAAATGACATTAATGGGTAGCAGGTTTAAAACTAATAAAAGAAAGTTCTTCTTCACACAGCGTGTAGTCAGCCTGTGGAACTGCTTGCCAGAGGAGGCTGTGAAGGCTGGGACTATAAGAGAGTTTAAAGAGAAGCTAGATAATTTAATTGAGGTTAGGTCCATAAAAGGCTATTAGCTAGGGGATAAAATGGTGTCCTTGGCCTCTGTTTGTCAGAGGCTGGAGAGGGATGGCAGGAGACAAATCGCTTGATCATTGTCTTCGGTCCACCCCCTCTGGGGCACCTGGTGCTGGCCACTGTTGGCAGACAGGATACTGGGCTAGATGGACCTTTGGTCTGACCCGGTACGGCCGTTCTTATGTTCTTATGTTCCTGAGGCTTAGGCTTGTGCTTAAAGGGGCTCCCCTCTACGGCTGTGTCTCAGACTCTTCTCCATTATCTACTTCCTTGAGGAACAGCAAACTCACACCGTGTGCTCTGATTGCCCTTATGGATGCCACAGCACATCCACCATGCAGCCAGATATGCTACAAAGCAAACACCAGCTCTTGGACCTCCTGCTGCAACTCCTACTGCAGTTTATGCAGGCTGCCCTCATGGCACTGCAGGACCACAACAACCAGCTCAGAATGGGGCACCTCCTAACCTTGTCCTAGATGCTTCTCGTAGCCCACAGTCCCTTCCATCCTCCCCTGCACACTGTGCATTGCCCCTTCTGGTGCTGGGAGACCAGTTCCGACTGGTGGGATTGCATCATCATGGAGTGGTGGGATGACTAACAGTGGCACCATAACTTCTACATGTGGAAGGACACCTTCCTGGAGCTCTGTGAGTGCCTCACCCCTGCTCTCCAGTGACGGGACACCTGCATGCGATGTGTCATCCACCTCCAGAAATGTGTTGCCATCACCCTCTGGAAGCTTGCCAGGTCAGACAGCTACCGCTCTGTGGGGAACCAGTTTGGTGTGGGGAGATCAACCGTCAGGGCCATGCTCATGCAGGTTTACTCTCTTGCTATTGTCTTAGGAGGGTGGTGAACTACTGGAATGGGTTGCCTAGGGAGGGGAGATGGAATCTCTGTCCCTAGAGGTTTTTCAGTCCTGGCTTCACAAAGCCCTGCCTGGGATGGGGTAGTTGGGGTTGCTCCTGCTGTGGGAAGGGGCCTGGACTCGGGGAACTCCCGAGGGCTCTGACAATCTTGTGATTCTATGTTTCTATGATTCTACGGGTGATGAAGGCCATCAACGCCACCCTGCTGCACAGGGTAATCACCCTGGGTGACATGGACCCCATCATCAATGGCTTTGCTGACAGGGGCTTCCCAACTGGGGGGTGGGCATTGACTGCACCTACATCCCCATCCTAGCCTCTGACCACTGTGCCTCAGACTTCATAAGTAGAAAGGGGTACTTTTCCAGGGTCTGCAGGCCATCGTGGATCACCGGGGCTGATTCATGGACATTTACGTCAGGTGGTTGGGCAAGACACACAGTGCCCATGTAATCAGGAACTCCAGTCTCCTACAGAGGACGCACACCAGCACATTTTTCCCCTGACTGCACCATCAGGGTCAGGGAGGTGGACATATCTATCTGCATCGTGAGCAACACAGCCTACCCTTTACTCTCCTGGACACCACAAAAGAACGCTTCAACAACAGGCGCAGCAGGTGCCACATTGTTGTGGGGGTGCCTTCGGCCACCTCAAGGGAGGTTCCAGAGGTTCCTCACTTGCCAGGATCTTGGCGAATGGAACATCCCCCAGGTGATGGTAGCCTATTATGTGCTCCACAACCTCTGTGAAAAAAAAGGAGACTTTCCTGCCAGGGTTGGGAGCAGAGGCTGAGTGACTCGCCAGGGCTTTTGAGCAACCGTGTACTGCTGCCATCCGGCAAGCCCATCAAGGGGCTGTGCTCCTCCAGGAGGCCCTGAGGCAGAGTTTCAGCCAAGGCAGGCTTTGAGACTCTCCCCTGGGGCTCCCCCTCTGCATTACCCCTGTGTGCCTTTCCTCCCTTCTCCTGCCCTCCCTTCCCCCCTATCTTGCAGATACAATAAACCAGACTTTTGGTTTGAAACAATAAACTCAGTCATTTTTATTTGGGGACTATATAACTGGGGATGGACTAGTGAAAGAACCTGGGTGGAAAAGGGGGGGAAGAGGTGCTCAAGGATAGTGATAGGTCTGGCACCTGCCTTGGGTGTTTCAGGATGCATCGGCTGCCCAAGAGGTCTCACCACCTCATGTGCACAGCCCTCAGCAGCCCCGGGGGGTGGGGCAAGGTGGGGAGTGGGGGGCAAGGGCGGGTGTGGGAGGATTTGGAGGTAGTGGGTGCTGGAAGTTGGGGGGGAGCAAGGTGCTGGGGGGTGGCTGCTGGACTGCTCAATGCTGGTGACGAGGCACTCAGCAGTGGTAAATACCACAAACACGGTCTCATGCTAGCGGGACAGCTGCTCCCAGATAGTGTGCCACAGCTCCCAGTCAGCACAGTGCTCCTCCAGGCAGGCAGCCTGCCCCTGTTGCTCCTGCTCAAAACTACATTAAAGGGCATGCAGGCATTCGAGGTGATCCCACACCAGGTCATTGCAGGGTTGCTTTTGCCTGCAGCTCTCATGGGGTCAGGAGGATGGTGCGGGAGGTGGTTGACACTCCATGCTCCATGCTCACAGCTGGCTTAGCTGTTAAGACAAGTTACAAGGGCAGTCATCCCAGGAGACACTGTGCATGAAGCTTAGCCCTAATCTATGAGCTGGTACCAAAGGTCTCAGTTCAAACAATGGTGATGTGCTGCAAGCAAGGCCATCCATTGCCTAGATAGTGAGCACTTTCCTGCAGGGGCACAGATGTCCCAGGGAAGCTTCGCTAATTCCATGTCCCAGGGACAAGCAGGCATGGGAAGGTGCCAGCCAGGCATGGAGACTGTGGGCAGGAGGGGGGATGGGGTGGCTCAGCTTCCCTCTGTGTCGCGCACATGCTGGGTCTGGCACTGGCGACGTTCCATGGGGAGGGGACTTCTATCCATGCCTGCTGGAGGAGACGCGAGAGGTTGCTGGGGAAGGTGTGTGTGAGCAGCAGACACTGCTTGCCGGGGAGGGTGGTACTAGGGTACCCTCTTCTTCCTCCCCACAGCAGGTTCCCATGTAGGGGATTGGTGTCCTCTGCCTCACTGCACTTGACAGGGAGCAGATGCTTTCTGAGAGTGTGGGCTTGACCCTGTGCCATGTGCAGCACTGCTGTGTATTTTCAGGGCTCCAGGCTCCTTAGTGGTGGCTTGTCATGGGAAGGTGTCTCACCAGAGTTGCAAGTAAGGCAGGCCTCCCCAGAAACATTGTGAGAAAGAGCGACCGGTTCCTGTGTGACAGCCTCTTGGGCTGGATGCTCCGGACTGCCGCTCCATGTGCACAGGCTATTGTGCTATCCCCAGGCTGAGAAGGCTGAATGAGGAGCACGCAGCCCCTCACAGCCTGCCACCTTCACCAACGTGTAGATAGGGGAAGTTACGAAACTCAGCTGGAGTGTCTTCTCTGGCCTCGTCTAAGCCCTGGGAGACGTCCTGAGAGAGGGCCACCAGCTCCTGGCTGATGACAACCTCCTAGCTGGTGGGCATGGTGTCCAGGCTGGCCTGCTTCTCTTCATCATCATCCTCATTGTCCTGGTCCACAGCCCTGCCCTCCTGGTGCCTGATGGCAGGCGTGTACAGGTTGGAGTCCATGATGAGTATGAGGGAGGCTACCACACATCTGGCCTCCCAGGATGCCATCCAGCTGCTCATAATAGTGGCAGGTCTGGGTGTCACTCCACAGCAGGAACTTTGTTCCCTGGCCTTGGTGTAGGCCTGCCGAAGTTCCTTGATTTTCATGCACACCTGGTCCAACATGCATTTGTGTCCCTTCTGGGCCAGTCTTGCAGCCATCCGGCCATAGACATCCACATTGTGGCGCCTGGTGCAGTGGTCCTGGAGGTTAAACTCCTCACCCCAGACCTCTATGAGATCCAAGATCTTCACACCAGTCCAGGATGGTGCCCTCTTTCGCCCCTGGCCAAGGGCATCCTAGCTGGCATGCTTGCAGCCATGGAGGACTCAGAGAAACTGCTGGGGTCACTCATGGCAGTAGGGAAGGCAGAGCAGGGTGCTGCTGTGTGGCATGGCGCTAGCAGGGCTCGTGTCATGCCACAAGCCCTTTCCCTTCTGCCTACAACTTTAAACCATGCAGGAGAAAGGAAGCTATAGAGCAGTGGTCACCAACCAGTAGATCAGGATCTACTGGTAGATCATAGATCTTGGAGCTTCTGACAGGTAATCTTGACTGGTTTGGCCAAGATGCTATCAAGTGCAGCATATCAGCTGCCCCTCCACCCACTGCTGTGCATCTCCTGCCCTTTGCCTTGGAGTTGCCCCTCCCCCTTGGGGAGCCTCCTGCTTTCTGTGCAGGGCAGGGGAGGGAAAGGAGGAGTGCTGATGTCAGGGTGCCCCCTCCCACTCTGTATCCTTTCTCCACAGAGCAGGGCGGGGGGCACAACAGGACTTGGGATGGAGTTTACTGGCTGCTTTAGGGAGTGGGCCAAGGCCAGGGCAGGGGTGAGCTTGCCTTAGCCCCACTGAACCACCACCCAGGAGCCACCTGAGGTAAGCAGGGCCCAGCTGGAGCCCACATCCTGAGCTCCTACCCCAGTCGTGAACCCCCTCTTCCACCCCAAGCCCCAGCCCTGAGCACTCCTGCATCCAAACGCCATCCCAGAGCCTGCACCTAGAACCCCCTCCTACATCCCAACTATCTGTCCCAAGAGCATCTCATACTCCAGATCCCTTAATCGAAGACCAGAGCCTGCACCCCAACCCGCTGCCCCAGCCTGGTGAAAGTGAGTGAGTATGGGCAAGAGAGGGAAGATGGAGTGAGCAGGGGTGGGGCCTAGGTGAAGGGGCGGGAGGGAGGCGGGGTAATGGTATTTATATTTGAGGTAGATCTTGGATTGCACTTGAATTGAAAAAGTGATCTCGTGCTTGAAAAGGTTGGAGACCACTGCTTAAGGGTATGTCTACACTAGCTCGTTAATTCGAGCTAGGTAGGCAAATCAGGCAACTGGAGTTGCAAATGAAGCCCGGGATTTAAATATCCTGGGCTTTATTTGCATGTTCCCGGCCGGCCGCCATTTTTAAATCCCCTTTAGTCCGAACTAACTGCCCGCGGTTACACGTGGCAGTTTAAAGTTAATCCGAATTAAGTCCTTAGTTCGGATTAACTGTTACTCCTCATTCCACGTGGAATGAGGAGTAACAGTTAATCCGAACTAAGTGTAGCTGAGGGCCACTCAAAATTAAAACAAATATTCCAGATGAAGTCACACCAAAGTTTCATTGTTTTTCCCCCATAAAATTTCAGATTCTTGGCTAATTTTGTATTCATTATAGCACCTAAAATATTACATTCTCCTACTGAATATTCATATTCCATAGTATGTTTCTCCAGACACATTAGCTGACAATTTTTCAGATTAAATCACATTTTAGGTTCTACCCTTGTTTCCATTCTCTGTTAATTCTTCTCTTTGTCCTCAACACTGTTCACAAGTCCTTCAATGTAAGATCAACTGTAAATCTCTCTCTCTATAAAAAAGTTTTCCCTGCAAGATGACAGAGTGTCATCATCATGTCACTCTGCATCCCGCAGCCCCTTCCTCCCTCCCCTATCCCCCCTGGTGGATGGGGGGATAGAGTGTGGGGCCTTTTTGGGGGGGGCAGGGATGAAGCCGCGTGGCCTTTCCCCCTCGCGGGGTCCAAGGTCAGAGCTGCACAATCTTTCCCTCTCACGTGGGGACACTGGAGCCAGAGCCGTGCGGTGGGGCTGGAGCTAGAGCTATCCCCTTTGCACTGGGGGCCAGGAGTCATGCACCCTGTCCTCTCGTCAGGGGAAGGCGGCCAACCCAGCCCAGCCTAACCCCCTGGTGGCCAAAGGGAGAGAGCTGAGCCAGCTATGGCCTGGCCCAGACCCCTCCCCTCCCAAGCACCTGAAGGGAGAGAGCCAGGCCAGCTGTGGCCTTGGCCCAACCCCCTGGCGGCCAGAGGTAGAGAGCCGGGCCAGGCGGAACCTCACCTTGGCCCAGCCCAGTCCCCGCATTTACTGGAGGAGAGGCCAAGCCAGCCTTGGCTCTCCTTAAGGGGGCCCAGTGGCTGCGGGGAAGAGAGCCGGGGCAGGCCAGGGCTGCTATACCTTGGCCTGGCCCTCTCCGGCTGCCGGGGAGAGAGCCAGGGCTGCCTATCCCCCAGAGAGGGGCACTGGCGAGAGCAGTGAGCAAGGGGCACCACCGCCTAGTATCTATATATATATTTTCCCCTAACTTCTACAAGTCATCTATATAGATATTAAATGAGATCAGACCTAGCATACCACTAAACATCTCTCCCACAATTAAAACAGACAATTTTATTTACATTTTTATATAAATGACAACAAACTTTAAATACCTCATTTTTAGATTTCATCTGAAAAATTATGAAATTATAAAATACTTTAGGTATCATTAATCTTTCTTAAATTTATAATTCAGATTTCTCAAATGTAACTGATGTAAAGAAATTAACATTCTGAGTTGTTAAAAACATATTTAAATTAGACACTTTAAAAATGTCTGTATGTCTTTAAAAGTGAAATGAAACAACATGTTACTTGTTTAGACCAAGACATCCCAAAGTTCAGAATTCTGAAATTAAAAGCAGCATGGAGAGCTGAATTACTAGTACTTGTAGTTTTCAATAACTTCACATGTTGCCGGAGAAATATGGGACTCTAAATTTAAAGCCCTGGATGGTAAGTAATTAGATTCAGCCATTTTGCTTCATAATGTATTAGATAGAAGATTTACCAGGTGTTGCTTGGGTCCTTAACTCAATTAATTTTTGCCTTTTTTTAATAACATGAAAATGTCATTTAAATCATTGCTCTGGGGTGGAGGTGGGGATGAGGGATCCAGTATGCAGGCTGAGGCAGGTCCAGGTTTGTCTGCCCCCTGCGCTCCCCAGCCAGAGGAAAGAATGCAGCAAACTGTGCACTTCTCCTCGCTCCATGACAAAGGGGAAGAAGTCAGCAATGTTCCCCTATGAATTGGGGGGAGCAGGAGGAGGAGGAGGAATTGCAGCCCCTTGCCTTCCCTCAAGGGTACCTAGGGGGGTGGAAGGCTCAGGGCTGGTACAATCCAGGATGATGGTGCAACTCAGCCAGCCCTTTTCACCTACCTGGTGATTCTGTTTCTTTTCAATATGGTTTTCTAAGAAAATCCCATTCCAGGCACATCCCATTTTTTCTGGCACAACCAAACCCTTACCTTCCTTTAAGTTATGATAAGAGGAAGCTGTATACCAATTTGGTGGTCCTAGCTCTTACCATTTAGGAGGAGTTCTCAGACAGACACACAGACTCTCAGACAGACACAGTCTCTCAAATATATAGTAAATTTGTAATGTGTTTCTTTATTCAGATCATAGTTAAAAACTAAACTAAGTATTCCATTCATGTTTAGGAAAATTTAAGAAACAGATAATTTACTTTTCCAAATTCTTTTAATAGTTAACTTTGCCGCTGATTTATAGTGCAAAAATCTTTTAAATCAAAATAATGGTCTTTATATTACTAATAGTCTTTATATTACTAATCATCTTAGTTCCTTGCACAGATGTGGTCAACTAATTGCTGAATTAAATCAATATGTAATTATGAATTGCAGAGTTTGGTGAACCTGTTCATTTAAGATCCAAAATAATAGAATATTTGTTCAGGATTGAATTGTCTTATTTACTCTGGAGCCAAATAGCTTTAGTTTTCAGTTCATTTATCTTAAGTGCTACACAACAGAAAGTCAACAAGCACAGATAGCTTATTTTTGAATTGTGTATTCTAATTTCTTTGATGCTGATGAAATCTCTAAGCACACGTAAGAAATTCTATACAAATGTTAGGGGAGAGCATGAAACAAAGACTTTTCTCCAGAACAGGCATCCTCCCCTGTCCCCAAAAAAGCCTGGGGAAACAGAGGGGGCTTTCAGCATGCCCTAAAGTTAATCAGACCTAGATGTTGGCTGCCCAATGTGTAATATGAATATGGCCTTCCACTTAACCCAAGGTCACTAGCTTTAGTGCTTAAAGTGATGACAGCTGGTGCATCATCAGCTCCTCTATCACACAAGGCGAGAAGTCTCAAAGAGGCAGCTGTGTTAGTCTGTATCTGCAAAAATGAGAAGTCCTGTGGCACCTTAAAGATTCAGAGATTTATTTGGGCATAATCTTTTGTGGGTAAAAAAAAAAACACTTAAAAGTGGTTTTTACCCATGAAAGCTCATGCCCAAATAAATCTCTGAATCTTTAAGGTGCTATGGGACTCGTCATTTTTACTAGGAGAGAAGTGATTTTGAACGGTAGCGTCAAATTACTTGCCAATTTGCAAGCAAAACACCTTACATACCACCCAGAAATCAACAGTCTACCTATTCTGATCACAAAGCACAGGTATAGCGTACAAGGAAAATTGATTAATAAGCAAGCAATTGTATTCTACACAAACTTCAATTTCCAAGTGGTCTTAAAGCAAAATCCCACACAGTAACATTATCTCAAGCTATCTCACACGACAGCTCTTAAAGTGCAATATAAAATAAAATCTGTAAAAGCTACTAACAGAGAAAAATAAACTGGTCACAGAGCTGAATGATTATTGATAATGAATAAATGTATTTTGCTCTCTGACACTTCATTAAGTAGTTTTATCAAAGCATTTAGTATGAGACAAAAGTCTATATGTCTTTTACATCTCTGTATAATCCATGGAGTAACTGGCCAGAAGAGGGGTATAATGTCAGTTTTAGTTCTAACAATACCTGTGGCTAAGCTGCTCTGCAGGTGGTCTGCAAATGAACCTCCTAAGAAAGGTCCTATAGCAGAGCCCCATGGGGCCAGGAAGGTAATTAGCCACTGCCCCACATACACTTGTCCAAGCATATCACTTCTTGCTCAGAGCAGGAATTGTCTGCATGGATGAAGGAACAGGGTGTCACATGCTGACTAACATGTTCACGTTAAACTTAAAAAATAACAACTAGTCTGGTAGCACTTTAAAGGCTAACAAAACATGTAGATGGTACCATGAGCTTTCGTGGGCACAACCCACTTTTTCACGTTGGTTCTACTGCAACAATAATTCTACACTTTCCTTGTACATAAGTTGACTTTATCTGGAATAGTAAGCAAATAATAAAGCAAAATATAACAACAATCAAAGCTAACCACGCACAAACTAAAACTGTCTTTTTCAGCTAAGCAATACACAATTGCAAATGACCACAGAATCTTCAACTTTTATTCATTAGAAGAAAATTAACAAAAGGAAAATGTGCTTCTCCTATTTACCTAATTTTTAAGCAACAAATTCAAACATTAATGGACTATATCCTCAGCTAGCACAAATCATTTTATCAATGGACTATGCTGATTTACACCAAATGAGGATCTGGCACATCTAACATATAGTACAAAATGTGGAGCATGGCAATTATTTTGTTATCATATTAAAAGAAAAAAATATGTTTATCTCTATTGAACGTAACAGTCTTCTCCCACCAATACTCAAATATTTTAAATGTTTTAAGGAATTGACAGTTTGAAATACTGACTATTCTAAGAAAAAGATATTTGTACTTTCTGCATGATGAGGGTAGGTGATACAAATGCTTTCTCCCTTCATCGGTTCGTGCCAATAAAAAAAATTACGGCTTCCCTCCATTCTCTGTTTGTTTATGCTATTGAGGCTGATAATATTTGGGCTTCTAACTGGTGTCCTTTGGCATTTCTGGTGTAGATGATGAAAGCTCATCCAGATGGATCCCACAACCCTATCTTTGTCCCTCTAATTAGCCCTCGTCACTTTCATACTCTTATCCTCCTATGTCAGTTTGAAGGAAACTGTTTTGGACTGGCAATTCCACTGGCCACCCTTTCAAGCAGTAGTGTTGCTGCTACACAAAAGGAGCCTATGAACTCTCATTACAGTGGGTGTAAAAATAGACCTAGCTCAGAATAATGAACAAGACAGAGGGGTAAGACTTTTCAAAAGCATCAAAGACATCTTTTGAATATCCCATCCACTATAAAATTGAAAAAAAACAACACAGCCCACTTCTTCAAATGACCCACGAAAGCTCATGATATCATCTACATGTTTCGTTAGTCTATAAAGTGCTACCAGACCATTTGTTGTTTTTTTCTGTGACAGACTAACTCGGCTACCCTCTGAAGCACTATAAAATTGGTTTCAGATATGCTACTCAATCAAAATTTTCTTATCCAACTATGTATTGAATTAATATGCTTTATGTGGTTAGCGATAACATCTTTGTTTTTACAAGTAACAATAGTAATACGAAATCCCTTGGAGTTTCAGGATGAGTGTCTTCCAGAAAAGGATAGCCAGTTATCACTGGTAAATCTGCAAACCAATCTGGGATCCATAGATCTTGTCACAATTGGGACAGATATTTGTTTAATTGGGTGACAGTATGTTCTTTCCTACCATCCTGCTCCTCTACTGAGTCTTAAAATACTGGGACCCTTGCCACACTTTTTAGTCTTATGAAGAAGTATTACACTTCTCCGTATTGGCTTTGATGATGTTTTTGAAGTACTTTTTCTTAATCCGCCTCTCGTCCGTTGGCCAGGGCTCAGTTATGAGAACATGACCAGCTTTGGAAGTCAATTTTCTGGCATTCGAAGAACATGACCAGCTAGCCTAACCAAGCTGGCAGTAGATGATCACAGCTTCAATGCTGTAGGTTTTGGCTGGGGACAGAACACAGGGCTGGGTGTGTCAGTCATCCTACTTGACTCAGAAAATCTTGTGGAAGAACCCACTGTGACGGAGTGCGGTCACAGACGACCCCTCGGGGGTGCCTCCTGAGGTGCTAACATGGCCACTGCCACTCGACTTCCTGCTCTCTGGGGCTCCTCACCACCCGGTCCTGCTGGGCCAGCTCTGCTGGTCTCCCCCAGGCACAGCCCCGAGCTGAAGTCCCTGCCCCCACCGAGAAGCAGTATAGACACTGAACCTCTTCAGATCCAAGGAGAGTGCAGTTTAGGGCCCAGCTTCCTGAGATACCACTTCCCAGATGGGATCAAACCCCAAAGAATTAGATATTTTAAGTTCCTTGAATGATTGTAAGTGTGACAGACCCCTCCGCCTCATGCTTTATGAAATGGACTCGTGGACATGAATATACTTAACTCAAAGGTGATTTGAGCAAATTTTATAGTGGGAGGGGTGTGGGGGGGGGCTACTGAGGTTGTGGCAGGCAGGCCCTGGCTACATTCTGGGCCAGGTCCCCTTTTCTCTCTGCCTGCTCTGTTTGCAGGCAGCCTTTCCCCAACCCCCACCCCTCAGCTGGCTGCAGGAGCTGCTGGGGGGGGAAGGGGTGGATAGGGGGGCCTTTGCTGCCCTCATCCTGGTGGGGGGGAGTGGAACCCCCATTTACCATCTTTTTGGGGACTGCCTGACCCCTTTCTTCACTGCAGCAGGCCTGTACTTCACCGTTCCTGCAGCTGCTACTCCCTCTGGAGTGGAGGAGGTAAGGGGGCTGCTTTACAGCAGCTCCTGGGGTTATTCCTTCCCCTCCACAAGTTTGTGGGGGGGTGAGTGTTTGTGAGGGGCCTCTTGCCATCTGGGCCCCTAGGGGGCAGCTGGCACAGCTTTTGTGGGGTGCTGGGGCTGGGGGGTGGTTCCCTCTATCCCCTGCTGTCTCCCCTGCATTTCTGCTGCTGCTGTTGCTGCTCCCTCTCCAGCCCCAGGTGCTGCAGGGGCCATCTCCATCCTTGGCCCCTCCCTTGCTCTGGTGGGTCCTGCAGCAGGTGCAGAGAGCCTGCCACTCAGGCACCCGTGGGCAAACTAGCTTCCTTCCCCCCCCAACCCCTGCAGTGACTTGCTGCCCCCCCCCCTGCTTTCTTGAGTAGGCCCCTCCTCACAGCCTGCATTCCCTCTCCTCTACCCATGTGCCCATGCTCCCCTCTGTCATCTCGTTTGGTGCCTGAGCCTTTCCATTCTTCTTTAGTTACCCTCCCCAAGCACCGTTTCACTTCCACGTGTCTTTCAAATAATTGACCCTCTCACATTCCCAGTGCAGCCGGAGGAGCCGCTCTTATCGTCCTGTGCTGGGAGCTGTATTCCTTACTCCTTCCCCTTTTCCCTGTCTGAATTGTCACCTCCACCCCACTTCCAGCCTAGTGGGGAGCGGTGAACCTCCTTCCTCCTCCTCCCTCTCCTCCTTGTTCCCTCCCCGGTGGTTTTTGGTCCTCCCTAATTGTATGTTTTTGTTTGTTTGTTTGTCTTTCCTTCCCACCTCGACCACAATGGAGGGGTTGTCCAGCGACACCCCTGCCAGACCTTCCCTGCCCACCTCTAAAAACAACAACCCCTCTGAGGCTGCCGGGCCCCCCGTCACTACGGAAAAGGGGGCGGACATGGACAAGGACACCGGGGCCTCGACCGCCTCTGCCGCGGCACCTCCCGTCACCTCTAAAGAACTTCCCCTGAAAGGTAGGAAGGCCGGGGGACCAAGAAGGGCAAGAGCCCGCCCGGAAGGCAAAACCTCCTGAGGCGAGGCTCACTCCCGGCCGCGACCCATCTGCTGGCGCGGCCCCCTCCTTCCCGCTCCCTGTTCCTTCCGCCAGCTCTGGGGGCAACGGTGTCCCGGGCCCCAGGGCGTGCGCCAGGTAACCGCCACCCCCACCTGCCGCCTCCCAAGCCGCCTCCCGGAATACCATCCCGGCGGCGCGGCCCTTTCCCACCTGACCAGGAGGCACGGGGTCCGTTGTCTCCTGGTGGCGGCCTCGCCCCACATGGAGACCTACGTGCGGGCGTTGGCACGTGTGGTGGGACCCGCGGCCGTGGTGGCCTCTAGGATGTTCGGGAGGGTGGTATTCTTCCTGGCGTCCGAGGCCGCCGCCCAGGAGGCGGTGGAAAGAGGTTTGGCGGTGGGGGGAGTCCACGTTCTCCTCGAGCCTTTGGAGGACCTGGGCGTACGGGTGGTTTTGTCCTCCGTTCCTCCCTTCCTCCCCAATGCCGCCCTACTGCCTTTCCTCTCCACCCTGGGGAGGCCTCTGTCAGTCCTGAGTCCCCTTCCTCTGGGCTGCAAAGATCCTACCCTCCGCCACGTCCTTTCCTTTCGGCAGGTACAAATCCAACTACTGCCGGCGGGGCGTGGCGGAGAAGCCCTCGAAGGGTCATTTCTGGTGCCCCATCAAGGGGCCCGGTACCGTGTACTACACCATGGGGAGGCCCGGTGTTTTCTCTGTCGGGCGACGGGCACGTCCGAAGGACTGTCCCCTGGCCCGGTTCGGAGAGGCACCCGGGACCCCGGCGCCGGGAGGGCACCGGCCCTACCATCGCGGTGGCCCTGATGGTCCGGACCCTGGGTCGCCCCTCCTCCGACCGTGACCGTCGTCAATCCCGCTCGGGTTCCGCAGGGCCCAGACGCAGCGTCTGGTGCTGTTGCTGCCGCCGCCGTCCAAAGCGGCAAGGCCGGGCCGAGGAGGAGAGGGTGGCGGGGTCAGTGACGGGACTCGGGCAGGACCTACCTCAGGGGGAGGCATCCCTTTCCCCTGCTGCCCAGCCCTCATCTACCCTTGCCCTCCCACCACCGCCCTTGTCCCCTGGCTCTTCCTCCATTCAGGCCCAGCCCTCTTCCTCCGAAGGATGGGAGCTTGCGATGGGGAGGCGCCGAAAGCGTGCTCGGCGTTCCACCCCGCCCACTCAGGGGGAGGACAACCTCCCTGCGCCTACGGGGATGGATGCTGGAACCGTCCCACCCTCTGAATCCTCGAACGATTCACATGGAGGATGCTCCCACTGTTCCCGCCTCCGTTGAGGGGGCGGCCGCTGACCTAGCCACCGACAAAGATCACCATCTGGTGGCGGGCAGCGGGCTCGCCTTCCTCTCTCAGGAGGTGGAGGCTTTGGGGCTGACCCCGGCTGCCTCAGAGGGGGATCATCAGGTCCTGGAGGGACAACAACCGACCTCTCCTTCCCCTTCCGACTCGCTGCTATCCTTCTCCCTGCCTCTGAGTTGCCCCAGAGGTGCGACCATCTGCCCGACCATCGGCAGCATTTCGGCCGCAGCCGCCGAAACCCTTGAAGCTCTCAGCGGAAGAGAGCTCCCATTAATATCCGTCATCCCCGGTGCTGAGGCCTCTGGTGCTGCACTTTCTGTGGCACTGGAGCCCAGCACTGGGGAGAGTATTACTACCCCTACCGTTGCCACCGATTCTCTGCCCTGCGAGGCACCGCATCCCGATGCCTCCTCCGCTGAGGCTTCTTGCTCTCCTCCTTCTCCTGCTCCCTGTTCCAACCCCTCCCAACTGAGCTTCCCACCCTCTTCCTCCTCCCCGTCCTTGTCTTTTCCCCAATCCTTCACCTCTTCCTCACCCTACTCCCTTCCTCGTCCCTCCTTTTCCTGATCCCCTGCCTGAACTCTTTTCCTCCCCTTACTCTGTTACTGCCGCCTGGGGTTGCCACGTTTACTCAGGCGTTGGCCCCGGGAGGCGGTTTGTTTCTCCTGCTCCCAGCACATCTGGGGCCGGTCTCCCTCCGCCACTGTCCTCCCAGCAGGAACCTCGGACGCCCGCATCCCGGTGTCGATGGGTCACGGGGCTCAGGAGGTCGGGCCCCAAGGCATTCGAGGGCCTGAGGTCCTGACTCAGATGCGCTGAAGGGCGAGATGCGTGCTTTCTTGGAAGACATCCGTGGCTCCAAGAACAAGTCGCTCTCGCCCTTCAGCGCTGGGGAGATTTTCATCTAATCCTACAAATAGTAAGAGCCCTCTTGGGGGAGGGTAAAGGGACCGGGCGGCGGGAGGCCACGGCTTACCAGCGGGTCCGTGGCTTCCGCGACGCTCTGCTCGCTTTTGGGCACGGGCACGGTTTGCTGCGAGGCCCAATGGGGGTCGTTGGCACTCCTGCCGGCAAGAATCTTCCCCAGCCCTCTCGATGCCGCCGCTCATCTTTACCACTCTAAACACCCGGGGCTGCGGGTCGGGTCTCCGTAGGTGTCAGGTACTCTCCTTCCTTCGGAAGGGGAGGTACTCTGTCGTATTCCTCCAGGAGACCCACGCAGCTCCGGAAGCCGAGGCTAGCTGGCGGCTGGAGTGGGGGGACAGGGTTTATTTCAGCCACCTGTCGGCCCGTCAAGCCAGGGTGGCTACTCTGTTCTCCCCGAACCTGCAGCCCGAGGTGCTGGGAACCGCCGAGGTCGTGCAGGGTCGCCTGCTGCATCTCTGGGTTCGGATAGAGGGGCTGACACTAAATCTTGTCAACATCTACGCCCCGTCGTCCGTCTCGGAGAGGCTTCGCTTCTATCAGCGGGCGTCTGCCTTCCTCGGCTCTTTGGATCCCGGCGAGTGCCTGGTTCTGGGCGGGGACTTCAATTGCACCCTCGAGGACCGGGACCGTACAGGGCCCGAGAAGTGCCCGGCCGCCGCGGACGTCCTCAGGGAGATAATAGACCACCACTCCCTGGTGGACGTCTGGCGTGAACTCCACCTGGGCGAGCGGTATTTACCTACGTCCAGGTGGTGGGTCGTCGGTCTTTCCACTCCCGGTTGGACCGCATTTATCTGTCTTGTCATCATCTCTTACGGGCCCACTCCTCCAGCATCCGGCCGGCCCCATTCTCGGACCACCATTTAGTGGCCGTGAAGGCCTCTCTTTCTTCGGAGAGGCCGGGGCCGGCCTACTGGCATTTCAATAACAGCTTGCTGGAGGACGTGGGCTTCATAGCGTCCTTCCGGGAGTTCTGGCTGGCCTGGCGCGGGTGGCGGTGCGCCTTTCCCTCGGCACGGCGGTGGTGGGATGTGGGGAAGGTGCGCACGCGGCTCTTCTGCCAGGACTACACCCGGGGGGCCAGCCGGCGGAGGGATGCGGCGATGGAGCAGTTGGAACGGGAGGTTTTAGAGCTAGAGAGGCGGCTGGCCACAAGCCCTGAGGATCCGCCCCTCCAGAGCGTGCCGGGAGAAAGCGGGAGGAACTCCGGGCCCTCGAGGACCTTCGAGCCCGGGGTGCCTTTGTTCGTTCGTATCCATCTCCTTCGGAGATGGATCAAGGCTCCGCTTCTTCTATGCCCTGGAGAAAAAGAGGGGGGCTAAAAGGCACATCGTCTGCCTTCTGGCGGAGGACGGCACCCCCCTCACGGATCCGGTGGAGATTCGCGAGAGGGCTCGCGCCTTCTACGCCTCTCTCTTCTCCCCGGATCCGACCGACGCCGACACCCGCAGGGTTCTCTGGAACAAACTCCTGACAGTCAGCGCAGGCGACCGGGACCGGCTAGAGCTGCCTCTCTCCCTGGCCGAGTTCTCGGAAGCCCTCCGCCTCATGCCCACCAATAAATCCCGGGCATGGACGGGCTGACCGTGGAGTTCTACCGCGTGTTCTGGGGACGTCCTCGGCCGGACCTTGCTAGCGTCTGGGCCGAGTCCCTGGAGCGGGTCCTCCCTTTATCGTGCAGGCGAGCCGTGCTTGCCTTGCTGCCCAAGAAGGGGACCTCCGCGATCTGAGGAATTGGCGTCCCGTCTCGCTCCTCAGCACGGACTATAAAATCGTTGCTAAAGCCATCTCCCTGAGACTCAAATCCGTGCTGGCGGACGTGGTCCATCCAGACCAGACCTACACCATCCCGGGCCGTACCATCTTCGACAACCTTTACTTGGTCCGGGATCTCCTAGAGCTAGGGTGTAGGGACGGTCTGTCGTTCGCCCTCCTGTCCTTGGATCAGGAGAAGGCGTTCGACCGGATGGACCACGGGTATCTCCTGGGCACTCTGCGGGCCTTCGGCTTCGGGCCCCGCTTTGTGGGCTTTCTCCAGGTGCTGTACGCTTCCGCGGAGTGTTTGGTCAAGCTCAACTGGACCCTGACCGCACCGGTCAGCTTCGGGCGGGGAGTACGTCAAGGCTGCCCGCTGTCGGGCCAGCTGTATACTCTGGCCATCGAGCCCTTCCTCCGTCTTCTTCGCAAGAGGTTGACAGGGTTGGTGCTCCGTGAGCCGGAGATGCGGCTGGTCCTGTCGGCGTACGCCGACGACGTGCTCCTCGTGGTCCAGGACCCGGGAGACCTGGAGCGGGTGGAGGCCTGCCAAGCTGTCTACTCGGCAGCCTCCTCCGCCCGGGTCAACTGGGTCAAGAGCTCTGGCCTGGTGGTAGGGGCCGGGTGGCAGGCGAGCTCCCTCCCGCCCGCGCTTCAGGCCATCAGGTGGAGCGCGGGTCCGCTGCTCTATCTTGGCGTTTTTCTGCCACGCATCCTCTTCGCCGGAGAACTGGCAAGGTTTAGAGTCCAGGGTGGCTGAGCGATTGCGGAGATGGACAGGACTGCTCCGGTGCCTCTCCCTGCGTGGGAGGGTACTGGTGCTTAACCAACTAGTCCTGTCCATGCTCTGGCACCGTCTCAGCACCCTGGTCCCGGGTTTCCTGGATCAGATCCAGCAGCTGCTACTGCGGTTCTTCTGGCCAGGACTGCATTGGGTCTCTGCAGGGGTTCTCCATCTTCCCCTGGAGGAGGGAGGGCAGGGCCTGACGTGTTTGCGCATGCGGGTTCGTGTCCTCCACCTCCAGGCCCTGCAGAGGCTCTTATTTGATGCAGGTAGTCCGGCGTGGAGCACGCTGGCGCACACTTTCCTTCGCCGCTTCTGAGGGCTCCGATATGACCGGCAGCTCCTTTATTTGAGAGGTCTTCCGCGAGACCTCTCCGAGCTGCCGGCCTTCTACCAGGACCTCCTCCGGGCCTGGAAGCTGCTAGAGGCGACCAGGCCCTTGGGAGCCACCGTGGGGGCAGACCTCCTCGCGGAGCCCCTGCTACACAATCCCCATCTACGTGTGCAGGCGGCGGAGTCCCCCTCGGTGCGCCAGAGGCTAGTCCTGGCAGAAGTCACAAGGATCGGAGATCTCCTGGACTACGACCGGGGAGACTGGGTGGATCCCATGGCGCTCGCCCAGCGCATGGGGCTCTCCACCCTACGTACTCCCCGGCGCGTGCTTCAGGAGGTGAAGGACGCTTTGCCGCCCACCGCTCGGGTTTACCTCAACAAGGTCCTGTGAGAGGGTGAACCCCGCCCGCCCCTCAACCCTGGCCCGCCCGATCTATCCGTCGGCCCTAAGCCCCGCGTACCTCCCCGACCGCCTCCCCCTCGTCACCCGAGCCGGCTGCACGCGTTGCAGCCGGTCCCCTTCTGAACCGCGCCAAAGAGTCACCTGTACATGCTCGTGCTTCACACGCTCTACTTCCCCACCCTTGTGTCCCGCCCAGACAACAAGTGGCGGGACCTCCTACCACCAATGGAGGGTGGGGAACCCCGGTGGGCCAGCCTCTATTCGACCTTGGTTCCACGGCCCACCGGGACATCTGCTGGAGAATCCTGCGGAGCTGTGAGCACGGGCGTGTACTTGGCGCGGTTCACCCCCAACCCCGACACGTGCCTCTTCTGTGGCGTGAGGGAGACCCTGGCGCACATCTACATCGAGTGCGCCAGGTTACAACCCCTCTTTCGGCTCCTCCAGAACCTCCTGTTGAGGTTCTGGCTGCACTTTTCCCCCCACTTGTTAATTTATGCACACCCCATCCGAGGCCCCACAAAGTCGCGGGACCTCCTGGTCAACCTCCTCCTGGCTATCGCCAAGATGGTAATTTATAAGACCAGGAGCAGAGGTTGGCCGGGAGGGCCTGTGACTGTGGGGCCTATTTCCGTTCCTGCATCCGCTCACGTATCCGGGCAGAGTTCCACTGGGCGGCGTCCGCTGGCTCTCTCGAGACCTTTGAGGGGCAGTGGGCGCTGTCCGGGGTTCTCTGCTCGGTGTCCCCATCCGGTTCCCTTGTTTTAGCCCTTTGACCCTCACACCTGTCCTTGTTTTCTTTTTATTTGTCCCAAGTAATTACTTGGTTTCCTGGGCTCAGTAGACCCTCCCCATAGGCTGGGGGGAGGTCCTTTAGATGTGGACGGGCTAACGCCCGCCCACCTCCCCGGACTCCAATAGGCTTCCATCAAGCTCTTGAACCTGCTGTATCACCCCTGCTCTGTCACAATTGTTTAAATGACTATACACTAACATCCCTATTTCACTTAAGAACTTTTGGGCTTCTATAGGCTATTCACTAGTGTAATGGGTCTGGGACCGTGACATGGCCTCCCTGTGACCCAGAAGATGAAGGGCCCTCTAAGACAGACCCCTTGGTGGGCGGGTCCAGCCTCCCCTAGTCCCGCCCACAGGAAGCCGGAAGACGGGGTATAAGGGCTCAGAGCTCAGTTAGAGCCCAGCAGCCGAACAGGCCAGACGCCCGGCCTCAGCTCCCACAGCAAAGGGCCCAGCTGTGCTGCGCCCAACAGGAGGACTAGGTTGGGCCGCCAGGACCCCTGCCGGCACCTGACAACTTGCCCAGGCCTCGGAGACTGCTGCCACGGCCCGAAGATTCACCAAAAGGACTCCCACCGGGCCCCCTGGGCCCCTGCCTGAGCTGGAACCAATGCACACACTGCCAGCACCTCTGTCCCCAGCTGACCTCAAGAAGCAGCACCTGAGCCAGGTAGGTCCCCCAGGGCAAAGCGGGAAGTGGCTGGGGAACTGCTGACTATGGGGAGGTTGAGGAAATGGAGGTTGGGTGGGCAGCGCATTGCAGTTTGGATTCCCGGTGACCCCCAGACCTGGTCAGCATGTTGCAGGCCGGATCCCCGTCAAACCAGTGGCTGCCACTCTGCCACTGTCAGTTCCCCTGGGGATGCAAAACCCCTGCACTTGTCGGCTCTCCGCCCACTAGGAGATCCGACCCCCCGCCTAGCTGGGACTCGGCCGGACCATTGAACTATTGTTGAACCTCCCTTGTAAACTGTTGGCTTTCCACACGACCCTAACCCAGGGCTGAATTTGATAAACTGCTTAGTTATAGACTTGTGACATGGCAATTGCCCTTTAATGGACGATAGTGGGAGGTAGCGCTGACTCCCGCTGACGTGGACATTTCAACATGGTGGAAAATGTGAGCAGCACCCACCCCCCTGACGCGAGGAGCTTGTTGGAAGTCAGGAACTTTTTGGATTTAGGGAACTACGGACTCCAGGACCATGGACCCTCTTGTTAAGTTCCTTGTCGAAAATCATCAGCAGCAGCAAGGGCTGTCTGTTACTGCAATGCCTCGCTATGCAACAGGAGCAGCTGCTCCAGCAATTGACGGCCCAGCATCACGAGCAACAACAACTCCTCGCCGCTTTAGTTCCCCTACCTGTTGACAACTCAGCAGAGGGTGCTAGAGAACCCCCTGCCGCTTTACCGTCAATCTAGCTCTCCAAGTTGGGGCCAGAAGATGACCCAGAAGCTTTTCTGGAAACTTTTGAAAGGGTGAACATGGTGGCAGGATGGCCCAAGGGGCAGTGGGCCGCCATAGTCACCCCCTACCTGTGTGGCCTTGCTCAGACAGCCTATCGAGGCCTCTCCCTTGTGGCAGCCGGAGACTATGTGCAGGTAAAGGCAGCTATTCTGGATGCCCTAGACATAACCCCAGATACCTTTCTGTGGCTCCTTAGGATGACCACCTATCCAGCTGGGGCCTGGCCCCAGGCCACTGCCCGCGAAATTCAGGATCTAGCCTGCTGCTGGCTACGTCCAGAAGGCCAAACTGTATAGGACTTGGTGGAGGAAATAGCCCTCTAAAGTTCGTGCCTATCTTATCCCCGCAAGGCAGAGCCTGGGTACTCCGCCACCGTCCTACAACTCTAAGTAGTGCAGTCACCCCGATGGAGGACTTTTTGGCGGCAGAAGACCCTGTGGGTCCTGGAGATGCAGATGGTAAACGCTAACCCTGAACTGAGGCCTACCAGAGTGGGTGTGACTGCTGGCCCCCTAAGGGAGGACCAGCCCCCTGAGAGGAGTCTCAGAGGCAGAGCCCAAAGCCTCAGGAGGGAAGGACCATGCCCAGGGACCTCAGACACAGGCCCTGGGAGAAACTGAGGCAGCGGACACAGGTCTTTAGATGGAGAGCCCCTCCAACCGGGGCTGCCCGAATTGTGACCCTGCTTCTCCTGTGGTCGGCCTGGACATTTGCAACGAGACTGCACCAATGCCGACTATAACTTTGGGCAGGTCTGTGCTGGGGAGTCCCGACCCCGATCCCCTCTTAAATTGACCACCTTGGTTAAGGTTGGGTCACAGAACTGGACTGCTCTAATCAATTTGGGCTGTGGACAGACTCTCGTCCAGCAGCAGGTTGCCCCAGAAACCTGACTGACAGAAGGAGAACTAAGACTCCAATGTATTCATGGAGCTGTTCAGACCTATCCCTCGATATGGGTACCTATGACAGTGAGAGGGGTGACTGAGGAGATGGCGGTCAGCGCAGCCCCCAGTTTGGCTTACCCCATTGTCCTCGGGCGTGATTGGCCCAACTTTGGAAACTTTGTTGCGGGAGGTCAGCCTGGAGGGGCCGGAGGTGCAGAACGCTTTTGAGAGAGACACTGTGGATAATGGGGGATGCCACCAGGAGGCCCACTGCCACACAGAAGAGGCGCCCAAGAGGCTGAATAGTGTGGAAGTGGCAGTAGAAAACTAGCCTCCACCCCTCCCACAAACGGGACCTGGGACCTGCATACTGGACTCCAGTGCTGATTTCAGCCAGGATCAATGGGGAGATCCCATGTTGGTGCGGGCTTTTAAGCAAGTCGCATGGGTCAATGGGGTGGCGAAAGACTCCCAACGGACACTCTGGTGGCCCCGATTTGAGTTGGTCTCAGACCGGTTGTATCACTTTGCCCGAGACCCTCAAACCCAGGAGGAATGGATCCAACTCTTCGTGCCCTGTTGGCACCAGAGAACAGTTGTCCAATTAGCCCATGACATCCCTGCTGCCGGACACCTAGGGCACAAGAAGACCCTGGCATGAGTATTATCACAGGTTTTTGGGACAGGAATCTACCAGGAGGTTAGGGAATAGTGTAATTCATACCCAACCTGCCAGCTCGCTCCCGGTTCACAAGGACCAAAGGTCCCCTCTGGTTCCCCTCCACACCTTTTGAGCGGGTGGCCACAGATTTAGTCGGGCCCCTCCCAAAGAGTGAGGCCGGCTTTAAATATATCCTAGTCTTGTTGGATTATGCAACCCGGTTTCCAGAAGCAGTGCCCCTTCGCAATAGTCATGCTCAAACCATTGTGGTGGAGATGATGAAGATATTTGCCTAGGTAGGACTCCCACTAGAACTCCTGATGGACCAGGGAACGTACTTCACTTCAAGGCTACTGCAGCAAGTCTGCAGCCTGCTAGGCAAAATACAAACATCCATATATCCAGGGCTTGACAAACGGCGGCGAAAACCACTCGCCAGCCCCGTACTGCGCATGCGCATGCGCAAGAGCCGCATTGCGCATGCACATGCCACGAATGAACGGGGCGTGTGGCTGAAATCTACTCGCCACGGGCGAGTAGATTGTATACTTTGTTGAGCCCTGCATATATCATCCCCAAACGGATGGGCTCATAGACCAATTTAATCGAACGCTGAAGGACATGTTGTGTAGGTTTCCTCCAGAAGAATTGCGACAATGGGATCAGATGTCCTCCCCTCTCCCCCCCCCCCCCCCCCGCTCTTGGCCATTCAAGAAGTATCCCAGTTCTCGACTCACTTTTCCCCTTTTGAATTATTGTACTGTCAGGAACCCTGGGGTGTTCTTGATCTACTAAGGGATGAGTGGGAGCAGAGACTGCCCGCCACACAAAACATGCTGCAGTAGGTTCTCCATCTGTGGGACTGCCTGGCACTGGTGGGAGCTATCGCCCAAGAGAATCTTTGGGTAGCCCAAAGGACCCAGGAGAAACAATATAATAAGGGAGCTCATGCACGCACCTTTCAACCAGAGGAGAAGGTGTTATTACTTCTTCCCTCCAAGGAGTCCAAGCTCCTCGGCTGCTGGCGAGGGCCCTATGAGGTAATTTGTCAGGTGGGGCTGGTGACGTATGAAATCCTTCAGATAGAACATCAACGGAAAAAGCAAATATAGCAAATTTAGCATGTCAACCTGCTAAAACCCTGGAGGGTTCGGGAAGGACTACTGATTGCCCTTCAACCCCCATACCCTGCGCTGGGACCCCAGGTTGCGGACATAGACAACCCCGATGCTACAGATGAGCCTAGGTAACACACTCTCCCTTCAACAGTGGGAGGAGGCCCACCGCCTGCTGCACTCCTTTCAGAAGGTGTTTACAGCCCAACCTGGACACGCTACCTAGGTAACACACTCTGGATGTGTGGATTAATTACTGTTTTGTTGTTAGACTATTCAAGTTTTAAATCAGCAGAATTCTACTCCTCTGCAGATTGCAATGATAACATCTGTAAAAGTTACTGCTGTTTTTAACTCCTCCAGGCATTGCAGCACCTGAAGGAGCCATAGGGAAGGTGATCATGGATCCTTCAAAAAATGACTGTTGCATCTGTCAACTCAGAAGGAAGAATATACTGACAGCAACCAGCATTATACAGACTTTCATTCTAGCCTCTCAACTACCAAAAGCACTAGGAATTTTTAACAATCACATAACTTGTCACACGTCAAAGTAATATCACAATGCAGAGACTCTCAAACTACATTTCACCATGACCCCCGACAACAAAAGTTACTACATGACCACAGGAGGGGAGAATCAAAGCCTGAGCATTCCTGTATGCCAGTGCCCCAGGTGGGGTTAAACCCCAAAAGCTTCAAACCCAAGTAGGGGGCCAGTAACCCTGAGTCCCACCACCAAGGGCTTGGAAGGGTTTTGGCCCCAGAGTTCAGCAAGTGTAACAGCAGCCCTACTGACTTCACTAAGATAGGTCGCAATCTACTCTGGGTCCTAAACCACAGTTTGAGAACCACTGCCATATTGCATTGGACTAACACAGTTCCAAGCTTCTAAGGCAGGGATAATCTGTTTTTACTCAAGGTCAACAATTCATGGTCAAAATAAAGTGAAGAGAAAATATTAAAAAAGTCAACAATGCTGCTGATGATGATACAGGCTGTACCTCCAAAACCCGGCATTTTCTGGTCCAGCAACATCAGCCATCTGGCAGTACCATGGATGCTCAGGGAGCCCAGGAACCTGGGCTGGAGGGTCAACCGGGGCCGGCAGCCCAACTGAGGACAGCACAAGACCAGGGCCGGAGCTCTGCAGCAGCCTCCAACAGCCCCCAAGAGCTCCAGGCTGAGGCCGGATCTCCATGGCAGCACAAAGCAGGAGTCTCCTGGCACTCTTTCCCCAGGAGCATGGGGCTAGGGCACCACGGTAGCCCCCAGGAGCATGGGGCTGGAGTCGAGCCCCAAAGCAAAGCAGGGTCAGAGTGCCATGGCTGCCCCCTAGAGCACATGGCTGGGGCTGGACCCCACAGCTGCCCCCTGGAGCAGGCACCTGGAGCCAGAGCCCCATGGCTGGCCCTGGAGAGTGAGGCCAGGGCCAGAGCCCCACGGCAGCCTGCTGGAGTGCGTGGTCAGAGCTGGAGCTCTGTGGCTGCCTTCTGGAGTCCATGGGGCCAGATCCCCATGGCAGGAACCAGAACCTATGCTGCCTGGAGAGCTGGCAGCAGCTGGGCAAGCAGCCCAGCCAGATTGGAGCTGGGGGTAAGTGAAGCATCAGCCAATGGGCTTAGGGGCCACTGGCAGGAGACCTCCCCTGGTCTCGCAAATTATCTTGTTCGGGAGCGGTTAGGTCCCAATGGTGCAGGACCAGAGAGGTTCAACCTGTAATTACATTAAAATATTTTGGGGTCTATTCAAAAGCTTCTGTTAGTTTGGGTTTGGCCCATGATCCACCTATTAAATACTCATTTTCAGGAGCGGCCTGAGGCGAGCTGTGGCAGCTGGCGCCCTAGGCGGAACGCGCAATCGGCGCCCCTGCCTGCATGGCCGTCAATGGAGTCATGTCATCATCGGGCGCCCTGGGCGCCCCTTTGAAGGCAGCGCCCTAGGCGATGGCCGAGTCGGCCTATAGTCACAGGCCGCCTCTGCTCATGTTCTAAGGCTTACCACATGTTCAGCTGTAAAGAGGCAGGCCCTTATCCTGAAAAAAAACATATTTGCTTAACTTAACACACTCTTGGTATGTCTACACGACAGCGATATTTCGAATTAACTTATTTCGAATTAGTTAATTCGAAATAAGCTAATTCAAAATAACGCATCTAGACACAAAACCTAATTTGAAATAGCGTTTTGCTATTTCGAAAAAGCGCGTTCACATTGATTGGACGCTGGATCGCATTTAAGGGCAGCTGAAACTGGTTCCAGCAGGGCATCAGGTCAGTAGTTGCTTTGTGTGCCTGCTGTCTGAGGCTATCTGAGGCTCATGCTTAAAGGGACCCCCCCGGACAGCCGGTTCACAGCTTTCCCACTTGCTTGCCTACCTTGCCGAGGGACAGCAAAGCATTTTCCTCTCCGTCTGCTTTGGTCGCTCTCGTTTGGGATACCGCAGCACTCGGCACCATGGAGCCAGAGCCGCCCCTGGGCACTCTGGTGCTCATGTTGAACGTCTTGCTGCAAGCCTGGCAGCAATTGCTGGAGGCTGCCTGGCACCTTCTGCTGCAGGCCAGCCCTCTGGCCCTCCCCCTACCCCCCCGGGTGCCCTGGAGGAGCAGCTCCCTGACGCCAGAGTGCCCCGCCGCATCTGGCGTCTGGACACCAGCAGCAACTGGTGGGACAACATCGTCCTGGAGCGCTGGGGAGACCAACAGTGGACCCAGAACATCAGAATGAAGAAGGACACCTTCCTGGAGCTCTGGGAGTGGCTCGCCCCTGCTCTGTGGCGACGGGACACACGCATGAAGCCCACCATTCCCCTCCACAAGCGGGTGGCCATCGCCCTCTGGAAGCTCTCCAAGCCGGATAGCTACCGATCCGTGGGGAACCAGTTTGTCATGGGGAGATCCACGGTTGGAGCGGTGCTCATGCAGGTACGGCACTCACCGGCCACTGGGCCAGGAGTGGGGGCTGCAAGGAGGACATGGGCTGCCCCAGGGAAACCGGGGGAGAGGTGGTGTAAGTGCCCTCCCCGGGAGGGTTCGGTCTGTCGCAGTCACGCTACAGACTGCCCACAGTGGCCAGGACTTCAGCGGGAGTTGCTCCTTGGAGTGGGGCATGGGGCAGTGGCGGGGCACAAACACTCCCAGCCACCTGGGCACCCTAGTGACCCTCAGTTTTGTGTGTCTCTCTGCAGGTGGTCAAGGCCATCAACAGGGTGCTGCTGCGCAGAGTCGTCCGCCTCACCGACCTGGACGCAGTCATCCAGGGGTTCGGCACCCTGGACTTCCCCAACTGTGGGGAAATCGATGGAATGCACATCCCCATCCGTGCCCCGGACCACCAGGCCTCCCTCTACATCAACAGGAAAGGGTACTTCTCCGTGATCCTGCAGGCCGTGTCTGACCATCGGGGCCAGTTCACGGACATCAATGTGGGCTGGTCCGGCAAGGCACACGACGTGTGGGTGTACCGCAACTCCTTCGTGTGCCAGAGGCTGCACACCGGGACTTTCTTCCCCGACCGCCACATCAGGGTCGGGGACGTGGACATGCCATGTGCCTGTTGGGGGATGCGGCCTACTCCCTACAGCCCTGGCTGATGAAGCCCTACACGGGATACCTCAGCCCCTCCCAGCAGGCCTTCAATGCCAGGCTCAGCAGGGCCCGCATTGTGGTCGAGGGGGCCTTCGGCTGACTGAAAGCACGATTTAGATGCCTCCTCACCCGCCTCGACCTCTCCCAGCACAATATTCCGCACGTGGTGGCAGCGTGCTGTGTGCTCCACAATTTACGTGAGAGGAAGGGGGAGGCTTTCCTGCCAGCCTGGATGGCAGAGGCTGACCGCCTGGCTGGCCAGTATGAACAGCCCCGCACGGCTGCCAGCCGGGAGGCCCTTCGGGGGGCTGTCCACATCCAGGAAGCCCTGCAGGAGAGCTTCCAGGCGGACGAGGATTGAAGTCCCCCGGCGTGCCCCACTGGGGCCTTGTGCCTTTCATTCAACCCCCACCTCCCTCCCTAACCCCCCTTCCTGATATACAATAAAAATACCTGTGTTGCCACAAAAAAATCTCTTTATTTAACGTAACTGGGGTGGGGGGATGGGAGGAAATGAGGGTGGGAGAGGGGAAGGGGGAAACCTGGGAGGAGGGAGCTGGAAGGGGGAGGCGAGGGAAGGAAGGGGGAGGGGAAGCTCAGGGTTGGGGGTCTTGCTGGCCCTCCTGCCTCGCGCACTGCGGGTGCAGGGGCCTCGGCATTCCCGGGGGGGAGTGGGTATGGAGGGTGGGGCAGGAGGGACGGGGGGGGCAGAAGAAGCGGGAAGGGGAGCAGGGGTGGGAGGAGGAGCGACAGCTGGGGTGGCTGCAGGGGCTGGAGCAGCAGGAGGCAGCAATCAGTCCACCAGGGCCTGCAGGTGCTTGCGGAGGGCATGGCCCTGCTCCCGCAGCTCCCGCAAGCTCTCCGCCACAGCTGCAGGTCCTCTTGCACCCACTGCTCCTGGTTGTGGACCTGCCGTCCCTGCAACCGCACCTGCTGCCTCTGGAACTCCTCCAGGTTGCGGGTGTGCCTGCTGGCCCAGGTGCGGGTGGATGGTCCAGGAGGGGTGGTGCGCCCTGCACTCGCAGGTGCTGTGGCTGCGGTGAAACAAGAGAAATGGTCAGTTCTCCCTGGGGACACAGTGGGTGAAACCCAGCCCCTCTCTGCAAGGGGAGGATGGCAGGTCTCCGCACCATTACATCCTGCTATCCCCGGTAGTGTGAGCTGGCCCAGGATTGCACCCCAGCCCCTGGGCTGCCTATACTGTGGTGTGTGTGGGACGGAGATGTGCCCTGCCTCTGTGTAGAGGGGGCGTCTGGAGGGAGGGCAGTGTGCAGTGTCTCTCCCCTTGGTCAGGAGCCTGTCATGTGCCTTCACGTGTAGACGCGTGTGGGGAACAGGCCAGGGCCCCTGCATGGCACCCAGCTGGGGCCACAGTTCCCAGCTGGCACGGCAGATGCACAGGTTGCCGCCTGCTGCATGGTCGGCAAGGCCCACGCGCACGGTCCCTGGGCTCCCTCTCCGCCCCCCCCCGGCCCGCATAAGGGGACCGTGATGTCACTCACATGTGGAGGCCTCCCCCACGGATGAGGCTGCTGACGGACTCTCTGGTTCGAATCGGGGGTCCTGGGTGCAGGGCACGCTCCCTGCAGGCTCCTGGCTGCCGTCATTCTCTTCTTCCTCCTCTTCCCCTGTGTCAGGGGCAGGGCCCTCTGCCCCGGGGTCAATGACCACCAGGGGGGCACAGACCGTCTGACCCTCCAGGATGTGGTCCAGGGCCTCAGTGTGGGGCAGGCCTCTGGGTCAGCCCCTGTTTGGGAGGCCCTGGCATAGGCCTGCCGCAGTTCCTTTATTTTACTCCACACCTGCTCCTGGCTGCTCATGTGGCCTCTGGTGGCCAGGCTGGCAGCCATGCGTCTAGTGCAGAGATCATGGGGATTGGAGACCTCCCCCCAAATCTCAATGAGGCCCATGATCTCCGCACTAGACCAGGAAGGCACCCGCCTTTTTGCGGCCCCTGGCAGGCTCCTGAGAGCCGCCAGCCTGGTCCTGGGGAGCGGTGGAGGGTTGGGTGGCAGCGGGTTGCTGGCTCATCCTGTGCCAGGTGCACGGTCTGCTGGCTGTGTGCTGGCAGGCTGGCAACTGGCACAGGCACTTTGGCCAGAGTCTGCCCCTTTAAGGGCTTCGGGGCTGGGGACAGAGCAGACGAGTTTTCCTGGTTGTGCCCAGAGTGGCCACCAGGGCTCCCTGGGAAGGGCTGGAGGTCCACTAATTCGAAATAAGTGTCTACACAGCACTTATTTCGAATTAGCTATTTCGAATTTGGTGTTGTTCCTCGTAGAATGAGGTTTACCAAATTCGAAATAAGGGCTCCACTATTTCGAATTTATTTCGAAATAGCGGTTTGTATGTGTAGACTCTATTAAAGTTAATTCGAAATAACGGCGTTATTTCGAATTAACTTTGTAGTGTAGACATACCCTATGAGTAATCCACTGATTTTGTTAGGACTATTCAGTGTGTGCAGTTAAGAACATATGTAATCTCTGCAGGACTGGGAGCTTAGTTTTCTCATTTTTAGCATTTTACCCACTCCTGTTCTCGCTGATTTTAAATATTTGAACACCATTTCTATATTAATGAAAAGTACAGTAATGTAATACATGAGGTCATAAAAACTTAGCCTTTGTGCATGTTGCATTAATCATTTTTGATATTCCTGTGTCAGCGTACCTATCTGGACTTTAATAGCACCTCTAGTATGTTAGCATAAATCATAGCCGGAAAAGGATAAATACTTTTTGTATAACAGCTCATTTTTCTTTTCCCCCCATTTCCCCAAAAGTACAACTACTTAATGATCCAAACAGTTTATTATTTTTCACTTCTTGCATGAAAGTTTTCTAAGACCATCAACATGCTGTAAAAGCCATTTTCCCTTTTCCAGCCCCACCTTGCAGAAAGGGATGCTGGAATATTTTTTATGGTGAGGTGCCGTGAACCATTGAACCAAACTGTAAACCCTTCTGTAAAGCCAGGGGACGTGGCAGCTCCTTCAGCACATGTGCTTGCTGAGCACAGTCAGCTTTAACCATCTGGCTAACTCTCTTTGCTTTGTAGTTTGTGGGTGTTCTCTCTTTTTCTTCTGCCCATCAGAGGGCATGTCTAGACTACATCCCTCTTTCAAAAGAGCGATGTAAATTAGGCAGATCGAAATTGCAAATGAAGCCGGGATTTGAATTTCCCGTGCTTCATTTGCATAATGGTGGTCGCACGTTCTTTCGAAAAAGGGCTTTTTTGCAAGTGAAACCGCCGTCTAGATGCGGTTCTTTAAAAAAAAAAACACCCTTTTTTGAAAGAACCTGTAAACCTCATTTTTTCAGGCATTACAGTTCGTTCAAAAACGGGGGTTGGGAGGGGTGTTCCGAAAGAACCACGTCTGGACGGCGGTTTCACTTTCAAAAAGCCCTTTTTCGAAAGAACACATGGCTGCCATTATGCAAATAAAGCATGGGAAATTCAAATCCCGACTTCATTTGCAATTTCGATCTGCCTAATTTACATCCCTCTTTCGAAAGAGGGATGTAGTCTAGACATGCCCAAAAATATGAATGTGTCAGTTTTCTAGATATAGACTCCATGATCTCATCTTCCTCCTATTGAAGGCAATAGCAACACTCCTGATAACTTCAGTTGTGCAGGATCAAGCCCCTGTACTATAGCAGTCCACCAGTTTTCTACAAAACACTTAATCATGTGACCTAAAGTTAATTATGCACTGAAGTGCCATTGGCTTCCATGAAACCTATTCAAGTGCTTAAAGGTAAGCATGCACATAACAACTTTACCGAATAGGGATGGACTCAAGCATTGTACTAAATTATTTGTTGTCAGTACACAGTGCAAGTCATGAATATATACTGATATAAAATGTGGTTTGTACTGGTGCGGCTCACAGTTTGAACCCAGAGTAAGCTACACCAGTGCAAACCACAGTTAATATGAATGCAGCATGCCTGCACTAGCATTGTGCTACTCCAGCTATTTCTCTGTAGTGACACTAGTGCAGAAATCCTTACAGTCAAACATTTGCCCCCCTTTGCCAACTGAGCATATAATGAACAGTTCAAGAAATCAGAATAGAGCAATTATTCAGACTGATCTGAAGTAGTAAATAATTTTGTGAGAATGTCATTACACTGCTTAATGACAGACAGAGCTGAGACAACCAGCCTACTTCCCCTAGGGTCAGGTTCCTGCCAGATTTTTCAGCAGGTAAACAGAACATTAAATGACTGAAATAAGTCTTGGTATGAAGTGGCAGAAAAGTGCAATTGCAATGAGCTGTCTTTACTGCTGTAGGTGTTTTCTTTATCAAAGTAAAGTTACCATTTTTATGGCCCCCTGTGTATCAATGAGTTCCATGCAAAATCTAAGAGTCAGGCCTATGCCTGAGAATATTTTAAAAGAATAATACTGGAATGCTATGAAATAAATCATATATTGCTATACTGGAAGCTTTGCAAATGCATCCCAAATTCACTCCAATTCCAACATAACCTATCATATCCTGTAACAGATGCAATCTGGTTGGAACATACTACAACAACAAGAGAGAGAATTGGCTCTGTTTTTCATAATATACTGTTGCAGCTCTATTTATTACTACTGCAAACATGATGTCAGCATTCCCTTATTTCCCTTGTGTTACTATAAAAATGTTTTAAGATCTATGGATAAGAGCACAATATAAATATTAAGAATATTAGCATTACTAAATGTGATATGTTTTGCCAATTGGATTTGTTTTTATCTTCTTAACTCAACCTACAATGAAAAAGACAAAAAAGTAGGAAAAGAGATTCCAAACTTTGGATAATCCCAGTGGGCAGCAGAGTTTTGGGGATCATTTTATCTGAGGGAGAGAAACTTTCAAATATAAGGCATAGGTGTCAAACTCAATCTATGGAAAGGCTCAAATGTCAATTTTAACACCAGTCAAAATTTATGACAATTTACTAAAATCCACAGTGGATCTCCCAGTGATATCAATGGGAAGTTTGTACAAAAATCAGGAATAGAATATATTTTTATGTATTCATTAAATTAGTCATCACTGTTTATTATTTGTTTAGTGTCTTATTGTTGTACTTAGAATAGCTCAATAGGGAAATATGTTCCACTAGGGACACATCTATTTCTTCACTTAATTTCTCCTGCTCTCATTCATCTTTGTACATGAAATATGTTTTTTTCCCCTGCATTTCCTTTCCTGAAGTACCTCCAGTCCTTGCCCTCATGTAGATTTCACCTCTGGTACCATCATATCAGCTGAGATGATTAGCAATTAAATAAACAATTAACATTAAAGTGTTCTCAACAAGATTTAAAGTTAATGCCCAAATGACATATAATAGGGGCAGGGAGGTTCACTCTTCCCAGAACCATTGTTTCAGGCTGTCTGATGAAATGGGAAAACAATGTTGGTTCATGTTTCAATTGTTACCTTGGCAGATATGAAGGCTGAACATATACCCTTCCCCTTTAAAAAAAAAAAAAGAAAAGAAAGATTAGAGAACCTTCAGATTCTGAATGCATCATGTGGGTCACATAAAAATCTCACACAGACTGATTCTAGCCTGTGTGCTACATAATAAGACATCCCGGGTGTAAGGTAACTCATTATAGCTCTCCAAATTACTGATCCAGGATCTTTAGAAAATATTAAGTTTGCTGTGGTCATTGGCATTTCTTCTTACTTAAACAAGGCTGTCACAGACCCAAAGGAATAGTGCTATTCCCCTGCTTTCAAATAGTTACTTGATGGAACCTAGTCAGTGTGCCAGACATCCCATATGGTCCCAGTCTTCATTCATGACAGACCACAGTGCCTCTTGAGTTTGAGCTTCCAGACTCCAGCACTCCTGGAGAGAAACATGAGCTCTGCCCAGCAAATCTAAATGAGACAGAACCCAAGTGAGAGATTGATGTGCTCTTCAGAGACTAATGGACCCCAACAAGTATTTTCAGGGCTCCAAGCTACATTTTAAATCCTGCTCTACTGGATTAGGCAGCTGGAATGCAGCCCCAGAAGTCCTTAGGTTAGTTCAGAGAAATGAAGACTAAACCTTAGTTCATTCTGGTCAAGCCAGAGCCATCCACTAGTGAGGATATAATAGATTCCATTTTAGGCTGTGTCTAACCTTTTTAGAAAGTCCAAGGTAAGAGCAGCTAGCCTCTTCCAGAAGCCCACATTTCGTCCCATCCCTGTCCTGTCTCAATCCTTTTTCTCCAGATAAGATCATGCTGAGTTTGCAACCCCACCTGCTCGGCCTTCCTACTATGAGTATCAACTGTTCAATTCTTGTCCCTCTGGTCCCTCCATTGATCTAGGTCAGTTTCCACCAGTTGACCCTATTGATTGAGGCCCACACAGCAAAGTGACATACATTCTTATGTCCTAAGCCAGGGGTGGCCAACCCATTTAACAAAGAGAGCCAAAACAGTGGCAGAAAAAATGCTAAGAGCCGTGCCAGAATTGTCAAAAAAAAAAAAAGCCCCCAGAACAAAATTGTTGAGCAAAAACAAAAAAAATTAAAAAATATTTTTTTTAAAAAAAGGAAACTGCCCCCTTTAAGACGTCCGCCATCTTGAGAGCCATTTTTTAAATGTCGCAGCTCTGAGGGCTGGGAGCCGGTGGGGGCCATTTGGAGGGGGCGCACGAGCGGCTTCACAAGCTGCACTTTTGGGGGTCAAGAGCCACATGTGGCTCGTGAGCCGCAGGTTGGCCAGGGCTATCTTAAGCTGCTAAGAATAAACTTAACTCTTTTTCCTCCACTGGGTGGTAATGTAAAGTACAAAGGGAAACTGAGACACATAGAAATATTACAGGAAATATCCAGTTGGTCAGAGGCATTTGGTCCTATCAAAGGTGGAAGACCCACTTTTTACAGAAAGAAATAGAAAACTGCCAAACTTACAATCAGGACAAGTCTTTATTGAAATTCTCTTATCCTCACATGAAAACTGATCCTATCTAGATATTAATGCAATCCCTAGTTGAATAGCTCATATCTCAAAATCTTCTATCTTTGGTAGTTCAACACAGATAAGTGTTTAAGTAGAACAAACTTTTTTGAAGCACCAAGTGTTAGTAAGGTTACAGTCATACGTAAAAGTAAGGCAGTGCACCTCGGTGCACCTCTCCACCAAGAAGGATCCAGAAGGCTGGGGTGTTCAGCTGCAGGAGAAGGTGTGGCCCCCTTCTAGCCTGGGTGCTTTCTGTAGGCTGCTCCACTAAGCAGCAGGCAGATTAAAGGTGCCATCTGGGAGACAAGACTCCCCATCAGTCTGGAACTGCCCCAAGCATCCCCCCCCCAGAGGCCACTTATGGAATGTGAGGGTCTGAAGCCTCCCCTACCAGATTCATATGGGGATGCTGCTGGTTTTCCCCTTCCATCACTGTCGGAGAGCGAGGAGAAATTGCCTAGTTTGCTGCATTATTTCCTCTCTCTCTGGCTGGGGAGGGCAAGGGCAGGCAAACTGTGCACTTTCCTATCACTCCCTCACAGTGACGGGATGGATAACAGCAAGCAGGATCCCCATACAAATCTCAGGTGAGGGGGAGGGAGAGGATTAGCTCCCCATACCTTCCTCCACCACCTCTCATACACATGCCCTCTGCCCTTAGCCCCCCCACATCCATAGCCCTGACTCCTGCACCCCCATTTCCCTGCTCTGAATCCCTCCTCACCCCAGCACTCTGTCCTGAATTCCTCCTCACCCCAATCCTGACTTCTGCACCCATATCCCCTGTCCTGACTCCTGCATCCCCATCCCCTGCCCTGAGCCCCCCACACCCTGACACTCCCCACCCCCTGCCTTGAGCCCCTGTTCTCCACCCCACACTTAAATTTCTTACAGGTACTGTACTATCACAACCTCCCCCACAATCTCCTGCCCTGAGGTCCCCTCCAAGAGGGTTGCAATATGACAGCATCTGTAAGAAATGTAAGTTACTTTCAGTCTACAAGACAGACAGAAATGGAAATTGTTAAACTGAACCAAAATTGTTAAATTAAGAATTAGAACAAAGATCAACAGTACACAATAACAAGGTCTGAGACTGATTTAGTGTTAGAGAGAATAAGATTCCATCTTGAAATGTTGAGTCAGTGAGGTAAGTACTAATTTGAAGTCTTTGGACCAAATTCAGAAGTAAGACTGAGTCAAAGCTGGTCTAATTTATATGCTAGGAAAGCTGGAAGCAGGTGAAAGTTATAACATCTTATACTCTGTTAGACTCCCCACCCCTTACTGTTTTTAAAAATGAGCTTCTACCCTCCTCTTAATTGCTTTGCCTTCTGCACTCCTCTTTTGAGGATCTTCAGTATTTAAATCACTGTGCAAGAAAATACAAGTTGCATGTGGCTAGGAATCTAATGGACTCTGAGTCCAAGGAAATCTAGCAACCCAAATTGGAATGATTTAAGTCTTCTTTCAGTCTTCTTGTACCATTTATGCCAACTATCTTCAGAATTTCAGAATAGCTGGACTGTATGAAAAAATCTCAAAGTGATGTTACCACCAGTATCAGATTTGTTGTTCCATAGTTAAGCAAAGTGAGAAACTTCTCTATAGAGTTCACAGTTCCACGCCTACATATCAGGACAGACTAGTCCAACACTACTAATTGATTTGCCTCTTATTTCACGATTTCAGGGATACCAAGGACCGAGGATCTAAATTCCATTACACCATTAATTCCATAACATTTTCTTTAACCATCATTATCTCATAATCTTCATTATCATTGTTATAACCTCATTTTTGTTGACAATTTTGAAATCCACAACTTCCCCTTGCTTTATTTATCCCCTTACAATTCCCTCAAAATGCAGCAGCTAAGATTATCCTTCTGACTATGTCATTACTATTTCCTTTGAATCCCTCCATTGGCTCACCATTTTCCAGTGCGTGAAATTCAAGTTTCTGGTCCTCACTTTCAAAGGCCCTTCACAATTTTGTACCTATCTACTATTGACTGTTGTGTCACCCTCTGCCTCCTGCAGTGATGCCAGCCACAGATATACACTTGTAGGCATAACTATTATACCATTACATAATACTGATGAAGTGTAACTGATCTTATTACTATTACCCCTTATCCTTTTTCTGCAGTCTATTCCTTTTATGATAAACTGTGAATCACTTACTCGCAGAGTTACTCATGAGTAACTACTCACCCATGTAGCCTCACTGAAGTCAATGGGACTGCTCACATGATTAGCTGCCCACCAGCATGTGTAAATGACCCACATTTTGGCCCATGGTTTGTTATACTCAATTGTTGTATTTTGTTTTGAATAAGACTGGAAGCTTTTGGGTAATAGAGACCTAAAATGGAACCCTAATACTGACTTGGGTTTTACACCAATACCTATACTTAATACAATTTGATAAAATATAATCTAATTAATAGTTAATTGAATTATATCAATGCACATTGATCTTATATTATGTGGAAACATTATTTTCAGATTAACCACCTTTCTGTAATTCACTCATCTTTATTTTAAGATTTTATTTAAAAAAAATACCCTCTGCATTTCAAGTGGCCTTCAGACAGCAAAAAATCTTCACTTTTTTAAATCTATTCATTTGAACAGTACCTATATTCTGGTGAATAGATTGATAGTCTTTTTAAAAAAGCATTTTTGGAGAAAAAGGTCAAAATGGACATTTCTAAGGATGCAATCTAGATGCTGCACTCAAGAGATTTAGATATATCTATTTAGTATGATATGAAGCACTTTTACACATTGTTTTGATGCTATATATGGTACATGATTAATTCTGAGGAATTACTCAGAATGGTATTTTACAAAATGTAAGGAAATAACTACTTGCTCATACATCTGTGATTCAAAACCTTCATTTAAGCGATGACATCCATCCATCACTGGTATCCCTTAATGCGTGCTCTTTTTATAGCAATTCTTTAAATAAAATGAGAGAACCTATATATGCAATATGTTTACAGCACATCAAACATTCACTAGGGGATTTCTGTAACTACAAGTGAAATAGAGATGACCTGTCCTTGAAGGCCAGTGCAGCCTGAGTACATTGAGGGTGCCTGATGTGTTCTTTAAATCATAGGTTATCATGCCCTCTGTAAAAAAAAAAAAAACCTGCTTCCATAAGATGCATTTGCTAGTCATTGTGAAATTATTATTGAGTGCTAATATTGCTACTAAGTTCCTGTCCAAATTAATTTTTCCTCTCATTTGGCAACCTTTGATTACACACACTTGGCAGTTACAGAAAGGTCACAATCATGTGAAATTTATTGTTAAAACAAACAAAATCTCACAACCTCTGAATATCAGGGATTCCATAATCTATAATTAGGAGTTACAATGCAAGAAATCCATGCAAATTTACATCATATCATGCAAGTGTCTTTTTATTTCAATGAGGCATAGAGATAAAACGTGCTTAGTCTGATCTGAATTACTGTACTGTTCTTGTTAAAAACCACCATCTGTCAGAGATTATCCTATTTTACACACAGGGAACATGCATTAATTATTAATCCTATTCCTCATAGAAATGTACTCACACAAGATCAGGACCATCCTCGGCATGACAGAAGTATTAGTGTTCTTAGCAGGTAGCCTCTGGATGGAACTTGGAATGGATCCCTAGAGTGTTCTCAACAAATGAGCTGTTTCAGGGCCAGCTTGCTGGCCGTATGGTAGGGCTCTGTACTGTCACACAGGAAACAAAGGTTGAATCCCCAGGAGCAGAGTCTGATTCAGTGAGACATCACAAATAAGATGTATTGTAGATGCAGTGCGCTTCGGGACTTGGCCCTGCAAGGCACTGAGCACTCTAGCCCAATCCAGCAGAGTACTTAAACATGTTTAAGCACTATGTTGTTATTTTTACTTCATTGGGACTTTTCAGATTTAATTTTAAATTACATTTTGTGATTAAGTGCTTTCTTGGATTGGGCCAAAGAGCAGGATCACAATCTTCATGACTGCTCTAAGACGGAACACATAGCTATATCCTAACATTTGGTGTAGCTTGACATCTGTAATGATACTTTGAGGACAGATCAGTTAAACAGAGATTAATATTGGAGATTTCAGGGCTCTACAATGGATTATGTAAAAGGGGCCATTTCCAAAGAAAGTTTCTTAATCACATTTCATTTTTCTCATAATACTAGTATTATGCTGTTCCTGATTCTTGCTTTGTTCTCATGTTCCTTGAGTTTACATTTCACAGCTCTGCCTTTCAACTTTCAGGGTGGATTAATTTAAATCAAAGTGATTTAAATCACCAGTTTTAATCATGCACTTCATTTATTTTCCTAAAGAAAGTTACCAGCCAATAAGAATCAACCTATTAAAGAATGTTCATTTGCAACTATGGCCATGTTTAGACTATGGAGAAGATTGATGCTGCAGCCGTCGATCTTCTGGTGTTCAGTTTAACAAGATGGAACTCCTACTTCTCAAAATAAGCTATGCAAAAATATTCCTCCTGAGCCTGTACAAGAGGTTACTATGGCCAAAATCAGATTTAGCTCTTCAACAAACTCTGGTTCTGGGTGCTTAGCCAGTGACACATGCTACTTCACTCCTTTACATTTCTTTATTACTTGCAGCAAACATTTACTGATTAATATTTTTTGTGTATTCAGTTTAAATATTATAATAGCTTATAATAAGTTTAGGCCTTAACAGTTTGTTAATTTCAAATTAAATTTAAATAGGCTTATTTTAAGAAAATGAACTGGAACCTGAATAAAAACAATCAGATTTTTTAAAAATCTTCCATTTTTATCTGTCTGGTTGCCTTTGGTTCAACACAATTAAGCTTGTCATCATGAGCTAAAGGCAAGTTTCCAAAACTATCTGTGCTGTGGGAAAAATTTTAGAGATATCTTATTGAGCAAAGTAATGCCCTTACCAATGTCTTAGGTGTTGCTAGTATAAGTCTGCAGCATAGACTCCTAGACTGAATTTGGCACAATGACATCCATCTGTCACAAAACTCCTGTCTTACATTCCATGAAGAGGAAAAACAAAATTTTACAGGATTCCCAAGGAAAAGTAAAACAACATAGGCCAATATTCCAAGAAACCATACTTCAAAAATGAAAGGACTGGTTAGATCCCAAAACTATGTTCTATGCATTGCATTCATATGTTTCCCTGTGATAGAGTATATATACCCAACATTTGAAAGGGTTAAAATCCTTCTATGAAAAAAAATGGAGACCGTTTGGCCTGCCAATCCCAGAAAATCTGTCTGAACTGCCAAGCATGGAGGGATAGCACTCTAGTTTGAAGTCATTAAGGAGAAAGTATACAGGTGGGGATCCAGCTAGTAATTTGCTGTGGGGACAGAAGTGACATGAACATCTTTCTACACTGACCTGTAAAAATACATTAGCTCTGATGCTACAGAACAGAAAATAACCAACTCTGCCAGAAAGGAGATGAGTTGTTTGTTTTAATTTAGCTTGATTTGGTACCAATGCTACACACTTTCTGCTGGATTAGAGTAACTATTTATATTCTGTTGAGTAAAGAAACTATTATTTATTTTCAGTGCTTTGCATAAAGAGACTATAGTTTTACAGTCTAGAAGCCACTGGGCCATGATTTCTAATCTGGTAAATAGAGATGGTTTTGCATAAAGGCCTAAAGTCTCTCGTGAATCTTTTCTCAGGAGTAGAACATTAACAGACATCACTTTTCCATATGCCCTGGTATCTATTTGTTTCTGGAAAATGTGGTTTGTGATATATTGGAGGAGGCATGTCAGACACTCATGTTAAAAGTTTGTCATCATTCAGAATGAAGAGTTATAATGATTTCCCTAATTCTCATGCAGCTTGCCCTCTCTCTGAATACAGCTAAACCATCCCTGACAGATAACTTTATCCACAGACTTCTGAAGAACAACATTTGCTCTGTGTTAAGCACCAGATTGCACCAAGAGACAAATACATAAAAACAAAAATCCTAGATGAAGATATTCATGATCTCTCTCTTTTAAGAAAAACAAAAACCACACCTACCATTACAAATACAATCAATATACTCAACGTGTTCAAATGTAGACTTATAGCATTTCTGTATAAGCATTTGTTCATATACTCAAGTGGATTAGCCTGCTAAGTGAGGCTTCTTTCTTCTTTGACTACAGTTATGACAAAGTGCTTTTGTTCAAATGGGAAAACAAAAAAATATTTACCCCAGTCCCCCAACCCTCCCTGTCAACAAGAGCATGCTCCCTTGGGCACAATATTTATTGTAGGAAAAGGGAGAACATCTGCCTATTGGCCTCCTTTTTAAATATAGGCACAACAGCACAGGATGAAGAGCCATCCCAATTCCTATTTTTCCCATGGCCCTATCCATAATCCCTAATTCAGTGTTTTAAATCGACTGTGCAGTAGTTGAGTCCCTCCGCCTTCAAAGTGCTTCTGTATACTTAGCTACTTGGAAACAGGAAGATCACACTCCGCATCCTCTAGAAGGAATCGGAGCTGTGTCTGGGCTTTAGCTGTGCCTCTGCTAAACACTTGATTGTTTACTAGCCAGTTTGGGGTTTGGCGTATGGATGACCACATCATCTAAGTTGGCAACTATATAACTGACAGGGGGTGCAGTAGCTTTTCCATTAGCCACTGAGAAACAGCCAGGGCCCCATGGATACCAAAAGGGCGGACCATGTATTGAAGCAAGCCCACCATTGTAGATAACGCTATCTTCACCTTGGCATCTTTAGCTAGGGGGATCTGCTGGTAACCATCTGTCAGATCTAAGGTTGTCAAGTATCTGGCATGGCCCAGACAGTCCACCAGTTCATCTGTATGAGGGATGGGATATGCATCCAACTGGGATATCTCATTTAACTGCTTAAAGTCACTACAGAATCTTGTGGTGCCATCAGGTTTAGATACCAGCACTATCAGGCAGGACCACTGATCTTGTAAGGTTTCCTCTTTCTCATCACTAGACATGGGAGGGACCAATCCAGCAGATATTGTGAACAGGCTGAATCGTGTGGCTGTCAGCGTTCCGTTGGTGCCTTGTGCATACCAGGCATTGAGGTGACCAGCAAGTCTGTGTAGCTGGTAAAATGCTGCCGTGCCAGAAAGGTTGGTTCTAGTATAGGCACCAGGGGACACTAGGCAACTGTGCTTGTGCTGATGGCTTACTAATATGCAAGGGTGCAGCAAGTGACAGTATTGAACCACTCGGTGCCAAGGGAGTATGCACCTTTGCCAGTGCCAAAGGAGCCAATTTGTCTTTAGACTGTGTGCCTGCCTTAGAGCTCACCTGTGCCAGGTCTTTCACTCCTCAGGCCACCCTCATAGACACTCCTCAAAGAAAAACCATCACTTATTTAGGCAATTGATTTTTAGCCAAATAAGCTACAGTTTTATATCAATAAAACACAATCCATAAAATATTTCAAATTCAACTCAATTAAAAAAAAAATCTTGTAGCTACTCATATACAAGAGGGTCATCAAATAAAACACACATCATTATACTGAAGCTACTTTGCTGGGACCCAAGCAAAAGGACCATACAGGGTTGTAATATCATCAAACATAACTCAGGACTATGCACCAGTTGACAGCCTTGCTGGATATGGGAAAGCAGGAAAGACCCTAGCAGTACTGCAATGATCCATTCAGTCCCCCTCTTTTCTAGCAGTTGAATAATGATGAGCAATTCCAGTAGCTCCCAACCTATACCACCTGCCTGTCACAAGGCTGATTAGCACTTGTTTGAATATGAAATTACTTACCCTGTGCAGCAACGATGGTTCTTCGAGATGCATGTCCCTGTGGGTGCTCCACTCAGGTCTCGGTGCATCCTCACGCTGGTGATTGGAGATTTTTGCCTAGCAGTGCCTTCCCACATCATGCATGAACAGCTGCCATCTCACACTGTTTTCATCTGTTAGCTGTGCGCAGTGTGGGTCCCCCTCCATTCCTTTTCTACTGGAAATCCTCTAAAGAATTCCAAGTAGTGGGGAGGAAGGGAAGATAGTGGAGCACCCACAGGGACACGCATCTTGAAGAACCATCGTTACTGCACAGGGTGAGTAATTTCGTCTTTTCCTTCGAGTGGTGTCCCTGTAAATGCTCCAGTCAGGTGACTAGTTATCAGTACCCACCACTCACAATGGTAGGTCTTGGAGTCGAATGTGAGAAGAGGGAAGGACCGCATTGGCTAAAGTGGTGGTAGGTATGGGTCCCTGCTGCATAATGTTGGGCAAAAATGTGGTGTGAGAACCATGTTGCTGCTCTACAGATATCTATGAGGGGTACGTTATGCAGAAAACTAGTTGATGTGGCCATTGCGTGAGTGGAATGTGGAAGGTCCTGTAATAGTCCAAGGTGGTTCCATTCTATGAAGACAGTATGAAGCATATATGCAATTGGCTATCTACTTGGAGATACACTGTGCGGAGACGACTAGCTGGACATAGAAATAAAAAGTCTGTCTGATTTTCTGAATTCCTTGGTTCTATCTATGTAGCACACAAGAGCAAGTCTAGCATCCAAAGTATGTAGCATCTCCTCCCTTGGGGAGCCACAGGGTTTTGGAAAATAAGTGGGTAAATAAATGGGCTCATTAATATGGAAGTCTGGGTGAGGGAAGGAACTTTGGGTGAGGTCTAAGATGATCTTGTCCTTGGTAAAAATGGTGGATGAGACATGAGGCTTGTGATTTTGCTCACCCTTCTGACAGAGGTTATAGCTACTATGAATACCACTTTGGCTATGTCTATACAGCTAACTAGCTTTATTTTGAAATAACTTCATCTGTGTCTACACAGCAGGTAGTTATTTCAAAATAATGTTAAAATACTGTGAAGCTGGAGGACTTTTTACTCCAACTTCTGTAATCCTCATTGTACACAGAGTAAAGGAAGTTGGGGAAAAGTGCTCTATTTCAAAATAAGTGCTGTGTAGACACTCCCAATTTTGAAATAAGCTATTTCGAAATAAGCTACACAATTGACATAGCTCAATTTGCCTAGTTATTTCAAGTTAAGCCCTTCTGTGTAGATGCACCCTTTCATAGCTAGATGTTGCAGAGAGGCCATAGCTAGTGGCTCAAAAGATAGTCTTGTAAGTGTGCTGAGCACTAAATTTAAGTCCCAGGGTGGCACTGGTGGAGGTAAATGTGGACATGTCTTTCACAAGCCTGCCAAGAAGTGTTTTGTAATCAGATGTGCGAAGAGTGAGAGTCCGTCCACTGTCTTATGGAAAACAGTGATGGCGGACAAGTGGACGCGAATGGAGCTGATAGAGAGGCCTTTATCACTAAAATCCATCAGGTATTCAAGCATGGAACAGTATTTGGTTGCAGCTAACGGTGACTACACCACTTTTGAAATCTTCTCCATTTGTTTTGGTAGGTGTACCTGGTGGAGGAGCAACTACTATTCAAGAGGATCTGCTTCACTCTCGCGGAACAGATAAGTTCCTCATTTTGGAACCATGAAGAAGCCATGCCATTAGTTTGAGAGCACCCAAGTTGGGGTGGAGAGTTTTGTCTTGATGTTAGATCAGAAGGAAGGGTCTGATTGGGAGGAGAATCAAGTGAGCAATCACTAGATGACTCACATAGGGAAACCACAGTTGCCTTGGCCAATAGGGCTCTATTAGAATCACTGTGGTTCTGTCCATTCAGATCTTGTTGATCACCCTGGAGAGTCAGGGGGTTGGCAGAAAAGCATATAGAAGGGGAGCGGTCCACACTATGGTAAAGGCATCTTCCTCACATCTCTTGCCTTGGCCTGCTCAGGAGCAGAATTGGTGGCATTTGCACTTGGATGCTGTCGCAAATAATTCTATCACTGGGAACCCCCATTGTCTGAAGATTGGGTGAATGATGTTGAAGCTGAGTTCCCACTCGTGTTGCTCCAAGAAGTGTTTGCTCAGTTTGTCTGCAGTGGTGTTCTGTCAGCCTGGTATGTACATTGCTGTTGGAGTTATATTGTTTTTCAGGCACCAGTTCCAGAACTTGATTGCCTCTGCACATAGAGAACGTGACTGGGCACCCCCCATGTTTGTTGATGTAAAACAAACAGGGTGTGTTGTCCATGAGGACACGTATAGTTCTGTGTTGGATGAGAGGAAGGAAGTGTGTCATGCATTGCGAATAGCCCTGAATTCCAGAATGTTGATGTGAAATCTCATCTCGGACCATGACCATCTACCCTGGACTGTCTTCATGTCGCAGTGGGCACCCCAGCCTAGATGTGATATGCCGGTTGTTACCACCACTGAAGGATCTGGGCGATGACAGGTACTCCCATGAGACAGTTGTTTGTGATAATCCACCATTGGAGAGATTGGAGGATTAGGGATGGAAGTGTGAGATGTCGTGCGAGACTGTGTAAATTGGGAATGTCAACAGATGTGAGCCATGCCGTAGGCAGCATATGTGTAACCTCGCAAGAGAGACCACAAACATGGTAGAATCTGGATACATGCCCCAGAATCTGGATACATGTACGGACAGTTGTGAAGGAGGTATGCATGACTCGACTGATAAGGTCACATAGCATCTGAAACCAGTGTAAAGGAAGGTAGGCTCTGGCTGTCATGACATCTAGGAATGCCCCAATAAACTCTATCTTCTGGGTTAGCTCAAGAGTGGACTTCTGAGTATTTATGAGTAAGCCCAGGCAAGAGAAGCAGTCCTTGGTGATCCCTGTCATGATTAGTGTTTGCTGGTGTGAAGATCCTTTGATTAAGCAGTCATCAAGGTAGGGAAATATGATGATGCCTTGGCTCCTGAGGGACATCGTGACCACAGCTAGAATTCTGGAAAATACCTGTGGAGTTGTGGAAAGTCTGAAAGGGAGGACTTGATACTTTTGTGGTATTTACTTACCACAAATCTGAGAAACCTCCTGTGTGGGGGATGTATTGTTATATGGAAATATACATTGTGCAAGTCAAGGGCTGAGAACTAGTCCCACTCGTCCAGTGCTGGTATAATAGTTCCCAGAGTTACCATTCTGAATTTGTTGTTGTGTACAAACTTGTTGAGCTTCTTGAGATCCAAAATGGGCGTTCAATCGTCTGCTTTCTTAGCAGTTAGGAAGTAGTTGGAATAAAACCCTCTTCCTTGAAATTCTGGAAGGACCAGCTCTATTGCCCCTAAGCAGAGTAGTTTTTGTACCTCTGCTTGTAGAAGGGGCTTGTGAGAGGGGTCCCTGAAGAGAGATGGGGAAGGGAGTTGGGTAAGGGGCATAGACAGAAAGGGGACTGGGTGGGTTGCTCATATTGATGATCTCAAGGACACATTTGTCTGAAGTGATGAAGGCCCACTGATGACAAAAGGGCTTCAGATGGTAATGGAAAATAGGGGTCATGCACTTTGGATTGCTGGGGTGGCCAGTCAGACACTCAACCACATCTTTAAATTTGCTGCTTGGACGTCGAAGGTTGATTGTAGGAGGGCTGGTTGTGCTGTGCTCTCCTTCTGTTGGATCATTGTTTGGGTCCATGATTGTATGGCCTCTGCTGTCGTCTCTGGTAGTTGATGTCTCTCGGCCTCTGATATGGAGTATACCTGTTCCTCCTATTAAGTGGGGTGTACATTCCTAAGGTTCGCAGTGTTGTGTGAGAGTCCTTCTTTGAATGGAGGACTTCTTCTGTCTTGGCCACAAAAAGTTGGTTCCTGTCAAATGGGAGGTCTTCTACCTTGATCTGCAGCTCCCTTGGAACACCAGAAAATTGTAGCCAGGAAGCTCTACACATAGTTACAGAAGTTGCCGTAGCCCTGGCCGCTGTGTCAGCCACATCTATGGATGCCTGAAGGGCTTTTCATGCTAAAGATTGCCCTTCTTTCATTATGGATTGGAGCTGAGGCCTCTTTTGCTCCGGGAGATCTTGAAGGAGCTCTTGTAGCCTAGAATAATTCTCATGGTTGTGATTAGCCAGGAGAGTGTGGTGTAATTTGAAATTCTGAATTGAAGTGTGGCCGAGGAATAGACTTTTCTGCCAAAAATGTCTAGCCTCTTGTGTTCCTTGTCCTGTGATGTGGACTTATACTGGGGTTGTCTAGATCTGTAATTGACTGAGTCCACAACCAATGAATTTGGTTGGGGGTGTGAAAAAAGAAAATCTATGCCCTTAGCTGAGATGAAGTATATTGTCAGCTCTGCGATTGGTGGGAGGGAAAGAGGCTGGTTTTTACCAGAGTGCCTTTGATGGCTCCATAATGGCTTCATTGACTGGCAACACTATTTTGGAAGATGTTGCTGGTTGGAGTATCTTGAGTAATTTGTGTTAGTTTTCTTGTACTTCCTGCAGCGCAATATCCTGGGACTGAACTACCCATTTAAACAAGTCCAGAAACTGCTTCAGGTCATCTGCAGGTGGAGAGGACAATAAGGGAAAGACAGCCTCATCTGGAAAAGTGGAAGATTGTGGCACTGGGGAGGAACTGTCTGAATCAGAGTGAGGTAAGTGGTCATCATCATCCATTGGGTTAGCCTGGATTGTTACAGAAGGTGAATGTGGAGGATGAGATGGTGAAGAATGTGCAGTGGTAGCCAGAGAACGCGTTATAGTATGCGCTGGTGTTGATACTACCGTTTTGCGTGATCAGTGATGGTGCAAGGAACACGAGTAGCATAGGCTCCATGGCTCCCAAGTGGGAGTTGGGGTTGGAACTACTGCGGCAGATAAGGCCAGGGATGAATAAACCAGGGACATTGTGGAGGGAAGGGTGGTAATTGGTGCCGCGAGGAATGCCAGAAAGTAACTGAGCCAGTTGGCCAGGAGTGCTGCGAAGAGAACTTTCTCTCTTGTCTGGTGCCGTATCCAGTACTCAGTGAAGACGGTGTAGATGAATAAGATATATGTTATGCAAATTGTCGGTGCAAACTAGGTTGGAAGAATCTGGGAGAATGCAGAGATGAAGAGGCGCTCGGCACCGGTGGAGACGGTGCACGCAGCTGTGGCGCTTGGTGCCGGGTGTTGGCTCTTTTTATGAGAAGCCTTCTTTGGCTCCAGTGCCAGGGTGTGCTCAGGTTCTGACTGGCCGGAACCTGAGTGGTGGCTCGGTGCCAAGGTGTCCGTTGGCACCAGTGGTGGCGGCATGCTTGAGTTCATCGGTGCCGACTGAGGAGCGGTACCGGTTGGTGAGGAGGAGCTGGACTTCCTCTTTGGCTCCAACTCCGCTCTCTTCATTGGTGCCGTATAGCACTTCTGTGCGATGCTCGAGGTAGATGGGCAGCAAGGGATTTGGATGGTAAAGAGTGTGCTGGAGAGGCCCAGGTTGCTCAGGAAACCCTGGAGGGCAATGAATTCGCCCTTTCTCACAGAGCTAATGACTCCGCGGGTTTGGAAGACAGATTCCAGTGGTTGGAGGGATTTCTCCCATAGGACGCTCTTCAGTCTCATTTCTCTGTCCTTTCTGGCTCTGGCCATCATGTTCTGGCAGTGTGGGCACTTCTGCACCGTATGGGCTTTGCTGAGACACTTTATGCACAAAGTGTGCCCAACAGATGTGAGCATCGAGCCTCTGTATGAATCACATTTCTTAAACAGGAGAGCCTGGTGTTTTGATGGAAGGACTTACAGGGATGACAAACTCAGAGAAAAGCAGAGGGGAAAAAATGGGGAAGTGTTTTTGTTTGTTTGGGGGGGTTTTTTTGTTTATTTTTGAAAGAACTAAAGAACACTAACTGTAAACTAACTAAAACTACTAATGAACTATAAACTAATTATACTATTTCTATTATTCCAATCAGACCAGAAAGCCCTGCTGTGACTCAGTCTTCTACCGAGGATGGTAGAAAAGGAACTGAGGGGACCCGCGCCACACTCACAGCTAACAGGTGAAAACAGCACGAGACGGCACCTGCGCATGCATGATGCGGGAAGGCACTGCTAAGCAAAAATCTCCAATTGCCGGTGCGAGGATGCACAGAGACCTGATTGGAGCACCCCCAGGGACACCACTCGAAGGAGAACCTCAATATCACCTAATGACTGCAGCCAGGATTCCAGAACTTGTTAATCAGTTAAAGAAATCCTATGAAATTAATCCTATTTGGGCTAAACATACTATATCAGGGCAATAAATCTTTTCCTGGATTTCCAACATCTAGTAGGCAGGTAGGAAAAATATGGTAAATTTTTGAAGATATTTCCAATAAAGTTATTAATAGCAGCAATACATATTAATGACTCCTCTCACATTGGAACCACTAACTATACTTGTAGCAGAACCAATAGAAAAAGACAACTATGTGGTAAACAGGACCCATGAAGTCCTCCTGTCAGACTCTCCAACATTTTAAATAATTTATTATTTATCGCCTGGACACTGACTGAGCCAATATGTTTATTATTAGTATTTTCACAATAAGCTGCCACTGGGCTTCACGGTATTGATACACTTCTTCAGCCCAAGCTGTGGGCAGGATCTACTCACCCAAAACATAAGATACAAGGCTGGAAGGGAACTATAATGTCTCTTTGCTACAGACAATCTCACAGGTAGACTGCTCAAAAATGCAAGGACAGCTACTGCTTTTAATAGTTTCTCTTTAAATGTAGCACCATGTCCAAAAGAAAATAAGAGGAGACACCTTCATAGAGAAGTGATTTCTTTCTTTTGAATTTATGCACCAAAATGCAGTATTTCCATAGAGAACACAAAACATCACTCTGTAACAATGTGATTATATGGGCACTTTCTTTTTTGACATCTGTTTTGGAGAAATTGCCTGAATAAATTCTATTAGGCTGAAAAACATGCATAATAACATGTGTTGGAACAGTAAGGCAGCATGCTTATTTTCTCTATGTTCACCCATCATTAGGATGTTATTTCCACTCTTTCAACGGTTCTACCACATTCTTAGCAATCTCAAATAGACAACAGTCATGCAATTCATTCATGCTAGAAAAAAATATAATTCTTATATTTCAGACATGACAATAAATCTCTGAAGCTCAAATCCAGATGATGCCACAATGATAGGCACTTTTGGAATCCTTGGAGTGTGTACACTTCAAAATGCTGTTTGCATTTATTCCTCTACAAATCGATTCACACAGAAACACACTTATATTTCCGTGTATCTCAGTCTAATAAATAGAGCCAGGTGGAAAAGGATTTTCCATTTCATGGGATATTCTGAAATTTCAAAAATGTTTCCATTCCAAAACTGAACAAAAATATTTGAAGTTTCTTATAAAACAAAATTCCAGAAAAAATATTTTTGGAGTTATTGAAACTAAATATTTTCATCAGGACTGAAATGTTTTATTTGGATTTCAACTTTTTTAAAATTTAGATTCTGATATCTAAAACAAAAATGGAAAATGGAAATGAAGTGTAGATTTGAAATGGAAAAAATCGGAATGTTCTTTACCAGAAACGTTGAAACTCTGATCTAAGTAGCAATCATGTATCCTCTGCTTTCCCTATATTTCCCGACAGAGATGAGCTATCCTGCACATATATGCTTATGCATGGGTTGGTAATCTACCAATTATTTAATCAGAGATCACAATCATCATTGCCCATTCTTTTCATACTGTTGTGTCCATGTGATTTTGTAATTCACAGTTATACAATGCTTCATGAACCAGGCCAGGAGCAACAACCCAGTTCAGCCCTACCTAGTGATGTGTCTACTGCTTACTGTAAAAAAGTTTAAGGTTGTTGAATTTCTCTTTATTTGTTGCAAGAAGGCTGTGGCACAAACAGCAGCCTCAATGCAATGGCACTGAACAAGCTCAAAAGAGTCCTTCAATAAAAACAACTTTTTCAAGGCTTTCTTTTCTGTTGATATTTGAGTGTTTCTTTGCAGGGAATAGCACAATGCAGCCTTTTATTTTTAACGGCATGTTCACACCAGAAATAACTGAAAAACAGCAGATACTTGGGTTTTTTTTGCCAAATTAGCTTCGGATTTGCTTCATATTCAGATCCAGATATGATTCAGGCCAGACATTTGTTTCACAAAAATTTGTGGAGGTAGGTTTTTTTTTTTTAAAGATATGTTCATCTTTAGACACAAATTCATTCAAAGATTTCTCTGAAGTACTAAGCTAGAAAAGGGAAAGCACATCCCGTCCTGGAGAGATGACATGAGTTATTTGCATAGTTGCCACAAAAGTAATAATTACACTGATACACCGCGGGAACAATGGTAATTTCACAGTAGCTCATGTTGCTGTTATCACCCTATATCCTGATAGCTGTGAAATTAATTTGTGGCACCACTGTATGTGTCAGCCATAAGCTGTTCCCTAGGTAACATTATGCTACTATTCAGAAGGAATGTTTGGCAGTAAAATGGGCAGCAGCAAACTGATTATACAAGAAGAAAGCTTCTCTCTATATACAAATAACTTGGCAATCAGTGAAGATGAAGAAAAGGACTCTATTGCTTTCTAAGAAGGAGTTTATGCTATTAACTGACCATTATCCATTGACTGGAATAATTCAAATGTAAAACAAAAGTGAGCAAATTACCATATTGTATTTAGTGTCAAAGCTCCATTGTTTTAAAATGCAGCCAAGAAGCAGTACAAAAAATGCTGAACACTTCTTTTTCCCCCATCTAATCATTTTCCAAATTAACTGTTAAATGACTATTTTGAGTATAAAAGAAAATTCCTATATTTATTAGAATAAAAATCATATTTTAAGTGATAAAATACAGATGTCACAGATCTTGTGGAGCCTCACAGCACCCTCGCCCTTCTTGCTGAACAGTTGCAGGTGGGATCCAAACACTGAACCCCATTTGCCTTTAACTTGCTTGGACCAGCAAGAATTTAGACCCTCCCCTTAGCTTTAGGCCTCTATGTGTGCACTCTCGATGCTGACCTGGGTATCAGACACCCCTCTTGGCAATGAACACCCCACAACCCAATTTCCCTTCTCTTCAAACTAGTGCCATCTCTCCCAAGCCTCCTCCTCCCATCCCAGGAGTGGGATTCTGGGAAATGTGAGAGCCTTCCAGTGTTCTATTTTTCTCCTCAGGTACATGTGAGAGTAAAAGTCAACAGACACACAGACATTACAAAGGATTCCAAAACACCCTTACCTTTTGCTTAAGTAACACAAGATATACATTGACCCATACAGAATACTGAATAGACCTCATTGACCCATACAAAATACTGAACAGACCTACGTGCTTTTCCCTGCCTCAGGTTCCTCACCACTCTTGAGCTTGAAGTTTTTTGAGCTTGAAGAGAGTTCTCTGAGGTGACTAGCATCCTTCCCTTGCACCTCATTGTTTCTCTTCCGAATCATGGTCAAGTCACTTTCTTTGACCCTTGACTGGTCTTACAATTGAACTGGATCCCACCTGCTACAAAACTTGTCTTTCCTCTCTCCAGACAAAATCTTCCTGTCCCTGTCTCAGTGACTCTCTTAAATTTATATGTCCCCATACCAACACCCAATTTCTTTGTCCTCCTACTATGGATTTTCTATTCTCCCTCCCTATTGTAACTTACTTCTCTGTTCAGAATATCCTTAGCATACCCCCCTCCCAAGATGGTTCTACCTCAAAAAGAAACCACTGAAGATCTAACAATCCACCACTGGACTAGCAGAGATCTGTTATAGCCCCTGTCAGGAAATGGTGACCTTCCACATGCATGGGGTGACCACATGTCCCATTTTTAAAGGGTCAGTCACATTTTTAGGGATGTGTACAGGAGGGCTAATTGTCCTGTATTTTCTGTCTCCCCACTCTCATCAGTATTGGTAGATCCTACTGTTAGCCTGATCTTTGCTCACCATCTGCCCATCCAACAGCTATGAGTGGTGGGGGTCCAGTGACTGACAATGGGGTGGGTGTGCAAGCCTGGAGGTTGGGCAAAGCTGCAGTGTGTGATGCCCCCTGCTGGTCCATCAGTGCAGGCTCTGATGTGTGCCTCCTCTTGGCCAACAGGCCCCCTCCATTTCCTGCCAGTGCTGGCTGTTTGTTGCAGTGGCTATAGAGGGTAGGCAGTTACGCATCACCTCTGTTGTCCACCCACTGGCTCCTTATTGGATATTGGCTCCTCCATATCTCCACACTGGTGGGTGCATCCTGCTCTCATCACTGTGCAGAGAACCAATCCTCTGTAAGATCATTCAGCTCACCCACAGCCTCACTGGCAGGCTCCTTCCTTCCTCCACTATTTCTGGCTGGACTGGAACCCAGGAAATGCTCAAGACCTTCTGTCCCAGGATACTGGCTAAGAAGAGCCAAGCCCTTCATGTCCCAAAGTCCTGAACAGCACTGGCATAGGGAAACCTCTTCACCCCCAAGCTAAGCTCTGGAGTGCTGGGGAGGAAGCTATTTCCAACCTGTTTGTGCCCCAACCCTGCAGGTTCCACAGTAACTCCCACCACGCTGCCCCTGACCTAGGTTCTGTCTCCAGGCAGTGCATGGCTGCTCTGTCCCCTAAGCACCATCCCCTGTTGAACCACCTCTTTGGCATGATTGGCTGAAGCCACTGTAGTCAGTTTCCCTGAGCCCTGGTGCACAATGAATCCTTAGGGCTTAACCTCACCCTGCTCACACTGTAGATAGGGGACAGGATGTGACTGGGTTATGTCAGTTGTCAGCAGCAGCTTGCAGATGTTAGCTGCTATTCTATGGGCAGAAAGGGACAAGCTGCTTCTAGGCACAGGAGAGCAGGGGAATGGGAGGAGTGAAGAGATGATCTCTGCAAAGATGCAAGTCAGGTCATCCCTATCCCCCATCCCCTCCCCACCCCCTGTGGCTAGAAGCAGCTCCTATTCTTTCCCTCCTTCAAGGCTGCTGCTGGCCTTGCTCTGGTGTGAATCCTCACAGAAATTTGGGGAGTGGGCCTGAGACCCAATGTGTCCCCCCCACATTTTGATGTAGCATTAGATAACAGGTGAAGTGGGTCCATCCCAGGGGGCTCATACAGGTATGGAGCACCGACAAGGAGGATGGGGTGTATGGAAGTGTGTGTGTGTGTGTAACTTAAAGCTTAAAGATAAGAAGGTAAATTTAAAGACTCTGGCTATTCAGTACTTTTTTTTTAGAGGAGCTCAGTCAACTTGATGTTAATTTGAATGTTTGTACTGCATAGTTATGACTGATTGCCATTGAACTCGCTTGAATACAAGTAATTTTACCAAGTGTCCCATATTCAGCATAGGGAAATATGGTCATGCTACACAGGCACACAGAGGCATTCATTCCATGGTACAACCATTTCATAATAACCAGAATTCATAAGTTGTATAGATTCCCCAAATCATCACAACAAATCATTTTCTCAACAGAATTCTATTTTTTTCTGATATGGCACAGAAAAAAATTATACTCAGCACTCTTCATGAAGATAAGAAAGAAGTTACACACCAAATATTCTGCCATACCTGAGTGTTACCCCTTTTTTGTCAAAAATCCATTATACCAACATCTATAGCTAAGAATTAGCAGAATAGTCCATCTAGTAATATCTCCTATCTCCAACACTTTAGTAGTAGATAAAAACCCATAATACACCTAATAGAAATTTGTTACCAACCAGAGTAGCAAATGGAGATACAGAGTAAACAGTATTCACCAATCTGTGAGATGTGAAGTATTTTTTCAAGCACCATCTTTTACCAAAAGTGGATAAACATTAAAACCAGGTAATGAACTCCTCAATTAAATCCAAACATACATTTTAGTATATTGGGTAAACAAACCAGAAAAGAAAGGAAGAAAAATCAGGATTTATTATTCCATCTCCAGCATCTCTAAGAGCTACATAATAGGCAATACTGCTCATCATTAGGTGACATCTGATTGTTTATCTAGCACTGTGCATGTGCAGATTGGGTTACTGACATAAGAGACAACGTCCCAACCCCCAAAACATTAGAAAATTAAAGTCCAATCTTGTAAGTTGTTGAGCACCTTTGTTGGAAGTGCCTATTGCCCTTGCTGTCCAAAAGATAAAGAGGAGAGGAAGAGGGTGCTAAAGACCTCATCAAGCTCCTAGCACCTTGCAGGATTGTTTCCTTTACAAATGCAATAAACTTGACTAGAAACAGTAAAAGTGATAGTAACAGTGATACGTGTTGAGGAAACAAAAATAAGATCAAAGGACTAGTTAGCAGGTGAGTTTGTGTCTCCAAAGGCACTTTGTTTTTAAAGCCACCTTGAGTTCAACTGTGTGCTAATAGGTAGTAACAGTGTGTTACAAAAACCATCAGCAAAGCATGGATTTAAAAAACAACAACATATCCATAAGTAGAATCTATGTAAGGGGAGTCAATCTATGTAAGTGGGAGCAAAATGTTTGGTTAGTAACAGGAATACCAAATTGAAATAAACTTTTCTATCATTCTGTTGGGTATCATACAGCTGAATCTGTGAGGCAGTGTGATAAAGAAAAAGTAGGTACTATTATTCATGTCAAGTTAGGACACATTTTATTCCTCTTTAACCTAGAGCTTGCCTCTCTAAAGCCTATGAAGCTCAGGCTATGTTTATGTCTGTCCGTGAGGAAGCTGTTGATACAACAGCAGCATTTCTTATACATACAGATTCAGTGAGGTTTTGCTCCAGAGAAAAAGCAACATCTCAATGTCAGTGCCAGTCATCAAAGCAAAGAAAGGTGGTGAGAAGACACTCTGATCCACTATATCTAGGGATGAGCATGTTTTGTCACTCTGCAGTTTTGATCTTTATCTCTGACTGATCTTCCTTTTGTGATTGTTACCACAAGATATTGCCCCAAGAACCCTGACAATGTTCAAATATGCGTTTTCAATCCAAAACAAAGCTTTCAGATCTTTAAAAGCATCCCTGGTGATCTTAAACCAGCTTTCAGAGTCCCAAAAGGGGATAATCTACTATTTTTCATTAACCACAGGCACATGCCATACTAAAATTCTCTCATTGCTCAGAGGGAAACCATGACCACCCCACAATGAATTATTTATCCACAAGGCAATCAGACCATTGACTGCTACACCCAGGAACTGCACCTACACCCACTGCCAAGTCTATGCCTGTCCCCATTCTCCCAACAGTCACAAGCATATATTCTTTACCCATTTGCCCATATCTTCTTTACCGATTAATCATGTGACCTATTTTTGGCAATGCCCCTTGGGCTCCTTAAATCCACATATCTACATAATACCTATAGGCAAACTTGCTGCATTAACTAGATGGGCTATCTGAGCCTATCTGGTTACATTGCTGGTGGTCTTGCTGCTGCTAAGTAACCTCCATAAGAATTATTACCTATTAATATTTTGTCTGCAAGTTTCCCGCTGTGCTAGTCTCTTTTATAGACTCTTTATTATCCTCATTTTGCAGTCATTGGTTATTTTCTTCTATCTACATGACATGGCTCAGAGAGTATGGGCCAGGCTTTTTATTTAGCTGGCGTCTTCTTAATTCCTGTATATGCACCAGACCCTCTTTTTTTTTCTCTTTAGATGTCAGTGCTGAAACAATATATACACCAGCTGGATCCTCACTGGCAATCTCAGAAAAGAAGTGAAGGATTAATTTTATATAGGCCCTCAACTATTCTTAATAGTCCCTAGTATGGGTCTTCCAAGTCAAAGCATACCAGCAAACAGCATGCAGAGTTTATAAAGCCACTCCCCACTCTGTATTTCTTTTGTTGAGAGGTGATTTTACTTTCTGGCAAGTGCAAAATCCAACAGAAAAAGAATACATTAAAAAGGAGGAGGTGATATGCCTAACCACCAATGGCAAGATTCTCCAGCTTGACCCAGCAGGGTAATTTTGGAAGTCAAGTTAGTTACAAGTGAAAAAGTGCTTCATTACCCTGTCTTCCCTGGATCTGTCCTACCTGGCCAATGGTTGACTGATTATGCTGCTGAAGTGCCGGGATCAAGCATCTTCACAATCCTCAGAAATGAACCCAAAGAAAAAGCATTATATTATCTTCATATTTTACCTCATTACTATTTCTAGGATCTGCAGGAATCTCTTTAAAAGAATTTATGGATACCTGTATCATCCCACAAGACTGTTGCTTCCAGATGAAAACAGTTTCACAAAAATAAGTGTACACTGAAAATACGAGAAAATAGTATTTAAGAACCAATTTTTTATGACATGGTAGCAGTGGCATAGCCAAGATGGGACAACTGGATGGGACCTGACTTCAGGTGGGTGAGTAATGTTGAGGCCACCTCTCTCCCTTCTCTAGCTGGCCATGGGGAAAGGAGCAATGTAACCATAAAAATGGGTCCTCACCCAGCACTCTGGGCTTTCCCTGCTCTGCCCGAGGGCTGCTCCTGATGAGGAGGGAAACTGGGGGCTTGCCCTACTACTATTCTGCCTGGTGCTCCCAGTGGGGAGCAGAATTGGGACATGGGGGCTTGCCCTCTTATGTCCTCCAATCTTGGTGCTTTGAGAAGGGTCAGAACATGGGGTCTTGCCCCATTGTGACTGGTGCTCCCAGTGGTGAACAGAGTTGGGAATTGCCCTGCTCTGCCTACCTAGCCCACTGCTCCCAGCAGGGAGCAAAGATTGGGATCAGGAGCTTACCCCACTTTGGCCACCTGCTGCTCCCAGCAGGGACTGGGTTTGGTGCACTTTGGGCTTTCTGCACTCAGGCCACCTACTGCTCCTGGTATGGAGCGGGGTCCGGGCACCCCAGATTTGCTGTGCTCTGGTCACTTCTTGCTTCTGAATAGGAGCAGGGTCTGGGCGCCGGGGCTTGCCTTGCTCCAGGCAGCTGCCCGCTGCTCCCTGTTGTTACCCCAAATTTCACTGGAGACCACTCCAGGGTTACACTCATATGGATTTATTAAGGAATTAACAATCCATTACAGGGTTAAACTCAAGGGGATTGAGCTGTCATTGAATGTCACTATAGGGTTAAACTGAAAGGGATTGAGCTATCTCATCCACACAAACACACACATTCAAATCATTAGACCATTCACACACACATTCATTCATGCCCTCAGGCACTTACACAGGCAAAAGGTTGCAGAGCAAGTCAAGGCATATTGACTCTGGAGGTTTGCCTCTAGCCATGGATCCTGGCTGGGGAGTTGATCAGAAAGAGGGCTTCTGCCATGCGCTCTCTCCTTTTATAAGAGCTGGGCAGCTCCTGTCACTCACACAGGGGTTCTACCTCCAAGTTGGTTGAGGAACATGCCCAGACCTCCTTCAGTACCGGTTCTTTGTTTGCTTAGAGCAGTTGTCTCTTTAATTAGTCACCACCTGGCTCCTGGCTGTTTCCCTTATCCCAAACACACTCCACTCACACACACATTCTTATTACAGGGTGGAATGCAGCTTAGAGCAAGTTATAAGCAAAGTGGCTGAGAGTTACAAAGATTACAAAGTCGCAAGGCTCAACAGTCACCAGGCTTGTGGTAGGTTTCTGAACTTATAAAACGAAGTGTCTGAGAGTTAACAAGTTGCAAAGCTCAACAAGGTAAGCTCAGCAAGGTAGCTGAAAGTTACAAAGAAGCAATTACAAAGCTTCAAAGCTCAATGCTTACAAAGATACCTTCCAAAGCACAGCAACTGACTGAGAACAATTTCCATCTACAAATCAACAGTAATAAAGTGACTTAGAAGGCAACTGCCTCCCTTAAACAGTGTTCACAGCAATGCAGTCAGCAGCAGGTTTTGTCATTCTCTAAGTCCTGTGTTAGCAGGACCTTACAGTTTAATGCCTTTACAGAAAATGTATGTGTAAATCAAGTAATAGCTTGGGCGGAGTCTTTATGCAACACCCGTGGGGAGTGAAATCTGGGTGCCGGGGCTTGCCGTGTTCCAGTCACCTGCTGCTCTTGGCCGGGAGCAGGGTCTGGGTGATCCAACTGCATAGCAGGAATGGGAACTTACAAACCTCCAACTCTACTGCCAGGCAAGAATTCTAAATGAGCGGTGCTGGGCTAGCCCCCAACTCCATTCTCCAGGCCCAGCTGGAGCACCCAGCAGAGAGAGGCAAGCTCCCATGTCCAGGTGGGAGCAGAGTCAGGACTGAGAGTGGGTGACCTAGGACCCTAAAGGGGTTGGCCACAACCTAGTCAGGTCCACTTGTGGCTACACCCTTGCACCGTAGCATATCATCCACATGTAGGTTTGTTAAAGTCTCTAGAGAAAACAGTTACTTAAAATTACGGTATGAAATCCTTGACATAAAATGAAATCAAAGATATTACATAAAGTACAATTATCTCATTTATGCAACTGAGGTTTTTAGCCTATATATGAAGTCTTTAAATTCTAACTGCAGATTTGATGCTTTATGTAGGAAAGCAAACACATTTCCTGCTGTGCTCAACTTACTGAAACATACAGAAAAACTGCATTTCTGTGTGACTTCTCTCCTTTACTACTTTGTAATTGGACCAAACTACAGGAATGATGCTTCTTTGTAACATAACATTGAGTTACCATGATAATCTTATGGTTTCATGCTCCCAGCATAAGGGCATCTGGAATTACTGTTTTAGATCAAGGATAAAAAGAGTATGACAGAAAAAGAGCATTGATCAGAAGTCTGATTTCAAAACTGTTCATGATTATAGATTTTTTTAATAAAAAGAAAAAAAATCACATTTCTTTACATTGCTGCATTTATGGTAGATGGAATATGTAGCAGCACTTATAGAAAAGGTTGTTTATTCCTTTCCATTCTTACAGCAAGAATCTCACTTTCCCTATGGTGTCCAAGCAAAAGAGCCAGAGGACATAAGTTGGATAACAAATTAGATGACAGAATAGCTTCAGTGAGGCAACTACTCTCCCTTCTGCACACCTGGGCTGGGATTGGACAGGAAGAAACAGGGATGAGGTAGTGACATGATTCTGATCCCATCCTTATGAACCAGCACAGCACAGATGTATGGGGCAAAATCCATGTCAGGTAAAGAGCAGGCAAAGTTTACTTGTTCTGAAGCAAAGATGGGGAAAAGAGGGACCAGATTGTAACTGACTATGTCTACACCACAAAATAAGGTTCATTCTTAATTCCAGTGAACTAATCCAAATTAAGATAACCCAGGTTAAATAGCAATGAAGATATCATGACTTGGCTTTTAACACAGGTTAGCAGCTTAAGTTAAAGCCTATATGGGTATATCTATAGTGACGCTGAAAGCAAGCTTCACAGTCCAGATAGAGAAAATTGTGCTAGCAGGGATCATAAAAATAGCTATGTGGACACTCCAGCGAAACCAGAGGTAGGAGTAGGACCAAGGAATAGGGTGGGGCTGAGCTTGGGTAGCTAGCCCAAGCCTCTGTCCATGCTGCACCATACAGCAACAGCTATTTTTAGCACACTAGTGACTTGAGCCCACAAACACAAGTAACCTACCTTACCTAGGAGTCTTGCTCCCAGCTATACTATCGACATACCCTTAAGGACAGCCACAGGGCTGAAACTGAGTAGCTTACCAGACTTAAAAGCCAACTTGTAGTGTCCTTACAGGATATTTTAATCTGAGTAAACTAACAGGTTAGTTAAACTGTCCCCTGCTTTCCTGTGTCTGCCTCCTTCATTATACAACATACAAGACTGTGGACTGAATGATGCAGTGTGTTATGGATCACAGACCAATACATTACACAACCCTGCCTCATTCACTGCATAACTGGCACACCAACTGAGGCAGCAGTCCTGCAGAAAGACAAGCATATGCTTATGTGATAAAGAACTATTATAATGCATACTCACAAGAGGTCAGAGTTAAGAATGCACTGACAGTTTGTAATGTATGCTTTAGGTTGGAACAGAATGGGACAATTGTAGAAACATTGTAAGAGAAATAAAAATAATGGTGCATACCATTTAAGTAGAGGATAAAATCTTCTTGGGGAGTTCCTATTCTTGCCCAACAGAAGAGGATAAATTTACTGTGTTGTCATTCAAGAGATCTCCCTCTCCCCTCCTGCCCCACTGCTGTCTCACACCCTGGAATAGCACTAGGCCTGGAGGAGTGTATATATTGCACTCAGTTAAAATGTATTAGCCTGTGTTCTACCATGTGCTTCCCCAACAGCCCTCAAGGAATGTCTGCAGGGTCAGCAAGAATGCCTTCAGCAACACCAACTGGCACAGAGGCCCTCTGCACAATTCCCCCAGAAGCAGGCTGTGACTTAATAGCCACAATATAGTCTTCCATAAGAGATAATAATAATATCCCATAGGGAGAAGACTGAGTGCAATATCTTTTAAAATTATATAATTGTTTAATTTTTAATGTTTCCTTGCTAATTCCCTAATCTTAGGAAAGAGTGCAATTCCCATCTCAATTAATTATGTCAGAGGGGAGGCCACAAAAGGCAGCACTTATTTAAAGATGGAAGAGAGACTAGAAATCATCACCAGCTGCTACCTTAGTTGATTTGCAGCTGGAGAAGTCAGGTGGGGTTACTCCCACAATAACTCAGAGATCAAAGCCAGCCACCAGAAGAGTATTAAGTGTTATGTTTCTGGGGAGATCCGTAGACTGGTTGGTTATATGCTGTTAAACCTGCTTGCTCTTCATGAGAAAAATCAGATTACTTCATAGCTTTATATGCTCATATATGGGAAGAAATAAGCCCATTTTTTTCTGAATGGACCTAGAGAACTGCAAAATATTATTTTATACATTTTAATGCTTCTAAAATAAAACTCATTCATACAAATATTATCAAGCTGTTCACCTTATCTTAACAGTATTATATTTGAAACTCTTTGGGACATTTTTTATGCATTTACAAGCTCTCCTTCAGCATTCAGTTACAAGTTATAAGAGGAAGTTACTCACCCTGTGCAGTAACGACGTTTCTTCGAGGTGTGCGTCCCCATAGGTGCTCCACTTCAGGTGAATTCAGAGCAGTAGCTGTGTGTATGGAGGTGGGATTGGAGTTACTGCTTTTTTGCTGTGGATAGTACAGCGGAGACTACTGCAGAGTCTCGAGCGATTGCATCGATAGCATAATGCTTAGCAAATGTCATGTCTGATGACCACGTGGCTGTACAACGAATGTCCTGCATCGGAACGCCCTTGAGGAATGCGAGCGATGTTGCTGTCGCTCTGGTCGAGTGGGCCATGAGTGAGCTCAGAGGCAGTTTGTTTCTCAAATTATAGCACTTTGTGATGCAATTCACAATTAATTTGGAAATGCGTTGTGACAACAGTGGTTGTCCCTTTGTTCTTTCGTCGGAACACAAGAGGAGGCGTTGCATCTGTCCGAATGGACGAGTCCTTTCTAAGTAAAAAGCCAACACCCTGCGGACATCGAGTGTGTGCAAGCGAGCCTCGTGGGACGAGGGGTCTGGCTTGGGGCAGAATGTGGGAAGTATGATTGGCTCATTAATATGGAACTCGGAGTTTACCTTAGGTAAAAACAACGGGTGAGGCCGAAGGATTACTCCCGTGCTAGTAAATAGTGTGTATGGCGGGTTGGCAGAGAGTGCCACCAGCTCTCCTACCCTTCGGGCCGAAATTATGGCCAAGAGAAAAGCCAGTTTCATGGTAAGCAATTTTATGTCACAGGTAGCTGAGGGTACGAAAGGTGGGTAAGTAAGCGTATCGAGTATGAGTTCCCAGTCCGAAAGTGCGGGAAGTGTCCTGTGTGGAGGATGTAGATTTTCCAGTCCTTTCAGGAAACATTTTACAAGCGGGTGAGACATTACTGACAATCCTTCTGTTGGTTGTCTAAGCGCAGAGATTGCTGAGAGGTGCACTTTAATCGAGGAGATTGCCAGCCCCGTGTGATGTAGGTTCAGTGCGTAGTGCAAGATGTGGTGGATCGGAATGGACTCCGCGTCGCAATGGTTGTCTACACACCAGGCATGGAATCGACGCCATTTGTAAAGGTAAGTTCTGCGGGTGGAGTCCCGCCTGCTATACAGCAGGATGTGCCTGACCCCTTGAGAGCAGAGGATCTCTGTACCGTGTAACCATCTAGGAATCACGCTGTGAGGTGCAACCTGTTGATTTGTGCCTGTGGCATCGAGAAATCCTGTTGTGTGAGTAGATTGGGTTGTTTTGGTAGCTGATATGGGGCTTGTATGGACATTTGTAGCAGCATAGGAAGCCACGTTTGTCTGGGCCAGAACGGTGCTATACGTATCACTATAGCTCTATCAAGGATAATCTTCTTCAATACTTTCGGTATAAGCGGAATTGGGGGCAAGGCAAAGAGAAGGTGATGACTCCAGTTCAGAAGGAATGCGTCCCCGAGGGATCCTGGTCCCAGGCCCACTCTGGAACAATATTGTGGACATTTCTTGTTCTGATGTGTTGCAAAGAGGTCTATAGTGGGGTGTCCCCACCTTCAGAATATATGTTGAATTAGTTTCTGGTCAATCTCCCACTCATGTTGGGGAAAGACATGTCTGCTCAGAGCGTCTGCAAGTGTATTCTGCTTGCCTGGAAGATATATGCTGATAATGGTGATATTGTAGGTTATACACCAATTCCACAGCTTTATGGCCTTTGCACACAGGGATCTGGAATGCACTCCCCCCTGGCGGTTGATATAATACATCGAGGTGGTATTGTCGGTAAGTATTTGAGCTGTTTTTCCTCGAATCCGCGGAAGGAAGGCTTTGCAGGCATTGAATACTGCCTGGAGTTCCAGTAGGTTGATGTGCTGGAGAGATTCCTGTGAGCTCTGTTGGCCTTGAGCAAATTCGCCGTCGCAATGCGCTCCCCAACCTATGAGAGACACATCCGATGTAATCTGCACTGTTAGCTGAGGACGGTGGAAAGGGACACTGGAGAGCAAATTGTCCAGTAGCGTCCACCACTTGAGAGACCGCTTGACCATCAGCGGAACCTGGACAAGTCTGTGGGTGTCCTGGTTGCCTGGGCAGTACATCGAAGCCAACCAGTGCTGCAAGGGCCTGAGATGTAGCCTCACATGTCGTACCACGTAAGTCGTGGAGGCCATGTGTCCCAGCAGTTGAAGACAAGCAATTATCGGGACCTTTGGACTGATTGTAAGAATTTGAATAAGAGTCTGTAACCTGTGGAATCGCTCTACGGGCAGATAGGCTTTGGCCGTCATAGAATCTAACCGTGCCCCAATGAACACGAGCAATTTTAGAGGTGTGAGTGATGACCTCGGCAGATTGAGGACGAGGCCTAAGTCTGCAAACAGCATCTTTGTTCGTTTGGTTGCACGCCGTGCCAGATCGTAGGATTGTGCTTTGATGAGGCAATCGTCCAAATACAGGAAGATCATTATACCGTGTCAGTAGAGATATGCAGCCACCACTGACAGGATCTTGGAGAAGACCCTTGGTGCTGAGGACAGTCCGAACGGGAGGACTTTGTACTGGAAATGTTGTGTGCCTATGACAAACCTGAGAAAGCGTCTGTGGGCTGGATGGATTGTGACATGAAAATAGGCGTACTGTAGATTGAGGGACTTGAACCAATCCCCTGTAGTTAATGCTGGAAGTATGGAAGCAAGGATCACCATTTTGAACTTCTGTTTCCTTAGATATGTGTTGAGGTTGCGCAGATCGAGGATGGGTCTCCATCCCCCTGACTTCTTTTCCGTGAGAAAGTACCTGGAGTAAAACCCCTTGCCTTGAAACTGGTCGGGCACTGTCTCTACCGCCCCTATCTCCATAAGTCTCTCAACTTCTTGCATTAGAAGGTCATCGTGAGATGGGTCCCTGAAAAGGGACGAGTTTTGGGGGGTTGTAGGGGGGGAGAGAGAGGAAGGGTATGGAGTATCCTGATGCTACTATTTCTAGTACCCATTGGTCTGTGGTAACGGATGCCCATCTGCGCTGGAAAGGTCTGAGGCAATGGTGAAACAGTCTGTGTGCTTCCGGGGGGTATGTGAGGGGGATATTGCACAGTCCCTCGATCTGGCCATCAAACCTGCTGCCGGTTATTCTGGGGGTTAGAACCCCTGTTAGATGGTGCCCTGCATTTTTGAGGACGGGATCTGCCTCTTTGCTGTTGTTGCTGGTCATACCACGTGTTGTCTGTACCTGAGACCAGCATAGGAGAAGGGTCTTTGTCTAAAGTAAGGCGTGTAATGTCTATGGTGATACGGGGGCGTATACATTCGTAGGGTCCTTAACGTTGTCCTGGAGTCTTTCCTGGAGTGGAGGACTTGGTCAGTCTTCTCGGCAAATAGGCTCTGCCTATCAAAAGTTAAGTCCTCCCCTTTGCCCTGCAAGTCCTTGGGGACTGAGGCTAATTGCAGCCATGACGATCTCCTCATAACGATTGATGTCGTTGTGGCACATGCAGCTGTGTCAGCAATATCCAGAGTGATTTGCAGGGCTGTTGTTGAGGCTACCTAGACCTCCTGTATCACAGATTTCATCGATTCGTAAATGTCCTCAGGTAGGTGTTGTAGAGTCGTTACCACTTTAGCGTAGTTATCAAAACTGTGGTTCGATAGGTGCGCCACATAATTCGCCATCCTAAGGATAAGGGTGGCAGAAGAATAAACTTTTCTCCCAAAGAGATCAAGGCGTTTAGCTTCTTTGTCTGTGGCTGCATTTCTATGCTGGGGTGTTTTGGCTTTTTGTTGTGCTACATTGACAACCAGTGAGTTTGGCTGGGGATGCGTGAATAAGAATTCCGTACCTTTCGGGGGAATGAAATACTTTTTGTCAAACTTCTTATGGGTAGGCTGCATGGATACGGGCGTCTGCCAGATGTCATCAGCGATCTCTAAAATTGCCTCATCGAAGGGCAAGGCCATTTTGGCTTTCTGGGACCGGTGTAGATTCTTGAGGAGGCGATGCTGTTTTTGTTGGACTTCAGTAAGATGTAGATCCTGTGATTCCGCCACCCTCTTGAAGAGGTCATGAAACTGACGAATATTGTCAGTGGGGGAAGAATCATCTGGAAAGACCCCATCGTCGGGTGATGACGAGGACATGTCTGTTGGGGAACCAGCTTGTGGTTGGGACTGTTCCATAATTGGTCCTTTTGGTGGTTCTGGTTGGGCCGGAGTGATCGGAACATCTCCTGATGGCGTGAGTGGATGCACCGGATCAGGTGGTGGTGTTGGCAGTCTGGATCGACTGTGGGATCGGGAGTAATAATGGCGTGGGGACCTGGAGGACGAATGTCCCGATGAGAAGCACTGATGGTAGTGGCGCTGATGGTAGCGTTCATGGTAGCGTTCATGTCTGAAAGAGTATCTTGGTGAATACGATCTTCTGTATTCATAACGGTGTCTAGAATAAGATGATCTCGTAAGCGATCTGGGTGAACAAGATCGATGAGAGGTGTAGGACAGTGATCGTGAATCCCTGTGGTATCTACGCAGTGATATTGAGTGCCGTGGTGAACGTCTACGATGGGAGACAGTAATAATGAGGGGATCCTGGTGTAACGGCACGGAAAAGACCAAAGCCGGAGACTGCGGTTGGGTAAGCATTTTCGGTGGTTCTGGGTTAGGTGATAGTGTTCTTATGCTCCTTGACTTTCCTGTAGCCTTTCTGCACACCAGGGAAGGACTTGCGCTCTGGCGAGAGATACTCGACACCGATATGCTGTGAGTGGATGGAGTGGAAGATCCGCTACACGAATGTGCCGGTGGTGATGGAGTTGACCGATGTGAAGGGTGCTCTCTGCATTCGCTCACTGCCGGAGCTGCCGGTGCTGCAGATGTAGAAGAGGGAGACCGCGCCGCTAGTGCCGCAGAAGCAGACGGTGCAGTAGGACCATGCGGTGCTGTCAGCGCCAATGTGAGTGGGAGAGTCGGAGCCAGCATTTGCGGTGCCGCGGCTGCTGGCACCTGCACTGATGGTGCCAAGGCAGCCGGCGCCGATGTCGGTGCCGTAGTGGTTGGTGCCGGTATGGGCACCGATCTCGGTGCGTCTGGAACAGGTCTGGGAACCAGTACCTGTGGCTTGTGTTTCACTGGAGCCGGGGCCGACTCAGGTCTTAGAGATATGGCCGCGGAAGCCCGTTCCCTGTGGTGGGAAGGGCTAGGCTCTGAAGAGCACCGGCTCGTCTTGTGCTGCTCCCCGTGCCTGGATGGCCGCGTGCCAGAAGTCCCTGGTCTGTCATCAATGCTTCGGCGCGAAGTAGAGGAGCGAGAAGGCGATTTTGTACCTTGCGGTGGAGCCGCGGGCGATGGCGCGTCCAGCTTGTCCTGTTGAGAGGGCTGGAGAGCCTTGTTGAACAGGAGTAGCTTCAGGTGCATTTCACGGTCGCGCCTGGCACGGGCCGTTAACTTTGTGCAGTGTGGGCATTTTTGGGGTATATGCCCCTCTCCCAGACATTTTATGTACATGGAGTGCCCGTTGGACGCTGGCATTGTGTCACGGCACTGAGTGCACTTTTTAAACCCGGGGGAACCCGGCATTTCTGACAGAATTTTTTTTTTTTTAACTGGAATACGGAACAATAACTGTAACTAACTAACTAATAACTAATGGCTAACTATAAGTTTTAATGAATTTTCTTCTCTGACAGGAGGAGAGACAGTTCATTCCGCCTGCCACCCGTGGACGGTTAGGAGGAACTGGCGGGAGCCGGATCCCGCGCATGCTCAGAAACGCGCGAACAACACGCGCCCCGCGTGTGTGGGGGCCGGCCGAACCACGGCTAACAACTCTCCGACCTGTGGCACCGGGACGGGGCCCAACACCTGAAGTGGAGCACCTACGGGGACACTACCCGAAGAAGAAACATGTTATCTTCTATGGCAGGTTTTTTTTTTTTTAAGAAAGAATAAAACAACTTGCCTTTTTGTGTTATTAAAACAACAAGAGTCCTAATAACTTTAAACCGATGAAAACAATGATTTTCAGTACTATCAAATAGATCCTCTGTTATATGCAAATATTTTACTACATTTTACTTGAATAGGTCAGAACTCATTAGCTACAAGCAGGGGCCAAAATGGTTTTTAAAACCTGCTATTTCATAAAGTTAGGCTTTTTAAATTTAGGCACAACATAACAGTTGTTTAATTTTCAAAGTTGCTGAACAGCTGTATCTGTAGCTTGCCATTGATTGACATGAGATGTGTGTGTGCGCACGTTTGAGGGAGTATTCTAGATCTACAGATGTAGTTACTACAGCTGGTCAGGAATTTTCCATCAAATGATTTTCAATGGAAAATGCATCTACTGAAAACTGTCTGTCTTTGAGACATGACTGACTTCCTGAGGAAGCTACAGAACATCAGTAATCTTCCTGAAAACACCAGCCTGGCCATCATGGACATAGAAGCTCTTTACACCAACATTCCGCATGAAGACGGATTACAGGCTATCAGGAACATCATCCCTGATGACACCACTGCATACCTAAGAACATAAGAATGGTGATATGCCAACAGTGGCCAATACCAGATGCCCCAGAGGGAGGGAACACAATGTGATCCCTTCCCTGTCACCTACCTCCAGAGAAACAGAGGCTAGGGAGCTGGTTACAGACCTCTGAGACTTTGTCCTCACCCACAACTACTTCTGATTTGGAGACAATTTGTATCTTCAAGTCAGCGGCACAGCCATAGACACCCGCATAGCCCCACAATATGCCAATGTCTTTATGGCTGACCTTGAACATTTCCTCAGCTCTCGCCCCCTAGCATCCTTACTCTATTTATGCTACACTGATGACATCTTCATCATATGGACCCATGGGAAAGAGACACTTGAAGAATTTCACAGGGATTTCATCAACTTCCACCCCACCATCAACCTCAGCCTGGATCAGTCTACACAAGAGATCCACTTCCTTGACACTACAATACAATTACATGACGGATACATTTCCACCACCTTATAATAGAAACCTACAGATTGCTACACTTACCTTCATGCTTCTAGATTCCATCCTAGACATATTCTCAATCTATTGTTTACAGCCAAACCCTAAGATACAACCGGATTTGCTCCAATCCCACAGACAGAGATAAACACCTATAGGATCTATATAGAGCATTCTTAAAACTGAAATACCCACCCGGAGAAGTGAAAAAACACATTGACAGAGCCAGAAGAGTACCTAGACATGAACTACTTCAAGACAGGCCAAGAAGAGAAAACAACAGAATTCCATTTGTCATCACCTATAGCCCACAACTTAAACCCCTCCAACGCATTCAGCAATCTACAACCTATCCTGGAAAATGACCCCTTAGTGGGTCACAGGCTTGGGAGAAAGGCCAGTCCTTCTCTACAGACAACCTCTTAACCTCACACAAATTCTTTCCAGTAACCACACAACACACCTCCATCATAATAATCCAGGAACCTACCCCTGCAATAAGCCCCGATGCCAAGTCTGTCTTCACATCTACACAAGCGATTTCATCACTGGATCCAACCACATCAGCCACTACATCAGGGGCTCATTTAACTGCACATCCACTAATGTGATCTATGCCATCAAATGCCAGCAATGCCCCACTGCCATATATCTTGGCCAAACTGGACAGTTTCTACAGGAAGGAATTAATTAACACAAATCAGATATCTGAAAAGGCAACACACAGAAACTTGCTGGAGAACACTTTAACCTGCCCGGGCACTCATTAATGGATCTCAGTCACTGTGTTGTTTCAGGCCAATTCTACAAGTCAAGTACACAGGGAAGGGCTGGAACTTAACTTCAGTTACAAGTTTGATTCCTATCAAAGAGTAATGAATAAAGATATTGGCTGGCTTGCACACTACCTTCCACATCTTAATGACTTAACCAATCAACCAAACAATGGGTAAGTAACAGAGGTGCAAATTGTTTTTATCAACCTCTTGTAACTTGAACAATCTAATTCACTATTTTTTTCTATATTTTTCTTTGCCCCCCTCCTACCCTCTTCCGCCTTCCCTTATTTACTCTTAAATCTGGACTTTTAACACTCCAGTCATCTGAAGAAGTGGGTTGTGCCCACGAAAACTAATGATACTATCTACATGTTTTGTTAGTCTTTAAGGTGCTGCTAAACTACTCGTCGTTTTTTAAGTTTTTCCAGTTACAGACTAACTCTGCTACCCCTCTGAAGCTTTTGAAAACTTTCAGTTTTGCCAAAATTTCTATTTAAAAAGTCTAAATGAAATACACAGTTACAGGTTGGATGCCCCTGAATTGAATGTGCAAATTAAATCTACACATTTAATTTCAAATTAAATCAACTTTATTCTGTGTCCACTGGAACTGCTAACATGTCTCATAGGAATTGTAGATTGGATGCATCATCCTTTCATTCTTCTGAACAGCTCAGATTGCCTGACTGGACAGCTCCCATAATGCACTACAGTTGAATCAGAGGTGTCTCATAAGAGTTCCATGACTGCAATTCATTATGGAAACTGTAATCCAGTTGGGGACCCCATCTCAGAGGAGAGTAAGGATATGAAGTATCCAAACTACAGCTCCCATTAGGCATCACCATGACAGGTCAAGCAGACAACTCAATTTTGAACTGAGCCACCATTAAACTTTTTATTTTAGTTCAACAAACTACTGTAAATGTTTTGACATTTCCAAACAGAATTTTGTTCAGAACTTTCTAATTTCATGAAAAGAAAAGCCCTGTATACTGTCCTGATTTGGGAAGAAAATATCAGAATGACAGAAACTCTGTTTTCAACTAGTTTATTATTTAATAAAGAAACAGTAGACAGTACATAAGACTATGTAGCATAGTTACTAGGTTTTGCAGGACCAGTAAAATTTGTTGTGCATTACAATGGCTTCCTTTGTACAACTCTCAAGACTTCCAAAAATATACATCTACCCTCATTTAAATAACAGAATATAGACGTAGAAGCCTAATCTTAGACACAAATGTTAAAAAATCTTTGGGTTAGAATTCCAAAGGCACCTACAGGAGATGGGATCTTTGAAAACTCATTGGTTGGCCTCAGATTTTTGCAAGACCAACCACAGAATTTCAAAAAGATACCAGCCAGCAGTCAAAACATTTGCAATAAGTTTTCAATGGCTTTGAAAAGAGATTGAGTCCTGTTATTCAAGCCATGTGTCATTTCCTGACAGAAATCACAGACTTTATGGACTTTGGGATTCAATCTGCTTTTAATCAGGCAACAGTTTAAAAAAAAACATTTTCAAGACAGGAAATACTTGATTTTTATCTCTTCAGAAGACTAAATGGCTAGGATTTTCACAGCCACTTGGGGGATTTAGCTAGACAGCTCTCAGCAATGTCAATACCACTTGTGCATCTGAACTGGCTAGACAGATTTGAAAATCTTTGCTAGTTAGAGTTGTGCAGGAATGAGAATTTCTGTTTAGCAGAAATTTTCCATAGCATGGAAATTTTTTAAAGATTGCTTTTCAGGAGAACTGAAAATTAATTTAAAAAAAATCTACCTAGGGAGCTAGACTACCCAGGGAGCTAAGTAACCTGGCAATCCACACGGGAAGCAGCCTGGTAGCTGGGCATCTTGCCCGCCCACCACTGAGCTTACCAGTAGTCTGCTAATCTAGTTTCCAACTAAAGTTTCAGAAGAATCATCTTCTGCCAGAAAATGATGGACGGGAAAATCCAGCCCATGGGCTATATCCAGCCCACCAAGCTGCTGGTTCCGGCGCATGGGCTACCCCGTTGGGATCCTTAGGCAAAGAGCAGCCAGCCACTTCTGAGCAGTCCCATGACGCTTTAAAAGGCTGGCTACTCCCTGATTCTCTGCTCCAGGAACCAGGGGGGAGGAGGAGGCTTTTCACACTCCACTCCCTTGCAAGATCTCTCAGTTTGGCCAATTTCAAAAGGCCCCACAAAATTATTGCCCACTCCTGTTCTTATCTGGTAATTTTTAACCAGCTCTGGCTAAGATTGCTATGCAAAATTTGCTTTCCAGTCAACTACTTTATTACGGAAGGACTGACATTAAACCTGTTTTCAATTAGATAGTGTTGATTTAAGTGGCACATTTCATTTAAATAATCCTTTTTGACTTTCCCTAATACCTCAAGACAAATAAACAGGATATAAGTTCAGAAGTCTTCGTAGGAGTGTCTGATTAATATAGATGAAAGCTAAATATCCAAGAGCATAGTTGGACCCAGGCTTACAGTTTAAACAATCTGAATATAGTGACATAATACAGAAATGAAAAGACAAATTCAGCAAAATCTTCTCATGTTATTCAGAAGCCAATACACTACATCTGTGAGTAAACAAAATTACATTTGGCCTATAAACAAATTACTTCTAAGTTGTGGAAAGTTATATGACAAAATAATAACTGTTGACGCAGCATACAAAAAAGTCAAGACTCACCTTAGAGGAATGGAGAAAACTGCCACTGCTTAAAATATATGCATAAATATATCTACCAACAGACTATTAGTAGCAGCAGTGATCTGCATAGTGCTAATAGTGTGCCAAACACTTTACAAAACAGGTACAGAGACAACATACCTGCCTCAAAGAGATTACATGAATTTAAACAGACATTGAACGTAACGAAACAGTTTGTATAATTTTCTGAAATTTTGCACTTCTTTCAGTACCTTGGATTTTGTTCCTTTCTCTTTGCCAGAATCATCTATACCTTAATCCTCCAAAAAGAACTATGTAGATCACTGAACCCACATGAAGCCAACTAACGGCAACAGAAATCCAAGGGAGAAACAAGAGAGTGGGGGAAGACACAAAGTAGACGGATGATTTATTGTATGGTTTGGGTGAAATAAAGGACTGAAGAGGGTCAAGAACAGGAAGAACTAGCAGCTGACAAATTCATTATAAAAACAGTTGTTATAAAGAACTGGTCTCCACTGTACATATCAGATATGTTAAAAGAAGAGGGTTGTAACGAGCTTTATGAAATCTCTAACATCACACCATAGGTGCATTGGTGGCAGTGGAGATTTAACTACAGATGTTCTGGGTTTAGCTCCAGTGGTTAGCTAAATACACAGATCTGTTAGCCAAAGCTGTAGCAGGTTCATCAACCATAGTCACCATTAAAGGAGGACAGAACACTGTGTGAGTGGGGGGAGAAAGTTATACATAGATTCCCTATCAAATTGCATAGTGAACTGCCATGAGGCATGGTGGGTGGGGCTTCACCTGATTCCAACTAAATAGTTCTTCCAGAGGATAATGGGAGTGGGAAAGGTGTCTATATAAGCAAGACACGGTTATTTCAGAAAAAAAGCAGCAGCAGCACTCAAGAATGTTGCAGGCTGAAGGAGTATCAATGGGGAAAATGGGGATCCAGAGAGGAGCAGGAAGAGTGGCAATCATCCTGAGAAAAAGGAATGGAGATTGGGAAGAGTTGGGCACATGCTAGGGCCTGCCCCCTTAGGGAACTGTGGACTTGCTTCAGAGGTAAAAGAGCATATGCAGGAAAGACTGTGCGTAGATGATAATAAGTAAAATACTTATACATCCTTTTAGTAAGTATTCCTATAGTCTCTTGGGCATCCTTTACCTCCCCCTAATGTTTCAGTGGTGATCAGGTCATGTTGGCCCACCAAGCAATAGCCTGAACACATTTGGAACTGTAGGATTTTGGACTTTGTCAGAGGACCAGCAAGTCTCTTTTGCAATTGTCTGTCAAACTCCCTGGTTCTGGTGAGAATCTATTGGTTCACACCAGTCAAACCTCCAAATAATGAAATTATATTTTTAAACCTAAAAAACCATAGGTAGGTTGTGTGCAGAATGAAATACATATTTGAACAGCAACTATGAACAATGTACCATAAATGTTTTCAAAAGAAGTAGGCTGTGTAACTAAAGGAGTGAAATTCCTGCCAGTCCATATTGCATGTAATGTTTTAGTTCTCTAGATCTCTTATCCCTGGTCATTATTTGTATCTGAAAGCAAATCTATAGAATTACTTAAAGTGCCTAACTTCATTTTAGAAAATAATAAAGGGAGATAGATGGAGGGCTCTCAACTGGCTTCAGTGTGAGATTTTTTTTTTTTTTTTCTACTCTAACAATTTCCATACCTAACAATCCAGCTGCTGAAAGGTATGACACTGCACAAATGTATGTCTTCTTTGGAGTCTTTGTGATAAGCCATCTGCCACAGTGGTTTTCAAAACTTTCGTTAGCTCCCAAGATCAGACATGCTCTCCTGCAGTTTGCTACAAAGCAAAAATTTTGACTCCTATCCAATGTGGTTTTTTTCCATTTAAATCAAGACTCATGAGCTCAAAAAGCAGAAAAAGACTCTTACCCAACCTCAGAAATTGCAAGACAAGGCCTTCTTTTTCCACTCTGAGATACTATGTAATTAATAACACATGCACATCAGTGATGTGCTTACAATACGTGGACAAGATCCTCATGATTTTATTATGTCATTGTAATAGGTAAAACCACAGGAAATGAGAGGAACACATTCCCCCATCAGCTTTTGAGCATCCCATTTCACCATTATGTATTTTTACTCCTAGTCACACTGCCTCCTTTTAAAAAAATGTGACAGAGGCCCCACTGAAGAGTGAAAAAAATGAGGCCTTGATCATGCCCCTAAAACTCCTGAATGGAAATGAATAAAATGTTTAATAAATGTCCATGAAACAGCGTCCCATCACTAGATAAGCTTACTGTTTTTAACATAGGCTGAAGACTATAGTACTGTTCTTGCTAAACTCCTGTTTTCTGTTCCTTAAACATAATACAGAGCTTAAATAAAAATAGAGTTAGACTGCACTTTTAACAAAAATAAAAATATTGGTGCTTCTAATACTCATAGGAAATAATAAATTCCATCACAACTTGATGTTTATAGGAATTTGTCATGTCCTGAAAATTGTCTAGGGAGCTAAGCTGATTTTTTGCTTGAGAACTTTGAAGAGACCTTAGTAAATATTTCTACAGTTTGCCAAATCTGCCACATTTCCACCTTTCAATATCACAAGGATTGCGTTTCATTACTAATTACAATAGTACTGATATGCAGTGTTGTTGTAATCATATCAGTCCCAGGATATTAGAGAGGCAAGATGGTGAGGTAATATCTTTATATTGGACAAACTTCTGCAGGTGAAAGAGACAAGCTTTTGAACTACGCGGCCTGTCTCTCTCACCAAGAGACAACAATGAAGTCCTGTGGCATCTTAGCGAATAACTTTGTTTTTAAAGTTAAAACTAACATGGCTCCCCCTCTGAGACTTTTTCACCAAGAGAAGTTAGTTCAAGGATTGTCAGGTATCTGTTTGCAACTGGAATACCCAGTCCAAAAGGCACCCTGGTGACTGCAATCAGCACTGCTGACTAGGCCATTAAAAGCCTGGTTAGTACATAGCTGGCTGGCTCCCTACCTACCTCTGTGCAGCTTCCAGGAAGCAGACGTCATGTCTCTCCACTTCCTTCAGTAGGAGCAGTCATTGGGCTCCGCATACTGCTCCAGTCCCAAGCACTGGCTCCACAGTTCCCATTGGGAACCACAGCCTATGTAGGGTTGCCAGATACTTTCACAAAAAATCCTGAACATGGCGGGGAACCAAAGTTGAAGAGCAAAAAAAGGTCACTGCGCCTTTAAATCCCCCTACCCCCGCCAGAATGTCCCCACTGGCATTCCAACTGAGAAAAACAGAAAATACTGGACATTTTACATGTTTGGTATTTTCTGGGTTTACGGATAGGGGCCACAAATACCGAACTGTCCAGGTGAAAACCGGACACCTGGCAACCCTAGATGGGAGCTGTAGGGGTGGTGTATGCAGCTGGGGACAGTATGCAGCTCCGCCAGGTCATGCCTCTACATAGGTGCTAAGGGACATGTCGCCATTTCCCCTGAGCCGCCTGAAGTAAGTGCCACCCGTAGGAACCTGCATCCATACTCCTACCCTCTGCCCCAGCCTAGAATTCCCACTTACATCCAAACTCCCTCCCAGAACACACACCCTGTAGCCCAATTCCCTATGCCCGAACCTCACCCCCATACCCACACTCCAAGCTTCTCAGCCCCAGCCCTGTGCCCACTCTTGTACCTAAAACCCCACATTCCTGGTCCCACCCCAGAGCCCACACCCCCAGATGGGACCTTCACCCCTCCTGAACCTAAGCTCCCTGACAAACCAGAGTCTCCTCTTGCACCCTGAACCTCTCAATTTGGCTCCACCCCGGAGCCTACATCTGCAGCCAGAACCTTCAGCTTCTTCCACACCCTCCCACAAAATGTAATCTAGTTTTTCCTATACATCACAACGGTAATGATTGTCAATAATAATATGGGATAAAATGTACGTTTTTAAAGAAGTGAGTATCTTTAAATTAATAAAAATTAGTATTTAGATTAAGATTTCATCAGTATCCTATAAGGGAAGCTCAGTTCTTCAATACAAAGCAATTATAAATCTGGACTGTAAAGCAAGATGCCCTTCACTGTGATATTCTACAAAACTCAATAGAAATTTATAACCATGAGTCCTGATCATGTACTGTACATCACCTTAGGTCAGTTAAAATTACAGAACTTCAGTTTATTCTAGACAGGTGATTGAAGGAATGTTCAAGGGAAATAACACACACTCTAAACTCCCCTGATTTCCCTCACTATGGTATTCCCTAGGGTGTCAGGCTTATTCTCAGATTCACCGCACCAGCTCAAAGTAAATTAAAATTCCCAAAAGGAAAATCAGAAATTACATATTATCTCTTGGACAACATGGGCTCAACAACATAAGCCTATATAAGCTAAAATCATATGAACTTGGAAAGCAATTCAACATCAACATTTCCTGTCAAGGTGTTATAAAGTAGGCTACTTTGTCGAAGATCAATCTCACAATCAAGCTCAAAACAACACAGTTTATGGTTTTCTTGATTTATATTTTAATTATATATAAGGCAGTGCAATCACTTTCTAAAGCACTGGAGATAAACACTGTGGGAATACAATGACAAGATACTCACTGTGAATTATACTACAACTAGAAACCATGTGCTCCCCTTATTTCAAAGCTATGCTGATTGTTTTTTGAAATTGCAAATCAAATATTAAGTACTCTAATTTATTCTTATAATAACTAGCACTCTAAGTGACATATAAACATGCAACACAAGGTCTAATAATGCTACCGGTCCACTCTATGTTTTGGATGCTTTTAGCAAATATACATTTGTCATAACCTGAGCCAACTCTGTTTTCTGGACAGATACCATTCTGTTGTGATATTCGCCAATCTCTGACTCAAAAGTGCTTGAAAGACCCAATGTATTTGGATAATGACTGTTCCTACAAGGCTCTTCAGTTGAACTCCCAGGTTCAGCCTGCATGTCTGACACCCTTCTTGGGCAGTGGTATCCTGCAGTCTCCCCACCTAGATCCTGGGACCAGTGTGTCAGCCCTCCTGAAGCATCAGTAGTTTAGATATGCTATCCCAGATTTCTTTTTGCTCTAGGAGACCTAGTTTTATAGCTAAACATGGGAATAAAGCAACAGAGGGTTGGCAAAGAAATTTCCCCGACACCAAAAGTTTATTAGGTAAGGCAGTCTCTCCCGTCTTTACTCTCTAGCAAGTTCTGCTTGCCAAGGATGATGGAATTGCCTCCTTGCCACATTTTACAACAGTCTGTCTCATTTCTGACTTAGTCCCATACTCCTATTGGGTTTTTTAGGTGGTCCAGTGTCCCACAGGTTTGCAATGGTTATTGACAGTCATTCAAAGCCCTCATAGCAGTAAATCTATTGTTTCAGTACAAAAGAGTCATTCAGAATTGATGGCTCTCTCACTTAGCCCTCTCTGAGGCATCTCACAATCTAGCATGAATACATACTGTATAGAATAGACTGACCTTGTAAAGATAAGTTTGATTTTCAGCACCAGATGTCTCAACCCAACATTAAGGTTCCACTACAGAGTAAGGGTCACAGTGAAGATTACAATCACAAAATGATGATCTCAAAACAACATGGAGTTCACAATTTGATCCAGACAATTTCACCACAATCTGTGACACATAGTAAATATCTTCCTCCTTGTTTTGTAATACACTTCGGTATAGTACTACCAAAAATTCCAAAGTACTTCAAAGTCCTCTAGCATTTCCTATACTGGGTATATAAAATACCATACAAAATATAACTGGCTACACAAGCATGTTCAGTGCCATTCACAAAATGCTACATTATTAATTATTATGAGGAAAAGTTACATAAAATGATCCTAATCAAATTAGGTCTTTAAATAATGGAAATTCAATGGAAAGTATGACCTCATATCTTAATTTCAAGGAGGAAACAGAATACACTTAACTATCAGAAATGTTTCGTGAGTAACATTTAGAACATTTCAACACAGTTGATAACAAAAACAAAGCATGTTCTCCAATTGAAAGTAGTATCCAAATGATGGATCTGATTTATCAAGGTCAAGATTTTAAAAAGTGGCCAGTGAATTTTTGGGCCCACTGTACTTTGGGTGCAGAACTTGAGACATTTTAAACAATTCTGATTTTTTCTCTTTGAGTTGCCATAATCATACGAAGGGGGAAAGCATTGTTATATTTAGGACGAGGAAACAAAGCAATTCTCAATAAATCCGTAGGAAGTAATGCTTCATTCCCAAGTCAAGAAATATCCAGGCAGCATCTGAGCAATAGCTAAAATTATAAAAAATGCTCATGGATAGAAATGGAAGGATGAAGGAGGATGAAAACAATGATAAATATCATGTTAGCAGGTAATTGCTCATTGTCGTATACAATTCCTTCTGGGGAAATTCAGACTAAACACTGGCAAGATATCAGGGAAGGATGGGAATGTTAGTCTCTGGGGAATTTTTATTGATTCAGATCTTGTAGAGACACCTATAAGGAAATCCATCATCTGCTGGGGAAAGCAAGACCAAGACCCTTTAGAGTAACACCACTTGTCAAATGTATCCCAGATTCTAGACTACATTAAAAGGAAATTGATTACTACTAGTCCCTGGGCAAACAGGTGTCAAGACAATAGCAAGAATAGAATCAAGAATAGAATAGAAGATTATAGTTGATTATAGTCTGAGCAAAGTGGGATAGTAGAGAGGTATAGTTTCATATCTACATTCTTCTTATAAAATATTAAGGCACGTATGTAAAATATGCATTATATAATTAATTTCATTCCATCCTGTCCAATTTTTCCTTCTCTGGCTCTTACAGACAGGGTGGAAATATATCTATCCTTTCTTCTTCAGGAATGTATATAATTCAAGTTCGAATATCTTTGTACACAATTGCAAGCAAGGTCTAAACTAGTCAAAAAGGAGAGATTTAGTGAAGTCTACACGAGGTATCCAAAAATTATTGTTTTTATTTTCTACTCATGAACTTCTAATTGTACTCAGCCAATCTCCCCAAGAAATAACCTACTTACATAAGAATACCATTCACTAAAGCAGAAGATGGATTCATATAGAATAAGGACATACACTGGGGTTGAGAACTTTTTTGGCTTGGGGGCCACTGACCCACAGAAAATCAGTCAGGGGCTACACACAAGTAAAAAACCCTCACTGTGGCACCTGACTGAGAAGGAGAAAGACATTCCCCACATTCCCCTCACTCACCAAAGCGTAGGAAGGCCCAGTATAGTAGATTTTTTGTGTTCCAGCCCCGCGGAGGGCAGCAGAGAAAATTTACATGGCATGTACTGCTCAACTGAATATTACTTATGTAGTGCCCAAAAATTTGTTAGAGCATTTTAAGATATATAACAGTTTAGATCCCTACATTGAAGTGCTTACATTAAAAATAAAAACCTGCATATAGAGAGAATGTAACGGAGTAACTCATGATCTTCTATGATTTCCTACTCCATCCTGCAAAAAAAATTCTTGCCTTTCCGAATTTTACCATTGACTTTATTATAGATTTTTGCCCCTAAACCTCTGTTTACTATTTTTCTGTTAACCTTAGTTTTTATGAAAAATCAGGCTAATTTACATTTCTAATAATCCTCATGACTATTCTAATTTGTATGCCCAAAGACACACTAGCACTCTCTGGCTCATGCCCCCTTCACATGCCACCGATGATAAGACTGTGGGGGACAGTATAAACAGGAGTTTGATGAAGCACTTAAGTTTCTTGCACACTCCTTAACTCTTCCAGAATACAGAAAGAAGCTTTGCTAAGGACAAGTATTTGTTTCTTCTAAAATGGATCTATGTTAAGATATAATTGAGCCCTATTTAGGATAAGTTTAATGTTCTTTACACAAAATTGGTGTACTTCTATATCATTGTTTCTGAGAAATTACAGAATAAAATACCAAACAAAATGGGAGTAATGTGTATTCAAATATTTAAACCACTAGTTTTTCCACATGTAAAACATGGATCCAAAAACTAATTTCCTTTTATAGTTTACTCAAGCTTTGCAGTTAAATTAAAATATGGTAGTATATCAACAATGGTGTTTTTATTTACAGTATTTTGTTGTTATTGTTATCATACCACCACTTCAATGTACTTAAAATTAAATCAAACTCTCACAATACCAATCATTATACCCTGAAAAATGTTAACTCTTTGCAGATCATTATCTACTTCATGATCTAGGTCAGAGGTGGGCAATAATTTTTGCCCAGGGGCCTCTTCAAAAAAATTTTAAGTAGCCCCGGGCCACCCCGGAAGGGATGGGGCCTAAACAGGAAGGGGAGAGCAGGGCTTCCCCACCCCCAGACCATGATTGGCAACCATGCCCTGGAAGAAGCTTGGTATGCTCCCCCAACCCCAGGCCAATCAGGGCCTGAGGGTGGGGGAGCGCAGGAAGCCTCCTCCCACCCTGCAAGGAGCATGTGGCACTTTGAAGTGCCGCGGGCTCCTCGCAGGGCTGGGGCAGGGTGAAGGAAGCTTCATGCAGCTTCCCCGGCCCCAGGCTATAATTGACCTGAGGGCAGAGGAGTACACAAAGTCTCTTCCGCACTACCCCCCGCTCTGCAAGCAGTGTGCAGCGCTTCAAAGCGCCACATACTCCTGGCAGGAAAGGAGGAGGCTTCACGCACTCCCTGCCCCCAGGCCAATTAAGACCTGGGGGCCGGGGAGCAGCAGGGCCTCCGTGAGCCAGATCCACCCGCTTGGCGGGCCAGATCTAGCCCGTGGAAGCCCTTTAGCCCACCCCTGATCTAGGTCTAAAATTATATACAAACTAGAATTAGTAGGAGTTTCTAGTCTTTAGTATTATAGATATTGTCTGATTTTTAAAACATCTTACAGATTTAAAACAAACATAATTTTACACACACATGCTCGCGCCGCTAAGAAATGTGATTTTAATTTCATCCTTAATTTAAATACTACTTAAAATGTAAGTTATTTTCTATAGGGCTGCAGCAGAAAAACTAAATTAGAGCATGAAAGCTCCATCATTGCCTGGACAAACCAGAGACATAGCGAGGGGGGCGGGAGAGGAGGGCAGTTGACCCTGGGCACCACGCTAGGGGGGCACCAGGCTGGGGTGGAAGCACATAGCCCCACGTGTAGCAGCGAGTCCAGAGTTGGCGGGCCACGTACTCCCTGCAGTCAAGCCGCCGAGGCAGGTAGGGTTACCATATGTCCAGTGCCTGGCTCTGGGGGGAAGGGCATTGGGTTGGAGTGGGGAGGCTGGGGGTGCCTGGCTCTGCGGGAGGGGGAGGGCATTGATTTGGGGAGGGGCTGGGGGTGCCTGGCTCTAGGGAAGGGGTGGGTGCATTGGGGTAGAGCAGCGGAGCGGCAGGGAAGTGGGAGCCAGGAATGCGGTGTCCCCTCACACCATGAGAGCCAGCAAGGGCAGCAAGGTGGCAGCTAGAGCCCCAGCTTGGCGTGCACAGGGACAAGTTTGCCGGCTCCCAAGCCCAGCTTCCTGTGTGAGTGGAACAGCTGCTTCAGTGGCACCGGCAGGCACCAGGTGTCCTTTTTTTTGGAAGTTCAAATGTGGTAACCCTATTCAAAGGCCTGCTCGGGAGCCCAGTGCCCCTGGCTTGGGAGCCACTGCCACCCCCGCTGCGCAGTTCAGTGCCAGGTCTGGACAGGAGCAGGGGCAGGAGCCAGCGGAACAGAGGCCAGCTCCCGGCCTTGTCCCCCCGCCTGGGTCCCAAGGGGTGGAGAGCTGCCTGGCTGCTGCCCCATGTGGTGCCAGCAGCACCCACAGTGGGCTCCCCGTACCCCTCTGTCAGGCGTGTGATTTGGGATGGAATAGCGAGTCCGTGCACCAAGAAAACCCGAGTGCCCCCATCGCAGAGCCCAGGCACCAGCCGCCAGCCCCAGCCCACTATGCCCTTGCCGGTCATTGGAGTGGAGCTGAGCTGCTCCACCAGACCCTGCACTACTTGCAGAACAGCAGGTGCAGGCCCGGGCCAGGGTCCCCAGCTCCGGCTGGCACGGGGGGAACAGCCCACGAAGCCCTGCCCCCCGGGACTAGTTCCTCCAGGACCCAGAGCTCCCACCAGTCTGAAGCCAAGCAGAGCCCCTCTGTATGCTCAACTGCTCTGCTCCTTCCCCGCAGGTGGTTCCAGGCCACCATGGGCATAGGGACTGTTCAAGTGCTCCTGGCGGTGAGGGCAGGAAGACTGGAGGTGATGGGGGCAGCAGCCCATGGCTGTGCTGGCAACTCAGGAGCAGAGCGAGGTGATTGGGCAGCCTGTGGGGAGCTTCCGGCTGGACTTCACCACCGTGGAAGGCAACATGATTGGGGGGACGCAAATTTTGCCTTTGCCCCCAGGCACATAACACCCTCGCTACATCACTGGGTGATCTGCTCACTGTTTGGAAAACAAGGGAGGGCAAGTATGACATCAGAACAAATGCACCCCATAATGTCAAGAAAAGGGAAGTATATGATGAACGGAACGGAACGGATAAGACATTTATTGGAACATGGAATATAAGATCACTACATCAGGCTGGTGCACTTGCAATAATGATGCACAAACAGAAAAGATATGTGTGAGATATAATCTATCTGAAATGAGATAGGGAGGCACAGGAGAATTCTACCGTGATGAACACAGGATACTGATTCTGGGAAAAGAAGACAGTGGATGCCAATACGGAATCACATTAATGATAAAGATGAAGGAAAACCAAGCTCTGATGGCATTTAACTCTATATCTCCTTGTATGTTGAAGATGCAATTTATAATCATGTCCAGTGCAGTAACGATAGTACAAGAATATCTGTTGGCCTCAGCAGCTCCCAAGAAATTGTATAACTATCTACAGGAAGTATGAGCAAGACAAGATATATTACTGGTGATGGGAAATTTTACTACAAAAGTGCGATCAGAATGGAATTCTTGGGTTGTAACAAAATGCAGATATGGACTCAGTTAAAGAAAGAGAGGAAAAAGACTACTACATTTCTGCCTAAGTAACAGCTTCAGGCAAATGAACATGGTACTTCAACAAAGAAAGCTGTGGAGGAAGTGGACTTGGATATCACTTGATCAGCAAATGAAGACCATGATACACTTTGTACTAATGAATCACAGATGAAAATTAAACGGTGTTGTGCAGATCATTTGTAATCAATAGTGGATCTTGAATTAGTCCTAGCATAAATGAGGTTGAACATGAGAACAACCAAAAATTATCAAGAATTAATATTTATGATATGGACAAACTGAAAGACACACATATCAGGAAACAATATAAATAAACATCATGTTGCTGGTGAAAGAAGAGATGAATGCCACCAAGATATTGAACAGTGAAAAATAGGATTACAAAAGCAGTTGAACTAGTGCTGGTCTACAAAGACAAAAAGAAGAAACCAGTCTGACTCTAGAAGGAAATCAGCATCCCCACCAGGGATGGAAGGAGCAGAATCACATATTCTGTTCTTGTGAGAGAACTTAACTAAGAGGGTGCAGGAGATGGGGGGTGGTTCTCATAAGACACACAGGAAGTTGGACCCATGATGATGGAAGAGAAGTTGCAAAGGTGGAAAAGTACCTGTGCTTCTTTGCCATGAATGACAAAACCTGAAAAAGAAACTAGATGATACAGAGAGACAACATACTCTGTTGGCTGCAGTCACCTGTTGACTTCTCACCATTGTAGCTAAACAATATGAGCAAGAGTAGTCTAGTAATCTGAAGATAAAGCTTGGGGGCAAATGTATCAGTGCTCACAGCCCACAGCGAGACAGAGTCTAGCTAGCATTGTTTCAATTGAGGACTTGGAGCTGTCAGATGTTGGCCCTGAGGTGACCATAGCAATATTGTGCTGGATCTACACATGAGCTCGAACTGAGAGAAGATGATGTATTCTTGACAAAGCTGATTAAGTTAGCTAATCCGTTTCAATTACAGCTCCTCAGGAAAAAAGGTGTGAAAAAAGGAGTCACATCAGCAGATAACATCAGGAATTGCGTTTGTTTCTATCAGATTGCAGTGGACCTGAATACTAGTGCTTTAATTAACTATTGTGCTGAAATAATTGCTATGGGGATGACTTGCTATGGGGATGACTTATTGGGATGACTTGCAGAAAGAACACTTCAGCAATATGAGTGTTCAGCTGTCATACAAAATATTCAAATCCAAGACTGAATATCTTTTGAATAAAGCTATTAAATTCAAGAGTGAAGTTGTAGTTTTCCTGTATCTTCCTGAGTGAATTCAAAGCTATCTGGGAAGCTCAATAAATGGGATCACAATGGAGACCTTGCTTTAGATCTAGACCTCTTTCTCTCAAAGACTGGAAAACATTGCAACCACACTGGTCAATACAAAGCTGATGTGGATATAGTGAGCAAGAAATGCTGGAGTCTATTACACAAACCATCCAAAGAGGAGATTAGTTTGCTCATTAAAAATGGTGACAATGTGAATGTTACCACACTGGGGGAGACCAGGAGACTGCTCTACATCTTGTGTCATCATACAGCTCCAAAAAGCACTTGCCAGCTGTGATGTCAAAGACAGCACAGATTGCAGAGTCCTTGTTACAGGCTGGAACCAATACAAACATGGACCCTATTACATGTGTCAATTGGTGTTATGAATGATCCTCTATTTAGTCAGTTTCTCCAGTGCAAACAATTGGACTTAGAACCAAAGAAAGCTTGTAGGTCAGTGAGTCACAGTGCCTGTCCAGCCTTAGTGTAGGAATCAGAGTGATCAAATTAAATGTGAAGACTGATAGAAACAACTGGACAAGCAAACAATGTAAAAGGTGAGGAAGAATACATAGAGATATGCTACATGGGGGTTTTGTCACAAGATAAGGTAACTAAGTGGGACACAGCAATTGAAGATGTTGGCAGTAAAAGACGGGAGGGATGAACTGAACACTGAACAAATTGAGGATGAACAACCAAAGAATAAGTGATAGAAAAACATTCCAGAAAGCTGTATAATGTGCAGGGCACAATAAATAAAACAGTCTGGAAAAGCTTCCTCGGACAAATGAGAGAGAATAGATAGCAGAATTCTAAGTAGTAAAGATCTCGAGATAAAGTTTTAAAAGAAAAAGGGAAGTGACAACATAACTGCAAAGCTGCTGGAAACACACAGTAAAGGTGATCCACAAGTTATTTAACAAGATTTACAAACAAGAGCAAATGCTGAGCAAATGGGTTAAAGTGATAATAGTGCTGATTTATTTTTTTTTAAAGGAGATAAGGAAAACTACAGATGAATCAGCTTAGGGCATGCCAGAAAAAAAAGCATTCACCAAAATGCTTTAGAAGAGAATGAAGAGCTATGAGGAGTGGCATTTGCAAAGGAACAAATTTGAATTAGGACAAAATACAATACATCAGCTATTTGTGATAAGACAGATACTGGACAAATTCATGGAACTCAACTGAATCTACTACTACTTTACAGATTTCAAACAGGCTTTTTTAATAGCATCTGGCAGAACAGGTTATGGTAAGCCTCAGGAAAGTATAGCAATCTTGAGAAACTGATCAAGCTTTTAGAAAACACCTACAGCAAGTTGACAAGGGTGGTGAGAGCACGCAAGAAACTAAAAGAATGGTTCACAATGATCATAGAAGACAAAGGTGCATGCTCTTGCCAGATTTGTTTACTTGGTATTAGAATCCATAATGACTATAGCACTGAGAGATGAAACAGGAAGAGTCATGTTATGTGTAAAGAAAATAAATAAACTTAAGATTCATAGATGATATTGACCTCTAAGCACTGACCAAGATGGATTTACAGAGAACTGACAAAATAGACGAGGAAAGCAGAAAATTTGGACTGAAGGTCAGTACAGAGAAAACAAAAAATATAGTGACTAGAAGGGAATAAGTAAAAATCCAATTTGGAGACAAAGAACAAAAACAATTGGAAACTTTTGTGTACATTGGAGAACTAGTTCAGTAGAATGGGAAACATGCAGAACACACAAAAAGAATCACTTGACTTACTGGTATTGCATTTAAAACTATGTTAAACTAAGTGGTTTTTTCCACTGAAGAGAAAAAAAATGGGAGGTCTTGCTCAGAACTGGGCCACTGATGAGAAATGTTCATTTCTGGCTCTTATCTGGTAGAGCAGCAGTGATGCTCTGGGAAATCAAAGTAAATGTGAGCAGACTTCCCACTAAACTTAGGTAATCTACCTGCCTACCTAACAAGGTTTATCAATTGGTTGATTTTACCATGACTACACAATTTGAGTCTCTCTGTATAATCCCCTCTCAATCAACTTTTCTCAAAGATGCAATCACACATATATTTGAGGGACTGTGTTGTATCATTCACTCAGAAATATGCATTAGCTTTGACAGAATATATCTTTCTTCTCTCAGGGCCTGATTTTAAGTCCATAGATGTCAATAGTTTTTGCATTGATGTGACCCACAAAGATGCATTAGGATAATTATACGCGGCTGAGTGTCAGTCATGGAAGCCATGGATCCCATGGCTTTCGGTGACTTCTGCAGCAGCCGCAGTAGCTGACTCCAAGGTTGCCTGAGTGCACCATCTTATGTTGGTGCAGTTTGGGTATGGGAGAGGGCTCAGGGATGGGGCTGTGGGTTGAAATGTGGGATGGAGCTTACCTCAGAGGGGATGGTCCATGGAAGTGTCTGGCATTGGCCCAGCAGCTCACAGGAGAGAGAAGGCCGAGAGGGTTCCTCTGTGCACTGTCCCCCACACCTCTCATTGGCTGTGGTTCCTGGTCAGGGGGAGCTGCAGGGGCAAAGCTTGTGCTGGGGGTAGCACGCAGAGAAGCCTCCCTTCCCCTCCTCCCCCCAGCCTTCCCTATACCTAGGAGCTGCAGGGAAATGCTGGCTACTCCCAGGGACTTGTGTGGAGCCAAGCAAGGAGCCACTCCTCCCAGCCCCACCACCAGTGGATTCCTGGGCAATGTGTCCTCTGACTACCCCCTCCAGCACCAGTGGGGCTTTGGGGCTGCCTAGCCCCCCTCCTGAGCATTTGGAGCCCTCTGGCCATGTTTTAGTCAGAGGTATATAGACCAAGCCGTGGATAGGTCACAGGCTATGGATTTTTATTTACTGCCATGACCTGTCCATGACTTCTACTAGAAATACCTGTAAAATTTAGCCTTATGCTTAGTAGCGAGAAAACGACGGGTGGTGGTGGTCGGGGACTCCCTCCTAAGAGGGACTGAGCCATCCCTCTGCCGTCCGGACCTGGAATCTCGAGAGGTGTGCTGCTTACCGGGAGCTCGCATTAAGGATGTGACTGAGAGGCTTACCAAACTGATCAAACCTTCGGATCGCTACCCCTTCCTGCTTCTCAACGTGGGAACTAACGTCACGCCAAAAATGACCTTGAGCGGGTTACTGCGGATTATGTAGCGCTGGGAAGAAGGATCCAAGAATTCGAGCGCAAGTGGTGTTCTCGTCCATCCTCCTGTTGAAGGAAAGGACTGGGCAGGGATCGTCGAATTGAGGATGTAAATGCGTGGTTGCGCAGGTGGTGTCGAGAGGGCTTTCGTTTCTTCGACCATGGGACTCTGTTCCGGGCACAAGGATTGTTAGGAAGAGATGAGATCCACCTAACGAAGAGAGGAAGGAGCATCTTCGCGGGCAGGCTTGCAAACCTAGTGAGGAGGGCTTTAAACTAGGTTTGTTGGGGGACGGTGACCAAAACCCTGAGGGGAGTGGGAAAGTCGGATACCGGGAAGAAATGCAGAGAGGAACGAGGAAGAAAGGAGGACCCCTGTTTCGAATGGAGAAGATAGGGCGATCAACTGGTTATCTGAGGTGTTTGTACACTCGAGAAGCCTGGGCAACAAACAGGAAGAACTGGAGGCCCTGGCCCAGTCCAAGAAATATGATTTAATTGGGATAACAGAGACTTGGTGGGATGACTCGCATGACTGGAGCGCTGTCATGGAAGGGTATAGACTGTTCAGGAAGAACAGGCAGGGGAGAAAAGGAGGAGGAGTTGCACTATATGCAAGAGAGCACTATGATTGCTCTGAACTCCAGTATAAAGAGGGAGAAAAACCTATTGAGAGTCTATGGGTTAAGTTTAAAGGAGCAAACAACAGCAGTGATGTTGTAGTTGGTATCTGCTACAGGCCACCGAATCAGGTGGATGAGGTAGATGAGGCTTTCTTCGGACAACTGAGAGAAGCTTCCAGATTGCAGGCCCTGGTTCTCGTGGGGGACTTTAATCACCGTGACATCTGTTGGGAAACCAATACGGCAGTACACAGACAATCCAGGAAGTTTTTGGAGAATGTTGGGGATAACTGACGCAAGTGCTGAAGGATCCGACCAGGGCCGTGCAGCTTGACCTTCTGCTCACAAACAGGGAGGAACTAATAGGGAAGTGGAGGTGGGTGACAACCTGGGAAGCAGTGATCATGAGATGGTAGATTTCAGGATCCTGACCAAAGGAAGAAAGAGAGTAGTAAAATACACACCTTGGACTTCAAAAAGCAGATTTTCACTCCCTCAGAGATCTGATGGACAGAATCCCCTGGGATGCTAACATGAAGGGGAAAGGAGTCCAGGACAGCTGGCAGTATTTTAAAGAAGCCTTATTGAAGGCACAGAAAGAAACCATCCCGACATGTAGCAAGAGAGGCAAACATGGTAGGAGACCGGATTGGCTTACAGGGGAAATCCTTGGTGAACTTAAGCACAAAAAGGAAGCTTACAAAAAGTGGAAACTTGGACAAATGACCAGGGAGGGGTTTAAATGTATCGCTCGAGAATGCCGGGGGGTTATCAGGACGGCGAAAGCGCAAATGGAATTGCGACTGGCTAAGGATGTGAAGGATAACAAGAAAGGTTTCTACAGGCATGTTAACAAGAAGAAGGTGATCAGAGAGGGTGTGCGGCCCCTGCTGGATGAAGGAGGTAACCTAGTGACAGATGATGTGGGAAAGCTGAAGTACTCAATACTTTCTTTGCCCCTGTCTTCACGGACAAGGGGGGCTCCCGGACTAATGTGCTAAGTGACGCAAGATGGGATGAAGATGGGCAGCCTGTGGTGGGTAAAGAACAGGTTAGGAACTATTTAGAAAAGCTAAATGTACACAAATCCATGGGTCCGGACTTAATGCATCCGAGGGTACTGAGGGGAGTTGGCAAGTGTCATTGAGGAGCCTTTGGCCATTATCTTTGAAAAGTCGTGGAGATCGGGAGAAATCTCGGATGATTGGAAAAAGGCAAATGTAGTGCCCATCTTCAAAAAAGGGAAGAAGGACGATCCAGGGAACTATAGGCCGGTCAGTCTTACCTCGGTTCCTGGAAAAATCATGGAAGGGATCCTTAAGGAATCCATTTTGAGGCATTTGGAAGAGAGGAAAGTGATTAGGAATAGTCAGCATGAATTCACAAAGGGCAAGTCGTGCCTGACCAATCTGATTAGCTTCTATGATGAGGTAACTGGCTCTGTGGACATGGGAAAGTCAGTGGATGTGATATACCTTGACTTTAGCAAGGCTTTTGATACGGTCTCCCACAATATTCTTGCCAGCAAGTTAAGGGAATGTGGATTGGATAAATGGACGGTAAGATGGATAGAAAGATGGCTAGAAGGCCGGGCCCAGCGGGTAGTGATCAACGGCTCGATGTCAGGATGGCGGTCGGTTTCTAGCGGAGTGCCCCCAAGGTTCGGTTCTAGGACCAGTTTTGTTCAATATCTTTATTAATGACCTGGATGTGGGGATGGATTGCACCCTCAGCAAGTTTGCGGATGACACTAAGCTAGGGGGGAGAGGTAGATACGCTTGAGGGCAGAGATAGGGTCCAGAGTGACTTAGACAAATTGGAGGATTGGGCCACAAGAAATCTGATGAAGTTCAACAAGGACAAGTGCAGAGTCCTGCACTTGGGACGGAAGAATCCCAAGCATAGTTACAAGCTGGGGACCAACCAGTTAAGTAGTAGTTCTGCAGAAAAGGACCTGGGGGTTACAGTGGATGAGAAGCTGGATACGAGTCAACAGTGTGCTCTTGTAGCCAAGAAGGCTAATGGCATATTAGGGTGCATTAGGAGGAGTATCGCCAGCAGATCTAGAGAAGTGATTATTCCCCTTTATTCGGCTTTGGTGAGGCCACATCTGGAGTATTGTGTCCAGTTCTGGGCCCCCCACTACAAAAAGGATGTGGACGCATTGGAGAGGGTCCAGCGGAGGGCAACCAAAATGATTAGGGGGCTGGAGCATATGACCTACGAGGAGAGGCTGAGGGAGTTGGGTCTGTTTAGTCTGCAGAAGCGAAGAGTGAGGGGGGATTTGATAGCAGCCTTCAACTTCCTGCAGGGGAGTTCCAAAGAGGATGGAGAGAGGCTGTTCTCGGTAGTGACAGATGGCAGAACAAGGAGCAATGGTCTCTAGTTGTGGTGGGAGAGGTCCAGGTTGGATATTAGGAAAAACTATTTCACTAGGAGGGTAGTGAAGCACTGGAATGGGTTGCCTAGGGAGGTAGTGGAGTCTCCATCCCTGGAGGTGTTTAAGTCTCGGCTTGACCAAGCCCCGGCTGGGTTGATTTAGTTATGATTGGTCCTGCCTAGAGCAGGGGGCTGGACTTGATGACCTTCTGAGGTCTCTTCCAGCTCTATGGTTCTATGATTCTATGATCTATCCAAATCAGGGCCAGATACCTCTCAGATTCACAGGCTATAACTCCTGACCCCACTGGGTGTGTCTCCGCCTGGCTGCATTGCTCTTCTGCCCCGGTCTCCAGCCACAGTTGCACATGTGCCTCATGGGGGCAGGTCAGGGTGGAGCTAACACTGGGGCCAGAAACTTGTACAGCAACACAGGAGAGTGATGTGGCCAGGCTGGAAGACACTGAGCTGGGGTTGGCAGGGCTGGGTGGAGCTCAAGCCCACATGTGGCCCCATTCTATTCCATGGTGTGCCCTGCAGTCTGTGTGCCCTAGACACCTGCTGAGCAGCAACAGGGGTTAGGGATGGGAATTCCCCCCATCCCATCCCTTTTGCCCCCTCTTCCTAAGGCACCAGATCACTCCTATGCCCCCTCCTCTTTTTGCCCCACCACCATTGCACTGGACCACTCCTGCTTACCTTCCACCTCCACAGGGCACCAAATCCTTCCTGCATATCCAATCTTTCCTGCCTCCAATCCTTCCCATCCCCCCAGGGCCCTCCATCCCTTCCTTCCCACCTTCCATCATTGTCCATTCACCTCCTAGCTACACCACTGCTATGCAGCAAGTTATTAGGTCACTCCCATCAGACACAATTGTTGGAATATATGGTATGTACAAGTATTGTCAAACACAGAACTTTCTACTTGTCATTTTACACATCTCTCAGGTTTATCAGTGATCAGAAAACTAACTATTCAAGAACATGTGGTTTTGTGGCACTTCTGAAAATTGTGGTGCCCTAGAACAATAAATGTTCATATACACAATGTTCATCCATATATATAGTCTATTCACTTCTGACAGACTTACCTTTGTCTTATATGAAGTTATTCAAGTATAATCAAGTGAAAAGGGAAGTTACTCACCGAGTAACAAGTTATTCGAGATGTGTGTCCCCGTGGGAGCTCCACTATTGGTGTCAAGTCACCCTAGCACCACAGATTGGAGTTTTTCACAGCAGTAGGCAGTTGTGCCATGCATGCACGATAGGCACCTCCTTTGCACTTTGCGTGTGCAGCCCAACTCTCCTCAGTTCCTCATCTATGCCCAAGTACCTAAAGACAAATATTCTGAAGAAGAGGAGAGGAGATTGGGCAGTGGAGCGAGATGTGTGGGTAGTCTTTGACCCACACATCTAAAAGAACGGTCGTTACTGCACAAGATGAGTAACTTCCCTTTCTTCTTCGAGTGATGTCCCAGTAGGTGCTCCACTGTTGGTGATTGTGAAGCAATAATCGAGTAAGATGGTAGGTGGGTTTCAGAGTCATCATTTATTGGCAGTTGAAAGCACCACAGTGGCTACTGAGCAACCTGTATTTCGTTGAAGAGCAATTGCATAGTGTCTTATAAAAGTGTGCTCAGATGACCATGTAGCTGCATGGCAAATGTCCTTAAGGGGTACACCTCAGAGAAAGTCTGAAAACATTGAGACAGCTCGGGTAGAATGAGCTCTGGGTGGAGCTGAGAGTGTCTTGTTTCACAGTGAGTAACACTGTTTGATGCAGGAAGCTATCAGTTTCAATATGCGCAGAGAAGAAATCGGCGTGCCTATTCAATGCTCAGCAATGGAAATGAACAAATGTTATGAATTTATGAATCGACAGAGTCCTGTCGATGTAAAATGAGAGGGCCCTGAGGACATCGAGGGTGTGCAAGATAGCCTCTTGGCGTGATACGTGAGGCATAGGATGAAAGGTAGGAAAGACAATAGATTCGTTGATGTGGAAATCCGTGCACACCTTGGATAGAAACAAAGGGTGTGACTGTAGTATTACTTTGTCCTTCATGAACTCTGTGTAAGGTAGTACTGTTCTGAGGGCGGTGAGTTCACCAATTCTACACTGATGTAATTGTGAGTAAGAATGCCACTTTCGCCAACAACAAAAGGAGAGGACATGTCACCAAAGGCTCAAACGGGGGCCAAGTAAGTGTGTCCAGCACTAACTCCAAGTCCCATACCAGAGGTGGTGACCTGCATGGAAGGCTAAGGTTGTGAAGACCCTTAGGGAACCTTCTCATGGTAGCATGTGTAAAGACTGAGAACCCCTCTATTTGGTGGTGAAAAGCAGTCAGTGAAGCCAGGTGTACACTGAGAGAGGATACAGACAGACCTTTGTGTTTCTAATGGAGGATATAATCAAGAATTATATGAAGTGGCGCGGCACTAGGATCGATTTGCTCATTTATATACCAAGCTGCGAAGCATTTCCATTTACGCGTAGTTTACTGTCCGCTGTCTAACAGGATGTTTTTCACCTGACCAGAGTAGAGCCTTTTGGAGTCATTGAATCAGAGAGGAACCATGCCATGAGCTGTAAGGTTTGCGGCTGCGGGTGCAGGAAGGCACCCCCATTCTGCGAGACTAGGTCCTGCCAGTCTAGAAGAGGGTAGGGAGGCAGAAGAGACATCTGATAGAGATATGGAAACCATGTCTGTCTGGACGAAGAGGGAGCTATCAGAATGACTTGGGCCCATTCATCATGATCTTGTGTAGAATCCTCAGAATGAGCGGGATTGGGGAGAAAGCATAGTGTAGCGGGGCACTCCACATGATGAAGAGGTGATTACTCATCTCAATAGTAACTGACATTCTTCAAGATGAGTTTCCCCGTGGGTACTCCACATTAGGTTGGTGTGCTGCTGCTGAGCCCTAGAACGGAGATTTCAGAGCAGTGTCCCTGTGGCCGCGCATGTGCACACCTGTAGCTGTGCGCTCCTTGGTGACAGGCATCACACATGTGCAAGGCCTCCCCACTGCCCCTCAGTTCCTTCTCTACCTCAGAACAATGCTTATGAGAAGGCCAGCATCCCAAAGTAAAGGGAAGAAAGAGAGGGTTGTGGAGCACCCACGGGGACACTCATATCAAAGAACGTCAGTTACTATCGGGGTGAGTAACCTCCTCTTCGAGAAAGAGATGTCCCTGTGGGTGCTCCACATTAGATGACTACAAAGCTATTTCTGGTTAGGAAGATAGGGACTTTGGATCTGTCAGAAATGCAGTGGAAAGGACCGCCTTAGTGAGTTTCAAGCTGGAGAGAGGTCCGTGCATAAGTGCATAGTGCTTTGCAAATGTGTGGTCGGGTGACCACATAGCAGCTGCGCTAATGTCTCTTATGGGTACTCTGCGGAGGAATGCTATTGAGGTAGCCAGGGCTCTGGTTGAATGTGCCCTTATGCTGTCTAGAGGCAGCACCTCTAATTGTACCATGCTTTGTTACTCCCAATCTGAAATCTAGTGGGAGAGTCTCTGTGATGAGACAGCCTGGCCCTTATTGTGGTTTGCTATCAACACAAACAGACTGAGAGATGCTCAAAAAGGTTTAGCTCATTGCAGGTAAAAAGAGAGCGCTCTGCGTAGGTTAAGGGTACGCATTTTCATCTCGAAGGAATTAGCATGTGGTTTGGGGAAGAAGGTGGGAAGGTGTATTGTCTGATTGAGGTGGAAGGATGAGTGTACCTTGGGGAGCAATTTGGGGTGGGTACATAAAATGACCTGGTCTTTTAAAAAGGTGATGTATGGGAGATCAGCTATTAGGGTTGTGATCTCTCCCACCCATCTTGCTGAGGTAATAGCTATGAGGAAAACAGTTTTCATGGATAAGTGTACTAGTGAGATGGTGGCCATTGGTTTGAAAGGCATCCGAGTTAATTGTTCAATATTAAATGCAAGTCCCACGGTTGTGTTGATGGATTGATGTCCAGATAAAGTGTCTGAAGGCTCTTTAAAAACCTCTTAGTGTGTGGATATTCAAATATGGATGAGTCATCTATCTTAGAGTAGAAGGTAGTAATAGCAGCAAGATGAACTTTAATGGAACTCATTGCAAGGCCCATTTGCTTAAGGTGCAGAAGGTAATCGATGATGGTAGGCAAGGAGAATGTTGAAGGTGCTACTCAGTGGCATACACACTACATCAAAAATCTTTTCCATTTCTGAGGGTAAGTCTTATAGGTGCTCTGCGCCCTAATGTGTAGAAGGACCATTTGTACTTGTGAGACTTGTTGACTTGTTGCAAGTCAATTCTAGCTCAAGAAACCATCCGGGAGCCACGCCTTTAGGTGTAGTGAGTGGACGTTTGGTTGGGTAGCATGAGGGCCCAGAAGAAGAAGGAGATCCTGGCTGTAAGGTAAGTGGATCGGCGATGCATGGGACATCACCATTAGAAAGGGGAACCATGGTTGGTGTGGCCATGCTGGGTCTATAAGTATTAGGTGAGCTTTGTCTCTCTTTGACTTGTGGACTACCCTGTTCAACAGGGGCATGGGAGGAAACACGTACATTAGGTGGGATGACCAGCTGATGAGGAAGGCATCTCCCATTGATCCCTTGCTGATATTCTGCCTGGAACAGAATAGGCAGCAGTTCTTGTTGGATTGTGTGGCAAACAGAGCTATGGTGGGGTGACCCCATTGTTGGAAAATGTCTGCCAATATGTGCGGATTCATTTGCCACTCATGTTCGGTTGGGAGGGCTCTGCTGAATGTGTCTGCCATTGTGTTCAGGGTGCCTGGAAGGTGTTGTATTTCAGGCCTCTGTGCAAAGTGCTAGAGATTGGGCTCTGCCCTGACTATTTATATAAAACATTGCTGCGACATTGTCTATGTACAGTCTGACATAACTGTTGGCAATGCATGGGAGGAATCTGGCACATGCATTCCTGACTGCACCGAGTTCCAGGACATTTATATGTAGGTTCTTGTTGCTGCTGGGATGCGTGGGCACCACATGAGATGTATCTTTTGTGATGGAGATGGACGGTTCTGGTGGGTGGAAGGAAACTCCGGAACAAAGGTTCTTGGACTCAACCACCACTGTAGGGATTTCTTTACTGTCATTGGGAGGCCTAGGGATTGGGTGATAAGTGGATATTGGGTCTGTAAACCTGTCCCAGCCAGCCCTGTAAGCATCTCATGTGAAGGCAAGCATTGTTGATAACGAAATTTCATGCTGCCATGTACCCCAACAGCCAAAGGCATTTGAGTGCCCTTATGCGGGGGCTAGATCGTAAGGTATTTACTGAGGCCACATCCCCCCTGTACGGAGGGATGTGGTGGCCCTTGCTGAGTCACGACATGCTCTTATAAATTGTATTTCTTGTGTGGGAGACAGTGTTGATTTGGCTTTGTTCACTTACAGGCCGAGGTGTCAGAATATGTGTCTTGTGATTGACAGTGAACGGCAGGAATTGTTGTGTGAGCACACCTTGAGAAGCCAGTCATCCAGGAAAGGAAATATGACGATGCTTTGCTTTCTCAAATATGCTTTGACAACTGCCAGAACCTTTGAAAAGACCTTCAGGGCTGTAGAGAGTCCAAATGGAAGCACCTTGTATATGTAGTGTTGAGAATCTACAACAAAACAAAACGTCTGTGAAATGGGTGGATGGAAATGTGAAAGTATGCATCTTGCAAGTTGAGGGACGAGAACCAAATGTCCTGTTCCAACGCCGCTAATATAGTGGCAAGCATTACCATCTTGAATTTTTGTTTCTGAATGAATTTGTTGAGTGCCCAGAGATCTAAGATGGGTCTCCAGCCTCCTGATCTTTTTTCCGTCAGGAAGTAATGGAAGTAAAACCCTTTGCCCCTAAATTGTGTTGGGACTGGTTCAATCACACCTATGTATAAGAGGTGTTGTTGAAGTAGAATCTCATGAGAGTGAGATTTATAAGAGCATGTCTTGACTCAGCAAGGGCCACCACATCCCTCCGTACAGGGGGGATGTGGCCTCAGTAAATACCTTACGATCTAGCCCCCGCATAAGGGCACTCAAATGCCTTTGGCTGTTGGGGTACATGGCAGCATGAAATTTCGTTTAATTCAGAGTGGTTCCTGAAGAGGGACTGGGAAAGGGGGTGGAAAGGAGGTAGAGATACAAAAGGAATAAGATAGCCTCTCTCAATTATCTGTCAGAGGTTATTCCTTGCCAGTTGTTAAAAAAGGGTAACAGCCAATGATGGAACAAGTTTGCTTGAGATGATGGCATTGGAATAGGTGAGAAGCTCTCACGACCCTCGTCCTGATGTTCAAATTTGCTTATTGGACTGCTCCGAATGTTGAGAGTAGATAAAGGAAGGGTGTTGTCATGGAATTCTGCCTCTGCCTCTGTTCTGTTGGTGTTGGTCTTGTCTGCTTTAATGTTGAGAATATGGTGGGTATCGAGGTCTTGGGTAGGTCTGATACCTTTATTTTCTTCTCCTAGGTGCCTGGTTGTGGATTCCAAAGGAACGAAGTGTTACTCTGGAATGGAGAATTTCATTGGTGTTAGCTGCAAACAACTTCTGACCATCGAAAGGAAGATCTACTAGTGTAGATTGGATCTCTCTGGGGAACAAAGTGAAGTTAAACCATGAAGCCTTTCTCATGACTACTGCTGGTGCTGTGGGATCGTGCAGCTATGTCAGCAGCATCTAATGCAGCTTGCAGTACTGTTCCGGCAATCCTGTGAACCTCTGATACCAATGCTTTTATACTGTTGTCTTTTAGCCTCAGGAATATCTGCAATAAAGTCATTAAGTTTAGTAATTTCTGTAGTCATACTTGCTTAATAAAGCCGCATAGTTAGAAATGCGAAATTCTAAGTGGAAGATGTGTATATTTTGTGTCCGAATGAGTCAACTCTTTTGCTATCACAGTCCAATGGAGTGGACCAAAGTTGTTGTTGCTTGGTTTTCTGTTGTGCAGCCTGCAGCATGAGGGAGTTAGGTACTGGGTGAGTAAAGAGAAATTCTGATCCTTTGGGTGGAATGTAATACTTCTTATCTGTTCTCTTAGCAGTAGAAGAGATTGATGCTGGAGTTTGCCAGTTCCATTATTGCTGAATTAATTGGCAGTGCTATTTTAGATGATGTTACCAAGTGCAATATGTCAGGTAGTTCATGCTGATTCTCAACAACCTCCTACAGAGGAATGTTTAATTCAGCAGCTACGCATTTAAAAAGGTCTTGGAAATGTGCAACACCATCTGAGGTAGTTGGAGCTGGAGGCACAGACTCTCCCTCCATTTGGTAGATTCATTTAGATCTAGGGAGGCACCCTCCTCTAGATGGGTGGATCCCCTTCGTGTGTTTGTTTAGAGGGGGAATATTGCACGGTGTCATTTCCGGCCATGTTGGTGTTTTTGATAAGATTGCCATTTGTCCCAATATTGCCAATGTGGGTATGACATGGGTGGGGAGTACCCAAGGATTGCCATAATATGGAAGCATATTCCCAAATGTATGACAAGAACTGGAAGGGTAAATAGTCCGATCTGTGTAAGGAGAATTTTCTGGAGAAAAACCCCTCGAAAATTCATCTTTAGATTTGGTTGAAAATCTTTCTCGAGAAAGTGATTTCTGTGATGTTAACATAGCAGGTGAGCGATCAGGGTCTAAAATTGGTGAGTTGAAAATAAATGAGACTAACAAGTCTCTGTGCTGAGTGCTGTGCTCAGCTGGTGTTAACAGTGTTGTATTGGGAAGCAGAGATGCTATTTGAAGTGCTGAATCATGCCTCAGTGCAAGCTGACTAGCACAGCGTTAGGTGTCTCTGTGGCAGAGGCGCCCAGTAATATGGTAGGTGCCACACTCTTATACTGTGCCAGCAAAATTGTGTCAGTTCCAGGTGCTGCTGCAGCTGATGAGGCAGGCAACTTGAAGCCTGATGCCTCAGAGCGTGGTTTAGTGCATGTCTCTTTGTTAGCTGCACTGGCAGCTCCCAAGATGCCTGAAGCGTCATACATGCTGAGACAAGGTGCTGCTGTTCTCGGCACCAGCCGTAAGGGAGATGGCCATTTCAGTGACATATCCCCCTGAGGTAAAGAAGAGGCTCACTTTTTGGTGGTTTTTTTTGGTCCCACGCTGTTTGAGGTCCTCAGGCTGTTAGCCTGGGTCAGAAGCTGGTCTGAGAGAGAACTGACGAAAGCCACTGTTGCAGGAACAGAACTGTAGACATGCATGCCAGATAACATATGTCATTGTGGTCATTGACCCATAAGCTGCAGACAAATGAGCACTGATATAATAGGGCTGGCTGCAACAATGGAGATCAGGTTCTGTATGGCTGGGAAACGTTGGTCTGGCAAGTAGGCCCAAGCGGTTGTGGAGTCTAGTTGAGCACCTATAAAATCCAGAACTTGGGTTGGTTGGAGAATAGATTTTTGCTCGTTTATGAGGAGTCCTGGAGAGTCAAAGAGCCTCTTGGTGACTAATACCATGTTGTGTCTCTCCTCCCAGGAGGGACCTCACATAAGGCAATTGTCCAGGCATGGAAAAATCATAACTTCTTGGCATTGCAGGTAAGTGCAATGACTGTGAGAGTCTTTGAAAAGACTTTGGGAGCCCAGGATAGACTGATTGGAAGGACTCTGTATTGAAAGTGTTTGGAGGCTATTGTGAATTGGAAGAACCATCTATGCGATGGATGTATGGTTATGTAGAAGTAGGCGTCCTGGAGGTTGAGGGCTGCACACCAGTCTTCCTTGTCCAATGCTGTAATAATCGATGCGGGGTGATCATTTTGAACCACTGCTTGTGTAAGAATTTGTTGAGTTTGCAGATGTCAAGGATGGATCTCCCATTCTCCTCTCCGTAAGGAAGCAATTGGAGTAAAAGGCCCTGCCCCTGTATGGTCGGGCACTCTCTCAATGGCTCCTATGAGTAGCAGGTGGTCTACTTCCTGCTTTCGGAGCTCTTCGTGAGAGGGGTCCCTGAAGAGGGATGGGGAAGGTGGGGAGGTTGGAGGGAGGGAGATGAGAGGGATAGCGAATCCTGACCTTACTATTTCGAGGACTCATCAGTCAGTTGCAATTGAAGCCCATTGATGATAGAATAGGTGCAATCGGTGGTAAAATATTCTCGCATCATCGTGAGGCACTAGTGTGTGGGAGAGGTCGGGCAGACCCTTGACCAGAATCTCAAAAGTGATGCTTTGAGGAATATTGGGTCAAAAAACAGCTGTTAGGGGCCTATCTCTTTTGGGCCCTCAGTCTAGAGCGACCCTGATCAAAACCCCTCTGCTGGTGACTAGCACAAAGGAAACCTCTCTGTCTTTGATACAGCGTGTAGTATCTATGGTGGGAGAGTGGGGTGTACATCCCTAATGTATACTAGGTGGAACAAGAGTCCCAAGGCAGTGGATGTTTGCTGAATGACCATCAGAGGCCAGCACTGGATCGCGACAAGTGTTGCACTTTAAATCCGGGAAGACCAGGCATGGCATCAGAAGTAGTGTTTGAGTTTTAAACACAAGTGGTTGTGGCCTGCCTTCCTTCCTTCCTTTGTAAACCTATTTACAAAGTATAATGTGAAACAAGCATTTGTGAGGGGAGGCTGCAGTTTGGGCCTGTTCCCCATTTTTTATCATCTCTCTTCTCTGTCTCTTTTTTTAATATTTTTTTCAGTGCTTTTTTTGTGATGGTATGGCCCGGAACGGCGTACCGTCATCTATTTTCCAGCCCACAGAAAAGGAATGGGATTTCCCCTGCATGTACTGGCACCTGTTTTCCTGGGGAGGCTTGGCTCCTGATGGAAGGCTGCTCAGAATGCATGGTGGGTTTTTTTCCAGCTCCCAGCATGGCACTTTGGCTCTTAAAGGGGCCGTGACCGTATTTCGGCCCGCAGCACGGTCTTTTTTTTGCTCAACAAGTTTGCCCCAGAGTACCGGCACCTTTTTTGTTACAAAAAAAGTGACCAAGGGCGGTAGCGAAGGAACTGAGGAGAGTTGGGCTGCGCACACAAAGTGCAAAGGCGCAAATGCCATGAGGCGCCTATCATGCATGCGTGGCCCAAATGGCTACTGCTGTGAAAAATTCCAATCTGCAGTGCTAGAACAACCCAATATCAACAGTGGAGAGCACCCACAGGGACATCACTCAAAGAAGAACTTGCTAATGCAAGTTAGAAGTGCTTTATTTAACTTTTTAACAGCATAAGAAAATTAATCTTAATGAAAGCTGCTCATAAAATGAAAAAGAGGACTGCAATAAAACATTATGTATGTCACAGATCTCAGTGGAACAAAAGGCATTTTGGACTGTCCACTAAGGGTACATCTACACTGCAACACCTTTTCAAAATAACCAGCGCTATTCCAAAATAGCTTAGTCTGCGTCTACACAGCAGGCAGTTATTTCGAAATAGTGTTAAAATACTGTTAAGCTGGAGGACTTCTTACTCCAACTCCTGTAACCCTCATTGTAGGAGGAATAAGGGAAGTTGGAGGAAGAGTGCTCTATTTCGAAATAAGTGCTGTGTAGACACTCCCTATTTCGAAATACACAATTTCAAAATAAGATACGCAATTGACATAGCTCAATTTGCGTAGCTTATTTTGAGTTAAGCCCTGCAGTGTAGATGCACCCTAAGTGATGAAATAACTGAAAAGGAAGTTTCTGATAGGTCTTAAACCATTTTGGTGCTTCTAAGAAAATCTGAAATATACTCCTACATACTCCTACAAAATTGCCCCTAGTATCAGGTAAACAACCATTGAAATTTTGCCATTCCATTGGCCCTAAAATTTTGACCATCAAAGAAAGCAAGTAGCAGAATATAAAGTAAACTTTGCTGAGACACATGCCAAAAATGCTGCCACTGTAACCATGAAATGTAACACGTAGTTAGAAACAGACCCTATTCTTGAAATCTAGTCTGTTTAAAAGGAAGTGTTTAAAAGTAGTTTCACATGCTACACCTGCCCCCAAATAACTTTTCTATGTTTATTATTGTTTTCTCTCTTCTGTTGCAGTGTGAACGACCCACACAAATAGAAGAAACAGACTGGCTATACAGAAGAAAGACTAAACATGACTACACACACACTGCTCTCAAAGGGTAGGTCTAGACTGTGGGAATTTTTCTGGATACCTCCAGTATCCTGGAAAAACTCCACTGTATCCAGGGAATGCAGAAGAGCAAATGTGCTCTTTCAGGGAGCCCTGTATATCTCGTAGCTGCGTAATTTGCATAGCTTTTTCCAAAAAAAGACTATAGTGTAGACCTAGCCAAAATGAACAAACTAAAGAAAGAAAAAAAAATTTCTTTTATCTTTCAATTTCAGTAATCTTCATTGTTATGTGGAACAGTAATAAGTGAAAAATATTCAAACTGAAGTGGATTTGTTGTGCAAGCAATAAAATCTTTCAAAACAGCTAGGCTTGCATTTCATGTGTGAACGCTCTTACAGTTATTTAAACTGTTGTTCACAGGCACTGTGCACAACACATAGATAAAAACATGCTCATCTGAATATCCATAAATGTAAAGGGATTATGAATACTAACTAAATGAATTGGAGGCATATGTTTGCAAGCAGACTCAGCATGTGTGTGTGCGTGCGTGCGTGCGTGCGTGCGTGTACTGTATTTATCCAAATCTGATAGAAGAGATTTGAAGTTAAATAAAGTGGGTTTGCATTACTACATATTTTTGCCCCGTTAAGATTTTCCTTTTACTTTCTGCTTCACTTATTGGCACATAACTTCCATAACCATTTATATTACCTCTGAAATTGGCCAAATTAGTTTTCAAGAATAAAAAGATACTTTAGAACATGGACGCAAATCTGCCACCTTTAGTTACACTGAGTAAGTACCTTGCCTTGGATAACTCCTGAAGCAAGGCACTACACAACCTGAATAAGGATGGCAGAATTAGTTCCATTCCTTGAGCAATTCTAGTGTATTTTTAAAAAAGTTTTAAGCATAATGCTAGATACTGAATGTTTAAAATAAAGTGTGCTACAATATAAAGTATTTTGTAAAATAGATTATTCTTAGCTTGCAAGATGGAAACCATTGATTTTTTAAAAAAAAACACAGTAATGTAATCCTGTTAAAGTCTAATAGCAAAAGAAAGTACATGGGCCACTATATATAGAAAGTTAAATACAAATTAGGAGCAAATATAGGCTCATTCATAGCACTACCATACAATTTCTTTAACACTTACACCATTTAGATGAACAATATTTTCACTCATTCACACAGTTCAGTATAAATATAAAACAAGGTACCCCTTAAGCATTTTAAGTAACAAATTAAACATTTACGTTTTTTACTGTGCAGTGAGGCTTAACATTTATGCAGCTTCAAAACTAAAGTACAGCCTCAAGGGACGCCTCTCCACTGACAAATTAATACCTTAGAGAATAGAGCTGAATGGTGGCAATGAACTCATTTGTTCCCCCAATAATGAAGAATGACTCTTTCTTTACCACATCTGTGAATGTTGCCATGGTGACCCAGGCTTACCTCATTGCTTCTCGAAGTGCCCCACGTTCACTAAGAGTCGTATGCTTGATGTCATCAAAATTATTTTCTAGCATCTCACAGTTCTGCAATAAATGAAAGAATCCATATTAGATTCTTAAGCAGCATTCTAGCGTCATAACTTATATTCACTGTAGTGCAAGCCTAACTCATTTATATTGTTTATATATTCACACAAATTATGCATTCTGTTTTAATTGCACAGAAGTCATTAAAAGCGACATTGTGAATTCAGTAACAAAGAAAGAACAAAAGCTTATGATATGGTTGTCATGGAAATCCTTTTATAAGTTTTTTATATTGTGGTATATAGAATTTTTTTCTAAATCAATGTTTGAAGGAATAACAGGCTGCAAAATTACTGCTAGATATAACAAGCAAACTTGAAAGTGTGGCAAAGTAGAAATAAAAATACTGAATTTAGAAATCATAATCTATACTTTAAATTCTGTACAAATGAATATTCAGTATAACATGAAAAGATTAATAATCCTAAATTGTGTGAGTTTCAAAACATTGTAGCAAACTTGAAGGTAGTCTATTTATAAAGCTATCACAGCAGTTGATTACGATTTTTTTCTCAAACTGCAGTAGTAAAGGCCCTAGTACTTCCAAATGAAAAGACAATTTATTTTAATGACATGGAAATAATAAGCAGTTTTGTGAGAATAAAAGAAATTAAAGAAAATAATTATGCCAAAATAGCCTTCTCAATACGTCATCTGTTAATTCTTAAACGTATAGCAAGCTCTACTATTCAGGGTTATGCCTTTTTTCCATCTCCAAATTCCTATTGAAACAACAGGTCTGATTCTCTATTGCTATGTATCTTCTGAAGTCATCATACCTTTGCAAAGTGAGTACCTTCTAGAAAGCATAATATTGAGTTTTAGAAGAATACAACACAATTATTTCTATTTTTCAGTTACTATTTTAAGTTCACACTTAAAAGTAACACATTCATCAGAATCAAAATTCATCTTAAGCAAAAAAAATCATTTTTATTTATTTATTTACATTTTATTCGTATTTTACTTGTAGTTTATTACTGTTTATAATAGGTAGATAATTTTATACTGCACATTTTAAAAGATAAAAACGAATACATGGACTATATACAGAAAACCTTCTCTTCTGTCAATTCATTTTACAATCTATAGCTACCACAATTACACTTGAACTGCCTTAATCCAGAAACCTTGTGAAATAGGATACGCCAAATTATGGAATTTTCTGGACCATGGGTATTCATATATACTTTTGTTTTGAAGGTACAAATTCAGTATGTGGAGCCCAGTATGCATCTGGGGACAGGGCATCAGGTAAGCACCCCACTCTCATTCCCCTCAGACCCCACACTCCCATCCCCCTCATGTACCCTGCCTCTCTCCCAGACCCTGCACCTCCAGCGCTATGGGAGTGGCAGGGGAAAAGCGTCCAGAGAAGTGTTTCACTGCATTGTCGTTCCCCCAGCCGGTGGAAAGGGGAAGTGGCAGCACACAGATTCGCTTCCTCCCTCCTCTTTCACGAGATTCTGGAGGTTCAAGTATATTACTTACAGCTTGCATGAAAGAAAAAATACTACTCAGTCTTGTGTGTAACTTTTTAAAAAGATCTTACCAGCTTGTTGATCTAATAAAATTAGTTTTACTTTGAACTAATACTACATACATTAATATGTATTATTAAACAGGTTACTGTACATGCAATAAAAAATTCAAACCAGTAAAAATAATTTGATGTAATTTCACATGTTTAAGGAACTTTCCTGAGTCATCTCTTTTTTAAAAAGTAATTTAAAAACATTGCATATTTCCATAAACCTATCATGATTTTCACTGGTTTAAGTTTTTTCCTCACTTACAGTGCACTGTACAGTCAATATGCCTTTCTATGGTAAAATCCTGCTCACCACACATACTTGGTCAATGAGAGTACTCAGGTCAGTATGACAACCAGGATTTAGACCTACAAGAAAATATTTCTTTATTGAGAGATGTGTGCATTGATCTTTGGGATAAACATATATACAGACAGGTCAATTATATCAAATTGACATACATTTAAGACATACATATAAGACATACATATAAGAATTTCAATCGGGAAATACCAGTATATCATAGAAATCTAGGACTGAAGAAAAGAGGTCTTCTAATCTATCCCCCCAATCCTGTGGCAGGACTAAGAATACGCAGGCATTCCTGTCAGACATTTGTGCTGCCAGTACTTCAAAACCCCCAATAAGGTGATTCCACCTTAGTATCCTGATCTATCATAGGCTATGTCTAAACTACATCCCTCTTTCGAAAGAGGGATATAAATTTAGACAGATCGAAATTGCAAATGAGACCGGGATTTGAATTTCCTGCACTTCATTTGCATAATGGTGGCCGTGTGTTCTTTTGAAAATGGGTATTTCGAAAATGAAACCACAGTCTAGACACAGTCCTTTTGAAAAAAACCCACTTTTTTTGGAAAGATCTTGTATGCCTCAGGGTTTGTTTGTTTTTTAAAGAACCGCATCTAGACAACAGTTTTACTTTCGAAATACCCATTTTCAAAAGAACGCGCGGCCGCCATTATGCAAATGAAACATGGGAAATTTAAATCCCGGCTTCATTTGCAATTTCGATCTGTCTAATTTACACCCCCCTTTTGAAAGAGGAATGTAGGTTAGACATGCCCATAATGTACTAGCAAACCTGTGTGAATAACTGATTTGTTTTGTTTGCTGGCGATTCCAAAACACATACACCGACCTTAGAAAACGAAGCACAGTAATAAAAGCAATTCATTTTGGGTCAAAAGAAACATTTCTTTGGACTTGAACAAAATATTTTGGTCTGATTTTGATATTTATATTTACTTTTTTTAAATCCTAAAGGAAATTTCAATACAAAAAGCCTTTTTAAATAAAAAAACCTAAATATTGTTTCAAATATGACAATATTTTCATTTTTCAGAATGTTTTAAAAGTTTTTTTGTTTGTTTTTAATGAAAGACTTTGGTAATAAATACATGAATTCCTGAAATATTTTGGTTGACCCAAATCTACATTTTTTACCAACAAAAGTTTTGAGCAACACATTTTCCCCAGGTCTACTCAACACTAAAGCCTCTTTGAAACCAAATCAAATCAAACCTTCTGCTCCTCTGGAAAAACTAGGTTAAGAAACGGGGTTTGGGAAACACCCTGAAACTCAACATCCACAGTTGTTCAAAAGAAAAGCAGGAACACAGGGCTCTTTATTCTGAACATCCTACTTTCAGCTATTGTTAGATACAGTCTAGGAACCATAAGCTCAAATGTGCCAGCTGTTCTCTACTGTGGGTATAAAATATAAGGAGACACATATAGGGAAATCATACAGGATTTACAGACGAAAATCAATTCCCTTTCAATAGCACTTGTAAATGAATAGCCATATATTATCAGCAGAGTTCCAGTGATTCCAAGTAGAAAGCACAGTTAAGTACCACCAGATACTGCTCTAACCAACTTTTCCTCAAGGTCTATGTTGAGCACATTGTTATCCTGCAACTAAACAAATGCAAAGGCATGAAGTCCACATTCAAAGAAAAGGCTTCAATCTTCTAGTCTAGCGAGACTAAAAAATAAGTCTACTTGACCATTAATATCTGGACATCCAAAAGTATTCAAGGAATAAACAAGGTACCCAATTTACAGATTTAGGCCATGTCTACATTATGAGATAAGGTTGAATTTATTAAGGTAAACTTTTTAGCCCCCAGTTTTGTAAAGTTGAAAGTACACGTCTTTACTGTGCACAGGAATTCAACGCAGTTCAAAGTAGTGCATCCCCTGTACAGTGGTTACTGTCAACTTTGAGAGTGATGTCCTGTAGGTAGCTATCCCACAGTTCCTGCTTCCCTTTGCATTCTGGGTTATGTTCCCAGTGCATGCTGGGACCAAGAGCGTGCAGCAGATGGCTGATGTGGATATATGCCATCAGTATCCCATAATGCACTCGTCTCATCCTTCCCCACTGAATGCCAGCAACAGCACTCTCTTTGCACCCTTTTTTCTCTAGTTATCTGTGAAGACTCAATAGCAGTGTAAGCATGGAACCCGTTGTGGATCCCGATGAGTATCAAAACATTATGGCAATCATATTAACCTATTAGCGGGCCTTATGCTAGAGTATATCTGAGTGTATATACAAAAATAATCTCCAGAGGCCATGAACATACTCTTCTTTGGAGCACTTGAGTTGAGTGACTGGCAAATGCTGCCAGCATTTGATCCTCTGATACAGTGGAATGACGGTTCGAGTGCCATGAGACAAGCACAGAATGGTGGGACCGCATAGCTATGCAGGTATGAGATGATCGGCAGTGGCTGCAAAGCTTCCACATGTGTAAGGTCACTTTCATGAAAGTTTGTGAATTGCTTTCCTGCACCCTGAAGCACAAGAATACCAGAATGAGACCCACTCTGACAGTGGAGGAGTACACAGAAATTGCCCTGTGGAAGCTTGCAACACCAGACAGCTACTGGGAATCAATTTGGAGTAGGGAAATCATCCAAAGCACAGGATGTGGTGGTGATGAGGGATTTCAACTATCCAGATATCTGTTGGAAAACTAACACAGCAGGGTATAGATTATCCAATAAGTTCTTGGACTGCATTGAAGACATCTTTTTATTTCAGAAGGTTGAGAAAGCTACTAGAGGGGAAGTTGTTCTAGATCTGATTTTAACAAACAAGAAGGAAGGGGTTGAAAATTTGAAAGTAGAAGGCATCTTGGGTAAAAGTGATCATGAAATCATAGAGTTCATGATTCTAAGGAATGATAATGCAGTAAGGAACAGTTCATCTACAGGCTAAGCAAGTGCAGAATGGTGGTAAAATGTGCATTGGGGCATTTAAAGGGAAAGTTATGCAGTTTACTGACTAATTTAGGGAATGCAATATTCCTATTGTGGAAGCAACCTGCTGTGTAATCCATAATATTTGTGAGAGGAAGGGGGAAAGTTGTCTGGTTGGGTTGGGGGTGGGGCACAAGGGAGAGCACCTAGCCAGTAATTATGAGCAGCCAGAAACCAGGGCAATAAAAAGAGCACAGTGAGGGGCAGTAGAAATCAGAAAGGCTTTGAAAGACACTTTTAAGAATGACTGGATTAGAGTGTCATGCATGTTGTTCTCAATGAGGTACCCCTGCATTCAGTATGCTTGCTTGTAACCCCTCCCACTCTTCAACACCCTTCAATAAGACTGTTTGTTCAGAAATCATGTATTCTTATTTAGGGAACACAGCAAAGTCTGAAAAGGAATTCAGGGTGGGAGCTTGGGGAGGGGGGTGCATGCAGAGCAGATGAACAGAAGACATGTATGTGAACTAGGATGGGCATTTTATACAATTTAATTATCTCCCTTTGTGGTCTTTCATACATGTGAGTTGACTGAGCAGTGTGCCTCAGGAGAGAACCCTAACACAATCCTCTGAGAGAAAATAGAATGGAGGTACTTCTCCATATGCACCTATCAGGATAATGTATACAAGAATCAGCATGGATACTTGATTTCTTTAACCAGTGGAAGGATATCACTGTCTCACAAGACTGGTACAGTATTTTATTGTTATATATATAGCCTTTCTGCATCCCTTGCAAACACATACAAACACAAGACCTCAAATTTATCCATTGATCTATTAGGCTCACATATTACTTTCACCATCTGCACTCTTACAACTCTTTAAAAATACCTTTTCAGGGGAAAAGAGCAATTGTTTATGGCTTGCAACTATCATTCCTAATTAGTGGGATTCAATAAATCAAGTAACTTGGTTCAAAGCCTTGAATTTTCTGCATATCCGTGAAGTACTCAAAAAAACAACACTCAACCCCAGGAATCTTCTCCATGTATAGGTGGGGAACAAAAATTGGATTGAAGTTGCCACCAGGCCACTACTGTAGTATTTCAGCACAATTAGCAGCAACAGCCTGTTGCTCCCCAACAAAAATGTTTACAGACCACCTGCTCACTGGTCATTCACTACCTTTAAGTTTAGGTTCCAATCATTTCAAAGACATAAGTAAATAAAAATTAAACTCAGCCTTTGGCTAAAACCAATTGTAGAAAAGCTCAGCCAAAAAAAAAGGGATTTTTCAAAGAGATAAGCATATGAAAACACAAATTTGATTATGCTCTTAACTACAGCAGCCACAAATGCTACAACTTTGACAAACTATGATCAGGACAAATTATACATTCAGAAGTCTAAAGGAAAAGGAAGGATAAAATTCAATCTACTGTATTTAATAATAAGACTAGATTAATATCATAAATATTTTGCATAGGACAGTTGTAGGTTTTTTGGTGCATAACACTGCAACGGTTTAAATATAATGAGCAATTAAATTCCCAGGTGTTCCAGTTTCAGCAGCAATTATATTTGAAAATGTAACCACAAGCAGTGAAAAAAGTTGTCTTTGGTAGCTTTCTGCCAAGTTATTTCCCTTGTGTCTAAATAAGGTCAAAAAAATTCATATATGATGGAATAATTCTATAGTATTTTATATTTTAGTTCTGATTACAGTCATATAGTGCTGAATTATACCAAATCAAAAAACACCTCAAAAGAGATTTATGACAGCAAAGCAAATACAAGAAGACATGGTTAAAATCAAAACTAAATGAAACAAGGTCATTAGTAGTTGTGCTATTGTTCCAAAAGGAAATCAAAGCCTAAAATCTATTTTTAAAAAATTCTAACATTAACCACTTCAAATAAAAGGTCAGGTATTAGGTTGTGAAATGAACTGGAGGCAAGATAGATCAGAAAGAAGTTCGATAGACATAAATAAATGGTTCATTTAAACAGATATTAAACCTGAACTAAAGCGTATTGTATCTAAATGAGAAAAAAAAGTCTGTTAGACTCAAGACCTCATTTCTACAGGGAATAAATTGAACCTATTAAATTTTATCCTGACTCTAAAAATAATAATAATTATCACATTTAAATAAACCCATTAGCACTTATGAAAAAAACACAAAAGTTCACAACCTATACTAGCTCCTTATGACTATAGAGGCTCTTACAAAAAGACAAAATATAAGACATTTTAATATAAGAAGACTACTACAATAATATCATTGAATAAAACGTAACAGCCCTTCTCATCTTCCCCCGGCCCCCAGCCAAGAGATTATCAATGACTGTAGGAGGGAGGTGATTGTCCTGGTCTCAATCCAGAAAATCTCCATCCCTCAGACTCACTGAACATTGGCATCATCTGATGGCTTCCCCAGAACATTAATGAAGCTTTAATTTATACCATGGGGAACACAGGAAAGAAGTCACATTATGGGAGCAAAGCAAAGCAAATTGGAGGGGCTCCTGTACAGTGCGGGATGAAGAAGGAGAATGGACATGAGTGAAGAACAGAGATTAATTAAAAAACCCGAATACTAATATGACCTGTACCTAGCATAACCATGAATGTTTTGCTATCATTTGTTTATTGCAATTTGTTTGCCTCATCTATATAAACTGTAAAGGCTGTGTCTAGACTGGCAAGTTCTTCCGGAAAATCAGCCGCTTTTCCGGAAAAACTTGCCAGCTGTCTACACTGGCCGCTTGATTTTCCGCAAAAGCAATGGCGATCTAGTGTGCGAAATCAGCTGCTTTTCCGGAAAAGCTTTGCGCTCCCGTTCGGGCAAAAGTCCTTTTTCCGAAAAACTGTGCGGAAAAGGGCCAGTGTAGACAGCTAGCTAACGCTTTTCGAAAAAGCAGAATAAATGGAAAAAGCGGTTTGGGCGCCTGGAGACCCGTAGGAGCCCCGGACTTCCTGGTAACCCGAGCTCTTAAAGCAGTCGCAGGCTGCTGAGTGCACGTGGCAGGAGCGTGCCTCAGGCCTACGACTGAGGTCTGCCACCTTGCCCCCTGCTGTGACCAGCAGCCATCAGAGCCCAGCCATGGCAGCTCCGGGCGGTGAGCCACCTGCACCCCCAGCGCAGGAGGCCCCCAGGGGCCACAAAAAACGGGCTCCCTCCTGGACCCCCAGGGAGCTGGAGACCCTCCTTGACCTATGGCAGGAGGAGGGTCTCCATGATACCCGGTCCCGGCACCGCAATGCAGATATATTTGGCCGCATGGCCGAGGCTCTGGCCCACCAGGGACACCCTGCCCGGAACATTGAGCAAGTCTGGGCAAAGGTGAAGGAGCTCCGGCTCGGGTACATGAGGGCCAGCGAGGGCAGGGGGGCAGGACCAGACACCTGCCCCCATTACGACCGGCTGCATGCCATCCTGGGCCAGCCAGCCCCGCAAAGCCCGGACGTGCCAGTGGACACCTGCCAGCGCCCCCCCGTCATCCGAACCACCGAGGCGGAGGAAGGAGAAAGCAGCACTTCGGGAGAGGAGGCCAGCGTTGCCACCCAGCAGGCCCCCTCCAGCAGCTCCTCCGAGGCCGGGGAAGGATCCACCGGTGAGTCTTTGCAGTTTGCACTCACAAGGGCGGAGGGCGGGGAGAGCCAGGCGCCCGGAGGAGGGAGGGAGAGAGCATGTCACTCAGGCCACGTGAGCTGCATGCTGTGTAGCATTAGGCAGCAAGCAGCACGTGCAACCACGTGCAGCCTGGTGACCGAGCGTCACGTGGCCACGGCAGGCAGCTGCAGGGCACGCCTGGGACCGTGCTGCTCACACACATGCGGCGGGACCAGGGGGAAGGGTGGATGCCGGCTGGAACTGGCCAGGGCCCCAGGGACTCAGCCCAGAGCCTGCACCTCCGCCAAGGGTGCAGCACGGAGAACGGCACACTGTCTCATGCCTGGCTGTGAGGCACAGCCAGCTACTCTTGGGTAAACCGCAGCATCACAGTCCTGTGACCGTGACCCCCACTGAGCCCCTCGCCTGCTCCCGGTGCCTTGGCTGGCTCCCCGAGGGAAGTCCCCACTGTGGCCACACATGTCCCTGGGCTACCGGGGTTGTGAGAGGGATAGTGGGAGGGAGAAGGGCCGCCCTGAGTTTTGCTGCAAGGATGGGACACCCCCCCACCAGTCACTCTTCTGGTTCCATCCAGGAGATATCCCACGCGATGGGATCTGAGAGCCCAGACCACCTCTGCTAGATGTGCTCCCAGGCACTGTGTGGGGATGCATCTCGCTCCCTGTCAAACACCAGTGATTAGCCCAAAGCTTTCACAGTCTCCACCGGCAGGGAGTTCCACAGGTGAATGCAACACAAGCGCCCTACCGCCCTCCACGGGGCCAGGACACAGACGGAGGTTACAATACCTGGAGGAGGACCCTACTCCAGGGGCGGTCCTCCTTGTAAACATACAACACGGGGGGCAGGGGGGGAACCGAGTGGGCCCAAGCCACACAACTGTGGGGTCACCTGGGCTCAGGGGTGGAGGGCATGAGGTATGGGGACAGTGGACGGCCTGCCTGACTGACCCATCCTTTCTTCTCTTCCCTGCAGTGGGACCGAGCACAAGCCGGGGACCCTCCAGTCCGGCAGCAGCGGCACCCCAGCTGGCCAACCACAGAGGCGCAGGCTCCGCCACCGGGACCAGCTGCTTCACCGCCACGTCCTAGCGGTGGAGGCAATCCAGGGCTCCATTAGGGAGCGCGTCCAAGGGGACCTTCAGTGGCGGCAGGAGGCCTGGGGTGCCTTCCAGGCACAATGCACGCGGATGGCCGACTCCATGGCCATCCTCACAACACACATCGTGCACACCATCCACTGTGGCATGGCCGTACCCTATGCCCCCGCCATCCCTCCCGTAGCAGTGCCCATGCCCCCTCCTGCCCCTGCAATGGCCCCTGCTCCTATCCCAGCTCCTGCCCCTGCTCCTGCCGCCCCTGCTCCTATGCCCCCAGCTCCTGCCACTGCTCCTGCCGCCCCTGCTCCTATGCCCCCAGCTCCTGCCCACCTCCCCGTGCAGCCTGCCCCGACGTGGCATGCCCCGCATGTGCAGGTCCGCCCCCGCAGGAGCACTCGCAGGGGCCACCCAGTACCAGTAGCTCCTCCCCCTCCCCGTCCCAGTTGAAGGTCTCCTCCCCCTTCCCCTTGTAAATAAAAAGTCTATTGTTCAGTTGATTATTGTGTTGGTTATTGTGTACTCGAGGTAACTGTAAGAAATGATTTGAGATGCCAATTAGCCACCTAAATTTAAAAGGGTTACAAAATCACGGACACCAAATTCTGTATTCTATCACGGTGGTCCCTTTAAGTGGTCATTGGTTTGTAGGCGCATAAATAAATACTGAGACTTTTAAGTAAAATTTAAACCACAAACTATATTAACATAGATAACAAACAAGCAAGAAAGGTTAAAAGCGCACACTAAAGATTATGTAACATAGTCTAGACTCAGGGGACGATTGGTAGTGTTGCTGGCAACCTCAATCCTTTGGTCCTTCCGGGCCTCGGAGAGGAACAGCCAGGAGATCCTCGACGGAAGATGACAGCGAAGCTGGCAACCTCAATCCTTTGGTCCTTCCGGGCCTCGGGAGAGAAACAGCCAGGAGATCCTCGAAGGCGACTGGAATCGGTGCGCTGACTCGAGCCTTCCGCACGAACCACGAATCCTCTTTCCTGTTCTTCGGGACAGCTCGGACAGGCGATGGTGGCCTAAACCCTAGCCTAAACTAAAAGAAAAACCCTAACTACATCCGACGCACCCGACGAACAGTCACGATGACAGCCGATGTGCTTGGAACCGATGCTTTACAATTGGGGGGAAGGTAAGGGGAGGTGGTGGGGAAGGGTAGGGGATGGAAGGGAGTCGAATGGGGAGACCCAGGCGACCCTACTACGGGGCTTGTGCGAACATGTCCACCAGGGCCTCTCTGATGGCGCGCCTGGCGGACGGCAGTTGTGTGGGGCTGTTCGAACGTCTGTGCCTCGGCTGCCATCCATGCAGGGAGGAAGGCCTCCGCACTGCGCTCCACAATGTTGTGGAGCACGCAGCACGCAGCCAGTACCTTCGTTGCAAACAACGGAAGCGGGCTTTCAAACGTCCGAAGGCGAGCTTCACCGGATTTCGGGCCCAGTTGAGGCGGTCGTTGAACCGGGCCGGTTCTGCTCCAGCTGCCCGTGTAGGGCTTCATTAGCCAGGGCAGCAGGGGTAGGCCGCATCCTGATGGCGCCAGATGGGCATAGGCACATCCCGACAGTCAAAGTCCCGCCGGGGAAGTAGGTGCCGCCTCCAGCCTGCGAAAGAGTCCGGAGTTGCGGAGGATGCGGGCGTCGTGTGCCCGGCGGACCAGCCCCGTAGATGTCAGGAAGCGGCCCCGGTGGTCCACGAGGGCCTGCAGAACAATCGAGCAGTACCCCTTCCTGTTCATGAAATGGGCTGCTCGATGCTCCGGGGCCCGGACGGGGATGTGGGTTGTGTCCAGGGCTCCCTCGCAGTTGGGGAACCTGAGGGCAGCGAAGCCGGCCATGGTAGCATCCACGTCGTGCAGGCGGATGACTCTTGGGAGCAGGACATCGTTGATGGCGTGGACGACCTGCAGAAGGGTGCAGAGAAACACAAGGGAACACATCACATACGGCAGGGATGAGTGTGCGCTCCCTTGGGCCCCCCCCTTGATTCCCTCTGTCCTCACGCACGCGCACACACACACACACACACATACCAGGGCCCCCCTCGGCCCACACCCCCCACCCCAGCAGGACTGTGCAAGGGAGGGACAGCCCAAACCCCTGGGTGACCCAGCCTGGAGTCTTGGCTGCCCCTGGGCATGGAGTGCAGCACCCTCCCCCCACCCCACTCCCCCTGGGACTTACCTCCACGACGATTACACCGATGGTTGATCTTCCCACCCCGAATTGCTGTGCCACTGAGTGGTAGCTGTCCGGTGTGGCCAGCTTCCACAGCGCGATGGCGACCCTCTTGTTGACGGGGATGGGTGCACGCAGCCGGGTGATGACTCTCTGTAGCACGGGGGTGAGCCAGGCGCACAGCTGCAGGAACGTCCGCTTTCGCATGCGGAAGTTCCGGAGCCATTGCTGGTCGTCCCATTGTCCAAGGACCAGCCGCTCCCACCAGTCGGTGCTGGTGTCCAGTCTCCAGACTGGCCTCTCCACGGTGGGGTGCTGATGCCACAGGGCTGCCAGGGCCTCCCTGGTGAGGCAGTCGAACGCGATCTCTGCCTCCTGGTCCTGGAACAGCAGGGCACCGGCCTGTAGCACGAGCTGCAGGCACTTGCACATGTCCAACAGGGGCCCGAGCAGGCACATGGACACCCACGGCTCCATGGCAGACAAAGCAGGACAGAAGAAAGAAAACGCAGGAAAAAGCAGTTGGGGGCAAAAGGGTGGTGTCCCCAAAAGTCAGAGGGCAACCACCAAACCTGCTAAGGGTGTCAGTCCCTGCCAGAGGTCCCAGCGCGCGGAGCACGAGACAAGCGGCTGTCGGCGAGACCCCTTTAAGCACGTGTCTGAGCGGGCTCGGCCCCGCCCGGAAAGGTCTGGTGGCCTTTTGCCCTCTTCAAAATGGTTCCGGGATTCTGCTTTTTGCGAAAAAGCGCACCGCCAATCTAGACGTGCTTTTCCGCAAAAGCGCATCGTTATAACAATAACTCCAGGACCAATCTAGACTCGCTTTTCCGGAAATACTTTTAACGGAAAACCTTTTCCGTTAAAAGTATTTCCGGAAAATCATGCCAGTCTAGACGTAGCCTAATATTTTTTAGGGAAATGACTATATGTTCCTGAACTATCTTTGAACCATACCTAGCACATTTTTAACTAATAACTAATAATAGCTATTTCAGATCTGGACACAACATTCACAGTATCAGACTATACCTCTAACAGGATGAGTAAGGCCAATAACTCCAAAATAGCATCAAACAGGGACAAAATTCAGAATTTCACAAATCAGGGCCTTGACTCTTAATAAGGGTTGAACTAATGATGGCTTACATTTTGTGTGACAATCACTTGACTGTTAGGGTTGTGATGGAAAAGAAATCTTACTTTCAAAAAATAACTTTCTAACCCTTGAACAGCCTTATGCTTATATAGAGTGGCATGTACTTCATGGCCACATACTACCCTTTGCTCAGTTTGTGTTACAAAAACAATTCTATTTTTTCCAAGCACCTAGGCACAACCCGGATTCTGAAGCACCTTCTGGCTCTGAAACTCACAGAGTATCTGAAACACACTCGGGCTGCCTAGCATCGTCATCACAGTCTCCGTAAGTCACAGAAGGCACTGTAACTACACTACATCAGGGAGGGCTTAGGAGTCTGAGTCTTGACAAGATCATTATCCAATAACCTAAGCTAAACCATCCTGTGAGCTTCTACTGATCAAGGAACTGATCCCTCTCCCATTGAAATCAATTGCAAATCTCTCATCGACTCAAATGAGGGCAGGATCACGCTCTAAGCCATTTTCTGGTAGTTTAACTGTATCCTGAAATACTTTACATAAGAATTTCAAAGATATCAGTATTACAGATAAGGTCTTACACACATTTCTAGGTAGTTGGGAAAAAATCTTTTGATCTGACAAAAGCTGTAAGACCTATTCTAAAGCTGTCTGTATCACTGAAGTTGAGTAGATATCTTATCCTACTTAACATGCTGCAAATCAAAAGCTTTTTTTGTACCCTCTGCCTTTTTGTGGAGAATGTCTTTAGATGGAAATACTGTTGTCCAATGGGACTACTGAGTTCTTGGATATAAGTGACATAGCATTATTTTAGGAAATATTAACCACTTCCATTAGGAAGATCATGCTTCCTCCAAATATTAATGGAAGCAAATCCTGCAAAGTTTACTGAGGAAAACCTCACATAAATATCAATGGGAATGTTACTTGAGTAAAGACCATAAGACATGTATAATGATTCCAGCCTCTAAAAAAAATTAACATCCCTAAGCTCTGGGCTTTGAATTTTCTGTTCCTAGTGATGCTACAGAAAGGTGCTACAAAGAGTGAACTTTCATGCTCCAACTTCCACCTTTAAAAAATATATAAACATGGTTAGGTACAAATATAATATTCCTCAGACATTTCAGATCTCTTCAGTGAATCTTTCTATTCACTTCAACTGGCATTAGACCTGGCAAATTACATTGGTGTAAAGCCTCAAACAAGACTTGTACATTAAATAATCCTTATTTTAAAATCTGAAACCCTACTTCAGCAGCAAACAGCAAATAATTTTCAACATTTTGACTTTAAAATACTAAATATAAAGGATCATTTGTTTTCAAAAGTTGCCATGCTTCCTAGGGAAGCGATATCAGATTTATTCCAAGTGTAGGTATTACTTCAGCAATGAAATCTTCATTGCATAAAGGGGGTGGGGTGGATAATTGCTTTTTTCTGAAGGTTTATTTCTTTGCAATGACAATAAAAATGTTCCACGTGTTCTTGCTGTTTTATTAATTTTTCTTCTTTTCTCATTGTACCCCAAAAGGCACATCTCAAAGAATGTTTCTGTGGGAAAAATAAATATTTCATTAAAGTACAAGTTTGGATCCAATCTTTTTTTTTTCTTTTTCTTTTTTGCCTTTTTTATTTTCCACCAATTCACAAGTTGATAGCTGGATGTTTAACTTTTTAAATCAAAAGAAACCTCAACAGCTAAGTCTAACAGAGCCTGTCTGTTCACAGCAGAAGAAGAGCATGAACAATTTTACAAATCTGCCACTTCAGAACCCCTTTAAAAGCAAAGAACACTGGATGATAAATTACAAATCAGCACTTGCTTCTCTCTCTTTTGCTTTGTTTGTTATCATAGAGAATACCCAGTTTTCTATTCTTGTATCATATCAGACAGAACCAATAACAGAAATAGGACCAAGACACTGAACTGCAATTTAGATTTCAACCACTGGAACACAACATCTTGCCTTAATTTCAAAGATTTGGAATTAGGGGCCTTAATTTGTGGTTCACCTGCTTATGCCAGTCTTGAATAGGACCCTGATTTGGGATTACAGAAAACTGATTTAGACTTCTAAATGAAACCTAAAGAGCACTTTCAGAAACTTTCTGGCCAAAATGTTCAGAAGCAAAATCTGGCCAATCTCAAGGCTAGCTTTTCAAAATGGCTCAGATCTCATGTAGGCACCGTAATAAGTGGCAAGACTGTCAGAAGAATTCATTAGGTTAGGTTCTGAGGCTTCTGAGAATCTACACATTAATGTTACAATGACAACTGCTGGGTGTTGATCACTTTGAAGAACCTGGACCTAATTTAATGAGCTAAATGGAACCTGAACTCTTTGGGAAATCTGCCCTACTTGTGGGTGCTATGTACTTGTAAATTTGGCCTGAACTTGTTGCAAAATCTGTCTTTACGTTGGCAAACCCACTAGTTACTGACTGAGTCACCTAATTACTGCACTTGAACATGTTTTATCAAGCAACCATGGGAAACAGGTTATGATGGATTAAAATATTTTGCCAGACCAGGGAAGATGCTGCAAGGTTTGAGCATGAGAAGGATGGCGGTGGGGCACTTACTTGGTGCCGTACTCCTGGAGACACACATGGCTCTGCACCCTGTGTTGCTTCAAGGCACCAACTGCTACCACTACAGCAGCGTGGGGAAAAGCCACAAGTGAAGTGTGTTTCTTTGCTGCCTTCCCTCAGCTCAGGGAAGGGGAGCGGCAGTGTGCAGAGCCACATCCTCCTCTGTACCATGGGTGTTCCCATATTAGGTACACTTGGAACACAGAGGTCAAATGTATTGGTATAATACCCATAATTTGATAGGCTTAGCAAGGCAGTCTCTAAATCTGAGTCACTTTGGAAGTGTTTTACTTTTACCTTGTAATATATTTGGCTTTTACACCTTAAAATCTCAGTACAAATATTGACAAATAAATCCTCAGTTCATTGTTGAAGTAGATACGTATCATCCCAATTATATAGTGAAGGAAACTAAAGCAGAGAGAGACTACATGACTTACCCAAGGCTACCCAGCATGTCAGTGTCAGAGATAAGATTAACACTCAGGAGGAGTTTTCCAGTTCCCAGTCCTGTGCTCATCTCAGAATGATCAATGGCACAAGAAGCTGACAATTGGAACTGCACATCATTAAAGCAGAATACATGATTAAAATGTTACTGAGAAAGCTAAACTGGTGACAAAATTTCTCTCTCCTGGCAGGTTAATCTGCCCAGAGAATACTCAGTATTTAGGATTACTGCTTTTAAAATCTTAGTATCGGTAAAGCAACTTTACATTTTCTCAGTCACACATCCACTTCTGCAGTAATGTTTGTGGAAAGACAGAAGTGACATGAACAGATCTGCTGCACAAAATGAAAAAATGTTGCTTAACAGCACGGTTCTGAGTCTGCATGCAAGGCTTGACTTACAAAGTGAATTAGGCATGTCAATTAAGTGATGAAGAGCACTGGAAAATGAACATGCATTCCCTCTACTTCTATCACACCTTTGGCGCTATTCTGCACTTTCCTCCAGAACTTTATCTTGAGAATGTTACCCAAGCTGATAACTGTGTAATGGCATGCTGAACACCATTCATACTGGTATTTAGGCCAGCCATCATACGGTACTTGCTGATGTTGTTTTCTGCATGAGTTACTGAATTTTACAGGTGGGGGGAGGCACCATTTGACCATACCCAGCTGATCATAAGTCACATCCCCTTTTCATTTATGTAAGGAAACATCACAGATTGAATTACATGGTGTCCCATGTGTCATAGTATGTGGTGTACCACCATACTTAGCTTTTTTTATCTAGGGCAGTGCTTTTTAGAGCTCTTCCCAACAAAATCTGTTATTTTCATTTCCCCTCAGATCATGGGAATATATGGATGTCTGTGTTTATGTTCAAATTTTGTCCAAATGCAAATTATTGACATTAGTCATAGCGAAAAGTGTTTCTCACTATATAAAACAGACATGGTCCAAAGCCCATAGAGGTTAAGGGAATTCTTTTCATTAAATTCAATATGCAGTTGCGTATACAGAAGTGCACACTGAATGCATAAACACCCAGATTTTTTAGTGCTGAATTTGAGACAGCTTGTGCCCAATTTTCAAAGCTGCTGAAGATCTATAGCTTTCAATGTAGTTTCATCAATACCTTTGCAAATCAGACAAGAGACTTCTCAAGTTGGGCTCCAAAACAACAAAAAAGGCAAACAAAAGAATGCTTGTGGATGACTATATTACAGAACATGAAAATTTGAGACATACTGTATTATCAGTCACCTTTAAAATATTTATTTCTCTCATACAGTGAACTTCTCAGTGTGATTTTATAATGAATATGGAGTGTGTATTTCCCTATTGATCTGCTTACTGATATACAAAATGTTAGCACTGATAATCACTTGTTATTCTGGAAAATCTCTGAATTATTTAATCAGTAGAAAACTTTAGAAATAACTGCCTTGTGTTTTATAAACCCGAAGCAAAATTATAAAAGGAATTTAAACTGTAATATATTGCTGCAAGGATAATTATTAAGGGAAAACACAGCTGACATTTTCTGATTTATGCACACAATCAGAGATGGAGTCCAAGGACTGTGACATAATTATCTTCATGCTAACAATTTTTGTAAATCTCTTGACAGAATTTTAGCTAATTTTAAAATGCCTTCTGAAGATTAGCACTTAAAATTGTTGGGGAAAACAGCACAATTTATTAGCAAGGGTATAATTGTAAACCTTCCAAATACTCATTGTGAATATCATTTAGACAGTAACTCCTGCTTTAGCAGCTGGTATATAAGACTCCAGTTTATGGAATCTTGAAACAACAGAGAGTGGAATCTAATTAAACGGGATTACATGCCAAACAAAAATTATTAAAAACAGACTAATAGACAATTGTTATGAATTTAGAAGGCTATGCCAACTTCTTCCAGTATGAACTTATGTAACTGTTAAAGCGAAAGCTTTATTCCTATAAAACCTATACAATCTTAGCAGACTTTTTTTTTCTTGTTTTACTTGGAACAGATTATTTTTTTACACTGAAACAACACAAAAAAGCTAAATGCTGCCATTGATCTCCTTTCACAGATTAAGTACCCACCTGATGATGTATAAAATTATTAAAATATGTTTTTATTTATTGTAATGTTGCTACTATGAGTCATTAAAATTAAACATTTGTTATATTGCTATATAGTAAAGCCCCTAGAAACTCTATCATTACATAAATTAGCTCATATAGATGTCATTGCAAATTGGTTACTTAACATCCATTTAATAAATCTATGGAATATGCTTTTTTTAAAAGTGTTTAGTACATAACCTATTAAATTCCTCCCTGTTTCCTATGACTTGTTCTGGTATGTTTTCAAAGGAATTCTTATTCCAAATGGGAAGTAGAGGCACCATAAAATGGTAAATAAGTTGTTCACTATTAAAAGAAATCCAGTGTTTATTTTTTTTCAATATATGTATTCCTATTATCTTGAAAAAGACTATCTTGAGCCTTAGGCTGTTTACATAACATTTGACATCACATCATTCATAATATATGAAGATCTGCTATACATCAATCCTTATATTACTTTATACATTCACTCTTGCTAACTGGGTTCTTTAAATGATTTTGAATGTTCTAGAGCCATCTATATACAATATGTTTATTAATACCTCAAGAAAAACTGATATTCTTTCAACAGAAAAGGGGCCTAAGTTTTTGTAATCAATAAAAGTCAATACAAGAAAATGTGTTAACTAGGATCCTGGGTAGCAATCAATGCCTCATTAGCCTAACAGCATTAGTTTGTTCACTTGGTACTCCAGAAAAATATTTTCTTGAATGTACTGTGGTATTGTACATATATCAACGTGTGCCAGATAACTCATTCCTAATGTCTTACACATAAAATGTTGGCCCTGAAAGCCAAAGTATTTTTGAAAGAGTTGAATTGGTATGAGAATGCTTTAGTGAGCTGTTTTGGAGCTATATGGAAATTTTAGAATATTTTTAAAAACCTATTAACTATCATCAGTGCTATCGATGTAATTGGAAATTTCTGACTGGTGGGAATGTACTTCAGATTTGCGTTCTCAGTTTTAAAATCACCAAGTAAATTAAAGTAGAAAAGCCACATACAATAATTTACTGTATTATTCAGCTGCAAAAACCCATCCAGTTTCAGTTGAAATAGCATTTTGCTAGCTTTTTTCTAAGTGTAGTCCATGTGCAAATTTCACATGGTAAATTCATACAACTGTTCACATTTACATAAATGCAGACTATCATGTTTTCCATTCAAATTGTTGCCAAGGCAGTTGCCGTCACCATGTGCTTCAACTGGGAAACAACATATCTGATAATATTGATACAGTGAAGAAGAAAAAGACAAGTCTGAAAGAAGCAATAGGACAAAGCACACAGTACAGTAAAACTCCATTAGTCCGGCATCCTATGCTCCGGCACTCCTGATGGTCCGGCACCATCAGGAACCTGGAAGTGCTCGGGGCAGCCGGACAATTGGAGCTTCTCTGCCCCCAGCTTCCCCGATTCAGCCGCTGCTGAAACTGACCAGCAGCTGAATCGGGAAGCCGGGGGCAGAGCAGCTGGGGTGCTGCCGGGTTGGTCCCGTAGTGCCGGCGCGCTACGGGACCAACCCAGCAGCACCCCAGCTGCTCTGCCCCAGGCGTCCCCAAGAGCAGCTGGGGTGCTGCCGGGTTGGTCTCGCAGTGCTGAGGGGCGGCGCTACCAGACCAACCCGGCAGCACCCCAGCTGCTCTGCGCAGGCGTCACGATTCAGCTGCTGCTGAAACTGACCAGCAGCGGCTGAATCGGGGACGCCTGGGACAGAGCCGGACTATTGGAAGGGGGGGCTATGAGGGGTCTGGGGTGGCATCCCCCCCTTCTGATAGTCCGGCATATCTGATAATCCGGCACCCCCTGGGTCCTAAAGGTGCTGGATTATCGGAAGTTTACTGTATTACAAACACAGAGTATCAATCCACAGATCCCAAGAGAGAAGAACAAAAACCTTTCCTGTAGAAAATGTGGCAATACAGCAAAGCCATTGCTGAAAACAATATCCAGCAAAGGCAGCAGACAAAACAAGAAATGCCACTAAATAGAAAGCATACTGGCCTGTAGCTTCTGAGGTGAAGATGGTTTGTTTGTCTGAGCAAATGGAAAAGCAAACGCTTTGGCTCCCCTCAATAACTGAATCTCCCTGACTTTCCTTTCCTCATGGCATTCAGCATTTTTTATGGCTTGGGGAAGGGAGTTGTTGGCCAGTTCTCTGGATACGAGGATGCAGCAGCAGTACAGTATCTCCTCTGCTAATGAAGGAATGTTTTAATCCCTTTCCACATCTGAGTTGCCAATTTACAACTGGGAACGGCAGCTCTTTCTTTTGGAATTAAAATACCACCAGCTTTTTAGGCTTTGCTGTGAGCATTTTACAAGACATCAGCTTTTGCTAATCAACACTTTAATGCTAGAATTGTATCCTCACTGTCAGATTAAATCATAGAATCATAGAATCCTAGGGCTGGAAGAGACCACAGGAAGTCATCAAGTCCAGCCCCCTGCCCAAAGCAGGACCAATCCAAACTAAATCAACCCAGCCAGGGCTTTGTCAAGCTGAGACTTAAAAACCTCTAGGGATGGAGATTCCACCACTCCACCACCCTCCTAGTAAAATAGTTTTTCCTAATATCCAATCTAGACCTCCTCCACCACTGTTACTTGAGACCATTGCTCCTTGTTCTGCCATCCATCACTACTGAGAACAGCCTCTCTCCATCCTCTTTGGAACTCCCTTCAGGAAGCTGAAGGTTTCTATCAAATCCCCCCTCACTCTTCTCTTCTGCAGACTAAGTAAACCCAAATCCCTCAGCCTCTCCTTATAGGTCATGTGCTCCAGCCCCCTAATCATTTTGGTTGCCCTCTGCTGGACCCTCTCCAATGCATCCACATCCTTTCTATAGTGGGGGCCCAGAACTGGATGCAATACTCCAGATGTGGCCTCACCAGAGCTGAATAAAACTTAGGGTTTAAATTGACCTGGTTTTAAAGTGGTTTTTCACCTCCCTCTCAGCATTCCAGGGACCCAGTGCAGAGGTTGGGTTGTAAAATGCATAATGTTGCAGTTTGGCAGGTGCCCAATGGAAATAATTATTCATCAGTGGTTCAGTTCACTGATGAACCAGAATCAGAAATGAATCAGAAGGTGGCATCACCTAAAGAAGGTGGTGAATGAGTTTGGGGTTCCCATCTGCTACAACAGGATAGCAAAGCTCCTTTCCCCATATATCCTGGACTCTCAAATGAGAGGAGAATGGTGAGGTCCCAAAAACAGTGCTGGAGGAACCAGTTTGAAGGTGGTAAGGCTGAGAACAGCCCTCTTCAAGGTGGTACAAATTACTGGAGGAAGATTTGCCTCCACCAGATGAGTTTTTGCCATATCTATTAAGTTAATACTGTTGCCTAGTTAAACCACTTTCCTGATGTCTTGTCTTTCTTCCTGTGCTGTCTGTGAAAGTAACATGCAGGTCACCAAGCACGGTGGAAGCAATGCAGTTGAGTGTTTCTTGATTTATTAAATCCTCCATACAACACATCCAAGCACCCTTTAGGAACTGAAAGACTCTACGAGTTTAACTCTACTCATTTGAATGCAAACTCTTAACCACTTTGTGAGTTTATAGGATCCACCCATTGATGTGCAGCCAAAGCTTTACTGAATGTGACTGCACAGACTCACTGTGGAAATCAAAGATTAAACAGGATTGTTTTACAGCACCATCCCACTCAAGTGCTGGAGAATAAAAGCAAACTCATATTATATAACATAAAATATCACCCTGTATAAGCTCAGTTATAATTTGTGCACCTAGCGGCTTACTCACTTGTGTACTCTCCCATAATCATCCCTTGGAAACAAACAAATGCCTGCAAATGAATGAATTACTACACAAAAACAACCAAGGGGGTCCAATTTAAGAAGGGGTCTGGAAGGGAATTTAATAAAGGACCAACAATGGTTGTTTTAAACACACATGTGAAGGAAAATAACAAAGCTTTAGAGGGTTTTTGAAAACTGGGTAGGGATGAAATTAGATTTTAATGGAGTGCTAGGCCCATATCACAGAACTCAATACAATAAAAACAAAATCTTCTGCAAATCAATAGAATCCTTAAATAGTGATGAGCCTAAATTCTTGTCAGAACATGGCTCAAGGAGGAAGCTCTGACCAACACTTTTAAGATCTTCAAAACCTAGAAGTGCTAATTTAAAGTCAGTCTACCATTTCTTAGCAAAACAATGAAAAGAACACATGACTGGAATATTATCACTCAAATCATCAGAGTGCTGCAAGCCTACAGGGATCTCTATATAGGCAGAATTACAACACTCTGCTTTAAAGAGGGGCCTCCAAATATAGCAGATGGGTGGAGACTTGAGAACAGCATGGAAAAGAGGTGAGATGCACAGGGACAGGGTCTCTGCACAAATGGTTTAGTAGGATCCATGGATTCTGAGTACGAAACAGTCTTCCCACAGTGCACAAGGGGAGAGCAAACCTCCCCTCCATTGACCCAAATGGAACAATCCAGAGAGAACTGTGCAAGAGCCACCCCTCTCTGTAATATATGATGCCGTAGCTGATAAAGAAGGCAGGGTGCCCCTCATGAGGCAACAAGACACTATGCGTTACAGTCCAACACGCAGAGAACATTCAAATATCTTGAAAATTCTTCTTGTACAAATGAAAACAAAAAAACCATGTGAGGCAACATATGACATTATAATGCTGAGGCACTTTCTATGAATTGTGTGAAGGGCAGAGAAAGCAAACTGTGGATTGACTTCTATCCTGGAATACCACACAAGCTTAGCCCAGTCTTGTGGCACAACAGAAGTCTTAGAGAAACAAGAATCCCCCGTGACGTTTGAAGATCCTTACTGAATCAGAAAGAGAGAGCCTAAGATATAAGGCCTGATTTAAAGTCCTGTTGACATGAAGCAAAGAGTCAAGCTATGAGTAAAATTCGGGCCCTTTCACAAAACATACATAATAAGCCTGCCTACCTGCTCTCTGGGGAATCCTATTACCCAAGTCCTCCTGGTCCAATAGCTCTGCTCTCCCGCAGCAAAGGCCCAGAGTTGGGATGACAGTCCCCCAGCAAAGGAATACAAACTCTGGTAACAGCTCAGCTCTGGCAGGGCTCAGTTACAGGGACATGACAGCACCCAGAAGCACAGCCCCCAAAAGGGACCAAAACCCCAAATAAATCCATCTTGCTCTGAATAAAAGTTTTACACAGAGAAAGCTCATACTGTTCATCCCTTTATGAAACACAGCTGTTGTCCCCGACCCTCCCCACTTGCCTCCCCTGTAGGTAGCAATTATTTACACTGGGTTGGATAAAAGGAAATGCTTTTATTAAGTATAAAAAGTAAGATTTAAGTGGTTGCAAGTGGTGACAGACGAAAGTAAGATACTAAGCAAAAATAAAACAAAACATGTCAGCTAATCCTAATACACGAAGAGAAGTTGTTACAAATTATATTTCTCACCCTGGTTCTTATTTCTTACCCTACTTCTTCATAAACTAGAACTGATTTTTTTCTCTGACCTGGGCTCAGCCCTCTCTTCACAATTCTTTTCTTTTTCAGATGTTTCTTGTGTATCCTCTTAAGGCAGGGAGGCAGTTTCAAAAGCCAGCTGATGACCATAATTCTTTGCTTCCCCTTCCTTACATAGAATTTCCCAGTGCAAGAATCCTTTGTTTAATTCCCCTGCCCCAGAAAAATATCAAATTCAAGATAAATTCCAACACTATGTGGCATGGTCACATATCTTTGTCAAACCAACCACAGCCTAGGCTTACAAGAAAAACAAAACTACTAACACATCATCGTTTTGAGCACTGGACCATTACGTTCCTCAAATACCACTAATGACTTTCACTAGAAGACCTAAATTAATAAAACAAGTTTCCACTTAATATTTCCAACTTCACATACAAGAATGAAACATGCACACAACTAGAATATACACATTCAGGGTATTACAAGTTTTTGAATGACAGGTTACATACCCCATTTTGCATAAATCATATTTGAGGATATTAATATTCAAACATATATTTCTATAAAATTATATTTTATATATTTATTAAAAATATTTTATAAAATTGTAAAATACCACTTGTGAGTTCACAAAACTTGGCAAGAACAGGCCTGATGTTGCAGATACACAAGCACTCCTAAGGACTAAGTGTTCACCTAAATGCATTTCAGAAGGGTAATGCCAAAATACCCTAATACAGGGTTATAGTGTAAACGCACCCCTCGAAGATAAACCAAGGATACACAGACCTCTATTAAAGATAAGGTCAATTAGACTGGGTGATGAATAGAGATGTTTTGATCAAACCAATGGGTACAAGGTAAAGGGTGGTAACTAACCATGTGAAAGGTACAATACATAATTTGCTTGTATCAGTGTATAGAGGGGGCTCAGAGGGAGCATCATTTTCCAACCAAGAGGGTACTGGAAAGTCTCTTCATTCACTGAGCTGAGTTCATTTTAATGGATATATGTTTCTTAGTACCACCATTGAGTGTGTCAAGTGTTATTACAATGCTTCATTGAGAATAAACCTGACCTAAAGCCTTTGCTACAGAAATCTAGTTGGTGATCTTGGGGCAGTTTGATTAAAGTCTGCTGTACAGGCTGTGTGGTCAGAGCCAGTGCAGGACACAGAGAAAACCCATATGCAGCCATAGACTAATGACACTCACCACAGGTCAGGCCAAATAAAAAATAAAAATAAGACTGTTCTCAAAGGAATTACTTAAAAGTAATAAGTGAACTTGGAAACTGCCTGCCAGAGTCATAGAATCATAGAACTGGAAGGGATTTCAAGAGCACATTGAGTCCAGTCCCCTGCCCTCACGACAGCACCAAGCACTGTCTAGATCAGGGGTTCCCAACCTGGGGTACGCGTACCCCCAAGGGGTATGAGAAGCTTGTCAAGGGGGTACGGGGAATATTTGGTAAATAACTAGATTATTCTAATAGAAATATTCCAGAAGTAGTAGTGTTAGTGAAAAAAGTTGTGGATTCTAGAGTCTAGAATTTATTTTCTTTCATATTGAATAGGGGGTACAGGAAGGTTTACTAGAAGCCAAGGAGATACGGGGACTGAAAAAGGTTGGGAACCCCTGGTCTAGATCATCCCTAACTGGTGTCTATCTAACCTGCTCTGAAATATCTCCAGTGATGGAAATTCCACAACCCCCCTAGGCAATTTATTCCAGTATTTAACCACCCTGACAGTTAGGAAAATTTTCTTAATGTCCCACCTAAACCTCCTTTGCTGCAGTTTAACCCCATTACTTCTCTTCCTATCCTCAGAGGCCAAGGAAAACAATTTTTCTCCTTCCTCTTTCTAACACCCTTTTAGATACTTGAAAATCAATATCATGTCCCCTCAGTCTTCTCTTTTCTAAACTAAACAAGCCAAATTTTTTCAGTCTTTCCTCATAAGTCATGTTTTCTAGACCTTTGATCATTTTTATTGCTCTTTTCTGGACCGTCTCCAATTTTTCCACATCTTTCTTGAAATGTGGTGCCCAGAACTGGACACAATACTCCAATGGAGGCCTAATCAGCGCAGAGTAGAACAGAACAATGACTTCTTGTGTCTTGCTCACAACTCTCCTGTTAATGCATCCCAGAATCATGTTTGCTTTTTTTGCAACAGTGTCACACTGTTGACTCATGTTTAACTTGTCATACACTATGACCCCTACATCCCTTTCAGCAATATTCCTTCCTAGACAATCACTTCCCATTCTGTATGTGTGAAACTGATTGTTTGCATTTGTCCTTATTAAACTTCATCCTGTTTACCTCAGACCATTTCTCTAGTTTGTCCAGATCATTTTGAATTTTGACCCTATCCCTCAAAACAGTTGCAACCCCTCCCAGCTTGGTATCATCTGCAAACTCAGTAAGCGTACTCGCTATGCCATCATCTAAATAATTGATGAAGATACTGAACAGAACCAGTCCCAAAACAGACCCCTGCAGAACCCCACTTGTTATACCCTTCTCCAGCAGAATTGTGAACCGTTAATAACTACTCTCTGAGAACGGTTATGCACACATCTTATAGTAGCCCCACCTAAGGGGCAGTTATGCACACACCTCATAGTAACCCCACCTAAGTTGTATTTGCCTAGTTTATTGATAAGAAGATCATGCAAGACCATATCAAATGCTTTACTAAAGGCTAGGTATATCACGTCCACTGCTTCTCCTTATCCACAAGACTTGTTATCCTATCAAAGAAAGCTATCAGATTGGTTTGACATGATTTGTTCTTTACAAATTCATGCTGGCTTTTACCTATCACCTTATTTTCTTCCAGATATTTGCAGATGAATTCCTTAATTACTTGCTCCATTATCTTTCCTGGCACAGAAGTTAAACTGACTGGTCTGTAGTTTCCTGGATTGTTCTTATTTCCCTTTTTATAGATGGGCACTATATTTCCTCTTTTCCAGTCTTCTGGAATCTCACTATTTCCATGATTTTTCAAAGATGACAGTTAAAGGCTCAGATACCTCCTCTATCAACTCCTTGAGTATTCTAGGATGAAATGTATCAGGCCCTGGTGACTTGCAGACATCAAACTTTTCTAAATAATTTTTAACTTGTTCTTTTATGTTAACATCTATACCTACCCCATTTCCACTAGCATGCTCTATGTTAGGCATCTTGTCACCATCCATCTTCTTGACAAAAACCAAAACAAAGAAGTCATTAAGCACCTCTGCCATTTTCAATTTTCCTATTATAGTTTCTCCCTCTTTACTGAGCAACAGGCCTACCCTGTCCTTGGTCTTCCTCTTGCTCCTAATACACTTGCAGAACATCTTCTTGTTACCCTTTATGCCCCTAGCTAGATTTAGCTTGTTTTGTGCCTTTGCCTTTCTAATCTTGCCCCTATATGCCTGTGTTGTTTGCTTATATTCATCCTTTGTAATTTGACCTAGTTTCCACTTTTTATACAACTCCTTTTTTATTATTAGATCATATAAGATCTCCTGTTTAATCCAAGGTGGTCTCCTGCCATGCTTTCTACCTTTCCTACATAGTGGAAGAGTTTGCTTTTGGGCCCTTAATAATGTCCCTTTAAAAAACTGCCAACTCTCTTCAGTTGTTTTTCCTCTTAGTCTTGCTTCCCATGGGACCTTACTTACTAGCTCCCCGAGTTTACTAAAATCTGTCTTCCTGAAATCCATTCTTTCTTTTGCTGTTCTCCCTTCTACCATTCCTTAGAATCATGAACTCTATGATTTCATGGTCACTTTCACCCAAGCTGCCTTCCACTTTCAACTTTTCAACCAGTTCCTCCCTATTTGTTAAAATCAAATCAAGTACAGCTTTCCCCCTACTAGCTTTCTCAACCTTCTGAAATAAAAAATTGTCTCCAATGCAGTCTAAGAATGTATTGGATAATCTGTGCCCTGCTGTGTTAGTTTCCCAACAGATGTCTGGATAGTTGAAGTCCCCCATCACCACCAAATCTTGCGCTTTGGATGATTTTATTAGTTGTTTAAAAAACACCTCATCCACCTCTTCTGCCTGGATAGGTGGTTTATAATAGACCCCTAGCATGACATCACCTTTGTGTGGCACTGCGGTGTGTTTCCATGACCCCAGACTCTCTAGTGGTGGCTTGTCATGGGAAGGTGTTCCACCATGGAGTCTGCAGTAAGGCAAGCCCCTCCAGGAACCTTGTGAGAAGGAGCAAGGGGTTCCTATGACAGTGTCATGGGGTGAGTGCTCCGGATTGGCGTGCCATATGCATCCATTGTGCATAGGCTGTTGTGCAACTCCCAGGCTGAGTAGGCCATGTGAGGAGCATGCAGTCCGTTAACAGCCCCCACATGTGTAAAGGGAGTTATATAACTCACCTGAAATGCCTTTCCTGGGTTTATTTGATGCCTGGGAGACATCCTGGGGAAGGGACTGGCTCCAGGATGAGGAGCAGGTCCTGCATGGTGAGCAAGGTTGCCTGGCTGGCCTGCTCCTCTGTCCTCTGCAACCCCGCCCTCGTGGAAGCTGATGCCAGGTGTGTCCTGGCTGGACTCTACAATGATTGCGGGTAGGTGGCTCCCACTCCCATGATGGCATCGAGCTGTTCATAGTAACAGGACATGTTAGGTGCCGCCCCAGATCATCTGCTCTGCTTCCTGGCCTTGTTGTAAGCCTGATGGAGCTCTTTTCTTTTCATCTCGACCTGTCTGAGGATCCAGGTGTGTCCCTTGTTGGCCAGGCTGGTGGCTATCTGGCTGTAGACATCAGCATTGTGCTTTCTGGTGTGGAGATCCTGGAGGTTGGTCTCCTCGCCCCAGATATCAACAAGGTCCAGGATGTCCGCACCACTCCAGGCTGGTGCTCTCCTGTATCCTGGCCAGGCTGACAGCCATGAGGGGCTCAGAGGGAACGCTGGGGTCACTCATGGCTTCGTTGGCTCCTGTTGTATGGCACAGAACTTGTCAAGCCCTTCTCCAGCAGCCTGCTGCTTTAAGCTCCATAGGAGAAGGGGAGCAGTGGAACTGGCAAGTGTGGCCAGAGCGACCACAAAGTGCAGCTGTGAGAGGCCTGTAGATGCCGATTATGTTGAATTAGCAGCACCGGATTGTCCACACTAATGCTATTTCAAAATAACAATTTTGAAATAAGCATTATTCCCGGAGGGAAGCAGGAGTACAGATTTAGAAATAACTGCCCCGTTATTTCAAAATAATGACCTGGGTAGTGTGGATGCTCTGCTTGTTATTTCAAAATAAAGGAGGTTATTCTGAAATAACTCCCTCATGTAGGCCAGGGCTCAGTAAATTGTGTATTCCCTAATTGTTGTTTCATCTAAATCACATTTGCCTAGTTTGCTTATGAGATCATGGGTGGGACTGTGTCAAAAGACCTACTAAAATCAAGATATATCATGATTACTGCTTCGTCCTAACCCACTAAGTCAGTACCCAACCCAAAAAAGAAACGAGGTTAGTCTGGCATTATGTATTCTCAACAAATCAATTCTGGCTATTCCTTATACTACTATTATTTTCAAGGTGATTACAAAATGATTTTTTAAGCTATTTGTTCTAGTATTTTCCCAGGTTTGAACTCAAGCAATTGCAGATTACAAACTACTGTACTATCTGGGAAATGGAACAGAATCTAGCAGATTGCATCTCCCAGGATCTCCTAAAATAGACAGCCTTAAAAATAAATACAAACTCACCATACAAATGATGTAATTTATTTCTGAATATTTCATTTCTCTCAGTTGAGAAAAATGAAAAAGGCATCTGAAACTATTTTGCCTGTAATAAAGTGTTTACATATTACTGAACGATGGAAGACTTCAGTGTCTCATTCAATAACAAATGAAACAGAAGTGTGTCACAGATGTAAACCACAAATGGTATTTTTCAGTGTTACTATGCCTTTATGTATTTTAGGCTTTCCTTGTGCTCACTCTGACGTCAGCCAGAAACCTTACAGAATGAATCCATAATTCACATACTTTGAATAAGAATCTAAACTCTGATTTCTCCTTTATTTCCATCTTCCATAAGATGTGGGGATATGACCTTTAAGATTTTCAGAGCATTTTAGGGCATTTAGATATATCTTCCATTAATTTCTCTCTAAAACAGCTAGTGTGGGAACAAGATGCTACCATTTTTTCAGAAGCACCTTGGAAATAGATTGAATACATCAGTGTAAGATTACTATAGCTATATATGTTCTTACACTGTGAGCATGACTATAGTATCTGAGATTTCGTAATAACATTCTGCAGGAAACATGCAATAGATCAAGAACCTCACTGTTCCTCATTGTATCAGGGAAAAACTAAAAAGAACATGAAATTAGAATGCAGCCACAAGAAACAACATAAGAAAAACTGGCAAAGACAAAGAAAATGATTTGTCACATAATTATAAATAATAAATATATGTCAAACAAAATTAAATGAGAAAAAAGAAAATAGCTTTCAATAAGCATCATGTTCTTTGTGTAAGATACTATGGCTCCCTAATAAATCTTAAGATGTTCTAGTACAAATTGAGAGAAAAAGAAAAATCACACTTATTTCCCTTTTTTCATGAGAAAAAAGCATAAAAAAACAGAGAGGAAAGGTAGACAGGGCACGGGCCTGGAATATGGGAGACCCAGCTTCCATTCCCTGAATCACCATGGACTTCCCCTCATGATCTTGAAGGTAACTAGCCTTCTGTGTCTTGGTTCCTCTTTTGGAAAATAGGGGTGATAATGCTTGGCTATAATACCTCACAGAGGTCCCAAAGAGGAGACTGGATATCATTGAGATCAATCTATACATTGACATGTCATGAAATGATGCTCCTCCAACTGAAACGGTCATGGGATACACAGAGAAAGTAAAAAACAAGGTTATAAATACCGTCTTTCATAATCAAAGTATCCAACACTCTTAATGCAGTAAATGATACTGACGGTAAGAGGAGTAGTAGGTGAACACAGCTATGACAATGCTTCCTCCTTACACAGCCTTGGACATTACAAACAACCAAAAACACCTCAAATTATTGTGCCAGCTGAGTACAAGGTCATCTAATAATTGCACTAGCTACCTTTGTTTTCCTATTTACTGACTTATTGGCATGATCTTCAATCACATTAGGCACATTCATGGCCTTGTCCTGAACATCTCTCTTCTCCAACCCATTCATGCTTTGGAACGCCAGGAATATTGCCTTCCCAGGAATGCACTGCCTTGAAACCTCTTAAAACTGCTGTATAGGAGAGGTAACTAGCCTTTCTGTGCCATGAACAACAGGAAGTGTGCCAGCTACTCTCAGAGCAGTGACTCCATAGAAATTGCCAGGCAAGTGAGCAAATCTAAAATTCATATTTTCAAAAAGAGAAGCCTAAAGTATGGCTCCTAGTTATGAATTTAGGCATCTAAATAAGTGGCCAGTGTGCTGTAGAGTCTTCCAGGAAGCAGACTTTGGTTTCCTGTATACTTTCTGCAGTGGAACAGAAAGAAAGAAGCCTCAGACAGGGTAGCTGCAGGATGCAGCTGCATGGACCAATAGGAACTTATTTTTACCTCATTTCGGTATATAGTTTCTGTGATGGATGGGAGGAGTGCTGGCCAGCACTCAGTGGCTAAAGGGTTAAACTCAGAAATCTAACAAGGGTGTTGGCAGGGGGCCAGAAGAACCAATGGGATACAGCGCTGAAATTTGAAATTGTATATAGATACCTAGTCTGCTCTTCCTTTGTGTGACTTCTAAGTTAAGGGCTGGAGGGAGCAATATGCAGTAATCAGAATTACCATGCCTACAAGGAATATTGGGCATGGAAGTGTACTGAACCAGGAGGGGATCATGAGTAAATAAAGGGAAAATGTGTATTTAGTTGTGATCAGGGCATTTTTCTTTGTTTTGGTTGTTTGGTTAAAGTCTCTATGTGAATCTATGCCTTCCCTCCATCATTAGCTATCAAAGGACATACCCAGAGATGTTCTCTGTGTTTTTATTTGTTTTACTAAGTTGCTCTGTAACACCTAGTAACCAAGTATGCTTTATCAAGTATAACTTTTTGTTTTGTTAATAAAATCACCTTTTTTTTTAAGGCGATGATTTGATTTTTGTGTCCTGGAAGGAAACAGGAGAGGTGTGTGTGTGTATGCATGCCTAAGACTAAGAGGTCAGCTACCAGAGACTGCAGTTTGTTTTCTCTTTGTTTTTTTTAAGCTCTCTTGTGGTAAAGGAGATTGGAGGTGCCCGTCTGGAAGAAGTCCAAGTGCTTCTTCCTAGGTTCAAGAAAAAAAAAAGTTTTCCTTTGTTTCACTTGATGGTAGCAGCTATCCCTTCCAAAGTCCATGAATCTGTGATTCTGGCGAGTTTTTGAAAGCAGACCCTATAGAGGCAAGGCATTTAAAGTCTTGCAGGCCCCCATCTTCTGCACTAAGAATGCCAGAGTAGGGAACAGCCCTGACAATTTCTTTTTTAAACAAAACAGCAATCTAGAAATAAGCCAGTAAGATATTAAAGCCAGATCTTCAGAAGTGCTGAGAATCCAACAGGTCTGATGGACCCCAAAAGGAGCCAGTGGGTGCTCAGCATTTTGAAATCCAGACCAGTATCTAATCTGTTCTTTTCTCTGTTAAATTTTATGTGCATGTGATGTGTTTTTGATGTTCCAAAATAGATTTGTATGGCATTAGATGGCATTATCTGAAGCATAAGATGTGATCTTGTAATAAAGCACCATAATAAATATTCACAAAGATTTGAGCTAAGGTCACACATTAAATCTTAACCGTAATATTTTCCAAAACTGAAGAATGTAAAACTCTAATCCTGAAAATACTTACATATGTGCTGATTTACAAGTAGAAGACAGTCCCAGTCTCTTCAATGGGATTATTAGCATGTTTGCAATATCAATGCCTAAATTTGTATGCTTAATTTAACAACACATTCATGTAATTTTGTACTTAAAGCCACTATTATTTGAATACAATGTATATTAATGTTTAGATTTGTGTCCTATTGACTGAAGTACCTTACATTCCATAGTCTTACATTCCAAAATCATTCAGGAAGTTTTGAATTTTCTCCTCAAATATCTAACACTGAATAGTTCTGAACAAACCTGAAACTCTTACAGTATTGTTTTGTAGAACACATTAGACCCATTAGCCATTTCCCAACTCCTTAAAGATATTAACATTGTTGCAAAGGCCTAAGCAAAGTAGCAGGAAAAAGTGGAGCAATTAGAGACAACAGTCATTCGGTTAAGACAGGGCTAGCCTGATGTGGACTCAGGGGCCGGATCTGGCCCACTAACACTTTGATCCAGCCTGCAGACTGCATCTGGCTTCTTTCTATTTATATCCTGCTGCCCATGCCACCAACTTTTCAGGCGGTAGCTCAGGCAGCAGAATCCTATTTAAATGGCTCATGGCTACTAGTCACAATGCAACCCCGGCAGGAGCTGTAGCACTGAGCCCTTTCAATAGCCTCAGCAACCCCAGGCAGCTGCTAGGCAATGTGGTAGTGGTGGGGCCAGGAGCTGTGAGCCCTTTGCTGTGTTTTTAATTCAAAGCCTTCGGCCCCAGACAACTCTGGGGGGAGACTAGTTCCCAGCCCCGCCCCTTCTGTCCCAGGCTGCACTCCTTCCTGGGGGGTGAAGCGAGCCCATGACCATGTCCCAAAATTCATTAAGTGCTCCCCCCCCCCGCAGAAATGATTGCCGACTCCTGGTTAAAGACAATATTCCCAACTTTCTGTGTCCTCTTCAAACACTTCATCTGTAAGCTTCAATTGCTTTTCTTATATAAGTGTCCTCCCTCTTCCCTTATGTTTATTTCGTTTGTGCTTTCCATTTCAAATTTTTCTTCAATAGTGCTCTATATTTTATTTTCATTTTATTGCTTGAGGTTTTGTCTCTCTTTCCCCTTGTTTGTTTCTCTTCTGCCTTTATTCTTCACCAATTATTTCATGTCTCCTTGTTCTTTCCATTTTATAAATGTGTGGTGATTTTTGTTTGGTTAGTTATTGCTTTCTTTTATTCTGCTTCTGCAGCTTTCTGATTTCTATGTGCTTGCCTAAATATTACCCAAATGCCTCGAAGGAGGACATTCTCAAATTGAAGAATAAATAAATTAAAAGAAAAATACTATCTATGGTAGTGTGGTGTTGCCTAGCAACACTGTAAGACTCTCCACATCTTTTCTAGAGCCCTGGTGGTAAGGATGATTTTCAGACTTATTGCTACAAACATATGCAAGATCTTATTCACATTGTGTGGTTGTTCATTGACAATTGCACAGGAATATATAAATGACAAAATGGTAAACTCTACAAAGTAAGCATCAGGAACTAGGCTTCCCTGCTAGCATAACAGATCATAATAAGCGCTCTCGTGCAGGATCCCCTGCCTTGTAACATGGTCTATAAAACATGAGGTAACTAAGCTATTTAGACAAAATTAAAATATTTTTTCTTTTGCAATTCAAGCACTTGTCAATGAAGATTTTTTACTAACTCAAAACTGGGCTTACACACATAGATACAAATAGTCAGTTCAGCATTCAAAATAAGTTCTCTTTTTCTTCCAAACTTCTTTCTAAAAAGCTTTAATCTACATAAAGGCAATAAGCACTGTCCAATTTCTATAAAATGGAAAAAGTACAAAGCAGCTTTGTGAAGCCTTGAAATCATAATGGGATTATCAAAGAAATTCTGTTTGTTCCTAAAGCATTTGAACCAAATCACAAGAGATGCTAAACACCTGCAATTCCCACTGACTTCAGATGTGATAGAAGTAGAAGATTTGGTAACACCCAATTTAAAAAAATAGGTTTTTGTTTAGGTTATGTTTATATTACAGCCTCTCTCAGAATAATTTAAGTCACTCAGGGGTGTAAATAAACCACCTCTCTGAATATAATAAATTACACCGACATAAGTGCTTGTGTGTGCAGCACTACACCAACAGCTTCTCCTGCAGACATAGCTTTTGACATTTGTGGCAGTGCTTTTAACATCACTGGGTGCAATGCAGCTGTGTGGCTGCATTACTACTGTTGTGCTGCTGAAGTGTTGTATGTATAGACATGCCCTTAGAAAATCTGACTTGTACCAATAGCATTTACACACCTTTGCAACAGTCTATAGAAGTGTATTTACAATATTCCCTAGAGAGGTAGAAATTTATGCTTGAATAATATGAACCATTCGATTCTAGCTCAAGAGAACAGATGCTCAGATCATGTCAGACTTGCTCCCCTCTCCAACAGCAATGACTGAATCTTGAGAAAGACAATGACAGCCTTGCCTGAAGAAAGGCATTTTCATGCTCTTTTGAGGGGAATGGAAGTTCCTGTAGGGTCAGAGGAAGCGAACACCTTTAAGAAATTAGGAGTTAAATAATATAATGTAAGAAGGGCAAGGCTTGGTCTATACTAGAAAATGTCAGTTTAACTACATTGCATGAGGTATGAAAAATCCACACCTAAGAGGCATAGTTAAGACAACCTGATACCCTAAATAGACAGTGCTAGGTTAACAGAAAAAATATCATTCCATGAACCCAGCTACTACCCCCTTGGGAGATGGATTACCTGATGGGAGATCCCCTCACATTGGCATAGGTAGTGTCTACACTGAAGCACTACAGCAGCACAGCTGTGCCACTGTAGCATTTAAAGCATAGTCCAGCTGTAAGAATCACTGAAAGAAAGGAGCACTACACAATCCAGATAGAGAAAACTTTTCCCAGCAACTCCTACAGAAAAGGAATGTCCAGTAGGGATGTAAGAGTTAGACCAGTTAACCGATAAGCATCAGTTTACTGATTCCAATCCCTGTTAAACTATTCTGCCTTGTAAATGTGCACCGACTCCTGCCTGCCAGCTTCACTCCCAGGGAGCCGCCTACCACCCTGCACTGCTGGCCCCACTCCCAGGGAGGCAGCTGCGTTGTGGGATCTACAGTATAAGCCTTATACTTCAGAGCCCACAGGGGGCACCCTCTCCACCACCAGCATCCTTCCCTCCCTTGTCCCAACTGGCCAAGAACAGTTAACTGTGTAACCTCTAGGATTTTTAATGGTTACACAGTTACTTTTAAAAAAAGGAAGTTACTCACTTTGGGCAGTAATGACGGTTCTTCAAGAAGTGTATCATCCCCATGAGTGCTCCATTGTTGGTGTTGAGCTCATCCTGGTGCAGCAGAGACTTTTCTAGCAGTGAAAAGTAGCGCATGTGTGGCTGGGGGATGTATGCCATTTACGCCTTTGGAGTTCCCGCATCTGGCCCACCTGCCTTCAGTTTCTTCGTGTACACCCTATCTAATAGAGCTGATCTGAAGAAGTGGGAGGACAGGTGGGTAGTGGAGCACCAATGGGGACACACGTTTCAAAGAACCGTTGTTACTGCTAAAGGTGAGTAACTTCCTTTTCTTCTTCTAGTGATGTCACCATGGGTGATCCACTGTTGATGACTACACAGTAGTGCCCCATAGTTGGTAGGTGGGCTTCGGCTTAGGTCTTATGCGCAGTGGAAAGGACTGCACTGGCAACATTGAGAGTCATGGCCATCCTTGCAGAAATGGCATAATGTCTCATGAAGGTATGATTATATGACCAAGTGGCTACACAGCAAATGTCCTTAAGAGAGACTCCTCTAAGGAGGCAGCTACAGCCCATGTCGAGTGAGCCCTGGGAGGCATAGGAAGTGGTGTGCCTTGGAGGAAGTAACACTGGACAATACAGGATGAAATCAGCTTGGAGATATGTTGGGCGGAGAGAGGCACCTGGTGAGAATGTTTGGCAAGTGAAACAAATAGCATGTGTGATTTGCGAAAAGATCACGTGTGTATGTAGAATGATGGAGCCTTGTATACGTTCTGCATGTGGCTTCGGATAGAAGGTCGGTAGGATGATAGGTTTGTTAATATGGAAATCTGAGCACACTTTTGGCAGAAAGGAAGGGTGAGGCTGAAGGATTACTTTGACCTTATGAAATACAGTATGGGGTGGAGAGGCTGTAAGGTTGCAATCTCACTAACCTGTCTTGCAGATGTGATTGCTATTAGAAATACTGTCTTTGTTGTAAATAGGGAGCATTTGGCTAGGGGCTTGAATGGTGGTCTAATTAGAATGTTGAGCACCAGCTCAAGAGGGAGCTATAGACTTACATGGGAGATTGAGATTAATCAGCCCCTTAAGGAACCTCTTGGAAATAGGGTGCACAAAGACCAAAACCCTACCAACTGGGGAGTGGAACACTGATAGTGCACTCTTACAGATGGAACTGACAGGCCTTGTCATTTCCGGTGCATGATATAGCTGAGGACAACATGAAAGGGAGCATCAGAAAGCGAAGTTACTCAACTTGTGCAGTAACTGTCATTCTTCAAGATGTGTATCCCCATGGGTGCTCCACTTTAGGTGCTGGGCTTGCCCCGGCGTCACAGGTCGGAGAGTTTTCATAGCGGTAGTTGGCCGGACTGCGCATGCGCAGAGGCATTTTGCAGCATTCGCGCTCTTTCACATCGCGCAGTGTGACGGGCTCCCTGAGGCCCGCACTGAAGCCAGGGGCATCCCGGCTGGCCGACCGCCAGAGGAGCGGCAGCCGGCAAAGCCGTGGAGGTGCGGCCAACGGGCTTTAGGACCGCGCCACCGTCAGGCGTCTGCAACGTGCGCGAGCAGAGGGACACTGAGAGGGCCGGGCGATGCCCCGTGACGTTGGGCAGTGGGCCATTTAAATCGGGCTCAGAAGGGAGACAGGGAGGGAGCGAGGATCGGAGCCCACGCCTGGATGGCCAGAGGGGCTCCACCAGAACCCAGCGGGGGAGGACTCAGAGGTTCACAGGAGCTGGAGACCGCGACAGGCCAGAGAAGGAAGGCGGCGAGCCAGTAAGACCCTGGGAAAACTCCAGAGACCCTGGACAGCTGGAGGGAGTTAGGAAGCAGCCCAGGGCAGAGTGCTTTTGGCGCCCATGGGCTGACGAGCTTCGGGGTGGATCCCCGTCAGCCAGGTAGGGGCAAACAACCCCCACCCTTAGGGCCCCGGGTTGGGACCCAGTGGAGAGGGAAGGCCCGGGTCCCCCTAAACCCCCTCCTCCCTCAGTACGTGCCACAAGTAGCAGTGGCGTGCCACCCTCTTGTTGGCCTCACAGGCCATTACCAACGCCCTTGACCCGTGTCGGAACCGTACTTGAGGGCCAAGGTCACCCTGAACTACCCTTGCCCCCACATACTGAATAGACGGTGGGCTCGCAGGGTCTCGTCCTTAGCCGAGAGAGCGAAGGCTTGCGCCCGTAAATCCGTCCTGTGGGAGAACTGACCCAGGCGGGAGGGCTCGCAGGGCCCCGCCTCAGGCGAGGGGGTGGGCACTCGTGCCCAGGAACCCGTCACACCTGGTCTGATTCTAGCCAGTTCCTCGAACCCGCCTCAGAATCTGTAAGAGATAAGAACACAGACTCCGAACGAAGCGGGGAGGCGGGTGGGTAGTGGAGCACCCATGGGGACACACATCTCGAAGAATGACAGTTACTGCACAAGGTGCATCTGATGAAGTGGGTCTTTGCCCACGATAGCTTATGCTCCAACACTTCGGTTAGTCTATAAGGTGCCACAGGACTCTCGCCGCTTTTGCAGATTCAGACTAACACCGCTACCCTCTGATACTTGCACAAGGTGAGTAACTTTGCTTTCTTCTTCGAGTGATGTCCCCATGGGAGCTCCACTGTTGGTGTCTGAGTGGCAGTACCCTCCCTCCTGTAGGAAGGTGGGATTCGGAGCTACCTATCTGTTTGCAGTCGAAAGCACAGCAAATGCCACAGAAGCATCCTGAAGCCAACGATGCTGTATTGCGTAGTGGTTAACAAATGTGTGATGGGATGCCCAAGTGGCCGTCTACAAATGTCCCTAAGGGGAACACCTTTGAGAAACACAGTAGACGCTGCAATAGCCCTTGTAGAGTGAGCTCTAGGTCGTTCTGGGAGTGGTACGTTATGCGTGGCATAGCATTGGGTTATGCAAGAGACAATAATGTTTGCTATTCTTTGAGATGATATAGGTTCACCCTGGACTGATCGGCAAAGGAAACTATTAGTCAGGTGGTCTTTCTAAATGGTTTTGTGCTTTCTAAGTAAAAGGCAAGGGCTCTGCGTACATCTAATGTGTGTAGCGCTGCTTCGTGTGGTGAAGTGTGCAGTTTAGGGTAAAAGGATGGTAAAATGATTGGCTCGTTAGCATGGAAGTCTGAACAGACCTTGGGAATAAAGGCTGGATGATGTCTGAGAATAACATTGTCCTTATTGAAAATGGTATATGGAGGCACCGCCATAAGCGCCGATATCTCACTAGTTCTATGTGCTGATGTAATAGCGATAAGAAAAAAGTTTCATCATCAATATCTGAAGAGGTATCGTGGCTAACGGTTCGAAGGGTGGTGCAGTCAAAACCGCCAGTACCAGGTCCAGACTCCACAGTGGGGAAGGAGTTCGAAGAGGAGGGTTCAAGTTTGTTAGACCCTTGATAAATCTCTTTGTAACGGGGTGGGCAAACACCGATACGCCATCAATAAGATGCTGGAAAGCAGCAATTGCCATGACATAAACTTTAACTGATGCTATAGCTAGTCCCGTTTGTCTCAGGTGCATGGCGTATTCCAGAATAGCATGTAGAGGAGCTGTCTGAGGTTCAGTATGGTGCTCGGAACACCAGGACGCGAATCTTCGCCATTTAGCCAGTTAAGTAACTCGTGTATTTTGTCTTCTGCTGTGGATCAGCACCTGCTTGACCTGCGTGGAGAAGAAGTTCTCGGAGGCATTGAGCCAACTGGGTACCATTCTGTCAACTATAGAGCGTGTACTTGGGGGTGGAGAAGGTAACCTTGGTCCTGCGTGAGTAGGTCCAGCAGCAGTGGAAGCGGGTATGGGGGTAAGGCGACAAGCATGGGAGGAGTGGAAACCAGTGTTGCCGTGCCCATGCCGGAGCCACCAGTATTACTGTGGTTCTGTCTACTTTGATTTTCTGAAGGACTCTTGGGATGAGAGGTGTGGGTGAGAAGGCATACATGAGAGGACCTCCCCAGTTAAGAAAGGCATCTTCCAGAGAGTGTCGGCCCAGCCCCGCTCTGGAGCAATAAAGGTGGCATTTTCTGTTGTCATAGGTGGCAAAAATGTCTATCAGTGGTGTCCCCCAACGTCGAAAGAGGGAGTGAAGGACTCCTTGCTGGAGTTCCCACTTGTGGTCCGGTGTGAAGTTCCTGCTTAGAGAATCCGCTGTTATTGATGCCAAGTAAGTAGGATGCCACAAGAGTGGTGCCATTGGCAATGCACCAGTTCCAAAGCGGGGTTGCCTCTGCACATAGAGATCAGGAGCACACGCCTCCCTGATGATTTATATAATACATAGTCACTACATTGTCCATAAGGATCTTCACTACAGAGTCTCGAATTCAATCATGAAAGTACCTGCAGGCGTTGGCGACTGCTCTTAGCTCTAGAAGGTTTATGTGGAGTAGTGTTTCCTGGGAAAACCACCGACCCTGGATGGATACGGTACCCATGTGCGCTCCCCAGCCAATGAGGGAGGCATCAGGAGGTAATATGGTATCGAGGCTGTGGTTGGTGGAAGGGGACTCTGGATAGCAAATTTCTGTCCCTGGTCCACCACTCGAGAGACGCTCGGACCCTTGACGGTGGGATCACCGATCTGTGTACGTCATGTTTGGTGAAGCTGTAGACAGTCGCCAGCCAGTGCTGTAGGGTGAGGAAATGTACCCTACGTACCCATGTACGTCGTGGCTGCCATGTGTCCCATCAGTTTGAGACCTGTAAGAATCTGTATTGAACGTCTGTAGAGAAAAGTATCTATTAGCTCTTGTATTGCTCGAAACCCGTGGATGGGTAAGTACGCTCTTGCCATGGTGGCATCTAAGCGAGCTCCAATAAACTCCAGGTTCTGAGTGGGCTGGAGCGTGGACTTGTCCTCATTGATAAGGAGGCCTAACAGATGGAACGTTTGTCTGGTGATGTCCAACATTTCGGAGGCCTCTGCTGATGATAGAGCTTTTATGAGGCAGTCATCTAAATAAGGGAATATTATGACTCCTCTGCATTGGAGGTAGGCCGCGACTACCGAGAGTGTCTTTGTGAACACTCTGCGGGGAGTCGATAGCCTGAACGGTAGGACCTGGTACTGGAAGTGGTCTGTGCCGATTGTAAAGTGGAGAAATCTTCTGTGTGCAGGATGAATGGTAATATGAAAATACGCATCCTGGAGGTTGAGAGCAGCAAACCAATTGCCTTGATCCAGAGATGGTATTATGGATGCTAGGGTTACCATCTTGAATCGCTGTTTTTGGAGATATTTGTTCAGTTGCCTGAGATCCAATATAGGTCTCTATCCTCGTTTTCTTTTGTACAAGAAAGTATTGGGAGTAAAACCCTCTCCCTCTGAATTCTTGTGATACTCGTTCCACCACCCCTATAGATAGGAGGTGGTCAATCTCACTGCATAACAAGTCTTCGACAAAGGGGTCCCTGAAGAGGGACGGGGTTGGTGGAGTTGTGGGAGGAATGGAGAGGAAGGGTATCTCGTTGCCAAACTGTATTATGTCCAAAACCCACTTGTTGGTGGTAATGTCGGCCCACTGATGATAAAATGGGCACAGGCGATGATGGAACAAGTGGGTAGGGGGAGTCGATGCGATGAATATGCGAGACTGGTTGCTTGCTCTCGACCAAGGAGTCAAACCTGCTGCTTGTTATTGGGCTGGTTTTGGGAACAGATGGTCTGGTTATGGCGTCTCTGTGGTCTGTGGCGCTAGCGTGACCAGTCAAAGGGATGTTGTTGCTGCCACTGCTGTCTGTTGTGGCTATAGTCATAACGTCTTTGGAAAGGAGTGTAACGCCTCCTCCAGTAAGGTGGGGTGTACATCCCCAGGGTCCGGAGGGTAGTTCTTGAGTCCTTACTGGAATGGAATACGGTGTCTGTCTTTTCCGCAAACAACTTGTCTTTATCAAATGGTAAATCTTCTACCTTGTTCTGCAATTCTCTAGGAACTCCTGTGGATTGAAGGTATGAAGCCCGTCTCATTACTACAATGGTGGCTGTTGTTCGTGCTGCAGTGTCCACTACATCCATGGCTATCTGTAAACCAGCTCTGGTGGAGGCGTAGCCGTCTTGAACAATCGATTTAAAAGAGGCCTTTTGGACTCAGGCAGGGACTCCATTAAAGTTGTGATGGAGTTACAGTTATCGAAGTTATGGTTCGATAAACGTGCCAGGTAATTTGCTATCCTGAGGGGGATTGTGGAGGATGTGTAAACTTTTCTCCTGAAGAAATCCAGTGTCTTGGTGTCCCTGTCTACTGTGTGGTTTCTATACTGCAGTGTTTTTGCTCTTTGTTGCGCTGTGTCTACTACCAAAGAGTTTGGCTGAGGATGTTTAAATAGAAACTCTGAACCCTTTGGTGGTACGAAGTACTTTTTATTCACTTTCTTGTTCATGGGAAGAACGGATGCCAGAGTTTGCCATAACTCATCCGCGACCTCAAGAATAGCCTCATCCAATGGAATGGCTAATTTAGGGATAGCTGATGTCTGGAGATTTTTAAGGAGGCAAAGTTGTTTCTCCTTTATCTCCATGAGTTGTATCTCCTGGGTCACTGCCACTCTCTTAAATAAATCTTGGAACTGTTTGAGGTCGTCAGGAGGGGAAACATTTCCTGGAATGACAGCTTCATCGGGTGATGATGACAACTGATCTGTAGGAGATAAGTCCGGCGGCTGTACTTCTACCCGGTTCGGACTGGGGAGGCTGTGGGGATGGAGGGTTTTGGTCCAAAGGAGGTGGAGCTGGAGCCCTTGAGTGTCTGGAGAATGAGTATTCAGCCAAGGATCTTGGAACAGATCTGCAGGGATGACAGTAGGAGTGACGGTGCGGTAAGTAGCACCTACGATGGTCATGGCAGTCATAACGGTTGTCATGACGGTAATATGAGCAATGTGAATGAGAACGTCTATACATGTGAGGCCATCTGTATCCTTCCCAATAATCTGATCTAGGTGATCGTGGTGAGAGGGAAGGGGTATAGGACCTTCTTGGAGGTAGCGATGGAGAGGCAGAGAAGTGTTGGCTGGAATAGTGAGGCTGCTCCCTGGGTGGAGTGAGAAAGGGAGATGGTAGCCTTTTAGGAGATTGGTAACGCCTGATAGGTCGAGGTGACCTTGGTGAGGGCAGTGGTGGCGGCAAAGGTGACAGTGCTGGCAAAAACGTGGGAGGCGGAGAGCAGGGTGAGGGGCTCCGCTGTTGATGTGTTTTTGCATGCACCTTCCTCAGTGCTGCATGTTCTGGTGCCGAGATCGGTGATGTCCGTTCTGGTGCCGAGGTTGGTGCCGCTTATTCCGGTGCTGGAGTCAGTGCCACTGGTGTTGGTGCCACTTGGGCCGGTGCTGGCAAGATCGGTGCCGGTGAGGAAAACTCGGCACGTATTGGTGCTGCGTGTATATACCATTCCGATATGGATGTCGGTACCGGTGGTTTCGGTGCCGAGGCTACCAGTGCTGTGGCTGCTGTCAGTGCCACCGAGGGGCATGCAGATGGTATCATCACATCCATCTTTCTCGACTTAGAGGCCCCGGTTGAAACGGTATGAAAAGCAGCCATTCCAGACGTGCCCGACTTGCTCCCTACACTCAATCTTCCCTGCGAAGTAGCAGGGAGAGATCTCGTGGGAGACGGTCTAGTTTTTCTTGCCGGAGCAGCGGCTGGGGTTGAGGCCCTGCGCTTTTGAGCTGGTTGGTGTGACAGAGGGGGAGAGGCTGATCTTTCTGGCTGAAGAGCCTTGTCGAAGAGGATCATATGGAGCCTCATCTCCCTATCTCGGCAAGCCCTGGCCATGAGCTTGGTGCAGTGGGGAATGTGGCTCTCACTGAGACAACGTATGCAGGCTGAGTGCCCATTTGAGGCCGTCATGGCCTCGTGGCATGTGTCACATTTTTTAAACCTGAGGGAGCCGGGCATATTTTATGGGGTTTTTAAAGGAATATCTACTAAGAGGGATATGAACTATATACAGTGGAGGGTGGGTGGACTTATCAACAATAACTATCTAAATAAACTGTAATATCAACTGTGTCTCTTTTTTTTTTATGTAATTAAAAACATGGTATAACGAAGAAGAACGGAGGGAAAACCGTTATATTAACAAGGAAATTGTCACACATATAACTCGTGTTGAAGAGAGCAGTTCACTCTGTCTGCAGCCTGAGGCGGTTGAGAGGAACTGACTAGAACCGGACCACGTGATGCGAAAGAGCACGAACTCCACGAGATGCTTCCACACAAGTGCGGTCCGGCCAACTACTGCTATGAAAACTCTCCGACCTGTGGCGCCGGGGCAAGCCCAGCACGTACAGTGGAGCACCCACGGGGACATCACTTGAAGAAGACGTTTCGATGCCCTTGGTCCCAGTCCAGAGTGGGAAGCGCTTCCACTTATAGAGGTAGGTATTGTGAGTGGTCTGTCTCCTACTGAGGAATAGAATGGCTTTTACTTGTTAGGAACATCTATTCTCTGCCTCAGTGAACCAGATAGGAACCAGGCCGTCAGATGGACAGACTCTGGTTGGGGATGGATAAGGGTGCCTCTGTTCTGAGATAGGAGGTCTGGGTGAGTTGGAAGAGGGTAAGGAGATTGAAGAGACATTGGCGGGGGAGGGAGGGGACAAGTCTATCTGGCCCATGCTGGGGCTGAGGATGACATGGGTCCCGTCTGATTTGGAGAACAGTACTGGGCATACTTGGTGTTCCGGTGCATTGCAAAGAGATCTACAGCCGAGAAACCCAAACGGTGGAAGATTTCTCATAGAACTAGCAAGTGGATCTCCCATTCATGATCTATTGCAAAGTAACAGCTGAGGGCATCTACTGTAATATTGTTGATGACAGGGAGATGTGACACAACGATGTTGATACTCTTTTGGATTCACCAGTTCCAGAGGCTTACAGCTTTGGCACAAGTGGAATGAGAATGGGCGCCACCCTGACAGTTGATGTAAAACATCTTGATCATATTGTTGGTGAGGATGTGCACCGCAGAACCTCAGATATGGTGAAAAAAATGTCTGCAAGCATTGCGCACAACTTGGAGTCCCAACAGGTTGATGTTGTAGCCTTGGGGAGAAATACAATGGAATTTATGTGGGTAAGACTTGCCAATTTGACTAGAAGATTCTAGGTTTTCCCTCCATACCTCAGGTTACATAAGTTGAGAACTAGAGTTCTATTTCTGGAGGTGGATCTGGGGGTCCACAACAGCAGCCACACACACAATGAGGATAGTACCAAATTAAAACAAGTTTTATTATGGAAGGTATTAAGATGGCAAGCCCTGTGCTGTGCTACATCCACAACTAGCAAGTTTGGCTGTGAGTGGAGAAATAAAAAGTCCATACCCTTGGACCTCTTGTTAGGGTTTTTTTTTTGGGGGGGGGGCCGCTTGAGGCTGGTGTCTACCAGACCTCATCCACCACTTCCATGATTGCTTCATCTATCTGAAGGACGATCCTTGATTTTGAGGTTGGCTGGAGGTTCTTTAGGAGGTTGCGATGTTTCTCCTGTACCTCAGACAATACAACCTCCTGGCTGGTGGCAACTCTTTTAAATAAGTCCTGAAATTGCTTCAGGTCATCCATGGGCAATGGGTCATCTGAAATAATGGCCTCGTCAGGTGAGCAGAACGACTCAGCCATTGGGGAGACATCAGGTTGCTCTGCCTCTGCCTCCTCAGTAATTTGACCATCTTCTGTCTTGATGTCCTCAGTCGGCTGAGGAGAACCATGAGGATGAGAGATAGGTATTGACCTCGGAGCTGGTGTTGACATTGCCACTGGTCAGTGCTGCGGAGGTGCCCAATAGCAACATGGGGACCAGTGAGGAGAGTAGTGAAAATGGCTGGACCAGTCTGAATACCACGAAGGATGATGATCATGCTGTAGACAATGTCTGTCATAAGACACATGAGCTCTAGCTAGAGAAGAGTGAGAAGAAAACACTCCTCAAAACGTCCTTATAGCAGTTATAATGGGATAGCACTGGTGATCAAGGCAGAGAACTCCTCATTGACAGAGGAGAGCAAGAGCGATGCCTTGGGGGAGAGGCACTCAGGGCTTCTTAGCCATGGTGCCATACTCAGCAATGGGTCGTGGTAATCATGAGAATGCACAGCAGAATGGTGGTGTCCAGAGGAAACTCCATGGGGCCCCAAGGAGCTCAGTGCTGATGGAGGGGACATCGGTGTGGTAGAGAGGATTGAGATTCTGGGTTCAGAAAGTGAGACAATTGCTTAACAGATTTTGATTTTGCTGGTGCCGAGGTCATATCTGGTGCCGCTGGTGTCAACTGTGCCTCCGGTGCTGTTGGTATCTCTGGTGCCGCCGGTATCGAGGACCTATCCAGTTCCCTGGCACCTGTCTCTCTCAGTGCCAAAGGTGGCAGTACCGTTTTCTGGATGGCACATGGCTTCGGGTCCACTACTGATGTGGCATGGGGGAATCCGGTGCCAGAGGCGCTCAGCTTGTCTCCTGTACTCACTCTCAGAGGTAGGGGGTTGGCCAGGAAAACCCTCTTCTTTGGGGAATTGGGTGGTGAGGAGACCAAGTCCTTAGCCTGCCTGCTAGCCCTCTCAGCTTGGCTGCATTTGTCCCCACCGGTTCGGGGATCTAGAGCCTTGTCGAAAAGTGGCATACACAGCCTCAGATCCCTGTCTTTGCAAGCTCTGGCAGCGAGACTGCAGCAGTGAACACACTTCTGGGGAACATGGGCTTCACCTAGACAACATATGTAAAACCTGTGGCCATCTGAGGCAGGCATTGGGTCACGACATTTTTCACATTTCTTGAAGCCTGCACACCAGGGCACGTTGTCTGTGAGCCTTTGTCTTTTGCCTTCTTCTTCTTCTTTTCTTCTTTTTTTTGTTTTGTTTTTGTTTTTGTACTGCTCTATGAGAGGCATTTTTTTCTTTATTCAGTATGAATCGAAGTCTGTTGAGAAGAAGGTTTTAGTTTTGACTTCCTATGTACTATTCTCTACTTATCCTTCTATTCTATTTTGTTGTTTTTTGTTTTTTTTTAATGAAGGCCTGAGGGGCCACTGGCCAGAAGCTAACAGGCGGTACCTCAGAAACGCTGAGGCAACTATTTACAGGAAAAACTTTATTTTTTTTGCAATAACTAAACTAAGTAGTTATAATAAAAACCAGAAACCATTTAACTTGAGCTCCATCTCCAAACAAGGGCGATAACAAAGGAACTGAAGGCAGGCAGGCCGCGTGCACTAACTGGGGGCAAATGACGCCCCCCCAGCTGTGCATGCGCAGCCTGTCCAGTTACTGCTAGAAAAGTCTCTGATCTACAGGGCCCACACCAACAGTGGAGCACTCACGGGGACATCAGTCAAAGAAGAACCTTTTTTACATCCCTATTGCCCACATGCACATATCTCAAGCATCCTGAAATTAGCATTATTGCTTTGGATATTTTTATTAGGGGAGGCAAGTAGGGTTAAGTCAGCAGCAAAGCAATGCGATGTTTATATCACAGAGTGTCAGTAGAAGGAGAAAGATATGTACAACAGAACAATCTTTAAGAAACCACTTGACAACCATAACCTATTACTGGATAAGGAATGTATTTTACTGGACCGATTTTTGTTGGTGAAAGAGACAAGATTTTGACCTGCAAAGAGCTCTTATTCAGGTCTGGAAAGGGACACAAGAGAGTCACATCTAAACACAAGATGTAAATGATTGTTTAGTATAAGTTGTTAGCACATACTGTGACTATTCAAAGTGGATTGGCAATTTAACACCACTCTAGTCATAGGACAAAAAAAGGGAGTTTAATGGGTTACTGATTGTTGTAATAATGAAGACATTGGATTTACGATTTAAGACCATAATTTTTAGCATCTTGCAAAGCTATAAATTCAAGCTTCAGGCTCATCTTTTGAAGAAATTTTACAGGCTTCCTTGAGAATGAGAATTGAGATGTCAGATATGAAGTGATCATTTTGTGAAAAGCATTTGCTCATGGTTATAAGCATTGTTCTCTGTAAGCTATGTGCTTCTCAGACCATTCAGGAGAGATTAAAATGCTACCCAGAAGATTAGCAGAGTGCCCACAACTAGGTCTTTTGTTCCTACTGCCAGTGCGTACGTTTGCACATGCCTCAATGCACATAAATTTATTCCACACATGGATGAAAAAACTAGAGGGAACATTGATTATAGGTGGTTTTGCTTTTATCATTTTTCTATATGAGTTCATTTGAGAGCATAATGCTTGTCTAGTTTCACCCCCAGAGTTATTGGGGCATTTATTGCTCTGGATGAGGTACACCTCATGTTGCAGGCATGTGTAGAGCCCATGAATCTTGAAAGATGTGTTTTGGGGGAACTGGTCATCAGAGAATCACAGAAGATTAGGTTAGAAGAGATCTCAGGGGGTCATCTATTCCAATCCCTTGCTGAAAACAAGACCAACCCCAACTAAATCATCCCAGGCAGAATTTTTTCATTGTATCACTGTTTTTCTGATGCTGCTTGAATTGGTGGATCTTGGTTTGTGAGGAGCTTGCTGCTGCTGAGTTTGATGAGTTTTTGTGTATGTGTGTGTGGGGGGAGTTGTGTTTGAAGGACAGAAAAGGGAGATCAGGATAGATTTCCTTAAAGAATTAAACACTGAAGCAGAGGTACAGGCTACTGTTAGTAGGGCACACTGGAATATTGTTTTTTAGATGGTACAATACAGAAGCAACATTTGGGTTGCAAAGCCAAGCACTCTAACTTTGAAATGCCAGAATTATGTTTGCCTATGCAACCATATTTTGACCCTCTTATGCACATGCATAATAATAAAGTCTCTAACTAATGGCTGCATCACCAGGCCCAACTCTGTTCCTATCTGCTCCACCTGCATCCGTATCCAGATAGAGAACCTGACCATGGGGGTCTCTACTCAGATCCTGGTATGGGTATATAAAGCGAAGGACTGAAAAACTAAATAGATAAAGCAAGTTTGGCTTATTCACTTGGATCTTTCAGAAGATGCTGGCAGACCTGCCTCAGTCTCTCAGGCTACATCTAGACTACATGGCGGAGCCATGTAAAATACAGCCGCTCCCCGAGTTACGACCACCTCCACTTACGAGCATCCTCACTTACAACCAAAGCGGTCGTAAATGCAGATCTGAGTTACGAATGGCGATCCGCGCTTACGAACAGCGCGGTCACCATGTAATTCTATGGGATCCGAGTTACGAACGCTTTGAGTTACCGGACCAAGTGTTGGTCCGTAACTTGTTCGTAACTCGGAGAGCGGCTGTAGTTTATTCGGCATAGTTAAAGAAGCAGGGATTTAAATAATCCCCGCTTCATTAAAATAAAAATGGCCGCCGTGCTGTGCCGACAATCAGCTGATCTGGCACAGCGCGGCAGTCTAGACGCGGCGAGGTTGACAAAGTAAGCCTTTGTCAACCGCTCTGGTAAACCTCGCTTACTTTGTCAACCATGCCACGTCTAGACTGCCGTGCTGTGCCGGATCAGCTGATCGTCGGCACAGCATGGTGGCCATTTTTATTTTAATGAAGCGGGGATTATTTAAATCCCCATTTATTTGACTATGCTGAATAAACTATTTTACATGGCTCCGTCGACGGAGCCACGTAATCTAGACGTAGCCTCAGAGTCTCTCTCTGTGTTGTGGGGGAAAAGAGAAGTATATAATCTGTTCCCTAACTCCCAGCACTGCTAGCCAGAAGCTAGAACTATTAGTATGGCAATCATACATGGCAGACTACATTCCTCTTCCTATGCAGCTTGCTAGTAGCCAGATTTACTAATCCCTCACTACTGCTTAGGATAGGGCAGTGCCCTGCAACTATTTTTGTGCTCTGCATGAAGAGGGGCTCACTAGAGAAGAAAAAATTATCTTTACATCCTCAAATCCTCAGCACTCATTAAAAGACCCAGACACAATGTGACCATTAGGATATAACAATGTACTTATGGCTCTATAATGGAAGAGTTACACTAGGGAAGCAGATAATCTGTAGCAGACAGATTTCAGAGAAGCTGACAAATTTTGATGGTTATGTCTTAAGGAGAAATTCAAACTAAGACAAACAGAAGACAAGTGTTCTAATGTCCATCATATAGAAATAGCTGGGGTACATCATTTTCATGTACAGATATAATGTAAGTCACCGTAACATTTAAATAAAAAGTCTAGAAATCACAGTATATGGTATCTATACAAAGAAATGCAAAGTAATTGACGTGTCTGAAAAATGCATGAGTTGGAATTTGCTAAATGATTACACTGGTACATTTTAAAGTCCCTATAAATATTTAATTATTGATACTAAAGTAAAGATAAGATCTCTTGATGTTACTTTTCAACTTATTGCTACTCAAAGTAATCCATGTATTATTTACGTTAATAGTTTGTACATACAGTCAATCACTAATAAAAAAAATCTCAAAATCCCTAATCACATCAACAGAACCTATTGTAACATTTCCTACATTTGAGAATCAGAGCATTTTATTTAAGGAAATCAGTCTGGCCATGATACCACAGAGCACAGCCTGAGAAGAATCAGATGTCAAAGTGCTCCCTCTAATGTCCCTTAATCATCACACCGATTAGTGGTTGAATAGTAATGATAGTGATGTGATTAAAAAGAGTATTGACAAGGTATACCTATTCATACTACTAGCATTCTACGTATGTTCCACCAATTAGTATTTGAACAGGATAGCAATTAGACAGACATCTGCTCTTGTATACCTTTTCAGAAAAGAACTAAAGTTGCTTATTTATACACACACATGAACAAAGAAATATTTAACAAAGATAAACTATAGGCTTTCAGCTGTAAATATAATTGAACAGATTTCTTTTAATAGCGCTCTCTTTTACAATATTTAGGAATATTTTATAAATATACCACATGTTTAATTAATACGGTTTTTGAGCAGGTCAAATTATTCAATGCAAATACATTTATCCAATAAATTCCCTGTTCTCAAATTATGGGTAAACAGGCTTATATTTATTTGTAATTTGAACAATTTGTGTGTCAGGCCACTGGTTATTTGTGAACAGTTTATTTAGATTATTCTGTAATAGTGGTGTGCAATTGCTCACCAATGTAGCATTGTATTTTTCCATCTCTCTTACCGAACAACAAATATATGAAAGAGGGAGAAACAGCATATAGCTGAAAACTGACCGTCTTTTCTACCCTTGTTTCTACGTCTAGAAACAAGGAAATTTGTACAAACAGCAGTCATTCCTCAAACATTTCTGTTAAAAAACTCATTTGTGAAAATTTTCATGAAGAGTTACACAGAGGCAAAGTGAAAAGCTTTTTGGCATTTGAACAAATGTTTATTAGTACTGCTTTGAAGTATTCTCCCAACCTTTTGTAATGTTAAAATAGACATTACCCATTATATTATGTAATGTATTCCATATCTGGCCTACAACACATTAATAATTTTCACTTTAATTTGTCAGAGAATAAGACACAATCAAGAATCTGTTTATATTTCTGATACTTAGGAGGAGCTACAGAAAAATTAAATCAAAGTGCCTAGACCAAAAGTGATACCCTTGCAAGAAATGCACTTAACATTAGGTTTAGCTATTAGAAAATGCTGATTAGGATTAGTTACTGCAAAGAGCTGTGCTACTAGTGCCAGAAGTTCAATACAGACAAAGGCTATGGCAATTAAGAACAATCCAATTTAAACTATTTTCCTCCTCTTGCTTTTTTTCTTTTGCAGAATTACTTCCAACTTTTCCATCTGAAGCAATTCCTTGTACTGTTTAATAGGTACATCAATAAAGTGCATAAGCAGTTTCAAGTGGTGTTTGACAAGATATGCTGAATTGATGGCTTGGCTTACATCCTCTACCACATCAAAACCTGCCCCTCAATATTCACAAGTCTCCTTTAGCTTGGGGCACAGAGTGTCCAGTCCCTCCAAACTCATATTTCTCCAGTGAGTAATAAATGATCCAAAATATATGTAGGGTCAAAAAAGCTTCATTTACACCTCTCTCAATCCAATGAGGTCAAACAAGTCTAAGGGCGCATCTACACAGCAGGATTTAACTCAAAATAAACTACATCAATTGCGTAGCTTATTTCAAAATAGCTTATTTCGAGTTTTGGTGCTGTCTATACAGCACTTATTTCAAAACAGCACACTCTTCCTCTGACTTCCCCTACTCCTCATAAAATGAGGGTGATGGGAGTCAAAGTAAGAAGTCCTCCAGCTTGACAGTATTTCAGCATTATGTCAAAATAACTGCTGGCTGTGTAGACGCGGACCATGTTATTTCAAAATAATGTTGCTGTGTAGACATAGCCTAAATGAGTACACTATTTGTTTCACTGACATTGAAATGTGAAATGCCTCCTAATTTATACCCAACAGAATAAAGAATGCAACTCTGGTGCAGTGTTTACTCAAGAGTAAGACGCCTTTGTGGAAGTGAAATGTGATACCTAGAGCCAATCCTGTGAATGGAAATAGTCCATCTAGCTCTTCAACACAGAACTTAAATTAGTGTCACAACTCATCTGTTTCCCAGGTTTTTGTCTATTGGAAATGCAAAGACAGTAACACAACAAAAACCTCTGACTAATTTTTTTCCTCAAGCATAGCTGTTTTTAGGATGACTGCCAGGATTGCCTCAGTCCTCACTCTGGCTCAAAGAAACACACCTCTTGTGCATCCCATTGGGAAATGATTGGTTCCACCTGCCAGAAAGACTAGGTGTAACTAACTAAATCTTTAATACTGGTGTTTATCACCTGAGATTCAGTGACTTAGAAAAAGAGCCCTGCATTCCTTTATAAGATCTTCAAAGTCTGAACACTGTTTTGTAAATCCCAATAAATTATTTCCCCTATAGTTTCTGGGGGTGTTGACTAGCTTCCATATACTCATAGAAACAGATTTTAAACACCAGCCTTGTTGTCTGACAAAGTAAACAAGTCATAATACTCAATTAAAGCATAAGGAACCTTCTTTAAGGAGAATACATTTTAGCTTTTCCCATACTTGGAAAGATATTAACATTTAGTTTCTACTTTCAGAACAACCAAAAGCAGAGCAGACTAGGAGTTAAAATTTTGCTTGTGTGATTATTCTGAGGAAATATGTAAGTCTGCCATCTGGAAGCATTTTAGACAGTACAAAGTCACTGTGTGCATGTCTCAGCAGATGCAGCTTTTATTCACAGAGTTTTGAGGGCTGTTAATTTAATTAGTTTTATATTTTCATACACCCACCCTTCCTCCACTGGTAATTCTACCCAGTTCCTGTAAGTATAGCTTGATGCAAAACTGATGCTAAGGGACAAATTGTGACCTAATGTAAATACAAACAAATGCAATTACCATGGACTTCAAACAGAATTAAAACTGACTATAAACAGGTAAGAATAGGGTAAATCACAGGATGACTATAAGCCACCAATATGATGGTTAAGAAAAAGGCATTCTAGATATTAAGCATTTCCTGTAGAGATAGAGAAGTATTAATGAAACAAAAAACAGGACTATGTAGCACTTTAAAGACTAACAAGATGGTTTATTAGGTGATGAGCTTTCGTGGGCCAAGGTCTGGCCCACGAAAGCTCATCACCTAATAAACCATCTTGTTAGTCTTTAAAGTGCTACATAGTCCTGTTTTTTGTTTCAGCTAGACTAGACTAACAAGGCTACATCTCTATTACTATTCTACATGCAAAGAAGTATTAATGTTATTGTACAATTGGAAAGATCTCATCTGGAATACTGTGTATAGTCCTGGTCACTTAAGATAATGAAAGATTAATTTAAAAACTGGAACAGGTGCAGAGAAGAGCTATAAGGATAATCTGGGCAATGGAAGGCCTACCTTAGGAGAGGAGGCTGAAAGAGTTTGGCTTGACTAATGTAGCAGAAAAAGAAGGCTGAGAGGGGACACAATTGCTGTCTATAAATAAAGGTATTTACACTAAAGGATAATGTTGCCACACGAAGAAAGGGATATAAACTTGCCACAAATAAATTCAAGATGGAAATTAGAAGGTTTCTAACCATCAAAGGAATTCTGAAACAGCCCCTTCCCCCAAAAAAGTTACGGGGGGGGGGCGTAAATAACTTAATTATTAAATTAAAATAATTTAAGAGTCATCAGGATAATTTCTGAGTGCAATTGCATGCCAGGGTTGTTTGTGATGATAAAGGGCAATATTCAACAGCCCTCGGGCCCACTTTTAATTTCTGTCTTATGTCCCTAAAATTCACTCTTCAAGTTGTCAGCCAGTCACCACATGGGGTAAGGAAGGGATTTTTCCCCCTCTTCCTTCCTCTGAAGCATCAGGGATGGCCATGGCTGGAGATGTGGCATGGGCAGTATGGATCTGGTCTAAGATCGAACCAAACATTCTCTTTTTCAGGTGCTAGGCTGGCAGGTTGGTGGTCACATGCTCAAGATATATCTGATGCCATCCCAACACCATGTATAGTGGTCATTTTCTCCCAGGTCAGACTGGCACTAATTGTGGGGGAGTGAGGGAATAGTTGCCTTATTCTGCAGCAATAGTCACTTGCCAGGATTACCTGGGTATATCTCATTTAATCATTTCCCTATCACTGCAGAAGCTTTGAGCATGGACGCATTTTGGTCTCCCCTTTTCTTTTCCTGGGGAACATAATAATCTCATCCTCCATAAGATGTAATACGTTGTGGTTGTTGGATTTAGAATGGTTAGTTTGGTGGCCTCTAATGTACAACAGTTCAGACTAGATGATCAAGTGGCTCATTCTGGCCTTAAACTCTGAGAATTTTATCTGTAAATGGCTTCCTAGGCAATCAATACTCACCCCTCCCAATGTTTATTTATTTACCATAGCTTCCTTGCTTTAATAAGGATAAAAGAGGGTAGAATAATTCTCTACTCTTTGATTTATATTAACTACAGCTATACATGGCAATGTGGCGAGTCCAGAAAGGAAGGGATATTTCCAGTGAGTTTTTGCATTTTACAAACTCCATCCATTTAACTGGATACCAGATAAAGTTTTGTTTGCTTGTTTTTCTTGGTACTTTTTTTTTGAGAGAAGAGGAAATGTCTGAGGGGGTTTTGTTTTTAATATAGTTACTCAAAGCTGCAATGGGGAAAAATGTTTAACAAGGTTTTAAAATAGGAACTATTGTATGGACAGAAATGTAGAACTCACTTCAAATTTTGTACTGGTGTTTTAAAATTTTGCCCCATTTACCAATTTAAAAAAATCAGGAATTCTAACTGACCACCGTACAGTATAAGTGCTGCATACAACCAGGCATGTCCATTTAAAAAATACAAGTATACATACTGGTTACAACTAAGGCATTGATCACTCAATGCACAACTTGTGGGCAGACTCTTGTGCATGTATAGAATTCCACTGAACAGAAAGGGTCTTTATACAGGAGCAGCACCCTCTCCACCCCCAGAATTCAACTATAGGAACAAATCCAAGGATTATATAAAAGGTTCACCTAGAACCCTGAAAGGATGCAGTTACATGATGTGTAAGATTCTGTTTTAACTTCAATTACCTACCAAGGTTCATAAATGTTTCTGGGGTCTCATGATGTTTGCACATCCCTAAAAGTTTAAGAGCATCAGAGCTTTGTGTGCATAGTACACATGCCAAGGGGAGGAGAAAGAAGCAAGAAAGTGGGGCATTTGCTGAAAAATTTCACTCGTCACTAAAAGAGGACCTAAATATATCATCTATTTCTTAAACATGGTGGAATGAAAAAAAACCCATACAATTGGATACCTTAATACAGAGTACTCTCCACAGAATATATAGCAAGGCTAAATATTAGTTCATAGGGGTGGGTGTATAACATCCTGCCTACAAAATTCCATGAAACTTAATGAGATAGGTCATCTGAGTTGAGAGGACTATCCTGCAAAATCTAGATGGAGACAGTACATGACAGGTATCCTTGATCAGGTGGGAGATCAAAGAGGTAACCAGTAATAAAATATAACAGATGACTTAACTACTATTATATAAAACTGTTCAAATATCACGCTAGAGCAAATAACACATAAATACGTAGATCAGAAAAGGCAGTGTCTAAAGTAGCATGGATATTAAAAAAACTAGAAATTTTATAATGAAAAATTCCATTTCATGCAAAAAGAAAAAGGGGCATAATTTAAAATCGGGGGGGGGGGGCAGATTCTGATCTCATTTACACTGGAGTAAATCACTCAAGTAAGTGCCAAGTGCCATTACCCTTAATTTACATAGGTGTAATCTGATAGCTGCTTAACTATATGGGAAACCTAACTCTGAAATTTCTGACATTTTTCAGATCTATCATAAGTATGATACTTACTGAACAGCTCTTATCAGCATTCCTTTTCCAATATTTCTTTTCTTGTTTCTTTGCTGCACTTGAATGTAGAGTTCTATGAGTTTGTATTTGAGGATTTAAAGCCAGAATGTTCTGTAAACAACAAAATGAATAATTTTAAAATTCAGATTAAAAGCTCAAAAAAACAATAAAATTTTTAAAATGTACATGCTCAACTGATCCCATCTGATCAAAGCACAAATGAATGTTTTGTAATGTTAAAAAACAAATTGTAAAAGAACAGGGCTAAGTAACAGATCAATTTTAAATGAATGTGTTTAGATTATTACCTGCTCCAATTTATAGACTCTAGATTTTGAGTATTTGAGGTACTGCTACATTTTACTAAAACAAAAATACATGACATCTAGTTGCAGCTCTAATCTGAATTTGTAGTACATTCTATTGTTGTATGCCTCTTACCTATCGTCTATACACATGCCAGGTGATTCTTTTCCATTATATTTCTCTAGGTAAACTCTACATTTTGAAAATAAAAGACCACATAATGTTGCTTCATCATTTCCAATACCTAGGACATGCTTCCAAAGTCCTAGTGAGATGCTATACAGTGTAAATTAATTCTCTCTCTCCCTCAAAAAGTTTTTCTATGGCATGGCACAAATAAATGTTTGTCTACATTGATCATTTCAATACTGCTCTCAACAACAGACAAAGACAGACAATGATTTTAGTCCTACTTCTTCCCGTGACAAGTTTTAATATCTCTCTGACTTTCATACGTTTTTGTCAATAGACCCCTCACGCCTCTATCTATGGCTAAATGCATCATTTCCTTGTATTTTATTAATAAAGCAACTGAAAAGTTATTTCTATTACAGCTGAACAGTGATCCAAGTAAAATCCATTTAGTCACATTACCTTTCAGAATGTCAAATTTACATACTTGACTGCACTTTCAATAACCATTGTCCTGACTATTAGATCATACTCCCCACCTAGAGTATGATAGCCTAGTATGTGGATTCCAAATGCTCTATTATCACCTAGCATATCGTTATGTAACCCATTTGCAAAATGTGACTATGTCCCCCTCCAGTGGCTAAACAACATACAGGATAAGAGTCTACTCGTATTATCAGTTAACCCTTCACTTCAATTGATCAGTTTGGATGGTGTCCCAGATTCAAACCTTACTAATGACCCCAGTGGAGCATATTGCTATTTGCAGCCACTTGAATTTAAGGGGGGTTTCCCCCCAGTTTTACTTCTAAAAAGAACACACATGCATGCACATGCAAACTGTATACTTCGCCATCACAGGGAATAAAATATGTATATTTTCTTATTGCGCATAGTGAAGCTGTGTAAAGCTCAGAATGAAAGTGATGAATATGATTTGGAGGAGGGAGGTCACAGAGATTCTGACAGTGAGTTTCCTTGTTGTTAAGGGGTTGCATGGTTGGGTGCTCTCTTTGGGAAGGCTTAATTGCTTTATAACAAAGTTTTCTGTTTGGGTGGATTTTCCCCCTCTTTCTTAATATGAAGTCAGACATAGTGGCATGTGCCGGTAATCCCAGCTACTTGAGAGGCTGAGAGGGGGAAAATCGCTCAGAGTTTCCAGGGCATGACACACTATGCCGATTGGGTGTCCACTGCTCCTGACAGCCTGGCAAACGGGTGGCTGAAGGACTGGCTACACCAACACAAATAATATGTTGTGATCACTGCTCTCTCTGGGAGGGGTGATTGATCAAGGTCTTCAAGATATTAATATGAAGACTTTGTAAACTAAATAAATGAATAAACTTTAAAACTTTAAAAACAACAAATAGTCTAGCAGTACCTTAAAGACTAACAAAACATGTAGATGGTATCATCAGCTTTTGTGGGCACAACCCACTTCATCAGATGAATGGAGTTTTAAAAGTCCAGATCCAAGAATAAGTAGAAGAAGGAGGGGGGAAAGAAGGGGGCAAAAATAGTGAATTAGAGTGTTCAAGTTACAAGAAACTAAGAAGAACAATTTGCACCTTCTCTAAGTACCCATTGTTTATTTGGTTAAGTTATTAGGATGTGGAAGGTAGTTGCTAGCCAGCCAATGTCTTTATTCATACCTCTGTGATTGGAATCTAACTTGTAAATGAAGTTGAGTTCCAACCCTTACCTGATTATTCGGCTTGCGGAATTGGCCTGAAACAACATGGTGACTTTAAGATCCATGAATGAGTGCCTGGGCAGGTTAAAGTGTTCTCCAACAGGTTTTTGTGTGTTGCATTTTCGGATATCTGATTTGTATCCATTAATTCTTTCCCATAGAGATTGTCCAGTTTGGTCAATATACATGCCAGAGGGGCATTGCTGGTATTTGATGGCATAGATCACATTAGTAGATCTGCAGTTAAATGAGCCCCTGATGTAGTGGCTGACGTGATTGGATCCATTGGTGAAATCGCTTGTGTAGATTTGTGGACAGACTTGGCACTGGAGCTGACTGCAGGGGCGGGTTCCTAGATGATTATGATGGAGGTGTGCTGTATGATTTCTGGAAAGAATTTGTTTGAGGTATTCGGAGACAATTTTTATCTTCAAGTCAGCGGCATGGGCACCCACATGGTGTCAGCCATGGGCACCCATATGGCCCCACAATATACCAATGTCTTTATGGCTGACCTTGAACAACGTTTCCTCCACTCTCACCCTCTAGCTCTACTTACACTACATTGATGACATCTTCATCATATGGACCCATGGGAAAGAGACCCTTGAAGAATTTCACAGGGATTTTAACAACTTTCACCCCACCATCAACCTCACCTTGGGTCAGTCCACACGAGAGATCCACTTCCTAGCCACTATAGTACAATTACATGACGGACACATTTCCATGGCCTTATACCGGAAACGTGCCGATTGCTACACTTTCCTTCATGCCTCTAGCTTCCATCCAAGACAAATTTCTCAATCTATTGCTTACAGCCAAGCCCTAAGATATAACTGGATTTGCTCCAATCCCACAGACAGAGACAAACACAGGATTTATTTATTCTTGGATCTGGACTTTTAATACTCCATTAATCTGAAGAAGTGGGTTGTGCCCACGAAAGCTCACAATACCATCTACATGTTTTGTTAGCCTTTAAGGTGCTGCTAGACTATTAGTTGTTTTTTAAGTTTGTCCAGTTACAGACTAACCTGGCTACCCCTCTGACGCAATTAAATGAATGTTATACATTTACTCTAGAATCTGAGTGCCAGTTTACTAAATAAAATGTAAGATCTTCACCTAATTCAAAACCCTTGCCTCAAACAGACATACACAATTGTAATAAATGAAGATGAGGGGTTCAATTTTGAAAAGTATTTAAGTGACTTGAGAGCCTAAATCTCATTTTCAAAATTGACATAGAATCCTAAATCCCATTGATTTTCAATAAGACACTTTAACAGCCTTAATCAGTCAGATACTTCTGAACATTTTACCCCTATCTTTTAGAGATAACATAGTGTTCCTAGCTATGAATATTACAATTATCTCATCAGGCTCTGAAATGAGATACACTTTTCTAGTAATATACTATAACAGATGTACTCCTTTGGGTATGGATCTATTTGGTTCCAATATTGCAACAAATGGTGGGAAAACCACCAAAGGAAGAATCTGCATATGTAGAGTATGTTCTAGAATTAATGCAGAAAAAAAGTCTGGCATTGAATAGAACTACCGTATATTTTAAGAGTTTATTACAGTAATTACCTACATAAATGTAAATCCCTTTCTAGATTATATGAAGACAAATCATCATATACTTTTTAAATAACAGCAGAAACATATACTGTATTTAATGTTATACACATAATTCTAGTTATTATTTAAAATAGGCTAAGTGTGCAAATGTAATTCCATTATGATTTATTATTGTCAAATTGCTCAAACAAAATGTGCTGTACAAATGCATTCTGTTGAACGGTAATTAGATCCAATATTAATGGAGAAAACAATAGTCTCATACAGGTTTAATATGAAGAGCAAAACATTCATAAACCTCCCCTCTTATACATGCCCTGACAAGAGACTATGTACAATCAGTTTAATATTGCACACACCCTTTTCAAACCAAAAGAGCAGGCTGATCATTTCCTGATAGCAAAAATATTTTTTTATTTCACTGAAATGAAAATATAAACAGTACAGTTTGACTTATCTGAGTAGAAGAAATGAAGGCAGCTGCAAATCTGTGTAGGGTTAATGGATCTGTGGAACAGATCCCCTCCAAAAAAAAAAACCTGATAATCTTAGGGGCAGATATTATTGGGGAAAGCAAGAAAAGATCCAAGGGAATTCTGTTCATAGTCTCTTTACTCAATATCAGCCTATAATATTTACAGATGACATTATTTCTTGAAATAATTTCCCCTAAACCTCGAGTGTTAGGGCTACCCAGACACTGCTGGCAAATATTTTTTCAAGAGCTATGTGATTTGCACAAACATTAGAACACAAATAGTATCTAAAAGAGTGTTTTAAGGAGGAGGGAGAAAAATGTTCTCCTTGGCCTCTGATGACAGAACAAAAAGCAATTGTCTTAAATTGCAGCAAGGGAGGTTTAAGTTGGACATTAGGAAAACCTTCCTAACTGTAAGGGTGGTTAAACGCTGGAATAAATTGCCTAGGGAGGTTGTGGAATCTCCATCACTGGAGATATTTAAGAGCAGGTTGAATAAATGTCTATTAGGGATGATCTAGATGATGCTTCGTCCTGTTTTGTGGCCAGGGGACTGGACTTGATGACCTCTCAAGTTCCCTTCCAGTTCTAATATTCTATGATTCTATGAAAAATCCCAAATACAACCTATCCAATATACTTAAACTTGTAAGTTATCATGCAACAATAGAGAACACAGACACATCACCAGGACATCACACATTTCTGTGACTTAATGACATTTCTGAAAGGCTACCATTTTCTCTGCATGTGCTGAGTCCATTGGCTATGTCAGCTGCCACCACCCACAATGATTGGTTGATGAGAATCATGTAGAGAGTCAGGGCTTAGTCAACTAGAAAAGCTCATTGCGTATGGCAAAAACACCATATTATACCAGCAGAAGAAAGTGTCATACACGCAACACAGTGCTGAAGCCCTAACAAAAATCTGTAACATCCAAAAAAAAGAGTTGTGGCAAGAAAATTGAGCTTTTTGCTGATAAATAGGATGTGAGGAGCTTTCTGAGGCAATAAGGGCTATTTACGGTCCATGGTCACATGATACCACACCACTTCTGTTCAAGAGAAGTCCATGTATTTTAAAGATATAAAAGCAATTAAAGTCAAAGGAAGATGTCTGAATCAGAAGTCAACTGTCTCTGTTGCTACTATCTAATCTATACCTCAGCAGATATGAAAGATAATCTCTTGCTCACACACATGCACCAAGAACAATAAGGCAGCAGGGTCAGATAGCATATCAGCTGAAGTCTACAAGTTTGAAGGTGAAGAACTGGTAAGAAAACAACACAAACTTTTCTTCATATATCGGATATAGTGAGAAGATTTTGGAAGAACTGAGAAATGCCTACATTGTTACAATCTTTAGGAAAGAATATAAGTCAGAGTGTGGAAATTATTGAGACATTACTACAACAGGAAAAATTCTTGCCTGTATTCCCTTAAACTGATTACTTCCCCTTGCTGAGGAAACACTGCCAGAATCTCAGGGCAGTTGCAGAATCCCCTGCTGCAATATAACCAATATGATCTTCATTGCCTTGCAAATACAGGAACAGTCTCGAGAGCAAAATGAGGACCTGTACATTGCCTTCATCGATTGAACCAAGGCCTTTCATTACATCAATTGTGAAGCCTTGTGGAAGTGCTAGAAAGGTTTGGCTGCCCTCCAAAATCTGTAAAAGTCCTAAGGCTTCTTCATGATCGTATGACTGCCACCATTCTCTATAATGGCCTGGAAATGAACCTTTTTGTCATCAAAACTGGGTAAAGTAAGAATGTGGTTTTGCTCCAGCCTTGTTATCCGTCTATTTAGCAGTCATTTTAGTCCTCACTAAAGGCAGTTTCCCCAATGGAGCTAACATCCAATACAGAATGGACGGGTAGCTTTTCATCTTCAACATCTCTGCTAAAGTCTGAAGTTCTTAGGGGTCCATTACTTCTTTATAATATGCTCATGACTGTGACATTTTCATGCACACTGAGAATGACCTTCACTCCTCACTGAATTTTTTTTTGCACAAGCTTACCAAAGCCTAGCACTCTCAATATTGTGGAGATTAATGTGTTCCATCAGTCTGCTTCAGACCTTGCACATGACCCACCACAAATCACCATCAAGGAGCAGACTGTGGAAAACATCTTACCTCAGTAGCCATCTTTCTCAAAATGCAAACATTGACAGTGAGACCAAGAGCACAAGTATCCAGGGCACAAGTGCTTCTTTTGGGAAATCACTCTGACATGTTTTCATAAACTATGACCACTGACTGGACACCAAATCCAGGTCTATGAAATAATTGTTATTCTTATACTCCTTTCTGGATGTGAAATCTGGGTGAATTGTTGATAGCACCCGAAGAGTCTGGAGAGGAACCACCAATGTTGTCTCAGGAAGATCTTTCATATCAAGTGGAAAGATCACTTCACTAACCCTAGCACCATCGCTGAGGCCAATGTCACCAGCATTGAAGCAATGATCCTCATGCACCAATTCGCTTGGGCTGGACATGACAAACTCTCACCTTCCAGAAGACAAAGTTAAGATTGAAAGATGTTGCTTCTTGTCCAAAGACAGTCTGTATTAGCTGTGCAATTTTGAATGAAACATTTGGATGGATTTTTGGTAGATTATTTTTAAATGTATTTTACATATGCTCTGCTTACATATGGGCAGAGATCCTCTGGTGGCCAGAAGAAATGCTACAAAGATACACTGAAAGTGTATCTCAAGGAAACTGATGTGAACATAAGTTGGAAGGAGCAAGCTACCAACCAATCTCAATGACACCATAACCTCCACCAGGCAGGTACCCTCTTTGAGAAGTAGTGCTTTGCCCTCTAAGGTCAAAAAAGAGAGACAAAAAGGGAAACAAAAGAACTTTCTCTCAGCAGACAGCTGGCCCACCGGAAAATGTCTGTACCTACTGCGGGCAGATCTGCAGTTTCCAGAATCAGACTCCTGAGTCATCTCAGGACTCAAATGTAAATCTCTGGCAAAGATTATCTTCAAATCAAGGGACTGCCAAATTCCAATGACGATGATGGATTAATGAACAGAACAACTCCCTAGTATCATTTCTGACTTCCTTTAAAAGGGAGACAGGGGAATAATAACAATAGTCCATGTCAGTGACACCCTTAGTGTCATGTTTGTGTAAGGCCAGTGCTATACGGAGGTTACATTATTATACCATGTGATGGATATTGGCTGAGTTCCTAGAGATCATTTCTACTTGGTTCCCCAAGAACTCAGTTCAGCTCTAATTTTATAAAACTTAGATTTTTTAATTTGTCATATAGCAAAGCTATGCTAAGTTGATCAGATTCAAGAGTAAGGAGATGGTCATAGGGCATATCACACATTTTATGTTATACAGTAAACCTAAAAAAAGTTACACTTTGTAGAAATAATGGAGACACCAGAAGACAAAGTTAAGATTGAAAAATGTTGCTTGTTGTCCAAAGACAGTCTGTGTTAGTTGTGCAATTTTGAAGGAAACATTTGGATGGATTTTTGGTAGATTTTTTTTTTTTTAAGAAAAACAATGTATTTTACATATGCTTTTACATTTTAAAAAATGTTTGTTTTTAATTTTGAGGTCTTTTGCTATGTTGTACACAATGTATTACAAGAGACCAAATAAATGTTTTAAATTTGCATGGCTTAGCCTTGCCAGCTGGGCCACTGATATTTTTAAATGATGCTATATTTCTGAAATTTTCCTTTTTGTAAATTGCAAGGTTGAACAGATGACACATTTGGGTTGATTACATTTTAAATAGTAATTATTTTAATTTACTTTTTGAGTATGTTTTGGTGTTTCTGTGTGTGCGCACATATTTTTTTTATATAGGGATGATAACTTTTTTGGCCTAGGCTCTAATAATTGCTGTGTTTTCATGGTTTATTTATTTTTAAACTTAGCACTACAATTTATTTACTTATGTTTGAATCCATGAACATGCCTAGGTTACTTCCCTACTAGTACATGCATAAGTAGTTAAGCCATGTAGAAATCTCTAATTTTTAAACAGACTTTAACTAAGCCATTTATTGTTAAAATATGTAAATTAGATAGTTCTCATATTTATAGTGGCCAGCACAATTGATTATTCATAGATACATTTTTTGGGAAAGGGACTTTTGTTTTGAAGGCTGTAAATGCATTCAGAGGAAAAAGATAGTGGTTTTGTTTGTCACCACTTGACATCCCCATTGCATAATTTGTTTGATTACTAAGGATTTCATGGGCATGGCTACATTGAATTTTACTGTCATAACTAGGTTTTATTGTATACCTAAGCATTATTAAACCTTTCAATGTTCTTTTTAATGCTTTATTATTTTAATACCCCTAATTAGTCTCCTCTTAGCTCTGTCATATTAATTTGTGCAAAACTTCTTTTAATAGTATGTACCTTGTGGCTTTAGGCCTATCTTTTGTCTTTGCATATTTTTTACTTAGTACACTTTGCCTGCAAAACCATAGTCACTAAATTCCATTCTTGAAAGCCAGCTGCTTTTTTCTTCGGATATATGCAAATTGATAACAGGCATTTTGTTTTCCCTAACCTTTTAGGAATTTTTTATTTAAGTTTTTTACTTTTTTTTAACAACTTCTATTTCTTTTTTGTGCTTTTTTAATATTCCTTTCCTAACATTGCACATTTTATTTGTAAAGTTTTAGCCACCAGAAATATTCCTTTTAAACTGCTGCTTTGATCAGCTTTATCATAGAATAAACAAAAAACAAAACAAAAAAATTCCTGATATTTTTCCATGACTGCCAATTGGCTCTATATTTTTGAAAATTCCAGTGTCATTCAACTGATTTTTGCTGTGCTCTGTAAGTAATTTTAAAGAGACCTCTGACATGCTCTGCAAAGAATTGTTTTTAAATGCCGCTCTCTGGAGTTCCTTTTCCATCCAGTCTCAATTTCCTCCTAGTATTTCTCTGGGGAGTCTGTAACATAGGTGGCCAACAATAACTGTCAGGGGTTCTTGAGCCCCTGGCTCTGCCTCAGGTCCCACCCCCCACTCCACCCTTCCAGCAAGTTCCCAGCACTTCTTCCCATCTACTCCTCACCTCTTCCCACCCAGTTCTACCTCCACATTCCACTCTTCCTCTCCCCCGCCCCACAGCCTCTTTAACACCACACAACAGCTGATTGTAGCAGGCAGGATACACAGGGAGGAAAGGAGAGTCACTGATCAGTGGGGCCCATCATTTCATGAGAGGCACTGGGGGGAGAGGGGAAGCTGATAGAGTGTTTCCAGTGGGTGACCAGTACACACAAATTTTTCCCCATGGGTGCTCCAACCCTAGAGCAGCCACGTAGTCAGCACCCTATGGAAAAATCTAAGTGCCCACCCTTAGATTTAAACTACTTCTTCAGCATAGTACTAATCTTCTCATATGTAAATCCTCTTATATCTTTCCAGTGCCATTTCCCTTAATGCTAGGTTGCAACTCTTATGCTAAGGGGTGCATGTGTGCAGACAAGCAGACAAACAGAGCTGAGTCATGACATAACTACATTGAGACTCCTCCAAGAACTCTTCATTGTGGTCCCCAAGAGCTCAGTTCAACTCCAATCTCATCACGTAGGTTCCTTTATTTGGCATACAACAAAACCATGCTAAATTGATAAGTCTCAAGCATAGGGAGTGGGTAGAGGACACATCACATATCCCAAACCTCATCCTTTATTATACATTTACATATTACATTGCATTTATTATACAATGTATTGTGTGTTTTAAGATTGCCTTGGTTTGTTTGTAGGAACCAATGATTGTACAGCATGCCATGCACTGTCCATGTATGAGTTACTCATTATCTCCACCTTGTATTGACTCATCTTGTCCATTTTAAACTATTCCTCCTTATCTTCCCTGGTGAAGCCATTCTATTTTAGCTTGCTGATCCAGTTAGCTCCCTAATCCTGTCACCCAAGAAATGAGGTGTCACCGATGTCTAATTATTCACATCAAGCCAAGCCTTCACTATTAAAACAAACTTTCATTTTATCATATATTGCTTTTCAGATGGGAATATGCTCATTATGCTGCAAGTTCTAAAATGTTATCAACTGCTCATATTTAATACACAGGAGAATGAGTGACGTATAATGATGACTAAGATGTTTTTTAAATTTTGACAACTTGTGATAAATGGTTATGTTGATCTATGTAGGCACAGCAATATAATTTCTAAATAAACTGTAAACTATTCATTAAATGTTTATTGCTACACAGCTTCTATTTTAAATACTGATTAAAACTATATACATAGAGTAAAATGGATTAATCTTCTATCCAACAATGAAAATGTGAAGATAGTGAAACAACAAGATACATTATAGTGAACAATATGTCAATAATTTGTTTTAGTAAATCAAAACGTAAAATTATTTAACAGTAGTCATTCTGGGCAGGAATTCCTGGCTCTTAGTCTCCTATTCAACCATCCTCAGGCAATATTTTCAAATAAATTCAACAGAAGACTTGATAAGCCAGGAATTGCAGACCACTAATAAAGGCTTTTGACCTTAGGTAAGTCACTTAGTCATTCTATATCTCAGTTTCCCTCATCTGTGAAATGTTGTTACATGAATTTGCAACTAACCTAAATCTTACCCCAGATTACTCCTGTCTCATCAAGACGACTTCAAAGTCACAAGGTGCTGTGGCAATTAATTGTTTAGTTAAATGTCTATTCAACACTATAAAATGTAAAGCTGCTGAAGGTCTAAGGGTTACTTTATATGTTCGAATAGCAAAAGGATGACCAGAGTAAGTATTTGATGAGACTGACAGGAGAGAACAGCTCTTGAGCTCCTCCTTTGCTGACAGTGTTTGAATGCCCAAGGTTGTCTTTTTCCTCTCTCTCTGAACAGCAGTGGGAGTCCACAAACTCCTGAACTCTGCCTCAATTTCATTGACAAAAGGAGGTGCCCTTTTATTTAAATCTCAATTCCTCAACCAGAGGAGAAAACACCACAGAAAATTCTGCCATGGACCAATCCACTGAGCATGGCTAGACTTAGGGTAGTTTACCCCCTTTATATTGAGCTTTGGAGAATGGCATATACTATAATTGGTCAGTTACTGCTGTGATTTATGTTGGTTTCAGATTGTATTTATATTAAGTTCCAGCAACTTTTCGACCACATCACTGTGTGTCTGTATCAAGTTAACTTTTGCATCTAATATCACTGATGCACCAATGTTCGTCTGTCCTTTTTCTAAAACCGATACGCTTTTCCTTCTCTATGGGCCAAATGTCAATCATAATGTAAATAGGCGCAATCCCATCACCTCCGATCACCTTCAAGTTGTATTGTTTATGGTATCTAGACTTAGAATCTTTTTCCTGGGTGTCTGGCTGGTGAGTCTTGCCCACATGCTCAGGCTTCAGCTGATCGCCATATTTGGGGTCGGGAAGGAATTTTCCTGCAGGGTAGATTGGCAGAGGCCCTGGAGGTTTTTCGCCTTCCTCTGTAGCATGGGGCACGGATCACTTACTGGAGGATTCTCTGCATCTTGGGGTCCTTAAACCATTTGAGGACTTCAATATCTGAGATAGGTGAGAGAATTATTCTAGGAGAGGGTGGGTGAGATTCTGTGGCCTGCATTGTGCAGGGGGTCAGACTAGATGATCATAATGGTCCCTTCTGACCTTAAAGTCTATGAGTCTATGAGAATCCTGTTTGTAGATTGGTATCTGTTCTGGATCAGTGTGTCCAATCTTTCAGCCATGACTCATGCAATTATCTTCTGAAAAAAACTACAGTAGAGTCCCAATTATCTGACCTAAACGGGACCGACACGTGGTCGGATTACCGAATATGACGGATGATAGGGACTCTACTGTATGTATCCTGGCCCCATCCCTGCCTGGCCCTGGCCCCATCCCTCCCTGCAGCTCCCAGGCGCCCGGCCCCACTCGCTGCCCCGTCGCTCTCCTGGAGCCGCTGATGCCACTCCTGCTGGCACCGCTTTGTCCCCAGGTGCTACAGGGAGGGGACGAAGTGGCCACCGGCAGGAGCGGCATCAGCAGCTCCAGGAGAGCGACGAGGCAGAGAGTGGGGCCATTCTCCCTGCCCGCGCCCTGGAGCCGCTGATGCCTGCAGCTTCCGGGATGAAGCGGCACCAGCAGGAGCGGCATCAGCGGCTCTAGGGCGCGGGGTGGGAGAATGGCTCCGCTTGCTGCCTCGTCGCTCTCCTGGAGCCGCTGATGCCGCTCCTGCCGGCCGGCGCCGCCGTCCCTCCCTAGCACCCGGGGACGAAGCAGCGCCGGCAGGAGTGGCATCAGCGGCTCCAGGAGAGCGACGGGGCAGTGAACAGGGCCATTCTCCCGCACCATGCCCTGGAGCCGCTGATGCCGCTCCTGCTGGTGCCGCTTAGTCCCAGGAGCTGCAGGCATCAGCGGCTCCAGGGCACAGGGTGGGAGAACGGCCCCGCTCGCTGCCCCGTCGCTCTCCTGGAGCCGCCGATGCCTGCAGCTCCCGGGGATGAAGCAGCACCAGCAGGAGCAGCATCAGCGGCTCCAGGGCACAGGGCGGGAGAATGGCCCCGCTCACTGCCCCATCACTCTCTTGGGGCCGCTGATGCCGCTCCTGCTGGCGCCGCTTCGTCCCCGGGAGCTGCAGGCATCAGCGGCTCCAGGAGAGTGACGGGGCAGCGAGTGGGGCCATTCTCCCACCTGCGCTTTATCTGACCCTGCAGCTCCCGGGGACGAATCAGTGCCGGCCGGAGCGGCATCAGCAGCTCCAGGAGAGGGACAGGGCAGCAAGCAGGGCCATTCTCCCGGCCCACGCCCTTGAGCCGCTGATGCCGCTCCTGACAGCGCTGCTTTGTCCCCAGGAGCTGCAGGGTCAGATAAAGCGAGTGTCGGATTACCGAAGGTCGTATAATCCGGACTCCACTGTACCTTCCTTTTGACTATAATCTTTTCATTGTTTCTCTTTCCTTATGTTACACACAGCCCTGCGAAGTGCGGTGTGTGGTTTAGTGTAGAAGGAAGGAGGTATATTTGGTTCATTAATATGGAATTCGGAACAGACTTTGGGAATAAAGGCTAGATGAGGTCGCAACACCACCGTATCCTTGCTGAATGTTGTGTACAGTGGTGTTGACATCAGGGCTGCAAGCTCACTGATTCTGTGGGCCGATGTTATAGCCAGCAAAAAGACCAGCTTGAGTGTCAACATGCGGATTGACGCCGTGGCTAAGGGCTCGAAGAGAGGACAAGTTAGTGTCCAGCACTGGGTCCAAGTTCCAGAGTGGAGGTGGGGCTCTGTGAGGTGGATTAAGATTTGCCAATCCTTTTAGAAATGTTTTGGTAACTGGGTAGGCAAACACCAAGGTGCCATCTATGGAGTGACAGAAGGTGGTAATTGCCGCTAAATGTACTTTCAAAGAGGCAACTGCGAGGCCCATTTGCTTCAAATAAAGGATGTACTGGTAGTCGAGGATCTGGTGCAGGAGTGATGCACATGGGTCAATTCGGTTGTTGAAGCACCATGTAGTGAACCTCCACCACTTTCCAAGGTAAGTCACTCGGGTGGTGTCCCTTCTACTGTGCATCAGGACCTCTTTGACTTGATCTGAGCAGAGATCTTCGGATGTGCCGAACCAGCTAGGAGCCAGGCAGTTATGTGTAGGGTCTGAGGCTTTGGATGGAGGAGAGATCTGTGGTCCTGGGTGAGTAAGTCCGGTAGGACAGGGAGGGCACATTGTGCCTGCAGGGACATTCGGTAGAGGAATGGGTACCATGGTTAACATGGCCAGGTGGAGGTTATGAGGATCACCTCGGCTCCATCGGAATTGATCTTCTCCAGGACTCTGGGTATAAGTACAACTGGAGAGAACACATACAATAGGGAAGTCCCCCAATGGAGAAGAAAGGCGTCCTCTAGGGTACGTCTAGACTACACGCGGCTTTCAAAAGAAGCTTTCTCTAAAGAAACTTTTTAAAAAGCTTCTTTTGAAAGAGATTGTCTCGACAGCCACAACTTTTTTGAAAAAGTGATCCGCTTTTTCTAAAGAGAGCACCCAGGCAATTTAAATTAGTGTTTCTTAAACTGTTTTCCGTGGTGAGGCAGTCGGAGGTGTTCCACGGAGAGCAACAGAATTCAAAATGGCCACCCTTAAATGGGCAGGCAACCTTTTTTTTTCTCAATAACTCCCCCGACCCTTTTCCCCTGACTTTTTTTGTTTACTCAACCAAAAATCCTTGGTGTTCCTCATTAAAAAAAGTATTGTTTGGTGTTCCTCGGTCCTAAAAAGTTTAAGAAACACTGATCTAGATGCTCTCTTTCAAAAAAAGCCCTGTTTGTGGTCAAGAATGCCTTTTTTTGAAAGAGATCTTTCAAAAAAAGGTGCTCTTCCTCGTAAAATGAGGTTTACTGCTGTTGAAAAAACCGCTGCATTCTTTTGATTTAATTTTGAAAGAAGGAGGCGGCAATCTAGACACAGGTGACATTTTTTCAAAAAAAGGCCACTTTTTTTGAAAAAACCCTGTAGTCTAGACATAGCCCTAGAATCCCCGACCAATACCTGCTCTGGAGCAATAAAATAGGCATTTTGCATTCTTGTAGGTGGCAAATAGGTCTACTCGTGGAAACCCCAACAGTGAAAAATGTGATGGAGGACATTTGTGTGAATTTCCCACTCATGGCCATGTGTGAAATGCCTGCTCAACGAATCTGCAATAACATTGTTGGCACCAGGTAAATATGATACTATTAACGTGGTCTAGTTGCAAATGCACTTGCTCCAGAGATGGATTGCCTCTGCACAGAGAGATTGGGACCGTGCTCCACCTTGGCGATTTATATAATACATCATGGTGATGTTGTCGGTAAATATTCTGGTGGTTGTCCCACTTATGTAGGTCCGGAATTGTCTGCAGGCATTGAAGACTGCCCTGAGCTTGAGAAGATTTATGTGGAGAGATGCTTCTGTTGTTGACCATCGACCCTGCACCGTCATGCTGTTTATATGGACACCCCAGCTGGTGAGTGAGGCGTCTGTGGTTATCTGTACCGAAGGTTGAGGCTAGTGGAATGGAATGCCCGCTAGGAGGTTGTTTGGTTCGGTCCACCATTTAAGAGATACGTGAACCGGAGGAGCCACTAGCTTATGGATATGGTGCCTCATAGGGGTATACACTGATGCCAGCCAGTGCAATGGAAATGTAGCCGTACATAGAGGACTACAAACGTTGTGGCGGCCATGTGGCCCATCAGTTGTAGGCAAGTGAGTACTGGGACAGTTGGAGCATGGATCAGGATGGACAATAGATCCTGGATAGACTGGAACCATTCAATGGGTAAGTAGGCTCGTGTTGAAGAAGAGTCGAGTCACACGCCTATGAAGTTCAAGGTTTGAGACGGTTTGATCTTGGACTTCTGTTACTTGATAATCAGGCCTAGGGAGTCGAAAGTCTGTCTCGCTCTTGTAAACATATGATGTGTCTCTTCCCGAGAGCGGCCTTTTATAAGACAATCATCGAGGTAGGGGAAAATTATAACACCCCTTCAACGCAAGTGGGCTGCCACTACTGCCAGGGTCTTCGAGAACACCCTGGGTTGGATGCAAGTCAACGGGCAGCACTCGATACTGGAAATGCTCCTTGTTCACTGTGAAACAAAGGAATCATCTGTGTGCTGGGTGGATGGCGATGTGGAAATAAGCATCCTGAAGGATGAGGACCACAAACCAGTCTCCTTGTCTAAGTATGGTATTATGGTGGCTAGCGTTACCATTTTGAACCGTTGTTTCCGGAGGTGCTGATTGAGCTTCCGGAGATCGAGTATGGGTCTCCACCCTCCCAGTTTTTTTTCTGGGTGAGGAAATAGTGAGAATAAAACCCTTTCCCCCTGAACTCTACCAGTACCATCTCTATGGCTCCAATGGACAGGAGATGATGGACCTCTTGTTTTAGTAAGTCCTCGTGAGAAGGGTCCCTGAAGAGGGATGGGGTGGGTCGGGTAGTTGGAGGCAGAGAAAGGAAGGGGATGGTGAAACCGGATGACACGCTTTCCAAAACCCAATGGTCTGATGTATTGGTGGCCCACTGGTGATAGAATGGCCTCAGGCGGTGATGAAACAGAGGGGAGCCATGATGCTCTGGGTTGACAATGGGAGTTATTTGCGTGCCCTCGACTGAGGAGTCAAATTTGCTGCTTGTTAGCTTGCTGGTTGGGGGCATGATTGATCTGAGTGCATCTCCTTTGAGGACCTTGCTTCAAGCATGACTGATCAAAGATGCAGTGCTACTGTCTGTGATATGGGTACTCATGTAGTTTGTGGTACGGGCTGTAATGCTTATGCCTGTATGGGGGCGTGTACATCCCTCAAGTCCAGAGGATAGTTTGCGAATCCTTGCCCGAGTGGAGGACCTCATCTGTTTTTTCAGCAAAGAGTTTTTGGTTTTCGAATGGGAGGTCCTCTACTTTACTTTGAAGTTCTTTCAGGACTCCCGCTGATACTAGTCACGAAGACCTTCTCATAGCAATTGTTGTGGCCATGAAACGGGCAGCTGTGTCTGTGACAGAGTGCAATCTGAAGACCAGTCCTGGCCAGGGCATAACCCAGCTGTGCAGCTGTCCCTGAAGCCTTCTAGCCTATGCTCACACTTCTCGCCACCTCCTGCCAACTCTCCTGAGGCTGCAGCCTGCCGGTGACCCTTCCTGCTCTTCTGTCCCCCATACAGCCTTCTCTACACAGTGGCCACTCCCTGCACGGGAGGTAGTGCTGGATCCAGTGATGGACTGCTGGACTTTGGGGGTCCAATATCATTGGGGCAGCCCCATGCCAAGGCACCGTATGTTTCACTGTAAATCCACCTCTGTTCAGGACACCATCTTTCTCTCCCCTCCCTTCCCTTCTCCTATTTATTTTGAGTTTTCTTATCCCCTAGTCATAACTCCGGTCATCTGAAGAAGTGGGCTGTGCCCACGAAAGCTCATGATATCATCTACATGTTTTGTTAGTCTATAAAGTGCTACCAGACCATTTGCTTGCTGTTTTTTTCTGTAACAGACTAACTCAGCTACCTCCTGAAGCTCACTGGTATATGTCAGCTTTCACTATACATTAAAAGTCACAGGAAAATTAAATTAGGGATACTATGCCAAATTCATCCAAGTAATAAGCTACCAAAATTCTCTCAGACCAGAACACTGACAATTATACATTTGAAAACACAGTAATCTTAACATTTAAAAGAACTTAATCTACTTTTAAACCATGCAGCCTTTTTTCATCATGACGGCTGTTCTCCAATCATGTAAAAGATCATACTACACAAAAAGAATAAAAGAAGTGGCAGTCTTAACTCCAAGTTTCTTGATTGTTGTGAAACACTGTGATCTTAATTTTTAATCAAAGACTGTATGACTTTCACAGTTGCACAAGGAACTCAAAAGAGCTTTGTAACTGCTCGCTAACTTGTAGGTAAAGGTTTTTTTTAGTGGTTCACTGCAAATAAGATTTTTCTTACATCTGCATTTACATCTTACAATATACTTATGAAATATAAAAGGATTTCAAGAGGAAATATAGGTCTAAACAGAAACCATATTCTGTTGTCTTGGATGAAAAATGTCATTGCTAATACTATAAGTAGGCACTGTTTTTCTTTATTCTGGGAGTATGTCCTGAAACCCTCACCTCCCAAACAGCAAATCTCCACAGATTAAAATACCCATTCTACAAAAAATATGTGATTTCCTAACCCAAAAGCAAACTTGTGTTGGTGATGAGTCAATTAATGAAAAGTGAATGTTCTATGGACTTTGCTCATGACAGAAATTACCATTGACCTTATTGCTGCATTAAGTTTAATCATCAGCAAAATTAGTTGAACTTTGAGCAAAGCAGCATTCTGAAAATTTGTTAAAGGTGATCTCCAAATTCTAACACACAAACTTTGTCTGCAAACCTTCCACAGTGACAAAATGCATGCTGGGGGTCTAAAACATGAAGTGCTTGAAAAACAGATTGCCTAAGCATTTGGACTCTGTTCCAAGAATATGCCAAATATCCATCAGTACCAGGTTGTTAGAGGTTCTGTGTTTCATAAAAAAAAGTCCCAGACTAAGCTAGGGGAAACTTTACTATGTTGTGACTGAAGTGCAAACACAGAAATTACAATAGCTGGGTATTCAGCAGACCCTGATCATAAATGTGAAAAGAGTTCACAAGTAGGAGAGGAAAGTAAAACAAATACAAAGAATGGGACTGATTAATCAGAACACATTATAAGAAGTAAGTGTTTGAAGTCTGTAATTATGCATCAAAATTTCACTATATATTAAAAAAAGGTTTTTCTGCAGGACAACAGAGTGATGTCATCATCACGTCACTCTGCATCCCCCCTATCTCCCAGCTCGAGTCCAAACTGGCTGCTTCCCCTCTCCACTTGGAATTGATATTTTAAACCAAGCCCCTATCACCTTCCTCTACCCCGACCCCACAGGGCTTTCAATGCCAAGAAACATGGTACAGTAGCTGGCAGACCCACATTGCAGCCGTGAAAGCCCAAGCGCAGGGAGGAGGGTGCAGTGCTCGGGACAGCAGCCTGGGGACAGGTGCTAGGAGCAGAGCGCCTTGCGAGCTTATGTGCCAGCAGCGGGCTCTTGCAAGCTCCCCTGCTGCCAGGCTCTTGGGGACCCAGAGAGCGGTGCCTGACCACCTGCAGTCCGGCTTCCCCCACGGAGACTCACCCCTTCCCGGTGACTGCACTTACCACGGCTTCCAGAACTCCCCTGAGCTGCGTGGGAGAGCCACCACACCGACTTATTTGCTCCTTCCCTTCTGCTGCTTGTGGGCAGGCAGACAGGCAGCCCTGAGCTCTACGGGCAGGGCTAGGGTGGTGAGCGAAACCACAAGAGGGAGAGGTCGGGACAGTGGCTCCCTGCACTGCTGCTTTCCCCACCTCAGCAGGCTGCAGTGCCCTGGAGTGCTGCATGCACATGGCACTACCTGTACCTCACTGCGCCCCATGCAGGATAGGCAGGCACCCCTGCACCTCTCTGAGCTAGAGCCAGGCCTGGTGCATGACATGGCTGGGACGGAGGGAAGTGGAGGGCCCAGGTTGGTGGGGGAGGAGGCAGAAGGGACCCAGGCTCATGGTGGGGAGGAAGAAGAAGGGGGCCTGGGCTGGCTCGCAGGGCTGGGGAGAGAGAAGGGGCCCAGGCTGGCGCAGCAGGGGGAGGAGGGAGAAGGGGCCCGGGCTGGTGGGGATGGGGGAGAAAAGGGAGCTTAGGCTGGCACATTGGGGGAGGGGAGGAGAGAGAAGGGGCCTGGACTGGTGGGGTGGGAAGGAGGAGGGAGAAGAGGGGCCTGGGCTGGCATCATGGGAGAGAGAGAGAGAGAAGGGGCCCAGGCTGGCAGGGGAAGAGGGGGGAGAAGGGGCCCAGGATGGTGTGGCCGCAGCCCGGCCCTCCCCAGTGGGGAGAGACGGGGTTGCCTACCCCACAAGATGCGGTTTGGTGAGCACAGTGAGCAGAGACACAGCCCCCTGGTATTCTCAAATAGTTGATCATTTAAAAAACAAACAACAACACAGAGAAGCTTTAAAGAGCTAAATGTTATAACCAAACTATTTGGGTAAGAGGAGTCTGCAGCCCACTATTACATTTACTGTTTCATTGGCTCTTTGCCACGTCATGCTTCTAACTATCTCTAAATTGCATTATTTCAACTTGTGTGATATCCCAGCATACACTCTGCTGAAGAGGTTAAGTACCACTAGGGATGTAAAAAATGAAAAATATTAATCATGTAATCAATAAGAATTCTATCAATTACACTGTTATCCACTCTGGAGGCTGCTGGTGGCCCCAGCCCCACAGAGCTCCCAGGGCTGTGACCCCTGCAAAGCTGTAGGGCTCCTGGGATTGCTGACCCCCAACCCTGTGGGGGCTCCTGGCACTCCTGGCCCCATGGAGCTGCTGCCCTCCCAGAGCTACCAAGTCCTTGGACTTGCCAGCAGCCCCATGCAGAGTTTAACCATTAACCATAACTGATAAACAGCAGCTTATCTGTTAAATGGTTAATCAGTTAAACTCTTAAGTCCCTAAGCATCACAGATCACCAGTGGAGCCGACAGTTGGCCTATGACGAATTAAACGTTATTTTCCCATATTCACTAATTACAAATTATAAACTTTATGAATACAGAGATCTGACTCTGTGTGTGAGGGACAAAAGTGATGCAGTTTGGAATATTATGGCTTTACTGGCAAAAATTGGGATGGCTAGATTACAGGCAAATCATCCTAAACAAATGCCAACTGTTGGACTATCTGGTTTTCTTAGCTTCATTAAAGGGTTATTCTTTGTAATACTCAGGTGGATCTCTGCTAATATATTCTGCTTCTTTCTCTTCTGAATCTTAATTTCTTCTTTTCAGCTCTAAGAGTCACCTTTTCCTTCTAGTTCTCCTATTCTAGACTTAATCTCTTTTTCTGTGTGTGTGATTCAGAATAGACTAATCCATTTTCTCCTTTGGATCTGAAGATTGGTCTCAACAATATCTTCTAAGGAGGCTGCCTATCCTTTTTCTTCTCTTTGGCATTATTTTGTTGGTCAGAATTTCTAGAACAAAATGACTACTTACATCAGCTTCCTCCACAATACCAGGCCATCATTAAAGTTTCTGTGGCAGTTTAAAAACCATTGTTACAAACTTGTCCACATCCTTTGTAAACTCTCAAGCTGTAGAAAGGAAGTACATTTTTCCTGATTTAAGCAGTAGCAGTGTTAAAGCTCTCCAGTTCATCTTTACTAGATTTAATTTAGGCATAAACGGTGAGCTAACAGTTTACCTTTCTTCCTCCCTCCCTCCAAAATCCTAAGGATTTAGGTACTTGTACTATAGCCATAAATAAATAAATAAATAATAATAATAAAACTATTTGTTAAGACTGAAATTAGAACTTGAGGTTACCTATAGCTATATATGCAAATAACAGTATTTATGATCCTCAAAACAGTTAGTGGTAACATATCTCGAGAGCTAATAATTAGGCTCAAAATGTCTCAGAGGGGCAGCTGTGTTAGTCTGTAACTAAAATAACTTAAAAAACAGCAATGGTTCTATAACACCTTAGGGTGCGTCTACACAGAAGGGCTTAACTAAAAATAAGCTATGCAAATTGACTACATCAATTGCATAGCTTATTTCAAAATTGGGAGAATCTACACCGCACTTTTTAAAAACAGACTACTCTTCCTCTGACTTCCCTTACTCCTCATACAATGAAGGTTACAGGAGTCTGAGTAAGAAGTCCTCCAACTTGACAATATTTTGACATTATTTCGAAATAACTGCCTGCTGTGTTGACGTGGACTAAGTTATTTTGAAATAACGCTAATTCCAAATAACTTTGCTGTGAAGAGGTACCCCTAGAGACCAACCAAAAAATATATAGTTAGTATCATGAGCTTTTGTGGGCACAACCCACTGATGATTTAGGATAGTGCAGTCAACCTGAGCTCCATTTCCTTTCTACTAAATCAAACATTCAGTGTTAAATGTTTGTACTCCTCCCTCTTCTCCACAAGCCAATAACTTTAGGTGAACTGCTTTAACACAGATACTGGTTGACTCTAAGGAGGGTTTTCCTTTAACCTTAAATGATGAATGGGACCTGCTGTACTCCATCACAGAAAGCTGTAATACTCTTTTCAGCATTTCACTTGACATTACATTGGAAGTGCTGACACTGTATGTTTTATTATAAATAATACTGTTCAAAATTACAAAAATATTTCATAAATTTACCACTTCAAGATTAGTTTATGGATTAAAACAAAGGCTTATTTTATTTCTAAGGCAATATTCCATGAGCTCAGTATTTAAAGTCATGCTTTTTCCAATGTTACTGTCATTGAAATATTCTTCATTTCAAAAGATATCAGGAAATCATCACTATTCATTTTCAATACAAAGCCTTTTACATTTCAGCTGTCATTTTTCAAAAATCATACTGAAAACGGTGTTTCTAAGCAGAGTTCAGTTGCAGTGTAATAAGTAATAATTTCATCAATTAGCAGTATTCAGCATCCGCTGAGAGTTCTCTCACCATTATTTTATTCACAGAATCCTTTGAGGAAGGAGCACGCTATAAAGATCCATTTATCCTTCAAGGTTTTTCATAAATGCCATATACATCTTAGAAAACAATTGGTTATTATTCTCTCTCAATTTAAATAACTATAATAACTTCCACATGTAAAAACTTTTTGTATGTTTTTAAACTCATATTACAGCTCTACACTTTTAATGATCTATTCTAATGTTTCCACCTACTTTTGCACATGATTCTGGAGTTTTCCATGAATGCTATGCACGACTGACTAGGGCATATTTGGCTTCTATTGTTAGAATAGAATCGAATCTGGTTTCAGATAATACCCTTCACAATTGAGGCAAAGCCAAGCAATTTATAATGGAGCTAGATGCTAATATAGACATAAGAAGTGCAGTGAGTATATGGGAAAATATAGCAACTTGTCTATTATATTCCCCCTTCCCTTCAGAGTCCTTCCTGTCTTTATCTATTTCCCCTCATCCACAAGGTCATGTTCTGACTTTCATCCTTTTATTAGAAGACTAGAAAGGTTTCCCCTCAGAGTGCAACATAACACTCTTTAATCAGCCAAAGGGATTGCTGTTGAGCAACATGGTTCTTAAGATCTCAGGAAGCTGAGCCCTCTATGATTTTTATTTTTTCTGAATGAATTGTGGAAGAACCTCTCTGTCCTTCCTGTGTACATGGTAGGAAATGTGTGAGGGCAAAGTGGTGCCAGCCTATACCCACAGTACAGAGCAGTCATGGTTAGTACCTAATGACTTGCTCAATTTCTAGCATATAACCCCTCTTCGGTTAGACAATTCCTGTCAGAAGCACCACCATGCTCAACTGAGATTTGTGTATGGACAAGACTCAAAAAGGGAACACTCAAATTAAAATTCAGTTTAAGTTTGTAGCACAAAAGCTCTGGTTAACTGACAGTTAATTCTAGTTACCTAACACCTTTGTAAATTATAATCTAGACAGTCCATCAATGTTATTAGCTGTTCCTAAGCCAAATAAACCATTGATAGAGCAAAGAGCTACTGCCTGATTTCCCTGCTTGTGTGTTATCTACAAGCTGACGGAGAAATTGAAAAGGGATGGAATCCCACTCCTGGGGATCTGGAGTGTGAGACCATGACTGATATCTCAACACCCTTTTGTTACAACTCCTCACACATTCTTGGACAAGAGTAATACTGGCCTTTTATTATGCACAGACAACTAGCACTGCCAAGGAGCTAAAAACTATTTCCTTTCAGAAAAGAAACATTGATTGGTGGAAAAGACCTTAATAGAATCAGTAAATTCAGGAGTCTGTTGCTACACCTGCTTCCTTGTCCACTGATAGTAGAGCCTGATCTGGACCTACAGGCTACTCTCGGTCTTGTTCAAAGTGCCGCAACTATGCACCAGCTAGGTGTGGTTTCCTCCTATGCTGTGACACTGTTGGAAACAATAACTTATGTGGGTAGAAGGGTGCCCAACCTGACATCTGAAAGGCCATTAATAATGCCTTACCTACTTTGATACATAGGCAATCCTCTGATTATGGAACCTGGACACAAGAGAAAGATGAATGCTTGTGGTTTATCCTAGGCTAAAACCTAAGGTTAAACCAAGTACAACCATGGATTATCTGTAGCCTATCAATTAACTTAAATTATAGTAGGTTTATCTGGACAGGCTTGGCCCCAGGCCCACCAACAGAGAAAGGCAAGACCTGGGCCCTTTAAATCAATGCCAGAACACTGCATCGTGCACTCTATGTGACTCTGAGGACTGGAGGGTGGGAGGAGGAGGGGAGAAACGTGCCGTGCTGTGGTTGGCACAAAGGGCTGGCTGCCCCCAGCCCTGCTCTTTTCATGGAGCCAGGCCCCTCCCCATCTTGCCCAAGGGCCTGAAGAAGCTGTCAGCTCCCCTTCTTGGCCCTAAGAGCCTTTGTACACTTAAAATATACCTTTTATTATAAATATGTTTGCTAATTTGGATGGTTTCCAAGTAGAACAGCTACTACATTATAATACAATTTGTCCTTTCAAATAATGTGTTTTAAAAACTAAGCAACATGCTCTCAAAAAATACTTTCTATCCTAGAGCAGACAGGTCCCAAGTTATTTCTTTGATATTTAAACTCAGCTTGCTTATCAATAATTGGTTATATCTCTGTGGAATTTCCTATGTGAGCCACTATATCGAGTCAATAACAACAACAAAAGTTTAAAAGCCATGTTTTTAGTTATGACACAAAATGACAAAGAAGGAACTGAAAGCTAAATTTGCTACTCAGACCTGAAACTGCCTTTTATGCGAGGTTACAGTATACATCCCTATCTATTCTGAAGGCAAGAGGGACTATTTTTGGTTCCACTGACAATTACTTTGTAGACAGAGTCAGGAGGTCTTATTTATTTCACCAGTCTGCAAATTTGTGGATATGGGTAGTTTCTTGATTTTCCCCTGCTGAGTCAGAACATCATGTTTGTCCTGGATATAGCCACCTCTGGCAGAAATCTCCTCTCAGATCTGCACAGTAGATTTCCACAAATATTTCATAATAGGAAGTTCTGCATATGTAATGACAGGAGAGTACCAGCAGAGAGCTGCACCTTGCAGAGGAGAGAAGAATTGTGCCCTTGGTTTACAAATGATCTCAACTAAAAATGAAACGACTTTGAATAGCATATCCACACAAATTCCACCTGCTGAGCTTATTATAAGACATGCATGGCCAAAGGTTCCCTACTCCTACATGTTTGACTTCTTCACCAAATCACATACTCCCCTAAACCTCATACAAAGGGCCAAATCCTGCCCTTCTCACAGGGAGCAGTGCTGGGCTGGCAACAAAGCATAAAACACTGCAGTGATCTAATAAAAAGGAATAGAAATTGTATGCTAATAAGAGGAGGGAGGTTGCTAGGCAACCAGAGAGGAAGAGAAAGCCATTTTTGATTTGAACTCTGTACTGTCAAAGGGTTAGTATAGTCAGAACAAACAGGGCACATTTAATCCAGCTTGTCTGCAGTCATCATTAATTCAGCTCTGACTTCGTGAACGTTTTCAGCAGAAGTACAAGGAGAGAAGTGTCATTTGTGCCTGAGTGCTCTGTGTCTCGGGGTAAGATGGCACAGGACAGGTGGGTGGAGAATAGAAAATGCTTCCTGTTTGTAGAAGAGCAGCAGGTGCCTCTGGCCAGCACATATTTCACATTGAAACATGCATGTAAACTAGTTTGTGGGGGAGGAGTGAGATGAGCATGCACCCTTGGGTCCTGGCAGACCATAGTCCCCCTTCTTTATGCTTTATTGAACACTGGACAGATGTTCTATCGAGATCTTATCAAGGTGCAAATTTTCACCATTCCTATGGATCTTTATCAGCTGTATAAACATGGCACTTTATGAATGAAGGCTATGTCTATATTGCATATGCATATAACTATGTTGCAGAATCTGGTTATAAAGTTAAACGTGGTTGTCCCTTAACTAGATTCCCTGTTCAGTATTGCCAGTTGTAAGGACGTTTTTACAAGTTTCATTATATTCTGGGTTTTTCCATATAGCCCAACTCCTGAAGACATGCAACAGGGCTTGAATCATATTTTGTTAAAATAGTAAAGTAGTTTCTAGACCTCATTAGTTGCAGAGAAAAGCTTAAAATTATGACTGAGGTGTATTTTAAAGGCTCAGAAACTAGGGTTGCCAGATGGTTTAACCAAAAATACCGAACATACCCTCCCCCCAAAGAAAAACAAAAAACCATCGGGGAAAAAATTATGCTGAGAAAAAAATGTATATAAAAAACCAGCATGGCCCCTTTAAGAAATGCTTTTGAGGCTTTTTGGCCCTAACAGGCTGCTGGTGGCTCTCCGCCATCTTGTCTCCCTGCTCTGGGCAGGACAGATCCCCTGCGGAACCCGGTAAGCACCCGGGATTTTCGCCTCCTGGTTGGGAAAACAAAATCAGAAAATAATGGACATTTTAGGTGTCGGGTATTTTCTGAATTTTTTTACCGGACAGGAGGCTTTCGGACTGTCAATACCGGACACCTGGCAACCCTATCAGAAACCAAAAGAAAAGTTAAAAGCACCCAAAAGGTTTTTTTTTTAAATCTCATGATTTTGTGATGTCTAACTCAATTTTTGAATATTTGGAGTTAGTAATACTGTATTTATAATGGAGACAAGATCCTACAGTGCATACAGCTCTCTGGAGATATATCTATACCAGGATAAAAGCATGGCTACTGCTGGCCCAGGCTCACAGAGGTTGGGCTGTGGGGCTATGAAATTGGAGTGCAGATATTTGGGCTCAGGTTACAACTCAGACTTTGAGACCCTGGGAGTGAGGAAGGATCTCAGATCCCTGGCTCAGAGACTGCATGTTTAGCACAGTGTAGATATACGCCAGTTTACTAAGTGTGATTACAGAAGACTTTGGGGGATTGTTCCCTGTTTGCTAATTATGCCACTGACACCCACCATCTTGCTCTCTGGGGCTCCCCACCACCCTGACCTGCTGGGCCAGACTCTCTAGTTCCCCCCTTCCAAACAAGGCACAGAGTTGAGGTTACCATGCCCCTGAAGAGCAATGCAGACACTGAACCACTTCAGCTCTGGGAGAATGCAGTTCTAAACACAGCACCCAGGAAACCAACCCTCAAAATGAATCAAACCCCCAAATAAATCCATCTTTCTCTGGGTAAAAGTTTTACACAAAGAAAGTTCACATGGGCTATAATGGCAGAGAGAAAGGAGGGTCAGGGCAAAACTGGGAGGCAAGGTCAAATCAATATCTTAGATGCCTACATACAAATGCGAGAAGTATGGGTAATAAGCAGGAAGAACTGGAAGGGCTAATAAATAAGTACAATTATGACATTGTTGGCATCACAGAAACTTGGTGGGATAATACACATGATTGGAATGTTTGTATGGAAGGGTACAGCTTGCTCAGGAAGGACAGACAGGGAGAAAAAGGAGGAGGTGTTGCCTTATATATTAAAAATATACACACTTGGAGTGAGGTGGAGATGGACATAGGAGACGGAAGTGTTGAGAGTCTCTGGGTTAGGCTAAAAGGGGTTAAAAACAAGGGTGATGCCATGCTAGGAGTCTACTACAGGCTACCTACCCAAGTGGAAGAAGTGGATGAGGCTTCTTTTAAACAACTAACAATATCATCCAAAGCCCAAGATTTGGTGATGATGGAGGACTTCAACTATCCAGATATATGTTGGGGAAATAACACAGCGGGGCACAGACTATCCAATAAGTTCTTGGACTGCATTGGTGACAACTTTTTATTTCAGAAAGTTGAAAAAGCTACCGGGGGGAAGCTATTCTAGATTTGATCCTAATAAATAGGGAGGAACTGGTTGAGAATTTGAAAGTGGAAGGCAGCTTGGGTGAAAGTGATCATGAAATCACAGAGTTCACAATTCTAAGGAAGGGTAGAAGGGAGAACAGCAAAATAGAGACAATGGATTTCAGGAACGCGGATTTTGGTAAGCTCAGAGAGCTGATAGGTAAGGTCCTATGAGAATCAAGACTGAGGGGAAAAACAACTGAGGAGAGTTGGCAGTTTTTTAAAGGGACATTATTAAGGGCCCAAAAGCAAGCTATTCCGCTGCATCGGAAAGATAGAAAATATGGCAAAAGACCGCCTTGGCTTAACCACGAGATCTTGCATGATCTAAAAATAAAAAAGGAGTCCTATAAAAAATGGAAAGTAGGACAAATTACAAAGGATGAATATAGGCAAACAACACAGGAATGCAGGGGCAAGATTAGAAAGGCAAAGGCACAAAACGAGCTCAAACTAGCTACAGGAATAAAGGGAAACAAGAAGACTTTTTATAAATACATTAGAAGCAAGAAGAAGACCAAGGACAGGGCAGACTCACTGGGCAGTGAGGAGGGAGAAACGGTAACAGGAAACTTGGAAATGGCAGAGATGCTTAATGACTTCTTTGTTTCGGTCTTCACCGAGAAGTCTGAAGGAATGCCTAACATAGTGAATGCTAGTGGGAAGGGGGTAGGTTTAGAAGATAAAATAAAAAAAGAACAAGTTAAAATCGTCTAGAAAATCATCTAAAAATCATCTAGAAAAGTTAGATGCCTGCAAGTCACCAGGGCCTGATGAAATGCATCCTAGAATACTCAAGGAGCTAATAGAGGAGGTATCTGAGCCTCTAGCCATCATCTTTGGAAAATCATGGGAGACAGGAGAGATTCCAGAAGACTGGAAAAGGGCAAATATAGTGCCCATTTATACAAAGGGAAATAAGAACAACTCAGGAAACTACAGACCAGTTAGTTTTAACTTCTGTGCCAGGAAGATAATGGAGCAAGTAATTAAGGAAATCATCTGTAAACACTTGGAAGGTGGCAAGGTGATAGAGAACAGCCAGCATGGATTTGTAAAGAACAAATCATGTCAAACCAATCTGATAGCTTCCTTTGATAGGATAACGAGTCTTGTGGATAAGGGAGAAGCGGTGGATGTGGTATACCTAGACTTTAGTAAGGCGTTTGATACGGTCTCGCATGATATTCTTATCAATAAACTAGGCAAATACAACTTAGATGGGGCTACTATAAGGTGGGTGCATAACTGGCTGGATAACCGTACTCAGGGTATGTCTACACTACAAAGTTAATTCAAAAGAACAGCAGTTATTTCAAATTAACTTTAATAGTGTCTACACAGCCAAACCGCTATTTGAAATAAATTCGAAATAGTGGAGCCCTTATTTCGAATTTGGTAAACCTCATTCCACGAGGAATAACACCAAATTTGAAATAGCTAATTCGAAATAAGTGCTGTGTAGACACTTTTTCAAATTAGGGGGCCCCCAGGGAGCTCTGGTGGCCACTCTGGGCACAACCAGGAAGCTTGTCTACTCCCCCCCCCTCAAGCCCCGGAGCCCTTAAAGGGGCAGACTCTGGCCACAGTGCCTGTGCCAGTTGCAAGTCTGCCAGCACACAGCCAGCAGACCGTGCACCTGGCACAGCATGAGGCAGCAACCCACTGCCACCCAGCTCTCCACTGCTCCCCAGGACCAGGCTGGTGGCTCCCAGGCGACTGCCAGGGGCTGCAAAAGGCGGGCGCCTTCCTGGTCTAGTGCGGAGATCGTGGGCCTCATTGAGGTTTGGGGGGAGGCCTCCAATGCCCACGATCTCCGCACTAGGTGCAGAAATGCGGCCATCTACAGCCGCATGGCTGCCAGCCTAGCCACCGGAGGCAACATGCGCAGCCAGGAGCAGGTGTGCAGCAAAATCAAAGAACTGCGGCAGGCCTATGCCAGGGCCTCCCAACCAGGGGCTGACCCGGAGGCCTGCCCGCACTACGAGGCCCTGGATCGCATCGTGGGGGGTCAGATGGTCCATGGCCCCCTGGTCGTCATCGACCCCGGGGCAGAGGGCCCTGCCCCTGACACAGGGGAAGAGGAAGAAGAGGAGGACGATGGCAGCCAGGAGCCTGCAGGGAGCGTGCCCTGAACCCAGGACCCCCGATTTGAACCAGAGAGCCTGTCAGCAGCCTCATCCGAGGCCGGGGAGGCCTCCACATGTGAGTGCCATCACGGTCCCCTTATGCGGGGTGGAGGGGGCGGAGGGGGAGCCCAGGGACCGTGCGCGTCGGCCTTGCCGACCATGGAGCAGGTGGAAACCTGTGCATCTGACGTGCCATCCGGGACATGTTGCCCCAGCTGGGTGCCATGAAGGGGCCCTGGCCTGTTCCCCACACGCATCTGCGCGTCAAGGCACGTGACAGGGTCCTGACCCTGGGGAGAGACACTGCACACTGCCCTCCCTCCAGACGCCCCCTCTACACAGAGGCAGGGCACATCTCTCCTCCTCCCACACACACCACACGATAGGCAGCACAGGGGATAGCAGGATGTGATGGTGCAGAGACCTGCTGTCCTCGCCTTGCAGAGGGGGTCTGGGTTTCACCCACTGTGTCCCAAGGGAGAACTGACCACTTCTCTTGTTTCACTGCAGCCGCAGCATCTGAGAGCGCAGGACGCACCACCCCGCCTGGAACATCCACCCGCACCCGGGCCAGCAGGCACACCCGCAACCAGGAGGAGTTCCAGAGGCAGCAGCTGCGGTTACAGGGATGGCAGGTCCACAGCCAGGAGCAGTGGGTGCAAGAGGACCTGCAGCTGTGGTAGAAGAGCTTGCGGGAGCTGCGGGAGCAGGGCCGTGCCCTCCGCGAGCACCTGCAGGCCCTGGCAGACCGATTCCTGCCTCCTGCTGCTCCAGCCCCTGCGGCCACCTGAGCTATCGCTCCTCCTCCCACCCCTGCTCCCCCTCCCACTTCTTCCACACCCCCGTCCCTCCTCCCTACCCACCATACCCACTCCCGGGAACGCCGAGGCCCCCGCACCCGCAGTGCTGCGAGACGGGAGGGCCGGCAAGACCCCAACCCTGAGCTTCCCCTCCCCCTTCCTTCCCTTACCTCCCCCTTCCAGCTCCCTCCTCCCAGGTTTCCCCCCTCCCCTCTCCCGCCCTCATTCCTCCCCTCCCCCCACCCCAGTTATGTTAAATAAAGAGAATTTTTTGTGGCAACACAGGTGTTTTTATTGTATATCATGAAAGGGGGTTAGGGAGGAGAAAGGGGAAGGAGGTGGGGGTGCAATGTAAGGCACAAGGCCCCAGTGGGGCACGCCAGGGGGACTTCAGTCCTCGTCCGCCTGGAAGCTCTCCCGCAGGGCTTCCCGGATGCAGATAGCCCCCCGAGGGGCCTCCCGGCTGGCAGCCGTGCGGGGCTGTGCGTACTGGCCAGCCAGGCTGTCAGCCTCTGCCATCCAGGCTGGCAGGAAAGCCTCCCCCTTCCTCTCACATAAATTGTGAAGCACACAGCATGCTGCCACCACGTGCGGAATATTGTGCTGGGAGAGGTCGAGGCAGGCAAGGAGGCATCTAAATCATGCTTTCAGTCAGCCGAAGGCCCCCTGACCACAATGCGGGCCCTGCTGAGCCTGGCATTGAAGGCCTGCCGGGAGGGGTTGAGGTGTCCCGTGTAGGGCTTCATCAGCCAGGGCTGTAGGGGGTAGGCCCCATCCCCCAGCAGGCACACTGGCACATCCACGTCCCTGATCCTCATGTGGAGGTCGGGGAAAAAAGTCCTGGCGTGCAGCCTCTGGCACACGGAGGAGTTGCGGTACACCCGCACGTCGTGTGCCTTGCCAGAGCAGCCCACATTGAGGTCCGTGAACTGGCCCCAGTGGTCAGACATGGCCTGCAGGATCATGGAGAACTACCCCTTCCTGTTGATGTAGAGGGAGGCCTGGTGGTCCGGGGCACGGATGGGGATGTGCATCCCTTCGATTCCCCCCCGTAGTTGGGGAAGCCCAGGGCGCCGAACCCCCGGATGACCGCATCCAGGTCGGTGAGGCGGACAACTCTGAGGAGCAGCACCCTGTTGATGGCCTTGACCACCTGCAGAGAGACACACAAAACCGAGGGTCACTGGGATGCCCGGGTGGCTGGGAGTGTTCATTCCCCGCCACTGCCCTGCGCCCCACTCCCAGGAGCAACCCCCGATGCAATCCTGGCCACCACGGGCGATCTGTAGCGTGGCTGGGACAGACCGATCCCTCCTGGGGAGGGCACTTGCACCACCTCCCCCCCGGTTTCCCTGGGGCAGCCCATGTCCTCCTTTCAGCCCCCCCTCCTGGCCTAGTGGCCGGTGAGTGCTGTACCTGCATGAGCACCACTCCGACGGTGGATCTCCACGCAGAACTGGTTGCCGACGGATCAGTAGCTATCCGGCGTGGAGAGCTTCCAGAGGGCGATGGCCACCCGCTTGTGGAGGGGAATGGCGGGCCTCATGCGTGTGTTCTGTCGCCGTAGAGCAGGAGTGAGCCACTCGCAGAGCTCAAGGAAGGTGTCCTTCTTCATCCTGAAGTTCTGGGTCCACTGTTGGTCTCCCCAGTGCTCCAGGACGATGCGGTCCCACCAGTCGCTGCTGGTGTCCAGACGCCAGATGCGGCGGGGCACGCTGGCGTCTGGGCGCCGCTCCTCCAGGGCCCCCAAGGGGGGCAAGGGAAGGGCCAGGGGGCTGGCCTGCAGCAGAAGGTACCTGGCAGCCTCCAGCAATTGCTGCCAGGCTTGCAGTAAGACGTTCAATATGAGCACCAGAGTGCCCAGGGGCAACTCTGGCTCCATGGTGTCGAGTGCTGTGGTGTCCCAAATGAGAGCGACCAAAGCAGGCGGAGAGGAAAACACTTTGTTATCCCTCAGTGAGGTAGGCAAGCAAGCGGGAAAGCTGAGAACTGGCTGTCCAGGGGGGTCCCTTTAAGCACGAGCCTCAGATAGCCTCAGACAGCAGCCACACAAAGCAACTACTGACCTGATGCCCTGCTGGAACCGGTTTCAGCTGCCCTTAAATGCGATCCAGTGTCCAATCAGTGTGGACGCGCTATTTTGAAATAGAAAAACATTATTTAGAATTAGTTTTTGTGTCTAGATGCATTATTTCGAATTAGCTTATTTCAAATTAACTAATTCGAAATAAGTTAATTCTAAATAGTGCTGTAGTGTAGACATACTCTCAGAGAGTAGTTATTAATGGTTCACAATCCTGCTGGAAAGGTATAACAAATGGGATTCCACAGGGGTCTGTTTTGGGACCGGCTCTCTTCAATATCTTCATCAATGATTTAGATATTGGCATAGAAAGTATGCTTATTAAGTTTGCAGATGATACAAGCTGGGAGGGGTTGCGACTGCTCTGGAGGATAGGGTAATAATTCAAAATGATCTGGACAAACTGGAGAAATGGTCTGAGGTAAACAGGATGAAGTTTAATAAAGACAAGTGCAAAGTGCTCCACTTAGGAAGGAACAATCAGTTTCACACATACAGAATGGGAAGCGACTGTCTAGGAAGGAGTATGGCAGAAAGGGATCTAGGGGTTATAGTGGACCACAAGCTGAATATGCGTCAGCAGTATCATGCTGTTGCAAAAAAAGCAAACATGTTCTGGGATGCATTAACAGGTGGGTTGCGAGCAAGACACGAGAAGTCATTCTTCCGCTCTACTCTGCGCTGGTTAGGCCTCAGTTGGAGTATTGTGTCCAGTTCTGGGCACCGCATTTCAAGAAAGATGTGGAGAAATTGGAGAGGGTACAGAGAAGAGCAACAAGAATGATTAAAGGTCTAGAGAACATGACCTATGAAGGAAGGCTGAAAGAATTGGGTTTATTTAGTTTAGAAAAGAAAAGATTGAGGGGGGACATGATAGCAGTTTTCAGGTATCTAAAAGGGTGTCATAAGGAGGAGGGAGAAAAGTTGTTCATCTTGGCCTCTGAGGATAGAACAAGAAGCAATGGGCTTAAACTGCAGCAACGGAGGTTTAGGTTGGACATTAGGAAAAAGTTCCTAACTGTCAGGGTAGTCAAACACTGGAATAAATTGCCCAGGGAGGTTGTGGAATCCCCATCTCTGGAGATATTTAAGAGTAGGTTAGATAAATGTCTATCAAGGATGGTCTAGACAGTATTTGGTCCTGCTATGAGGGCAGAGGACTGGACTCGATGACCTCTCAAGGTCCCTTCCAGTCCTAGTATTCTATGATTCTATGATGTTCTCCCTCTTTATCAATGAAAGAAGGGTATGCTTATGTCCCCTACCCCATGGTAACAATTATTTGCACTGGGCCTGATAGTAAACAAAAGTGTTTGTATTAAATACAAACAGTAGGATTAACGTGATTGCAAAATGTACAGATCAAAGTAAGTTACTAAGTTAAAAGGACAAGAAAATGCATAGCTAGTACCGATTCAATTAAAACAACTTATCACAAACAGATTTTTACCCTAAAGAACTGTTCTTGGCATAGTCTCCAACCTAATGATTATCTTTTTTATCTTGACCTGGGTCCCCAACCCTTTGTATCCTTCCAGGATTTTCCAGACCAGCTGAAGACAAAGACCTGATAGCTTCCCATTGCTTAAATAGTCTTCTGCCCAGGGTGAGAATCTTTTGTTTTACATTCTACCTTCCATGGAAAATTACCTGCGTAAAATGGAATTCCAGTACCAGGTACTATGGTCATATGTCTTGCTAGTCCAATCATCTTTGAACTTACAGGACAAACAAGGCAGTTTACAAGTCCTTAAGTTGATTACCCAGTCATTAAGGCTTCTGAACACCACTAATGGCTCTCTTTAGCACACTTACAACTATAAACATTGTCATAGTCCATATTTCTAACTTTACATACAATAACGATACATGCATCAAAATAGGATATACATATCAGCAGACTGTAACATTAAAATTGATAGGTTACATGAGGTATTTTGTATAAAGCATCTTTGAGTTATGCATATTTGTAGTCATAAGCCAAACTTCATAAAGCATGGGAAGTCACCATGACACACAGTTGTCAACAAAAGTTGCATACTTAAAATAAAAAGAGAGAAAGAGAGGATAGAGTATGCCCCCAATGAAGGGATTTCCCATCCTACCAGTCATTCAAAGCTTCAGCCTAGTGTCTGAGACATCATTTTGTTGACATGTTTCTGGGAAGTAAAGGCCCTAATACTGCAAATACTCATGTACATGCTTTTGAAACATGGGCATGTTTGCAGGATTGGCGCCTTCTTCTGGTATAGTTGACAAAGTGAGTTATTTTCTCAACATGGTGGTTGTCTTATTTTAAGGGAAAAAACAAACTTATTATAAGATGTACAGTAGAATTATTTTTTGGAAGATGTGAGGCCTCCATATTAATGCAAAAATTATATTAATAAAATATTAACTTTTTAATGATAAGTCATTACAAACCTATCTGCACCTTCGCTGAATATTATGATACAGGTAACAAGTATGTTATAGCCAGGATGCTTAAAAATATAGTAGAATACAGTGAACGCTTTTTTATCCAGCACTCATGGGAAATGGGGATTGCTGGCTAATTGCATGTGCTGGGTAACAAAACGTATTGCTCTGTTCCCACCATTACCAGCAGATACAGTTCTCAGGAGCTCCAGACAGGCTGAGGGGTAAGGAGGCACCTGTTGATGACATCAGCTGGCAGTATGGCTGTGAGAAGCCCTGCATCAGCCAGCTGGACAGGTGGGAGTCAGGTGCGTGCGCCTGAAAACACTACAGTAATGTGGCTGGGGACAATGCTGGTTAGCAAAGTTTTCCAGGTAACAGAGTGCCAGATAACAAATCTTTCACTTCAATATGTTAAGCTAGTTATATCGCAAATATTCAAATACAAGAAATTCCAGTAGGTATCTGCTTTTTTGATGTCCAAGGACAATCAAATGTCTAGAAAATAACCTCTCCTTGGCCCTAAAATCATGTCTCTTACCTCTAACAGTGCTTATACTCTATAATAATGGGGGATTTTAATTACCCACATATTGACATATTGACAAATTACATGGCCATGGGATAAGAGGGAAGGTCCTTTCTTGGATTGAGAACTGGTTAAAAGACAGGAAACAAAGGGTAGGAATAAATGGTAAATTTTCAGAATGGAGAGGGGTAACTAGTGGTGTCCCCAAGGGTCAGTCCTAGGACCAATCCTGTTCAACTTATTCATAAATGATCTGGAGAAAGGGGTAAGCAGTGAGGTGGTAAAGTTTGCGGATGATACCAAACTGTTTAGGATAGTCAAGACAGAAGCAGACTGTAAGGGACTCCAAGAAGATCTCACCAAACTGAGCGATTGGGCAACAAAATGGCAAATGAAATTTAATGTGGATAAGTCTAAAGTAATGCACATCGGGAAAAATAACCCCAACTATACGTACAGTATGATGGGGGCTAATTTGGCTACAACAAATCAGGAAAGAGATCTTGGAGTTATAAATGGACAGTTCTCTGAAAACTTCCACACAGTGTGCAGCGGCGGTCAAAAGGCAAATAGGATGCTAGGTATTATTAAGAAAGGGATAGAAAATAAGACCCAGAATATCTTACTGCCCCTGTATAAAACTATGGTACGCCCACATCTTGAATACTGTGTACAGGTGTGGTCTCCTCACCTCAAAAAGATATTTTGGCCTTGGAAAGGGTTCAGAAAGGGCAACTAAAATGATTAGGGGTTTGGAACGGGTCCCATATGAGGAGAGGTTAAGCGACTGGGACTTTTCAGTTTAGAAAGAGGAGACTGAGGGGATATGATAGAGGTGTATAAAATCATGAGTGGTGTGGAGAGGGCCGATAAAGAAAAGTTATTTATTAGTTCCTAAATAGAAGAACTAGAGGACACCAAATGAAATTAATGGGTAGCAGGTTTAAAACTAATAAAAGAAAGTTCTTCTTCACACAGCGTGTAGTCAGCATGTGGAACTCCTTGCCAGAGGAGGCTGTGAAGGCTAGGACTATAACAGAGTTTAAAGAGAAGCTAGATAATTTCATGGAGGTTAGGTCCATAAAGGCTATTAGCCAGGGGATAAAATGGTGTCCTTGGCCTCTGTTTGACAGAGGCTGGAGAGGGATGGCAGGAGACAAAGCGCTTGATCATTGTCTTGGTCCACCCCCTCTGGGGCACCTGGTACTGGCCACTGTCGGCAGACAGGATACTGGGCTAGATGGACCTTTGGTCTGACCCGGTTCGGCCGTTCTTATGTTCTTATGTTCTTATACAAATTCAGTAATGCTGCATTTTAATCTTTATTTTCTTTAACTTTCTATGCCAATTTATTTTATTCTATGTTTTGGAGACTGGGTGTAAGCTTAGTTGTGACTTGCTTTCTACAATCTCTTTTACAAGAGTTTTAAATGCAAAGACTTTAACTAGTAAACAATTTGGTCAATAGGTCTTCAAAGAGATATAATACTGAAGTTTCTTATCAAACCATAAAACTGGAGTAAAAAGAGCCTGTATCAATCTCATCTTCTTTTTCAAATAAAAACCTCTGCTTTTGTCTTAAAAACACAGAGAAAAAACATGTAGTTTGGAAATGTTTTAAGCCTCTTCTTATTTTTTAAGTTTTGAAATGGCAAACACCTTTGTGAAAATCACTTGCAAATGTTAGATAAACACAAAGCTACTAATATCATTGCTATGTAAATGGTAAAGTGCCTTATGTATCAACATGCAATCTAATGACCTTGCTAGACTAATTACTAATGTAAGACAACTTTTAACTATAGAAGTTTCATATTAATGGGGAATTGAATAATTAATATCTAGCAGTGCTCAAGCAACCATCACCCAAACTCAGGAAGACAAGTTGATCCCTCCAAAAACTGTTGAAAAGAATCCACAACTTCTTTAGCTCAAACAGTTAAAAACTTTGAGCAATTTAATTTAAAAATACTGTTTCGAGAACTACACTTTATTTAAAAATAGAGATGTTTGGATTCCAATTGAACTCTAAAAAACCTCAGAAAATGGATGGAATATATAAAAACCCTTAAAACTCTATATTTAAAGAATTTCCCAATACAAAGACATAGGAATATAAATGTAAGGAAAGAACTAGAATCCCAATACATACATGCATTAACAAACTTAATATTCATAAGATGAAGACATTCTTTAATGACAATACATAAGGGTACTGAGCCTATAAAAGGGCAAAGGCACCCAATTTAAATTTAAAGCCTAAAAACATGTGTTTTTCTTATAATTTCAAGAAAATAGGACAGAGGAGGATTAAATTCCTGAAAGTAAGTACCCCTTACATCCATACTCTGTGCTGCCCTGAAAATACAGCAAGTACTCACCAACTTATCCTGTTCATCTTTACAAGCACATTGCTGAGACAGCTCAGAGAAACAGAAAAGACTCAAGAAGAAACCAACCCAAAGAAAACCTCCCCAAGACTTCACGGTGGATTAGTAAGAGACAGGTAACAAGACCCTGTCAAGAAATTACATTTCAAAACTCTTATAATTATGTTTTTGGACCACTGCAATGCAATTATACCTTAAACTACTAATAGTGAACCTCTAGTCCTGCACCCTCAGGACCTGATCAGTGTGAAATCAGAGAATTTGATGAATCACGGAAGGTCAATATTGTCTAACAGTATTACCAACACTTCCACTGCTTACAGGGCTCTTAGAAGATATGTACGGGGAAATTAGAGCTAAATGAACAGCACAGAACACTGAGGTACAGGATTAGTGGCTGTAAACAAACTTTATGGGACCACAGGAAACTTGGTCACACTTGGCCATGATAAGTGAACATCTGGCTAACTAAAATCATGCTGGACCCATGGATGTTGCCACACCAGAGAGTGCTGTACTAGAGAGGTTCAGCCTGTAGTAGGAATCAAGCTCCTGAACTGATAATAAGAGAAACTAGTCCTAAGAGGGACTGAGTCATCCATTTGCCATCCAGACTTGGAATCTCAAGAAGTGTGCTGCTTACCAGGAGCTTGCATTCAGTATGTAACTGAGAGTCTTCCAAAAGTGATCAAACTTCGAATTGCTACCCTTTCCTGCTTCTCCATGTAGGAACTAATGATATGGCCAAGAATGACCTTGAGCGGGTCACAGCAGATTATGTAGCGCTGGGAAGAAGGATCAAAGAATTTGAAGCACAAGTGGTGTACTCATCCATCCTCCCTGTTGAAGAAAAAGGTCCGGGTAGGGATTGTCGAATTGAGGAAGTAAATGTGTGGTTGCGCAGGTGGTGTAGGAGAGAGGGCTTTGGTTTCTTTGACCATGGGACTCTGTTCCGGGCACAAGGATTGTTAGGAAGAGATGGGATCCACCTAACCAAGAGAGGAAAAAGCCTCTTCGCAGGCAGGCTTGCAAACCTAGTGAGGAGGGTTTTAAACTAGGTTCATTGGGGGACAGTGACCAAAGCCCTGAGTTAAGTGAGGAAGTCATATACCAGGAAGAAACACAAGGAGGAACGAGCAACAAGGGGAGGACCCCTAATTCGAATGGAGAAGGTAGGGTGATTTACTGGTTATCTAAGGTGTTTGTACATGAACGCAAGAAGCCTGGGAAACAAACAGGAAGAATTAGAAGCCCTGGCCCAGTCAAAGAACTATGATTTGATTGGAATAATGGAGACTTGGTGGGATGACTCGCATGACTGGAGCACTGTCATGGAACTGTTCAGGAAGAACAGGTGGGGGAGAAAAGGAGTAGTAGATTGTATGTAAGAGAGCAATATGATTGCTCGGAGCTCCAGTATATAGAGGGAGAAAAGACTGTTGAGAGTTTATGGGTTAAGTTTAGAGGTGGAAGCAACAGGGGTGATGTTGTGGTTGGTGTCTGCTATAGACCACCGGATCAGGTGGATGAGGTAGACAAGGCTTTCTTCAGACAACTGACAGAAGCTTCCAGATCGCAGGCCCTGGTTCTCATGGGGGACTTTAATCACCTTCACATCTGTTGGGAGACCAATACAGCAATACCCAGACAATCCAGGAAGTTTTTGGAGAATGTTGGGGATAACTTCATGGTACAAGTGTTGAAGGAACCGACCAGGGGCCGTGCTCAGCTTGAGCTGCTGCTCACAAACAGGGAGGAACTAGTAGGGGAAGTAGAGGTGGGTGGCAACCTGAGAAGCAATGATCATGAGATGGTAGATTTCAGGATCCTGACCAAAGGAAGAAAGGAGATTAGCAAAATACACACCTTCAGAAAAGCAGACTTCGATTCCCTCAGAGAACTGATGGTCAGAATTCCCTGGGATGCTTACATGAAGGGGAAAGGAGTCCAGGACAGCTGACAGTATTTTAAAGAAGACTTATTAAAGGCACAGGTAGAAACCATCCCAATGTGCAGCAAGAAAAGCAAGTATGTTGGCGACCAGACTGGCTTACCGGGGAAGGCGAAAGCGCAATTGGAATTGCAGCTAGCAAGAGATGTGAAAGATAAAAAGAAAGGTTTCTACAAGCATGTTAGCAATGAGAGGGTGTGGGGCCCTTACTGGATGAGGGAGGTAACCTAGTGACAGATGATGTGGGAAAAGCTGAAGTACTCAATGCTTTCTTTGCCTCTGTCTTCACGGACAAGGTCAGCTCCTAGATAAATGCACTAGGCAATGCAGTATGGGAAGGACGTGGACAGCCATTGGTGGGGAAAGAACAAGTTAGGAACTATTTAGAAAAGCTAAACATATACAAATCCATGGGTCCACATTTAATGCATCTGAGGCAGTTGGCAAATGTCATTGCGGAGCCTTTGGCCATTATCTTTGAAAACTCATGTAGATCGGGAGAGATCCTGGATGATTGGAAAAAGGCAAATGTAGTGCCCATCGTTAAAAAAGGGAAGAAGGATGATCCAGGGAACTACAGACCCGTCAGCCTTACCTCAGTCCCTAGAAAAATCATGGTGGGGATTCTTAAGGAATCCATTTTGGAAGAGGGGAAAGTGATCAGGAATAGTCAACATGGATTCACGAAGGGCAAGTCATGCCTGACCAATCTGATTAGCTTCTATGATGAGGTAACTGGCTCTGTGGATATGGGAAAGTCAGTGGATGTGATATTCCTTGACTTAAGCAAAGCTTTTGATATGGTCTCCCACAATATTCTTGCCAGCAAGTTAAGGGAATATGGATTGGATAAATGGACTGTAAAATGGATAGAAAGCTGGCTAGACTGTCGGGCCCAATGGGTGGTGATCAACGGCTCGATGTCAGGTTGGCAGTCGGTTTCTAGCAGAGTGCCCCACGGATCTGTTCTAGGACCAGTTTTGTTCAACATCTTTATTAATGACCTGAATGAGGGGATGGATTACACCCTCGGCAAGTTTGCAGATGACACTAAGATAGGGAGAGGTAGATACATTGGAGGGTAGGGAGAGGGTCCACAGTGACCTGGACAGATTAGAGGATTGGGCCAAAATAAATCTGATGAGGTTCAACAAAGACAAGTGTAGAGTCCTGCACGTGGGACAGAAGAATCCCAAGCATTGTTACAAGCTGGGGACCGAATGGCTAAGTAGCAGTTCTGCAGAAAAGGACCTGGGGATTACAGTGGATGAGAAGCTGGATATGAGTCAACAGTGCGCCTTGTAACCAAGAGGGCTAATGGCATATTAGCAGGGCTCGACAAATTATACAATCTACTCGCCCGTGGCGAGTAGATTGTAACCCAGAAGAGCCGGGTTCGGGCGATCTGCGCATGCGCAGAATGATCTGCATGCGCAGATCGCCGGACAGCGCGGCTGGCTGCGAGCAGGGCTCGCCGTGGTTCGGCGAGCCCTGCATATTAGGGTGCATTAGGAGGAGCATTGCCAGCAGATCCAGAGAAGTGATTATTCCCCTTTATTCGGCTCTGGTGAGGCCACATCTGGAGTATTGTGTCCAGTTCTGGGCCTCCCACTATAGAAAGGATGTGGATGCATTGGAGAGGATCCAGCGGAGAGCAACCAAAATGATCAGGGGTCTGAAGCGCATGACCTATAAGGAGAGACTGAGGGATTTGGGTTTGTTTAGTCTGCAGAAGAGGAGAGAGAGGGGGGATTTGATAGCAGCCTTCACCTTCCTGAAGGGAGGTTCCAAAGAGGATGGAGAGAGGCTGTTTTAGTAGTGATGGATGGAAGAACAAGGAGCAATGGTTTCAAGTTATAGTGGGAGAGGTCTAGGTTGGATATTAGGAAAAACTATTTCACTAGGGGCGGTGAAGCACTAGAATGGGTTACCTAAATCTCCATCCCTAGAGGTTTTTAAGTCTCGGCTTGACAAAGCCCTGGCTGGGTTGATTTAGTTGGGATTGGTCCTGCCTTGGGCAGGGTGCTAGACTTGACCTCCTGAGGTCTCTTCCAGTTCTATGATTCTATGATTCTCTGAACAGGCCTGCCATTTGTTGTTTCTCTGGACTAAATATTTTTACTTATTTTTAAAATAAAATTCATTGGCCTCCAACAATTTTAAATTACTCCCTAAAGTCCACCAGAGGTTAAGAACCGCCGCCCCCCTCAAAATAGAAACAACAAATGTGGACTATAATCTTGCCTGATCTTTTAGTAATCACGCTATAATTATTGTTCTGTTCAGCTAAGAGTTTACTACACTAAAAAACAAAATAAAACACCTCTAAATGGGAACCCAGAAAGCAAAATGGGTAAACAGGAAATTTCATTTCCTTACTGATCATTCATCACATGACCCTAAATAGACATGCTTAATTATATAGGAACAGTGTTCCCTGTCTGTTCAGTGCTCAGAACGACAAGTAATTTGAAGCCACAACATCAAAACAACACTACAAATTAAAGTAGTATTTTACCATACATCTTCAAGCAAATAGCAGGTATTTTAAACATTCAGAGAAGCTGCAACAAAGAAGCTTTTTGGAATAAAAAATAAATCTGTCTGGATCAAAGGTGGCCAATTGCATAAATTTATTCACATAATCTTTGCCATATTTTTTAGAGCAAGAAAGGGGGATTCAGAACAGATCTCCCTTTTGCATTATCTTAATCCAGCTTTCCTCTATTTTCACACTATGCCTCTGTCTCGCAACATTTGGCCTCTTTCCCCATAAAGGAGGACGTACTACAGCGCTTTGCTTTTAAGTGACCCCTTTTCTTTAATGTCCCTTTTTACCCCTCCAGTGCTTTGGCAGCTATGGACCTACAAAGTGAAATCTTTTGAACTCTTTCATAGACCGTGCTTTTGCAGTGCCTGGTACACACACAGCACCAGAGATGAGCACAACTTCTGCCAACTCAGCTGTTCTGCTGCTTTGTAATACATATATCAGGCTCTAGAAAGCAACTAAGACAAGGTGGGCAATAAACCAGACACAGTTTGCCAGGGTTAGCCACGGGCAGGGTCACTGGAGTTTTATTTACCTGTGTCTCTGCAGGTACAGCCACTTGTAGCTCCGTTGGCTGCGGATGACCATTTCTGGCCAATGGAAGCTGTGGGAAGCAATGTCCCAGTCCATACCACTTCCCATTGTAGCTCCTATTGGCTGGGAATGGTGATCCACAGCTAACAGGAGTTTCAAGCAACCATACCTGCAGAGGCACAGGTAAATACAGTGCTGACAGCCTGCCATAGACTAACCCTAGTGAATTGCATCCTGCCTGTTGGCCAGTTGTGGCCCACCACTGAACTAAGAGATGAGGAGCACTTTGTTTAGTGCACACACAAGCAGGAGCAGCATGGGACAAGAAACATCCCTCCTTCTCTCTACAATAGAGCAAGTCATGACTGTAGTTATTGACTTCTGCGTGCACCAAGTGTTCCCTCTGCTGATCCATGATCTTATTTCCCCTACACACCAGCCTTCAAAAAACCAGCATATGCTGCAACCCTGAAGGAGAACAGTTCCAGGAGGAACATGTCTGCTGTAAATTAAGTATCCTGCAAAGCTCCACAGCGCACTTATTACTCGCCTGTGCATATTAGGCAAAATTATTAGTATTAACAGTAGGACAAATGAAGCCAAGAATAGATTACACGTATACTAAATTAAAAAAAGAGTTATGGGGAAAAGAAATCCATCACATACTTATCATCTCTGGCTGAAGAAACTAAACAAAAGGATGTTTGAGACTATTTCAGTGCTATTAATGCGCAGAATATCATATGCAAGTATCAAAAGGTCACATGTGTACATAAGCAAATAATTCCTAGGTAGTCACTGTAAAGCATGGTCAAATCAGAGTTTTAATCCTTCAGACCTTTCAGTTCATTCACAGAAGTCAGCCATCAGCATTGATATTAGGAAACAGAAGTGAAAGTATTCTAGGAATTCACCTCATCTTCCAACCAGGAATCACCACTCCAAGGCCTGGATTCAAAAAGTAGAGAGCAGACATGAACAAGGAAGGAAAGCCTTATTGAATGCCCTTTTCTCTGCCTTCTGGACAAAATCACAACCAAATTTGACTCCGAAGAGAAAGTTGAGTTGTGTGTGCTTTTTACTGTGTGTGTGTGGGGAACAGAAGGGAAAATAAAATGGTAGAAGTTACGTGTTTCAGGTATATATTCCATATGGGGATTCATTGTTCACAAACCTTCTAGAATGTCCTGGACTTTTGTATAGCTTGAACCTCTGAAATCCAGGAATCTCTGGACTGGCAACATCTGTGATCTGGCAGGATCATGGCTATTGCTGGACAAAAGAGCCCTGAGCAACCCAGTCAGAAGCACAGCCCCAGCCAGGACTGGTAGTGGGGAGCACATCCCTGGCTGGGCTGCAGGCAAGCGGGGCAAACGTGGTGGAGAGTGCAGCCTCGTGTAGGCTGGCGGCAGCATTGCCAGTTTGCCAGGAGCAGAGTTCAGTGATCAAGGCTGGCACCCAGGAGGAGGGCGGACAACCAGGAGGAGCCTTGACCTCCCTTGGTCTGGCAAATTCCCTGCTTTGGGACTACTCAGGTCCTGAAGATGCTAAACCAGGGAGGACGAACCTGTAGAATGTGATGAAACCTTCCAGATTTTGATAACTACATTTTCCTCAAACTTAGAATCTTGTCAGTCATACCCTCATAGGTGTATAAGGGGCAGGGAGTCATCAGGCAGTGAGATACAAGGATAAACTGATGTGAAGGGCCCATCTGTGATGTTGTGAACCTTGTTTCATTATGTAATTGTGAAAGTCTATTTGTATTTAAGACTTGAAGAATGTAAGTAGTTACTAATAAAAGACATATTTAATAAGACACCAACAATATCGATCAAAGCATTATCTACACAACAAGAAATACTGTTACTTCTTTTGCCATTCTTAAGAAATATTTCAGAACAATTCAATTTCTTGATATCAGTACATTTCAGTTATTCTAAAATTAAGAAGAATCTATAGCTAGTTTTTTTTTTAATTCTTACATATGGCATGAATAAAATACAGATTTACAGATTCTGGCATGCAAATTTATTGTCTTATATGACAGGGCTAAATCATGCGTGCAAATCATGCATCAGAGTTGTGAAATGAGCTGCAAATTCAATAGAAAACAAAGTATTCCAAGTTTGACAAGAGGTGGAAGAAGTGCCTAAGATGCTCATTGCTTGGGGCACCATTTGGTCTAGAGTTGACCCAGATAATAGACTTATAATGCGGTTACCAACCATACATTTCTTTGTTCTCATGGAGTCTGAACCCTAACATTTGAAACATGCCTCTTTTATGGGACACTTAATACAAGGGAGGAGGTGAGGATAGGCCACATTGGACCTGTAATGTAAACTTCTTATGGGATTTCAACTGATCAAGACACTCTGGGTACATCTAGACTACACACCTTTTTCGAAAAAGGGCGTCTAGATTGCACTAAGTGGATCAAAAAAGAGTGTCCAGACTGCCTGGACACTCTGTCGAAAAAAGAGCACCTGGAAGCACGTCTGCCAGGGCATGGGGGCAGAATGCTCTTTGCAGAGACGCGTGCTTTAAGGGATCCTCCTGAACAGCCACTGCTCTTCTCCTGAGGCTGGCTTGCCTGCTTGCTTTGAGTGCCCTGCTATCTGGGACACCACAGCATTTTGTTTCCTGGTTGGTTTTTGTGCTTTCAATTGTTTTTTTGCCATGGAGCCGGAGCTGTCCCTGGGCAGGCGATGGTCCCACACTGGAAGTTCTGCTGCATGTTCATGAGACCATCATCATGTTCATGGCAGAGTTGGATTCAGAGCCCAGCTTTGAGCCCCTCACTCAGGCTGCAGCCCCACTGCCCTTGCCACCTAACTTATTCCTGGAGAAACGAGTTTGGAGGCTGGACACCAGTACAGACTGGTGGGACCATCTTGTTAGGGAGCAGTGGGACGATGAGGCTTGGCTCCGAAACTTCCATATGCGGAAGTCCACCTTCCAGGAGCTGTGTGCCTGACTCGCCCCTGCCCTACAATGCCAGGACACCCACTTGCGGCCCGCCATTCCCCTGGAGAAGCGGGTCACTATTGCCCTCTGAAAGGTGGCCCCCGACAGCTACCGCTCGGTGGGACACCAGTTTGGCATGGGGAGGACTACTGTTAGGGCCGTCTTGATGGAGGTAAGTCAATCTCTAGGGACAGTCCATGGGGGGTGGGGTGATAAGGGGAATGGTCAGGACCTGGCAGGGGGAATGGGGTGGGAGTGGTAGAAGCCCTCCTGGCCTCACCCTGCCATGGTGCCGGGGGGGGGGGGGGAAAAGGGTTGCCTGAGAGGGGGCTCTTGGGGTCAGGGAGCTGTGGGGGAGCACCTCTCCTCAGCTCACGCAACTCCTGTAATGTCCTGTTGCGTGTGTTCCCATTTGTCCCTTTCTGCAGGTGGTGATGGCCATCAATTCAGAGCTGCTTCACAGGACTGTCCACCTCAGAGACCTGGATGCCATCGTGGCTGATTTGCAGGGCTAGGATTTCCGAACTGCGGTGGAGCACTCGATGGGACTCACATCCCAATCCGTGCACCGCCCCATTGAACAGCCCAGTATATTAACAGAAAGGGCTACTTTTCCATGGTGCTGCAGTCCCTGGTCAACCACCGGGGACAATTCACAGACATTTGTGTCGGGTGGTCAGGCTGGGCACACAATGACCACATCTTCCGGAACTCATACCTGTACCTCACGCTGCAGACTGGAACATTCTTTCCAGAGTGAAACTTTGCACTGGAGGATGTGCAGATGCCTATGTGCATCGTGGCCGACATGGCGTACCCCCTTATGCCCTGGCTCATGAAGCTGTTCACTGGACACCTGGATGCGAGCAGGGAACGGTTCAACTCCCACCTGAATTGGGCTCACTTCCACGTAGAGTGCGCCTTTGGCCATCTGAAAGGCAGGTTTAGATGCCTGCTCACTCACCTGAACATGGGGGAATGGAACATCCCCAAAGTGGTTGCTGCCTGTTGTGTGCTGCACAACATGGTGGAGAGGAAAGAGGAGGCCTTCCTTCCAGGGTAGGGGACACAGGCTGCTGTGGAGGGGAGGCACTTTGAGCAGCCCTGGACAGCTGCCATCTGCCAAGCCCACCAGTTGGGATTGCGCATTCGGGAAGCCCTGAGGGAGAGATTCTCTCAAGGAGCCAATGAGTTTCCCCAGGGCCTTCCAAATGTGTGTGTTCTCCATGCCCCCAGTGCCTTCCCCCCCAAAACTCCTCCCTGCCCCACACTGTACACATTCACACAGAGAACAGAGACAGGTATGCTTGACAAAATGCTTACAGTTTATTGCACTGTTGTATGTTACAAAACCTATTCAACTGTTTTTATAAAGAAAAAATAAACTTTTGGTTAAAGTAAAGTGCTTTCCTTACTGACTCTCACAGGAGGGAAGGGGGATGTAAACCTGGAAGGGGGAAGGGAGGCTCAGGGCTGAGGGTGCCATCTGGATGAAGAGCTCCTGCCACCTCATGTGCGGGAGCCTGCTCGGAGACAGCCGTGCATGCGGACTGGGAGAGTAGGGGGTTGGGCAGGAGGTGGGGCCGCACCTGGGTCTGGGATGGCAGGGGATGAAGCGGGGCGGGGGACAGGCTGAGCAGTAGGAGCAGGAACAGGCACAGGACTGGGGAAGGCCATCGCCTCCCAGATAGCAGCGCAAATTGAAACTGGTCCAGCAAGTGACTGCGCCACTCTGCCTCTGCCTGCATCCTCTGTGTGATAATCTCCTGCATCCCTTGCAGGACCGAGATGTGCTGGTGCATCAGGTTCAAGTACGTGCACCAGTGCCGACGGGTTCCCTGCAGCTATCTGGGTGGTGGGAAAGGTGTGGCACTCCCCTCCTGGACAGCTGGTCTGGCTGTGGAGGACAAGAGGGAAAAGTCATCATTCATGCATGCTCACACTTTCCCTGAGAGGGCATGCCCTCCTTCTCAGCAGTCAGTGCCTGTCCTAGGGTCAGGGGATGCTCATGTGGTCTCAGCAAGGCATGGTGTGGCCTGTCCAGCAGCCATGACCTCTCTGTAGTCCAGAAGGTGTGCAGGCCACCATCCTGCCCCCCCTCTCCTCCCCACACACACCATAGCCAAGCAGCACAGGCAAGTGTCAGGCCACAGTTGGGTTTCCCACAGGTTGCTGAGAGGCATGAAGCCGCATGGCAATCCCAGGGTCCCCAACCCATGCCTGCACCTGGCATCACGGTCTACAGGAGCAGGTGGTGCCTCACATCGGTGCAGGGGTAGGATGGCCCTCCCTGCAGTCAGTCATGTGTGGGGCCGCCCCCCCCAGGCTGTGATCAGCATGACACGTCACAGTACTGCACCATCCACTTTGCTCCCGTCTTCCCTGCTCTGTGCGTGTTGGACCCTCACAGCACTCACCTGATGTTCCCTCCCCGGTGTTCGAAGTTGTCTGGGAGGCCTCCTATGTCTCAGGGACCAGATCCAGGGTGAGGGTCTCTATGCTCCTGGTGTCCTCCTCCTCCTCTTCTTGGAGCTGCTGGTCCTCTGGGGTGTCATCCTGGAGCTACGGCTGCTGCTGCACAGGGGTCTCCATCCCAGACTCCATTACCTTCTCTGGAGACAGGGGTTCCCCTGCCTCTAGGACTCCGGTCCAGGTCCTCATAGTATGCACAATAGTGTGCTGTTTCCCCAGAGCGGGAGCTGTGCTCACGGGCCCTAACATAGCCCTGCTGCAGCTCCTTCACCTTCGCTCTGACCTGGTCTAGTGTGTGGGGATGGTGGCCTTGTTTGGCAAGGCCATCAGCCATTCTGCCATAAATGTCTGCATTCCTCCTCCTGGACTGCAGGGTCTGAAGAGATCCTCCTCAGACCAGAGCTCCAAGAGGGCTTTGATCTCATGCACAGACCAGGAGGGTTCCCGGTGTTTGGTGCCCCTGGCTTGGTGCGGGATTTGTCCCTGGAAGGGCCAGGGAGTTCTCAGGGGGGCTTGTCCCTGGGATATGGCTCTGAGTGGGCCTTCCAGCAAGAGCCAAGCAGTCAGGGTCCTGGTTGGAGCTGGCTTGCTGACACAATGCTACTCCTGGGTGCCTGTGCCTTTAAAAGATGGTTACAGGAAGGAACAATAGAGGTGAAAGGTCTGGCAGGAGTGTCCATCAGGGCTTCTTCCTGGAGGCCTTTGTTTTCGAAAAAAAAAAAAAAGCTTCCCCGCATTCACACATGCTCTTTTTTTTTGACAGATCTCTGTTGAAAATAGCATTATTCCTCGTAAAATGAGGTTTACCACCGTTGACAAAACTGACGTGTTCTTTTGATTTACTCTTGACAGAACATGGCAGCAGTCTAGATGCAGGTAAAGATTTTTCGGAAAAAGGCTACTTTTTTCGAAAATCCTTGTAGTCTAGACACACCCTCAAATAATTGATTTTGTTAATGAGATTATCTTTCTTTCTTGACTCATCTGAATGATTACTTAATAAAAAGCATTAAAAGCGCACCAGCTAAAGCGGGATAGACACATATCTCTTTCAAAGTAGCTTCCCAAATGCACCAGCACAATTATTCATTGTGGTGTGGAATTATCAACAGATGACCATTTAACGACCTCAAGGTTGACAGCTGCATCACATTTCTCAGAACAGATTGCAAAATGCAAGCTATGGGAAGTTTTTTCATCAGGAGAGTGATTAAAGACAGAATACTGCCAAGCCTGTACTATACAATATCCAACTTTTTCTTTTTTGTTGTTACAATATACAAATAAACTTTGGTGCTTTTGAAGGAGAGTTCATTGACTGCTTTGGCACTGGTAGTTCCAATTGCATGGTAAAATGCTTCCATGATGTTCTAGAATGACTGTTTCCAACTGTTCATTGTCCAGGCTAGCTGAGTGCTTCACCTCTACTGAGACTCTCCATAGCCTCAGTAGAAGTGAACTGTGACCCAAATATCAATTTAGTTAGGAAAAGAATGAACATAAAAGCCATAGTTCTGTGAACTGTTGTTTGATAACATCTAGCCAATAGACCTAACAGTGGATCTCCATCAATGAGATGGAGTTGGAGATGTCTATATTATTACTGATCCTTTGATGAGCCCTGCAGTGATGCCCTCCACAACCAATATTTTCCTGAAATATGATCCTGTGAATCTGCATGTCACGCTGAAAAATGTGAAATTTTAAAACCTGAGATTAGAATGGGATCACTGAATACTTTAGTAAATTCTCCACACAGTTCTGGTGTCCACAATTCAAGAAGAATATTGATACATTGGAGAGAGAAGAGCCATGAGACTAATTAAAGGATTAGAAAACATGACTTATAGTGATAGAATCAAGGAGTTCAATCTATTTTGCTTTGCAAAGATAAGGTTAAAGGGTTATTTGATCATAGTCTCTAAGTACCTACCCAGGGAACAAATATTTAACTGATGGGATCTTCAATCAAGCAGAGATGCTTGTAACAAGATCTAATTACTGGAAACTTAGACAAATTCAGACTGGAAATAAGGGTGGTTTTTATTGTTTTAAAATGATGAGCGTAAATAACCACAGGAATAATTCATCATGAGTTCTGGTGGATTCTCCATCACTGGTAAATTTTAAATCAAGATTGGATGTTTTTCTACAAGTTATTTGGGGAAGATTCTATGGCCAGTTTTAACAGAAGTCCAGGTTAGATGATCATAATGGTCCTTTCTGACCTTAGAATCTACAAATACCATTTTTCATGTATACCGAGTTTTAAAAAAAAGCCTATATTTGCACCCATGCAACCCCCTGCTAAAATCTATGAGATTGTACAAATGTAACTAAAGATTGACAGTGCCCCATTATACTTCATTTATCCTAGAATCAAGGTTCATGGCAGGGGTGGGGAACCTCAGGCCTGGGGGCCGGATGCGGCCCCTGGCCTGCCTGGATATGGCCCTCGAGACTCAGGTTCCACTGAACCCTCACTGATGCTCCAGCCCCTCCTCCCCCCGCTCCACTGTAGGGCTGAAGCACACAAAATCTACTAGGCAGAGCCCCGCTAGACTCTGTTATGGGAGGAGAATGTGGAGAGTGTCTTTCTCCTTTTCAGTTGGGGACCACGTCACTTGTGTGCAGCCCCCAACTGATTTTTCTGTGGTTCAGTTGCCCCCCACCCACAAAAGGTTCCCCATCCCTGGTTTATGGATTGAGGCAGAAGGTCAACCTCTGGGCCATATCCAAAGCTCCCAGACCAATCCACACCACAGCAAATCATACTGAACTATGAACAAAGTCAAAGAGCCATTTTTGCTTGGGAGGAGGTCCTGGAAAAAGATTTACAGAATGGGAGTCACTCTTGTAGTCCCACACTGTACCTCATGGCCTATTTCTACCAACTGAACACTCCATGGGAGCTATGGATCAGTTCAGTCCCCTGAAGGGAAGGAGGAAGAAAAGCTTGAGAGTCCATGTCTCCCTGCTGAACTATCACAGATTCAGGAGTATTTTGGGTCTACTGGGCTGCTCGGATGCAGCTTAGCAGGACCTTCTGGAGAGTGCAGTGAGTGATCCAAAGAGTCCATTCTTACAGAAGAGCTTCCTACACAGACCCTCAGACCCTGGGCTCCTGTACATAAAGAGAAAGGAAAGATAGGGCACTTTTTAAAAAGTTTTCAATGCAAAAGAGAAGAGAAGGAAGGAAAGGGAAGGTGTTTCTGGAGTTCTAGTCTCCAAAGGAGAGAGTTCAGTTGAGGACCATGGGGAAGTTGCTTACTACATAAGGCGATTTGGAATGGTTTGTCCTTTTGTTTGAAGTTGAAGAACAAAAGCTGAAAAGGGAAAATTGGAAGGGGGCTAGGATGAGAGGTGGAAAAAAGGAAGGGAAGAGACAGGATCTGTGAAAATGCCTCCCTGAATTTCCAACTACTTTTTCCAAACATCTTGCTTCCTTCACCAGGAGCCACAGCTTAGATGCCCAGCCCTGCCACCCCTCAGGTATGGAAAGAGAGTAGGCGATCCGATGTCCCGATTTTATAGGGACAGTCCTGATATTTGCGGCTTTGTTTTATACCAGCTCCTAATAACCCCGCACCCCCTCCTGATTTTCCCACTTGCTGTCTCGGTAAGGTCACCTGAGGACAGCCCCCTTGGGCAGGGGGAGGAGGTGTTCCCTGCACCACCCAATGGCCAGGAAGCCTTCGGCAGCCCGTTTCCACCAGCCTCGACACCCCCTACACTCCGCTTTTGCCAGGGTCACTCATGCGAACGCTGCCCAGCTTGGGAGCTCTAGGCTGGGACCCAGAGCAGCCGCCCGCTTCACCGACCCTCGTTCCTACCGGGGCGAGGGGAAGCAGAGGAGAGGGAGGGACCTTGAGTTACCAGACAGGTGCGGCTCAGGCTCCAGAATGCCTGGAGGCGGGGCTGAGTACCGCCGTCCCCGGCCGGCTCCTGACCCCGGGCGAGCGGGGATACAGGCCTTGGAGCCACCCTTCAGTGCAGCACGCACCGCCCGCTCCCCGCCTGCGCTGAGATGAAGGGCTCAGCCCAGCCCTGCCCCGGCCCCGCGAGTACCTCAATGTCCACCGGGTCCCGGCTGAGCGCGCGAGCCATGCTGCCACCCGGCCTCAGTCCCTCGGCTGCTGGGCTCCCGACTGGGCAGAGCGGGGGAGGAACAGCGCCGAGCCCAGCACCGCCCCAGGGGCCGGGCACCCGCTTCCGCCGGACACCGCCGCGGCCTCCCTCTCCCAGCTGCGGGCTCTTCGTCTCGGGCTGCGGGCCAAGGAGCAGAGGGGGAGGGGCAGCAGCCCCGCTTCTAGGCAGAGTAGTGGAAAGAAAGTAGCTCGCGCGTGCTGTCCGCGCCTGCAGCCGCCTACGCTTGCCTCTAATGAGCCAAGTTTCCTCGCGGGCAATTCCCCGCGCTTCTAACCCCCGCGCCAGGGGAGTGTGCAAACCTTGGGCCTCGTGGCTGAAGAATAGCCGTTGTCCCTGCTAAATGGCAAGGGAAACTGGCGGGTAGCGGCGGTGTCTAGAAACGAGCAGGCAAGGGGGACGAGGGAACGGCGTGCGCTGGACTTATGCACCCTCTCTCCGCTGTGCTCTCGCACCCGCAAGGCTACCCCCCGCCGCAGTCAGACACTGAAGTAGTGACCAGCCCTTCACAAGTTCCCTAATGGCCGGTCCTGGCACCAGCTTTTAAGCAGCACTTCCCTATGAGCAAGGGGGGGTGAAAGTAACAAATTTCTTACAGGTGCTGTTGTATCGCAATTTCCACCACCCCCTTGGGGGAGGAGTTTGCATTGGACAGTATTTACAAATGTAGGATGGAGTGGGGGCGCTCAGGACGGGGCGGGGGAGAGAGGGAGGCTCAGTGTAAGGGACTGAAGGATGTGGCAGTGCAGGAGTCAGTGCAAGGGGTTGGAAAGTGGGGGGGGGTGCAAGAGTCAAGGCAGGGCTGAAGAATGCGGAGGACTCAGGGCGAGGGTGTGGGTGTGCAGAAGTCACGGCAGGTGGCAGTGGAGGTGGGGGGGGGGCAAAGGTTTAGGGGCCAGGTGTGTTTGGGAAGCTTGGGGTGGGCCACCTGCTTGCCCAGCTGCCAGATCTTTGGAGCTGTCTGGGATGGCAGGGACCGTGTTGCCTGGTCACCTGAGCATTCTGGCATCTGGGACTGCCCTGCCTGATGCTTGAGCACTAGGCTTGTCAGCAGCATCCAGAGCCTCTGCTCCCAGTCTCTTAGGCTACGTCTACACTGCAGGCTTTTTGTGCAAGAATGGCTGTTCTTGCGCAAAAACTTGTAGAGCGTCTACACTGCATGTGCGTTCTTGCGCAAGTAAATTTACAGTACAGCGTCAGAAAACAGGGCTTCTTCCGGAAGAGTTATTCCTCTCCCCATGAGGAATAAGCCCTGCGCAAGAGCTCTTCCACAAGAAGGCAGTGCAGACAGGCAACATGAATTTCTTGCGCAAAAAAGCCCTATGGCTAAAATGGCCATCAAAGCTTTCTTGCGCAAGAGAGCGTCCACACTCCCATGGACGCTCTTGCGAAAAAGAAAAAGCACATGGCAGTGTGGACGCGCTCTTGTGGAAGACTTTTTGCTCAAGAACTCTTGCGCAAACAGCTCTTGCGCAAGAAGCCTGCAGTGTAGACGTAGCCCTGGGGTGTGTCTAGACTATGGGGTTTTTTCGAAAAAGGTGGCCTTTTTTCACAAAAACTTCCCCTGCATCTAGACTACTGCTGCGTTCTGTTGACAGTAAATCAAAAGAACACAGCATTTTTTCGACGGAAGTAAACCAAGTTTTACGAGGAATAACACTATTTTTGACAGAGATCTGTTGAAAAAAGGTATGTGTGGACGTGGGGAATAATTTATTTAGAAAATAAAGGCTTCCAGGAAGAATACCTGGTGGACACTTCTGCCAGACCTTTCACCTCTATTGTTCCTGCCTGTAGCCATCTTTTAAAGGCACAGGTACCCAGGAGTAGCATTGTGGCAGCAAGCCAGCTCCAACCAGGATCCTGACTGCTCAGCTCTTCCTGGTAGGGCCACTCAGAGCCATGTCCCAGGGACAAGCCCCCCGAAACCCCTCTGGCCCTTCCAGGGACACATCCCTGCAGCAAGCCAGGGGCACCAAATGCCAGGCACCCTCCTGGTCTGGGCCCGAGCTCAAAGCCCTCTTGGAGCCCTGGTCTGAGGAGGAGTCTCTTCAGACCCCACAGTCCAGGAGGAGGAATGCAGACATTTATGCCAGAATGGCTGATGGCCTTGCTAAGAAAGGCCACCACCCCCACACACTAGACCAGGTCAGAGCCAAGGTGAAGGAGCGGCGGCAGAGCTATGTTAGGGCCCATGAGCGCAGCTCCAGCTCTGGGGAAGCACCACAGTACTGCGCATATTATGAGGACCTGGACCGCATCCTGGAGGCAGGGGAACCCCTATCTCCCGAGAAGGTAGTGGAGTCTGGGATGGAGACACCTGTGCAGCAGCGGCCACAGCTCCAGGATGACACCCTAGAGGACCAGCAGCTCCAAGAGGAGGAGGAGGAGGACACCAGAAGCACAGTGACCCTCACCCTGGAGCTGGTCCCCGAGACACAGGAGGCCTCCCAGACAACTTCGGACACCGGGGAGGGAACATCAGGTGAGTGCTGTGAGGGTCCAACATGCACAGGGCAGGGGAGGCAGGAGCAAAGTGAATGGCGCAGTACTATGACGTGTCATGCTGATCACAGCCTGGGGGGGGCCCCACACATGACCAACCACAGGGAGCGCCGTCCTACCCCTGCACCCTCATGGGTGCGAGGCACCACCTGCTCTTGCAGACAGTGATGCCAGGTGCAGACAAGGGTTGGGGACCCTGGGATTGCCACACAGCTTCAGGCCTCTCAGCAACCTGTGGGAACCCCAACTGAGGCCTGATACTTGTCTGTGCTGCTTGGCCATGGTATGTGTGTGTGGGGGGGGGGGAGGGGGGGCAGGATGGTGGTCTGCACACCTTCTGGGCTGCAGGGAGGCCGTGGCTGTTGGACAGGCCACACCACGCCTTGCTGAGACCACATGAGCATCCCCTGACCCTAGGACAGGCACTGACTGCTGAGAAGGAGGGCATGCCCTCTCAGGGAAAGTGTGAGCATGCATGAATGATGACTTTTCCCTCTTGTCCTCCACAGCCGGACCAGCTGTCCAGGAGGGGAGCACTACACCTGTCCCACCACCCAGACGGCTGCAGGGAACCCATCGGCACTGGCGCACATATTTGGACCTGATGCGCCAGCACATCTCGGTCCTGCAAGGGATGCAGGACACATTTGCACAGAGGATACAGGCTGAGGCAGAGTGGTGCAGTCGCTTGCTGGATGAGTTTGTCGAGCAGCGCACTGCAATTTGCGCTGCTATCCAGGAGGCAATGGCTTTCCCCGGTCCTGTGCCTGTTCCTGCTCCTCCTGCCCCCCCCGACACCTTGTCCCCGCCTCACCCCCTGCCATCCCAAACCCAGGTGAGGCCCCACCTCCTGCCAGCCTCTTACTGTCCCAGCCTACATGCTCGGCCATCTCTGAGCAGGCCTCTGCAGCCCAGGTGGCAGGGGCTCTTCATCCAGGCGGCACACTCAGCCCTGAGCCTCCCTTCCCCATTCCAGGTTTACATCCCCCTTCCAGGTTTATATCCCCCTTCCCAGCTGTGACAGTCAGTAAGTGAAGCACTTTACTTTGTTAACCAAAAGTTTATTTTTCTTTACAAAACAGTTGTATAGGTTTTGGAACAATCAACAGTGCAATAAACTGTACACATTTTGTCAAGAACACCTGCCTCCGTTTTCTGTGAATGTGTGCAACGTGGGGCAGGGAGGAGTTTTGGAGGGGAAGGCACTGGGGGCGTGGGGCACACCCACATTTGGAAGGCCCTGGGGAAAATCATTGGGCTCCTTGGAAGAATCTCTCCCTCAGGGCTTCCCGAATGCGCAATCCTGAATGGTGGGCTTGGGGGATGGCAGCTCTCCGGGGCTGCTCAAACTCCCTCCCCTCCACATCAGCCCATGTCCCCCACCCTGAGAGGAATGCCTCCCCTTTCCTCTCCACCAGGTTCTGCAGCACACAACAGGCAGCAACCACTTCAGGGATGTTGCGTTCCCCCATGTTCAGGTGAGTGAGCAGCATCTAAACCTGCCCTTCAGACGGCCAAAGGTGCATTCTACCTGGAAGCGAGCCAGATTCAGGTGGGAGTTAAACAGTTCCCTGCTCGCATCCAGGTGTCCAGTGAATGGCTTCATGAGCCAGGGCATAAGAGGGTATGTCGTGTCGGCCACGATGCACTTAGGCATCTGCACATCCCCAGTGTAAAGTTTCGCTCTGGAAAGAATGTCCCAGTCTGCGGCCTGCGGTACAGGTATGAGTTCCGGAAGATGCGGGCATCATGTGCCCAGCCTGACCACCCGGCACAAATGTCTGTGAATTGTCCCCAGTGGTCGACCAGGACCTGCAGCACCATAGAAAAGTAGCCCTTTCTGTTAATATACTGGGCTGCTCGATGTGGTGGTGCGTGGATCGGGATGTGCATCACATTGAGTGCTCCACCGCAGTTCAGAAATCCTAGCCTCACAAATCCGTCCACGATAGTCTCCAGGTCTCCGAGGAGGACAGTCCGGTGAAGCAGCTCCGAATTGATGGCCGTCACCACCTGCAGAAAGGGGCAAATAGAAACACACAGTACAGGACATTTGAGGAGTAGTCTGAGCTGATGAGAGGTGCTCCACCACCCTTCCCCTCCCAGACACCAAGAGCCCCCCCTCAGGCAACCCTCCCTTCTCCCCCCCCTGCACCACGGCAGGGTGAGGCCAGGAGGGCTTCTTCCACTGCCACCCCATCCCCCATTCCCTCTGCCTGGTCCTGACTGCCCCCCATATCTGCCCCCCCCATGGACTGTCCCCAGAGAATGACTTACCTCCATCAAGATGGCCCCAACGGTAGACCTCCCCACGCCAAACTGGTGTCCCACCAAGCGGTAGCTGTCGGGGGTGGCCAGCTTCCAGAGGGCAATAGCGACCTGCTTTTCCAGGGGGATGGCGGTCCGCAAGTGGGTGTCCTGGCATTGTAAGGCAGGGGCAAGCCAGGCACACAGCTCCTGGAAGGTGGACTTTCGCATACGGAAGTTTCGGAGCCAAGCCTCATCATCCCACTGCTCCATAACAAGCCGGTCCCACCAGTCTGGACCGGTGTGAAGCCTCCAAACTCACCTCTGCAGGAATAAGTTAGGTGGCAAGGGCAGTGGGGCTGCAGCCCGAGTGAGGGGCTCAAAGCTGGTCTCATGAAGATGCAGCAGAACTTCCAGCATCACAGTGTGGGGCCATTGCTTGCCCAGGGGCAGCTCCAGCTCCATGGGAAAAAACCAATTCAAAGTACAAAACACAAGCAGGACAAAACATTCTGTGGTGTCCCAGATAGCAGGGCACTCAAAGCAAGCACTGCAGAAGCTTTGCTGCCCCTCTAGGAGGTAGGCAAGCCAGCTGCAGGAGCAGAGCAACGGCTGGTCAGGAGGATCCCTTTAAGCACACATCTCTGCAAAGAGCATGCTGCAGGACCCGGAAGTAAAGGCTGCCCCCATGCCCTGGAAGAAGTGCTTCCAGGTGCCCTTTTCGACAGCGCATCCAGGCAGTCTGGACACTCTTTTTTGAAAAAGTGGATCGATTTTTCAATCTGCTTTGTGCAATCTAGATGCTCTTTTTCGAAAGAGGCTTTTTCGAAAATATCTTTTGAAAAAGCCTCTGTCGACAAAGTCGTGTAGTCCTGACGTACCCTTATTGTACTCCACAATGGCTTATTTTCACCATTGCCTATAAACTCATAATCTCCCATCAAGGTTTTCTTCATTTCAAGAGAGTGGAGAGCTGGGCAGTGTGACCACTTTTGGTCTTGGGCAATCACTGAGGTAGAGGTTGTGACTGAAATTTGGGTGAAGCAATCAGACCTTTGTAATCATGCTGATAACTAAGCAGCCTGTATTTATCTGAACTGCTTGAGATTTTACCTTTATTAGGTACAGGACAAAGGTTAAAGAGAGTGAACTTTGCTCCCTTTGTAAAAAGCAAGTCAAATTGAAGAAATAAATACAAGTGCTGGACATCGATAGCACTGGGTCACTTTTTAATTCCTTTCTCCTGATTTCTCTTCCTTGAAGGTCTGAAGGTTTGCTGTTTTGAGGGCAAAAATAATTTCTTACTGCACTGTTACATTATTTCCTCCAACTCTTTGCATATGAACAGTTTGAGACATCCCATGTAGATTTAGTTTCTTTTGTTTACCATCTATAAAAATAAGCATCTTTTGCTTTTAGCTCCTCCATATAGTGTATTAGGTATGCAATATGTAAGGCATAGGCATAAATTAAGGCACCAAAGCAGTGTGTCTATGAGCCTGAGTCCTGTAAGACAATATCTTAGCTAAATAAGGCATAAGGCTCAAAAGCCTTTACATTCTCCTGGTCAAGTATGTAGGCCCAGTAAACTGGTAAAAATCTGAAATCTGTGAGTAGACTAGTACAGTTTGACAAAAATCCCACAACTCTTCCAGCTTGCAACCCTGAGCATTCCATCATGAAGATACCATATAAGCTTGTACCTAAGTGTCAAAGCTCCCGGTTGGTCCCAACAAGGTAAATATCCCTTGTGACACTGGACAGCATACTAGCTGACAAGGGAAGAGAGGGAAGCATCCCTCAACCTTCCGTAGTTTAACTCCAAGGCTATGTCTACACTGCAGGCTTTTTGTGCAAGAATGTCTGTTCTTGCGCAAAAACTTGCGGAGCATCTACACTACACGCGTGTTCTTGTGCAAGTAAATTTACAGTAAAGCATCGGAAAAGAGGGCTTCTTGCGCAAGAGTTATTTCTCTCACCATGAGGAGTAAGCCCTCTTGCGCAAGAGCTCTTGCGCAAGAAGGCAGTGTGGCTGGGCAACGGGTTTCTTGCGCAAGAAACCCCTATGGCTAAAATGGCCATCAGAGCTTTCTTGCGCAAGAGAGCATCCACACTGCCATGGACGCTCTTGCGCAAAAGCACATCTCGTACGCAAAAGCACATGGCAGTGTGGACGCGCTCTTGCGCAAGAATTTTTGCACAGAAACTCTTGCGCAAAACAGTTCTTGCGCAAGAAGCCTGCAGTGTAGACGTAGCCCAAATGTATGCCTTCATCCAGGGGCCACTGGTGTCTGAGGGGGCAGGAAATGCAGGGAAAAGGCACGTGCGGGCACCCCATTTGGCAGTTAAAATTTTGGCAGTGGCATAAGGGGATGTTGCACCTCCCAGTTTCTACCATGAGTCGCCTATGCCCCCATCTAACAGGGACAGAGACAGCTTAGACTTTGGGAGTATTCAGAATTGACAAAACATTGAAGCCAATTAACTCCACAGGAGGTTACCATTTGGGGAGGGAAGTTTCCCATTACTTTTGAAGTATTGCTCAAAATTAGAAATGAGTGAGTGAGGAGTCAGACAAACTTCTGGTGACCCAGCTGTGGTTGCCTGAAACACAGCAGTAATAATTTTGTAAACACACACAGGATCATGGGCATTTTGTACAAATGGAATATAGCCAACCTATTTTTAATCACTCTAATCCAGATAGTTTCATGTGTCATGTTTAATGCAGTGGTCGGGAGCCCAGGAATCTGTGTCACAGTTGCCACAAGCAGCTAATGCACTTCCAAAGCAAAGTCCAGGAGACAAATTCAGCTATGATAAGTATTGGAGGTCCAAAGAAAAAGAAACCTCCAGTTACTAGAAAAAATAGAAAACATTGTTCCCTATAGGTCTTAGAGACCTTATAATGACATTTTGTAAACCATGAAAAAATTCCTGTAATCAGGCAGGTCAGCAATCTTTGTGCTTATAATTTGTAATTCCTAACTAATCTTCAGTAACAAAAGCTAACAGAAAAAAGTCAAAGGCTCTTTGGCAAGTAGCCAACATGTTGTCAGAGAAAGTGCTTCTTGGGCACTTATTTTTTAAACAAACAAAGCAAATGGCTTTTAATCTAAATTCAACTGAATGAAGTTAGAATTGGTGACCCATAAAACACTTTACATATATCTTTAAAAATTAAGAATATTAGTAAATAGAAGGTTCAGCATCCTTTTAGAAAAGGCTAAGCCTGATATAAATGGACAAAGATAATTTCATAAATAACTTCTTCACTAACTAACCTTAAGGTATGGGAAAAGAATCAAAGGTAAAACCCTTAGGTACAATTAAACTTGTATTGTTCTATTGTCTGCATGGGCCAAATTGCATCCATAAAACTTACTGGGTTCAGATTTTCAGTTGTTAATTAACTTATTCTTGATTAGTTAAACCAGTTGTTGTACAGCATTATCCCAAAATGAAGAAAGTTAGGTGGTTTTAGAATTGCAACTAATGTGGCTGTAATAAAGGAAGCCATCATCATATAGTCTGTTTTACACAGGAATTATATTTTTAATTAATTACTAACACCTCTGAGGCTATGTCTAAACTACACCCTTCTGTCGCCAGAGGGGATTTAAATTAGACACATCAAAAGTGCAAATGAAGCCAGGATTTAAATATTCTGCGCTTCATTTGCATAATGACGGCCACCACTTTTTTTCGAAATGGGGCTTTTCGAAAAAAACGGCAGTTTAGATGGGACATTTTTTGACAGAAATGCCCCATTTCGAAAGATCCTGTACTGCTCAGGATATTTAAATCCCGGCTTCATTTGCACTTTCGATGTGTCTAATATACATCCCTCTGCTGCATGTATTCCCTTAAATGTTATCAGAAGCTTAACCAAAACAGAAATTACAGATGTTTTCTAGCCAAGGACTTTGATTAAATAAACCTTATTGACTATATATTTCAAAATAATTAAATTATTTTAAATGAAAGTTCTGCTTTCCTTACCATCCACCTTTTCTGGGGTGTAATAAAAAGAATCAAAAGTGGGTAAATTCCCATAATATCTATTCTGCCAGGGTTGTACCAGGAAAGAGACATGTCTTTCCAGGTTTCCAACAACAGCTCTAACGAGACAAGCCAAAACTGGCTCATACCACAGTGTAACTAACAGCATTTTTTCTCCTCTGCAACAGCTTTAACATTCTGATAGTTCGATGAGGCATTGGCCATTCAACTAAATACAGACTCTTAACTTCAGTACAAGTGGAAACTCTTTTAACCAGGACTCTCTGGTCCAGCAACCGGACCACGGATGTTCCAGGATGAGAGAGTCCCAGTGGAGGGATAGCACCAGGGAGCCCTGCCACCTGGCAGGGCAGTGGGGCTTCCCAGCAGGACTGCAGGAGCCCCATACATGGCAGCAGGAGCCTGGCACAGAGGCTGCGGGGCTGCCCAGAGCAGCAGCAGCAGGAGCCAGGCGTGACAGCAGGATCCCAGTACACAGAGGTGGCAGGACTGCCCAGCAGAGCAGCAGGGGCTGACAGGGCAGTGGGGCCAGCGAGAGTGTGGAGCCAGCTGGGAGGGCAGCAGTCGGGGCTGGCAGCAGGGGGGCCAGAAATGACCTCCCCTGGTCCTACACAATCCCTCATCTGGGACAGGTCAGGTCCTTAGGGTGCCGGACCAAGGAGGTCCAACCTGCATTTCACTTTCACGTGGAGGAAACAAATTGATTTTTAATAGAACACCAAACAGAATGAACTGACATTGTTTTAATAGTGTACTAGAGCCAACAGCAGTGGTATGCTGTTAGAACAGGTTTTTGTGCACAGGAATTGTCCTCAGAACATTATATTTTTCAGATGGCAGATACTGAATTTGGGGAAGGCTAATCGACTTGATGCTGTCCCATATTTTTCTTATCACTTAGACTAATGGTGTTAGTTTATGTATTTGGAAAGATATGGTTAAATATGTTTCCCCAAATCAGTAGCGTAATCAAGGCAACCAACCTATAATATACCTTAGAAGTTACAGAACGTAATAGGCAAAAGTGACCTTTGGCTATGAGCTAATCAACGTAACCATGTCATCTTTGGTACATTGGGAGAATATTTTTTCCCGAATCAACAACTCTGTGATGGGAAGTGGCTACATTTATACCCAGAGCAATAGTATAGCATGTTCACTTCATGCACATTGCTGTTTAACTTGGCGTATTGGATTAATTTAATTCTTATAAATACTCCACGGTGGCTTTTTCTTAGTGCTCCTTGTGGATAGGATTACTGCTTGTCAGCAATGAATACAGTATAGTATGAATCACTTGTTCTGCATATGGTAAACCTTTTAACACCATCACTAATACCCTTTAATTTTTAAAATAAAAAAAGAGTCTCATAAAAAATTATTACTTGCTAAACTGCATTGTTAAAAGTTTTCAAGAACATGGAACAGGAAAATATCTTTTTAAATGCCTATTAAATACTATCACGAGGAGCAACTAGAGATATGGCAGTTATCACCACACCCTAATGAAGACTCTAATTAAAGTTGAATTGTGGAAAAAAATCCTTGTCTTATTCACAGCTTCTTTGCTCGCATTTGATCCACATAAGGATATATTCAATCAATTGGAAGCTGCACACTTAGGTCATCTTAATACACTCCTTTTAGATGTTTTGCAGGTATAATAGATTTGAGGACACCATTATGTGCCCAGAAAAAAGACTATCAATAGAATTAGTTGTCATGCCCTATCAGGCTAAGTAAGAGGCTGTGATTGAAAGCATGATCTAGAGTGGAGACTGCCAATATTGTGTAGTGACAAACCATCATAGGTCCTTTATGATCAATTTGAGTGCAAGGTTGCAAACTCAATTGTTATACCCCAAAAGCACATTGACTTAGCATGTGGCAATTCCCCTGCTACCTGCATTATGTGAAAACCAGGAGCTTAAAGGGTAAGGCCCTAAATTTGTGATAAGGTTTATTAACAATTACCTATGAAGCAGAGGGGAGAAGGAGAAACATGTAGGTTATAGGCATAAATTAAGACAGCAATGCAATGTGCCTACGGAACTGAGGCCTGTAAGACAAGAGCTGAGCAAAGTTAGGCAAAAGGCCCAAAAGCCTTCATATAGTCACCTAACAAGGAGTAACTCCGATCAGAGAATGTTGTAGTGCCAATAAGTAAGCACAACATTTTAGTTTATAGCAGCTTGGAATATTTTAAGTTGGGAACAACCACAGATGTCTGACCATAAGAATGCTATAGTAACAGAACATATTCTAATATACTTGAGGTAAAAAGACATAGTAATCTACAGGAGGAGGGCACCCCAGAATTGGTTTTTCCCAAGTGAGAGTATTAGGAACACTGAAATGTATGATTCCTACTAAGCAGTAATTCTAAAACTAGGTTTGATCTTGCAACAAGAACCTATCAAACCTCATAGTGTTAACTAGAAATTTTTAGGTAATCAATATAATTAGTAAACACAGAAGCCATAGATCAGGCAACATGTATTTCTTGGTCTCTTTATTCCCTGTTTCAGCCATATCACATGGCAATACTTACTGATTACAATCATCCAAACCAAATACAGCAAAGCAGGTACTGTGTTGGCACAAAATTCAAAAGTTATTTCTGAAAGTTGGTGATAACTATTTCATTAATACTGATCTATCTTACTGAGTTGTCTCTTGTTCCACCCACTGCTATGTTTCCCAGTTTTGTGTTTATTTTTGATCTACAAGAGTTTGGACACCATCAGTAGTTTGGCTGTGGACATATATCATCCCTGCAACTAATTTTCCTAGAAAATTGTCTCATCCCTATAAAGTAATGGATTGAGTATCTAGCCTGTGCACAAGTTTTACAATTGTTTGTAAGATTCATGCAGTTCTAAAGGAGCTGGTAGCAACCTCTATATTTAAATTGCCTAACTTAAAAAAAGCTAGAAGTCTTGGGACAAGAGATATGTCTTTCACTTTTCCCATGAAGTTCTATTCAGACTTAGCTGAATTATGAGCTTTTTCAAAATAACTATTCCCATCCTGTTTATGCTGATCAGGTAATATTTGGCAGCATATCAAATTCATAATTGTGTATGAACATTCTGAAGAGCCTGGCTCAAACTGCCTGTGCAGCAGCACCAGACTACTGGGAATGCCTGGGAGCTTTTCAAACAGCTGTAGTTGAGGGGGAGGCAGGGCTGCACCAGGCTTCCCCCAGTCCAGCAAGTAGGACCTATCAACCCATCTTGAACTTTTATGATAATAAGCATTTCCTGTTGCCAAGCTAACATAGTTAATTCCAATAGTACAAGTCAGTGCCAAAATTTCAGGGCTCAAATCCTGCTGATCATGCAGGGTGGTTGTTACACAAAGGAAAAAGACTGAGGAAATTTCAACCTGAATTCTGGTTTTGTATGTAGAGTTAAGTACTCAAAAGGTTAAGAGATGTTGGATTTAAGTATACCAGTACCATCTTAATCCATCTCCCTTGTGCTTATACATTATGCTGCTGATGACTTTTCTTCATAGATCCCCTGCTTGCTTCATTGCTCAGGACAGACACACAAAAAGCAGAATTAAGGTTATATGGACAGCCTTAAATTTGGCATTTTTTAATGTTAGACAGTAAAGTCATGCACTGGAATAATATTTTAATGTAAGTGTTGTTTTAGTACGGTTGTGACTTAACAATAAGTTGGACAAATTCAGTTGTCAGTCCCAGATTCTGGACACATTCCAAGTTGGTACTATTTACATTCTAGTGAGTGCCTCTATTCTCCCTCAAATTTACTTGTTCCCCCTACTCCTTATCTCTATGTTTTGCCCATTGAGTGCCACATAAATGAGTCCAAGGAAGTGTAAGGATACTGAGAGGGCAAAAGAGGAGAATAGTAGGAGAAGAAGCTAGTGAAGGATATATGAATGTGTATTCTACCCTACTCTTTAATTTACACATTCTTCTGGTTCCTGAGCATTTCTTCATGTATCTGGACAAAGCTACTGCACAGCAAGCTGGAATGCAAAGCTATGCTGTAACTCTTGCTGACTGCCTTGAAAGTCCATACTCACTGCTATAGATAGAATTTATATTGATTTGCACATGCCAACACTGAAGTTCATTATTGGACAAATACTACAAATAGTATTGTTGTTGAAAGATATCATTTTCTCTGAAAGGTCCATTAGAATGGTATTGGTTCAGAAAACTCTTTGGATCTAATCATGTGTAAATGGGATTTCTTGCTCACTTAATAGCATTCACCATAGGATCTAAACTGCCACTGCTGGATAAATCTCCTCTAGAGTGAACTGGAGACTAAAGCGCCACACTGTCTGCCACCAACAACTTTGTTTCCTGTGCTAGAAGCCTTCCCATGTTGTATCAACAGGGAGAGATGGAGGTCTCAATACTGATGCAACATTAACATTGTTTAAATTTACATTCTATAGCAGACACTTACCTCCACTGTTATTGAATTTGAAGAACTATTTCTATATACTTGTATATTCACATGGTGCCTGTAGAATTGCAGCTTCTATTTGTTTTTAGTTGCATGTCTTATTTTATGACATTCAAAATAATGAAAGAAATTTAGAAAAGTTTCCTAATATGTGATAAGCACAAGAAGATTACCTCCTCCTTATCTCTATCTTTATTTATAAACCTCCAGGTCAAACTGCAGGATCAAATGCAGTTTTGTAACTTCCTCATTTTATAGCTTAAATAATTAATATTAGTTAATATTTGGGACAAGTTTTTTACTTGAGAGTTGGAGTAAAGCTACCATAGATAAAAACACAAATATCCAACAGCAGACAGAGGGAACCTTCTCCCCATTGCTAAGGACTATGGTAATTTTCTTCTAGGATTTTAAACAGAAAGTATGTGTAGCACCTGGTTTATCAAGGCCACAGAAAACTAAGTTGGGGCAGTCTCTTTCCCTCTTCACAGAAGGGCAGACTTCAGTTTTAAACTGAAATAAAAGAATTATCAGGGCATGCTTATTAGAAACATTAATACACACTTTGGTTCTCATGCTACTTTAAAGAACACATTCTAGTTTAGGGGTGGACAATAATTTTCACACAGGGCCACTTAATGAACTGTGGTATGCAGTCACAGGCCAGCTCCATCCCCCCTCCCCCCTCCCCCCCCCAAGGTGTGAGGCCTGGGGTGGAAGGGGCAGTGCTGGGGACTAGCCCAGCCTCTTCACCCCAAGTTGCCTGGGGCTGGTGGTTTTGAATTAAAAACACAGCAGAGGGCTCATCGCCCAGCTGCTACTACATGACCTGGAGTCCTTTAAATAGCCGCAACAACCCTGGTTGCCTCCCAGTCAACGTGGTAGCAGCAGGGCCAGGAGCCACGAGCCCTTTAAATTGCTGCTATTTAAAGGGCTCACAGTTTCCTACCTTACCAGTACCATGTTGCCTAGCAGCTGTCTGGGGTTGCTGTGGATATTTAAAGGGATCTGGCCCCTGCTGGGATAATGCTGCAACCAGGAGTCACGAGCCATTTAAATAGGATCCTGCTACCATAGCCACTGCCTGGAAATTCGGTTGCTTAGACAGCAGGAAAGTGGCCATATGCAAACCATGGGCTGTATCAAAGTGTTAGGCAGGCTGAACCCAGCCCCTGGGCCAAAATCTTGCCCAGCCCTGTTGTAGTTTGTTTATTCCTTAAGTGCTTAGAAATGATGTAAATTTGTGTTTAAATAAAAATTTGTAAATAAACAGAACTCTTAAGTGCCTGATACCAGTGTCATATAATTAGTAAGATGCTTTATGTATTATCAAAAAAACCTTGAATAACTGGTCAGAGTAAGACCCCATTAAGTATACAGTATTGTAATTGGGGAGCTTATCTGGTAGTCTTTAAAGCAGGGGAGGGGAAACTTTTTTGGGTCAGGGGCTGTTGACCCACAGAAAAATCAGTCAGGGGCCACACACATGTGAGAAGCAAATAAAAAAAAGAAAACCAAACACTCACTGATGTGGCCCCCCACTAAGGAAAAAGACACTCCCCACATTCTCCTCACACACCATAATCTAGGGAGGCCCAGGCTAGTAGATTTTGTATGCTCCAGTCCCACATTGGGACGGCGGGGAAACTGGAGTGCCAATGTAGGCTTCCCCAATGCTGGGGGAGGTAGCCCCAAGCCTTGGGGGGCAGATCAAGGCAAGCCAAGACCACATCTGGCCCCGGGGTGTTAGGTACTCCACCCCTGCTTTAAAGAGAACAAGAACGATCTCTCTCCTGAACTTGAGCCAGTACTCAAGGATCATCTAAGATAAGGACAAAAGTAAAATAAAAATGTTTATGTAAGTAAGGATATGTGGATTTAAAACAGAATTTCTACTCCTATTAAATGCCAATAAAATGAAGAAATCTCTCAAATAATGGACTAAGTAAAAAGTTGAAAATTGTAAAAGATGTTGAGTCCGTTCCACCCACAAGACAAATACCACTTTGTTCCATGTGCAAAGAGATTACATATTCATGTGCTGATGTGAGCAGAACTACTCCATAAAAATGTTAAACCAATGAAAGCGTGGCAGCAACAAATATTTGAATCCTCACCTTCCTCCAGTAAAGCTATGACAGAAGAGTATAAATCTCAGAATTAGCAAACAGCACACTCTATTCAACCTGTTTACTTCCAGCTGCATTCCTGTTTCACTTTTAACTCAGACTATTCATCTCATCTCTTTCAAGCAAGCAAACAGTAACAAGACAAAAGCCACAAAAAAGCATTAAGCAGCAGCCACAAATTCTTATGCTGCCATCAATATTTGGAATGGGCTCACCAGTCGTGGTAACCCATCCATTAAACACAGATGAAGTTATGCCCTGCTTTTGCAGTTTGTTCTTTTTCCAAAGGTTTTCAGAATACATGGCACAGATATAAGCCTTCAGAAGTGTCTTGCTTAACACAATAATCTCACTGTTTTCTCCATTACCAAACTTATGTCTGTACTAAATCCATCTTTGCATTTTTCTTTCTGTTCCTCTCACTCCATCAATGGTGTGCACACTTCAGTACAATTTAAACTCATATAACCATCAGTGGCAGGGGTGCGATTTCAGATTTTGTTTGAAGGGGGCAACTTTAACCATGATTCCAGGAGCTACTTAGGTACTTGAAAATCCTAGTTTTCTGGTAGATAATTTAGAAGTTAGCTGTCCAGAACCCTGTATCTCATTCATAGTTATATAATACACACACATACACACACACACTCAAACATGTTCTGACATCTTGTGGCAAGTCACTGTTAGGTTTAAAATTTTATATTGTCACTTTGTTAATCTGGAGAGAGAGAGAGAGACCCCATCAGAACTCCTTGGTTCTTTATCTACTCTGGGAGAGGTTTGGGGTCTGGCAGATTACAGCACGGGCATTTACATCAGGTTTCTATGTAAGAACATTACAATAGCCATACTGAGGCTATGTCTAGATTGCAGGCTTCTTTTGGAAGAAGCTTTTCCAGAAGAGATCTTCCAGAAATCATAGAATCATAGAACCATAGAGCTGGAAGAGACCTCAGAAGGTCATCAAGTCCAGCCCCCTGCTCTAGGCAGGACCAATCCCAACTAAATCAACCCAGCCAGGGCTTGGTCAAGCCGAGACTTAAACACCTCCAGGGATGGAGACTCCACTACCTCCCTAGGCAACCCATTCCAGTGCTTCACTACCCTCCTAGTGAAATAGTTTTTCCTAATATCCAACCTGGGCCTCTCCCACCACAACTTGAGACCATTGCTCCTTGTTCTGCCATCTGTCACTACTGAGAACAGCCTCTCTCCATCCTCTTTGGAACTCCCCTGCAGGAAGTTGAAGGCTGCTATCAAATCCCCCCTCACTCTTCGCTTCTGCAGACTAAACAGACCCAACTCCCTCAGCCTCTCCTCGTAGGTCATATGCTCCAGCCCCCTAATCATTTTGGTTGCCCTCCGCTGGACCCTCTCCAATGTGTCCACATCCTTTTTGTAGTGGGGGGCCCAGAACTGGACACAATACTCCAGATGTGGCCTCACCAAAGCCGAATAAAGGGGAATAATCACTTCTCTAGATCTGCTGGCAATACTCCTCCTAATGCACCCTAATATGCCATTAGCCTTCTTGGCTACAAGGGCACACTGTTGACTCATATCCAGCTTCTCATCCACTGTAACCCCAGGTCCTTTTCTGCAGAACTACTACTTAACTGGTTGGTCCCCAGCTTGTAACTATGCTTGGGATTCTTCCGTCCCAAGTGCAGGACTCTGCACTTGTCCTTGTTGAACTTCATCAGATTTCTTGTGGCCCAATCCTCCAATTTGTCTAAGTCACTCTGGACCCTATCTCTGCCCTCAAGCGTATCTACCTCTCCCCCTAGCTTAGTGTCATCTGCAAACTTGCTGAGGGTGCAATCCATCCTCATCCAGGTCATTAATAAAGATATTGAACAAAACTGGTCCTAGAACCGAACCTTGGGGCACTCCGCTAGAAACCGACCGCCATCCTGACATCGAGCCGTTGATCACTACCCGCTGGGCCCGGCCTTCTAGCCATCTTTCTATCCATCTTACCGTCCATTTATCCAATCCACATTCCCTTAACTTGCTGGCAAGAATATTGTGGGAGACCGTATCAAAAGCCTTGCTAAAGTCAAGGTATATCACATCCACTGACTTTCCCACGTCCACAGAGCCAGTTACCTCATCATAGAAGCTAATCAGATTGGTCAGGCACGACTTGCCCTTTGTGAATCCATGCTGACTATTCCTAATCACTTTCCTCTCTTCCAAATGCCTCAAAATGGATTCCTTAAGGATCCCTTCCATGATTTTTCCAGGAACCGAGGTAAGACTGACCGCCTATAGTTCCCTGGATCGCCCTTCTTCCCTTTTTGAAGATGGGCACTACATTTGCCTTTTCCAATCATCCGGGATTTCTCCCGATCTCCACGACTTTTCAAAGATAATGGCCAAAGGCTCCTCAATGACACTTGCCAACTCCTCAGTACCCTCGGATGCATTAAGTCCGACCCATGGATTTGTGTACATTTAGCTTTTCTAAATAGTTCCTAACCTGTTCTTTACCCACCACAGGCTGTCCATCTTCATCCCATCTTGCGTCACTTAGCACATTAGTCCGGAGCCCACCTTGTCCGTGAAGACAGAGGCAAAGAAAGCATTGAGTACTTCAGCTTTCCCACATCATCTGTCACTAGGTTACCTCCTTCATCCAGCAGGGGCCGCACACCCTCTCTGATCACCTTCTTCTTGTTAACATGCCTGTAGAAACCTTTCTTGTTATCCTTCACATCCTTAGCCAGTCGCAATTCCATTTGCGCTTTCGTCCTGATAACCCCGGCATTCTCGAGCGATACATTTAAACCCTCCTGGTCATTTGTCCAAGTTTCCACTTTTGTAAGCTTCCTTTTTGTGCTTAAGTTCACCAAGGATCTCCTGTAAGCCAATCCGGTCTCCTACCATGTTTGCCTCTCTTGCTACATGTCGGGATGGTTTCCTTCTGTGCCTTCAATAAGGCTTCTTTAAAATACTGCCAGCTGTCCTGGACTCCTTTCCCTTCATGTTAGCATCCCAGGATTCTGTCCATCAGATCTCTGAGGGAGTGAAAATCTGCTTTTTTGAAGTCCAAGGTGTGTATTTTACTACTCTCTTTTCTTCCTTTGGTCAGGATCCTGAAATCTACCATCTCATGATCACTGCTTCCCAGGTTGTCACCCACCTCCACTTCCCTATTAGTTCCTCCCTGTTTGTGAGCAGAAGGTCAAGCTGCACGGCCCTGGTCGGATCCTTCAGCACTTGCATCAAGAAGTTATCCCCAACATTCTCCAAAAACTTCCTGGATTGCCTGTGTACTGCCGTATTGGTTTCCCAACAGATGTCAGGGTGATTAAAGTCCCCACGAGAACCAGGGCCTGCGATCTGGAAGCTTCTCTCAGTTGTCCGAAGAAAGCCTCATCTACCTCATCCACCTGATTCGGTGGCCTGTAGCAGACACCAACCACAACATCACTGCTGTTGTTTGCTCCTTTAAACTTAACCCATAGACTCTCAATAGGTTTTTCTCCTCTTTATACTGGAGTTCAGAGCAATCATAGTGCTCTTGCATATAGTGCAACTCCTCCTCCTTTTCTCCCTGCCTGTTCTTCCTGAACAGTCTATACCCTTCCATGACAGCGCTCCAGTCATGCGAGTCATCCCACCAAGTCTCTGTTATCCCAATTAAATCATATTTCCTGGACTGGGCCAGGGCCTCCAGTTCTTCCTATTTGTTGCCCAGGCTTCTCGCATTAGTGTACAAACACCTCAGATAGCCAGTTGATCGCCCTATCTTCTCCATTAGAAACAGGGGTCCTCCTTTCTTCCTCGTTCCTCTCTGCATTTCTTCCCAGTATCCGACTTTCCCACTCCCCTCAGGGTTTTGGTCACCATCCCCTGACGAACCTAGTTTAAAGCCCTCCTCACTAGGTTTGCAAGCCTGTCCGTGAAGATGCTCCTTCCTCTCTTCGTTAGGTGGATCCCATCTCTTCCTAACAATCCTTGTGCCTGGAACAGAGTCCCATGGTCGAAGAAACCAAAGCCCTCTCTGCGACACCACCTGCGCAACCACGCATTTACGTCCTCAATTCGACGATCCCTGCCCAGTCCTTTCCCTTCAACAGGGAGGATGGACGAGAACACCACTTGCGCTCCAAATTCTTGGATCCTTCTTCCCAGCGCTACATAATCCGCAGTAACCCGCTCAAGGTCATTCTTGGCCGTATCATTAGTTCCCACATGGAGAAGCAGGAAGGGGTAGCGAGCCGGAAGGTTTGATCAGTTTGGTAAGCCTCTCAGTCACATCCTTAATGCGAGCTCCCGGTAAGGAGCTCTTCCGAAAGAGAGAGTCCAGACTGCCAAAGCATATCGAAAAAGTAATCTGCTTTTTCAAAAGGTAGCGTCCACACTGAATGGATGCCATCTCTCATTTAAGCTGTGATTACTATGGACAGAGTGTCCACCAGGGCACTTGTGCTTTTTCCTCTTTCCTCTTCTTTCAAAAAAACTCCCTCTTCCCCATCCACATATGCCTTTTTTCTGAAAGAGCTCTTTCAGAAAAAGGCTTCTTCCTCATAGAAAGAAGATTACCAATGTTGGAAAACCCCCTATGTTCTTTCAATTTTCTTTCGAAAGAACATGATTGCAGTGTGGCCTTAATTCAAGATTTTTTGGAAAAATGGCTGTTTTTCTGAAAAAACTCTGTAGCGTACACATACCCTGAGTCAGACCAATGATCCTTCTAGCTCAGTATCTTATCTTCTGACAGTGGCCAATGCCAAGCGCTTCAGAGGGAATGAACACAACAGGTAATGAGTAATTCGTCACATCACCCATTCCCAGCTTCTGGCAAACAGAGGAGAGGGACATGCAGAAAATAGTGTTGGATATCTGCCCATGCTGGCTAACAGCCATTGAGGGACCTATTCTCCATGGGTACGTCTACACTACAGCGTTATTTCGAAATATCTAATTTCGAAATAGTTATATTTCGAAATAACACGTCTACACACAAAATAGTGCGTCCACACTGAGTGGACGCTGAATCGCATTTAAGGCCGGCCGGAACCGGGTCCGGCAGGGCATCAGGTCAGGAGTTACTTTGTGTCGCTGCTGCCTGAGGCTATCTGAGGCCTGTGCTTAAAGGGACACCCCCGGACAGCCGGTTCTCAGGTTTCCCTGCTTGCTTGCCTAGCTTGATGAGGGACAGCAAAGCATTTTGTCTCTGTGTGCTCTGGTTGCCCTCACTCGGGACACCACAGCACTCTGCAATATGGAGCCAGAGCTGCCCCTGGGCACTCTGGTGCTTCTCGTGGATGCGTTGCTGCAAGCCTGGCTGCACTTTCTGCAGGCTGCCATCTGGGAGGTCCATTGGGGGGCTGTCAGTATCCAGGAGGCCCTGTGGGGGAGCTTCCACCCTGAGGAGCACTAAGAGCATCCCTGGTCTGCCCCACTGGGGGCTTGTGCCTCATTCCTCCCTCACGTCCTTCCACTTACCCCTCCCTAACCCCCCTTCTTGATGTCAAATAAAATACATGTATTTTCATGAACACAAACTCTCTTTATTTAACAAAACTGGGGGGGAGGGATGAAACTCTGGTGAGACTGGGGAAAGGAGGTGGGAGAGGGGAGAAGAGAGGGCGGGAAAGGGGAAGGGAAAACCTGGGAGGAGGGAGCTGGAAGGGGGAAGCTAGGGGAAGAAGAGGGAGGGGAAGCTCAGGGCTCAGGATTGGGGGTCTCGCCAGACCAACTTGATTTTCATGAAAACCTGCCCCTGGGTTCGCATGTGGCCTTTGGTGGCCAGGCTGGCAGCTATCCTGCCATAGACGGCCGCGTTTCCCCATCTAGGTTGGGGGCATCCCCCCAAATCTGAATAAGGTCCATGATCTCCACCCTGGACCAGGAAGGCACTCGCCTTCTCTGGCAGGCTCTTGGGAGCTGGCAGACTGCTCCTGGGGAGCGGCGGAGGGCTGGCTGCCAGTGGCTTGCTGGCTCATGTTTTGGGGCCACTGGGTCAGGGGCAGTGACTGCTGGCTCTCGGCTGGCAGGCTTGGAGCTGGCACAGGCACTGTGGCCAGAGTCTACCCCTTTAAGGGCTCCGGGGAGGGAGGGAGGGAGGGAGAGGAGTGTTCTTGGTTGAGGCCAGAGTGGCCACCAGGGCACCCTGGGAAGGGCTGGAGGCCCCCTATTTCGAAATAAGTGTCTACACAGCACTTATTTCAAAATAGCAATTTTGAAATTGGCATTATTCCTCGTGGAATGAGGTTTACCAATTTTGAAATAAGCCCTCTGCTATTTTGATTTAATTTCAAAATAGCGGGTGGCTTGTGTAGACGCTAGGAAAGTTATTTCGAAATAACAGCTGTGTAGACATACCCCATGATGTTATCTAGTTCTTTTTCGAACCCCATTATATTCTGCCTTCATAACACTCTCTGGCAAAGAGTTCTCCCCCTTAATCATCTCTTTTTCAAACTGAAACATCCCAGTCTTTTTACTCTTTCCTCATATGGAATATGTTCAGTATTCCTAATAATTTCTGTTACCCATTCTGTAACTTTTCCAGTTTCCATATATATTTTTGAGATGTGACCAAACTTCACACAGTATTCAATATGTGAGTGTACTATATAAAAGCAATATGATATTTTCCCTTTTCTAATGAATTTCAATATTCTGCTAGCTTTTTTGATTCCCGCTTCACATGGAGCAGATATTTTCAGACAGCTATCTACATAGACTCCAAGATCACTTTATTGATAGGTTCAGCTAATTTAGACCCCATCATTTTGTATATATGTGTGGAATATTTTTGTCATGTTCATTACTTTGCATTTATCAACACTGAATTTCATATGGCATTGTGTTGCCTAGTCACCCAATTTTGTGAAATCCCTTTGTAAATCTTTGTAGTCTGTCTGGGACTTAACTATCTTGAATACATTTTATATCATCTGAAAATTTTGCCAACTCAGTTTACCCTTTTCCCAGATCATTTATGAATTTGTTGAACAGCACTGGTCCCCACACATACTCCTGGGGACCACTGTTTATTTCCCTCCATTCTCACTAGTTAGTCCCACCCTTTGTTTTCTCTCTTTTGACCAGAGTACATGACTGTTTTTGGGATCATCTAAGGATCCTTATAAAGAATGAGTAGTCCTGGGGCACGTTAGGGTACATCTACACAGCACCTTAAACTCAAAATAAGATATGCAATTTGTACTACGCAATTTGCGTATCTTATTTCGATTCTATTTCGAAATTGCTTATTTTGAAATTTGGAGCATCTACATACCGCCTTATTTTGAAATAACACACTATTTCAAGACAGCCCTTAACCCTTGTGGAATGAGGGTTACAGGGATGCTTAAATAGCATGCCTGTTATTTTGAAAAATATTTCAAAATAATGGGCAACTTGTTAAGACACAGGGTAGCTATTTCAGGATACCTCCTGTATCCTGAAACAGCCGTGCAGTATAGACATACCCTGCGTAAGGTAGCGAGATGGAGCAAGAACTCATACATCATTGCATTAGACCCATACATCTGGTCCGGCAGGAGTAAGCAGGCACACTCAGGCTATGCAGAGCCAGCCCAAGCTACGGGCTGACTGGGCTACTGCCTGGGGCGCCCCATTGTAGGGGGTGCCACGTGGGGCTGCCAGACCAGGAAGGGGTGGGGCTGTGCATGTGCCAGGCATCCGGGGTGGGGCCGTGCATGTGCCGGGCACCTGGGGGCGGGACTGCGCATGCACTGGGTGCCCAGGGTCGCCGTGTGCCCGGGGGTGCCGTGCACCCGGGGGCCGGGCCACGCATGTGCCACACTCCCGGGGGCAGCGCCACGCTCCCGGGGCCCAGGGCACATGAATGGCTTGGGCCGGCCCTGAGGCTATGTCTACACTGCAGAGGTTTTGCACAAAAAATAGCCATTTTTGCACAAAAACTCACGGAGCGTCCACACTATAAGCGTGTTTTCGCGTAAGAAAAAATACAGTAGATCGTCAGAAGACAGGTATTTTTGTGCAAGAGTTATTCCTCTTCCTACGAGGAATAAGCCTTTTTGCGCAAGAGCTTTTTGCGCAAGAGCTTTTTGCGGAAGATCTCGTCCACAAAAAAGTTCTTGTGCAAGAAGCCTGAAGTGTAGACATAGCCCCAGCTGCTTAACCCTTTCCCACAGCAGGTGAGCAGGGCGTGGGTGGGGAATGTGCTAAGTCAGGTCTTCACCCCATCCTTGCCGACCAGCACCACTAAGCCCATGAGACACTGATAGTAGAAGCAAGCTACAAATCCTTACCCCAGGGGCTAAAAGAATCAGGGGAGGAATTGTCCTTCAGAGGTGACTATGGGTAATGCTGATAAAAGGGTCTGAATCATTTAGGAGGCCAAGTCTTATTTTTTCAAAATGTCTCTGGCATTTAGGAGCTTAAGTCTCATCAGAATTGACTCCAGAGCCCCAGATCCTCAAAGGTATTTAGGCACCTAATTCCCATTGATTTCAATGGAAGTCAGGCTCCTAAATATCTTTGAGGATCTGTGCCCAAATGCCTAAGTTGCTCTTGAAACTGGAACCACACCACTGTCTCTCCTGGGCCATTGGAGCGCTTGTGGTGGGGATATACCACATCAGGGCAATCAGGACAGGGCTTTTCAAAGTTATTGTCGCAGCCAAAACAGAAGGTCTGATCACCCTAAGTTTCCTATTGGAGAAGAAAAAGTACAGGTTGGATCTTCCTGATCCAGCACCCTTGGGATTTGACCAGTCTCGAGTGAGGGAACTGCCTGACCAGGGGAGCGGGTGCCCCTGCAACCAGCTTTCTAGTTCTCTGCTGGCTCCACTACTGGACCCAGCTGGTCACCCTGCTGACAGCCCCAGCCAGGCTGCCTGCTGATGTTCCCAGATCAGAGGGCTGCTGTGCAGCCTCGGTCCAGCTCTTCTGCTGGGCTCCTGCTCCCTCCACCTAGGCTGCTGCCCCACCCACCAGGCTGCCAGAGTCTGGTCCCCTTGCTGTACTAGCACAGCCCTAGATCCAGTTCCCCTGCCAGGCTGCTTCGCAGCCCCAGCTTCAGCTCCAGCTCCCACTCCCCTGCTTGCTGGGCTCTAGCCCTCTGCCAGGCTGCCACATGACTCTGGCTCCCAGTTCATGCAGGGCCCCTGCCAGGCTGGCACATGGCCCTGTTTCCCCTGCTGGGCTCCCCTAGCCCCCTGCATGCACGACCCCAGCTCCCCTGCCAGGATGCTGCTAGTTCCATCTGGCTTCCAGGGGCTCCCAGCTGCCAGCCCTCCCGCTGCCTCACTCCCTGCAACCAGGGCTCTCTGGCCTGGGAACATCCTGCTGGACACGGATGTTGCCAGACCAGAGAGTCCCATTTTAGGGAGGTGCAACCTGTATTTTATTATTTCACCCAGAGAGAATTGGGCTGTGTGGAGGCATGGTGCCCCTGCCTAGCCCTCTATCCATTCTTTCATGATAAGTATGACAAGGCACTCAGGCATTAGAAGTGGCTACCATAGACTATGTATTTGTTTTTCTCCATGACCCACAGAGTGCATGAGGGTCAGTAACTGAGTCTGGCCATAAAACAATAAATCTGTTTTGCAAAATTTTGCCTGGAATAAAAATGAACTTCAAATCCTAAGCAGAAAGTAAGTTAGGCCTTTTGAGAAATTTGTGGTGAAAAAACACAACGGACCACAGAATAACTACTAGCTGGGAAAATCATTTTGGAGGCAGAAGATTCCAGTTCATGCCCCTGAACTGAACCAGCCAGTGTAGAGACTTGGTCCTGAGTCTCCTATTCACCAGGTCAGAGACTCCTACTCACCAGGTCAGAATTTTTATACAACCATCTATGAACTCTGTCATCTCTTGCAGGTTGCTGCCTCCTCTGTAATTTCCTGGTACAGTGAAAATGAATCTTAGCCTCCAATAGATGGAACAGTGGCACAAAATTCTTCACCCTGAGGGCACAGCTAACCTCAGGCATAGCAACTGGCTTAGAATGAGATGAATGAGAAATAAATATATAATTTGTTTTGCGTTGTTTTATGTGTCTCTGCTTTCTGAGAGCTGAGGACACACTCTGATCCTGTTTTCAGCCTTTTCTCTGCTAACCGGGGGACTTGAAACACTTTTTCAATGAAAGCCGAGACTGTGTCTATACTCCAGAGCCTATGTTGACATAGCTGTGCCAGCATATCCCCCCTAGCTTCAATGCACAGAAGGAGTTTCTGTTGGCATGACAACGCTGCCTCTCCAAACAAAGCCCCCTTAGGCTTATAGCATGGGAAAGTTGTGCCTAACAGAGAGCAAGATTCAGAAACACAGGTCAAAGATGGGGTCAGAGTCCAAGAGCAAGCCAAAAGATGGGTCTCAGACTTCAAGAATACAAGGGTCCATCAAGATCATCTGATCTGATCTCCTGCACGTTGCAGACCACAGACCCACCTTCACTGGCTGAGTTACTGAAGTCCTTGAATCATGAATCAAAAGATGTCAAGATATGGGGAATCCACCATTTACACAAGGTGAAACTAAAAAGTGGCACATACCCCATTCTATGGAGGAAGGCAGCCTTCCCCTCTCCCCATCCCCCAACCGCTCTGCAAATCTGACCCCTGGTAATATTTCCCCACCTCCAAATATAGAGACTATAGGATTCCTGGACTCTATCTCAGCTATGGGAGGGGAATCTGAAAGTGGCCAATGCCAGGTACTTCAGAAGGAATAAACAAAAGAGGCATTGCCAAGCTTCTGGCAAAAAGGGGCTAGAAACACTATCCTTGCCTCTCCCAGTAGAAGCCATTTTACCTTAAATGACTGCTTCTTGGAGTAGCTGGTTCTGGAACCCACAAGGGGAGAGGCAATTCTTTATTTAGTGCTAACTAGAGCACAGGATCTGGTCCAACAAATAAATATAATTGGACCACTTGGAAATAGTGATTTTATGTAATAAATGTGTAATATCCCCATGGTGGGAAAAATACCTCGGCAGCCTAACACTGTGGTATTTAATTTCAGAAAGGGGAACCACACAAAAATGAGTAAGTTAGTTAAATAGAAATTAAAAGTTACAGTGACAAAAGTAAAATCTCTGCAAGCTTAATGGAAACTTTTCAAAGACACCATAATAGAGGCCCAACTTAAATGTATATCCCAAAATAAAAAACACAGTCAGAGAACCAAAAAAGAAGCAGCATGAGATAAAAAGGCTTCATTTAAAAAGTAGAAGTTAAATCCTAGTGAGGAAAATAGAAAGGAGCATAAACTCTGTCAAATTAAGTGTAAAAATGTAAGAAAAGCCAAAAAGGAGGAATTGAATCCCAGATTGAGGTGTCATTAGAGGAGGTTTTAGAACAAATTGATTAGCTTAACAGTAACAAGTCACTGGGACCAGATGGCATTCACCCAAGAGTTCTGAAATAACTCAAATGGGAAATTGCGGAATTATTATTTATGGTTTGTAACTTAGCCTTTAAATCAGCTTCTGTACCTAATGACTGGAAGATAGCTAATGTGATGCTAATATTTTAAAAGGGCTCTGAAGGTGATCCTGGCAATTTCAGACCAGTAAGTCTAATGTCAGTACCGAGCAAAATTAGTTGAAACTAGTAAAGAATAGAATTGTCAGACACGTAGATTAATATAATTTGTTGGGGGAAAAGTCAACATGGTTTCTGTAAAGGGAAATCATGCCTTACTAATTTATTGGAGTTCTTTGAGAGGGTCAACAAATATGTGGGAAAGGGGGATCCTGTGGATATAGTGTATTTACATTTCCAGAAAGCCTTTGACAAGGTCCCTCACCAAAGGCTCTTAAGTAAAGTAAGTTGTCATGGGATAAGAGGGAAGGTCCTCTCATGGATTGATAACTGGTTGAAAGACAGGAAACAAAGGGTAGGAATAAATGGTAAGTTTTCAGAAAGGGTACAGGTAACTAGTGGTATCCCCAAGGGTCTGTACTGGGACCAATCCTATTCTACCCATTTATAAATGATCTGGAGAAAGGGGAAACAATAAGGTGGCAAAATTTGCAGATGATACTAAACTGCTCAAGATAGTTAAGGCCAAAGCAGAATGTGAATAGCTTCTAAAAGAGCTCACAAAACTAAGTGATTGGGCAACAAAATGGCAAATGACATTTAATGTTGATAAATGTAAAGTAATGTACATTGAAAATAATAATCCCAACTATACATACAATAAGTTGGGGACTAATTTAGCTGTAACTATTCAAGAGAGAGATCTTGGAGTCATTGTGGATAGTTCTCTGAAAACATCCACTCAATGTGCAGCAGCAGTCAAAAAAGAAAACAGAATGCTAGGAATCATTAAAAAAGGGGCTAGAGAATATCTAATTGCCTCCATATAAAACCATGGTACGCCCACATCTCAAATACTGTGTAGAGATGTCATCACCTCATTTCTAAAAAGATATATTGGCATTGAAAAAGGTTCAGAAAAGGACAACAAAAATGATTAGGGGTTTGGAATGAGTCCCATATGAAAAGAGATAAAAAAAGACTGGGACTTTTCATCATAGAAAAGAGAAGACTAAGAGAGGATATGATAGAGGTCTATAAAATCATGACTGGTGTGGAAAAAGTGAATAAGGAAAAAGTATGTACTTGTTCCCATAACATAAGAACTAGGAGTCGCCAAATGAAATTATTAGCAGGTAGCAGGTTTAAAACAAACAAATGGAAGTTTTTCTTTACACAGCGCACAGTCAACCTGTGGAACTCCTTGACAGAGGATGTTGTGAAGACCAGGACTTTAACAGGTTTCCAAAAACAACTAGATAAATTCATGGAGATTAGATCCATCAATGGCTGTAAGCCAGGATGGGTAGGAATGGTGTCCCTCGCCTCAATTTCTCAAAGGCTGGAAATAGATGACAGGAGAGAGATCGTGTGATGATTACCTGTTCTGTTCACTCCCTCTGGGGCATCTGGCATTGGCCACTGTTGGAAGACAGGATACTGGGATAGATGGACCTTTGGTCTGACCCAGTGTGGCCATTCTTATGTTCTTATGGAACTATCCTCCTTTAACTTATTTTGTTATTATTGGAACTGTGTTATGGTTTGGGCCTTTTGCGATGTCCCTAAACAACAGAAACATGGCACCATGCATAGATCCAGTAAAAGGTACTGATATGTGTCATTCTTTTCACCCATCTACTAACACCTTTCTTCCCAAAGACACTACTATCAAATCAGTTTATTTTCAAACTGATACCTCTTTTGTTTGGATTCATACAGAGAAGTGTGTGCCGCTCCCTCTAGTGGCACTTCCTTGTTGTATATAACATTCAACCACCACTTAATTAGGGGCAACTTACTCTCAAAGACAAATTGGTTTGGTTTACTCCAGAAGACCACCAGGTTCTTGTGATAAACATTTATTAAAGCATGGTAAATGTAGTTTTACCCATCTGTAACATTTTTATGAAAGTACTGCTTAAATCTAAGTATGTTGCAAATACCTCTCTCTACCATCACAGTTGATATAGCCACATGTAGCCATTTTATATTTATTCTTAAAATATCCCATTTCTTATCACTAGTTGTTATGTTCACTAGGGATGTAAAAGAGTAGTCGATTAGTCGACTACTCGCATTTACCCCCCATATCAGAGGCAGCAAAGGGGGGAAGGGGCAGGAGCCAGTGCTGGGGGAGGGGGAACCAGCTTAAAAAGATGGTTCCCCACAACACCGTCTATCAGAGGCAGCAGGGTGGAGAGGCTATAACAGGCTGCTGCAGCAGCAGCCCATGTCCGCGGTGGCTGGGCTGGTTGCAGACAGGGGCTGCTGTGGGAGCAGCCTCTCTTCATGGTCAGCCTCGGCCACCGCAAATAGAGGCTGCCTCTGGAGCAGCGTCTGTTCGTGGTGCAGGGCTGGCCATGAACAGAGGCTGCTCTACAGCACCCCCTGTCTGCAGGGAGTCCCAGCTGTTTGCTGGGACACCCCCTACCCCCGACAGACAGGGGTTGCTGGACCCAAGGTGAGCCAGGACTGAGCAAGGTTGGCTCAGTCCCAGCTCGTGCTAGGTCCAGGAGCTACCCCTTGGAGAGAGAAAGCAGGCTGCTCCCAAGACAGAGTCATTTAACTCACTACATCTTGGTTTAGGCTGGCTCTTCCAGAGCAGACTAACTGCAGACAATCCAGATTGCATGTTTCCTGACCAAACTTCCTAACCTGCAAGCAGGACTAGGAAATCCCTTACAAACAAACTGTTACCTTACAAATTTAAAGTTTTCAGTACACTAGATTTAAAGTTTTATTGTAATAATTTCAGTGGGATATTGAAATGTGAATGAAGTACAGTTTTAAAATAAGTAACAGCTTCTCTTGTTATACAGAAAAATTATTTAGACAATGTATTCATGGAAAGGACACATATGCAACCTTAATAAAGAAAGATTAAATTGAATTTAAGATTAATATTAATCAGAGCTCCTTGAATAGTTTCATTCAAGTAAATGAATTTAACAATTTTCTTTGGTTTCATAAGGATTAGTTGAGATCGCTCAACTTTGTCTATTTATAACCTGTTTCAGTTATCAATGGTAACTGAAAGAGGACTTTCCAACCCTTAAAACAAGATTCCTTTACCCATCCATAAAACTGTTTTAATTCTCTGATACAATAAAGCAAGACTTACTTTATTTTTCAAAATTAGTAGTATCTTTGCTCTTAACTCATTTAGAGAGGACTTCTCCCACCAGAGGCAAGCCCATTCAGAAGTATCATCTATGGGTATGTCTACACTACAAAGGGTTTTTTTTTTTTTCAGAAAAAGGCCATTTTTCCAAAAAAACTTAAATTACGTCCATACTGCAATCATGTTCTTTCAAAAGGAAATCAAAAGAACAGGTTTTTTCTGACATTGGTAATCCTCTTTCTACGAGGAAGAAGCCTTTTTCCAAAAGAGCTCTTTCGGAAAAAGGCGTGTGTGGATGGGGAAGAGGGTTTTATTTTGAAAAAAGGCCTCCAGGAAAAAGCACAGGTGCCCTGGTGGCCACTCCATCCAAAATAATCACAACTCTATAGTTCTATAGTTCCTGTCTCCTGGCCCCTCTTAAAGTTGCAGGCATTCTGGACAAGCCTTGTGGCAGGAAGCCAGCCCTAGGAGCAACACCTAATCAAGTGGCTCTCCCTGCTACCTAGACATTCAGCAATGGCCGAGCCACAACCCCCCCCATGACTGTCCCGGCCTTCATAGGGAGCAGCTGCAGGTCTCCCAGGACCCACCCAGGGGGACCAAGGGGGGGCACTCTCTTGGTCCGGAGCGGAGATCCTGTCCCTCCTTGAGCTGTGGGGGGGAGGAGGAGACACTGCAGGATCTCCGCTCCAAGTGGCGTAATGCCAACATTTTTGGGTGCATGGCTGAGTCCCTGGTGGAGCGTGGACACCCACCCCAGACCTTGGAACAGGTCCAGAGTAAGATCAAAGAGCTCTGCCAAGGATACATGAGGGCCAGAGAGCGCAGCTCATGCTCCAGGGCAGGACCCCACACCTGTCCCTACTACTGGGAGCTGCACCAAATCCTGGGGGATAGAGAAGTAATTTCCCCACCCATCATCATAGACTCCGGCTTCGACACACCTGTTGTCCCCTGGCTGGAGGTCACGGCAGAGGAGGAGGAGAATGACCAGGGACAGTAGCAGGAGGAGGAGGAGGCGGACGATACAGCCACCGTTACGCTGTCCTTAGAGCCAGTTCCTGTCAGCTTGGACCTCTCCCAGGCCGCCTCTGATGCTGGGGAGGGATCTTCAGCTGAGTGCTCTGAGTTTGTCACGCACACAGGGTGGGGGAAGTGGGCGCAGAGGAGGAGGAGTGCGAGCATTGCTCGGCCTGCTTGGGCTGCACAGTCCGTGCATGTGGAACCATGTGCAGCATTAATGTGCACCACATGGACTCAGCAAGCAGCCCCTGAGCATGCCCACGATCCTGCTCCCAGGCTCAGGGGAGGCCATACACACGTCTGGCCCTGGAGGGGGCAAAGGGGGGAGAGATGCCCTCCCATCACCTGCCATGGCTGGAAGCAGGCTAGCCACAAGGGTGCAGGCACAACCCCAGACACACTCAGGAGTGCCCACACATAGCACACGGTCATGCCTGTACATGCAAAGCAGCACCCACTCCCACGGGCAGTGCTGCCAGGCACAGGTGTGTGTGTGGGCCCCATGGAGGGCCAGGCTGCTCCTGGCTCCTCTACTACCCATGGTGGGCTCCCACTGTGGTTGGACACTTCCCTTGCCTGCTTGTCCATGGGCCGGGGGGGAGGGAGGAGTGGGCAGCATGGTTCCCTGGGCACCTCGGGGCCCCTGTGAGGCAGGGCCACACGTGGCCTTGCTCCCAGGACATCCCCCTCCTCATGAGGGAAATGATGGCACATCTGGCTGCTGTTGCTGCTCCTACCTACCACCCTGCTGTTCTCCCTGCTATGCCCATGTCCCCTTCCCCTGCTATCCCTGCCCCCACTCCAACTCCCCCTCCTACGCACCTCGCTGTGGTCCCTGGAGCCACCCAACCCCAAGTCCAACAAGGTCCCCACACCCGAGATGGCACACCCAGCCAGCCCCGATGCCACTCCGAGCCCCTCTCCTCCTCCACGTTAGGAGCCTTCCTCCCTCTACCCCTTCCCCTTTTTTCCCCCTAAAACACAAATACAAAATTTGTTTTGTTAAAAACCAAACAGGTTTCTTTATTGAGAGGTCAGGGAAGGGGCAGAGGAAGGGGTTGTGCTGCGAAAGGGATAGTGCAGCAAGCCCTAGTGGGGAGGCTCTGGGGAGAGTTACTGGGGTCCTTGAGAGAAACTGTCCCTCAGGGCCTCCCCGATGCACACCCTGGCCTGATGAGCCTGGCGGATGACAGCTGTTCACAGCTGCTTGAAGGGTTTCCCCTCACTGCTGGCATCTGCCCCCCACCCAGGGAGGAAGGCCTCCCCCTTCCTCTCCATAATGTTGTGGAGAACACAACTTGCTGACACCACCTAGAGGATGCTGTGCTCCCCCATGTCCAGATGGGTGAGGAGGCACCTGAACTGTGCCTCGAGGTGGCCGAAGGCACACTCCACCTCTATCCTGGCCCGGTTCAGGTGGGCATTAAATTGGTCCCTGCTGGGGTCCAGGTGACCGGTATAAGGCTTCATTAGCCATGGCATCAGGGGGTAGGCTGCATCCCCCACAATGCATAGTGACATCTGCATGTCCCCAACTGCAAAGTCCCAGCGGGGGAAGAATGTGTCCACCTCCAGCTTCCCGTAGAGGATGTAGTTTTGAAAAAATCTGGGAATTGTGTGCCCTTCCTGACCACCCAACAAAAATGTCCATGAACTGTCCATAGTGGTCAATCAGGGCCTGCAGCACCATAGAAAAGTAGCCCTTGTGGTTGATGTACTGGGCCGCTTGTTGTTGAGATGCGCGGATTGGGATGTGGGTCCCATCAATCGCTCCCCTGCAGTTTGGGAACCCCAGGACAGCAAATCCGGCCACAGTCACATACAGGTCTCCCAGGCGGATGATCCTCCGCAGCAGGATGGAATTGATAGCCCTCACAACCTGCAGAAGGAAACAAACACACACACACACACACACACACACACACACACAAAACAGAGAATGAGAGAGGGAGTGCCTGAGCCCTTGTTAGGTGACCTCCCCTTCCCATCCCCTGCCCCTCCTCAAGCACCCCAGGATCCACACCCTATGAGATCTCACCCCCAGCAGAAGGGCTGTGTGAGAGCAGGACAGCATAACCCCCTGGGCTTCCTCCCTACCCCCGCTCCACCCCCTACACTCCCCAATTCTCCTTTCCTGAGGGTCCTCCTTTTACAAGACTCCCCCCCCCCCCCCACAGGGACTGCAGCCCGAGAGTGCCTTACCTCCATGAGGAGGGCCCCGATGGTGGACTTCCCCCACGCCAAACTGGTTACCCACCAACCAGTAACTGTCGAGGATGGCGAGCTTCCATACGGTGATGGTGACCTGCTTCTATGGGGGCATGGCAGGCCGCAGGTGGGTGTCATGTCATCAGAGGGCGGGGGTGAGCCAGGCACACAGTTCCAAAAGGGTGGCCTTCCGCATGCAGAAGTTTTGGAGCCACTGCTGGTCGTCCCACCGCTTCATGACCAGCCAGTCCCACCAGTCGGAACTGGTGTCCATCCTCCAGAAATGCCTCTCCATTGAGGGTCACGGTGGCAAGGGTGTTGCTACCTCACCCAGGGAGAGGGTCCCAAGAATGAGCTTGGGGTTGAGCTTGGTCAGAACCAGGAAGGCAACTGGCACAAAGTGCTGCAGAAACTGCAGCATAGCTGTGTAGTGCCATCGCATGCCCAGAGGCAGCTCCAGCTCTATGGCACAAAGGAAAAAGCTGTGGCATCCATAAAAGCTGGCAACCCACTGCAAGAGCTTTGCTGTCCCTCAAAGAGGTAGGCAAGCACGCAGCAGCAGAAGCAGAGAAATGGCTGTCCGGGGGGGTCCCTTTAAGCACGTGTCTCTGCTAGGCTCTGGCACCAGCACTCGGAAGCAACTGGTGACCTAAAGCCCTGCCTGAAGTATTTTTTTTGGAAGATCTCTTCCAGAAAAGCTTCTGAAAGAAACCTGCAGTCTAGATGTAGCCAAAGTTATAAATTGTCTATGGAAAGATATACAGGAGATTAAACAAATAATAAAACCTAGTCACTTTTATTACAATATCTTTAAAAAATAAATCTTACTTGTGATAACTGCACTTGTGGTGTCAAAGGCATGGCAGAGTCCCAAGTAAGAGTCAAATCCCTCAATGGGCAGAGACAGTTAATATTGAAGAAATAAGAAATATTAGGCCAAATCTATACATGTAGTGTTTTTTGGAATAAAGTCTGGCAGTCAAAAACTTTAAAAAAGTTATCCTACAGGGCATGACAGGGAATAGAATGTGATAGAAATCATGTATAACAATGCTCTAATGGCATAAGGTTTCTCAAGGTTTGGGGAGAGTGGGAGAAGAAATCAAGGAGCTGTGTCTGGTCTTTTCAAAGCTCTGCTCCATGGGTTTAAAGTGAAAATGATCATAAAATAGTCCAGGCAATAGTGACTTTGAGTCAATAATGACTATTAATTTTTTTCAAAGTGGTGTATGAATAGTTGCATTGATTCTTATCTCCCACTAATTCCAACTAGTAACTAAATCCTTGTGTGTCTCTTCCTAAATTTAGGAGTGAGTGTATGATTTAAATTTCCATTAGCAAAGAAATTAAATGTTCATCCTAAATCTGCATTGCTAATCTGCCCCTTTACAATGGGATTTAGCAGTGGTCTCCAGAGAAGGTAGCTCTGCAGAATAACCCACTATATCCTACAGTACATACGCACAATAGGGTGTGTTGTGGGTGGAACTATAAATTCTTCTTTTTGGGGAGGAGGCAGGATGGTAAATTCAAACCCTCACTGTTATTTTAACATGTTTTTTGTGCTTTACAATTCCATACCCAAATAAAAATCACATAAAATGGCCAACCTATGAGCTTTGATAAGTATCCAAATTAATTTTTAAACTAAAATGAACTGCTCTTTAGCGAGTCCACTAATTTATTCCAGCCATCTGTAGCAGCATAAACAAAGGCTTGTCTCCAGAAATGATTCATATTTTTTAGATCAAGCATGAACTAAAAATTTCAGTATCATTATCGTGAACAAAAAACACGAGGGAAGAGAACCCACATTTTCACACCACAAACATTTTTGACCGTGGTCATTGCATAGTTCAGAGGTATGCAAAAAAATAAGGCATTCTTCTGTCATAGTAGGATGCCATTCTATTTAAATGTCAGCAAATCTTCCTCTAAGATAATGTGGTTGGAGGAAAGATTTGGCACTCAATTTTTTCTGTCCATGGTAATGACACATTTTAGGCAGATACTATGTTACTGAGTTTGAGCGTTTAAGTCTAAGGACAAGCTTCATCCTGCTTGTAGTAAACTAGGACATTTTCCTCCATGCAGATATTTGTCATTGTTCATCTGCAATTAGACACTTCCTTCTCCTTGCCCCCTCCTCCCGTAACACACTGTAGTTGCTATGTTGCTAGAATACAGGTAGCAAGGATATATAGCATGCATGCGTATAAACAAATTCCCACAAGGCCTGATTTTTCAAAGGTACTTAGCACCTGTAAATCCTATGGATGAAAGCTGAGGACATTCTGTATGGCTATGTCTACACTGCTCCCATTTTCCGCAAAAAATATGCAAATGAGGTGAAGTGTGGAATATCACCATGCCTCATTTGCATAATGAGGTTCGGCTTTTGCGCAAACATGGCTCCGTCCACATGGCTCCTTTTTGCGCAAAAAACCCCCTCTTGCACAAGAACCGTTCTGCACTTTTTTCTTGCGCAAAAACGGAGCCTCATTAATTATGCAAATGAGGCAAAGCATGGGCTATCATTGCGCCTCATTTGCATATTTTTTGTGCAAAACGGGGGTAGTGTAGACATAGCCTATATGCGTGAAAAATATATTGGCCCTTGTTTTAGAGATGCTAAGAAATAATCCAGTTACATAGAAAAAGAATCCATAGAAGAGGTTTGCCCCAGTGATGACATGGCCCTTTCATTTCAAGTCACTAAGTTTCCACAGAGTTACCCCATCTGGGGTGAGGTAGTTCGGCCCCTTCTCTCAATACTTTGTGGAGCAAGCAGAAGGTGCGGCCTTCTAAATGGACCGATTTCTGATTTCCATAGGAAAAGTCTCAAAGATTTTGGAACAGTCATGGAGATATGGCATATTCACACAAAGACTGAGTGCATCTGTGCTACTTGTACAGCCTCTGTGGTAACATGCCTCCATTCAAGGGCTTGCTTTAGTGCTGCTTTCAGGACTGATTTCAGTGTGTGTAGGAGCAGTGGGAATAAGAATATTAGAGAATGGGGACCTTTTCTGACATGTAAAAGGGCCTTCAGGTTTCAGATGATGTGCAGCTGTGAAGATTAACTACCAACTTCCATGACTATGGTGCTCTGGCAAAACAAGCTTCCATTAAGTTATGCTCTAGTCTTATTAGAGAAGCAGATGCAACACATCTTGGATTAGGCAAGAAATGGAACATTTATTTAGGTAAATATTCAGAGGTGATGCCCTATCTAGCTCACAGCTTCCCAGAATAAACTATCTCTATCTTCCAATCCAGAGGGAAGCACACAGGAAGCTCACAAAGAGGTTCTGCTCTGAAAGAGGCAGACACATCACCTACAGTCTACAACAGATCACCCTTATACATACACCTCGGGACAATGTATTTAGGGTCAAAATTCTGCCATTTTACTGGGTTCCACAGTTATTAAAAAAAAACAGGACCTGAACTGGTTGTTTATATCTATAGAAACTAGTGCTGGTACTCTCTGCAACCAGAGTTCAATTGAACTTGACTTTGTCAGCCCTGCAAACAGTTCACAAGATATGAGCTTTTGACAAAAAAGGCATTTACAGTACGCTACTGTTTCTGATCACCAGACAGCCACTTAACTAACAAGTTCTTTGCCTTCAAAGTGTTTTCTTCCTTTTCTCCAATTTCTAGATCAGAGAGATGACAGGAATGCAATGCAGTTGCTCCTAAACTTACCATATTCCTTTGTAACTGTAGTTCACTTTTTGTCTCTTAATTACATCCAGTAGCCGCTACAAGGTTTTTCACGAATGGACACCTTAGCCTTACACTAAAAGAATGACCATATCAGTTTTAGCTTTAGCAAGGGCAGCATTTTTTTTCTAGTAAAAGCATTCAAATAAACTAACTATTGCTTGGGATTCCTATATTAAGATGTTAATAACATTACAAAAGAAAGAACAGATGTTAGCATGTAATAATATCCACTAATGTGGCAAAACTATTTTGCAGACCAGATTTACTCCCCAAAATGTTTTAATAATAAAGGCAAAAGTTACCCCAGCTGATCTTGTAAACAGAACTTTCCAACAGTCTCCCTGGCATAAACATGTCTGATATACTACTCCTCACAGAACTGCATTTGCACTGAGACACTGACCTTGCTCAAAATATACCCTATTCTGTTGGATTAGAGGTGACCTGATTAACATGTTATATTAGTTCTTTAGTTGTGTCTGAGCACGTATTAGCTAGTATTAAAATGCATTTTCAATTTGGAGTTATTGCAGTAGACAAAAATCAGTTCTCTTTTTCTTAAAAAAAACATAGTGGCTTTGAATATCTGCCTTTACCATTGCTCCTTGAATATGGGATAAACATAACTTTGAAAGATTGGGTTTTGGGGTTTTGTGTAGAGGTTTTTTTGGCAATAAACTAACTGTAAAAGGAATCTATGAATTACTCTCACAAAGACGAGGAGTCCTGTGGCACCTTAGAGACTAAGGGTGCATCTACACAGCAGGGCTTAACTCGAAGTAAGCTACACAAATTGAGTTCCATCAATTGAGTAGCTTATTTTGAAATAGCTTATTTTGCGTTTTGGTGCTGTCTACACAGCACTTATTTTGAAACAGAGCACTCTTCCTCCAACTTCCCTTACTCCTCATAAAATGAGGGTTACAGGAGTCGGAGTGTAAGCAGGGGCTAAACCAGCTGTCCCAACGCGGTGCCCGCGGGAGCCAGGGCGCCCGATGGGGCATTTATGTGCGCCCGCCAAATCATCTGGGCTGGCCCCACCCCCGGGTGCACGGCCCATGTGCGGTGTTGGCCCCGGGCGCGTGGGCGGCCTCTGTCCCGGGCACGCGGCACATGTGCGGCGCCGGCCCCGGGTGTGTGGGCGGCCCCGGCCCAGGGCACCCAGCAGCCCCAAAAGGTTGGGGACCACTGGGCTAAACTATGGCTTGCTATCAGCCAGCTAAAAGGAGAGAGCTGCCCTGGAGGTGGGTGTGCTCACTCAAATTGTTTAGCTCTGCAAGATACTTAACTGTTAACTGTTGATATGTAAATACAGCTCATGCCAGGATGGGGAAGGAATCTGAGGTGTAGTTATGTAAATCCAATTCAGCCAGGGCTGATGGAGGATCAGTGTTGGAATGGAATGTGATGTATTGTAACTAATTTGGGCTGTTGGGGGGGGGGGGTCACAAATCATGTAACCCCTAAATGTGGGAATTGTGAAGTGTGAGGCCAGTGCTTGCAGGAGGGACACCATCATTGTGGGAGGTCTCGGATGGGCAAGCCTCCCCCTCCCAGAGTTGGGTGTATGGAGCTTGAGGGGACAGGCTTGAGCCAGCCTGCATCATGTCTGCCAGGTGTGAGGTGTAAGGGTACGTCTACACTAGCCCCCTAGATTGATCTAGGGAGTCTAATGAGGGCGACCGAAATTGCAAATCAAGCCCAGGATTTAAATATCCCACGCTTGATTTGCGTGTTCCGATGCGCCATTTTAGAAATTGACTAGCCGAAGTAACTGCCCGCGTCTACACGGCAGTGAAGCGATTCGATTTAAAGCCCTAACTCGAATTAGCTGGTATTCCTCCTGCAATGAGGTTTACCAGCTAATTCCAATTTAGGGCTTTAAATCGAATCCCGCTTCACTGCCGTGTAGACGCGTGGCAGTTACTCGGCTAGTCAATTTCTAAAATGGCGACAGAACATGCAAATCAAGCGTGGATATTTAAATCCCGGGCTTGATTTGCAATTTCGGTCGCCCTCATTAGCCTCCCTAGATCGATCTAGGGGGCTACTGTAGACATACCCTCAGACAGGTTCAATCTACCTCTTTCCCCCCTGTTTTAAGGATAGACCTAAAGCAGGCTCCATCAGGAGTCCTTTTATTATTCCAGTGGAAGCTGGAATCTTTTGCCAGCCTAGGTGATAGCTAAAGAGTTGAAATCACTAAGAGCTGAAGTCACTGGTTTGGCCTGGAACCAGACCCGTTGCAGCTGGCGGGAACAACCGGCGGGAGGCCAGTAGGCGCAGCAACAGGCTGCCAGCAAAGCGGCTGGTGGGAACAACCGGTGGGCAGGTGGTAGGAGCGGCGGCAGGCGGCGAGCAGAGCAGCTGGCAGGAACGACTGGCAGGCAGCAGGAGCAGCACACAGGTGGCATCACATCAGGCTCTGTGAAGGAAGTCATCAGGGTGATGTGTCTGGGTCTGCACTGACTGGACAGAGCTGTAAGTGGAGCGTTTGAAGTATGGGGAAAGTTTGGGTAAGTGAATGGAACCCTTACCTTGTTGGACTAGTGAACCTGAGACGCCAAGGTCATTGCTCAATCCATTTGAGCTGAGACGGTTACTAGTGGGGAGTTATGAATTCTGTTCATGGTATTTTCCCAAGTTAATGCCATGTCACTTCTCTCTCTCTCTTTCATTTAAAGTTTATTTTCTACACTCAGACTCTGTTCTTGTGAGTGGGGGAAGCATCGCCTCTCAGAGGCACCCACGGGTTTGTGAATTTCCCAGGGTACTGGGTGGGGGCTCAAGCCGGTTCTGTGTGAGATAGACCCCTAGATATTGAACCCGGCCCTAGTTGTTGCTGGCCCTACCCCGGCAGAAGGGTTACAGGAGTAAGAAGTCCTCTAGCTTGACAGTATTTCAGCATTATGTCAAAATAACTGCTAGTTATTTCGAAATAATGTTGATGTGTAGACATAGCCTAAGGATATGTCTACACTAGGAAATTATTTTGAAATAACTCCTGAAATAACTATTTCTAAATAGTATGTCCACACTACAAGGCAGCATCAAAATACCACAGAATTATTTTGAAATAGCATGTCCACACTGATCGGAGCCTGCATCACTTTCAAAGCCCCTAGACCACTCCATGGAGGGCACCAGGAGGGCAGACACTTCCTGTAGCTGCTTGCTGAGGCTAGCTGAGACACATGCTTAAAGGAGCTCCTCTCTATAGCTGCATCTCACACCCACTTCTCCACTGCCTACCCCCACACAGGACACAAAACTCACACTGTGTGCACTGGTTGCCCTTGTGGGCGCTACAGCATTGACAACATGCATCCAGAGCTGCTGCAAAGCAGTGCCAGGCTCACAGCCTCATGCTGTGCCTCAAGGCAGTTTATCCACACTGCCCACATGCTGCTTCAGCTCAATGATGAGCAGCCCAAACTAGAGGACCTCTTCACCCAGGTCCTGGTACTTCTGCTGCTGCAAATGACTCTGAATCCCCTTTACACGATGGAGTGCCACGTCTGGTGGAGGGAGACCGGTTCCGACAGGTGGGACCACATCGTGGAAGCTCCAGAACTTCCACATGCAGAAGGCCACCTTCCTAGAGCTCTGCGAGTGGCTCGTCTCTGCCCTTGGGTGACAGGACACCTAATTGAGACTCCCCCTTCCCCTGCAGAAGCGTGTCCCCCTGTGGAAGCTTGCCACACCAGATAGCTACTGCTCTGTTGGGAACCAGTTTGGCATTGGGAAATCTACAGTTGGGGCTGTGCTCACACAGGTAGTCAAGTCCATCAACACCATAGTGCTGTGGAGGGTCATCATCCTGGGAAACATCGACCCCATAGTGGAGAGCTTTGCCGGCATGGGTTCCCCAACTGCGGGGTGAAGGAGGCACATAGATAGCACCCACATCCTTATCCTGGCTCCTGACCACCATGCTTTGGACTATATAAATAAGAAGAGGTACTTCTCAATGGTGCTGCAGATCCTGGTGGACCACAAGGGCAGGTTCATGGACATTAACGTACAAGGCGTACATGACACACATCTTCCAGAGCTCAAGCCTGTTCCAGAAGATGCACGCTGGCACTTTTTCCTCCTGACTGCACCATCAGGGTCAGGGACATGGACATGCCCATTGTAATCCTGGGTGGCGTAGCCTACCCCCTTGTTCCCCTGGCTGATGAATCCCTACCCGGGCAGCCTGGACCCCAGCTAGGAGAATTTTCAATGCCAGGCTCAGCTGGTGCCATATGGTGGTTTAGTGTGCCTTTGGCCTCCTAAAGGGGAGGGTCAGAAGTATCCTCACCCACCTGGACCTCACTGAGCAAAATGTCCCCTATGTGGTGGCGGCCTGCTCTATGTTTCAGAAAATATGTGAGAGCAAGGGGAGACTTTTCTGTTAGGGTCGGGGCAGAGGCTGATTGGCTGGCAAGGACTTACAAGCATCCAGACACCAGTGACATCAGGAGAGCATATCAGGGGTGTGTGCTCATCCAAAAGGCCTTGAGGGAGAGTGTAACGGGGCAGAGAGACCCCTCACTGGAGGGCAGAGAGTAGCCCAGGCCCAGCTGGCTGAGAAGGCCCCACCCATCCATCCCTGCTGGGCATGCTCCCAGAGGAGCCAGAGCATAAAAGTGGAGGGAGCCCTGCAGTTAGGGGAGGCAGCGGGGAAAAGAGGAGGTCTGTCCACACCTACCTCAGTATTCCGGCAACAGCTGACGCCGCCCTTGCTGTTGCAGCGGGGCCAGCAGCCACAGCCACCGCCGCAGCCGCAGCCGGAGCCACAGCCATCCCAGGAGCAACGCCAGCAGCCACTACCGCCTGGGGCAGAAGCGCCCACAACCCCAGCGCCAGTCTCAGCCAAGGACTAGCCCCAGAGGCGAGGAGACCACAGGGGTGCCAGGGCATGATAGGAAGCAACCCAGGGCAAAGGACTAACCCAGGGGCTCGGCGTGTAGCGGCAGGAATCTCCACCGAGCAGGCAGGAGTGATTGTCTCTGCCTATAGGGCACTGGGCTGGAACCCAGTGGAGAGGGAGGGCCCGGGTCCCCCTACCACCCTTTTTCCTTCTCTGAACTAATCACCCCCTGGCCAGGAGAGGCTTCCCGGTGACTAGGCCTCAAGGGCCGTATATGCCCTAATAGAGGGACGCGTACCTTGGAGTCGGGCCTCGGGGGCCGTAGAGACCTGATGGAGGGGCCAATGCATGGGGACAGTAACTGCCGAGGCAGTCCCAATGCTAAGGGGGTAAACATCCCCAAACAGAGAGTTTCAGACAAGACCAGCTGTGAGACTCTTCCCCAGGTCTCTCCAAAAGGGGTCCTTACATTGCCCTGTGTGCCTTTCCTCTCCAACCCTTCCCTTCCCTTCCCCTGCCCTCCCTTCTAACTTTCTCCCTCCCCTGCAGACCAAATAAAGAAGCCTTTTTATCTGAACCAAGTACTCTCTTTTTTATTGGGAGATAGACAACAGGGGAGCAACTAGGGAAAGAACCTGGAATATGGGAGGAGAGAGGATGAGGGGGGAGGGGGAGGCTCAGGGCTGGGGCTGGGAGTGGTGCCTGCCTTGGGTACCTCGAGAGGCTTTGGGTGCCTGGGAGGTCCCACTGACACATCTTCAGGGGGCCCCAGGGGCCTCGGGGATGGGGGGAGGTAGGGGCTAGGAGGAGAAGCCAGGGCAGGGAGTTGGGGGGAGCAGGAGCAGGGAGGTGGTTGGTGTCCCACTCCATACACATGGCCGTGCGTTTTATGACAGATGTTATGGAGGAGCACATGGCCTCATGCTGGTGCAACAGCTATTCCCACATGGCCTTCCACTGCTTCTGGTCAGCCTGGCACTCACTGTGGTTGGCAGCCCACTCTGGGCACTCCTCATTGAACCCTCGGAAGAGGGGACTGGAGGCAGGCCATCTTGTTCTGCAGCAAGTCTTCCCTGTTGTGCTTTTTGCAGAGGATCCCGCAGAGTTAGGAAGATGGCATTAGAGGTGGTGGTCATGCCACACTTGCAGCTGGCCCAGCTGTGAAGAAAAGTTATAAGGGCAGTTATCCCAGGAGACACTGTGCACAAAGCCTAGCCCTAATCTCTGAGCCAACACTGAAAGTCTCAGCTCAGAGATTTTTATGTGCTTTGAGCAAGGCCATCTGTTGCCTAGATAGCGGGCACTTTCCTGCAGGGGCATGGACATCCCAGGGGAGCATCTCTACCCCCATGTCCTGGGAACAAACAGGCATGGGAATGTGCCAGCCAGGCCAGGAACCTGTGGGCAGGTGGTGGTGGTGGGGGGGAGACAGGGCAGCTCAGCTTCCTTCTGTGTCCCGCATATGCTGTGTCCAGCACTGACAGCATCTCACAGAGAGAGAGAACTTCTATCCCTGCCCTCTGGATTTGGGGGGGCGGGGGGAGGAAAGGCACGTTGGAGAAAGTGTAATGCTTGCCGGAGAGACTGCTACTCGAGTCCCCTCTTCTTCCTTTCCCCAGCAGTTCTCATGCAGGGGATTGGTCTCCTCTGAATCATCATGCTAGACCAGCAGTGGATGCTGAACAAGTGCATGAACAAGCCTGTGCTCTGTGCAGCACTGCTGTGTGTTTCCATGACCCCAGCCTCCTTTGTGGTGGTTTGCTGTGGGAAGGTGGACCACCATGGCGTCTGGAATAAGGCAGACCTCTCCAGGAACCTTGTGAGAAGGAGTAAGGGGTTCCTCTGTGAGAGCGTCATGGAGCTGAGGTCTCTAGACTGGCACTTCATGTGCACCGGCTGTTGTGCAACCTCCAGGCTGAGAGAGGTTCACACAGCCACTCACAGCCCGTCACCTGCCCCCATGTGTGTATAGGAAAAGCGATGGAGCTCACCTGAAGTGCCTTCACCAGGATTATCCAAGGCTTGGGAAACATCCTGGGAGGGGAGAACCAGCTCCAGCCTGAGGATGAGCTTCTGGTTGGCGGGCCTGGTGTCCTGACTGGCCTGCTTCTCCTCCTCCTCGTCCTCCACAACCCTGCTCTTGTGGAGGCTGACGCTAGGCATATGCTAGCCAGAGTCTACAACAATGGAAGGAGGGAGGTGACCAGCCCCCACCCAGGACATCATCCAGCTGCTCATAGAAGTGGAAGGTGTGCGGTGCTGCCTCAGAGTGAGAACTTCACTCCCTGGCCTTAGTGTAGGCCTTCCGTACTCTTTAATTTTCATGCAGACCTGGTCAAGGGTCTGCATATGTTCTCTCTCTGCCAAGCTGGTGGCCATCCAGACAAACACAATGGCATTCCTCCTCTTGGTGCCGAGATCCTTGGAGGTTGGTCTCCTCCCCCACAGACCTCAATGAGGTCCAAGAGCTCTGCACCAGTCCAGGCCGGTGCTCTCTTTCGTCCCTGGCCAGGGGCATCAAAGGGTGCTGCGGGAGTGCTAGCAGCCCTGAGGGATGCAGAGAGAGCACTGGGCTCCACTGAAGGATGCGGTGTGGCAGAGGACTAGCAATGCGTTCCTGGTGCCATAAGCCTTTTCCCTTCTGCCTGCAGCTTTAAATTCTGCAGGAGAAGGGAAGCATTGGAGTTATTGGGGTGTGGCCAGGGCAGCCACAAGTGCAGCTGTGAGAGGCCTCTGGAGGCCAATTATTTTGAAATAGCAGCAGCTGAGCAGCCACACTATTGCTATTTTTAAATAACAATTTTGAAATAAGTGTTTTTCCTCATGACAAGCAGGAGTTATTGTTTCAAAATAACCAGCCTATTATTCTGAAATAAGGGGCTTGGTAGTGTAGATGCTCCACTTGTTATTTCGAAATAACTCCCAAGCGTAGACCAAGGCTAACAGATTTATGAGGGCATCTGCTTTCACAGATAAACCCCACTTCATCAGGTGAATTGGGAATTCATCTGAAGTGGGCTTTACCCCACAAAAGCTTATGCCCTAATAAATCTGTTAGTCTATACCTGGGTGGGGTGAAAAAACAATCAATAAAAAAACAAAAACAAGGAGTCCTGTGACATCTTACGGACTTTACCTATAATAACCAAGGGCAACATTTGACTAGAGATCTCAGATGCACAATTTCTGCTGATGACAATAGGAGCTGAGGGCAGAATTTATGGTGAACATCTTTAAAAAGGTTTTCATATGTTTTTCTTATATAAAAGAAAAACCATTCCTCTCCTCTTCAGCTGCCAGGAAATGTTTCCCTTTAGAATATTAACTCTTCTTTTCCCTAGATGTGGAAACTTATTCCTCTGTGCGATCTGTATGCTGGAAATTCACATTTTGCTTAGTAATCAGAGTTTAATTACTGTTCACAAAAATCTTGGTGATCAGACTCACTGAAAAATGTTAAGATGTGCAAGAAGAATAAGGCTATGCTCCAACGAGCATATGAAACTCCTCTTAATACTAATAAGCCAGTTGCCAAAAAGGGGAGAATACATCTTATGCTTTAAACCACATCTTTTTAATACCTTATAAAATTTACATTTGAAACAATTCTTATGGACTGCAATTTTCAATTAAGTAATAGCAATTCTAGTACATTCATCTGAATCCAGCATTTGAAGATCATGAAGAACTGGAATCTAAATAGCAGCCTCTTTTTAACAGGACCAGCTGGAGTTCTATTTCTAATTTGCTGTGAAGAATTAAGTGATTGAACCCCCAATACCCTAGAGTATTTGATACAGAAGTCAACTAACTCTCACAGTTCCCTCACTTGAAAAGTTGCCCCCCTAATTTATTCAGTTTATCATTAATTTTTACTCCTGAAGATACTAAATAGTAGACATCTCAATGATAAACTTCCTGTATCTACGATGCCACAATTATGACTGATGTTAAAGGTACAGGAAAATGAGCATTTTAAGAATACTGGATCACTACAAGGTTGAGTAATGGAACATAAAGTTTTTCATATCTGGCTTACCACTTCAAATCTAGTTCTGGTAGTGATGACATATTTGATGGCTGCTCAATACCATATTTGATATTTCACTCCAGTTCCTAGGGGGCAAGTATCTACATATTCAGGCCTGCCAATGGGGAATGAGGAGGGAAGAGGGACCACGGTGGGAGTTGCCCCAGAAACCAGTGATTCAAAAGGACCCAGGGCTCCCAGCTGCCGCAACCGCAGGAGTGCCAGCTGAGGAGTGGTGGCAGTCAGAGCACCGGGCCCTTTAAATTGATGTTGGCATTTCATTCTTGGGGCAGCTCTCAGGCCTGTCTGGGGGACCCAGTGTGATGTACTCTGGGTGATGCTGAGGGCTGGCTGCTCCAGCCCCACCCCTTTGGGAGCACTCCCCGCACCTTGCCCAGGGGCCCGGCAAGTCTGTCAGCTCCTCTGCACACGTGATAGGAATCTGCCCTGTCAATGAACAGGGGAAAGCAGCAATAAGTAACAAGACAATCGTTATGATGTTATTTCCCCCTTTCCTAATTAACAACATAGTATGAACTTACCTGTGAAGAAAGGTAGTAAAGCAGCTTCACAGCAGATAGGCCCTTTGCTTTCTGGGCACCAAACTGCTAAGGGGGGGAAATTATGAAGGAAAAACCTAAATGAAGTTTTCCATAGAGCAACAGCTTTAGAGAAGTTGTTTCCTGGTTTAGCTTGCTGTTGGCCAGGTGACTCTTACCTGGCCAGGAGGGAGCTGCTGTCTGACCTCTTTTTATTCAAGTTATTCAAAAGCTGGTCAGGGAGAACATGCAGGAAGTGAAGGAAAGCTGCTAGAAGACTTAGCTATACGTTACATTCACCTACATCCAAGGACTATGGGATATAGAAGAGAAAAGGACAATGAGGCACATTCCCAATGGCACATTCTCAATCCCAATATATATATGAGCATCAATTATCCAAACAACATTTGTTCTCCAAGTGTGCATGTCCTTGGTGTACTGTATAAAAATCAGCTGATCATCTAGTCTATTGGATTGTTTTGTCTGAGTTCCATGAGCACATTGCCCCACATCCTAACTACCATTTCAATTGGCAATAATTGCCAACTTTGTTGGCAGTCTCAGTGGAGAGACATTAAGCATGGAGTAAGTAGGAGAAATGAACCCCTGCAGGAAATGTCTGCAAAACAAGATTGCAACACAAGAATGGGGGAAATTTTCACTGCTGCTTCCAGAGTTAACTGCTTTCATCCTAGCTTTTCCTAATGAAAATCATTAGGAAAAAGCCAGCTTGTAGCATCACTTCCTCTTCCATTTAATTAACTGAACAAGAGCTCATTACATCGAGCCAAGCTGAGTCAGTGTGATTAGAAAATTCTCCTTATCCAAGTAACCTTTTATCACAAGTACTACCAACCAACACCTACTTTGCTGAGGTTGCTCCTCCCCCATAATATAGTAAAGGTATGAACCTGCTGTCAAGTGGATAAACCATCTTGATACCTTCCATTTCCTCCCCCCAAAAAAGCACTCATGCCTTAGTTCTACGCCTCCAATATTTTTATTCTCACTGTTCCACACCATTTCCTCAAATTCCCCTGTGCTGTCTTATCTTCTATTAAGCCCTATGCAGAATATCTGCCCATCCAATCACAGCATTTGCAAATAGAACTTTTACACATAGCAAGTCCCTCTCTTTTACACAGTTGTTGTTTCAGCCGGCTACTCATTGAAAGGGGCTGTCACAGGAAGATCCTAATTTGCATGAACAAAATCAGAATCCACGATTGCCACACCATTTTTTTTACACCATGCACTTGTCTCAGGCAGTGCTGGATCTAAGCCAAGCAGCAACTGCATGGTGTTGCTGAAGCTGTCTGTTAAGCTCATTTCACAAAGAGGTGCCAGCAAAATAATGTGATTTTTGCTCTTACATTCCATGTCCAATATATCCAAAAGCTCCGTCTCCCAGATCTGTAGGAATGATCACCTCTCACAATGACAGCTCCTAAACCTCCCAGATTTTAGCCTGCCAAACTGCATAATAATCTCCTGTTATGACAGCTGAAACCTTGTTGCTGGAATGACTGCCCCAGTCCTGAATAAATATACTTCAAAAAAAATCACTAGAATATCTTCCATATTCCTTGACATGTTTTAAGCACCCATATACTGCCAAAGCAATTTAATGTTTTTTAAAATTTTTCAGCAAGTGACATGATCAAAAACATGCAATATTACACTCACTGCAAATTAGAGTCTGTATCATTGCTGCCGGGCATATTTAATATAATCAAAGAAAAAGCGCACAGTATGAAAAACTTTCCATAGTCATAGAAGGAATCAATAATGGCCACATAACTGAAGTTATTATAAACAAATGAAGCAATGCACCAATGGGCAGATTCTTACCTAGTATAAATTGTCATATTCCTATTGAAGTCACTGGAGCTATGAGGACAACTTATACCAACTGAGAATATACTCATTTCTGCAGTTCTACCATGTTATCAGAGTAATAGTCAGATCCCTTGTTGCATTTACCTATTATCTCATCTTGGTCTTAGATTATAAGCTTTGTGCTAACACATAATAGAGAGGGCTTTTATATCTGACTGGAACCCCTTTGTGATTCCATAATAAATATTATAATTTGCTTTTGGCCTGATTCTGCAACCTTTGTTTGTGTTGAATATATTCATGGGCCACCTAATAAGTGCTACTCATTAGGAATACAGTCTGTGATCATACAAGATGTAGCTGAATACCTTCAATGGGAGTGGAAGCTGCCCGGGCTCAGTGGGATTTGGGGATTCCCATATCTTGCAGGTCTGAGTCTTACCTGGTTTTGTTTCTCTCCTGCAACACAGGTTGTTGCTGGGTTTTTTTTGATTTTTTAAATTCAGCTCTCCAGTTCATGCTGCTTCTGCCACAAAATGACATGCAGGTGAAGTAGTAATATATAAGAATGTAATTCTAGACTGGAGCTGCATGCAGAAGAGAAATTGGAGATATGAATATTGTAGGCTCGGCATATACTGATGACTTGTTATACATCTTTAAAAAGGTGGAAGTAGGAGATTTGAACAAAATTACTTTGTCTAGAATCCTTTGTCCAATGTGTTAAAGGAAAATATGGCTTGCAATTATAAAATATTTGAAATTAAATAAAAGCTATGAAATCTTTTAAATAGGGCAGTAACTGTGGATTATTATTTTTAATTTTGAAATCAATGTTAATTTACTAGTTTTTCTTACTATCAATCAGCTGACAAAGTTTAACATTTCACTATGTTACCTTAGCCATAAAATATTTTAAAATTGAAAAGCCTGTATACCGATGAATTTGCAATTCCTTCATGGACACAGTTGAAGAGATTTTTTTTCAAAGCATATCTAACATTTAAGATTTGTCTAGGTGTTTAATAACTAGCTACAAAACTTGCCAATTAGAAATGTTATTCATCAAGACACCGTTGAGTTCTAGAAAGTCTGACAATCTCTACAATGGAGTGTTTACAAACATGGGCAACTCGGTATTGACAAAATATTGATGAAAGTCTCGCTTGCTGTTAAGTTTTCCCATTTAAAAGAGGGGAACCAGAGCTGTTTATGTTTCTATTACAAGAGACTGTTCAACAGAATTTCCTTGGCAATAGCATTGCTTCATGCTACCCCATAACTGCACAATGCAGTTACAATGGTTTATTAGTTACTCTGCCAATCTATCCGTGTAGCCATTTTAAGGTGCAATGGGGTATGTGACTAGGCTTTCTGCTGATGTCAGAGATTCCCCCATAACTATGATCATGCATTGGGGCTCCTTTGGCAACTGGGGGCATGACAGCAGCATGGGTTATACTGGGGAACCAGACTGACTCCCAGTCCCCTCAGAATCAGAGAAATGAAACTAGTGGCAGGTTAAAGCTTCCTTTGCAATCTCACCCTGCTGAGTGCTCCTCAGCCACTGCTGAAGATCAAGACCTTAGTTTTCTGTACGCTGTAAGATATCCCATTTAAAGTGTAGCTGATTTATGTGCACTGTGAAATTCTAGAGATATGCCAGTATGACTCAGTTTTCTGTTAACACAGGAACAATAGAGGGGGATTGGCAGGTTACTTCAGATTTACTTTTAGTGATTTTTTCCCTGGACTTAAGAGTGCTGTACTGGCAGCCCTCCATGCACAGAAGAGATGAAATGCAGGCCCCATTGACATGAATGGGAGTTTTGCCATTGACTTAAGTGGAGCCCTAATATCACCCAACATGTATAGCACAGACTATAGTATAGCCCTGCAGTTTCCAATGTTGCTTATGTCCAGAACAGGGGTCTGGTTCATGTCCATTCGATAGACAAGAGTGCCAACAGTGATTCCTATTTTGAGGTGGATGGATCTTCACTAATAACTGGACTGAGACACTGGTTCTTATGAGCATTACCTTGTGTAAGAGGTAAACTATCTCAGTAATAGAATATCATTCTACTCCTGCTAACTTTACTAGAGGCCCAATTGAATCTCATGCAGAGAGCTGAAGACTGCAAATGTATTTTAAATATTTGAAATTCCATCCACTCCAATGCTTATTGGTAATATACGAAGTTCAAAGCGTTGTGCTTCCCCTGCAACTGACACTGACATTATTAAACACAGAAGTGCAGCATAGTGCTCAGAATTCAAATGTGTCTGAGTCAGATTTTATACACAGTAACCTAATATTAGGCCTCTCAATTAATGTTTGAGCCTCCAAGTAATTGCCATCATTTTCAGAGGTGCTGAGCAGCAGCAGCTCTTACTGAAGTCACTTTCACTTCTGTTACTGATTTAGGATTTTAAGAACTTTTTATGTTAGGCTTTTTTACAAGAGATTTGCATCCCAACTTTAAGGCTTTGATGTCCATAGCAACATAAATTAGTCTCAAGATTCATCAGCAATATTAAGCCATCACCCTCTACCTGTTCTCTGCCCACCTTAAATAAACAGTGCTGGGGGAGGTTTCTCAGAAATACAGATCAATGCTTAAATGTGTGTTTGGGTCCTAAATGTTTTTTATTTTCCAGGACTCTCTTATGTTGTTGTGTCTCTCCTTTTTCCATCCTGCCCCAGCCTCTTGCTTCGTGTTTAGCTTTCCTCCTTTTTCTTCTGCACCCCAATCGTTTTAGATGCCAGAGTAACACCCCCTTACTGCCTGTGCTCTTCTCCCCAGTCTCTCTTTACAACCCACCTCCCCCCAATATTCTGTTGTTCCTTCCCTGCCTCTATTCTTCTTTTTCCTGCTCTCTTGCTGCTTGTCTTAGGCTCTAAGGGAAAGAGCTCATTTTCAGAAAAATATATGTAGGTATGCTAATGTAAGGGTAGTCTGTCTCTTTAAGGGCCAGTGAGCCAGACAGATTTGTTCTGAAGTGGATCCCTTCCCCTACCCTGGAATTCAGCACAGTTGCTCTCTCTTCTATTAATCTCTGATCATTCTTCTCAGCCCAAGCAAGAGTGAGTGAGCTCAGTGCCCAACTGGATGAGTAACTACACTTTAAATAAACGGACACCTTCCTCAAGTAGTGCCTAAGATGAACTGTGTATTTATATATAAGTTTCATCCAATTGTGGGATTTTGGAAGTATTATTTATGCTCTTACTTCATTTATTCTAGTAAATGACAGGTCCACAGGGCATAAAGGAAGTTTTTAAGATATTTAAAATGAGAACCATTACCTTCTGTCTGTATGCTGGGTCCTGTGTCTCCTGGGATGCACAAGAGCAGGAATAAGTGGTAGTCAGGCTTCTGTTTGGAGAGAATCCAGGGCATTAAAGTGAGCCTTAATCAAATATTCTGAAAGAGAAGGTTTGGAAATAATGGAATTAATCCAGTCACAATGCAGAATTAGTGGTTCCTTCCAGTCAGGATGATTTTACATACTAGCTAGCTTCTCGGTATTCTGCTACTTAGAAGAGGAAACACGCCAGTGGGAGCTAACACAGCTTTTCCTTTCTTTATGTTTGCCACAACAGAAAACCATTAATATTTCATGCACATCAAATTACTTGTATTTATATTGTATTTCACAATGTACATCACCTCCCATTACCAAGAATGCTGTAGCAAGGTGTGAAGTTAACATCACACTGAACACAACATCTTTGTTCCATGGGGAGGGATAACTGTAAGTGTTAAACTGCTGATAAAATATACATGCTCTAAAAAGTAGGAGGATATGGAGATGTCCAATCTATACAGTTTAACATGTTTCTCATTACTGTATACACCAAGCAAAATAGACCTCCATTCATTAAAATTAAGAGTAAAGTGATTAGTAAACAAAGGAGCAAAGTTAACAGAACAGATTCTTAACTGTGGAAAATGAGTATAGTGCAGTTGAAATCAATACTAGTTGAGGATTTGGCCCCATTTTGTGACAAGCATAATTAGAACATGAAGCAGAGAAAGTCCATTATTAGAAACTTTCAGTTATAGGAAGGGGATAGTTATTAAAAAATTCTTCAGGGCAAAATTTATGGAGTGCGCTTACAACCTTCAGCAAAACACCAAAAAAAATTGTTAAAAATTAATCCAGATAGGCCTTGTCTCTCATCCAGTGGTTTCCTTGTTAGAGCCCTCTTGAGCCTGGCAATTCTTCTTCAGTCTTCTGACAGGCTGTCTGCCTGGCAACCTCCCCAATGCACAACCTGCTGTAGAAATCACCCCATTTCCTGTAACTCTATACTTCAACTGAGCCTTCATGGGAAGCAGGAGCTCAGCAGGCAATCACCTGATCCCATGCCAGCTGGGTGTGCTAATCCCCTCTACAAGCCCCAAACACCTGTTTCTAAAGGGATTCACTTCAGAACAGATCTGTCTACCTAGAAGCTCACTGGCCCTTAAAGAGACAGACTACCCTTACACTGCATACTTATGTATTTTTTCTGAAACAGGGTCTAAATATAGTGACCAGAAGCACACTGCTAATTTAATATTTCCCTTTTGTCAGCAGACACCATGAATTGTGCCAAATATGTGACTGTTTTTAGATGGCCTGAATACTACGATGAAGCCAACAAACTAATTGTCACTCAGATTTCAAACAAGATCTTCCAAATCAATACTCAAACCAATATTGCAGCTTTCCCCAGCAGCTCTGGTGATCTGACTCTCCCAGTGTTTTAGCTGTGTGGTCCCTTTAAGTGAAAGTTTATTTTGACTTTCTATACAAAGCAGAGCAGAAAGTCATCTTAACAAATACAGTAGATTATGGATTTGACAGAGCACAATGTAGATCAAAACCATTTTAATCATTACCCCCTGTTTTAATTACTACTTGACACATTATCTCTATTGTCCTTCTACAAGTATCCTTTTTGAATTAAATATTAAAGACGAGTCACAGCTGAAAATATATGCAGTCTACAAAAAATGGCTTTGAACTATTTAAAATGATTTATTGTCCATATTTCTTTATGAATATTTATTTGCCATAACGAAAGCAATTTATTGAAGAGAAAACATGAGGCCCAGTTAACTGAACATTTGCATACCCTATTGGTTAAAAAAGGGAAGTAAAAAATGTAATGGTAAGATCATGCTAATTCTACATTCTTCCTATGAACAGTAGTTAATTCAACATATTGCATGTGGGCAGAATGCACAGAAATTCTTAGCAATTTAGAAACTGATAGGGAGATATAAATGGCCTGTAAATAAGTGTTCCAGTCTTTTATATGTTTTTCATATGAAAAAACAGAGATCAGTGATAGGCAACATAAGCTAGTGAGTGGGCTGCATGAGTGGCCTTTCTTCACCTCATTGGGCTCCAAGATTGTCATAACCAAGATGGTCTCCTGGGATAGGGTAGTTTTGCTAACTGCACTTGCAAATGTTGCACTTTGCGGGGTGTGCTGATTGAACCGTAGCAGTGCTTTGATTGGACGCAGGTGTAGCACACAGCTTTCATAGTCAACGTTGCGTACAATAATCAGCACATACCTCACTTCACGTGCCCTTGCTTTACGTGCATGTCACTTCAGTAATAACAAGAAGGAAAAAAACTACATGGACAGAAACCAGCAGTATCTGGCAACCTTGTGCATGGGCAATGATGAACAAATCACCTGTGGGCCACGCACAGAACCCCAATGGGCCACAGGTTACCCAGCACTAACAGAGATGTTCTAATACATGCCATGTGTATTGTTAAGCTTTGGATAGAACCTATCCATTTGCTTCCAAAATATTCCAAATGATTATTATAGCTTCCCATTTACAACAAATATTGTGTGCTATGGTCCTGATTCTGCAAGGTGCTGAGGGTCCCCAGAGATCTGGCAGGTACCTCTGACTCCCCTCAGTGGTGTAGCAGGGGCGGAGCAATTGCCCCTGGGCACCATGCTAGAGGGCGCCAATTTAGTCCCCCTCCATTCCCCCTTTCATCCCTCAGCTCGCCTGCTCCTCTTCTGCCCGCCACCGCCAGCTGGAGCCTCCTCCTCACCTCTCTGCCCCCAACCCAACCCTCCTCCATCTCCGCCGGCAAGTTGGTGCATGTGAGGGCCTAGGCCCAAACTGAAGGGGGTGGGGGAAGATGCAGTACAAGGTCCCCTCTCCTTCAGGGTTGGGCCCCGACACACAGCGGTGGCGGGAGGGGGCACAAATTTATCCTTTGCCCCTGGGTGCATAACACTCTCGCTACACCTCTACTCTCACTGATATAAAAAAGAGGTGAAGATGCTCAGCATCTTGCAGAATAGTGCCCTTAGTCTGTAAATATAGACATACAATGCCAAATGAAGGATCACACATAGTGAGCAGGAACACTGCCCTCTTCTGTTCATTGACAGAGGAACAAAATGATTTGCAGGATTTGGTCAGCTGCCCAAGATTTAAGATTTCACCATCATGAATACAGAAATAATTTTCATATGAGAAAAGCAATCAAACACTGTAATTAAAGTGAAACATGTACCTTTGCGTCATTCTGATAGACAGGTACAAAATGGCTCTGGACAGAATTGATATTCATTTTCATCTTTGCCTTTTGATTTTTTTAAAAGCTGTTTCTTTTAAGTATTGGAATGCAAATGGAAAAGTTGGATTAATATCAACAATTCAATAAGGATTTTCAACAGTTTTTTTTAAATAAAAATTTGTAACAATGCAGTATGTATTGTGTTTGAAAAGTGTGAATTTAAGATATTATTAGGTTAAAAATGGTTATATGTTAAAACACAGACCTTGGCCTTGTCACTTAACCTCTCTGAACCTCAATTTCCTCCTCTGTGAAGCTGGAATAATAATAATAATAATAATCCCCTACCTGAAAGCAGGTTGTGAGACTAATTCATTAACATTTGCAAATTACTTTTTGATTCTCAAATGGAATGTACTCTAGACGTGCAAAGTATTATTATAACATACTCTTTATTTAGTTTTGCAACACAGAACACAACACATTGTCCTCTCTGATTTGTCCGAACACCACATTCTAAAATTGTAGCTGTTGAGTTTTTCCTGTAGTCAGTAACAGGCACATTGCATTATTTGTGGTTTATGTTTAGGTTAACTCTCATGTCTTCCTTAAACTTCAGCTTTCACAGTCTTTTACAAAAATTAGGTCTCAGGTGGTTCTGTGGTGTAATGGATAGTGCCGTGGCCTTCGGGTGAAAGGATTCGGAGATACTAGCTTTACATCCTGGCAGAGTTGCAGTTCTTTTTAACAGTGAGGGTAATTAACCATAAGAACAATCTACCCAGCACTGTAGTGGATTCTTTATCCATGGGAATTTTGAAATCAAGATTAGAAGTTTTTGTAGTTAAAATGGGAATTAATTCAGGGAAGGTCTATGACCTATGTTATACAAAGAAATTCAAACTAGATGATCACAGTGGTCCCTTCTGGCCTTACATTCTATGAATCCAGATAATTCTGTGAGCTAGCTGAGTAGTATTACACTTTCTGTGCCTTTGAATAAACTAAATCACAGGCAGTGTTTACATTGTCCAAGGTCACAGTTGGTAGTAGAGCCAGGAATAGACCAACAGACCCCAGGAATTGTGACTGCAGGTCCCATGTTCTAAAATTGGATACATAGTTTTGAAACACATCATCATATATTCTGAAGTACTCTTTAGTTAGACATAATTGGAAATCTGTGGATGAAACACCTGCTTATATTCTTGGGTAACACAAAACTTTCTACTTCTGGTGGTCTACGAGATCCTCAGCAGACTTGCAAAAGCAGAACCGTTATTCACAAGTGAAGCTATCCAGATACATTTCCTCTGGTTATTATCTGCTGGATAGCTAGACTCCAATGGCTAAAATCCATATCTACTCAACATAAAAACTACTGGATATGATACTGGTGTCTTATGGTTCCAATCAGCCTCCTGGTATTATAGTATCGTACTTTTCTTTAACTGTATTTCTACTGAGCTCAGTCTGCTAGTTATTTTACATGGCATCTGCATTGTATATTGTGATAATTGAAAAGTCAACACAACCCTGAGGCAGCATCACAATGGGATTGGAGTAGTCAGTGGCATAACTCAGAAGAACGAGACAGGCAGGCAACAACAGAGGGGAGCCACTGGCAACAGATGAATGCATCTGCATAGCAGTCAGATTGAATCAGTATTGCAGAAAGCTGGGTAGCCCATGGAGCAAGACATGCCATGGCATGCAGTACAGACAACAACCAAATAAAGCAGTGCAGCAGTCAGAGAGAATCTGGACTCAGGATGTGATAACACCATATGATGTCATGGTGCAGTATAAATAAGGTGTCGCTATCTGTCATTATCTTGTCACATGCAAACAACCCTTTTTAGGATAATTCTGACCCATTTATTGGGTAGTTTCTGTTGCCTTGGGGGTTATTAAATCCAAAACTAATAGCCATTTACTTTGTGCATCTGTTTTTTAAGAGTTTTCCAGAAACACCATATATCAATAACTGGGAAGTTATCTGAATATTCTTAATCTGAATCAAATGCAATTTCTTCAATTTAAATGGTCAGAGGAGGGACAAAGTATCTTTTCTTATTAGTTGATGTGGTAAGAGAAATGACCACAGATGTGGTAAAATGGAAGTGGTCAAATATTTCTTACCTGCACTGTCAAGTCTTTCTTCTGTAAATTCCTTCTCACAACCTCAACCAAACTGAATTAGCACATGGCATCTGTTCATGTGGCCTTATATCCTGAAATGCTGTCATAGGTGCAGTGATTTTCTCCATGAAGCAGGCAGAAAGGTCATTAAATTGGGAGATTCTTGGTTCTAGAGTTGAACAGATGGAAGTCTGGGCTAACAAATCAATTCAGATTTGCAATGATAGGCCTTGCATACTGCAGCAGTACTACTGGAACTTGGATCCTCATTACAGAATACAGCAATATATCTTCATAAGGGAAATTTGGTAATGGAAGTAGGGAGAACATAAGAACGGCCATACTGACGCAGACCAAAGGTCCATCTAGCCCAGTGTCCTGTATTCCAACAGTGGACAATGCCAGGTGCTTCAGAGGGAATGAATTGAACAATTAATCATCAAGTGCTCTATCCCCTATTGCCCATTCTCCGCTTCTGCAAAACGGAGGCCAGGGCCACCATTCTTGCCCATCCTGGCTAATAGCTATAGATGAACCTATCCCCTGTGAATTTATCTAACTCTTTTTTAAACCCTGTTACAGTCTTTTTAAAACCCTGTTATAGTCTTGGCCTTCACAACATCCTTTGGCAAAGTTCCACAATTGGTTGGCTGTACATCGTGTGAAGAAATACTTCCTTTTTTTGTTTTAAACCTGCTTCTTATTAATTGTCTAGTTCAGGGCATCCTTCCAAAAAAATCAGTATTATCACACAGGACATGGCCCAATAGAAGCCAAGTCCAGAAAGCAAGGAGCAACTCATCTCCTTTCTGCTTTCTGACTCAACCCTGTGCCTCCCCCCTTATTGTTCCCTAGCAACCCTGTAGAAGCTCCTTAGACCTCTCCCACTTCCTCCTGTGTAAGTGCATACTATTTGTAGCACGGGGTCTCCTGTGTGAGTTTGCTGTTTGTAGTTCCAGGGCAGGCAGGTTTAGTCCAGCACATAAATAAGGGGCTTCTTCATCAGTTAAGGGGTGGGGGGGGGGGGGAGACCACTGCGTGAGTACAGCAGATAAGTATAGCCTTTTATCTCTGTCCATCTCATTAGATCTACTCTATACACTGAGGTGGCATACCCTCATCTCCACTCCTACACCCATCCTGCCCCCCCAAGAATCCTATGATTAGCACCTAAAGTAACCTGTGTTTCTTGCTGTGATCCCAATGTCTCAGACTTTTGAAGGATGGTGTGATTTGAATATATCACAATAAAATAAACTTGCAGTGGTTTTTGTCTCCTGGGTGAAAAAAGCTGAATATCATTGGTCTAAATGGCAAATGCCTGGGGCTGAAATCTAGTATTCTTCTCTTGTGCCTGTTTTTGCAAGTAAGGAAACGTGAGGGTTTTTTGCCTTAGTTTAGCCATCTCTAACATGGACCTAATAATGCATATTTTCTCCTCCAGTTACTGTCCTAATTAATTAGTGTTTGCAAAGTTGTTTGAAATTCTAAAATAATCCGTGTTATATGTGGAAATGATTGTCACTATTAATGATAAAATAATACAGATAAAATAATACAGATATATGCTTACTACTTTTTATCTCCGTTGCTGTTATTCTTCTTTTTCTATCTTCTGTGGCAATATATGGGGAGACATCAGTATTCATATTGTCACAAAAAACCTATTTACATAGTTCAGTGGAAGGACATGTTACTTAGATCATCCAAGATAAATATTTTTAATTAAGAAAATTTCCCATACAATTCACTATGGACAATCCCTCATAAAGGACATTATTTTTGCACACTATATCTTAATCTTCACCAGCTCCATATAACTTTGTACAACTCATATATAAAATGTATGTTTAGAACAATATTTCTATTGTAAGGCTGCCAGCCTTTATATTCAGCAATGTGACAACAGCTCCATGGCTTACAAATTTTACTGCCAGTCAAAATTCTTATCAGATATGTATATGGCATATTATTTTCAGTTTTTATTAAAAAGTTAAATTGGGATTATCATAAACTCTCTCTTCAGATTCCTTAATAAAATATTACAGTTAAAATCTGATGAGATTTCCTGGAAGTATTTTTTTAAAGTTGTAAAAACAGTAAAGCCAGCAGGCCCAGTGCAGCAAAAGTAAGGATTTACTGAGCAGGAAATGAATGATTCTTTCTAGTTATTTTAATCATTTTACAGTATATGGATTTTCTAAATCACTATCTTTAAAAAACCCACTAGTGTAACCAATATCTTCTCCATTGATTTCTGAGGACATCACAATTTGCAAGTACTTTTTTCTCGTGAACATTCATCGGCTGTTCTGTTCTTCTGTTTGTACCATATTTATGGCCAAATCCTCCTGCTTCTATTCATACTGGGTATCATTATAATTGGATAATTGAAATCAGTGTAGTATGACAAAGTGTGAGTACAGATAGTAGAATTTTGCTCTGAGAATTCAATAGAATATTAAATTTTGTCCCCGGAGATGGGGGGAGGTGACCAACATCCAATGGAAAGGACTCTGAACAGGGAATCAAGAAGTCTGGATTCTATTCCTAGTTCTGCCATTGACTCACAGTGGGATCTTGGGATAATCACTTAATTTCTCTGTGCCTTCATTTTCCCTTTCTCCTTTTGTCTGTCTTGTATCTCTTTAGATTATGAAATGTTCAGGGAATAGAACAGTTCTCACTATGTTTGTGCAGTTCTTTACACAGTATGGCCTGAATCTCAGGGCCTCTAGTTGCTATCATAAAAAAAGCAAATGAATTATTAATAATAATAATGGATCAATTTCTGTAGTTGGGCCTTAACAGAAGAAAGAACTTTCCTTTCAGGGTTCTTCATCCTTTAGCAAAGTTATCTCTTTGCTTTCTCAGCTGGAGTTGAGAGGCTGGTTTTATAAATTAGACAAAACTTACCATATAAATCGAAACACACATCTTTGATTATTCTGAGTACTGCCTTGTCTACAATTTACCCTTTCTGCAGTAAAGGATGCAACATGATTATGCAAAGAAATGATAGATTGCTTATTATATGTCAGGATAGGGAAAAGATATTTTGCATCTAACTAGAAGATGATCATCAACAAAACAATAAAAATCCAGGAGAAAAATATTTGAACATAATACAAACAAGCTACCCTGCTGCTGCCTTATATTACATTGTTGCTTCTCTTGTTCATGCCACGATAGCAAATGCTGTTGCAACCTGCAATATCTTTATTTTAGAAAGCTGCCAAACCTCTTTTAATTATATGAATATTTTAAGCTATGTTCACATGTTCTATTATCAGACAATCTTGTCAGTAATGCCAGCAGCCTTTTTGATTTTGATGGGAAACTCCACATTTCTCCACTGAAATCTCCCAAATTCTAGAGCTGTAAAGAATATTGTTCAGAGATGTTAAAATCTTCTGATTTACATAATAACAATACTTAGCTCCTAGATAGCACTTGAAATCTCAAAATACTTCAAAAATATGGACTGGGGTCTTTATCCTCATTACATAGATAGGGAAACTCAGGCATAGAGAAATTTAGTGACTTGTCCAAGGTCATACAACAAGTCCATTGCAATGCAGAAATACATTGAGGTCTTTTAACTTCACATTCTGTGTGTTACCTACTGCTGCTGCTTTTGCCTTTGAGATTATCACACATAGTAATGTACCACTGCAAGACTATGTCTAGACAGCGGCGCTATTTCAGGATACTTTCGTATCCTGAAATAGTTATTTCATGTCTTTTAAGGAAGCCCATTATTTTGAAATATAATGGGTTCGCTAATCTGACATCCCTGTAAACCTCGTTCCATGAGGATTAAGGAACGTTTTGAAGTAGCGGTTTATTTTGAAATTAACTTGAAATAAGCTACGCAATTTGTGTAATTCAAATTTCATAGCTTATTTCGAGCTAAGGATGCAGAGTACTCCAATGCACCCCAACAGAATTACATGCAATGGACACAATACAGGAATGAGCTTTGATCATGGGAAATGTAGATACCACAATAAAAGTGCAGCCAAGTAGACCAATTTTTAAGTTAAATCTTGACATGTATGATATTTACCAACTTCTGTTATTTCTCTGGTCATTTCTGTGTCTGGTCTCACTAACTAGACATACTTTGCATTGTACGATGAAATTCTGAGCTAAAATACAGATGATAGGGACTGCTGGCAGTTTTCCTATAGATGTGTCTTTGATGGAAAGAGCAATTCTATAATAAGCCTGTGATGAAAAACTCATCAATTGACTTAGTACCACATTGCCATGGCAACAATGTAATGTTAATGAAATTGTGACAGTTTATGGAACTTCATAAAAAGGGCTGCCTAAAAGAAGATCTTACTGGTCATCAAATATTTCAAACTGTGTTAATAATACAACCTCATGCATTGTGACTTGTTACCATAATTTTAAATACATTTATTTTTGCAAGAGCAACAGCACCATATAAGAAGTGAAATTATATAGGAAAACCTGCTCTTTTAAGTCCTTGATGGTACATAGATTTCAGCTTTGTGCCCCTTCCTGCTCCACTGCATAAGAACTATGAATGTTTCTAAAAAGTCGGACGAAATTTTTTCAAACTTGTCCGAAGTCCCTCTTTTCCTCTACGTTATACACTCTTTAACTGCCAGGTCAGCCGATTCACTGTGCCAGACTTTAAGCCCTAGAGGCAGTCTGCTCTTCCATCTAAAGTTGTATGAGTCATTTGGCTGCAAGTACTGATTGAGAGAACCAAGCTTTCTGTGACTTGATTAATTCCTAGCAGATGGAGGCAAAGATGTTGCTCTCCTTTCCCCTCTCTGTTCCCTTATTTCCTTTTCTTTTTCATTTCTCATCTATTTTTTTGGAAGAGATTGGGGGAAATTAGAAAGAAAGAAAGAAAGAAAATCTCCTGGCACAATCACGCATCTTATGATATGTTGTTATTGCATGTTTAATCAATTACAGAAATATATAAAATAGATTTTTCTGGAATGTTATCACATTACATATAATGATTACCACTGGGTAGAGTTAGTTGAAACTTTATGTATGGAAAATTTTTCATCAAAAATGCCAGTTTGTCAAAATCCAAACATTTTTGCAGAATGTGCCAATTTTGACAACATTTTTAACTGAAAAAGCTTTTGTTTATAGTAGCAGCTGTGATCCTTATATTCCTCTTCTGTCATCCCCCATCTTCAGGCCCATTCTATCTGCCATCAGGTGTGACACAGGATAAAGTATCAAGAGAAGCTGTGAAGGACCTGAGAAAAGTGGTGGTGGTAATTCCTGAACTGTGAAGTCCATGAGAGCTGGAGATGTGAACTCCAGCTCCTTTCAAACCAGGCATGACACTGCAGCATACCCCTCTATAGTACTGTTCTATCCCATGGGTTGGAATAATGGCTGCAATCTGTGAGCTTACTCCTGATGAGGTCACTGTATTTACACAATAGTGACCCTTGGGGACCCTCCTTATTCCTATCCCTGACCTGCTGTCCACCCTAGCCTTTGTGGAGTTGGTGAGCACCCACTCCACAACCTATGGGCCCCATCACTGGGGTGAACTGTAACCAGAATATATATGGATAAAGATAACAATACCTAGCTCTTATATAGAGCTTTTTATCCATAGACATTAAAGATGTTTACAAAGGAAATCAGTGTTGTTATCCCCATTTTACAGATGGGGAAACTGAGGCACTGGGAGGGATATGATGTGCCCAAGGTCACCCAGCAAATTAGGGACAGAACCAGAACCCAGGTCCTCTGAATCTCAGTCCAGTGCTCTATCCATTCAGTGCTCCTTCTTCAGTCTACAGAACTTGCTCCTGCTTTTGAATCTGTATTAGGCCAGCAGTAAAGATCAATGTTGAAAATCTCCACAACAGTAAACTGTGAAATAATGTGAAAAACAGAATCTTATTGTGAATACCTCTTCCACTCCTAAATCAAACATGCAGCTTGGATATGTGTATTCTTCATATGACAGTGAATTCTACTCCAAAAGTCTGAGACCACTAATACATATTTAACAATAACAATATTGAGATATTAAGTAATACATAATGTATTTCAATATTGCTCCATTTGGTAACTGCCAGCTCCAGAACCTATTAAAGTCAATGTGAGTCTTTCCATTAGCTTTAATGGGCTTGAATCAGTCCTGGCTATGGGTTCTTTTAAAAAGCTGAAATATTTTGGAGGAGTTGGAAATGAAAGACTTTAATAAAGCTTGGGGCTTGTGGGAAAGTTGTGCGTTGAATTTGTGAATTGATAAAAATAATTTAATTAAATATCTATTTTCCATTGGTTGGCAGTTTCGTTAAACAGAACCAACAACCAACAATATTCAAGGTCATAACTAGCTCATTAAAAATCATCTTATTTTCCCTTAACTCTTAGACTAAGCCTTGCTTCAATTGCTAAAATGGTTACAGTTAGGCTTTTTAACTCTTTAAACAATATGAAAGCATAAATCTTCAGAAAGTTAAGGCAATATTGCTGTTTGTTTGCTGCTAAAATACTGCTAATGTCAGCCTTTGCAAGACATTTAGGTGAAGTTTCAGATAGTCCAATTTAGGAATTATAGCATCACTTTTAATTGCTTATTGTCTTTGATGTAACATTTCTGGCCCCTTGTTTCATAAAATTTAAATGATGATGAATCGCTGCTTTACTTCCAAGTCTGCATATTCACCCGTTTAAAAAGTACATGACAAAGCATCTTGCCAAGGGCTCTGATGAAAAAACCTGACAATAAGAAATATTTCTCAGACATTCAGTGACGGAGATGAAGACACCAATCATGTTAAATTATCCTCTAATGAAAATACGAAGCAAACTGTGGCATGTAAGCAGATGTTAGCAGGATGTTATAGATGCTAAACCTTACCTAATAGGCTTAATCTGTGAATTATTCTCAATGACCAAAGCAATGAAACTAGGAATTCTTTAAATGTATTTCATTAAATGTATTGTGTTTAACATGAAGGAAGTAAGGAGTGTATATTTACCAGTGCATGCTGGAGATAGGTCTAGCTGTGCTGAGCTTAATGTCCTTTGATGTACTTGAACAATCCTATCTTGGGTTGTGTCTCATATACTTGCACTGAAATTATATCAGCAATGTAGAGTAACTCCTTGGACAAGCATTTCAAAAGTGCCTCAATCTTCTGTTTAAAGAAGTGAGTGCAATTTTGTAATGCACAAAGAGCACTAGCTGCTTAACTACTTGATTTGCTCATGCTAACACCGTCTACTTTTGCAGATTTTGTGGGCTTCACATTTAAATGCTATTTTGAATGCATGACCCATAAGAAAAGAAAGAACCCCATAGAACAGTAAAAAAAAAAATCAGATTCTTTTATGAGAGCATCCTATTTATGAAATCTTTTCTCTTTGAAATTCTGATCCTTTTGTATTCAGCCACAATATTATTTATTCAGCTATCAGGCTGAACAGTGCAATGTTGAAAATCAACAATTATGCTTTTATCCAAAGATAATTTGATAATCTGTAAGTATATTTTACCATCACAATCAGTATTTCCTCTGCAGCACAGCCTCACAGGTGATTAATCAGCCCTGCCCAGTCAAAGGCTCAGGGCTCCATGTAGGGAGCTGACTGACTGCGCACATCTTAGAGGGAACACTGATCACAATGGTTTTAGCCATTATGGTCCCCCTGGAAGGATCCACAATGACTGGCATTATCTTACATTATTCATGTTATTCCTATATTGGTGTCACAATATATGCATACATACATGTTACAAACCTGATGTGCTGTGCAGTTTTGTTGCTTTGTCCTGTGATGTCATCAGATTCTACAAGTTAGGCTAGGTCAGTAAATGGCTGGGACCTCTATGATGAACAGTAGGTACTGTAGAATGTAGTGATAGTGATGGTGACTCAGTAGATGGTATTCTCCTGCCTGAGTCAGTAGTACAGAGCCAATGCATCAGCATTATACTATAGTGAGCCAGTCTGCTGAAAGTGCTGATTTTCAGATAAGAGCTAAAGCTGGGGGTTTAATCTAATGAGGTCATTAAAAATTCCATGTCATTTTTACCAAATGTTAACTCCTATGGTTCTCGTTAACTTCTGACTGGGGCTACTGTATTATCTATTTGCTTGAATACCCCAGGTGCTCTCAGCTGTATATGGCACTGTTTTCTTCACTCCCTAAAACACTGCATGGTGTTGCTGCCCACAGTTTAAATAGCTACTCCGTGTCACTTAGATGCACCTGTCTTTCAGTGTTGGATGATGTGATTCCTGTGCAGAGTTTGTAAAGTGCTTTGGGATCCATCAGTGTGAAAAGCATTACATAATACAGCGTATTGGGATGGATAGATGTCTTCAACCAACCCAACATAGCCTCTGGTGGACATCTCTGGTGAGGGGGCAGGGAGATAGTCTGCCAGAGAGAAAAGATGCAGAGGTTGAAAGCCTCATTTATATCCCGGAGGTAAAACAGGGCCAGTGGAATCCAAAAAGTGGGTGGCACTAACTGGAAAAAGGGTCTTCTTGAGAAGATTGGGGCTACCTTTTAATCAGTTCCCTGATTAAACTCCAGGGGAAGCCTGATGGAAATGAAAGCTGCCGCATCTCTGGCAGGGATAGTTATGTGTGAGGGTAGAATTCATATCACTTATCCTGTGTGGAGGTGAATCACTCCAGGAGCACAAAGGGCTTAACTGGCTCTAGAAGGTGTAATTTACACCTTCTTGTGCCTCTGTTCATCACTGAATGCTGAGAACATTAATGTTGAGTGAGTGGTTTATAAAACTGATATAAGAGCTTAGTTGTCATTTGGGTAGTGAAGCATGGGGAGAAAGTGTCTTTCAACCACCTTTCTGATACATTGATACTGAGCCAGCCAGGGGCAGAAACAACACAGAGAGGCTTCAGTGGGTGTGTCTAGACTATAGGGTTTTGTCGACAAAAGTGGGCTTTTGTCGACAAAACTATACCTGCGTCTACACTACCGGCGCGTTCTGTCAACAGTAAGTTGACAGAACGCGGCAGTTTTGTCGACGATGGTAAACCTCATTCTACGAGGAATAATGCCTTTTTTCGATAGAACTCAGTTGAAAAAAGGCGCTATTGCATGCAAACTGCTTTTTTGAAGGAGAGCGTCTAGACTCTCTTTCGAAAAAGCGGCTTGCTTCGTCGACAGTACTGGTTATAGTCTAGATGCTTTTTTTCGACAGAGGCTTTGTCGACAGTATCTGTTGACAAAGCCTCTGTCGAAAAAGGCGTGAAGTCTAGTCGTACCCAGTGTGACAGGGGTATTAATATGTAAAAGCACAATGGTAAGCAGAGAACAAAGGAGAGCTGGCCCTACTGTAGTTGAAGTGGCAATGCTAATTCGGGGTGATGTAACAGAAAGGCGGACAGTGAATACAATTATTATGTGGATATGCCTTGGTAAATTCTAAAAATGGAACAGGAAAAAGTAAGAAGTGAAGCTGTCCCAGACAGAAAATAGAATTCTGAATGATTTGGAATATGGGCAATAAATATGGCACGCACAATGCTGGAACCATCACTTTTGGTTAGATAAAAAGCCAGCACATCAAATAAACCTGTGAATCAGCTCGCATGATTCTTAAGCCTGTGTGTCTTTGCAAAGATGATTTTCATAAAGGGGAGAAATCAGTCTCTAAAACTGTATTATATTTGTCATTCTCTCTCTAGATAAACATTGGAGTAGAGCTTTGGGTGCAAAAACTCCAAAAGCTAATGGAACTATCCAGATTTACTCCAGCTGAGAGCTCACTTTTCTCACAGACATATGGAAAATCATCTGTGCCGAGTAATGAGAACTGAGTTTTAGAGTGCTATTTAACTCGAAATAAACTATGCAAATTGAGCTATGTCAATTGTGTATCTTATTTTGAAATAGGGAGCATCTACACAGGACTTATTTCGAAATAGAGCACTCTTCCTCCAACTTCCCTTATTCCTCATACAATGAGTGTTACAGGAGTCAGAGTAAGAGGTTCTCTAGCTTGACAGTATTTTGACACTATTTCAAAATAACTACCTGCTGTGTAGACGCAGAATAAGTTAATAGTGCTAGTTATTTCAAAATAGTGTTGCAGTGTAGATGCACCCTTAGGGCACGTCTAGACTACATGGCTCCATTGATGGAGCCATGTAGATTTGTTGATATGGCAAAGGGAAATGAAGTGGCGATTTAAATAATCGCTGCTTCATTTAAATTAAAATAGCTGCCACACTGTGCCGATCAGCTGTTTGGCGGCACAGCGCTGTAGTCTGGATGCTCCGCGGTCGACATCAAAGGCATTTGTCAACCTCCCCGGTAAACCTCATCCCACAAGGCATAACGGGGAGGTCAACAAATGCCTTTGATGTCGACCGCGGAGCATCCAGACTACAGCGCTGTGCCGCCAAACAGCTGATCGGCACAGCGTGGCAGCCATTTTAATTTAAATGAAGCAGCGATTATTTAAATCGCCACTTCATTTCCCTTTGCCTACAATCCTAATCTACATGGCTCCGTCGACGGAGCCATGTAGTCTAGACGTGCCCTCAGAGGCATAAGGTAACAGACAGCTTTAGTGAACTGGGCTTATTCCTAACACTGTTACAACATATCTATGTCACAGTTCTGAAGTGAGATACATTTTGCCCTTGAAAATGGTGTGTAAAGAAATAACTGTAGTACAGTTAAAATACACAGTATAAGGTCAGCCTCTTTGGTTGAACTCCTCTTTGTATAACACGCCTGCACAAACCAACACCACTTGCCTCTATGAGAAACAGGGCTTAGCTACAAAGAGAATAATAGATAGTCTGCACTGATATATTCAGAAATATTCTTCTGATGGTTTTTCCTTCTTCTGATGTGCAGTGTCACTGGACTCCAATATTATTTTCTCCTGTGTCTCTTCAGCTAATTGTTTTTGTAGTTTTAAGACTATATGAATCCAAGAACAGAATTATATTATATTGAAAATGTTGAAATTATTCCCCCAATAACAACAAAGCAATTATTTTGTTTTCAAAGTGAAAACTAATATGAAATTGTCTTTCAGTTATTGGGGCACATTAAGAATTGCAATTTTTTCTAATTGTAGTATCTATCTATCTATCTATCTATCTATCTATCTATCTAATCAAACTTCTTTAAAGAAGTCTCAGTGAGCCATTCTGATGTGAGTTTATGATGACATTTAAGGCCTTGGAACAACCTTTAAGCAACCTTTTGTTGTTTGCCTAACAATTGTTAATATATTACACATGCTACATAACACCCTTTTCCTTCCATAATGCTAACTACTTCTGTTCCAAAGACTGTCTCAACACAATATATACTCAAGTGATTGATTTCATCCAGGGAAAAGTGGCTCAGAACATCCTTTTGAGCTTTTTGTCACATAAAATCCAGAGTTGAAATTAAAACCAAATTTCAAGAAGATATCCAGGCTCTAATAGGATCCCTGTAACTACTTATGAGTTGTTTTTATGACTTAAAATAATTTCCTTAATCCTGTCAGAATTGTGTGGCTTTTATATGGAAGTTATTGATGTTCAGAAACTTGATTCTTCTCTTAAAAATCTGAGAAAAGTTGGGAAAATCTGTGGTTTCTGTGACCTTGTTTTGGTTTTTATTCTTTAATTTCAAACTGGTCAGAATCAGATGCATTTTCTTCTGCATTTGGGATACAAATCTGCTGTACAGTTTGTTTTTATTTCCAAACATGCATTTTCATGATGAACTCAGCAGTGATAAACAGGTTTTGGTCATGAGCTTCACGAGACCAAACTGAAAGCTCAGCAATCTCACAGTCTACACGCTTTCTCCTGCCAAAAACTGAACAAATCACAAATCATATTGATGGTTTTGCATTAAAAAATTAATGTCTTCATTACTATGTAGTGACATTGTGGCATTTGAAGGTGCATGACAAGCCCAGTAGCACTCTAGACATTTGGGATCAGATTAATTAACAGGAATGAATGGCCAAATCTGTGGGCTCTATCATCCTGCTAAGGAAATGTATGTGTAGATTAACCAGAGTCAGCAAGTCATGGCTCAACCACAGCTGCAGAAGTTACTTTGAATCCTTTTCAGCCTCTGTGTAGCAATGGCTGTTTTACAGTTCAAAGACATTCTGTACCTGTACTAACTCTAGAACACAGTCAATGTTCAACAAATAGCTTACCCTGTACACAGGGCTACACTCACAGGTATTGTGGCTGCTAGCTGACAAACCCCTCACTACCATCCGAGTGCACACAGGTTACCATCCTGTCTGGCACAAGCAGCCTCCACAGTACTGATGTGTATGCTACGTCTAGACTGCATTGCTATGTGAGGATACCGGAAGTATCCCGAAATAGCAATGCCACATCCAAGGAACACATCTATTATTTCGGAAACATTTTCAAAACAGTAGATGCGCTCATCCTTGTAAACCTTGTTCTAGGAGGAATAAGGGATGGCTCAAAAGAGCACTTCATTATGTAATTTGGCGCTGGGTAGATGCGCCAAATTTCAAAATAGCCTCTTTCAAAAAGTTGAATATCACAAATTGCGTACCTTTTTTCCCCAATTTTACAGTGCAGTCTAGACGTAGCCTATGTGTGGTTAAATAACAAGCTTGAAATTATAGTGATAGTGGGTCATGTCATCAATTGGAAGGTCCAGCCTTAGAATGTGTGCCAAAAAGTCAAAGCTCATATGGCAGGGAAGGTGGATGAAGCATCACATGAGGACTCAAAACGCTGGATTCTATTCCCAGCTCTACTACCATCTTGCTGGATGTCACTGGGCAAGTCAATTCACCTCTCCATGCCTAAGTTTCCCCCTGTATAAAATTGGATAAGATACTGTGTGAGCTAGGTGTTATTATTATCAAGTGCAGATCATTGGCCCCAGCAGTTTATGGGCAATACTAGAAAGGAGTGCACACAGTAACAATTGTAATCAGTCAGCTTTATTAGAACAAAAGTGGAAATCGCAAAATTAGGGCAAAGCCTGCTATATTTCTCGTGAGCCAAGAAATACTGTATTCATACACAGTAGCACGGGCATACATCTCACTCCCTACACATCAGATGAAACAAATAATAGGAACATTTGCATGACATTGTACAAGTTCTTTACTGAGCTTCCTCATGAACAAATGGCAAAATTAGCTTCACAGTAGACACCCCTTAGACAGTCAATGTTACAAATAATTATTATACAGTCAGCTGAGCCACACCACCAGTTGCCTCTGGAAATCAATCATTAACAGAACTGCATATAGAAAAGTAATTGTGCACACCTGGAAAAGATTACTTATATGTAATGAGTCTCTTTAAAATCAGACCCAGAAGGTTGAATATCTCCCAGCTCCCCATAATCCTGCTATAGTGAATTTCCAACACGGAAGTTTGGTTAGGATTACAAGCCCTCAAAACAATGACACATCTGTAGCCCAGCAAGACAATGGATAGTACCTGTATTTCTTGATAAGAATGTGATCTAGGCTTATATCATTCTAGGGCATGTAGAATGCACATTATTGACTGGAAATGTATTGACACATCTGATAGTTCTTTGTGATATTTCATCCAGAATATTATATGCCAAACGTTAGCTGCACACTGGAAAAGGTAAAAGGATGGCATAGAATGACTGCATTCCAGGTGTGCTGTATTCTTTTCTCTTCACAGGTATGAATACCACATACTCCAAATGCAGCGTAAATGTCATAATGTCATTATTGGCACGTGGTGTATAAATCTGGTTCACAAAAGCCACAGTGGTGGTCTGATGGCTCATTTTGGATACTGATGCACAATCACTTTCTTCTCTGTTTCTGAGAGACCAATGTATTCAGCAAAAAGGTAAGTGGTGGGACATTTTTTGAGTGCTTCTATGAAGCAAATAAGCATGTTTTCTTGTGCTATCAAAAGGAACATATAGGATCTCGATTTTATCTTTTACAAGCATGGGATCTTGGAGAACATATCCCCGAGACACAATAGGTTTGATGTTCTTGACCACTAAGGTTTGCTTCCAGATTTTAATAGCTATGGATTTAGGAAGGATGATGCAATCTGGAGAGTGAGGGGTTGCAGGGCCCCCACTTTACTGACTGCCCGTTCCACCTAGGGGCTGCAGTTCAGCCAGGGATGGAGCAGGGGAACTCAGGCTCTCCTACTCCCTGGGTTCCAATGCCAGACCTTGTGAGTGTGGTTCAGCTGCTCACCTATCTCTGTACAGTGTCAGCTGCTAGTCAGGTTCCCTTGGCCCATTCCTACCATAATCTGTACTCCATCAGTCACCACCCTTCCCTGGGGAACATCTCCTTCTGGACTTTCAGCCCTCAACCCAATTGTTGGGTCCTGTGGCTCCTCTGCCCACTGGCTCAATGCAGGCTCAGCTCCCATCCTCCCCACAGGAGCTCCCAAGACACATCCTCCACTCTGGTTTGCCCACCCTATACTGAGCTGCTTGGCTGGATTTTAAACTCCACTTCCAATGCAAACATGCTTGGCAAGGGCAGAGGGGAGAGACTGCCTTTGTCCACAGCTGTTCCTTAACCTCCCCTCCGGTCCAGTGAGGAGTTTATACACCCTGTCACAGATGGTCAAATAGTAAAAGTGCTGGCCTGGGAGTTGGCGGATCCTTGTTAAATTCTTTGCCCTGTGACAGATAATCTTTGTGCCCTTGGACTAGTCACTTAGCTTCTCTGTGCCTCCACTCTATGTCTGATCAACTGGGATAATATTATTTTTCCAAAGTATAGGATATAAATATTAAAGACTGTGAGCTACCACAGTAATGTGGCCCATTAAACCCTCTGCCTTTTTGTCTCTGAGGTGCAGGATCTTTTCTGCAAGATGTTTCCTGATTCACATATCGTGTGAGGCAAAAGAATTAGTATTAGAAGTGTAGTCAGCTAAATATATCCCTTTTTGTTCACAACAAGTCCTCCTTTTGAAGTCTGTTGAGCCAATGTCTGCAGGCTGTATGAATCTTGTTTGTAGGGAAAAGAAACTGTGAAAAAGGTAAATTTATTTACTGTACGGAAAATGAGCCATTTTTTTCTCAGGGTCATATACAAGTACATGTTCCTTGGTGTAGATCATCCATGTTGGATCATCTCCAAAAATGTCCTTGATGTGCAAACATTATGTTAAACAGAAATTAATACCCACTTTAAACCTCTAAGTCCAACCTGTAGCTATAAACTAGTATTTTCACTTTAGTTCTATCAGCTATAATTTAAGCAGTTAATAGTATTTGACTGAAAAGATATATTAGTTATGATTACAAAAAATCTCATGATTGCCTCAAAGGGAGGTTCTGACACAATGTAAAATGTCTATACAATTCTGCAGTAAATAGTAAATCTGTTGAGGCGGGGCCAGCAGCTTGGAAGAATGCTGCTCTGTGGTGTACACTAAACACATAGATAGGGCCAAATTGTCAAAAGGAGGTGATCAACTTGCGTGTTCCAAAAATATTAGTCCAGTAGTACCCACATTAGTGAATGCAATTAACACTACTGTGTGTGCAAATCAAGTACCAAGCATGTTTTGGATGACAAGCAGCCATGATCTATGTAATCTGAACACACAAAACCAGTTGAACATTTGCACAAAGCTTTTTACCCATAATTCCCCTCCATTTGACAAATTGGTCCAAAATGTTCATTTAGGCAATCTGTGCACTAAGCAATACACAATTATACACCTCTTAAACATTTAAAAACCAAAAAGGTCAATAATACAAAAGTAAAGCAAAATGTGGTTTTAAAGTAGAGATGAGGAAAATGTAGAAGGGTATGTCTACGCTGCATTCCTCTTTCTAGAGAGGAATGCAAATGCAGACAGACGAAATTGCAAATGAAGCGCGGATTTGAATTTCTTGCGCTTCATTTGCATAATCGTAGCTGGCCACTTTTTCGAAATACCCTATTTCAAGATAAAAAATGCTGTTTAGATGCGGTTATTTTGAGAAAAAACCCTTCTTTCGAAATAACCCTTACTCCTTATAAAATGAGGTTTAAGGATTATTTCGAAAGAAGGGTTTTGTTTTTTTTCAAAATAATCGTGTAGAGTATTTTTTTCAAAATAGGTATTTTCAAAAGCGCCCATCATTATGCAAAAGCACGAGATTTGTAAATTTGCGCTTCATTTGCAATTTTGCATGGCTGCATTTGCATTTCTCTTTCAAAAGAGGAATGCAGTGCAGACATACCCGAAGGGATTAAAGTTGGCTCATGGAAGGAAGGCATACTAGAGCTTGTCTGTCTACACTGCCCCACAGTTCAGATTATGAGGATTATGAATAGCCAAGTGCATCAAAGTGCTGGGTGTAACTCCTCTGTATGAATCCTGTGGGAGTGAACTAAGAGAATCCCACTTTGCGTTAATGTAATCCTCTTCAAACAGGACTACACTGATGAGAACTTGGAATCTATTGGTTTGTGCCTGCAGTGTCCATATGAGGGAAGTTAAAGCACAGCACCTGAGTGTGCACTGCTATTCTCTGCCCATCCTCTGTAGTCAGAATTGCAGAGCAATGTTGACAAGGGGCTAGTGTGATGTACAGTAGTAGAGTTTAGACTATAAACACTTTGGGGCAGGGATCTTGTCTACACACATGCCTAACAAATATCTAGTACATTTTGTTCTATAGAACAGTAAAAATATAATAGGAATTGATAAATAATTAATAGTTAATCATAAATAAGATACCAATTTGATTCTCTATGCTATATACTGCAGTCCCTAGTGATACTTTTAAATGCATTACATCTACAAACCACTCCAGTGTGTAGGGATCTGCTTATAGAGCATATCTGCACTCAACACTCACTCCCCCCACTGCATGGTTCAAAAAAACGTTTCACAGTGCAACAGGGCCTTCCTTACCTGTACGCATAATACGCAGTTGCGTAGACACCAGAAAATGTGGGGCACCACTGGGCCTTAATGTTCACCAACCTACTTCTTCCTATCCCTTCTCTGTGGCTCTGCTTCCTCCCTAGACGACGTAGTTAACTTAAAAGTGAGAAAGCCTGTCAGACCTATTAGCAGAACATTGTACCTGTGAAAGAGCCAGTCAAGTGGCAATGAAGCCATTTAACAGGCATTTGCCAACCACCGTAAAATTCTGAATTTACTATGTTAGTTTATAGGACCTTAATTACAAATTTGCTCTAAAATATTTCATTGGAGTGTTATTGAAGATTATAAAATCACATCTCCATGAAATCATACCCCCGAACTGCCATTGGGCATAGGAACACCAGTTTAATAGTACTGCTTAGGACCCCATAAACCCTAAGGACATCCCTGTTCTTCAGACCTCCAAGTAGGATTCTGTGGACCATCGTTTGACAGCCTCTATTTTTACTTACTAATTAAGTCGGTTAAAATACCATTAAAATTCTGACGTACTTTAAAATGCCATCAAATTCAGAGTTAAGGCTACTTCTTGCATCTGCAGTTCATACAGTTCAACCTTAGTGCTGCCAGAAGAATAGTAAGTAAGATCACAGCCAGACCTTAGCAACTGAAATATGCAGACATTTGGGCATGATAAAATTAGAGAGTCTATTCCTGCAGGACTGACTCAGGCCAAGCTCAAATTGGCTTCACTGGGAATCTGACCACCATCAAGACTACAGGATGAGGCATTGTCTGAGAAACCTTAGCTCTGAATTTCTCTAATGGCTTTAAGTCAATCTCTTACATACTATTGGGTCTGATGTTATAGCTGTTCCATACTGAATTGTTACTGAGTTGTGTGTGTGAGGAATGGATGCAGCCCATTAAATAAATATATATATATATATATATATATATATATATATATATATATAGCTAGGCACCACAATGTTAAGGCTGAAAATTTCAGAGGTTTTTCAGGAACCTATTATCCAGTGATATAGATCAGTACCTCGGTGTTCACTTTTACTGTACTTAAAAGGACCATATCAGGGTTTTTATGTCCTGAATTGGATAAAACTTTAAATTGTTATCAGCTGATGAAGACAAAGATAAAGAAGATAAAATCATGACATTTTCATATTTCAGGTAACGTATATTTTAAAAATTGGATAGTTTACAAAAAAAGGAACATTTATACATAAAACTATGGATGAGACTATTCTTTTGAACCTTTGATCACTGATATCAGAGAAATTGATGTCTATGTATCATATCCATATACAGTCAGCAGAGATCCTTAATCCATTGATTGTTGGCATGATCCATCACTAAGGTATATTGTTGCAAATGCAAATGGTTGCATTTTTAAGTTAACATTTGAATACTATATGTTCAAGGAAAATTGCTTATGATAAATCCTTTTTATTAAATACTGAAAGACATTACATTATAGACTGACAGTTATAAGTGTTTTATTTTATAGGCAAGCTTTTCTACATTCTAATACCACCAAAAAGTCTCCAAAACCACAAAATCTCTTTTGTTCGCTTGTCTAGATTTTTTTTTAAAAGGCCAAATGTAAATGAAAGAGATTTAGTGATGAAACTATTTTTGGGATGTCCAGATAGCTAAGAAATAGCCACCATACAAAATGAGAATTAAAAAATTATAATGGAGCTGCTTATGGAGACCACAGCCATCCTAAAGGGAGTTGCTTTCATGATGAATGTCCATGCATGATATAAAACTCAGTTCTAGTGATGGTGGTTGGATGATGTCTAGCAGAGGTGGATATTGCATTTTTAACCAATTTCTAGCAGCACAATCTGTATCCTTCATTGACACCCATCCATTTCATGAGGTTATTATTGACTTTCATCATATCTCATTAGAAGTTATAATGACACAGAATTTTGGCACTGGCTGATATGAATCAATGTTGCATTAGTTCATCAAGATTACAAATCATGTTGCAGTGCATAGCATTTCACTTTTGCTGCATCATGACATCAGGTTTATAATATTCACTCTGGGGCCTATAGAGTGCCTGGTATCCATCTCTTGGATAAATAATTTAAGACATTGTTGAGAAATGATATCTAATTATGAGCATCTGTGCTCAATAAATGCTCTATGATTTGAATTGTATTTGTATTTTGATGGGTATTGATTTTAGGAGTTGGAGAGATGAATAATATATTTTACCTTTCTCCACTGTTCATAGCAATATGCTGAGAGAAGTAATGAAAGAATAATTTTTGGATGGGAATAATGTAATTGGAGACCTCAGCAAGAAAAAAAACACATGGAAAAATCCATGGAAAAGTTACAGGAACTCCTAAATCAGAGGCAATTATGGTCTAGGGAATGTAGCATTTGTCTGAAAGTCTGACGGAGGCATGGGTTCTGTCTTTTGCTCTGCACTGACTTGCTGTGTCAGCCCTGGGTACATCATTTAACCTCTGAGTGCTTCTCCTTTTCTGAACAATAAAATGGGGATTAAAATGCTCTCCTTTGGAAAGGACTTTGAGATCTGTGGATGAAAAGGGATCTATCTCTCTCTCTCTCTCTTTCCATGAAGTTTTCAAGCAATGATCACTGAGATTGGGGCATGAAGTGAGATTTGCCTTGCCATGGAATATGTTCAGGGAATGTGGTCTTCAGCCTCACAAATGACCCAAGATCCATGGTGAAATCAGGGCACAAACATAAGCCTGAGGCATCACACAGAAGACTAAACCTCTGTGCTGCTTCTTGAATCTTCCCATCCTCTGTGGCAGGCTGAGTTCTCTATTTACTATTTGCTATTCGTGGTGTGTGAGTCGTCTTCACATGATTTTGCTTCTGCTGCCTGATTGGATGACAAACGTCTTAAGCCAGAGAATAATGATTAATGCAAAGTGAATAATGAACAATGAGTACTCTTGATTAAGCAGGTTTCCCCTTGTTCACTTATGGATGCTGGTACCTGATATAATGAACAGCCCACACCACAAACATTCATGTGGATATTTATGAATAAGGAAGGACAAAGGGATAAAACCACAGTGGAAATAAACAACAGTTTGGAATTCAAACAGATGTTTATGAATGCTGGTTTTTAGCATCCAGCCAGCCATAACAAATACAAAGCACATGAGATAGTGATCATTAAAAAAAGGCATAAGAAGCTTTATTTTTCACCCAACATGCCATCTCTGATTAGAAAGGAAAACAGTAGGCTCCATTGTGCAATACAATAAATCATGGCATCAAAGTAAGCATCAAAGTGCCCTCTCAGTTGCAGGTGAGCTGTGCCAGTTACAAGGAAAGAAACAATGGAAATACAATAAATTGAAATAGTAATTTTTCAGCACTGTGTAAATACTATAGACATTTTTAATTCAAAGATAAGCATGATCAGCAGCAGTGAAAGCTGTAGATTTGGTGAATAACAATGGGAAAACTGTAAAATGTAATCTCCCTAAATGAAGCTGAAAGACCAAATGAGCAAAGACATTCTGCTCAAACCTGAGAGTTTTTTTAAATATGTTTCAAAGAGTCAGCAGGCTTAATTTTCTGTTCTTTTATCATCTGTCTCACTGTAACTGAAATATCTGGCTTAGTAGGTACTGTACCATGCATATAAAAGTCACTTTATGGTCTTGTAAAAATAGAAATGATATTTAAGCAAGTCTAATTATTATTTGAATATGCGTCCTTAAAAAAATCCCAAAGTGCATGGTTGGGAGTCAAGACTTTAAGCCCTGCAATGGAAGGATCAGTTTCATGTTGAAGAACAGAGGATTCAGTATGCATTCTAGTCCTGAGACTCTCACAGGGGAAGATTTAAATAATGTATGGTGGGTTTCTTTGTGATGTGTTTCCTTTTTTGGTTAGTATAATACATTTTTAAATGAAGTATTACCTGTATTTTTAAGGGCCACATTCATATTGTAAAAATCATGAATGTTATGTAATTCATCTGCCTGTCCTGTCAGATTTCACTGTCAACAGATTCAGAGAAATTGAGAATGGCTAACAAGTTGATGAGTTGTTTTAGAACACCTAACTGCATACATAAGAATGGACCCGTTTGAACATTTTTTTCCTCATTAAACATTCATCTGAGGAATTTTTCTGGGAGCCTTATTCAGTAAAGTAGCATGAGTTACTTTTTTGTTCCCAAAGTAGCAGTAAAATGGAGGCATGGAAGGGAAAACACATCAAAGAGACACATTCTTTCTTCCTTCAGCCAGATGTAACAATTCATGTGTTGTGTTATCCTTTTACAATGGACAACAGGAGAAATATTAATTATGCAGAATGTATTTTACAAAGGAATAAACATGTGTGATGTGCTCGATTGCTACCAAACATACTTTTCATACAAAATAAAATATGAATTCAATGATTTTTGTATTAAGAAAGTGACAGATCTCATGGGTATCCTGTGTCTCTGTGATTCTCAAGCAGGGATTTGGAGCCGCTTGGGGGGCCGTGAGTTGGTTTCCCAGCAGGACCAGCATTAGACTCACTGGGACCTAGGAGAGAAAGCCAAAACTCCACCAAATAGCACTGAAGCTGAGCAATGGAACTTTGCAGAGAGCCCTATAGCATTTAACCCTGCTTGATAACCCCTCGAGGTGGCTGGCATGTCCCTGCGGCACCGGGGAAGGTCAGCCCAGGGGGTCTCCATGTGCTGTCTCCTTTCCTGCAGACACTGCTCCTGCAGCTCCCATTGATCAGTAATGGAGAGCTGTGGCCCGTGGGGGGCTGTGGGGTCAGGGCCTGTTGTGGGTGGGGCATGGAGCCACTGCTACTACTACTTTTACTGCTTGCAAAGTGGGTTATTTTTAGTTTTTGACTGATCTGTGCATTTCATAACTTTCATTTCTCTCTTAGGTCTAAATTTAATTTTTGCATATTAAATGACTAACCTGTCATGTCTGGAGTAATTATCCCTATGGTTGGCTGTTGGTTGTGCTCCTGGAGGTGGCTGGCATGCCCCTGCAGCCCCCTGAGAAGGTCAGAGCAGGGGTTCTCCACATGCTGTCCTTGCCAGAAGGCACCACTCCTGCTGATCAATAATGGAGAACTGTGGCCAGTGGAGGCTGTGGGGTCAGTGCCTGTGGATGAGGGGCAGCACCAGCAGACACCACTCCTGCTGATCAATAATGGAGAACTGTATATGCTATTATATGCAGAAAACCAATGGTTGTGGCACAGCTGACCATGGAGTTTTTATAGCATATTGGGAGGGTGCACAAAGAAAAAAAAACATTGAGAACTCCTGCAATATAGCAAGGTCTTGCTCCTATTCAAGTTAATTACCAGAATAATCACATGAAATGCTGAAATGCCTCATGATGCTCAGATATTTTCAATGAGTTTTGGCCAGCCCCAACCTCTGCAATTGCTGGCTTATAAATGTTTTATGTGATTTTCTTCAATAAATATATATATTTTTTGCCTTTTGAATCCATGACTCTCTCAGCCCATTTGTGAGCTGCACGTCTTTTAGAATCTCAATGGCGAAGTAGCAACATGCAACTGAAAAATAAATATTTTTAATGACTAGAGAAAGTATATATTTCACTGAGAAAAATATGCTTTAAAGTAAAACACAAGCTCCTGAAGCATCTAAATCCTCCACATTTTCTGCAGCGCATGCTATAGCTATTGACATACTGTTGGTTTTATATGTCCCCAGTTGCATGAATTATTACTGTCATTCAACATTTTATATTCCTAGTTCCATAGCCTACAGCAACACTTACTGTTAGCTGTTGCAGACTGTATCAGACCTCTAGCAATGCCTGTTATTGATCAAGCACTGTTCAATGTTTGCCTGCTAAGTAATGCAAGGATGTGCTAATTTTCTAAAACATAAAATCCACAGGTTACTGTGTGATTTCCAGTCCTGTTAGAGACTTCAGGCTTTAAACCAGAGCTTGCAGAATGCCTGATCCTGCAGTTCCCCATCTAAAACAAAATTGATGGTTGAATTATGAGTTTTAGGTTCTATAAAATAAAATCTATTGTGTACTACCGAATAAAATGAAAGCAGACCGTGCATCACTAATTAACATTACTCACAGGAAAGCTGTTTAGAAAATACATGTTGGATGTTAACCAAACATCCTAGTGAAATGTGACAGCCATGCCATCCAACTGTTTGTGATAATCTTACAGTCAGATATATTGTTCTTTTTTAAAAAAAAAAAATCCAGCTAAATAGAATGATATAGAGATTCCAATATCAGAAAAAGGAGACAAAGGGATTTGTATTCATAGGTTTCTAGGAAATGAAAATGCATTGATTCTTATTTGGACTAAGTTCCTAGAGGAGGGCAAGAACATGGGTTTGTCTGAGTGATAATAGAAGTGCTGTAAATCACAAAGCACCAGAGGAATGCAACCACTAAGGGATAAGTCCTCCCAAAAGCACTTGTGGAGCACCGTTTCAGGGTTTGATCCAAAGCTTATTGGAATCAAAGGAGAGACTGCAGGAACAGGCCCTTGAGCACTATGTCCAGTAAACATTGAGTGGCACCTTATAGACTAAGGGTATGTCTACACTGCATTCCTTTTTTGAGAGAGGAATGCAAATGCAGCCGAGCGAAATTGCAAATTAAACACGGATTTGAATTTCCCGTGCTTCATTTGCATAATGGCGTCCAGGCATTTTTTTGAAATACCCTATTTCGAAAGAAAAAACGCAGTCTAGATGGGGTTATTTCAAGAAAAAACCCTTCTTTTGAAATAACCCTTAAACCTCATTTTTTAAGGAGTAAGGGTTATTTCGAAAGAAGCGTCTTTTCTCGAAATAACTCCATCCAGACTGGTTTTTTTCTTTCAAAATAGGATATTTCGAAAAAGCACCTGGACACCATTATGCAAATGAAGCACGGGAAATTCAAATCCACGCTTCATTTGCAATTTCGCTTGACTGCATTTGCATTCCTCTCTCGAAAGAGAAATGCAGTGTAGACATACCCTAACAGATTTATTGGAGCATAAGCTTTCATGGGTAAAGACCCACTTTGCATCTGACGAAGTGGATCTTTGGCCATGAAAGTTTATGCTCCAATAAATCTGTTAGTCTATAAGGTTCCACAGAACTTTTCATTGTTTATGCAGATTCAGACTAACACGGCTACCCCTCTGATACTTATGTCCAGTAAAGGATTGCTGGGTTTGTACCTGATCCAAGAGGAATAGTTTCATCTGATCCTTCCCCCTTTTATTCCTTTTATTCCCTAACCCTCCTATCTCTCTCTCTTTTGTCCTTCTGGCACTAACTCCTTCTGCTTTCATTCCCCAACCCTGCTCTCACTTTAGTAGCCAGCATCTTCAGCTGGCTTCAAAGAAGCAGTAGCTCCAGCTGCTTAGCTGAAAGGAGCAGGACCTGTGAAGGCTTAATTCTGAGAACTGTTCCTGCTCATGCCATTGCCATGGTGTAAGGAAAGTAGTTGAAGCAAAGGAGAGAGTGTAAGGAGAAGAGATGTGGGGAAGAGATGAATGGAACAGGGTTTTAAAGTGGAAATAGGGACACCCTAGACAAAGCAGATTGTTTTCTTGCGTGTCTGTTTTCTAAAAATCCCCCCACGGTAGCTACAGACAAGGAACCTGTTCTCAGTATTTTTCCTCTTTATTACTTACTTCTTTAGGTTGCACTGCATTTTGCTATTGTACAACACATGAGTTCACACAGTTTTGTGTTGGAACCACTTTTAGACACATTGATGCTTTCTAAATATATGGGGCCAGATTCTCAGCAGGGATCAATTAACTGGCAGCCCCTGATGCCAATGGAGCAATGTCAATTTGCACAAGCTGAGGATCTGGCACATTACATGTAATTGTGTCAGGTTTATTTCTTTTGTTCAGCAAGCCTTTTTGGGCCAGTCTGTGATCTGACAAGCTGCTTGGAGTAAGTGGTCATAGGCAGCTCTGCTGCCCCTACAACAGACCAGGTGAGGAATTGTGATTCAGAGTAACAATTCATGCAATGGTTCCCCACTGGCTTCCTCTCTGTGCCAGATGAACTGCATATGCCATGGGGCTCAGTCTGGGTGCTGTGAACGCTTCACTATTCCATGCCTGTGACTACCCACTCTTCGTCCACTTGTGCAGGAGACCTGCACAGTCTGGTGCGCCCCCCACCCCTTACTTTTAGCGCCTTAGGACAGCCTCCTGCAAGGGTGTATATGACAAATTAGGTTCTTGAGAAGAGTTCCCTTATCCACGCAAGAATAAGTTTTCATCAGCCAATGTATGTTCATACTGGGTGTGTTGCATTAGTACAACCAAGTTGTGTTTATACTAGTGAATGTACACATCCTGTTGAGCCCTATTGCTTATACATATCCTCCTTTATGTGTGGACTGTCAGAACTACAATATACTGAGAATATCAATTTATCTTAGGGGTTGTCTCCACTTCACCGGAAACTGAAGCTGCAGCGATGGATGCACTCGCTGTCGATTATCATGTCTGCTTAGGTACGATAAATCAATCTCTGAGTGCTCTCCTGTCAACATCAGTACTCCACTAGGATGAGAAGAGCTGCTGGCATCAATGGGAGAGCAACCCCCATCAGCCTTGCCACACACAAAATGCCACAGTATGTATGTCCACTTTAGCTACAGTCACATAGTTTAGATCAACAATGGGGGCTACTGTAGTCAATGTAGACAAGGCCTTAGAGTATGAGGCAACTTCATCTATAGTGAGAGGCATAGCCTGGAGTGGGCAGTGACTATCCAGTAGGAGGGTCTCAATCCCTCCTCAACACATGAGCAATTGCTGTTAATTGGAAATTTCTTAATGGAGAAGTGATTCAAAGTCTATAGCCAGATCTTCAGAGTGTTTTAAAAAGGAAAGGTCTGTGGACCAACTTCTCCCCTCAGATCAACCAAAGCTCAATGGGAGCTATATACATAAAACTCAGAAATTTGAACCCCTAGTCTTCATTTAATTAGAGAGACAAATGGCAAACCATGCAGTTTGTGTCTGATTTGCAGTCCCTCCCCAAAATGACCAACCCAGCTCCCTCTCAGCTCCTGCTAGACCTGGAAAAGAAACTGTAGGCCTGATTAACTCCTGCACTGAGATTGTCTCAGTACACAGGAAAAGTGTATGCTGGATATCAGGCAGCCAGTTATGATTGTCAAGCCACAGCTGTTTGTGACCCTAACTCTAACATACATTTGAACAGCTTAGAGGGTGCTTTAATTTATACCATCTGGCTATGAGTCCTAAGAGATCATATACCAGCTGAGAAATGGTGGAGCACAGCTGCACTCCTCTCCCAATATGTTCCCTCTGTCTCTTTGCTGGTATGCTCCTAAATCAGACTTGGAAAGGTGACTGTTTTAGGATCCAGTTTTATGCCAGTGGAGCTCCTGACCCACACCTGTGGAATTCTCAGCAGAGCAGCTGAAGCCAGATTCTGATCCTATTGTGCCGTTTAAGCCAGTGGTTTTCCACCTGTGCTCTGTAAACCCCTGGGAGTCCATAGACAGTGTCATTACCATAGAACAGCGGTTTTTACCATGTGGTCTGCAGATTTCCAAAGGGGTCCAACCCTCCATTTGAAATTGTGTAGGGGTATGCAAATGGTAAAAGGTTGGAAACCAATGATGTAAGCAGTGCAATGGGACCAGAACAGGTGGCAATATCTGGTTTTCTGTTTTAGGAAATTAATTTGGGTTGCTCTATGGCAATTCAGAGAGCATTTATGATGAGTGCACCAGTGGTCAAATATTCTTATCATTTATTGGTTGGGGATTTTAAAAAGGTGGTAAAAACACGATGTTTCTCATGACATTGGCTTAGATCATTTTGTGTCTCTGGATTTATGTGTGGCAACCCAGAAGGGAAGACACTTGGATGGTTTATACATTTCTATGGCTGTTAGCGAACCATGATTCACTGATTTACTTACGAAACCTCTGTTGTGGTTTGAACTGGGGGATTTTCTAGGGTTTGCAGATTGTCAAGCCTTTTTGGTTCTAATTCCTGAGACAACACAGAGCTTCAGACTTGACATCTTCAGAGGATGTGATTATTGTTACCTTGATCCTTACTTTCCACTTCAGAGACAGAAATCTATCACTCTCTCCTGAAGAGCTTGTAAGTGCTCCAGTGGTCTCTGTTAAGGGGATCTTCCTCTGGCTACCATTCTATGCCCCATTGCTCTAAAGCATATCACAAGGGCTAGGATGAAGTAAATGAATAAGCTGCTAGACAGTATCTCCCTCTAGCCTTCCCATCTTACCTTACCCCTTCCCTCACTGACTTCTCCTGCTTCCCTTCTCTCTCCTTCCCTACTGTTATTGGCACTGAGCTCTGAATTTCTTTGACACATCCCATTGGAAATGCTGGCTCATGTACCCTCCTCATGAAAACTCACTGGGTGAGATGCAGTTAGTATTACAATAATGAAGATGCTACTTCTGTTGCTCTTGTGACAGAGCACCACACCTCTTTAATTTATTTCCTAGACTTTAGTACAGGTTGAACCTCACTAGTCCAGTGCCCTTGGGACCCAACTGGTGCCAATCCAGAGAATTTTCTGGACCATGGGAGGTCAATATTGTCTAGCAGCATTACCAATACTTCTACCACTTACTGGGCTCTCAGCAGCTATTTAGGGGTAAATTAGAGCTAAATAACAGCACAGAACTCTGAGACCCAGGACTGGTGGCTGTAAACAAACATTATGACACTGCAGGAAACTTGGCTATGCCCATAAATGGACATCTGGCTAACTAAAATCATGCTGGACCGTGGATGTTGCTAGACCAGAGAGTGCAGGAGTATAGACGTTCAACCTATACTGATTCCTGTACACCGCTATCAAAGAATCTTCCCCTCTGGGATACCACAGGTAAATCCAGAGACATGAGATGATCAAAGCAAATGTCATGAGAAAAAAAATTACATTTTGCCTACGTCTTTCTTTAACTGCAATCATCTCTCTAGGGATGCAAACAAACACATTCCATGGCACTGTGATGTTACGTTGATGACTAGAGCCCTGCACGGATACAAAGTTGGTATCTGCATCCACAGTTGATTCTGTAAAAATGACCCGTGGATATCTGCAGCCACATATGCAGATGAGGATACCCATGGATATAAAGTGGATATCCACAAATTTGCAGGGTTCTAGATACAAAAATGGTATCTGCATCTACAAAAATGAACCGCGGATATCCTCATCCAATAGTGGTGTGCTTGGGGTGCAGGGAGTTAGATGTCCTGGTCTTTTGTACTTCAGAGGTAACAACCCTATTGAGGGATAGATTTACTCAACAGTAGAAGTATTTGGTTCTGGGCCAGCTTAAGGAAGCAGGTTGAGGGTAAAGACCATTGGTGCTAAAGTAGTCAGGCTAGCTTACCAAATCAGTTAGAGCCTGTTGGGCAACCTTCTCTCAGCAAAGAATCAATTTTCTGCCTAAATAAAATATCACGGAAAAGTTGACTTTTATAAAAGCAGCCTTGGCTTGTCCACACAGCCCTGCAGTGAAGACGTGCGGACTATGAAGGTGTAAATTGCAGAGTGAACTAATGGGTTGTGCTGTAATAGCCCCATGTAAACCCTGCTAGCATGAACTAAAAGGGACCATTAACATACTCCCATTTCAAACTGAACTACAATCATGCAAACCTAGTTTTAGTTCACACTAACATGGGACAGTTACATGGAGCAGTTACAGCCCAACAGGCTTGTGCATCCTGCAGTTCACACTTCTGTAGTCCGCACTGCAGGGGGGGTTAAACAAGCTTGGGCTGTGGCGTTCTGGAAGAAGGAGCGATTCTTTGCCGACTCTCTCGTATTCCATTGACCTCAGAGCTATGACAACTAGCTGTCACTGGTTCTCTGCCTGATGACCTTCTATTTCAGATATTCCTTGAATGAAGCTTTCAACAAGGTGAGCCTAAATTTTGTATAGTCCCATAAGAAATAAAACAAGCAAGGTCACATCTAGCTCCCTTCTCAGGAACTGCTTGTGTAATGCTGACAGACGTAGCTGAACATGGGGTCTCTGGAGCTTAGTACATGAGCCTCTACAGCTTGAGCTAAAAAGCCAGCTGTCTCTCAGCTAAGGCTGTAGAGGAAACTCATTCTCCTGCTCTCTGTGTAAGTGGTCTCAGTACCACTACATGGAACAGTGAACCCCACCCACTAGGTGTGTGGGTTATACTTGACTGTCTGATGTGAACTGAATTAATTGACTTGGGCAGTATAGTAGTCATCATTGACCCCCGCTAGGGCAAAACAAAGGCTCTTTGGGGTGCAGGTGACTTGTTCTGTTCCATGAGGCAGATGTACTGGCTCTTCTTATGCATGCAAGATCTAGCCGCCTTTGTGTTCATGCCTGTCTTGTGCAATATATAAAGGCTGCTGGAGTGTGCAAACCAGGCATCAAGCAAGGAAATGGAATCAAAATAAAAGTTAACAAGCTGGGAGTAGAGAAAGGCACTAGAAAAGCAAAGGAATGTAATCACTGCTGCAGCTTATTGTTGCCAGAGTCTAATGGGACCACAAACTGGGAACGAGTATGGTCTCTGTGTGTGGCATGAGGCTTCTGAAACCCTGCAGCCCTTAGCAGCTGTATACGTTGCACATGCCTAAGCCTTGGCTTTGGATGAGCCAATCACAATATGTACTGAGAGGTTGATAGTCCCAGATCTTCAGTTAAAAAGCAGAATGTAGTTTCTGTGTCTGTGCAGCTTACTCAGACTCTAAGCTGGTGCGTCGTCACATTAAATCTGATCCGTGTAGTGCTCCAAAACCCTAACACTGTGTCTTTTGGAAACTTCTGTGCTTTGGAAGTAAAGGACCTAATTCTGCTCTAGTTCCTTGACCTCAGTGGAGTTATTGCAGATTTACACCAGTATAAGTGAGAAGAAAATCAGGACCACGGCACTTTTCAGTGAATCCTAACGTTCAGTACGAAATTAAAATACACAATAGTACAGCAGACACAGGAGACCAGCAAATATTTCTTACAATTTTAGATCTTTATTTATTTTTAATTCTATCATGGAAGATTAACAATATCTACTATCTGTCCATCTACCTGTGACTCAGTAATCAATCTTTAAAGAGCTATTAATTTTATTATGCATGTAGAATATATAAAAGTAAGCCAAACTGCTAAAATATTGCTAAAAAGCCTGTATACAGAAATAATTTTTAAAAGTCAAACTATTTTTGCCCTGTTAGATAAAAAAGAATTAGCCTTAGTCTGGGACCTTGTATGCAGAATTGTAGCCTGAAGTAAATGTTTTGTAGCTCAGATTAAAACTCCTTAAAAATAGGTGGCTACGATGGGAACACTGAAAAGGCCCTTCAGTTAAATATAGCATGAAGTACACTGCTGTCATTCCACACATACAAGGTAATTGTAAAATAAAATGCTATGAATGTGTGAGAGGTTTGTTTGTCAGTGTGTGAGTAGAAAATGTTCACGTGATCCCAGAACAAGCCATAAAGCAAGAATTATCAAAGGGCTTATGATGACACATGAACACGACACACAGATGTATTGTTATTATTCAGGAGACTTCCATTTTTTTAAAATGTGAAACATTATCCTCCTCAGATTAAAATGGAAAAGAGAAATATTCCTTTGTCCTCTTCCAAATGACATTTGTTCTTCTCTTTGTTTCCATCTCCGTCTGTCCAACTCCTTCATTTCTCATCATAGCTGCCTTAGCTTCCTGTTATTTCTGCTTTCAATCAATTTGTGTTAAACTATCACTGTTGTAGATGACACTCTACTTTATTTCTCTGTTCCTACTGCTCAGGCGGAAGCAGACTCAGCGGTGCCATGCTAACTAATGAAGGTTATTTAAGAATAGCGCAAACCCTTTTAAAAACTAATGGCTCAATCCTTGCTCAGGGCAAACTCCCAAGACTGGTCACCATAATATATTGCTAACATAGAAATGCTACTGCTGTGCCTCTATGATTGGTTGAAGACATGTCGTCACACTTGTTATTTGTTATTAAAATATTATTATTTAACTGAATTTTCCTTTGGCCTCAACATATGCTAACAATGCAAGCAATACCTTGGATTCTGCCCTGTGTTTTGAACATCTATAGATATCCCTTCCTTGTATACTCTACAGATTATTGTCCAAATTCAGACACTGATTTCACAGCCTCACACTGCAGCTCATGCTTTTTGCTGCTGCTGCTGCTGCTGCTTTTTTCAACACCCCCACCTTTCATTATTGCAATGTCTTGTTTTATGGCCTTCCCAGAAAATTATTTATAGGCTCAAGCTTGTGCAAAAAGCTGCTTCTAAAATGTTAACTCACACACAGTGGACTTCAGTATGTTACTCCAGTCCTTAGAGAATTACCTGTTAAACATAAAATTGATTTTAAAATTGCTTTGATGACTTGGAAAGTGATGCACAAATTGGGATCGGTGTGTTTATCAGAATGACTGTCTTTGTGGGAGCTTAGTTGATGGTTGTGATTATCAGAAGACAGCATCTTGGTTATTTCAAAAGACAAGTTAAAGATTGATGGAACACATGCTTTTAGTTCTTTTTCACCCCAAATCTGGAATTCACTCCCACCAGGTTAGGAAATGCTGAGTCAATAAATTCATTTAAATCTGATCTTAAATCTTGTCTTTTTAACTCAGGCTTATTTTTATTGATTGAGCTCTCCTTGCACTTTCTGGTTTTATGGCAAAGCTCTTTGGGTTGCTTTTTCACAAGCACACGTTATTAGCTTATTCAGTATTGAGCTTTGTTTAATCTTCATCTTTTATAAGGTGGCAAGGTGTGGTATAAAAACATTAGTTTCCATCATTTATAACTTCTGTTCTAAGGTGACACAGTGAAAGCAAGGATATTCTATAAACACTGAAAAAAAATCCAGAAACTGCAGGCTTTTGTCGAGATGTATTGATTTTAGTCAGCCATATCCCACTGGCAGTTGTATTAAAGCACTGGACACATATTGTACTTTTAAAAGCTCATTCCTCTAAATCACATAACCTTTATGACTATAGGTCTCAGATAGTTCAGTATAACTAATTGGGGTTATACTGATGAACATCCATTTATTAAAACCAACAGGACAAGCCAGAAAGTTTTCAGATAATACTTTTGCTTCATCTTCTGTGATGGTTTTGTAAATGATACACATGATGAAATTTAACCAGGAAATATGGCTTGCTCATGTAGCTAACAGGTCTTAAGTTTGGGTGAAAATTCATAAACAGATATGATCATGCAAAACCTCAGTGCCTCCTAGCATCAGCCTGAGAGGGGTTTCTAACATAGATAAAGAAATTTTGCAAACCCTTTTTCCATACCTAAATTAAAAGTGGAGTAGGGAGAAGGACTGTAAATAGTTCTTTATAAAAATTCTCAATGTCACTTCCCTGCTACTTATCCCTAAAGTCCAGGCAGGCCTTTGGAGCCAATAATTAAATAAAAATACAGTTTATTAATCTCAATATTCTGTTTGTGTATACTTGCTTTTCCTTTGCTCTTTTCAATATCTCCGGTGTCTTCTCTTTCTTGTTTCCCATTTCACACTTTCATGTATCTCCCCTTTTTTCTACTGCTTCTATTTGCTCTTTGTTATTTCCTGTCCTCTTCATCTGTGTTCTCTCTCTCCCCGCCCCCATCCTCTACCTCATTTTTCTTTCCTCAAGTCCGCTATCCATTTCCCTAATGTTGCATCTTGCTCACACTGTCTCTCCCCCTCCCAAAGAAGGCGGGTGATGGTGTAATTTATTTTACCACTCTGTAATTTACCTGAAGCTGGATGAATAACGAAAAATAGTGATTTGTCAAATAAAAATATCACCAGATGCTTTAGGCACCTGATCCAAAACCCTCTGAAAATCAGTGGAAGTCTTTCCATTGATTTAATGTACTTTGGATCAGGCCTCAAAATGTATTTTACTCAAGTTATATATTAATGAATGATTCAGCTCGCTCTATAAACTGGAGAAATCTTTGAAGACATCTGCAAAATTAATGACATTATTTTATGATTATTCTTTGTCTTGCTCTGTATTTATCACATGGATCTATTGATCGATCTAGTCACATATATAAGCACACTTTATTGGCACCAAAATAGATCAGCTTCTCTAATTATTTGGTTGCATCTTTCTTTACATTTTGTGATGCCATAAGGTCTTGGTTTTCTGCTTTTAAATTGCAAGGAAGAAAGGGAAGAGATCTGCAGCTGCGCTGAGAACTCCCACAAAAAGATTCACTCCAGCCATTCCCATTATATCACATCTTTAATACGATGTAGTATTTTATATCGCAGATTTAATGCAGGAAGCCCAGTCCCAAGCACAATAATGTTTGGAGAACAACATTCAGAAGCAGGAAATTACAAGGATGCTGACAGGTTTTTAAGTGTTGTTTAAACCATAGAAGATTATGCTCTTTGTTACCCAACTCCTTTGTTTGGGAAGCAGCATGGTGCTAATAAATCTAAAGTTTATTTCAAGATTAATATCAAGGACTGCAAAATACAGATGAAATTTATAAACCTTTGTGTTTTATAATTGTTTCTACATAGGACTGGAATGTTGAATGACACTGAAATAATTTTTTTCCCTGTGAGAAGCATCAGAATTTTAAGTAGCTTAATTTCCTCTATTCGGTGCCTGATCCATAACCTCCAATGATCACTATTCTGGTTAGATTTGAAGGGCCAGATTCACCTCTCACTTACACCAGGGGAAATGAGGAGTAAAGGCACTTAAGTAAGTAGAATTACACTATTGTGAAACTGGTACAAATGAGATCAGAATCAGACCTGAGGTACCTAGATCTTATTCAGCGGTCTACAAGATATTTTGGGACATTATTATTGTAAGCATTTCTTGGTATTTTATTTAAGGAGGCACTAGTTATGTCTTAAAAATATTGCAGTGGTTCAGTATTCAAATCTGCTATGCAATTAAGATTTGTTTCTTATTGATTTATGTTACTGCACAAAATACTTTGCTTGGAGCTGTCAGTCAGAGAGTTTCATGAATCATTACCAAAACATTAGGGAGTTGCATTTACAATGTACAGAAATCCATTTTAATCCAAAAAAATAGACCTTGTTGCAGTGGCCTTGTTTTCCCTATTCTGTTTCCTTGTAATTTGGAAAAATGCTTAAACGATTATGTTGCCTGAATCCTGCTTGCAAACCTGTTGCTAAATGGAGAAGGGGAAGTGGGTTATAAAAAAAAAAAAAAAAATCAAGATGGGAACAAATATGAATTCCTTGGCTCAACAAATAAATTACACCTATCCTACACCACCCACATGTCAATCTGGAACCACAGGTGCTGCCTTCAGAGCACAGTTGGTGCTTTCTTCTGTGGCTGGCCACCAGTGTGAATGGGAAGTTGTGGTTATGACCTTGGCCTTTTTGTATAGATTCCATGGGGAGAATGGCCTTGAGAAAGGCAGGTAAGAGCCTCTATAGTAGCTTTCCCTGTGCATTTCTTCTACCCTCCTGTTAGCACATGTACTCAGGGCCATCACAAACTGGCCCTCTGAGACAATAAAATTAAAATTTCACACCCAAAATTATGTTAACTACGTTGTTCAGGTCACAGAGCATCACGCTCAGAAATTATGAGACATGAGAATAAAAGCAACCTATGGGAGTTTGAGCTCTGCCCCTCTTCTGCATAGTCTTATGATGCTGTCTTTAATCACATGATTGAATATTTAATCACATGATTTCATATTGTTGTTTTCATAAAAGGATGGGGTTTTATTGCTCTGCATGGGCCCCAGATCCTGTCCACCTCAACACCAAATATCTACATATGCTCTCATACAAAGATCCCCCTCTTACTTCCTCCTGCATTCGATGGGACACACTAGCACAGTCTCCTTGCGTTTGGTGCAGTATAGGACTGTACCATTTCATCTACAGTCAAGATAATATATTGCTCTGGTAGAGAGAGCCCGAATCCTCCCCCAGCCCCGACACCACTGACATAAACTGGAAAGTCTAGGATTATGAAGTGAAAACAAAGGAAATTTAATTAAGGGAAAAAATAATACATTCTATTTTAGTATTTGTTGTAGTCTTTCTCACTGTTACTACAGCCTAACCGAGTGGTTCTCAAAGTGCAGTCCATAGACCACTAGAGGTTCATGAGTCTTGCAGGTGTGCTGTGGACTTGGGGCTTGCCCTCCCCTCTACAGCAAGGAACCTGTGCTGGTGCTCCATGCCCCCCCCCATGAGGTTGGAGTGCTAGCACTGGCTTCCCACTGTGGGGAGGAGGCGAGCCTCATGGGCCAGATCGGGCCTGCGGGGGAAGGAAGTGGCTCTGTGTGCTGCCAAACTTCCTCCCCCTAGCTGGAGGAATGGCAGCACAGGAAACTGATTGCCTGGAGACTTTCCCTGCTGCTTCCATTGGTCTGGGGGCAGTGCCTGGGAGCAGCAGGAGGCATGGAGCCAGAAAAGAGCCCCCCATCCTTCTCCTGCTGAGACCCCACACCCCTGTCCATTCCTGCACTCTACCTCCCACCCAGACCCTCCATCCTTAGTCTGCTCCTGCACCCTACCTCCTGGTCAGACCCCGCACTCCCACCCCATCCTGCACCCATTTTGTCATCATGAGCAGTTGGTTGGTGATCCTCGGATAGGTCTGTGTTGAGCAGGATGGGGCTTGAGCCAAAAAGTTTGAGAACTAATGGCCTAACCCTATATTATTTAATTATATTATCGGTAGTTCATACCAATAATATAATTAAATAATTGGCCCCTTCAAATTACTGGCCTGCTGCAAAGTGGGTATCTGCTTGTGTATATTTCAACCTCTTGAGAAATACAAGCACTTAATCTTAAAATGTTAGCTTCTCATAATAAATAAGTGTCTTTTCTGCTTTACTTATTTCTTTACTTATTTCATATCATTTGTCAAACATGATATCTAAATTTGGAAAGTATGAATTGTTTAATAAATGTGATTTCAGTCAGCTTTTACATGTAAGCATATACAACACTTCTGAAAGCTGACTGTGAATGAAAAACAATTAGGGCTGTAGTCTAATCTAATGCATGTTAAAGCCATAAATAATTATTAATGTGTTTTCAGTGGGCAGTAGCTCCTTTTCATGAGGAGATCTAGCAGTTCTTACTTAGGCAAAACTCACACTGAAATGAAAGAGAGTTTTGCTTGAGTAAAGACAATAGGATTAGGCATTTGATGACATGCTTGGCCACAAGGGCAGTATTATTTTCAATGTATGTGGAAAGGAGATAAATGGCGGCATGACTAATCACCCCCAAAAGATGTCCATGAAAAACAATAGCAAATAAGAAAGACTGTTTCTATGTGACCTTGTGGCAAAATATTGAATACTGTAAATAATGTGTATTCGCTTCTTTGGTTCAGATCATTGTTAGGGTATTTCATGTTAGACATACATACTTAGGGCATGCCTTCACTAGGAAATTATTTCAAAATAATAACTCCTGAAATAACAATTTGAAATAGTGTGTCCACACTACAAGGAAGCCTCAAAATTAGTCCTAGGCAAGCTCGCTTAATGTGGATGTGCTACCACGACTTAGAGCCCCAGGAGGCACTGGGGAGTAATTACTTTGAATGACTCTGGGGAGTAGTTATTTTGAAATAGCAGCAGTGGAGCATCCACATTACCATTATTTTGAAATAACTATTTCAAAATAAGTGTTATTCCTCATGGAAAGCAGGAGTTATTATTTCAGATAACCAGCCCCTTGTTTCTAAATAACGGGATTGGTAGTGTGGATGCTCTGCTTGTTATTTTGAAATAAGGGGAGTTATTTCAAAATAACTCTCTAGAGTAGACCAGGGCTTAAATTCCAATACCATATTTATGTTCATTTACTGAAGAATATTTTGTAAAGCACTAGGGGGCCCTGACTCTAATCAGACTGGCCTCAATCTTGGAGTCCTTCTTCAGGCAACCCTGCCATTTGTTTTGCAGCAGTGTCTTATTGCAGTTACTCCTAATTTACACTGATGGAAGTAAAATTCAGATCAAACCCCTCAACGTTTTTCTTTCTTTCTTTCCTCTTTCTTTTGTTATCCTCAACATGACTCCCACTTCGAGTTTGCTTGCTCCTGGCACTCTGGATTGAACCAGCAGGGTGTCTTACTCTATGGACCCAAACTCTGGTTGAGACCAATTGGGAGGCTTCTGCATGGGTTGATATGGTCAAGCAGTTGGCTGGGCCACTGATGAGCCAGGGCTGCTCAGTGCAAGGGAAGACTCTGACTTAGAGGTTCTTCACCACAAAGGGAGTCTGTGAATGGCTGTGAGATCTAGTGCCTGCAGCAGGCAGTTCCAGACCTGTAGAAACCAACATCCAGAGAGCTGATTCAGTGCTGGGACCCAAAAGCCATCTTACACCCCCAACAGAACTCCAGTCCAAGGATCCAAGAGAGGACCCTATCCCACCAAGTGGTAAAGAACACTTTTTTAAAGTCATCCAATGTCCACAGCACTGTGCCATTCATCTTCAGATTCATCCTCAAGGTGCCATCTGCCTGGGAGGGTGCCAGGAAAGTAGCTGGGGGCTGGGAAGAATTGTGAGTGATGGGAGGTTGGAAACTTGTTCATTTCTTGATATTCTAGTGCTTATTATTTAACCCTTCCTCAGATCTATTGTTCTGCTCTGAATAAAGTCCATGATTTGTTATACTGTTATATTTTGGGTGTCTGAAGTCTTTTCAAGGGTGATGTTTGTGAACTGTATTTTACACACCTTGTAAGCAGGAATAGCATTGTTCATTTGCCCAAAGGATAGCACCCCCGTGTCAACCACACCCTGGGTGAAGGCATGAGATATCACAAAAAAGGTCTAAGGACTAAACCCATATTAGGAAGAGCAAGCACCAGGGAAGAGGCATGAGCCAAGCCACGGAGAAGAGACTACATTAATAATAACATATTTTCGGTATGTCTGAGAGAGCAGACAGAATGGCAAATATCAGTGCAATTCCTTGTATTTTCACCTAGGCACTAGATGAAGATGCTAGAGCCCAAAGCACAGGCTTTGCCAGGAGTACTGGTGATAGAGAATTTGCCAACTGAGGCAGGGATTTTTAATCTAAAGCACGAGAGAAAATGCAATTGGGTATGATGTAGAGCAGTGGTCTTCAATGTTTTTAAGCATGAGATCATTTTTTGAATTTAAGTGCAATCCAGGATCTACCTCAAACCCAAACACCTTGCTTGGCCTCCTTCCCACCCCTTCTCCGGGGTCCCGCCCCTGCTCACTTCATCATCCCTCCCCGATCCTCGCTCACTTTTATCAGGCTGGGGGCAGGAGTTTGGGGTGCAAGAGGGGTTCAGGACTGGGGCTGGGGTTCAGAATGTGGGCTCCAGCTAGCTTACCACAGGTGGCTTCTGGGTAGTGGTACAGGGGACTAAGGCAGGCTCACCCCTACTCTGGCCCTGCACCACACCCAAAAACAGCCCGCAAACTCTCTTCATCTTTGCCCTCCTCTGCTCTGTGGAGATGGGGTACAGGGTGGGGGAAGGGCACCCTGACATCAGCTCACACCCCCTTCCTCTTCTTCCCAGGCCCTGTACAGCAAGCAGGAGGCTCCCAGGGGTGAGGGGCACCTCCAAGGCAAAGGGCAGGAGCAGCACAGCCATGCTGAGAGGGGCAGATGAAGTGCCAGCACTTGAGACCTTCCCAGCCAAACCTCTCAGGATCACCCGTCCAAGATCAACCAATAGATCCTGATCTACTGGTTGGTGACCACTGATGTAGAGCTACATTTTTATAGTTATTTTGCCCCCGCATCACTCCTATGGCTATAGTCACTTAGCTGAAAGCCTCCTTACGAGAGATTGAAGAGGATGCTGCCCACGTAATACTATCTGAACAAGCACAAACTACAAACAAATACAGCTTCTTCAGCTATTGGACCACTCTATGCATGTTGAGCCATATTCTAATCTCATTTACACCACTGTTAATCCAGAGAAGCTCCACTCAAGTCAGTGCTGTTACTCCTGAGTTACAGCAGCACTCCTGAGAGCAGATCCTGGCTTGATAAATATATCTATAATAATAATAATAATAATATTCATAAGGTACGTTTAATCTGTTCTACTTTTACTTTTCAAAGGTTAAAAAACCCCTTGTTTCACCTGCTTGCCAGTTTGTTCTTTCTATGCTGTGCTTCTCATGTGGTTACTTTCTCTTCAGCTAAATCTAGTATATAAACTTCCCTAGCCTAAACATGTTCAAGTAGGGAGACGACATAAACATGTTGATGGTTTCTCTTGGACATTCAGCCATATGCATCCTTTAGTAGAGCCATAGCATGCTTGTTTTGTGGCAAAATATGAAGGAGAGTCAGCATCTGAGAGAGGATACCCCTGTATTGGCTATAGAAGAAAGGCAACCCCCAGTCCTGGAGAATCCCCAGGAATTCATGGGAGGCCAGTCTGTGTAGAGTTCTTATAGTGTCACACTGGCTTTGACTCCTGGCAACACTCTGTCCTAACGAATCCATCATGACTTCATTAGGACTCCCCCTTGATGTGGCTCCCAGGCAGGGCTGGCCTTACCATGAGGCAAACTGAGGCGGGTGCCAGACTGTGGGGGGGAGAGAGGGGGCGCCACTAGGACCCAGAGTGTAGAAAATTGTGTCTGCTGCTGGTACATATGTATTCTCTCTGCTCTAGATGCACACAGATGGTGGAGTGTCATGAGAGGAGTAGAACAGGAAGAAGGCAGAATTGAGACCTTTCCAAGTTTTGGCCCAAGTGAGGGGGAATGGGGGAGTCATTTGAGTTCCCCGCCTCAGGTGCCAAAATGTTGTGGACCAGCCCTGCTGCCAGGGGTGTGGGGAAAAGACCATCCAGACCCAGTCTGCATTGTTGTCTCTGGGGATCTCCAGGAGAGCAGAGTGGCGATGATGTTTCTTGGTCCCACCACCAGTCTCCATCAACCGCCCAGAGCAGACCACAGGGCTAAAGAATCCAGTGTAGAAAGGCTGGATTTGCAGAGAGAGAGCTTCCCACTAGTTCCCCTCCATGTATGGTTCTCAGGAATGATCCCACTAGAAAGGGATCAGTAGCTACTTGGAAATGCCAGGACATATGTAGAAGCACACACAGGCCAAAGAATCTATGGAAGAAGCAGGCCCATGTATGATGGATCTCTAGGCCTGTAACTGCTCTCCTGGGGTACGTCTACTCAGCAACATTATTTCGAAATAACTTCGTCCACAACTACACAGCAGGTAGTTATTTTGAAATAATGTTGAAATAGTGTCAAGCTGGAGGACTTCTTACTCCGACTCCTGTAACCCTCATTGTAGGAGGAGTAAGGGAAGTCGGAGGAAGAATGCTCTATTTCGAAATAAGTGCTGTGTAGATGCTCCCAATTTCAGTTTCAAAATAAGCTATGCAATTGATGTTCTGTTTGCCCACCTTCCTGTTCCCTGGTGACACAGCTGCCTCCTCACCAGGGTGCTTGCACTTCTGAGACCTCGCTGATGGGGTTCACAGAGTACATGGGTAAGACAGCTTGTTAGCGAATCCAGTGTTTATGTCAATCTTGTCCCAGGATTTTATCTTTCCCATGAAACTGTATATACAGCTTATGATCATGTCCTTACAGTGTTTATGTTTAGTGATTGTAGATGTTTTGTAGATGTGGGTTTTCATGTCAAGGTCTGTCAGGCAGGGATAATCCTGCAAACAACATGTATAGACCCTTTCCCCCTGCCCAGATAGAAAACAGGTAGGGGACATTTTTTTTCTAAGTCTTTCACCGCAGTGACCCAATATGCTCCATTGTGATTAACTGTCTCCCTCCTCCTATCCCCCGGTATGTGCTAGCAATTTAGTTTCCTTTTTCTGACAATTCTGAACAGTTACTCCATTTTTTCAGCTGGTTTTGTGATGCCAGCCATGCAGCTATTCACAGTATATTCCATCAAAGAAAACCTTTTTGTTCCTGCCCCCAGTGGAGAACAAGGTAGCCTAAATCTTTGTTTGTTTTTTACCTGGCAAGACTCCTCAAATGCTGACAGTGATTTGCGCCAAATTAGATTTGTGGGCCTTGATGGTTCAAGACAATAATGATACCAGTTCTAAGAGTAAGAAATAAATGTACACTGACTAAACAAATCACTCTTCTCATTCTTGTGCACAGCCTTGGGCATTTCGAAACGTTTCCAGAAGAGTCACAATAGCTCATGTCAAGGTCTGAGCCCTGTAGAACCAGAAACATAATTAGTTCCAAAAGTAGATGGTCCCTTCAGTAGCTATAAAGAAGTGCTGCCATTATTCACCCACTTGGGATCTCTATCTGCCTCTCAGCTTCCCCTACAACAGCAGGCCAATGTGGTGGGGATGAAGGAGCTTTATGAACCCTTTCGTGCCAAGCAGATTATGTAAATTCCCCTGCAAAATCCAACTTTCATGTCATGAGTTCAGCCACAGTTTAGATACAGTGTAAAGGTTTAAAGGGTCTATGCCTGCTCCTTCCATACTCCTAATGCAGGTGGTGTAGTAAGGACAGCTTGGAGATGAAGATACGGTGAAAGGAGGAATTGCTTTGGCCATTTACCGGTATCATAATAGACCACAGAGAAGCAAGGCTGGGGCTTCTCTAGGTTGTACCGGGAAGCAAGCAGGCGCCTGATCAAGGGCTAAATTAGGCACAAAGGCAGGAAAATGGCTATGGGAGAATCCACTCCCCTGTGGAGCCTCACAGCAAAGACACTGCAGCTTCTAGACTGTCAATCAAGCAGATACACCATTGCTGCTATTTCTTTTGCTCCTACAATTTACAGTTTTATTGAGATATTGCCCAGAGAAGAGATACGCCTGGAAAATAGCATTATATCAGTATTGGAAACAGGTGATACCAGTAAGAAATCCCAAGGGCCGGCTGCTGATTCCTATGCCACGAGATGAACTGTGAGAAACCAAAATAAGCTGGAGCTAAAGAATTTGCAATGGCCATCTGTGGTAATTATAGCAACAGCAGCAGCAGTCCTGGTGATGGTCCAGAAGTAGAGGGCCATATTCTCTGCTGGCATATCTGCTGGCATAAATTGGTAGCTCTCTAGTCTGCGTCAATTTATACCAGCACAGAATCTGGCTCAGTGTCCTCGCAACAGCAACCCTGATCTGAACTCTCATGCACATTTGAGAAACTAAAGGAAGAAATGCTTGAAAGGAGGCAGAAGTATAATTTGTTCCTACTCTCCTACAGGAAAACATCTTATCCTACAGTAGTGGTATTATTTCCAAGTTGGCACATAGCAAATCCTTCTTTTCAATGGGCCTTAGTCTTCCACCCTTACTCAGGTGGCATAATATCTTTCTCTGAAAATGGTCCCACAGAAATCACTGCTATTCTCCTGCAGCACCTTCTGCCCTTGGAAGGGTTCTCTACCTGGCTTCAGGCAGCACCAGAAAAGCTAGTGCCTCCATGCATCACACCTGCAGTGATATTTGTTGTTATGAAGAATAGAGAAGGAAAGAGGGAAACTAGCCCTTTGACAGTTGGTGTTATCAGCACTTTCCTCCCCTACTCCCCTCCTCTGCTCCCCCGAGAAGCAAAAAGAGTGTGATCTAATGGATGCGCTGCTGGTAATATCTGAGCATAAAGAGTGCCAAGACTGGTTGTAGGCTTATCACAGCGTACACATTTCTTTCAAATGAAGGCTCAAATTGTCACTGTCACCGTACTATGGATTGTATCTTAATCTGAGTACAGACATGTTAATTTCTGAATAAGTCCCTATTTTTTTTCTGTTTTCTTTGGGTAGTAGAACATGATATGTGAGAATGGTTCTGGCTTCTTCAAGCATTGAGCCTGTTGCGAAAAAGGCATATCAGTGCACGACTACTTCTCTGTCTCCATGATGTGAGTCATTCCTGCCCCCAAAATCCAACAGATATAATACCGAATACCGTATTCATCACACAATGTGTATGCCTCTGCTAAATCAGCTGCAGAACACATCATAAGGTGGTAGCTTTACTTAACACAAACGATGAGGGATGCACATAGAAGTCCATTAATTAAAGAAAAAGGAACAGATCCTCACCTGAAGTAAATTGGGTTAGCTCCATTGGAGCCAATAAAGCTAAGCCAATTTACACCAGCTTGGAGTCTGGCTTAAAGTTTTCTGAATGAGTAATAACCATGTATTTTTTCTTCACAATGCTTTCTTTTTACCACATTTTTTTCACTTCTGCTGTTTGGCACCAAGAATGCTACTGGGGCAATACTTTGATTTGAACTCAAGCACTCATTTGGGGGCAATTCATACTTCATACTCTAGCAACACTTAATAGGTCTAATGACAATTTTCTTCCATGTAGATACAATAAAATTGTTCCCTGTAATCTATTTCCTTTTCCCGCCCTGTTGCATTCTGCTGTTAGCTGGTGGCCAGCAGAACTTACACGCATTCCATGCTGACACACTGTTGTGCATGTCCTTGATTTGCCAATCCCTTAGTTTATAGCTAACCAAAAACTGATTCCTCTGGCTCCCTTGTGATTGGTTTCAACATTTAGGGCCAGAGACTCACTTGTGTCAAGTGGCATAGCTGCATTGCCTTCAGGACACCAGTCTCCTATCTCCTTTCTTCCTTGATACTATTTTTTGAATTCTCCATTGTTCATTATTAAACTTTCCCATAGACATAGAAGTCTGGTAAGTATTATTTTAATTTTAAACAAAACCTCAGCTTGCTCTTTTTCTCTCTCTCTAGTTGGAATTTCCCAAAATCAACCAGGTTCAGTATTTTCATAAAAAGTCCTTGGATGGAGTAAGATGGGTTTCAATTATCATTTAGTGATGTGAAGATTTAATTTCATGAAGGAATTAAGGCTGACATTTCCTGTTTATTTACACAACACCACAGATCATTAAGGTTACTATAAATTTGAACTTTGGTAGTTCAACAATGGAGTATTTCAGGATTATTGCAAAACTGGATTTTAACTCTTCTAATCGCATTATTGTTAATTACCTTATCAACACTGGACCCCACAACAGAGTATGTAGCGACACCCTAGAACTGTAAAGTTCATTTATGTTTGATGAAGGAAGAGGTAAGCAGTTGTTCCATTGGTGTCAGCAATGAGTTTCATAGTTTGTGGGGAGACTGTAATTTTGCTTTTAAATTCCTTATCCGAGATCTTTACCAAGAAAACCATCGATCCATGGTATATATTGGTGGGGAAAAACAAAGTTGTTTTTATTCCCTCTTCCCTTGGGGCAACGGATTCAAAAATCCTACCACAAGTCTGGCAAGTTAAGATTCTGAAACTTATTATTAAATGTGGTGTTTACAATTCCCAACCTGTTTGCAGGCACCAACAATCTAACAGCACCCACTTGAGTGTACCAAGAGACACTTACTGGCAGTAGTTTGCTGAAGTTCCAGCCTGGCTACATTATTGTTAACTGAATTTTTGTGTATTGAGTAGAAGCTCTAATTAGCTATTTTAAGGATTTAAATGATCCTCCTATGACACTACAGACCTAGCATCCTTAGTTATATGCTGTCAGAAATCTCTATAATATATTTAGTTTGGAAACACAAACTGTAAGACATTTATTTGTAAGCTGCCAAATAAAATAAAGATAGATTTCATAAAATTCACACCAGAAAATAAAGGGCTATGTCTTGCCTTTGAAGTAAAATTAACCACCTAACATTTTACTGAGCATTTGATTAGACAGAAAGAATAAACAAAACTTCTTGCAATGTATAATTGTAGCAATCAATTCAGGCTTTATATAATACATTTTTGTTTTACAATACGGCTTTGAAAAAATGGCATTTATTTGGAAAATACATACAAGATTTTATATCAACAACTATGCTCTAGACTATCAGTGGAGGAGCCCCAATTTACATCAGTGAGGGATTTGGCCTTGTATTTCTAAAGGTTATACATCAGCTTGCTTATGGGAATGTATTTAGTTAGGGCCCACTTCATCAAAATGTTTCAACATGCACTAAACTTTAAGCATGCACTTAAGTCTCATTGAAGTCAATTGGACTTAAGGATTTGCCTAAATTACGCATGTGTTTATGAGTTTTGGTGAGCAGGGTGAATTACTGATTCAGGTCCCCAAAACCCATCATACGTGTATATTTTACTAGACACTAGATATTTTACTAGATATTTTAATGTCACATTTTCAATGTTTTTTCTGTTTTTTTCTATAGTTTATGCAGAGCTGGTACCATGACATCAAAATTAGGCCATAGATTGACATCAGTTTTTAAGCAGAATTCTCTGAAATCACGCAATGTTGACATTTTTAATGGCAGTCTTAAAAAGATGCTTAGGATTTGCATAAATCTGAAATACCCTGTTACTCTGAGCTTGTTCCCACCAACCAAAGGGGAAGTGCATTTACCGGGTAAAGTGAAGAAGTTTCTTGTTTTGGAGCTACTCTATATACAATCAGGGGCTACTAAATTCCAGATGTGTCAGTGTGTTGCCTTTCAAAATAAAAAAAAATTACCTTAAAAAAAAGGAAAAAAGTCAGAGAGATTGCTGGAGCTGTATTCAAATTGGTTTAAAATAAGGAAAATGCGTTTAGTAGGTTAAGCTAATTCCCAATGGATGTTTGTTCGCTTTTACAACACTACCATATGATTTGGCTGTATATATCATACATGGCAGTCTTTGTTTATGTGAACTTGCCAGAATTGACACAGCAGAGTTGTTTTAAAAGAAGGTTTCAGGGGTTTTTTTTTTTTTGGCAGAACTGAGTGAAAAGATGGCATGGTGAAAACCTATACTATGCCTTATTCTTCCAGAGACCACTGTCAGTCTTCCATTCTTAAGGAAGTCAATTCATCATATTCATTTAAAGTAAGGGTGGAGGGAATCACAGGAATTGGTTTTGCTTTTTCCTTAATACCTCTTTTTTTTCTTTTAGCTACACTCATGTTGAAAAAAAGAAGCCATGTTGGAAAAAAGACACAAAACTTCTGCACATACATTTGCAGCAGGACTGCAGAAATATGATGATAGTCCCTGAGTCACTGACCTGTAGCTTCAGGTTAGTTTAGAAACTAAAGCAGTGGGAAATATTCAGGATGAATCATGAGCAATATTGGCATTGTGTCCCTTCATCTGAAAATATTTCCTTTATTTTAATGTGACAATGTTGTTTGCATATGACATATTACACGGGCTTAATTCTAAAGTTAGATATGCATCAGAACATATCCCTATCTGAAATACCTACTAGTGAGCCTTTGTTACATAAAATCTATAATGACTTTTCCAAAATACACCATAATACACATCTCTATGTCTGAGATTAAAATCCAGTTTTTAAAAATGGGATCATAAAGTTAGGATTATAATTCAGATCATGTTTAGGTGCCTAACTGTGTTATTTGGTATGTTTTACAATCTCCAAGCACTGTGCTACTCTCAAAAATCAGGCTACTTTTAGATGCCTATATATATGAATTTAGGAGCTGAACTTCAAGCCTCATCTTATAAAAATCTTGACCTAAACTGCGAATATCAGATCAAATGCTGACACATTTTCTATTATGTGGAGATCCTTCCCTCTTCTCCTAGGGGTATGTTTAGACTACAAGCCTCTTTCAAAAGAGGCTTTTTCAAAAGAGCTCTTTCGAAAAAGCCTCTTTCAAAGGAGATCGTCTAGACAGCCACAAGAGTTTCAAAAAAGCGAGTTGCTTTTTCAAAAGAGAGCACCCAGGTAATCTGGATGCTCTCTTTCGAAAAAGCTCTGTTTGCATTCAAGAATGCCTTTTTTCGAAAGAGCTCTTTCGAAAAAAGGCATTCTTCCTGGTAAAAGTAGGTTTACCAATATCAAAAAATGACTGCATTCTTTTGATTTAATTTCAAAAGAATGCAACGGCAGTCTAGATGCAAGTGAAGTTTTTTTGGAAAAAGGCCACTTTTTTTCACAAAAACTCCATAGTTTAGACACACCCTAGAGTCCTAAAAATATCTAATACATTTACTTGCCCTTCAACATTTCCTTAGAATGACCATGAACCTCTAGCTCAGAAGGACTGTACCTTTGAAGCACATTATTAACTGGCTATATAGGTTACTGTGAAGCAATGTACACTACTCAGAAGACAATATTATGGGAGAAAATGTAAGTGTATGAATATTTCAGGAGTACAGGAAAGGTGAGTGCAAAGAAACTCCAAGAAGGCAATGGACTGAAAGCAGCAGAACATAAACTGATATTAAAGCCAAATTATTCTCTTATATACACTGGATAAAATCAAGAATTAATCCATTTTTACTAATGGAACTAGTTTGGATTTACTCTGATGTGAGAGCAGATTTTGTCCCTAAAATAGTAAAGCACAAAAAAACATTAAAGCCTTTCCTTTACGCACAGGATAACATATGTGTGGAACTAACTAACAAAGGCAATAAAGAACATATTCCAAAAGGAATTGGACAGGCACTTTAGAGGAAAGAAATAAGGATACAAACACCAGCTAAAGTAAATACGTAAAAGGAAAGATGGACTCATACAAATTGTATATCCTAAATTACTACAATAATTCTCCCACATATCCCATGCCTTTATCTAAGCATAGTAGGTTTGATTTCTCACTTTTTGTATTACATATGATTATATTCTAAAGAGATTTGTCCAATTTCCACCCAATTTATAAAATAACATGGAGAATACTGATTCTTCTTATTTACATAAGATGTATATTATCCATACTGGATTGGGTGGGAAAACTTCAGAGCATATTGACAAGTCCCACTAAAGTAAAAAAAGAAAAAGAATACAGCACAAAAGTGCCTTTTAGGTTGAACTGGTTTTTAGGATTATTTTTGAATGCCAAATTTATAACAAACTTTTCATAAGTGAGTGACTATTCATTGCCATACCCGTGTGCATATTAAAGCTGCACTTGATTACAGTCTTTTCCATGCTAATGGCAGAGACTTGTGCAGCCAATAAAACACTAGATTTGACTTCATTACATCAGCAATATTTATCAAAGGTAAAAAAAATGCTATTGATCAAAGTCTCCAGTGAATTAGACAATAGATTTTGGTGAACATCAGAGAGTTTATGTCCTCTTATTCTATGGCCCTTCTTGAACACATTTTTCTTTTGGCAAATGTAATGAATTTTTCACCTTCTGTTTAGGTTCAGGAGGTCACATTTTAAGCACTAGACTGTTTTGCTGCAAACTTGTATTTATTTGGTTGGATTTCTCCTTCAGAATATCAGTATCCTAATAGGTAGCATATATTGATGTTCTTCACCATTGATCCGTCTTTTGAGCACTATAGCTGATTTTCCTTCTCTTGGCATGTGAAGCTCTGTAGCGTGTTCCTTTTCCCCATTACCTGAATATTTGCTATGGTGCTAAGAAAAGAAGATATGGATGCAGGTACAAGTAGGTCTCCCTAACACAGCTATGTATCAACTCAATCATTTCCAGTATTCAATCTGCAGATAGATGTTGTCTCATTATTGATTTATATTGCATAAATGATTTGTTTGGATGTGAGACTTGCCTGGTTTCCTTTTATGGTTAAAAGGAGGCATTCAGGCCAGTATTTGAAATTTGTGCACATGGATGTCTGTCAGGTCACATGGGGATGCATATTTTGCACTCTAGTTTCTTGTTAAATAACATGCAGCCATTGCCGCTACATTTCTGTGTCAAGGATCTATGGGCACAAAAAGCATGTATATTTTTAATAACAGATTATTAGTAGAAATAATAGTAGAAATCCAATGCTCCAATGGTTTCCCTCTAATTTTGCTATGTTTTTAAAAAACTTTAGCCAGATTCTAGCCTGGCATAAATGGCTTAGCTCCTTTGACTTCAGGAGAACTGTACCGATTTAAACTAATGGATGGTCTGGACACTTATTTAACAATAACAATTCCTAAAGGATGGAATCTGGTTCTAACCTCTTGCCTCCTCCCTACTGTTGCTGTAGTACATTGATACTTGCAAGTTAAGTTCTATTTGGTCAGCTACAAGTTTGATACTGAACTGTGTAATACAAAACCTTCTGTAGATATTTTAGAAAGCCATTCCTTGTGCTTCTGAGCAGCAAACAGCCCATCGCTAAGAAGGCCACGCCTTGTCAGCATGAGCTGCTGACTTCAATGAAACAAAATTCTGACCTAATCGCTAACTCTAGAATTAATCTAAAAAAGAGAGGTTTTAATAGGAAAAAAGCAGAGCTGGTATGCTAAGCCAATATATGTTTTTCAATATATATGTGAAATATTCTAAATCTAATTAAATGTGATAATAGTTAAGGTCAAAAAAATCAAACTAAATGCTTTTATGTTTTTTGGGTGTGGGGGGGAAGGGGTTGCCTCCCTGAGTATTCCAGATCAAATTTGATCCTGGTTGGGTTTTTTTCTATTTCTGTTAAATGTCCATTGAATCAACAAGACTATTAGCATGAGTAAAGTGAGCAGCATGAGTGGCTAAATGTGCAGATAGACATAAAAATTAAATTCCTACTTCCAAGGAGATCTGTAAAAAATAAAGTTTTGCTTGTCCCCTTTGCCCACAATCTTTATAATGCATAAAGGAGACCTGCATGGTTTTTTTAGTTTTTTTAAACTTTGGTCAGCCTTAGAAATATCAGAGTTTGTATAGCCAGGTTTTATAGAGGAACTCTGTGAATAACTGAAAACCTAGGGTTTTACAACATCTTAAGAGACATAATGGGATTATGACATTGCAAGAGACAAGACACCGAAACACAAGCAGTTGAGAGGAGAAAGGATTTGTAGTCAGCCTGTGTAAAAACCCTTTGTTTTTCATTTGTTTTATTAATCCCTATTTAACTCAGATTTTGACATATGCGGAAGAAAAGCTCTTGTTTTTAAAGATTCAAAAAATCTCTGTTTCTTCAATTGATGTCTGACAAAGCTTCCACTACATTTCCCTAGTATTCAACCGAGTCCTCTAGGAAAAACAGAAAATGTAATGCTCCTGATATTTCTTAAGTGAAATGCAAATTGATTAAAAAAAACCATGCAAGCCTTTTGTATACATCACAAGAGGTGGAAAATGCAGAAGCACAATTTTTCAATTTCAGGTCACCATTAACTACTATAGCAGAGAGTGAAAACTGTTACCTCAATAAAATGGAAGCTGCTGAACTGTATAATTACACATTTTAGGGAAAGGTGGCTCTACATCATGGTTGAAGAGGTCATGTGCTTAGAATAACCATCAGAATTACCTTTTAAAGTACAACTATTAAAAGTTTGTTTCCAAAGGGTATAAGGTATTAATGAATCAAGTCCTGTGGTTCTTATCTGTTGCCATTTTTCTTTTTAAAAAAATCATGTGATGAATAATGACAGTGATGCACTTTTAAAATATGAATTTTCTATCAACTAGTAACTTTTTGGTAAGATAATTTGACTCCTTACAAAAACATTGCCATTTGATAATGATATATGAGTCATATGACAGCTACATTTTCTATGTAAATGTTCGTATAAGATGCAGCAAGATGCTTCTTTTTGGTTACAGACTGTACAATTAAATAATGTTTAGTTCTAATTCAGGATATTACTGTATTTCCCATTAAAAAAGACCAGTCCCACAATGATCATTTTGCCATTGATTTTCAGTTATTTAAAAGACTGGTTTGAAGTCCAGAGATTAATGTGGCATTTTCCTATTTTAGCAAGAGAACTGTTAATGTTAAAAACAAAGATTATGAAACAGCATTATTAACAGTAAAGGAAATTCATCTTGAGTATTCCAATATTTTGTTTTCATACTTAATGTTTAGTAATTTGAGAGGGGGTATACATTACATATAAATTAAAATAAACTAATACAGAACTATATTATTGTGACAATTGACCTTGAAACAGATAGAAGATTAAGGTGGACATGAGTTTCTACAGAGCATCTGAAATATATTTGCTTTGAAAAAGTTTCTTGGAAACTTTAAAAAGCCAGTAATAGCCCTACTTCTTTCTAATGGCACAAAATATCAGAGAAATACGAGTCATTTCAATTTCATATCACAGATCTTGGAGATGGGAAAGACCTCCAAAATTCAATCTCCCTGACAATGTAGGATGATTGTTCCCTGCAGTACCTTTACTAGTAGTTTGGCCAATCTACTTTTAAATTTCCCAAGTCAAGGGGCTTCCCCTTGGAGGCTATTTCATAGCTTTCTATAGTCTCCCATTGGCTAAAATAGGAGCAGTATTGGGACCACTTAGAGGAAGTTTTTCTTGATATCTAGCTGGAATTTTACCTTTCTTAATTTCATTTGATGTACCTGAGACATACCCTCACGCATCACCCTAAAAATTCTTTTTCCCTTCTAGAGTTGAAATCCTGGCTATGTATTGCTTCCATGTATACCTGTGACTGTCTTACTTTTTTCTCAATAAATCCTTGCACCCCTTAGATGATTTCTTCTGTTCATCTGCTGACAACTGGTCACTATCTTTCTGGAAATGTAATCGCCAGACTGAATGCAATAATCCAAGTAAGATCAGACACACAGCTGCTACATGATTTTTCCTCTCTGTTCTATGACACACTATCTCTGCACATGCAGCCCCAAATGTCATTAGTGGATTTTGATGCCATTTCACTTTGCAAAGCAATGTCTAATTTGCTCTCCACTATCACCTCTAGGTCTCTTACAACTTTACACTTCTCCTGGATTCTCTCTCCCATTGAATACTTGTATTTCAGGCTATTTCTCCAGAGTTGGTATGAGCTCTGTTTATTTCCCCAATCTGAATTATTTTGTTATCTTCCACCTATTACCCTAATTTCTCTAGGGTCTCTCTATTATTGTTTCATTTCATATCTATGAATGCTAGTTATATGATAAAATGCACAATAGACCAATGAGACATTTGAGTACTGAAAATATTTGGTTTCAAAAGCATAACTATTAAAAGAATGTAGGTTCAGGGGAGATTCTGTAATCAATGTTTCCATATTTAAATGTTTTGGTGGGTAAAGGTTGAATCCTGTAGTATTCTGAGATGATTTTTATTGGTGTTATGGTTATGGGCGCAACAAAATTTTAACAGATAGTATACATACTAGCTAACTGTAATAAATATTTTCTTTTGCTTCATAATAAAAAGTTACATTTTTTAAAAGTGATACAAAAGCCCATTGTATACTTGTAAATAAATGCTTAAAAATACATGAAATTCCAACTCCACAGCTATTCAATAATGTCAGATGGAAATTAAAAGGAAAAGGCTAGTTTGTTTAGTCCTCATTAAGCACAGTTAAAGGACCACAGGGATAGATGACAGATTATGTGTGTTTCTTTAAGAAAATGCTGTGAATTTTAGCAATCACATAGTCTGTCAAGAAGTGCAATTAATTGTTATAGAAATAAATTGATCATAAAATCTGAATTAGTGCCCGTTCCTACATTTTATGCAAATCCCTAATGCCCTTTGAAATCAGTGAGCCTCTTGGCTGCACCAGAAAGCAGAATTGGTCTGAAAAGGAAAAAAAAAACCCTGCCTAACCTGATGCAAACTGGCTATTGCTCTGTGTCTCATGGTATGGCCCCTGTTGTTGACAAATTTGCATGTGGAAGGAGGAGGCTATTGAACACAGATCACAGTCTAATCTTGCAATCCTTGCTGAGGTCACCAGGGAGTTTAGCCTATGTTGGGACTGCAAGAGTGAGCCTTTTTTTTTTTTGTTAGTTTCTATCAGACTAATAGCCGCAAGATCCATTTTCATATATTTGCCCCTCCGTACATTCTATTTATATGTATCTGAGAGGTGTTTGTTATGGGAAAGAGTATATGAAATTCAAATTAAAATACACAACAATTAATTTAGGACCTGAACCTTCAAACACTTACTACCAGGAGTAGTGCTAGCTACTGTGAGTAGATCTATGCGGTGTGTTTCCTTGACTGTAATGGAAAATAGAAATGAATTATCCTTCTTTACTAAAGCAAATCTTCTCTTGGGATATATTGTGCTTTCATTTGCACCCTTGCAATTCCAATAGAGTCAGACTTAATAGCCCATTCCTACAAAGGGTTGAGTGTGTCAATCCCTATTGAAATCAGTGGTAACTCAAAACATCCAACATCTCTCAAGAACGGCTCAGAACTTTGCAGAATCAGACTTTCAAGTCAAGGCAACATTTGATTCTTTTTATGGATTTATTCCTAAAGACTGTGATGAATACAAAAGAAGGCCCTGGTCCTTCAAAGAATTACACACCTTTAGACTCACAGTAGACCTATTGAATATTCATATGCATATAGTTACTTATATGTGCAAGTTTTATAGGATTAAGGCATTTACTGAACACATTAAACTTTCAGTGATCAGGAGTCACATGTAAAACTATTTAAATAAACTCTCTAAGGCTATGTGTACACTGAGCATCAATTTCGAAACAAGCTATTCCAGAATAGTTATTTCGAAATAGCAGTCTACGCTGCAGGGAAGCCTCAAAATTAGTCCGAGGCAGGCTTCCCTAATGTACACCTGCTAGCTTGATTTAGAGCCCCAGGAGGCACCGGGGAAGAATAATTTAGAATGGCTCTGGTGAGGGGCTATTTTGAAATAGCAGCAGTGGAGCATCTACACACGCCTTATTTCAAAATAGCTATTTCGGAATAGGCATTATTCTTCATAGAATAAGGTTTACAGAATAAGACACCCGTTATTTTGAAATTATTTCAAAATAACAGAATGGCTGTGTAGACGCTCACATAGTTATTTCAGATTAATGGCCATTATTCCGAAATAACTTTGCTGTGTAGACATACGCTAAATCTTGTTAAAAACCTTTGAAACTAGAACCCTATTCTGCCCATAATGAAGTCAGTTGGTGTTCTGCCATTGACTTGAGTGGGAGATTTGGGCCCTAAATGATTTAGTTATGTGCAAGAGCAACCTTGTTCCTACATGAAGTCCTATTGAAGCCAAATGTGCATTCTAAAGGCCAGATTCTGTGAACATCTTATTCTTATTGATGTGTTACTTGGAAGTCAAACCTAGCTGATTTTTATGAGTTTGGATGTAAATGTGTATGTCAGAGCCTATGAGTTACTACTGAAACTCAAAGGTTGTCTCTTTCAGAAGGCTGCTGGGAAATGTAAGCCTTTATGCTTTTGAACATTTAAACTACATTTTCCAAATAAATTTGGTGACCACATCTAATATTTCTCTGAATAGACATTATATTTTGATGGCTATTAAGCATATAACACAGCAATCCCCTAAAGATTTTAGAGGGAAAAAATCAACAATAATAATCAAAATGTTAATTTAGACAATGGCAAAAGAGAACATGCATTAAAAATGCATCAGCTCCTATCATTAAGGCATTATTCAGCAGAAAGAGCTAATGGTAGGAAACAGAAAGTAGCTCTAAGAAACAAAGTATGAAGAGATGTTTTCTAAGCTTCTGTTTCTGGATAAAAGTCCAGTCTTTACTGCACAAGATACTCATCCAACTAAATCTCAAGTAACATCTTAGATCAGAGGAAGGCTGAGAGTACAAACCTGGCGTTTCAACTGCTGTTCTTGCAGCAATTATGAACAGAGGTGTGTTACAGGGCTAATGCTGACTATCATTTAGCAACTGATCTTCTTAGCTTTCTGCGTGACTTTTTACAGTGCAATTTCACGTTATTTCTGCAGCCGCTGAACAGAGGAAACTCCAAGTAAAAAGATCCGCTTTCAAGTGGTATTAGAGAACCAAGATGATTACAGTGCTATTATCAAAAGCAATGTTTAAAGAATAACAGATCTGCACATGTCTGTGTTAACAATGAGAGCTACACGTTCTAGTGAAAGGTAAGATTCCTTTGGCAGTTTGAAATAATTAAGCAGAACAGAGCTAGTCTTTCAACTGCTATGTAAGAGAGAGAGAGAGAAATTTTCAACCAGCCCCACCTTGCAGGCACAAATTCATTACCTCTAAAATCTTGACTATCAATGTTTAAAATAATCAGAGTAATAACTGAGTATATGGAAGATTCCGGCCTAAAAAAATCATATTTCCTCACCACACTTTGCCTTAAAATGGCTTCTAATCTAATTCACTTCGGGATGAAGCCTGAGCTTACGTTTACACATGGCTAGCATCAAAATAGCGGGATTATCGCTGCGTTTGAAGAGGGAGGGAAAAAAGTGAGGGTGGGTTATGCCCGGCTCCCCATAGTCCCCTTTTAAAAATGAAAAGGAAACCCTGCGGATGAGTGCGCCTGCGTGTGTCTAGTGTCCCTGTGGCTACTGTATGTGGGGTGGGGCGGAGAGCGCGCGTTGGAAAGCGATGGGCATGAAGGCCTTGTCTTTAATTGCCCCTCTGAGCACTGCGTTTTAAAGGCTAACCCAACTTCCACCCACAACTCTGGCTGTGCTGCTCAGTTATGGCGGCTGGAACAAGTGAGCCGAGTGCACCTGTTTTGTCCAAGCTATGTCCCAGCTTTGTTACCTAGCATCAGCCTCTCTGCCACTAGCATTCCAGGGGCGCACAGTATCTCGTACTGCAGCCCCTTCCTGCGGTAAAGACCCGCTGCCTCCTTCTGCGTAGCCAGACAGGGATCGCTTGGCCCACATTTGATTTTACACCCAGATCAAACCGTCAACCCCAGCTCTGTGGCTGCGAGACACTCTGGAGAACTCCAGGGCCACAAGCCAGAAACCACAAACTCAGGGGCCGAGTGGCAGGCTGGGATTTTTGACTGAATAAAGGAGGAAAATGTAGGTTCAGCAGCAATAGCGAGGCTACTTATTTTGCTGTCACCTCAAGCACAAATGGTATTGAGAGGCGCGAACTTCACGATTTAGTAGGGGCGCTAGTAGTAAAGAAAGCGCCTCGTAGCAATATTCACCCTTGGCACACCCGGCTGCAGTAGAGTAAAGACAGCGCCTTGCTACACGGGAACACGCTACAGAACATTCCAGCTCAGCGCCAGCCCCTGTCTCCAGCGGAACAGCACCTATTACGGGGATACCCCGCGGCCGCACAACTTGAGCAGTGGGGAATGGCAGCCTATGCCCAGAGGCTATTTTCTGCAGAAAAACAGTTACTCCACAACATACATTAGCCCATTGTGATTTAAAATTTTGAGTTCCTCCTTTTCTTTCTATTCGATGTTGGCTGTTTCATATCCTTTTTTTAAACCATTAAACTGGAAAAGAGTCCGCGCTACGCTAGTGCTGCACCCTGTGGGGAACTTCCGTGTGAGCATGGAGGAAGGCTGGAGATGCTGAATCATTTTAGCTCAGTCCCAACTACAAGGTCCAGAACGCCGGGTGGTTCGGTAAAACTGGCTTTGCTGTGGTTTCCTTTACATTTAGCTCTCCCGCCCAGGAATGTTCTGGGATTCCTCTAAGAATACCCTCTATGAGCCCTTGCTGGAGGTTTTAGCCTGGCCATAGGATGAATAAATGGACTTTCCTCAACACCGATAGCAGAAGGAGCCAGATGGACAGAGCCCCTGGCTTTCCTGTTATATATAAGCCACAGCAAAGTTCTGCAGAGCCTATACTGCTGTCGCCATAAAAACCTCCTTCCAAAAGGGACCTGCCTCGGATGGATTGCCCCGAGCGTGAGCGACATCCCGCAAAGTCTCGGGCGGGCCCGGAGAATGCGCTGAGAAAGGACTTGGAGCCTGCCCACGGGGCTAGAGAGACCCTGGCAAGAACAGTGCCAGGCCCGACAGAAAGCTGGGATCAGCGAAGCGGGACAAAAGCTACTAAGATTGTGTCACTATCGCCATTTCAGCTTAACAACCATTCAGAACGTGAAAGCCAACCCCACCCCACCCCCAAAGCGCCGGGAAGGCAAAGTTTTGCCTCTTGCGTCTGCGTGTTATCTTAGTGCTACGCGCCCCCCAAGGGCTCTTCTGGCGGTGGGCGGTGGACCAGCAAGCGGGCCCATCTGGGGAATACCAGCCGGTTGTAATGCTAAAAGGGGCCATCGGGTTAGGGTTTGATTCGGGGGCGGATTTGCTAGAAAAGTTCTCTGTGCGGATCAGGGAAGAGTTCTGAGTAAAACTTGGCACGTAGGTGCGGGTTAGGCGATACGTTTGCTCAATTAAGGGAAGAGCTGCCATGAGGGAAGGAGCAGAAATCAGAACATTCTCTCGGATCGGGAAGATTTAACTCGACAACCCCTCCCCGTCCATCTCTCCTTTGAGTGTGTGCAAACGAAAGAAATGGGGCTCCTGGGCAGTCGGGAGGTAATGGTGGCCGTCACCCCACGTCGCTTCCTGCTAAATCCGTCCCCATGTCACTGGCTTTAGTAGGCAGGGGGTGGGGGCGGGTTGCTTCTTTGCCCAGCTACTGAGCTGCACTTCCCTGAATCTGCAGAGGGGGGCTGGGGCGAGAAACGCCCCCGGCGGAATGCGGGCGGTGCGGTCCCAGTCCCCGCAGCGCTGTGCCGAGCACCGCACCCATGGAGTGCAGCACTCAGGGAAGCTGGGAGCGGAGCAGCTCTATTGTGGGGGTTCTCTTATACTAGGGGCCAGTCCCACGATGCAGTGATCCCCCCGACCCCGACTGCCAGGATCAGGCGGAGACTGCTGATGCTTCCCTGGCAGTGCGGGCGGGCTGCGGGCTTGTCCCGGGCTCTGGCTGCCCCGGGAGCTGAATGTGCACAGGCCGGATAATGCCTCGGCCGCCCGCTTAGCACGTGGCTAGTGCCCGACCCATCCTGGGAATCCAGGGACCTAGGCGTAACCGATCTTGGGCAAACAACTGATCTGTGCCACTCCCTACGCCGGGCCCTGCTCTGCGCCATGGCGCCCCGGGGCACCTTTCCCCGCTCTCCTCCTCCCGGGGAACCAGGGCCAGAGGGTTCAAAGGGCTGAGACAACCCTGCACCCGCTGCGCACCCACGTCTCCCACTGAACCCGGGCCCATCCCCGGGGAAGGGAGGCCTGCGGGAAGCCTGCCTGCGCACGACACGCGGGATCGGGCCCATCTGAGCGGGTCGAACCGACCTGCCCCCCGCCCTCTGCACTGGCCCGCCAGCCGCGTGCGAGCCGCGCGGCAGCTCCCACCAGACCCCTTGGCAACCACGCGGCGCGCGCAACAGATCACAAAGCAGATCTCCCGGGGCTCCCCCTTCTCCCCCGGGGCTGGATCGCTGCAGGTTTTCTCTCCGCTCTGCCTCTCTCTGCGCCACCGCCGGGCGCTCTGCTAGTGCAAGGCCGCTCCGTATTTCCCAGCATCAATGGGGGGAGGGAGGGAGGGACACATCAGGACAAAGGTCAGAATCCCTCCTCCCCGGCTCTGCACTGCCCGGGACAGACCTGGCTTGGCTCTGCCTCCCCTCACACGCGATTTTGGGAAAGAGACGCCATGGGGGGGAGTGGGGGGGGGGGGATCTAGTCTAGGATGCACACGACTAGACATCGCCAGAGTCTCTACCCTGGCGTGCACCCTGGTGCGGCCTGAGCAACCCCTCGGTTCTCCTAATCACAGACACAGAGAGAGACACAGCACCGTGCAGGAAAAGATCAAAAAGGGGCTACCTTGGCAACTATGGTAGATTAGGAGCCAGCTGCTGGGCTGGGGGCGGCCGCTGCCTGCCTGCCTGCCGCGGGTACTCTCCTCGACTACGCGTATTCTTAAGCAATAACAACGTAATCCGTATTATCCACCCAAGAATACCCGTCACCGAAGAGAGTCAGAAATCTGATGAGGCTGCTGCTGCTGCTGCTGCTGTTGCTGCTGGAACTGCTGCACCGGGACAATAAATCCATAACTATATTTCCCCTACATAGGGAGGAGAAGGAGAATCCACAGATTTGCCGAGTGATCCCGTCCCATTATCCAATGGCGGCTGTACTTCCAGTCCTGGGAAGGCAAAAGGGAAAAGCGAGCATTTAATATACACGCCTGCACCCCTCTGCTGGACTGCTGCCTTTCTGGAGCAGGCAGGGTCTGGTAGGCAAGATGAGGGGGAATAAATAAAGACACAAAAGTGAGGCTGAATTTACCTGGGGGGCTCCTGATTTCTTCCTCTGTGCTCGCCTGGCATCCTATTCCCAGCTGCGTGCTCCATCCGTTCTCTCTGGCGCTTGGATTAGATGCCACTCACAGCAACAGATCCCTGTGAAAGAGATGCATAGTTAAGCAAACAGATATTACAAATCTGTTTGCTTAGGGGACTTTGGGGGGAACTCAGCCGCTGCCTGAGAGAATTTCATCTGGTCATCTGGAAATTCATCTTACAGGTCCTGACTCACACTCCCCCACTGTATCATCCAATAAATAAATAAATAAACTAACTAACTAACTAGCTAAAAGCATCGGAGCTCTCTAAGATTAGGCACGTCTTCCTTGCAGGCCTTTCTGATGAGCTAGCATTTCAGGTGAACGATACTTCGCAGTATGAAATCATGAAACTTATTGTTACCCACGTACATGAAAAGAATATCTGGCACTCATAGACTGGACAAGCTGGTTCCGTTTGAATGGGGATAGGCATTAGTTTGTAGTAGCCTAATATGTGACAACACAGTCGCTGGTCTAACATACACATTTCGTGCATTACTGTGCAAGTGGCGAACACCTCCACACTGACACCTTATCACCTCTGCATTCCTGCAAACATTTTCAAAGGAGAATCGCAAAAAGTTATTCCCAAATTGTGCCTGAGATTCTGCCTACCAGAGACAGTAGTTCTGCTAACGTTCTCTTATCAACATGGTTCTTTACCGGGGTGGGGGGGCGCTTTGTTTCATGATCCTGTTGCGGATACTGTGATAATAAAGGTTTATTGTTCACCTACTAAATAGAAAGGATATTTGCAACGTCATTGCACAATATACTTCACATTTCAATTAGGAAGTTCCCGATTTTGTTTCACCTCAACTCTTAATATTAAGAACAGCGCCCGTGCAGAAAAGGAGGAGAGCTCCGAAACATGGCAATACAGTACAATTCTGCAAATGGTGTGAATACTCTACACTTCTTCAATCATGAGTAATTATGCACCATACATGGCTCTTACTCTACACTGTGTCCTGTAGAGGACTAGCTTGTTGAGCCGATTGCAACTGAGATTACTATTAAATGTTTCCAGTTATTCCAGATTCCTTCTTTAACATGATCTCTTGGCTCTCCTGACCTACGCTCCGTACAAACACACGCAAGAGGCTAGCATTTTTGGAGTGTACTGTTACACAGACCGTTCCCTGAATGAATGAATGAATGCACGAATGATAAAAATGATCAGAACTGTGGTAGCTACATGAAAAGACCAATCACTTGCCTATATTTTAATCTCATTTAGTGGATTTTCTACTATACCTTGAACACAGGCGGCTTGCATTTTACATGGCAGGCAGAAAATAAATAATACGCAAATCATCATTTTTCCTGCGGTAACATTTAAAGCTACCTGACAGGTTGTTCTGGCATTCGAGCTAACATGAGTGATGCAGCGGGTTCCCTTCAACTTGAACAAAAGCCGCTTGAGAAAGTAAAACGCACCGGTTCGTGAAGCAAACATTTCAGAGAGTTAAAGCTGGTCCCACAGTCTTTGAAATTCGCATAAAGACACAGCTGCCCCCCTCGCCTCCACACATGCATCAAGGAGTAGCCTGACGTTCAAACTTTTCTCGCACAGAATTCCTGCGCAAGAAAAGCCCAGTGCAGTGGGAATAAGGGTAGAGCTTCCCCCTAAGAGATTGCCCCCTCTTTCTTGCTGCGGAATCTGCGTTAGCACCCATCCCCACGAGGAAAAAGCCTTCCTAAACTTGATCCTGCCCTTCTCTGGGTTGTCCCTCCCGAGCAGGCACTGCCTTGCGCTGCCCCCCTCTATCCAGCACCTACCAAAATGGTTGGACGCATTCAGCACCCGGAGCAAGTGGACAGCTCAGTCCTCCGAGGCTCCCGGCAGCACCAGCAAGGCAAGGGAAAGCTCTGAGCACTAAGCCAGGCTGCATGCAGCTCCTTCGCTGGGGCAGGCTGACTTACGAGAGCACCATTTCCTACGAGACCACTGCCTCTGGGTGCATATTCAATTCAAACCTCCTTAAACTGTCGGATCTCTCCCCACCCCACCCATGCCCCCCCCCGTGCGCACACACACACACACACACACACACACACACACACACACACACACACAGCTCTGCTCAACACACCAGGAATAAAAATCCCCTGCCATCGCGGGCGTTTTGCGGCTCCACTTACACCTTTGCCTGTGCGCTCTGTGGATGCCCTTAGCGAAGCTCGCCTCGCTATTAAGTACCTTTGTTCTGGATTCGTGAAAGCCATGTTCATTCGAATCTACCTCCCTGCTTCCCCGCCGTCATAGCGGGAGGTGTCGGAGCACCCCCCCACACACACCCCTGCAGATGCCCCTTGAAATATACCAGGAAGGCATCGCTTCATTGCGATTACCTGGGTGTCGGGGGCGGAATGGGGGGGGGGGATTTAACAATTAAGCAATGGGGGATCGAGCGAGAGAGCTGCCCGCTCTTGCCAATGAGAGCGAAATTTGGGGGGGGGGTTGAGGATATCGATCAATAGGGAGACGCGATGTCTCTCCGGGAGGAATATTATTGTGAATTAGGGGGTCCGCAGGCAGCGGGGAGGGGGAAAGGAAAGGGTTCTCCGGGTGAAAAAACCCCTGCCTCCGCTAAAAAAAAATCTCCGAGATCTCGCTCCTCTCCACATAACCAAGTAAGTGCCACAAATCCACCTCTACTGAGGCGCTTACCCTTTAAATCCAGGTTTCAAGCAGAACTCCAGCTATGTATAAAACCAGGGAGTCATCTGATGTGTGGCGGGGAAGAGGCTCGGGGCAGCAGAGCGCTGCTTTCCCTCCTGGTGCCGGAGTCCTGGGCTAACAAACCCTGGGCACTATGCCCGGCGCCTCTGGCTGCCCGTGCCCAGTTGCCTTCACACGTCGGCGGCGGCTGGTGCTTTCCGAGTCCCCGGCGATCGCCTTTCAGCTGATGTGGGCTTCCAGAAAAGGAGAGGAGGGGAAAAAATCGCCTAATGCAATCAAATCGATCTGATCTACACCATCTGTCGCCTGCCACTGCACACAAACGTTAAAACAGGAAAACGGGAGACACTGACAGCTCAAGAAGGTTGGTTCATTTTTAGCAGAGCATAATTGGGTATGGACAGCATACAGTTACCAAAGCTGCTGTTAACCATCCAGGAGTGGATCCCAAACATGCTAATGGTGGATTAATTGAGGAAGACCTGACGTGCAAGCTTCATAGTCTCTTATTCATGACTTCCCAATGGGAAAGGACCAATGCCGTGTGGGACTATGGTAACATACAGTCAAAAAGCTGCTAAGAAAATGGCTCTGTGTTCATAGCACCTCTCTCTGATAACAAACATATGTCGACCAGAGCCGTTTAGCAGAATGGGGGAAATGAAATTTTCTTGACCGGGGTAGCAATTCCCATCGCTTGCACTTAAAGAAAACAGCCTGTGAGTTTAAAAGGCTTTAGCACGTTTGTCTCGGGATTCTCATCTAGAAAAGCAGAACACCCCTGTTCATCTGGAGGATGAAAAAAAATCTATCACTTCTTCTTACTGTGATCAAAGTACATCCGTAGCAAGGATCTAGAAATGCAGCGAGGCTAATTTCATCAGGACTGACGCAAGGTCGTTTTAATGCCAGGAACCCTTTTGACTTGTTCCTATGGGAAAGGCTTTTGGGCAAGACATTTCCGATCCTTGAAATTTGACATAATCTCAGTTAAATATGATTTTTCTGAGGGTGGGGGGAGAGGTGATGTGTGTGAATGTGTTCAGAGCTGCAGACACTCTTGCTGCCAAAACTCCGATTTGCTTGCAGTTTCTAGTCTTTCCCGACTATTTTTTTTCAATATAGACAGAGTGAGGTGAAGAGAACATACACTCCACCGTTTTTTTCTATTCTTGTCGCCAATAAATACATTACTAACGATAAAAAATTCCCGCTGCCCAGAAAAATCAGAGTTTTAAAAATTATTTTAAACATAAAGGAAATACAGTTTTGGAGGCATTTCCCCGAGGAAGAATGTAGAGGGGGAAATAAAAAAGAATGCAAATAAGATCATTGCTGTCCACATGCTCAGTGCTGAAAGGAAAGCTTAGACAATGGCCACATGTGCCGTGGACTTATTAGCAGTAAATGCTGCACTTAGCGATTTTATTCTCATTGTATGGAGTCTACCCATCTTTCCTGTCGATCTCTAGATCACGAGGAAGACTCCTGTTCATTTCCACCTTTCCCATACAATCAGCAGATAATAAACCAACATGAAAATAAATAACCATCCTAATGTCTGAATGTAGTAAATGTTCCAGTAAACAATTAGTGTTAGGGTAATTCTGGAGTGAACTGCGTGTCTCTTCTGGAAGTTTGTGTTAATCTCACTAGAATAAACCTAACAGTTATGAATTAGATTAGCCTTGAAAATGTAGCCTAAAGACAAATCAAACAATTTACCCGATCTTTTGTTTCAGTATACATTAATTAAGCACTACTGCCTAGCTACACAGCATTCTTGGGTCACAGCCACAGATCCGAGCCTGAAATGCCTTTATTATCATTTGCGTCCAACTATTGCCCTCTGCAGGTCATGCTCCAAGTCCCAGGCAAAGCTATTGCACATCCCAAGGAAAAGTGTGGCGATCACGTTATTTTAGACTTTGTCCCAATATTTAAACAGTCAACTTTTTCTCATTACATTTGTTGTCCTTTAGACTTTTATAGCTTGTGAATCAGGTAACCCTAGAAGTAGGTGCACTTTGTACTTCTCTGGGTAGAGTGTGTTAGACTAGAGATGTATTAATATATAGCATGCCTGTGTCTTAAATCTTACTCCCACCTTTCACTTCGGGCCAAGGAACCAGAAAAGGTCACGGTGCCTGTTTTGAACCTTGTTGTCTTATTATAGAGCAAGAAAGATCTCTTGGCAAATTCCCACTGGTGCTGTCTTCTTTGGGTATGTTGAGAAAATGTGGACGACACACACTGGGTGAGATTCTTCCTAGCGCCAAGGAACTCTTCTGACTTTCCGAGTGGAACTGAGAATGTCCTCCTCCCCCCATTACAACTAACCTGTGTTCGACTCCCTGCCAGAAAAGTCACTTGGCAAACCAGGGAAGTCACTCAATTATCCATTCTTACTTTAGAATGGACAGCTTAGAACTGCCTGTAGATTTCCCCCTTGATAAGAGATCATTCCATCTTTCTGTAGGGACATTTCTGTAATTTTTGGTTCTCTGTCAGGTATGATTTTCAGAGGGTTAGTTCGCTGTACTTCAGACATGTATTCCACAACAGAGCGCTCAATCAATAGCATGCAAAATGCCCGGAGAGAGGGGTAGGAAATGCTAAAGCCGTCTAATTATTAATTGCGAGGCTAAAGATAATTTAATAGCATCTCTTCTGTATGAAGATCCGTGGTAGGATAACAAGCCTGCCCCTGGCTGTCACGTTTGAATAAATGGCTATCATAAAATTCTGTAATCACAAATGCAAACATTAAGTGCTAGGTTTTTAAAAAATACCACCGTCCCCATAAACTGAGTGACAACATTCAGTGAGCAACGCACAATGATGTCACCACAACGCAGCAGGCCACTTGCTGGAAAGAGTCCAACTGTACCCCTCAACTCTAAAAACACATCACATTATCTTTTGTACTACGATCTTTGGAGAAGCACCGAGATATATGTCACAAAAGCGCTGGGAAATTATGCCATGACTAGACTGACACAACAGTGGCCCATCCAGGGAGAGAATTTCCCCACGTTAGAGCGGTTTTAATGTTATGTTGTCTCTTGTTTCGGTGAAATCTTGATTTAGCCTATAGAGGAAGGAGGATGTCTCTTATGGCTTCATATATTAACTTAAGTGTGAAAAGATGCTTTGCTCCTGGGCGGGCCGCACTTCCTCTGACTTTAATTAAATGCAAATATTATTCGTTCCATACAATCCGCGCGCTCTGATAGAAAGATTTGGCGAAGTTTATTGCTATGTCCGCACAGGCTAGCTTTCCATAGCCTCCTAACAATTTAAGCCTAATGCATTCCAAAGGAAATGCTCGCACATGCTTTTTCCTTCGCATTTGGTATTTTTACAAGGAGAACATATCAGGGAATCAAATGCTGCCTTGTTAGGGACTTTCCACAGTCACCAAGTGCAAGAGCCCTGTGGCCCGCATGTCTGGGTTGCCTCCATGCCCGTTTGGTAGCGTTTAACATTCCAAACGGATCATTTTGTTTAATGAACTTTCTGCCCGCCGGGGTGTCCCTCTCTGTGCGCGCGCGCGCTTTAATCACCCGCTTTTCGGGTTCGCAGAGTTACAACTTCAAACGCAAGGGAAAGAAGCTGCTTTGTACAAATGCGCCATCTCCACAGATGTTTCAGACAAACCGGCGGAGAGACACTCATTACAGCGACATATAAAAGCCTTGGCTTGCGCTGAGTAGCTGAGAGAAGTTGTGTGGCACAATACCAGCTAATGATCTGAAAACGGGGAGCGCTTCTGGGGGGCGGGGTGGGGTACAGACTTAGTGCTTCTCGCGAAGAAGGCCGTTTCTTCCGAGATGCAAACGGTGCATGGCACATTAGCCCAGGGCATCCCCTGGGGGGACCACCGAGCTCTGTGATCCCCCCCTCTCCTCCAAGTACCCTTCAGATCCAGGACTGAGAGACAGATCAGAGTGATGGAAGGAGCAGGGACTGGCTCATTGAGATGCAGCTCACGGAGCGGATAAAGGGCAATGCTTAAGACCTATCATATATTCCACTGGAACAGGCCGAGCAGGCAGCGCTACGGGGCCCCTGCATCTTTTAGTGGAGGGAAAGACACGCTTGGGATGGTCTGGGGGTGAAATCAAAGGCTGCTGGCAGCAGCACCACAGAGCAAGTCATGGCTCAGCGCTGCCTCTCTGTGTCCCACCTTTGTGTGCCTGCCTGGAGCTACAGAGACGCGCCTATGCCTATGCGCACGCACCCTTCTGTTCCTTGCGCGCGCATCTCCGCGGGGCGCGCAGCACTCCTCGCATGCGGAGGCACTCTGCCTTAGGAGCAGGCACCTGCCACGACCAGGCTGTGGGCCTCCGGGCCGGGCAGGGATTCGGCACGCACTGGGCAGCCTGCCCTGCAGAGCCAAGTCCTGTGCTGGAGGCAACGACGCCGGCTCATTGTCAATCGCTTTCCTTTGGCCTCTCTCCCTTCCCGCGCCCATCCGCAGCCCCGCCGAGCCAAAGCCTGACGCTTTAGGCAGAGCGAAGGAGCCCCCTGCTGGCCAGACTGGAGGAAGCGCAGAGGCGAACCTTCCAGTGCCCAGCGGCTGGCAGGACACAGGGGGACCCCGCTCTCCCACCGAACAGAACAGACTCGAAAACTGGCTTCCCCTTCTGCCTTGTGCCGAGCTGGGCTGGGGGAGTCTGCTCGGGAGGTGGAATCAATGGCCCTCAGTCACCAGCAGGACGCTCCGGTTTCTGGAAGCACTAATCATTGCCACGGGGAAAGTTCACCGGGCTGCCTGGGGCGCATTTCACATTCTCTGCCCTAGACTGAGGGAGGTCGGATTCCGGACAGTGCTTGGATCTAATGGCCTCTCCCTTCCCATCCATCCCAGTTATCAGTGGGTTAGAGTCATTTGCCACATGCCCAAGGTCTCAGACCTCTCGCTGTCCTGTCCCATGTGTATCTTGGAGAAGCACAAAGGGGCAGCAACCTAGTTCCGTGGGTTTGGGGAGCAGAGTGTACAAAGAGGGCTGGATTTGAAAGCTGGTGTAACCCCGAGCCAGGCTTCTTGCTGCGAATAGCTCAGCAGCCCTGCTCCTCACTGCGCACTCAGACCTTGACGTGCGGTTCTGCATTCATGTGAGTTAATGTCTCTTGCCTGTGGTTGTTTACTGAACGAGACTGTCTCTGGGGCGCGGGGCACAGAGAAACCAGCTAGAACGCGGATCCGCTCCGCCCGGTTCCAAGAAGCAGAGCAAAGCGCAGTGACCAGGTGGAGCTGAGTACCAGGACAGGAGTCTGTAAGCTCGATCCTATACATTACGCCCCCTGTCCCTGGGGTGAGCACTGCTCCCAGCCACATTGCACTGCCTTGCGAGGCAGAAACAAGCCACGCAGAACGATTATAAAACAACAGCAGCCAACGAAACAATCGTTATCCTGAGAGCCACAGAAGACAAAGCTTCGCTGAAGGACAGTGTCTCCTGCAGTGTGGGAGCGGCCTGTCTGCCGGAATCACGAAGCTCTGCCTGATGCCTTGTCTCCTCTTAAACTTTGAACCCTGACAAAGGACTTCGATGACCTCAACAGTGCAGGCACAGGGCCAGCTAAAACACCCTAACCCCTCTCTGACCTAACCACTTTCACGTGGTTCAGCATTCACTTCTCTGAGGGCATGGCTCAGAAAGGATTCCAGAATATCAACCCTAATTTCACAAGTTTAATCTTTACTTAGACCTTGCCGTGTGGTAGCTGTGAATGATAACCTGAAAAAAAAGTCAAAACGGGAATCCTTGAGTCGTTAAACCTAAACCAAAACCTATTAATACATCTATGAAACACTAATTGATGAAAGGGTTTGACTGTCTAATTATCCTTCCAATATCTTTACCCATATTGTTACATTCACAGGGATGTCTAAACTTGGTCTTGTATGTGTGTAATTTATAAAACGTCAGTACAAATATTCACTCGGAAACCTGAACTTTCAAGCAGTCCCTGAATTGTGCTCCCTTTTCAGCTGGTTTGATTGAAGTATAAGGTCACCATCAAGTAAAGGGCCACAGTTTTCCTAATTTTGAGTCCTTTGCAATCAGTTGGACACAGGGATGCCTGTTAGGTTTTCAGTTTAGTAACGTCACAAAATATCGAGAAGGATATTGGGCTTAAGGCACTAGATTGGAGCCCAAGAAGCGATATAGGTGTAAATCCCTCCTCTGCCATAGATAGCCTATGTGACTTTGGATAAGTCAATATACTCTCTATGTTTCTTTCCCCATATTCCAAGTATGGATAATAATACTCCTTTTTCCACCTTGCTTGTTCATAATATGTGCCCTCTGGCTGAAGAGTATCTCCTATTACATATAGCTCTAACACTCAGAACAATGAAGTACCAAACTCCTTTGTGAGTTTTAGGTGCTAAAGTTAAGATATAAGAACTGCCATTCATATAAAACTCTCTTAAGCTCATGTCTGTCCTAAAAGCCTTTAGTAAACACACTTGGAACTTCACCCACTATGGGGTGCTGAGGATTTGAGGTTCAAGCATGTTCTGAGGTAATTTTCACAGAAACTGTGAAAAATCAGGACCAGGTGGGGTGTAATGGGTGCCTGTATAAGAAAAAGCCCCAAAGATTGGGAGTGTCCCTTACAATTAGGAGATCTGATCATCCTGTTACGGATAATTTCATTTGTACCTTTGATTTTTCAGCTTTTGGTGGGTTGAAGCCAGCTTCTCTGCTGAGTTGCTATTTTGCATATATTTAGAAATCACTCTCACGTTGAGGTTTTCTTTGCCAAGTTTAATTCCAAGTGACATCCTTTTGACCAACTAATACATTACTGAAACAAGACTAAAAATGGCAATGCTGACAGAACCTTAGTTACAGCCAGTACAGGTAGGTGCTGTTATTCTAATGAATGCTATCATTGGCCTTTGCCATCCAAGTTTGGGGTCTGAGACTAAAAACAGAAATAGAGAACACAGAATGGAGTTGAGGCAAACAACAATATTTATGGGAGTAATTACCACAGAGAAAAACTGTAAAAATATGATTACAGCAAATTGCAACTCTTTCAGATATATTTTCATTAGAAATAACTCAGCTGAGACTGAGCCTAAATGAACACTAGACTGGGTGTGTCATACATGGATTCTCAGAAGGCTGATATAAGCAGACCCTTTGAGCAGATCAGGCTCCAGCTCTAGCATATTAGATATTTGGGTGTTCAACATCCTACCCTTCCTTGGTGGCAGCATCCTGGAGTGACACTGAGACAGTATAGCATTACCATGCAAACAGGGTAATGTGATATGACACAATAAAAATATCATAGCACAATGTTAATACATTTGTTATATTTTCCTGCCAATCCATTTGTCAAAATTACCCACTCCTGGGTTTTTGGTCTTTTTGGCCCTCATTTCCTTCTTGGCCTCTTGATGGCTTTGGTCCATTTCATCACTTTGCTTCACTTGTGCTGTGCCATCTTAGGGAATCAGCACGTCTTCATAGAGCCATGTTTTGTCTGAGATCAGGCAGAAAGATGAGCTCTCTGATCAGATCATGGTGTCTAGTAGAAAAATATACTGCACCCTAAAGAACTGAATGTAGCTTCACTGCAAAATATTACAAGTTGAGTTTGAGTGCCTTAAATTATATGAAAGGGAGGTGCTATTGGTAGGAGAACTCATCTGGGAAAGCAACGTGGTGAAAATCCTCTCCCTCAAAAAAAGGGTGAGTTGTTTCAAGGAATCTAGGCAACATGAAACCATACTGTTAGTAAAGAGGAGCTTTGGGCAGACAGTTGTGAATAAGTCTGAGAATTAAACTCGCAGCAGGCTCTCTGTCCCAGGGTGAATACTTACCCCTTATGAGTAAAGGGAGTTTTATGAAATAATTTTCAATACCAGCATCCATCATCTATTAGATGGGTGGCCAAACTGTGGCTCTGAAGGCTCTTTTACAGCACTGCTCTGGAGTTCTCTATGCCTCTCCATTCTTCATCTACCAGACTCTGGGGTTGGAGCTTAGGACTTCTGCCTCACAGCTGGATGGTGAGGCTAGGGGCTTCTGCCTAGTGTGGAAGAGGGGTCTAGAGGTTTCAATCCCATGGGAGCACCTGCTGGGGCTCAGAGGCTTCATCCCTACTCTGGATGAAGCCCCAAGTGCCAGCAACCTCTTCTCATGGGACTGAAACTGTTAGCCCCACCACACTGCCTCTGAGCAGAAGCCCTGAGCTCTGGCAGGTGCACCTGGCTCTTAAACTTCTGAAGTTTATTGTATGCAGCTTGGAGGATCAGTAAGTTTGACCACCCTAATCCATTATTTTACAAGTTTTATGCAGCTAATATTTTACAACTGACATTCATATGTCTATAGAACCTATAGCCAATATAGTTTGAAAACAAATGAATCACCAAATAAAGTAATGAATTATCATTTTTAAATGTGCCCTCCCTTTGGAGGGATTAGATTCATCCAAGAAATTCTACAGGCAGCTTGAGAGCTCTGTAGGTGTTGTTGCTGCTCTAAATCTGTCTGTGAGAAGAATTATAAATGGTATTTACCTTTTAATTAAACAAAGCATCTTGCAAATTAAACACATGCTCTTGCACATCAAAATTTAGTTAGCATCTCTTTTTATTGTGCATTCTATGGCACCCTAGCAATATATTGAGTCTACAGACTATTAGTTCCCCCCGTTCTGTATTTTATGCACTATATATTTGATATTTCTCACATCCAAGGAAAACATTCTGTAATTTACCTTTAATAATTAAGCAGATCTCCTGCTTATCATTCTTTTCTCCTTAAAATGGGGAAGTATATTGGTTCTGGAATGGAAAAGCAGTTTTGGACATTATCTGGCATATGTCTTATCTTATGTAGGAAATTTGACAGTGAATGATAGAACACCTTAGAGGGATGTAAGAGGATGATAAAGGAAGCAAGGTTTCACATGAATGGAGAGTCTAATTACTAATAGCTACATATGTTTTTACATGCATCGTAGTAATTTGACATTTATAATTCACTGTGTTGCTGAGTCCCTGTCATTTTCCTATTGTCAAGATCTTTGCATTTGGAAATAGATGTCCTTTCTAATTATTATATGTATTTGAACTCTAGTATTCAGTTTCCTGCTCCATTACACGGTAGTCATACATTTTGTTGGGTTCATATGAATCCCTGCCTTTAGTGAGATGTATGAAATTCAAGCATATCTGTCCAAAATATGTTCTTTCCTCATCCTTAGCTGCTAATATACTTTTTTAAACTCCAGCCATAAATTCTATTTTCAAATACAGAGAAACAGATTAATTTGTGACAGAATGAAACTAAAACAATTAAGAAACTATCCCAGTGCAATATCAGACAGAAAGTAACTTTATCAATAACATTGTATACACACAGCACCTTTCACACAAAACTAAAACACCTGACAGACATTTTTGCTTCACAACATCCTGATAAACCAGATAAGAATTATTTATAACTATTTTACAGTTGGAATAACTGAACATAGATAAAATAAGAGAGTTGCTCAGGTTACATAGTTAATCAGTCAGAAATCGACAACTGGAATGCAGGAATCCTGGGCCAGCTCTGAAGCCCATTGGAATCCACAACAAGACTTCCCGGTTTTGGATTAGCCCTCTCAGTTCCAGTTTTTACCTCTAGCCACTTTATCACCATTGCACATGAGCAACTGACACACCTGTGCACTATTGCCTGATATTCTATTTTGTTGTTTAATGTATTTGAAATTTAGTATAGTTGAAATGAAACTCTTCAAGTAGAATATTGTCACAGGGTAAATGTCTTCTGCTTGGAAAAGATGCACCTTTAAACAATGGTCTCTTGATGTTAAATGAATGCTGAGATGAGAAGTTATTTACTGGAACTGTTGGAAATATTATGGCACCATTGTATCACTTATTTTGAAGTTGGAGACATTTAAATGGTTTTATTTCTATCAAATCACTGTATTCAGTAAATAAAGGCAAATCACTTATTGCTGATTCAATTGAGTGATAGTTGTCCACTGCACCTTTATAAAAAAAGATTCCTTCAGAATTGCTTCAAAAGAGGATATTCCTGATTTCCAGCTGATCAGAAAGAAGTTAATTGATAAAGGTACCTGCAACCATTTTTAATGTTCTCTGTTTTTGATTGAGAACATAAAGTTACTTGGAGAAGAAACCATAGAGCAACATGCTAAAATATTTTTTTACATTTAACTAGAAGATTTATCCATCATTTTTGGGTTTTGGAAAATAAAATGAAAATGTTCATGCTTCATTTAAATCATTGCCCTGGGCCGGGGCTGGGAACGAGGGGTTCAGTAGGCAGGCTGCCCCGGGGGAGAGAGGACTATCCCACTTCTCTCTCATCACAGCAGCTTGGGGCCAGATAAGAAGCACCTCTCCCTGGCTTCTACAGCTCCAGCAGGCACAGCCAGGGGAGGGGTGCATATCCCCCAGCAGGGGCAGAACAGATTCATCTGCCCTTTGGATTCCCCTTTGGATTCTCGTTTCACACACCTCGTTTCACGAGGCATAGCGGAGCAGTCGACAAAGCCTTCCCTTGTCGACCATGCCGGGTCTAGACTGCTGCGCTGTGCCGGATCAGCTGATCGTCAGCACAGCGTGGCGGCCAATTTTATTTTAATGAAGCGGGGATTATTTAAATCCCCGCTTCTTTGACTATTCCGAATAAACTATTTTACATGGCTCCGTCGACGGAGCCATGTAGTCTAGACGTAGCCGATAATAGGAAGCTGTATGTCAAATTTGGTAGTCCTAGCTCTTACTGTTTAGGAGGAGTTCTTGAACAAACAGAGAAACATATAAACGGAGAGAGAGACAAATATATAGTAGACAACTATTTCTAAAATGACAAAGAAATATAAAATTGGGTGTCTACCCCACTGCTCTTGATAGTAGATACAAGCACTGAGAGTGTTGTGGCAACCAACTCTGTTTTTACGTTCTAGATGTGGGTTCTGAAAGCCAGGATTGCTGTAGTGTGACTGGTAATGGAGCATTTTGCTTCCTCTTTATCTCATTTAGAAAGCCATATCTCATGTTGTCTTGTTTAAACGTTTCACAGTTTAACTGAATAGGATTTTCAATTGTGAAGAAAATCTGTATTAGCCAACAAATATTGATCATTACTTCTGCTGATGTGTAAAATGTATCTGGGCTGCAGAGGTGAATTTCTCTTCAGTTTTTTTTTCTTTTATAGTCTTACTATTGATCTTGAAGGTTCCACTTGGTTTACTCAAGAGTAATGCAAGAAATGAAGACATTTAACTCTTTCTCAGAACTGCCTAGTCAGTGCAACATTTTTGTGCCGCATGTTGGATTTAATTTTTTCATGGCTTCATAATTTATTCTAAAAATCTTCGGGGCAGCAGGTATTTAACAAAAGAGCTGTAAAATCTGTTTTGAAAATATAAGTAATATACTGTGTGAGTCTTTTATGTATAGCAGAGAAGCCAAATGACTCAACTAGCTACTCATTGAAAAACCAATGGGAACACATTTTGTGCTAATATATTTTATTTGTGTTCTTTAATCCATAAAAGCATAATCAGAAACCCTAAATTTCTATTAATCTCTTACTCAGGCAAAATTCCTGTTGATATCAATGGGAGTTTAGAGTGCATAAATCTTAAAAAGGATTTCAGAATGTGCTCCCTGGTGTGGAGCATCTCTGTAAACAGAATAACTAAGGGAATTTCCAAGACTTTTTCCATGATGCCTGAATTTGTTAGATAAAATTCTTCCACAACATGAGAAGAATAATATATTGCCATGGTTACACATAAAGGAAAACATGACACAATGTTAAGGAAATAACTAAAAGGATACAACTTTATTGTAAGTGTTCAGTTCAAAGAATGTGAACAGTCCATGCTGTTTTTCTATCAACTGACCAAGCTCTTGAAGCAAATTAAAATCAGGTGACCTCTAAGACATTCTGCTTTGTCCCACTTTGTTAAACCATTGATATGCTGGGTCTGGCCACGTAACCTAGAACATGTGCCAGAGCCACTAGCAAACCCCTTCCCCGTCTCCCTAACATCCTTCACTGGTGGTTTCCTCAAGCATTCTGGGGACTGGAATGAGCTTACCCGACCAATCAGATGAGGAGTCACAGCCCAACCACCAATTGCAGCCTATATCAGCTCCACAATTTACTTTCCTGCGAGGCCTACCTACTTTCACACAGACAAATACAGAACATAATATGGGCACACAATGGTGACTTTCTGAAACTTGGGTGTCTTAAGATTGTTCTGTATAAGGTGAATTTCATGCTCGTACTCACGAATATTTACAGCAGTGCAAGAGAGAGTTCACTACTATGTATCCATTCATCTCCACGTATGATTTATATCTTCTATTTTCTGATCCTATTACTTCCAAATCAGATATGAGAATGTATATTTCAGGAATAGAAGATAAACATGAGACAAGCACACCTCATTAAGCATTCTATATGCATGCAGAATTGGGAAGCCGGGGATTCCTAAGTGTCACATTCTCAGCAGGTTTACAAAAAAATAAAACACAGAATCATTTCAATGTATTCAGAAGCAGTGCAAAGAAAATTATATACATCTCAAGTGTTTCCTATTACCTGCCCCCCTTACTCAGCTTCAAGCAACTTGTTCTGACATTTACCAGAAGGTGTAGTAACTAGAAAATAAGCATGTGTGCATGTGCATGCGGGCGCATGTCAGGAATTTTGCTTGCCCAAGAATTGTGAGTTTAGGCATACTGTTTCCTCCGTAGAAAATACTTGCCAAATAGGTTTTGTGGCTCTAGGATAGGATTTTTACCGTGAATCAAGAGGTCTCAGGTCCCTATTCTGAACAAGGTGTCACAGCTATTATAAAAAGTATGGTACATTTACAGAAGAAGGATGGCCTTGTGGTTAAGGCACTAGCCTGTCCATTAAGGGCTTGTTCACACAAACAGTTAGTTTGTGGCAAGTTGGAGTGTGACACTACCCCACACTAGACTGCTGTGGTCTAACTATGCATATGCTGAGTGCATTACTAGTTTGTTAGAGCACTCTGAGCCAGTCCCATTCCCAAGAGGAGTAGATCAAAGAACTTTAATGAATGGTTAATGTGTGTCAGCAGGGGCCACATGGACAGTTAATCCACATCCCAGCTTTCTGCCAGCTAAATATTAATGTAGCCAAGCTCTTACATCATTTTAGTTCAGTTCCCTGCACTGCTACCCACTCACTTGGCGATTTGGGGTCATTCACTTAATTTGTCTGTGCTTCAGTTTCACATTTGTAAAATGGTGATAATTATACTCCCTTTCTGCCATCCTTGGCTATCAGAATATACACTCTTTGGAGCAGAGACTAGAGTTTTGTACAGCATTTAGAACAAAAGGCCCCATTCTAAGCAATGCTGTAATTCAAGTAATAATAAAGGAGCTGTAACCCACTGAAAGCTGAAATGTTGGTCTTATTTCTAGCACTTTGTCCAAAGGGAAGGTGGACATTTCCAAGTTGAATTAAGGCTTCTACAAAAGGAAAGGCAGTGAAGGTGATTCGTTTAATTGCTAGGGAAAGGAGCTCCTTTGTATTTTATCATTTGACAGGCCTCCTCCAGTTCCTCTTCTTTTCTTCTTTCCCCCTCCAAATGGAAGGTGGAATGGAAGGTGGCAATCAGGAACCTCTGGATACGAACTGGGATAAGGCATAGAGGTGCATGAGGGTGACGAAGATTCCCTAGGGCTGGTAGCTTCATGGCCATAGCGTCATGCAAGGTCTCTTCTGAAAGCTTGTGTCAAACTGATCTTTATAATTATTTTGAACTTTATGTCTAAATAATTTATCAAATAATGTAAAGAGTTGTGCGTGTATATGTGTGAATGTAAACATACAGCTGTATACTGAAAATTGTGTTCCTAAAGTATGTAAAACAGGTCATCAGAAGGCAATGAACAAGTTCTGCTCAGACAAGGGACAGGAGACACTTCTCTCCCTGGCAATGGAAGTCTATGTGCATATGGCATTGCCAGCTAATCGTGATTACCAAATCAAAAAGAAATCACAAAATCTATAGGGAGGAGCGCACAGTCCAATTTATGACTAAGGTCAAAGAATTAGTCTCATATATCAGGAGAATGCAAGGAGACAACCAATATGCTGCCTAGGAAATAAGCTGACAGTGGGTTTGCTTCATGAACAAAAAATCACAGCCAAGCCTGGTTGTAATAGACTGGAAGGATTTTTAGCGAGCTTTTGCTTTTATGACATGATACGGTCCAATTCCTTATGTTTAGACTCTAGTGTGATTTTATTTTACATGTGACTCTGTTTTCAATATTTCTGTTTGTTATGATTTGAATCTCTGTTCTCTGTTCAATACTTTTATACTTGATTTCTCTAGATCTATGTAGCTTAAAAATTTGTCTCTTTCCCCCAAAGGAAATGGGTCCAAGGAAAGACATTACCTCACCTACTGTGCCTCTCCAATAGCGTGCACGCACGCACGCACACGCATACATACACACACACACACACACACACACACAGAGCAAGCATACTGGGGTGTAAGGTATAACTTGCAGGCAGTCTTGTACTCTCTCCTTAGGAACAGTAGGTCTGTTAATTCTGTGAGCATCCAGTGGATCAGAGGCTGAACACTACCTGGGGATACACCAATCTCTGAGTTCTGTTGCTCACCTGCAAACAGCCAGCAGAGCCTGTGTAGGTTGAGAGGGAAATACTTGTGCTGCCTGTGGCTGTGGATGTCAGGAGCTGACCCCTGGCAGACACAGCTTCTTCATGCTAACAGCAGGTGATAGTGAGGTGCCCCCAGTAAGCATCACAGGAGGTTTCCTTCTCACAGCAAGGATCAAGAGGGGAAAATTAAAAGGATATTGTACAACTTTCATTTTTTTGCCTCTGATAGGGTTATCTTAATGTCAGACTCCAGGACCTCATGGATGAACTTGTGTGCATCTGAAGTAAGGATGCAGATGCCTTGTGAGAGCTTTCCCAATAATTTTCTTAAGAAAGGAGTGAAATTGAAAGCCAAGAGAAGACTTTGTAAAGGACTTTGGCAAGTAAGGAATGTTGCGACATCTCTCAGGCACCAGCCATATTAACTACTGAGCAAAACAAGCAGTAGTCCGAGGTGTTGTCTTACAGCTGTACAATACATCATGACAGTTTAGATTTTGGAAAAGTGAAGCACACAAGTCCCAATTAATAGACAATGTAGAGTTTGGAGAGAAGACAGCATGATAGGAAGCATCTGTACTCTGGTAGCTTCAACAATGAACAAAAACATTAAAAATATGAAGCACTAACACATTTACCCAGCGTTGCTCAGGTCCTTAACTCAATTACGTTTTTTTTTAAATAATAGGAAAATGTACATGCCTTATTTAAATGATTATAAAAATAATATAATTTTGAAAAATACAAAGTTATATTTATTTCAGATTTCTTTAAAAAGGGATTGTTAATTTTTTCCATTTAATTGTTTTAGTACATTTTGTAAATGGACATTCCATCAAGTTTATTTTTTTTCTTTATCCCTATAAACTCTTATCCTCTCCTCAGCCAGAGTCAGGAATGCAGCAAACCGTGGCCTTTCCCCTTGCTCCCAGACTGCGATAAAGGGAAACAGCCAGCAATGTCCCCATATGACTCGGTGGGAAGGCGGGACTTCAGCCCCCTACCCTCCGTAAAGGGCACCTGGGGAGGAAGAGGCTCAGGACTGGGGCAGTGCAGACAGCAGGGGTGCACTCCCAGGTTATGTCTAGACTACATAAATTAGACATATCGAAATTGCAAATGAAGCCAGGATTTGAATTTCCCATGATTCATTTGCATAATCGTGTCACGGTGTTCTTTTGAAAAACACTATTTCAAAAGTGAAACCGCAGTTTAGATGCAGTTCTTTCAAAAGGAAAAGCCTTTTTCGAAAGATCCTGTAAACCTCATTTTTTGAGGAGTACAGGATCTTTTGAAAAAGGCTTTTCTTTTCAAAAGAACCATGCCTAGACTGCGGTTTCACTTTCAAAATAACGTTTTTCGAAAGTATGCCGTGATGCGATTATGCAAATGAAGCATGGGAAATTCAAATCCCAGCTTCTTTTGCAATTTTGATATGTCTAATTTACATCCCTCTTTTGAAAGAGGGATGTAGTCTAGACATAGCGCCTGCCAGCCCCTTTCACCTGTCTGGTGAGTCTGTCTCTTTTCTGTATGGTTTTATGAGAAGCAATCCCATTCCAGGCATATCCCATTTTCCTGGCACAACCAAACCCTTACGTTGCTTTATGTTATGATAAGAAGAAATCGTATTCCAAATTTGGTGGTCCTAGCTCTTACTGTTTAGAAGGAGTTCTTCAACAAACAGACAGACAAACTATCTAAAATAGAGGTTCCTAACAGCAGCTGCCAGAGCTCAAGCCATGGCATCTCAGCTCCAGCAGCCATGGTGGCTGAGGTGGCGGCAGGAGGAGGCAGGGCAGGAGGTGCCTCCCTCCCTTCTTTTTCCTCCCCCTCCTTTGTCCACACTTGGGGAGATGTGCTTGGGGAAGGAGGGAGCGTGAAGCAGGAGGGAGCGAGTACACCACCAATGGCTACTCTCCCTGCCCAAGCAGCTGCTTTTGCTAGCGGTGGTACTGGGGCTGAGATGGCTGCAGGAGGAGGCAGAGCAGGAGGCACCTCCCTCCCCCCTTGGTAATGACGGCTGGCCGGGGCTCCATGCTCCCCCCTTCTACCCATGAGATGCAAGATGCACTTGGGGAGGGAGGGGCACGGCACCAATAGCCTTTCCCCCTGCCCATGAGGCAGTAATGGCCATGCTCCCTAGGGGGGAAGCCTCACTCTGGGGAATGAGGGGGTGGGGTGGGGCCAAGGGATGTTGGGTGAAGGCTGGTGGGGTCAGACGTCAAAGGGCATGGAGTGTAGGGATGGGGGTCAAAGGGTGTTAGGCACTGAGGAGCAAGGGACTGTGTTTGGGGCTAAGTGGACAGGCAACATTTTATTTGCATGTTTGCATATTCATTATTGCATAATGAATATGCAAACATGCAAATAAAATGTTACCAGTCTGCCAAAAGTTTGTGAATGGGTTTGTGGCATAAAGAAGGTTTGGAACCACTGGTCTAAAATATATAGTAAACTATCAATCAGTGGTGTGGAAACAATTTTTATTGTAGGGATGTTGACTGTCATTGAACAAAGCTTTAAGTGCAGTATAAGATGGTAACCACTTCAAGCCATGGGATGCTGCCATACCCCCACCAGCCCTAGTTCTGGTACCATTGCTATGAAGGCTTCTAAAGCAGACATTAGTGGTCAAATCTTGCTTTCCTTACTCTGGTAAATTCCCATTATCTGAATGAGAACTGAAAAATTTGTCTCTAGGCTAATAATTTGAAATAAAATTCCTCATTAGCTTTTACTCTTTGCAGTCATACCAGAGGCATGTTGAATCTGTAGTTGGCTGTAGCAATAGTCAGAGTTTGCCAGTGTTGAAACATTCCATTTCCCTGTAACATGTAGACCAGGGTTGGGCAATAATTTTCACAGCGGGGCCACTTAATGAATTTTGATATGTGGTCACAGGCCAGCTCCACCTCAGAAGGGGTGGGGACTAAGGTGGAAGTAGCGGGGCAGAGGAATAGCATCTCCCAGAGTTGTCTAGGCCAGAAGCGTTGAATTAAAAACACAATAAAGGGCTCGCGGCTCCCAACTCCCGGCTCTTCCATTACCTTGCTCCCTGGCAGCCACCCAGGGTTTCTGTGGCTATTCAAAAGGCTAGCGGCTCTGTTCCCTGCCAGGGTAGTGCCATGACCAGGAGCCAGGAGCTATTTAAATAGGATTCTGGTGCCTGAACCACTGCCTGGAAATTCGGTGGCATGGGCAGCAGGATATAAATAGAAAGTGGCCAGATGCAGTCCGCGGGCCAGATCAAAGTGTTAGGCTGGCCACATCCAGCCCCCACGCCACATCTTGCCCAGCTCTGATGTAGACACAATCCCAAATTTCCTCCGTTACTGTTGCAATCTGTTTACCTCTACAGCAGCCTTCCAGGTTCCATTGTTTTAAACAGGCTAGTGATACTGGCTCAGTATATAGCAAAACTCAAGCTGCCATGTCAAAAATAATTCTACTAAAAATACAGGAAGTAGAATTTAAAAATATAATCCTTTACTGTTCAAGATCTTTATCTAAATCACTTGGCCATATGAATAAAAGCTGATGATGCAGATTAAAATTAACAAACTGTGCAGCATAAGGATAAATCTCAGCAAGTGACCACAGAACTCAGTTATTTAAAGCTCCCTCTTAGTCAGTGTAAGATGAGTTTAAGAAAAATAAACACAAAGTTCAATTCTTTCCAGTGTTTCTTTGTATGTAACTCAAATTATAGATTCTCCAGTTGAATCCTAAAGAACAAGTACAGCTGGAAGGATGTAGGGAACCTGAAACCAAGTTTAAGCTGTAGTTTTGCCAGCAGTGAAAGTACAGGTTGAACCTCTCCAATCCAGAACTCTCTCATCTAGAAACATCTGTCACCCAGAATAAATTTAGTTAGCCAGCTGTCCGCTTTTTATGGGTGTGGCCAAGTTTCCAGTGGTACCATAAAGTTTGTTTACAGCCACTATTCCTAGCTCTGGGGTTGTGTCTACATTGGCGCGATCTTGCGCAAAAGCGACTGCTGTCTGTCTACACTGGCCGTGAGTTCTTGCGCAAGTACACTGACATTCTAATGTATGAAATCAGTGCTTCTTGCGCAAGAACTCTGATGCTCCCGCTTAGGAATAAGCCCTCTTGCACAACTGTTCTTGCGCAAGAGGCCAGTGTAGACAGGCAACATGAATTTCTTGCGCAAGAAAGCCCTATGGTTAAAATGGCCATCAGAGCTTTCTTGCGCGCAAGAGAGCGTCTACACTGGCATGGATGTTCTTGTGCAAAAGCACATCTCTTGTGCAAATGCACATGCCAGTGTAGACGCTCTCTTCTGGAAGAGTTTTTGCACAAGAACTCTTCCGCGCAAAAGAGTTCTTGCGCAAGATCATGCCAGTGTAGACATAGCCTCAGTGTTTTATGCTGTTAGTTAGCTCTAATTTACCCCTAAATGTCCTTTAACAGCCCAGTAAGCAGTGGAAGTGTTGATAATGCTGCTAGACAATATTAACCTCCTCTGGTCCAGAAAATTCTCTTGTTGGGAAACAGTCAGGTCCCAAGAGTGCTAGACTAGGGAGGTTCAAGCTGTAATTTAAAATTTCTTATAGGTACTGTCCTATTGCAGCTCAGCCAGCTCTTGCCAGAGCAGAGCACCAGGGTGCACACATGTGCTTTCACCTCTGAGTTTTGCATAGAAATTAGGTGTCTGATCCAGCATCCGTTAACGTCTATGGAAAAGTTTCCATTGGCATTAGTGGGAGTTGGATTTGGCCTAAATTGATGATACTGAAGAATCTGTTTTCACTTGCCATGAACACAACCAATGTGCTGGCTCTTCAGAAAAAAAAAACCCAAAATCAAACAAACGAATAAGTAAAAGCTACCATTGTGTTGCATTTTCCTACAACATAAAAAAAGAAACACGTGTGCTCACATCACATGTCCTTCACTTTCTGCTTTCTCTTTTGTCCCCACTCAAATGTGCTTTCTATCTTGTTCAAAAACAAAAAAGGATACATCAGGTTTTAAAAAAATGCTCACAGGCAATGAAAGACAAAGCAGTATATTCTATGTTAAATCAACATTGTGATGAGGGATGAATACAACTCATTGTACTAGATTTTTTTTCTTGAAAATTATTAAAATTCATAGCTCAGAGGTATGAGTGCTTCTTTAAGAAAGGTACTTATGTTATCCTCAAAATAGTACCAGTACCATGTGATGTTTCAGTTGCCATGGTTACCACAAATTTGTTATTTAATAGCAAAGAAAATAGATGCACAAAACATGCTAATTATAACTGGTACAAATCTTTCTAAATGTTTTGTATGAATATGCATGTGTGTTTGATGCATAAGGAATTAGGAATGCCCTTTCTCAAATAATTCTGCAAGTTTTGGGAGTATTTTTGTATCTGACTGGCAAGTACAGTGTGTGGCTATTACAGCACAGAGAAAAAAGGAGATTGAAAAATTGCAGTTGGGGTAATTTATATAAAATTGTGCAGTTTTCTATTCAAAAAGCTTGAGATTCCTGCAGACCAAGATGTTTTTAAATCTATTGAATCTTTGTAGTTTTAAAGGACTTTTGATGCATTTGGTTTGTTTCTTCTTTTCTCCTCTCCTTTCCTGTGTGGAAAAGGCTTCATCTCAGGACTGGAATGTCTGACAAACAATTCTCAGAATGTTTTAAGTGAAGTTGCATATTACTAAATTGATATGTTAATATGAATGGAATAACTGGCTTCCCTACAAAGTACTGTACACCAATTATCATTGTTCCTACTGCTAAAGATAGAAACATACCCATGTACTGGTACAGTGTGTTACTATGAACATAACATCAAGAGCTAGACTATGGTTTTGGCACAGCACCCACAATGAAGGGCAAACAGTTGTGCAGCGAAGGAGGATGGTGCTGTTATGGGGGATGCCCAGAGTTATGTCTCTGTTCCGTGCCTACGCTCTACCCAGTTACTTCCAGAGAGAAGCATCTGGGGCACAGTCTCTATTCTTCCTCAAGTGTTGGAGCTGTAATACTTGACAGTCCTAATGTGGTCCGCACCAGAGGGCAGGGAGGACTCTTTACTTTCTTTAGTGCGCTTGCATAGTGATGTTGGAAAGGGTCTCAATCAACCTCTATATTAAATAAAAACATGACTGTGAGTTCTCGTGAAAGAGCAACTGATGCAAGGCAGATATTGGGCAACTCCTGGCTGCTCGCATTGGTAGAGCAAGCCCTGACTGAGCAATTCTCATTTCATAATGCAGATGGGTCAGTGCTTCACATCTCTAACATCCCAATGTTGGCTAGAATTCGACACTCATGGCTGCACACTTGGCTTCCCCATGAAGGAATGATGATCTACGAACCTCTGGGGCAATATTATCATAAGGTGGACTTTGCCACTTGTATTGCTGCTGCAAATGCCATCACTCTTGCTGAGAAATAGTGGGTGAGGCAATATTTCTTACTGGTCCAACTTCTGTTGGTGACAGAGACAAGCTTTTGAGCTTACACAGAGCTCTCCTTCAGGTCAACAGGGCTTCCACAACATGACATGACTCCTGCTGTCATTTGAACTCAAGCCCTGTTTCTTTTAAAAGCATTTATTTCTTCTTTTATAATGATACACTGGCAGAGTTAAGATCACATGCATCTGTTGTGCTCCCAAGTGATCACATTAAGCGATATGGATCATGCAGTCAGTCATTTATTTATAGCACATTTTTTCACTTTCACACCCAAAGCACATGGTAGTTTGCTGTATTTCAGACATTGCTGTGTGTCAGGGATATTGACTGGAAAAAGTTCTATGTAGCCTGCTGTCACACAGCTATTGATATCAGCTGCAACAAGATAAGATGCGATAGCATCATAATTCTGTTTGATGCAAAGAAATCTTTGATCTTTTACCATCTTGAGGCTAATATAATGTATACTTAGATTGATAAATAATACCCTTTTACAAGTGTCACGGCAAGTGCAAGTTAAATTGGTGATGGCTGAACAACTAGCATCATAACTGGAAGAGTTTAACATTTTACTCTTGTCTGGAGAGAGGGTGGTGGGTTCCCAGCAATGGGTTGGGAACCAGCTGTGTGGGGTGGAGGACTAACAGGAGCTCCATCAGGTGAAAACAATTAAGGAAGGAATAGTGATGTGGACTGTATGAGTTATTGCTGGATGGTCCCCAGATGAATTAATAAAATTACAGACTAATTAAACCACATCCCTTGTATCTTGTCAGTCTTCCTGAATGTCTAGGATAACTGCTTAATTCATATATATGCCATATGCACCACTGTGCACTCTTTTACCTTTAATGGTAAATTAGAGTCAGTTGGTTTATTAGGGTCAATATTTTTTAAAAATAAGCTTTTTGAAAAAATGACAATATTGACCAGAGATCAGCACCATACACATGTGTGTGGCCGCTGCTTCATTCATATATTATTTAAATCAGATGTTAAAACGTGAAATCAGAAAATGAGGTACAAAAAGTCAGGAGCCCAGCATTACAGTCAGTGAAGTTTCCTTTACCAATCACATGCTACTAAACACACCAGGATCAGCCCGCATCATCATAATACTTCCCTGCTTTGCACTGGCATTAAAAGCTCGAGCAGATTACTTGTACTAATTACTAATATCTCTTCCAGCTCAGGAGGCAGGGCTGTTGTGTTCATTGTACTAAGTTTGATTACAGTTATGACTAACCTTTCTGAAAAAAAAATTCCACACAAGAATAAAAATATCTTGATTTAAAGCAAAACAAAACATCACAGGGGCTGCTTTTCAATCATATAATGAAAGTAACTTACAGACAAAGGAGTAGAAGTTGAAATGTTGGAAGGGCAGCCTTCTCCTCCTGCTTCATATGCAGAGTTGAGCACTCACACCCCAGACCTGTCCTTTCATTTAGCAATATTTCCTTGCCTCCAGTTGCCCTTCTATGCTCCTGCTCTCTCATGATCAATCTTTTTTGCTACATGTACTGCATCAAGTGGAATTATGATAATCTGGCTTTCTAGTCTTACGTACAGCTAATTTATCTTATTAGATACCACAAGTTTATCAGTGCCATCTTAGAACCATTGCTTGTTGGCATCCGTTTTTAATTTGACTGGAGAGGGTAATGTGCCAATTCCATACAAAGATTTTCTGCTGTAAGAATGGGGGGCAACTCGAAGGCCATGATTGTTTTCTATGTAAATGGCTGTTTTGGTTGGTGTTTACACGATCCTCCATAATTGATTTGTATGCCTAACTGCAACTGCCTCAAGCTGTTTTTAATTATTTTGTTCTCAATACAGCACTGAGGATTATCCATACACAGCATCACAAACTGCTTTAGAAAGAGTCAGCCATAAACCAAGTGAATGAAAGGATTTTAATAGGATATTTAAGGGAATAAGCGACACTCCCAAATCAGAGACAGTGAGGCTACTCCCACAATTGGATCTCTGAGTGCTTCTCCGAGCCCAGGTAGATATACTTGTGCTGGCTCTCATTGACCCAGTTATGCAATCAGCCTAGCTTAAAGCTGATCCCCTGCTGGCACTATGGAAGTTACCATGGGGCTCGTCAGAGTATAACCTGGGAGTTGTGATCAGAGTGTACAGTTACATTTTCAAACAAAACTGAGTCTATTGTCTAGTTATCCAAGCGGGCAGGCCTCGTCCCATCACCTGTTCTCAGCCCTGCTCCTACTTGCTTTATCAATTAAGGTAAGTCACTTAACCTCTCTGTGCATCAGTTGAACCTTTTGTAAAATGGGTATATTGCCTCTAGACAGGTGTCATCAAAACTGATGGGCAATCACTGGTCAAGTGGCCATTGTTTTGCAATGAAGGGGGTCAGGAAAAGATTGATCTGTGTTTTAGCAAATAACAACATAGAACCTCTTTCATCATAAGATTCCAACTCTCCATCCTCACCGCTGGAAGGAATTTTGTCTAGTAGTAACCCTCAAGAAAATGCTTTTCAAAGAGTGACTGGACTATAAAAGTGAGGGGGCAAAAACACCATTTTCTCTTTTCCGATCTCTCTCTCCTTCAGCTAAGACAATAGAACCAGACTTTGGTAGGTACCCTGAAATGAAAATGTTAACAATGTTGCATGGAACATGTGGTAAGGATTTTACCTTGAAGCAGTCTAATTTGGTAAGTAATAGCTATCAGCTAATATTTGAACTGTCCAGGAGAGAACATACATTTTGGAGAAAATGGAATTGCCCTACAAATAGTAACCAGTGTTGCTGGACACCAGATGGTGGCTATTGTGTTGCTGACTGGCCACTGGCATCAGAGCTGTTAGAGTAGGACTGGAAATCCATATCTGCTTTCTTTCCGCATTTGTGCATGTGGATGCAGATATGTGCGTCTCATTTTTGGCAGATACGGTTCCAGATACACATTTTCTATCTAGAAGTTTAACCCTCAAAATTTGCAGATTGCTTTACATCTGTGGCTATTCTCATCTGTCGACGTGAATGTGGATATCCACGCATCATTTTTGCAGATATGGATGCAGATGCAAATTTTATATCCATGCAGGGCTCTAGCTATACACATACACTTATGGTATGACCAGCATGTTGTTTATGAACAGCCAAGTTTGAAATAACAACAGCAAAACACTGTGAGGCAGCCACAATTGCAGGGCAGATAGTGACACCACATCTCACTGGTGTGGACTGCACCCCAGAATGTGATAGTGGTGTAGTCAAAACAGGATTTATACACAACATAATATTTTAATGAGATTTACTGTTTAAGAACTGGTGTGGCAGCTTTAAGGGAGTCTTAAGTGGCTGGGAAGAGTCAAAGAAAGGTTACCATTTGTTTTCTGTTTGCTTATTCCAGGTAAAGAAAATAGAAATAGCAAGGCATAACATGAGCGCCAGTGAAGCAACTATAAAGCTAGAGCTGGCCAGGCTGGAGAAAGAACAAAAAGACAATGAGCATGAATACCAAAAGTGGCAAGCAAACCTGAAAACCAAGGTTGCAGGGCAGATGGTTGACACAACCCCTCACTGGTCTGAACTGCGTCAGGGAATGTGATAATTCTACCATGGAAAAATATATGAAACATTGTGGAAAAATGTAACTGTTATTGGACTCCTAATATACACCATTCATTAACAGTCTGATTATGTACCAATTTTAATATTTGCACTTTTTGGTCATACAGCTGAGATGAATAACTTTGAGAAGAATATTCTGATGGATGAAATCTATGGATTTTACTACAGTGCGCACAGAGAGAGAGAACATATTTGATCTTTATCTAACACTGCGTCCTTCCCGTGCCATCAGATGTTGCTGAGGGTATGAACAAAGTTTTGCCGCTCATGGGCCATCCTTTGCTCATCCTCCACATTGTTAAATCCCATACATTTTCCTATTATACCAGATAAAATAAATATTTTATCACCATCTGCAATATGCTATCCATGCTAGCAACATTATGAGTGGAAGGCCCATAGACAGCACTGGTTTACAGAAATGATTGTTAGTTTCCACATAGCTATATGTTTTCACGTTTTTTAACAATTTAAATAATAATTCAAATAGCAGCTATGACACTATTTTTATATCCCTGAAAGTATCACATTTTAAAATAACTATTAACAAGGAAATAAATGGCACTGTATAAAGGATCAGTTAAAGGGGAAGTAAAAGGGAAAATAACTGCAATTATAATTTGAACAAAAGCGTGGACCTGATTCACCATGTCATTACTCCAATGGTGCGCTGGTAAAGCTCCATTGACTTCACTGGAGTAGTGCAGTAGTGAATCAGGCCCACTGACTGCTGTTCTAGTTTTTCAGGTCAGAGATGTGTCTAGTTTTCCTAACTAATTACTGTAAGGCTGGTAATTGTATAGACACACTGAAAAATATTTCCACTGTGTTTCTCACTGGCAGCTGGGATTTGGGGATATCTGATCTTCTCTTACTAGTGAGGCTGTTTTCTGGGAGAAGTGGTGCTTTTTACCTGCTGGTGGTCTGGCAGCCGCATTTTTGCTAATCTTCGCTTCTGGGCATCAGGGAACCTGACGATGATAATTCCCTTCCCTCCTTCTGGAGGCAGTTGTTTCACATTTTATGATAAATCCTTTTTTTTTAAAACCAATGCTCTGAAACCTGTCAGATCAGTTTCATCTGTAGAGTAAAGAAGGCGAATGCTTTAAAACAAAGCTAAACTCTACACACTATAGTACAGAATGCATATGATCAAGAAACACTAGCGATATTGGAGGTTGATATTTGCAAGACATTAAAGAGTTGGGTCTCAGCCAAGTATTGTCTTCTCTTTTATATAGTCAGGCTAATACCAGGATAAAGAGCATCTTTACAATCATATTTCAATCAGTACTCTTACCACAATAATAAGCTGATATGAGGCTCATTCAAACAAAAGGAACTGAGGGTCTTCATAGGACATGATTAAAAACACAGTATTAAACAGAATTTAAAATCTCACTGTTGCTATCCTATTACCAGAGTTTGATTCTAAGGGCTGGGAATCTGGTCTGTAAGAAGTTCACTCAGACAAAAGAGAGTCAACTAATATTTTCTGAAATGAAGAAAGCCCTGAGTGCATTTAAACTATCCAGCTTGGATTTAAAACATTGCTCGCTTGTATAAAAAGCAAAACTTTGCACAATTGGAAAAAAGGTATTAGTTAAAAGGATACTGTCAAATAGCTTAGGCAAATATTGGAACTACATTATCCAAAACATTTAACAATGTCTTGAGCAATGTTCTCTGAATTTCCAATAAATATTATTCATATTTTTATTTCTAAATCTCTCAATCTCCCACTGATAATTTAAAATTAAAATTTTTATGTAGGACCTATAATGTTTTGTGCTTGCTGAAGCAGAATTTCCAAAGGGAGCATATGTAATTCACAAACCCGACTCTCACAGTTGTGTTGACATCTTTGAGAAGGCTGATGCACATATAATAAAGTAAATAAAATAGAGGTATGTTGGTTTATATTTCATAATAAGCAAATGGAAGCTAAATGGAAAAGCACAAACTCAGCAGAGTCTTAAGCAGGCATTAAAGAAAGTAGAAGAAAATAGAAATGTAGAACTATGAAAACTATATAAAAATATAATTTAAAAAGAACCAGTCATCAGTATCTCTATAACATGATGATAAGCATGCGAAAGAAAGGGAGCACTAACTCTAGACAGCCCAGTTTAAGTTTGTGTTAGAACAAGATGATGAGATTGAAAAAGATAATACCCTAAAATGATGACATAACATGAGATAAATGGTAGATATATGTGTGGAATAAGGGTGCAATATGATAATAATGATTTATTTATACAACAGCACAGGGGCATATGACATGAAAATTAAATGACAGGCCCCTACCCCAAGGAGTTCACAATCTACATGAACACAATCTGACATACAAGAGTTAGGTAAAGAGATAATAAAGGGGGCGAGGAGGATGCTAAGGTAATACCACATGGCAGAGAGTAAGCACTTTTGCACTCTGCAGCCAGCATTCTGAGCATTAAAAATATAAAGCAACTTATGATTTAGATGTTTCAAAAAATGAGGGACTAGACAAACTTATTGGACCCAGACTCTAGTCCAGGGGTGGGCAATCAGCGGCACGCAGGCCAGATGTATTTAGCATGCTGCCAGCACCCTATTTACCTGTGCATCTGTAGGTATGGCCACTCGCAGCCCCTTTTGGCTGTGGATTGCTGTTCCCCGCCAATGGGAGCTGTGGGAAATGCTGCAAACTAGGGCACTGCTTCCTGTAGCTCCCATTGGCTGAGAATGGCAATCCACAGCCAATGACAACTGCTAGTGGCTGTACCTGTGGATGCGAGGGTAAATAAAGTGCCGGCAACCTGCCAGAAGATAACTCTGGTGAACTACCTCTGGCTTATTTTCTACCCCTGCTCTAGTCACTGCTTATGGCCTCTGAATAAGTTTTGCTACCCAACAAATGTCACAACCCTGCTAATCTGAGCAGTGAACATTTCTGCAGTTCCAATTTTGGTTCCTCCAGAAGAACACCATAGTAGAATGGTTCAGATTATTATAAAAAAATAAGTAACAATAATTATTGCTTAATTACATATACACTATGATAATTTTATAAGCTTTGCTGAAATTACCATTTAATTAGCAGTTGTCTCACTAAATGAAGAGATTCCAAAGTTATAAATACCATTTTATGCATTAATAATTGCTATCTGCATGGTGGTAATACCTTGGAACCCCATTCAGGCATTGATCAGGACACCATTGTGCTAGGCACTGTACAAACATAGAATTGTCTCTGCCCCAACAAGCTTACAATCTAAGTATAAGACAAGAGACAAGTCAGATGGCTTCAGACACAGGCTTGTGGTACACAGTAACAATGCCTGACTATTGAGAACAATAAATGCACTTTAATTTTGACTTTTTTCCTTCATCAACACATCCTTCACATCTAGCAAGATGGCTTTCTTTTCCATTTGAAAGTCAACATCTTATTTTTCCAAATGCATATAGAATTCTCTCCTTATCTGAGAGCTCTTTAAAAATTGCAACCTGACTATTCAGAGGGGTAGCCGAGTTAGTCTGTAACTGGAAAACCTTAAAAAACAACGAATAGTCTAGCAGCGCCTTAAAGACTAACAAAACATTCAGATGGTATCATGAGCTTTCGTGGGCAAAACCCACTTCTTCAGATGTTTGGAGTATTAAAAGTCCAGATCCAAGAATAAATAAGTGAAGGGGGGGGAGGGGAGAGGAGAAAAAAGATAGCAAATAGATTGTTCAAGTTACAAGAGGCTGATAGGAACAATTAGCACCTCCGTTGGTTGGTTGGTTGGTTGGTTGGTTGGTTGGTTGGGTAAGTCATTAGGATGTAGAAGGTAGCACACCTATCATTTTGAAATAATGGGCTTCTTATTCCAAAATCACGAGGAATAATGCCTATTTCAAAATAGGGAGTGTGTAGACAACACAGCTGTGGTTATTTCAAAATAACTGGCCTCCAGGGATTCTCACAGTTGCCCTGGTTGCCACTCTGTCCACACTCATTCGGAACGCTATAGTTCCTCTTCCCCTGAAGCCCTTCAAGGTGCAGCCACAGGGGAAACAACTTCTGGCATAACAAGAGCTCTGCTACCACCGTGCCACACAGGAGTGCTCTACTCTGCCTTCTCTGCTGCCATGGCAGACCCCAGGACTCCATCTGATTCTTCCCTCCCCCCTCACAGCTGCCAGCACAACTGCAGCCAGCTCCCAAGCCTCCATCCAGTGTGGAAGAGGAGGGCCCCATCCTAGTCTGGTGCAGAGATCCTGGATCTCATTGAGATCTGGGGAGAGGAGGCAAATCTCCCAGGATCTTCGCATGAAGTGCAGGAATGCTGATATCTATAGCTGGATAGCCGAGAGCCTGGGCCAGAAGGAACAAACACACACCCAGGAGTAGATGTGCATGAAATTCAAGGAGCTGAGGCAGGTATACACCAATGCCAGGTTGTGGAGCTCCCACTCAGGGGTGGCACCCCAGACCTGCCCCTATTATGAACAGCTCCACCGCATCTTGGGAGGGGGGTCAGTCCCTCCCCCCTCCTTGCTGTGGACTCTGGGCTGGAGACACCTGTTGTCAGCCTCTGAGTGGGCAGGCCTGTGGGTAAGGAGGATGAGTAGGTGGAAGAGGGTGAGGAGGAGAAGGCCAGCACCAAAACCATGCCATCCCGCCAGGAGGTCAGCCTGTCCCTAGAGCCAGTAACCTCCTCCCAGGATGTTACCCAGGGCTCAGATGAAGCTGGAGAAGGCTCATCAGGTGAGTTCCATTATTTTCCCTAGATACACGTGGCAGGAGGTGGCAGGCAGCGAGGAGCTGCCTGCTTCTCACTCAGCATTCTTGGCCTGGGGATTACATAGCAGCCTGTGCACATGGGTGTACATGAAGCACTAGTCTGGAACACAGAGCTGCAATGAGGCTGCCACACAGGCCTGCCTTACTCCTGACCCCGTGGTGGGACACTTTCCCACCACAAGCCACCACTGAGGAGGATAGGGTCAGGGTCACACACAGCAGTGCTGTACACGGCACAAGCTCATGCCCACACTCTCAAGGCAGCATCCACTCCTGTGCAAGCATGGCAAAGTGGAGGAGGACACTGACCCCCTGCCAAGGGAGCCTTCTGGGAAGGGGAAGAAGAGGGGATCCCAGTAGCACCCTCCCTGCCACTCACACACATCTCCCTCCTAAAACTCTCCCCCTTCTCCTCCAGCAGGCAGGGATAGAAGTCCTCTCCCTGTGGGATGTCGCCACTGCCAGACCCAGCGTGTGTGTGGCACAGAGGGAAGCTGAGACTCCCCATCCTCCCCGACCTCCACCCGCAGGTTCCCAGCTTGGCCGGCACCTTCCCATGCCTGCTTGCCCCTGTGGTGTGGGGGTAACAGGGCTCCCCCAGGACTTTTCTGCCCCTGCAGGAAGGTGCCCGCTGTCTAGGCCACAAATGTCCTTGCTTAAAGCACATCACCATCGTCTGAACTGAGAGCTTTCAGTGTCAGCTCACACCTTAGCACTAGGCTTCGGGCACAGTGTTCCCAGGGATGACTGCCCTTCTCTCTGTTCTTCACAGCTGGACCAGCTGCGAGTGAGCACAAGCCATACCTCCCGTGCCAGCCTCCCAACCCCACGAGACCTGCAGCTCCTGGCGACCCCGGGGAAGACATTGAGCGAGAGCACATTGCCTGCCTTATGCGCCCTGCAGCGGTCTCTGGAGCAGCAGGTCTGGTGGCTGGACACTGAACCACATGGCAGGAATTGTCATAGCAGGCCTAAAGCATGTGCACAGCCACATCACCGCTGTCAACTGCCTGGTGGCCACCATTGAGCAGTCCAGCAGCCACACACCCCACTCCTGCTGTCGATCCTGCTCCTGCTCCCCACCCCTGCTCCCACCCCTCTGGCTTCTCCCCCTAGCCCTCCTCCCTGTGGCCACTGAGGGCCCTGCACACAAGATGGTGGGATAACCCGAGGCAGGCACCAGTCCCAGCCTCATCCCTGAGCCTCTTCTCCACCTTCCTCCTCCTGGGTTCTTTCCACAGTGCCTCCCAGTTATATTTACCCCAAATTAAAAAACAGTTTATTGGTTCAAAACATAAAGTCTGATGTATTGTATCTGCAGGGCAAGGGCAGGAGAGGGAGGGGAGGACAGGGGGAAAGGAGGGCGGGGGAGGAAAGGCACAGACGGGCTTTGCAGAGTGTGCATAGGGAGGGCAGGAGAAGGAAGGGGTGTGGGAGGCCCAGGGGTGAGTCTCACAGCTAGTCCTGGCTGAAACTCTCCCTCAGGGCTCCCAGATGCACACAGCCCCCTGATGGGCCTGCCAGATGGCAGTCATGCATGGCTGCTGAAAGGCCCTTGTGAGCTGCTTGGCCTCTGCCTCTGACTCTGGCAGGAACATCTCCCCCTTGTTCTTACATATATTGTTCAGGACACAGCACACCTCCACCACTTGGGGGACATTCCACTCGCAGAGGTACAGCCAGGTGAGGAGACAGCATAACCTCCCTTTGAGGAGGCTGAAGGCACCCTCCACAACAGTGTGGACCCTGCTGAGTCTTCCATTGAAATGTTCCTTGCTGTGGTCCAGGTGTCCGCTATAGGGCTTCATAAGCCAAAGGAACAGAGGGTAGGCTGCGTCACCCACGATGCACATGGGCATGTCCACTTCCCCAACCCTGATGCAGTGGTCGGGGGAAAAATGTGTCGGTGTGCAACTTCTGGAAGACACTGGTGTTCCGGAAAATGCAGGTGTTGTGTGCCTTCCCTGACCCATCAACGCTGATGTCTGTTGATGTCAGTGGTTCACAATGGCCTGCAGGACCAATGAGAAGTACCCCTTCCAGCTGATATAATCCAGTGCCTGGTGGTTGGGGGTCCAGTTGGGGAAGCCCATGATGGCAAAGCTGGCGATGATGGAGTCAATGTCGACCCTTCTCAGACAAACAGAGACTCACAGGGTTGTCAGTGTCCTCAGAAATTCCCCAAGCCCAACCCAACTTGCCCCATCCCGAGCAGGGCTTTGGGAAGCCGGGACTGGACAACCTCCCAGGGAGGGAGAATCCTCCACCTCCCCTTCCCTAGGGAGCCCCATTCCATCAGTTCACCACCCTCCCAGGACAATAACAAGGGAGTCATACCTGCATGAGCACAGCCCCAATGGTTGATCTGCCCACACTGAACTGGTTCCTGACAGAGTGGTAGCTGTCTGGTGTGGCGAGCTTCCAAATGGAGATGGCAACCCACTTCTAGAGGGGAATGTGGGTGTCTGGTGACCGGAAGGCAGGGGTGAGCCACTCACAGAGCTCCAGGAAGGTGTCCTTCTGTGTACAAAAGTTCTGGAGCCACTGCTGGTCACCCACTGCTCCATGGTGATCCAGTCCCACCATTCATAACTGGTGTCCTGGCACCAGAAGTGGCGGTGCATGGTGTGCAGGGGATGGTGAGAAGGGCTGTGCTGCATGAGAAGCATGTGGAGAGAGGTGAGTGCCACAAGGGCAGCCTGCAGTAACTGCACCAGAAGATGAGGCAGTAGGTCTAAGAGCTGGCAAGTGCTTTGCAGCAGATCCAGCTCCATGGCTGGAGTGCTGTGGTGTTCTCAAGGGCAACCAGAGCAGGCAGGGAGAAAAGTTTGCTGTCTCTTGAGGAGGTAGGCAAAGGAGAAGAGCCTGAGACATGGCTGTAGAGAGGAGCCCCTTTAAGCACTAGCCTCAGCTAGCCTCAGTCAGCAACTCCAGGAAGTGACTGCTGTCCTGATGCCCTGCCTGGAGTGCTGTGATTCAGGCTCTAATCAGTGCAGACGCACAATTTCACTAGAGATCTGTGCTATTTTGATGGGCATTTGTAGTGTGGACACACTATTTTGAAATAGCTATTTTGGGAGTTGTTATTCTGAAATAGCTTATTTTGAAATAAGCGCATCATGTAGACATACCCTTAGGATATGTCTACACTACGGGATAAGATTGAATTAAGATAAACAACTTCAGCTACATTAGTTGCATAGCTGAATTCAAAGTACCTTAACTCAACTTCTGGCGCTGTCCACATTGCAGGAAGTCAAAGGGACAACACTCTCCCTTCAACTTCCCTTACTCCTCGTGGAAGCAGGACTACTGTCATCGAGTGGAATCACCCTGTCAGTCTGAATTAGCTGTCTTCACTAGACCCTCTAATTTGAACCCTGGAAGATCAATAGCGGCAGCATTGATCTTCTCTGTAGTGTAGATATGCCCTTAGAGATCTAACTGTCTTTGCCAAGGTTGGTGGAGAAAAAGTCTGGGTCAAATATCTGTGGTATATGTGTGCCTTGAAGAAATCTTCCATGGTAATTTTATTTTTCCCTTCTGGCAATTTTTAAAAAGTTCTCTTGCTGCTTGTAAGTCCTGCTGCAAAAATTCACCACACTTCTAAGGATTTTCTATAAAATAAAATAAAATAAAATAAAATAAAATAACGAAATGTTTTGTTCCAAGTGGATATCTTTGAATTATCTCCTTGAAAGTTTGAGTGTAGGATTTACTACTGTCAGGTTACATATGTCATTATCTCCTTTATGTCTCAAAAAGGATATAGAGGTTTTGTTGGCATTATCATAATCAATTCTGCCAGAGATATTATTGGATTTACTTGAATTTCTGAACAGCATCATTTCTTATTGTTGCTTTAAATCTTCTTGGATATTGTGCAGCCTACATAGTATCTTTCATGATTTTCTCATCTATTTCCTTAATCTGAACAAATGAGATTACTAAACTATGGTAAAACTATCCATGAACTTTTCTTGAACTAAATAAAGTACTGTGCAAATTATTTAGCATATTCTAATGATTAGGAGGTCTATGCAGGTGCAAATTTGAAAACCTGCCAGAAGAAGGCATACTCACACTTAGTTAGCATAATTTTGTTTATAAAGCAGATTAAACATATATCAAACTAAAGGCATGAAATCAAGTCATAGCCAAATGGCATTGTGAATGAATCTGGACAAAACTCATGCTACCAAAAAATTCAGTTGTATATATGGTTCAGCTATCCCAGGCCTTTATAAAATGGCTCAGTTGATACACAGGTATGTTTAAATCATGAACACATTTTACAGACTCCAGTGTAGTATGGACAGTAAAAAAAAGAATAAGAGGCTTAATGATGTGAGTTACTTCCTACAAACTATAGTCTGTCTCTTTCTTTCTCTCACTCTTTGTGATATAACTGTACTTCTTTTTCCTCTCTCACCTAACTTCTCTCTTGCTAACAAGGGGCTCTCTCTTCCTACTGGAAAATATGATTAACTCTCATGTCAGACCTGCTCAAATGCAGGGTGATCATCTTACCCTCCAATGTCTATATCTTGAAAGGAGTATAAACCCTAATACCAGTGCACAGATGTAATTGTTCCCGGGGATACCACTAGTATTAAAACAATGCACTTCCAAAACACTTCTATTAAGCTGTAATTCCTCTTAATAATTACGTTGTGTGCTGGCGACATAAACCACATATTCCAAGTTCACTTTTGTGATTTATGTCCCTGGAATTCCTTGATGGAATTATCACTTTGAATACAGTGGGGACTTCCTTGTTCCTGATATATAATATCATGTAATGTGTGTCATTAATAAAATGACAAAATAAAACTTGAATTACCATGCTAGAATGTGGTTTACTGGACCATCAATACATTTCTTGGGCTATTGGAGTCATTCAGCCTTTGAAGTCATGGCTCACAACACACCCAATGTATTATTAATGTTGCAGTAAAGCACACCCTGTTGTGTCTTAATGCTATAGCAGAAGATGCCTGAAAACGTAAACAGCTATGTAAGGAATACTGTGACTGGTGAGTCTTTCAGAGGTAAACGAAGGGACAGTACATTGTATCTGTGGATCAGCCAGTTTGGGGGATCCATTCATAACATTTTTCTTTTTTAACTCTGTAGATGTATTTTTAAACATCTAAATGTTTATTATTCATAAAGCACCCTTGTTCTGCAGGGTGTTTTACATGAAAATAAACAAACCATTCCTGCCCCAAAGAGCTTACAGCTAATGTTGACGAGTGCCAGAAGTCACGGTGGTGCTTTACAGCAGTGTTCCCTGTAAACAGGGCACCTGTGTGGCCACTCAGGAGAGATTCAAATGCCACCCAACTGATTAGCGGAGCACCCATAGCCAGGATTTTGTTTTTACTTGTGCTAAACATGCTCACCTCTCGATGCACAAAAAAATGTATTTGGCACATGGATGGAAAAGATTAGGGGGAACGTTGCTTTTCAGTCCCATAGAGGACACTATTCCCAGAGACAAGGAGGCCTGTGGCACCTTATAGACTAACAGATGTATTGGAGCATAAGCTTTCATGGGCAAAGACCCACTTTGTCAGATGCATCTGACGAAGTGGGTCTTTGCCCACAAAAGCTTATGCTCCAATACATCTGTTAGTCTATAAGGTGCCACAGGACTTCTTGTCGCTTTTGAAGATCCAGACTAACATGGTTACCCCTCTGATACTTATTCCTAGAGAAAATTTAAAGTCCATATCCTGTAGAATTGCATCCTCAACTGAGATTTGGTGTGGTTAAGTACAGTGACTTAGTACTTTTTTGGTCTGTTTGTGCCATGGATAAGAAGGGAAATGGGAGGACGAGCGGGGATGCTTGTGGGAGCCATGGATCAATGGGCTATGATGAATGGGAATATTAGCAGATTGAAGGCAGAGGCAGGGCCATCCTGACCCATATGCAGAATATGTAGCTGCATAGGGCACCTAAAATTTGGGGCATCACTGGATCTTAATGTCCACCCATCCACCTCTTCCTATCCCTGTTCCATGGCTTCACTTCCTCCGGACAGGATCTAGTTAATTTGAAAATGAAAACATCTGCCAGACCTATTAGCAGAACACTTAACCTGTGAAAAAGCATTTCAATTAGTAATGAAGCTATTTAACAGGCTTTTGCCAACCCCAGGTATATACTGCCAGTTTCTGAATTAGTCTACAGGACCTTAGTTTAAAATTTGCTTTAAAAATATTTCATTAGAGTGTTGCTGAAGATTATAAAAACCACGTTTCCAAAAAAATCATCCTTCCCCCTGGTTGCCATCGGGCACAAGGGCACCAGTTTAATAATACTGCATAGGGCCCCATACATCCTAAGGATGACCCTTGGCAGAGGTAATCAATATGATAAGCAGAGTGAGTAAGTCATATGTTCTAAAGGAGAGGACTAAAAGCTTCCATCTGATGTGGTAGAGAAAGGGGAGCCAGTTGAGGGACATATTATAATGACAAGCAAGGCAGAGGAGTTTGGCAGCCATTTTCCGAACTGATTTGAGAGGGACAAAGTTGAGGTGGTTGAAGCCAGAGAAAAAGAGGTTACAGTTGCTGAGACATTAAATATTAACAGTCTAGCTAAGAGCTTTGGCCATCCAGAGAAAAGCCTGGAGACGTTACGAAGGAAGAGACAATCAAGATTTAAACTGTTGAAGGAATAAAATGTATAGCACATAAACAGCCTTGGTCCTCCTCTTCAAAGTCCTCACTGAATCAGGATCAAGCAACTGTACCTCACTGGATCAACTCTCTGCTTTAGTAACAAGGATGTTGCATTGGGAATGCTCAAAGGCCCTCTGCTATTAAGAATCCTGCTGCTAGAGAACAAGCTGATTTCAGGTCTTTTCACCTTCACAGTGTGATGACTGACATCAGGGAATTGGAGACCCCCTGAGCTAAATGCACCTCTGCACAGCTTGGGCAAAAAAGCCAGGCTCTGCAGCTGTGGCCTGTAATGGATTAAGCAGCTATGGATCAGGCACAGAAGGTGGGAGAGAAGATTAGTAGCACACACTGACCAGTGGGTAGCAAAAGCACAATGTAAAGGCTTGCTTCTTAGAACAGGACTTCCAAAACAAACGTAAGAATAAGAATGCCCATAATGGGTCAGAGCAGTGGTTCATCTAGTCCAATACCCTGTCCTCAGATAGTGGTAATTGCCAGATACTTCAGAGGGAGTGAACAGAACAGGCATTTTATTGCATGCTCCATCCCCTGTTGGCCAGTGTCACTTCTGGCAGTCAGGGTTTTAGAGACACTGAGGGCATGAGGCAGCATCCTGATCTTCTTGGCTAGTATCCATGGATGGACTCCAGAGGCAGCTTCATGAGTGTATCTAGTTCTTTTTTGAACTTTTGGCCTTCACAATATCCCCTGGCAATGAATTCTACATGTTGACTAAGCACTGTGTGAAAAAGTACTTCCTTATCTTTGTTTTTAACCTTCTGCCTGTTAATTTCATTGAATGACCCTTAGTTCTTGTGTCATATGAAGAGGTAAATAACACTTATTCACTTTCTCCAAACCATTCATGATATAGACCTCTATCTTCTTCCCCTCCCTCAGTCATCTCTTTTTCAAGATAAACAATCCCAGTCTTTTTAATTGCTATTCATATAAAAGTTGTTCCATACCCTTACTAGTTTTTGGGGCTCTTTTCTGTACCTTTTCCATTTTTAATATATCTTATCTGAGAAGAGATGACCAGAACTGTACAACGTATTTAAGATAGGGATATACCATGGATTTATATAGTGTTATGATATTTCCTTGATCTTATTGTCTATCCCTTTCCCAATGGTTCCTAATACTGTTAGTGTTATTGAATGCCGCTGGACATTGAGTGGCCGTTTTCAGAGAACTATCCACCAAGAATCCAAGATACTTCTTGAATGTTAACATTCTTTAGGTGCCATTATCTTTTATGTATAGTTAGGATTATGTACGCATATGTCTGTGAGATCCTTTTGTAACTCTTCACAGTCTGCTTTAGAGTTAAATATCTTGAGTAATTTTGTAACATTCTCAAACTTTGCCAGTTCTCTGACTACCCCTTTTTCCACTGGTCTCATTTCAGATCCTTGGGGAAACCCACTATTTACCTCTTTCCACAATGAAAACTGATAATTTATTCCTACCTTTTGTTTCCTATCCTTTTAGCAGTTTCTGATTCATGAGAGGACCTTCTATCTTATCCCATGAGTGCCTACTTTGCTTAGAAGTTGTTGGGGAAGGACCTTGTCAAAGACTTTCTGAAAATCCAAGTACAATATTTCTTCTCGATTACCCTGATTCACAGATTTCTTCACCCCCTCCAAGACTTATAATAGATTAGTGAGGCATGATTTCCTTCTACAAAAGCCATCTTGATTGTTTGCTAACGTCCATGTGTCTGATAACTCATGCTGAACAACACAATGTTGTGTTCATCTATGTGTCTGATAATTCTGTTATTTGCTACAATTTCATTCAGTTTGCCTAGTACTGAATTTAAACTAACTGGCCAAGGATTGTCAGGTTTGCCTATGGAGACTTTTTAAAAAATCAGCTTTACTTTAGTTATCCTTCAATTATCTGGTACAGACGTTTCCAAAGGAAGCTGCTAAAACTTTTCCCTTCATAATAACATCTAAGAATGATCTGTAACATATCAAAGGTGAGTCAGGGAATGTTGTCCTAGTTGAATATTAGTCTCTCCATATCACACGTGGATGCCACAATGATGAGTATATTAGAAATTCATAGACAGATTGTCCCTATTCATTGTTCTAGGCATGTTTGTTCCTTGGTGGAACAGACTGGAGAATGGTGTTAAGAGCCAAGAGTCAATAATGTTTATATTGCTAATTTATAGCAGTTTTCTAGAGAAATACAGCCAAAGTTTTCACTATGAAAAGTGTCATTCAATAGAGCTTGATTCTGGAACCCTCACTTTTTATGATTCTCACCTTCCTCATGGGCCAGATGGTGATACCTTTTCTCATATTGAAGAGTACTCCTTACTCCTCGATAGTTCCATTGATTTCAAGTGGTACTAATTGAGGACTGAAAAATTGCTCAGTGGAAAGAAAGGTATCAGAGTCTGGCCCTGTGTGAGAAGCCAAACTGATTTAGGAATCATCAGCCTGAGAAGTGCATTGAAAGGACAGCAAGTTGTTGCTCTATTCCTGGAACCATCTGGGAAGCAGACCAGGACTTAGGAAGTCAGAATCTCCCTCTCAGCATGCCTATAGCTCTGGAGGAGGTTTATACCCTGTCACAAAACTGTGCTTCATCTACAACTACACTGCTGGGTGCATTGGTGGGGTGTGGGAAGTCAGAGCTCTGCCCACTTTGTACTACCTCCCCCTCCTAGCAAAAGCTGGATGGGAAGGAATGAGGATGCTACAGAGCCTGTTTTCCCCACACACAGGGAGCAATAACATGGTGCATTGGCATAAGTGGGCACCTTACATCCCCTCTATGCCACTGGGACCACAATCTGGTCTTTTAATTGCTATTTATGAATAGACCTTTAGCAGATGAAATTCTTTGCTCTTTGCTGTGTGGTTATGTATCATTATATCCTGTTCCCTCTGAAAATCAGAACTTTCTATTCTTGCAGTACAACTTTAGTAGGATCTTGTCTTTCATTTAACTTCTTTACCCATATATAGGGTGAGATTTTCAGAGCCATCTAGGAAATCTTTGACATACAGTATTACTAATAATAGATAGCAGCCCGTAACTTTTAAGTTACTAGGGCACATTGCAAAGTTCACTAGAATGACAGGTGATCGATAGGTTAATCAATTAGTATCAAATATACAGCAAATGATGCATAATATCATTGATGAAAAATATGATATTTAGGCAGAATGTAGATTGATGCCAGAAAATGCTCTCTACTGTGTGAAATAATCAAGTAAAATACTTGATGGATGTATTATATAGTCTATTTACATAAGTTGGATTCAATACACTTACAAGATATTTGCATCAGAGACATATCTATAGTCTACCAATGGGAAAAAACACATGATTTTACCAACATGCTTATACATTAATAATATTACTTGGCAATCTGATGTTTCAAGACCCAGGGTGAATTACTTATTAAAAACCCATATACTGCTATCTGTCTTTATCTTTCTTTCTGTGTGAGCCATAATGGCTCTGATTGTTTTCAAAATTACATTTGGACAGGATATGACTGTTACATGAAACCTCTCAAACCAATATCATTTCCCTCACTCATAAAATACATTATACTGGTGGGTGCATTGAGCCAAAACATTAATGAAAGCTTAACCTGGCCTTTGTGCTTCTGGACTAGCAGTTACAGCAAACGTACATTTTAGAAATTGCTTAAAAAGTGAAATTGACATGATTACAAATATATTAAGTTCACTTATTTTCTTGGAGATTCTCTCGGCATTCCCATTTTGAATGGTAAGTAATGTACAGGATGCTTAGTTACTGTGTAGGATAAAGGAAATATTCTCATTTTAGCATTGTTTATAAACCCAGAACAGTGATAAATTAGCTGTGTGAAGTCAAATTAAGAGAGGTCTGTTTTAAATTTTGCATCCAGAATACACGCTAAAAGATAAAATATACGTGCTTGTTTTGAATCTGGCAAAAGGAGAGCAGATAGTAAGTGTTAGTCTTAGTTACGGTAATCTCCCAGGGTTCCTCTATAGACTGCCATGGTGGCCAGAATTTATGCTGCATTGTGTGCTATTGCCCAACCCCTACCTCACCTCACCCCCTCCCAGCACTATCTTGGCCTGCCCCCTATGCCAGGAGTTATAAGAGAACCATGGAAGGGAGCCTTAGGACTGTCTTTGGCAGTAAATGCACCACAGGAATGTCTCCCTTGCCAGAGTCAGCACTTACAACTAGGGATGTTAAATTGTGGGTAATCAGCTAATTGAGTAGTCAATGGATTTTCCATCGACTACTCAATTAGTCAATAAGGGGGGAAACTGCAGAGCCACAGCGGGGTTAGCTCGCAGCCTCCTCTGCCCTCTGGAAACAGTGCTGGGGGGAACTGGCTTTTAAGCCAGCTCCCCACAGCATCAGCTCCTGCTCCCCCCCTTGCTGTCTTTCTCTGATAGAGGCAGCAAGGGGGGAGGGTAGCAACTAGTTGAGTCACTACTCGACTACCCGATAAGTAGATGCTTATCAGGTAGTCAACTAGTCGCTTACATCCCTACTTCTACAACCTCTATGCCAGACCAGATTTTTTTTTTCAACCTGGGATGAAGTACCTACAGTAGCAGAAAGGATCTGAACCTCGGTCCATACAAAATTATAGCACTGTCCTACACTTGTGCAGCTGTTCTGAAAAAAGAGAAATAGAAGAATTTCAAAATTACGTTATGAAAAGGTTCCTTGATTTGAAGGCAAAATCCAAAGTTGATGCCACCCTAATGTGATCAGAAGTACAATGGAAGAAAGGACTTCTGGAATGTTCCTCCCCTTTCATTACAGACTAGATGGGATGGAGATTCCCTGCTTGCTGCATAGGACATTTTCGAAATGCAGTTGAGATTTGTTTCTGCAACTTACATTAACAGCAGTAGCTAACCCTGAATAGGTTGCCTTCAATGTCCACTGCAATTGGGACCTCTGGATTTTAAAACATCCATCTCTGCTAGCTACGTGGGTTAAAGAATCAGTTTCCTTTGCTCAATGGCAGTAGCTGAATCTTAAAGAAGCCCTATCTGGAGCACCCACATGAGGCAGGCATGTACACCTGTATGTTTCTTTCCTTCAGTAGTAGTTCAAATGGTCTTTCTGAAAACAAAATGGCCCTCAGAGAGCCCTGTGCATATAAATGGATCCTAACAAACAAGAACCAATACCGAGTCTCACAACCATGGTCCAGGCAGCACATGAGGTGGAACCCTGTCATCCCTCACTGAGCCTCACCTCTCCAGTACGACTCTGGCATCAGTCACCACAGCTTATTTCTAGTCAACAGCCCTTTCTGGTCCTTTGCTGTTTCTCATGACAGGAGGAGAGCTGCAGTCAAACATCTACCTCCTCCTTTAGCCTTCTGGCCATGGCGGTCGGGCTGAGGAAGGTCAGTAGGCTAGTCCCTTCACTGGCTTCCTAGCTCAGCCCCCCTCTCAGCTCTGGCTCAGGAGGGACCACCAGCTTCTGAGCTCCCTATCCTTTTCAGCCTCCCAGAACTGGCTCTCTAGCTCAGGACAGCAAGCAAAGAATTCCCTCAATCAGCCCTGCAGTCTGCTGCTTCCAAAGAGCTTTCCACTCCCTCAGGCCTGGCCTTACCATGAGGCGAACTGAGGCGGCTGCCTAAGGTGCCCGACTGTGGGGGGGGGGGCACCACTAGGACCCAGAGAATTGAGACCTTTCAATGTTTTGGCCCAAGCGAAGGGGTATCTGGGCGTCATTTGAGCTCCCCGCCTCAGGTGCCAAAATGTTGTGGGCTGGCCCTGCACTCCCCTATAGACTCTCTCTCTACTCACCTGCTCCTTTTCTCCTCCAGTCTATACCCACAAGACTCTCTCACACCAGATCTCCCTCCTTTCATAGTCTTCCTGATCCTGATGTCTTAGTTGGCCAAGCTGAAAGTGCTTGTTTTGGCAAGGGGAGCTTGAAGCTGTTTGATGTACAGATGCTAGCCACTCTGTGACAGTGGTCTGGCTGCTAGAGAAGGAACACCACTGTGCCAACATCCGTTAAACAAAGAGTTACAACTTTATAGACTCTTACTAAAAATTAAGGCAGAGCTGTGGAGGTTGGGAAGATGGAGAACCAGAAGCCAGATCAGCATGGGTGCATGTTCAACACTACAAAGGTAGATCACTGTGTCCATCTCTGAAGCGGCTGGGGTCTTATTGCATCAACCTTACCGTTGAGCTTCTCCCCTCTTGTAGAGTTCTTACTTGTTATGTTAGGGTGAGATTGATTGTTCACTCTTCTGGGTTGGGCCCAGGACTGTGCTGCTTTTGTGAGCTGCCCAGCATGTTTTTGGATGCATAATAAATAAACAAACAACAACAACATGATGGTATCATATTTCTTCAAAGAACCTCCTCTGTTATTACCTCTAGCAATGGGAGATGTCCAGGCTGTGAAGAGAAAAGATACTAGATGTAATACAGCAAATATTTTCTTTGTTCAATAGGAACCAACCCAAAATGTGTAGTACAATGCTGCAAAATAATTTAATGCTGTCAGGCAGCTTGGAATGGAAACTGGCAGTTGTCCTTCCAAATAGTTATTGCTATATGTACAGGCCAGAAGTGGTGACCAAAGAAATATTTTTTTTTATATATATGAACTCTTTCCAATTTCATTCAGCAGGATACTGGCAGACCACTTTTGTGTGTTAATTATTTCTGCCCTGATCACCTGGCAACACATCGCACTGGGGCAACGGTGTCACACTTCACCATTTGTTAATGCTTCCAGCTGAACACAGAAAGAAATTGGAATAAAGAAGGTTCACTTGGAGAAGAAACTCATGAAAACAGGGATAGATGGAGAAAGTGGTAATAGGGCTCAAGAGGTTTGGAACTCAATAGTTGCTTTCATTACACTGTATACTTAGGAAGTCTTCAGAACACAGAATGGTACGGTACATTACTCACTGGAAAACATTTCTTGGGCCTGATTCCAAACTAAATTGCATAGGTGTAAATCTGGAGTATTTTAAATGAGGTCAGAAGTTAAAGGAGAATACTGAATACTTGAAAGATGGCCTCTACACTGCTAGCAAGCACAAAGGAAAAAGATTTAGGCATCTAAATGCTGCATTGCCACCTTAAATCAGAATTGATTGGCTAAACACTAACATTTTGCATCAGCAGCATATTATGGCCAAAATGCGGGGCCAATTAAATATGAATGCAAAATTATGGCTAGAAGTCAAAGGGCATTTTGAGCCCATTGATAAAAAATATACTCTATAAAGTAATATGATTAAGCCTCTAGTAAAGGGTGAAGACTGAAAAAAAAATGTGAAAGGCATTAGAATCTGCCCCAAGAGCTGGATTTAGGGAACTTGTTTGTAGGGTTTATCAAGGACTGTTTCTTTGACGTGAGATGCTAGCTTGAAAATTGTCAGTTTGATTATACTAGCTATCATCTATTCTATCAACTGGATTATGAAAATGTTCTGCCATGAAGAAGCATCTATAGGAGCAGAAGCTTGTTTCCATTTGGGTAGCATTCATTAATCACAGGGTATGAATTTAGCTGCAGCCTTTAGGAGATGCTGGCATGGCAACATATGTACCCTGAAGCTGTCATATTTTTACAGGTTTATTTGAAACTGAGGTGTAAGGTCTGTGGGAACTCAGCTAAAGTTAATGTAGCTTTGTCCATTTATGCCAGCAATGAATTTGATTCTGGATCTTAAATCAAATTAACAGGAGCCTGTTGGCCAGATCTTGCAAAGAGTTGAGCACCAATTCGGTTATGCTAAATCAACCCAATGTTCCAGTGACAAACAGAAATGACTTCACATGGGTGTTGAACATGACAGGCACCTTTTTGGGTCTGCTAAAAAAATGACTAGGTCCTGTCTAAACCAAATATAAACATCAATGGGGTAACATCATAATCCTGTTTTGAAGTAGGGGTGACTAGTAAATCAGAAAAAGGAGGGAGAAAGATCAAGAAGAACATGAAAAATTATACACCTGTCTCAGTCTGATGGCACTAGAACTCCTAATTCTGATAATATGTTACATATAATGGTCAAGAACTGTCAATTAATGAATAACTACTACAAATAAGGGTCAAATTTTGTTTTCAGATACATCTCATTGGGGTTACAAAGGCAGAAATGATCCTTAAAAGAGACATTGTCACCTATAACAATGATCATTCGGTATTTCATAAAAGTGTACAGATGAACCTAAAATTTCTCACTTTTTAAAAATCTAAAGAAAGCAAGTTATTTTTGCTCTTTGAATTAACTGTACAGACTTTTCCCCACACAACTACATGGCTGATGACATTGTAGTGAAAATGCTCCAAAAGTTAATTGGGAATGTTAAAAAAAATTACTTGACAATCCACAGAGAGCAGATCACAGTGTTGTTTCCTCACTCTAGACATTTGCTTTACCAAAGAATTCCTCCGCCTACTTGGAAACAATATTTTCCAAGTTGCTGTCTCTAGCAGAACTAGAAGCTTTCTTCCTCTATTCCCTTCTATCATCATGTAATTATCCATATACAGTCACTAATCTTGAATTCATGTGAAGCTGATAGTAAGAACTAGAGGTCAATAAATTATTTGAAAATTTTGACATTAATAGAGTGCAGAAATAGAAAGCTGGGGGGAAGGATGCATGTGAAGTAAGCCATGAAGTTACTAGGTTGAATGGAATACATTTCACCCATAGAGGTGGTACTGAATTGTTTTCATTGTGTAGGCCATGTCTTACTACAAATTATCTCATGGGCCACCTATTCCCCATTTGCAGTCTTGGGGTACGTCTAAACTACATGGCTCCGTCGACGGAGCCATGTAGATTAGTGTATTCGAAAAAGGGAAATGAAGCGGCGATTTAAATATTCGCCGCTTCATTTACATCAAAATGACTGCCGCACTGTGCCGATCAGCTGTTTGGCGGCACAGCGTGGTAGTCTGGACACTCTGCGGTCGACGAGGGAAGCCCAAACAGCTGATCGGCACAGTGCGGCAGCCATTTTGATGTAAATGAAGTGGCGATTATTTAAATTGCCACTTCATTTCCCCTATGTCTAGAAACCTCATCTACATGGCTCCGTCGACGGAGCCATGTAGTCTAGACATACCCTTGCAGTCCACTTGCTGTCCTGGGTGCAAGCATAGTCATTGTTTTCATAAAATAATATGTTATGAGACTAGTGAAAATTCTTTCAGCCATCTTCTAGTATGAGCAGCTGAAACAAGGACAGTTAGCACTACACAACTTTTCACAGAGCACTAGTAGGGGCTCCATGGACCACCATTTGAGAACCACTGATTCTTCTTATGAAAGACAGAGATACTTTTATGCATTGGGGGAAAAACCAAAATATACCAGTATGTCCAGGTAAGCCCTGCATGGAAAAAAGGGTTTTCAAGGAGTTACCTCATGGGATGGGGGTCCAGAAATTTGGGTTCAATGTATGGCTCTGCTGAAACCATTCTGTATGAATAAGCCACTTTATTTCCCAGCATGTGGATGCATTTGTGCAGTGGTGACCCAGCTCTAAGGGAGGAGAACCATTCTGCTGCCTGGTGTGAAGATTCCTGTCCTCCTTGTCACCAGTGCAATTCCTGATGCCCAGAGGTGCATGCAGACTGTACATTGGCCCCAGGCTTCGCCCCATTGTGGGAATTAGTTATTGGTTTGAAACTGTTATCATGGGGAAGTGTAAAGCCTTAGTGAGAAGCCCCTGTAATTATGCAAATTAGGATTAGTTAATAGAATTCAGACTCAATATGTAAAACATGTCTCTTGTACCTCCCTCTCTGGATCTGACATCTGTGCTGTTCTCGTTTCTGTTAGAGAGGTTTCACGTTATCGATTTATTTCACATGATGCATGATCTGGTTTCACATTTAGTAGTGCAGATAATCTACATTCATGTCAACATTTTCAAAGATGCCTTGGAATTCATTCCCCAGATTTTCCACATGGAACCATTTCCCACACGCGCAGCCCCTCCCCCCTTTGTATAATGAGGTAACACCCAACCTGTGTTATACACAATCTAACTACCATGTAGGCCAGTAGTGGGCAACGTGTGGCCCACGGGCTGTATGCGGCCCACTGTGGTTCCACCTGTGGCCCGTGTAGTATTTGTCTACCCCCTCCCCCACTTTTCATACACTGGACACTGGAGCCCCACACTTCCTGCTCCTTCCTCTCCCTCCCAGCACTTTTAGGGCACCATGAATCTGCTGATTTGCAGTGTTGAAGCTCTGGGAGGGTGGGAGAGGAGCAGGGATAGAATGTGAATCAGCAGATTCATGGTGCTCCGAAACTGCTGGGAGAGAGGGGGAAAAGTAGGAAGTGTGGGTCCAGTGCCTCAGTGCGCAAGAGACATGGGGGCAGGGGGCAGAGAGGGGGTGCACTGGCTGCAGGTGGAACATCAGTCACTCATGTGGACCACTTGTCTTGGTTGCTCATTGCTGATGTAGACAGAAAGAATTACTGCACTGAAAAAATTTAGTTAGATGACAACATATCTCCATAAATAATTTATGCTGTCCAACATCATTTTTGTGCACATTAAGTACCTGCCTTTGAGAAGAAATGAGCAACCACAACTTTGCTGAAGTCAATGGGATCTGCTGATGCCCAGGTACAATATTTGCATGCAGTTTTAGAGGCCATAAGAAGACAGGGGACTAAAAACTATTCCTCACCCTGCTGACCAACCTTGGTTATATGCATTACTTAAGAAAAAAGTTCGTATTCTGAAACAAAATTTCTATAATCATGGAATAGTCTTAAATCCCAGATGAAATTAATCTATGTCCATTCAGAAATATATGAAGTATGTTTAATGCCTGACTACCTAGGTACTTAAACAGTTTTCTCACCACAGCACCTGAACATTCAACTTTTCCTTATGTTCATTAATACAAATATACAGGTATCCATACAAGTATTAGGCACAGGCAGACGAGATGACAGAATCGAATTCAAGTTGATGGGGGCTTGGTTCTGTACTTCCAGAAGGGGTAAGCACTGCCTGGACAATGCCCTCTCCAGCATCTTCCAGAGCACACCAACTGAGCTCCACAACACACCATGTGGGGCTCCGGCAGTGATTTAAAGGGCCCGGGGCTTTGGCCACTGCCGCTGTTGTAGTAGTGATGGCAGTGGCAAAGAGCCCCAAGCCCCTTTGAATAGCCAGGCCCTGGGGCACTTGTCCCCTCTAGCCACCCTCCCCCTGCTCGCAACCCTCCCTCCCCATTGGCAGGCCTGGGCACGGGGAAATTAAATTCCTTGGTCAAAGTCACATATGAAATCTGCAGCAGAGATAGGAATTGGACTCAGATCAACCAAGTCCAAGTCCAATACATTAGCTTTCAGATGAACCCACCTCCACCTTTCAGGATCCGAAGACTTGAAAATCTGAATATTTATATATTGATGCAGAGCTATTTTGTGAAAATTTTATTACTCAGTGCACTCTCTTCTTTCTCTTGCCTGGAAAAGAAAGAAAGAAAGATCAGCCCCACCCCCTATACATAAAACCCCTCTGAGGGCTGTTTAAGAACACAACTCACATTCATCTCTGTTTCTCTGCTATACAGAGCTGGCTTTTAGGTGACCTGATGCTTACCAGACAAACAATATGTTTACAATAGGACTATGAAGCAGAGAATCCTGAGATTTTGTGGCTCTTCTGTGCTTGGAAAAAATCTGGAATTTCTATGAATTTGATTGGGCATTATTCACTTTTATTGTTGATATTATTATTATTGCATTGATTGGGTGCTGAGTGTGGTACAGAGCACAAAGGAGACAGTCCCTGCTTTGTGAGTCTTATACTCTCTAATAATAAAAGGGAAAAAAATATAGGAGACAGAAAACACTGGTGATCAGGAAGCGGAAACATCACATAAGCGTGGGTGCTGGTGTAACCATGACAGCCTTACTCAAAAAAGGAGAGATGTGGCAGTCACACTTGGACACTTGTATTATTTTTTAGTCATAAGTTTTTCTACTACAATCCAGAAGGAGCTATTGGACAGACAGCCAAAGATGCAAGTCTGATCAGTGAGGTAGAGATAAATCTGTTAAATCTTATAGGCTCTTCTGAAATCAATAGATCTGACCAAGTTATCCCTGCTGAGGACCAGGCCTGATATCAGCAGTTTGAAATTTATATTTCTACACATTTATTTTATACCAGCTGTTTATTTACTGCTGGGTGTTTCTGTGCATAATTGGACACATACATGGCCAAATCCTAAATAAGAGATACTCAGAATATTCTTTAATCCAACATATGAGTCACTGACAATATTCTCATTTGCTTCAGTGACACCAGGATTTGGTCCTGTGTACATAGTACAGAGCGAATTAAACATAAAATTCTAATCTTAAAGACAAATTGTAGAACAGTCAGTTTTGTACAAACAATTGAAGGACTTTATGGAATCACAAAGAGCGAGTAAAATAGTCTTTACCTAAACCACCAGAATAAAAAAAAAAAAAAAAAAATACACAAATGAACAGTCTTTAAAATTAGTGAATACAGCTGCACAGTGAGAAATCTGTTGTGTTTAGACATACAGTAGGTAGTCAGAGTTCTATTTTGATTTCCCATCCCCACCCAAGATAGTCTTTTCATCAGATTGCTCAGGCAATCTAATGAAAAAATCTAATTTGCATTGAACCCTTAAACAACTATGTGCAGTTTTGAGCAATCATTAAATATCTGTAGTAGTTATTACAAAGGAGTTGTATAAAGAAAATTAGGAAATTGTACTGCTGATCTTGACTTCATCCTTGCACCTCACTGAACATATTTTAACTACTGTTCATCTTTATTGTATACAAACCAAACACTGCAAACAACAATCATCCTCCAACTGTCATCTATTATTACTAATGGCAGGGTAAAGTCACATGTCAAAAAGACTTTCATTTTAATGTTCCTATTATCTGTACTTCCCCTTAAAATAGTATGTACTACAAATGATTACTACTGTCAGTGACATACTTTTCTAATAGAATTCCAGTTTGATTCTCTAGCATTTATAATTGGCATGTGTCTTTTGTTTTCTCCCGCAGGTCACGTAGCTCTGGTTGCTGAGTATTTGTCCCAAAGCCTATCCAAAATACATGACTGCATCGTACAGAGCTGGGAGAACTAAGTGTCAATAAAGAGTCTATTTGACAAAGTTAGCCCTTTTCCCATTTTCAGATTATCCTGGAGCAGGCTTTCACATATTACAAATGTGCTTGTTCTCAGAAATTATTCAGTGAGTGCTTTATGCAAACCCATTCCAGCATATAGATTGCTTACAAATTATTCACAACTACTACTCAGAACATTCACTATTTCTAATTTGCTGTTGGCTAGAGCTGGTTAGAAAAAATGTGTCGGTCTTCCTCCCCCCCACACATCCCGCCATGAAAAACGTTGACTTTTCAGGGGAAAATTGAAAACTGAAATATTTTGCTTTCGGAAAGCCACCAGACTTCATCTTCCTGCATGCACCACAATCTCCCTTCTAATAATGGATTCTTATCCTGCCTCCTATAACACTATTAATTTCTTTGGGAGAGCTGGGTCCACTTTTTCCTAAGCCTTTGTGATTTCTTTTCTTCCTTACCCATTGCTGTGCTAACTGGCTTTTAGGTTCCTTCTGAGAAAGCTCAACAACATGTCAGCTTCCTCCATGCAAGCCCCAATCCTACCTCACTTGCCTTGTGCACTCTTATGTCTCTCTCAGAAATTCAGATTTTTCCACAAATCTGTCATATTTAATGTTTTCATATATAATGAAATGCCAGACAGATATGAAAATAATGCAGCCTTAATTACGGCATTTGAATCTTAAGCAGAACAATAGTTTGTGATCCCTCAAGTGGATTCTGTGTTCTATTGAAAAAACTACCCTTTCTCAACAGAGCAACAAAAGCATATTTATAGCTAAGCCTTGTATGTTTGCCCTGTTAGTAAATATGATTATTTGCAACCCAATTCTACCCATGTGATTCCCTCATATTATTAATGTGATGTTGAAAGAAAAGACACAGCTTGACTACCCACAGTAGTAAAATTAAGCACATGCATAAGTAGTTGCAGGATTAAACTAATATATGCTCTTCTGTGACGAGAGAAAACAGAAAATTCATTTTTCTGCTCAGACATTGGGAAAAGTATCCAAGAATATTTAATGTGTGAAAATAGGACTTCAGTGCTGCTGTTAAAAATAATGAAATCTAGGGTGCTAAGTACTTTGTGTGTTGTACAAGTTAGAACAGCCAGAGGCATTTTTAATTGGTCCATCCAATTTTTCCTTTTTAAAGTTTTTAGTGGTACAAAAAAACAACAACATCTGTAGCTGTGAAGCAGAGGAGGGGGGTCTGGATAGTGCTCTAAGTATAATTGGTTGGGCTGAGTCCCTAGACTACAGTGATCTATCTGAAAAAGGTATGCAAAATGTTCTCAGCAATTTGCGTACCTTTTTCTGATTGTTTTTCGGAACGGGCTTTTCTGAAATTTGGCCCATCGACACTGGGCCAAATTTTGGAAAAGCCTCCTCTTTCAGGAGAGCCCTTCTTCCTTGTGGGAGGAGGAAGACAGGGCTTCTGAAAGAGCACGTCTGCTCTTCTGCAAAAAAAAAAAGCAGAAGAGCAGACGTGTTCCCTGGACGTGTCGGAGTTTTTCCGGGATACCTCTGGTATCCCGGAAAAACCCTGTAGTCTAGACATTTCCTTACTATGGCACAGTATACCTACTTGGATTCAGAGTGAGAGATATGACCATGTGTGTGTTCTGCTCTACTTGTGTACATGGAAACCGTGAATCCGCAACTTGAGCTGCTAGGGTAGTTGAGCTCTACTGAAATCAAAGCGAGTCTGTGCAAGTGCAAAGCATTGCCCACATTGATCCAAGTTCAGGATCAGACCTTTGTTTTCCAACAACAGAGTGGTTACTAAAGTTGTGAGACCTGAGTAGGAGCCTGGCAACTTGTGACTAGGAACATTTTTTTAAAGATGACTGTTGCACACTTATGTAAACAGACCTGGATGGGGGGAAATCCAAGTCTCACCCACTTTCTCCCCATCTATAGATCTGTACAGGATTGGCACCTATTGGATATATTATAAAAATAAAATCACCCCTTTTCTGGATTTTCTGAAGGTTATATAGTCAGAAAGATCAGGGAGCACAAGAGGTGTGAGTAGATAGTGACAGTAGATTGTGAGTAGATGGGTACATGGAAGAGAGTTGGTAAGACATCTGTGCAGTTGGACTGCAATTGCTTTACTCCTACTGCTTAAGCCTTTACTGCACTGGACCTTCCTTGTTTTAATATTAAATAATGAAGATTATTTGACATGAATATCAGCATCAATGCAAATCATTTTCCAAAATGCTTTTTCTATTGTATTTCAGGTCTGGGATGGAAACACCCACAATATCCACAATTTCCTGCTTTAGATGTGCATTTTTAACATTTTTATTTTGCCCTTCCCTTGGGTCAGGTCAAAATGCTCAAATGTGCTAGGCTGCAAAATTCAGGTTCCTCAATCCCTTTAATGGAGCAGATGCCAGACTCTTTTCTCTGGGCAAACGATGTACAGTGTTCTATTGAGTTGCTTGTTACCTTCCTGGCTGAGCATCTCACTTCTTTACCCATAAGTACATTGAACTTGTCAAAAAAGGAGTGAGATTAAATAGCTACAATGAGTAAAATTTGAGAGGTAAACATAATGCACTATTGAACAGACACACAGAAGTGACAGTAACATGAGCACACTCTTTGGGGCACTCTAGTGGGGTTTACACATTTGCCTTCCACGTGTAGTTATCTGCCCAGACCAGGAGGGATCAGGCTGTACCCGGAGAGAAGAGTGTTTTGGGGCTTAAGGCAATGGACTGGGAGTAAGGAGACCGGGTTCAATTCCAGGCATCATCATGGGCTTTCTGTTTGACCTTGGGCAAATCCCTTAGTCACTCTAGGTCTGAGCGCCACATCTGTAAAATGGGGGTAATAATATTTTATTTTTCCTATCTTTGGTGTGTCCTGTCTGCTTGTAAGCACAATGAGGTAGGATCTGCCCCTTGCTATCTGCTATCAGGGAGCAGTCCCTGTGCTTAGGACAGATGGTAGACACAATTACAGTCTGTGTACTGTTCTTTTTGGGCAGGAGAATGGTACAGAAGCCTTCTCTCTTCACCACCCCCTTCTCCTGCCATGCTATGCATCTATATGGATACAGAAAACAACCTGCCCTTTTCTCAGGGAGCTTCTATGCATAATTTTTATTTTGAATCACTCGGGAAATGCAGAGATGTTGCATGAAAAAAGCAGTATTATGTTCCTTTTTCATGTGCTTAGTCAATTTTTAATGAACCGTCCCATAAATATTTTGCTTGCTCTTAGATTTCCAGAAAATATTATTTTAGATTTGCATAATCTTCACTATTTGTGATCTACTGCACTGAACTGCCACTGGTTGTGCTTGATTTAGTACACAGATTAAAGTGAAATAGCTGGGGGGAGACACAAGAGTATACTTTGTATTAGAATCAACAAATACAGCATTGAAAACTGAGCAAGGACTACTGGCATCTCCCCACTGTAACTGGCTTAGGACCTTCTGTGCTGAGTTCTTCAGCATTCTGGCAGTGGGGAAAAAAATTAAATAAAATAATTAAATAATTAGATAATTAAACGTTTAAAAATATGATTTAACTGAGGCTGTTCTCAGCATTTATCTTAGCTAAGGGGAAGGAAGTATAAATTACTGAGGCATCATCACCATATAATTGTGCAGCGGTCAAAAGAGAATGTGATTGAAAAACTTGCCCAATATTAATTTTATATTTCAGCAATAAAGATAAGAACCAGATGTAACGGGGCAGCACTCACCTCTCATAAGCGCTCCCTTTTGGCTAAGTGCACATGGCTGCACTCTCTCTTTGTCTGAAGCCAAAAGCCTCTTCAGCAACTCAGCCCTTCTGAGTCACACTCCGTGTGAATCATGACCCCCTTCTGGGCTACACATCTAACAGGGGCCCATCTCGGTGCCCTCTGCTAGTCCCTTCCTGGAGGCAGCATCCTCACCCTTGCCTCAAAGCTTATCTCAGGGTCCAATAGGCTCTCCACTTAGAGCTCTCTGGGATGCCGCCACTCTCTGTCTGCCAAGCATTCTCAAGGTCTGCACTCCTTGAGATCTCCAGAGGCAATGACCTGACTCTGGTCCTTCAGCTCCTTTTATAGAACCTTCCTGGCCCCTATTGGCCACTTCAGCAGCCATTCTAGCCTGCTTGGAGGACTCTATGGTCCTTCTTTGGGGCAGGATGAGGCAGAACCATAAGGCCTCCAGCAGGGGGCCTCCAGGTCTGATCCACCCCATCAAAGAGATTCCATTTGAGCAAACCCTCCCTGTTTCACAATTAGACGTCAGCAAAATGTTTGCAGAGCAATTGAAAACACACTAAAGTTGCCCCACTTATGTTCACGTTTCTTGCAAAATGCTTCAATTTATGGACATCCTGGCAAACCTGGGCATGACAATTTTTTCCACTGACTGTCTGAAATTTCAATGACTCTTTCCATGGTGCATTTTGTTTCAGGCTAGATTGGTAGGGGATTTGCTGAGCATACCCCAGGAGGTCTGCAGATTAAACAGAAGCCAATTTTTATCTCTCTCTCTGATGGAAGGGCTGTAGTTAGGCTGCTCTCTCTGCTATAAAATAACCATGGGGCCTGTACTGCCATCCTGATTTCCATTAACAGTCTAAGACCTGTGGAAGAGCTCTGTGTGGCTCGAAAGCTTGTCTCTCTCACCAACAGAAATTGGTCCAATTAAAGATATTACCTCACCCACCCTGAATCTCTAAGGGCTGTGTTGTCAATTTGCAGTCTAGCCTGTAGAGAAAGGGTAGTGTATTTTTGTGCTGCTTCTGGTGCTGCGAAGAGGGAGATTATGACTCTGAGCTGCTCTTGGGAGGAAGTAAAATGCATTTTGTCTATACATGTCAAGGAGTGTCTGCTGTGATGTGTGGCATAACTATTCCACCAGACGTGATAGGAGAGAGGAGTCTAGGTTCCAGCCATTCTCTATCCCTGCTGACCCTACTCACCCACTGGCCTGAATGGGAAACACAGATGCTCTGAAAGGCCTACTTCCCCCTCAGAAAACAGGAAGCAGGGGTGCAGTGACAGAAGGTGTTACCCTTACTCCCTCGCTGTCCCTCGTGACAATGCTCGGGCAGGCAGAGATCTGGACTTAGACAAATTTCACATTTCTTCTTCCCCTCACAGAGTGCCATGCCCTAAACTGAGCAGCCATCCACTGAAATTTTATTGTGTTGTGACTGTGCTATTAATACAGGCCTCGTATCCCTGGGCTCATTTGTGCACCCATGCAGATCAACCCACTTTTCCACACCTGGAGAGATGTCAACAACCCCCAGGGGATTGCTTTGCTGGTCCAGAAGTAGGGAGGGAGTGGAGACAGCAGGCCAGGGGAAGATGGATTATCCTGGCCATGAAGGCCAGGCCCAGACCCTGCAACTGATCCACAAGGATGAATCCATCAGCTGCAGCTGCAGGGATCTGTCCCTGCATGCTTGGTTGCAGAAACAGGGCCATAGCCGGTATTCCTTTTCTGCTGCCCCCTTCACATCTGGAATCCTTGTTTTGGGGGCATCTCAGCCCCTGCCTGAAAGAGCCATGTTAGCAGGGAAATGAGAAGGTGAGAGCCCAAGGGCCCAGAGCTAGCAAGGAGGGTCTTACTGAGAGATTTTTGAGGCTTCCATTGCTTCTGTTTAGTTCAGGAGGCAGAGAAATTATTTAATATTTTTGTTTCTAAAGACTGATTGCAGCCTTCTTAACACAACATTGCCAACCATTAACAGGTCACTCTGGTCTCTGCATTGGCTGACAGACTATGCCATATCAGAATTAACTGCCTTCCTCTGCCACCAGATAAGATTCTTTGTAAGACTCGCATACAGTTCTATGGAGCATGAGAAAGATGAGAAAGTCCCTGCAACTGGGGCATTCCTCGTTAAAGGAAGAGCATCGGGAGCAGGAACAGTGGCAGATGGAGTTCTATGCTCCTGCAGGAAAAAGGCATTTCTCCACAAAAGGACTATTAAAAAGGAGCCATAGCCAGGCCCAAGGATTCAAGTCTAAGTGTGCAAAATAACTACCTTAGCAGCCATGGTAGGCTTACTATGGTCATGTGGACCTATTGTCAGCTCTGTAGGACTAGATCTGTATATGTCCACTTGGGCAGCCTTAGCCAGAAGGTCATTAATACTATAGCAGAAACCAGTAGGGTTTCATATAAGTATTTACAGGGTCCAGAAATCACATACTGCATGCTATCTCTTCCACAGGATAAAATCTATAGATGGGTGGATGGCTCATGCCTCTTTCTATCAGCTCTATGATTCTGACCAGTGGGTGTGTGATAATGGTAACTTTGCCCATGTTCCCTGCATTGTACATTCTCACTAACTTCCATTTTTTTCCAGGAATTATATTGAAAGAAACCCAGTAAAGAGGCCATTTCCATGTCCATGTGGCATTTCCTGGGGTGAACAAAACCTCAGAGGAATGAGTGCATGTTTTTTTGTGATTCAAACCAAAAACAAAACAAGAAACCCAAACCCTCAAAGATACCACTCCCTTAAAAAAAATCCAATCTACCCCCAAACAGTCCCAAAATTTCACACACACACAAATTGGAATGTGTGAAATGATCTGGAATGGAATTTTTTGGAAAGTCAAAGTTTGGAACTCTATTGTTCCCTGTCTATTTCAGTTCAAAATTAATTTTTCCAAGATTTTGACTATTCTGAATGTTCCCAAAACAGAAGCAGCAAGCTGCTTCACACCAACATATACTTGGCCTGTATCCCATCTATCCATATGCAGCAGATGTAGAATTTATCTATTGGCACAAGAAAAATTCTGCTTCTGGCTTCTGTCTAAGTCTTTTTTATCACCCATGTACAGGAATAAATGTGTGTATTGATGAACTGGAAAGCTCCAATAACCCTTAACTATAACCCATAAGTGAAGGTTTTCCTCAATATGCCTCGATCAACAATTCATTTAATTCCTGCATCTCAGAACCTGTCCGTGAATTAACTGTTTAAAGAAAACTTTAATGATTCTTTCCAAATCGAAGAAATTGTGAAAGAGCGAATCATTTTACACTTAGTTTTAACTATTTTATAGCATAGATCTGTATCTATATGGATTTTTCTATTGGGTCAAAGATTAATAAATTAGAATACATTTTCCTGAAGGCATGCCGAATTTTTACTTTTAAATCTTAGCCATACTATCATCATGCTACAGACATTCTGGGATAGCCTGGAGAGCAGATGGGAGCAGGCAGTAACAATTGTTTCCACAGTACATTTTCTGTTGAAAATGATTGGTAAACAAGATTGTGTTTTAATCAGTGCAACAAAAGGTCATTAATGCACTAGTTAGAATGCAATATTCTTGATGGAAAAGGCACTGTGTCTAATGGCGAGGGTATTGTTGGATATCTGTACACATTCTTCACTTTGTTCACTGTATGTTACTCACAGGCAATACTAGGCATCAGTTTCTTCCTCTGTAAAATGGGGATACTTCCACTTATGTAAGACACTTTGAGATCATCACTTGCAAGCACTATTTTGCATAAGGTTCTATTATTATTCCACTATTCCACTTGAGTTTTTCACACACTTTTTTTGGGTACATCTAAACTACAGGGCTCCATCGATGGAGCCATGTATATTAGTGTATTCAAAAAAGGGAAATTAAGTGGCAATTTAAATAATCACCACTTCATTTACATCAAAATGGCCACCGCGCTGTGCCGATCAGCTGTTTGCGGCACAGCGCGGTAGTCTGGACGCTCCGCGGTCGACAACAGAAGCCTTTGTCGACCGCCCGGTAAACCTCATTCCACGAGGCATAGCGGGGCGGTCGACAAAGGCTTCTGTTGTCGACCACGGAGCGTCCAGACTACCGCGCTCTGCCGCCAAACAGCTGATCGGCACAGCACAGTGGCCATTTTGATGTAAATGAAGCAGCGATTATTTAAATCGCTGCTTCATTTCCCTATGTCTAGAACGCTCATCTACATGGCTCCGTCGACGGAGCCATGTAGTCTAGACATACCCTTTGAGTGGTATTAAAACAATCAAATCCCTAGACATATGGAGCAGAGCAAGTTCTGCATACTGTGAAAAATATGATTGTAGAAGACTGATAATGGTATTTAGATTTTTTGTTTCCAATCCAGTAAAGTCTGGCAATTAAATTAATATCATCTGGTGGCTCTTGTGAAATGAATTGGCTGCTCCGTTCCATTTTTTAGGTGTCCTCATCACAAAAAGCCATCATTGCAATTGACATCCTTGCTGACAGTCTCAACAAAACCAAAGATTGGATGAGCATGTATGCTGAACTAGTCTGTTTCCAGAGCTCAGATACAACACCTTTATTGGCGGTGCTGTTTTATCTATTGGCACACAAATGAGCAAAGAGCTGAACTTTGCACACAGACTTGGGAGCAGAGACAGAAAATCTTATACTTTAAATTCTCCTCAGTGAGCTTGTTATGCAGCATTGATTTTCATTTCACTGCTTTTTCATGGCAGCTGAAGAGTATGAGTCTCAAAATCTTGGTGTTTTGCTCCATAAAACTGGTGAGATTTCTGGCTTTTATTCAACTGAAATTCTAAATCTCAACTATTATGCTGTAGTTACAGATGTGTTTGAGATGTAGTCTAATGAATCAAGCATGGAAGTAGGTGCTAAGCTGCTAGAATGATATAAAAACAACACAGCACCCAGTTAAAGTAGGTTAACTGATAGGTCTCAAAATGTAAATACAAAATCATCATTAACTGAACATGTTTCCAGTGGGATCCTGCAGGAATCAATTCTTGGCCCAGCGTGATTTAATATATTTATCAATGACCTGGAACAAAACATAACATTTCTACTGAAAATTTTGCAGACACAAAGAATGGGGAAATGTACTATATATTTGAGAGAGTTTGTCTCTGTGCGTGTGTCTGTTTGTTCAAGAACTCTTCCTCAACGGTTGGACCACCACCAAATTCGGTATACAACTTTCTTTTATTATAACTTAAAGAAAGTAAGGGTTTGGTTGTACCAGGAAAATGGGATTTGCCTGGAATGGGATTGCTTCTCATAAAATCATACAGAAAAGAGACAGAATCACCAGTCAGGTGAAAGGAGCTGTCTGAGGGCATGCCCCCTTCTTGGGGATTGCCCCAGCCCCTCACCCCATCCCTCCGGCACTCTTTAGGCAGGGCGGGAAGGGCTGAAGCTTCCCTTCCCCCAATTCATATGGGAACATTGCTGGCTATTCCCCTTTGTCAGGGAGTGAGGAGAAAGTGCTCAGTTTGCTGCACTCCTCACTCTGGCTGGGTAGCTAAGGGGGCAGATGAACCTGGACCTGCCCCAGCCAGGGGACATGCACCCCTTCCCCAGTTGTGCCTGCTGCAGCTGCCATGGAGAGGCACGTCTTATTTGCCCCAAGCTGCTGCAGTGAAAGAGGGTTGGGGTAGTCCTCTCTCCCTGGGACAGCCTACATACTGACTCCCTCATCCCGAGTCCCACTCCAGAGCAATGATTTAAATGAAGAAAAATAAAAATTAACTGAGTAAAAGATCCAAACAACATCAGGTAAATCTTCCAGTGATAAATAATGAAAAGGATGCCTTACTGATGCAAAGTGATCTAGATTGCTTAATAAGATGGGTTCAAGCAAACAATATGTGTTTTAATACAGCTATATGTGAAGTTATACATATAGAAACAAAGAATATAGGCCATACTTATAGAACAGGAGACTATTCTGGAAAATATTTGAGTGTCATGGTAAATATTCAGCTGAACATAAGTTCCCAGTTCAGTGCTGGGAAACAAACCTTATAGTGATAGGAGCTGAATCTGCTTAATATAGCCAAAAGTTGGTTAAGATGACATAATTACAATCTAGAAGCATGTACCAAAATTTGATAGTAGCAGGCTCTTCGATGTAGAAGACAAAGATATAACAACATCCAATATTTCGAAGTTGAAACCAGACACATTGTTTAAACTGAGAGTAATTAAACATTGAAACTGTTTACCAAGAGTTGGGGTGTATTGTCCGTCTCTAGCAAATTTTAAATCAAGACTGGATGTTTTTCTAAAAGATCTGCTCTAGTTCAAATAGAGAAGTCTGATGGGCTATGGTATACAATAGGTCAGTGATACCGGGAAACTTCCTGTTTGGTAATTGACTCGCTGGGTCCAGTCTTGCTACCACTGAACTCAATAGCAAAAATTCCATTGACTTCCATGGGGCTAGTACTTAGCCTATATTAGGAAAATCAATTAACAACTCTGCCCCAACTTCTATATCTGCAAAACTGGAGTGATAATACTTAACTTCTTCACAAGGGAGTTTGTGAAGACTGATTCATATTTAGGCTCATGACAAATAGTGCTACATGAAAGCTAAATATTCATAATCAAGAAAAATCAAATGTTTTATTAACTTCAGAAGATTGCTATGCATTCAAAGGCTGTAATTTTCTGTGTGCTTGTATCTGTTTCCGTACTATGTGAACCTGAGGTGAATATGTAGTTGAACCAAAATAATATCCACCTATTACATTGTCATAAGAAAGCCAATTGATATTTTAATTATTGTATATATCACATAGAGAACACAGTGATTTGTTTTTGTAGTGAAAATAAGTATAGTAAAGGTTAATGGACTTCTAGTAATACAGGCATGAACTCTTCAATTTAAATACAGGCTAGGTGGATGTGGTACAATAAGGGCAGCTACATTGAGTGCTTCTTCATATAATTGTACTGATGCACTTTCACCTACATCCATCTTTGTTCAAAGGCCAAAGAACACACAATGTATAGAGTGGCACTATTTATGCAGTAATAATTTAGTACAAATGGGGGAAATTAAATTTGTAATCCCTTTTGGTCAATGAGCATGTTAGGACTATTGGTGCATCCTAATCAAGAACTAATTGCTTTTAGCAACTCTTTTATGGAACATACATTATGACTGCAAATGCCTTGAACTTGTGTGAAGAACCCAGGCATAAAACAAAGTAATAGTTATTGGTAGCATATGATACATGATACTAGAAAGTCTGTTACTGCAACAGCAAAGTACAGGCATCGGAATTAACCCTCCATTTGTAAATAGACCTAACAAATAATTCACAATGAATAATTTATTTGATTAGTTTACTCTCTCTCTGCTCAGCGAATATCCATAAGTATATCATGTTCTTCTTGAATGTATTTATTATTCAAATATATTCAACAAATTTCTTTTAATATTTTTACTAGAATTAATCAAGAATATTTTAAATTCAAGGCATGCTGTTTTAGCTGTGATTGGCTGGATAAGGCATGCGGCAGTGATTCTGATTTTTTGATTGGTTAGAAACCCCTCCTTTTGGGATAAAACATACACATGCAAATCTAAAATTCAGTTTTCACAAATATTCGGATATGCATTTTTGCAGCTAACTTGCTGCCAAGAAAACTGTCAGTGAAAATCAGCTACTCGTGTTTATAAAAAGCTTCAATTAAAATATGTGATTTAATATTTGCACAGTTTACCCAGCTCTTTTTTAAAACATAGATTTTTCTTTAAGGAACCAACAATGCTTTCCACCAAAGCTAGAAAGTTGCATGTTTGAGGGACTGGTGCCAGTCTCCAGATAAAGCATTTGTTTGCTAGTGCTCCATTGTCCAAAAAAATGCATGGATGTCCAGATAGATACGTCCTCCATATATGTAATGGAGGCATCCCAAAGAAGAATTTAGAGGTCAGCAAAAATAGGCATTGTTATATTCATTCATTCTCCATGAATGAATTCCTGAATTAATTCATCATTCCTATTTTGTTGATTGAAAAAAGAGGACCTGAAAGCAATTCAATGAATGTGGAGGAACTGATATTAGAACAGCAGAACTGACATAATTATGAAAAGTTTGGATAAAGTGAAGAAAATCTCCTTTTAAGGATTTGGATTTATTTGCAACTTATGTTGGTTCATATGAACAAGCTCAAAATCAGAGTGTGCAGTCCCAAAATATAATGTGCCACATATGTAGTAGAGGCCTAAATAGCATGAGATGAAACAAACCCTTTGAAATTATTCAATATGTTAGCCTTGTTTTAAATAGATCTCTTTTTGGACCAAGAGTCACTCCAACTGTCACTCACAGGAACACTCCAATAGTTCCCATAAGTATCTTCATATGCTGGGGCTCCTTTGATAGCAAAGCTCAAAAACTTCCATTTGCAAACACATCTAAGCAGTGAAGCATACAGTTACCCAGTCTGTGTCTATAGACACACTTCTGTGTGCAAATATAAGTTCTTGTGGGAGAAATATGTACCTGTGTATTGGATATTTTTGTGTGTCCCTATAGCAATGCCCCCTGTGAAAATGAAACCCTAATATTCACGTGTTTAGCTTTCTATATGTTCAAACACTTTAAGGACAATCTTGTCTTCAGTAATACCCCCTGCGACCCAGCAATTTGTGATTCTTGGGTTGGAATGAGGCAGAATTTGTCCCTAGCTAGGTCTGGCAGAAATGTAGCTATGGAAGCCATAGCCAAGTAATCATTAGTATATTTGTAGAAATGAAGAGCAGAATCTGGCGTGATTGCATCTGCCCAGGTTTCACACAGATCTCTACCAGCAGGCCATAGTCTGTAAAGTTAAGCACATAAATCTTCAAAGCAGAAGGATTTAGCACCACTGGGAGCCTCTGGGTAAAATACTGTGTTAAAAGGTTAAGTGGAATTAGCTAGTTTGCTCTTCAGAGTAGGAGCCATCTACAACCTCTCTCAAGGCAGGTACTATCCTTTATTATGTGTTTATATGGTGCCTATCACAATGGGGCTGATGTATTTGGTGGGTCCTTCAGTCACTATTTGAATATAAATATGTATTACCTGTACTGTGAAACACCTAGCACACCTTTTGCTCACTGAAAAAATAATAGTAAGAACAAAACTAATACATTGACTTTGGGGAAGGTTACTAAAGACAAGCAAGGAGGGCTACCAGCTAAAGTCTTTTAGGGCAGTGTGGACATAATAACATGCCTAAAATGATGGAATTTAATAGAACATAAACTAACACATTTACTACATTTAGCATAGATTTATTTCAATGACTTAATTTACACACAATATCAAGGATTTCTGCTGTGAACCAGTGGGCTAGAACAGGCTCTTAAAATCATTGGTGAAATGTTCTTGCATATTTTAAATAAGGTGGAAAATACTTTAAAAATCCAAATATGACTTCAGGTATTCACTGATTTGCTAGTGTAGACATGCAATACGTTATTTCGGAATAACGTCCACTATTTCGAAATAATGCTGCTGTGTAGACATACTTTCAGATAGACTAGAATCAGCTTGGCTCTTCACCTAAAACTCAAACCAACCCTAAGGTGAGTTCTTGGGAAGTTTCACTTCTTTCACATCATTTTTTATTTTCCTGTGCCTAAGCTCTCCCTTGGTTCTGACTGCAGTCAGAAGTGGATGCTTCAATATACCTTTTCTATAAAGCTCTCCTGGAAGCAGATATCCATGATAGGGATGAGGGAATACTGAAATCTCACAAGAAAGCCTGGCTCTGATGATGTTGCCAGCTCAGTAGGGCTGACTGAAGGAGTTCTAAGGGACTGTATACGCTTCAGGTAAATATGCCAGGTCTTGTGTTCTCAGTTGAGCTAGACTGGACCTCTGGGCATTTTGAGCTTTTCCCATCATTAGTGCATCTTTAGGACAGACTTGTGCAGGGATGTATTTGTTCCTGCTTCCCATGAATTTCTGCAGAGTCCCATGTGTGGATTCAAAGACAGAATTTAGTCCTTATGGATGAGTACCACTGAGTTCAGCGTGACTTGGGGTATGAGACACAGCGTGACTCACCAGCATGGTGCCTCCTGCTGGTCACTCAGGAATTAGCTCATTTCAGCCCTGGAGCACCCCCTTTTGGTGGGCATCTCACATGCTGTTCCCTGTTAATGGCTCTGTCATCTTGTGTTAGGACCCACGTCCCTCCCAGACTGAGTATTGCCCTGCTGCAGTGACCCCTACATTCTGGTGTCCTCCACACTTGGGGACACCCCAACACCCTTGCCTCAGTGACCCACTGCCAGTCTTCATCTATCTCCTGCCACAGGGGAAAACCGCAGTCTGAAATGGCCACTCATCATGGCAAGGGGATGTGGACCTGCTGCCTTTGCCTACACTGGCTGCCTCCCTGCAGCCCTAGTGCCCTCAGACCTTGCTTCAGGCTCTGCAGCCTAGATGCTTGCCTGGTCAGAGATCCCCCGCTCAGCCTGCCTTTCCCTAGCCCTGCTCGAAGTCAGGAAGCCTCCAGCTTGTGTATAGTTGCTAGGCAGTGCTTTTCCTTCCATTCAAATAAATCATAGGTTTTTTAAAACAAAGGTTAAACAAAGAGAAGCAAGCAAAATATTATTTTTACTAAGGCTACAACCAAAATAGAAGCCAGTTTATTTTCCCCAAATTCTTTTGAAATACAAAATAGACATTGGGCCACATTCTGATTTTGGTTATTCCCATGCAAATCCTGAGCTGTTCCACTAATTTTATTTCTGTGTGAGCAAGGTCAGAACTTGGTGCATCATCTGCAGTCTTCACACAAGCAAAACTCCTGTTTATTCAAAAGACAGTTGCAGGCACTTAGCACTGGAAACTCTGAAAACCATGCCACTAATTAAGGAGGCTATATGTACCTCCGGTGCCTAATTTTAGGAAGACAAGTTCGAACACTATATGAACTGAAGGATTCAGTGCAGCAAGTTGCTGAGCATTTGCTATGAAGGGGCAGTTTTGAACGCTTAACCTGTTTAACAGAAGTTGTGCCTGGCAGCAGGAGAGCTCTTATATTAGTGTTATAAGGACATGAAGAACTCATAGGAAAAGGGCTAGAGCTCATACAAAGGAGTTATCAGACATTGATTTCAATCAGAGTACAGGTCATGCAACAGCTAGCAGGGCTGGACTTTAACCCTGTGCTTTTAAGCACTAATAAAAGTTTAAAAAGTGCTGTCTCTCTCCTCTCTGATTTTCCTCAGTATGTGTGATGACAACTTAGCAGATCATTATGGGTTTTAGATACAGACTTGGGAGTGTTTTTTGTATTTATTTGAAGTGCGAGGTATAATCTGAATGTTGGGTTCTCTCAGGGGGAGACATTCACTCAACATGCATAAAGACCAGGTATAGCTGGGCTTTGTGGGATGGATCATCTAGGGCACAGGGATGTCAGAATAACCCTCCTCAACTGTCAGGGGTGTGAGTTTTCCACACTATTCTCACTCCTCCCCACCTTTGTGACAATTACTTCAGCCTATAGCCTGGAATAGCAGCCACAGTCCCTCTGAGGCCACTTATGTGCAGTTCTTGCTGCCCTTCCCACCCCTCTTGGGTGTGGCCTTTGTTGCTAGCCAATGCAAGACCAGTATGGGGAACTTTTATGTGGGTAGACCTCTGGCTAGCAGGTCAGCAGGTCTGATTAGTACAGAGGACCTTAGCTTAACCCTTTGAGCAGGGCTGTAGGTCCCCCTCCAACACAATCTGAATAATTCTGCCTTAATAGATTAGACATGGAGAAGACATATTTATTGTGACCATGTTTAATATTCATTATGGTCTTACACTCTTTTGTATTTCTTATACTGTTTTTTGTTTCTTTTCTTATGCCATGTCACAGGTGGCTGGGTTTTTGGAGCTGGTGTATTAAATTTGGTAAAGCCTTCATAGATAGGAAATAATTTTGCTGGAAAAAGAAAGCATTGCAAATTGATTACCATGAAATAAATTAGAACATACAAATACATCTATTCATTGCTGGTGTCCAATGACTATGCAAATACACTCTTTAAAAACATGGCCCTATCTCAAGAGTGGCCCACTTATTTCTATGTTCTTATTAGACAGCCTAAAAACTATTTAGTATTATTGAGGCATGCAATAAATTTTATCTTCTTAACCATGCCATACTGAAAATTTTTAAAAGCATGCCCAATTAGGTAGACAATTGACAGTTTTAGGAATGCAACACTGGCTCATCTTATTGAAAATTTAGCCTCTAAAAATCTAACAACTGTTATGCTTTCAAAATCTGCTTCCAATTAAGTAACTCTGTAACACCAACCATTAACCAAGACCCTCCGCCCTGGTTTGTCTTTTCTGAGACAAGAACAGCAATGAAATATCGCTGTTGAATACACATCCACCCTGTGTATTTTACAAAGTGTACTTGTTCAGTTGTCACATTGTTTTGGAAAGGAAAAATCACTTCATATTGTTACTGACATGCTAGTCTACTGTGGCATTTAATATTAGGCTCTATATAACTCACCAGGATGTCAGAACAATCTCTAGTAATCAAAATAAATGGAGAGCCTGAATAATGCATTTGTTAAATCTAAGTAACATGCAGTGGACATCTTAAAAGAGTTTTCCAAGAGAATGTGAGTCAGGTGCAGTATTGATTGAGAAGAGAAAGACAGGTGGTTTTGATTCTGGTATTATAGCAACAAAGAAGGCTTTGATAATGCAACAATCATCTTTTGCTAATTTGCTGCAGTGCAATACAACTAGAATCAATATTGAATTGCACTACTTTCCTGGAAAGAGGGATAATGTGAGGACAACACAATTCTGATACAAAGAATAAGCCATGATCTACTTCAGATATTGTACTACCAATACTGGTGTAATGATATATACATAGATACTGAGGCAGTATGCAGGAATCCACATATTTTAGAATAAGAGTCATAGCTCTGAATTCCTATTTATTGGGAAAGGCAAGAAAATAATACAGCATCATGCAGACAGCAGTAAGCAGCAAGAAACCTTTAAAGCGGAGAAATCTGTCTGCAGGATTATGAGGGATTTCACAGATAAAATAAAAAGTAAATAGGCATATTTATATCTCAATTAATATTTGTATTTGAATGAAAATGACAAGCACATAAGAGAGGCTAAATTCATAATCAGTAGAATACCTTTCTGAAAAAAATTGATATTTCACAATTTTTTTCACAGATTTATTGAAAAAAATGGTCTTCATCAAACATTCCTACTCGGAATGATAAAATAATGATAATGCTTCATAAATATAATAATAATAATAATAATAATAATAATGCTTTATAACTTATTGGATGAAACACAAATCTAAGAATGACAACATGTGAAGCTGCATTGGTCCTAGTACATAAAATGTCAGTTTTTCTAAGCAGTTCAGGAATTTTCTTTTTTGTGGCTATGTACTGTTGAACATCTCTTTACAGAATGCAGTAAACAGTCTGTAAACTGAACAACAGAAAAGTTACTGACAAAAAAATTGGGGAATTAATTTAGCTCAAGTACAATGATGAATCATACTGCATAGCCAAATTGATGCTCATTATGTCAATTAAACCTGGGCCTGAATAGCCCTGACTTTTAAGGAAGCTCACATTGGGATCCAAGTTTCATAACTGTCTTTTGTCTCTGTAATGGAGCTGAGGAAAGGCTTGAGCCTGTACAGCTGGAGAGAAACTTCACAGAAAGCCCACATCAAGGGGAAAAATTCCTCTCTCTAAGTTGAGATATATTCCAACAGACTTCTTGTGAAATAAAGACACAGATTAACCCTAAACTTCCAACCGTCTTTGAACATTCCATATATATGCTTAAATCTTTAAATACTAACAAATCCAACACTCTATCTCTGCCTACACTATTTAGACAGCAAACCTCTCTCCCAAACCTGCCTGAAGCCCAGCCTTTTTATAAATTTCTGAGCTCAATTAGGCTCAGTTCCTGCAGCCTCATTACATCAACTCAGAGAGGCTCTTTCAGCTAGGATGTAACCCATAATCCCATACCAATGTCTAATTCAACAAGGCCTCTGCATAAAGCACCAGTAGGTGATCTTGGGCAAGTCATTTCACTGCTCTATGTCTCAGTTTCCCCACTTTCAAATTGAAGAGAATGATAGAAACCTTTTCTCTATAGCCCTTGGAGATATACTGATGAAAAGGGCTATATCATAGCTAGGTATTAATATTATTATTGTTCAAGGTTCAGTGTGGAAGTGTATGCCTGGCTTCTGTGCAAATCTTTCATACAGCAGTAGTCATAAACAGACAAGTAAAGAGTCCCGGTGTCCCATAGAACTAAATGGGTCCCATTTAGATAAGGGGGGTATTTCAGCTATACAATAGGAAGACCGGGGTAAATGAATTAGTAAACTCTTCATAATCTGATTCTGTATCTTTAGTGGAAGTATTCTTGAGCTAAAGTAGATTAGCATGCACACCTCTAACCCTGAAAGTATCCAAAGCTGACTTTTTTACATACATACACACGTCAGTGTCCTGGAGAGAAAAATCAAACAAATAGTAAGCACACAAAGGACCTCAATATTAGTTGGAATGTCACTATTACTGCAATGCTTTAAGGAAGATCATTGTAACAAATCAAGTTCCTGAGCGTGACTTTCCCTTTCATGCAGAGAATGGACTGATTCGTTCCCCAAACAATGGAAAATTTCTTGTGGGCTCTGGAACAGATTGCTCTGTTTGCTCCATTACTCACAGATCAGCTTGCCACGTTCAGCAACAAAGGCAGGGGCTAAACTCATCTTATCTGTTGTCCACAACTTATGGAAAGATAATCTAGCTCATAGGAAATGAGATGCTTGAAGCATTTGCTGGTGAAAGTATTTCTCTGTCAGCATGGATTCAGCTTCAAATATGTCTCATACTGATCTGTGGACTAGTGTTTTTATGCTATGTTGAGCCGTCAAGGAATAATGGTAAAGAAGTTACTGGATTTCTTTTGCAACCAAAAAAAAAATATTCTTAAGCTACACTGTCTTACTGCAAGGCGTGTCAAGTTAAATATCTTTATTTGGGCATGCCCACCAATTTACTTGTGCATGAGCCAGTCTCATCTATTACAGATGACACCATTTATCCAGTAGCAAAACTGAATTGTAGGTCTTGAGAGGGAAATATCATAAGAATGCCTTGTGCACGTGGCATTACTGAACATTGTTGTGAAGCTGATTCTTCATAAGCCTTTTGGTCATCATACTCTTATTGCTAGTGGACCATTAGCTCCAATTTAAAACTGAATACAACTTTTAATATTTAATTTGTTAATGAAAGCTGCATCTCATGCAGGAGCTCTCTCTCTCTCTCTCTCTCTCTCTCTCTTTCTCTCTGACCATTGTGAAAAACTTTACAAATTCCAAAAAAAAAAAAATGCCTAAAAGGTCAAAAAGGAGTTATCTGAAACTGAAAGCAGAGTATTCACAGAAAGTGGGACACCTGTGGATTATAGTGCCCCATGCAAGAATGCTTCCTGTATCATGGGGCTCTTACGTTTCAAAACCATATCTCTTACTGTTAAAGAATGAATGTTAATCTCAAACAGCTACGGGTTTTACCAGTCAATTTCTTTACTAGTCAATAACATCTACAAAATGGAGATTTCAGATTCCAAATAAAGTCATTTGGCTACATCACTTCAGCCATGCCTACACTATGTGGAAGATCAATGCTGCTGAAGTCGATCTTCCAGGGTTCATTTTAGCAGGTCTAGTATAGACCCACAAAATCGAACTCAGAGGGCGCCCTGGTCGGCACTGGTACTCCCACTCCTCATGAAGAGTAAGGGGAGCAAATAGGAGAGTTTGCTCCCATCGAACTCCCACTCTGTGAATGGCGATTTAAGATATGTTGACTCCAGCTACGTAATTAACATAGCTGGAGTTCCGTATTTTAGGCTGACCTTCCCCTCTAGTGTAGACAGGCCTTCCAATGTGGGTAAGTGGAAATGCCCCAACATAGTGGAAACTTGACTGATTACAGGAGAATTGGACTTGCTCTATTGTCCTACTCAAACATTTAGGCTACGTCTACACTGCAGGTTTTTCGCACAAGAACTGTTTTGCGCAAGAGTTCTTGCGCAAAAGATCTTGCACAAGAGTGCGTCCGCATTGCCATGTGCTATTGCTCAAGAGCGTCCATGGCAGTGTGGACACTCTCTTGCGCAAGAAAGCTCTGATGGCCATTTTAGGGCCATCTGCAAGAAACCCCTGTTGCCCGTCCACACCGCCTTCTTGCGCAAGAGCTCTTGTGCAAGAGGGCTTATTCCTTATGGGGAGAGGAATAACTCTTGCGCAAGAAGCCCTCTCTTCCAACACTTTACTGTACATTTACTTGCGCAAGAATGGGCGTGCAGTGTAGATGTTCTGCAAGTTTTTTGCGCAAGAAGGGCCATTCTTGCGCAAGAAGCCTGCAGTGTAGACGTAGCCTTAGAGTGAGATTTGGTGAGTAAAGAAAATTACACAAAGGTATTGCCAGGAATCATTCTTCAAAGAATTTGGAAAACGTGCATCAAAAAGCAGAATGTTGAATTTGTCAGAAAAGTGAATCTCTGCAAGCTACACTCTGAATCGCTTACTCATATTAAATACTGCATTACTCTGTGAGCAATACTACTGTAATAAGTGCTGCTACTCACAGAGTAAGATACTTGTCACTGCGAATAAGAGCATCAGCATCTGCCTCTGTATGAATTTTTATGCTTGATTTCAATAACAGGGACATATTGTCTGTGTACAGTAATAAAAGAGGAGTGGGTGTTGTGGTGCACATGTGTGTGGGGGGAGCAGCTGAGTGGGTGTTTGCATTGGTTTGCATTTTTTAGAAAAAACTTAAAATATAATTGCTTTTAAAAATTCAGATGCATTTTGTTTTGCTCTCCTGTAAGTAAAAATGACTCAAACGATTTGTAACATGGGATTTGAAATGGATGACACATGAAAGCTGGAAAATCAGCTTTGATAATGGAATGAATGAGAGAACCTTAACTTAGTGGAGACGTGACCTGTTCCTTATTAATGTAGTATGACATGCATAAAAATGTGCAATGAACACTAACAAAAAAATAGAAAAGAGAAGCTCTCAGTACCTGGGAGCCATTTTATCAACTGGAAATAATGGCCACCAGAGGTAAAACTTCCACCTCAACTTGTTAACTCTCTTAAACTGCTCTATGGTAATTTTCTACTAATCCAGGAATCATTGTGTGTCAGCACTGTGTGGTATTTTGGGCCTTCCATTTATAATAAATTAAGCATGAATTATACTACGTGGTTGTACAATTTAATGTATTTTTGTAGTACTTAATGTAATGTGGTACCAACAGGACCTGAAGCTTTTCTTTCTTTGTCACTTTTTCACGGGGTTTATGTTATTTGGCCATAATCTGCTTTGTCAGATAAGTAGCACTATTGCTTAGTATTCAGACTGAGGCTTGGCCTTCTATAGAAATGCTTGCAGTAGCAGACACTTTGCTATACCACAAAACGTACTTAGCTCAGCAGCTGCAGCATTATATGTATGGTGCCTATTGGAGTTATGCCCAACTAACCACTTAGGGTTTGGGGATTGGTACTATTAGGAAGTTGATGAATGGCAGGTAGATTGCAGTGCAGGTACCGCATCCAGAACCTGGGATAGGAGAATGCTGCAAGGCCCTGAGTTTCAAATTCAATTAGAGTGTGACCAACAGCTCTTGCTTTTTTGTCTATTCATTACATGTGAAGTTCACTGCAATGCAGAGGGTCCACACATCAGCCCATGAGTGCTCATGAAAGTCAATCGTAATATTTCCTTTGGTTTTGTTGTATGCTGAATCAGGCCAATATGGTGGCCCCATAGGCATTAGGCACCCAAATCTCACAGAAATCTTTTGAAAATCCTAGCCCTTACACTAAAATTCCAATGCCAAGTGACTGTGTTTAAAAATATCACCTTTGATCCTTGTGTGTAGGGTATTCAGAGGCCCATCTGCTGACTAGATGTTAGTAGTTTTCACTCCTGTTAGCCCTGTAGGACATACCATTGCTAAAGGAAAGGGAGCTAGATTCCATCCCACCTTTTGTATCTTCCACAGAATTATTTACCAAGCTTGGCTCAGTTACACTTGTCACTTGTGCAAGACCATTGAAAGCAACGAGACTGAATTTGTTTGGGGTGGGTGCAATGAACATTAAGGAGCTAGGAGTAGTCTCCTGTTCTGAGCACAAGTAAGTCTCAAGTCCCGTGCAAATAGGAGTGTGGGTGAAGAGGCATGGGCTCAAGTGGAATCCTTGTGTAGCTACACGCTTGGACCTTACTTCTGTTACAAGGGTGCAGTGAGCTAGCTATCGTGCAACAGCTCTCATTAATGCCCAGTCAGAGTTTCCTCTATTACCCATCAAGCTTGTCACTTTTTACCTCATGCTTTTCTGCAAACAGTATTTATGGGCTTAAACTATGGGTCTGGACCCGATGTCACAGTGATAACATGTCTCCACAGTGGGCCTAATCCAAACACTCCGGGGGGAAGCTGAGGTTCACGTCTGGACTTTGAACCCCACACCAATGAGAATTCACATTCAAGTCTTTGGCCATTAGAAAGCTAGGAAGCATTAATTCTAATTTAGGCGTGATCCTGCAAGGATTTACAAGAATGCTTAAAGTTAAACATGTAAGTGAGGTTTTACAGTCTTAGGTCTGGATCTTTGCTCAGGCATAACTCTAACAAATTTTAAAAAATAGAATATTGCAATGAAATCAAATTCAATATAAAATAAAAGATAAATTGGGGCACAATGTAGAATTGAAATCACCATGTAAAGTTTCAATATCTCTGGAATGTTCTTATGAAAGAACATCAGCACTATTTCATTAGAAGTGGAGCCCAAGAAAAGCTGTGAGACTTTGCTGGTATTAACTCGTGCTTTGCTTTCCTAATCTTTTTGTTTTCATTGTTGTCAAATAACAGAGAGACAGTGAATTCTAGCCTAAAAGCCAGTTTCCTCTGTGAAAGCAAGTGTTATCCCTAAGGTCAAGGATTGTCTGAATCAATAACACACCAATCTCACTAGTCCCATTTAAATGGTGAGTCAGTTCACATAATCCAACGGTGTGTCAACTGAAGAAGAACGGTTTATATAACACTTTGCTATCCTCTACTTTTTAGAACTTATTAGCTGTAAATTATTGGTTATCAGTCCATCATTGCATCTATAAATCTTCATGTACTAGCTATTTTATGTTATCAAGTATTTTTTGATACACACATTTATTTTCAAGCACTATTTAGAAAATATTAACCAGAATTGCTACATCTATAGAAATTGTAAGCCACATATTCAATTTCCAATTAACAATTGTATTCCAAGGTGGGGAAAGCTGACCCCCAAAAAAATCCGCAACAAAGCTTCTGCATAACACAAAAGCAGATAGCATTTAAAATATCATATACTTTGGTAAATATATACCAAAGTTATACAGGAATATGATTACTATATAGTTACATATGTTCAAGTGCCACAATAGGCAAAAGCCCATTCTGTGTTGTAATGGCACACAAGAGCTTTTTCTGCAACACAAATAGCAAGGCAAACTCACCTCATAGTACTCAAGAGAGCACCACAAGTTCAGTACAGCTTACATTCTGCCTTTACTGCCACAAGTTGAAGGGAATGTTATCTGCAAATTAGGGCACTTCCAGAAGCCCAGCCAGCAAGAGGCTATGCTTTTCTGGGCAGTGTGCACTGACTGTAGGCATGGAAAAAGATTCTAGTCAGAGGAGCAGCATCCAGCATCACATTGCAACTAGTGGCCAACACTAAGTCCTAACAGCAGGATGGCTTTCACATCAGATTTGTATTTGCTACCCACAGCTGTCCTTTTTATGCAGATGCATCAGGATAGGAGAGTATTTTGCCCAACAGCAGGTATGCTACAAGCAGATGTTCTAAATCCCATCAGTTAAATAGCACTTTACAATTAATAATGAGGATGAGGGGAATTTTAACAAAATAATTTTAATGATATTCTATGTACCATATATTGATGCTGCATGATTGCCATGAGCTAATTTGTATTCAAGTTCATTTCTCTATTTCTGTATTAAGTTGTTATTAGACTTAATAAATAAACCAGTGGAACTTGGTGTGTAGAAAATGCCTTAGTATATCAAGTTATCTAGAATCTTCCAGAAAAAGAAAGGTAAAGTAAACATAAGCAGAAAATGAAAACAAAACAAAGCAAAATAAATAGTCATCTGGCACGTGTAGATCGTTCCTAAAAGAAGTATAAAAGGCACAAAACAACTTTTATTTTTATTTTTCACGTCCTCCTTAAGAATTGCACAAAAATGACGGTTTCAAAGTTTCATTTATTTACATCTTGTTTATCTAAAAGTGTAACCCTTCTGCCGGGTAGGCAGCCCCAAATTATTTACAATACACCACATTCCATTCCAACACTGATCCTCCATCAGCCCTGGCTGAATTGGATTTACATAGCCACACCTCGGATTCCTTCCCCCTCCTGGCATGAGCTGTATTTACATATCAACAGTTAACAGTTAATTATCTTGCAGAGCTCAACAAATGGAGTGGGCACATCCACGCCCAGGGCAGCTCACTCCTTTTAGCTGGCTGATAGCAAGCAGCAGTTCAGCCCCTGCTTACAAAAGCAAATGTGAAATTTCAGAACTGTTAACTGTGGTTTGTAACCTATCCTTTAAATCAGCTTCTGTACCTAATGACTGGAAGATAGCTAATGTGACACCAATATTTAAAAAGGGCTCTAGAGGTGATCCTGGCAATTAGAGACCGGTAAGTCTAATGTCAATACTTGGCAAATTAGTTGAAACTATAGTAAAGAATAAAATTGTTAGACACATAGATGAACATAATTTGTTGGGGAAAAGTCAACACGGTTTCTGTAAAAGGGAAATCATGCCTTACTAATCTGCTAGAAGCTTCAGGGGGTAGCTGAGTTAATCTGTACAGGATAAACTTAAAAAACAACAAATGGTCTGGTAGCACTTTATAGACTAACAAAACATGTAGATGGTATCATGAGCTTTCGTGGGCACAGCCATCTGAAGAAGTGGGTTGTGCCCACAAAAGCTCATGATACCATCTACTTGTTTTGTTAGTCTATAAAGTGCTACCAGACCATTTGTTGTTTTTTAAATTTAATCTGCTACAGTTCTTTGAGGGGGTCAACAAACATGTGGACAAGGGAGATCCAGGGATATGGTATATTTACATTTCCAGAAAGCCTTTTACAAGGTCCTGGCTTCTGCCAGCTCCAGAAGCCACCCACGCTGTGGCTCTGCATTTTAAATCTACTCTGAACTGATATTCTTTCAATCTACTCTGAATGGATATTGCTTCAGCTAGAGTATTGTGTCCAGTTCTGAGTATCATACTTCAGGAAACATGTGGACAGAGTGGATAAAGTCAAGAAGAGATCAACAAAAAAGATTGAAGGTCTAGAAAACATGGCATTGTAGAAGCATGCATGTCCTTGTTTTCCCCTAGTACAATTATGGCATTGTTGGCATCACAGAAACTTGGTGGGATAATACACATGATTGGAATGTTTGTATGGAAGGGTACAGCTTGCTCAGGAAGGATAGACAGGGAAAAAAGGGAGGAGGTGTTGCCTTATACATTAAAAATGAACACACTTGGAGTGAGGTGGAGATGGACATAGGAGACGGAAGTGTTGAGAGTCTCTGGGTTAGGCTAAAAGGGATTAAAAACAAAGGTGATGTCATGCTAGGAGTCTACTACAGGCCACCTACCCAGGTGGAAGAAGAGGATGAGGCTTTTTCAAACAACTAACAAAATCATCCAAAGCCCAAGATTTGGTGGTGATGGGGACTTCAACTATCCAGATATATGTTGGGAAAATAACACTGCAGGGCACAGACTATCCAATAAGTTCTTGGACTGCATTGAGACAACTTTTATTTCAGAAGGTTGAAAAGCTACCAGGGGAAGCTGTTCTAGATTTGATCCTAACAAATAGGGAGGAACTGGTTGAGAATTTGAAAGTGGAAGGCAGCTTGGGTGAAAGTGATCATGAAATCATAGAGTTCACAATTCTAAGGAAGGGTAGAAGGGAGAACAGCAAAATAGAGACAATAGATTTCAGGAAGGCGGATTTTGGTAAGCTCAGAGAGCTGATAGGTAAGGTCCCATGGGAATCGAGACTGAGGGGAAAAACAACCGAGGAGAGTTGGCAGTTCTTCAAAGGGACATTGTTAAGGGCCCAAAAGCAAGCTATTCGATGTGTCGGAAAGATAGAAAATACGGCAAAAGACCGCCTTGGCTTAACCACAAGATCTTGCATGATCTAAAAATAAAAAGGAGTCATATAAAAATGGAAAGTAGGAAAATTACAAAGGATGAATATAGGCAAACAGCACAGGAATGCAGGGGCAAGATTAGAAAGGCAAAGGCACAGAATGAGCTCAAACTAGCTACAGGAATAAAGGGAAACAAGAAGATTTTTTATAAATACATTAGAAGCAAGAGGAAGACCAAGGAGAGGGTAGGCCCACTGGTCAGTGAGGTGGGAGAAACAGTAACAGGAAACTTGGAAACGGCAGAGATGCTCAATGACTTCTTTGTTTCGGTCTTCACAGAGAAGTCTGTAGGAATGCCTAACATAGTGAATGCTAGTGGGAAGGGGGTAGTTTTAGAAGGTAAAATAAAAAAAGAACAAGTCAAAAATCACCTAGAAAAGTTAGATGCCTGCAAGTCACCAGGGCCTGATGAAATGCATCCTAGAATACTCAAGGAGCTGATAGAGGAGGTATCTGAGCCTCTAGCTATCATCTTTGGAAAATCGTGGGAGACAGGAGAGATTCCGGAAGACTGGAAAAGGGCAAATATTGTGCCCATTTATAAAAAGGGAAATAAGAACAACCCAGGAAACTACAGACCAGTTAGTTTAACTTCTGTGCCAGGGAAGATAATGGAGCAAGTAATTAAGGAAATCATCTGTAAACACTTGGAATGTGGCAAGGTGATAGGGAACAGCCAGCATGGATTTGTAAAGAACAAATCGTGTCAAACCAATCTCATAGCTTTCTTTAATAGGATAACGAGTCTTGTGGATAAGGGAGAAGCGGTGGATGTGGTATACCTAGACTTTAATAAGGCGTTTGATACGGTCTCGCATGATATTCTTATCAATAAACTAGGTAAATACAACTTAGATGGGGCTACTATAAGGTGGGTGCATAACTGGCTGGATAACCGTACTCAGAGAGTAGTTATTAATGGTTCACAATCCTGCTGGAAAGGCATAACAAGTGGGGTTCCATGCAGGGTCTGTTTTGGGACCGGCTCTGTTCAATATCTTCATCAACGATTTAGATATTGGTGTAGAAAGTACGCTTAAGTTTGCAGATGATACCAAGTTGGGAGGGGTTTTGACTAATCTGGAGGATAGGGTAATAATTCAAAATGACCTGGACAAATTGGAGAAATGGTCTGAGGTAAATAGGATGAAGTTTAATAAAGACAAATGCAAAGTGCTCCACTTAGGAAGGAACCATCAGTTTCATACATACAGAATGGGAAGCGACTGTCTAGGAAGGAGTATGGCAGAAAGGGATCTAGGGGTTATAGTGGACCACAAATTGAATATGAGTCAGCAGTGTGATTCTGTTGGAAAGAAAGCAAACATGATTCTGGGATGCATTAACAGGTGTGTTGTGAGCAAGACACGAGAAGTCATTCTTCCGCTCTACTCTGCACTGGTTAGGCCTCAGTTGGAGTATTGTGTCCAGTTCTGGGCACCGCATTTCAAGAAAGATGTGGAGAAATTGGAGAGGGTCCAGAGAAGAGCAACGAGAATGATTAAAGGTCTAGAGAACATGACCTATGAGGGAAGGCTGAAGGAATTGGGTTTGTTTAGTTTAGAAAAGAGAAGATTGAGGGGGGACATGATAGCAGTTTTTAGATATCTAAAAGCGTGTCATAAGGAGGAGGGAGAAAACTTGTTCATCTTGGCCTCTGAGGATAGAACAAGAAGCAATGGGCTTAAACTGCAGCAAGGGAGGTTTAGGTTGGACATTAGGAAAAAGTTCCTAACTGTCAGGGTAGTCAGACACTGGAATAAATTGCCCAGGGAGGTTGTGGAATCTCCGTCTGCGGCGATATTTAAGAGTAGGTTAGATAAATGTCTATCAGGGATGGTCTAGACAGTATTTGGTCCTGCCATGAGGGCAGGGGACTGGACTCGATGACCTCTTGAGGTCCCTTCCAGTCCTAGTATTCTATGATTCTATGATAATTGCACCCTAAAATTGGTCATACAATTATATGTATACATAAAATCATTAGTGGAAATAGAGACGTACAGACCATTTAAAAATCTGGAAGCCTTTGACATTAATTGCATAGGAGTGCAGCAAGTGAAGGTAGAATTCAGCACTGATCAATGGACAGGAATAGTAAGAGGTTTTAAGTCAGGATAGTTTAATAGATTTTGAGCTGGGTCTCTGAAGGGGGTTTTGCATTAAAAGCTTTTAGAGGAAAGCCACCTGTTGCTGCTTTGTGTCTTCTGTCTGGGTCTTCTAATGAAAGCTGCTAGAAAGGAGTTTTAATGTAGCTTTACTTTATTAGTGTTTGAATAGTGAAACTCAGAAGGTGGCCTGGCTGCTTTATGATAAAATTTCATTAAAAATCATATATGCAAATAACATATAGACTGAATTCCAGCCTGATGAAAATGTAAACAAAGATATAAAAACAACTTTGGATGTAGCTTCAGAACACCTTTCAAACATTAATAAATTAATGCTCACAACACCCAGATGAGATAAGTAAGCAAACAGGTATTAATACTCCTATTTTACAAGGAAGACTCTGAAACAAGGAGGTTAACTGCCTTATCCCGGGTGTAAGAGGTATGACTAGAATTGAGGAGTTCTTGGTGCCAAGTCTTGGGCTCATTGGACTAGACCATCCATTTATCTACTCGATTACCTAATCTCTCCATCCAAAGAAAATCAGAGCTTATAGTGAGATGTCACAACACTCTTAACTGTTTGCTCACAGGTGACACCTGAGACGCCTTCCCCAAAGCAGCCAGTCACAGTAACATCTCAGAATGCAAGGGTAAACTGGAGTTTCCAACACATCCCTACTTCCCCACCAGCGTCAGAAGGACCTACTCATGTTACCTGGACACCAACCCCAGTAGACTTCCCTTCTCCACTTGACACTGGGGGCTGCAGACAGTATGAGCTTTTGTAGCCACCGGATGCATCATGGTTCACACAGCTCTCAAACTTATCTTTTGAATTTCATTTGCTGTATTGCCATTGGGTGATGAACTATCTTCTTCTGATTCCTTTCCTATTGATGCAATAGTTCACCTGCCCAACCTCACATCTTTTGCTTGTAGGAGAGTGAAATAGACAGGGAGGTGGAGGAATTATTAAACAGGAGGAATTCAGAATAAACACTGCTGCTGAATTAGGCATATTGGACTTCCCTAGTAATGTGGAATGGTGGGGCAGTGCCTATGCTGTTGTATTGCAGTGGTTAGTCAGTGGGACAGTTCCTTTAAGAGGCAGGCACTCAGTAGATAGTCCTGTTTCCTGCTCCAGGCTCCTTGGTCAGCTGGCAGTTGATAATAGTAAGCAAGGCAATAGAAGGCCTGGTCCATTAGGTTTATTTTTCAGATCTCATTTAGTTAGAAAAATATATTTGTAACATATTCAGATTAGTTTCTATTCCTAAGACTATTTTAGGACTGTTTATGTTTTGTGAAATAACTTTTTTGAAGAAGTGCTGAATTCTTTGGAACGTAGAACATTTAATATTTTCATATTCTGTAAAAGCAAAGAAAGGTGAGAATGACTGGAAGAATTAAGATGTTTTGGGCATAACACACTTTTGTTCCAGTCTACAAATATTCCATGGGAACACTTTAGCCAGTCTTTCTCTGGTTTTACAGCTAACAGAAGTGCTAAAATTGGGAATTTAATTTAAATAGGAAAAAGAGTCATTATAAGATTATTTAATCTTGGACTTTACTAAAAAAGTATTATTAGATTTTTGTCAGTTGCAGATTTGCCCCAGTGTAAGAATGAAAATGACATTAAAAAGCCCTTTAATCTATTGAGAAATCAACATGTGATCCACTGTTTAATAAAAATCTTTCCACTTGATCAAAATAAGGACCATTATTGGGGGTAGCCTGGGGAAGAGCATAAAATCTTCGTGGTTTGCAGACTGCATGATGGTTTTGATGGCTGATTAGCTCACAAAAACCACATATCACTTGATCCCCATGCCATCCTGAGGAACAGGAGGCTAAAAACCAGATGTTTACTATTCATATATCTTGAGGTGTTGTCTATTGTTCAATTAGACAAAAACTGGGATAAGTACATTTTCACGTGAGATCTTCATACCATATAAGGAACAAAAGGTCAAAGGTAGCAAGCAAAAGCTATTTGCCATTCAGCCCTAATTTACCTTATACATTATTAAATAATCCCCTATGCATTTCCATCTTTGATAGTCTTGTGGTATGAAGTGTAAGTCAATGGATAAGATCATTGCAATAAGCAGAAATGGTATTTAATGCACTGGACACTTTCAATAGCAAAGTAGTTCTAATTAGTGTTGGTAACTGATGTGACAGCAATTTACAGAGCACCAGAATAGTTCCTCATTTGTCAAGTGGGTCTGAAGCTTATGGCAGCTTTCTGATCCTCTCCCTTGCCGCAGGACCTGAAAGCACCTTCAAAAAGCTTTCTCTCATTGATCTTTAGTCAGATTCTGAGTGAAAGGCAGATGGCTTTGCCAGAAAGAAGATAGATAGATGCTGCACCCGCATGAAAATGTCACTTGCTTAATGAAAAAGGTATTTGTTCATAACCTCTGTATGCACCCATGTGCACACATACACAAAAGTGTAACAATCACCAACCCAAAGAGGTTATATAAAAGGGTACATTATTAAGCAAGTGACCCCTGTATATGTACATGTGTGTTCACTGTGGACTACATGTCAAATCATCAAATGGTGTGTCATATAGATGTGCGTGTATTTCTACACAGATACATGCATACATGCACATATGTAACACACATTACACACAATCTGATAATATGCCATGGAAACTGAAAGTTGGATTAATTTCTCCTTTGCAGACTTTTCATTGAATATTAGACATACTAATCACTAGATAAAGAAAACCACTGTTTCCGAAATGTCATAATTTACTTTCCTGATCTCTGAATTTTCTTTTAATATATTGATAGTTCACGTACCCGGCATTCTCAGAGGGCTGTCTGAGTAAATGAAAGCATGTCAGATAAAGAGCAAGTATCAGAAGAATATACAGTGTCAAGAAAGTTCATAGCAGTTTTCATTGGGTTACACATGTTTTAGAGACATCGTTAAATAATTAAATATTGTGGTCAGTTATGGGCTAAACTATGACAATTTACAGTGCACCTCAGCTCGAGCACAAGTGCATTAAAAGCATTTCTGAGAAAGGGGCAATTTATTTCTCTTGCAAACTTTAATGTCATTTGTAATTCCTCTGCCAAGTTTGTTGTTCTTCCCTTCTTTCATATTCTGACTGTGAGAGAATAGCAGTTCCACAGATTGGTGTATCAGTTCTGGGTATCTGAGCCTGCACTGCAGTAGTGCAACTGGAATTTCTGAGATGTGCATTAGGTGACTCTTGAAAATCTCCAGAGTGCAACGTACCAGGCAATCCATCGTCATGTAATATGTTCCGTTTTCGCTGGTACAGGTGAACATGAAAGGAAAATGGGAATGAGGCCCAGGTCAAGAAATGCAGCAAAAGAAATGGTCTCATACAAAGAACATAGGCTGGATTCTTCATTCTAGGAAAATAGATCTTGGCGTGGTCCCTGCACAACAGAGGGCAAGTTAAATGCTGCTCTTAGGCCAGCTGCCAAAGCCCACGAGGGCTGTTCTGGCATCCAGGGATCAGCAGCTCAGAGGGGCAAATAGGACACACCCTCTTTTTCCTGCTTATGCCCCCCATCCTCCTGTGTGTGGCCTTTTAGGGTTTCACAGAAACTACTACAGTGGCCCTAGGATACTAGAGATTTCCTGGGAGAATCCTCCACTGGCCATTTAGGACAAGTTTTGGTCTGCTTTGCATCACTGAGTTAGTACAGTCAAGAGTTAACATATTCCATAGCCCACCAATTGTACTTCTGATAGCTCCTTAATTTGAATAAAAACAATCAGAATTGAAAAATATCATTGTTTGGTCTTTAAAGAGGGTCAAAATAAAGAAATTAAAGAAATCAAGAACTGTACAACCACCAATCATGTACAAATAATGATAAAGTGTTGATTAAAAAGAGAAAACAAGAAAATCCTGTACCATTTTGCATCCAAAATAAAACACAAAATGGCAGCTAGCTTGCAGCAGGCAAGCACCACCTCTACATTTAAAGAGGCACAGTACACTAAATAGCAGTATTTCCTCTCAGTGAGATGGATATATATAGTACCTCACCAGTCATTTAGACTTCACAGATGTGATCCTGTTCTTGCTTCCAATCTGTACACAACAAGAACAATTCCACTACATTAGATGAAATTACACTGTTATAAAACTTGTGTGAATTCTGGACGAGGTCCTATGATACTAACAAAAGAATAATCTAAACAAACATCTAACAAAGAAGATGGTGATGATCTTTGCAAAGGTGGGTTTAGGGAGAAGACTCAGCGATTTACATATGATGTGAATATTCAGCAGTTCATAGGATTAGGGACATTATGTATAATTTCCAGCACTCTGGATTCCTGTAGGTATAAGCTTATTTGGTACAGATTCAGATTTTGAAGCTGCAGCCAAGGATAAACATGCCCTCCTGTCCTCCCCACAAACACACAATGTGCAATTAGGAGGACATAATTTGGTAGACTTTTAAGCACTTTGTCTGAGCACAGAGAATGACATTACAATGGCATAGTTCATTTTCAGATCTAGTTACATCTGGGTAAATGCATAGTAACACCATGGAAGCCAATGCATGTGCACCAATGGAATCTGTTACTCTGTGCAAAAAAGTAGTGGAGTGAGAAAACAATTGGTTAAACTCCTATTCAATTCATGTCCTTCCTCCTATGTCAGTGGTTGTCAAACTTTTTGGCCCACAGCCCACCCCACTCAGTGCAGACCTTTCTGCGGACATCAGCCAAACAGCCATAATGACAAAATGGGTACCGGAGGGGGTGTGGGTGCAGTGTCTGGCCAGGAGGTAGGGTGCAGTAGCAGGCTGAGGGTTGGGGTCTAGGTGGGAGGGAGGTTGCAGGAGCAAGGGGGGGCTTGGGAGGGAGGGTGCAGGAGTGGGGTGTCTCAGCAGGAGGCTGGTGCGTGAGAACAGATGTGCAGGATCTGGGTATGAGAGGGATGTGGGGGGGGGTGCTTACCGTGATTCTGGCCAATAGGAGCAGTGGGGAAAGTCTCCAGACAAGCAGTTTCCTGCACTGCCATTCCCGCCGATGAGTAGAGGGGGAGCGGGAGTGTGAGGAGCTGCTTCCTCCCGCCAGAAGCTGGATCCAGCCCTCAAAGCTCAGGGCTCCCTGCATCCGCGGGAAGCCGATGCTGGCACTCCAACCATGCAAGGGGGAGGGTGTGAGGTTGGAGTACCAGCGCAGGCTCCCCACTAGAGGGGGTTGAGTCCCGGGCCCACGGCCTACCTACAAGACAGTCACAGACTGTCCCTGGACCACACTTTGAGAGCCACTAGTATAGGTAAACAGATATGGAAACACAGGGGGTATGAAAGGCAATATAGACTTAATTATTAATGCATTTTACTTTTTGTAGGAATCATAGGCCTGATTTTTAGTTACCATGATGGAATTATTAAAGGACTCTAAAGTAGGTACAACTAATTTATGTGTACCTTGAGGCCCGTTTACATTGGCGTAAGAGATAAAGAGATCTGAATATAAATGAGAAGCAGGGCCCCCATATCCATGAAGGTGAGAATTCCCTCTGTATAATGTGAAAGTTTTTGTAAATATTAAATAGGATTTAAAATAATACAATAATTTCAGTTCAATAGGCTAAGTTAATACTGACAAGTTTCCACCATCTTTTCAAAAGAATAGAGATAATAAAAACATGTGAAGAGGATTTTAATCAGTACAATATAGATCACAGGGTATATGGAAGAGATTGGGTCAGAATGTGAGTCAGAAATAATGTAGAGTAAGCACTAATAGGATAAGCAAGTATGAGCTTCTTATCTGATTAGTGCTTACATGTCAAATTAGTAAAGTGTTTTAGGCTCTTGCAGTGTGGAATTAAAGTGTTCATGCTGTGTGACCGCCCCAGCTGAATATCTCATGTGACTTCAAGTCAGGGTCCTTCCTTTTCATCTATTAACTTCCTGGATTCAGGAACACCTTGGTTTGGACACAGACACCTTTAGGGCTTATTTTTTCCTGGCAACCTTAGAGTTCAAGTGATCTATGCTTAATTCACCGTGAGGAGTGGGGGAGGAGAGGTTAAAAATTAGAAAATCAAGTTTATTTTACTTACTCATATACTGTCACCCATTTCTGAGTGAAATCTTACCCTGCTCAAAGTCTGATTGGCTAAGTTTGACAGGAGGAAGGGGTGCCCCATGATGGTGGTGATGAAAGGAATAGGGGAAGCAGAGCCTTGTAATGGCAGATCCTCCAACCCAATGCCCACTCCCTCAAAACCTTCCAATGTCACACCTCTAAATTCCAAGAGGGCCAAACCGTGCACCTGTTACTCACAATGATGAGAAACTCTGCAGGAACTCAGACACCATGGTGATGGACATGGTATATGAAGATGAACAGAATCACATAAGTGACGACCATCGTAAATACGGTCTGTAATCAGATTCTGAGCAGAGAAGCAGAGGAAATGCATGTGGAATTCAGGTCCACCACACACAAGACCCCCTTGCAAGGGCTCCAGAAAGTCTGCACACTACTACTTTTGCTCTCTCTTGTGCTCTCAGTGTTTTCAGATGAAGGGCCAAGATTTTGTCCATGAAATGCATCATTTTAAGTAGTGTCCATACTGGGTACCCAAGTACAATGCATAGTATTTGGACTTCCATATGGTGTGCAATTCTTGGAATTTACACTTTTCTTGGAATTTACACTTTTCTTTCTTAAATTTGATCCTGAATATTGTATGGACCTGTTTAGTTTTATGCATTTACCAAATAACTTCCATGCATAATTCAGGAATGCTATTTTCTTCTGATGTTACAGGCTTTCAGAAGTAGAAGGTACCATGGAAAAAGAAGTTATGCATCATTTAATGGACTTCACTGTTCTTGCATTTCATTTTTCAAGAATCATTGCAGAATATTAAATAGGACAAAAGAATCAATCCTACTGAGCCAGCTAAAAAAGTGCACTATTATTTTAACATTGTTTAGGATGCCCTTTTAAAGATAAAACCAAAGATAATGGGGGTGAAATGAGATTTCTCCTTCTGTCTCTTTTATCCATATTATATTTCAGTTGTGTTTCCCGTGCCTTTTTCATTTCCCCCCTCTATTTACTTTTTATATTTATTTTCCTCTAACTGCTGCCTTCTTACTCCCATTCCTGCTCTACCTCTCAATTATTACTCCTTTACTTTGTCCTTTTGTCATTTGATCCTCTTATTGACTTTTGCTCTCCGATCCTTTTTATGTGTCTTCCCTATGAACCTCTCTATCCTTTTATCAACCAATGCCCCATACATTCACACTATTTCCCCCTAAACAATAGCTCTCTAGTTTCTTTGTTGGTATAGAGCTGTTATGAATATTAATGGCCTCTGCAAGGGCTATTATTTGTGGTAAAGATGCTGATCTTTGATCTGTGGCTTTTACTTGCATATGCTAGTGTGTCTGCAGTTAGGTTTGGGGTCTCTTTTATCTTTTTTCCACAAGATTCCTTTCCTCATTTCCATCTTTGTCTTTTTTTTTTATGGAGTTGAAAACTGCGGAGGACTTTTTTTCTTTACTAGGTAATCGTTCTCATACTGGCACAGTATATGGTGATTTTTAGCCTGATTCTGTACATTCCCTCAAGGCAGCAAGCCATTCAGGTGGTAGTGTGTAATTTGTTTTGTACTGTGGAATTCCTGCCATGCCTATATGTATTTAGACCACAGGCAAACCAATAAAGTTGTCATAGAAACAAAGCATTTCATGAATAAATCAATTCATAACAAACTTGTAAACTTCAAACAACCCACTGTGCTTTAAGAATACATCCATTACATATACAAACTAATCATATTTGTAATGAACAATGTACACATATTATAGATGTCCATTTTTTTTGTCCTGTTGGGCATCTTATAAATATTCTTTAATGCGTTCTTGAACAGTGTGTGTCTCTGCAGAGTGTAAGGAAGGAATCAGAAGCTGATATGATAATGCAGCAGCAGGAATTTTTTTGTTTCTTTTTTTGATGTGCAAGTTGGAGGATTTGGGATTCCAAACACTAAACATTGACTGCTTGTTCTGCAAACCAGTATGGACCAGAAGATTTGGTGTGGTAAAATTTTGATCATGTTCATCATGGGAGGACTTTATCCATTGTTCATGTAACCAGGAAAAATACAGAGTTGATAGAAGCAGGGTAATAAAAGTGTGCAAAAATATAGAGGAGATAGCAGGCACAGAGTAGAGATGGAGAAAAATCTGTCTTAATTTACTTCAATACAATATCACTGAAGTAAATGTAACCTCCTTTGTGTAGCTGATGACAGAATCTAGCATTATCTGAGCCTGATATTTCATTGTTTTCCACTTTATGCATTCTCTTACATCAGTACAAAATGCTACCAGATCAGAATGGCAATGTTTTACATTTAATTTTGCAGAGGTGTAAATGACTACACAAGGTTCAGGGCAGTGAAAGAATACAGTCCTGGGGTTTCTGGATTGTGTCCGTCCTCAGAGAAATTCCTAAAATTGTTTAATAGGTACAGTTTAAAGTTTTTTTTATTTGAATTAGTTTGACCAGTAAATTATAAATGTATAGAGTATAACTACAACTCATTGAAGTCAGTAGAAAGACTGTCATTGACTTCAATGGGCTTTGGATCAGATCCATAAAGAGATATAGCTCTAGAATCAATAGTGTCTTAGGGCCCAATTGTTTCACCCTTATTTCCAATGAACAACATTTTCATAGATGTATACTCTGATTGTTGGGACTATATGCAGGTTCAGCACACTCTTAGCAGTCTGTGGTCTGTCCAGAATTCTGCCCCACATGTGGCTCTAGTATTTTTATCATCATGGATGTCTCACTGGCAGGTAATAACATCGCCATTGCTTGAACCATGACAATTTATATTTATCATTTTGTTGAAAGAGGTGCTAGTGCTGAGCAGACTCTGTTCTGCACATTTACCCAAGAAAAGGAGTCCATTACTATTCATCTTTCTCACTGCCAGTTGTTCTATCATGCCCCTCCAGCCATTGCTGCTGTCTCATTGTAGAGCGATGGGTGTAGGTAGGGAGCAAAGTGGATGAACTACTCCCAGTGGAGCATGATGTATTCTTCCAACAGAGGTACTACCTCTCCCTAGTCTCCCATATGCCCCAAGTATCCCAAACTTAATTGAACAGCCTTCCACATAGCAAAGCTCAAGCATACCAACTAACAGGTGCAGTTTCCGCAGTTACTTGATGACAAGCTTTTTTTCATGCCCACCAATCACTAGAAACTCATAATGGTTATACAGCATATTTTTGCTGAGATTGCATGTTATGACATTATATACTAGGTACATGGTATATCCAGCAGTTTTGTTCAACTGAAATTTTGTTAAAGGCTGCACTGCTTTCACGCATAATGTTAAAGAGTAACAGCAGAGCAAAAATGAAAACCAAGCTTACCCCAGGAATACATTTTAAAACTACACATTTTAAAACTCTCTTTTATTTTATTTTATTTTATTTTATTTTATTTTATTTTATTTTATTTTATTTCAAGAAATCATGCAGGTGCTGTTCAATGAAGAGATCCCTTCACAGCTACTGCTGATTGCATGGGTCATAATGAGACTTCTACTACATATGATGTCATATATTGGAATATTTTCAATTGACCAGAAAATTCCAAGACAGATTCACAGAGGGGGAAAAAAGATCTCAAAACAATTAGTTGATGTATTTTTCTATATCCCTCCACAACTTCTATACTCAAGTAGGCAATACAGAAATCAATGTACATTTTTGTATGTTTGTACTGTTATAGCCATTTTGGTCCCAGGATGTGAGCGAGATAATGGACTACTGTTGGTAGAAGAGACAAGCTTTCAAGCTGCACAGAGGTCTTCTTCAGGTCTACATTTCTGTATTGCAGTTTAAATTATTTTGAAATGGTTGCCATGTATAAAGTAAGAAAGCTACATCTGCGAAGGTTGATTAAATATATACATAGAATTAGCAAAACTCTGAAACATAAACCACCTGCTCTTCTATTTACAAGTATTTATTTTATCTATGTGCATTACAGGTAAATTGTTTCCATATAATAATGAATTTTTAATAATAAGTTTTGTGACACTGTGCCCCTATATTTATTATGGAAATGTGTTTTGAATATGAATACGCATAACTTGAATATGCTTTATGCAAAACGGGGCTTGTAATCTCCTGAATGTGTATATTCTATTTGTGTGCATATATCTTCTTGTATGTGAAGTTAGAAATATAAAGTGTCAATACATTTATTAATCTAGGTCTTCCAGTGAAAGCCATTAGTGGTACTTAAGGAACTTAATGGCCCTAACCCGTTAAGCCTAAACTGTGGTTGGTCCTACCAAGACATGTTATCATGTTACCTGATGCTGGAATCCACCTTGAATTTGGTATTTTTCCACTGGGGTGGAAGGATTGGGACAAAGGGATCTAGTGCTGGGAAAATTGTATTTAAAGAATGAGAAGCAAATGATGATTATCTTGAGCAGGCTTCACAGACCTGGGCTCTACACCCGAGAGGATACATGACAGTACCTGGAAACAACAACAACAACAACAACAAAATTCTAAGACAGAGGTGGAGATGAGCTTCTAGAGCCAGGACTTGGCCTGAATAACTTTACTTGAAATAAGAACTGGGCAGAAAAATTAGGATTTCTCTCTGTGCATTAGGCTTAGGTTGCATGTTTTCATTTTAGCTTGATAACTAACTTTGATCTGTCTGTTATCACTTGAAACCACTTAAATCCTACTTTTCATACTTAATAAATCACTTTTGTTTATTATCAAACCCAGTATAAATAATTGTTTCCGGGAGTGCAACAGTTGTGTATTCCTCTCTTTCATTGATAAAGGGGGTGAAGTCTATGAACCTTCTCTGTGTAAAATTTTTATACAGAGTAAGATGGATTTTATTTGGGGTTTTGGTCCCATTGGGGCTGTGCTGTCAAGTCCCTATAACTGAGCCCTCCCAGAGCCGAGCTGTCTTTAGTGTCTTGTTTATTCTGGGATGCTGTTATCCACCTCTGTGTCTTTGCTGGAGGAGACCAGAGCTTCTTGTTTATCAGGATAGGGTGATGAGGCGCCACAGACTTCTGGTAGGAAGGCTCAGTGGCATGACCAGCCCATCAGATGACAGTCTCAAGGGGATATCTGTGACCTAACCCATTACTAGTTTCATGTATCAAATCAAATCAAAATCCTTTAAATTTCTGCTTTGTAATATTCTTCTCAAACAATCCTGTCTCCTGTCTCCTCTGATTATTTTATGACTCCTCTTGCTTCTTGTCAATACAGATGAAAGGCAACACATACTGCTGGGAACAAACACAATTTTCCAGGAGAAGCATTTTGTTTTCCTTAATAATTAACAATTGCTGCTGACTAACCTTCCTGTATAAAATGTGCCCCTTCTTGAAAAGAAGCGGATGCAGGTTAGAACATCTCACTTGGGATATCAAAATAAGAAGTGTGATTAAAGCATTAAAGATTTAGAGGTTGACATTAAGGGATGAAAGGTGGAATTACAGTAAATATAAAACTGTTCAACATTAAATGGAATGTGTTGCATTTGAAACAGTCTTTCAAAGTGCTAACATTTCAGCATTAATTATTAATAGAATCTGACAGCTCATTTTTAATTTGAGTCTAATGACAAGGTTCCTTAAGAGATAAATACAACACAGAAGCTCCCTGGGTGTCTGCATCTTTTTAAGGCCATTTACATTTCTGAGGCCTTACCCTGGGATGACATTATAAAAATAATACCTATTTTAAGAATATAACAAATTTATTGTGAAAACCAGTCTACCAATTTATGGGAAAGAATTTGTCATTTTTTATCATGTTTCTTATCAGAATTCTGTTCAGAAGGGCTCCTTCTTTGCCTATTTTGCCTTTTATTTAATGGGGGTGTACATGATATTTTTCTATCCCAATCTGCATATGAAAGCAGACAGAGCCCAGATTTGGTGGAACTCTGCTGGGTAGTCCTAGAGGGAGGCAAGTCCCCCCCAAAGAGTTATAATGGAGATAAGCTTCAATGGTCTTTCCCAACAAGAACCGGAGGAGCTGAATGTGAAGATGAACTGTTTTCTGCAGAATAATCTATTGCTCACCCTGTGAACATCCCAAGTATCTTATTGGGAGTTCATGTCCCCTGAAGCAGCAGGCTTTCCTATGGAGCTCTCTCTATAGCTGCTAATGCCTAACTCAAATCCCTTGAAGTTAGGGGGGATAGTTCTGTTGGCTATGTTGGGCTTTGAATGAACATATAATGGACAGGTTTAGAGATTTTACCAATAGTACAATAGCTACTGTTGGAGCCTTCTTGCCTGATGGATTGGGAATGGAACCAGAGTATTTCTTCCTCAGTCACCATGCTTCTACAGATATCCTTCTCTATAGAACCTATTGAGCTGTGACCCTGGGAGGCCCAGTCTATATTTTCAAAATCCATCTCATCTGAGGGATCATTTTTCAGAATCTTTATTCTCTTCCTGTGCTTTTATCCATAGGAAAGAGATGATCTAACTTCAAAGTGACTTAATAAAGAACTTTGAGATTAGAAATTTTCCTCTTGCACAGTATATCTTTCTGTTACTCACTTTCCTTAGCCTCTCTCCCCTGCACTCCAGACATTCCCATACATCACTTCTTAACCTACCTGCTCCCATTTGTTTGGATGGCTAGAGGCTAAGTAAATTGTCTCTCGTGAACCCTCACAGTGACTAGATTATATTAATATTGTTATTATTACATTAATGTTTTTATTACTATTAATGTTATATCAATATGAGAATTATTAATGGAGCTCAACCCTCTGTCTGGCCATTTCAAACTCAAAAAGTCTGAGGAGATTTCAGGTACCCTAACAAGAATTTCATAATGCCATTACAAATATTTCCATTAACATTCCCTTCTTTAGACTACATTGACTTTTCTGATTGACTGATTGATATTGATTGACTGATTGCCCCCATTACCCAATGGAGGAGGTGATTCAACAACAACTAATGGCAGAGGTATTTTACACAGAATGCAAACTTTATGGGACTGATTCTCCTCTCACTTACACCAGTTACGTCGGTGTGGTTACTCATGACTGGTACTGAAGTAAGTGGGAACAGAATCAGAGCCTATACCTAAACGATGATAGATAGAAAAAGGAGATAGAAATTCTCTGGTGATTGGCAATGAAGGAACCTGAAAGGAAGGGAAATTATTGTCTGTTAGAGGAAAAACATTCAGAAGTTTGGATGTTTATATTTCAAACCTTTTAGGTTTGGAAGAGTGAGGTACAAATCTCAGGAGAAGAGATATTCTCATGACTTTTCCACACTTTGGAGTCAGGAGTCAGCTGGAGCTGTGTAGATACTAATAAAAAGGGGAGAAAAGCAATTTAAGTGATCATTTTTAAATTACAAAAAATGTTCAGTATAGGTTTCCTTGTAGTTTGGGGCCCTTAGTTATGGAGGTGCTAGAGCATCTCTTATATTTATGGAGAAGCTAGATCATCTCTTATAAATAAATCCACAGAAATGGGGGAGGGAAACAAAGGTGCTGGAAAATGATCCTCAAGTGAGATAAATTTTTGAGGGTATTAATTGGGCTGGGAATCAGCCTCCCAGGTCAACAAGCTCTATCCCTGGAAAATATTACATGATTTTACTTAATAACTTACTGAGGTGAACATTTATAATTTTGGTCTGACTGTTTCATTTACTTAATTTTGTGATTCTGTACCACAGGAATTTCTCTGCTAGAAGTGTCATGTAGAGAACATTAAAGATAGAATGAGGCTTTGAGGAAGTCAGTTAATTAAAATATTGCACTTTTTGTGTAGTTAGGACTTAGCATTCCATTCAAGTCTTTTTCTAAAGATGAGCTTTTCTAATGTAACTTATTTGAAATCTGTATGGGTGAGCTCACCTTTCTCCAAAATTGGGAGGGGACATGAGATTGTACCTATGCTTGCAAGGATATCTATATTTATGGTTAATTAATAATAATAAAAATCATTAATAATATATTTTGCTAAGAAAACATTTCTGTTTCTTTGTTGAAATATCTTATAGGGGATATTGCTATTTATGACTTTACTTAAAACCTGTACTCTGTCAAATTGAACACTGGGACTGTGAAATACTATGCAAAATTAAATTGCTAAATTCACTTAAATGAACACTTAAGGGTGTTTTATTCTTCTAGTATAATCAGGATTGTTTGGCCCTCAGTAATTACTAGAGGTTTATGAAATACAAAACTATTGAAAAATCAAAGTTTTTATATTCCTTTTTTAACACAAAATTAGGCTCATTTTTTAACCCCCCAGCAAATTATATAATATTTCCAGTAGCTTATTAAACTGCCATCACAGGAATGACTGCTCTATCTGCTACTTGGTTTGGGGAAGCTGTCATTGTCTTACTTTTTTGACCCATGAATTTACACCTTGATCTCACCACTTGTTATATGAAAAGATCCAGCTGCACTGGGGGAAGGGGAAAAGCATGTTCTAATCCTAGAGAAGACACTTCATCTTGTAGTTGTCACATGAGTCAGCAGCTTGAGATAAAGTTAAGATACGGAGAAATATTTCAAAAATTTGCACCCTACTAACATACAAATTTGAATGATTAAATTCATGTAAACAGATATGGAATATTGCTTAGAATACTTAAAGTAAGGGAGGCAAGACTTGCTTAAGAGTTCAGCAAGCTCCATGGAGCAGGAACGTGTTACTAGAGCCCACGTTAAAGCCCTGGAGCACCCTCCTAAGGGCTTTTGAACCAGTGATACATACACTAAAAAGCTGCTTGAGTTTGGACCAGCAAATATTGCACATTTCTGACCTTTTCTCCCTTGTTCCTGCACTTGCACCATGCTTGAAAATACTATCTATAACTCGTAGACCCGGTGGCCATGCATAGCAAAAAGGAATAGCAAGCTTTCATTCCCTGGGATATCTGTCTCAGAAGCTGTAACAATCCTCAAGGTGGAAACCTGAGCAAGTTCCCTGCTTTTCTACTTTGCAGAATGCAAGAAGCCCAGTCAATCCTTAGTCTGTACTAACATGTTTCTCTCTATCTGAGGGTTCAGTAAATAGCAGGAGCACATAAGCCCATGGGAAGCAATGCTTTATTTTCATGTTGATGTATTTATTAATAATACATTGAGGAGCAGAAATACAGACAATACAAAGCAGAAGAATTGTGTCTAGATTTTTTTTTCTTGGAAACTGCAAACTCCATTCACTAATGCATCCATGTACAATTCAAGCCAAGTTCAATAGTGTTATGCCATCAATAGAGATACTCCAAGGATGAAGTCGGCTCATTAGCTGCTTCCTTGGTACATACATATTAAACGTAGAGAGCCAGATCCATAGCCTACATAAATTGAAGCAGTTCTCTGATTTACTTAAGCTGAGGATTCAGCCCCTATAGTTTTGATATACACAGTATTACTTTCAACTATACGGTACGTGACATGGGCAGGATTAATGGACCCATTGAGCACTTAAGGTCCTCTATGCTTTATGAGGAGAACATAGCCCCAATAATCTGAGTTATTGTTAGTCATATATATGAAGGTACATTCCTGAAATGGTGCTTTTAAAAAAAGATCTTGGATGGATTGTCATTTAAACCCTTTGAAGAAGATGTATGTTTCAGGATGTATCAAGGGGATCTGGGAGGGAGCTTCAGACATAAAGGGTGGCATCAAAGACTGTACCTACCAGAAAGAAGGATAGAAATTAGATGTCTGGGGCAGTTGGCAATCAATTAAGCAATGGGACAAGAAATAGGGAGAAACTAAAGAAGATATGGAGAAGGAAGTAAGACACAGAGAAAGAGCTCAAATATGGCACAGAGTTTGTGAGCTCGGGTAACGAGGAAAAGAGTAGAGTTATCCTCAGTGATGAAGAAGGGAGGGAGTGGCAAGAGTCTGGGATGAAAGATGGGAGGCTCAGTTTCCATCATGAAGAGCTACTAAGTGTACTGTGACATCAAGGCAGAGATGTCAGGGAGGCAGCCAAAGACGTGAAACTGAAGAAGTGGACTGAGGTAAGGAATACATAGGTAGACGTGGGATTCATCAATATAGCAATGATACTGGAATGTTAACCTGAAACTCAGAGTAAATAGGCCAACTACAATTCTAATTTCAGCAACAGGATCTTTTCACCCCACAGGATCTATCACTGGGATAGAAGTTGGTGTTCCTCCCACTTCAATTCTGTGATGTACTGGACGAGAGAGAGAGAGAGAGATTTCCAAAACAAATAACAGACTTGTTTTAGGGACGTAACAATGGGAAAAAGGAAAAATCATGAACTATGACAACTCCATTGGGGTTTAACCGAGGTAAGTATAAAACTCAGGCCTCAACTAACCCAAACCCAACAACTAAACAAAAGAGAACAAAAGAATATCCCAAGATACATTACTGTCTCTAGGTTTTCTTAACCAGCATGAAGGAGGTTAAGATGTAGTTTTCTTCACAGGTTTCCACTGGCTCACAGGATCTGGAAACTGAACTAGTGGGATACCAGGTATTGATTACCCCAAAGTGAGAGTCCTGGCAACTGGTCCCAGAGGTAAGATGTTGGAACTCAGGAGCACCACGATATTTAAAGTAAGGCATTAGATCTTAAGAGGGGATCAGGGAAAGAGTTCCAAACATAAAGGGTGGCAACATAGACAATACCAAGTAGAAGGAAGGAGGATAGAAATTAGATGTCTGGCCATATCTTTCAATGTCTTTACAACTGCAGGTGATCTTGATCCAATTGCCTATTCCAGTGGTCTTGATCTGAAGATCTGACATCATGCAATAAGACTGCATCTTGTCTGTCTCTGTAAAGACTGTCCGCAAGCAGTGGGTGTTCAGACTATTTTAAAGATGGACAGGCCAACATTCTGAGGTACATAACTCTACAGGAGTTAGTTAGAACTGATTCAAATGTCCATTGTCTTCTTTCCTGCCAAGAAAAGAATTTTTCCCAATATGGAGTCTTATCCTTTGCCTCAGACACCATGATGGACACTTGAACTCCATTTTGGAAAATGGGGTAACCTGTTTAACATGTATTAATAATAATAAATGTAATGACAAACAGCTAAAAGTGCACATCTTACTGGAGGGTAAGTACAGTTTCACTACATGTTATGTATCAGATACTCAGCTGGAATAACTCAGGGCATGGCTACACAGCAGGGCTAAAGCTGAAATAAGCTACGCAACTTGAGCTACGTCAATTGCGTAGCTTAAATCGAAATAGTTTATTTCAGCTTTTGGCACTGTCTACACAGCAGGAAGTCCAAGTAAGAGCACTCTTCCTCCGACTTCCATTACTCCTCATAAAATTAGGGTTACAGGAGTCAGAGTAAGAAGTCCTCCAGCTTGCCATTATTTTGACATTATGTTGAAATAACTGCTTATAGTGTAGACTATAGTGCACTATGTTATTTCAGAATAGTTTCAGTTATTCCGAAATAACACTGCTGTGTAGACGTACCCTCAGAGTAGCTCCACTGGAATCAGTGCGGATCTTGCCCCACTTTCTAATCTAACTCACTCCCAGTGGCATTTCCTAAATGTGGATATGTTCCTTTTGTCCCATCCCAATGTTCTGCTACCTCCAGCCTAAAATATTAAATCTTGTGCCCTGGTGCACATAGATTAGGCCCGGTGTTTGAGGAGCATACATACAGAAGCATAAATTGTGGGAATTTGTAGGCTTGAATGACAAGGAAAAGAATAGAGTTGTCTTCAATGAGAGAAGGGAGGGAGAGGCAAGAGACTGGGCGGAAAGACAAGGAGCTCAGTAAGTTGCAAGGTGGTGGCTGCAAGGGAAAGGGTAGGCAGAAGAGAGAACTAAAGGAGCTTAGTTTGTTATGGTTGTTCAGTACAATTATTTAGTGTGTAATATAAGCAAAGCTTGCCATGTAACTTCATTGTGAAACTCCCTGATTTACAGTGCAACACAGCTGATCTTATCACCATGTAACTGTTATCTCAGAACATCTTGGCACAATCTTAGGATGGGGTTTCACAGACCATTAATGATGACTGACAGGTTCATTTCAAATGAGCCAGAGAAGAGAGAGTTCACTGTACACGACTGTCATGCTCTGCATGTGATATTCAAATATGTTGAGGGCTGAGAAAATACTTCATATAGCCAAAGAATTGCAACACAAGCACAGATATTATAGATAATCCCAATGGACTAGATTACTATACAGTCTTCTTGTGATTTATATCTTGTTTGTAGGAATGACACACATATTTTCTATGGTCTATTTTAATTAGACTATTTGAAGGAAAACTACATTTTTTCTCTTTCAGACTGAACTAGAAGAAAGTGGAATTCACCATCTTTGAATATAATTATGAGATATTACATTTATTTAAATAATCTATTATCTTAGATAAAATATTATTATACAGTCACAAATTTGTAATTTTGAAGGCTGTTGTATGAAGACATACAAATGTAAAATGTAAACCAGATGTCTGATGAACATGTAGTCTCATAAAACCATATACACATAGTCTCATATACCGAAATATATGTAAATAGTATTTGGTTAACTCTGCATTTCATTTCCTCCCCAAGGCTTTAACTGTGTTGGGCTAACTGTATTATACATGAAACTTTGATAGCTGTGATGAAATGCTGATCCTTATAAAACCCAGACTCTTAAAGGACTCTGTCAATAAAATTTAAATTATGTGCAGTTTTCGGTTAGCACAGCAGCTGATGGCACCTGAACCCACTAGAAAGGGTGAAGCATGAGTGCTGGATGTGTGATGTGTCAGAGGGTTCAGATGAGCCTCATGCTAGTGCCCAGTTTATTTTAAACTCCACAGGAATCAAGGTAACACATCCCTCTTTGATAGAAAATGCCAAAAATGTGATGGACAAAAATGTCATTGGGAAGATGAGGACTATTTGCATGATATTAGAGAAGCAAAGTGAATACAAGATAGAGCATCAGGCAGCTAGATGGTTCATCACAAGCTCACCATTTCAGAATACAAAATACAGCAAAAGTGAATAACTGTGTGCATGCTTAAACATCCTATAGAAAAAAACCCAGCTACTTTTCAATGTGAAAATATATTATTGATTTTTTCCCTTTGTAAACAGAAGCAAAGGGCTTGTTCTTTGTGAAAAATCAGTTCTCTGCTGGCTCTGCCTGCTCTTTCATGCAGATGGAACATTTTACAATGTAAGAGTAACCCCCATTTGGAATTGGCCAGCTCTTAGCACTCTGGATTGCGCTCCTAGCCTAGAGACACCAACAATAATGACTACCACTGCTCTTGAACTCTAGTTCTCAGCATGTTTAGTGTGAGTGGTGGGAACAGAATGGACTGGAAACTCTTGCTCAGGCCAATAGAGAGTCTTTGAATGGATTGATATGGTGACATAGTTTGCTGGGCAATGATGAAGAAGGGCTGCTCACCCCCTCCTTGGGTGGGAACAGCCTGATTCATGTCTTGTCTGCACTTACAGAGGTGTGTAGAGTATAGTATAACGTGTGCAGCTACATGCCACAGTGAAAGCAGGCCGCATCCACGCTTGTCTCTGTGGTGTGCAGCTACACACTGCAGTGAACGCTCTTGCAGGGGGAAGATGCTGGTGCCTTTTTCTGTTGCTTCCTCCCTGCCAAAGCCTTTCTGTTGGGTAGGGAAAGGTTCTAGAACTGGGGAGGCAGCAGGAAATTACACTGCTAAAATAATAATGTGGATGTGGGAGGCTAGCATGCAGTGTTGGTATTCTACACAACCCTGAAAATGGTAGATGTACCTTCAGAGACAAAGAGATTTGCAGTTTTCATTTCAGGTTTGTGCTTGGGACCCTTGAGAGAACTCTTCTGAGGGAGAAGCAGAACTGCTCAGGGAGTCTCTGATTAATTCCCACTCTCCACAATGGAAGTCTTTGAATTGCTGTGGCAAAGCTGTGCAGATTGCGCAGTTCCAGCCCTGTGGAGATAACTGCCCAGAATGACAGAGATCTGTCCTAGCACTGAGTACATAGAGCCAGTTGAGACTTCCATGGGAATCCAGACTAGAAAGTCAGAAGGGGATCCTGCCCCATCAAGGGAGAAGAGGGCTTTGTGTTGCTAGAATGACTCAGAGCAAACTTAATGGAGACCAGGATCTGTCCCATAGAGTACAACTTAAACATCCCTAAAACTAGCTCTTTGAATTTAAATCCTCCTGAATGCTGTGAGATTTTACATTGCAAACAACAATTGGGATTTTGCAGCTCATCCAGTAGAGATAGTAGTAAAATAGACATAAGTAAAATCCCAGAGATGAGCATCTCTGAATCTGGAGAAGGGTACGTGTAATTAAATCTATATCTGAAAATGGCAGCCTGTGCCCATCTTTAATAACGACTGGGTTCAGTTTAGAGCAAAGATCAGCTCAGGCTTTTGCCATCATTTGTTAAAGACTTTCTGAAGATGTTTAAGTGGGTGAGAACCTATAACTAAAACGCCAGCAGTGATCAAGAGACTGAGAGGCGGTGCCATAAACACCACATGGAGGATAAGGCTGAATGAAGGGGAGTACAGTATGCTCCTAGAAAGGGAGCCGTTCTAAAGGGAAAGGACCCATTGCACTGAAGAAAGTAGAATAAAAGCATGTCTGTTCAAAACAGAATAGGAAGGTGTTTCTCTGGGCAGAGGTTGAATGCCAACAAAGCGCAGCACTGTACAACACGCTAGAGAAGAGCTTCCCCGTCAGTCTCCTTTTAAAATATTTGTTTTACAGAAATAGAATGTTCTTGTTTCCATTGTAGACAGGCTTGCTATGTTGACAGCTGAGAAACCTTGCTTTATAGCAGGAGAATAGCAGTTAATCAACACAGCAACCAAGCATCAATATACAGGGTCCTCTTTTTTTCCGGGAGGGCAGATCAGTAAACTTATTTGATTTGCCTTTCTTCCCATAAATAAATATAAGAAGGCTTCAAATGACCTGTAATTTTCATAATTAAATATGTTTACCACAATATAAAATGAAAGCCCTGATTCAACAAGGCAGTTAAGTACATGTTTATCTTGAAGAATGTGTTGAAGTTCCATTGGTTTCAATGAGACTTAACCACATGAGTGAGTCTCAGATAAGTCTGGAAATATGTTGGTAGAAGGTACCTGCAAAGAATGAGCAACAGTGTTGTGCCACTGGAATGGGGTGTGACATTCAAAATGTATATGGTCTTATAGCTGTATTTTGTTTGATTTATAGTCAATACAGTTCCCTGAGAGTAATTCAGGGAAAAGAGGAATATGCACATCTAAAAAGGTAAGAAACACTCATAGGGGAGAAAAAGAAACAGCTGGCAAGACTTAGAGACAAAAGACGATGTTCTCTTTAAGCACTTTTTCCTTGTATAATTTATGCTGTAGACATTTTGTGCTGTCTAATTGCCCCATTTCAAACTAATGTCAGTTAATCAATGACTTCTGAATAGCATGGAGGTGAACCCTGGATACAGAACAAATGCATAAATTTGGCCTGTCTTCTAGCAGGCTTCGCTTCCATTGCTACTGTTTTTGCATTTGCTCTCTGGAGTTGATTTCTTTTTGAGTCATTTCTCCCACACATCCACACTCCCCACCAATCACAGCATTTTATGTTTTGAAATCACGATTTTACTTCTCTAAGCTGTATATTTTGAAATATCTTGCTACTGCTTTTGCTGTTAATGTTTAATACCCTTCTATTTCTATTTTGCAGGGCTGCCTCTCCAGCCTACCCAGGTGGTGAGATCCCAGATGTATCATGAAATGAATGTTGTGACTTTTGCCTTCTTATTAGAGCCTTGTTTTCCAGCCTTCTATTACCTTACGCAAAATATATAGGCCAGCAGCTTTACAGTACTATTTTAACGGGAATCTTGGCACCCCAAAAGTGTGGAAGGACCTCTAATTTTCTGAATTTGTTTGGATAAGTTTTGTAAAGCAAAAGAGAAAAATACAATTACAAGCAACGTCGAATAACCCTACTGGTAATGGCCTGATGCAGTAGCTGCTCTGGACAAGAACTTTATGGAATGAGGCTCAATGTTTTTCAATTTCTTTTCAATGCTATATTCAGGCAGAGACCACCCCACTTTGCACTGGACATGGGCACATTATAAATTCCACAGGTAGGTAGACATATAAACATTCCTCTGTTTCAGGGTCCTGCCACGATGTCCACTTCTGAATGAGAAGGCATGCTGAGTAACCTTTTATGTGTGTTTTTAAATAAATCAGCACTTCTTGGAAGAATCGTGTTTCAGAAAACCTGCTAGAGCTGTGGTCTAAAGCCAGATTTTCAAAGGTACATAGGGGTTGCTGTGCTCAGCATCACAATGCCTAAATACAATTTACAAAAGGGATGTAGGCACTTGGGATGGAGAAAGGAGAAGCCTTTAAAAGCTGAGAGATAATAGGCTATGTTTTCCTGCCCATGTCTCCTCCAAGTGGTCATGAATACTAACATGCTATACTGCTATTACTAAGAGTACTGATATTTTTTTAAATGACATTCATTTCCGACATAAGAAATTCCAATTAGCCACATAAAGTGACAACATTTCTTGAAAGCAGGACTTTAATAAGGAGGGGTGTTCTATGTTAAACAATTTTGGCCTGATCCAACTCCTTTGAATTCAGTAGATGATCCCCCATAATACTCAGGCTACGTCTAGACTGCAAGCCTCTTTCGAAAAAGAGCATCTAGACTACAACCAGTACTTTCGAAAAAGCAAGCCGCTTTTTCGAAAGATAGCACCCAGGCAGTCTGGATGCTCTCTTTCGCAAAAGCACAGTTTGCATTACATAGCGCCTTTTTTCGAAAGAGCACTTTTGAAAAAAGGCTTTATTCCTCGTAAACCGAGGTTTTCCGAGGTCAAAAAAACTGCCATGTTCTTTCGATTTACTTTTGAAAGAATGTGGCAGCAGTCTAGATGCAAGGGAAGTTTTTTTCAAAAGAAGGCCACTTTTTTTGAAGAAAAAACCTGTAGTCTAGATACATCCTCAGGGGGATTGGGTGGATGAAGTAGTAGATCATTGTGCTGTGTTACTCACCATCCCCATGGATGCAGTCTGAAAGTTTCTTTTATTTTGTATTCTTTAGTTAATTTCTTTGTATTCTTTAGTTAATACAGTAATAAACAGGGGGCGGTGGGAATATCTCAGGCCCATGACAACTCTGACACAAGTTAGACAACGGAAATGAAATAGAACAGCTATTATAATAGAACTCCGCAAGGGGAAGGTTTTCAGAAGTACCTAACTGACAAAGGAACCCAAGTCCCATTTACCCCATGGCTGTTTTCAGGAGCCTGGTGAAGTGCTCAGGAACTCTTACAGGACCCAATGTTCTACCACCCACCCTCCAGTAATGGGAATCTGATTAGTCCTATTAATTCCAAATAACATTATTAAACTTGTAACTGCTGTGCTCCAGAGTCTCAAGTTAGGGCCAAATCATAGCTAATCCTTCTGTGGGTGCATGGTGGTGAAGGAACAGAGAGAGTATGAAGAGCCTTCTCCTCTTTTTAAATGAATTACAGAAGGAACAGTCGCAAGTCAAGTTCCAGCACTTTGGAGACTGCAAATATTACTCCCATCATGTGCTCCGTAGAAGATAGGGAGATTCAGAGAGGAGGAGGGTCCACTGTCTGTTTCTCTGCCCTATCATCTCCAGTCCAGGCTGGGATCACAGTTGAGAGCAGTGCTTGCTGGCTACCCAACTGCTTAGGAGCACTCCCTGAAGCAGTAGAGCTCTGAACCACCCTTTATTTGTATCCATGGCTAACTGTCACTGTTTCTATGGCTGCCTTTTATTCAGGACTCTCAAAGGAGACAAGGATTTCATGAGCTTCATGTTTTGCTTTTTAAAATCCCAGATCCTTTATTGCTTTGGGTTCTGTGCATAGTGTTTATGGATATGACCATAAACACTTTAACCAATTTAACAAATATATTGAGAATTGCCACGTCACATCCTGGGCTGCACAGGAGAGCAGGAATTCAATAGCAATGCAGCAATGACCCACTGGTTTCTCTTGAACATTACAATTCCAGTCCCAAAGATTTCAAACTAAATGTGGAGAGTTAAGCTAGGTTTGCAAAGGCTGACTCTGGTGTAACCATTACTCTAGTACATTCAAAACTGTCTTCTGTTATCACTACACCAGCAGAATTTGATCTAAGATAGGGGGGTTAGAGGTATGGAAGGAGGGAGCGGTCAGGAGAAGTTATCCAGGGTTAAAAACCAAACAAAACCTGTTATTACTAATATTTTTCCTGTAATGGCATGATTGTTGCCCTTTTTCAGTTAAACAACCCATGCCTCGTTGTTAAATATTAAAGAATGACCCTTCTTGTACCATGTGATGAAATAATGACCCTTCTTTTATCATTTTGGCAAAACAAGAGTTTTGAGATATAACATGCATTGATCTCTAAGCAGAAATCCCCAATAAAATCAATAGGGAAACCCTTTTTTTAAAAAAAATCAAAGGTATAATATGGAACTTGAGCACTTATTCAGAATTAGTTGGCACAATTCAGAATTTTATTGTAGGAATTTACAAAAATTACATTATTGTAAACAGCATACTATTTTCCTGCATTTCCATTTGAAACATTCAATATGTTTTTGTAGTTGGTAATAATTGAATTGCAATTGTTCAAAGCATTGTATTTCAATTTGCTTTACCCAGTTTATATCGCATTGTTAGGTGTATTGTTCCAAGCTGGATAGCCACCGTGTAAAATTATCCATGAAAAGCCAGACCATGATCTCATTGAATCAAAGTGAATTTTGCCTTTTACTTCAAAGTGAGCAGATGAGGCTGCAAAAGGGATTTTTCCCCATTGCCAGAACACAGAACTAGACTGATAGCAACCTCACACATCAGGAAGATATATGAAGTACTTTATCTTTAGTTTTGAGAAAACCCTGTGCTAGAAACGTGTGTTTTAGGTGGGATAAGTTGGCCACTGTATAAAATTAGAAAGCATGCCAAGACAGCATATAAAACAAACAGTCAATCAAAAATGTAGTGGTTTTAGAAGCCACTGAATTAGTTGATAATACCTGTGTTTGAATGGAATAGCCTTTAATATATCTACTTTTAGAAAAGTTCAGACAGCTGGTAATCCAAAGGTTTCTTATTGCATTTCTCACAGAATCTGAGAAAAAAATCTATTGTGCTGCTTAAATGACCAATTGGAGGTCTGTGGAGCATTTCTGTTTTATAGACAACTCAATAGAAATGGGAAAGAAAAAAACCAATGTCAATCACTGAGGAAATTAACACATTTTAAAGCTTACCAGGGCAAAAATGATTAATTCTACAGTTCATCAGCACTGAAGAAAAAGGAATGAACCACAAGAGACATCATTAAATTTGTAACTACAGTGGATTAGAGCTTCAGGTGGGGTGTGGTTGCTTTGACATGTGTTTTTGGTGAATGTTTCCCTCGTGGCAGGAGTGGAAAATCGGTTACAGGAGGGATCACCACTCTGCAATGCTTTGACTGAACCCTAGGATTTGGCCTTGCTGAGCTCTACCCCAGAATCAGCAAAGTGTAAAAGTGAACATCAAGCCACTTTTGAAAGCACACAAACACACCCTTGACTTGCATAGAAAAAGAATGACATATTAGAAGTGCACTAAGAGCAAATTCAATAGTTACATTACATCACAAAGATAAAATCCCTATCCCATTGAAATCAATGGGATTTTGTCATTGACTTCCAAAGGCTGGGATTCAGTAAGTGTTCTTCCCAAGTGTTTATTCAGTAAGTAACTATAAAGGTGAAAGGCATAATAGTATTTAATTAGTGGAATGTATGTACAGGTTGTACCTCTGTAGTCCAGCACCCTCAAGACCTGATTGGTGCCAAACCAGAGACCTTTCCGAATCATGGGAGGTCAATATTGTCAAGCAGTATTACCAACACTTCCACTACTTACTAGGCTCTTAGAAAAAACAACAAATGGTCTGGTAGCACTTTATAGACTAACAAAACATGTAGATGAAACAAAAAACAGGACTATGTAGCACTTTAAAGACTAACAAGATGGTTTATTAGGTGATGAGCTTTCGTGGGCCAGACCCACTTCCTCAGATCAAATTGTGGAAGAAAATAGGCATGACCATATATACCAAAGGGATACAATCAAAAAAAGTGAACACATATAGAAAGGACAAATCAAATTTCAGAACAGAGGGGGGATAAGGGGAGGGAGGTAAATGTCTGTGAGCTAATGATATTAGAGGTGATAATTGGGGAAGCTATCTTTGTAATGGGTAAGGTAATTAGGGTCTTTGTTAAGACCCGGCGTAAAGTGTCAAATTTAAGCATGAATGACAGTTCAGAGGTTTCTCTCTCAAGCCTGGTGTGAAAATGTCTTTGAAGCAGTATGCAGGTAATCAAGTCATTGAGACAATGCCCTTTCTGGTTGAAATGGCAAGAAACTGTTTTTCTTTTGTGATACTGTCTGATATCCGTTTGTGTGCATTGATTCTTTGGCGAAGCGTCTGAGACGTTTGTCCAATGTACATAGCAGATGGACACTGTCGGCACATGATGATATAGATTATATTTCTGGATGAGCAGGAATATGTGTTCTTGATCTTATAACTGAATTGGTTAGGTCCAATAATGGTGTCAGCAGAGTAAATATGTGGACAAAGCTGGCAACGGGGTTTGTTGCAAGGAAAAGTCCCAGGGTTGGTATTAGTGTGGTATGTCCTGTGGTTGTTGGTAAGAATCATCCTGAGGTTAGGTGGTTGTCTGTAGGAGACTATGGGTCTGTCTCCCAGAGCCTCTCGGAGTGTAGTATCCTGTTCTAGTATAGGTTGTAGTTTATTGATAATATGTTGGACGGGTTTAAGTTGGGGCTATAGGTGATGACAAGTGGTGTTCTATTGTTGGTTTTCTTGGGTCTGTCTTGAAGTAGATGGTTTCTGGGTATTCGTCTGGCTCTTTCAATTTGTGTTTTTATTTCTCCAGGTGGGTAATTAAGGTTTATAAATGCTTGGTAGAGATCCTGAAGTTTCTGGTCTCTGTCGGTGGGATTAGAGCAGATGCGGTTGTATCGAAGGGCTTGGCTATAGATGATGGATCGTATGGTGTGTTCTGGATGGGAGCTGGAGGCATGAAGGTAACTGTATGAGTCAGTGGGTTTTCTGTAGAGAGTGGTGTCTAATTTACCATTGGTGATTTGTACTGTGGTATCCAGGAAATGGATCTCTCGTGTAGAATGGTCCAGGCTGAGATTGATGGTGGGGTGTAGGTTGTTAAAATCTCTGTGGAATGTCTCCAGTGTCTCTAGGCCATGGGTCCAGATCATAAAGATGTCATCGATGTAGCGTAAGTATAGAAGGGGTAAAAGGGGACGGGATCTAAGGAAACGTTGTTCTAAATCAGCCATAAAGATGTTAGCGTACTGTGGGGCCATGCGGGTACCCATGGCTGTGCCACTGATCTGGAGGTATAAGTTGTCCTCAAAACAGAAATAATTGTGGGTGAGAACAAAGTTACATAGGTCTGCTGCCAGATTGGCAGTGGTGTCCTTTGGGATAGTGTTTCTAATTGCTTGTAATCCGTCTTCATGTGGGATGTTGGTGTATAGAGCTTCTACATCCATGGTAGCATGGATGGTGTTATCAGGGAGGTTATCGATGTTTTGTAGTTTTCTCAGGAAGTCAGTAGTATCTCGGAGATAGCTGGGAGTGTTGGTTGCGCAGGGTTTGAGACAGACCCAAGAAAACCAACAATAGAACACCACTTGTCATCACCTATAGCCCCCAACTTAAACCCGTCCAACATATTATCAATAAACTACAACCTATACTAGAACAGGATACTACACTCCGAGAGGCTCTGGGAGACAGACCCATAGTCTCCTACAGACAACCACCTAACCTCAGGATGATTCTTACCAACAACCACAGGACATACCACACTAATACCAACCCTGGGACTTTTCCTTGCAACAAACCCTGCCAGCTTTGTCCACATATTTACTCTGCTGACACCATTATTGGACCTAACCAATTCAGTTATAAGATCAAGAACACATATTCCTGCTCATCCAGAAATATAATCTATATCATCATGTGCCGACAGTGTCCATCTGCTATGTACATTGGACAAGCGTCTCAGACGCTTCGCCAAAGAATCAATGCACACAAAACGGATATCAGACAGTATCACAAAGAAAAACAGTTTCTTGCCATTTCAACCAGAAAGGGCATTGTCTCAATGACTTGATTACCTGCATACTGCTTCAAAGACATTTTCACACCAGGCTTGAGAGAGAAACCTCTGAACTGTCATTCATGCTTAAATTTGACACTTTACGCCGGGTCTTAACAAAGACCCTAATTACCTTACCCATTACAAAGATAGCTTCCCAATTATCACCTCTAATATCATTAGCTCACAGACATTTACCTCCCTCCCTTATCCCCCTCTGTTCTGAAATTTGATTTGTCCTTTCTATATGTGTTCACTTTTTTTTGATTGTATCCCTTTGGTATATATGGTCATGCCTATTTTCTTCCACAATTTGATCTGAGGAAGTGGGTCTGGCCCACGAAAGCTCATCACCTAATAAACCATCTTGTTAGTCTTTAAAGTGCTACATAGTCCTGTTTTTTGTTTCAGCTAAACTAGACTAACACGGCTACATCTCTATTACTATAAAACATGTAGATGGTATCATGAGCTTTTGTGGGCGCAGCCCACTTCTCAGCCCACAAAAGCTCATGATACCATCTACATGTTTTGTTAGTCTATAAAGTGCTACCAAACCATCTGTTGTTTTTTTTCTGTACAGCCTAACTCGGCTACCCCCTGAGGCTCTTAGAAGACATTTATGGGCAAATTAGAATGAAATAACAGCACAGAACACTGAGAGCCAGGACTGGTGGCTGTAAACATACTTTATGGGAACATGGAAAACCTTGCCACACGCATGATAAGAGAACATCTGGCTAACTAAAATCATGCCGGATCATGGATGTTGCTGGACCAAACTGTGCTGGACTACAGAGGTTCTACCTGTACAGGCAAGTTAGATGAAAGAACAATAATCCTTTTGCAGAGCATAGGAGCTATCTGCTTTTGTGAGCAGAATAGATTTTCTCATCACAGTTTAAGGGTATGTTGTTTCCAGAGCAATCTGAAAACCACCTTGATATAAGAAACGTTTGGAAATCTGATTGTATTTTGTTTCCATCTCTCTGTGGAGTTTGCTCCACATAGCACAGTCATCTGTCAGATATGGAGAAAGCCATTTCCTGATAGAATTTTCATACTCTGGACACAGAGCTCTTGGCTGTCCTCTCACACTGGTGTTAAACTGGAATAACTCCACTGAAGTTAATGAAGTTACAGCCTCTAAAATTGGTAGAAACCAGAGGAAAAGGGGGCCTTGGGAATTATTTCATATATTTCCCTAGCAGCTGTGAGCACTTGTATTCTCTCTACTTTCCTTTGTAAGTTGCTGGATAGTTCTTTATAATTTGCTTTGGAGGGATCTCCATTTCAAGAGTCTCAGTACGTTTCCCCTGAGCCAAATTCAATTTATCAGCCTTTGTAAAAGCATGGGTGTGGCTGGTTAGATCAGCTCTCGTTGCTTGAACTGGCTGATCAGCACATACATGCTGACTTGGTCAGAGTGTATCTTGCGGGTTGGCTCCTCAAATAGTTTTAGAACAAGAATTGCATTTTAAGACTTCACTGGGATGGAGTCACAGAGGGTACGTCTAGACCTCCAGTATCCTGGAAAAGCTCTGCTGCGTCCAAGGAACATGTCCGCTTTCCAGAAAAAAATGTTGGAAAAACGGACGCGTTTTGTCAGCATCCCTGTAAACCTTGTTTTACGAGGAAGAAGGGATGTTCCAAAAGAGGCTTTTTTCCAAAATTTGGCCCCGTTTAGACGGGCCAAATTTCAGAAAAGCTTCTTTCAAAAGTAAATCGGAAAAAGATACGCAATTTGCGTACCGCAAATTGTGTTTCTTTTTCTGATTTATCTTTGTAAAGTAGACATAGCCTTAGTGAGTGAGAGCATGTTTATTTTCTACCATGCCAGCGGGCTTCCATCTGAACATACCTTGTAGTTGCAGAGTGGTCTAATTCAACTTTGTGTTAGGGATGTTAGCGAGTAGTCAACTGGTCTATCAACTACTCACTCCCCCCCCCCTGCTGCCTCTCTGAAAGGCAGCAAGGGGAGGGGGAACAGGAGCCAGTGCTTGGGGGAGCCAGCTTAAAAGCCAGTTCCCCCCAGCACCATCTCCATGGTGCCGCCTGTCCCCGCCCTGCCCCCTCTATTGGAGTCAGCAGCAGGTGGGAGATAGGGGACGATGCTGCGACGCAGCCTCTGCCTGCGGTGGGCTGAGGCTTGCCGCGGGCAGAGGCTCCTCTGTCAATAGCCCCTGTCCGCAGAAGTTCCAGCAGGGAGCTGAGCTCCCTCACAGACAGGGGCTGGGCTGCCGCCGCCAAGCAGCCCCTGTTGCAGCGGCCCTTATCAATTAATTGCTCTGATCGCTCTGCACAGCAGTCCTTATCGACTCATTGTATAGTCAATACAAATTATATTGACTACACAATTAGTCAGATAACTGCAATTTAACATTCCTACTTTGTATGTTATGTAACTTGAAGACAACTGCAGAAGAGATTTTGAAATACTTTCCTCTCACTTCTGCCTCGTTATCATCATATTTCCATTGATTATTGATGTTATAATGTACTCTCGCTATGGAAATGAAAGGGATATACAAAGTACCCCAAACTTTTAAGTATAACAGTCCTTACAATCTTTCATTATATCAGTTCTGTTGTCCTGGGCCACCTTATGGATGGGTTCTTTGGCATTCTGCCATTTTCAGCAAGCTTAGAAAAGCTTCCAAACTTACAGTTCCTTTGTTCTCACATTATTTTTGTTATTATTAATAACAATGAAATCTGTTTAGCACTGACAGTGTTATTGCTGCCGTTAATAGAATTAAAGATAATTCTTTCCCTCTAGGAGATTAGAACCTTTAAAAAACAGCATTTAAAAGAAAGGTTGCACTGTGTGTTTGTAGTCAAAAAACTAATTGCTGATCAGCTGCTCTTCTGATGAACTTCTTGGCTATCCAGTATGCTGTTAGCCCTCAAAAGTATTGTGTGATGTTGCTCTATGCCCTCAAATCTGCAGTAAATGAACTGCATTTTGTAAATTTATCAGAATTTTTTTTTTGTGTCTCTTGACTTTTTTTGTTTGCACCTGGGATAACAAATCTTTAATAGCTTCAGGGGGGCGCTGTGCCCACGAAAGCTCATGATACCATCTACATGTTTTGTTTGTCTGTAAAGAGCTACCAGACCATTGGTTGTTTTTTAAATCTTTAATAGTTTTACAACTGGCACAAAACACAAATCATCCCATCAGGTCACCTAATGGAGTGCAACCTTTCTTTGCCTTTGGAGAACTATTTTCTATAGCTTCTTCTGAAATAGCCATTCCTCTCAAGTGCTCTGAGAGAAGCTTGCCTGTGGTTTGTATGCCTATTGTAAACACGTGTTGCTCCAAGGCCTTTTGCATAGTCTCTGCCTAAATCTTAAAATGTCCAGTTTCTACAAGCCATCAAGGCAGTCGTGGATCTTGGCACATCAGACAGGGACATGAAATCTGATCATAAAATCCTAAATATCTCTCTCTCAGTTTTTTAAGGCTTCCGAACACTGTTACTATTATTGGATTTGGGTACATATTGAATCCAAATTTGATATTCGTTCCATATCTACAAAGAATTCAGATCTCCTTGTTTGTGACTTGGTGCTATAACCAGCTATAATGTGTTACAGTAACTCCAAGTGACAAGAAAACTGCATCAGATCCTCCAGGCAAAGCATTGACCATGCCTTTGTTATTCTGAGGCAATATTACTGTAATGTCTTCTATCTGGGCTTGAGACACTACAGCTGGTTCAGAATGTGTCCGCCTGTCTCTTAAATGGAAAAAGGAGATGAGATTACATAACAGAGGTGCTTCGTTGACAAAAGTGGTGCTCCTTTCATAATAGGATGTCATTATAGGATGGCCTGGTTCTGAATTCCAAAGCCTCTAGTGAAGTAAATAAATGCTATTTAGAAGACCACTTTCTTCTGAGCACTGAGTAGCATACTGGAATCAACAGGTATATTGCAGCTCTAGAACAAAACCTGCCAAAGCTGCACATAAGGCTTTTCTGGAGTCCCCACTTATAGAAATTTGAGACACGGGAGAAAGGGATGTCACGTTTGCCTCACAGGTAGCACAGCACAAGCCTCATCTGGTTATACCAGCCTTTCTTTAGTGATATGGCACTCTGACTTGCCAGTGGCCAAAGTGGAGCAAATCACATGATCTTTCCAAACCTGATGAAGCTTAAAATACTCATCTATGGGTCCTAGATAATCAGTGTTTGAAGCAATGTAATTAAGCAAATGAAATTAGATGAGAATGCATTAGTCAGAGCAAGAGCAAGAGAGATGTGACATTCGTGTCTGTCCATCCTCTGAGAAGCTGGGCACAGAGTCTTTCCTTATGCATATTCCCTTCATAATACATTTGCCACAAGGATTCTTCCTACTCCCATCTGGCATATAGATATTGTTTCCAAATTTGTCATTCTTTATGTTCCAAAGCCTACTTTACTTCAGATGCTTTCATGATGAAACAGCAAAAGCCTGCCATAACTTGATCTATGGAGCAGAAATCACATCTGTGCCATGCTGTTTTCTAATCAGAGCACTGCATACCTGCAGCGCTTGTTCTTCTGGCCTTCTGACTAGGTGTACCTGAGTGACTTATGATGTTCCCATTTGAGCTCTTGTAGCACAACTGTACTATTAGAATGCCAAGTACAGTCATGCATTTTACCTTTGCCTAATGTCATGAATTTTTTTAAGGCTAGGAAGCTTAGCATCATCTAGTCGGATCTCCTGCAAAATGCAGGTCAGTAGAACACTCCTGTATGGAGCTCAACAACTTGTTGAACTAAACATATCTTTGAGAAAGGCTTGTAATCTTAATCAGTTTTCTTTGTAAGCTTTGTGTTTGCAGCATCTACATTATGGCCTGCTACTAAGGCTAATGGGCTAAGTCACCCTTTATGGGCAACCCACATAAGTGGGAGACAGAGCTAGGGAATTCCATAAGCCAGTTCTTGTGCAGTTTCCCTAAAATCATCCAACTGGGAGGGTGGAGTTTGGTCTAGGGGCCTAGAACAGGGAAGAAGCAGGAAATCCACATCTCAGGAGTCCTAGGAATCCTTGGGAGAGGAACCTTGTTTGATAAGAAACAGTCAAAGGGAGGAGCTTCTTGTTTCCTCTCCTTCATCTAAGCCCTGGGAGCATGGTTCTGTCACAGGAACTATGTTACATTTGGCTGAGTCCAATGCAGCTTCACTGCAGAAGCTCTAGATGGAATTATACTGGAATTAATGTTGCTTGAGGCCACACCAGTTCCCAAATGGCTTTGGCCAGTCCTTGTGATGTGCCCCAGGTATGCTCCAGGCTGCTTTGGGATACCAGAGAAAGGGGTGGGGGGCCTAACTCCTCCATTCTGAGTGCCCAGGGGAGTTCCATAACTAATATGAATTTCCTCTGCTCATAATAAACTGAAAGGATAATCTGGGGCATTGCTTTTAATATTTTAAAAAAGTTTGCTGTGGTTTTGAGCCATCCACTGAAGAAAGCATGTTCAGTATTTAGGGTATAATCTTACTTATTTATATTCCAGCATAAGTGTTACAGAGACTAACCATTGCCTCCTTCGAAGACACCAAACATTACCGAATGAACAACAATACTTTCACTGACTTTGTGTCTATTGGTATGCTAATAAATTTTGGCTCTGTGTTTGACTACAAAGGCATCAGCAGTTGGGACCAAGCAATTCTGGAAATCACGGCAGAAAATGCCTCTGAAGCCTAATATCTCATAGTATCTAATTGCTGACAATAGTAAGAACTTAATTAACAGAACCTGCTTTTATATAGGGTGTGACTCAGTAATAAGAGGTGTTCAGTGCTTGCTGTCTCTTATCCCTGGAGCCCAGCTTTGCAATATTGTTGGTATCCGTGTGTAACAGATAGTGTTGTGCACTGAGCTGGAAGATAATAAATAGATCGGAGATGATGATTTACAGAAGGGTGCTTGGAACTCCTTGAACCACTAGGGAAAGAAAACGGTTCTGGTACAAGGCTGTGCTGTCAACCTCGCAATAGTTTTTCCTTTCTCCTGAGGGCAATTTCTCCAAGATGTAACTTGCTTCCTCTCGTATTTTCTGGAAATTCACAAATCGGATGAACTGTGGTTCATTACTAAAATGGCTGATCCACAGATTCTTAGCTGTCAGAGAGGGTTATTTTTTATTATTTTGCTCTAAAAGGATTTCTCTTAAGTGATGAAATAACTCACACTAATGCAGATGGCAAACACAAGACTTTTATGATTATTTCCAGTTGTTTTAAAGTATTGCTTATTTAAAATGCATTAGTTTCTTAATGTGAAGGGGTTATATTTCTCCAAACAGTGTGGATGAATTTAGACCTAACATGTTTATAACTTAGCATTAATGCATATTCAAGTTTACAATGTATGTGATTTCTGATCACATAGAAGTTAAGTTATACAGTTATAGTGATTTATGTTAGTAAAGATTGAAGCTTCATATCTTCTGAGGTGTCTTAGGGTGTGGCATTCTCATCAGTCCTAGACTAGTCTTTTTCAGCATTGGGATAATTAAAGCAATCACTTAAAAAAAAGCATGAAATAATACTAGGGGACTGCGCCCCCTGCTCACTATGCTTGCCAACCCCCCTCTCATGGGGGGAAGGCACCCACAGTCACTGGGGAGGGCTGGGCTGGGCTGCAGCTCCCCCTACCCTCAGCTATATCAGCCTGAGCCCCCCGCATGTCCCCCCATCCTTGGCCATGCCAGCCAGGGCCCATTCCCTCCCCCCGCCTCACCAGGTCCAGCTGGTGCCAGCTGTGGCCATGGAAGACCAGGCCATGACATGCCAGACCAAACCCAGCCCTGCCTCCGGTGTCAGGAGAAGGCCGGGCTGTGGTGCGCCAGGCCAGATCTAGCTCTGCCCCTGGCGTCTACGGAAGGCCGGGCCAAGGTGCACCAACCCAGCTCTCCACATGGCCACCGGAGAAAGATGGACTGGCAGCGGATGGAGCTTGTCTCCAAGGATGGGATCTGGGGTGGAACGGGTGGGGCTGAGGGTGGGGCTTTGCGCGCCCGTGCCTACCCTCTAGCCTGTGGATGCTGTAACGTGATGACGTCACTTTGTTGTCCCACAGGAAATTTTTTTTTTATAAATAGAGAGAGAGATAATTAACAATGGAAGCAGAATTGCTATTTGCAGTGTTATAATGCAGTATAATATTGAACCACATATAAACTATATTATGGTTTCTAAACTTCACACACAGAAATCCACGTGTCTTAAAGTCTTTCATAAGTATGTACTTGATCTTCACATGAAGAGTATTTGCCCACTAGTTATAGATACTATGATAGTCTTTCAAATATGAAATAAACTATTAAAATTACTCTGCCTCTCCAGTTTACTCCAAAATTTCAATATAAAAAAAAAGACAAATAGAAAGAAAAATATCTTCAGTAATTTTAAACGGTAAATTTCTAAGACCTCACTAGTGTTATTAATTGTGCATTTGTTGTGATTTAACAACATATGGCAGACCTAGACAGGCATATTAGGGGGCTAGTGCACTTGAACTGTATTAATCAAACAACATAAAAAAAGTTTAATTAACTGCATATTTTTTAAAAGCCACATTTCATTACTGTTTGTTTGGTAGATGGAGGCATGCACTGGAAACACTAATTCTAATTATTGCTTCAAGTGGGAGTTTTTGGCCCAAGGTCAAGGAATGATAGAAGAATGTGTGAATCTGCACTACACAGCAGCAGTAAGACTAATCATTCGAATAAAACCAGTTGTTTTTTTTCTTGGACTGTCTGTGTGCTGTTCAATGTTCTGGATGAATCTAACACAATCAGTCTGTTCTCTGGTGTATAGCCACTTCCTGCTGACTCAGGGCAACCTGCTTCTTCTGCCATTTATTAAAATGAAACATTCATATTAAAATTCAGTTTTTCAGAGAAAAGACCAAATAGACATTAGTAATGACATTATTAAATCCATTTTGTTTAAAATGAGCTGCCACACTTACATGTTGCACAGCAGCACAAACAAATCTATCTCATTTACTTTGAGGCTGTTTTAAAGAGTTGGATTTTTTCCCCCTTGTATCTGGCAGTGTTGCAGACAGTGATTTCATGTGTGTCTCAGGAAGGAGACAGCTTTTATGGCCACTAAATATATATCTATATATCTACTACTCTACATAGCAAATAATTTGCAATTAATGGCTTTTCATTAACATGCAAATATAAGCCAGTCTCTCCTAAGCTTGCATCTGCTAATAAGCTATTAATTTTTAAAAGTAAAGAATAATAACTATTTTGTCTGTGTAACATTTACACAGATTTTGCCGTGTTTTATTGAATTGCATAGGGTATGTGTACATAGAACTAAGAAACTGTACTGAAATGATTGAGTAACTTATTTTTATAAAATAAATATTTGCTGAACACTAGGTCACTTTACTCCATATTTTGTGATTCTGTAGTGATAGGCCCATTATAATTAGATGCCACTGAACAGCTTCCAGTTTAGGAAATGCTTGGGTCCAGATTTAGACTCTATGGATAGCTCCTAAGCTTTATTATAACAGAATGACCCAAACTCCAAATTTAAGCCCTAATGGATTTTTTTTAAAATCAGATTTAGATATGAACTTTGCTGATTAGACTCATCTCTGAACTTCATGGATATCACAAGAAGTTTAATTAAGTTTGCTGTGTGCTGCTTAATATAGAATTTCAAAGCCAGTTAGGCATGTAAGGCATTTTTAAAATCCCACTAGTTGTTCATCTTCCTTAGACACCTAAATACCTTTTGAAAATTACCCCAAGGTGATTTACACACTGCTAGCCTGAGTAAGGGTGGAACAATCTGAGATTAAAGATTACTGTTCTTTGCAGACACTATTAATTTTGTGTTTTTCTCAGCACATAATATAGATAATGGAACCTGCCTTCAAAGACTCGACAAATAGTGCCCTCAAAACCCACTGTATGCCAGTGGTCTAGTGGTGTATGGCTCTTTAACTCAGGCTGAATTCCACATTTCTGAAGGTAAGTCATGTGCAAGTATGTACATACATTCATTGTGCCTAATTTACCTATGCAATTATCAGATATGCATATACAAGCAACAGATTTACATAGCGTACTTAGATTTTTTTCTTTTTTTATAAGACTAGCTAAGATTTTATTTCTAACCCAGTATTGTCTGATATTTTAGGATCCGATACACTTACAATATTTTAACTGAAGCTTTACAATGGACAGTTTAGAAAAATCAGAACCTGGTATTTCCATCTATTGTCAGAGCAACTTTTGTAACAACATTGACAGTCAGATAGCAGTAGGCTTTGTGGGCTTATATTAAAAGTATTAACTGCTCACATTTTTACTGGGATTTCTCACTCTTCCCTTTGTTATATTCCCTTTCCACCTGCCTCCTCACTTCCCATTCTGCTTGTGTTCTTCTCCCATTCTCATCTTAGTTCCAGGAATAGGGACCCCCACAGAAAAAGGCACAATCTCCCCATTATCTGGCCATACCAAAAGGAAAGGAGACATTGACATGGGTTTAAGGAGGCCGCAATTTTACTATTAGTTGTCTGGGCCTACCCGGCTGATAACAGTGTACAGTGCAGGTTTATATTACCCTTACCATGGGGAGGGTTACCAGGTCCCCCTCTTTTCCATCACTGTCCCTCCAGCAAATCTATTGCTGGGATCTTACCATATCTGGGGTAAGATGGGGATTCCACCTCTCCCCCCCTTTTTCTCTCTCAGTCCCTCCAGCAAATCTATTGTTGGGACCTTATCGTGGGCTGTAAGAATGGGGAGTTGGCTCCCTGCCATACAAATCATAGGAGTCCCCAATGAGCTCCTATTTGTTCCTTTAACTTAGGGTGGCTAACAGCCTCACTGGGCCCCTGGACTGTGGAGTCTGCCCCCCTGCATGTGGGGGGCAGACTCCATACTCCCAGGAGGAGCAGGGCCTTGGACAGAATGCACAGGCCCAGAGGAAGCCAGCCCTCAGGGCCGCCTGGACAGGTGCTTTCCAGCAGGTCCACCACAGGCAGAAGTGCTGTGGTGTTCACAAGGGCAATGAGAGCAGGCAGTGGAATGGGTTTGCTGTCCCTCAGGGTATGTCTACACTGCCACCCTAGTTCAAACTAGGGTGGCTAATGTAGGCATTCGAACTTGCAAATGAAGCCCGGGATTTAAATATCCCGGGCTTCATTGTTCTGGCGCCGCCATTTTTAAATGCCCGTGGTTCGAACTACCTGCCCGCGGCTACACACAGCACGGACTAGGTAGTTCGAATTAAAGCTCCTAATTCGAACTACTGTTATTCCTCCTGCAAGGAGGTTTAACGGTAGTTCGAATTAGGAGCTTTAATTCGAAATACCTAGTCCGTACACGTAGCCGCGGGCAGGTAGTTCGAACTACAGGGCATTTTAAAATGGCGGCACTGGAACATGTAAATGAAGCCCGGATATTTAAATCCCGGGCTTCATTTGCAAGTTCGAATGCCTACATTAGCCACCCTAGTTCGAACTAGGGTGGCAGTGTAGACATACTCTCAAGGAGGAAGGCAAAAGAGAGGAGCCTGAGACATAGCTATTCAGGGGCATCCCTTTAAGCACGAGCTTCAGATAGCCTCAGGTAGCAGCTACAGGAAATGACTACTCTCCTGACACCCTGATATGCCTGAAGTGCTTCTGGGGGTGGCTTTAAATGTGATTGAGGCTCCAGTGCATGTGGATGCTTTATTTCAAAATAGCTCAGAGCTATTCAATTGGCATTTGCTGTGTAAATGGAGTTTTTCTTCCAAAATAGCTTATTCCAAAATAATCGTGCAGTGTAGACGTACCATGAGTGAGCTCACGGCTCCTCACCAAACAGTGCACTAAAGCATGTCTGGCCAAAGAATGTGAACTCCTGGAAAACGTTCAAGGATCAGTCCCAAATCCCTGCTTGCCCTGAGTATTAGTGCCATCCATTTAAGCATTCCTAAATAGTTTTCCCCAAGATGAATCACATTTATAAGAGAGGGCTGCTGACAGCATTACAGCATATAGCATTGGAATTAGTTGATGCCATAACATTTCCCTTTTTACATGCCGACCGAGTACCACTTCATCACCAAAGCCCAGCTGCAAACCTTTGGGCAATTTGGGCATGTGCCTATGTGTCCAAAAGACAATACTGTGTCCGCAGATCCATGCTACCATTTGCATGGACAGTTGACCAACATCTGCAATGAGATTATAACAAATTAATGTTGGCTTGCTGCCTGAGGTCCTACATTTGGTATGCATCTGAATACCAACACCCAATTGCCTGGATTGCCTCTGCTCCCATACCAGCTCTGCTGCTGCTGTTGCCACCCCAATTCTGAATGAGTGGGAACCAAACACATGGCCTGACATCCCCCAACCTCATAAGCCCCTATGTCAACATAGTAACAACTTGGCATGCTGTGAGGGGACTCCCATCACCGTGCATAAAAGGAGGGGCTCTTCTCTTTAGCTGTATTATCCAGTAGACCTTGTAAGCCTGAACTGGATGCACCCCAGTCTCACCATCCTGCCAGAGGGTAACAAATTTATCCCTGCCAACTTGATCCAACTTTGATCATCACAGCTATACAGTCACTGAGTGCTCATGCCTTGGTATATCCTGCAGCTTCCTCTTCCTGCCAGCTTCATTATCTTCCCTTTGCATAAGCCTCATTACTTACCCATTCTGTTTGTATTCACCCATTCTCATCTTTGTGCCTTTCTCTGTGAGGCTCCCTATGCTTGGAACTATCTCCCCATTCCTGTGTGCCAATCGCTCACTCTTCCCCTACTTCAGTCTCACTTCTTTGCTGAACCTTTTGCATGATTATTCACCAAGACAATTATTTACATTATATATTTATCAAAAAGCATGCAAATAGAAACAAACAATGGGCATAACATGCTCTTCAGGAAAACAATGGTGTTAAGTGAATAATAAATCATTATAATCAACTAATCAGTGGAAAGAATCTTCTGCAAATGGTAGCTTTGGCGATTTTCTCCCAATAATTCGTGGACACTCCTATAGAGTCAAGGCTCTTCTCATCAGTGCTTCAGAGAAGTAGCAGTTTTTTCACCAAACTCAATTGTAAAGTATGTAGAGACTGAGCCTATGACTGTAGCAGAAATGGACATGAAGCAAAAGTACAGTTATCATCACTAGCTACATAATGATGTGTACCATGAATTTCAACTTTGAATCTTACCCTTTGAAGAGAATTTTGAAGAGATGGAGTCACCCTTTACATTTAAGATGATCATCACTTGACTTTATTGCACAATGATCTCATGCATTCTCCCAAGTCAGGAATGCTGATAGTTAAAGAAAGAACACAGAAAAGGTTGTTTGTATAAAGATCTGATTATAGATACAAAACCAAAATATTTCTCAATATCAATAGCCATGCAATTATCAGTGATAAACAAGTTCTTATTGTCCCCATACTTCTGAGTGTGACTTTATGAACATGAGCCAAGTTGCATATACAACTGGCAGGCATTCAGACAAAGGTGGTATGAGCTACATAGACTAGAATAAGCCAAGTTATTCTTAAAGGCTACATTTTGTAATTTCATTCTGGTAAATGGTTTTCATTTTAATATAGAAGGAATACTTGCATGAATTCAGAAAATGGGTAGAATTATGTTGATCAAAACCATCAGGTGCTATAAAAGGAGATGGGCCATTCAGCTCAAGAGCTCTGCTAGACATGGTGTTTCATGTTGAGACAAATATTTTTCCTTAATAACAAAGAAAACATGAAACAAGTGTTTGAGATAATATGGGAATGAGCAGCTATTTAAAGTATGTGCTTGTAGTAAATGACAATATGGATGTTTGTAAATTCAAGAAAAGATTTTACATATAGAATCCTTATTGAAATTTTGATTATTAAGGAATGAGACAAGTATGTTAAAACATTGTTTCATAGTGAGATACCCCTGAGCATCTTCCTTCTTGTCTTCACACTTTATCTTTTTTACGTATTTCAGGCTGACGTGTTGTTGGTATTGTTGTTGTTGTTTTGTGACAGACCTAGCTGGCTCAGCTTGTACATAGCTTGCATTGCCTTCTCACAGCCTTCTTGCCTTTTTGCTCTGTGCTCTCTCTCCCTATCTTTTAGATTTCTCTTTGCCCCAGTTTTTGAGAGTATTATCCTCATTTAGTGCTGCACGAATTATTTGCAGCAGATATTTTATACTAATTTAGCCCCATTCCTTTCTGAAATTTTGATATTATTTAGAATTTGTCGATGAACAGTTTATATTAACATAGTGATTGGTCACTAAGGTCACATGGTGTTGTTTATGCTCCCTGAATAAATGTCTCCCAAACTCACAAAGAGTTTTCAAGATGGCTGCTAAAGATTCTGAGATTATTACATGAGTATTTGTAATGTCAAAACTTTTTCTCTTCATGAAAATCTTTCCAGAAAAACTCTGGTTCTATATTTTTTTTGCAGTAAGTAAGCAAAAGAAATCATAGATACTAATTAAATGAATTCATGGTTTTTATTGTAAAATATTCATAAATATTTTTGTAAATTTTATTCAACTGTTAAATCTCCCTCTGAGGGGTCATTCTATATATTCTTGGTCATCTCAAAATGCTAATTATGTCCCTAGTTATTGATGCCACTTGCTCTGTTTTTTCCAGATGTCTGTGCTAAATCCCATCAATTACTGTTAGCCTAGCATTTGATGTTTCTTATGTAATTATTGCTTCAACTAAGAGCACAGCCATCATCAAAAGTACGAAGGGGCTAAACAAATAAAAACAGAATTTTTCTAACAGTTCTATTCTATCAGGCCTACAATGCTTCTGTGGGTCCAATGTGTCCATGAAAATATTCTTTCATCAATTAAGAGTTAAAGCAGTATATACTTTTTACAATGGACTTAGAACTCAGTTCATTGTTTAGACAACAATGCACAGATCTAAATTTATTCTCATATAAAAGGATACTTAATAGGCAAATGACTCAATCCATGGTTACCTAGTATATGCCCCTCTTTTCCCATCCATAATAACCTGTGCAAAGCAGAATGGCAGTGCAAGCCTAGCATTCATAGACACCAACGGCTGTTTTTAATTATATTTTGCTACACACATATTTATGTGTCTGTGTTCTCCAGCAAACAGTAATGTACCTGAGCATGTGCTGAGCAATAGCTGGTACATGTTCACTTTATGAACCAAACTGTCTATCATTCAGGATTTTCCAAAGGTATGGAAATGGCAGATCTGAGCATGTATACAGTTTCTGTTCAACGTGTCCAATGGGTTGTGTGGTTTCTCTTTCACATAAGGAGGTTTGAGACCTGAAACCTGAGGAACTTGGGGGGATTTCCCTGGACATTCTGTTGTCTTCATTGGCCTCCCAGCTCTCAGTTGCAGCGAGAGATGTTCTGACATGTATTTCCTGCTTGCCAGTTCGCCCAACCCACGAGTCCCCCATCAGAAGAAACTGAAAATGTGGCAGTGAACCAGCATATGCTATCAGTCACTATGACTGCTGATGCACTTAGTGCTAAATTATATCATGATGCCCATTCAGTGTCATGGAGATCAATTGTTCCTCCCTATCTGCAGGACCTGCTGTCTGCAGAAAGGCTTCCTGGGGGTGAGAGGATAGGAGTTCTAGTTCTGGAATTCGTTTCCGCCCCTTTAATTTGAACTTCTGTGCTCCTCTCTGTAATACTGGAGTTAGTGGATACTGACCTCTGTCATGATACAGTGGTATACATTTTTGTTACCCAGCATACTTCAGGGACCTGGGGCCACAAAATAAGGTCATACTTTTACTCACACTCTTATATGTCACTCCTTTACTACATCGTTTCATTCTTCAAAATGGAGGGGAATATTTGGCCCCACATATTTGTAATCTGTTTCAGAAATGAGAGCTGTTCTGAGTCTAAAAAACTCTACATGGAAGCTGCATCTATATAAATTTAGAGAGCTATACAGTGTGTCCATCAGGAGGTAGGAGAATCAAAAAATAACTTTAAGCTAGACACATTGACTCATAGATTTGTAAGTCCATATATTAGTTTTTGGGGAAGAGGCAGCCTGACATTATAAATAAACAAAACCAAACCATGATGAAAGTGTGACTTTTTCACAACAAAAAGCTTTTTGGTATGAAATCATGCCTGAGAGTTTGCAAGAGATTTCTTTAATTAGATGAATGTAACAAGTTGATTAGACTTTATAAGCTTTGAACAAAGTCAGATCCACTTATACTGAAAAGTCAGACTCAGAATGTAAATTATTCACAGTTGATTAAACCAAGACAAGCGTTTCTCAAACATTTCTCAAAGCTTGAGAAAAAGGAACATATTGAATTCTATTTTACTGTGAGGCTCAAAATGGCAACTAACAATCTTAAGTGGCATAGAAAACCCAGTATGAACCACATTTATGAGAACATTGCATGTGAATCAAATTATGTTAGCTTTGGTTTGAAGAACATAAAAATAATTGCCAATAAGTATTTCTGATAGGACCAATTTTCTGAAACAAGTAATTTTAATTACTACTAGTGTCAACAGTATGTGTGGGTGAAATTTAACATGTTTAGAGAAGCTCCCTCAACTGTAGCTGATGAAGTATTTAATAAGTATTTTTACTTTAAGAGAAAGTCCAACTTTCTTTACTCCTGACATTTTCACTCGTGGAACTTGGTATGAAGTAATGATGTGATAGTATATTAAAAGAAAAAGATGCATGGATTTTTTTATTATTTATACTACTGCCTCATTAGTCCACTCTGACAGTACAAAGGGGACTTAATATGGACACAAATGTGAAGGGCTGTAATTAGATTTATATTCACTTTAAGATCCCTTTACTCTGCCAGGGTGCTACGAAGGGCCTTTAAGGTGAATGTGTGTGTGTGTGTGTATGTGTGTGCGTGTGTGTGTGTGCGCGCGTGCATGCATGTGCGTGCACGCGCGCATGTGTGACAGAGAGAAAGAAAGAGAGACAGATGCTGATTAATGTCTTATTTCTATAGATGGTATAGCCAGGCTGTTTTTAGACCACTTAATTAAACCACATCTCTATTTCTGCTCATTTTGCTCCCGCTTGAATTATGATAACCAATCAGAAAGGCCAAATCTGGAACTCTGCCCCCTCAAAATCCTTAGTATGCCAACAGTTCTAAAACAAACAACAGCAACAGATATATCACTAAATGCCACTAACAAAGAAGGGTGTTTGGAGATGTCCATGTACACAAGTGAGATTGTAATATATATGTCAAGCAATCCTTAAAGTCACACAATTTTATTGATTTGTCTGATTATTTTTGTAAGCACCAATCCATGCCCTGGGAGAATTTATGCAATTTTAAAATTTAAAACATTAAATCAACATTCAAAATCCCTATAATACACTGTAAACCCCAATATGTACAAATATACTCTGTTGTGTCTTGAAGACAAAAGATGTTGTGCACTGTACAGGTTTTAAATATGTAGCAAAAGATTCTGTTCATTATAAGTTTTAGGGCCTTCTTCACTCAGGGCTAGAATGAGCCTTAACACAACAGGACTTCTCAAGAAGCAATTTGGCACTTAATAATAATAAATGTTTTAACTCAGCCCAACCTCTTAGTATACAATATCTTGAAAATGTCAAACCATACAAAGATTTTACCAATATCTGTAAACATTTGTATTTCCGGGAACAAGCTGAGAAGAGAATATATTTATACTTATGCATTTTCCTGATCTGTTATAAATTAACAACTAGTGAGATTTCACTTCCACACTCAAAGAACTCTGGGTGTGTACAACAACATTAATGTTCTTGAAATAGAAAAAGTGAATTGCAGTTATAAAAATAAATCTCTAAAAAGAGAAGAAAAAAGAGATAAATGATCTAATCTTACCTTCTTCATAATCTTATTAGCATTTCTCAGTGAGTAGTTCAAGTATCAGACTATACCCTTATGAATCTGTCTCATAAATATGTCAAGTGCAAAGTACAGTTATTTTAATAGTCTGTGTTGGTTGGCCATCATGGATTTAATTAAGAGACAGCTAGTATATGAAATATGACACAAAACCACCAGACTAAATGGAGAAATGTTTTACTGCAGATTTAAATCAGGACTACAGAATTAATGGTGATCTGGCCTCAGAAATCCTACTTAAATTTAATTAATACAAACTAGTGAAAACCCGTTCATATATGAACAAAAGTAGAGATGTAAAAGAATTAATGCTGTAAGCTATATTGTGTTCTTTATAAAGATATCTACATTAATTCTAACTATATTGTATTGTTCATAAACATATCTTGGCTTGTGTTAGTTTTGACTTACCATTTTTAATTTATATATAACATTTGAAATGTGAGCTCAATAAAAACCTTTAAAACTGCCTTAGTTTTGTTGTGTTCCCAGTATGCCACATTTGCTAAACTTTCCTCTGCTTGGCCAGTTACAAAATAATTAAGTATTTTGGATCCTAAATTAATAATTAAGTAATTTTAATATAAAATTAAATGCATTCCTTTTTGTCTAATTCTCCTCCTGCTGCACCATTCCCTCTCTATCTCCTGCTATTATTTGGAAAGGAAAAGCACTGACAAAGTTAGATCCATAGTTATTATTCAGGCAAAGCTCTCATTGACTTTAATGTCTACGCTTCTTGGGAGCTTTGTCTGAGCAAGGACTGTTGGTTTCAGTTTGTGATGAGATTTATATTTTTCAGAAATGATAAAAATGCACAATTTTTTGAATTTACCTGTTAATGTATAGACTTTCTAATATAAATTAAATAATCCTGCAATCGCTTGGGACTACTCCGTCAGTGTAAGCTAGTGCCCATTGGTCAATGGGATGACTCCCATTGACCTCAGTGGTGTTGAAGTTAGCACCAACGTTCTTTTTGTTTTTTTACCACTGACATCCACAGGAGCAGGAGCAGATTTCCAGTGTGTATAATTAACCAGGTGCATCAATATGTGCAGGGCTGATGCCTAAATCTATAGTAGAATCTGGCTTCTAAATGATTTTCATGTCTGAGTCCTTACAATAACTAAGGCCTATTGGGGCAGATTAATAATATGTATGTCAACCTTCTCAATTTGAGTGGCTTCCAATAATTTAGATTGGATAACCCTTAATGGGGTTTGTTGCTCTACAAGCCAGTTAAACAAAGTTTCAATATATTTTATTAACCTTTTATTAACAAGAGGGTGAAAAAGCAGTGGCAGCAGAATCTTAGCAGCCAGAAAACCATTTTAAAATGAACTTTGTCTTCATGATCTGAAAACCCAGAAACATGGACTCTAGTTATTCTCCAAATACAGTAATTTGGGCTGCCAGACAGGAAATAAAAATTGCAAATTGATACAAAAATAAAAGTGCTTTGGAGAAATACATTCATAACTACTTTTTTTGTTGGTGGTAAAAAAGACATCAAAGGGTTGCAGTTCAGCCTCTAAGGCAAAAAGAAAGGATGAAAGGATAGAGCCTATAGTTTCAAAATATTTTCCCTTTAATGAACATAGTTGAAAATATCCATAAATCTCTTCCAAAATAGATATGCTTAAAGAGCAGTCAAGGTCTTTGTGCATGGCATGTTTCTAGTAAATCCAGAAGTGTAATCAAGGGCAAACATGGGTAAATGTAGTTTACCATGTCTCATATGGAGAATTTGGAGTTTAATTTACCCACTCTTTTTTTACCACTACACCACTGACTAAATCTATTATCTGTCATGCTTGCATAAATTGTGAAAAAGTCCATCGTGTCTTGACTGTCTTTCAGCATTCACTTTTGCAATAAATGAAGGGGAAAAATACCCAGAAATGCAGATGATGCACTGAAATAACCAGACTTCTGGTGACTAACAAGAGCAAACATAGCCTTATTTAGCTAAATTTATACAATTTTGTTTAATGTTGCATGAGATAATCTTAACAAAATGAATTATAGATTTGTTCCTATGTATATTATGTATAAATTTAGGTCATCACGACCAAGTCAAAAATAATATATGATGTAATATAAGACATGGTCACATGGTCACATGGTCACAAAAAAGTATTTATAAGGGTACCTAACTCATCAAATACTCTTGCCAGTGGTGCTACATGAATGATCATCACCAGGATTTAGCATACCTTCGACACATTCTTATAACAGTAAAAATTATAGTGCAGAAGCACAACATCAAACCTCATCTTTCACCTCCTTTCCCAATTAAAAGTAATATATTATAAAACAAAGAAAATACTATGGAAACAATAATACAGTGTAGATGGATCCTGAAATGGGCTGGTTTATGATTCTCCTGGGACTGTGGCTGAGGGCAGAGAGGAGAGTTGCAGTACAAAAATGTATTATCCCTTTCTGTGGTATAATGGATGCTGGGAAGCACAGTGAACTAAAAGATCTGCAGAACCTTTAAAGAGGTACAGCTTTCTTCTCTCCCTCAATTCTCCTGCCAGCACACTGCTGTGCAAAATAGTGGCCATGGCCTTCCCTTCCTCCTCTGGGCCATGAGGACTGGGAGTAGTACTAGTTGCCATATACCCTTTCCTGCTCTCCAGCACCTGCAGACAGTTAATGGCTACTCTGTGAGCATTTTCCAAATGGAAAGTGCCTTTCACTTTCTCCCCCTCATAACACACCTTCAGAGACCCAGACATAATTTGTCTGTGTGTGTTTCTCTAAAACAAAGCTGTCAACAGAAGGGGCTCAGCATGTTGCAGGAGGTGCTCAGGACTTTGCTAGCTCAAGTCCAGGAGAGGAACATTGAGCATTGATCTTTCTCAACAAATATTCTCCAATACAAAAACTTTCTTTCAGGGATAATTAGCACCACTTTATGCAGGATTGTAATAGGAACTTAGTCTAAACACTGAAACATAGCTCATTTTATCTTATTTTGATTGTACAATATGTATTAGATGAGGGCCTGAAGATCTGTCCCTGTATCTACAGGAAAAGAAAAGTAATCAAGTTTCACACAGATAAGAAATAGTCACATCTCAGTACCACAACTAAGGAAGTGGGAAGGCCTGAGGCTCTTCAGCCCATACTGTTGTGGAAATCAAAGTTGAAGACAAATAGATGGAAACGTACACCCACATGCACATCTATTTTGGAGAATGAGCATTTATTTGATTTACAGCACACCACATCCCTTGCTTGCTAGCATATCCTCCTATATCAAGTTCACTAATGCTATTATAAAATGGTCTTGCAAAGAACTTTTATCACATAATTTTACATTGACTGGGATGCCATCCATGCCTCAGTATCAGAAGCAAGCTGTTGGTATTAACATTTATCATTCAGTTTTATAGTGAATACAGAAACAGGTGGGATTTTAAGGGTCCAAGACTGTAGACAGACCTATACTCTTAGTAAAGGGATACTTAAAGCTTTCTACTGAACCCAGCCCACACCTCATGCAACTTGCATTAATAATACTGTTGACTAGAGGTAACCTCGCTGAATGTCCATACCTGAAATTTATCCTGACCAGGAAGTTGCTCCACACATACCCTAATATAATTGAGAGCAAAATGTGTTGTAATTATCAGCATCTACATAACAAAGAATTTTCAGATCTTTAGAAATAATTCAAATATTTTAGCCAGTTTTTCAAAAAGCTATTCAGGAACTCTCCCAGCAGTGACAATAGCACATTCCATTCTTATGCCATTACACAAGGTTATGTCTCTTTTCACTAAGTGGTACTGAGAATGTTAAACCAGCAGGACTGGCTGCTGCTTCTAACAGGGTGCATCTACACTGAATCCATAGGTTGAAATAAGATACACAATTTGACCTAGTCTTATTTTGATCTAATTTCAAAATAAACCACTATTCTGTAACTTCCCTTAACACTCATGGGATGAGGGTTACAGGGGCGCTGGAATAGCAAGGCCATTATTTTGAAATAACGAGCTGGTTCAAAAGACACAGAATAGCTATTTCGTGATACCTCTGGTATCCCAAAATAGTGCCACAGTCTAGACTGTCCACAATTTAGACTGTGCATCTACATGGCACCCTTAGCTCAAAATAAGCGATACAATTTGAGCTACACAAATTGCGTAGCTTATTTCGAGTTAATTTTGAAATAGCTTATTTTGAAATTTATTGCTGTCTACACAGCACCAAAATAGAGGACTATTCCAAACATCCCTTAATCCTCATGCAATGAGGTTTACAGGACATCAGAATAGCACGCCCGTTATTTTGAAAGCTATTTTGAAATAATGGGCACACTGTGAAGACGTGGAAAATGCTGTCTAGACATACCCACAGAGAACTCAGACAGACATGTACACAGTTCATAACACTCATCCAGCCATGTATTCGGTAACAAAGTCAGAATTGTTACATACAGTTTTCCCTTTAGAAACTAAGTATGTTTTGCCTAATAATCTTGTATGTCTACATGAAATGGCCTAAAATAAAACCTTCTAAACTCTGAGATGAAGATGAATTAGGGACTAAAGCCGGATCTATATGTGAATTCACTACTTGTCACAGTTTCTACAATGAATCTAACATCTAACTCCCTCCGCTCCCCACCAAATTTGGGATGATCGGCAGGCTTGGTCTGAATTTGGCATCTTGTACACATTTCTATTGTTATAATCACCAAACTAATTTTACTATTTCCCCCTCTGGAAATACAATGTGTGTTACTCAGTACTCTGGATGGCTATTTTATCACCAGCGCAAAGTTTAGTGGACCATGTGGAAAAGCCAGTTTCATTTCATGCTAAATTTGGGACTCTCACAAATTGGCAGATATCAGCTAGAAGATTGTAACACTCATGCACTCTTCCTTTGGGAAAGTGTATGTGCTTCATTGCTAATGAACACTCCCTAGTAGTTACCTGAGAGCAGCATTTTCTGAGGAGTGTATCAGCCCTTTGGGCTGTCAATTCGGATGCCATAATGTAGGGTAGTGATGACTTGTATATACTGAGGAGGGACACAGAAAACCAGAATGACAGTTCTGAATGAAACAGACAGAGAAGAGAAGACCCTGCAAGGGAAGGCGAGAGCTCAATGGCATACTCTCCAGGACAAACCAGCCCAGACTGGCTCTTTACCATGCAGGAATTCTCATATGCCAGGGGTGGGGAACCTATGGCCCAGGGGCCAGATGTGGCCCATGGCTTTCCTGAATCCAGCCCCCTGAGGCTCGAGGCTCCTCCTCCACCCCCAACCCCAGCACTTCAACCACCACTGCCTCCATTGTTCCCCCCATGGAGTTGGAGCACATAAAATCTACTAGCCTGTGCCCCCTAGGCTCTGGTGTTCAAGGAGAATGTGAGGAGTGTCTTTCTCCTTAGTTGGTGGCTGCATTAGTGAGGGTTGTTGGGTTTTTTTATTTGGTTGGTTGGTTGGTTTGGTTTGGTTTTGGGGGGGGGGGTTGTTTCTCACTTGTGTATGGCCTCGGACTGATTTTTCTGTTGGTCAGCAGCCCCGGACCAAAAAAGGTTCCCCACCCCTTCCTATGCCAATATAATCTCTTTGTATTGCCCCCTTTGAAGCAAAAGCATGCTATTTTTAGTAATGTAAACAAATGCATTTTTATTATATTTCAGTAGTTATTATTATTACTAGCCAATTAGCCCGTCATAAGACGGGATTTTCAGGTCTCTCCTCCATGTCGGTCTTCTCTCCTGAGCCTCCGGTCTCTCGCTCTCTCGCTCTCTCTCTCTCTCCTCCTCCTACTGTCTCCCCCTCTCTCTCTCTCAGCTCTCCTCCACCTCCTGCCTCTCTGTCTCTCTCTTTCTCTTCTCCTCCCCCTCCTGCCTCTCACTTGGGGGACCGCGGAGCCCAAATGGCTGTTTGGGCGCCGCACTCCCCGTGCGGCATGGGGGGTGTGGAGCCCAAACGGTCACTTGCGCCACTTGCTCCCACGCAGCGGCCCAGCCGAGCGGTGCACAAGTCAGCCGAGCGCCACGGCGGAAGGTGAAGGGGGGCGAGGCGGTGGTGTTCACGGCCAGGGGGCAGGGCCTGGAGCCGCTGTCATGCCGCACGTCACCGCCCCGTCCCCCTTCGCCTCCCGCCATGGTGCTTGGCTGACTTCTGCGCCGCTCAGCCGGGCCGCCGCGGGGGAGCAAACGGTGCAAGCGGCATTTGGGCCCCACACTCCCCATGCAACATGGGCCACCCAGAGGGAATAGCCAGCATTTCAGCAACAACGCCGCCCAGAGGGAACAGCCAGCATTTCAGCGTTACAGACTCTCAGACATTGGGCTACTATATATATGATTATTGTTGTATACTGAAAGGATATGTTCTCACTGTTAAATTTTGTCTTTTTTCTTTCCTTATACTAGCTTTGGGCCTAATCCTGCAATACATACTCTTATGAAGAGCCCCTCTGATTTCAGTGAAACTACTCCAGAAAGTATATGTTACCCAATCAGGTCTGATTTGTATATCTTCTTGTTTCAATTTGACACACAGTAATAAAGCTTTAATTGGAAAAGGAAAACAGAATAATTGCTTTCAAGGGCAAAAGGAAGCAATGACTGTAAGGCACCACTGGATAAAGCACTTTATATCAGATTTTTCTCCTGCTGCCATTTTGCTGAAGAAAAGGATAGCTCTTGAAACATTAACACTATGTATAAACAATGTGTTTATATATATAGTTATGGCCATAACAATCAATCTTTTTAGCAATAAGGATAGCATTTTAACTAGAGCTAGTCAAAACATCTGGTTGCCAAGTCGTGCAATATTTGCGGTAAAAAAAGAAAAATTTTGGCCTTATTTGAAAAATGGAAAAAGTGATTTCTAAATGTTTTTATTGTATTCAGTTTTACTCTTTTTTGTTTCCTTTTATTACTAGGCCATAATTTCCCATTTTTTAGTAATTTTGTCATAATGTTGCAAAAGATTCACTTTTTTCCAACAGCCGCTGGACTTCACTGATAAGAAAACACACACACAAAACTACAAATGAAAATAATTGTGGTTTTTCAAAGATTAAAATCAGAATTTGTCATTTTCACTTAACACTTCAGCTGACCTAGTTCTATATTTTCTTATTGGTTTTTCATGCTCCAGCAATAACAAAAATATGAACATCTTTATACCATGCAAATATTGATATACACTGCTTTTATTTCTATTTTATCTTGATGGCAAACACAATGACACAGATTTTTCATACTCCAGTCTCAGAATTTGCACAAGCAATCCATGTAAGTTATTGTTGAATGGCAATCAGATATCCAGCCACTCACATTTTACACAATTACCATGATTATACATTTAATCATGGTAATTGTGCTTACAGATTATTCATGTCCAATTCTAAAACTCAGGCCCCATGTTATTGAAATAAGTAAGAGCTTTGTCATTGACTTCAACAGATGCAGGATCAGCTCCCCAAAATCTTCAGGGCCATTTCTCAAATATCCAGACACAAATGCATGGCAAAGATCCTACATTTCAAGCATTTTGTGAAACTATGAAAATGGACTGAAGAAATAGCTCCTAGGAATACTTGGTAATATTGCCACTAATTAATAGGCTCTCCCTTTTAGGATAGGTTTATGTGAAAATGGTCTGTATGGGTCTGATTCAAAGTCCATTAAGATCAATTGAAAGACTGAGCTTTTGATCCAGCCTTGTCTCCTTTGTGCTCACCATTTACTCGAGGTGTACAGACCATGTGTATATTTATTTCAGTCATAGTCAAATCCATAGCTTTGGACTATCATAGCTTTCAAGCCTAAAAAACAGACTTTTTATCATATGTGCTGTTTCTATGATATGGTAAGTATGATATCTTTAAAGGCCATGCAGTATTTCATGTCTAGTCTTTGTCCATGTTCTAACAATGTGCATTGAATGTCTTACTATTGTCTCTTTTTCAGATTAGTTTACAGCCTTGTGGTTCCAGCTGTTTTATTCTGAAACTCTAAAACCCTATCACTAGGGAGTTCTGTGTAATTGCCCATAATATGCACCACATTATCCATTTCAGGAACTGCGCTGAAAGACAGCAGCAATAAGGGGTATTCTAAAGGCAGTCTGGTTTACACTAATGGACCTAACAGGAAGGAAATGCAATTTGAAAGAAGCTGATGCATATGTTCTATTGTTGAATATAATGTTTGATTTAATTATTAACTGTCAGTGATGGAAAGGCAGATCCCACTCAGTTCTGCTTAGAATTTGGTGCACTGTTACTAGTAAAAATAGACAAATCTTATCTTAGAATTCAGGAGTTCTTTATAGAATATTAACTGTGTTTATAAAATATTTTCAGTTGAATAACCTCTAGTGCATGTTTCTTTCCCTTGAGTCTTTAAAGGTGTTCCTTCCTTTACCAAATCCAAACAAAACAAATAGAAACTGTTTTTCCTCTCTCTTTCACTGGTATAAATCAGGAGAAATGCCATAAAGTCACTGAACTGGCATTTTAAATTGTAAAAAGTAAGAGCTCATTTAAGTTCGTATTTCATATTCTTAATAAAATATTAGGGTATGTTCCTTCAAGTCATACACATAGCTTGGCACTCTGTCTACATATAATCAGGAAAGTATACAACAAGCAGAAATGAAGTTTTAGTGAAGGAGCTAAAATGTACAGGCATTCTTTTGTCTCTCTCTCTCTCTTTTACTGAGAATAGATGATTTGGCAGCCAATTTCAGTCCAATTCTATAATTGGTGTTTTGTGATTTCTTGTAAATTGCTGCATTGTGTTTCAAAGGTCCATAATTCTGTGTGTGGGTGTCAACAAAATGTAAGAAATGAATTCATTATGAAGAACTCTTACCTGAAATTCCATTATTCTTTCCTCACCATGGTGATTTCTATCAAACTCACTGGTACAACATAATTTGGAAAGAAATAGGTATTGATACTAAACTACTGCATTTCAAAGGAATTTAAAGGGTAAAAACCATAGCTCTCTTGAATCATTCAGATAGAAAACAGTGGTTTAACACCACTAGTAAACAGAATAATTGAGCTGTGTAATTTTAGTTGTGTATTTTGTATCTGTCTGGTGAAATTATTATCTTTGACACTAGCCTAGGCAGATGCAGGACTGGAGTTGAAATTAAACCATAGTAATGATATTTGGAGTTCATCCAAAACATTCTTCATTGTTTATGAAAATGGCTTCAACATCATTATTTGATCCATAATTTCTCATCTTTCATTACTCATATGTTTCTGCATATAACACACACAGCATCAGCTCAGTGGGATGCATTTTCCTTTACGATTTCAAAAGGGTATGGTTATTTTTGTCATGTGGATAATAGAAAGCAATGAAGCTTCCTGGAAATACACCACCACAACTCACATACCTAATTGATTTAGACAGATTAAGGAAAAATAGAGGGTCTATATACAGTGCATTTCCATTCTTGGTGTTACAGTCAGAAATGTCTCGTACAGCAGTTTTCAATCAAACTGCAGGCATTAGTTAGTGCAGAATGATCCATCTTAGATCTCTGAATAAACTGGAGATATTTTATTGTAAAGTGTTCTCAGTTTTAAGAAATAAAGATTTTTTTTCTCTAGAAAATATTTGGAGGGTTTTATTTTTAAAGTACTAATGGGCAAACCTCAAATATTTAGGAGATTTTATTTTAGAGAAGCATTGAAAAATCCAGATGCGTATCACAATATATCCAGACTCTTTAATCTGTATGTCTCACAAGATCAGGTTGCTATTGTATTTGCTAGGCCAGGAATATCACTGGAACAGTTGTTTTGTTGTATTTCTGGACTCATGCCATAAGCCTTGCCAGAAATCAAGAAAAGCAAAAGTGTGCGTTTTTTTTAGGTTAACTGAACTTCCAAACATGTTTATGTTTGAGTTCAGCTTGGTGCTAGTATTTGGCCATAGATTCAGGGATTTTGCTTATTTTAGTTTTACCATTTATCTTACTCATAATTAAAGTTCATTGAACCTCTTTGCAAACTTGAGACATGTAACATATTGAAGAAGCAATAGCTTGAGCAGAAACAAAACTCTCAATTTTGAAAACTGAAAACTCAAACTATGCATGTTCCCTGTGCAGTACACAGCAAAGTACCGGGAAAATATAGGTCACACTGTGAATTATGTCAGACACCCACACATATGTAGGTAACGACCCAAATCACACATTATAAAATATGTAATTGCGACGCAACCTTACTCTGTGTGATGAGTGTCTGCTGGGGGTGGGGCAAAGAGGGAAAAAACAAAGGAAATGTCTTCTTCCTGTTCATGTAGGATCTCTCTGAAGCATGCAAGGGAGAACAAAGATGAGGATCCAGACATCCTGGGTAGCTACCTCACTGCAGCCTCAAAGAAAGAGGGTTTCCTGACTTGATGTTCATAGCTAAGCTGCAAGCTGTCCAGCGTGTACACAGCACCTTAGAGCATTTGTAAGTCAGAGTGCACACTTTTCACACTAGTGCTGGCAGTACATTCTCCTACCCCAACACAACAGTACTTCTATCATAAAACCACTCCATATTTTCTCCCCACTCTACACACCTCTGATAAGATTTCACCCTTTGGATGTATGAAATGTACTAAAAATAGAGATATGTGTTTATAAGGCCTTACAAATCAGTGAAATAGGGCTGAAAGGATATCAGTGGATACTTGCATAGCCTTAGTATCATAAAGAGAAAAAAATTGGCTCATGCAGGTGTTTCTTTATTTCTAATATGATTCCTCTAGGCAGCAAACCAGGTGTGTTTGCTGCATGCTAATCAGGAAAAGGAACGTATGAAATATGCATCTGCACAGCAGCATCTGTGCAGAGATTGTCCAGACCAATTCTTGAGTGCATTTTTCCCTATGTGGGCCTCTTTTACACTTCTTAGTGCCAAGAGGCTGATTTTGCAAAGGTAGAAAGACCCATATCTCCTAACCATCCGGGATCGCTCTTAATGAACAGCATCTTGAATACATGAGTTGAATGACAAGCTGGCTGAGTCTGAGATGATGTGGCCCAAGTTTATGTCTCTCCTGTAAAAGGCAAAAAGCTCCTTACCAAACTCCCTGCCAAATTTTGCATGAGCTGGGGAAAGGGAGAATATGTAACCCATTCTCTTGTGTTTATATCTTCTGTATTTCTTACTCACTCTCACACCTGCTCTTCCTCTAGTTACATAGCTAGTTACTGACAATCACTGGCGATATGTATGGCATGCTGTTTACAATGGCTGAGGTACAAGCTCACAGATGGATCCCTATAAAAGATATAGAGAGAATAGTCTGGAGAATTAGCCTGTAACATAATTAGAAATATGTATGGGACATTTTAAGATGACAAGATATGCAATATTTTAGATGCATTAATTTTGCATTCCAATGCCATGCTGAATAACCGTGTGTTAAGTGCCTAAATATAGGTTTGTGCCTATGTCTGAAAAAATTGGCTCCTCTTCCTTTAACTACATTGCATAAGACCTAACGTAGAGCTAGACTGTTAACTTAAACTCTCTGTCTGAGATGATGAGTTAAGAATACCCTCACACCCTGCATGGGTTAGCTAGATCCTGTCCCAGGCAAGCAAGATTAAGTGTATACTGCTTACTCCTCCACAGAAGGGGTGTGAGGGCAGGGAATGGGCATTGCACAAGCACTTCTCCACCCCGAAACATGCTGGTCCCGTGTGAGGGTGGGTGTCCTACTTGCTGCTGGTATAGGCCAGCAACATATTACTAATGTAGAAAGGAAGAAGCAGGGTGGGAAGTGTGGCTCAGAGTAATGTAATTGCAGGATAATGCCCCACCGGGGGGGATGACAGTTTCCGTGGGCACCTGGGGAAGAAGGGGGGGAGATTAGCTCCATGCCCCAGAGGGGGCAGAGCTTCAGGCAGAAGGGGTGGGGCCATGGGCAGCTAGCCCTCAGTGCTCCCTCAATTGTGGTGCTGTTCCTCCCCCCCCCAACTCTCAGAGTTGCGCAGTGCAGCACTTCAGCGGCAATTTAAAGCACCTAGGTCTCTGGCCGCCACTGCTGCTGCAGCAGTAGCAACAATGGACATGAACCCTGGGCCTCTTCGAACCATTGGGCCCCAGGACAACTGCACCCTTTGCTCCCCTCTCTCCCTTTTGGCAGGCTTGTGCCCTTGAAGTCCACTCTTGAGGTAGAGCAGTTCACTCAGCACTCCTTGTTCGGGGCTATGCTTTAAGGCACAGTGTAACACAAAAAGTGCACATGGTAGAGCTCATTAATGTTCATTGGAAGAATACAGTAACCTACTCATGTAATTTATAGGAGGCAGAAAGGGTATTCTGAGCTATCCGTGTATAAAAAGAATCAGAGAAACAGGCACTTAAAAGGCACTGCCATGCATCAGCATCCTCTGATAGAATAAGAAACAGGGGAACTCTAGCCATCTCCAGCCCACAGCCAGCCTCACACAATGGGCACTTTAAATAACTCACCAGCATGATCCTCCCCTGGATAGCAACAAAATCTGACAGGCATAGACAACAAAAAGGGAACTATACACCTCAACAGTGTCCCTTTGATAAGATCTTTTCCAACCTGTCCTGAAGGGAGAGGAGTTTACGTCCAGACCACAGAAGAGATTCGGAAAATAGTCTCCCATACCATCTGCTCTCCTTCTCCTTCTCGATGTCCATGGGAGAGCTAGTAGCCTATCATCTTCCTACAAGCATCTCCCTTGCTATGAAGGAAGAAGCAGATCATGTACTGCCCTCCTTCCCAGAGCCTGGTCTGGTTGGCTCAGATTCATAGAATCATAGGGCTGGAAGAGACCTCAGGAGGTCATCAAATCCCGCCCCCTGCCCAAGGCAGGACCAATCCCAAGTAAATCAACCCAGCCAGGGCTTTGTCAAGCCGAGACTTAAAAAGATTCCACCACCTCCCTAGGTAACCCATTCCAGTGCTTCACCACCCTCCTAGTGAAATAGTTTTTCCTAATATCTAACCTAGATCTTTCCCACTGTAACTTGAGACCATTGCTCCTTGTTCTGCCATCCATCATTACTGTGAACAGCCTCTCTCCATCCTCTTTGGAACCTCCCTTCAGGAAGTTGAAGGCTGCTATCAAATCCCCCCTCATTCTTCTCTTCTGCAGACTAAACAAACCCAAATCCTTCTGTCTCTCCTCATAGGTCATGCGCTCCAGCCCCTTAATCATTTTGGTCGCCCTCCGCTGGACCCTCTCCAATGCGTCCACATCCTCTCTATAGTGGGGGGCCCAGAACTGGACACAATATTCTAGATGTGGCCTCACCAGAGCTGAATAAAGGGGAATAATCACTTCTCTGGATCTGCTGGCAATGCTCCTCCTAATGCACCCCAATATGCCATTAGCCTTCTTGGCTACAAGGGCACACTGTTGACTCATATCCAGCTTCTCATCCACAGTAATCCCCAGGTACTTTTCTGCAGAACTGCTACTTAGCCATTTGGTCCCCAGCCTGTAACAATGCTTGGGATTCTTCCGTCCCAAGTGCAGGACTCTACACTTGTCTTTGTTGAACCTCATCAGATTTATTTTGGCCCAATCCTCTAATCTGTCTAGGTCACTCTGGACCCTATCCCTGCCCTCCAGTGTATCTACCTCTCCCCCTAGCTTAGTGTCATCTGCAAACTTGCTGAGGGTGTAATCCATCCCCTCATCCAGGTCATTAATAAAGATGTTGAACAAAACAGGTCCAAGAACAGATCCTTGGGCATGCCGCTAGAAACTGACTGTCAACCTGACATCGAGCCGTTGATCACTACCCGTTGGGCCCGACAGTCTAGCCAGCTTTCTATCCATCTTACAGTCCACTTATCCAATCCATATTCCCTTAACTTGCTGGCAAGAATATTGTGGGAGACCGTAACAAAAGCTTTGCTAAAGTCAAGATATATCACATCCACTGCCTTTCCCATATCTACAGAGCCAGTTACCTCATCATAGAAGCTAATCAGAATGGTCAGGCACAACTTGCCCTTCGTGAATCCATATTGACTATTCCTGGTCACTTTCCCCTCTTCCAAGTGCTTCAAAATGGATTCCTTGAGGATCCCCTCCATGATTTTTCCAGGGACTGAGGTAAGGCTGACAGGTCTGTTGTTCCCGGGATTGTCCTTCTTCCCTTTTTAAAAGATGGGCACTACATTTGCCTTTTTCCAATCTTCTGGGATCTCTCCTGATCTCCATGAGTTTTCAAAGATAATGGCCAAAGGCTCCGCAATGACACTTGCCAACTCCCTCAGTAGCCTCGGATGCATTAAATCTGGGCCCATGGATTTGTGCATGTTTAGCTTTTCTAAATAGTTCCTAACTTGTTCTTTCCCCACCAAGGGCTGTCCACTTCCTTCCCATACTGCGTTGCCTAGTGCATTTGTCGGGGAGCTGACCTTGTCTATGAAGACAGAGGCAAAGAAAGCATTGAGTACTTCAGCTTTTCCCACATCATCTGTCACTAGGTTACCTCCCTCATCCAGTAAAGGCCCCACACCCTCTCTGATCACCTCTTATTGCTAACATGCCTGTAGAACCCTTTCTTGTTATCCTTCACATACCTTGCCAGCCTTCCTGATAACTCCCCTGCATTCTTGAGCAATATATTTATACTCCTCCCTAGTCATCTGTCCAAGTTTCCACTTCTTGTAAGCTTCCTTTTCGTGTTTAAGCTTGCCAAGGATTTCTCTGGTAAGCCAATCTGGTCGCCTACCATATTTGCTTTTCTTGCTGCGCATCAGGATGGTTTCTTCCTGTGCCTTTAATAAGGCTTCTTTAAAATACTGCCAGCTCTCCTGGACTCCTTTCCCCTTCATGTAAGCATCCCAGGGGATCCTGCCCATCAGTTCTCTGAGGGAGTCAAAGTCTGCTCTTCTGAAGTCCAAGGTGTGTATTTTGCTACTTTCCTTTCTTCCTTTGGTGAGGATTCTGAAATCTACCATCTCATGATCAAGAGTGAGAGATTGAGAGGGAGAGAGAGAAGCCCATCCTACACTACTAGACCTTGGTCCCAGGCTCCAGATAGAACAGTGACCTACATAAGAACAGATATACTGGATCAGACCAAAGATCAGTATAGCGCAGTATCCAGTCTTCTGACAGTGGACAATGCCAGATGCCCCAGAGGGAGTGAACAGAACAGGGAATCATCAAGTGATCCATCCCCATCACCCATTCCCAGTTTCTGACAAAGAGAAGCTTGGGACACCATTCCTATCTATCCAGGTTAATAGCCATTGATGGACCTATCCTCCATAAATTTATCTAGCTCTTTTTGAACACTGTTAAAGTCCTGGACTTCACAACATCCTCTGGAAAGGAGTTCCACAGGTTGACTATGCATTGCTTGAAGAAATACTTCCTTTTGTTTGTTTTAAATCTGCTACCTATTAAGGACCTGATTTTGTTTGTTTTAAGTTAGACACCAATTGTTACCCAGGAATTACTTCCAGTATCTGCTTTTGTCATTCCCTGTGTTTCTGTATGAAGTTGAACTCCTGGAATTTGTTAAATTGGCCCCCTGAAGCTTTCTGCTCTGCCTTAAAGAGCTAGTGTATTTGGTTACACACTCAGACATACAGTAGATTTTACAGTCTATCATGGGAGAAGAGGGAAGGTCCTCCCATGAACTGATAACACTGCTCTACAGCCAAAATGCTTCTGAAATAAATGTAGTCAAACTTTACTAATTCTGGGTCACTGAGAACGAAAATGATGCTTAAAATTGTTGATTGGCTCTAGTTTTCAAGATATGCTATTGGGTCAGTATATACGACCCTTGACTTGGGAATGGCGGAGGATAAGTGAGTTATAAAGGAAGGGATCTCAATTTAAACCAGAAATGACTAAAATACATCTTTGACTGGATCTATGAATAAATCTATGACTGGGTTTGGACAGTACTTGCTTTTAGGCAAAACAATGAATGATGCAATCTGAAGCTGGTATTGCATCATACATGATATGAATTGCATCATGTTATTCCTAGAAGTCATGGATGATGCAATCATAACGAAGCTTACATCACTCTGCTGAACAAATTGCCCTATATCAGCTCTAGAAATCATACAGTGTGGCTCTCTTATTTGTCAGTGTTTGATTTTGCAAAGGGACACATTTCTGTTTAGCCAAAGTGAGCAGAGATGCCTCAGATTTGTGTGAACAGTGCAGATAACTTCTGCTATGTTTGTGGTGAAGTGACTTTTGCATCACAAAAGCGCAGTATAACCACTATGGTTAAGAAAGCCTATCACCTTTATTTTGGCTGCAAAATTGGAGATCAGGACAAGAGGTGGGCCCCACACATATGCTGCAACACTTGTGCAACAAATCTTCGCCAGTGGTTGAACAGGAAAAGGAAATCTATGCCTTTTGCAGTGCCAATGATTTGGAGAGAGCCAACAGATCATACCAGCAATTGTTACTTCTGCATGGTGCCTCCAGTTGGGAAAGGTGTGTCAAAGAAGAAAAAGTGGACTGTGCATTATCCAAACATTCCATCAGCTATACGCCCAGTTCCTGATGCAGCAGAATCATTCTCACTTGAGTCAGACGAGGAAGAGGAAGAGGATGAAACTTCTGGTCCTGAACCATCAATGTCACAGGACCCACATTTTCTCCCATCCTCCTCCTCTGAACCACACCTCATAACACAAGGTGAACTGAATGACCTTGTCAGGGATTTGGAACTACCCAAGAGTAAGGCAGAGCTGTTGGGCTCAGACTACAGCAGTGGAATCTCCTGGCAGGTGATGTTAGGGTTTCCATGTTCCGTGACCGTCAAAAGGATCTTGTCCCATTCTTCTTCATGGAAGGTGATCTTGTAGCCTGCAACAACATCGATGGTGTGATGGCAGCCCTCAACATCATTCACGATCCAGATGAGTGGAGACTGTTCATTGATTCATCAAGACGAGTCTTAAAGCTGTTTTGCTGCATAATGGCAATGTTTTGCCATCAATTCCAGTTGGTCATGCAGTCCATATGAAGGAAACCTATGACAACATGAAACAACTTTTGAGGTGCATAAACTATGACCAACATCAGTGGCAGCTTTGTGGTGATTTGAAGGTTGTTGCTCTCTTGCTTGGTCTGCAGACTGGATACACAAAGTACTGCTGTTTTCTCTGCGAATGGGATAGTCGTGCAAGAGACTCCCACTACATCAAGATAGATTGGCCACTCCGACAGTCATTGGAGCCTGGGAGGAAAAGTGTTCAGCATCCACCACTTGTTGAATCAAGGAAGATTTTGTTACCACCCTTACACATCAAGCTGGGTCTGATGAAGAACTTTGTCAAGGCCATGGACAAAACACAAGCAGCTTTCAAGTACCTCCGTGGAAAATTTCCAAGGTTAAGTGAAGCTAAGATAAAGGAAGGTGTCTTTGTTGGTCCTCAGATTCGTGAACTTCTTGAGATGATGCATTTGACCATGCACTGCGTGGCAAGGAAAAGACGGCATGGAAAGCCTTCCAGTTAGTGGCAATACATTTTCTCAGAAACAACAAGGCAGACAACTACAGGTTGTTGGTGGAAAACCTCCTCAAGGCATACAAAAGCCTTGGTTGCAACATGTCACTAAAGATACATTGTTTGCACTCTCATCTAGATTTTTTTCCACCCAACTGCGGAGCAGTGAGCGACCAGGACATTGCAACAATGGAGAAACGCTATCAGGGCAAATGGAGCCCATCAATGCTTGCAGACTATTGCTGGACAGTGACAAGAGATGCTCCATTTAATGAATACAAGAGACAAGCCAAGAAGCGCCGAGTAGACACTGAATAGGACTAAACTATGTACATAATAGTTTTTGCCTTTTGTTTCATAATACATTTTATTTATATAACCCTTTTGCTGATTTTTAAAGTGTTACATAAAAAGGACAGGTGAAATATTATCATGTAAAGCAACCATAAATACATGAAAAGACCTAGGTTTACAATTTATGATTAAAACTCTACTATCTACACAATATACATAGACGTAAAATATAAAAACTTAAATATCTTGGAAACAGTAGCCAATCAGTTGTTTTAATTGTCATATTTGAATTCAGCGCATCAAAATACATAATAAATAGCACATTTTATCTCTGAAGCAGACAACTTCTAAAAAATTGTAGACCAGTGTAATTTATTAAAATCCAGGAAACAAAGGGTAAAAATAAATAGCCAGCTTTCAAAGTGCAGAGAGGTAACTAGTGGTGTCCCTCAGTGGTTCATACTGGAATGAATCCTATCTGACATATTAATAAATGATCTGGAGAAAGGGGTAACCAGTGAGGAGGCAAAATTTGCAGATGACACAAAACTGCTCAAGATAGTTAAGTCCAAAGCAGACTGTAAAGCACTTCAAAAGGATCCCACAAAACTAGGTGATTGGGCAACAAAATGGCAGATGAATTTTAATGTGATAAATGTAAAGTAATGCACTTTGGAAAACACAATCCCAATTATACGTATAAAATGATGGGGACTAAATTAGCTGTTACCACTCAGATAGTTCTTTGAAAACATCCACTAAATTTGCAGCAGCAATCAAAAAAGCAAACAGAATGTTAGGAATCATTAAGAAAGGGATAGAGAATAAGACAGAGAATATCTTATTGATTCTATATAAATCCTTGGTACTCTCACATCTTGAATACTGCATGCAGATGTGGTGGCCTCATCTCAAAAATATATCTCTGCACTGGAAAAAATCAGAAAAGGGCAACAAAAATGATTGGGGATATGGAATGGCTGTCACATGAGGACAGAGTAATAAGACTGGGACTTTTCATCTTGAAAAAGAGATGACTAAGGGGGGATATGGTAGAGGTTTATAATCATAACTGGTATGGGAAAAGCGAATAAAGATGAGTTATTTACTCCTTCCTATAACACCAGAACTAGGGGTCACAAAATTAAATTAATAGTCAGCAGGCTTAAAACAAACAAAAGGAAGTATTTCTCCATACAACACACAATCAACCTATGGAACTCCTTGCTAGAGGATGTTGCGAATACCAGGACTCTAAGAAGGTTTAAAAAAACCCTAGCTAAATTCATGGAGGCTAGGTCCATCAGTGGCTATTAGCCAGAATAGGCAGGGATAGTATCCTTAGACTCTGTTTGTCAGAAGCTGGGAATGCGTGATGGGATGGGATCACTTGATGACTACCTGTTCTGTTCATTCCCTCTGAGGCACCTGGCATTAGTCACTTTCAGAAGACAGGATCCTGGGTTAGATTGACCTTTGGTCTGACCCAGTATGGGCATTCTTATGTACTGTAGAAATTTCATTTGTTTCTATATTGTCCTCCAAATCAATGTGCGTTTATATATATATATTTATATATAATTTAAAAAGTAGATGGAACAATAAAACCTGTCTGCAAGATGTTTATAACTATTACACCTGATATCATGCTTATGAACAGATCATCTATAACAGCAAAGATTAACCTTTATATTGATAGTGATTTTGTTGCAGAAAATGTTAATGTTTGATAATCTTTTGCAGAGAAGACTTCTGTACAAAACTAAAGGCAACTTCAGTCAGATTAATTTGCTGACTTTTTTAAAAAAATCTTTTTGTATTCTTCACTCATAAATTTGCATACTTTCTTCTTGAGGTAGGCTGTGCTTGTATTCTTTTCATTTTCTGGACCCTTTTTGAATTGTTTCAACTGTCACTTTTTGACAGTTTCTAGCCACAGGTTCTAATGCTAATGGAGTAATCCATATAAATGTACTGTATATTGAATTTCCCCCCAATCATATGGGAGCTGTATCCTGTGTACTTTTTTCCTTCGTCTGAGATCAAAGTCCTAGCCTTTATGGTATAGATGACACAGTTTCAGACTTAAGCAAAACTACCTCTGAGTCAGGGGAGTATAGCCTGTGTAAAAGCTGTAAGGTCAGCCCGAGTAAAGGAACATCAGGTACTGTTAGGGTGTTAAAACTGTGACCAAATATGCTACATTTCGTTTCAGAAGGAATCACTTTGCTACGGTTGGAGGAATGAAGAGCAGCAAACATAACCTTAGATTTTATTTTTATGATCTTAAAGAAAAACCTAACAAAGATACCAATTTTATTACACCATTTAAATTATGTCTTTCTGTGCTTAAAACTCTGACATGTGACTATGGTAACATTTACAAGAGATATAAAATGCTCATAAAATGGATAATCTGTTAAGAGGATTTTCTCTGCTCATACAGTAAGTGCTAGCAGCATAGTCTTATTTGTGTTTTACAAATGGAAAATGTTGATTCTTTATCAGCTTGGCCCACACAGATACCAAAGAGATTTGCTAAGGCCGTGACAATCATCTGGCTGATTTAAAGGCTCGGGTCCACATTCCCCCTGGTTTGGTGCATGAAACTCTCATTGAAGTCAATGGGAATTCTGTGATGCAGGACTGTGACCCTAACCTGAAAAGAAAACCAGGGCTTTGAATCATACTGTAAGGGATGTCTCACAGAAAGTGAAATGAAATAATTGTATATCAATTATTTTGTGGGCTTCATTGAGATGATTCCAGATTTTTAGAACACAGGGACACTGACATATGGGATCAGACCCAAGTCCAGTATTCTGTCTCCCAGATACGTCAGAGAAAGATGGATGAACCCCACAACAGGAAGATGTGGGATAATCTGTCTTCCCCAAGAGTCTAATCCTGCTCTCTAGAGATTACCTTAATTCATGAAGCATGAGGTTTAAGATCTGTTCTAAAACTTTGCTGCTGTTAATTATGGCAACTTGGAATATTCTTGCAGTTCATAGAAATGTGCCATCCCTTTTTAAGACTTGTTGAACTTTGATGGCTTTACACCAGTGGATTGAAATGGAAAGCAGAGCAAATTTTTATCTCCTCATTCAGTTAAAACTTGCTAACTCTAGCCTTCTGCTTGGCTCTCCCCTCGTACAGACCTGTTTGAATGCCATATACATAGGTCCAGTTTAATGGTAGTAGATAGACTCCAGTTAGCCTACTTAGGGAGTCTTCTGATGTCATTACAAGGGGGAATGATTTTTCCCACTGCTGTCTCTCAGCAAGACGGCTGCAGATTTCCTTAAAGTAATAGATGTCTGAAAATAGAAGAGTATTGATTGAGGCTATCTTGCCTATGACAGAAAACAAATTGACCCAGCAGGTATTATACAAGGTTAGTTTGTAGCAAAACATGTCTTTGTTTCTAGGTACCAGCAGGTGCAGCTATTCTTGACTTTCATCTGAGCCTAATGTATGGGGATAAAAGTTTTTCAAGACACAAACTGTCATGACCCAGGGGCCTCAAACCAGGGTCCATAGGAGTAAGTATGCTTCAACCCTCCACTTGACAACCTGCTGACAATTGCTGACTTACGACCCCTTAAGCCCAGCCCAAGTTGGGACTCCATCCCAATGTCCTATTGGCAAAGTCCGAGCAGCCTGCTACTTAAGCCAGGAACAGGAAGCTTTCTGAACAACTAGGGTCCACCTTGCTCTGGCTGGGGTACTTTATGCCTCCCGCACCTGCAGCTTGACTGCCCGGCATTGCAACCTAACTTGGCTTCTGACCTCTGAACCTCTGGTATCCTGACCTGGCTTGGTTCTTGATTCCTGAAAGTGGACTCTGGCTCCGACCACTAGGTTTAGCTGCCTACAACCTGGACTTAACCGAAGAGCACATTTGCTGGAGTTTTTGATCCCCATATGCATTTTGAGGAAGGCATCCATAAAACCAATATAAATTGATTCCACAGCCAAACTTAGCATCTACTATGAATACAAGTGTAGCTGGCACTTGACAAACACTGAACTGTTTGGCTCAAGAGTTTTACTGAATGCAGAAGCCCCATCTGGGACCTTTTATGGGTTTAATTTGCAGGCCTAGTTAAGCAATTCTTATTTATGTTGATGAGCAATTATTTGCATGTTGGTAAGCACTCAGGATCTGATTCATAGCCTTGTGAAGGCAATGAAAAGAGTGGACCTTATCAGAGGTGCTGGAAGAATTTGTATAGTACGTGTGCTGAGAGTCATTGAACCCAACTGTAAACCCTGTATAGAATGGAAATCACTACAGGTCAGGGAGTGTGGCAGTATACTCAGCACCTATGAATCTTATGGCTTTTAAACTCTAGTGATACCATCTCTGTAGCTTTCCATGCAATCAGACTAATTGTTCAATCCTTACTCACTTGGGAGCCAGTTCTGCCACTCAGATTCATGTAGAGTAATACCTTAGGCTATATCTATGCAGCAGTGTTATTTTGGAATAACTGATGTTATTCGGAAATAACAAAGTCCGTGCCAACACTATAAGCAGTTATTTTGACATAATGTCAAAGTAATGATGAGCGGGAGGACTTCTTACTCTGACTCCTCATTGTACGAGGAGTAAGGGAAGTAAGAGGAAGAGTGCTCTTTCTCAGGCTTCCTGCTGTGTAGACAGCACCAAAAAGCTGAAATAAGCTATTTTGACTTAAGCTACGCAATTGACATAGCTCAGGTTGTGTAGCTTATTTCAGCATTAGCCCTGCTGTGTAGATGCACTCTTACTCTGTATATACTCCCACTGAAATGAACAGAACTACTTGTGGAACAAAGTAATACATGCTGGGCATAAGAATAGAGCCCCAAGTGAATGAAGTTTGCACAACTGGGTTCACAGTATTGAAGGAGACAGAGGTTCTGTGTCTGACAGAGCTTGAAGCAATTAAAACAAAATTAAGACTCTCAGAAAAAAAGCACTTTAATAGCCCTATACAGTTCTTGCTATGAGTTGTGTTTACTGAGCAAGTGACCTTTATAAGATTATTGTTTATGATCTTGCAGTATGTGCCAGAATAGGAGAAAAGAATATTCCAATTTATTTCAAAGGTTACATATCAAAACTGAATATGCAGTACAACAGCATTATCATATTGTCTAGTTTTAACATAGGAGATCAGAGCCCTAGCATTATATGCCTTCAAGGCACTTTTTTTTATTCCTATAGTATAGAGACTAGAGGTGAGTGAATAATTTGTAGCAAATAACACATTCAATACATTTCACCATTTTTCCTTGATTGTAAAGTGTTCAAAAAGAGATCGGGAAATTCTTAAGTCTTTTTGATTATTTTAATTATTCACCAAATTCTTCAGTGAAATAATTTTTGGTTTGCAGATTGCTTGAAAACAGCTGAGAATATTCAAAGTTTGCACGTTCTGATGGTTAATTGCACTCCCATCACTATGAGATGAAAATGCTCAGCACCTCTGAAAACTGGACTACCTCAATTATATATTAAAATAGATTTAATCGCTTAATTTAAAGAAACTCAATTTGAATACTTTGACCTTGTGTTTTGAGATGGTTAAAAACATAAATATTTTTCTAATATTTTCCACACAATTATTGTGCTTGCCAGAGGTAGTTGCATGACCATGAACGGGAGGAAAGGTTGGTCTAGGAGACACGCTCTACATTAAAATGTGTTCCACAGCATAAAGACTTTTGGAAACCCCTGGTGTAGAAAGTTACAATTCACAATCTGTTGCTTAGTTACAGGAGTCTTGTGGAATTGTTTCTGCTCTCAGATTGGATGACAACTGTTCAGCATTAACGGACCCATACTGAAAGCTGTAGGACACCACACATGTGCAGCAATGTGTCCATACGGACTAGTGTATACTATCAGTACTTTGACATTCACTAGCAACATATATCTCAATGCTCAAACTTAAAATTTGCTTCTTACAAATATTCATGCTAGTAATTCTCAAGTGTTTGGATGTTCACAGAAAATGAGGACTAAAGGTTATGAACATGACCAAATTGGAATTTATCTCTGAATTAATATGAATATTCATAGACAAATTTTGCATTATTCCCTCTGCTACAGACACATTCTCTTCTGATTTACACTGGTGTAAGTGAGCAATAAATCTACTAAAATGAGTAGTTACACTGGTCTAAAAATTGTGTAAGTGAGAGGAAGTCCATTATTTCTTATTTTCAAAATGGAATAACTCTAACATTCCCTATTTATTATTAAAACAGAAGAATAATTTGCTCTCTTTTGGGAAAACATAGGGCAAGCTGTTTTTCTGCTGCTAGCTAAAGCTAGTGATGCACTGTGATACTGAGCGTTCTTGTACATAATGGTACTATTCCTTTTAAATAAAAAAAACCAGTTGTTTCACTAAAAAAATTGGGTTTTTTAGGTTCTTTGGATTTATTACAAAAAAACCTTTGAGCTGCTAGTGGAAAAGGTCCATTGCAGAAGAAAGCAGGACCTGGTCTCAGACAATGGGGAAGTTGACTATTAGTAAGACAGTCACATGACAAAAAGTAACAAGAGAAAAAATATGGAAAAATTGGAGAACACAGATTCTTCACGTTGTGATTTAGCCAAGTACTTAAACAGTTGTCAGCTTTAAGCACATGAGTAGTCCCACTAATTTTAATAAAATTACAGTACTCATATGCTTAAAGTTAGTCACTAAGTACCTTGCTGGATTTTCAGCTACAACACAGTGAATCACATTTATTTGAATCCTTTTAACCTGAAAATCCCTTTTATCCAAATCTAGATTATGTCTCCTTTTCTCAATTTGAATTAGTTGGCCAATCATTTCCCATTTTATCTGTATGCTCTTGGATAAATCATGAATCATTTTCAATAAATGAGGTTGGACTGTATTTACTAGGGATCATTTAAAAAACCCCAAAAACCTAGCCCAAGTCTGCCTTTTACTTAGACACCTGGGCTACGTCTAGACTACATCCCTCTGTCGGCAGAGGGATGTAAATGAAGCACTTTGAAAGTGCAAATGAAGCGGGGATTTAAATATCCTGCACTTCATTTGCATAATCACGTAATGGCACTCTTTCGAAAAAGCGCTATTTCGAAATTGAAACTGCAGTCTAGAGGCGGTTCTTTGAAAATGGGGCACTTTTTCAAAAGATCCTGTAAACCTCATTTTTTGAGGTTTACAGGATTTTTCAAAAAAGGCTTTTATTTTCTATTTGAGGATGTATCTTCACTAGTAACACCAGTATAGATGCTTACTGAGCAATGGAAGAATTCATTCCACTGCTGTAATAAATCCAGGAGGTAGCTAGTTGGAAAAATTCTTCTGTTGATATAGCAGTGCCTACATGGGGGCTTAAGTTGGCCTAACAATGTCTAACAGAGGAGTGAATTTTTCAAACCCCTCAGTCGACTTCACTTTGTAGTGCAGGCCCACCCACAAACTCCTAAATTTCATCAACATTTTACTATATGTCCCAATTTACTAGCTGGCCAGAGCAATGTACAAAATCATGTTGTGAGTTATAGCAGAGCCAACAAACTAGTTTAGGTTAGAGTCATTGATGGCTAGTTGACAGTTTCAAGAAAAACCAATGGTTGCCGAATGGGCTGCCTATTGTTTTTTTTGAAGACTGACCCAAACCATTTCTCACCTAGCTTCTTAGCTAATCCCTGGACTATTAAGTAGTATTCACTCCTAATGGCATTTCTTACTTGTCCTTTAATTATACATCAATAAAGTCCAACAGTTATAGATGGATTTAATCTCAGCTACCCTACTTATTTATATAGTGCCAATCATCTCACTGCACAAGCATCCTGTTTTGACTTGTATGGGTGACAGCCAAAAAGCTATGTAAAACGTATCATGAAGAAAAGAAAGGCTTTGTTTTGCTTTTTAGTAAAGCCTTTTTTCAGGTTATCCTTATATCTAAAGTAAGTAATCTTTCCCAGCTTGTTTTCTTTAGTACCCAGCTTCTGGTTATGTTTTATACAAGGCAAAATGAAGGTTTGGCTTTGAGGTCCCAGAAAACTCATTGGCCAGGTGCATCAGCAATTCAGAGAAGTGCACATGAATGAATACAGCAGAGAACTGGTACAGATCAGAGGAATCTACACAAGCTGCTATATCAATTCAGCTTCATTTATTAAAAGGAATTGCCAAGACACTCTGTACTGGACTCTCCATTATCACTTACAGAACAGCAGGTCAAACTATACAAGAAATCTCTGCTCTTGTCTTTTGTGGATGCAGAAGTCTTAATCAGAGGTTGAACACAAATCCCTTTTCAGATCAGAGAATCTGATCCCATCTGGCCTGACTGTCGTGTATGTCTCATTTGTCCCTATTTCTCATATCAAATTCACCATTGTTACAATAACCTCTAATGACATAAAACTCAGAAAATACTATTGTAATCTGATATATGTATTCTGAAAATTTCCATTTAGGGTTGGAGCATTTTCTGACATGAAGCACACTCCTCAACTAGCTGATTAGCTAAAGCAGTGTGACACATCTTTCAATTTGTGCAGCAAATTTCTGCAATATTCTTTCACTTGTGTATGAATTATTTCTGTTATTTCCATTCCGATTATCTCAACTTCTTCATTCTATCCTGATCTGCTCTCTTATATATGATTTTCTGAAAGTTACATCAGATGACAGCATACCTAAAGAAGCTGTTACAGTAACAAATACTCCACATAAATAATTTGCCTCTATAGGTTAATTTGTATTTTAATGACTGAGGTGATAGAGAATTCCTTATATCAATGAACTAACATTCAATAGTAGACCTTTCTGAATTTTTCCCAAAATTTTAAATTCTCAAAACAACTTCAACTTGCGCTGCTCAATAATGAGATATTTTTGCAGACTATATCTACTCTCATAATTAAGATTGTGATTTTACCCTGCTATAATATCTTCAAGAAGAGTAATTTCTATATATTTTTCATGTGATAAGTAGAGAAAAACATTGCACAATTGTGAGATAATTTAGAGAAACCACATTTGAGATACTGAGTAGCAGTAAATCATGTTTTGAAAATTGTTTTGATAGGGTTTTGCCATATACTATTTCAAAAATGGCAAGTTCTAGGAACTTTAATCTGTATTTGAAACATCATGGCAAGATTTTAGTACACAGGACCAATTTTCAGGTGGGAAAAGTATATCCGGGAAGTTTAAGTATGAATGGTTCGACTTTCCCTGCAGCAATGAACCAATGAAAATACTCACAAGAATGAAATTGGAGGGTGCAGAATCAAAGCTTCAATAACGGAATATCTTCCATATTCAATCTGTCACAAATGTGAAACTAATGCAAATGGGCAAACATAATCCTTTAATTGGCTTATGGATACAAAATTCTCTATGCTCAACCACAAATGCATATGATGAACTGAATTCAGGAATAAATGAAATGCCTGTGGAAGGCAAGGTGAGTTGTGTCCATTTAAGCCAGTGCTGAACTGAATCTGTTATCTATACATTTTCGTTTTTCCATTAGAATCTCTGAGTTAGGGGAAATATATGTAAAAATAACATAATTCAGTTGTTTCTCAATTTTAGCTTTCAGCACAGGCGTATTAATCAGGGATTGCTGACCTAATGTGCTATTTGAAAGACTGCAGTGTCATGGCAGAGCTATAGTCTTGTGCAGATGCTGTTGCTGGCCCTTTAAATAGATTACTGCAGTTTTTGATGCTAAGAGTGTGCAGATCTAAGATCAGAATCACTAGGATATGGGTGAGAAAGGGAGAGATTAGGCAAGAGATATTACTGACAAACCTACCACAGTAAAAAACAATAGCAGTAAAACCAAAGTGACAACACAATCATTTATGTGATTCCAATTTGAAAGAACATCAGTTTAAAATTTGTAATCTTATCAATTTGTTGTAAGAACCAAAAAAAAAAAAAAAAATGAAAACTGTGAGAGCTGACATAAATATAGCTTTTGTCATATTCTACACTGGTAGCATCACCCCACCCAATTAAAATAAAATCCAGTTTATCAGATGGAACCAGTTAGATATGTTAAGATTACTTTACTTTAAAAGAAAGATATTGCCAATATCTAATTATATATATACATGTTCCCAAGGTAAATTATTGTTAAAGCCATTATCCTGAACATGCTCTTATACAACAGTGTCATCTAGTGGACATTGGTCAAACTGTTTGCTAAACAGGAAGATGGAGGCTGGGTAAAAATGCAGTTTTAAAAGAAAAAAGAAAAGAAAAGAAATGTAATTTATTGAATTTCATAGAATGAAGCAATTTAAATTAATAACTTCTAATGTTATACATCATTATAGCACCAACTCTTTTGTCATGGTTGCAGAAAAATAAAATACTTATAATGACACGTAACAAAAAGTCATGTATAACAATTACTTAGCCCTCAATCCTTGAACTCTTCTCTTCCCATGCGTATGCATAAGAAACTGGCCACAATCTGACCATGTGTAAGTTAGTTTTGAAGTCTTCATGAATGTAAGAGAGGCAATCAAATTAACAGGTTAGTAGGTTTCTTTATCATAGTTATAGAAAACATTGGCCTTTGCTGTGATATCAAAGGATTTCATTAGTCTATATTCACATGTATTCCAAAGAGCTCTAGTCACCTCCAATATGAGAAAATTCACCATAGGCTAAAATAAAATACGTCTCAACTTTACTTACATTTTTCAACACTTAGATGACTGCCGTTTCTTCGTATTATTTTTATAGTGCCTGAAAGTTTTCTAGGTGCTTTATAGAGCACAGAAAAGGACTGCTCATAGCAATGTATTTTCATAAGAGCTTCTGAAGCAGTCAGTTACTCTATTTAAAAAATTAACTCCTTTCCTATAAGACCGATGGCCAATATGGTCTTCGTTTAGATTCTAGAGAACAAGATATATCGATATTTATTTTAAAAGTAAGAACTTTGTTTTCTAGCTCCAGTGGAAACTTCTGGCTGGTGACATTAGTGGTATGTGACCTTAATACATTTGAGATCAAGACATAGCCATAATATTGGTAAACATCATCATACTGTGATGCCTGTTCAACAACATATGTGGCCTTGGGACAAAGTAATAACATAAGGAAAGGGTCAGATATCTTTGAAAGCAGCCAACAGTGAACAGCCTTGAGATGTTGATTCCAAAACTTGGTCAATCACAAGACTGGCAATATTTGCACCCATGAGATTCAAATTGAGTTTACGTTACCTTTTGCCAAAATGATCACCTAGGCTTGGCCCCAACACCTTTTGTTAACCCTTAGCCCTCATCATTTTCTTGACATGGACATATGGGTATCGTGATGGTTGGTGCTTTAGAAAGACCTGAAATCAATTGGATTAAATGTGATAGATCTTTTCAAACACCTTCCACAGGTATTTCACAAAACACAATCACATGTTTTCCAGCATCTAATTAAAAGCACCATCTAGTATGACCCTTACTCTAAAATATATCAAGGAAAAATGAAAATTCTTGTGGACACCATTAGAAACACATAAATTGGACTCTATGTTTCTATTAGTCCCTATCATTTTCTGCTGGAGGAATAGTAGCCTCAGGAAACCAATAGCTCTGAAACCCAGCCCCTCATTTATTATTGTTTATCTAGTATCCAACAGCTTGCTGGGCACTTTACAGAACAAAAACACAAGGCCTCTGCCCAGAAGAGTATATAATGGAATTTTGGGTATGAGGTAACATGTAAGACTAACAAGCAATAGTATGAGTTCATGTTAAAGAAGAAGAAAGATTACAGTTATAATATTATTATATGATTGTTCAAATTTAAGATGTGCAAATCTTGTTAAGATTTGCTTTTTTAATGTTATGCACTAAATTTTTGTTGGTCACATGGAAATCATCATATCCCTCATCCAATCACAGGAAGCAGAAACAGCACAGAAGAGAGCAGTTGGGCAGCATAAAGAAGATCATGAATAATAAATATTCTAAGCATTAGCCACAGCGGATAGTTCAGTAGGAAATTGTAGTGAATTATGCCAGCAAATTGAGGCCTGTCTTCCTGGGTTGTATATGGCCCATATTTATTGACCTTCAGAGCACATTGTAAAGCTTATCTCCCAAGCTTTTAGGAAGGAAAAGCATAAATTGAGGGCTGAGATTTATGCATCAAGGACTGATCTCTGATTAAAGAGAGGCTTTTTTCACCCCTTTCTTGAATTTGTGAAGTTGGCAGTATTTTAACAGGCTTTGGAGAATGCAGCATTCTCAGAAAGGGCCTCACTGAGTCAGCAACTTTCTTCAGTGGCCATAAAGAAACAATGTAGATTTATTTATACAGAAACCATGTAGCCCTACAAAAGTTAGTCCTGTGTGGAAATGTCCCACAACCCCTATGTGAAAGAATGCACACAGTGACCTGCACAAATCAGCAGTACACTAGCTATCTGGCTTTGATCTTCCCCCAAAAGGGAAGTACTTGAGCTCAGTGTGCGCTCCTCAGTTAATTGCTCATGTGAAAACAGGACTTTGCTTACATCCCCAAGTTGGCAATCCAGCTTCTATTCCAGATTCTTCCACTGTATTGCTCTGTGAGTTTAGGCCGGGTTGATGCTATTTCCCCTCTCCCAGTTTTATGCAGGCTGCTATATCTATTCTGCTCTTTTTGGTTCTATCTGTTTGGTTGTAGTTTTGCTACACCTAGATCCCTGGATAGGTGCTGTATATAAATCTGAGCAACTATACTAAGAATGAACTGTTCACAATTTCAAATAATGAAAAGAAAAAAAACTAATAGAAATTGTAGGCTGTCCATGGACAGTTTGTGAACAGTGAAAGGGAAAGTTATGAAGTACCTTTTTACAATATTAATCATTTGTTTGCACTAATCATATTGCTGGCAAACTGAACCCTCAGTTCCATTTGTGAAAGGGTGACAGTGAACTATCCCCTGAAGTCTCAAACCTCCAACATATCTCCTTCTTCCCAAACCATTCAGTAGGGGCTTCTAACGGCACTTCATGAGCACTCACTAGTAAGCTCTAGACCCCTACTGTTCTCTTTAAAGATGTATAATAGGCTTTCACCGTGGTAACAATGCCTGAACCTAGTGCCAACCTTCTGGTGTCTCCATGAATGTCCTAGAATTGAGCTTTTTCAGGTAAAATGAAGGCTTTTATGAATATCTACACTATGCAAACATCCTTCCACAAAGTCTACCACTAAAATTCAATGGGTTCAAGGTTTGCTGTAAATATTTCACAAAGCTTCTTATGTGCGTACCACCCAGTACTGCATGCCAGATGTACTCAAATGTTTATCAACTTGTAATTATCTTCTAATAACTGGCCTGGCTAATAAAGATTTTCTTTTAGATCAAGTTTGACAGGCCCATAGTTGACCATAAGAGGCAACATTTTACTGGATAGGGCACCAGACTAGAAGTACAAAAACCTGATTTCCATTCCAAATTCTTGTAATGGGTTGTTCTTTGATTTTGTGCAAATCATAATGTTGATCTGTGCCTTGTTTCCCCCTCTTTAAAATGTGAATAATGCTTCCCTACCACTGTAAAGCATCAAAATGTCCTTGGATGAAAAGTAAGTGCATGACTGTGCTGGCTGTAGTTGTTAATTTTGAGGAGGACTGTTATTTCTCTTTTTTCATTATGCATATGTGTGATTTTTTTAGCTGATGACCAATATGCCTGTCCTTAATTCTCAAACACTAAAATTCTTAATTATTTACCCCCATTTGATTCACAATATTACACAAACCTTAGCTCTACCCTTTCCATTTTTCTGTGTTGGACACATGAATGTGATTTTATATAGTGTTATTGTATATTAAAGATTTAACAGAGAATATATCAGATCTCTTTGAATTTTCAGACTGTGATGTGTTGGTAAAATAGAAAGATAATTAACTAAAAATGGCATGATTGTTCCACTTAGTGCTAAGAAACATGTTGATTGTATAGTCTATTATATAGTATACTCAAATAAATATAATGCTTTCAAATTTGTATTTTAACTATCATGTATTGCACCTCAGATATGTAGTTTTATTGAAGTAAGTAATATTGATGTCTGTGTTAGCATGAGATTGCAGCATATTGGAAATGAATCCTTTTAATAGGAAATGGGATTTTATCATCTGAGCTGTGGGTTATTTTGACTATAGCTATTTTAAAAAATGGGATAAACACTCCAGAATTTCCTATTAAAGGAATTTCCCATCCCATTTCCTATTAAAGGGATTCATTTCCAATATGCTGCAATCTCATGCTAACACAGACATCAATATTACTTACTTCAATAAAACTACATATCTAAGGTGCAATACATGATAGTTAAAATACAAATAACAAGCTGAAAAATAAAAATGTGCACGAAGGCAACAAAGAACAGGAATACATAGGAACCTGCTCATACATGCAGCATTTAATAAAAATCAGATTTAATGTAAAGTGTGAATTGCTTCTTCCTCTTGTGGATTGTGTATTTCTTCAGAACCATCACTTCACAATGTAATGTCAGAATGAAACACAAAAGGGAAAATTTTCCAACAATTGGAATTGCCATGGTAACACCCTAGATTTCAGATAAAATTTAGTCTTGTATAGATAGTCACAATAACACTTGTTTTTCAGCTGGGTGCAGTACTGCATGTGAAAAGCACTTTGGTCTATCCAGTTAAATATAGAAGGCATAATTCAGATTATTTCACACAAACATCTAGCATTTCAATAACTCCACAAAAGTATTTAACCTTTAAAAACACAGTATTTTCCAGAATTCTATGAATCATCTGGAGGAACTAGGTATGGGTATCAATATTAATGCAGTTGTTTGTGTCACTAATAGGGACAAAGTGAATACTATTCTACAAAGCCTCTCTCAGTTGCTTATACATTTCTCAAGCAAATTCCTTTGGACTGAGTTATCCATACTTTGTTTTATATTGTGGGAAGCTAGAATGAAATTAATTGATACATATAAGTTACAGGAGAATGGAAAAATATACTTCGCCTTTTGATTTTGGTCAGGATTTTTTCTTTCAAATAACTTAAAAGAATTGTTAAAACCAGTACATTCAAACCTTGCCTACTTCATGGATTTCACTGAGAATTATAAATCCAGCCAAGTATTATGAAAATAAATTAGGTTATTTTGAAGTATGAATGTTTCATATATGTATAGTAGAACTGTTAAACTATAAGAATATCTAGGGCCTGATCTTGTAGTTCTTACTATGACAAAAATCTCTGTGAAATGGTGGAATGATCTAACATAAACATGTGTGCCTTTTCTGAATTTGTGATTATTTTAACTTAATACTGTACTTGACTCTCAGTCAGGGAGTGGAAACATGATTCAAGCAAAAAGCAGTTTGCATTTCAAAATTCATATACCGTAGACTTCCGATAATCCGGAACCTTTGGGACCTAGGTGGTGCCGGATTATCGGATATGCCGGACTATCAGGAGGTACTATAAGCTGGTTATATATATACTGTATATAAAGTGTTCTTAACCCTTTTTATTGTACATACTGTGTACAGTATACTGTAATGTTTTAGTTTTTTAAACCCTTTTTTACCCTTTTCGCTCGGTTCAGCTGCTGCCGCTGTTGCCTTGTGACTCGTTTTTTGCAGAAGCTCACTCACTAGGCTCTTGCCATTTTGATGCTGGACTATCAGGAGTGCCGTACAATTGGATGCCGGACTATTGGAGTTTTACTGTACTTGCAGTGAACTGCTCTCAAACTAGCTACAGATCAAGTTATAAAGAAAAGTCAGCAAATAATTTTGAGATAATCTTGATTACTTCTGAATCAGTTCAACAACAACTAAACAAGGATTGTGAAATTATTAATTATGAATTACTTTTTCAGGTCTGTGTGTAGTATAGAAAAGGCTGAATGATTGTTCTAGGAAAACCCATAAACTGGGAATGTCTTGATTTTTGAGTGTTAGGGAAATTGCAATGAAATCTACCAACAAGACAAATCTGAATGAAGGTACTTGATCTGCATGAGGATGTTTCACATTTTCAAGGAGAAGAAAGAGAAATATAATGGAAATACTTAGCCAATGGAGTGAGAAGAATCAAGCATCAGACAGTGGCCAAAGGTCCATTTTATAGCTCCAAATGTTTGTCTGCCAGTATGTAAAGGGTCAGCTATCAAAAAAAACATGGGGAGAATAATTTTTATAGGAAGTCCATTGTATATTAGGGAGTTTCACTGGTGTTGACCCAGTATTAAAGAAAGGCACTTATTGGGAAGGGCCTGATTTCCCACATTTGTGAGGGCATAGAATCTGCCTGAAAGAAACCCAGGATCCTGGTGTTTAAATAGCTATACCTTTTTGTTGAAATTAGGTGCAAAACTCCCATTGACTTCAATGGGGTCAGCCTTTCAACCTAAGTTCCTAAAATAAAAAAATGAAATGCAATTTTGACATCAAACACCTCCCGTGTTTAAAGGTACCATGAGTGTCTGAGAAATATACACACAACCCTAAAAAAAAGGATCTCTGGAATCCCCACCCCATAAAAAAAAAATCAAATTCTGCTTATTATGTGTCCTCAATCCGTGTTGAAGTTAATTTGCTTAAGGACTGAGCACTTGTGGAAGCTGTTCAGCACATTATGAATCAGGCCCTGAGTAGCCAGGATATGTTATATTAGGATATGCTACTTACGTTTGGTTAATTCTATCAGTGTTAATGCAGTGAGGCATACTGGAATAGAGAAGGGGAATTTCTGCCTAGATTTCTGTACTGCCATTGATATTGATTTTAATTATACAATGAAATTCTTTTGGCTTTATTAGAAAAGAGTCCATTTTGTGAAAGACTTTCCTTTTATTATTTAATTATTTAATTATTATTAATTACTGTTTAATTAATGATTTTTAAAGAAAAAATTAATGGAGACTTAGAGTATAGTATTTTGCCCCTCTGCAGCCCCAACCCCAATCATATTTTATATAGGGGGGAAAAAAGATGTCCTTGAAGACCCAGATTGGTTTGGAACATGCTTTCCTTGCTGTTCAGACAGCAGATCTCATGGTAAACATATGTCTCCTCTGCCAGGAATATCCATCCTATATGATATGAGACAACATATTGTGTTGAATTGTGGAAGCTTAGTGCTGAGAGATAGTGGCCCCAAATAGACAATTGGGGATGTGGGGGAAAATGAAGGGGATACATACAAGGGATAGGCCATACCACTGTGTCTCTTTTTTGCCCTTTTCTTTGCTGCACTGGGATTTTTCTCTATTGAAGTGGCATCCCCTTGAAGGGAAAAGCAATTTAGGATTCTATGTATTCAGGAGCCATTTCTGCATGGTGCAGTTGTGATTTTATTATGCAGTGTTGTGTTCTAATAGTCATTTGAATTATTCTTAAAATATTTCCTTGCACATTACAATGATTCTTTTACCAATAACTAAAGATGTGGTCTCCATGAAGCATCATTTACTTCAGGGGAGCACAGCTGCAACAGAGCAAAATGCCTGGGGCAGCAACAGCCATAGGGAAGCAGAGGGAACCATCATCTCCTGTCTATTTGAAGAGAGGAAAAATCATTCTTTTAAAGTGTGTACTTGCAAACACCTCACATAGCTACAGCCCCAGTTAAAACTGGGTCTGGGTCCCTCTTGTTGTATTTCATCTAGGGATTTTTCCTATTCTGTGTTATTTTTTATTTGTTTATTTATTTATGTTCCAAAGTATTTGTTTCAACAGCAAAATAAGTCATGTGACAGGCTCCATTTTTAGAATTATTAGCTATTTGATGATGTCTCCTTAGGTAGCTGAGTGAAAAAGCGACAAGAAAAGAGACAGAACATATCTGAGTGTAAAGAACCTCTGTGGGTGTTGATGAAAGAATGTGGAAAAACAGCAAGAACTGTGGATAATGGAAGATTGCTAGTGCAGGTAGTGGGCTTATCTATATGACAAATTGATGAAGAGTGACTAGGAAAACAATGTTGATTTAACGCTGGCAATTTGAAACATAGGCTGCACAGCTGTTTCAGACAGAAATACCAAGATAAATTCAGAAGCAACCTCTGCTCTGACAGATTAATAAAATACCAGGAATTCTTTGAGCTTCTTAGAGGGAGAGGTCACTAAAGAGCCCTAAAAATATGAGATGCTCTACATAAAAATACAGGAAAAGCTCACAACTGCCTGTTATCAAGTAAACTCTTTTAAAAGATAGCTTGGCTTTTTTTGCAGACAAGACAAAGTAAGTATTAGACAAAACAGTAAAGAATCAAATATCTCCTCTTGACACAAAACAAAAAGCATCAGAAAATCTGCCAGTGGTAGAAATGTCCATTACCTTCAAAATGGCCAAATTTTTAAAAATGAGCTAATAAGAAAAATACAAGTTGGTCAAATGCTGAAATTTAGAATTCATAAACTCATTAGAGTTTACAGGAATGGTAGCCAGTCACATGGAAAATACACACTTTTCGCAGAGCAGAAATTAATTAGGCAGGTAGGAAAAGCTTGAAAGCAGCCAGACTGAATGGGTGCCACCATGTTGGTCATTGATTTGAATCCCCCTCTAATGTATGACTGAATAAGGAGATCCACATTCTCCAGAATAAAAAAGTCCATAGATCAGGGATGGCCGAACCACAGCTCATGAGCCATGAGTGGCTCTTTTACAGTTAAAATGTGGCTCTCAGGGACCCCGACAGCCCCCCATTCTCCACCTACCAGATTGGGGGAAGGGTGAGAGCTATGGATCTCTGCCTTGCAGAGGAGTTGGAGCTTCTGCCCAGTCGGGAGTTGGTCTCAGGGCTTCAGCCCCCTTGCAGCATACCTGTCAGGGCTTGGGGCTTTAGCAGGAGCAGAACTGAAGCCCCAAGTGTCGGCAGGCACCTCCCATGGGCATAAGCGCAGACTTCCCCTCTAATCTGGGGGTCCTTACCCCCTTTGTTCCTTTCACCCCCAGCCCCACTCTCATTCCACCCCTTCTAACAAGACTCTGCTCCACCGATTCCCCACCTCCTCCCCCAAGCACACCACATCCCCATTCCTTCCCCTCTTCCCCTATGCCACAGACACACTAGTTTGCAGTGGGTGGGAGGTGCTGGGAGGGGAGGTGAGGAGTTGGTCAGCAGGGCTACTGGCAGGTGAAAAGATCTGGGTGGAAGTGAGTAAAGGAGAGATTTAAGCACCTGCTAATTTTTACCTATGGGTGCTCCAGCCCCGCAGCACTCACAGAGTTGGCGCCTATGCACAGGGCAGAGAAGCCTCAAGACCCAGTAGGTGTGCCCCAGTTTTCAAACATCTGAAGATTGTCATATGCTTCTTGGAGGGTCAGTAAGTTTGCCCACCTCTGCCAAAGATCCTAACACTGTTTCTTGTATATCTGCCAGCTGTGTATTTGCAGTCTCTGTAGTCACTGGTAATAAAACAATGATTCTACCATTTCATTAATTGATATTTTTGCACAATTCAAATCAGAAAACCCCTGCATTTTGGCTGGGTTTCAGAGAATGAGTCCGTTTACCAATATTGCTCCAACTCCAAACAGTCCAGTATTCTCTGCGTAGCCTCAATGAATCAGGGCCTTTTCATTGTCTGCTCCAAACCCCAGTGAAAAATAATGAGGATTAATTTGTAGACGAGTGTTGCAGGAGTTAGCTCTTTGCTGAAAGTCCCTCCCTGTACACTCCCTAACTGGAAAAATGCTCATAAACTGATAGACAAGATAATAGTAGAATTGATTGCACGGATTTGATCCTCCCACCATCCACCTCAAAAAGGGAAATACTCTTATTCAATGTAAAAGCCCAGTCATTAATTATTCATACCAATGCAGGTCTGATTCCAGGGGTTACAGCAATGTCAAGTGAAAACATGTCAGGCTGCCAAGAGATGCCAATGATGTGGAATAATTCTTCTGGAGATGATACATTTAGCCCCTCATTTGATAAAGCTGATGAAACTTCTCCTTAGAGGAGTACATTTGAAATTCTTACATTTCTTCACAGATTGTCAAAAAACTTTATGCTTAATTTCCGGAAAACTGAAAAATTAAACCAAAATCGGTATTTTATTTTTAATTTTATTACAGTTGAACTAGGGGGCTGCAATCCCTGCTCACTATGCTCACCAACCCCCTCTCTTGGGGGCAGAGGTCAGCAACCTTTTCAAACCAAAGAGCCAAACTACATCAACATTCAGAACAGCTGGTCAACAAAGAGCCGTATAAGAACCATAGAATCATAGAATACTTAGGACTAGAAGGGACCTTGAGAGGTCATCATCGAGTCCAGTCCCCTGCCCTCATGGCAGGACCAAATACTGTCTAGACCATCCCTGATAGATATTTATCTAACCTACTCTTAAATATCTCCGCAGATGGAGATTCCACAACCTCCCTGGGCAATTTATTCCAGTGTCTGACTTCCCTGACAGTTAGGAACTTTTTCCTAATGTCCAACCTAAACCTCCCCTTGCTGCAGTTTAAGCCCATTGCTTCTTGTTCTATCCTCAGAGGCCAAGATGAACAAGTTTTCTCCCTCCTCCTTATGACACCCTTTTAGATATCTAAAAACTGCTATCATGTCACCCCTCAATCGTCTCTTTTCTAAACTAAACAAACCCAATTCCTTCAGCCTTCCCTCATAGGTCATGTTCTCTAGACCTTTAATCATTCTCGTTGCTCTTCTCTGGACCCTCTCCAATTTCTCCACATCTTTCTTGAAATGCGGTGCCCAGAACTGGACACAATACTCCAACTGAGGCCTAACCAGTGCAGAGTAGAGTGGAAGAATGACTTCTCGTGTCTTGCTCACAACACACCTGTTAATGCATCCCAGAATCATGTTTGCTTTATTTCCAACAGCATCACACTGCTGACTCATATTCAACTTGTGGTCCATTATAACCCCTAGATCCCTTTCTGCCGTACTCCTTCCTAGACAGTTGCTTCCCATGCTGTATGTATGAAACTGATTGTTCCTTCCTAAGTGGAGCACTTTGCATTTGTCTTTATTAAACTTCATCCTATTTACCTCAGACCATTTCTCCAATTTGTCCAGGTCATTTTGAATTATTACCCTATCCTCCAGATTAGCCGCAACCCCTCCCAGCTTGGTATCATCTGCAAACTTAATAAGCGTACTTTCTACACCAATATCTAAATCGTTGATGAAGATATTGAACAGAGCAGTCCCAAAACAGACCCTCACGGAACCCCACTTGTTATGCCTTTCCAGCAGGATTGTGAACCATTAATAACTACTCTCTGAGTACGGTTATCCAGCCAGTTATGCACCCACCTTATAGTAGCCCCATCTAAGTTGTATTTACCTAGTTTATTGATAAGAATATCATGCGAGACCGTATCAAACACCTTACTAAAGTCTAGGTATACCACATCCACCGCTTCTCCCTTATCCACAAGACTCGTTATCCTATTAAAGAAAGCTATGAGATTGGTTTGACACGATTTGTTCTTTACAAATCCATGCTGGCTGTTCCCTATCACCTTGCCACATTCCAAGTGTTTACAGATGATTTCCTTAATTACTTGCTCCATTATCTTCCCTGGCACAGAAGTTAAACTAACTGGTCTGTAGTTTCCTGGGTTGTTCTTATTTCCCTTTTTATAAATGGGCACTATATTTGCCCTTTTCCAGTCTTCTGGAATCTCTCCTGTCTCCCACGATTTTCCAAAGATGATAGCTAGAGGCTCAGATACCTCCTCTATCAGCTCCTTGAGTATTCTAGGATGCATTTCATCAGGCCCTGGTGACTTGCAGGCATCTAACTTTCTAGGTGATTTTTGACTTGTTCTTTTTTTATTTTACCTTCTAAAACTACCCCTTCCCACTAGCATTTACTATGTTAGGCATTCCTACAGACTTCTCGGTGAAGACCGAAACAAAGAAGTCATTGAGCATCTCTGCCATTTCCAAGTTTCCTGTTACTGTTTCTCCCTCCTCACTGACCAGTGGGCCTACCCTCTCCTTGGTCTTCCTCTTGCTTCTAATGTATTTATAAAAAGTCTTCTTGTTTCCCTTTATTCCGTAGCTAGTTTGAGCTCATTCTGTGCCTTTGCCTTTCTAATCTTGCCCCTGCATTCCTGTGCTGTTTGCCTATATTCATCCTTTGTAATTTGTCCTACTTTCCATTTTTATATGACTCCTTTTTATTTTTAGATCATGCAAGATCTCGTGGTTAAGCCAAGGCGGTCTTTTGCCGTATTTTCTATCTTTCCGACACATCGGAATAGCTTGCTTTTGGGCCCTTAACAATGTCCCTTTGAAAAACTGCCAACTCTCCTCGGTTGTTTTCCCCTCAGTCTCGATTCCCATGGGACCTTACCTATCAGCTCTCTGAGCTTACCAAAATCCGCCTTCCGAAATCCATTGTCTCTATTTTGCTGTTCTCCCTTCTACCCTTCCTTAGAATTGTGAACTCTATGATTTCATGATCACTTTCACCCAAGCTGCCTTCCACTTTCAAATTCTCAACCAGTTCCTCCCTATTTGTTAGGATCAAATCTAGAACAGCTTCCCCTGGTAGCTTTTTCAACCTTCTGAAATAAAAGTTGTCTCCAATGCAGTCCAAAACTTATTAGATAGTCTGTGCCCAGTGTTATTTTCCCAACATATATCTGGATAGTTGAAGTCCCCCATCACCACCAAATCTTGGGCTTTGGATGATTTTGTTAGTTGTTTGAAAAAGCCTCATCCTCTTCTTCCACCTGGGTAGGTGGCCTGTAGTAGACTCCTAGCATGACATCACCTTTGTTTTTAATCCCTTTTAGCCTAACCCAGAGACTCTCAACACTTCCGTCTCCTATGTCCATCTCCACCTCACTCCAAGTGTGTTCATTTTTAATGTATAAGGCAATACCTTCTCCCTTTTTTCCCTGTCTATCTTTCCTGAGTAAGCTGTACCCTTCCATACAAACATTCCAATCATGTGTATTATCCCACCAAGTTTCTGTGATGCCAACAATGTCATAATTGTACTTATTTATTAGCACTTCCAATTCTTCCTGCTTATTTCCCATACTTCTCGCATTTGTATATAGGCATCTAAGATCCTGATTTGACCTTGCCTCCCAGTTTTGCCCTGACCCTCCTTTCTCTCTGCCATTGTAGCTCCCTCCCATTTCCTACCCATCTCCCAGGTCTCCATGTTCTCCACTTACCTGTGGGCTTTGCTCACCTGTCCCCGTCGAACCTAGTTTAAAGCCCTCCTCACTAGGTTAGCCAATCTGTATGCAAACAGGGTCTTCCCCCTCCTTGTAAGGTGGACGCCATCCCTGCTTAGCAGTCCTTTCTGGAATAGCATCCCATGGTCGAGGAAGCCATGGCGACACCATCCTTGCAGGCAGGCATTCACCTCCAGGATGCCTTTTGAAATAGCTTATTTCAAAATAGCACATTTACACGGCAAGGAAGCCTCAAAATTAGTCTGAGGCAGGCTTCAGACTACCTCGATGTAGGCATGCTATTACAATTTAGAGCCCCAGGAGGAATAACTTAGAATGGCCCTGGTGAGGGGCTATTTCGAAATAGCTGAAGTGGAGCATCAACACACGCCTTATTTCGAAATAGCTGTTTCGGAATAGGCATTATTCTTTGTAGAATGAGGTTTACAGAAGTCAGAATAAGCCATCTGTTATTTCAAAATTATTTTGAAATAACAGAATTGCTGTGTAGACGCTCGCATAGTTATTTCAGCATAACGGTCATTATTCCGAAATAACTTTGCTGTGTAGACACACCCTCAGTGATGATCAAGTAAATGTCAAGATACTGTTCTCTCCAGCTCTGATGCTGTTTGTTTCAGTCCCACAAAATTAGCTCTTCTGCTGCCCGGTCCTGTCCAACTAAGACAGTTCTGTTTAGGACTGTCTGAGAGTCTGTAGGCAGGAAATGAAATGAAATGAAATGAAAACTCCTTGATAGTTTTCCAGTCTTTCCAACACAGCCCTACCCACTCAGACAGTGTCCATTCACTCCTCTTGTTGAATGTGAACTACTTAGCTAATCAAAATGCACTATCTGTCAGCTCGAGTGTCCCACGTACCTCAGGCTATGCCTTTCGCAGCTTCACCCTCTTATATAAATACATTTACATGCAGGAAATCATCATTTCCAAAACATAAGGCAAACAGGCTCCAACCAATAGTTACAGAAGATGGCACAGAAATGCACTGGGACAAAATTATAATCATGTAAGTTAAGCCTGGAGGTTATGTCTACACTGAGCAATTAAAAACCCATGGCTAGTCCATGTCAGCTGACTCAGGCTCTCATTGCTCAGGGTAAGGAGCCCTTTAACTTCAGTGTAGATGTTCAAGGTTGGGCTGAAGACTGAGCTCTGGGATCTTCCCCACTCACAAAGACCCGGAACCCAGACCCCAACCCATATATCTACACACAACTTGTGACTAGCACATGTCAGTGACTCAGGCTCTCAGTGCTCTGGCTATGGGCTGTTTTAATTGTATGTAGTTACTTGGGCTGGAATCTGATCTCTGGGACCCTGTAAGTGAGGAAGGTCCCAGGGCTCAAGCTTCATCCTAATCCTGAACATCTACACTGCAGTTAAAGGGTTCCTTATCTGAGCACTGAGAGCCTGAATCAGCTGAAATGGGCCAGCCACTAATTTTTAACTGCAGTTCAGATAGACCCAGAGAGTTTATTTTTTCCTCTTTCTCCTACAGAGAGAGCATAGAGCTTTCTACCTCTGGGGCTTACCTCAGGAATATAAGAACTGTCATATTGGGACAGCCCAGAGTTCTATCCAGTCTAGTATCCCTCCTTGTTAGTTTACTTGGAGGCAGTGGACCAGATTAAGAATCTCACTGTCATTTTCAAGACAAGCTCCCACATGCTGAATATGGTATAAACGTCTCTTTCCAAGTTGTACACTTTGCTCCTCCCTTCTAGCAACGTTGGAAACTTTATGACCACAAAGTTTGGTTACTATAACTCTGTCTTCATGGCACTCTCAGCTCCTCATTTTCAGTTTGTTTGGGATGCAACTACACATTTTTTTACTCACTGATTTGATCAGCTGTGTGTATAAAGTGCCCACATTCCAAACTTTACCTTGGTTGCCTATATATTAGCAGAGATATAGGCTGGCACAGTTGGTTTTAAGAGTGCTGGCCCAGCCTATATTTCATTATATGCTTTTTGTACTGTAAAACTAGTAAAGGAAGTTTTTTTCTATTAGCTACAAAGCCTGTATCTTTTTCAGTATGCTAAATAATAGCAATTTTTCTCATGAAGAGTTTTGGTTCATGGCTGACATGTTTGCTTTCCTTGTCTAATGTTTCACATTCAACCCCGTAAATAGAACAATATTTGGTTGATGTGAGGGTTTAAGGGACAGCCAATGTAGTGGTACACTCCTGTGAAAACCATAGGCCCAGTTCGTTCCTGCTCTGTGGGGCTGTGTCTAGACTACACCTCTCTGTCGACAGAGAGATGTCAATTAGGCACGTTGAAATTGCTAATGAAGTGGGGATTTAAATATGAGGTTTACAAGATCTTTCAAAAAAGGGTTTATTTTTCGAAAGATCCGTGTCTAGACTGTCTTTTTTTTTTTCGAAAAAGCTCAGTTTCAAAAAAAAGCAGTGGCCATGTTTATGTTAATGAAGCATGGGATATTTAAATCCCTGCTTCATTAGCAATTTCGATATGCTTAATCTACATCTTTCTGTCGACAGAGACATGTAGTCTAGACGTACCCTGGCTCATTTATACTGGTTCTGCTGGAGCAGAGGAGCCATGAGTCCAGTGTTGGAAAATTCCCCTAATATAGAGAGAGTCTCCATGTGGAGTATAGTTGGTTATAACTACCCTAATAACCCCATAACTCCCATGCAGGGAGCACATTTGGAGAAAAGGATACAGTACTGCAGCAACTATTCCACTCCAAAGTACTTATATGACTCTCATGCTCCAATTTGGTATGTATTTATCCTCATATGGTACCTGTAAAGTAGGGTATAGTTTCCTAATGGGAAACTGAGGCAGGGTGAGTTTAGGGTGAGCAGAATCTTGATTTTATAGGCTTATTCAGAATTTTTTCTTATATAAAGGCCTATTATCTCCCACCCCAATTTTTAACAATTTCTGTCTGGTCACTTTAGGGGATTTGCTCACAATTACACCAGATGTTCATGGTAAGTGGAACTGAATTTGGTCTCCCAGAGCTGAGATACCACTCTAATCACTGGGCAATCCTTGCTGGCTGCTTGGCAGGCTTCTTGGGACACAGACAACTGGTCTCAAATTAGGGCAGGTCTGAGGCTGTTCTAACACGTACCACAGGCTGAAGTGGCTCCAAGTTGATAGACTGAAAATAGGGACGGGTACAAAGGTGGCATTATAGTTACTTTTGCCCCATCTCCTTGGGCCCTGCATCCAGCATATTACATTTGAAAAGGAATATGTTGCACAAGTTGCTCTCTTTTCACTGTTGTGTTTATCAAATGGCTGCTTTCCTCAGGTATCATCTACAGAACATGGATCTAACATTCTAACCTATTTGTCCAGTTTAATGTAAAACTTTTAAAAAAGTGAATGGATTCAGCATAGATCATTAATTCAACTTAAAGAGGATTCCTGATAAACTTAAAATCAACTACTATAGCATAAAGGACCACAGGCTGAAGAAATGCCACAAAGTAGATAGTCATTTACTGTCTTAAATAATACAACATGGACTAAATGTACTGATAGGTTTCAGAAGATCAATAAAGCAGAAAAGTGTGTAGCTCTTTTTTGCAGATAAAGAAGACAGAATTATAGAGTTGAAATGAAAGGAACTGTCCTCTCTGTTTCCCAAACCATTTTACAGTGTGTAACTCTATACACGATAGTGTCAATATTGGTTTTTTGGACCATTCAGGTTCCCTTGGATCCCTTTTCACGTTCACAATGATGTGACATCCCTGTAGCCACCAAAGCAATTGCTTACTAGAAAAAGTAATAAAAGGAAAGAAAGTATTTATGTATTTTATCTGTCTATAAGGCAATAAGTGTTTTGTTCTTTGGGGAAAATGTTTTTACACTACTCACCTTTGATTTTCATTTCATTCCCCTTCCCAGCTGGAAACAAGGAGAGCCAGTACTATGGGACTGAACAGTCTATGGACTTCTCATTAGGAGTCAGTTCTCCAGCAATCACATTGTCTGAAAGGCCTCTTAGTTACTTCTCTGCTGTACCATCCCTTAGGGTACATCTAGACTGCAAAGCTATTTAGAGATACCTCAGTATCCCAAAATTGCTACCCTGCATCCAAGGAATGCGCCCATTATTTCGAAATAATTTTTGAAATAACAGACATGGTATTTCTGCATCCCTGTAAATCTTGTTCCAGGAGGAATAAGGGATGTCTCGAAATAGTGCTTTATTTTGAAATTTGGCGCCGTGTAGATGTGTCAAATTTCAAAATAGCCTATTTTAAAATAAAATCGAAATAAGATACTCAATTTATGTAGTGCAAATTGTGTATCTTATTTCAATGTTAGAGTTCAGTCTAGATGTACCCTCAGAGACATGAATGACAACCTCCAAAAAGTAGAGCTTACAAAAATCCCATAGGATGGGGATTCAAGCTGGGCATCACTACATGAACTTCCAGTCAGCGGGATCTCTGTGGTTTTCCAATTTCTGCTTATCCCTGGCAGCAGAACTGCGGGAACTTGTTCTGCGGTTAGATGCGAGTGCTTTTGTCTTTAAAATAAATTAGACTCACCTCTTGGAACACACCCTTTCCAATCAGTAAGGTTCTAAATACAAAATTTATATCTATAGCTATATCTGCATCCACAAACATGAGTCGTGGATATCCGCAACCACAGCTGCAGGTGTGGATATCCGTGGTTATAAAGCAGATATCTGCAGACTTGCAAGGCTCTACCAATCGGACCTAGAGCTCTGCAGCTGCAGACCCATAGGTGTGTCCCAACCCTACACTATGGCCTGGGTTCTAGCTTAGTATTAAACCTTTAAATATAATAAGTTTTGGCAACTTTTCTTTTCCAATATTTGATAATACTTGTTCCTAATTTTATACTGAAACATTGCCCATTTTAAAAAGCTGAAGCACTGAAGGGCAATATGAAGAGTAACAATTGGTTTATGCAAGACTTTTTGTGGGAATTTTGCCTGCAGACTGTAGGACCAGCCCTTTTGAGATACAATGTTGTTTATTTCTGGACATATTGATTACTTCCTGGACTTGTGATGTAGTTGGAATATTGTCTATCTTATGCTGTTTCTTAGTGCAGGTTTTGAGAATGGACTTAAAATCACCAAACTCGTGCCCATGAAAGCTCATGATACCATCTATATATGTTTTGTTAGTCTTTAAGGTGCTGTAAGACTATTTGTTGTTTTTCAAGTTTTTCCATTTACAGACTAACTCAGCTACCCTTCTGAAGCTTTTGATCACTTAACTTTAGTAAATAGAACAACAAATGTTCAGTTTTTTAATCTACTCATTATATTTTGTAAGCCTGATGACTTCTCCCTGTATTGACAATCTCAGGAGAATTCTATTAAAAAGTTAGCTGGTTTACTAGCGTACTGTTCTCTTGCATTTCAGACATAAAATAAAAACAAATGCCATAAGACCACACTATATCATGCTATTACATTGCTACACAGCAAACAGAATCAAATAAAAATTATTTGTATCCACATAATCCATATAACTATGATCACTGAAATGTAATGAGTCAATATAAATAGAGTAGAACTCTGGTCCAGAAAAATTGCATTCAGCATGGCCCACAGGAAATAGAGAATAACTTGATGCTGCATTAGATACATCTACATTGCATTTGTTCAAAAAAACTGCAAAGCACAACCTGCCGGAATGCACTCCATTGCTAGCGGAGAGGAGAAAAATGCAGTCAGGAGCAGCTGACATTTGTTGTATTATGAAGCTGTTTTGCTGAGTTCAGTATAAATTAACAGGATAAAAGCTGAAAAACTAGCTGCCCACCAACATTTTCTGTTTTACATACATGGACCCATGGTCAGGAGAACTGTAGGCAGATGGAAGTTTCATGATACTTTTGCCCCTAAGTAAGGACGATAAGATCAAACCTAAAGCTAATAAGCTTCCTATTAGCATATCAACATGGCAGTTTTTCTTTAAATTATATTGGTTATATTTTGAACAGTTTTAGCAAATCTCACAATAAAACAGCAGCATTCAAACAGATTTTAGAATTTTTATTTAAATGCAGTTAATTTACTAAAGAAACACATTTCTGCAAAATGCAGATAATGTGAAATCCAGAAATATTTTTAGACATAACTATATTTTCAAAAACCTTAAATGTTTTCATTTACATCACATGACTTTATGATTTGCTAAAGTGGTATTTTATAGAAGTTTGTAATGTTCTTATATAAATCACTACATGATACACATTTCTAATCTTCTTATAAAACTGTGGGTCTGTCTGTTCGTCTGTTTGTTCAAGAACTCCAAAATGATAAGAGCAACAACCGTCAATTTTGGTATGCAGTGCCCTCTTATCATAACTTGAAGCAGGGGAATAGTTTGGTTGTGCCAGGACAATGAGATGTGCCTGGAATTCAATTGTTTCTCATAAAGTGGAATGGGAGGGATCTCCTAGCAGGCACAGTTATATTGTTGAATGACTACAGTGGGGCAATAAGGGGCCAGGAATGGAGACCACGACATCTATAATCTCAATTGGGCCAGCAGGGTGCAGAGGTGGTGAAAGGGACAGATATCTACTATGTATTTCAGAGTTCGTCTGTTTGTGTGTCTGTCTGTCCCCCAGCTGGAGTACATGCACTGCTCCTCCAGCTACAGCTGTAGCGTCCATGGACAGGTGCTTCTTAGCTGGCCCCAAGCTGCTGTGGTGAGAGAGGGCTGAGGTTGTCCTCTCTTTGTGGGGCAGCCTGCATATTGAACCCCTAATCTCTAGTTCTACCCCAGAACAATGATTTAAATGAAGAAAAACAAAAAGTATTTGAGATAAGGACCCGAGCAACACTGGGTACATTTTCTAGTGTTTTATATAGTAATTAAAGCACTACATAATGAAACATCGCAGACACCACTGATTTGTCTTTACTGTTAGTGTTACCCATGGTGTACTGTGTATTTTATAATATTTTAAGCAGCTCCTTTTGGTTGCTTCTGAACCTCGGGACTTTTAACTTCATGTGAGCATTGTACCATAGCTTCCAGTGTTTCCAAGATGCACAACTTGTCTAGATGCACTGGATACTGTGTCTCATCATAAACTTGCATATGACATACCCAAGAAGATGTGAAAATGAAAGTGATTTGTCACACTTGGCTTCAGAGACATCCATGAAGTATATTCCCAATATACATCTCAAGAAATTGTACTTCTCCTGTCAGACTATGTGGATCTTGTTCTAACTTTGGGAGACTGTTGTTTTACTTAAACTGTGTATTGATTATAGCTCAGCTGCTGGCTCACTCCCTTCAACTGCAATTTTCATTTTGGCAGTTTCATTTATATTACATTGAAATTCCATTCATCAGTTGAAGAGTTCAAATTCCAGTCTCTAGTTCACAACGTATTATCTAGAATTGCCTTTAAAAATCATTTTATAGAACAAAAGGTTAATTTTTTAGTAAGTGTGACCCCCTAGTTACTTTCATTTACAAATAATACTGTTTATATTTGGGTGGGAAGAGGAAACTTTACAGAGGCTGAGGCTAAAAGTTAGAGATTTCAGGGCAGTCTTGTGAGATAGATAAAGCATTTGATACCAACATTTCCACTAACATTTTTCAGTTATAAGTGATGCTTAAGGCATTAATACCTCAAGAATTGTAGCACCCCAATTTTATGTTGACTGTTAAAGTACAAAGCTGGGAATTTGAGTGCAATAAAAGTTATTTCATGGATTCTAAAGAGCTAATCAAATGCCTGAAAAGGGGTATATGGTGGTTCTGTCTGAAAAACTGTTTTTTGTTTGGTTTGGTTTTTAAATCATAGCATCTGGGGTTTTAATCCGAGAGCCATTATTGTGGCTCTCAGATTGGCTTACGAAGTTTATCGACTGACACCTACACATCTTTGGTGAAATCTGCTAGGATCATTGAATATGAGTGTGGACAGTAATATGGCAAACAGTTAAATCTTTGTAAGAAAATTTTGTAAAGGCAGCTTGCCAATGACCCTTAAACAGCTAGAGGTAACCCTCTGTTCTAATGATCACTCAGTGCAAATTAACACTCAATGCCTAACCCACCATAATAAAGTAGTATTGCAATAGCTAGCTACATGTTGATTTCATGGGCATCTTTGAGTCCTACCAGTCTGTTTTTAACCATAAACATGTAGATGGAAGTTGCTTTGCAGGAAATAGTCTTTTTGCACTGATAATTATGCAAGATGTTTGAGCAGACTACTGAATGGGGGCACCTGTCAGCAGGTTTGTTACTTCCTGACTGAGATGGTAATGGGTAACTAAAGCCTTATAGGGTTTCTCCGTGTTCCATTTTATCCACCATCCTGTTCACTATGCATACATTGTATGCATTGGTTGCAATGTCCCAATACACAGACGATACTCACATTATATCTTATTTTTGTTGAATCTGGATAGTCCACTAGCTGTGTTTTTTCAGTGGTTGACACTGTACCAAGTGGAATAAAGAGGCCATGATAAAATAAAAGTGGTACAGCGAAGTAGTGAAAAATGTCTCGGATTCTAAATTTGTCTTTTATTTGAGTGGGAATGTATGTACTACATTTGTCATTTCAGTCTTTATTCTCAAGGTCATTCTGGACCCATTTCTGAATTATCAGGTTGCAGCTGTAGCACATGTACCTTTTTAAATGTATTTCTAGCATAAGCTGTGATTATTTCCATCTACTGCGGATCTTACCATAATGATCCAGACCTCTATAACTTCAAACCCACGCTACTGCAATACTGAAATTACAGATGAATGAATAATATAAAATCATGTCTGTGAATAGTTCATGAGAAACTAGGTTTCAGTCCAGCCAATTCATCCTTCTTTGTTTGCTGCTTGTGAGTGGTTTTGTATGACTAACATTTTATGTGTACAAATGTTCCTATAGCATATTTTGGGTTGATAAGCAATATAGGTTGAACCTCTCTAGTCTGATACCCTCAGGATCTGGCCAGTGCTGAACGAGAGAATTTGCTGGACCACAAGAGGTCAATATTATCTAGCAGCATTATTGACACTTCCACTACTTACTGGGTGATTAGAAGACATTTAGGAGAAAATACAAGCTAAATAACAGCACAGAACACTGAGGCCTGGTCTAGTCTGGAGCAGAAAGTTGACCAAGATATGCAACTCTACCTATATTAATTGCATAGCTGGAGTTGACGTATTTTAAAAAGCTGTCCAAACAGAGGGAGGTCAATGGGGCAAACGGCTTCCTACACTCCTGTCAGCTTCCCATACTCCTCATAAGGAGCAGGAGTACTGGCAGAGATGTGCCCTGAGAGCCAGGACCGGTCACTGCAAACAAACTTTATAGGCCCACAGGAAACTTGGCCATACCCATGATTAGTGGAATCTAGCTAACTAAAATCATACCGGACCACAGATGTTGCTGGACCAGACAGTGCTAGAGAGGTTCAACCTGTGTTATTTTAACCAAGAGAAATTTATTCTGAGTAAATGAATCATAGAATCATAGATCTGGAAGGAACCTCAAGAGGTCATCAAGTCCGGTCCCCTACCCTCATGGCTGGACTAAGCATTCTCTAGGCCATCCCTATAGATGTATATCCAACCTGCTCTTAAATATTTCTTGTGATGGAGATTCCACAACCTCCCTAGGCAATTTATTCCAGTGTTTAACCACCCTGACAGTTAGGAACTTTTTCCTAATGTCCAACCTAAACCTCCCTTGCTGCAGTTTAAGCCCATTGCTTCTTATTCTATCCTCAGAGGCCAGGAACAACAATTTTTCTCCCTTCTCTGTGTGACACCCTTTTAGATACCTAAAAACTGCTATCGTGTCCCCTCTCAATCGTCTCTTTTCCAAACTAAACAAGCCCAATTCTTTCAGTCTTCCTTCATGGGTCATGTTCTCTAGACCTTTAATCATTTTTGTTGCTCTTCTCTGGACCTTCTCCAATTTCTCCACATCTTTCTTGAAATGTGGTGCCCAGAACTGGACGCAATACTCCAACTGAGGCCTAATCAGCGCAGCGCAGAGCAGAGCAGAGCAGAGCAGAAAATGACTTCTTGTGTCTTGCTCACAACACACCTGATAATGCATCCTAGAATCATGTTTGCTTTTTTTGCAACAGTGTCACACTGTTGACTCATATTTAGCTTGTGGTCCACTATAACCCCTAGATCCCTTTCTGCCATACTCCTTCCTAGACAGTCACTTCCCATTCTGTATGTGTGAAACTGATTGTTCCTTCCTAAGTGGAGCACTTTGCATTTGTCCTTATTAAACTTCATCCTGTTTACTTCAGACCATTTCTCCAATTTTCCCAGATCATTTTGAATTATGACCCTGTCCTCCAAAGCAGTTGCATCCCCTCCCAGCTTGGTATCATCTGCACACTTAATAAGTGTACTCTCTATGCCGTTATCTAAATTGTTGATGAAGATATTGAACAGAACTGGTCCCAAAACAGACCCCTGTGGAACCCCACTTGTTATACCTTTCCAGCAGGATTGTGAACCATTAATAACTATTCTCTGAGAATGGTTATCCAGCCAGTTATGCACCCACATTATAGTAGCCCCATTTAGGTTGTATTTTCCTAGTTTATTGATAAGGTCATGCAAGTCAGTGTCAAATGCCTTACTAAAGTCTAGGTATATCACTTACACCGCTTCTCCCTTATCCACAAGATTTGTTAGCCTATCAAAGAAAGCTATCAGACTGGTTTGACATGATTTGTTCTTAAAAATCCATGCTGGCTGTTACCTATCACCTTATTATTTTCCAGATGTTTGCAGTTGAATTCCTTCATTATTTTCCCTATTATCTTCCCTGGCACAGAAGTTAAGCTGACTAGTCTGTAGTTTCCTGGGTTGTTCTTATTTCCCTTTTTATAGATGGGCACTATATTTGCCCTTTTCCAGTCTTCTGGAAACTCTCCCAATTTCTATTATTTTTCAGATATGATAGCTAAAGGCTCAGATACCTCTCCTATCAGCTTCTTCAGTCTTATCTGAGAAATTCACTTTATGGCTAAAATAAGGATACATCATCCAGTCAAGGAAAAGAAATAATACAAGATGGCAATTCAAAGAGTTTATATAAGGATTTTTGAACACCCAGTAAACAACTGATATATAGGCCTAATCAGTAGCTCAAATAGATTCATTAAAGCTTTATGCTGATTAACTTCAAATAACCCAATTTGCAAAAAACCTTACAAAGAGAAAAAACTAAATTCTAATATAAAAGATAGTGTTGTTTTTGTTTTGATCAGCTTATGTTGGTTGGGAAAGGTGCTTAAACTAAACTGAAAAAAAGCCACTCTTATACTGGGATAAAAGAGTGTCCACAAAAGAGTTTTATACTGGTATAATTACACCTTTTAAAATGGCAAAACTTTCTTGTGCAAAGAAGCCCTAAGTGCCTTGTGCAAGGTCACACAGGGAGTGTGTGTAGATAAGATAGGGATTAAATGCAGAGTCCCTCTTCAGTGACTTAAACACAAAACCATCTTTTTTCCTCTATATGTGTATTGCATGTCTCCTTTTGAAAAATTTCTGGAGGTTTAAGTGAATAGGATATAGTAGCCTTGCTTTTGAGTGAGGGGTGAAACACTGTAAGCATGTAACACCTGTTCTTCAATCTCACACTATGCCTACATTTTCATTTCACAGTGCAATTCAAGGTGGTGGTTATGCTCTGAAAAGCACTAAGTGGTCTGGAAACCAGTTATCTCAGAAGCTACCTATTTTCTTATTGTAGGAACAGCGGTTTGCTCTCGCTGTCAGTACCTTTTGTCAAATTCTCCTTAGCTGGTGGCAGGGCATTCTTGGTGGAGGGCCTACACTTCGAGGACCTGTTTCTTCTGGTGTCTCCCTGAAACTAAAGGCCCAGTATAAGACTTCGTTTTTAATCTGTTCACAGTTTTTAGTTTGGTTGGAGGTCTTTGTTATGAATTGACTGTGGCTTTGCTGGAACTGAAGTAAAACATCTTGTATTTTGCTGTTCCATAATTTCATTACAGATACAAGGCACTGAGGTGCTTGGTGATTAATATCAATAAACATGTCTAAATAAATATTCATTCTTTTTGTGTCTTCCTTTTCATGCTGTAACAAACTGGACTAGCTAGAACAAGATGTGTTAAATGGAGCGACAGTAGTCAAAGCACTTTTAGTTTACTAAGTGGTTGAGCTACATCAGTGTTTCTTAAACTGTGTTCCACGGCACACCGGTGTGCCGTGAGGCAGTCGGAGGTGTGCCACGGAGAACAGAATTCAAAATGGCCTCCCTTAAAGGGGCAGGTGACTTTTTTTGTTAAGCTTTCCCCCGACCCTTGTTCCCCCTGACATTTTTTTCCTTTTTTCTTTGTTTTCCCCTCAACAAAAAATCCTTGGTGTTACTCACAAAATAAAAATATTGTTTGGTGTTTAAGAAACACTGAGCTACATAGTGTGCAGATTAAAAAAAAATTACACTTATTACAGTTGTATTGCAAGAACATAGTGCATAATCTTGTGAATTGGGTATTTTAACTTACTCAAATATTAGATTGTAGGCTGCTATCATGGCCATATCTATATCCCACTACAGCAGTTTATAACAAACAGTGATGTATCTAATATTTAAAAAAACAAGAAAGGAACTCTTTCATGTGCTTTTGTATACATATTGCAGCCTGATTAAAGTAAATAGAAAAAAATTTAAAACACATTAAGAATTAATATAGTTATCTGTACCTTCTGGACTGGAGGATAACATTATATTTCATGATTGATACTAAATATAGTATTCATCAAAAATTAGGGGAATTGCAATTATGTGGAAACAAGAAACTGTTCTTTCAGCAGCAGAGCAGATGTTGGATTTAAATGGATGGACTCCATTTGACAAAAGTGTAAACCATTACAAAAATCAATATTTTCAGTTCTAGTGAATTTAGAAACTGTTTTAAGATCTTGTTAAAATTATAAAATCCAATAATATTTTACCTGGAATACTTTTATGTCTAAAATTTGGCAGCATCACATAACTTAAAAGGATGGTAAGCTTCAAGATATTGATTCAACAAAGGCTTTAAACATCTACAGTGTCATAAAAATGATCTGCAGCTATAAAACAGATAACATGATTATGCTACAATGCATTATAATTTCCCTCAGGCAGTAAGAAAAATGCAGGCTGTCCGCTAATGTTTTTTTCCTGTATAAATTGAAAAATGAAAAATAAAATATGAAAAACAAACAAACCTTGAAGTCCCCATTGTTTGACAGGCTAGCTGTTTTATAATGTCCCAGTTAAAGAAACTTCTGATCCTTCAGTTTCAATAATAATAGTAAAGAATTGAATAGTTATCCTTATACTCAATCATAATTGGTCATTCAAAATCTGAGCTTCCTGATAACTTGCTAGAGAGCTTCAACTTTACTATTCCAGTTTTAGTTTGAGGACTGAACCCAAATAACTAGATTTGTTTTGAAACCTCAGATGGAATTAGCCGTAAGAAATGTAATATAAAGGTCAGGTCTTAATCTACTGCAATAGCTGTTGGTAAAAGCATAATGACTTCTGTCTGAACTCTATAGATTCTTGATAGTAATTCCACTTCTGAATGTATGTCAGATCTTGGGAAATTTTCTCATTTGAAAGGTACTGAATGTCAGCAGATTTACTAATATGCTTATTATTTGCACTTCAGCAATGGAAGAAAGTGAAACAATTTGATCCTCCTATAGCCCTGTATTACTGGTTAGAGAGCAGATAAAATAAAACAAGATTTAACCCTGCCCATATACCTGAACAATCAGTGAAACCTGACAAGCCAACATTAAGTATTCAGAGTGGTATTGTGGCCTAGGGTTCACATGCAGCCTGCACATGAGAAAGAAGGAATAGTTTGGTTCTGCTTGGAGGTTTGTAAATTTAATTTGTTCAAAAACTCTGGAAGGGATTACTAGCTGGCAGGAACTCCATTTCAGCTGGGAGGAAAAATGCAAGTAGGAGTGATATTGGCATTATTGCTGTACAAAATAGTTTTGCTGGTTTAAGTGAACAAAAAAGGTCTAGGCTGGTTCAGTAATCACATATCCATTCTACTCTGTGTTCAGCGATAGGAGGACCTGAATACATTTGACATTCCACACTCTCATTACACTATTAAGAAACCTAGATAGATTATAAAATATTAGCATTGATTTTAAAAATACTGTGAAGTACCTTTTCTCCATGCATTAAATATTTCTAAGAACACAGAGAAATAACACTATTCATGACATGACTGATTTATTGTCCTTTTGTTGGATGAACAACTTTAGGGTCTTCTGTTAATGATATTATTTTGCTATTCCCCTTTACATAGCCAACTCTTATTGCATCTTAAGACAATATCTCTTTTTCAATATCACTAGGCCAAGGGGCTAGCGATTCCCTCCTCTGCAAAGGAAGAATTTTTTTCAATTTTCAAGCAATTGAGGAGGAATGTCTAAGGTATTTATTAATCGCCTGAGGTAGGATGCATACTTAATAGGAGAAAAACAAGACTCCAGATTGATAAAGAAAAACTATACGGACTCTACAGAGCTACAGATTTAGAAACTTTAATATAGAATTGTTAATGTTATTAATTATGGTTTACTATTTATATAAGGTTGGCACTTGCAGCAGCATATCTAAAATCACTTTGGTGATACAAAGTAAAAATCATTTAACTTGGAAAATGCTCAATACAAAATTTGCATTAAACAAAGGACATATTGACACCATTGATTCAGAACTTTAGTTTAAAATACAAGTAATTCTCACATTCTGAATTCTTCCTGGCAGCTGTGATACCATCTTGCTGACAATGTTTTCAAAAGCTGATTCCATGATGTTCACAGCAGGAATTTGTGGCCTTAAATTAAACATGAAGACCCAGGTACTTGTGGAGTCTACTGAGAATTGGTCTGTGCGAACTCACTGAATAGTTTGGACTGATGAAGAGTGAAGACCAACAGTTAATGTGTTTTTTGAATAACAATACAAGAGAAACTCATAAATCCTCTCTGTTGAATGCATTGCTCTGTTTATGCTATCTGCAGTATAGCTGCATAACACAAACATTCAGCCAAAGTCAGAAGTCTATCACCCTGCCGCAGAAGGATGGCACATGGGAAGCATACTCCTCCCTCCCCTGGCATCTGTTGAAGCTCATTCCCACAAACCCTGGCTGAGCCTACATGGCTTGGGACAAAGCCAGGGAACTGCTGCTCGGTGTAACAGACTCCCATCCAAATCCAGAAAAAATGCCAGTGGTAACATCTGTGAAGTTGATTCTGTTCTCAGGCCTGTACACAAGAATTTCTGTTTGGGGAGGGAGTGTGCTTTTTTTGTAATTGTGGACCACAAGGGTGTGAATGCCCCCCCATAGTCCTGCAAGTAAGCTGGGAAATCAGCCCCAGCCTTCCCCCCCGGCTGGTCAGACCATGGGCAAGGGAGGCTTGGGCAGTACACTGCTCCTGCCTTCCCCTGGCTAGCCGCAGCATGCTTATTGGGAGACAATCGGGGAATGCTTTCACACCCTTCTCACACCCCCTGCATACTGACCTAACTCTAAATTCATTTTTACTCCTTATTTTGTAACACCGTTTCTGAGGAATCACAGTAGGCAAGAAGCCAACAACAGTAGCATGGCTTCTGGATTTTTGTCAGTGATTAAAACGATGAGAAAAATTCAGCCAACAGGAAGAGTACAATGTCCTCAAGTGAAGTATAATGAATACCTTTCCCTCACAGAATGTACTTCAAAGATAGATGCAATCTATTAAGAAAAAAATCCAATTAAAATATGTTGTGAAATTTCTGTCTGACAGAAATAAAGAACCATAGAGACCAGTAAAACTGAAAAATTGGAATGATACGTGATAGCTTTAGTATTTGAAACTACTGTATATCAGTTTTATACTCTCATTGACTGACTGCTCCTAGTTTATTAGGCTTCTCAACTGTTGATGTGTTGAGCCCAGAATTCTTTATTTGTATTGTTTTTTTTTTAATATTGTCTCAGCATGATCTCTGAATATAAACAAATTAGCAATTTAGAAATTAAACAGTATATAGGTATTTTCTCGGTACAGAACACATACAGGCAAGTGGCACAGAGTAATGTATTCTACATCATAGAAAAGAAAACTGAAGAAAGAAAACTTAGCTACCGGACATATTAAAGAGAAATTATCAGATAATAGACTAACTCCAACTTTTCTTATCATTGATGCAGGAAGGACAAAGTTGAGATGAATAGGAAGGAATGTTGCAACAACATGATCACATTAGCCAACTTTAATCAGTAGCTGGGTCGGAGAATGTTGGATAATATAAGGGAAGGAGAGTAAGAACTCTAGGGGTCTGGGTAGGACTCAGGAGCAGAGAGCTAAGGACCACAGGATGGGTAGGAGACTGAATGGTGAGCACTGGGATAGAAAGGTCTATGCTCTCCTTCTGAACCTGGAACAGAATCCAGGAGAACTGAGACTCTACATTTCTCAGCAAACAGTTATAGAATTCCCTGAAAAAAATTTGTGTCATCCACTTCCAGTGCTCTGTCCTTAGAGGACAACCACTTATTAGTACCAGTTATTCCTCTAGCTCAGTGTTTCTCAAAGTGGTCCGAGGACCCACTCTGAGAAAGCTGCTACCAGGAGGATACAGTTTGTTTACTTACCAGCCCTGCCAGCCATGGAGCCTCACAGCTCCCATTGGCTATGGGTACATCTACACCGCCCGCTTATTTTGAAATAAGCTATTCTCTACACTGCAGGGAAGCCACAAAATTAGTCCAAGGCACGCTTCCCTAATGTAGACATGCTATCTTGACTTAGAGCCCCAGGAGGCACTGGGGAGGAATAACTTGGAATGGCCCTGGTGAGGGGCTATTTCGAAATAGCCGCAGTGGAGCGTCTACACATGCTTTCTTTTGAAATAGCTATTTCGGAAATAGGTGTTATTCCTCGCAGAATGAGGTTTACAGATTTCAGACTAAGCCATCCGTTATTTCAAAATTATTTTGAAATAACAGAATAGTTGTATAGATTCTCACATTGTTATTTCGAAATAACGCTAGTTATCTCGAAATAATGGTGCAGTGTAGACACACCCTCAGTTCACCGTTTGCAGCCATGGGGAGCCATGGGAAGCAGCGGCCTACCTCACATTGCTTCCTGCGGCTCCCCTTGGCCGCAAACTGGGAGGTTCCATGACGCTCCATGGCTGTGGAGCCAGTTAGTAAACAAACCAGAGCAACCCAGTAGGAGCTTTCTCAGGGTGGGTCCGCGGACCACCTTGAGAAACACTGCTCTAACTCAAAGGTCTTATGCTGTAGGGCATAAAAGTTTGAATTTCATTCACGACCCATATTCAGGATCAATTTGTTTCCCCATAATAGAATGTCTGTGAAGTTTTGTCCACGTGCTGGTTTATTTTAAATAGGAAATTACATTAAAAACTACACTACAACAACATGGTTAAAACTGGCACAGAGTTTATCTGACAAAGTGGGTCTTTGCCCACGAAAGCTTATGCTCCAACACTTCGGTTAGTCTATAAGGTGCCACAGGACTCCTTGCCGCTTTTGCATGGTTAAAACTGTAATGTCAAGCAATCAAAAAATTAGGAAATGCCAGAATTAAGGGTGAGTCTGCATTATGATACAGTCTCTAATTATATAATGTCATAAAATTTTATCCACAGACCCATACCTCACTGAGCAAATGAATCTTATTCAATGTTTATTTTTATTCTTTTCATTCACTCTCTGGACCAAGACAATATTAAATTCACAGTACTGAATATAGAATTATTAATTTCCTTGCAGCCATTCCTATGTACTCTCTCCTCATAATATCTGAGTGCATGACATATGAATAAATTATCTTCCCAACACCTATCAGATCAGGTGGTATTCCTATTCTATAGCTGAGGAGCACTTTGCTGTCCCTTTCACCCAGAGAGTGGGGCTAAAATGCTGCCATGGCAGTGCTGCCAGACCCTACAGTAGGGTTGCTGATGAGGGTAGCAAAAGGGACAGCTGCTCTGGGACCCAGCGATTTAAAAGGTCCCGGGCTTCCCAGCCACCACTGCAGTGGCCAGCAGCCCTGGGCCCTTCAAATTGCCAGGGTTCCCAGCTTCCACCAGTGTGGCCCCAGGGTTCGCAGATGCCAGCTATGAAGGACTGGTTGGGGGGAGTCTGCTCCTAGCCCTACCTCTTAGGCCTGAAACCCTGCCCTTCCAAGGGCCCAGAGATGCCACCCTCTCCTCCCCACACTCCCTCTATTAAGGATACCAGGCCCAGTGCAGGGAGGGCACATGGGTAAGTCCCACACATCTACTTTCACCCCTGGATGCACAACTTGAGATATGTAAAGCCTCATTTTTCAGAATGCCTAGCCTTTTCACAGCACTTCAAAAGTATGTTCAAAACACAGCTCTAACGCACTCCACTTTTCAGTTGTAGTTGTTAGTGCCCAGGACTCCTGCAAATCTGCCCAACAGTCTCACACTGGCATCCCGAAAATGACTCACATGCAATTGGTATTTGGGTTAAGTGCTTTTCCTAGCAACATCTAGGAATCCTTTAGCAAAGAAAGAGAGATAATAATCCAATTCTACATCAACTTCCTCAACCTTGAGACTATCCTTTCTTTTCCTGTGCCTTATTAATTTCAGACCTTCCAACTCATGTAACAAATGAGGCAAGGGTCTTATAGGCAATGGCCTCCTTCTCAATACAACCCTAATTCTGTCCCAAAGCACCATCCAATCTGTGCATTGAATGAGATAGGGGACCTATGTAAAAACAATGAGCAATTAAAGACTGTATTATAATGCATGCACAAGAGGTGCCTGAATTAAGTTTGCATGGGTAACCCCAATACTGGCATTTTTTTATTTTTAGTTTTTGAGTGCTAGACTTTATAACATTCATGTTCTTTTAGCATCCTTTATTGTGCGTAATACATTGCTGTACTGGAAGGTTGTGATGGCTGCTGTCAAGTTAGACTTTGATCCTACTAAAGTCAGTGACAATGCCAAGTACTGTTTCTGGCTCATAGGGAAGAGCAATTAAGCCCCTTCACATAGTGGAGACAACTTCAAACAGTAGAGTGATTGCCCAAGGCACATGGCAAGTCACAGCTAAACCATGTGGGGTGAGGATATTTTTTAAAATTACAAACACAGGGACAAGAATATTGGTTTTCCAACCTGTTTGTGTTAGTGGCAGAAAGCCAGAGAAACAGATGTGAGTATGGCACTGAGATGAAAAATAAATAGGCTTCGTAGACACTGAGCTTCCTGAGAGCACAGTTGGGGATTGCAGAGCAAAGAAAATGCCTGCTGGTGTTTGTTTCTGCTGGTGATTTGGGAAACATGATTTTGTACTCACATTTTTTTGTAAATAAACAAAATTACACCAAATCCTTCAACTTGTTGCATCAGTTTTTCTTCCTAAGGGAAACAGCCCTAGCAAGACCCCCAAGATATTAGCTAACTGCTTGGACCAAAAGTGCAATAGTAGCTATATTTATCAATAAACCACAGAATAAACACAGCGTTTTCAGCTTGATGGCTCATTCAGTAAACTTTGCACAAGAGCTCACGAGAGAAATGGCTGGCACCAGTGAAGAAGGTGCAGTTCTGCGTGCTTGCCTGCCAGGATTTATTAGGGAAACAAGGAGACAGCATCCTTTATTCATTGGCCCAACTTCTGGTGGTGAGAGAGACAAGCTTTCAAGTTTACGCAAAGCTCTTTTCGGTAGACTTTGCAGCAACTTGAGTGCAGCATTTCCCCCTGCCCTCCGCTAGCTCCGTGCCTCCTGCAATTGCAGAGATGCGGCAGGCTAGAGCCCCCTAAGAGCGCAGACACCAGAGCAATGGCCCAGCCCGCTACTAAATCTCCACGGGAGTCCTGCCGCCTGACCCTGTAGGCTCCCGGACTGCAGCCCAGCCAGGGCACCGCTCGGGAGCAGGATGCTGCGCTCCACCCCCCGCAGCCTCCGCTATCCCCGCCCCGCCGGCGGCCGCTTCCACTCCTGCGCACTGGGCGCGCGGCGGGCGGGGGAGGCTCCGGCAGCCAATCGCAGGGCCGGCCGGCCGGGCAGCCACGGAGGGATGGAGGCTCAGAGCAGGGTACCGGGGCCGCCGCTCTCCGGCTCCCCCCCTAGCGGCGGGGGCGGCGCTGCCGCGCGGGCCCCGCCGCCCCCCGCCTGCCCGCAGGAGCTGGACTTTGACGACGACGAGGAGGACCTGGAGGTGTTCAGCAAGGTAGGGCCCGGGCCCGGGCAGCCCCGAGCCCCCTGCGCGCCGCGGCCGGGCCCTGCGGGGCTGGAGCCGGTGAGTGGGCAGCGCCCGTCGCGCGCCCTCCTTCCCCTGCTGCACTTGGCCCCGGGTGCTGCCCGGCTGCGGGGCCGCCGTGGTTTGCCTGCGGGGCGGCGGGGACGCTGTGGTCGCACATCCCGCCCCGGGGCTCGGGAGCTGCCGCCGGCTCGGCTCATCGCCCCCTGCACGGCTGGGGCGGGCAAAGCTGAGCCTGGCTGGGCGCGACCGGACACCGGCCCGCAGCGGGCGGGGGAGGCCCTCAGCACGGGAGCGGGAGGGGCCCGGGACAAGGAGGGGGCCTTGCGCTTGTCTGCAGGCTCGCTCGGCCGTGCCCAGTGGGAGCAGCAATCCAGCGACCTCTCTACCCCGCAGGTTGTTAATGGATCGATAATGGCAATACAGTTTGGCACAGAAATAGCCAAACTCTCCATCTTCAAGGCGTTGCACAAACGCCAACCCGAGACTTCACCGTCTGCTTAATTTTAAAGAACAGAAAATAGGGATTGCAATTGAAAAAATAGAAAAGGGAAAGAAACAGTTCAAGTGCATGTGGTCACTTCAAAACAATGAGAAAGATGCTCCACTTCCCCCCCCCCCCAGGAGTTTGCATGCCTTGGTTCTCTGGCAGGCATAGAGAAGTTTGTTTTTTCCCCCAACAGGGATTCACTGTCCATTAAACACAGTAATTTTTGTAAAAAAATTTTTTGCTAACTTCTAAATTTCTATTCTGTACCAGTAATGGGGTGGACAGCTGCAGGCTCAAAGTATCCTTAGTTGGAACACTTTTTATAACAGGGGGGAGCTACTAACTGTTCTGATTCTCAGCAATTTTTCCTTGGTAAACAATGATTGGCATTACTTAGTTATGAAGCAACTAAGTAAGATTGTTTAGTAAATTTGTTTGTGGGTGCACACACCTATCTATTATTGTACTGACATAGGGCCCCAATCTTGTGATGTGTGCACAGGTCAATGTGTGTTCTCATCCGCAGTCTTTAAATGGGGGTAGAGACCTGTCTGTAAAGTAGGGATGTTAAATATCCATTAACTGAATAGTCGAGTAACCTCAAATTCTTATCGGTTAATCGACTATTCTGTAATTCCCGGGGGGGCGGGCTGGCTGCCAGTGCACTCCGGCCTCACTCCTGCGGAGCACCCTGCCACTCTGTGCTGGAGTTTGAAAACCAGCTCCCCTTGTGGACCTCTGATAAAGAGGCAGCAGTGCGGGATGGCAGCAGTCCCTGGTGGGGGGAGGGGGGAGAGGGAAGAGGTCCGGACCCATCACAAGCCAGGACTGAGCCAGGCTACTGGCCAGCCTGCAAAAAAAAAAAAAACTTACTGGCAAGAGGGCGGGGGAAAATGTGTAGTTTATAGCATTAACCTATAAGCTTTTGCTTATTGGTTAATTGACTACACTATTACATCCCTAATGTAAAGATCATAATGAATGATAACTAGAGCTTTGATGATGCAATAAGTACAGCCCTTGAACATTACGAAGTTTTATGTCATGTTTTCTACTAATACACATAACAAATATAGTACATAGATATTTAAGCCACAGGCATAGTTTATATACAGTGTATGTTGTACACAATTTTCACATTTGAATTTATTCTCAAATTGAGTGTGTATGGCAGTCAAGTAGAGAATAGGCCTCATTTATGTTTACATGTAATTTTGACAGAGGAGATAAAATGATTGGTGTCTGAAATAGCCAATTTAATGGGATTTTATATCCCTAACTGGTTAAACATATTGTTCAACCAGTTAACTGATTAAAGGGGAGCGAGTAGCAGGGGGCCTCTCCAGCCTTGCTGAAATGGCCCCCCCAGCCTGCCACTGCGCTGGAACGTGCCCTCCCACACACAACTGCATGAAGGGGCTGCTCTAGTCTGGTGAGAGCAGCCCCTGTCTGCTGTAGTCCAGGGCATCCTGCAGGCAGGGGCTGATTCGGCATTCCAGTTAGAGCAGCCCCTGCCTATGGGGTGCTCGGGACCACTGTGCACAGAGGCAGCTCTGGATAGCATGGGCTGATTTGTACAAACACTTACAATATAATTAGCTACATGCATGGAAGTAATCTTTGAACTATCATGAATTAACAGTGTAACATTGTTACAAAAAATCTTCCTGGGATGTATTAGTAAAAATGTAAGCAGGACACAAGAAGTAATTGTTCTACTCTACTCTGCACTGATTAGGCTTCCACTGGAAAGTTGTGTCCAGTTCTGCCACCACATTTCGGAGAAGATATGGATAAATTAGAGAAGGTCCAGAGAAAAGCCAAAAAAAAAAAAAAAAAAATTAAAATTCTAGAATACAGGACCTATGAGGGAAGATAGAAAGAACTGGCGTTGTTTAGTCTGAAAGAGAGCGGACTGAAATAGCTTTCATGTACCTAAAAGATTATTACAGGGAGGAGGGAGAAAAATTATCCACGTTAACCTCTGATGATACGACAAGAAGCAATGTGTTTAAATTTCATCAAGGAAGGTTTAGTTTGGACATTCGGAAAAACTTCCTGTCAGGGTGGTTAAATGCTAGAATAAGTGCTAAGGAAGGTTCTGAAATCTTCATCATTGAGATCTTTAAGAGCAGGTTAGATAAATACCTCTCAGTCACTACTCATACCTCAGCATATGCTTATTGGGTAGTTGAGTAGTGACTCGACTAGTTGCTTCCCCTGCCCTTGCTGCCTCTCTCAGCAAGGGGATGGAGGGGAGGAGCAGGAGCTAGTGCTGGAGGGAGCTGGCTTAAAAGCTGGTTTCCCCCAGCACCATCTCTGCAGGGGAGCAGAGGCAATAGAGGCACAGGCACAGGTGGGGAAATGGCACAAGCGGGGACTGAGGCAGTCCCTGCTCACACCAGATCCCGACTGCTAGTCTCTGCTTTCGAAATGTAGCAAGAGCCCCACACAACTCTTACTGCATTTCAAAGGCAGAGACACAGCCAGGATAACGAGTGCCCCACCTCCGCCTTATCGACTAATTAAGTAATTGATGGAAATTCCATCAACTACTTCATTAGCTGATTAATTGAAATTTAACATCCCTAGTTCAGGGGACTGGACTTGACAACTTCTCAAGGTTCCTTCCAGTTCTATGTTTCTGTCAATCTTTTGATTATTTGTTTTCTTAACACCAGCATATGCAGTGATAACTACTCTGAAGCTTCTTAATTGAAACCCAATAGATTGTGAACTCTCTGCTATGAAACAGTGGAATGTCTAAAAGTGCATTTGTAGGAGCAGCAAATGTTTTGTCCTGAAGAGGAGATCTGTGTTGTCTGAAAACTTGTCTCACCGACAGAAGTTAGTCCAATAAAAGATTCTCACAAACCTTGTTATAATTAGGTGCAAACTCATTTGGCATTGATGTCACATATACTTCTGTAGCATTTAGACTATAATTCAACATTTATTTGAGTACAAATTTCCAATATTCCTGTAAACCCAGTCACACCATACTGTTTAGCTCTGTAGTGAGCCCAATAATCGTTATCCTATAGCATATCTTTTAGAAAGGCATCCAATACTTATTTGAGGCTATGAAGAGCTTTGTGTAAAAGAGTGAAAAAAACAAAGTTATTTTACTTGTATTTGTGCAATCTTGTCTTTTTGGCTTTACTGATCTGCCCAAGTCAGACTCAGGCTCTGAGGCTGAAACATTGTTGTGTAGAAGTTTATGCTCAGACTACAATCTGAACTCTAAGACCCTGTGAGGGTGAAGGACCACAAAGTTCAAGCTCCAGCCCAATCCTGAATGTCATAATTTTTAGATCCACTATTTAGCCTGATTCCTGCAAGCCTGAGGAAGCTGGCCCAGGCCAACCGCAGCTGTGCTGTAGGGCCTTTATACCCTCTACTAGTGGTGGGCAACAAAATGGTGGCAGTTCACCAGGGTTACTCTCTGTAATCTCAGGCTATTACAGCTCTCTCTGGCCATGGATTGCTGTTGCTGACCAATGGGAGCAGTGAGAACCGGCATGGACTGGGACACAGCTTCCTACAGCTCCCATTGGCCTGGAAAGACGATCCACGGCCAACAGGAGTTGCAGTCACTCGTACCTGGGGAGGTGAAGGTATATATATATAGCAGTGGGGGCCCACCAAGGGCTAACCCTGGTCAACCAGATCCAGCCCTGGGGCCAGTATTTGCCCATCCCTGCTTTTGCCTACTAATCCATTACAATTAGTTCTCTTATAATGCAGGGATATGATACCTCATGTAAAAAAACATGATATAAACATAATTGCAGTAAACATTTAAGGATACCTATAAAACCATTATAATTGTTAAGAATCCACATGGCAGACATGTATTCCCTAATTATATCAAAGAGAAACCATAACAGCTGTTAAAAGGTATGAAAATTGCTAACTTATTTCTATAAATGAAACAAACACTTCACACTATGTTTGGAAGACCTATCCTGTCTTGAACATTTGCACTTACTACTTTTGTTTATAGGTGAACAAGACAGTGTACTTTAAGATGCAGATTTGGGATCTGATTTTCTATGGTATTGAAAGTCTCCTGTAAGGTTTTAAAATACCCTCAACTTCTTCTGTAGCCAGTGGCTATTCTGTACCCTTTATTCTTTGCAGAACCAGGCCTTGTACTTGATTCCTAAATTAAGTTGCTTTCTTGTTTTCAGCCTCTTAGAAAATACACTTTATTAATTGTCTGGTCCTGAATTGTACCTTGTAAGTTACATACTTACTGTTCAAGAGCAACTATGAGGCAAATACATTTTGGTTTAGCTATAACTTTTGGAGAACTTACTATTCTAAAACCTATAACATGTTTCTATTAAAATAATAAAAATACCTAGATGCAAAGTAGCTGTGATTTCCTTTTACATATAGTCTTTTTTAGAGTTTGTAGCCAAAACAATGCTGCATTGTGCTAGTACGTAAGTATCTAAAAGTGGACTGGATTTCATTTCATTCAGGTTAGGCAATCAAAATAGGCTAAATAGTTCAATGGTGATAAATAATATTTTTAAAAATTATGAACTTTAATCTAAAGGTATTACTCAGGATATAAACACAAGGTTTTTATTTTGTAAAAAACAAAACAAATAACACATGGATGTTTAGCAAGACAGTGTCCATGTCACAAGGAGCCTCTTACAACTTACTACTCAGTGTATTTCGCTGTCACAGACGCTCACCTGGTTGTTACCCTTTCACCACTTGTGTGTTTTGGTTTTTAACTTGCAAAATATCACAGCATAATGCATAAAAACCTTGAACAGTATCTGGAAAGAGAATATCAAAGGCCAGCACCCAGTACTGTCAGCCTGATTAGGCATTGTGTATTATTCAGGGTATAGGACCAGTTCTTTTTTACGTTGATATCTATGATAATAGTTAAATGAGAGGGCACCTTTAAGGTTTGACCTAAAAGTCAAGGTGTTGTCTTCAGTTTTCAGTCATCCTCTGCTTTCTTGAATTGTGTAGCATGCTGTCAGAGCTGCCAAGACTTTGGTTGTTGACCAACTCAAATTCTTGACCATGTTTTCTTCTCCTCAAAACTTCACTAAGCCTGGCCACATCTACCCCTTTGGATAAATCCTCCCTCAGTCAGCCACAGTATCTGTGAAAGCTTGGAAAATCTATTCTGTCTATTTCCATGGGGAGTGGTCTGTTTTATCAAATAGTCTGAAACTTATATTAAGAAAGGAAATACTGTTATGTATTAAAACTTACACTACACTTCACCAGTTGTCGGAACAGTCATCCATAAATTGAACCCACCTGAGTTAATGGCAGATCCTTAGCTGGTATAAACAGCAATAACTCTTCTTAAGTCAGTTGAGCTTCTGTGACAATTTAAACCCGCCGAAGATCTCCTCCAATGTATATGGTCAAGATTTTTCTGTAGGAGTTTGATAATCTTCAGATAATTGTCATGTAAATACAATGTGGAACTAACAACGAGAAGTCCTGTGGCACCTTATAGACTAACAGGTTTATTGGAGCATAAGCTTTCGTGGGCAAAGACCCACTTCATCAGATGCATGCACACAAAAGCTTATGCTCCAATAAATCTGTTCGTCTGAATCTGCATAAACAACAAGAAGTCCTGTGGCACCTTATAGACTAACACGGCTACCCCTCTGATTCTTGTCAGTGTGGAACTAAGTAACCTTGTCCATTTGAGGTGATTTTGTGTGAGGTAAATATTGGAAATGCAAAGAAATTAAGAAGCTGCAGTCTTACTTGGAATTCAGAAAAAATCGACCTCTGCAAAACTTATATATGTGACAACTATCAAGTTAAATGTCTCCAATAAGAATCATCAGTGACTCTTTAGAATTGAATGTCTTGGTAAAAATTATTTACAAAAAATATAGTTTAGCAAATGTAATCCTCTCAGTTTGCAATCCATGGAAATGAGAGAGACATTTCTGTGTAGTTAACTAGGGATAGACATTATATTTGTCAATAAGCAGGAATTTGGCTGTGATTTTAATCAGTTTTATGAATGCATAGAACTTCTCTTTACTGACATTTAGTTCTTTCTAAACATAAATTGCTTGTTGTTTGGTGACTTTTTAAAGGGACTGACTTGAAATAGCCTTTAGTATTCATCTCCCTTTGCTTCCTTCTCTCCTGCAGAAAGCTGTGAACAAATGAAATCTTGATGGAATGTCACACGGAGAGAACCATGTCTGTAACCTACAAACATTTATATTATTGAAGAAATACAAATAATCATTGTGCTACTTTAACAATCTGAATAGCGAGATAAGCCTTGAGAAAATATGGCAAAGATGACAGTGCCTTTGGTTTTTGGAGAGGAACAGTATCTTTAAGTTAGATATAGGTTAACTTTACAAATGATAAAAATATCAAGCCTCAACTCATAAGCTAACCCAAATAATTAGTGAAACTAACAAGTCATGCTATGATCAAAATGTTACATGGCATTAATGCTTCAGTATATATTGTTTTTTTCTCAAAAGTCAATGACTTTGTTGCCTGCAATTTGAGCATTTTAATCTTGATAATAGTTATTAGTGATACTGACCTCTGATTCTCTTTGTACATTTTTATGGACAGAGGTAGAACAGAAGGGGGTGAAAGTATTATCTAATCTGAAAGGACACTGTTAGAATCAGATATAATTATTATTAATGATGGACAGTTAAAGGTGCACAATCAAGTTGAAAATTGAAATTCTCTCTGATTTTTTAATATTTAACATCTAACAACAATTTTCTCTTTAGCCATTTAGGTCCCACTGGTACAAATAGATGCACTAGCACAAACCCTATTCAGTGGGAAATCTGTGTCTTCACTGTAGGATCAGTGCCTTAATCATTATTCTTCTGTTTGTAGAGTCCCAGAGAAGAAGAAAATATTAAAAATAGGAAGTATTATAAAGTTACAAATTGGCAATATTCTGTTTTTGAAGGTGACTAAGCTTCAAACTGGCATATAAAGTAAATTCATTTTCTGTTTATGTAACTTATTTCTCCAGTTCTTCCTTGATTTATGTGGGGTGGATCAGATGCAGTGTGGTGTGGTAACACCAATTCACTTAGTGCATAGGTTTTTCAAGCTCCATCTTACTCCTATACAAAGAATAGTACAGTATTTCATTTTTAATTATATCTTCATCAGATTTCTTACTTGACATGAAATAATCCATTTTAATATTGGTATTAAAATGCTATTTTCTCTTGCACTTTATTTTTGTGTATTTTGTGCACAGGGACTGATTTTCCTCCACTTTCAGGATCAGCAACTTCTTCTCTGACCCCCTGAGTGCCAGAAGCACCAGGCCCTTATCCATGTGTCATGAAAAAAACAAATGTTCTGTGCTTCTTCCCAAAAATTATAGCTTCATTAATTGTCCTTGAAACTATTTTTACTTTTCCATGTCAGTCCCATCATGTCCCCCCCCCCAAACTAACCAGTCTTGGTTTAACTACATTTCTCTCCATAATATCTTCCTGAATGTGTTTCCTATATGCTCTATACCAGAGATGGTTAGTAAAAAAAGTGGCGGCCCACCAGGGTTAGTCCTTGATGAGCCACCACCACTGTGTTTACCTGCCTCTCCACAGGTATCTGGCGATTGCAGCTCTGATTGTTCATGGCCAGTGGGAGTGTTGGGAAGCGGCATGAACCAGGACACTGCTGCCCGTTGCTCCCATTAGCCACAAATGGTGATTTGTGGCCATCAAGCAGAGGTGTAGTGAGGGTGTTATGCTCCCAGGGGCAAAAGCAAAATTTGTGTGCCCACCGCCATGTGGCGGAGCCTCAAACCTGGTGCATGGCTGAGCCCAACCCTGGGAGGGAATGGGAGATTGTACTGCATCTTTCCCCGGCCCCTCTAGTTTGGGGCCGGGCCCCCTCATTCACTAACTTGCCGGCAGAGATGGAGGAGAGGCGGGGAGGAGGCTCCAGCCGGTGGTGTGGGGCGGAGGAGGAGCAGGCGAGCCAAGGAATGACAGGGGAAGCGGAGGGGGACTAAATTGGCACCACCCTAGCATGGTGCCCGGGGGCAACTGCCCTCCCCTCCCCTTCTATGCCCCTGCCATCAAGAGCTTTGATTTGCCCAGTATCTATGGAGATGCAGGTAAACATAATGGTGGGGGCCTGCTAGGGACTAATCCTAATGGACAAGATTCAGACCATGGGTCAGTATTTGCCCACCCCTGCTCTATACACATTCATTACCTGGCTACTGAAAATTTCCTAATCAATTTGATATGGATAAAAATAGGAATTTGAGTAGCCTGTCACTGACGCTCCTTTTTTGATTGAATAGTCGGTCAGATCATTGTGAATGGTTTCTTTCTTGTTGCTCTAGCCCAGGGGTGGGGAACCTAAGGCCCAGGGGCCAGATGCAGCCCCTAGCTTGCCTGGATCTGGCTCCCGAGGCTCAGGACTCACTCCTCCTCCCCAGCATTGGGGAACTCGTGTTAGCACTCCAGTCCCCACTTCCCCCTGCCTGACTGATTTTTCTGTGGATCAGCAGCCTCCAACCCAAAAAGTTCCTTACCTCTGCTCTAGTCCCAAGTATTTAATCTTTAGAGATCTCTAATGGCAGCTTCTTTTTCCTCCACATATGCAGACACGTAGCATGAGGCAGATTGCAAGCTCCAGATGTTTGGCTCTGGTTGCAGCTCCTGTTGTAAACGCATCTGCTGTGTTTTCAACATGTTGTAATATTTTAGAGAGTCAAGTGAAATAAAAAGCATCAGGAGGATGAAGGAGGATATATTTGCCTACCAAAAATTAATGATGCCTCGAACATTAAAACTACCCTACAATAATAAATCTAAGGTGTTGTTTGTTTCATCATCATGGATAACTTCGTCTTCTCTTCATCTTTCCTGTTTTCCTGTGAGTCAGGGGTCTTAATGTGTAATATTTCTTTTAGGTTCGACAGCAGTATTGCTGCATACTTGAGTAGTTTGCCTGTGTTCTTTTATAAGTAGCCTTAGTGAAGACAACGTAACTTGCCAACCAAAACATAGCTAGCTGGTCTAATTTTAGGTCTGCAAACTGAATATTCCTCTAAACAACATGGTTATTCAAATCCTTTCTGTGCTGATGTGCTCCTCTCCCCTCCTCAGAAAGTTTGAGTTGTGTCAGCACACGGCCATTTTGTGCTAGTGTCCTAATCTAGCATATTTTGAAGTGGTTTTCATTCTGCATGTAAGTTACCATACTTAGCCAAATGGAGTAATGCAACTATGAAAGCACAACTCCTGTTTCTTCCCTGACTCTTGCAACCAATGTTGATTAGGTGCCAAAGTAAATGGAATGCTTTTTTAAAGGCAGTATCCTCTTTAGTAAGGATAGTCAATTGCGGTTATCTGGCTAATCATGTAGTCAATACAATTTGTATCAACTACACGATTAGTTTGAGGACCACTCTGCAGAGCCACAGCAGGGATAGCTCCAGGTGCCGGCTCAAGCTACCCCAATTACTAATCAACTAAAGCAATGAGGAGTCCTGTGGCACCTTATAGACTAACAGATTTATTGGAGCATAAGTTTTTGTGGGCAAAGACCCACTTCGTCAGATGCATGTAATGGAAATTCCAGGGGCAGGTATAAATATACAGGCATAAGAAAAGAGTTCCAATCAAGAGTAAGGCTGGAGATAACGAGGTCAATTCAGTCAGGGAGGATGAGGCCCACTTCTAGCAGCTGATGTAGAGGTGTGAACACCAAGAGAGGAGAAACTGCTTTTGTATTTGGCTAGCCATTCACAGTCTTTGTTTAATCCTAAAATGATGGTGTCAAATTTGCAGATGAACTGTAGCTCAGCAGTTTCTCTTGGAGTCTGTTCTTGAAGTTTTTTTGTTGCAGGATGGTTACCTTTAAATCTGCTACTGTGTATCCAGGGAGATTGAAGTGTTCTCCTACAGGTTTTTGTATATTACCATTCCTGATATCTGATTTGTGTCAGTTTATTCTTTTACGTAGGGAATGACCAGCCTTACTCTTGATTAGAACTCTTTTCTTATGCCTGTATATTTATACCTGCCCCTGAAATTTCCACTACATATATCTGATGAAGTGGGTTTTTGCCCACAAAAGCTTATGCGCCAATAAATCTGTTAGTCTATAAGGTGCCACAGGACTCCTTGTTGCTTTTGCAGATCCAGACTAATCCGGCTACCCCTCTGATACTAATCAACTACTCGCTAACATCCCTACTCTTTAGTGGAGTAGAAGTATCTGGGGAACGAAATGGTAAAGCCAGTAAAATCCACTCTCCTAAGCACACAGTTAAACTAATATACTGTAATTAATAGCTCTTGAAGGTCTTAAGGTAACTTAATTTTTCTGTAATCTTGTATCTTACTATTGTTTGCTTATTTTTTAAAAAAACTGCTTCTAAAAGGAGGGAGGAATCTTGGCACATTAGCCTTGGAAGTAATTCTTGGAATAATACAGGGAATGCTAGTAGAGTGGCTGACCATTTATGATTTTATTCTTGCAACTTTAGCAATTTCTCCTCAACAGTCCTCTTTGAGGAAGGCAGTTCTTACTTACTTATTATAGTCTCATGATGACAATTCCCTTTCAAACATGCTGCTTAACTAATCATTCCCTAGCTCTACTGTCTGAACAAACAACTGGGATTTCATATACTGTTTTGAGACTGGCCATGCCTAGAGGGGAAAAAAAACCCCTGTAAAACATTTATTAAGTAAAAGAGAAATAGTTGTTCAGTTATGAACAGTAGTTTGTTTTTTCTGTATAATTTTAAACAGCAAAAGCAAAGGGATATATTTATTTGTGTTGTGATGGTGTCGGTTGGCCCAATCTGTAGAGCCCTGGGTGAGTACAAAACTTGGATTTGCATCTAATCTGCGATCCACAAACATAGTCCATAGATATCTGCATCTGTAGATGTGGATATTTGTGAATATAAAATAGATATCCAAAGATTTGCAAGGCTTTAACAATCAGATTCAGGGCCCTATTTTGCTAATAGAGTGTTGCAGACTTGACTGACTCTCTCTAATGTACTCTCACCAGTCTGTTTTAATTGGACGCAACCTTTGGATCCCATGTGCTTCCAATCCAGCTAGCCCTGGGCAGAGTCTAACTCTGGGGCCTCTAAGGCTGATTGTACGGTCACTGTTATCCTTTCTTGGGGCGTGGGACTCCATAGTCCAACTGCCCTGAACCTTGAAACCAATGCTAACATTTGCGATCCCTAACCCAGTCTCTTATGCATGCTCCCTTAGCATCTAGCTGTGGGTGCTCTGGCTTACAGTTTAACCCTGTGATGGGTAACCTAGACTAGTGAGTGGCCCTCCTTTGCCTCAGTGGCCCACAAGATTGCCAGTGGTGGGCAACCTGTGGCCCACTGGTTCCACCTGCAGCTCACACACCCTCTGTTTGCCCCTTTCCCACATGCACCTCTTGGGCACTGGAGCCCCACACTTCCTATTCCCCCTCTCCCTCCCAGCACTTTAGGAGCACCATGAATCTGCTGATTTAGGCCCTGTCCCTGCCCCTCCCTCCCAGTGCTTGAACAACCATGAATAGCTGACTTGCATATTCAAGTTTGGGAAGGAGTGGCGTCCGAGCACGAATCAATGGATTAATAGCACTCCAAAATTGCTGGGAAGGGGAGAAATAGGAAGTGTGGGACTCTAGTGCCCCAGTGTGCAAGAGGTGCATGGGTGAGGGTGGGGGAGCAGACAGGGCCTACAAGTGGGCCACAGGTTGCCCATCACTGGTTTAACGTCCCAGGAACCAGATGGCAGTTAAGGCAAGGGATGCAGGCTTTTCAACAGGAGTTTCTTAAACACAGTAACATTTATTCTTAAGCATACAAGAATGATAGATAGAAACAAAAACCTAGGGAGCCCTAGGCCACCCATGATGTCATAGGTACGTCTTTTTTGCCTTCTTCAGGCCTTCTGCTACCAGGGGATGGTCTGTCTGGAGAGAGAGGGAGCTGAGAGCAGATTCTGATCTTAAATGAAGTTTCTGCCCCCTCTGTCAGGTGAACCAATCAACAGCAGAACTCCATTCAGGTGATTAGCAAGTCCAAGACTGTCTATAATTCAAACTGGGGAAATCCAATTTTACTTGGAAGACTACCACAATTGATGACTGTTGTGTTAACTGTTCAGGGAAGAGTCCGGTTTTAAAATAAACAGCCATTAGTCTGTCTTTGACTCCAGGATGCTACAGTTATATACTCAAAATGTATTCTTGAAAGTCCCAGTTTGATACAGATATGCATCAGTCTATCTTGTGGAGTAAAATATGGTGACAGTCCTGAAGATAGTCACGTGAGTTTTCCTAGGGAGGGAAAAATACTGATCCTCTGAGTTGGACTAAGCTGATAGCTGTCAAGAAGTAGTTTTTGATTCGTGCTGAACTGTGACAGAAGAATGGGAATAAAGCTGCCACCTGTCTAAAGCTGGGGAAGAAAGAATCTAGCTTTGTAGTGAGACCTTTGTAGGACTTTTTGAATTTGTTTATCTGGCTCTGATACTACATGTGGAAAATCAAAACCTGGCAAGCTTAAAGTGCTGCCACAGTTAAATCTATCAGTTGTGACTTCGCCATTGTGTGAAACTTCCCACTGATGGTGATGGAGAAAACAACTTCACTACGCAGTAAGTGGCCATTGTCTGGCTTTTAGCTGGTTTTTAAACTGGCTCCCCTTGCGGACCAGCTCCCACCTAGCACCCCGTGCTACTGCTTCTGATATGGAAGCAGCAGCGCGAAGTGGCAGGAGGCTCCTCAGGACTGAGGCTGGAGAATATTGGCTGCTGGCCCTGCCCCATGGGGACTATAGAATAGTCGACTAACCTTTAAGAATTAATGAGGTTACTTGATTATTCAGTTAACCGATATTTAACATCCCTAAAAGAACCACATAAATCTTAATGGCTTGCATGAGAAAACTGAATGAGTGTTAGGTTTGTTGCATCAATTTTGTCTGATCTTTTAACATAAGCGAGGTCTTATGAGGCTTGTACTTTGATGGAAGGGATATTTAGTAGGTGTGCTCCTTTGCCTGAATCACTATTAAACTGTATTGTGTTGGAGGTCATTTTGTGACTGGAATTGCTGTCTCTTAGATTAGCCATAAAAAGAAAGGCTCAACTGACAACCTGTGACCTCGGAATAACCTATGGAACTTTTTTTTTCCCCTTTGGCCGGGGTAAGAAAAAGAGGCTCTAATTTTCTGCTTTAAATCTGAGTAATAAAACATTGTAACTTGAGAAATTCTTTTATTAGCATAGTGTCCTTCCATCTTTGTCCTCACTGGTTATCTACTATAACATTGCTACATGCTGGTTTTTAATAGCTTTTATTATCATTCCACAGATGTCTTTTTTTCCAGTCATAGAGCTATATATAATTCTAATTCATAAACTTTAGTACCACCATATTACTGCTTATCCTTCCAATCTCAAGGATTCTCCAATTAAAAACTGTACTGACGGGTCTTTAATAATAAACATCTTTAAATAAATTAAAAGGGGAAATCATCATTTCATAAAACATCTGAAAGGAAAAGAGGTTAGCTATCTTGGTTAGGTTGCAATAGAGAATTTAGATTTTAAGTCCTGGTAACTGGCCTTTAACAATTTTAATAAAGTTGGTAAGTGTCCTACACACTTAAGACTTTTACCTTTTCAATTTTATTACCAATTTTGGAGGAAAGAAAATACTTTTAAAACACTTAAATATGGATCAGTTTAAAAACATGTTCACTATTTGTACACTCAGTTGGTGCCAACTTGTATCTCAAGCCAACAGGATATGTAGTATTATTCTCAATTGATTCTTTATTTTAGTGTAACCAATGACAAAATATGAAATTTGGATGTTTTACTTGGATGACAGTAACTATTGATTTATTTCCAACATACCCCGTGCTCTGTACCCAGTACACAGTATAATGAGTGCCTGGTTTAACTATTTTGAGCATTTGTAGGTGACTTCTGTTTTCAGCCATCCCTAGTGTTGTCACAAAATGTAGTGTTCTGCTTTTCTCTTATTGGTCTCGTTCTTATTTTTTAACTGCTCCATTGAATTGAACACTGAAAAGGATAGTAGAATGACAAGGAAGTTTGTGGTATATTTTTAACAATTTTATCTGCTATTTCTGTTACCTTCCTAATTGTTGACTTTAGAGCTATTGTTTTGATGTTTGAAATCGGCCCCTTTATCTGTTAGAGATTCTTCAAATGTCTTATTTGTCTATAGGATACATCACTGACAGAGGCAAATTCATTCAGTCCTTTGATACCAACGTCCCCCTCCTCTATGATAAATCAGTACAAATTTGAAGATGAGCCAGAATTAAGAGATCTCTTCATTACTGTGGATGATCCTGAAAGTCACATTACTGCCATTGAGACTTTCATTACCTATAGAATTGTTACAAAGGTAAGTGTTTTAGTAGCCTTGATATATTAAGTGTAAAATAAAACTTTACAAGTGTTAATATTTTAAAGGATTTAAAAGAATAACCTAACATTTCAAAATTGTATTCTGATTTTGCCTGATCAAGTGTTTCAAATTTGTTGTTAGAGTCTAAAAACACTTTTAAGCTTACTTACGTGAATATTTGCCTGACTGAGTGCTGTGGAGATCATTAAAGGAACAGCGGAAGTTATTTTAATGATAGCAAAAGCAGTCTGTTGTCTGAAATTGGCATTTGCTATTGGTTCCCTTGACAAGAACATGAAACAATAGAAGGCTGCTGCTGCACTTGCAAAAGGCTATACTGTCATAAGTATTTGTGGTATATGAGTATTTCATAGAAATGGTCATTATCCTTGGCTGTCAATATGTGGTACCTTACTCACCACATACTCTTTCAATTCTGCTTTTCTGTAATTGCATCGTTTGCTACCACCAAAAAACCCCTCCCATTTACAGTTAATAATAGTTTGTTTGCAACTACAGCAGTTTCTTAAATGAAAAGGTAATATTAGGAAAGGATTTCATGTATTTTCAGCTGTCTTTGAATTCATTTTGTCATACGGGGAAGGAAGGAAGCCAGTATTGTAAGACTAGCTAGTTCCCTGCAAGTACTGCACAGCCTACACTTCGAGAACATCTGTAATCATTTTATTTTACTCTCATTTGTTTTTGCTGGGGATTCACTTACAACAAATTTTCAAATGAAAAAAATTCCCTTTGTTTTTACAGGAAAGATAGGCTTTTTGTAGAGAGAGAGAGAAGAGTAGGGGAGGAGTGTTTTCTGCCTTCTCTCTTATCTGTTATTAATTTGAAGTATGATTAATTTGAAGTACAAATTCAAAATGACGTAACAGCTCTGTTGTGAACCCTAAGCATTCAAAATTCTGAGTCAGATCTGAATCAGAGGTTTGCTCAAAAATTACAAGATTAAATAAAATTGGGTGGGGAGGTTATTTTTATTTACCTTCTAGTTTCTCAGCCTTTTGAATTCACTTGAATTATGTTCTAAGCTTTTCTTAGCCCCACCAAAATGACTAGGAACTTTTAAAAATGAAAACTGATATAGTCACTTGTAATTACTTGACTCCAGGAGCTAGTCTTGTTTTTGTGTCTCCTCTCCTCCTCCATTAAAAACCCAAACAAACAAAAACCACACCAATATAATGAGATTTGATAGAGTCATTAGAATTGGCAACACTGTAGTAGACATGCAGTTTTGCTAAAGTTTAAATGTTCCTCTATAGGTTCTATTAGTTGGGGACAAAACTGGTAGTGCAAGCCATTAAATCCTGACATATATGTAGTTTCAGTGATGCCCAATCTAATTACACAGGAGGGCCACATACATCTAAGCACAACCTTGTGTGGCTCAAATAGATTCTACATATTTTAGACTGATTTATATTTTTAGCTCAGCTTGTTTTGTATGTAGTAGGTTGTTTCTATGTACACTATTTTTTACACACTTGTATAAAGTAAAATGATGTAAACATGAAGATAAAACATTAATGAATCATCCATTAGTATGTTGTGTTGAATCAGGCTGTGGGCTTTATGAAATACTCAATTGGGCTATGTATGGACTGTAGCTTGAGCTACATTGAAATGCAAGGATTTTCATGGCTGAAACATGGCTAGGTGACTCATAGCAGCCAGTCCAAGGGACATGCATTATTTATTTTCAGTTTTATTCAAATGCCACAAAATGGGCATTCCTTAAACTTGGATTTGTCATCACTTTAAAATGACCAGCCTAAATTTCAGGCTACATCCATCTGAAGGAAAATCTCCTATTAAGGTAATGATTCAAACCCTACAATGCTCTGGAAAAAATTGTAGTAGATCAGTTCTTTCTATGCACAGTTTAGCTTTTGGGTTTTTTTTTGGGGGGGGGGGGTGGTTCCACATAGAAGTTCACTTTGTTCCATCTCTTACTAGATTAGATCATTTTATTACAAAATTGTAATTGGTAAGTGCAGAATAATTAACATTAACTTTTTCCCCTCACAGCTCTCATTTTTATTCCAAAGTGGTCAAAAATTAAATATTTGTAGTACTCTTAGAGTATATGTCTACATTGCAGCTGGGAGGTGTGATAGTCATGCACTAGGGATGTAAAAGTATAACTGTTTAAACTATTAACTGATAAGCCTGGACTTATCAGTTACCGTTAATGATTATACACAGGCACCTTTTCTACTCCTGTGGAGCCGGCTGCCATCCCTTGGGTGCATGTAATTGCTGAGATTTTCAGTGGTTACACAATCACCTGCTTTTTAACATCCCTATCATGCTAACGCTGCTTATGCAAGTGTGCTAAAATTTGCAAAGTAGCAGGGGTGGCACAAATGGAGGCTCAGGCTAATTCCCAAAGTATGTATCCAGGGAACCTTGGTGGTTACGTAGCTCGACCCAGCTCCTGTGCTGTTTTTGGCATGCTAGCTCAAGTAGAGTGAATGTGTATCTGTTTGCAGGAGCTGGGAATCACACCTCCCAGCTGCAGTGTGGACATACATTTCGATTTTCCATCTTAATTTTGTGGTTATTATTTTCAGACATCTCGTGGTGAGTTTGACTCCAGTGAATATGAAGTTCGAAGAAGATACCAAGATTTCCTTTGGTTGAAGAGCAGACTTGAAGAAGCACATCCAACACTGATTATTCCTGTAAGTTTGCTATAATTTATGTCACTTTTTTGATTGTTTATAAATGTTTCTATTTATCTGTCATGAGCTCAGAGAAGTCTCTTTCAGAGTTCTGGGGGCTAAAAACATTGAAACACTAATGTAGTTTGATTAATCTTTTATGTGTGTGTGCAGAGTTCAGAGAAAAATAAGGGCATTTCTGTTTTCTTTAACCAACTCTCCCTTCCTTTCCTTTTTTTCTTGATTTTGTCTATTCTGATGTGTTATCTATTGGTAGAAGCAGATTGTAACACTGAGTTTACTGTGCTAATTTTATAATTTGTTTTTACATAGTGAATTGTAGAAGAATATATTTAACATCTCATGAGTACTAGAACTATTGTAAGACATATAATATACAAAGCTACACAATGTTTTAGTTATTTATTTATTTTTTCTCTCAGCCATTGCCTGAAAAATTCATAATGAAAGGAATGGTGGAACGATTTAATGATGAATTCATTGAGACTCGAAGGAAAGCATTGCATAAATTTTTAAACCGAATTGCTGAGCATCCAACTTTGACTTTTAATGAAGACTTCAAAATATTTCTCACCGCACAAGCCTGGGTAAAACAAAATCTTGTGATTTTATTATAAGAAATTATGAACTGCCTTATTAGGGATCTGCTAATATCTTCTTGCCAATCATAGCTAGTTATAGAAGTGTCATAGGAAAGTGAAAAGAATCCTGCTGTAGGCAGCTATTGAATAACTTTCCCATAGGAAAAAAATATTTCTAATACCTATTGGTTAGAGTTTGTGTTCTGCTCTGGAGGATGAGTTCGTATCCTTTCCAAAACTTTTACTTCTCTATTTTTTTTCCACTCTTCTAATCCATGTAAATATTCTGGATTATATCATGTGTGTGATTTTTTTAGATTTTTTTTTGACATTTCTCCCCCTTATTCTTTAAAATGAGTGATAATCTGTTCACTGACAATGCAGCCAATAAACCATCATTTAATTTTCTACACAACTACAGTAGGATGTGTCCATAGGATAAGAAAACTTTGGAAAGTTTTCCCCTCCAGAAAGCATTGTTCTGAACTTCACTGAAAGTTCCACTAGCAGTTTATAGAAATGGAGGGAGAGTAAAAAAAGGAAAAAGAGAGCAGCTGCTTTTCTTAGTCAGAACATAATTTTCCCCACCAGATGACTCCTCTCTGTGCATCGGGGTAGGCAAGAGGCAGCAAACGGGCTGGATTTGGCCCACCAAGCCACCAGATCTGGCCCAAGGCTTCCTTGCCAGCACCGTTACTACCCAGCAGCTGCAGCCGCTTTAAAAAGCAGACTGCTAATTGCTGTGTAGTCTGGGGAGAGGGGAGAAAGCTGTGTGTGCTGTCCGTGCCCCCTAGCAAAATCCCCCAGTTTCCAGCCAATAGGAACTGAGAAAATTTGCTGAAGACAGGGGCAGCGAATGAAGCCTCCTCACTCCCTCCCCCCCCCCCTCGTGCTGGAGCAGAGACATGTGGAGCAGCTGGCTGGGAGGTGCCTAAGCGCCACCCAGCAAGAGCCTGCCTGTGGCACCTCACTCTCCTCTCCCTCCAACTATCTGCTCTAGATCACCACCCAAACCCTCTGTATCCCCTCTCCCCACCTCCTCCAGGTTGCAACTCTTTCCTTCATCCCTCCTGCACCCTTCCCCCTGGCCAGAATCCTTTCCTGCACACATACCCCTTCCTGGCCCATGTTATCACCCAAACCTCTACACCCCTTCCCCCCAGGTCACAACTCCCTCTCGGACTCTGCACCCCCTCCTAAACCCTTCCCCCAGGCCAGAATCCTCTCCTGCTCCCATAACCCTTCCTGAACCCTTCATCTCAAGCCTTTGCACCAGATCATAACCCCCTCCTTTGACCAAACTCCCTCAGACCCCACACTCCCTCCTGCACCCCAATCCTCTCTCCCAAGCTCCCTTCTGCACCCCACCCGCTGTCCCAGGCCCCCTCCACAGACATGTGGCCCTTGACCACTTACCAAAATCTTGGAGTGCCCCCCCCCATTAAAAATTATTGCCCTGCTGTACATGCTGTCCTATGTTATCTTGCCCAAAAGTCTGCACACTGTCTGATTCTTCTTAAAGGCTGAAAAGGGAGGAGATGTGTACTGCCTTAATCCTTCCCTCTCCAGTCCCTTACATGCTCTCTGTTTCAGTAGAGCATGGATAACCTGTGACACAAAATAGTTGTATTTGACCATACAGCTTTCAATCACAATCTAAAAAGGGAAATTAGTCAGCAGGGGCAGGGGAAGAGTGTCTCAATAAAAGGATTTGTTTGCTACATATTTAATCACTTTACAATAAGATCTATACAGCAAGTCAAATCCTAAAGTAGTTTGTTTTATGAATATCTATGTGGTTTTATTGCTTTAATTTGTTTTTGTTTAATTGCAAATCATGGATAGAAAACATTAAAATATTCACAAGGGTATGTTCTACTTGCAGGAACTTTCATCTCACAAGAAGCAAGGCCCTGGTTTGTTTAGCAGAATGGGACAGACTATGAGAGCTGTAGCATCCTCAGTAAGAGGAGGAGGAGTTAAAAGTCGTCCTGATATGTTTACAGATATACATGACTATATGGAAACATTTAATGAGAAAATACACTTGTTAGACAAAATATCCCAAAGAATTTACAAAGAAGAAAGGGGTAAGTGGAAATAATGAACATATGCTTCTGGTTTTATTGACTATAGAATATACTGAACAAGTGAACTACTTTGAAAAGTTAGTTCCCTTTCATTGTTCTAAACAAAACACTGCTTTCTAGCAAGAAAAACAGAGAACAGGAAATTTTGTTTTGATTTTACTTTGCTTCCTTCAATGACTAATCTTTAACCTATAGATAAATCAGTGTGTAGCTATGTGCACATCTACATCTGTCAGCCTGCCTCATTGGTTTGCAGTTTTAGGATGATTGCAGCAGTAGCTTTTTCTCAAGGGAGGTGAAGGAAAATAACTGGCTGATAACCTCACCTTTCTCTTGTTCACTACTGAATCATACCTGGAACTTCCTCAGATGGAATCAGCATAAAGAATGTATTAATAAGGAGGGTAGTTTAACTATACAGACAAGAAACTGAAAATGCTGACACGCAACTGAAAACTAAGAAAACCTATAAGTATGTTTTTGTTTCACCATACTAACTGGAAGACCAATATGAATGTTTTTTGTTGTGTACAGATGATTACTACTTAAAGTGAAATATAAGCATTTATTTCCAAGTGGCACAATGACAATCAAATTCTGAATTCCAGTTGTTTGTATATATTAAAATGCCTACAAATTCTTTATTTATGTTAAGGAGAATTCCTTTAATGTATGAAGGGTTGGGGTTTTTTGTATCTATGAATCTAGTATTCTATACCTATCTGACAGAAGTTCTTTGTACTTAATTTGAACCTTAGTCCACGTGTGTAGCCAAATACTGGAGTATATAGAATCAATAAAAAAAAAATTGTATTGAGATGTTCAGGTGGGAATCCCTGAGGACTATCAAAAGATAGTGCTATAATGAACAATATGGTATGATCAATGAAGGGTGCTTACAATTCAAATATGTTCTGTGATTGAAAAGGAATATTTGTTCCTGCAGATTTTTCCATGATTTAAGAAATAATGACCCATTAAAAGACATTTGTAACTCATTAGGAATTGTTCATTGTCAGAGATGTTTTAGTAGAATGATTGGGTTAAAAATTGCTTTATCTTATCAGTCTTATAACCTGATACATCATAAAAATCAATAAGTAATTAGGCAAATAATATCAAACACAGAACTCATAATGGGATAAATTGTGGGAAAGTAGCTTTTCCTTTTCCCTCCCGTCCTGCCACTCAAGGTATTTTGTTTGTCCTAAACCGGTATATAAATGGTGAGTTTTGGAAAATTAGTTGAAAGTGAGCAAGCTCCCAACTCAGCATCAGTTAGAAAGTTTGGTTAAAAATATATTTTTCTTTCTGTATTCTGTAAAGTGCTGCAATAAGTACCAATTGTCTGTCTTAACTAAAACTTCAACAGAGTTGGCTATTTGACATGCCTTGTTAAATCTGAACATGTAATACAGTCACGTCCATTCCTTCACTTGATTGAGTCCTTCAGTTGATTCGGTTGATTCTGCATCTTTATTCTGTGTCACATGAAAGAGAATTTTAAAAAAATATTACCTTTCTTGTTGGTCATAACATCTGTCAGATGGGTTTGTTTGAACTTCACGCTCTTGTTAGAATTTTCCTTGATTTTCAAGAAAAAAGTTTGTTCTGCATGGAACAGCAGCTTGCATACTTACTTGAATCTTTAAATCATATACTTTCTTACCTTGATTTTGATCTTACACTAACCCCATGTTTTAAATATCCCATTGGCCAATACTTCAGGATTTTCTCTAGCAAATAAAAATACTTTGAAATGCTTCTCTGTGTTCTATAATAATTAAGGCTTTGTTTCCTTTAGCTTACTCTGTCTTTCCAGCTCTCTGCATGTCCTGACTAGATTAGATGTTCCTTGCATAAAGGAAATATATATTGATCAAAGGGATTTTTTTGGTTTTAGCAATTCATTCCATGAGGAGTAGTTGGCATAGAAGTTCCTGGGTAGATTTTTAAAACACCAGCACCAAAATACTTGTGGTAAAGCCTCAAAGTTTTATGTACTCACATGCTGCCAGATGTTGCTTATGTTTAGCCTTTCCCAACATTAACCTGCAGAACACTTACGTGTAGAGCCGATTCTGTCTCAGCAGTCAACCTTTTGTCATTTGTCAAGCAGTGATGATTCCTTCCAGCTGTAGCCCAATCTAGGAGTTTTCATTAAGTTTCTGGAGGCTTTTTTGACCAATTAAACTCAAAACAAGCATCCCTCTCTACCCACAGCAGCTTCATGTCTCTTTCTGTGTGCTGTTTCTTTCGTATTAAGTCAGCTGTCACCAAGCTGCAGAAAAAGTGGAGGGATTGTGAAAAATCTCATAGCAGTCAGAATCAAATGAGAAAGTGATATTAGAGCAGTGTGGACTTGATCCAATGTCATCTAGCCACTTCAGTTTACCTTGGCCTATAACACATGAACATTACTAATGTGAATACACAGTATAGGGCCAGATTTTGCCTCACTCATCTTTAGTACCTTTATTGAAATTAGTGAAGGTTCTATAAAGATGACAGCATCTGGACCTTACTTTTTCTGAGACAGTACTATAACATCTTCTGCTTTTTGAGGATCACTTGGACAGATTTGAAACCAGCCTCAGTTTCTATGCTTTTCATCTATCATTAATTTGAGTACTTACATGCACTCATTTTCTTCTTCTGAAGGGTATTATTGTGAATTGAAGGAATATGGTCCAATCCATACTCTTTGGTGTGCATCAGAAGAAGGTCTAGTAGATTCACTAAAGGGTGTTGCTAGCTGCATTGACAAATGCTACAAAGCTACTGAGAAACGGATGGCAGGACTTTCAGAAAATTTGCTTCCTATTCTACACGAATATGTTCTCTATAATGAAGTATTAACGGTAAGACCATCATATACCAGTGTTTGTAATGACCTTTCAAGAGGGAATATGTTTTGTATGTGAGGAATTTTGCAGTCACTTCATTAACTCTTTGAGGGCTACAGTATGTCTTCCTACTGCTAATTGAGGACATAAGCTTTTTTCACTCTACAGTTCATTTGTTATTAAAAAATAAAAGCAAGAATAATTTCTCCTTGCACAGAATCTTTTCCCCCGTCTCATGTATTAATTAGGTAAAATGTGCCCAGCCTCGAAGAGGAGATTATTTTCACTCTAGTGACTCCTCTTCAGTTTCCTCCTGCTATTTTAGAACATTAAGGCTTGAGAGTCCTTTTCCCAGAAATTGTTGCATATTAGAAAAGACTAACATGCTAGTGGAAAGACTAGTTGTCTTGACCATGGAAGGGTTCAAGAAATTACAACTCATGATGAATTAAAAGAGCTACCTTTTCTCTGTTAAAATATTGACTCATCTAGGAATGGAGCCTGAGACACAAAATAAGGCAACGGTTTTCCCTCCCTGGAGATGTTTCTAAACCTCATGATCCTGACTGCCCTTTTCCAGAATAGCACTGAATAGATATGCATGTGCCATATAGACATGCAGATGTCATGCCAGAGCCTGGTTCCATGCATTCTGTTCCATTCAAGTCTTTATAACAGTTTCTCTTATGGATTTTCCCATTCGTGGAAACCAGCTACGAAAACCTTTACTGTCTTGTTGAATAGGAACACACAAGAAAGTGATTGATTGATTAAGCAAAGATCAGAGTATTTTCATCTACATTCTAGTACAGTAGACTTCCGATAATCCAGCACCTTTGGGACCGTGGTGGTGCTGGATTATCGGATATGCCGGAGTATCGGGAAGTACTCCGGCGGGGGGCTGTGACGGGTCTGCTGGGACCCGCACTGCATCCGGGGGGTGGGCGAGGCAGGCGCTGCGGCGAACCCTCCGCCGTTTTGCAGGAAGGCCGGGGAAGCCTCGCGCCGCCGCCGAGAGTTTCCGGGAGGGGCGCGGGCTCCCCACCCCCCACACTGCAGTAGTTATCGCCGAGCAGGGGGGGTGAGGGGCGGAGCTGCGGGACCAACCTGGTAGCACCCCAGCTGCTCTGCTCCGCAGCTTCCCCAAGTCTGCCGCTTGTCAGTTTCAGCAGCGGCAGTGGCGGACTTGGGGAAATGGCGGAGCAGAGCAGCTGGGGTGCTGCCGGGTTGGTCCCGCAGCACCGCCCCTCACCCTCTGCTCGGCAATAACTACTGCAGTCTGGGGGACGGGGAGCCCGCTCCCTTCCCGGAAACTCTCGGCAGCTGCGTGGGGCTTCCCCCGCCTTCCTGCAAAACGGGGGAGGGTTCGCCCCTCGCCATGCCGTTCCCCGCCCACCTCCCAGCCGGACGCAGTGTGGGTCCCAGCAGACCCGTCACAGGGTATAATCCCCTTCCCCTCTTCTCCTTTTCCCAACTGCAAGCGCCTATGGGGCTCACAGCAGCTCCAATTGTCTGGCTGGCTGGAGCATTTCCGGGTTCCAGTTGGTGCCGGACTATTAGGAGTGCCGGACCACTGGATGCCGGACAATTGGAGTTTTACTGTATTATGGTCTGTCGTCTTAGCAGTACTGTCCCTGCAGAAATACTGATTGCATGCTCTTGTCCTCATTGGAGTCACCAATTGTCATAGCAGCATTTGGGAATAGTCAGGGTGCTCTAAATTCAGCTCCCCTTCTGGGAGAATCCTCTCCTGAGGCTGCTTTACATCCCACCGTGCATATAACTAAGCAGATCATCTTAGGAGAATGATCAATCCATGATGGAGTGTTCCACGGGATGGTTGATTGGACAGTTTGACCAACAATCACTCTGCATCCATTTTAAACCACCAGCTAGGACAGGGGTGGGCAATAAGCAGCCTATTCGCCGGATGCAGTTCTCCAGAGTTAGCCCCTGGCAGGCTGCCAGATACTTTATTTACCTGCACGTCTGCAGATACGACTGTTCAGTTCCCATTGGCCGCGGATTCAGGCCATGGACTGCTTATTGTCCACTCCTAGGACAAGCATCATAGCCTGTATAGAGGTTCCAGAGCCTTAATATTCAATGGAGTTCAGTCTTCTGGGCCACAGCTGCTTTCATTGCATTGTCCACCTCTTTCCTGATAGAATTAAAAAAGGCAGAGCGAGATTATGGCCTCCTAAGTTAATTACCTCAGCATAGCAGCCTCTGTACTGGGTACCCACATTATAATGAATAGTAACCATACTAGGATCATGCTATGTATCCTGTGCTCCTTGAGTCCTTTAGATTTCATTTCCATCCTTTGATTGTCCCAAGAAGCAGCTCCTACTCTGTGTGGAGGTTGGAGAGATTGCAGCTGTAGCAGATGATACCCCTTGTTCCTCTTTATTTTTCAGTATGAAAAGTCAGTTCCCCATACCTGCCCCAGACTTTCTCCTCAGTCGTATTTGTTACTTCCATTGGACTCTCTGCATTTTGGCCTGTCCCTCTTCCAGTTTTCTCTGCCCATCTCATCAGCTGGGGTGTGTGCACTGATAAAGGGGGTTCTATGGACAAACTTCAGAGTGACAATGTGGCCTTTCATGCACATCTCTGAAATTAATATTGGTTGGTTGTCTCTGCATTACCTCTCATGCCTATTGGGTTACTGAGTTCTTGGTGCAACCCTTACAGTGCATCTGAAGAAGTGGGTTGTGCCCACAAAAGCCTGTATTACCATCTACATGTTTTGTTAGTCTCTAACGTGCTGCTAGACTATTTGTTGTTTTTAAAGTTTTTTCAGTAACATACTAACTCAGCTACCCCTCTGAAGCTTTTGAATGCAACATTAGACAGGCTTGAACCTTTCATCCATTAGCTCCTTCTTCCCCTATTCCATGCCAGTCTCTCTCCTGGATATTTTTTTCTAATGTTTGCTTGTGCCCTGCACCTTGATTAGGATACTCCTAATCAGGCTAAGAATGAACTGATGGAGGACACACTTTAGAAAACCTGTTTTTTGAGGCATGGTGGTATTAGCACCTCCCAAGATGTCCCATAAGAGTGTATGCCTAGGAAGAGATAATAATTTTTTAGCTTTGGAAGTGCAGCATGGAAAAGCAGATGCAGATGGATCCTAAGGAGGAGATTCCATAGCCCAAAATCTTCACATCTGGATTTGATTCCTTCTCCTTGACTGATAGAAAGATATGTCAAACCTGGGAAAAGTAGGCCTGTACTGCGATTGTGAATTAAAGAGTAGAAGCTGTTGGGACAAGGTAACAAAGGATTGTCAAACAAAGTTTTTAAATTTTATATTTACATACATCTTTCTTCTGAGTCACCTTAAAAAGGCGTAAGTTTCACAACACTTCTGTGCAGGGCCGGCTTTAGGCCGATTCGGCCGATTCCCCTGAATGGGGCCCTGCGCCTAAGGGGGCCCCGCTCCCGGGTGCGCAACGCATGCGCAGGGCCCCCCCGGGTGCGCGACGCATGCACAGGGCCCGCCCCCGGAATCGGGCCCCGCGCTTGTTAAAGCCGGCCCTGCTTCTGCATGGAAAGTTTAATTTCAGTTTTATGGGTGGGGATGCTGAGGCACAAACCTTTACACTGACTTCTGTGATGTCACAAAGCAAAGAGCACTATTCAAAATACAACTAATTATTGGTGCTGTAGTCTGACAACATTCCCTCTTTTTATACAGGTCGGACTTCCCTGGTTCGGAACCCTTGGGACAAGGAGGGAGTTTGCTGGACCAGGGGAAGTTGGTCTCTCTGCTGACAGACACCAAGCTATGCAAGGGTCTGTCAGCAGATCGCTGGGCTCTGCAGCCAGCCCCAGGCCGCCAGGGCTCCTGGGGCTCTCTGGTTTAGCAACATCCATGGATGTTGTTGGGCCAGAGAGGTTCAACCTGTATTAGTTTTTGCCATTCTTCTAAGAATCAAATTTATTGAATTAGCCTTAACTTTAAATATGACTGGGCTTGCTAATATTGATAGATTTAATTGATTTTGATTCTTTATATTTTCAAATAAAGAATTTTATTGGTAATCTTCCTCTGCCACTAAACTGCAGCACATGCATAATACCATAACAGCCTCACATTTCCTATAGTAGCTGGTGTATCATTTGGATGAGTCCTAACTCTTGTGCTATTGCTTTTGTTCAAATAAAGTATTTTCAGTATTGGGACTTCTCTAAATTGTGTTTCTCGTAAAGGATTCAAAGTAGTATTACTGTTCCATACTGTACTCACTTTATAGCAACATAGTCTGACATATTCTTGTAGCATTGGCATTGGGTTGGGTAGGATTTCTGACAATTCTTTCAGTGAAAATTGGAGTAATAAAAACATAACTTTAAAGAATCCATTCAAGTTTTAAGTAAAATAGACACATCAGGCCAATATCTTTAAATCCTAGAATTCTACTAAAGGCATAATCTATACATTTTCTGAATGGTTAAGTACTCTTGATTTCAAGATGTCTTTGTAAACAGATTGCAATTCAATACAATCTATTTTGTCCAAATGTTTTACAGGGTGTTTTGAAAAGAAGAGACCAAATTCAAGCAGAGCTTGAGTCCAAAGTTGATACTTTATCCAATAAAAAGGCAGAAAAAGATCTGGTAAGTATGTAAATCATTCTGAATGTTATTTTGACTAAAAATTACAAGTTCTGTCAAATGCAAGCCCCAAAAAGCCATGTTTTGGAGCTGCACAGTTCCCTCACCTATTCTAAAAAAGTTTACTCATGCACTGCACAGGAAATAAGAATTGATACAATGATATATTAACAGCTGCTGAAATGCCCTGGAAGAGGTAGTTGGGGTGATCAAATCTGTTCCTTGTTTATGCATTTTTTTAAAAAAAGTTTATTTGTTTTTGTTTGTGCCCTTCTGGTGGAACTAATTGGGCTCTTGTCACTAGAACTGGTGGAGCATCTCCACGCTCATAGACTCCTAAGCTGTTTTTAGAGCTTCTTTCTTCTCCCTAATAAGGAGCCAGCTTGACAATTGGCAATAAACCTGTAAGTTAAATACTTTGTAAGATTAAAATGTCTAAGTCCAAAAAAATAAATGGCAATGTCCATCTGTTTACCTTATGATCCTGGCCAAGCTACCCTTTGTGTTACAATGGTTTGTGCTTACCACTTTTAAAGGATGACTTTAAACTGTACATTTGGTCTTGTTTACTTGATAGATTTTAATTTTGTTTTAGACAATACTCTTGAGCCTTTCAAAAGCACTTGGCATCAACCTAAGTGCTCCTATTGAAATCACTGGTAAGAGTCCTGTTGACTTCAGTGGGAGCCGAGTTAGATCAATACTGAGTACTTTTGAAGAGTCCATCCTGTGGCTTTAATGGGAAAATGTCTTAAATAGTTTGACAAAATGACTGTAATATCTCCTCCTTTGACAGTGGAATGATCAGATCTCTTATGTTTGCAGCTGGTAATAAATTTGAGGGTGCAATTGACATTACTTGGAAATCTTAAGAGCCTGATTTGGGGAGTCAGTCAAATACCTATCATCTAAATAACAGCTTGTGCAAAATTGTGGGTGCAAAACATTAAATAAATGCAAGGTCATTTTACAAATTGCAGACAAGAACAATCCTATTATATTAAAATGAACTGATACAATTCTCTCTCACAGCATAAAATTGTGACTGAGCACTTAATTATTTTCAATTCAAGAATCATTTGCCAGAAATCTATTTAATTTTAGTGCAAAAGGTACAAGTTAATCTGGAAGTCTTAAGCCTTTCTCGTATTCTGCATAAAAAACCCCAATACTATGTGTCACGGGGCTGACTCACCACCCTGGCGCCTCTAGGCGGCAGTCCTGGGAATTAGCTTGCCTGCCTCGCTGGGTGCCTCCCTCTAGGTGGTGTCTCCCCATGTTCCTCTTGTCCACAGCGTCCTCTTCAGGACACTGCCCTCCAGCAGTGCCGGTCCCCTTCCGGGAGGGGAGGGGTGTTATTTCCTCCGCATGTACTCCAGGGTCCTCCCTGTATCTCCTTTGCCTCAGGGACCCACTGCCAGTCTTCTCTAACCCCTGCCTCAGGGGCCAACTGCAGTCTATAATGACTACTCATCCCTGGCAAAGGGGTGTGTGGACCTGCTACCCCACCAGGAAGCCTCCTGCTTCCCCAGCAGTCAGGTCCCTGCTACCTTCTGTCTAGAGCCACAGTCAGTTCTCCCCCTCCTCCAGGAGTCCTTCATTATATAGCCCCCAGCTGGGCTCTAATTAGCGAGACCTACCTCAGCTGGGGCTTTACTCTCAGCTCTTGCTCAGGGCTGGGGTTTGCCCTTAAAGGGCAAATGCCCAACACACTATGCTAATACTTGGATCCAAAACACTCACGGCTTCTTGCGTGAGAAATATGCAAATGAGGCTAAGCGTGGAATATCGCCGAGCCTCATTTGCATACCTAATGAGCTGCCATTTTTGCAGAAGAGGCTCTTGCGCCAGAAAGAGCTGTCTACACTGCCCCTTCTTGCGCAAGAAAAACCCTCTTGCGCAATCCCGCTACGCCGATTATTTTCAGGAATAACGGCATTGCACAAGAAGGGGCAGTGTAGACAGCTCCTTCTGGCGCAAGAGCCTCTCCTGCAAAAATGGTGGCTCAGTAGGTATGCAAATGAGGCTCGGTGATATTCCACGCTTAGCCTCATTTGCATATTTCTCACGCAAGAAGCCACGACGAGTGTAGACATAGCCTCAGAGGACATGAGCAAAGAGGGCATTTCTCCTGTGAGTATCAAAACTGAGTGGTTGAATTGCTCCTCCTGCAGTGTAGTGACAGTGGATAGCGCACAGTTATCAAACAAAGGGAAGAGCAAAGTGTTCAAACTCTACCTAATGTTTGCCAGTTCAACAGGCTTGCTCTTTAATATCAATAACAATCTTAGTTCCAGCAGTAAACCTCAAGTTTTATATTTTTAATCTAATGTCTGGCCCACTTTGAGATCATGCTTCTTTTGCTGCAGTGTCTCAGAATATGTAAGCAGCTGCACGGCAGGGAAGACAAGATAGCTGACTCAAATTTAGCTTATTTCTTCACTGTGGACATTCTATCCATCTGTCTCCATTGGTTTTCTAGCTGGTTCTCATTATGGCACTATTTTTTTTTGGGGAGGTTTGTTTGTTTTTATTAGTTGTTTTTCTAGTTGACTCTTTGCAGCTTTAGAAACTTTCCTTAGGTAATGTGCAGCCAAGAAGATGGGGGCGTAAGTGTTGCTCACTGACTGACAGCTCTGCACTGTTTTCTGTTACATAATTCAACTTTTCAGAATTGCCAGACCCCTCTTACAAACAGGAAATTATCAGGCAAGCTGAACTATTTTCATGTCCAAATGATCAACCAGTGATCCTGATAGAAATTACAATTGTATATGGGATATGAATGTTGCTAATTGGTATTAGCACATGCTAGGTAGAAAAGGCTGAAGTGCCCCTAGGGTCTTGTGCTTCTAGGTAGAAAATGCTGGTTAATAAGTGGGGGCTGGAGCAGTTCCCTGCCTGCCATGGGCAGAGGGCTGCTCCAAAACCTGCAGGGCTCACCACGGGGCAGCGGCAATCCCCAAAATATGAGCGCCAGGTATATTCCAAATAGATGCGATATGCTATATAGAATGTTCTTGCACATTTCTAATAACTTTTTATCTATTGGTTAGTTAAAAGTTTATGCATCTATGGTGCAGATAAATAAATACTCTCGTCTCCATAGTTAAAATCTTGTGACACATATCAAATCTATGTCAACAGCTAAGATCTTTTTGCTTTCATACTACAATGCAGAAATGTACTTCTGTCCTGCTGCTAATATACCCTCTCACCTTGCATCTACCCTCAAGTTAGCTTTTTTTAAAATACCTATTAAAATATATAAAACAGTTGTTGTGAAATAAGGCTACTACACACAATATGACTGACATAAATCCCAAAAAACATGGAAATGAAAAGTTTAACTTCTATGGCAATGCTCCAGATGTGCCCCTGGGGTCTTGTGCTTCTAGGAAGTTCTGGTATGCTCAGAGGCTCGCTGGGACCCTCTATACTGCCTCTTACTTTTTCTTGAGGTCAGGGTCTCAGTTGACTGAGCTGTGGCAAAGTCAAAGGATTGGAGTGGAACCCTTACATAAGCTTGGTCTCTCTTTACAGGAGCAGGTGTGGGAAGTGTTGGAAACCGGGCCCGCCCACTACTCCAGGCTCTGGCCCAGGGACCCTAGGTTGCAGCAACTGACAGGGTTTTTCCTTTAGCCCCAAATACAACACTCCTTCGTTTTCCAGTCCTCTAGTCTTTTCCCTGTGCCACTTCCCCAAACACTCCCCTAGCACCTTCTCCCTGGTACTTAAGCAAATCTTTCCTGCTTCAGCATAACACTCTTTCCTTTTCCAGTCCTCAGCTCTTCAGCAATGCTCTTCCTCCTCTCAGCCCTGCACTTTTCTCCTTTCCCCTCTCTTTCCTGAGGGGAAACCTTTTACAGTAGCCCATCCAGCCTTAATTGATTGCAGGTGCCTGATTAGCATGCTGCTTCAGGAAAGTTCTTAATTAGCCTCAGGTGCCTGCCTGCTTTGATTAGGTGGCAGCAGTGTTTAGCAGTTTATTCAGGAAGCAGAACACCATTCACTCAGCTCCCAGATTGTCTGCCCTCCATCCAACTATTGTATCCAGCTACCCTAGGACTCTTTCACACTTCACAGTCCATCAACCTTCTTCTTCTCTACCCATAGGTACCCCACCTTAGCATTATCACAGCTACTGTAAACCACATCACAACCTTAATTCAGTTCTGGAGAGAGAGAGAAAATGCTAGCCTTTCTTTACCTTCATTAGGGTTAGCCCAGTGCAGCTTAACCACAGCTGGAGTGTGCAGAAGGGAAGAGTGAGTGAAGAACTATATTCAAAAGTGAAAAATGAAGGAAAACTGTATCTTTTTTTTTCAACCCTGTTGTAGGAGCTTAGATAATTAGCTGTCTTGCAAATAAATTTCCTTATGTACTTTTTTTTTAAAGTTTAATTAAAATTGTATTTCTGAACAAATGCATCCATTTTCAACCAAATGAATGCCAAGTGTTATGTTGGCAATGTTAATGCTTATTCAAAGGATCACAAGCCAGTTGCTACCTTGCTCTAACAGTCCGGAGGAACAGATAATATTTAAAATGTGATGGACAGCTATGCAAAATCCTAAAATAGAATATTTAAATACTCAGTGAATAACTAAATCTCGTTAGAAACTGGTTTCTCACTTAGTGTCACAAATATCAAAAGTGTTATGTTCAAATGCTTGTTGTATTTTCTGTGTAAGAACAACTCCCTGTTTATCAATCTATGCATAAATTCATGCCTTTGCGGCTAGCCAGGCATGCAGTTTTTTCTTTCAAGATGATATTTTTCTTAAGACCTGATTGTGTTTTAATATACTCAAATGGTATTTGTAGCCCCACAAACCCAGTTTTATTAAATTTATGAGCATTAGAGTTATTAATAAATAAAAATGAAAGATTTTCCTTATCAAAAAATCGATTTTACTGGGGTAATTTTTTGTAATTAAAATGTTGCATCATAGCAGTAATCATTTCCTATTCTGTTTAAAATAAATCTTTCAAGATTATCCTGTTTACAGCGTATTCTTTTTCTCGGTTTCTTTTTCCTAATTTTAATTCAGATAAATGCCTCAAGAGCAGTGCGATAATCAGTGTTTAGGCCTCAGATTCTTCCTTTGAATCCTCTTATTTCTCACATTTCAGAAAACCCTGTTGCTGAGATCATTATTTCTACTTTGCAATTTCATTATAGCTTTAGAACAGATGTCTGTCAGGTCTAATCTGATTTTGAGGTTATCTGAGTGGCAATTGTATTTTCAAGAACTTTTCTTAGTTAGAACTTAGAACCTTTTTCTTGTTGTAAAGGTAGTCATAGCTACAAAAAATGGTGCACTATTGCTTTGTTGACCCTGCAGCCAAACTAAAACAATAGCAGGAACATACCACAAGCAGAGGTGTTAATACAACATTATTGTTAAATTTCCATGCAGAAATAAAAAAAATTCAATATTATGAATCTTGAAACAGTCACAAGTAGGCTCTTTTTAAAACTTACATTACAGCCTGTGCTATTTAATTTAGGTTATATACAATGGAATCTCAGAGTAGTAACTGACCAATCAACCACACTCCTCAGTTGAAACCAGAAGCACACAGTCAGGCAGCAGGAAAAAAATGCAAGTACATGTTGAACCTCCGTGGTCTGGCACCTTCGAGACCTCATTAGTCCTGGATGAGGGATTTTGCTGGACATGGGGAGGTCATTTCTGGCCCCCCCTGCTGCTGGCCCCACTCCCTGTCCTCCTGCCCCACTGGCTCCCATGGATATCCCAGCTGGGTTGTGCACCAGATTTCCTGCCCCGCACAGACTAGCTGAGCCGTGCGCCGTGTTTCCTGGCTACCCTCCCTCCCCCCGGCAGCGCAGCAGCTTCCCAGCTCACAGCACGCCTGGCTCCTGCACCTCTCCCTCCCTGCATCGTGCTGGCCTCCTGCCCGCCCCCCTCCCCCCCCAGTCCGCAGTGGGCCAGACTCCCAGTCCTCCACCCCCTGCAGCATGCCGTGACTCTCTGATCCTGGAACATCCTGGTCCACCAGGCCAGTGTGTCCCAGTTTATAGAGGTGCAACCTATATAGTTTTCTGTGTTAAATGTAAATGATATTTAAAAAGCGGCATTTTTTTCTTCTGCATAGTAAAGTTTCAAAGCTATATTAAGTGAATTTTCAGCTGTAAACTTTTTAAAGACCAACTATAAAGTTTTGTTCAGAGTTATGGACATTTCAGCGCTACAACCACCATTCCCGAGGTGTTCGTAACTCTAAGGTTCTATTGTAATATTCATGAAACTTCACTAAGTAATGACTACTGAGAGAATCACTACTTCGTATTTTTGAGTAAGTCCATATATATGTTCTGTGCCCAACCATTCTGTAATAAATAAGTATAGTATTAAAACTAATAAGATGTGGGCTAACTTTCAGTAACCTTCAACCAGTTTTGCTTCTAATCACATCTCTTTTCTCCCATCCTTTTCTATTTTAATCGAATCTTTTTGTGTTAGAGACTGAAGTTTATTTATCCATTGAAAACCGACCACATTTCAGAGTGTACATAAATGTTGGGTTTTTTTCAGTTTCCTTTCTCAGAAAAAGGGCTTGATTTTTGTTCTCAGTGAAGTCAACTGTAATATTCCCATTGACTTCAGTAGTGAAATATGGGTATATCTACATTGCAATAAAACATCAGCTCTGGCCTGTTTTAACTGACTCAGGCTTATGGGCATTGGGCTGTAACATTATGGTGTGGGCATTTGTACTTGGGCTGGACTCTTTTAAACAAAACAAACATTAACCATTCACTGTGTCTTAGGAAGTGTATTTCAATGAAATCTAAGTCAATGACAAGTTTGAAGTTTTAAAATTAAACTGATTTAGCATACTTGAGGCATAACACTTTTTTGAATTGTTCTTTTTGTAAAATGTATGGAACATTTTTCATACTGAGATGACTTCTACCCTTTTTAAAAATATGTTGAAGATTTTAACAAACAGTGGAGGGGGGGTTGTGGTTAAAAAGGGCAGAAAACAAGCTAGTGACTGAGAAGGCAGTTTACTTCGATTTTCAAAATATTAATCGAGCTTGGCTCTAATTTGTATGGTTTTTTAATATTTATTTTTAAGTAGATCATATATAGTTTTCGATTATCTCAAATCAGATGTCAGATTCAACTTGTCACTGCAAGCTAATGGTCAAAAATTCTGCTGAGAATGAGTGGCGTGATTTCTAATCCACTTTGAAAAGCATGTCTGCCATAGATGTCGAATCACATACTGGCATTAGTGCTGATAAAAAGCTGATGCAAAATCTTTAGATGGGTTGCTAAATTGTTCTTTGTAACTGAATGGTTTAAGAAATAGAAGGTTATATTGGATACAAAATACTTTGAGGTTGCTGCTGAGGTGCTTTTATTTCATTCAAATAGGTTTGAGTCACAAAGTGAACTTCATGACATTAAAGATTTTTTGTATGAGTAAACAAGTTCATTGTATTTAACCTTGTCTCTTTGCATACCATATAATCTTCGTGGGATTTGAAATATAGATGAAGAAAACCAATAGCGTAAAATATTGCTGTCCTTGATGTGTTTTCATATAAGAAAGAACTAAATGTGGCTTAAGTGTGGGATTTCATGCAAGGTTTATTACTGTTAGGGATAACTATTAAAAATCTGAAAAATAAATAAAAAATGCCAAAAAAAAAATCGGAAATGCCAAAATTGAAGTTATACATTTTATTGGAACATTTTATTTGTTCCAAATAAAACTGGCTCTTGCTGGCAGTTTTCTGTGGTTTGCAGCCTGCTTGTGGACTGTTGCCAACTGGACATGGTGTGAAATCTAAAGAGGCTAGAATGAGTCAAATCAGATGACTCCATCTAGTGATACTGCAAAGACAGCTGAGGAAGTGCATCAGATGTTTTCGTCAGTTCCACTGAAATAATCTTAACTTCTTAATTTTATCACGTTTGTTATAGAATGGTATGCTAATTGATTTTATTGTGTTTATGTAAATATGCTTGAAGTACTGCAAATATTGTATTTGTTATATTTTTAATTAGTGTGTAAATGTTCTGCATTCCTAGGGCCCAATTTTTAAGCATTTATATTTCATTCAGTAAATAGAATAAAAATCTCTTCATCTATCTAAACATATTAAATCTTTAGTCTTTAATCTCTAATCTTTGCTAAACATATTAAACTTCCTTAAATGATACATTTGAAAGCTAAGAATGCATGTAAACCTTAAGGTAATTAATTAAAAGACAATTATTTTGAAGAACAAATATTGTGGCGGGCATTTCCGTTCACTCTGTGTTCTTAAGCTTAGAATCCAGAGTTACAATAGAATATTTTGCTACTAGGCCCCACAGAGTTTCTATGGTCAACTTTGTATATCTTTCAACAGTAGCTATTTGGATTTTATTATCAGTTTCTTTTCTTTAATGTATGACATTCAGATTCTTGCACTCTTTTATTTATTGATTGATTAGTTATGTGGTCTCTTCCTGATAGTCTGTAAGGGCTTATCTAGACTACGCTAAAGTGTCAAAAGAGGATATGCAAATTCAGCGGGAATTTGCATATCTTCTTCCGATCCCACTTTCGAAAGCAGAGCAGAAAAAATGAGGTTTATGCGGCTTTTTGAAAAAAGGGGGGTTGCCAAAAAAAACGCATCTAGACTACTTTCACTTTCAAAAGCTCTGCTTTCGAAAGTGAGATCAGAAGAAGATATGCAAATTCCCGTGGAATTTGCATATCCTCTTTCGACACTTTAGTGTAGCCCTAATTGTTTTAGACCAGCTTTGTCTTGATCCCCTTCTTTTTTGCTTCAGCATCTGATATAGCACCTTCAAAATATATTTTAAACCAGAAACAAATTTATTTATGAATGAATGAATGAATTTTTGGGAATACGTTTTATACACTCTGGATGCGGTGAAAACAAGTCAGAGGATTTATTGCACACAGCACTGGTGGAGTGTCAACCAGGGGGTAAGCTGGAGCACACTGGTTAGGCAAAACATTACAATACTGTATATAGAGGGGGCCGATGGTCGGAAAGGAAGCAATTCAATAGGTTCTAGCATCAAGATGAAATAAGCATATAAGCCAATAAACTACGAAGGTTACACAGCATCTCCGCCCATTGCCAATTAAACATCTTTTCGATAATACAGATAGTTATTCCTAACAAGCTAAGTAAGCCAACGTAAACAAACAGACAATTCAATGGCAACTTTTGTCTATAAAAGTTATGATGCGTCTACGGGAGGATGATGCCGCCTCGAGCTGGCGTGATCCTTGGGTCCTGGTTCCATTGTCTAGGATTAAAGGAAAAAAATAAGAACATATCACACTCACTAACATTAACAAGGTTGCTTTGGTACCAACAGCCTTATCTGGTGAGGTCCCTTGGAATGTGGTTGCCAGGGTGACCAGGGTCATGTGCTGTGGTGTTCAGTTCACAGGACTGTCTCAAATTTTAGGATTGAATAGGGGTTCTTAGCTAAATACCATGGACTGCCTCAGTTTACCCTACATGAATCATAGTCCAGTCTCTTGCAATGCTTTTGTCAGTTGGATTATTCCTCCTTCACAAGGTAGATTTTAATGTCACATGTTACCAAATACGATATGGTATATTGAAATCAAAGTTTCAAAAGGTAGAAAAAAGCTACTGCTCTGGTATAGTTCCTTATATGTCAGTTCATAACTAATGAATGGTAGGTTGTGGAGAACACAGCAACTGATCACCTATTCAAGTTTTTGTTACTTAGTAGATAACTCTGCACGCTTATTTTTGAGGTGTGAAATAGGGAGGGGAGAATCAGAGATCCTTCAGTATTAGACCTCTTCAAATTTTTGCTGTATTTTGAAATATTTTAAAAATTCTAAAAGTATTTTAAAAGTATTATTTTTCTGCTATTCCACTATAGATTCAGGTATCACATTGAGATCTTTTGCAGCTTCATTCTAAACATAGTTTTACAAAAAATTGTCTTCAGCCAAATAGCTGTGGGAAAGGCATGAACATGCCTCCACCATATTCAAGGTCACTGAGGTAATTAATTAGGACCATTTAAATGCTAATGCTAACCACACACAATATTGTGGGGGAGGTCCTTTTTTTTCCTTAAAACAATTAAGGAAAATAGTAAGTAAAAACATGACAGCAACATTAGTGACACCGTTCAAATTAAGCGGGTTGCACCCACGAAAGCTCATGATACCATCTACATGTTTTGTTAGTCTTTAAGGTGCTACTAGTCTATTTGTAGTTTTTTTCAAGTTTTTCCTGTTGCAGACTAACTCTGCTACCCCTCTGAAAAGTTCAAATTAAGTCTTTCACCCATTTTTCACCCATGACTTGTGAAAGCTAAGGTTCTTACGTTACCTAAATTGCATGACATGTGTGACTTAGTTTGTTGCCATGTAGTTAAATATATGAACTTCAATATAATGAATCATATGCTTTCAAAATAAAGAGAAGAAAATTGTTTCATATGTGCAGTGTGCCTGTGCCTGCTGTAGGAACTTTTGCACTAAGCATTTGGGTTTGTTTAGCTTTTTGTAATTGTGCACTCTTTGCATTTGCCTTAAAGTCAGTTTTGTTTTTAATTTGATCAATTATGAGTGGCGTTTCAGTTTATACTCCCACATCTTTCTAATATAGGCTGGACCTCTATAATCCAGACTAACCTCATCTGGCAACATCTGTGGTCCAGGATCCTTGGGTGGTCCGGGGCTGATGCACTTGTGGGGAAAAGCTGGGGTGCCCATGCTCAGCAACTTCTCCCCTGCCCTCCCAGAGCTTCCAGAGGACTGCAAATAGCTCATTTGTGATGCTCAATCTTAGGGAGCAAGGCGGAAGTGTGGGGATAGATGGGAAGAGACAGGTTGGCTGTGAAACCTGGTGGCAGCACAGCCAGGGGCAGGGAGGATGACCCAAGAGCCGCAAGGCTCAACTATCGGTCATGGGGCTGCACTCCTAGTCCCCGGCTGCAGGGCTCCACAGCCACCCTGCCTCTTATCCCAAATACCCTCTCCCCTCATCTCCACTCCATCAATGCTGGCCCCTCTCGCACTGTTGGAGCAGAGCCTTGCAGCTAGCAGCAGCAGAGGGGCTGGCATTGACCTCCCTGGTCTGGCAAATATTCTAGTTTGAGACCAGTCAGATCTCAGTGATGCCAGTCCAGGGAGGTTCAACTTGTATTGCAGTATGGCAAATGCTATACTCCCCTCTTTCACCGCCTGCCTATTCCCAGAAATCTCTTGTAGCAGTCAGTGGGGGCGGGGGGAAAGTGACATAGCTATTCATCATGACTGTTATTTAAACCCTGATTCTTATGGATGATTTATGGGTGTGTTTAAGCAATTTGCTGAGTCTCATTGATTGTTCATGAGAGTAAAGTTAGGTATGTGTGTAAGCGTTTTCAGGTCAGGTAGGTCCTTGAGTACATGAGTAGCTCTGTTACGTTTCCTACGTCAGCGCATAAATATTTGTAGGCTTGGGGTCTTAAATGGATGTTTAGAGAACGCTTGAAATGCCTGTTCTTTTCCATTTTTTTTTTGAGTGAACATAATTTTTACATGTTTTAATTCAACTTTCCAGAAAACCATTTTTAGTCTTTTATAATTAAATGTAGTTGTGGTGAGTCACTTGTTTTTGTGTTCCATAATTCTTCAGTTCTTTAATTTGTTGTATAATGTCTTTATTTGCTTCAGTTTACTACTGTGGTTTTGCTTCAGTTACACATAATTTAAAGGGCTTGACTAATTCAAACTGAACTCTAAAAATGTTAACCTTTCATTCTTTAATGTATGATTTTCTAGTAAAACTCTTTTGTTCTAAAGCATTTCAGTTAGTTACGTAGAAATAAAAAGTCACTTGTTTGTTCAAAATTCATGCATATATTTTAAGGGAAGTGCTGCTTTTTTTGTTTGTTTGTTTGTTTGTTTTAAAGTAGCTGTAAAGCGTAAGAACCACTACTGAAATTTATTTTAAAAAAGTAATTTAGTAATTGTGGAAAAGTGCTAATATCAGAGTGATCACAGCATTCAGCCCTCCCCCAGCATATACTTAACAGCAGTTTCATTTGGACCAGAATAGTCCTAGTTTTTGGCTTCTTTCCCAGATACCTGTAAATAGCAAATGGACCTGGGAAACTTTTCTTTTGTGCTCTTCTCCCCTCTGGCCACTAGTAGACACGATTTCAGATGGTTCTAAACAGCTGGAAGTTTGCCTTTCTAGCCTGCAGGTACCTCTGCAAGGTTCCACTGGCAAATAGGTAGTTACCAGCTACAACAGATTAAGTTCCATCTTTCAGTAAGAGGCGGAACTGAGGCACTAGATGTGGGAGTAGGTATAGAAAAATAAGAAACCTGGGTGGGGGTGGTGGGGGGAAACAAGATTGAGCAGAGGGAACAAGGAACCCTACAGGAACAGCATTATATGTATATGTCTCATAAAGCTTTCTTTGGCATCCTCTTCTCAGTTGCACAACATGTGCCTTTGTTGGTGTTTTCATCATGTGGTTGAAAAAAAAACATTGATGCACATTGCATTGCAACAAAATGTAAAACTCATTGGGCGTTGTGTTCTGGTAGGAGAACAGAGCTTTAGGAGCATTCTGAAAAATATGTTAAGATTTTAGGCTCTGGAAGCTTAAAGGCTTGCATTATTTTAAAAAATCAGCTCTGGGAGCCGGGGCTGGGGTACACCAGCCAGCGCCTCCCCTCCCTCTGCAGCTGTTGGGAGAGGTGTGTCCTGCCAACCAGTACCGGGCAGAGGCAGGGTCTCCTCCTGGACATGGAAGAATGGTTCACTGCATGGCGGGAGGGCTGCACGTGCAACTGCCACCCGGGCAGCAGCGCTCAGCTGGCAGCTGGGAGGCAGCACAGGGCTGGTGAAGGGGGCAGGGCAGGCACTAGAAGCTCCAGAGGTGGGTCTAGTTCTGGGGGGTGAGAGGCTCTGGGGGCAAAGCTAATACTGGGAGGGTTTGGGAGCGGGGCTAGTACTGGGGAGCTCTAAGGGGTGGGGGTCTCTAAGGCAGGGGGCTGACACTGGGAGGCACTGGGGCATCTGGGGTAGGGAGCTAGCACTGGGGGATTCTGGGGGCTAGGCTAGTAGTGGGGGGACTGTGGGGGCAGGGTTGGCACTGGGAGGATCTAGGGATGGGGCTAATATTGGGGACTGGGGGCTGGCACTGGAGGATAGCTTTTTGGTTCTACTGTTCATGTCGGGATTTGAACTGGTAACGCAGAAGTGAGGTTTCATAACTCCGTGACATTCCTTTTGTTGTCTTTGTGCTGTATATTTTACTTCAATACCAGGTTGGAAGGGTTCAATATTAGTATGCAACATAAACTATTTTCTCTAATTCATGTGCTATCCTTCAAGTCGAATAGAAGTTCATGCAACTCCCAAATGAAATAAACAAATTTTGTTGAGAGAACCTGGGTCAGAAGAAAGCTGTATTATGTGTTTATAATTGGGTTAGCTGAGTATGCATAATGTATTCTTCAGTGTGTTGCGGGGTTTTACTGTGGGAACTTGTAGTTCAAATAGACTTTGTTGGAAGTAACCAATGCTTTGTAAAGTAAAGTAATTTTCTCCCTGACCATAGTCAAGGAATATGCGTTTTTAGTGGATAATGCAATGTCTGTTCATTTGCTGTGATCGCTCTGTAAGAAACTTAAACTAACAAACTCTTTGCTTCAGTAACACTGGCATAACAAAATATGTGTAGCTAAGTTTTATTGTGGGGATAAATTATAAGAGAAAGAAAGCATCCTGTAGATTAGCAGCATACTATGTGTATGTTACCATTTAGAGACCAGGCCTTTGTTACCTAATTTCTGCTATCATGGCTAGCTTGTTTGTGTTTTCTGTAGTTGTCTACTGAATTAATGATGATTCTTGGTTTGTTTTCTGTTGTTTTAAAAAACCTTCTGAGGTTAGTTATTCCAAATGATAGAATGGAACATACTGCTTTAAGGTCTCAATTCTGGCCTTGACGCGCACTTGCAGCTCTTACTCTTCCAAGGACTTCACTGGATGATGTGTGTGCTGCATATCTAGAGCAAGAATATAGCTCTAAAAGTATGTCCTCACTGAAAGAAGAAAAAAAAAAAAGAGGTGTGTGTTCTCAACCCGGTGCTTAGCAGATTTGGGATAAAATAGCAGTGAAGATATGGCAACTCTGCTTTTAACTTGGGTTAGCAGCTCAACAGAGTTGGGGAGTGCAGTTTCCCTCCACGCCTAGTGTCTGTAGGGATGTAGTATACGGATGCCTTGGCTGAAACTTTTTATCAGTGGATTTGTCTCTCCTGCACCTTGTGCTGCAGGAATATAGTATCTCAGGCCCCTTGGCCACAGAAGAAGCATCATGTTGTTGTGTGATTGCAGCCCCATTCATTCACTGCATGGTGTCATCTGCCATCCCTGGTCCATGGCCATTCCGTAATGGAGTGGCCTCACAGCACCCTATTTACCCCTTACCAACCTTGATTGTAAAGACTAAAGATTTACTGGTTCAAACCCCCAATCCCAGTGCAGCTTCAGTGGAACCAGGATGTATCTGAACAATGTATTACAAACATCCTCTCTCTTGTGGCATTTAGTTGGTCCTTCCACTAACAAAATCCCAGCTGAGGTCAGTGGGACAGTGAGTTTGGACCAGTCTCTCCTATCATGCCTAGAACTGGCGGTGAAGCCACAGCTCTACATTCCCTGCTTTGTGGCTTTATGTTCTGAGATCATTACATACAGTTTCTGCTGTCATTAAACAATCGCTGTCAGATATCTCCTCCTTTAATTGTGAAAATTTAGATGGATTAAAATAGAAAAATGCTTAAAATCCATAATTTCAGATAACCAAGAAAACTAAAAAAGGTAAAATGAAAACCCCTTAAAAAAACCTGGTATCTGTTGAAATTAGAAACAAATAAAAAATGGAATGAATTCTGCCCAGCCTACTTATGAAATAGAAAATAGGGGTTCTTGTAACCCAACCCCTAATTTAACATGCTTGGTATTTTGAAAAACAAAACAAAAAAACAAGGGTTTTTTGGCCCTTCCCTACATTTTAATTCCTAAGTGCTTTAGTGTTTTTGAAAGACACAATTAGGTCATACCTGATATGGCCAAAAGGGTAATTTTGTGTCCTTTAGCTTTACCACATATTGAAGTTTTGGAAGTGAGGCTAATAACTGACTATGGTCTTGCATTTCTCATAAATGAAACCTGGATTTTCAGTGCTATCGAATTAAAATGTATGTGTTTAGTGTTGGCTGGGTATTAAGTGAGTCATGAACCAAGAGGATCCTGGGGAGGAGGATACAATCTCTAGCATAGGAGACTGGAGCTAATTAAGTATGTTTATCTCAAGTATAAGTTTTGGGATGAGGAAAGGATAGGCTTAAAGGTAATATGCAAGGAGAAATGGCTCATAAGGCTTAGTGACATCAATATCCACTCCGAAGATGTTCCTTCCAGGAGTTTGGCTGCTATGACAATAACAGGACTGTCCCTAGTGGTGATATGGTTCTACTCCAATAGCTTGCCCCACTGTGTCTCTACTCCTTTTAGTTGAGATGGTGGTCAGAAAGGTTTGGATTATACTTTTATACACATATCAAGATTTACGTGCTACAGTTTGGTTTTGAGAGGCTCCTGTCCATCAGGAAGAAGGATCTGTTTTGATACTCTGGTCTCGAAGACAAAACCAGGTAGATTCCAGATGTCCAAGAACTATCAATACAATAGCTCTAACTATCCTCTTTATGGCTTTATCTCACAGGTCATCTTTGTTTTATGGATTATTTGGGATGGTTGAAGCAAGAGGTAAAATCATGAGAGCATTGATGGTAGCAATCTCCTACAATGCCCAACCCTTTGCATCATAAAGAACTGGTGAAATATAATGCAGAATAAATATGGGAAGCAAAGATAAATTTCCACATAGTCTTATATAATGGAAATGTTAAGGGTCGTGGCACTGCTTGATCAGTTTCTCCAGTTGGTTACAGAGGCAGTATTATGAAGCAAGTCTTAGAATGGCAGATATGACAGTTGATCTGCTAGAGTTTCAGACAGGGTCAATGAGGCCTATACACTAGACCAGGCAGGTCTGCTTAAGGTACGCCATCCAGCTACGCAAAGTGCATAGCTGAATATATCTTAAGCTAAACCGCCGTGGCATCTATGCTGCGGGAGGCCAATGGGAGCAAACGCTCACATCGGCTTCCCTTACTCCTGACAGATTGAGGCGTACCGGATGCTGATGGGGGGCTGCCCTCAGCATTCGATTTGGAGGTCTGCGCTAGACCCGCTAAATCGAACACTAGAAGATCAACCTCCAGAGAGTCAATCTATAGTGTAGATACATCCTGACTGAAGTTCTAAAGAAGTTTGCTGTGCTGCAAGCATCCTTTATATTGGAACATAGTCCTTCATAACTTGTTTTAGACTAATTGTGCACACTGAAAGCTCTCCCTCCTCCTGATGTGGTCTGAATTTTGATTCATACACATTCTTTTCAGGTTACATTATAGTTTAACCTAATTATCTAAAAGCCTCAATGGTTATTGGAAACTTTAAAAATTGGAGGTTCATTTTAACTTGAGATTTTGCCCTTTGAGCTTCCTAGCTTCCTGGGAATTATGCAACTTTACACCAATAGAGCTCTTGACCTGAGAAGAGAGTGTTTGAGACTTAGGGTGCATGATAAATGGAGTGTGGGACCTTGTGAAGTGAACTGTAGGAGGTGGAGTTTTCCCCTATACTGGCTGAAACTACCAGCTACATTATTGGCAATATTTCTCCCTGCCTTTCCCAGGGCACAGCTGGGCTTCAGTCTCACAGAATTGCAGCTAAGCCCCTGTAGAGCTACTCTTCATCTTGCTCCTGCTAAATACAGAACTTTGGCTCATTGGGGTCTACTGGGGTAACTTGTATATTTGTTTTCCTTCAGTACGTTGTAGTTATTGTCTTCAGTTTTCTCATTCTTGGTCCTTCACTCATTGAAGGAACAGCGGAAAAAAATTTCAATCAAGATAAGAACTTGCACCTAATCTCAAACAAAAACAACCCAACAGCAACAAAAATTCCTCACTTCAGAAAAGAGTATATTACCAATGGTCGTTGTGCAATCCCACAACAATAATTTGCTCCATGACTAGAAGATTTATCTGTTTCCATATTTGCTGCCAGACAGATTTATCATACTTGATTCAGAAATTGCAATAGGTCTGAAGGTAAGAGCAGTCACTGGAAGGACTAGAAGGCTCATTAGATAGAAGACCTTACCCCATTAAATATCTCATATTTCACCAGGCCTAACACTCAGTTTTGGCATCTATAGTAATTAGAAGAAACTATCTGCTCACCAGCCTGAAGGCTGCCGATCCAGGCTCCCTGTGAAGGCTTCTGCAGAAATGAAAATTTAGCCTGCAGCAAAGATCCTTTCTCCCACACTGATTAGTTCTTGTAAGGTGGAATACAGGAATGTGGAAAGTTCCTGCATAAAAGTTTCATTACCTTCCCTCTGGATTCTCTTTCAGAGAAGGTACAGATCACAGCTGTGTGAAGTCATTAAAGACCCCAATGCAATTTTCTCAGGTGGCCTGGCCAAATTCCAGTTTGGATAATTGCATTCTGTATCCAAAAAGTCCCCCATGTGTCATGGTGATAGTAATGTGTGAGTTTTTGTTTTTGTTTTTTGGCAGAGGGAAATCCATTTCTGTTCTTAAGTGCAAATAACGTGGTTCCAAACAGTAACTTTACAATTGACAAGATTATTTCTGTTAACAGTTTAATTCTTGTCTGGATTTAGTTTTAGACTAGTAGTTTAGAAATTGTATTGAGCTGCTTGGTTTGTATACAAACTAAGATTAACAAGGAAGTACTGGACTTTCTTAATCTTGAGTTTAATATTATACTATGCTATTGTATCCTATACTTACTGTAGTATGACAACCAGATTTCAAGCACATTTTAAATAGCTATTTGTAAATAACTTTAACTTTTCAATTTTTTTTTTTTTTTTTTTTTTAGCTTACAGAAGAGATTGGAAATCTTGAAGATAAAGTGGAATGTGCCAATAATGCTCTGAAAGCTGACTGGGATAGATGGAAACAAAACATGCAACATGATATGAAAACAGCATTTCTTAATGTGGCCGAAAATAATATCCACTATTATGAACAGGTAAAACAAACATTTTTGTTTTATTTTTCTTGCTCTTTATTTATTTTGATTCATCTTAGTAGTCAGTGCATTGTTTTTAAAAATAATTCTGTGTTCTCATTTGAACTTAAGTTCAAATTCAGTATTTTTTTTGTCAAATTGGTCTTGAATTGGTCAGTAATAGTAACAGTTGAGCCCAGGCATGCTGATCTTGAGTTCATCATCAACAGAGGGCAGTCTTGTTTTACTAAGCACAAAAATTTGAACATATATTTTTTCTGTTCAGAGTAAACTGTAATGTTTCATTGGGCTGCATGAGAATGGTTCCCAGAAAACTCTCACTCGTATACATGATTTTGTATAAAAAGAAAAGAAATCTTTTAAAAATAACTCCCAGTACTTCATGAACTAGAAGAGATTTCTTTTATACTTCAAATTGCAAACAAGCAACAGAAACAACAAAAATAGTGATAAAATTTTGGGGGGAATTACAGGGAAAATATTTTATACACTTCAAAAATAAGTCTAGTAAAGCAATGTCATTTATATAATGGTATACAACAAATAGATACATTGGGATTTTACATCACTGAAGTCTCTCTTAATCTGGAAAGAAATCAAAAGGTGTCATCCCAAGATTTATCAGCAAATGTATGTTTTCTAATAGTCTTTGCAATAACCCCCTTTGACAAGTATACACTCTCTGATTAAGGAGAGTGTGTATACGTATTTATAAAGAGAACTAGAAAATATTTGGCCAGGTTTTCAGAGTATTCTCTGTCACTTTTTCATGATCAAAAATCGTATTATTCTCAGTGTATATTTTGTGGAATCCTGGTAGGCTAGATATTTAAAGTGTACTTTTTTCATCTTTTTTGGTTTTTATTTAAAACCTTTTCTTTAAATTGAAAATTTTCTGTAGCCCAATAAACTATTTGATCATCTGGAAAGAAATCATTTGTTTCCTTTATTGGTTCAATTTTGACACTTTGCAATCTCCTTTTTTTGTACTTTTTGTAGCTTTCCCTTAATGGACAACTGTGTCCTGATTTTACAAATCATTGCAATAGAATGTAATTGAAAAGACAGAGCTCATGATAATCAAGCCCACTTAATTAACATATTGTCCATGGGAGGCATGGTCATTGACAATCTGCTGTTATGTATTAAAATCAAAGTATTTGCTGAAATCAAACTGTAAAGTTTTTTGGTATCCTCTTTTTCAATCACCTTATAACCTCTGACTTTACATCAAGAATATGTACAAATGTTAACTATAAAGGAATAATTTGGTCAATTAGTGATAAGTTAAGACACATATATTGTCCCTAAATTCTGTTTCATGAAAAGAAATGGTCTTATTTTAGTTAGGATTTTAATTTAAATATAAAACCCCCCTAAAGGATTAAACAGATTATGAACTTTAGATGGTGTAAAAAGAAAATTGCATCAGTAACTATGAACAGGCTTTCACAAAAAGTTGCCAACTGACCAGATTGGTGCATTTTTTTTAACATTAGCTGGATATTTAAATTGGTGTAAACAAAGTAATTTCAATTATAAATAATTGGGTAGAATTATGTTGTTAAGAATCTTCTGTTACAGCTCTCTAAGTTTTATGATCATAGAAGGAAATTCCATAGAATGTATAAATTACTCTAATTAAAATATTTTACATTTCTGATATGATTTGTAGAAAATGTACTGCACATTAAGTTAGTCAGGAAGTCCTAGGGATGTACAGATGAGGTTTTGGAACTTCTGTTTTAGACTGGCACTTACCTTGAAGGAGCTGCGGTAGCTGTCAGTGGCCTGTCTACATAGTACACCTGTAGTCTGCTCTTAAAAATAGTGAGCAAATAAACACGGTGCCATTGCAGTGGCTGATCAGAGGTAGGGCTTCTAGGAATGAGATCAAATAACCTTTTGACAATAACACTAAAAGTAGTAGGAGCTGCCTATGGTCTCCATCACAATGGAAATTCTACTTCATTCTTTTTTTAATTCCATTTCAGTTCATTGAGACTTTCGTGACTCTTAGTTGTACTCACAATCCATTAATTGCATATCTTAATTTTTTGTCCCTCAAAAAGAGACAGTAAAAAAAAATTTGTAGCTTGTTACTTTTCATATACAGTATTACTATTTGGGGAGCCATTGTGTGCCTAATTAAAAGGTTATCTTTATTTTAATGTTGATTTACTTTTTTTAGCAGAAAGCCAATTATTCCTTTATATGGGCAGAATAAAAAACAACTTTTTCTCCTTGATGCATAAGTAGCTCATTCCGTTGCTTAGCTTTTAAGCTCTTGAACAAAAAAAAATCTGTCACAGTGGAGTTTCTAGTTGCTCCAGCTAATTCATTAAGAAAATTGTACATACTAACTTTTTAGCAAATATACTGCTTGTGAATGATGCCATGTTCACAGCACACAAACCTGATATATATATATATAAAAAATAATATAAAAGGAGGGAGTGAAATTTTGTCATGTTTCCCAGCAGCATACCTTAATCCCATTCTAGTAGAACCACAGAGTTGTTTAAATGATAGTTTAACATCCATGTCCATTCAGTCTTTTGCAGTTTTGCCGACAATGCCACCAAAAGGTACATCTACACTGCAGCGCTATTTTGGAATACCTCTGGTATCCTAAAATAGCTATTCTGTGTCTTTTGAACAAGCCCATTATTTCAAAATATCTTTCGAAATAATGGGTGCGGTCCTCTATCCCTGTAAACCTCGTTCCAAGAGGATTAAGGGACATTTTGGAATAGTGGTTTATTTTGAAATTTATGAAATAAGCTATTTCAAAATTCACTCGAAATAAGCTACGCAATATGTGTAGATCAAATTGCATAGCTTATTTCAAGCTAAAGGTGGAGTGTAGACGTACCCAAAGAGTGCCAGTAATGATAATGTCTTGTGTCATCAGTACCTGTCCACTAAAAGCAATCTGAAACTGCTCAGTGGTTACTGCCATTCAGAAATCAATAAATATCAAATACAGAAGTTATGAAACACATCACTTATTGTAAAGCTTGTATCTTCCCTTATTAATGTGCCAGAATTTGATCTCACTGACAATTTAAACCACTCACTGACATAGGCTACCTGATGGTAAAAAGTTTCATTTCCACCAAGGTGAGTTGGAGCTCAACTGGTGACCTCTGTGAACCATGTATTCCATACTTAAATCATTGAATTCAGTGAGGGATGTAAAATCCTGTTTAATCTGTTAACTTGGATACTACGGACAGAGATCTGCTCCAGCCCATCTGGGCCTGCCACGCAGTTGGGCCGCTTAGGCCAGGACTCGCCTACCATGGTCAGGGAGCTGCTTGGGTCAGGCCTGCCGCACAGTGCCATTGAGGGCTGGAGCACCCTCTGCCCCTAGCGCAGTGGGCCCAGGCGGGCTGGAGCAGCCTGGCTGGGCTGTCAGTTAATCGGTTACCAGTAAGCATCACCCAGTAAGGGTGATGTTAACCAGTTACATCCCTAAATCCCATATGTACACACTTCTGAGGTTGGTTAAATTAATCCCTCTTGGTTCTAACACACCACCTGATGTTTACAAAAGTGATTTTATAGCAGCTGCTGTTTGGTTCTGAATTTTGTGCCCATCCATCTGACTTCTTTACTGACCCATATACTGCTTATTCCAGCTGCAGGGTAGACTTCCACTCCAAGCATATTTCAGCTACTGTTGGTGCTCTTGCTGTAGATTCCTCTATCTGCTTCCCTTCAAAATCTTCATTCCTTGGCTCCTTAATCTTTCCTGATGCTCTTGATCTTTCCTCTCTCCTCTCAGAAATATCCCCAGAGTCATCCAGTGCCTGCTAGTTTCCATGCTCAGCACACATCTTCTGCCTCTCCGCTCAACTCCCTGACATTCTCTCTCCTTTCTGTAATAAACTTTCTCCTGGCTCTTCCTTTTCCAGTCCCTCTGGCTTTCTGACATTCCGAAAGCATCTCTATAGGGGAATCTCTCCTACTTTCTTGGCGATCCTATGCATTCTTGAATCTTTTGGAAAACCAAAAAGAAAAAAAGAGAGGGGTTAATGTGTTCCTGGTGGATATAGTAATGGAGAACCAAATTCACCAGGTTCCTGCCATGCCTCTTTATACCATATCCTTATAGCCATCTACTATATCATTAAAAAGAAGTTAGGAGTGCAAAACTTGCTTCCTATTTAATCTTTAAGCATGTAGATTGTTTCAAAGCAGAATTGTCTGGGCTTGATTGAGGAGCGTTAGTTTGTCTTAAAGGAAAAGTGTGGTGCACTATATCTAATTACAAAATGTAAATTACTTTAAAACATTTCTTCACTAAGATGACAGGCCTTATGTGGAGAGAGATTTTTCTCATTTGATGGAGATTCTGAAGTTATAACATTTTAAAAATCTTTCATTACAGTAGTTTTATTCCTGAAATGTAACAAATCACTGTGTTTCTTTTAAGGAATTGTATAGTTGGGATCAATGAGCCTTGATCCTGCTTTCTGTTTCATGCAGGCAGATTGTTACGCCATATGTAACTCTGTTGATTGGGCACAGGAGCCACCTAGGTATCATGTATCAGATTGCAGGCCAGTTGCAAACTTAAAACAAAGTTGTTGTTATGTCTGCAAGGTGGGCAAATTACGTATAGTTAAGAACTGATTATGGCCAGTTGAAGTAGGTTAATACGTTCTCATTGTGGCAAATACAAAGGTTCTTTACAGCTGTTCCGGAAAAAAATCTTCAGCAAACTAAAACGAGATACCAAAAATGTCACTACACAACACTTTATTATGAGCATGTCTTAAATTCAAGATCATATGATATAGTTTAGTGAAAGCACAGCACATGAGAAGAAGTAGTACTGAACTCTATCTTCAAAGAACTGCTGATTACTCTTATTACTCTTCCACCAGCAAAATAGCTTTGGTAACTCATTCCTTCTGGAAAAGCCTGAGTAAAATGGACGCACTTTGCAACACAAAGTGTTGGACGCTCCCCTTAAGTGGAGGTAGAATTCCTTTCATAATGTACAATGACAAGTGACATTTCATTAATTTGGGCACTGAAAAAAAATATTTTTTCTTCTGTATGAATGAGCCTTTGTTTTAAAAGTTAGCTTCTAATTTTACTTTTTTCCATGTGTCAAAACACCGCAATCTTGTTCAGCTTTTGCAGATTAGTCAGAAGCAAATCTAGCTTTATTTTTGATAAGATAGTCAGATCCTTACCAGTCTAGGCTTTGCTTGCTCTTCACAGTGAATTTAACTTATGTTCTTATGCTAATTTTTTTGTTTCTTGATTCAAATTTAAAGAAAAGTTTTGATCCACAAATGTTTAGGTGCTGTTTAGTCAAACACATGCAAAAATCCACACATGCAAAAAGCACCTTCTGTCCTCCAACTCCAAAACTTTATTCAACAGGAGTCCCTAGGAAAAGTTTTATAAAATGAATTAGATTTGTAATGTACCCTGAAGGTCTGTCTTCATATCGATACATTTGGCTAGTCAGACCATTCTATAGCTATGTTAGCTGTATATGCACATTCTTCACTTCCTACTTTAGGAGCTCACTTTATAAGCTTAACAAAAGCTTTGTTTGTGATTTAAAAAAATTCCAAACTTGATTAAATCAAAATCTGATTTCCTCTAGGAGACAGGATTCTCCAAGAGGGCAGTTTGATGACAGATTTTACCTTCCAACCGCCAATCATTTCAACTGTAGGAATTAAAAGTAAAGCTCTTTTATTTATAAGTGGCTTTTTCCTACCTCTTTGTCTCCCACACTCTTTTTTGTGCTATGGAACTGTACATGCTTAATCATCTTAAAAAAAAATCCTTAGCCTACAAAACATTACCCTTCCCCCCAAAAATGATTGTGTAAGAATGGCATTAGCCACTGAAAATAAGGGATATAGGCATAGAAACAATTATTCATTTTTTAAAATACTTCATACTTTATATTTTATTGTGAATTAAACATGCACATTTGTTTTAGGTTTAGATAAAGTAATATTTTTTTGTGTAGTTAGCTTTTTGCTGTGATCTATAGTAGTTTTATGAATAATTGGATTTGAAATGGAAGCCCTATACATGCAACTTAAAAATGTTGGGAGGAAAGTTCTCTGCCTTCCTGGTTGAAGCCTGCTGATGATCCTTTAATTAGAATGTCCTTTTTCTCTCTACCAGAAGAACAAAATAAAATAAGTCTAGAAGAATGGTTAAAATACACATTTTTAAAGTAATGTGATTTTTATGTAGCTAAGGTTTCACAATATAAAAAAGCATAATCTTAAGGCACATAGACCTAGTTTTGTGTTAATTATAAATAGTCAGTTATAGCACCGCAACGCAGCCTGACCACAAAATGAGCCACAGTAGTTCCTATATTTTGCAAGAAAAATCATTGTGTAAATGAAAATAAATTAAAAAATTAATAACACATAACTAAAGATGCTTTACATCTTTGCTTGAAAAAACTTTCAGTGGACTGCTTCTGTCAAGATGCACAAATGTAGTGTGAATTAGTTTAAAACCTTAGTTTTTGTCTCAGTTTGCAGTGATAATACCATGTCACTCTGATCTTCCAACCAGCGCTGCTATTCATATTTATACTAAAAGATTTACCCAGCATTCCTCAGGTCCTTAACTCAAATAAGTTTTGTTTTTCTTCATTTAAATCATTGTTCTAGAGTGGGGCTGGGGATGCAGGGTTCAGTATGCAGGCTGCCCTGGAGAGAGAGGGAGGACAACCCCAGCCCTCTCTTACTGTGGCAGCTTGGGGCCGAGCGAGAAGTGCCTGTCCATGGCTGTTGCAGCGGGCACAACCGGGAAAGGGATACATGTCCCAGCTGGCGGACAGATAGGCACATAGACACAAAACAGACAAACCCTTTGAAATATATAGTAAATAGCTGTTCCTTTCTCCACCCTTGCCCCCTGCTGGTCCATTGGGGTTATAGCTGTATCTGTCCCCCATCTCTGGCCCCTTGCTGTCTCCCCCTCCCCCATCATTCTGCAGTATAATTCCCTCCTGCCAGACCCACTTTGTTTCTCATAAAATGGAAAGGATCTAATTCCATGCACATCCGATTATCCTGGCACAGCCAAACTCTGACCTTGCTTTAAATTATGATGAGAGGAATCTACATATCAGATGTGGTGGTCTTAGCTCTTACTGTTCAGGAAGAGTTCTTGAACAAACAGACTCCCAGATGGATGGACAAACAGACGCACATTTCTAAAATATATAGTCAGATTTCACACACAGTTGTAATAACTGTGAAATCTTTAGTCACGTGGATAAAATCTAAAAATTCAAAAAGCACTGATTTAGTATCAAAAAATAATAAAAAACTCTTTGGCGAACAGCATACAGCACATATCCTGACTTTGCACCCTTCTCAGTCCCCAGAAAAAGTTTGCATTAGCCTTCCAATGTTCTATTGACATAAGTCAGTCATGGCACAGGTGAACCAAAGTGGGGAAACAAATCCCAGAACCTAGCATCATCATTAGAAAGCATTCTGCAAGTAGCGACCTCTGGTTTCTTTACACCAAAAGGAAGCCTCCTGCTCAAGCATCTCTAATATTCTCAGCTGCTGTGGTATTATATCAGAGAGAGACAGAGACAGAGAGAACCTGTAACAACTCCCTTTATTAGGGACTTTATACAGATTCAAAGACATCCTTCCACCCAGAAATCAACTATCAGCCACAACAGATCACCATGTCCTTTTATTATTGTTTTTGATGCTGCTTTCCTCATATTCAATACTCTTTCACTATCTCAAAAGTAACCTTTCCCCAGTCTAGTCATTCAATGCAGAAATGCAGCTCTTCACATGAATCCTATCTAATAGTTTCAGGGTATTATCAAGAAAGGGTCAGAGGAACTCTACACAAGGGATTCTCTAGTCTAGTGCAAGGGATGATATAAATCACCTTATAAATACAAACCATAGAGTCACTGGCATATTCTCCAGCAATCAAGGATCTGTACAGAATAAGTCTTCTGAAAATTTAGTTTTGTTGATCTGGGCATTTCAGTACTAATCCTTTATGTCTTACAATGTCTTTTGACCCCAGGTTTCCTTCATTTTTTTTTAATCAGTCGATGGTTCCAGGGTATTATCATTCATCCATCCCATTGCTCTTTGTCCTTCTGTGCTTCCCTGTGTCCTGATCGTCACGATCTTCTGTCAACATTACTTGTGACCTGTTCACCATTCCACCTACTTGTTTTAATCCAGGAATATCAAGACTTGGTCTCTTAAAAGAAAAAAGGAAAAAGCCTTGAAAGTCATGAGATTTCATGGCTGACTTGTGATAGTATTTTCTATAAATGCCAGATAAGACAAAAGCTGTAAGTTCAACCTTTTTAATTCTGCTGAGAAACGGTGAATGCTATTTTTTTTTGCAGGCATAGTAAACTACTGTGGCTTCAATAGCTTATGCCAAAAGTTTTTCACACAAGGAGTAGTGCCATTTTTTTCAGGGCTATTGGAATTAATACTAAGTTTAAATAAATTGAGCATTATGTTCAGCATTTAATAAGATATATGATTTTGCCTATAGATGTTGAGAACATTTACTTAATATCAGTTTTGCATATTCTTCTTGAAATGATAGTGTGTAAAGGAAGTAGTAAGTAAGATGTGTTACTCTTCTGTGTTAAATGATATTTTGGTAACAAAACTAAATTTCATGAAAAAGTGCACCATTTCATGTTTTCATGTGCAGCATGAAAGGTGATACCACAACATATTGGAAGTACTGAATGTTTGCATATTCATAATGACTAATTCTAGGTGGCAGAAATGCAGAAAGTTTGAAAACTTTGGTGACTGACGTAGTTGGCACACACAGTGAACATTGATCATAGTTTTTCTAAGAGACACCTTACTAACAGTCATCTGCAGTTTAAAATGGTTTGCCAAGCAACTTTGTGTTCTGAGATACCAACATTCATACAAATCAACTTGAGCCAAAAAAAAAAAAGACTTTTTGGATAGTATGATACTAATATGTACAATATTTGTTCCTAAAAGGAAAAACTGTTTGCAGAGGTATATGTTTGTCCTAGAAAAGTTACATTTTTTTCCTTCTCCCTTGAATTTTATTCATTAGTACACAAAAATCTGTGACTTCTATGAGTGTTTAGAAACAAATGAATTTGATTTAATTTAACTGAGAAAAGATATTAGCTCTCCACATATGAATCCCTAGAGATTGCTAAGGAACTATAACTGACAGTTTGATATTGCATTCCTTTTAATTTCATGCAGACTATTTGGAAGACATCTTTGCCGTAAGTAAAGGGAAAGATTAAAGAAGAGCATAATTAATGGAAAACTCCTTACCACATCATATCTTTTGCTAATATGTAGACTTAAATTGCTTGCAGTGTATGCGTGTCACTTTCTACAGGTTATATTTATTCATAGCTCAGCATGATGGCTAACAGTATATTATTGATCTGTCTAGGAAATTATATTTCTCATTGTAGTGTGTGTGTGTGTGTGTGTGTGTGTGTGTGTGTGTATAAAATATTTTCTTATTTTCTCCTTAGCTACCCATTTTACCAAACTCCCATATTCCCTATTCATAAATATCTGCTTTCTTTAAGTGCCTTGCTACCTGGGAATCCTTCCTGACATCTCAAACAGTAGATCTTCACTTGGAAGAAGGTTCTGAAGATAAGCCTTGAATATATTTCTGATTGATCTTCCTCTTCTGTGCAGTTTCTGCCAACCAAAGAAGTGCTTTTCATATGATATCAGATACATATATGAAATAAAACTGTAATAATCAGTGACATCTGGAAAACCAGCCTATTGAACACTCAGGTATTCTAGTGTCCTGACCTACATTTTTGGATCATGGTATATATTGCTATATATTGCTCAATAATGATTTTACACACTTTATGCAAGTATTTGCATATAATTGTTTTCTTAAATATTGTGTAATTTGGATAAAAATATTTTAAATATCTAAAAAAGCTCAATTTTAATAAAATGTTTACTACAAAATTTGTTTTAATTTTCTTTACTAGTCATTAACAATTAAATTTTTCATGCTTTGTTGCATTTTATGTTTAAGATAAATTCACCACATTTTGTAAAACTACATAATGATTTTCAAGTAATTGATCATTAATTTTTTTCATATGATCTTATGCTAGGGTAGAATTTTATGGATGTTTTGAGCCAAGCTGATGGTACATCAAAAACTACTTCATTTAGAAATACTACTTTTTGGGGGGGAGGAGGAGGAGATAATTTCTGGTAGACTCAGAAAACTGCTGACTGACTGTTTGGAGGTCAAAGTGTCAGTTTAGTTATTAGGAGCCGTTTCAACATGCATTGGGAATTTTGGAACTTGGTTTATACAGAACTTAGTACATACCAACTGGATATGGACTTCTTAAAGTGTATATAGGAGCTCTCTTGACACTAAAATATGTAGACTTTGCCGTAACTAGAGAGAGATTAATAAAGTGTCGAAAAAATATTATATTTATTATTGTAAGATCTTAGAGCAACAAAATAGTACTTGATGCAATGCAGTTGCATTCCACAATGCTTTGTGTGGCACAGAAGAGCAATTCACATCAATGTGTAGTGTGTGAAAAGTTAAACAAATGCTCTATATTATTAATCCTACATTTAAAGTATCAGATCCACTTGATGTTTACTAAGGAGTAAAAGTCAGCTGTATTCTGCACAAGCTTCAGTTTCTGGATTGACTCAAGGTATGCCTCATGTGGAGCAGCCCACATTAGGCTAGGTATGGCTAGACAATAGCCTAAGCTGTTGATTGAAGTGCTTTATAAACTATTATGAGAACCAACAGTGATTTTGATTTTAGGCATCTTTTCAGAAAATCATGTGCATGGGCTGACCTTTCACATAATAGTGGGATTCCTTAAAAGTAAACTGCATTAGTGCCCTATATGTTAGTCAGAACACAGCTCAATAAATAAATTTTTAACACAGCCTTGCCTGGTAGAACATTGATGAAAGATTCAAGAGAATGAGCATGTAACCAAAAACATTAAATAGAATGTGAGTAATTTAAGCTTGGAAGAGAAGAAAGATGCAATGTGTGATCTCTGATTAACAGAAATGGTTGAAATACTTGCAAACCTTGTATGCATTTTCAACAAGGGATTCTACAAGTGCTGTAGAAGATTCAGGAAGCTTCTTTATTGGGCATCATATAGCCACAAACTTATATGAAGGATGAAGATCACTAAATTTGAAACTTGAAGATCTGTGGCTATTTGTATCTCTAACCTCCATAATAAAGAGTGGACATTGGCAGCAGTGCATCAAAACAGATATCAGATACACTTAGTACTTTAACAAATTTTGGTTTTGGTGTATTTTCATAATTTGTTTTTCATTTTATTATTCATATTTAACAATGATGTGAATTATGATAGGGAGAACAGGAGTCATCAGTTACATGATGCTTCTTCATACCAGTAGATTGCCTCCTCTATGGTTGGTTTGTTTATTTTTTCAGTTGAATAATTTATAGCAAATCTGGTTTTTATGATTTGCAAATAGCATTACTGTAAAGGAGAAAGAATCAGTTCATTATTAAAATATCACTACTGTTGTTGTATGATATAACATACTATTTTCAATACAATTTGGAATCCTTGACTTTTCAGACAACTTATTGGGTATTTGGCCCTATTTCTGGACACTTAGCTTTCTTTCTTACTTAATTTTTCTTAGTCTATAATGTACAATATGTTTCAACTACTCTGTTAACACCCTGCCTTAGTCACTTATATTTTCAGATTTTGCCAGCATTCTATATTTTGGGGTATTCTGCACTCCTTGCCACAGAATTGTACTGAAGAATCTAAGTTTTTACGTTAAACAAAAAAAAGTTTCTATCTTGTAATAATGAACATAACCTTAACAATCTGAATAGAATATAGAGACACAAGGTGAAGGAGGCAACCGCTTTTAATTGGACCAACTTCTGTTGATAAGTCTGTCTGTCGCTTACCAACAGAAATTGGTCCAATAAAAGATATTAGCTCTCCCATTTTGTCTCATTAATAACCTTGGAACAATACAGCTACAGTAACACTGCATGAATAGATGCAATGTTGTATTATTGAGTCTGAGGGCAACCTTCTATGATAGCTCTGGATGGTTTTAAGTACTCATCTCCATGCATTTTCAACTCTGAAACTTAAATGAGAATTTTAACTATTTTATTGCTGATTTTAAAATAAATAGCTAGCTAATGTGTTTATAGCACAATCCTAAATGATCTCCTACATCTTCCTGACATTAAATCCCTTACCTCACAATCTTGAGCTTCCCCGGACATTTAACTTCAATGTCAGTGACATTTCTGACAACTATGTTAAACTTCCTCCTATTTCTTAATTTTTCATAATTGTGTTTCCTGAAATTGATTTTGGTATGGCTTAAGACCAATTGTTCCTATTACTTTTGCTAAAATCATTCTGGCTTTTGTGAGCTGGCAAATGGAAGAGAGTGTACAGTAAACTTCCGATAATCCTGCACCTTTAGGACCCAGGGGTGCTGGATTATCAAATATGCTGGACTATCAGAAGGGGAGGATGCCACCCCAGACCCCTCATAGCCCCCCCTTCTGATAGTCCGGCTCAGCCCCAGGCGTCCCCAATTCAGGCGCTGTTGGTCAGTTTCAGCAGCGGCTGAATCGGGACGCCTGCGGCAGAGCAGCTGGGGTGCTGCCGGGTTGGTCCGGTAGCGCCGCCCCTCAGCGCTGCGAGACCAACTCAGCAGCACCCCAGCTGCTCTTGGGGACGCCTGGGACACAGCAGCCGGGGTGCTGCGGGTTGGTCCCGCAGCGCTGAGCGGCGCTACGGGACCAACCCAGCAGCACCCCAGCTGCTCTGCCCCAGGCGCCCCTATTCAGCCGCTGCTGAAACTGACCAGCAGCTGACTCCGGGCTTCCCCTCGGCTTCCCCTATTATTTATTCACTAATAAAAAGCGCCCATTAAGCCACTGTGAGTATTTGCACAAATGCTTTTAAAAACACAAGTCCATATGACAGCAAAAGCCTTCCACTTTCCAAAGGTCACCGTGAAAATCTTAACGATCTTCAGTTCCCTCAGGCAGCATCCTGACTGAATAGAAGAGCTTTATAGGATGGGAAGTCAACAGCATTAGACTGCGTTTGACCAACAGGTGAATAACCAAAGCCAATGGTCCTTTGTCAACAATTCCCTGCCTCCATTCCTTCATGGTTCATATCCAGGGCCTATAAACAAAAAGCATAGTCTCTTTCTCTGAGCTGTTCTGAAAGTCTATATGGAAGCAAGCTGGAGGGAACAAAGGTATGATGACAGTGCTTTTACATCGCCAAAAGATATAGATTTATCACATGTTGCCAGAAACTGAAAGAGAGATGCCCACAAACTTTCAGGGAGCCAATATAGGGAAGTATTTCTTCACACAATGCACAGTCAACCTATGTACCTTGTTGCAAAAGGATATTGTGAAGGTATATGTGGGTTAAAAAAATGGCTATTAGCCAAGTTGGTCAGGGAGAGAACTCCATTCTCCAGGTGTTCCTAAATCTCCAGTTGTCAGATGCTGAGACTGGACAACAGGACGGATCACTCAAAATTGCCTTGTTCTGTTTATTCCTCTGAAGCATATGGTCAGAGGACAGGATACTGGACTAGATGAACCATTAATTTGTCCCAATATAACGATTCTTATTTTATTTCCCCATCTGTTCACCAGTCAGGAGGTACCAAAATTTTAGAGAACCTAGAAAGCTGTAACTGTATTCTGTTTCAAAAGCAGGTGATATAATATGTACAGCTAAGGAAATGCACAATTGAAAAAACATCTTGTTTTAAAAAAAGAATGGAAATTACTTTGTCCAAAAAACTCTTTTTCATTAAAAATATTTATATTTTGTGTGCAGGCAAAAAGATCAAAATTTTTGAAAAAGGATCAGATCTCATCCGTAAACTCCGATATTAAATCTTTTACCAGACTATCACTTCCAGTAGATTGCTTAAGAATTAAGCTATGCTCTGTTTGCATTAATATTTAACCAAGAGTGTCAAGTAAACTAACAAGTGTCAGATTCCAGGCTTAGAAAGTTGAATCTATTGCTTGCATTCAACAGAAACAGTCTTGTAATTCTGATTATGTAATATATCACTGTTCAAACAGCAAACCATTTTAGTCAGATATAATTGTTTTTTTAGGTAATATAAATAAGCTTGTTGAATTAGAAAACATGGCGGTTTCAATATGTCTAAGCATAGTATATGTTTGAGTCCTAAGGTGAATTTTAATATTAGAAAAGCAATGCGTGTGTTACTTTTGTAATTGGAAAGAAGTGGTTTGATTACTTCTTTTTTTTTTTTTTTTTAATCTCTAGAAGCATGTTTATGTAAATTGTAAATTAAGATTTTTTCAGTAGTGAGAAAAACAATCTATATCTGAGCAGAAGCTCCATATGCACAGAGCAACCAGTGAGTATGTTACTCTTTCAAGGAAAAATGTATATTCAGTTAATGTTTAACATTATTTGGGGGCTGGGCCAGAAAGTTGAGATCCAACCAAATCCTGACAAGTGTAGAACATCTGATTTTGCACAAAAGTCCACAAAAGTTGCATGTGCCCAGCGCTACTTGGATATGGCCCTTTATAAGAAACCAGAGATATTTGTTAGACAGTCCCAAATTTTTTCAGCTTTGAAAACAAATATGCTCTTGACTGTCTCAAATGCAATTTTTTCATTTCCTGTACTTCTAACTAAAGCCGCCATTGCAGTAGAAATCATAAGTCTGCAAACTTGAATAAGTCTGAATTTCAAAGTGTTAAAAAAAATTAAAGACCACATTTATAAACAAGGATTTAAACAGAAAATCCACTTTGTGTCATGCTTTCTTTCTTAGTAAGAAAAATTATACACCCAGACTGTTGGGTTGGGTCTCAGCTTCTCTGGAAGTAACCTTGAAAAACATTGTTCTGTTAGAAAAACAAAGGAGAACAAATCTTAAATCAACATAATAAAAAACTGAATGCGTCATCTGATCCAAACAGGGAATATATCTCTTTATCATGGTCTTTTTTTTCTCTGGAAGTCCCAGTAAAAATGACAAGGGCAGACATTTATAGGAATGCAAAGTAAACGTAAATTGGAACCAGCTTCTTTAGAAGGGTATTCACTAGAGATGTGAATGACTAGTCAACTATCCAATAAGCAAATGCTTATCAGATAGTCGACACACTAGTCAATTAGTCGCTTCCGCTGCCCCTTGCTGCCTCTATCAGAAAGAGGCAGCAAGAGAGGGGGAAGAGGAGAGGGTGTTTCAAAGCAGCAGCGCCGCGTGGAGCTCTGGGACAGACGCTGGGCTCCAAGGGCTCCCCATGGTGTTGCCACTTTGAAATGCCGCAGGGAGCACGGGACCAGTAGGGGACTACTTGAGTCCCCTGCTGCCCCAGTGCTCCCTGCAGACCTTTTGCCTTTGAAGTGTAGCAATAGCCCTTAGGCCAGTGGTTCTCATCTCGTTTCAGTCCACGGACCACCAGGCCAATCAAAACATTTTCGTGAACCACGTCCTTTTAGAGACATGATAAAAAAGAGCAGACAACAAACATTTTGGTTTGAAATTTATTTCTTACTAACAGATTTTTGGATTCTCTTCTCACTGACAAGCTTTTCAATGTTTGGAGTGATACTTGATAATGCACAACGAATATCGCTTTCCACTGCAAGCCGATTCCTCTGTTGGACTTAACGAAAATCCAGTCTCACACACATAAGTTGATGCAAATAGCAAAAGAAATCTGACTGCATGTGCTGACAGATTTGGGTAACTCCCGGTCACGCTGGCCCAAAATTTCTCTATGGTAGACTGCTGGTACATGTCTTGAGCCGCAAAATCATTTTTCAGATCTAAGAATTCCTCCTGTAGATCCTCTGGAACACTATTAACATCTGTTGTAAATGGATTCCTGATGAAAGATAATCCATCCCTTGTCCTGTCCACCTCCAGAAAATATCGTTGGAATTCATCTCGTAGCTTCTGTAAATGATCGAGAATTTGCATCCGATTGGCTTCCTTTTCCCCGAGCGTGGTATCCACATATGGAAATAGAACCAAATTATTGCCTTCGACTCTTACGATCCAGAGTTCCAATTTGTCAAGAAAAGCCTTGATGATGCATTGGTGAGAGAACAGATTCGCACCTTTCCCTTGCAGCTGAAGATTCAGTTTGTTCAAGATTCCAAAAATATCGACAAGATACGCAAGTTCTAATTTGACTGCATCAGCACATTTCGGAATTCCTCTTTCCCTTGAGCCTGGAGAAATAAATCCAACTCCTCTCTCAGTTGAAAAACTCTGTTGAGTTCGTTCCTTCTGACAACCACCGTACAGAAGTGTAGAACAGCAACACATCAAAGTTGGAACCCATGTCCAGGCAAAATCTTTTGAACAGCCTGGTGTTCAGAGCCAATGATTTGATATGATTCACCACTTTCACCAGCCCTTTGAAAACGGCGTTCAGTTGATCAGGCAATGTTTTTGACACCAAAGCTTCCCTATGAATGAAACAATGAATTCCGGTGACCATTGGAGCATGCTTTTTCACCAGCATTTGGAAGCCTGATCTTGAGCCCAGCATAGCAGGTGCACCATCAGTGGTGACACCCACAAGATTTACCCAATCCAGACCATGTACTTCAAAGAAATTGTTAACAATTTCCATCACATCCTGAGCCTTTGTGGTGGTATCAAGAGTATTACAAAAAAGAAACTCGTCTTTGAAGTCTCCCTCAACCATGTATCGTGCGAACACCAATAGCTGAGAGCACAATGTAATGTTGGTCGATTCATCCAATTGTATGGCAAACAATGGAGACTTCTTTATTTCATCCACAACTTGTTCACTGATGTTCTGTGATATCTCATTTATCCATCTCGATACTGTGTCGTTAGAGACAGATATATCATTCAGCCTCCTTGCTGCTTCCTCGCCAAGAACAAGCCGCACCATCTCTTTTGCACGGGGGAGCATACTTTGTATGCATACTTTGTATGCAACAATGTAGGAAGTGCGCACTGCATTGCTTGTCTTATTGTAGAATTCACTTGAGTCAAGGCGCTGCCGTTTCAGACCTTATAACCACCGCTCAAAATAATCTTCATCCTTTTGCAACAAGTTGGGTGACACTTTTCGAGATGGAGTTTCAGTTTAGCCGGCTTCATTGAGTCATTCCCCAAGACTTTGAAACAAATAACACATTGTAGCAAATCCACGTCTTCTTTTTCTTGACAAGTGAAGCCAAATTTGAGGTAGTCCTCTGAATACTTGTGCTTGACATTTCTTCCTGTCATTGCCATTGTAAACAAACTACACCACACCTGTAAAACAGCACATGTAGCACAGGACGAATGACACAGCAACCGCTCAGCATGACGGCGGCAGCTACACTGATGCTTCGAGCCTCAGACGGAAGTTACTGGCAACACAGCGCGGTTGCATCCTAGGTGACGCTATGGATGACGTGCCGCGTGCTTGTGAACACGGCGTAAAACAGCCTAACGGCGGTGCCTGCTCACGCCGTGTGACTTTGGACAATGTTCCTGTGGACCACCAAAAAAGTCACCATGGACCACCAGTGGTCCATGGACCACCAGTTGAGAACCACAGCCTTAGGCTATTGCTACACTTCAAAGGCGGTGCCCTTATCGACTAATCAAGTAGTCGATGCAAATTTGATTAATTAGCTAATTAATCAATTTTACATTCCTAGTGTTCCCTGCTTCTGAAAATCAGGCCCTTAGCAAGTATTGGGTACATAAAACTGAAAACTACTTTTGATTAATTTGGCCCTAAATCTTCAGTCCAGGTTCTCTTTTTGCAAAATGAAACAGTTCTAATCTTAGAGGTGAGCCAATGGCTAATTAAATATTTGAAGATGAAAAGTTTATATAAAACTTGCTGCATTTCACCACCTAGCTCTCTCTACGTTTTGTCTGCTGATCATAGAATTCAGTCCCCTGCACTCATGGCAAGAAGTGTTCTCCAGACCATTCTTGACAGGTGTTTGTCTAACCTGCTGTGAAAAATCTCTGATTGTCATAGTTTTTGCATGGGTTATAAAATTCTTATATACATAAAAAAGGAAAACTATGTATTTAAAATAGATATTCTGTTTGAGAGCATAAGGAAATCTTTTTTTTTTTTCCTATTGATTTTATTTTAGTTGAGGGAATTTAAGATTAAAAAGGGGTTAATGTGTAAAGTTACAGCAAACTGGGTCTGAAAGGATATAGTTAATTGGCAATAGCTCTTAACAGAATGTGGGTTAGGTTCAGTGACAACCCAGTGGGAGAGAACTCAACTTTATAAGCCAAATTAATAGTGGCAGCTTGACCTATTAAAGTAAGCTGTTCAGTGTGTATTGATGACTCCCAGAATGTTGCCTTGAGCTGCAGTTGTTTTGTTACCATCTCAGAGTGGAAAAATTAAAAAAAAAATCAGAAAAGAAATACAATGGGGGCAGATTCAGAAAGACTTATCTTTCCCAGATTAACATTGATGCTTGCAGTATATTTTGGTTTATGTTCTGTTTATTTCATTGTAGAGTTTTCTTTGCTGCTTCTGTTGTCTGCTGTTCTTTCCTGTTGTTTTAAATTCACAGCATCCATCTTTGTCCACTGTTTCGGCAGAGAATGAGATCAATACATTGCTTGGTTGGTGTGCATTCTTAACGATTGTCATAGGGCATCAAAAACTTTAACTGGCACCTCAGTCCAAGGATTTATCTAGACGACCACTTTCCTACCTCCAGTGCACAGGGACTTTTTCCAAACCCCCATATATTGCAAATAAACATGTTTAATATAATAATAGCCTGCAGTGTATGACTCACTAATAAACCAAGATGCTTATGTAAATTCCTATACATCTTTTTTACTGCCCTGGCAATTCTGGAGCAGGCTCATTATCTGTGAGGAAGATCTGTAGGCCTCATTTCTGCAGTCATATTTTGTGCTGGTGAGATCTGTTTTATAAAGGTCATTTTTATCTTTCTCCTCTTCCTTTCATCTATTTCTCTTCTCCTCCTCCTTGCCTTACTTTCTCTTCCTATTCTTCTCCTCCAGCAATATTTGTTAGCTTATTTGCTATTTTGCTAGGCAAGAGGCCTATTACTCTGGGTACCAAAAAGCTCTTGTTTTCATTCCCAAAAGTGTCTGAAACAGGGCTTGATGTGGGGCTTGATGCTGCACTGCTGTAGTCTGGGTGTTTTGCATTGACTTCAGTGAGAACAGGATAAAAGTTGTAATGGGCATGTGAGCTGGTATTGAGATTTCCCAGTTCCACAATAGCCAGTCAGATAGCAGCCAGTCAGATGTAGTCTCTTTTTACCAGGGATGCCTTTATGGAAAGTTATAAAAGGTCCAAACAGAACAAAAACAGCAGTAGCAAAACACAGGTTGCATCCATAGTCCATAACCATCATCATACAGACCTGTGGGCAGGGTTCCAGTTTACACCCAGCTGTTTACCCTCTCACTATCTACCAAGCAGCATTTTATATTTCGCCTGCTCCCTCAGGTAGGTGAGGGCAATTGGTCACTTCATTAACCCTTTAAGATCTGAGCTGTGGAATGCCCTTGTACCATGTCAAAGGGCACTTTCATTTCCAAAGATGTGAGTTGTCATGGTTGTAGGAAGAGTCGTCATCCCTGATATGGTCTGGGTCCATATGCCTGAGCAAATTTTGAACCAGTTGGAATTACTTTATGCCTGCTGGAATTACTTCTAGATACAGTGTGGTGCAGTAGTTGAACCTAGAGGACATTAGTGTTTGAAGTATGTGATAAATAAGTGCTCCATAGCACTGACCATCATCTCCATCTGGTCAGTCATAGAAGTCCAGATAGCAACAAACCTTAGGAAAGCTTGTTTCCTCTGTCAGCAGCAAGGAATCTGACCTGCTCATGAGCTCTTTCTCTGTTTGATTACATTTGCCCTTGGACTGCAATCTATACTATGGTGTTCACCAACACTTATAGCATATGTTTACTTTAGGTACAATATGTACATGGCTGATTCCTTTTTGAATCAGGAGGCTGTTACTGCAGAGCATGTATACATGATGTTGTTTACACGTTTTAAAGGTCTTTTCCATAGCAAAAAACATTCACCTTGGGTACATCTACACTTGCTCCCTAGTTCGAACTAGGGATGCAAATGTAGCCGATCGAAATTGCTAATGAAGCGGGGATTTAAATATCCCGTGCTTCATTAGCATAATCTCGCCCAAGCGTTATTCCGCTCAACAGCTGATTCGAACCAGGAAGTGCGCTCCGGGACACGTTAGTTCAAATCAAACCCCTTGGTTTGAACTATCGTTACTCCTCATTTTTTGAGGAGTAGCGTTGGTCGAACCAAGGGGTTTGATTTGAACTAACGTGTCCCGAGCGCACTTCTGGTTCAAATCAGCTGGCGAGCGGAATAGCGCGCGGGCAAGATTATGCTAATGAAGCTCGGGATATTTAAATCCCCGCTTCATTAGCAATGTCGATTGGCTACATTTGCATCCCTAGTTCGAAGTAGGAAGCAAGTTAGACGTACCCTAGTTAACAATCAGCACGTTGGCATTGAATGAGAAAAGAACAAAGACATTTCTGAGGCACTTCTTGAGAAGGAAGTAAAGTGCCCTGTGAAAGATGAATAAATATTGATTTGAGTTTCCAAGCTGTCCCTCATACAGGTATATGGGAAATTTTGTATTATTACAGTGTTTAACTTAAGGCTAGTCATTGGCAATCTGCAGGCTTGCATACTTTTGTGTATCAATCTTGCTAAGATTTTTTCATGTCCTTCAAAAATAATACAGCTCCCTTGTTTTCTTCCCTTATGGAAAATGAAGGTTCCCTCTCCTCCCATCAAAAAAAATCACTGTATAATCCAATAAAGATATCAGTAGTAATCTGTGGCATAAGTATTATAAATTTGATGTAGTTTATATTCTCCTTTTAGCATCCTATATCTTAAATAAAAATAGGTAAAACAACAAACATGTAATTTTATATGTGGGTTGGTGAGCTCAGAGATATCTGACAATGCAGTTGTTAGATTAAAAAGTACAAAACAAAACACATCAATAACAATGTCTTGTTATATAAGAGCGCAATAAGATACAAAATTACACTTACACTGAAGATCACTACTAAGGCCTCTTCACTAGCATTTTTTTCACTGTTGCACTACCTGCAGCAGTTGGTGTTTTAAACGCCCGTGTTGTCTAACTCTGCCCAAACTAGATAAGTATGGAAGATGAAAGAATATATTGGTTAGGCCTTGTATTATTACAAAGGGACCTCGCTTTAGTAATGACTTTAAGACAGAAGGTTCTGGAGAGGTATGCACAAGAACCATGCACTGTATTAGCAGACATTCCTAACAGCTTTAGGAGGGTGCTATATACAGATGCAGCTACAGCATGAGATGGAAGTTGTGATCAAAAGCGCATTGTGAAAAGTAGTGAACATAATCCTGGATTTAATTGGAATGTCCAGCCATCTTCCTGAATCTCTGCACTGTGACAGTGCACACATCTTTGTATGGGCTGAGGGGACGTCTGTGGCTTGATACAGAGATGGTATATTACCACAGGAAAATATAACACATATGTATGAAATATAGCAGCATATATGGCTGTTAGAAATAGATCACAGAGATGCATATACCAAGATAAGTGAGGAGGAATTGATGAAATGGCCTAGAGGAGAGGCACTGTCTAATACAGCTGGGCTACGTCTACACTGGCATGATTTTCCGCAAATACTTTTAACGGAAAAGTTTTCCATTAAAAGCATTTGCGGAAAAGAGCGTCTAGATTACGGACGCTTTTCTGCAAAAGCACTTTTTGCGGAAAGCGTCCGTGCAATCTAGACGCGTTTTATAAGAAAGCCCGATCGCCATTTTCGCGATTGGGGCTTTTTTGCGCAAAACAATTCCGCGTTGTCTAGACTGGCCCTCTTGCGCAAAAGCATTTGCGCAATAGGGCTTTTGCCCGAATGGGAGCAGCATAGTACTTACATGAGATCGTCAGTGTTCTTGCGGAAATTCAAGTGGCCAGTGTAGACAGCTGGCAAGTTTTTCCGGAAAAACTGGCCAGTCTAGACACAGTCCTGATGTTTATGATATTCTGAATTTTCACTAGTTGTATTATTCCTAATTTCTGCAACTCCTCCATATTCTAAAACTAAAATTATTCCAGACCTGACCCTTAAAGTTCTCTGAAACCACATCATCCAGAATATATTGACTCACAGATCAGTACACATTTACATGGTGACCTCTGAGGAATTTTTTCTGGTACATAATTTATCATTTAAGAGTGTATTTTTTTAGACAACTTTTAAGGTGAAAATAAACCCTTAAACTTGTAGCTGTATTTATAATATTTAAACTGTAATTGACTTTTAAAAATTATTTTATATAAATATTTCCCAATAATAATACTGAATGTCAGTCCTCCAATCCTCAAGTACCAGATTCTTGACTCTGGTACTATAGTATTTAGGGATTATACACACAGGTGACAATTTGCAAGGTTGGATCTCATATTAAGGCACAATTTGGGAAGAGAGAAATGCTGTGCAGGAGCAAAGGAGGATTAGGGTTACAACAATTTCACACAGTAGCTTTGGTTAGTAATACTTGATCTCAGAGGTTTCAGTTCAGCAAAGCATTCAGTATCTACTTATATCCCACTGAAGTCTTGTGCTTAATGTTAGGCATGTACTTAAAATGACAAAGATTCTGATTTTCAAGATACAGAAGTCTGAGGTTCAAAGTGTAATGTGTTCCCATTTAAAAATAAAGAATAGAACCAAACTGAATTCTTTAAGGTTCATGCCACTAGGGCAATTACAGATCATTTAATTTAGTGGTGGACTCCAAATGATAAAATAAGGGATAACTTAACTATTTTAAGTAAACAGGCATTATAATTCCCATCCAGGCATTAACTACGCACTATATTGATACTTAGATGAAATGATGCAGCTATAGTGATAAAGTCCCTCTGGGTGCATCTACACTGTACCTGTAGGTCAAAATAAGGTATGCAATTTGAGCTATGCAAATTGCATATCTTATTTTGATCTATTTTCAAAAGGAAGCACTATTCCAACAAGTCCCTTAACCCTCGTGGAATGAGGGTTACAGGGATGCTGGAATAGCACGCCTGTTAATTTGAAAATACAGTAGACTTCCGATAATCCGGAACCTATGGGATTTAGGTGGTGCCGGATTATCAAATATGCTGGACTATCAGGAGGTACTATAAGCAGGTTATATATATACTGTATACATTATATACTGTATATAAAGTGTTCTTAACCCTTTTATTGTACATACTGTATACAGTATACTGTAATGTTTTAGGTTTTTAAGCCTTTTTTACCCTTTTGCTCAGTTCAGCTGCTGCCGCTGTTACCTTGTGACTCATTTTTTGCCGAAGCTCACTCACTAGGCTCTTGCCATTTTGATGCCGGACTATCAGGAGTGCCGGACTATTGGAGTTTTACTGTATATTTTGAATAACAGGCATGGTTAAAGACGCAGAATAGCTATTTTGGGATACTTCCAGGATCCTGAAATAGCGCTGCTGTCTAGATGTAGCCTAAATGAGGAGAATGGTACAATCCGCTTTCTAGTGATGATAGGTACCCCTAATGTAAAATGAGTATGCTACCCTTTTTCATAATCAGCTATCCTAACACCCTGCAGTGAGACCAGCTGGCCTCTCAAGGACCCAGCATGGGAGGAATCCCGGTAGGCAGAGCCAAGCCTTCTCACCCCTCCCACCTGAAGTTAGTGGGAGGTACAGGAAATATAAAAGTTGGGCCTGGATGTTCAGTTGGGCCACAGCTGCTGGAGAAGCCAGATGCCTCCTGTGGACTCCCAAGTTGGAAGACTGCTGCAGAGGTCAAGGGAACTGAGGAGTGACCAGGGCCATTTTCAAGGTCACCAAGGAGCTGCAAACTCTGAGTGAGATAAAAAGAGAGAGCAAGAAAGAAAGAAAGAAAAGCCGGTGTAAACAGCCTACTGCTCCCAAGGCATTAAAGACGCTGTTAAAAATCAGCTGTTTCTTTAAAAATAAAATTATTCTCAGAGGCTTTGTCTACACTGCAGGATTTTTGCGCAAGAAGCGTTTTGCAGAACAGATCTTCCGCAAAAACTTCTTGCGCAAAAGTGCATCCACACCTCAAAAGCACATTGCAAAAGTGATGTGCTTTTGTGCAAGAGAGCGTTGACTCTGCAAGGACATGCTTGCGCAAGAAAGTTCTGATTGCCATTCACAGAATGTCCATCAGAGCACTTGTGCTTTTTCTGATAAGCTCTTCCAATAAGTATTACTAACCTGTTGAGCATCCACACATGCCTTTTTGTGCGAGAACTCTTGTGCAAAAAGGAGTTATTGCTCATAGAAAGAGGTATACCTACACCTCAAAAAGCCCTCTGTTCTGCCGTTTATTGTAAAATTTCTTGCGCAAAAATGCACTTGAGGTGTGGACAAAAAGGGCTGGTTTTGCACAAAAACTCTGTAGTGTAGATAAAGCCAGAGCTAGACAACCCATTAAAAATAGTAATCTAAGGCATCTCTGAACAGAAAAGGGGCTCCAAAGAAACCAATTCTGATAAACTGAGTAGAAACAATTCTATTTGATTACCTCAAAATGAGCCCTATGATTCTAACTGAAGACACAAATACACTTTGCATCTTTAATACACTGCTTTTCCATTATTGAACTGTACTTACTGTGGAGACAGTCATTTGAGGCTTCCCAGCACAGTGATGTAGTGAGGAACTGCAGCGCTTAGTGAAGGGTTCACAGAGTAGGGGCTAGAGTTTTGAACGTAATGTCAGAAGCAAATCATAACAGAAAAAAATTGGGGTGCATAGGACCATATACACAAACACACTAAAATTACACAGTAAACTACAAGACATTTATGATACTGTAGCAGTAGTGTGATAAGAAATCAAGGATTCTCCTGCAAAGCATATGTTTATACTGTCAGAAGGCCTTGAGGGACTGATCCTACACTAGTGAACAAGAACTTAATAGCATCCAGGAGCCCAAGGACTTCATTGACAGATGTACATGAAAACATCTGGAACAGATGATACTGGCTGACAACCAATGACTATAATGGCACCAGAAGAGGAAGGAGAACAAGCTGTGTTATTGGGGGAGGGGGGGCAGCCTGGCTGCCAGTCACCTCTCACAGTACAGTGCTCCGACCCCCATCCACTACGGTCAAGAACAAATGTGATGTATTGGCAATAGGAAGTAAGGAGCATGCCTCAATGGCTGTGGTGCAAGATCCACCTGCCTCAAGCCTGGTAGGCTCACAGACATTGCACCCAAGAAGAGGAGATGTAAGGAGCTGGTGGTCAGGGACTCTCATCTGGGGTGAATGAAAGCATATATTGGCTTACCTGTCATGGTCCATAATGCCTCCAGCCTGCATCTGAGACATTACAGAAAAAGTTGCTAAGGCTCATCGGTTCCCCTAACCACCTCCCTATGCAATTTGTTTATATCAGTGGTTCTTAACCAGGCCTACAGGGTACACTGTGGTCTACACGGCTGCACATACAAAAATTCTGTTTCCTCATGCCAGGGGCTGGGGCTACTGAGCGGTGGTGTTCACTCAGCGCTGAACTACAGGCTGGAGCCATAGAATTTTGCAAGTGCTAATTCCCTGTGATAACTGACACCCTGAGACACAGCGAGGCAGACTGGCCTCTTATGGACACAGACTGGAGGAACCCTGCTGCTGGCACATTATGCTCCCCTTAGGTAATTAACATTAAATACTCCGTTTGCCATAGCTATATCTACTAGCATCATTAACAAGAGCAAATAAACTCAAATACCTGGAAATAGCCTCTCAAAGCTCTCCCTCTTCTACCAGGAGGGACTCGTGAGGACATGGTCTGCTTGGCTACTGTGGAGAGATCCACGCTAGAGTTTCCCTGACCCTGAATTTCTCCTGTCTGTTGCTCTTCTCCAAGAGGAAGGAAGCCTCTTGTAGGTCCGCTGTGGACTCCTAATCATATGTCCTGTGACGACAGTTCTGAGTTTAACAGTTTGTAACAGGTACATGTGAACCCATGCGTGCTCCTTGAATGACAGATATTTAGAAGATGCACACATGGTGAATTTGGATGAGGGTTCCAGACGTAAGTGAGGTTGCTATGTTGTTTGTTGTTTTTTAATTGTAAGTACACACAAACATTTAATATAAAATAAGAACATTCAGAGAAAATGTATTTTTTAAAGTAGAAAACTATTTGTTTTAAGATTTAAATTATGTTAGCTTAGCTACTAACCCTTTTATTATCAGAGTTCTTGTTCCTAATTTATATGAATTGCTTCATGAATTTGTATCACAGCAGTTGCATTTGAGTCTACGATATAAGGGTTGCTATGGGAATTCTTCTCGCCATTACTCAAAAAGCAATGTTTTGCAAGTTGGCAATGATGATCAAAATGATTGCTGCATATGTTCATTTGCCCTTCGTAACGTTTATCTAGCAGGCTGACCTTTTTGGAAAACAAGGACACTGGAATCAGAAGAAATGTGTTGTCCTTATTTTTAATGTCAAGCCTTTGTAATATGTATTTGCATTTGATTTAGCAATGCTGTTTATTTATAATGTGTGTGTTGCAAGATTGTGCATATTTTCCTTGGAAATCTCTCTGCAGGAAAGTAGATCAAACTAATATAAATAATTAGCTCTGCATAATTGTATTGTTTCAGGAACCACTAGTGTTGGATAGAAAGAAACTCCACTAAGAGAAGTAAAACAAATTCCTGTGCTAGCTTGTTTTAGTGAAAACTTTTACCAAATGTGTTTCATTAGCATTATCTCTAGGTACAAATTCTACCTGAACTTCAGGCAACAATGAGTATTTAATATTTAAGTTCTGGCTGCCTCTGGGATTGACACCTTCCTATTGTGCACTTCAGAGCTTGCAAAACATGTATTTCTATCCATTCCCAGTTTTAAGAGGACAAGAGTTCTCAAACTTCATTGCACTGCAACCCTCCACCCCTTCTAACAATAAAGTTCCTACGTGACTTCTGGGGAGAGGTGGGGTGTCAGACCCTGAGCTCAGCCAGCAGGATGGAGGGAATGAGGCTCAGGGAGGGGAAGGTGGCTGCAGCCTAAGCCCCTTTGCCCCAGGTAGGGATGGAGCTTGGGTTTCAGTTTTAGCCCTAGTTCCTAAAAGACTAATGCTGCCCCTGGCAACGCCATAACAATGGGGTCCTATCGTTTGCCAGCCACTGTAATAGGGAGAGGAGAAGTTTTCAGAGAAGGGTGTTGTGGACCTTATTTTACCCTGTAGCATTTCCAGAGCCTATATGTAAGTCATGCTGCCAAGCTCATCTTTTCTCTCAAGCTGTATGGTGTTACGAGAGTGTTCTAAGATAAGCTTGTTTGCGAGGTTAATGTATTTTGGATGCTGGTATTAATGTGTGTACTGTGTCATTTACTTGGTGCTCAGATGGGTGGCCAGCACTTCAGAAGGGTGCAGTTTTAAATAAATTATAATATAGTTTTCAGTATGCAGGTAGATGTGGGGAAAAGAATGTGCACACTCTCGTGTTGTGTACGAATAAATATTATGTGGTATAGCATAAAGCTGTGGTGTCTAACACGCTAGCTACATGTGGCTATTTGGTTGGTTCAGTGTGGCTAGTTGGCTTGAACAATGTGGCTATTTGGCCAGTTGCGTGTGTCTAGTTCGCTATAGCAGTAGCCCTATGGTTACTACTGTTTCAGAACTGATTGGACACCAGCTATGAATGGCAAAATCATGAATGGGATTTGCAGGTCACCACAAATGAGTATAAAGGTTTTAAAATCACACTATAATTTAATGTATTCTGAATTTAGCACATATGGTACGTAAGCAATTTCGAAGAATTTTAAAAATTTTTGAAAATAGGATTTGGATCTCTCCATCTATAAATAAGTATCCCTTATCTATCTTAACACCAACTTTGAGAACTAAGGAGAGGGAATATGATAACTAAACAACAGAAAAAATACTAATGTTTACAGAGGTCTAGAAACAAATGTTGTGTAACCCACTGGAAACTAGTGATTTTTCCCCTTCTTATTGATCCCATTTCTACCTGCATGTGTCTTAACAACAACTAGTTCTGATGGCCACCGCCTATCAATATTTTCTCGTTGTTTCTTTATATTGCTTCCTCAGCTGTCTGTATCCATCAATTGTCTTTTGTCTTGTACTTAGATTGCAAGGTCTTTGGGATAGGAACTATCTTTGTGTTCATATTTCTGCAGCACCTTGCACAATGGGTCCTGCTCCATGACTAGGACTCATCAGTCATACAGAAATATATAAATAATAATAAATAGTTGAGATGGTCAAGCTGAAGCCTATAATTGGCCCGAGAGTCAATTATCTCTCTCTCTGGGCATTTATTTTTGGGGAAATTCCATATTTGTTGTGGGGGAAAAGGAAACATTTATGGCTCACATTTATCTTAGAAAGCTCAAAAGTTCAAAAATCTGGAATGTTTTGTGCTCTGAGAGGCTCATAATGGAGGGGGTCACCATGTCAACAGTTGACTTGGTCTAACATTTCAAACCCCTTGCTCGTTTCAAAAAACATTTAAAAATTCTATCAGCAATCACCTAAAAGTCAAAAGTGTTGAAAAATCTTTTTAATCTAGAATCTTTATATTCATTTTGACACTCATTCATTTTGGGATACGAGAATCCCAAAGTGGAATTTTCAATTTTCCATCAAAAGGCAAATATAAAATATGTATTTTTTTGGATCTGGCTCTAAAAGTCCTTTGACTTCCTTGTCTTTGTATCATATCTCTCAACAAGCAGTGTTTTAAACAGGTTATGCTTTTTAATTAATTTGTATATGGGAAAATGTTCATTAAAGGAGTCAATACAATTTCTGAGGTTAATTTCTTAAAGTTTGGGTAGGTATTTCTATGCAGCATTTTCCATTGTTTTATCTTAAGCATCTCAGCTGTTTTCCATCAGTAGCAACATGTATTAAATGGGGAAGCAATGACATTTTAATTATAGGGTAGTTCAACAGCTACAAATGCATGTTCTGCTGTTAGATGTTCTCCAGCAGGATGTAATCAATTCACCCTCTTTTTGAATGATGTTTCAGATCGTGATCTTGTAAACAGATCTTTAAATATCTATTTTATAAAGAAAGCTAAATTCCTATAATTAGGAGGTTTTTTTTTCAAATTAACCCTTAAAAGGAAAAGAGGGAGGTGAAGGTTCAGCAGCTTTGAATATGAACCTTTGGTGAAAGAAGAGAATGCTAATAATTTGATTTTTTTTTTAGAAGAATACAGTCATTAAGCATCAGCAACAACTAAATGCAATGTGTCAGAAATGAATTGAAAATGGTGTTTCTTTAATACTGGATCTCCCTGTAATTAGTGTGGATAGTGAGCACTGGCACTTATTATTTTGGAATTCAGTGGGGAAACAGGAAAACAAAGCCCATGAAGTTCATATTCAACATTTGCAGAATGCCCTTTATACAGCACGCTTCTTAAAAGTGGTGAACATCTAGTCCATGGCCAGAGTACTCCTGCTCAGTCCACACAATGTTATGCTCCTGTTGTTATGCTGGTATGTGGTATCAACATGGCCACAAATGTCTGATGTTTGCCATCTCTTCAAACAAACTCCATCACTAGCTTTTGCTTTGCACTGGCCTTGGCTGAACATTTGACTTCATAGCAGCAGGCCACACAACAGGAGGTATAGGCTCCAGTCCTAACTTGTTCCACAGACAAAACTGGGGATTCAGTTTATTCTTTTTTGAGGTCTTTTGTTGTTTTTAACAGTTGTATATTATGCTGTTATGCCAGAGAATCTATTGTTGAGGTTGGGAAAAATTCTGCTAGTAAGTCCAGTTTTAGCTGCCCTTCTTCACTTGCTAGTTTTGTGCTAGCTTTCCTGTTGAAAGTTGTTCCAAATTCCTGCACCTTGCCTTTAAGCAGAGAACATATACACGTTTTGGGGAAGTTGGAATTCTTCCACAGATCACAGAAATGCACAGACCTATTCCCTCACCTTTATCACAAAATTACAAGGTTAGTGACAGGAACAGTTAATGTGAGCATGAGAAAAAATAAATCCCAGATGCTTAATGGGACTAACTCTATTGGAAATTCAATCTCAGTCCCAGATTCCCTTCCCAGAGTCTTTCCCTATGGACAGATATAGATTCTTATGTGCAATGAACTGCAGAATCGCAATGTTCTTGCTCACAGACCCCTTCCTAGGTTTGTTTCCTAGCATTTCTTATGCGGTAGCCCTGCAGCAGTAGTAGATGTCCCATTTTTGCAGCCCAATCTGTGCAGGTCTTTATGGCACTCGTCTTGGTATTTGAAATGGCAGCTCCACTGCTTGAAATTTCTCAAGTTTACTCTTAGATTAAAAGAGAAAGAAATGGCTAGTTTAACGGAAATTGGAGAAGCCATTCTGACTTATAAGATTTTAAAATACAGACTTCTTTCTCTCTGGCTACATCTACACTACGAGTTTTCTCGGCAAAAAATATGCAAATTTGCATGAGTCGTGATCTCATTTGCATATTTTCTGCCCATCCGTTTTTTGCACTGGGGTTTAGAGTCAGATCTTTTGATAACGCTTCCTCGCATCACGTTTGCAACACAAAGTAGCTTTAAAAGCCAGCTTAACTGAGCATACCTCTGGTGCTGGGAAATATCCACATACTGGATAATCAGACTAATTAGCCTATGCCAGACCCTGGGCCTGGTGTAGGGGCCTGTCTAGTGGGAAGGGTGGACACCCTTGATTACCGGTTGTAGAACAGTCCCTTGGAGACCATCAAACCAGGATGTAATTTAGAGCAGTCCTGAGTCTGCTCTGAGTTACATCAGGGGATAAACAGCCTTCCAGAGGCCCATCCAGCAGCCAGTTACCACCACCTCCATGCATGCGTATAGCAGTGGCATTGAGCAGATCTTTCCTGGATGGCTGATGATCTAATTCAGTATTTCTTGATGGCTCCTGCACCTGGGTGCCTTTTTCTATATCAGGAGAATCCTCCTTCCATGTATCCATTTTGGAAAGACAGGATAGTTGAGACTATCACCTGTTCACAACCTTTTGGGGTGTGGGGAGAAGGGTCACACCCCTTTGGATGAGAACTCATGCACAATTCCTCTGTGAGAGAGTGTATTGAAATATGGCTATTGTTACCCAGGAACTCAGTAACGATTAAATTTTAAGACTAGGATCTAGTTGGAATTTGTTCCTAACACCAGAAAAGCAGGTCCCCCGACACTGTATCTGTCACCAGTGGATAATTACTCAATTAAAACACAACTCAAGTGTAAATTTAAAAAATCTATTAAAAGAATTTGAAACAGTACACAGCATATAACCATACAACACACCCCAGTACACCAATTATAAATCCAACCCCACACCCTCAAAATGGAAGAAAAGAAGATAGGAAAGTTCCCCTAACAAACAGGTAAGTTAAAAATACTTTACAGTCTTTGGCCATGATGTTAAACAGCAGGTAAGGAGAGGAGATGACCTACGACCTACTACTCAGTAGCTGCAAGCAGCTACAGGAGAGGAACTCTAGGTAGCTGAATCCCACGGCAGTAGATGTTTCTCAGCAGATGTTCCTTGGATTTTAAGGTGGGAGAGGGTTGATGGCACTGTCTAGAACAGAATCGGGTCTTCACCACAGGTCTGCAGTCGGAGTGGCTCCTCAGGTGTTGGGGGAAGTCAGTGAACCCCAACGTAGTGTATCCCCAATACCACACCTAGCCCTCCATAGGTGGTATGGAGAAAACACCCTTGGTGGTTCAGAGGCTCCATAGCACCACTGTAGCACCGCTGTCTCTGGTCTGATATCCTCGATCTTGAACCCCTGGGCTTTGCCACAGCATGTGAGGGAACCAGCAGCAGCACTGATGTCAATCTTGACGAGTCACTGGACAGGCAGGGACCGGGCACTGGCCACTGTGAGTGGGTGGTACTTTTATGTCTTTTGTGGCGGGAGAATGGATGATTGACAGCAACATATGTTGTGCACATTCTGAGGTAAAATGTGACTCTGGCACGAAAAACCAGTTCTAACCAATTCTTGTTTACTTCTCCAGCAGTCCCAAAGACAAAATGGAGTTTATAATTCCAAGATGGAGTCTCTTGTGATTTTAAAATGGAGTCCAACTTGCACATGTGATCAGTTCTTCATAAATCGATCAATTGCTGCCAACACTGTGGTTTGGTGGAAACTGGTGTAGTTTATTATATTTAAAAAATCACACTTCTGAGGATCCTAAGAAGGTCTCTGCACATGTTCTTAGCTCTCTGACAGATCTTTAAAGAAAATATCAATTTCACAAGAATTCACACACACTTTGAGAAATACCTTTTAAAAAAAATCCTGATACTTCTATTTTTTGTTTGATCAACACACTGAGCTTGTGTCAGAATATAAATTAAGTGATCTTGTGTGGGTTTGGAGGGGTATCTGCATGAGAATGCGCGGTTATGTGTTCAAGCCTTTAAGTTCAAGCTTTTAAGAGCTCAATGTACTTTGTAGAAATGGCAAGCATATTTATGCTTAATAAAAGCTAACTAATAACACTTTTCTTTTACAACCCCCCCTTCTCTAAATTATTGGCAAAGTACATAATGATGTCCTGAGAGAAAGCATGATGGAAATCTACACATTCCCAATGTTGTGTGGCTCCTACAAAATGTACAAGAGGGAAAAAGAGCAAATTTCTTGAATCTAGTGGTCTCTTCTGCTTAAGGTATAGCATGTGCTTCTGTAACAAGGGTATAACTAATGGTTTTCTAAGCTGAAATGGAAAAGAAGAATTTACCTACCAACACTGGGACCTGTCCAATGCAGAGGAAATGGGTGAATCTGATGATTTTTGTAAATGAGACATTCATTGAGCTAACAAACATAATAAACTTCTGTAACTGTTTTTATCTATCATTCTTCAAGTTAGAGGAAATATTTCAAAACATTAAGTAGCCCTTTCCATAAATATCCCATTGCACTGAATTCAGAGAGTATACTTAGGCAAGTATGTTATACTTTATGCTGACTGGCCATCTTGTCAATGACTCTGACTTAGACTCATTCATATATAGAGTAGATTGACAAATGGGGATAAATATTTCAAAAAAATGTTGAAGTGTTTTTGAACTTTATCTTCCGGGAGGGGCTGGACTAGACAACTTCTTGAGAGCCCCTGGCAGCTCTATATTTCTACAATTCTACAGGTTTTGAAAAACATGGTATCTTTTGTCTTATTGCTTTTCAGTTTTTTTCATGCACAATCTTTGTAGAATATTTCTGTTATTGGCATTCCTTTCCCCCCTTTCCCTTTCATTTTATTACTAAAAATATTGGGGAAAAGAAAGAGAAACTGGGGGCAGCAACGAAAAAATGAAGTTGAAATTGACCAAATTTCTCATTTTGTAATTGTGCTAAAAACAATACACAAAGAATGAATAATATTTTTTCCACACATTTTCAGTTATATTATCTTGGTTTGTAAACCTTCAGCCAGCTACAATCTCCATCACAGAATGTGAACCATTGTCTATAGGCTGCTTATCAGTGAGGACTGCAAAAATATATGAGTGCATTGACATTTGGGCAACAGAGTTACCATAGAGCATAGATTTCAAATTGTATAGTCGATTGATAGTTTTAAGGACAATCTGCAGACCTTATTGCTCAACAAAACAGCAGTCTTCAACCTTTTATGGACGACAATGTTGGTTTATTGCAGAGGTGCTTAGATTGATCATTCAATAATCTTAACATGCCAGCTGCTAATACTCTTAAAGTTATTGAATGAACACTTCTACACAGAACAAAATATTACTGACTGGAAGTGATCTTCATTTTTTTAAAACAACCTGTGATGTCCTTATAGCATATCAGGCTGTCATTGCTCATGAGAAGTAATTTTTTCAAGATTCCCTATAAAATTAAAACCTCCACATTTTTATTAACTGTTTCATGTCATTTTAATCTGTTGCCTAGTGAGGGAGATTCTATACTTTAGATGACATGGGCCATTTGTAAGTGGGTAAAGAAAGGTTTCAGCTTTGGGGAGCACAGAGCTAAAAAGAAGCTTTAGAAGTCTATCCCATATAGTATAGAGCAGGGCTACTCAACTTTGGAAGGGAGGCCACAATGATACTCATAGCACATGCCGAGGGCCACAATTTAAGCGTGGTTGCAAATATATGTGCAAATAGTTCTTTCACTGACGGGCATGAATACAAAGCACCACCCACAATGCCGTGGCGCTCCCAGCACTTCCACCCTGGGGGCTAGAAACACAAACATCCTGTACTTGTCTGGTCGAACCAGCCCATCCGCTTGCATCTCTCAGTGCTCACCCTGCCTGAGAGACGCATCACTATGTTCAAAAGATCCCACCCGTGAGTGCGTAGTGAGCCCCGCGTAAACCCAAACTGCACCGCGAGCCACAAACAAACGGGCTGCGGGCCGCATGTTGAGTAGCCCTGGTTTAGAGACTGGAGGGGAGTAGTAGAGATTTTGCCTACCTTAGTGATTTCCCATGTTCTTGTCATCTTTTGTTAGTACTAACCATTTTTGTTTTTATTAGGCGTTATTGCAGTAGCAGTCACATTTTAAAATAATATTTGTGTTCACCTATTCCAATTTGGAGATTCCATCACTTCTTTCCCTTTTTTGACACAATGTAATATTTCTGACATCAGCACTAGAGCAGGGTGAATAATTCATACTGAGGAATAAATTACCTCTTTTTCTACTCATGTATGGTTCGTAATGATTTTCCTGAAATATTTATTATTTGAAATGAATTTCTGAATGATTTCTGAAATAGTCTATGCATTGTTTGCAACTAAAATTAAAAATGCAAGCAGTGTTGTTTTGACGTTTGTCATCTAATATGTGTCTGTTTCCTGATTGGATGTAGGTAACTCTTGTAATCAAATTTCCTATGCAAAAAGAATTACCATTTAGAAATTTACTTCCTACAGATATTTTGCAAGAATCACTTAAAATGCACAGTCTTGGAGAACATTCCAGCAAATAAGATCATATCAAAAGTGACCACATGAAATGTAACAGGCAAAGCAAGCTTGTTTAATAACTAGGAAGAATAAACAAAAATCATATAATCATAAAACTGGAAGGAACCTCGAGAGGTCAAGTCCAGTCTCCTGCACCCACAGCAGAACCAAGCACCATCTAGAAAAATTGCTGTATTTATCCTATGTATGTATAAATATATAGGGTTGATGGACCAAAAGTCTGATGGTTTTTATTCACTTGCCTCCTTTCCCACTTTACCATTAAACGGCAGGTTAGCATACATTATTGGTTATCCTACTAACCGGAGGCCAAACTTAAAATAAAATGCTGTCTTTCTGGCATGACTAAGCAATCATCAAACCGGCAGTAAGAGATTAGAATGTATTACGAACAAGTACTACCCTATTCAGTGTTTGTAATATATGATATAATGCTTGCAGCCATGATTTTTTATTTATAAGGCTAAATGTTCCTTCCTCTTTGTAGATGCATGTCAAGAAAACTGTGAGCACAAATCATAGTAGCAATATGTGTAACTGAGTTGCCCTGATCTTATTAACAATACATGAGATCATAGTAGCTACACGTCTTAATAGCAACATGTCTAATTGCAGTCAGATACACAGGCATGTAACAACTCACATGACTTGCAAGCTCTATCTTTTAGATTTGTTTTTGTATAGACCCTACCACAGTGGAGTCCTGGTCTAAGCCAGAGGGTCCTCTGTGGTAGAGGCTGAATGTCTCTAGTCCAGCATGATGTTAGTTAGCTGGATGTCCACTTATCATGGGTGAAGCCAAGTTTCCTGTGGTCCCATAAAGTTTGTTTACAGGCACAGTCTTGGCTCTCAGTGTTCTGTGCTGTTATTTACCTCTAGTTTACCCATAAATGTCTTCTAAGAGCCCAGTAAGCAATGGAAGTGTTGGTAATGCTGCTAGACAAACAGTTCAGCAAATGTTCTGGTTAGGCACCAGTCAGGTCCCGAGGATTCTGGACTAGAGAAGTTCAACCTATACTGCAGTAAAAACAACAAGATTTGTCTCTGCAGTGAATTGTACTTGCACAAAAGAAATTCAGGTTCATTGTACAAGAGGCAGACTGTGTTCATAAATGCAGCACTGAAATTTTGATCTGTTTAAAAATATCTGCTTGCAAAACACTGTGTGACGTAGACTTAGTTCTTAGTTAGATATTTCTCACATACATCAGATGGTGGCTTTTAATTTCATAGCCTATTTTAAACTCAATCATATAATGCTTAGTGTTCCCAATTTAGCTCTTATTGAACGTTAAGTGGCATGATTGCTGTTGAAACCCATGACAGAGTGGAAAAGGGGGTTGGGGAGCCAATTTTCTAAGTGAAATTACGGTCTTGGCAGCAGCCTGCAGTGCTTCTAGTAGGGCCAACTTTTCACCTTCTCTTTATGTTGCAGATGGTAAACTGGAAAGTGTTAGCCTTTAGATTTAGTTTTCCTCAATAAAAGATGAAAGTTAAATACACTGTACTTGTAATGGGAAGGCATCTGAATACTGGCCACCATGCCAATCCACAGGAAAGTACTTTCGCAGCTGTTTCAGAGATCTTTCCGGCATTCTATGATAGAGCAGAGCAGTGAGAAGAAGGGACAAAATATTAACAAAGCCATTGTATTTTGAAGAGGACACTGTCACTATGTTAAATACTGGAAGCAGATAAGTCAGAGAGAGAAAAAGTCCCTATTTCTTGTATTTTCAAATGAATTTATGTAAAATTAAATACAAGAAGAAACTATAAGCTAGAACAGTGTTTCTCAAAGTGGGGTGCAGGCCCACTTTGGGAAAGTCACTGGTGGGCCTGCACCACTTTGTTTACCTAAAGAGTCTGTAGCCACGGAGCCTCGCGGCTCTCTTTGGCTCCAGTTTGCTATTTTCAGCCAAGGGGAGCTGTGGGAAGCAGCATGGCCTGGGCTGCTGCTTCTCATGGCTCCCCTTGGCTGGAAATGGTGAACCAGAGCCAATTGGAGCTGCAAGGGTCTGTGGCTACAGATCCTTAGGTAAACAAAGCGGCGGGCCCACTAACAGGTTTCCCAAATGCATCTGCAGCCCACTTTGAGAAACACTGAGCTAGAAGATAGCAAATAAACATTAATTAAGAGCTGTCATCTTTTGTTGTAACATTTTAGTTTTACTGTTAATTGTTGGGATAGATTCTGAAATCTTTTCCACTCAGGTTGGGATGGCTTCTGAGAACTTATCTACTCAGGAGCCCTTCAAGATCTTATCCACTCAGTTTTCAAGAGTTTTTCTCACAGCCAAACATGTTTCAGAAGTTCTTTATTGGCATACAATCAAAGTCCACTTGAATTGATCAGGGTCAAGATTTATAAGGTGGGTACAGAGCTCACCACCCATCCAAAGTTACCCAGAAAGCCCCAACCTTCATATACATTTAGGGTGTGTCTAGACTACAGGGTTTTTTTGGAAAAAAGTGGCCTTTTTTCAAAAAAACTTTCCTTGCGTCTAGACTGCTGCTGCGTTCTTTCAAAAGTAAATTGAAAGAACGCAGCAGTTTTTTCAACTGTGGGAAACCTTATTTTACAAGGAATAATGCCTTTTTTCGAAAATGCTCTTTTGAAAAAAGGCTCTATGTAATGCAAACTGTGCTTTTTCAAAAGAGAGCATCCAGACTGCCTGGGTGCTCTCTTTTGAAAAAGCAGCTTGCTTTTTCGAAAGTAGTGGTTGCAGTCTAGACACTCTTTTTCAAAAGAGGCTTTTTCAAAAGTATCTTTCGAGAAAGCCTCTTTCAAAAGAGGCTTGTAGTCTAGATGTAGCCTCACATGTCACATTATGACACATTTTATTATACAATGTATCACATTTGGGGATTGGGTTGATAATTTGCAGTAACCAGTCCCTATTCAGCATTCTTTGTCCACATGCCGTCCATGTTTGACTTCATCTTTATGCTCCTGACTTTTCTTGTCTGTTCTCATCTTGTTCTTAGTAAATGGTTCCTTGGGTGTACTCTTATCTTAGCTAGCTCAGACATTTTGTCCTTTAGCTTCCTGACCCATTTACTTATTTTAGCATCTACATTCTGTCTGATGGCCTAGTTCTCTCCCTAATCCTGTCTTCCAAGAAATGAGACCACTCTCCCATGTTTAATGACATGTCAAGCCAGGCCTACATCTGCAAATTATACTATCACTAAACCCATTGTTGACACTAGCATACATGCCCATAATTAATAATTACCTATTCTTTTTGCAGTTTGACGCAAGGAAACAATATCAGATGTATATTAAATGCAGTTATCAGAATCTGATTCCCCTTCAGTACTGATGACAATGGGAATGATCATAATAATTCACTTAACAAATATAGATGATAAAACGAAATGTCACATTTTATTACATACTTCTGTTCCATCTGTCTGAGCGATTTTAAATGCCAGGTTTAAAAAAGACAGTGCCAGCAGGCCATGGCTTTCAGTGGATGCTGCACACAGCTCCACTGGTTTTTCACATTTGCTTTGCATTAAAAAGATAATTCAGTAGCACTATAAACTCCTGGAAGGGGAGGGGCAGGTGGGTTTTCAGTATGACTCTAATCCATTCTCCATCTGTGTTCCTTTTCCTGGTAAGGACAGCGTCAGTTGCTGCCTGTTATCTGAGCCAGCATGACAGAAGATGTGGTGCTTTCTCTTGGTATAGCCTCTTAATAGGTCATTACAGGAAGCTGCTTCCTTGTCTTGAGGCTGCTGAAGGCCATCCTGACTTTCCCTTGTCATGATTGTTAGTGTCTCAGTGATAAGCATCTATATGTTAGTTTGGGCCTTTTTACTGACTGTAGTAGTTCTTTTGCTCATTATAAAACAATGATGCTTCTGCATGGGAACAACTCCAGAGAATCATTGGAGGATTTTATTTAGTGTTCCTACCCTGTAAGAGACGGGTCTATTATGTAGTCTTTTGGGACCACTGATATTAGTTTGGAAAAGTTGTGTTCTCTTCACAGTCCCAAATGAGCAGTCTGGAATATTAGTCCTTTCTACCAGACTGCTGCAGTTATCTACCTCCAGATACTCTTGGGATTGTAACTTAGCCTCACCTTTGGCTGTTGTTAACCCTTCTCCTCCAGCCACCCATATACATGTTCACCTTTCTGCTGACAGAAATCACCAACACCTATCTGCCTCCTTTTCTCAAACAGGAGGAAGGAGCCGTACTTGGGGATGGTTAAACTTTTATCACGTAGATGCTGAACCCTCCTCTAACACAGAATCATGGAAAGACTTTATAATACAGCTGGAAGGGAAGACATGAAACCCTGCATCTCTGTGCTGAGGTAGGACCAGGTAAACTTTGGCCATCCCTAACTGACTGTTGTTTGTCCAACCCATTTTTAAACATTTCCAATGATGGAGAATCCACAATGTCCTTTGGAAGCCTATTCAAGAGCTTAGCTCCTTTTAGATATCAGGGAAAGTTTTCTAATGATAAACTATATTCCTTTATTGACATACTCCTTGTCTTATCTTCAGTGAACAGGGAGAACATTTGATCCCTATTTTCTTTATAACCATTCTTAACACATTGAAAGACTATTACTGGATTCTTCTCAGTCGTCTTTTCTCAAGACTACACATGGCAATAGTTATATATCAGGTTTTATAAAGCTTTTACCATTTTTGTTGACCTCCTTTAAAAGCATAAGAAAATAAGAACTGCCATACTGGGTCAGATCAATGATCCATCTAGCCCAGTATGCCGTCTTCAACATTGGCGAGTACCTGAGCTTCTGGGAGAGTCAAGAGAACAGGGCAGTTCTGGAGAGATCGACCTCTATCTTCCCCTCCAAGCTTCTGGCAGTCAGAGGTTTAGGATTGCAACTCACATGGCTTTACCTCCCTGACCATCATGGAAACAAGCATTGGTGGATTTATCCTCCATAAACTTATCGGCTACGTCTAGACTGGCATGATTTTCCACAAATGCTTTTAACAGAAAAGTTTTTCCGTTAAAAGCATTTGCAGAAAAGAGCGTCTGGATTGGCACGGATACTTTTGCGCAAAAGCACTTTTTGCAGAAAAGCGTCCGTGCCAGTCTAGACGCGGTTTTGCGCAAAGAAAGCCCGATCGTCATTTTCGCCATCGGGCTTTTGCAAAACAATCCTGAGCTGTCTACACAGGCCCTATTGCGCAAATACATTTGCGCAAGAGGGCTTTTTCGAGCAGGAGCACCATAGTATTTGCGCAAGAACACTGACAATCTTACATCAGATCGTCAGTGTTCTTGCACAAATTCAAGCGGCCAGTGTAGACAGCTGGCAACTTTTTCCGCAAAAGCGGCCACTTTTGCGGAAAAACTTACCAGTCTAGATGCAGCCATCTAGTTCTTTAATGAACCCAGCTACCTTTTGGCCGTAACACCCCACACAGAGGTGAAAATAAGTGGGAGCACCTTGGTGTGCAGCTCCAGCAAGAGCTGGTTGATCTGCGGCAAAAGCCAGCAGGGAGCTATTTAAAGAGCTGGCAGAGACTGGGGTTGCAATAGGACAGGACTGTAAGAAATGTTAAGTTACTTTCACCACTGATCCCACAGCTATGTGTTTTGCAGATCAATAGTGTGTTAAAATATTTCCTCTTTTGGGGATTTAACTTGATACCATTAACTTCATTGGATAACCCCTGCTCTTGTACTGTACTAAAGAGTAAATAACACTTTTCTATACATTTTTTCAATATATTCATGATTTTATAGGCTCATTCATATCCTTCTGTAGCTGTGTCTCTTTTCTAAGCTGAACATCCTCATCTTTTTTCCCATTTACCCCCTTTTCCAGATCATTAATGAATATGTTGAACAGCAAATGTCCCAGTAACAATCCTGGGCAGATCCCTTTTTTTTACATCTCTCCATTGTGAAAACTGGCCACTTATTCCTAGCCAGCTACTGATCCAAGACAGGACACTTCTTATTATCCCATGACTATTTAGTGCTCTTAAGAGCCTTTGGTGAGGGACTTGGTCATGGCTGCCTGAAAATCCACGTACACGCTATTGATTGGATCGCCCTCATCTACATGCTTGTTGACATCCTCAGTGAATTCTAAGAGTTTGGTGAGGCATGACTTCTTTTTACAAAGGCTGTTTCACAACAAATCATGTTCATTTCTGCACCTGATGATTCTGTTCTTTACTATCATTTACACCAATTTGCCTACTACTGAAGATAGACTCACTGGCTATAATTGCTAGGACCATCTCTATAGCTCCTTTTAAAAATTGGTGTTCCATTATTACCTTCCAGTCATCTTGTATAGAGCCTGATTTAAGCAATATAGGTTACATTCTATAGCTAGTAGTTCTGAAATTTCATAGCTGAGTTCCTTCAGAACTCAAATACCATCTGATCCTGATAACTCATTACTGTTTAATTTATTATTGACTCTGAACTCTCTCTAGTTTGTCCACTTCTTTCCTACTATGGTTGCCAGAGCTAGACAAAGTCATCCAGCTGAGGCCTCACTGAGGGTATGTCTACACAGCAGTGCTAAAGTCGAATTAAGCTACACAACTTCAGCTACGTCAATTACATCAAAATAGCATAACTTGGCTTTAGGTGCCATCTACATAGCAGGAAGTCGAAGGAAGCACACTCTTCCTTCGACTTCTGAAATCCTCATTTTATGAGGAGTAAGGGAAGTCAGAGTAAGAAGTATTCCAGATGGACATTATTTCAAAATAAAGGCTTGTAGTGTAGATGCACTTTTTGTTATTTCAGAATAAAGTCAGTTATTCTGAAATAATGCTGCTCTGTAGATGTACCATAAGTGCCCAATAGAGCTTCCATGTCTTATGCTTCTGTTAAAATATGCCAGGATGATCTTAACCTTTTTTGCAACTGTATCACATTGTTGACTCATTTTCATTTATGAACCTCAAGAACTTAGCCAGTTATTTCCCTTTATTTCTAGTTGGGTATTTGTCTTTTCCTTCCCAAGTTTAATGTTTTGCACTTACCTTTATTGAATTTTACCTGGTTAATTTCAGTCCCATTTTCCAATTAGTAACAGTTGTTTTGAATTCTAATCCTGTCCTCCAAAGTGTGTGTAGCGCCCCCCATCCCAAGTTTGGTGTCTTCTACATACTGTCCATAACATTATCCAAGTCATTAATGAAAACATTGAATACTACCAGACCCAGAACTGACCCCTTGGGGCTCCCACTTAATATGTCTTTCCAGTTTCACAGCGAACCATTAATAATTATTCTTATGGTAAGGTCTTTCAACCAATTGTGCACCTAACTTTCCGTAATTTAATCTAGACCACCGTTCTCTAGTTTGCTTATGAGAATGTTGCATGGCACTGTGTCAAAAGTCTCACCAAAATCAAGAGATAGCATCTCTACGCGTCTCCTCCTGTCCCCTAGGCTAGTAAGCCTGTCAGAGGGAAATTAAGTTGGAATGATTTTTTTCTGACAAATTTAAACTATCTATACCATATAGCACTTAGAGGCAAATAAGGTTAACAAATTGTTTAATAGCATTGTGAGGTTGAAAGTTCAGCTGAGTCTTCAGGCTTCTTTGTTGAGTGTTCTGCTTAGAAAAACTGTGGGAAAAGGAGCAGAGAAAGGGCCTGGAGGAAACTGTCCAATGAGGAAAAACAGAGGGCGGGGAGAATGGAGCAAAAAGGGCAGAATGAAAAATGTAGAGACTGCGACTATTACATGCTTGTTTTGTATTTCATGTATTGGGCACCCATCTGTGCCAGCTGGGAGGTGTTCTTCTATTACTAATGCATCACACAGACTTCCCTGTATCTAAAAAAAAAATGCTTGTTCCTGAAATACAATTTTACTGGCTGTGGAAGGGGAAAAATGTGTTTAGAAATGCCAAGAAAAAAGATGAGACAAAATAGGTGATGTAATATATTTTATTGAGGTAAAGGAGACAAGATTTCAAGCTATTTAGATCTTCTTCTTTCCTGAAAAAGAGTTCAATCTAATTCAAAAGCTTAAGAACATACGAATGACCACTCTGGGTCAGACCAATTTTTGTCTAGGCTAGTGTCCTGTCTTCCAACAGTGGCTGCTGGCAGATACTTCAGAGGGAATGGATAGAAGAGGGCAATTATTGAGTGATCCTGTCATCTAGTTCCACCTTCTGGCAGCCACTGGATTAGGGATACTCAGAGGATGGGAGAGGATTTTCATTCCTGAAAATCTTGGCTAATCCAGTTATACTTTTTGCCTTTACAGCAACCACATACAATGAGTTTCACAAGTTGACTGTGCGCTGTGTGACAACATGCTCCATACCCTTAATCACTTTTGTTTCCCTTCTCAGTTTCTAATATATGTTTTAAGATGTGTTCAGTTCTATTCACCCAATTATTTGAACTGTGGGTTTACCATGGATTTATATAGTGGCATTATGATATTTTCTGTCTTAGAATTTAAAGAGCCATTAGGAAAGGATGTTAGTCTTTTTGAATGACAGTGTACTTGGAGCAGATGTTTTCAGAAAACTATCCCTAGTGACTTCAAGAACTCTTTCTTTGGTGATAATTAATTTAGATCCTGTGATTTTATATGTTTAGTTGGCATAATGTTTCCCCAATGTACGTTACTTTGCACTTATTGATGTTGAATTTCATCTGCCATTTTGTTGCCCTGTCATCCAGTCTTGTGATTAGTACAAGAACCAAGCCTCTGGAGTCACAGAGAAACACCATGTAAGCTGTTTGCTATCAGCCAAAAGGGCTAGATTGTGCAAAGAAAAATCGATAAATATGATATCAGAGTGGGCATCTTTGTTTGAAGACCACAGATTTAAGGTAAACACAAAGAAAATGGAAGGGATGCAAGTGGGAAAGGTGGAAGAAGAGTTATTGATTGAAGTTTCAGGCAGAGATCTGGAGAAACTAAAAAAGAAGAAACCAGCATGCCTGGTCTACGGTGAAAAAGGTGGTAGGAGTACTGTGAGACTAGCAATTAAGTAATGATCTGAAAAGAAAGGTGTATGCTGTGTGTGTTATTCCCCCACAGTATATAATTTTCTACTACCTGGATCTTCTTTTCATCCAGCTGCATAGGAACCATCATTTCCAAACCATAGAGCAGTCAGGGACAGACAGGCTGGCAATGGGCATGCAGAGTGTGCGTGGAGGAAAATAGGAGGAAAATGTACTTGGGACTGATTGACAGATAGTCTGGAGAGCACACAGTAGAGATGGCAGGACATGTGATAAGCATGGGGGGAAAACAACCAGCAAAGAAAGTGTGGGAAAAGGAGGCCAGCAAGAAAGGAGATGGAAGATCAAGGAGATGAGGAACAAATACTGTCAAGGAAAGTTTGAAGAGGAAAAAAAATAGAATTCCAAGATGTACAAATCCCTATCATGGACCAGAAGAACTGTGGGCACCTCCTACCCCATGTAAATGGGAAATGGAGAACATAAACAACAGAAATGAGCAAAGACAAACATTCCAATAGTTAGGAAATCCCTCTATTAAAAAATGTCATGCTTTTACCATCTCCATGAACTAGAAAGCGAGTAGCTGAATCTCACAGAGCTAATCCTGCAGCCCTTTCATGATTAGTCCCAATATGCAGCAATTATACACCTACTCCTATTGAGGTCAATGGAACTTGGCACATGAGCAAAACAAGGCCCAAAATGCTTACTTGAACTACTACTGTAAATAATAGTGGTCATAAGACAAAAACTACAAGGTTAGGTTAGTTTCTGGCAGAATTTCATCAGTTAAACTAATCCAGAAAATGTGTCATGGTCAGGTATAGAACAGGTTAATTCTAAGGGCTTGTGAACATGGTTTGATTGTGATATAAAAGAAGCTAAACATAATATACCTGTTCAGAACCAATGTTTTATTGAGTGCCACTGAGTGTGAAATTTAACCCTTTTATAGTTCTTGATGGGATTTATGGATTTAATTATAAGAATACTGACAATATATCCTTTCTTGAAAAATTAGCTTGCATTTCTATCCCATTCCAGAGTTCTTGACTGTAAGATTTATCATTATATAGCAAACCCCTCAAAAGGACTTTTGTTATGCATTTCTGAATGCTGTCAGCTCTACATAGCCCTTGTACATTATGGGTTCAAGAATATCCAGAATCCATGAGCCAGATTACAATCTCACAGCCACTGACTTCAGTCAAGTTACACTTTATTTACCTTAATGAAAATGAGACCAGACACTGACCACTTGTTCTGGAAATAAAACAGGAAACAGGAGGTTAATTGCATATTAGAACTGAACTGCTAGTACTTAGAGATGGAAACTTCTACTTATAGCCAGGGGCAGGGTAAAAAACTAGTTGTATCTTAGAGCTTCTACTATACAAATTAAAATAACAGAAATACCCCCTCTCCCCCAACTGTGCTCTTGCCTCAAGAGGGATTTAGATCAGACTGATTGTTCTGTTAAGCTCCCAATCTGGTGAGAAGTCACTCTTGTAATTTGCATCCTTATAAAAGAATTAATGGAGCTTTAGCTTTGAAGTTCAATTATCCATGTGCATGTTTAAAACAGAGAATCTTAAATGTATTCTTTCATTTGTACAGCTGCTAAGGACTCTTGATGGTTGTAGGTTTACTAAGGACACTCAGCCAATAAGAATACAGTATTATGGTGCAGGTCAGAGAAGGTCTTACATGTGGGCAGGCTTTGAGGCACAAGATTTGATTATCTGAAGAAGGTTTATGGCTCCCACCTTCATTTGTGAAGTGTGAAGATAAATACAGTAACTCTCTTGAGAATGTATATATTATGGCAGTGCTGTCTGCAGCTCCATAATTAAGCTTGAGCTGAGCTTTGAACTTAAAGCAGGGATTCACCTTTATTATTTATGAAGAATATGTTGTATCCTCCCTGACTTTACAGCACTTGTTCTTTTTTTAATACAGAATAGATTTTTGGGAGGTGTAATTTACAAGTAAAGGGTTAGCACTAAAATTTAATTTTAAAGTAGGTCTTTGAAAAATATATAGTACTCAGATATTTTGGTCTTGAAAGATATTAACAGAATAATACAGATCCTTGAAACTTTCCATTACAATTCAAACTCATTGAAATCTCATGCGTAGGCTGTGTTTCAGGAAATTAGGTTATAATTAAACTAAAATAATTAATGATTGTTATGATTAACAGCTAATTTATTCTTGCTTGAATAAGAATAAGTAACTTCAGGTAACTCAAACCAATGTTCACCCACCCTCTACAGCTAATTTGAATGCTACCATTTTATTGGCTGTAATGAGTCAGTGGTATGAAGGAGACTAGATACCATGTTCAGAACTGGATACAGGAATTATTCCTGGATCCATTTCTGTTCAGTATCTTCCTCAATGATTTAGATAATGTCATAGAGAGTACACATCTAAAGTTTGCATGTGATACTAAGCTGGGAAAGGTTAAAAGTTGTTTGGAGGATAGAATTAAAATTCAAAATGATTTGTACGAACTGTGGAAATGGTCTTAAGTAAATAAGGACAAATGCAAAGTATTCCAGTTTAGATAGAAATATCAAGTGCACACAATGGGAAATTACTGGCTAGGAAGAAATACTGCAAAAATAGATCTGGGGGCCATAGTGGATCACAAGCTAAATATGAGTCAGGGGTGTAACACTGCTGCAGAAAAAAGCAAACATTTTGGGATGTTTTACCAGAGGTGTCGCAAGCAAGATATTAGAAGTAATTCTTCTGCCTTACTCTGTACTGATAAAGCCTCAGTTGGAGTATTGTATCCAATTCTGGGTGTGACATTTCAGGGAAGATACAGACAATTTGGAGAAAGTCCAGAGGAGAGCAACAAAAATGATAAAAGATCTAGAAAACTTGACCTAAGAGGAAAGATTGAAAAAAAAGAAAAGAATTTGTTTACTCTGGAGAAGAGAAGCTAAGGGAAGCAAAGAGACATGGTAACACAGCTTTCAAGTACATAAAAGGTTGTTACAAGGAAGAGGGAGAAAATTGTTCTCCTTAACCTCTGAGGATAGGATAAGATGCAATGGGCTTAAGGGCAGTAAGAGAGGTTTTAGGCTGGACATTAGATAAAATTTCCTAATTGTCAGGATAGTGAAGCATTGGAATAAACTGCCTAGGGAGGTTTTGAAATCTTCATAATTGGAGGTTTTTAAGAGTAGGTTAGACAAACATCGGTCTAGCTAATACTTGGTCCTGCTTTGACTGCAGGGGCTTGGACTAGAAGACCTTTTGAGGTCCCTTCCAGTCCAACACTTTTATGATTTTGTCTGCAAAGAGTTCCCTTGCTACCTTGCTTGTCCCCAGCTTTTTTAAGGATTGGTGGTTGCATGCTAGCATGGACACTGGTTCTTGAAAGACTCCATCACTGCCTGAGTTTCACAGGGGGCAAGGGCAGCTGAGGAAGAAGCACCAGAAATACTTAAAGTAAAAAATTAATTAAATCAATAAAAATCAGTGTTCGGGAACTGGTCTCCTTTCTCCTTCCTCTCATCTTTTACTTAGCACCAGTCTGTCTAGCACAACCATTTTTATCATTCATAGTCCTCACAGACATTTCTGCTTTCCACTCCCTCGTCATAAGCCTCCACTCTGCCCACTCATTTCCCCCTGAACACCATAAAGCTGCACCTCTTAGAGCAAATGGGAGTAGGCACAGGGCCGGATTAAGACCTTTAGAGGCCCTAAACACTGAAAAGATTATGGAGCCCCATATGTAATTCAAAATAAAAACAATACTATACCATAAAATCTCATTTTTTGGGTGTGCCCCTGCTTTGCTGGTGCCCTAAGCACATGCTTAGTCTGCCTATTGGGTAATCCAGCCCTGGGTAGGCGTGATCATCTCCAGAGAAAGGCATGGGGTAAGTGGTGGGGTGTAGGAGACAGGTTGGATGTTCATGGGCCTGGGGGAGAAAAGGGGCTGTATTTGAGGAAGAGACTATGTCAGAGAGACCAACAATGTGCTATAGGGAGTGGCATTGGTGCAATGAGGAGAACTAAGAACCCTAATCCCAATGATTCTGTGCTTTCAGGGCATCCTCTGCTGTGATGTCTTACAACAGTATAGCTCAGGCAGCATGCTAACAGGAGCCTGATATCTTGTCACAGAGGAACTCCTCAGCCACACACCTATTCAGCCCAACCATATGTGTGAAGGTGACATTCATGAAAGCAAGTACATTTCTCATATACCCTCATTTTAGCTGTAACTGATAAGTGATGGTCCCAGAAATCCATTTGCTATGGAAAAAACACAGAATTTGCATTTGTGAAAAAAACAAAAACATATATTAACTGCTAGCTAAATTTGAGTGAAAGTACCAGTGGCACATAACCAGTGCATATAACCTCCCTCCTTATAGTAAATTTTTGAATGTATTTTAAATATACATTGCTGAAATGTATGCTAATAAACTACTTCCGGAGATTACACAACAGTGCAGAGGGATTCATCTTTTAATTCCTCTCAAATTTCACTTCAGCCTCCAGATGTAATTAAAGTTATGAAAAGCTGCAGAAAACTTTTAAAATCACCCTGAGAGATCATGTCACTGAGTTTGGCAAGGACAAATTTCACTTCAATGATAATGTGCTGTTCTGTAAGACACGCAGCAAAACTATGTATTGTGTTTGAAGGCAGACAATTGCAGAACACATGGAAAGGACTAAATATAAATTGAATGAAAGCAACTGAAAACAAGAGGCTGAAATAGCAGGGACATCGACAACAGTAAAGAAACAATGCACTATGGATGATTCCAGCATTTTTGTGCATTAAAAAAAACCTTAATTTTAGTGAATAATTAGACATAGAAATATTTGATACCTGTAAAAAATACAAATTGCAAGTCTATTAATTTTATTTTATATTTATGATTGATGGCAGCGGTAGGCTTTGAACTTGCTTAAAAACATCATGAGAAAACTAAAGTTCATTGTTTTATTTTAAACATGGAAAAATGTGGATTTTAAGGTTTTTTTTCTAGAGTATTTTTGGGGCTTTTTTAATCATGGAAAACTAGGATCCCTGCTGATTAGCCAGTAAAACCATTGGACAATACATTAAAAGACCAGAGTCTTTCAATACAGCATAAGATTATACATTAAAAGTAGTGCAGATTGTTACATGTGAAAGCTATTAAACAGGTAGCCATAGGTGTGCCATGGCTAATGTTATATATTCAGGGTATTTGAATTTTAAAAGAAATTTAAACCTTACATAATTTGCATAATCCTTCATAGAAAACTGCCACTGGACCATATTTTAGTTCCTAGTCATTATTACACTGAACAGCAGGGATCATAGCAAAAGAGCTAGGCATAAAATATAATATTTATCTATGTTTTGAGTGGATATTTTGATATAGTTATTGCTACTGATTAATCAAAGTTTCAGATCAATATCTAAGGCTCAGCAGCTCTAATTTGCAGGCAGCCTAACTCTTAATAATAGCAACATTGTAACAGCAATGATTCTATAGCCTGTGGCATTTGTTACATGAGTGCACTTGGTAAAACATAAGAAAAACTGACAGAGAAAACCTTACCAAAATAGAAATACTGGAGCTCTAATTATATTAATGCAAACTAACAGTCTTTGAAAACATGGCATCGTTTATCTAGCAAAGACTGTTGAAAAATGGTATGCAGTCAACGAGGATTTTGGAGATGCAGTGTGTAATTAAGGAGATGTGTTGTATGATACCGAAGTATGCTTTTTACAGTTTCAGGCAGTGAAGAATCTTGCTGAAGGGAAAATGCTTTCTAATGCTTTTCACTATACATTTTGTAATTAACTTGGCTGTAAAATATTATCCCGTTTTGTTATGGCAAACTACTCTAAATTAGTGGCCAATCAGATCTCTCTAATTCATACTCAATTTACTCAGATTTTCAGAATTTCCCAAATAAACTCAAAAGACTAATCTCTTTCTGAAGATATTACACTTTTACTGGGATTAAAAGTACTTCACTAAGTACAATTAAACCAAGTTTTTAGTAAATCAGATTGAATAAACTGTATTAAACTTTTCTGTTTCACTCAGTGAATGATTTATTGGAAAAGCATTACATCAACAGATGATCATAGCACCAAAATAGACTCATGTTCCCTAAAACACTCATTTACTTCAATGGAAGTGAGAGTATTATACAAGAGGGCTGTGTCTAGACTGGCAAGTTTTTCCGCAAAAGCAGCCGCTTTTGCGGAAAAACTTGCCAGCTGTCTACACTGGCCCCTTGAATTTGCGCAAGAGCACTGACTTTGTAATGTACAAAATCAGTGCTTCTTGCGCAAATACAATGACTCTCCCGTTCGGGCCAAAGCCCTCTTGCGCAAATGCTTTTGCGCAAGAGGGCCAGTCTAGACAACGTGGAATTGTTTTGCGCAAAAAAGCCCCGATGGCTAAAATGGCGATCGGGGCTTTCTTGCGCAAAACCGCGTCTAGATTGGCATGGACGCTTTTCCGCAAAAAGTGCTTTTGCGCAAAAGCGTCCGTGCCAATCTAGATGCTCTTTTCCGCAAATGCTTTTAGCGGAAAATCATGCCAGTCTAGACGCAGCCGAGGAGTTGTACCATTGCAAACAAAATCAACATTGCCTGAACGTCTAAAAACTTGCAATCTAAAATTAGTGAGGTTTTGTTTTTTATACTTTAGTCTTGATCCATTCTTTTTTAAAACTATTAAAGCCATTCTTATTAATATACTGTTGCAATAAATAATATATTGTTATGTAAATGAAAAAATCCTGCTGATGCAGGATGTATGTTAAAACTGATATTCAATATTGGTAATTAATCAGTTTTCATCTGAAAATAAGTGTATTCTGATCAGCTTAAGTGAGATCTGTGAAAACTTGTTTTCCTACTAGAAGGATAATAAAACAGCTTTTTCTTGGCATAATCTCCCCTTTAGAATGTTGGTTTTAAAGGAAAAAAGTTACACTTTTGACATGTGAGGCCTGAAAGAGAGATTTCTAAGTATTTCTATAATGGTAAGAATACAACTGTTGTATACTAATGTAATGCTAATTGCCAGGGGTAGCAAGCAGGACAAATAGAGATAAAGATAAATTAAAAATTTGTCCCCTGCATTGCATGCATCTCAATGAACCTTCAATCTACTCTCAACCACAATTGCCCCCAAATAACTGATAGAAAAAGATGGCTTTGCAGTATATCCATAGAGTCAACAGAACAAGCTGGGTACCAGATTTCATAGTCATTCGGAATGAGAACTTCTAGCAGTTGCAATGGTGAGAGTAGAGCAAAAAGAATTGGATGAATACTATATAAATATTTGCAGGCATTAGCTTGAATTTTAAAAAAAGATGCCCTTTGACTTTGTTCCTTAACCCTTTTTGTGTTTACAAAAATGTCAGTGCCATGAAAAGCTATCAGTTTTTATTGGTATGAATATTTGTAGAAAGTAAATTTCAAAGTCACATGTACAACTACTCATAGAAACTGAATTTGAAACATTCTTTGTGCCTGCATGTTTGCAGAAGTGTTTGTGCACATATCCAGTTGTAAAGCAGAAAGTATACCATGTCATTTGTCTGACCAGCACAGTTCTAGCTGTGAATATTGAATATTCACAGTTCACAATTAATTCAAAATAGCAAAACATTTACCTTAGAAAAAAATTGCTAAACTGGATCAGGACACTGGTCCATTAGTCCACTATTTCTCCTATCAAAGCCGTCAGTACCATATTCTTCTCAAGAAGGTATATAGTAGACAATGATGCAATAATTTTCCCATAGGAGAAATCTTTCTTGTCCTCTTGGATAATGGATGGATTATGCCTTGAAGTGTCTTTATAAAGTGGTATCTAAAATAATTGTGGCTGTTCTCATACGTGAATCTAATCCTTTTTTTTAATCCTACTAAATGCTTAGTCCCAATGATACTTTATGGCAATTGGTGCCATAGGTTAATTAGAAAAGTAATTTCTTTGAAATTTACCTTCCAAAACAGTTCCCTTTTTCTTGTATCATAAATATGTAGGTGTGGATTGTCTACATTTTCAAATGCAATGTACTATTTTCTCTACTTGCAGCAAGTCCTCCCTTTGTCTCCTCTCTAAACTACACCAGCTCCATATTTTCAGTTTTTTCTCATAAGGAAATTTCCCCAGGCCTCTATTTGCCAAAAAATTAATTGGCTAATAAATACATTCAAATAAATCCATAAATAAGGCTGAATTCACTGGACAAATTATTCATTTCAAATTGTACACTCAGATCTATAATGTTATAATTCATTTTATGTTGATGCATTACTTTATTTAACCTTTTCAATATAAAATGTTTATTGGTACTATTATTAAGCAGAATTGCTGTAGGGATTTCTGTATTAGTGCAGCATCACTGTTTGTTTTCCACTGTCATTTTTCCCTTTCTTTATAAAGGTGTGTTTGATTTTCAAAAAGAAATATTCCTTTTCCCTTTACTCAAAGCAAAATGCAAACATCTTAACGAAAGTGATATTTTCATATCTCATTTGGTGAGCAAGGCACATTAATTGAAAAGCAAGGCAATTTCACAGTCATGAAACAGACCATAGATTTGTTAAATGTCTTCCTTTAACACTGAGGCTGACAAAGAACACTGAAAGATGAGCCAAGTGAGAGAATACCTTTTACTGGACCAACTTCTGTTGAGAAAGCAGAGCTTCAAGCAAGAAGAGCTCAGTGTAAGAAGCTTGTCTGTCTCATCAACAAAAGTTGGTTAAATAAAAATTCTCTCACCTGCTTGTGTCTCTAATATCGTGGTACAAACATGGCTAAAACATACTGTATAAGCATCCTATGGGGCTTCCCCACAAGGCCAGGGTCTGACTGAATGCCATATTTGGAGATGGGAAGGAATTTTCTACTGGATCAGATTGGCAGAGACCTTGGTGTGGTTTTTCCTCCCTCTGGAGCATGGGGCATGAGTCACTTGCATGTTTAAACTAAGGTAAATGATGGGTTCTCTGTGACTTGATGTCCATAAACCATGATTTGAGGACTTCAGTAGTCTATTACAAAAATTAAAACCCATAGACAAAGTCTGTTACAGGAATGTGTGAATGAGGTTCTGTGGCCTGCAATGTGCAGGAGGTCAGAGTAGATTTGCGGTTTTCAGCCCATTGCCAGTGGACTGTATGCAGACCAATTAGTTCACAGCTGCAGCATAGCTGTGTGCTATGGGCTGCCTGACTCTGAGGGGTTGGCCATACGATCACCGGGGTCCAAGGCTGTCACCCAGACTCAGGGGGAGAGGTTCAGGGTAGTCATGCAACTAGGAGTCAGGGACCTGTGACTTCTGGTCAGCCCTGTGGGGTGGGGAGTCCAGGATGGCTGCTTTCCCACCCAGCCCCTGCAGCCCAGGTGACACATCGTGGACCACATATGCAGCCCACAATGATAAATAAGTTGAGAACCACTGAACTAGATTATCCTGATGGTCCCCTTCTGGCTTTAAAGTCTGTGAGTTTAAGAGCTAAAAACATGACTAACAAAGTACTGTGCTTCTACATTTCCATGCAGGCAAAGTTCCAAAGTCACTCTGTATGATGCTGAGAGAGTTAGAGACTAAAATGTCTGACATGTGACTGCTCATCTCTCAGAAATCAGGAACACAGATGATGTGCTTCTCATGAGGAAAAATCTGGTTAAACGGGATCACACAATCTGTCCAACGGAAATGTTGCTATTGTAAAATACACAGCTGTGCCAAGTCCCCCAATATGTTCTAAACTTCAAAGTACAATTTTGGTGATAAAAGCCAAAGAAAAAAAAGGTACTTACCCTGGTATATGGTAAGGGCAAAGCACCTAGTTCTGAATTTAGAGGTTAAAAAAAAAAACACCCAGATTTTTCAGTACCATCAAGAAGCTGAAATCTCCTCTTCATGACAGAATTCATCACTGTACTTTAGATCTTTCCATCAGAAAGTCTAATGAGCTCCGTGGAAACCACAAAGCTGCCAAGAAAATATTTCATCCAAAGGCACCAATGACAAGACTCCTCCAAGTTCAGAGAAGTTGCCAGTTGGCTGTCATTCTCAGCACTATCTGCAACTCTTCCTTGAAGTTCCAGGAAAGCATCTAAAGGGTGAAAATTTGAGTCATAGCTCAGAATTGCTTCCAAATAGAGGACAAAAATAGCTATCAGTTGTCAAAATGGCCTTCCTGGAACACTGGACAAAGGCTGCTGCAATACCTTTGAGCAAAGCAAATGCAACACAGCCACAACTATAAATAGTTCTGAACGACAATTTCATCTAATTGTTTTCTCAGTGAAACATTAAAATAAATACCAAGAAAGCTGCAGCAAAGAATTGTGACTCTCATGTGAGAAGATGAAATGAGGATATTTTCCCCCTTCCCCATTTCTCTTGCTCTCACATGAAGTCCCTGATTCAGAGAGGGGAGAGTGAATTTTATTTTCTAACTTCTCTAAAATGATGACTTCTTCATTTGGCACCAGTTTGGTACAAGAGGGAATTTGACATTGAATCAATAAAAACAAAAAGTTCCACATGCTCTAATTGGCTCACCACCCATCCTGCTGTTTCAAGGAGTTAGTTGTGTGGAACAAAACTATATAATTTAATGGAGTATTATCATCTATAAACCACTAGGCAGGCCCAGAGGTGTTCTGAATACCTCTAAAGGGAAAAGCATTGGCAGTAAAGAGCATAATAAACATCATTCTTTGCTTATTTACTGCTTAGAAGTATTTGAAATCTGCTTTTTTATTTGCAAGTGATATCTTAGCTGGTAAACACACAATGCACCATTAGAAATGCTTCAGATCATAGATTATCTTATTAAGAGATCTGAACTACTAGTACACTTTGGAATGCTGCCCCAAATTATTTATAGTGTTGATACATTGCATTAAAATACTGTCAGAACACACATTTCCAAAGCAATAAGAATATGCTACTAGGATCAGCATTAAACTTCTGTACAATGGGCATGTCTGATGGAAGCAAGTGCACATGCTGTAGAAAAAATGCTATAAACTATTATCAAAATTTGTTACATGAAAATGCCCTAGCAGTGACATAGAGTCAGGGCTAATTCCTGATTTCAGAGAGAGCTGGGGAGGGGGGGAGGGAAAGCTCTTAATTGAATCCCAGAAGGATGTTTTGTGCCTTCCAAAATTCAGGCCTTTATAGGTCACTTGAATTATGATACAAAAGCTGGTATAGATTAAAATAAGCCTAACTGTGAAATTCAGATATACTGAACAGTGAGGCATAATTTATGGTAAGTGTGTCAAATAAGTAGACATTAATAAGACACATCAATAGGATTTACAAATGAATAGTTGTGGACTATACAATGTAGTCTTAAAAATTAATTTAGGCCCTGATCCTGAACACAAAAGGAATATCCAAGTTCTTAAAGTTAAGTACATGCCTCAGTCTTTGCAGGAGTAAAGCCTTATGCTGGGTTGATGTTGGTATAATATGACAAAATAACCAAAAAACCATTATCCATGAGATGAATGCTTTATAGGCACACAGATATAATTGTTACAACAGAACTATTTGTATAAATACTTATAGCTGATTGAAAAACTGGATTTTAAATGGAAGTTCTTTGGTTTGAAACTTAGCCATGCACACCTGCTCTAGGCTGAATTATGGTATCTAAAAATTCAGAGCAAGGACATAATTTAACCAAATGTGATTTACATGTAAATATTTTGGAATTATAGTATAAAGATTATTAGTGACCAAATGTTACCATCTGTTACAGCTGTTTAGAATGCATATAAAACATTACAAGGATGGTCTAAGTCTAATTCCTAAAAGACAGGTAGCCCTTTTGGGACTGTTTCAAAAGAGGTTGAAGCCAAAGATTGACTGGACTTTGAAATTGTCCTTTCACTTCTAGCACTGATTGTTTCATTTCAAACTGAAATAAATTGCTGAAAGCTTGAATACTTGTTCTGTGTAAACATACCGCGGCAGGGCTGTATATGTTACACGTCGGCTGCCAAACAGCTATTAGATGACCATTCCTGCTTACCTAGGCTGACCTAAAGGCTTTGTTCCCATTTCTAATCCCCCTGAGCTACCCAGATCAGGTACCTATGTAAGTCCCATTAATTTCACTAGTCTTGCACAGGTGTAACTCATGGGATGTGATAATGCACAAGAGAGAATAAAACAGAGGTTTAATGTTCCATAGTTCTGTTGGCTCTGTCTACTGTACATGGCCAAAGGGTAATAAAAACTAAGCAGATGCTAAACACACGGGGAGTTATTCTGTAAAGAAAGGAAGTTCCATTTTTACTCTACTCTCTTTTTACCTTCATTCCATTTGTGCTGGAGATGTCCTGTGCCAAGAGAATGGTCTTTTTGTCTTATTAGATTAAGTTCACTACAAAGCCATAATCAAGATTGTTGATTAGCTTTTAAAAGATGCTTATGCATTTTACCTTACTACTTTTGTATTTATAGACTGTGTGCTACATCTCAAGATATGCTAGTGTCAGCTCCTGAATTGCAGCCAAATATACGCATAGGGGTGAGATACCAACTTTGGCTAATACAGATAAAGGTATGTTACTATAGTAGTATTGTGTCCAAAGGTCTCAAGTAGTCTGAAAGCTCCACTGTTCTAGACACTGTACAAACAAACACAGATAGTCTCTGCCCCACAGAGCTTATAATTTAAAAGATAAAATCAGAGAAAGATTTGCAGACAGGGATATAGCATGCAAGCAAATATGGCTATAAATTGATACCATTTTGTTATTTACTTTTTCCCCTTTTTTCATTTGGATAGAAGGAAGGTGAGGGAATGGCATAGCAAGCTTGGAGAAATTGGTAAGAATAAGGGTACATCTACACAGCAGGGTTAAAGTCATAGCAGGGCTATGCCAATTGCGTAGCTTAAGTCAAAATAGCTTATTTTGGCTTTTGGCGCTGTCTACACAGCAGGAAGTCTGAGAAACAGCACTTTTCCTCCAACTTCCCTTACTCCTCATAAAATAAAGTTTGCAGAAGTCAGAGTAAGAAGTCCTCCAGCTCAACATTATTTTGACATGTCAAAATAACTGCTTGTAGTTAGACACGGACTATGTTTTTTGGAATAACGTCAATTATTGTAACGTCTTCTCCAATTTCTCCACATCTTTCTTGAAATGAGGTGGCCAAGAACTGGGCACAATACTCCAACTGAGGTCTAATCAGTGCAGCGTAGAGCGGAAGAATGACTTCTTGTGTCTTGCTCACAACATGCCTGTTAAAGCATCCCAGAATCATGGCTGGTTTTTTGAGGGTTTTTTTTTTTTTTTTTTGGCAACACTCTTGACTCATATTTAACTTGTGGTGCACTAAGACGCCTAGATCCCTTTCTGCAGTACTCCTTTCTAGACAGTCACTTCCTGTTCCGTATGTGTGAAACTGATTGTTCCTTCCTAATTGGAGTACTTTGCATTTGTCCTGATTACACTTCATCCTGTTTACCTCAGACCATTTCTCTGGTTTGTCCAGATCATTTTGAATTTTGACCCTATCCTCCAAAGCACTTGCAACCCCTCCCAGCTTGGTATCATCTGCAAACTTAATAAGTGTACTCTCTTTGCCAATATCTAAATTGTTGATGAAGATACTGAACAGAACTGGTCCCAAAACAGATCCCTGTGGAATCTCACTTGTTATTCCCTTCCAGCATGACTCTGAACCATTAATAACTACTCTCTGAGAATGGATATCCAGCTAATTATGCACCTACCTTATAGTAGCCCCATCTAGGTTGTATTTCCTTAGTTTATTGAAAAGAAGGTAATTCAAGACCGTGTCAAATGCCTTACTAAAGTCTATGTATGCCACATACACCACTTCTCCCTGATCCAGAAGATTTGTTAGCCTATCAAAGAAAGCTATCAGATTGGTTTGACCTGATTTGTTCTCTACAAGACCATGTTGGCTGTTACCTATCACCTTATTATCTTCCATATGTTTGCAGTTGAATTCCTTAATTATTTTCCCTGTTATCTTCCCTGGCCCAGAACTTAAACTGAGTGGTCTGTGGTTACCTAAGGTGGTCTTATTTCCATTTTTATAGATGGGCACTATATTTGCCCATTTTCAGTCTCTCCCAACTTACATGACTTTTCAAAGATGATAGCTAGAGGCTCAGATACCTCCTCTATCATCTCCTTGAATATTCTAGGATGCATTTCATCAGGCCTTGGTGACTTGAAGATATCCACATTTTCTAAGTAATTTTTAACTTGTTCTTTTTTATTTTAACTTCTAAGCCTACACCATTTTCACTAGCATTCTCTATGTTAGGCATCCGATCACCATCAATCTTCCTGGTGAAAACCAAAACAAGTAAGTCGTGAAGCACCTCTGCCATTTTCAAGTTTCCTGTTATTATTTCTCCCTCTTCACTGAGCAACAGGCCTACCTTGTCCTTGGTCTTCCTCTTGCTTCTAATAGAAGTGGAAGAAAGACTAACACATTGCCACCTGCCTCCATGATCAGCAGGCTGGGTTTTACCAGTTTTATGGAAGAAATTGAAGGAAAACAAAGGTGATGGCAATATAGATTTTGCAGTGCAAGAGAATGTTCAAAGGTGTTGGAAAGGTGAGGTATTTTCAATATTACTCAAATTTCCATATAGAGGATACACCAAAATGTGCTGAGTAAATTAGGTATTTGTTTATAATATATTCTAAGACAACTGACAAGCTGCTAAGGAAAAGGGGAGAAGACAGTACACATTGATAATGCTAACTGAAGTAGAATGTAAAGTATAAACTGAGTGGAATGGAAAAAATGGCACTGAAAGGAAATGGAAATTTTTTAAAGCTAGATTAATGAATGCTTCAAGGCTGTTTGTGCCATCTGGCACTAAGAGCAATAAAAGGCCAATATGGAAGAATGAGTAAGTTTGAAAAGTAATCAAGAATAAGGACTAGACATATGAAAGAAAAAAAGCATCTGTTAAAAAGAGTGAATGGAAATTACATCCATCTAGTTCTCCAAGATTTAGAAATGACAGGCCCAGACACATACGCTCACTGATAACATGCTGTACTGTGAACGACATCCTGGAATAGTCCAAAGTTTTCAGAAAGCATAAATTCTGTGTGTGCATGATAATTCTTCTGCCCTCTTGCTAAGTGAAAGAATATACCCAGGCTATAGCAGGAATCACTGATTACATGATATATTGCATCCGTTCTAACCACTTATCACAATCAGGTCTATTAGAAGAGACAATACTGTCATAGCAACATGAATATGCAAGTCATCTCCAAGGCCTAGGACCATAAACAACAGTCTGCATATTTAAAACTTTTGGCATTGTTTTGATTTAACTAAAAGGGAAAGTTGTGGGACTGTGGCCGCATCACCCAGCACTGGATCATAGAACTGTCTGGTGGCAGTGTCTCTCTTAACTGTCTTATGACTTCCCAAATGGCCTACAGTTAGTGCCTCTGTGCAGCCGTACTAACCGTCACAGCTAATGCAGTCTTGTGCTTGTATAAAACAGAAATATAACACAAATGTCAGATCTAAAAATCTAGGATCTGCTGAGGATACTTTCATGTTACTTTAACCTTATTAGTTGTACAGAACATTTTCCCATCTTGATTGGGGTATACAATATTCCCTAAAACTTCCTTTATATTATGCTTTCTGCCTTGATTATCCAGTTGGAATTTATTATAAAAATTTGCTTAGCTTCTTATTGCTTCTTTCGAGTGACATCACCTTCTTTTCTTTTACACCTCTAAAAAAATGAAAAGAAACATCTCCGTAATTTTATTCTTCCATATTTGTTTGGAGAATGGATATTTTTGAAAATGCATTTTACTGTTGGCAAAGATCTGAGCTCCAAGTCCATGTGCTGGTTATTACATAATGTAATATTTGTAATATCTGTTGAGAAAGGGATGCAGCTATCAGAAGCTAAGGTTGGAGGGAGGGGAACCATTAAGCTAAAGCACTATGCAAAGATTCAGATATATGAAAAGGGGAGTGAAGAGGATGAAAGTTCTGTTGGCATTTTCTTTTGTATTGGTTTCTGCTAAAAATGTTCTTTATATTGAAACTACAGAACTGACAGTGTGAACACATTAGGTGAAATTCTTCACAGTTCAGATAGTGAGTATGCAGCTTTGAAGACCACTGAAACCTTGTCTTGCATAATTCCATAAGAACTGCCATCCTGGATCAGCCCAATCGTCCATCTACCCCATCGTCCAGCACTGGGTGGTACCAGAAGATTCGAAGGGAATTAAGACAATGGCAATTTATCATACGATCCATCCCCTGTTGTCTAATCCCAGTATCTGGCAGTCACTGGTTAAGAGACATCCAGAACATGAGGTTGCATCCCTGACCATCTTGTCCAATGGCATTGATGGAGCTGTGCAACTCTTTTTGTTAACCCAATTGTACTTTTGGCCTTCACAACATACTGGGCAATGAGTTCCAGAGGTTGATTATGCATTGTGTAAGAACTATTTCTGTATGTTCCATATGCTGCCTATTAATTTCATTGGGTGATCCCTGGGTCTTATGTGAAGGAGTACATAACACTTCCCATGCTTTGTTTTCTTGTAGTGGCTTGTCCAGAGACTTTAATAAGTCTCTGAGCTCATGGAGAGAGCCCTTTTTGCTTAAAATACAGATGCTCATTACATTTTAACTTGAGGTTCAAAGTTCAGTCCTTGCAAATCATCTGGACAGTTGCATTATTACAAGTACATAACATTTCACAACCTCACATAGAGCACCCCTTGTTATGAAGTCCATAGTTGGGGCTGAACTTTGGTTCTAAAAGCATGAGACTCTGCTCCTTGGAGACAGTAGCAGATTCTTCAACTTCTATTCATTGCCTGGTCACTAGAAGGCGACAAAGGCCCCCCCTAGGTTAGAATGGGTGCAGTTTCCATTAAACTTTAAGAGTAGCTTTTGGGCCTTATTCAGGTCCTTGTGGAGTGGGCTCAATTTCACTCATTGACCATAACAAGTAGACAGCTTAAGCTTGAGTTCCCCTGGTGACCATGCTGCTTTCCTTTCCAGTGGGTAATGAAAAGAGAGCATTGTAATAGGTCTTCATCTGTGTTTGGGTTTTAGCAGGATGGAGATTCCACGTGTGCTGCCAAACATGACACAATGAGTGATACAGACTTAAAATGAAGGAAATGCAAACAACAAAAATCCCCTTTGAGGAGACTTGAAATGCCATGGGATTCTGTCTGCTAATGTAAATGACTCTTACTTTAATCTCAGCTTTTTATTCAAAGAGGCTATGTCTACACTAGCAGCTTCTTGCGTGAGAAATATGCAAATGAAGCTAAGCATGGAATATCGCAGAGCCTCATTTGCATCCCTAATGAGCCACCATTTTTGCAAAATTGAGCCACCTCTTTTGCAAAAATGGTGTCTCATTAGGTATGCAAATGAGGCTCGGCAATATTCCATGCTTAGCCTCATTTGCATATTTCTCACGCAAGAAGCTGCAAGTGTAGACATCGCCATAGTGTATATGACAGAAAGAAGGAGGTCCCCAAATGTTGTGGGAACACAGGTAATGCAGCATAAAATGAGTGATATTCCTTAAAATGATAATAGCAATGTAGCCGTGTTAGTCTGGTCTAGCTGAAACAAAAAACAGGACTATGTAGCACTTTAAAGACTAACAAGATGGTTTATTAGGTGATGAGCTTTCGTGGGCCAGACCCACTTCCTCAGATCAAATTGTGGAAGAAAATTGGCATGACCATATGTACCAAAGGGATACAATCAAAAAAAGTGAACACATATAAAAAGGACAAATCAAATTTCAGAACAGAGGGGGGATGAGGGAGGGATGTTAATGTCTGTGAGCTAATGATATTAGAGGTGATAATTGGGGAAGCTATCTTTGTAATGGGTAAGGTAATTAGCATCTTTGTTGAGACCCCTTTACGCCGGGGTGACACTTTATGCTGTGTCATATGGTCATGCCAATTTTCTTCCACAATTTGATCTGAGGAAGTGGGTCTGGCCCACGAAAGCTCATCACCTAATAAACCATCTTGTTAGTCTTTAAAGTGCTACATAGTCCTGTTTTTTGTTTCCTTAACATGAGTTTTACTTAAAAGAGTGTTTTTCATCATTTCATAGAAAGAAAGAAAGAAAGAAAGATTGATTTCAGCATTACTTCCAACATTATCAGATTAAAATGTTGCATGTTTACCTGTTATTTCAATGGGTATAGGACAGCACACTTACTAATGCCAGATTCCTGGATGGGAAAGCTACCTCTGGCTTTAGAGAAGATAAGTAATGCTAGCAGACTACAATATCCATGCTGTATGTGTCTGACAAGCTGACAAGGAATTTTAGAATCAAACATATTGTTCATCTTTTTTTCCCCAAATAAAATGTGAAATGCTTGAAATGTATTTGTTGTAAATAAAACAACCTGTCATCCCCAGGTTTGCTGTGGGGATGTTGTCAGAGAGACAGTTACATAACCTTCAAATATGAAAGTACTTGCAACAACTGCCAATATAAGATCTTTAACCCTTGTTCTTTCCCTAAAGCAGGTAAAAATGGGAAAGTTCCTATAAAATTCTCTCCATTCGTAGAGCACTAGTAGTCTACAGTCTTAAAATTCTCCCTCTCCTGCATCAGATTCCTTAGTCAATAAAACTGTATATCTGTTTTTTTAAAGAAATCTAAAAGGACTTGCTGGAAGAGAAGAGGAATAGCATACCTCCATGTCTGTATACTTCTGTTTTTGCTAATTCCCCCAGAAAACAACTGGATAGTTGCTAACAAGATCCATGAAGATCTGTCACATCCTACTTAACAGCAGTACAGCATATTGACAAATTGCAAAGCCTTGGTTTATATGCAGTGTTGTTTCCCACTGGGATTATGTTCAAGCCTTCTGTCTGAAACAGGAGCAAAAGGCATTTAGGGTTTTGTTTTGCTAAAATGAGCATGTTACTCTCATCACATTAAGCCTATTTTTAGAATGTTTGAGCCTGAAATCTTTAAGATGTCAGCTGGCACTGTGCAGCTAGTGCTAAGAAAGCAACAGTCACTGCTTCTTTAAGCAACAGTAGCAGAGTAGGATGTAGCAGCACACAATTTAGCAGAACAGTTGGCTAATCGAAGCAATTCTCTTTTTCTGATGCAATTTCATGACTAAAGAAATGTTTTCTACCAAACTAGCAGCTTTCTGTGCTATATTAAACTACAGCAAGTTTCTCTGCAGTTAGTGCATTTTCTGTTCAGATTTCCCAACTGTGAAAAATTAAAGAAATTAATATAAAAATGCTTAAAAATAAGCATTCATCAAAATAACAAAATCAAATTCTGCCAAGCCTATATATGCTCTGTTGTGTCCCTAAATGATGAAATTCACAAGGCACATGGGGACACCAGCTGATCTCATATTCCTACCATTTTAGTTGGCCTGATATGTATTCTGTGGTTTGTTTGTAATCATGGAATGCACAAGACATACAGTGACAGCATCTGGACTCACTTCTATTCAGCTTGTACAAATGTTTATTTTTCACAATATATATTAAAGGGAAATAATGTTACTAAATTTTCAGCTGAAATTTACTTTGCTATTTGTTGCTTCCTCCTAATTCTTCTACTTTCCAGGATCCTAGGAATTGTAGCAGTGTATTTGTCAGTCCATTTTCATATTCTGCTAGTAGGAAGCTTTCTGCACTCCAGCAGGTATTTAATTTTGGCAATCCCGTAGCATGTCAACAGAAGGCAGAAGCAATACATTTTATGGACAGATAATGCCCACCTCCATTAGCGTAATAAAGAGCAATGAGAGTACTGACATATATGATGTGGGAGGCAAAGGAGAAGATGTAGGAGATGGAAAATCAGATCCTGTTTTTACAGATATAGATAATGGATTGATTTAGGCACATAAACACATATGCCATTGTAATCCATGTACCTAATAGGGAGATATCTCTTTAAGGGGTCATAGTGGACCACAAAATAAATATGAGTCAACAGCATGACATTGTTGCAAAAAAAAAAAGCAAACATGATTCTGGGATGCATTAACAGGAGTGTTGCTAGTAAGACATGAGAAGTCATTCTTCCGCTCTACTCTGCACTGATTAGGCCTCAATTGGAGTATTGCGTCCAGTTCTGGGCACCACATGTCCCACTCAGAGAAGACTGAGAGGGGACATAATAGCGGTTTTTAGGAAAAAAACTTCGTAAATATCAGGGTGGTTAAACACTGGAATAAATTGCTTAGGGAGGATGTGGAATCTCCATCACTGGAGATATTTAAGTGCAGGTTAGACAGACATCTATCAGGGATGATATAGACCGTGCTTGGTCCTGCCATGAGGGCAGGGGACTGGACTTGATGATCTCTCATGGCCCCTTCCAGTTCTAGTATTCTAAGAGACCCCTTGAGGGGAGATAAGAGTGAGTTGTTACTGGGTCATTGTTGCTAGGCAGATTTAGCACTACACACCCAGCAGCTTCTGGAATTGATTGTGGTAGTTTTGGGCGTTTGCTCTAATAGGTTCTGTCTCTGTTGCTGGGCTCAGACTCCATGAGCAAGCAGGCAGGGCATTGCTTTTCTAAGTGCCTTATGGTCTGTGTGAGCTGGGAGAGGCTGAGCCAGGGGCAGAAAGCAGGCTGTTGTCTCTCACTGTGAAGCACGTTGCAGCAGGTAACAATGATGTTAACCCTCTAGCAGGGAACATTGTTAATGTTAATTATAGCAAGGGAAAACTAGGAGGGAACAATAACTTCTTCTGTGTTAATTGTGCAAATGTTATTTTGATTTTAGCCAAACAGTTCTAGTTAACCCATTACAAAGATAGCTTCCCCAATTATCACCCCTAATATCATTATCTCACAGACATTAACCTCCCTCCCTCACCCCCCTTCTGTTCTAAAATCTGATTTGTCAATTTTACATGTGTTTACTTTTTTTTATTGTATCCCTTTGGTATATATGGTCATGACAATTTTCTTCCACAATTTGGTCTGAGGAAGTGGATCTGGCCCACGAAAGCTCATCACCTAATAAACCATCTTGTTAGTCTTTAAAGTGCTGCATAGTCTTGTCTTTTGTTTCTCAGATCGTGTGATTCTTCAGCTCCTCTTTAGTAATGGGGAAAGAGTGATTTCTATTTTGTTATTCTCAGTGTTTTTATTTTCTTGTAACAGGGTTTTCTTTAAGTCTGTATACCTGTAACTTAACTGACTAGTTGTTACACTAGTGATCTTGCTGTCTTGCAGTGATCCGCAGAAGAAGAGTCTGCATGGACTCCAAGCCCTGGTCTACACTAGGGAGTTTTTTTCAGAATAACTCTGCTTATTTCAAAATAGCAAGCAAAGCATCCACACTACTAAGCCCATTAATTCGAAATAAGGGGCTGGTTACTTCAAAATAACTCCTGCTTTCCACAAGCAATAATGCTTATTTTGAAATAGCAGTAGAGTGGATGCTCTGATGCTGCTATTTCGAAATAATTACTCCCAGAGTCATTCAAAGTAATTACTCCACAGTGCTTCCTGGGTCTCTAAGTTAAGGTAGTGTGTCCACATTCAGGGAGCCTGCCTCAGACTAATTTCGAGGCTTCTCTGTAGTATGGACACGCTATTTTGAAACAGTGATTTCAGGAGTTATGATGTTGAAATAAGTTATTTCGAAATAATTTCCTAGTGTAGACATGCCCCACCTGAGGATCTCTACAAGCAAATGGAGAGATGGGTCAGACTCAGCATATTGTGCAGATTTGATGATCAGACACACAAACTGAGATTTTGATTAACTAAATCTAAGCTTTTGGGATTTCCCAGTTTCTTAATTGTGTTTTGTGTGGCCTGAACTGTTCACATTTTACTTTTGGTTTTCTCTTTATTTAGGTGTGTTGTAACTGTGAAGGCAATGTCTGTGGGTTATAAAATAGCTATGTTGTAAAAAATAGATTATTATTTGTTTCTTTATCATAAGATTTTATAAAGTTGGTTAATTAAACTAATTTCTTTAGTTTCTTTTGGGACTTGAATGTAAGTAGGCTGACACTGTGTAATCCTTGCTGAAATTCCTTAGAGACTGAAATCTGGGTCTCAAGCTACTTCCTATGGAAGTTGGGGTTTTTTTGTAGACCCTGGAGAAGGGCAGTGAAGTCTAACCCACCCAAGGTTACACTAGCACCCCAGTCTGGGGGCAGGAGCCCAAATGGACACCCCATAGCAGTTGCTGTCTGCTTCACTCAAGCCCAGCAATGGGAAAACAGCAACAAAAAGAGAGACACTGCTGTATACTGGTTTTTTTAGTAAATATTTTTTTCAGGCCAGTGATTTCTTTTCTTTTGCATTTGGCACCAAACTCTCCAGACTCTGGTGGAGAGGGCAACCTACTCTGGATATGACCAATTTTGCTTGGTAACTAATCAAAAGAATACCAATATGGTCCCTTGGAGTATCCTGTCACAAATCCAAATATCTGTTTTACTTCAAAGTATCCTATTTGGTGGGGAACCAAGCAATTTCCCCTATTTCCCCAGGAATATCATTAAAATCATTGTTAACTCATAAGGAGATCTACTTCATAGAAGTTACTAACTTATGGGTAAAGCAAAATAAGCTATTCCCCAATTAATGAAGGAAAGTAATGAGTCTTTAACAATCCCTGGTGTGGATGTTGAATTAAAAGGATGGGTTATAGATCAGGGCTTATTGGGATTATTTTCATTATTCTAGGATACACACAGCATTATTTTAATAGGTATAAGCAGAGACCTAGACAGGTACCAAATATTGATGACAGCAAATATATACTCTGACTAGCTACGCAGCACAGTACCTAATAGCTAGCCTCCTAAGCAATAAAGTCATTAAACTAATCACACTTAAGTTCTGCAAACTCTAATGATTGCAACTGGAATGAATTCGAAGAATTGATCTTAAACCACACTACTCTCAAAAGGCAGGGTACTGCCTCCATTATCTATGATCCCCTGAGATAAAGGAGGTAGCAGAAGAGATCCAAGTTAAAACTTTAGAGTGAGGGGTCAGAGAGTTCTCAGTACTGACTCTGCAACTTATAGTAAGAGGAGATTCAGATAGAGCCCTAACCTGAAAACATTCAGATATAAATACATAGACTTGTTCTTTGAGAAAGTGTCTCCAAATAACAATCAGAGAGAGAAATCCTCTGCAGTAACAGAGAGGGAGGAGGAAGGGCAACACCTAGGTCATGGTTGGTTACTTTTAACATAACTCTGTTTCTACTGAGATACCCAACTGCTAGGTACCCTTAGAAGTGCCCAAGGTAAAAGATATCCTGAAAATGAAGGCAAACATTTCTGTGATTTATTATAAAAGAAAAACTGAAGACATGAAGAGCCATTATCAAAATGACAGTGAGACATGGGATGAAATTCCAAATTCAATGATGTAAGTAAGTGTATGGCTTACTCTTCCAGTGAAAACTCCACTATCATTAGAACCCTACCAAATTCCCAGCCCAGAAAAATACTTCACAGACCCTGAAATCTGGTCTCCCCAGTAAAATCTGGCAATTGTAGGAGGGACATGGTATTGTCACCCTTCTGTATTGCCTTCAGAGCAGTGGCTGCTGGTTGGGCACCCAGCTTTGAAGGCAGCACTGCCACAAGTAGCAGCTCAGAAGTGAAGGTGCTGTGCACTTTTTGAGGGAGATCAGGGATGGCATAATGGGTGGGCAGCTTGGTCAGGGATGGCACTGTAGTCACCTCCCACAGCCAGTCACAGGCCATTTTAATACCAAAGTGCTTGGGAGAAGGAAGGCTTGGGGTATGCTGGCCATGGCCATGCAACAGGCTCTAGCTGTTAGCTGTGACTGGGCTGCAAAGGGATGGGACTTCCTCTTTCCCTTCATGGGCCACTCAGACCTACCTCTGATGGAAGCACAGAAGCTAAGGGTGGCAATACTATACCAGGCCACCCCCCACTCATGGTTTTGCTGCCTTTAGAGCTGGGCTCCCACCAGCAGCCAACATTCTCCAGCTGCAGTGTCACCACCAGCAACAGCACAGATGTCAGGGTTCTAATACTATGACCTCCCTACAGTAAAACCGCTTCCCCCCACTCTTTTTTTAATGTCAGGACCGCCACAGTTACACCACCATGAAACCTCAGATTTAAATATCTGAAACTGAAATTTAAGATTTCAAAAAGAAAGCTAAGACTATAATTTAATGATAGATGTTGAGATTCAAAAAGCTAAGCCTCATGACCATTAAAGCCAGCATTGTCATCACCACATGTAAAAACATGCAAATAGAAATCCTTAAATCAAACCCTGAGTTCTCAAGCAGTGTTCTTCTTACTTTCCATTCATAATAATAATTTACAGTTAGGCAGAGCTTTAGCCATTTATTTGTGTGTGTGGTGAAATCAATGTTTACAGACATTTATTGATAAAAATCTAATATAAGTAGAGCAGCAGAACTGGTTTCTGCATCTTAGGAATCTCATCTTTAAACAATACAAGTCAGGTTTGCTGCACTGAAGTGTTCTGTGCCATGATCAAAACAGGCTCATCAAGAGTTCATGAAATTGTATTTGAAAATAATTGAAATTTTACAGTCATCCAATGTGTTTTACTGGGAACACTACTGGTCTAGCTAATATATTTTCAAGGAGGGTCATGATTGATGGTTAGGTATGGAAGCCTCAGGCCAACATGGTACCATACAATTCTTTAAAAAAAAAAAATCCTTAGGGTAGAGAAGTAGATAAATGAGGTGGTAAAAAGCCATTAGTGCGTGAGTTTACTGACTGATATGTGAAGTGCAGTAAGACCAGCCCTTCCTACTACACATTGTGGATGAGGATGAATTAAATACTGTGGCGGTACATCATGGAATACTAGTGCATCCTATAATAATGGAGACAGTCTATCAATGTCAACTTTTAAATTACTCAATATAGCTTATTTACTTATAGACTATGAATAACTACTGTCCCAGATCCCTTATCTAAAAATATTGTACCTATAAATGAAAAACAATATTTAAAAATACAGTACAGAACAAATACAGTACAAAATATGCCACTTTGTTTGTTTATCCAGTGTCAGTTTACAATGAAAACACCTGATACATTTAACCTGAATATGTGACTGGAATAAATCCTGAGGAGGGAGAGAGTAAGAGACCGGTTACAAGCTGATACATAATATTCAGGGAAAAAATCTCAACATAAAAGAGCCTTATAGTAATCTTATATAAAATCTGCAGGCTCACTACCATGCAAAAATATAAACAGTGATGCTTTCACTTAAAACTGCATATAGAGCAATTTTAGAGGGTGAGTCCTAAACAGCTAAAGTAAGAAGGGCAATGCATGTAGCAGGGTGGTGCACACATTTGAGATGCTACAGTTAAAACAATGGATGTTTTAATTAAGATTATTGTCAATAGTGTAAATTGCATTGTGGCGACTAAGTCTGTTTTCACTTACATGTGTCTTTTTTCTAGATTCTCAGTTTATCTGGATAATTATATGATCTGTTCTCTGTTTTACTCGAACAGTTCTTTCTGCCACTGTTCCCTAAGCAGTGTTAAGATTACTATGCTTTATTTAAAGTAAGAGATTAAATGGACCTTCACTTTATTGACCACATAAAGGGAAAGTATAGGGTTAAACATAATATACATATAACATTACAGGGATTTTTTGAATAAATTGGGTGGCTTACACCGTTGTTAGTGCATAGGCACTACATGGAAGCATGAAAATGCAAGGCTTTACATATTCTGCTTGTTGTAACAGATCTACCAACACTGCTATTCTGGATATGTAACTAGCATTATATCTGAATTTGCCAAAACTAAGTCTTCAGTTGAAAACACTTTTGGGATCGCCACCACTATAAAAGTACTCTATAGTACTCAAGATCAGCATTAATGGAGAGCTGTATTGCCTTTACAATGGGAGGTTTGACATGATTGTGAAAAGTGATAAGTTGAAAAAGAAGATTGAGTGCATGGAGTTAAAGACAAGTCAGGTTCTCAATTACACACTAGAGAAATTGTTGGAAAATTCATTCATCTGAAATATGTCCCGTTATGCGACCAAGGGCAGTTAGCTAACTTGATTATATGAATTCTGGTCATGTAAGCTAAAAGGCTGAAATCTATACAGGTATTTAGGTGCTGCACCCATGGTTGTGATACCTAATGATTTAGGAGCCTAAATTTCATTTTTAAAAGATATTTAGGCACTTACAAGCCAAAAGCTCATTGGCAACCATTAGCTTATCAATGTATAAATACCTTTAAAAATTTGGACCAAGATGTCTATAATACAGCTTACATTTTTCCACAAGTTTCCCCAAATAAAATCATAAAGTAGAAAAATATATACATTGCTTGTTAGGCTAGTCCCCCCTTCTTCTTTATTCCTCATTCCATAGGTGCTGGAAGTGGTGTTGCACAGGTTTCCCACATATACAAGATTTATTGTTTGGTTTAAATTACTCACAGCACCCTCAGTATAAAAACTGTCCCAGCACCTCCGCCGGATTCACCTTGATATGTACTCTTCCAGCATACTATCTCCATGGCTGGAGATGCACAAGGAATGTTTGGGAGGAGGATATAGACTCTGCCTGGTTTCAGTGTTCTGCAGTATGGATATATACCAGTGACCAGAATTTCTATATTTTGTCATTTCCTTTATCCTAGATACATTGTAAATCTTCCAAGACATTCAAGAACTTCATATCAACCACTAGATTCCACATAAGTCAGGAAAATATCCAAATAAACTTTTAATTATGATACAATACTTATTACAGTAAAAATTGGCATTTTTTCTTTTCAAAAGCAGAAGCACCAGTCTTACATGTAACATATGGTATGAATTATGTCTTAAGTGAAATACAGCATAATACAATGAGCAAACAGCATTTTAGTACAGAACATAATTTAAAAAAAATTTACACACTGAAATCTGCTCAGATGGAAAACAATGTCATGCTGAATTAAAAACTCAGATTTTAAAAATCCAAACAAATCAGAATATGATGTACTGCTGAACAGATACATGAATAATTAAAATAACTAGCCAAAAAGGCTACAGAGGGCATCGTCATACAAACGTGACTAGTGTTCAAATTCCTCCCCTTCCCAGTCTCCCTTAAATAAATACATAAATAATGGTGCAATGCTTTTGTTCAAACGTAAAGTGAACTGTTATATTTAAGAAGCATTCTTCAAATGTTGATGTAGTTTTAATGTTGTAAAAATCAAGTTATACATCAGACAATTTTTACTCTCTTATTTTCAACACACTTCAGTTATTATGAGTGGACTGTGAAAAGAGATGATGTCCAATGTAGTGAATATACCTCAGCTTCATCATCATGTGATTTCTGCAAAGGCCGTGATGTGGTTCTATAAGTTAAAAAAAAAAACAATAAAAAGCACAGTTAGATAGCAATAATCATCATGACTAAAATTATTCCTATTTTGGGGTCTGAAACAATCTTGTACTTGGGGAGTTTTGTAGAATAATGTAAATGTAAGTGTTTCTAATTGCTGTGCTGTCCATTCTGTCCCATAGCAAATCTTTATTTAAATATTGCAAAAATTATATGCATAAGTACAGTGAATAAAGTATCTCTGTTATAGTTCTACCACATTTTAGCTTTTAATGTATTTTTCATGTAATAACAATTTGAATAATTAAATTAGTTGTAGTTTTATTACTGTCTTATTTATAATTAAAAGCTAAATGTCTGAGAATGAAAACCTGACAGCTGATAGTATTCTGCTTTACTGTTAATGCAATTTTAATGTTGCATTTCTTTTTAAGTTTAATTGCTCCCTGTGAGCCAGATGGCATGGAATGAAGTAGTGAAATGCTAGAATTCACTAGTTGATCGAACATATTAAAAACTACTGATTCAGAACCACTGCAGCATCATTTGCAATGCTATGTTGGTTCCTTCAACAAGTGTATTCTTTAGGGCTATATCTACACAGCAGGCTTCTTGCACAAGAACAGTCGTTCTTGTGCAAAAACTTGCAGAGCATCTACACTGCACGTGCAGTGAATTTACAGTAAAGTGTTGGAACAGAGGGCTTCTTGGCAAGAGTTATTCCTCTCTCCATGAGGAATAAGCCCTCTTGTGCAAGAAGACAGTGTGGACAGGCAACAGGGGTTTCTTGCGCAAGAAACCCCTATGGTTAAAATGGCCATCAGAGCTATCTTGTGGAAGAGAGCATCCACATTGCCATGGACGCTCTTGCGCAAAAGCACATGGCACTGTGGATGCGCTCTTGCGCAAGAACTTTTGCGCAAGAACTCTTGCGCAAAACAGTTCTTGCGTAAGAAACCTGAAGTGTAGACGTAACCTAGACGTGTGTGTATTTGTAACAGGTTTGACTTCACTTTTTACTTAAAACACTATACAGGTGTCCAAAATAATTATGCTATTCATTGTTATGCTCCAGTTGGAGACTGTTCAGTCAAACACTTATGCAGGTGGACAACTTGATACATGTGAGTCTCAGGCTATATGTCTACACTACAGAGTTTTTTTTTCAGAAAAACAGCCGTTCTTCCAAAAAACTTCACTTATGTCCACACTGCAATTGCATTCTTTCAAAAAAAAAAAAAAAAAAATCAAAAGAACAGGAGGGGTTTCCGACACTGGTAAACCTCTTTCTATGAGGAAGAAGCCTTTTTCTGAAAGAGCTCTTTCAGAAAAAGGCGTGTGTGTGGACGGGGAAGAGGGAGTTCTTTTGAAAGAAGAGGAAAGAAGAAAAAGCACAGGTGCCCTGGTGGCCACTCCGTTCATAGTAATCACAGCGTAAATGCGAGATAGCGTCCACACTGAATGAAAACTATCTTTCGAAAAAGTAGATCACTTTTTTGATGCGTTTTGGCAGTGTGGATGCTCTCTTTCAGAATAAGTTTTTTTGGAAGATCTCTTCTGGAAAAATTTCTTCTGAAAGAAGCCTGCAGTCTAGACATATCCTCATTCACACACCTTCTAAAGTGTTTGCATTTGGCCTCAGTGGTGGGATTCTGCAAAGCACTGAAAGCTCTCTCTGTAGTACCAAGTGTTCTCAACTCCTATTGTATTCAACAAACAATCTCTTTTCTAGGGAATTTTTAAAGCCACCCCTGTGAAACATGTTTTAAACAGACAAAATGAAATAGTCCTGTTGATAAAGGGCCCTATGCATCTCCTCCCATCTGAAAATACACGAAGACAAATTTAATTTAGAAGCACTGCAGATTTTGGTGTATCGCTGTAGGGTCACATCTCTTCTCTTGCCACTTGCTCATATCCCCAGCCGTAGGACCACACGTAATGTGGAGTCAGGCCAAGGTAAGGAAAATAGGTAAAGGATATGAATGACTCTGTACAGTCCTTGCCCTTCTGCCACTTAGTCTCACTTTTCTCAGTGCTCCTTCAAGTGTCATCTCCCTTTGCCAGTAACGTTCCTGTCTTCCCAATTGCTCTCTGGTTGTAAGGTAGTTTTGTGACTCGTGATATGGTTCAGAGCTCACATTCAGGTAATTCATATTGGACCATGCCATCATTATTTATTACAAGGAATTTAATCAGTGCAGGAGAGGAAAGGTGCTGCTTAAAGTGCAGATTTCTTAGCTCTTCCTTTAGACCACTCTCCTATGGGAATAAGGGTATTTTACAAAAGGGAATGCAGTAGTTACCCATCAGGGATGGAGAGATGGAACATCCTACCCCATTACACCCTATTCCCCTATGTCTTTAACCCTAATCATTCTGGCGTGTTTGTTCCTGGCCCCAGAGCACAGCAAAGGGACATAACTATTTTTTATTTGGGGATGGGAGAGTTTTACCTAGTATAGATTTAAAAAAAATATTGGAATATAAAAAAAAACTTTTGTATTAGCACCACTGTGGGTTTCTATAAAGTCTCCAAAACATAACACAAGGGCTTTAAAAATGAAAATTGATTAAATGTCTGCTAGCAAACTACTTTCTCTAATGATCATTTTGATTATTTCAGAACTTGAAGTGAAGAGGTTTTCAGAGTTTAACAGAATTAATACTTCAGAGAGATTTCTACACTGTATTCAACAAATGCAATATAAAATTAGATTTCTTAAATGGAGAACAACATATTCAGATGAAGCAAAGGGAATTATTTACTTAGCCAAATTCTGCTCTCAATTATGTTTGTGACACCACACTGAACCCAAAGCAGTTTCAGGGGATTATGAAATTTTGCCCACTGCATTTGTATTTGACACCTATTAGGACCTGAAAAATGATACTGCCAATGTAAATCTGATTGCTGTCTAAAAATTGTTTATCTATTGTTATACAAAACACTTAATTGAAAGAGCTTAGAGAAAGAAATATTTGTTCTTTTTACATTAGGTAACATTTCGAGAAAATGGTACTTAGGAACTTTTAAACATTTTACTGTTAGTGTACTTGACACTTTAATATTCAGTTTCTTCTGTTGTTTATATGGATTTTTCATATAGCAACAGAGAAAAGGAAACATTTTAAAGAACATATGCTGGCAGAGACACTCCAGGGAAAGAGCTAAGATCATTGTTTTGAAATTAGCTTTATTGTCACAGTGCTTGTCCACAGAAGTATCCAGTGAAGGGGTTAGTGGATCCAGATTGGTAGTCAACATGGAGTTTTTCCTGGGGGTCATAGAGGAAGCAGGAGTTATGGCTTTCCAAAGCTATAGATCCTTGGGATCTCCAAGAAAGGGAACACACAGTTCTGTAGATAACTGATCCACCTTTACCACTCCTCTGCTAGTTTGGATACTGTGCATAATCCCCCTTTCTGAGGGAAGTGTGTGTGTGAGAGAGCAAGATAGAGAATGCAGAGTCCAGGTTTAACACTGTTTCAATGGTAGTAGTTCTGAATGGAAACCTGCTTAAGGAAGAGAGAATGCCATTGACAGCAGTTTCATCCTCCTACCTCTAAAATCCAGCAGGTCACCAAATTCTTAGATCATTCCCTGAGGAGAATCTGTGTGGTCTTATGGCAAAAGGGTATCCTACTACAGAGGAATTCCTGCACAAGATCCTCAGCAAGGTCTGCTAACTTAGGATCCCCTCCAATTAGGGAAAGGTTGACCTTGTGAACATCCTTAAAACATGCCCAGTTATTTTCAGTGGATTTCACCAGATGACATTTTAAATAGATTAAAATTAATCATTTGCTAGTGCAGTGCCTGATTAGTACTGATGCATACAAGTGTGGCACAGTTCATGGTTCCATATAGTCTTCTCAGACAGATTCTGAGGAAGGATGGTATTTAGAGAAAGAACAGTCTCCCTCGAAAGTAAGTGACTCTTCAGTTGCTTTACCATGCCCCCTTCCTTCAGTTTAGTTTTATTATTACAGACTAGAGGACTGAGCCCACTGCTCTCTACGCTCACCACCCCCCCTCTCTCTGGCGGCTTTCACAGCCAGAGCGTGTGAGAGTGTGATGACATCATTCTGTCGCCCGACAGGAAAAACATTTTATATATAAAGAGACATAATTCAGGGTATGAAATTTGCAACAATGCCAGCTGATAAAGGCACACGGATGCAGTAGACAAGCAAAAATCCATGCATGAAAGCTCAAATCTCAAACTCCATGAAACAGTTATACCATTCAGTGCTCAAAAGAACTAGAATACAGTTGGTTTCTGTTAAATTTCAGCAGCTTTCTATATTGGTACACTGTTTTCTGGTATTTTTAATTGATAGTATGAAGTTTAAAATCTTTTCTTTCTGCTTCTACAAACACGTCGTGCTTTGTAGTAATTCCTTCAAATCAATAAAAATTAGAGAAGTGAAATGCTAAAAGCTACACCTTGAGTGCAGGTTTTTTGGGGGGGGAAAAATCCATGTTTTGTAACATGTCTGTATTTATTTAATTTTGATGTATAACCTGCTACAGACTGATAAAGTGCATGTTGTACATGAAAAATTCAGTATCCTCTTACTTATATTTTGTACTTTCCTTTACAGATTTCAAATTTTAGAGTAGGACATACTCTTCCCTGTTGTATAAAAACAATTATTACTATACCTGTGCCTGTGAATACTTAAAAACCATAACCATTTATGCAACAATTTTTTGTCCAAGACATTTTAAAAAGCATTCATATATTGCTAGCAGGGTGGAGTTTAGATTAAAGCTAACAGAAACATTTAAGGAGTGATTCAGAAAAAATTCTGTAGTTGCAGAAATTTAGCTCTTCCATATTTAAGTTCCAACACAAAAGAATGTCTCCTGGTTTTATAGGAAAGAGATACATTTTTAGAGAACGTAGGAAGTATTCCTTTAATGAAATACTACTTTTTCCAAAGTTCTAAACCTGCACAGAAAGCTAGCATACGTTATATCTGCCTTTGCCTTAACTAGACACTCCAAAACACTAGCGCGCTTTTGCACCCATACGTTTATTGCCTTATGTGAAGATGTTCGAAGCGGTTCATTCGTGTTATCCAGGAGAAGAACCTAACGAGGTGTGCTTTGAAGGAGTTTTGTTGTAAAGGGTCTTCTTGACTGTTATCAATAGCAGAATTCTGTAATACCTACAATACGTATTTTTACAGAAATCACATTAAACATATTTTCACATTTCTTTTGTTCAACTGCTATCTCACTTGTACTACTTACTAAAACTCTGATAATATAGTTTGCATTTGAAATAAAACTATTTCATATACATTGACGTTGCCTGGAAATAGATGTTTATTTAATAGGAGAAAAGGTCTGTTGGGACCAGCTATCCAGATGCTTGATTTCAGTAAAATTGGGAGCTTAACTGCTTTTTTGAGCACTCTCTCCCACGTTTACTATACATATTGTTGACATACTGAGTGTTTAAGATATAGCCAGATGGCCACAACAAATCAGTAAAATTGCTCATACAAAAAGTAAACCCATGCATTCTGTTTGGATAGCATGCAAGTGAGCACAGATCTGTCCATGTGTTCAAATATGCATTGCATGTATGGCTACCCACATGGACCTCATCGCCACAGCATTTGAGCATCTTCCAATTAAATAATATAAACACTTCACACTAGCATTCTAAGGAGCAATGTCTTCTGCCCTAATGTTAAAACAGCCGTGTTGCCCGTGCTGGCGCAGGAATGCAATGACCCTTCCGGGGGAGACAGTACCCATAGCATCTGAGCATCAAAAAGACCAGATATCTTTATTTCAGTACTACAGTCTGAAATAGTATTCCATGCATCCACAGACTTGCAGACCTCCATGCATCCACAGACTTGCCAGACTATTAAGTGGCATTAGACTCAATTCAGCTTGCTAAGAAATATTCCAGTTTAGTGTAGTCCCATTTAAGTGCACCTTATGTTCTCTAGTATTTGGACCCCATTGGGAGACGATGGAATGCAACACAGCCCTATGGGAGTTCATGGGGAGAGGATGAAATATGTCAGTCCTTTCTCCCATTCCCCTTTTTGTGCTCATGTTGGTGCCAACAAGGAGCATTCACCGTGCACACGAGTGCATGAGCTAGAACTGCACTTGTCCTAGCATAAGTGGTTGCAGTGAAGAAGAACCTGTGTGTCCACCTCCTTTGGCCACCCAGCAGTGTGCTTGGTGCCATCTAACTGTATGCAAAGAGTATTGCATCCCAGCTATAAGTACTGATCGGGGCGCTCCCAGGCATAGGCAGTGACAGTATATTTTCTTCATTTATGGGAAGAGATTAAGATACAATTCTAGGATGGATAAGCAAACACCCATTGGGCTGGGGCAAAAAATGAAGTCAGGTTTCAGCAAAAGAGTGACTCCATTTTAGTTTGTTTTTTTTTTTAATTTAAGAGAAACAGAATAGTTGAAATGCCTTGGTCCATGGCAACATGATCCTATCAGAGTTCTAGTCATGCAAGTAGTGATTTGCTATCATTAAGTTATCCTAACTGCTGCAATAGCAGCATATAAACTGATAATAAGGAAAAGAGATTTAAATAAGCCACATTCCAATAAATGCAAAGTCAGGATTTAGATTCATGATAGTCAAATTTGGTATATGCTCATCAATAGCACAGGGGGGAAAAAAAGCAACATTCATGCCAGCTTTCAAGCTTGCCCTTGTCTCCAGAGAAGACAATATTATAAGAGGTTAGCTAGAAAACAAAGAATGATAAAAACAAATAGCTAGAGACTGGGGTTTAAACTAAATTGATTTTACACATATCCCTACTATTTATAATTCATTATGAATTACTATTTGACTGTTTCTCTGGATCCTATAGGTTGCTCAAAAAATCTCTATCACACCACTGAAAATCTGAACAATGCAAATACAAGACTTTAGTTCATCAATTATTTTCTAATTACAAATCTTCTGAAAAAAAGATAAATGCTTTTCCCACTGCCAAAATCATCTTTCAGTCATCAGCCTCTCTACCTTGGGACACCTAATATGCCTAAGTGCTAAGAAGACTAATGGAAAACACCTGCTGGTATCCCCGCTGATTAAACTCAGAGTGAATCATTGATCTCAGTTCAGAGAGTGTAAGTAGGAGCCAAAGGCAGTCTCTCATGTTACAGGGTCCATCCCAAATCACTCACAAATGGTGGACACATTCTATCAGGCAGGACGAAGCCACTATGCAGGCAGATATATCCACTGACTTCACTCAATCTATCATCATCAAATCAATCTTGTCTGAAGTAAGACTCAGACAGATATTATTATCCTTCAGGAGACGGGAGAGAGTGAAGAAAAAAATACTCACTTGCTTCCATGAAATCTTTACTCCAGAATGGGTGGGATGGAGAGAAAGATTTCAGTTGCTAAGCTAGATTTCTGATCAATAGGTCAGCTCTGCACAGATTCAAAATGCATGACCTATGAAGGCTCCTGCCCTGTCTCACTGGCTTTCAGCCCAGGAGAGCACATAAATAAGGGATGTTTTCTTTTAATAACACAGTCTGTTCTAGGCCAGCTAATATCTTATTTTGTTTTGACATGTTATAGATTGTTTACTGAATAAATACCATCAAAATGATCCATTCATCAACTAAAATGCTTGTTAAAGCAAATGAGACTGTGACCTCCTTATAACAAAAGCTCAACGTAACTGACTTAGACACATGTGGTTATAAAAGGCATATTACATAATTCTGAGAAGCAATCTGCTTTCTCTTCCAAGGAAATGAACAAGAAACTCGAGTCTCATGCAACAATCTTTAGTGGTGGAAAAATCCCATTCTCAAATAATGGGCATAGGATATGAATTGGTTAAAAACGCACTTTTTTCTTATGCCTTAATACAAAGTACATTAATACTAGTTTGTACTAAAGTGAACTTGTTTACCATCTTCAGATGGTAAATGATTAGGGGTTTGGAACGGGTCCCATATGAGGAGAGGTTAAAGCGACTGGGACTTTTCAGTTTAGAAAAGAGGAGACTGAGGGGGGATATGATAGAGGTGTATAAAATCATGAGTGGTGTGGAGAGGGCGATAAAGAAAAGTTATTTATTAGTTCCCATAATAGAAGAACTAGAGGACACCAAATGAAATTAATGGGTAGCAGGTTTAAAACTAATAAAAGAAAGTTCTTCTTCACACAGCGTGTAGTCAGCATGTGGAACTCCTTGCCAGAGGAGGCTGTGAAGGCTAGGACTATAACAGAGTTTAAAGAGAAGCTAGATAATTTCATGGAGGTTAGGTCCATAAAGGCTATTAGCCAGGGGATAAAATGGTGTCCTTGGCCTCTGTTTGACAGAGGCTGGAGAGGGATGGCAGGAGACAAAGCGCTTGATCATTGTCTTCGGTCCACCCCCTCTGGGGCACCTGGTGCTGGCCACTGTCGGCAGACAGGATACTGGGCTAGATGGACCTTTGGTCTGACCCGGTATGGCCGTTCTTATGTTCTTATGTTCTTCAGATGAGAAGAGATTTTAATAAGTAATGACAGGAAAGCTCATTCTAAAAATTAGATTTACTTTAAAATTTTCATTCGTAGTTCAAACTTTCCTTTAGGTAAAAGGTCTGAAGTATTAATGAACTTAGATACTGCTCTGATATAGCCAAGCCTAACATTTATATAATAGCATCTTTGCAAAATTTTTAGAACTTTAAAAATTAAAGAGATTTTTAAAACTTTAAAAATTGCAAGCTTAAATGAACTTTAAATACAATACAATAGTTACTCATGCCAAGCTTTTTGATTTACCCCAGGATCCTGTCATTAATTCATGCCAATCTAAAGGCTTATTTATTTTGGCAAGAGATCACAACTTTTTTCCAGTTACTGTGCCACTGGTGTTTGAACCATTTTATCCTACATGATCATCACTCTCATTCAGGAGTTAGATCTGATCTTCCAGTCTTTACTGAAGCAAAGATATTATTGAACCTGGTCTTGCAAAGGTAACATACCCAGAATTTTCATTTACTTAAATGGAGATTCTGTACATATAGTGAAAGTTGTATGAGAATACAAGACCAGCACTACACCTGGGAACCTTTTCAGCTCTACACAGGTATCAACCCATTGGTTGAACTGCTTTTGTGTATGTAAGCCCTTGATGCAGCTGCATAGCAACTCTGTACGCACCCTGCTCCAACTGCTCCTCCTTCTACCCACTCTCAGACTGAATACTCAGTCAATTAAAAGATTCAATCTCCTCATCTCAAAGCTCTTCACTGCCAGCACCCTAACACCAGCACTCAGCCCTAAATCTTTGGGATGGAACCTGAGAAGTGGATTAGTTTCCAATGTAGTCAAACCATAAAGGACATAAATGATAGATGCAAGTAGCACATGCTTCCCCTCTTTCCATTTACTCCAGGTCGTTTCATAGTCACATTGTACATGACTTGACGTGTCTGCAGCACCACTAGTCATGGCTGCAAGAAGGGCACATGGCCATAATCCAGTCTAGAGCTTGGCTGACTTCACACCTTTCCCTAAACACAATTGCTAGAAGGGCCTCACAGGGAAGCCTCATGTGTCTCATAATGTGTCTTTCCCCTTCTTCCAGAATATAAACACACCTTAATAACAGCATTTCCCGCCTAGCACTCTATTGAGGCAGTCTGGGGTACAGGATACAAGCATCAATGTTCAGCCAATCCAGAAAAGTTAAGCCAAGTCACCACCACATTTTGGTATTTCAAATAAAACCACCTGGATGGACATTACCTTTTCTAACGGACTTTCTACTCGTGGGATGCTGATCATTGGCATCTGGGCAAGATTATCCATATGAGAATTGTCATGTTCTGGTTGTCTTCCTCTAAAATTATTTACCACACATACAACCTAAAAAGGTCAGAAGGTAGTTAGAATAATGAACAAACATTTTACTTATATGAGACTGAGATTGAACTCCTTACTCAGGCAACATTCCTACTGACTTTAGTAACAGCTTACGGTAGGAACACAGAAACATCTGTGAACTAAATTAAAGATACCCAGTTTGTCCTACCATATCTAACCCTCTAAATACTAATTATTTTCGAACTAGCCTGAGTTCAATGGACATTTTACTGAAGTAATAAAAGTCAGGAGTGGGCCCTTTACACCAGAAGCACTGGCATAGTAACTCTAGCAAAGTTTACATTACAAATTTGACTAAATTAACTAAACTGACTGAAAGAATCATGTGAGTGTGTTAGTCAAACTTATGCTAATCAAAAATCCTTAATATTTCCAAGATGATATAGTTTTAAACAATATATTGTTACATGCATGATCATAGTACAAGTGATCATCCCAAAAGAAAAGCTATTATCCCATGATGTGGAATAATAAATGGTCAATTATAGTAATTTAAATTTCAAACTAACTATATGTTCAAATCAAGTTTTATCAAATAAATGCACAAGAAGTACAGCAATAACACTGAACTATAGCAATTAGCAAATACAGAAGATCATGATAGTGTTTCTAACAGAGCATAATTTAAATGCTTATCATCTGGCACTATCCAGCACCACCATGAACATTCACAAACACTTCCTCAAGCAATGATTATACAAATCAGTTGAGTTTTATTTTATTAATTGCTTGTATAGCTTATTCTCAACATGTTCATTCACTTGGATTTTCAAAATGGATTGCTGGACTTGTGCAGAGTAGAAACTGATTTTAGTGACAACTGACTCGTTTGAAATACATTTTTCAAAATGTTAAATAATGTTTCTTCAAGTTACCTGAGTTTAAATTAAATGTCTTGATAATTTATTTATGTAATGCCATGTATTTTTTTCACATAACGTTTATGGCAGAATATAATTTCTTTAAATAAATACTTAGTCAAATGGAGGTATTTCTACAATTAATATCCGAATATAAGAATGATACTTACAGAAGTCTGCTAGCCTTATTTTCCCTTCCCCAGAAACAGCTAATGAATAATCACATATTTAAACATCGTGATTTTGATTGTTTCTACTAAGAACTCATTATAGAACTGGGGGGTTTACCAATGTACCGTCTCCAAAATCTAATTAAATATGATGTCCCTACCAGTTTTATATCAACTCCTGGAAGTATGAGAATCAAGTACTTGTTTCCTTGTAAAACTCCTGAGGTGTCAGCAGGATAGAAAGCTGTCTTAAACAGCATGTGAGGAATTCTCCTACAGTAAACTGTTTAGTGCAAAACCCACCTGTTCCTAGCTCTATCGGGTAGGAGGTCTATGTGGCTAAGTATCTAACATTCCCTCCCTTCGTTGTGAGGCAACAGGACCAAACCTGGAAGGATTTGAGTAGGGAGAGAGCATAATTTAAAGAAGCCCTAAGGATGCTCTCAAATGTGTCTCCCCAGGATCCCAAGGATCATACCCAAAGTGTTTCTTAGGGGAAAATAAATATAAACTTTTGGGATTGTGAATTTAGTATTAGAGAATGATGTCAGAGACACAGAGCTATAGGGAGTTTCAATGTTGATCAGCACCTGTGTCCTTTCACAACTTTCAACTCTCTCTTGAGATTGTCAATAAAAGTGTTAAAGGATGGTGGAGGTTTTATGATGTGGACACAGGTCCACATGAACTGAGACTGCAGATCTGGATACCATAATAAAGTTGCATCAATTCCAAAATTCTCTCCAAAAGCAAAAAGGAACCTTTTTACATGAAGTAAACAAACCAGATACCATTTGCAGCATCACTAATGGCTATACTTGCAATGTCAGAAAACTATACACTAAATCATTCTTTGTTGGCTTCTATAGGATTTAAAGTTAAATGAATTTATTTATTCTTGTAAACCACACAAATTTCAATTAAATATGAGTACAATGTAAATTTACCAGGTTGTTTGGTTTCATTTTACCACAAAGAGCAACTGATATATTATACTAATGCAGAACTTTAATATTATACTGTGAAAATGAAAATTGGATGTCTTTCTAAAAGAAATATCTTAGCTCAACAAGTTAGGGGCTTGATATATGAACTATGGCATGAAATTCTATGCTCTCTGTTCTAAAAATTCTATCCATCTAGGAAAACTGATATTTTAATTATAAAGCTGAGGCCTACCTCAAAAGTCTGGCATTTTAGTTTCCTGTAAAAGAATCTGAAGTATTGGTACTCCAATTAACATAAAATTACACATGGAATTATTTAATCTGATGTAGACATTTGTCCACATGAACTGAGGCTACAGATCTTGGTGTCAAAACGTAGGGGCATACAATTTCAGAAGAAAAAAGGCATTTTGTTCTATGCAATATACAAAATAGACACCTAAACTGCTACATCACTAAGCTAAGAAATCTGGGATGCAGTGAGGTAGAGGAGAATTTTGACATTGACTTAATGGGGTTAACATTTTACCTTTTGTGTCTCTCTCACCGACATCCAAACACACACACACACACATATATATGTGCACTTACCAAAAACACTGCTATTGATATTCCAATTATAAATCCTGCTATCACATCTGACCAGTGATTTCGATACTCGGCTACTCTGTTGATACCAGTAAGAAATGCCAAACACATTAAGCCTAAGCACAGAACAGGTTTTGCAAGCCTTGTTCCTCTGGCTTTTATTGTGTTGGTAATGTACATCTGAAAATTAGAAAAAATGAAACATAAGACTATAACCTCAAAGGGAAATCTTTAGTTTGGTTTGGAAAAGACAACTATACATACTTTGTTTTTTGTATAGAAATAAACAAGGGCTCATTATGCAGTACAAACCAATTTCATATTCTTCTTTTCCAGGGATTAGATGGGTACAACCTTTACATGGGATTCAGAACTACAGAAATTAAAAATAAGAGTGGCACAAGATATGCTTATTAAAAATCTTATATAATGCAGTCAAATGTTCATTTCCCTTTTTAGTTTGCCTCTCTGTTTTGCTTTACATTCTCTCTCTCTATTTTTAGAGTTAGCAACAAAAAACAAAAAAAAAAGAAAGTTAAATGGAAACATATTAATCTCCAGTTAATTTAAAACCCAAAAAGAAAATTCTTGCAGTGTTATAACATAATCTTCAGATTTCACATTGTGAAATAGGGCGGCAGCATTTTAACAATAAGCAAGGTCCCTTCCCATACAATACAGCATATTACCTCTACAATAAAGCAACCTTCCCCCCTCCTTCCCAGGATTATGACTGAAGTCCCAGAATGAATACAAAATCCCACCCACAAGACACCTGCTGTTCACAGTTTGGCCTAGCACAGAAAAAAAATCCTCTTCTAACTGCTGGCATGAACTGGCTCAACTCTGTGCATAACAATAGTGAGGAGGAAGAGAAAGTCTTCTATAAATCTGGCCTGGGACTGAAGTTCTGACTGGAAGGCTGTTAAAACTAACGCTGAGCAGATGAGATTTCAGGGATTTCACAGGTCACTCACATCTCCATGCTGTGCTCCAGTACCATACAAGGAGGACCTGGCTGTCTCACCCCCAGAACAGGGTTCCCTCTAATCTGTGCACCTGCGCGGCCACGCACACCACATTTTGGGCCTGCGCTCCTCACCTGCAGAACCACACAGCAGCACTCACCACCACTCACTTTCCTGCTGGAGGGAAGGTGAGTGGTGGCAGTGGCTCTCTGGCAGGGCCACTTGATCGCGGGCAGGCTGCCCTGCTCCTGTTTGCTGTGGCTGGAGCCAGGGTGTGGTAAGGCTGTCCCTCACCGGCTACGGTTCCATCTATGACAGGCAGGACGCTATGGCCTTGCTGGTGGGGCCGTGTGGCTGGGGGCGGTTGCTTGGGCAGCCATGGCTGGGGCTGGAGCCACCTCCCCAACCCCCCCATCCTGCGCTCCCCCTTGCCCCTGTATCCTGCAGCCCCTGTCCTGTGCCCACCCCCTTACCTCCCACCTCCTGCCCTGATTCCTGTACCACAGGTTCATGCACCTTGTTAATTATCCCTTGGTTTAATATTTGTCCTTGTATAACAATTTTGTGTGTGTGTTAGTAACTGGCTGGTGCCACAGTGGTGCAGGTCCGAATAAGCGCACGTGATGTCAATGTGGGTGCACAAGACAAAACTCACTCTGCTCATGGATGGGAAATCTTAGAGGAACGCTGCCCCTGAGACAGCTCTAGCTTTATTATAGTGAAATTTCCAAGGCATGCAGAGGAAAACCATTCTCTTAAACATGTTAGGTGTCAAAGTAGCCAAGTCATGTGATTTTATTGCAAAGCATGTGATACTTGGTGTTTGTGGAGTCATGGGATTAGGATAGATTCTCAACATCCATTAAAAATAATGGAAAGTATTTAGCCCTCATGATGGTGAAAACAATCTTGAAAATATGAATATTTAAACACTCAAAAACCAGGAGGCAAATAGGAAAAAAAAACCCAAATGTATCATTTTTAAAGATAATCTCATATTTTAAGTGGCTGACTGATGATATTTGAATGCCTGGTGCTCCCAATACCGGGAGGATGCTTGTCCTGCAAGTTCCTGACCTCTCAATGCAATTGCCTGTCTCTCACATACCTGTGAGCAGTTTTAAAGAGGGAGATTTGTTCATTTGCCCATTGCATAATCTGAAGGTCCATGGGGATTTACCCATAACATTGAGATTTATACCACTACCACAATCACCACCACTACAGTGAGGACTAATTTTTGGAAAAAAAAGAAAGCAGGAAGTTTCTGTAATCCTGGACGGATAGTTTACCTACACTTCTTAGAAGCACACTGCAGGCAATTAGTGACAATAAATCCTATTGTGTGACTAGACCGTCTGAAAGATGAAGCATTTATATTCAACAGCAACTTTGCATGCCAAACACCTCCCATCACCTACTTATCTCTAAGTGACATTGTCAGTGTACACACCAAGTGCAGTTGTAATGCCAACAGCTGGACCTCTGGAGCTTAGTGCATGAGCCTCTACCACTAGAGCTAAAAGCCAGTTGGCTCTCAGCTAAGGCTATAGAGTATAGTCATTCTTTCTCTCGCTAAGTAGTCAAGTGCCTCTACATGGGACAGTACACCACATCCAGCAGATATACGGATTACAGAGTCACCCTGCAATGGTATGAACAGTGATCGTTAGGGTACAGCCAGTCTAGGCTAGTGGCTAATGACACCTAGCCATGAATGGCCTGGGCACAAAGAGCTCCAGCATGGAGTGTGCAGGAGATCCTAGACCTCATTGCTGTGTAGGAAGAGGAAACTGTTCAGGCAGATCTATGAATCAGCAAAAAAAACCAAACCCCAAAACCCGCTGATATTCCCGACAAGGTCGCACAGAGCATGGTAGAAAAAAGATACACAAGGGATGCCTAGCAGTGCCACGCAAAAATAAAGGAGCTCAGGCAGCCATACCAGAAGACGAAGGAGGCAAATGGATGATCAGGGTCAGCGCTGCAAATATGTCGCTTCTATGAGCAGCTGCACGGGATTCTAGGGAGTACCTGACCAGTTTCCCAGCCCAGTCTGTTGATTCCCCCCCAAGAGACTCTTCAGGTAGTAGCCTCGGGCAACAGCAGAGAGGACAGTGTGGATGAGGAAGAGGAGGAGTACAAGACTGGTTAGCAGGCAAGCAGAGCATCTGATCACGCCAACAGCCAGGACCTTTTTATAACTTTGCAACCAATCGCCTCCTCCCAGGATGTCTTGCTGCCGGGCCCTGATGATGGAGACGGCACTTCTGGTGAGTTCACATTTTTAATCATGCTACAAGTGCGTTCAGGCAGAGGCAGAGTGGGAATTCTCTCACAGAGGTATTCTTTCATCCTTCTTAGAGAGTTTCCGGGAGGCCTGCCTTATTCTGTCCTCCTTAGTAGGATACCTTTCCACGCCAAGCTAAGGGCGCTATTTCAGGAGGCCAGGAGAGGCAGCAGTCATGCGTAGCGGGATGCTGTTTGCTTTTCTCCCTATTCCCCTGACTATCAGGGAGTAAGGGGAAAATATACGGCTTCTGGGCATGCCTCTCACTCCTGGCTAGTGAAGAGAGGAGTAATTCACAAAATCCATGTACTTTCTCCTTGCTCCTGGATAGGGGAATGGGAAGGAAAGCAAGCCGTGGCCCTCTATGCACAGCTGCTGCCTCCCAAAATGGTGCCCTTGTGCCAAGCCAGGTGTACGGCCACATTAACTCAGCGTCTGCTCCCTGTCACTGTGTGTGATTCAGAGAAGACTGGTAGCACACATGGCAACCTGGATGAAGCAGGGGAAGCTAAATATGTAACTGATACCACTGGCAGCACGCCTCCATTTGCTCATTCCCAAAGAAAGATGGTTTGAGCCCCTGCCCTGCTGCCATGCTCAGAATGCCTTCCCCTCCCACCTGCAGGTTCCTCAGTGTCTGCATGAACCCCTGCCCTTCCAATACTCCCACACCCCCTCCTGCCCACAGAGTCCTCTGGGAAGGGAACATTGCACTCTCCTGACAAATGGGGAAGAGGAGGTGCCGAACACGCAGTCACTCTGGGAGCCCCTCCCTGCCCTGCCGCTATGCCACTGTGGTCACCCTTTGCAAATGCAGACACTTGCCTTGCTGCGGAAGCTGCTATTTGCAAGCACTGTGTTGCAAACCTGCTTCAAACACAATGTGGTTTGAGTTATCCAGTGACTCTCTCTTTTAGACTTACTGGGTATTTTAGCACTGTGCAATCACTGCAATTCATACCATGTAACACAGGTCGCCATTCCCCCTGGGATCAAGGAAGAGAGCAATATCTTAAGTGCAACAAGAATTCAAGCATAGCTTAGACCACTGGTAGGCAATCCAGCCCACTAGAGCTGCACCTGGAGCCCACGAACCCTCTGTCTGGCTTCCCTCCCCCACATGCCTCTTGTGCACTGGGGAACTGGAGCCCCACACTTCCTACTCCTCCCTCTCCCTCTCCCTCCCTGCACTTCTGGAGCACCACAAAACCACTGATTTGTGCTCTGTCTCTGCTCCTTCCCCTCCCTCCCAGAGCTGGAATGCCACGAATCAGCTGTTTGTGGCTGTTCAAGCTCTGGGAAGGAGGGCAGGGGAGGAGTGGGCATGGAGTGCGAATCAGGTGATTTGCGGCATTCTAACAGGACTGAGAGGGAGGGGAAGAAGTAGAAAGTGCAGGGCTCCAGTGTCCCAGTGCACAAAAGGTGCATGGGGGAGGAGGGCAGACAGAAAGTCTGTGGGCTGCAGGTGGAACTGCAGGCGGCTACTGACTGCTGTGACCCACTGAGATGAAGGAGGGCCACTTACACAGCCCACCACTACTCTGGTTGACCCTTGCTAGCTTAGACAGATTTGACAAGAGTGGAAGGAGGCGACCCTGATTCAACTCTGCACCATGGGGTATCAAGTCAAAATGACTACTAAGCAAATATGAACTAAATAAATGGCTTTTCCAAAGGCAGGTGATGGTGATGCATACCAACTGCCTGTGATCTATGCTTATTGCTTCAGAACATAATCTTAACTCTAACTCAGAAGTCAAAACATTATAGTCTAAGGAGACAATTCAGCCAAGTCCCCTTAAATCCATTCCAGATTGAGCACTCTGTGAGCGGCATTCAACGGTGCTTAGAACTCCTCAACTCCTTAGTCAGGCAGAACACCCACTTGAACAAAATGGGAGTGTGGCCTGAGTCAGAAAGCACTGCAGGATCAGGGTCTGTATATGTCCTTGTCCTCGTTGGCTAATTAACAATAAGTTCCCGCTACTGGGCCTACTGAGAGCTGCAATCAAAATGGTAATGCGCCCTCGCATTCTTCACAAGGGTAACTTGAGAGTTCTCCCAATATGGTCCCCATTTGACCTTGTCTTTATCACACAGGCACAACTGATTTTACAGATAATGAATCAGGGGAAATGGGCCCTGTCTTTAGACACTCTCCTCCGCAGTGGGGCATTTCAAATTTATAGTGTTCTCAGTAGACACTACAAACAAAGAATTACAGCCATCCATCTCTAACACGGATTTCCTGAAGTTTTGGAGGAATACATTCTAATATTTAACTCAGTCAAAGATTAGCCTGGCAGTATACATACACGACATAATAAAATACACTTTCTATTCTTTGTCCTGAAGCAAAGTGACATTAAACAAATAAGTTAAACAAAACAATACACACTGAAAGAGTACAGATTTTTTTTGATATGGTTTATAAAAATGTTAATTTTCATAAATATTAAATTCATCTCCACAAAGGAAAAACAGCTCAGTGAATTAAACCTGTGCTTTCATTAGTGAGGCTGTAGGATGTTGGATGAATAAAGTTGCTTACTGAAAAAGTATTTAATTTTATTTCAAGGATAAAAATGTGCAGAAATCAAAAATAATTTGTAAAGTAATTAGCATAGCAAAAGGGTCAATAACCAAATCAGATTATGCATGTAATATCAAGGTAAGTGTCCTGTAATGATCCATCAGAGAACTATTATAGATAGCACTGTTCTCTCTCTCGCTCGCTGAATCGGTTCCTCGTTAAATCCTGATCAGTAGTACTCTTGCTATTGCTAATCTTGTTTTCCTGGACATGTAGCTAGCAGTGTTGGGGTAAGAAGCTGTTATGCATATAGGGGCATGAGGTCAGTAAGAAGGTGACTTCTCACATGATGTGATGATTTTGAGACACTGTGGCAAGTTATAGAAAGATAACCTACCTCTCACAAAACCATAATGCCTTTCTGTAGCCAAATTGTGATTAATATGCATCTTTTTTAAAAGAAAAGACCTTTGTATATATTATTTTTCCCCAAACATATTATACATTTGTTATGTTCAAAAATTGATTGTAACCATCCATACCACAATTCATACCTACTGCCACTAGAGGTCAGAATGATCATCATCTTCTTCGCTATGCCTTACACAAAGAAAACTATTAAATGGAATCCTCTTTACGACTATGTCTTTAAAGACTTAAGCAGGAGAAGAATGACCACGCATATTGTACACGTTAAGATTTTAACAGGAAAATTTCCAGGTAAGAGTGTGACAACCCTATCCAAGATGAAACAAAATATAGGTTTTATATATTCTGTACATACACATTATGGGGTAAATGAAACAATCTAGAAACATATGAATAAATTTAAAAACCCATGTGGATCCATGGATCATTTTGAGAAACATTGGTCTATCCAATAAACATTGGGCCAAATTCAATCCTGGAGTAACTCTCTAAGGGTACGTCTACACTATCCCCCTATTTCAGAATAGGGAGGCTAATGTAGGCATTTGGAATTGCAAATCAAGCCTGGGATTTAAACATCCCGTGCTTGATTTGCATCTTCCTGGCCGGTCGCCACTTTTTGAAATTTACAAGTCCGGACTAACTGCCTGCATCTATACGCGGCAGGGACCCGGTATTTCAAATTAAAGCCCTATTCCGAACTACCTGGTAAACCTCCTTGCAGGAGGAATAACAGGTAGTTCAGAATAGGGCTTTAATTCGAAATACCAGGTCCCTGCCGCGTGTAGACACGGGCAGTTAGTCCGGACTTGTAAATTTCAAAAATGGCGATCAAGTTGAAGATGCAAATCAAGCGTGGGATATTTAAGTCCCGGGCTTGATTTGCAATTCCGAATGCCTACATTAGCCTCCCTATTCCGAAATAGGGGGCTAGTGTAGACATACCGTAACTGTGTCCTTAGGGAAAATAGAAAATATATCTGTTTTCCACTCTTCTGAGCCTTACCATAAACAAAAGAATTTCAAGAAAGAATTGCAAAAAAGAACTAGATAAATTAATGGAAGTTAGGTCCATCAATGGCTATTAGACAGGATGGGTAGGGACGGTGTCCCTTTGTTTGTCAAAAGCTGGGAATGGGTGACAGGGTAGGGATCACTTGATGATTACCTGTTCTGTTCATTCCCTCTGGGGCCACTGTTGAAAGACAGAATACTGAGCTAGATGGACCTTTTAGTCTGACTCAGTATGGCCATTCTTACGTGAGACCTACAGAAAATTCCTCAGTTCTACTGTTACCACACCCAATCTTATACTTTTTCCATAGCATTGCAAATACCAGATTTTAGTTAGGGATGTAAATGACCAATCAACTATTGACTACTAGCCGATAAGCATATGCTTATCAGGTAATCGAATAGTGACTCAACTAGTCGCTTCCTCCTCTCCTCTCCCCCCTCCCACTGCCTCTAACAGAGAGAGGCAGAAAGGAGGGGGCAGGAGCCAGTGCTGGGGGGAGCTGGCTTAAAAGCTGGTTCCCCTCAACACTATCTCCATGGGGGGGGGAGCAGTGGTGGCAGAGGCACAGTGGGGAAATGGCATGAGCGGGGGAATGAAGCAGTCCTCGCTCATGCCGTCCCAACTACTGCATCCTCTCGGCTGCGCAGGTGGCTCTTGTACATTTCAAAGGGAGAGATGCAGCAGGTATGAACCTGCGCGAGCTGGGACTGCTTCGGTCCCCCCTTGCATGGGTTACCCACTGTACCTCTTCCTTTGAAATGTACAAGAGCCACAGGTAGCTATTGTACATTTCAAAGGCAGAGGTGCAGTGGGATAGCAAGCACCCACCTTACTGACTAGTCGATTCGTTGATTAATCAAAATTTAACATCCCTAGTTTTAGTAGAAATGTTATTTGTCCACTTTACTAGTGCTCAGAGTAAAGAGAGAATTCTGGGCACTATTCTGTGGAAGGTACTGCATAATATAAAGTACAATTTCCTAGAACTTGTACTAATCAATTATTCAGAGCTCAGGACTTTCTGACACATATAGCAGTCCTAAATTATTAATTCTCAATTTAGTCTCCTATGTTTTAATTACTGAATCATGACTTCTCTAAGAATACAAGCAATGCTGAAATCCATTAGTTAAATACACCAACCTTAACATGACTCTAACTTCACAGTCCCAACAAACCAATGGAACTTCCTCCAATCCTCCATTCAGGCAAAAACTTGTGCTAGGTCAGAGGTGGGCCTTCCCACATTCCTTAAATACCCAACAAACTGGGCTCTTGGTCATAGAGGAGAGTGAGTTCCAGAGCAGAGGGTCCTTGACAGAAATGCTCTGCTTGAGCCCTGAGACATGTAAATCTGAGGGCTGGTGCGCCTCATCTGTTCTCAACAGAAGGGGAATAACACAAGGAGAGGGACATCCCTAACGTAACCAGGAACACTGCCTTTGTACATTAAAACTAACAACTTGAAGTCCACCCAAAAGAAACTGAAAGGTAATTCAGACAATGGAGCATAGGTGATATCTGTTCAGTGGGAGACACACCAATAGTTTAGTTGGCAGACACATTGTGCATTCAACAAAGACACCAAGTGGTCTTCAGGTACAGTCTCAACCCCAGCTGAAGTACCATTGAAGTAATTCAGCCTGAAGGTGACAGAGGCATCTAATAGATGAGACAAGATCAGTATTAAAGGGGAAAGATTTTAATCTTAATGCTCATTGTTGGAAATAAATTCCGTGGGTGAATATTGCTGCTCCTTGACTTCTAAGAGCAGCCAAAGACAATGATTCCAAAGGCCCCTTGTGTTGTACACCTTACTAACAAAAGATGGGCAGCCCCATCTCTCTTTCTCTAAGTGCTGGGAATACCATCACATATTTCCCACAGCCTATCATCATTGCTCTGTCTTGTCTGGACTGAATTTCAGCCAACTAGCTATTATCCAGACCCCATTAAGCAGACAGAGGGAACACTGAGAGTCTATGCCCTCTGGATCTCTTAAGAGATATACTGAGGTGAACGTCATCATCATCATACTGATGGCAATAGAACCCAAACTGCCTCATGGTCTCCTCCCACGGCCTATTACATGCAAGGATGATAATCTCACAGGACAGAGCATCAAATGCCCAACATTAGGGTTCCAGAGAAAAAAATGGAGTCCCTTCATTATACCAAATTCTATCCCTGCCTAGATCACAGCCATGCCTAAATTTCACACTCAATGGTATCAAATGCAATCAACAGATCAAAAAGTTTTGTCTGGCATTTGGAAGGCAAATAAAATGTCCATAGATGGCTCCTTAACATATCCAGTTAGAAATGGATCTAGGAGATCTTTAGCACTCTAGATATTGCCAGATTTACTGCACTGTAATCCCAAACTGCATTTGTTCATTAATAATAATAAACAGAACAAAACCAAAAATGATCTGAATATTTTTCAGACATGTAAATCCAAAATCTTTTAATCTCACAAATGGAATTAAAATCTCTTTCAAGGTATAAATTGCAAAGATCAGTGCCTACATTTTCAAAGCAGTGACAACTGTTAGCCACAATACTCATGAAAGCCTAGGAATGATCCTAATATACTGCTTTGAATTTGTACCCAAAAGACTCATTGATTCTTTTTTGTGTATTCAGTTATCAATATATTCATGTTTTTTTTCATAACTGATGTATTTTAATATACTCCCAACTTAATGAGACCAGGTTAAGTTTTAGCTTATTCTACTAGATTGTATTTGTTTGCAAGTCAAAATTCTGTTGATACTTTATTCTGTTTAACAAGCAGACAATGGTTACCTGACACATCCCATTGTGTTAGTAGGGAGCATTTCCTGTTTGGAATTGGTTCTAATGATTTTCAGTAGAACCTCAGTATTACAAACATCTCAGTAATGGAACTTTACTATGAAGAAGGAAAATGCTTCTTTTCCTTTATTTTTAGAGGTTATATTTAACAGAGTATTGTATTTGCCTTTGCCCCCCTTCTCTCTGGTGCTGCCTGATTGTGTACTTCCGATTGTAAATGAGGTGTGTGATTGACTGCTCAGTTCATAACTCTGGTCTTCACAAATCTGAAGTTCTACTGTACTGAGCCAGGTGACTCATCACAACTGGATACTAAGGTTGGGGAGTGACTCTCTGGAGAAGGCTGTAGGCTGAGCAATCTTTAAAGAGGAGTCCCCAGGAGTAACCATGCATGGGTAAAAGGTTTGGACTGGATTTTGTGTTGTTTCATTTAGAGTTTTGTTTTGGGGTTTTGGTATGGGGGAGGGGAAAATGCTAGGAAAAGGTAAGCTGAATCACTGCAATCATCTGTGCTTGGAGTAGGGTGAGGAAGCCAGACCATGTTGCTAGTCACCAACATTTCAGTTGCTAAGGCCTTCTGGAGAAGTCCCTAGTAAAGAAAAGATTCAAATATCAGAAACAAAATTGTTCGAGAAGGCTGAGCTTTCAGCAGGAGGGAAATTCAGAGTTGCCATAGCATCCGCCCACGTGCAAAAACAAAACAAAAAAAGCCACACACTGCAAAGGAGTTAGCCAAAAAAAGAACCTATTGTTAACAAGCCAATCTGCTCAGATATTATGGTGACAGGGGCCATAGATGTTTGTCACTAGACCAATACAGAAGATAGCACAAACAGGGCTCCTGAGTTCAGGTGTAACACATTGCGTGGTAAAAATCACACCAATCCTGCTTAAGGTGAAATCACTGGCATAGTTCCTTCCCTGCTTATTTCCTAAAATGTATTTAGTGCATAGTTGGCTGAAATGCAAAGGGAGTGACAACTGGGATTCTGCAACAACTTCCAAACAATACCTCCTGTAACAGTCAAGGAGCATGTTTGCCCCAGAAAGGGAAGAGTTGCACTCAGTACTCCAGTAATGCTAATGCGCACGTCAGCCTGGCTGAGGCCTGCAGTCTGTGCATCCTCGGACTAACCCTGGTACCCAAGTTCTAATGGAGTCCCAGACAAATTAAAACTTCTTCCCTGATGAATAACTCTGTGGAAGGTCAGCTGACAAGGAGTGGGTACATATAAATCTGAGGAACAGGCATCCGAAATAATGGGACACTGCACTTCTTATCTTAACATGTACTAAACTGGGCTTTCTAGCGGTACCAATGCACACCACGAAACTTGTAGAAAATGAATGATGAAAGCAGGAAATATAAATTTTAAGGGACAACTTTCTCCCTATGCTGTACAATGTACTTATAGATGTGTCATGACTTAGAGCAGGAGTGGGTAAAATAAAGTCAGGTCCAACCCACCAAGCATTTCTCTCTGGCCGGCCTAGCTGATTAGCAGAGCATGCACACTTACAGCTAGCAGTGTGCGTTTAGCTGCCCCTTCACTATCTTGCTCAGTCCTGCAGCCCAGTTGCTCCCAGGATTCTCCTGTTAGCTGTTCAAAGGGGAGGGGAGAGGGAAGTGTGGAAGTCAGGGTGTCCCCCTGTCCCTGTACCCCATCTCTGCACAGTAGGGGTTGGGGAGAGGGAGACACACAGCGGAGCTGCTCCAATCTGAAGCACGGTGACTCAGAAAAATGAAGTAAGTGATTCAGAGGAGTTCCTGTCTTAAGAGGTAGTGCACTTTTTCTAAGATTTCAGTATTCCTGCTCTGTCTCTCACACACACACACACTTCCCCCCAATACTCCATCTCTGCAGGGTGTGGGAGAGTGGAGACAACAGAGCAGGACAGCTTACCCAGCAGCAGCAAGTACACACACTCTCTGTGACACTGTGATACACACCCACTTTGTGCCACATTGTCCCTGTGGCACAAACACACAGTCACTGTCACACACACACACAGCCACACACACTCTTCCAGTCTCTGTGCCACACACACTCAATCTGTGTCACAAAGTCTGTCTCTCACACTCACACACTTTCTCTCTCTCTGTAGCCTCCAGCCCCACCCCTTTTGCCTGAGGCTCCGCCCCTTCTGGGGGGGCCTGAAGCTGGCATGTGACCACATACCAAAATTCATGAAATGCCCACCCCATGAAAATGAATGCCCACCCCTGACTTAGAGAGCGAACTGCATCATGATCATTCAGTGGATACTAATTCAGAATTCAATTCATGTCATTGCTTTATAGCACTGTAGTATTATTAACTATATTGAAGTATACTATGCCAGTGTTTCTCAACCAGTGGTACGAGTACCCTCAGGGGTACTTCAGAGAAGTCTGGGAGGGGGGGTATGTCAACACAACTGAAATTGGGAGAAAACTGAATTTTTGTTTTACGTTTTACAGTGCTGTAGGGGTTAATTGTGGAAGAACTTTGTATGTGTGAAGCATAGGGATGGTGAGGCATGTATTCTCCCCTTCTGCTATATCTGATGAGCCAGAAGCAAGACTCTAGGAACACACACCATTTAAGATAAGCGGTGGTGCCATTGTAGCAAAAACAAGTTATAGATAAGGGTAGGGAAAAGGGCAGGAACACGTAACAATCTTGTTTACCCAGATGTACTGATCATGTAAACAAGGTCAAAGGACAAGTAGTACCAGATCGATAGTTAACAGCTGAGCCTTACATTAACAAGTAATATGTAACCCCCGGAAATTTCCAAACTGCAAAACAAGGTAGAGACATTGTATTTAAAGCTGCACCACAGTATAGCAATTTGGACTTCACTGATGGACTCTGGTACCGATGCCTCAGAAGCCTAGATGACCTCCCACTTGTCCACAGCTGAAACGGGGTCCCCAGCTTGCAGAAGGGACATAAGATGCCCCTTTTCCTATCATGTTGTTCTTTTAGGGTATGTCTAGACTGCATCCCTCTGTCAGCAGAGGGATACAGATTAGGCAGGTCGACATTGCAAATGAGGCAGGGATTTAAATATCCCACCCTAGTTTGCGTAAAAATGGCCGCTGCGTTTTGCCGATTCAGCACTTTGTCGGCAAAAAGCAGAAGTCTAGAGGGGGATCTGTTGAGAAAGCCTTTTTCGACAGATCCCTTATGCCTCCTGCAAGGAGGTTTACAGGATCTGTTGAAAAAGGCTTTCTTTCTCGACAGATCCCCCTCTAGACTGCCACTTTTTGCTGACAAAGTGCTGAATCGGCAAAATGCGGTGGCCATTTTATGCAAATTAGGCGCGGGATATTTAAATCCCTGCCTCATTTGCAATGTCGACCTGCCTAATCTGCATCCCTCTGCCGACAGAGGGATGCAGTCTAGACATACCCTTAGTTAAGGTGTACAGTTAAAATCTGTCAGGAAATAAACTGCTGCTGTTCAACAGATACTTGTGCAGCGTGTTTTGTACTTAGAGAACCCAGTGTCGGACCTGAGAATTACTCTTGCCAGCAACAAGTGCTATATTATTTTTATACTTTTTACACCCAAAAATTTCATCGCCCACCAGGCTACAATTAAGTTGTTTAAGCAAATGTGTTGCAATGGTAGAAAAAAATTTTGTGGTCTGAAAACTAGGTACTAGGGGTACCCATAATTTTTTTTAAAAGGGGGTACTTTAAAAAAAAGGGGTACTTTATAAAAAAAGGTTGAGAAACACTGTACTATGCAAAGTACATGATACCTATGGGATGCATTCATTTCTGCAGCTATAGAGAGAACTAAAAACATGAAATAAACCCCAATTTATTTAGTTTTCTGACCTTGTCACATGCACACTTGCACACCAACTGCACTAGAAATACTTGAAGCACTCCAATCTGGTTAATCAGTTTTCCTTCACAACCACCAGTTTTTCTTCTTAATAAACCCTACAACAACAAATGTTTTCTTCTTTCTCCAATCAAAAGCATAGGAATTGAAAATGACATAGGTCTAAGGACCAAGACTTGAATTATTCATGTCATGGCCAGTGAGGGTTTGCAAACTCAGGGCAACAACAAAATGATCTATACACTTAGAAATCTGGAAACATTAGTAATAAGTGGAATAAGGTATTTGTACCTTCTTCTGATGATTCACTAGATATTGGACCTTGAAATCCTGACTTTTAAGAAAACAGTTTAGAATTGTTTGGCTTTTAAATACATTAGTGTTATTTTTTCCTTTTGCTCTGCAGTGACTGTAGCAGCTTGTTTTCTTTAGTTGCCATGACTCATGGTTAAAGTGGAAATCCAGTTTTACAGATGGCTAAGACATATCAGAGCAATTAAAATGTAAAAGTCCAATTATTTTATAAAATATCTTGAAGCAAATACATAAATAAGTTTCAAAGAATGAGAACATGCTTTAGGTACATCCCCAAAACAGGAGAGAGAGCTGAAGACGAGTGTTGCTCTTACCTACAGGCACGATGGAGGCTGTTTTATTATTTGCCTCCCTACTTATTTGCAGATAGCACTCTCTTTGTGGTGATGCTGATCAATGCTTCTAGAATACTCAAGGAAGGAACTTTCTGTAAATGTTCATTTAGTGCCAGAAATGCAAATGTGTTGTCCGTAGGCCCCTAACAGTTTCTAGGAGTACAAGAAGGTACTCTAGGAACAATGTTTCAGAGTGCTCTGGGATTAGTAGACATAAAGGGCTGCCTGCCAGTAGGAATTTAGTTGACAAATATCAATTGTCAACTCACTCAAGGTTTTCTAAATATAAATAAGCTTGAAAAACAAACATCTCTGAAGCAAAAACTGCTCCATTTGAAGGCAATAGTTTATCAAATGATGAAATTATCTGTTCAGGCCTGTGAGGACCAGAGAGCTATCTATACATTTGCCTTGGCTCTCAGCTGTCATGTTACGAGCTTAGATGAGACCAGGAGGTTGTAAATTAAGGCCCTGGGGGTGACTATATTAAGAAGAAAACTGTGGATTTGGCTCTGAATGGGAAGTGTGCTCTGTAAGCTGCTCCCTATGATTTTAAACTGAAATGTTGGAATCAGCCCCATTGCTACTTCCTCCTCCACTCCCCTCCTGCCACCACTTCTACAGCCCCTGGAGCAGCTCTGGTGTGATCCAGATCGACTGGGAGCAGCTCCTGTCCCAGTTCCCCTGCTGTCACAGGAAAGGGAGGAAAGAACAGTCCTGGCTCTTTCATTCCCTGCTTCCCTGGTGAAGAGAGGAGGAGAAGGGCTCACCTGGCTTCTCCTGACACTAGTGGAACTCCTGGCAAAGGATGGCTCCTCACCCTCAGTCAGCCACCCAGGGAGGCTCAGGAGAGGTGTAAAGAGGAAAAGATGAGATGAGAAATAGCAGCATTTACAGATACCTGACATGCTGCACCATCCCCTGGACAGGTGAGAAGAGCCCATTGGCTGCTCTAATTTCCACTAGCTGACATGTGTCTCCAATAGGCTGCTACCCAGAGAGGGACAGCCAGAGCACAATGAGCTGCCATCCCACCCTCACCCTCCCAATGCACCCCTGCACCCAGGGGGGTGTAGGGAGGAGGCATAGGAGATGGCTATGGTGATTCCATGGGAATCCCCAGCAAGGAATTTACAGATGCCTTCCCTTTGCACCACCACCTGTGTGGCATAAAAGGAGCAGAACAGGAGATTAAATCTACTCCAAAGTGTTGACTATGGCTGCTTTGTTTTTCTGAAAGATTCTGTCTTCAGGCTGGCCATCACTAGATTAGATGCGCACACACAAATCCATAGTATGTCCACTGAATTCAAAGGAGTTAGTCATGATTTACATCAATGCGAATGCAAATTTTGGCCCAATGAGGTTCTCTCTTTGATGACATTTGTTCTAATCCATTTCTTAAGGGTGAACAGAAATGCCTTTTAAAAACAAACACACTCATAAACCCAATCTCTCCTCAATTTTCCCTCATATTATCCCTACATCTAGAGCCCACAAAAGTCATATTCATGTAACTGACAGCAGAATTTGGCCTCATGTAATTATTCAAGTTCTCAAAGGAATCTCATTACTTTACAAAATATTTCACATCTAAATTTTAATGGATGAAAAGTCTCAGATATGTTACTTGTTATTAATTATCTTACATTCAAAAAAGTAATAAAATAACTCAGACTGCTTATATACAGACTGTACTCAAGGTACAATGAAATTAAATGGCACAATGTACTTACGGCGAGATATGTAGCTGCATATACACTTAGAGCTGCTTCTTTGGATGGAAATGTTTTTCTGGCTTTCATAATAAGATCTGGGTTTCCAGTACAGGCATGTGCACCGCTGATGAACTGTGTGAATTGCTGACATCCAAGTGCTGTATAATTGGGTTTACAAAGTGCAAGAAAATGTGGTGCAAGATTCCCCGTTACTACTTGTCCAGCATTTACAAAGATATCTGTAGCAAACAGTCCAAATGCATAGATTCCTAAACAGGAAAACAAAGTTAATTTCCTGCTCCAGTACAATATATCGTAGTTCTATTATTTATTATTATATTTAACATAAGAATGGCCATACGGGATCAGACCAGTAGTCCATCTAGAGTAATATTTCGTCAGAAGTTTCTAACGGAGTGAACAGAACAGGGCAATTATCAAGTGATCCATCCTATCAGGCAGTCCCAGAATTAGGAAACCATGAGCTTATGGACACCCAAAGCATGAAGTTCCATCCGGACCATTTTAGCTAATAGCCATGGATGGGTCTATTGTTCATGAACTTATCTAATTCTTTTTCAAATCCACTCATATTTTTGGCCTTTACCACATCCCCTAGAAATTAATTCCACAGGCTAGTTGTGTGCAGTGTGAAGAAGTACTTCTGTTTGTTTTAAACTTCCTGCCTATTAATTTAATTAGATTCTGATGTCACGTGAAGGGTAAAATAACATTTTCTTTATCACTTTTTCCATATTCTTCATGATTTTATAGAGCTCTATCATATCCTCCCTCTCCCCCTGTTAGCTCGTTTCTGAGCTGAACATTTCCACAGTCTTTTGAATCTCTGCTCACATGGTAGCTGTTGCATATCCTTAATAGCTCCTGCCATTCAATACACCTCAAAGCACCTCCCCCCTATTGTCAAATGGTGGCATAAAGCATGTGGTGGAGTAACTAGCAGGACTTGTGCCTTAAGCACAAGGTCTGTAACTTGTTTGATCCATGAGCAGCAGTGCAAGGGACTGTGGACAGGTGCTTTCAGCTTTCTAGCCACACATATTTTGAACAAGCTTTTCCTTTTCCCCCTCAACTGCTTAAACTAGCTGAAATGGTGAATTATTTGATATAGCTGTGCACAAGCCAGCTTTGCTATCTACCATTTCTGTGTGTGGCATGTTTACCAAAACATCAGCGTAGTATGGTAAAGATCTATATTTAAGAAATTACTTATGCTGAAGGATTTAAAATGAAACAGACATCAGGGAAGTATCAGCCTTGTGTATATATTGTTTTATTAGCGTGGAAATACATGTATCTGATTATTCAAAGGAAAAGCAGATTTGCTACTATTTAACATACATGTTACATTTCTTACCATTCCTGCTGGGAACAGTAGCTAGCACTAGCAAGAAGGACAGTCTAGAAACTAGAACACCAGCCAGAGACGTAGCATATGTAGGTTCCATTTCTAGCCCAGCCACAGATTTCCTAAGCAAGTCTAAACTACTCTGTGCCTCAGTTCCCCATGTACAGATGGGGACAATATTACCTCCTAATCTGTCAGAGTGTTTTGACAATAAATGTGTTAATGACGGTGAGCACCTGGATGCCACGGAGGAGGGAGCTGCAGAAGTACCTACACTACTAACAGTTGCTCTTCTTTTAGACATTGCAGCAAAGCTTAGAACCAGAATGATTTCTGAGGTGGCTGTTACTGAACCACATATAACATTCATTTGGATTTCTAGAAATCACTGAAAGGTAGATTATTCCTGGGTGGGTCTGCATGGGAAGACTCCCTCAGGCCCCAGAAGCACACTGCTCCCAAATGGGTGGGAAGGACGCATGGCTTTAGGGCCAGTGAGAGGGTGGGACCAAAGAACAGTTTTCTCCTTCCTTCTCTGTCCGATTGCTCCTTGCTTCTGCACACTTGAGGGTTCATTGAATGAGCAGGAGTGCATGCACAGGCTACACACGTCCCTACACAAAGTAACCAAGTGGTGGTAGCTCCTTGCCCCATCTCTTCTCATCCTCCTAGATCCACACAAAGCCCCAGCATAGTTTTATCCTTAATGATTTCCACAAGCCCAATAGTATTGCTGCAGGTTGCACCTGCATAAACTAGGACCAGACAGCTCCTGGGTCAGGAGGTCAATGACAGGGGGGAGCCCTGCAGGGCTGATGGCAGTGGGGCTGGAGCCAGCAGCAGCCCCGAGGCAGGGAGGTACGATGGCAGGGGCCTCCCCATGTCTGTCAAATTCCCTCATTCAGGACCAGTCAGGTCCAAGGGTGCCAGACTAGGGAGGTCCAACCTACAGTCCAAACCTGTGAACCGGCTGGAATGAGTCTCTAATGGAAAGGTAGCAATGCCACAGAAATGTTCAGGCTATAAAGTATGGCACAGCTATGTGCTCCTCTTACACAATAGAGCCATAAGGGAGGGCTTGAGCACCCCTAAGGCTTCACCTCCTGCTCTGGGCTGCGTCTGAGAATCTCAACTGAGCCTTGCTATGGCATCGCTGCATTTATCCAAAGGTTACAAGAAGTGACGTTTGGAAACAATTTTATGGATGTTGTAAGTGGTATTTTCCCCAATGAAAGTTTGCGCTGCACAGAGTGGTAACAGAGAGACCTGGCCCTTCTGAAGTCTGTGGAAGAGCTGGCATTGACATCAGTGAAGCCAGAGCTCCAGCCTACATGTGTACAATGGTAATACAGGCTTTGACTCCACAAAGCTCCTAAGCATGTGCTTCGCTTTAAACAATATAATTAAGTCTCAGTGATGTCAAGTTGGACACATGTACATGATGTGCTGGTAGCCAAGCCAAAGACCCTAAGAGCCGAGCTACCTCTATATTCCCTGTCTGTAGTGGGCCTGGTCAGCCAATCTACCCTGCTGCAGGTCTGCTGACCATGTCTCTACCTTCAGTAGGCCAGAGTGTAATTTTTAATTAAAGAGGTGCCAGGGCTCAAGCAATTTTTTTTATATTCATAACTGATGCAGCAAGCCCAGAGGTGCTGGGGCTATGAACTGCCAACCCTCGAAGTGACAGAGCTCAGCATAAATTAAGCACAGCCTGCACCCAATTCTTGTTATCTGTGCTGCTGCTAATAATGGCTAGTCACCCAACACTCCCACTGACTGCACAAAAGAGTAGTGCTAAGCCTACAGAGGAGTCCATACACGGGGAAGAAACCCATTACATATGTAAGTGCTATATGTGAAACACTTGATGTTACATAAAGCTTTTCCTCCTTTGAAATCTTACGATACTATTTGCATTCATTAAACCATGAAAGCATTAACTTTGCTCATACCAAGGAATCGGATGGTTCTGCGCACCAGTGGATTTATATAACAACAGTCTCCAGTTAATATGGTTTTTTCCTGGTTTTCAAAATCCCTTGTTGCTAACTGTAGGCAAAACACTGCAGTTTCTCCAACGATTATCTAAGGAGGGAAACAAAAGGGAAAGACATGGCACATCAGAGTTCAGCAAGTATAAATACTAATGATGTGGAGATGATTGTTTGTTTGGAGGGAGAGTTAAGACAGGACAAGACAAACAACAGAAACCCACATAAGTGAGTCAAGTCCTGCACAGTTCATCGCTTGTGAAGGAAATAGGTCGTATAGCTCGCTTAAGTTTATTTGCATAAAAGGAGGAGAACCTTTTATAAGACTTGGAACTTACACCCACAACCCACTTTGCAGGGGAAAAACCTGTTTAGTCAAGAGTCATTGACTACATAATACCTGAAAGGTGCATAAAAACATCGGGGGTGAAGGGCTGATGCTGTGAGGTGCAGAATGCTCAAATCCTATTGATTGCAAAGGGCACTCAGCACCTCACAACAGTGGGCCCTAAATCATTTGATCACAGAGGAGATACTCACTCTAACGCTTCTGTCCACATCAGGGACTGTTTGGCCACCACAGGTATTTCCGGGACTACGCTAGCATATATTGCTAAGTGAGATTGTCAAGTTCAATATTAGCTTTGTTCATCACACTTCAACAAAATGCCCTTGCTAAGATCTGAACACTCACTGGATTCTGTTTCACACTGTACATTCTTTACATCAAAATGGATTCATATTTGAAATGCTTTTAGACCTCACGCTTTTCAGCTCTGTAAGAATGGAATCATTTGGAAACACTAAGCAAATGCCAATTTGAAATTTCAAGTAACCTTTAGAGTGTACATCATTTTAACATATGGTTACACACTGCCCTTGAATTGCATGTGCCAATGCATGATAGTTGTGACAGGGTCAGGCCAGAGGGCTACTGGAGAATGATAGAAGGGAAATATATTAGCCCTAGATTAAATAGGTCCTTGTTCCCAGGGTAAACTAACAAGGGCTGATCCAGAACCAGAAGTGACCTGTCTTGGGGAATCATATCTGCAGTTTCTTAGTAAGTGGGGGAAGCAGACTTGAAGTGGTTGCCTGAACTGAACCCTCACGGGAATGTGGGATTCCCTGTGAGAGTCTTCCTGGAGCTGATCAAGGCCTGCAGGCTGCCTCCCCCACTTATTAAGAAATGGATCTACTATTCCCCAAGACAGGTTCCTGCTGGTTCTGGATCAGCCCCTGTTAGTTTACCCGGGGAGCAGGGAGCTATTTAATTTAATTTAAGGCTAATATAGTTCCCTTATATCACTTTCCTGTAGCCCTCCGGCCTGACCCTGTCACATAGTATAAAGCTCAGCTAAAACAAATGTGTATACACAACTGAATTTTTGTATACAGAGTACTAAAGTTTAACAGCATGTACAGTGTTGTTTGGTAAAGGTGATCTAGTGAATGAAGTATAGGGTTAAGGCACTGTATATCAACTTGCCAGGGTTCAGTTCACTATGTGATCTTAGACAAACCATTTTGCCTGTTTGCCCTCAGTTAACCCATCTACATGAAGGGAATAGCATGCCCATTTACACTGCACTTTGAGAACTCTAGATGTAAAGTGGTATACTGAGTACCTTGTTATTAAATTCTGGCCAGAGAGCAAACCTTATGCAAATAAACAATGCTGTATTATGTTCCAATTTTTTTTTAAATCATCACATAACAGGAAATAATTAACCTTTTTAAAACCACAAAGTGTGTGTGCTTTATGAGCTATAATTTTCACAACAGCATCACATCACTATACATAGGAAACTGCAGGTAAATGCAATGAGCAAGTTGCAGACATCAGACTAAAGGTCACATTATCTGACTCAGTTATTATTTAGATTCCAACAGAAAATGTTTTGCTGGATTGGGAGATGGACTACTCACCCACACAGGGGAGGAAATGGCTTGTCAGTAATAATGTAGTCCAAATAACAAACAACAAAAACTCAGGGAGGTTATCTGGTTGGAATGGAGGGTTCAGATACACTGAACTTTGATTTCTCTGACTGTAGTCAGAAGCCAGTCTAACTGCATACTTTTAAAATTAAACACAGCAAATCCAGAACACAAACTACCAAACTTCCTTCCTCTCTCTATACTCCTTTTATCAAGTTATGATTCAGAAACAGTTAAGTACATGTGTGAAGTTTAACTCAACCTTGAATCTGAGTTCATCAAAAACAATGGCAATGGTAACAAGAGCTCAGCTTAACAACTCCTACAGCTTTCATGATAAAAAGCTTTAAATATGTGATGCAATGGCTGAAACCTCTTAAGATTTGTTATATGCTTCACAGATTTCTCCCCACCCACATGGAGAATAGAAAAATCTAGGATTTAATATTAGACATTTTGGACCAGATTCTACCCTTCATTACACCTATGCCACTCCAAAGTGTGTCAGTGGAATTTCTCAAAATATCCACATTGTAATTAAAAGAAGAATCTGGCCCCCCCTTAATATGAATTCCGTACATGTACATGCCATAATACAGAGCGCTGGTGCTGTGATGTAGTGGGGTGTACCTTGCTGGTTGCTATGCTGGGTCGTGGGTTGTGAGTGACCTCCCCTGGCTGCTGTCTGCACCACAGCCCAGCAGGGCAGGGGATGAGTCATTATGCAAAGGGGTCTTCAAACCTGTCTGACCACCTGCCCCCCCCAGGGAGAGAAACAAAGGAAGGTGGAATGCCGCCCTGGCTGGGGGCAGGGCTGGAAGAGAGTGAGTTAGTTTTCGGTCTGGGAGCACGGAGGAGACAGCCTAGGGAAGGAGCTGGGGAGTGGGCTGGGATTGTAGGGCCCAGCCACCCCCCATCTCCAAGGGGGGGCACTGAGGCCTCTTAGCTGCAGTTCCTGTAACCAGATGACAGATGCTGTGCTGTATCCTGGAGAAGCAATAAACTCCCTCTATTCTACTGGCTGGTGGAGTCTGTTCGTGCCATTACGGGGGTGCAGGAGACGGGGGAACCCCAACGCGTCATCACAGGTGCTTGCAAACTCAAAGCAGCTTAGCATCTCTGAATCTGCTGATCCATATTTCTCTCTCCTATGAGTTTCCCTTCTTGGTTTATAGAGAAGCTGGGGATTTCAATGGGACAACCAGGCTTTCCAAGTAACTCCCATTTCCAGGCAGGAGAGGAGCCCTTGTCCATAACTTTTCAGCTCATCTGCAATGGTTGTATCGGAGTCCTGACAGGCAGCAGTGACAGGTCTTCTTCTGCACCTCCTATCTATGTGGTAGGCCAGGCAAACACAAGTGCCACTCACAGTATATTTATACAATAGTGTTCTGCCTCTGAGGTGAAATAAGTTATGCTGGTGTTGAATGGCCAGGATGTTTGGGAATGCTGCTGTAAGCAGAGCTGTTGATGTGTCTTAGCTATAATGAACAATGAGTGGAATAAGGCATTGTGCACAACATGCAATCATTAGTATTCCTGCAAGACCTGAGTGTTGATGGATTTCTCCCAGAGTTTGATGATTTAGCTCTGCAGTCAGCTCTGATAAATTGTTCTTCCCTCCCCACAGCCTTTTTCATGGGCACAACTCTGCCCAGAATTCAGCCTCCATTGCTGCTAGAAGGTGAATTACCCCTGAGTCTCACAGCAGATCCTGAGCCAGATTCTGTTTCCTACTCCAGCATATATCCCTCACCCCTACACCTCCATGGATAGTCATCTCTACAGGGCATAGGGCCCATCACCTCTCCTCTACCCTGCCCCTTTGCTATGGTTTGACCACACAGTATGGACTAAGCAGAAGCAATTGCTGCAATCTGTCCAGCACAGAGGCTGCTATGGTACCCAGGTTTGCATTTGGGAGATGTTGCAATGGGAGGGAAATTTTATTTCAAGTTTATTGAATTAAATGTGATTTCCTCTGCACTTGTTTCAATAAATCCCCAAACAATTATTTTCCTTGATATTGTTCAAAGCCCAAAATGAAAAATGCTGTTAGATAAATTAGTAAATAATTAATCTGTTATCCATGGTAGCACTGATACACTTATAGGAATACAAACATACTGATAATCATGAAAAAATGACAGATAGTAGCAGTATTCATTAGGTTGTTTTGTGTGCATTATGCTTGTTAGATTGGATCACTAAAGTAAAGAGCACAAACAAGAATTCAAAGGGCATGGATGGAGTCTGCAATTATAGTTTTGTTGAGAATGAATCCCAGATTTAAGAGACTGTTGAGATGGAATTACAATGTGTAAGGTCTCAGGAAAGCAAGATATGAATTTTCCCAAACAGAAGTAATTTTACACTGTATGAGTTGCAGTAACTTTCTTATTTGAAGAAAATGAATTGCTACCTTTCTAACATTCCTCACATTAAATAAAATACTGACTATATATAGGTCTTTAAAAATCTTTAAGTCAAAATGTGATTTACCAAGTTGTGATTTACCAAAATGTGATTTACCATGTGATTTATAGTAAGGTTAGCAGGAGAAAGATGGTGTAAGTGGTTAGGGAACAAGTCTAGAACTTGAGACACCCATGTGTCAGTCACTTCTCTGTCACAGCCTCTCTCTATGATCTTGGGCAAGTCACCTGGACTCTGTGCCTTTAGTTTCCTATTTGTAAAACTGGGATAGTGATCACTTCCTTCCTCACAGGAGTACTGTAATTAAAGGATTGTGACATGTTCAGATACTATCATGACAGTCATTAAGATAGAATGCAGAGGATATGCACATTACATTTTACGTTGCAAACTTCATTATGAGTACTAAAATCTCCACAGAGAAGCAGAGTCATACATACAGAATCAGACACACACAAAATAGAGCACAAAATGCTAAACTATAGGCAAAGTTGTCTGCCCTACACTTAACCCTCTCCATGGCAAATATCTTTCCTGTAGTTTGATCCATGCTACACCCAGTTCTTCAAATTGAGAGGAGGGAAGTCTAACAGTATTACTATTTTAAAAATATAACTTAATACCTTGTTTGTTTTCATGGCTGTTATGCACTGGTTCCACAGATTCAACAGCGTTCTACAATGTAAGTCCTTTTTCTGTTCATTTTTCAGGGTGACTGTAGCATTTAGCACATATTTCCTAGATTGGCTCCCATTGCCAAAATCATTTCAGTTTTTTCTGCATTAGTCATGGTATGATACTACCTCCTGAACAATCCAAATCTTCTCTAATAGGGTTGCACTGGTGCTTATCTTCTTTCAGTTTTAGCCTCATGTGTACATTTTGGTTATGACTAGACTACATCCCTCTGTCGGCAGAGGGATATAAATGAAGCACTTTGAAAGTGCAAATGAAGCCAGGATTTAAATATCCCATGCTTCATTTGCATAATCACGTAATGGCACTCTTTCGAAAAAACGCGATTTCAAAATTGAAACCGCAGTCTAGACGCGGGTCTTTCGAAAATGGGGCACTTTTTCAAAAGACCCTGTAAACCTCAGGATCGTTCAAAAAAGCACCCTGTTTTCGAAAGAACCGCGTCTAGACTGCGGTTTCAATTTTGAAATCACGTTTTTTCAAAAGAGCGCCATTACGTGATTATGCAAATGAAGCGCGGGATATTTAAATCCCGGCTTCATTTGCACTTTCAAAGTGCTTCATTTACATCCCTCTGCCGACAGTGGGATGTAGTCTAGACGTAGCCTTAGAGATCTATTTTGTATATTACCTAACCATTTATATGGTATATTCCAAACAACAGAAGCCCTAAAGTCTGAACCCTTTTCCAATTTGAAATATCACTATACACCTTTGATCTAGAATAGCTGTGACCTCAGTGGTTTGTCAAAGTACAGGATAAAGAAGTACCCTTCTTCTAATTACATAAACATGCACCCTTTGTCTGCTGTGAACAGTTGGAAGCTGAAAATATCCATATAGGTTAGAATCATGTACTCTAGAACAGATTTTTCATGGACCTCCCCTCTTATTCACAGTTGGTTCTTTCATTCATGATTTAATAACATCTCAGGGTATGTCTAGACTACAAGCCTCTTTCAAAAGAGGATTTTTCAAAAGATTCTTTCGAAAAAGCTTCTTTCAAAAAAGAGCGTCTAGACTGCAACCACTTCTTTCGAAAAAGCAGGCCGCTTTTTTCAAAAGAGAGCACCCAAGCAGTCTGGATGCTCTCTTTTGAAAAAGCCCTGTTTGCAATCAAGAAGGTGTAGCAAGTTTCACTGTAGCAAGTTTTTGTGGAAGAAAAAACTTCTGCAAAATGTGGGTTTTATCTAGCAGGTTGGTTTCAATAAGAGTTTTTTCTCAGAAAGGGCTGTAGGGCTGAGGGGTTTTGTCTTGCTGTTGCTGTTCTTTCTTTAGCTTAAAATAAAAACAAGATAGCACTGCATTTTTGGCCAGCATTCACCTTCCAGTGATATCAATATTCACCTTTGAGTGACAGCAGCATCCTAAAGAGCATGCAAAATCTAGCAGCATAAATTGTGGTGCTGACTGATTTTGCAGGCCAGCTCCACAACCTCCTTTAAAGTAAAATTGGCTTATGAGGTGACAGCCCTGGCAGAAAAAGTGGCAATATTACCAACAGTAGCAATTTCAAGTTCATTATGCAGAGCTTTCCCTCTAGGCCATTTTCTTTGTGGTTTCCTCATTCTTATTGCTTGTTTAAACTAACCGAGAAAGCCATTGTTTGTTTCACCTAAGCACATTTCTTATTGTAAATATGACCAAAAGTTTTGAGGAAAACAACAAAAAAAAATTCTTCTGAAGGAAATGTATCTGTTGTCCATTACACAGAGAATAATCCTCCTGCCCTTCAGCATGTAGAAATGCTATCACACTGAGTAATCACTCAGTTGTGAGAAGATGCAAAAAAAAAAAAAAATCAATTTATCAGTAAGGGTATGTCTACACAGCACAGTTATTTTGAAATAAGCTATTTTGAATTTTTTAGAAATAGCTTAATTCAAAATAGCACATGCACACTACAGGGAAGCCTCAAAATTAGTCTGAGGCAGGCTTCCCTAATGTGGATGCACTATCTTGATTACTCCCCAGGAAGCACTGGGGAGTATTACTTTCAATGGCCCTGGGGAGGAGCTATTTCAAAATAGCAGCAGTGGAGCATCCACATTACCGCGATTTTGAAATAGCTATTTCAAAAGAGGTGTTATTTCTCATGCAATGAGGTTTACCGATTTCAAAATAAGCCATCCATTATTTCAAATTCATTTCAAAATAACAGAATTGCTGTGTAGACACACCCTATATGAGCAGCAAGAAAAACTCAGAAAATATCCTTAATTTTCAATGTGGTTCCTTATCCAGATTTAGGAAAGGGGGTGTGTGTGTGTGTCAGTTCAATGGACTTAAAGTTACCATGGGAAAATATTAATATATGCAATTAGATTTATAAATATTAGCAGCTTTAGCACAAGTTTTATAATGTAGAAAAATGTAGGTTGCATATCAGTCAGTAAATTAGCTATTTCTAATGGTTAGAAATGTTCTTTATTTCACTTTATGATATATGGTATGGTTAGTCATTATATAAAAACAGTGAAAGTTATTCACTCTCCATAAATGTTACTCCGGCTCATAGGTGAAAAGTGCATATTAATCAGACACTTTAGAATCAGAGGTCTTCAAGGGAATGCTATGAGAAAGCACTTTATAGAATACGAGTGACTAGCTTTGTCACTCATCCCTCAGCCTTTGAATTACAATAATTTGATATACTGTTATATTTCAGCAGTACAAAACAGTCTTTTGAGGTGCGTTGTGGCTAAAAGCTTTCTTGTACTGAGCTTTTGTACTTATCTGTGAGAACCCTTCTATCCTCTATTGAATGTTTACATGGCCCCAGAGGTGAGTTCTCCATATAACATACTATGTTGCGAACATAGGAGATGCATCATCTGGGACCAGCACTCAGACACAAAAGACTGGTTTTAGATATGATTATAGGGATTTAGATTTAGGCTATTTCTATAAGGGTGGCGTGTCAGTCTTGACCAGCTATGTACACAGATTTTGAGGTGCTAATGCCTGATCATGCAAAGGGGGAGGTGCACAATAAGCCCTTGTGTGCAAGGAACTGCCGTGGAGAGATTCTGCCTGTCTGAGGAATAATCTCTTAGCACCACCTCCTCCAACTCTATAGTTTTGCATTATCCCCCCTACTCAAGGCTCTGAGTTAAAAGGCAAAGTCTAGTCCTCTGGATTGTTGTGTCACAGAAAGGCAGCATCCAACAGTCTGTTATACATGGAAACTCCTTGGATGAATAGGAAATGGATAAAACACTGGAATCATTATGGAGATGCTCTTAGCATTGCTATTTTGGGGGCCCAACAGGCTGCTCCTTTAAAATTATGTCACTGGTACCATTGCATGTTGCTGGGACAAGGGGAACATTCTGGAATGTCACATTATAGACAGAAGAGGCAGTAGATAATCAACCACAATTCTCTCTACAAATAGAGCTGGTGAGGAAGGTGACAGTGGCATGATGGCCAGTAGTCATTACCACTTAGTGCAAGTGGGACTCAGAGAAAGGCATGAAATATATTGCTACACCAAGTTAACATGAGGACATTGGGAAACATGGTGATTGAAAGCAGAAGCAAACAGTTGTTTGTGCCTAATAAAGTGCATTGGTGACATTGCTGTAGACATGCTTAACTATGCAAACCTATCAGCCATGTAATATTAGCAAGCTGCAGGCTAAAACGCTGTTCTGCAATTGGCAACTGAAGGGCTAATTTCTCCTCCGGGCTCACAGATGTCTCAAAGTTGTCCACATTCAATCAAGTGTGAACACACCTCATCCTGAATGTAAAATATCAGTAAATACATTGAATTAGTAGCTTTGGCTTTTAAAAAGGTGCCTAATATTTGTAAAGCAAGGTCAGTTTGTGTAAGGTCCCACCATTATTTTTCTCAGGAGAAGGTAAATGCCATGCAGCATTGCTGGAGCACACTTTGGGTCTTATCCTCAGCCCACTGAAGTCAATGGCAAAGCATGCAGTAAAGCAGTGGTCCCCAACGTGGTGCCCGCGGGGCGCCATGGCGCCCGCCGGGGCATTTATGTGCACCCGCCGAAACATCTGGGCTGGCCCCGCCCCCGGCGCGCAGCACATGCATGGTGCTGGCCCCGGGCACGTGGCGCATGGGCGGCCCCTGCCCCAGGCATGCAGCACATGCACAGTGCCGGCCTCGGGTGCAGGGCGCGTGGGCGGCCCCTGCCCTGGGCGCGCAGCACATGTGTGGTGCCGGCTCCGGGCGCGTGGCGTGTTTTGGATAATGGTGGTACTTCCTGCTTCATCTGTGCCTTGATTTGCAGCATGTCAGAAACTAATTTCAATAACTCTGCAGAAGTTTGGACCTAGGCTATCTTCCACTCTTTCTAATCCTCCAATTTTCTCAAGAACAGAGGAAAAACAAAAGCATTTCTGAGATTCCTGAAAACCCCTGACTTGCCATACTTTAAAATATATTGTAAAAAATAGAGATGATCCTCTCCCTCTACTCCCATCCCCAAACATTTCCGTCATGTTTGGAGATGTTGCTCTTATTCCGAGTATCATTATAGTATGCATAGTTGTCACTCACTAGTGTGTTTAATAGAGCAGGTCTTGTGCCACTAGTGATTTACATGGGAACTGGCAAGTATCTGGTGTGATCATCTCTGGATGGAATTGCTGCCTGAACTTGTATACATTTTGCAGATTTTGGGCTAATCATATAGTTTTTATTCAAGCCATTGAGATTAGAGGATCACCCCCTGTACCATGTATCATTAAAGGATCACACCCTGTACCATGTATCAACACACTGTGGTCTAGTATTGGAATTAAATGCTACTGCCCAAGAGACTGATGTTTGTCACTAACGTTGCTTTGGCTTTTCATGCCAGACAAATGGATTTGCAAAGTCAATATTTGTACCTCCTCTTGGCTCCTAACGGTCACCATTAATCATTATTTGAGCCATGATTCCAAAGAAACTTAAATAAAACTAATAACAACAAATAGTCACCATTTTGCAAAACTTTTTCTTTATCTTCTAAACAATGTAACTGCTTCCTTTGATGCCATACCTCTAGCACTATTCTAATTATTAGGGCCCCTATACAAAACTCTACTCCTTCACATGTATCTTTAGGCTGCTAACTACCAGCCCAATCGCTCTAGCTTTTTCCTGTTTAAGTTAGTGATAAAGCTCCCAATGAGTTCAACTGGAGGAGGATTGGCCCCTAAATCCTCTGGCAATTAGGAATGAGATCAAATAAATGTGGGGTTGAACCATGAACTCTAAAAATGAATGCTGCCCTAGAACTACCTGAACTAATGCCAGTAAAGTTGATAAAGGGCTAAGTGTCAACTTACGAGGAAGGAGTATAATGTTCACATAAATCAAATAGAAGAGATCTGACAAAAATGTGAGATTTGCCCATTATCATTGTAATTATCTTACAGTATTTACTTATGGCCCTCAAAATTCTAAGTAATTACTATATAAAGATGAAATATAACTAGAGATGAATTAAAGACACACTAATTTCCCTAATGGAGAAATACCTGATGGCATGGAATTATTAGACTAAATTCAACTTCATTTTATCTTCTGTACTTTGAGCATACGTATAGCATCTCTTCTGGGCCTCTGATTTGGTTACTGATGATTTCGGAAGTAAAATCCTGACCCAATTTAAGACTATATCTCGAGCACAAAACCAACAGTAAAATTCTGAATAACCAAACACTGAAATACAGATTACTTACATTATTTCTAATGTGTGCAAAAGACAGAAGAGAATCCTGATGAGGGAATGAGATCTCAATCTTTATTGAATGTTTGACACACATGGAAGGAGCCCAGGTAAAAATCCTGGCCACACAGAAGTCAAGAGCAGATCTTTCACTGACTTAAATTAGGTCAGGATTTTACCTTAGAAATCATCAGTAACCAAATCTGAGGCCTAGAAGAGATGCTATAAGTATGTATTAATAAGCAGGGACAGGGCTAGAAAACAACAAACTACAGGTTGAACCTCTCTCATCCAGAATTCTCTGGTCTAGAAACATCCATAATCTGGAATTGTTTTAGTTAGCCAGGTGTCCACTTTTCATGGATGTGGCCAAGTTTTCTGTGGTCCCATAAAGTTTGTTTACAACCACCATTCCTGGCTCTCAGTGTTCTATGCTGTTATTTAGCTCTAATTTATTTCTAAGTATATGTCTACACTACAAAGAAAAGTCAGAAAAAGATATGCAAATTGCCGCTTTTCTTCCGAAATAGGCTTTTCCAACATTTGGCCTGTCTACAAGGGGCCAAAAGTCAGAAAAAAAACCTCTTTCAGAACATCCCTTCTTCCTCGTAGAACGAGGTTTACAGGGATGCCAATAAAACGCGTCTGCTTTTCCAAAATTGTTTGGAATTATGAAGTGCAGAGATAGCCTAATGTACACTAACAACCCAGTAAATAGTGGAAGCGTTGGTAATGCTGCTATACAATATTGACCTCCTGTGGTCAAAAAATTCTTTGATTCAGGACCAATCAGGTCCTGAGGGTGCCCCTTATCTAGGCAGCCCAAAAATAACAGGTTAAGTGGTAGTGGTAGCTATTGATAGGCACAGAGACAACAGTGTAAGACCATGTCCTGAAGTCCTTTACTCCCCTCCACACTTGAGGGGCTATAATTTCACTGTGTCCAATTACTTCTCATTGAGAATGTTGCTACAATAAATGAGTTTACTGAAGTGATGTTTATTAGAGATAAAATTTTAATGAAGGTTTAGAAATGGGAGCAAAGAGTTATTTATATAATTTAAGCATTAGAGGGTTTAATGGTTACTATGTAGTTAGCTAATCCATACAAGTCTTTTCATAGTATAGTACATGCCAGCAGCATAAATTCCTTTCCTATTTACTTTAATTTAGGAGTACATGAAAACAGCATGGCTCAACATAGAATTTTTGTTCATAGAACCAAGAAACCAAAATGGTGCATCTACATAAGTTTTTTTTTAGCCAAAAAACCCCAAATCATAGTGTTGTTAGCTGTACTGGGTGGTAGGAATGGCAAGAAAGGTAGATTAGACTGGGCTCCAGATGCAAGTGGCGTTTATTTTACAAGGAATATACCATTATTTTATAACTAAATACCTAATGTAACTAGACATAATTGGATGTGTCACATGTCTTGGGAAAAACAGAGTTGAACTGAGGCACATATTTTAATGAAGACTGGATTATATCTGTATTAAAATATTAGGGATTGAAAATTTGTGAAACTGATAGGCTTCAATGCCGACTTTACTGTGGCTTTTTGTTATTCCTCTCTGTGAAGATAATAAACAGTATGTAGTTAAAATATGTAATTGCTATGTGTGTTTACACTCATTAAATTTAAAATCAGTATTTGGGCCAATATCTCATACTTTAGTCAGCCAGAGCTCTCTTTGGAAACAGGAGTTCCAGGTGTGGTAGGAATGCAGAGTTGTGTTGCTGCGTATTTATACACGTTTAGCGATACTGTTTGAACCTCTCTAGTCCAGGACTTTCTGGTCTGGCAACATCCATGGTCTGGCATCCTCAGGGACCTTGTAGGTGCTTCAGGGTTGGAGCACTCAGGGGAAAAACCATGGTGGCAGTACCATGCATGTTGCCAGAGCAGAGAGCTATGGCAGCAGGGAGCACAACACCAGTGGGACTGGCTGGGGCCAGAAGTGAGGCCGGGCCGGCAGCCAGGAGCCTGGTGGTAGGGAGCTTGGCCTGGGCCAGGAGCAGAGACTGATGACTAGGGCCAGTGGCCAGTAGGGGAGCCCAGCAGCTGGGAGTAGAGCATGGAGGCCAGCAGCAGAGGGGCCTGCATTGACCTCCCCTGGTCCAGCAAATTCTCTGGTTCAGGACTGGCCAGGTCCCAAAGGTGCCAGACTAGGGAGGTGAACCTGTATTAGGATTTTTTCAGATGCTTAGCTGTTCAGGAGTGGTGTTGTCATATGCCTGACACTTTGAATAGCACCAATTACAAAAGATTTACTTCTTTGTTGGTATTAAAGCTTTGTCAGTCTTTTCCATCTGGGTGACTATATGGCTCTTTCATTGTCCTTGGCTTTCAACTATTTCCACAGGACAGATTCTATCAGGTTCTACCTGTTTCTCAAGTTTTTTGCTACATTTCCTGATGCGCATTCTGAATCTTCTCCTCTTCTAGTCATCTTGTGCCTCACAGTCTAATATTACAAACACATGTCTTACAGGCAAGAGATGAGAAAACTTCCCTCACCCTCTCAAAGTATTACAAATGCATTTAGCTAGAATTATAAACATATTTAGCAAACTGTGATGAACTATGCAGCTGCCCAGGGAATTGAGGAAGAGGGGGTGTGGAAGGGAAAGCATCCACAAGCCCACTTCTTTCCTTTCCACATATGTAAGATGTAGGAGGGCAGGAAAGTGGACAGAGTCTTGGCTCCCCGCTTCCTTCCCACACAAATCCCTAATCAACACAGCTGAGCCAATGCATCAGAGGAAGTAATCTGTGCCAGATGGGAACAGGGAACCAGCAACCAAATTGTGACTCTCAATCTGGTTAGCTCCAAGAAGAGCAAAGCTACTAGATGCCCTTTATTTTGAGCTCAAGGAAAAGCCACCATTACTCTTTTTTTCCTAGGTTAGGCCTCATACAAAACCACATTTTACCTTTTAGGGAGATTTGTGAAAAATTATTCTAATTGCAAAACCATCCAAATTCCTCCCTGCTCCATTTCTTCTGACTTGAGTGAAGATACAGAGGAGATAAATGTACCAAATATTTCCATGATATAAGCATAGGAGGGTGCTGCTTGCTGTCAGGGAAATGACACTTAACCTATATATTTCTATACAAAAATGCTGTTTTGAAAATTAGAATATATACTCATTTTCCTAGTTCCTAAGACTTATCCTATGACATTACAATCCATAAATTATTGGACCAACTTCAGCTGGTGGGGGAGAATTTTTCAAGTTAACACAGAGCTTTTGGTCTTTGAACTCTGTGTAAGCCAGAAAGCTCATCTCTCTCACCAACAGCAGCTGGCCCAATAAAAGATATTACCTCACCCACCTTGTCTCTCTAGTATTCTGGGATCAACACAAGTACAACACAGCATACAATCCATCAATGGCATTTTACTGCATTCTATTTATTTGTTATGGTTTCACATAAATATAGTTATTTTCCTCTCACCTCCCAGAAGATGGTTTGAGGAGTTGATTCCACAAGAGATAATCCTGTCTTATTCAGAATGTGAAAGACTTCAATATCATCCAAACGATGGCAATAAAGATCAAAAACTTTGATGGTTTTATTTTTAATTATATATACAAAGAAACAGCTCTTTAATTGCACATAATTAAGTAATAAGCATAAACACCTGTGTATTTTCCTATACCGGGGCCTTAGTTGCTATAGCTGTGTAATACAAATCCTTATTACAATCCAAGACAACTATATATGGAAATGAAGTTCCACGTATTGATTCCAACATCATTCTTGAATAAAAAGTGACAGGCAACTAGCTGATTAAAGAAAATGTTCAGAATATTATTCAGAGTTTGAATGACAATGAAATCATGAGTCAGATTCCTTTAGTAACTGCATGCCACCCACATGCCTAACACCACCAAAATGGTGTTTGAGAATGTTACATAGAGAAGGAAAAATAATCAGCAAAGCACATTAATGGACTGATTTCAGTTTTTGAAAGCTAGCGTGTTATAATCTCTATCAAAACTCCGAATTACCTTGTTAACAAAGGTTTACTTTCAATAAACCAAACCCCCCAAACAACAACAACAAAAAATCCAAAGACACTAATAAAGATCAACTACTGTAATTTATAATGGAGGAAGAAGCTCAAAATAGAAGCAATTTAAAATTATACTATACATTGCTTATGGCAAGTGAAATTCATTTGACCATGAAATCATATGAAACAGCATGTATATATGGGACCAGGACCTACATTTTTAAATGTACTCACTTATCAGACAAATAGACTAAATGAAATCAAAATAATCAAATTTCATAGTCATTTTCAACTGTAGATCTCAGAGTACTTTTCAAAGGAAAATCAGTCTTATCCCTGTGTTACAGACATGGAAACTCAGCCACAAAAAAGATGAAGTGACTTTTTTAAAGTAACGCAGAGGGTTACTGATAGCCAGGAACAGAATTCTGATCTCTTGAATCCCCATCTGACGTCTTACGTACCAGACCATGCTGCATCTACATAACTAAATATTAAAGTCTGGGTTGCAAAAAATGTTCACAGAGTTTATTCATTTTTAGAACAAGATATCCCATGGAACTGCTGGAGAAGTGGCCTATTAGCCTCAGCTACACTTTATATACATCCTAAAAAGATATTCCTGTGAAATCAGCGTCGGCGACATATGTCAAAATTTCAAACATATCATAGTTTTCAGTGCAAAAAACCGGAATTATAAGTAGCTTTTGCTATTTGTTTTGGCTGTCATTTATTGCATATCATATGGCCATATAAATCCTCAATCCTGTATTATGTGCAATGAATAACAGTTATTTAGCATGGTAAGTAGTTTTCATTCTCCATTATAGATTTAAAACAATGTGCCATGTGATTTAGGGATTTATACACAGGATTATTTGAACTCACAACATTGTCTCTTAACCATAAGTGAATCATTTAAGGACAAACAAGCATTCAGCTGTTGAAAACAGATTCTGGAGCCAATGCATGGATTAAAACACATGACCCAGAGTTGGCTCACGAGCCTTAGCGCTGCATTCAGTAAGCATAGTAGGTGTTGTGAATTCCATTTTGGTATACTTAAGTATCTTTTGTGCTGTAATGGTGATTTGGATTCCAACAAAATGGCAACAGGAGGAGAAAACAAACACCACTGAATGGCTCCCAACAAGAAAGGTTAAAGTTCTGATTTGTATCCTGGATGTACAGTTTACAATGCCACTGGCCTTTTGTTTTACTATGTGAGAGCAGAATGAGACTCTAAAATAATGTATTTGCCCTGGTATCTGTGCTGACAGTCCAAAAGGTATAACACTGTCTGGTTAATAAATAAGTACCAACTTAACTTAGATCTAGTTAGATGGACTTCATGCTACAGAATTGTAAACAAGAAACAAAAACAAGTTTGCAATGCAACTATTCCTTCACACAAACTGATGTGGTATACGTTTCCTCTTTGCTTTATCATCAGGTGCCAAAAAGAAAAAAAAAAGAGACTTTCTAAAGCTACTTTTCTCACAAGTAGTGAGATAGCATGTTATATGTATAATTTGTGGAAATTAGCATCTTGTGAAAGGGAAAGAATGATGAAGGGGAAAAAATTACACAAAAAAAATTAAAACCAAGATGGCTGGTTCAAATGGAATCCTGAAAGCACTTTGGAGAAAATTTGTGTGAAAATGGAAACATGTTTTGCCCTTACAGAACGCTATAAAGGTGAAAGTACTGTGGAAACAGAAGGGTTTGGCGATGACTGGATGAAACATTTGTAAATAGAAAAGACAATTTCAGCAAATTAAATAGAGCAGTCATTCACTGAATTTGTTTAAGTATTAAATTTAGCATATGGAAATTAAATTCATATCCCAAGATTGCATTTTGGTATTAAACAGGGTATAAAGATGCTGGGGCCTTTCAGGAGTGATTTGATTAGCTGGTGAGAAAAGAGAGCTTTATTGGCTAGCTTTTCATATCAAGTATTATTAACAACTGTCAAAAGTACCATCTAAGTCATCACCTGTAAATCAGCTTTAGCCAATAAAAGATGTTTAAAAACTGCTAGATAGGTCACACATCAGGAAAGTTGATTTTGCTCATTGCACATGTGAAAACACATTTCCATTTGATATGAAAGTGGAGATTTCAAATGCAGGGTTTATTTAGGAACTGGGTATCCAACTCCAATGTGCTATATGACTATTTATTTGTGGAACTGCACTCAGAGGTGTTCAGATATTATAGTGATGGGTGATGACTGCCAAGTGTAAAATCCATTCAACAGAACATTCAGATTTTTCCAAACTTTCTGGCATGATACCTTCAAAAGACTATTTGGAGGACTCTCAGTAATTAACATCTTGCCACAGAAAAGATTATCCTTTCAGGCATCAGAAATTGGTAACTTCTCACCCTGCTAGAAGGATCTATGCCTTCCTGCTCCAATTATCCAATTCCCTTGATTTCTTGTCAGGAGAGATCAAATGAAAGAAGTCTTGGGACTGCATAGGAATCATTAAAGTATGTTACATAGCTACTTGACACCTGGCACTGCCCTATGTCAGACAACTCAGGCTTATGGGGATTGAATTGTGGGATGTTTCATTGCTGTGTAGACTCCTGGGATGGGACTGGCACCTTAGTTCTAGGATCTTGTGATGGGAGGATCCAAGAGCTTGGGCTCCAGCTAAAGCTCACAAGACTACATGGTAATTAATTAATAGTGCAGCCCAAGCTCCGTGAGCCTGAGTCAGCAGGCATGGGCCAACTGGGTGTGTCTAGTTGCAGTGCAGCATACCCTTAGACATCTGCTTTGGAATCATGGTGAAGCAGGTCTGAAGAATATTTCACCAGTGCTTTTAAAAAGATCTATGGAGGAGGAAGTTCACATGGGTCGAGTCTAATCCTGGAAAGGATCCAAGGAAGATTAATTGCACCTCAGACTGAAGCAGGTAGTACTTATATAGCAGAAAGACTCAAAGGAGGCAACTACATACATAATAGAATGGTGAATATGAATCCTGTATGTGACTCCTGTATGTTTTCAAGAAATGAAAAAGATCTGCTTCTCTCAGTTCTGACCAACTTATTGAATACTAAGGTGGATAGCTGGATAGGGATGTAATAGTGTAGTCGATTATCCAATTACCCAATAAGTGAAAGCTTATCAGTTAAGGCAACAGACTACACTCATTTCCCCCTGACTTCCTGCCAATAATTTTTTTTGCAGGCTGGTCAGCAGCCTGTCTTAGTCCCAGCTTGCACTGGGACTGGGACATACCTCTGCTGTGGCTCTGCATTTAAAGTGTATTAAGAGTAAGGTGGCAGGCAGCCCAGCTCAGTTCCAGTTCATGCTGGGTCCAGGAGCTCAGACCCCCCCGCTGGACAGGGGAACTAAACCTACAATTATGTGACTAGCGTACTAAAGTAACAAGAATATGTTGAATACTTGCAGGTGACACAAGAGCAGTCCCCAGAGCAATAGCCTGAGGAATCAATCTTAAGTGTAAGAAGGAGACTGTAGGAGACCTGCAGCAGTTTCAAAAGAGGCATCAACAGGATGAGTACAACTGGATGTGTATGACTCTCATATCCCCACAGTAGTTGTGCCTCTGCACAGAAAATAGAATCACAGATGCACATATGGCTTTTTACAGAAACAGTCTTAGCACTGTACAGCGCCCATGCACTGACCCATAGCTTTCAACCCATCTTAACTAAATTCAGTAGTCACAGGTCTGATCAACTCAGGCAAACTCTAGGGGCAAATGTGCTGAGGAAAGAGCAGAGATCTATGAAACCTGTGGTGATACATCCTTCCCATGCAGGAAAGTTAATATACACTTATGGGTTTACCAAGACCTGAACTAAGAACACATTGTTCTCCTTTCTCTCTCTCCTGGAGAATGTGTTCTCAGTTCAGGTCTTGGTAAACCACAAGCATATATTAACTTCCCCACATGGGCAAACAACTGGGGAAACTTTTGGGAAAGAGAGAGCATATACAGGAAGAATGGGCTCCACCTAGACTAAAATGGAACAAGATTGCTGGCACTAAATATTAAAAAGGTGATAGAGCAGTTTTAAACGAAGGGCTGGAGGAAAGCCAACAGGTGCGGAGGAGCACAAGGATCAGGCAGAGACATCTTTTAGGGAAGGGTCTATTAATAGAGATACTCTATGCTCAAGTAAAGAGGAGAGGATGGAAGATGATAAAGTACGGGTAAGATCAGATGTGAAACAATCAAATGAAATAGAGTCTAACACTTCAGGACATGGCAGACAGATAAATAGTGAGACATTTTTAAAGTGCTTATACACAATTGCTAGAAGTCTAAATAACAAGATGGGTGAACTAGAGTGCCTTGTATTAAAGGAGGATATTGATATAATAGGCATCACAGAAACTTGGTGGAATGAGGACAATCAATGGGACACAGTCATACCATGGTACAAAATACATCAGAAGGACAGAACAAGTCGTGCTGTTGGGGGAATGGCACTATATGTGAAAGAAAATGTAGAATCAAATGAAGTAAAAATCTTAAATGAAGCAAAATTTTCCACAGAATCTATATGGTAGTAAATTCATGCCCTAATAATAAGAATATAGCAGTAGGGATATATTATTGACAATCTGACCAGGATAGTGATAGTGAATATGAAATGCTAAGGGAAATTAGAGAGTCTATCAAAATAAAAAAACTCAATAATAATGGGTGATTTCAACTATCCCCCTATTGATTGAGTACATGTCACCTCAGGACAGGATGCAGAGATAAAATTTCTTAATTCCTTAAATGACTGCTTCTTGGAGCAGCTGGTTCTGGAACCCACAAGGGGAGAGGCAATTCTTGATTTAGTCCTAAGTGGAGCACAGGATCTGGTTCCAGGGCTAAATATAATTGGACAGCTTAGAAATAGTGATAATAAAATTTAACATCTCTATCATGGGAAAAACACATCAACAGCCCAACACAATGGCATTTAATTTCAGAAAGGGGAAACACAAAAAAGATGAGGTTAGTTAAACAGAAATTAAAAAGTAATGTGACAAAAGTAAAATCCCTGCAAGCTGCATGGAAACTTTTCAAAGACACCATAATAGAGACACAACTTCAGTGTATACCCCAAATAAAAAACACAGTAAGAGAACCAAAAAAGTGCCACCGTGGCTTAACCAAGTAAAAGAAGCAGTGAGTGATAAAAAGGCATCGTTTAAAAAGAGGAAGTTAAATCCTAGTGAGGAAAAATAGAAAGGAACATAAACTCTGTCAAATTAAGTGTAAAAATATAATAAGAAAAGCCAAAAAGGAGTTTAAAGAGCAGCTACCTAAAAATTTAAAAAGTAATAGCAAAAGGTTTTTTAAGTTCATCAGAAGCAGGAAGCCTGCTAAACAATCAGTGGGGCCCCCGTATGATTGAGATGCTAAAAGAGCACTCAAAGATGATAAAGCCATTGCAGAAAAGCTAAATGAATTCTTTGCTTCGGTCTTCACAGCTGAGAATGCCAGGGAGATTCCCAAACCTGGGCCATTCTTTTTAGGTGACAAATCTGAGAAATTGTACCAGAATGAGGTATCATTAGAGGTGGTTCTGAAACAAATTGATTAACTTAACAGTAACAAGTCACCGGGACCAGATGGCATTCACCCAAGAGTTCTGAAAGAACTGAAATGTGAAATTGTAGAATTATTAACTGTGGTTTGTAATCTATTCTTTAGCTTCTGTATCTAATGACTGGAAGATGCCAATATTTAAAAAGGGCTCTAGAGGTAATCCTGGCAATTACAGACCAGTAAGTATAACATCAGTACTAAGCAAATTAGTTTAAACTATAGTAAAGAATAAAATTGTCAGACACATAGAAGAACATAATTTGTTGGGGGAAAAAAATCACATTGTTTCTGTAAAGGGAAAGCATGCCTTACTAATCTACTATAGTTCTTTGAGGGAGTCAACACACATGTGGACAAGGCGGATCCAATAGATATAGTGTACTTAGATTTCCAGAAAGCCTTTGATGAGGTCCCTCACCAAAGGCTCTTATGTAAAGTTAGTTTTCATGGGATAAGAGGGAAGATCCTCTCATGGATTGATAACTGGTTAAAAGACAGGAAATAAAAAGTAGGAATAAATGGTAAATTTTCAGAATGGAAAGAGGTAACTAGCAGTGTCCCCCAAGGGTCTATACTAGGACCGATCCTATTCAACCTATTTATAAATGATCTGGAGAAAGGCATAAAGAGTGAGGTGGCAAAATTTGCAGACGATACTAAGCTGCTCAAAACAGTTAAGAACCAAAGCAGACTGTGAAGAGCTTCAAAAAGATCTCACAAAACTAAGTGATTGGGAAACAAAATGGCAAATGAAATTTAATGTTGACAAATGTAAAGTAATGCACATTGAAAAAAATAATCCCAACTATACGTACAATATGATGGGGACTAATTTAGCTATAACTACTCAAGAGAGAGATCCTGGAATCATTGTGGATAATTCTCTGAAAACATCCACCCAGTGTGCAGCAGCAGTCAAAAAAGCCAACAGAATGTTAGGAATAATTTAAAAAAGGATACAGAATAAGACAGAAAATATCTTATTACCTCTATAGAAAACCATGTTATGCCCACATCTTGAATACTGCCTGCAGATGTGGTTGCCTCATCTCAAAAAAGATATATTGGCATTGGAAAAGATTCAGAAAAGGGCAACAAAAATGATTAGGGGTTTGGAACAGGCCCCATATGAAGAGAGCTTAAAAAGACTAGGACTTTTCAGCTTAGAAAAGAGGTGACTAAGGGGGGATATGAGGTCTATAAAATCATGCCTGGTGTGAAAAAGTGAATAAGGAAAAATTATTTACTTATTCCCATAACATAAGAACTAGGAATCGCCAAATGAAATTAATAGATAGCAAGTTTAAAACAAACAAAAGGAAGTTTTTCCTCACATGGCGGACAATCGGCCCATGGAATTCCTTGCCAGAGGTTGTGAAGACCAGGACTTTAATAGGGTTCAAGAAAGAACCAGATAAATTCATGGAGGTTAGGTCCATCAATGGACATTAGCCAGGAAGGGTAGGAATGGTGTCCCGACCCTCTGTAAGAGGCTGGGACTGGGTGATGGGAGAGGGATTGCTTGATGATTCCCTGTTATGTTCTCTCCCTCTAGGGCATGTGGCACTGGTCTCTGTGGATACTGGGCTAGATGGACCTTTGGTCTGACCCAGAATGGCTGTTCTTATGTTCTAACATACATATGTAATTTGATACAGAAAGAAAAGTGAAAACGTATGTTTTACAGAGCGTAAGAACATGAGAACTTTACTGGGTCACACTGTCTTCTGACAGTGGTGGCCAGTGCCAGGTGCTTCAGATGGAATGAACAGAATAAGCAATCATCCACTGATCCCTCCCTGTAGTGGTCAATTGTGGAAGAACTTTGTACGTGCTAGTTTAGGGGTGGTGAGGCCTGCATTCTTTCCCCCCTTTCCCATTCCCACCCCCTTTTTCCCTACTACTGATGAGCCAGAAGCAAGCCTCTAGGAACATATGCCATTGTAGCAAGAACGAATTGTAGATAAGGGTGGGAACAAAACAATTCTGTTTACCCTAACGTACTGATCACGTAAACAGGGCCAAAGAACAAGTAGGTCCAGATCAGAACCAGATAGATAACTAACAGCTAAGCCCTACATCAGCACGTAATGAGTAACCCCTGGAAATTTCCAAACTGCTAAACAAGGCAGGAAAACTGTATTTAAGGCTGCTTCAGAGCCTAGCAAATCGAACCTCACCGATGGGCTTCGGGTACCAGCGCCTCGGAAGCTGAGACAACCTCCCACTTCGTCCGCAGCCTACCCGGGGTTCCAGGCTTGCAGGAAGGGACGTAAGATATGTCGCTTCTTTGTTATATTGTTCTTCCATTTATGGGGCACAGCTGTTAGCTGTCAAGAAATAAACTACTTGTGTTTGACAGATACCTGTGTGGCGTATTTTGTACCTTGGGAACCCAGTGTCGGGCCTGAGACTTACTCTGTCTGGCTACACTCCCCCATCATTTATTCCAAGCTTTGGGTAGTCAGAGGCTAGACAAACCAAGGACATAGAGATGCAACCCTGACAATCTTAGCTAATAGTCATTAATGAACCTATCCTCCATGAACTGATCTAGTTCTTTTTTTGAACCTTGTTATAGGCTGTATTTTTTTTTAACTTCACAACATCCCCTAACAAGGAATTCCACAGGTTGACTGTGCATTTTATGAAGTACTTGGGATTTTTTTTTGTTTTGTTTTAAATCTGCTGCCTATTAATGTCATTGGGTAACCCAGTGTTCTTGTATTATTTGAAGGAGTAACAATTTCTTATTCACTTTCTCCACACCATTCATGATTTTATAGACCTCTATCATGTCTCCCCCTTGTCATCTCTTGTCCCATCTAAATAACCCATCTCCTCATATGGATACTTCACCTTTCACCTCAATCGCCTTTGTTGCTCTTCTCTGTAACTGCTTCCAATTCTAATATATCTTTTTTGAGGATGACCAGAGTTGCATGTGATATTCAAAGAGTGGAGTATTATGGATTTATACAGAGTGTTATGATATTTTATGTCTTATCTATAATCCTTTTTTAATGATTTCAAACGTTCTGTTAGCTTGTTTTGACTGATGCTGTATGCCGAGTGAATATATTCAGAGAGCTATCCACAATGATTCTCTCTCTTTCTTGAGGGCTAACAGTTAATTTAGAGAGTATCTTTTTGTATATATGGTTGGGATTATGGTTTCCAATATGCAGTACATATGATGCAGAAGTCCTTGCTCCAAAATAGCAGTGAGATGGGAGTTTGTGCATCTATAGATTAGCCTTAAAACTATCTGACTTGGACATCAGTTACTTCTTTAGGTTGCACCAATGAAAAAGTTCATGCAGGCTACCGAAACAAAAACCAACAATAAATTGTCTCTAAATGGATCTCATTTTTCAATGATATTAAGAGGATAATGCTAAAATACAAATTACTAACTAATTGATTTACAGAGAAAATATGAATATGCTATGAATCTGCCTAAACAAACAAAACTGTGAATGTTTTAAGTACTATAATCATCTCCTTATTACTTGGATATAAAAACAACCAACATTACATGATGTAACTCTTAGTGTTTACACAATGTATTAATGAAAATGTGTCATCTCCTTCTGTCTTATGTAAAGCAGTCAGTATACATTATAGTCCTGATCATCCATTCCTTTACACTGATTATATGCTTAAATAATTTTGTCAAGTTCAATCATATGCACTAGTATGTGGCTCCAATAAAATCATACTTTTGTTCAGTTAATCATTTTGACCTTTGCAAACTACTATTAAGGTCTACCAGAAAGAAACGGAGCAGAACAGATCATTTTGTATCTTTTGAAAACACATGAGCAACTAGCAGAGAATTCTACAAATCATTTCCACTGGAAGCTAAAGGAGTAGACTGACGTATATATCTCAAACGGCATCTGTCATAACAAGTCTAAAAAAGCCACCAGCCTGCTGAGCAAAAAATGGCACTTTGGGAAAAGGTTTAAATAGCACTGAACACAAAACTTATCATTTCTATGCTTCTTTTTTCATACTGTTAAATAGACTCAATTGAGACCATATTTATTTTCACTTTACTTTTGACTTCAAGTTATAAAGAAGGATTTAATAATTCCTTAGGACAGAAGTATCATTCTGGATGTTATTTTCTTAAACCAGCAAAAATAAGGAGTCTCAGCTAAAGCTGCTACTTCATACTCAACTCACATTAAAGGTCAGGAGGATAAGCCAAACCTATGAATTCTACTGACAGCCTATTGGAATCGCAGATCCTTTGATCTTGACATGTCATCAAAGCCATTTAAATTCTTCTACTGAAATGTTTTAGTGTGTTCTAAAAAGAAATGCCTTAATATTTCCCAGTATAAACAGTATACCTACTTGTACTAGGTTTTCTTGTATAGGTCATGACTTTATATCTAAAAGGAATAACCAGAAGTGGGAAAGGCTCACAAATAATATTGCAATCTACAATGAATAGATCCTGATCTCAATATGGCACCTCACACACTTTGCTTTCTTATAATATATCCTGAGAAGATGAAATTCATGCCTCCCTGCAAGAAGTCCACATGAAACAGGCATAGTATGGAAGTCTCACTGGCAATGCTATTTTCTCTAACCCACAATCAGGCTGTTAAACTTTACCCCAGGTCCTACACAGGTGCTGCTCTGTTCAATGGGAAGCAATAGCAGTCACAACCCTTTTCTCTCGATAGGGCTTTCTAGTCACTTGATGTGTGTATACGTGGGTGATTAATAGCTTTTTATTTAATTTAACAGGTCTTTCGTGGAAGTTCTCATTAGCAGCAGCATGGTCTGTATAAAATATTATGCAAATTACAGTATCTACTATGATCGTTTGCGTCACAACTCATCTGGTTCAAAACAAATATACACATTACATGCTCCTCCCTGAACTGTCTCTTTCTACTACACAGAGTCTGCAGGAATTTGGAAAGAGAAAATCCCAGGGAAGCTCACTGAATCTCCACTTAGTGCAACTGCCCCAAGTTTGATACACAGAGACTTTCACCCTCATCTATTAAGAGAAGCTCTGCTAGCCTAAAACATGAAAGCCTAAGGCCCCCTCCCTCAAAAGCAGCAGTCCTGCCCACTAAATCAGAGACACAGTAGCTCCTCCCCAACACTCCTTAAAGTGCGCTTCCCCAACTTCAGTCTGAAATGTTCTCCCATAACAAGAACAACCTTCTGCCCAGAAATACCTTAATTTTCCCTCTGTTGGCTCCCCAGAGTTCTCCAGCTCATCTGGTACCACAGTGGGTCAGAGAGCTTTTCCTGTTGTACTTCCATTCAGCCTAGGTTATAATTCTTGATCAGCTTGAGTAGAAATAATGAGAATTTAAGGAGGAAAAATATGCTTATCAAAGCTGATTGGAAAATTGGAGCAAAAACATTGCAAGGATTGGTACCCTCCCCCCTCCCACACACACACACACAATTTTCATCAAATTACTGTTTTTGTCAAGTTTCTAACCAGCTCGAATATTTAGCATGAATGAGAATATTGTTTGGATTTTGTTTCCCATTTATAACTTTGCAAGTAACAGGATTTTTTTAAAAACACTTCCCTATGCAAATCATTTTTCCATATCAAACAAACATTTTAAAAAAGTTAATATCTTTGTTTGTGGAAATAGATCTTGCTCTTCAGCCTACATTTTCAGCTAGGTATGAAGAGACTTAGCCAAGTGACAGATTTTTTAGATCTTCCCTGCATTTCATTTTTAAAGACAGACTAGTTTGCTTGCACATCAGTATGCAGTTGAACTACAAAGCCAGAAAGCAGTGCTTAGTATAGTAGCAGACTCAAATTCATCCTTAGGAAAATTCAGTCAGTGGAGTTCCACTTTTGACTCTGGTCAACAGCTTATAACTAAGTTTGGATTTGGAAAGAATAAACAGCTTTACTTCTTCCACCACAAAGAAACAAGTTACATCAACCAAGTAAATTAAAGAGCTTCATCTATAATATGCACAATGGGGCTGGAAGTGTGTACTAAAACACATCCCACGAAAATCCAGTAAGTTCAATAGGATCACCCAAGCTGTAGCAAAGCAGAATTTAACCAATGGCTTGCCCAATATATTTTCTTTATTAAATTAATTTAGTGTTTGCTGAAGATGCCAGCGTGGCATCCCTAAAGGCTGAAGTCTTCTGTTTATCCAAGGGAAAGGGTACAGCATAGGCAACTGCAGTGCAAGCTTCCATGCCCTAACCTGTCAACATGTCTTAACCCTTTTCTAGCAGTGACTCTACTGGGGCCGGGGGGGGGGAGAGTGCAGTGATGAACAGGTTGAACCTCTCTAGCCTGGCACTCTCTGGTCCAGCAACATCCGTGGTTCAGCATGATTTTAGTTAGCCGGATGTCCACTTATCATGGGTGTAGCCAAGTTTCCCACAGTGACAAAGTTTGTTTACAGCCACCAATCCTGACTCTTGGTGTTCACATCTAATTTATTCCAAATGTCTTCTAAGAGCCCAGTAAGCAGTGGAAGTGTTGGTAATGCTGCTAGGCAATATTGACCCTCCATGGTCCAGAAAATTCTCTAGTTTGGCACTGACCAGGTCCTGAGGGTGCTGCACTACAGAGGTTCAGCCTGTAGTGCTAAATAAAGAAGTGTCTAAATCAACATAAATTAAACTCCATATTACCCAAATGAGAAGTGGGTAAACTCTATGTGTTTAACCTCCAAAACTCTACCAATTAAATCAGGAACTTACTGTGCTGAGACAGTCATTGACATGGGTGCCAACTGATAAAAATTGTGATGATTTTTGTGTGTGTGAGATGTAGACATATAACAATTAGAAAATGGATGGAAACCACCCATTTATTTTACCTAGGCTGTCAGACCTTAATAATTTTTGCTCACTACCACCTTGGACAATAGCCAATCCTACTACTGTACAAACTTTGGAGCCATCAAACTGCTGTGAAAGTTAGAGTTTAAAACATAACACAACAACACAGACATTTGGGCATTGAAAACAGCAAAAGAATAATCCAAACGTACAAAACTTCCCCCATACAACTTAAAAATAATGTAATTGGTTCTTTTAGTAACAGTTGTTGAAATCAAAATTAATTCTGGACCAAAAACCTATGCAACATATTTTACCACAGGATGCATTTCAATCCCTAGAAAACAAAGGACCAGATACATCAGAATTACACTCATCCAACCCCACTGACTTCAATATGAGAGCAGAATTTGTCCCAAAGGGTTTGAATTGGAGGATCTGACAGAAACAGAAGCATCATGGTGATACTGTGGTAAAATGAAATTAGATTTTAGGGATTACTGACAGAACCTCTAGATGAGAAAGCAATTTATTCTCAAATGTGTTTTAAAGATAATTTGCTGAAGGGGAATACATTTGTAAAATAAACAATTTTAATCTCCAGAACTCTTTTTCTTGTTTGACAAGCTCCTTCAGCTCTTAAGTGTTGTGGAAACAACAGCAGCAAGTGCCAGGGTGCCCCACCATCCCAAATGGTTAAATACTCCCCTGGCTGATCCTCTCAATCTTCCCTGCTCAATATTATCAGGGATTATTAAATGATGCCCATGTCCCTGTCATCTGACAGTTTGCAGCTTGTACCTTCAGCCACTTAAAGGCCGGTGTTTTATTATGTGTTCATTTATATGCTTCTAAACAAAGAACACCCCTGAAAATAATCTTATATAAACCTTATATTCAGAAAACCACACCAAAGTAACAAGTGCTTGGGTTTATTTTGCAGTAAAGGGAAAACCATCTAGCCTAGTTTGCATGTCAACTTTCAGAAAATAAAATACATAGAAGTACATCTTTTTATTACTAGTAGATTAGCATGTGGACGTTAGCAGCATTGGCCGTCAGGATGCATCCCAGGGATGGGTGACTAACCCACAGGCTTTGGAGAAATAACTAAGCACATACACTAGCTAATAAATGGATTTGTGCCTTCAGGGGAGAAAGAGGCAGGTTAAGAAACCCGTGCATCAATGAACTTCGGAGGCAGACATTGGGAAATGGCCCTGGGGCGCTGGGGCTCGGGGGCCCCGGGTTTAGAGGGCCTGCTGGGGAGACTTGCAGCCCCAACACACGGGCATTCGGGAAGCAGCAGGCTCCTTCCTAGAAGGGACCTAAAGGGAAAGACCCCCCGGTCACTCCTCCCCAAGAAATCGGCTCTCTCCGGCGCCCAGCCGCGGGAAATGGTGGCCGCGGATCCCTTCCAGCCAAGGAAATGCCCCGTTACCCTGATCTCGGAAAAGCCCCCGGGCTGCGCCAAGCCCGCAGCCGTCCCTCAGCGGTGCCCTCGGGGATGCCCTGCCACGAAGTTCATTCACTGGCGTGCTCCGGCTGGGCAGCGCAGCCCCAGGGCCGGGCGCCGGAGCGGGGAGAAGCGGCTCGTGCTTACCACCAGCACCGGGACCCCCGCGGCCAGCGCGTAGAGGAGCGCCGGGGGCACGGCGCTGCTGTCCTCCGGGCCCGGGTAGGGCTTGCGGTAGGCGCCCTCGTAGCAGAAGAAGCCCTGCACGTTGATCGAGAAGGTGTCCGTGTACTCGAAGTAATACGCCAGCATCACGGTCCCTGCCATGATCACCATCTGGAAGTAAAGCATGCTGGTGAGCGCGCAGGGCACTGGCAGGCGCTCCGGCTCCGGCGGCCGCGGCAGCCCCCCTTCCCCGGCTGCGCGCTCCGCCCGCTCCCCGGCGGCATCCACCGGGGGAGGAGGCGGCTAGTCCCAGCCAGCGGCGGCGCCCGGGCGCAGGTTGGTTAGTTCCGGGCACCGGCTCGGCCCATGGGCAGGCAGGCGGCGGCTAGAGCCGGGCAGCTGCACCAGCCCGGCCCGGGCACAAGCCCATGCCCAGGGGCTGCCGCTGCCAGGCGGCTCAGTCCAGACTCAGGCTCGTGCGCCGCGGGAGCAGGCGGCAGCGACGCCCGGGCAGCAGCGCCAGCTCCGCTCGCGAACGTGCAGAGGGGGCGGCGGGGCTCCTCCCGGGAGCAGCCCCGGCCGCCGGAGCGGGGGAAGCCCGGCTGGGAAGCGGATCCGAGAGTCCCCCCTCTCCAGGGGCGCGAGGGCCTCAGCGTCGGAGCCAAGCCCGCCCCCGGGCAGGTGCCTGACGCCTCTGCCCAGCGCCAGCCTCCCCCGCCAGGGGGGCGGGAATCCCACAGTCACTCTGAGCTCAGTCCGCACGAGCCCGGTTCCGGGCTGCCAAATCCGCCAGCGCAACTCCCCCCCGCTTTAGGATTCGGGTTCTTTGTCCAAACAGCTGGAGCCATAATTCCCGCTGCTGAGCTGCCTTGTGCACAGCCCCTGCCGCCTCCGCCGCCTCCACGCTAGCTGCTTGCTAGACTTGGCGGTGCGGAGCTCTCCTCCAAGCCAGCCTTGCCAGCCCGTGGAAACTCACGCGCTGCCAGACTCCTCTTGCTCGGCGGCTGCTTCCACCTCGCTTTCCAAAATGCTGCGCGAGGGTTCCGAGGACTTGAGCAACCAGCGCCCCCCTCCCCCCCCAAGTCCCTGCCCCAAACTTTGCCCTACTGCAGGTTGTTTGCGCGCCGGACACACTGATGCTGTCTCCTTTGTGCCAACGCAGTGGGTGCAGCTCGCAATAAGCAGGCTGTGGGCACCTCCCTAGAGCTCCCTCCAGGCAGCCCCACCTGCAGCACTCCAGGGGGCAATGAGAGAGGCAGAACGGACCCAAAGTTCCCCAAAGAGCCTATTTCACCACTAGGCTTATCGAATTTTAATTTAGTTAACAAGGTTGGATTCTAAGGGTAGTCTACACAGCAGCTTTATTTCAAAATAATATAGTGTACAGCTACACAGCAAGCTGTTATTTCAAAATAATGTCCAGATGGAGGACTTTTTACTCCAACTCCTATAACCCTCATTTCACAAAGAGTAAGGGAAGGCGAAGGAAGAGTGCTCTTCCTTCCACTTCCCACTGTGTAGACAGCACCAAAAGCCAAATTAAGCTATTTCGACTTCAGCTACGTAATTGATGCAGCTGAAGTTACATATCTTAATTTGACTTTTGCCCTGCTGTGTATACATGCCCTACAAGGCTGATCCCAAATCCACTGAAGTCAGCATCCTCTTTCAATTATGTTTAGTGAGACTCTGGTCACATCCTAAGCTCACACTTTTATTACTCTCCTTTCTATGTGAAAATTTAATTCCTAGGATAAATATTTAGTGAGGTGGGAATTAAGAATTTAAGGGTTTTTTTAATAAATTTTCAGACAACTACAATATACTTGGCAACCCTACAATAATAATGTTATTTTACAGCAGAACAGTGGTGAAATGTTTTTCTTCTGTTCTTTAAATGCTTTATATGTTTACTTCATATAACTTGCTCCAGCACGCAAATAGGATCTTAGCTGAAAGAGGACAATGTGTATTTAATTTGATAAACTGAAAAAAAACAAATAATTCATCCTTTTGAGAAATCACTTCTAAGATAAAAATGGAAAAGGAGTCTTCTAATTAAAAAATGCAAGATTAAACAACAAATGGTGAATACTTTTATGCTTCAATATATTCTTCAAAAAGTTATGCTCTGATATTAAAACCCCCCAAAAATAAATACAGAGAAGTAACTTTAAGGTTGTGCTACAAAAGGACAAAGTCAAAGACTGTAGTCAAAAAGCTAAAATGGTCTTTTACAAGCCCATATGGTTTACTTTAAATTCATTTTAAACTCTATTTGGCTTTGCTACTGCAATCAGTTAGTCTGGACTCAGTTATTATTTCATTTCTCTGTTCACTTGGGCTTATGAATCTTTTCCTGCTCGCTGTACTTTAGTCTTGAAAAATTGAATGACTTCCTGGGTTCAGGAGCATTTACTTGGTTTTATCATGGCCTTGCAAGATGATATTGGTCTATATGCACTCATTTTTAACCACTGCATGAAATATTTTCTTTTATCTCTGTAGATCAAACTAAATCTGTTTTTGTTCATTTTGAACTTATTTTCCAAAAGAGGCCTTAAAATAATTCATATGTTGTTACAGATTTTATTAGCTTGCTAGATAGACTGTTAATGTGTACAGAAGCTTCAGGGGGTAGCCAAGTTAGTCTGTACAGGATAAATTTAAAAAACAACAAATGGTCTGGTAGCACTTTATAGACTAACACAACATACAGATGGTATCATGAGCTTTCATGGGCACACTTATTCAGATGACCGGAGTATTGAGTTTAGGATGACTAGAGTTTTGAGTTTAGGATCTGCACATCCTAAACTCAAAACTCCGGTCATCTGAAGAAGTGGACTGTGGCCACGAAAGCTCATGTTAATATGTAATGAGACATCTAGTGGTCAACTCTGCTCTGCCCAGATAGTTTTACTTTCCTTAGTGCATCTGCTAGCAGTCACTAAAAGTGACCTATCTGTGTCAAAATCTCTCAGTGTTAAGGGTGGTGTTAGTTCACTAAAAATATACATAACTATTGTAACAGGGCCTGATCCAATGCCCTTTAAAATCAGTGGAAAGACTCCTGCTGACTGATAGACATTGCCTCCGGCCCCTAGTTTCCACTATATTTCACTAAAAAAACAACGAGGAGTCCTATGGCATCTTAAAGACAAACAGATTCATTTGGGCATAAGCTTTTGTGGGCTAAGGCCACTGTGGGTCTTTGCCTGAAAAAGCTTACGCCCAAATAAATCTGTAAGTCTTTAAGGTGCCACAGGAATGTTTTTGCAGATACCAGCTAACATGGCTACCCATCTGATACCTGTATTTCACTGGGAGTGCCATAAGAAAGGTGGCAACATTTGATGTTTAATGTATGAGCATATGGTGTAGTGCTCTGTAAAAAGGGTTTGGGCTTTTACTAGTGTAAAATGTTTCTTTACAAATGTACTATTGTTAAAGGAAATTTTATTTCGTGGTTTCTAGTTATTACAGCATCGGTGAACATCCTACATTCTGGAATACTTGCTGTGCGGCAAATTCTTCTCCTGTGCAAAAAGAAGTGCCATTATACATATTCATTAAAGAGCAGGAAATGGTCTTTCTTGTGCTGATAAAATGAATGCTGTTTGAAGCTAGTCATCAATAGCAAAAGAGTGATGCATGTTTAAACACCAAGCAGTTGCTGTGTCTTCATTGTTGATATGAGAGATAATGTATTATCTGCTGTTTTTAAGTGCAACATAGGACCATTAAAAGAAAAACTTATAGTGAAGAGACTTTACTGTTTTTCTTTCGCTCTATAATGCAGTCAAATCTTAGCTGGGCACTCTAAAGTAGGAGGTTTCCAGGCATATTTAAATATATTGTACAGCAGACTGAAAAATATCTGATTCACCATATTAAATCCTATCTGCCCCAATCAAGCAAACCTGGATTTTAATGGAAATCTTATCAAATGAATTAGTAATTTATTAATAGGTTTACAGAGCAAGGGTCTGATCCTGTACCCTTAAAAAGTCAAACTGGAGTTTAACATAATTGTCACTATGATAACTCTTCTATGGGGGTTGTGATTCTAAAAAATGAAGAAATTATATAGAAAAATCTAGATTTTTTTAATTGAGAATAATTGTTTGTGATCTAAGAAAATTGTATTAATTAAATCAATGCCAATAGAAAATTGTAAATGTTTAAATGGAATAGTCATAGCCACATATGCCTGTAGATCTTAGTATTGAAATCCTTATGTAGGATGAGATCCTTTATAGAATAATATTTTGCAAAAAGTGTAACAAGGCTTGTGCTGCTGCTGCCCTTGCTATAGCTATTTTAAGGATTCATAGAGAATTTGGTTCTGTGGGATTATCAATCCAGCCTCTTTGACAAGCCCCAAATCAATTTCAAAGGCATGCATTTTTTAAATTACAAGAGGATAAGCAAGCATCCAGAACCTAATTTAAAAATAGCCACCTTTAAAATATTTTATGCACAAAAGTGTAAAACATAAAATAACTTTTAGGCAAAGATTTTGAAAGCAAAATTTCAGACCTGAATGAATATTTATCACTGTTATAAAATTCTGAAAACATGATTTATAATAGAAATGGTGACAAACAACCTTAACTATGGCAGAACAAACATAATGAAAACGCCACAGCAAGTGTTCAGAACTATAGATACTCATGCTTGTTGAGTGTGTTCTGCTAAACCAGAAGCTTAAAAATGAGTGAAATAAATTTCTGATTGAAATCACTCAGACTACTTATTTTAATGTCAAAAGTCTTGCTTCTTATCATTCAGCATAATCTGGAAAAGCAGAATACCCCAGCAGTGGTGTGGCTAGTGCTGCATGTTTCTGGAAGAGTACAGGAGTTCAATATCAATATACAGGGATATTCATGTGGCTGAATAAGTACTCAATTTCCATTGAAATCATACTGGAGTTGGGGATTTTTATGTTTGATGTTTGGACTCCACAATTCCATTGTTTCAAAAGATATTGTACAAGCTACTTTTTTTAAGAGGCATGTTGATTTATTTGCATACTGTGAAATGATTGCTTGGACAGTATTAGGTATACTTTTAAATATCTTTGAGTTTAATTAACAAATCTAGTATTGTACTTAACAGACACAAATATATAATGACTATTTTTTTCAATTAAATTCAAGAAAGGATTCTAGAATCTTAGTGTAATAAGATCTCCCATTAATCGCTGTCTCTTCCTCTCATTAGACCCTGTATGGTACAGGTTACTTGTATGCTCTTTCAGTTGTTGTAAACCCAGGCACAGGGCCCCCTTAGTCCACATGGAAGTTATAGTTGTCAATTAAATTACCTGAACAAGCAAGGATTGCTTACATGAGTAAAGGCCCAGTGATTTAATGTAATATCTGAAATTTAACCCAAAATTCTAAAAGAGTATTAGTTATGATTTACCTCTAGAACTAGGGATGTTACAATGTAGCTTGAAACTGATACAGCAATAAAGTTAAAAAATGCTTGGGGATTGTTTTTGGAATGCATGTCAGGCTCCACAAGAATCAAATAATGCCAAATGTTTGGTTTTTCGTATTCATACACACGCTCCCATTTATGCATGCATAGTGTACACACAAATCTCGTACAGCAGTAGTTTTATTCTGTTGACTTATCAAATAAAACCACAGCTACACATTAAATTATGGGTGTAACATTTATTGGGTAGGCCATTGAATATGCAAACATTTATTAAATCAAACAAACACAATCAAACACAGTCCCCAATGATTAATGCAATCTGCTATATTCTTCACTTACAGCATTCCTTTGATTTATACTAGTAATATGCAGTGGCAAGTTGGCAGAGAAAGGATCAATAGTTTCACCAAGTGCTGCAAATGGCATAAAAAGTAAATTGGTCCAGTTGCCCATCTAACTATAGATAAAATGTGGGTGTCAAAACCTGTGTCAGATAATATCTTATTCAAGAATAGTCTCATTAATTTCAATGAAATACAGTAGTTCAATTAAAGAGCCTTATTGATTCTTGTTTGTTTCCATAAATAGAACTGAAGCTGCACAGTCTTGTAATATTTTGAAATAGTGATCATCAGACTGGGATATTGCTTCACTTGAAGACTTAAATCCATTCGGTGCCTCACAGTTTCTGACAATATTTCCTAACTGCAAAACATATCAATGCTACAAAAGATGGTAAAGAAATAAAGCCAATAACTTATTAACATGAACTGTGGTGAGTCAGAAAGAATGAACAAGCTATTGTAACTACAACCACCCTAGTATCCCTGACAGGACATTGAGTGGTGTCCTTACTCATATTTACTGCTACATCATATATATAGTAGCCCAATGTCTGTGACTCTGTAATGCTGAAATGCTGGCTATTCCCTCTGGGCAGCACTGTTGCCTCCTTGGCTGTTCCCTCTGGGCGGCGCTGTTGCCTGAGTCACGTCCTTTGCCTCCTGCCATGGCGCTCAGCTGACTTCTGCGCCACTCAGCGGGGCCGCCGTGGGGGAGCAAGTGGCGCAAGTGGCTGTTTGGGCACCGCGGTCCCCATGTAGCACGAGGGCGCTGCATGGGGAGCGCGGGGCCCAAACGGCCGTTTGTGCTGCTTGCTCCCGCGCGGCCCGGCTGAGCGGCGCAGAAGTCAGCTGAGCCGGGGCGGGGCGTGACGATACGGCCACGGGTGGGGCCCGGCTGTACGTCACGCCCGCCCCCTTCACCTCCCACCGTGGCACTCGGCTGACTTCTGCGCCCGCTCAGCCGGGCCGCCACGGGGGAGCCCAAACGGCTGCTTGCTCCACTTGCTCCTCCGCGGCGACCTGGCTGAGCAGCGCAGAAATCAGCCAAGCCCCACGGTGGGAGGTGAAGGGGGGCGGGGCAGTGACGTGTGGCGTGACAGCGGCTCCAGGCCCCGCCCCCTCACCGTGAACATCACCACCCTGCCCCCCTTCACCTCCCGCCGTGGTGCTCGGCTGACTTCTGCGCCACTCAGCCAGGCTGCCGCATGGGAGTAAGCGGCGCAAGCAACCGTTTGGGATCCGCGCTCTCTATGCAGCATGGGGAGCGCAGAGCCCAAACGGCCATTTGGGTTCTGCGGTCCCCCAAGTGAAAGGCAGGAGGGGGAGAAGAGAAAGAGAGAGACAGAGAGAGAGGCAGGAGGCGGAGGAGAGCTGAGGGGGAGGCAGTAGGAGGAGGAGAGAGAGAGAGATACGGAGCGAGAGACCAGAGGCTCAGGAGAGGAGACCAATGTGGAGGAGAGACCTGAAAATCCTGTCTTATGATGGGCTAATTGGCTAGTTGTAAATAAATCCACTAGTCCAAATTCCTTCCTCAGAAATGTACATTTGAACTCACTCCACTGACATCGGTACTAAAAATACTCAGGGCAGAGTGTAGGAACCTGATCAGGATGGGGAGGATAGTGGGGATTGATATCAAAATATCTTGCTGTAGGCGATTTTTTGTCTTCCACCCCATTTCTGCTAAAAATAAATTTCAGGGCCCAATTTTACACATAGTGATGCTCACACAAGGTGGCTTACACCCTTGTACAGAGGATTTTCAAATCCACATACTGTTTAAGCCTTGAGTTGGAATAGGCCTCGCAGGACCCATGCAGAGGGGTTAATTTTGCTCACAGGCTCCCTCAACTGCTATTAAAACTATGCATGCGTGCATGAAAGAATAATTTCCCCTCATTCTAAATATATACTCCTGTTTAGCACTTTATATGCCAGAGAGATAGAACCTGCCAACCTTATTCCTGTTCCAGTGCCATATTTCCATTCTATGCTAAGCCAATCCTTTTCCAGGAAACATTTCTTGTGAGTACAGTACAGGAAAGAAGGCAAAGCACACAAACTGCAGAGGCTCCTTTCCTTTGGCAGGAGAAGGGGAAAAAACCTGATAAAAGCTCGTAATTTATCCAGTGTTATTGAGTCAGGAATTCCTGCAAATAAGCAGAATTAATGTTTATTTTTAGACAAATCTTGATGGGCCTTGGGTCACAGTGTGATTCTCATGGGGATTACATTAGAAATTAAGGAGGAACAGTCCTGACAGTCATCTGAAAATGAAGTTTCTATCCTGTTTGAATCATGATGTACAATTATTTTAGCTGTAGTGGAATAAGAAGAAAATAATGATTCTGGGTTCTGTTATTTTCTTTTAAACATGTGGCGAGTGAATTTGATGTAAATCAAATTGAGGAAGAAGTAGCTTTGACAGAAACCCTGGCATTATGCAGGCAGACATTGTGCAAGCATTTCCCCCACACAGCCCAATCTCCTGTCTCTACTCACCAAGAAGTTCATAGTGTTTGATAAGAGACACCTTTAACTGTTAACCAACAGAGTAATTTGAATTGTTCAATGAGGTAAGTTGGTAGTTCTGATCCAGGCCTGATTTAAGCGTTGATCCAGTAAACACAAGATGAATAAATACACTCACATGAGTAGTTCCATTGACCTACAACCCAAATCAACTCCCACTTATATCCAGGAGTCAAATTCTCATAGAATATTTCCTGAAACCTACCATGTCCCCCCCCATCCCCAGGTGGCACCAGCGCTCAGGGCTTCATCTCCATATTGGAGCTCAAGACTTCAGCCTCCTAAAGGGGTGCCAGGAGCTCAGGGCTTCAGTAATGGGCCCCATAGGCTCCCTGAAACTGGCTTGTGGCTCACCAGAGGCTGGAGTCAAGGTCTGAAAATATTTACCTGAGGACAGCTCCAGTTGAATTTAAACCTTGCTTATGTCCATGAAAAAAAACCCAAAAAACTATTGCTGTTTTCATTGGGAGCTGGATTGGCTCTTAGTTATGAAATCATGTACTTGCGAAATCATATCCTTAATGAGGAAGATATAAGGAAGAATATTTTTTAAGAATTGGAACATATGATGGGATCAACTGTTTGTGGTTCAGTTCCCAGAGCAATGTATAGTTTTAGACAAATCACTACATTTCCCACCCTCCATCAGTTCATCTGTGAAATGGGAATAACAGAATTTATGAATCACACAGACTCTGTCTACAAAGCAACAGTATTTCAAAATAACGCTAGTTATTTTGAAATAATATAGTCCTCATCTACACAGCCAGCAGTTATTTAGACATAAGGTCAAAATACTGTCAAGCTGGAGGACTTCTTACTCCAACTCCTGTAAACCTAATTTGATGAGGAGTAAGGGAAGTCAGAGGAAGAGTGCTTCATTTCAAAATAAGTGCTGCGTAGACAGCACCAAAACTTGAAATAAGCTTTTTCAAAATAAGCTATGCAATTGAAGTAGCTTAATTTGCATAGCTTATTTTGAGTTAAGCCCTGCTGTGTAGATGCTCCCTTAGGGTATGTCTACACTACTGCATTATTTCGAAAGAGGAGGTTACTCACCTCCTGTAACTGACGTTCTTTGAGATGAGTGTCCCTGGAGGTGCTCCACATCAGGTGTAGAGCGTCCCAGTGCCTCTGGACGGAGTTTCTTCAGCAGTGCCTCAGCAGGGGCTGCACATGCGTGGCGTGCAAAGGGTAGTGGAGCACCCCCAAGGACGCTCATCTGGAAGAACATCAGTTACAGGAGGTGAGTTACCTCCTCTTCTCCTTCGAGAGGCATCACTGGGGGTGCTCAACATCAGGTGACTACAAGCAGTCTACCCTATGGAGCTAGGGACTTTGGATCAGGTAAGTATGCTGTCTGCAGGACAGCTTTTGCTAATTTAGTGTGGCGTAAGGGACCCAAGGCAAGAGAGTAGTGTTTTGCGAAAGTGTGATCCGTGGACCACGTTGCTGCTGCATAAATGTCCTTCAGTGGAACTTTCCTGAGGTATGTGACCAAGGTTGCCACTGCCCTCGTAGAGTGTGCTCAGATTGGAGCAGGTGGAAATAAGTCACTAAGTGCGTAGCAGGTATTAATGCACTCTGATATCCAATGGGATAGTCTTTGAGATGATATTTTGTCCCCCATGTTATGGTTTGTGATAGAAACAAACAGGTGTGGGGAGGATCTGAATGATTTTGTTCTGTCAATATAGAAAGAGAGAGCTCTTTTGACATCGAGAGTATGCATCTGTGCTTCAAAGGTGTTGAAATGGGGCTTTGGGAAAAACACAGGTAGGTGTATTGTTTGATTGATATGAAAGGCTGTGTGGCCCTTAGGTAAAAATTTGGGGTGTGGCCCCATGGACACTCTGTCTTTAAGAAAAATAGTGAATGGTGGACAGGACATGAGAGCAGCCAGTTCGCTTACTCTGCGTGCTGAGGTGATAGCCACTAGGAACGCTCTTTTAAGTGTTAAGTGGAGTAAGAAGCATGTGGCCACAGGTTCAAAGGGTGGTTTTGTTAATGTTGTCAGGACCAGGTGGAGGTCCCATGGTTCTTGTGGGGGGTGACATGTCAGGGTATAGAGCTTGCAGACCCTTCAGAAACCGTTTAGTTGTGGGGTGTGCAAATAAAGTGGTGTCATCCAGTGGCACATAGAATGTTGTTATAGCTGCTAGGTGCACTCTGACTGAGGCTAAGGAGAGATGAGACAGCTTTAGGTGCAGCAAGTATTCCAGAATTACCAGGAGTGGGGCCGTTTGCGGCAGTATGTTGCACTCGCTGGCCCAGTGTGTAAAACGCGTCCATTTACTAATATATGTTTTCCTTGTTGCAGGAGCTCTGCTGTGCAAGAGAACTTCCCGGACTTGTTGGGGGCACTGGAGTTCTATGCCAGTGAACCATTGAGGTGCCACGCTTTTAGATAGAGCATCGGGAGTTGAGGGTGAGATGTCCTGATTTGCAGGTGATAGAGGATGTGAGGTACTTGCGGTAATGTGATTGGATGACTCTGTGTCATCTGAGTAGTAGGGGAAACCAAGGTTGTCGTGGAGCTATGAGGATGATCTTTGCTTTGTCCCTCCGTATCTTTATGATGACTCTGTTGAGGAGGGGAAAGGGAGGGAATGCATATAGCAGGGGTGCATTCCATGTCAGAATCAGAGCATCTCCTAGGGAGTGTTTGCCCATGCCCGCTCTGGAGCAATACATGGTGCATTTTCTGTTGGATCTGGTGGCAAACAGATCTAGACAAGGGTGGCCCCATTGGCTGAATATTTCTCGTAAGATTGTATGGTCCATCTCCCATTTGTGTTCCTGAGGGAGGGCTCTGCTTAGGGTGTCTGCTGTTGTATTGAGAGCCCCGGGTATATGGCATGCGGATAATCGGATATTCCATGCTCTTGCCCAGTTCCAAAGGGCTATGGCTTCTCTGCACAGGGGCTGTGACCGTGCTCCGCCTTGTCCGTTTACATAGAACATGCATGCCGGGTTTTCAGTGAAGATACGGACGTGTATCCCTTTCGCTTGAGGGAACAGTTTTTGCCACGCTAGGTGGACAGCTCTGAGTTCTAAGATATTTATATGCAGAGCCTGATCCACAGAAGACCACTGTCCTTGAACTGTTCTTCCTTCCATGTGAGCGTCCCAGCCTGTGAGTGAGGCATCCGTAGTGATGACCACTGTGGGCTCTGTGGATTAGGAGGGCGTGCCTATAGTCAGGTTGGACACCTCTGTCCACCATTTTAATGATGACTTGGCTGATGGAGGCATAGTTAGCCTCTTTGTCAGTGAATGAATGTTTGGTTTGTACTGGGTTAGGAACCAGCCTTGGCGACACCTCATAAATAGTCTCGTGTTGGGTACCACCAGGTTGCAGGAAGCCATATGGCCTAGAAGTTGGAGGCAGTTGAGTGCGGTGGCTGAAGGCATGTCCTGGAGGAATAATGCCAGGTGCCTGATGTGAGTAGCTCTGTCAGGAGGGAGGGAGGCTTTGTCTGTCACAGAGTTGAGGTGTGCCCCAATAAATTGGATGGTCTGCGAGGGTGTAAGCATTGATTTGGGGTGGTTCGCTAGAAGTCCTAGAGAGTGAAAACAGTCTAGCACCATGTGAGTATGCTGGTGGCACTCTTGTCTGGACCTTGCTTTTACTAGGCAGTCATCCAGGTAGGGGTGTATGGTAATTCCTTGTCTCCTTAGGTGGGCAGTGACTGCCGCTAGGATTTTGGAAAATACTTTCGGAGCTGTAGAGAATCTGAAGGGTAGGACCGTGTATTGAAAATGGTTTGAACCTAAAGTAAAATGGAGAAAACGTCTATGAGATGGTCTGATAGAAACATGAAAATAGGCAACTTGTAAGTTGAGAGAGGAAAACCAATCACCCGTCTCCAGAGCTGGAATGATTGTATTTAGGGTAACCATCTTAAAACCCTGCTTCTTTATGAAGCTATTTAGGTATCTGAGGTCTAGGATAGGTCTCCACCAGCCAGTCTTCTTTTCTATTAGAAAATAATGGGAATAGAATCCTGTTCTGTGGAATTGTGGTGGAACAGGTTCTATGGCTCCTAGTTGTAACAGGTGATCTATCTCTTGTTGTAAGATGATCTTGTGAGATGGGTCCCTAAAGAGGGATGGGATAGGAGGTTGGAGGCGGGGGGAGGGAAAGAAAGGGGATGATGTACCCTTAGGAGATAGTTTGAAGTATCCATTTATCTGAGGTAATTCATTCCCATTGGTGAAGGAAGGGGAGTAAACCAAGTAAATCATTTTTTTCTCCACTTCCCCTTTGCCCTCCCCCTTCCCTTCATGGAGTGTGTGCTATGATTGGCTGGTGCTGTGATTGGCTGTGATTGGCAGGTGGAAACTGTTGGCTTCTAAAAGCCTCTGCTGATTGGCTGAGCCTTGGTAGGGGAGGACTTTCAGGCAGTCCAGGGCTTTATAAGGCTCCTTGGGCAAGCGACCAAGGAGCTTGCAAACGGGTGAGTGCTAACAGGGAGTTTAGAGAGGGAGTTGGGAAGGGGCTGAGGTTCTCTTGCCTTTCTTTTTAAATCCCTTCTCCAGGACAGCAGGGATGGATGGTGATAGGTCTGCTGTTGTTACCTGCACGGAGTGTGCCATGTTTGTCTTCCTCCCGGAAGAAAGAACGGATTTCATCTGCATTAAGTGCAAGCTGGTCGCCATTTTGGAAGAAAAAATTAGAGGGCTGGAGGCCCAAGTGTCAACCCTACGCTCGATCAGAGAGGATGAAGACTTCCTCGATAGAAGGCAGCGTTTAATCCTTCAAGCACGGCAGGCGGAAGAACCGGAGAGGGCAGTATGTGACCAGGAAGAGAACTGGTAGCATGTAACTTCTAGAAGGGGAAAAAGGCCAGCATGGGAATCCCCCAATGCTATAGAGGTAAGTAATCGCTTTCAGGCTCTCTCCACAGGCTCTGCGGTGTTGAATGCTTTGGAAGGGATCTCACAAGGAAGAAGCCGGAAGGGAACACCATCTACTGGAAGTCATGGGATGCGTAGTCCTAGGGATGGGGGTTCCATGGCCATCCCCCCCAAAAGAAAACGATGGGTGGTGGTGGTCAGGGACTCCCTCCTAAGAGGGACTGAGCCATACCTCTGCCATCCGGACCTGGAATCTCGAGAGGTATGCTGCTTACCGGGAGCTCACATTCAGGATGTGACTGAGAGGCTTACCAAACTGATCAAACCTTCGGATTGCTACCCCTTCCTGCTTCTCCACGTGGGAACTAACGATACGGCCAAGAATGACCTTGAGCGGGTTACTGCGGATTATGTAGCACTGGGAAGAAGGATCCAAGAACTTGGAGCGCAAGTGGTGTTCTTGTCCATCCTCCCTGTTGAAGGGAAAGGACTGGGCAGGGATCGTCGAATTGAGGACGTAAATGCGTGGTTGTGCAGGTGGTGTCGCAGAGAGGGCTTTGGTTTCTTCAACCATGGGACTCTGTTCCGGGCACGAGGATTGTTAGGAAGAGATGGGATCCACCTAACCAAGAGAGGAGGAGCATCTTTGCGGGCAGGCTTGCAAACCTAGTGAGGAGGGCTTTAAACTAGGTTCGTCGGGGACGGTGACCAAAACCCTGAGGAGTGGGAAAGTCGGATACCGGGAAGAAATGCAGAGAGGAACGAGCAAGAAAGGAGGACCCCTGTTTCGAATGGAGAAGATAGGGCGATCAACTGGTTACCTGAGGTATTTGTACACTAATGCGAGAAGCCTGGGCAACAAACAGGAAGAACTGGAGGCCCTGGCCCAGTCTGAGAAATATGATTTAATTGGGATAACAGAAACTTGGTGGGATGACTCGCATGACTGGAGCGCTGTCATGGAAGGGTATAGACTGTTCAGGAAGAACAGGCAGGGGAGAAAAGGAGGAGGAGTTGCACTATATGTAAGAGAGCACTATGATTGCTCTGAACTCCAGTATAAAGAAGGAGAAAAACCTATTGAGAGTCTATGGGTTAAGTTTAAAGGAGCAAACAACAGCAGTGATGTTGTGGTTGGTGTCTGCTACAGGCCACCGAATCAGGTGGATGAGGTAGATGAGGCTTTCTTCGGACAACTGAGAGAAGCTTCCGGATTGCAGGCCCTGGTTCTCGTGGGGGACTTTAATCACCCTGACATTGGGAAACCAATACGGCAGTACACAGGCAATCCAGGAAGTTTTTGGAGAATGTTGGGGATAACTGACGCAAGTGCTGAAGGATCCGACCAGGAGCCGTCGCAGCTTGACCTTCTGCTCACAAACAGGGAGGAACTAATAGGGAAGTGGAGGTAGGTGACAACCTGGGAAGCAGTGATCATGAGATGGTAGATTTCAGGATCCTGACCAAAGGAAGAAAGAGAGTAGTAAAATACACACCTTGGACTTCAAAAAGCAGATTTTGACTCCCTCAGAGATCTGATGGGCAGAATCCCCTGGAATGCTAACATGAACGGGAAAGGAGTCCAGGACAGCTGGCAGTATTTTAAAGAAGCCTTATTGAAGGCACAGAAAGAAACCATCCCGACACGAAGCAAGAGAGGCAAACATGGTAGGAGACCGGATTGGCTTATGAGGGAAATCCTTGGTGAACTTAAGCACAAAAAGGAAGCTTTCAAAAAGTGGAAACTTGGACAAATGACCAGGGAGGGGTTTAAATGTATAGCTCGAGAATGCCGGGGGGTTATCAGGAAGGCAAAAGCGCAAATGGAATTGCGACTGGCTAAGGATGTGAAGGATAACAAGAAAGGTTTCTAGAGGCATGTTAACAAGAAGAAGGTGATCAGAGAGGGGGTGCGGCCCCTACTGGATGAAGGAGGTAACCTAGTGACAGATGATGTGGGGAAAGCTGAAGTACTCAATGCTTTCTTTGCCTCTGTATTCACAGACAAGGTCGGCTCCTGGACTTCTGCGCTAAGTGACTCAAGATGGGATGAAGATGGACAGCCCGTGGTGGGTAAAGAACAGGTTAGGAACTATTTAGAAAAGCTAAACGTACACAAATCCATGGGTCCGGACTTAATGCATCCGAGGGTACTGAGGAGTTGGCAAATATCATTGAGAGCCTTTGGCCATTATCTTTGAAAAGTCGTGGAGATCGGGAGAAATCCCGGATGATTGGAAAAGGCAAATGTAGTGCCAATCTTCAAAAAGGGAAGAAGGACGATCCAGGGAACTATAGGCCGGTCAGTCTTACCTCGGTTCCTGGAAAAATCATGGAAGGGATCCTTAAGGAATCCATTTTGAGGCACTTGGAAGAGAGGAAAGTGATTAGGAATAGTCATCATGGATTCACAAAGGGCAAGTCGTGCCTGATCAATCTGTTTAGCTTCTATGATGAGGTAACTGGCTCTGTGGTTCTATGATTCTATGATTCAAGAGGCCGAGAAGTTGCACCAAGAGGCCCGCCGCATAGTAACAGCTGTAGCCATCAATCTTGTGGCTGTCTCTGCTGCGTTGAGCGCCGCTTGGAGCACTATACGCGAAATTGTCTGTCCTTCAGAGACAATGGCCTTAAAATGTCCTTTTTTGCTCTCTGGCAAATCATCAATAAATGTGTTCATTTTCATAAAATTGTTGTAGTCGTATTTACTAAGTAGGGCTGAATAGTTTGCTACCCTCAGCTGGAGTGTGCCTGAAGCGTATACTCTTTTGCCAAATGCATCTAATCTTTTGTTCTCCTTATCAGATGGGGTTAAGCGATTTTGTTGCTTGTTTCTCTGCTGTGCAGCATCCACCACAAGGGAATTGGGGGGAAGGGGATATGCCAAGAGAAAGTCAGATCCTTTGGGTGGCACAAAATACTGGTAGTAGGGGGAATCGACGCAGGTGTTTGCCATAAGGTTTTTGCAGGTTGGAGAATGGCTGGGTTGATAGGAAGAGCAATTTTAGAGAATGAACTGGACTGTAAGATGTTTGTGAGCTCGTGGGGAGCATCTTGTACCTCCTCCACAGGGATGTTTAGGTCTTGTGCTACCCATTTGAATAAATCTTGAAAAGAGGAGACGTCCTCTGAAGTATTACTGGAGGGAGGTAACATTGCTTCTCCTATATCCGCTAGTGATGATGTGTGAGCCAAAGAACCTGTGGCTGACCTGGGGGGAATATTGGCTGTCATTATCACTCCTCGTGTCTCTGTGAGGAGATTCAGTGGAGTGTGAGAGTGGCTTCTCTATATGTTTAATCTTACATAATCTCTTTCTGTGCTGATGTGGAGGATGGTTCCACATTTGCCACTGTGGGGGGTATGCCACCGGTGGGGGCATCCACAGATAGGGAGCCCGTGGGGCCATTTGCGCTCTGAGGAGGTCTGGTTGCATGTAACTGTGTGTCCCCAGTGCCTCTTGTGATTGAGGAGACAGCTGTGGTGAGAACACTTTAAAAATTCATCCCCCTCTTTGTCTGAGAGGGGGGGGATTGCGGATGTGAGTTGTCAGAGAGTAGCGACTGAATATATCTATTTTCACTCAATATAGGGGAGTGAAGAGTTGAGTCAATCCACAAGTCTTTACTCTCCCTGTAAGTGGCCAGGGGAGTTAGTGAGGTGGAGGGCTGCGCTAACTGAGAGGAGCCCGTATTTACCTCAGAGGTGAGAGGGAGAGCTGTAGCCCCTAATTGTTGAAAGGAGGGGGCAGTATTCACAGAATGTTCTATCCCCTCTCTGGGTGCCATCGTGAGAGGCTGAGGTACCGGTGTAGCTGTCATTGTGGTCAGCATTACCAGGTTTGCTGAGGCTGGCACAGAATGGCACTTTGCCTCTGTAAGTGCAGTGTTTGAAGCGCTTTCAGGCTTACCATGCTGTTTGCCCGAAGTACCTGGGCGGTCAAACGTGCTCAGACGGTTCTTGTCTGAGTGTTCTGACTTTTTTACCTCAGAATGCCTCTTGGTGGGTTGCTGAGGTAATAAGCTTGCCCTTCTTTTAGAGGGCTTAGAATTATCCTTGTTAGGTTTTGAGCTCTGCCCAGAGCCTGAGTCAGAGGCATGTCGTTTGCTGTTATCATTGTGGAGCATTTTCAGATTAAGCTCCTTCTCTCTGTGAGACGTGGGTTTCATTTTGACACAGTGGGGGCAAGCTCTGTGAGACTGAGAGCTCCCCAAACATTTCAGGCAGGAGTCATGCCCATCTGAGGCAGACATCGTGCCCTTGGAGAGCGCGCAGCGTTTGAAGCCGTGAGAGCTCATACCAGCTTGTAGGCTGTAGCGGCAGTTCAAACCCCGCGCCGCCTTTTTTTTTTTTTTTTTTTTTTTAATACTACTACTATTGTATTCTAACTAACAAACAGTAAAAACTTTAACAAGAACTACTAACTATGACTAAAACTAACTATTTTAACGAACCAGGTATGCTGAGGAGAGGAGAGTACTGTTGCGTTCCAGCCACAGCTAGGGATGATAGAAAGGAACTGAAGGGAGGTGGGGGCCATGCCTGCGCATAGCTAGCGAGGGAGCCCGCATGCTTCGCACACCGTGCATGCACAACCCCTGCTGAGGAAACTTCATCCAGAGGCGCTGGGATGTTTTACACCTGATTGGAGCACCCCCAAGGATGCCTCTCGAAGGAAAATAAAATATTTTGAAATAATGCGTCTACACACAAAATGCATTTCGAAATAGCGTTTTGCTATTTCAAAATTACACATCCACACTGATTGGACGCTGAATCGCATTTAAGGCCAACCAGAACAGGTTCTGGCAGGGCATCAGGTCAGGAGTTAGCCTCAGGCAGCAGCCACACAAGGTATCTGAGGCTCATGCTTAAAGGGACCTCCCTGGACAGCCGGTTCTCAGGTTTCCCTGCTTGCCTGCCTACCTTGCTGAGGGACAGCAAAGCGTTTTTTTTCTGCGTGCTCTGATTGCCCTCAGTCAGGACACCACAGCACTCTCCAACATGGAGCCGGAGCTGCCCCTGGGCACTCTGCAGCTCGTGGACATGTTGCTGCCTGACTTGCAGCACTTTCTGCAGGCTGCCTCATAGGCTCTGCAACAACCCAACCCTGAGGCCATCTTCCAGACCCTCCTGTGGTATGTGGCAGAGCAGCTGCAGGACCCGGACGCTGGCGTGCCCCCGCCGCATCTGGCGTCTGGACACCAGTACCAACTGGCAGGACCACATAGTCCTGGAGTGCTGGGGAGACCAACAATGGATTCAGAACTTCAGGATGAAGGACGCCTTCCTGGAGCTCTGCGAGTGGCTCACCCCGGCTCTGAGGCAACAGGACACGCATATGAGGCTTGCCATTCCCCTCCACAAGCGTGTTGCCATTGCCCTCTGGAAGCTCTCCACGCCGGACAGCTACTGATCTGTGGGGAACCAGTTCGGCATGGGGAGATCCACCATCGGTGCCATGCTCATGCAGGTATGGCAATATCTGACGCCTGTGCCAGGAGGGGGCGTGGAAGGAGGGAATGGGCTGCCCTAGGGAAAGTGGGGGGAGGTGTGCAAGTCCTTCCCCGGGAGGTTTTGTTCTGTCCCGCCCGCACTAAGGACTGCCTGCGGTGGCCAGGATTGCAGGGAGGGTTGCTCCTGGGAAGTGGGGGAGCGGGGCAGTGGCAGGGAGGGGGCACTCTCAGGTGCCCTGGCACCCCAGTGACTCTCAGTTTTGTGTGTCCCTGTGCAGGTGGTCAGGGCCATCAACAGAGTCCTGCTCGGCAGAGTCATCCACCTCGCTGATGTCGATGCGGTCATCGAGGGGTTTGGCGCCGTGGGCTTCCCCAACTGCGAGGGGAGCCATCAACAGGACACACGATCCGTGCCCCAGACCACCAGGCCTCCATGTTTATAAACCATAAGGGATACTTCTCAGTCATCCTACAGGCTGTGACTGACCACCAGGGCCACTTTCTGGACATTAATTTTGGCTGGTCAGGCAAAGCACATGACGCACGCGTGTACCGCAACTCCTCCATGTGCCTGAGGCTGCACGCTGGGACCTTCTTTCGCAACCACCACTTCAGGGTCAGGGATGTGGACATGCCACTCTGCCTGGTGGGGGATGCAGCCTATCCTCTCCAGCCCTGGCTCATGAAGCCCTACACAGGACACCTCAACCCTTCCCGATATGCCTTCATGCCAGGCTCAGCAGGGTCCGCATCGTGGTTGAGGGTGCCTTCTGGCAGCTGAAGGTATGGTTTAGGTGCCTCCTCATCTGCCTGGACCTTGCTCAATGGACTATTCCGTACGTGGTGGCAGCATGCTGTGTGCTGCACAATGTATGTGAACGGAAGGGAGAGGCCTTCCTGCCAGGCTGGGTGGTGGAGGCAGAGTGCTTGGCCAGCCTGTATGCACAGACCCACATGGCTGCCATCTGGGAGGCCCATCAGGGGGCTGTCCACATCCGGGAGGCCCTCAGGGAGAGGTTCAGAACAGTGCTCCCTGGTCTGCTCCAGTGGGGGCTTGTGCCTCATTCCTCCCTCACGTCCCTCCACTTACCTCTCCCTAACCTCCCTTCCTGATGGAAAATAAAGACATGTGTTTTGATTAAACCAAACTCTGTTTATTCAACAAAACTGCAGGGGCGGGAGGGAATGAAACTCAGGTGAGACCGGGGAAAGAAGGCGGGAGAGGGGAGGAGAGAAGATGGGAGAGGGGAGGGGGAAACATGGGAGGAGGGAGCTGGAAGGGGGAGGAGAGGCTCAGGGTTGGAGTGGTGCTGGCCCCACTGGCTCCCAGCATTGTGGGTTCAGGGGCCTCGGCATCCCTGGGGGGTGGGGAAAGGGTGGAGGGTGTGGAGGGAGAAGCAGGAGGGGGAGGAGTGAGAGGAGGAGCAATTGCTGGGGAGGCAGCGGAGGCTGGAGTGGGAGGAGGAAGCACGCTCTGCACCAGGGTCTGCAGATGGGCACAGATGGCATGGCCCTGGGCAAGCTGCTCCTGCCAGCTCTCCCGCTGGAGCTGCAGGTCTTCCTCCACCCAGTGGTCAAGGGTGTGGTGCAGGGCTCCTAGTGTCCCCAGGTGCTGCCACTGGTACTCCTCCAGAGGACGGGCATGCCTGCAGAGCCCTCAGGTGCGGGAGGATTTTCCAGGCAGTGTGGTGCACCCTCCACTCACAGCTGGTATGGCTGTGGAGAACCAAGAGAAGTGGTCAGTTATCCCTGGGGACACAGTGCGTGAAGCCCAGCCTCCTTCTGCAAGGCAAGGATGACAGTTCTCCGCACCATCAGGATAGGGTCCAGAGTGATCCAGATAGATTAGAGGATTGGGCCAAAAGAAATCTGATGAGGTTCAACAAGGACAAGTGTAGAGTCCTGCACTTGGGACAGAAGAATCCCAAGCATTGTTACAAACTGGGGACTGAATGGCTAAGTAGCAGTTCTGCAGAAAAGGACCTGGGGATTACAGTGGCTGAGAAGCTGGATATGAGTCAACAGTGTGCCCTTGTAGCCAAGAAGGCTAATGGCATATTAGGGTGCATTAGGAGGAGCTTTGCCAGCAGATCTAGAGAAGTGATTATTCCTCAGCTCTGGTGAGGCCACATCTAGAATATTGTGTCCATTTCTGGGCCCCCCACTATAGAAAGGATGTGGACGCATTGGAGAGTGTCCAGCAGAGGGCGACCAAAATGGTTAAGGGGCTAGAGCGCATGACCTATGAGGAGAGACTGAGGGATTTGGGTTTGTTTAGTCTGCAAAAGAGAGGAATGAGGGGGGATTTGATAACAGCCTTCAATTTCCTGAAGGGAGGTTCCAAAGAGAATGGAGAGAGGCTGTTCACAGGAGTGACGGATGGCAGAACAAGAAGCAATGGTCTCAAGTTACAGTGGGAGAGGTCTAGGTTGGATATTAGGAAAAACTATTTCACTAGGAGGATGGTGAAGCACTGGAATGGGTTACCTACGGAGGTGGTGGAATCTCCATCCCTAGAGGTGTTAAAGTCTTGTCTTGACAAAGCCCTGGCTGGGTTGATTTAGTTGGGATTGGTCCTGCCTTGGGCAGGGGGCTGGACTTGATGACCTCCTGAGGTCTCTTCCAGCCCTATGATTCTATGATCAGAGCCAATGTGCTTGAACACAGGCCATGGGATGTCCTGCTATCCCCGGGAGTGGAGCAGCCCCGAGACTGCACTCATGCCCCTGTGCTGTATATCAGTGTGGGTGTGTGTGAAGGGGAGATGTCCTCTGCCACCTTGTAGAGAGGGCTTGTGGAGGGAGGCCGTCCTGCTGTGTCCCAGGAGCATGTCATGGAGTATGTCATGTCTCTACACACACCCTTGTGGCTAACAGGCCAAGGCCCCTGTGTGGCAGCCAGCTGGGGCCATGTGCCCAGGAGTGGCACAGCACATGTTTGCATGTGCACAGTTTGCTGCGTGGCCAGCAAGGCCCAGGTGCGCAGTCCCTGGTCCCCCACCCTCCACCCACCCCCCTGCATAAGGGGACAGTGATGGCACTCACATGATGTTCCCTTCCCGGCCTTGGATAACGCCTGGGACAAGTCCGTAGGGATGGCTTGGGGATCCTGGCTCAGCTGGGTGGTGACTGGCCTCCTCTGGCTCCTGGCCGTCCTTCTCCTCCGTGCCGTCATCAGGGCCCCCACTGAGGACGACATCATCCAGCTCTTCCCAGGAGCTGATGACCACCTGGGGGGAACAGACTGTCCCAGCCCCCAGGATGTGGTCCAGGGCATCGAAGTAGGGGCAGCTGTCTGATTCTGCCCCGAGTCGGGAGCTGCCCTCTGGCATAGGCCTGCCACAGTTCTTTAAGCTTCATCCGCACCTGTTCCTGGGTGCGGATGTGGCCTCTTTCAGTCGTGCTGACAGCCATACGGCCTTAGATGGGTGCATTTCTGCGTCTAGTGCTGAGATCTGGGAGGTTGGTGTCATCCCCAAACTTCAATAAGGTCCATGACCTCCGCACTACACCAGGAAGGTACCCATCTCTTCTGGCCCGTGGCAGGCTCTTGGGAGCTGGAGGACTGCTCCCGGGGAGTGGTGGAGGGCTGGCGGGTACCGGCTGGCTGGCTCATTTTGGGGCAACTGGGTCAGCACAGCAGCAGAGTGGCTCAGGACAGGCAGGCCTGGTGCTAGCCGCAAAAGCTCTGGGCAGACTCTAGACCTTTAAGAGCTCTGGGGGAGAGAGAGAAGAGTTTTCCTGGTGTGTGCCAGAGTGGCCAGCAGGGCACCCTGGGAAGGGCTGGAGGCCCCCTATTTTGAAATAGCCCTATTCCCTGTCTACACAGTGCCTATTCTGAAATAGCTATTTCAGAATAGGCACTGTTCCTCATAGAATGATGTTTACATATTTTGAAATAAGCCCTCCACTATTTCAAAATAATTTCAAAATAGGAGTTTGGTTGTGTAGATGCTAGCAAAGTTATTTCAAAATAACTTTGCTGTGTAGACATACCCTTAGTGATTATGAAGCTAATAATAATTAGTATTGCATTAGCTCTTAGAGGTCCCATTGTGCTAGACTTAACAAGACACGCTCTGCCCTAAAAAGCTTAAGGAGTTTTATAATCTAAGCATATGAGGACAGACAGCAGTTGGAAGTAAAACAAATGGGAGGGAGGACAGGGTAACAGAGAAGTGCTTGAGTTTGATATAATGTGTAGCAGTCACAGCACATCAAGTACTTAGCCATGGTGCACATGGCAAAAGTGATTAATTTTTGTAAAACGATTTGCTATCCTCAGATGAAAGTGGAAGTGAAAAGTATTATTGTGTGCAAGTTCACAGTAGGATAGAATAATACATTTGGAAAAGCAGAAAGACCTTTATAAAATAGGGGCTATACATATTCCAGAAAATTACAGCCCGTACTTGCACACCTACTGTTAAACTCTTACCATAAAAATAAAAAACAGGATTCTATTAGTCAATGTGTAAGCCAGCGTTATGTCTAACAGTTTAAGCTACTTCCCAGAAATCAGAATACTTATGTAACTTGGATATTTGAGTGTCATAATGGTAATGTTATCTGATGTAAGAACTATAAATTAGAAAATTAATTAGAAAATTATTGCCACTGCTATAAAGTTATTGTCATCATTGGCGGATTGGCATTCTATTACTAACACAAAAATGTAACTGAGTTTAAGACTGCAAATTACATTGTATTTGGCAAACTTTAGCTCACTTTTTGGCACAACTATTTAGATAAAAATTACATGTGCAACCTCAATAATTAAGAACAAGCTTCCAAGTCTCATCACCCTAGAATATATAGTCATTTCCCTGGAATAGCATTTCCTTAGGCAAAGGAACAAATGGGCAGGGAACATTAGTAGTAGCACTGAACACTGCTGAATCAATAGCTAATACCATCAGAGTTCTGCTTTATTAATAGTGCAACATGTAACTGAAAAATTACTCTGACCTGCACTATATATATATATATATATATATATATATATATATATATATATTACATGATATATATCTAAATGCCTAAATGCTTAGGATTTATAACACATTTCTGAATTAGTTCAGACATTTGCACAATGTATAATGGTCATATGTTCAAATCCATGAAACTCCAATTATACCAATTTGGATCTGGTAATGTTGATATTTATCTAACTTTTCTTCTCCTAAAGAGTTTTATTTGCAGATCATTCATAATAAATAGTGATAATAATAATACAATAACTATTTAAGCATTTTTTATTATAACAATGATCATAAATGAACTGTATCTGTCATAACATCAAGGTTATAAGCTTAGATTTTTATCAAATTGAAAATCTATGCTGATGTTAACGGAGTAAATAATCAATTCATCTAGTCACCTCTATGTGATGATTATGTTTTTACTTAGTGGTTAGTCAATCGTAGGAACTTATTAACTCAGTTCCCAGCACCTCTACATATGGTGAACTCTTGGTTCTAAGATTTTTTAATCTCTAATCTTGTGAAAAGAGAGCTGAAAATAAACCACTTTGGCCCAGTGTGCTGTAACTAAGGAGAGAATGCATTATAAGGAAATCCAGGCTAAAACTATCAGTGCAGGGGAAAAAATTTTTGAAAGATCACACTTTCAGAACCACATGCTCCACTCTTTTCAAGACAAGCATAAGGAGAAGCTGGAAGTTAAATTCAGCATGGGATAAGAAAGTAGTAAGAGACAGATGATAATATGATAAAATGAATAAATATTAATAACAACTTGAGGATACTTCATGGTAACTCACTATAACTGGTATCTTGAACTACTACTAATCTTCACAGCCTCCAATGCCATATGATCAACCTATATTAGAGAGTGTTTTTCATTTAACCAAATTCTGTGCTAAATAAATTCCGATGCTAAAGGGCAAGGAGTTTATTAGGTTAGGATGTGGTAATAACTGAATTAATAGTCCCCATTTTCAAATGATTATATACAGAAATGTGCCGTTGCTTGGTTATTATAAATCTCTCAGTTCTGAATGGCTACTTCCCTTGGAATGCCCTCTGCATGATGGTACCCAATTTTGTTACCTGAAGTTAAATTTAATGTCAAAAGGAATAACTATTAACACATGTGTGTAGATGCTCTCACAAGAAATTATACTTGCATGTGTGTGTGTGATATAAAACCTTGGATTAGTTGAGGTTACAGAATGAAGAAAAAGGTTAGAAGCTGAAATGATGATGGTTGGTTGACTGGGAAGTGCAGAAAGACAATTGAAGGGGAATCCTGGTATCTGTAGATTACACAAAATTACTGTAGAATGAGAAGAGTTCCAGAGAGATCTCAAAACTGGCTGACTGGGCAACAAAATGATAGGTGAAATTCAATACTGATAAATGCAGAGTAATGCAAATTGGAAAAACAATCCCAAATATACTTAACACATGATGGTTACAGTTGTTACAATTCAACCTGTTACAATTTAAGAAATAGATCTTGTAGTCATTGTGGACAGTTCTCTGAAATATCCACTCATTGTGCAGCAGCAGTCAAAACAAAACAAACTAAAACAAAACCCCTATCGGAATGTTAGAAAGCATCAGGAAAGGGAAAGATAATATCACAGAAAATATCATAATCCCATGGTATACCCACATCTTGAATACTGCACACAGATCTGGTTGCACATCTCAAAAGAGAGATATTGGAATTGGGAAAGGTACAGAAAAGGACAAAATGATTAGGGGATATGGAACAGCTTCCACGTGGAGAGAAATTAAAAAGACTGGGACTTCTAATCTTGCAAAAGAGATGACTAACAGATAGCAGTCTATAAAATCTTGATGGTGTGAAGAATGTGAGTAGGGAAATGTTATTTACTTTTTCACACAATACAAGAACTAGAGGTCACCCAATGAAATTAATAAGCAGCAGGTTTAAACAAAGAAAAGGAAGCATTTCTTCACACAAAGGACAAGTAACGTGTGCAAATCCTTGACAGGGAATATTGTGAAATCCAAAAATCGGACAGAGTTCAAAAAAGAACTAAAAAAGTTCATGCAGGATAGGGTCATCAATGGCTATTAGCTGAGATGTGGTGGGACTGAAGAATCTCTGTTTGACAGAAACTGGAAGTGGATGACAGAGGCGGATCAATTGATGATTGCCTGTTCTGTTCATTCCCTCTGAAGCACCTGGCATTGGCCATAGTTGGAAGACAGAATACTTGGCTAGGTGGATGATTGGTCTGTTCCAGTATGGCCATTCTTGTGCTTTCTTTTCTTATATTCTTATCTTAAAGTATTGAACTAGAGAATGCTTATTTTTCCTTACTAAACACTAATATATCATGGAGATATAGCACTTTGGTGATGAAAGGAACTATGGCTATTTATTTTTGACAGTCACAGCCAAAACTTTTTTGCCAGTGTGCCCAAAAGGTACTGATACAACTTGCTTGTATGGTCTTCTGTTGACTTTGGAAGGAGCAGTAGCACCAAGCACTATTTTGCCTACATTAACCCAACAAAGAATATCATTTTTAACCCTCTACCCAATGAATTGCTTATATCAAAATGAATGCTGTGTGGGAGACTTGTACATCTTAAATACATTATTCTCATAAGTACATATACTCTCACAGGTAGAAGCATTTTAAAATATGACATGCTTATTTTGGGGGGTTTGTCCCATAAGAACTCTGTTAACTACTTACACATGAAAATAAAATGGGAGAGCTGACTATCGTACATAAAGATTGCAGAACCATATTCTCCTTATTAAGCCCTCATGAAATGACCTTTGGAAAATAAAGTTTAGCAGTTGCTAAAAAGATATAAGTGCCTTGGGAGGCCGTATATTTTCATATTGTTAACCTTATTTCATAAGTCAGTGTTGGTTTTCAGCATGCTGAGGAGTTTCTTGATATCAAGTAGGAAAGAACCAAATTGGATTTAACCAAATTATTTAGCTTGTTAGACATCCTAATGGCCAGTTATTTAATTTCACTGGAATTACATTTACTGGGGGGTAAAGGCACATTCAGGCCTGACACAGCATGCTCTCTGATCTAATGGTCTATCAGCTTAGCATAAGCAGAATTGTGCATATGGAAGAAAATGCAGAATAATCCTGTTTGTGAGGAAAACAGAAGATAAACTAACCAGAAGGCTAGAAAAGACTGGTTTGAGCTAGCAGAAAACCTGTACTGACAGGAAAAGAGATTTAATAAGGAAATTAAAGGCTAATACATATGCATAAGAAAAGACAACAAAAAGTTATATATAGCCACTGTAACAAAAAATTGGGGAAGCTGTGAACTGCCTGGGATGACACCAGACTCTCCTACAAAATATGCTTCCCACTTGTGAGTAACTGGGTATTTTGCATTACTGATAAAGCTTTGTTAATTTGATCTATTGAGGGATGAATTTATATCCAGCAATATTTAAAATTTCTGTTAGTAAAGAGTGACACCAGGAGAAACAGGCATGAGCCATCTGGTATTAGCTGTGGGTCTCTAATAAATGCATACATCTGTGTATGAGATCTCATCTTGTTCATGCACTTACACTTAATAACTTTGTACCCTTGACTTTGCAGCTTGCAGCTCCAGGGACAACAGTAATGATTACTTAGGCTTAGAATAAGAAATGTTTATGATTGTTTCTATATATCAATTTAAACCACTGACAGTAGTTTCTATTGAATGCCAGATTTATATAATGTCTTGAATAGGTGCTTCCAGCTAAACCTGTCAAATGATTTCTCTGTGTCCAAGAGAAATATTGACAACAGGGGTGTTTTTAAAGAAATACAAAGTAACCAGATTTATAAGCCACTCCTACTGTTTCCAGGATAAAACCTTCCATCTTTACTTGACTAGAAATATTAAGAAGTTACATCAAGAGTGTGTAGCTCACAGAGAGGAAAGTTGGAGTTTTTCTCCCTCCAGGGAGAACGACCAGCTGAGTTGAGGTAAACTACTACTCAGGTTCTCTTTATCATGAAGTTTCTTCATTAAGTTCCTCTCAGTGCAAAATGTTTGAAAAGTCATAGTGGGGGGGAAGGGTTGGTAAGGTTCAAAACCTGGAAAACTGGCTCTACCCTCTAGAACTCAGGGGCATTAAGAAGGAGTTGACCCCTGGATTTCTGCTTCCCCAGCAGTACAGCCACCAAGGGAGGCTTACTCTTATTGGTCATACTCTTATTGGTTTCTCCTTTTATTATGCCCAAGTCCCTTGGGAAAAGGTGGGGGGAGGGGAGACCCAATGCTGGTTCCATTAATATTAACAATTGTTTTCCTCTTGGACATCCACCAGTAGTTCAGAAGAAATCCCATGGCAGTTAGCTCACTGCTGGCCATGTTTGAGAGATGACGGCCCTTCTCATGAATCTCATCAGTTATACATAGCATGTTCTCTGTCAAATCCTTATTTTTAAAGCAATTAATTAAAATTCATTAATTTTAAACACAAACAGGAGAGTTACTTAGGACAATTGCTGTAAAAATAAAAAAACATTTATTGAATGATTTTGCTTTATTGCTCTTTTCCATTTTCAAACCAATGGCAGTATCCCAGTGCTTTTCTTGTCAGAAGACATTAGAAAAGTGATTAGCACAACTGCCATTTTTCATCAGCATCAGTTCTTTTCCTGTTTCAGGTGCATTGTTCTCATTAAATAATTAGTGCTGAAATCTTTTCGGATATTTATCTCCATATTAGATGCATTTGGAAGCTTAATTTTTCAGTTCATTGCCAAAAATAATTTGTTGATACTTCTAACATTGAAATCTAAAACATCATTAGATATGGCTATGTTTTCTAATAAAGTCATAGTTGGATAAGAACAATACAAACAGAAGATTTATTGCCTTCTACAACTTTTAAATGCAGAATCTGTACTGAAATAATTTATTGAAATTCATAGTGAATCATTTTACTTCCCCCTCTTCCCTTTTAAACAAACACTATCCAGCAATAACTTTAAATAATGCAGATTGCAAATTAATCTAGGCAATTAGTGCAGCATCAGCATATGGCACTGTTGTACAAAAGACTTGGGTTAAAATAAAACAGGCTATGGGCTATTGCTTTCATCTCAAGAAAGGAGGAATTATTACCATGTAGGAGCAATAGTCAATTCCTAAAAATGCATTTCTCTGAGTTGTCCTTATTAAATGTTCCACATAGCAGTTGCAAATAGGATGTTTGAAGGCCCAGTAATAAAATTCCTTTGGTGAACAGTTTTGCAATTAGATCAGTCATGTGATCTGCCTGAGCTGTTCATCATTGCTTCTGTGATCCCATCAGAACTCATCAGCCAGATAAGGCTGGTCAAGTTAGTATCTGGATGCAAGATGTTTAAGAAATACTCAGCTGCTACAGGAAGTGTTGTTGGAGATTCAATAATCCAGCAAGGTGATAAGGGGCATTAGAGGTGTTACCCGTTCATATGAAATAAAGTCCCTCATCAGTTAAAAATTGTGTGTGTCTATCAGTGTCTGTGTAATACCGTAAAGTTGCGAGTATAGTGCGCACTTTTTTTCCTGTTTTTTTAACGTCAAAGTTGGGGTGCGCATTATCCATAGGAGTTCTTTTTCAAAGTTTTCATTTGGTGGTTCCGCGGCACTTGATTAATTGCTGGACACCAGAGGTTAAGTTGATTTTTATTAGCATCAACAAGCAACTATATACACAGTTTCAAAAAAGGTAAGTTAAACAAATGAAATCAACACTGCAGCGCAAACAAGCAAATACCATATGTTAATTGATCTTCTACTCATCTTCGAAGCCCTCGAATTCGCGTTTGTTAGAATCTTCCTCGAACAGACGAGCAATATCTTCCAGGGTATAGCCCTCGACATGTTCATCCGGGTAATACAAATCATTGTCATCTTCGCATACCGGTAATTCGCCCTCAGAAGATTCATCGTCGCCCGGATCCATCCACAGGGCATCATCCTCGCTGCCATCCATAGCATTAGAGATGCTGCATTTCAGAAACCCCTTCCTTATGATAGTGGGATCAAGTTCAACCCAGACATCCGCTATCCACTGGGTAACATCTTGCAGCGTCGGTGTTCGCATACGTCCACCTGCAGTAAATGTATGTTCACCTTCCAACAACCAGGTGTTCCATTTCCTGCGTAGTGCATCTTTCATTGGCTTGTTAACTGTCACATCAAGCGGCTGTAACATTTTGGTCATTCCACCAGGAATAATTGCCAAGTCTGTTTTGTCCTGCTGAAGCCTTTTCTTGATGGATGGCATACGATGACTCCAAAATGCATCCAAAACTATTAGAGACCGCTTTCTCATAAGTCCACCCGGCAGCTTCGCCCAAACCATCTGTAGCCAATCAAGCATTAAAGCTTCATCAATCCAGCCTTTAGGGTGAACATGCACATGAATGGTGTTCAGGAATATAACATTCTTTGGCATTGTCTTGCACTTGAACACAATATAAGGAGGCAGCTTCATTCCGTCGGCCATGCAAGCAAGCATTACGGTAAACCTAGACTTTTCATGGCCTGTGATAGCAATGGAGACGGTCTTGGCACCTTTCACTTCAAGCGTTCTGTTGTAGGGATTATCGAAATTTAATGGTGTCTGATCTGCGTTACCAATTAATGAAAGGTCGTAGCAGTGCTGCTTGCATAGTTTTATGATAAACTTTTGGAACTGTAGTAGCTTGGTGTCTGAGTCCATGGGTAGCTTCTGTGCGATAGTTGTTCGGCGTCAGACTGTTAGGCTATGGCGATTCATGAACCGATTGCCCCAGCCATGCGAAGCTTTAAACCTAGCTGTGTTAGCGCACGTTTTGGCAATGGTCAAAGCCTTCATTCTAACCTCCACAATGCTAACACCACTGCCTTACTGTCTACGCTCAGCAATCCATTCAACCAGCTTGGCCTCCAACTCAGGATATGCAGCGCTTTTACCTCGCTCAGCCATCTTCATCCGAGGCAGCGCTTGCAGGCGCTCTTTCTGCCGCCTCCAAAGCCGAATGTTAGACTCTGCTATGCCATCAAATTCACGGCAGCTCTGTTGCCATGAGCCTCAGCATAGCTAACAACTTTAAGTTTTTCAGCAGTCGTAAGATCGCCAACAACTCATGGCATCCCAAAGAGAGCATGGAAACGCTGCACACTGTTTACTCATGCGCTCACGCATGATTATCCGGCAATACAAAAAGACAAGACAAGACAAAACAAAATACAGCAAGACAAAATATGGCAAAGTCGGGGTGCGCATTATAGATAGGAGCTCAGTTAACGCCAGAATTCTCATGTTTAAAAGGTAGGTGTGCATTATGGTCGAGATTTTACGATAAGTAAAATTTCCCCTAAATTCTAATTCCTGTATTTTCAAGCAGATAAACTAATCCTCATTTTTCCCAGTCCTGCTCAGTAATGTTGTAATCTGTCTAAAGGCAACCAGTGCATGTCAGTGATGTGTATTTATAAAAGAGCTTCATACTAATAAGCTTCTTTGTTTACCAATGTCACTAATAAATTGCTGCTCCTCACTCACTGTGATGGGTTACTGGTAGCAGCTATGTAGGTACTTGTAGCGGGGGGAAGGGGGCAGGTGGAAGAAACTTGAGAGAGTTTTTGAGCAGTAAATTTTAAATACCTTTCCTAGACAGAAAATAAATATTGAAAGTCCAAAGGGTAAAGAATAAGATTGACTTTATACTGTTGAGTCAGCTGTAACTTATTCTAGCCATTTTGTTGCTCATCTTTGAGGAAACTTATGATTCAATGGGGAATGATTGCATAAAGAGCTCTGCAGAGTACAGAATCAATGAACAAATATATATCATGTCAGGGTGTCTTGAAGAACATTAAAAAAAAAGACTCTCTGGCTACACAAAAATATCTAGAAGATCAAAAGAGTAATCCCATCAACATGATGAAATAGAGCATAGGGTTCTTTTCTGAGAAATCTATTTTCTAAGTGCACAGAAAATAAGATTTTAATGAAATTTGGATAGGAAGTTACAGAATGTAGATTCTAGGCTAGATTATATACATTAAAGAAAAAAGTTTAGCAACTTTTGAAGGTATGAGTGCAAGGTGGAAAAGTAGCTTATCTCCAGGTATTTTGCACTGTTACCTCTCAAAAACAGATGAAAGCTAGAAACCTCACATTTGGCTTGTTTAGTACCAGTTCAGTATTTTTAATGGCATGAACACATAAACCCCAAATCTCTGAAAGTATTAGGGCTTTAAATTTGGTAATTTTATGCACATGCTTTGGAATAGTTAGAATAGTGTTTCTAGAAGGCACTTTGGACAGCTGTGGCACAAGACCCTATTTAATGACATTTAGATTAAGGAGGGATATTTAAGGATCTCTCAGATATGGACTGTTAATTTAAGGATATGTGTTATAAGGATGCATACTTCATTAAATGCTAAGTTAAAGCAGACTCCAGTGACAATGACAGAGATAAGCAAGCTTCACTTACAAGCTCATAAAGATGCATTTGTTACCTCCAAAAGTCAAATAGGGCCAGAGCTCCCATAAATTCTGTAGGATTGTTGCCGATTCTGCAGAGCATCTAAGCTATCAAAAATACTGCAGCTTCAGGGCCATTCAGGGAACTGTTGAGTTCTATTTGTTAAATTTAGTGGAGCTTGTATATTCTATAACCCCAACCGTTCTGGTCCAAAGTATTTTTGAACTTTCAGCAAAGTCAGAAGAGCCTGTAAGCTCCAAAAGACATGCAGTTTGGGATTTTTCCCTAAGGGGGGAAAAACAACAAGCCCCAGGAAAATTATATTGAATAATTTATCAATATAACCTTATTATTGAGAAATCAAGCACCTCAAAGTCAAATTCCTAATTCTCCTCTGACTGCTCTGATTTGTTAGCTTTGCAACCCCACTAATTTCCTGATTTACACTTGTTTGCCTGAAGGATAACCAGGCACAGGAAGATCCTTAAGTTAATTTTTTTTCACAAATTCAGCAGAGTCTTAATTCAGAATTTCCTTTTCATGTTTTCCTTGAGAAGGGTTATTACTTGGATTATTAAAACATCAATAGCCCTATGATGAAAATGATTGAGTTAGCATTGCAGGAGAAACCTTAACTTCTTGGAATTTCATGTCTATGTTTGAGTTCTCAGATTAATACTTGCATTAACATTTTTTGTGGTAGAAGTATAGACCATAACCCTGCTTGTCTTCCATGGGAGAGAGTGTTAAACACTGTTGATATTTTATTTGTAAACTGCAAGTATTGACTAGACATGATTGAGGCTCAGAAAACAGAACCTCGTGAATGTCTTTAGTATCCCTTTCCAGAGAACCTTCAGGCATTTTTTTTAATTTTTCCCCCTCAGTTTGCAAATAACCAAGTATATAAAATACTAGAAAGACAGAGTGGAATGTTGCCCTATCAGAAAGTTTGGTTTGGGATCAGACTTTCAGAAAGAGAGATCTTACTCCATTTTGTAGCACCACCTGCAACTCTCTTGAGTTATGCCTTAAATTTAAAGCTTTATAAGCACCTGCCTTTCTTTTCCTCCTGATTCTAGCTACTCCCTATGAAAAAATCACAGGTTAGTGAAATGGTGACAAGAGTGCTAGCTCCTTTCCTTCCAGGCAACTTTACCTAGAATCAACTCAATAGAAACTAAATAGAGTAGGGATTATTAATCTTCAGAACACCCTGATCTAACATCTGACTGATCCTGCAGCTTTTTCCTCTCTGGCTTTAGGAAGCAGGTCTTTATATAAGCTCAGCTGGACTTAAACAGGCTCAGCTGTACCTACTTGAAAACCAGCTGGGAGAGACTCTCTCCCCTGCTTGTGTCCTCTAGCTGTGAATTAACCCTGCAAACCTCAGACACTGATGAAATCAGTAAGATTTGCTTGTAGGAAATTCCTGGGATGGAATGTGGCAGGGCATTAGGTTCCCCGGCTCTCACAGGGGGCACTAAAAGACATGTAATCACATAAGGTGATGTATATTTGTCTCTAATTATATGTGTATTCTAGCAGCCAAGAAATCACTGGCTCATCACCTTTCAGGGAAGGAGATTTTCTGACAGATTTATACACTGATTAGGTTCATTGCAGAATAAACTGTTGAAATAAAACTGGATGAAGCTTCATCCAAGTCAATTAGTTGTTAGTGTGCTCTTGGGGACAAAACTTCCCCTTACTATGCATCCCAGGCAAATGAGCTTTGCACAGAGTTAGGACTTCAGAGATCAGAGGAACAAGGCGCTATTTTGTGAAAAGCCTCGTTGCAGCAGCAGCCCCCACGATGTCTCTGCCCTCCTGCTTTGCATAGGGAGTTTGGCTGGTTGATCTGCAACCACTAGTTGTTTCCTAAGCACCTCTGCAGTCTAAGTAAATATATCATTATGCCCTATCATGTCTTCTGTGACTGATTGAATAAATTTCCTCCCCTGTAAAAATGAGGCAAACAAAATGGGGTTTCAGAATGAAGGTTGAAGCAGTTAGCAAACCTTTTCATCAGCCCACTCCGTTCTACATTAGGAGCTCAAAGATTATATATTTCTCCTATCTGTTGCTTAAGAAAAAGTTACATCTGTTCAACATGTGCATAGGCCTTTGATAATGAATAGTAATAATAATAATAAAACAGTATTTATACAGTATAGATATTAATAATAGTGCTTTTTATTCAAGCATCTCAAAGACCATAGCAAAAGTAGGTCATCTGCAGTAGCCACATTTTACATATGGGGAGACAAAGGCACGGAAAGATTAGGTGCTTTCCTCCCAATTCCCACACAGGGAATCTAAAACAAGCCCAAGGTCTCCTGACCCTTTTTCTACAGCTCTAACTACTGGACCATGCTGATTCCATGTTGTAGATTCTAGATTGCAAACTGAACAAATAGTATCAGGATATTAACCCAGTTTTTGGATCTCCAAACACTTTGGCTATGTCTACACTGCAGGCTTCTTGCAAGAACTTTTTGGGCAAGAGTTCTTGTGCAAAAGTTCTTGCACAAGAGTGCGTCCACATTGCCATGTGCTTTTAAGCAAGAGATGTGCTTTTGCACAAGAGTGTCCATGGCAGTGTGGACGCTTTCTTGCACAAGAAAGTTCTGATGGCCATTTTAGCCATAGAGGTTTCTTGCGCAAGAAACCCCTCTTCCCATCTACACTGGCCTTTCTGTGCAAGAGCTCTTGAGCAAAAAAAAGGCTTATTCCTCATGGGGAGAGGAATAACTCTTGGGCAAAAAGCCCTCCCTTCTGATGATTTACTGTAAACTTTCTTGTGCAAGAATGGGCTTGTAGTGTGGATGCTCCGCAAGTTTTTGTGCAAGAATGGCCATTCTTGCGCAAGAAGCCTGCAGTGTAGACATAGCCTTTGAGATTGGACAGTCTGGAAGTCTTGCAACATAACACAACAAAGGAAACCCAATGGATCTGTAAGGATGTGTATCACCGCAGAGCATAAATAGTACCTGAAAGGAGTGTATGTAAATTGCCAGGTTACAAAACTCATTGAAATTATGTGACAGAAATAATACAAACAATGAAGTCATTTTCTATCCAAACCGAAGTAACATAAAAATGTGCTGACAAAAGAGAAAAGGAATACAGCTGGGAGAAGAAAAGAGGGACTTAGAAACTCGTACAGGGAAGGCTGTTTAAATTAGAGCTTTCATTTCAGAAATACTTCTATGTTTGGTGTATTGCTACAGTCTCCCTCCAACGGATGATGTTGCGTACTATCTATCTGTGGTACTTCTATGGGCCTATCAGAGCACCTGGCAATCATCCATGCATTCATCCTCACAACACCACTGTGAGGGAGGGAGGTAGTATTATCCCCCTTTTGCAGATGGGAAACTGAGGCACAGAGAAACTAGGTGAGTTGCCCAAGATCACGCGAGAAGTTTGCAATGGACCAGGGAACTGAACCCAAGTGGCTGAATCCCAAACAAGGACCTTAGCCTGTGGCCCTCTCTTGGAAGTAAGAATGTACAATATTCATTATAACAATATTCATATTAATCAGGACACATTCTATCTCAATTTACATTTCCTGAGCCCCAATGATTGCAGTGTGTATATGTTAATCAGGCTAGAATTTTGTCTTTTTATGCCACTGTTTGCTATTTTACCCTGTCATAGCTCTCACAGACATTATAGCGTCCGAGCAGGTAGATTTTTCCCGACTGAAATGCTTGGCTGATGGTGATGCTTACATAAGCACACTCTGAGGGACAAACAGACTAAAAGCCATCTCTAGCTAATGACATAGAGATGAAATTGCAGGGTGCATGAGCAGAGACAGCGTGTACTATTCAAAGTACACCAGATCATTGCTCTACAGGCATGGAACTGCACTAGGAATGAGCAGCCCTGCTCATTTGCTGTTCAGAGAAACATGGAGAGAAATTGTGAATTTCAATAGGACAACTTGATTTTCATACAGGGAAACAGAAGAGAAAACAAAACAAAAGAAAAAAACATTTTCTTGCCGTGTCCTTGTTAAGGAGATTTAGCTATGGCATGGGCTTAGAAAGGACTCCGTAAAAAATATGGGAGCAAATTCTCTGCTAGTGTAAATGGACATAGCTCAAGTGGTCTTGATATAGCTTTAATCATTTCTACTAGCAGGTAATTTGTCCCCTAAAGACTTTGGGCTCTTCTAAACAGCAACATTTTCTGATTTCCATATTATAAATATAAATAATATAACGTGGGCTATCCCACAGAGGTGAGACTAAGCCAACATTTCAAAATGGATGGGGCGTTACTTTGTAGTAATCTGGTGCTCCAACATTGCATGATTTGTTGTGAAGACAGTCTCTGACTGCCCATGAGAATAAAATGTGAAATGCCTTAAATGTTGACATAATTATTACATATATACTAGAAGACTTACCTGACATGGCTCAGGTTCTTCAGAGCAGGGGGCTGTTGGTGTGGATGGTGCAGGAGTCAGGGCAGAGGGGTTGGGTAGTGGGGGGTTCAGGACAGGGAACAGGGGTGCAGGAGAGAGGGCAGGAGGCTAAGAGGTGTGGGGGGGCCTCAGGTCAGGAGGTTGAATGTGTGGGGATGATCAGGGCAGGTGGTAGGAGTGCAGGAGTCAGGGCACAGTGGGTGGGGGGCTCCAGCCAGGGGGTTGGAAGGTGTGGGGGGCCCAGGGCAAGGGGGTACAGGATTCAGGACAGGGTAAAGGGCTGGGAAATCTGGGGTGGCTCAACAGGGCCAGCCATTGTGGTGAGGATCCTCCTGGGGGTGGCGGGAGGAGACTGTGGTGCCCAGCCCCAGCCACTGGCTCCTCGAGGGGAACTGGGGCTGCAATGCCCCATCAGTGTACCTCGGAGGAGGGTGGCAGGCCAGGGCAGTGCTGGCTGAAGTCAGCCTCCAGCTTTGGGGGAGGAGGGAGATGGGGCTCCTCTACTTGTCCCTGGCCTGCAGCTTCTCATGGGGGAAGGACTCCATTGGTTGGCCCTGGTTTGCAATTCCTCTTGGGCAGCAGGGCTGCTGGCTGGTGGAATCCTCTTTTCCCCACCCCTGTTCAGTGCTGTGGCTGAAGGTTGGGAGGGGAAGGGGTTTGGGGCACCTGAGCTGGTGGCCGGAAACATGGAGAGCCCTGGCCCCAGCTGAACACTCTCTTCCTGGTGCAACCAACCCCTGTGGTCACTCTGCAGCATAACTGTGCCGCCTATCAGCCCCGTCCTTTTCTATATTATGGAAAATAATTGAATTCCAGACACATCCCATTTTCCTGGCACAACAAACCCTGACCTTGCTTTACATTAGGATAAGAGGAAGTTGCATACCAACTCCTTAGCTCTTAAGGTATGTCTACACTACAGAGTTTTGTCGGAAAAAAGGCCATTTTTCTGACAAAACTTGAGGAACATCCACACTGCAATTACGTTCTTCCACAAGAAAATCGAAAGAACAAAGGGGTTTTTCTGGCATTGGTAATCCTCATTCTATGAGGAAGAAGCCTTTTTGCGAAAGAGCTCTTTTGCAAAAAGGCGTGTATGGATGGGAAAGAGGGAGTTCTTTCGGAAGAAGAGGGAAAAAAGCACAGGTGCCCTGGTGGCCACTTCGTCCATAGCAATCACAGCTTACATGTGAGAGAGCATCCATTCAGTCTGGACGCTCTCTTTTGAAAAAGCAGATCGCTTTTTCAATGCACTTTTGCAGTGTGGACACTTTTTCGGAAGAGATCGCCAAAAAACTTCTTCCAAAAGAAGCCTGCAGTCTAGACGTAGCCTTAGTGTTTAGGAGGAGTTCTGGAACAAATGGATTCATTATGAATTTATTCTGTGATGGCCCTAATTCCTATCTCTGCCACTGATACACTGTATGATTTTGAACAAGTCAACTTAACCTTTCAGCACCTCAGTTTCCCATCTTTAAAATGGGGAGGATGATATCTGCCATTCCATTTGTACGGTGCTCTGAGATCAATGGATGAAGAGTGCTATAGAAGTACTGGGTATTATTACATTAGCCAGGGGAAGCTTCCATCATCAGTGCTGTGCTGGTCTTATTGAGAGGTATTTTAGTTTCCAGGATATGTGATCAACTTCAAATGGAAAGTGTCAATGTGCAGGACCCCATTGTTTCACTTTCATTCTAAAAATGAAACAAAAAATCGCAGTGATGGTGCTAAATGTTACTGATACACATTACTGAATGTCCTCTGTTAGCTGGCAGAGTACTTTGATAAATGTAAGTATGTTCCTCTGGTGAGAGCTCTTTCTTTGGAAAATATCCCGGGTAACTTTTCAATGTATCTTAAATGTTTCCTTACCTCGACTAATATGAAACATGGTAAAACTGTGTAGCTTCTCCGAGTCTGATGCCTGCTGTTTGAAATCATGTTCCCCTGTGAAGGAAATAAAGCACATTGTGTACATCCAGGAAGAATTAGAGAAGCATAGAATCATAGAAATCTAAGGTTAGATGGGACTTTGGGAAGTCATTGAGTCCAGCCTTCTGCACCATGCAGGACCAAGTGAACCTCAACCATTCTTGACAGGTGTTTGTTCAACCTGTTTTGAAAAGCTTTCAATCATGATAACTCCATGACTTCCCTTGGAAGCCTAATGCAGAGTTTAGCTTCCTTTATAGTTAGAAAGATTTTTCTAATCTCTAACCTAAACCTCCCTGAGTGCAGATTAATCCCATTACTTCTTGTCCTACCTTCAGTGGACACACACAGAACATGGTTCTCTTTGTAACAGTCCTTAACATACTGGGAGACTGTTATCAGATTCCTCCACCCACATCAGCCTGCTTTCCCTGACACTACACATGCCCAATTTTTTTAACCTTTCCTCAGAGGTCAAATTTTGTAAACCTTTTATAATTTTATGGCTCTCCTCTGGACTCCTTTCAATTTGTCCACATCTTTTCTAAATTGTGGTGCCCAGAATTGGACACAGCACTCCAACCGGAGCCCTACTGGTACTGAGTAAGGAGGAAGAAATTTACTGTACAGCACACTACAGAATCGTATTAGCCTTTTTTGCAGTTGCGCACATTGATGGCTTATATTCAATTTGTGATCTACTATAACCTCCAGATTCTTTTCAGCAGTACAACTACCTAGACAGTTATTACCCATTTTATAGTAATGAATTTGATTTTTTTCCATCCAATCTGAAGTACTTTGCACTTGTCTTTATTAAATTTCATCTTGCTCAACTCAGACCAAATCTCCCATTTGTCAAGGTCATTTTAAATCTGTCCTCCAAGGAGCTTGCAACACTTTCCAGTTTGGTGTCACCCACAAAATGTATAAGCATATTCTCTACTCTATTATCCTATTTATTAATGAAAACATTGAATAGTAGTGGACCCAGGACTCCCCCCACCCTTGTGAGACCCCATTTCAGAAAATTATTTCAACCATCTAATGGTAATTTCATCTAGACCACATTTCCCTAGTTTGCTTAGGAGAATGGCATGTGGAACTGTGTCAAAAACCTCAGGTAATATCACATCTGCTTCTCGCCTCCATTCACTAGGTTAATAACCTTATCAAAGAAGAAAATTAAGTTGGTTTGGCATGATTTGTTCTTGACAAATCCATGCTGGCTATTTCTTATAACTCTATTAGTTTCCAGGTGCTAAACTGATTGTTTAATAATTTGTTCCAGTATCTTTCTAGTATTGAAGTTACACTAACTGGTCTATCATTCCCTGGGTATTTCTTTTTCCTCTTTTTAAGATAGGTACTGTATTTGTCCTTCTTCAGTTTTATGGGACCTCTCCTGTCCTTAAGGCAATTCCTAATCTCCCTGAGATTGCTTAAGATAGCTCCTTAAATAGTCTAGAATGAATCTCATCAGGATCTGTCAACTTGAATATCTCTAACTTACCTATACAAACGTTAACCTGTTGTTGCCTTATTTTGGCTTGCATTCCCTGCCACTTCCTTCATCTTTCTCTCACTCCAAGTGTATTTAGAGCCTCTTTGTATTGCCTTCGAAAGTTGTAACTCATTGTGTGCCTTAACCTTTCTGATTTTGTCCTTACACACTTGTGGTTTGTTCTATTCCTCTTTACCAATCTGACCATATTTCCACTTTTCGTAGGATTCCTTTTTTATTTTCAGGTCATTAAAGAGCTCCTGATGGAGCCCTATTGGTCTTTTACTATTCTTCCTAACTTTCCTTTGCATCAGAATAGGTTGTAGTTGTGTCTTTAATCTTGTCTCCTTGAGGAACTGCAGGCTCTCCTGAACTCCTTTTTCCCTTAGGCTACATCTACACTGCAAGGTTTTTGCGCAAAAATAGCCATTTTTGCCCAAAAATCTGTGGAGCGTCCACACCTCAAATGCACTTTTGCACAAGTAAATCAGCAGTAAAACGGCAGAACAGAGGGCTTTTGCTGGTGTAGGTAAACCTCCTTCTAACTCCCTTTTGCGCTACAGCTATTGCGCAAAAAGGCAAGTGTGGATGCTCCAGAGGGGTTTCCTGTGCATGGGAAAAAGCACAGGTGCTCTGATGGCCATTCTGTGAATGGCTATCAGAGCTTTCTTGCACAAGAGCGTTCATGCAGTGTGGATGCTCTCTTGTGCAAAAGCACATCACTTTTGCAATGCGCGTTGAGGTGTGGACATGTTTATGTGCAAGAACTCCTCCACAAAAGACTTCTTGCGCAAAAGCCTTGCAGTGTAGACATAGCCTAGGGCTTTGTCTATACTATGCACCTTGCCGGAAGAGGCAATGCAAATGAAGTGCTGATTAGCATTTTGTCTCGCTTCATTTTGCATAATCTATTCTGAGCCATTTTTGTGCAAGGGGTTTTTGCGCAAAGACAAGCAATGTAGACGTTTCCTTTTTGCGCAAAACCCCCTTTTTGTGCAAGATCCCTCTCTAGGGAGAGGGATAAGGATCTTGCATAAAAAGGAAATATCCACAATGCTTGTTTTTGCGCAAAAACGGCTCGAATAGATTATGCAAATAAAGTGCGACAATATGCTAATCAGCGCTTCATTTGCATTGCCTCTTCCGGCAAAAGCCATAGTGTAGACAAAGCCTTAGATTTTCTTTCCCATAGGACCTTGTCTAGCAGTTCTGAGTTTAAAGTGTTCTTTTTTAAAAACCATTATCTTTATACTGCTGCTATCATGCCTTCTTTTCCTGAGAGTCATGACTCCTTCCTGATCGCTGTCATCCAAACTGCCTTTCACCTTTTTATTCACTTTCAATTCTTCCCAATTGGTCAGAATCAAGTATAAAAAATGGTTGTCCCCCTGCTTATTTCTTCACTTTCTGGAACAAAAAGTTGCCCCTGATATATTCTGAGAACTTAGTGGAAATATTGACATTGGAAAGAACTGTTTGCTTGCACCAGACTGAATACAAACTGGTTTACATATGACAAAATAATAAAAAGTGTGAATTATATCTTATTTCATTATTTCAGTGCACTCTGTGTGTAGATGTGAATTCTGGAATAAAATTGATTCAAGTTTACTTCAGTATGGTTGGCTTGTTACTGGCCTGTGCTAAATTTAATGCAGCCATGTTTATTCCAAAATAAGAGCATATCTATTTACATCTACAATCAATTTAGTTAAATCTTTGCAAGTCTGTGTTCTGAGCAGTCCTAGTAATCCATCGCTGTTCAGCAAATCACATAACCCTGTGTTATAGTCCTATTGATAGCAATGCAATTTCAGCACATGCTTAAAGTTTAGTGCATACATAAGTGCTTTTCTAAATAGGGGTGGACTGAAATTCCATGCTTAAACACTTTGCTTAAATTCCATGCTTAAACACTTGAGTCTGACAAAATACAATCTGAACTTATAAGATGCTCAGTATCTCCCATTCACTTCCTTGGAAGTTGCAGTTGCTATGCCTCTTGATGGGTCAATCCCAATTTTTGCTGCCTCTGAACAGGGTCCATCTTCCAACTTTTCTGAGCATTGCCTGGCTGGGTTTATAGGAGCTTCCTGAAGTGGGGAAGGTCAGATGTAAAACAGCTATTGAGAACTACCAGAAAAAGAAATGCCATCCTTCCTTATCTTAAAAAGAACTCAAAGGATACAACCAAATACTAGTCAGGATTTGTGCCAGGAAGGATAGGAATTAAAACTCTCTCATATGCAGCACTGGCTTGTACTAAAAAGGGCTCAGGGAATCTGCCTTGAAAATATATCTTCATTCCCATTTCTCTTTTTAGCTCTCTTTCACACACACACACCTGGCATTGGTCTTTCAGATGGTTTACTCTCCTCTTTTTCCATTGTCTCCTGTCTCTGTGGTTCTCTTATCCTTTTTTAACCTCCTATCATCACCTTTTATAGTTCTCCTTGTGCCTCTTGCTCTTCTTTGCTCACTCATTGTCTCATTCCCCATTGTTGGCTTGTGTTCTTTTTCTCTCCTCCCTTGCTTTCTCCCATGTTTTGTTGCTTCCCTCCACCCCCCATTATCCTATGCATCAATTCTCTTTTGTTCTTCCCATAAAAACATAAGAATGGCCATATGGGTCAGACCAAAGGCCCATCTAGTCCAGGATCCTGTTTTCCAACAGTGGCCAATGCCAGATGCCCCAAAGAGAGTGAACAGAACAGGGAGCCATCAAGTGATCCCTCTCCTGTCATCCATTTCCAGCCTCTGACAAACAGAGGCTAGGGACACCATTCCCACATATCCTGGCTAATAAGTATTGAGGACCCTAACCTCCATGAATTTATCTAGTTCTTTTTTGAACCCTGTTAAAGTCATGGTCTTCACAACATCCTCTGGAAAAAAATCATGACTACCAGGACTCAGACCAGGAACTTTTGAATCCCTTCACCTGATAGATGGCCAATGCACTATCCATTGTGCCACAAAAACCATCTTCTCTCTTTTGCCTTACTCTGCTTCTCCATGTATTTCTCCCTGCACCTTACCTCCTCTCTCACTCTTTCATGTTTCTCAGATCTCTCTGTGCACCCTCTCCAGTTTAGAGCATTAATAAGAAAAAAAAACATGTCCGCTGGTTCTTTTCCTTTATGATCTGCCTGCATCCTGTGCTCCACTTCTGCATACTTCTTGCTGAGTTAGGGACTGAAGGATGTGAAAGGCATGGCACTGAATAAATGAGTCACCCAGCCACTGCCAAGCAACATCAGAAAAACAAATTCCAGTGGGTGGCTAAAGCCTCCACAGTCTGGTTCCCAGAGATGCACGGTACCTTTTGGCTCCCGATGTTAGTTGGGGTAGGGAGAATCCAGTGATGTGCATACAAGCACTTGCCCTGTTCTGTGCTGTATTGCTTGTACTGTTCTGGCTGGGAGTGGGAGCTATCACATTGAGGCCCTGTCATTCTGGGCTTTTTTAGAATAGCATTTGATTGTATTAAACACAGTAAAGGTTGTTTGCCTTCGGCTCATGTTTAAGTAGTGAACAAGAAAATGCGTTATAAAAAAAGGAGCATGACACATGTTACCTGAAATCTGTCTCTGGTTATTAAAGACTGAGCAAATTTACAAGCCAAGGAAAAATGACAGATCCATTATATATCAATTTACTTATATCCATCCAAGGTCAAATCCTGAAGTCTGTATTTCTTTCCTCCTTACATAGCCAAAATGCCATTGACTCACTCCTCCAAAAAAAAAATCACACTGTTGTATAATGCAAGCTATTAACATTGCCTATGGAAACAGGCATACACAACTGAACCGTGTTAGGACTAAGGGGTCAGCTCATTAGAGAGAGAGGGCAGAATAGCTATTATTTATTATTTACTGAGTGCAGACAGTATGCTGAAGAGAAGAAAAGAGAAGAAAGCAAAATCCCAGTGCTGAGGAGCTTGCAAGGCCAGCTCATGGCTGGGGAGATTCACTGAGGATGGGGACAGGAATACCCCCAGATCCCATTTCACTTAGCCTGCTGAAGAGGGCACAGCTTCAGGATGCTTGCTTGTGCTCCCTAGATACAAAGGATGGTTGTTTAGAAGTGACAGCTCTCAGTTCCCTAAAGGGAGCATGATGGAGTAGTGTGTGTTAGCAGGGTGGGGGGCAGGTTCCAAGTGTGACTATCTTTAGCAGTATTCACAATCATGAGTCACTTTATCATCACTTTTCTCTAGCATAATGGGGTCTTGTCTTGGCTAGCTAGCTGTTAGCATCCTAAGGATACGTCTACACTAGCCACCTAGATCAATCTAGAGAGGCTAATGAGGGCGACCGGAATTGCAAATCAAGCCCGGGATTTAAATATCCCGCGCTTGATTTGCATGTTCCCGGACTGTCGGCATTTTAGAAATTGACTAGCCCGAAGTAACTGCCCGCGTCTACACGCGGCAGTGAAATGGGATTCTGATTTAAAGCCCTAACTTGAATTAGCTGGTATTCCTCCTGCAATGAGGTTTAGCAGCTAATTCGAATTAGGGGCTTTAAATTGGAATCCTGTTTCACTGCTGCGTGTAGACGCGGGCAGTTACTTCGGGCTAGTCAACTTCTAAAATGGCGACCGGCCGGGAGCATGCAAATCAAGCACGGGATATTTAAATCCCGGGCTTGATTTGCAATTCCGGTCACCCTCATTAGCCTCCCTAGATCGATCTAGGGGGCTAGTGTAGACGTACCCTAACACAGCCAGCCTCACATGCAGTCAGACACCTCCTATAGACAACCACCTAACCTCGGGATGATTCTTACCAACAACCACAGGACATACCACACTAATGCCAACCCTGGAACTTTCCCTTGCAACAAACCCCATTGCCAGCTTTGTCCACATATTTACTCTGCTGACACCATCATTGGACCTAACCATGTCAGTTATAAGATCAAGAACACATATTCCTGCTCATCCAGAAATATAATTTATGCCATCATGTGCCAACAGTGTCCGTCTGCTATGTATATTGGACAAACTTCTCAGACACTTGGCCAAAGAATCAATGCACACAAAACAGACATCAGACAGTTTCACAAAGAAAAAAAAGTTTCTTGCCATTTCAACCAGAATGGGCATTGTCTCAACGACCTGATTACCTGCATCCTGCTTCAAAGAGATTTTAACACAAGACTTCAAAGAGAAGCCTCTGAACTGTCATTCATGCTTAAATTTGACACTTTACGAATGGGCCTTAACAAAGATGCTAATTATCTTACCAATTACAAAGATAGCTTCCCCAATTATTACCTCTAATATCATTATCTCATAGACATTAACCTCCCCCTCTTCATCCCCCCTCTGTTCTAAAATCTGATTTGTCTATTTTATATGTGTTCACTTTTTTTTGATTATATCCCTTTGGTATATATGGTCATGCCAATTTTCTTCCACAATTTGATCTGAGGAAGTGGGTCTGGCCCACGAAAGCTCATCATCTAATAAACCATCTTGTTAGTCTTTAAAGTGCTGCATAGTCCTGTTTTTTGTTTCACCTCCTCTGGGCTACATCAGCCCTGTTTTTGACTTGCATGTTTAACAATAGATGTACCTTCAAAAAGGGTCTCTTTACGGTCTCCTTACGGTATCTTCTGTGGGTATCTCATGAGCTCCTGCTCATGAGATACCCACAGAAATACCAGATCCTCTGTTCTCAAAAGAAGAGTATGTACTATTTTATCAGTTGTGCCTTATACTTTGCTCCAGTAATACTCACAGCACTTGAGTTCAGTTATTAAACTAAAAGAAATGTATTTAAGGAAGAATGGAAATTCAAATAAAAATCCATGTGAAAGGTAGAAACAAATGGATACACATAAAAGAAAATCATAACACACTTACTAGAGACTAAACTAACAAAGTTAGCCTCCTGCCTAAAGAATCTGGTATTACCCAAAGTTCTCTCTGGTGTTTTCAACCAAGCCTGACTGAGATCCCTTTTTCAAAAAGCAAATTTGCTGTATGTTTACTTCTTAGGTGAAGGATGCTTGGGTGTCTATTTGCACACCTAAATATACCAAAACAGACCTTTAATGTTCACTTCAGGAGGGGGTTCCCCTCCACCCTGCTGTTTACCTCTTCCTGTTACCGTCCTTCTCAAATCTCCACCAGCTCTTCATTAGCATTGGACTTGTAATGCTAATAAACTCCTGTTGTATGACACAACTCACACTGATTCCACATGGAGAAATGTGTCTCCCACCTCCTCTCTGGAGGATTTTGTCTTAAGACTTGCTGCCTTTGAGTGACCTGTTTTAAACTACAGACCCAGAGAATATTTAAGATGTATATTTAACTCCTCACATATTCTCCATACATACATCTCATAATAAATATGATGGCCAATGTGATATGAGCTTTTAGTCAGGATTTTACAAAATATTCTTTTGGTGAATTAGAATGGAAATAGCAGACTGAGATTTCTTGTAACCCTTTGTGCACCATTTTTATGCACCCTTTGTGCCCTCTTGTAATTATCACAATGAGGCCCCTGAGAATGAATATCAACATTAAAAGTGGTCCCCATAAGTTGTGTTGAAATTTGTCATGAAACTATGAATATATAAAAATATGAATAGCCACTATAGTAAAAGAGGCTATGTCTACACTACAATGATCTATCAGAAAAAGGTACACAAATTGTGCTCCACAATTTGCGTACCTTTTTCCGATAGTTTTTTCAGAAGAGGCTTTTCTGAAATTTGGCCTGTCTACTCTGGGCCAAATTTTGGAAAAGCCTCCCCTTTCGGAAGAGCCCTTCTTCCTCATGGGAGGAGGAAGACAGGGCTTCCGAAAGAGCGCGTCTGCTCTTCCGCAAAAATGTGGAAGAGCAGACGCATTCCCTGGAATCAGCGGCGTTTCCCAGAAAAAACCCTATAGTGTAGACATAGCCAGAGAAAAACTGCTATGACTGCCATTACTGAGGTATTTGCATTGTTACACAGAAGAAGGCCTACATTTTTAAAGCTATATAGGCATCTGTCTCCCATTGTTTTCATGCCTACTGCAAGCATTGGTCATTTACATGTTTCCCTACTTATCCTTCCAGCATTTTTTAAAACAAAAACAAAAATGGAATCACTGGCAATGTAGCCAGCCTTGATTTGGCTCTTCATTATGGTCTAAGTGCTCCTTGTATTGTCTGTTACACCAATGCAAAGTGGGTGTAAAATCATACCAAATCATCATCATAAAAAAAAAAAAAAAAAGGCTTGCATTCTGCCATAGGTCTCCTAAATCTGAGATTCTATAGAGGATACAACTGGCATATTCCATTCCACACATTCACCATTCACAAGTCTCTTAACTTCACTCAGGCCAGAGGCAAACTAGATTGGAATAATTCACAGGATGTAAAGATTAATGTTCTGAACTAATCAAATGTACTTAAATATAAGCAAAATTCATTAGGGTTATGTGTAGCTTTTACACACCCTAGAATGATGAGAATGTAATTCCTTGCCTGAAGATAGACATAAAATGTAATTGGGGAATAGTAAATGTACCAGGAAAATAGGAGAACAAGGTCATTGTGCTATGAAGGGGAAAAAATCCTTATAACAGGAAAATGTCTTTAAGTGCCAAACCTGGCAAGTCTTACCAGAGGCACTGGGGGATGGGGAACTACATGCATTTTTAATGAAGAAAAAGGATGTGGATATGTTTCCCCAAGATACAAACCCAAATATTATGAAGGAAGAAATCCACACCACAATCTTAATGCATGATCAGGCTACATAGGCCTGACCTCTGATGTCAAGAGAAGTACAGAGTAGTTGGGAGCTGAAACATACTCCACCAACCCAGGGCAAGTGAGTCCACATGAATTGCACAGGGTGTGTTGGGACAACAGGCTCTGAGTAAACCTGATTCCTTGCTGGCCTGGCCTCTCCCCTTCTGTACCAGTCTCTGCTTGGCTGGCACAAATATTTTTTTCTGCAAAGTGCAGTGGTTATACAATCATTCCCCCCACCCCAGTGTTGCAGCTTTTTTTTTTTTTTCATTGTTTAAGTGGTGCAGAACCTTGAGTTTGCCCTCTATAACGCAGGTGAATTTCATCCCAAAATGTCTTTGGTGTCTTATTTTACACCAGTGCTTCAGCCAGAAGTAAGAGATTCCCTTTATACAAGGAGACAGAGACCTAAATTAAACAGAATTATACTGAGTGAAAACCTCAAGATGAATAGGAGAGCACAAGGACACCTCTAGAGACAGAGAGCTGAACTCTAAGCAGCTGTGAAGCCACATGTCAGATCTGACAGACCAGATTTATTCAAAGACAAATCTACTCCCACTTTCATTCTCTTTAGATTTCAGTTTACAAAGCTTTAGGCTTTAGGTTTGCATTAGTATTGGGCCAAAAAAATATACTAAAGCTTTTTCCTATTTTTCTGCAATCTTTATTATTAGAGGGACCAGCTAGCATGATCTATAAATAAACTGGCATTCAACTTCTTTTGTCAATGAAAGTTACCTAAAACATGGAGATTATTCTATGTACTTTTCAATGCAGGGCCAGATCCTCAGTCAGTGTAAAACTGTGTGACATCACCGATTTACACTAGCTAAGGTCTATTGAGTAATATCTATCTCAAACAAAATTAAGTTAAGAGGATTATAGAAAAAATACTGAGTTGAACAAGTTAAAATTATTTGTTATTTTGGGGGTTTTTTTTACTTTGTTGTTGTTTTGCTTATTACTAAATGCAATGGACTTAGTTTTCTGCAGACCAGGAAAACTACATGTTCAGTAACTGTAAAATTTACTGGACAGCAAATCTTCCATTATCTTATGTTGAGCATATAAATTCATCTCTATCTATCACTTATGCTACTCTATTTTCTAGGGGCTTGTCTTCACTGCAGTGTTAGCTTGAGGCACAACTCCAAGGTTACCTTTAACTTGACTTCTGTCCACACACAAAAATCGCTAACTCCTGTTGAGTGCTGTTTTAAACTCAAACTAGCTGGCCAATAAGGACATGTCTACTCTGGAGCTGGGAATGTGTCCATCAACCTGAATAAATAGACTAGCATTATCTTAGCTTGAGCCAGTGCACTAAAAATAGCAGTCTGGATGTTGCAATATGGGTAATGGCCTAGATTAGCTGTCTGAGTCTAAATCCATCCGTCTCCCCAGATCCAAGCTTGACTGGATACTGCGACCTCCTATGCATGCCACAGTGTCTATACTGCTATTTTTAGCATGGTACCTTGAGCAGGATGAGTGTAAATCTGTCTGTCTGCAGGGTAAACATAACCTCAATGGGGTGTGGGGTATGGGTTAAAGCACAAGTGCTGCTAACAGTCAAGCTACTAATGCAGTGGAGACTCAGCTGCTAATCCAAACACTCTGTGTAGCTCAAGTGTTGTTTTACAGTGTGAGAACTCTCATGAGAGGAATTAACTCATGTGTAGATAATTCAAGCTCACACTGCAGTGAAGACAACTTTAACTTATGATTATTCCCCTTAACGTCAATGGGACCGCTCATATGCTTGCAGTTCCACATGAGCTTAAGTGCTTTCCTAGACTGGAGTCACATTTACTGCTTGCAGTTCCTTTTGGATTCTCCACCACCACCATTTCTTTTATTTTGCAAGTGGTAGCGGGTTTTTTTCCCCCTGATTTTGCAACTGGTTATTTCACAAAGCCAATTCCTCATTGTACAATCTTCAGATATATCAGATAAGGCAAGTAAATGGTGTTCTTCCAAATCATAGGTCATTAGCTGGGGCCAGTTCTCAAATCTTTACACTCTAGTTCAAAGACAAGTTTCAGAGAGGTAGCAGTGTTAGTCTGTATCTGCAAGAACAACTTAGGCCATGTCTAAGGAGATTATTTCGAATTAACTATATTCGACTTCTGGACACCCAATTTTACAAAGCATTGAATGTAGTCCGAGGCAGGCTCCGTTAATGTGGACATGCTACCTTGGACTTAGAGCCCCAAGAGGCCAGTTAGTTCGATTTAGTGGCACCAGAGCATCCACACTAACGTTATTTCAAACTTACTAGTTTGGGAATAGCATTATTCCTCATGAAAAGCAGGAATACAGAGTTCAAATTCTGCAGCCCCTTATTTCAGAATAAGGGGCTTGGTAGTGTGGATGTTTCGCTTACAAATTCGACCTGGGGGGGGGGTTGTTTTGAGGAGTAATGTTAGTTCCAACCAAGGGGTTTGGTTCAAATTAACGCATCCCAGCACACACTTTCACTTTCGAAACAGCTGGTGAGCGGTGTAACGCGCCGGCGAGATCATGCTAATGAAGCACGGGATATTTAAATCCCCGCTTCATTAGCAACTTCGGTTGCCTACATTTGCATCCCTAGTTCTAACTAGGGAGCAAGTGTAGATGTACCCTTAGAGACTAACAGATTTATTAAGGAATAAGCTTTACCTGTAAGAAATTTAAGTAACTTTCAACCCTGAAAAGAAGGGAATACTCATTAAGTATAGAACCAGTGTTAATGAGGCCAATTCAGTCAGGGTGAATATGGCTCATTCACAGAAAGTCCAGCCACATGGAAGTTTGTGTGGAATGTTGTTTTTTATGAGAATTTCCAGTTTTGAGAGCTCATTTTTGATCTTCTGTTTGCAGGAAAGGATGCTGATTTGTATCTGTTTGTATCTGCATGGACATTACCCCTCTGAAACTTGACAACATACAAGGCACTGAATTTAGCCATATGAAGTAGAAATCCATCAACTTCATGAAGAAACTTATACAGATACAAACAGACATCATCTTCCTCTCTAAGTGCAAAGAGATGGACATTATACCCAATGGACTGAATGTGAAAAATTCATTACAGTCAACCTACTACACAAACTATAGCGAGAGATTTATGTCATATATTCTTAAAGAAACTAAGGAACCACCTAATCACCTAATTAAAAACCTTTACAGCAAATACTTGGTAAGTATTCCCTTCTTCTTAAATACTAGTGATATGTGTAGTGTATATGTAGGTTTGTGTATATATATCCCTAGTATATATATCCCTGCCTCTGTAATTTGTAATTTCCACTCCAATTCATCTGATAAAGTGGGTTTTACCCATGAAAGCTTATGCCTTAGTCTCTAAGGTGCCAAAGGGCTTTTCATTGTTTTTTCTAGTTCCATGTGAGGAAAAGCACTGGCTACCTGCAACATCCTAACTATCTAAGAATTTTTGATGCAATAACATTTTAAATCAAAGAAAATAGTGTTTGATTACTCCTGGAAACACAGTCTGAAAAGAAAATGTTGCAAAATATCAGTTTTTTCTTTGATGTTGTGTTACTCTACTCCTGTGTCAGTTTAATAAATTGCTCTTGGCAGTATAAATCTATTGTCTCCTGTTTCCTTTGACAAAAGGCAATTTGTATACACTCTATAAATGTTTTATGAGTGGAAACTTTATCACATTTTGACATAATGTAAAATAACAATATAAATGTGACAAAGGACACGTCATTCTGGTATTGCTGTAATTTGCAGGGTTCTTATCCAAGTAACAAATATTTTAGTAGAGTCTAAAACAATTAATAAAAATATACCATGTATTGAATTATTAAGCAAAAATCCCTATTATTTTCAAAGGGGATTTCTGTTTGGAAATCAGCAACAGAACTTGTACAGTATATTTTTTACTAGTTTCTGATTAAAAAGTAAGCCCTAGTCACATCAAAACAATGCCTTGATCCAGTTTGGGAGGCATGAGTAAGAATGTCAGAATCTGGCTCTTTAATCTTTGGAAAATATATTCTTCCTTTACAGTGGTGACTTTTGGAAAATATTTCATTGTAATGTGTAGCATGTATGTAGCTGAGTATTCTCTCCATCTTGTGTGTGCACATCACCATAGGTACTATAGAAACTCAATGACTTTGTGCTTACTGAACACAATTCAGAGCTTTTCAAAAATACAACATGCCATGGAGGAATTAAAACTCTAATGGATATACCAACAGCCAACTAAAGTAGGTTTCTTCACTGAGACATTTCTATTGACCTTATTATTACTAGCTCTTTGCCTCCCTTCCTATCCACTAAATGTACATGGTTGGTGTAGCCTACAAACTTGTTTCCTCAAAGTGCTGGCGAGCCTGCAATGTCTCCTGGGTTTGCTGCTAGACACAATAATTGCAATGTTTACAATGTAAATTAGCTTTAAGACAACACTGCCTGACAGTGAAATCTTTTAGATGGTGGCATTGTTTTATCAGGGAAATGGCGAAAATTCCATGTGAGTGACATGAGACCTGATCTCTAATAATGAATATATACTGGGCTATGGGAAGGTTTTCTATATGCAAGTTTGCTGAGTTTAATAGCAGAGCTGTTAGGAATCTAGCAGGAAGGTAATATGGCAGGGGACATTAAGAAATAGTACCTGAGCTAGGAGCTGGGAAGATGCTATCTAGAGGCACCAGTAAATTTTAAGACTTGTTTTGCTCAGGCTGGGAGCCAAAAGATGAAAAGGACACGGAACAGTTAAAAAGTCATTCTTCAAAGAGAAGGGGGAGACAGTTGTCATGGGCTGTTTGGAAGAACAGGTTGACAGAAAGCAAACCCTGTCTGGCTTATTATTACACGGATAGACATTCATGTGGACTGTTTATTGTTTTAAAAATTCATACTTCTTGTGGTTTGCCTCATTCCCACTAATAATATTAAACAATGCTTTGGTTTGAGAAAACAGCTTGGTTATCTTTATTATCCTCTGGTCACAAGCTCTTGAAAGATAAGTTTTCTAGTCCATTCAGGTCTGCTGAGTACAGTATCCTATATTATTAGATTCGTCCTGATGTTGTATGTAATGTAAGATTGATCAAAGCCAGGATGGTATTCTGATGTATTCAGAATACGGATCTAGTCAGCAAGGGACTCCCTGAGTAGGAAAATCACAAAATTCCATTTGAAAGAGATGAAGCTATAGGGCTTAGCACCTGAGGGATGCTATCAGAGACCAACAGGGTTCAAAGGAGCACTAGCCTGGTAACCATGACACTCCATTACTTGATGTATGTAAAATTAGGCAGGACAAAAGAAACCCTAAAAAATTGGAAGGGACAATCTTGCACAGGCAAGTGGGTGAAACAGACTAGGTTATATGTCTTTTCCATCTCTAATTTCTATGTTTACAGTTAGGATGAATACACAGAGTCACTTTGCAAGCACTGTTTTATTTTTTTTTTCTGATTTCCACAGGCAAGTGATGTGCTGCTGAAGGAGATAGTAAACTGATCCACTCCAATCTTTCTTAGCTGTGTCTCATAAGCAGTGACAGCATATGCTAGAAAAAGGGATGCAATTACACAATCACAATGCCTAATAGGAGCTAACAAATGAGATTTTTATAAATTGATTTTTATTTAAGATGATACTTTCCTCATGGAAAAAAGGTTGAAAATGAAGATCTCCCTTTTTCTTTCCATCCCTCTTCCTTTTATGACAAAGGCTATGTCTAGACTGCAGACTTCTTTCGGAAGAAGCTTTTCTGGACGAGATCTTCCAAAAAAACTTCTTTCAAAAGAGAGGGTCCACACTGCAAAAGCGCAATGAAAAAGCAATCTGCTTTTTCAAAAGATAGCGTCCACACTGATTGGACGCTATTTCGCATTTAAGTTGTGATTACTATGGACTGAGTGGCCACTAGGGCACCTGTGCTTTTTCCTGGATGCCTCTTTTTTCGGAAAAAAACCCAAAAAGCCAAAAACCTCTCCCCCGTCCACACATGCCTTTTTCTGAAAGAGTTCTTTTGGAAAAAGGCTTCTTTCTCATAGAAAGAGATTTACCAATGTTGGGAAAACCCATGCATTCTTTCAACTTTCTGTCAAAAGAACGCAATTGCAGTGTGGACATAAGTGTAGTTTTTCCGGAAAAACTCTGCAGTGTAGACATACCCAAAGTCTTCAAAAAAATCTTTAAGAGAAACATCTTCTCCCCCACCTCCCAGTCATACACTCCACAATTTTTTTTTCAAACTGCAATTGACCCTTCACATATAAAAAGAAGAAAGTACTGAATCTATTCCCCTACCTGACTAAATCGTCATTCAGATTTACAATACCATCTTGGATTTGATCAATCTTACATTATACAGAAGATCAGAAGAAATCTTGTAAAATAGTGTACTGTATTTCTAAGTCTTTTTTTCTGGAGGAGTCACTTATGCTGTGGATATTGAAGAATGCATTTGATTGATCAGCAGAAGAACTATATACATTAGGAATGAATTTCCCTATGAACTTCCCACTATTTCGAGGGGGGAGGTTTGGGTCTCCCCCTTCTTCCAACAAGGTTCCATCACAAAATTTTGCTGGTACAGCCATTAAATTGCTCTTTCCTCTGATATTGATGCCAGCACTGATATGTGGAAGGAGAGATTTTAAAGTAAAGAGACAGCTAATACCATCCATCAGATGGTAGAATCTCATCCACAGCCTGCAGAGCACTTTCAAACAGCTAAGGGAATGGAGATGAAGTCAGTTCCCTAACACAAATTTTTCATATCATAACTGCATGTGCTGCAAAGCAGATATCAAACCAAGCGTTAGAAAATCAAAGATCGGAAGGAGGTTCACACATTTTTTTCACATTAGAGTCAGAAAAGGATGAGAAGTTTGTGGATTAAAATATGTATTCTTTCACTGGTGAAATGATTGGATTCTTTTTACTGGAGCAAATGTGTGTCACGTTCTCCAAACCTCTATTTGTGCTATAAAAAGTTGCAAAGCAAAAATGGGAAAGATTGTCTTTTCACTACACCTGGAAGGACTCAGTAATACTAAGCTCATGATCTGCTAGAACAAAATAATTGAATGTCCACCAGTAAGAATGTTCTACATCCAATCTCCAAGTACACTGATGCAGTAGTCAAGATTGTACAGAGGGAAAAAAGTGATACCTTAGGATAGCCAGACCCAGAAACCTTTTAAGGTTTTATAAATTAAAATCCATAGTTTCAACAGCATCCAGAAGCAAACTGGAAAGCCAGTGAAATCTACATAGTATGTTAACACTACCCATGACTTACACCATCAAATAAGGTGACGAGCTTTGTTCTGCACTTCCTGGAGTTTTTGGGCAACCTTCAAGTGTAAATTCATGTGAAGTGCATTGTAGTATTTTGATCATAATGGCAGTCACAAAGGCATGAAAAAGGTCCACATTAGAGATGAAAATTGAAACCTACTTGCCAAATGCAGATGGAAGAAAACAAAAGGGGTCTGGAGTGTAGGTTGAGAATATGTTAACTGTAAATCTCATTGACAAACTCTGGATACTCCTACCCTTCAATACTCAGGGTAGCTAGTCTTCTTGCATGTCCTTTGGGGTCTCTCCACCAGTCTCACATCTTGTCTGGCCTGAACCTTAGCCAACTAAATCTTATCAGCACCCCAGTCTCAGCCTTGCAGCGAGAAAGCCAAGTGCCTGCATCATTGGATTAAAAGAAACTGGAAAGTAGAGCTACTTGTTATAAGCACATTGGTGACGCTGCAGCCCAAACCATCTCCCCCATGGCATCCCATATACTCTGAACACAAAAGGGAGTCACAGAACAAAAACCTATCTCCCATCCTTTGCTAGAATTCTGACAATTGTGCATTTTAATGACATGAAGTACTAAGTAGTGTTTTCCTTCTTTGGTTTTAAAATAAAGGGAGTTTTTAAAAGACTGTAAAACAGAGTGAATCTGAATTGAAAGACAATCTTATTATCATGAAGGAGGAAAAAAGATAACTCTACTATTAATTAATAATTAGAAATCTTTCTTTCTTAGAGCTTTAACTATTTAGAGATTAGTATGGGGAGGATCTAAAAGCCTGTCAAACACTGAAATAACACCTCTCACAAGAGTTGAATGTTATAAAATAAAAGTGTCATCATATAGCACACAGAATTAGGCCCTGGACAGGATGCCTTATCAAAACTAAGAAAGACATTTATGTTAAGAAAATGAGGGAGAATGCACTTTATCTGCAATCAGGCAAATTGATATGGAATTAACCTGTACAAACATTTCATTTGTGAAATCAAGGCAAATCTTAATCTTATAGTTGTACTTAATCTATCCCACTGGAGCTGGGGAACGAAACACTGGTATTGCAGCAAAATCACATCAGACACAGAAAGAAGTGAGCACTTCTACAGGCAGCACTTGCAATGTAGGAGGTATTTTTTAAAAGGAGCTTTAAAAAATCAGACAAATGGCTTGTCTACATGGGGAAATTGCCTGATTAGCTATTGCAGAATAAGAGTGACCACATGGAGAGCTACTCCACAATAGCTGTTCAGAACAATTTCTACATGTAGACACAACCTAGGTTTTAATACAAAGCTCAGCACACCTAAACAAATAACTTCCAACTAATAATTAATTCTGGGTATATAGCTTGTTTTTCTGTTTGTAGAAGACTTGACATCATATCCTCACATATATTTATTATTCACATTTTAATTTCTAATGACTAATAGTGAGTATTCAAATTTTGAGCTCTGTTGCTGATTTATGACTAGAGAGAAAAATTGTACTTTATTGTTTGTTATATGATTTGATGAGCCTTGAGCATGTCCATCATGAATGAATTTAAAAACTGGTATTCCCATATACTTTTGTATGAGATTTGAAATTTGCTACGTGTGGATATTATGCCAGAAAAACTCAATTGTTCTAACATTCACAAAAAAGAGAAACGAGTAATAATTCAAATATCCCTACTGGCAGTTCAGTATTGTTAACCTAGCTTTATATTCTACAATCACAATTAATAATACATGCATGAGTGTATACCTGAATTTATTAATAATTTTGACTAATGAAGAGGTTAACAAGAATTCTCAAGTTGACTTGGACTGTTGGTCTACAGGACACTTCACAGTGATTTATGGGGAGTTGGGTGATAACATGTTACTGGTTCCTCTGCCTGGCTTTTGGCTGCAACATTTCTGTAATCAGTGGCTAAAAAATAAACTGAGTACTTTCCCAAAATGACCATATAAGCAACTGCAGTTGCCACAGCGATATGACACAAATAGGAATGAAGATAATCTGTGCATTTGCGAATCAGGGTATATCTACACAGCACCCTAATCTCGAAATAAGACACGCAATTTGCATTATGCAAATTGCATATCTTATTTCAAAACTATTTTGAAATAGCTTATTTTGAAAATTGGCACGTCTACAGAGTGCCAAATTTCAAAATAACGCAGTATTTCGAGCTATCCCATATCCCTCATGCAACAAAGTTTACTGAGATGACAAAATAGAGTGCCCATTATTTCAAAAAATATTTCTAAATAATGGGCAGCTTGTGTAGACGCAGGGTAGCTATGCCTCTGGTATCCCAAAATAGCTGTGCAGTGTAGACATACTCTCAGAGAAGAAGTGATTTGCAATGAAAGGTAGGGTGGCCTGTGTGAACTTTCAAACAGAAGATGGTATCCACAAGGCAATCATCCTATCAACATGTGTTCTATATTATGAAAAGTTTCAGAATCCCTGCCATATCCACAGACTCTATTTGCATATGATATGGGAATATGCTGTATGTTCTGCAGGATAGATACACTACATACTCAATTTAATGTATATTATCCATTGTAATTATGTAATCGAGTCATAATAAAAAGAATGTATTTATTGAGCATCCCTAGCTTCTATGTAATAATATGTGTAAATAAACACAATTAAACATCAAAGGTAGGACAAGCATACTTTTAAATAAACTCATGCAAAAATGAAATAATATTGTGTCAAATGACCCTTGAAATTAGATAGCAAAATTGCTTCACGTTCCTTTTGTTCTGTATCAGGTTTCTTCTTCCCTTAGAAAATTCCCTGTCAAATGTTTCCAAAACAATGTTTTTTTAAAAAAAAGATCTTTTCTCACACAGTATGTCTAAGGTGGAGCATGGAAGAGATAGCAGCTCTGCTAACCATCAGTCCTGTGACTTAACCAAAGGAACCTTATTTGATTACCATAGATTATAGATTTTTGTGTGATCTCCTGGGCACCAGTGCTAAATCCTCCACAGACTCCACAAGTGTAAACAAATGCAATATATGAATTCATTGTTGCGTTTTCATTTTCTAACCATCTAGGGACAAATTCATTCCTTACTCAGACAATACCACTAGAGTACCTCACTAGGGACTGTGTATGTAATGTAGTACCAGACTTACTGATTAATAATGGTATTGGCACATAACTATACAGCCACCTTATAAAGTGAAATCTCAATAAGCAGGAAATATTACCACAGCATGCATATGGGAGCAACATCTGAAATATTACTGCACTGGGGATCCACCCACCAAAAATTCATTTTCTAAACATCCTCTCAGCCTATGATTCAGATGTAGATCACTTCCATCTGGCAACAGATAGCCAACATCTATGCTTTTTGCTGGAGTGTCTTCTTCTTCATGATGTTGTATCATATAAGCAACTCCATTCTATTGGTACTAAACTAGTACACTATACCAGCTCCTATTTACAAGACCAATCATACAATGTACATTTGTCGGTTTAGCATTTAAGCAGCCCTATAAATAGCACAGCATATTCCGCAGTCTTCCTTATTTTGCTAGTTAAATAACATGCATGCTACATACTTAATATTTGTGCCATTTAACTAGTATGCCAGTTAGTGCCTTTACAATATTCTGCAATTATAGGCAGTAACTAGGTCCATGATGTTGTGTGCTAGCAGATCTCACTGCTCTAACAAAAATTTGGATGGAGTTTAGGGACTGATCCTAGTTCCTCAGCTAGGATGGACGTTAGGGACTAGTACTTATTCACTGAGTAGCCATGGCACAAGTGAGGGTTTGCAGGAACACACCTCCAGATTGTAAGCCTCTCAGGGCAATGACCTATTTCAGTGCTTCATAAGGTATTTCTAATAACAACTCCCCTCCTGCATGAGCAGCAGGATTACTGTAACTGGAAAGGTCTAATACTCCACCGCAGTCAGGCATGCCACTTTCCCAGTTTCCCCTCCTCCAGAGCATCTGGGAATAATATCCTGCTCATTGTATATCACTTTCCAGATTCTCAGGAGGACGCCTACACTTCTAACTTAGACTATGGTGGACACTGCCAATGCGTTTTCATCCGATTTTGAGGAGGAACATCCCTTCAGCTAGCTCCACCCTCACTTCCACTCCACTCTCCAAAAGAACTTTCACAGACACTCTAATGCCCAGGGCTACAGTGTTGACTGGAAGTTGCATCACCACAGATCCTTCATAAAAAGGCAGGAAGTTGGTCCTGGAGGGAGCCAGCTTTGCCCTTTTTGCAGGCCATTACCTGAGTGCAGTATGTATGATGTTCCCTTCAGAGGGTTACTTGAGTAGCTGTGTAATGAGTCCAGGACAGCAATATGGCCACCCTCTGATCCAGAAGAAGAAATGCCCTCTAAGGCCCCTTGGTGGGCGGGTCCAGCCTCACCTAGCCCTGCGCACAGGAAGCCAGAGGGAGGGACTAGGACTATAAGAGATGAAAACTCAGTCAAAGCCCAGCAGCTGACCAGGACAGATGCTTGGCTCCAGCTCCTGCAGTGAAGGGCTCAGCTGCACTGCCCCGACCGGAGGATTGGGTTGGCCACCAGGATCCCTGCCAACCCCTGATCCTGGGCCCAGACTGCTGAGACCCTGGCCAGCAGTTGAAGACATGTCAAGCCCTCTGGGAACCTCACCTGGCCCAGATGTCTGGTCCAGCCCTCCTGGGCCCCTGCCTGAGCTGGAACCCATGGACACCCTGCAAGCCCCTCTGTTACCTGAAGACCCCCCAGGACCAGTGCGGGAGCCTGGTATGCCCCCAAGGGGAACTGGGAAGCACCCCAGGGATAGCTGATCCCACGGCAGCTGAGGAGATAGAGGTCGGGTGGGCAGCGCATTGCAGCCTGGATCCCCGCTGACCCTCGACCTAGTTGGCATGTAACAACCCAGATTCCCGCCAACCCAGTGGCTGCAATGCTGCCACTATCAGGGCCCTGGGCTGGGACGCAGGTGGCAGGTTCCCTCTATGGGGCAAAACCCCCTGTGCTTGTTGGCTCTCCAGGAGTGAGGAGACCCGACCGGAGCTTTAAGCTGCTGAACCGCTTGTGATATACACTTGTTGTCCTGACCCAACTGTGAACTATTGAACTATTTGTGTTAACCCCTTGTCTGTCCGCCCGCCCTGACCCAGGGCTGGGCCTTATAAACTGCCACTCGGCCAACGGCTAGGCCGAGGCATGTTGAACAAACTTGAGGGCATTCTAGGGAGTCAGCGTGGCCTCCCACTGACAGTGGACCGTGTACAAGCTGTATTAGGTTTTTGCAGTACTGGGTTCTTTCATTTCTGTTTTAAAATCAAAACCAGTGCTGGGCAAATGTAAAAAAATTAAAAAATAACAAGCATTTCAAAAACCTCCATGTGGATTTAGCTTCAGCAATGTTCATACACATTTTTATTGATTTTTATGAGCATATGAGAGCAAAATTTTTTTAATATGAAATAGTCACAAAGTTCATTTCAGGACCATGCCTATCAGATACCAACAGTTGAATTCAGACCCAGCTCATTGCCCTCAGCTAAGTTAGCAAATTAACCCAGTCTCTTCATTGGCTGATTACTCCAGCAGGCACATTCTTAAGCTCTACAGCAGCAGGCAGTCCTTTGCTCAATAATGTGCCATGCTTACAGCTGTGTTTCTGGTCCCACTTCCTGTTCTCAGCTTACTTGCAGTCCTGATTCTCTGCTCTGGCTGATACTCTTGGCTCCTTCTTCCTGGGGCATAGTGCTAGTTCACTGTCTGGTCATGCTATTTGGCTTTAGTCCTTGGCTCCTGGTTCCTGTTCTCCAACTAACTCCTTGGACTTGACAACTTGGCTCCTGATTTGGGCTCTGAACACTAGGCTTTTCCAGTCATTAGACCTGGTTCTTCTCCTCATGGCTGACCAGTAGACAAGACTGCTGGAGGCCCAGTCCTTAACAATACCCAAGATTGATTGAAACGTGTATAGTTTTCAGATTGGGAAAAAGTGAAAGTCCTTTATAAAGGAGAGAGAAGTTGGACAGAGAACAAACTGGATGTCATGTGAATTGGGTGACCAAACACACAGCTGGAATATTGAATATGGTATACTCACAGATTCATGGATCACGAGCAATCCAGAGGCTGAAATCTGTTTGTATAAAATCCTTAGTAAACAATTTTTCAGAATGAATGAATTGGTAGAAACTTGCAAACTGTTTGCAGACTGCTGACATGAAGAAGGGCTAAATTCACCAGATCAGTTGTTCCTTCTGAATGGTTCACCCAACTTCAGGGAAAATAATAGAATATCAGTTCTAGTATAGTACTCTGAGTCATCAGAATGAAAACTTAAGCTTTAACTTTTTAGTAAACAGAAAAAATAATACAAAATCAGTACTTGTTTTGGTCACAGTGCCTGAAGTGACTGTTGCCATGGGTATATAGAAACATGCCCATTAGAGGTTGAAATCTGGTCCAGCTTCTTTCCAGTATTTTGTTAAGCAACACAGTTTGAATCATTGAAATTCTTGAAAAGAAACCACATTATTGCTATTATAGTGCTGAAGCTTCAAACTAACCTCAGTCCACAGATAATTTTGAGCTCAGTGGGGAGAATAATGCTGAGCTCCTGTAGGATTCTCCCTATCTGCAGGACAGGTGGGAGTGTAGGGTTTTGGAAATGTAAGTGTAACTGAGACTATTGCATGCTGACCGACTTGTCTCAGTGTTTCCTTCTGCTCCCCCATCTGTCTCCACCCATTGTCTCTTGTTCTATATTTAGACTGCAAACTCCTTGAAGCAGAGAAGCTATTTCTGTTCTCTGTCTGAACAATCGTTTATGGTTCAAGACCAGAGATTCTAAGTGCCACTGCAATACTGTTATGAATTTTAAAGTGTGTGCTTGGCCCTGCACAAATATGGAAGATGACACAAGGCAACATTCTACTCCCACTAATGCTGTTGCAAATCCAGAGTAACATCCCTGGCACTCATGGGCATAGGAACTGTTCCTTGCTAGGGATATTAAAACAGTTAACCAGTTAAACAAGGGTGCTTAACCAATTAACTGTTTGGACTCAGCTACTGACAACTGGCCCACTGCTGCCATGAGGTCCTGCTGCCCAGCTCACTGGCCCCTCTGTGGCCGGGGCTGCTCTAGCCTGGCATGGCTGGCCACTGCCAGAATTCTCTGCCAAGGGTCGGTTAACAATTAATCATACCAGTAAGCCTCATGCTTACCAGTATGCTTACCAGTGAACCATTTAACGTCTTGAATCCCAGTTAGCATCACTTGAAGCACAAGCAACTCTAAAAGGGGCATGGAGAGGAAGAGACCAGGCATCTTCCCCACCTTCTTGAGCACTAGCCTAGTGAGCTTACTGATAAAGAATGGAGTGTGCACAGTCGGCTCCTGAGAGGTAGTGTGCTTCTCAAGAGTACCAGGAGGCACTGAGTGCCTTTGCATCACTTCAGTCATAAGAGTCTTCCTAAAAGGCACAATCAGATCCTTGCATTTTGATTCATACCTAATTTTTAGGTAGTAGATTAAGGCTTGGTCTGCACACCTGTGAAATCCCTGTACATGTTCACTATTTACCCTACCCCAAAGAATATGGGTGGGTGTTTAGTGTGGAATGAGCTTTGGCTCCCCATTTAATGACAAATATAGATGAACCTGCCCTTAGAAGAAAGAGAGAAAGTGTTCCTCAAAGGGATGTCTGAGCTACAGTGCCTCCTGTGCCTATTTCTAGAGCAATGGAATTTACATATCATCCCTTGTTCAGGGTTGTGCCTAAGCTCAGTAGGTCCTAAAGTGATTTCTAAGAAAATTGAACTAATTCACAAGTGTTTAAAAAAAGGGAGTTCAAAACACACCTTGGAAAAGTGAAGAACCGTAAACCACCATTTGGAGTGGAATGCATTCATTCTTAATTGATTTTGCCAGGGGACTTTTATTCTGTACAGTACATCAAAACTTTGTGTAAAAAGCATGTGGCTCTGACAGCATTTTTATGAGTATTATTGCACATTTTAAAATCATTGTATTATTTACATCTAAGATGTTGGGGTTTTTTAATAAAAACTAGGAAGTGTCTACATATTGTTGATGTAAAGTCTAGTATTCTTGCTTTCAAAGATAGGCATTTTCACCTATCACTACTGTCAAATGATTTAAGATCAAAAGCAAGTAAGTACTGCTATTGGAACATCCTAAGTTATTAAAAAACAGCACTTAGTTATTCTCTTTCTTCCACTTTGAAGAACTCTGTTTTCCTTTTCCTTCCCCCCCAATTCACAGATTTCAGGCATTTGGGTCAAATGAACCTTTCATCTGTCTGAAATCTGTTGGAAAGACAATTTGCAAATGCCTCTAATGTTTTCTTATGGCGTTTATGAGTTTATCTGTGAAAAAAGAATGCTTTGCCCTAAGGCTTTTTTTAACAGTAGCATTCATTAACATTACAGTAATGCCCAAAATGTGCAACACACTGTTCAGGGCAAGACCTGGGACTTCCTATTTGTCCATGGAAGCTGCAGTCTAAAATAAATAAAGAATAAGAATTCAAAAGACTAGGATTTAAATATCATATTGGTCATGTTAACTGAGGCATAACTTTAGCAGCATGTATTTCAAATGTATGTTTTAGCTTAGCTATCAACAAACATTAAAATGATGCTGGTGCTTGAAAATGTGCAATGACCTACATCCATCAAAATAAACCATAGAAAACTTCAGCACTCACACTAATAAAGAGGTAAATGGGGGAGAGAGGTTTTTGAGAAAGAACTAGCTGAACTCTACTCATAATGTTGCTCATGATAGTGACAGGTTTGCTAGGCTAGAAATGATCAATGGTCACCGCATCTGTAAATTCAACAGAAATGCAACAAACTACAAAACAAAAAGACACTTCAAAGACTCTGATTCGCCACTCACGCTGGTGTAAATCAGGTGTAACTCCAATGATGTTAGCAATATCACTCTAGCATAAAATAGTGAAAAGGGAGAAAAGAATCAGGCCCGTTGCACTCTAACATGAGGATAATTATCTGTGATAACTCTTTGGACCCAGTTCAGCCCCCACCTTCGTTTTTTTGAAGATTTGAAGGTAGGGAGATTATGAGCCAAATTCTCCAAAGTGCCTCTGGCAGACTGCTAAGTGCCTTCTCTCTACTCCTGATGATAGCAACAGGAGTAAAAGGAATTTAGTCCATTACTGGAGTGGGCCTTATATGATTTATGACATTCACCTAGGCTACGCCTACACTGCACAACTATTTTGGGATATCGGAGGTATCCCAAAATAGCTATCCCGCATCCAAGGAACATGCCCGTGATTTCAAAAGATTTCTCAAAATAATGGATGCACTATTTTGCCATCTCTGTAAGCCTTGCTGCACGAGGAATAAGGGATGGCTCAAAATAGCGCTTTATATTGAAATTTGGCACCATGTAGACATGCCAAATTTCGAAATAGCCTATTTCGAAAAAAAAAAATCAAAATAAGATACGTAATTTGGGTATCTTATTTTGAGTTTAGGGTGCAGTGTAGATGCACCCCTAGTGAATCAATGTCAGAGTTCACTAACACCTAAGCATTAACAGGTGACAGTGCTTCACTCGCTGCTTCTTTAAACCATTTGAAAGGCCTACTATTCTCCTCAGAGCTTTCTTTCTGGACACAGCGGTGATGACCACCTCTTCTGCACATAAAGCAAACATTGGTTATGCTTTCCCCAGCCAACTGAAAAAAAATCACCGTATATTTACAGTTGCACTCTTCTTCTGTAAAAGGGAGAGGAGAGTTTCACTTTACTCCCTCAGAAATATTTACCTCAAGCTGCACTTGCAATTCTTATTAACTTCCATGGTAGGCATGAGCATGGATAGAAAGCAGCATATAGTCTTTATGGAGCAAGCAAAAATGCATAGCTGACACTGAGGAAAAGTCAGTTTAATGTGTTATATAATGGAAAAATTGTTCACTCAACCTTCACCATTATTATACATTGCAGAATTATGGCAAGCTATGGTTTTCGCATAATCTGGTACACTGCTCATAATTCACCACACAGAACTTTATGTTAAATATTATCCTTTTCAAGGCATTTAAAACACCTCAGAGTCATGATCTGCCTTGAATTTTGCTGCTTGCTACTGATTTATGTTTCTATCTAGCTTCACATGAAAGAATTTCATGGACTGGAAGCAAAATATGCTATGAAACAATGAATGAATTCAGCTGTTTCAGATAGCCAACTTCACTTTTTAGATATTTTATATGTTTTCCTTAAAATAGTGGCTATTATAGAGGATTGGATACTATCGTGAACACATTACAAAGAGTTAAGAGGAAAGAAATTGTCATTAAAAAGGAGCATTTTGTGAATAGATTTTTTTCAAGGCATGTGGCAGTAACAGGAGATTCTGAAATTGGAATCTGACCACTCAAATTTAAGGAATAGTGTCAGGTATGATAGCTGAAGAACTTAAGAAGAGAACTTGCTAGTTCTTGTCTCAGACTTTTTTTTATTTTGTGCACTAGACCAATGAAACTGCTGGCCAAGGTAAACAAGAAAATTCAGTAGTAGTAATAAGGTATAGTCCTGCACTCATTCTACTATTAATTTCAACAGAAAAAGGAACATGACTTATGTCCCTACAAATATGGAGAGAATTCTTCAGTTTGAGTGCTACTTCCTGAAGAGTTTTGTACCATTTTCTTGAGTGTTTTGGCACAAATTATTTGGTAAATATTTGTCAGAACTTTCCAAAAATTTGCAGCATAAATCCTTGGTATGTAATTTATATGCTTTAAATGCAGATGTCCTTAAGTCTGTTCATGTCAATGGCTTATAGCATTGCGGGTTATGAAAGCACCAATTGAGGAAATTAAGGGTGCCATGGATACAGCACATCCTTTTTTTAAAAAACAGTGAATTTAAAAGTGAGCTTGCACAGTGACAAATACAGGTATTGCAATATTTTTCCTTTCATTGCTTCAGATTCTGGTCCCAATTATATGATTTTCTGTTGTCAATGAATAGAGGGCAGCATAGGTGCTGACTCTCTGGGAGCTCTGATGCTGGAGCACCCACAGGGCAAAATTAGCAGCACTAACCTCCCCCATTCTTCCCCCGCCTCTTGCGCACCGGCACCTCATGTTTACAAACTCCTCTGCCCTCCTTCCTAGAGCTTCCTGAGTGCCATAAAAGGCTGGTTCATGGCGTTCAAGTACCAGGATGGAAGGAGAGGAATGAAGGTGGGACATGCTGCGGGGAGGAGGTGGAGAAGAAGCAGGCGTGGGGTGGAGCAGGGGGGGAAGAGGCACAGCAGAGGTAGGGATCTGGGGGAAGGGGTGTAGTGGGAGCTGGGCCTGAAGCAAAGTGGATGTAGTAGAGCAACCCCCAGCAAGAAGGGAAGTCAGAGACTATGGAGGGAAGACATCCATTCTTATCCTCCTGGATCTGTCTGCATCACTGAATGCTAATGTCCCACCCAGGGGCGGATGAGAGTTTTGCAGGGCCAAGGGCACGGGGCCTATTGAAGCACGGGGCCCGGGGCAACCGCCCTGCTTGCCCTGCCCTATTTCTGCCATTGGTCCCACCTGAGAAAAGAAGAATTTACTAAAATGGTCTAAATTTCTCTTAGTAGGACACATGCAAGGAGTAGTGATGGGGAAACCCCTTCCTTGTGGAGTCCCACAAGGATCATTTCTGTCTCATATCTTATTCATGCTACTAACTGACTCAAAAAGCACCATTAGACAGATGATACCACAGCTTTACTTTTTACATATGACCCTGTCACTACCACCAAGATGGTCCAGTCTATATTCTTGTTATATAACTGATTAATGCTTGAATCTTATGAATTGTGTACAGAGATAACCCACACAGATTTTTTAGATTTGATTGCACATATTATAGTAGATATCACCACTGGAAAATAAATCATCCGCCTAATTGTCTTTTTCCCAATATGGAGCTAGAATAGGAAGAAAATTGTCTATTGGATAGACTAGCCCCTCTTGTTCAGAGACAGTCCTGGAGGAAAAATTCTGTGAGATTTTACACTGATACCTCATTTCAGTGGGTACTATTAATTTTAGTCCCAAAATTATCTAAGTCTCATCTTCACCCTAAATTAATGCTGCTATGATAGATGCAGTGTCATCAATTTAGTGGATCTAGTAAAGATGTAGTAAATAGATGGCCTACTATAGCCTACTGATTTTAGTACTTCACCTTAGCGAGAGGCAGAAGCCATGTCAACAAGAGAGCATCTCCTGGTGACATAGCATGGTGTAGAAATGACTGTAAGTCCAGCTATAGCTACATCGACTTAAATTATGTAACATACCTAATTTAGATAGACTTAGCTTGTTGTGTACAATCTAGTGTCTCTTTTCTCTTAATGTTGAAAATTCTTTATATCAGAGAAAGAATCACAGATGAGAGATTCTAGTAATAGTTATTTAAACCAAAGTGATGAATCCCACTACATTTTAAGTTTTTTGCATGGACAGTTTCTTTGTGTAAATCATTTGGGAGGTCTGTGCCCCACATTTGGATCTTGGCAGGTGGAAAAGTTTGCTGATACCCTGTACAAACTTTTCAAATGCAGCTGACTTGCACAGGCTGTCAATTATTTGGTGCTTAATCTGGTGGGTACAGTTAAGGAATACTGTTATATGCCTTAGCAATGCAATTCTAAGTATGCAGAAGCCAACACACATATTTTCTATTAGCAAATGCTAACTATCTATCTTAAGGTCTTTTACTGACACCCATCACCATAGTATTTTTACCTAGATCCTCAAAGATATTTAGATACCTAAATCCCATTGATTTTAATGGTTGTTAAGTGCATAAACACCTTTGAGGTTATGGTTCTTATTGCCTTCCTGTAAATCAATAGCAATAGACAAGTGCCTAGTGGACTACTTCTCCCTTTTTGGGTATGTCTACACTGTGGAGTTTTTCTGGGAGAACGGCCATTTTTCTGGGAAAACTATACTTACGTCCACACTGCTATTGCATTCTTTCCAACAGTGGTAAACCTCTATCTACAAGGAAGAAGCATTTTTCCTAAGAAGCTTTTTCGGAAAAAGGCGTGTATGGACGGGAAAGAGAGGGTTTTTTCCAAAGAAGAGGCCTCCAGGAAAGTGCACAGGTGCCCTGGTGCCACTCAGTCCATAGTAATCACAACTTAAATGTGAGATTGCGTCCATTCATGTGGACACTATCTTTTGAAAAAGCACATCACTTTTTCGTTGTGCTTTTGCTGTGTAGATGCTCTCTTTTGAAAAAAGGTTTTATGGAAGATCTCTTCTGGACTCTTCCAGAAAACCTTCTTCCTAAAGAAGCTTGCAGTCTAGACATAGCCTTGAGGCAAAATCTTCTTGCTTCAGTTTTTTTGGGGGGTAGGGGAGGGAGAAGACAGGCTAGGGGGTAGTGAAATATGACTACATTTTCTTTTCCCATTAGAATGTGAAATATATTTATTATTTCCATAGAATTATTTATATACTAAGTCCTGATTACCTTATTCATGTAAGTTGTCAAACTGACTTCAGTGCAACTTCTTGCGTAAGTAAAGGCAGAGAGAACTAGAACCTACATTTACAGTTTTGTTTGTTTTTTCTTAGTTTGGGAAGGATTCCTACAATAGCCAAATATAGAAATTTAGGAACACAAGAATCACTATAGTGGAACAGATCAGAGATCATTCTAGTCCAATGTCCACTCCGAACAATTGCTGCTGCTTCAGAAAGCATTAAATCCTAATAATGCACTAATTGACAGAAGGAAGGATTTCTTCCCAAACCCAGCTGGTGATCAGCTTATGCCCTGAAGCTTACACAATCTTGACATCATTTTTGTATGCAAAGCATATCCAGGCTTTTTCAGAAAATGTACATGACATTTTATATGGAAAACAATCATGCCCTTCCCTCCTGAACTTCATGTAACATTTCTACTGCAGAAAATATCTGCTGGCATCATTTGCAAATCATGTGTGAGCAGGGAGTTTTGTTGTATATGAATAGAGAAACCTGGAAGTGTATGAAAAAGTAAAAAATAAGAAACCTGTAAATTTACTGAACATTTCATTTAAAAAATCCACAAATTGCTTGCAGTGATCTTTTCTCCTACTCTGTTAAGCCTTTAACATCACACACTCGATACCGTTTGAATATTGCCAGCTTTGTACTAATTCAGCCCATTAAATGAGCTGTTAGAAATCAGATTCCATTTTTCCAAAGGAACTGCATCTATTTTTTGCTACAGCTGTGCAGTGCTCGTCTCCTTATTTACATAACACGATTCATCACTCATTTAATTCAAAAAGTGTTTTCTGAATGCCAGTGCAAATAGATTTGTGCCAGATTTTAAAAAGACAGAGCTTCGTCTGTGTCCTTCACACTAAGATTTCTTAAGGCACAGCAAATGTTCATATTAAACTGTGCTCAGTAAAGCAGTTTTTCCCCTTAATTAGTCTTCTCAAATACTAATCTAATTTAAACTGTCTATCAATCTAGTTGAGTTTTTCTAATATGCTTATCACCTCAGTGCATTAAATAGCATATTGGAACATATTTATATAGCCTTAGAAATTAAGTTCATTTCTTCATTAAACAGGGAAGAGGATCATATGGAATACAACTCATTGTATCACATTAATTTGAGGGGGTTTAGTATTGTATCAGATATATCTACCAAATTATTCTGTTAATTCAAGATTAACAGAATTAAATTCACAGCAACAACTCTTAATGTGTGTGCCTGTGTAGCTAATCAGTTTATGAACTGGGATGAAATGGAATTTTCTGCAATATTTCAATGAAGCCTACGTGTGCCTCAGTTTCCCCTATGTGGTGCAAGGCTGCCAAACAGATAGAAAGGGTTGCTTGCTCTCTGCAGAGGCTCAGAGACATAGATGTTAATGAGTTCTACCTCTCTGGACCTTCGGTCCCATATCAATGGAACATCTGAGAAGACAACAACAAATCCACACACTGCGACTTTGAGACTAGCATCCAATGCCCATAGATCTCTTAGTAGAAAGCCAAATAGCATAACTAGGAGTTGCCACTGGGATTGTAAGGCCAGGCCTACACTAGACCCAGCTGGTCATCTTAAGGTATGCAACTCCAGCTACATAAAATATGTAGCTGGAGTTGTCTTACCTTTCGCCAAGCTTGGTGGCGTCCCTGCAGCAGGAGGCTGATGGGAGCAAATGCTCCAGTTGGCTTCCCTTACTCCTGGCAAAAGCAGGAGTACCAGCTGCTGGTGGGGGTGCCCTCTGAGTTTGATTTAGCGAGTCTTAACTAGACTCTCTAACTCAAACTCCAGCAGATCGATTGCAGCAGTGGCAGTTTTCCATGGAGTGAAGATATGCACTAAGGGTTGAGTGCTGGTGGAGACAGGGAACACACCTGAACTGGGGAAAAGGTAGATCAGAGCGACAGGGCTTTGTATTCAGTGCTGACCAGGATGGATTATATTATACTATAACCTTCTTGTCTCTTTGCTAACCAAGGACTTCCTATGCTACATTCCAATCAACTAATAAACTCTTCTGTTTTACAGTGTTGGCTGAGTGTCACTGCAAATGCTGATGGGTGAGGTGCATTGCTCCCTAAGATAGTAGAAGTAGACTTTAGAGGATCTTTTTCAGCTGGACTGGCTGAACAAAGCTCATGGTATGAAGTAGGGATGTTAAATATCTTTCAAATTCAAGATGCACTGATATTTCCTATCGATCATCAGGTTATGTTTTTAAAATGGCTTCCTTTCTGAATCAAGGCAAGAGGGGCTATTTATTATAGTGCTAAGTAAAGACTATTACACCTACTATGTAGACGCATTAACTTGTAATAATTCTGAAAACCCCTTAGTAAAAGCACTCAGCTGACCACAAGGGGGCTCTTGAAATTTAAAAATATATTTCATTGCACCCATCTGCTTACATCTGATAGTACAAATGGAAAAAGAGAAATTGTGAGATTAAAATAAACAGCCCTTAATCCTGGGTGCGGGAAAAATTGGGAGGAGGGGGGTGACTGAGAGCCACTGAACCAAACTGTAAACCCTGTTCATGCTGGAAGCAATTTCAAGTTAGTGGATGGCACAGCTGCACACCAGCACCCTTAGTCCTAGTACCTATGCCCTTAACAGCAAGTGAACAGTTCTGTGAGCTGCGGATTTACTGTAGAAAACACAACACCATTTGACTCAGCGGGTTTGGTATGTAGATTCTTCTGATTTCTAAATGCATTTTGCTAGAATCATGAAAAATCCAGACAATTATCATTGTTAACTGAAATATTTTTTACACACACACATACACCCCTCTGAAACTAATTTAGTAATTAGGCAAAATATTAATTATTTTAAAAATCCAATAATTTTAAGTAAAATTACCATTTTAAATAACAGATATTTTTTTTACAGATATGAGAATGATGATTATATCTCTGAAAATAGATTAGAAACCTTTATATCATTGCTTAGGTCCTATGTATGGCTCAACCAAATAATCTAGCCTTAATCCATGCAAAGAATCTAAACAGTGGGGGTCACCAGGATTTTAAACAAAGAGAAAGCAATGCATTAAAGCCATCTTGTTAGCATTTATCTATAGCTACCACCAGGTGGCAAACATTTCTAAACTATCACCAAGCATTGCAGTATCTCCCATGGATTTGGACTTGCAGCTCAGTCTGCCTGTGTTGTGCAGTGAAGCAAACACTGCATAGTAGATTCAGCTGTTTAGCAAAGCATTCAGCACTATTGCTTCTGTTTTGCTCCCACTCATGCATGTGTGCACAGATTCTCTAGAAGAAAAGGGCTGACCAAGAAATAAATGGAAAGAAAAATTAATCACATTCATTCTACTGGCGCTAGATGAAATCCTATCGCCTTAATACAATACAATCCTCCACTGTAATGCTCAGAACAAGGCCAGAAAAGTGGAGCAGCATTATCCCAGATCCTCATCTCCATGACAACATCTCAAGTTGCACAAAGGCAGAATTAAAGGAGCCATGTATTTTTTGCAGAAATCAAATCTACTAGCCTGGGTGGGTCCCATTTTTTTTAGAATCCAAAACATAACTGCGTTGAAGTCTTTAACCGTTTGCCAGGAGATGATTCAAAAATAAAAATTTGCTTTGCACAGTATGAGAGCCCCGCTCTTCCTAAAAGGTAGCTTATGTAAATATATTTTATACAGAATGATGCATCTGTACCATCTAGTCACTTGTGACAGACCTTTCTCCACTGAATCTTTTGCTAAGCCACATACTGACAGCCCTCTGTTTTCCTAGTGAAGAATGTTTCCTGTGGAGACAGTATGGTCTAAGGGTTAGGACAGCAGACTGGTAGTTAGGACAGCTGAATTTCGTTCCTGAGTCTATACTCATTCATTATATGGCATCAAGTAAGGCTCTTTTGGACTGACTTTTAGAGGGGCTGAGCCCTGGAAGCTCCCATCAATTTCATTCATTAACCTTCTGTGCCTCATTTTTACATAACAGGAGTAATACATCATGAGGCTGAAATCATGGGCATAAAGATATTTGAACTTGTCACCTTGCAAATTACTGTGTATTTCTGTTACTTCTATATATTGTACTATTAGAGGAGAATATAGGTAAAACTGTTACTATCACAGTTCTAATATAAGTGAAAGGAATTCAACAGAAATAAGGAAAAGCATTAAAGGCTGCAAAAATGTGCAGACACCAATACACACAGAAGAACAAAGGTCTTCATTAAACAGATGCCAAAATTTGTAGATGATACAAAATTTCTCAACATAATTAAGTCCAAAGCAAACTGCAAAGCAAAGTTCCCTGTAAGCTGCGTGCATGTGAGGAGAGATTAGCAGAGCACCCACATCTAGGTTCATTTGTATCTATTAGTGGCACACATTTGCACATGCCTCAGTGCACATAAAAATTATTTCATACATGGATGGAGAAAATCTACACACGGATGGAAAAGATTAAAAGGAACATTGCTGAAAAGAGTTTCAAAGAGGTATCACAAACCTCCGTGATTGGGCAATACATGGACAGGTGAAATTCAATGTTGATTATACAAAGTAACGCATATAGAAAAACATAATTCCAACTATACACATAAAATGATGATCCCATATAATTAGCTGTTACCACTCAAGAAAGAGATCTTGGAGTCATCATCTCTGAAAACATCTCTTCATAGCAGCAGCAGTCCAAAAAGCCAACATCATATTAGGAATTCATTAGGTAAGTGATAGACATTAAGACAAAAAAATCATTATGCCATTATGTTAATTCCTGGTACACCCACACCTTGAATACTCTGTGCAGGTCTCATCATTCCATCTCCAAAAGGGTATATTAGAACTGGAGAAGGTACAGAGAAAAGCAACAAAATTATTAGGGGCATGGAACAGCTTCCACAGAAGAGATTAAAAAGACTGGAACTATACATCATGGAAAAGAGATGACTAATTGGGGATAAGCTAGAGGTCTACTAAATCATAAATGGTATGGAGAAAGCAAAAAAGGAAATGTTATTTACCCACTCACATAAGACAAGAACCAGAGGTCACCTAATGAAATTAACAGGCTGCAGATTTTAAAGAAGGCATTTGACAGTATAGATCAGAAAGTGACTTGGGCTGTGTTGGAATCGTATGGAGTGGATAGCAGATTGATACGGTTGTTGAAGGATATCAACGACAATGCAGAGGCAGCAGTGATAACGTGCGGAGAGCTGGGAAGCTGGTTTAGAATGAGTAGAGGTACAAGACAAGGAGATCTGATATAGCCGAGTCTCTTCATCACACACCTAGAGAGAGTGATGGACAAGATCAAGGAAGAGGTAGAAGGGATATCAGTGCATGGTATGAGAATTAATAACTTGAGGTTCACGGATGATATAGTTATCATTGAGGAAGATGAAGAGAAGATAGCGAGAATGGTGCAGATGCTAAATGAGGAAGGGAAGTGGTACGGATTGATTATGAACATCGATAAAATGAAGACAATGGTATTTGGAGATAAGGAAATAGGAAGGAAGATCAGTGTAGATGGGATCGAACTAGAAAACATAGAGAGGTTCATGTATCTGGGGAGCAAGATGATGTATGATCTAGACTGCAAGAAGGAAATAGTGACTAGAATAGCGAAAGCAAGAGCGAGTTTGAAAGCGATGGAAAAGCAAAGTGATTAGCTTAGGAATGAAGCTGAAAACGTGTGTATTCAACAGCATGTTGTATGGATGTGAGACATGGGTGATAATGAAAGATTCAAAGAGAAGGATATTGGCTTTCAAGAGGAGTTGTTATAGAAAGATCCTGAGAATAGGATGGATGCAGAAGGTCAGAACCGAGGAATTATATAGGAAGATACAGCCAAAAGAGAACCTACTGCAGAAGATTATACAATGGAAGTTACAGCTGTTCAGGCATATCTGCAGAATGAACGGAGAGCGAAAAGTTAAGAACTTGGTATTCGTCATAATGGATGGTTCGAATAGGAGAGGCAGACCCCACAGAGAATGGGTAGATGATATAGTAGATTGGTGCTGAGCTAGTCTATAGAAACTAAGCCACTCTGCACTGGACAGGGAAACATGGAAGGAAATAGTGAAGGAGGCATTGGACACCAACAGGCATTGAACCCATGGTGGTTGTTGATGATGATGATGAGATTTTAAAGAAACAAAAGGAAATATTTCTTCACACAACACATAGTAAACCTGTGGAACTCCTTGCTAGTGGATGTTGTGTAAATCCAAAACTATAACGGGGTTAAAAATAATTAGATAAGTCCATGGAGGATAGGTCTATCAATGACTATTAGCCGAGATGGGCATAGATTCAACCCCATACTCTGGGTATTCCTAAGCCTCTGACTGCCAGAAGCTTGGACGAGATGGCAAGGGATCACTTGCTGATTACCCTATTCTGTTCATTTCCGTTGAATCATGTGTTTCCAGCCACTGTCAGAAGACAGATAATAGGCAGATGGACCATTGGTCTGACCCTTTCAGAACATAAGAGTGGCCATATGTATGTTTTCCAATTCACCAGTGGTCTCTAATCCTGCAAACATGCATGTGTTTTAAAAAGTTTCAGGATCAGGACCCTGCATTACAAAGTCTGATAAACTTAATATAAGAGCACAATACAGAATGCACCAAGAGCTAAGATATACAGGCTCCAGTCTTGCAGTCACTGAAATCTACAGTGAAAGACCCATCAACTTTAATGGGAATAGAATTAAACCCCATATTTCATAGGCTGCTAATCTCATATGCACATGTGTTGTTTCATAGAAGGAAAAATCATGATTTTATTACATAGAGGAGTTGCTGGTCTTGAAATAAAATTGCTCTAATTCTCTTTCTGTGCGACAAAGACAATCCTGTGGTATGCAATCAGAGAGGACCAAGGAGTAGAATGGTGATTAGATTGGCTAGGAGGTTAGACTCACACGTCAATGCAGCATAATTTCGCAGTGCACTGCAAAATGCTCTGCCTGAGTGAAAATGCTGCTAGTGGTCTCTCTCCCTCTCCCCCGCCCCTTTTTTTAAATCTCTCTCGATATATAAAAAAGTTTTTCCTGTGGGACGACAGAGTGACATCATGCATCCCGCAGGCTCCCTGCCCTGGACACTGTTCGGGGACCGGCAATACCACCTGGTAGCCTGGCCTGGGCAGATGCCACCTCCTGAAAGGCTGCAGCCATAGCTGAGAGGGCAGGACTCTTTAGAGGGAGAATCTGCCCAGGCCAGGCTGCCAGGCAGCTTTGCTCATCCCCAAATAGTGTCCAGGGCAGGGAACAACTCCATCCAGGGCCTGGGTGCCACTCCGAATCAGCCTGCTGTAAGGAATGAGGCTGTGGCAGCACCACTGCCATTGCTCGCAGGGGAAACCCCAGGTAGAGGCTATGGGGGTGGCTGGCCTTGGGCATGTTGGGAGCCTTTCCAGTGGCCAGAGGGTCTGAAGTGCTGCACAAGACCAGGCCCACAGGGGAAGCGGCATGGGGCCTGGTGGCTAAGGGGAGCCGCTGGCTGTGCCCTGGGCCAGCCCTGGTGACCCTGTGCCCAGGGGAAGCAACCACTGTGCCTTGGCCCCTTGGCTGCCCATGTGTGTGGGGTGGGCTGAGCTTTGGCTCACTGCCCAGGGACAGGAGCCGCAAGGCCATGCTCCTCCAAGGTGGGGGCTTTCAGCCCCCCTGGCCCAGGGACTGCTTCAGCTGGTGTGAGGCCCTGGGCCCATCCCACTCATGCCAGGAACTGTGTCCCTGGCTGCCCGCTGCCCCATCCTCCTTTAACCAGCTTTAACCAGCACCGAGCCACCCTGGTGGAAACTGCCGCTGTAGTCTGGCAACCCCTGAGGCATCACAAAGGAGAGGCCCAGCAGCATTCAGAGTGGCTGCCAACCCAGCCGAGTGGGGGTGGGATAGCAGAGGGTGGTGCCTGCCTCTGCATGATGGCATCCAGAGACCCACCCCCCTTACTGCATGGCTCCCTGGTCCTCTTTCCATCCTCCATGTGTGTCCTCAGCCCCTCTCCTGCTCTCTCACAGATTCCCATCCCTCCTTCTCAACCTGGCATCCCAAAGGAACCCCAGCTCTCTGCCCCTCCCTCCAGCCTCTTTCTCTGCCTCCTTTCCATGTCCTCTGCCCACAGACATCCCCCTTTCCCACTTCACAGTACCCCAGCAATGCCACCTTTGCTGACCCCTCCTCTCCAGGCAGCTGCCCAGATCCTGCTGTCACAGCACCCAGAGCACCCCCCAATAGAAACTCCTGCATACGGACACAGACAACACTATTTTGGGTTACCAGACGTGTCCCGAAATAGCGCCCGTTGTCTAGACATACCCTAAGGCACCACAGGACTACTCATTTTCACAGTGGTATTGGAGAGTCTACACTTTCCCTGCAGAAATCAGTTTAGTGCTTTGCAATGCTTGGAACAGTTGGGCTAAGATAAATTATTATTATTTATTTTATTATGATAGGGTTTAGAGGTCCCTTCAGGGCCCCATTGTGCTAGGTGCTGTACATGAACATAGTAAGAGATAGCACCTGTCCCACTGTATTTTTCCCATGGTTCTTTATGTCATCTATAGAGTCCTGCATTACCCAATGAAGATTCCCCAAATGCTTTTATTAGCTTGGGTTATAAGGACCACATTAACATATGTGCCTTTATGCAAATATGGAATTATCCAAAGAGATGCACTTGAAGTAATGTGGAACAAGTGTTCGGTCATTCAGATATGCACAAGCACACCTACTCAAATGTATGAGACAGCAAATACATATACATCTATCGCTAAATGAGGACACAGTGCTGTAAATGATCAGAGGTGCATGTAATTAATTATCATTAATCCACATCTATGCATCTGTCCTGAATTCTGGCTGAGAATCTCTGAAGCCATGTCTCTGGTGACACTGGCAAAAGGAATGCTAACAATATGATCCCCTATGAAGTGCGGCCTACAGAATGTAATGGACAATGGTAACTTTTCTAAAGGTGTTTGGATTATCCCAAAGAATTTCATTTAGAAAACAATTATACGCCTGCTACAGAATTTTAGAAGATGATTCAAAGAAAAATTATAATTCTCTGATCAGTTCTATAAGCTTTTCATTCCATTTCTGCAGATGATTATTTGATTTATAAAAGACCCTATTGATTTCATGTCTATTCATTTCTACAGGACAGTGAGTGAGCGGGCAAGCGGGCAAGAGGGCGAGGGGACCTTGTGCTATTAAAGTAATATCTGTTCTATAATATTTATTGCAACAAAACCATTCTAGCAAACTATAGGCCAGACTAAGAAACTCTAATATCTTTGACTGGTATTCCATGGATCTCCATGTACTCCGAGGATCTTTCAAAATGGGGCATTTCTGTCAAAAATGCCCTGACTAAACTGCCAGGTTTTTTTTAAAAGCCCTGTTTCAAAAAAAAGCAGCGACCACCATTATGCAATGGCGCAGGATATTTAAATCCTGGCTTCATTTGCACCTTCGATACGTCTAATTTATATCCCCCTACTGACAGAGGGGTGTAATTTAGACGTAGCCTTAGTGAGGTTCCTAGGCACAATAGTAATAGAAATAATAATAATTGACATGACCGTCTTCCTTCCTTTCCTATATAAAAGTGCCGTGTTGCTGTATGTTGTTCAACAGTTGAAACATTTTACCTCCTGAGGTGGCAACTTTTCAGTGATGGGTTAAACGATCCTTTGGCGTAGTTATTCTAGTTGAAGATCATTAATAACTCTGGAATCTTTCGTAAATCTTCACTGGAGGTGTTAAAATGGAAGATACTAGTATTATTGGCCTTGGTTATGACTAATAGGGCCAGACCTGAGTAAAGAATAAGATGCTGGGAAGCACTGGGAAGCAGTGAGGGCCAACCTCTCTCAGAGCTTGCCAATATGTATGCTAAATGAGCCCACTTCTCTCTCCCTTAGGAAAGTACAGCATCATGTGCCTGTATGACCAGCCTAACTTGCTGATCTTTGCAAAGGGGAAGAGGGGAGAACCAGGGTTTCACCTCCTCCTCCATCCCCCACTGAGCTACGAGCAGAGAGCAGTCCCTGCACTCAGAGGAGCAAAGGGATTGAAGTTGTGTCCAATAATTGCATGGGAGCCTTAAGAGGGCAAGGTATTTTGTGCCATCCATCAGTCTTATATGTGGATGGATGCAATAGGGTGCACTGTTTGAATGTTAATCTGGTCAAGACCTATTGGCAAAAATACTGTATATTTATCTGCTGAATGGGAGAGAGGGAGCACTAGAAGGAAAAGGAGACTTCATGTGTAATGTTTGCCTCTTAGTGAAGTGACTAAAAGGTGCAGAAACACCACAATTTTTGCTTTCTATTTATCAAGTAAAAACCAGGATTTTCCCTGTTCTTCCTGATGTTGCACATTTATTCAAACTGCTCAGATTAAATGACAATAGAGGAAGTTTTGGCATAAACCTGCATGATACTCTCAAAATTTACTTTCCTGCCATTCTATGACTGACTTTTTTAGGAAAAAATGAGACACCAAGCAGACCATAAAAAGTGTATAAATTAAGATATGTGTGCACAAATGACTTTGAGTGACCATAGTCAAAATGTTTTTTTTACAAGTTAGTACATCCAGGACATGAGACTGTCAACCTCTAAGTGCTATCACATTATATAAATGAAATGAGTGTAATCCCAGGTAAAAAAAATAATTACACCACAAGCAATTTGAAACACAAAATGTATCTTTTATAGTTCTCTACAGCTGAGGACTAAATGTACTGCACACGCTGTTTCCCACCATGAAGATTTTATGTTAATATCCTCCAGTGCTGCTACAGCAGGATACCATTTTTTTTTTAATTGAGGATGTTCACTAAGAAACATCCTTTAGGACTGAAATGCTCATTTCCTAAAGGTCCATCTTATATTTGGTAAGGAATTCTATAGTCTATTGGGCACCTCAGAAAATCTCTGTAATTGACAGCAAGATATTAGTCCCTTAACTACTAATCTCAGAAACAAATACAAATCACTACAGGAGACCCTTGCGATTTGTGGAATTGCTATTCATGGTTCCAGGGATTTGCAGGTGTCTCCTGTCTTAGCCTGGGGGGAAAGCGGGAAAGATCACCATGGCTCCATGCTGGAAGCTCACTGTGGAGGCTGGAGCTGCGGTCCCCAGTATTTAGGATTTTGCCATTGGTGGTGGTGCCAGGAATGCATCCACCATGAAGGGCAAGGGTTTCCTGTAGTTTTGACTGAATGAAAATTGGAGGATTTAACCCTTAGTCTTTTAACACAGGGTGTTAATTCCACTGAAGTCAGTATTGATCAAAATTCAGTCTAGATACTCTGAGCAAGATTCTCCCCTGCATTACGCCATTCTAGAGTGCAAAGCAGCCATATAGCTCTCAAAAAAATATTTTGGGAGATTCCCTTTCTATAAGGAGATACCCAAGCTCCTGGCCCCATGTGGTTTTGGGGCCATGAGGCATTTGAGAAGTGTTTTGGTTTGCTGTGGAAGTGTTGGGTGCTGTGGCTGGCTTGTAATATACGGGAGGTCACAGTAGGTGACCTGATGCTTCTTTCTGGCCTTACACTCAGAATCTGCTTGGGAATGAAATTCATCCCATCGACTTCCTTAAACAAGAGCACCTGACTATGCCACTAAAACACTGCCTCACAAGCAGGGAGACGTACCACCACATAGGGAAGGATAAGTATGGGAGCCATTGTGCCGCCTGAAGGATGAGTAATAGCTGTTCTCCCCTCTTCTGGCCAATACAGATGTGGAACTATTCCACCAGATTTTTCCTTTCCTTGTTGGGGTAACTTGTGCTCAGGGGAACATGCAGATTGTAATTTTGGCCAATTCCTACATAAGAGAGAAAACTCCTTGCATCCCTCTGTCCCCTTACTGCACACAAATGAATAATAGAAAACAGTCTTTGTGAACAGTTATTATACCTGCTGACTACAGGTTGAACCTCTGTAATCTGGCACCCTCAGGACCTGACCGATGCTGAAGCTGAGAATTTGCCATACCATGGGAGGTCAATATTGTCTAGCAGCATTACAACACTTTCACTGCTTAGGAGGCTCTTAGCAGACATTTAGGGGTAAATTAAATCTGAATAAAAGCATAGACCACTGAGAGCCAGGACTTGTGGCTGTAAACAAACTTTATGGGACTGCGGGAAATTTGGCCAAAGCCATGATAAGTGGACATCTGGTTAACCAAAACCATGCCGGACCACAGATATTGCCGGACCAGAGAGTGCAGGACTTGAGAGGTTCAACCTGTAGTACATACATTATCTACTCACTGGCTCATTATAAATATTATCTACTATTATCTGTTCTTGTAAATTTCATTTTAAAACATTTTTGACTTTTTCAGTTCAACCTGCTTCTTTATGGGAGTGAAAAACCCTAAGGCATCTGAAAACAGCAACCACTTCTACTTAAATTAAAAACAAAAGGGGAGCTCCAGTGCTGAGCCTTGTTCACCATTTATCACTGTGGAGCAACTTCTCACAGCCAAGCCATGAATCCATTGCAGCTGAAATTTTCCAGACAGATTCTTACTTGTGGTGCAAGCATGAGGAACTGGAATAAAGATGCACCTATAATATAGCACATGGTGTATTTCATATCAACTGCAACTATGATTTTGCTCACAATGAACTGGATGCACATATTAAAGATGGCAGCTCAGCTTGGGGCTTGGTTTTATGCTACAAATGTAAATTTTGCTTTTCCTTGATATTAAGAGCTAGATTGTCCCTGGCCTTGAATGGGGAAGAAAGTGCAAGGAGAATGCCTCCTTCCCAGCCCTATACCAAATGCTTTGTGCAAGAGGAAGGGAGTTAGTGCACTTGGAAGACCCTGGGGATTTCTCTCTTCATGTATCCTGAGGGAACAAATTGCCCCAATGGGAATCGGAAATGGAAGTTGGCCAGTCATGACTGGTGCAACTTGTGCTCTCCCATGGAGGTTGAGGAGACAGCATAATGCCTCTTATTGCTCCCTCTTGGGTGGGATGGCTTTGCACTGCTTTCCAATAGAGGCCCCAATTATTACTTACACATTAAGGCCCTAAACAAACTGAGATGCATATTGATTTACTGAAAAGCACTCCCTAAAGTAAGCCTTTATCTTCCATACACCAATATCAGGATCATAGGACTGGAAGGGACCTCAAGACGTCATCTAGTCTAGTTTCCTGCACTCGTGACAGGACTAAGTATTATCTAGATCATCACTGATAATAATATATAAATACAGTATCATGATTTTCCATGTTTTCTGATGCATGGCCATAGTAGAACAGCAATGGATCTAAAGGGCTACAGCCAGTCTTCACACCCTCGGTTCAGTGCTGTACTTTTCGAAAGCTGTTTCATCTCTTTCATTACCACAACTTTTCCCTGAATTTCTGTACAAGGGGAGGCAGAGGTTCCAGTGCCAATGTGGAGGCATAGAGCTTCCATTGGAGGTAGCTTTGACCGACAGCTTGCCTGCTAAGAACTTGAGTGATCTTTGGCTTCTGTAGGCCACAACACCTGCATGATCATTCTTAGGGAAAAATCCAGCTGGAAAAAGAGAACAAAAATTCCTTGAGGGGAATGCGCTTTGGTATTTGGTTTTTCTCATCCATGGTGTTGAGCTCTCCAAGTGTCAGGATTTGGGCAGATTGATGGAACATTTTGGAGAAGCTTGTACTAATACCTCTGAAGTACCTCATCTGTGGATAAAAATAGATGAGTCTCTGGGTTTGTCATTCTGGAGCACTTCATTAGCACTAAATCCATTTTAACATGATGTGTTGGGCAAGTGGTCTGGTCTTTTTCTGGTTTGAGTTCAATTTTGCAGATTCAGATAGTTCAGGTGGCTAAGCTAATCATGGTTACACCAACTGAACCATCATTAGAAATAATGTCAGGTTAAAAAAAACAAGGTTAGCCCAATACAAGTGACTAAATCTCAGGTTCAGAAGGGAAAACAGCCGGAAACAGTCTGTTTCTAGGCACTTGTGTTCTTGAGCATAAGTGGACTCTGATTTTCATTATGTTGAATCGTGAGGAAATTTGGAAATATTTACTAGTTCAGTTGACTTGATTGTTTTATGACTTTCACTGGTTTAAACTAAGATAAGAGATCCAGGCTGTATACACTCTTAACATGAGTATATCACACAGCTGCTCTCTCATTTATAGTCCAACTCTCATACTTAATAACATTCAGAACTTTCTATATCTACATGTTTTGGAAATTTTCAGTCATCCATCAATTTTCTCTTTTTCAGTTTCCCCATCATAATCAGTGTTGATTCAGAAAAAAAGTGGGAGGAAAAAAAAATATATTATGCATGTATGACGTCTGATGCTTTATGACAGTTTCTACACTTGACAGGAGACACAGAATTATTCACTCATGGCTACATTTCTCATGAGCTCTTCCTTCCTCTCTTCATTCATGAAGATACATAATAACAGATTGGACACTGTGCAGCGCATAATGAGAGAGTATTAACCCATTTAAAAAAAAGTCTATCATTCATATGTCAAAATCTCAAGCTCTCAAAGATGAATAATAATTTTAGATGATTAATGTAAATATATGTAAAAACATTCATCAGTTAATTAGACAAAAATGGGTTGTATTTGTATCTGGAGAATACAGGGCATTATGGAATTTCAATTTGCCTGCGTACTTTTTTCTTTTAGGCCACATTTTCAGAATTTGTTTTTAAAAAGTTTTAATTTTATTTAACATTTATTTTTTGAAGAAAATTGGCACCATAAAACACAAACTCACAGACCTATTGACATCTTTACTATTCAGCTTTACTATTAGCTTCAATAGAAGGCTGGGGATGGGATTTTGTACATAGATCATCTTACTGCTCTAAGTAAAAGTGGCAGCATTCTACTCAATAGATCAACCTTTGCAGGAATTGAGTAATGATTACTGATGACAGTAACAAAAATATTTAGCTTCTTTTTAATTCCTGTGAAAATGTGCAGGAGCCAAAACAGCTAAGACCATGAGCTGGTTCTCTTCTTAGTTATATTGCATAAATGGTTCACTAAGCATCAGATTTTCCAGGGTGATGTAGCTGCTTTGCGCTGTACTGCTGGAGTAATTACGTCCTAAAGACAGCATAATCAGCTCATGGAAAATCACCCTAGGCCACAGGTCATCCTTAGATGATGCAGAGTCTAAGTAGGAGCTCATATGCCATTTCCCCCCCCCCCCCGCTACCAGCTCAATAAAGGAAAGTGAACATAACTAGTAGAAGGAAACATGACCATGACCACATTGATCATCAGCTTTGTATTCAGCTCCTTTGAGCCATGGCACTCCTGTGTAAATTAGAGTAGCCTCCAGGATTCTATGACACAGTACAGGCCAATTAGCCCTGCACAGACCAAGACCAGGGGAGAGGAAAACTGATTTGTAAGCAACCTTTCTACAGCCACCCCCGCTGTCACTCTATCCAGAGCAAGCATGAGGTCTAAATTCCAATCAATCTCTCTTGTATAAACTGACAGAAGGAAAATAGGGCTCTACAGGTGTTAGCATAATATAAAGATACTGATCTTGAACAGGTGTCATGAGGGACTAATTTAGCATGCACCAGCTTAATTGCTGGTGATGGTTCATGAGAGGAAAGAACTCTGACTCTCCCAACTCAGGCTGATTTTGAAGGGATGGAACTTAGGGAAACAATATTTTTACAAGTGAACTGAACATATTTTACAAGGAAGTCACTGAAGCAATATAAAGATCGTGTCCCTTGAAACTACTTACACAGATTCAATTTTCAGACTACATCAACACTGAATAATTTGATCTAATCTGAAGAATTGTTTCACACAGGCAGTTGAGTGCATTATGGGGTTTTCTTTTGTTTGTTTGCTTATTTGTTTTTCTCTTAGGGTACGACTAGACTGCGGTGTTTTTTCAGGATACCGGAACTCCAAGGAACGTGTTTGCTCGTCTGCTTTTCTTTGCGGAGGAGCAAACACCCTTTTCAGAAGCCCCTGTATTCCTCTTTCTATGAGGAAGAAGGGAGCTTCCGAAAGAGGGGTTTTTTCTGATATTTGGCCCAGTCTAGACAGGCCAATCATAGGAAAAGCCTCTTCTGACAAAAGAATTGGAAAAAGGTACACAAAATGTGGAGCGCATTTTGCATACCTTTTTCCAACAAAAATTTGTAGTCTAATCATACCCTTACTTTGAAAGATCAGGACCAGGTACTTCTAAAGGCAGAGTACTGAATTTAATGCATTTCTAGTTCAATCAAATATAGAAAAACTTGGTTTTGTATCTCTTTGCCATTCTTCCCTCTAGAGACAGAAGAATAATTAACCACAAATAATTTACTCAACAAATTTCACTGCTTTTAAATTTACAAATTCATTCAAGTGACCAGATACTGTGGTTATGTGGGAATTTAGATAATTACTCCCAATACATTTTGTGCCAGATGCCACTTAAAGGCTGTTATATATATTTTTCTATAACTTTTGTTACTATAACTATTCCTTATTAGGTTGAGATGTCTGTCCCAGGGGCACTTTTTATACCAACTGATGAGGTTCAGCAAGGACAAGTGCACAGTCCTGTACTTGGGACGGAAGATTCCCAAGCACTGTTACAGGCTGGGGACCAACTGGCTAAGCAGCGGTTTGGCAGAAAAAGACCTGAAGATTATAGTGGATGAGAAGCTGGATATGAGTCAACAGTGTGCCCTTGTAGGCAAGAAGGCTAATGGCATATTAGGGTGCAGTAGGAAGAACATTGACAGCAGATTTAGAGAAGTAATTATTCCCCTTTATTCAGCATTGGTGAGGCTACATATGGAGTATTGCGTCCAATTCTGGGCCCCTGCATTACAGAAATGATGTGGACACATTGGAGAAAGTCCAGCAGAGAGCAACAAAAATGATTAGGGTGCTGAAGCACATAACTTACAAGGAAAAGCTGAGGGATTTAGGCTTAATTAGTCTACATAATCATAGAATACTAGAACTGGAAGGGACCTCAAGAGATCATCGAGTCCAATCCCCTGCTCTCATGACAGCACCAAGTATTGTCTAGATCATCCCTGACAGGTGTCTGTCTAACCTGCTCTTAAATATCTCCAGTGATGGAGATTCCACAACCCCACTAGGCACTTTATTCCAGTGTTTAACCACCCTGACTGCTAAGAAGTTTTTCCTGATGTCCAACCTAAACCGCCCTTCCTGCAATTTAAGCCCATTGCTTCTTGTCCTATCATGAGAGGCCAAGGAGAACAATTTTTCTCACTCCTCCTTGTAACACCCTTTTAGATACTTGAAAACTGACATCATGTCCCCTCTTAGTCTTCTCTTATCTAAACTAAACAAGCCCATTTCTTTCACTCTTCCCTCATAGCTCATGTTTTAGGTGGGGTTGGTCCTGCTTTGGGCACGGGGTTGGATTCGATGACCTCCGGAGGTCTCTTCCAACCCTATGTTTCTATGATCTCAGCCACCTAGGGCCTAATTCACATCCCGTTGAAATTCTCTTGACTAGACCAGGCTCTGAATAAAGCTCTACAACAGATAAACTGGATGAAATAACATACCAGGGTAGGCAAACCAAAGCAGAAGGTTAGATTGAGGTTTTAGACTTTATAGCCCCTTAGTTGACAGTTTCTGATATAGAAAAGTACAAGTGCAAGAGTCATTATCTACTCTATCAGTTGTTAGAGGTAGGTAGTTTTCCCTTTGACCATGACGTATGGATGAATTTGGCCTAATGTTTATGGTAGTAGCATCACTGAAATCACAAGTCAGTCAAAAGTAGAGACATCAGCACAAATGAACCAGAACCGTTAGCAGCCGATGACTCAAGTCTCTGCTGCACAGACGTTAATACCACCTGTCACTGTCACTGCAAAATGCATGCCAAGAGTATACAGCAAAAGTCTCATTAGAATACTTGCTCTTTATAGGTATTTCTAATAACTGTTGCTGAGGATTTGTTTAAAGTTCAGGTTCAGTTCAGTCAGGTTCCCGTAAGCAGAGATGGCTTAGATTTCATGCCAGCACTAACAGCATTCAGAGTATTAGGAGCAAGAGAAAATGAAAGGAAGTAATTTTTTTAGGGAAGGTCTATATACCCAGATACCACGGGGACAGGCCCAGTTGAGAAACCTGCAAAGCTAGGATGCTGAATTTGTGTTTTGTTTTATACAAGAGCGCTCTCTGATTGCCTGGTAGCCTTTCTTCTGGCATTGATTCCTATGGAGTCTGTTTATTGTTGTGACCTGGTCTGCACTAGGAAAAATAGGATCCTTAATTCACTACTGTGCATTTCTACCAGTGTTAGTCATAGTTAAACCTGTATTAATAGGACTATTATTGAAAAAATGACCATCATAGATGTACGGCATACATACAAATGGCACACTTAAAACTAGAGACAGATGTATACTGGGGGTAGAGAGGAGAGAAGGAGCAGGAGGAGGGGGAACCCCAAACAGAGCATAGGTGCTTTTATCCCCATATTCCTGATCTATGCTCTGAGGAAAAGATAAAGGGTATAGAATGCCTGAGTTGTGTATACTATGGCCTACATATTTTCTATGTTTACTGGAGCAACACCAGTGAAGAATTATTTTCCAGTCCTAAATTTTTCTGAATAGGTAAAGCATGAGGGAGAGAAAAAAGTGGAGATTTTGTTGCATTTAATAAGTTTATAATTTTCCAGTAGGGGGAAATCATTTGGTGTCTGAGTCCTACACTTCCAACAACAGCATCAGTAGTGTTTTCTGTTGTGTTCATACTGTCCAAGTCTAAATATCAGTTCAGCTGCTGAGAGAGAAGTTGTTTGCATTTACCACCTCCATGGTCACCCCCAAAATCATCTATGGATTGGTAAAGATCAAAAGGTTTTGTCTAAGGAAGAATATTGTAATGTGTTTGGAGAATCAGGCTAGGCCATTCAGGCCTTATACTAAACCAAAACAAATTCCTCATTTTCCAAACATACACAATGTTCTTTATATTAAAAAACCTTTTCTTCTTGAATTTGATTAAGAGCAAAATGTATTGCCTGAATACCACTACGTGGGTGAGCTATGCTTCCTATATCATGCTATGATTTTTTGAAGAGTAGTTTCAGTGGATAATATCTACTTTTAAACCATTTAAATATAAAATTTCCACAGTTGCAAGAAATGGGGGTGGAGTGGAGGTGAGACAATTATTTAAGGACAGCAGACATTTGACATTCAAAAAGTTAAACCTTTAGAACTTAATATATAAATAGTTAACGTAACACATCAGAATATAAAAAGTAAATACCCTTAAATCAAACTCTCAGTTCTCAATCAGTATTTTTCTTAGGTTAACCTATTTGTTTGTTCCTGTTATTTTTCATGGGAATTTTTCTTTGTGTGTATACAGTGAAATCGATGTTAACTGACATTTACTGATTAAAAATCTAATCCTTCCAAGTATAGCTATGAACTATCATATGCCATACCGTGCACTGTTAACATGCAAAATATCTTATACAACATGACCAAATCTCTAACTTCATCAAGTGACCCTGGCCATTCTTAAAGGCATTTCAGAGGAAGATATTACAATATGTAGATATGACTCCCTAGGGTTTAAGCTTCCACGTATGCACTTATTTGGGAATTTAATAGGCTTCTTTGCATTTTAAGCACCACAATTAAGACACAAGGGAACAACATTAGGAGTTGTAATTACTGTTGAGACTGGTCTGTAAACAACTATCCATGCCACTACATTTCACTTGTTACCTCTATATTAATTTGGATTAATCTAAAACATTTCACTCATCAGGGCCCTGAACTATTGTGAGCCAGGTATCACACAAATGAGCAAAGTATCACTAAATGCCCAAAGATCCTGCACCAGCAGGGGTTTGATATCATATGATCCTAGCAACCAAGTTAATCATTCTTTATGCTGCAGTGGAAGGAGAACTCTCTGCCAAATAGTTCCTGATAATCAGAGACATGGGGAAGATTCAGTTCCAGCACCCCTCATTTTGACCCTGAGCATAGGAGCAAGAATGTTAACTCTGCATCTGGAAAAGAAGTTACTTAGCAGCTAGACAATGCAGATAGACTTAGGCTTCCTATGGTGATGGACAGGCTTCCCAGTCTGTGCTGCTGTTTGAGGAGAGAGAGCGAGCGCAAGATATGGGGAGGGGTATAACATACCCAATGTGTAGTACAAAGCCACTCTATAGCAGCTGAACATCATTTCTACAGCATCACTGAGCAGCAGCCCACAGTGGGGTGGGCAGAAGCTGTGTGGGGGTGGGCCAGAAGGAGTGAGATCTGGGAACATGTTGTTGCATGAATCCTGTTATCACAGGAAAAGCTATTCCTCCAATGGACTGATAACCTTCATAGAGTAGCTCCACCGCCCCGCTGCAGCCTAAGAGAGGACTATATCCTTCTTCTGCATCACTTACTTAGCAATTGTCACAGCCTTGGTACTCAAGTCAGGTGCTGGACTTAGGATTTGAGCTTTACTGCAAGAAAGGTCACTCATTAGGGCCAATATGTGAGACTATATGTAAATCCCTCCTTGTTCAGGGGACCTTTCTGATGTACAGTCATATTCCACAATGCAGTGTCCCTACATTCCAGATAAGATACAAAATGAGATCTAGTTGAGTAGCACAAACTAAAAAACAAAATCCACTTTGCACTGTGCTTTCAAGTCCAGGCCTATGACTTCTATTTTGTTACATATCCAGATTTGTGTGAAAGTGCCCAGTAGTACAAGCATCATGAAAGAGGATTTGCTTCTTCCTAAAAGAGCTGATCTTATTCAAAACTGGCATTTTCATGACATCTGCTCATTACTTTGCTAAGGTCAGTCATTTTGCCACATTCCCATGATAGGAACAAATTGAAGGCAGGAAAAAAGGAGCTGCCACATTTGAAAATACCAGTGATGCATATGGACACTCATCTCCTCCATCATCTGTTTTACATTTAGAAAAAAGACCTTTAAGAAAACAGAAAAAGAGTAAGGGACAAAGATAACAAACACTCTTATTAAATTAATGTTGTATTCCATGTGTACTTCCTTAAGAAAGGCTCCACAATTAAAAGGCAGCCTGTAACACACAATTATTAGAATTGTTAGAGTTAAGAATCTGTATTTGCAACTTTTCATGAAGTCTATATATATGACAAGCCTTCCCCTTGTGCAATTAAAATGATTCCAGTTTGTTTAAATAGCCACTGGCTATAGAAAAATATCCACTATAAGGCCCAATATTTCAATACCCAGGCAAAACTGCACTGTTGACTCCCACATGAGGTCATACAGAGCTGACTGTGCTGGTTATGGATTTCTGGGAAACCCTTCTATGCTAAGGCTATTTTTCTGGAGAAGGCAGGATGCACTTATGACTATTTTGTAACTATCTTGCACCAGCATAATCATCACAATGCAAATGCCACACCGGAGTGAATTTGCCCCATCAGTTCTGTGCCAGCAAAGTTTCCATTGGCTTCAGTGAGTGCAAGATTGTGTCCGTAATCAAGTTCTTCAAAGAGAGGAGAAATTTAGCCTATTCTGTTTATGGGACTAAACTTGGTGAGGTCACCCTGCAAGCACTGCTGAGCACCCTTTACTCCCATTGACTTCAAGAGGAATTGCAGGTGTTCAGCACCTTTAAGATTTGGGCCACTAATAACAAACATACATAAGTACACCCCACACACACACACACACATACTGTATGTCTCAAAGTGTTTCACTAAATATAATTAGCTAAGCCTATCAATATCTTTGAGGTAGAAAAAAAAATTTTTATTCCCATTTTACAAATGGATAATCTGCAATACAGAGAGATTAAGTAACGCCTCAAAACACACATCGAGTCAGTGGCAGAAAGGAAAAGTCAGGAATCTACCCGCCAGCCCCATGCTCTTCAGTTTGATAAGTCTTACAAGCCAAGCTTCTCAGATAGATGCCCAAATAATCAAACATAAAACTGTCCTGATTGGCTTTATGTGTGTCATGCCACATTCTCTTCCTCCTCCCCTGCTCTTGTGTCACCTCCTGTTTGACAGCCAAGATGTCTGTGTTTTCATTTTCAATAGAAATGTGTTATACTTTCTGGACCTCAAGAATGTTCCCAGCAGATGCAGCAACGTGCAACTATAAATCCTGTGCTAAATGTATAGTTTGTGTTTGGCTGGATCAGGGAATTTCATATTGGTACAGCCCTTATTTTGGAGACACCATTAATCTGAAGTCTAATCAATTTCCCAAATACTTTACAATTACTTTAAGGTACAACATCTGCCTCTGAGCACCATTGATATTGTGGTGTTTTTACCATCACATTTTCCTATTTTTAGAAATGTTCTCTCCACTAATACTGTTACCCACAGAAACAGCAGAAAAACTGACTCACCGGAGAACAATTAAACTGACTGCACAGAAAGCATAAACTGAATTTTTTCTCCTAATCTCTTTCAGACATATTCATAAGAATAGAAATCTAAATATTTCAGATAACAGTAGGATTGTAAAGTTGATGAGGTCTCTTAATATGGAAAGTAAATTGGGGAAAAGAAACAAGTAATTTTGATCTTTTATGCTTGACAATGTCTCTTTCATTTTGTACTTGTTGATATACAGCATAATCCCTTGTACATTTTAAATGAATGGCTTAGTCAGCAAATTGGTAAACATTTACATATTAGCATTTAAGTAACACTTTAGGGCTGTCAAGCGAATAAAAAAATTAAGCACAATTAATCACACTGTGGCGGCGCTTCAAAGGGGCAGCACCATGGGAGCCTGGGATCAGTTGGAGTCCCCAGCTGACCCCGGGTCGGTGCAGCACTGCCCCTTGGAAAGGCCGCCCTGGTGTTTCCAATGGGCAGCACCGCGGGAGCCCGGGATCAGCTGGAGTCCCCAGCTAACCCCAGGCTCAGTGCAGTGCTGCCCCTTTGAAGCGCCGCGCTAGAGCACTTCAAAGGGGCAGCACATTAGGAACCGGGGATCAGCTGGAGTGCCCAGCTGATTCCCAGCTCCGTGTTATGCTGCCCCTTTGAAGTTCCAGTCTGGCACTTCAAAGGGGCAGCACTGCATGGAGCCCGAGGTCAGCTGGGGACTCCAGCTGATCCCAGGCTTCTAATGCGCTGCACCTTTGAAGTGCTGGAGTGGCGCTTCAAAGGAGCAGCGCAGCATTAACACCTGCGATTAACACGTTAAAAAATTAACACGTTAATCCTTCCCTGTGTTAATCGCAGGCATTACCACACATCAATTGACAGCCCTTAACACTTGTAATTCTGAAAAAAAAAAAGTCCTGAAATTGATGTTAAGCTGTTTTTTTTCAAACATGTGGAAATATTAAAATTGGATTAAATAGATTGTAGGCAGATGCAAAACCCACTTAAATTTGCATAGCTACTAACTCTCTAGAAAGGAAAGATTGAATGGAGCAAGATACTTGGCAATCCACCGGTAATTCTATCCCCTTTTAGAAACTGCATATTCCTCCTGGCAAATTCTAACATGGGGAACAGAGATACTGCAGTCTATAGAGAACTCCTGTGCCCTGCTCCTGATCTTGTTGCACTAAAAAGGTGACTGACCTACCTATCTAGTGCTGCCCCCAATGTCTCCAGTGCCATTGGATTGTTATCATTGATTCTACCAGCTGGTTACAACTCCGCTTCTGCCCCTGTAATGGGGTTACTTGGCCAGAAGAGCTAGCAGGGGGCATGACTACATGTGTAGCTGGTTTTCCAGAGAGCTCAGACAGCAGATTTTGAACAAAAAAGAGAGAGAACGAGGCAAGCAGAATGAGAAGACAGAGAGGTACAACAAAATATTCCCTACCATGGACAGCTCCTCCAGCTGCAGTTCCCTTTGCAAAGTGCAAAACAATATTACATTAGCCTGTGAAAACCAATCATGGTTAATATTTAATGGAGTAAGACAAGTACAGTAGTTAGTCTCAGGTGGGGGTAGAGTTGTTACATTACTCCTTGCCTTTCAAAACAGGGTCACCTGGTTTCTGGTTTCTGTTGCAATTAACTAATTGTTCTAAGCAGAGTTATCTGTCTGGAACCCAGGTCCAGCTTCATTATGGTGCAAAGAGGACATGGGAGACTAGGAGCTTGGAAGCATGGGATAAGTGAATAGCAAAGAAGTGGAGGATTAGGGGTTAGAAATTGGAAATAGATTAGGGAGAAAAAACAAAAGGGGTAGGAAAAATCAGGAAGGAAGGAAGGTTAGGAAGAGTCAAAATGACTGATGGGGAAGGAGAAATGGAAGTGAGAAGGAGTGGACAGAGAGTGGGAGGACAAATAGGAAGAGGTGAAGAAAGTGCAGGGGGAAGACAAGAGAGAGGAACTGTGATTCTTTGTGCTAAGATTATACCAAATAAACTGAAGAGCAAAGCGTGTAAGATCATGATTAGGCCAGCCATGATATATTGCTTGGAATTCTGGCCAGTGAGGGAGAGAAAAACACTATTACTTCACACTGCTGAAATGAAAATGTTCAGGTGCATGCTAGATAATCTGAGAGCTGATAGACTATGTAATGACATAGTATGAGCCATCATGCAAAGTAGCCCCCATCACAGAAAAACTGAGGTGAGTGAGATGGTTGGTCAAGTGAGATGATGGTATGTGCTTTACAGAGTAAGAGCTAGTAGTCATGGGACAAAGACCACAAGGAAGATATAGAAAAAGGAGGCTTGAGACCCTGAAGGGAGGCATGAAGAAAGTTGGCATCAGTGTGGAAGATTCACTTGAGAAGAATGCTTGGAGATGAACAACAAGAGCCATCACTCCCATTTGATGGCAGTGGAAGAAGGAGAATGATGTAGAGGCTTGAGGAGAGTAGAAAAGGAAGGAAAGAAGAAGGAATGGAAACAAAATAATGAGAGGAGGATAATTTCTAGTTTGATTCTACAGATACATTTGTACACTTTGTCCCTACTCCTGGGACACTCAAGATGCCTTCTTTTAAGTAGGGGAAATGATACTAACCCCCTTTGTATGACACTGAGATCTACTGATGAAAAACAATACATCAGAGCTAGATGGTTTCATTAATTATTATTAATTATTATTATTAAGATGTGTACCCCATTCTGGGGATGTTTGAGGAATAAAGAGCTCTTCTGTCAGTTAGAAACTTTGACTTTCATCAGTTTTAGAGCATTTTCACATTATGATCTTGGGAAAGTAAAGCTTCCTCACATTCTCCTAATGTGGTAGCCTCACTTAAGGTTTTCATTGGTTAATATTTCCTCTAATTTGGTCATAATGCTGAGACACCTTTTTTAAAAAATGCTAGCAGGTTTTGTGCCATGAATATAAGAGCTGATCATGGATAGGAGTCAGTTTCCATCCAGGCCCCAAGAGATGATAATATATTCATCTGCACACATATTCATCAAGTGGCCTAGAAGTAAATAAAGTGTTCACTTATTAGCTAACAAAATGTGCCCTGCTTGTTCCCTAACCATAAGACTGTACTCTGCACTAGAATCTCCAAAAGCCAGTTTGTTTGAACCTGATCCCAATGAAAATGAGTGGATAAGATTTCAGAGGGCTTTGAATCAGGCCCTATTAGAGTTTCACTAATAAGTACACAGCTTATTTTTTTTTAAAGAGAATGTGGGGGAGGGTCTCTTTGTAGCCAAAAACATGCACTAGAAACAGAAATTATTAGATAAAACCTAGCACTATCCAGAGAGTTAAATGAATACATTATATTTCAAATTATTTGACTTCTATCTAAAGCAGTGTCAAAAATATCCTGTCTATTAAAAGATGTTTTATTTTTTCATTTTAGATAGATAATTTGTCATGATTCACAATTTCCTGTTCATTTATCATTAGGATGTGTAGTGTGGAAGCAATCGGCAAATGAAAAAGATTTTTTTTTTGCTTTATGCTAAATAAATGTTGATATTCATGTTTTATTATTATCAATGCCATCTAAATCTCCACAAATAAATCCACAAATGAACAAGAATGGCCTTCTGAGGGACAAATCACCAGGGAAAACCAAACTTCTGTGTATTATGGACTGAACGGGTTTGGAATTAAGTTTGTTTTGTATTTACCTTTCAAAATCTGACATTCTTTGCTTATAAATTTGAGTCCTGAATGAAATTATCCAAGTAAGAAAAATCACAAGAAAATACCTTTTCAGTGAAATGCAAAGAAACTTCAGAAAAATAGGGAAGGCTGAAATCTCTTTGCCCACAGAAAAGAAAATAGATTTTAAACATTATCTAGTATCAAATAGCCTGCATCTCTGGATTTGGGATTAAAATACATACAGCACTGGGTTTTGCTAAAAATGATCTTCCATACAAAGAACCAGTTGACTGTTGTGGATTTTAATAGCACTTAATTATCTGTTTTGGGGAGAAAAATAACCCTATCTGGAATCAGTTTAATATTTAGCTAAGTGCCAGCTTATGCAAAGCAAGTCAATAAGGGTTCTATTAATCTGTAATGATTCATAACCTTGAGCAATGAACAGGGTCATGGCTCCTTGCTCTGTAGTAAGTCAACAGCTGACTTATTCAGTTAAAAGAACTGCCTGTCTGAGAGAGCCATTTCTGCTTTTACCTTTTTCCAGGATGTAGCAATAAATCCTCCCTCCTTTGTGGATCATGGCACAAAATTCATAAAGCCTCACCTGAGAGTGGAGGAATTCCCTCTGTATTTGCCAGATGTTATTGGTTTACACAGATTGGCTTCCAAATCAACTCAAGTGTTTCTGTCTGAATATCTGATTTCCTCCTTTGCTGCTGCTGTATGGGTGTGATAAAGATATGCAGTGGGAGGAAAGTAGATATGACTTCTCTATCAACAAAGAACCGATGGCCTCCCATAGCCTTTTATATATTTTAGCTGATCTCTTTTATATGACCCTGAGTTGATTATTTTCCTTAAATTCTATTGAAATAAAAAAGCTCAGTACATCCCTATAGGTGTTGAGACCTCACAGGATCGAGCTTCTTTGTGGCTGATATTGGCACTCATCAGGTTGCCATGGTGAACTGACTTCTGAAATAGTATTCAATGGTACTCTCAGTGTCATCAGGAGATGATATAAGGTGGCATACCAGCCTGACCCCAGTTCCAGTGACAACAATGGAAAACCCCTTTTAACTTAAAGGTACATAGCAATTTGAAAAATCATATTCCTTTTTGTAACAGTCGTACCTAAAAAGATGACTAATAAGATTCCTGTGACAGAAAAAAAATATTTAGCAAAACAATGTTTCTTCTTTATTTCCAGTTTGACAGCACTTTGTGTACAGTCAGTTTCATAGAGGGGCCATAGAACACTACTGAATCCATGAGCTAGTCCCTCTGCCCAGCATACAATTAAGCATCTTTGGTTTCAATCTTATTCTCACTGAAGTCAACAGGGAAGTTTTTACTCCCTCTAGTGGGAACTGGATCAGGGCCTAGATTCTTATCCTGGCTTGCCTAGATCTACCATATGTAGGGGGTGGGATAGAGGACCCATCCTTCCTGTGCGTAAGACAGAGATGAATTTTGCTCTGAGATGTCAAAATAATGTTGATCCTCACTAGTAGGTTGATAAATGGTGAGTCATCTTAAATTAATGTGGCTCTCCGGTTTTTTAATCATTAGACTACAGTGACATTGGGGAAAATTGATTTACTTGAAGTTCCTGGGGCATTAAAATACCTAAGTTGCTAAAGTTTAGCTATGGAACAAATTCTGCATAGATTTCAAGCCAGTATGAACTAGTGAATCATTGAGGAATTTATGGATAAAACACTAATCAGAAGAACTATAATCCATTCAGAAAGCTATTTTGACCTTGAAAAAAGAGATTGCATCAAGTCAGTTTGTCTTACTAAATTATTAAAACATTTATTAATTTATTTACAGAATTATTAAAATTATTAAAGCTGAATTACTTGAGTGCTATTGAGAGGCTTGAAATTGCTTGGAAGAACTGTTTAATTTTACATATGTAGAGCAGCTCTTCTGTCCCATTTGGGTTTTCAGTGTTTCCTCAACACAAAACAGGTAAATTCTAGATATTTATTTGTATTACAGGCAGAAAAAATACCATGTTTCAAACTAAATAGCCTTCATCAACTGCAAATCAGTGTTCATGCATATATACATTGTGTGGCAATTATTTTATAGACAGGTTGAACCTCTCTAGTCAAGCACGCTCGGGAACTGACCGGTGGCAAAACAGAAAATTTGCTGAACCACAGGAGGTCAATATTGTCTAGCAGCATTACCAACACTCCCACTGCTTACTGGGTTGTTAGAAGATATTTAGAGGTAAATTAGAGCTAAATAACAGCACAGAACATTGACAGCCAGGACTGGCAGCTGTAAACAAACTTATGGGACCACGAGAAACTTGATCACATCCACTATATGTGGACATTCAGGCCAGATTAACTCTTCTAGGGGCCCAAGACTAGTAGATTTGAGGGGAGAGGCTTAGGCTCTGGACAAAAATGAGGGTTCAATGTGTAGGAGGGGCTGCTGGGGAGTGGGCTGAGAGTGCAGGATCTGGGCAGGTGGTAGAGTGTGGAAGTGGGATGGGGTGCAGGGTCTGGGCAGGAGGGAGGGTGCAGAGTGGGCTGAGGGTGGGGGAGTGGGGTCTAGGTGGGAGGTATGTGCCAGAGTGGAGTGGGAGTGTGGGGTCAAGGCAGAAGGGAGCTGGGGGTGTAGGGTCTGGGCAGTAGGGGGTGCAGGAGCAGTGTTGGGGTACAGGGTCAGGGCCAGAAGTGTGGGATCTAGGCAGGAGAAGAGTGTGAGAGGAGGTAGGGGGTGGTAGTGCCTACCTGGCACAGCTCCTAGGGTAGGGGGTCACAGATGGCTCCATGCCGCATTGCACGGGCAGGCATCACCAAGTTTGCTGACAGCCATGCTGGACCCCGGAACTGCCAGCCTTTGATGCTGCCTGGAGCACACCAGGCCGGACCCCCCAGCCCTTAGCACAGACTGGAGGTACTGTGTGGTACGCTAGTGGAGATTTAAAGGGCTTGGGGCTCTGGATACCTCTAAAGGGAGACTCAGGGCAGTTGCATCCTTTGCACATACCCTCATCAGCAGGTCTGGACACCACCCCACACTGGGCCAATGGAAGTGATGGGGTAGAACCTGCATGCCTGTGCAGGGGAGAGAGTTTCACTGTGTTGCCATTCACAGAGCCACTTCTTCCCCCATCAGATAGAGCATGCAGGCTGGATGCAGTCAGCAGCTTGTCTTGATCTGGCTGTCAATCTCTCCACCCTCCCACAGCAGCAGGGAGCTGGTGCTCCTCACCAGTGTTCCCTCTACACTGTGTAGCAGCACCAGTGCCCTGGGCAGGGCTGATTAATCACCTGTGAAGCTGTGCTGCCGCGCAGCTTAGAGAGAACACTGCTCCCCACTGTGTGTGGCGAGGGGACCCCGGCCCAGAGCCTTTCAAGCTGGGTCAAGGAAAGCTGTGGGCCAGCCATAGGTTCCCCATCCCTGATATAGACAAATAGGGGGAGCTGGAGCTCCACAGATAATTGATGCTGACAACATAATTTGAGCTACATTTGGGAATACTCTAGTGTGTGCTAGGAAACACTGCCTCCCCCCTCCCCCCAAATCCAGGAAGCATAGAAGTGACAACCTTGACCTCTTCCCTAACTGGATTACAGCAAGTACAGGACAGCAGCAGCTCAAAGGGGAAGTTCAGAGGAGAACGTAAAATCACAGAATTGCACAGGTAGAAAGTACTTTGAGGAGTCTTTAGTCCTGTCTCCTGCACTCAAGGTAGAATTAAATATTATCTAGAACCAGGGTCTCAATCTCCTGGCTCACAGGTCAGTCCCACAATGCAGCCCGGGACTCGTGGTCGGCCAGGGGAGTGGGCTGTCCGTTACCAGCCCCAGACCCTGCACTTGTCCAACACTGCCCTATGCATCCTGTCCCCTGAGCACATGACTTGGGGATCATTGGGGGGGCCTGGTGCCATGTGGCAGCAGGGACCATGCCTCCTCGCCACCCTGTAAACTTCATTTTTTCAGGACTAAGGGTTCTTTCAAAAAAAGGGTGTCTTTTTTTCAAAAGAACCCCGTCTAGACTGCTTTCTTTTTCAGAAAAATCTCTTCTGAAAAAGCGATCGGAAGAGATTATGCAAATGAAGCGTGAGATTTGTAAATCAGCGCTTCATTTGCATTTTTTATTTCCCTTATTTTCATTTCTCTTTCGAAAGAGGAATGTAGTCTAGACACACCCTAACATGCTTGCAGCATTCTTGGACTTACTGCCACTAGTGCAGAGAACCACAGCTTGCTCTTAATACATAGCCTGCTCTCTGTTTTTTGCAGCCATCCATCAGCTTGTACTTCTTTGAATGTACTATGCAACTGGAACAAACTGTAGCGGCATAGTCAGCATTGGGGACTGAACCTGGAATTTCTAGCACCAAGACAACGTAAGCCCGAACAATTAATCTAAAGAATCAAACACCAGTATGAGCTTTGCCTAAGAATAAGTGACAAAACTAGGCCTAAATATTGAGATTTAGAGTCCAGATATTGAAAATTACATATGCTCTTAATGTTCAACATTATTCCCAATTTGTCTTGTAGAAATATATGTAATAAAAAAATCTTATTTGCATAATAGAGCTTTTATTTGTCTGTTTATATGACAGTTTTAAAAAACCAATTGACAAATGTTTACAGATGATGGAGCGAATTCAGCTGTGGGACACATCAGTCATACAGCTTTGACAGAGATGATCCCTGTTGTTTAAATTACAAATGCACACTTCCACTTCTTAAACTAGCTAATCCTTTGTACTTAGACTATATAAAACTCAAATAGCAATAAAGGCAGTAATGTGTTGAGGATATTCTTACTACTGGGGAATGAAGATGTGCACCAAGATGAATCACCCCTTCTTGCTTGATGGATGTCTTCTCATTATTATGATCATTATCAACATTTTTCCTTTTGATATTAAGATATTTATTTTTACTTGCATTATTCTGCATTGATGGCTACATCTATACTGCAAGACTTTTCCGCAAGAGGAAATGCAAATGGAGTGCTCATTTGCGTATGTTGCACTCGCATTTGCATTTCCTCTTCCGATCCCTTTTGCACAAGAGGTTTTTGCGCAAAAAAACACTGTGTAGATGGCTCCTTTTTGTGCAAAAAAACCCTTTTGGCAAAAAAAGCCGTTCTTCCTCATTTTTTCCTACCCGCACCTGGATTCACCATTCATGGCGCCTTCCCAGAGCTGTCTCTTCTCCGGCCTGTCACCCCTGGTACTGCTCTGGAGTCCTTCCAGTGTCTGGGTGGTTAAGCTGTCTCCGGAGGCCTGCTCGGCCGTGGTAGGTGAAGGTGGGACGTTCTCTGCTTCTATCGGGCAAGCCAGCATTTCTCCCGCCAGCAGCCCGGCTCCTCCTTCTTCCCCCTTGCTTTCCCCACTGCCGGTGTTTAAAACGCCCCGCACCTGGTTTGAGCATGCACCGCATCGGCGCGGGAGCGGGGCCGGCTGGCTGCACTGCTCGGCTGCAGCTCCGACCCAGTGGCGGGGGCCTTTTGTCCCGTCACAGCATGCAAAATGTCATTTTTTTCAAAAGTTAAAGGAAACTTGGTTGTATTTCTAATTGTACACTGTTTGATTCCCCTTTGCTTAAATACATACACATCCCTCCTTATTTCAGCCCTTATTTATGTTATGAAAACAGATTCCTTCCCACAGTTCAAACAAACAATAACTTTTGCAACTCAATAGCAAATCAATAAGAAGAGTTTAATTTTCTTGTTGCTCAGACCAAAATATTTGTTATCCATTGTTCAGTTCCTCATTGACATTTATCATATTATGGGTGTCAGATATGCACATTGAAAAGTTACAAGTGACTGAAAATAGGGACAACTGTTGTATCACTGTAATATGTCTGACCTGAATTTGGGTTCTGAACTTTAGCAATATATGCTCCAGACAAATATAAGTCACAAACTATGTATCCTATTTGGCTATAGGATCTTATACCTTATGGCTACATATCACAGTAAATCTAAGGCACGCAACTCCAGGTAAGTTATTAATGTTGCTGGAGTGGATGTACCTTAAGTTGATTTTACTGAGCTGTCTACAGCATACTAGGTTGATGGGTGACACTATCTTGTCAACTTACCCTACTCTCTTTATTCTGGGTAGAGTACTGGGATCAACTAGCAAGTAATCGGTGGTCAATTTGGCAAGTTTTCACTACACCTGCTAAATCAACCTGCAGTGCATTAATTTCCATAGCCTAAGACAGTAAATTTGACACACAGAAGTGAAGTATAAATTCTTCAGAATAGAAAATAGAGTACAGTTTAAGATGGCAGTTTAGGGATTTACCCATGTGTAGTGTGTAAGAATTGGATGGCTTCCCTTTAAATCTTATTTCACAACTATATTGTCTTTTTATGCTACAATGTATGCACTTAGTTTGAACCACATCTGAGATGGTATTCAGAAACTACATTTTAAGAAAAAAAGTTACTGGAATGAGTAACTGATCATGTAAACAAAGATTTAAAAGGTATAGAACTTGAATCTAATCCAAGAGGCAACATGAAAATAGGGGGTACCTATGTATTTTGCTTTACTCAGGCTCCCAGAACCATAAGCCACTGTTACTCCCTCTGCAAAGCAGAGCTTTGTTGGAGCTTAAACTGTCTGTTCCTTGCTATCCCAGTCTGTCTGCCTCACCTGCACCTTTCCTGAGGTGCTGCCAGTCTGACTTTTGCCTTGCAGGTAACAATCAGTGTACCCTAGTTCCCCAGAGAAAGCCCATTGCAGTATCTAGTCCCTCTTATTGGACACAGAAAAATCATAAACTCACTGCTTCCAGACACCATACACACCAGCCTCTTAGATTAGCTGAGTTTCCCACTTTGCTTCAATATAAACAGCCCTTAGATGGATTTATAATAAAACTAAGAATAAGATAAAACTCTGTTCTTTACTAATAAAGTGCTACAAAGCAAGAGAAAGAGAGGCAGCTATGGTTACAAACAAACAAAAATGCTTTCTAGCAACCAAAACTTAATTCTAGAAAGCTATGCCTAAACAGTCTCTCTCTCAGAATTTCCAGCTGTTCTTGTTAACAGATTGAGAGGGTGCTGCCCCCTTCAGACTTTAAGTGGTGGCTTATAAGTGTGGTTTTGCTCTCCTTATATTGCCAAAGTCCATTATTTCTGCCTCAAGAGCCAGGAAGACTTCCTGGAGATGCAGACTGTACCCAGATGAGCTCACTAAGCTGCTGCTTATTAGCTTGATTGCCTTGATTCCCTTAGATGTAAATGTACTTTCATTATCTTCTTCCAGTAATCAAGTTAGACAGGTAAATCCACATTCCTTTGGGGAATGCAGGCTTAATCTAGTCATTGCCTCCAAAATGCATATATTTCTAGATTTTTGTCTAGGTGATTATCACCACCCTCATTTTGCTATTTTAGTTTCTAAAGATCAGGAGGAGAAATGCCCAATCTTGTCTGAGCTGTGGGTTCTTAGACAAAAGTGTATCACATGATGAACCATTTTCTTATTATCTTTGTGGGTGGATCCGATTTTAGGGTACAGAGAGGTGGGCTATCATTTTAGAGAGCCAGAAGAAATCATTAGCTATTATTCATTCAAGGCATACACATCTCTTACATCATTCCATTAGGTGCCTGACCAGCACGTCACCAGTTTACACATTGATAACTGATTGGACTCTTTTGGAAGAACAATTAGTACCTTCTCTATCAGCTTCATGTAGCATGGACACTCTAATTGACTATTTCTTTCCCCTTTTTTTCTTTGTTTTCTTTTTTTTCTTTCTCTTCCCAGACCCCAGTTCCTATTTATTTAGAAACTGGACCTTTAATAACTCCATTCATCTGAAGAAGTAGGTTGTGCCCACGGTAGCTCATGATATCATCTATATGTTTTGTTTGTCTCTAAGGTGCTACTAGACTATTCATTGTTTTTTAAGTCTTTCCAGTTACAGACTAACTCAGCTACCCCTCTGAAGCTTTTGGAAGGTTATCACAACAATTGTGTGCTGGGAGTAAGGAATACCCTATGGCTTGGTATGAGTTACAGTATAGTGGACCCTCTGCCAGCAGGCATTGAGGTACTCTTAGGATCACATTCTGCTTCTGTCACTTTACAAACAGTGAACTATATATAGAAACTATGAAGAAATGACATCGCTTTGTGATAGGAGATTATTAAATACTGTAGAAAAGAAACAATTGCTTTATGTAATTGCAACTTTAAGGTGGAATTTACCTCTCTCGTCTGTACTGCAGATCTCTATTGGATATGTTGAACTTATTCCATTGCCATCTATTCAAAAGAGTTTTACACTGCTAACAAGGGATCCACAGTGTGGTTCAAAGAGAAGAATTTTGTCCTGATATGAGAAATTAAAGGGGGTGTGTGTCTTACAATCATTGAAAGCCATTGTAAATGTTAATAAATACATGATTGTCTAGCCTTCATATAATTCAAAAATAGTTTTCTTGTATCCTGCAAGCATTTCTCCTGCTGACATTAATTAGATTTTTTTTACCTGCTAATATTCAGCAAAATTATTTTGGCAAGATGTCTGCAGAGAAGATTGCTCTGAGAGTCACCTTTTTTTCTTCCCTTTAGAAGGTAATATTGTATCAAAACAATTGCACCACAGAGAGGACTACATTTTGAAGGAGTATTTTAAATATTTCCTAGGTTCATGTCTTATTAACTCAAATCTCTCATTACTGAGTGGGACTAGGAAATAAAAAAATCACCATACCATGGACAGTCACCTCTGCAGAAGTAATATATGAATTCTACACACAGAGCAAATTCCACTGACAAATAACTTTATTGAAGACTAAGAAAAAATATACATAGTTCTGATATGATAGGCAAACAAAGCAAAATTACAGCTGTCAATATTACAGAGGAACCTTGACTCCCATATGTCACTCTCCCTTCATGTGAAGATTATTATTTTAATCAGGCCATCTATTCTATGCTTTGTAGAAAAAGGAAAAAAACACCAAACACAATTATATATAGATGTTAAAGGGCTAATTATGAATCCTGCATAGTGCCCAAGCAAGTGGCTTTTGTGCCAGAGAGTTCTGGGGTGGCCAGCAGGCTGTGAGTGGGAAGAATCCATCTCCAGGCTATGAAACAGCAAGCACCAGTGTCCCCTGTAAGTTAGCATTTGGGCGGCCACCCAAGAGAGAGCATTTTGGGTAGTGTCAGGGCTAGCCCAGTTGTAGAGGATCTGTGACTGTGCATATCTACTGGTCAAATCCTTCCAGAGGCTGCAATGCAGCAGCCAGTGGCTCAGCCCTGAGGGTTTAGTACAGACTAGTGAATGGTGGCTGCCTGTATTCCCTCTATTTCTTTCCCACCTATGTGGGTGCTCTTCTAATCACCATCATAGGACCTAACTACGTAAACCACAACATCAGGGGCTCATGCAACTAACTGCACATCCTCTAATGTGATCTATGCCATCAAGCGCCAGCAGTGCCCTTCTGCCATGTATATTGGCCAAACCGGACAGTCTCTGCATCAAAGGATAAATGGACACAAATCAGACAGCAGAAATGGTAACATACATAAACCTGTGTAGAGGAACATTTTGATTTACCTGGACACTTGATAATAGATTTAAAAGTAGCCATTCTTGTACAAAGGAATTGTATCACCCAATTACAGAGGGAGACAACTGCACTGGAATTCATCTACAAATTTGACATGAACTACTTGGGCTTGAATAAAGGTATTAACGTGGGGGCCTGCGGAGGCCCGGCTGCTCCCCCAACCCCAGGCCAATTAGGGCCTGGGGCACGGGAGTGCCCAAAGCCTTCTCCGCTCTGCCCCTGCCCTGCGAGCAGCGCGCGGTGCTTCAAAGCGCTGTGCACTGCTTGCAGGGTGGGGGCAGAGCGGAGAAGGCTTTGCACACTCCCCCAACCCCAGGCCTTAATTGGCCTGCGGGCCGGGGAGCACACGAAACCTCCTCCCATCCTGCCAGGAGCGTGTGGCGCTTTGAAGCACCGCGCACTGCTCGCAGGAGAGAGAGTAGAGGGGGCCAAGGGGCTCCCCCAACCCCAGACCAATTATGATCTGGGGGTGAGGTAGCCCCACCCCTTCCTGTTTAGGCCCCACCCCTTCCAGTGTGGCCCAGGGCTACTTCAAAAATTTTTGAAGTGGCCCCCAGCAAAAATTGTATTAACTGGTAAACACACTGTAAATCTAATTTTCTCCATGGGACCCATCCTTCCTGGACAAGCTGGAGGGAGGGCAGCTGGAGGCCTGACCCTTGTCCCTGCACTAGCTGGAGGCAGGGGCAAGGGCAGCTGGAGGCCAGAGCCAGCAAGTGGAGCCTCAGACCTCCCCCACCCAACAAGCTGCAAGCTGGGGCCAGCATGTATAGCCCCAGCCTCTTGGGAAGAGTCACCAGTCAAGGAGCACTGCCCTGGTCCCCCAGGAGGAACTGCCACTGGAGCAGCACTACTCTCATCCCCATGGGTGGCCCTGGTAAGCCCTCCAACCTCCCAGCCTTCTGCCCTAAGTCCTGCAGCTCCCACTTCTTGCCCTGACTCCTGCATCCCCACCTCTGCCATGACTCTGATAGCCCTCCTCGCCCTGCCTTAAACCCCTCCACATACCAATTCCCTGCCCTGAGTTCCCCTCCCTCCTACCTTGACTCTGGCACCCCCCTGCTTCCTGCCCTCAATCCCCCCCACACACCTCCCAGCCCCTGCCCTCACTCCAGCACCCCTTGCCTTAAATCCCCCCCATACACACACCCAACTGCCTGCCCTGAGCCCCATCATTTAAATAAAGCATATACATTTTCCTTTTAATTTCAGACTCCCCCATCTTTATTATAGTTTAAAGAACCTGAGCAGATCTCTCTCTCTCTGTGTGTGTGTGTGTGTGTGTGTGTGTGTGTTGGAAAGTTGACCTGCATGAGCTCTAATGGCCCAGAAACCAGAATGAAGTCCGCCGCATTTATTAATTTTTAAGAACTCTTGTGATTTTAAAGCCCCTTTCATGGTTTTGGAGCCTTACTGATGATTTTTCCACACCTGGGGATGGCAGTACTAATTGAACAGCACTTACTATGAATGTAGGTCCCTCATTGGGAATCTCCTCCATTAACTACTAACGGGTTAGTGAGCTCAACCTTTAGGTAGTGCTTCTCTAACATTTGTTCATTTAATTAAAATACCTGACTGCTTGTGAGTCAGTGTCTCTCCACAAACACAGTACTCATGCTTTGTAAGCCACACTGCTTTCCCCCTGAGCCATTCCTACCTCACTGGCTCCCACACATGCACACTCCAAGTTTGCTAGACCAAACTCCCCCCTCCCTGAAATGACTGTGACTACCAGTTATAGTGCTATACCCACACACTGGGAATGACAGAAGATTACTTCCCTGCAGCCCTCGTCCTTTTCTCTCCAGCTCTATACAGGCCCCTCCTGCTCTTGTCCAACCGAGCCTCATCTAATCAATCCTTACTCCCTGGCTCCTTTTCCTGGAGAGTTAATTGGCCTATGTAGCCACCTTAACCCTTTCAGATCTTATGTGGGGTGTCCAATTCACCACATACCCCTTACACAGAGCTAGGTGCACAGGCACAATATAGCGGGCACAGGCACTTTAATCACATTACAAGGTAAGAACTTGAGCTATATTATGTATTTCCTGCATCCTTACTTAGGTAAGATATTCATTAATATCAATGGGAGTTAGCCTGAGAGAGACTGTAAGGTCTGACCAATAAACATTATCCCAAAATAACACGTTTCACCATGGAAACAATTGCTCATGGTAACTCAGCTTCTTTCAAGATATTGGCAGAAATTGCACAGGATCCTTCAGTGAGTGTGCAACTCATGTGCGTCACTGTTGCATACAGAGTTTAAGGGCTCAATTATGCTCTCAGTTACACTGATGTAACTCCCCTTGGTTGTAACTGAAAGTAGGATTGAGTCCTTAATGGCAAGTTGAGCTGAAAAAAGAGCAGGTTCTCCGGAAAACATTATGTGAATAATACCCAGTGCCAGGTTACTGTTATGGTTTATAGAAAGACTCCCCTGAACCAGAGGAATTTATATCTCTTCTCTCCGTTGTCTCTCACCAGGCCTTCAGGCATAGCTTTCCGATTTCTCTGTGCATGTATGTTCACATTTGCTATTTAAGGTCCAAAGTTTTAGTGCTAAAAATTGAGATAGTCTGTGGGGGGAAAAAAAGAGAAAAATCATTCATTCTAGCTCTGTATATTAAACATTGCTGCTCTCTCTAGCTAGAGTGGCCTCATGTGCAGCACAGTGCCACTCTTGAAATATTTTACTGCATGTGACCATCCCAAATTCATCAAAATAAACATGGCCATGCTAGAGCTCATCTTCTCTTCGACATGATGAGGGATCCTGGTCTCAGTGAAGATTCTTTGTGAACTAGCATCTTTTGATGAGTACAAGTGATTCCTCCTGTCACATCCACCTTGTAGCCATTGTCTGGAAAGGATCCTTGAGTACTTCTGGTCCTCGCCAAGCCCTGCAGAGTGTAACTACCAAGAACTAGTTGTTCCCTCTAAAAGACTCACTGACATGTGGAATGCTCTTAAGATATTTGTTCCACTACTGCTACTATTTCCATTTCTAAGAATAGCCGTAGTCTCTTTGCCCTGATGCACTACATCACTTGAGGCTCTCTTCACATTTTCAAGATGGAAAACAGACACAGGCTGTGTTGCACAATACCCTTTCTTCCAGACAGCAGGGGTCTGGGCAGATTCAATAATGCCCATTTTCCATCCAAAAAGGTTAAATCACTCTGGCAGCCAACCAATATGTTTTCATATTAGTATCCATCTCGTTACTCATATACCAGCCCACCCCCAATCACCATAGAAGTGGAAGATTCTAACCTATTAAAAATGAAACATTATTAAACACTCAGGGGTACAGAGAGTGGTTTATTAAATAAATTAGTTATCATTCATTTTGTCGCATCAATCTGCTAAGAGACTGGGTTGGAGGCAGTCAGACCTAGTGGACAGACCAAGACTATAGAACCACAGTCAGAGTCTGAATACCAAAGCCAAGGGTTAAGACAGAGTCATCACCAGAAATCAGGATCAGAACTGCAACCAGAATCCAAACTCCAGAGCCAATGGCTGAGACAAAGTGAGATCCAGCAGTCAGGGCTGAGAGTTACAACTGGATTACCTGGAGTCAAAGAAGGCAGAAGCAGAACAAGTTTTAAAGGCAGGAACAAGTCTAGGAGAAGACTGGAACAAGGCGAGGTGCAGGGCAGGGTCAAAGCTGGAGAAGAGCAGAAGCAGGGCTTGGAGTGAGGCTAGCACAGGAAGATAGAGAATATACAACCAAGTCCATTGAGCAGCCAGCTTCCTCAGCCAACCAGATATGACTTGGGTAAATATGGTTATCCTACAAGTAAAATATTCCAATAAGCATTAGCTTTGGGGAGGCATGCACTTATCACAGGACCAATGTTGATGGGTAATTCAAATATTTGCCTATCAAGTTTTACTGACACTTTCTGTGCCTACAAGAAATAACAGGAAATTGCTGTTCTGCTCTAGAGGAAGCCTAAGAAATGGACAAGAAAGGTAACAGGCATGCAAATTACCCACTCACTGTGCAAGAAACAAGCTCATCTTCAATACTTTAATAAAGATTTATTGGAGAGCAAGTCTGATGCCACCAGCCACAAGGATTCACATGATCCAGTGTATATTAAAGCTGCTGCAGTTGCAAAACTATTTTAAAAGCAGTTTTTAAAAAGGGAGATTTGGTGACTGAATAGGCAGACAACTGGAAACCATCAAACTGGTACCAGGCCCGGCCTCTCACAACTCTCTTGATACCTTTAATCATGGACCCAGTGGTTTTAACTTTGAAATATTCTAATCCTGATCATTCTGTCTCTCACTGGAACAAATCAGGAATAACTCCAATAAGATCAATGGTCCTAGTTCCCTGGTGTTTGAAGTCTGCTTTGTGCTGGAACATGTGGCACAAAAGGAATTTTCTGAGATTTAATCTGTATCGGCGATTCTCATCTGGGGGTCCACAGCCTCCTTGGGATCTGTGAGCCCTTTCAAAGGGGCCATGGAACCCTAAAGTTGAAACCCAGAGCCAGAGTCCCAGCACCCCTGTGACAAACCAGGTGTGGGGGATATTCACCTTGTTATGTTGCATGTGAGTTCTACTGTCCTATGGTAACCCCCTGTGTGTGCCTCACTTTCCCAGGCCTTGTACCAATACCTAGATGGTGATGGAAGAGGGTAGCTAGGCACTGTGTCAGCTGGCTTGAGAGCAAAGAAGAGGCCAGGGCCTAGCTCTGGGCCGCCTTCTCCTCCAGATGGATTGTACTGACTGCTTCTGGTTACTGTGCTGACAAGTCTGTTCTACACTGTATCCCTGTTGACTAGTAAACTTTCTCTTCTACCTACTAGATGAGAGTCGCATCTGACTGTGGATGGGAGTCCAGGTTCCAGTGACACCCCACACCCTCAGTGACAACTCCCTGTGGGGCTGAAGCCCTGATCTCTGGTGGCATCCAAGGAATTGAATTCCCAAGTTCTGGGGGGAAGATTGTGGTCAGGGCCAGACTGGCAGTTTTGGAAGGCAAAGTCTTCTTCCGCCTATTATATCAGACACCCATGACCTCCGGTGACTTGCTTTCCTTCCGTTAATGCAGTGGTCCCCAACGGGGTGCCCGCGAGCGCTATGGCACCCACCGAGTGATCGGGGCTGGCCGTGCCCCGGGTGCGCGGCGCATGCACGTTGCCGGCCCTGGGCGCATGGTGCGTGGGAGGCCCCGCCCCCGGGCATGCGGCACGTGGGCGGCGCCGGCCCCCGGGCGTGCGGCGTGTGGGCGGCCCTGCCCCTGGGCGCACGGTGCATGGGCGGCCCGGCCCCCGGGCAAAAGGTTGGTGACCACTGTGTTAATGCAACCTCAATTGCATTTCCTTCTTTTTGCACCAGCATCACACTGTTGACACAGATCTTTCTGAGCAGTGCTGCTGCTAAGCCACTTTATCCCCATTCTTTATTTGTGCATCTGTTTTTCCTTTCCTAAGTGCAGCATCTTAAATTTGTCTTTGTTGAATTTCAATTTGGTGTCTATAGCTCCATTCTCCAATTTATCAAGATCCCTTTGAATTTTAGTTCTCTCTTTGAAAATGTTTGCAACCCTCCCTCCACTCCCAGCTTTGTGTCATCTGCAAATGAGATCAGTACGCTCTTTATTCCTACATCCAGGTCATTAATAAAGAGGTTAAATAACACCAGACCCAGAACCCCTGTGGACTCCATTCAAGACATCATTCCAAGCTGACTTCATTCACTAATAGTTACTCTTTGTCTGCAATTATGTAACCAAGTATGTATCCACTTAATGGTAGTTCTACTGAAACTAGATTTCTCCAGCTTACTTCTGAGAAACTCACATGGGACAGCAACAAGGAGTCCTGTGGCACCTTATAGACTAACAGATGTATTGGAGCATAAGCTTTCATGGGCAAAGACCCACTTCGTCAGATGCATGTAGTGGAAATTTCCAGAGGCAGGTATAAATATGCAGGCTAGAGATAACGAGGTTAATTCAGTCAGGGAGGATGAGGCCCACTTCTAGCAGCTGATGTGGAGGTGTGAACACCAAGAGAGGAGAAACTGTTTTTGTACTTGGCTAGCCATTCACAGTCTTTGTTTAATCCTAAACTAATGGTGTCAAATTTGCAAATAAACTGTAGCTCAGCAGTTTCTCTTTGAAGTCTGGTCTTGAAGTTTTTTTGCTGCAGGATGGCTACCTTTAAATCTGCTACTGTGTGTCCAGGGAGATTGAAGTGTTCTTCTACAGGTTATTGTATATTGCATTCCTAATATCTGATTTGTGTCCATTTATTCTTTTACGTAGGGACTGTCCAGTTTGGCCGATGTATATAGCAGAGGGGCATTGCTGGCACATGTTGGCGTATATTATATTGGTAGATGTGCAGGTGAATGAATCAGTGATGGTGTGGCTGATCTGGTTAGGTCCTGTGATGGTGTTGCTGGTGTAGATATGAGGGCAGAGTTGGCACCAAAGTTTGTTGCAGGGATTGGCTCCTGAGTTAGAGTTACTGTGGTGTGGTGTATAGTAGCTGGTGAGAATTTGCTTTAGGTTGGTGGGTTGTCTGTGGGCGAGGACTGGCCTGCCTCCCAAGGCCTGTGAAAGTGAGGGATCATTGTCCAGGATGGGTTGTAGATCACTGATAATGCGTTGGAGAGGTTTTAGCTGAAGACTGTAGGTGATGGCCAGTGGTGTTCTGTTGGTTTCTTTCTTGGGCTTGTCTTGTAGTAGGAGGCTTCTGGGTACATGTCTGGCTCTGTTAATCTGTTTCCTCACTTCCTCGTGCAGGTATCGTAGTTTCAAGAATGCTTGGTGAAGATCTTGTAGGTGTTGGTCTCTGTCTGAGGGGTTGGAGCAGATGCGGTTGTACCTTAGTGTTTGGCTGTAGACAGTGGATCATGTGTTGTGTCCGGGATGGAAGCTGGAGGCATGAAGGTAGACATAGCAGTCGGTAGGTTTTCGGTATAGGGTGGCGTTTATGTGATCATTACTTATTTGCACCATGGTGTCCAGGAAGTGGATCTCTTGTGAAGACTGGTCCAAGCTGAGGTTGATGGTGGGGTGGAAGCTGTTGAAATCATGGTGGAATTCTTCCAGAATCTCCTTCCCATGGGTCCAGATGACGAAGATGTCATCAACGTAGCATAGGTAGAGAAGGGGCGTTAGTGGACGCAAGCTGAGGAAGCGTTTTCCAGGTCAGCCATGGACAGGGCAGTCACATCCATAGATTAGTTTGGGGTGACCACCCAGTGGTAGAACCTGTGGGACACTGGGCAGACTGGGAGATTACCTGGGAGGCCAGGAATGCAACCACAGCAGGGGTCAGGCACCCCTGCATTCACCACGGCAGTGGGAGCCATGGAAAATGGAGTGACCAAGAAGCCTGTGCTGCTCTGCCAACTTCTTCCAGCTGGGTCACTCCACTTCACCACAGTGGCGGGAAGCAAAGCGCCCCAGCCTCCTCCCACCCAAGCTCTGGGCTCGGGCCCAGCCTGCGCCACTTCCCCAGAGAAATAGTGACAGAGTGGAGGATATTGCTGGGGTCACTCCACTTCCCGAGGCTCCCACCACCACGGTGAGTGAGCAGGTCCCCAGGTAATCCCCCAGGTCACGTCTCTCAGGGGAGGGGTACAATGAGGATAGGAGGGGCCGGAACAGGGATGGGAAGAGGTAGGGGAAGGGAGGATTGCCCCAGACCCCATATCCCCCTAGAGATGACCCTGATGTGAGACTGTGTCAAAAGCCCTGCTAAAGTCCTGGTGTATTATGTCCACCACATCCCCCTTCCACCAAAGCAGTTACCTTGTGAAAATGGCCCCCGCCACGTGCAGATTGCCTGTTGTAATGTGTCTGGAGCACTGCAACTTTGGGTCTTATTCTTGAAAAGCCAACTACCTCTGCAAGTCCTTCTCTTCAGCTCCCTCCTTGGGCAGCCGCCGCCCCCGTCCAGCCAGCACGCAGACACCCTCCCCCCCCCCCCCAGCTGAATCTGCCCCTGCTGGTTACTCACCACGGCAGCCTCCTATCTCCCCTGAGCTGAGGGGTCAGGGAGGAGAGGAACCACTGGACTCCTCCTCACCTCAGATGAGACACCCTTGTCCTCCTCAGCCCCCTCCCCTGGCATCACTGCCTGCATGTGAGGATGATGCAGCTACCTGCTGGTGTCCCTACCGTGGAGGAGGGGCGGAGCCGCAGTCACCCCTGCCCCTAGCCATTCCCTTTTCAGAGCTTCCTACACCCCTTCCCCTTGCACTCCCGAGGAATCCCGGGGCCCATTTGCCCCTCGGCTGCGGCTCTTCTTGTCCTTCCTGCCCCACCTTCCCCAGGATCCCACCTCCCAGCTCTGCTGCTCACCTCCAGGGCAACCCAGCCAGCAGGGAAGGGGTTAAGGTGGCTGGAGCACTCTCCCCCCCCTCCTGGAGGATAATGGGGCCCCTGCCTTTCCCCGGGAGTAGGTTTCCTGACGTCAAGCCCATGAATATTGCACGAAGCTTCAGGATTGTAAGTGCAGCGAATCCTCCTCGGGCATAGGCAGCCGGGGCTCCGTGCCGGGGGTGGAAGCCATTGCAGCAGCGTTGGGGAAGGAAGGGAATCTCTCGCCGAGAAGAGGCTTTGGGCTGCTGCTGCTGCTGCAAAGGGGGGAAGATACACGCTGGGCTCTCCAGAGGTGCCTCTAGGGCATGTGACAGCAGCTCAAGGCACCGGAGCGGGAGGCGAGCAAGCCCGCTTCGAAGCGCAGCCCTCGAAGGAGAGCCCAGCTCACCCCCTCCGCCAGCATGTCTGCAAAGGAGCGGCAGAAAGGCAAAGTGACCAAGGACAGCGTCACCCTCTTGCCCTGCTTTTATTTTGTGGAGGTGAGTGAAGCACCTGAGCGCGCACCCCTTCAGCTTTGGCATAATGCTGAGCGTCAGAGGCATTGCAGGAGCAACTTTGGTCCCTCACACTAGCATGCTTCCTTCACTGGGGTCTGTTCTGGCCAGTGCCTGCCTTCCTGCCTAGGTGGATAGGCAGAGACTAGCTCAGGCCAGCTGGGAGACAATATTCTGTGTATTATGCATGTGTGAGGGAGTATGTCAGTGTGTCTCATTCCTCTGCCAGCGTGAGTCCTTATGCCAGCGTGTGGCTGTGTCTGATCCCCTTGTGTCTGGATTTCAGAAGGGGTAAAATGAAGCTTTGCTTGTAAGATATTTGCATGGAGTTCACGTCTGGTTCTGAAACTGGGTCTGCATCATCTGAGCTGAAATCCGTGGTGGGGGGGAAGGGGTGCTCTTTGCAGCTCGAAAAAGAGAGAGTTCATTTTGATAATGTTTCAGAACCATTTCATGTAAAATATGTGGGTGATGCTTTGCATAATCAAATCAGCATCAGAAATCCATCCCTATTAAACTCTTCTTTGCAAAATCCAGACTGCTTTTATGGGAATTATTTCTGAGAGAATCATTTTGCAAATGGAGTGGCAGCTAAATGAAACCATGTCACAGACATAGGATCATCTCAACAGGAAGACATGTTTCAGAGAGGGGTTTATATGCAAACACATAGTGCATTACCATCTCCATCGAAGAAAAGACATGTTGGAAAATAAATGTTTAAATCACAAAGAGGGTTTAAAGTTATTAAATAATAAGTATTGTGTGTTTTGTCAGTTCCCAGTAACATGCCTGGATTGTCACAGGTATCTAGCTAATTACGCACACTTCCTATCTTGAAAAAGTGAAAGTGTTTATCAGATTTTGTACAGAAAGATTGAAACATGTCATGGATGCTCTGTTGGTGCCAAGTGAAGTTACTTCCACAGGCACACACTGCTTCAGAATTGGTGTATTGCTTGGAGGGCTTTAGCCTCTTTTGACAGCACTCCATTCACTTGTAAGTAGAATAAACATGGTTTCAGCTTCAGGACATGTGTGTGTGTGTGTGTGTGTGTTTCCTATGTTTATTAACTTAGCATTAAGTGAACACAGCTTGTTTCTGATGACACCACTTACAGCAGGGCAGTGATTAAGTCTCTTGGCCTCAGTGCCTTCATTTCCCCACGTGTAACACAAGGATAGTGGTATTTGCCTTAGAGAGCTGTGCTGAAGTGAAAAGAACTTTGAAGGCTAAAACCAGGAAGTCTTAAGAGATTAGCCTGAGTGGCAATATTAAAATTCTTGTTTAAAAATACTGAAGCAAAGATAATATTTAATTTTGGAAGAGGGGCTAGTGGTGTCAGGCTGTCTCTTTTCCCTCTAAATTGTCTCCTAGTTGTCTAGAAAAGGGAGCTGAAACATATTAAAATTTTGGATGGGACACTTTTCAGAAGATTTTAGATATTGAAGTAACAGATGTTTTATTATTGTAGATTAGGGCCACTTGGTGAAATTAACACATTGATAGAAGGCTCCTTCTCTGCCACACAATTCCTGTGGTATCCTTGTGCAGGGGAAAGAGGTCAGGGGTAGAGAAGCCACACAGGTGGGGGGGGAGGAGGGTTCTCTGTCCTGTTCACACTGGACCAGTGGGTTCTATTCCAGCTAAGGTCTTCCCTTCACTGAGAAGGGGGCAGACAGGGGAAGGGGCCACTAAATCTCTACAGATCTAGTAGATCTAGTAACCAGGGCTCCCTTCACACAAACAGAATAGCAGCCACTCAGGGATTTGGAGACTGAAACTCTATGGTCTGCCCCCACATTGTGGTGGGATGAATTTGGTAGCACACAGCCCAAGAACAGTGGTCACACTTAAAATCAGTTTTGCCTGGGATAACCTTACCTCAGTATTTAGTATAGACTCAAGGAGCTCAGTCTATTTAGCTTAACTAAGAGAAGAATAAGAGGTGACTTGATCCTAGTCTATTAGTACCAACATGGGGAATACACATTTGACAATGGGTTCTTCAAATTAGCAGCTGAAGATATACACAATATAATGATTGAAAGGTGACCCTAGACACAAATTCAGAGTGGAAGTGAGGATTACATTTTCAATTGTGAGAGTAAGTAACCATTAGAACAATTTACCAATTATTCATCACTGGCTATTTTAAAATCAGGATTGGATGTTTTACTAAAAGATCTTTTCTAGGAATTATTTTGTGGAAGTTCTTTGGCCTGTTTTATACAAGTGGTCTGACCTCACTAGATAGTCAGAATGGTCTCTTCTGGCTCTGGAATCTATTTACAGTATTCCTTAGACACTCCTTATACTTTACTTTATATAGGGCAATACTGCAAACCGTACTAGAGAGGCTTTAGCTCTTATAAATAAGTCACTGGACTGGCACTCAAGAGATAAGGGTTCAGTTCCCAGCCCTACTGCACACTCTATGTAAGACCTTGGGTAAGTCACAATCTCCCTGAATCACAGTTCCTCAGCTGTGAAGTGGGCATACCCCTTCTTCCTACCTGTGTCTGTCTTGTCTATTTAGGCTGCAATTCTCTGGGGCAGAGAGTGTTTTGCAGTAAGCATGTGTATAGGGTTGCCAGGTGTCTGGTTTTTGCCCGGACAGTCCGCTATTTGTGGCCCCTGTCTGGTAAAAAAAAACCCAGAAAATACCAGACATGTAATTTTCGGACGGAAGGCCAGCGGGGACATCCTACCCCTGCTGCGTTTGGCGGGGGCGGGGGAGTGGGGACTTTTTTTTTTTTTTGCTCAACCAATTTTTTCCCCTGCCATGTTCGGGATTTTTTGTGAAAGTATCTGGCAACCCTACATGTGTACAGCACCTAGCACTATGGGGGGCTCTGATCTCAGTTGGGGCCTTTAGTCTAGGCACTACTATAATAAAAATAATAATATATCCATTGACTTAAGAAAACTGCTGCTGCTGTTAATTATTTGGTTATCCAAGACAACAGACAAAGCTTTAAGTATGACATTCTAAATAAATTCACTGGGCACAGACACTTTGGGAAATGGATATATTATTTCCCAAACTGCATAACAGAAAAACATCACGGGGCTTTTATAATTAGGGTTTCTTTTTGTAGTTGTTTTTAAAGTCTCCGTTTTGAAATTCCATTTTCTACAGATTGACCTCCACTGGGCAAATGTAAGGCTCTGCTTCTGCCCTTTGTTATGCACATCACATTGATGTAATGGGCAGTTACAGATGTTTATAGAGAAGGGAGGAGACCCCACACTGTTTTGCTTGTTTGTAGAAAAGGGCAAGGGAAATAGAATTTTATGTATTTATGTGCACCAGCCGCATCACTGATGGCCTCAGCAGTATGCCCAGCTTGGACAATGAGTTTAGTAGTTATGGTAAAAAAGCCAGGAAATCTTGCATGTTATATTATTGCTATTGGAGAGACATAGTGGAGAGGTTCTGTTATGCAGAAATTGGCTTTCTATGTACAGCACCTACCTGGGTTTCAATCCTCATTTGTTGTAAGGAAAGTTGACAGGATACAGACCTTTACAAGTAGCCAGGAAAGCTAAAAACATAAGCCTTGGGATTGCAGGACAAGCTTTGAGGACCCTTCTACCTTGCCCATGTCTAGCATTGAGGACATTAACATCTACATTTGAATTTTAGGTTGGTCCTGATCCATATATTGTTTAAAAGCAAAGCTTGAGGTCCGGACAGATACAATATTTAGGGAAATTTGGATCCAAATTCAGAGATTCAAACTTTGCAACTGGGCCCAACATCAGTTTCCTTAATAGTTTAGGCAGCAGGACCAACAGCCTGGCTGGGCCCCTGGTAAGACCAATGGGTGGGTGTGGGGGCTGCTCTACACCCCCCAGAAGAGGCGGGGCCATGGGCGAAAGGGTATGGGGTTGGGGGTGGGGCTAGGTAGCCCTCAGCAACACAGAGAGTCCACCACACCTCCCCCAGCCAACCCTCAGTGCTGCCCAGAGCATGCTGCAATTTAAAGGGCCTAAGACTCCAGCTACCACCAGTGCTAACTAGTGGCAGCAGCTGGAAGCTCTGGGCCCTTTTGTACCTCTGGGTCCTGTAGCATTGTCCCCTTTGCCGCCCCTTTTCGGCAGGCCTGGGATTAGCGGTGGGGCTGTTGTCTTTTTCTTATTTGTCTCTTTTTCTCCTGCACTGGTATATTTGATGACAGAAGGTCAGATTCTGCTTTCAGCTACACTTATGTAAATCAAGACTAAATCCAGTAGATTTAGTCCACTTTTTCACAGGAATTGAGTCCAGAATATCCAGTATTCAAATTAGAAGATTGTTATTGTTGCCTTCCCCCCATTCCAGCTCTTCTGCTGTTCAGTCTAGTGGGAAGACACAGAGTTATGGTTTCCCCACATATACCCAACTTTAATCTGACCACTGAGAACGTGTTCCTGAAACTTTATAGTACAGTGTTATGCTGAGATTGATGAAATAACCAGCGGTGGCATTAGCAGAAGGGGGAAAATGGTTTAAAATTTTAAAAATCGTGATTGGTTTAAGAAGAACCAATTGGCTCCTCTCTCATATACATATCGTTAAATCATAACTAGTTCTATTTAAGTCAATGAGTAGGGTTGCCAGATGGTTTAACCAAAAACACCGAACACCCCAAAAAAACCACAGGGGAAAAAATTCTGTTGAGGGGGAAAAAAAGGCGGGAAGACCAAAGTTGTTGAGAAATAAAAAGGACCCTGAGAGTTACTAAGCAAAAAAAAAAATAATAATAATAAAAATTAAAATAAAATAAAATAAAATAAAATAAAACAGCATGGACCCTTAAAGTGTGTGAGGGGAGAGGTTGAGCACTAAGACCCAGGGAAGGCATTGCTTCCCTTGCTTCAGGTCTTTAGGCTTTTTGCCGGTGGCCATCGTGTTTTCTTGATCGAGCCCCCTGCCCCCCAGGTAAGCAGGGGGGCAAGGGCCCGGGGAGGGAGGCTGGGGGCTGGGCCCAGTTGCCAAGTGTGTCGTAGGGTTGCCAGGTGTCCGGTATTTTCGCCTCCTGGCAGGGAAAAAAAAGAGAAAATACCAGACATTTCAGGTGTCCGGTATTTTCTGAATTTATTTTTACCGGACAGGAGGAAAAAATACCAGACTGTCTGGGTCAATACCGGACACCTGGCAACCCTATAAAATGAGTCATCTGTGCAAGGAACAAGAGAGGCAGGCTCTGTGAGGTTAACTGGTACTATTATTACAATGTTGATTGGGGGTGGATTGGCATATCATAGGCAACATCATCATCCAAATAAGTGTAAACTTGAGTATAGGAGACTAGATTTAAGTAAACCAGCCACTTCTAAAATCTATACAATTTGGGATTTTCCAAATTTACTTAACAGCACAAATAGTTTAAAGGTTTTAATTCAGTAGGTGAGTGGTGAAAAATGGTCTTTTTTTAATCTCTCCCCTCTAAACACCTGGCCTTTTTGTTTATTTCTTTCCCTTTCCCTTCTGCCTTACCTCAGTTCAGGCTTCCCTCCCCCAGCCCATTCTTAGTTGCAAGTCCCTTTCCACTGCTCCTTGCACCTAAGCAACAATTAGTTTCAATTTGTATTTTGAGAAAAAGACTTAAGAAGCTGCTTTTTCACCTGTGCAATTAAATATTGCAAGGTCAGTCAGAAAATGTTGGCAGATCAGGGCCATAGGGAGAAACCAGACCTATCACTAATAATATCTGCAAAATAATAGGAAGCTGTAGACAGGCATTATACCCCCAAAGACTAGAGGTAAGGGAGAGTTTTAGAAAAGTATCCAGGTGACAGGAGAAATTGGAAAACCAAAATCACACAATGTAGAAGGGTCCATAGTACATAAGCAGGAAGGGGAAAGAATGCCTTATGGTCACTGATGTAATGTAAATATCATGGCACTTTACAGAGCAAATTTTAAAAAACCCAGATGTTATGCCTTTAAAGGGCTTGATCCTGCAAACTGTCCTTATGAGGAGCTGTACTTATTATTCTGACATCCAGAGCAACTCAGAGGAACAAGCACTGTTCCCAGTAGTATTTGTTTAGAGAGCTGAGCCCCTAATTCAGACAGAAACTACAATAACCAGTGGTCTCCTTGTTGTTTTTGCTGAATCAGGCTACCACAGCTAGCACTGAAACCTGTCATAATCAAAGACTACAATGAAGAGAGAGGATGAGGAAGCGGTAGAGGTGCAAAGGAAACAATTAATCCATTCCTGCAGATGCTTACTACTAGGCATCATGTTCAGTACCATGATGTCAAGAAGACTACTCTAATCTATAAACAGCAGTGTAAATCAATAGTAACTCAACAAAACTCAATGAAGTTACATTTAATATAAAAACAATGAGAGATCAGGTCCTATCAATATTAATTTATTAGAACTACAGAGCCACATTCTCCTCTCATTTAACATCATTTTTACATTAGTGGTTTCAGTGGAGTTCCTGATTTACAGAGACGTAGAAAGTGAAGAAGCAGGTGCAGAGGTTAGAAGCTGTGTAAGTGCCCATATCATAATGACAGTCAGAGTCTTACACTTTGCAGGAGCACAAATCATGTGATCTGTCTGGATTTAGTTTAATCTGTGTCTGACTATTCACACTTGAAGTGTGTATTAATTGTACTGCCAAACAATCTGGTCTGTCTTATTTTTTAATTACATGTGAGGTGTTTCATAGTTTTATAAAATATGTGGATAATCTGAGCAGGGTGGATTGATTTAAATAATCTGAATCAGCAAAAAATCATTGATCTAAATCAAGCTTCCCACGGATATTTCTTCAAACAATGGTGCAAATCTGATCACTAAAACATGTTAATTTACAGCTCGGTACAATACTTTACAACATCTAAGAGGGTATACTTAGTGTAAGTTTTTAGATAACTTGATTTATTAATTTAGGTAATAGTATATAATACTTTTTACCTGTGTCAAACTGCAGATGCAGCAGCAGCTCATTAGGAATGGTAAGAACTAAATCATATGCACAAACGCAATAGCACTTATATTTTATTAAACTAAATCTTAAATGTTACATAAATGTTTCACATTTGCAATTTCAGCCAGCTGATGGCTCTCCATATGCTCTTTTTTTAATTTTCAAATTTTATTAACTCTAACAGACAAGGCTCTAAATGTACAGTGTCCTTAAAACTTCTACAACTAGCTCTCATGTTCCCCACTCCCACTGTCAATTTAATGCAGATCTGATTCCAAGTTACCAAAAAGCTAAGACTGTGCTTAGAGTGCATTTAATTTTGGAAAAACTTAAAAAACAATGAATAGTCTAGTAGATGTACATGTAGATGGTTTCATGAGCTTTTTGTGGGTACATCACACTTACAAGTTTTTCCAGTTACAGACTAACTCGGCTACCCCTCTGAAGCTTTTAATTTTGGAGTAAGCCCCATTTAAAACAAGTACAAGATGATGTTCCTTTGGGAAAGCTGAGTTATGATGAAGTAAAATAGGGAACAGACTTATGGCATCGCCATAAGTTCCAAAATAAGAGGCATGTATTATGTAATATAAAATAGGAAAATGACACTTAGTGGCAACTCCAGATTTCTCTTACTGCAGCTTTATGTACTGTTTACTTGGGTGATAGATTCTAAACCTAGTTAACTAATTAAACAAGCCATACGGATTAGCTAAGCTAAACTTTTTTATTTTTTTCTAGCAACATCCAACACAGCAAACAGTTTTGGGAATTTACTTATTAAATCCAACTTATACTTAAAAGTCATAGAGAGTCTTGAAGAATGATGCATTGCAAAGTTGATCCACATTGTTCTTCAGCTATATCTACATCTTCATCCACATCATTTTCTCCCAATAAGCCATTTTCCTTAGGATGTTTCATTCCTGCAGCTAGACCCTGCATATTTTTCTTGTGCTGCTTACACTTGGCACATTTTCTTTTTTTATTTAGAAAAAGAATTTCTTTAAAATATTCCCAGATAGGGCCTCTTTTACTCCCAGAAGCCATGACAGTTTTGCTGTGGCAAAAGTGTAGGGCAATGTAGGAAGCTGCGTATGTGCTAAATAATGTATTCCCTTCTCCTTTCCACTCCACTCTACTGTTCCTTTCTATGCTGCCTCCATTCTTTCCTATATATTATCTCTCTCCCTGTCTTCAGACAATGTCTTAACTAACTTTGCCATGCTTGGCCCAGATCCACCATCACAGAAGGACAGAACAAAAACAATCCTATCCAGCCAGTGTCTGTCTTTCCACATGTTTCTCAGCAGATTAACAGAAATTGAGAGCCCAGAACTGTCAAGGAGCAAGAGCTGATTGTTAGGCTTGACTGACTAGAGCCATTAATTCACTTTTACCAGACTGTAAGTGTATGTTTAGCATGTTTGTGATAGGATTTAATTGTAGCTATTATTTTAAATGATAAATTTAGTATTTTATTGATGATTTAAAAAAATAAAAAAATCCAATTTAAAATTTAAAAAAATCCCATTTTTATTTTTTTTAAAAACCATTGATTTTTATTCACCCTGATTCTGAGCCTGCTGAATTCAATGGGAATCAAGATTTCACCCCTGTCAGGGATGCAAAAATACAGAAGGCTAGATCCTGATACACTTTACGTCAGCAAAGCTCCATAGACTTCAATGCCAGCTGAAGAATTGGCCTATAAGCTTTGTGTTACTGTGGATTTATTGGCAGAATATCCCATACACCAGTTACTTACCTATGGGTTTGCTGAGAAGTGAATGCAGCTCAGAGAGACTATCCACAGGAGAGTTAAGTTTTGTTCCTTACCTTTTCGTCTGATATGTTTGGCAGTAATGGGCGTTCTTTTGGCAGTGTCTCCTCAAGCAGACAGTATGTGACCTAAACAATCACTGTTATAATGTGGATTGCTTCTTTGAGAACTGAAATCCATCCACTTTTATTGGCTACCAGATATGCTAGCGTGCCCAGGGTAGGCAGTACCTGTAGAAAACATAAAAGAGATTTATTATTATAGGAGTCTGTTGTGTAAAGTGGAGGACTTTCCTTCCTAAATTTAAATCCAAGGGAACAAGCTTGTTTAATTTTAAAAATTAAATTAAAATAGGAACCTGAAACACTGATGAGCTGTAAGAGCTCACACTATCATTATGATGATTTGGTCCAATAAAAGGGAATTTCCACTTTCATTACAATATAGTTCATTGTTCTAACCCTTTACCATGTGAAGATAGCTGAGGAATAGTAATTTGATGCTGGTAACCTGGGCTACGTCTAGAGAGCGGTGCTATTTCGGGATACCAGAGGTATCCCAAAATAGCAACTCTGCATCTTTAAACATGCCTGTTATTTTGAAATATATTTCAAATATATTTCAAATATATTTCAAAATAACAGACGTGCTATTCCAGTGTCCCTGTAACCCTCATTGCACGAGGGTTAAGGGATTTGTCAGAATAGTGCTTTATTTCAAAATTACCTCGAAATAAGCTACTCAATTTGCGTAGGTAAGGGTGCCGTGTAGACACACCCCATGAGCAGCTGTGTGGGGTGAACAAGCACCTGGGCAATGCAGTAGCAGGAGGCTGGGAAGGGGCATCCTGATGTCCCACTCTTCTCACACACGTACCGCTTTCACAGAAAAAGGTCAGTTAAATCTGATGTGTATCTGAAAGAAGCTCTAAATCCCACTGAAACCTTTTGGCTGGCCCCAAAGCATGGTCATGGTACACTGGAGTCAGTTTTGTTGAGGAGTTATGTTCAAGACCTGCCTGGCCAAAGAATTCTAAGGAGAGTTCTGCTGCTTTCAGTTCTCAGCAAACCCTCCGTGGTCTGGCACCCCCCTTGTCTGGCTCCACTCCTGGCCGCAGCTGCCAGCCTCCAACCCCTAGTCGCTGGCGCCCCTGGACTGCCTCCGCCCATATTTCCCTCACCTCACCCCACTGCCCCCTCCCATTTACCCCATATTCCCCCCAAGGCCACCACCTCACCTTACATGTGGGTTTAGGGTCCAGGCACCTAATTAGTGGACCGACGAATCTTTAATAAGGTGGGAAAGCTCTACAGACTCTCGTGTGCAGCCACCTCGGCATGCATCTGAATGGAGCTTCCACAGACCACAGTTTGAGTACCTCTGCTTTAGCCCAAATTTCCACATTGAAATACAAAGGCTAAGCAGCAGCATGGCAGAGCCCATGACCCACTGCCTTCCTGTGCTCAGCACCAATCCCCATGTCTCTGGAGATCCTATGCTTCTTCAGCAGAGCATTCGCACAGAAATCAATGGGACTTAAGCACACAAATTGGAAAGTTTAAGTTAGACATTAGGAAAAACTTCTAAACTGTCAGGGTGGTGAAGTACTGGAATAAATTGCCTAGGGAGGTTGTGGAATCTCTATCGTTGGAGACTCTTAAAAGCAGATTAGACACTATCACCTATCAGGGATGGTCGAGATGGTGCTTGGGCCTGCCATGAGTGCAGGGGACTGGACTAGATGACCTCCTGAGGTCCCTTTCAAACCCTTCCATGGTTGCTGCATCTGAGCCAATATGTGCCAGTGTCTAAAGACCCCAATTGCAGCACAAAAGTTCAGTGTTTGGGTAAATCAGAACCAAATTGATTCTGAAATACCTGCACAGGGAGCTGCAAACAATGGTCAGTATGCAGCACTCAAGCTGTCTCAGCTCGCTGCTGCAGAAGGTACTATCAGGTGAGGAGACCAAAAGTTGATAATACCCTTTCCTTTCTGCTACATGCCATGCATTCAGGGTAGCTGGCAATAATGGGGAAATTAGAATGGTAACAATTGTTTTCATCTTGAATTGACTAAATATATTTAAAGGTATGATCCTGGTCCTATAAAGGCTCCAGTCTTACAATGACATCCATGTTGGTGGACACCTGATCCCACATGAAATAATATTGCAGGATCAGGACTTAATCTTAAAACTTCAATGGTTTTTAAATGGGAGTATGATCAAGATTTAATCTGTGGCAGCTGCATCTCTTAAATCAGTCAGAAGCTTTTTCCCCAGAAGGTTCTCAGTTTGGGAGGAGAACTCCCTGTTATGATTACTATAATTCAAGCCGTCATTTAATTGTGTTCCAAGGAACTGATACTGCTCACTCTAAGTTCAGAATCAGGCCCTGTATTTGCAAACAAACATTTGCAAGCATACATGCACATAGTAAAGAAAGTTGTTACACTGTATTCACAAGCGGATGTAAATTAAAACACTGTAGACTGAGTGAGTGTGGATTCTAGTATTTATATTTGCTGTCTCAAAATTTGTGGGTTTTTATTTGTGTTATTTGTTTTGCCCATTGCTAATGACACGCAGTTAAGGCAGATAGGCAGCCCCCAATGTATAATCTGGGCCACAGGGCCCAGGTGTCAGGGCAGCGGTTTCCTGGACCGTACACTCTGTCAAGCTTGGGGCCAACAGCCCCAGACTCCTCTCCATGTGGGGCCAGGTAGCAGCCCCAGAGTCCCAACTGTTCCAGACTTCCACTGGGTAGGCATCCTACCCTACAGAGCTGGGCAGCAGCCCCAGATCCTCAACCCTTTAGGGCCAAGTAGCAGCTCCAGACTCCTTCTGTGCGTCAGCCCTGGACCCCTAGAGCTAGCTGGGCCAGGCAGCAGTCCCGGACCCTTGACCACCATAGATCCCCTCACTGGACTCCCTGTTGTGTTGGGCCAGGTAGCAGCCTGGAGTGTGTAGGGTGGGGCGGCAGCTGTGGACCCGCCACCCTTTGCAACCAGACGGGGATCCCAAGTCCTCAACCTCAGCTGTATGGCTGCAGACCCTGAAACCCACAGGGCCCAGCAGCCTTTGGTACACAGCCGGGCACAACTATGCAGAACTGCTGGCGTCATTAATCCACCTCCACAAGTGATAGCAGCCATGTCAATGGCGGAAGCCCTCCCATCATCATGCTGCTGTTTACATGAAGGTTAAGCCAATATCAGGGCTGTTGGTGGATGGGGGAGCAAAAGGGGCAGTTGCAGCAGGGCCTCGCAATTTAGAAGGGCTTATGGCATCTGGCTGCTGCTACTGCACCAGCACCTGAAACCCTAGGCCTTCAAATCACTGCTGAAGCCCTGCATGGCGCAGGCCCAGAAATACTGAAGGGATAGCTGTGGGAGGCTAGTCCTAGCCCTTCCCCTTCTGCCTGAGGCTCTGCCCTTTCTGGGGGCAAGCCGTCCCACCTTGCCCAGGGGCCTGGCAATTCTGTTGGCAGCTCTGGTCGGTATAACTCCAGGTGTGGATTTTTTACACCACTAAGCAATTTAGTTATACTGATCTAAGTTTCTAGCATAGTCCTGGTCTCTAAGGCTCTGTCTAGACTGCAGGCTTCTTGTGCAAGAAGCTATTATTGGAAGAGATCTTCTACAAAAATGTCTTGTGCAAGAGCGTGTCCATACTACAAAAGCGCATTGAAAAAGCGATGCGCTTTTGTGAAAAAGAGCATCTAGACTGTCTGGCCGTGCTCTCGAAAGTAAGCACTGATTGGTATGCACAGAATGGTCACCAGGGCACCTGTGCTTTTTCCTTTTTACTCTTTTTACACAAAAACCCCGTCTTCCCCATCCACACACACCTTTTTGCAAAAGAGCTCTTTCACAAAAAGGTGTTCTTCCTCATAGAATGAGGAATACCTACACCGGAAAAAACCCTCTGTTCTTTCGATTTTTTTGCACAAAAACGCGCTTGAGGTGTGAACGCTCTGCAAGTTTTTTTGGAAAAATGGCCTTTTTTCCAAAAAACCTCTGTAGTGTAGACATAGCTTAACTGCCCCCTTATTTAGCCTGGATACGAAGAGGCCAACATGTCCATCATCTTCCCAATCAAAGACAAAGCCGCTGGCAGCCACATATATAGACATTCCAGCATCCGATCAATCAATCAATCAATCAATCAAGATCATACCAAATGCTTCATGATTATGAAGAGAGTCATAGTTTACAAATAAGAGGTGTAGAGTAGAGCATGTTATGAAGAAGCACAAAGATTGCATTGATGTGTAATACAAAATATTATTGGTACGTAGAGTATCAGCTGCTCTACTGATGTCAGGGTAGCTATTCCACTTAAGTCAATGGAGCTGCACCCTTTTACATCAGCTGAGCCCACAGGATTTATTGTTTCATGCAGCTGAAAATCACTGTGAAGTCTTTTGTAGGTGAGCTGTGGGGAAGACATGAACCAGAGTTGACCAGCTAGGTGTTTAGTTTTTTAGTCAGGAAATTTATGATTGTTGGTTTCCATGAACATCAGCAAAATACTGTCATACTGGGAGGTATCAGACTGCATTTTCTTTGGCAGAATAATAGGCTTTTCCTACCAGGAACCTGGGTGTTTTTTTTTAATTCTTGCCTTGTCTTTTGTTTAAAAAACATATTTTGGACCTAAACTTCTTGACTATGTCATTTTAGGAAATGGTCAGTAGTTGCTTGCTAATGATTCAGAGCAATTATCACTGGACAGCATGATTATTAATGCAAATGTAAGGACCCTCACATACAACCCATGAAAGGGTAAAGCGTTAGGACCAGAATTATAACGGTGTTCAGTATTCCACTCTACGAGAAGAGGATTATGGCTGGCAGAATCAAGGCATAGATTCTTTGCTATTCCAGCACTGATTTTGCCATTCTGCAAGCTTCTTCCTCTTTAGAAACGGAGTTTGTCACTATCACTCAATACCAGTGACACTAGGACACTACTAGTGGTAGTGGTAGTGAAAATATTTGGGGAGGCAGAATGTAACTGATGATTTCTTCTGGGAGCATTCAGTCTTGTTTGCCTTCTCACTTGGAAATATTTTTGTTTAAGAATCATAGAAATGTAGACCTTGAAGGGACCTCTAGAGGTCATAGCTTGAAGGGACCTCTAGAGGTCATAAAGTCCAGCTCTCTGCACTGAGGCACGATCAAGTAAACCTAGACCACTGATGACAAGTGTTTGTTCACCTTGTCCTTGAAAACCTCCAGCAATGGGGATTTTACAACTTCCCTTGGAAACCTATTCTAGAATTTAACCATACCTTATAGTTAAAAAGCTTTTTCTTAATATCTAAGATCTAAATTACCCTCACTGCAGATTAAGTCCATTGCTATTTGTCCTACTTTCAGTGAACGTGGAGAACAATTCATAGAATCATAGAACTGTAAGGAACCTCAAGAAGTCATCAAGTCCTGTCCTCTGCACTCAGGGCAGGACCAAAAATCATCTAGATCAGGGGTTCCCAAACTTTTTGACACGGGGACCAGTAAATCCATGAAGGAGCTTTTGGAGGACCAGTAACATTCATTTGCATATTTGCATATTCATTAAGCAAATGATAAATATGAAGATAGGTTTCTGGTCCTCCCAAAGCCATCAGTGACAGCTTTAGCAAAACTTTTGATACGCTCACCCACAATATTCTTGCCAGAAAGTTAAGGGAATATGGATTGGATAAGTGGACTGTAAGATGGATAGAAAGCTGGCTAGACCAGGGTTTCCCAAACTTTTTACTTTAGTTGGAACCCATTTTTTTTAGTACTGTTTTTTGCAGCCCTAAATTATAAATGCATATTTAAAAAAAAGAATGAAAAATGAATACATTTTCACTATGTATTACACTGGTCTACAATTTTTTAGAAGTCGTCTGCTTCAGAGATAAAATGTGCTATTTATTATGTATTTTGATGTGCTGAATTCAAATATGACAATTAAAACAACTGAGTGGCTACTGTTTCCAAGATATTTAAGTTTTTACATTTTACGTCTATGTATATTGTGTAGATAGTGGAGTTTTAATCATAAATTGTAAACCTAGGTCTTTTCATGTATTTATGGTTGCTTTACATGATAATATTTCACCTGTCCTTTTTATGTAACACTTTAAAAATCAGCAAAAGGGTTATATAAATAAAATGTATTATGAAACAAAAGGCAAAAAACTATTATGTACATAGTTTAGTCCTATTCAGTGTCTACTCAGCGCTTCTTGGCTTGTCTCTTGTATTCATTAAATGGAGCATCTCTTGTCACTGTCAGCAATAGTCTGCAAGCATTGATGGGCTCCATTTGCCCTGATAGCGTTTCTCCATTGTTGCAATGTCCTGGTGAAATCGCTCGCCGTGCTCTCATCGCTCACTGCTCCTCAGTTGGGTGGAAAAAATCTAGATGAGAGTGCAAACAATGTATCTTTAGTGACATGTTGCAACCAAGGCTTTGTATGCCTTGAGGAGGTTTTCCACCAACAACCTGTAGTTGTCTGCCTTGTTGTTTCCGAGAAAATTTATTGCCACTAACTGGAAGGCTTTCCATGCCGTCTTTTCCTTGCCACGCAGTGTGGTCAAATGCATCATCTCGAAGAAGTTCACGAATCTGAGGACCAACGAAGACACCTTCCTTTATCTTAGCTTCACTTAACCTTAGAAATTTTCCACGGAGGTACTTGAAAGCTGCTTGTGTTTTGTCCATGGCCTTGACAAAGTTCTTAATCTTCCTTGATTCAACAAGTGGTGGATGCTGAACACTTTTCCTCCTAGGCTCCAATGACTGTCAGAGTGGCCAATCTATCTTGATGTAGTGGGAATCTCTTGCACAACTATCCCATTCGCAGAGAAAACAGCAGTACTTTGTGTATCCAGTCTGCAGACCAAGCAAGAGAGCAACAACCTTCAAATCGCCACAAAGCTGCCACTGATGTTGGTCATAGTTTATGCACCTCAAAAGTTGTTTCATGTTGTCATAGGTTTCCTTCATATGGACTGCACGACCAACTGGAATTGATGGCAAAACATCGACCTGTTGGCTCTCTCCAAATCATTTGCACTGCAAAAGGCATAGATTTCCTTTTCCTGTTCAACCACTGGTGAAGATTTGTTGCACAAGTGTTGCAGCATATGTGTGGGGCCCACCTCTTGTCCTGATCTCCAATTTTGCAGCCAAAATAAAGGTGATAGGCTTTCTTAACCATAGTGGTTATACTGCGCTTTTGTGATGCAAAAGTCACTTCACCACAAACATAGCAGAAGTTATCTGCACTGTTCACACAAGTCGAGGCATCTCTGCTCACTTTGGCGAAACAGAAATGTGTCCCTTTGCAAAATCAAACACTGACAAATAGAGCACGACACTGTATGATTTCTAGAGCTGATATAGGGCAATTTGTTCAGCAGAGTGATGTAAGCTTCGTTATGATTGCATCATCCATGACTTCTAGGAATAACATGATGCAATTCATATCACGTATGATGCAATACCAGCTTCAGATTGCATCATTCATTGTTTTGCCTAAAAGCAAGTACTGTCCAAACCCAGTCATAGATTTATTCATAGATCCAGTCAAAGATGTATTTTAGTCATTTCTGGTTTAAATTGAGATCCCTTCCCTTTATAACTCACTTATCCTCCGCCATTCCCAAGTCAAGGGTCGTATATACTGACCCAATAGCATATCTTGAAAACTAGAGCCAATCAACAATTTTAAGCATCATTTTCATTCTCAGTGACCCAGAATTAGTAAAGTTTGACTACATTTATTTCAGAAGCATTTTGGCTGTAGAGCAGTGTTATTTATTCATAATAACAACAGTACATAACATAAATCTTAATTACAATTTAACCAGTAGAATTTTAACAGTTGTAAAGTTTGTTTATTTATAATTGAATGAGTTGAATATAAGTCATTTGTGTGCACTTTATTGCTTTTAAATAACTAAAAAGAGAACTAATGGGAAGGGTGATGTTGTTTTGCATCACATAGCAACTTTATGTGAGGAGCAAAAGAAGAAAGTTTTATCCTCAAATCTGGTTCAACATTCAATCTATTTCTATATTTATTTTTGAAGAAAACCAAAGATGAGAAACTAGTTTCACACTTACATGTCAGGATGAAAGGCATTAAGAATTTGACTGCTTTCTCAGATAAATGTGAATATTCATTTCTACAGCTCAGCCAAAAATCAATCAAGGAGAGTATCAAAGTTCTCTTTTAAGGCGGAGTCACAGGAAAGTTGAATTAATGAATCCACTTCTGATGCACTCAATTGTAGTACTTCTTCATTTTCAGTGTCAACAGTAAACGGGTTCTTAATCCACATTTTACTGGCATCAATTGGAGGAAAATATTCATTTAAACTTGATGTTAGCCCCAAGAGGTGTTCTTGGATTGCTGCAGAAATCGCATCTGAGATATTAGTTTCAGCATATTTTTCTTATAATTCAGTTAAAGTACAAAAAGACTTAAAGTTTCTCTTGTTAACTTGCTGTGCCCATAAACAAAGTTTTTAAATTGTTGCCTCAACTTTTTTGTGAACTTTGAAAATATTAATTTTAGTGCCTTGTAAATTCAAACTTAAATCATTTAAAAGACAAAATATGTCACTTAAGTAAGCCACCATTGTTAACCAATCAAATTAATGAAACCTGTCTTTAAATGTAAATATAACATCTTTGCCGAGGAGGGTGTGGCTCCAAGAACAATAAAACTTCATCCTTAATTTCAAAGAGTCGGTTCAAAATGTTTGCTTTCGACAGCCATCGAACCTCACAGTGTAGTAAGATATGCTCATGTTCACTTCCTAATTCGCTGCACAAAGCAGTAAAGATTCTGGAATTCAAAGGACGAGATTTTATATAATTTATAAACTTCACACATTCTTGAAGAGTGGAACTCAAAAGTGATGGCATAGTTTTCACAGCTAGTGCCTCTCTGTGAATACTACAGGGCACCCATACACAATCAGGCACTACAGCTCGAATCTACAGGACAAGCCCAGTGTGAGACCCTGCCATTGCTCGAGCCCCATCACTGCACAGTCCAACACACTTTTTCCAGTCAATATCGCTTTGAATAATAAAATCATTGATAGCTTAAAAATTTCGGCAGCCATTGTTCTTGTTGGAAGTGGTTTACAAAATAAGAGATCTTCTTGAATGGAGCTTTCATAATCATATCTAACAAAACACATCAAGTTGGCAGCGTCAGCTATATCAGTGCTTTCATCCACTTGTAATGCAAAAAACTGACTATTCTGTAGTCGATGAATGAGCGTTTCTTCAATATTTTTCGCCATTTCTTCAATTCTACGTTTCACTGTATTGTTGGAAAAAGACAGCGAACCCAACTGATTTCCCTTTTTTCCTCCATAAATACGGGATGTAATAATATGCAATGCAGGAAGTATTAACCTTTCACCAACAGTATGCGGGTAACCTGTCTCGGCTATTGGTTTTGAAACTTCATATGAAGCCAACACAAAGTTTTCATTTGAAGAGCCCATAGAAAGTGCACTTTTCATGCTTTTTTTAGCAAAAGCTAATTCATTTCTCTTATTTATGAAAAATCTATGGGCTTACTCGCGTATTCTGGATGTTTGCATTCCAAATGGCGTTTCAGTTTTGATGGTTTCATGCACTCGTTGGATAGTTCTGTGTGACAGATTAGGCATAATGGCAAGCGATTATCACTACCAACACTTATAAAACCAAATTTCAAATACTCATCAGAATAATTACGGTCCAAGGAGTTTTTATCTTCTTATTCTCACTTGTACTAGGCTGCACATCATTCAAACATTTTTTAGTTGTATTTCCAGTCACATTCTTCAGCCATTTATCCATATTGAAGATGAAAATGAGAGGGTATGTTATTGAAAATAAATGAAGAAAACTTAAGCAGTTAACCTAAGAGGACGTGCACGTTGTCCCACTGTGCAGAAACAAGCTGAGGCTGCTGTATCACATGACAGGAAAACCAATGACACAGGCTTGGCTGCATGAAAATACACGTGCTTCCGGGGAGACGAAGCCCTTTCCCGCTGCCCTTGCCAGGTGGCCTGCGCTGCCCGGCACTGTGCTGCCCCTACAGATAGCCCGCCCCCTGGAGGGGCCACTGAATTCCCATAAGAAGTAGTCCGCCACTCACCCATGGAGACCACCGCTGTCCAGCAACCCCGGCCGCATTCTCCGTCCAGCCCGGCCCAGGGCTTGGGGACGTGGTGCCGCATGCGCAGTCTGGGAGCCCAGAACTCCCAGCCGCATCCTCCGTGCAGCCCGGCCCAGGGCTTGGGGATGCGGCGCCACACGGGCACACTGGGAGGCTGGAACTCCCATCCGCATCCTCCATCCAGCCCGGCCCAGGGCTTGGGGACGCGGTGCTGCACGGGCATGCTTGTAGCCCGGAACACCCTGGAAGCCACGCTGAGGCCCGGTATATTTTTGCCTTAGCAAAACCATAGTTTGGGAAACGCTGATCTAGATCATCCATGATAGGTGTTTATCTAACCTGCTCTTAAAGATCTCCAATGACAGAGATTCTACAACCTCCCTAGGTAATTTATTCCAGTTCTTAATGACCCAGACAGTTAGGAAGTTTTTCCTAATGTCCAACCTAAACATCCCTGGTGCAATTTAAGCCCATTGCTTCTTGTCCTGTCATTGGAGGTTAAGGAGAATAATTTTTCATTCCTCCTTGTAATAGCCTGTTAGGTTCCTGAAAGCTATGTCATGTCCCCTCTCAGTCTTCCCTTTTCCAGACTAAACAAACCCAATTCTTTCTATCTTTCCTCATATAATGTGTTTATTTGGCCTTTAATCATTTATGTTGCTCTTCTCTGGACTTTTTCCAAATTGTCCACGTCTTTCCTGCAATGTGGAGCTCAGAATTGAACACAGTACTCCACTTGAGGCCTAATCAGTGTGGAGTAGAGCAGAATTACTTATTTATAGACCCCTTATAACACATTCCAAAATTATGTTTGCTTTTTTTTTCAATAGTATGACACTGTTGATTCATATTTAGCTACAGTTCACTATGACCTGTAGATCCCTTTTTGCAGTACTCCTTCCCAGTCATTTCCCATTTGGTATATGAGCAACTGATTGTTCCTTCCCAAGTGGGATACTTTGCATTTGTCCTTATTGGAATTCATCCTATTTACCTCAGACAATTTCTCTAGTTTGTCCAGATCATTTTGAATTATAAGCCTATCCTCCAAAACACTTGCAACCCCTCCCAGCTTGGTATCATCTGCAAACTTTATAAGCATACTCTTTATGCCAATATCTAAATCATTAATGTAGATATTGAAGAGAACTAATCCCTGTGGAACCCTACTTGTTATGCCCTTCCTGCATGACTGTGAACCATTTACAACTACTCTCTGGGAATCATTAGCCAACAAGTTTGCACCCATTTTCTAGTAGCTCCATATATGTTGTATTTCCCTAGTTTGTTAATGAGAAGGTCATCCAAGACTATATCAAATGCCCTACTAAGGTCTAGATATACCACATCTACCGTTTCCCTTATCCAAAAGGCTTGTTAGCTTTTTTTTTACTGGATATCAGCTTGGTTTGATAAAATTTGTTCTTGACAAATCCATGTTGACTGTTATTTATGACCTTGTCCTGTTTGCCAAAGGATTCATTAATTATTTGCTCCATTATCTTTCTTGGTACAGAATTTAAGGTGACTGGTCTATAATTCCCTGTGTTGAATTTATTTCCCTTTTTAATAGATGGGCACTATATTTGCCCTTTTCCAATCTTCTGGAATCTCTCCTGTCTTCCATGACTTTTTAAAGATAATAACTAATCACTCTCATCTCCTCTCTCAGCTTCTTGAGTATTCTAGGGTGCATTTCATCAGGCCCTGGTGACTTGAAGATTGACTACATACACCACATTTTTTTTAACCTGCCCTCATAGATCAGGTTTTCTAAACATTTTATCATTTTTGTTGCTTTCTGCAGGTATAGGTCCAATTTGCCCATCTCGCTCCTAAAGTGTGGCACACAGAAATGGACATATTACTCCAACTGAAGCATTACCAGTGACAAGTAGATCAGGACAATTAACTTTGATGTCTTACATATAACACTACTGTTAATACACCTGTGATACAGAAGGTTTTCTGAGGGCACTGCTGAGTGTGTCAATTCAGGGTGAATTACTTAGAGGCAGGGCTACTTACGGCCTAAGACAGGGGTCCTCCACTATAAAGTACACCTGTTACAAAAGGCTAGCAAGAAGTCATACAAGCAATTTCCTTAGACACTCCAGTTCTCCTGTGCTACCAGCAATACTATTCCCTGTACAGGTGAGAGGTTATGAAAAATCAATCTCACCAAATCAAAAAAGGTTCTTCTGATCCCAAAGGACCAGCCACATTTGCAGGTCAATTTATAACTCAGACCTTACTGCAAAAGAGCACACTGCTAGCCAGTCCTCTAGATTCTACAGTCTAAAGCAGTAGTCTCCAATTTTTTTGTGCCCATGATTACTTTTTTGTAATGTAAGGGCAACTGAAGAGCTACACTGCCTCTTTGCCAAAGCCCCACCCCTTCCTCAAAGTCCTGCATTACCAATCTATCCCTGCCCCCTCTCTGTCACTTGCTCTCCCCAATGCTCGTCTGTGGACTCTGGGCTGGAGCTGAGCATTTGGGTGAGGAGTGGAAGCTCAGGGAAGGAGTTTGGGTACAGGAGTGGCTCTGGGTTGGACAGAGTATTGGGATGTACAAGGAGGTACAGGATACTGGCTCAGACGGGGCAGGGGTATAAGAGGGGATGTGGGGTACTTGCTCTGGTCTGGGGCAGGAGGTATAGGGTGCAGGAAGGAGCATGAGGTGCTGGCTTTGGAAGGGGACAGTTTCCTGTTTCTGGCCAATGTGTACCCCCAGTAGAAACAAAATACAAAGATATGGTTTTTTTTTAAGTTACAATATGGATGGACAGGTTAGGCATTTTAGAACTCACTACTCAAAGAATTAAATTCAAGTGTAAGAAAAATAGAAATTAAAATGAAATTCATAGATCAGTCAACATCCTTAAATACTTTGAAATACTAAAATTACAGAGAATATTTGTACAATATATTGTAGTAAGTACAATACGAGTGTGTCTTGGGAGGTCAGTGTGAAAGAGACTGTATGTAACCCAGATATTGTGTCAAAAAAACAGGACTATGTAGCACTTTAAAGACTAACAAGATGGTTTATTAGGTGATGAGCTTTCGTGGGCCAGACCCACTTCCTCAGATCAAATAGTGGAAGAAAATTGGCATGACCATATATACCAAAGGATACAATCAAAAAAATGAACACACATGAAAAGGATAAATCAAATTTCAGAACAGAAGGGGGATGAGGGGGGGGGGAGGTAAATGTCTGTGAGCTAATGATATTAGAGGTGATAATTGGGGAAACTATCTTTGTAATGGGTAAGGTAATTAATGTCTTTGTTTAGACCTAGGTGTAAAGTGTCAAATTTAAGCATGAATGACAGTTCAGAGGATTCTCTTTCAAGTCTGGTGTTAATGTCTGGTATTCTCTAAATAAGATGTCATGTAGATTGTGATGTAATGTCAAATGTGTCCGGTATTTTTGTTGAAACCATCTGGCAACCCTAACTATGTCTCTTGTTCCCTACTTTGCAGAGATGGGGTAGAAAGAAGAGAGGAGGAAAAGTGTGTGTGTGTGTGTGTGTGTGTGTAACAGAAAGAGACTATGAAAGCTGGATGCTGAGGAAATCTCAAAGAGGGTTCTGTCTCTAAGAAATGCAGACAGACAATCTCACACACTCAGGAGCGCTCTGAGTCTGAGACAATCACTGTTTGAATTAGGGGAGGTAGGCGGGCTTCTAAAGGCCCCTTCCCCAGACTTGCAGCACAGACCACTGGACCCGAAATTCAACCGATCACTGGGCACAAATGATGAATAACAAGCTGGCCTCCCTCTTTCCTGATGTGTGGAGATGGGTTACAGAGGTAGGGGGACACTCTGACAACAGTGCCCCCTCTCTCTCCAAGCTGTGCACAGCCAGCCAGCCAGCCAGGAGCTACGGCAAGAGGGAGCAACATGGGGGAAGGACACCTGAACACACACAGCTGGCTGTGAAGCTCTGCTTATCAGCAAGCCTGCTTCCTGCCAGAGATTGTGATCCACCTGGAGAGTCTCCAGGACTGACCAGTCAATTGCGACTGGTTGGTGACCACTGAGCTAAAGGTTTATTGATAAAAAAAAGAAAGAAAGGGTCAGAGTTAAAACTATTAAAGGAATCCAATACACACACCAATTGCAAAATTATTGGTGCAAGCTGGTAGCAGAGGTGGAATAATCTTCTGTTTTTAATCAACTCTCCAAAGTGCATCCTCTGTTAGGATGGGTTACAAGTCCTTGAAAGCTTTAGTTCATAGTAAAGATCCTCCAGAGGTGAGGAGCTGGACTGAAGACAAATGGAGAAACCTGGGCCCTTTTTATAACCTAGACTGTGTATAGGGAATCCCATTGTCCTCACTGTATAAAAGTATGTCCCAAGATGGAGTTTGGCACATGAGAGTCACCTGTTCATGCATGACTCAGTCCTTTTTTAAGGAGCAACCGTCATTCCCATGCTGATGTGAACATTCACAGAGAGGCTCATCAGATGTGTATTGTCACCACCCAGGGTACATTGTTAGTCAAGTACTTCTATTCACTAGACTAACAGCCCTTTCACAACAGGTTGGCCAAGCCTCCTGTGGATATCTCCCGGAAGCAAACATAATGTAATTCAAATATATAGACAATACTCATCTTCAAATACAAAAATGATACATCCATATGAGCAGTTTAAACAGAATAAGAGACTCATAAGCTTTTCGTGGACATCTTACTTGGCCCACTTTTATAAGATTTGGTACAAACACATAATAGTGGTTGCAACAATTATTTCTATATTCATAACGCAATTCAATAATGTCACAACACCCCAGAATGTATTAGACTTTTTGGCACCTACATTCCAGTGTTAACTCATACTCAATCTGTGATCCACTCTCACCTCCAAATTCTTTTCAGCAATATTACACTAGCCAGTTATTTCCATTTTGTAATAGTGCATTTGATTTTTCTTTCCTAAATTAAGTAATTTGCACCTCTTTATTTAATTTCATTTTTATTGATTTCACCAATTCTCCAATTTGACAAAGTCATTTTGAATTCTAATCCTCTCTTCTAAAGTGTTTGCAACCTCTCCCCTGTAAATGTTAAATGCTTACTTGTCAGGTCATTAATGAAAATATTGATTGGTACCAGACTCAGGACTGACACCCTGTGAGACTCCTACTAGACATACAGTGCAGAGTGACTGGTGCCTGACTTTTTCCCTTCCCATGCATTCAAAACTATGAATATATAAGTTTACAACAATCTTTTGAAGGAGCTTCCACCAGATCTGGGGCCACTTCCACAAGGATTGGGTCTTGCTGACTAATTAGGGTCCTATGTTTTGTACTGCATCATGCAACACAAAGGAGTATTTGACCTTTATTCGTCTCCCTAAAAATATTTGCATATATGTTTACCCCTTGTTAAGCTTTTTTAGGGGATTACATGATAGGACTAGGTCCCCCACAATATAAATAATAATTATCATAATAATGAATAATACAATTCTTCGATTTAAGAAAGCCTCCTCATTAGAGTGGGGAGAAAAAGGTGGGTGTGGGGGGGGGGGAGGGAAGGAGGGGGTTCATGAAAATGTGGTAAAAAATGGGCAATATTTGAAGTTTTGTAATTAGGTCTTCTCCCTAACTGTGCTGTCTGTGGTCCTAATACAAGGTCCTTTGAAACCAATGGGAATCTTTCCACTGATTTCACTAGGCTTGGATCAGCTTTTCTATTTCCAAAGGTAAATTATAATCCAAAGCAGAGGTTAAAAGTCAGATATTTCTTAAATTGCCTGAACATGTGAGAATATGAAGACTCATTAGCCCAGGTCTTTTGGTTTGCTTTTTTTATTCCAATTAGAAACAAGAAAAGGAATTTCTATTTAGTAATTAAAACAATGCACATTATTACCATCTAATTATGTCTGACATGTTAGGATGTCAGAAACTTATGCCTGAAATTACAACCCTAATCCAGCCCTAAGCAGAATTCTCAATAAATATTCATATTTTAAAACAGCCACTTATAATTTTTAGAATATTGAAAAACACTTGTCTTTCTTTTGCCTTTTTAAAGACACATTTTATGTTTACCTTGCGAAAAAAAGATATGAGAATGGTCTTGTCCTTGAGAACAAGATGCCCTATGGGACATGACATACAGTATATTGCAAATTGTCTATAAAAGTATTCATTAGCATTGCTGAGAAATTATTGTAGGGGGTTATTATGCCTTAGGAGTTCTTTTTGTTTTTCGGGAGGACATGGTTATATTCAGAAAGAATATGGTGAACATAGAAGTGGAAAGCACAGTTGCGGGGTGGGGGGGGGGAGGTCCTGTCCTTTGCTGAGGTTCCTAAGCACCACTGTTAAATGTTTGTGTTTCCTGGATTTTGTACTGTAATTAGTAATAATGAAACTGCAGGTAGCATTTGAAAATTAAAGGTATTCAAATTAATTCATTATATGACTATTTAAAATATTATGCATTTAAAAATAGCTCAATCTCACCATATAAATGCAATTTCTATAGCTGGGAATCAGTCAGAAAGGAAATATGGATTTGTGGGTAAGGTACTGCCCTAAAACTCAAGAAATCTGGGTTCCACTCCAGCATGGCCTGGAGCAAACCAAATAATCTCTTTGTGCCTCAACTCCCCATCTGTAAGCAGTAGAATGATTATTCCTTTGTCTCCCATGTCAATTTAGCTCTTGGAAGCAATGACTGTCTCTAATTATGTGGTTTATGCAGTACCTACCACAATGTGGGCTCTGATTTCAGTTGACACTCCTAGGTCCCACTGTAATGCAAATAATAATAATGATTTTTATGTCAGATTTTACAGTTGCATAAACAGTGTTATATGGTATCAGTGAAATCAGACTGTGTATAGACCCAGGTTACTATTTAGCCACAACACTGGCCTTCGGTTTTCCAGGTCTCTGAGTTTTCCAGTGTGCAGGGCCAACATGTATGCTGCACCATTCCACCAAATGGATCTCTCTCAACCTGCTCCTTCTGCAAACCTGAACAAATCTGGGTTGTTTTGAGTGGAATACGGGGGTATTACCTCACTATGAGCCTTCTTCCTCCCATCCCATCTGCAGTTATTTGTGTACCCAGAAGCAATCTCAGTGATCCCCTGAGTACAGGGACTGTGACTGTCCCTTAAGCTCCTTGTTCCTTGCATTGCCATGCAATCATACTGAGGGCACATCTTCACTCACTATGCCAGAGATCAACGTTCTAGCATTCAATTTAGTGGGTCTAGTTTAGACCTGTAAATCGAATGCTGAGGGCAGCTCCAGCCAGTGCCTGTACTCCTTGCAGTCATGAGAAGTAATGAAGCTGACAGGAGCGTTTGCTCCCATCGTCCTCCCACTGTGGGAACACCACCAAGCTCAGCTGACTCCATCTACATATTCTATGTATCACACATAGTTGGAGTTGTATACTTTAAGCTGGCCTTCCAGGTCTAGTGTAGACTTGACCTTAGTCACTGCATATGCCTGGCTGTAACTGAAGTCAAATGGAGTTCTCTGGAGTGCCTAGTCTGAGATGGGACTTAAATAATTCATCTAACTAAAGAACTTTGGTGTTTCCAATGATAGCAGAAATCATAAAATTCAAAAAGTGGCTGCATTTACTATTTATTGAAGTAAATCCAATAGATTTATTGTGTTATTTTCAAGACACTCTTGGGAATGCCAACGCTTTGCTTTTTCTTCAGGATGTTAATTCACATTCCTTTCCTATGCAATTAGAAAGAGCCTAAAACTGAAATTACAACATAATGACCTGACACCAGAGAGCAAGTCATGCAAAGTTATTCCTTAGTCTACCTTCAGCACACTTTTCATAGCAATAATTTTGAAGATAAGCTAAACTCTGCAGCTCTTTACAGGGCTGCTGACTGAAGATGGGAACAAAAAGGGTGGCAGCCCCTAGACCCAATAATTTAAAAGGACCCAGGACTCCTGGCCAGTGTCATGACTACCAGAGGAGCATCAGTGGATGGAGCCATAGGCCCTTTACCTCACTGCTGAAGCCCTGTGCAGTGTGGGCAGCACTGAAGACCCACAGCCCTCCCCCTTCCACTCAAGGCCCAGCTCCCTCCAGGGGCCCCTGAGTTGGGCCCTTTCTATCTTGTCCTGGGGCCCACCAACTCTGGCTCTTTGTACTATAGCACTCAAGGCTATTCTGATATTTTCAGAAACCAGCTCCATTATAAAGAATATTTCAGCAGAATCCATCTAACAGCCTCTTTCATTCCACACCTAAAATTATATTTTCTTTTCAAAAAGCCTTCACCTAAAAGAAAAGAAATTAAAGTTTGGAAATGGCCAGTTAGTGGACCCAGCCGGTTTTCCACAGCCCTTTACAAACATTATCATTCATTATCTTGTCATGTGATACACATCACACTCTCAATCTTTACTTTGTTTTACTCTACAATGGATATGTATAGTTTTGTCTTTATCCATTTTTATCAAATGTACATTGAAAATTTCAAAAGCAGCATAATCCAGTGATGCATTAAGTTCTGAAGGAAAACTCCATTTTCCCACAGCATGATGTGTTGCCATGGAAGAATATTTTCTGCCAGGGAAATAGAATAATTCATGTTTGATGCTATGAAATATCTTCATTGAATGGTGCAGCAGCTATAGTCTATGTAGACCTTGCAAGTTTGTATTTTTAGCTATATTAAGGACTAAAGAAAAAGCAAATGTAACAGCTTAGTGTATGAGCGTCTACCATTTGAGCTAAAAGCCAAATGCTCTCAGCTAAGGCAGTAGAGCAAACTCATTCTCTATCTCTGTAAGTGCCACTACATGGGACAGTGAACCACACCCAGTAGGCATGTAGGTTACACATATACACTCCTAGAAGTATGCTTTTGCCTTCTTGCCATTGCCACAACTTCCCACATACTCTATCTGCCAAAGAAGACCCTCTTGTAGAATCGGTGCTTTCAGAAGCTCGTGGAGAGCCTGGGTGAAGTTTCCCTCATAAGTCTAACTTTTCTCCCTAATAAATTAATGAAACTAATTTGTAAAGGATAAAATCACTAAACAGCTAGATGATAAAGGAGCTATGACCTATAATCATCAATGCTTTCTATAGGAATAAATCCTGCCAGACAAAATTAATTGTTTTTTTAATAGGAAAAAAAATCCTTTACCCATAATGAATAGGAGAAGGCAATTCAATAGATAGCTGAAAGTAAAGCTTTGCATACAGTTTCTCATTAAACCTTCCTTAGAAATTGAATTCAAATTGGCTAGAGTATATACACTATCATGTGAATTGAAAACTGGCTGAAGGACCCTAAACAAAAGGCAAGAGTAAACAGGCAGCTGCTGTTGTAGTTCCGGGTCAAGTGTGAAATCTAGTCTGATTGAAGAGCTGATAAAATATATGCAAAAAGAGCAAAGGCATTTGACATTTTTGATGAAAAGTCAGGCAGGCAGGAAACAGAAACAATGCCATGTGATTTAGCTGAACAATCATTCACTATAAATAGAAAATATTACTTTATTAACAACCCATATGGTGGTATACATATGTGTAATCTTTTTGTCAAACAATTATAAATCAGAAATGAAGCCCTAATCTTGCAACAGTGCACCTGTATATTGTAATCCTTGGGGCTCCACACACGTGTAAAGGTAATCCTGAATTCACTATATAGGACACGTCTAGACTATGCGCGGCTTCCGGAAGAAGATATGCAAATTTGGCTTGAATTTGCATATCTTCTTCTGGTTTTTTTCCCAGAAGAGGCTTTTCCGATATTTGGCCTGTCTACACAGGGCCAAATATCGGAAAAAACCCCTCTTTCAAAAGCCCCTTTATTCCTCCTAAAAGGAGGTTTACAAGGGGCTTTCGAAAGAGGGGGGGTTTCCGATATTTGACCCCGTATAGATGGGCCAAATATCGGAAAAGCCTCTTCCGGGAAAAAAAACAGAAGAAGATATGCAAATTTGAGCCAAATTTGCATATCTTCTTTCAGAAGCCGCGTGTAATATTGACGTGCCCTGTGATTTAGGTTTGGAGCCTACATTTGAAAATATCAACATGTTCGTGAATGTCTCAGATGAAAAATGCTAAATTGTTTGGGAAATAAGATTGCCACAAATAGTTTTACCAGCTCAACTGACTAAAGGCTTATATAGGAATATTCATCTATTATCATAGAAGTATAGGAAACTGAATTATTTAAAAGTAATAAAACAGATATAACTAGGAGCAATGAAGTGTTAAAAAAAATAGCATAAGTTAGATGGTATATCAGGAAAGACAGCTGTAGAACCCCATTCCTTGTGGTATTTACAATTATATGGGACAATTTACTATATGGACTATGGACACGTACTACAGAACACAGTCCTGTATTAATGGAGGAATGGACTAGGTCCAATTTTTTAAAGCTATTTAGGTGTTTAACTCTTATTGATTTCAGTGGAGGTAGGTGTCCAAGTACTTTTAAAAATTTGGGCCTAAATGACTAAACAGAACTTACTATCTCTAATGTCTATAATTCTATGAATTGTAGCTCTGAAACTCTAGAAATCCATCCATCACTTCTTATGAAGTAGTGATTCATTCATTTGAGAAGCATTTCAATGCCAGTAATGAATTTACTTGTATACAACTGTATTTGAGTAAATTATGCAATTCTAGGCTAATTAAAATAGTTGACTTTCTACTCTGCTAGCTGGAACGTCTGCAACATCAGAAACATCACATTTTATGGAAAGGAAGCCTTTTAAACTTTCTATTGTGTTACTAACAGATTTTGTTGCTTTTGCAAAAAAAAATATGATAGGGTTATTAGGGTTTTTAGGTTTACTATTACAAAGAATAACAATGAATTGTTTTTCTTTCCTTCCCAGTTGCCCATACTGGCATCTTCTGTTGTTAGTCTCTATTTTCTTGAACTTACTGATGTCTTCAAGCCAGTTCACTCTGGATTCAGCTGCTATGACAGGAGTCTCAGTATGCCATACATTGAACCTACACAAGAGGCTGTTCCCTTTCTGATGTTGCTTAGTTTGACTTTTGCTGGACCTGCAATCACGGTAAGTTACAGGATTGTTCACTTGCCTCCCCTTAAAAACGATTTTGGAGCACATCTTCAGTTGGTGTAAATCAACATGGCTCCAGTTTTAACACATGATTTTTAATGTTTCCATAACAAATGTTAATGGGGCACCAAATTTACAACTGAAAAAATGTGTTTTTTTTAATCTCATTGATTTTTAATAGCGGTTAGGTTTCTAAGTCTCTTGGACAATTTTTCAAATTTTCACCCCATTTCCCTACATAGTACAGTTAAGAAATAAAAATTAAATATTCGTTGTATTGAAATTAACAGTGGAATTTCTCTCTCTCACACACAAGTCCTGTGGGAATTCTGCAATTTTATTATGGCTCAAATGCAACAACTGCAGAATTCCCCCAGTACCAGCACAACACAAATTAAATGTTCAAGTATCTTAAAAAGCTGATAGTACATAAGCAAATTTCCTTCTTAATTGTTTATATTGAGATACCAATGGGAAATGTACAGTCAGACCAAAGTTATTATGGAAGACATTCTTAAATCTAAATTCATTTTGTTCTGGCCTTTTCACTCAAACTTTAAATACCTTTTCACATGTGCTAACATTTTTGTCAAGTAAATGTTTCTGTGGTTACAGAGCCAGAGCCAAATATTGCTTTCAGTTACTGTCAAGCAATCTGAAATTCCAATGAACACACTGTACATATTTCTCTGAGTATAAAGACAATAAAATGGAGCCTACTACATTTTTATATAGTTTGGTAACAGCAGAAAGTTTCTACACAGTGAAAAAAACTATCTTAAAATACCTCCTAGGAGCACACAAGTAACTTATGGTTGAGATTCACCCCTTCCTGAGCAGCTGGGCTTTGTGCAGAGAACACCTTCTGCAATCTGTAGGCATGCTGCAGGTATGGGATGAAAAGCAGGCTGTGTATGGCTGTTCATTCAGTGCATCTCCAGGCCTCCTCCACAGTGTTTTTGACCATTCATTTGTATAAATTGAAATCCCACTGACTATCCATTGACTAACAAACAACTCCATAATACTGGCTTAATTAAAATAAGCATATAGTTCTATCTGTAACACACAGCAATAATACACAGGAGAGATTGTGGAGTTCCAGCCATGCCCTTCTTGCTATGGGCATGAATGTTAGAGGCTGCTGCATGGATCTTCTGCCCCTATGTGAACATTACACTAGTAACTGACTGTGCTGTGTTTGTACAGGATCTTTCATAGTCCTGATAATGAGAAATATCAGGAATGCAGGATTTTTTATTTTTTTTTTTTGGCAAATGGACATGTCAAATTACATTCAGCAATGGCTCACCTGCAGTTTTGGATATAAGAGACCAGTTTCTTCAGTAAGCAAATATTGATCATGACACTGTGGTTATTTATTATTCTTTCCAAAACTGTCTTGGAGTCTCTAATTTATCAGCTATTGGACGGGCAAGAAAAACTAGTTCAGTGATTCACCTAAAGGGAGAACAAATGTTAACAGAACAGAACCTTCCCGTAGAGCACTTAAATATCAGTGTATGAGCAATTCAACTACTTTTATATGGTAAATGAAATCAAATGTTTTATCTTTACTAGTATAATAACCCTGCTGGAATTACAATGTGAAGTTAAAATAGAATGTGAAGACATTATTTTGATGTACACTTGGAGTGCTGTCTACACCACTTTACTGGAGCACTCATTTGCTCATTTAACCATGCATTTAGATATTACAATGCTACGGCTTCCTCTAGTACAGAGAGGCAGGCAGGACACCTGGCACATCCATCCCTGTTCATAACTCCATTGAGTTTAACCAATGATTAATTCATTCCTTTGTGCTATATCAGACAGTCTGAAATTGTGAAACCTCTAAAATGCAGCACTGCATATAGAGAAATGTAGAGAAGGGGTGAAATCCTGCCTATTGAAGTCAATGCCCAAACTCCCATGGAGATCAGTGGAGTCAAAATTTCACCTTATTAGGTTTTAGATCAGGGCTGGGCAAAATACAGCATGTGGGCTGGATCCGGCCCACCAAGCCACCAGATCCAGTACGGGGCCATAGCGGAGACACTCAGGCAGACTCCCTGCTTGCCCTACCCATCCCTGCATGCTGCTCAGAAAAACGGCTGCCAGGCCATTTGTGTTTCACAGCTGTGAGCCAGGGAGGGGAAGGGGGAGAGGCTTGTGCTGCCCCTGCCCCCAAGCACAATCCCATTGGCCGGTTTCTAGCCAATGGGAGCTGCCTGTTTGAAAAACAGGCAGCATGTGAAGCACCCCTCCCCTCAGGCTCTTATTCACAGATACACGTAGCTCCTGCAGCATGTGTGGGGGGGGTGGGGCGGGCAGGCAGGCAGGCAGGCAGGCAGGGATGCTCCCTGCGAAAGTGCTGGGCAGATGGCTAGGAGTCACCCAGTAAGTCTCCCAGGCAGAGCCTGCCTCTGTCACCCCAGCCTCTCCCTTCCCATATCCCTCTGGCCCCCCTTTCCTGCCCCCCCATCCCACATAAGCCAAACCCCTCTGCTCTCCTCCTGAACCCATGTCCCCTCCCAGACCCTGTACCCCAATCCCATGCTCTAGGACATAACACAAACCCTTGTACCCTCTCCTGCACTCCTGTCCCGTGCCCCAGGTCACAACCCTCTCCTGCCCTAAATCACAACCTAAACCCTTGCACACCCTCCTGCACTCCAGTCCTGTGCCCCAGGTCACACCTGCCTCCTTCACCCAAACTCCTTCTCAGACCTCACATACCCTCCTGCACCCCAGTGCCTTACCCTAAGCGCCTTTCTACACCCAACCTCCATCGCAGACCCCACAACTTCTCCATTAATATCATGAAAGAGTATGGTCCTTGACCACTTTCCAAAATCTTGGAGTGGCCCCCCCATCAAAAATTATTGAGAGAGAGAGGTATGGCACTCTGGTTAATATTTCTGTCACTGCTTACTCTTCAGGTATCCTGCCTTTTTTAACTCAATGTGCAGCTCAATGAATGACAAATTTTCTTGAAAGTGACCTCTGGGGACCCTGTGTATGCACTGGGAGAACTTTGCTATATACAGCCATTATCATTCTTGAGCAGCTGCTCCTCCCTTGCTCATAGTTCCTTCTACTTCACCAAGAAATTCCTCTACAGCATCATTCATCTTGGTGTGCACTTAATTTCATTCATGCCAGTCCAAGCATTTCCAAAACCCCTAAAAGTCATGTGACTGACTTAAAAATCATGAGGTTTTTTTTAATTAAAGGCCTTTTAGTACTGGAGCATTTAGCAGTTACATCTGCAAGGTTCTCTTCACAACAATAAAGCTAGAAACTTACTATAGGTATTTAAAAGACTGGAAGCTAAGTTCTCGTGTAATACAGGTAGGACCTCCCTAGTCTGAACCCTTTGGACCTGAGCAGTCCTGACCCATTGAGTTTGCTGGACCAGCGGGGGACAAGGCACCCCTCCCAGCTGCCGGACTGTTTCCACACCAGCCACATTGGCCCCCAGCCCTGCCGGGGCTGCGCTCCCACCTGGGAATGAGGCTATCCCTGCTGCACTGGGGGCACCAGGCCCAGCTGTCTCTAGCCTGGTCAGGGCCACACTCCCTGCTGCCTCCAGTCCGGATGGGGCTGCGCTCCCTACTCTGCCAGCTTGGCCACGACTACGCTTCTGGGCACTGGCCCCGCTGCCTGCAGCCCAAGCAGGGCTGCACTCCCCACCACCAGCCCAGTTGCTGAACCTGGCCAGCTGGAGCACTTTGATCCAGGAATATCTGTGGTTCAGTATGTTGCCAGACCAGACAGTCCCAGATTTTAGAAGTTTAACCTATATGATTTCAGAAGCAAGGGCTTTAAGAAAAATATGAAATGTCATAGGAAATATGAAATTTCAAATATGAAACACTTGTGATAAAAACAAGAGATTGGCAATGCTGCAGTTTGTGAGACCATTTTGGACATATTCTCTATTGTCTAAACAAAATCCAAAAGGTTTTCCCTTGGCAAACAGATTGGCTGGGTTTTTTTCTAATTCTGTCAGAATGGATTTTTATACTGGCATCGACAGGGAACAACTACAGGAGTCATACTGAAATAAGAGAGGCTCAAGGACTGTGGTCAGATGCAGTCTTGGCATAAGTGCACTGAACTTCATTGATTTCAGTGGATTTATACCAGTACTGACTATTAACAGACACTTTTAATGGAGGTAATACCTGTCCTGGGAGCACTTCTAGCCTGAATGGAAGACCCATGGTATATTAGGAATTTTTTATGTCTTTTTTGACACTGGATCCCTAGTGTAGATGTGTGGGCAGAGTTGGCACCAGGGCTGATTGCAGGGGTGGGTTCCTGGATGATTATGATGGAGATGTGTTGCGTAGTTACTGGAAATAATTTATTTGAGGTTAGGGGGTTGTCTGTAGGTGAGGACTGGCCTTTACCCCAAGGCCTCTGAGAGTGAGGCATCATTTTCCAGGATAGGTTGTAGATTGTTGATAATGCATTGGAGGGGTTTAAGTTGTGGACTGTAGGTGATGACAAGTGGAATTCTGTTGTTTTCTCTTTTGGGCCTGTCTTGAAGTAGTTCATGTCTGGATACTTTTTTGGCTCTGTCGATCTGTTTTTTCACTTCTCCGAGTGGGTATTTAAGTTTTAAGAATGCTCTATATAGATCCTGTAGGTTTTTGTCTCTGTCTGTGGAATTGGAGCAAATCCAGTTGTATCTTAGGGCTTGGCTGCCCACAATAGATTGAGAAATATGTCCAGGATGGAAGCTAGAGGCATGAAGGTAAGTGTAGAAGTCGGTAGGTTTCTGGTATAGAATGGTGGAAATATGTTCATCATGTAACTATATTGTAGTGTCAGGGAACTGGATCTCTCGTGTGGATTGATCCAGGCTGAGGTTGATGGTGGGATGGAAGTAGGTGAAATCCCTGTGAAATTCTTTAAGGGTCTCTTTCCCATGGGTCCATATGATGAAAATGTCATCAATGTAGCGTAAGTAGAGTAAGGGTGCCACTGGGTGAGAGCTGGGAAAATGTTGTTCAAGGTCAGCCATAAGGACGTTGGCATATTGTGGTGCCACATGGGTGCCCATGACTGTGCCGCTGACTTGAAGATACAAATTGTCTCCAAATCGGAAGTAGTTGTGGGTGGACAAAGTCGTAGAGCTCTGTAACCAGGTGTGCAGTGCTGTCATTGGGGATGGTGTTCCTGATAGCATGTAATCCGTCTTCATGCGGAATGTCGGTGTAAAGAGCTTCTACGTCCATGGTGGTGTTTTCAGGAAGATTACTGATGTTTTATAGTTTCCTCAGGAAGTTGGTAGTGTCTCGAAGATAGTTAGGAGTGCTGGTAGCAGAGGGTCTGAGGAGAGAGTCAATATAGCCAGATAATCCTGTTGTAAGTGTGCCAATGCTTGAGATGATGGGTCGTCTGGGATTTCCAGTTTGTGTATCTTGGGTAGCAGATAGAAAACTCCTGGTCGGAGATTGGGGGGGTTAGTGTAAATTTGGTGCTAAGCAGCATCAGGGAGCTTCATGAGCAGTTGTTTCAGGGATTTTTTTTATATTCTTTAGTGGGATCACAGGAGAGAGGCTTGTAGAATATGGTGTCGTCCTCCAACTCGACATAATTTTGAAATAAAGGATTGTAGTGTAGACGCACACTATGTTATTTCGGAATAACATCAATTATTTTGAAAACACTGCTGTGTAGATGTACCCTAAAAGACATGTGCATTGTACATGCATCACAGCTAGGTAATTGTTCATTTTTCAAAACTATCTTGCTGACTTTAATGGTGAAACTACTGAAGCCATTTTCTCTGTACTTGGCTTGTCTATAATTTTCTGAATATTTTTAGTCTTTTTTGATACTTAAATACTGAGCCAAATTTGAAGAAAATAAGTGCAGAAGCTTCAAAGTTATAACCATTAATTATCAGCAAGCTTTAAAAATGCCTTAATTTACATATACTAATAAGGACATGCAACAGTACATTTCCTGGTACCAAAATGCATACGTAGCTTGTATTAATAATAGAAACTAATGTCAGTGGTGCACAGTAGTTGGTTGTTGCTCACTGGTGCCTGTGAATTATGGAACTAGAGACTTAACTTTTTTGCATTTATTTTCTTTCCTTTAAATAAAGAAGTTAGATGCACAACAAAATATACTCATTCAAAATTCAAGTTGCACAGTTACGAATTTTGTATGTAAATTTTCATTAATTTTCCAAGGAATGATATCATACAAAAGATTCAATATGTAAAATAGAGTTGCCAACCTTCCAGGATTGGCCTAGATTCTCCCAGAGTCTTCCAGTGACTACTGAAAGAAATCCTGGGGATTTTAATAGGACATTTTAAGAAAATGTCATTTTGTTATTCTGGGGAAAAAAATCTGGAATAGCTTCAATCAGAGTTGGCAACCCTAATATAAAATGAAGTAACAAGTACCATGAGAGGGACTTCAGTAATGTAAGAAACAATTTTCAGAAGCCTAAGAGATCTATACATGACTTACTATATTACAGGAGAAACAGGAACTCAATATCTTGTAAAAACCCTCATATGCAAAATCACAATGATGCAAGAGTTAATATTTTTAAAAATTGTTGCTAAGAAAAAGGGAAAAGGCAGAAGAAAAGAAATCCCTTCTGAAACCCCAATCTCAATCCCTATCCAAAGGTCTGGAAACCATGGATGTTAAATTGTGGTTATCTGGTTAAATCGTGCAATCCATACACTTTGTATCGACTACGTGATTAGTCGATAAGGACCGCATTGCTGAGCCACAGCGTTGGTAGCTCCAGGAGCTGGTGCCAGCCCTGGGAGCCACCCACACTGCGGCTCTGCATTTTAAATGTAGTCAGAGCCGCTGGGTTCTTACTACATTTAATACAGAGGTGCAGCGTCTTGGACCAGTCCCAGCTCGCGCTGAGTCCAGCAGCCCCTGTTCGCAGTGGCCATACCTGTCTGCCATGAACAGGGTTTGCTTGGGAGCAGCAGCCCTTTTCACAGGGGGCCCAGTTCCCCACTGGGACTCCTGCAGACAGGGGCTGCTGCCAGAGCAGCCTCTGCCGATAGTGAGCCTCGGCCCACCACGAGCAGAGGCTGCTTCATAGCAACCTCTCCTATCACCTACTGCTTCCTGATAGGGCTTTTAAGCCAGCTCCCCACAGCACCATCTCCTGTTTCTCCCTCCCTCACCTCCCCCACTACCTCTGATAGAGGCAGTGAGGGGTGGGGAGAGCAAGTAGTCGATACTCCAGTTGACTACCCAATAAGCATCGACTAGTTGACTACTTGCTAACATCCCTATCAGAAATGTAGAAATAGAACAGGAATTAGTTTGTTTATGTTATGTGGTGAGAAATTCACTTGTTTACTTGTTTGGAGCATGCGTTAGGGCTATTTCCTTTATAATACATAGTCTTTACCACAGTTCTATTATCCAATATTTTACTTTCCCAAGCTGTGTTCTTCCATTTAAATCACATTAGTTCTAATTCACTATCAGTTCCATTAAACAGTGGCAGTTTTTAACTGGCTTATTTGCAACCCTGAGGTTCCTCCCAAAATTACTATACTTGGTGTAGAGATACACTGTGTATGTATTGTTATGTACACACACACACACACATTTACACACAGAGGATTTTTTTTTCTGTAACTCCCAACACAAAATTACTCTGAAACTCATGTTTTAATCTCTCCAGCATTTGCCTAAGTTACAGTCTGACCCCCATTCACTTCAATGGGCTCTGAATTGGGCCTCTAATAGAAAAATAAAAGAACTATAGAACTTACAAAACTCATATGATGTGTGTAGATTTAGGCATGTCATTGTATGTTAGATAGCCAATGCTTGTTAGGTTCCACAAACCGAGTAATCTGTTTTGTCGTAATGGAATGTTAGATCATATAGTTTATCAGATAGTTTGCAAATTTGATTGACAGTAACAAAGCACAAAGAACAGAGGCCTTGCACTACTGCAGCAAACTGATATCCCATTCTCAGTCAACACGACTACCTACTTGGGTAACATAAAATAAAAAGGCCCAGAAATGTTTTAGTAAAATAGCACAATTTTTGGTTTTCCTATACGGCAAGCTTTTGTCCTGTGAGTCACCTAAGAAGGACATTCAATTTACAATCTGCTGATTCTGCCAGCCCTCTAGCTTTTTCTAACTGATTAATCCAGTTCTCTAGAAAGACATCAAGATGGACCACTGAAGCTATCACCCCCTCTAGTTTGCTTTATTTCCCTGATTTCCCTTCTATACCACAAGATGGTCTGTCTTTCAGGTTTTCTCCCCATGTCATACATCTCCTGATGATTGCCCAAAACTAATTAAGATTCTCTAAAATTTTAATTTAAAATCCCACTGCTTGCTTCTGAACAAAGTTTTAGCATTATAAAGGCAGTACTGAGATGGATAGTAATGTTATAGACTCTTTGTGAAATTGGCTAATAAAACTCTACCATTGACTTTTCCATATACTGATGCAACCTTCACTGCATTTATTTTGCTCAAGGGGAAGAAAGGAAACTCAATTAAGACCAAATGTGTGGTCAGCAGGGAGTTGATTGTCCAGAAACTGCTGCTCATTTAATTTCCTCTGCCCTGTGTACAGAGGTTTCACTGAGATAGTATGGTGCATTAGGACTTGTCGGCTGGTCTGATCTCATCAGTTTTTTTTTTTTAAAGTTTCTAGCATTCATCTACATTGCAAATCTTTTCAATCGCACTTCATGCAGTGCTATTTTATTGAATCTTAAAACAAACAATCAGAATCAGTTCTGAGGTCTAAACTGCCCATTCACATCAGTGCAATGACAACTCTGAAGTCTAACAACAATATACCCATCAACATTAGAGCTGGACAGAAAGTTTCAGCACAAATGTTTTGGTGAAAAATGTAGATTCCCACTAAAACATTTTGCAGGGGTGGACAATAAACGGCCTGTGGGCCAAATGTAGTTTGCCAGGGTTAGCCCCTGATGGGCTGCCAGTGCTTTATTTAGCTGGGAACAGCGACCTTCAGCCAACTGGAGCTGCAAGCATCCGTACCTGCGGGTGCCAGGTAAATTAAGCGCCGGTGGCCTGCCAGGGCCTAGCCCTGGTGAACTGTATCCAGCCACGGGCCTTTAATTGCCTAGCCATGCCCAAATGAGATTGCAGCGAGTGAGGCTTGGTCTATACTAGACCAGGAAGATTGGCTTACGGTATACAACTCCAGCTACATAAAATGTGTAGCTGGAGTCAGCTTACCTTAAACTGAGCCTTGGAGGCGTCCACACAGCCAGAGGCTGCTGGGAGCAAATGCTCCTATCAGTATCCCTTACTCCTTGCAAAAGGAGGAGTACCACATGCCGATGGGGGCTGCCCTCAGCATTAGCTTTACAGATCTATGCTAGGTCTTGCGTTAAGTATAGATGTGCCCAGAGAGAGGCTCCTGCAGGGAAGATCCTGAGATTAGGGCAACTGGTTCAGAGAGGAAGGGCTGAAAGCAGCCTGCTAATATAGGAAGGACTCTGTCCAGATCAGGGGAGTTGGGCTATATTTGGCTGGAGGGGTGATTTTTGTAGTTAGTTTTCAACTTTAATTAATAGATCAGCCCCTAAGGAGGACTGTTGTTACTGGACTGGAAAACCTCGTGTGGATTTTTATTTGGTGATTCAAGAAGGGAAACTGAAGTGATGGGGTGTGTGCACTGATGGGTTGCCTAGAGGGCACTAAGAAGCAGCTACTCATATGCACCAGTTTTCCCACTAAGCTGCGCAACAACACAGCTTCACTGGTGATTAGTCAGCTCCACCCAGTCAGAGGTTCAGGACTCTGTGCATGGAGCTGACAGACTGGGTGGGGCTGATTAAGCACCAGTGAAGCTGTGCTGCCCCCGCAGCTTAGAGGGAACACTGATCTGCACTCCTGTTTTCTCCTTCCTAGATCCACTCTAACTCCTCAGTAGGTTTGCCGTCTCTCTCTGACCCTTAATGTGCACTGCCATAAGAACCCCCATCTCTGAATGGATCTGGTTCCCACTATGCAGTTAGAGTGCTTCTACACAGCACCCTAAACTCGAAATAAGATACGCAATTTGCACTACACAAATTGCGTATCTTATTTTGATTGTATTTCAAAATAAGGTAGTTCAAAATTTGGTGCATCTACACAGCGCCAAATTTTGAAACAACATGCTATTTCGAGACATCCCTTAATCCTTGTGGAATGAGGGTTACAGGAATGCCAGAATAATGCGCCCATTATTTTGAAAAATATTTTGAAACAACGGGTGCATTTAAAAGACGTGGGGGTAGCTATTTTGGGATACCTCCAATATCCGAAATAACCCCACTGTCTAGACGTACCTTTAGAGAAAAAACAAGCTGTCATGGAATTTTTGGCTGCCAGAATGGCCAAAGGCCAGGCAGACGGCCAAACGCTGGGAGCTACGTCCATCCCAGAAATGCCAAGGGAATGCTATGGGTCTTCCCATTTCTGATGCAGCATTTTATAATTGTTTGTTTTGTTATTATTGTATCACTTAGAGGCCTCAACCAAGGCCAGTATTCGATGTACTAGGCAATGTACAACGCAATGAAAGGATGGTCCCAGCCCCAAAAAGCTTATGTCATTTATATTTAACGTCAGTGCCATCCTCTTGCCTGCCCGCACTCTGGGGAATTTGCATTTGTGAATGCTTGCATATTGATGTAAATCCTTTTGAGGCAAGTCACTTCCATGAATTATATTTGTTCAGTTTTAATTATTTTTCAGTCCTTACTGTCCAGTCATGAAGTGCTTCATAACTGCTACCCATGCCATGAATCCCTCCTTTGTCATTGCAGATAATGGTAGGAGAAGGAATTCTCTACTGTTGCCTGTCTAAAAGAAGAAATGGGATTGGAGCCGAGGCCAATATTAATGCAGGAGGCTGCAACTTCAACTCTTTCCTTAGAAGAGCTGTCAGATTTGTTGGTGGGTTTTGCGTGTTAGTTACCAAAAATGCCTTTTGTAACACATTTTTGGTTTCAGTTACACAGGTTTTTTTTCTTTAACATAGTCTTTTAGGACAGTGAAAGACAGTTATTGGCACAACTATCGTCCTGCCAAAAAAAGTGCAAGAGAAGTTATTGAATGGTATTGCAAAATAAAAACCACATATTTATAATGCTTCTGCTGTCCATTTTTCTCTTTCATCTATTGCATTATCATCAGTGTTGCTAAATCAGTAATTTGGCTTACCATTATCCCTCCCCCATTTAATTTTTAAGATATTTGGATTTGGTTTTAAATGCATTTTCCCCCCTCTAAAAAGAATCCCAGTTCATGAGCAACACAACAGAAACTGTTTGAGCTGATACCCCTGTCAAACAACATCAGTAGATTTGATATTCCATGTGTGGACGATGGGTGTTTCAGGCTGGATTCACAAAAAGACAGGTATTATGGAAGTCCTCCCTTATACCTGTTAGCCCAATAGTTGGCCCTGGTCTACACTAGTTGGCCCTGGCCCCCATTTCAAAATAACAACTGGAGCATCCACAGTACCAAGTCCGTTATTTCAAAATAACAGGCTGGTTATTTTGAAATAACAACTCCTGCTTTCCACAAGGAATAACGCTTATTTCAAAATAGTTACTTTGAAATAGCGGTAGTGTGGACACTCCCCAGAGACATTCAAAGCAATTACTCCCCAGTGCTTCCTGGGACTCTAAATTGAGGTAGCACATCCACATAAAGGGAGCCTGTCTCACACTAATTTCGGGACTTCCCTGTAGTATGAACACGCTATTTTGAGATAACTCCTGAAATAACTATTAGTTCAAAATAAGTTATTTTGAAATAATTTCCTAGTGTAGACATGCACACTTAGTGCTTATAGGGGAAGTGGGGAACCAGAAGTTCAAATCCCCCCTCTGCCTGTTGAGAAACAGGAATCTGCTGCTTTCCAGGTGTGGGTCTTAACTACTAGGCCACAGCATAGGGGTGTACAATAAAACGGAGGTTGTTTGCAAAGGTTAGCCCCTATCAGGCTGCTGCACTATATTTACCTGCACCTCCACAGATATGCATGATTGCAGTTCCCGTTGGCTGAGGACCGCCGTTCCCAACCAATGGGAACTGTGGGAAGCAGTGCAGACTGGGACACTATTTCCCGCAATTTCCTTTGGCTGGCCGTGGTGATCCATGGCCAACAGGAACTCCAATCATCTGTACCTGCGGAGGCACAGGTAAATATAGTGGCAGCAGCCCTCCAGGGTCTAACCCTGGCAAACCAGATCTGGCCCATGGGCCAGTATTTGCCAACCCCTGTCATAGCACTATTCTAATGCTCTCTGGCCCAGTTAATCTTTAATTACTCAGTTATTTATTAAAGTGGGACAATGTTAACAGGAAAGATGAGCTACCTCCCCAAGCCTCCCAGCAGAATATCTAGCCCAGTGGTTGAAAAACTCTCCTGAGAGGAAGTAGGTGCCTGTTCAAATCGCATCTCCTCATCTGGATGAGACAAGACTTGAGCCAGTGGTCTTCCACACCTCTGGTGAGTGCTCTAACCACTGACCTAAAGGTTATAAGGGAGAGCCTCCTTCCTGGCTGTTGTGTGGGAAGGTAGATGGCTTCATTGATGCTGGCCAGATTGGGTCTCCAAACAAGTTAGGTGGAAAAGCACCTATCTTCCACTGGTTTGTGAATCACTCTGCACAGTAGATCGGAGGTAGGCATCTGCACACACACTGAGACAACATTGCACATCCTCAGAAATAGAGGCACCTACAGAACTTTGGGTTGGGGCACCTGCAGGGCTAGGTGACAGCAGAGCAGGAGTTTTGTGAATTGCAATGGCACTTAAAAATGGAACTTACTTGCCTGTATCTGTGGGGAAATGGATGAAGGCTGCCAAATTCGTTTCACATAAGCCATTGATAAGAAGGCAATTGGGTGTTTTGTTTTTAATTATTGGTGACCATCCAAGTTTGAATTGTCAAGCTATTCTTTGCTCTTCATGTAGAAAAGGGGTGTGCAATAATTTTTTGGGGGGAGGGAGGCACTTCATCAATTTCGGTACATGGTCATGGGCCAGCTCTGGCCCCCTCCAGAAGGGTCAAGGCCTCAGATGGAAGGTGTAGGGCTGGGGGGGCGAAAGAAAGTGAGAGAATGTGAAAGAGAGACACTGTGTGAGAGACAGACTTTGTGACACAGATTGAGTGTGTCTGGCACAGAGACTGAGAAAGTGTATGTGGCAGTGTGTGTATGACAGTGACTGTGTGGGTGGTACAGACTGGGGGTGTGTAACAGTGACACAGAGTGTGTGTGCTGGTTGCTGCAGGGAAAGTTTGAGAGAAGCCACACTCTGTCTCTAAGACAAGGAAAGCTGTCCAGTTCTGTTGTCTTCTCCATCTCCCTGCTCTGCAGAGATAGGGCCTAAGGGAGAGAGAGAGAGAGAATTGGAATCTTAGAAACTGTGCACTACCTCTTAAGGCAGACACTCCTGAGTCACTTACCATCTGTGCTTCAGATTGGAGGAGTTCCGCTGTGTGTCTCCATCTCCTCGACCCCTGCTCTGCAGAGATGAGGTACAGAGTAGGGATGTAATAGTATAGTCAATTAACTGATAAATAAAAGCTTATAGATTAATGCTATAGACTACATGCATTTCCCTCTTCCCCCACCAGTACATTTTTTAGCAGGCTGGACAGCAGCCCAGCTCAGTCCTGGTTCACGCCAGGTCCGGGACCTACCCTTGCTGCGGCTCTGCATTTAAAGTTTATTAGGAGCGGGACGGGCAGGCAGACCAGCTCAGTTCTGGCTCACTGCAGGTCCGGGAGCTCAGACCTACCCCAGACAGGGGCTGTTGCCACCCCGCACTGCTGCCTCTTTATCAGAGTCAGCAGCACAGGACGACAGGCAGCCAGTCTGCGAAAGGAGCTGGTTTTTAAACTAGTTCCCCTCGTGGACCAGTTCCCGCCTGGCACCCCGCACTGCTGCTTCTGATACAGTGGCTGCTGGCCCCGCCCCGGGGACTATAGAAAAGTCCACTAACCAATGAAAATTCATGAGGTTACTCGACTATTTGATTAACCAATATTTAGCATCCCTAGTAGAGAGGCAGGTGGACACCCTGACTTCAGCACTTCCCTTTCCTCTTCCCTCTGCACAGCTTGCAGGAGAATCCTGGGAGCATCTTATCTTCAGGACAGAGCAAGGTGAGGGAGGGGCAGCTGAAGACAGGCTGTCCGCTGTAAGGATGCACCTCTGCTAATCAGCTGGGTGGGCTGGAGAGAAATGCTTGGTGGGCCACATCCGGTCCTTCGGCCTGATTTTGACCACCCATCAAATGAAGGTCACTTGTTGGTGAGGGGCTCAGATACAGTCCTCTGTGCTGCAGAAACCTTGCATGGGCAGAGCCCATGCAAAGGAGGGTGATGTTTTGTGAGCAGAGGACAGCTTCACCACTGCTCCACGTATGCTGGAATGGAGAAAAGTGCTAGAGTGGGCAAAGGAAGAGGTTACCATATCCACACACAGCACAGATTCAGTGGCCAGAAACCCAAAATAGCAGCAGCAGGAGTGGGGGCTCTGGCAAGGCTAGAATAGCCACCAAGGAGGGCTGCAAATTTCCCATATCCTGCTCTACCTGACCTAAGAGGGTCCCTCTTTAACTCCATACAAACCAATCTTAAGAGGTGTATGGATTTCACCCTTAATTTATTCTTTGCACCTGATCTTTCATTATATATCTTGCTTATTCATTTCATGATAAAGCAATAACTTCAGTCTTTCTCCATTTCTCCAATGCAAAAAAACCCCTACTTTAAACAGTAATAGTAGATCAGGGAAACAAATCTAAATACCACCCAAAGCAGGAAAAAGTGCACTGCAAAGCAACCCACATTTACCCAGTATCTGTTGTCTCAGGAATTTGGCATTCAAGACACTAGTGTTATTAGAGAGCAATAAAAAGAGAACATTAGGAGGAGGAATGGTTTTTTCAATAGATGAACTTTTAACAGGAAGTAGAGTTTAACTGAGCAAGTTAGGTTTGTTTGTTTTTTGTAATATAATGAGAAAGAGTGGCACTGTGATTCAAGGGTTAAACCACTCCATAAATACAGACAAGGTCTGCAATGTCCGAAAGTCATTATCCTCTAACAGGTGTTTGGTGGTCTGTAGGAAATGAGCCAGTGCCCTCAGATTCCTTACCAATAGACAGATGTGCATACTGAATACACAAGAATACCACACATCCCAACTGGCATTATTTGGCACCACAGAGGACAGTGTCATGAGAAATAAGTCCTGAATGAACATGCATATTCTCATGCTTAGAGAATAGACCCTCCTTGGGGCAATGTGGGACAGCATGCACGGTCGTTACTTCCATTTCCTGTAATGTCAGTTCGGTATATAAACAGATTAATGAATTATTGATTTATTTAATGTTTTCAGTCATTCAAGACAGATCCTTGATGAATTCCACTAATATCCTTCCTCTCGCCCAACAGTTCTTCTTTTAGTACAACCATGTCTCCTTTAGCCAGTTCCTTACAAACCTTATAATTCTTGTAATAAACCCCATTTTATCCTAATAAGCTAATAATTTCCCAAAAAGAACTCTATAAAATATTTTACTGAAGTTTTGATAGACAAGGAAAATATGGTAGATCTAATCTAAAATCAGTTAGCTTAAGGAAAGATTAGATCTGTGTGACACAGCCTGTTTTTGGTAAACCTGTGTTGCATTTTATCCCATTTTCAGTTTACGTCAATGTCTTTAATTATTCTTCACTTCAGCATGTATTTTAAAACCTTGCATACTATTAATGGTGCTGTAGTTACCTTGATCAAATTTTTCACTTTCTTAAATATAGGTAAATGTGGTTTGAATTTGGTTCAATGATCATAACTAACTTTAACCAGCTGTTTTGTTTTACTTTCTAGGAGTTCATGTCTTTGGCCTTTGTTCTACTGCTCTCATTACTGACATCATACAATTGTCAACAGGATATCAGACACCATATTTCCTGACTGTATGCAAACCAAATTACACATCCCTAAATGTATCCTGCTCAGAAAATTCTTACATTGTGGAAGACATTTGTTCAGGATCTGATCCCATAATAATCAATGGTGGAAGGTTAGTTCCATCTTTTGCTGTGTAATAATCTTGCATACTTGCTTTTACATTATGTAGGTAATCACTCTTATTTTTAATTGTCAGTCCACCTATAGGACTTAATCAGTAATTATCATCAACTCTGAATGAGTTTTGACAGTCATAACAAAACTCAGTGAATATGTTGCTCTTTAGTTCAGTTTACTAAGGCCTAAGAGAAAATTTGGAAGACTATTCAGACAGACTCAGATGCCTAATAGGATGGTGCTATCCACTATTAACTAAATCCACCTTCCCCTCCCCTTTCAAATAGGCACAGTATCTAATTCATTTTTCAACATGGGTTGCTTCTACTGTTACTCTTTATAAGTTCTACATGCTGTGCAGGGAAAGATCATGCCTAAATACCCATATTACCAGGGGTCTCCTTATACCTTAACTACAGTGTACTTCATGAACTTTGTCCTTTATTACTTTTTGCACATTTTCTGCTTGGTTAAGCTGATATACAGACAGACTTTGAGACTGAAAGCCCCTTATTTAAGAAAAGATTGCAACACTGTGAACTTCTCCACACTCCCCAACCAATATAAGCCTCAATCCTGACCTGTTTAGGGTCAAGAGGATAGTTTGTTCTCCCTGGTCACTCAAGGTGCATCTACACTGCAGGGCTTAACTCAAAATAAGCTGCGCAAATTTAGCTACGTCAATTGCATATCTTATTTCAAACTAAGGAGTGTCTACACAGCACTTATTTCAAAATAGAGCACTCTTCCTCCGACTTCCCTTATTCCTCATACAATGAGGGTTATAGGAGTCAGAGTAAGAAGTCCTCCAGCTTGACAGTATTTTGACACTATTTCAAAATAACTGCCTTCTGTGTAGATGCGGACTGAGTTATTTCGGAATAGCACTAGTTATCTCGAAATAGTGTACACATACCCTCAGCGAGATCACTCCTGTTGAGATGGCCAAGTTTATGTAAGGAGATTAATCTGACTTCCATGATTTTAACTTGTACAAGTCTTGTTTTTGTGTGATTGCTGTTGGTCTTCATTTTTAATTTATAACACAACTGTTTCCATTTCTAGTAACTAGCCTCTGACTAACCTGTGAAGAGTAAAGAGCAGCATTTATGTAATTATTCAGCTCATAGTGCAAATTACTCTTCTCTACTATCCCTAAGTGGTCCAGTGGTTTTCCTCATCAAACTCTTCCCTGGTTTATAGTCAAAGTGCCTTTCCCTAATTTTATTCTTAAGTGAGCTCTGGCTCCCAGGGGAGCCAACAGCCTTGCCAGGGCCTTAGGCAGGGGGTGGAGAATGGATCCGTGTTCCTGGAAGGGAAGGGCCTCTTTGGAAGGGGTTGGGCTGGGGTGCTGCCAGCCCTCAGTACCGTCCAGCCCATGGCATGTCCACCAGCCCTGAATGCTGCCTGGAGCATGCTGTGCTGTTCTCCAACAGAGATTTAAAGGGCCCAGGGATCAGCGGTAGAGGCCAGGAGCTCTGGGTCCCTTTGAATCAATGGGCCCTGGAGCAATTGCCCTTTTTGCTACCCCCTCACCCATTGGCAAGCTTGCTGTCTCCTTTGTTTTAGTGCTAGTTTTCTTAATCTGTTTTATACCCTGACAGTTTTGCATTGTGTATTCTTACACTTTTGAGTTTATATTAAAACTAAGCTATCAGAGGAAAATAGTTATCCCCCATGTTTATTTTTAATACCTCTGAGTGGTAGCTCATTTCCTATGCTCAGAGACATTTTCCTTTTAGAACTCTGAATTTATCTACCACATTAATACTAGATGTCATACTTTCCATGCACAAACAGCCATGCTTTTCAGCCAAATTCATTTTATTTTAAAATTAAAAGATAATAAAACAAGGAAGAACAGAAGTAAAATCTCTGAGAGAGCCCTGTATGTGCATCTCCTTTTTAACACCCTGCATTTGCTCTGAATGCAAAGAAGCTAAAAAGCTGAGTAAACAGAAAACAATTTATTTTTATTTTATTTATTTAAAAATATTTTAACCTGCCTCTCTATACAGCTACATATCCAAGTCATGAAATTAAGATCCAGATCTGAACATTAACAAAGTTCAGACAGCTGAATCCAGCACTGTGTTCAGGAGTCCCTCTAGTGAAGCCTCTTTCTCAGTTCATTGGCACAGCTGTCCCTTTGACAGATATGTGGAAACCATGAATACATAGTTTCTTCCACCCAAATTGGGAGAAAAGCTGAGTGCTTTTACCACAACCTATGGAGGCGCTATGTACTGGTGTGGAAGATTTTTGCCTTTATTCCCCATGCTCCTCTTAATGCACATAGATATTCCTTGTGAAAGGCTCTCAAAATTTATAAAGGAGTCAAAGTTCTAGATCAATGACCTAACTAATGAGAAATTCACATTTATTTCCATTTGGCCAGAGTAAAAACTGAGAAGTTGCTAGACATACAGGCCCAAGTTCAGACCAGTAGAACTGCATTCACAGTAGTTCTGAGTTTGGGCCACAAGTTTATTTACATAGAATTATCTAGAGAAGACAAAGCAAAATGAAGAACATAGAAAATTATGATGCAGCCTCTCAAAGGAAAACTAATCCTTTAATTCCCCAGGACTTAGTCTAGAGCAAAAAGATTACATAGCATTGCTATAACTTTCTAAAGGGGGCATACTTACGACAAATTGATATATTTTCTATTTATAGTGCCCCATTCTAAAAGTCAAAGTCATACAAATTCTATTAATCTTCCAGAGACCTTTAAGTAGTATTCTGGTGGAGAACCCTGCTGTACAACAGACTTTATTTTTTTCTTCTCGTGCCCTGTGACTTTTTTATTCTTTCCAGAGAAATGTGGTATTGAAATGTACCATACAAGAGCAAATGTCAAAAGAGACAGAATATCTGGTGAGACAATTTTATTTAGCTACTGCTATTATGGTCCTGGCTGTGAATATTCTAAAATAGATGTTAAGCTACACGTTGTAGCTTTCACCCTCATTATAGCTCTTTATTTGGGATCCTGTCCTGCAATGTACTGAGAGACTCTATCATCTCTCGAAGCTGAGGACCTCCAACACGTTGCAGAATCAGGCCAAAAATTAAGAGTCTTCCATAATCTTGGCATTGTCAAGGAGTCTTCTAATGTTTGTCCTGCTGGTCTGCTCCTTCAGCTATTGCATGAAGAGCCTGGATTACTTTATTGTGAAATGCTCTCTCCAAGTTCCTTTGCCATACATGAGCCTGTCACATCAGGAACTACTGGGAGCTGAACCAGAAGACAGAGCAAATGAAGGTTCAATATGCCTGCCTCCCTAAGACCTGTTATTTCCCTCTTTTCACAACAGTAATATGGGGAGGAAGGAGAAGAAAGCAAGCACAGAGAAGATGCAGGGTTTCTGTGCCATCAGAGGAAAACATTTAGGAGGATGTCAGACTGCTGCAGAAGTCAAGCCTTGACAGTACTCCTCCAGGCCACCTATGAAATTTCAGGGAGCTTTCTGGTTTCCATATTACCAGCCTCCTTTATGGGCCCCCATTTCTTATACTCCACAAGACAGCTTAGTGCTATTCTGGTGGTGTAAAGCTGACCTTCGGATAGCAGACCTTAGCATCAGAGGAGCTCTTCTGCTTAGGGCAGTGGTTTTCAACCTACAATCGGTGCACTGCCTGCAGCCCCTCAGCACGGCTGTGGCCCATGTACCAGCCTCAGGGCCACGCAGGTAGTATTGGTTGCAGTCCATAATGATAAACTAGTTGAGAACCACTGACTTAGGGTGATCCTTGGTTGGTGTACCGCCACTGTAGCAACTCGTATTCTAATCATCATCCTGATTGCCTATACAGGGGGCATAGCTCGGGAAAACAGTGTGTTACCCCAACTCCCTGATGGCCCTACAACCCCAGCTACTACAACAGCTCACGGGCAGCAGTCACAATATAGAGCAGCCCCCAGGAGCGGCATTCATATGGCCCAACATTGGGAGAAGCATGATGGCTTCCTGAGCTGTGCTGAGCACTCTTAGGCCACAGCTAAATATCTGAGCCACAAACTTCACTGAATAAGGTTATTGATGGGGAGATAGATCTATAATTGTGTGACCAGCTGTAGAATAATATGGTTGATGAATAAATTATTCACAAACAATAAAATGCCATTATTTGAGTAGCTCAATAGATGGCTAAACAATATTTCTCAAATAAATTATTCATTTTCCCCCTCAATCAGTAGGACACATATTCATAGAAAAGACTAAGGTAGATAGTGTAGAAGTTGTCTTTAATACTCATTCCAGTCACCAACCACTGAAAGAAAGAATTAATGAAATCCTAATCTGTTTACTGTATAGGAATTTTTTGAAATGAGATATCTGAGCTTATCTCTGTGGGGCCTGATCTTGAGAGGTACCGCATACCCACAACGTGGTCATTGATGGTCATCCACACTTCTCAGAACTAAGCACTTTGAGCCCACTCATCTGAAGACCTGGAATTAGTTGTTGCCCAAAAAAGAAATCTTTCTGAAGTCAATGGAATAATTACATGACTTATATGAACAGACTTTTGCAGGATGAGACCCATCATGAAAAAAAATCCAGAAATGTAATTATATATATTTGCTCCTTTAAAAATCAATTAGCTCAGAGTTCAGCACATCCAAGTAGTTTTTTAACATCAGAAATGACTTGGTGTTGAATATTCAAAACAAACTGATTATTTTTGTAACTTAGGTCTTAGCTGATCCTTTCCCCAAAGTACAAAAAGGGGACTTAAACAAAAAAATGATCTTTTATATTTTTTCTGTGATGTGTAAGTTAAACTGTACCACCCAATGTGTTTTTAAATGAGCAGAAGCACAGTGTATTTGGACTGAAAAACATAATTTGAGTGTCCTTCCTTGGCAGAAAGTCATTCCCGTCTCAACATGCTACTCTGGCAGCCTTTGCAGCTGTATATATTTCGGTAAGTAATCAACTCTGTTCATTATTCATTTGTACTAGCGAAAAGTCAGAGTGTCATTTACTGCCTAGTTTAAAGTGACTTGATTTAGATTGTCACCTAATGTGGTAAGGAAATAAATAAGCTCCTATCCTCTGAGCTTGACAGCAAAATGAAATTACAAATAGCTAAAATAAACTCAACATTGCTATAAAATATACAGGAGGGACACAGTAGTTCCACACAATTTATCTAGCAACATTATCCTTTGTAGTGGAGTATAACATTAAAGCATATTTAATGTTGTGTATTATTCACATACAAAATATTATTTTTGTCTTATAAAGTGATATTTTAGTTTGCTGTTCAAATAACACTTAACATATGCTACCTCTTTCCTTCTTCGCATCATACTACAAACGCTGCATGCAAACTCTAGACACTAGGACAATTTTTTTCTTGTTATAGCTGGATTGACTTCAGTGGAGATACATCAGAAATGCATTTGTCTGATGTGAACAGCTCCACTGATATTTACCAATAGGATTGACTGGCTAATTAATAGCTAGTTGTACCTTTGCTGAATGTTCAATTTTTAATATCTAGAAGATCACGGATCAGAGGCTAGGAACTCAGCAAGATTCAAAGTGCAAGTGGATGTTTATGTGGGTGTCAGGGGGCAACCCCCCCTTCGGGGGGTGCTGCCCATGTTCGGGGCATAGTTTAGAGTTCTCGGGCCCAGTCTCACAGTACGCTGCCCCTGTATTAGGGGAAATATGGCCCACTGGCCTAGTCTCTCAGTACACTGCCCCTGTATTAGGGGAAATACGGCCCACTGGCCTAGTTCCACAGTACACTGCCCCTGTATTAGGGGAAATATGGCCTCCCGGCCTAGTCCTTTGTATGAAGGCTCTGAGGCCTAGTCCTTCAGCCACGCCCCCACTCGCCGGGGTTCAGGGCAGGAGGGGTAGGGGGGACCTGGGCCCTCCCTCTCCACCGGGCCCCGACCGAGGGCCCTATCAGTGGCTGGCTCCCACCACTGTCTCGGCGGGGGTTCCTCCCCGCAACGCGCCGAGCCCTCAGGGGCTTTTCCAGTTCCCTGCCCTGGGTCGCTTCCTACCCCCTTCCCCCGGCCCGTAGCGCTCCCACCTGTCGGCGCGAGTCGGGTGGCTGTAGTGGCACTTCCCAAGTCAGCATTGGGGTTTGCGGTGGCCGGTCGGTGCCTGGGTCGCAGAGGGTCGGCCGGCGGCTCCGTCGTTGGGGTCGAGCCCGGCTTGGGCCTGGCAGCAGCACGTCCAGCGGGCCTGGCGACTCCCTCTCTGGCGGTCGGGTCTGCAACTCAGGAGGTTGGGCGCTAGCTCCGGCTCCAAGGGCGGTCTGCCCCTTCTGAGCAGGCCTGCAGCCTTTTATACCCTGGCTCCCCTGGGAGCATGCCCAGTAGGGCTGAGTGGGTGGGGCCCTCTCCGCCCCCTGCGCCAGGTGGTTTCCCTGGGCTTGAGTGCGGGGCAGGGCCACTCCATCACAGTGGGCAACAAGAATATCCAGAATTAATGCTAACAGAGGATTGGGAGCAAAGTAAAACCTCATGTTTCAGGGCTTAAACCCATTTCTGCAGACTGTTCTGTGTGTGTACGGTGTTTAACATATTGGGGTCCTGATCCATGACTGGGACTTCTAGGCACTACTGTAATGCAAATAAATAATAAATAACATTCACCATTACTGATTACATTGAAACCTTCATGGGAAGCAGAGGAACGATTACCCCACATCTGCCTATGGTGGGGGTCTTTAGCACCTTCCTCTAACACATAGTTTCTCATCCTTTTCAGGTTAGTGATTCCTTATTCAAAGCCAAAATATTCACCATCCCCTTACACTTACTATAAAACTAAGAATAAAAATGTTTTAAAGATAAACATGATAAGTCTATATAAGTTAATTGTGTGCGTGGTTACATATTCAATAGATAGTACTTGACCATGAAAGCTAAGAGAAATGGAGGAGCAAGATTTTCTTTGCTTTAGATTATAATAAATTTTTCAGCACCTCATGATTGCTTTCTGTGACATTAACCCAGCAGTCATGACCGACTGGCTGCAAAACACTGTTCTCAAGCATCTGGTACTAGCCAGTCTCAAAAACATTGTATTAGATGGCCCATGGGTCTCATTTGGTAGAACAATTCCTATGCTCCTCAAGCACTAGCTCCTTAACTAGTTATATTTGCAACACATCAAATCCTTACTCAAGTCCAGCTTGCACTGCTTCAGTGAGAGTTTGGTTTGGATAAGGACTTTGGAAGTGGTCTCATTGTGACTAAAGATTTTTCTATAGCAGTTGAATGGATTTTACCAAGATTGAAAAATAAAATCAACAAAATTGATGCTAAAATAATCTACCAGGCATTCCTCTGTATTCACTTGAAGAAAAAGTACATAAAATAAAGTAATGTCCTCTTACCTCAATCTGAAATTACATAATCACTTTTTTTCCTTTTCCAGATGTACTTCAATTCCACTTTAACTGACTCCTCCAAACTTCTGAAACCTCTTCTCGTCTTTGCATTTATCATCTGTGGCATTATATGCGGCCTGACTCGTATCACACAGTACAAGAACCATCCAGTAGATGTCTATTGTGGTTTCTTAATAGGAGGAGGAATTGCTCTCTATTTGGTAAATACAATATGAATGTGTTCTAAGTTTTAGAAAATAAAAATCATACAGGACAGTAAGGGCTGTATGAAATGCCCTCACCAGAGGACGGTTTTAGAGGCAATAGATTTTAGAGTGACAGAAGGAACAGGAACATGAATAGACTATTGAAACCATACAACTGTATATATGAAAATGGTCAGTTCCTGCATATTGCAACCTGATCAGGAATTGATAGGTGAATGCCCTATAAAATGACAAACTTATGTGAAGACTTACAAAATTCACTAAAAATTGAATTGAAACACAGTCAAACATTTCTTGACTCAGCTTGTCCCTAGGCTGTTGCATGATGGCTGACTTCAGAGACTCTAAATACCCGGTAGCCAGGAAATCTGCCCTGAAAACTGAAAATCAATGGGGAAGCAGAATAAGGGCAGTTAATACTACGTAATTACAAATAGATCTGGGAATAATGCAAGGAATTAACCTGAGTGATTAGCTCAAGCATTTGGACTGTTTATGAAACAGTCCCTCTCACTAGAATGCCTTTAAATGATTATTTTACAACTGGCCCACTGAAAGTGTAAATATCATGAAGCTAAACCTTGTTAAGTCATGCATAACTTGGGAGCCAATTGATACTAAGCTTATAAATTGTTCTATCATGTAGAGACTGTATTACAGTCACTATGCAGAAGAAAGGGCAGAACCACTGAGCAGAGAACTAATCAGGCTGTAACAAGATTCAGAGCAGTCAGTTATGTGTAAATATTTCTTATGCAAGGACCAGGAATTGTGAAAACATTATTTGAAAAACAAAATATTCTCTCTTGCACTGTGGCTGCTGCTTTGTAAGAGGGGGAACACGGGCGGGGCGGAGTGGGGGGGGAGCGGAATACCCTCCACTAAGTTATTTGCTTAGACTACATGGTGTAACAAAGGATCACAATGGCATGACTTTATACTTACCTACAAGTACAGAACTGAGGGCAAAGTTTGGAACAATGAATGAGGTTTGCATTGGTGAGGATAAATAGCAATGGAAAGAAAACATACTGGACAAATTTTGTCAATGTAACTATATTAATATGATCCGTGTTCTGTGCATTTAAAGCCATGGAAGTGGCTAAAATATTTGTTTTTCCATAATTGTCTAATGCTTCTATCCAAATATCAGGGTCTGTATGCTGTGGGTAACTTCTTACCAAGTGAGGAGAGTGTGTTACACCAGAATCTGCAAAGAGAACCACTACGATCTTTTACAGACCTTAGTCAAGATGCCAACAGAATTTTACCAGGCAAAAATGGTGGCAGCAATGATGGACTTTCCTCTCACCATTCTGAGAGTATTCTGAATAGAAACCACAGAGATTCCGGATCCCTGACCAACATCAAGAGAGCAAATGCTGATGTAGAGATTATAACCCCACGAAGCCCCATGGGAAAGGAAAATATGGTTACTTTCAGCAACACTTTGCCGAGGGTCAACACGCCATCACTGGAAGATCCAGCCAGACGAAATGCAACAATCCATGCATCAATGGATTCTGCCCGTTCCAAGCAACTTCTTTCTCAATGGAAGAACAAAAATGAAAGTCGAAAATTGTCTTTGCAAGTAATAGAAACTGAATCTGGCCATTCACCACCAAGGTCTATTGAAATGAGATCAAGTTCTGAGCCATCCAGAGTAGGTGTTAATGGTGATCATCATGGCCCCAGCAATCAGTACCTGAAAATTCAGCCTGGCAGCGTCCCGGGTTGTAATAGTGCTGGCCTTTCGGGTGGGCTAAGAGTCTCTATTCAGTCACGTCCTGGTTCTTCACAGCTAGTCCATATTCCTGAAGAGACCCAGGAAAATATAAACACATCTCCCAAAAGTAGCTCAGCCAGGGCCAAATGGCTGAAAGCTGCTGAGAAAAGTGTTGCATGTAGAAGCAACAGCCAGCCAAGAATCATGCAAGTAATAGCCATGTCAAAGCAGCAAGGAGTGCTTCAGAGCAGTCCTAAGAATTCAGAGGGCAGCATGGTCACCTGTACTGGAGCCATCCGATATAAAACTTTGACAGATCATGAACCCAGTGGTATTGTACGAGTTGAGGCCCATCCAGAAAATAACAGGCCCATAATTCAGATGCCATCAGAAGGTGAAGGGAGTGGCTCTTGGAAATGGAAAGCTCCTGAGAAAGGTAGCCTTCGTCAGACTTACGAACTAAATGATCTCAACAGAGACTCTGAGAGCTGTGAATCCTTGAAAGACAGTTATGGGTCTGGTGACAGGAAAAGAAGTAACATAGACAACAGTGAGCATCACCATCATGGGATTACTACTATAAGAGTCACACCGGTGGAGGGAAGTGAGATTGGCTCAGAAACTCTGTCCATTTCTTCGAGCCGTGACTCTACACTTCGAAGAAAAGGTAACATTATTTTAATCCCTGAAAGAGGAAGCAGCCCCGAGAACACCAGAAACATCTTCTATAAAGGAACATCCCCCACAAGAGCTTACAAAGAATGAAAGGAGGCGTGTCAAGCTGATCCAAGAATTAACACATTTTGATAAAGCTTGTGCTCGATTCCTTTTTGAGCTAATTTAGAAATATTCTTGGTGTGCCAAATTACTGACCCTCGACCTGACTATCGTTGGACATTACTGATGTATGGTGTGCATGAGCTTGTGGATTTCATGTGGTTGGGGGGAAAAGCACAATGCAAGAACCTAATGTGAAGAGTTTTCTTACAATTTGTTTCATCAGACCACAATCATTCTCTGGGGGTCATGATATCAGTCAAAATGATGCTCTTGAACACAGACACTTTATTTACTGAATGTGCCAACTTTTTGATTTAATTTATATTTATGTCTGAGGACAAATGATTTTTTCACAGCAAAGGCTGTATCAGTGTTGTTCTATATTCACCTTTGCAGATTTTGCACCAAAACTTTATTACAGAATGGTGCTGATTATAACTTTACATATTTTGAAAATTTACATACTTATTAAACTTTACCAACACATGACATATTGATGTGAAATTACTTTAAAAGTAATACTATTAATACTATGACGATGCTGGCTGCATTCATGTAGAGTAGGAAATACAGCTTTGTTATAGTGGATTTATCACATTAAAAGATTGCAAAGATTTTGTGTAGTTCTTTGAAATAATGTTTACTGCAACAAAAATATGTGGGTGACGTTCCATTAGAGTGGAATAACTATTTAGTTTGAATAGTTTTGCTACTGCTGCTGCTCAACTTTTGTTTAAGTACAGGTGCTACTAACGAAGAGGCTTTTTCTTAGTAGGCTGTTTTAAATATTGTTTTTAAGGGGGTCTTTTAAAGTACATAAAAATACAGATTTTGCATTTTTACCTCCTCTCATTTTGTCTCTCTGTAGACCTTATATTTTTCTGTTAATTTCCAACTAGATAATGTTTGACACTGATAACTGCAAATGAATTTGCTCTGAAAGAAGGTTTGCCATGAAAACTGAAATTGTTACTGATCAGTTGCTAGCTATTGATTAACAAGCATTCTAGCTCACACTTGGATGTACTCACCTCACCTGCTTAGCACAAAATGTCCATAAGCTTCACCCTCATCATAGTGCACCTTTATTTATAATGCTTTGCTTTAAATTTGGAATGTCTTTGTATGCAGAATCAATACATGAGTACTACGTTGTGCTTTGGGTGCCGTTAGGGTCCCTGAAACAGACTCAATAAGAGCCTCCTTAAACATGACTTTTTTCAGTTAGAAATCACGAGGACTGTGTCCTGGGGTTGGAGAGTCTATAGAACTTCTAATGACATAATCCTTTCTGAAATGCTTTTATAATATGAGAAAATAATTTGCCTTCTTGGAATCTGTGTGCCCAAGAATTACTAAACTGGACTCTAAAGAAAACTAACATGGCTTTGTCCTGCACATGCAGGAAGACAGACAAGATATAAAGGATTTGGTGAGGCTGCAATTTTATTAATTTAACTAATCTGGGAACTTGTTTCCACCTAGTGGATCAGTGCCCCAACACTCACCAGATGGTCCCTAGCCAGTTGCTGGGACCCCAGTGTTCTCCGCACAGCGGAAGGCTAAGGAGCTGGTGATAACGGGCTTTCTTCCTGCTGAACCAGATGTTAGGAGCCTAACATTTCTCTCCAGCTTCTTAAGGGGAAGGCACCCTTTAAATCCATTTCCAATTCTGGTTCATGAGGGAACCGGGCCCTTATGGAATGAGTACTGTACTGGACACCTTCCATCTGCTAAATTGCAATAGCTTGAACTTCGTCTCCTAATCTACTCCACTGGGTCACTAAGCTGCAGTGGAGAAGGCGAGAACCCCAATCTGGCAGTAAGGGAAAAATCCTTCCTCTAGTCTTAAATAAGGTGCCTAGTGCAATGCTCACAGCTGATCAAACACGCCCAGGATCTACTTTTAATCCCAGGGGCAGGAGGCATGGAAGGGGATTCCAGCCAGAAGACCAGGGCTCATAGATCCTCTCCCCACACGTCTCCCCCGTCTAGTGTACAGGGGCCAATGATTTACCTGGGCCCTACTCACTAGCCCACCACTTCAGGTGAGGCTTCTCCCCAACCCCAATTCTGAAAAATAAGGGGGCAGGGACATTCTTAATGGACCAGTATCTGTTTTTCCCTCCAGTCTGAACAAAGACAGCCCCCAACCTCATTACACACTCTGCCTCAGAAATTCCGAAGGGTGAATTCTGCAGATTATGTTTAAGGAAATATCTCATGGTGTTGCAGCCTGCTACTAATGGTGAGTGTTATTATTGGGCACTATAGCTAGTGAACTTAACCACAGAAACTAGGGAACTGTGAGAAAAGCAATTTTTAGAAAATGCATTTTCAGATTATATTTACAAGGTTTGTTTAGTTGTTTTTGTGTACATGTAGGATATAGTCCTAGGTATTTAATATCAAACCTTTTTTTACACATTTCCTAGGGATTATAAACATATGGATTGTCTTGGATAAAAAACTTGTTGGCATTAATTTAGTTTGGGTACACAATAAAGCAGGTAGGATTAGCTTTAATGGAATGGGTATGACACAGTCATTGTTGGCCTATATATGCAGGAGGGTATGTAAGTAGATGAAGCTGAAAAAAGAAATGGAAAACTGCAACTGAAAATATTGGCAATAAACCAAGAATTTTACAATACTCTCTCCAGTAATATAACTGTTTTGGAGATAACAGGATTTCTGGTGGGAGTGGTTGTTCTTTATTCCTTGGTTTTAGCTGGGCCATTTATGGGCATCTAGCATATGTTGCTTTTACTACTCTGAAATTTGCTGCATTATTTCAAGTGCAGTGTGATATTTTTCCTATGAAGCTTTCCTATTTCTTAACAAAAGATTTTAAAGCACTTGTGTAATCATTGAAATTGTGTTCTTTACATAATATATTGATATATTCTTTTTTTACTCAAAGTGCCAAAGTCTACTCTTTTTAATAATGGCTTATCAAATTATATTACATTAGAAAACAAATGTAATAAGATATACATTGGAACTCAGATCTCTGCATGTATATCTGATAAGAAGCCTTTTGTAAAATTAACCCGTGTTTACATTCCACTAATACCTTAATTTAAAATTAATCAAATAAATTGACAGGTGGCATCTTCTTAGTGTTCTAATTTTTCTTACTTGCTAATGAGGGAACCAATTTCTTTGTTAGGCTGTGCTTTACTGAGAAAAAATAAAATTAAATATGTTTTTTCAATGAGAATTCTATATATAAAGTATTTGTGTTTAATAAAATGTTATGCAATGTTTTCAAATGGAAAAAATTTGTAAATTGCTAGAATGTATTTTGTTAAGTACAGATCAATGCTACTGTGTGGATTTATTGTGCTATCATAAAAATAAAGACTAAATTCCTCATTTGAAGTTCAGTCATTTCATCTGTAGCACAGTAGAAGTCAATTTCCCATTTCCCATCTCCTGGTCCTCTTCTCTTTTTTTATCATTAAGAAATTGACAGCACTAAAATCCCAGCCATTATACTTGCCTTCTAAGACAGAGGTGTGGCTTGCCTGGATCCAGCCCCTGAGGCTCTGGGGTTTCCCCCCAGCAGTGGAGAGCCTGTGCTGGCACACCACCTCACCGCAGGGCAGGAGTGCACAAAATCTACTAGCCTGGGTCCCCCTAGGCTCTGGTGCGTGAGGGGAATGTCTTTCTGCTTTTCTGTCGGGATCCATGTCAATGAGGGCTTGTGGGGTTTTTCTTCTCGCTTGTGTGGGGCCCCCTATTGATAGTGGCCCCCGACCCAGAAATGGTTCCCCACCCCTACTCTAAGGTATGCAGAAAGTCATATAAGATATACAGAAAGTCATGTATAAGATTTAGAAGATATACAGAAAGCCATAAGAAACTGCTTAAGAAAATAAAGTCTTAGATCTACATGAAAAAAATCCACAAGAAAATGTGAGGCCAGTGAATCTGGACGTGAAAGCCCTCACCCTAAGCCTGTTAAAGTCAATGGAAAGAAAGCCTTTGATATCAATGTACTTTCAACTGGGCATTGCCATTTCCACAAAAGGGAACAGCGTGGTTTTTCATTTGTTCTCAGTAAAAGGCAGAGGTTTTTTGCTCTGCTTTTTGTCATGAAATTTTAGAGGGTGAACTTTGCCCACATAATTAGCAGTGTTCGAAATACCAAAAAAAGGGTGAGGAGAGGGAGTCAAGTGTGCACAGAAGGAAACTGAGAAATACCATATATTAATTGTTGTGAGATAACTTCTTAAATATGGTTGCCCCAATTGGTTTGTTTGTCCCTACTTGCTAGAGCTGAACAAATGAAGCAAAACAGGGGTGGGGGGGTGGTTACAATCATTTTTTTGAATTGATTAATTCATGCCACCCACATTCAAACCCTTTTTGTGTTCATTTTCTGAGGGCATACACAACAACAAATGACTTAAGCTTGTCACACATGATTCACACTAGATGTTTTATACTTTATATTGTATGAAACACTGATAGACATAGCAGAGGGACAAAATATCAACAGCTTTCCCCCTAATCCCTGGAAATGTAACCTAACACTTAATAACCTTTGGGCCAGGACTGTGGACATAAATGCAATTACTTTGTAACTGACAAGAAATAATACAATTAAAATAATCATGCAGCCATTTAATCTTTGAGCATCCTAACTTGGAACAATGCATCTAGCAAGGCTTGTGATATTCTGAAAGGAAAAAAGTTTAACATTTCTCTATGTGGCAGAGGGGTGGGCACATATGGTGGGTTAGGACCAGCTCTCAGGTAATAGTTTTCTGTACTTCAGATATCTAAGAAAAACCAAGGATAACCTAAGGTCAACTAGAGTTATTGTCATCCGTTTCCAAATCACATTACTGCTGCATATGGTGGCCATGTACATAAGAGAGAAAACAAGAAGAAGAATCTGAAACCTGTCAAGTATCTGCCCTTTCTAAATAGAACATATTTGAAAGCCCCATTCTCATTACACCAAATAATTTAGAGCTATAATTAGCATTTGTATTGTATCCATTAGCTGTTGATTTTTTCCCTTTTGTTGTAACTGCTGAAGAGCATTTAGCTTGGTCATTATAATATCTGTTTTATATTATCACTGTTCAGGTTTTTAAAAATTCTAGATCAATGAACATTGCTAAGATAATGTTATATATTTGAGGACAATAGCTCAATTTACTATGTCTCCAGGAAGAAAACATGACAACACAATGAGTACTGAAAACAAACAGTTTGCACAGTTTGATTTTTTTTTTAAATTTCCTCTGCCCCCTACCCTGGCTTTCTGCTTACCAGAAAGACAGCAACAGTCTTTTGGACCTTAAAAATGATAATTTTACTCCAATAAATAACAGCTTGCCAATAGCTCATACCATACATGTATGCTAAACATTTGTCTCTCAAGCACCACAAGTATATACAGGGCACAGCTGGAAAGACTTCTTGACAACATCAACTTTTAACATGCCTGACAATGGTTGGTTAGTGGTTTCATATGTAAAATTGTGGTCCACCTACCAGTTTGGTTAGATGATGTTTTCGTGAAGTATCCTAGAGTGGCAATAAGTCCGGGCAAATATGAGCTTACATATACTAGAGTTGTCAAGAATGCAGTGGCATGTACAAAATGGAAAACTCCTCTACTTAAAATGGCAGTGTTTTATAAGTTATTTGAAAACCTGGCATAATATGCTCTAGTGCAGTCGAGACAGACAATTTTCTTCAAAGGTGTTTCACCCTTTGCACTTACGTATTTGCAAAGCACCGTGACAACACTACCTAATTAATCCTTAAAAGTCACTATGCCCTGTGAGGTAGGAAAAAAAATCTTATTTGCATTGTGCACTTCGGTGTGCTGACACAAAAAGAAAAGTTATCTGTAGAGCTCATTGCATCATAGTAGACAAATATTTTAGTAGACAAATAAGTAGAGCCATTTTCCATCTAAAAATGTAGTGAGAGAACATTTTGGGGATATCCATCCTGCTCTATTGCTGGTGCATATTATGACTCTTTTTCAATGAATGCCAGCTACACTTGTCAAATAAATTATTCACCATATATATTTTTCCATTATCTCATCAGCCTGATTTATACAACTTGCTCACATTCACATACCAAGACACATTTGAAGACCAGGACTAGAACTCCAAAGTGTCTGCATTTCAAGCCTACATTGAATCCAGGTTGGACTACACTATGACTCCCAGCTGTGCTTTACGTTGCAAGATGCTAACCATACTTTAAATAAGACGTTATCAGTGGCTGAACATTCTATTCCCTAGCACATCAATAAAAGTAGCTGGGGCTTATAGAAGACATCGGTGGCTATTCCTGCTTGTATTTTTACCCACCAATATTATCTAATAGAACATCTTTTTTGTCACAACAGAGAGGAAAATTTTCCAATTGGATTTTTCCAACATGGAGGTCTCCATCTACTATTACAAACATCCTTGGGCTTTCTTCCTATTTGCACAGCTGCAGGTTGTGTTTCTGGTAGTAAGTAGTATCTGAATGCTCAGGTTGTTGAAAACCATAAATGGGGCTGTTACATGTACTGACCATTTATGAGGCTCATTTCCTGTGAGCTGCCATGGTTCAGATGCCAAGTTTAACTGCCCTGCTTTGTCAGCAGTGATAATTAGATCTATAGCCTGTGGTACTCCAAGGATCAGATCTGTAAAATTCAGAAAGTAAATAAAAGAGAAGGGGATAGTCCCACATTTGGCAATAAGATGTTCCAATGATAAATAGGACTGTTACATAACTACCTGCCTCTCATGGTTGGTGGCTGTCCTACACTACAACATGCTGCCTCTGTTTTCCCCTCTGCAGGGCTCTTTAAGAATTTATTTGCCACTGGTAGTTCAAAAAAATCTCAGCTTAGGGGCCACTTTATTCAGTCCTCTCTTACACTTCAGCTCTCTTGGCCTTTATAGTCTCACCCAGTTCAGTGTTTCTCTTCTGATTAACCCAAAAGAACATACAACTCAAATATATTTTTCAGCCCAGTTGGCCTTTATAGTATTTTCCTTGCTCGGCAGAGATCTCTCCCAGGTCTCCCTGCCTGGAGAGCTTTCTCCCTCTCTTTGCTTCAGTTCTACCCCTCTTGATTCAAGGACCTGAAGCCACCCTCTTACTCCTTGAAGCATCTCCAAGTCTAGCTCATTGTCCTGGGCTTCCTCCCTCCTCTACAGCTTCCTGCCTTTTTTATTATATATGCAGGCCTTCAGACAGTGGGGGGCCAAGGGACAGTTGCCCTGGGGCCTGACAATTCAAAGGAGCCTGGGATTCTGGCTGCTGCTGATGCTGCAGTAGCATCATTTCTGAAGGCTGGAGGGAAAGGGGTGCATGACAGTCTGGGTTGTGCTGAGGGCTGACTACCCCAGCCCCGCCCCTTCCGGGGATGGAAGTCCATACAACTTACCCCAGGACCCCTGTGGTGGCTGTCAGCTGAGAGAGAGAGACACACACACACACACACACACACACACACACACACAGAGCGGTCTCATGATTTCCCTAAAGCAGGGTGGGAAATCTTTTTTGGGTCAGGGACTGCTGATGCAGAGAAAAATCATTTGGGGGGTTCACACAAGTGAGAAGAAAAAAACCCCAACCTTTCACTGATGTGGCCCCTGACTGAGAAGAAGAAAGACATTCCCCTCACAAACCAGAGTCTGGGGGGCCCAGGCTAGTAGAGTTTGTGTGCTCCAGCCCCACAGAGGAGTGGTGAAGGGGTTGGAGTGCCAGCACAGGCTCTCCAATGCAGGGAGGGGGGCTAAGCCTCAGGGGCCAATCCAGGTAAACTGGGGGCCACATCCAGTCCCCAGACCTGAGGTTTCCCACCCCTGCCTAAGGTGAGGCTCATTTCAAAATCAGGGTTGGCTTAGCTTCACGCTTTCCAGTCTCTGGACAAGCCACCCTGTTACAGGGATTAAGCAGTAGAAACATCACAGTCTGTTTGGTGAATAGGATTTCCAAGTGTCCAGTATTGGCCCAGATGGTCCAGAATTTTTGGCTTCTGTGCGGGGAAAAAAAAACAGAAAAAATGTCTGGTATTTTCTGTTATTCTTGGACAGGAAGCTGCTCTGGACATTCTTCTGCTGCCACGTCTGGTGGGAGCGGGCAGATTTCAAGGCGCCGTGACACTTTCTGTGGTTGTTTTTGTTTTTTTGCTCAACAACTTTGTCCCCCAGTGTAGGTTTTATTTTCATTTATTTATTCATTTATTTGGCTCAACCAATTTTTTCCACCGCCACGTTCGGTATTTTTTGTGAAACTATCTGGCAACTCTATAAAAAGGTGAACCTAATATAGCAACTAACAAACTGAGTAAGATACAGCACTTGGCTGAAAGGGATAATATCTGCAGATAGTAAGGGGATAGGTACTTTTAAAATGTCCTACATTTCTCCTGTAACTTTATTACTATGCATGAGAAATTAACATTCTCTTTTTTCTATTGTTCTTTATGATACACAGCTAGTAAAAGATTTAAGAGATAGTTCATGACATAAATGGGAAAAAAAACATGTAAAACTAGGATTTTCGAAGGAATCTAAGATAAAAGTTAGGTGCTTTCCTAAAGAAGACTGAGCACCTGTACCAAAACATTAAATAATTTTCACTAAATCTATACCTGAGATTTTAAAAAGCCTAGTGGGCAGATAATTAATATGTTCAGATTTTACTTAATTCCTATGACAATGAGCATAACATTGATTGAAGAATGAGCAGAGGGGAGGGCGGAGGGAAGGAATCACATGCATCCAAACTAAGATAAACAATATGCCTTTTTTACATAACCTCCAGAGCTTTGACTGTGGGAGGCTTGGAAAGACACAGCTAACGAGAAATTGCTTTTAATCTAATAAGTGAAATAAAAACAAGAACACATAAGTCAATAGAAGATTTAAAACATGTAAGTGCCAATTATGGAAGAGTACTAATTAATTTACTTTGAGCAGGAGATTAAGAAAATGAGATGGATGCTTACCGTGAAAAAGCTACTCGTGATTTTTTTATGTACATTTGCATTGTACTTCCCTCTGACTCAGAATAATGGTTCCTTTAAACAACAGTGAAACAAATGTAGTGTTTAATTAATACAGGCATCCCAGCAGGGACTGTGAGCTCTCACAATAAGCAGAATCAAGCCAGTTTACAGTTTGGATGGGGACATCACTAAGTGGTGTGGGAAATGATGTGAATGATTCAATACATGGTTCTTTTCCCATAAGGCCTTATTTTAGTTCTACTCAAGGGAGGTTTGCAATTGGCTTCAACAGGGGTAGCACTGGGCCATAGTACCGAATTAGTGCTCCTCCCAAACAAGCAAAATATGGTGGAACTGCCTTTCAGATGAGGTCCTGAAAATGATGGTGCTGGTAACTGTGGTAAGTAGAAAATTCATGATCATTTTCATAAGCAGGCCCAGCCAAAGAGTTTGCAGGGGCCAAGGCGGCATGTTGTGGTTGGCTGCACCTCGTGGCCAGGCAGCTCCCTGCCAAGGCAGTGAGCGAGCAGCTGGGCGAGTGGGCAGGTGCCGGGCAGTGCGGGGCCCTGAAGGCACAGGGCCCAAGGCATCCACCTTGCTCACCTATTCCTAAGGCTGGGCCTGTTCATAAGGGCATTGATTTTGGTGACATGTCCAAATTATTTTGGAGTAATTACATCCTGCCTTCATAAATTCCCCTTGGAATCTAATTTAGTTTTCTGTTAATAGCATTAAATAGCTCAGTGAGGATCAAGTCCAGACAAAGACAAAGTCCTTGCCCTGAAGACCTTAAAATGTAATGCCCAATCATGCAAGGAGATAAACATAGTGATAAGGACCCACCTGGAGAGAGTTCTTTCCATGGTTAGGCCCAATAATGGTTTCTCTCCTAAATGGCCGTGTGTTAAACGTGTACATGTACATATTAGAATCTAATGTTTTGTTTTAAAATCCATACCAATCAAGCTGATTTGTCAAAAAAGGCCTGAACCATATAAATTGTATTGCATTGATATTAATAGAAAATGTAAAAAATCATTATATAAGAAAATGCAGCAGAGCAATCTGTACTGGCTGAGGATACAGAAGGGCTGTACTAGTAAAATAATATTTTTAAAACTATACTAAAGGGCTATTGTATATGTTATTTCTTTAACAACATAAGAACGTGCATACTGGGTCAGACCAATCATAGAATCATATGGTTGGAAGAGACCTCAGGAGGTCATCGAGTCCAGCCCCGTGCCCAATGCAGGACCAACCCCAACTAAATCATCCCAGCCAGGGCTTTGTCAAGTCGGGACTTAAAAACCCCCAGGGATGGAGATTCTACCACCTCCCTAGATAACCCATTCCAGTGCCCCACTAATATCCAATCTAGACCTCTCGCAAACGTCCATCCAGCCCAGTATCCTATTTTCTGACAATGGCCAGTGCCAGGTGCCACACAGGTTATAATCAAGTAATCTATCCCATCACCCATTCCCGGCTTCTGGAAATAATTGATTTATTTTAAAATGCATATTTTATAAAAACGATCAGTCTGTTACTATAGTATAACACTTCAGACCATGTGGTGGTGCTGATAAATACATTTCTGTTCCTTGGAAAATGTGTGTTCTATTTGCGTCTGTCCCACACCCTAAGGTGTGCTTTACCCTGAATTACTATATGGCTTGCTTTGTCTCACTGTTTAAATACACAAAAGTTTTCTTTGTAACAGTCAGGCAATGATTGATGTCCTGACCTTGCAATGAGTTCAGTTACAAAAGAACCTTTCAGAATCCCTTTGATGATCCCTTTGAATCATCAGGTTTTAAAAAAGTGAATTTGTTAGCCAGACTGGTGAGTGGCCGATATTAGGCAGTAATAGCAGAAGATCACTAAGCAAGTTATGAATATCTCAGTGGTCTGCTGGTACAAACAGTAACCTGTTACTAGAGTGATGGGGAAGAAATCTGTTGTCATGGAAACAAATGGAGCATAATGGAAAAATCTGATAGATGTACAGCAACATAGCTTCATTTTAGACAAACACAGCTCAACAGCCTACTATACCTAGCATCTAACTTGCCCTTTGTTCAATGAGAATTTTGAATTTAAAATCTTAAACTGACATGTAAAAGTTACTTATAATTTAGGTAGTTCTATAAACTTCACATTGGGAATAACAAAACTTAAATTTATTGAAAATTTAATATGAAATGAAATAGACATGCTTTAAATAAACATTGAATACAATTAAATCTTTTGTGTAAATATGTTCCAAACAAATAAAAATATGACTACAGGTCTTAGTCCTATAGTTCTTACACAGACAAAACTCATGATGGAGGTAATGGGAGTTTTGTTTATGTAGGGACTGTTTGAAACAAAGAGTAAGGTCCTAATTCATATTCCTAATGCAAGAAAATCTTCCATTGAGGTCTACAGTATTTTTGTTTATTTAATGAGCAAGCAGCTGAATCGCCTTTAGCTGTGATTCATCTTTGCCCCAATGCTGAGCCCTGTGCAGGGCCCCAGAAAACATGCCTCCTCAACCTCAGAGCTGTTAGACCCTGGCTTGACCTGTCTCTCAGACTAGAGAGTGGCAAACAATATGGGGCACAAACACTGTAGACTCCATTTTTTCATCTTGAGTTAAGGAGTTTGCCTTGATTCAAGACAGCTGAACAAATTTTAGTCATTGGTTTAATAATATCGAACTGTAACAAAACCGTAACAGTGTTAAGTCAGTGGTGAGCTCGTTCTATTCTCATTAACATCTCATTCTACATAGTTTTTTAATTGTTCTTCTTTTCTCTGTTCAAAAAGCTTTATTGGATTTTACAAAATATAAAGATATCAAAACATAGCCAAAGAGATATCGCAATACATAGGGAACAGAGACCTCTCCTTCCTTTGCAGCATTACAAATGGCTTGAGAAATACCGGGTGCCACATTCTTATTCCAGGATGACAGGAATAAAAATGGCCGGATGCTTCCTTCTCCAAGAAATGCCCCCACACAAAAGCAGTGAGATCTGGAAGAGTGTGCTTACAGAATTGCTTTGGATTTTTCTCTCAAAAAATTAATTGGGGCTTGTTTTATCCTCCACAGAACAGTCTGGAGTTCCCCACACTAAATATTCATATTGCAAAGGATCAGCTCAAGTCAAGAGGAGGGGAAGGAGAAGAGGAGGGGGAAAGAGGGGGAAATTTCAGCAAAGACAATATGTCCTTTATACATCTACCGTGTTCTCTCGGCCTACATTAGCAAATGCTGGCCTCTTCCTTCAGGTATATATGGAAGGATGCTGAATGGAATGGTTTGTATTTCTAGGGTCTCACCAAGTTTCTTGTTTTAATATTTTATGCTTTTGTCTCCTGAGCCAAAGTTATATGGTTGCCAATTGATTCCCACCACCGTATTTTCTGTTTCTATAGTAACTATGCCAGTTGTCTGCTTAGCCATTTATAAAGAATCTTTTCCATTTTTAATCACTCTTCTGCAGTAACAGGGAGGGAATGCCTGAAAGTCACATATTAATTCAAGGAGATAGGTATTTTATTTGCAAATCTTGGTGCATCTGTAGATAAATATAGAAAGATAAAATGATAATTTTTGAGACTCTTAGTGGCATGAACCTGATGTAAAGCAAGAGTAAACTTGCATGCTGCAATGAATATGAGAAAGCACTTATATTTTTGATCACCAGTAAAATATACATGGGGACTTACGTGATAAAGAATTTATAAGTATTACTTTGCAGTAGTCCGGAACAAGAGTGAAGTGGAAAAGAGTTGTTCCCATTATCTCTTTCTGTCACGCTCGCACACACAGATAATTTGACTCATAAATCTCATCTTTGCGTCACATAATCACTCATCTCTTGTGATTTAGCTAGGACACTTTACAAATCAAATCTGCCTCCCATTAAAAACAATCAATGGAAATATTCACCAATTCAGTGGAAGGTTTATCAGCCATATTTTAAATGAAAATTAAATCATATTGGACTAGATATATTCCTGGAATAACTCTATGGCCCATTGTATGTACTGCCCAGTGTTCACATCAAAGTAAACATAAATGTGGGACTTGGGGAAAATATTTCAATATACTGTAATTTTTGGACCATATTATTTTACAACTATTAAAATATTGTGATTCTAGGTACACTAAGTCTATGCTACTTTTATTGAATGAATAGGATAAATATTCAGAATTGTAGCAATATTACACTTACCGTTGCTAGAGAAGTATTATTTATTGCTTTGGGGGGCGGGGAGTGAATCATAGAATCATAGAATACTAGGACTGGAAGGGACCTTGAGAGGTCATTTAGTCCAGACCCCTGCCCTCATGGCAGGACCAAATACTGTCTAGACCATCCCTGAAAGACATTTATCTAACCTACTCTTAAATATCTCCAGAGATGGAGATTCCACAACCTCCCTGGGCAATTTATTCCAGTGTTTGACTACCCTGACAGTTAGGAACTTTTTCCTAATGTCCAACCTAAACCTCCCTTGCTGCAGTTTAAGCCCATTGCTTCTTGTTCTATCCTCAGAGGCCAAGATGAACAAGTTTTCTCCCTCCTCCTTATGACACCCTTTTAGATATCTGAAAACTGCTATCATGTCCCCCCTCAATCTTCTCTTTTCTAAACTAAACAAACCCAATTCTTTCAACCTTCCTTCATAGGTCATGTTCTCTAGACCTTTACTCATTCTTGTTGCTCTCTAACATTTTAGACAGACATTTTTGAAGCACCTGAATATTATAGTAATGCAAAGATATGCGTGTTTACTTAATCGAGTCTTTATAAGTTGGGATCCTCCTTTCCCTTCTTGCAAAGACAATAACAGACCCTGAACATGGTCAAGGTTCATTTTCACATAGGGAAACAGAGAAATTAAGAATTACGACATCAAAAACAAAATAAAGACAACCATCAGTTTTTAAAGAGTTATGGGCAACTTGATTCTTTTTAAAATTAAGTGACAAAAATGCTTCTTTGAGCATATCCTTTATATAGCATGGCCTGATTTTTTAAATATTTTATAACGATTATCTCCTACCATGCTAACGTTCAGGACGGCCAATCGAAGACTGTTACTAACATGTTTAGGCCTACTCACCTTTTCAGATCTTCCTTAACTTACATGTACCTACATTACTACCTGCTATCAATACAGTTTTCTGCTTTGCTGTTGCTGGTAAAATGCCCTCTTGTAGGATGTAGAGCAAAATGTACCTCCAAGTTCTCTACAGAGCAGTGCATGAAAGTGATGTCTTTATGATAGCATATGAGGCAGGAGTGTAATTGACTGACAAACTGTGAAACTGACTGTCACGTTATTGGATTCTAAAGATCACTGTTGTACCGGGGGGGGGGGCGGAGGAGTGTTTGCCCCAAAAGTCTGTACAAAGGGGGGTCATGTGAGATGTCACATGAAAACTTATGTTCTACTGATTCTGTATATGCTATTCATGTACTCGTATAATATCTGTATGTGGAGTTATAAGTATGTACTCTGTGTTGATGCTGGAAAATTCTCTGTCTGAGGCAGAGCAATGTGCCAGGAATGTTCATTCAATGGCTATGCTAATTAGCGAGGCTACAGGGACAATAGATCTCTAGGTGCCAAAGACATACCTGAGGAATTAATCTGGATACTTGCAGACCAGCCAGAATAATGATTGCTGGCTTGGGACATAAGGATAGGTCCGTGGGCCATGTGACCCACTCCAGCTTGGAAGAGATCAGAGATGGATATAAAATGCCATGTGGCAGATTCCATTTTGTCTTGAGTTCAGCTCCTGATCCCAGATGCAGCCTTGAAGAGAACAACGAGCCGGGAAGAACCATGGACCCATCCTGACATAGGATGTACACCAGAGACTTTTAAGATAGCAGTTGTAACATCTCTGCTAAGAGCCTGCATTGAGAACTTGGTGATTCGATGCATGTAATGTATTCTCCTTAACAACCTTACTCTCATGCTTTTCTTTCTTTTATTAATAAACCTTTAGATTTTAGATTCTAAAGGATTGGCTCAGCATGGTCTTGTGGGTAAGATCCAGAGTGTAAATTGATTGGGACCTGTGGCTGGTTTCTTGGGACCAGAAGAACCCGTTTGGGGTAGGTGAGATTGGGTTCTAAAACCCTTCACCTGTGTGTTAGGCCCGGAGCTGATTGGGGCACAGGGAGAGCTGGGGTGTCAGAGGGGTTTTGCTCGTGAAGCTTCTGGCTGGCCAGATTGGCAGCTGAAGCACTCGGTGTGACTGGTTTCTGGCCTGTTTGGGAAAGTCTCTGGTCTGGGGCTGTAAGGAGTCCCGAGTTTTGAGCAATTCACCCTGAGCGGATGCCCTCAGCTGTGCCCAGACCCGGCCCAGTCTGTCACACTGACTATATTCAGAATGCTGTAAAATTAACCCCATAAACAACATGAAAAATTGGGAGGATGGAGTTTCTAAACTTCTTCAGTTTTAACAATCTTACTTATGAACTTGCTTCACTTTCTGCATGTGATTACTGCCCCTGAAATCAATAAACTACTCTCAAAAAGTTAAAAGCACATGTATAACTTATTGTAGAGTCAGTGCCTTAAAGGTTACTTGACACACAAACACCACATTTTTCAGATAGAAATGTTATTTTCAAGTTGAAATTATCCCTTTAGGTAGAATCCCACAATAAAGTCGATGGGGAATTCAGCTTAAAAAATGATGGCACTATTTAGCCCTAAATTATAAAGAATGTTTGGAGTGGACACCTTGAATTCTGAAGTTACCAGATTCTTGCTTCTTGAAAAGAATAAATGACTTCAGACATAATTAGTGATATAATCATTTATGAATAGGAATGTCTGTTATGTGAATCATTTCTAATGGAAATATTTAGATTATGTGCATGACAGTCACTGTAATACCCAAATAGAAAACATGTAAAAATGTTACCAGCTATCTAAAGAAGGATTATGCTGCATAGAGTTTTACCGATTCCCGGATGAATTTTAAATGCCAAGGGGACAGTGTGTTAGAAAATTATTCAGTTTATTCTCTTCAATGAAATCAAAATGAGTGTCTAATTTAAATTCACTCTGAATGGATTTCACTGTATGTTGCTTAATGGTATAGAATGCCAACAGGTTACACATTAATGGTGTTTTATATATAGAAGCATAAGCTAATCTTATCACTGTTACATAAACTGCATTAATTGCCTACTGTGTTAATGAAAAAAAGTCCATCTTTCCATGTTAGGAGGTACAACAACATTAAGAAGTTCAGGTATTTACAGTGTTTACATCTCTCTGGTGCCAAAGATATAGTACAGTTTGTGCAATGAGATGTCTTTGGGTATCAGTATCTCAGATCAGTCATATTTCGAATAAATCAAGAACCTGCAGTCCATGCTTTTTTTATCCAAGAGGTAAAACAAACTGAAATGTAAAGATATGATTTTCAACTAGGAAACTAATTTTAAAAATCACTGCCATACATTTTTTACACACATTTCTCCTTGAACATTCAGTCAGCAGCAGCCAGTTAGCAGTGCTGGTCTTTGCTTTGTATGAAATTAATTTGCCAGAGAGTGATTTAACCCTTCTGCTGCCATAGGCAGTTACTGTAGGTATGCTCAGATCTAACCACAGTAGTGCATTTTTTTAACATGTTGGCGTGTGTAATGAACTCTTGGGGACATTCAGAGCAGAGTGTCACAGTGCTACTGCTCTGCTTCAGCAATAGTGAGAAGTGCTGGAGATTAGAGAGTGGGTCAGGTACCTGTCACACCAGTCTTGTCTTCCTTACCAACAAATTCATTGGGAGTCTACCAGTCTCAACCTTGCCTAGCAGGTAACAGTGAGAGAATTCCATTCCCCACACTCCTCTGAGATGCATCTGCAATGCACTGCCCCCATCATTTACAGCAGATATTAAGTTTACTGCTCTTGTAAAGAATCACTATGTTACAGCTTATTAATAACTGGGGTAAATGCACTCTTCTAACAACACAGCACTAATTTGGTTTAGAATAAAAATAAAAACACATTTATTAACAAAAGGACATAGGTTAAATGATACCAAGTAGAAGGAATAAAGAAAGAAAGGTTTACAAACAAAAGTGAAAATATGTGTTTGAAGGCTAAGACCTAACTTAACAAGCTACTGTCATTTTTTCAAGTTAGTTTCCTCACCAATCTTCCTTTTCCAGTAACATCTCTTAGCCAGGATCCTCACCATGGGCAGCTCTTGACTCTATGGTAGAGGGAGGCTTACCCCCATCCCTGCCCCTTCTGCCTAAAGCCCTGCACTCTCCCCCACAACCTTCAACCCTCATTCTAGGCTAGCTAATGCCTGCAGCTTCCATCCCCTGAGGGCCTGGAGAGAGAGTACATTCAGGGGTGCTGCAGCCTCCTAGTCTCAGGAACTCAGCAGCAATGCCAACATGTGGCTATGGGGTGGGGGGGGGGGTGTGGAATGTGGGGGGCCATGCCTAGCCATTTGGGAAGGCCCAGCCTCCCCTTCTTGCAGCCCATGATCTCCATTCCCTCCACAGAACTTAAGGCCTTTTTTCTGTGTCTCCTCAGGAAAAGGATGGCTTCGTCTTTCTGTATGTCCTTATCTCTCAAAGTCTGTCTCTGTTTCCAAAACCAAATTGGTCCCCTGGGGCTCAGTTTACAGTCTCTTCCTGGTGGTTGACTCCATTTTGATTAAAGTGTCCCTGAACGTGCTCCAATGTGATGCTTCCTACTTAGACTTTAGAATGTAAATGTTTTCTTCCTGCAACTTTTGATACAAATCAACAACCTATTGAATTTGGCCGCACCTGGTTTGAGGTGCTGAACTCTTCCTTTTTCCACAGAAAACCTATTTATCAACTCCCCCAGACATACCTGGTTTAAACATCTTCTAGTCACAGACTACAAAGCATAATAACAATGTGTATCCATATTTCTATGCACAGTATTGCCATATACATTTCCCAATGGTATTAGTGCACATATCTTTGCAGTAGTATGTAGGGTATGAACACAGGGGTGCCTAGGGTCACAGCTGGACTACTGAAATCCTCAGTAACTAGTGTGAAGTTAGATGCCCTATAAAACCTCCAGCTTTTTTAGAACATGACAGCCTGCAGGTCACTGGGAGCACATCAACCCAAACTGCTGTTTTCTGTGATGACTCTGTTGAATACGTAGTGCAGTTTAAAGTTACTGTCCCGATTTTTAAACACCTTAATGGAATTGATCCAAGCTCCCAGTCAGATTTGGAGGAGTTGGGGTAGAAAATGGTAAATAAGAGACAGATCACTACAGTTGTTTTTGGACTCTTGGGAAGTGTCTGGGCAAACTAAAGTGATGGAGGCTTATATAAGATTCTAAGATAAAAATACTGCAACATACAGTACTTCTTTTAACATCATCATCTGTATCCATTTGAAAAGAGCATATATGGCCTCTTGTGGCATAAAGATGCAAGACTCAGTTGTAATGAGCAGAATTCTTTATTGACAGTACTGGACTTTGAGAAGGTATCCAGTTGTTCCTTGCTCTCTAATTTCTTAACCGTTAGTTTCACCAAGGGGATGTTTAAGGCTCTGAAGTCCTGTTCTGAGCTAAAGTAACCTAACTTAACTAAGCATCAGTTGTCCAGTGTTAGTTTGGTACATTTTTTGGTGGCTATGTAAAATTGTCACAAGTTACCTGGTGGTGCTATTACGGATAATGTAAGTTCTGCTTCCCTGACTGTCTTGGAAAAAATGCTTACTGTTGAATTCTTTGGAGAAAATAAGCATATGTATGCCTGTTCCCTGTTTGACTCTTGTTAACTGAATCATCTTTAGATGGTGCTTTTGCCAACAATGTATGTCCATGAAAGCAATCAAAACATGATAATATCAAAATAGCACAACAGACACATACATATATTGCATAAATATATTTCTAAAAGTTTTTTTTTTCAAAACACTTCCAAACAATTTTGACAGTTCCAGTGGAAGAGGCTGTTTGCTATTCAGTGATCAGGAGTGAAGGAGATGACTCTCCTACTGTTTTTCTATTTTCTCCTCCGTTGTGAGCATAAATCACTGAACTGGATCAAAGAGTTCTATGGTGGGCCAGTGGGTACAGAACAGTCATCTTGATGGAACTGACCTAATTAAATCTATGCTAAACTGCTGCAGGAATCAAAACATCTTTGTTTCATGCTAAGAAAGCCCCAATTTAAGTAGGCTATGTTCAGCAGGAGTTACTTGATATCATCAATTGGTTTTTTATTTATATTCAAAGAAAGAAATCTGCTAAGTGTGTACTGCAATGCTAAGTAACCATCTACATCTATCACTGTTCCCCTCTCCCTGCCTGTCTCATTCCCACTGTTTGTTGGTTGCACCTGTTTCGTGCACCTTGTTTTAATTTAGGCACTGATTTTGCAAACACTTATGCCAGCAAATAACTTTCTAGAACTTTGATTACAAGTTTTGGGGACAGACTTCCTTTTAAACCATGTTTGTAAAGAGCCGAGCATAATGGAGCTCTGATTTGATTGGGGTCTGTAGGCACTATGCAATGCAAATAAATGATATGGCAAGTTCCTCACCCAGGCCTCTCAACTTGGGACCTCTTCTTGGGTCACGAACCAACCAGAGACCCTTTCTGGGGCAGTCACCAGTGCCTTTTATTGTCAGTGCCAATTTCCCACCACCTTCTATTTACAGAGTTTTGGTTTTCTAGCAGCTAACCTCTCCTTCTGGCTTAGGCACACCCTAAGCCACACGCTGATTCCTTGCTCCTCCTTTTCACTTCCCCTCTGGCTGCCTTATTCAGCCCTCTGGCTAATTAGGCCCATCGCTGCTTCCATTAGCCCTTCAGGTCTGGGCTTGCTCAGCTGGCTGTAATTGGCCTTTTCAGCCAGGCTGTAGTGGCAGAGCTCTGGCTTAGCCATCAGTCGGTCACAATGACAATAGTTGTACAGGCCCAAAAATGGATTAAAATTGAATGGAAATGTTTGCAATTTCTACCGGTTTTCTGATCTTCTGTGCTTCAAGTTCTCTACCTGAAACCTCCCTAAGAGGTACGTTCCTTGCACAGAGTTCATCCAAACAAACCGGCTACGTCTAGACTGGCGCGCTTTTGCGCCAGAGCTATGCAAATGAGGCTCAGCGTTGGAATATCGCCAAGCCTCATTTGCATAGCTAATGAACCGCCATTTTCGCGGAAGAGGCTCTTGCAAGACAGGGCTGTCTACACTGCCCTTCTTGCAAGAAAAACCACTTTGCGCAAAGCCATTATGCCTGAAAATAGCTGCCAAAGGTTTTCTTGCGCAAGAAGGGGCAGTGTAGACAGCCCTGTCTGCGCAAGAGCCTCTTCCGCTAAAAATGGCGATTCATTAGCTATGCAAATGAGGCTCGGCGATATTCCAACACTGAGCCTCATTTGCATAGCTCTGGTGCAAAAGCGCGCCAGTCTAGACGTAGCCACCTTGTTTTCTGTATCCCAGGGTTATCAGTGTCCTCCTTCAAAATTTCAAGACTCTCTTCTATTCTACCCAAACTATTATTTTTTCATGACTTAGTACACAGGAGCAGGGGAACAATACAGTTATACAAACTGTGGTGGTTTTATGGGTGCGAGCACCGCTCCCCCCGTCTCCCGCAGGCGGGGGAAGGGCTCCGCGAACCCTCCGCCTGTCTTTGCCTGCTATGCGGGTTGGGTGCGATCACCCCTCTGCCCCGAAGGACAGCGGGGGTTCAGCGGACCCGTCCGTGCGTCGCCCCAACGGGGCTAGGGGTTCGGCCTCACGGTAGGCCTTGGGGTCCTGTCCCCGCCTTTGCCTTATCACGCACTTGCGCGTCCGTCGGGCACGGTCGTGGCCCTAATCCTTGCGCCGCCCTCACCACAGAGGGAGCCTTGGTTCCTGGGAGTGCTGGGAGGGGGAGGGGGTGTATACGGTGTGTGGGTGTAGGAAGTGGAGAGTGGGGGACCCGGGCCCACCCTCTCCTCCCGGGTCCGGCCGGGGCCTAAGTGGAGTTCGGCGCCTGCCGGCGCTCTCCACGGCAGACGGGCCACGGCCGCAACTCTGCCCACGGGCGCCAGAAAGGCCCTGCCCCGGGCGCCTTCCACTCCCCGCCCGCTGGCGCCCTCCGTGTGGCGTGTGGCGGGTCACTCACCCCGTCGGAGGCGTCTGGTCTTTCCCCATGCGGTCCGCCAGGTGCTACCGCTGTCGCTCCTCGTCGCCCGGGGGCCCGGAGGTCGGTTGCTGCGGGAAGCCAGGGTGGCTGCCTCCTCGCTCCCCCCTCTGTTGGCGTCCGGCTCCCGGCTTTCACGTCCCCGGGGGATGACGTCGGGGAAGCCCCGCCTCCCCGGCGCCTCCCCCGCCGCGTTCCTGCCGGCATGCGCTCGGGGATTCCGGCCCTAGCGTGGACCGCGGTTTCGTGGCAGGACGCCGCCCCGGGGCTCGCCCCCGGCCGCGTTTCCCCCGGCGCGCACTTGGCCGTGCTGCCCGGCATTCTGGCTCCGGCGGCGTCCAGCCGGCCCCGCTGCTGCCGGCCGCGGCCGCCGCTTCCCGCGCCGGCGGGGGCGAGCCTGCCCCGTCCTCAGTGCGGACCCCGCCGGGTCCGTCACACAAACCCTTTCCTCTGGCCAAAGTTGTTTTTTTCTTTGAAATGCCCAAGCCAGCACTTAATAGATATTGAATTGCCATTGTTGTCTTTCAGATTGTCTGTGTCTGTTTTCTACTCAGTAATAAACAGCAGACACACAATCATTTTGGCATATTTGGACTTAGGGAGTCACAATTTGGTTCCTGGTTTCCACTCACTCAGAGGGAAAGTAACTTGCCAGCCCTATACCTAAATATAGATGATTTTCCACTCCACACCAACTCCCCTGGTAAATTGGTGAAGCCAAGGCTCCACTCATTCCTTGTCCTTGCTTCCCCATTCCTCCGCTCTTAGTGGGGGATTGACAGATGCTGCTCTGACACTTATCTTCATATGGATCAACAATGTGATTAGCTCATGTAGGATATTGTGAAAGCAACTAATACCCCCTAATCACCTAAATAGACAGAATATGTGTGACAATCTTTGCTGTAAAGAGCTGTACCCATTTCACAGCTGAGTGCTCAAATGGCAGATTAACTTCCTGAGCCTTGGAGTTTACAGCAAAGTATCAGTCTGAGTGTGATGATGATCTTTCCCATACTCCGGAACATTCTTCTCACTCTTACCTGCTTGGTGGCTAAAGCATGACATTTGGTCTCTCTTATTTATATGTATCACTACATCATATGCTCTGCTGTGTCTCATATTGTGCCCTGATTAGAACCCATCCTCTATTTTGGCTAATCTAATTTTCTTTAACAAACTTCAGATGCTGCAGTAAATCTACTTCCTGCTTTTTCTACTCCTCTACCTCAATTTTGGTTTGTCCTTTTTCTCACTTTCTCTTCTCAGAATGATTTTATCTTTGCTAATTTTTTATGTATTTTAATCCAAATATTTAAGCAGCATCTCTCCAATTGCCTTACTAGAAGTTGTCACGATTATATTTTTGACTTATTTGAAATGATCATCTGTATAGGTAGGGTGCATGGAGGTGGGCTCTGTAAAACTTTTGGCTTCAACCAAGAATCAGAAAGTGCTTTATGAAAATGAATTAGGCCTCAGAACACCCCATGGATGTAGGTAAATATTATTTACCTGTTTTATGGCTGTGGAAATTTGAACAAAGACAGATGCATTTGATCTATTTATGTAGATCACCTCCAATTGTTAAAATAAATCCAGTAACAATCACTTGCCTTGGAAACAGGAGGAAGGAAAAATAATCTTAACTTCTGTGAATTTTTATGCTCTCTTTGTAACTGATGTTTGGTTCTTATACACCAAGGTGATGAGGCAAACCACAATAAAGTCTGCATCACGGCTTCCTGAGTTAACCATAATACAAACTCCCCTCTAGTCTTCTTGCTTTCCTCTAAACCCATTTAGCAAAACTGAAATCCAGTATGCTTGTGTTTGTAGATCAACAGCAACAGTGTAGCTGTTTTCAGAAGCTTATAGGCTACGTCTACACTGGCATGATCTTGCGCAAAAACTCTTTAGCGCAAGAGTTCTTGCGTTAAAGTAGTTGTGCAAGAGAGCGTCTAAACTGGCATGTGCTTTTGCGCCAGAGATGTGCTTTTGCACAAGAACATCCATGCCAGTGTAGACGCTCTCTTGCACAAGAAAGCTCTGATGGCCATTTTAACCATAGGGCTTTCTTGCGCGAGAAATTCATGTTGCCTCTCTACACTGGCCTCTTACACAAGAACAGTTGCACAAAAGGGCTTATTCCTGAGCGGTAGCATCATAGTTCTTGCGCAAGAAGCCCTGATTTCATACAGTAGAATGTCAGTTTACTTGCGCAAGAACACACGGCCAGTGTAGACAGGCAGCAAGTTTTTGTGCAAGAGCAGCCGCTTTGGCGCAAGATCGTGCCAGTGTAGACACAGCCATACTGTATGAACCTTAGCAGTACCCCAAACCAATTCCTTTTGCCTTTCCCCTTACTTCCCATAAAAACCCCTTAACAGGCCCTGCTTGTGTTTTCAGCCCTTCCCTTTTATTTTGTTTTTATCTACTTTAGATTGTAAAATAATAAAGGCAAGGACCAGCCTTCTTGAGTGTTTATGATTTGCAGAAGGAAGGCATTTGTGATTGCTCAGTAGATAAATGATTACATGGCTTTGATGCCTGACTTTACAACTGATCCTAGAGGGTAATACGTGGCCAGGCATTTTAAAAAGGAACTAGGCCATTTATTCCCTCCTATTCCAACAGAAGTACAGTCTCATGTCTGTCTTAAGACAGTAAGCATGCTCTGGCTGAAGTCACTCGGCTTGACCTGACTTAATTTGCTCTGCTGTGAAGATATGGCAACTCTAATGAATGGTCCAGGTGGCTGTGACTAACCACCACTTCTAATTTCCTCTCAGAACCTCAGCAGATACTCATAGGAACCCATTGACCCTCTCAGAACCTCAGCAGCATAACCTCCCTCTGACATGGAAAAGGAAGGGCTCTCTAAGACCCCTTGGTGGGCGGGACCAGACTCACCCAGCCCCGCCCACAGGAAGCAGGAAGGTGGGGCTGGGAATATAAGAGACAGAGCTCAGATGGAGCCCAGCTGTCAAGCAAGCCAGATGCTTGGTCTAAGTTCCAGAGGAGAAAGACCCAGCCATACTGTCCTCAACAGGGAGATTGGGTTGGACTGCCAGGGCCACTGCGGCTATATCTACACTCGTGGCTTCTTGTGTGAGAAATATGCAAATGAGGCTCAGCGTGGAATATTGCTGAGCCTCATCTGCATACCTAATGAGCTGCCATTTTTGCAGAAGAGGCTCTTGCACCAGAAGGAGCTGTGTACACTGCCCCTTCTTGCACAAGAAAAACCTTCTTGTGCAATGCCGTTATTCCTGAAAATAATCGGTGTAGCGGCGTTGCGCAAGAGGGTTTTTCTTGCACAAGAAGGGGCAGTGTAGACAGCTCCTTCTGGCACAAGAGTCTCTTCTGCAAAAATTGTGACTTATTAGGTATGCAAATGAGGCTCGGCGATATTCCACGCTTAGCCTCATTTGCATATTTCTCACACAAGAAGCCGTGAGTGTAGACGTAGCCTGCCAGTCCCTAAAGACTGGCCAAGGCTACCACGGCCGCTGCAGGGCCCTGCAACTGGTCAAGGCCCAAAAATTTGCCAGGATGCCCAGGACCCTCACTGGGCCCTGAAGACTGGGCTGGTCCACCTGGACCCCTGCCAGACCTGGAGCCATGGACACACTACCAGCACCTTTGTCCCCAGTGAACCCCACAGAACAGTTGTGGAGCCAGGCAGGACCCCTGGTAACCCAATACCAGCCTATGCTGCCACCGTTAGGGCCCTGGGCTGGGAAGCAGTGGAACAGGTGGGCCTGTGTTCCTCCCCCGCCACCCTTCCCTTTGGGTGGCAGGTTCCCCCGGGTAGCGGTAAAAACCCTTGCACTTGTCAGCTCTCTGCCAGCGAGGAAACCCCACCCCTTCTCCGCCTATAAGCAAGCCTGAGCTTTAAAACTGGTGAACTGTATTATTTGTTGCACTGCCCTGATTAAGTACTGGGCCTTTCTAGACTGCTGCCGCAGCCTGTAGATAGGCTGGAGCTTTAAACTGTATAACTGTTTGTTTGTTGCCCCACCTCGACTTCGGCCATGGGTCTCTAAACTGTGGCTCACTTGCTGTCAGGCCCAAGCCCCTGTAGTACTGATGCTATTTTGTTTGTTGCCCTGACCTAGGTTGTGGACCATATTAACTGCTGCCCAGCCTGTAGCTGGGCCCAAGCCCCTAACTGTAAGTGGCCCTGCCCTAAGCAAGGGCCAGGCCTATGATTATTGCCCAGCCTGAAGGAGGTCCCTTTAATGAGGCAGCTTGGCCTCCTTCCAGCCTGAAACCAGGACACCTATACATAAGCAGTGTCCTGCAGACATAAACTCCTCATACCCCTGAGTTTTTCTAAGGCTGATCACACTAGGCCCATCTTCATTCTCAGATATGAAATAAGAAGTGCAAAACAGATGAGTTCTGTAGCCAAGATTTTTAGATAGAAATCCTGAAAATGGGGCCTCTCACAACATAAATGAGTGATTGCCCCAGTGGGAAGGAAAGGCTTGCAATTCTAGCATTACCCCGGTAGCAGGGAAAATGAGGGCTCCTTTCTCCCATTTACAAAAGCTCCTGCTTTCACAATTGCCTGAAAATAGAAAGATCTGCTTGTAAGTAAGGAGCATTTTGGCCCATACCAGACCTTTAGTTCAGGGGCTAAGAGCTTTTTTAGTTCTTCACCTCTAATCATGGCAATTATTCCAGAAAAAAAATAACACCAAGAGTGCCATTTCAGATTTTGGTAGGGGAGGACTGATCTGTGCATACTGTGGTGGGGGGAGAAGGGGAAGAGAGTGAGGGGGGCAAAGGACGAGGGGGGCAGACTGAGGACAGAAGATTCAGCAGTGTCACTGAGCATGCTCAGTACAAGCCAAGCACCAAACGGTGGATGGGGGGAACAACCCCACGCACATCATCTCTATCCGAGGGCTACAAAGGTACTGGAAAACTCTACTTTTTTTTTTGGCAAACAACTAAGCAGTTAGCTGACAGGAGCACTGTATCTAATTCCTATATAAAAGAATAAATAAATAAATATTAGACACACTCAGCCCTATCGCTAGCATATTCTGATATCTTGTGGCAAGTCACTTAAGGGACACTGGTTAGCCTTAAAATTTTAATATATATTCTTATTTTGTTACTAACTTTGTTACTAAGTTTGTCAGGACTCCTGGGCTCTCTCAGTTCTGGAAGGGGAGTGGGGTCTAGTAGGTTAAAACATTTCAGCTCTATATAAGAGCATCATAATGGCCATCCTGGATTAGATCAATGGTCCTTCTAGTCCTGTCTTCCAACAGTGGCCAATGCCAGGTGCTTCAGAAGGAATAAACAGAAGAGGCAATCATCATGATCCATCCCGTCACCTATTTTGTTTGCTTTAAATCTGCTGCCTATATGTTTAACTGGCTCAGCTTTTTGTGTTATGATAGTGAAGGAATAAATAACATTTCCTAATTCTATTTGTCCACACTATTCATGATTTTCCACACCTCTAACATATCCCCCCACCCTTTAGTCATTTCTTTTCCAAGCTGAAGAGTCCTTGTAAATATCTCCTCATATGGAAGCTGTTTCTTACCTCCAATCATTTGTGTTGCCCTTTCTGTACCTTTTCCAAATCCAATATATCTTTTTTATATGGGATGATCAGATTTGCATACAGTATTCAAGATGTGGGCATACAATGATTTTATATAAAGGCAATATGGTATTTTGTCTTATCTATTGCTTTCCTAATGATTCCCAATATTGTGTTAGCTTTTTTTGTTTGTAGCCTGCGACTGCATATCAAACAGATGTTTTGGGGGAACTATCTGCAAGGATTCCAAGATCTTTCTTGAGTGGTAACAGCTATTTTAAACCCCATCATTTTAGTATGTATAGTTGGGATTATATTTTTTCAGGTGCATTTCTTTGCACTTAACACTGAATTCCCTCTGCTCTTGAGTTGCCCAATCTTCTGGTTTTGTGAGATCCCTTTGTAACTCTTTGCAGTCATCTTTGGATTAGTCACTGTTACCCCCTTATCAAGAACATTTGAGGGAGTTTAACAGCAGTGGTCCAAATGCAAATCCCAGCAGCACAACACTCATTCTCTCTCGTCTTCCTCTGCCACCCCTCAGTCTTGTAAGTGGAGTACCTGGCAATGTTTTCATGATGATCTAACTACTTGAATGCCCAGCCTTTTGTTATTCTTAATCACCCTCCCTCTTTTTATAACAAATTCCCTGCCCCAAAGGCAAACCGCAAGAGGCTCAAACTCTGTTGCATTTATGAACTGCCTCTGGAGTCAGGGTATGGGCTTTAAGCAGACCTCAAGTATGAAATTCAGGGGGTCAAACTCAGAAGGGGAAGCTACTGCTCCCTTTCCCCCCATACGTGTCACCTTTGAATAACACACACACACACACACACACACACCTATTCAGGAAACCATTCACCATGCCACATGACAGAATCCTTCATAAAAGGATAAAAAATGATTTATCTGCGAAAACAATTTTTTATGAAATTTGGAGAAAAGACATTCGCACACCCTTGATCAATAAAGAATAAAAGCTGACCTAAATCCAAACCACCCTGCAAAATACTGAAAGTTGTAGCCAGAGCAGAGGGTTACATCTTTCTAATCCTCAATGGCATTCCTCTACTGAAATGTGTTCCCAATAACAAACTATTACCCTTGGTTCTTCCCCCCACTTCATTGCCACTAAATTTAATCTAGTTCCTCCAGTATTGCTTTTTATCAATGAGAATAACTAGGGCCTTACAGCTGAAAAATGGCCAAGGTACCACAATTAATTTTGTAAGCCACTGATGAAAAACTAAACTCCCCTTACCAGTTACTAAACTGTTTCTTTAGAGTTTGTGTTGGCCTTTGTGTTAGCTTCAAAGGAGCTTGTACATGAATTGATAACAACCAGGCAAAAGGGAATAAAGGGCTTCAGCAGCACCTTTTATTAGAATAGTTTTACGTGATGACTGCTAGAGACTCATAGGTCTGAGTTTCAACTAGACTGGCTCCTTGTAGGTACTGCAGACATTCACAAGTGAGGTACTCAGATGGCCATATAAATGTATGTCATTAAAAGGAGACTAGACATGGGAACAGATCATTTTCACAGCAGCTTTACTTCAAACCCCTGGAAGATGCTTGGGAAGGTAAAGTGGAGAAGATGAATAGAGAAACATTTTTCTTTCTCAGAGAATTTATCTTTAGAATCACTATGCTGCAGACAAATTAGGGTCTGATAGATATCTACTGCTACACCATCAGGGCCCTGAAAAATCTGAATCTCATGCATATTGTGTGAGAAAGGGTAATTATTTGTTAAAAGGTTTAAGAACATAAACCTCAGTTCTAATATAACATACTTGAGTGCACAATCTGCACCTGGAAAAATCTTCTGCTGTAGGGATTAAACATATTAAAAATAATAGTAAAAAATTTTAACATGACACAAATTAAATTATTCCAGACACCAATACTTCAAGAATATAGCTATTCTTTCTTTTGCCCCAATATTACACTTTTTAAAAAAAATATGACCATCAAAATATCCACAAAGCCCTTAATGCCAGGTCTTGGAAGAGAGGAATGTTACTAAAAATAATTGGCACTAAGAAACTGAATGACAAAAAACTAGCAACCAGACATAAGGCCTGATCCCAAAAGCCTAGAGAACACTTAGGTGTAAACAAAGAAAGATATTCCAGAGTCTGTTTTATATTCTAGATACTAGGTCTGGACTAAAATAATGTCTGACTTGTTAAAAGCAAAAGTGCTTCCAAGATGTAGAGCATTATGCATTGTAACTCAAGCTCAATTTTGTAATTCCTTACTGTAGCTTTCAGCATGAATGTTGTGACATCAATATTGAATCTCCAGTTGTAGCTGTTTACATTAATGTTGTATGGACGATACCAAAAGCAGATCAGTAGAGGCGGTTAGAAATTTTTCAACAAATATTTTTTGTCAGAAAATACTGATTCATCAAAATCAAACTGTTTTGCAGAAACGTATTGGTTTGGATGCGGGAGCCCTCCAATCTAGAATAACCACCTACTCAGGACACTAACATAGGATGTTGAAGCATCTGCTCTGCCTCATTTGAAGCAGGGTTTAAACTGGGCATTCCCCCTGAGAAGTAGAAGACCCAATCACCCAGCTATAGAGTCAGTGTCTCTCTCTCCAGCCCAATGAATATAAACAATTTGGAAGATCTAAGTTTTTATTCTGATGTGGAATGAAAAACCATATTTGGAATGCCAAAGGCTTGACTTTTTTGTAGAACAAAATTCTTGTATTCTGCAAAGCCTCAGTAATAAGACAACACAGCTTTTTGAGAAAAAGCTAATGTCAGCACTGTCGTGAAGGTTCTAGCAGATGTAGAAGTGAATTTCACAAGATATCATTTCCAAGATAAGACTTAGAGCTTTTAAGTGTACCAAGTGGAGAAAGTGTGAGAAAAAATATTTTAGTGCCAAATTCTGTCCCCCACTCATCATATCAACGGAGTTACAATTGATTTATTCTGATGAAAATGAGAACAGATTCTTGCTCTTCATTGTGCGAAAATTTAGTTGCTATTATATGGGCCTATTGGTTGGAGATCTTTAAATTCTGGCCAAATATCCTAGAAAGTGATCTGTGATTATGTAAGTAAAGAAAACTGAAAGTCTGCTTCCATTTTTTTCACTCATTCACCAATGGGATGCTAATTTTCATATCTGCACCCAGCCTCAGTAGCTCATGAGAAACAGAGGGAGTAATCCCCTCCTTCAGACAATGAAGCAGCTGTGGAAATATTCAGTAGGGTTTGTGTCTGTCCAATAATTGAATGAATGCTCCATAGTTCCAATGGAGAGGCAGGATGTGGAAAAAGGGAAGAGCCATATTGAATGAATTGCAAAAGCCATCTCACCTTGTCCATCTTCTGGTGTTGAACTGAACAGAGGCAGTAGAACATTAGTACTCAGTGGTATACCTAATCCGCAGACTAAATAGGATGCAGCTTTTAGTTAAGGTTCCTACATCACTTTCCTTTTCATGTTGTAGGGGTTAATTGTGGAAGAACTTTGTACGTGCAAGTTTAGGGGTGGTGAGGCCTGCATTCTCCCCCCCTTTCCTATCCCCCCTCCCCCTTCCCTACTACTGATGAGCCAGAAGCAAGTCTTTGGGAACATACACCATTTAAGATAAGCATTGTTGCCAGTATAGCAAGAACAAGTATAAGATAAGGGTAAAGGGCAAGAACGCGCATAAACAATTCTGTTTATCCTAACGTACTGATCACGTAAACAAGGCCAAAGAACAAGTAGAACTAGATCAGAACCAGATCGATAACTAACAGCTAAGCCCTACATCAGCACATAATGAGTAACCCCGGAAATTTCCAAACTGCAAAACAATGCAAGAGAACTGTATTTAAGGCTGCACCAAAGCACAGCAATTTGGACCTCACCGATGAGCTTTGCGTACCGGCGCCTTGGAAACTGAGACAACCTCCCACTTCATCCGCTGCCTACCCGGGGTTCCAGGCTAGCAGTAAGGGACATAAGATATGCCGCTTCTTTGTTATGTTGCCCTTCTAGTTAAGGGGTGCAGCTGTTATCTGTCAGGAAATAAACTACTTATGGTTGACAGATACCTGTGTAGCGTCCTTTGTACTTTGAGAAGCTAGTGTCAGACCTGAGACTTACTCTTGCCAACAACACATGTACAACTGCAAAAGGCGCTATCCATGATAAAACTTTAACCATGATCCTTGTGCCCCAAATTTTAATGCACGAGCCTAATTTTACTGAAGTCCACAGGACTAGTCGTGTGTAGGGGCACATCTACACTGCAGGGCAAAAGTTGAATTAAGATACGTAACTTCAGCTATGTCAACTGTTTAGCTGAAGTCAAAATCGCTAATTCAGCCTTTGGCACTATCTATACAGCAGGAAGTCAAAGGAAGAACACTTTTCCTTCGACTTCCCTTACTTCTCGTGAAATGAGGGTTATAGGAGTCGAAGTAAGAAGTCCTCCAGCTTGCCATTATTTGGAAATAATGGATTGCTGTGTAGATATCAGTTATTCAGAAATAATGCTCCTGTGTAGACATACACTAGGTGTCCGCACATAACAGGATTAAAATTTGATTAGTAACCGTGGTTAAGTAATCACATTTTGTTCCAGTCAGAGGCCTTGTGCAATCAGCATATCACTGTCTTCTTCCTATAATTGGCTTTGGTTTTATATATTTTGCAGTGCAGACAGGAATCTTGACCATACTTGTATTGTATTTGGCCAATACACCTTCCCCTCAGTTCTCTGTGGAGTAGAACATGCCATACTGCATTACTACCCCAGTTGTTGTTGAAAATATGTGCATGTTCTAGAGGCAATCCATTCCTGCTGAGGCACTATGGGATACCTGCCAACATTTCCCCAAAAGGCAGGATAGGTTTTAATGTACAAGCAGTCGTAAAGGCAGATAAGATGTGGCATGGACAAAAACTGAACCACACAATTTATGATTAGCTAAAGGGACCATGTCTCCAAACAGGTACAAAGTAATGTGCGCTGGGACAGAGAATATCATAGGTAAAAATTCAAACAGCAACTTTCTCTGATCATTTCTTAAATTTTGCAGAAGATTATTATTTCTTATTGCTTGAGCATATATGCATTCAGTATGAGAACTGATACTTAAAAATGAAGCTAAAGCACACATCCCCACTAAACTTTCCTGCATACACACACTTGACATCTTCTACAGTTTCAGGCTAATATTAGCTTTTGTATTTTATTGAAAAGCAAAATTACTCATTGACAAAAGATAATTTCATTTAGAAAACTTCTTAACAGACATACTGGGCCATTATCTGCAATGACAGAGATCAAGTCAAAGCTTGTGAAAACATAATGGCCTTTCATTCCTTCTCTGTAAACTTAATGCAAACATTAACCTAGATGAACAGCCAATTTGTTCTTAAATTGCAATTTCACTAGAGAAAACTAATACAGATATAAAAAACCAAAATGTCTACAGAGATAGTTCCCTAATCGCTCTAGGAAGAGATGCATAAAACTAGTCAATATCAACATTACAAATGCTAGTAGAAAATGAACTCAAGCTCTTTAGTGAGCTTGTCTGAAATACAAGCTCCTTAAATTAGCTTTGTACTGCATTTTAGAAAGCAAAGCCATTTGAGTAATTCAGGACTTTCCACTAAACCATCCATTCTTAATTAACTTATACAACCCCCAAAAAGTTCAGGGATTTTTCACAGGGCACAATTTGGTCTTTTTTATGTTATTGTTAGAGAGAAAAAACTCTCTCAGGATTAGCAGATGATTTGAATTACCTCTTTCCAAGGAAGCAATTTTGAGAGTGTTTCATAACTACAGTTTAAGCTCTTTCCAAGGAATATTTTCTGTGAAGATTCCCATTCAGATTTTATTCGAAGCTGAAAGCTCTGGAGGATAATATGGCCAGTGGTTCCCTGTAAAGTGTGCAGCTGAGCGGCCGTGCAGGAAGAAATTAAGAAACCCCGATCTCATTTGTGGAGCCATGCAGCCGCCTCCTGAGTCCTGACCCTGTGGATGCAGAAGGTGGGGAAAGGTAAGCTGGTGGGCGTGGTGAGGGGAATAGGAGTGGGGGGAATCAGCAGAGGGGTTGGGAGGCAGAGGGAGAGTTGACTCTCATAGTCCAACTCTCTCCGGCAGCTCCAGCTGCTGTCACTGTCCCCGTAGAAGTGGCACTTCCTCCTTCTCAGCCAGCCCCAGCCGCTGGGCTGCCATCAGTGAGTGTGCCTGCAAATAGCAACACCTTTCTGCCACTCCCCTTCCCACCCTCAGCCCCATGTGCTGGGCCACTTTTGAATAAAAGCCAGTGGTGGCTCCCTGCCCACTCCTTCCCCATCCCTGGAAGCTGCTTTAAATAAAACCAGGGGAAGTTCCCTGTCCTCTCTATCCCCTTCCCTCTCAGACAGCCCTCCCAGGTGCTGGGCTGCTTTGAGTAAAAGTGGCATCTTTCTGTCCTCTCTGCCCCTTCCCCTCCAGGTAATCCCAGCTGCTTGGCTGCTGTTCAGAGTACAAGGCAGGAAACTGAATCACTCCTGCTTTGATGAATGGCAAAGCAAATTGTTGGAGAGATTTGAGATGTGTAAACAGAACTGAAATACAAAGAGATCCTATTTCTTGGGTATTAGGGATCAATATGTGCACAAAAATGTGTTCAGAATTGAACCCACTGGCTCCCACACTGAGTTGTATTATTTGTTGTACTATTTTCTACCAACACACTAACTGGATGCTCTGCTTTGTGTTTCTGGGTCAGTATTCTTCCGCGTAATGGTTGATTACAGGCTCATGATGAAAAATAAGGGTAGTGTACTAGACAAATATCAGTGTAAATACTCAAGAGCTAAAACGTGGCAGTTTTAAGGAACTTGTCTGACAGAGTTCCAAATTACAGCAGATGGATACCAGCTTTAACTATCCATGCACATATATTGTCCATTGTTGGGTGCAGCAGTTTTACCTCTGTTGGCCCCAGAATATTAGACAAGGTGGGTGAGAGAACATCTTTTATTGGACCAGCTTCATTGTGAAAGAGTAGAAAAGCTCTGTGTAGCTTCAAACCTTGTCTCTCTCACCAACATGAGCTGGTCCAATAAGAGAGGTTACCTCACCCACCTTGCCTTTCTGATATAGAAATAGACATGCAGGTGTCTAAAGTTTAAAACAGAAGGGATTCAATACAATCTGTCCTCCAAAGAATGCTAGCTCACAGTCTGCTTTCCTTTCTAGTCATCAGTGCAAGATTTAAAGTTAGCTTCACTAGGAAAAAACCATCAAAGTTTGAAGAGCAGGGAAAAATAAAACTATTTGAATTGGACACTGAGTCAAGGTATTTATCAGCTTCCACAAGAGTGCTTCCCTCACCTCTTTTAAATCCCTTTTCAAATTCCACTTCTGCTGCAGTGCCTGAAAGAAATCAACCAGAATAGACTAGCTAGTTTGAAGGGTAGCTAGGGAACTGAGAGTACCTACTTAAGTAGTTTTAAAAAAAAAACACAGGAAAGGTTTCTATATACACAAAATGTACAGAGGTGTATAAAAAAGTGAGTTGTGAGCTGAAGTATTTCAGGATTGGGGCATGAGAAGACATGCAGCATATGAAGGGCAGGGAAAATGGGGGGCCATTACATATGTAGCATTTTAATATACATATACCCAACATGGGTCAGTCTCAATAATAGCAATTCGTAATTCCTTCCCCTCGATCCTGACTTGTACAGGAAAAATTATAACCATTATCCTAGCACCTTAAAATTTGAGATTTAAGAATCCAAAGACTGTGTTAATAATAAACAAATGCTGCTAAAATAAAAGTGCACCATCAATCCTATTCATGGTGGTTTGATTCCTCTAATTCTTCCTTAGATTAATCTTTCATGGATAGGTCCTCATTTTCTTAACTTAAACCTGTCATCTTTACTTGGCCTAGGTTTATCAGTTACCATAACCAGTGTATGGGAAGCAAAAATCTGAAATTTTAGTTATACCAAGGGAAGGGACTGAAGATCCACAAGGGGAAGACCAAGATCATGAAAGTGAATGCAGCAAATAACAGCAGCCCAATTGTCCTGAGAGGAACGACACTGAAGGAAGTTGATACCTTCACCTATTTAAGTAGTATTGTAAATAAAGTGGGAGGTACTGATGAAGATATTAAGACCAGAATACAGAAGGCAAGAGGTTCTTTTATTATTTTGAGGAACATATGGAATTCAAGAGAGATCAAGCTACACACCAAAATAAGGATCTTCAGCTCAAATGTAAAATCAGTACTTCTATATGACTCAGAATCATGGCAAACAACAAGGACAAACATCAAAAGATTGCAAACTTTTATTAATAAATGTTTGCATAAGATCATTGGCCTGAAGTGGTCTGACAAGGTTACAAACATTAGCTTATGGGAAAGAGCAGGGCAATGCCCTGTAGAGCAAGAGATATTGAGAAGAAGGTGGCGATGGATTGGTCATACACTGAGGAAGCCACCAACTAGCATTACTAGACAATCCCTATCCTAGAACCCACAGGGAAAAAGGGGACGAGGAAGGCCAAAGAATAGTTGGAGAAGAGACCTGGATGTGAATGTGAGGAAAACAGGCAAAAGCTGGAGATAATTAGAAAAGGTGGCACAAGACAGAGAGGCTTGGAAAGAAATTGTTGATGGCCTATGCTCCCATAGGAGCTAAGGGCAAGGAAGAAGAAGGGAAGGTATAGACTTTCTGTTTTAAAAGAAAATGCTAAGATTCATTATTCACAGATTAGCATTTGCTGATCTTTTGTTGTATCCTGCCTATATCCATGGCAGTATGCCTGTGCCAGTATGGAATGGACTATGCTAGAGTTAATGATCAGTATGCTATAATCAACTCCTGAGATACTTTCACAACTTGTGGCCATGCAGAATTTTTCCCACAATTCTCTCCAAATGCCAGTGCTCCCCCATCCTAAATTTGTAGACACCTAACCACATAGAATCCTTTCTTTATAAATACTATGGGGCTGAAAGAAAAACTGGATGATGCCATTGCATCTCAAATTCTCCCCCTGGCAGAGCCCAGAATTGGAGTCACTGTAGCAGATATCTTGCTATTGCCATTCATGTCACACTCTTCAAACCAGAGGAAATGATATGACCCCAAGAAAACTTGATGAGATTTTCAAAAGCAAATAAGTTACTTAGACTCCTTGAGAGTCATGGGATCTGAACTTCTAAGTCACTTAAGCACATTTTCAAATCCCAGTTTTCTTGCAATTGTTATTCACAAAACACACTATCCACAGCTCTTAACGGCTTTTCCATATACTCTGCTTCTTTGTTTCATCAGCTGTTGGAAATTCATGATTTTGCACTGAAATTAGTTTCTTTCGTTTCCTGTGGGTGGCATAGGAAAATATACACTTTATTCAATTATAACTGCCAAAGAAGAGAACTTGTCACCTTCTCATCTTTCCACAAGATTGCCTCTCTGGAAGCCACTTGTTTTCTGTTACCTCTGATGGAACTTCTTCTTGGCTTTATGCAGAGCTTGCATTGAAAAATTCTGCCCCTCTAGTTCCATCACTTTAACCAGGCTACATTTCCAACTGGTAAAGAAAAACATTAACAGACATCTTTTGAACTTTTCAGTTTGTCTATCCAAGACACTACACCAAAAAGTTCTCATTTCTGATGGAGTACTGCACTTGACACCACTTTTAGATAGTCAAGAATAAGCTTACAGTGGGTGTCAGTAGGAAGACGTACATAAGAAATCCTGGTTCAAATGATCTTATGTATAACACACTTGTATCACTACATGCTCATTAGCTGTTTGTTCCAAGTCTCTCTCTTCTCCTCCCTCAGAAGCTGACACTTCTTCCTTTCTTTCCTTTTCCATTTAGTTCACCTTCTTCTTAGTAATATCCCCCCCATCTGAAAAAATATCATGTAACTAAGGTGATGTTTGCTACTATCAGACTTCAATTTGTGTGTTCTGCCCTTTGACTACACTCTGTGTTGGTCTAGTCTGTGTATATTGGAAGTTTCTTGGGGCAGGGACCATCTAATACTTTGTGTTTATACAGTGACTAGCACCATTGGTCCCCACTTTTGGATGGTCCTTAGGAACTACCATAATAAACAAGAATTATAAATATGTATCTCCAATGCTTTAACCTGGGCATGATGTCATCTTGCAAATAAATTCTGTGTGCACAGTAGAAAATCATATGACAGTGGCCAAATTAGATTTCATTTATCAATGTAACCAAAAGTAGTTCCACTGATATTATACTAAAATTGTTAGAATACATCCAATGACTCCCTAATAGTTTGAACTTATTAACTTCATACATCATAAAAGTAAAATGATGGAAGCAGCTTTCTGAGCATTGTTTTCCCTATTGTATTATATTTTCTTAGCCCTGTTCCTAAGTTTCACAATCTAGGTGTATTTATGGATTTTTAGAAACATGGCCCATATTTCTCTCTCCACTTCAAAATCTACATTATTTGTTATTATTAAACATATCTTGAATGCTGTCATCATGGCTTAGACCTTCTCAAGTGGATGCCCCTTTAGTAGTGTTAACTCTTGGATGGATTTACATAATGGACTAAAAAAAGTCTTTCTGCATCTGCTGTTTAATTATTCTAGTTCATACAAAATGAATCAGTAAAGACTGTCATAATTCATACAAGCCAGCATTATTTCCTTGCCTTTTAAAACATTTTTATTGACTGTCAAACTATTTCCTATTGATTTAACTGCAATAGTTTTTACAGATACCCACATTTTGATTTGCATATGCAAATATTCATTTTGGAAGTGTTTGCCCATTTATCCAAGCATGGAAGAGAAACAAGACGATTTTTTTGGTCAATCACCCACAGACCTCTGAAATGGCAAATACTCATTGAAATGTGTGCCATCGATCTACAATGTTAGAACAAGTAGCAAAAAAATAATAGTTGCCAATTATTGAGGGCCAAATGCATCTAGGTAATACACTGTCTGAGATTCTAAGAGCAATAAATGAGCAAAATTCATCAGGTGAATATTCTGACTGATCTTTTCACCATGACCCATATGGACTTTGCTCTGCAAAATACTGAGCACTTTCAACACTTGCTGAAGCCAAAACTGTCTATTCATCTCTAGAGCAAAGACTTTCTGAACTGGATGAAAATAAGTTTTAACATTGCATTCTTTCATTCCTCAGTTTGGAAGGAAATATATTTGTCAAAGTGACACTGGTCCCACATACAAGAGCTTGAAATGACAATTTGTGATAATTCTGATATCTTCTTAAAGCAAAGGTTAACACTGAATTCTAAAACCAGGTTTCCTCTGAGATTTGTTACACAATACAGATTGTTGTAGTGGTGTCAGGAAACTCAGATCATTAGTTTAAAAGGCAGCCCCTTGACTGTTCTTGTGAATTAAGGCTGAATATCCAGCTTTGAGACAGGTCTCTTGCTGCTGTCCCCAATTCCTTCTGATAAATGAACTCAAAGTGACATGGCACTGTGAGCAACCCAAAAACATTGCCCCCCCTTGAGACTGCTGCCTAATGTGCCCTACTTTGGTGACCCACTCTTAGTGAGGAAAATAAAGACTGGATCTAGGCCAGGTCTTGAAAGTCTGATCAGTCATGCTATAATCTGAGTTACTGAGAAGTAGCAGTGTTCTCTAAAAAGAAAACAAGCAAACCAAGTAAAATATAAAAATTAATTCATAATACAAGTAAAACCAATAAGCTAATGCAAAAGGAAGACAATGCTGTAGCTGGTTTGAAGACACCTAGGGGGATTATTGGTTTTGCATCCATGAACAGTGCTAAGCTAAATGTGTAGTTGTGTGCAACATATTGAAAGGAATAATAAAGCACAGGGCATTTTCTGGACCATAGGATGGGCTAGAAGGTGTTGATGTGCATGTTGTATTGGGCAATTAAGGGTTGCCAATTTCATGGAAATGCTGTGCCTTGGCACCATCTCAATAAATTGAAAATGGGCAGGATTAACAGCTGAAGTTTATTATTTTCTTTGCAATATACAGATGATTAATGTCCTGTACATTAGTCGAACTACACAAATACCCATCATCTTAGCCTAAAGATGAACCATGGTTATGTAATGTCGCAAGGATCACTAGGTGCTGAGGGCATTCAGTTTCTTGTAAGATCTTATCTTACATATTATTTTTGTTCATTAAGGATCTGGGGGTATGATCTTCAGCCAGAAGTGCAGCTGCAGTAAACAGAAGTGCAGCTGCAGCAGTGCAGGAATTGGGAGAGGCTAGGTGCCCCATGAATAATCCCGTCCAAGAACATAGGCAGATGCTCAAGGCAGTTAGCTTATCCCCCTATTTATGTTGCAGAGCTATACTTCTAATTTTAGTGTATTAGGTGGATCAGAGCCTACAAGGGTAAGTCTACACTGCAGCTATTTCAGGATACAAGTGTATCCTGATCATGCATCTGATGAAGTGGGTCTTTGCCCACGAAAGCTTATGCTCCAACACTTCAGTTAGTCTATAAGGTGCCACAGGACTCCTCACCGCTTTTGCAGAATACAAGTGGTATCCCAAAATAGCTACCCTGTGTCTTAACAAGCCGGCCATTATTTCAAAATAATGTTCCACAAGAGTTAAGGGATGTCTTGAAATAGGGCATTATTATGAAACTTGGCGCTGTGTAGATGCACCAAATTTCAAAGTAAGCTATTTCGAAGTAGAATTGAAATAAGGTATGCAATTTGCATAGTGCAAATTGCATATCTTATTTTGAGTTTAGGGTGCTGTGTAGGCACACCCTAGGTAAACAAGCTTTTAGAGTAGCCACTGATGTTAATGAAAACCTTTACACCAACTTCAGTGGGCAAAGTATCAGGACCTGACAATTCTTTCACACACAGAATCATAAGATTAAACTGAGCTCATCTAATCCAGTCCCTTGCTCAAAGCAGGACCAACCTCAATTAAATCATTCTAGACAGAACTTTGGCAAGCCTAGCTTTAAAAACCTCCCTGGGTAACCCATTCCAGTGCTTCACCACCCTCCTGGTGAAATAGCTTTTCTTAATATCCAACCTAGACCTTCCCCCCTGTAACTTGAGACCATTGCTCCTCATTCTGTCATCTGTCACCACTGAGAATAGCCTCTCTCCATCTTCTTTGGAATACCCTTTCACTGAGTTGAAGGCTGCTATCGAATTCCCCCTTGTTTTTCCTCATCAGACTAAAGCCCAAGTTTCCTCAGACTCTCCTCTTAAGTCATGTGTGCCCTAGCTCCCAATGCATATTCATTGCCCTCCACTGGACTCTCTCCAGTTTGTCTACATCCTTTCTGTAGTAGGGGCCCCAACACCGGATACAGTATTCCAGACGTGTCCTCACCAGTGCTGAATAGCTTCCCACTGCTCCCATTGTCTGGGAATGGTGTACTGCGGATACTGGGACCTGCAAGTGGCCATGCCTGTGGATGCTCAGGTAAACAAAGCATCTCAAGGCCAGCTAGTGGCTTACCCTTTCAAGCCACAACCCAAGTTTGAAAACTCCTGATCCAGATAACTAATGATGATGTTAAGTAAAACCATCTTCTGGACTGAACATTGGAGCATACTGCTTGATATCGGCTGCCAACCTGCCGTGATTCAGCAAAATACTTGACTTGACTCAGACTAATCTCATAGGGTATGTCTACACTAACCCCCAGTTCGAACTAGGGAGGCTAATGTAGGCATTTCACTGTTCGCTGTTACATCGCAGTAGTTAACGGTAATTCGAACTAAGTCCTTAGTTCGAATTACCGTTTAACTGCCGCATGTAGCCGCGGGCAGTTAGTCCGGACTAGTGACATTTAAAAATGGCGACCAGATGGGAACATGCAAATAAAGCCCGGGATATTTAAATCCCGGGCTTCATTTGCAAGTTCAAATGCCTACATTAGTCTCCCTAGTTTGAACTAGGGGGCTAGTGTAAACATACCTTTAAAGTCTGGCGCATGGTTAAGTTGGCTGATGAATTTGGCTTTCCTATGGCTATAATTCAAGATACTAGTCATTGAAGTTAGTTACGCTGGTCCTAAAATAGAGTTAAAATATTATCAGAATTTAGAACAAGAGGCAAAAAAGCGAGAGCAATGAATGAAAGCAAAGGGAAAGAGGACAACAGTATTGAAATGAAGATCCAAGAGTTACATAGGTTAGCTGTTGTGCAGTTTAGTGGCTTCAAATCTTCTGAAGGATTTGTTGCTATAACTTTGTTGTTCCATTTTTTCCCATGAGTATATTGTTTCCATGTGTTACTTTATATCCAAATAATTCCTCTTCATTATCCAGAAAATCATTTTCATCATTAACGTCAGCCTTATCTCCTCACTGCATTCATTCTTTTTTTCATTTCTTAGCCCATGGACAATCACTGTTTCCCTCCTCATCTTTATCTTCTATATCACATTTATTAGCCAGTAGATTTTGTTACTTGCATATTCTAACAAGAATGGTTCACAGAAGCTAGGTTCTTTAGGCTAGTGGCTTGTTGAAAGTGAAACATATAAATGAAACAGTTATAAAAACCATTAGCTATTAATGATGTTTTAATCAGTAGCCTTTTGCTCATATATAAAATGTATATGAACACCTTACACTAAGAACTATGAAATATTTTCCTCATTGTTTATGATTGACTTAAATTTAGGCATGTGTTTTATTGAATGAAGTTCTAAACATAAAAAAGTGCATGACGACAACTGATTGCATGGAATGGTTGATTGTCTTACCATGTCTTATCTGTACATCCACAGGCTACAATGTTTTTGTCACAATTATTTAAATATGTCCACACACAAAATGACTTGGTGTCAGAGCATTCTTCTAGCAACTCTGGAGGCACCAATCCCATGATTACCAGCTGTGTTGCTAGTGTTGGGGTCTTTTGGATGATTTTTAAAAGTCAGCAACTGTATTGTGATAGCTGAAAACCTTCTCTCCCCATCCACATTTAAGGCACCTTGTTTTACAGTGCATCACATCAGCTAAGTAGGAAATACAAACCTTTTCACAGGCACACCAGCAATGGACATAATCACTGTTTGTTTCTTAGTCTACTGCTGCACATGCACTCAAAGCATCCCTGTCAATAGTTTTTACAATGTCTTTTCAGCTATATGACATGAAAGATGTCAGACTTGCTCACGTTATTGTTAAAAAAATAGCTGCTCTTTTCACTCATTGGACTATGCATATTTGAAGGCCATTCATTCTGTCCTTGTATTTTTTCACCCAATAATAATGAAAGGGTCTTTGTTTTCAGATTACTCTAGCATGCATTCTCCAACATCTCCATTTATTTTAAAACTAGCTAATTAGCCCGTCATAAGATGGGATTTTCAGGTCTCTCCTCCATGTCGGTCTTCTCTCCTGAGCCTTCCAGTCTCTCTCTCTCTCTCCTCCTCCTCCTCCTCCTACTGCCTCCCCCTCTCTCTCTCTCTCAGCTCTCCTCCGCCTCTCTGCTCTCTCTCTCTCTCTCTCTTCTCCTCCCTCTCCTGCCTCTCACTCGGGGGACCGCGGAGCCCAGATGGCCATTTGGGCTCTGCACTCCCCGTGCTGCATGGGGACTGTGGAGCCCAAACAGCCGCTTGCGCTACTTGCTCCCATGTGGTGGCCCGGCTGAGCAGCGCAGAAGTCAGCCGAGCGCCACGGCGGGAGGTGAAGGGGGTGGGGTGGTGACGTTCACAGCCAGGGGGTGGGGCCTGGAGCTGCTGTCACGCCGCACGTCACTGCTCCGCCCCCCTTCGCCTCCTGCCGTGGCGCTCGGTTGACTTCTGCGCCGCTCAACCAGGCCGCTGCGGGGGAGCAAGCGGAGCAAGCAGCCGCTTGGGCTCCCCGCGGCGGACCAGCTGAGCAGCGCAGAAGTCAGCCGAGTGCCACGGCAGGAGGCAAAGGGGGACAGGGTGGAGACGTACATGGCTAGGCCCCACCCCCTGGGCATGTACGTCACTGCCCCACCCCCCTTCCCCTCCCACCGTGACGCTTGGCTGACTTCTGCGCCGCTCAGCCGGGCTGCCGTGGGGGAGCAAGCAGCGCAAGCAGCCATTTGGGCCCCGCACTCCCCATGCAGCACGGGCCGCCCAGAGGGAACAGCCAGAATTTCAGCATTACAGACTCTCAGAGACTGGGCTACTATATATATGATTACTGCAATATTTTTCTCCTCGCTCTAAAGAACACTTTATCCAAGGATCACAAGCACATTATGGACATTAATTCTCTCACAATTCCCCTTTATTTATTTATATATACATATATATATATATATATATATATATAGATAGATAGATAGATAGATAGATATGAATGAGGCAGGCTTGTGAGTTCCAACCCCACTCTCTCTTCTCACTCCAACCATCATGCACAGGCACAGAAACTGCGACATGTACACTGGAGGGAGAGAGTGTAGGTTTGAGATCCAAGTTACCTTCTCCTAGACTGATGCACCTAAAAAGGCTTAGAGAGCTCAGTCTGCCCCAGTTTTGAATCAGAGTTTCCCTTCTCCTAGGTACTGTTGGTCCACAGCGCCTTATTCTGTATTATTCGGTGCAACCCCTCGGGATCACTCCATGGAGGGCTTCCTCAATCTGCCACCCTGAGGATGCGCCTCAATGCTGTAATACCCCAGCATGAGGTAAAAATATATCGTTGCCATGTTTTGAAGCTCGATCAGTTCCATATGCGTTGTCTAAGGAAGATTGCCCATGTGAACTGGTGGGACAAAATTCCTAATACGGAGGTTCTTAAGCTGTGTGGTGCCATGGGCATGGAAGCAATGACTATGAACAGTTTTGCTGGATTGGTCATGTTATAAGGATGGATGATACACAGATACCAAAGATGGTCTTCTATGGCCAGCTTGCTCATGGAAAGCGCTCTATCGGTGGTCAATATAAGCGCTTTAAAGGCCAATAAGAAGTCATGCAGCATATCTCCCAATGATCTGGAAACTCTAGTTTGGGACGGATTGTCCTGGTGACAAACCATTGTACAGGCTCTTAATTGCTTTGAGAGTCAGCGTATCCAGGTATTGCAGGAAAATCGGAGGATCTGAAAAGAACATACAGCACCTGTAGTTGGTGGCTTTTTATATGACATCTGTAATCGGCTCTGCCGATCAAGGATTGGTTTAGTTGCTCACCAAAGGCGTCATAGAAGATGAGATCCATCGATCGACAGCTCAGTCCAAGAAGAATATATATATATATATATATATATATATATAAAGTAACATTATTATTAATTTATTTGTTACAGGTAAGACAACTGAGGTACAGAAAGGACAAAGTTCCCAATGTCCCAAAGAAAGCCCCTGATAGAGCTGAGACTAGAGGCAGGTCTATACTACAAAATACATTGGTGCAGCTACATCAATGCAGCTATGCTGTTGTACCACATTTGGTGAAGATGCTCTAAGACAATGGAAGACAGCTCTCCTGTCAACTTAGCTACCATCTCTGGAGGAGGAAGAGTTATCATGTCAGTGGAAGGACCTCTCCTACCAACATAGCTCTGTCTACACAGGGTGCAGAGATGTGCACAAAGGGGATAAGAAGGGGCACAGATCCCCCACAAGCAGTGAGGCCAGGGCACGGAACTCCTCCAAGCAGAGAGAGCAAGCTCCACAGGCCACAGGGGACACAAAAGTGTCTTCCAAAAGTGTCTTTTTTTCTGTGCATGCCCTGACAGGGAATTAAGATCAGGATAACTGTCATACAAGGGTGTGGATTTTTCACACTCCAAGGCTACGTCTAGACTGCAGGCTTCTTGCACAAGAAGCTTTTTGTGGAAGAGATCTTCCACAAAAACGTCTTGTGCAAGAGTGCATCCACGCTGCAAAAGCGCATTGAAAAAGCAATGCGCTTTTGTGAAAGAGAGCATCCAGACTGCATGGACACTCTCTCGAAAGAAAGCTCTGATTGCTATTTACAGAATGGCCAGTAGGACACCTGTGCTTTTTTTATTGCCTCTTTTTGCGCAAAAAAACCGTGTTCTCCATCCACAGACACCTTTTTGTGCAAGAGCTCTTGTGCAAAAAGGAGTTATTCCTCGTAGAAAGAGGAATACCTACACCAGAAAAGCCCCTCTGGTCTTTTGATTTTTTTGTGCAAAAACACGCTTGAGATGTGGACGTTCCGCGTTTTTGTGGAAAAGTGGCTGTTTGTTCCACAAAAACTCTGTAGTGTAGACATAGCCTCCCTAAGCAATGTAGTTATACCCAAGAAAGAATGTAGTGTAGACAAAGCCTTAAACTCAGTCCTAATTGCTAGTCCAGTGTTTTAACCAACAGATCTTGCTCCCCATCTCACACTAATAAATAAAACAACAACAATACAAAATGCAGCATTCACAGTTGTGGGCATACTCTGTATCTTGTACCAAGTGATAGGAGAGATTTCATAACAAATTAAAATACTGAACTGATTCAATTATCTTTTTCATCCATTGATATTTTATTTTCTCCTGGACTGTCAAATATTTTTGAAACTCTGTTGAGAAAGTGTTTGCATGAAGGTGAAATAACTGAAATGGTGGAGTTTTATGGTCTATAGAATACTGTAATAAATGTGCAATTAATATACTGAAGATTTATTACAATACAAAAAACAGCAAAATAATGAGGGCATATTTTAGTATTCATATCAACTACTTCTAAATTGTATTCTCATTTGTTAACTTAATAAGCAAACAGTAAGTCCCCCAAACACACACATACCATTGCAAACACTTTACCATAACCAAAACCATGCATACATGGCTGACATACAAAGAATATAGTAACAAGATTCCATCTAAATACATCTGAAGGCACAATGATATTTTGTAGCACAGTACAGATATAATACAGATGGTGTTATCTCCCAATATAGGAGATCATCATCTAAGTTGCAAACTTATAAAAAGGAAGAACAGATTGAACCCTTGGCGTGAAAAGATACCAATCATACCTCTTTCCAATGTGGGGAGCATTTATAGTAAGTGAGAACTGAGAGAAAAAAAGCCCATATGTTAGCTTTTTCACATGGCTTAGCTAAAACTGCATGGGGAATTGGCATATACTCCTGAATAACAAGGTACATCAAAATTTGACCTAAATAATCAGACGTTATATTTAAAATTTAAATAGAATGGCCTGTTGCATTATTATTTAACATCATAAAAGATACAGCCCAGGGGGAAGGAGACCAAAAGGTGGCTTTAAATCACCTTTGTATCCCTTGGAGTCTGAGCTGAAACTAATTAGGGCAACCCTGGAAGTTGCTCTAGTTTACAGCTCCTTTACATAAGCTACCTATGGCTGCTCATCAGATTGGAGCAGCCTATAATTTCTGTATGACTCAGTATTATAGTCTCTTCTTTCTGCTCCCACATGCTCCCGCTTCACCCTAGCATATTCCCTATGCTCAGGGCTATGAAGGAATAGCTCAAGGTCCATTTACAGTGTCTGTATTCTTCTTCTGTGTTGCAGGGTGTAACCAAAATTGATGTAAACTGGTATTGGATGAGAATGGCAGCATTTTACATGGGTGTAACTGATTCTATAACACACAAGGCAATGCTCAGCAGATGTTGCAAATTGTTTTGAGGATGGTTCTGGGAAATGCAAATGATGGTTATAGGGTATTAGTTGTGAGTGTCATCTTGGGAGGCTTGTTGTGACAGTGGTTGTAATGGAATGCCTAAGGGATGCACAGCTAAATAATGAAGATCCTAGAGATAGCTGTAGAGACCATAATGGGTGGGTAAGATATTAACACTGGAAAATTATGACTTGATGATTTGTTGTATTCTAGGGTATGTCTACACAGCACCCTAAATTCAAAATAAGATATGCAATTTGAGCAATGCAAATTACATATCTTCTTTCAAATCTATTTGGAAATAGCTTATTTTCAAATTTAGTGTGTCTATACAGCACCAACTTTTGAAATAACATGCCATTTTGAGCCATCCCTTAACCCTCGTGCAACAAGGTTTACCGGGATGGTGAAAGAGCACACCAGTTATTTATTTAAAAAAATATTCAAAATATCAGGTGGCTTATGTAGATGCAGGGTGGCATTTCGGGTTACCTCCCGTATCCCAAAATAGCCATGCAGTGTAGATGTACCCCTAGACAAGGGAGATGGTAGCCTTTATAAATCCCATTGTATAGTTGATAATGGGAACAAGAGCAAACTATCTTAATATGCAAGGGAATATTGATGCAAAACACATGGTTTTGACATTTTGTGGATGTTTGATTTAAATGTGTTTAATGGGCATGCATTATTGTGTTATGTATGGGATATTAAATTAGTATAAACAATCTTGCAGGGTAAGAGTATGAACTGTTAGCTGGCAGTATAATGACTTAGACATTCTGATACCCTGGAACTGAGCACAGCACAAATTTGAAGGATACAACAGATTTACCGCATCGTTTGGAACCTCTTACAATTTCTCACAAATAGATGGCCCTCCCGATTCCAAGCAATGAACATCTGCCCAGGGATTTGTTACATTGCCACGCTGGTGAATACTCAGATATTACAAATAAAAACCAAATGAAAGACCTCAGGATTTTCCCCCATAATGACTAGTAGACACACCTTAGAAGTGTTTGAGGCACATTCAACTTCACAACTTTGAGGCACATTTAAAACTTCACTATATGGCTGAGATGTGCACTAGCCAGCACTACTGAATGATTATTGTGTCACTTCTTAATTGAAACCTCCTGCGGAGCAAGAGCTGTAATGAAAAATATTATAACCAGCATGGACCCAGCATGAGTGACTTTCAATGCTATTAAAATGTTTAACCTGTATAAAAGGCATGGTAAGATCAATTGCTGAGTAAGCTAATTTCTTCAAGTAGCAGCAGCTGTTTGGGCTTTAATCATTTTGGAAAATGCTTTTTTCCCCCTGCTCTCATGTAGGTAGCACATCTCTAAACAATAGCAGGGACGGGAAAGAAAATCCCAGAAGGCATAAGTTTTATTGTCTGCTTTCTTTATAGTGAAGTGCAATGCAATAGAAAGAGAACTCTTACTAAACCTGAGGGACACAGACTTCCATTTGAGATCAAAGCCAACACCTAATATGCAACTGATTGGTCCTGTCCTTGCTGGCAAGTTAGCTTAATAATGGGAAATACCTAGAAGAATGTTAGCAAAATGGACAAAGTGAAAGAACCGGCTTCTAAAACAGTCAATTGCCTGCAGCGAAGAAAAGTAGTGACTTTCTTTAGAAAAGAACCTCTTGAAAGAAAGCACAGCATCAGCAGCAATGCTAGTGGATGAATAGACAGCTGCTCATCCATCTGGCATCTGAAGGAATTATGCCATGAAGAAGAATTTATGGGTCATAAAGGACAGTATGTTAATTTTTATTTTTAATTCCTACAAAGGTACATTGATATGTTTCTTTAGCATTACTTAGAAGAAATTCAAGTATGATGTAATGTAGAAGTTGCTGCATTGACATAGGATTGTATTAACCTGCCTTTAAATGGACATTTTATAATTAACATTACTTTCAAATCATGAACCATCTCCTCCTTTTATCCTTCATTATCCCCACCTGGTCTATTTATGTAGACCTTATTTCAGTAAAAATGACAGCATTCAGTCCTTTATGCTATCTGCAACTCAATTAAATGGCACCAGTTTCAGATGCACTACAAACAAGTGCTGTCCTTTCTCTCCATACATCATTAATTCTCTGCGACTAAAAAAATCTTTGTTTGTGTGCACTGTAATCAGGGCACAATGCAGGTTCATGGGGAAAAGTAGAGAAGAAATCACAAATGCTACATCTGTTCTGCTGTGGAATGTCACGTGGTGGTGAAGAAAAGGCTACATACAAAATGAAGAAGAAAAATGTTAGACTGCATAAAATATGTCTAGTTAACACTCATTTTGTACTTCATAGATTTTAATTGCATCAATCATCTGCTAGATTAGCATGGTCAAAGATTAAGTGATTCCTGTAGCTTCATCTGATCATTACAGGCCAAATCGTGTTACATGGAGCAAAATTGTGTATGCTAAATTTACTCCATGTAATGAGTTGCAGAGGTGAGGAATGAAATCCTCAGACTCAGCTAGCCAGGCTGCCTCTAGAGATAAGCTTTACTCACCATACCAGAGAATGAAGAGGAGCACCAGAGTACTGTGTGCGCCTAAGGTTTCAGATCAGTGGACTGTGGAATATATGAGCTAGATGAACACATCCCCACCCTGACTCCAGGCCTACCCATGATTCAACTCATGGGGAACATAAAGGGGAGCCCAGACAGTACTACACTGGCTCACCTCAGCCCACACAGCAGAGCTATTGCATTTGGGCTTTTCAGTGACTATACTGAGAGCCAAGTTGTATGTGATTTAATTGCAGAAATGCATTATATAGGGCTGTGCAGAAATGCGCTGAAGTCAATTGGAATCTTTGCTTTGGATCAGGCTCTAGGGAACAGTGCTGCAAGTAGGGTGGTGTGGTACTCTGGACCATTCCGGTATTTATTGCCAGTATGCCGTACCAGAAAGACACAGGAGCAGAATACCAGCAGCTCCTCTGGCATGGCTGTATTACCCCCAGCCCTTCCATTGAGCAGTGTCTTCGTTCTCAGGTCAAAGTCCATACAGCCCTGCTGGAGGACAGGCCGGGGGGTGGTACAGTGATGTTGAGGAGCCACCACTAGGCAGCCCTATGTTCTGCTCCTTTCACTGCTGCAGTTCTATAGAGCCTTGCGGTTCAGAAATCATAGCTGGTCTAGTGAGAAGATAGAGGAGAGCACCAGCCCCCATTAATGTGGGATGGGGAGGAGAAGCAGAGACTGTGGGGCCACTGGCTGTGCACAGGTTGGGGAGGAATCCTGTTGGGGCTCATATGAGGAGCACATCTGCCTTTCCATGTGTCCCTCCTTGCACCATTGTGGGTAAAGAACACTGGGAAGGCACATTTTGTAACATAGGCGTTGGGTTCTTCTGTGATACTTGGCATCCACAAACCGTGATATTTGGTCTCACATCTGTAAACATAGAGGCACATCCCAAAACCCGCAGACTGCCAGAAGCATCAGTTTTAGGAGAGTCCAAAGCTACAATAACCAGGATATTTGTCTTGAATTAACTATTGTTTCTAACACCTCATCTTTTCTTTTGTGCCAATTTAGGGCCTGATCCCATTACCTTATTTAAATGAGTGGCCTCACTGAAGCCAATGAAATTATTTACATGAGAGAACTGTTGGACTGGGCACTAGCACATTAATATGAGATGGGATGCAGGGCTTTTTTTAAAGAATTATAATGAAAATCACATGCAGTATAGGTCCCGTGGGAGTCTTTCATTGACTTCAAAGGACTTTGGATTAGTCGCTGTACTTCTGAGGGCTCTGAAGCAGTATTTTCATACCACAGTCAGGCCCCAATTCTGTAGGTCAGTGGTTCTTAACTAGCTGTCCGGAGGGCCAGGAGCAGGTTTCAGGGAGACCACCAAGCATGGTCAACTTTAGATTCTCTAGGGCTATGGGCAGCGGGTAACATAGGCAAGGGAAGTCGTTGCCTTCCCAAAACTGCTTAGACAGTCCAGCCACTTGGGAGGGGCTGTGGCCGCACTGCCCGGCTTCCAGGTGGCTGGGGAAGGCTAGGACTTATGCTGCATGGCTCCCCAGCAGCCGGGGAAGGCTGGGGCTGTGCCACGTAGCTCCCTTGTGGTTAGGAAGGCTGGAGGGTGCATCATGAGGCAGTCCCAGCCCTCTGCTGGGGTTGGGCAAGGTTTGGCTGGTGGGGGGAAGGTTATGAAGGGGCATGATCTCAGGGAAAGGGGTGTGGCTTTGGGTGAAAGGGGTGGAACTTCGGCTGCCTTTTCCAGCTGGGCCTTCACCCATCACCCATGCCTAGGGCCCTGGGCAGAAAGCCAAAAACCTGCTGCAAGGGACCATGGGACTGTAGCCCAGGACCCTGAGTCCTATGACCCAGAGTTGATGCTGAAGCCTGAGCAACTTAGCTTTGTGCTGCCCTTTGTGGTGTGGAGCTTTGAGCAATTGACCTGCTTGCTACCCCTTAATGCCAGCCCTGGCTTTTATATAGCCAAAAACATTTGTTGTGGCACAGCTGGGCCAGAGTTTTTATTGCATTTTTGGGAGAAGGGGCTTAAAGAAAAAGTTTAAGAACCCTGCAATAGGGCATTTAAACATGAATAGTCCCTCTAGAAACAAATGGGATTCATCATATGCTTAAGGTAAGGCAAGCGTTTAAGTACCTTGCTAAGTCAGGATGTGAGTATGCATTTCTGACCCAAGACCATGTAAGCCTAACTGCCGTGGAATTTCTTAGCAGTTCCCAGCTGTGTCTGGATACTGAAAACTTTCCTCTTTGAAAAGTACAGCAGTGCTACTCTTATGTCTCTTCTTGCTTGTTCTACGAAAACTGGCTGCCACTTCTTCATTAAGGCTGCATGAAACATGTGTCTGTCTTTAAACATATAATCAATTCTCCATGGACAAAGCTGACAAAGTATTTTTGTTTTCATATTTTCCCTTATGCCAATTAAAACAAACCAACTAGATATTTTGTACTAAATGTCTTTGATAAACCAAGTGACTGGCAGCATGTTCCACTTCAATTAAAGCCTTTGCAAAGAGCTAAATGACAGACACTAGGAATAAAAATGATCAAAGCTGACAGTGATTGTGCAATGCTCTTAGTGGTTCAAAAGTGCATTATCACTTCTGTTTCCACTAGCTGACAGATTTGATTGCACCAAAATATTCATGCCATACACCATTTTCTAGTGCCAGATGAGACTTCTGCTTTCTGATGTGACTAAAAGATGATTCCAAAGTGCACCCCGGGAAATGTGTCATTAAAAAGCCTTACTTTGTCTCCCTTGACACTGCATCATATTAAAAACGTGTGACACTGTTCAATGAATTACAGAGTTGTTTTTAAAAATACAGGCAGTCATTTATTTGTAAGAGTAAGATCAAAATATGGATTAGGATTTTTTTAAACAAAAATTGCAGATGGTACTTCCTATCAGTACAAAACTAGAACTAACCAAATTTAAAGAAATTAGGCATTTTTTAAAAGTATATGTATACTAATAATAATGAGTCCTATAATAATGAGAAAATACTTTATCCAACAGACCAGACTGAATTCTTTAAATATCTATTTAGATGCTTTGAAAAAATAGCTGTAGCTGACAGAATGGAATGAAAGCCATTCTACTCCATCGTGTACTCAGAGCATCTGTTATCTGTAATAAACATCCTTATAAAAATCCAGCATGGAAAGATGTTACTCTTCATGGCAAGTTTGAGTTTTAAGACATGTCTTGTTTTGGCTGATGTTTTAAATTTTAGTTTCAGATTGTTAAAAACAAAAATCCCCATGTTATGGCAATATATGACCTTTGCATTGAAACAGCTTATGAATGGTACAGTACAAACACAATGCTAGTGCAGCCAAAGAATGTAAGGCACTGAAAGGAGGTGAAGCAACCAATGGGTAGAGGGCTGATGAGCAGGGCCTAATTCTGCTCTCACTAACACCAGTTTTATGCCCATCACACCACTGACGCCAATTGGGTTACTCTTGATTTGGGCCCAGTCCAGCAATCCACCCTTACTTAACAAAACACTGGAACCCAGATAGGCAAGAGCACAAATCCAACAGATTCCAGTGGGATTTAGGCCTATGAATAGGGAATCCCAAAAAACACAGACTCATAATTTGATGTTCTAGGGCTCTACCCAGTTGAGAGAATGAGCAGGCCTATCAAGCCTGCCTAGGGCAGAGGTTGGTATAATGGGCCTGATTGCACTCACACCAGTGTAAATAATCTAAAGTCAATGAAGTTGCACTTGTGTAAATAACTAAGGAGATGATCAGCATGGATTCTAGTCATGCCCATAACATGTCCAGTTACACCCAATGTGGAATCAGCAGCACCCGCAACTGTCTCCTTCCTCGATGTCAGGAATGTTTGCTATATTTTATTTACCTGCTGCATGGCTTTATGGGCTAACTGGGGAGGAACAGCCTCCCTCCACCATTTTCCCCCTAGGTCATCTCTCTAAGGGAAGCCACAATTTGTCGTCTTTTCTGAGAGGTGAGAGCGTACAGATTTGTGCCACGATGTTTGTGTACAGTGCTGCTAGTATTATCATTGTAAAGATTTGTAGCCCAGTTGTAAACCCTTAAACTCATATTTTCATAATGTTAGTCACCCTCCATTAAATACAACGGTGCAGCCACTGCAACTCTAATGTGCATTGCTGCACAAAAGCCCAGAGTCTTTTCTTTATAACCCAAAATTACTAATTAGAGACCATGAGTCTCAGAGGGGTAGCGGTGGTTAGTTTGTAACTGTAAAAACAATGAGCAGTCCTGTGGCACCTTAGCAACTAACAAATTTATTAGGACCTGAGCTTTTGTGGGTAAAGCCCACTTCATCAGACGAGCTGCAGAGGCAATTACAGAATCCCGGGTATAAATAATAGAAAAAGAAATACCTGTCAATTGTAGGACCAGCGTTAATGAAGTTAATTAAGTCAGGGTGGATGTGTCTCATTCACAGCATTTGATATGGAGACATGAATATCAAAGATGGAAACATTCTTTATTCAAGCCTAAATTGATAGTATTGAACTTGTAAATGAACTCCAGTTCAGCTGTTTCCCTCTGTAATTGGGTGATAAAATTCTTTTGAAGCAGGATGGCTACTTTTAAATTCATTATTGAATGTCCGTAGAAGGTAAAATATTCCCCTACAGGTTTGTGTATATAGAGAAGGCTCTTTATGCCATCTCCCTCTCCTTGCACATCTGCTTAGGGACTGAATATAACTGGGTGAGGCAAATATGTACCACTTTGTCCAGGGCAAGTTCTGGAATGCCAGAGTTATGCCATTCTGACAAGAGGGCAGGCTTATGGAATATATGGTTACTATAACTGGCTAAATGTTATTTGTATTTTAACTCTGCTGTACCCAGGTTCACTTTACATCTGAAAGGACTTTTAAAAATGCAGGGCACTGTCACTATAAACAATGTTGTATGTATGTTTGCTACTGGCTTCTTTTGGATGAAATCTGCCAGACTTGCTTTGCATTTATACTATAACGGGGTGGGGGGGGGGAAGAGATTGCAATTTTCCTTATGTCATCTTTGTACCCATAAAATTTAGGGTGAGTTTCAAATAAACAGCAACATACAAAAACATTCACATTTACAGTGATTTCAGTCATCATCATGGCTTGGCTTCGCGAATGAAGATCTAGGAAGGAAATCCACGTCTTCTGCAGGCACGCTGGTGGCTGACGAGGCCTATGCGGGACAGGCAAGTCCTGCCACAATGGCTGCAAATATAGGTCTGATCCGGGATAGGTGCTGAGGGGTCACGGTTCTTCTTCCTTCTCCTTTTGACCTCCATACAGGCCCTACGGGTATCTTTGAAGAAGGAGGTGGCCTGGTGGACTGTGTGCCGCCAGGAATTGCGATCAGCTGCTTGTGTTGCCCACTGACGGTGATCGATACAGCAAGCAGTGAGGACTTCTTCAGGAGTCTTTGTACCGCTTTCGTGGTGCCCCTATGTCGCGGTAGCCAGAGGACAGTTCCCCATACAGCACGATTTTGGGTAGGCGGTGGTTCTCTATCCTGACGATGTGCCCTGCCCAGCTGTATCTTGAGGACCATGGCCTCGATGCTAGTGACCTCCGCTAACTCGAGGACTTCAGTGTTGGCGACGAAGTCACTCCAATGGATATTGAGGATTATGCGGAGGCAGCGCTGATGGAAACGCTCGAGGAGACAGGTGACGACGATACATGACCCAGGACTCAGCGCCATACAAGAGAGTGGTCAGCACAACAGCTTTGTAGACACTGACCTTCGTGTCTCTTTTGAGGTTGCTGTAGTTCCAGACACGTTTGTATAGTCTGCCGAATGCACTGTTTGCCTTAGCCAGCCTGTTATCGACTTCTTTGTCGATCTTGGCGTCAGACGAGATCACGTACCCCAAGTAGCTGAACTGGTGGACAACTTTCAGTTCTGTTTGTTCAATGAAGATGTTTGGTGGATGGTACTCCTCATGGGGTGCGGGCTGATGGAGAACTTCAGTCTTCTTCAGGCTGACTTCGAGACCGAAGATCTGAGCAGTTTTTGCGAAACAAGACGTAATTCGCTGCATAGCTGCCTCTGTGTGAGCAAGGAGGGCGGCATCGTCAGCAAACAGCAGCTCCCTGATCAATTTCTCCATGGTCTTTGTGTGGGCCTGCAAAGTATTACTGCCAAAAATATCACCCCTGTCTAGTGTATTGGTTCTCTCTGGAATATAGCTGAGCTGGCTGTGATGGTCTGTTATCAGACACTGCACTAACAAACTTTTTCAGAACAGTGTAAAATATTCATTTTAAAAGTATTGATTTAAAATATTTTGTAAGATATCTGATGCACAAATTTCTTCTCCCCCTTCAGTAGTAATAAACGAAAACAAATTAAGCAAAAAAAAAAAATCAAACTTTCCTTTGCACTGGATAGCTGCATGAGGAAAATTCTGAAGAACCCACTTTTTTAATTTTCAGAAGAAAATATTTAAATGTTGAAGAACTTCAGGTCCCTACACTTGTGGCCCAGCATGTTGTGTAATCACTTACACCAGTGCTAAGTGAGGGCAATAGGTTTTTGTTCAGATTTGGTAGTATTTTACATCCACTGTTGGGTTGGTTTGTTTGGGTTTTTTTAATGTTGAATAGTCTCGCAGTACCTTAGAGTAACAAAAAATGTAGCTGGTATCATGAGCTTTCGTGGGCACAGCCCACTTCAGATTTATCCCACAAAAGCTCATACCACCATCTACATTTTGTGTTACTCTCTGCAGGACAATTAGTCTATAGCTGAAAAAAATGTAAAAACTAACATGGCTACCTCTCTGGAACATTTTTTTAATGTCACTTGAACCTGGAGAGCTTTGCTCAGCAATGGGCTTCTAAATACCTGCTTTTCTGTCTTCTGCTGAAACAAAACTCATTGTTTCCAGGCAAGGCTGTTATCATAACACTAAAAGCACAAGCTTGACAGCTCTGTGAGAGCAGGTGTCTGTCAACTGCAGTGTGGCAATGAGATATGCATTCATCCTTTCTCTGCAAAGTGACACAGCCTAAAATTATTTTTAAAACCTTTGATGCTGTTAGCATTTCTAGTACATAAAGAATCATAATTATTTAAGAAATTATTTTAAAGAGAAATCTGGTTAACAGAATTCTAGCAATGTCCGTGTGCCCTGGAACTCATTTGGAGGATCTGAGGGCCAAATAAAAGGCACATTTCCTTCTGCTTCTACAAGCATGCAAAGGGTTTTTTTTTTTTTTCTTCCCTTTCTCTGTAACCATGGTAGTTAACAGAGCTCATGTAATGTTGCATTAGGCTGGTTTGTTGTAGCAGCCTTGACTGTTTGTTCCAACAGACAATGTAATTTAATGAATCGAGTTGTCAGACTTAAAAGTATAGAACGTTTTCCACAATATGTAATGATAGAAGTATGAATGAAATCTTTTACCACTATGAAAACTGAATAAAGTCACCCTGATAATCTGAGAAGCTCATTCATCCTTTTTAATGTAAGTGATTGCCTTTTCAAATCCTTGGCCCCAATTCCTTAGTGGCTTTGGGTGGCACAAAGCTTCCAGGAAGATAGTGGAGGCAGATAATGGAGGATGTTCTTTGCATATGGGAGTCCCTTGGTGGTATAAAGTCTCCGAGTCACTCTTATACCATCTCCTTCCCACTGTCCACCATAGGAAGCATATGCCATTGCCAGTGGTGCAGATAAGAGAAGCCTGAAGCTTGCTCCAAATTATGCTATGAACTGGCTTAGCCCAGCATGTGGGGAGCACACAAGTGCTTACAATCTTTTTGCCTGAGTGTTTAACGATGCTAAAGCCATACCAGGAAGTTGCCATCTTCCAATGGCATGTTTACACTGCAGTGAAAAACCCATGTCTGGCCCAAGCCAACTGACTTGGGCTCACAGGCCTTAGTCTGCAGTGCTGTTTCACTACAGTGCAGGCTTCCAGGCTAGAGCTGGAACCTGGGCTCATGGACCTGGCAGGGTGGAAGGGTCCAGAGCTCAGGCTTCAGTTTGAACCCAGACGTCTACATTGCACTGAAACAGCCCTGCATCCTGAGCCCCAGACACCTGAATTGGATGGCATGGGCTAGCTGCAGGTGTCTTAGCTATAGTGTGGACATACCCTCTAAAGCACATTTGTTCAGATAGACTGTCAGATTCCCAACAGTTGGTGTGCACTGCCATTGTGGTATTGGCATCAATGGAGCCCTGTTGATTGACACTGCATATTTCTAACATGTCTGAAAAGATCATTGAAGAGGGGACTTGAAGGAGGTCATTGATCTATGCAACAGTAATTTATATTTCACATACCAACCTGTGAATCAGGCACTTCAGGAACACTCTTCTTGAGGATGCTTATGTCAGACTTTTGCCAAAAGAAACAAAGCTCACTAGCCCCAATCATGTATGTAGCCAGTGTGGTGCTGTCTGACATCCAAGTGCAAAACCCATAGGGACATAATATGCATTTGTGACCCTCTCCAGAAGCCTTCTGTGTCCGTCTGTACATAAATGGTTTATACTCTTCTACATATGCAATTTTTCCATATGTGGCATATATAGCATAGAATATGGAAAATCTTATTTTAATAGGCAATCCAAGAAAAATTCATTGTAAGTTACAAGTCTTAACTGTTCAGAATATTATGTTGGAGAACACACAAATAAGTAGAAATTGCTTATACACTATTATTTGTATAGCAGTGCCCAGAATCCCAATCAGGGCCCAGTATGCATACAAACCTTTGGATCTTACAAAATATGACATTTTGTAAGATCTTGCAACAAGTGCTGTGCACTCCAACCTAGGTGGTTGCGCCAAGCTACAGAGAAGTCTGAACTACAGTGGTCCTTGTACAATATCCTGCTTTTTCTTGATTTGTTACTAAATTCTTTGAGCAGAGGAACTGAATCTTTGTATTTGTACAGCACCCAGCACAATGAGGCCCTGATATTGACTGATGTCTTTGGACCCTATTGCAATATAGACGAGAATGATCAGAATATGAAGAGTGCAAGCAAGGATAAGGAATAGGAGTAAAAACATTACCTATGAACTATTCTCTCTCAAAATACTTTTCAGAATAGAGGATGGAGAGTACTTGGAAGAATTCTCCATATATTAGACTTTATCATACTATTCTCAGTTCCCCACAAAACACTGGATGGCTAAGTCCAGATTCTACCAAGGACATAGAAGCCTGCAGTGATAGTCTATCACAGCTCCAGTATGAACATAAGTAACAACATGTTATTTCCTATAGGAACATGAGATTATAAATGTAAGGTAATGGTAAGGGGACAAAACATTGAATTGACTGGATAAATCAAAAGTCTATCCCCAGCACTGTAATTCATATCAGCAACAAGTGTTAGAATTCTTGTGCTTTGTTCTCAAATACAAGTACCAAAAAGTCACAAAGTCCATATACTTGTGCAACACAGATGGGTAACAGGAAGAAGAAGGGTGAAACATTTTAGTTATATTAAAATTATAAACTCAGAGGCTTTTAGCAATAGTTATCAAAGGCTTCCTTTTTGTGCTTATGCCATGTCAGCATTTAATACCCTCTTTAAAGGAAAGCATAATTTTAATAATAGCTGCTGAGAATTCTGATGGATTGAAATTCCAGTGTAATACACTATTCTGAAATTCTTCACATGCTGTAATTCCCCATGGCTGTGAATATAGAGCGCTTATCTGAGTCTGGTATGGAGTATCTGACATGAAAAGGCCCTTCTCAATATATAGATTTCATGAATATTTTTCTATAAACAGATGTAGCATTGTGCCTAACATCAGAAATCTGTAGCAAAGCACAAACTAGTAATAAATGGTTTTGTTTTTAATTAGCATGTTTGTTTTCAAATTGAAAAATACCAACTTAAAACTTTCAAATTTAGATGTCTATAGTCAGGCCTTGGGAGACAGGTTTTCAAATTCACAAATGGGGATTAGCAGCTACCACTGACTTTAGTGTTTCCCCTTCCTAATTCATATATAAATCCCTAGTGAAATCTTGACCCCGTAAAGTCAATGGGATTTTTGCCACTGAGTTCAGTGGAGTCGGTATACCATCACTAAAAAGAGTGGCTTGATTTTTAGAGACACTGCATGCTTGCAATTCCAATTGATATGGAAGTAGTGGGTATGAATTAGGCAATTTATTTAGGTGGTTAAATATGGAGTTATATACCCAGTTTTAAGCACTCCATTTTGAAAATGTTGGACCCTAGTTTATACTATTAAAAACTAACTCATTCTCTGGATTAAAAACTATTTGAACTTGATCTGGTGAGACAGAAAAAAATGTTTGCCAAATTAGGATGTCATGTAAGACCCAGTCATCACAGGCCTTTCCATTGCACTTTGACATAACCATGATGCCAAGCGAATGTTCAGAAGACCAGATAGGTCACTGAGGACTTGCTTTCCATGACTGGTTGATCCATTATGCTCTTCTGAGCCAACAGAAGCCTTTTGCTGTATATGTAACAGGAGGGCTACTATGGGCAATTCTGGAGGGCAAAGCACAGAGACTAATGGATTTAGGCAAATCAAAACTCACTTTAATTTTTAACATCCTTATGTAAGGATTATAAAATCCTCCTGTGGTAAATTTCTAATGCTGAGGAACTCATTCTGATCCGCAGTCAATGACCACAAAACAAATAGCTATTTAAACCCTCCAGAGGTGGGATGTTTTTCAGACTTACAAATCATTAGCCAAGCTCATGCTCTAAACCAGCAACACCCTTAAATAATGTAGAGAAAAATCGTTATTTGGTTAGTCTGGGAGTTTTTAGGCTACAATCAGTATTTATTAGGGGAAGAGCTGACAGCTCCCATGAGCCTATGCAGGCTGGGAGCTGGCAGCCCTCCTTCCTTCCCACGTAACCAGTTAACTGGTATTTTACATTCTTAGTATTAATCTGATATTTTCAAATTTAGAGTGTCTTAACACCATACCCTCATGGTACTTGGCTCCTGCCAGCCAGCAATGAAAAGACCCCTCTCCAATATAGAGACCTAAAGACTCTTCTGAATGAGGTCATCATGGTGGCCAAGCACTTATGGTTGCTAGGGAGCAACAAATGATGGAACCATGAGAGTAGGAATGATCAAAGTAGGAAGTTTGAACCAGCTGGCTTGAAGCAGTTGTCAGGATACAATGGTATCATCTGAACTGGGGGCAGAACTAAGCCTCAGAAGCTTGACAGAAAGGCTTGAAGGAAGGTAACAGTTATGATATGTAAGAAGTCTCCTCACTCACTGCTTTGAAGAGCAGTTACTCCCAGGAGTGACACCAGTGGCATCAATAGGATTTGCCATATAAGTAACTGCTCTCTTCAACCTGTCCCTTTGACTTAAATGTAGCAATTAACTGCATTAGAGCTGGTCAGAAATTCTTCAGTAGAATTTTTTGCATTAAAAATGCAAATTAGCAAACACTGAAAAACTTTTGGAAAGAAAGGGATAGATTCATTGAATTTCCCATTGTGGAAAAAATTAAATAGTTCCCATCCCATTCATAATGAGACGTTTCTATGGGGGGAGGGTGAAAACAACTTTTTATTTCTAGATTTAAATTAATGTGTAATAAAACAAATTTCAAAATTTCAAAAATTAAAAGTTTCAAATTTTTGAAAAGAGAAACATTTAAATTTTTTCAGATTTTTTTGGGGGGTATGCCAAAGTTTGAAATATTGACATTCCACCCTACAGGAAATGTTCTTGAAATCTCTAAAATATTCATTGGAAGGGTCAACCCAGCTCAAAATAGCATGACTTATATTCAAAAAAATTTAACCTTGTTTCAGTAGGCTACAAAATCATTCTAGACTGCTAATGCACCACTGAGTGAATACAATATCCACAAAGAGCATGATGTGTGTAAAGGGAAATATTACCATGAATGAAGGATTTTTTTTCATTTCCAGCCGGTCATTTGGCTGTGCAACATCTTATCCACAACAAGCAATCTAAATTGCTTCTCTTTTGTTGGTGTGTAATACACACACACATTCACTAGAGAAAGTCTGACAAAGATAAATGACAAATAGGCTAAGAAAATGTCAGCTAGCATGGAAATTTCTATTCCATATCCAATGCATTTAACAGGCAACTATTTGGAACACAAATATTAGCTAGCATTTAATTGGAATCAGGAAAATTCTGGTGTCAAGCAGAATCCTTTAAGGTCAGACCAAGCCAATGTCATTCTTCTCTCAGTCTCATCATCCATTTCTAAAAACTTGTTAACATTTGCCAATGCTGTTTCTCTTTAGATAACACCCCTGGAGCTATTTGGAGAAACCCATCAGATGGATATAGTTAGATTAAAGCTAGGTGGAGGGACTATGTTTGGTCTTTTGGGATTATGTGAACAGTAAAGGAAAAAGTAAAAGAAATCAGAGAATAAAGCAGTCTTTGTAGTAAAAAAGCATATCTGAGTTTTAACCCCTTCCATTTCAAAACGCTAAATTTGATTTGTAGCATAGGCAGGGATATTTAGCTCACAGAAATATGTGGCCGGGTACTAAAACCCTTAATCTAGTTTTCACTCTGTCTTTACTTCAGAAAATTCAGTAAATTTTCCTGAGTGAAAACTAAGCAAAGATTTGCAGGATTAATCCTATGGATTTTGAATTTGACTGGATTCCTTTAAATCTAGATTGTATCATAATTTGTCTCATATACCAACAATGTTTATCCCCTTGCAGCTCTTGCATAGAGTTGTCTCATTCTTGAGTCTATAGTAGATCACCATAGGTGAGACCACTGAGCCAGAATCTGAGGTAGGGGAAGACGGTCATTTGCCTGAATTCCAAGCACCATTGAACTGGCACGGGACCCAACATCTCCGATTGTTGTCTTCTCCCACACTGGCTTGACTATCCTCAGCCCATTTAGTTGTAAGGGGCTTCCGTATCCCTTAGGATCTCTAGGCCATTTCTATTGAAGAACAGTTTTTCCCTCCACTCCCTTCAAAATAGATTTCCATATTGTGAGCTCCTACACTTGTCAGTGTGCCATCCACAAGGTGTTTCAGTGAGAGTGGAAACCCTACAGTATTTGTACATTATGTAAACTCATTCAAAATATCATTTTTTCTGCAGCAGATGTTTTCCTTTTCTCCTGCTTTCATATTTAGCATATATTTTAAATAAACAAGGCACAGATTAAGATGAAAAAGATGTTAGCGATATAATTGCAGTCATCTGAAGATTGGAAGGAAAGCTTCAGTTAAAATAAAAATTCATTGGAAGGAACAAATGCCCAGCACTGGGCCTGGTTTCCACCTCAGGTGAAGTTTATACAATGGTGGGAGTTTTGGGGCCCACAATAAACAGGGAATGCTGAATTGTGCTAGTCTATAGTAAAGAGCAGCTAGCCAAAAACTCAAAAAGTAATATCAAAAACTTTAAGTACATCAGAAGCAGGAAGCTACTGGACAATTGAGATGCTAAAGGAGCACTCAAAGATTAAAGTCATTGTGGAGAAACTAAATGAATTATTTGTTTCAGTCTTCATGGATGAGGATGTCAGGAAGATTCCCAAACCTGAGCCATTCTTTTTCGGTGACAAATCAGAGGAATTATCCCAGATTGAGGTGTCATTGGAGGAGATTTTGGAACAAATTGATAAACTTAACAGTAACAAGTCTAATGTCAGTAACGGGCAAATTAGTTGAAATTATAGCAAAGAATAAAATTATCAGACACATAGATGAACATAATTTGTTGGGGAAAAGTCAACATGGTTTCTGTAAAAGGAGTTCTTTAAGGGGGTCAACAAACATGTGGATAAGGGGGATCTAATAGTTATAGTGTGCTTCTATTTCCAGAAAGCCTTTGACAATGTCCCTCACCGGAGGCTCTTAAGTGACGTAAGTTGTGATGGAATAAGAAGAAAGGTCCTCTCATGGATTGATATCTGGTTAAAAGACAGGAAACAAAGGGTAGGAATAAATAGTCAATTTTCAGAATGGAGAGGGGTAACTAGTGGTGTCTCCCAAGGGTCTGTACTGGGACCAATCCTATTCAGCCTATTTGTAAATGATCTGGAGGAAGGGGCAAACAGTGAGGTGGTAAAATTTACAGACAATACTAAACTGCTCAAGACAGCTAAGACCAAAGCAGACTGTGAAGAGCTTCAAAAAGATTTCACAAAACTAAGTGACTGGGCAACAAAATGGCAAATGAAATGTAATGTTGAGAAATGTAAAGTATTGCACATTGATAAAAATAATCCCAACTAAATACACAATATGATGGGGACTAATTTAGATACAACTACTCAAGAGATCTTGGAGTCATTGTGAATACATTCTCTGAAAACATCCACTCAATGTGCAGTAGCAGTCAAAAAAGCAAACAATGTTAGGAATCATTTAAAAAGGGATAGAGAATAAGACAGAAAATAACGTATTGCCTCTATAGAAAACCATGGTATGCCCACATCTTGAATACAGTGTACAGATGTGATGGCCTCATCTCAAAAAAGATATATTGCCATTGGAAAAGGTTCAGAAAAGGGCAACAAAAATGATTAGGAGTTTGGAATGGGTCCCATATGATGAGAAATTAAAAAAGACTGGTTCTTTTCATCTTACAAAAGAGCAGCCTAAGGGGGTCTCTTTTGCTAGACGTCTAAAAAATGACTGGTGGGAAAAAAGTTAATAAAGAAAGATTATTTACTTGTTCCCATAACCTAAGAAGTAGGGGGGTCACCAAATGAAATTAAGAGGTAGCAGGTTTAAAACAAACTAAAGGAAGTTTTTCTTCACACAGTACACAGTCAACTGTGGAACTCCTTGCCAGGGGATGTTGTAAAGACCTGGACTTTAAAAGAGTTAAAAAAAAGAGCTAGATAAATTCATGGAGGTTAGATCCATCAATGGCTATTAGCTAGACTGGGTAAGAATGGTGTTCCAAGCCTCTGTCTGTCAGAGGCTGGAAATGGGTGACAGGAGAGGGATCAAGTGATGATTACCTGTTCTGGTCACTCCCTCTGGCACACCTGGCATTGATCACTGTTGGAAGACAGGATAGTGGGCTAGATGGACATTTGGTCTGACCCAGTATGGCTGTTCTTATTCTTATCTTATTTCTTAACTTACTGGAGGCACTTTAGTGCTCATGGTATGTCATGGAGACACATTGACATTGTTTGTATTTGTCAGGCATAATACAGTTACAGTCATTACCTATTTCCATCTACATTTCTATCATTGCTTCTACTGCAAAATTGCTTCCTTTTCAGTCCAGAATGCTCCAAGTCTAGAGTTTCTATTGTTTCTCAGTAGGGCTAAGATATCTGCTAAAACAACTATATTCATTAAAAAGTAGACAGGAATGACAAAAGTGTTTTAATGGGATTTCTGCTGTCAAAGTAGTTCCATACGGATATAGCATTTACATTCAGGGATAAATTTAGCTTATTGTCCTCAAAGATAAAAGTCTATTGCATTGAGCCATTGCTTAACTTAACATTTCCACAAAGAGATATTAAAAGAGATGAAGTGATTCATCTAAGAATGACAACAGTTAAAAAATTAGTCTTGAGGGGGGAAATGTAGGAAACAATCTAGGTGATGTGTCCATAGTGAAAACCACTGGGAAAAATTCATTCCTGCTGCTATTTCCCTGAGCTCAGTGATGTCCTTATTTGGTCTTTAATTTTTAATTAGAATGTTACTGAATGTTTTTGAGTGATAAAAGGAACAGAAGTTCTCGGAGTAAAGTAATGCTGAAAAAGTAGCAGCTGACATGCAAATAAACAATAAGACCAACATATAATATTATCATCATTTGCAAGGCCTGATTCAATGAGATTCAATTGGATTTGGACCATGCTCATGATCTTGATGGTAATAAGTTGTTATACATCCAATTGGAAACCTATATTTTTCAAAAATTCAAATGTCTAAGCAGGGAGAAAAAATAGTTATTCATCCCAGATTTCCAATAAAACTAGTTACCACATAATCATACAATGCAGGGAGTCAAAAGACAGCCAAACCAAGAATTGTGTGTTTGAAATCTAATTTAAGATTTTCAAATAATATTATACCTATATAATTGAGTAAGCTATTTTAAGCAAAAAAGATTAACCATTTCTTATAAGACAGAGTCTCTGGTTTTGCTTTTCCAGTTCATAAATATTATTTTATTTGCTACATGTTCAATTCCTAGAATCCACTTTCTCTCTGCCCCCGTTTGCCAAGGCTATGAAGAGCATTAGCATTGTCTAGCCGCAGCCCAGGTGTATTTGTATTCAGTTCAGTAGTTAATGGCAACTCCGTTCTTTTCAGAACCGCAACTCAAAGGGGACTGTGATAACACTCCTAGAGCACACAGATAAATATAAACTTGCCCATACCACATCTTCAGCACTTATCCTTGACATTCTCCCAGGCAGTGTAATTGTGTTGGGATCCAATAGTGTTGGTATTCCATCCATAAAATGTGAACTTGTTATAACTTAGGACATAAAAAGCATTTGTAAATCAGAGTTCCTGAAGATAAATCCTCTACGTTTTGTTTGATTTAAATGCTACTTTACATACTGATATGCCAAATTCATGAGAAATACAGGAACGTGTGGGGGGGAGGGGGAGAATACATCAACAGTCACAACTAAATTGCTTTGGACAAATCTGGTAGCCCTATTAGATTATCCTGTAGGTCACACTTCATAATGAGATACTGTAATTACACTTTAGATACAGTAAAATCACGGACATTTATGTTTTCCTTATGTAATTATCTTTAATTCATATAACCCAAATTTGTACATTATGTAATTTTGATGCTATTTCTCTCACCCCTTTGGTGTCCTACTAAACACAAATACTAATAGAATCTTCTAGGTATATTCAATACACTCTATTTCCACTCTAAATATCTGTTTTTTAGGGCCCGATCTAAAGCCCATTGAAATCAGAGGAAGTTGTTTAAACACTGTGGAATTGTGACACAAGTAAAACGCCTATATTATAAAGTGTGACTTAAGTTCTAACAATGCAAAGACTCTATTGGAGTATAGGTCAGCCTGCTCTAGTCTTAGCTCCTCAGTGCACTCATCTTTAAAGGATTTTTGTTGTTGTTTTGGTTTGGTTTTTTGCTATCGTTTGTGTAAGATGTGTTAGTTTAAAAAAAAACACAGACAACAACATTGTGATTTACACAGCATCTTCATGGTCCACCACTTGGTCAGGGGACACATTAGTAGTTGAAAATACCAGAGAGAGATAAGAGGCAATAATAACTAATATAAAATAAAACTATTGCTCATCTTCACAATAAGGTACAGGAAAAAAGTAGGTGTTTTCTGGTTCATGTGTGTAAGAGTTTGGTCAGCAAAAGACAAGAATAAGAGTTTAGCTATAATTGTTCTGCATGAACTGCTGTGAAACAGGCTCTAGTGAAACAGGAGTAATGAAATAGCTGGAGAGAGGTGTTCTAATGAAGTCTCTAGTATTTTATATTTTGTCACTCTGTAGAATTACTTCATGGTAAAGGCTAGACAAAGAGAGTGCACAGCTGCCAAGCTTCTCCTGAATATTTCAGTGAGGATGCCTGTTTCAGAGCTTTTACTAAATTTGGGACAAGCATGTTATGCTTAATATATGAATGTAACATGCCCATTAAATTTCAGAAAATGTATTTCTGCCTAAGTTACCAAAACAAAAACAGAAAGATGCACTGTGCAAAACTGACCCCCAAAAGTCACATTAGTCACATTAACTGTGTAGTCAGACAGTCCCTCCACTTTTGTCTGGGTAATAAAGAGAGAAGAGGAAGCCACTTACTGGCTGCATGGAAATTATCTGCACTACCTTTTTTTGTAAATTGTTTTATTGAAGTGAAATAAAACAATGGGATAGACAAATAGAATGCAATGGAAAGCAAAAATCCTAGTTTCAATCTTTGGAATATATCCCCACAGGGTAAAATCTTCAATGGATTTTTTCTGATGGTAAAAGCCTTCCTGAACTACTGTCAGCCAACTTCCCAGGACTTCCCCACTATTTAGCCTCAACCACTACATCAGTGAATGCAGATCATTTGCTTTTGTCATACTTTGCAATATGCTACTGATGTTATGGGATGTACAAAGCTATAGATCTGATTATAGGCCCTTTGCACCAAATGACTTGAATGTGATAAATAAGGAGTATGTTCAGGCCTGTATGCGGGGTGTGTGTGTGAAGGGTGCGAGTGCACCCCCCGCATAGTCCCCCAAATAAGTGTGCTCCAGCTGGCCGGGGGAAGGCAGAAGAAGGGCGCTACCCAAGCTGCCCTCCCACCATGCTCCAGCTGGCCCAGGGAAGGTTGGGGCTGATTCCCTTCCCCTCCTCCCTGGTGGATAATCAGCCCCAGCCTTACTCTGGCCAGCCAGAGCCTGGGGGAAGGAGGCTTGGGTAGCGTGCCACTCCTGCCTGTCCCTGGCCAGCTGGAGAACGCCTAGTTTTGGGACCATGGTGGAGAGGTGTGCTCACACCCTTTCAGTCCACATTTACAAAAAAAGCACCACCACCCCACAGAAATTCCTATGTATGGGCCTGATGTGCACATGCATCCCTGTCAGGGCAGTTGAAATTTTCCCAATAGAATGGTTTTTTCCTTTTGAAAGTGCTGATTTGACAAAAGTCAAAACGAGGACATTAATCAATTTTTGATGAAAATTGTTTTGTTTCATCTTTAGCATTTTGATTTCTATATTATAATTTGTAATATGCTACAAAAGTTAAAGTGTCCAACTCCTCATAAAATGCAGGCAGTTCACAGGTAACGGGTGCTTGCAGCTTCTGTTGGCCACAAATCACCGTTCTCAGCCAATGGGAACTGTAAGCAGCACCGTGGAGTGGGACACCGCTTCCTGCAGCTCCCATTGGCAGGGAATGGTGAACTGCACCTAGCCTGTGGACCAGGATTTGTCCACCAGTGGTCTAACTTCACATAAATCAAGCAGGAGTTGGGCTTTAAACTGAAACTCACCCAGGAGGTAGGAAATTACTTGTTCAAATCCAGCAGTGAAAGTAATTTAAAATTTCTTACAGCTACTGTCCTATTGCAACTCAGGTCCTTGCCAGCCCTTTAAACAGCACCCTGATGGCTTTTACCGCAGCTCAGCCAGTTCTTGCCAAAGCTGTGCACCGGGGCGCACCCATTGACTTTCACCTCTATTCAACTCCCTTCTCTGCCTGAGAACAAGTTGAACAGGGATCTACCACCTCTCAGGTAAGTGACTGGAATATTCTTATGTGGACCATCTCAATCTCTCCTGCTGCAGTTGTTTCACCTCAGTTAAATAATTAATTGGACCAAAGAGTGACTCCATAGTTCAGTCACCCAGCAGAGAGGCGGCTGATTGCTGTTCAAATCCTTTCTCCTCATCAGGCAGAGCGAGGTCTTGAATAGGCAATACCCTACATCCTGGGTGAATATTCTAACCACTGAGCCAAAAGTAAGACAAGGCCGGTTGCTCCCGTACATGCCTACTGTTTTTGGCACTATCTGTGAGTTAGGCAGAAGAGTGCCAGAGTCCCCCCACTTCATAAATCACTAGCAAAGACAGGCTTCTCCCTGAAGCATGTATTTAAGCACCTATTCCGGTGAAAGGCATAGTGCTTAAGACACACCTCTCATCTCCCTACCCCATTGCCTTGTTTAGACGAGGTCTCCCAAGCATGCTGGCTTTGTGAATGACATTCTAAAGTGCTACTTCTCCCCATTCGTTATGTAGGAGACTAGGCTCCTAACTCCAGCTTTGTGGATTGCAGTGTTGTTTTTCACAGGCCTAAAAGTTAGGTGCCACCGTGCTCAGTATCTGAACCTTTAAGTCTCTTTCTGGATTTGGGACCCATTATGTTTCCAGAGAAGAGTTATGTTTTCTGTGTATGGATTCTGGGATAGATGGGACAAATCCCTGTGTATTCCTGTCCCTTCAGCCTCCTAGATTGTGGAATTTTGCTCTTATCTATGGTTTTTGCACAACATGGGAGCATATGGGGCACTATTTTTTTCTTACAGAGTGTCTCCTGGGGAAAATGGCTTAGTATAATGTACAAACATATTGCTGTTCAGAACATTCTGTGCCAATTGTGTTACCAGAAAAGTTCTCAGCAGCAGAACATTTTACCACCCCTCCTCCATAAAAAGATTCCAAACTGGATCTTATATAATGGAAGTGATCTTAATAAATATCCATCAAGAGAAAGAAGCATGACCACCATTATTTTCGTATATTAAAAACAGGTTGGCAGATGCCAAAGGGGAAAAAAGTGTGATACGGCATTCTGCAGACTTTTTTGACAGAGGGTTTCAAATAGATTAGCAGGGAGAGTGCTACATTTCTAGACTTTGGTTAATATTTCATGTCCAGTCTGCCTACACTTCTAACATTGTTGCATTTGAGCAGTGTGGAGGCCTGCCTTTTCCAAAGGAAGAGACATGTAAATGATAGCACACCCTAGGGAAAGAGAGAAAAGAGAAGTGGTTAAGGCCTCGTTGCTTCAGTACTAATGTGTAATTAATTTTTGTGTCTTAATGGAGTATTTCCAGAGATGGAGCTATAAATCCTGCAGTCTTTGCTGTCAGTCCGCTGGGACACACCAAATTCACATCAGGCTGACTTCATAGCTAATCATGTGATTTCACTATGCACCTGTGAATGCCCAAGAGTAATCCTTGCTTGGTTAAATAGCTCCATTGCCTGTAAAGCAAAAAATAAAGTACACAGCAGCTATAGGCAAGACTTAGGCTTCACAGAGTTCAGGCTGTTTAATAAAACAAAAGACAGGACTATGCAACACTTTAAAGACTAACAAGATGGTTTCTTAGGTGATGAGCTTTCGTGGGCCAGAAAGCTCATCACCTAATAAACCATCCTGTTAGTCTTTAAAGTGCTGCATAGTCCTGTCTTTTGTTTCAGCAAGACCAGACTAACACGGCTACATCTCTATTACTATTCTGTTTAATAAAGAGAGTCACATTTTAACGCTGTTAATACAGCGCTGATGTGAGTCTGTATTCTGATCCAGACATAGGCTTGTGCAAACCTACCTACAAATTATTTCTATAATGGTGTGACCAGGCATGCCCTGGTCTGTTTATTGACCCCTCATTAACATAGACTTAAAGTCCCTCCACCTCACCCTGAATCTGTATTTCGCGAATTTTCCCACCAGTCTTTGGCCTAGTCAGCAGCACTCGGTTTTCTCCCCGCGGTCGGCAGCTACAGTTCGCGGTCTGGCCACCAAGTTATCTTCCTGGGGTTACAGTGGGAAGAGGGGGGGCCCGGGCCTGTCCTCACTCACGGGCCCCAGCCCAGGGCCCTAAGGACAGGGATTTCGTCGTAGTCCTGTCCGGCTGACGGGGCTTTCTGCCGCAACATGTCAGCCCTCGGGCTTGTATTCATCGCCCTACCTTGGGCTGCTTCCTCTCCCCACACTTTGCCTTCACCTGCATGGTGTCTCCGGTTCCCCGCCACTGGGGAAGGGTAGGGAGGGATAGTCACCGTCTGGCAGAAGGACTTCCCCTTTCCTCTCCTTCCCTGTGCTTGCTACTGCTCTCGTCCCTTCTCTCCTCCCCACTCGGTAGCCCAGCCCCTCTCTCCCTCACCTGTTCTTCCCCCTTTGAGTGCCCGTCCGTGCCATTTTAAATCTCCCGCCGACTCTTGTCGCCCCTGCTGACGTCAGCCCCCCTGCAACGCGCCCCTCCACCTTTGCCTGGCGCGCCTCCATCACCGGTTTATGCCATCCCTCCAATTCTCCCTCCCCCGCTCTTGCTGTTGGCGCCAGGAGGCGCCTTGCCGCAGTGCGCTTGCTCGGCAGTGAGCGAACAGCTGGTGCAGCGCTGGTATTCAGTCCCCTGCACCGCGAGCAGCCCGGCAGCCGGGGGGTCTAGAGTGTGGGGCGGCAATGCCCCTTCACAAATATAATGTATAATGAATCTGAGAAAAAATGGGGGTACCAGGTCAGGGAGCCTACATGCTAAAATTAGCTGAATAGGCCCTCTTATCCAAAGCACAGTCCTAGAACATCCGCTCAGTAACTTGGCTATAAAAGGCCTGCTGTATGAAAGCCAGAGGTCCTGGAGTTGAGTGCAATGTTTCCAACCCGCTTAGCTCCCTCTTATTCTATGTGCACACATGGAAGAAGCAGTCTAGATTTCTCAATACAGTAACGTTGCCAGCTTTCAGCTGATATTCCTGGACAAAATTCCAGAAGAGCCAAGGTTCTGTTCTAGTAATTCTCTTGGACAATGGATTTTTATGGGGAAAGACTATTGCTACAGAATATATCATGATGTTTCAGCTAGGACTACAATAAAAAAAGTTAGTTAACATGACCAGTATATCAGGCTCTACTGCTGGAATTCTTCAGTTGGTCAAGATCACCCAAGTCTATGATCAGGTCATCTTCTATGTTTGCCTAACCCAATGGAGTTGAGATCCTGAGTGGATAGGATAGGCACTACCACGTTACAAATGACAGTCACAAAGAGGAACCTGTCTTTAGCAGGTTTCAACTTTCAACATGGAAACATAAATTACTTTTACATTGTGAAAAATACTTCGTTTTAAAATGTGATTTTACATCAGTGTTGAATGGTCAGAAAAGGCGCATGATGCCCACATCTTCCAGAACTCCTACCTGTTCTGAAAGATGCACACCAGCACTTCTTTCCCCAACCGCACCATCAGAGTCAGGATGTAGACATGCCTATTATCATCCTGGGTGACACAGCCTACCCCTTGCTCAAAAAGCCCTACACGGGCAGCCTGGACCCCAGCAAAGAGCTTTGCAACGCCAGGCTGAGCTGGTGCTGTATGATTGTCAAATGTGTATTCAGTCTTAGTGAGTGTAACATCCCCTTTGTGGGGGGGGGGGCTGCTGTGTGCTTCACAACCTATATGAAAGCAAGGGGGAGACTTCTATCCCAGGGTGGGGGGCTGAGGCTGAACAGCTGGCCAGGATATTCGAGCAGCCAGACACCAGTGTCATAAGGAGAGCACATCAAGGGGCTGTGCTCATTAGGGAGGCCTTGAGGGAGAGTTTTGTGCAAGGCCAGTTGTGAGACTCTTCCCCCCCCCCGCCTCCGCACGGGGTCCCTGCATTCCATGTGTGTTCCCTTCATCCCTCACCCCTCCCTTCCCCTGGTCTCCCTTTCCCCCACTTCCACCCCTCCCTGCAGAGCAAATAATAAAGACATGTTTGTTGAAAAAACAGGACTGTTTATTGAGGGGACATAGAACAGGGCAGGGACTGGGTAAAGAACTTGGAATGGGGGAGGAAGGAAGGGTGTGCTCAGGGATGGGGCTCGGACTGGCACCTGCTTCTGGCTGATCAGGAGGCTTCAGAAGCATGAGAGGTGCCACTGCCCCATTTCTGGGCCCCTGGGGAGGTTAGGAGGAGAAGCTGTGGGGGTGGGAAGGTGGCTAGGGGCCCGCTCCATGCACAACACTATGCGCTCCATCACCGATGTGAGGGAGGAGCACATGATGGTGTGCTGGCTCTCCAGCTGTTCCCAGATGGCCTTCCTTTGCTCCTGGTCAGCCTGGCACTCCTCTCAGTTGGCAGCCCACTCCTGTCACTCGTCCTCAAGCCCCCCGGATGAGGGACTGGATGCAAGCCATCTGCTCATACATCAGGTCCTCCTACATGCATTTCCTCTTGTGGATCCCACAGAATCGGGCAGATGGCATGGGAGGTGGGGGACACAACATGCTTGCAGCTGTGCCAGCTGTGAAGAAAAATAACAAGGACAGTTATCACAGGAGACACTATGTATGAAGCCTCACCCTAATCTCTGAGCTGACACCGAAGGTCTCAGTGCTTCAAGCAAGGCCATCTGTTGCCTAGATAGCAGGCACTTTCCTGCAGGGGCATAGACACCCAGGGGAGCATCACAACACCCACAGCCCTGGGACAAGCAGACATGGGAAGGTGCCAGCCAGGCCAGGATCCTGTGGGCAGGAGAGGGAACAGGGTGACTCAACTTCCTTCTGTGTCCTGCACATGCTGGGTCTGTCCCTGGCAGTGTCCCGCAGAGAGAGAACTTCTAACCCTGCCTGCTGGATGGAGGGGGGAGGAATTGGGGGAGGTGTGCATCAGTGGCTGATGCCACTTGCTGAAGAGAATGGTACTGGGTTTCCCTCCTCTTTCCCCCTCCCTGCCAGGTTCTCATGCATGAGATCAGTCTCCTCCACATTGCCACTCTTGACCAGGAGCGGATGCTCCCTGAGTGCCGCCATGACCCTGTGTCATATGCAGCACTGCTGTGTGTTTCCATGGTACCAGACTCCTTAATGGCAGCTTGTCATGGGAAGGTGTCCTACCATGGAGGCCGGAATAAGGCAGGCTTCTCCAGAAGCTTTGTAAGAAGGACCAAGGGTTCCTGTGTGAGGGCGTCATGGGGTTGAGTTCTCCGGACTGGTGCTCCATGTGCACCCACATACACGGGGTGTTGTGTAACCCCCAGGCCGAGAAGGCTGAGTGAGAAGCATGCAGCCCATCATCTGCCCCCAGATGTATATGGGGAAAGTTATAGAATGCACCTGAAGTGCCTTTCTTGGGTTCCTCTGAAGCCTGAGAGACATCCGGGGAGGCAGGGACTGGCTCCAGGGTGAGGAGCAGGTCCTGGCTGGCCTGGCATGGTCACCTGGCTGGCCTCCATCCTCATCCGCCACCTTGCCCTCCTGGGCTGTGCTCTCTGGCCTTGTGGTAGGCCTGCCAGAGCTCTTTTATTTTCATCCAGCATTGGTCGAGTGTCCAGGTGTGGCCTTTGTTGGACTGGCTGATGGCAATCTGGCAGTAGACTTCAGCATTTCTCTTTCTGGGGTGGAGATCCTTGAAGTTGGTATTCTCCCACCTGACCTCAAAGTCCAGGATCTCTGTACCAGTCCAGGCTGGAGCTCTCTTGCATCCCTAGCCAGTGGCAGCTGAGGGAGCATCAGGAGTGCTGGCAGCCATGGGAGGGTCTCCTGGAGCTTTGGGCTTGCTCATGGCTGCTTTGGTTGCTGCTGTGTCATATGGAGCTTTCACAACTGGCCACATGGGATAAGCCCTTCTGCTGCTGGGACTTTAAAGCTCCACAGAAGGAGGGGAGCAGTGGAGATGCCAGGTGTGGCCAGAGTGGTCAGAGCTGCAGCTGTGAGAGGCCTCCAGAGGCCAATTATTTCGAATTAGCAGCACCAGAGCTTCCACACTAATGCTATTTCGAAACAACAATTTCAAAACTAGCATTATTCCCCGATGAAAGCAGGAGTACAGATTTAAAATAAGCAGTGGATTATTTTGAAACAACAGGCTTGGTAGTGTGGACACTCCACTTATAAATTCAACCTAAGTGAGGTTATTTCGAAATAATGTCCTAATGTAGACCAGAGCTCAGAATCAAATGGCCTTATTCTGCATGCATTGACCTCTGTTTAAGTCAAGAGTAACTGCACTAAAGTCAAAGTTACACCAGTATAAGCCTGTTCAAATGGATCAGCCTCAAGCCAAGTGGAGTTAGACATTTGTGTCGAACTCATCTCTAAAAGCAGACTCAGGCCAAAAGCCTAGTCTCAATGAGTATTAAGGCGTGATATAGCGCATGCGAGCTCATGTTTTAGAAGTCTAGTCTAAACAAGGCATGTTTTTTGTTCAAGGGTAGTGTTTCCTGTCTAGACTAGAGTTGAATGTGTTAGCACATGGTAGCTCTCATGTGCTACATCACACCTTAAATCCTTAATTCCAGTGTGTCCACAGCCTGGAAGAGATTGTCCTTCCAAAAGTTGTTACTTATTTTCAACAGTATCCATATTGTGTTCAGTAATTTCTAAACAGATAATAAACTACAAATCATGTTTCAAACTGGACATATGCTGTGGATGGTTAGTGCATGAAAATGATCACAGAAGTTTAATCCATTTGGAAAACAAAACAAGGAAAATTAAATACTGTGTGCCTAGTTATGCTCTCAATTATTCTTGAATATCTCCACTGAATTCAGTGAAAAAACAAAATCTAGCCTCCTCTCTAACATCTCCAAGTGAGTTAGTGTTTGGCTAAAACAGCAGAAAATGTTATCACATTAGAGTAGGTTAGATACTTCCACATATTAAATTAAAACTCAAAAGTAACTATAGATGAATCCTAAAGTTAAAGCTCATATTTAAAGCAGCCCAACTGAGATTTATGTAAGTGGTGTTGCTGGTTAAACTTTTATGGGCTGCTTCCTGTATTCATTGTGCATCTACATCTTTAAATGATCAGTAAGAAATGTGGTGTATAATACTGTTTCCAAAAGATGCAATGATGGACAGCAGTCATATGAAGTCTATCTATATATTTTAAAAATGTGTGTCTGTCCATCCATGAGTCTGTTTGTTCAAGAACTCCTCTAAAACACTAAGAGCTAGGACTACCAAATTTGGTATGCAACTTCCTATTACTGTAACTTAAAGCAATATCAGGCTTTGGTTGTATCAGGATAATAGGATGTGTGTGGAGTGCTATTGTTTCATACCATATGGAAAAGGAGGGGTGTGAGAGCAGGGACAGTTATACTCACCCATGACCACAGGGAGGCAGCAAGCATTCCAGTGAGCAACCAATGGCCAGCAGCACCCGCACCCTGGCCTGCCTCAAGGAGCAGCTGGTGGCCACCCACACTTCCTGCCCTGACTCCTGTACCACCTCCCCTCAGCTCCCCCTCCTCCAAACCCCCTGCCCTGCTTCCTGTATCCTGATCTGCTGCCCTAGGCCCCTCCTCCTGCATCCCCACACTCCAACTTCCTGCCCTGAGCCTCTTACATCCTCAAGCCCCTGCCCTGACTCCTACACACACTCACCACCACCACTCCCCTGCCCTGGAGGACCTGAACAGTGCCAGGTAAGTCTTCTAGTCAGAAATATTAATAGCCTTCCTCTAAATAGTTAGTTTACTATCATAACAATACTAAAAAACAACCATTTCACTTCATTTTCTCAGAGAGCAATTCGTTCAACAGGCACTAGGAAATACAGTTCAGTACAGTGTATATGCTCAAGAAAAACCCGCACAAAAACACATGAGGGTTTTTTTTAAAATCCATAGAAGATAGCCTTTGTCAAATTCATAGCCTATGAAGAAATTTGAGAGGTATTCCTCATGCTCCAAAATAAAAGAGATTCTCAGTTGGCTCTTCCTTAAAAACAGAGAGCCAAAAGGTGAGAATAGAAAATCTGAGTCTTAAGTGTCTTAAATAAACAAGCAGACATCTTCACTCTCATTCTGTGGGCCACAAATATGACCTAGTTTTCAAGGAACAGATTCATATTATGGCAGCTACAGGGGAGGGAAAGAGAATCAAGACGGAACATTAGATGAATGCCATTGAGAAATCTATGGCCTGGGTTTATCTTATATAACTGGTTTTATATCAAAGCAACTTAATTGGCTAAAATGGCATTTGAACCAGTGTAAATCAAATCTGAATAAGGCCCTCTAATGTCATTGTCCTTCATTTCAGAGCTGGGATTTAGCTACAAGCAAGGGTCAGATCTTACCATAGAATTCCACAGTTTGGCTCCATTGAATCTATAGCGTTTTGAACAAAAATAAGGCATCCTGGGATAGTCACTATAAGTCAGGAGTGAATTCAGTTTGTACCCATTAAGTGAAATCAGTAACAAATCTATAGAAAATGAATTGTTTTATAACAACTGTGCAGTTAATACAGTTTGCTATACATATTATATCTAATATATAAAGAAGAATGTTTGTACGTTTGTGCTCTAATAACTTGCACACTATAAGACCTACTACAACCAAACTTACCATGGGATAACCTTTCCTCCAGGAGAAGATTTTAAGGTACTGTGGGAGGGAAGAGATGAGAGACCAAAGTCTCTCCCCAGGGCTGTACGGAGCTTGGCAGTGCGGGGAGAAGTGGCTTCCCCGCCATTGCTGGAAGCATATGGAGGCCCCTCTTCAATACTGCGACTGGCCCGACCAATGGGCAGGCAGGTTGCTGCTGGGGCTCGCTCTAGGCGGTGGGGGCGGGGCTGGTGTTACCACTCAGCTGCCACTTTGAAAAAATGTCCGGAAGGAGTCGATCGGGGACCCAGAGGTGAGAGCGGGGAGAAGGGAGGGAGAGGCTGGTCGGGAGGCTGGACCATTGGGGGCGAGTGGGGAGGGCAGGATTGGGGAGGGGAGGCTGGACCATTGTGGGTGAGTGGGGGAGGGCAGGATTGTAGGGGATGAAGGAAGTGGGGCTGGACAATCCTGCAGGGAGTGACTGAGAAATGAAACCCATGGGGGTCTCCTTTGAGGGGCACCGGCCCAAGGGGCAGCACTGGATGATGCTGGGTGGGTGAGAAATTAATCCAAGGCGGGGTGGGGAGGGAGGGAGGGAGGGAGGGAGAATCCTCAAATCTGGACACAGGTCCTGGGTTTGATACTGGATGATCCTGGGGGGGGGGGGCGATGAGAGATGCAGTCCATGGGAGGGGCAGCTGATCAAGGGGGTGGTGCTGGAGGAGGGACTATAGAGGTGCCAGCAGGCTCAGGTAGTTGATTCATAGTTTCATCAAAAAGATGGGAGAAGAGTTTGAGGTGTCACCTTGAAATCTCTCAGATTCAGTAGGGTCAGCCCCATTGATTGAGGCATCCCTATATTCAGCTCTTGGATGAGAATTTGCAGACCCAGCATGCCTATCCCCTACTTCCCTACCAAAAAAAACATTAGCTTCTACAAGGATAATTAGCAAAAATACCATCTGATAGGAAGCAAAACATTGCAGTATTGAAGAGGGGCCTCCATATGCTTCCAGCAATGGTGGGGAAACAAGCCATGGTGATTTGGGGACTCTCCCTTCCACTGTGCTTTTAATGGCTCCAAGACTCATGACATGGGAAGAAAACAGAGACATAGTTTCTATTGTGACTTTTGTATCTAAGTTTGCCAAGTCAAATAGCTCTGATTCTCAACATTGCAATGCCTCTTTTTTGAGTCAGAGATTTTGCTTTATGCAGCAGTAGAAAAGCATGGGGGTCTGCCATAATGGCCAGATGTCAGGCACTGGCAGCTGAGGTGTGGCTGGAGGCTGTCAGGACCAGCTTCTGTTTTTCTAAATTTTGTTCCTCCGGTTTCCCGGGCAACGCCGGGGTAAGTCCAGCTAGTTTACTATATAGTGTCTATAGAGCAGGTAACAGTCTCAATTACATGTATACATCTAGAGTGGAGTAGCAACTGAAATCAATGGAATTATTCCAAATTTGCACCAGTGAAACAGAATTTCACCCTTTATAAGCAAGGTACTTAAGTCATTTCCATTTCCTGACATTTGGTTTTGTCTTGATTTTACACCTTAGCTTTATCCTAAAATTAAGTTCTCCATTCACTTTTAAATTAATTTTTTTGGCAACTTGTTTCAGTGGAAGTTGTCAGCATTTAAATTACATTTTCCATCAAGATGGATCTGAACCATTTTGCATACTTTTCTGAGTATGCAAATCAATATATACTGTAAAATACATGGGTAAGTTCCTCACCATTGAGGTCAACAAGTCATTGACTTCAGTGAGAACTAGATCATGCACTATGCAAATTAAACACAATGTAACTCATGGAGGTGATATTAGCCAACTACAGAACAGTTAGGAAAAGGAATTAAAATGGAGATCTGATTTAAACTACAAGTGGATTATTTCATTCATCTATTAATCTAAGTACACTAAGTTTTGGAGAGGGGCATATTCAGAATTTCTGTAACTTTTGGCAAAAAAAAATTATAATGTGACCCTAATGAATGGTTGGCTGAATCTCTAGTATTTAATATGGTTTCTTACATTTGCTTTAGGTAGATGCTCTATTTAGAGAATATGGGTTTTCATTAGGCCAAAAAGAATTACCCAAACTCTGGCATTTACATTCCGTCTTGTTACAAAAACATAAAGGAATCTTTAATGGCCATGAAGGGAGAAGCCCGGAATCTGAAGGTTTTGTAACTATGAAAACTGAGCGTGCCTGATTCCCTTTTCTTCCAAAACTGACCTAATTGATTGCTATGTTACTCTCAAAGTCACATATTTATGAGATGAATTTTTTGTCTGAAATGCAAAATGGCTCTGTTCAAAGATGTAGCCTATTGTTGTCAGTTTCCGCTTAAATGGGCTGAGAGCAAAGTGTAGTTTTGTACATCTGTAACCTGCACTCCCCGTAGGCATTATAAATAATTTCCATGGAAACAGTGCGGAGGAGAATATCTGTGAACCCTAGAGATATCTATGGCACTTTTGTGAGGTTTATGCCTTTTCATTTTTGACTCCTTTACCTCAGATAAACACATTTTAGCATTGGTTTATTTTATAAAACAGCCTACAAATTGATTTAAAGCTATAAAGAAGAAAGGAAATATGACAAAACTAAAGAGGCATCCAATTTCTGATTACTACCCACAGTATGCACATTTCATACCGATTACTAACATACTCTGTCTTGCTCTTGCTCACTCACTGGGGTCACAGACTGTACATAAATTGTCAAGGGAAAGTAGGTCTGATTTAGGCTGAGAAGCAAACTGGATAGATGAGAAGTGGAAGCAGAAGGCCTCTGATCACTGAAATGACCTCACAAAATAGAAACCTCAGAACATGCTGGACAGAACTGAGCAATCTAAGATGCACTGAAGTTAAGTAGAGTGACACAAATGGAGCCAGGAACTCCTGATGTCTGCTTCTAGCTGTGCCATTAATTCACTAACACTCTGGGCCAGTCACTTAACATCTATCTTATTTTCTCTCGGGGATGGTAGTTACAGGAATGATTCAGGAATTTATTAGTAAAGGTCTCTACAAAAGCTTGAAAAAAGAAATCTGTGTTCAGTTTCTGAATCTGCTTTGCCTCTCTCCTCTGAGGAGGCAGAACTACTGGAGAGAATCATTGTAGCATAACAGCTATGTGACATTCTCTTCACAGCCTCCAATGCAGGAGACAGGGTCTGTGACCAGAACATCTTCTGCACTCTACAGATCCGTGGTTGCTTAAATGGCATTTTGAGGCCCTGGGACTCTTTGGATTTAAGCAAACCCTAAGCTAGAACAGACCACTTTCACCAGATGTGGTAGGAGTCTCTAAAACAGGGAGAAATATAGGTGTCAGAAGACCTCCTACGCTTCACCTCCCAGGAGCTGCATTGAACATAGCTCAACTGAAACAGTGAAACAGGAACATAAAGTACTAGACAGGGACGTAGATCAACATTTTCAAACGGGAGTACCTAAATTTAGACATCCAAATCCATAGCGCCATACCTGAATTCTTTTTTAAAATTTTAAGTGTATTAAGAGTGGTCACAGGATTTGACGGTAAATGTTAAATGTCATATGGTTCTGAAGGGTCTCCTCCCATCCCCTCTTTCCCTTACAAGAGAATTAAATAGTTCCTGGACGTTCGACGTTCTTGGCTCATAGAATTTGTGTAATAAAATGAAGCTGGAATTGTAAGTAGCTTACAGAGATATTACCCCTTGTATTTAGCTGATCTGATATTTCTTGTAAAGTAGTAAATCTGAAATACAAGATTTTGCACTCTTCTCAGGAAGATCTGCTTTGGTTCTCAGTATTGCCAAACCTTAATACTTAAAAATCAGGAGACAGGTCCTCAAAACCTGACATTGTCTTAAAAGTCAGTAGACTAAAACGTTGGGTTCTTTGAATATGCCTTTTGGTTTCTGAGATGAATCCTATGCTTGGAATGATCATCAGTACATTCTTTGTAATATTGCTTCACCAGTTTTCCCCCGTTTTCTTCAAATGCTGCTTTGGATAACTTGGAATGGCTATAGACTTCATATTACATTCCTCTCTTATGGCTTTCTGAAGAGGACAGTGAACTAAGCAAGTTTTTGCTTTTTTAATGCACCAATCACCATATTATCTAGGCCAGGGCTGGGCAAAATACGGCCCAGGGGCCGGATCCAGCACACCAAGCCACCAGATCTGGCCCGTGGACCACCCTGCCGGGACCCTCAGATACACGCAGCAGCCACAGTTTAACACACAGTCCCTGTGGCTCTAAGCTCTGCAGAGAGGGGAAGGCTTCCTGTGATCTCCCTGCCCCATACCTAATCCTCTGCTCCTATTGGCCAGAAACAACTGGCCAATAAGAACTAACCTCAGACAATCTCTTAGCTCCTATTGGCTGTAAACAGCCAGCCAATCAGAGCTGAGATATTGGGGCAGTGCAAGTCTGTTCCCCAACCCTGAGCTGAGAGCCACGTGGAGGGAGCAGCTTGCATTTTCAGGTGGGCTGGGGCTACCACAGGCAGGGAGCCCAGCCTGCCTAGTGGGTGCTGCAGCCCTCTGGCCAGGAGACATTTAGATAAACTCCTCCCAGCCAGCACCTGCTCTGACACCCGAACCCCTCCTGCATCCCAACTCCATACCCCAGATCACCATATAAACCCTCTGCACCCCCTGCCCCAGGTGACAACTCCCTCCCAGACTGTACCTCCTCCCACATCCCTGCCCCAGGCCAGAATCCTCTCTTGTACCCACAACCCTCCCTGACCCTACACCCCAATCCCCTGACCCAGGTCACAACCTCCTCCTCCCCCCAAACAACCTCTCAGACCCTACGCTGTCTCCTGCACTCCAGTCCCTTACCCCATGCGCCCTTCTCCACCCAACCTCCAACCTAGACCCTGCACCCCCTCCACAGAAAAGTGCAGCCCTTGACCACTTACCAAAATCTTGTAGTGGCCCTCCACCAAAAATTATTGCCCACCCCTGATCTAGACAATATATATAAAGAATTTCAGAGGGGTACCTCTGTTAGTCTGTACTGAAAAAAAACTTTAAAAACAACAGTCTTGCAGCACCTTAGAAACGAACAAAACATGTAGATGGTCTCATGAGCTTTTGTGGGCACAACACACTTCTTCAGATGAAAGAGATTATGCTCAAGCCTCTTACCCATGCAAAGAGCAACTGATGGTCTATAAACATTTGCCCTTATATAGGCTTCTTATTTGTATTATGGTAGCACCAATGTATCCCATTTATGACCAGGGCCCCGTTATGCTAGGCGCCACATAAACACAGATTGAGATAGTCCCTGACCCAAAGTAGAGTTGCCAACCCTTCCAGGATTAATTCCTAGAAACTGCAGGCCAAACATATAATCTTTAATTAAAGGTTATGTCATGTGATTAAATCACCAGGAATACATCCAACCAAAATTATCAACCCTATCCCAAAAAGTTTATAATCAAATTGTAAGTGGATACAAGCTGAATGAAATGGGAGCAAAATGAGACATAATTGGTCAGTATGCTAGGCTGTGGTCTCAGAACTTTCTGACCCTTAACTGATTTTATTTAGCACTATTTAGATTGTATTTATTTAGCAGCATGGGGCCAGGTGAGAAGTGCTTATTCATAGCTGCTGCAGCAGACCCAGCTAGGGGAGAGGTGCATATATACATGCAGTTTTACATTCATCCCCTGGTTTCTTCATTTCCTTCAGCTAATTCTTTGTTAGAAAACAGAAGTAGTCCTGTAGCACTTTAGAGACTAACACACACACACACACACAGTATCATGAACTTTTGTGGGCAAAACCCACTTCCTCGGATGAGCAGAGTGGAGAGAAAAGGGGGAACCCTCATATTTTTGTTTGGCTCCAAGGTGTTACAGCACTACTTGTTCTTATGAGTTACAGACTAACATGGCTACCCCTCTGAGACTTTTTTTAAAGTTGTACTATGAATTTTGGAAAATATATATAGCACTGTGACTGGGTTCTTAGGGGAGTCAGCTGAGATCATTCAATTAGGGTGAACTGCAAAAATGGGGTGGCCACTTCCCAAAGCCGGTAGTTATTCCAATACTTAGATTTATCAAGCAGCACAAAACAGCCTCTCTGAAGCCTTACTGGTAACCTGTGAAGCCAAGCTCACAGTTTTCTTAAAGTAAACCAGCCTTAGGATTCCACCCAGACACCCAAGTCAAATAAAGTTCAACCAATCCCAAAGGACTGGACACATCACCTCCCATGAAAATGAATATTTCAGATCTTATCCCAAATCCATGCTTTTAGCCAATTCTTATTAATTTAGCTATAATTTATTTTAAAAAATAAGGAAGTATGGGTTAAAAGATGCATAAATACATGCAGACATAAGTTCTAAGAATAGATTTGTAGTAGAGATGGTGAGCTTTGAAGCTGCAAAGAGTTCATTTAGAATTTAGTCCATAAGTTATAGTTCCATGTTCAATATCATATTCAGGGAGTACCAGTTTAGAACTGAGATGTCAATGCTTATGGCTTAGGCTTCCCCTGCATGAAACCATAAGCAGGTCTGAGATAACAGGCTTAGGATCTAATTGTCTCCTTATTACCATTTCCTGGCAACCTCTTGACTATACAGTCCTGGGCGATCAACAGGCGTTTTGACATAACCTTCTGTTTCCCAAATATTATGGTAATTAATATAAGAGAGTTTATCACAAACTTTAAAGAGACATAGACAATTAAATTATTTCACTCAAAATGTCTTTAAATGCTAATATTCCCTTGGATCTCATCAAAAGCCATAATAGACAGGAACTGATTACATAACTAACCTCTAACAAGATATACAAGTACACACATTGGAAAGAAGGAGCAGCCCTGTGGCACCTTCGAGACTACAAATATGTAATATATAATGAGCTTCCACAGGTAAAACCCACTTCATCTGACTTACTCATGATATAATATATTTGTTAGCCTCGAAGGTGCCACAGGACTGCTTGGTTGTTTTAGAAGTTATAGACTGGCATGGCTACCCCTCTGAGACTTTCACACACAATTAGGTTTGCATTTCAAAGTTCTAGCCTATCTAGCATTGAATGGCCTGAATTACCATGCACATGCTGTTCTAACATGTCTCCACAAGCTGACTCTGGGTCCCTTAACTGCAGGATGCTTAACCCTTTCTGGCCGTATGTCATATATAATTAAACAAATCTAAAATTTATGCTAAGTAACAGTGATAGCAACAATGGTTTGTATACAGTAGTCATATTATAATCAGATAACATCACAAACACTAAGAACTACAATATGCACTTAAAATGAATAATGCTGAACAGACATGCTAAGGTGAATTTGGTGAATAGTATAATTATATAGTTGATTATATAAAAATAATTATGTTTTTCATATATTCAATATCTAGATATCAGTCCAAGATATTTATCAGACCCATATCTAATCTGAGCAGTTTCTCAAGAGACTCTCCCATAATTTAGTACACCCTTTATTAATAGGAAATGTTTCTGGAAGATTTTCCATTTACTAGCTATAATCATTCTGACAGTTAATAATAAATCTTACAAAAAGGAAGTAGAGGAACCATTAGCAGGATCTTACATAACCTAAAAATGCTAATCCTGGTATCAATTAATTGGGGATCCTGGCATACTGGAACAATGAAATCATCTGGTTTCTCACACATGAATAGTTTGGTATTGGCTGCCAAAGTACTTGAGGGATCATAAAAAGATATATTTTATTCTTGTTCTAATTAACAAACATAAGCTATTTGCTCCTACAATTGGAAAGTTCCAATATATAGTACCTGGAAAGCTGCTATTTTGGAAAAAAAAATCATCATTACGATTTGCTAAAATACATACTGTACACTCTCCATGTACATGTTCCACATATACCTTGTAGTCCCCTATATTTTACTTATAGTAGAATAGGAGCCAGATTCTGATCTCAGTTTCATTGGTATAAGTGAGAATCCAAAGTGACTTTCTGTGCTGGGTTGGTGTTGGACTTATCAGTTGCCTTTTAAATATGTTGTGGCCACATCACTATATTAAGTTTCTGGGAAAGGATTACCATTTATTGTACAGTACAAGAGATCAGTACAAGAAATCAACAGATCTAGTGAGATTCCAGCTCCTTTAGCACTTTTTCGTTAGACTAGATGTGGAAATACAGGCTGGTCAGCTATAAAAAATAAACTTGTCTTCTACTAAGACTCCTCACCGTTGGTTGCTTTGATATTAACCATAATGCACAGTAACAAATTTACGTAACTTGGAAACTAAGTAAATACTAGACAGAAGCTGCAGAAAAATCACTCATCACCAGGGAACTTATTAACCAACTCACAATATACACACATTTCAAAACCAGATTCCTAAAATGTCAATCATGTAGTGCTATGCTCCAACAGAGGAACATAGTGACAGGTATTCTACAATTGCCTCCAAAAGGTGATTGACAGAATACCAAAACACAACTTATTTCTTGTGATGGGCAATTTTAACTCTAAAGTCAGATATAACAAGAAATGGAAAGAGCAATAGGAAAACTTGGGTTGGAAGTTATCAACCAAAATGGTGGGACATTTGTTGAACTGGGCTAGGTATATGGTTTAGTTCTTGCAAGCAACCTTTCCCCTCAAAAAGACAGAGACAAAGAAATATGGAATTTGCCAGATGTCAAAACGAACACACAGACAGACCACATCTCCCTTATTTCAAACTCAGGTCATCTGTCCAAGGTGCAAGGGCACATCAAGTAGCTGATGTCAACAGCAGCCATAATATTTGCATTGCTAAGCTGAAAATAAATTTGAGAAAGATCTTTAAATAGAAATCAGTAAAGCAAAGGAACAGTGCCAAACTAAAAACAAGGGAGCAGTATGAGCAATTTCAACTCAAACTAAGGAACATATCTGAAGCACTGTCGGAAGCACAGGAAGGTGAGAGATAGAAGAAAAAAATGAGTAGTACTCAGAGACAATGTGATTATAGCTTTAGCAGCCACAGTTGGATATAAACAGAGAGAGCAATAATTGGATAAGCCAAGAGTCTTGAGGAAAAGAAAGCCCTGAAAAGAAACTTCTGAATGTGAAAACCAACTAATATTGGTAAAAGCAAAGGAGTAGACAAAAGCAGATAAAACAGTAAAAAACAACACAAGAAAGATAAATGGAAATATGTTCAAGACCTAGCACCTTAAACTGAATCTGCTGCTATGACACAGCCATTTACCAAGTAAGCTAAATCCTGGGTGGAAATTTCAAAGTAGGTAATGTGTTAGTCAAAATGCCTACAAATGAGGGAAAACACAAAAAAGAGATTGTCTGAGCATATCACAGACATCCTCAACAGACAATTCAGCACCAGATTTAATGAAACACATAAAATGTATCAACCTTCGTCAGATAGAAATGTCCAAAGTACAGACCACAATCAAGAAGCAGAAAAATGAAGGTGCAGGAGATGATCAAACAGCAAAAAGGCTAAAAGCATTTCATACCATCATCTTAAGGAAACTGAGAGAGATGTTTGATAATGTTTGGGGAAAGAGACCCCTCTGTCAGAATATCTAAAAAGGGTGAGCTTACTGATCATAAATAATAGAGAGGAGTTACACTACTCTGTTGATGACGACAGAGGACTTTCCCTTGTACAGAGATGTGGAAAGTGATCTGTAGTGGTGAACCACCAAAGTAGTACAACATGCACACTGGCATAAAATAGGACTGTATTTTATCTCTCGTTTGAGAGTACCATAGCCTGAATAATGAAGAATTGTATTAGTGATCTGGCATGGTCAAATGCCAGGAAGGCCTACATTTTGTTGATGATATTGTGCTACTGTACTGTGCAACACCCCCCAAACAGTTACAAAAGACAGAAAACCTGTTGGCATCATACTGGGAAGTAGAGACTTCAAGAAATAATTAATATCAACAATATTAAAGACATCCTCAGCATGTGCTAAACTTAGCAAGTGCATAAGAATAAAAAACATATAGCATCAGAACAAAACTGAGACTTTTCCGTTCAAACAATTTCTGCACAAGCAAACCTACAAGAGTTGGACAGAAAACTAGTGCCTTCAGAAATAAGTGTCTGTGTAATATTCTGGGCGTTGGTGGAAAAGACTTAATTTCCAACACAGGCCTAAGAAATGATCAACCATAAGTTTGCTTCCACCAGAATAAGGAGGAAACACTGGATATACTTGGGGCATGCACTCTAGGTGCCAACACCAAGTCCCCACATGAAGCTCTAAATCGGAAACCAAATGGCATCAGGAAACAAGACACCCAAGGGAAACCTTAACAAGAGCCCTTACGGGGCAGCGTAGAACAATCAATCACAACACCATAGTGCAGATGGAAGCAACAGCTAACAATAGAGAGGGATGGGAAGGGAAAAAGGAAAATGCAGAAACATCGGCTCAGGATATAATAATGGAAATACTGTGAAAGATTCTGCAGGTATTGATTACCATTTTTGAAAGAATAGCTATTGTGTTTGATTTTTGCTTTCTTCAAACATTTCTGAGATCGTGTTTTACTGATGAGTACCCATGAAACTTAGATTTCAACTTTTCACACTAAAACACTCAGTAAAAAAGTTGCAGAAATTCTTTCCATGAGTATTTCTTCCAGAAACCTAACTGTAAAAGGTTAAATCCACTCAGACTAGAAAACAATACTACGTGATGCATATGACCAATCATAAGTAACAGCTTGAATGTGGATTTTAAACAGCAAGTAAATAAAATGTATAATAAATGTCATTGATTTTAAAATAAAATATAACTAAGAAAATCATGATTTCTTCATGGACATTTTGGGCCTAATTCTTAACAGTGTTTTTCCTACACATGGCACTCTTATTGGAAAGATAACCATGAAAAGGAAATGCATTACAAATATGCACCTTACATAAATATTAAGATTGTGATGCTAGAATAGATGCATGAAGAGATTCATGGTCCCAATTCAGAAGTTATGGCTAACATGGTCTGTTGGACTTCTTGAACTTATTTAGACACTCTGCCTCTAGATTACATCTACTCTAGTCGTGAATATGGGAGAATAATTTGTTCCAACTTCTGGCTCCTTGGCATCCAACTTGTCTGACTCCTTTAAACATGGATGGGGGTGGAGGATGGTATTTAATATTCTATTATGCTTTATGGCCTATTATGCTAAATTGGAAATTAAGCCTCCAGGTTCCTGGAGCTGGGCAGACCATGCAGCTTTTAGATTACTTATAACTCTTTAAACATTAAGCAAGGTTCAACATGCAATTTCTTTTTACAAGGAGCCTGCTTAGCTGCCAGCTGCAGAGGGACTGTGCCACAGCCCTTTAAAAACCCATTAACAATCTTAGCATTGCCTGAGCTCAAACAGAAGGGCAGTCTCTGATCCCTGGACAGGCCGTAAGGCAAGTGAAGAATTCTTACACAGTCTCTCTCACTTACATAGAGCCAGGCATGAGTGGAGCCTGTGGAAATGGCTCCACATAGTTCAGAGCTCACTGTAAAACATAATTTTAATGTTTTAAAATCTAGAAATGAAGATTAAATATGTGCTATGGTGGCACTTCTGAAAGTATCAAAATCACTGTCACATAGCAACTAGCTCACAGCCAGGACTGTTCAGAATTTTTCCATTTAAAATGGATTTTTTTTTATGGAAAGCGTTTTTTCCAACATTTTTCATGAACCATGTCTACTTTCCAAGGAGAAATTTCCATTGTGTCAAAAAAATGGAATGTCCTCAACTCAAAATATTTCATCCAAAACTTGAAATATGTCAATTCTGAAATGTTGCCATGGTGCCTTGTGAGAATTGTAGTTCAAGAGCCTTATGCTCCCACTCTTCTCTGTGGGTCAGGTTTCCCACTGCACTTCATCTCCCAAGACTACTGCACAGCTACACTGTGTTAGGATATGTACTGCCACACAGTGCCAAAAAATCACGGGTACACGATGGAAAATGTGCACTCACAATGATGAGACCATAAGGCACCTGAGCCACATTTCAGAATAGAAATATTTCAGTTTGGGGCTGAAATACTTTCAGGTTCCAGGACTATGTCTATGTATAGTGAAAAATACAAAGCAAGTAACAAGCAAGGTGCAGATTGCACACATTTAAAATGGGGTTCAAAATGCCAGCATTTTGCAAGATATGGAAAGTTCCATTTAGCTTCCATTAAATGTCACTGTCTTCCTTTGCTCGCCATGGGTTTTGTTAAAAATACCTTTAAATGATGTTTAACCAATATCCCTTCCTGGCACCCACACTATTAGATGGTACATATATCTGCTACTACCTACCCACCTCCACTGTGGATTTAAAATTGCCTGTATGAGCTGGTTGACACATTTTTCTATTCCTCAGATGAATCATGTGGGATTTTTACAGGTCTAAGATAGACTTTAGCTTCTGTTCTGTAATTACCAAAGTTTTTTATGATCTTTTTGCTCATAGTTGAGTATTCAAAGTAGTGAGACTAGGGACTAAGTAATTATTCATTGTGAAAAATATTCCTTGCAAGTGCATCCATTTTTCCCCTCATTTCTGCAAGTGTATTTGTTCATCACAACTATTTCACAACTATTTGAATACCAAAAGGAACTACACTATCTCCTTAAGGAACTCCCTGCCTCTACTCGAGACCAAATTCACACAGAAACACCTTCTGAACCCCGACCAGGATTGTTCTATTTGCTTCCCAAAATCCATAAACCTGGACACCCCAGATGTCCCATCATTTCAGGTATTGGCACACTCGCTACCAGATTATCCAGCTATGTAGGCTCTCTCCTCAAACCCTATGTAACCAACACTCCCAGCTATCTCCGAGATACCACTGACTCCCTGAGAAAACTACAAAACATCGATAACCTCCCTGATAACACCATCCTTGCCACCATGGATGTAGAAGCTCTCTACACCAATATTCCACATGAAGATGGATTACAAGCGATTAGAACCACTATCCCAGAGTATACCACAGCCAATCTGGTAGCAGACCTATGTAACTTTGTTCTCACCCACAATTATTTCCAATTTGGGGACAACTTATACCTGCAGATCAGCGGCACAGTCACGGGTGATGGCACAGCATGGCCCCACAATACTCTAACATCTTTATGGCTGACTTTGAACATGTTTCCTCAGATCCCATCCCCTTTTATCCCTCCTTTACTTACGCTACATCGATGACATCTTTATGATCTGGACCCATGGCCAAGAAACCCTGAACGCATTCCACAGAAACTTTAACAACCTACACCCCACCATCAGTCTCATCCTGGACCGTTCAACATGAGAGATCCATTTCCTGGACACCACAGTACAAATCACTAGTGGAAAATTAAATACCACTCTCTACAGAAAACCCACTGACTGCTACACTTACCTACATGCCTCCAGCTTCAATCCAGGACACACCATACGATCCAACGTCTATAGTCAAGCCCTTAGGTACAACCGCACCTGCTCTAATCCCACTGACAGGGTATGTCTAGACTACATGCCTCTGCCAACCGAGGCATGTAGATTAGACATACCGACATAGTCAATGAAGCGGGGATGTAAATATCCCCCGCTTCATTAGAATAAAAATGGCTGCCGCGTTGTGCTGGCTCAGCTGTTTGTCGGCACGAAGCGGCAGTCAAGACGGGGATTGGTCAGCAAAGGCTTTCCTTGCTGACCGATTCCCGTCTTGACTGCCGCTTCGTGCTGACCATCAGCTGAGCTGGCATAACACAGCGGCCATTTTTATTCTAATAAAGTGGGGGATATTTACATCCCCGCTTCATTGACTATGTTGGTATGTCTAATTTACATGCCTCAGTCAGCAGAGGCATGTAGTCTAGAATAGACATAGCCACAGAGACCAGAAACTTCAAGATCTCTACCAAGCATTTGTAAATCTCAATTACTCACCGGGAGAAATAAAAAAACAAATTGAAAGAGCCAGACGAATACCCAGAAACCATCTACTTCAAGATAGGCCCAAGAAAACCAACAATAGAACACCACTTGTCATCACCTATAGACCCCAACATAAACCCCTCCAATGCATTATCAATAACCTACAACCTATACTGGAACAGGATACTACACTCTGCGAGGCTCTGGGGGACAGACCCATAGTCTCCTATAGACAACCACCTAACCTCAGGAGGTTTCTTACCAACAACCACAGGACATAAGACAAATATCAACCCTGGAACTTTCCCTTGCAACAAACCCCGTTGCCAACTTTGTCCACATATTTACTCTGGTGACACCATCACTGGACCTAACCATGTCAGTTATATGATCAAGAACACATATTCCTGTTCGTCCAGAAATATAATTTATGCCATCATGTGCCAACAGTGTCCTTCTGCTATGTATATTGGACAGACTTCTCAGACACTTCGCCAAAGAATTAATGCCCACAAATCAGACATCAGACATCTTCACAAGGAAAAAACAGTTGCTTTTCATTTCAACCTACCTGGACATAATCTTAATGACCTTACTACATGCATCTTACTTCAAAGAGACTTTAACACCAGATTATAGAGGGAAACTTCAGAACTTTCTTTCATGCTTAAATGTGACACTTTACGAATGGGCCTTATCAAAGATGCTAATTACATTAAACATTACAAAGATAGCTTCCCCACTTATCACCCCTGATTAGCCATTCATTGACTCATAAATAGCTATTCCCTCCCTTCCTCCTCTCCCTGACCTCACCTTCTGTACTAAATCTGATTTGTCAGTTTAATAATGTGTTCACTTTTTTCATTGTATTCCTTTGGTATATATGGTCATGACAATTCTCTTCCAGAATATGATCTGAGGAAGTGGGTCTGGCCCACGAAAGCTCATCACCTATTAAACCATCTTGTTAGTCTTTAAAGTGCTACATAGTTTTTCCTTTTGACGACGGGAAGTTGGCATTACAAGTTTACAAACTGAGCTTCACTAGACCCTATTTAGTCTCTCAAGTGGGGATAGCTTTCACTACCTCTACCAACTCTGCGTGGAACCATATGGGCTTATGACTCTTAGAAAAGAGTGGAGCAGCCTTAAAATCTGGTTTCCCAACATAGCAGGCCCAACTACATTTGATACCCTCTAAGCCCTGTCATTATGGAAACTCTTGACACCGGCTGATAAAAGTAACTCAGAAACAATCTTCAAAACAAACCTTTATTTATTCACCACCTCCCAAAAGCCACAAAGAAAAGAGCAAAAGCAATAAGAGGCCCATATAGATGGGCTTTCAGAAATTCCCATAAGTGCAGCTAAAACCTAGGAGAAAAAGAATGGTCTGCTTGCACCATGCACCCTCTTTTCCTGTGACTCAGGCAGTTTTGAGGTCAGACTAAATCTACTGACAACCCTCTTGCCTCGTCTGCTTCCCCCAAACCAGTGTTTTTAGGGTTTAGAATCCCCTTTGAGCCTACCCTTGGGTACAGTAACTTATACTAGCCTGGATAGAGCCATTTCCAATGGCTAGTGCAGCCATTGTTCACTTGTTTGAAGCTGTCTAGCCAGGTGTCTTGTCTTTGTCACTGTTTCATTACCTCTGGTTTTCTCCATTAGCAGGCTCTTGATTTAATTCCTGTCAGTCAGGCATATTCATATAAAACAGATATGGGGTTACAGTATTTATTTAAAGATTACCCACAACTCCCTTGTACTCCACTGCTGGGGAATGAACAGTGCCAACTATGGACCATTCACACAGAATTTCATTCACTTATTGGGAATTCTCTCTCAGGTAAAGGATTTAACAGATCGGGCAGTAGACAGTTGGGAGAGGAAAGCAGTTGACAAGGATGGTTTCCAGGAAAGTAAAAGATTGTCAGGAGGGATGTAAAGGAGGAACTCTGCGTTTGTATTTCTGTCTCTGAAGAATGACAGCCTATGGGCCTAAGACTGACTAGGACTAAATTTCACTGTGCAAATAAGGCATTGAAATATCTTAGAAAGTAGGCTGTCTGTTTTAATATTCCTAGGCATGAGTGGGATGCTACAAATCTTGTGTAACTGGGCATGATTTAAGCCTCAGGCTCCTGTATTCTCAGAATAGACAAAAATGTTATTACAGACTAGAATCATAGCATGTTACAGTTGCACATTATCTTCAAGCCATGTTCAAGAAAAGGTAGGAATTGCCAAAATACTGCACTTGGTGTTTCAAAGACTTCTGTAAATCGCAGCATGGAAAATTATAACAATTTATTACAGCCCATATTATATTGCCCTTAAAATATCTGCAAACGTATCATATGATGCCTTGTCGTGTGACTGTTTACACAGATAATCCTCAGTATCTCAGAAGCAGTAACATACACATTAATTGAAGTGGAAGCTGATTATTGATTGTTTACCAACTAGCAGATGAAGAAGACAGAAAACCAACTTTCAATCAGACAAACTCATGCTGCTGCAGAGATTTCAATGTTGTACGCTGCTTTTTTTAGGTTTTCCTTAATATCACTTTAACCGAATATCTGTCTGATTTTGCCCCCTTGTGGTAGTATGTAATCTTCACCTTGGATTTGTTGTTTTGATATGGGGGAAAATACAGTAATGAACAAGCTCTAATACATATAACATTAGCTCAGGGTAGGGGTTAGTGAAATAATAAAGGAAAGGCACATTGAGTAGTATTATGCAAAAACTGATTTATGTTGCCTGAGTTGCAGTTTAACAGAACACATGAGTGTAAGAAGCTCTTACTTTCAACCTTTTTTTAAAAAAGCAGCAGCAATGTAGCAATAATAATCCTTTGGTCTACTGATTCTCCTGTTTAATCTATACAAACTTGTAAAATCAAGCAGAAATGGAATAGGAATGGGTAAAATAAACAAAATTATACCTATTATTAACAACAAGGATATAGATTTTGCATGAAATCTGTATTTTTCTACAACCCAGAGAACTAATTTATTCTCCTTCATGTTTAAAATAATCTCTCTGTAAAGATGAGAACATGTGCTATACCTTGTTATTTTATAGGGTAGTTTAGACCTAAAGAATTTGGGTCAGAGGCTTTCAAAATATCTTGTAGGCCAGGCCTGGGCAAAATACGCCCCACCAAGCCACCAAATCCAGCCCGCAGAAGCAGTGGGAAGCCCTGGGCAGGCTCCCCTGCTTGCCCCACATGCCACTCAGAAACATGGCTGTGGGGCGCTTTCTCTTTATGAATCTGGAGAGGAAGATTCAGCTGCTGCTCCCACACCCAGCACAATCCCATTGGCCGGTTTCTGGCCAGAAACTGGCCAATGGGAGATACCTGTTTGAATAGCAGGCAGCCACAAAGCACCACCGCTCTCCCTTTCTGCTCAGTTACTCACTCAAGCATATGGATAAATAGGCAGAAACATTTTAAGCCCTGCAAGCCTTTAGCTCTGCAGACAGGCAGATTGGTTTGGCTGCTGGTTGGTAAATTTCCAGCCAGAGCCTGGCTCTGGCACCCCAGTCCCTCCCTTCCCCAACCCTCTGCTCCCCACTTCTGCCCCACTACTCCACATGCATCCATACACCCCTTCCCAGATCTGGCAGCCCAATCTCTGACCAAGATCACAATTCCATCCTTCCCTAGGTCACATACCAAAACCCTGCACCCCAATCTCCTGCCCTAAGTCACAACCGCCCCCTTCACACAAACTCCTTCCCACACCCCATTCTCTCTCCTGTACCCCAGTCTCTTACCCCAAGCTCCCTTCTGTACCCAGCCTCCTTCCCAGACCCCTCACCTCCTCTATTAATGCCATGGAAGAGTGTGGCCCTTAACCACTTTCCAAAATCTTGGAGTGCCCCCCCATCAAAAATTATTGCCCAGTGTCTTTATGCTGTGGCCCAGACCCTCAGCTGCTGTAACTCAGCATAACCCCATCCACTTCAGTTAAGTTCTGCTATTGTACACCAACTAAAGGATCTAGCCATGTGTTGTTGCTCTGGGCACATATATAGCAGAAGGTATTTTCCATCATATTGCAATTGTGTAGCAAGTCACCACACTGTGACCTTACAAGTAACAGAGATGAAATGGTCCAGCAAGTGTGTGTGTGTGTACACAGAGAGAGAGATGCACAAATGTTATAAATACTCCTTTGGATAAACAGTATGTAGAGAAGAAAAGTCTAATTTTAGATAATACACACCATAAGTGAAGTAGGTTACACCAGAAAATGACTGGATTTTAGTAGCTGTCAATTTAAAGCAAAGCAAGGGAGCAGCCTCCAGTGTCCCTCTGAATCTGAAGAGGAACCAAGCAACCTCGTCCCTCATGTCAAAGCAATGGCTGATTATCAAGATGGGATGGATTTATCAACTGGTGAGTGGAGGACAGAAAAGGGTTCTGTTGAGGTGAGATTATTTTAATTTATATTAAGTGCCAAAAGTATAAAATAGGTTCTATAGAATCTCAATAAAGAAGAGCCTGATTCTGCTATCACTGTCATTGTGAGACTCTGGTGCAACACCAGGAACTTCAATTGGAGTAATTCCCAATTTATCTCAGGTTAAAGCAAGTGAGAATCAGTCCCTAAATAATTAGAATGAGGACCTGATTATAGACCCTTTATTCATGCTGAGTTGTATCAGTTGAATTATCTTTGAAAATGGGTATAAATTTTCCCAATGTTGTTGTGGGTTATCAGAAACTCTCTCATGTTTAGAGATCTCTCAGAGGCCTGAACCCACACTCATTGAAGTTAATGAGAGTTCCCTTGTCCCTTTGTGCTGACATATCTAGCTCAGAACACTCCATACACCTACTGCGGGACTGATGTTAAGATGGGAGGAGCAAGAGAAGAGAAATGTAAGAGTACACGCATATGGGAATATCAAGGGATTAGCAACAGGACAGATCTACAGCCTTACCTTTAGCATAGGTAGGTCACTGGTTTACGTCCATGTCAGGTCTGTAAGACTCAAGCATTTAGGCTCTTAATGTTCATTGAAATCAACAAAAGTTAAAAACCTAAATGCCTCTGAAGATCTGGGCTTAATTATCTAAGATTTCCATCGTCTAATGGCTGTTAACAGTCTAACCCTAGGTAGGGATGTTAACTCCCATTTAATTGATTAACTGGTTAAACTCTAAGTTTAACCTGTCCACCAATTAAACAGGGGTGTGTGGTAGCCGGTATCCCCCTCCCCCTGTGCACCCCCTCATCACAGCCAGGAGCTGCTCTAGCTGGGAAGGAGCACCCTTGCTTGCAGAGGGCTCTGTGAGGCTGGAGCAGCCCCTTACCCATGGCAGGTAGGGGCGCTCCTCCAGCCCCTACCAGTTAACTCTAACCAGTAAGCCTCACCCTTATACAGCTCCACACATCACATAAGTCATCATTGCCACATTTGACGCCAACAAGCACCTTTTCTGGATGTCTCAGCATAGACACAAATGATTGATTCAATATTTGTGATTAATTACCTCTTATCCTCCAAGACACTGTGGAAGGTTCTGTGTCAGCACAGAACTCAGAGCCCAGGAGGAAGGGGACTATTGTCCTTTTATTCACTTTGCCCCTTCCAGATCCTGGTCTGGTCTGGTCTGGTCTGGTCTGGTCGCTGGAGCAGCCCACACATGCAATCTGTGCAGCTCTGGGGGCCTGTCTGAGTAATGGCAGCCTTCATGGAACTTCCCCATGGACCACAGCCAAACCTGGAACATCTGCAGTACCTCAGCCAACCCCCAGACACCAGAGCTTATAAAAAGGCCCTAGTTGTGGTCTTTTGAAGTATGTGAGCCATAGGAATCTTTTCCTAGTGACAACTGGGGCTTTTTCAGCCTCTTTACACCTCTCCGTCCCTTCCTCCTGGAACAAAGATTTTGGAATGAGAGCGAGGATCTCACCTGGTCTGGTTTGTGACATCCCCCAGGCACAGAAGTGGAATGGTGTGAGAAAGGCTGCACAGCCACTGCCAATTCTGTAGTGAAGTAGAGGACTGCAGTTGTCAGAATTCTCAGTCCAGCATCATTCTTAAAATAAAGCAAAACACAACACAATCCACCTTCATTAGAAAGCAAGGGCAATGCTCTGTTTAATGCTGTGGGGGTGATGGTCACACTGGTTCTTAGAGCTCTTGTGTTACTATGGAATGTTGGTGCACACACACAAACACACCCTCCACACCCACATTTAAACTATGTCACTGGCTTAGATCTAAACTTTAGTTTGTTCCATTTTATGCCATTCCCTTTACATCACATATCCCAGGGCTGGCCCCACAGATAGCCAGCTCAAAGATGTGCTTTTATGAAAGCAGTGCTGAAGGAGGGTGGTATTTCAACCCATCTTCTTAGAGCAGTGATACTCAGACTGTGGCTCTTTAATGTTTCTCCTGCGGCTCTTTGCAGCATATGATAGTAAAACACTGTGTGATTTAATTATTAACCAATCAGGAGATTTTTACTGTGTAATTAACAAATTGTAGTTAATATTTGATAAGTCATTTTGCTGTGAAAATTGTGTGCGTGTGCATGCATGTGTGTATATTTGCATTTCCCTAAATATTTCCTCTACTTAAATATGAATATATAGTATTGTAGTGAATAAAATAATGAATTCACACTAGTAATCAAAATTACACAAAAGAGCTACAGTAATTTACCTCCTGAACCACTAAGATCTAAGTATTCCTGTCAGTGCAGTGCCTAGGATGGGGACACCCCCCTCCACCTCAGATTAAAAATATTTTTCTTCTCCATGAATAGAAACACACAGACACTAATGAAATATCACATTGTCTTTGAAAAACAAAACAATGAGAATGGAGCCTAAGGGGACTGTTTGAACTCAGCTCACTGACCAGAAATTAATAATTAAAGAACCTGCCTCAGCTGCAGCATGTGAAAATTTGTCCATTTATTATGTGTTCAGTAGTTTGGACTTCCTCTCCCTCCACCCCCTGATTCTCCTGCCTGGCAGGCATCATGTGCATTTATTGTTCCCTAAGCAACCATATTAGCTTCCTTTTTGTTTTCTGCTCATCTAAAATGTAAACCTATTTCATGAAAAAGCAAAGGCAAAAATATCACTTATTACTAATCTCAGAATGACAGATTCTAGCCCACTTTCCCCCCAACTGCCTCCTGCCAAGTTTTCTGTTACTGCCTCTTCCTTAAAAGCTAGAAAAACTTTGAGTTGCTGTCAAGAGGGTTGAGGAAGAACCAGCTGATCAGTGTTGTGTGAGATTCTCCATGCCAACTACATTGTGGGGGTTTTTGATGGAGTTGACCTGCTTCCCCCTAGCTGTTTGAAGCGGGTGGAAAGTAAGGCTCTTCACACTCATGATTCATTTGTTCTTCCCTGTATTTGTTTACACCCTTCCTTCATAAATAGGAAGTATCTCCAGCACTTGCAGAGCCCACAGGACTTGAAGAACTATACAGGATCTGTGACCTAGGAGGGGGGCAGACAATGTAGTGCTGAAGAAGTTCTACAGCTATTATTCATGAAGTGTGATACCTGGACCTCTTTGCTTAGAGCCTAGAATTAGGGGGGGAGGCTTTTAAAAAATTAAATCTACAACACTATTTGCAACATTATGAACATATGCACTGTGATAGGTTGGGTCCCAGATATCCCCTTCAGACTGTCACCTGATCATACCACCCTGTACAGCAAAGGCACAGAGTTGGGATAACTGCCCCCCAGCAGAGTAACACAGACATACCCAGTACTGAGCTGTTCTCAGATTTTAGTTACAGGAACTTGACTACACCCAGAATCACACCCCAATGGGTCCAAAACCCCAAATAAATCCATCTTACTCTATATACAAGTTTTACACGGAGACTGTCCCTCAAAGTTCACTCCCTTTATCAATGAAATATATGCAAAACTGTTGGTCATCCCCCACCCCAGTATAATTATTTACACTGGATTTGATCCTAAAAAAGTGATTAAGTATAAAAAGTAGGATTTAAGTGATTGCGAGTGATGACAGAGAGATCAAAGCATGTTACTAAGCGAAAATAAAAACAAAATACTCCAGCTAAACCTAACACAAAGAGAAATTGTTACAAATCTATTTCTCACTCTAGTCCTTATTTAAGGTAAAGTTCTCAGGCCAGAGCTGATCTTTTTTCTGATCTTCTCTGCCCCTCTAACCCTCCCCTCCTCCCCCTCCACAGCATTAGAGTTCTTTCCTTTTTAGGTCTTTTCATGTGTCTTCTTGCAGCAGGGAGCAGTCTATGAAGCTAGCTGAAGACAATCATTGTTTACTTCCCATTCCTTGAATAGAATTTCCCCAGGGCAGCATTCTAGCACTAGGTGGCATGATCACATGTCTTTGTAGGACCAACCATAGTTTAGGCTTACAGGAAAATCAATACTATTCACAGATCTTTGTCTTGAGCACTGGGACATTTAATTTCCTTAAGTAACACTTAATGGCATTCATTAATTCACCTAGACCATTGTTTCTCAAAGAGGGCTGCAGCTCCTTTTGGCTATAAATGGTGAACAAGAGCCAATGGGAGCTGCAAAGTTCCATGGCTATGGAGTCTTTAAACAAACCACAGTGGCCCGTTAGCAGCTTTCTCTAAGTGGCCCAGTTTAAGAAACACTGACCTAGTTTAATGAACAGGTTTATATTACATATTTTAATTTCAAAAACAGGAATAATGCATGCACACAAAAGAATACACACATTCAGGGGATTACAAGCTCTTGCATGATAGGTCACATACCCTGATTTGTATAAAGTGTATTTGAGTTATACATATTCAAAAACACATTTCCATAAAATATATGCAGGTGCAGTGTCACGTGCACATCATGCTTCCCAGAGGAGCATAACTGCAAAGAGTAACAAAATGAGATAAATAGCCCTTTGCTTAAAATGGATACACTGAAGCCAAGAACTTGGATAATATTTGCTTTGGAGAAAACAGGGGAGGGTATGGTACTCAAAATTGTCTGAGTCAATAGCACAGCCAAAAGACCACCAGAAAGGAGCAACTCTTAGCAGACAAAAAACGCAGACTATGATTAGGCTGTTCGAATGAGAAATAGCTAGTAAATGCCCACCAGTGCACAACTTAACTCATATACTATAAATGTGGTACATGCATAGTTGGAACATACAGGGCTACAGAGTCCAGTCTACATGTGCTGGGTTCGTACAGATTGCACTACGCTGCTAGCTGTAAAGTGTCTATTCCATTACTAGGCACAAGAGGTGCAGGACTCTGCACATCGGTATGAAGCTGTTCTAACAAGATTTTCACAGATTTGGAATTTATGTCATTGGCTTGTAAACATGGCTTGTTACAGGGCATGCTATGTAGTTACTTCCACAACTGCTTTAAACACATGCGTTTCTGCAGTTTTGGGGTGCTTCATATTTTAAAAAAACCACTAAGAGCCATGATGGTCCCTATGACAAAGTGATGTAAGCAGGACGTTAGAAATCGGAGTTTAAGAGAGAGGCTGGTTTGTGGAAGCTGAGAGAAAAGGCTTTAAAAAGTCTCAGGTCATAGAGTTATCAAAGGATCCAACTAAGTGAAATCAATCCAGAAGAGAAATCTGTAACCATGATAGTTCTATTGTTTATTTTGTTGTTGTTGACAATTCAAGATTCTTCTAGCAAGAAGGTGTTGAATTTCCCTTTCCTTCATAATTCCTTCCACACATACCTTGGCCTCTTTCCAAGGTAGCTTCATATTTGCAATAGGTGAATAAAGTCAATAAAGCATGTTGAGTCTTAATTTTTCTTTATGAAATATGTCCTTGTTGTATTGAGTGTTTACAATTATTCATAATTTTAATGACAGCCATAGTTAATTGATTCTGAGCAGCTTACATTTGAAAAACCAATATTTTCCCCCAGAAGTCTTTTCCCCAAATTTCAGGTATTTTGCAAAATAATTAGAATGTCAGTGTCTCCAAAACAGGGTCTAAACTTTCTAAAGTCATATGCTAGTTCCTCCCAAATGAGAACTTAATTTTCCCCATTCAATCAGCAAAGAAAAAAATATTTTAAAATGAGCAAGAAACACCACTTGTATTGTTCATCTGTTACTCTAAAAGGTACTTATAGTACAACAAAATGAAGCTTGTTATCTACTGTGGAAAAATAAAGCTGGATAGGATGAAAAGTAAATATTACACTAATCTACTGAGCTCTGAGAAATTGATAATCTTCCCATTCTTCTGAAAGTGTAAGATAGAAGATAAGTGGGCATATATTAGTTGTTCAGGATGATCTGGGTTTAGATGGGAAATGTGGGGAGGTGAAGACAGAAACTTAGACTCGTGGAAAATTTTCACATAAAGAATAAAGTCTTTGCCTGACACATTGGGCCCTGATCTGCAAATATTTTCATAGCTTTGAAGGACAGAAAGGTCCATTACATCATCTAATTTGAGTCACTATATAAAACAGGCCACAAAATTTTATCCACTTACTGTCTACAAAGCCAAATAACTTGTGTTTGTCTAAAGCGTATCTTCTAGGTGAGCCTCTAGTCATTATCTGAAAACCTCAGAAGATGGAGTCCACCACTTTCTGTTGGTAATTTGTTCTAGTGGTTGAATACCTTCATTGTTACAAGTGTGCTCTAAACACTTAAGACATGCATAGTTTTACCCATCTGAGTAGTCCCTTAGATCACAATTACATCTAAATAAACCTTAACACATGTCATTTAGGCCATGATCTAAATATTTACAGTATGAGATTAAAGGAAGAAGGTGGTACACGATGGGCAGAAGGTCCAGAATCCATCCTACTGAACATTTAAGCTCCTTCAGGGCTGTGAAACTTTAATGAGTTTGTTTCTTCAATTCCCCCATTTCAAGTAGTCTGACAATGAGCACTGTAGATGTTCTCCTGCCCAGCTGCTAAGTGGGTGCATTAGGAGAGAAAGCTGTCTGTGCCTCCTCTCTTCATTAGATTCACCCAATCTGATTCACGCCATCTGAAGATGTGCCGCCCCCCTTCATTTTTTTCCCCTTGGAGTAGACTCGGAGCTGGCATGGGGAAGAAACCAACATGTCTTATAAGCCAGTGTTTCTCAACCAGTGATATGAGTACCCATAGGGTACTCATTTGTTGGACAAAAGTCAACATGGGTTCTGTAAAGGGAAATCCTGTCTTACTAATCTATTAGAGTTCTTTGAAGGGGTTAACAAACATGCGGACAAGGGGGATCCAGTAGATATAGTATACTTAGATTTCCAGAAAGCCTTTGACAAGGTCCCTCACCAAAGGCTCTTGTGTAAATTACATGGCCATGGGATAAGAGGAAGGTCCTTTCTTGGATTGAGAACTGGTTAAAAGACAGGAAACAAAGGGTAGGAATAAATGGTAAATTTTCAGAATGGAGAGGGGTAACTAGTGGTGTCCCCCAAGGGTCAGTCCTAGGACCAATCCTGTTCAACTTATTCATAAATGATCTGGAGAAAGGGGTAAGCAGTGAGGTGGTAAAGTTTGCGGATGATACCAAACTGTTTAGGATAGTCAAGACAGAAGCAGACTGTGAGGACTCCAAGAAGATCTCACCAAACTGAGTGATTGGGCAACAAAATGGCAAATGAAATTTAATGTGGATAAGTGTAAAGTAATGCACATTGGGAAAAATAACCCCAACTATACGTACAGTATGATGGGGGCTAATTTAGCTACGACAAATCAGGAAAGAGATCTTGGAGTTATCGTGGACAGTTCTCTGAAAACTTCCACACAGTGTGCAGCGGTCAAAAGGCAAATAGGATGCTAGGTATTATTAAGAAAGGGATAGAAAATAAGACCGGAATATCTTACTGCCCCTGTATAAAACTATGAGTACGCCCACATCTTGAATACTGTGTACAGATGTGGTCTCCTCACCTCAAAAAGATATTTTGGCCTTGGAAAGGGTTCAGAAAAGGGCAACTAAAATGATTAGGGGTTTGGAACGGGTCCCATATGAGGAGAGGTTAAAGCGACTGGGACTTTTCAGTTTAGAAAAGAGGAGACTGAGGGGATATGATAGAGGTGTATAAAATCATGAGTGGTGTGGAGGGCCGATAAAGAAAAGTTATTTATTAGTTCCTAAATAGAAGAACTAGAGGACACCAAATGAAATTAATGGGTAGCAGGTTTAAAACTAATAAAAGAAAGTTCTTCTTCACACAGCGTGTAGTCAGCATGTGGAACTCCTTGCCAGAGGAGGCTGTGAAGGCTAGGACTATAACAGAGTTTAAAGAGAAGCTAGATAATTTCATGGAGGTTAGGTCCATAAAAGGCTATTAGCCAGGGGATAAAATGGTGTCCTTGGCCTCTGTTTGACAGAGGCTGGAGAGGGATGGCAGGAGACAAAGCGCTTGATCATTGTCTTCGGTCCACCCCCTCTGGGGCACCTGGTGCTGGCCACTGTCGGCAGACAGGATACTGGGCTAGATGGACCTTTGGTCTGACCCGGTATGGCCGTTCTTATGTTCTTATGTACTTGAGAGAAGTCTGGGGGTATGTCAATACAACTGAAATTTGGAGAAAACTGAATTTTTGTTTTCAGTTTTACAGTGCTTTATTATTTTTGTGCTTTTTACCACCCAACGTTTCATCACCCACCCAACTACAATTAAGTTGTTTAAACAAATATGTTGCAATGGTAGAAAAAAAATTGTGAGTCTGAAATCTGTAGGTACTGGGGATACTTATAATTTTTTTTTAAAGGGGGTACTTTATAAAAAAAAAAAAAAAGGTTTAGAAACACTGTTATAAGCTACTGTCTAGAAAAAAGTTTTAAAAGTCACCCTATTGTTATTAGTTACTGTTTGTTGTGCAGTAGCAGTTAGAGGCCCTGCATTAGGAATAGGAGCCCCATTGAATTAGATGCTGTCTACGCATGAAATAAAGTGTGTTACTGTGCAAACAAGTTTACAATCTAAGTATGTGATATGAGAGAGCACACAGAGAAAACCCTAGAGTATTAAAACAAAACACCAGGAGGGATTCTTTTCCCACAAATGATTATATTGTACGCTGTTGCTACTTGTAGCAAATTCCTTGGACCAATACCACTTTATGCAGGCCTAGAAATGGAATTAGATTTTCTTTCAAACTCTGCCGAATGAGTTCTGCCTCCCGCATATTTTGTTATCCTGCTATCAAAGTTCATTCTGATTTGCACTGTCATTTTATTCAGATTACAGGGGCTGCAATGGAAAGAAATAAAGACACAAATTTTGCACATTTTTCTGTAAGCAATACAAGGAAAGGGGTTCGTGAATTACAGGCGTCACAGTCAGTGGATCCAGCGGGTAAGAATGCCCTGCAGTTCTGATGCAAAAACAGCATTGAACATAGCTGCAAGCATAGAGGTCATTCACCCTTGTCTGCACCTCATTTTGTGGCCAGATACTGGGGATAAAATTGACTATTTGATGAATTCTCCTACTTATCAGTCAAGTTTGTGAGTTCAACACATTGCTGCTGCAGCAGACAACGAACAAAGCACTTTGCAAATTCTGTACAGGGAGAATTTCGCTCTGCACTGAAATGCAAACACTTTAGGAGTGAAACATGACAAATGTTTAACAGCACCCAACAACACTCCCAAATATCTTTGAAACAGCAGGTAAGAATACCATCAATCAGAAACAGTGCACTTTATATCATGCCAACCTTGATTCTATTAACTAAATAGATTAGCCTGCACAATTTGACACTATGCAATAACAACTCTTTAGAGTTAAATTCTGCTTTTAGATGCATACATACAGCTCCTCCTAAAGTGGGGAGGGGATACACACAACGATAGAATTGGAGTATTAGTAGTGCCCATTTATTCACATATAGTGAACTTTTATGTATCAATTTATGGGGCTTGTTTCTTCAAAATATTGTCTTTTTAGATTAGCTTTTCATTGCTTTTTGAGTGACCCAACATTTTTTCCCTCACCTCTGAGTCTGTGTTGAGAAGCCTCATGTCGAGTATTTAAATTATGATTTATGTATGCCACAAAGTCCATTCCAAATACTGCTCAGAAAATTAAATGAATCTTCAACTGACATAAAATATAATTGAATTTATTCTGCTGTATTTGTAGAGCACACAACTTTCCAGGAAACTATTCATAGCACTTAAAAGGAAAGAACAAAAGAGTAATCAGCCCCATGGTACTGTACATTCATTTCAACAGATTTGGAATGGGCTTGTCAAAGGAGCCTAAATGAGTTAGGTACCCACCTCCCATTAAACTGGAGTTGGTTACCTCACACCTTTGTCTCTTTTGAAAATGCCAGCTGATAGTCCAGCCTTTTGATTGTCTCTCTCTAACAGTTGGGATGTCCTAGTCTTCAGGCACCCTAGCTTAGGCATACTCAGACTATTTATGACACTGACCATATGGATCATAGCTGCATTTCTTCAGTCTAGCCAGGGTGGTCTCGTTCCTCCCAGAAGAGCTAACTAGTCATTGTTACTGCCACTCATTTCACTGACACCTTATTAATTTTGGGTCTGCACATCCTAAACTCAAAACTCCTGTCATCTGATGAAGTGGGCTGCGCCCACAAAAGCTCATGATACCATCTACATGTTTGTTAGTCTATAAAGTGCTACCAGGCCATTTGTTGTTTTTTACCTTATTAACTGACCAGTACTTGGCCTCACTGAAGCAGCAATTTACAACATACCTGATCTTTTGGAGCCCGGAGTGCAACCTTATCATCTGGCACTTTTACTGTTATTAATTCATGTATGAGTAATTACTTCATGGCTTTCGTCCCATGAAATCTGTTGCTGATTAGGAATAAATGTTTTCTTAGTGATATTCAAATGCTTAAAAAACTAGCAGCAAAAAGACATTTTACAGTATTTCTGTCCACTCCAAAGGAGTAACAAAGATTCATGAATACTGCTGCTTTCCTGGCTTGAAAATTATAGGGTAGAAAAAGATTGCAAAGATAACATGAATAGAAATTAATATTTCTGGGAGAAGCAGCAAATAAACATGCTAAGCTACCATGTCATGTGCCTAATTAGTATTCTAGGAAAAATCCATCAGCTGCTTACAGCAGCAGCCTCTCTCCACAATTATGAGGGCCTTTGCCATGGACATGTTTTTGTTCACATTCCCTGATTGTAGTGGCTTGTACTCAGGGATGCAGGTTAGCATGAATGCAGTGTACTCAGCCTCAGGAATGATTCTGATCTTTATTTCTTTTTAATAAGAATCATACACTGTAAAAGGATGTGAAAAGACTATTATTATGATACCTTTAAACATGTTTAATGGTGCCACATGCTGACTCAAAAATCCCTTTCTTCCAAGTCTGTATGAAGTACTCTGGCTAATTGAAAGAGCTCTCATCATTGTGCTCATAAATGCACCATGTCCTTCATTCTTTTCAGAAAGACTTGATAAAGACACATTTCTAATAAAAAACTAAAATATTTCTGCTCAGAAGAGTAAGCTTAAATAGCTAATAATAGCACTTAGAGTATTTTAGATCTTCAGAGTGCTAAAAAGATATTAACTAATCTGTGACTCCATTGAAAAGAGACAAATTTAACTTTGTGCTGGATGGTGGGTAAAGAATATCAATAGGTAGCCAGTTTCCCTCTTTCAATTAAAGTATTTTCCTCATCACCTTATCACATATAAGATTGTGGCAAAAATCTCTGTTTCTTTGGGATTTCCAAAGGGCCATAAGGAATTCCATGTGGGCTGTCTATTTGTAGTGTGCGAGATATAGGAAGAGGTGAGTGAATTTTCAGTTTTTCTGGTCTTCCCCCCCAACACACACACACATCCCCTATCATTTTTCCTCTCTAGAGGCTGTCAGCCTAAGGATCTACTCTCCCGTCAAAGAAGAGAGAGGAATTATTCAGCTAACAGTCAACAATTCTTATTTATTTAAGGCTAGATTTGAATAGGGGTTAGCACAGAAACATACAGCCCCAGGTGGAACTTAATGATCTTTCAACACACTTCTTTCTCCCCTGTAGTACTTCAGTCCCACTCCATGGACTAGAGTGCAAGAGGAGGAGCCATTAGCCTTGCTGCCTCTGGACTTGATAACCAGAGACATACAGTCTCCTAAGTGACTTGGCCCTTGGGTATTCAGCACAAGAGGGTATGGGTGAAAGGTAGGCAGAACAGAAGAGTCTCAAACTCCTGGCCTGTGGGCCATCTTCTGCCTCAGCACTCCCCAATCCAGCCTGAAAAATATTTTGAAAAAGTCATTTAATCAGGGCTGTGCTGCTGCTGGCCTACTATGGGAGGAGGCAGGTAGCCTCCAGCACCCACATAACCTTGGCTACTAAGGAACTGCTCAGTTTGTGCTGGCTGCCTCTGCCGTGATGCGCACAGCGCTGGTCAGGGAGCCACCTGAGCTGATGTGTTTCTGCAGCCAGTGGAGCAGGGCCCATGGGTTTCCCTTTCATTACCCTGTGGGCAAGGGATCCCAGTGTGAGGATGATAACAGGGGAGGCAGGCAGGATCCTAGTGTGTGGGTACAGGTGTTAGTGGAGGGGACACAAGGACATGGGGTGTCAGGGTGAGGGCTCCGTTTCAGCTCTTTTGTAGGATCCTGGTCTCTGTCTGGGCTCCTGAACACAGGAGGAGACACTATCAACTTGCACGTGCTGTTTTATCACCCCTAAGGGTTCAGAACTCATGTCCCTCCCCCACCATAAAAAGAGAATGGCTTCTTGAAATCACAGTGTGGCAAACAGTAAAAACTCTCTGGCGAGCGAGGAATTGTATAAAGTTTTACAACAGGTGTTTTTTCCTAAGAAATCTGAAATAAAAAAAAATACAAGAATCTTCTTCTCCCCTTCCCCACCCCCAACATCATCTTCAGTGACATTACTGGCTCGCTAGGAGGATTTGAGGACTGGCACTGGTCCTAAAGTAAATTGAGTTTGAAACCCCTGTTCTAACACCTTCTCAGCCTCCTACATTCCTCCCTCTTCCCCATGCACCAGTCAAAATGCAAAGGAAAATCTAGGCCTAAATTTGCATCCAACACAATGACAACAACATTGCCCTGTCTTATTTTCTTGAAAGGGAAGTAGATTGCTCCAGCTCTCCTCCTGGGATCACCAGCTGGAACTAAAGTTAGTTTTAAATCAGCAGGTACAAATAACTTGCATCCAAGAGTTGACAGGCTGGCTGAAGAGCTCACTCAACCATTAATGTTGGTTTTCAATAAGTCTTGAAGTACCGGGGAAGTTCCAGAAGAGTGGGAGAAAGCTAAATGTGTCAATTGTTAAAAGAGAAACACAGGTTGACATGGGTAATTATAGCCCTGTTGGCCTGACATCAATTCCAGGCAAGAAAATAAAATGACTGATATGGGACTTGATTAATTAAGAATTAAAGGAGACTAATATGTTTAGTGTAATTCAACATGGATTTATGGAAAACAGATTCTGTCAAACTAATTTAATGTTTTATTAAATTACAAGTTGATAAATAATGTAATATATGTAAAGTTCTATAAGGTGTGTGACTTATTACTACACAGCATTTTAATTATGAAACTAGAAAGATAAAAAAATTAACATGGGGCACAGTACATGGACTAAAAACTGGCTAAACTACTGGTTTCCCAGTATAATTGTAAAAATGCAATCATCACTGAGCAGGTGTGTTTCCACTGGGGGGTTTGCAGGGACTGGTTTTTGGCTTTACTTTATTCAGCCTTTTTAGTCAATGACATGGAAGAAAACCATCACTGATTAAGTTTGCAGAGGACACAAAAATTCAGGCAGGTCACGGGTTCAGAATGATCTGGATTACTCGGTGAATAAGGCAAATGCAAACAGTATGGCTTTTAATATGGCAAAATATAAATGTACACATTAGGAACAAAAAAAAATTTAGGTCATTGTCACAGGTCCTCCCTGGTCCTGTCTCTTAACCCCAGTGTCACAGGTCCACCCTGGTCCTGTCCCTTAACCCAGGTTTCGACTCCGTCCCTTCCGGCCTCTGGGCGGGGCCACCTGGCCACTCCCAGGCTGCTCGGCAGTGCGTCCCCACTCGGGGTGAGGGGGTCCGGGCCCACCCTCTCTCCAGACCCCAGCCCAGGGCCCTAAGGCGGGGGGAGAATATCCTCTCTCCCCTCACCTGGCTGATGGGGCAAGGTGCTGCAACTCATCAGCCCGCGGGCCTTCTCTACGGCGCCCGCCCTGGGCTGCTTCCTCACCCACCCCCGCTTACCGGGAGCCCTCGCGTGCTGCTTCCGTGAAGCCCGGAGCCCTTTCATCGGGGCTCTCCTTCCGGGCCTCCCCTGCCTCCGCCCTTGCCGTCTTTATCAAGGGGGGGGTGTGACCCCTCCCCTCAAGGACGCCCGCGCCTGCGTCCTGCAGGGCAGCCGCCCCACCCTCTATCCTGGAGGCCCCGCCCTCCACGTCCTCCCCCTCCCCGCCCTCCGCGGGCACAGGGGTTTCCCCTGGGACGTCAGCGGGGCCGCTGGCCCTGCCTCCTCCCGGTCGGCATGCCTCTGCCGCTGCCACCGCTTCTCCCGCGGCGGGGAACGCCCCGGCGTCTCCGGGGGGTTGGAGGCCCTGCTGCCAAGCAGGCGGCGTATGTCGGCGGCCGCAGCCGCCGCTTCCCCCACGGCGGGGGAAAGCCACTCCGGGGCCCTCCGACCCCGGGAGGGGGTCGGGGAAGTGCGGGGTTGCATCACCCCGTCACAGTCATACTTATGCAACAGGGGATTGTAATCTGGGGAGAAGTGACTCGTTCAGAGTTCAGCACTGTGGTGGACAATCAGCTCAAAGTCAGCTCCCAAAGTGTTAACTTGGCCAAAAGAGCTAATCACAGAAGGGTAGGACATCAAGGGACCTTAATTTAGTCCAGTCCCCTTTACTGAGGCAGGACTAAGTATTTACCTAAGCCATCCCTGACAGGTGTTTGTCGTAACTGTCCTGTTTATTTCAGACTATTTCTCCAGTTTGTTAAGACTGGAATGCTAACCCTATCCTCTAAAGTACTTGCTACCTGTCCCAGCTTGATACTGTCTGCAAACTTTATAACTGTGTTCTCGATGTCATTATCCAAATTATTTATTAAGATATTGAATATAATTGGATCCATTATCTTTCTCTGTAGCATCCACTCAATATGCCCTTCCAGCTTGATTGTGAACCATGGATAACTCCTCTCAAGGAATAGCTTTCCAATCAGCTGTGCACCCACCTTAAGGAGGTTTAATCTAGGCTGAGGTGGGCAAATACCAGCCCACAGGCTGGATCCCCATCCGCCAGAGTTAGCCTGGCAAGCCCCCCACACTGCCGTATTTACCTGCACCTTCGCAGATAGGAGAGAATCGCAGCTCCCATTGGCTGCAGATCACCATTCTGGCCAATGGGAGCTGCAATACCCATCCCTCGGGAGGTGCAGATAAATATAGCAGCAGCAGCTGCTCACCAGGGGCTAACCCTGGTGAACCGTTACTGTTTTATTGCCTAGCCCTGAGAAGGTCATATAAGAGAGTATCAGAAGTCACACTAACGTTGAGAGATATATCTAGTTCTCTCCCCCATCCCCAAGAATGTCAAAAAAAGATAAAGCTGATTTGACAGGATTTGTTTTTGACAGATATCACTTCATCGTCTAGGCGCTTACAAACTGATTATTTGTTCCATTATCTTTCAGGGCACTGAAGATAATGGGGTGTCTTTATTCCCCTTTTTACATATAGGTACTACATTTGCCCTTTTCTAGTCCTCTGGGATCGTTCCTATCCTCTATGAATTCTCAAAGATAATCATTAATGGCTCAGAAAGCTTGTCAACCAATTCCTTAAATGTCCTAGGATGTATTTTGTCAGGTCCTGTTGGCTTGAAGACATGCAACTAATTTAACTAATTCTTCATTTATTCTTTCACTATTTTAGTTTCAAATCATACACCATTTTCACCGGTCATCTGAAGAAGTGGGCTGTGCCCACAAAAGCTCATGATACCATCTACATGTTTTATTAGTCTATAAAGTGCTATCAGACCATTATTTGTTTTTTAAGTTTAACCATTTTCACCAACATTCGCTGTGTTAATCTGCTGATCACTCCTAACCCTTTCAGTGAAAACTGAAAAAAAAAAAGGCATCTAACACTTTTGTCACTGACTGTTACATTTTCTGTTATTGTCTTTTCTGCCTTATTGAGTAATGGACATATCTTGTCCTGGTCTTTCTCTTGCTTCTATTGTGTTTGTAGAGGGAAACACACAAACATTTTATATTCTAGCTAATTTAATCTCTTTTGCAATGGCCTAATTATGGGTCATTTTTTAAATTTATATCCTTCATAATTTCACCTAGTTTCCACTTTTTATATCACAGTTTTGAGTTTCACATTGTTGATGATCTCCTGATGAAGCCAAGCTGATTGCTATCATGCTTTCTCTGTCACCTACACATTAGGTGAGTTTGTTCTTGTGCCCTTTACAAGGTCTCTTAACTGTCAATTCTTGGAGATAGTTTTCCTGTATCATCCACACCCCCTTGTAGATGGCAAGGAACAGAGCCAAGGAAAACTGCTTTATCCAAGGTAAGTGTCGTTTCTGCTCTAGAGACTGGGTGGCAGCTAGAGTTTTGCTGAAGTGACTTACACTCTTGCTGCTCAATGTGCTTGGATTATGACTGGAATAATTTGATATTGCCCAGGACACTTAAATTTGAGTCTCCTGTACCAGCACTACTGCTCTGAAGGCACCAGATCGGCACATTGAAATATTCCCAGGTTTGCCGATGGGGAAGGAGCAAAGGGGATAACTGCCCCAGGGCCCTGCAATTGAAAAGGGCCCAGGGCACCTGGCTGATGCTACTGTGGCAGCATCAGCAGCTGGAGCCCCAGGCATTTTAAATTGTTGCTGGAGCCCCATGTGGCATACTCTGGGCAGCACTGCAGGCTGCCTAGGGGAGGCACAGCCTGCTCTTGGTGGCTCTCAGGGCTGTCTGGGCAGGCTAGCTCCAGCCCCACCCCTTCCTCCTGAAGCTCCACTCCTTCTGCAGGCACAAAGCCAGCCCCTCCCCTTCTTACCCAGGGGCCTGATAAGTCTGTCAGCCCCACTGAATATTCCTTTCAGTTCACAGTAGCTTTAGTTTTTATAACTGTTCTTTTTCCTGTGGTTTTTAATTATGTCAAGGAGGATGGGGATTTTGCTGAACTAGACAGTGTTCATTTAGCAGTCTCCAGTGGCAGGAGAATATTAAACATTTAAGTGTCTGATAGAAGTTATTTCCTAGAATCTAGATAGGATAAATTACTATAAGCTTATGGGGAAAATTGTATTTAATATCCATTTGTACAATCACTGGAATAGCTTGATTTTTAGAATTTAATTCAGAAGTTGAGAATTAAGAAGCAGGAGTAGAATAGTGAAGTGTGGGAGCAGTTAGTATGACACAGAGAAACTATAGAAGAGAACTTGAGAGGAAGAAAAGGTCCATCCTTAGAAATTATCTCCTTTAAGGAAATCTTTGGGATGAAGCAGAGAATTTACAGAGGTGCTTCTAAATAAACCGGACAGACCCTTGGAATTCATATGCAAGGGGGTACCCTGTTTAGCAGATAAGTACTACCATATGCTGACAACTGGCCATCCAGATAATCTCTCTCTCTCTCTCTCTCTATTCCCTGCCCTTCCTCTAACTGGATGGGTTTAGCACTGCCCCCCCCCTTCCCAGACTGTTCTTGGTTAAGTCCGTGTGTTTGCTTGGATACAGTAGCAAGGGAACTTAACAGGAGTTAACACAACACCAATCTGTATTACCTTCCAGCTGTATTTACACAGACTCTAGTAGGTCTAGAGAGAACAGTACCAAGACAATGGTCATCCACCTTCACCATTCGCTCCCTAGAGCTCAAGTTGAAGGATACAAGCATTGACATTGCAACAGCAGTAACACTTTCAGGTCAAAGAGAGCCTGAAGCTTTTTAAGCCCTCCGTTACCTAAAATAAAAATTTTAAAAAGCAATTGTTCTTTGTGTTAGGTTCTTTCCGTAAGGGGAGAGCACTGGTGTGGGGTTTGTAAGCCCCATCACATTTGGAATCTTCCAGCTTCTGCTGCTGTTGCCACCAGATTTATAGTGCAAGTAATGATGCAAGAAAGGTTTCAAGAGTACTGCTTCCATGGACATCATATAAGAAAGATTTTTTCAGTGCTGACTGCTTCTGAGATAATGTATTGTGCAGGCCAGGCCTACTCAACACGCATGCAGCCCTCAGCCCATCTGTTTGAGGCCCACAGGACAGTTTGGGCCTCAAGATGTGGCCCGCGGGTTGGAGCCAAAACAAAAAAGTAGCCAAAACAATATAGTGGTCTTCTGTTAATATGCGTTTTAATAGTTAAATTCCTGGAGTGTCATTGCTCATTAAAAGTGCTGTTGTATGGGTGGAAATCGGGTAAATATTGCATTTTATTACTATCAGCAGAACTGACTTAAATGGGCCCTGTGTATTGTGTAGTCTTGCCTTAATTTTTGTATTTATGCAGTCAGTGTGAAAAAAGCTATTTGCATATATATTTGCACGTATATGCAACCACACTTAAGTTGTGGTCCTTGGTATGTGCTGTGAGTATCATTGTGGCCCCCTGGGCTTCCAAAGTTGAGTAGCCCTGGTGTAGGCTATTAAAGGCCTCTTTACATGTAAAGAACAAACACATTGCTTTTCTTTCCCCTTCAAAGGGCCATAAACTTCTCCTGCAAGAGCAGCTGCCAAGAGCAGAAGCAGAGGTCGGAGGGTCCAAATTGTCCTTTAGCAGAAGTGAGCACTGAACCCCTGGTCCTTTTATTTGCTAGTTAACTTGCTGATTTACACGGCTTTCTAATACATTCTATGCTGCCACCATCTGGCCCTTCTTATAATAGGTTTTCTAGTTTTCAGTTACTACAGCCCTATCAGAGTTCTCCCTGTGCTGGAAAATAGCAATACTTTTCTTGGAGTGATTTTACAAGACTTTAAAGACTGGCCATTGACCAAGAAGCCCAGCAGCATTTACCCCGATATTTGTAGTCTATATATGCACCTCAAAAATCTGTCAGCAATCTGACACCATCAAAGTGATGAATTATGCATGGCACTCACAACAAAACTGTAACCTCTCTGGCATGCTCTCCCTCCCTCTTCTTCTGAGCTGCTTAAATGACTCTTCCTACCAAGATACAGGCCAGGTCCACACCACATGCTGACTTTGGTATAACTTAATAACTATCACACTGGCGGTGTCACTGCAAATGACCTTGTATCAGCATTATCCTCCCCTATTATCTAGGCATCACAATGTTGGTGGGAGAGCTTCTCTTGCCACCATGGCTCCCGTTTCTCATGTAGGTGGAGGTAAGCCAATGGGAGAGCTGTATTCAAACACAAAGTTGTATTGATGCAGCCATAGTAAGCTAAATCAATTTTCTGCAGCTAAGCACTTGGAGGTTCTTCAACAGCTTTATTTGAATTCAATACTAGAAATAAGACAATGACTAGACCAGTCAGTGCAATGTCCTCCCGCACACTGTGTACTTAGATATCGAATTCAAGTTACAATGTCTCTACCTTTTCAGTTTAGGGTGGGCAGGGAGTTCTCAGCTTTTAGGAAAATTATTTGACACTCTGCAATAACCTAGATGATTCTGCCAACATGATCAGCAATGTAATATTACATTAATATATATTGATATTTAAATTATTAGGCTTCCTCATTAGCATCCCTTTATGCTAAGGGTAGCAGCTCAGAGCACTCCAAGCTATTGTTTCAGGCTTTCTGCAGCCTTGAGAAGACCTTGCTACATCAAGTTACCCTCTGGTAACATTTTCAAAGTTTTCTGCATTGCTAAAGAGACCAGAAACAATTTAAAACAAAAGTTTGGATTATGGAGCAGTATTCTGCAGCTATATATAATTAAATAAATTGTTCTATGTACACTGGGTGCTACCCAAGGCCCTGACTATGGGGTATAAATACAAACTGGGCGAGAGACTGTGAAGGGTCAGGGGAAACGGAGTGACCATAGTATGGTCACATGCACATACATATTGTGGGCATGTAGTGCTCCCTCCTTCTCCCTGTGCATCTACTCCATGGGAATTATTTACATCTTCTTAACAGACCAAGAAAGGGAGTTGACTTTGTAGAAGGCCACTAGAGTTACGGGGAGTCCGTGGACAAGAGATATATGGTACCTCACAAATCCCTTTCGGTTTCAGGGGCCGATCCCTCTGTGCTCCTTCTACATCCAGTAAATTCTCAGATTTGGTCATGCTAGGTGACTGATCTAGAAAGTAAGATATGTATTCATTGTACTAATTAGAGAAGCAGCTGTTTTTGGTATCCCTATGTTGAAAACAGCAAGTGTCAAAATGCCATACAAAGGACCATTTCAACTAAATCAAGTGTTTCCCAATTTTATTTGGCCACAGAACCCTTTGCAGCTTAAAATAATTTCAAGAAATGCCTAGGTTCTTGAAAAAAAAAAAAAAAAGCCGCAAAATAGACTGTCTCTTTAAGAGGGCGTGGGAGGTTGCCGCATTCTCAAGGAACCCTTAATTTCGCTTTGTGGAACCCCGGCGGGATTCCACAGAGCACCATTTGGGAAACACTAAGATAAGGTGTTTCAATCTACAGTAACTAGCAGTTACCCTCTATTTTAAAATATAGATGTTATTACTCACTGCTACTTACCGATATGCCAAATTATGTAAATATAATTTGAAAGTTGAAAATGAAGTTAAGATTAAATGTTTCCATTCATTTTAAAACAGGAAGTTTCATTGAAATAAATGCAGCTACATGATAAAATATTCTATTCCAATTAAACAGCTTTTTCTGAAACAGCTTTGATGAAAATTGCACATCAGCTCTGCTTCGGGATACTCAAAATCTGGATCTGGACTTTGAAATTTAGGACTACCTGCATTTTAAAAATATTTGTTACAGTCAATTTTTCTTTCTTCTCTGTGCGTGCAAAAACAATGTAGAGTCACATAATTTCTATAAACATGACCTTTGATTGTAGTAGCATAAAGAAGAAAAAAAAAAAAAGTCTTCCTGAGACAACATCCAGTGTGTGTATTCTCTGGAAAGATCATTGAACTGAATACATAATGAATGCCTTCCTCTAGTCAGAGATTTAGAATGAGATTTTTACAACTGCCTAGAGGAGATGGACACCTAGTTCCCATTACAATTAATAGGAATCCCACAGCCAGCACAGAATAATGTCTTCAATGAAAAATACCATACACAGAAAGCAAGGCTTTAAAATTATATAATTAAATTCACTAGAAATCAAATTGTTCACTTCTAAAATGGGTTCATTACAGGCTGGTTTTGTATCTAAGATACAAGACCAAGCATTGTTGGATGTCTCAGCTCCCTGGCAATTTTTAAAGAAAAAAAAGTCCTCCTGTATTAAATGAAATATTTTGTTCAGACCACAAAATATTTCACTTTGGTTATGAGTATTTACATATTTTAAAAAATTAAGGTAATTTCTAAATAAAGCCTTTTCAATTTTTTTAAATGAAACATTTAGTTTTGAAATAATCTTTCCCTTTTTTAATTTGATTAGTTTATTTTCAAATTACAACAGTAAAAATTAGTACAATTTTGAGAAATGCTTGTTTATCATCAAACCTGTACTTTTCCACCAAAACAATTTAGCTGAAAAAAATTTTCAACCAGCTTTAGCTGCAAACCTTTGAAAATAAGTGTTTGCATCAGAAATATGGCCAGACCTCATGATTATGGGTACTACTTTAGTATAATTGGTGCTGGTTTATATACCCAGTTTTGTTGGCCCAGTTTTTCCTTACACATATTTTGGTAGGGAGAGGTGAAAAGAAGAGGAACTATAGGAACTCACATGCCATACATTTTCTCACTTATAAGGACGAGTAGAACTAATTATGCTTCATTTCATTTTTCAAGAAGGCATAGAGTGATTTTGGAGTACACTGATGCTCTGAGATATCTGCAGAACACAGCACTGGGACTGTAAACTGCATTCCTCCTTACTTTGTGATAAAAGAATAAGAAGATCAGCAGTGCAGAAGCAATACACCACCCTCTGAAAGATTCCTCAAAGCCCATTCTGCCGCTTCATTGGTGTGTATTAAAAATTAATGCGTTTCTGCTAGAGAATGAAGGAGGTGCCCCTACATGGGAAGGAGATCTCTGATCTTTACACTGTAGCACAACCTAAGCAAAGTCACAATCTACACCGCATTTCAAAACTGATGGATTTTTTCCCAGGGGAAAGCGGGGACGGAGTGAAGATACTGCAAGAGGAAACGGAGCTTTCCATTTGCATTTTAACACTGGTGGACCCTGGATCACCATGGATGGTTATTTTTTGTCCTATTTTCATTTATGTAACAAAATAAAAAACTAGCCATGCTGAAAGCCAGCCAACACCTGAGGCTGCTAGTCCAAAGCAGTCTCCAAAGAGTTACAAAGGGATCTCACAAAACTGAGTGACTGGGCAACAGAATAGCACAGGGGTTCCCAACCTGGGGTACGCGTACCCCTAGGGGGTACAAGAAGCTTGTCAAGAGGGTACGGGGAATATTTGGTAAATAACTAGATTATCCTAATTGAAATATTCCAAAAGTAGTAGTGTTAGTGAAAAAAAGTTGTGGATTCTAGAGTCTAGAATTTATTTCCTTTCATATTGAATAGGGGGTACGGGAAGGTTTACTAAAAGCCAAGGGAGTACGGGGACTGAAAAAGGTTGGGAACCCCTGGAATAGCAGATGAGATTTTCATGTTGATAAATACAAAGTAATGAACATTGGAAAAAATAAATCTAACAATACACACAAAATGATGAGGTCTAAGTTAGCTGTTGCTACTCAAGAAAGATCTTGGAGTTCTCTGGAAACATCTGCTCAGTGTGCAGCAAGCTAATAAAGCTAGGAACTATTAGGACAGGGATATATAATAATATCAAGTCAAATAAATAATATGATAAAAATAAGATAAAAAAATAAGATAATACCACTAAATCCATGGTATGGCCGCATCTACTATACTGTTTGGAGTTCTGGTCATCTCAAAAAGAGAGATAAGAATTGGAAAAGATAGAGAAGGTCAGCAAATACGATTAAGGGTATGGAACTGCTTCCATATAAGGAAAGGTTCAGAAGACAAACCGTTCAGCCAAAAAAACAAACATCTAAGCGGGAAGGCGGTCTGTAAAATCATGAATGCTGTATGGAGAGAGTGAAAGTGTTACTTACTCCTTCACCCAATGAAATTAATAGGAAGCAGATTTCGAACAGGCAAAAAGTAAGTAACTCACACAACACAGAGTCAACCTGTGGAACATGTATCCAAGGATGCTGTAAAGCTATAACGGGATTCAAATATGAGGTAGGCAAGTTCCTGGAGGATAGGTCGGTCAATGGCTATTAGCTGAGGTGGGCAACGATACAACCCCATAGCCTGGGTGTCCCTAGCCTCTAACTGCCAGAAGCTGGGGTGGTCAGTGCTTGCCTGTTGTTCATTCCCTCTGCAGCCTCTAGAATTGGTCACAGTCAGAAGACAGGACATTGGGCTAAATGGACCATTTACCTGACCCAATATAGCTGTTCTTACATTAATTGGTGTTCTAAATATTGAAATATTTACTTTGCCCATCCTGCTGTTCGCTGGTAATCATTCTTCTTTTCTGTAGCTCTACCTAGTATGACATCTTCTCTTTGTTATATCTTTCTTATTTATTGCTCTTATTTTGTTTCTGCTGAGTTACTCTGAAAATCTTACATGACAGCAATTAGGTTAGGATATATTGGAGGACATTCTTACTTTACACTCTGTTTGCTCCTGCATTATGTTGTGACTGGTTTCCAGTTTATGGGATTTTGTGATGTGTATCTCCATTATGTGGATAAATTAGGAATGGGCAAATTGTTTCAGATGAAATTCTGCTCTCAGTTTTACTGATGAACATCAGGAATAACTAGAAGTGTTAGTAAGAACAAGATTTTGGACCTAAAACTTGACAGTGAACAAAAGCTGAACCATGAAAGGTAACACTTGAACATTCCATATTGAAAATTTAGGTGACATGTATAATCTGTGAGGCATATAAAATCATCATGATTTTGAACCTGAAAATTACATGATGTGGAAAATGCATTAAAGGTGCACTCAAGGCTCCTATGCCAATAGTGAGACATAACAAAGTGAGTATGGGTGCACCTACATACCACCCTAAACTTGAAATAATACATGCAATTTGTGCTATGCAAATTGCGTATCTTATTTCAATTGTATTTCAAAATAGCTTATTTCAAAATTTGGGACATCTACACAGCACCATATTTTGAAATAATGTGCTATTTCAACACATCCCTTAACCCTCATGGAATGAGGGTTACAGGGATGCCAAAATAGCATGCCCGTTATTTCAAAAACTATTTCGAAATAACAGGCACATTTAAAAAACATGGGGTAGCTATTTCAGGATACCTCAGGTATCTACCCTAAGTTACTATACCTGGCCAGAAAGAATACAAAAGACAGCTGGAGAATTAGGGAGGCCAAAAAAGAAATATTGCTATGTATTTTGCAGAATTAAGTCTAAACAGACTTTAAGGACTTGGGACTTTCAAATTGCTCTTCAAGTAACTGTTCAGGGACATTTGAAATGTTAAATTTTAGATCTGGACTTTAAGATCACTGTAATCAGAAGACAGAGGAAAATTAGAGTGCCATACAATTGGCAGAGTTATCAATTCTTTTGCTTTGCCTACATTTCTGATGTGTAAGCACCATCAGTCACCTCATTTTACTGATTTAATGAAAGTTATTCAGTGGGTATCCCAAAAAGGCAGAATGTATCCCAGACACACAATTCCTATAGCTCCTTCATTTCTGAAACAACACAACATTCACTACTAAGAGGGAGTCTCCTTTTTCAGGCCCTGAAGTCAGTCACTCAGAATCTACCCTCCCTTATGTAGCTGATATACCCCCCCAGAGTTCTGCATAAATAATCGTAATTCCTAAGAGTTCCCACAAGGGGGACACTTCACACTAAAAGTAATTTTTTTTAATGTAATTGCTTTTCTTAATGTCAAGTCAAAAGCTGTGGCTAAATATATTAAGGACATTTGGCGAGAGTCTTAACTCGCATGTATCCTTTTTCAAAAGCAAATATACCAACCATAAAAAAGTCCTTCCTCAGAGATGTAAATTGTTCTGTACATTGTACTCATATAATATATTTAATAAATATGCTTAGATTACTCATTAATCAATATTTAATATAGTTTTAAAACTTCTCTGTAGACAAACTGCTTGGGCTGTATTTACCTAGCACATATAGTTTTGTTAGGAGATTTCCCTCTCTAAACCAGTGTTTCTGAAAGTGGTCCGTGAAACCACTTTGAGAAACCTGTTAACTGGCCGCTCCGGTCTGTTTACTTACCAGCATCACGGCCATGGAGCCTCACAACTCCCATTGGCTCTAGTTTGCCATTTGCAGCCAAGAGGAGCCACAGAAAGCGGCAGCCCAGCCCACGCCACTTCCCACAGCTCTCTTTGGCTGCAAATAGTGAAACAGAGCCAACGGGAGCCATGAGGCTCCATGGCTGTGGTGCCGGTAAGTAAACAGACCGGAGTGGCCAGCTAACAGGTTTCTCAAAGTGGTTTCACGGACCACTTACAGAAACACCGCTCTAAACTAGAGACTACACAAAATAGAAGGTTTAATTTTCCAAGTCATGAAGGCCTACTTATTTCAAATATGTGGTCACTAGATTACCATGAGTCTGTGAGGTAAAGGGAGGCTGGGTAGGTGACAGTGGATTAACTCTGGTAATCAGAAGCCAAACCCTGATTTAGGTTATCAGAAAAAAGGAGTTGGATGTCTTATCTTAGCCTCCAAACTGTAGTCAGAGATCAAAGTTACTGGAGGCCTGATACAGCCAGCTTTAGCTCTAAGCGGATACTCCACTGAAATCAGTGAACCTAGTCTTAGAACATGCCTCTTCTCAGTCAGAGTAACACTGGAAGAATTTGGCCCTAACTCACCAAACAGCAGACTACTCTGATAGAACCATGCCAATGTCAGTGGAATACATTCCAGTTGACCATTAAATTTTGCAGCATCACAAATGAAGATCACAGATGATCAGTTTGGACAGAACTGAAAAACTGCCTTCTGGCAATTTAGATATAGCACCTTTGCAGATATCTTCAGCTCTAATTTTAGCAGTGGCAGTTTTCACCAACCACTCTGTCATTTCTAATCTCTATCTCAGCATGTCTGTGTGCGTATGTTTGCCTTGCTCCCAAAGGATCCATTTAGACAAGGAACTGATATACAGTATGAATTCTGGGGGCTATGTGTACTCTTTTGAACAAATCCTTTGCCATTGGGTCCATATATTCATTGCAACAGAGAGAGAGATGGTGTATTTTGAGCTGTCTAAGCTTTACCCAACTGGAAAGCCATACTTTGTCTCCTGTAAAACTTGCAGCAACATTTTCTTTCGTTCTTCGCCCACTATAAATTGAGGTGTCATACAAGTCATAACACGGCAAAATTCATGAGTTGCCATTAAATTATTGATCTCAAAGAATTCTGGCACAAACCATAATACACATGGATTCCTCTCCCTCAGGAAGGGGGCATGAAAATCTATTTTCCTTTAGGAAAAATTATTCTGTCCCTTAAGGAATAGTGCTGCTTTCCTGAAGAAGCTTCAGACCCTGTTCAGAAGTTTGTTGATCATAGGAATTAGTTTTTTAAAGGGGGATTTTCCATGATACTTTATATCGGCAACTTATTTAGCTCATTCGTATTAACTCATGATGAATTTAGTTTTACTGTGCTTACTAGGAATAATCCATAAAGCCTGGCATTTTCTTCACACTGACCCACAAGGGTTCAGATCTGGAGGCAGTTCTAAAACAATGTAACTTATATCTTCTGCATTTGACTTACAGCAGCTTAGCCCCCATTTAGATTCTCTGAATTTGGCTCAATGTGAGCATACCTTTTCACATCCCCATAGTGGCATCTGAGGAAAATATACGTGCCTTTGCCCCCACTGAGTGAGACTACAGGCAGGGAGTTTTCTGGTCAGATGTGTTCAAGAATGAAAATGCTGTGGTAATTGTTTAGCTCTTTTCCTGCTGGTAAGTACAAATCTATTTTCTGTTGAATTATGATTCTGATTTTCAGGAGGTTGCAGAGGACTTGCAAGCCATAACTAGCTGAGATTTCCTAGGTTGTTGTGCCTTCAAGGGTACTATTCTTGGGAAATAGTCAGGGCCATCCTTACCCATATGCACAATATGCAGCTGTGTAGGGCACCCAAAAATTTGGAGCATCACTGGGTCTTAATATCCACTTACCCACCTCTTTCTGAATTTACTGTATTAGTCTACAGGGCATTATTTTAAAAATGCTTTAAAAGTAATTCATTAATGTGTTGCTGATGATTATTAAAAGAAAAATCACATCTCTAAAAAACCATTGGGCATCGGGGCATCAGTCTAACAGTTCTGTGTAGAAATCCTAAGGACAGCTCTGGAATACTCTAAACAATAGCAGCAGAGGGCCAGTACCCAATAAAGGCCAAGATGAAGGCATTTGAATAACTTGTCCCAACCTCAGTCCTCTTTAGACTTGGTTCTAGTTTGAGGCGACTGAAGCCCATTGATGTTCACATACACCCATAACACTTCTACTGCTAAGGGTTTTTCTTGGAACCTCTTTTATCCTCTCCTCTGAATGAGAAATATTCATAATCACTCTTTCCTTCTCTCCATGGAGATTGTGCACATAATAATGCTACATTTCATATTCCATTTCAATACTCTTCTTCCATTTGGAGGAACAGAGAAGTCAGGACAAATTTGACTAGAGTAAGCACTGAAGGACTTGAGCCAGCTGGCCAACTCATACGTCCTTTCTTATAGGCACAAAACAGACAGTGAATGCCTGTTACACAGGGGCAGCATAACAGAGTCCACACAGGGTTTATTCCTGCTGCACACTACAAGGCTATAGATCAGTGGTCACCAACCAGTAGATCGGGATCTACAGGTAGATCTTTGAGCCTCTGACGGGTGATCCTAACCAGTTTGGCCAAGAGGCTATCGAGGGCTGACATGTCAGCTGCTCCTCCTCACACTGCTGTGCATCTCCTGCCCTTTGCCATGGAGCTGTCCCTCAGGAGCCTCCTGCTCATGTGGAGGAAGGATACAGAGCAGAGAGGGGGCACAAAGGGACTTGGGATGGAGTTTTCTGGCTACTTTTGGAGCGGTGCCGGGCCAGGACAAGGGTGAACCTGCCTTAGCCCCACTGCACCATCACCCAGGAACCACCTGAGGTAACACAGTGCCCAGCTGGAGTACACATCCTGAAACCCTACACCAGTCATGAATCCACACCTGCACCCCATGTTCCTGCCCTGTCCCTGAGCCCCCCTGCATCCTAATGCCCTTCCAGAGCTTGTACCTAGAACCCCCTCTGGCACCTCAACTGCCTGCTTCAAACTCAGCTCAGATCCCCTCTCACACTTCAAATCCCTTACTCCAAGGCCAGAGCCTGCACCCTCACCCTCTGCCCCAGCCTGATCAAAGTGAGGGACGATGGGGGATGGAGGGAGGATGGAGTGAGCAGGGGTGCGGCCTTGGAGAAGGGGTACAAATGAGGCTCAGCAAGGGTATTTGGGTTTGAGATAGATCTTGGATTGCACTTAAATTCCAAAAGTGATCTCACACTGAAGAAGGTTGGAGCCCCCTGATGTAGATGAATCCTTCCATGTCACAATAGACATGGAGATTCCCCCAGTCATTTCCCTGTGGAGAAAGATTAGAACATACTGCATATGTGGGATCCTAAAGTTGTAGTAGTGGCAGTGGGCTATAATGACTGCCCACCCAACTGCTAAGTTACCCATCCTGTGTCCAGAACAAAGATTTGCCTCAGTATAGCCACACCCATTACATAAACCACATTCCAGATCTGTCAAGTTAAATATTCACTAATATTGCTGTGACTAGCAAATCTTTTACAGTAATAACATGAATGTGGGGCTGGTATGTTTAAATCAATATGTGATTACTAGGATATACCCTGCTAGTGTGGAGCTCTTAGCTCCAATGAGGAAATCTGTTTCTAAAAATGACTCAAGCTATCAAGATTTTTTTTGTCAACACCAGCAGTTCTAGCCAATCTTTATTCAGATGCTTGCATAAATGGAGTCCAACAGAACAGCATCACATGGCGTCTATCAGTCGTATCCCTCCCATGCAGTCTCCGACCTACATTCATTTATGATGTGGCAGTGACGATTATGACAGAGTGAAGCAGTCTCTCAATTTTATTTCTACAGAGTTGTGGAACAGAAGGTAAGAGCCCAACTCAAAACTTACATAGTCTGAATGCTATTTTTGAGAAACTTTGGCACACAAAATTCAGGTAATTTCATAGCAAGGAGTTTTCTCGTCAGTCTTTTTCCCCTTTTTTAAGTTTTCTTGTTTTACATTTCTAGTGTTCTGCATTTATGTTAGAGGGCTTTTATCTTTTCAGATGAAAGAATAGTCCAGATCCCCTGGTGGTTTAAATCAGCATAACTTCAGGACAGCTATAACAATATAAAACAGCTGAAGGATCTAGACACATTCAGAGTTTGAGCTACATAAGCCTCAATAGATCTCAGTGTAATTGCAACAATTCTTTAGGGAGAAATTTAACTTTAGTTGTGTAGAATGCGAGTGATCTAACATTCTCTATATGTTTCATAAGTTCCTCTTTTATTATCTAATGATAGGAGTTTGACGTAACACAAAGTGGACTTAAACCAAAACCAGAGCAGCCATACACATCAGCAGACACAGCTTACTTACGTGACTTTGTGCAAACCTGTGCTATCTGAAATGGAACTGCATACTTTAAGGTAAGGAAGTCTGATTAGCCCTGAGGTTTAACATTTGCTCTGTATAACAATATGGTCAAAGGAGATGGAAAAACGTTACTCGGAGACGTATCACCACAGTAAGTAAAGTATGAACAAATGTGTACTTTGTCCGCTAATGTGCATCTTATTGTTCAGTTCTTTAAAGTGCAGTACAGGGGTGTCTTAAGAGTTCCATGCAAACAGGCTTGTCACATCTCTGGGAAAATTCCACAATCTGAAATCACTCATAGGAAGTTGACATTCAGCTTATGTTTTCATATTCTAGGTTTTGTTTAATTGTTTCCCAGTTATTCCCTCTTATTCATTCTTCTTCACCTGTCCTTCAGGTATTTATAAGCTGCCTCCTGCACCTTAATCATTTAGTTCAGGTTTAGCTCTTTTAATCTTTCCTCCAAAATCAAAAACCTCCAGCTGTCTGATCCTTTCTGTCACTCTTCTATGAATTCCCTCTTATTGATCTACAACTCCTTTCAGTTTGTCTAGGACTATGGTGTCCAACACGCTAGCCACATGTTTGCTATTTGCCCAGTTGAGTGTGGCTAGTTCTGTATAGCAGTAGCCACTACAGTGTCTACTGCTTCTGAACTGGTTAGACACCACGGGTCTAGAGAATCACCATTGAAACAAGGAATCCTTTTAAATATATGTTAGTTTTCTGATGCCAACATGCCATCTAATTCTCTGCTCATGGCTATTTCTTTTTGCACAAGTCCTCTAATAAAAAGACCACCAATTTTAATTTCAAAACATTCAAAAAATTGACATGGTCACAGATGTTACCATGCTTTCAAATAAATCAGCAGCATCTGAACCAGAATCTGGTTAAAAATGTACTGAGCTCTTTCTGTACTGTTTATTCTATCTCGCTATTCCATTTAATTATGAATTATTAAAAATGAAGGAACAACGAACAGCAAGAACATAATGTAAGTGATTCAATTTCAGAGTGTTTATTTAGAAGCATTCTTTAAAATGTTTTCCTGGTTAGTAACTGGCAATGTACAGTCTCACTTATTGCCATAATCTTGTCCTGCAATAAACACATCAGGTCACAAAATTCAAGAGTGAACTTGGTGATTTATAGGAGTCTTTTGTAAGGAATTGATCCAAGGGGCATAATCCAAAGAGCATTGATTCTCTCGCAATTACATTCCAAAGCATGAAAAGGTGTTATCACCTACTCATAACAACTTACAGAGCAGCTCTTTCTTGGTGCCATCTCTTTTGATTTTCACTCATGAAGCATGTCCTGTCCACAGTCTCGGAGGATGTTATTTTCTGAAATGCTTTAATATACAATCTCAGCTCAATTACTGATAACACCCACAACAGAGAGTCAGGAAACCTCAAGTTATTACACAGAGAGGATTCTAGAGAACCTCATCAAGACCTAAACAAACTAGAGACGAATGGATAACATGGTGGCAAATGAAAAATCAATTTCAAGCAAATCAACAGCACATTGGAGGAAAACGTAAGTTATGCATATACTTTGCAGGGTTCTAAATTGAACTCACCAACTCAGGAAAGGATCTGAGCATCCCTGCACAGCTCAATGAACCTCTGATCAATATGCAGCTGCAGTCAGAAAAAGCTGACAAGATGTTAGGTTTCATAAGGAATGGGGTGGTGGATACTACAAGAAATGTTAAAGCCTTCATGAAAATAAATGGTGTACCCTCATCTGGAATGCTACGTACATTACTGGTTATGCTAGCTCAAAAAGGAATGGGAAGAAGTTGAGCGGGGGTCAGCAGACAAGAGCAAGGACAATGACCAAGTTCCTGAAAGAAAACACGAGATTGATTGAAAAGACTGGGATTAAAAAAAAAAAACACCTTAGAAAAGAGACAAAAGAAGGGTCCATAAATAATGAATGGTATAGAGAAGATAAATCAGGAGCTGCTGTCCTCCTTGTTTCAAATACACAAGAACAAGCAGATATTCAAAGTAGGAAATTCAAAAAACAACAAAAAAGTTTTACATATGCATAGACTGACTACAGAACTCTTTGGGCATTTATATGACTATCAGGCATAACGACACTGTGGAAGAGATATTAAACTTCATATTTCAGGACTTATGCCAATTGCCAACAATTAGAGATCAAGATGAGAGCTCACATGAGGGGCAGAACATCTGCTTGCTGCAAAGTTCTTACACTTTCCTCTGAAGCACCCAATACTGAACAGGATATTGGATTAGATGGGCATGGGGTTTGCTCCAGTGTGGCTGTTACTCTCAGAGCAGTGGAATGTTGGTTGAAGGGAATGTTTAGTTCCAATTTTCACCATTTCAAAGACTGATAAATAAAAATTAAAGGACATTTTGCACTCTTTTTTGCGGGAAGACTAACATGGCTACCTCTGAAACCTATCGACACGCATCAGAGATCATCATTACAAATCCCACTGCAGCACTACATTTCTGGAGATGAAATATCTTCCCAGCAATATCATGAGAAACTCTACTCTGAAACCCAGGCTCTTGGCGGAATATAAATTAGTTCCAGAGCTAATAATCTCTCACCCAGAATGCCTTGTTGCCAGCCTCCTCCTATTTTAGGCAAGAAAGTCTGTATTAGTTTAGATAGATCATACTTCAGATTTTAGCCACTGTGATGCCACACAAGCAATCACCCAAGTAGCTGGGGCCCAAACTATTTTAAAAAAGTGTCTCAATTTGGGCATCCGTGACATGAAGCAACCCAAGTACAAATACCTGAAACTTCACCCAGCAAATCAGCTGGAAGTCAATGCAGATCATAGAGGAAGGAAAAGAGATTCTCCACTTTCATAGCATTTTAGTGTATTTCTTTTTGCCTGGCTACCTCCGACAACATTGCCTCTTTCCCGTTCCCCCAGAGAATTCAATTTGTTGATGACTGACATAGCTCTAGCATGGGAGAAATTCACATTAAAAGCATTTTTCCAGGGTCAGAGTACTGACTGGATTATGTCCAAGCTGGATATAGTATGACTACAGAGAGCAAGAGATAGCAGAGACGCAGTAAATAGCAGAGATGCAATTGCCTGGCACCCATGTGTATCACCTCAGTGCTCTGGGTGTGGATTTTATAATCACTACCAGCCTATGCAACTGATAGCAATGTTTATCTTGCACAGCAAGCCACACGACACTACATGATTTCACTAATGGAAGCATTTGGATGCAGCAGAAAAGGTTCGTGCTGGCTTGGATCTTGTTACGATCCACAGTTGAGTAGAGTGCATTCAGGCCAGGATGTTGAAAGCGGGGGGTCTAGCCTGAATTAGAACAACAGTAACAGGATATAGGGCAGTTGTGTGCGCAGTGTGTGGCAACAATACAATGTAGTAATAAAGACTAATCACAAGCCACCACTGGCCTAGCTGGTTTCAGGTGGCACTTTTCTGCAAGTATCCCACCAAAGGAGAATTTTAGGGAGGGATTTGAAGGAGGACAAAGTGGTACTTGTGGATTGTGTTAACTCAGGATTCTAAACAGATTATTGTATTTTGCTTGTAGTCTTCAAGTTATATTGAGTGGGGTGGATTCTCCAGATGAGAAAAAATTCATAGCCCAGTGTGGGAACACAGAGCCAGATGCTCAGCTTGTACGGTATAAGCAAACACTCATAGCTCCATTGATTATGTCACATATTTTTAGATAAGGACGCAGTTTCATCTGTGCAGAGGATGTAAAATACTAGCTTTCTGAGTAACCACTATCTCACAATGCTTTGCATTGGCATAAGTCATGACCAAGTGCAGGGCAGCTAAAAATAAGGCCTACAGCAAGCACTCTAAATAAGTCTAGTTATTTAGAACAGAGTCACCCCTCTGTTCTTCCACATTGACCCTTTGCTCATTAAATTCATTTGCCTCTGTTGGAGCTCAAAGTTCTGCAACCACCATTTCACCACAAATCCCATACACCTCAGCTTGAGTTAATTTATACAGATTATATGGGTCAAGCAAGATTCTAAAGTGCCAACAATCAGGCAGGAAGTGAGACAGAACCTAGCTAAAAAGAAACAATCTAAATGAACACTACAGCTATGAACCACAAGCCAAAGAGTTTCAATTATGCCACAAGGCCTGTTGACCAGGAGTTAGTTGTGTAACTAGATTAACTATGTTTGACTAACACCACACCCAGAAAAAGCAGCTCAAATAATATTGGTGGTAGGGGGAAAGGGAGAATAATTTTCAAAAAATGAAAAGTAATGCAGAGTCAGAAGATTCAGATTTTAGCAACCTTATGCTACAAACACAGAATTTTGTCGCACTGATACTCCAGTTCATTAATTCATTTTCTTTAGTGGACATACCAAGCACTGAATAAATAGATCAATATAGATCTTTGGACAATTTAAGTTGCAGGAGGACAGGTGAATTTTGTTTCCTTGTTTGCTTTATAACTTTGAACTCATCTTTGACCTACCAATAAAATCCCTGAAAGATGCACACGACTGCAGTTTTAGTTATGTTGTCAACCAGTGCATGCTCTGAGGGATCACTGACACAGCAAGCATTTGACAAGCCTCTCAGTTAATGTTCTTATGAAAACAAATAGGTGAAGCAACTGAGAGGTTCTTGAACTTCTCAGCATTTCTGCCGAGTGATCTGACACCAAGTGATTGACCAGCCATGTTCTCATGCCTCCAATATTCCCATTAGCAACTATTTTCAATATCTACAGCAAAATTTGATACATTTAAATAAAATCAACTTAAAGTATTTCATTGGTAAATGCCACAAGAAAATTATAGCAAAATACAAATTTACTTTGAATCAAACAATCTGTTCATCTGATTCCTCTCCCAAACCTCCCTCACACACACCCCAACTCTCTACTCAAAAGTGCCATTCAATTCTACAGTTAAAGTCACAGAAATCAGGATATACAAATCTTAATATTTTTCCAGTGACATCAATTTACCTTTGTTTTCATCCCTGTGGGTCTGTTCGCAAACTATTTTCCACCTGTGAAGCTACATTATTAGGTCTTGAGGGCAGCAGTAACTCTGTTGCAAGGAGGTGCTCCAAGGAGGAGGGAGAAAATGTATTGTCCTTTACATCTGATGAAAGGACAAGAAGCAATGGGCTTAAATTGCAGCAAGGGACGTTAAGGTTGGATATTAGGACAAACTTCCTAACTGTCAGGTTGGTTAAACACTGGAATAAGTTGCCTAGGGAGATTGTGGAATCTCCATCACTGGAGATATTTAAGAGCAAGTTGGACAGGCATCTATTAGGGATGATCTAGACAGTGGCTGGTCCTGCTGTGAGGGCAGGGGATTAAACCTAATAACCCCCCTTGAGGTGCCTTCCGGTTCTAGTATTCTATGATTTCACAGAACTTCATCTATCCTCATGCAGTCAGGGAACAAAAGGGACCAGCAATGCTATTACAGTAACTCTAAAACCACCAGGAGAGGAGAGGAGCTAGCATTGCAATATCACCAAGCCTCTACCAAAAACTGCAGAAGGCCCTTGATAAGAACACTATATATGCATTGCCTGGTACTCTGGCTGCAGCTTTCACTTTTGACAGTGCCCACTTCCAGGGCTGGGTCAGCCGGCTAATAGGAAAGCAGGGGGCTAGAGATGCCTCTGCAGGTCTACAACTCCATTCTGAGATAGGTATTTCACTACCAGAGCCCTTGGCTTCCCTTTCCATTGGTGGCTACTGTTGAAATCTGGAGCGAACCCAGATGCTTTTCTTATTTCTAGATGAGTCAGAGGAGATAAGCCAAACCGATCTATATAAAACAGAATTATATTTCCTCCTGCATTGCCTGCCTGTCTCTTTGCCAAACATCCCTTTCAGAAATAAGGCCACCTGCCCGCAGAATAAAGTTTACAGGAGCATGAAGGGAGAACAATCTTCTTCACTTAGTGAGATGCACACAATGCTCATTTCTATGCACATTCCCAGAATTCTCTACTAGCTCACAGCTATTTCACACAAGTTCCTAAGGCACAGAAGCAATGCCCATTCCACTTGCGTATTCCTGGTAAGCTCGTCTTTGTGCTTAGTCTATAGACCATGCACAATTACATACTTTCTATACTTTCTCCACTTAAGTGTCCATAAGGCTGGCAACAGATAGAATTGACACGGCTGGCTAAAGAAACTGTCATAATTTACATCATCTGTTGCCTAAGAGCTTGAAGTGGAAAACAAATGAGAGTTACTGTTAACCTTAAGGGTTTGCCCATCAATTAAAGTTCAGATCTGAAGGCTAAATATTTGGTAGCAGCTAAATATTTGCATACCACGTGGATGGAATGCCAGGCATGTGAAACTTGTGTGGATTTGTTCTCCTGAAGTCACCTAAAGCAGCTTGCTAAGCCAGTGAGATCAGGCTGGAAATCTAATTCAAGGATTGTCAAGTGTATAGCAGCAAAACCACCCTTTTTTGAGAGAGAGAGAGAGAGAGAGAGAGAGGCAGCCACAGAGAAAATGCAGTGGTCAGTAGCAAAGATCTGGGGTTGGATTAGACCTGGGATTTTAGGTGGCTACACAGATATGAGCAAAAAAAACAAAAAAAACCCACACCACCCACCCAGCCACCCACACCCTGCTTCTATTATATATCCTGCTGCTCAGTAGGAAGGCCCAGTCCCTGCACTCAAGGGAACATAGGTTTTTCATCATGGGGTGCAAGCCGTAGCAAAGGTTAAGCTGAAACCAGATCTGTCTCCATTTGTAACACCCAGAAGAACAGACCAGGTGAGGAAAGGGGACCACTGAGCCACATCCTGACCTTTCCCTGACCGTGCTGGGGAGCTCCCTGTGGGGTGGTGCAACTCATCACTTCAGCCTCATGTAGGATTATACACAGGATACCCTGTTCAGCCATGTCGCAGGCTGCTCTACTTACCACTGGATGGTGCTGCCTCCGGGTGGTCCTGGGGATTAGCTCAGCCAGAAGGATGCCCTTCCAGCAGTTACACCCTTTCATCTTCTCCTCAGTAGTCCCTCTCTCACTCTCAGATCAGGTGATTTTTGTGATTTCCCTTGGCAGGGGACAGGGAGATGGGAAATGTATATAGGTTCCTTGGCGGGGCACTCCCTCTTCACCTGCATTCTGCTCCCACAGCCATAGCACCTTCAAAGTTGGCCCTTTGGCCTCCTAGTCCTGGAGGGCCTTTCCCATTCCTGGCTCTTACACCCTTCCTGCTCCTTTCCTGCAGGATTCCATACAGCTGCTGTCCCTGCATCTTGTAATTACACTTGGGTTTCCCACATTCTCTGCTGGTTCTTCAATCTGTCCCCACACAGCATGTGCCTAGTCCTGTTTCTTCTCTGCTCCCCTCTGGTGGAGCAGCAATGCAGGCATCAGTCCTAGCAAGGGATGGCATCCCTCAGCAAAGCAAGTCTGTGCTGTGGGCATTTCCATTTCTACCTTCCTTTAGAGGGTCTTTCTGTGTTATGTCCCCTTGCAGCAGGGTTCAACTCATTCACAGACCCTCTGCTTCTCACTTCAGGGTTCTTTTCAGACACAGTCCATGACTGACCCCTCATCTCCGAGGTGAGTGTCCTGCCCGTTGTGACAAGTTGGTCCTCTCACTGTTGGATGGCAGCACCTGGGTGGTTCTAGGAATAAGGTCTCTAAGGTCAATGCCTCTTCCAGCAGTTATGCACCATCAGTTTCTCCTGTGTAGCTTCTTTCCCTCAGAGGCCACACCTGTACTCTTTGTGACTCCACCCAGATCACAATTGTGATTCCCCTACCAAGGGGGGAGGAGGACATATTAATGTGCCTCCTCTCCAGAAATCCCAGGCAGTGCTGCTTCACAATGTCACTCCCACAGTGGTTGGCAAAGAAATCATGGATAGAGGGTGGGCCTGGATTCTGTCTCAGGTACCCAGTAGCCAAGTTTTATTCCCTGCACTTTGCTGCTGAGCCACTGCTATAGCTCCCAGCCTCCCACACCACTCTGGGTTTCCCAGTCACTTCCCTCTCTTTTCCCAGGGAATAACTTTAAACAACCTTTCACTACAACCTACAAGAATGCCTCCCTCTTCCCAGGAAGCAACTGTAGACTCCTTTTCTGCAGCACCTCTGCTTCCAATTTCCTGTCCTTTGTAGAAACCCCAGCTGTCTTTCACAGGTGAGCTTCTCTCTAATTAGCTGCCTCTAGCATAAAGCTCCTCTATTTGTGGCCTAATTAGTTGATTAGGGCCTCTTGGAGGTGGGGGGCAGTGTGCAGTACACACCCCATTGCCAGCCAGTAGTGACAGAAAAACCCACAGGCTGTGTCTATCCTGGCATGTTCTTGCGCAAAAATGGCTGCTCTTGCACAAAAACATGCCGCCTGTCTACACTGGCCGTGCGTTCTTGTGCAAGTAAACTGATGTTGTACTGTAGAAAATCAGGGCTTCTTGCGCGAGAACTCTGACACTCCCTCTCAGGAAGAAGCCCTCTTGCGCAAGAGCTCTTCCAGAAGAGGCCAGTGTAGACAGGCCCTTATGGTTAAAATGACCATCAGAGCTTTCTTGCGCAAGAGAGCGTCTACACTGCCATGGATGCTCTTGCGCAAAAGCACATCTCTTGCGCAAATGCACATGCCAGTGTAGACGCTCTCTTGTGGAAGAGTTTCTGCACAAGAACTCTTCCGCAAAAGAGTTCTTGTGCAAGAAGCTGCCAGTGTAGATGTAGCCACAGAGTATTTTTGATATTAGGAGTCCTTTAACAGGGATGGAATAACACCAGCAAAAATCACCGCCACCCTACATAGCCTGTTTTGTCATTAAACTACAGTATAGTGGCTGTTTAATCAGAATGCTAAAGTGTTGTCATATGATTTATATTTTACTGACTGGCAATTCAAGAACACTGTCACATATTTTCACAGAAAATCATACTTAAAGAGAGAGACCAGGGTGACTCATACTGAATACTAAAGGAGCCGAGGTGCAATGCAATAATTTAAAGAAAAGCTTTCAACATGGATCTTCCCAGAGGGCTTTGTTGAATCCTCAGTGCTAAGAATATATGGGCCAAATTCAGGTATATTGTAATTCTGACTTCAATAGTTATGCCATGAATGAATTTAATCCATCTGATTTCTGTCACTCCTGCCTCACTAACACATTACAAGTGTAGGTTAAAAGTCTCAAGAGGTACTAAACCAAGTTTCCCTCTGCTGTAAGATACTGTACGCAAACAAGAAAGCTCCCTGGCAGATTCATAATGTCTATACTGATTTATGTCTTGGCTATTGTTTGCTCACATTCTGTTGCTGGAGAGCAAAGATTCATCCTTTCTGAACAAACCCTCTCTAATCGTCCTGACAGCTGGAGAGTAACTTAAACAGTGCAGTGAAATTTACCAACAAACAAATGCTCTTTGTGAAGGGTTTGGATTTGGAGCCAAAACGAAGTCTGCTGCAGACCAAATCCTGCTATTGCTGCCATTTGTTTTCATAACAGCCTTGTACTAGGACTGTCCCAAGGCCCTGAGCCTGCCACTGCCTTTGCATGGGTGAATGTTTGTACCTGGCAAGCACTGCAAAAATCAGTGCCCCACACAGGAAGTGGATAGGTCTGTATAATTTAAGCAAAAGTCAGACAACAAATGAAATAAGCTATTAACCTTTGTACTGCTCATTATAAGAGGACCCAATGAGGAGACATCTCTTATTCTCCTCACTTTTCAAGGTGGCTCCTTCAGTGCAGCAAGTTAAAAACTAAATGAGTAATAGCAAGTGGGCCATTTTTACTTTAGCATTAAACAGTTCTATGACAATTCTGGGTTTGGACATGCGAAGCTGTAAATATAAATAGGGCCAGAGATCAGCAACTACAAGTGGAACACACACATTCAAAGAGTTGTTTCAAAATATGTAGCTCACTTCAAGGCACTTCATTCCTCATCACGATCCCACAGAGTGCACAAATGGGACCTTCCTCTCTGAAGTGGGAATTCAGCTGGAATTAAGAAGTGCTATTTCCTGCAGCTTTTCAAGGTCTCCGGTGCAGGAAAGACTTGGATTCTCCATTCTAATTAGTATCACTTCACCACAGCTATCAAAGCAACAGGCTGTAGCATTTCATTTTCTTTACAGACATGCTTCGAGAGCAGGGTTTCCCAACCTAGGGGTCGGGACCCAAATATGGGTCGCCATTACATTTCAAAAGGGTCACCAGGTGTCTCCCCAGATGGCTCTTAAGGAGCCATTCACACATTTTTTGAATTGCCCTGGTCAACAAGTCTTCCTGAATTGTCAAAATGGGTCCCCATCTGGAAAAGGTTGGGAACCGCTGTTCTAGAGGTACCTAGACTAGGTATTTGGCTTTGGAAAGCTAACCCATACATAAGAAAGTTATTTTAGAAAGCCAATCCCAAATTAACTTCAAACTGTCTTTGTTTCTCCCTCTGAATGTTACCCTCTATACTACCTAGTTTCCTAGTCCACTTTTAGTCTAAGACTAAGTTCACTTAAGACTAGAAAGTTGTAACAAGCTACTGTTACCATGTGGCTAGTCTCCTATGCATAGAATAACTGGCTTTTTCCAAGCTTCATCCCCAGGGATGCTACAAAGAGAAATTATGCTGCAAAGCCAGAACCTCCTTAATGAGACTGCTCTCTCCAAGTAATTAAAGCTATAGCTTTCCCTCACCAAGTGAGAGGTAGCTCAGTGTTTTAATCAATGGATTGAAGTGTTTTCAGACCTGGGATTAACAATACTTGTTTTGTTCACAGAGGACCCATTTATCCACATATTTATGTTCATGTAAATCTGAAGTAACTCCGTTGAAGTCTACAGAGATAAGTTAGTTTGGAAACGGTGTCAAGGAGAAGAGATTCAGGCCCACCATATTGAAGTCCATGCCAAGTTGCTCTCAGCTGATTAATTTGATAATATTATTTCTCCAACGAGATAGCCTGGAAAAGACAATTTAATATATGGGTTTTCATATGCTATTGGTGTAAAGGTGATACAGTAAAACTCCAATAGTCTGGCATCCAATAGTCCAGCACTCCTGATAGTCCGGCATCAAAATGGCAAGAGCCTAGTGAGTGAGCTTCGGCCAAAAATGAGTCACAAGGTAACAGCGCAGCAGCTGAACTGAGCAAAAGGGTAAAAAGGATTAAAAACTAAAACATTACAGTATACTGTATACAGTATGTACAATAAAAAGGGTTAAGAACACTTTATATACAGTATATAATGTATACAGTATATATATATAACCTGCTTATAGTACCTCCTGATAGTCCGGTATATCTGATAATCCGGCACCACCTAAATCCCATAGGTTCCGGATTATCGGAAGTCTACTGTATCTTCCACCGATGCAGGTACTCAAATGACATCTATAACTGTGGTATAGGAGTGCTGTATATATTAGCAGAACAGCTTTCATCTCTATCATGAAGAAGTGTAGCAGGAATAGTAGGGATACCTGCTTGGAGCTGTCATTATGAGCATTTCAGGGTCCCAGAAGAGGGATGTCACTTATTACTTTACAATTTTTCAGCTCAGTGTGTCTCTGTTAGCAGTAGGCTTTGTATTGGCTGGGGATTGTCCCTTGTATCATTTCCAAGCCACACTGCAGCCCATGTGATGCTGCATCCCGACATGGACAACAATCCAGCTTTCTTTATGGGCAGCACTAGAAATTACCATGATGTGCCATATGATATACATAGAATCTACCCATCTGCCACAGACAGCAAGTCTGCAAGACTTGGCAGGCTAAACTCTGCAGTAATGCCAGCCTCTGAGAGCTTAGTTTTGGAAGTGCTGCCTCTGACTCTTGCTGAATTGGCAATGCTAACAGTGCTGCCGGACATCCTTTCCATTCTCCTGCAAGCAATGGCTTATCACTCTGTCAATCCTCTGCTTTTATTCCTCCCAATGTCATAGTGGCTCCTGCTTATTGCTTGCCCTGTCACTCAATTTATTTGTCAGAGAGGGGAGATCAGCTGAGTAAGCTGGCCTGCCTTATTCCCATGGTGTGAGCAGGAACTGACAGGCCACCTCTGTTTTTGCTTAGCACAACCACTAGACTACAGAATGTGAGCATTGCTTCACAAGCAGGCTGCTTCCTCCTATACCCAGCGATGCTTTTCAAATAGCCCCAGTGACTTCTGGTCCTCATGATTCAAGAAGGATGTTGATGAATTGGGAAGGGTTCAGAGAAGACCCAAGAGAATGATTAAAGGATTAGAAAACCTGCCTTGCCATGATGATCCAGGAGCACAATCTAGTTATATTAAGGGGTGACTTGATTCCAGTCTATAAGTACCTACATGAGGAACAAATATTTAATGGCAGGCTCTTTCATCCATCAGAGAAAGGTATAATATGATTTAGTGGCTGGAAGGTAAACCTAAAACTCAGATTGGAAATAAGGAGCAATTTTTAACAGTGAAAATAATTTCAACTTTGGAATCACTTACGAGGGATTATGGTGGATTCTCCATCAGTGGCGACTTTTTAATCAAGATTGGATGTTTTTCTAAAAGATATACTTTAACAATTATTTGGGGGATTATACAGCTGGTGAGACTAGATGATCACAGTAGTCCCTTTTGTTCTTGGAATCTATGAATGATCACATCCCAAGAGCCCCACTTCTTGGAGTGATAAAAGCCTTTAAGGGCATGTCTAAACTACATTCCTCTTCTGAAAGAGGAATGTAAATGAGCCCGATCGAAAATGCAAATGAAGTGCGGATTTACAAATCTCGTGCTTCATTTACATAATCACGGGAGCGCGCTTTTTTGAAAAAGGGTTTTTCGAAAAAGAAACCGCAGTCTAGACGTGGTTCTTTCGGAAAAAAAAAAAACCCTTTTCGAAAGAACCCATCCTCCTGAAAAAATGAGCATGGGTTCTTTCGAAAAAGGTTTTTGTTTTTTTTGTTTTTTTGTTTTTTTGTTTTTAAAGAACCCCATCTAGACTGTGGTTTCTTTTTCGAAAAAGCGCTCTCACACAATTATGCAAACGAAGCACAAGATTTGTAAATCCGCGCTTCATTTGCATTTTTGATCGGGGCTCATTTACATTCCTCTTTCAGAAGAGGAACGTAGTTTAGACATAGCCTAAGATCTATTCCAAATACATCCATGCCCTGTGTAACTGTCGCATATTACTTGAACATGTCAGGCAGTATTTAGAGCTTTGGGTTTGGGAGTCAGAGTTAAAAGCAGATCAAGTTGCTGTAGAAGTGATACTGAAAGTCAGATGAAGGCAGCCAACAAATAGGGAGCACTGGTAGCTTTTTTGTTTCATTTTATTCTTTGCTATTTTGCTGGCTCTGTATTAGCGATTCTGGACTATGTTTCCATCCCCCACCCGCAAGCAGCAGCCCTGCCATGTCTCCCATACCGATACACTTGCTCTTTGATAGATTCACCTGCCAATTCCTGATAGTCACCAATCCATCTGCCTCCTTTTGAAATAGTTTCAGAACAGTTCTGCCTTGTGTTTGTCCAGGATCTTGACTCAGAGTCTCTCCTGCCATTGACTCCATTTCATTTGAGACGCCCCTACAGCACCCTTTCAGGCCAGGTCTGCAAAGGGAAAATGAATAGGCCCAGCTCCAGGTCCCAAGAAAGGACAGGGCTAAGGACAGTCAGCCCTTAGCACCATCCAGAGCATGGTGCTACCTCCCCCCCCCCACACACACACACCCCTCCCAAGCCCTCAAAGCTGTGTGGAGCAACAATTCAAAGGGGCCCGGAGCTCCAGCCACCATTGCCATGTAGCAGCAGTGATGGCTGGGAGCTCCAGGCCCCTTTGAAACACCAGGCCCTGGGGGAAATTGCCCCCTTCCCTTCTTTGCCCTTGCTTCCCCCTCCCCCAGCAGTAGGCCTGCCTGTAGGTGTATAAAGAATCTGTGATGTCTCTGAATACCAGAGTTGTCTAGAAGAAATTAGAGGTTATTTAGATGGTATATGTGCATGAGAAAAAAAAACCTGGTTTTTCTGGAACTTAAGTAAAAAGATACACATTTCCCAGTGGATGCAAAAAACAGGTGACTAGTGCTGAGTAACACATTGCTACTGCGTCTCTTAGATATTGTGGTGACTTGTACTCCATAAATACCTTAGATATAATCTGTCTTTGTGCAGTGCCAGTTACTGAGTCAGATGTAATTATATGTCTGAGAGAGAGTTTCTATATGCATTGGCACATCAATTGTGTCTCAGAGGCCAATATGCAGCTACCCAAGTCTTTAAAAATAAAGCAGCCTCCACTTAGTTGTTTGCAAAAAGGTGCCGTTATTACACATGGAGGCAAATTTGACACCCATGCTCCAAGCAGATTTTCAAAGTGTTCACATCTCACTTAGGTGCCAGATTTTTAAAAGGAGCTCAGAATGTTAGGGGTTGAACCATTTAGAAAAGTCAGGCTATATATGACATGGCAGGAACTGAACTTTTGAAAAAAAAATCTGTTCCCAGTTGTGAATCCTGAGCACTTGAAAAATCTGGCCCCTCATGTCCAAACAATGAGTTTTCAAAAGGGTAGTTGTGTGTGCTACACCAGCTACTAGAAAATCAAAAAGATTTTGCTAGGCAGCGTAGAGATCTTGCAGCAGGTTGGCAGGCTGTAATTCTCCTGAATGAGTGTATCCACATCATTCTTTTCTCCTTGTTACCATCCATCATCATCTCACTAATGGGGTTGCCAGGTGTCTGATTCTGAACCGGACAGTCCAGTATTTGAGCTTTTTGTTCAGGAAACAAATTGAGAAAATAGAAATGAGAAAATAGAAATGTCCGGTATTTTCTAAAGATGTAATGTAGATTGTGATGTAATGTAAAGTGTGTCCGGTATTTTTGTTGAAACCATCTGGCAACCCTACACTAAGCCACCCCTTGTAGAGACAAACACAGTGAAGTAGACACCAGATTTGCCTTGAATCCTGCTACGTTAGATTCCGCCCACCCCCACGTCCTGGCATATCAAAATGGTGGCTCTTGAACAAGGTCAGGATTTCTTCCACAGCTAAGGCAGGCCATGCCTGAACCTCCATCCTCAGCACGAAAAACATCATTCCTTGCCAAATCCAACTTCTGGCAACTGTGAATTCCTAACATCGGTCTGGGGGTTGACTTAGGAGATCACGAAGATGAGATTTGAACTGCAGTCCTTCAGGCAGACAGTCAGCCAATTGTACTTGAGTGGCCTCAGTGTGCAGAGAACTGAGGAGCCAGCCAAGCCGCACTGACTAAAATTTTTCAGAGACACTAAATCACATGACAGGACCTTCCTTTGGCAGAGTGACAGGGGCAGATTGCACTTATTAAATGAAGCTACTACTAAAACAGGATGGTGAGATCATGACAGAATTAGCATATGCTTGTCTGCTCAAGGGCAAATCGCATTTGTTGATGACAGCTATGGTTTATGTGACTGCGACGGGGGATGAGCCATCCCCATAACTGAGGACCTTTCCCAAGCAATTCATTAACAATAGTGGAGCCCAACAGAGCAGAGTGATATACTGCATTGGAAACAGAGTAATACCAGGAAGGGAAGAAGCGTTCTGAGGTCAGACTGTAATTGAAAAGACTAGAGAATGTGTTAAGGCTTGGCTTTATCGCTGGCAATGGCAAGGTAGGGTTTTATCCTGAAAGATACTAAGCATTGTTGGCTTGATACAGTAAAATTTGGAGGTGAGTGCTTCACTTTAAGCATGTGCTTCAGTCCCATTGACTTCCGTGGGAGTTGGAGCACCTGTTTAAGTGCTTCTTTGGAAGGGGGTGAAAAACAGCAGCAGAATTATTGAAGTCACAATAATTTCTGAGATCAGCTACTTCAGTGGAATAATTTTAGCCACAAATTAGCTCTCTATTGTCAGTTGTTACTGGAATTCTGCATGAACGCTAGTAAGTCAAGACGGCTGACTGCAGCAGTTAAGTACATTTGTTTTTCCAACTGACAAATGGTCATTCCAGTTGGATTCAGCATTCTTTCCTAACCTAAACTGCTATGCAGTGAACTGTTAAATAACTGTTATATTCCTCCCTCAGGGTGAAATGCATTACTCTAATGAGTGAACTGATTTTTGTATGCCCTAATTAAAGCATTTTGGTATTTCAGGATGAAAGACTGGATAAAAGAAAAAATGATTCAGTGGATCTTTCACACCTTTTTGGTCCTCCTTACTGTAATACCTCATGATATTTTATGTATTTCTCCTCAACACATTTGTGAAGTAGAGAAGTACTAGCCAGCCCATTTTACAGATGAGGAAACTGAGCCTCAAAGTGAATGAATGACTTGATCAGGTTCATACCTGAAGTCTGTAATGGGGCAGGTCTGATACACAGTAAGAGTGAGAAGAGAATTAGGACCTCTACTTTTAGTTCAATACTAAGGACAGAACTTCCTTTCCCAGATTTAAACCCACTTCAAAGGCCTGGGCTCTAGATTTAAGAGAGAACTCATGGACGCGGTTCCAAGCATTAGACTGTAAACAGTTTGGAGCAGTAACTTTCTGCCTATTAAATGTTTATGCACTGACATGTACAAAGGCAGCCTAAGATCTTAACTGCTTCCAAAATAAATGCAGTTAACCACCAAGATACCATTTGCCTGTCAAAGCACGTTTTAGCCTGTAGAATTTAAGTTTATTTTCCTGACTGTGCTAGAAGTCAGGCAAAAATTACTTTTAAACACAAATTTCAATGTTTACTTAGCACAGACCATGTGATTATAATATATATTAAGGAGACTGCTTAATTTAAACATTTCCCCTGGCAAATAATGGTTTCAATTATGAAGAAAAATATTTTATAAAACTAAATTTCATAACTCTAAGTTTGAGTGGTGTCACAAAACCCAAGATACCATCCAACTTGCTGGGCCCTAATAACTAGGAATAATTAAGTCTGAATGCTTTCATTCATCTACAATTAATAATCCTCCACTAATACCAATCTCCTTTAAAGGAGTAGCTGGAGAGATGATTAAATTCAGTGGGCACATTGTTCTGATGTGGCTAGATAGAAAAGCTAGTCTTAATTAAACTTAGTTTAAAAATGAACTATTTTTTATTTGCAGTATTCCTCATGCCTATCACTAGCATGATGTTTCTTAATAGGAAGGCAAGGAAAATACTTTATTAAAATAAAATATTGTTATTTGAGTATTCTGAGGGAAAATTGGGAGTTGCCAAAACATCTTAAAAATTGTACTAGAGAAATTGGGAACAGAGAATCTTGGAAATGACAGAATGCCAGTAAATGTCATGTCTTCATGAGAATATTCTACATATGTAACTAGTCTGTATATATGTTGTATTCGCATGTTCAGATCCCTATATTTAAGTTCAGAATAGCAATAGCTCTGAAAATCCTCATAATGTATTGTAACCAAAATAAGTTGTCCCTTCATGCAGAAATATAGCCTATCATCCAAAAGGCTAAGGTCAAAGTTAGTTAGGAATAGGAGAGGGGCAACATCATTTTCCCTCCACAAAATCAAGTGTTTGTGTAATTTAACAATAATTGTAAATATATTTTAAATTGCTCTGCTGAGGGAAAGAATGGATAGTTTACTGGGAGGTAGATGAGAGGCACTAAGAGCAAAGGTCATCTGAAGCAAGATGGAAGAGATTGAAATAGAGGAACAAAGGGAAAGACTAATGGAAACAGAGAAAGATAGCGAGAAATGGAGCTATAGGAAGAGAAGACAATAGTGGCCAAAACCCTGCAAATAAAAAGGAATCTTGCTCTGGAAGTAATGGAAGATTAAATCTGAAACTGGAAAATATATACTTTAATTTGTTAATTTCTTTATTCACCTACTGGATATCTATGTATGCTTTAGAGTTTCAGATTGTGTGTTGTCTCTGGTAATCATTGCAGACAAAGTTGGCACTCAAGTTCTGTGGAAGCCTATTTGGCCCTGATTATAGGAAACTACAGGTACCTCTGCATTTTCCTGGATTTACCACAGAGTTCACCCCCATACCAGATAATTGTGCTCCATAATCTAACTTTTCAATTTAAAAAAAGTTTCTTGCCCTTAGATATCAGACATTAACATTTTCATTATCATCATCAGAAAGCCTGAAACAATAGTTTTGCTGAATGTCATCTGTCCCATTGATCTCAGAGCCCTGTGGTTTTCGTAAGTCCGCATCTCTGTAATTTAGCATTCTTCCTACCCTTCCCTCCTCCCCACAACAATGTGCAAAGCAATTCGGAGTTTTTGCCAGAAATTCATCAACAACCAATCAACTAATAAAAGGATCCTCTGCAAGACTGCATAATCAAATGCCTTAACACTCCAAGGTCTGGTTAAGAGCATGAAATTGAGAGGGAAGGAGGAGAGAGTGACTATTAGCCCCACCAAAAGAGGGAGAACCAAGATCAAGACTTCAGGTTTGATTTTAATACCAGAGAAGTCCAGCAGGAGAGTAACAATCAGCTGGAAAACCACATGATAATCTGTATAGCTGCAGTGCATACAAAGATGGATCGATGTGTAAACTGTTTCCCCCACTGTAAACTTAACCACATTTCATCTGCTGCTGGACTTTGAATTCTAATCAGGATCACCCATCGTGCTGAAGAAAGATTAATTTCAAGTTTCATTGAGCTCTTCTAAATCATTGTCATTTTGCAAGAGGAACTTGTAATATATAAGCAGTTAAAAAAAAAAACCCACTTTCCCACAATGATGAAGATAAGTTGTATGTCATCAGTATACTTGTTTACTCTTGCAACATAATGCCACAAAGAAAAACATTTCGAGATGCTAGTAATTTTCTACTGTTGATTTATTAATATTAAAGTATGTGCTACTTTTGTTGAGAAATCTAACATCAGGGAAGTTTTTGCCAGTTGTGCTGGGAGCTGTTTGCTTTTAATCAGTTTCTATTTATAAAAAACAAAACAAAGCAAAACATACCACAGCCAAATAGATTTTATTGTACAAAAGTCATCTTATAATTTGAGCCACATAATAGTTTCCTACTGCATGACATGAAGCATTTTGGATGTTGTACAGCTATTTTAGCTCCAACCAAAGTATTTTATTGTCTTTTACATTTTTCCTCCTGTGTCCAGAAATTTGGGTTTTTTTCCCTTTCTTTTTAAAGACTCATTTTCCTAGATCTGGAATAGGCATATTTCAACCATTTTTTATTTCTGAACAGGAGCAATTGTAAAAATTCTGTCTCTCTATAGTCATAACTGGAAAAAAGAAGACTAGAAACAATCTCTTCAGTTAAGAATCTTCTGGATGTTCTAGGAATTTAAAGGAGGTCAAAAAAGTGTGTGGTTTATCTGTCTCTTACACTGTACATTGTCAATGTAAGGAATGTGAAACAGAATCTCCCAGAGTACACATACACACACCCTTCATTAGACAAATCTAATGTTTTTATAATTAAGCGGATTGGAGACAGATGCCAAAGATTTTCTCAGTAAACTTCGGTGGGTGCAGAGATTAAACTAGGCTGATTACTAATTTAGCCTGCAGATAGAAGGTAATGCATGACACACATCTCCCATTCTGTTTAAATGCAATCCTACATCTACTGTCTACTTCAAAGGACAAGATGGCACCTTGATTAAGAGTCCTTGTAAACCTCTTTCCTTTATGCAGGAAGATCCTATTATTCAGGATGATTCTATGCCAACATAAGTGAATAATCAAAGCAATGCAAACAGAGTTAAAACAATTCTTTTCCCATTTTCATATCTGAACCCCTGGATACCTAGGGCCCACATGCATGAGTTGCAAAGAATTGTCTTTGCAATAGAAATATTGTTATAAACTAAACCAAAGCTTATTGGCTAGTCAGTTACTCAATGTACATCAGGTAAAGGCAAAGGTAAATTTCAGATGTAACTGATGAATTAATCTAGACATGATTTTATAGGATCAGATGGGGGTGACATGGCAAGAAAGCAAATAAAAAACAAGATTTAAACTACAAATGCAATTCAGATGTATCCATCTTCTGCACCAAATGTTTTTTCCTAACTGCATTAGGAACACATTTTACCTGCAACAGTTAAACTAACACCTAAATTACTACATCAAACAGCAAGTTAAGCAGAGAAATTTTAAGTTAAGAAAAGAACCTTAAAATATTTTATAAAGACAAAGCATTTTCTTGAATCACATTACTGAGCATTCCTCTTTTAACCTAATCCTAATAGCCTTGCTTATGTGAGTAGCCTATTGAGGTCTGTTCATCCATTCATCTACCCTTATTCATTGACCATAGCATTTTCAAAGCTGCCATTTGACTGCACCACACTGACAAAAAGCCCTGTGTCTGGAAATCACCAAGAAGGTGGCTTTGGAGCATGGTCTGTGGAACAGATGCCCCTGGAGGATTTTCAGAAAGGGTCAGGAGTTCTCCAAACAGCAGGACCAACAGTCTATCTAACACCTGGGCAGGGCAAGGCAAGGGGAACCATGCCCCCACAAATGGGTGAGGTTAGGGGTGGCCTCCCCCCGGCAGCCCTCAATGCTGCCCAGAGCACACCATGCAGGGCTTCAGCAGCTATTTAAAAGGTCTGGGCCTCCGGTCACTGCTGCAGCAGTGACAGTGTTGGCTGGGAGTCCCAGACAGGTCCTTTTGAATTGACAGGCCCCAGGGCAGTTGCCTACTTTGTTTCCCCCTGTGGGCAGGCCTGTCTCCAAGGCTGTTCTAATTGCTTAAAAATTAGTTATAGCCTAAATTCTACTATAGATAAGCCAGGAGGCCCTGGTATTCAAACAGCAGCCTAAAACACTCATGCTTGAAAGACTCAGAGAGGGGCAGACTGGATTTGCTGAGATTGTATAGGATTTGCTGAGATTTTATAGGATTAGTAGGGGAAGGCGAAAAAGCAGGGAGTGGTGATGAAGAGGAGGTAGAAGAGATGAGGACCCAGCAAGAGACACTGTGGGTTCAGAGAACAGTTTTAGGAGGAGTCTCTAGTGCAGTACGTGATCATGCTGGGCTTGTACATCATGAGACAATCTGGACAGAGGCCAGTAGGCTGTAGTAGTCAATAGGAGTACCACGGGCCAAATCTGGACCCACCAGAACAGACACCAAATAATTTTTTATGGAGTCTGGACCTTGACAAAGAAATCTGGACCTTGACAAAAATAATTGACTACCTCTGCAGTAGTCAACAGAAGCAGGGCTCAGAGTAGGCGGTGCATTTCATCATTGTAATAAGCTCTACAAGATGTACTTCAGGGGTGGGCAATAAGCCATCCATGGTGCTTTATTTACCAGGTATGTCTGCCTGAAGCTCCCGTTAGCTGCAGATCCCCATTCTCAGCCAATGGGAGCTGCGAGAAGCAGTGTTCCTGTCCATGCCACTTCCCGCAACTCCCATTGTCCAGGAATGGTGATCTGCAGTCAATGGGAGGTTCGGGAGGCTGTACCTTTGAAGGCACAGGAAATAAAGTGCCAGCGTCCTGCCAGGATGAATCATGTCTGGCCCACAAGCTGGTTATTGCCCACTGCTGTTCTACATAGGGGTGTTTGTATTCTTAGACTCATTGCTCAAGTCATCCAGTATCTCTGAACTGAGGGGAAGGAGGACCTATGGGACAACCAGAGCCAGGCCACCACTGTAATAGTCAGGGGCACCCCAGCAACCAGTAATTCTTGCCACTTGCATTTTCAAAGGACCTAGAGGGCAGCTTAAGGCTACAGTCCACAGGGCTTTAAGCTTCCCTGCAGATAGATCAGCCCACCACCAAGTTACAATTATTCTTTGCTATGGCTCTCTTCCCATCTGTACTGGGAATGGCACGCAAACACATTCTGAAGGGATCAAGGGGAGACAATACAGTCACTACATAGATCACACACTTACTTCATTCATAGATGGTGTTCATAGTTAGGATGGCTACTCGCCCAAGTTTTATACCCTGCCATGTACCCACACAGCATTAATCCAGGAGATGGCATGAAGGCACATATTCTACATCCTGTCATCACAAAACATTCACAAATATTTTCCCCGGAGCTCATCCTTGAGAAAGAACATACCTGTCATTCTGGATGTAAATTGTTTAGCCTCTGTAAATAATCTACCTTTTGTCTGCCCCCTATCCTCTCTGCCATGTCCCTCATCACCTGTCACTGCCCCAAATCCTCTGGCTATAGCAATAGTGCCTAAAAATATAAACATACCCTGCTCACCATTGGTATCAAACCTCACGTGGGATGTGCTGATTTACAATTTGCAGGTTTCTGTTCAATGCAGACTCTTCAGGTAATCTGTATGGGTGCAAGCACCAGGGCTGTGTCTACATTGGCACCCTTTTTCGAAGAAAGGATGCTAATGAGACCAGTCGCAAAAATCTGGGGATTTAAATATCCCGCGTATTTACACATGGCGTTTCGGCTCGGGCTTTGCCGAAAGCGCCAGTCTAGACGGGATCTTGCGGAAATAAACCCTTTTCTCAAGAAGATCTTTATTCCTACTTGCGCGTGGGTACTTGCAAGTAGGAATAAGAGATCTGGCGGAAAAGGGTTTATTTTCCGCAAGATCCTCGTTCAGACTGGCGCTTTTTCCGCAAAGCCCCGAGCCGGAAAAAGCGGCAGTTATGTAATGAAATACCGCGGGGATATTTAAATCCCCGCGGATTTGCAATTGCGACTGGTCTCATTAGCATCCTTTTTTCCAAAAAGGGTGCCAATGTAGACACAGCCCAGGTGTTCAGACACTTTGGCTATGTCTACACTGGCAGGTTCTTGTGCAAGAACTCCTGCGCAAGAACTCGTCCACTCTGCCATGTGCTTTTGCACAAGAGCATCCATGGCAGTGTGGACGCTCTCTCGTGCAAGAAAGCTCTGATGGCCATTTTAGCCATAGGGCTTTCTTGTGCAAGAAGCCCCTGCCGCGCATCCACACTGCCCTCTTGCCCAAGAGCTTTTGCGCAAGAGGGCTTATACTTGTTAGAAAAGAGCGTAGCTCTTGCGCAAGAAGCCCTCTCTTCTGACGCCGTACTGTAAATCTTCTTGCGCAAGAGCAGGCGGGCAGTGTGGACGCTCTGCAGGTTCTTGCGCAAGAACCCGCCAGTGTAGACATAGCCTTTGGGTGCAGCCAAACATCAGCTTTGAAAATTCCCTGAATGCTCAACTACTTTAACCGCTAGATGGATACCCACATTGTTATTTGTGCTGCTCCACATTTTTTTTAAGACGACGGGCAACTCGATGTAGAAACTGCTCTTTATCCATTTCACATTCACAACATTGAAGCAGAATGTAAAAAGTCCTTTCCACTTTTGAAAGCTGACCAGTTCTCCCTGTTTATTTGATGCTATTTCTGTAGCTCCATAAATGTAGAGGTTGGTGTCTCATTTCACTGTCGCAGCAAACTACAGGTGTGTGACTTGAATGAGTGACCTTACAGTGGCAGTGCATTTAAAAACAGGGAGAACAGCATTTAAAAACAGGGAAGATGCTAGAACATCTTCTAGCAGTGAAGATGAGAAAATCCCAATGCCTGAGAACCCTGCAGAATGGAATACATAAACAAAATAGTCCCAGCCCAGTTAGATTTAGAGAATGTCAATTCATCTCGCTTTGAAAATTTCTTGTTTGAGTTTGTTTGCTCACATCATCTGCAGTGTGTCCAAAGGGGGATATTTGAACACCCCCCCCCCCCGGACACTTCTTAGATGAAACATAGAATCACAAGCTTAGAAGCTAGTTAATTCTGCCCAACTCATCTTCAGGACTCCTGCTGTCTATTGCCTCATGAGAATGAGAGTTATGTTGTGTTCTGTACGCTCTCTGCATCTTTATACAGGAAATAAGACTGCATCTAACTGACCAGTCAGATGCAGGCCTCCAATAGAAAACTTTAGTTGCTAAATTGAAACACATCTTAACCAAGGCTGTCCAATTGTTCTCTTTCCCTTCTCTTCAAAAACCATCTGAATTGCATTAAAAATTGACTTACTGTGATCTGAAGGGATGTCAACAAATTGATGTGATCAAAAATATCACATAGGCAGTTTGCTTAAAATGCAGCTATAAATCAAACAAGCTATTACCAAAGAGGCATGTTTCTGTTGTCTTTATTTCAGCAGAATTCCCACTAGAGCATGGGTTTCAGGACGTGTGGACTTTATGGAATTTAGCATTTTTTATGCTATTAGGGAGTGAGACTGGATATCACAAACAGGAGCTTTGGGGCCCAAGTCTGCCAATGGGTATTGCTCTATGTAAGCATGTGCCTAACTGTAAGCATCCCAGAATTCCTACTGAAGACAAATGGGATTATTTGTGCCTGTCTATGTGAGGCATAATTTGCAGATAATGAAAAACTTTGTTGAGAAAGAGTCCTAGATCACATGCAGAATATCACACGTCACTCTTATACAGTGCTTTTGCCCGGTCATGGGGTGGACTCACCACCAGGGCACCTCCTGATGGTAGCCCTGGGAATAAGCAGCTTTTGCTTGCTGACTGGCTGCCTCCCTCTGTCTGGTGTGTCCATGTGTCCTCACTTTACTCTCCAGACTGGAGCCACATCATTCTTGGACCATAGTATCCTCTTCAGGTCACTACCTTCCTGCACTGCCCACTTCAGGGTCTCTTCCCCTTCCAGAGAAATTGGAGGAAGTTGTTTATCAATCTCTGCACTCCAAGGAACACGCAGTTCCCCTATAGCCTCCTTGCTTCAGCGGCCTACTAACAGTCTTCATCTAGCCCCTGCATCAGGGCAAACTGCAGTCTGTAATGGTCACTCATCACTGGGGTGTGGACCTGCTGCCTTTGCCTACGCTGGCTGCCTCTCTGCAGCCTCCTACACTCATGTCTGGCCTCAGATCCTGCAGCCTGGCAAGCTTACCTGGCCAGAGCTTCCCCAGCCAGAGCTTCCCCTACTCTTCCTGCCTTACTTCCCCAGCACTTCTCTGCTTCTCAGACAGCCAGGTTCCTACCTGCATTCCAGCCTGCACTAGAGTACATCCTCCCCTCTCCCTCCAGGAGCCCTTCTTTATATAGCTCCCAGCTGGGCCCTAATTAGCAATAACCACCTCCGTGGGGGGCTTTACTCTCAGCCAGAGCTGGGTTTTGCCCTTAAAGGGCCAGTGCAGGACAGACACCCTCACACAAGCTCTCAAAGCACTTTACAAAAGATGGTAAATATTATCATCCTTGTTTTACAGATGAAAAAAAACCACAAGAGGGGAAAGATTAAGTGACTTACTCATGGGTATCCAAAAGTCACTGGCAGATGCATGCAGAGAACCCAAGTTTTATATTTGTGGGAGACAAAACAAGAGTTTTAGATGGTTTTGGGACCTAAGAGTCAAGTTAATTTCACTTATTCAGGTTCATGTGTTACAGTTAATATCCTGGAAGAAGCCTGGTCCCTCAGTACTGTACTGAGATCTATAAAGAATTTCAAAATAAACTCTGGGGATGATTCCATGCATTAGTTCCTGATGATTAACAAGATCTGACCAGTACGCACAAATTGAAGCTGCACCAATTCTATACAATTATACTGGATAAAATAAAAAGTTTATAGAATCATAGGACTGAAATATCAAAGGACCTTGAGAGATCATCAAGTCCAGTCTCCTGCACTCATGGCAGGGCCAAGCACCAGCTAGATCATCCCTAACATGTGATTGTCTAACCTGCTCTTAAAAATCTCTAGTGATGGAGATACTACAACCTCCCTGGGAAATGTATTCCAATGTTTAACCACCCTGACAGTTAGGAAGTTTTTCCCAGTGTTCTACCTAAACCTCCCTTGCTGCAATTAAAGCCCATTGCTTCTTGTCCTATCCTCAGAACTTAGCAATAATGATCTTGATTTAGGTCAGTTCCTGGGGATCAATTGCCACACGAGGCCCCTTGTTTGTGTTTTAAGCCATCAAGCCCTTCCAGCAGATCATTAAGCACCACTTCTTGCATCATTATCTAAATTGATGCTGTTAGAAAGACACTTTAAGTGTTTTACTCCAGCTTCAATTTAGGGTTAGGACCCTCAGAGTCCTATGCTCATGTTTACCCTAGGAGCTGGCCTCTTTAAGTCTCCCACCTGCACTGCAGACTATCTGCAAGTTATGACAACTTTTTAAAATAAAAATCAATACATAAGATGCATGCTACAATGCAATTGCAGCTTCTCTGCATTGGGGCCTGAGCTATCTAGATTAAAACTACCTCAGGTTTGTCTACACAAGCTGCAGTCAGCCACAATCTGTGACTTTAGTGTAGATATACCCTGAATCTTAACCTTATTGTCTCCATATACCAGCCTCCACAATGCTGTAATGAAGGTGAATGTAACCACTGGACACCTTGCCCAGAGGTTAAAAAAATCCTTTTTGAGCCACAGGAAGCTTGAACTGTAGACAGCTGTGACAGCTACAGCACCACTGTGGCAAATTGCACATCAGTAAGAATGGCTAGTGGGGGTTCAGGAATGCTTAGATACACAGGGAAGGTGGATTGGATGGAGCCAATCAGTTCTCTCAGCCATGGGGGGCTAAAAGGCAGGGTAGGATGTTCCACTCCATTCTTTCCAGTTCATGGATACAAAGGTGTATTCTGGGGCAGTGAGGTACCAGAAGAGGCCAGACACCACCCACCCCAGGAATGAGAGTCATTAGGACAGGAAATCGGGTGACAGAGGCTCTAGCATTCGATAGCAAAACCTAGTTTGGTTTCTCTGCTCATACTTTACATTTTTATTCTTTTAAATATTACTAGCCCTTATTTTTTAAGAAACTGGTATACAACTAGGTTAACTCCTTTGACTTCAGTGGGGTGTCTCTTGATTTCAGCCAATGAAAGTATGAGGAATATCTAGCGCTTAGCAGTAGTGTTACCAAGCATAGTGATCTAAGTAACTAATCGTACTTTTGGCTGAGATATTAATGATAAAACCCATAAAAGAATAATACTGGGCAACCACATCAAACTGTACATTCTTTTCCTCTATAATTCTCATTATTTTGTGATCCTGCTCACAGTAAAAGCTGGTTAAGTAAATACACAATGGTGTAATTTGTGAAAATTTTAGAGAATAAAAGTGAGAAGTTCCGTTTGCTGTTAGTTGAGGGATATGACATTTGTTGATCATGAGTATTTATATTATTTCAGGTATTCATGAATCTTTTGTAACCGTTAGCGGGAATGATGTGTTATTCATTGTTCCGTTAACTAAAGAGATTCATCCATCCGGTTAGAGAACAGAAACAATCCTGTGTAATGTAGGTGACATGAACTGTATTACAGATAAAGAGTTGACATGAATTCTTCAAGCTGAAAGTTGTTCTTAGCCCATTTGGTGCATTGTTACAAATATTGAATAAATTGGCCAAAAAGAAAAGTCAGGATTAGTTTGCAGAGAATGTTGCTTATTACAAATAACTTGTTCTGCTCCACTGGCATTAATTTTACATATTAGCTCCAGTCACTTATTTTTGTCTCTTTAATACTATGAAAAGCTTAAAGACAAGTGACTCCAATGTTCAGTGGTTTTCTGACCACCCACACACTACAAAATACTGTGGGGAACTGAGAGCGTGGTAGGGACTGACAGATGTCTGAAGTCACCATTCTTTCAAGCAGTTTTCAATTTCAAACAAACAGCTGGGTGCCTAAAGGAAGTGGACAGTAGCTAGACAACTGTTACACAGCTGATGAAAACTCCAGAAGTGCGAACAATATGTTAGAGGTTATAGGAAGGTTTAAGCAAAGTACTATTGGGAAAGTCTCCATTATAAGGGCAGATAATCCAAAAACATTATTTCTTATGGAATTACATGTATTACATATTTGCAGGCATTACAACTGCATGAATGCTTTCAGATAGTTTATGCATCTCACCATCAGTGTTACAGCTAAAAGGACTGGGGCTGGAAAGAAAGAGAATGGGTGCTTACCTCCACTGAGCTTTATATTTTACTTAAGGGCCCTATCATTCTCTTGCTAAGACAGAACTCCCACTAGAACTGGTGGTAATTTTGCCCAAGACAGACTATTAGGACCAAGCCCTAACTCCACCTTACACATCTGCAGAAGACTTAAAAATAGATTTACCATGAAATGGAGGCCAACACCAGCAGAGTTCCTAGAGGGAGGGACTCTGTACATCCCTGAGCATTATGGAGATCGCTATAGCTCCTTTATGCACACCCACACTAGGTATGTAAGGGAGTAGTCGACGAGTCAACTGCCCGATAAACCTATGCTTATGCTTATTGGGTAGTCGAGTCGACTACTTGCATTCTCCCTGCTCCCCCTTCACGTTGCTGCCTCTGTATCAGAGGCAGCAAGGGAAGGGGGAAGCTGGAGCCGGTCCTGGGGGGAGCTGGATTAAAAGTTGGTTCCCCCAGCACTGTCTCCGCAGTGCTGCCTGTCTCCTCTCCCCCCCCATCGCTGCTGCCTCTATCAGAGGCAGTGGAGAGGGGCAGGGACTGCTGCAGTGAAGTTGGGACCCTCTACGGACAGGGGCTGTTGCTGACTGGGCAGGAAGCCCGGCTCAGTCCTGGTTCGCACCGTCCAGGATCAAAGCCTGCTGCGGCTCTGCAATTTAAAACACAGTAAGAGCGGGGGGGAGGAGGAGGGGCAGGCTGCCCGGCTCCTACTTCCTTTTAAATTGCAGAGCCATAGAGGTGTTTGGTCCCACACCCGGTGCAAGCCTGTACTGAGCCGGGCTGCCTATCGACTAATCGAGTAGTCAATAAAATACCCGACTCTTAACATCCCTGAACCACACACTACTGATATCTACCAGTCCAACATTATACATGGAAGAGGAATGGAAGGCCACATCTGCTCTTCCCCTCATGCTCTGTTTGAATAGCTGCAGCCCAACTATATAGGCAGCCTGGCTGTTTGAAGCAGAGGCGATCATCCTCAAACCCTCTAATGTGTGTGTGCATGTAGCATAGTGCTTTTATGTGAGTTTTCTTCCAATCCCCAGGGTTTGACCTCGGGTATGGTGTATTTGATTTCAGCCAATATGAAACAACTCCACTACAACAACTAAAGCTTTAGTCTCACAGAGCACGGCTAAAAATTCCCAGCACAGTTGGCCATGCAGCATTTTACGTCCTGCACTATTCTTAGATGGAGTTGCAGCAGTTGGAAAATGCTGGGTTGCAATCAACACCTCCCACGATGTGCTCGAGAGCTGCTATCTTAAATATTCCGATAGGCTCGCCGGATTTTATTTATTTCAGTTTACATAAAAAGCTCCTATCCCTGCTCTAGACACTTGAACAATTTCTATTAAAAAAAATATTTATGTCAAAAGCTTGTGAATTGCTATGTTGCAAAGAATATGTGGTAAACTATGGCTATAAGTCAAAAAAAATGAACAATACATTTGGTTAGTTCATTGATTAATCCTAAACAATTATGGACAATTTACAGTTAGTATAATTACTTTTTGAGGTTGATTAATCTGTGTAATAACTGATACGTTGACTATAGATCCAATACACACACACACACACATATATATATATATACACACACACACACAGTAGATACTCTGCAAGATGTGCAAAGCTAAGCAATATTCATAGGACAATGTTGTATCATTCAAGCAAGGTACTAACAAGCTTCAACAGAACTTCATTTACCAGAAGTGAACCTCTTTACAAAGCTGCTGTATCCCTCTGTAGCTCTCACTCAGCCCTGGCTAATCTTCTGCCCCCCTCCTTCCTGTTTCCTGTGCTTCCAGACTCCCAACAGCCAATGCTCCCAGTTCTAATAATTACAAGCAGCATCTAAAACACCAGACAATCATACAAAGAAGTTAATCTGCAATGCAGCATTTGTCTGTTATCTTTTATCAGCTGTGACAAGGCATTTTACTATAAAACATGATCACGATCATCCAAGTTTTAAAACAATCAAAAAAGGCAATGGCAAACAGCTGTTTCTTTAGTTTGCTTTAAAAGCAGGAGCAGATTGGGGGTTATGAATAGAAACAGGAAGGGAGTTCCACCAACAGAAATAATCACTCAAATGTCTTCCTCCCAGAGATTCAGGGGGTGGGCTTACTTGGGCAAGCAAGGAAAGCAGGATTTTTTTTCAAGGGAGCTCAACATGCTGGGTATCAAACACTTGAAAGTCTAGACCTGAGCTCTGGAAAAGTCTGACACCAAGGCTACGTCTACGCTGGCGTAGAGTCTTCTGCAAAAACTCTTCCAGAAGAGAGCGTCTACACTGGCATGTGCTTTTACGCAAGAGATGTGCTTTTGCACAAGAGCATCCATGCCAGTGTAGACGCTCTCTTGTGCAAGAAAGCTCTGATGGCCATTTTAACCATTGGGCTTTCTTGTGCAAGAAATTCATGTTTCCTGTCTACACTGGCCTCTTGCTCAAGAACAGTTGTGCAAAAGGGGTTATTCCTGAGCGGGAGCGTCAGAGTTCTGGCGCAAGAAGCCCTGATTTCATACATTAGAACGTCAGTTTACTTGCGCAAGAACACGTGGCCAGTGTAGACAGGGAGCAAGTTTTTGCGCAAGAGCGGCCGCTTTTGTGCAAGATCGCGCCAGTGTAGACATAGCCCAAGGGTAACACCCTGACTGCACTGCCATCAACAGGAGTTTTTCCATTGTCTTTATTTGAGCCAGGACCTCACCTGTATTACCTTAGGAGAGAAACGGTACATATTTAGTTACTGTGTAATTTGATGGAAACCCAATATGGAATAATATGACCAATTGACTGGGTACCTTTAAGAATACAGACTGTAGTGCTTATTATGGAAACCTTTCCTGAGCCATTGCCCCTCCCAACCCTGCTCACAGTTCGTAGTCCTTGTGGATGTGTTTTCCTAAGAAAGTATTAAGAGCCAATGAAAATAAACTCCCTTTAATGTGCAGGGTGTTGCTTAGTGGTAACTTCCTCCCATTTTGTATTGTCCCCTGTGTTATTTGTTTTCATTCCCCCCATTTAAGATTTTATATTTCAGTAACTGAGGATAAGTCTACATTACGCAGCTTTTAGCCACAAGGCTGTGTTGACAGAGTCCTGTCGCTAAAAGTCAGCATGTATGAACGCTTTTCGTCCACACTTTTGCAGACAAAATACTTATCCCTGCTGACAAAGCAGCATTCATACATACACTTGCCATGGCAAAACTTTGGTCATTCAGGAATGGGGGGGGGGAGTTAAGCACCTGTAAACAACAAAGTTTTGTCAATAAATTGTTACCTGTTGATAAAGTGTTTTGTCGATAAAGTGTTATCTGTTCTGAACAGGGTCATACTCCCCCTGAAAGAACAGGTACACAACTTGGGAGTCCTCCTGGACCCTTTTTTAACATTTGAAAATTTCCTCAGTGGCCAGGAATGCTTTTGGGCAGCTTCGGCTGATCCACCAGCTGCCACCCTTCCTGAATAAGAATGACTTGGCTACAGTGATTCATGCTCTTGTCACATCCTGATTGGATTATTGTAATGCACTCTTTGGAAGCTTCAACTGGTCCAGAATGCGGCTGCTTGAATTTTAACTAATACTCGTTACACGGAGCATATTATGTCAGTGCTTCAGCAGCTGCACTGGCTTTTGGTATGCTTCCGGGCACAATTCAAGGTCTTGGTTATGACTTACAAAGTCCTAAATGGCTTGGGACTGGGGTATCTGAAGGACTGTCTCCTCTTATACCAACCTGCCCGGGGATTGACGTTGACTGCAGAGGCTCTGCTCTGTGTTCCTTCACTTGGGGAGATAAGGTTGACATCTACACAGAGCAGGGTGCTCTCAGCCTTTGCCCCTATGCTCTGGAATTCTCTCCCCCAGGTCATTTGCCTGGTGCCAATGTTGGCATTGTTTTAGCGCCAGGCCAAGGCCACCCTTTTTATCCGTGCTTTTATTGGGGGTGGGGGATATGTGTGTGTGTGTGTGTGTGTGTCCTCCCATTTTGGGGTCTTGTATTTTACTTTATATACATTTATTTATTATGTTTTAAAAAAAATGTGTAAGCCACCTCGAATATTTGAAGTAGAGAGGCGGGGTAAAAATATTTTAAATAAATAAATAAATTGTAAGTGGGGACAAAGCCTGAGTCATTGCTCATTGGCTAAGTCTGCCAGTGCACAATCTCCAATTCCTTTGCAGGTTGCTCTGGCCTAGAGCCTCTATAAACCACGATAACAGTTCTAGATGAGGATAAATGAGCTGAAAACTGACCCATGCCACAACATTCCTAAAGCACAGCTGGATGAAGCAGGGGGAGGTGCCTTTCAGAATGCTATTGAAATTGGCTCTTGACCTTGAAAGACATTCTGGTTAGCCTAAGGGTGTAGCTGCTGAATTTCATTCCTTGATGTTGTGAAACAATACACGTAGCTGATGGGCAGATTTCCCTTAGCACGGCTTGCTTAAATAAGAGTCCAAAAGGTTTTTTTATGCTTATCTAAGCCTCTTTTGTTCGGCATAAATTCACCATGACTTCCAACATTGCTTTTTTCCTGTCGCTTTCCCATGAGAATGGTCTTACGTGGTGTCATCTGAAGATGTGGGCTGTGCCCACGAAAGCTCATGTTACCATCTACGTGTTTTGTTAGTCTTTAAAGTGCTACCAGACCATTTGTTATTTTTTAAGTTTTTCCTATTACAGACCAACTCGGCTACCCCTCTCAAACTTACTTGTTGTATTCGTTATCACCTTTCAAGAACTAAATTGCTTGGAACCTGGCTATGGGAGAGACCTCCTCCTCCTCCTCAATGGTATTAGGACTTTCAAGGTCAGCTGAGGCACTCCAGCCAGCCAGCAGCTTTCTGATTTAACTAGCAAAAGTTTATGGCAAGGCATTCACAGTGAGAGAGGCCCATAACCAGGCCCACCAAGGTGAGGGGGGGAGCAAAGAGGGCAGTTGCCCTGGGTCCTGGCAATTCAAAAGAGCCCGCAACTCCCAGCTACTGCAGTTGCTACTGTGGCAGCAACAGGAGCCCCAGACCCTTTAAATCACTGCTGGAGCCCCGCACAGCATGCTCTAGGCAATGCTAAGGGCACAGCACGCTCCAGGCAGTGCTGAGACTGCTTGGGGGAAGCTAGCGCCAGCCCCGTTCCTTCCAGCCAAGGCTCTGCCCCTTCTGAGGGTCGTGGAGCTGTCCCTCTTGCCAAGGGACCCAGTGAATCCCTTAGTCCCAATGCCCACAGCTCTAAGATGTATTCCCCCTGCCCCCGTCTTGTTCTGACCTAGGCTTTGCCTAAACAGACAGATGTCAAATGTTGTCAGTTACAGCACTGCTCACAGACCACAGCAGTGAAATAGCTGTTGTGTGTCCACACTGTCAGCTGCCAGCACAGTAGTGTGACCACACTTGCAGTGGCATGCGGAGTGGTGGACACTGGGCAGCTCAACCACAGATCCCTCTTCTGCTGCTGAGGCTTATGCAAAGGCAGGGTGGGAGTCACAGGCCATCCTAGGTCCTGTCCCAATGCCCTCTGGTGCATCATGTTGCGTCCCAGCAACACCTGTGCTTCCATCCACATTTGGTGCCATTTTCAATGGTTTTTGTGCTGTGCACTCTGCCGCCTTGGTCTGCGGGAATGGGACCCAAGCTGTGGAAGAAAATGCTGATCGGTCTCACTAACGTCACAATTGAATTATTCCTTCAACTGCAAAGCGATGGGGAGGAGTCAGACACTGAGCTTGCCATGCCTCATACACACAACGCAGGATTTCTTGTAGCATTCACAGAGGTGCTGACCACTGTGGAATGATGCTTTTGAGCCCGAGAAACAAGCACCGATTGGCAGGACCACATCATCATGCAAGTGTAGGATAACGAGCTGCAGAACTTTGGGATGAGGAAAGCCACTTTCTTGGGACTGTGGGATGAGCTTGTGGTGCAGGGACACAAGCAGGAGAGCTGCCCTGCTGATGGAGAAGCATGTGGTGATTGGACCGTTTCCACAGTGCAATCAGTTTGGATTGAAAAAATTGACTGTTCCCATCAACTCATGTTGATGGAAGTGTGCAGGCCCATCAATCATATTCTGCTCCAAAAGACTGTGATTCTTGCAAGTGAGGAATTTCTTTCCAGACCAGAATATCATTGGGGAAAGTCAAAACGCCCATTGTGATCCTGGGTGACCCTGCCTAGCCCTAATGCCATGGTTCATGAAGCCATACACTGGGAACCTTGGCAGCAGTAAGGAGTAATTCAGCAACAGGCTGAGCAGATGGAGAATGACTGGAGTGTGCTTTTGGCCTTTTAAAAGGTAGCTGGCAATGTTTGTATGGGAAGCTGAACCTGGCTAATGGTAACAGCCCAATGCTTATAGCCATGTGCTGTAAACTCCATAACATTTGTGAAGGGAAGGGGGAAAGCGTCTGGACTACTGAGTCTCAGTTCCTGGAGGCTGAATAGGAACAGCCTGAGACCAGGGCTATAAGAGCTCTGGCTCTGGGTCTCCTCCCCTTCAGCACCCTCATCCAGGATTTCCTCCTCCTTGGTTAGTCCACTGTGCCGTGGCCCTTGAGGCCCCGAAGTATCCATGGGGGTCTTTGGAGCAGAGGTGGGGTGACCCCCAAGTATTTCATCCAGATCTTTATAGAACCAGCAGGTCGTGGGCACAGCATCAGTGTGGTGGTTTGCCTCCCATGCCTTATGGTAGGAGTTTTGCAGCTCCTTCACTTTGACCCTGCACTGCAGTATGTCCTGGACATGGCCCCTTTCAGTTGGGCGTCTGAAGATCTGCCCATACACATCATAATTCCTATGGCTGGCAGGCAGCCAGGACAGGACAGCCTCCTCTATCTGCCTCCACTGATGAGATCCAGCACCTCAGCGTGGCTCCAAGCAGGAGATCATCTGATGCATGGACCAGGTCCATGGTCACCTAGAAAGATATGCGGAGAGCACTCCATGGATTGCTAAGCCAACAGGAAGGGGACTTTCAAAACTCCAAAAGAATGCAAAAGGTGAGTCTGAAAGTTGGTCTCCTGAGGGAAGGGTAGTAGAATTCAAACCAATGACCAGAGAGGCAAGAACAGGCATTGTGGGGCAGGACCCGGAGGCCAGCCACAGTCGTGTAGTGCACCACAGCATCCACACTGGTACCCCAACACTTTATCCAGAGCATAGCATGTTCTACGCTTCTCATCAGGGTGGTTCACTGATAGCACAGCAACTGTAGAGCAAGTGCACGCTAAGGCTATGTCTACACTGCGCTGAAAAAAATGTGGAAGAATGGCTCTTGTGCAAACAGGGGGTTTTGCGGAAGAAGGAGCCGTGTAGATGGCTCCTTTTTGCGCAAAAGCCTTTTGTGCAAAAAGCGACCGCTCATTAATTATGCAAATGAGGCTCAGCAATATTCCACACAGCCTCATTTGCATATTTCATGCACAAAAACAGCACAGTGTAGACATAGCCTACGTGCTTTGCCAGTGTGGACACTTCAGGAGTTACAGCCCCAGGAGCTGATTTACTGTGCAGTAACTTGCCAGTGTAGACTTGGCCCACTTAAAGCTACATACAGAAAAACTCACAGTGAAGGCAAGTTTACTCTCTTAAAAACAGTAACAGCACTTATTAGAAAAGATAGACTAGACTCTCAATGGTGCATGTTAGACTCACTGCATTGTTTTGTTTTTTAAAAAGAGATGTTAATGGAAGCTTGCCAATTTACACACACTGAGAATCTGGTCCCTCAACTGTAGTCAGACTTCTATTCCTTAACAAACAAAGGTGTTATTACCTGCTGACTAAGAAGAATTGCTTATTACCATAATGCTAATTCCCATTATGTGCTTTTCCTCTATAATACAGAATTCTCTTTTTTTCAGTTATACCAAATTATATAGTGCAACACTATTTTTACAATTATCTTTAAAAGCCATAAGCAAGTTTATGGAAAAGTGGGTAAAGGGACAGCTGGTGCAGTTCTGATGTGGCATGATTTTTTCTGTGCTGCTCTTTAGATTTTGCTTTTAGGAGCACAAATCTCAAAAACAAGATCCATATTCATTCCCAGCTGTGAATGTGTTCCTTCAGGCCCACTTATGAACTTTTATCGCTATGTTTTGTTCCTTAAATTCCCACCCACTTCATTACATGACTTGATAATGCAATTGTTTCACCATTTGCCTTGAATTCACATTAGGCAAGCTGACTCCTACATTAGGAATCCATGGAAAAATGAAAACAAATGAATAAAGGGGGTGAAAACAAAAGAATGTGTTTTGCATGACAGACTGAGTGACACAACAACCCTTTTCTAAGTAACTCCAAATACTAGTCCGTCCAACTCAGAAATATACATTTACCACCCACAATAGAAAAAACAGGTTAAATACACTTTTCCACTGGAAGGTTTTTTCCTTTAAGTTATACTTGGTAAGGTATTTCCAAAGGAAACTATTTAATCTATCATCTTTCAAAAAGTCTTGTTCCAGGAATCTTGTAGACTGAAAGCACAGCTGTTTGGATCCACTGATTTGACAATATCTAATGTCTTGGTTACTATGCTGTCATTAGTGAAGCAGGCTGAAGGGCAAAATGACAGCTGGCCCATTTCTTCTTTCACCATTCAAATCCAGTTTAGAATAGGATTAACATAACTGGAAAATAACCTAATGGCTGAACCAAAAATTCTACCTAGCAACAGGTTAACTGAGAAACACACTTGGATACTTTCATAAAAATGGGCCCTTACCAAGCCCAGTAGCATTACTCATACTTGTTTTTTCCTTTTTATAATAACCCTGAACTTTGCAACATAGATGAGGGAAATAAAGTATTAAATCCTAGTTAGCACATCTCCTTATGGCCACTTAACTGGTAACAAGCACCCTTAAAAATTCCACATGTAGACTTAGTTATTTAGGAACTTATTTTGTGTTCAAAATCGATGGGACTTAGGCATTTTAAGAAAATGTTACCATTCATTGATAGCTCCAACTGCAGCTGAAGTTTGAATGACACTGGTAGATGCCAAAAGAAGTCTCATCTAGCTCCTTTCATCTGAACGTGTGGTAGATAAAGAACACCTGATTATGCTCCCATACACCTTGGACAGTCACTCACACCAGTGCTAAGCATAAAATGCTCCCAATTCCAAGTGGCAGGATTTTACAACCACTACGCAAAGAACATCACAAAGGTGCAGATCAATGGAGAGTCAGGACAAATTGCTTAGATAGAATGGGGGCTTCTCAGAGCTACTCCTCCAGAAAAAAAGATTAAAATCTTTGTCTTAAGCCTACTATGCACCTGTAATAGAAATACAGATAATAAATTAGGCTAGTTTTCCTGGGGCTTGTCACTTGGCTAACTCTAATTGCATCTAGCTGAATCATTGCACACAAATTGTCTGTCAAGATGTAATTACTATTTTGAGGATTGGTCTTGAAAAACATTACATCAATAGCTCCACTGGGCCTAGATCTCCAATGTCTTGCACCTTATATACTCATTTACACCTCTCCTAACTGGGCATTACCAAATCCATTTGGAATGGTACCATCTTTCTGAAGGTGTGAATGATTACAAAAGATGTAAGATAATGAAACAAAGGGGCCTGCTTCTCCTATTTGTACTCAAGTTTGAACCCACACAGGTTGTATATCTATGGGATTCTGCTGATGACAGAAAGCAGAATTTGGTCCCAAACCTGCTCCTTTATGGTGATCATTAACATTCATCCCCTTTAGGACTAGGTAAGGTTCTACAGTTCAGGTAAGCATCCAAAACTTGAAACAATTCCTATAGATTCATAAGTACAGAAGGGCTCTTTGATCATCTATAGATTTTAATAAGGATGAAATAAGTAGGATACTATAAAAAAAGTATTGTAATTGGTTCTATAAACAGGTATCATGTTACAGAGAATGATTGTCTGACTATAGAATTCTATAACAGGGATATATTACTAAATTCTGTGGGGTAGTTAGAAAATTATTTTCTCTTAAATCCATAAGAGAATGACATATCCAAATTTCCCCGGCCTGCCACATTTGCACAATCAGGCTCTTGAAATAGCTCAGTACTTTGCTGATCAAACTTTACCTTTTTTGTGGTATTTTTCATTTTAGAAAATTAGTTCTCTCCTCTCACGATGAACATGGGCTAATTTCAGGACTTGAACACAAGTTCAAGATAGATCCTGAAGACCTTATCTCTGCCAGAAGGGAAGCTTATTGTGTGATGCATGGGCAAATGCCAGCATAGTATAAAAATGGGATATGCAATTAAGTGTTGAATTAAACCAGGACCTGTGGAGGGAACATTCACTCAGTGGCAAGATCATTTGTAAGTTGTCAGTAGCTGGTTTATACCATTGTGGTGATGTATTACTAGTTATGTTGATGGGCAGCTTTTAGACTCAGCCAAGGGAATAGTGTTAAATCAGGAGCCTGAGGCTAAAGGGGTGGGATTGGATGCAGCTTGGATCTTGCTCATGGTCCAGGAGCAAAGTCCAGGTGATGACATATGATGAAGGCAGGTATGGGTAGTGCTGACTAACAATGGAACATGCAGTGAGGGAAAGATGGTGAAATACCAAGTACTTGCAGGAGATTTTTACATCAGTAAAGAGAGAGGATCAGTGACACTAAAGAACCTTTAGTACTCTGTCTACCTATAATACCAATCCTGGCTCATGGAGGCCATAAAGACATACATACCCTGCCATACACAGAGAGGTCAAAGCAAATAGTCTCCTTTGACTCTCAGCATTGGTGAAAGTCATTTCCTTGCACCAATTCATGATGTATGAAGTGATCCCTGGATATGAATCATCATGTATTGAGTGTATTAAGTGCAAAGAAAGTTGAGCCACTAACAGATCCTTGCATACACATCTTGGCAGAGAATATCATTACACATTGCCATTCCAGACTCGCATCTTTTAATGGATAGCCAGGTTCCTCTTTTATGCATATGCTAGGATTTCTTCAGTGAGCTGATTTCATTTGAGGCAGTTCCACCCATTCTACAGATTTTCTTGCCCAGTTTTAGAAGGCTCACTCCCACTCACGAAACCAGAAAGGTGAAAACATATACCATCCCTTAAGCAGCATAATACCCCTTTCAGCTAAGTTCCAAGGCACATGACAGATACTCACATCATTCAAATCAGCTGACTAGCAACTCAATGTGGGAGCTATATTAGAAACAAGTTCTAGAATTCTTAAAGGATCACTGGTAATGTTCAAGTAGAGATCCTGACCCTGTAGTCTTGATCCAGGTTGTTGAAGCCTGAGGATTTGATCCTTTATACATAAAATTATTTGTGCTTTGAAGTCTATAGCAGACTGATTTAAACTTTTTCCACTGAAGATATACATATAAGGAAAAGTGACTTGTGTCTGAGTGTGTTTGTACCCTCTTCCTGGAAACTGTGTTTTGGGCATGAAATAGTTAAAGAAACTGTGGCACGCTAACTGTACGCATTAAAACAAAGAGTTGGCAGCTTCTGAAGGAAAAGGGCTTGTGCTCCACTGTTCAAACTTGTCAGTCAACTCATGCCAGCACTCTCCACGGCTGCCTCCCCAGCACAACCTCATTAACTGTGTCTGCCTCGGCTGATCTGCTCATCTGTTCAGAGACTTTCCGGATAAGTCAGGAATTCTCCCTTCTCTCCGCTGTGGAATTGGATCACAAACCACATAGCTTTTCTTGAAACCCTCACAGGTGGCTCTTTGCATATGGTATCATTTCTTCTCCCTTCACCACTTGTCTGTTTTTGATTTCCAGAATGGAAGAAGCTGAACTGCTGAAGGAAAGATTCCAGGCCATAACGGTAAGTGCTTACATTTATAACTCATGAGGATAGGCTCAGAAAAACCAATGCATTGATACAATACTGTGTGTTCTTTGAAGAAGCATTTGTTACATAAAGGAACAAGAAGAAAAAGCATCTATTTCTGTCTAAAATGGTTACGCTTGCCTTTATTTTGTTTTGTAAGTTACATGCTGTGATACAGTACATTTGCTAGTAGTAATTTTATTATGGTTTACACCTCAGATCATACATACATAACCCTATCTTCATAACTGAGAGTGTGTTTGATTGAAGGACGGCAGGTCAAAAAGCAGATCTCTTCAGCTAGAAGCTCTGAAAAAAATAGATTTCCATATGTCACCAGCAAAAAGTAACTAGGGCCCTGAAATCTTTTTGCCCCTCTATATTGTAGAATGAAGCAAAACTGCAGGATTGCTAGTTTCTGTAAATGTTAACGCTTAAATTGTAAAAGAAAGAAGGAAGTATGCAGGCTGAGTGAATTCCATGCTCTCAGCTTTCCATAGAATAACAGATTGAGGGATATTTATAAAGAATTCCTGCTCTGAACAGAATTCTGCTTTGAAGTCTGATTGTTTATGTGGGAACGTTTAGATCTCTTTAAAACAAGGAGATAGTGGGCTGAAGTTGATGTAAGAAAAAAAAAAATCAAACCTACAGTACCCTGATTTAACCCCAACAAAATCAATTAGATTACAGAAGGGTTAAATTGAATCAGAATTCAGCTCTGGGTAAGACAAAAGAAAAGAAAAACAAATCTAATGAAATACTTCTAATTACAGCCAGCCTTTAAGACAATGCCTTTTTTTTTTTTTTTTTTTTTTTTTTTTCTCGAGGTTCCCCCCCCTCCATATGGTGGGTTAGCATTATATAGTCTTGCAATTAGCCATCAGAGAGTGATTATATTGTCTGGATAAGTAGCCAATGGCATTAAAAAAAAACCTAACAGCAATAAGCACATCATGGACAAACATGAAGGATCCTAAATGGAAATTCTGATAAAGAGTTGAACTGGACTTTGTTTTCACTTGTTGAATCTTAAAACATCACCCATCTACTAGCAATTAGGAAGCACAGTTAGCAACTTAGTCATTTATGGCCTGATCCATTCCCCTCTAAGATCTTTGGGTGTGTTTGCATTAACTTTAATAGGGTCTAGACCAGGCTCATGCTGTAGCCTTGTTTACAAAGCATAGCTTCAGAGCTGAGAAGTATTTTTGAGACTAGCAGATAGAGCAGCTGGAAGGCATTGCGATTTCTCACCACTAGCCCCTCTGCAGAGTCATGTGCTTCCTCACACTTGGCAGGAGCAATGGGGAAATACAACCGTTCAGTGGTGAATCCTAAGTACATGCTAGACTAATTTGCCTGTGTTGCACCTTTCTCTCCACAGAAACACTTGACAAGCAGATTTTAAAGATCTGTGACTGCGTCCTATTCTCTGTGCTGCCTGTTATAAGACATGGCGAGCAAGGCTTGGATTTTTAGCAAGGTTCCTATTTTATTGCAGTTACTGTCTGAAGCAAGTACTTGTCCCTAACTGTAGAATTTGTAATGTTTGCCATAGCAAACTGATACTGGGACAAAACCCGGGCCAAAGTCCCCCCCCTTTCATGGGGAAAAGTAGTGATGGAAGTACTTGGAAACAGTTCTAGATCATGATGTTCCCCTCGCCTTCATCCCATTAGGGTGATATTTCTCTCCCTGCAGAAGAGATGAGGATATGTCCTCTAAAGGCTGCAGTTTACTGGGATGAGCAACAAGCACTCCCAGGAATCCTTGTAAAAGCAAAAGGTGCATAGCCTGGGTAGTTAGCTATTCTGATAGCTCTGAAAATACAGAACCCCTGCTGTGGGACTTAGAAGACAGGAAAAGCAGCTAGAGCAGCTGGCGTTAAAAGACTAATGGTGCAATGAGGATTTGTGTCAGATAATGTTGAAAGGGCTTGTATTTTGTTATGAATTATGCTTCTCCTGCTCTGGTGGTGGAGGGGACAGTGGAGAGTTGCTGAATGCTGGCTCCACACTCTCAAGCTTGCACATTCACAAGCCGTGAAACCACAAAACCATATACAGTTAGTCTGGATGATAGGCTGGAAGGTCTATGATGTGAGACTGCTGTCTCTTCCCTTTCTCTCCACCCTCCCTACTCCTCCTCCACCAGGTTTCCTTCCCTTCACACGTGAATTTGGAAGGAGGTAAGCTGACCTTGCATCTTTAGTCAGGCAAGACTCCCATAGACTATAAAGGAAATCAAAATTAAGGCACTGGGCCATGTCCCATTTTAGTATACAGATGAGAGAAAGGGATGTAGCTGTCCCTTCATCCTCTCACAAACAGAGCAGTGTTTTCTCCATTATGGAAAATGCTAAAAGGCTTCTTGCAGTTGACTAATAAGAAACATTTAACTTTTATTCAGTTATTGAAAATGTTCAAAGCGCTACACAATAAGATCTAGACAAGCCACAGCAAAGTGCACCCTTGGGTAATGCCCCAACCTGTCATAAACCCTTTCATGACTATGAGGCTGCATTTGTGCCCAGCCTCTGTATGGAATTTGACCCAGTGAAGTCAGCAAATCAGTTTCAGATGAATAGGTGCATCTACAGCACCAAAATGTGTGTTTTATTTACTTAATTAAAGGGTAATTACTTACAGAGTTTTTTTAGAAATAGACACAGATATAATGAAGGATGCAAGTACAAGAAACAGTAAGATGAAGCAGAGCATAGAGGAAATATGGGGATAAGATTAAAACAAACTTGCAATGCGTTCACTGAAGAAAATGTTTCCTTCTTTTAAAGTTTTAAATTGATCTCAGTTTAGGTTGGATTTTGTGTTTCTTTGCATTCTGTTTTTATCCCTTTGTGGTTGCCTTTTTGTACAGTATTCTTATCACTTTCTGGTCATTTGGAGACAGTTCAGAAAAATGGTTCAAGAGGAAATTATTGTTATTTCAGGATTTGTAATTTTGAAAGTGTATTTGCTGCCTGATTGTTCACTTTGATCTCTTTAATGCTAAAATTAGATTTTGTTTTTAGTGAGTATTTGTGGACTCCCAGGGTATCTTTCATTAATTTACTATTTGTACCAAAGTTAGAATTAGTATATTTTAGCATAAACTTAGGACGGATGCATTCTCTGACTTAAAATGTGTGTCAGAGAAAGTGTGTTAGAAAGTAGACCAGTCTGTAAAGACAGTCTCACTCAATGACCTCCTCATCTAATGATTGGATTAATTCAAGAACACGTATGCAGTGATATTAGGAAAACTGAGAAATTCAGAGGTGGCATGTTCTTGAAATCAGGACTATCTGAACAGTTAGCAATCTATGCTAGCGGATCTTGGACAAAGCACACAGTAGCTGCTGCTGATAAACACTACACTAGTATCTTAAATTAGTTAACTAGTTGTTAATGGTTAGAGTAAAATGAGTTACAGAAGAACAAAGAATCTTTGAGGGATAGGGACTGTGTCAAGTTATTTATATTCCAAACCTAAACTCACCTTTAAAAGTTGTATCTTGTATTATAGAGGTGGATTAGTAGCATCTTTAAGGGAGATTGTGCCCACTTGTCATTTTGACACTTTTCAGAAGAGACAGTGTGTCAGTGCCAATTCACTTACTGCATTCCAACATAGGGGCAATCAGACTCTGCCAAGCTACATTTCTTCCAAACACTGTCAATTGGATTGGTGATTATCACTTGCTGTCCCCAGGCAAGTCCCCACACAACTGACTCCCTTTGCACCAGAAGTGGCTGATTTTCAATAGCAGGTAAAGGGCTTCTCTGATAAGACTCTAGCAACCCTCAGGGCTTGGGGCTAGATTTCCATTAAGGTAGGTCCAACATAAGCCAAATACACAGGTTCCATCTGAGTCATGATGGGGGAAATGAATCATCACTGCAGGACAGCTCCCTGAGTCATGGCCCTAACTGTAATGTCAAGCAGGAAAACCTCTCTCCACTCCCTCTACAAGTCCAAAATGTTCATAAATGATCAATATATAGACAGGATTGCCTTGTTCCAAGGAAAGCGTCTCCTTAATTAACTCCTTTTCTTTCTTGGATTAGGCACTTCCCAGGCAAGGCAGAGGAGTAAAATACCAACTTCTCTCCCTTCCAAAAAGAGACTGAACAATCCTTTGGGGGTTCACTTCCTTTTTCTTGTCTTCCTCCCCAGCTGTCAGTTCCCAGGAGGTAGGCTAAGCTCATCCTGGCAGCTCTATCTTCCAGGTTTAGCAGCTCAGGTAGTCTTCAAGGGCCGAACAGCCTCCTTTTTGCACAGCAGAGGGGCACAGTCTTTTTTGCTAGGCCACATGGGAGGCACCTACACCTCCCTCAGAGATCCCTAAATGCAGCCTCTTATCACCTCCAGTCATTACATCATTTCTTACTGTGGTACATCAGTTGCTGTATAGCACAGCAGGTGAGACATGAGTTAATTACCACCCTACAACACATTGATGTAAGTGAAGAGGTGCCATAGTTATTATATCTAATATCAATAGATTGTGGAAAAATGATTGGCAGCAGAGTGGCCCATTGGGGTGCTTGTAATGGTACAAGTTTCTCTGTGTTTGATTCAATGCCCATTGTAGTCAATAGGCATTTTTCTTCTTCCTTCAACGAGAGTTAGACCAAGTCATCTATGACCACTGTATGTTCTCCCCTGATTCTGGAGGCCACAGAAGTGGCACTGGAATAATTTTTATAGTGGAGGTGTTAAAAACCATTGAATCAAACAGTAAACCCTGTATACAGTGGAAACCACCTCAACCAGAGAGTGCAGCAGCATCCCCAGCACTCTTAGTTCTACCACCTATGCCACTGGGCAACAGATCAGTAGTCCCCTGCTGATAGGCAGAGCAGCAGCCCCAAGGTTATTTTATATTATGGCAACTATCTGTGGCTCCATAAAGCCATCCTACCAGGTGGGTATTGCCAGGGTGTAGGGATACCCCAGCCATAACCCTTTTCTGTAGCCATGGCCTCTGCCCTGCATATAGGAAGGAAGGTGGTACTGTGGCTATGCGACATCACTTAAGAATCTCCCTTGGTTGTCAAAGCAGTGACGTGTCATTTTTTCAAATCTCCAGGACAAGAGAAAGCTTCAAGGAGAAATCACACAGAAGCGTCTTAAAGTAGAAGAAGAAAAATTAAAATGCCAGCATTTGAAGGTATTATTTTGTTAATATCAGCAGTTTAACTTATTCCGCATTTTAAAATATCTGTAAGAGTCAACTAATGAACACCAGGAAAGCCCCAGCCCTGCTATTAACATTAGGCAAGACTGCTATAATTAAGTGTTGCTTCAGACTTAAATCTAAGTGTCCTTACATGTATGGGTTTAAGTCATGCCTTTATTGTTACATTCGCAGAACTATTTTACCAGAAGGACTCCATTTGACTTTAATAAGGCATCATGCAAACTCTTCACACAAAGGGGTTAATATTGTTTGATAATGTTTGTAACCTAAAGTGAGATTACAACCTGAAATAATTCCCACCTTAATATTGGGCTTCACATATCAGATGGAGTGTGTTCACTTTATAATTCCAACACAAAATGCAATATAATCATGGAATGCAACCAAATGGCAAATAGCAGCTAAAATAATCAAGTAGCAGAGTATTTATCTGTCAAAACATCTATATCAGTATATTTAATGCATTTCCTAAGTGAAATAATGTTGTGACCCTGTGTGGGAAGTATATAGAAGTGTCTGCAAATTTTGCACTGATGTCAGCCTTGGCAAGTTCACATCAGTATGGTGTTCAAAACACTGATGTCACCAAGTGCCTGGATGAACGACACTGCAAATGCTACCCTCAGGGCAGACTGCAATAGGGCAAACAATCCCCAAAACTGATGTTTTCCTGTAACTAGATTCACCAAGCCAATAACAAAACAAGTTCTGTAATACCATGTTGGTTAATAAGAAGCCAAATACAGTTCTCCTGTAAGCATTCCAGCCCTTGTCTCCCATCTAGACAGCCAAGTCTAATTTAGTGACAGGTTATTGAAAATCTGACTCGCCATAGGTGAGGTTTAGCAATCATGTTTATCTCCAGATCATAATGAGTTTCAAATCAAATAATCACACTTACAGATAACCCTTGATAACTAAATATAACATAATTAAAAGGAAAAGGAAATAGTTACAATGGTTAAAAGATCAATATACATACAAATGTGTGTAAAGTCCATAGGTCAATTTCTTAGTAGAGGTGAGGCTGCTGTTTAGTAAAAGTCTTTCTGGAGTCAGTTTAAAAAGTTATAGTCCAATAGGCAGTCCAGATGTAGAGTATGTGGAGGTCTCGCCATGCATTTCCCAGGTTATTCCAAATCATTAGTTGGAAGATGTCTGTCTTACAACTTATACTTTCTGGCTATGACTACACTACAAGGTTTTTGTGCAAAGACAGACACTTTTGCGCAAAAAATGGCAGAGCATCCATACCTCAAGCTCGCTTTTGTGCAAGTAAATTGGCAGAAGAGAAGACTGTTGGTGGTACAGTTATTCCTCTCCCCACGAGGAATAACTTTTTTTGCTCAAGAGTTCTTGTGCAAAAAGGCAAGTGTGGACGCTCCGCAGGGGTTTCTTGAGCAAGAAACCCCTATCCAAAAAAGAACAGGTGCTCTGATGGCCATTCTGCGAATGGCCATCAGAGCTTTCTTGCGCAAGAGTGTCCATGCAGTGTGGATGCTCTCTTGTGCAAGAGCATATCGCTTTCGCGATGCACTTTGAGGTCTGGATGTGCTTTTGCGCAAGACGTTTTTGCAGAAGAACTCTTCCGCAAAAGGCTTCTTGCACAAAAACCCTGCAGTGCAGATGAAGCCTCTCTGTTCAAAGTTTAAGCAGTCCAGAGACAGAAAGGATCAGGCCCAGGGCTTCATTTATAATTCTTCTGACAAGCCTTTTCACAGAAATTGTCACAGCAGGGCCTTCCCCTGAGGAAGAAATGCAAGGCAGGTCTTTGCTTTGAAGATAATCTTCTATATGCTACACATACGAAGTAGTTACACTCATTCATATAAGGCAATTTACAGGTTTAGAGCATTATAACAGATACTTAAACAAAAGACAATGTGGATAATATTATTAGTTTCCTGCGGTATCTTGCATCTTTTAACATAGGGTTAACTAGACACAGTCACATACATAATAAAGGCAAATCAGACATGAAAAGGAATTAGCACCTACAAGATAATCCGGTTACATTGTGAAACATCTAACAAGATTGAAGTAAACACACACAAACACAGTTAGCGTCTACTCTTGATTTCTAGTACTACAAATGAATGAGTTGATTGTTGCTAGTCTAGCACAGCTCTTTGACACAAACATACAAGTATATTGCCTTGATTGCTGCATTGCTATGGGTCATACACAGTTTGGCTGTTCTGTCAGGGTCACAACTGATGGATGAATCAAGCGATTCATCTCTTCAATCATATTTAAAAATTGAATGATTATTTTCTCAGGTTTCCCGTCTGTCTAGGACAGTTTGGCATTTCATGTAATTTAAAATAAGACCTAATGCTTGCTACATGAAAGTATGCAAAACTGGTATTTTGCTTTCATAAAGATCCTAAACATATTGTGGCCATATTAATTGTGTGTCTGAGTGGAGGCATCTAGCAAAGAGTATCGATTTTGAGACCAGGGGTTTAACTTGTTTTCCGGAACCAGTTATACCAAGTCGCCTCTCCCAAGACACAGAAGTGTATCTAAAACTGAATCACCTTCAAATTAAGCATGTGTATCTTGCTCCCATTCATCTTCCTCTGTCACCCACACAAGAACTCGGGAAGTTGAGTTTGCCACACAAGATCATTACAACCTTCAGTGCTGTGTCCCCACCAAGTAGCCTAGTGCTTTAGAAGAAATGGCAATGGACCTGAACAATTGTGCAGTGCTGAATGTGAAACCCTTTCTTCCATAAAACCTGCAGCACATTGTAAGCATATAATTTGCTTGTGCCTGTTTTAGCAGAAATGCATGTGAAGCACGTGCTAAAATGGGGACAAGCAAATAATGTGCCCATTAGCATATACTACACGTGATGCCTGAAATATGAAGGCTGTGGGGTTTTTTTTGTTAAAGCAGAGTGCATTAGTAGTATGGTGTTCAGGAGTTGAGGATAGCTGTCTTTCAAGCAGTTGACCTGAGTTCAATTCTTGGCCAATGCAGGGATATATTCCTCTTGTGTTCTTCATGGAGGTTAGGTCCATCGATGGCAAATTAGCCAGGATGGGTAGGAATGGTGTCCCTAGCCTCTGTTTGGGAATGGGCAACAGGGGAGGGATCACTTGATGATTATCTGCTCTGTTGATTCCCTCTGAGGCACCTGGCATTGGCCACTGTTGGAAGACAGGCTATTGGGCTAGATGGACCTTTGGTCTGACCTAGTATGGCCGTTTTTATGAAGTAGTAATTTCAAGGGGATAATACCCTATTCTGATATACTTCAAATATTGATGACACTACTAGGCTTTGATTTTTGACTGGTATTTCTAGGCCACACCTTGACTTATATATATATAGTGGATATAAAAGATTTGTGTCTTGCTACCCCCAAGCTCTTGCAGTAAGTGAAATATATTCTTAGACTTAAGAAAGGGGAGGCCACATGATCTTGCAGTGACTGCAGTCAGCGTGCCCACTCCCATTTCAAGTCCACTGTAGCTTTTCTTTCATACTAGTGCTTTTTTGCAGCCTCCCAGCATATTTCAGCCTGGCAATATCTCCAGATATCTTATTTGCCCTTTTCTGGGCTATTGAAACTCAAATATATCTTTTCATATGCTTCCCAAAACAGAACATAGTACTCCAAACAAGTGCGTGCCACTATTGAAGACCGTGTTATTGCAGTATATGCAATACTATTTGTTTTCTATCCCCATATGAATAAACTGAAGCATCCCCTTTGTTCTTCTTAATGCTGAAAGAAGGGCAACTCAGAGGGAAGGGCAACTCTCCCAGTCTCCCCCTCCCTTTCAAAGGCATGAAATTGCCTTGTTTTCAGCACAAGTTAAGATGCCATGTGTAATTAGGACATAGTGACAATGAAGATTTTTTTTTCCCCTTGTTCCTGGCATCTATTTAAAAATATACAAAAATAATCCTTATGTTGCTGGAATAATGACCTATAATATGTTAAATAGTACAGCTACAAACACTGTCCTGCATGGATACATACTGAAGGCCAGATCTTCAACTGGTATATCCATCACAGTTGCTCACAGTGTCTGCTCCCCACACACACACTTTGGAGGGAGGAAATGAATGGGGGAGAGGAGGAGAAGAGGATGACTTTAAGGGCTCTTTAGTTTATCAGCAGTAATTTCCTACCCCAGTAGTACTTGTGCATGTTCCTTGGTCACAGCATTAGAAACCTTATGGAAGCCAATTTAAGTTGATCATAGTACACAAAAAGACAGGCAGATGTTTCACAAAATCACAAGGCCTAGTTTAACTCTCTAACTAGATGTGTTTGAAAGTGACACATGGTGCACCAAAGTGATTTAGGTGTCTCAGGTCCACTGTCTTTCACTTTTTCAAAAATTTTACTTCTAGTTCATCTTCCTGCTAATGCAGGATATTTCATTCATTTTGATCTGCTCCCTATTGCACAATTATTAGCACTTCATCCAGTCTCTTCCAGTGACTCACAAAGTGGAGCAAAGATGTTCCTGATCCTCAGACTGAATGTTTCCTTTCCTAATTACATACTGTTTCCTATGTGTTCTCCCTGGTACTTGCCTAAGTACATTATTCTCTTTAGTGTTTACACTCATCAGGTATTGTTGGCTATCCTATCTCACTTGAGGTGGTTTCAACTAAGCTATTAAAAGATAATGTATATCTTTCTACATTAATCAGTCACTCTGTTGGCCAAATAAATTTGCTTGTTCTTCTCTGAACTACCTCTAATTTGTCAGTGTTTTACTGGTAATAAAGCATCAGAATAGAATCTAATATGCCATGTGTGGTCACAGCAGAGCCCCATGAAGAGGGACTACCACCTCTTCTTTCTTCAACAGCTGGAAATACATTCCCACAGACCGAGGGGGCAGTGCACACAGCACAAAAGCCGTTGAAAGATAGTATCATCTTTCAGTGGCTTTTGTGCTGTCAAATCACTTATCAATAAGTTGAAAGGCACTAGTCCCAATGCAGACTATTCTTTTTTCCTATCTGTTAAGTGGAGTACCTGGCAATATTTTCATAACATCTAATGATCCTTAAGTTATATGAATGATAAGCTGCTGTTCTCTTAATCAGCCTGCTTCCCTCTGTTTATAAACAAACTCCCTGACCTCCTACCCTAAAGGCAAAACTGAGAACCATGCAAGCTCTGTTGCAGTTATGAGCTGCCTCTGGGCAGCACTTTATGCAGTCCTCAGGTATGAAATACAGGGATTCAAAATTCAGGGAAGGGCTGCAAACCACCTCAGCCCCCTAAATGGCGCCCCTGCCATCAGGTCTCATTGTGCTAGGTGCTGTACAAACCTTAGAGCAGAGTCCTAGTTCAGCATGCAGCTAGTCTTGGTATCCTGGGTTTGTTAAGGTTTGGGACAGGTTTATCCCATTTGCTTTTCCCACATAGAGGCTATTGCTGGCAAGAAGTGGGTTTTGCCCATGAAACCTCATGATAACATCTACATGTTTTGTTAGTCTTTAAAGTGCTACTAGACCATTCATTTTTAATAGAGAATTAATCATTTTTAATATGCTTCTCTTTATCTTTCCTGCAATTAGAAAAAGGCCCTTCGAGAAAAATGGCTCCTGGATGGATTGAGTGCTCTCACTCAAAAAGAGCAAGAAGAAATGCAAAAGCAGAATAGGGAAGACCAAGAACGGACCAACGAACTGGAAAAAAACATCCTCAGGTACTGCACAAATTTGTTTTATCCCTCTGTAGTCATTAAAATGGCTCAGTCTTAAAAGAATGAAGCAAAGGAGAGGCCCCACCTTCCATGTTACAGGTAAAAGGAAGTATCAGCTAAGATTAATAATGTGCAGACTGTTGTTAAATTCCCAGGAGTACAAGACAGTCTCTAGTATATTCTAAGGGCTTCTACAACTACCTGAAGTATAGCATGTGGGCTGGAAAGTCATTATTCCTACAAATCTATGCAATACCTCTAAATCAGGCCTGGGCAAAATATGGCCCACCAAGCCACCAGATCCAGCCCACAAAGGCAGTGGGGAGCCCTAGGCAGGCCCCCCTGCTTGTCCCACAGCTTTGCACACTGCTCATAAATGCAGCTGCAAGGTGCTTTCTCTTTGAGTCCGGAGGGGAGTGAGGGGAAGAGTCAGACAATGCTCTTACTCCCAGCACAATCCCATTGGTTGGTTTCTGGCCAGAAACTAGCCAATGGGAGCTGCCTATTGTTCAAACAGGCAGCCACGAGGCACAGCCCCTCTTCCCCTCCTGCTCAGTTACTCACTCGAGTGTATGGCTGAGTAGACAAACATTTAAGCTCTGTAAGCCTTTAGCTCTGTGGGCGGGCAGGCAGGCTGGTAAGTTTCCAGCCAGAGCCTGCCTCTGGCACCCCAGCCCCTCCCTTCCCCAACCTTTTGCACCACACTCCTGCCCTGTTACTCCACATGCACCCAGACCTCCTCCCAGATCTGGCAGCCCAATCTCCTGCCCAAAATCACAATCCCCTCCTACCCTAGGTCACATCCCAAAACCCTGCACTCTAGTCCCCTGCCCTAGGTCGCAACTGCTTCCTTCACCCAAACTCCATTCTCCCTCCTGCACCCCAGTACCTTACCCCAGACTCTGCACCTCCTCCATTAATACCATGGAAGGGTGTATCCCTCAACCACTTTCCAAAATCTTGGTGTGGACCCCCATCAAAATTATTGCCCACCTCTGCTCTAAATGATTTGTTTTTCTGACTCCCAGTTCACCATTCATACTGCACTCAACAGAGGCAAGCACCAGCATGTGGATTTTGCTAAGAGATACTAACTGTCAAATGAATATTTTAGTAAGTCAGATAATGCACACTAAAAATTAAAATAACCAAGAAGCTCTTAATTTTAGGTAAAGAGGGCTTATTCTTCAAAACTTGACCCTTCACAAAGCATTCCACCTCACAATATAGTACCCTAGTCATGTAATCATTTGTGCCCTATGATTATCTCCTGTCATGTTCTCATAACCCATCCTCTTCAGCATGTCCTAAATGCAACTCTCAGTACTCTCCTGTAGAGTCCTCTCCTTATCCCTTCTCTACCTCAGCTTACCAGCATTTCTACAATCTCACACCTTGGCATTCCAGCACATGTAGCTATTTTTAAAGATACATAAGCAGATTCAGACATGACAGCTCTATTTGGTCACAGGCATGTTCTTCAGGATTATTGGCTGCATTCAATCTTTCTTGAAGGCTATGGGATTTGAATTGTACTTACATTGTAGCTCCTCTGTGACTAAGAGCACCAACATTTCCAAGTGAGGACTACAGCAAAGATAAGGAGCTGTTTCTTTAGATCCACAAAGTTACCTTGTCCGTGGAATCTTGCTGAGGCTTCTTCCTTCTTTATTTTAATTTGACAGCATCTTCATCTGAAGAGTCCTGTTCCTTAGCTCTCCTCTCCCACACACTCCTTTGGTTAAATGCTCATCAATAGGATCTCCTACCCACTTCCTCCCTGCTCCTGTCCTGTTTGGTCCAAGTTATATTTGTTTGCTGATGTGCAGCAACATCATGCTAGTTTGTGTCCTGTAATGAGAGTGATTTCTTTTGTGGATCACTTTTCTCAAAGAGAAGCATTTTTTGAGTTCATCAGTGGAATACTTTATCGTAGTGACACAGCATAGACACTCTGCACTCAGCAACCTAGTCGATTGTAATTATGAAGATCCAGTTAAAATGCACCATCAGTGTATTCCATTGACAGTGTGATTGGGAAGGATACACTTAGAAGCAAAGCAGATGATACACACGTGTACTGTGAGCTGCTTTCCTATTGTTAAGGCCCCAAGAAATCTTAGGCTACGTCTACACTGCAGGCTTCTTGCGCAAGAGCGCGTCCACACTACAAAAGCGCATCGTAAAGCAACGCGCTTTTGCACAAGAAAGCGTCCAGACTGCATGGACGCTCTCTCGCAAGAAAGCTCTGATTGCTGCTCACAGAAGAGCCACCAGAGCACCTGTGCTTTTTTCAATTGGCTCTTTTTGCGCAAAAACTCCCTGTTGCCCGTCCACACACACCTTTTTGTGCAAGAACTCTTGTGCAAAAGAGTTATTCCTCGTAGAAAGAGGAATATCTATTCCACAAAAACCCCTCTGTTCTTTTGATTTACTGTAAATTTACTTGCACAAAAACGCACTTGTGTGGATGCTCCTCCGGTTTTTGTGCAAAAACCCTGTAGTATAGACGTAGCCTTATTGTTTCTGTGTTATACCAGGAGGAGAGTTTTTTTTCAAAGGTTTGCTGACTTTTAGTAGGAGTGGGGCATCTAATTCTCTTTTGAGCCTTTGAGAAAGAAAAAAAAAATTAAAAATAGCATCCCCAGCAATTTTTAAATGCTATTTTTAAAGCCACAGAATCAGGTCAATAATACTGTTTTGTCCTTCCTGAAGCATTCCTCCCTAATGTTTCAAATTTAGTCAGTGGCATCTAAATAAAGAGCAGGCTGTGCCTTTATCCTGCAGCTCTGTGAATAGCGGTAGCGCTAAAATGAGAGCTATTGAACTCCTGACAGATTAAATACCTTGGAGACCACAACACCCTGCGGGAAAATACTGTAACCCCAGAGCATAAATCCAATTTGTCACCTGATCAACATATCTTAAGTGCTCTCTGGGCCTGAGTCATAGTATCTGGCAGATCTCATAGCAACAGTTGCTACCAGTCTCCTGCATCCTATCAGTAGGGAGGACTTAGATTTAGCATCAAAACAACTCCTACAGTATTAGCTCAAAGCTTACAGCACATTTTTAAATCCTTATAATAAATGGTCAGACTATTGCATTAAAAGAGACACTACATTCTTATATTGACATACTGAGGTTTCTAATAAGGTTAAATCCTATTAGAATTACCTGTGTAGTAATGATATTTTTGTATCTCTTACTATGCTTGACCTAAGAACTGTTAAGAATATTGCAGTTTCTCATTGTACAGTACATGCTGACCTTTAATGCTGCCTCTAAAATATCTGTTCCCTTGTAGAGGGGTTCTATACACTGATAGTACATTTTCTTTTGCACCATATGGAACCTTTTGATTGCCTATCACTTGTCATTGTTCTTACTAAAAGCAAACCTGTTGTATTGATCCCCCCAAAACAGAACTAAATACTACTTCTATTTCAGAGAGGTGGATTAGAATCCGAGTCCCTACCTAAATGATTCTGAAAATCCCTTCTGAAAGTGCCGGCCTGCATCTTTAAAAGCCTATATTAAAATTATGGTCATTAAGCTCCTAAGTTATTTAGGCACTTTTTGTACTTTATATCATATTTTTACTAAAGCTTAGTCTGTGATTCTGTTTTAGAAGTAGCTAAAGCTTCACAGAAACAATATTTCTCATGAGGTTTGGCCTCGCGCTGTTGAAAAAAATCTCACAGCTGGTTTTGCATATTTTTTTCTACCATGTGGAAATAAAACTACATGATACCAGCTCATAGATATGACAGCTAATCTATAATCAAGATGAAATTCGACCTTGAATCTAAAACCAAGCATAATCTTCTAGCACAGACCCAAAGATTTCCTTGTCTTAAGCTCATCTAATTGATTTTGCTAGCAAATGTAAAAATAATGGAAGACTACTAAATAGCTTAGTTATAGAATACAAACACCTAATATATTCATATTGGAATGGAATTGTTTTCACACTATCCCCACTGAAGATCCATTCATGAATCCCTTCCCCAAACATGGTGTTTTCCTATATACAAGTCAGTGCCGGACCGAGCCATACTTGCGCCCCGGGCAGCGGGCGCCTGATTGACATGGTAATGGGCACCACGCCCCAGGGCAAGTGGCACATGCGCAGTCCTGCCCCCGGGCGCCAACTTATGAGGGGCACCTGATTGAAGTGGTAAGGGGTGCCGCGCGCCCGGGCGCGTGGCGTATGCATGGCCCCGCCCCCGGGGGCGCGGTGCCCTTTACCACTTCAATCAGGCACCCCCCCATAGGTTGGTGTCCCGGGCAGCTACCCGGCTAGCCCTCCCCTTAATCCAGCCCTGATACAAGTAAGCCAATTTTGGGCTATGTCTAGACTACATCCCTCTTTCGAAAGAGGGATGTAAATTAGACAGATCAAAATTGCAAACGAAGCCGGGATTTGAATTTCCCACACTTCATTTGCATAATCATGTCACGGCGTGCTTTCAAAAAACGCTATTTCGAAAGTGAAACCACGGTCTAGACGCGGTTCTCAAGAAAAGCCTTTTTCGAAAGACCCTGTACTCCTCATTTTGTACTCCACATTTTTTGAGGAGTACAGGATCTTTCAAAAAAGGCTTTTCTTTTCTAGACTGCGGTTTGACTTTCGAAATAGCATGATGCGATTATCCAAATGAAGCATAGGAAATTCAAATCCCGGCTTCATTTGCAATTTTGATATGTCTAATTTACATCCCTCTTTCAAAAGAGGGATGTAGTTTAGACATACCCTTGGAAAGCTAGCTTCTTTTTCCATGTGAGACATTTTTAAAGCATATTTGAGCCTTAAGTTGTTTACAGGAGTGATTAATATGCTATGGATATCTAAACAACTGACTGTGATCATAAATCAGATATTTTGATTGCAAAATAATTTTAATTGCTCTCATAATCATTTACAGATGCAAAAATCAGAAGCTTAGTTAAAATTTGGTCCTAAATGTCCACTGCCTCACAACATTAAAATCTTCCTCTCTTCATATTCGGCTACTTCAGTTTGCTACTCATGAATATTGGAACTCAGAATTGGTGCTGATTTTGTATGCTTCCTTTGTGGCAGGTGACCTTCTGCAGTGCAATGTGGACATTTTCACAGCTATGTGCTGTTATTTTTGTGTCATCTATTTAGTTTTGTTGCCCAGGTCACTTGTCCTTCCCTTTGACCTTCCTTTAGCAAGTACTTTGGGTCATTTGATGCACATACAAAATAAACTGGAGTACAAGGTGAGCCTGCCATAAATGCCATGAATATAAAATGCAAAAGGTTAACTGCCAAGGGAAATGCAATATAGAGAGATTTGCTGTACTCAGTTTCAGCAGCGAAATTCTAGTTATGATTTAATGCTACAAATAGAATGTCAGTAAATATCACTTAGTTTTATGTTGAATGTGCTGTGTTTTCAAGAGAAGGCAGAAAGGAAACAGTGCTATTACTCTCAGCAAAAATATTACCTAAACGACATGAGCAAACTGGAGTGAAAAAGAAATCACCCACTCAAATACAAACACTGTTCTGTCGCACAACTCACGCTCTTTAAAGCACATCTAGATGTGCTTTAAAGGTGTTCAGAACCTTAATATTCAAGAAATACCTTACTCTCTTCACCATAGTTTACAGATTAATCATTAATGGAGTCTTATTCTCAACACCTGTGAGAAGTAGGGAATCGTTATCCCCAGTTTACAGATGGAGAATGGAAGCATGGTATAGATTGAGACCCAGATCCACAAAAAGATTTAGCCACCTAAACTGCTATTGAAATCAATGGGAGTTAGGCCCCTAAATGCCTTTAATGATCTGGGCCTAAGCGATTTACCCAAGATCACATAGGAAGTCAGTGTGTGAACAGGGAGTTCAACCTTAGTCTTAGGCATCCCAGTCTAATGTCCATTCCAAAAGCCCACATTCCTACCTCTATGCTGTGCCTGCCAATCCAACAGCTCTGACAACAAAGACAGATACATTTCTCATGTGCTCTCTTGCCAGTGAGTAACAATATATTATTGAGCATCCAGAAAAAGAATTTTACTGTTTGTCTCAATTAGGAATGTAAAATCCCATTAAAAATGCTAACTGGTTAAGCATTATGTTTAACTGGTTAGGCTGGGCTGGAGCAGCCCTCTGCCCATGCTGTGCTGCAGGGGACTGTTCCGGGTTGGGGACTGCTCCAGCTTGGTTGGACTGCTGTTTAACCACTTACCAGGTAAGCCTCACCCAGTAAGCCTGATGCTGGTTAACTGGTTAACCCTTTACATCCTTAATCTGAACGTTAAATTGTACTGAGAGTGGATGGCACTTGTACTGCCAAAGAGCGAGTTACTCTGTGTTTCTTTCTTATTCTTTTTTTAAAGAAAAACACATAAATTCCTTTTAAGGAATGTTTCAGCTTTTCTTTAGCTCCTGGTTTGTTTCTGCATAGACTCTGGTCTTTGTAGTTGCAGGCAGGTTCATAGTGAACACATGGATCTTTAAAAACAACTAGAAATCCTGTGGCACCTTAGAGGCTAACAGATTTATTGGGGCATAAGCTTTTTGAGGTTAAAACCCCACTTAATCAAATGAATTGGAGTGGAGTTTACAGAGGCATGGGGGGTGTGTGTGTGCGTGCATATTTATATGCACATACAAGTCAGGGTGGAAGTGGCTCATTTACAGCAGTTGATATGGAGATGTGGCTATCAAGAGAGGGCAAATTGCCTTTGTCGTGAATTAACCAGTTAAGATCCTTATTCAATCGTAAATTGATAGTATTGGATTTGCAAATGAACTCCAGTTCAGCTGTTTCCCTTTGTAACCGGGTGCTGAAATTCTTTTGTAAAAGGATGGCTACTTTTAAATCCATTATTGAATATCCAGAGAGGCTAAAATATTCCTCTTCAAATTTGTGTTCCCTTTCCTGATGTCTGATTTGTGTCCATTTATCCTTTGGCACAGAGACTGTCCAGTCTGGCCAATATACATGGCAGAGGGGCATTGCTGGCACTTAACAGCATAGATCACATTGGTGAATGAGCCTCTGATGGTGTGACTAATTTGGTTAGGTCCTGTGATGGTGTCGCTTATATAGATATGTGCCGAGAGTTGGCAATGGGGATAGGTTCCTGGGTAAGTGTTTCTGTGGTGTGGTGTGGTGTGTTGTGTGGCTGCTCATGAGTATTTACTTCAGGATGGAGGGGGGGCTGCCTGTAGGTGAGGTTTGGCCTGTCTCCCACACTCTGAGAGTGAGAGGTCTCTCATCCCCCTCACGGACCTCCAGTGTGAAGTATTTCTTTTCTGAGTGCCCAGTAGGTCCCTTAAAGGGTTAATTTGTGCTTGTTAATCATCCAGTACACAAGCAGGATATCTGGGCTTTTTTTTTAGATAAATGTGAGAATTCCGTTCTTTGTATTGATGCTGAACAATTAACAGTGGCCCGAACCAAAACTGCAGGCAAGTAGTTCAACACTTGTGTTATGGACAGGAATAGCACTCACAGCATCTAGCCTATAATACTCTGTTCACATGGTAAAGGTTACAGGGCATAAAGCCAGTCAGTCTCAACTGTGGGAACAAACTAGCTGCAGCACTTAACTTGACAGCTTGGTTTAAAAAAAAAAAGGTTCATTTTTGGTAGAATTAGTTGCTAAACAATTTATTTTAAAAACATAATGATACCAAGCACCATCCAGACATCTGGGAAAACACAGTATACTCCCAGTTATCCCAATAGCATGGGGAAATTGATTTTATTTAGATGATCAGGAATTTGGATAATTGAGAGGACAGGAGCCATTCAGCAGCAAGGTGGGTTCCTGCAGTCCTAGCCCAGGAACTCCAATTTATTATTTGAATCTCTGCATTATCTGAATCCTTCCCTTGCCCCCTAGCCTGAATTACTTGCCATGTCTCATGCTTCAGAGAAAGGAAGGGGGTTCAGATAAAGTGGAGTTTTGGATAATAGGGTTTCAGAAAAACAGAAGCATAATGTAATTTATAAAGTGGAAGTTATGGCTAGGTGGGACCAAGAGCTGCTAAAATGTTGGGCTCACCCAAAATCAGTGATCCCTTCCTTTCAGTCTGGTATTCTCCAGCTGAGCTCATGTCTTTCTTCCATTTCTGTCTCCTTGATCTTTCTTTCCCATGAGACCGAACTGCCTATCCCACAGGCAGGCAGCTGTAAGCTGTACTGTTCCTTGAGTCAATCAGTGCTCTGATTGGGCAACCTTGGATCTGAAACCACAGTTCCAAAACTCCTGCCTTAATCTACTCCAGTTAGAAATGGGAACTATACAAAGCAGTGAAAGCCTCCTAAGTAAGAACCCTATTGCAGCAAAATGCTACTGAGGATGCATGTATTTTTAAAAGCAAACACAAAAATGGGAAGTGGTTCAATATCAGAACTTTTTTTCCAAATAGAACATTTAAAACATTTCTAAATCAGTTTTTAAAAAGACAATTACAAGAGGCTATTCTGGCACAATTTTCAGCCTCCCAAGCTGTGCACATGAGTCTTTGAACACATGCAGCACAGGATTTTTTCAAAAATTAATCCCTACAACTTTTAGCATGCAAATGTGAAAGACTTTTTGCAAACTGGCCCTAGGAGTTCTTTACACAGAATCATGCAATGTCAGGAGCAAGTGCCAAAGCAATTATTTTACATCCAGATCTTTCGGTGAATCCAGTAGAAATGTACCTATGGACTTAGGTCGAGTTGGCTTGGGACCATATCTCATGTATCACTCTGTTAGAAACTGGAACAATATATAGCAGGGCTGGTGAGAAAACAAGCATTTGTGTTCACAAAATGTTAGTCCCAATCTTCATGACAACATTTTCCTAAAATTCAATATCTTTCTGTGAAACACTTCAGTTTTGACAAAACAGCATTTTTTATGGTTAAAAGCTGTGTTGAAGTGTTTTAAACCAACTAACGCACAGTACTGAACAACAACAAAAAGAGAGAAAAGAATAGTGATTCATATTTACGGAGAGGCCACACACAGCTGGTAAAAAGAAATGGTGAAATTCGATGTAGACCAAGGCTTCCTGAAAAAATGAGGAAGAACGGCTCTTGTGCAAGAGGGGTTTTTTGCGCAAAAAGGAGCCATCTACACAGCTCCTTTTTGCGCAAAAGCCTCTTGCACAAAAATGGCCCCTAATTAATTGTGCAAATGAAGTATGGCATTATGCTAATCTGCACTTCATTTTGCATAGGCTTTTGTGCAAGAGAGGTGCAGTGTAGACATAGCCCAAGAGATTAATTCATTCCACTGGATTTCAGTTTGTTTCTTCAGTAACAATAAAGGCTTTAAAAGCAACCAGTCAGCCTCCATGCTAGATATGTTCACTATCTGGGATTAGTACTATTGAAATCTCAAAGGGATCCCCAGTAATGGAAGCACTGTCTTATAAATACCCAAATTTTGTTTATTACATATTCATGGAATACCTGTACTCATTCTAAAACAATGGTATGTTAGATTTATGCTTGCATTGTATCTAATCCACTTAACAGAGGCTTTAGTTATAGCCAGGTATGACCCAGGAGACTTTCCCTTTAATAAATGGACCCTTTAAAGTTACCCTCTTGTTACAGAGCACCTCACCCAGGTAGCAAGACAGTTCAGAGAGGATGTCATTGACATATTTCCTGCTTATAGAAACTGACAAGCTTCTCCTGCAAACTGACTGGCTGCAATTGTGAGGATGTTTCCTTATACAGGAAGCCCAAACTCAGTAAGCAAGTGTTAGAATAGTCATCCACCAAGCTCCTTGTCATTGAGTATCTGTAAATCAGTTGTACTTGGTCCCAACCAAATGAAATAGAAAAAAGTAAAGCTTTAATCCAAGACTTTATAGGAGCTTTTGTATGTGGGTGGTTTTGTTTTTGCCAGATACACAGTTAACACTGGTTGGAAGCATTTGTGCTAGCATAATTTCAAATATTATCAGCCTAATTATAATTATGCAGATGAAAGATACACGATCGGTTTATTGGTTTACTTTAGTCCTACAAAATGAACTTCAATTTTTCTGTAGGTGGGCTTTAAAACCTCAACACAAACACTCACAAACCTAGTTCTACTATGTGCCAACTACATGGAAGGAATGCAATTCTATCGCCCTGGGCAGCACATTGGCTCTCTGTACCGTCCTCAATTCTTTTGAGCTCACTTCTGCCACCTTTACTCACAGCGAGTAGCCAACTGAAATCATTGCAACTGTTTAGGTAGTAAGGGACAAATCCACATTATGTAAAGTGTCAGAATCCCGCCCTTGAATTAGTGTCTTCTAAACTTATTATTTATAACTTTCCTACCACTAATCAAATTGCTCTGCTTGTTCTATAAGGGTGTGTCTAGACTACAGGGTTTTGTCGACAAAAGTGGACTTTTGTCGACAAAACTATACCTGCGTCTACACTGCCACTGAGTTCTGTCGACATACTCAGCAGTTTTGTCGATGGCTGTAAACCTCATTCTATGAGGAATAACGCCTTTTGTCGACAGAGTTCTGTTGACAGAAGGTGTTATTGCATCTACGCTGTCCTTTGCGTCTACACTGTGATGTCGACAAAGTGGCTTGCTTTGTTGACAGATCTGGATGTAGTCTAGACGCTCTTTGTCGACAAAACTTCTGTCGACAAAAGCCTGTAGTCCAGATGTACCCTTACATAGGAGAATGGTGGTCCAGGCTGGAGTAAGCAAATAAACTCATTCATCCTATTGTCTGTGAACTGCTCTAATATCCTAAATCATTGTTATAGAGAGGTGAACACCATTTCAGTTGTGATAATTCCTGAGAGAGTATAGCTGAAGGTGAAGAAATCCTTTCCTCCCCTCTTCTCCTTCTAAAAACAAATAAAGGAAGTTTACCTAGGTGTCTTAATCTGCTTATTTCAAAGTATGCTCTGAAGATATCTGTGACAAAACATTGTATTGTAAAACAACAGGTTTATTCTGATTTTACAAATTCCTAAATCAAGAGCAAATCCATACGGGTCAGCAAAATTACATCAGTGTAAAATGGTATAATTGTGAGAGGAATATAGCCTATCTAGCTCTCTGTTGGAAATATACTATAAGTACAATTGCATATTAATGTGTATTCTTTAAATATTATTATATAAACTATATTATGCTTGCAGACTTGAGAGAGAAATTGAAGCTCTGGAAAAGAGAGCTGAAAATCTCAGTTAATGAAGAGGCAATTTTAAAGAAGCTTAAATCAGTTGAGAGGACAGCAGAAGATATCTTAAAGGTTAGTGTTACAACACTTTAGAAACAGAATGATTTGTTAGAATAACAAATTTAAAAGGAATGGAATGAATTATGGGATTGATGAATTACAGGGTATTTCACCTCATTAGTTCAAACCTAAACACAAAAGAGTGACCAAAAGATGCTGCCATCTAAAGGCTACAAGCTCTATTTGGAAAGAGTTTGGTGGTTTCAGTCCATTACTCAATGGAAAAATATCTACAGCATATCACAAAATCTCACACTACCCTTGGCAGCTTTGCAGGCAGTCTCAGCAGAGTGGACAAGGAATGAATAATAAGCATGTGCACTGAGCTAGCTTAAACCTTGATATGGTCACTTCAAGTAACTATTGTGATATCACATCACCCACTTGGTCTCTGGAGTATCCTGAGATTGACAGGGCTACAGACACTGTATTTAAACCCCTACAATTCTGTGGATATCCACACAATATCTGCAGATATCTTCATCCACTGATGTGGATATCCACAACTCATTTTTGTGAATATTCGAGCCAATAATACACACAGGGCTCTAGCAACCTGCGCTGCTGATGCTTCTGCTGATCTTAGCACCTGAGCAGCAGAAATGCAGCAACCGCTAACACCAGTCCCTGTGCCATCCCTTAGCCTCATCTGTCTCTGCCCTTTCACATCTCTTCCCCACAAGAACCTGCCCCATCTCTGCCCCCTTCCTCTCACCCTCGCTACCCCTTTGGGCCTTTTCAGGTTAAATGACAGGGCCAGCCACGCTCTGCTTCAGGGGAGGATTAATGGCCAGAGTCCCTGGAAAAATGGGCTCCCTTGGCCACCTGCCAAGTGCTTGCTGGGGAGCGATGTCAGGGCACTCCTGATGGATAAGCACCTGGTGGGGTGGAGAGGGATAATCACTAGTGCCCCAAGCACACGCCTCTGCAGAAGTGCCCTGAGTCTGCTTCCCAGTAGGAGTACTGGGGCAGAGTGGGACAAGCATCCCTAGGACAGATGGACACGTGCATACATGCGCATGCACACGTGTGCCTCCTGAGAGTGAAGTACCGTGAGACAGCTTTCTGCTGCCAAGGTGTGGATACAGAGGTGGATACACATAAAAGGCAGGGAGCAGATGCATGGTTTTTTTTCCAGCAGATTTTTAAAACTGTGCAGGGCCCTAAGTATATTGTGCACCAGTCATCCTCCTAAACGCACTTCAATAAAAATCTTATGGCACCATTAATCATTAGTCAGCTACACTCATAATGTCAACAGCATTTTTGTAAATCCCTCTTATCTCCTACTTGAAATGAGAGAACTCTTAACTCATTACTTCAGGAAAACCCTATCTAAACAGAACTTCCGCAATATGCCAGGAAAGTCAACACAGTTGGGGCCAGATTGCACAACACTTGCTCGTGCAAATAGACTCACAGAGTTCAATGGGTGTACTCACCACCACAATTGCTCTGTGACTTTGTCAGCTTCAGGGGGGAAGAGTAATTCCCAAAGTGAGACCCTCCAGTTAGAACACCCTGTCCTCTACACTCCAGATCTACTAATCTCTGGGTAGTTCTCCCCTGGCACGTGAAATTCTGAGAGAGGCCATCAGGAGCCAGAGACTAAGGAGCCAGGTAAGGCGAGATGACAGACAGGAGTGGAAAATCTTCCCACCACTGACCATGCTGCATCTCTCCTGTTGAGAGGGGGGTTTCCATTTCCAGGTATCTTCCAAATTGAGGTGCACAAAATGATAAACAGCTGTGCAGTAGAAAAGTCTCTGTGTTTTGAGTTAATTTCCTAAAACTGCAGTAGTCACATGTCACTTTTTGTTGCCTTCTTTCATAGTCTGTGAAGGCAGAGAAAGCAGACATTCATGAAGGTATGTTCAACCAAAGCATTTTATATTTAAAAAAAAATTGAATGTTTGTTGCATGAAGTCAATGAAAGATACTGGGGCTCTCCTATTTATTTATTTTTAACAGACCAAGTGGACTACATCTATACTAATATACCAGACCTTCCAAAATCCTTCAGACCTTCGGCACTGAAAAGGGCAGGGCATGCAGGGACGGAGGACGATGAAGAAAACAGAAGAGGTAAAGATTGGAAGTAACTCTAGAAAGAGAGCAGATTTGTAATGGTTCATAAGCCTCTTAAAAATTACAGCCAACTTATTTAGGGAAATGATAGAGACAATAGATAAGCACAAAATTCTTTTCTTTCTTTCACACACAATTCCATTGTAGTCATTTGTGTGGCACTGCTGTATAACTGGTGTACCATTGACAATGAGGTCCAATATTTTCTAGCACTTTTATATTTTGAACATTTTCTTCCAGTACATACTTCCTGCACTCGATACAACCCCTGTCTGGTTCTGACCCCAGTATGCCACATCATGCATTTTCTCTGAGCAATTATGCCTGCTGAGTGACGCAGATCTAACCATCCTCTGACCTTCACAAAGCTGCCCATCTCCACTGTCTTTAAGACCAAGCAAGTCTCTACTCCTGCATATTGTTACACTCCCTTGATTCCCATTAACTCCCACTGCTCAGCACCTTGCAGTAACTGGCCTCAAAAGACCAAGTTTAAACTGGTTTTCTCTTGTGTAATGAAGCTTCAAATAGCTGATTTTCTATCAGAGATGAGTCCCAACCAGAACACTATTCCTTAATATCTTCAATCTTTGAAGAGGGCCACAGGGGATAAAGCGGGAATTCAGTTTCAGAACCCACTGACCTGGATTTAGATTACAGGGTTGACAATTTTCACTATACTATGCTAAACCAAACCCTAGATCTGAGGGCATGTCTCATTCAGGATTCAAATTCTATGGCAGGATGAAAATTGGACAAAGAGATTTGACAAGTTATCCAAACCACTTATTACAAGGATAAGTTCTAAATATTTATTCCATCTACTGTGTTTTCAGTTTTTGGTTCTCTTGACAGCATTGTTTGCCATGGAAATTAAAGTTGAGAAAGACATGAAGACTGGGGAAAACACAGTTCTGTCTACCATACCTCTGCCATCTGATGAGTTTAAGAGTACAGGAGTGAAAGTCTATGACGATGGTAGGAAGTCCGTCTATGCAACATGGTCCAATTGCAGCGTAACACACAACGGCATAGATGAGCTTGCACCTGTTGAGGTGGAGGATCTTTTAAGAAAAGCAACTGAGCAAAATGCTAAATCTCCTACAGAGTATCACGAGCCCGTGTACGCAAATCAGTTTTACAGACCAACAACTCCCCAGAAAGACAAATTAGCTCCTGGAACAAATTTGGAAGACGCTGTTAAAAAAGAGACTAATGAACTTGGCAATTATCAAAATGAATCTTTCTATACCAAAGGCATCAGGCAACATGATAAAGAAAATGGTCTTGATCTTCCCAATGTAAAACTACCAAAGTCTCCCTCTCCAGGGTCTCAGCAAAGAGAGGGAAAGCCACAGATTACTCCAAAAAATAGAATACTACATAATGATGAAAGAGGAGTTCTACAAAAGGATTTGGAACCCTGTCACAAGACAAGAGAGAGCCATTGTGAGGCGATGTTTATGAACTCAAAGCACAGCAGCAAAAGGTCTCCTGTAACTCAGGATGCGGACGAAGACATTAGGTACAGCATTGTTCAAGCTGTGCCATGTTATGTGGATGATACAGAACCTGTTACAATGATTTTCATGGGTTATCAGCATGCAGATGAAGATGACGTAGCAGCAAGCAAAAACTTGTCCCGATATGATGGAATTATTCGTGCAGAACTGGTTGTCATTGATGACGATGATGAAGACGACAGCAAATCTGAAAGACCGTCATATCATCCTGTTGGCCATTACAGTCAAGTTTACCAGCCACCCAACAAACAAATAGCACAAGCACCACAGAATATCCCAGAGGATAACCTAGTTGGAAACGTGAATAAGTCATCCCACAAAAATTCCATATCACTGCAAGAACAAGAGGGAAGTTTGAGCTCTCCTATGTATCATACTCAACTTGATGGCCAGATATCTGGAGATGGTACAGAGGATCCCTCATTAACAGGTAATAAAAAAGGAAAGTCATGTCACTGCTGTTCACTCATGTAAGAACTGGTTACAATTACTTGTTTTTCTACTAACAATCTTTTTCACTTTCCCATACTTCTGTCTTATGCACAATTACTGATCAATGCCTTTACTCTTTATTTGTTAATGTACATTAAACTGAATTTTTAGTTCTGTAGAATGCTTTTTCCACCTTCAGCAATGCACTAATTGCTGTATTTTGAAATTATGACCATTTTGAAAATTAATTCTCAAAATCCTATTTCCATAATATTTCAAAGATTAAAAAAATAAAACTTGATTCTTGGTTCTTTTAGAAATGCCAAATTTAAAATCCTTCTTTTTATTTATTTATATATTTTATATATGTGTGTGTGTGTGTAAGAATAGATTCATTTTGCCTCTGTGATTAACAGCATTGCTTCTTACACTATGTATCTGTGCCCATGTTCTAATTACTTGCTGCATAATCTAATTTATGCCTTAAATCAGACTGTTTGACAAACAATGTTACACTACCCTTGCATCAGTTTTGCCTACCTTGCCTTGAATATGTTTATGCAAATTTTAATAATTTTTGCTAGCCTGATTTAGATATTTTTCTAATTTTTAAATTATGACAATGTAGTTTTCCTGTCTGTATGTTAACTTCAGTCTGTCTGTATTGTCTGTCTGTCTTTATTAAAATCTTACTTTTTCTAATCTGTTGACATATTCAGTCTTGCACTCTGTCTTGCTGTAAAATGTTATATAAGTATTAAAAAAGAAATCCTCAAATAGCAATAGCTGCCTATCAAAACATTAAACCAATGTGTTTTATATTTATACTGTAATTTAGTTACATAAGAATAAAGAGGAGTGTATTTTAATCAGCTGGTAAAAGTTATATTACATTTAAAAGAAAAAGACATCAAATTCAAATGCATCCAATAGCATCCTTATTCGGCACCTCTGCCATCCTCCAAAATTCCCCTATATTTTGCTAGTAGTTTGGACTGCAGAAGACATGCACGATTGGACCTAAGCTAACACTGGTGATCTATCAATAGTGAGATTATTGGGACAGGAGTGTCAATTTAAATATAAATATCTCCAGAGGACATGGATACTTCACTGTATCAAGTTAGGAATCTCAAGTACTGTTGGCTAAGTATCACTGTACTTGGAGAAGCTTCTGCATAGCTATTATGAAAGGATGCTTGCTTGCATTTAATTCATGTTGTCATGGTGCACCGTGCAGCCTGAAATTTTAAAGTGAACTTTTCTTTCACTCTCCGAAGCTGAATTTCTTGGACTGGTACTGCTGCTTTTTAATTTAACAGTAAACTAATGATGACTTCAGTTAGAATAAGTCAAGCCTTAAAAGTAGTAAAAATGTAAAGATAATCTGCTACATTCTTTTAAACCATTTTGATCTTTCCACTGATTTAAAAGTTGTATAATAGAGGAGAAATGAGTCATTGGACTCCTGACCTCATAGACATCAATAGGAGTGTTATTGACTTCAGTGGGGGCAGAGTTTCACCGACTACGTGCAATACTATTTCTAACAGCCTATTTTACCCAGTGGAACTTGGAAGAGGGCCACATCCCTTTCCTTCCCCCACACCTTGCCATATTAGATGGTGGAAAAAGCCAGGAAATGACTAGTATTTCCAAATTCCTTGTTGTCAAACTGCTAGTTCTAAAAAAGGAAACAAAACAAAGAAAACCTTTTATATCCAGAGTAACAATGTATTACAAGGGACTACTGCTTAGAGGGGGAAAAACTGTTTACAAATAAATAATTCTCTCAAATTCTACTATGATATCTATCCTGGTAACGCCATTGAAATCCATGGAGTTACACCTGGGATGAATCTGGCACTTTAACATTTATTGTTTTACCATTCCAAGGGCTTGTTTTGTGTTTGACCAGTAACTCTGGGTCAGATGCTACATTGTAGCAGAAAGAGGAAAACAAACTAGACAATAGAGGCTTGGAGAGCCAATAATAGGATGTACACATGAAGAGCATGTATGGGGGACTCTGCTAAAAATGAAGGGTAAGTGGATGGCAAATAAGATGAGAAAACAGATCTTATGGCAAAATTAATTTGAAGAGATAATCTTCAGAATAAATTGCTGTAGAGATTAATGGAAGTCTGGGACAGCTAGGAGGCACATGAGACATGATCTCTGCCTATATATCTATGGGGATTCATGGGTTTGAACCAGAGTTACCTGCATATTCCCATGCTTGTACTAGAATTGTAGAACAAACCCCTCCTACTCACACATCCCGAAGGTGTAATTAGTCAACTGCTTCCATAGGGCTGCAGAATGTGATGATCTAGACCTGTGAGTACAACTTCAATATATTAAATTTAATTTTCTTTATTAAATATCCAGCATGTGAATTGGTCTACAGATGTTTGAATGAGGCAACCACCACTTATGGAAGGGAAAAGCGCTTAGCGTCATACAACCTAGGAAGAATAGGATGAAATGAATAAAGGTATTTAGGATGAACAGCAGGAAAACTTCCTAACAAAGGGCAACATACATCCAGGTGGTCAAAATACCTATTTTTAAAAATCAAGTGCTTAACTGATCATTCTCCACACCATGCTCACATACAGGAAGTTTGGATAACAAATCTTAAGTTGGCAACCACAGAGCCTTTGGACTTGGGCTTCCCTAAAGCATTATCACGACTGTGGTTGCTAAGCTTCTTTTCCCCATAGATGTAGAGTGTAGCTAAAGGCATCTATGATTAGCAGTCATTTTCCAGTTTAATGTGCACTCTGTGGCCCCCAAGATGCTTGCTGAGCCTCATAAATCTAAGACTGAATCCTTGACTCCACTTCTCTCTCAGTAAATGGAGCTATCCAATAGGGGGGAAGACAGCTGTGACTGAGTGATTTTTCAGAGGAATAAGTCAAACAGCTGTAGAGCTGACAGCTGAAATACCCACTATAACTTTTCAAAACGTACTATAGAAATTGCCTTTAACTAGAGAAGCATTATATCATTTTAGAAAGAATCTTAGTATTTCAGCACCTGAGTTTCCATTGAGACTTTGAAATTAGTTAGTGCTTTCAGTCATAACTTATATCAGCCCTTAGTGCTTACATAGAAACTTCATTGCCATTACAAATTGAAGCTGAGGGAAGACTGTGATGTTGCTGTCCCAGCCCTACACCAGTGGGAACAGAATCACTTCTTTTCTGTATGTTAATTCAAAAGAAACAGAGAAGCTTCCAACTATTTTTCACTTTATGGTTTAGTTAATTTATTATATAAACAAAGAGTTTAATTTAATTACTCGTGTTTTTCCCAGTCAACCATACCATCTGTTTCCTGTGAATTAATATTAGAGCAAAAAATTAAAAGGTTTGAAATTTAGCCTCTCTTCTAGAAGTTTATGGATTCATTCTCTGTACAGTGCCTATGCTGTGACATTACCAGCACTAATTCTTTCTACTAATTTCTTTCTATAATACTAAAATAATGCTTAGGCTGTTGGATCTAACCATTGTGGGTAAGTGCATTTTTCCTTATTCTGAACAAGGATATTTAGAATCAGAAGGAGAAAGCTAATCATACCATTCACTGAGGTTTTCTGTTGTTGTTTTTTTATCCACAGCTCTGAGAATGAGAATGGCAAAGCTGGGGAAAAAGGTGATTTAACAGCTGGAATGACATGGGCTTTGTTAAACAAGAAAATAAAGTTAAGACTTCCTTTACCCCTGTTTTTCTGGACTTTAATGCTTGTTGCTTATTCTAAAATTTAAATATGTATTACATATGCAGCCCTGTCCCTTTGCAGAGAGCCAGAAACTTCACTACCATTTGCCCCAGACATAAGGAGGCAGCTGCATGGATAAGCAGTGCAAATCAAATCCTGGAGTCCTGACAGAGAAATGAAGCTACTACTGAAGTTAACAGGACATTTGTTCACATAGAACTGTCAGCTTTGACCCCTTATGAGGTATATACACCTACATGACTGCACCCTTGTGCGTGCACAGACACACATGCACACACGCACACACACACAGTAAACAATAACAGCCATGAATATAGCACAAATAAGCAATTAAACACTGAGGAAATTCCAGTAATTCAGTTTTCAAGGACACATGCACACATTTGAAAGTGAACCAGGGTCACTGAAGATGCTGTTGCAATGTATTTCTAGTGAAAGTTTATTAAGTTGAAGTTTAAAAGCAGCTATTTAAAGTATGATGGAATATAACTGCAGAGAGATTCCCAGAGCATAAATGGGTGTAGCACCACTGACTGATGGATTGGTAGCAATTGACAGCAGCTGAGGATATAGCTCAAAGAATGTTTTTATCAATAGTTACAGTTGAGACTGTACAGGAGGCTGGTAGTCAGCTGTACCCCAAATTCTCCTCTTTCATCCATTTAACTGTCACCATGCCAGCTGGGGGAAGGGCATTCCATAGCTGTACTTTTACATATGGGCAGTGAGCAGACAAAAGTTAATGCTGAATTGGGGGTGCCTTGCAAACCTAGGTCTAGTTACTTCACTCCTGGGCTGCCCCTCATCCTGTGAGCTATAAAAATATCTGACACAGACACCTTCTGAGATACATAGGGGTGCTTAACATGTAGGGCTGAAAAATCTCTCTTATTAGGACTTGACTCAATGCAGGAAAAAGAACAAATAAAACTGAATAAGGCTTAAGCTGTTGTGTGGCAGTTCTTTTCTAGTTGCATTGGTCTCCCTCTCACTCCTTCAGTCTTTAGCTCTCTTTACATTCTCCTATTCTTTTGCTTTTCCCTTTTGCCAGTTTTCTCCTTCTAGTCTGTCTACCCACATTCTCTTTCTGGCATTTCCATCCTAAGATGACAGAGTCCCTTCCTTTCTCCTTCTATGCTGGGGGGATTCCCAGTCTCCTTCTCCCCCCCATCCTCAAAGTTCTGGGACAAGGAAGTCAGAGGCATGGGGGTGTCTGAGGAGGCAAAGGGATTGATTTCACTTTAAATCTATTGGAAGTTTAACCCAGTGTTAGCAGAGATACATTTACTCAACTCCATCCATGCAGCACCAGTCCAAATGCTAGTGTGGGTAACAAGTATAACCATAGTTAATAGGGGTAGAATCCTCAGACTGACATGCAATGAGTGAGATGTTCCATGACTCAATACAGGAGCCCCTCAAGTATTCCCCCTCTCCTAGGATGTGTGTGTGGGGAGGGGAGAACCAACAGCAGCAGTTGGTGGAAATCCTTGACACCTGTGGCCAGATTAATCATCAGCAAAACAATCACCAGCACTAATTTTTCAGGGGCAGCATAGTTTTACCGTGACTCATCTCCTCCCTTCTTTAGCACACAGCAACTCAGTGCATGCTGTTGGTGGATAAGGGAAGAGAACACCACAGCAGATCATGCACATAAGTCTGTCAACCTCACCCACTAAAGAAAGACTCTTGGAACTTGAGCCCAGGGAAGCTGTAAGGGAGCAGGGAAGAAAGATGACAATCTCTGTAAAGTGTCACAATCAGTGCAATTGTGACCTCATAAGTACATATTTTTTATTCACCCAATTATCCAATATTTTGATATTAGTTATAAGAAACTCCTTTAGGCCACTTTTGTTTTATTGACCCTCTTATAACCAAGGCACTGATCATTAAACCCTAACCCATTGGAGCAGTTCTGTTAAACATCAATGACACAATGCAAGTGGACCCAGAATATGGCCTTAAAGGAGACATGCATTGCCAGACAAACTGTTCATATGATTTATTACACCATGTGTCAAAGGCTTGCAAGGAAGGGGTCCTGCTCATCTTTTCATTTGGTGAAACAAATGGGCTATGTCTACATTGGCATGATTTTGTGCAAGAACTCTTTTGTGGAAGAGTTCTTGTGCAAAAACTCTTCCAGAAGAGAGCATCTACACTGGCATGTTCCTTTGCGCAAGAGATGTGCTTTTGCGCAAGAGCATCCGTGCCACTGTAGACGCTCTCTTGCGCAAGAAAGCTCTGATGGCCATTTTAACCATAGGGCTTTCTTGTGCAAGAAATTCATGTTGCCTGTCTACACTGGCCTCTTGTGCAAGAACATTTGTGCAAGAGGGCTTATTCCTGATCGGGAGCATCATAGTTCTCGCGCAAGAAGCACTGATTTCATACATTAGAATGTCAGTGTACTTGCACAAGAACTGACAGCCAGTGTAGACCAGTGTGCCTCTTGCACAAAAACAGCCCCTAATTATGCAAATGAAGTGCTGTAATATGCTAATTTGCACAGACTTTTGCACAAGAAGAAAGCAGTATAGACATAGCCTAAATGCTAGCACCATGATCCCATGATTTATTTTTGTTTGGAGAAGAGCAGATAAGGTTAGTCTCATCATCATCTGTAGAGCTGACATGAGCAGCTATCCCAGGAAACCCTTGTCTGGAAAGCATGTGGTGGAAGAGATTAATTAAAAAAAACAAACCAGACCGTCTGTTCAGGTTCAAAAGGTTCTTTCGTAGGAATGAATCTTACACAATTTTTAATTTAGAAAATTCATAATTGTACAAATAAATGTTGCCTATAAGAGAAAAGCAGCAGAAAGCCAAAGGGAAATTTTCCTAATAAAGCTAATGTTGTGCTTTTATTGTTAAGTGTCTTTATCCCATTAAAAAGACGAGACAAATCTTTGAAAGTAAGGTATTTAATCATTTAAAAAAAACAAAACAAAACCAAGAATGTGTTCACATTTCCATGACAGAATGGACAATGTTTGAGGTATTAGAGTACATAGCACAAAGAGCTACTAGTGTAAGAACCACGCAAGAGAACTTTACAATGATAATTAAAACAAGCAAACCCCAGTGAAATATCAGCTTTTCATCTGTAGAGAAATGATTACATGCATATGCAGAGTGCCCAGTGATTTAGAGGACAGTAGGGTACCACTGGTTGCCAGGTTCCTGGGATTAGACATCCCTATATTCTATTGAAGCAGATTCCTATACTTTCATCCCCACCAATCCAGATCCTAGTATAATTCCTGTCATTTCTTTCCTTCTGTATCCACACACAAGGGTTTTTGCAAGTGCTTGCTCTTTTTACTCAGGTTCCTTTTCTTTTTGCTCCACTTCCTCCTTTCTGCTACCGCTGGTTCTTCTTTCCCATTCCTATACCCACTTGAAAGCTACCATAGCTGCATGGGGTGGGATTACCAATCAACAGCTTGGGACTGAACCACATGCTTGTGTGGCTAAGCTAGCTCCTGGAGGTAGCAAGAAGAAAAGAAGCTTGACCCCACAGCCTTAGCTTATAGCCCTCCACTAAGCTGCTCCTGCAACCAACTGCATGAGGGGGTACCAGAAAGAGCTGGAGAGAATACAGATAGGCTATAAAGGAGACAAAAAACACAATAAAAGGAGACAAAAAGAAAAACAACCCCCCCCCCCACACACACCATAAAAGGTTGCCACCACTTTATCACAATGCTAAGAGAATGGGGGGGGGGGGGGAAGAGGAAGAGAAGAGAGAGAGGTTTGGAGGAGTGGTACAAGTCTGGTTTCATATACCTTTCTTCATCCCCATCTCATCCCTTGCAGCTAGTCAGTGATCACCTGGTTGGCAAAAAAATTCTGTTATAACATACCCAGATCTTTATGCTTTGAAACATCAGGAACTAGATTATAGCATGAAAGTCAGTTCAGAGTTGGGTGCTACTGCAGTGACACATGCTAGTAAAACACTGCTTATAGCACGCTGGGACTATATAGTTGGCAGAGCTACTGCTGCCCTTAGACAAACACACAAAACAAAAAAATTAAAAAAAAAACCACACCTTTCTCTACTTGTATCAATATTGCTTATGGAATCCCTTGCTTCTCAAAGGGGGAAGGCACCCACAAACACACACACATAAGGTCTCTAATATTCCCATGCAGATGAAACAAAAAAAGATCATTCTTCTGTTGGATGGATATGCCAATTAAAAAAAAAAAAAAAAAAAAAAAGCAGCTCTGGGAAAGCAGCTTCTCTCAACTTAACTAAGAGGTCAAGGAAACGCTTCATTTCTCTTGCACTAACAGTGCCATATTTAATCACAAAGTGATGAGCAGGAATTTTGACGTAAAGCATGGCCCTTCAAGCCACAAGTGGCCAGAAGACACTGAATATTTTTATTCACGCAGTTTCTGTAAAAGTTACTCACACGTACGGAGGAAGCACCTAGTTGTAATGCAAGCATGGCTCACATTATATGACTTTGCAATAAAGCTGTGTTTTCTTTGTCCTGAGGGCTTTTTAAATAAAAATCTTGTGGTTGATGCAAGTTCTGAAGCTTAGCCCTGTTTGTATGCTATATGACCTGCTCTTAGAGCAGAAAATGTTTATGCATTGAACTGCAGAGAAATATGGCAACATAGTTCTTGATGCATCAACTTGTGTTTGTGACAGTCTCTGTGTCTAGATTTTTGGAGTGCACAATATTGATACCACATACGTTAAATAAGAGCCATTAGGCAGTACATTATTCATTAAGCAACATGGTAAACTGAACTATATGACAAGCAGATTTGGGACTTGTCTATTCAGTATTCCAAATAGTGTGCATGTAGGTTAACACAATTCTGATGAGATCAACAGTGATTTCCACCCCTTCCAACCAGTAGCTGGAATCATCATATCTCCTCAGCCTACATTCTTCAAAACAAAAAGTTAAATTACTGTATTAAAAATTATTGCAATAATTTTTACTTAGGAAAAGACTCCCATAAAAAAATCCAAAGATAGTTTGGGCAGGACTGCAGCATCCATCCTTAGAATCTGAACCTACATTTTCTTGATTATGAGAGTGCAGATGGATTAAGTCTTCACACACACAATTATTCTTCAAGTATAATTTCAGGAAGGTATTGAGGCAACAATTTTATCAGTAAGAATTCCTTGAGTGGTGCTTCACTTTTGATTTCACTGCAAATGTTCCACATCTATGTCCTTGCCAGAAATTCATAGTTTTCATACTTGGTGGATTGCTGTGAGGAAGGTAATAAGGAATGCTGCATTTCCACAGATGTAGATGGTTAACACTATTTGTTTAAACGTATGACCCTAGAGAAGAGAATACATGTGTCACAATTATTATGCTGGAAAGTACTTTACAATATGTGCTTTTCTTTGCAAGGTTGCAACTTGCCTCTGCCTCTGCCGACGTGAGTGACTGCAGAATTTGTATCCTATCATCATCAATCACTTCAACTGTAAAATCAAAGCAAATGTGTGGTTAGCCCGCTACTTGATAAAAGATAGATGATTATGTGGTAAAACATTGTATTAGCTATAAAGAAGTAATTCAATGGATGGAATGCCCTGTATAAAGGCTGATGAGCAGACATTTCTCCAGCCAGTTCAGAAACACCACTGAAAAGCCTCATGTCACATGTTTTCTCATGGCCTATACTTCACTGTTCAAAGTAAAAATGAAGATAAAAGTTGATGGAAATATGGAAGAGCTTGCCAGAAGCATAGAGAAAAAACTCAGTGTTTTGTCTTTTTAATGATGAAAGCTGATGGTTCTCAAGCAGGGGTATGCATATCACCATGCTACTCCTGAACACCTGCAATCTCAACACTTCTAGATATTTGCCTAGATTTTATAAGAGGCTACATAAAAAGCACTAGTGAAATCAGTACAGACAAAAAGATTCATAATGACTTTACACTGTTTTTTAATATTATACACTGAAATGTAAGTATAATATTTTTATTCCAATTGATTTTATAATCATATGGTAAAAATGAAAAGTACGCAATTTTCATTAGTGTGCTGTGATGCTTTGGTATTTTTAGGTCTGATTTTAATCTCTGGCATTAAGATTTAGGATTTCATGACATAGGGGCTGAGTCAAAAAGCTACACCAGCCCTTACAGTCAGGAAATCCTAACCAAAAGCGTCCAAAACAATTCACTTATTGGGACCATTTTTCAAGAGTGGTCAAATTTGCATGTAAGTTTTCATCCACTTGTATGCAGCTAATTCCACATATTCAATTAAAAAAAATCACCTAGTTTAGTAGGTTTTTGCAGGCATAGTATCAGAGGCTGGTTTAAGCCTCTCAACTGAATGAACTAATTTATCCAAGTGTTTGCATTTCTCCAGGGAAGTCCTATTTAGAACTAGTTGACAAACAAGATAGTGACACTAGCTGTATTGTTTGGTTTGTACCTTTGCGAATGAGACAGTAGCTATGCATCTCCAGAAGAACATCAATACCGACATGCCAAGCTACAAATCCAATCATTGTGTAAGTGTCCCATGGATCTGGAAGGTTGAGTGCTGGTAGGTCCATTCCCAGAAACATCGTCACCACTGTTAAAACAAAGTCATAGTTTAAAGTACTGCTCCTAAGACAAAGCAATACAAGCTTATGACTTGGTGGAGGAATGGTTATATCAAGAGTTAAATATACTTCTGGAGGATTAAGAGTGGAAAAAAAAAAAAAATCACATCCAACTATCTCCAACCATATGGTTCAGAATAACTGTGATCCTTGTTATACACTGATCCTATGAACTTAGCTCTAGACCAGGGTGGGCAATAATGTTTGATGAGGAGCTACACCAAGAATTTGGAAAGCGGTTGAGGGACACACTCTTCCATGATATTAATGGAGGAGGTGCAGGGTCTGGGATGGAGGTTAGGTGCACAAGGGAGCCTGGGGTACGGGAGGGAGTTTGGATGAAGGACGCAGTTGTGACCTGGGGCACTGAACCGGGGTGCAGGGGGGTTGGACTGTGACCTAGGACAAGGAATTGGGGTGAAGGGGTTTGGGTTGTGAGCTAGGGCAGGAGGGGACTGATCTGGGGCAGGGGATTGGTATGCCAGACCTGGGAGGAGATATGGGTACAGGAGGCAGGGGCAGAGGGTTTGGGAAGGGGTGTCAGAGGCAGGTTCTGGCCAGGAGACTTACCAGACAGCAGCCCGGCACTTCCCCGAAACAGCCTCCCTGCCTGCCCCATCTCTGCACAGGCTGCAGCCATGTGCTCTGTGAATAACTACCAGCCCTGGAGGGGAAGGGGCGTGGTGCTTCTTGGCTACCTGTTATTGAAACAGGCAGTGCCATTGGCCAGTTTCTGGCCAAAAACTAGCCAATGGGATTGTGATGGGGAGCGGGAGCAGCTCCTAAAGCTTCCTTCCTTCCCCTCCGGGCTCACAGATTTTCAAGTGAAACCACCCAGCAGCTGCATTTCTGAGTGGCATACGGGTGGGTTGAGATAAGCGGGGAACCTGCCTGAGGCTCCCCGCAACATCTGTGGGTCAGATCCAGAGACGTGGCAGGACAGATCCAGAGCAGGCCTGGTCTATACTCAGATTCTTTACCATATAGATTCTAAACATGCATCTCAAAATTATATGATCTAAAAAGAGGTTTCAAAAAGATCACTAGTGTGATAAACAGCTATAATGGTAACAATTGCCTCCAAATAAATAAATACATTAGAGTCATTCATGCTTAAATTTGACACTTTATGACTGGGTCTCAACAAAGATGCTAATTACCTTACCCATTACAAAGATAGCTTCCCCAATTATCACCTCTAATATCATTAGCTCACAGACATTAACATCCCCCCCTCATCCCACCTCTGTTCTGAAATTTGATTTGTCCTTTTTATATGTGTTCACTTTTTTTGATTGTATCCCTTTGGTATACATGGTCATGCCAATTTTCTTCCACAATTTGATCTGAGGAAGTGGGTCTGGCCCACGAAAGCTCATCGCCTAATAAACCATCTTGTTAGTCTTTAAAGTGCTGCATAGTCCTGTCTTTTGTTTAAGATTGAAGTAGTTATCTACATTAAGATCCATGTTTGTGCAAGCTAGTGTTCAACAACCACTCCATTTCTGCAAAAACCAATATTGCAAGACACACAAGCAAGTTACAACTAGGCTATAAACAATGAGGTACACTAGATATGCCTAGAATGGATTAAAATTACTCACCAGCTAGTATTCTAGCTGTTGTGCCAGTACTCCAGTGAACCCAGTTAAATATATGCCTTCTACAAGATAAAAGGTAATCGGTGTTATATCAAGTAATTTAGTTATCAACATGAAATCTTTCAAAGGATGGAAAAAGGATCCTTAAATAGGGTAGGTTATCTTGAAAAATTAGAGAGTTTATATCTGTGTAAAACATGCTAAAAAATCTTTAGTATACAATCAATGCAAACTGTTGGAGAAGTACATGACGACATTTTAATGAGCATAAATATCTGAGTACCTTGGAGCGTGCGGAGGGGGTCGGAAACCTGCCATCAGAGGTTGAAAGATTGCCAAAGCCATCACGGTACAGCCCAGGTATGGATGAAAGCCTGCTCGCTGAACAAAGGATTCCTTTTCATTAATACTATGACATTCATGCTGAACAAGGCAAACATCATTTAGACAAAGGAATACGTCAGAAACAACTCAACAGTTCCAAAGGCTTGTTTTAACCAATTCCTTCAGGGGCATTCCAAGTCCTTATCCTCAGCTACTTGTGTTCCCATCTCACCTTTTCATCAAAGTCTTGGCTATGAGCAGAGGCATATTTCCCTCTACTGTATGTTTTTTAAATTAATTTAAAACTGAATGTATGCAAGATAGAAGGCAGCTTGAGAAAAACAAAACGAGTGGAACATGGGGACAAGAGAGCAAAGGGACAATTAAGAAAAGAAAAATTCAGACTTAGGATTGGGATGAACTTGATGTCAAATACTATCACCACAGATAGGAAAACTGATCTAAGAAGAGTGCTTTATATGCCATCATTTAAAAACTAGGCTGGATAAAGCACTGACTAGAAAATTATACCACAGAGAAGGTGTGTCTAGACTACAGGGTTTTGTCGACAAAACTATACCAGCGTTTTACACTGCTGCTGAGTTCTGTCGACAGTATGTGGCAGTTTTGTCGACGGCGGTAAACCTCATTCTACGAGGAATAACGCCTTTTGTCGACAGAGTTCTGTCGACAAAAGGTGCTATTGCATCCACACTGTGCTTTTTCAAAAGAGAGCCTCTAGACTCTGTCGAAAAAGTGGCTCGCTTTGTCGACAGAACTGGCTGTAGTCTAGACGCTCTTTGTCGACAGAGGCTTTGTCGACAGTATCTGTCGACAAAGCCTCTGTCGACAAAAGCCTGTAGTCTAGACGTACCCGCGAGTCCTGAATAAACTGGACTGGGGAGCAAGGGGGGGGAAAAGAAAGTAGCAGATTAGTTTCTGTGGTGAAACTGAGATGGAAAAAGATCTAAGGGGGGGAGAGGGGTAGAAGTGGGCTTAAAGCAGGCAGAATAATTCTAAACAAGGGAAAACGAGAAAAGGTAACTGCACTGTGATTTTTTAATTGGAAGCAGCAATAAGCAGGAAAACAAGATAAATGCCTGATTTACACTTGTCATCAGGAGATTACTCAAGCACAGCCATGAGGTAATGGCTTTCAAGGCAATTTTGGGGGGAAGGGGATTAATAACTACCTGTAGCATGGATGGACAACAAAACAAAACAAAACAAAAACACAGATGTACTGAATTTACTCACTTCACTCCAGCCACCTCTGTATATAAACGGAAGAACAAAAGCGATGCTTGTAAGAAGCACTGTGGTCAACATCAGCATGCGATGTACCTATGAACATTTAAATAGTTTAAGAGTAGCAGAGTATTTAGGGGCGTTATTAAAATTAATTGTTAGAGTCTGCACTACATGGGCAGGCAAGCAGAGATTATAGTAAAGACAAAATCCATTGTAAATAGGAGACAATACCTAATGGAGCTCATTGTATTACACAAATGCAAATGAAAGTTATGGCACTCCAGGTTAAGTAGTAAGAGAAGATGTAGGAACATTAAAGTTTTATTCTAGCTATCTGTAATAAGCTAACACACAGCTAACTGGTATGCATAGTTTGTTGTGGGTTTTTTGCCTACCTGGAACCAAATCTCCTTTCCAAACAATGAATAAGGCCAAACAGGTTTGAAGAATCTGGCAACAATAACACCAATGCTAACTGTAGTCATCCATGCAACAAACATTAGTGAAGCTGAAGGAGAAAACAGCCACATGTGAAAATTGGGTTAACACAATGGGTATGAATGCAATTGACAAAATAATGCAGTAGGCAGGCTTCAGAATTTAGCATTAGAAAAACATGAGAGAAGGAGGTCAAACCCTGCTGGTACTGGATTAAAAAAATGCGTCCCACAAAGACGTGCATATACACATTAGTGTACTCATGCTACATTAGATATCTATTTTTTTTTAGCGGAGACCAGTCAATAATAGGATTGATCCAGCAGTGTAGAGAGATCAGTGTTAGGTCAGCGATAGCAGCACATTCATAAACGTACAGATTTCACTTCTAAACCAAAGGGCAGTGTACTGCTGCTTCTATGACAGGGTGGGGAACCTCAGGCCCAGGGGCTGAATGCGGCCGCCAACTTGACTGGATCTGGCCCCTGAGGCTCAGCACTCCTCCCCAGCATTGAGGAGCCGGTGCTGGCGCTCCAGCCTCCTCTCCACCCCCACTGTCCTACGGTGGGGCACAAAATCTACTAGGCTGCACCCCAATAGGCTATGGTGTGTGAGGGGAAATATAGGGCATGTCTTCCTCCTCCTCAGTCAGGGGCCACATCAGTGAAAAGGTTTGTCTTCCTCCCCCCCCCCCTCCCCGTGTGGCCCCCAACTGATTTCTGTAGGTCAGTGGGCCCTGACCCAAGAAAGGTTCCCCACCCCTGCTCTATGAGCCAATTTACTATGCAATAGCACAAGTCAAAGACAAAGGCAATAGTGAGCAACCTATGTTTCGTCTGCTGATCACAGATTTTTTTTTTTTTTAAATGAGCACCTAGACCAGTGGCAAGCAACCTATGGCCCACAGGCAGCCCATCAGGGTGGGGCGGAGGGAAGGGGAGGGTGTTCTACATATGGGCTGTGAGACATTATGTTCACCGATTCCCACACGCAGGGTTGCCACATTCTGCTGCTTTCCATCTGTGTAGCTTTTTTCCCCCTACTGCTATTAGTAAAGTGACATGCATATCAAGCCAAGGGCACATGAAATGAGGTGTGTGCTGATTGCATACAACATTGACTGTGAGAGTTCACCTCACAAACCCTAGGTATGCAAGTGCAGTTAGCAAAACTATCCTATCCCGGGAGACCATCTTGGTTACAACAATCCTGGAGGGCCACTCACGCAGCCTATTCACTAGCCTCGGCTAGTGAATTTTTTAAGTTATAAATCTAAATAAAATCTATTAGTTTAAATATAAAGCAGGTCTTCTTTAACAAAATGGAATTTTCATTCAGCTTTTTATGAACCAGCCATTTGTTTAAAAAAGTATTGGAAAAAAGGAACTTCAAAATAGAGATGCAATTCTAAATTCAGACTGCACAGTTACAAAAATACAAAAACAAAATTCCTTTAAAGCCAAGGGAGCTAGCGATGGGTTTGACAAATGAGTAAATAAGCTCTTCTCCAATGAATGCATAGAATCATGCAAAGCCACATTAGTCTGTCAGGTTTTTTTTAAACTCAAAGAAAAAGTGATCCTATTTGTCCAAGCAAGCTCACGTATCAGGAAAAGCAGATACCGCAGTGGATTGCAGATATACCAGAGGATGGGAAAATAGCTACTTTACAAAATTTTCATCCTCCTTTCTACAGTCATCAGGCCTCTTCAGCACAGGGCAAATCTTTGAAGTTAAAACTGTTACTTGCCATGAACTTTAAGAAGAAGGGGAGAGCGGGATCCCCCTACATCCTTTGGAGAGTCTGCAACATTGTACATTCCATTGGTGATCAGAGGCTGATGATTATGTTTGTGAATTAGACCACCTATGCAAAAATACAGAATAGTTTACATATAGTTAAAGTCACTGTGCTTGTACCCCTTCTCCTCCCATCTTTTGTTTACAATTCATGTGAGCACCATATGCTGTACAAACACAGCTGTCTCCCTACATGTCCCCTCAAGATTCTGAGTGGAATCTTTTGGGTTCCACAACTCCCAACAATTGAGTTATATTATATCTGAGAAAATCTTAACATGCACAGACAGCCTAAAAGAAAAGATTTCAAACACCTATAGATCTAATAAAGAGTGATGAGGATCTTACAGACAATGCTATTTAGTTTGATCCCTATTAAAAACAATATAGGATTCTCTCTCAAGAATCCTACTCCAAGCACCAGATGGTTATGGAACTCATTTGTATTAAGAGCAAACTAGATTTTTGTTACATTACCAGAGATGAGTCAGTACTCATTATATTAAAGTTGTTTCATAGAACCATAGAATACTATAACTGGAAGGACCTTGAGAGATCGAGTCCAGTCCCCTGCCCTCACGGCAGGACCAAGCACCGTCTAGATCATCCCGGATAGATGTCTATCCAACCTGCTCTTCAATGTTCTTTTTTAATACATCTTATATACGGAGCACGCATTGTTTGGCATGGTTTGAGAAATATGAATATTTAACCACATCTTCAGTCAGACTTACCCTCACTTGCCTCTCCATCTGCCAGAAATATGTAATAATTGGCATCCAGATTAAACCTCCCTTTATAAGCAGGAAGATGAAGGTTTCTTCTGAAAGAGCACTGAACGACACCATCAGCCACCCTCCAGGAGATATCTTCAAGGCCATTCTATGGAACAAGCCATGGACATTTAATGCTTGTTCTTTTCAAGTTTGAAAGATCCCACGTAAATTCACTCCCCTCCCTCCTCAAGGTCAGTGATTTGGGCCTGGCTCTACTTGGCCAATAAGCCAACATTTCACGAGGCATACCGGAGCAATCGACAAAGGCTTCCCTTGTCGACTGCGGCGCGTCCTGACTGCCCCGCCACACACATAGCGCGGTGGCCATTTTGATGTAAATGAAGCGGCGATTATTTAAATCGCCGCTTCATTTTCCTATGTCTAGTAAACTCATCTACATGGCTCCGTCAACGGAGCCATGTAGTCTAGACATACCCTAAGAGGTTTAATGACTTGCTTACACAGAGAGCATGAGGGTAAAAAGAGGGAAGAGTGCTTCCCCGAATAGCAGACTCGGGAAATTTGCATTCTATTACCCATTTGCCAGCCATATCAGCATTGCCTTGAACAAGTCACTTGCATGCTATCATTCTTTTACTCTCAGTACTCTTTGTAAAGTCACTCTGGACCACACACACACACACACACACACACACACACACACAGTCACTTATGCCATAGAGCTCCATCAGTATTAGCAATGGTAAAAGAATTGTAGAAAGTTTCCCTGGCAGAGTCAGGGGGAAAACAGGCCAGTTCCCCACACCACAAGAGAACTACCCCACAGGTTGTTCAAAGAAGCCAGCAACAGATCTGGATCAAGACATGCCATAAACATAAAAAAATGGCACTTTCCACGTGAGGTGGCTCAGTGAGTCCAGAAAGGGAAAGATCCTGAGGGTCCTTATAAGATAGCCACCTATAGAACTTTATTAGCACCATGAAGAGCTATTGCAGTATTATATATATATATATATATATATATAATAAAAATAAAAAACATCATCAGTGAGATATTGACAAATTAGGACACCATACCTCCAAATCCAACACAGGAGGAGTTCGCCCACTCAGATAGGCAGTATTTACATTAATATGGTGATCTTCATTAATACACAGATACGCATCATCATCACCCTGAAAATAAAAGCATTATTTTTTCTATTTTAGATCATTATAGACAAAACCATATGTTTATTCCAAGCTTTCCTGTTCATCTGTGAGATACCCAGAGTAACTCCACTATCATTACAGCAAGTTTACAATGGTACAACTAAACTGAAAATCTGCCTGTCGTATGTAAAAGCTCATGAACACACCTTTTTTGGGTGACAATTTGATTTTGTAAGTTCAAACACTGGCTAGAAAAAAAAACTGATTAGGTATTGAATAGCATGGAATATGCCAAAGCCCAAATTTACATTAACAAGCTGAAGAAACGAATGTTTTTGTTTTAACTCCAACAGTACAGCTGGCATTGTAAGTAGTGCATGAAAGAATAAAGGCTCACCACCAGGGGTCAGTGGTACTTTATAACTATGCAGTGAGCACCAGAATAGTCTGTAAAACAGTTTGTTCATGGTCTCCCGCAATCCAGAGACACAGTGTTTTGGGGATGCTAAATATCAGTGCAAAAAAAGGGGAGGGGATTTTAACTCAAATTAATAACTTGTTTATAAATAAAATTGCTTTGTAGAAAGTAATGAAGGAGCATCTCCCCACCTCTATTGCCAGAGCATCTTAAATAGCTTAAAAAAAAAAAGTAGATTAATTTACATCAAATTATATGATTACACCAACTAGAGTTAGCTGTTAAAATATTATTTCTTCTTATACTTGTAGAGTGAAGAGCTACTTTCTCTTGGGACAATGATAGATATAGAAATGCTTAGGAATGCTCAAGAAGGCTGTTGGATGGACATGGTCTCTTACACGTGTGGTTAGCAAAAAGGTAGTCCCGATTTGCACTTACCTTAAAGAGCCTCTGGCACTCTCTGAAAGAATGAGTACATGCCTTCTGTTCAGTAAGGAATTTAGATATACAGATTACTACAGTGGCTCCCAATCAGGGGTACAGATTCCCATGGTGGTACACAAAGATCTTATAGGGGATACATCAACTCATGTACTTATTTGGCTATTTTTACAACAGGCTACATAATCACTAGCAAAGTCAGTACAAAATACAGTTTTATACAATGATTTAGTTATACTGTTCTACATAGTGATGTGGAAGTATAATATTTATAATCCAACTGATTTTAAAATTATATGGTAAACATTAGAAAAAAAGTGAACAATTTTTCAGTAATAGCATGCCGAGACACATTTTTAATATCAATTTTGTAAACAAGTGGTTTGTAAGTGAGGCGAAACTTGGGAGGTATGCAACACAAATCAAGCTCCTGAGAGGGGCACAGTAGTTGAGAGGTTGAGAGCCACTTGATAAGAGCACAATACTTGTGATGGTACACCCCCATATTTTTATGGAAATATGTTTTGAATATGATATGCATAACAGGACAAGAGCCTATAATCCCTTGAATGTATAAATCCTATGTGTGTGCATATGTCATTCTTGTATGTGAAGTCAGAAATATGAAATGTAAATCTGTTTTATTAATTCTAGGTCGTCTAGTGAAAGCCATTAGTGGTACTTGAGGAACTTTATGGCCCGGTGATCAAGACAATGATCTATAAATGGTTGTTTTTCCTGCAAGCCCAAGTTGTGGCTGGTCCTACACAGACATGTGACCATGCCAGCTGGTGCTGAAATCCATCTTGAATTTCATATTTTTCCAGAAGGAAAGGGAGGAGAGAATTGAACAAACATTTCTCCCTTGAGGAAATTCTATTTAAGGAATAGGAAACAAAAAATGAGCTGGGTCTTTTGAAACAGAGGGGTTTTTTGAAACTTCCTCCCCATCTGAAAAGGAGATACACATGAAGAGACCTGAAAACAAAGAGTAATGAGGGAAGAAGCTGTTAGATGCAGGCCAGGTAAAACTCTGACTAAGAATTTTACCTGAAATAAGTACTAGGGTCAGGAGTTTTATTTTGTAACAATTTCTCTTAGTGTATGAGGCTTAGCTAATGTGTTTTATAAATAAAACACTTTATTATCAAGCCCAGTGCAAATATCTGTTACTGGAGAGTGGGGGGAGAAAAATCAACAGCTGTGCACATTTCTCTTTCATGGATGGAGAGCGAATTCTATGAGCTCTCTCTGTATAAAACTTTTACACAGAGTAAGATGGAATTTATTTGTGGGTTTGTTCCCTTTTGAGAGCTATGCTGCTGAGTGCTGTTAAGTCCCTGTAGTTGAGCCCTTCCAGAACTGTTATCAATGTCTGTGTTACTCTGCTGGTTTTGGGGGGGGTGGGGGGAGGAGGAGGCGGAGGCGGAGGCGGGAGGCAGCAACTCTGTGCCTTCGCTGGGTGAGACCAGACCATATGACCCAGCAGGACAGGCATTAGCAAAGCAGGTGACAGTCTTCAAGCGGACCTCTGAGATCCAATCAGTCACAATACTGTCTCACATTGTAACTCATAAGAGCCACTGAAGGGCTTTCAGGAACGACTGTGCCCACTAAGAACGTAAAATCCTGTTTAATTGGTTAAGCCGTTAAACATTATATTAACCGATTCAAGGGGGGAATGTGGCGGGGGGGGGGGAGAAAGAGGCCCACCACTAACAGAGGCTGCTCAGGTCTGGCAGGGAGCTGTCCTAGTCCCCACTGGTTAACTGGATAACCATTCACATCCCTAGTGATCATCACAGAACTGTAAACTGGTTTCTGACCAGAATAAGCAAACATACAGCACTTCAGAGATTCCTTTTAGGATAAGCAATGGAGAATAACTCGCCTAACTACACCTACCCAGGATTCGACCAAAAGAAGGTATGTACTCATTCTTTCAGGGAGTGCCAGAGGATTTTAAGGCAAGTGCTAAGTCAGGGACTACATTCTTCTTTTCATACCCATAAGAGACCACCTCCATCCAACAGTGCTCTCGAGCCCCACACGGGAGTAACTATTTAGTGTGAAAAGTGCTACTATCACCTCTTCCGGCAGCATTTCAGTTTCTCTTGTGGGGTTCTTAGACTACTACTCAGGCTTAACTCTATTTACTTTCAACAAATCTGATAGATGTGCAGCTGATAATGTTGGGGCAACAGGAATCTTCATTTTCAATTTCTTGACTAAGTATAAACTACGTATTTTGTTGTGCCACTTGGATGGCATAGGAAATACTGTAAAAAGACTACTCACCATCCACTGGTCATGAGATAATGCAAAGGCTATATAGCCTTCACTAGGACCACTCATTTCAATAAGCATTGAGTGGTTATTTTGTTTGAACGACAGAAAGAAACAGTCGGCAGCCCCAGGATCACATTTTGGAGGATTCCTTATGCAGAACTTTGTATTTCCACAGCCTGAGGCATTAAACTAGACAGAGAAGTAGAAAATTAAGTTAACAAAACAACCTGGTCATTCTCCATCCTACCCCACCCCATGTACCACTACAATTAATGTGGTCCCAATTAAAGAAGAAGAGAAGATTTACACAGAAAATGCATAAAGAACCCCTTCTTCCTCACTCAGCCAATAATTACTAACCAAGATTAGAATTCACGGTCATGGTAGTTATTAAATTGTGAGCTTTGAATTCACCAATGCATTTAAATGAAAGAGTTTGACATCATAATGGTAACAAGGCTATAATTTTGGAGGTGCAATACAATCCCCCCTCCTGTTCAAGGATATTTCTTCTGCTTAGTAAAATATGTTATAATTAACTTAAGTAAAAAAAAGCTTTTTTTTTTTTTTTTTTTTTTTTAAAGAAACATTTCTTGGTATCTCACTTTTTGAACTATTCTAAGTCATTAACAGCCCCAAAGTGCTTAAGTTATTAGAAAGCTATTCCTGTGAAGTCTTGCCAACTCCAAATAGTGCACATTATAGGAGAGGAAAAAAAAAGTCTGTTTTTCCCCTATTGGTTAATAAATAAACTCACTAAGAAAAGTTAAGCTGCACAGACATCCGATTATGGCATTGAACTCAGGGTTGTTCACCATTTTAAATACAGCAAATTCAAGTTAGCAGTAAATGGAAGAGATGTCATATTGCTAAATCTGATCAAGTTAAATGATAATGCTATTGCCTGACAATGTTGCCATTTTGGAACTTCAAGACCCAGTAATGGAACTTCATCTGAAGAAAACTCATGTGAACAAGAGTTATAAATTAGGCTCACCCACTCATGTATAGAAATAATCCTTGTTTCTACCTACCTTCTTTTTATTAAACTTGAGTTTTATTTATACAGAGCCACAAATCAGCATGGCTCTTAACCTGGGGAGTCATTTTATGCTCCATGTATAAACTTATGCATTTTATTTTTTTGACTTTTTACCAATCAGAGCTTGAACTGAGTTTCCGTACTTCATTCCTTGTCTCTTAACACCTCAATAGTTAATAATTGGACAGAGACAATGTGGGTAAAGTAGTCTTATTGGACCAACTTCTGTTGGTGAGAAAGACAAGTTGAGAAAAAAACAAAGAGACATGGAGAGAGAGGAGTTGGTTCAATAAAAGAGATTACCTGACCCACCTTGTCTAATAGACTTGGATGAACATGGCTATAACGCCACTATATTAAAAAAAATCTGTTATCATTTCCTATCTTCTGGCAACACAATGGCTAAGAAAGCATTAACTGCAGTCCTCCTTTTGAAAAAGCTCCTACTGAAACCAGGGATGAGAACTGAATAAAGACTGCAGAATTTAGCTCATAATAGAGATGTGATACATACCGATTTTGTTAGGTGAGAAACTGGCTGGGAAGTTGGCAGAGTCTCTGGTGTAATACTTGTAGGAGTTGTCAAAGGTGGTGCATTAGCCTGGGAAATAACAGGGCCAAGAATCTTCACCCAAAAGAGTTTATATTTCTCTACAACTGTGGCTCTGGAAAAGGGAGAGGGGAAGAGAAGTGACACAAACATTCCTCACTCAGTACTGAGTATTTCGAGTACTAATGAATGACTGAATAGTACATTACAAAAAAGGAGGAAGAAACACCTATATTTAGTTGGCCACAAAGGAACATTATGCTTGTCACATTGCATCATACAACTAATCTCGTCAAACTTGGCATCTACACCAGTACCTCATATTTTGGGAAAGGGAAGGGGGAAATGAAAAACCTTCACCGAGAAAAATCTAGGTGACCCAGCTTCAGAAATAGATTCAAGACAGTCACTCCCCAGCTGCCAGCTACATAATTTGAAGCATCACAGAAAGGTCAGGATGCATTTAGTTTCTATGAACAGCCATATAATGGCATGGTACACATGCAGTTTTATTTAGGAATTAAACTTAAAAAAAAAAAAAAAAAAAGTTGCACATCACAGAAATATTTCCACTGCTACATTTACAAGTCACTCATTGCCTAGAACTAGGAAATATCCTAAGTAGTAGGCCAGTGTCAACCAGTAACAAGCCTTGAAACTCTCTCCCCCCCCCAACTTCAAAAGAGGAGAGAATGTTGATGATTTTCTACCAACAGCAGAGCCAGTTCCCCCAGAGACATTGCTTGGGTGCTATTTATGACAGAAAAAACAGTGGGTTTTCACCTAGTTTGCATTTTTGTAAAGTAGCACTAATACTTTGTTGACTTACAGAAATTGTACATGTTCTGGTGCATCTGGCGGAGAAACCCAATAAACCTCTACATGTTTCTTTTTTGATTTACTTGTGTGACTGACAGCAGAATTCTGAAAGAGACATATCTAGAATCAGAGAGACCCCTCACGTAGGTGTATACAGTATAAAATTATGTACATACAGTAGCAGTACTCCTGTAGTTATTATACAAATTAACACAAGGGTGCACCAGAGACACACTAACTGAGTCATGAACAAGCCCACAGACCCAACCCAATGGCTTCCGTTTACAGTAGACTTCTGATAATCCAGCACCTTTGGGACCCACGGGGTGCCGGATTATCGGATATGCCGGAGTATCAGGAGGTACTCCGGCGGGGGGCTGTGATGCGTCTGCCGGGACCCGTACTGCGACTGGCAGGTGGGGAGGAGGGGGAGAGTCGGTGGGGAACAGCGCAGCAAGGGCAAACCCTCCACCATTTTGCAAGGAGACGGGGGAAGCCCCGCGCAGCCGCTGGCGACAGGCCAGCTGGGGCTGCAAGCGGCGGCGGACTTGGGGAAGCGGCGGGGCAGAGCAGCTGGGGTGCTGCCAGGTTGGTCCCGCAGCACCGCCCCTCGCCTCGCCACCTCTCCTCCGCCGCCGCTTGCTGCCCCAGCTGGCCTGTAGCAGGCAGCTGCGTGGGGCTTCCCTCGCCTCCCTGCAAAACGGGGGAAGGTTCACACCTTGCTGCCGCCGTTCCCTGCCAACCCCCCACCCCTTCCGCCCTCCAGCCGGACTCAGTGCGGGTCCGGCAGACCCGTCACAGGGGTATAATCCCCTTCCCCTCTCCTCCCCTTCCCGGCCTGTGAGCGCACTTGGGGCTCACTGGAGCTCCAATTGTCCGGCTGGCTGGAGCACTTCCGGGTTCCAGTTGGTGCCGGACTATCAGGAGCGCTGGACCACTGGATGTCGGACAATTGGAGTTTTACTGTACTAACATCAGTGGGAAAACAGTTGGATCCTATGAAAAGGGAGTCAGTTATAACCAGGCTCTGGATGTGACCAATGTCTGCAACGTATATTGTATGGAGTGTCAGGTGTTCTACTTACTATTAGCACACTGAGCAAATATGAACTAAGAAGTATAATCCATTTGCTGTGTGCAGAGCCAGTTGGTACTAATCATTTCCCATTAGTAGTAGCTAGAGGCTATGGTCAGAGCCAACTGCAGATAGCCACACCTCCACCTGCAAATCCCCTGCTTAAATATACTGAGCTGGCTGCCTACACAGAACTAGAGAGGCTAAGAAGCTTAGGCTAGGTCTACACTGATTTTAGCCATTGGGTGTAGCTACACCAATTCGTCATAGGCCCGGTTTGAAACACGCCATACCTTTACATGTCCACATGTCAGGAGCTGAGAAATCCTTTCATCGTCAAGTATAAAAGAGCCAACTGCAGGGCCATCCAAGTTTTCTGCATTCCTGGCTTGTATGAAAAATCCTTCAAAAACTGGACCAGATAAACTAACTGAAATAAGGAGGGGGTGAAAAAAGAGTTAAGGTATTTCCAATGTAATCTATGAAGGTGAAAGTGAAACATGCTTCCCCTGCCCCCCCCCAAGCTTTAGCAATGGCCATGGTATCACATTATTTTAGAGGTTAACTGCCCTGACTTGAATCAACACTCATTAGCATCATCAGGACATTTCAACTTTCTTAGGATGTAACTGTCTATGGTCCTTGATCCAGGTAGCCACAAAAAACCTACAGAAGGTGAATGTGAGACAAGACCATAAAACAATGTCTTTGTTCACTTTACAACAACCACAATACTGGACACAATACCTTTTATATGGTCTCCTGGTCTAAATCCAGTCACATTCACTGAGATAGTGTGCACAGGTGATGGTTGTGGAAAATGTCCATGGAGAGGCATCATACTACTGCAGGCTTCTTTTACTTTTCCATTTGGATAACCAGCCACAGGAACAGAAAGGAAGGTAAATATCCAAAGAGTGAAAGTCAGTCCAGGAGACTCCATCTGAATAAATTGAAGTTACACATTATTAACCAAACCCAGTCTTGGGCTAAGCCCGTGCCACAATCTTCAGTTCATTCTGCAATCAGTCCTAGAAAAAAAATAAGCCAGCTCCAAGTAGGGATGTAAGAGACTAGTCGACTACCCTATAAGCATAAGCTTAATCGGATAAATGAGTAGTCACTCGACTAGTCGCTTCCCCCTGCCTTGCTGCCTCTATCAGAAAAAGGCAGCAAGGGGGGGGATGGGAGAGCAGGAGCCAGTGCTGGGGGAAGCTGGCTTGGAACCATCTCCGCAGGGGGCAGGGCAAGCAAAGGCATCCCGACTGCTGCGCCTCGTCCTTTGAAATGTACAGGAGCCACAGGTGGCTCCTGTACATTTAGAAGGGAGAGGTGCAGCAGGATAGCGAGCACCCCCTTATCAACTAATCAAGCAGTCAATGGAAATTCCATCAACTACTTAATTAGTTGATTAATCAAAATTTAACATCCCTATCTCCAAGCAGGGGACTGACTCAATCCCTCCCCACATGGCATTACAATGTTTCTCATCTCCCAATTCTAATCAGATGAAGCCCACCAGTTACATGGGACATTCAGGGGTTTAAAACAAACAAACAAACAAACAAAAAAAACCCTAATAAAATACAAATGCGAAGGATCATAGTATTTAGGAACTACAGAAGCCTATGACAGGTCCATATGTTTATTAGTCAGACCCACAAAAAAGTTCAAATCTACATCATACTGATGTAGAACCAGTCACACTGTATATATTTATTCCTTTTTGCATGACTAAAGATTCCCCAGTGACAAGATCTTCCCCAGCGATTTTAATGGCCAAGCAGTTTCTTTAAAGTCAGGTGAAACGAGGTTGAATAGTGTGACAACACCCTAAAGGAAAAAAAAAAATCAACCTATAGTTTCAAAGTACAAAGTTACAGACTAGAACTAAACTCTGATCTTTCCCTCTGGACAAATATTTGTCTATGAGCTTGGGGGCTGGAGAGAGTGTGTGCGTGCGGGGAGTGGGGGGATGGTATTGTCAGTAGCTACACACAGGTTTTCCCAAAGCATCCCTCTCCCCCAAGGAATCATCTTTTGGAATTCAACAGTACTGGACACTGTTATACCTTACACATATGAAAACCAAACATTGATGCAAATAACCATGATGCATTAGGATTGAAGATCATAATGGAGGGCAATATAGATTTGACACATCAGATTATTTTAAAATAAAGAACATTTACTTTGTTCTGTCACCATGAGGGAGTATGGCAGAAAGAAAGGTAGGTCTGGGCTTTTAATGTTAAAATTTAAGCACAGTGAGATCTTTTAAGGGGATGAGTTGCTAGTCTGCATGTTAAGCAGAACATTGTAAATAGAGTTTTAAATTATTATATGAGGAAATTGTTCAAAATAAGAAAACATTGGATAAGGATTTCATCTCATCCTTGCATTAGGATACTGTTATACCAACAGTATTTGTGTACACTATACTAGGTTCTATACTTACAGATATAAGACAGACATTTGCTATTATGCACAACATTGTTCCAAGACAGTATAATTTCAGGGCAAACTTATTAAATGGTACCTGGGTGTCTGACATCTTAACCCACGATAAAACAACTATTTCCACGATGGTCAAACAAAATGGTTTAAAAAAAAAAAAAAAAAAAACCCACACACACACACACACACACTCTTGAAATCTTCACCCTCACTAAGACATCTCAAAGTTTAAAGCAGATTACCAAAGACTAGTGTTCCCCTTTAAAAACAGAGTAGGAGATGCACATATATTCAAGTCACAGGTATGCTAATGTGAGATCCAAATACCTGCTTTCTGGGAAAGTACAGTCTGTTTTACACATATAGATCACAAAAACAGAGCTAGGAAGCTTCCTAAGCACATATGGGTGTAAAGATAACACAAACATTTCTCAGATAAGCTGAGCCCTGCCTTCGGAATTAAAAAAAAAAAAAAAAAAAAAAAAAAAAAGAGAGAGAAGCCAGAAAGTTTACAAGGTCAGAGTAACCATTTACTCACTAGAAACATGTTCATATTAGCACTTTTCCCAGAGTGCTCACATACAATGCAAGACTCAGTTGTACAAAACAATGCAGGGTTTGTGCTTGTACATAAAGCCACCAAACAGCTACTATGTTCAGTAAATAGGAGGAAAAAAAACCCCCAGGTTTACACTCACTCCAGAGAAACATGCCTCCTGCACCCTCCTTCCCCCGGCCCTCCACCATACACACACACAAAAAAACCCTCAAACAAAATCATTGTTTTTCTTCAGAATACTGAGAAAAGACAGGCTAGTATACAAACTCACTGTGTCATCTATTACTTCTAGAGAGCTAGTTTCCTAATTTATTGCAGATGACAAATTAAAATGAATGTGGCAAGCTCCTGCTAGTCCTCATTCCAGCACATCTTCAAAACCAGTCAATTTTCGAATCACCACCAGAATTCTGTGCAGGAGAGGCTGAGGAGCACATTCCATAGGCAAGAACTGAGGTGTATTAGAACTTAAAATAAAGAAAACTTGCACAGTCCTTGCTGAGATCACAGTATGCTCAAGTCACTGCAACTTCTCTTGCTTTCAGGAGCTCTTACAGAGAAGATAGAACAAGCTTCAACATGTTGACAGTTACCATGTGATAGAGACTTGCTTTTGATAAGGAGATAACAAAACAATGTTTAGGGTTCCAGTTTAAACAGTAGATGATGTGGTACAGATTTTTTTTTAAGAGAAGCCAAGGTTATTCTTCTACGAAGTGGACTGGTAACAAGGCTACTTTTTTCCATAAAGATAAAAATGGGTTTGCAGAGGGGAAGAGAAGAGGGAGATGTGAAATAATTGTTATACCAAACCATAATTTAAAAAGTGAGATGGAGCCAGGAGAGACAGGGCTAAGTGAGTGTCTGCTAGGTATCCCAAATTTCCTACTACACACACACACACACCCAGCTGAGTTTCCTAGGAAAGTCCCTTTCTTTGAGTTGACTCTTTTACAGCATAACAGAGGGAAGAACCCCAAGAAAACCAGGAAGTTACTCGCAGAATGTCAGAGAGAAGAGCAATTTGGCACTGAAGATTTACCCAAACTACGTGAAAGGAATTCAGTGTCTGAAACCCAATACAAACCAGAATGTCATGCCAGACACCACTCCATATAGTAGTAAAGCCCCAAGCCTAAACTTCTTGAAGCTTGGGAATTAAAATGTAGATCCAAAGTACATTCTCACCTCCAATCTGTTGCATCTCTTACTCTTCCTTAAGGGAAGAAGAAAAACTGGACTAGGAGACAATATCAAAAGATCTGATTTTGCAATAATGCCTCAGCATAGGTACATTAAGACTTGTGCTTAGTTTTCTCTTAAGTCCATAGCAATAACTGTGAGACAGAACACTTCACAACCTCGTGAACATGACACCACATATTAACTAAAAGCCATGAAGGAAAAACTGAACTGCTTGGAAAAGTGAATATCATCAGTACGTCTGGATAGTGAGATCTTTAGATTTAAGGGGATTATCTAATTATTTTACTGAACTAGTAATAACTGCTTCAGAAAAAAAATATCACAATAAACAATGATGCAAGTACCTACCATATGATGCCAATAATTCAAATAATGTATTGAAATCAAGAGTGGCAAGATAAACCTGGCATTACAAATCATTAGTAAAAATTATGGAACATTGGTACGGGGAACACATTTGTATTCACTCAATACAGAAAGGTTCAAAAGTGCCAGTCCAGGATCAGCCAAACTCTCCAAACCCATCCTCATAAAAATCAAGAATAGCTACTCTTTCCCTCCATAAATTACAGGGTTATTTTTTCTGATAATTACAGCTCTTCACTCAGTAGCTTAGATTGCCTATAATGATAAAGCTAATTTCCAAAACATGAAATTATTCATGTTATTTGCTAAAAATGAGCTATTGGGGGCAGAGCCAGGCCTGGCTCGCAACGGCCAGCAGAGGAGAGAGAGGAGCACGGGCAATCACAGCCCAGCCCTCCCTAGTGACCGGGGGAGAGTCAGGGTTGCCTACCCCCCACAAGAGGGGGGTTGGCAAACAAAGCAAACAGGGGGTGCTGCCCCCCTAGTTTTATAATAAAAATGAAGAAATAGCATTTATATTTTTTTCTCCCAACAGTCCGGCTTATTAATTTATTTCCAGCTCAAACACAGTGAATTGTCTTTGTCAGCTGATCTCCTAAGGAAAGCTTAATCAGCAGATCTCATTAAATCCAATACTCTAGATAAGATTTAGTAGAATTTAACTGGAAAAGGGACTATTCCTTAAACCACAATATAAGTACTGTACAATTGACTGACTGGTACCCACAGATAACTGGTTTAATAACCAATGTGAAGCAGAATGCAGACACTGGTGCCATATGTGAATAGCGACCTTATAACAGGAACACACCCATTAGACAACAGTAGTTCTTGTAGTACTGGATACCTAATATTCTCTAGCATTTATATTAACTGTAGAGCCAAATCTCTACAGTTGGAAACAGAAGAACTTCATGAGTTTAAAGGTTTTGTTCACAAGGTAACCAAATTTACCATCCAACAACAAATCATGAGAAGAAAGTCAAGCTGTTTTACCTTAAACATACTTCTGGCTTGTTTTTTATGACATGGCTGTCCTATACAGTGAGAGAGTTGGTTGACCTTGATGTCAGCAGAGTTATAGCATAATTAACTGTAACTAACTCAGTAGATCAAATGGTTGCACAATTCATACTTTTATTTATAGTGGCTACTTGGGAAATGCTTCAGAACTCGCAAATTAGAGGAGGACATTTGTAAGTTCATTAGGTACTTTGTAACTCATTTCTGAGCAATACACTACTTTTCTACTCTCTCATTGGAGAGAGCTGATAATCCACTAGCTTTAAAATACACTCATCTGAACCAATCTCAATGCGTCAAATACTAACTGAACTATAAAAATAATGTAATCCAAAACCTTCTACAGAATCCTAAAGCCCTCTGATTATGCAATGCTCAGTATATCATGATGTTTGACAGTGCTTTCTTCCTTGCTCCACTACCATTCCTAATTCAGGAGGGACTGACTATATCTGAAAATGAATATAATTTAGTCTTCATGTCCATTCCATCATTAGCTTCTCCATGATAAGACTAACAGTTAATGCCAGCTCTGGTGCTAATATCTGTTTGCTTACTTCAAATAGGGCCATGACTGTAAAACAATGGATTGGTAACTTGTGATCCAAACACCTGAGTTGGAGTTGAATTAGAATCCACAGTCTATTTCCCCAGAGGCCTTTGCTACCCAATGCCTTCCATTGTAAAAAGTCTCTCACAAGATTGGCAAGCTACTCAGGTCTCAAGCAGAAGCCTTCTGTGTGGAAGCACCTGTCTCGACACCTGCACTGGTGACAAGCCATGAAAACAGGGTAAATATGTTGTGAGGCCACCAGAGATTGCCTAAATTCCCCAAATACTATTCCTAGGAAGCTAGGAATTTCAGAGGTGAAGAACAGATATTCTGGTTTTAAGCAGGATCTGGATTTCCAGTCAGGTCATCTGGGTACCTACAAGAGATGCTCCTGAAGAATTGATGAACAAGAGTCCCTTCCTCTTCAACTTGTCTGAGCTAAGGGAGAACAGCAGTGATTATTTAGATATTAACAGATCAGAGCAAGAGTACCTCTTTATCTGCAACCACTAACTGATGGAGTTTACAGAGATCATTTTTACCTCAAAAAAAGACTGTAGGGCCTATCCACAAAAGCTGTTATGATTGAGAATCCAGATTCTGCCAACTTAAATATGAACCTTTATTTATAACTGTATTGCACTACCTAGGATTGTCTGAGTCCTACGGAGGAACAGATTAGAAAGTGAAAGGTTATACTTTCATTGACTACAATTAGCTTTGGATCAGGTCCTTAGTAGATGTAGGACAGGGAGGACTGAAAAAATACCAGATTTGACTTAAGCTACTGTTAGGACTACATGGTAAGAGAATTTTTGGATTTGGATTTTGTGCAAATCATAAAAGATTGTAAATAAAACAAATCCCAGAAAAGCTCTGTTTTTAACATTGGAAAGGGACTTCTGGTGAGTTTGCCCAGCTGTGCCAACATTCTCTCTTCATCCTGCCACAACCCAAATACCATACTGCATTTTTAGAGAGATAATAGTCAATATTAATGGGCTAAAAAGATGCAGCACCTTTATTGTACCCCATTTTTCTAGAGGACTAAAAGCTGTAATAAGATTAGAATCCTAGGGCCTAATCATTCCTTCTCCCATCTGACATCTGCGTGCACACAAACCCTCCTAGATGACAGCCCCATACAAGGTAGCCAGGTTCCTCCATAGGACCACCACCATCCCACCTCTCAGGACATCCTGGAGGGTTCTTCACAAGATCAACAAATCTGCCGCTGACAAGAAAAGTAGTCAGCTGGACCCACAGAAAGTTTGCAGGCTGGGCTATCTTCCAAGTCAGCCCCTCACATGGGGGAATGCTCCTAAAAGGGGGCCCTGAGGCAACTGGCAATGAAGGACTGGAAGCATGGTCCTATTCAAGACATACTGCTAGGGATTCAGAGAGGAAGCAGAGCACCAGAGTATACCCACCAGGCCTCTATACAGGAGGCCCCATCAGCTTCGTGAGGTTTGGTGGGGAGACAGACTGAGATCAACAGCTAGTTCTAGTGGGGTGATGTCAGAGCTCACTTCAAGGGAACAGACTTGGTTCCCACACTCCATTCCAAAGGAGTTTTTTCATAAGAGGGAGACTGAATATCTGGATAAGGAACTAGCTGATTTGCTGTTCAGATGTTGCATGCACTCCTGTGCAGCTCTCAGGGTGCATCTACACAGCAATTCCATTATTTCAAAATAACGGACAGCTTATTCTGACTTCTGTAAACCTTATTCTACAAAGTATAACGCCTATTCCGAAATAGTTATGTCGGAATAGGGGCTGTGTAGACACTCCACTTCTGCTATTTTGAAATAGCCCCTCACCAGGGCCATTCTAAGTTATTCCTCCTGGGGCTCTAAATCGAAATAGCACATCTACATTAGCGAAGCCTGACTCTGATTAATTTTGAAGCTTCCCTGCAGTGTAGACATGCTATTTCGAAATAAGCTATTTCGGAATAACTATTCCAGAATAGCTTATTCCGAAATAACTGTGCGGTGTAGACGTAGCCTCACCATGCCACGTTACTATTCTCACAAGGGAACGGGGACACAGAGCCCTGCTGTCTGAGCTCCACCTCCCTAAGTAATGTAAAAAGGAGGGTTGTGGTCACTTCTAATCTGCTGCCAGCTCAAAAGGACATAGTTACAGAGAGCAGAAAGAGAGCCCTATTTGCATGCTCAGGTTAGCAATAAACTCAGCAACCTGTACTCCTAAATCACTTAGGAATGAAGTCTGATAGATATTTCACCCATCTGGGTGAAATAAAAAAAAATGTATTTCAATCATCTTTAAAATATACAGTAATACTATTCCTCTATTATAATCTTATCCAGAGTTACATAGTAGCCCATTTAAATTGGGAGCTCTCTGCATTCTGTTCACATAGTTTGTTAGTTCACAAAAGCCAAAAATGTCCATTTCCAGTAAAAGAGCAGGAATAACAACAGACCAGTCTGTGTAGCTTGGGACATATTACAATGTTTTCTGTTTCCGGTAACATTAAAACTACACACAAGGAAGAATACAAGTATCTTCTGGGAAGGACAAGAGCCACATCAAAAAGCAAGATAAGTGAGGACTTAATAAAGACACCTGACATTGTCAGAGCAGCATCAGCCTTCCCACCTTTGGCTCCCATCCTGCATCCAATTAATGGGGTCCACCGGCAGAGGTTAAGTTACCTTTGGGTAGGTTTTCCCCCCTTTTGCAGGAATAGAAAAGAGTTTTCTTTATATTTTTTTAAAGACACAATTTTAAAACTATAAAAGGCAAATGTATTTTTAAAAAGCCAAAATTGTTTCAAGGTAAAGTAGTCTGAAGTTTAGTTTAACAGGATCTCGTTAATATCTCAAACTTATAGCAATGACCTTACTTTCTAAATAATAAGATCTTTTTAAAGTCTTAGATGAAAGGCATAACATAAGCATCACTGTTGTAATACACTAAATGCAAATCATTTTCATTTGTTTTACAAGTGTTAGAAACAGCTCTCCCTTTGCACATATGTTGTCTTAGGAAATTTAGATTTTAGTAGACTATAGAAACAATGCTGGAAATGTATAGCATTAACATAGTTAAGCTGTGTTCATACAGAAGGATCTGGATTTCCCCAAAAAAACATTATGTATAAAGCTTAAAATAAAGTTTTTTTCTCTTCAGATACCCAATTATAATAATTGAATTTTGCTCTACATACCTATAGTTCTTTATAATACAGAGAACATAGAAACAGAGTTCTCCTACACCACCACCCTCATCAATACACATTTTAAAATAATTCTAGTACTTTCTAATCACAGGAAAGCTATCATTAACCTTATGCCTGACATCCAGAGCTTCTGCTGGCAATGTAACCGGATCGTAGAACACCTGTTCTTTACTTGCTACATAGACCTTGCTCAACAAAAAGCAGTCACTTCTCCCATTACCACAGACACTCTTAAAACTAGTGTTTTAAAAAAGATTGCACTACATGGTGTTCAAAGCATTTTTGCTACCAACAGAACCCTAACATAATGCTTACCTTATAAAACCATGCAGAGTACTCTAGCCAGACTTCCTGCTTTCTGACAAGTTGCAGCACACTTCAGCAGAGGGTGGAGCCAACCAGAAGTTTAATCAGAAGGGAACACACCCTAGGGAAAAGCTTGTTAAAGCAAGTGTGAGGTTAACAACAAGGGGGAGAAACAGTACTGTTTTCAATTAGCTTTTCAAAATACATGTCTTAATAAAATGTCATAAATGTTTAGCACACCACATTGAAAGTCTATTTTACTTCCCTTTACCCTGATGAGCGACTAATGAAAAATAAATATTTTACTCACCCAAGATTACAAAAAAAAAAAAAAAACCACAGGCAAAGAAGAATTTGCCAGGCTGCAACCATTCACGTGCTTATGCACATCCTTAACTTCACTACTGGATGCAACCCATGGATTTCAGTGGGATCATTTTTGGAGTAATAAACAAATGCATGTTTGCAGAATTAAGAACTAAGGTCCAAATCTTCACTGATATTAATTAGGTGTTCAACTACCATTGAAATCAATCTAGATAAATTCCTAATCACACAATGAGCTCAAGGAAAGCAGATCTTTTTCCTGCACAGCTGTATTTCTGAAGAACTTTATATGTGCACATGCCTCTGCCTGTATGACGTTCATTTTGGGATTAGCTCCTAAAAGATCAAAATCATTTTATTCTGTAATTGAGGGCATTGTCCAGCTGTCATTATATAAGAACTTCTTCTACAGGCTTCCATTGAAAGGCAAATTAATGTCATTAGGCCTGGTCCTGCAAGCTGACTTATGCAGCTGGATCGCTGGGCAGACCCCCAACCAACTCAATGGGGCTTTGTAGGAGTCCACCTTGCAGGATCCAGTGCAAAACAAAATATGCTTATTTATTGCAATCTTGAAATGTTAAAAGTTACCTAGTAATGATCTCAAGGTTCAGTCAGACCCTTGTGCCTGTGAGTTGCCCTGTTAATGTCCCTGAGGCTCTAGCTCAGATCTTCAATTGCATCTATGCACCCATCTCCCATTGAAATTAACAAAGATCTGTCCTTCTGTGGCTCTGCAAGGATACTTCCTGCAAACCGTTATGCTTGTGAGAAATCTCACTGAGTTCAATGGGATTACTACTCAGAAATGTAAAGTTATTTCTGGGTGTGCATGTTTGCCAGATTGCAGCTTTTATTACCAGCAAAGCAAATATGTACTGTCTATCATTAGAATTCTTGCATAAGACTTGCATAAGAATTCATGAGTACTGCAAGGGGCTCTCAGTACTCATGCAGACATCTTATGTCACAATTTTAATATACTTCATGTTTTGACTAAATCCTTTTATTGCTCAGAAACCACAATATCTTTTTTTACTGAGGTGAGGGGAAAGGAGCAGCAGCAAATATTCATAACAATTCAAAGGTATGCTGCAGCCATAGCATACATGTCTTTTTCAGTCTTTGTAGAGCCTCTCATTTACTGCAAATAAAGAAGTACTTTTATTAGGATTTCCATAGTTATTCTGCCCCACTGAGATAACACAGGGCCTTGAGATAACAATGCTCTTATCCATTGCAGCCATTGCAAGCAGCATAGTTCAGCACAACTGAAAACTCAGCCCCTAAACTTTAAGAGAGGACATAAGTTTTCCAGTGAAATAGACTAATCAAATGTTCATATTGTGTGTTTGAGTGCTGTGCAAAACGGTATATCTATATTTGGCTGGTTATATGTTAAAATTGAAGGGGAGTTTGTTGTGGAATGGAAGAGTCTGAGAGTGAGTATATGTATCTTGATGTTGAGTAGTGAGGCATGGTATTCGGAGCTGGTATGGAGGGGTACATTGTGTTAAATCGTGACTTCCTGGAGTTTTGGCGATTGCTTTATTAGGAAATGCATTTCTGCAAACTGAACTGTAAGTTAAAGATATTGTTTGTGTGTGACTATTTAAACTGAACATAATGACATAAAATTATGATTTCCCTAGAGCACTCTGAATGAAAAGTCAGGACTTTAATAAAGAGACTGCTCTGAGTTACTAGATTCATCTCTAACTCCCCCAGATACATTTCCTGAACAGGAGTGATTTCACTTATTGTGCACAATACCAATACTATATTTACATTATGCAATTAATACACTCAAATGCATATTTACTAGTAAACTGGAGCAATTTTATTACCTCAGGCATTCAATTAGAATTAATATTAGCTTGAAGAATGTAACTATTGAAATATCAGAGACTTGCTTATTAATATCCTGTAATTTCTCTCTAATCTCATTTTTTCCCAGATAACATTGACCACCAACCAACTTCAATACGATGATGAATTTTAGAGATGCTCTGTAAGAGCATATTCCAAGGTAGGTTTGTGGTGTGAAATAACAATGAAATACTGATTGCATAAGCCATCACATTGTTAGTGCACCAAGCCCCAATCCTGAAATGATCTTCCTCAATGACATCATTGTACAAGATCCTTATTGTGCAGTATCTAAAGAAATACCATACAAAATTAAAGCATGGGGTTGTTTGTTCCGGGTCATTTGCAAATACATTTATTTCATGTTCACTTTCCACTTGTAAGTAAACCTAAAAGTACAGTATTTTTTATAACATTTTGAGTCACAAAGCCCACAAAAATAAAGTAAATCTGATTTGAAAAGCACCCATCTGTCCCTAACCCATTTCTCTGTTTACAGCCACCTTGCTTGTAACAGTGTTATTTGTAAACCACTGGAAACATAATTAAGACATGAAAATTCAGTTGGAATTAAGGTCTCAGCCATCTGCTTGTGCAGATCTCATTACAGTATGAAAGTCTGTGTCTCAGAACAAAGGGCTGGAATTATATACAGCTAAGTACCTGATTTGCACCTGCACAATGGGAGGATCCGTTTTGAAAATGTAGCACTTGAGTGTACATTTTGCTAATAACAGTAGTTCGATGTTGAAAAAGTGAATTCATTTGTCTCTCCATGTTAAACTGGCAAAAGGAGAGGATGACCTTTTGTTGGTGCTCTCTTGTTCAGCTTCTCTGATTTCAATAGCTGTTAGTGATTGCTTTACACGTTTGGCAAATATTATTACACAAACAAAGGAACCAAAAATTTTCTATAAGTGAGAACAGGTGCATATACTCCCACTAAAATTGCAGCCCTGAATCTTTCTCCAGGGATTCTGCAGCTTTTCAAGCTTATTGATTCTCTTTCCAAAATACACGAATGGGTGCACAGTGATAGTGAAAACATTTCTATAAAAAAGGCTCTTATGCTATAAGAGGTAAATCATTTTTAAACTTAATATTTCTGTATAATATGCAGCCAAAGCCTGTAAAGAGTGCCAGAGTTATATCAAGGAAGTATACCCCTGAAGGATATGTACTAGACAAGGCCGAAAGCTGGTTCTACAGGCTGTAGGAAATGTCACTTACTTGTAATTTGACAGGTGTATTGCAATTACTGTACAACAACCTAGGACTTGACACTGTGACTGTGTAGTCAGTTTCAAGAATAAAATACACATTACAGACCACAAGCTCCCATCTGAACAGAATGTCCTGTAAAAAATATAAGCTTTCATCACACCAGCTTCTCACCTCATAACTTTTTCCTCTTACACTCTCCCTGTTTGTTTTTCACTGGGAGGGAGCTGTTTCACACTACCCTTCCTCTCCTTGCCTCCTTCTCCTTAGGTTTCCCAGGCAAAATCTTTCCCAAGCCAACTTTCCTGCACCCAGAAAAGTAGTTCAAAATGTATCATAAATATTAACAAATTAGTCTGCACCACATGCTACTTATTATTTTGCCCATTTCACAGGGATTAAAGCTGAAATTTAAATGTGTACACTGATTCTGAGCACACAATATTTGAGCACCTAGAATCCAGTTCTCAGAAGCACTTAACACAAAGCACTCCAACAGAGATATAAGTCCTCAGTGTCTCTTAAAATCAGGTCCTAAGCACCTAAGCTCTGCCTCTAAAAATGGAGGCACCTAAAATTAGTAGGCATTTCAACATTTTATTCCAAGGACACTCAGCAGTTAGTGGTGGGTCGGGGGATAGAAACCAGGCATTCTGAATTAATTATATTTACCCCTTTAGAGGAGGTACTTCTATTACAACACTGAGCCTCAAGGGAACTGGCCCTTGGACTCCAGCAGCAATGGCTATGGAGGCTCATGACTCTGTTTCTCAGATTATTTAGGCTCCAGGGCAGAGATGGGACTTACTAGAAACACTACCAGACCCAAGCATAAGCTAGAATTCAGAGACTAAGGATTTGATTTTGCTTTCAGTTTTAGCTTTTTTTATTTGGAGATGGAGTTGTGATGGATAGACGAAGTGCTGGCCAGCACCCAGTGACTAAGGGGTTAAACTCAGGTAGCTAGGAACAGCAGGGTCGCCCGGGGGAGGGGGGGCAAGTGGGGCAATTTGCCCCAGGCCCCGGGCCCCACAGGGGCCCCCACAAGAATGTCTGAAGTCTGAGTTCTGAGACAGTGAGTGCCAGGATGGGGCCCATGAAATTGCTTTGCCCCAGGCCCCCTGAATCCTCTGGGTGCCTGGTGGTAGGGGCCGGGTGGCAGGCGAGCTCCCTCCCGCCCGCGCTTCAGGCCATCAGGTGGAGCGCGGGTCCGCTGCTCTATCTCGGCGTTTTTCTCTCTGCCACGCATCCCTCTTCGCCGGAGAACTGGCAAGGTTTAGAGTCCAGGGTGGCTGAGCGATTGCGGAGATGGACGGGACTGCTCCGGTGCCTCTCCCTGCGTGGGAGGGTACTGGTGCTTAACCAACTAGTCCTGTCCATGCTCTGGCACCGTCTCAGCACCCTGGTCCCGGGTTTCCTGGATCAGATCCAGCAGCTGCTACTGCGGTTCTTCTGGCCAGGACTGCATTGGGTCTCTGCAGGGTTCTCCATCTTCCCCTGGAGGAGGAGGGCAGGGCCTGACGTGTTTGCGCACGCGAGTTCGTGTCCTCCGCCTCCAGGCCCTGCAGAGGCTCTTATTTGATGCAGGTAGTCCGGCGTGGAGCACGCTGGCGCACACTTTCGCTTCGCCGCGCTCCGAGGGCTCCGATATGACCGGCAGCTCCTTTATTTGAGAGGTCTTCCGCGAGACCTTTCCGAGCTGCCGGCCTTCTACCAGGACCTCCTCCGGGCCTGGAAGCTGCTAGAGGCGACCAGGCCCTTGGGAGCCACCGTGGGGCAGACCTCCTCGCGGAGCCCCTGCTACACAATCCCCATCTACGTGTGCAGGCGGCGGAGTCCTCGGTGCGCCAGAGGCTGGTCCTGGCAGAAGTCACAAGGATCGGAGATCTCCTGGACTACGACCGGGAGACTGGGTGGATCGCGGCGCTCGCCCAGCGCATGGGGCTCTCCACCTACGTACTCCCGGCGCGTGCTTCAGGAGGTGAAGGACGCTTTGCCGCCCACCGCTCGGGTTTACCTCGACAAGGTCCTGCGAGAGGGTGAACCCCGCCCGCCCCTCACCCCCGGCCCGCCCGATCTATCCGTCGGCCCTAAGCCCGCGTACCTCCCCGACCGCCTCCCCCTCGTCACCCGAGCCGGCTGCACGCGTTGCAGCCGGTCCCCTTCCGAACCGCGCCAAAGAGTCACCTGTACACGCTCGTGCTTCACATGCTCCACTTCCCCACCCTTGTGTCCCGCCCAGACAACAAGTGGCGGGACCTCCTACCACCAATGGAGGGTGGGGAACCCCGGTGGGCCAGCCTCTATTCGACCTTGGTTCCACGGCCCACCGGGGACATCTGCTGGAGAATCCTGCACGGAGCTGTGAGCACGGGCGTGTACTTGGCGCGGTTCACCCCCACCCCCGACACGTGCCTCTTCTGTGGCGTGAGGGAGACCCTGGCGCACATCTACATCGAGTGCGCCAGGTTACAACCCCTCTTTCGGCTCCTCCAGAACCTCCTGTTGAGTTTCTGGCTGCACTTTTCCCCCCCACTTGTTAATTTATGCACACCCCATCCGAGGCCCCACAAAGTCGCGGGACCTCCTGGTCAACCTCCTCCTGGCTACGGCCAAGATGGTAATTTATAAGACCAGGGAGCAGAGGTTGGCCGGGGGAGGGGCCTGCGACTGTGGGGCCTATTTCCGTTCCTGCATCCGCTCACGTATCCGGGCAGAGTTCCACTGGGCGGCGTCCGCTGGCTCTCTCGAGACCTTCGAGGGACAGTGGGCGCTGTCCGGGGGTTCTCTGCTCGGTGTCCCCATCCGGTTCCCTTGTTTTAGCCCTTTGATCCTCACACCTGTCCTTGTTTTCTCTTTATTTGTCCCAAGTAATTACTTGGTTTCCTGGGCTCAGTGGACCCTCCGCGTAGGCTGGGGGGAGGTCCTTTAGATGTGGACGGGCTAACGCCCGCCCACCTCCCGGACTCCAATAGGCTGAATCCTCTGGGCGGCCCTGAGGAACAGTGTTGGTAGGGGGCCAGAAGAACCAATGGGGATACAGTGCTGAAATCTGTATTGTATTTAGATACTTGCTCTCTTTGTGAAAAAAATTGTAAGTTAAGAGCTGGAGGAAGCAGATGCAGTAATCAGAATTACCATGCCTATAAGAAATATTGGGCATGGGAGTAAACTGGGCCTTGAAGTACAGATCAGCATGGTTCATGAGTAGAGGGAAAACGTGTATTTAGTTACAATTCAGGGTATTTTTCTTTATTTTGGTTGTTTGGTTAAACTTCTCTTTGTGAATCTATGCCTTCTCTCCCCCACTCACCATTTAAGTTACAGCCTGAAAAACTATGATTCCTTGTGGTTTTGATCTGTTCTTTTCTTAGTTGCTCTGTAACACCTAGCAACCAAGTATGCTTTATCAAGCATAGCTTTTTGTTTTGTTAATAAAATCATCTTTTTTAAGGTGATGATTTGATTCTTGTGCCCTGGAAGGTAACAGGAGATCTCTGTGTGTCTGCCTAGCCTTGGAGGTCAGCTATCAGAGATACAGTTTGTTTTTCTGTGCTTTTTGCTTCTTTTTTCAAGCTCTCTTGGGGCAAAAGAACCTGGGATACTACTGGGGAAGGAATTCAAGTGTTCCTTCCTGTTTTTTCAGGGTTAAATCACTTGATGGTGGCAGCTATCTCCCCCAACCCCCAAAGTCAGTAAATCTGTGACTCTGGGGAGTTTTTGTAAGCAGAGCCTCTAGAGGCAAGGTATTTAAGGTCCCTAATAGGCCCCCATCTTCTGCACTTGAAGTGCTGGAGTGGGGAACAACCCTGACAGCAGAGAGAAAAACTTCACAGCAATGAGAACCCTCCTGTTCTTCACACTCCTAACCAAGGGAAGACTTTGAGACCTTTCAAGATTTCAGGGATGATGGAGAGTGTCATCTCAACAGAGACCAAGAGGTTGAGGAGAGTCACAATTAGGCTAACAAGAGACAACCTAACTACACATTTGAATCCCAATCAGAGAGACACCTCTCTTTGTGTGGCTACTTTAAGAACATCCTTGTTTGTTTATTTTGATATTGTGTTTTAAGCCATCCTCTGACTTCAGCACTGCACCACCCAGCAAGGATTATGTCTAAACTCACTATTTTCCTAGGCAGGTGCTGGGAGCATAAGTGACTGCAGGGGGTACAGATCACAGCTGGAGGATTCTCTGTATCTTGGGGTCTTCGAACTATTTGAAGGCTTCAATATCTGAGATATAGGTGAGAGAATTATTCTAGGAGAGGGTGGGTGAGATTCTGTGGCCTGCATTGTGCAGGGGGTCAGACTAGATGATCATAATGGTCCCTTCTGACCTTAAAGTCTATGAGTCTATGAGTGCAGGGAGGGCAACCCAGAAGGGCAGGGAGAGGACATGTGGGGGTACCCCAGTTAGCAATTAAAATTTTGGTGGGAGGGTAGAGGTGCAGTGCACCATGACTACAAGTACATGGTGGTTTATACTGGCTGTAAACATAAGGAGGAATAGAGTTTATATATTGTTGTTTTTCTCTTTTATTATCCTGATCCCTTGTTTCCATTGTCCCCTATCCTGCATGCCACATACTTAATAAAGGCCAGGTTATTGTTTTGTTACTGGGGAATTGTAATAGCTATTTGATTGTTGTGTGCTGTTGCTAACACTCCTCTGTGTGAGAATATTTACTCAAGGAATAGAGCCTCTGTGCTCTCTGCACTAGAAGGGGTTTCCTTGGGTGGAGGGACCTAGCACTTTTATAAGTGAACTTTCTGTAATAGTATATACATATGCAATCTTTTAAATCATAATTTTGATTAGGAACAATAAACTGCTCCTCAGGAGCTCCCCTGTATTTCCCCATGTCTGTACAGGTTTCTTCTTTCATAGTTTTATTGCCCTATAATTGGAGAGTAACTGATACAATATTCATGTGAATATAAATATTGTTTTTGTACAGTATCTTGCATTTGACTATGGTTATCCTTTTCGGACCAGCAATAAGTACAAAAGAATAAAAATGTCCTCTCTACCTGTGTTAAGAACCATATAGACTGGAGAACTTGAACAGATCTGTCTGATTCTTCCATAATACCACAGCTGATGTTTCATCCTAATGTAAAGTTTGGCAACTAAACTTGTCTGCAGTCCTTCAGATCAGCATGGCATTCAAGAAGGGAAAACCACAAGCACTCAGAGAAGAATGACAACTTTAGGTTGCTTTTGTAGAAACTGTGGTCAATTTGCAAATCCAGATGCAGAACTACTTCTGCTCTATATGCCTTCATCACAACAAGGTACTAAAACTGGAAGCAGGAGTTCAAAAGTTTTGGAAAGCATGTTTCCTTGTTAAAAACAAAGCTGCCTGCTAAGTCTAACAGTAGCAGTCTGTGCATTTCTTGGTTGTGAATGAACAGCTGCTGAGAGATGGCAGGATCAGAATAGCACAGTGACAGCCCTTCCGCGTTATTTTCTTTTCAGCTCATCAGTTGATCCAAGTGGAAAGATGACTCCGGCTGCAGGATATCAAAATCCATGCTGCAGCAAGATTCAAAAGGAGATCATTTGCTGCCATCCCCCCTTCCCAGGCTTCAATGAAGAGAGAAATTATTGCAGAAGATGTTCATAAAACTGAAGCAGAGGAAGCGTTCAAGGCTGATGGGGCCAGAAATTACATGTGAGATAAAGTTGTGGCACAGGAGTTTTGATAAATGTCTCATTTTTTTCCTCTCTCCATTTGTATGACATGACCCCAGGTTACAAAAGGGTATACCCCATTATGTGTCACAGGTCACTATTCACTGACTCCAGTCCTACTGACATAGTACTAACATGGAGAACCCTTCCTGTGGGCATATGACTAGTCTCTGTGGGACAGCGATTGAAAGGCTGATGGATGTAACACATATGGATGGAGCTCTTGGATCCTAAGACTTTAGCAAAAACAGTTTCTTTCTGTTTGTAATAACTGAGTATGATGTGGATTCTGGTAAAATACTATGTCTAAGATGGAATCTTTATCATAGCCACCTGCTACATTATACATGTCATGAGCAAATTCAGCAAGTTTAATCTAATTTAACTAGTATGTGACTACTGATACAAGTTCTGATTGGCATATGAAGCATTGTCCATGGTAATCAGAAACCTCAAAGCCTTCTTAGACAAAGGCTTTATCTTCACTGCAAACTTAACTCATGTTCAACAATGGGTTTTCCCAATAACACATTATTCATTCACATATCCACATAGCTCCATCTGTGCTATACGGAGAGGCAGCCCTAAGGCAGACACTGAGTTAAGCTATGTCTATACTGGGAAGATTTGGAAACAACAGCACTGTCGACATGAAAAAGTCACCAAAAGTGAAAACCGGTCAAACCAGGTTTTCTGCCTCCCACTGTCAGCATTTCATGGCCACATTGCTGTAGACAGTGCAAAGCAGTATGGGTAAGCATCCCACAGTGCTGAGTTGTGGGAAGGAAGAGCTGCTCTACAAGCTTTCCATGCTAAGAAATGTCAAAGCAGCACAGCAATCTCTCCAGCCCTCCCCCTGCAGCAGCAGTCTGTCTGCCTTTGTGTTCCTAGCTGGGTAGAACAGGAAGATATATTCCACTGATTTGCTCTTTGTTTGTTCCCCAAATGAAGCAGCTCACTCAGCTGCCATATACTGCAGGGGTGCATGCCTGCAGGGCAGCCAAGATCACAAAACACTGAGCAAAGCCATCAGGGCTGGCATTGTGGCATACTAGCAGAAGCCAATTCTCTCAACAAAACAAACAGCAGAGTCAACACTGGCTCTTTATCAAAAATAAAGGGAGAGGAAAAGACAAAAGTCTCATGTATCCTGCATATTCCAAACCCAGGTCACTGTAGTGAAAATGTGCAGTGACAGCCAGTTATAACAATTGATAGAAGATGGCCTTCACTCCCTTCTCACAAGTGCCTGGGCAACCATTCCTTTGTACTATCTTCAATCTACCTGCGCTCTGACCCCTGGCCAGAAGTAGTCTACTTTCATATGCCTCTGCTCAATGTCCTTAATCCCAGACTACTTGCCTGCCTTCAGTTCCTTCAGTTTCACTCATTTCCAGTGCTTGAAGAATGTCCTTTAAGAAGCCCATGTATCAACATGCAACCTGCTGTCAAGGGATGATGCCAGAATCTTGGTGCAAAACAGCATTAGCCCATTCCGTGCATCCATGTCCACATGATCCCAGCCTGTTGTATTTCTGCTTGTAACTGTAAGCCACTGTCTCCATCTTCTTCACGCTGCCTTTGAAACACCTGCTACCATTGCTTGGCAGCAGAGTCTGCTGAGGTATGCCAAATAAATGCTGCCTCCCTGAAAAGCACCAGCTGCCAGTCCCAATGATTAAAGTGAGTGGGCTCTATGCTTTCAGCAGATTACCATGAACCACTCTGCCAGCTTGGGTCCTGCCAGGAAATTAATTTCCTGGACCTAGCTCATTTCCTCCCATAGTCCCCAGAGTGGGCAGATGAAATGACCCACAAAAATCTTCAGTGATAAGCACTGAACAACAGAGTGAACTGTTGCACTGTGAATCACAGGCTACACAACTAGAAAGCTGTACTCATCACTGAAGACAAACTCAAATAATAAACTAAAATGGCCTGTTGTAGCTAAGATCCTAGGTTTGCTTTCCCCAGCAAACTGGATCACATAGTCAGGGATGAGATAAAGAACAGAACTTGCTTCAAATAATTCACTGCGGGAATTGAGGGCTACCAATGGTACTATAAAAATAATGTCAATTTAGGTAAGCCAGGACTGGTTGAACTGGACCCTCAGCTATGTCTATACTACAAGGTTTTTGCGCAAAAACGGCCATTTTTTTCGCAGAAACCGGTGGAGCGTCCACACCTCAAGCGCATTTTTGCGCAAAAAAATACAGTAAATGAACAGGACAGAGGGCTTTTGCCGGTAGAGTTATTTCTCTCCCCAAGTGGAATAACTCCTTTTTGTTCTATAGCTCTTGCACAAAAAGGCATGTGTGGATGCTCTGCAGGGGTTTCTTGTGCAAAAAGAGCCTATCAGAAAAAGCACAGGTGCTCTGATGGTCATTCTGTGATTGGCCATCAGAGATTTCTTGCGCGCAAGAGCGCCCATGCAGTGTGGACGCTCTCTTGCTCAAAAGCACACCGCTTTTGTAATGCACTTTTGAGGGCTGGACGCACTTTTGCGCAAGAAGTTTTTGCGGAAGATCTCTTCCGCAAAAAGTTTCTTGCGTAAAAACCCTGCAGTGTAGACAAAGCCCCAGTGTAAGCACAATAAAAACTCAAGGTATTCTGATTTCATTTGTACCATTTGTATCTTTCAATGAGTTATGAATTGGGTGGTTATACACCCCATTTTATCCAACTAGTATAGACTACTTGTAGCATATACTTACCTGTAGTAAATATAATCAAATAAAGACTGTAGCTATCCCAGATGTGAAGTGAGACTCTAAGAAACTTCATCTGCTTTTTATAGTGTTGACTATTAGATGATCCTAACATCAAATGGTGATTATTATACTCCTGTACCAGACATGGACTGGTCACAGATTTTCCCTATACACCCAGAATGGGATGATCATATAGCTAAGGTTCATTTATAAAGTTTTTTATATAGTGCCACCTAATGGCTGAGCAGTATAATACAAATAAACATTTCATTCTGAGTGACCAAATCCCATTTCTATGTGTATAAAACAGCGTAACATCAAACTATGTGAAAGGACAAATGCAGTTTTTATGAACATTTTTCCTTGCAATCCTAATATCTTAAACTATTCGAAAGCTTATAGCCATCTGTCTGTATAAACAAAATCACTGAAACTCAGACTGTATATTCAGTGTATATGAAAAACTTCTCTACTGCTGCTAAGGGGTGGAGGAAATGGCTGTGTGATACATTTTTAGGGAATTACTATGCAGTTCTAGGCATGAATTGGCTATTTCTGTTTTAATTTATTGGCAAATAATTTAAAAACAGTTGTATGATATGTAAAGTACTGTACTGAGTAAAAACGTATTATTAGCAGTCATCCCAATATTCTGTGGTTCCTGGCAGTCAGGTTGTTTCCTAACTATTATGATATTTATACAACCATACTGGTGTTTCTAAAGTCCTGTACTTGCCCAATACACACAGAACCAGTTTATAAAAACACAAAAAGGACCAGAGGCATAGATAAAAGTGAACCTAGGAATTTAGCTTACTTGTATTTCCATTACAACAGTATTGCTTCCTATGAAAGCATGTTCCCTATTTTGATTGGTATGCTTACACAACATCATTAAGCAATGTTGCCAGAAAGAAAGGCTGATAGCATTTAATTAGGATGTAACAACCATATTAGACCTCCCTTGTGTATCTATGGGAAATTTTCTCAGAAGCCATCTCCATTCATTTTGATTTATATTAGTATGTTGTAATTGAAGGGATGTGTTGATATGCAGGGGAATAGACACAAATAAGTTTGATATGCTGGCTGATTGCAAATGGATATGTTATCACCATTATTATTATTAATGATTATTATTATGTATTTATTATTTGCATTACCATAGTGCCCGAAGAGTTGAAGAGGAGGAACTCCCAGTAAATACCCTGTTCTCAGACTGCTGTTTTTATATTGCTTAGACTATAAATTGGTAATGTAAAGATCCATGCATAAAGAAAAAAATAATTTACAAATTACTTAACCATCTTCTAACATCTCCTCTCGTGTGTTTAAAGTAGGTATGGGGGTATCTATTACCACTAATACTACCACCAAATGTGCCTTCCATAGCTCCCCACAACATTGCCTACTCTGCACATTTATGCCTGGATGATTGCAGGCCTAGATTTTATCTACATATGGAGGCATTTCCCTTGTCTGCCCTTTATCCATGTCACTGTCATGCATTATGGTTCTGTGACAAGGCTTCTACAATTTAGTTTGAAGTTTTCTATTCACCAAGACCAACCTACATAAGAGAACAAGCCTTAACTCTTTTGGAAAAAAATATATTTGAGTCATTAGAGGTATCCTGATCCTCTCTGCCCAAATTAATAAATACAAGATAATTGCAGCATTAATAGTGGAGAAAATTATAATGTCATGAAATGATTATTTTGATTGACTTTATTTTTTCTTGGGACCCTTTCAAAGAGATTATGTTGTGCACTGTACTGACCACTGGGACTTGTCAGCTTAGAAAAGAGGAGACTAAGTGGGGGATATGATAGAGGTTTATAAAATTATGACTGGTGTGGAGGAAGTGAATAAGGAAAGGTTATTTACTTGTTCCCATAACATAAGAACCAGGGGTCACTAAATGAAGTTAATAGGTAGCAGGTTTAAAACAAACAAAAGCAAGTATTTTTTCACAAAACACACAGTCAACCCGTGGAACTCCTTGCCAGAGGATGTTGTGAAGGCCAGGACTTTAACAGGGTTCAAAAAAGAGTTAGATAAATTCATGGAGGATAGGTCTATCAATGGCTATTAGCCAGAATATGTAGGAATGTTGTCCCTACCCTCTCTTTGTCAGAGGCTTGGAATGGATGACAGGGGGTGGAATCGCTTGATGATTACCTGTGTTGGGATTTTGTGGTTCCCAATAATAACCAAATGAGTCAGATGCTGGGCAGAATCAAGGATCTTTGATACTTCATTCAATTCAATTCAATAAGACTTTATTCAATGTGCACAAAGGGAGAGCCCCTGATACAAAAATCAGCCAGAGTCCCTCAAGCAAGGAGCCCCTCCCCTTGCTATTTTATAGCACATGGCAGTTACATAACAAGTTACATAACACAAACCTCTAACCAATCATATTTAACCTTTCCATATATGGATTTGTTAATCACATGCTTATACTTCTCCACTCCACATGTTGAGCTCACCCCCCTTCCCTTGGCCTTTTCTAGAATGTTCCTAGGGTGGTGAGCCACAGCATGCTTCTTTATGCATACAAACCTTCTAAATCTCATTTTGTTTAAAATGAACACAAGCATACCCGTCACCTGTTCTGTTCATTCCCTCTGTGGGCACCTAGCATTGGCCATTGTCGGAAGACAGGACACTGAGCTACATGGACCTTTGGTCTGACCCTCTATGGCCATTCTTATGGTCATCTGCTATACCTCGTAACCTATTCCCAGGTTTTGTCACTTATCTGCTTTCCTTTTCACTTGAACTTTCTTTATATTAGTCATTCTTCTTTATGCCATTTTTTTATTTTCTTTTAAAAGACCGTGTTTTAAACTGAGTTATGTACATAAACTATTATCTACATGATACATGTATATTTATTAAGAGGTTATGGAAAAGGCATAAATCATGCTGCTTTTAATATGGTACATTAAATGGCCACTTGATGGCACCAAACACTAGGAAAACAAGATAAGCATCTCCATATTGGCTGAATAAGAACATACTTTCTTTTTTGTATCACTGATATTGAAAGGCAACAGCTAAGAGAACGTACACAATAGCTTCTTATCAAGATGTTCACAAACTGCATAACAAGTTTTGTATCTTAGTTTCTCTCCTGAGTATTACCTTGCCAAGTCTGCTAGATGCAGTGAGAGATTGTATAAAGTTTATACACAGAAGTTAATTTTCCATGCATATTCCAACTGTGTTACATTACCCAGACATAATCTGCATATTCTGTAAAGCAGGGTGTGGGGAACCTCAGGCCCGGATGCCAGATGCAGCCCCCCAGTTTGCCTGAATCTGGCCCCCGAGGCTCAGGCCCCACCTCCAGCATAAGGGAGCCCATGCTGGCAGTCCAGCCTCACCACTTCCCCACCATGGGACTGAGCACACAAAATCTACTAGCCTCCCTAGGCTCAGGTATGAGAGGGGAATGTGGGGAGTGTCTTTCTGCTTCTCAGTCAGGGGCCACATCAATGAGGGATATATAGATAGATAGATAGATAGATATATTTTTGCTTCTCACTTGTGTGCTGGCCCCAATTGATTTTTCACTGAGTCAGTGACCCCCAATTCAAACAAGGTTCCCCACCGTGGCTGTAAAGCTTTCACTATTGCAAAATATTAGGCAGCATACACACTGGGGTAGACTTTGCCCTATTTGTACATATACTTTTTGGTGAACAATTATGTGTCCAGTGGATAGAATAGCAGCAGGAGTATTCCATTATTCAGCTTGAGAATCCTATCAGCTACACTGATTAAATTTAAGGATCTTTTATTTTTATGGACCATTTTTTTCAATATGTTTTGATTATATATTGACTCAGTGATATGAAAGCTCTTATAGACAATTTGGTGGCAAAGACAGAAGAACCCTGACATATTTTCAACATTTCTTTTTGAGGAAGAAGTTCAATGGCTAAAGCATTACTCAGAGTAGTGAAATAATATCCAAGTTCCTTCCAGAACAGGGCTTTAAAAATATCTCAAGGACTAGCATATCTGACAAGTATGCATAAAAGCAGAAAAAAAAATTCTGGGAGAGGACTTGACCATATTACACCAAAATGATACTTTTAAAATGAAAACTGGTACAGTAGAATATGTTGATAAGAGAGAAAACAGGAGGGTTTTTTGTTTTGTTTTTTTATTTTTACACATTTGCATTAAGTTAAATTGTGCAGGTAAGAATATCATGGATACATTTTAAAGGGTATCAACCCATACTGTTTAGAATTCTGTTTGCCAACCCTCCACATCCCCCACTAAGAATATTCATAGCAAATTAGTCAAACTGATGCTGTTTGCTGAAGCTCAAACAAATGTCTTCAGCAACTGTGCTGAAAATATATAATTATACAAGTTGGACCTCCCTAGTCTGGCACCTCGGGACCTAACCAGTCCCAGATGAGGGAATTTGCCAGTCAAGGGGAGGTCTCCTGACACCAGCCATTCAGCCCGCTACCCCTCCCCACTGCCTGTTCCTTCCGCCCAGCTAGGCTGCCTGCTAGCCAGCCCCAACCCCGGCTCTGCTGCACGGCACAATGGCTCGTGCTGCTTCTGCCTGGCTGCATGGCTCCAGCCCAGCTTCCTCTCCTAGCTGCCGGCACAGCCCCAGGCCCACTGCCACCACCTGTGCTAACACAGCCCCGGCCAAACTTTCCCTCCTGGGCTGCCATAGTTCCGGCCTCGCTGCCGGGCAACAGCAGCAGCCCTGCTAGTGCTCCACCGCCGCCCCGGCTGCTGCTGCTGCTGCAGCCCCATCACTATCAGACTCCCAAGCTGCTGGCCTCTAGGGCTCTCTCATCCAGAACATCTGTGGTCATGCCGGACCACGGATGTTGCCTGACAAGGGAGTCCCGGTTAAGGGAGGTGCTACTGTAACCTCCAGCAGGCAGATTTGAACCTGGGACGTTTGGAACTCAGTGTAGGAGCCTCTACAGCTTGAGCTAAAAAGCCTTTTGGCTCTCAGCTTAGGCTGTAGAGCTCCCTTGTTCTTATCTTTCACTGTAAATCGTCTAAGTGCCATTACATGGGACAGTGAACCACACTAGGGCTATGTCTACACGGGCGGGTTCTTGCACAAGAACGGCTGTTCTTGCGCAGAACCCGCAGAGCGTCCACACGGCCCACCCGCTCTTGCGCAAGAAGATTTACAGTACTGCGTCAGAAGAGAGGGCTTCTTGCGCAAGAGCTACTCTCTTTTCTAACAAGTGCAAGCTCTCTTGCGCAAGAGGACAGTATGGACGTGCGGCAGGGGTTTCTTGCGCAAGAAAACCCTATGGCTAAAATGGCCATCAGAGCTTTCTTGCGCAAGAGTGTCCACACTGCCATGGATGCTCTTGCGCAAAAGCACATGGCCGTGTGGACGTGTCCTTGTGCAAGATATTCTTGCGCAAGAACCCACCAGTGTAGACATAGCCTAGGTGTTACACAACCTGTACTTTGTATTTACCTGGCTCATTACATGGCCAAAGCTGAACCACCATAACCTAATTAAACCTTATAAAGTAATTATTATCATTCATATTTTCTATGGAGAAGCTAAAGCAAATAGGTAGCATGACTTGTCCAAAGCCACACAGTCAAAGGTAGAGCTGGGATCAGAAAAAGCCTCTTTGATCCAAATGTTTCTAACAATGTAAGATTCAGATTTCAAAGACCGAAAAGGTACTGTCACGTGCCCACAGTAAAAGGCACTTACTTAGATAAGCATACCATCAGCCCGGATCCAGAATCTCTACACCTAAATGCATGAGATGTTGTTGTAGTTCATTTAATAGCTTTTTAACTCCATCAAACCAGGACCCCTTGCCATTATTAATCATGCCTATCTGACTGTTTCAATTGGGCTCGCTATTTAGACGGAAGCTGAAAACAATATAGGTTAGATGGCATAAGCTTGAGGTCCTGGCCAATGGTGTGTTTCTCAATTGTAGGTTCTGTCCAAAGGCTGTTTGTGAACTCTCACAGAGCAATTACAATGATTGTGTAATGATGGCAGTGTTTGCTTTCAGCTACTGCACTGCTGGAATCTAACTCATTATTTTGTAAAGTGATTTGAAGCAACTCAAGTATGAAGGTGCTGTACCAAGCTTAACTCTGTTCTATGGAAAGTGCCCTTAGACATTGCTTCTGTTTCACTATAGTTTACATGAATACTGAAATAGTTTTTAAGCTAGTTTCAAATAAGCAAGCTAAATGCCTATTTCTTGAAATAGCAGATCCCATATTAAATGTTGTGAGTCTGACAGGAGTGTATTCCCACACTGGCCTGAGAGGGTACAGCATTAGGCCAGGCAGACCTAATTAACCAATTAAGCAGCAAGTAGGAGAGAGAGAGAGAGAGAGGCTACAGAGAGGCCATTAATCAGAAGCAAGCTCTGGTGGGCAGGAATAGAGGGAGCCTGTATAAATCCCAGGAGCTGTTAGGTGGGGGTTGTAGGGAGGTTGTTTAGCTGCTCCTGTAGAGGTAGTGGACTAGCTATGTAGGAAGATTTCTAGGCAAACAGAAGTAAATGTTAAGTTGATGCATGTTTTGGTTAGATGTTATAAGGGCCCTAGCTCAATGTAGGGAGGAGGAGGAGGTGCTGCTACCAGTCCCTGAGTATGGGCCCAGGGTATTGATGATATAAGCCAGATAATTGGTCTGAAAGAATTGTAGCTTCTCTGGAATGGTGTGATCTGGGCCAAGATATGACCTAGAAGCTACAGCTCTGAGAGAGTGAGAGAAGAAGGTAGGTTAAAAAGAATGTAGTGCCTAACAGTGCTAATCCTTCCCCTCCTCCTCCCCGCCTACCACTCCCCGATAGCTAGTAGGCGGTCCCATGATTGGTCACAGTGTGGAAACCATGTGTTAAAACCAAAGGGCTTTCTCTCTACAGTAAATGCAGAATATTCCTCAAAACCACAAAATGTAATGAATTAAAAGGTTACTGAAAGTTTGACTTTAGCAGGGTAAGTACCATCTCATGCCAATGTCCCCATTCCCAACTGGACACTGACAGATACCTAGCAGGAATCTATCAGTCTCCCTTCCGGGTTGATATGGGTAGGACAGGTATAAAAGCCATGTGATCCATTTAGACTCTACTGAATGCCTGTGAGTTGCTGCATGCATTAGTTTTTCTTGTAAATGTGGTTATTACAGATTGGAAAACAAATACCTGAGTGGCTGTATTGTGGCAATTCGAACAGAGACTCACAAAGGAGAGGCTCATAAATTAGTATGGAGAACTGCCCTCTTACAGACCTAATCTCTCTCTCTCCTGAAAGAAGAGACCCATCAATGGGCTGTATGTGTTTCCAGTGTTGAGATCCAATCAGCAAAAGGATTAAAGGCTCCTATTATTGGGCTCTGCTTTCTGTGAAGATGAATCCTGAAAATGGACTCTTCTCATCCGCTGAATGTGCAGTTTGGAGCAGAAGGAGAGTAAACATACCAAACTCAAGGAAATGAGAATCTCTATGCTGCTTGTATTCAGGGTCAGGGTAAAGCATTTGTAGGCATAAATGAGAGCCCCAGCTGCTTAAGTAATTGGTTTACTGATTATAAAAGCCCATATTTCTGTTGGAAACATAAGACTGTAAATTATTCATCTCTTTGCTTACTGGCTTGACTCTTTTTAAATAGCCAATTTTCTTTTCCTATTAATACATCTTCACATAGTTTACCTTAAGACTGGCTGCAAGCTTTGTCTTTAGATACTGCGTGTCAGTTGCATTTTAGGTAAGTGACCAGATTAGGAGTTAACTGATATTGCTGTGAATCTTGTTGTAAGGGGCAATCCATCACAGAAATACATTCGCTGGGGGTGAGGGAGGCAATACAGACTGGAGTATGTTAGGGCACATCTGTATGTCTGTGATAAGGTTGTTAAAGTAACTCAGGAGTCTGCACTTAGTACAGCTGGCTGGTGAAATCTAAGTTTAAAATTTCCAACCACTTTGGGGTTTGTGCCCTGGTTTTAGCACTCAAGAACATGAGTACCAACCACTGGTTAATGTCAACATGGGGATATTCACATACTTTTTTCAAAAGGTACTTGTATGACAATTTAATGTGTTTCTGCATTATGGTCATAGCATTCTCTGACCAGGGCTGTCCTTGTCCAGTTTTGGTGCCCTGTACAGCCTGAGCACCTGCAACACCACCCTGCCGAAGAGGCCCAGCCCCTCTGTGTGAGAGGAGGGGTGCAGCAGGGACACAAGGGCAGGAGCTGCACTGGGCAGGAGGAGGGAAGACAGCAGGGGTCAGGCCTGTCCTGCACTCAAATGTGGCGGTGAGAAGTGGAGTGACCTAGCCCCAGCCTGCTCCCCTCCCCTGGCTCCCAGCTGCATTGCTCAGGGTTGAGGACTTGGGGGGGCATGGAACCACTGTAGCACTTGCCTGTAGTAGGAAGTGGAGCAGCACAGCTGGGAGCTGGCAGAGCAGGCTGGGGTTAGGTTGCTCCACTTCCTGCTGCCACCAGTGAGTGTGGGGATGTGCCTGACCCCTGCTGCCAGTGTCAGCCCCTCCTCTACCCACCTCCTACACACACTACTTCCTGAGCCATGTCCCTTAGGGGAAAGGGTGGAATGTGAGTGGGCGAAGGCGTAGTGTGAGGAGCTGTCCTCAACCTTGCACTCTCCGAAGATGTATGGGGCTGCCTGCTAGAGCTGGTGCTGCTGAATATGCAGCTGCTTGGGGTACTACAGATTTTGGGGTACCCTAAGCAGCTGTGTATCTTGCATATTGGTAGGGATGGTCCTGTTGACAGCATGCTAAACCTCTCACCCTGAGGTGAGGAAAAACAATGAAAGTGTTAAATAACACCAAACAAGGGCTCAGATGTGCACTTTGATCCACAGAGCACGGATTACTGGGTTGTGCTAAAATGGGATGGGGAGTCTAGAGCCCATAGGCTGAATCCAATCCATTGCTTAACTTCATCTGGCCCATGCTGTGCCTCCCCAAAGTCAAGGCAGGGACTGATCTGTGCTCCACTCCCAACCCTGAGCCTCATGGGCTGTAGTATACCAAACTGGGGCTGGATCCATCCCAGGCTCTGCCTGGTTGAGAGTGGGAGGAGGCAGTTGTGCTTGCTGCTGCTGGCTCGCTCCCTCCCTCCCTCCCACCCAACTGGGGAAATGGCAGTGCAGCAAAATGCTGCCTGGAGGCTTTTCCCCCTGCTGCTTTGACTGCTATTATAGCCAATAGGAACGGCAGGAGACATGATGCCATTGCATACACAGGGAGCTGTGCTAGGAAAGTGCCCCACCCATCATCTCGACCCCCTCACTTCCCTCCTGCTTCTGCACCCTGCTCCTGCCCTGCACCCTCATCTTGTTCCTGCACATCCTCCCACAACCCCACTTCTCTCCTGCACTCTACCTTCCACCCACATCCCCACTTCACTTCTGCACCCCCTCCTTCCCAGACTCTGCGCCCCTAATTCACTCATGCACATACCTCCCACCCAGCCCTCCTATTCCCAGCCCACTCTTGAACACTACCACCTTTCCAGATCCCTCCACCCTCTCTAGCCCACTTCCCAGAAGCCCCCTTCCACACACTGAACCCCCCATTTTTGGCAGAGCCTGGGGGCCTCAATCTACTATTCTGGGCTCCCCCCAGACTCTGCTTCTCATTCAAGGGACACGTTAGTGAGGTGATTTGTAGGGGGGTTTCTTCTCACTCTTGTGTGGCCCCTGACTGTTTTCTGTAGGTCAGATGTCCCAGACCCCCCAAAAAAGTTCCCCATCCCAGGGATGTGAGGGACTGGTTGCTTCCCGCCCCCCTTGCTGCCTCTATCAGAAAGAGGCAGCGGGGTGGGGGAGAGGTGGGGGTACTTCAAAGCAGCAGTATCACTTGAGGCCTGGGGTCAGACCCCGGGCTCCATGCAGCGCTGTCACTTTGAAATGCCGCAGGCAGCCCAGGGCCAGCTGGGGTGTCCCCAGGCTGCATGCAGTGTTTCAAAGCAGCAGCATCACAGGAGCCCAGGATCAGCTGGGTACTCCGAGTTCCTCATGGTGCTTTCTCCCTAGGGCTGTTGCTACACTTCAAAGGCAGAATTGCCCTATTGACTAATTGAATAGTCAATGCAAAATGCATTGACTATTCAGTTAGTCAATATTTAACATTTTTCCCCATCCCTGACTTAAGGTCTGGCCCAAACTCCCAGAAGTCAATGGAAGTCTTTCCATTAACTTCAACAGGGTTAGGTTAGGCTCTAACGGATCTTAATCAGATAACCTTAAATATATGGTAACATGGAGACCCAACCGCAAGTGTGTTAATCATGTACTGATGTCTGTAATAAACCATGGGTTACACAATGACTCTGAGAGGAAGCAGTGAGACAAGAGGCTGATAAGGACAATGGAACTGAGGTAGCAAACATGCTACTTGTTATGCACACACAAGACAAAAATCTGCCAAAACTTTAATCCATCTCTTACTTGAGAGAGCGGTGGGATTTTGATATGGTAGACTTTTTTTAATGCATAACCAGCTTTAATGCATAACAGTGCAATGTGCGATAACTAAAAGATCCAGCCTAGTTAAACTTTTCACAATATTAGACTACTTACACTTAATATTTATTTCCTTATTTTGTATGCTAAATAAGCTTTATTTCTTTAAGGTGATTGGAACTGTTGACTGCAGTGTTAAAGGATAATCACAGAGATACAGTGAAGATACTACCTTGGTGCTCAACAGGATCTCAAAGTTTTTGTTGTTGTCTCTTTCTCCCCTTCCCCCTCCCCTCCCCCCCCATGTTGGAAAGAAGCTGGTGTGTGTGTGGCATGCAGAAGCTGGCATAGTAAGTAATGTAAATTGTTCAAGGTTTCAAGTAAATATGAATTTGACACAGATAAACTAGTAGCATGTATCAAAAGACAAACTACATGCATTTTGAGACTACATCAATCTGTGAGGGCTGAAATTAGATACTTGCCTGGGGTCTAATTCTCATAGTAACGTGGACAGTTAAGGCCAAATGTCTTTCAATTCAAGCATGCAAGGGAGATTTTCTAATAGCCTAAGGCAGTGGTTCTCAATGGAGTTATGTGTAGTTTTACAACAGGCTACATAAAAATCCCTAACAAAGTCAGTACAAACTAAAATTGCGTGTAGGCAATGCGTTGTTTATACTGCTCTATATACTGTGCAGTGAAATATAAGTATATATTGCCGTTTCATAATATGGCAAATGAGAAAATAAGCAAATTCACAGTAACAAGTGCTTTGACACATTTTTACATTTTCATGTGGTTTGTTTTTGTAAGAGTCTTCTAGTGAGGTGAGAGTTGAGAGATGCAAGACGAATCAGGCCCCTGAAAGGGATACAGTAGCCTAGAAAGGTTGAGACCTACTGGCCTAAGGGCTGTAGGAGCACAAATCCCACAGATCTATTAATTCATAGGTTTGTACAAACCCAAACAAAGATCCTTCTCTAAAGATCTGATAAGTGAACGTATATAAGACAATAGACTACTTGGGGTGCGTGGGGGAGGCCGAGACTGTATTTGTGGGCATGATTGTCTGTGGTCTCAGCACTCTAGCATCATAACATCTGAAGAGTTTTGTTTTTCTTGTGGGTCTGGGTTTTTACGGTGTCGTGGCAAAGGAGGGAATTTGAAAGATCGATGAAGTGGCTTTGCAGATGACTTTTGGGAGGTACTCCCCAAATATGAAGGATAGCATGGAAGACAGCACAAAATACTTGTTTGAAAATGTAATAAGTGGGTGATGAAAAACTGCATCATGATGCAATCAGAGGAAGGAATGAACCTCATTATATAGAAGGACTGTTAGGTAGGATGGGGATAGGCCACAAAGAGTACTGAAAATGAATCCAAGTAGTAGCTTATGTTTGATGAGATAGAACAATGGTTTTGAAACTTTTACAAAATATTGTCTTTTATGGAAGGGTTGGAGAACCTTTTTTGGGTCAAGGGCCACTGACACACCAAAAAAATCAGTTGGGGACCACAAGTGAGAAGTAAAAGGGGGGGGGGGAGAACCCAACCCTCACTGATATGGCCCCCAACTGAGACACTTCACTCCCCTGGTGCTCCAGCCCCATGTGGGGAGAAGGGGCACAGGGAGGACTGAGGTTCAGGGCTTCCCATAGGCCAGATGAACTCTTCTGGGGTTAGTGGGCTCTGGGGTGGGCCAAAGTCAGGGATTCAGTGTGTGCGCAACAGGGCTGCTTGTGAGTGGGATGAGGGTGCAGGAAGTGAGGTGCAAGAGGGGGTGAGGGTGCAAGGTCTGGGTGGGAAGTAGGGTGCAGGAGCAGGCTGGGGCATAGGCATCCAGTAGCTAAGGCAGGGGAAGGCTTTGCCTTCCCAAACCACGAGGCATGGCCATGGCCATGTTCCATCCCCTGTAGCAGCCTCCTCTCTCCCCTAACGCTCCAGTGCTCCGGGGCTGTATGCATGCACTCCCTTGCATCTTTTCCCCTCCCCATGGGAGTGGGGTGCATGCTTGGTGCACTGCCCTGCCTCCTTCCTGGGGGGGAGAGCTCAGCAGAGTGAGGGGGACTGCAGGCCTGCCTCCTCCACCCCCAACTGCACCAGCTACCATGGGCTGGGGGTACGGTGTCTCCAAGGGGAAGGGGGCAGGAGCAGGCTGAGGGTGCAGGGTCTCGGTGGGGGTGCAGGGTCTGGGAATAAGGAGAAGGGGGGGCACTTAATTTCCTTTGTGCACCCCCCCACACACACACACACACACACTGCTTCCAAGCACCATGTCTCAGGCACGGCATCCTGTTGCTCCCATTGTCCAAAATCCAGCCAATGGGAGCAGCTGCTGGTTTTTACACACACACACACACACACCCTCTCTCTCTCTCTCCTGCGGAGGGGAGCAGGAGTGCAAGGAGCCACTTCTTTTCCATGAGCCAGATTGCACAGTGAGGATTGGGGCTTTCTCTCTCACACACTCACACCCCCAACAGGAAGCTGGCAGTCCAACCTCATGTGGTGGTGGGGGGACAGGGGGACATAAGGTTGGGCACGAGTACAGGCTTCCCGCTGTGGGGGGAGAAAGGGCAGGAGGTTTGAGTTTGAGCTGCAGACAACCTGCAAGGTGTACATGGATCACTAGTTGAGAACCACTGCAATAAGTGGTGGAACTGAAAATTTTCTTCTTCTTATATCTGTATTTTAGGTTTAGTAGTATAGTAATGTAGCAATAATATAGCAATATAAGGTATATATTAACATACATTTAATATTTTATTAAATTAAGTCCTTTTAGTTATGTTTATTTCTTTGCCCTAAAGTTTAGTGAGTCTAGTAAATGGGCCTAAGCAGAAAAGATAGTTTTGGTATTGTGTCTGTGCTAATGAGACTAAAAGAACGTTCAAGGCTGAGGCCTTAATTGCTCGATTTACGATACCTCTTTGCTTTGTCAATGCAAATGTTGATGTGCCGCATAGCCTTGAAAGTCCTTGTAACATTGCTTATGTGTGTGAGAAAAGGTGCAAAAAGTTATTGCTCAGAACCAGATGGCCAAAAGAAGGAGGGTGAGTGTGGGCAAAGACCAGAAAACTAAACAACCTGGCGTCAAAGAAGCCATCTATAATCATCAGTGCATGCCCATAATAAGAAGGGATTGGGGTATTGGCAGATTGATGAGCCTTGAAGCAAAGCTGGCGCCCCCAAAAGACTATTGATTACAGGATGAGCCTTCAAGAGATGTTTGGGAACGATTGACATCAACAAGATAACACTCCGGTCACAAGCTGACAGAGCGGAATCCATTGAGTTCAACAGAGAAAAGGATTATAAAAGCAGGGTGCTTTGCTATGGAACTTTGGGTTTGTCTTGCCACCAACTCCAGGAGCATCAGATCAATCGACCTACAGAGCCTGGCTCCCCCTCTGTGATCAATCTGGCTGGCCACTAGATTGATCCAGAATCTGGACTGGTAACTAAACATCATCTGGCAGGACTGTATGTGTATGGGGGGGAGGGGTGTGTGTGTGTGTGTGATTAGAAAGCATATGCAACTGTTGTATTCTCAATAAATGCAGGGTACTGCCTTTTCCCCTATAAAAGATCTCATGTGCTTCATTTAAGCACAACATAAGGGTTGTTGCCAGATGTCAGGACACTCCTGATAACAACCCCAGAAGACTGCTAGAAACATCGACCAAACGGGGGAAGGATCAATCCCAGAATGGGAGGTGAAAGAAATTGATCGGAATAACTGAGGGTGAGAGATTTCATTAAACCAGTTTTTTAGGGTATTAAGTGTAGCTAGCGTGTGGTGGTTTGCTTCATAACTTGCTTTGTTCAGGGTGCATTACTGATAAGCATAAAAAGTAGGATTTAAATGGTTAATAAGTTATTTTAATTAACCCAGTGTAAATTGTTACTGGGGGAGGGGAACAGTTGTGCATATCTATGTAAGAATGAGGGTGGACAATATGAGCCTCCTCTAAAACTTTATACAGAGTAAGATTGATTTACCTTGAAGTTCAGTTCCCACTGGATCTGTGTGCGTGGGAGCTGATGCAAGCTCCTTTAACTGAATCTCCCCTGAGCTATTGCTCAGCAACTGCATTATATTGCTGTGGGGTGTGATTCCTATCTGTGCCAGTGCTGAAGGAGGCCAGAGGGTCTTACTCAGCAGCACAGAGGGTTGAAGGGCACCCATGAGGGCAGGAAAGTTGGCTGTGGTATTCTGGCACATCAATGACAGTCATAAGGGAATCTCAGTGACTAACCATTTCAGTTATAAGATCAAGAACACATATTCCTGCTCATCCAGAAATATAATTTATGCTATCATGTGCCGACAGTGTCCGTCTACTATGTACATTGGACAAATGTCTCAGACACTTCACCCCCTTTGTTCTGAAATTTGATTTGTCCTTTTCATGTGTGTTCATTTTTTGATTGTATCCTTTGGTATATATGGTCATGCCAATTTTCTTCCACTATTTGATCTGAGGAAGTGGGTCTGGCCTACGAAAGCTCATCACTTAATAAACCATCTTGTTAGTCTTTAAAGTGCTACATAGTCCTGTTTTTTGTTTCAGCTAGACCAGACTAACACGGCTACACTTCTATTACCAGTCACAGTACTTATTCACACAAACTCTTCTAGAAGATAAACCTTTACTTTCCCGTAGTGTCAGAGGGGTAGCCATGTTAGTCTGTAACTTAGAGTGGTCCTGTAGCACCTTAGGCTATGTCTACACTGTAGCTTCCCTCTCTCCTCCTCTCCCCCCAGCAGATATGCAAATGAGGCACTAATTTGCACATCTTGCAGTCATTTGCATATCCTCCTCTGATCCTTTTTGCGGAAGAGGTTTTGCAGTTAAAAAGCCCCGTGTAGGGGCTGTTTGTCGGAAAAACCCTCTTTTGCACGAGAGTCCTTGTTCCTGAAAAAATGAGGTTTACAGGCTCTTGTGCAAAAAGGTTTTTTTCTGACAAATGGCCCCGTCTACATGGGGCTTTTAACAGCAAAACCTCTGCTGCAAAAAGGATCATCAGAAGAAGATATGCAAATGAAGTGCTATTTGCATATCTTCTGCAGGGTGGGGAAGCTGCAGTGTAGATGTAGCTTCAGAGTCTAAGACTGCTTGTCTGGGGGGCGGTTCCCCCCAGTAGTGGTGAAACCATACATGCATCACTCTAGCTGCTTTCACTACCAGCAAAAGAGCTGACTGCTCTGCTCCTTTGAGGTATATAGTGCCTGATGCAGAAACCTTTCAACAAATATTTCTATTTTCTTACCAGCTTTTTACTTATTACCCACTAGCCAGGTGCCAAGTGAAAACATAAAAAGCAGTGAACACAGTTACTGTAAATTGAGAAGTAGAAGATTTTTTTTTTTTAACAATCCTATGCAATGAAAATAGCCTGACCTTCTGTGGCGCTAAGATTGACCTTTTCTGTGGTGTCAACTAATGATAGACTGGGAGTGAGATGCTTATAGCAACTGTTCTGGCTATTTTCTTGTTGCAGTGTTAGGCTGCTAAGGCAGGGGTTCAAGAAGCTAGTTGACAATATTTCAGATTTGTGGTTTTCTTATGAAGAATACTGTAAACTTAAGACATATACAGATCACAATACTATTCAGAATAACTGCCTTGACAAGAGGTGTGCAGTTTTCAAAGCCAAAATGTTTTACATTTAATAGACATTTATGGTTTTCTTTTCCTCCTTACATTTGGCACAGTACAGATCCTTATTTTAATCTTCCACAGTGGGAGTGTCTATATAGTACACGCACACCAGCTGACATCTTTTTACAAAAGAATATAGCTGAAGAATTTGGATGTATGGATGATTTTGTGCTGGGGAGCAGTGTGACTTTACTACAGCTTCTTTCTGCTATCATCTGTGTGTGCTGTATGATTCTTCTTTGCTGCTGAAAGATCTCGTGGAGAATTGGTGTTGTGTAGAACATTGAAAAATTAGTGCCTTGGTATGGGGCTGGTAATACCACATAGCTTTTAGCAACAAAGCTGTGCCCTGTTGACAAAATACTTCCACCCACAACAAGGGGGTTTCACTTAGTTGGTAGCAGAGCAAGCCTGCTAATAAAGCACCTTTCACACTTTCACTTGTTGTGGCAAAACTTTGCTTATGGGGTGGGGTTAAGCATCTGTGAATGCTAGATGTTTTGTGGCTGAAGTGCAACAGCCTTACAGACACACTCTGTCGCATGTGGCCTTGAAACAGGTTTCAAAAAAATTTCCAATCTAAATGTAAAGTATCCATTTCTCTGTTATAATGAACAGATTATAGTACCAGAAATGTTTCTTTAATCACATCTCCATTAATGCTGCGTGATTTATTGGTATAACATGCATAGAACAAAGTAAGTTCATTGCTGTTAACTTCGCTTCATTGGTGAAGTGTGAGTAAAAGTACAAACTCCATCCCTGAAAGCTGGCGGGGTGCAGTGAGCTCGGACAGAGGCGCTTGCAGGCGGGGGGAGAACACAGACCTATGGAAGAGGTGACCCTGGCTAGTCCATCCAGGATTAAACCCGTAGGCTGGTGGTCGCTTCTTACAGCCTGCTGAGCTGGAGGTGGATGGGGCCCCGGCGTGCCAGGCTCGATCTCCATCCCTGGCTGCGGGAGTGCGGCCACGACAGTTTATTTTTGAAGACAGACAGTAGATAAGGGCACCGCATTTTAAAATTATCCCTCCACGTGCTATCTCCTGGCAGGATGCAGCCAGCAACCCCCGCCCTCTGCCCGCTCTTCTCGCGGGAGCTCCGCCGCCCTGTCAGGGTCTGGCCGCGGCGGAACCAGTACAGCTGTTGCGAGGCCCTGGGCTCTTTGCGCCGCTGCCCGTCAGTGTCCGCCCGGCCCGCAGAGGGACCCCACCGTGCTGGTGCGGAGGAGCCGCCCCCTGCCCTTCGGTGAGTGCAGCCCCGCGCCCGGCAGCTATTTATACCGGCCGGGGAGGCGCTGCCAGGCCGCTTCCCCGCCCCCTGTGCGCCCCGGCCCGAGGGCACATTGTGCCGGGAGAGTGACAGGCGCAGCCCCTGCCCCTGTGCTGGCAGCGCGGCCGGGACTTGCCCCCAGCGCCCGCTTCTCCCCGCGGCGATGTAAGTGCCGTGGCGCCCGCGGGGCCGGGGCTGCTTCCTGGTTTGGTGGCTGTTGACTGGTGGGGCCCCGGGGTTGTTTGTTTTTGTAGGGCCCGCTCCTGTGCTCCCCACGTTCAGCGTCTCCCCTTGACAGAGGTCACGTCCGCAGGCAGCAGAAATGGCCCCCAGTAGGCAGACCCGGGTTTTGCTTCTCAACGCCATGGAAAAGCTGGAGAAGACCCTCTTCAGGCTGGAGCAAGGTCAGTGCTGCCCTGGGGCGGGCCCGAGGGCTGCCCGCGCTAGTAGCTGACGGGCAGCTCTCGGGGAAGAAGCAATCCCTTCACGGCAATGCTCGTGGTGAGCCGTCGTTTTCCCCTAGCCCATCGTCTCCCCGACATAGTGGGCTCGGGGTAATTGCTGAACACAGCCACTGCCGTGTCCTTTGTATGTTGTTGTTGTTTATGGGGAGTAACGTTAGAGGCTCCAATTGTAGATCAGTGCTGCTGGTAAAGCACTTGGAGGCCAAAAAGACACATTGTATTTCTTTTCAAAAAAAGGCAGAATCACGTTTCCAATGAAACATGAGTCTAGTTTAAGACAGCACCTGTAGGATGATACAACTCCTGTGTTCATGCTAGTTCAGTCCCTGTCTGTGCTATTTATAAGTAAGTCTTCGTGATTTAACTTTTTGTGTGCAGTACTAAATCATTATGTACAAATCCCATGTCTTAATCAATATGAAGTTTATGTCTGTAGTCCTATTTTTGGGGGATGGGGGGGGTCACAGATAAGATTTGAAGATCTGCTTAATTTGTGTGCAAAATTGATTAAAACAATTCTGTAATTTGGAATTATTTCTCATGTTAGTAAGCTCCTGGAAACATTTTTATATTTAAGTATATCCATCAGCCTGTTAGTGAAAGGCATATTTGGGCCAGTATCGTCTGGGTCAGCAAGTTCAGCCCATAAACTGTTAAGGTGAAAATGTTTATTCTTTCTTGCATACTGTGTTTTCTTTAAGGTGCAACAGTAAAAGTTTCATCTTTCACCGAGAAGATTTAAAAATATTGTCCAATAATGGTTGATTTATCGACTTACTTTCAAAATATTTCAGAAAAGCATGACTTTTTTTTGCCCTTCTCAAAAACTAGAAGTCACAATCTGCTGAATGATTAGTATTTGAATTTATCAGACGTTTTTATTCTTAATTTTTTTAAAAAAGGGCAGAGTCAGTTCTGACCAGCCTATTAACTTTTCTTCAAGCTATATAAGCTTTGCATGGGGGCTGCTGAAGATTGGAAAGCCACACACTTCAAATTGCCTAAACTGATAGCTAGTGGAGGGAGAGCATAGCTAATTTAGGGAAAGTATTCCTGGTATCAGTGCTGTTACTATAGGGGATAAGATATCAAAGGCATATAACCCAGTGGCTTGATCTAATTTTAGCTGACTCAGTCAAGATTATGGTGAGGAGAAATTGCCTGAACTTTCTAAGAGTAATTTTTGTATACAATTTTTGCAACCAAATTAGCTAGTTGATAGGCACCCAGATTCTGAAACTCTTTGTGCTATTATATGCTTGGAGGGTTTTCTTTCATCCTTACTTTTTATGTTTAGTGGATGACAAGGTAAGTAACAGATACTGTAAACTTCATTGGCATGGGCTATTTAAATGTACTTGGATAGCTGAAATTTGATATTTGGTCATTCTGGCACAATTCCATTTGTTGAGCAACTTTTTTATTTAATGAGGATGGTGTGATTTAACTGTTAACATTTTTACATGTTACAGCATAAATTTTAAACTTTCTCTAATAGGCTATGTCTACACTGCACGCTTATTTCAAAATAACGCATGTTATTTAGAAATAACAGAGTGTGCTTCTACACAGTCATGGATTCTAAAATCCTGATCCTGCAACTGACTGTCCAGTGAAGTCACTGTGGCATGGCACGGGTGTATGGTTGTGTGTGGGTGTAGTTGGAGGATTGAGGCCTTGATCAATAATGGCAGTTGCCTTGCAAGCGCTTAAGTGTCTGTCTAATTGCACTCATGTGAACAGATCAGGCTTTTAAGGCCCTGATACCACAATCTGAGTCATTCAGGCACTCACTTGCTCTGGGATCTGTTGGTTTAAATGAAATTCTATATGGACAATTGTTCACCTGAGTGGATCAGATTATAAGATGGGGGGCAAATGTTTCTATTTTAGAGTATGAAGGCTTAAATCTTGCAATTTACAATTTGTGGGTGAGCTGCTGCACCTCATCAGAATACCAAGGAAGTCATTGGGGCTGTATGCAAATATAGCTGTCCATGCAGTAAAATGCAGGTGTGGGGCCTCAATTTGTAACTTGGTTTATATTTTCAAAAAATGTAAAGGATTTTGGATTGGTTTAGTTGAATATTACATGAAATGTAAACACGTCTATAAAACATTTTCATTTTCAAGTTTGGTCTTCCATTTTTCACAAATAGTTATCTTCCCAGTTCAGTTAAATTTAAAGGAGTGTCAAATCAGAACCTTGTCTTAAAAAAAAGAAAGAAAGAAAGAAAATTCAGGTAATACATATTCCCAAGTTCTCATGCCCAGTGTATGTGGTTTGAAAGTCCTAGTTTCCTCTTGTGCTTTTATATTTAATTTTTTACTCTCTTGCTGTGTGAAAGATTCACATAAATATGAGAAACTGACTAGACAGAAAATGCTGTTAAGCGCACAAAGATAAACAGACTAGAGAAATATAGCTTTTTTTCCCCCCCACTCTGTTTTTCATGTGGCAGTTACGGTATGTGTGCTACATATAACCCATGTTTTACTCTTGTTATAAGTTGACATTTATTTAAATAGATGTGTACCATCTCTATTTTGTCTCTTAAAAATGAGGTGACTGTTTAAATAGTAATACTCCTGTCACCTTAAATTAAGGATGTTAGCTATCATGTAATTGAATAGTCATGTAACCACATAAAATCTTATTGGTTACATGAGTATTTGATTGGCTGACGGCGGCCCCAGTCCCGGGGATCCCCCCTGCTACCATGCACTGCTGCTTCTAATAGAGGCAGCAGTGTGGGGTGGCAAGAGGAGCCAGTTTGAAAACCAGCTCCCCACACAGACCACCTCCTGCCTGCTGCCCTACGCTGCTGCCTCTGACACAGAGGCAGTAGCGTGGGGTGGCAGCAGCCCCTATTTGTGGGGGGGGGTTTGAGTTCCCCACAGACAGAGGCTTCTCCATGTGATGCAGAGCATCCTTTGTCCACGGGGAGCTCAGGCTCACCATGGACAGAGACTGCTTTGCAGCAGCCTCCCCTACCCTCTGCCCCCTCGCCCTGCTGACTCTGATAGAGGCTGGGGGGGCATGCAGGCCGCACCGTGGAGCTGGTGCTGGGGGGAACCACCTCTTAAGCTGGCTCCCCACAGCTCTGACTCCTGCCTGCCCCCTCCCCTGCTGCTTCTGTAGGAGGCAGCAAGTAAGGGGCAGGTGGGTCTGCTGAGCCGATAAGTGTGGGGAACTGGCTTGAAAGCCGGCTCCCTGTGCATATCGGCTCCAGCCTGTCTCTCCTCCTCCCCCTCCTCCTCTCCCCCCGCGCTGCTGTCTCTCTATCAGGTGCTCGTGGAGAGCCTGCTTAAAACCAGCATCTCACGGGCACCGACTCCCGCTCTCCCTCCCCCGCCTTGCTGCCTCTGTCAAGGGATGGAGAGATGCATGTAGTCTACAAGATTAACCGATAAGCCTAGGCTTATCGTATAGTCAACTACATGCTGACATCCCTACCTTAGATACTTCTAAAACAGCAATAAATAACTATTTTCCAGACTTTTTAGTTAGTTTATTGTATTTGAGTAGAAATAGAGTGCTCTGAAGAGGGATACTTAATTTCTGATTTTTAATGGCAACACTAGCAGAGAAGCAGAAATAATTATTACACCATAATTCTCTATTGATGAGAAATGCCATTAACATAAAATCATTCTCTTAACTGTACACTCAATGCACCAATATAGAATTATGGTATCCCTCTATTAACTTGAAGTCTTCATATTGTGAATCTCACTAATAAACCATAAGATTATTTTTTAATTTTAACACATATGAATTTTTTTAAACACTTCATCTTTTCTGTTGAGGTTTTGAACTGCAATTCCGACTGGGCCCAACATTACAAGGCAAGCATGTTACAGTGTACACTAACTATCCAGCTTCTGGAGAATTATTCAATCGCCGTAAGTTCAGGGCACTGTCCTGGCACAACCCAACAGGAAGAGAAGATGATTCCGATAAATATTGTAAACTGGATCTCCAAATTTCTGGGTCGTACCAGTATTATTTCTGTCATGAGTAAGTGGAGCTTTTTGCATATGAAAAGCTGTAGTCTTCCCCCTCATTACTCTATGTATCTCAGTCTTGACCTAGAAGGGTAACTGAGGTGTAAGACAATAATTCAGTTTCCATATCTGTGCAGTTATCATTGGCCTCTGTGGAGGACTGCTCGCAAAGGATTCATGATGTGGTTTTTCAGGCTGCAGTGTTTTGGGAAGTACTCAGACCAAATTTATTCTCTCGCTCTCAAAAAAATCCATGCCTACATGGTTTCAGAGTCATCAGCATTCTAATGGTACAAATAATTAAGTATTTAGTTTTGGAAGTTTGTGAGAGCTCAAACATTAAAATCAAAGTTGTCTGTCTTATACATCTTCATGGGTTTTTTCCACTTAGTTCTGACATAATGGCTATCAGAGCTAGAAATCATTATGTTCAAAATCCATTTATCTCTAACTTGAGTAATTTTTTTTGAGGTCCTGACACAGTTGAAGCAGTCGGTCTGTAGTGCAGTGTACCTTACCTCTTGCCATTGTGTCCAAGAGCTGGTAGCTTTGTGGCTGATCAGGATCATAAAAATCTTCCAGGTTATCAGCCTGGACCAATGATCAGAGGAAATCCCTGTTTATAATTTTTTGCCATCAGCTGTACTTCCTCTAATGGTCATGCTTTAAGAATACTCGTGTTTATTCTATAAAAATGGCTGAATAGAGAAAAAAAAATTGTATATTAGTCTGAGTACCCACACAAATAATGGCTGCTGTTCTTATGCATGATCTTTAAAATTTTATAACAACTTGCATTCTTCCTTTTTTACTATTTAATCATTAAACGTTGTTATACAAGAATAAGACTTAGGCACAGTCCTTCAAGGTGCTAAATTAAAACCTTTAAGAATTATGGCACCTTCTAGGTTCAGTCACTATTTTTGATCCCTATCCTGTCCTATTCAATCTATGCAGACTAATTTTCATATCTGCACAAAGACCCACTAATATCCATGGGGCTTCATATAGACCTGAAGAACTGCTTGCATGGATCCAGCTGCAGCACTGAAGTCTTTTGTATGTTCGCTAGAAAAAACCTTATTGTAAATTTCAGAGGCAGAACATTAAGTAAGTTTGAGTTTAAATGAATCCATAAATTAGGAAAATGGTAGGAATGACTCTGAGTTTGAAAGACCTGTTCTGCAGTACTTTAACATGCTGAGATGAGATGATTTTTAAATTACTAAATTGTGGGTTGGCTTCTGGTGTTAGAATTGGCTGGTGCAATGGGCGTTTGTTTTTCCAGTAGTTAATAGACTCATTTTTTTCTAGAAATGAGAAAAGTGGTGGAGGTTACATAGTTGTGGACCCTATTTTGCGTGTTGGAGTTGATAATCATGTATTGCATTTGGATTGTGTTACACTCCAGACATTCCTAGCTAAGTGTCTGGGACCATTTGAGGAATGGGAAGATCGCCTTAAAGTTGCAAAAGAATCAGGTAATAACTACATACTCTGTAAAGATCATTTTTAAGGGATACATATTAAATGTATACTGTTTAAGCTCTACCAGTATCTGTTACATAGTTCATACTTTTTTTTTTTAAGTTTGCAGTATCTTATGAAACTGAATCCATGTTAAATGCATAATAAAGTAAATCAGTCTGATTATGAAAATATTTGCTTTGAAGGACAATTATTTGGGAATGGCCTTTAAAAATGTGATCTGAATTTTTAGGTTATTTAATTTGTATCACATAGATTGGAAAGATGCAGAGGAAATGGGGATAGAACGTGGTTTAAATGTTACCCAAAAACTTGTTTTAGTTATTTGAAAAGTTTTGTGGCAGTACATACTATGATTGTACAGTTTATCATAGAATTTCATCTTGTGTTCATTGTAATCTTTTTCTTGTATTAACCAATGGTTTCCTTGTAATTTTTTTGTAGGTTACAACATGATTCATTTTACACCAGTGCAAAAACTTGGACTATCTAGATCATGCTACTCTCTGGCTGACCAGTTGGAAGTAAATCCTGATTTTTCAAGCTCGAATAAAAAGTACACTTGGAGCGATGTAGGAAACCTAGTGGAAAAAATGAAAAATGAATGGAATATGCTTTGTATAACAGATGTAGTCTACAATCATACTGGTATGATTTTTTGCTATACTACCTTGATGCTTTTTGTTGCCAGCTCAGTAACCATGTCAGAGCTAATCTGTTTATTCACTGTTCCATGATTTTTCCCCATGAAAAGACCTTTTAAAAGGCTTTTGAGGGTACTTAATCATCTTTATCTGCCTTTTGAGCCTCCTAAATCCATTTCATCTTGTATCTGTCAAGGAGAGCTGTCTATTAAGAAGGCAAAATAAGAATTTTTATTAGTACTTAAAATCTAAGGAAATCCTGATAAAACATATCTATAGAACACCAGTATGCTTGTCTATACTTTCATAATACTGTATTTATATATGCTGCATGGCATTGCTCAGGTATAAATTCACTGGATCACACTGTAACAAGTGTAATGTTCTTCACTGTATAAAAAAGGGGAGGGGAACCTTTTTTGGGATGGGGGCCACTGACCCACATAAAAATCAGTTGGAGTCTGCACTCAAGCAAGAAGCAAAAAAACAAAAACAAAACCCCGCATGTAATCATGTAGTCGATTAATCGATTAACCGATAAGAAGAAGCTTGTAGATTAATGCTATAGACTACATGCATTTCTCCCCCTTCCTCCATCAGTAAATTTTTTAGCAGGCTGACCAGCCTAGCTCAGTCCTGGGTCTGGGACCTACCCCTGCTGCGGCTCTGCATTTAAAGTGTATTAGGAGCTATGCAGGCAAGCAGCTCAGCTCAATCACGGCTCATACTGGGTCTGGGAGCTCGTGTGAAGCTGCTGCCACCCCGCGCTGCTGCCTCTTTACCAAAGGCAGCAGCACGGGGTGACAGGAAGCCAGTCTACAGTGGGAGTTGGTTTTTAAACTGGCTCCCCTCGCAGACCAGCTCCTGCTGGGCATCCCATGCTGCTGCCTCTGATACAGAAGCAGCAGCGTACAGTGGCATAGGGCTCCTTGGGAGTGGGACCTTAGTGCACTGGCTGTTGGCCTCGCCCTCAGGGTAATATACAATAGTCGACTAACCGATAAGAATTCATGAAGTTAATTGACTATTCAATTAACTGGTGTATAACATCCCTACCCCTCACTGACATGGCCCCTGAATGAGAAGCAGAAAGACACTCCCCACATTCCCCTCACGTACCAGAGCCTGGGGGGGCCAGGCTAGTAGATTTTGTGTGTTCCAGTCCCATGGGGAGAATGGTGCACAGAGGGGGGCTGGAGTGCCAGCGCAGGCTCCCCAGTGCTGGGAGGGAGCTCCAAGCCTTGGGGGCCTGATCCAGACAAGCTGGGGGCTGCATCCGGCCCCTAGGCCTTAGGTTCCTCACTCCTGGTCTAAAAAAACACCACACTAATTTTAGGATAGGAGGAAGGAAGGAAAACAGAAGTAGGGTGATTGGGTCTGAGGCAGAGAGAATGCATGGAATAGATCCGTATCATACTTTCAGAAGAAAAGATGTTCTAGGAATATGTTTTTGACATAATAAAAGGATCAATTTTGTACAAGTCTCTTTCATACATTAGTGCAAAAATAGATACTATCATCTCAGTCTTCCAGTTCCTTTATAACCTACTCGATGAAGCTGCTACTTGTAGCTCACTGCAGTGCTCTATTTTTGGAATTTCTGATGCTCTCTGGTGTTGAAGTGCTATTTTCTTAAACATCAAAGAAGCTTTTAAAAACCATTTATTTGATTCATTGAGCAAGGTTTTATTGATTTCTCCTAACACAAGTAGGATTAGGAATAAGACGAACATTTAAAGGAGTAAGATAAATTAATCATATACATTCTCTCAGATCTTGTGAATGACTCTGCATTTCCACAGTGTATGAAGGAAAACCCTTGCCTTCCCACTTGTGTGCCTGTCTCCAAAAGTCATGTGCATCCCTAGTACCAACTCTAATTTTTTTTTTTTTGCAGTGGGTCTGATATCTAAATTATAGGTCAATATGTAATACTTCTACAGCACCATTAGTGTTGTGTATGGCATTTTATAGCTAAATAATAGATGGCCCCTGCTCCAATGGCTGTAAAATAGAAGGGCTAAAGCCTGCAAACTTTATCACAAGAGTAAGATATTTTCACGTGAACACAGAAGTTAGGAACAGGCAACGGGATGAATCACTGGGCTAGATGGACCTTTGGTCTGACCCAGTACAGGTTGAACGTCTCTCAGCCGGGACTCCCTGGTCTGGCAACATCCGTGGTCTGGCAGGCGTTCTGGATGTTGCTAGACCGGAGAGACCCACCCCAGTGGAGGACCAAAGGCAGGAGCTCTGTGAGGGCTGGGAACCCAGCCAGGCTGGCTGCAGGGAGGCCAGTGGCTGGAAGTCCGGCTGACCCCGTGGAAGGGGAGCCAGAACACCAGTGGGCTCCAGCAGGGCAGCAGACTGCTGTAATGAGACCAGGAGCCCTGGCTGTGGGACCACGGGGCTGCCGCAGCAGGGCTAGTGGGGCCAGGAGCCTGAGCAGTGGGGCCAGTGCTGCCTCGGTAGGCTGGCTGGTTGGGAACCGCAGCTGAACAGCAGTCTGCTGTGGGGAAGAGAGGGGCGGGACTCTCGGTAGTGGGACTGTGGGCTGGCGGGGCTGGAACTACTGCGGCGGAGCTGGCGTGGCTGGGAGTACTGGCGGTGGGGCAGTGGTTTGCCACCGTAAGGCTGAGTGCCCCAGCGGCAGGACCATGGGCTGCCATGCAGAGCTGGTCACATGTGGGGAGGCCAGGCAAGGAGCAGAGCCTGGCGGGGGGACCAGTGGGGAGGAGTAATGACCTCCCCTCATCTGGCAAAATCCCTCCATGAGGACCACTCAGGTCCCGAGTATGCCGGATCAGGGAGGTCCAACCTGAACAGCTGTTTTTATGTTATGGTCACACGTTTGGATGTAAAATACAAGTCATAACAGCAAGCAGTGTAAGAGTGGGAGGCCAATAAGAGTAAGTGAGGACAGTTTCATGAAGAAAAATTGCTTGGTTAGTTATACATGTATTTTAAAGGTTTCATGTCCTTTTTTTTTTTTTTTTTTTTTTTTTCCCTGCTGATAAACTAATGGTGGTGGTAGTCGTCAGTGTTTCCTCTAAGCTGCGCAGGTGATCAATGAGCGCTGCCCAGTCAGCTGTGTACATGGAGTCCTGAGTCTCTGACTGGGCGGAGCTGACTAATCACCTGTGAAGCTGTGCTGCCATGCAGCTTAGAGGGAACACTGGTAGTAGTACTCTTTTTATACTAATTGGTGAAGAAGATTTCAGTTGGAGTTTGAACCTCTTAAGACACTTCCCAGAAGAGGAATTTATTTATCTGACTAATCCAAAATAATTTGCTAGCATATTTGGCTGTTTGTATATTCAGATAAAAACAGGCTTAGTTTTAGGCAGCATTCTCAATTCAGTGTCTGATAAGAACAGCAATAAAATGGTTAAACATGTTAGTGTCACAATCATTTCTTTAAAATTCAGCTCTGTGTAAAGCAAATAAAACTTTCAGTTTATTTCCTTTGAACTGACTATCCTGGCGTACAACAGACTCCTGGCCTAGTCTGGCATTTTTGCCTCTAAGCTTTTTAAAAATATAAATTAAAAACTTGGGCCCTGATTCTGTGTTTTCAGGATTGTGGCCTTATGACACCCCTCGCGCCCCCCCCCGCACACCAGATGAGAATGTAACCACAGTGGGGGCAGGACAAGCAGAGGAGTTTTCCTGAGATTTCCCCACTGCTTCCACAGGCTGGATCTGGTGGCTTGGCGGGCTGAATCCGGCCTGCTAAGGGTGTTTTGCCCAGGCCTGATCTACATGCTGTACAATTGAGGAAAATGTCTCCCATTTTCCTACAGACAGAAGTATTTTAATCAGTTTTCAGTAGCATTTAAATGCTTGTGGTAAATCAAACTAATCATTAGAGTCCACAATTATTTGAGATAAAAAGGGAAAAGTGTGAGTGACATTGTTTGCAACTGGCTGCACACTCAAAGACAATATTGCATATTGGGCTAGTAAACTTCCTCCCCCCCCTTTTTTAAATGAAGCTTATTGTGAATATATTATTTGCTGAAAACTACAAATTTTTCTAATCATGCATGTTTTCCCCATTTGTTACATTCAACAAAACAAGAATAGTTTGTCAAGAATAATGCTTTCTAGTGTTTCTCTAGAAGTTTCACTAAATTCCAGTTCAGAGAATTAAACTTCAAAGCAATTACTTTTATCACAATTATTAGACACTTTTTTTTTCATCTCGTGTCTGTAGGATAGAAGGTGATTTCTCAGAATCAAGTGAAAAGTTATGTCATTTTGCTGCCTTATCTTTTTGGAAAGAATCACCAATTTCTGAGACCAAAGGAGACGTCTTTTTTATTTCCTGACGCCTCTGTCATGCTTTTTGTTCAACTATTCAGAATAGGATACCTTTGCTTTTTAAAGAAAAAAGTATTTTTGTACAGAAGTCTGAGGCAGCATATGTATGTTGAATAAGATCCCTTATAAGATATTTACAAGTGAAGCTTTTAAAGGCCCGAGGTAATGTTGCTTTGTTACTTTCAGATGAGCAGGCTGCCTTTAGTTGTGGATGGCAGGGTTCCAAGTTTATAAAGGTCAAACAGTCAATGCCAAATTCTAAATGATAATAAAATGTAACAGTAGAGGTCGCTTCAAATGAGAGAATTATAAATACTATGGGGTGATCAGCAAACAAAATTAACACACAGTTTGGTTTAAAAAAAACCCCTCACAGAATAAGTATTGCAATCTGTTGCATTTCAATGGAACCACAACCAGCATAGGCTGATTAATAAATTCTATCAATGTTAGAAATGACTTGTGGATAGTAACAGACACAATCCCTTTTTCTTTCTTCTTTGAGTTAGGGACCACATTTGCTTTACTTCAGCCTTCCATGACTCTCTTCTAAGGCAATGTAAAAATTATATGAAATTGCTCCCCAACACAGCCCTGTAGAATTTAATCGTGATCTTTGTTTTGTTTGGTTGTTGAACCATTCTATAATCATTATAGTTCTCCTACTAAATTACATAGACCAGTTCAAAAGATCCCATGAAAATGATAATTTTCTATGAAACTCTGTCTAGGACTTTTCTATAAGGAAAGAGCAATGAAAGTTAGATGCTTTCTTTTCCTCTCTTCCTCATTTTCTCCCCTCCTCCCACCCATGACTTATAATCTTTCACATTTTTTGTGGGTACCCACTATTGCTACAGGCATGGCGCCGTATATATAGCAGTGGGTTGCATCTTAGTTCTATGATAAGGGCTCCTTGATTTCTGCCACAGAACACTACTGTGTGAAGGGATCTGTATTGCACTGTCATTCAGCATGTACCAGAAGCAAGGAATCTCTTGTGTTTTACTTTTTTTTGTGCAAAAAAACCAAATTGTTTCTGCTATACTAGAATATCTGTTTTTGTCTATTGACTTTTTAGTCATACCAAAGATGTTAGTGGAATATAAATCATGTGGTCTGATTCTGTAAAGACTGAAACCAAATCTTCTGTTGGAAAATAAACTGATTTTTACCTCCTGTGCTATCCTAAAGTTTTGGTCATAAGATGTTTGTATAAAAGAGTTAAATAATTCAGCTTGTTTAATTATTGTTTTTTCTCTTATTACTAAGCTGCTAACAGTGAATGGATTAAGGTGCATCCAGAATGTGGTTATAATCTTGTAAATTCTCCCCACCTGAAACCAGCCTGGATCTTAGACCGGGCTTTCTGGTATTTAAGCTGTAGTGTGGCTGAAGGGAAATACAGAGATAAGGGGCTGCCTCCATCAATTGAAAATGACCATCACCTGAACGTAAGTAAATGAGAAACATAGCATTGTACTTTGTAGTAATAATAAACAGTGTAACTGGATGAAGAAATGTTTATTTATATTGTAGTAGTGCCTAAAATGTGCTAGATGTTTCTCAAACATATACAGGTTGGACCTTTCTGGTCCAGCTCCCTTGAGACCTGATGGATCTGAAAGTAGGGAATTTGCTGGACCAGGAAAGGTCCCTGCCACAGCCCCTCAGCCCTCCCTGCCACCAGCTCATTCCTTCCCAAATGGGCTGCCTGCTGACAGTCAGTTGCCTTGCTCTGGCCCCACTGCTAGCTGGGCTGCCGCAGCCCCACTACCACAGCCCCAGCTCTGATGCCAGGCTGCTGCAGCCCCGGCCATGCTGTTCATGAGGGGTTGCCATGGCCTCATGCAGCTCCGGCCCCCCTACCACCAGCCCTGCCGGGTTCCCAACCCTGCCAGGCTCCCAGCTGCTGGCCCTCTGGCCCCAGGGCTCTCTTGTCCAAATACATCTGTGGTCCTTCCGGACTATGGATGTTGCCAAACCAGAGAGTCCCAGTTAAGAGAGGTGCAACCTGTACTAAGACACAGTCCCTTCCCTGAAGTACTTATTTTTAATAGCTTTTTAGGACTCGTGTAAAAGTAACTCTCTTTTTTTACAGTGTATTCGTAAAATAATTTGGGAAGATATTTTTCCCAAGATAAAATTATGGGAATTTTTCCAAGTAGATGTTACCAAAGCTGTGCAGCAATTTAAAAACCTTCTGATTAAAGGTAAAAGTATATCTGTTATACATACATGTTTTGGGGAGAAGAGGCTTTCTGTTGTTGGTTTGCTGTTTGGATGCATGCTCAGATGCATACCAACTTGAACACACTCAGTTTTGACAATTATAGTCAAAATTACTTTAAATGACTTACAAAAAATAAAGATTGCTTTGTCTAAGAGCTTAGCTGAAATCATGACCCAGTTGAAGTCAATGAGTGTTTTTGCAGTCAACTTCAGTAGAGCTTGCTTTTCCTTCCCTAGTTATCTGTATTTCAGTTTCTAGGTAAACTGGAACAGCAAAACCTGTCTCTCTGTTTTGGTGGGTGTGGTTTTTTTTTTTTTTTAAAGTTTGTGCATTTTAAACTTCTACTCTACTACATTTTGGTTAATTTTATTTTTCTTCAGGTAACAGGAAAACTAAATCTGATCCAAACCAACATCTTCAAATAATTCAGGATCCCGAATATAAACGACTTGGCTGTACTGTCGACATGAATATCGCATTGGCAACCTTCATACCACATAGGTAACTGTAATATTGGGTTTGTACAAGAAAAACTGAATGTTAACTTTCAATTGAAAAATCTAGTATGATGAGATCCTCTAGGTGGGGTAAGGAATTAGAAAATTCATTAATCAATATTTGAGTTATATTTTATAATCAAAGGTATGTTTAAAATTTAGGAACTTTAGACAGGTGTATAGTGAGAGCTGAACTTAAGGTTTTTAATTGCTGTTTTTCTGCTGTACAGTAATGGACCAGCTGCAATAGAAGAATGCTGTAACTGGTTTCAAAAGAAAATTGAAGAATTAAATGCTGAGCAGTTCCGGCAAATTAACTACCATCAAGAGCAGGTCTTTTTTAATGCTGCATTTAAATGTTGAAATCTTGCTTACTTTCTATTATAAACCATAATTTATTATACTTTTATTGAAATAACACTTAATGTACTTCCAGGCAGTCACTTGTGTTGTGGAGACTGTGGCTTATGAGAGACTGGCTGACCATGGTCCTAAACAGGGTCCTGTTAGTAGAAAATACCCTTTACTTACCAGGTATTGTCTTTTGTCTTCCTCTCAAAAAACAATTTTTAAAATGTTCTACTTTCTTGGCTTGACTAAAACATCTAGATTTGACGTTACAGATGATATGGGCCTGACTCTGATGGTCTGTAAAGGCTAGGCCCTGCAAAGAATTCATCACTGTCATGAATTTGAGCAGTCTTGCTGAGCATCTTGCAAGAATGAGCCTTTACACTGTTATAAGTTAGGAGTAACTCCCTTTGAGTCAATGGAGTAATAACTGTGTAAGAAGAGAAGAATCAGGCCATGTTTCTTAGAAACCTAACTATGCAAAACTTACTCTTTTAATTTGAACTTCAGTTTTAGCTCAATGAGGATTAGTGTTTCTCTGGTAAATTTTTTGTGCAAGTTGCACGTAAGCCTATGGAAGAGACACAATCTTTGAGGCAAATGTAAAATCCAGTAAAAATAAACTTCTGTATTAAACTCACATTTTTACTACAACAACATGGGATGCCGCCTTTACAGTGATTAGCTAAAATTAGATTATTCTAATTTTAAGACTAAAATCTTTTGTTTTGAAACTGAGATTGTGCAGCCCCGTAGTTCACATTCTGAGCTACAATGTAAGCCTTTGCATCACTTTCCCATCTTTCTCCTCTGATCACACAAGATGGAAAAATGGTAACTTAGTTAAACTAAGCACTGATAACGCTTTGTTGTAATGGCTGAACTTCTTGTTAGGCTTTCATTCAAAAATATTTTTTTTTTTTTTAAAGTGCGGGATATCAGGTGGCTGTACAGAACATGGTATGGGGTTTAGATTCCATTGAAATCCAGGGGATTTGATATGGTGTTGATATAGTGCTCATCTAGGGAACCAGGGGAAATTGCACCTTGCTGCCTTTGCCACTTAAGCTGCACAATACAGCTTTGCCAGATTTGGGGGGTGCAGCCTGAAGGAAACTGGATGTGGTGCTGATAGAATATTTGTACTAGTTTGGAAGCAGTGTAATCCCTAAGGGTGCATCTACACAGCAGGGCTTAATTTGAAATAAGCTACACAAACTGAGCTACGTCAGTTGCATAGCTTCTTTAGAAATAGCTTATTTCAAAATTGGGAGTGTCTACACAGCACTTATTTTGAAATTGAGCACTCTTCCTCCGATTTCCCTTTACTCCTCGTACTATGAGGGTTACAGGAGTTGAAGTAAAAAGTCCTCCACTTTGACTGTATTTTGACATTATTTCAAAATAACTGCCTGCTGTGTAGACATGGACTAAGTTATTTCAAAATAATGCTAGTTATTTCAAACTAATGTTGCTGTGTAGACTTATCCTAACTGATTTAGATGTCTAATATAATTTTCAAAAGGGAGTTAGGCATTTAGGAGTTATCCAGCTACTTTGCAAAACAGAAAACAGCCCTTCATTTATCTCTTAGCAACAAAGTAGTTTTGTGCAATTTCTTGGTTGATATAAGGCAGGTGGTATTTCAGTTGTCTTAAATTTTTTTAAAGTCTTAATTTTTGAAGTGCATTTTACTTTGTATTTATACAATCTCTAGATACTTTACTTACCCATATAAAGAAATGACTTTGGAAGAGGAAGAACCTCTGATGCATCAGCCTGATAAAGCTTGTCATTTCTTGGCTCATAATGGTTGGGTAATGGGAGATGATCCTCTGAGAAACTTTGCTGAACCAGGTTTGTGAACTGAACTTCAAATCGCTTAATAAATAGGGCATTTTTGGGGCCTTTTTTGCTTTATCTCAATGTAGTTCCAAATTTTTATTGAAACTTGTGCCAGTATATAGCATTTGTATTCCTATTCAGCATGTTAGCAATGCTACCACTACTTCAGGATTTAGAGCAGTGGTCTCCAACCTTTTTAAGCACAAGATCTCTCTTTGATTTTAAGTGCAATCCAAGATCTACCTCAAATATAAATACCCTTGCCTCACCCCACGCTCCATTCTCCCTCCCTCCCCCATTCTCACTCACTTTTATTAGGCTGAGGGTTGGGGTTCGAGGGAGGGGGTGCAGACACTGATCTTGGGCTAAAAGATTTGGAGTGTGGGGAGGGGTTCTGAGCTGAGCCTGGGGCAGGGATTTGAGGTGCAGGAGGGGTGCAGGGTGCAAGCTCTGGGAGGGAGTGTGGGTGCAGGGGGACTCGGGGCTAGGGCAGGAGCAGGAGGGGTTCAGGACTGGGGCTGGGGTTCAGAATGCAGGCTCCAGCTGGGCACTGCTTACCACAGGTGGCTTCTGGGTGGTGGTGCAGTGGGGCTAAGACAAGCTCACTCCTACCCAGCCCCTGCACCACTCCCAAAAACAGCCAGCAAACTCTCTCCATCCCTGCCCCCCTGCTCTGTGGAGATGGGGTACAGTGTGGGGGAGGGGCACTCTAACCGTAGCACACTCCCTCCTCTTTTTCCCATGCCCTGCACAGCAAGCAGGAGGCTCCTGGGGCTGGGGGACAGATCCAAGGCAGAGGTCAGGAGCAGCACGGCTGTGCTGAGAGGGGCAGCTGAAGTGCCGGCACTGGATAGCCTCCCAGCCAAACCTGTTAGGATCACCAATCAGCAGTTCCCATATCTACCAGTAGATTACAATCTACTGGTTGGTGACCACTGATTTAGAGAGTCTTTTCACTTTCTGAGCGCTGATTACTGTTGTCTTACCATGTGTATAGCAAGCACTATACCTCCTAAAATTTAAGCTTCAAAACACTTGGTTTTCTGAATAGGCAGGAGTGGGCTTTTGTTATGGTTGTGATTTTCTGAAATCACTTTTTAAATGAAATTTCCTATGCTTAGTCTCTCTGTGAAGGAATGCAATTTAAGTTAAACAAATCTTTCCTGGCATTTGAGTTATGAGAATCAAACATGATATTTTTACCAGATTTTTTTTTTTTATTCTGACAGTGTTCTCTAATAGCTTGAATACATCCAAACTTTGAGGGCCAGCTCCTCAGTTTTGCCTTTTAGGTACCCCTCCCACACACACACACACTGCTCAGATATATATATATATATATCTGTCTCTTTATCTCTTCCACCCCCTACCCCCTTTTAAAAGATGCAGGTGATCTGAGAACTTATTTGGTGAACTCTCAGAGCAGTAGTTTTGTCTAGTGTAGTGAAGTTTTAATTCCAATTCAGTTGCTAATGGTTAAACTGGTGCTAAAGGAAGGAGGGGGGAAGCTCTGTAAATCTAGCTGATGGACAGCATCACAGCAGTTGTTCGCCCTCATAAATTTACAGAAGTGCCTGTCAGAGCTCTTCCAATAAGTACATTCAGCATATGGTTCTTAATTGTTGCAAAATAATTGGCTTCCTTTTTTTCCTCTACATATTCTCTTTAAAATAAGGCATTATTGAAGATTAATACATGTTGGCCCAGTGCAGAAATAATTTTTTTTACTCATCCTTTAATTGGCTGTCCTTTTCTGTTGGCAAATATGCATGTATTTGGCTAGTGCAGTGTCCCCTGATGTCTAATTTTCACTAAATGGGTAAAATCTTGGCCCCATTAGAAATCTATCCATTGAATTCGGGGGTGCCAGGATGTCACTCACTGTGTTTGAAGATACTTGTACAGGTTGCACCTCTATAAAGCAGGATTCTCTGGTCCAGCAACATGGATATTCCAGAATGAGAGAGTCCCAGCACACTGCAGGGAGTAGGGGTCCTGGTGTGCTGTGGAGGGAAGAGCATCACGGGGTCCTGGTGCATGGCCGACCTGGGCTGCATGGGGAACTGGGACGCTGCCATGCTGCCAGGGATATAGGGGGGCAGGAGCCCCGTGCAAGGCTGGGCGTAGGTGGCAGGAACCAGGGAGCCAGAAATGACTTCCCCCTAGTCTGGGGAAAAAGGCCTCATTGGGGACCAGTCAGGTCCCTAGGATGCTGGACCTGTATCTCAATATATGACAATACTTTATATTCTCCATTAATCTATTTTTCTTGAAGGGTTCATTACCCCCCTATGCCTTGTATACTTCCATTGATGAAGCAGTGTGTGGTGATGTAAGGGTAACTGTGGAGCAGGCTGCCAGTGTGTCATAGCTCTCCTTTTTCCATGATAGCACTTAACAATTGTTCACAACTTGACGAGGCTTAAAAATTTGGAGGGGAAGGATTTACAATGAGGAACAATCACAAAACTAGCAGATGATGTCTGAAGTAATGCAGGATTATTTTCTCAAATGTGTACAGAAAGTTCTCCTTATGTTTCATAAATCAGCATTTTTAACTGCGCTGAGTAAAACAGAATAAGAAGAGCTCATTGTGGAATAAAAGTAATCAGACCATTAGAACTCTGCATTTCATGAACAAAGTGTCCCTTATGCGTGATTGTAAGCAATTACCTAACTGGCTTCCCAGACAATGCTGAAAATCAAAGTAGGTTCTTAGATGTCTTCAGTAGGTCATAAATACCTTTTTCCTAATCTGATTCTGACAAAATATTTTTAATAATCTTCAAGCGCTGTAAAAACAGTAAATTTCATATTTTGTGGTGCAGTAGAGTAGAGCATAATTTACAGATAAATCGTGATTTTTAAAATTTATACTGATCACATGTAAAATACAGAAATAAGGGAATGAAACAGACTAGAATATAATTTTCAAAGCCATCTCAGTGTCTTAGGTGCTTCTTCAAAATGTAGCTCTAGATTAGTAGGAATAGAAACTGAATTAAAATAGATTAAATTTTAAAATTGAGGCAGTTTATATTACACACAGTTTATATACACTTTGAACCTGTCTATTGTCAGCATTTGCTGTCAAGTATATGAATTACTGTTTTAATGAACTGAAAATATGGAAAAGATTGTAGAGAAAGAGAGCTTTCATGGATTTTGTAATGCTATACGTTTTAATGCACAGGGCACTGTTTTATTTTATTCCATTCAATGTACCACTGTTTCTTATTTTAAATTTAAAATACAAATTGGTTTATAGAACTATATTAATATAGACTTCAAGTGCACCTTTAGTGTAATCTAACATGGGAAGATGTGATTTAGCATACATTATATAATTTGAGAATTGATATGGTATAGTTAAAATCTTGTTTTAATACTTTTTTTTTTTTTTTTTTTTAAACCATAAACTCAATGTGTCAGGTGCCCTTGCTATCAGTAATGTATTGCAGCTAAGTGAATTTCTTTTCTTTACAGGTTCAAATGTTTACCTAAGAAGAGAACTTATTTGCTGGGGAGACAGCGTCAAACTGCGCTATGGAAGTAAACCAGAAGACTGCCCTTACCTATGGGCACATATGAAAAAATACACTGAAATTACTGCCAAATATTTCCATGGAGTGCGTCTTGACAACTGCCATTCAACCCCTCTTCATGTAGCTGAGGTGTGGAAGGAACCAGCATTTTTATCATAAAGTTGTTTTTGTATGTGTAATAAAGATTTACATTGCCATTTGCTATGCAGACCTACGCAGGCTTTCATTAAAAATCCTCATAGATTAGTTTATTTGAGGTAGCTTGAATCCAGGTAATGCAGATAATAGCAGTGAAGGCCAGCATGGGATTCACAACAGGCTAGTGGGCTGAGTGCATATCTAGGACCCATGCCAGGCTTGAACTATCTGTGCTGAAGTCTGTGCTTTTATTGTCTTCACTGTGGTTGTTGTACTAGTTGGATTCAGGTGTTGTAGAGGTGTACCCTCTGGATCTCTTGTCACAGAACATTGTCAGAGAATACTGTTCTAGATGTAGTATTAAATTCCTTGAATGTTAAATCTGTTTTTTTTTCACCCCTACTTTCTGTTGAGTGCCTTCTCTCCTCACGATAAAATCATTCTTAAACAATATAGGCTACTCATTTGTAACTCACTGCAACTGGTGTCATCTTTTGTGAATTAATATTTTGGACACTTGCATCTAATGATTTTTGTTAGATTACTATGGAAAATATTTTTCCAAAGCTTCTGTCTGATCAAGTGTAGTGGGGAACTACTGAGAGAGTTATTCACAAGATATATTTTGTTTCCAGCTGAAGTCTAGTTAAAGAATATTTACAAAGCATTGATTTTTCTGATGACTCTATCAAAGCAGGATTGAAACTAACTGTAGATTTATAAGATTTTTTTTCAGCACTTTGGGAAACAAAATATTGATTCATTTAAATCTGTTCTTGGCTCCCTGGGAGCCATAGTGCACATACGGCTCTCGCAGCTATACCTGCTGTTATTGCCATTTGAATTTCTGTTCTTAGCAGGTTTAATTGAACTGCTCATAAGAGGGCATACTCATGAAACCCTGGTCTAAATGTCTACTCTTAAAATGGTACAGTGGCACATTTGCATCATTGTAGTACTTCTTTGTAGACACTGCCTTACACCCACTGGAGGGATTCTTCCATCAGTGTAGGTAATCCACATCCAAAAGGCAGTAGCTAGGTCAACAGGAGAATTCTTCCAGCAATCTAGTGTTCTCTAGTCAGGGACTTAGGTTGAGTTAACAGCACCACTCAGTGATGTGAATTTTTCGCACCCTTGAGAAACATTACACCAAACTAATTTTCTCACATAAACCAGGCCTAATTCTGGTGTAGCTGAAATGGCAGTAAAACTGATGAGGCTTTTTTTTGCACATTTCTCTTCAGTAGACATGGATATACTAGATCCAGTACTGTTTGTCACAAATTTCATTTTCCATCAAGATCACCAGTAACAGTGGGTGCAACTGACAATGAATTGGTTTTCAGCAGCTTTTCATAGTTGCTGTATTATTGAACATACTAGTGCTTCCTGTAATGTAAATTCTTGTTGCTGACCTAAATAGTTTCATCGTAGCCTTCCACAATTGGTAAAGTATAACCCACAACAATATAGTTCAGAGAGGTTATTTTTCAGGGTTCTGCTTCATTTTTTCCCCTCTTTTTACCTTAGGACTTTTCCACACACCCACATATACTCCACCATCACATAACAGAATTAGTTTCTAAATCAATTTAGTTAAATGGATGCAATCCCTTTCTGCAGGACTGCTGATAGAATTCTCAGGATCCTAGAAGGGGCAAGGCCTAAAATGGAAGGGGCAAGGCCGGGGCTAGCTTCCCTCAGCCAGCCCTTCAGTGCTGCCCAGCCTGTGCCACCTGGGGCTCTGGTAGTCATTTAAAGGTCGCAGGACTCTGCTGCCACTCTTGCAGTGGTAGCTAGCAGCCCGAGGCCCTTTGAAATTGGCTGGCCCTGGGACAGCTGCCCCTTTTGTTTCACCACCCCCCATCAGTGGACCTGCCTTTGTGAGACTTGCTCAGATCTAAATGTGGTTTCTTAATAAATACAGCTAAACTAATAACCCTCTTAATCTGATTTTATCATGTTCACAAACAGGTGTTGCACACATTTAAATCAGTTAGAAATTATTTTGATTCAGTACAGTTTCTAGCTGTAGGCTGGGCCTTAGTAATATGAAGTCTAATTTTTTCTGCTTTTGGTCTTTGAAGGTGCCAAGGACTAAATGCAACTTTTTCACCTTTAATTGAAGTATCTTTCCTGTTTGTTCATGCAATTGAGTTTAAAGCATTGACAAAAACAAGCCAAAAACCCTCACATTTTGAAGTAGTTTGACCAAGAATCTTGTGTGTATGTTAATATTATTCAGGAGATCTTTATCAAACCCATACCAGATCTTGTAAATGTTCAAAGCACACAATAAGGGTCTAACTTTTTTTACACTAAGTACCACTCATTTATCGAAATTTTTGTTTTCTTGAACAATTTTTTTTAAGAACTCAACTATGTTTGGTTACCATACATCATGTTATGATATACCCTTGAAACCTAAGCATTTGTTTTTAATGAAGATCATTAAAAAGTTTATTATCTATAGGAAATGCTAGCAGCAGCCAGGTCAGTCAGACCGAATCTTTATGTGATAGCTGAACTCTTCACGGGGCAGTGAGCATATTGACAATGTCTTTGTCAACCGCTTGGGAATTACCAGTCTTATTAGAGGTATAGATGCCTGAAAGTTATATAGGATTGCTATATGTGGTTCAAAGTTTTTAATGTGAAACTAACTGGTTTGGTTTGTTTGTTTTTATATCTCTGCCCTTTGCAAATTCAAACCTCTTTTCTTTTTCTTTTAATTCCTCTATCTATTATCTTTCTATTCCTAATTGCCTTTTTGGTTACTTTTGCATAATTGAACTTGTTTGGTTTCTTCATGTTTTGGCTTTCCATTTTGTGTATGCTGCATGGAATTACCTTGCTGCCCAATCCATGCCTAGCTTTGTATCCTTTCTTTTTTTCTGTTCTGCCTTTCCCTTTTCTGTGTCTTCCTTGGCTGTGCTTTTTGCAGTACATGCTGGACACAGCAAGAAAACTGCGGGCTGATTTGTATGTAGTGGCTGAGCTGTTCACAGGAAGTGAGGAGTTGGACAATATCTTTGTGACTAGATTGGGCATTAGCTCCTTAATAAGAGGTAGGCTTGCTATGTGTGTGGTTCCCCATCACTCCTCTGATGCTGCATGTATGGTGTGCCATGTATGGGGAAAAAATGTCATATGTTGGACTTGCACAACTTGTTATATTTCATATATTTAACAAGTGCTCAGAGGCATTTAATATTATATGGTATTTTCTCTTTACTTAAATATGGTATTGTGTCATAAACTGAGATATGCATCCTAGGTGTAAGAAGTCAAAAAGGAATTGTAATGTATATCGCAATCTGGAGGAATAGCAGTATTTGTGGCATAGCTTTCCCACACTTCTTCCTGATTGGTTTTGGTTTTTCTTTTAATTAATTGATCAGCTTCTCTGAAGCCCGATGGACCTTTGAAAGGGGATACTTTTTCTTTTTTTATGTTTTTCCTTTTTCACCCTAACACACCATGACAGATTACATGGTGGATGCACTCAAATTGTGGACACTCTGCCTATAATTAAAGTTTAATATTCTTTTAATATTAAGTAATACCTTTGATTATTTAGTATGCCAAATATGAAAGCATTTATTGTAGCCTCCTTATTGGATATCCTTTAGTTATGGCAATAACTCTCCTGTAAACACTCATACACGTTTTGTTCTGTAGAGGCAATGAGTGCATATAACAGTCATGAAGAGGGAAGATTAGTTTACCGTTTTGGAGGCGAACCAGTTGGGTCTTTTGTTCAGCCTCGTTTGAGGCCATTAATGCCAGCTATTGCACATGCACTTTTTATGGATGTTACACATGATAATGAATGTCTTATTCAGGTAAGCTCTTCAGTTATTTTAGATTTGTTAGAGTATTTAACATGGAAACAATTTTTTTTTGGTCATGTGATTGTCATGTCAATTCATAAAGGTTATAAATCAGGAATTACTTTTGAATGATGTTTTGGAAAGACATGACTAGTTAAAAAGTTGTATGAAGTAAGTGGAATTGTACAGTGTTTCCCATGGTCTTTTGACCTGTCCCTTTGGGGAGAGAAGCATAAAAAGCTACTAAATACATTCTGGTTTGACTCTTGCATGTCCACCTATTATAAACTTTGTAAAGGTTGCCTCTTCACCTGTTCTCTTAATCTGATCCTGGGATGTACAGAATGGGTAATACTGGGAGGATCAGAGGAAGATTGGGCACTGGGATGACATTGTTAGGAGCTCTGCTCTCTTAAACTTCATGTGGTGATTTTATTTTAAATAAAAGCTTATAAAAGTTTTAATCTGTGATTAGTGTGATAAGCACATCCAATAAACAGTGAGTTCTTCTGTAAAATAGGTATTTGTATTTCTTGTGTTTGGAAGGAAATACAAAGATGATAGACTAGGTTAATTTTACTCTTTCCTTATAAATAGCACCGATCTGTGTATGATGCTCTTCCCAGCTCAATGATCGTGTCCATGGCCTGCTGTGCTACAGGAAGCACCAAAGGCTATGATGAGTTAGTACCACACCAGGTCTGTATCTCCTCTTTAAAACTGCGGTTGACTTACTTTTTTACAAAAAATTAATCGCTATTGTAATACTAGAATACCAATATTACAAATATTAAAGTTTATACAATAACTTATGGGATTTACTCATTTAAATTTCAAAGAGATATTTCACTGTATCTGTGGAAAATGAACTGATAGGAGAAAAAGAGGGAGGAGGGGAGAGAGATTTCTAGTTATTTTTCAGAATAGTCCATGTATGGCTAAAGTTTAATTATTTGCAGATTTCTGTAGTCTCCGAAGAGAGGTTTTATGCCAAATGGAATCCAACCGCGACAACCTCTACTCCTGGTGAGGTTAATTTCCAAACTGGAATTATAGCAGGAAGGCTGGCCATGAACAGGCTGCACCAAGAGTTAGGAGCGAAAGGCTTCATTCAGGCAAGAAATTGAAGTGTAATTGTTTCACTCAGTTAAATTTATTTTCAGAATAAGAATGTGTTGATTTATGTATTTTGTAGGTATATGTGGATCAAGTTGATGAAGATATAGTAGCAGTAACAAGACACTGTCCTAACACACACCAGTCTGTAGTGGCTGTTTCTCGCACTGCTTTCAGAGATCCCAAAACCACCTCCTACAGCAAAGAAGTGCCTCAAATGTGCATCCCAGGTATTCAAACCTGTTTTTAAGAGTTGATAGTATCCAAGAGATTAAAGCGTAAAGCTGAAACTCTGTTGTTTCTACTTATTAAAGATTCTGTGATTAGTATGCAACATTAAATGCATAGATATTAAAGTATATAAAGGTATCACAAATAGCTAATACCAATTTGAACCACTTTTGACTTAAAAAAAATACATCTGCCCTTATATTCCCATGGAAATTTTGTGGTTCCATTTCCTTTCTTCCTGTTGCAAATAAGCCACACAAGCAGGAGAAACTTTTTAACCCTAGCAGAAAGCCATTGGAATATAGGGAAAGTTCTATTTTTTCCATATGCTGTAATCTAAATCTCTTTTTACAGTTTTCTTAAGTACTACTAGTAGTAACAGATAAAGAATTTTTGAATATGTGGGTATAAGTTGGTTGTAAACAGTAGTGTAAATGAAGCACCAATGTGAGTAAGATCTGGCACAATAAATTCTTCATGTGTATTTTTGCAAGTTCTTAAGACTTAGTGCAAACAGCATTCGTTAATTGAGCCTTTTTGCATTGAAGTGGCTATTTGATCTTAGCCGGCTGTAACATTTCTGAAGGAGCCATTGCAACTTTTTATATTTACTTTTTGTAAATCCCAAACTGCAAACATTTCTTCACTTGCTTGACTTTTCTCCCATGGCAGTTCCGCTGAAGTCTGTGGAACTGCTAACATGCTTAAAGTTAAGCACGTGTGTAAGTGGTTGCAGGATTCGGAGCCTTAGGTTTTAGATCATTAAATAAAGCAAATAAGGTTTTTGAAGATCAAGGTGGTTCCTCTGTGTTTTTAAAAACTGATGTGTTCTGTTGATAGCTGCTTAGGAAGTGTTGCAGCGCTTTGCTAAAGTCAGAACCCCCCAAATAGATACAATCACATCTAGCAGGTCACCTGTTGGTTTTAATGGTGTTGGATCAGGTGGTTGTTTGTAATCCATGATTGTTATCACTATAACTGAGTGTGAGTTACGAAAGTTATAACTTAGATTACACCCTGACCCATAAGTGGATAACGAATGTATTTTATCAAGTAATCAAGAGTGAGACACGTAATGTATAGAGCTATAAAATCTGTATTCCCTTTCAGATCTATCAAATATATTTAGTAAATGTGAGACATGCATTTTCTGTAGTTAAAATCAATCTTGTTTAATTTGTTCTTCAAGCAAGATTTAAACTTGTTTTAAAACAAAGAATACCTTTACATATACATTCATTTTGTGTGTGCGTATTTTGAGTTGTTGGTTTTATATATGATTAACTGTTTATAGGCAAAATTGAAGAGGTAGTGCTTGAGGCTAGAACTATGGAGAGAAATGCTAGTCCTTACAAAAAAGATGAGCATTTTATCAACGGATTACCTAATTACACAGTAGAGATCAGAGAACACATCCAGGTAACTACACTCTTTTCACCATGCTAGTAGATGCATCATCTTACCCAAGAGGGAAATCTAATTCTTTATAGTTTCAATTATCTCTTCTTTTCTAAGATCAGAGAAAGTAAAATTATAAAGCAAGCTGGAACTGCCATAAAAGGTCCCAATGAATTTGTTCAAGAAATAGAATTTGAAAACTTAACCCCAGGAAGTGTGATAATATTCAGGTACATGATGATGATTCTCTACTTACTAAATGTGTTAATTGGCTGCACTAGTTTAAATGGAGGGGTGTTGGGTTTTTTTTAGTCTAATTCCATTACTTCAAAAATAGTGGTTAGAGCTGCTAACTTCTACAATTTGTGCACTGACATTTACAGAGTTAGCCTTGACCCTAAAGCACAAGAGGCTGTTGGTATACTCCGTAATCACCTGATCCAGTTCAGTCCTCATTTTAAATCTGGAAGTCTTCCTGATGACCAGTCAGCACCTATACTAAAACATCTTTTTTCTTCGTAAGTATGCCTTACATTTGTTAGATTACATCTAGTAGAAGGCTAGATTAGAGTCAGAGATCAACCTGCCAGTGCTGATGAATGATAATTTCTGGGTCTATTTTAATTAATGTATGAGCAAGTATGTTTAGAAAACTCAATTCAGAAAGTAGTGGTTCAGACTTTAAAAAGTCTTACCTCTTTCATATGTGTAGTTCTGTGTTCCCTGCTGATGATGGATTTTTTTTTTTTTTTTTCTGCCAGGAAATTTTACATCTTTCAGCAAGGTGTTCAGATGATTTTATCAACATGGCTTTCTTAAACTCTCATACCAGTCAAAAAACTAGTGGATATTAATTATGTACTTAACTGCAATGATAAAAAAAAATCTACTAAATAGTTAGCATTATTAAAAAAAAAATCTCATTTCTTTCTAACATTGTAAAAAATGAGATTTTGGGGAGGAGGTTTGTTCCAATTTAAAACTAACCTATAGTTATACAGCAAGGTGTTCAGATGATTTTATCAACATGGCTTTCTTAAACTCTCATACCAGTCAAAAAACTAGTGGATATTAATTATGTACTTAACTGCAATGATAAAAAAAAATCTACTAAATAGTTAGCATTATTAAAAAAAAAATCTCATTTCTTTCTAACATTGTAAAAAAATGAGATTTTGGGGGAGGAGGTTTGTTCCAATTTAAAACTAACCTATAGTTATACTCTTATATCCATACTATGGTTTGTAAATAAGTGGCCAGATTTTTTTAAAGTCATTAATAGCTGCAAGTTGCTTGCTACCCTTGAAAATCAGCCTGTTTTCAATAGACTAAATGTAAGCATCCCTCTTTAAATAATAACTTGGCCTAAACCATAACTAGAACTCTTCATGTCCATTTGTATATTTAAAAATGTTGGATTTTTTTCCCTTTCTTAGTATTGCATCTAAATTAACGTTGGCTGACTTGAATCAAGTACTTTATCGGTGTGATGCTGAAGAACAAGAGGATGGTGGAGGATGTTACAACATACCAAACTGGTCACCCCTTAAATATGCAGGCTTGCAAGGTAATAATTTGTGCATGCTTTTTTTGGTAGAAGAAAAAAAGAGAATGGATCATATCAATCAAGATCTCAATGGCCAAATAGAGTTAGATTTTGTGCACTTCTTCTTTTCAAATAGCAAAGACCAAGTTGCCTCTGCAAATGGGAAGTAAGATACTGAATCAAAATACATACTTTAATATTGGGGTGAACGTAGGTTAAATATATTTAATTTACAATCAAACTGAAGTAATCTTTGGGAATCCTTTGAAACCAATTCAAATAGGTATACTTCCTGTCAAAATGGCATTATATAAAACCCAGAAATATTACTTGGTACTTGAAGTGTCAATAATGGCTGCATTTTAACATCTGAATGCCATTGTGTGACTTCATAATTATCTGAATTTTTAAAACATAAGGAAACATGGGCTCTTTGATTACCCAGTATTTGTCTGAAATTTACTGTGGGTCCACTGAATCCTAGCAGGTGGATTGGATCCCTTCTCATTGTACAGTCAAGCTACAGCTGCAAGTCACTACAGCACAGTTGAAGGAGTCCACCAATCTATTGCCTTTCTCAGAATGTTCTGTTTCTGCTAGTGGCCCTGGGAAGTTAAATTCCTAACTTTGCTAGACAATAAAACTCATGATATTAATAAAGACATGGATTTATGGCTCATTACAACAATCTAACCCATTAACCCCTCCCCCCCTTTTTTTGGTTGCATGACTTATAAAGGTTAACTGTCCACTTGACCTTAAATAGTCTCTTAAAACAATGGCGCACAAACTTTCCCAGTAGTGTCCCCCTGTGACGTAGTGTGAGTGACCTCCACTGGCTGCTGTCTGCTGCACGGCTCAGCAGGGCAGGGGATGAGTCATTATGCAAAGGGGGCTTCAAACCTGTCTGACCAGTATCTCCCAGGAGCGGAACAATGGGAAGAAGGGGGTGAAGCCCTGGATGGGGCAGGGCTGGAAGTGAGTGGTTTTTAGTTTTCTGTCTGGGATCATGGAGGAACCAGCCTAAGCCAGGGGCTGGGATTTAGGGGCCCAGTCTCCCCCATCTCAAGGGGGGCTGAGGCATCCTAGGCCTGCCCTGTAACCAGATTACATCTGTGCTGTGCTGTATCCTGGAGAAGCAATAAACTCCCTCTATTCTACTACCTGGTGGAGTCTGTTCGTGCCATTACGGGGGTGCAGGAGTCAGGGGACCCCAACGCGTCGTCACACCCCCCCATAGGATGCAAGTGAGTAGTCGACTACTCGCTTCCCTCGCTCCTTGCTGCCACCGTGAGAGGCAGTAAGAGAGAAGGGGGAAAACAGGAGCTGGTGCTGGGGGGAGCCGGCTTAAAAGAGTAAGCAGTGGTGGGGAGGGGATAGGGGAGACTGCTCTGGCAGAAGTCTACATTCGCAGTAGACAGGGCTGGCTGCTGCGAACAGGGATTGCTGGACTCTGCATGAGCCGGGACCAAGCAGTCCCGGCTCACACTGGTCCGGGATGCTGTTTATCTGCATTTTAAATATAGTAAGAGCCCAGCGGGATGGGAAGAAGAAGAAATTGGCATAGCACACTGGTATATAGGCTAGGTAATCTACTGAGGTGAGGTCAGTGTGGAGGCAACATTCTCTCTCTGTCCCCCAAGGGGACTGACTTGGGTCCTGTCATGTGGGGCTGGCATTAATAGTTTGGCATGTCCTCTCAGTACCCCCTCCTGCAAATGTTCCTCTGTGGCACCTTAGGGCTGCGTGCCCCACAGTTTGCACAACACTGCCTTGGAATTAGGGATGTAAGCAACTAGTCGACTGCCTGATAAGCATAAGCTGACTGGGTAATCGAGTAGTGACTGGACTAGTCACTTGGGCCCCCCTCTTGCTACCTGTATCAGAGAGAGGCATCAAGGGGGGGAGCAGGAGCCAGTTCTTCCCCCCCCATGGAGATGGTGCTTGGGAGCAGAGGTGGAGCGGGGACATGGTGCAAGTGGGGACTGAAGCAGTTCTGACTGCTGTGCTTCTGCTTTTGAAATGTAGCAAGAGCCTCCTGGGACTGTTGCTACATTTCAAAGTCTGAAGCGCTGCAGTCGGAACACACTTGCCCCGTGATCCCTGCTGCCCTTTTGCCTTTTAAATGTAGGCATCTCTTGCTACATTTAAAAGGCTGAGGTGCAGCCGGGGTAGTGAGCGCCCCACCTCCCCTTTGATTAATCGAGTAGTCAATGGCAATTCCATCGACTGCTCAACTAGGTGATTAATCGAAATTTAACATCCCTGTTTGGAATGTGTTAACTACTTATGCTAAACAACCTGTTCTATTTTTTTTATTTATCTGGGACACTTGGAGTACCTTTCTCAGACTTGAAAAAGAGCTCTGTGTAACTTGAAAGCTTTCACCAACAGCATTTGGTCCAATAAGAGATTCATATATATCTCTCTCTCTCTCTCTCTCTCTGCTAAGCAGTTCACAGCAGCTTACAGACTGACTTCTTCAAAATACATAAGCATATACTTAAGTATTCAGAGACTCCAGTGGGACTTCAGCACATGCCTAAAGTTTGTTAAGCATATGCTTAAGTGCTTTGCTGAATTGGGGCTTAAAGCTTATGAGGAATAATGATGGGTTGAAAAAAAATTATTACTGATCTAGTGCTGTTTAAAATTTTTCAGACTTGAGATGTTAGATTTATTCCTGGAAACTGGAATTGCTGTTTGTGATAATCATATGAAGAGTAATACAGTAATGCTCTTTGAATTTTCAGGATTAATGTCAGTGATGGCAGACATTAGACCAAAGAATGATTTGGGTCATCCTTTTTGTGCTAATTTGAGATCTGGAGATTGGATGATCGACTATGTCAGTGGACGTCTAATATCCCGTGCAGGAGCCTGTGCAGAAGTAAGTAAATTTATTAAGTATCAGAGGGGTAGCTGTGTTAGTCTGAATCTGCATAAGCAATGAGAAGTCCTGTGGCACCTTATAGACTAACACATTTATTGAAGCATAAGCTTTCGTGGGGCAAAGACCCACTTCATCAGAGTCATCTGACAAAGTGGGTCTTTGCCCACAAAAGTTTATGCTCCAATAAATCTGTTAGTCTATAAATTTATTAAGTTATTTTTCTTTCACTTATTGAGAAGTAACTGTTACTATATAGATCAGGGATGGCAAAGCTTACTAACCCTCTGAGCTACGATCTTCAGAAGTTTGAGAGCCAGGGCACACCTTACACAGCTTGGGGCTTCAACTCCATAATCATATCAGAATGATGATTACTTTTTTTGCAACTGTTGTTGACCGGTATTTAGCATGTGATCCAGTAACCTCCAGATATCTTTCCAGAGTACTCATCACTCACACAATGGGCATTTTGTAGGATGTGTGGAATTGATTGTTCCTTACTAACTTTGCATTTATCCTTATTGAATTTCATCCTTCAAACCATTTCTCTGGTTTGTCCAGGTCATTTTGAATTTTAATTCCATCTTCCAAAGCACTTGCAACTGCTCGTAAACTTATTTATAAATATACTCTATAATGGAAAGTTTCTGCTAACCAGAATAAGTGGTGCTCCCAGTCATGCCTATCATCCCAAAAAACTGGTGTAGGCAAACTAACAGGAACTCTACCTGTCTTCCAGTGCAAAGTATGACTGCCATACTATTAGTCTCCTGAAAGTAGAAACTGATAACTTACAGAAGTATTATTCTACTAGGTTGGTAAATGGTTGAAGGCCATGTTCATCTACCTAAAGCAGATTCCACGTTACCTTATCCCATGTTACTTTGATGCTATATTAGTGGGTGCATACACAACTCTTCTAGATCTGGCGTGGAGTCAGATGTCCAGGTATGTATAACAGTGTTGAAAGAAATGTATGTATGTTTACATTGTGTTGTATTATCATTTGTGCATCAGAGATAATCATTTAAACACTTTACATATGCTTTCTTAAAAGGCTCTCTACAGCTAACATTTTATTATGCCTTGAAACTGCAATAATCTGATTAGACTCCAAAAAAGGTATTCTCTTTAATTAATCTTCCAGTTCAGCGCAAATGTTAAATGCATAAATGCGGTATGTCCCTTTGGGGGTCTCTCAGCTGCTTAATGCAGTGCCCACACTATATGGCTACCTGCATAATAGTACTGATGGACAAAAAGATAAGCTGGCAAAAAGCAAAAATAAATATTCTTGTTGGCTAATGGAAAAGCATAAAGCTGATAGTGAAAACTATATGCACCTTCTAAGGGAAAATCATAAACCTTGGACTAGATGGTCAATAATTTAGTGTTGCTCCAGGACTTGGATTTACCACTGGCAGTGCAGTAATAGGGAATGGAACATGGACACAAGGTCCACCTTCCAGACTTCAAAGCTGCCTCTTCTTCATTACTTTAAGATGGCTTGACCATGGCTGCATAATAGAATCATATAAGATTAGGATTGGAAAAGAATTTAGGAGGACATCTAGTCTCCTCCACCTCCGACCCCACTCAAAGCAGGACAAACCCCAACTAAATCCAAATGGAGTACCTCTGGTCAGTTTTGTCAGCAAGAGTTGAAATTGTGCACCTGCAATTTAGCATGTTTATTATTTCTATGGCAGTGTAGATGCATAGACCATTAGAAGTACTGTTGTGAATCTACTATAGGTCCAGCATGACTTCAGTTAGCCATGAGCTTTTGTGGGCACAACCCACTTCCTCAGATGAATGGAGTAAAGGGGTATGGGTTGCAAATAAATAGTAGAGAAAGAGGGGAGGAAAATGGAGAAAAAAATATATTGTCAATTAGAGTGTCCTGCTTAATGAGGCTAATATAGTGGGCTGTAAGTATTCTGAGTATCCACAGTACAATTACACAACGATCACATTTCCACCACCTTATACTGGAAACCTACCGACAGTTACACTTACCTACATGCCTCCAGCTTCCACCCATACACGTTTCAGTCAATTGTTTATACCAGACCTGAAGATACAACTGGATTTGCTCCAGTTCCACAGACAGACAGACACCTAAAGAAATCTATATCAAGCATTCTTAAAGCTTAGAGGCCCACCCAGAGAAGTGAAAAAACAGATTGACGGAGCCAGATGAGTACCCGGGCATCAGCTTCTTCTAGACTGGCCCAACAGAAAAAACAACAGAACACTACTGGTCATCACCTATAGCCCCCAACTTGAACCTCTCCAGTGCATTAACAACAGACTACAACCTATCCTGGAAAATGACCCCTCATTCTCACGGGCTTTGGGGGACAGGCCAAATCTCGCCTACAGATAACCCCCTAACCTCAAACAGATTCTTTCCAGCAACCACACAGCACACCAGGAACCCACCCCTGTAATCAACCCCCGTACCAACTCTGTCCACACATCTATACAAGCGACATCATCACTGGATCTACCCACGTAAGCCACCGCACCAGAGGCTCATATAACTGCACATCCACCAATGTGATCTGTGCCATCAAATGCCAGCAGTGCCCCTCTGCCATGTATATTGACCAAACTGTACAGTCTCTGTGACAGAGGATTAATGGACACACATCAGAGATTCAAAATGGTAACACACAGTAACTTGTTGGAGAACATTTCAACTTGCCTGGGTACTTACTAATGGATCTAAAAGTATCTGTATTATTTCAAAGCAATTTCAAAAGTCCCCGGAGAAAGAAACTACAGAACTGGGTTTCATTTACAAGTTTGACACCTTGAATGGAGGTTTAAACAAAGACCAGATCTGGATAGGCCACTACTTTCCACATCCTAATGACATAAAATGCTAAGCATCGGGCACTTAGAAGAATAGTTTATAACCCTCTCTATTAGCCTCATTTAGCAGCACACTCAATTGACAACATATTTTTTTCTTCATTTTTTTCCCTACTCTTTCACCCCTCCATCCCCTCTTTCTCTGCTATTTATTTGCAACCTGGATACCTTTACTCCAGTCATCTGAAGAAATGGGTGGTGCCCATGAAAGCTCATGATACCATCTACGTTTTTAACTACTCTCTAAGATGCCACAAGACTATTAGCTTTTTTAAAGTTTTTTCCATTACAGACTAACATAGCTACCCCTCTGAAACTTTAGTAAGCCAGATGTTCATTTATCATAGGTGTGACCAAGTTTCCTGCAGCCCCATCAAGTTTGTTTACAGCCACCAGTTCTGGCTCTGTGTTCTGTGCTGTTATCTCGCTTTAATTTACCACTAAATGTCTAAGAGCCCAGTAAGCAGTGGAAGTGTTGGCAATGCTGCTAGACAACATTGAACTCTCATGATTCAGCAAATTCTCTGGCTTGGCAGAGGATGCCAAACGAGAAAGGTTCAACCTGTACCTTGGAATTATATATGCTACCAGTGTCTCAGTTAAATCCAGTGCTGGTTGGCTTTAACAGTGGGTGCATTTAAACATCATACTCATCGTTAATTCACTTTATGCCAGTTACTGTATATTCAGGCAACTTAGTTCCTTTAAGGATGACCTTACCTCTTGATGTGTTTCCAACTAAAAATAATATCTGTGTCAAGAGGTGTGAATGGCAATTTTTATAATACATACTGTACTTAATACCAAGGAGTTAAATGTTGGTTATATAATGTCTGTTGCCTGTGGGAATTTCAGTAACATTTTTTTTAAATATCCCATTCTAATTGAGAACATATCTATAAAACACACTGAATAGTTGTTGTACTACACAGTTTCATGTGTAAAGGCTAATTAAAATACTATGCAATGTACAGAAAGTTAGCAGTTTTTAAAGGATTTTAGAATACAATCATCCCTGCACAAATATATGTGAAATGCAGCATATTATCTTAATATATTTAAATATGTTGTCTTTTTTTCTTTTTGGTAATTTGTCCCTTTTCTTGATTTATTTTGTTTCTGTTCTTTTCTGATTTTAAACATGGATAATATCACTTTTCTGTAAAAACAGGTACCAAAACTGTACCAGGACAGGGCATATGATATTGCCGGTTTTGGGACAGTGTCATTTTTGTTGTACTAATCAAGAATGTATTGTATCATCTTCCTTCAATGTCACTTTAAAAAAAAAATTTATATAAAAGCTAAAGGCCCAGATTTGAAAAGGGGAATGTAAAATAGGGGCTCAAATTTATCTTTAGGCACCTAACTAAATGGCCTAATTTTCTAAGTGCTGTGAACTCTGCAGCTTCCTTTAGTGTTAATTTCATGACTTAATCATAAAATCACTCATTTTCGAAAATCATTTCAACAGTGTTTTGCAACTAGAGCACCCTTGTTGAGCTGGTTTTTTAAACTATGGCAAGGGGGGAAATAGGTGAACTTTAAACAATGAAGTTGCTGAATTTGAGAAGATAGGTTTTGTTTCAATTCAACTGCTTTGATTACAGCTTTGTTCAGAATGGATCAACATTTGTTAAACACCTGGCTTTGGGTTCAGTCCAGATGTGTGGGATAGGAAAATATCCTTCTCTGCCAAATATGTCTCCTGCTTTACATGATGTCCCCTATAGAATGAATGAAATCACAAAAGAGAAAGAACAGTGCTGTGTATCTTTGGCAGCTGGTAAGTAAGGGCTCATTCCATAATTGTTGAAGCAGGTGGTTTTACAAAACAATGCAACTACTTAGCACATTGGTCTTGCTGGGTACTTGTTTTTGATGGAATATGTGTGAACACTTTAACTTGTGCTGTGTCTTGAACTATAAGCAACATGAGCTACTCTGTCATCTTCTTAGACCTTTTGAGTTCCAAAATTGTTTTTCCCTGTAACTCTTCAGTAGCTGATGTGTTGTTGCACACTGCCCATGAGACTTCTGATTTATCATTTTTACTACGTTTTTATTTTCCTCAACCATCACCTGTTGAATTTTTTTTTTTAAAGTTCTCTATTAAATGAAAACATTCTGGCTAACAGTATCATCTTTATATACTTATGGTTTAAAAAAATGGTCATGTTTGATTGCTCTTGACTTCAAATGGTCACTTATTCCACCAAATATATAAATTTCCCTAGCTGAACATGAAATAGAAATGAAAGTCTTGGTTAAAATCGCTTCAGAGGTATCCTGCAGAAATTGCAGGTCTGTGACAAAATAAATGAGTCTTGAGCATAGTAGAATCCAGCATCTCCAGAAAACTCATTCAACAAGACAGTAGCTTTTGTTTTAGAAGATGATAGTAATTAGGTGCTTCAAAACCAATTAGTTTAGCTGCGTAGAAAGTAATTTTCGAGAGAGAGGACCAGAGTTGAATAGTGAAGACATATTGTTTAGTGCGATTTCTATTAGGGATGTTAAATTTAGATTAATTGGCTGATCGACTGTTCCATTAATTTGCATTGGCTATTGATTAGTCGATAAGGGTGCCTCCTCCTTTAAAGTGTAGCAACGGCCTCAGGGCTGTTGCTATACTTCAAAGGCAAAAGCCCTTAGAGGCAGCAAGTGGGGGGAAGGGGGAAATCAAGCTGGCCCCGTGCTCCCCACTGCGTTTCAAAGCGGCAGTGCCACAGGGAGCCTAGGGTCTGGCCCCGAGTTCCATGCAGCACTGCCACTTTAAAGCACCTCCTCCTCTCTTCCTTCCGCTTGCTGCCTCTTTCTGATGGAGGCAGCAAGGTGGGGGTGGAGAGCGAGGTGTCGACTATCCGATAAGCATTTGCTTATCGGATAGTCAACTAGTCATTCCCATCCCTAATTTCTATTAAATTGAGATGAATTACTTCTGGATTCAGATCACTCCTTTGCTGCAATTATAAGCAGTCTTTATTCTTCTGCACATGTATATTTTTAAAGTATATAGTAATATGTGATTTCTGAACTAACTTAACCTGCCTATTTCCAGACACATTTGTCTGTCAGATTTTAGACAGATTCTAAAATATTCTAATCTGGGAATTATTTTTGCCTTTGTTTCTTTCAATGTAAGTTTCACCTTTTTTACAAAAGCATTTTGGATGTTTTTAGCCTCTCTACATTTTATAGGTTTTATAGCTAATTGAAATGGGGCTTCTTCATTCAAAAAGGACAAGTAATTTGTTTCTAATCAAGTAAAACAAAAGTATGAACTATTATAAGACACCTTGGGTGTGTCTAGACTGGCAAGATTTTGCGCAAAATCGGCCGCTTTTGCATAAAATCTTGCCAGCTGTCTAAACTGGTCAGATTTATAGAAGAACACTGACAATCTAATGTAAGATTGTCAGTGTTCTTGCGCAAGAACTCTGATGCTCCCGCTCAGGAAAAAGACCTCTTGCGCAGGTGTTCTTGCGCAAGAGGGCCAGTGTAGACAGGGACAGGAATTTTTTGCGTAAGAAAGCCCCGATGGCGAAAATAGCCACCGGAGATTTCTTGCGAAAAACCGCGTCTATACTGGCCACAGAAGCTTTTGCGCAAAAGCAAATCTTTTGCACAAAGGCACTTGCCAATCTAGATGCTCTTTTGCAGAAATACTTTTAACGGAAAAACTTGCCAGTCTAGATGCAGCCATAATGCTTTATTTCTAGCAACAATATATTTAGAACTTTGTCCTGCTTCATGCTGGCTTTTATTCTGTATCAAGCTCCCATGACTTATGTTGCAAATCATCCCTGAATTGTTCAGTGAATTGAAATTCCATGTCAGCATGATTCTACCCAAGTTCTTCCATTCACTTTGGAAATGGGGAGCCCTACATGGGACAAAAAGAACTCACCCCACCTCCAACATCTATTAGGGCAGTTCCAGAAAGCCTGGGATGCCTCATATAGTGAAACTGTGCAGAGCATATATTTTTGTAATGTTCCATAGGTGATTTTTTTTTTCAAATTTCTTATCCTGAGTGGTCTGCTATTTAATAGTGGTCTACTATTTAAGGTGTACTATCTAGAAAGTGAGTGTCTGCTGCACAGTGTGTATTTTAGGTTGTAAATAGTGATGCCAGTATAGTTGCCCCATAATTTAGACAGTGGGCAAAACTGGAAAACATTTTAAATTGTAGGTGAGCCAAAAGCACTAAGTTTGTTCAATATTTTATTTGCAATCCTTTCTCTTCCCTCCCCCCTGATATTAAAGAACACTAAATCTCTTCTGAATTTTTTTTAAAGGGAATAGGATTATACACTTAAGTTATATACAAGTTTTCATATGCATATTGAAAATTTGTATTAATTTTTATTGTCAATCTTTAGACATATTCAGTATTTAGAAAATCAGTAATAATGAATGGCCACATTTTTGCACTTCCATGTACATACAGAGATAGCTTTGTTATCCAGCACTTGTGGGGAATGTTGGTTGCCAGTTACTTAAATGTACTGGATAACAAAGCTTATTGCTCTGCCCCTGACCCCTACCAGCAGATCTGGCTCCTGGTAGCTTGAGGCAGGTAGAGGGGAAAGGAGGCACCTGCTGATCACATCAGCTTGCAGTGTCAGCTGTCAGAAGCCCCACAACAACCATCTGGACAAGTGGGAATCAGGTGTGCGCACCTGAAGATGGGGTGGTATTGTGGCTGGGGGCAATGCTAGTTAACAGAGCTTTCATTGTACATTCTTAGGAATGCTTCAGTATATGTATTCATAGGAAATACTTACCGTAGTTTTTAAACATCTAAGACTGATATAAATGAAGGAGACTAGAGAAATGTTTTTACCACTTGATTTGCATTTTGCTTATCTTCACCCTTTTGTATATAGTCACTTTCATATTTCTCCCCTGCTCTTTGTCATTTTCCCCTTGATTGTGTAGGTCTCACAGTGACTGAGACCTTTTAAAAAGAAAATAGGGCTGTAAAACCACATATTGGCAGTGGGATTCAAAGGCAAGTATAGAACTTGAAACTTATTTTTTAAGCTGACTAGATTTCAGCTGACATTCCCCTTAACTTAAAAAATGTACACTTTCTGGGCCTCAAACTCCTGGTCTTCTTTTTACAGCTTTGCTGACTGTCCTCTCGCTCAAAATATAGCCCTCCACCACACTTAACTTTTATCCCTTGTTCTAACAGAATTCTACTGGTGTAGTTTCTGGTTTCTAAGCAATGTTCTCTGTGCTTTTCTCTCTGGTGTGGCTGCACAGAATGGCTACGGTTCTCTTTACATGGGTATATAGGTGAATAAACTGGTTTTGAAAAAGGGCTTGGGATTAGTATTCCATATATACATGTTTCACTTAAATTTTGGTTATCCATTTCATCCATGGTCCTTGTATTGTCTGACCTCTAACTTACTATGGAAACAATGGAGTAGAAGGACCTACATGATTGATTCACTCAGCAACAATCATATGCTTTATCTAGACACATAGCTATAACTTTTATCAGGGAAATGGTTAGCTACTTTTGTATGACACTACAGGTTGAAACTCTTAACCGGGATTGGCCCTGCCTTGGGCAGGGGACTGGACTTGATGACCTCCTGAGGTCTCTTCCAGAGCTATGATTCTCTGGTCCAAGCAACATCCAGGGTCCAGCACAGGTGTTGCAGAACCAGAATGTCCCGGTGGAAGACCAGTGATAAGGATCCCTGTAGGGCTGGCAGGGCAGCAAGCTGTCCACAGTGAGCTGACAGTCTGGCCACCCAGTGCATGACAACAGGGCTACGCAGCGGGGCTGGGAGCTGCAGTAGGTTGATGGACAAGGAGTCGTGGAGAACAGATGCCTGGAGTGTCCTGAAGCCCCAGCGCAGCACATGAAGCTGCCCTGCAGGTCCTGGAGCCCCAGCATGGTGCATGCAGCTGCCTGGCAGGTCCCAGAGACCCAGCACAGGGCTGCCTGGCAGGTCTAGGAGCAATGGCAGCGATGGCTGACCAGTGGGGTCAGCAGGAGGTGGGGAGCTGCAGCCAGCCTAGGGGGGGCTAGTGGCAGGGGTCCAGAAATTACTTCCCCTGGTCCGGCAAAGTCTCTCATCCAGGATGGGTCAGGTCCCCAGCGTGCCAGACCAGGGAGGTCCAACCTGTATATAAAATTGCTGTTACGTGTGAAAGAAAATGGTTCAGAATTGGTCCAGTTGTAATGGTTGTTATTTTGGTTGCCGATTAACAAAGCTTCTGATTTATGATAGATGACTAAGCAAGCTGTTAGAAATGAGGACCAGGACTTCACAGGAAAAACAGATCACAGAGATTTTGCAAAAATATCTTTGGACACAATTTGAATGGTCCTGAAATTTGGATTTGGATTATATGGGAAGTCACCACAAACTATGGGTCAGATTTGGTGGCACAAACAGGACAGAACGGGGGCTTAGAATTTAGTTTAAAAGGTAAAAGCACCTGCCTCTCATCTCTGCTCCTGTGTCTAAGCTGAAAGTTGCTACTTGTTTTCACCATGAATTTACTTCCATCTTAATAAGCCTAGCAGTTTGTCACTGGTAAAACTTACACTGTTGAACTCGAGCTCTGTTTCATAAAAATAAAGTTTTAAAAAATGATTGTACTTAAAATGTGGCATTCATATTGGCAAAATATATTTTTGATCCTTGTTTCCTTTTTGTAATGTTTGGACCTTTCACGTTCAGAACTGTGTTAACATATTAGAAATGTTTGAGTTAATTTATTAAACAAACAATATACACATCAGTAAATGAAATGAAGACTACTACAAACATTTTTTCTCTCTCCATTTGGTGCACGGGTGTAGATCTTTCATATTAAACAATCTAATTACTTAGTTCATCATGTTTACTCTATAGGTTTACCACATTTTTCATCTGGCATTTTCCGCTGCTGGGGAAGGGATACCTTTATTGCACTGAGAGGTCTGATGTTGATTACTGGGCGTTATTTAGATGCAAGGTAGGAAGAAATGTATAACAATCTTCTTAGGTATTAATCCATCTTGAAAGAGCTCTCTCTTTTTATATATTACTGGAAGAAAGAGGTAATTTTTCAAAAACAATTGAAATGCACTCTTATTTACTGTGCCCTGGGCCATTTTTGAGCTCTTAGCAGATAGACCTGCAAAATTACTTAACGTGAATCTCAGTTGTCTTTAAATGTTGATGTGAAGCACCTATTCCATTTCTTATGCATAACTTTTCTCCAGCATAGATAGGGCTTATTCTAACTTTGAATGTCATATATCTGCTACAGGGTTTTATGTAATATAAAATACTTTTATCAGTGATAGAAAACAGTAAATTTGAGAATCTCTTTGCAATCAGATTTGTGGTGTGAGAAGGTGTGTCTCTCTTGTTGTGATGTCCATTAATATAGCTATCACAGCTGGAAATCAATGTTTTGTGGATCATTGCTAACTAAATTTTGTATATGCAATGTAAGTCTAAAACCTAACAAACATAGGAAGTTTTTGCCAGGTTTGTAGGGCATGACCCTGCCACTAGTTGATTTTAATTTGTTGCTGTGAAATATTGGTACTGAAGTGAACAGAGAATGAAAGTATGGATTTCTCAGGTTGACACATACATAAGTTTTTCATTGAGAATGAATCTACTTTGATTACTCTAATTGGTTTTACATTTGTATAAAGTAACTACTGGGCTTAACCCTGCAATCCTTTCTTAGACCCTAACATTGCAAAGGGATTCATAGTCTGTATGGTCCCTTATACCAGCCTGTATTTCTCTTAAAGACAATTGGATTCCAGTAATGTAAGGGTTTTCAGTATTGGATGTCATTATGTGAGTTCCTAAAAGTATAATCCTGTAAAGTCAGTGGAGGTTTTGGCTTATGGAAGGAGCCCAAGACAGGTCCCTGTAATGAGAAATCTTCTGTATTCCCTCCTCCCCCATTGGCTCCCTTCCTTCTTGGAAAATATTAGAAAACAAGATCACTTCAGTGTCACAGATAGGGCTAGACATTCCTTTTGAAATTTGCAAAGAATCAAGGCTTTATTCAGTTATGAAATTCCTAATCTATTAGGTGTTTTGTTTTGTTTTACAAATACAGGACTTTGGATCAGGATGTTACTTTTAACATGTGAAAGTAAAGCAACTTTTCTATATTAGCCAAAATGTCGTATTACCTTTTATGAAAAAAAAAAAATGGTTGAGCATACACTTGAAATCTATCCTTTTATATTTGCTTTGGTTGGCATTAGTGAATATAAGGGGGGTTATTCATGTTATGTTCATGTTATTTTTTTTAAAAAAGCTTGTATTATGTGTAGTCATCTTTGTAGCATGAAACACTAGGATGTTAACATTTGCTGTTCGATCCTAATTTTTCCCCCACCATCTCTTGGTATAAAAATATATTGTATTTTTTAGTTTACTGTTTGGAACTTACACTACCTTGAAAACCAATTTGGTGTATATCGGATCTCTTTTTCAGGAACATAATTTTAGCATTTGCTAGTACTCTGCGACATGGACTTATTCCCAATCTACTTGGCCAAGGGACCCATGCTAGATTCAACTGCCGTGATGCTGTGTGGTGGTGGCTTCAGTGTATACAGGATTACTGTAAAATAGTTCCAAATGGCATAGACATTCTCAAGTGTCCTGTTTCCAGAATGTATCCTACAGATGATTCTCTCGCTCAGCCTGCTGGCACATTGGTAAAGATCATTTCTAATAAGCTGTTCACATACTACAAACATAACTGTAAGTAAATGAAACCCTAAGAAACTCAAAAGAATCCCTGTTCAGCTTGTTTTTCCTACTACTTACAGAAATATTCTTGCAGAGGTCAGCTTTTACTGGGGACAGCATTCATAGTATTTTGAGGGACAGTGTTGGCTTATTATTGGAGAGCTACCTGGAAGATTATAAAAATTATAAAAATAATCTGTCATTTTTGGTGGAATGTGCTGAAAACAGGGATGTTCCACGTTTTGGTTATTTATTACCCAATTCACTGACTCGTATTAAGCACCTATTAGATGGTGGCGAATAAGGCTTTTTGAAACCAGGGCAAAAAAGTTCCCAGTTTTATTTCTAGCTTTCTCTGTTTGTTTATCAACATTTGAAATGTCAAGAAATGTGTTTTAAAATAATATTGGCCAACTCTATCAGAGGTGCAGACTGATTCTTGCTGGATTGCTTGTGAAGTATAATAATCAGAAGAGCTAAAGTACTTGTTATCTCAATATTTCATACAGCCTCTCTGTCTTTCTCTCCTGTCACCCAAAAAACCAGGATCAACCACTGTATGAAGTAATACAGGAAGCTATGCAACAACACATGCAAGGCTTAGAATTCAGAGAAAGGAATGCTGGTCCACAATTAGATCGAAATATGAGGGATGAAGGTAACTTGTGTTTCTTAACTTATAGTGAAAAGTTCAACTGTGAGTAAAATTGTTGTTGTACAAATTTATTTTCTTCTATTGTTAAACAGATTTCTACATTCAGTGCCTCTAACAATGTAATGTTATAAATGTGTTTAATTTCAGCTATTCTGGCATGAGTATTCTGTAAATAGTACTATCACATCCATTACAAAAGCATACATGGTGATTCTTTACCTTTTTCTTTCTGAGATGCATGAGAAACAAGCTAACTTCATACTGATTTTCTTGCTGGGTAGGTTTTAATGTGACAGTAGGCGTCGACCATGAAACTGGTTTTGTCTTTGGAGGGAATCGCTTTAATTGTGGCACATGGATGGATAAAATGGGAGAAAGTGAAAAAGCTCGCAATAAAGGAATTCCAGCTACGCCAAGGTACAAGCAATAAGATGTATAACTTTAGGATAAGTCAAAGTTTAGTCTCTTGAATAGCAAGATCCTTGCTCTTGGTTCCTATGCCATCAGTAATAAAATGTGTCAAATATTCCAGGCCCTTCTGAACTGTATTTGACTCTTATAAAACATTAACAAAAACATTCTGTATCCCATGCAGGTTAAGAGAAAAAGAACATTGCAAAATATTATCTGTTGACATACTCAGTTCAATATGCTATTTAAACATAATGCTAACTCTTCATCTCTGCACTGTTGTAGCACTAAATTTAGTTGCTGTGAAGAAATGACACAGGAATATTCTCTGTTGATGCTTGTTGTGGGATTTGAGTACTACCATATGTAAAAATATTTGTAAAGCTTGCTTGCTTATTCTCCCTCTCTAATGCTAATATTAAAATGTTAGTTAAAGCTCTTTATTCTGCTGGAATCTGATCAATTTTAGATAGATGAAACTTTTTTTTAAAAAAATGTTACTATGTGCCTGTAAACTGGTGCAGACTGTCTGTTTTTGACACAGGACAGGCGAAATGAGGTTGCTCAGATCAGTTGCAGTTGTGAGTGGGAATCCAAAAGAAGAGTAATTGAACCTAGTTGATACTATAATTGCAAAGCTTTCAGTGTCATTCAGTTTTGTGGAAAACCATGTCAGTTTAGTTCTCTGATAAAAGATTAAATGGTAGTCCTGTATATATGAAGGCCTGGATTCTTCAAGGCCTCTGATATTTACTTAAACTTTAAATAAGATCTCTCTAAAGGAAGGGGATTTGTTCAGCAAAAATATACATTTTGTCTTCTGTAAGCTGTATATGCACACCCTAAAAGTGAGGTTTGCCCTCCACAACAAGAATTCCACAGCATGGATGCCAGGCATATTGGATGACATGAGCCTTTTGATTTTTCTAGCAATAGGTGCCTATAAACAGAAACCTCTGAGAAAACGAATGAATCAAGGAAATATAACTTCTAGGGATGTACAATCCTGTTTAGTTAATCAGTTAAACATTACGTTTAACTGGTTAACCTGGTAAATGGGGGTGGGAAGTAGGAATGCTCCGGCCAGGCTGGAGCGCCCCTGCCATCCAGCCCTGAGGTTAACCATAACCTGGTAGGCATCACTTGATAAGGGTGATGCTTACTAATTAACGGGTTAATCATTCATATCCCTAGTAGCTGTGTAATTTTCACTTGAAGTGAGGTGCAAATCTGCTGTTTCAAAACTGGGTTCATCTGAATGTGTTTGTGACAGGGCGTTTGCCCCACACTGGCCCTTCAAGGGTAAAACCCAATCCTGGGAGAGGCTGAGAGAGCAAAGTTCCACAGCTGAGGCAGGTACTAGCTAATTATGGCCCAGGTGAGGGGAGTATAAATAAAGGCTCCTGGAGGGGAGGAGAGGCAGACTTACTCTTGCTGTGGAGCAGGAGTGGACCTCACTGCCAGGAAGCTAGGGTCTTCCTGACTTAGAGCAGGTCTGGGGAAAGGCAGGCAGAGCTGGGGAGGTTCTGGCCAGGTAAGCTCCCAGGCTGCAGGGCCTGAAGCAAGACTTGAGTCTACTAGGGCTGCAAAGGCAGCCAGGTTAGGCAAAGGCAGCAGGTCCACACCCCCTTGTTAATGATGAGTGGTCATTTCAGATACTCATCAGTTTGCCCCTGAGGAAAGGGGCTAGAGGATGACTGGCAGTGAGTCACTGAGGCAAAGTGGGCATAGGGGGTTGGGAGTTCTCCAGGGAGAGGACCCCAGAGTGTGGGGGCACTGTGGTAAAGCAGTACCCAGAGGTGGAGAAAAAACTAGGTAACAGTGTTTGAGACACTGACTGAAAGGGTGCACTCCAGGGCTGAATGAGCTAATTCCTGAGTGACTAGCAAAAGGCACCCATGGCGGTGAGGTTCCCCTGGTTACAGTGTTGCTTTGTTAGTTGTGGGATTATGCTAATAGTTCTGTATACGGGCTGCCATGCTATACCTCTTAACTTTTTTCTTTTACCATTGACTGTGTCCTCCAGTCCCACCCTTAGGTATGGCTTTGACTGAGAGTTATTAGGTTCATTTTTGACTCAAAGATCAGATAAAATGAGAAGTGGGCATTTCTTGTAATTGTTTGATATAAAGGTTTAATATTTGCTCTTCGTAGGGCTAGGGGATCAGTTCATTCATTTTCTAATGGATAATAATGGACCCAATAAATTTTTATAGGGAAAATAGTGTACAGAAGTATGTGGGACTGAAGCATGTACATTAGTGACACTCATGGCTAGTCTCACCCATTTCATCATAAAGAATTTATGGAGCTTAACATTATGCCTCTGCTGGAGAAAATCTTCTCGGCTTACGTTGTAGGAACTGCAAGGTCCTGATCAACAGCACAGTGCTGGAATTTGGGGGCCTTTCTTAATTTTTGCCTTACAGCAGCTGAGTGTTTATCATGTAAGACATTTTCTGGTTTATTTTTTGGATAAGATAAAATGGATTTGATTGAGCCATATTGGTTGCCTACAGGGTAGTCAGTCATGTTGGGAGAAGACAAATACAACATCTTCTTTAATGAAGTTTATTTCCTCCTTCATGTCTTGGACGTGATTAGAAGCCTGCAACCAGTGACATGAATTCATACCCATCATAGATAAAATGACATCGTGCCTCCTCTAAAAAACCATTAGATTTTATTACCTAAGGCAAACAGTTGATAGAACTATAGTAAAGAAAACAACTTTTGAGGTAAACATTCTTCCAATTATCAGACTCTCACTACACTTCCTTGTGAGTAAGGTTGAGGCATTTGTGGCAAGTCTACTTCCATATCACTTCTAATTTCTGTGATCTTAAGTCTTGTTATGGAACTGAGACTGCATTAGTCCTGTCAATTTCATGATTTCCTTGTAATGGATAACGGTTGGCTTCCATTCTTATTTTATTAGGTATGTCAGCAGGCTTTGGTACAGGCAGACCCTGGCTGAGTTATGTGGGATGCCATGTGAGTGGCTCTCTTCTTTCTAGAGAGTCATGTTGAACAATTTGTTTATCTTCCTCGGGCCTGTCTGCCCTTCCTCTCATCTTATTTAATATATACCCAAGGCCACCAAGAGAGAATCAAAAGTGATATGTTAATAGTCATCCAAATATTGACAGCATCTAAATCTCTTTTCTTGCCCATAGTAGTGATTCGAGTGTTAAGTTTCTTGGCAGAAGTTGAAGATTTGAAGTATTCAGTCAGAGCAAGTTGTGTTGGGTTCCTCACAGATGTGGGAGGCGATGCTGGGAGATAATGGAAAGTGTTAGGAAAGATGTCTCCGGAGTTCTGTATGTAGAAGGGGGTTTTGTTAATGATTTGTCAAGAAGTTGCGCTGTCTGGGGCATCAGATGTGATTTTAATCTGACAGTAACCAATGAAGGTTTTTAGAGGTTTGAATACATTTATTGGGGTTGGTAGAGTGAAATCCTCAAATGTTGGTATCTGCATAAAAGTCTGTGACTTAATATCGTCATTTATGATTATTCTTAAAATCAGTAACTATTCTTTTTTGTTTTAGAGATGGCTCTGCTGTGGAAATTGTTGGCCTGTGTAAATCAGCTGTTCGTTGGCTGCTGGAGTTATCAAAGAAAAATATGTTTCCTTATCAGGGAGTCACCATAAAAAGACAGGGTAAGCAGGCTTACCTCACAAACATGTGATCAATATACAAATATTATTGAATCAGTGGACCATGCAACACCTAGGATAACATTTTCAAAGCATTATACAAGATTTTAAGGGGAAAGCTTCTATGTGAATTTGACATTTGATTAATATATGTTAAGAGTCTATCTTGTCTTTCAATCTGTCTGCCCTGTGAACATCTCTCTCTCTATACAAAGAAAATTTTTCCTATGGGACTCTGTCCCCCACAGCCCCTCCCCACCTCAGCCGCCCAACCTCCTCCCCACTGCTAACCCAGCAGGGATCAGCATCCTATGGCTCCCGAGCAGCACCAACTCTGAGAGGGGCTGCCAGATAGGTCCATTGTGGGCCTCATGGTTGCCCTTCTCCCTGCCAGAGCATCTCACTTAAAAACTCCAGCAGCTGCCATGTAGTGAGCAGCTATCAGAGTTTTAAATTGCAGCCCTCCAGACTGGGTCCCACCTCTCTCCCTCCTGGATGCTGGTGGGGAGAGCATGGGGCTCGGCGAGGGAACTGGGCCCTGCCCCCCCTCCCTCCAGGGTCAGAGGAGAGTGTGGGACTTGCATAATTTTTTTGTTGGTAGAGTATATAACTAAACCTCACTATCCTAGCTTTGTGCTTCTGTAGGGTACCAATATGGCTATGAATTCACTTGTTAATTTGAGATGACTGAAAGGAGTTAAGACTTCTTTAAGAGTTAGGTGAAAAGTTAATTTTTAGTTGTTTGTACTGTGTGGTCTTCTTGTGATATGTAATGAATTCTCCACAGAAACTATTACTGAGACTATACAAGCCATTAAAAACTTAACAAAATAATGATTAACCTTGGGAAGCAACTGTATTAACTCTTCTTTTGTGCAGTATTACAATATACTGATAGCTGTGTTCTTTCTGTATCTCTAGTCCTAGATATTTCAGCTTTTATTTAACCATAGAGTTGGTTACTCATTTTTCTTCTAAATTTCTTTTAACCTATGGCATGAGTGGGATTGTTTATGGTTCAGTAATTGATAAAAATTACTTACAGTTTTGATCTATTTCTACAGCTTCTCCCCTGATTTGCTGTCTCAGGTACCTCACACAGCTGTGTACTCAGAGCTCAGTTTGTTTTATTTACAACAGAGAGGCACATAAATTACTTAAATCACTGGCACAACCTTAAAGTGTATATTCAGCACCTGATGATCTACAGACTTATTTTAAAATCAGCATTTAATTTCCATCCACAGTCTCTGGGTTTTCTATTTATTTAATTTGCTATGGACTTCTATAAATTGCGTACAACTTAGTACTACAAAAATAAAAATGTTGCAGATGGAATCTAACATGGCTTCAGTTGCCCTTCCATTTTTTTTCCTTTTTTGGCTGATTTCTGGAGAGTAAAATAAATCTTCTACACAGCAACCAACTATATTCCTGACAAGCTTTTTAATAAATCACATGGGTGGGGGGGAAGGAGTTTATTGGTGTTACATACCTGTGTTCACCCAAAGACTTGTGCCTCCCTTTTGGATTTATTTTTGGAATGGTTCTTAAATAAGCAATAGTTTTGCAAGTGATTGACTGCAGTACACTTAGTAAAAGATCAGATGGTAAGTGGGATTTTTCAGGCTTAAGTCAGAACAGAATTTAAATAAAAGTAGGACATTTGTTCAAGTGCTTGCTCATGTCCATTCCATTGTAGGGGTGTGTGCTTGCCCCATGCACTGGTGACAGGATCTTTTCCTCAGTGATATCCATGGGGGCCAGCACTGGCATGTTATGCCAATGCACTAGTGTAAGGGGCACTGCTAAATCTCACCACCGTCAGTTCCTTCCTATTGCCAGTGACAATGCCGGAATGTTTCCTCTTCTCAACAAGCGTAACTATGCCCAGTTGTAAATTTTTGTGTACAATTGTTTTTTAAAATGTAATTTTATAGTTTTTTAGTTTTAGTGTAGTTTTAGTCTCAAATGGTACTTAGCCAAGGGAAGGGGCCTGTTCCCATTCTGAGCTTCAAATCTTGTGACTTCTGCAAGAAATCCATGCTAATCAGTGATTACCACAGCAGCTGCTTGAAGTGCTTAAGGGAAACCCACATTAGTGACAGTGTTGGATTTGCAACAATTTCTGGCCACGGACCAAAAAGGAACACAACATTCATCTTGGAGTTCTCATTGAATCGACCCTTATTCCAGCCTCAGAGCCAATTAGATTGGATTCTGCTCCTAGCAATGTGATTTCAGTGTAGAGTAGGCTTATGGCACCAGCTGCAGACCACTACTGATTCCCCTCCCTGGTACCTGCTAAAAAAATACAGAGGCTGGAAGGAGATGATTTTTTTACTTAAATCCCGTGAAGGAAAGGAGAAGACCAAGGAGAGCTAAGACCCAGTAGAGGCAGCTTTTCCTTTCCAGATGGAGGTTGGGCCCTGACTCCAGCAGCTGAGCAGCCAAGCCCACTCCAGGACCTGCCCACAACACAAGTGAGTGGAAGTGGCACTCAGCACCAGGCAGTGCCATCCATGTTGGAGGTCTTTCAGAGAGACATTCTGTGTTTGCCAGTGCCACCCACGGAGGTGCCCTGTTCAAGGGATAAAGCAGCCTTGGGACACTTCCAACAGTCCCCATCAATTCAACACAGCTCCTCACCACAGGAGATGCCCTATCAAAGTTCACCTGAGCAACAGCCTCTGAATGAGTCCCTAGCATCGGTCCATGGACTCGAGGGCATTCCTCTGGCTTGAGGCTGCAATTACCAGTGAGCTGGCACAGACCTATAGAGGCATGGCACCCATCCTCAGAGCCCCGGTGCCGAGAGTGCCTGAGCTGCTCATATGGCACCATTCAAAAGGGCTGAGATTCTGGTCCCCAGAACCACGCTGCTAGTTGCCAAACAAGCAGTATGGCTCACTGTGAGCGTGTAAATAGTCTGACTTGCTGTTGATGGACCAACAAAGCATAAGGCATAAATCATCAAGTAGCCAGAAAAGGCAATTGCGGAATTTTATAGACAATTGGATGACCTTATTTTTGCTAATGACATTGTCCTGACTAGTTCAACACATTGCTTAAAGAAAGAGGAGGTCTAGCTTTTGGCAGATACTTTTTGCTGTAATTTGGTTTGTTCAGCAACAAGGGAACACAAAATAAATGGCTACCCATGTTCCAAAAGCAACCAAAGTAGAGAGGGTAGCACTAAATCACTTTACATGTCTAAGTAGTAAGATGTTCAGTGATGGTGGCACCATGCTAGATATCAAGGACTGAATATTAAGAGCAGCAGATAACTTTGAGAATCTGAAAAAGTAGTATGATTTACCACTAATACACAAGTATCTATTTACTGGCTTCGTGTCTCAAATTTTTTATGGAGAAGAGTCCTGGAAATGTATAATATAAATTGATAACATCAACTTTGTTTGCAGACATTTACTTTGGAATATTTTCAGAGCTCAGTGAAGAGTTTCTTGCAACATGAGAAATTAAAGAGAACCAATTTAATGTAAAATATCAAATATGGTGGGCATATTTAGCACGCACTTTAAGGATGCCATCAACACAACTTCCATGTCAAGTCATAATATGGACACTATCTGGAAAAAAGAAAAGGCAACCTAGAGAAACATAACATGGAATAATGACGAAAGAAGCCAAAGTACATTAGCATGAACTCAGAAGCTTGAATAGGCCAGTGAAGACTAAATTAAATGGCAGAAACTGGTGAATGCTCTATGTTCCTAAGACTGCAGAAGGATGAAGAAAATATATTTGATGGAGAATATAGTGAAGTGGCTTTACAGATGATTACAGGGAGCTCCTCCAAAGCATAATGGGCAACATTGGAGAAATCCTAAAAATGTTTGAAAATTTGACAAGTTGGTCACAGAGGCTAGCATTACGAATGCAAATAACTTGCATATCCCTGAAAGCATTTTTGGGAACATTGGCATAACCTTCAGTTTGCACTTTTAATATTAATCTACATGTTGTTATAATGGCTATTCTTTGTTTCAGCAGCATTCGAAGTCTCAAGACTTCAAGTATGCAAGAGGCAATAATATTTACCAAACTAAGGAGAGTAGTAGATATATTCAAGGAAAAAAACGTTATATTAACATTTTTCAGGAAAAAAGGAAACCATTACATATGATGAATGGAACAGGAAGATTCAGGGGCACTTTGAAAAGCTGTTCTTTGTCTCTGAGAATCCAGAAGATCCTAATGAAAAACATCCAAATCTGGTTCACAAGCGTGGTATATACAAGGACAGCTATGGAGCTTCAAATCCTTGGTGCGACTACCAGCTCAGGCCAAATTTTACAATAGCAATGGTTGTGGTGAGTAGAAAAACATGTTTAAAGTCACAGGTCTTTTTAATACTTTTTTTATTTTAATTTAATTAAATTTTCATGAAAGTGTTCATTTGCATGGGGTATACCAGGTAGTATCGATTGTTCGGAATACATTTGTATCTTTAATGGATAGTGGCTTTTTGTTTCAGCATCAGCCCATCCAGAACTGCTTTCAAATTACTTGCATTGGTTAGCAGGCAGGTGTCATTTAGGATAAATATTTTTAAAAAGTTAGCGCCCTGCAAACCCATCTTCCATATAGAAAGTAACTAACAATCACTTTAAGAACAAAAGTTTAATATCTTTATGGAATTTGTGAGGCTCCCTGATACATTTTGTATCGATTATAAATGGCTGTAGCTTTCTCTGGAAGCATATTGAAAAGTAATAGAAATGTTTGAAATACATTATGCAGTTGGTTGATTTCATAAAACAATACTAATTTTTAAATCCAGAGTTCACTAATAAAATCTTTGTTGTTCTGCCAGGCCCCTGAGATATTTAGTCCTGAGAGAGCTTGGAAAGCTCTTGAGGTAGCGGAAGAAAAGCTGCTTGGCCCACTTGGCATGAAAACGTTGGATCCAGAGTAAGCATGTTAGAGTTTGTGCCATATGCATAGTTGTATTCATAGAACCAAATTAACAGTAAGAGGTTTATTTAAATATCTGTTTAATTCATTAAGAAAACATCAAGAAATGCACTAAGTACAACATGGAACTTTATTTTAGTCATGATTTAGCTGTTCTAAAGGCAGTTGCGATACACTTAGTTATTTACAACAGCACCATTTTATTCATTATGTTGCTCTCGTTAGAAGTTGGTAATTTAATTTTCAGAAATATTTAATAAAACTGACTATGCAGTATTAGAAAAAAGGCAGCACATAAAATTTTAAGCATAAGTTATAACAAAATTGTGACCAAAATACTGTAGTTATGGACTGAACACAGAGTTCTGTACTTGTAGTTCTGTAGTCCAAAGTATGAGTGCAATAGGTCTTGCATAAACTAACCAATGAAGAATGTTAAGATAATTATAGAATAAAGACCAAGATATAATAGTCACTTTCTTCCTTACTGTCTCCCTTGAATTCACATGGGTAGACTGTTTATCATATTACTGCAAGTTATTTCTCAAATAGAATTTATGGAATGCATTTCTTTTACTTTCTTACAGTGATATGGTCTACTGTGGAGTATATGATAATGCTCTGGATAATGAAAACTACAATGTTGCTAAAGGTTTTAATTACCACCAAGGACCTGTAAGCTCTACAATTCCTGAGTTTTACATTAAATTAAAACATTACATTAAATCTCAAATTGACAGCCATCATACTATCTCATTTCTTTTTGTTTAGGAATGGCTCTGGCCAATTGGATATTTCCTTCGTGCAAAGTTGTACTTTTCCAAGTTAATTGGTCCAGAGACGTATGCAAAGACTGTATTTTTGATTAAGAATGTTCTTTCTCGCCATTACGTTCACCTTGAGAGGTAGGTCAGCATACAGTTAAAAACATTAAACCAAATTAGTATAGTCCAATATCCTGTTGCATATAAATGAAAAGCGCACACAAGCTTTGTTCAATGTGTTTTGAGCATTTAAGAACTACAAATAAGCAACACTGATTTGGTGTCTTCTGAGCATAAGTCACTACTATGCAGAGTGCCATTTAAGTCCTGCATCAGCCTTCAAAATGAGCAAAACATTGCTATGCTTTGGGGGGGGGAGGGGGGAGGGGAGGGAAGGGGAGATTGTCTTACTTCTGGAATATTTAATACCTGCCCTTTTACAAAGTGAGTGAGCAATTTTAAAATCCGTCATGGAAAAGAATAGATGGAAAACATGAAGAGAGAAAACAATAAAATTTGAGGTCTAAAAATTGCTAGACCGTTTATTAAAAATGTGGTGCAGAGGAAAACGTGCATGTGTACTTTTAAAAATAGATCTTTAGCAGTTTTCAGTCACACAACAAAAGCAGTTGGGGGGCAAATAACAACAGGTAAAACATAAGGGCTATGTCTACACTGAGTTTTTTCAGCAGAAAAAATGCTAATGAGGGACTCATTAGCATGAGTCACGATATCATTAGCATATTTCCTGCCGTTTCTTTTTGCGCAAAAAGAAGCAGCGTGGACGTTTCCTTTTTGCGCAAAAACCCCTTTTTGCTAGGATCCTTATGTCTCTCCGGGACAGGCATAAGGATCTTGCGCAAAATGGGGGTTTTGCGCAAAACGGGGTTTTTGCACAAAAAGGAAAAGTCCACGCTGCTTCTTTTTGCGCAAAAAGAAATGGCAGAAAATATGCTAATGATGTCGCGACTCATGCTAATGAGTCCCTCAGCATATTTTCTGCTGAAAAAACTCGTGTAGATGTAGTAAAGGAGATTGTACAAAATGGGATGTGTAACTTCTGAAGTTGATTGGGAAGGTTGCATGAATGTGGCAATTAATCACTACTACAGAACTGCATTTCAGAAACCAATCTCTACAGTGCACAATGGAAATATTACTTCATTAAGAAAACAGAAGCATTTATTCCACTACAGCAGCGTTTCCCAAACTATGGTAATTTCTCAATTTGTTTCCCAGACAAAACCCTCAAATACCAGACTGTCCGGTACAAAACTGGCAACCTTACCCCTCCTTGCACCCTCCCTCCTAGCCAGGTACCCTACCACCAACCTGCTGCTCCTCCCGCCTCCTGGAGTGCCCATGCGGTGCTGGGTCCCCAAGCCCTGGCCCAGGCTGGGCGGAGGATGCAGCCGGGTGAAACACTGAAAATTTATTCATTTTTCATTCTTTTTTTTTTAAATATGCGTTTATATTTTTGGGCTGCAAAAGACAGTACTGAAAAAAAACGGGTTCCAACTAAAGTAAAAAGTTTGGGAAACCCTGATCTAGCCAGCTTTCTATCCATCTTACAGTCCATTTATCCAATCCATATTCCCTTAATTTGCTGGCAAGAATATTGTGGGTGACTGTATCAAAAGCTTTGCTAACGCTGGCACTGGGGGCTTTGGGAGGACCAGAAACAACTTATCTGAATATTCATCATTTGCTTAATGAATATGCAAATGAATGTTACTGGTCCTCCAAAAGCTCGTGAATGGATTTACTGGTCCCCGTGTCAAAAAGTTTAGGAACCCCGGCCCTACAGTAAACATAGCCTTATCTAACCCCCCCTCCCTTGCCTTTTGTTTTATTCTCCAAATTTAGTCCTCCTCTGTTCTTCCTACAATATTTTTTCTCTATACTAGGGATGTTAGAAATCATTTAATTTTACTAATTGTCTAACTGCAACATTTTTTAGCAGTTTCATGGTGACTCCTGGGGGCAGGGCTGACAGCCAGTGCGCTCCCTGGCCCCACTCCTGGGGCGTCCCTTGCCACACTATGCTGCTGCCTCTGTGTTAGAGGCAGCAGCAGCTCCTCTACAGGGGTTGGGGAGCGAGCTCCCTGTGCACAGAGGCTGCTCCAGCATCCCACTGAGCAGGGGCAGACTCCCCTTCAAGCTCTTTATTTAAAACTTGGACTAGCAGGCTGGGACTGAGCCAGTCTGCCAGTCCAAGTTGTTAAATGCAGAGCACAGGACAAGGAATGTTGCGATTTAACTGAGACCATTAACTGATAAGTAATTGCTGATCGGTTAAACAGTTATCCAGCTAGCCACTAACATCCCTGCTCTCTATACTTGTTCTTTTCTACTACAATTCTGAGTGTTTCCCATTTTCACCCCTCCCAAAGCATTTCTAGATAAACAGAGATCCTTCAAAATGCCACCCCACTAGTTTAATGGATGGGAGACTTGATTGGACTTGCAACATGCTGGACAGCTTTAGAATAAAACGGGGCAGGGGATGTTCTTCTTTCTCGTGTGCCAAGCCAAAGAGAGGTGGGAGCCAACTCTCACCTTCCTCCCCACTGTGATCAATTTCAACCCTTGTCTGGGGTTTCTCAAGCCTCTTACTCCATTTTATTTGAACCCATTCTTTCCTTCTTGTAATTAGTTACGTTGTATAAGAACTTTGTTTGGGGATGTTGTGAGTCTGACAAATTGCCTGTTCGGGAGAAGGTAGCGGTTTTTCACATTGGGACCAAGTTAGCTGAGGCATGGCAAGATTTTTTTCATAGCATCACTATGGCATAGGTTGCATAGGAATAGTGCCTAATATTAGGAATTTGTAGGAATGGTTAATTTGTCGTAATTTGCAGCTTTGCCCAGTGCATATGAAAGGCCAAAAGAACCAGCACCTAATAGTAAGAGATCTGGAATTTTGCTGGTGGACCTTCAGGTCTATGATGTCACTCTTTGGTACCTTCTGTGCCTGTCCAGCCAGGTAGAGTGAAACGATTCAGTGAAGCAACGTGAATTCTAAGGGTTGGTAAAAGAAAGCCTGATCTAAGTTATGGTCAATATCAAAGGGGCCCTGTATTGACAATATTGTTAGTGTTTGAAGTGGCACCAGACTCATTGTTTTTGCTATCTAGTAGCTCTCTGAAGTTTATTTTAAACAACTAGACATACCATTTAATTTGGAAATCTTATAACAGCTTGCAATACTTGAATAAATAGCATGGATAAAGAACCAGTCAGACCAAGAAGAACTTTATGTGCATTCACAAAATCATGGTGATTGCATTATTTCAGTATTACTTTTTTAAAGCAATAAAAAAGTTGCACTGCAAAGATACCTGTATTTCTCAGATTATAGAAGGCTCCTCCCAATGGAGTCTCAGGAAGCTCCTGCAACCTGCACATGTTTTAGTATCACCATTTATCTTTTCATGTTAATACTCTCATTTTTATTTCACTACTTCAGTACTTTTGTAGTATTTTCATTGTGTTTGGTATTTTTTGTACTTTTGGCTCAATAGACTTATACTTCTAAAATATTTTAGAAGTTTAATCATAGAAGAGAAATATTTTAATTTGTTACACAATATAGCATTAATCATATTTTATGCTGGGATTTTTTTTCTCTCTTCTGTTTTCCAGGTCTTCCTGGAAGGGGCTTCCAGAGCTGACCAATGAAAATGGGCAATATTGTCCATTCAGCTGTGAATCACAAGCCTGGTCAATTGCAGTTATCCTTGAGGTTCTTTATGACCTGTAAATGTTGGCTTTGATACTTGGTAAAATTTGCTATGTACTTACAGGTACAAATGAACAGCTTGCTCATACTGTAGAAAAAATGTTTTGCACAGTCACTTAAACAACTGTGGGCTGATATTTCAACGGTGCTTAATATCTGTATCATCCATTCACTGAAGAGGAATATGGGTGCTCCTTGGCTTCTGAAAGAGCCATTAGTATTAATATATATAAATTTGATATAGAAAAGCCTCTAAAGCAACACCTTACAGAATATACACAAGTGCATTTAAAATAGCTTTTGATTTATAAACATATTAAATTAGGTGTTAGAAGTTTGTTGAATTGTCTCGTTCCAAATCTAGAATATGAATGCCAAATGGTTCCAGAAATCTGAGTTTAAACTTGGACTTAAACTTTCTGTTTGTCAGAAGATGCTGTGCATACTCATCATGGGGGGAGAATAGATTGGACTGTAGGTAGTAGTGTGTATTTATGGTTGTGCATTTCATAGCCTACGCTGTCATTACTGTTTTTGTCCCTCTGTGCTGAACTGTGTGGCTTTTCCTAACAACTTCTTTTCTTCCATGTTCAAATGAATGCTCCATTAAAATAAAAGTTCTCTCTCTTTACAGATAATATAGTAAATTATTCTTAAGAAGATGCATTTAATATCTTCACAAACTTTAAATGAAATATGAAGACTAATTCTAAACAATGACATGAATATATCCTGAGTGAGATCGTTCATAAGTGACTTTTTGTGTTGTGAACCGTATGGTCGAACTTTATTTTGTTAATATAATTTGGTTTAAAATAACATACATCTGTCAACAAATGTGTTCGTCTAATAGGAAATCAGAAGAAACAGTTTATCAATACCCTGTGCATAAATCAGGTGAGGTCAAATGATCCAGGAGACCACTGGGTTAGATGCTGACTTTATGAACTTTCTTCATTGGGGTTGAAATTCTGGCTTTATCGAAGACAATTGAAAAACTCTTTTTGACTTCAGTAGGGTCATGGTTTTAACCCAGTTGCAGAAAAGAGGCAGTCTAGCACCACATCTGAAGACTTTGGAGCCCAATAAGACACCTGCCTTTTGCTTTCTCCCCTTAAATGTTACTTTCATAAGAGCATGCCTTTATCTGAGCTCAACCCAGTCTTTTAAAAAAAAAATTACAGTAGGTGTGTGAGGTGGGAAATGTATCAATTTGAATTTTCTGCTGGTCCCGAAAGTAATGAATAGGCAACAGCTAGATTGACCAGTAATATCCTCAACATCACAGAAGGAAGTGCAGCACTGCATTGTGGAAGAAATGGGCTGACAATAGAGATTAAAAATAGAAACCTGTCCTATTATTATTTTTGCCATTCATATATTTACATTCAACAAATTGAAAATGTGGTCTTGGCACCTACCAACCTTTATGAGAATATACTGTTACATGTATATTGAAGAACAAAATGCTGAGAGAGGAATTTAGGTAAGCAGACTAAAGGTAAAAGTCCAGTGTAATTTTATTGGGAATGGATTTCAGAGATTTATTTTAAAGAAGCCAGAGTTTAGTTCAGGTTATTGACATTTATGGTACAGGTTGGACCAGTCCCGAATGAGTGAATTTACAAGACCAGGGGAGGTCTCCTGCTACCAGCTTCCCAGGACACTGCCCTTCCCACCTGCTGGCTCTGCTACAGGCTTGAGGCTTGGCTCTGGCCCGCTTCTGCCAGCTGGCTGGGGCTCTCCGGAGACAGAGTTCCCCAGCCACAGCTGCCCCACTTCTGTTCCACCTGTCCGGGGCTTCCCAGGGACTGGGCTCCGCAGCTGCCCTGCTGTGCCATGCCCAGCTGGGGCTCACCAGTTCCAATGGTGGGGCGCTCTCACTGCTGGACTCCTCACTGGCTCACACTCCTGGGCGCCGGGGCTCTCTGGTCCAGCAACATCCGTGATCCTGCCAGACCACAGATATTGCTGGACCAGAGAGTCCTGGATTTAGGAGATTCAGCCTGTACTTCACATTGATTACAGTTGAACTACTTTGCAGATCACCTGATCGTATTCACTTTTATATGTAACCGTTGTGTTATTTGTGTGGCATGTGTTAGTTTGGGTACATGAAGCACTGTCATGTTTTCTCTACACAGAGTTTAAGTTGAATGGAATTCATAGTCTAGAAATTGGTTATAGGTTGCTCTGTAAAACTATCTTCAAATTGGAAAGGTGTTTGAAGAGTTGTGATTATTATTGGGATTATATTGATTTCAATCTATTTAGAACAATCTCTAAATGTAAGGAATATCTGGGAGAAATTATGCTTCGAAACTTTCCATTCTGTCATGGCTAACTTTTAAAATAATTGTGAATTGCACTGTTGGCATGAACACTGTACCAATGTCTCATTGCTAGCTTATTTTTAACTGAATATTAAAATATTTAAAAAGAAAATCACAGATGTACACAGATATATACATATATGCTAATTATGAATTTTGTGAATAGATATGTTTAAAATTCTACTTCTGCACTGATTAACTGAATGGAGTTCTAGTGACAAACATATTTTATCTACTTTATTCTTAAAAATATTTTATTGGCTAGTTTTGTCCATAGAAACAAGAAAATTTAGATTTCAAAATTACCTCTATCTTTGTTGCTTTGATCTTAAATATTTTTGGTCAGAATGGACAACTTAAGAATGAAGTGAGGATGTCATAGTCAAAATTTCTTGAATTTTCCTCTGAACACATTTAAAATAGCTAGTATGATTTAAATTTAATGTTGGGGTGGAGGAAAGAGAAGAGTTGTTAATGTAATATTTTATTTGTGTGATGGGCTTCAGTACCAAGTAAATTGTGTACAACCAAACTCTCAACACCTTTAAAATTAGCTGGTTGTAATTTAGAAATGTTGACTGATCCTGAACCATAGTGACACACTCACCGTTCTATAATATACTGTAAAATGTAATCACTCAAACTTATGGTCAGTGAAATACTTATTTTTGTAGGTAAACCAAATGGCATCTCTGTACCTGTATGTGCCAATCTTGTTTCTTGATTTGTATGCTGTGGTGTATAAACTCTAGCATTGCTTCACCAGATCTTATTTGTCCATTCAGTCAGTGTGCATTATTTCTAATGTTTTCATTCATTAAATAGGTTTTTACTGATTTTAAATGTTTTCTCAAATTATTCATTTTAAACAAGTTACTGTATGTTGTAATATAAAATAAAGATTTGAGTCTGTCTAGCATAGCAACTGCTGAATTTAGAAAAATGTAATGTTTGTGAACAGCATAAAATAAAAGTGTTTAACAAAGCTGTGTTTCTTTTTCACTGTAGATCACCAACAGTAAGTTTTAAATCTTAAGTTTTTATTGGAAAATCTCGTATACAATTGGTTTTTGCAAATCATGAAATCTTCTTAACAGCAGAAATTAACTGCTTATTGCCATTGTTTAAGCTGAAGATAAAAAGCATCCTTCTGTAGTTCACTCATCACACATGGTAGTGTAAAATAGTTAGCTAATTTTGACCATGACACCTATGTGCTCAACTGATTTGTCTGAATCCAAATATGTTAAATTGAAACAACACTATTACAAATTACCAAAAATCAGAGGGTAGCAGTCTATAACACAGGGTGATGTTATACAGTCCACCATGTAATTTTTGCTGTGTGAAGTCTCAAGTGGTAGATGAAGATGTTGAACTTCAATTCTTTTGCCAGGGAAGAAATTACTTAGTCATGAGCTTTTGACCATTAAAATGAAGTGTAGTAATTGTGTGGTTGGTTTAAATGACCACTCCACACCTTTAAGAGGAGGAGCGGGTGGCTGGCTGGGTCAATGAAAGGAACAGTGCTTTATGGTGGGAGAGATGAAAAGTGATGCAAAAGTGGTCACTGCTTCATGCCCTAGGAATGCTGGGTGTAAAAGAGGGAAACCTGTACCTCAAGCCTACCTTTCACATGCGGCAAGCTGAAGCAGGAGGCAACAGCACATCTCAGCCATGTGGCTGTATATAAAAGCAAAAGTCATCCCCCTTCCTGGGGTAGGGCAAAGCAGGCACTGCAAAGTAGCACTACAGCATGGAGTGGGATATAGCTAGTTAGGCAACCTGTCAGGGCCAAGTGTGAGGGCATTAAGGGTCACATGCCCCCCAAAGGTGGAAGGTAAGGGGCCAGCGGGCAGAGCTCAGTTTGCCAGTCACCTGGACCACATTTTGGGGGCTCCTATTCAGAAGGTTTAACTGCGGTTATCTGGCTAATTGTGTAGTTGATACAAATTGTATTGACTAGACTGCACAATTGTTGATAAGGACTGCTTTGCAGAGAGTAGCCCCAGGAGCCAGCCCGAGCTGGGACTGAGCAGTCCTGGCTCATGCTGGATCCAGGAGCTACCTGTGCTGCAGCTGTACATTTTAAAGGTAGTAAGAGCTTCTGGGTTCTTACTACATTTAAAATGCAGCGGCACAGTGTCCCGGACCACTGTGAGCTGGGACTGCTTGGTCCCAGCTCGTGCTGAGTCCAGCAATCCATTTGCAGTGGCCAGACTTGTCCACCGCAAGCGGGTTGCTGCGGGCTGAATGTCAGAGCAGCTTCTGGTCACCGTAGCCAGGGTTGGCCGTGGACAGGAGCTGTTGCCTCAGTGCTGCCTGCCCCTCTCTGACTCCTGTTTTAACTACCTCTCATAGAGGCAGCAAGGGGTGCGGTGGGGGGAGAGGGGGAAACCGAGTAGTCAATATTCCTGTTGACTACTTGCTAATATCCCTAGGCCCTATAAGGGGCAGGGCCCCAGAGAGAACCTGGCACTAGCAGTAGGGGTTCACCTCCACTCCCACATTTATCAGTGACTGCAGGAAGCAAACTGACATGGCCTCCTCCTGCTTTGTTTCCATAGCTGCATCATTCCACTTCCTGCTGCCCCTGAGCACAGGCGATCGTTCTGCCCAAACCCCTGAGATGGCAGCCTGGTGCAGGCTGCTGGGTGCCCCTGCATTTACCAGCAACAGAAACCAGAGCAATGCAGCTGGGAGCCAGAGTAGCAGAGCAGACTTGGGCCTGTGTTGCTCCGCTTCTGCCACCAGTGAGTGGGGGTGAGGTCCCCAGCTCTGCTGCCAGTGTCAGCCCTTTCCTCCTCCTACCAGTCCTCTGGGCTGCATCAAGTAGGGGAAAGGGGTCTTGGGGAAGGGATGGAATGGGGGCAGGGCAGAGCAGAGTAGGGGTGGAAAGAGGCCACAACAGTAAGGAAAAAGCATTTGGGTAAATCAGGTGTCACCCACAGGTTGGCAAGAGCTCCGTTTCCAGTTCAGCTTGAAATGTTAGTGGCTCAATTAGAAGTGCCTTAATGAAGGGGGGAGGGGAGACACTTCTGTGGATTTAGAATTCTGTCTAGGAGGATTATAAAATAATACACTGTCAAACAAAAACACTGAGTCACAGGTATGGATATAGTATACAATGTGCTGGTATACAAAACTTATTAAAGGTCAGAGGTGTGGTTGGGCTTTCTGGTTTAAACAAAAAAAAATCCCCAGGAATGAACTGAGAGCAGGATTAACAGGTCCTTTCCCACAATGGCCTACACCTAACTTGCAGGTTTATTGCCTGGGGCTTGGTCCTCAGGCTCCAAGACAGTATCCCATTACTTTATTATCTTTCCTGGGTTTACACTGGCATAGCAGATGCCTTGCCTCACTTTTACATAACAGGTTTCCGAAGCTGGCACCAAGAGCTGGTAAAGAACCTGAGTGACTTCCACTATAAGTTGAATCTTTCTAGTCCGGCACCCTCAGGACCTGACCGGTGCCAAACCAGAGAATGTTCTGAATCACAGGATGTCAATATTGTTTGGCAGTATTTCCAACACTTCCACTGCTTACTGGGCTCTTAGAAGGCATTCAGGGTAAATTAGAGCTAAACAACAGCCCAGAGAGCCAGGACTGTAAACAAACTTTATGGGGCTGTGGGGAAACTTGGCCCTACACATAAGTGGACAATTTAACTAAAATCATGCTGGACCATGGATGTTGCCAGACCAGAGCGATTCAACCTGTAGCTACATAGAAACTGAGTGTAAGATGTAGCATGGACAGCCCTTGTCTTCTTTTGTATGGCAGTGCTATGGGACAAGCCTTAACAAATTCATGCAATTACAGGTAACCTATTTACTGGTCTGTCTCAACAGTCTTGGAATCATCTCATTCCTGTTAGACTTCTCAGTGGGCTAAGTGGCTATGCATATCTACACAGTAGTCTTAAAGGTTGCTGGCAGAATGGTTGTATTCCACTGGCCCCATCCAGAAGTCAGGTGAGCAGATCATCTCAGGAATTCAAATAGCCTTGCCCAGAAAAAGCATTCTTAAGCAATTTTGTACTTTCAGGATCAGTGAGCTAATACATGGGTTATGTAGGGGCACTGTTGAAGGGGAGCTTGGAACTGTAATGTATACCAGGAGGAGCAAGTAGGAATATTAAACGGGATTATGAACAACAGTCAAGGAGACTGAGTTGCATTTATCTTCCAGAAAGGCTGTAGCTTGTTTCTGCTCTTTGGCATTTGGTTCTCGGTCAATCACAGAGAGGGGCTACAGCAGCTGCATACAGAGGTACAGGCAATTCTGACAATTGGGTGTTGGCATTCGGAAGCATCCAATATATGTGCAACCTCAGGTGCTCAGTGGCCAATAATGTGGTAGTGTTTCATTCCACGCAGTGGCAGGCCATCTATGGATGCATTGGTGTGGATCTGTGGGTCCAGGATTCTTTGTCTTATGCATGTCTTATGGCCTTACAGGTTGTCAGATGGGGTCCAGTGGTGGGGGCAAGTCTGCGTTGGCAAAGGAGGAGGATTTGGTCATGCCACTGCTCATGATGAGAGGGCCCTGTTAGCAGTCACCCACAGTGTGGGGAAAATATTGGAAAACTCTAACTGGGAAATGTGCACAAGAGTTCAGTGCAGTTACTGCCCAGAACCAGAAAAGGGGAGAGGGTTTTGGAGAGGGCTAATTCTGATCTGTGTTGTCAGACATTCATTCGCTCAGGGGTCTGGCCAGCAGAAGTGGATCATCACCAAGGTGGACAAAGCTCAACAGAGTCTAGTGGGAAGTGGTCAAACCCCTTGTGGTCATAAAAGGCTCTGCAATTTGGGTATCCTAAGGCACCAAATTATTCAGGGAGGATGAGGTTCCCCAGTAAAGCTTTACAGTCCACTTATTTTGGCCAACATAAAATGGGGTAGTAAGAGATGTCTGAGACCCTGACTGGATTTGAGGGGAAGCAGCCAAGCAAATGGCTGTGCTTCCTTGTGGTGAGTGCTTAGTGCAAATACTCCATAGGAAAGGCACAGTAAACAGATAAATAGCTTTGTAAAGGACTTAAAAAGAAGTTTGTTAAAGGAACAAAAGAGGGAGTGGTTGAGGACTACTATGATTAGTATGGCAGGGACTAACCACCCCCCATTCTTACAGCTCACCTTTTCTATAAGGGGGGATTGATGGTAAAACTATGGCAATGGATTTGCTGGAGGGACCTGGATAGGAAAAGAGGAGCTATGGAATCCCCCTGGATATGGCAAGGTCCTGCAATAAATTTGCTGAAAGTACTTGGATGGAAAAGAGGGGGAGCTGGTAAAAGCACCCTGTATAATTACAGAAAAGATGGGCGTTACCTGCACTGAACACTTATCTGCTGTGTAATCCCTGACATCCAATAATAAAATTGTAGCCTGATTTAACCCAGGTCAAATGTCTCTTGTCCTTATTTCAGTACAGCCAGACAACTAATTTCACTTCTCATTTTTAGTTCAGATAAAGGTTAGTTGAACCTTCTGAGGTCTTTCCCCGAAACTAAGCAAGATTACTATTAGGAATGTTAGATATAGTTTATTTTAGTAACTGTGTAGCCACAACAATTTTTAGTGGTTACATGGTTACTAAAATGCTCCCCCAAGGGCATGGGACTAGCAGTCAATGTGCTCCTGGCTCCCAACTCCACTGCTGAGGAGCCCCAGGCAACCCCACGCTGCTGCCTTTGTATCAGAGGCAGCAACACTGGTGGCAGGTGGAGATGGTCCGTAAGGGGAGCTGGTTTAAAAATCAGGTCTTTGCGTGGAGCTGATTTTTGAACCAGCTCCCATTGTGGACCAGTTCTACCTGTCATCCCATGTTGCTGCCTCTGATACAGAAGCAGCAACACAGGGCAGCAACAGCTCCTGTCCACAGGGCCCCTGAACTCCGTGCAGACAGAGGCTGCTCTGGCATCCCACCTGCCACTACCCCACACTGCTGCCTCAGATAAGCTAGCTTCCCCCGAGCACCAGCTGAGGGAGGCAGCAAGGGGGCAGCAGGCGCCTACTCTCAGCTGGCTCCAATGCATATGGCCCTTCTCCCCCCCGCCTCCACTACCACCACCACACTGCTGCCTCCAGTAGAGAGGCAGCAGCATGGAGGGTGAGGAGGCAGTGCGCAAAGCCTCTCCCCACCCACACAGCACAGAGAACCACATGGAACATCTGTTGGGAAGCAGGGAAGCCCGCTTGAGAGTGCTGCTGCCTGGGAGCTACTTTGGCTGGGAGGTGCTTACCTGAGCTTGCCTCTGGCACTCCACTCTATCCCCTCCCGTACCCAGCTCAGTCCCAGACCTTGCATCCCCTCCCACACCTCTCCCCGAGGCCAGAATCCTCTCCTGCACCCATACCCTTTACTGGACCCTGCACCCCAGTCCCCTACCCCACGCTCCCTTCTGCACCTCACTTCCATCACAGACCCCATGCCCCCACTATAGAAATGTGTGGCCCTTGACCACTTACCGAAATCTTGGCGTGCACCCCCCCGATAAAAAATTATAGCCTATCCCTGATCTACAACCTATTCTGGAAAAATGATATCTCACTGTCATAGACCTTGAGAAACAGGCCTGTCTCTGCCTACAGCTAGCTCCCCAATCTGAAGCAAATACTTACCAGCTGCCACACATCATACCACAGATACACTCACGCAGGAACCTATCCCTGCAACAAACCCCAATGCCAGCTCTATCCACACATCTATACAAGCGACACCATCGCAGGACCTAACCACATAAGCTACAACATCAGGTGCTTATGCACCTACACATCCTCTAATGTTTTATATGCCATCAAGTGCCAGCAATGCCCCTCTGCCATGTATAATAGCCAAACTAGACTGTCTCTATGCCGAAGGATAAATGGACACATCAGACATCAGGAACGGTAACACACACAAACATGTGAGGGAACATTTTAACCTCCTTAGACATTCAGTAATGGATTTAAAAGTAGCTATCCTTCTACAAAACAGTTTTATCACCCATTTACAGAGGGAAACAGCTGAATTGGAGTTCATATACAAGTTCAATAATAACTTAGGCTTGGATAAAGATCTTAACTGGTTAATGCACTACTAAGGCAATTTCCCCACCTTTGATATTCACATCTTCACATCAAATGCTGTGAATGAGAGAAACCCACCCTGACTTAATTAGCTCCATAAACACTGGTTTTACAATTAACAGGTAATTTATTTAGCTGTTATATATATTCCATATTCTGTAATTTCCACTACAACTCATCTGATGAAGTGGGTTTTACCCACAAAAGCTCATGACATAATAAATGTGTGAGTCTCTAAGATGCCTCAGGACTGCTCATTGTTTTTACAGTTACAGACAATGGCTATGTCTACACTGCAAGTTTTTGCGGCAAATAATATGCTAATGAGAGATTCGTTAGCATAAGTCATATCATTAGCATATTTTCTGCCGTTTCTTTTTGTGCAAGAGCTTTTTGCGCAAAAAGAAGCAGTGTAGCCATCTCCATTTTGCGCAAAAACCCCATTTTGCGCAGGATCCTTATGCCTCTCCAGGGTTTTTGCACAAAATGGAGGTGGCTACGGTGCTTCTATTTGTGCAAAAACCCCTCGTGCAAAAAGAAATGGCAGAAAATATGCTAATGATATTGCAACTTATGCTAATGAGTCTCTCATTAGTATATTTGTTTTCAGCCCTTTCTAACTGTACTGAAGCAACCATTTTAAGCCAACTGAATTTGCCCTTCTAATGTATAAATTGTCATTAACAGAGAAAGTAAAAATTGGAATTGCTGTTCCACTGGAAATTTCAGAAATAATATTTCCAAATTGGAATAAAATCTCAAAAATAGTTTTGTAAAAGGCAGTGACACTGTTTTAGCCTTTCTGTAACTTTTCTAGGTCTCTCTATATTCTATATTACCCCAGACTCCCAGCTGATGCACAGGGAGACTTGCCTAGTTCCCATCAGCTTTTCAAAAAATTGTCATACTCTAGTGCAGGGGTCCCCAGCGCGGTGCCCATGGGTGCCATGGCGCCCGCCAGGGCATTTATGTGCACCCGCACCGGTGTTTTAAAACAGTGATCTCCCAAGTGGGGTGCGCGCACCCCAAGGGTTGCGCAAGACCATCGGAGGGAGCGCATGCCACCACGCAACAGCTGAGAGGGGAGACACTGGTTCGCAAGACATCTGAGGGAGTGCATGTGCAGCAAACATGCTACGCATGCGCTCCCTCGGATGTCTTGCGAACCGGGCGTCTCCCCTCTCAGCTGTTACATGGACGTTTGAACACACTGCGCATGCACTTCCTTGGATGTCTTGCGAACCAGCGTCTCCCCTCTCAGCTGTTGTGTGGTGGCATGCGCTCCCCTCCGATTGTCTCACACACATCCTCTGCGCAACAGCTGAGAGGGGAGACGCCAGGTTCACAAGACATCTGAGTGAGCGCATGTGCAGCGTGTTCAAAGGCCTGCATAACAGCTGAGAGGGGAGACGCCCGGCGTGCCGTGACGTCACGTCCCGGGACTTTAAATTTTAAAACCGTGCAGCCCAGCTCCAGGCCCGGCACGTGGTCTGGGGTCACGGAAGCAGCTGGGGCTGGGCCTGATCACAGACTCAAACTGGAAGGCACAAGGTGGGTGTGCAGGAAAAATAGGGGGAAGGGGTGGGAGAGGAAGGGGCTTGTGCTGAGGGGAAGGGGGCAGGTCAGGAGAAGAAAAGGGAAGGCACCAAGGGACAGCGTGGAGGAGAGACAAGTGCCAGGGGGCCAAGTGGAAACAATGAAGAAAAGGGCAGGAGGGGAGGTGTCAGTGGGAGGGGGCAGGGTAATGCTGGGAGAGGAGAGGGTAAGGGCATTGGGGGCTAGAGGGGAGGGGAGATGCTGGGAGAAGGCTTGAAGGAAGGGGTGGACATGAGGAAGGCGGGGATGGAGCAAATCATGTGTGAGGGCACAGGGGCATGAGGGGAATGAGGGCAGAAGGTGGTGAGGGGGTGGGCATCAGGGAAAAAGAGGGCAAAGGGGGCAGGGCAGTAAGGGAAGGGGGAGGCACCAGGAGGGTGTAGGGGTAAGGGAAGGTGCAGGTGCCAGGGGATTCTGAGGGTGAAGCAGAAGGGCAGACACCTGCAAGGGAGGAACTAGCACTAGAGAAGAGAGGCAGGGCAGGTGTGTAGAGGGAGGTGTTAGGAGAGGGGGTAGCTCACATGATCACAGTGGGGCTACTGGAGGAGTGGGCACAGGGGGGAGAGAAGGGCTGGTGGAGGTAACAATGCAAAGTAACAATACAAAGAGTATTTTTAATTAACCATAACTGTCTATCTATGTTAAAGTAAGAATAATAAATATATTTGGACCAGCAGTTCAACAATGTTTTACTTTTTTAAAATAAATAAGATGAAAACTGTTTATGATATTTATTTTGTAAAAACTCTTTAATTTTTCTTACAGGTAGATAAAAAAGAGCAAATTCACATGGTAAGGTGAAAGAGTAATTGCCGAATAATTTAATTAATACCTTTTACATGTAAAATTACCTTTTTTATCTTATGGATTCATATATTATGTAATATTAAATATGATGTTTTTCGTATTATTTAATGTACAAATACAAAATAAGCCTTGAAAAATTGTTGGCGCCCGCCACACTCTTCTGAAAACATGAATGTGCTATTGGCCACAAAAAGGTTGGGGACCACTGAGTCTAGTGGAATGTTTCTAACCTTTTGAATACCTTCCATTAAAAAACTGTCTATCCAGCTCCTGTCATCCAGTTATTGTAGGCTACATGGTGACTAGCAGTAGCACTCCTAAACTTTTTGTAAGCTTCTAGCAATTGGAAAAATATGACTGAAAATTCTGGCATAGTTCTTAAATAGCCCCTATTAGGGATGTAAGAGTTTAACCAGTTAACCAATAAGCATCATCTTATTGGTTCCAGTTAATGGTTAAATTTCTGGTAGTGCTGGGAATCGCTAGGAGCCCACGGAAACAGCAGCATTTAACTGTGTAACCAATTGAATTGTAATTGATTACATGGGCAGTAATTTGTAACAGTTTTCACATCCCTAGCTCCTAATCAACTATTCTATTTCAAAGTGTTTACCTATTATCAGGAGCTTTCTTGGGTAAAACCCACTTCATCAGATGAATTAGAGTAGAAATAAGAGAAACCTATATATATATATATATATATATATATATATCAGCAGAAGTACCTGTTAATTGTAGGACCCTTCTTAATGAGGCTAATTAAGTGGGCTGGATTAGGGATGTTAAAATTAGATCAATCAACTAATCAAATAGTCGATGGAATTTCCATCGACTATTCGATGAGCTGATAAGGGCGCTTCCACTTTGAAACGCAGCAAGAACCTGCTGGGCTGTTGCTACATTTCAAAGGTGGAAGTGCCACACTGTGTTCTGCCTTTGAAATAAATGTACAAGAGCCCCAGCAGGGGATCTGGTGCATTTCAAAGACTGAAACAGTGCCTGGGGCTAGGGAGGGACTCTGAGTCCCCACTCTTGTACATTTCAAAGTCTGAAACACCATGGCTGCATCCCTGCCCCCTCCCACAGAGCTGGAGCTGAGGGAAACTGGCTTTTAAGCCAGCTCCCCCCAGCACCACCTCCTCTTCTCGCCCTCTCCTGCCTGTTTCTGATAGAGGCAGCAAGGGGGGGGGAAGAACTAGTTTACTAGTGTGTTGACTATCTGATAAGCTTTTTCTTATCAGATAGTCAATTAGTCGATTTGTTGCTTATATCCCTAGGCTGATGTGTCCCATTCATAGCTTTTGATGTGGATATGCAGATGTTAAAGGCAGGCGAAATACTGCACTAGTACCCAGGGTCCCGTCCTGTCCCTCCTTGCATCCAAGGCCTGGTTGCCTGGCAGAGAGGGAAGAGCCTTGCTCTCTGGAACCAACCCAACAGGTGCCCACTCTGGCTGGAGGGCAGGGCCCTGTGCTTTCCCCTGCCAGCTCTTACCCCTGGGCACGGGGGCGCCCGCATGGAGCAGCCCTGCAGCGCAGGAGGGTTGTGTCCCGCGATGGGGGGAGAGTGCTGTGCTCCCACTCCCCCACCCCACCCCCATCTGCTTCCCACCAAGGCTTTGCCGGCCTCCAGCGGGGATCGGGTCCGCATTTGCCCCTTCGGGAGGGAGGGAGGGGAAGCTGGTTTCGGCCGGCCGGCGGGTGGGCAGGTGCCAGCCCCACGCCTGCAGGTGCCTGGTCCCTACCGCCAGGCCGGGCAGCGCCTCCCCTGGCCGGAATGCGACTCCGCCGGCTCAGGCCACGCCTGTCCCCCGCGGAGCTATCGCCGCCCTCCTGGGGCCCCGGGGCTGTCCTCCCAGACGGGCGGGGCCGCAGCCCGCGGCAACCGAGGAGACGAGGCCGGGAGCAGCACTGCCTGCGGGGCCGGGGTCAGACGCCGCGCGCGGGACCAGCACAGGGCTGGGGCAGCCCGAAGGTCAGCGCCGGGGGGCTGCTGAGGAGCCGGCGGGGCGGGGCTGTGTCCGCTGTGGTATGGGGGGGGGTGCGAGGGGGCTGACGAGCAGCGGGTCTGGCTGGGCTCTGAGCGCGCCTTGGGCAGGAGGCAGGGGCCGCCTCTCGCGGCACTGAACCTGGGCTGCGTGTCGGGTCCGCAGCCCGCCCTGCTCAAACCTCGAGGCTGGGGAGCTGGGTTCGCTCTCGCTCGTTTGCCTGGGGATGCCGGTGGGCTTTTCGCTGTGCCGCGTGGGAGTCTGTGCTGGGTGGCTCTGGGAAGGGGAGGCACGGGGGGTAGGACCCCTTCCTCACAGCATCAGGCCTGCGCTCCCCAAGTGACAACCGAAGGGGGGTGGGGTGGGGTGGTTGAGTCTCCAGAAGTTTGTATCAAAGTGCAGTTGTGTGCATCAGAAATCAAAGGAGTGACAATTCTTCTCAATGTGTCAAAGTCCACTTCTAATAGGGAGGGGGAAATAATGGTGAGGTAAAACACTATTTGTGTGTGTGAGGTAAGGCTGCTTCAGGCTAATTGTGACAAGTGTCAGAGGGAGAGCGGTGTTAGTCTATATCTGCAAAACCAACCAGAAGTCCTGTGGCACCTTAAAAACTAACATTTATTTGGGCATAAGCTTTCATGGGCAAAACCCTACTTATTTTTGAGCCATAGGACTCTTCCTTGATTTTTCAGGCTAAGTGTCTTTTTCTCCTTACTTCACTATCTATTTTAGAAATGTGTGTCTGTCTGTCCATGTGTGAGTCTGTTCAAGAACTCCTCTTACATGATAAGGGCTAGGGCCACCAAATTTGGTATTCAGCTACCTCTTACCATGACTTAAAGCAAGTCCAGGTTTGATTGTGCTAGGACAATGTGATGTGCCTGAAATTCAATTGTTTCTCATAAAATGGAAAGGAAGGGGGTCTGGCAGGAGGAACAGTTATACAGCAGAATGACCAAAGGGGGCAACAAGTGGCCAGAGATGGTGGCCAATACAGCTATAACCCCATTGGACCAGCAGGGGGCAGGGGTGGAGAAAGGGACAGCTATATACTATGTATTTCAGTAAGTTTGTCTGTTTGTGTGTCTGTCTGTCCTTCAGCCAGTGGACATGCACCCCTACCCTGGCTGTGCCTGCTGCAGTGGCCAGGGACAGGTGCTTCTCACCTGGCCCCAAGCTGCTGAGGTGAGAGAGGGCTGGGGTTGTCCTGTCTCCCCGGGGCAGTCTGCATATTGAACCCCACATCTCCAGCCCCACCCCAGAACAATGATTTAAATGAAGAAAAATAAAACTTATTGGAGTTAAGGACCCGAGCAATGCCAGGTAAATCTAGTAACTTCTATATTGTTTACTTTAGTAACCAAGATTTCACACACAAGACAAGTTTGAGTGTGCAACAGAACAAGCAAGCAAGCTTACTGATAGAAAATTGGAAAATAGCTATATGAGAGCAATAGTCAGAGGGGAAAACTGGGCTCCTGAACTGTTGGTGAATTAACTCTAAGAGCTGTTTTGATGCTGCCTCTCCATGAGTCACTTTGCAGTTTTGCAAACTCATGCAGGCATGAGTGGTGCGTGAACCACCGGCTTGGGGAGACAAGCTCCAGCCCCGGTCCTTGTGCTCAAGTGTTACCGGATTTGCCCATTACTCTGGAGTATGCTCACTTATTAGGGTTACTCTTATGGGGGAAGAGGAATTTAATTTTTCTATCATTGTGCTGCTTGTGTTACTTGTGCTCTCATATGAAGCTTTATTTCTCCCTTCTGCCAATTCCCTCCCAATGGAACTCTCCTGCAGGAATTTTGTTCCCCAGAACTGGGTTCTTCCCACCCTACAATCAGATGAACACACAGACACTCACATCCACTAGCAGACCATGTTCGAGAGGACAGATTAATCAGCACTCACAAGCTGACTCCTTATATGTTCCTGGTCTCAGTAGGCTTGGTTGCACAGCAATGCCAAGCTGTGATCTTCATGTGTCCTTGTACTCAGAGGGCTGCATTAAACTGCACTTTAAGATGCCACCCTCATATGCCTCCCAAGTTCAGTACCTCCCTCTCCCCACTTTCACACCACAGCCATTCTGCTAGTAACCTACTTGATGAGCAAACCCCCCAGGATTTTTGGGTGCTACAGGGATCTTTAGCTTACAAGCAACATTGTTGCAAAGTGAATGGGGAAGCCAAAACACTCCTGAGGGAGAGCAGGAGACAGAGAGAGAGGAAAAGAGAGAAAAGCAACCAGCTTAACAATGAAAGTTATTTATGTCTAGGTAGTAACCATACATAGGGAGCCAAACAAAGACAACAGTTACAATATTACATCTAACAAATCTGATTACAAATGTTAGGTCTAGCAAACCATAACTGATCACATAAGGCAGGGTAAGGGGGCTGTACCTACAGAGAGGCAAGAGCTGGGGTGGGGGAAGAGATCTCACCCCTCCGTGAAGCTTGTACTGATTGGGATTCCTGGATGGCGATGGTAGCCGAGGGTCCAGAGTGTTGGAGACAGGCAAAGCAGAGCAGAGCCCCCACCAGAATCAGTCAGGAGAAGATGAAGTCCCAATGGAACTGATTTAGACTTTAGATTCAGGCATCAAAACTTTACTTGAGCAGAGGTAGGAGTTTTTGTAGGAACAGAACAATGGTTCAAGGAGAACACTGGATTTGTTTAAAGGTAAACAGATGGTTCAAGGGAGTATTCAAAAGTTGTTGTGTTTAGGCTAGAAAATCAAAACTGATCATTCCTGGCTATGGGTTGTGTTCCTTGAGAGAACTCATAATGCAATTAGGCAATTTCAGTATTTTGGATATCAATAGAGGATCTTGCATGCTCAAAAGCTTCAGAGGGTAGCCAAGTTAGTCTGTAACTATGAGTTGTACCCACAAAAGCTCACGATACCAACTACATGTTTTGTTAGTCTTTAAGATGCTGCTAGACTTTTTATTGTTTTTTAATAGAGGATCTGTTACTAAAATTGGTCTGATAATTACTGATTTGGGTGTGAGCAGGCATGGGTTTGTTAGCATCCGGGGCAGAGATTTCCCACCAGACAATGCTTTTCTACTTTCAGTATCCCATAGTTCAGTGTGGTTCTTGCTCTGGAAGTGCTGTTCTCCATTCTATATGCTAATGTAGATGTCTGTCAGTTCTGGTTTGATGCAGATGAGGCTAGGGGTGTTTCCTTAAGACTATCACCCTTGTCCAGAGGGGTTTAGGTGTGTCTTCCTTTACCTTTTCATTGCTTTATCTTTGGTTCAAGCAGACAAAGGGGAAGGGGAGCCTACATGAGCATCATGCCCTGGCTCCCCAGGGCTAACAGGTGACCACCCCTTGGTTCCCCCAAAACACAGAGCTGGTAGGAAACAAGACACACATACCCCGCTGATGGGGTGCTTGTGCTGAGCAAATATCCCTATCACATCCTTAGTTCATTGTAGTGGGTCTGGTCTTCAATCCATTACAGCAGCCGCATCAGTCATTGGATCCAGCAAACCAGCAGAATCAGACCAATTACTGGTATAATTTGGAAACCAGTGATCACCACAATGGAGTGAAGCATAATATTTAAAAGACCTGTTGCACTGGGGCTCCACCCAAGCAAAGTCTCCCACCAGGAGTTATGGCCTGTGTTTTTAATTCTAACTGGTAGCCTAGAGATCTCCTGGTTGTGGTGCTGAACCTCGAGTTTGCCAGTCTCTCCCATAGTTCGGAGCTTCTGACACTCATTTTGTAAGGAAGCATGCATTAATATTCTCTTATTAGCAGTGAGATCCATTACCAGTGCGATGGGGAAAATCTCCTCATATAGCTCAGGGTAGGCTTTTAAATGTGGTACAGTCCATATAGGCACGGTAAACTTACTATCACATTTAACTAATTAAACATCTGGTAGTGTGTCTGCTCCAGGGGCAGCCCGTGAGCCTAGGCAAGTTAGGCAGCTGCCTAGGACGCCGCTGGCCTGGCCGCCCGACGATGATGTCACGGCCGTGCAGGCAGGGGCGCCGCAATCGGCGCTCCGCCTAGGGCGCCAGGTGCGGCAGCCGGCCTCGGGCCGCTCCTGGTCTGCTCCCTTGGCTGGGCTGATTTAACTACATGCGTGACCTTTTTTCGTTAAAACAGCTTCACTTAGGATTGCTTACAGAATGTTGGTTAACATAAGAACATAAGAATGGCCATACTGGGTCAGACCAAAGGTCCATCTAGCCCAGTAGCCTGTCTGCCGACAGTGGCCAGCGCCAGGTGCCACAGAGGGGGTGGACCGAAGACAATGATCAAGCGATTTGTGTCGTGCCATCCATCTTCAGCCTCTGACAAACAGAAGCCAGGGACACCATTTCTATCCCCTAGCTAATAGCCTTTTATGGGCCTAACCTCCATGAAATTATCTAGCTTCTCTTTAAACTCTGTTCTAGTCCTAGCCTTTATAGCCTCCTTTGGCAAGGAGTTCCACAGGTTGACTATGTGCTGTGTGAAGAAGAACTTTCTTTTATTATTTTTAAACCTGCTACCCATTAATTTCATTTGGTGTCCTCTACTTCTTCTATTATGGGAACTAATAAATAACTTTTCTTTATTCACCCTGTCCACACCACTCATGATTTTATAGACCTCTATCATATCCCCCCTCAGTCTCCTCTTTTCTAAACTGAAAAGTCCCAGTCACTTTAGCCTCTCTTCATATGGGACCCGTTCCAAACCCCTAATCATTTTAGTTGCCCTTTTCTGAACCCTTTCCAAGGCCATAATATCTTTTTTTGAGGTGAGGAGACCACATCTGTACACAGTATTCAAGATGTGGGCGTACCATCGTTTTATACAGGGGCAGTAAGATATTCTGTGTCTTATTTTCTATCCCTTTCTTAATAATTCTTAACATCCTATTTGCCTTTTTGACCGCTGCCGCCGCACACTGTGTGGAAGTTTTCAGAGAACTGTCCACGATAACTCCAAGATCTCTTTCCTGATTTGTCATAGCCAAATTAGCCCCCATCATACTGTACGTATAGTTGGGGTTATTTTTTCCAATGTGCATTACTTTACACTTATCCACATTAAACTTAATTTGCCATTTTGTTGTCCAATCACTCAGTTTGGTGAGATCTTTTTGAAGTTCTTCACAGTCTGCTTCTGTCTTGACTATCTTAAACAGTTTAGTATCATCCGCAAACTTTACCACCTCACTGCTTACCCCTTTCTCCAGATCATTTATGAATAAGTTGAACAGGATTGGTCCCAGGACTGACCCTTGGGGGACACCACTAGTTACCCCTCTCCATTCTGAAAATTTACCATTTATTCCTACCCTTTGTTTCCTGTCTTTTAACCAGTTCTCACTCCATGAAAGGACCTTCCCTCTTATCCCATGACACAAGAGCCTTTGGTGAGGGACCTTGTCAAAGGCTTTCTGAAAATCTAAGTATACTATATCTATTGGATCCCCCTGTCCGCATGTTTGTTAACCCCTTCAAAGAACTCTAATAGATTAGTAAGACATGATTTCCCTTTACAGAAACCATGTTGACTTTTGTCCAACAAATTATGTTCTTCTACATGCCTCACAATTTTATTCTTTACTATTGTTTTGACTAATTTGCCCGGTACTGAAGTTAGACTTACCGGTCTGTAATTGCCAGGATCGCCTCTAGAGCCCTTTTTAAATATTGGTGTCACGTTAGCTATCTTCCAGTCATTAGGTATGGAAGCTGATTTAAAGGATAGGTTACAAACCACAGATAATAATTCAGCAATTTCCCATTTGAGTTCTTTTAGAATCCTTGGATGAATGCCATCCGGTTCCAGTGATTTGTTAATGTTAAGTTTTTCTATTTGTTCCAAAACCTCCTCTAATGACACTTCAATCCGGGACAGTTCCTCAGATTCATCACCCACAAAGGACGGTGCAGATTTGGGAATATTCCTAACATCCTCAGCCATGAAGACTGAAGCAAAGAAATTATTTAGTTTCTCCGCAATGGCTTTATCGTCATTGATTGCTCCTTTTGTATCTCGATCGTCTAGGGGACCCACTGGTTTTTTTAGCAGGCTTCCTGCTTCTAATGTACTTAAAAAAAATTTGCTATTGCTTTTTGAGTTTTTGGCTAGCTGTTCCTCAAAATCTTTTTTTGCTTTTCTTATTACATTTTTACACTTGATTTGACAGTGTTTATGTTACTTTCTATTTATCTCACTGGGATTGACTTCCACTTCTTGAAAGATGCCTTTTGTCCTCACTGCTTCTTTTACATGGTGGTTAAGCCACGATGACTCTTTTTTAGGTCTCTTTTTATGTTTTTTAATTTGGGGTATACATTTAAGTTGGGTCTCTATTATGGTGTCTTTAAAATGTTTCCATGCTGCTTGCAGGGATTTGGCTCTAGCCACTGTGCCTTTTAATTTCCGTTTAACCTCCTCATTTTTGTGTAATTCCCCTTTTTGAAATTAAATGCCAGAGTGTTGGACTGCTGAGGTGTTCTTCCCACCACAGGAATGTTAAATGTTATTATATTATGGTCACTATTCCTAAGCGGTCCTGTAATAGTTATCTCCTGGACCGGATCCTGCGCTCCACTCAGGACTAAATCGAGAATTGCCTCTCCCCTTGTGGGTTCCTGTACCAGCTGCTCCAAGAAGCAGTCATTTAAGCCATTGAGAAATTTTATCTCTGCTTTCTTCCTGAGGTGACACGTATCCAGTCAATATGGGGATAATTAAAATCCCCCATTATTATGAGTTCTTTATTTTGGTAGCCTCTCTAATTTCCCTTAGCATTTCAATGTCAGTATCACTATCCTGGTCAGGTGGTCGATAATATATCCCTACTGCTAAATTCTTATTATTGGAGCATGGAATTACTATCCATAGTGATTCTATTGAACATGTTGATTCATTTAAGATTTTTATTTCATTTGATTCTATGTTATCTTTCACATACAGTGCCACTCTGCCATCCACATGGCCTGCTCTATCCTTCCGATATATTTTATATCCCGGTATGATTGTGTCCCACAGATTTTCCTCATTCCACCAGGTTTCAGTGATGCCTATTATGTCAATCTCCTCCTTTAATACGAGGTACTCTAGTTCACCCATCTTATTAGTCAGACTCCTAGCATTTGTGTAAAAGCACTTCAAAAAATTGCCACTGTTTATTCGTCTGCCCTTCCCTGATGCATTGGATTCCTTTATATGCAGTTGTTTGTCTGCCCTGGCCCGTTGTTTGTCCTCTCACCTCCTCTCTTTCTGACTACAGCCTAGAGAATTTCTATCAATGGATTCTCCTCTAAGAGAAGTCTCCATCCGATTTACGTGCTTCTCCGCACCGATCGGCTTTCCCTCATCTCTTAGTTTAAAAACTGCTCTACGGACTTTTTAATGTTTAGTGCCAGCTGTCTGATTCCACCCTGGTTTAGGTGGAGCCCATCCTTCCTGTATAGGCTCCCCTTCTCCCAGAAGTGTCCCCAGTTCCTAATAAATCTAAACCCCTCTTACCTACACCATCATCTCATCCACACATTGAGACTCTGAAGCTCTGCCTGCCTACCTAGCCCTGCACGTAGAACTGGAAGCATTTCCGAGAATGCCACCATAGAGGTCCTGGATTTCAGTCTCTTTCCTAGCAACCTGAATTTGGCCTCCAGGACATCTCTCCTACCCTTCTTACGTCATTGGTACCTACATGTACCACGACCACCGGCTCCTCCCCAGCACTACACATAAGTCTATCTAGATGCCTCGAGAGATCTGCAACCTTTGCACCAGGCAGGCAAGTGACCATACGGTTCTCCCGGTCATCACAAACCCAACTATCTGTGTTTCTAATGATCGAATCACCCACTATTAACACCTGCCTCTTCCTAACATCTGGAGTTCCCTCCCCCTCAGAGGTATCCTCAGTGCGAGAGGATACCGCAACATCCTTTGGAAGGAGGGTCCCAACTATGGGATGGTTTCCCTCTGCTCCCATTGAATGCTCTGTTCCCCTGAGACTTTCATCCTCCTTAAGAGCACTCAGACCGGAGGTGGGACAGTACTAGAGTGTTCCGGAAAGTCTCATCAACATAGCTCTCTGCCTCCCTTAGCTCCTCCAGTTCAGCTACCGTGGCCTCCAAAGCTCGAACTTGGTCTCTGAGGGTCAGGAGCTCCTTGCAACGGGTGCACACATATGCCACCCATCCACAGGGCAGGTAATCATACATGTTACACTCGACGCAATAAACAGGATAGCCCCCAGTCTGCTGCTGGGCTTCTGTCTGCATTTTTTCCTATGAATCATAGAATACTAGGACTGGAAGGGACCTCGAGAGGTCATCGAGTCCAGTCCCCTGCCCCCATGGCAGGACCAAATACTGTCTAGACCATCCCTGATAGACATTTATCTAACCTACTCTTAAATATCTCCAGAGATGGGGATTCCACAACCTCCCTGGGCAATTTATTCCAGTGTTTAACTACCCTGACAGTTAGGAACTTTTTCCTAATGTCCAACCTAAACCTCCCTTGCTGCAGTTTAAGCCCATTGCTTCTTGTTCTACCCTCAGAGGCCAAGATGAACAAGTTTTCTCCCTCACCCTTATGACACCCATTTAGATACCTGAAAATGGCTATCATGTCCCCCCTCAATCTTCTCTTTTCTAAACTAAACAAACCCAATTCTTTCAGCCTTCCTTCATAGGTCATGTTCTCTAGACCTTTAATCATTCTTGTTGCTTTCTCTGACCCTCTCCAATTTCTCCACATCTTTCTTGAAATGCGATGCCCAGAACTGGACACAATACTCCAACTGAGGCCTAACCAGCGCAGAGTAGAGCGGAAGAATGACTTCTCGTGTCTTGCTCACAACACACCTGTTAATGCATCCCAGAATCATGTTTGCTTTTTGCAACAGCATCACACTGCTGACTCATATTCAGCTTGTGGTCCACTATAACCCCTAGATCCCTTTCTGCCGTACTCCTTCCTAGACAGTCACTTCCCATTCTGTATGTGTGAAACTGATTGTTCCTTCCTAAGTGGAGCACTTTGCTTTTGTCTTTATTAAACTTCATCCTGTTTTCCTCAGACCATTTCTCCAATTTGTCCAGATCATTTTGAATTCTGACCCTATCCTCCAGAGCAGTCACAACCCCTCCCAGCTTGGTATCATCTGCAAACTTAGTAAGCATACTTTCTATGCCAATATCTAAATCGTTGAAGAAGATATTGAACAGAGCCAGTCCCAAAACAGACCCACTTGTTATACCTTTCCAGCAGGATTGTGAACCATTAATAACTACTCTCTGAGTACGGTTATCCAGCCAGTTATGCACCCACCTTATAGTAGCCCCATCTAAGTTGTATTTGCCTAGTTTATTGATAAGAATATCATGCGAGACTGTATCAAATGCCTTACTAAAGTCTAGGTATACCACATCTACCGCTTCTCCCTTATCCACAAGACTCGTTATCCTATCAGATTGGTTTGACATGATTTATTCTTTACAAATCCATGCTGGCTGTTCCCTATCACTTTGCCACCTTCCAAGTGTTTACAGATGATTTCCTTAATTACTTGCTCCATTATCTTCCCTGGCACAGAAGTTAAACTAACTGGTCTGTAGTTTCCTGGGTTGTTATTTCCCTTTTTATAAATGGGCACTATATTTGCCCTTTTCCAGTCTTCTGGAATCTCTCCTGTCTCCCATGATTTTCCAAAGATGATAGCTAGAGGCTCAGATACCTCCTCTATCAGCTCCTTGAGTATTCTAGGATGCATTTCATCAGGCCCTGGTGATTTGCAGGCATCTAACTTTTCTAGGTGATTTTTAACTTGTTCTTTTTATTTTATCTTCTACACCTCCCCTTCCCACTAGCATTCACTATGTTAGGCATTCCTTCAGACTTCTCGGTGAAGACCGAAACAAAGAAGTCATTAAGCATCTCTGCCATTTCCAAGTTTCCTGTTACTGTTTCTCCCTCCTCACTGACCAGTGGGCCTACCCTGTCCTTGGTCTTCCTCTTGCTTCTAATGTATTTATAAAAATTTTTCTTGTTTCCCTTTATTCCCGTAGCTAGTTTGAGCTCGTTTTGTGCCTTCGCCTTTCTAATCTTGGCCCTGAATTCCTGTGTTGTTTGCCTATATTCATCCTTTGTAATTTGTCCTACTTTCCATTTTTTATAGGACTCCTTTTTTATTTTTAGATCATGCAAGATCTCGTGGTTAAGCCAAGGCAGTCTTTTGCCGTATTTTCTATCTTTCTGACGCAGCGGAATAGCTTGCTTTTGGGCCCTTAACAATGTCCCTTTGAAAAACTGCTATGAATGAGTTTGATTGATAAGGTTTCTAGTTAAAACAGGAAGTTTTTATTAAAACCTTTAAACTAAACTATAAAGACTGGCAAGAGCACCTTGGCCCCTTCCCAACTCCCTCTCAAAACTCCCTGGTTGCTGACTCACAGCTTTATGAAGCCCTGGTAGCCCTGCCCCCTGACTAAGGCTCAGCCAATTAACAGAGGCTTCTAGATTTCAAACCTTTAGAAGCTCACAGCTTCCAGCCACAGCACACGCGCCTTCAAAGAAACAAACAAACCAAATGGACAAACAGAAGCTCAGCACACAGCAAGTAACCGCCCCCCCCCATACACAAACACACACTACAGACAGCCACTTACCTCAAGGGTCCCGTATTTACTCCTCTTTTACCTCGAGAACTCCCTCTCAAAACTCCCTGTTCACAAGCTGGGAGGTTGGTTGGATTTTTTTCTGTTGAATGCTTCTGGCCAAACTGAAGGACCAATTATTGTATTCAGTGGTTGTTTGAGAATATAGATAGAGACTGAAGAGTGTTACCAAGCCAACTGTGGAAATGAGTAATCTAGTTGGTGTAAAGGTCTTGCTTCAACAAATGTATATTATTATTATTATTATTTTTGTTTTATTATTTTATTTATTGTATTCCTTTCTACAGTAATGATTTTAATCTTTTAAAAATATTGTCCTATATAAATCACATCTTGTGAGTTGGAAGTGTTTTCAGGTTTATCCTAACTAGGGTTGATTAGAAGTCTGAACCCAGCTAGGAGTGAACAATTGCTAATATTTTGTGGAGTTTTTTGCTTAATATGAAACTCTTAACCACTTCCATTAAAAACAAGTGGACCCAATCCTACATGGAATGCACTTGCAGAATTCCTATGGATTGCAATGCAGCTATTGGTTTGCAAGTAGATTTTCATCAAGTACCTGTGTTTTTTAAATTGTTTGCTTCTCCTCTACAGATGGAAGACTGGGTTTGCTGTCTCTTTGTTTTTTGTGCGGTGTTTTCTCCAATTGTCCTTGGCTTTCCAAGTGGAAAGGTCAACCCAGCTTGTGATTCAATGTTACCTGGCCATAATAACTCTGTTTCACAAACTACCTCAGCACCTTACAGGATCTCTATATCCAACACTTCATTTGACCCAGGAAACAAGATCACAGGTAATTTAAAATTCTGAATAATTTGGTGATTTAAATGAATTTGTAAAGAATTTGTAAAAAAAAATATCAAATCAATTTGTAAAGAGGCTCTTTATTTCAGATCATTGATTGTGACCATTTCAATTACAGTACATTGTGCTATGCAAAACCAGAATACCACTGTAATTTACAATTTCTTATGCTCTCCCCCTCCCCATTCTGCAGTCTAGGCTTCAGAAAGCAATGTGTCCTATTTTCTTGGTTTTGGTTTTAGATTTGTTTAAAACATGCCTCTCATGGTTTTTAATGTAAAAGCACATAGCTCTCTCACTACCTTTATATATAGTTCTTTGTATTTGTAGATCACAAAATTACAACCTTTCCTTTGGCAGGAAATCTGCTATTGTATGTAACTGGATGTAACATTATGCAGATAAAGGGGTCCAATCCTCAGTCTGCCATTCTTATTTCCTTCATTATCAAGATTCTTATGTTCAGAATGCAATACACATTTTCACAAATAATATACAGTTCTGCTAGAATCAAACCATCTGTCTGTCTGGTAAGAGATGGTGGAAGCAAGCCATGTCATTTCTTAGAAAGATTATCTTTAGTGATACAAAGCTGAATGCTGCTATAAGCAGTTGTTACTTTCAATGGCTTATGTTGTATGCAGTGTTATCACCATGTCAGTCCGAGTATATTATAGAGACAAGGTGGGTGAGGGTGGACCAACTTCTGTTGGCGAGAGAGACAAGGTTTTGAGTTTACACAGAACTCTTCAGGTCATTTTTGATGTTTAGACAATGACATGGAGCAGTGGCTGATGCCTGCGGGGGTGGGGGTAAAGGGTGGGCCAGCTAGAGGGGAAGGTAGGAGGCATGTGGGGACACTCAATTTAGCAAATAAATTTTTGGCAGGGACATTGGGGAGCGGCGCACCTCCTGAGTGATACCATGGGTCACCTCTGATGACATAAAAGTTACTGACACTAGTAAATATTTTAATTGACTACTTGAAGTAACTGCAATATCTTTGTCCTTCAGTGACTCTACAAGCAATTGACAATTCCAGTTTTGAAGGATTTTTACTGCAGGCCCGAGCAGTTAGAGGAGATAGTATTGTTGGTACTTTTCAAATCATAGACCCTAACACGCAAGGTCTTTTGTGTAACCAAGTTGAGGTATGTGGTTACATTTTGAAGTAGTTTGTTGAACTTATAAGTTATTTTGCTTGCATTATGTGAAAGACATGATAAATATTGTCTTTTTGCATTGCATTGTTACACTAAATGTGATCTAGGGGCAGCTTCATGCTTTCTAAAAACTGTGCAATTCTGAAAAATTACTTTTAAAATTAAAGATATATTCTAGTTTTTCTGTAGGTTAATGTCTGTGAGAGTAATGACAAATAGGACTGGTTGGAAAAGGTAACCGCTTTTGTGGGAAATGCTTTTTAATTGTTTTGAAACTATTTCAAAAATTTAAAACACAAATTTCAATTTTTGAAAAGCAGAAAAGTTTCTGGGTGCAAGTGTTCCCCCATCTAGCTTTCTTGGTTCTCCCTTCCCCTTTCTTGTTTCCCCGCTGAGAGGGAAAAAAAGGGAATGGGGAAGAAAACAAACTAACAGAAAAGCTGATTGGGAGGGGAGGTTTGAAAAATGAAACTAAAGTAAAAAATTATTTTATGTAAAACAAAACTTTTTTTTCTTTTATCAAAACATTCTTTTGGAATTTTCCTTTGAAAACCCTTTTGTCATCATTGTTGAAAATAGGGGTGTGAAAGGTTTAACGGTTCTGGTTAACTGCTGGCAGTGGAGCTGTTTCCTGCTTGCTGTGGCAGGGGGCTACTCCAGCCCCTCAGGGCCCGCCACGGACAATGGCTGCTCCAGCCGTCCAGAGCAGCCCCTGTCTGCGGTGAACCTGGGGGAGGTGCTCTAGCCCAGCCACGGAGGGTGGAGTGATTCCTCCCCTCCCCCCCTTTAATCAGTTAACCGGTTATACATTACTGGTTAACCTATTAAATGAGATTTTATATCCATCATTGAAAATAATAGACAGAAAAAATGGAGCTTCAGGGGGTAGCCGAGTTAGTCTGTTTCAGAAAAAAAAAAACAAATGGTCTGGTAGCACTTTATAGACTAACAAAACATGTAGATGGTATCATGAGCTTTCGTGGGTACAGCCCACTTCTTCAGATGACTGGAGTTATGAGTAGGGGATATGAAAATTGGAAATAAATAGGAGGGGGGAAGAGAAAAAAAAGAGGAAGGGGGATGGGGGTTGGGGTGCGGGAACAGGGCATCATTAAGTATGTGGAGAATGGGTACTTAAACCTAAGCAGATAAAGATCAAAGTCAATAGATAGATTGCTGAGACAGGAAGGATGTTTTGGGAGGCAGGAGCAGGGGGGAAGTGCACTACTTTATTTCATTTGAGCATTTGCCTTCATTTTTAATTACAGAATTCTTCAGTGAGTCACAAAGATCCCAACAGCAAACAATATGTAACAGCAGTTTGGGTAGCACCTTCAGGCACAGGAAATGTGCAATTTAGGTACATTTTTTATTCCTACTATACTAATATTTCTTAAATAAATTAATTTGAAGAAATAGGAAAATCTTCTGTTAGATTTTGCAAAAGGCTTACCCTTAGCAATTTTGTAACAATGGTGATTTGAGACTTTCCCATCCTTTTTAGTACTTTCTGGCCTTTACATTTCATTTCTAATACTTTTAAGATATGCTGGCAAGGTGAGGTTTTGTTTTAAGATTTGTCTTATAAATAGTTACTGAACAATGTTTCCCCAAACAATGGCCACCCTTAAACTTTAATTCCCCTTCCAGCTCTAAAGGTAAATGCATATATCTATTCTAATAGAATTCTTTGAGCATGTGGCAAGGGGAATCCAGTGGATATAGTGTACTTTAGATCTCCAGAAAGTCTTTGGCAAGGTCCTTCACCAAAGGCTCTTAAGCAAAGCAAGTTGTCATGGGATAAGAGGGAAAGTCCTCTCATGGCTTGATAAAAGACTGGAAACAAAGGGTAGGAATAAATGGTCAGTTTTCAGCATGGAGAGAGGTAGCTAGTGGTGTCCCCTTGGGATCTAAACTGGGACCAATCCTATTGAACATATTCATAAATGATCTGGAGAAAGGGGTAAACAGCGAGGTGGCAAAATTTGCAGATGATACAAAACTGCTCAAGAAAGTTAAGTCCAAAGCAGACTGTAAAGAGCTTCAAACGGATCTCACAAAACTAGGTGACAGGGCAACAAAATGGCAGATGAATTTCTGTGTTGATAAATTCAAAGTAATGCACTTGGAAACAAGTATAAAATAATGGGAACTAAAGTAGCTGTTACCACTCAAGAGAGAGATCTTGGAGTCATTGTGGATAGGTCTCTGAAAACATCCACTCAATGTGCAGCAACAATCAAAAAAGTAAACGGAATGCTAGGAATCATTGAGAAAGGGTTAGAGAATAAGACAGAGAATATATTATTACCCCCATCTTGAATACTGTGTACTGAGCATTAGTTCTTTTATTATGGGAACAAGTAAATAATCTTTCCTTATTCACTTTTTCCGCACCAGTCATGGGTCACCAAATGAAATTAATTATTAATAGGTTTAAGACAAACAAAAGGAAGTGCTTCTTCACAAAAAGCACAGTCAACCTGTGGAACTCCTTGCCAGAGAATGTTGTGAATTTCAGTTCTTTAACAAGGTTCAAAAAAGAATTAGATAAATTCATGGAGGCTAGGTCCATCAATGGCTATTAGCCAGGATCGGCAGGAATGGTGTCCCTAGCCTCTGTTTTGTCAGAAGATGGGAATGCGCAACAGGGGGTGGATCACTTGACGGTTATCTGTTCTGTTCATTCCCTCTGGGACACCTGACAGTGGCCACTGCCAGAAGACAGGATACTGGCCTAGAAGGACCTTTGGTCTGACCCAGTATAGCCATTCTTATTTTCTTATGTTAAAAAGTCAGACAGTTTGCTGACAGTAATAAGTCCATGCATAAATCTAGAAACATTACTGGTGCTTTATCAGAACATTTCCCAAATAATGCTTCAAAATTATATGTGTGGTGTTTGTTTGGTTTTGTTCCCAGAGCAACTGTTGTTCAGCATTTCCATGTTTTCTGGACTGATGTCAGAAGTCAAACTCTTTTGTCTTCCAGTTCACCCACTAACTTAGTAAGTTTTTCATTTTATTATGAATGTGAATATATTGTTTCACAAACATGCATAACGGTGAGTCAAATGAATAAATTTGGGGTAAATTTTCCAGGAAACTTTTGCTCAGAGGTTTAATTAGAGCTAAACTCCTGCTAAGATGATGACTTCTAATAAAATAAACTAAATTTAAACTTGCTTTTAGTCCATTTTAAATACCTTTTGTGATAGTGATGATGGTTTTACTTAATGTTAAATGCAATGATGATAGAAGCTGCCTTTTGTGCAGAATCTACAATTGTCTATTTTAATTTGAGAGGCCAAGAAGAAGAATAGCAAAGATTCTATAGGTCAGAACTGAGGTGATTTGAGGGAGCTACAGAGGGAAAGATTGTATAACCTCTGTCTGAACCAAAACTACCTCAAAATGATACAGTTACTTTCCACATACAGAAACCTTCTTGTCTGGGCTCATGGCATTCTATCAGATTTATGTTACTGTGACTGTACACTTGCCAAGGAGTGGTATTGATGGTGTTTCCAGGGAAAGTAACCTACAGGGTCTACTATTTAAACTGCTTAGTCCTCAGTGCTGACTTGCAGACCCTTCACTCCATTTCTACCAATGTCATCAGTTCAATATGGAACTAGATTAGTGGTCTCACCTGTCTCTAATCTCTTTTAACACTCAGAGAGTGTTGTTGGCAGCAGGAGCACGTACACAGATATGCCCTCAGTCAGCAGCACACCACTCGCTGGCAGGGTAGGGAGGTGAGATTAAAAGCATCACAGCTGCAGGGATACGATGGAGTCACTGTGTGCTGTCACAAAGGAGCAGGGCCATCCCTAGGGGAACACGGGGCCTGAGGCAACTCCTCCCCCCACAACCAGTGCCCCAGGTGCAGGGCCCAGGGCAACTTCCATGCTGCAGGCCCCGCTCCCCCACCCCCAGCCTGCCTCTGTTCCACCCCTGTTCTGCCCCTTTTCTAATCCCTACCCTGGCTCCACCTGTGCCTCACCCCAGCTCTGTTCCCTTGCGCCCTCTCGCAAGCAACATGGGATTACGGGGCGATTACGGGGCCAGGTGTAGGGCAGCAACAGGGTCACCTCTCCCCCCACACTCATCGTGGTGATGGGGAGCTGAAGTAGCCTGGCAGCCTGCTCCACCTCCCCTTCTGCTGCCCTCTGCTTCTCCACTGTGGTGGGAAGTATAATGCCCTAGGGCTGGGGCGCTCTACTTCCCACTGCTGTGGAGAAGTGGAGCACAGCCAGCCAGGAAAGGTTGGTGTGGCATGATGCAGTGGAGCAGGCTTTTGGGTTGCTCCAGATCCCGCCGCCATGGTCGAGGGGTGACCCCTGCTGCTGCCCCACACCAAGCCCCGTAAACCCCTGAGTTCCTCCCATGCACAGTAGGGATGTGAAAAGTTAACCAGTAAGCACCACTCTTAATGGGTGATGTTTACTGGTGCCAGTTAACCTCTTCTATCTCCCGTCATGCAGGCATTTAGAACAACTCTTTGGTGTGGTAGACAGATAGTCTCTGACTGGTACATGGAATAAATAGAATCTGGTTTTCCCAGGAGCAAACCCCTAAGGGGAAGACCCTGTGCCACAGCTGGAAAGGAGGACACTGCTGAGAGCCTTGCCTCTTACTGCTGTGTATACCCAGCCCCTTCCTTTGTGAAATGCTGTGTGGGAGGGACCTACCTGTCAGCATCAAGCATGTCCCCATGTAGCAGTTAGGGAAACAATCCTGTAGATGCAAGACAGCTGCAAATATCTGAAATAACATTGCGTGTGTCTACACTACAAGCTTTTATTTCAAAATAATGTCGTGCTGGAGGACTTCTTACTCTGACTCATGGTAACTCTAATTTCACGAGAAATAAGGGAAGTCAAAGGACAAGTGCTCTTCCTTCTACTTCCTGCTGTGTAGATAGTGCCAAAAGCCAAATCAAGCTATTTCAACTTCAGCTACGCAATTGACGTAGCTCATGTAGCATATCTTAATTCGACTTTAGCCCTGCTGTGTAGACGTACCTGGACTGGGCAGCCTGAGGTTCCTACAGCTGGAGGAGGCTGTTGGATCAGATCTTCCCTGAGCTGCTTGGAGCACCCTGAGTGTTATTTGCTGCTGTAAAGTGTCAATCAGTAAATCTTGTAAAGGTTCACATGACCTTTCTTTATCTTACTGAAACTCGTTAATAATTGCATCTAGAAGGGGGCACACCTTGTACAGTAACCCATCCTGGTGCAGCTGTGGAGCGATGGGGACTAGAAGCAAGTGTGAGGTAAGAGGGTGCAGAACTTTCTGCAGCTGGTGGAGGTACCCAAGAACAGCCATGCAGAGCAAGAGCAATTATTGTCCCTCCCAAGCAGCCAGGACTAGCAGCAAGGAGCCCCTGGCTGGGGTGCTTCCAACAGCATGGTTGAGATCAGACCTACCTCTACTTCTTGAAACCTCCTGTAGCTGTAGGAAGCTCTGTGGTTGCTGCCTTCCGGGGACCAGTTCTGCAGGCAGCACAGAAGTGAGAGTGGCAATTCCATGATCCCCTTACAATGGATTTGCAACCCCCCACAATTTTCTTTTGGTTCTATTACAACATAATGAATTTTCAGTTTTAAACAGCTGAAAATGTGAAATTTTCCAATTTTCAAATCCTATGGCCATGAAATTAGCTATAATAGACCATGCATTGGGTAGTACCCTACCAATAAGTAGTTGTGGACCAACTAGCAACATCTCTGAACAGGACATGGTGGGGTAGCTGGTGCCGGAGCTACCTCTAGAAAATGCCACAGAGGCTCTAAGAAAAAGTCGTAAAGGCAAATAGAGACTGCCTAAAACCAAGTCTTGCTGGGGCAAGTGGAATTCAGTAGGCAATTTGCAAAGGAGCAAGGAATCTCTAGTTTCAAGGGAGTCAGGTTTGAACAGCCAGCCTGGAAAGCTTGACTTGTAGATATGCTCACATTGACCTTGAATAAGGACATTTTAGAAAAGAAGAGGATAAAAAAAAGGAAACTGTTCCATGCAATGTTTAGTTGCAATCCAAAGCCAACATCTCCCCAGCGTTACAACAAAACATCTGGATAGTTACTCCTATCTTAATCATAGGGAGATAGGGTGGTGTTTAATATTTTTTTAAGTGACAACCATTCTGCATGTAGATCTACCTGTTTCATTTCTCCTAACAGCTGAAGAGTTGAAAGTGAGGTTTTGGTTTGGTAAATAGTAGAGTGTAGCCCAGGGGTGGGGCAATAATTTTTGATGGGAGCTTCCCATGCTGCATGTGCTGCAAACAGGCAGCTGCTATTGGCTGAAACCAGCCAATGGGAGCTACTGGGGGTGGGAACAGCATGAGAAGCCTGTCTCCCCTTCCTCCAGGCTTTCAGCGTTCAGAAACACATATGTGGCCCTGCAACCGGTTTTCCGGAGTGCTGGGAAGGGCAGGCAGGGAGCCGGCTCAGGCTCTCGTGGGCTGGATCTGGCCCGCAGATCTTCATTTGGATAGTACTGGTCAAGAATTTGGTAAAAGGTTGAGGGCTGCACTCTTCCATTAATGTAATGCGGGAGTCTGGGATAGAGGTTGGGTGCAGAAGGAAGCTTGGGGCAAAGGATTGGGGTGTAGGAACTGGGAGGGAGTTTGGGTGAAGTATGGGATTGTGATCTGTCACAATGGACTGGGTGCAAGGTCTGGGAGGGAAGTGTGACCTGGGGTAGGGGTAGGAGTGCAAGGGTTTGGGTTCTGACTAGAGAGGGTAAATGGTGTTTAATCAGCTAATCGACTAGTCGATGGAATTTCCATCAACTAGTTGATAAGTTGATGGGGCGGGGGGGGGGCGGCATGCAGAGTTGCAATGTGTTTTGCAGCGGCTCTAACTTTTAAATGTATTAAGAGCCTAATGGCTCTTAATACATTTAAAAAGCTAAAGTGCAGCAGGGGGACCAGGCGCAAGCTGGGATAGCTCATTACCAGCTCACACCTGGTCCCCCGCTGAGCTTTAGCCATTTAAATATATTAAGAGCCTGACAACTAGTTGCTTACATCCCTAGTTGTGACCTGGGACAGGGAACTGGGGTGCAGGGTCTGGGAGGAGTATGGGTGCAGGAGAGGATTCTGGCCCAGGGGAGGGGTGTAGGAGGACGGAGTGCAGAGTCTGGGAGGGGGCTGTAACCTGGGGCAAGAGTGCAGGAGGGATTTGGGCTGTGCCAGGGGCAGCAGATTAGGGTGCAAGGACTGAGAGGGGTTTGTGACCTGAGGAGGGTTGTAGGAGGGGATGCAGTGTCTGGGAAGGTGTATGGGGGTTGGAGCAGGGGTGCAGAAGGTTTGGGTTACATAGGGTAGGGGGGCAGAGGGTTGGGGGAGGGAGAGGCTGGGGTGCCAGAGACAGGCTCTGGCTAGGAGACCTTACCTGGTTCCCAGCTGGAAGCCCAGGAGGTTCCTTAGCCAGGGTCCCTGCCTTCTAGCTCCTGTACATGCTCAGAGGAGCTGCTGGAGCCATGTTTTTTGCTCTGAACTGAATGCTCTAAACCCGGGGGATGACGGCGGAAGGGCACTTCACATGCTGTCTGTCCTGCAAACAGGCAGCTGCTATTGGCCGAAACCAGCCAATGGGAGCTACTGGGGGCAGGGGGAGCATGAGAAGCCTGTCTCCCCTTCCCTCCAGGCTTTCAGCATTCAGAAACACACACGTGGCCCTGCAGCTGGCTTTCAGGAGTGCCGGGAGGGCAGGCAGGGAGCTGGCTGAGGCTCTCGAGGGCTGGATCTGGCTCACAGATCCTCATTTAGATAATACTGGTATTGGCACATTAACTTATCATCTAATAGTTTTCCATGCTGTTATATATTATAGACCTCTGGACGTGAAGGCTGTGGCACACAGAAGTTCTGTTTCAGCAGTCCCACTGGATGTAATCTGAATGATCCAAACTGTTATTTTATGTCTTCTGAGGCCCGAGGTGGTGATGCTTTTAAATTTGAAATGAGTGGTCTTTCTGATGGATATATGGCCATTGGGTTTTCTGATGATACAGAAATGGTAAGGTACTATCCCTGAATTCACTATTGGAACAAGAACAAAGTTCTGTTTTGCAAACTGCGGAAAATTGACAATGAACTATTCTGTGATCACAATGTTTAGCAAACATAGAAAATCACAGAATCATAGAATGCTAGAACTGGAAGGGACCTCAAAAGATCATCAAGTCCAGTCCCCTGCCCTCATGGCAGGACCAAGAACCATCTAGATCATCCCTGACAGATGTCTATCCAATCTGCTCTTAAATATCTCCAGTAATGGAGATTCCACAACCTCCCTAGGCAATTTATTCCAGTGTCTACCCACCCTGACAGTTAGGAAGTTTTTCCTAATTTCCAACCTAAACTTCCCTTGCTACAGTTTAAGCCCATTGCTTCTTGTCCTAGTGTTGATCATTCACAGATTCCAAGGACAGAATGGAGCAATCTGATCCTTTATTCTGACCTCCTATATAACACAGGTCACAGAATTTCTTTAAATTAATTCCTCAATATTATCATTTAGAAAAAAATTCATCTTGATTTAAAAGATGTCAGTGATGACACTTGGCAAATTGTGCCAGTGGTGATTTAATCTAAAATGTATACTTTATTTCTGGTCTCAATCCCAGCCATTGGATTGTGTCAAACTGATAGATCTATAATTACAAGGATTATATGATTAACCCTTTTAAAATACTGTTACAACACCAACTTTCTTTCAGTCTCTGGAACTTCCCAGTGATTCAAGACTGATTGAAAAATAACATTAATGTTCCATCAAGGAGTTCTCAGCCAACTCCTTTAAAACTCTTGAAAGCAGGTTACCTGGGCATACTGATTTTAAAAATGCCCAATTGTAGTAGCTCATAGACTCATAGGCTCATAGACTTTAAGGTCATAAGGGACCATTATGATCATCTAGTCTGACCCCCTGCACAATGCAAGCCACAGAATCTCACCCACCCACTCCTGGAATAATCCTCTCACCTATATCTCAGATATTGAAGTCCTCAAATGATGGTTTAAAGACCCCAAGATGCAGAGAATCCTCCAGCAAGTTATGCGTGCCCCATGCTACAGAGGAAGGCGAAAAACCTCCAGGGCCTCAGCCAATCTACCCTGGAGGAAAATTCCTTCCCGACCCCAAATATTGTGATCAGCTGAACCGTGAGCATGTGAGCAAGACTCACCAGCCAGACACCCAGGAAAAAGTTCTCTATAGTAACTCCTATCATCCCACCATTGACCTATTTACCACCGATAGTGAAAGGTCACTTAGTTGCCAAGATCATGTTATCCCATCAAACCATCCCCTTCATAAACCCATCTAGCTTAATCTTGAAGCCAGATAGGTCTTTTGCCCCCACTACTTCCCTTGGAAGGCTGTTCCAGAACTTCACTCCTCTAATGGTTAGAAACCTTCTTCTAATTTCGAGTCTAAACTTCCTGATAGCCAGTTTATATCCATTTGTTCTTGTGTCCACATTGATATTGAGCTTAAATAATTCCTCTCCCTCCCTGGTATTCATCCCTCTAATATATTTAAAGAGAGCAATCATGTCTCCCCTCAGTCTTCTTTTGGTTAAGGTAAACAAGCCAAGCTCCTCGAGTCTCCTTTCATAAGACAGGTTTTTAGTTAAAGCTGCTGTTTAGCATACTTCTTAGAGATCAACAGAATGGAAAAAGTGTTACTGTTATCATTTTCATCATCATCATTCTAAAATAACTGCATCATCTATTCTTTCCATAAATACAAAGCAGAATGATTATTGAACACTTCTGCCTTTTATACATTATTATTGATAATTCTACCATTTCCATCCAGCAATGGGAAAATATCATTAAGATTCTTTTTGTTTCTAATTCACTTATGAAAAACCTTATTATCGTTTATTATACTAGCTACAGATTTCTGTGTCCCTTTGTTTTCCTTATCACTGTTGTATAATTCCTTGGTTCTGATTTATATTCATTACTGTCAGCTTCCCCTTTCTTCCATTTGTTACATATGTTATATCTGCCTTCACTTCTCCTTTAAACCAGATAATTCCCAATTATCATTCACCTTTTTCTGATAACATTTTCCCTCCTAACTGATTTGGTCCATAATTGCTTTTATATATATATAAACATGGCCTGTACTTTGTTCCTTTTGCACACTATTAATGTGATCACTCATGCTCTCTTGTACCTATGCTACCATTTATTTTCAATTCTGTGATCTTTTTCTTTTTATGTGTCATTATAACATCTAATAGGGTACGTCTAGACTTCAGGCTTCTTTCGAAAGAAGCTTTTTCTGAAGAGATCTTCTGAAAAAACTTCTTCCGAAAGAGAGTGTCCACATTGCCAAAGTGCATCGAAAAAGCGATCTGCTTTTTCGAAAGATAGCATCCACACTGAATGGATGCTATAAGCTGTGATTGCTATGACAGGGTGGTCACCAGGGCACCTGTGCTTTTTCTTGGAGGCCTCTTCTTTCAAAAAAAACTTCCTCTTCCATGTCCACACACACCTTTTTCTGAAAGAGCTCTTTCAGAAAAGGCGTTCTTCCTCACAGAATGAGGTTTACCAATGTTGGGGAAACCACTGCTATCGTTCGATTTTCTTTCGAAAGAACGCAATAGCAGTGTGGACATAAGTGAAGTTTTTTTGGAAAAACAGACATTTTTCTGAAAAAAAACCCTGCAGTCTAGATGCACCCATATAGAATCCTCCTGTGTTGGATGCATCACTTTTTTCGAGTTAGGAAATTGTCATCTATAATATTTAAAAATTCTAAGAAATCATGAAAGACCATAGCACATTACCTGTATAACAAACACTGTTGTAATATTACAGTTCTGTATACCTCAGACACAAATTCCAGTTGATTGATATTTTTTATGAGATTTCATTTTGCTTGATATTATTTCTGTTCCATAGTTACATTTCTGTCACCAGCTTCAGCATGTACACACTGGAGTCAATTTGAATGGTGCTTTAGATTAGAATAGATACCTTAGATTGAAATGAAAGGTTATGTGTAAGGGAGACTGTTGTTGCAGTGGCTTCATTAGAACCATACTGGAAGAAAGGTGGATGAATGTCACATGCTAGACACATGTTCTAACTATTTCCTTTGCAAAAAACTGAATGGAAGATTATATTTCAGGTCCAAAGGTACTGGACAATATGCCAGTTGTCACTAATCTAGAGTACTCTCCAATATCCATTGGGTTTTGGTTTATTACAATTATGGTTCTCCTATCAAAGTTTGTGAGAGATTTCTCTGTGTAAGAACTGCATGGAGCTTTATTCACTGACATGGGCAAATCTCTGCTTTTTCAGGGGAATGACGACATTTATATCTGTGGTAAGAATGCCACAGGACAAATAGAAGTTCAGCATGCCTTTTCAACAGGACAAACTGCTCCCAACATTTTGCCTTTGGTAATTTAATTCCAGGTTACATTGTATGTATGAGTAGAGTAACACTGTTCTCTGTGTTGCATGCTTTTTATTCCATAGCTGTGTCTGAGTTACAGCATTATCCATGCTGCATTCCAAACAGAATAAGATCATCAAACTGTGTGCTACCGTATGGAAAGCTAACGGTATAACTTTGCTCTGAATGAAGCTTATCCCTTAAAACTGATTTGGACCATGGACATATTTTCACACACATTATTCTCCTGGCTCTACTCTGAGTTGATATGAGCAAAGACTAATAGCTAAACAAAGACCAAGATAGGCAGAGAAGAAAATAAAAAGTGGATTACTCATTGATTTATGCAGTAAAACTTAAAACAAGCAATATGCTGCTAAACATTTAACCGGTCAGAAATGTAAGCCTAGTAAACAGAATTTTGTTGTTTATGACTCTTGCAGCTATGTGGGGAAAATAAATTTATAGTCTTGTCTTAATTTTTAAAATGTTGAGGTTTTTTGTAATTTATATCACAAAAATCCATAAATAGCTCTTTCCCATTAGCACATAATAAATTTTGTAACTAGCAATTGATAGGGTAGGTGCTATTTCTGCTAAACAATTTACAAATTCTGTCACTTGTTTAATGCTGTGTGATGAATGTTCTAGTAATTACAGACACTCTGATTTCAGGGTGATGTGCAGACCACAATGACTTCCTTTAATAGTGGAAAAATCAGCTGCTCTTTCATTACAAGAAACGCCATATCAACTCAGTCAAAAGCCGCCAGCAGTTTGTACTTCGTATTTCTGGCCCATGGACTATCATCAGCTGGTAAGTATTACCTTATCATGAAAAGTCCAAAAGGAAGAGTAAACAGAGGGTGTGCACAAAAATGCATCCATACACACGTGTACATGCATGCCCAAATAGACCTGTGTGGGGGAGACGAGGCACAGAGAATGCGAGGTTGGAAATGTGAGCAGGGTAACTTAGATCTTTTGAGAAGATGACATGCTGATGTGATGGCAACAGCTTGAAATGTGAAGGTTACATTATTCGAAATAAATCAATTCTCAATGTATTTGTCTATTTTATTACTGCTTGTATTAGAGTAGCACAAAGAGGCCCCCTCCAAGATCAGGGCCCCATTAGGATAGGCACTGACTGTACAGACAATCTCTGCCCCACAGCGCTTACAGTCTAAATAAACAAGACAAAGAGTGGGGGAGGAAGTAGAAGTTGATGGTTTGCCCAAGGTCACACAGCAAATCAGTGGCAGAGCTTGGAATAGAATCCAGAACTCCTGACTCCCAAACCAGGACTCTATATACGGAGTGAAGCTACTGAGTTAAAATATGAACAAAAATATATTAAAAAAATATATTGTCCCAACCCTTCCCTCCACTCTGGCTGCTTTGTGCCACTCAGGCAATGCAAAGCAATTGGAAGGATGTCTTAGCTGGCGCCATTCAGGAATCCCTTGGGTAAAGGAAAATCCTTGGGCAGCTTAGAGATGCTCTGGTGGCTCTTTGACAGTGTTTCTCAAATGCAGCTACCTGCAGCTTTCTTTGCAGCCACAGCTTCCTGGGCTGTAACTGAGGAGAGGGGGGCACAGTAGTGCTCCCTACCCATCCCTGTTGCTCTTGGATGCACCTCCTTGGTGTTGGTTGCTGGGGCCACCAGCAGGAGGTGGGTCCTGCCTCCCCTCTCCCCTCCCGGAGACACCTGGGGTGCAACATGGTAGGAGCAGGCAGCCGGTGAGCTCCCCTCCTACCCAGAAGTGGAGGGGATCAGGCTTTGGGTGTTAGCCTGGGGATGGCAGGCTCTGGCCACCAGGTTTCAGGCTCCAGCTGCAGGCTCTGGCTGTATGGTGGCAGGCCCCTGGCTTGGCAGGGCTGAATTAGTCTGCTGTGAACAGAGATATTTGTATGTTTATTAATATCAGTTTTCACAACAAACTAACTAGCTACCAATAAATAAATTGCAATGATTGGACAGGTTGATAGGTGCATATTTATTTGTTTTGCCTAAAAGCTAATTCAGTATTTTAATAAAAGAAAAAGGGAGTATGACCACCAGCAAGAGTTGTTGGCCATACTCTGAAGCCACCAAAGAATTTGTCCTGAGAACCCCTGCCCTGTGCTCCCTTCCCCTTTCTCCCTTGACATATTAGGGGTCATGACTGGGGAAAGGGACCCTGCATTTCTATTAACCCAGCATTGGAATGTCCCTTTGAGACCATGCACAGGTAGCTGTCACTTAAAACAGCTCTGAGGCTGCTGTGTTGAGGGCATAACCTGGTATCAGGACAGGATAGAAGTGGGTCATGTAAATAGACTTTAAAACTCCTTTTGCACCCATCTACCTGAGTTATGCTGAATTCAGATGTGGCCTGGCCCATGATTTGGCTCATTCCATCCCCATCATGATTAATGCAGCCTATTAAAAGATTGGGGTTTTAATCTATTTGGTGCAGTGATGTGCACCTTGAGGGGAGAGGGAGTGTCTGATTCTAAAGCATATGCTTGTTGTGTGCACTAACTGGTCTGTGTAGATTCTGCTGATGCACACAAGAAGTTTCCACTTGTACTTTATCATAATGCTGTTTGAAACACTACTACATCAAAGTTCCCTAGGGACCTTTCAGTGCACTACATGGGCAAATTAATGCACAACACATTAGTGTGTTCCAGAAATCACACATATAGAATGCACATTGCCTCACTGTTTAGACTCTCCCTAAGATTCAATTCTGCAAATTAATTGTCCTGCATGGATTCTTTTGCCTTCCTGTTAAATTCCTAATTTTTGTATTAAGATAAAAGATAATTTTATAGTTAAACCCCAAGAAACAATGACAAATTAGGGCAAATGACATTGCATTTGCAGTAGAAATAGTGCCTCAATGACACCAGAAGATCACTATAAACCTTTATTTGGCCACCCAAATATTAAATCTAAGCCAAAGAAATTTACAAATTTAGGGTTTGATCCTGCAGTCTGTTGAGTGCCTTTGTCTACAGTGGTATTTTCAGGGACTCAGCCCCTCTGAAAATTAAGCCATTTGTTTAGTCCCACAAATATAGATTTAAGAGCCCAACTTTAGGCATCCACATTTATAAATATTGGTCTAGGTGCTCTACATTCAAAAAACAAAGGATAAAATGTTGAAAAATTCTGATACTATGAGCTACATGTTCTGCAAATGCCAGAGATGACCATAAGTGTCTGAATAATATTTATTATTCAGAAGTAGCCCATCTGAGTTGAACCCATAGACATGAAGCCAATTTCTGACTCTGCTCACGTTCTGTGGACAAACGTTCAAATGAAAATCTGAATCTAAAACAACAAGCCTCATCTTGGGGGAGCTGTCATAGAAGAGATGCCAAACCAAAACTATTAAGCTGCGGTTGTGTACATTCTTGGTTCCTGCGATATGTCATCCTGTATTGCGTCAGATACCATATTAGCTGATTACTCTTGGCCAGTGAATAATTTGTATAAATTTATTATTGATTTCTTTTAAAGAGACCAATAGCTTGAATAATGATTGCTTAATGTTTGCAGGACAGATACACATGCATCCTAGGACACCTTTCATCACTCCTAGGAAAGTAAATATTTCAAGCTACGAAGCAGTAGGAGACACCAATTCTTCACATTCTATTATTAAGGCTCACGGTGAGAATATTTTTAAGACAGTAACTGGATGAATCAGCTATCCATCCCTTCCTTATAAAGGGGAAAGTGTTTGTTTTTATAGATATGCTCATAATCGCATCCTTTCCTATGAAATAAAGCTCCTATTTCTAGTCCTGCAGATTCAGATCATATTGTACTTCAATGTCATTATTATGTATAGATAATTGGTGCTAGGCTGAATTTTGCCCATTTTAGAGGAATGGGGGGAAATTCCGCATTTGGGGGACGGACATCCAACGGATTCCATTTTTTAAAAGTTTCTCAGGTTGGAATGCTAGAATAAGTCCTAGAGTGGATGGAGTACTGAGCTTGGGGAAGGAGAGAGATAGGAGAGTGCACTTTTTTATTATATTCTGCAATTCATCATATGATTCTTTAATTTATTAAATGAATATTTATCTCCACCTGTTTTGGGGGGAGGGTGAATAAATTGCAAACCACATCCTCTGCAAGTATAAATTAGCATGGCTTTATGGAAGTCTGTGTATATATTATGTGAAGTAATTATCTTCTGCAGCTGACACTGTAAAAAGGCTAAATAATAGTAATAAAATTGAGCATGGACTTGTATTTGAAACTTAGAGAAGAGGATTTATATTATACAGTTGATAATCCTCTGTATTTCACAGTGATCTAGAAAACTTGAAAATTGATTTTCTGCCACACAACGGATTATCTTTAATTTTTCAGATCTCATTAATAATCTGATCTTTCCTGTGTGATTTTTCAAAAATAACATAATCATTTTAGTTCCAGAAGAAATATTTTGTAATATAGAGTACTGTAGTTACTAAAGGGTTTATAATGCTCTCCAGTATGTTTCAAGGAAGATCAGTTGCAATCATTGAAGCTAAAAAGATTAATCTTTAACTAAATGATACAGAATAGAAATAGATTTGGGGATTTCTGAAATCCATATATTAGGACATTTGTTTTCTTTGGCTTATGCCCAAAAGAGATTTGAGATTTGGGATTTCTCTGTACAGCATGTCTTCAATGCATTATAAAATGTGTTATAAAACAAATACCTCTTTCCTAGGAATGGCACATTTCTACACATTAACTATATAGCTGGATTGAAACTCAGTAAAATTACATGGTTCTTTCGTGATAGTATGCATGGTCATATTAATCACCTAGATTTTTGTTATTAAATCTTTCTTAATTTTTACTGAGTAACAAAGAGACACATTTTGTGACATTGTCATGTGAAAATTACTGCTGTGTATTTCTATTATAGGAAAGAAGATGGCTAGAAAGGGAGAGGTTTAGAAAAGAAGAGAGTACCAGGGAGAGGAGAGAGATCCCCTCTAGAGAGACTCAGGCTCAGAAACAGAGTTAGAGACAAGAACCAAGAGAGGGTGAGAGAGGTTAGAAATGTATAATGACCCAGTAGCTGACTCAACTATACTTCACTTGTACATAAAATACAATTATATACCAAAGTCTATAACTAACAAAAAAAGTGTATCAATCCTGCAATTTTTTGAGTTCTTGGCATCATTTGTGTGAGTTTTTCAAGGGCTGCCCTTTCTGCTAAGTTTTATACCAGTCTCTGACTTCTAGAGATGAACTGTGTTTCCACCGTTGCAAAGTAAGCAAGTGCAGCCTGAAGAAACTAGAGTTTACAAGGGCAGCCTGAAGAAACTAGAGTTTACAAGGGCAGCCTGAAGAAACTAGAGTTTCTGACAATTTGTAAAGCCTCCTTTTGATCTGCATCTGACCTCCGGTTGTCTATGCAAATATTAGTTCACTCCAAACAGCGGTGAGATGCTGGTGTGCACTGGCCAACCGCAGTGTAACTGTCACCCCACAGCTTTTTTCAATCTAATTGTTTGTGTAAACGAGCCCTAGTGTGAGAGTTTCAATGTTAAAGGAATATTAATATTTAAAATAAAGTTTGTCCTGTCACACATCTCTAACAGCTTTAATAATACAGTCGTGCTATTGCAAGTGTTCCTTAATAGGGAAGGAGGGAGTCCAGCTAGAAGGCAGGCTGGCTGGCCAACTGGCTAGCTTAATTATTTCAAAAGAAAGAATCTCTTAGGGATCAATCCTGGAAAGACCTGACTAGTCTGGCCTCTATCCAATAATGCACTTTAAACACTTGAGGAGTCTCATTGAAGTCAATGGAGTTACCAACATACTTCTAGTAAAGCACTTTTTGGAGTGCTTTGCTGAATTGTGGCCTGAATACTCAGCATCTTGTAGGATCAAGCTTGAAGTGCAGCATTATTGTTGAGCTAACACAAATATACTTGTCTGTGTTTTCTGCTTACTTAGTAGTGCCTGAAGGTATGATTTCAATTTTTTTTGTAATTAGAACAAGGTTGGAATTACTGTTTAGAATTTTTGTGTATAATCTATTCATTGTCTTTTGGTTTTTCATAAGGGGCCCTGATGTTGATAGCCTGGATGACCACGGGAAGTTTAGGAATGATATTTGCTAAGTATTTGAAGAATGTTATCAACAAAACTCTCCTTGGGAAAGATATTTGGTTTCAGGTATGAAAATAAATTGAATAAAAGATATGAATTACTATAGCAGCATCACTGGTAAAACAAAATGACACACTGGGCAAATGAGTGAAAAGAAATCGTTTTTTCTATTTCCTCTTTGATTTTACTATGAAAATGGAGAAGCCATTTCTAAACAATAACTGATCAAAGAGAAATATGTGTGTACACACATTCATAAAATGCATAGGTCATGCCACTTATTAGAGAAAAGCACCTGGATCTTTTATATTCAGTAAATGGTTATGAACAATGACTATATTAACAAAATACAGGGTTGGTAATACTCAAAACAGAGAAAAATAATTCACTACCCTACAAAGACACTAAATTTGTAGCAAATATTATTCATTATGAATAGTATGACCAGCTGTAATGTTTGAAGAGAGTATTTAAACAATGTTGAATACTATAGAACATTAGTCTCATGACATTATTTGGGTAAACAATAAGAGAGAAAATGAGATCAATGTGCTTTAGGAAAGGTCAACTCAGGAAATGTCTTGCATGAAAGAAGCTTTATTGAGGGTGCAGGAACAAACCACCCTGATGTGCAAAAAGAATAGCAAATATAGTAAGCAACCAGCTTGGCTTGACAGAGAAATCTTCGGTGAGCTTAAATACAGAAAATAAGTTGATAAGAAGTGGAAATATGGAAAGAAGACTAGGGAGGAGTATAAAAATATTGTTCAAGCGTGCAGAGGTGTGTTCAGGAAGACCAAAGCTCAATTGGAGTTGCAGCTAGCAAGGGCTGGGAAGGGTAACAAGAGAGGTTTCTACAGATATGATAGCAACAAGAAGGTGGCCAGGGAAAAGGAGGTAACCTAGGGTATGTCTAGACTACATGGCACCGTCAACGGAGCCATGTAGATGAGTTTACTAGACATAGGAAAATGAAGCGGCGATTTAAATAATCACCGCTTCATTATTTAAATCGCTGCTTCATTTACATCAAAATAGCCACCGCACTGTGCCGATCAGCTGTTTGACAGCACAGCGGGGCAGTCTGGACGCGCCGCGGTCGACAAGGGAAGCCTTTGTCAACCCCTCCGTTATGCCTCGTGAAATGAGGTTTACTGGAGCGGTCAACAAAGGCTTCCTTGTCGAACGCGCGCGCCCAGACTGCCCCCCACTGTGCCACCAAACAGCTGATCGGGCACAGCGCGGCGTTATTTTGATAAATGAAGCGGCGATTATTTAAATCGCCGCTTCATTTTCCTATGTCTAGTAAACTCATCTACATGGCTCCGTCAATGGAGCCATGTAGTCTAGACATACCCCTACTGACTGATGATTGGAAAAAGCTGAAGTACTCAATGCTTGCTGCTTTTTTTTTTTTTTCCTCAGTCTTCACAGACAGTGTCAGCTCCCAGAATTGTTACACTGGGCAGCAGAGTATGGGGAGGAGGTGAGCAGCCCTCAGTGGTGAGAGAACAGTTTAGAACTATTTAGAAAAGCTGGACATGCCCAAGTCCAAAGGGGATGGATCTTATACATCCAAGGATGCTGAGAGAGTTGGCCGATGTGATTGAAGAGCCATTGCTCATTATCTTTGCAAAGTCGTTGGCTATTGGGGTGGTCCTGGACAATTGGAAAAAGGCAAATGTAGGGCCCATCTTTTAAAAAGGAGAATCCCAAAAACTACAGGCTGCTCAGCCTCATCTCAGTCTCCTGAAAAATCATAGAGCAGGTCCTCAAGGAAACCATTTTGAAGTATTTGGAGCAGAGGAACGTGATCAGGAACAGTCAACATGGATTCACCAAGGGCAAGTCATGCCTAACCAACCTGATTGCCTCAGCAGTTTGTGAATGACACTAATCTAGCAGGAGAGGTAGATACACTAGAGAGTAGGGATGGAGTCCAGAGAGACCTAGACAATTTGGAGGACTAGGCCAAAAGAAATCTGATAAGGTTCAACAAGGACTTAGAAAGGAAGAATCCTATGCACTGCTACAGGCTGGGGATCGACTGGGCAAGCGGCAGTTCTTCAGAAAAGGACTTACAATGGATGAGAAGCTGGATGAGTCATCATGTGCCCTTGTTGCCAAGGAGGCTAATGACATATTGGGCTGCATTAGTAGGAGCATTGCATGCAGATTGAGGGAAGTGATTATTCCCCTTTATTTGGCACTGGTGAGGCCTCATCTGGAGTATTGCATCCAAGTTGGACCTCCCACTACAGAAAGGATGTGGACAGGTTGGAGAATGTCTAACAGAGGGCTGGGGCACATGATTTGTGAGGAGAGGCTGAGGGAATTGGGTTTATTTAACTGAAGATGAGACCAGTGAGGGGGGGATTTTATAGTAGCTTTCAACTACCTGAATGAGGGTTCCAACGAGGATGGAGCAAAGCTGTTCTCTGTGGTGGCCGATGACAGAACAAGGGGCAATGGTCTCAAGTTTCAGTGGGGGAGGTCTAAGTTGAATATTTGAAAAAACTATTTCACGAGGAGGGTGGTGAACCACTGGAATGAGTTACACAGGGAGGTGGTGGAATCTCCATCCTTAGACGTTTTTAAAGCCAGGCTGCAAAAGAGCCCTAACTAGGATCATTTAGTTGGGATCGGTCCTGCTCTGAGCAGATGACTTCCTTAGGGTTGGAAGAGACCTTATCTTCTATTATTGTAAGTAAAGAATGCCAATTTACCTCACTTGCTGTCATCCTTTTGTAGGGTTTATTCCAGTGTTAGGAAGAGGCATATCAATGGTTTGAGGGGGTAGAGCTGGATTACAGTGCACTGGCAGAATGGAACCTAGTTGATGTTTCTGGTGGGTATAAATTAGAGCAGCTCTGTGGCTGCTCTAATTTTTCCCAGGGAACTATTTTTGCACCCCTGTGTACTCAAGGTCAGAGAAAGTATAAAGGGTAGCTTAGAACCACCTTTTTCTCCCCTTCCTGCAATGGTGCCAAACTTGGGTCTAAGAAGTTGTAAAATAATCACTGTTAACTAAAACTTTATTTGAATTTCCACACTATTGCTAAATAAATTAATGAGGGTCATTGTGTACACCACGTGACTTGTAATGCCTAGTCACAACCATGGGAATTAAGAACAAGATCTCAGTTTATTGCCTTAATTTGGTGGTTACACCACAGCTATTAGCTGTAATTTTTATAAGTTCTTTTTGTATTTCATGTGTCTAAGTTATGGCTATTCACTACTATTCAGTGAAGGGTATTGTTATCAAAAGATTGTCACGCAGCCCTATGGAAAGTCTCGCTGAAAATATTCTCCTTGGTGCAATAGACCTTGTCATAGTAAAATTAATACACAGTGACTGTGCTGGCCTGAGTGTTCAGAGTGATGCATTCATTGGACATAATTCACAAGAAGCTGTTATCCTGGAGAATCTCTTAATACTAGGGATGTTGGTCTGACTTTTGGCCACTGAATGTATTTATTTGATGTTCATGGTAGATTCAGATTCTTGAGAGTGAAAGCTTTTATTAAAAATAAGTTAATATCCTGGGATTTTTCAAAGGAGTCTATGAAATTCCCAGCCCATGTCTGTGCAGTTGAGAAGATAGCCTTCCCAATGCTGAACAATGTAGTGCTGTCCTTGTCAGCCAGAAATGGCAGCTAAGACAGGCACGAACTTCCTTCTTTATCTAAATGACATTGATTCTAAAGCTTAACAATAGCACTTAAGGGCCATAGTTTTCAAATGTAGCCATGCCATCTCATACCTAGTTTGCACATGTACTGAACATGCTTATGATAGAAATTGAGTAATTGCACACCAAAGTGCTCAGTTGTCATCTGGCATAGGTCAAAGCGAGTAAATTTGTGGGCTCTTGCTGTGGACCACTGTTGGATATAATTCAGCCTTCTTTGTACAATGAATTTTACACTCCTGTTCTACATGATATTACTGTATATTGGAACCACATTTTGCCCCCCCCCCTTTTTCTTTTTTTTTTTTTTTTTTTTTGAAAAATGGTGCAAACAGAAGTGGGTTTATTTTCAAGCAGTTGACATTGTAGTCAAAATGTGTGTTCTCTTGTTAGAAAACTATACCCACCTTGAAACCATGAAGATGTCCTGTGTATTGCTTGGGATATATATGTATGTTGTGGTCTAAACAGGGAGATGAAGATGATAAATTTGAAGACTATATATTCATTAGCTATTGTTTTTGCTGAATAGACTGAATTGCCACAGAACCTGATATGCTAACCAAGGGATATTGTTGTTATATAGTGCTACCACCAGGTGGAGACAGAGACTATGTGAAATTTATGAAGAGGACCATAATAGCTGAATTGTACTCCATCCCTCCCTGTCTCCCAGCAGCTAACAATCCTCTTCTCACCAGCTGGACTAATCAGTTTGGTTTCTAGGTCTACAGTTTTCAATTTCACAGAGCTTACTTAAAGCAAAATATTCTAATTTGGGGATAGATTGTACAACTCTTACTCACCCGGAAAAGCACCAATCCAAATGCTCCCAGTGACTTTGTCATAAGTGCGCACAAAACATTGGGCTATTGGTAACTAAAATTAGACACCTAAGGGCAGTTCTTCAGCCGGTGAAAATTATCAGAGCTTTACTGAAATCAAAGAAGTTGTGACAATTTACAACAGCTATGGATCTACCACTATTTAATTACTGACCCAGTTTTCTGAGGTTGAGAATTCATCTTCCACAACTCTCATTGTTCTGAACATTTTGACCTGAGTTTTTAATGTAAAATGCTTCACAACGTAACATTTTATTTTTTCTTTTCCCCTTTGCTCATAATGGAAGTCTCCATAGAAAGTGGGCTGACATTTTTGCTATGTTTACTTCCTCCTCAGAGGCAAAATTCTCTCCTTTTGCTTTATGTAAATCTCTGAAATTATTAATTAACTAAATATAAGCCTTTGGTTTAATAAGAAAGTATGGTAATTATAGCTATTTTGATAGTTTGGGATAGGCTGGTAAATTTGAGAATTCCATTTCTGCTGATTAATCATGTGACCTGCTGTATGGTAGAGTTTTCTAAAAGTTCAAATATTTACAGTAAAAGAGTTAATTCGTTGACCTGCAGACAGACATTTTGCAAACTGTTTATAAAAAAGTTAGTTGGCAAACACTAACCAATGTTTTCTAGTGGTGCCATTAAAAAATGAAAGAAATTCTATGTTTGGACAATACACACACACATGTGAAGCTGCATGAATTAATTGATAATCAAAGATAAAAATAGAATAATTTGTACTGTTGCAGCAAAACAACAAACATATTAACATATGCTATGGATGAGTTTCAGTAACCTGTCATTTGTTTTTACTTAGATGCATTTGTTTCTGATGGTGATAACTGTTGCAGAAACAATAGCTGCTTTTGTGCTGGCCTTTGTAGAAGAAATGGGATGGAACAGTGTAAGTTTTCCCTAATTTCTTCCCACCAACTTTCCAGGTTAACACATGAAAGCAAACTTTTCCTTCTCATCTTGGTGCCTCCAAATTTAAATACAGAACAGAGTACTTCACTAAAGACCTTCCCAGTTTATAACCCACTGCTGTTCGATTCTTATGCCCTTTTGCTAGTTTAAGAAAATTGTTCATATGCAATATAATTTCTCTTGTCATGTCATTCATATTCTAGGCACAACACATTCCACATTTTGGCAGGTGTTTAGTCAAGATGACCCTTGTGGTGCCTTCTAAACCTAGAATTCCATCATTCCCTTTGTTTATTTCTTGCCATTATGATTTACTGGATAGTTGATGAAGCGATTTCTTTACCTCTTCTGTCTTCAGCGTTTCACCTCTTGTCTTTCCTTGTTTGTTTCACATCTCTAAGATATACAGGCCTCTTTCCTAAGTTTCCTCTAAGCTGTGTTGCTGCGCAGCAGCCTATTAAGGCCCATGCAGAGGCTATGGGCTTCAGTGAGGAGAGGCACCACTGCCCATCAGCCCCTGTGTGGAGCTGCCGTGGCTGGGGGAGAGGCACCTCTATCTTCAAGCCCCAACCCAGACTACCCTTAACATACCCAGGCCATGGAGGGCATGTCTAGACTGCGGGGGGTTTTTGGGTTACCAGAGGTATCCCGGAAGAACCCCCGCATCCAGGGAATGCGTTTGCTCTTCTGCTTTTTTTCGCAGAAGAGCAGATGCGCTCTTTGGGAAGCCCTGTATACCTTGTTCTACGAGGAATATGGGCTCCTCTGAAAGAGGCTTTTTCACCATTTGGCCCCATCTAGATGGGGCCAAATGGCAGAAAAACCTCTTCCAGAAAAGCAATTGGAAAAAGCTATGCAAATTGAGGCGCGCAATTTGTGTAGCTTTTTCCAATAAAAGGCTATAGTCTAGACATAGCCGAAGTGGTGCCTCTCTCCAGACAGGCATTGCTGGAGCTGTTGCAGCCATGGAGAGGTGCTTCTCACCTGGCTCTGAGCTTCTGCAGTGAGAGCATTCCCATCTGGAACACTCACTCCTCGCCGCCCCACCCGCCACACACACGCTCCCTATCCCTAGCCTCCTCCCACTCTCCAAATCCTTGATGCCTGGCCCCAGGCCAGACTCGTACCCTGAGCCAGTACCTTTAACTCCCCCATCCCAACCCTCTGCTCCAGCCCTGAGTCCTCTCCCACACTCTTAACTCCTCAGCTCATCCCTGCCACACACTGTCCATGTACAGAATGAATTTTGTGACGTGCACCAATATGGAAGTGATGTGTCACACATCACCTCCATAATAGGGCACATGGACATAAAAAATTAGAGGGAGCACTGCTTCTTTCCCTATTATGCAAAGCTGCCTATCCTATTTCTGTCAGAGATCAGCCTGAATCAGAGGTCCAGAGCCAAACCCTCTGAATCTCTGAAACTCTTGGGAAGTTTTTCACTGAACATCATGTCTATGATGGGGCTTTCTATGTAGTCATCCTGAATCAGAGCTTCTCCCAACCTTGGGAAGCTTTAGATCTGGATTCAAGCTTGTGCAATTCCTGCTGCAATTACAGGTCCTGATCCTGCAACAGGAATACTTCACTCCTTACTCTGGAGCAGTGGCAATGGGACTGCCTGTGGAAGTGAGCTGTGTACTCACTGGTGGCTTTACAGGATCAGGCCAGATAGCTAGTGACCAAACTCCCTGTCTATGATGCCTCTCCTATTTCACTGTGTAACATACTGTAACATTATATTCTTACTTTTTCCTCTCAAAACACAAGTTTTTCCTTTAACAAAAAATGCTGCTCAAAATAACCAGTATTAGCTAAATTTGGAGGAAAGGGATTAGGATAAGAGGTTCTGATTGGTGTTCTGGTAAGTATTGTTCTTACTTACATTTCCAGTCTACTTTGTTTCCCTATCTTGGTGGGAGAGAGTGGAACCTATTTCAATACTTTACATAATGTGGAGCTAAAACTATAGATTTCTGCAGGAAATAAAGATTAATTGCTATACACTGGCCTTTTGATGGATGTACAGTGAAATTTAAGGGCCAGATTCTACTTACAGGTGGACCAGAATAACCTTGGAGTGACTTCTTTGACTTCAGTGCAGTCAGTCCAGGTTTACTCTGGTATAATTGAGAGCATGATTGGGCCCGTCACTGTCAAGAAACATTGTTAAATGCAGCAGCTAAGAAACCAAATCCCAAAAGTCAATGTTGTGCGCTGTTCTCTTCCACAGGATGCAAACGACCATGCTATCATCGGATGCATTGTCATGATTCTTTCTTTCTTTCAACCAGTGATAGCTTGCTTCCGGCCTTCTCCTGAAAGTAAGAGGTATGTACCTGTAAGTGCTCCAACAGAATGGACTTTTAAACTTGGGTTGTTTATCAAAAAGACGTACACGCTTGTTATATTGTGGATCAGTCAAGCCGGAGGGAAAATTGTAGGATTTTTGAAGCCAAATCCGTAGGTGGTGTTATGCTGGAATTTAGTTGGAGTAAAGAATTGTGCAACAGCAGGAGGAAACAGACCTTTGAATCCAGCTGCTCACTTCACATAGGGCTTCTTTGCAACAAAGAGAAAGAAGGATAGTTGCTATGGCTTCCACCCACTTTTAAAGGGTTTAGTGGGCATTTTCTGCTACTATTTACTATTAGAAATTCAGATCCTGTCCAAGGTTATCATTAGGCATACGTGGCTGCATAGGGCATGGAAAAATTTGAGGCGCTAATCACTGGGTTGGACAGCTGTTAAGAGGGTCTGCAGGGGCTGTGCAGACCTGAACAGAAAGCATCGGGGCAGTGGCACATTCTGCATGAGCAGGAGGGGAAAGAGTTTTGTACCTCACCTGAGAGGGACTCAGATCTCTGCTGCCATGAGGTATCCTTTGCCTTGTCCTTCCCCCACTCTCCCATTGAGACTGCAAACCCAGTCTGCCTAGGGCCGAGCAAACTGGGCACCTGAAGCCCAGGGTGCAGTAGGCAAGGGGCCGATGCAAAGGGCTAGGGCTTTGGCTTCCCCTCACTAGCCATGGCTGGACTTTGATCCCCCTGCACTGGACCAGCAGGCTTCTCCCCAACCCCTTCCTCACTTGCTCCTCAGCTGGCTGGCTGAGAGCTCCAGATTCTGGCCCTGCCTCCCCAGCCCTAGGGACAGAGAGCCCCGAGTGTCACAGCTGGTCACTGGTGGTGCGCAACCCAGCTCAGTGCTGCCCAGAGCGGGGCCCCTCCCTGTATCCTGCCTGCCTGCGCTATTCAGTCTCTGGGACCAGGAGGAGCAAAACTTGAGGGTTGCCAACTTCCACATCATAAATCAGCATCCCCATTTAAGACATTATAATAATAATGCAAAATACAAGCTGATCCTGTCTCAAAACAAGACCAAAGAAGCCACTCCCTAACAGAACCCTGACTCTCTATGTGACTAGATCCCTGGCATGCAGTCTGGGCCTGCTGTGCACCCCTGAACTTGCTCCCTTTGCTCCTACTTGTCCCTGCTTGCCTCTTGCCCCCATCATCCCTACTTATTTTCACAAAGATGCAACAAGTTACAAGCCAAACCCACAACAAGCTACACATTAAAAAACTAAACTCACAAGCCCATGAAGCCAAAACTAGCCCAACTTCCATGGTTTGGAAACGGATTTGGCAACCCATGAGCAGGGCAGGGAGAGAGAGGGGGACTTAAAGTGACAGTATGCTCAGGGGTGATGTGGTGGCAGCAAGGGGCCAGCAGCCACTGGTTCAGGGCAATCACCCTGGGTCCCACACTTTGAGGGGCTCCACAGGACCCAAGGTTGCCCAGAGGATTAGTAGGGGGCTTGGTGCTAGCAGCAGGGGTAAGCACGCACACCCCCACGCTCACTGGCAGGGGGAAGCAGAGTGATGCAATCCCTTCTGCCCCCCCGGCTCTCCACTGTGTTGCTCGGGGAAGGGAGTTTAGAGCAATGGGTGGGACCACCCTCTGCACTCACTGGTGAAGGGAAGCGGAACTACGTGGCTGGGAGCTGGGTCACTCTGCGTCCTGCTGCCAGTGAGCGTGGGAGGGGGCCACCCCTGCTGCCAGTATCCAGTGCCCCACTAGACCCTCAGGCCACATCGCTCAGGAGAAGGGATGGCGGGGTGATGGGCAGAGCAAGAGTGGGGGCCTAGGGAAAGGGGTGGAGTAGGGCAGTGTGGGGGAGGGCTTAGGATGGAGGGGAAGTTGTCCCCGGGCCTCTTCCTAGGGATGGGGATGAGTCATGGGATGAGATGGTCACGTGGTTGGTGCCCCCCTTAAGTTCCTCTCCAGCAGTCGCCTCTGAGTGTACTCGCTGTGTCTCACACTTCCCTAGTACACACAGACACACCATAGACTTGTGTATGTTAGCAGTGCAGAGGGAGCTCTAGGGCTCTGCAGGCAGGGATGGTGGCTGTGTCCCCTCGATACACTACCTTCAGTGGAGTGTAGGATCACCCATTTAATAATGCTGTGTAGGGCCCCAGAAAGCTTTAGGATGGCTCTGACCCTGTCTATGCTGGATGACTAAATGGAGAACTAGTGAAACGATGCTATCACAAGAGTCAATGAGTGCTAGTTGAGCAATTGAAAGGGGAAGGGATTTTTACTGTGTGTGTTAAAATTTTATTGTTTGGTTTTGAGAACACCTACAGAACTCAATGACTAATTCTCTATTCTGGAGAAAGAATGACGGTTAAAGCTGCAACAACTAAACCCTTTCCATAGAAAGCCTGGAGGTCTTCCAGCAAACATGGAGACCAGAGATGGTAAACAAACAAAACACACACACAAAAACCCTAAAAGCCAAGCAGTGGAAACAAATTCTGATCTACTCTTACCATTTTTTTCTACATTAACACAAAGAAAAAGGAAACCAGCCCAATTAAAAAACTCTTCTCCCACTCTCCTGTAGTTTGTTCGGTGGCAGTAAGATACTTCCCCCATTTGAGGATGCAGTCTCTTTTTGCCACCTTCTCTGGTGCATGCAGCTTGTCCCATTCTATGTATCTTTCTACTCCTCCGTGACCACTTGTTTATCAATACTGGGAGAACCTCCATGCTGTCACCCATGTGACCAGAGTCTCAGTCTGAGCAAGGGATCACTGTGGGTCTGACCCTTCCTCACCCTACAACAACAAAACCCGTAAGCCCCAATTACTACTGCTGTGGCCTCTCACTAGACCAAGGGGAGTACTTTGACAAGCTGGTGTTCATCCAACCTCTGCAGAATTAAGAGGCACTATACCATGACTGATGATTGCTTCTACATGTTAGAAAAGCAGCTTTCCCAAGATTCTGAAGTCATCGTTTTAAGCATGCTAATGAGTGGTAGCTGATGTAGTCATCAGTGTATCTACCTGTCTCTGGATACAAGATCATATTAGTTTTCATTTAGACCAAAGAGCTGTCTAAGCCCTCAGTTTTAGGATCTGCAACAACTTATTTAATATCCGTGAAAGATTTTGACTCAAGTGTGTTGATTGGCTCTTTCCCACTCCCTCAAACCACATATTGGAATAATAACTCAGATTCATCTTGTAGTTCCACTTACAAAAAATTAACATCTCACTTCACTGCATTAGGTCTCTTCCAGTCCACTCTTGCTAACACCCATTTCCACTACAAGTGAATCCGAATCAGAACTCCACATTCAGGTGTCCTTGAAATTTGGGGAGTATTAATTTTTTTTATTCACTTAAGAGAACAACTGAGTCTTCAAAAGTTTTAGGGTCACAATAAGTAGTACATGATTTATCAGACTCTGAACATTGTCTACCAGAACTATAATTTGAAAGTGGATTGTAAAAGACAAATGGAGAATTTCTGGAAGGTAGAGCAAGAGAGAGTGAGAATGTCTTGGAGGGTGAGAAGGGCAGTAGGAGGAAGGTGCAAAAAGTAGGAGAAGGCAAGAGGATCTTGAAAAAGCTACTTTTTGTGTACAGCACAAGCATTCAGTAACTGACTGCAAATCAGAAGTGCTTTTTGCAGTTCCCTATAGGAAAATCCTTCCTATGAGATCCATCTACCATTTCTTTCCTGATTTTCACATGCAAAATAATTTAATGATATCAAATACCCTTAAGAACTACAGTGTTTCCCTGAGGTGTTTATCATCTCGTAGGAGTTTTGAAAAATTAGTCTGGCATATTATTTACTGTACAGTCTGTTTTTCATTGTGAAGTAAAATTTTACTGTATCACACCACTTTAACATAAAAGTACACATCTTTTCTATTATACCAACAGGAGATTTATTTTTAACTGGTTTCATGCTCTAAATGCTCTCGCCATAAAGGTCCTGGCTGGTAAGTTGATGTTTGAATGTGTATATAATAAACTTATAACAACTACAGATGCTCCACATACTCAAGCCAGAATTATTGAACTGAGTTTACTACTTCATTTTTAGTATTATATTCATCTTATTGATCAATTTTGTTGGAGAGGCAGGAGTCTGGTATTGAACAGAACCGAGAATCAGGATTAAGACTGACTAAGAAAATGTCATCAAAATGGAGTCTGACAGAAAAAATGTTTTTTGATTAAACTACTTTTTTTGTGATAAGTGTCTGCTTCCCACAGAAAATTTTTCATTGAAATACTTTGAAAATTTTTCAGCTGCAGCTAAGAACTTTTAATTCAATTAAGAAATGCTACTGCTGTTCACATGAGAGTTACAGATCCCATTTTACTCTTTCAGTGTGTGTCTAGACTACATGGCTCCGTCGATGGAGCCATGTAGATGAGACAGGACGACAAAGGGAAATGAAGCGGCGATTTAAATAATCACCGCTTCATTTACATCAAAATGGCTGCCGCGCTGTGCCAATCAGCTGTTTGTTGGCACAGCATGGCAGTCTAGACGGGGATTGGCCGACCCCAGAACGCTTTGTCGTCAGATCCTTTATGCCTCGTGAAACAAGGCTTACAGGATCTGACGACAAAGGGTTCTGGGGTTGGCAGATCCCCGTTTAGACTGCCGCGCTGTGCCGACAAACAGTTGATCGGCACAGCGTGGCGGCCATTTTGATGTAAATGAAGCAGCGACTATTTAAATCGCCGCTTCATTTCCCTTTGTCGTCCTGCCTCATCTTGGGAAGCCATGTAGTCTAGACACACTCTCAGAGAGGTTCCCAAACTTGACCAAAGCCATGGGACCCCAATGATGCACCAAGATGAGAGGTCTTGGTATATCATGGGAGATGCTGTCTGACCAAGGAATCATGTGTCTAGCGAGGAGAATGGGGACATGAAGAACTTAACAACTCACAACTTCAGTGAGGTTTGCGGTTCCAAATTAAACTATTGTGGTTTTCAGGCAGTTTTCATTTTTTCACAACAGGTCAAAACTATTAGTGAAAAATGTCAATGAAAACAATTTTTTTCATTTACATTGAAATTTTCCACAGGAGGAAAAAAAATGTTGTCCATTAGTAAGGATTCCTGCATTTTATTCCCAGCTCTCCCATCACTTTGCTATATTACTTTGAACAAGTGTCTTAATTTCTGTCTTCAGTTGCTCCATTACAAATTGCTTGAACTATTACAGAGTCTGATTCAGAGTCCAATGGAGGTCAACTGAAAAACAATTGGTGTATCAAGCCTTTACTTAACAAGTATTTAAATTTAATTAATATTAATAGGTCTTCTGATGTAAAGTGCAATAATAATGCAAAATATGATTCTTATTACTATAATTATGACTTATAATTAATGTGGGTTCTCTTGTAATTTAAAATTAATTCTTAGCATTCTGTTATTTGCCTTGATTATATTTTGAATGTATAACAATGCACTGATTCACAGCAAAACGTAAGGAAACTGTAACACCTTAAACATTTTAGAACATAAATTGAAAGTGTTTTGCCAAATATCGCGTTGGCATGAAACTGGTTCTGCTTCCCAAGCCAGCCAGCCTTTGTTTTCTGCTGACATCAGCAATGCTATTGGCACCGTATCCAAACTGTCAAGGCAAAAGTGCCAAGTTGGCCCACCAGCCAGTCTGAGAGAGGAGTTCGCTCTGTTGCTCATGTTCCCAGATGGGGACTACAGGTATTGCTGCTACCACTGCTGGTGCTGCTATTCCTGGCCTACTGAAAAAGAAGAAAGGTGGGGAAGAAGAGAACAAAACCCTAACCGCTCTGCTGTCCAGCCCTGATTCAGGAAAACACTTTGCTAAAGACCAACCCTATTCAGGACCTGTACTTAACTTGGAAGGCTTGATTGGGACTTAAACATGTGCTTAAAATTAAGTTTGTACTTAAGTGCTTTACTAAATCAAGGCTCTAATGAAGAAGAGATTCTCATTAGCTCCTCCTTCTTCCAAGTGTAGTGCCTTGTCATTTAGACCCCATCTGTGGCATTCACTTACCCACCACCCCTCACCAGTCTTTATCGATCAAGGCACTGAGGTCAAGAGCTAACTCTCTGTTTTCATCTTGGCTGATGCACAGGAAATTAGAAGTGCGGGGCAGGAGTTTCTATAGCTGGAGCTGTACCACATTCATACCATCTGTAGATTGGGCACAGAGTGGGATCTATAAAATACACCAACTAGTGGGTTATATCACCATTGTTAATTCTGCGTTCCAAGCGACTGTTTGATCTGCAAATACCAATCACCCTTAAAAAAATTGAAAATGTTGAAAAATGTTAAAATTGTGAATGGAATCTAGAATGGTTGATGGTATTATATCAAGTGCATGTTGCTTTGTTTTGTTGCTCTTTAGTTGCTGCCATATTTCTCGGACTGGAGTTCTTTGACACCTCTCCCAGCCAGTGGATGGTCAAAACTATGGGAGGATTTGTAGGATGGGAGGCATTAGCGTACATAATGCTTGATGCAAATGCTTGGTTGAAAAAGAAAGGTAAATGTCAGCTACAATTCATATGGAGAATTTTTTTTTTCTTTTAGCAAAGGCAAGAAGTAAAATGAAGACTCATAATTTTCTTGGTTATATTTTTCAGAGAAATATGAAGATCCACCTAATAAGGTAATGTTGATATCACATATTTTAAAACATAAAATGTAAATGATTTATTTTTCATACTGCTGAAAATACACCTTGCATCACTTTGGAATGTGATTTTGTCAGATTTCTTGAGTTAACTGAAATAAAGCTGAGTCAGCACTCAATGGGAAACCACCACACACAAAATCTAGGGTGCTGCAGGAAGATGAATTAATAGATTCTTTTAAGGACTATATTATGATTATATCAGGCCCTTAGTGCATATTTTAGAAAAGCCTCCAGTCATGATTTAAAAACTTCAAGTGAAGTAGAATCCTTCACATTATGTGGTAATTTGTTCCATTGATTAATTACTATCACTGTTACAAATGTGTACAATCGCTTTAAACCTCAGCCATTGGATCTTGTAAAATCTTGTCCACTAAACTAAAGAGTGCTCTATTATCAGAAATCTACTCCCCCAAATAGGTACTTATAGACTGCTATCAGGTCACCCCTTAACTTTTTCTTTGGGATGAATTTTCAATTGGTGACGGTGAAGTGGCATTAAATAAGTGATAGTGTTGAGAGCTGGGGACTATTGCTGGAGGTGCTCTTTTTCAGATGAGAGGGAAACTGATGTGATCCCAAAACATCCCATGAGACTTTTTTGCAAGTATATAGTTCCTAACACAGCACCCTGGTTACATTCTAATTTGCATATTTATAGTCTGGTTACTTGTACTTAAAACCCTCATGCATTGTCAATTAGACACACAGCTTCCACCCTTCACTCTTTCTCCAGTCTTCTTCAGAGTGACTCCTTTTCTAAATTCTAAAGAGTATTGCACTTACATCAATTCTATTTAACTATCAACTTGTGAAAAACTGGTACAGCTTTCAAAACCTTTATTATGTACTTGTTAGTAAAACTGATGTTCAAATAGAATTTAATTTGATATTTTCTTTGAATAACTTTTAATATTTTTCTCTTTTCTAGATAAAAAATGAAATTATTATATTTTTAATATATACATGTGGAAACCTGGCATTTGTAATAGCACTGCTTGTGGGAATTGGAAAATCCTAAAATTGACAGGATTTATCTTGGAAAAATGAAGATTATTCCTATCTTGAGATTCTTCTAGAACAAATACAAAGAAACAATGAACATTGAATACAAGTTTTAGCAAGCTTTTAATTTTGTTTGTTTATAAATAGTATTTTAGGTTCTCTAATTGACATTTTCTACACAATAATGGAAAATAATTTTTATAGTGAGATTATATCAGCTAGTTATTGGAGATGTTCTACACATTATAGTGGATAATTATTTCTAACATGTGAAAAGTCAGAAGGCAATATATAAATGCTAGGTGTTCATAGTTGTTTCATATGACACTCCTTTCTAAACTTTGTTAATGTTTCCATCTTTAGCAAGAAAAGATTTCTTTGTGCAAAGAAAGTTGAGGACCTGATTTTCATGAGACTAATTTATGCCCCAATTCTTGCACTGAGAACTGCACAGGCAAATTTCTGTGCCCACCTGGAGTCCTGCTGACTTCAGGATTTCAGTAAAGCTCAGTGAAGGCTCATAGATCCATCTACAACAGGGGTGGGCAACATACGGTCTGTGGGCTGGCCCACGGGAGCTTCAGCCAGGCTCCCTGCCTGCCTACTCCCACACACTGTTCAGAGCAGATCTCTGAACACTTGAAGTCTAGCAGGAGCGGGAAGAAAGGCTTCACACATTGTCCCTGCCCCTAGTACAATCTCAAAGTTCCCATTGGCCAGTTTCCGGCCAATGGGAGCTGCCTGCTTGCAGGACAGGCAGCATGCAAAGTACCACGCAAAGTACCCCTCCAGCCTTGCTGTGTTCAAAGCCACACATGGTGCCTGTACCCCTCCAGCCTTGCCGTGTTCAAAGCCACACATGGTGCCTGCAGCCGATATGGAAGGAAGGGACCCCGTCTGAGGAACCTGCTGGGCTGTTGGCTGTTGGCTAGGAGTGCCCAAGTAAGCACCTCCTGGCCAAGCTCCATCCCAGACCCCGCACTTCCTCCATTGATATAATAGAACAGTGTGATCCTTGACCACTTACCAAATTCTTGGAGTGGCCACCTCCCTTAAAAAAATTGTTGTGCACCCCGATCTACAAGGTTCTCAGTGAAGATCAGGGCCACAGAGTGCATCTACCCTGAATCTGGAAAGTGTAATTCCAGCTCAAGAAGATATGCCTGTGCTGTCACTGATCAAGCTATCACTCAAATAACAGTGTAGCTATGGTAGCACAAGCGTCAAGACAAGCTAGCTACCCCAAGTGCATATATATGGCTTGGCAAGAATCATACGTGGGGCAGCTAGCCCATGCTGTCCTCATGCCATGATGCCCTACGTTTTATAGCAGCTGTTTAATCAGAGCTAAGGTGTCTATGTCTCCATGAGCTGGAATTTACCTTCCAGTTCCCAGACTACTGTAGACTGCTGCTCCCATTGATGTCAACCAAAACACTCCCTCTGTCTTTCATGGTGCAGAATCTGACTTATAGTCAGTGCCTGACTTTGTTCATGCTTGTTCAGATTTAATGGGTATTTTTTATATCATGCCCTCAAATGCTCACAACTTTCTTTTTTAGTCTGAAAATAGGAACAGGTGGTTGCTACACAATGAAACTTTAAAATGCAGATATGTTTTGAAAATAGTAAAGATCCCAGAACCTGTGATGTACTCTGTATACACTTCTTTTTTATGAATTATAGTTCATGGTAGTTTTTAAAATGCAATGTACATATGATGAATAATAAAGCAGACCTCAAAACAGTCTAACTAGTCCATAGCCTTCAGTTGTGTACAGCCATATTATGTAATCATCTACTGCATGGGATGTATATACGGTCCAAATTCTGCTCACCTGCCTCATATGAATGGTCCCACTAACTTCAGTTGGATTTGTCCCCTGTGGCTACGAATTTTGGGGGGACAATATTTATAACAGTTAAGATATTAAAAACTATCATCAAAAGAATTATACATTGCATTATAGACTTAAAAGAAGCCATTGATTATGGTGCTATAGATCTTTGAATGAAAAATTGCCCGATGGGATTTACAGGATTGCAGCTTTTATTCAATCATATATTATGATCACTGAACTGGCAGCAGGAGGACCCAAGGTAAACCAGCAGCAACCCAGAAGAATTGGGCAAACCAACTCACTCAACTCATCCATGGCCATATGTGAAAATCAAGTGCTAGGCCAGATGGCTGCCTTAGAGTATGTATTTTTGGTGATGACTGAGATACCAACAAGTAAGACACATGATCAAAAATGTTGGAAGCAGGATCCAGACACCAAATCAGATTGTGAAGCTGCTGACAAAGAGCTAGATTTTGGCTACATTAGAAAGTAGACCAGCCAAAGTGCAGATTTGCTGCTGTTTGCCACCTTTTGTGCAAGGTGAACAGGATGCATGTTCATACTATTGTGGGTTGTTTTAAGAGGAAATATCCTGTGTCTGGGCACCGCCTCCCAATTTCCAGCCTGAAGAACAGACCCATTGTAAAAGTCCACCTTCCACCCATGAAAATGAGATGGTGATTATTTATTTGTATTATTAGCATTTCTAAGGTGCCTACTGTCATAGGCTCAGGGTGACTGTACATGTATCCCTCTCCTCCATGGGCCACTCCATAAATGCCTGTCAAGTCTCCAGCCATCACATGTCTCTGGGCAGGGATCCTTGTCCCATTCCCCATTCCCTTCTGATGGGGTGGGGAAAGGCTGGTGTTTAAGGTGTCACAGCACCCTGCCTTAAACTGTGATGTCCCCAGGAAGCCGGTGCCTGTGCATTGCTTTCTATCTCTAAGAGCTATGACCAGGCTGTTGCCAGGAAGAAGTGGGTTGTGCCCACGAAAGCTCATGGTACCATATACATGTTTTGTTAGTCTGTAAGGTGCCACTAGACTTTTCGTTGTTTTTTAAGCTTTTCCTGTTACAGACTAATTCAGCTACCCCTCTGAAACTAGATAAGCACATTTATTCTTAAGGTGAAATAATTATAGAGAAAATATAAGAAAAACAATAAACAGATTTAAAGACACACTCGACATAGCAAGAGTTGAGCATGAGTCTTATGGGGCCCTATTAGGCCAAAGTCTTTCCAGTCCTTCCACAAGAGTTGAGATTCCCCTTCGACAGAAGGTGCTTTTCATTGGCTGGGTCAATTTAATGCCAGTTTTTCTATATCAAAAGCCCTTGCTGTTTCTCTCTGGAAGACCCAATTTGAGCCAGTATATGCAAGCCTTCCCAGGGCTGGTATTTCTCTAGGGAGGCTTACAAACTAAGTGTTTTATTATAATCATCCCCTACTGTTTTTGGCTCCTAAAGGAGCTGTGGTAACCCTCCCAACTGGAGCTGCATACAGTCCCTGGCCCGCAGTAATACATAAACCATTCATAAAGGAAATACAATCCAGTCCCCAAAGATAATGCGCAAGATTGCAATATCTGTCACATGTACATCAATGTATGCAGGCACCACTAAATAGCTTTAGAAAAGCATCACTTCCTTCTGGGGAGGGAAGCAATAAATCGTTACTGGAATGTGTAGCATCCAGCTGTGAATCTATAACTATTAATCAGAAAATGGAAGGGAATCTTAGGTTCATTTCGTACATTGAGCCACCCTTCTGAGAATGTTGACGTTCACGCTAGAACACAGCGCTACAATCTGAAGTGAGTCACGGGACTACAATTAATTTGTGCCAGTTTCTGCCTTTATTATCTCATTGTGAACACGTCTTACAAACATCATGTGAGGTCTGTATGTACAATTGTTATGCATTGGGATGCTGTAACCTGGCTTTCAGATCTTGCCCGTCTGCTTTCCTTTCTCCTCCCGTTTGGAGAACTTTTCACTCCCCCACACAATAGTTAGCAATACCTGGCTGCCTCTGACTTCACTCTTCTAATAGGAATCTACAGCCAGACTGACTGTTCTCTCCTTTGCTGAGGACAGTAACAGCACCCGCTACCTCCTCCCTCTCCTCTGGCTAAACAGTGGAGGAGGGAGAGGGATTATTACCTGTGGAATGCAGCAGATCAAACCTGTGGGTTTGGTGATAATTGCTGCATGACACAGAGGTTAGCAATAAAAGTTCCCTATTGTGTTACTGTGGTACTGTTTGAAACAGGGCTACATTAATGCTTCCCGGGGACCATTTAGTGCATGCCAGCAGGGTGGACACAGGCCAGTTAGTGTGCAGTATATGAAGGGTCACTTGAATTTAAACCCTTCTAGGGAGGACTTAATGCACAATCTCCCAGAGTAATATGAAACTTCTGTAGAAGCAAAGTAAAACTTAGCTTTAAGGGCCTGCTGATACTGTCTTGTTAGGCAGGTTTTAAAAGGGTATTTACTACACTTTGGGTGTAGTCATGGCAACTCTTCACTAAAAATCCAAAAGCTAGATATCTGTACCATGGTGTGATCAGCTCCTCACTCTACTCCCATTAGGAAAGACTGATATAAAGTAACTATTCAGCATCTCTCAGCTTGCTTCTTCCTTGCTTTCTATTTTTCATTCCCCACCTGTGATTATATCTTCTTAGGACACATTGTTTTCAAAGACATACATGGTCCCTACCCGCAAAATATTTGCACTCCAAGGTTAGATGTTACATCATGAGTGATAGCAATGGACAAGGTCAAGATTAAATGGAAGAAGAGACAAGGGTGACCATGTGGTATATCAGTGGCCCTTTAAAATATGTTAGTTGTTTTAGCTAACTAGTCTGGTAACAGTTAAATAATAGAATTCAAAGCATTTGGTGTTTCTTGTAGTTAGTATTGGCAAGTACAAAGGCACCTTGCAGATACAGAGATGATCTTTTCTACATAAAATCAGACCATTTTATTAAACACAAGGGCTACCATTGTATCACACCATTAAGGTTACACATTTTTAGAAGATAAATACCATATGAAATGAAGCATACAAATTTTAGAAGACAGAGAAACAATCAGCCTATAGTTACTGTAGACAAGGTTTAAAGAATTAGGTAACAGCCCAACACTGATACAATATCTGCCGCAGGGAAAAGACATCAGATTTCAACATAACCCACAGGCTGGTGCACATAAGCACAAAGTAGCACTCACCCTGGTAGATTAAATCTGTATTTGTGTTGGCAGTTAATTGCAGGTGAATTAAAAGTTCTGCTTTGATGTTCTAGCTTTAGGAAAGCTGCTCTAATTAAAGTAATTGTTTATTATGTGTTTCCAGTTCACTCCCTTGGTAATGCCAGCTCCCAGCAGTGCAATGCTGGCACTGTGCAAGCCCCAGGTGGGGGTAAGTCTAAGCTCCTTAGCGACTCACACCCTCCTCCCAGGCTCAGCATGGCCTTATGAAAACAAAAACTGCCCCATCCGAACGTGATTAAAGCACAACATCCCCTAGTGATGCATTCATGGCTGATTTATATGGAAAGCCCACGAGTTATTGTCCTTAATAAACAAAAGGATGCAGTCCCAGAGGAGGGGCTAAGCCAAGAGGTTTGGGAAGGTTTGGCTCCAGCTCCAAACATTCAAGGGAATAGGTATTCATTAGTGCATCTGTTGTCATCATTGTGCAATATACATTAAATAAACAGAGCCTGCTACTGTAAAAATATTGTTAAGACCCTCTTGAGCCTAGACAATAAGGGCACATCTACACTATGTGGAAGATTGATGCTGCCATGGTCAATCTTCTGGGGTTCAATTTAGCACCGGTACTCCTGCCCCTGTCAGCCTCCCGCTGTGTGGACTGCAGGGAAACACTGTGTAAGATACCTCGACTCCAACTATGTAATTTACATAGCTGGAGTTGCATATCTTACTTAGACCTTCCCACAGAGTGTAGACCAGGCCTAAGTGAGTAAAAGAAGGATCTGGTTACCCAGGGATCACACTCTAGGCAATCACCAGGCCAAAAGAATATATACTGTGCAGCTAATTTTTATTGTGGTTTACGGTGTGTTAAGTGCTTGAAACAAAGGCAGACACAGTCCTTGCCTGAAGAGCTCATGGTCAACAGAATTTTTTTCATCTTGGTGAAGAGACAAACTCAAACTCATCTGGCAAATGTCATAAGAAATGTGATAGGAAATACCTGTAAAGCCAGTAGTTCCCAGCCTTTTCCAGATGGGGACCCATTTTGACAATTCAGGAAGACTTGGTGACCCAAGGCAATTCAAAAATAGGGGGAGGAGGGAGGGCAGAGCCACTTGGGGAGACACTTGGCGACCCTTTTGAAATGTAATGGCGACCCATATTTGGGTCCCGACCCATAGGTTGGGAAACCCTGCTTTAAGCTGTAGCTCACTTGTGGTGGCCACCATGTCGCTCCAAGCATACTCCCTTCAGTGTCACCACCCTCCTGGATCTTTCACAGAACGTTCCTCTGTGTCTGCCTAACTATTCATGTATTTGATTACAAAGCTCCAAGCTGGGTTGGTGCCCTGTGGGCCTAGATTTTGTACAAAAATACAGGTAGATATGGTCTTTGCACAAAGTTTACAGTCTGAGAAGACAAATATCCTATTTTATTCATTTAGATTTAAAATGATAAAAGATGCCTATCTAAAACTCAAGGCACCCAAACATTCATTACCTATAGGATGCAATTAATCCTTATTCAAATAATGCTGACAACAGAAACCTCGCCTGCCAGACACCCACAGAAATTCCTTTCTGCCCTTTCATTCTGGTAGGGCGCACACCCTTAGCCCTCTCCAAAAACTCAGGTGTCTTTTGGAGCATGCCAGAAGGTCACCAAATGTGGCCTACTTGAGAACAAGAGAGTTAGTTTGTTCCAGAATCTCAGGGCCCTCACAGAGAATAAGAAGGGCTATTCGAATTTGGATAAATGTGTACGTGTCCATCCCACGCACAAGTCTCTTCAAAGTTTCCTGGCAGATTTTTTTGCGGGAATGTTAAGAGAAGTGTGTCTTGGGCAGGGGTTTAAAGAAGGGTAGGTCGGTGGCTTAGAGAGGGGAGAGGGCTGGGGAAGGAGGGTGAAGACCGATGTGAGAGAGGTGGTCGCGGTTGGCCTTGGGTGTGACGCAGTCAGAGTCAAAAGTAGACATGCTGGGAGGAGCAGAGCTTTAAAGGACCTTTAATGTGAGGACAAGGAGCTCGAATTGGTTACAGAGCAGAAAAATAACATCAGTTGAGAGATTCAGCAGGGGGTTGGTGTGATCTGAGTGACTGGCAAGAAAGCTGATCTTTGCTCCTTTATAATCCATGGGAACATCTAGCTTCTAAGTGAGTATCAGGCAGGCCATAAATGAACGGGTTCTAGTACTTAAGCTGGAGGAGAGAGCAGAAGAGCCTGGATGAGGGTTTTTGGAAAGAAATGTCATATTAGAGATATTCTGGTTGAGGAAGTGTACAACTTAAGCTTCTATCCCAGGCCTAGGTAAAATACGGCCTACAGGCCGGATTCGACACGATAAGCCACCGGATCTGGCCCATGGACACTGTGGGGAGTCCCAGGCAGATGCCCCTGCTTGCCCCTCAGCCTTGCACACCACTCAAAAAAGGAGATGTAGGGCCATTTCTCTTTAAAAACTGTGATCCCAGAGGAGCTCCCCCAGCACAATTCCAGCCCCCAGCACAATCCCATTGGCTGGTTTCTTGCCAGAAACCCCTTCCATTAATATCATGGAAGAGTGCGGCCCTTAACCACTTTCCAAAATCTTGGAGTCGTCCCCCGACAAAAATTATTGCCCACCTCTGTCCTAGCCATTATTCTTACACCTCAGGTGTAATTCTACTTTTCCTATGCATCAGATCTCATTTCTTCCTACACCCCTTTCCTTCTCCCACTCCCTGCACTCCATCTAAACTATTTTGTCACGTCCACCCTCTTCTGATGCCACAGCTTCCTCCACAATGCCCTCTGCACTTGAAACAATATTTTCCAAGCTCTGTTCCTCTCTTCTGCCAAATCATGTCTAAAAGCTCACCTGTTCTCCAAGGTCTTTGCTATGCTAATGTCCAAATGCAACTGTACTGACCGCTACCTGTGTTGATCATAGTAAAAACAAAATAATGAGGAGTGAGATAAAACCTGCTTTACTGAATTGCCCTCAGTGAGATCTAGAGCATAGACTCCCCCATACTTAACTGGGGTCACATTTCAAGAGGTATTACATTTGAGTCAGCAGTGTGGCTAGCAAAATCAGCTCCATCAATCTGAAAGAGGTTGTCAAAGGGTCCCATTTTATGGGGGGATTTTACTCCCAGCATTGTGACCTGTTGTCGGGAATTCAGTGTCTAAGCCTGGCTGCACCACCCACCAGTAAGAGTCTGCAACCAGAGGCAGGGGAACCTGGAGGCTCCCTTCTCCACTAGGTTTCAGCCCAGGGCTCTGTGAATAGCTATTCAGATATGCAGCCTGGGGGGTTCACTTCCTACTGCATTCTCAGCCCCTCCAAAGACACAGCTAGGGGCGATTTCTGGACTCACAAGGGATTGTTAGGTAACAGGGACCTGGAGGCTCTTTGTCTTCAATCTCAGTCCCTCATTCCGAGGCTCCTAGCTTTTGGTAGCTCTGCAGCAGAGTTTGCTCCAGGCAGTATGACATGCCTATGGCCTCTCTGTATAAGCTACCAGCACAAGACTGCTCCCTTGCTCTGCCCACTCTGGCTAGGCTGCATCATTCCCTTTTGACTTGGGCCTCTATGGTGAGAATATGCAACAGGTGTGAGTGACTGGGATCTTCTGGGGCCAGACATGCTCTTTAAATCTTGGATCCTTGGTAGGGTACATATACATCACACCTGCACAATATGAATTTTATGCTTCCTGAATTATTTTAATTTCATTGACCAGTGTTGTTTGATAGCAAGAGGGTAAGACCACAGGAAATTACAGTCTTCAGCCTAAGAGAGTGTTGAGTTTGTCTCATAAGAGACTGAAAATTGGGAAGAGAGGCAGAAGCCTGAGAAAGAAACAGAGTAAAAAGTTTCTTCCAAATCAGAGACTTGTTTTAAGTCTGCACTTTGCTAAGTAGTAATTTGTCTTACCCTGAGGTCACTGGTGAAAACTCTTTGATTAAATGTATTATTAGACAGGGAGTCAGACAAGCCTTAATCTAAATTACTGTAAAGCGAACAGCCCACTCAACTTAATACAGGAAGTGTCTCACTGCCTCAGTCCATTAATTTATTTATGTGTTGGTTTGATCGTTATTAGATCTAATTAGAAAATGTGTGTTTTTCATATTTTTTTCACGTATTGAAAAATACATTTTGTAACTGAAAACCAAATTTTGGACCTGAAAATTTTGAATTACTACCAAAAAAATATATAGTCTTCATTTTTTTCAACAAACGTGGAACTTTTCTGGAGAAAGCCAACGCGTTTAGTTCAAAAATGTGTTGCTAAAAACAATTTAGGTGGAAATCTAGGTGCGGTCTATAAAATTATGGTAAATAAGGAAGTGCTATGAACTCCTCATAGCACAAGAACTAGGGTTAACAAATGAAATTAATAGGCAGCAGATTTCAAACAACAAAAAAAGGAAGTATTTCTTCACAGAAAACAATCAACTTGTAGAACTCTCTGCCAGAGGATGTTGTGAAGTCCAAGACTATAAAAGGGTTCAAAAAAGAACTAGGTAAATTCACAGAAGATAAGTCTATCCATGACTATCAGCCAGGATGAGCAGGAATGGTATCCCTAGCCTCTGTTTGCCAGAAGCTGGGAATGGGCAACAGGGAATGAATCACTTAATGATTGCCTGTTTTGTTCATTCCCTCTGGGGAGTCTGGCATTGACCCCTATCAATTGACAAAACCCTGGCTGGGATGATTTAGTTGGGATTGGTCCTGCTTTGGTCAGGGGCTGGACTCGATGATCTCCTGAGGTCTCTTCCAGCCCTAGGATTCTATGATTCCCAGTTTGAAGACAGGATGCTGGGCTAGAAGGACCTTTGGTCTGATCATTCTTATGTTCTTATAGAATTTTCAACCAGCCCTATAATCAGGATCTTATTCTTGTGTAGACCAAATTTGGGATGTGGTAGACATAATTCCTTTTTTCCAGACAGTGATCAACAGCAGACTTTTATTGAAGACCCAGAGGTGGCTTAAGCTTGTCTCCACCTTCTCTAGGTGTGGTTGGAACTTGAAGAAATTTTGTATGTTGGAACATTTAAATATGTATGAATTGCTCTCCCTCCATACATAAAAGAGGAAACAAACTTCAGTAATGGGTGAGAATTCTCCAATTCATAACATTCTAAAAGAAGCAATTTATAGTGTCATTGTAGTTGTGCTGGACCCAGAATACAAGAGAAACAGGGTTGAGTGGACCAACTTCAGATGGTGGACAGTATGAGCATTAGAGGTAGACAGAGCTCTGGGGAAGGAAACAGAGTGTGTGAGCTAAATGCAAGATGATACAAATTGTTAAATAGAAGGGGTAACACAAGTTGGAGCTTGGAGGCAGTCACTTGAAACAAAGTGGGCAACTGGAGTCCATGCATAATATCTAACCCCTAATTTCCCACTTCATTTCAAGTGACCACCTCCAACATGTGTTACTCCTTCTGCTTAACAATCTTTCCCAACTTGTTTTTAGCTCAGTTTCCTTCACCAGATGAGAAGAAGAGCTCTGTATTGCTCAGTAAAAGCTATTACCTCGCTTCCTTTGTATCTCTCTTCAAAACAAGGGATGGCTTTAATTAAGTGATGAATTATTAATGATTCTCCCATTCCTAATTTTATGTCAAGCATAGCAAGCATGTCAGAAAAAAACTGTATTAACAGAGACACTAAACAATCTCTCTAGATGCTTAATACTTTTGTCATGTTTTTAGGGTAAATATGTCTTTTATTATTTTTCCAGTCCTATTATTCAGTATGTTCCACTGAAATCTGTTTCTTTGAGGATAGCGAAAGTTTAAACATATCTACTGGAAGCTTGTTCTAGAAACCTTCATTTATGAATTGACCCTTTCCAGAAGCAATCATTTTTTGCTAAATAAATGTATTAGCATGCAAAGGTTGGAATGATTCCTTTACAGAAGGAACAACATACAGCATTCATTTAGATGTATGATTTACTCAGTGCTTCAAATCATTCTTGTGTCTTATGTTTCCAGCTGTTCAGCTACCCAAGTGGGCCACTTAAAAGGGAGTAACGTAGTGGCAGAAAAGGGAAACGGACAGCAGACAGAAGGCTCACTGTTTAGCTACGTGATTTATAAGGAGGCTCTGTACTTTACGTGGGGAATATGTGTGACTTGGCAGGTAAGAATGGTGGAAAGAAACAAGAGTTTAAGGCAAACATAGAGCTCAGCAATGCAACATGACACAACTTTTCTGTATAGCCATACAATTCTCTATCCCAAAGCACTCTGCGGAGTTAAATAGTACACAGTTAAACAAATAAGGACCAAGGGAAGGAGAGAAATGCACAAGAAACATTTTTCAGGTGAAAAAAATGAAGCTAGACAATAAGGTGGATTTATTAAGCTGACTTCATGAAAACAACATATTTTTGTGGGCAAGCTGCAGAAAAGTCCTGCGTGAAATCATGTAGAATCTTTCTGAGTGAATACAGCTGTAAGCTGAAATAGAAAAGGACACACAATGCAGCATCATTTGTTCATTCACTGTTATTTCAGTGCAGCTTTTCCTACATGGTGAAAATTTGCTGTAGCTTCAACAAACATTGTTACGGCTAAACATCTACCCAAACTACATCATTTGCCAATTTTTCTTTAACAGACGTGCACACACTCCTGTTCTACTTCACTAAAAAAAGCTTTTTGGCTTGTGTAGAGGTGACTGAGGAGACTGTATAATGGGTTTCTTGTTTAGTAGCTAATAACTTCACATAACACTTTCCTTTAATGTACTTGAAATATATGTATAAGGCTTCATTTAAATCAAAGGGGCTATGTCAAGGGACGGGCAACCCCTCAGGCTTACAGCCACTTCATCGTCGGGGTTTGCCGTCGGACACCGCCCCTTTCCGTGCTGCCCATCACCCAGTCTCACTTCATGTCCCAGTTCGCAGCCCCGCAGAGCCCTGAACCCAGTTTTAGCCCTACTCGCGGGGTGCCTCTACTTGAGGGGGACGGTGGGGGACTCGGGCCCTCCCTCGCTCCGAGTCCCGACCCAGGACCCTTAAAAAGGCGGCGGCACCCTGGTGCCGTCTGGTTGGTGGGCGCTCCCCCCGAAACTCACCAACCCCGGGGTTCTTCCCGTCCTGGGTCACTTCCTCCTTCGTCCCCCAGCTCTCTCTCTCCGTTTCTTCCTTTTCCTTTCCTCCTATTTCCTCCTCCCTCTGCCTGCTCGGCGTCTCTTTTGAACCTCCCTCGGATTCTTGTCCCGCCCCCTTCCTGGGGCGTGGGGTGATGACGTCAGCCGCGGGGACGCCTGCCTCCCTGATGCCCCGGCCTCAGGCTGCCCCTGTGCATGCTGGGCATGCGCGCCCCGAGACTGCCTGCGCCCGGCAAAGTTCTCACCGCCCGGCTGCCCCTGCTGCCGCGGTCGGGCCAGTCTCCTCCTCCCCAGAGTCTCCCCCACCCCAGGGTTGCCGGAGAGTGCGGGGGGTTGGGCGCTCTTCCCTGCGGGTGCCCGGCGCCCCGTCACACATCCCCCTCTTTGAGTTATTAGCCGTCATGTCGATCACCTCCTCCTCTTCTTCCATCACTCGTGAGAAGAAATCCGCATTTTTGTGGGCCGTGCCCGGGCGATGCTGCACCTCAAACTTATACGGTTGTAACGAGAGATACCACCTCATTACCCTGGGATTTGATTCCTTCATTACCTGCATCCACCGCAGCGGGGCATGGTCCGTTATTAACTTAAAAGGGTTCCCCAGCAGATAATATCTTAATGCTTCTATGGCCCATTTAGCCACCAAGGCTTCCTTTTCGATGGTAGCATACCGTTGTTCCCGTGGGAGGAGCTTGCGGCTCAGGTAGGCTACAGGATGTTCCTGCTCATCCACCTGCTGCGCCAATACGGCTCCTAACCCGGTGGCGGATGCATCAGTCTGTAGAATAAATTCCTTTGAGAAATCGGGTTGTGTTAAGACTGGGGCCTGTGTTAACACCGTCTTTAGCTGGTGGAAGGCCCACTTACTTTGCTCCGTCCAGGGTACCTGTCTAGGGCTGCCCTTTCTCGTTAGGTCTATCAAGGGCACCGCTATTGTTGCAAAGTTCGGGATAAACCGTCTATAATATCCGGCCAGTCCCAAAAATTGTCTGACCTGTTTCTTTGTTTTGGGCGGCTGGTACTCCGCCAACGCCTGTACTTTACTTGCTAGGGGTTTTAGGCGGCCTCTCCCCCACCGTGAACCCCAAATAAGTTACTTCACTCTGTCCTATGTGACACTTTTCGGGGGTTTGCTGTGAGCCCTGCCTGTTGCAGAGCGTCTAGGACCGCCCGTAGGTGCTGAAGATGGGCGGCCCAAGTCCTACTGTATATGACAATATCGTCAATATATGCCGCTGCATAGGCCTGGTGCCCCTTAAGCACCCTGTCCATGAGTCTTTGAAAAGTTGCTGCGGCCCGTGAAGTCCGAAAGGCATTGTTTTAAAGTGGTAAAGCCCAAAAGGGGTGGAGAAGGCCGTTCTTTCCTTAGAAACTGGGGTCAGGGGAATTTGCCAATACCCCTTCGTGAGGTCCAGGGTTGATATATACTGTGCCTGCCCCAAGCACTCTAAAAGCTCATCGACCCTGGGCATGGGGTAGGCGTCAAAGCTGGAGATTGCGTTAACTTTTCAAAAGTCTATACAAAACCTCACTGACCCATCCGGTTTTGGGACCAGGACAATAGAGCTACGCCACTCTCTACGTGATTCCTCTATAACCCCAAGGTGCAACATCTTTTGTATTTCATTCCTTACTGTGTCCCACATTTTCCTGGGGAGGGGGCGTACTGGTTCTCGGACTCTACACCCAGGCTTAGTGGCGATATGATGGCTTATCTGATCGGTGCGCCCCGGTTCTCATCTGACCACTGCTTTGAACTCGTGAAATAGTTCGTATACATCTTGTTTTTGGGTGGGTGTGAGGCCGGTCCCCACATCCAGGGGTAGGGTCGACTCCAAGTCCCCGGCCCATGGCCCTAGTTCAGTGGGCCGGGGTTGGGGGTCTATGAACAGACTCTCCCTCGGGTTCCATTTTTTTAGCAGGTTCACGTGATAGACTTGTGTACCCTTTTTCTTCCCTACTAAGCGTACCTCATAATCTACCGGCCCCACCTTACGGATAACATCGAAGGGCCCTTGCCATTTTGCTAATAGCTTCGACTCACTGGAAGGCAGGAGGAGCAGGACCCGGTCACCGGGTTTGAACTCTCGGGCCCGTGCATCACGGTTATAATAAAAGATTTGTTTGTTTTGGGCCTGTCTTAAATTAGATTCCGTGAATTCCCCGAGCTTTTGTAGCTTCTCTCGGAGGCGGAGGACATAAGTAACTGTCCCTTGGGCCCGGGTCTCCTGCTCTTCCCAGCTTTCTCTTAATAAATCTAAGATGCCCCGTGGTTGTCTCCCATAAAGCAGTTCAAACGGGAGAACCGGTCGAGGCCTGCGGGACTTCCCGGACGGCAAATAGCAGGGCCAGCAATAACTTGTCCCACTCTTGGGGGTCGCTCTCCGTGAAACGGCGGAGCATGGCCTTTAAGGTGCGGTTGAACCGCTCCACCAACCCGGCCGTTTGCGGGTGGTAGACCGAGGTCCGGAGCGTTTTAAAGCGCAGGAGACGGCACAATTCTGCTATGAGTTTAGAGGAGACGTTTGTCCCCTGGTCTGTCAGTATCTCGCGAGGGATCCCTACCCGGGAAAAGATTTTCACCAACTCCCCTGCTAATGTTTGGGCGGTCGTGTTCCTCAAGGGTACCGCTTCGGGGTACCGGGTGGCGTAATCCACCAGCACTAATATGTGTTGATACCCTGCCTTGGACCGTTCCAGGGGACCCACAAGGTCTAATGCGACGCGGTCGAAGGGTATACCTATTACTGGAAGGGGCACCAGTGGGGCTTTTGTGACCTCTCGGGGTCTGACGAGTTGGCATTCAGGGCAGGAATTGCAGAAGTCCCTCACTTCCCTATGCACTCCCGGCCAGAAAAACCTCCGGGTTATTCGTTGTAAGGTTTTTTCTCTCCCTAAGTGTCCAGCCCACGGGTTGGCATGCGCCAGCTCGAGAAGTCTCCGCCGCAATGGTGTCGGCACTATCAATTGTCTCAGGATTTCACCTCCCTCCCCTGTTTTCGTTATCGGTATAGCCGGTCCCCCCGCACAGCAAAATAGGGGCCCTGCCTCACCTTTTCTTCCTCGTCCGTCTCGTCGTCCCCCTCGCACGCTTGTTCCCAGGCTCTACTCAGCGCCGGGTCCTCGCGTTGCTCCTGCACAAAGTCGCTCGATATCTTGTTTCTCTGTTCCAGTTCCGACTCCTGTAGTGCTCCTGGCTCTTTCCGCGGTCCGTCTTGGGTCTTGGTCCCTGGGTTCGGGTCTTGCCCTACCCTTCGGTTAGCCAGTACGCTTTCGATTCTACGAGCTTGGGATCCTTGAGCCGGTTGCGGGGTCCAGGTCTCCATTAACCGCCGGAAACCCGGCCAATCCCGCCCCAGTAAAACGGGGTATTCCAGGTGGTCTGCCACCGCCACCTGACAGACCGCTTCCTCCTGCCCATCCGATAATCTCACCCAGGCTGTATGATAGGGCCGGATGTCCCCGTGAACGCATTTCATCCAAATCAGGGCCCCGGCGGGCTCGGGCTGGGGCACCAATGATGCTCGGACCATTGTCTGGCCACAGCCTGAATCTACTAAGGCCCAAACAGATTGCCCGTCTACGTCCATCTTTATTAATACTTTTTCCCCCTCTCGTGGGCGTGCCCTCCGGCTAGGGGCTACGACCCACCCGAACGAGCAGTCTATAAATGGACAGTCCCGTCGGAAGTGGCCCTCCTGGCCACATTCATAGCATGCACCCCTGTTGCTGGCCACCATTCCGGGCTTGTCTATTAACTCCTCTTTATCGGGTGCTCTTTCCCCCTTCCTTCCTTCCTCCAGGGGCCCTTCCCTCTGGGGTACGGCGTAGTCCCGGCCCAATCTGTCGGCTCCTCCTTGCCCCCGTCCTCGGCCGCCACGTGGGGTCTGGGCCCGCCCCTCTGGGAGGTGCTGGCTTGATCCCCTTCCTGGGCCCTGAGGCCCTTCCCCGGCTCCCTCGGCAGCCAGGTAGGCTTCCATTAACATGACTGCGTCGGTCAGTGTCGATGGTTGTTGTCGACATACCCATTTCTGGGGGTCACTAGGGAGTATGTGGAGGAATTGCTCTAAAACTATCATGTCGACCAGCTGAGCACTGGTCCATCTGTCTGGCTCTAACCACCTCCGGCATGCTTCCCGCAGCTTTTGAGCGACCGCCCGTGGGCGCGCTCCCGCTGGGTAGCGTTCCTTCCTAAACTTTTGCCTAAATGTCTCGGGAGTGACTCGATTTGATCTAGGATGGCTTCCTTTACCTTATAATAATTAAGTGCCTCCCGGGGATCCAGGCTCCTGCAAGCCAACTGAGCAGCTCCGGAGAGATAAGGTGCCAGCAATGTGGCCCAATGGTCTCCGGGCCACCATGCCGCCGTGGCCACCCGCTCAAACGTCTCGAGATACGCCTCCGGGTCATCCTGAGGCCCCATTTTGGTCAACCGGATAGGCAACTGAGGAACGCCTTCCTGCCCTTCTACTGCTCCTGCCCTGGCCAGGGCCGCGCCCTGATGGAGCCATGTTTCCCTCTGGGCTTGTTGCTGTTCCGTCAGTTCCCTAATTAACTGTCTCTGTTGTTCCTGCTGCTGGGCTGCTAATTGTTGCAGCAGTTGGGTTTGTAGCTGCTGGTGTTGGCGTTGTTGCTCCGAGAGCCATGTCCACACCTCTTTGGCTTCCATGATCACCAAGAAATTTTTTTTTTTTTTTTTTTTTTTTTTTGCCACTGCCTAAAAGTGGGGTTTGATCATACCCCCATTCTCCACCATCTGTCAAGGGACGGGCAACCCCTCAGGCTTACAGCCGCTTCATCATCGGGGTTTGCCGTTGGACACCGCCCCCTTCCGTGCTGCCCGTCACCCAGTCTCACTTCATGTCCCAGTTCGCAGCCCCGCAGAGCCCTGAACCCAGTTTTAGCCCTACTTGTGGGGTGCCTCTACTTGAGGGGGACAGAGGGGGACTCGGGCCCTCCCTCGCTCCGAGTCCCGACCCAGGACCCTTAAAAAGGCGGCGGCACCCTGGTGCCGTCTGGTTGGTGGGGCGCTCCCCCGAAACTCACCAACCCCCGGGGGGGGGGGTTTCCTTCCCCGTCCTGGGTCACTTCCTCCTTCGTCCCCCGGCTCTCTCTTTCCGTTTCTTCCTTTTCCTTTCCTCCTATTTCCTCCTCCCTCTGCCTGCTCGGCGTCTCTTTTGAACCTCCCTCGGATTCTGGTCCCGCCCCCTTCCTGGGGCGCGGGGTGATGACGTCAGCCACGGGGACGCCTGCCTCCCTGACGCCCCGGCCTCTGGCTGCCCCTGTGCATGCTGGGCATGCGCGCCCCGAGACTGCTTGCGCCCGGCAAAGTTCTCGCCGCCCGGCCGCCCCTGCTGCCGCGGTCGGGCCGGTCTCCTCCTCCCCAGAGTCTCCCCCACCCCAGGGTTGCCGGAGAGTGCGGGGGGTTGGGCGCTCTTTCCTGCGGGTGCCCGGCGCCCCGTCACAGGCCATTTGTAGAGTAAGGTACTATTTAACCTGAAAATGAATGGCTCAGTCTGGCCCATAGTATCTTTAGTATCTTTTTTTTTTTTTTTTTGTGGGGAGGGGGGACTTTTTTATGTCAGACCAATATAGAATCAGCCAGGAAATGACCAGAACTTATTTTACAATGATTTCAAAGGCAAATTATAATAGTTCTTGGAAGGTCACAGAGCTCATGCAGCAGATTCTCTTTTGCATACATAAGAGGCATATTTCAACTAAAGGATACTGCTATTGTTCAGCAGTTCTACTTCATTTTTCAGCTCACAATAGGAGGAAGAGCCAACCATAAGCATATAGGTGTGGGAGTGACTAATTATAAGGGCCACGTTTTTAAAGGTATTTAGTCATCCAAATATGTGGTTGGGCACCTGGCTGGATTTTCAAAATAGCCTAAGCAGATTAAGCTCATAACACACAACTAGTCATCTAAATCCCATTGACTTTTGAGTATATTTTTAAGTTGCAGAGTTATTAATTCTCAGAGGAGGTTTGTGTGCACATTAGTCTAACTCCTCCTTTTTCAAGAACTCAGTCATGCAGGTGCCAAATTTCCAAACATCTCTGAGATTTCTTTCTTTTTTTTTTCCTCCTGAGTTTGCATACAGGGTTGAGAACTGGCCAGACTTTTTATGGGTATAGAGTTTCAAGGACACATGTTTAAATTATCATGGTTTCTTAACAGAGGTGTAGACAGATGATCCCTGGAAATTTGAAGCTAAAATTAAATTCTATTATATGCATTTGTTAGCTATAAATAATCTCAAAATGTAATAAATCAGTTGTGAATCAACATTATTTAAATTACAAAAGTTCAGTTTCAAAAGTTCAACTACATTTTAGTTTATTGAGCACTGAAATGGACTAAATCAAATAAGTCAAATTTGCCAGCTATTGGCTTGATCTTCAGTGACATCAATAGCTATAGTCTTATTTTGTTACTTCATAGTTTCTTGGTTATCACAATAGGACTGGAATGCCTCATGGATCCTCTTTTAAATATTCTATCTTGGTTCTCCTGTGACCAAATTACAGAACTGTTGCATTCTTTCTAGAGAGGAATGCAAATGCAGCTGAGCGAAATTGCAAATGAAGCGCGGATTTGAATTTCCTGTGCTTCATTTGCATAATCGCGTCGGGCGCTATTTCGAAATACCCTATTTCGAAAAAAGAAACGCTGTCTAGACGCAGTTATTAAACCTCCTGGCTACGTCTAGACTACATCCCTCTGTTGGCAGAGGGATGTAAATGAAGCACTGCAAAAGGGCAAATGAAGCTGAGATTTAAATATCCCGTGCTTCATTTGCATAATCCCGTAATGGCGCTCTTTCGAAAAAGTGTTATTTCGAAATTGAAACCGCAGACTAGACGTGGTTCTTTCGAAAATGGGGCAATTTTTTGAAGGATCCTGTAAACCTCATTTTTTGAGGTTTTTGAGGTTTACAGGATTTTTCGAAAAAGCGCTCCGTTTTCGAAAGAATCACGTCTAGACTGCGGTTTTAATTTCAAAATAGCACTTTTTCGAAAGAGTGCCATTACGGGATTATGCAAATGAAGCATGGGATATTTAAATCCCAGCTTCATTTGCACTTTCGAAGTGCTTCATTTACGTCCCTCTGCCGACGGAGGGATGTAGTCTAGACGTAGCCCATTTTATAAGGAGTAAGGGTTATTTCGAAAGTAGGGTTTTCTTTCGAAATAACCGCGTCTACACAGTGTTTCTTTTTTCAACATAGAATATTTCGAAATAGCGCCCAGAGGTGATTATGCAAATGAAGCTCAGAAAATTCAAATCCGCGCTTCATTTGCAATTTCACTCAGCTGCATTTGCATTCCTTTCTCGAAAGAGTAATGCAGTGTAGACATACCCTTAGTAAATTCTGCCTTTTCTGGGCACTACCAAAGTTTATGGGAGCATCAATGACATAATCTGTGTAAAGTATGTATAGCCAGATTTATTTAATCCCATTGGATGCTTCTTTGTAACAACAACTCCTGGGGTGACCCCATAATCATTATTCTAATGTAAATCATTCAAAATTTCTCAAATATGTAAATGAATTGGCAAAGACACCCAGTCATCCTTTCTACTGCTGTGCCCTCTGAGATGATGGCTATTTGGGCATAGATGTGGTTCTAATTCAGCTGTGTAGCTGATTAGAGTACACATTCTGTTCTTCGATATACATAAGTCACATTTGGTAATTTCTCAACAGAGAACATGTGCATTGTATATTGTTTTATGGTGCTACCTTTTGATTAGTTCCACCCTTATTTCCCGGTACACCTCCATAGCCTTTCTCCCCAGGCCTTTTCTCAGTATACTTCCTGCTCTTGTACAACTTCCAAGCTCTTTATGAGGAACCCTCTTTTGGAAATAGCAGAATGTGGCATGGATGTGAAGCAGAAAAAGAAGAAAAGAAAAGTGCTCTCACTGTGCAAAATCCTTAAAATGATGAGTTGATACCTCATAAGAGATTGCAAAATAGTCTGACAACCAACAGAAAGATAACAGGTATTATTGAAGCCTGCAACACCCAACTTTTCATTTCACAGCCTAGTTGAATAAGGTGGTTCCTGGCAACTGTAAACATAGTCACACCTCTGCAATTCCATTTGAGTGTAGGAGTGGGCTCCCTTCTGAAGTTATGACGCCATATTGGGAAGCTGACACCCTCCTAATGATATTAGTCACTTAGAAATCTTCCTAGGTGGAGTAGGTAACGCCACTCATTGCTGTTCTGCCAATGTCGTTACTAGTTTCTAAGCTTCATTTTTAGGAATGTGGGCTTCGATGGTTCCAGAGATAAGATCTACTGCAATCCTCAGTTCAGTATCTTTTCTCTTGAATTCTGTTTTTATTTGTACTTCGTTAATTTAATCAATTTTATAATAACATTTTAAGCAAGATTTTCTACCTTCTGAACTTCGCTTATTCTTTACAAATTTTCTTTCTTTTTGAACTCATTTCACCCACTACTTTCTTGGGTTTTCTAATCTTCCTGAGAAAAAAAATCCATGTTAGCCCATTTTAGAGCTTATACATTGTGCTTTCCATCCTGACTCAACTGTGGGGATTTAATTTTGTAAAATCCATTTTCTTTCTGTATGTTTGGCAGACAACTGCTTCAAGGAGCCCCCTTTGTGTGTGGGTAGCTTTGGAACATTTTTTCTTAGGGTTCCAAGTAAAAAAAAACCTAAATGCTTAGGCAGTAACACAGAGCACCATAGTAGAGCCAAGTGTGTGTCCCAAGCTTGCTGCTTTGCTCTGTGGCTTGAGAATGCTACAGAACAGCTCACTTCTTTGACTTCAACAAACTTGAGGACAGATGGGAGAAGCCCAGCCCTCCATGGCTAGTGGAATTGTTGACTGTGTGTGGGGTTATTAGTAGCAAAATGGGGTGAGGGGAGGATATCCTTGCTGAGAGCTATTCCTAAATGTAATTATAGGTTAAGCCTAGTGAAACGGTTCAAAACAAAATGTGCTAAGCACGTGGCTTTCCTTTTGCAGCTCTCCCGCAGGAACCAGGGTTTTGGCTAAACTATCTACATCTGCATCAAGACAAACAGCTGTAGATCCGTGGCAGGAGAACACCACAGACGCCGTGCATTCCTTTGTAGAACCTGGGCGGTGCTAGTGGTTGTTGTGAACCTTGGAGATCAAGTTATCCTGTAAGTGTGGTGTTTCTCTCTTTCCAGTGTCTTCTCCCCTTTCAGTCCACTAATTGGGTAACCATGATTCTAGTAATTGCACTCCTGCAGCTGATAGGATAATTAGATAGAGTAACAGTAATTGATTGTCCCGTGTTACTTTTCTTTTAATAATTACTTCGTCTCTACTGACATTTGGGCACCAAATAAGTAAAAATCTCTTTATATGTTTCTTGTTACTTCACTGGTGTTAATTGCTTTCTACAGGAGGATGAGGATTAATCCTCCACTCACGTCACAATATTAAATTTATTCAGAGTTGCACCCAGTTCCAAATTTGTCATTACAGTGAAAAATCCAACTCAGCAACTTTCCAGATCATACAGAGCATCGGGATTTCCTGAAGCTGGTCCCATGTTATCCAACATTCCTTCTGTACATTGAATGGGTGAAAAGGTTCTAATTGAAATGAGAACCAACCTAGAAGTTCACCCTGTGCTTGAGCTGAGTGTGAACTTAACCCCTGCACTTCTTCTACTGGGGAAGAAATAATATTACTTAGTAGTGTCAGCTTTTCTGAAGTACGCATTGCCACAGTGTGTAGGCACTATTATGTAACGTTAGGAAAGGGACAAGTTCTTTCACTTTCTCCCTTGAATAAAAGCTGTTTACTTTGGAGAAATTAAATCCAGGCAGTTATTCCCAGGAGTAGCATTGGCAGTTTGCAGCAATGTAATATCTCATACTCTAGGAGCAGGCCTGACGAATAAAGCCGGGGTAGCAAGACCTCTCACTCAGCCTCATCTCTGTTGGCATTGAGTTCCACAGCTGAGAACACTCTTTCCTTTTCTAACCACCAGAACTGCAGGACTAGTTGCCGTGTTGCCCAACACAATCATTCAAAAGTCATGAGATTTTAAAAAAATAATATCAAAGTTTGAGTTCTTTTTCTTTGCCTTCTGGTTTCTGAGTCTTTGAGGTTCCCTCAGGTCACATTGTCTGACTTGTCTTTGCAAGCATGAGGGCTAGAAACTTCCTGGCTTTAAAAATGAAAGCCGAGGCTCTCGCATAACTGCTTGACTCTGGGAGATGGGGCGCAAAGAAAAGCCCCAGAAATGGTGAGATTATGGACTCAGTCTGAAGAGTAAACAAGAGAACAGTGAAACTTGTGACGTGCGCCAGCCAGGGCCATGATAAAATCTGAGGAACACCCAGATTCCGCATTTGCAGGTCTAATCTGGATAGTCCGGGCTTGTCCAACAGCATACATTAAAGAAGCTGTCTTTCAAGCAGGCCCATAACAGAACCAGAGAGAATTCTATATGTTTTGCAGGATGAAGGGTCATGGGCTTGTGTGTCCGTGTACTGAAGGAGTGGGATTGTGCTCATTTAGTGCAGCATTCTGACCATTTAGTAGCAGGTGGAGTATAGCATCCAGAAATACCATGCCACATTTCTTGAGGCCTCAAGAACATAAAACATGCTATTAAGTGATCTTAGACTCTGAGTCATGATAACACTATTAACTGGGTATATGTCTACACCAGGAAAGACATGGGGGGGAGTAAAAGGATAATCCACAACCTTATACCTCAGACTTATAGAGAACAATTGCTAAATATTACCCTGACTATCCCTATTACTGGGCAAAAGACTTTGAGCCCACATTGTTAAGAATTTCTTTTGGACATTTCAGTGTGAACAGGGTATTACTGCATGTCTTGCAAGCCAGAGGAGTGGGGAAGCCATGAAACATAAGCAAGCTGCCCTTGTACCCAGGCCTATTAAAACCATTTCCTTTCAAAGAGTAGGAGTTGCTTTCATGGGACTACTGGGCAGAGCTTTTGACTCTTAGTGGTAAATTACTGGGCCTTGAAAGTGTGTCACAAGTCCAATAAATTCAGATACTTTGGCAGATATATTTGGTTAGATTTTCTCATGGCGATATCTTCTGCAATGGTGATTTTAATTTTAGAATGAATAGGAGACTTTTGGAGAAACATGGACTGAAGCTGCAATATTATTACTATATTGACCCCAAACCAATTGGCTGATTGGCTGATTTTCAAGGGGTTGGAATTATTAATCTTATCTGAATTTATTAATATCAATATGGGGAACCGCTAAACACTAATTTAACCATAAATTTCTATATTAAATCCAAAGGCCCTTATACAATTGCTCTACACATATCTAAAATAACTAAATAATAAGCAATTTGCTACATCCAAACAGTAACAATACATTTATAAGTATTTGCTCAAGATACTTTTGGGCTAAATCCAGGGGTGCTTAGACCCATATTGGTCAGCTCTAGTGTGGTCAGGCAAGTATTGTAATGGACCCTGTAAGAGTTTACTTTTTATACCCTTTAACAAGCAAGTGACATCATTGCCAATTACTGACTTCAGCTACTGACTTTATTTTCAGTCTTAATCCAGATAAGATTTACAATCTTCTTTCTTCCCAAGGCCTTTCCTTCCCTCCTCCTTGCTGTCCAATAGTTTTCCTATTGCACCTGAGGTTACCTAAGCTTTTACACTGGCGTGTGGGCTGGGGAAGGGCCATGTTAGCTTATTTTAAGATGCTTTCTCATTTGATTTAAAACCATCGGCAGACACTGTAGTGGTCAGAGGCCTTTTTTTTAGGAACTTCCATTTATGTCATTAGTAGGGTTACCAGGTATTCATAAAAAAAATACCGGACACACTTCATGGGGGGAGGGAGGGAGAGGGACTGGCCAGGAGGGGAGCGGTGCTGGCCGGGAGGAGGGGGGGGCTGGGAAACAGAGCTAATGCGGGGAGGGAACAGGGCTGGCCGGGGCAGATGGGGGCCGAAGGAAGCAGGGCTGGTCGGTGGGGGTCGGGTGGAGCGGGCTCACCGCAGGATATCAGCGGGGGCAGCTGGCGGGGCGGAGCTGGCCAGGAGCTCAGGAGGAGGAGGATGGGAGAACTGGCCACTGGAAGCAGGGCTGGTGGGGGGGTTGCAGCGGGGTTGGCCGGGGAAGATCCGGAGCAGGAACCGGCCAGCGGGAGGCAGAGCAGGCGAGGGGAGTGAGGGGAGGACCTGGCTGGGGAAGACCAGGAGGAGAAGTCGGGGAGAATCAACCAACCGGCCAGCTAGGAGGGGGCAGGGTAGCGAATCCGCCGGCCCGGAGCAGGACTGACCCAGGCTGGGCAGATCCCAGGGTGCTATCTCATCCCGCGTGAGTCAGTCTGGCTGTGGCTCCACCACGCGCTTCACCAGCGCTCAGGAGCATGGACCGGGCTGCCCCTCCTCCTCCTCACACACAACCAGGGCTCCCAGCGCTGATCGCGCCCCTCCTCCCAGTCACTGCCCCCGCACCCGCCAGGCTTCCGTCTGGCGCCCAGCCGGAAAATCAGGAAATAACGGACATTGCACATGTCCGGTATTTTCTGGATTTTTTAACCGGACAGAGGGCCCAAAAACTGGACTGTCCGGTAGAAAACCGGACACCTGGCAACCCTAGATTAGTTATGCTTTATACCAGACATCCTCTCTACTTCTTTCCTTCTGGCCATATCACTGATGATTTTCAAGGCCTTCCTTCTACATACATATCAGGGCCTTTCTTTACAACACATACATATTTGCTTAACCAAACTTAAACTAACTTTCATTCTTTAACTTTATACTTGCCCTACAGAAGGTTTCATAAGTGATCTCTCTCTCTCCTGCTATCCATCTCCACCCTCTGGCAAACAGAGGTTAGGGACACCATTCCTTACCCATACTGGCTAATAGCCATTAATGGACTTAACCTCCATGAATTTATCTAGTTCTCTTTTAAACCCTGTTGTAGTCCTAGCCTTCACAACCTCCTCAGGCAAGGAGTTCCACAGGTTGACTGTGCACTGTGTGAAGAAGAACTCCCATTTATTTGTTTTAAACCTGCTGCCCATTAATTTCATTTGATGGCCCCTAGTTCTTATATTATGGGAACAAGTAAATTACTTTTACTTATTCACTTTCTCCACACCACTCGTGATTTTTTAGACCTCTATCATATCCCCCCTTAATCTCCTCCTTTCCAAGCTGAAAAGTCCTAGTCTCTTTAATCTGTCCTCATATGGGACCCGATCCAAACCCCTAATCATTTTAGTTGCCCTTCTCTGGACCTTTTCTAATGCCAGTATATCTTTTTTGAGATGAGGAGACCACATCTGTACGCAGTATTCAAGATGTGGGCGTACCATGGATTTATGTAAGGGCAATAAGATATTCTCCGTCTTATTCGCTATCCCTTTTTAAATTATTCCTAACATCCTGTTTGCTTTTTTGACTGCCGCTGCACACTGCGTGGATGTCTTCAGAGAACTATCCATGATGACTCCAAGATCTCTTTCCTGATTAGTTGTAGCTAAATTAGTCCCCATCATCTGGTATGTATAGTTGGGGTTATTTTTTCCAATGTGCATTACTTTACATTTATCCACATTCAATTTAATTTGCCATTTTGTTGCCCAGTCACTTAGTTTTGTGAGATCTTTTTGAAGTTCTTCACAGTCTGCTTTGGTCTTAACTACCTTGAGCAGTTTAGTATTGTCTGCAAACTTTGCCACCTCACTATTTACCCTTTTCTTCAGATCATTTATGAATAAGTTGAACAGGATTGGTCCTAGGACTGACCTTTGGGGAACACCACTAGTTACCCCTCTCCATTCTGAAAAATTACCATTTATTCCTACCCTTTGTTTCCTGTCTTTTAACTAGTTCTCAATCCATGAAAGGATCTTCCCTCTTATCCCACGACTACTTAATTTACATAAGAGCCTTTGGTGAGGGACCTTTTCAAAGGCTTTCTGGAAATCTAAGTACACTATATCTACTGGATCCCCCTTGTCCACATATTTGTTGACCCCTTCGAAGAACTCTAGGGGTATGTCTACACTACAGCGTTAATTCGAGTTAACTTAATTCGAAATAGTTAATTCGAATTAAGCTAATTCGAAATAACGCATCTATACACAAAAACTATTTCGAAATAGCATTTTGCTATTTTGAAATAGAACGTCCACACTGAGTGGACCCTGAACCGAAGTTAAGGCTGGCCGGAACCAGTGCCGGCAGGGCATCAGGTTAGGACTTAGTGTGTGGAGCTGCTGCCTGAGGCTAACTGAGCTCCGTGCTTAAAGGGACCCTACCACCACCCCGGACAGACAGTTCTCAGGGTTCCCTGCTTGCTTGTCTACCTCGATGAGGGACAGCAAAGCAGTCCTGTCTTGGAGTGCCCTGAGTGCCTGCACTCGGGACGCCACAGCACTCGGCCACATGGAGCCAGAGGTTCCTCCGGGCATGCCAGTGCGTCTCGTGGGGTCGTTGCCATCAGCCCGGCTGCACTTGCTGCAGGCTGCCATCTGGGGGGTCCATTGGGGGGCTGTCAGGATCCAGGAGGCCCTGAGGGAGAGCGTCCACCCCGAGGAGCCCTCAGAGCCACCCTGGTCCTCCCCACCGGGGGCTCGTGCCCCATTCCTCCCTCACGTCCTTCCACTTACCCCTCCCTAGCCCCCCTTCCTGATATCAAATAAAAGACACTTTTTTTCAAAAATAGAAACTGGGTTTATTGAACAAAACTGGGGGGGGGGATGAACCTCTGGGGAGACTGGGGAAAGGAGGCGGGAGACAGGAGGAGAGAGGGTGGGAGAGGGGAGGGGGAAAACTGGGAGGAGGGAGCTGGAAGGGGGAAGCAATGGGAGGAAGGAGAAGGGGAAACAAAGCGCTCGGGGTGGGGATCTCATTGGGCCACATGTCTCCCAGCACAGCAGGTGCGGGGGCTCGGCGTCCCCAGGGGGATGGGAAGGAGGGTGTGGAGGTTGAGGTGGGAGGTGTGTAGATTGAGGAGGAGGGTGAGGAGGTTGAGGAGGGAGAGGCGGGAGGGGGAGAAGAAGTGGGAGGAGGAGCGGTAGCTGGGGGGGCAGCAGGCACTGGGGCGGCACGAGGCAGCACGCTCTGCACCAGGGTCTGCAGATGGGTACAGATGGCTCGACCCTGGGCAAGCAGCTCCCACCAGAACTCCCGTTCTTCCTGTGCCCACTGCTCCATGATGTGGGTCAGGGCTCGCAGGGCCCCCACCTGCTGCTCTCGGTACCCCTGCCGTGTTGCGGTCGTCCTGTGGAGCCCTCGGGTGCGGGAGCATGTCCCGGGCAGGGTGGTGAGCCCTGCACATGCAGCTGGTGCGGCTGCGGAGAAAGAAGAGAAGTGGTCAATTCTCCCTGGGGACACAGTGGGTGAAGCCCAGCCCCCCTCTGCGAGGTGAGGATGACCGTGCCCTGCACCGTCAGAGCCGCTGTGCTTGCACAGAGGCCATGGTCGGAATGTCCGGCTCTCCCCGGGAGTGGGAGCTGCCCTGAGATTGCACCCATGCCCCTGTGCTGTGTATAGTGTGGGTGAGGTGCGGGGGAGATGTTAGAGGGGGCTTGTGAAGGGAGGGCGTCCTGCTGTGTCCCGGCCCGGGGTCAGGAGCATGTCAGGTCTCTTCACACACGCGTATGGCTATCAGGCCACGGCCCTTGTGTGGCAAGCAGCTGGAGCCACCTGCCAAGGGGTGGCATGGCACATGCTTGCACATGCACTGGTTGCTGCGTGATCTGTGGTAAGCAAGGCCCACGCGCGTGGTCCCTGGTCTCCTTCCCCCCTCCTCCCCCTCCCTCCTGGGAAGGGGACAGTGATGGCACTTACATGGTGTGGCCTCCCCGGACGACCCTGGTGACTCCGCTGCTGGGACAGCTCAGGGGTCCGGCCGCTGTGGCACCCTCCGTGGCAGCTCCTCCTCTGCGCCCTGGTCAGGGCCCTCTGGTCCCAGCTCACTGCCCCCTGGGGTGACACAGACCATCCCGCCCCCCAGGATGCAGTCCAGTGCCTCGAAGTAGGGGCAGGTGTCTGCCCCTGCTGAGGAGCTGCCCCGAGTGGCCCTGGCGTACCCCTGCCGCAGCTCTTTAATTTTCAGGCGCACCTGCTCCTGGGTGCGCCTGTGGCCTTCCTGGGCCATGGTGGCAGCTATCGGCCGCGTTCCTCCGTCTAGTGCGGAGATCATGGACATTAGGGGCCTGCCCCCAAACTTCAGTGAGGTCCATGATCTCCTCACTAGTCTAGGAGGGAGCACGGCGTCTATGACCCCTGGCTGGCTTCTGGGTGCTGGAGGACTGGGCGGGGGACAGCTGGCTGGCACTGGCTGCCCAGCTCATGGTGGGGCCACTGGGTCGGGGCAGAGACTGCTGGCAGGCCTGGATCTGGCACGTGCCGTCTGGCCAGAGTCTACCCCTTTAAGGGCTCTGGGGCTGGAGGAGAGGAGAGGAGTTTTCCTGGTTTGGCCCAGAGTGGCCACCAGGGGAAACTGGGAAGGGCTGGAGGCCAGCTAATTTGAATTAAGTGTCTACACAGCACTTATTTCAAATTAGCTATTTCGAATTTGGCATTACTCCTCGTAGAATGAGGTTTACCAAATTAGAATTAAGTGCTCTGCTATTTCAAATTAATTTCGAAATAGCGGTTTGCATGTATAGACACTATTAAAGTTAATTCGAAATAACGGCTGTTATTTTGAATTAACTTTGCAGTGTAGACATATAGATTAGTAAGACATGATTTCCCTTTACAGAAACCATGTTGACTTTTGCCCAACAAATTATGTTCTTCTCTGTGTCTGACAATTTTATTCTTTATTATTGTTTCAACTAATTTGCCCGGTTCTGACGTTAGACTTACCGGTCTGTAATTGCCAGGATCTCCCGTAGAGCCCTTTTTAAATATTGCCGTTACATTAGCTATCTTCCAGTCATTGGGTACAGAAGCTGATTTCAAGGATAGGTTACAAACCATAGTTAAGAGTTCCACAATTTCATATTTGAGTTCTTTCAGAACTTTTGGGTGAATGCCATCTGGTCCTGGTGATTTGTTACTGTTAAGTTTATCAATTAATTCCAAAACCTCCTCTAATGACACTTCAATCTGTGACAAGTCCTCAGATTTGTCACCTACAAAGGATGGGTCAGGTTTGGGAATCTCCCTAACATCCTCAGCCGTGAAGACTGAAGCAAAGAATTCATTTACTTTCTCCGCAATGACTTTATCGTCTTTAAGTGCTCCTTTTGTATCTCGATTGTCCAGGGGCCCCACTGGCTGTTTAGCAGGCTTCCTGCTTCTGATGTATTTAAAAAACATTTTGTTAATACCTTTTGAGTTTTTGGCTAGCTGCTCTTCAAACTCCTTTTTGGCTTTTCTTAGTACATTTTTACACTTCATTTGGCAGTGGCATGAAAACATTTTGCAAGCCTCACTCAAGCAGCACAGCCAGTGGGATCAGTGTCTTTCAGAGCTATTTCTCACTGACCAAAGTATGTCTACACAGCAAAGTTCGCATACAATTAGTGCGACTTGAGTCAGCTGACCTGTGTTAGCGAACCCAAGATTTGAGCGTCTACACTGATTCTTAACCCTACTTTAAGACTTTTTTAAATCGGGCTCAACCCTGGGGCTCTGGTACCCATGCTGCCGCATGAAACCCCAGTGAAACCAATTATATACCAGACTTCCTGATACTGCTGTGAGGCGAGCCATTTCCCCCTGGGTGGAGCTGTGACAGAAAGGGGGTGCTCAATGGGCACATTCCGTCAGAAAGTGCACCTAGCTGGCAACAGAAAACAGGGATGCTTTCAGTTCCCACATTATGGATTTGCATGACCTCAATGAATGTGATTGTAGTGCACGAGTGATGGGGCTGGTAGATTGGGTTCAGTGTTTGGGGAGAGGTGGGGTTTTGATTGCCAGGCAACACAGCTGTGAATGAAAAGGAGGGTGGAGGTGATCCATAGCACGGATTGATATAAGGAAGTGACTGAAGTTTTGATTGCCGCAACTAACTGTAGAAAGCAATAGGGTTTGCTGCCTAGCTCCTAATTGTTCCTGATCATGTGTTATGCTTTATTAATGCAAATCATGAGTGTATAATAGCAAACTTTCTTGATGACAGTATAGAGCAGTGTTTCTGAAAGTGCTCCATGAAATCACTTTGAGAAGCACATTAACTGGCCACCTGAGTGTGTTTATTTACCGGTGCCATGGCCACGGAGCCTTACAGCTCCCATTGGCTCTGTTTCGCTCTTTGCAGCCAAGCGGAGCAGTGGTATAGAAGGCTTTGTTTATAAATCTGGGTTAAAACAGTACTATAGTCACCATTGCCAGACAACCAGCTGCCATCACACCACCCAAACACTAGTTAGAAAAGAACATTTCCCAGACAAACAAGAGTGCATCAGCAAGTGCAAACAAGGCAGAAACCCCTTAGCACCTCATGCCCCCAGGCCTCTTTTCCCTTATTTTCGGTGAATTTGGCATGGGGTGGAGGTCTCCACTGAAGAGAGAGTTGCATGAGGTTCACCTCTCCTGCCCAGAGACTCTGAGGCCTGATTGCATGACCGTGGCCACCCAGATGTGGAGTTCTCCAAGCTGTTTCTGGACTGAGGGAACATTGCAGGAGCCGGTAATCTTGCAGTCCTGATTGAGATGAGCTGCTCACACAGTTTTCTCTCCAGAGCTCTGTCCTACCTTAGCCACTGTTCCTGTTCCAGGAACTGCCTAGCAAGTGCATGCTCCCAGCTGCAGCCCTGTTCTGGTCCTGCTGCCTCTTGGCATGACCTTTCCTATGGTCTTAAATCCCTCTGCTCCTGGGACGGGACCCACGTGTTGACCTGCTCGAGAACTTCAACTCTCAGTCTGTGAAAACACTGGGCCAAACCTATGGCTGATATATGGAAACTGGAGTGCAAATCGCATGAATGCCAAGGACTTAGGGCACTAAACAGATGATCACTTATAATACTAGATTGTGAGGGGAAATTTGCCTCTTGTCTTTCTGTTTCCACCTTCTCTATTGCAAGCCTTCTGGGACAAAGACTGTTTTTATGTTTGCATCATGTACAGTGCTGAGTACAGGCTGTCACTGGACAAAGAACAATAGCAATAGTTGACTTGACATAGCAGTGCTCACTGAGTCGTCAAAAAGCCCCTGGCTTCACTAGTCTTAATTCTGAAACCAGATGGATGCACCTGTTTTGTAGAGGTTGCCATAACAGCAATAGTTATTGTGGCAATACACAGAATAGATGATTTAAAGGAGCAGCTGGGGATGGTCTAGAGTGTGATCATAATTGAATTAACAAAGACAGGGATACAAGTTGAGTGTCCGTTATTGTCAAATTAAATTAGAGCACATGGGTTCCTAATGATGTCTGTCAGCATGAAGATTGCACTAGATACATTGTGAAGCAGTTAATGGAATGCTGACAGGTCTGGACAAATTTCCAGTGGCCTATAACAACAACATAGACATGTACAGTCAGAAATAGATGCTTCCTTACAACGCACAAGGATAGTGCTTATCATCAGGACCTGATGCTCAAGATAAAAAAAGTGAGCTTTGCATGGCTAAAATAGCATATATAGGACACGCAGTGGGGACTGGATAATCTAATCTGAAACCAGGAAGAGAGAGACTCTTAAAAACTGGCCCATATGTACCACAAAATGCCAGATAAAGGTTTGTGTAGGTACCCCTGAAGTTTTGTGAGTAATGACATCTTTACTAGTGCTCCTCAGACAAACGTGAGGAAGAAGAAGACATCCTACAAGTCTGGATCGAAGGACAAATGTGAACAAACTTTGAAAATTCTCAAAGAAGAACTTGCAGATTTCCAGTGGTCATGTTCTTTGGTCTAGAAAAGTGTTCATCCACATGGATGAAGAAAGGCAGAACAGCCTCTCTGTAGCAGTCAACTCATTCTCAGCCAGATTCCTCAGGCTGATTGCTGTTCTCCTGGCCCAATGTGGAATTATAAAAGAGATAATAGCTACCACAGGGTACGTTTACACAGCAGTGTTATTTCAGAATAACCTAGCATGCATCTACACTACAAGCCTTTATGTATTTCAAAATAATATCCAGCTGAAGGACTTCTTACTTCAACTCATGGTAACCCTCATTTCACAAGGAGTAAGGGAAGTCGAAGAAAGAGTTTTCTTCCTTCAACTTCCTGCTGTGTAGACAGCGCCAAAAACCGAATTAAGCTATTTTGACTTAAGCTATGCAATTGTTGAGGCTGATGTGGTGTAAATTAATTCGTCTGTAGCCCTGCTGTATAGAAGTACCCATTGTGTGCACCTTGCCTTTGAGTACAGGATCTTTCGAAAATGGGTTTTTTTTTTTCAAAAGAACCGCATCTAGACAGCGATTTCACTTTCGAAATACCTGTTTTCAGAAGAACGCGTGGCCGCCATTATGCAAATGAAGCACAGGAAATTCAAATCCTGGCTTCATTTGCAATTTCAATCTGTCTAATTTACATCCCTATTTCAAAAGAGGGATGTAGTTTAGACATGCCCAAAGCCATAGTTCATAAGTGAAGTGCTGGGATTCTTTCATTATAAGCCAGATGTGGAATTAACCTTGCAAGGTAGTGTTAGTATACTTAGCTGGAAGGACCCTGGAGAGTCATATGTTGGTAATTTATACTTTGAAATTATTTTAAGTCTTTTTAAATTATCTTGTGTGAATGGAGAAGTAAAAAGTTGTGTCTTGTGAGTCAGAGTTACAGTTGTTTGGGGAACGCTTGATATGTGTTTGTAAGCATACAGATTTACTTAAATACCAGAGAAGTACGAATTGGATATTTTGACCCAGATCCTCTGGTGTAAAATGGCAGAGTTCTATTTACATCAGTTGATCACCCAGCCCTGTAATCTGCAGGAGCAGAAACCGATCTGTGTTATCTCTTGTTCGTCTCTGTGTAGTGAAGACAAGCCCAAAGACAGACCAAAGGCCCTAGCTCAGTGCTTTCATAACAAAGTGTCTGTTTTACTAGCATACCATCTGTGGCTCAGGTAGAGAAAAGAACATAATGAAAACCTCGACAGGTGCAGCTAGCAATTCCCAGAGCTTCCCTCCTCTCATATCCTGGAGCTCCTTCCCACTTGCTCTGGGCCTCGAGTCCCAATCTCTTATCTTTAAAAACAATAGCAATAATGACCCCATTACTGGAACCTTTACTGGACTCTAAAGATGGCTGAGGGATGTTGTGGGGAAACCTCCCATGTGATTGCTTCCTGTGCCATATCCGCATAGTGGCTTAAAAGAAGACTAACATTACGTGACTTGTTAGCCTGACTTCATTCTGAAGCATTACACTCCAATTTAAAGAAAAAGAGAAAACCATTTTCCTTTTCCGCTGAACAGGGAGTGAGGGGTAGATGCAGGTGAGGAAGAAGAGATGATGCCACATTCTCTTCCCAATTAAAGTGATAGAAGTCCAAATAAAATAAAACAAAGAGCAAGACCAGAAAAGGCAATTCTTGGGAAAGCCAAAATGATCAAACTTCAGTGTCTTTAGGCACATAAATCTATATAGAGGGACCTAAAATGCATCCAGATTTTCAGAGTTGCTGAGCAACTGCAGCTTCAGCTAGTGTAATCTCTAAATTTAGGCATTCAGGTTTGACAATTTGGGGTGAAATCTCTAGGTTTGATGCCATTCAGGGGCACGGGATTGACAGAGTTCCTTCAAGACCCAACATTGTCTGTAGCAGTCATGAAGAAGGGCAACAGACAAGTAACATTGATCTGTACTGTGCTATCCACAATCAGTCTGACCCTCCATGTGAAGGAGCATTGAGCCCTAGCTCAATGAAAGCAAGCAGCATGCTAAAAACATTTGTGTCACTGGAGTGGCAGAAGCAGTGGCAGAGGCTTGCTGTACTGCTGTGTGGATTCAGGCAGGCTTGTACTCAGAGCAGCTATCCTGAGACGCTGCTTGCTGCTGCCCATGCTACCGTGGCTATCTTTAGTGCACTAGCTGAGGGACTGCTAGTGTGAGTATATCTGTGCAAGCTGGAAATCGCTCCCCAGGCTCACCCTGCAAGAACTGAGATGGGCCAGGTGAACTGAATCATCTAATTAGGCTTCAAGAGGGTGGGTGGGGAAAGTTTGAGGCTGGAGGCCGTGAATTAGAGAGAAGCTTGCCTGTGCGGGATAGGCAGGGCTTCTACAAAAGACAGGAAATTGGAAGTGGAGGGGCCTGTGCAGATGGGTTGCCTAAAGTTTCTGTGTGGGAAGAGGGAGTGAAGATGCTGCAAAATCCAGAGGAGTGGAAAGGGCCAGGAGCAGTGGCTGTTTAGCCATAGGGCCTATGCCCAGAGGCCCCTGAAAAATAGGTGCCCTCATGCCATGACCATGCACTGTGGTAGAGCAAGCCCCTGAACCCTGGCTCTACACCCTTGCTGGAGCACCAGTGGTTATGGGGGGAGGACCTGCATTGCCCAGATGCAGGGTCCCACAGAACTGTAATCTGCCTCTGGCCAGGAGCAGTGCTTAATTTTTGCCAGGGCTGGGCTTGTAGCAACAATTATGAATGTAAAATAATTGCTTGCACTCTAGCACCTCTGTTATTACAAACTAAGCGCTGGCCAGGAGATATGGAAGCAGCTCGGGGAAACGCAACAAGGTGCAGGGAATGGGCCCTGGCTCCTATGTAGAGGGGTCCCTGAGTCAGAACCTGAACTAGAGGGTGAGCCTGAGTGGCGCTGTGAGGCAGTGAAGACTGCCTGAGACTGCTGGAGAGAAAGGGAAACCACAAAAGTGACCTGGCCAGAGGGCTGAGTCAGGCAGAGGCAGCAGCAGCAGCAGCTCATGGAGCAAGAGAGGGGCTGCAGATTGGCAGAGAGTGATGGGGTACAGTCTAAGGTTGTTAAATATCGACTAATTGACTAATCAAATAGTCGATGCATTTTGAATCGATTATTCGATTAGTCAATAGGGTGATTCTGCCTAGGGCTGTTGCTACACTTCAAAGGCGAAAGCACCGTATGGAGCCCGGGATCAGCTGGGAACTCCAGCTGCTCCTGGGCTCCACATGGTGCTGCTGCGTCAAAACACCGCGTGCAGCCTGACACCGGGCTCCCCGCAGTGTTTCAAAGCGGCAGCGCCGCATGGAGCCTGGGGTCAGTGAGGGAGTCCCCAGCTGATCCTGGGCTCCATGCAACACTGCCGCTTTGAAACACCATGTGCAGCCTAAGAACACTCCAGCTGACCCCCGGTCTGCATGCAGCATTTCAAAGCGATAGCACTGTACAGAGCCCAGGGTCTGGCCCCAGGCTCCAAGTGGAGCTGCCACTTTGAAATACATCCTCTTCTCCCCCTGCCCCCACTCGCTGCCTCTTTCTGATAGAGGCAGCAAGGGGGGGGAGCAACTAATTGACTAGCATGACGACTATCCGATAAGCATTTGCTTATCAGATAGTCGACTAGTCCTTCACATACCTAGTACAGCCATGGGATGGGATGTTGAGCTGATGAGCTAGTCCCCAGATTGACAAGGGTGAGACATGCAACCCCCATTAGAGAGGGAAAACACAGATTTATTTAAAATCCAAACCTTCATTTCTGCCTCAGTGACTAGCCTGATTGACCAAGATTCCCTGAATGATGCAGACAGAGATGGGATGGTGATGCCACAGTGACTCTTCAAAATCCCTCACAGCAAACACAATCATCAGGCTATTACCATGCACTTATACCACGCCTTCTACCTGAGGAGCTCAACTACTTCACAACCCATAATTAAGTCTCTTGTCAACCAATGAGTTAGGTGTGGATCATCATCCCCATTTTATAGATGCAGAAACTGAAGCACAGAGAGATTTAATGATTTACCCCAGCTCATCACGGAAGTGGGTGGTAAAACTGGGAACCCCCAGGAGAACAGAACCCCAGACCCTGACTCCTATGCCACACCTTCCCATAACACTAGCCTTTCTCCCCATAGCCACAGTCACTGCTGGTGTTGGATTACCACTGGCAATGCCACACCCTGAAAGAGGGAAACAGTTGCTGCGTGGGATTTTCCAAAGTGCTAAGCATTAGCCAAATTCTGCTCCAGCTGAAGTCAGCTAATCACTATTGACTTCAAAGAGAGTGAGGTTAAGTAAGTGGAGCCCGGTTTAAAAATTCTGCCTAACATTTGCATCTCTGATTGAAAAAAGAGCTTGTTTGGGTTGTTCTGTTTCATCTTTAGCTAGTAGCTCCTTGCAACCTCTCCCACACCCTCACAGGAATACCCACAATATTTTCCTTGTCTTCCTGCACCTCATATTCTTCAACTCTGAACTCCCCGAAATGGAGAAATCAAAGAGGAACATTCCATTGTCTAGGCAGCCTTCTATGACAAGATATTTTCTTTGGCAGCTTTGGAGAAAATATTTCTCTTGTCTTTTTTAGATATAGCTTTTTCTCTTGCTGTAAAGATAAATAGCAGAAACTGTACTAGATGAGAATAGCATGAGGCTGAAAGATGAATGTAGTAAGATGAGAGCCTGAAACATAAGCACAGGTATCACAGGCCTGGTATGAGGCCTGAGGCCTAGACAGCAATGGTCAAGACTTTGCTAATATAAAGCAAAGAGAAGCTGTGAGCAAGAGGCAGGCCCTCTGCACAGAAGTTGACAAGCACAGGGCTGATATTACAAAAACGATCATCTCTAAGAAGTACTAGGCACTAGTTGTAAGTACATTCCAGAGAGGTCATAATAGAACCTCTTGTTAAGAAACATCTTGGTCCCAACCTCCTCCCCACAAATAACAGGCATACTGGCTAGGTTTCAAGACCAGGCCTAAACTGACAGCACGAGTTGATAGCAATTGAACACTCCCTTGTAAGAGGTAAGGGGTGGTAACTAAGCAACAGGAGGTGGCAACCTGATATGTCAGGACTGGTGTGTAACTTGTTTGTATTTATGTATAAAAGTGTACCCCCAAAGAATTGTCTTTGTCCAGCTGAGGGGGCAATAATGGAATCCATATTATTGACTGAGCTAAGTCCATTTAACGGGCATATATGTGTTAGCCTAGCTGTAGACCTTTTGGTGTGGGGAAGCTAGGACCGTGCCTCATCTACAGTAAACCTGGCCGGGTGCCTTCGATCCTTGCCTGACTTTTTGGTCTTTGGGGGCTTCCTCAGGGTCTGCTGTGTTGACTTATTGCGCAGGGTCAATACAGTAAACTGGGGAGCAAGCGCATGAGTGCACACAGTTGAATGGTTAGCACCACTGAAGGAACAGGAGACCTGTCAGGATGCCACACCAGTGAATCCTGACTGCTACAATGAAAAATGTCTCTCTTGTTTTACATTGTCACAGAATAGCTGCATCTTGTGGAACAAGTCCAGAAATGATATTAGACCTCCATGCACCTATTCCCATATCGCCCCCTTCTGCTCAGACTCTCCTCATATCCGCTCCAATGATCTCTAAAGATGTGTAAATTGACATAATTTGCAGGCTGAGGAGCCAAGAGAGGGTGTATGCTAAGATAGCTATTATTGAGAGCTATTATTAAGTTAAACTTTTCACCACTTTCTTTCAGCTACTACACAGGATGCAAGTTACATTAATTAAATTCCCATAAATACTGGTACATTTGATGAACAGAAGTCTGCCTGTGTATAAAGAAATCTGCATAGATGGAAGGGGACACATGACCTCTGAATTAGGACATCTGTCTTTACTATCACGCAGGTGTCAACTATCAGTAAGGCAATATATGCATCACCATCACCTCGCACTAATAATGCCCTGCTTTCCACATGCTCATGTTATACGTCTGGTCAGGTTAGTAAAGATTAGGTTTTAATGCCTTTTATATGCTTCTTTCTTAATAGCCATGTATAAGTCATGTGCACAACCCACTCTTCTTTTCTACAACAATCTCGTGTATATTCACAGAGCATGCCTGCTTCCTTGGAGCATGGCATCTCGGTCAGCTTCCTCTTAGCCAGCACTCCAAGGCTGCGTCTAGACTGGCATGATTTCACACAAATACTTTTAACGGAAAAGTTTTTCCATTAAAAGTATTTGCGCAAGAGAGTGTCTATACTGGCGTGTGCCTTTGTGCAAAAGATTTGCTTTTGCGCAAAAGCATCCGTGCCCAGTATAGATGCTCTCTTGAGCAAGAAAGCTCCAATGGCCATTTTAGCCATCGGGCTTTCTTGCGCAAGAAATCAACGTTCCTGTCTACACTGGCCCTCTTGCAAGTATTCTTGCGCAAGAGGGCTTATGCCTGAGTGGAAGCATCAAAGTATTTTATAAGAAGCACTGATTTTGTACATTACAAAGTCAGTGTTCTTGCGCAAATTCTCGCGGCCAGTGTAGACAGGCGGCAAGTTTTTGCACAAAAGCGGCTGCTTTTGCACAAAATCTTGCCAGTCTAGACGCACCCCAAGTGTGTCTAGACTACAGGGATTTTTCGAAAAAAGTAGCCTTTTTTCGAAAAATCTTTACCTACGTCTAGACTGCCGCTGCGTTCTGTGGACAGTAAATCGACAGAACACAGTGGTTTTGTCGACGGCGGTAAACCTAGTTTTATGAGGAATAATGCTATTTTTGACAGAGATCTGTTGAAAAAAAGGAAGTGTGGACGCGGGGAAGATTTTTTTGTCAAAAATAAAGGCCTCCAGAAAGAAGCCGTGGTGGACACTCCTGCCAGACCTTTCATCTCTATTGTTCCTGCCTGTAGCCATCTTTTAAAGGCACAGGCACCCAGGAGTAGCACTGTGGCAGCAAGCCAGCTCCAAACAGGACTCTGACTGCTGAGCTCTTCCTGGTAGGGCCACTCAGAGCCACGTCCCAGGGACAAGCCCCCCGAGGCTCCCTTGGCCCCTCCAGGGACACATCCCCACAAGAAGCCAGGGGCATCAAACGCCAGGCACCCTCCTGGTCTGGCCCCAAGATCAAAGCCCTCTTGGGGCTCTGGTCTGAGGAGGAATCTCTTCAGGCACCGCAGTCCAAGAGGAGGAATGCAGACATTTATGCCAGAATAGCTGATGACCTTGTCAAAAAAGGCCACCGTCCCCGCACACTGGAGCAGGTCAGGGCAAAGGTCAAGGAGCTGTGGCAGGGGTATGTTAGAGCCCGAGAGTGCAGCTCCCACTCTGGGAAGCACCACAGTATTGTGCCTATTATGAGGACCTGGACCGGATCCTGGGGGCAGCGGAACCCCTGCCTCCCAAGAGAGTTGTGGAATCTGGGGTGGAGACCCCAGTGCAGCAGCAGCTGCAGCTCCAGGATGAGACCCCAGAGGACCAGCAGCTCCAAGAGGAGGAGGAGGAGGACACCAGCAGAAGCACAGTGACCCTGACCCTGGAGCCAGACACCCAGACACAGGAGGCCTCCCAGACAACTTCGGACACTGGGGGAGGGAAAATCAGGTGAGTGCTGTGAGGGTCCAACACATGCAGGCAGGGGAGACGGGAGCAAAGTGGATGGGGCAGTACTGTGACATGTCATGTTGATCACAGCCGGGGGGGGGGGGGGGGGCCACACACATGGCCGGCCTCAGGGAGGGCCATCCTACCCCTGCATCAGTGCGAGGCACCACCTGCTCCTGCAGACAGTGATGCCAGGCACAGGCATGGGTTGGGGACCCTGAGATTGCCACATAGCTTCAGGCCTCTCAGCAACCTGTGGGAACCCCAACTGTCTGTGCTGCTTAGCCATGGGGTATGTGTGGGGTGGGGGGGGGGAGGATGGTGGCTTGCACACCGTCTGGGCTGCAGGGAGGCCGTGGCTGCTGGCCAGGCCACACCACACTTTGCTGAGACCACATGAGCATCCCCTGAACCTAGAGGACAGGCACTGACTGCTGAGAAGGAGGGCATGCCCTCTCAGGGAAAGTGTGAGCATGCATGAATGATGACTTTTCCCTCTTGTCCTCCACAGCCTGACTAGCTGTCCAGGAGGGGAGCGCCACACCTGTCCCACCACCCAGATGGCTGCAGGGAACCCATCAGCACTGGCGCACATATTTGGACCTGATGCACCAGCACATCTCGGTCCTGCAAGGGATGCAGGAGACATTTACACAGAGGATGCAGGCAGAGGCAGAGTGGCACAGTCACTCTGGATGAGTTTGTACAGCAGCGCACTGCAATTTGCGCTGCTATCCGGGAGGCGATGGCCTTCCCCAGTCCTGTTCCTGTTCCTGCTCCTCCTGCTCAGCCTGCCCCCCCTCACCCCCTACCTCTCCTACCCACCCTCAACCCCTTCCCCTCTGCTCCCCCTCACCCCCTGCCATCCCAGACCCAGGTACAGCCCCACCTCCTGCCCAGCCCCCTACTGTCCCAGCCCACATGTGCAGCTGTCTCCAAGCAGACCTCCGCAGCCAAGGTGGCAGGGGCTCGTCATCCAGGCGGCACCCTCAGCCCTGAGCCTCCCTCCCCCCTTCCAGGTTGACATCCCCCTTCCCAGCTATGAGAGTCCATAAGGGAAGCACTTTACTTTGTTAACAAACAGTTTATTTTTCTGAACAAAAGAGTTTTATAGTTTTTGAAACAATCAGCAGTGAAATAAACTGTCAACATGTCTTCAACAATACCTGTCTCTGTTCTCAGTGTGAATGTGTACAATGTGAATTTGGGGCCGGGAGGGGCTTTGGGGGGGAAGGCACTGGGGGCATGGGGCAATCCCACATTTGGAAGACCCTGGGGAAACTCATCAGGTTCCTTGGGAGAATCGCTCCTTCAGGTCTTCCCGAATGCGCAATCCCAGCTGGTGGGCTTGCTGGATGGCAGCTGTCTGGGGCTGTTCAAAGTGCCTCCCTTCCACAGCAGCCCATGTCCCCCACACTGGAAGGAAGGCTTCCCCTTTCCTCTTCACTAGGTTGTGCAGCACACAGCATGCAGCAATCACATCGGGGATGTTGTGTCCCCCCATGTCCAGCCGAGTGAGCATGCCCTTCAGATGGCCAAAGGCGCATTCTACCTGGAAGTGAGCCCAATTCAGGTGGTAGTTAAACAGTTCCCTGCTTGCATCCAGGTGTCCAGTGAATTGCTTCATGAGCCAGGGCATAAGGGAGTACGCCGTGTCAGCCACGATGCACGTAGGCATCTGCACATCCCCGACTGCAAAGTTTCGCTCTAGAAAGAATGTCCCAGCCAGCAGCCTGCGGTAAAGGTAGGAGTTCCGGAAGATGCAGTCATCGTGTGCCCAGCCTGACCACCCAACACAAATGTCTGTGAATTGTCCCCGGTGGTCGACCAGGGCCTGCAGCACCATAGAAAAGTAGCCCTTTCTGTTGATATACTGGGCTGCTCAATGCGGTGGTGCGCGGATCGGGATGTGCTCCACCGCAGTTCAGAAATCCTAGCCCCACAAATCCGGCCACGATGGTATCCAGGTCTCCGAGGTGGACAGTCCTGTGAAGCAGCTCCGAATTGATGGCCATCACCACCTGCAGAAAGGGACAAATAGAAACACACAGAACAGGACATTAGAGGAGTTGTCTGAGCTGATGAGAGGTGTTTCCCCACCTCTCCTCTCCCAGACCTCAAGAGCCCCCCCCTCAGGCAACCCCACATCCCCCGCCCCCCCGCACCATGGCAGGGTGAGGCCAGGAGGACTTCTACCACTGCCACCCCATCCCCATTCCTCTGCCCGGTCCTGACTGCCCCCCTTATCTGCCCCCCACATCTGCCCCCCACCTCCAGGGACTGTCCCCAGAGAGTGACTTACCTCCATCAAGACGGCCCCAACAGTAGACCTCCCCACACCAAACTAGTGTCCCACCAAGCGGTAGCTGTCAGGGGTGGCCAGCTTCCAGAGGGCAATAGCGACCCGCTTTTCCAGGGTGACCCTGGCATTGTGGGGCAGGGGCAAGCCAGGCATACAGCTCCTGGAAGGTGGACTTCCGCATACAGCAGTTTCGGAGCCAAGCCTCACTGTCCCACTGCTCCATAACAAGCTGGTCCCACCAGTCTGAACTGGTGTGCAGCCTCCAAACTCACCTCTGCAGGAATAAGTTAGGTGGCAAGGGGAGTGGGGCTGCAGCCCAAATGAGGGGCTTAAAGCTGGGCTCTGAATCCAGCTCTGCTACAAACATCATGATGGTCTCATGAAAATGCAGCAGAACTTCCAGCATCACAGTGTGGGGCCATCGCCTGCCCAGGGGCAGCTCAGGCTCTATGGCCAAAAACTCAGTGAAAAGCAGAAAAAAACCCTGAAAATAAACTGCTGTGGTGTCCAAGGAAGCAGGGCAACCAGAGCAAGCACTGCAGCTTTGCTTTCCCTCCAGAGAGGTAGGCAAGCCAGAAGAAGGAGCAGAGCAACGGCTGTCCAGGGGGATCCCCTTTAAGCATGCGTCTCTGCAAAGGGCATGCAGGAGCACCTGGAAATAAAGGCTGCCCCCATGCCCTGCCAGAAGCTCTTCCAGGTGCCTTTTTTTTTTTTCGAAAGAGCGTCCGGCAGTCTGGAGGCTCTTTTTCAAAAGAGCAGATTGATGTTTCGATCCGCGTCATGCAAACTAGACGCTCTTTTTCGACAGTGGCTTTTTCGAAAAATACTTTCGAAAAAGCCTCTGTCGAAAAAAGGAGTGCAGTCTAGACGTACCCCAACTGACCCACAGATTTCCTGAACTAAAAGCATAAACTGTTACAGGTTGAAATAAAGCCCCTTATTTGTGGCCAAAACAGCTCTTATCTTCTGCAGATTGGCACAGAGGGGGCAGGTAACACGCTGGCTCGCTACCAGGTTATACATCCTTTACATGAACATCCTGTACACAGTTGTGTCTCAGACTCCTTGGCTGTGTCTAGACTGGCAAGTTTTTCCGGAAAATCAGCCGCTTTTCCAGAAAAACTTGCCAGCTGTCTACACTGGCCGCTTGATTTTCCGCAAAACTTGCCAGCTGTCTACACTGGCTGCAATGACGATCTAGTGTGCGAAATCAGCCGCTTTTCCCGGAAATGCTTTGCCGCTCCCGTTCGGGCAAAAGTCCTTTTTCCGAAAAACTGTTGCGGAAAAGGGCCAGTGTAGACAGCTAGCTAAGCTAATGCTTTTCTGAAAAAGCAGAATAAATGGAAAAAAGCGGTTTGCACGCCTGGAGACCCCATAGGAGCCCCGGACTTCCTGGTAACCCGAGCTCTTAAAGCAGTTGCAGGCTGCTGAGTGCACATGGCAGGAGAGTGCCTCAGGCCTGCGACTGAGGTCTGCCACCTTGCCCCTGCTGTGACCAGCAGCCATCAGAGCCCAGCCATGGCAGCTCCGGGTGGTGAGCCACCTGCACCCCCAGCGCAGGAGGCCCCCAGGGGCCGCAAAAAACAGGCTCCCTCCTGGACCCCCAAGGAGCTGGAGACCCTCCTTGACCTACGGCAGGAGGAGGAGGGTCTCCATGATACCCGGTCCCGGCGCCGCAATGCGGATATATTTGGCTCTGGCCCACCAGGGACACCCTGCCCGGAACATTGAGCAAGTCCGGGCAAAGGTGAAGGAGCTCCAGCTCGGGTACGTGAGGGCCAGCGAGGGCAGGGGGGCAGGACCAGACACCTGCCCCCATTACGACCGGCTGCATGCCATCCTGGGCCAGCCAGCCCGCAAAGCCCGGACGTGCCGGTGGACACCTGCCAGCGCCCCCCCGTCATCCGAACCACCGAGGCGGGGGAGGGAGAGGACAGCAGCAGCGCTTCAGGAGAGGAGACCAGCGTTGCCACCCAGCAGGCCCCCTCCAGCAGCTCCTCCGAGGCCGGGGAAGGATCCACCGGTGAGTCTTTGCAGTTTGCACTCACAAGGGCGGAGGGCGGGGGTGGAGGAGCCAGGCGCCCGGAGGGGGGAAGGGGAGAGCATGTCACTCAGGCCACGTGAGCTGCACGCTGTGTAGCATTAGGCAGCAAGCAGCACGTGCAACCACGTGCAGCCTGGTGACCGAGCGGCACATGGCCGCGGCAGGCAGCTGCAGGGCACGCCTGGGACCGTGCTGCTCACACACATGTGGTGGGACCAGGGGGAAGGGTGGATGCCGGCTGGAACTGGCCAGGGCCCCAGGGACTCAGCCCAGAGCCCGCACCTCCGCCAAGGGTGCAGCACGGAGAACAGCACACTGTCCCATGCCTGGCTGTGAGGCACAGCCAGCTGCTCTTGGGTAAACTGCAGCATCACAGTCCTGTGACTGTGGCCCCCACCGAGCCCCTCGCCTGCTCCCGGTGCCTTGGCTGGCTCCCCGAGGGAAGTCCCCACTGTGGCCACACATGTCCCTGGGCTACCGGGGTTGTGGGAGGGATAGTGGGAGGGAGAAGGGCCGCCCTGAGTTTTGCTGCAAGGATGGGACACCCCCCCGGCCCCAGTCGCTCTTCTGGTTCCGTCCAGGAGATATCCCACACGATGGGATGTGAGAGCCCAGACCACCTCTGCTAGATGTGCTCCCAGGCACTGTGTGGGGATGCATCTCACTCCCTGTCAAACACCAGTGATTAGCCCAAAGCTTTCACAGTCTCCACTGGCAGGGAGTTCCACAGGTGAACGCAACACACGCGCCCTCCCGCCCTCCACGGGGCCAGGACACAGACCGGTGGTTACAATACCTGGAGGACCCTACTCCAGGGGCGGGCCTCCTTGCAAACATACAACACGGGGGCAGGGGGAACCGAGTGGGCCCAAGCCACACAACTGTGGGGTCACCTGGGCTCAGGGGTGGAGGGCATGAGGTGTGGGGACAGTGGACAGCCTGCCTGACTGACCCATCCTTTCTTCTCTTCCCTGCAGCGGGACCGAGCACAAGCCGGGGACCCTCCAGTCCGGCAGCAGCGGCACCCCCAGCTGGCCAACCACAGAGGCGCAGGCTCTGCCACCGGGACCAGCTGCTTCGCCGCCACGTCCTAGCGGTGGAGGCAATCCAGGGCTCCATTAGGAGCGCGTCCAGGGGACCTGCAGTGGCGGCAGGAGGCCTGGGGTGCCTTCCAGGCACAATGCGCGGATGGCCGACTCCATGGCCATCCTCACAACACACATCGTGCACGCCATCCACTATGGCATGGCCGTACCCCATGCCCCGCCATCCCTCCCGTAGCACTGCCCATGCCCCCTCCTGCCCCTGCAATGGCCCCTGCTCCTATCCCAGCTCCTGCCCCTGCTCCTGCCGCCCCTGCTCCTATGCCCCCAGCTCCTGCCCCTGCTCCTGCCGCCCCTGCTCCTATGCCCCAGCTCCTGCCCCTGCTCCTGCCGCCCCTGCTCCTATGCCCCAGCTCCTGCCCACCTCCCGTGCAGCCTGCCCCGATGCGGCGTGCCCCGCATGTGCAGGTCCGCCCCCCAGGGGCCACCCACAGTAGCTCCTCCCCTCCCGTCCCAGTTGACGGTCTCCTCCCCTCCCGTCCCAGTTGAAGGTCTCCTCCCCTCCCCTTGTAAATAAAAAGTCTATTGTTCAGTTGATTATTGTGTTGGTTATTGTGTTACTCGAGGTAACTGTAAGAAATGATTTGAGATGCCAATTAGCCACCTAAATTTAAAGGGTTACAAAATGCGGACACCAAATTCTGTATTCTATCACCGGTGGTCCCTTTAAGTGGTCATTGGTTTGTGGCACATAAATAAATACTGAGACTTTTAAGTAAAATTTAAACCACAAACTATATTAACATAGATAACAAACAAGCAAGAAAGGTTAAAAGACGCACACTAAAGATTATGTAACATAGTCTAGACGCAGGGGGACGATTGGTAGTGTTGCTGGCAACCTCAATCCTTTGGTCCTTCTGGGCCTCGGGAGAGGAACAGCCAGGAGATCCCTCGACGGACAATGACGGCGAAGCTGGCAACCTCAATCCTTTGGTCCTTCCGGGCCTCGGGAGAGGAACAGCCAGGAGATCCCTCGAAGACGACTGGAATCGGGTATGCTGACTCGAGCCTTCCGCACGAACCACGAATCCTCTTTCCTGTTCTTCAGGACAGCTCGGACAGGCGATGGTGGCCTAAACCCTAGCCTAAACTAAAAGAAAAACCCTAACTACGTCCGACGCACCCGACGAACAGTCACAATGGCGGCCGATGTGCTTGGAACGGCGCTTTACAATTGGGGAGGTAAGGGAGAGGGTGGGAAGGGTAGGGGATGGGAGGGAGTCGTATGGGGAGACCCAGGCGACCCTACTACGGGGCTTGTGCGAACATGTCCACCAGGGCCTCTCTGATGCGCACCCCATCCTGGCGCGCCTGGAGGATGGCAGCTGTGTGGGGCTGTTCGAACGTCTGTGCCTCGGCTGTCATCCATGCAGGGAGGAAGGCCTCCCCACTGCGCTCCACAATGTTGTGGAGCACGCGCCTTCTGACCAGTACCTCCGTTGCATTCCGCTCACCCATCTTGAGGCGGGTGAGCAAACAACGGAAGCGGGCTTTCAAATGTCCAAGCGAGCTCCACGGTTCGGGCCCGGTTGGCGGTCGTTGAACCGGGCCCGGTTCTGCTCCAGCCTCCCGTGTAGGGCCGCATTAGCCAGGGCAGCAGGGTAGGCCGTATCCCGATGGCGCCCAGATGGGCATAGGCACATCCCGACAGTCAAGTCCCACGGGGAAGTAGGTGCCCGCCTCCAGCCTGCGAAAGAGTCGGAGTTGCGGAGGATGCGGGCGTCGTGTGCCCGGCGGACCAGCCCCGTAGATGTCAGGAGCGGCCCGGTGGTCCACGAGGGCCTGCAGAACAATCGAGCAGTACCCCCTTCCTGTTCATGAAATGGGCTGCTCGATGCTCCGAGGCCGGACGGGGATGTGGGTTGCGTCAGGGCTCCCCCGCGGTTAGGGAACCCGAGGCAGCGAAGCCGGCCATGGTAGCATCCACGTCGCGCAGGCGGATGACTCTTGGGAGCAGGGCGTCGTTGATGGCGTGGCGACCTGCAGAAGGGTGCAGAGAAACACAAGGAACACATCACATACGGCAGGGGTGAGTGTGCACTCTCCTTGAGGCCCCCTTGATTCCCTCTGTCCTCACGCACACACACACACACACACACACACACACAGGGCCCCCTGCCGCCCCCCCACCAGCAGGCCTGTGCAGGGAGGGACGGCCCAAACCCTGGGTGACCCAGCCTGGAGTCTTGGCTGCCCCTGGGCATGGAGTGCAGCACCCTCCCCACCCCCTCCCCTGGGACTTACCTCCACGGCGATCACACCGGCGGTTGATCTTCCCACCCAATTGCTGTGCCACGGCGGTAGCTGTCGGTGTGGCCAGCTTCCACAATGCGATGGCGACCCTCTTGTTGGCGGGGATGGGTGCCGCAGCGGGTGATGACTCTCTGTAGCGGGGTGAGCCAGGCGCACAGCTGCAGGAGCGTCCGCTTTCGCATGCGGAAATTCCAGAGCCATTGCTGGTCGTCCCATTGTCCAAGGACCAGCCGCTCCCACCAGTCGGTGCTGGTGTCCAGTCTCCAGACTGGCCTCTCCACGGTGGGGTGCTGATGCCACAGGGCTGCCATGGCCTCCCTGGTGAGGGAGTCGAACGCGATCTCTGCCTCCTGGTCCTGGAACACCAGGGCACCGGCCTGCAGCACGAGCTGCAGGCACTTGCACATGTCCAACAGGGGCCCAAGCAGGCACATGGCCACCCACGGCTCCATGGCAGACAGAGCAGGACAGAAGAAAGAAAACACAGGAAAAAGCAGTTGGGGGCAAAAGGGTGGTGTCCCCAAAGTCAGAGGCAACCACCAAACCTGCTAAGGGTGTCAGTCCCAGCCAGAGGTCCCAGCGCATGGGAGCACGAGACAAACGGCTGTCCGGCGAGACCCCTTTAAGCACGTGTCTGAACGGAGCTCCAGCCCCGCCCCCGGAAAGGTCTGGTGGCCTTTTGTCCTCTTCAAAATGGTTCCGGGCTTCTGCTTTTGCAAAAAAGCGTGCCGCCAATCTAGATGCACTTTTCCGCAAAAGCGCATCGTTATAACGATAACTCCGGGACCAATCTAGACGCGCTTTTCCGGAAATACTTTTAACGGAAAACCTTTTCCGTTAAAAGTATTTCCGGAAAATCATGCCAGTCTAGACGTAGCCCTTGTGTGATTCAGCAACACTAGTGTCCTTTCCCTGTAGTTGCAGTATTCTGGACACAATATGATATACTAGCAAACATAAACATGCAGTGATTCTAACAGGTGTTTTGTGTAAGAAAAACCCCTATGCCTTGCCTGTGATGGCGAAATTAATGATACCGCACGTCAGTATTATGGCTTCCTGTTTCATGGATATAACCTTGTAATCACATCCTAGTTCTGTAGCATGCCCTGAGCGTGGTGAATGGCTGTTTAAATTGTCTACGTATGGCTGGGTGTAAAATAATCTACTATGCTAAGCATGGGAAATCACTTATGAATGGCAGTTAATTAGAAGTGACTTTGCCTTACAAGACGTACTACACATGTTAGTAGTTACACCCAAATACCTAGCTTAAAAGTACACAGAAACCACGTCAGTGCTTTAGCTGCATTATATTGCACAATCCACGAGATAAAAATGAAAAGAGCATCATCACACTTACACATACTGCTCAAGTCCCTTGACGCCATGTAAATATAGAGCACCAATAAGCCATAGCGGGAGGTGGTTTGGTGGGATACTGACTCATAGCACAGAGCTTTCCCATGGCCCTGTTGGTATGGGCCATTCTGTTAGTCTATGGCTCCTTCATTTTGAAATTAACATTTTAAAATGTTTTAAAATGAATCCTGGTGCAGGGGACTTTGTGAAGTGCGACTTTCTACTGGAGAAAGTAGCTTGCAGTAGAATGGGCTGTTTAGTCCATTTGTATTCATTCACACACTCTTGAGAGAGTCCCACTGATGTGACCTGAATAAGAATTACAGGATGTGGCCCATTATTATTTATACAGGGTGTGTCTAGACTACAGAGTTTTTTTGAAAAAAGTGGCCTTTTTTCGGAAAAACTTCCCCTGTGTCTAGACTGGGGCCGCGTTCTTTCGAAAGTAAATCCTACTTGAAAGTAGGAATAAGAGATCTTGCGGAAAAGGGTTTATTTTCCGCAAGATCGCGTCTAGACTGGCGCTTTTCTCCGGCAAAACCCGAGCCGGAAAAAAGCGGCAGCCATGTTCATGCAAATGCCGCGGGGATATTTAAATCCCCCGCGGATTTGCAAATGCGCTGTGTCTCATTAGCATCCCTTTTCCGCAAAAGGGTGCCAGTGTAGACACAGCCATATAGTTTATTTCAAAATAGCACGTTTGCTCTGCAGGGAAGCCTCAAAATTAGTCCGAGGCAGGCTTCCCTAATGTAGACGTGCTATCTCGATTTAAAGACCGAGGAGGAATAACTTAGAATGGCCCTGAGGAGGGGCTATTTCGAAATAGCAGAAGTGGAGCTTTTACACACGCCTTATTTTGAAACAGCTATTTTGGAATAGGCATTATTCTTCATAGAATGAGGTTTATAGAAGTCAGAATAAGCCATCTGTTATTTCAAAATTATTTCAAAATAATGGAATTGCTGTGTAGATGCTCACATAGTTATTTCGGAATAATGACCATTATTCCGAAATAACTTTGGTGTGTAGACATACCCTCAGGGGAACAAAACGATAGCAATTTACATTTGGTTGATGTTTTCAAGGTTGTCTGGACAACCACAAAGATCAGACGCAGAAAAACCCAAACCAAAAGTCTAGATTTTACAGTTGGGGGAAATGGTAGAATACATGAAGCCCTGCCAGCGACTCAGATCAAACACAGGTTCCTCTGAAATAAACCAGAAGGAGAGAGGCAATATAAGAACATAACATAAGAATGGCCATACTGGGTCAGACCAAAGGTCCATCCAGCCCAGTACCCTGTCTGCTGACAGTGGCCAATGCCAGGTGTCCCAGAGGGAGTGAATCGAACAGGTAATGATCAAGCAGTCTCTCTCCTGCCATCCATCTCCACCCTCTGACAAAAAGAGGCTAGGAACACCATTCCTTACCCATACTGGCTAATAGCCATTAATGGACTTAACCTCCATGAATTTATCTAGTTCTCTTTTAAACCCTGTTATAGTCCTAGCCTTCACAACCTACTCAGGCAAGGAGTTCCACAGGTTGACTGTGCACTGTGTGAAGAAGAACTCCCATTTATTTGTTTTAAACCTGCTGCCCATTAATTTCATTTGGTGAAATTCTTATATTATGGGAACAAGTAAATAACTTTTACTTATTCACTTTCTCCACACCACTCATGATTTTTAGGCCTCTATCATATCCCCCCTTAGTCTCCTCCTTTCCAAGCTGAAAAGTCCTAGTCTCTTTAATCTCTCCTCATATGGGACCCATTCCAAACCCCTAATCATTTTAGTTGCTCTTCTCTGAACCTTTTCTAATGCCAGTATATCTTTTTTGAATGAGTAGACCACATCTGTACGCAGTATTCAAAATGTGGGTGTACCATGGATTTTGCAAGGGCAATAAGATATTCTCCGTCTTATTCTCTATCCCTTTTTTAATGATTCCTAACATTCTGTTTGCTTTTTTGACTGCCACTGCACATTGCGTGGACGTCTTCAGAGAACTATCCACGATGCCTCCAAGATCTCATTCCTGATTATTTGTAGCTAAATTAGCCCCCATCATATTATATGTCTAGTTGGGGTTGTTTTTTCCAATGTGCATTACTTTACATTTATCCATATTCAGTTTCATTTGCCATTTTGTTGCCCAGTCACTTAGTTTTGTGAGATCTTTTTGAAGTTCTTCACAGTCTGCTTTGGTCTTAACTACCTTGAGCAGTTTAGTATTGTCTGCAAACTTTGCCACCTCACTGTTTACCCCTTTCTCCAGATCATTTATGAATAAGTTGAATAGGATTGGTCCTAGGACTGACCTTTGGGGAAAACCACTAGTTACCCCTCTCCATTCTAAAAAAATTACCATTTATTCCTACCCTTTGTTTCCTGTTTTTTAACTAGTTCTCAGTCCATGAAAGGATCTTCCCTCCTATCCCATGTCAACTTAATTTACGTAAGAGCCTTTGGTGAGGGACCCTTTCAAAGGCTTTCTGGAAATCTAAGTATATTATATCTACTGGATCACCCTTGTCCACATTGTTTGTTGACCCCTTCAAAGAACTCTAAGGGTACGTCTACACTAGCCCCCTAGTTCGAACTAGGAAGCTAATGAGGCGACGAAATTGCAAATGAAGCGGGATTTAAATATCCGCGCTTCATTAACATGTTCCCAGCGATCGCCATTTTGGAAAATGACTAGCCGGAATAACTGCCGCGTCTACTGCGCGGCAGTGAAATGGGAGTTCAGTAAACCCCTTAACTCGAATTAGATGTTAAACCTCATTCCACGAGGAGTAACAGCTAATTCGAGTAAAAATTTCGAACTCCCATTTCACTGCCGGCGTGTAAACGCGAATGTCCGAGCTAGTCAATTTCAAAATGGTGACCTCCGAACATGCTAATGAAAAGCGGGATATTTAAATCGCGCTTCATTTACAATTCTCATTAGCCTCTAGTTTGAACTAGAGCTATTGATTTCCTTTTCAGAAACCATGTTGACTTTTGCCCAACAAATTATGTTCTTCTATGTGTCTGACAATTTTATTCTTTACTATTGTTTCAACAAATTTGCCCGGAACTGACGTTAGACTTACTGGTCTGTAATTGCCGGGATCGCCTCTAGAGCCCTTTTTAAATATTGGTGTTACATTAGCTGTCTTCCAGTCATTGGGTACAGAAGCTGATTTAAAGGATAGGTTACAAACCATAGTTAATAGTTCCGCAATTTCACATTTGAGTTCTTTCAGAATTCTTGGGTGAATTCCATCCAGTCCCAGTGACTTGTTACTGTTAAGTTTATCAATTAATTCCATAACCTCCTCTAATAACACTTCAATCTGTGACAAGTCCTCAGATTTGTCACTACAAAGGATGGGTCAGATTTGGGAATCTCCCTAACATACTCAGCCGTGAAGACTGAAGCAAAGAATTCATTTCGTTTCTCCGCGATGACTTTATCATCTTTAAGTGCTCCTTTTGTATCTCGATCATCCAGGGGCCCCACTGGCTGTTTAGCAGGCTTCCTGCTTCTGATGTACTTATATTCCTTAGAGGATCAAGATACGGTGCTTACAGCCACAGCCTCATGACCTAATGGCCTAAGTCTCATCTATCTGCCTTTGTACAATGTCTTACCAATATTATAGCAAAGACAGACATGTAACTAGCTTTATGGTACCACTTAATTATGAATTGTGCACTGTCATGACACTGCTAGCATTATACCTTCCCACAAAGCCTTTTTTTAAAATTTCAGGTGACACAATCCAGACTCATTTGGATCTGCAGGAGAGGGAGGAAGCAGGAGGTACTTACTAGCATACACACACACATAACTGATTTGAATGTTCCCTGCCTTAAAAAAGCTGAAGTCTGAAAGGACAGAGAACTTGCGATCCTTGTGAAATATTAATGTCTCTTATTTGTATGTTTTCCCATAGCCAATAAATTTTGCTTTAAGCCATCACCTCTCAACAGTTCTATGTATCCCAATAGCAGTCATGGCTTTAAAGTCAGAGAAGGCGTGACTCATTTGTGATCAGTATGAGTTGTTATTACTCCATCTGGTTGGGACAATTCCATCTGTTGTGTCCTAATTTCCAAGGTGGAGATGTCAGTGTCACTGATTCGCTGCTTTCTTTCCCCCTTCCTGTCTGTGATTGGTGGATCCTCCCTCTTCTGCCTTGATTTCTCTCTCTTTGCTCAGGTTGTTGCACTTCACAGCTGCAGCTGTTTCACCCTGACTACAGAGGGACCAGAGATTGTTCACTGATCAGGACTCAACCAATAAGGTACCTTGCTAGGATTTTCGAGGGAAGATGCACTCTGATCAGGTGCTATTTGTTCTCAAAGGTTTTAGAGTGTATTTATGGCTAACGCAGAGGATTTAGCATGGGAAAGAGAAGGATGTTTGAAAAGAATGAGTCTCGGAGGAGAGTGTCTATTGGTTTAGGGGGCTTTGGATAGACCCCTAAATTGCAAGCATGGAAGAGCTCCTCAAGGCTATTTTTCAAAGAAAAATGTTTCAATTTAATCAAAGTGACATTGTTCATTATTTTTAAGGCTTTGTTTTTAAACAATTTTAGTCTTGCCCAAGATTCTATGGGACAATGAGAATAAAGCCATCAAATTGTCTATATCTGAGCCCCCCAGATGTGGGGTAGTGGAAGGGTCGATATTTTAATAATTAAATATATCTACAAGAAGACTTCCATTGGTGTGGAGTTATGCTAAATTAAATGTGGATAGAGGTTTCAAAAGGCAAGGGATTAGAGACTGCAGAGAGGGGAATGTTTGTATTTAGAAGAGAGTGTATCCAGAATGGGAATAACAAGGAAAAGAATTAGAATGTTGCCATCAGATATGCACAGTATAGATCAACAGGAGATACTACAGATGCATATGTACCTGAGGGCACAATTAATGTTTTTTTGGGGGGGAAGGAAAGCCCTCTTAGAAGCATGAAAATATCATTTTTCTCTAAACATTTTGCCAGTTTGAATTTGACAAATATTAATTTGTAGCAGAAAGATGTTTTCATGGAGAAAATTATAGCTTGATGCCAGCAAGAGAGCATTATTTCACTGGAATCTCTATCCTAAAGTAAAGTTCCCATGGGAGTTATTTTTTCATTTGGGATACCTACTCCAGGCTTGGAATTTAATAGCATGTTAAGATATCCCACCATTTTTACTCATATTTAACCTAGCTCTCTGAGGGTACGTCTAGACTACAGGCTTTTGTCAACAAAGCTTCTGTCGACAAAGAGCGTTTAGACTACATCCAGTTCTGTCGACAAAGCAAGCCGCTTTGTCAACATGACAGTGTAGATGCAATAACACCTTCTGTCGACAGAACTCTGTTGATAAAAGGTGTTATTCCTCATAGAATGAGGTTTACAGCCATTGACAAAACTGCTGAGTTCTGTCAACATAATGTTGACAGAACTCAGTGGCAGTGTAGACGCAGGTATAGTTTTGTCAACAAAAGTCCACTTTTGTCGACAAAACCCTGTAGTCTAGACACACCCCAAGATGCCATGTCATGGGTTTCTCTCCTAGCCAGAATTAATGGACTTCTCTTTACAAGTTCTTCACACTGCTTTTCATCTGAAGGATCACAGGACTGAAGCAGAGGGAAGCCCTTAACTCTAATAATCAGCAGGCTGCCTTGGTCCCTGTCTCCTTAGAATCCAGAAAATGAGAAAATAAGAGACTGAAGCCCAATTTTTTTGCATGACAGACCAGAGTATATCTCACTGCAGAACAGCCCCAGATTATGTTAGGGTGAATTTTCTAGTGTCAGCTAATTTAAATGGCATGATGGCTATGCTTAAAAACAAAGCAGCTAATTAGAAACCAATCCACTTCTACCTGTGATGTGACTCAGAAAGACGAATCTCAACAACACAAAGACAAGTTCACATTAAATTACTGATGATCACAGCAGTTAATACAATAGCATGCTGTAGTTAAATGTTAATAAGAAGTGGGGCAAGTCAAAATTGTCACAGGAAAGTTAATAACTGCACCCACCTGAATGTATCTGATCATACTACTTACAAGATTTCCATTGAAATGGCATTTTGCAGGAAAGTTTTGAGAGAGGGAGTCTCCTCTTTAAAAAACATGACTATTTCTTTAGACATGTTTAGGGTGACCAGCTGTCCCATTTTTAAAGTGGATTTAATCCTTCAGCAGGCATCCCTACTTTTTTTTTTAAGGGCAAATTGCCCCGTATTCTCTGTCTCGTCCCTCCCATCATTTCTAGTGGGTTCTACTGCTGGCCAAATTCTTGTTCACCAGCCTCTCTTCCATTAGAGGTGAGAGGGGACTCCAGGGCTCGACAGTGCAGGTGAGTGGGTAAGGCTGGTGGTTGGGCAAAGCTGCAGCAAGTTGGGCAAAGTTGCTCCCCCTGCTGGTCCCTCAGTGCAGTCCTCATTAAGAAATCTTGATCCAATTTCTCCTTTTTGATTTATTCTGCAGCTGTACATGTAAGCCAAAGAGAACCTACCAACAGCCAGATGTGAGAAATAGGGAGGGCTTTTAAAGATAATTTGTGATTTCACAGCGCATCAGCACTGTATAGTGGGCATAAAAGTAGAATATTCATAAGATTTAATGACCTCATCAAATTATGTGTTGGTATGGCTCAAAATCAAGATTGCTTAGACAGTTGGGCAATAAAGTCTAATTTTACAAACTTCTGGAAAATGTTCTCCGTGTTCTTCAAGAGACGGTATCATTAGTGCCAGCACTGGAGTGATTTACAAGAATACTTCCTTCTTCCCCAACTTTTTGTCTCATTGAAGTTCTCTATGACATGGATGTATTTTCACTACTGCTCCACATCATTTTTTTTCTGAAGTTGAACCTCTGAGTGTTAGTTAATCTTAATTTATCCAAGATAAATACAGTAACAAAAAAAAACCCCAAACAAACTATGAGTTAAATAAGAGATTTAAGAAAAAAAAACGTGCCAAGCATTTGCCAGTGGAAGGGATGGGAAGAGACCCCACCAGACATGACTTTTCTCAACAAGAAGCATGCTGAGGGCCTGGGGGTTTTAAACTGGATGTGATTTGACTATAGAGGGCCATGAACCAAAACTCTAGATCCACAAACCTGGAGGGTTAGTAAAAGTCTCTTTCTAATTTTGAGAGACCATCACAAAACCAAAGAACTGGAGCTGTCAATTAAAGGAAGCTCATTGTCTAAGAGTAAATATTAGTTAAGATCATTTACTGCACTGGTGTGTTAAATATTTATAGGCCCTTTTGTGTTAACTTGTTTTCTGCAAAAATATGAATGCGATGGAAATCAAATGTTTTAGGTTTGTTCTGGTTTAGGTTTTCTGGTCTGGGGAATGGGTACAAGTACAACAGCTGTTGATAGGGGCTGTCTACAGTGAAAAGTTACATCAGCAGAGCTACATCTCTCACGTGTGTGAAAAATCCACACCCACGAGAAGTAGTTAAACCAGCCTAACTCCTGGGATAGACAGCACAAATTTGACAAAAGAAAGGCTGGCCTAAGCTAGAAATTCAGATGAGCTCAGCTATATTGCTCGGTGGTGTCAAAAATCCACATGCCCAAGTGACATAGTTAATCTGTCCCAAGACCCTGTATAGAATTCATACATTGACTTAGCTACTGCTTCTCTTGTAAGTGGACTGTTACCTCTCTTGTTGCTATAGTAAGTGCAACACTGAAGCACTACAGGGGCTCAGCTGCACGATTGTTGCATTTTAAGTGTAGACATAGCCATAACAACTCCTCTATGCTTTCTGTTTTTCCAGGGATGGACAGATATCCCTTCTTCGTGATTGTGTTGTGTGGGGCATTTTTGCCAAGAGTCCTTTGTTTACTACATGGAAGCTCTACAATAGATTGTGATACTATGCTACCAGACCATGGAGGTGAACCACAGCAATCCACTCCACCATATATTATTGCTCTATCTTTTGATAAATATGCTCCAGGAAACGAAATCCAAGGTAAACTGTATAACTCATTTATAAAACTCTGTCTCCAGGTAAAGGTGCAGGTTGTCCTTGAGTGCCCTCTTGCAGCTTGGTGTACCCTTCTTTAATTTCCCTCCTTAATTTCTCTAAGCAGAGCAGCAGTAGGTCTCAGGGGCAAGAAGGAGCCGCCACATTTTAACAAAATGCCCTCTTGTTTTAATCAAATTTCAGGGCAGGAATCTTTACAATAAACAGTTCACCAGCCCCAAGTTCAGGGCTTCCAAATTTATTGTCCACACCCAAGTCTCAGGATCAGGTAAAACCTGTCTCCAAGGCCTGACAAAGAAATGACTAGCCACTGCATCCTGCCTATCTTCTCCCCTGTTTTGCTTCTAGTCTTGTTCCTATTCATATGGCTCAACCCTCAAGATGGGCAGGGCCTCCTTAATTATCCCCTGGCTGCAGGTTGTGGACTCTTGCCTGTCCACTTAAAGAGGTTGTGCCCTTTTCCTGATACACTCTTTCACTGTCCTTCTCCTATTGTATTCAGCCTGCACCAAAATTCCACCTGACTTCCTTCTGCAGCACCTCCACAATATAGTCCCTTTTTTACATCCCCACTTGTCCGTACTCAGGTCATATCTTGCCTCTCTGCATGGAAAGATGCTTTCCCCTTTCTTATTGGGCAACCATTATTTCACTCCATTCTGCAATGTCTGTGATGAAACTAAAGTCAACTGGCAAAACTGGGCTGTGCTATTATTCATTTGGTTTCCTTTCATTTGTTGAACACTGGTTGGGTGCGTCTAGACTGGCAAGATTTTGCGCAAAAGCAGTCGCTTTTGCGCAAAAACTTGCCAGCTGTCTACACTGGCCGCTTGAATTTGCGCAAGAGCACTGACTTTGTAATGTACAAAATCAGTGCTTCTTGCGCAAATACTTTCATGCTCCTGCTCAGGGATAAGCCCTCTTGCACAAGAATACTTGCGCAAGAGGGCCAGTGTAGACAGGCACCTTAATTTTTTGCGCAAGAAAGCCTGATGGCTAAAATGGCCACCGGAGCTTTCTTGCGCAAAATCGCGTCTATACTGGCCACGGATGCTTTTGCGCAAAAGCACTTTTTGCACAAAAGCATCCGTGCAAATCTAGACACTCTTTTGCGGAAATACTTTTAACGGAAAAACTTTTCGGTTAAAAGTATTTCCGCAAAATCATGCCAGTCTAGATGCAGCCGTTGTGTGTGGAATGCTGTACAGAAGAAAAGGGACCGACCCTCAAGTTGCTACACTCCTGCAGCACCATAAAAATGGCCTATAAAGCTCAATGGGTTAGAACTCCAAAAGTGGTACTTATCTGTTGTGCCTCTGAGGCCCAGAATTACCACTCACGATTTACATTCCTTTGCAGCTTCCCAGGCCTGGGCTGGGAGAACTCCTGGTATAATTTAGACATCCCTGTTTAGGTTACAGCAGCCTTCCTGCACCTCGGTGAACTGCAGCACTGCTCAGACTCTCATTACTGCCAGCCACCGGCATTCAACACGCATGACCCAGACGCTGACATTTCATGAGCATGGATGAAAAGTCATGAGATCTTACTAAAAATAATGCATGTGGGGTGTTTTTATATGCCTTCTGGTTTCTGAAGTCTGTAAGACATGCTCCATTCAGGTTTTCAAGCTTTTCTGAGCAACTGAGAGGGCTAGAAACTTTCATTTAAAAAAACAAACAAACAAAGATTCTCCTGCAATCTTTATTCCACCAGCTGGGGCTTTAAGAAATACACCAATAGATGGGTGAATTGTCTTTTTTCTTTTTTTGTGAGAGCTAGCAACCCAGTGTCCACAGTTCTGCATGCTACAGCCCCACCCAACACATTCTTCCTTCCACCATTCCTGCCCTCAGCATGTCTTCTATGCCAAGGTTTGAAAGTGGTCCTCAGAAGGAGCGCAGTTCTGGCTCTTTTAAGGGGACAGAGCAGGAGTAAGAATCTCTCTCTCCGAAGCCATGAGAAGTGCAGAACCCAGCTTACCACATCTCAGGCCTGATTCTCAGCACTCATAGTTGGACCCCTCTCAGCTTGGTGACAAAACTCCTAAAGGAACTTCATTACTATTGACTAACTTCAAGAGGAAGCCTACAACAAGCCCCCACTTGAAATTCGACCTAATGCAGCTAAGTTTGATCTAAACTCACAGTGTAAATCAGGCCTAAAAGATGATCAGGCAGGGTGAAGGGGAGTGAAAGTCAGGTCAGTTTGAAATCAAGGCAGCTCATAATGGAAAACAGATCAGCTGCTGTCCTACTGTGCCCAACCTAGAATGTCTTTGGAATCCCCAAGACCCAGTGCCATGTAGCTGAGATGGAGGAGCTTTCCTGGGGGATACCACACCAGGGGCAACCTGCAGAAGAAGGGGGACTTGTGGTTCATTGTGACTGGAAACATTAGGAGGAATCTCCATGCAGCTCTAAAAAGTGGTTTTATTAATAGCTCCTCCAAAGATGGCAGGGCGGTTAGACCACTCAAAAATGGCCATGAGTTTTAAAACAATTCTTGACAACAAAACGATGGTGGATTTTGAAGGAACATTTAGGTGTTGGAGAAAATTCCCATCACATTCTAACAATATTAAGAAACAGTAAAACAATCTGAGGGACTCACAGCTGCTAAGATCTTCCTTTTCTCTCCCTCTAGGCTCTGGCCTTGCCCTATTTAAATCCTGCCACTGGTTCCGTACTTTCCAATGCTTCAGGTTTATGGATCCTATGCTTTCCTTCAAAACACTGCATAATTCTGCTTCTCACTGCTCCTCTGTACTTACCTCTTTTTACATTGTCCCTCGCTCTGCCAGAGACATGATCTTTATCTGCTTCTTTTATAGCCACTTCTCTGCTTTACACGGCTTCCCAAAGTATGAAATGCCTACCCCCTGAGTTGGCCTCTAGGACACTACTCTTTCTTCCTTCAACTCCCTTTTCCACCATGCCACCTGCAAGAAGTTAGTTGACTAATTATGGCCAGGTTGAGAATTAATTGGAGACTGTTTGCTATATTTTTAAAATATTTGCTCAAGTACCATATTATCAAGGTGTGGCCAATCACTACCTTAAGCTTGATTTGTATGTTGTCCCCATGGTCCTCTATCATTCAGCTGGCCACCTTTGTTTTTAAGACAAATTCTTTGGGAAAGGGACCAGGCTTTCTGTTATATCTAGGGGGCCGGGGCGGACTAGTACTTTGTTGTCATTACCAGAATATATTTATAATAATAAAAGCTTGTCTGCGTTCCTTTAAAGTATGGTTTCGTTTTGCAAAGTGACTCTTCAAAAATGGCATTGGCAGTGCTCTGTTTATTGTCTCTTGATTCTTTCCATAACAAACAAAATAGTAAATGAGTAAATCAGTCTGTGTCCTAACTTGCAACTCTGCAAACTCAGCAGCCTAGGATCAGAGAGCCGGGTTGGATTTTTTTGGGCTGGCTTGTACCTCATTGAAAGTGAAGATTCAGCAGTTGGAACTTAGCTAACAAAACACTGGCCCCTACTGCTGGAACTCAGCAGAAGAGAAGAAAAACCATCTCTCTGTCTCTGTCTCTGTCTCTGTCTCTCTCTCATCACCTGCTAGGCCCTACAGTGTTGGCTCTGCAATCTTTGGCTAAAAGTAGAAAATCTTATTCACTACAACCAGTAGGTAGGACTCTGAGGCTACGTCTAGACTGCAAACCTCTTTCGAAAGAGGCTTTTTCAAAAGATACTTTTGAAAAAGCCTCTTTCAAAAAAGAGCGTCTAGACTACAACCAGTACTTTTGAAAAAGCAAGCCGCTTTTTCGGAAGAGAGCACCCAGGCAGTCTGGATGCTCTCTTTTGAAAAAGCACAGTTTGCATTACATACATACAAGAGCACTTCGGAAAAAGGTGTTATTCCTCATAAAACAAGGTTTTCTGCGGTCGAGAAAACTGCCACGTTCTTTCTATTTACTTGCGAAAGAACGCCACAGCAGTCTAGCTGCAGGGGAAGTTTTTTTGGAAAAAGGCCACTTTTTTTCGGAAAAGCCCTGTAGTCTAGACACACCCTGAATGCGCACAAGGTGCAGGTTGGATAAATAGGAAGGTTTCAGTTTTACAGTTCACTTTGTAAAGGATTTGTATTGCTTTTTGAAGCTGGTTAAAGTTTGTAAATTATATGGGCTGTTGAGTTACTTCACAAATGTCTTTAGTAATATGTCACACAGATGCCTATGCTACCTTTGTTTCTTTTCCTCCTTGTCAGTCTCGGTATTGCTAATAATAACTGCAGTTAGACATAACATTTAAAATATATAAAAAGGCACATGAGGCATTTTTGAAGATGCAGGACACTTTAATGCAAGGGAAATGTGATGTTAAGTATTATTTAAGACAGCTCCACTACATATGAAACTAATATTTCTTAAAATGTCTGTTTTCTCAGTGACTCTAAAGGGAATTGCAGAGCAAGGTTTTCAAGGATTTAATCTACAGGCTCGAGAACTTGAAGGAGATACTCCTGTTGGTTCATTTAAAATTACAGATTCAAACACGCAAGCCCTAGCATGTTATAATTATTCGGTATGTGCTCACTTTCAAATTAGTTATTTAACTTGTTTAATATGTAAGTTACTTCTATCAATAGTGATCAAAAGAAGCATACATTTTTCATTATGCAATATCTGTGAAATTATATCAGCATTCTTAGGGCCCATCCCTACTTAACCGGAGATCGACTCTCTGGAAATTGATCTCCCGGGGTTTTATTTAGTGGGTCTAGTAAGGACCCGCTAAATCGACTGCTGATGGCACCCCCATCGACCCCGGTAGTCCACCAGGTCACAAGGATTAAGGGAAGTCAATGGGAGAGTTTCTCCCATTGACTTCCCACAGTGGGGACTCTGCAGAAATTCAACGTATGGTACGTTGAGTCCAGCTACTTTATTCACATAGCTAGAGTTGCATTTCTTAGGTCGACTTTTTCCCCTAGTATAGACCTGGCCTTAGTACTGAATAAATGTTTCAGCATTGTACTAGGGGGCTTTTCTGTGCTGATAGATGTGCTATCTTTTGGAGGAGGTGTAGATCCAAAGTTCTGACTTCTAGAGGTGGTGAAATACCATTTGTCATGGTAATTTTTTACAAAAATCATAGAGCGTTCATAGTAAGTTTAACAAAAAATCATGCGCATAAGAGGAAATAATGTGTAAAGTCATGGGGGCAGGGACACAGAGGGAAAGTGGATTCTGGGCACAACCCCATGCACCAGGTCACCACACCACTTACTCAGATTTGGCCTAGCCACTCCCACCATGAGAGAGGAGCATCTGGGCCAAATCTGAGTGGAGCTGTGAGCCCATGTGCCAGAACATAACTCCAGCAGGGATCTGGGCCCAATCCTGTGGGATAGGAGCTGCTGCTGGGGGGAGTGAGTGCTGGAAGGGCTCACTCTCCAAACCCTTCTCTTCTCCTCGCACCCTGGAGTTGCCCTCCTGCATGGGGGTTTTATTGAAATCATACACAGAAAGAAAAATCATGGACATACAGAGAAATCACGGTGTCTGTGACTTTTCACACACCTTGACAAATCTGCAGCCTTGCCCATGGTGTAGCAGCCAAATTCCTTTACTAATATATGCAAATACATAGAAGTTAAAAATACTTTCACTTTTTATATTTATTTTTATTACAGAATTCAGCAGTAAGCCACACAAATTCAGAGGTGAAGTACAAAGTTACAACAACTTGGATTGCGCCTTCAGATGTCAAGAGTATCCAATTTAGGTATATATTGGAGTCAGAGCTGGATTAAGACATGCTGAGGTCCTAAACTATGTCAAGTTTAAGAGGCCCCATAGCATTACTAAAAAAAATGTGTATTTTCCTAACAGAAAGGACAATGAAAATAGAAGTAACAGGGTTTTATATTTGAATATATATCGATACATAGGCAAAGATGCAAGTAAAAACTTGTCATTGTTTGTATTTAGAAGCCCCTCATAATCTGAGGCCCTAAATTTATTTAGCTTGTGCATAAATCCATCACCATTTTTGCTTTGGTATTTTATTTTCATGGGACAATTCAACATGGTTTCCTTAGGTCTGCACTTTCATTCTAGTATAGTCACTCTTTACTCTCCATATATTGCCCCTGAAATAGCTTTGTCTCATTGTTTGCATAAGCTTCCCATTGTATAAATATAATAAAACCACCACTATTTTGATATAAGCTTTGTTAAAAGTAACTACTGAATATGAGGCCCGGTGCTACAAACCTCTAATCACACATAATTCCATGAAGGTCCAGAGCACTACTAGTGAACCCTGGTTCAGAAAGCAATTTTTACCTTTTAGGTCCCCATTCCTTATGTTGTGAGAAACTATATGCATGTGAGAAGTCCCATATATGAAAAAGGCTCAGGCCTTAATATGACACCGATAAAAACGAATCCATGTTAGTCTGTAATTTAAGAAACAATGAATAGTCCTGTGGCACCTTAGAAACTAACACAAATATATAGAATCATGAGCTTCCAATGAAATGGGTTTTACCCGTGAAAAGCTCATGATTTTATATATTTCTCTAATGTGCCACAGGACTGCTCGTTGTTGTTTGACTGATGAAAACATTTGCTTTTTTTTTTTTTTTTTTTTTAGTAAAATCATTTCTTTAATATAGAGGAAGGAAAAATAATAATTAGAGGTGGAAATCATTCAAGACTAATTTTAAACACCACTGCTGGTTTGGTTTGGTCTGTTTAATCCTGGCATTTTCATAAGCTCTTCTCAGCAACTCTTTTTTTCCTGCCTTTTTTGTGAAAATGATCCTAAGGCACATACTGATTGAGTGAAGAAATCTTCTAAAGCCAAATTGATGCCATGTTTTCTGTAACTTTAATTAGTGTGGCATATTGATTAACAACAACAAAAAATAACATCTGGGCTAACAATATGTATGCCAAGTGTTAGTCAAAATTAATTTGAAACAACTGAGATATTAAATTTCTGAAATCTAAAGTGTATGATAGAAAAGTCAAATCGGTAGCTTCCTTAAGTCCTTGCACATACAAAGAGGAGCAAAAAGATACACAAATGAAGTAACTCTTTTGCAGTATGGTCATCTAGTCTCTCTGGTCCCTTCAAAACCAGGCTTCAATCATAGGTTGAGGCTATGTGAATGTGAATGAGAAAGTCTGCAAAGGCCTCTCCAAACCTGATGGATATCTCAGCGGATATCCACACAGGAGTCTGTGCTTCTCCAAGAGGGCTTCATTCCTCTTCTGTACCTTCTAAAGTTCTGTTTTGTTGATACTTTTAAAATGATGCTTGACATTATTATAGGAATCAAAATACAAATGAGTCTAAGATTAATTACATAGCCATCAATTTTTTTTCTTGCACTTTTTCTTGAAAGTTGCAGCAGAAATTCATACTGAAAATCATACATTTTCAAATAACTCTGACAAGAGTGAGTTTTCTCAGTTAAAAGAAATCTTGTGACTTGATTTCAGAATATACTGAAATATAATTGGCTAGTGAATGTAAATCATACTGATCTTATTTTCCCTTCAGAGCAACAGTTGTCAAGGATTCAGAGAACTTCTGGACTGGAGTTCACAGCAAAATTGTCACTCCTATACTTTCTCGGTCAGCCAAAGTCACAGAAAGAAGGAATAGGAAGAAGGTATGTTTTCAGTATATCTATCCCTGAGTAGTATAAATAAATGCGGAAGTCAAAATAAACTTCCCTGACAATGGGCCCCATCTGAGGTGTTTCAAGTTGGGCACCCATAAACTAAGTCAGACAAAATCAGTGTTTGCTTAGGAAAAATGTGACCCTACATACTTAATCCTCACAATACCCTGAGTTAGTTAACAGTAAAATATTATTATCCTATCTGATAGCAAGGAAACTGAGATGCAAAGTCTAGTCATTCTAGCCAATGAATGCCATACAAGGAAAGGGAGAGGGGTTAAATTGTAGAGTCAGGTGATGCAAGGGGCATAAGGCACATCATAACCCCAGCCCGAAGGGACTGGGTGACTACAGTGGGGCGTTCTTAGAAATGAAATTGTAAGTATCCAGTTAAGTTTTATTTTCAAAGCCCTCCTCATAGTAAACATTCTCCTAGTGCAGGGAGATGAGGTGAAGGAAGACTAAACCAGGGGACCAGAGCTTCCATGCTGTAAATCACCATTGTCCCACTGAGCTCAATGAAGCAATGTTGGTTTGCATCAGATAATGATCTAACCAAGCGTGAACATCTTTCTCTGGTCCTTCGTCTCAACACCAAATAGAAGTTTTTCCCAGGAAAAGGATAATACTTTTACGAATAACTGGCTTCTTCTGTTTTCTTTATAGAGTTCACGGATTTTGATAGAGATGGACTGTACCAAAGTAAGACTATTTCTCTACAATTTGCCACAGTATCTTTTACTATTTAAATGCATTGTGTTCATTGTATGTTTTGCGGGAGCATTTAAAAAAGGATATCACTGTGTGCATAAATATTTTTCTCATGAATGTTCAATGTGACTTTCACAGGAAATCTTAATTAGACAGATTGACTTCTAAAGTATGGGCATTAATTTGAAGCTTTAGTTATCCCAACTTTAGAATTCCCATCCTTTATACTCCTCATCCAGCAAGTTCTGGTTCATTCATTCTACTGATGCTATAGTGAGACATGGACCTATTTAAACCCTTTCACCAAAAGTTGACATTAGCTGGGGTTTATACTCAAATCTGAGTGCATCATAATTCAATTTGTTTTTCTTTTCAGAGGCTACAGCTAGACTGCGGGAGGAGATATCCTGAAAAAACTCTGCCATATCCAGGGAACACTTTTGCTCTTCTGCTTTTTTTTGGAAAAGCAAACGCACTCTTTTGGAAGCCTCTGTATTCCTTGTTCCACGAGGAAGAAGGGGGCTTTCAAAAGAGGGTGTTTTTCTGAAATTTGGCCCAGTCTAGATGGGCTAAATTTCAGAAAAGCCTCTTCTGACAAAAATATCGGAAAAAGATACGCAAAATGTGCTCCACATTTTGCGTATCTTTTTCCAATAGATCCTCACAGTCTGGCCATACCCAGAGAGACACCCTAACAATTCTCATATCAGGCCATTACATAGAGGAGGGTGATGGAATAGAAACAAACTCCTCTGGTTCTTCACTCAAACCAACCATGTAAAAAAGGTTGGGTTTTTTTCCTGAAATAATATGAGCCCTTTAAGAAGAAGTAACTGAATTCTGCTTTTTCTTACAGAAAGGAGGAACTTACTCAACCAGTGGTGGATGCATCCTGGTAAATATTCCTTCTCCAGAGAGCACTAATTCACTGTTGCCATTCACAAATAACAAGAATTGCTTACTTAGAGTTTGTCTGTTTTAGATTTGAACTGTTGCAGCAGGAGAAATGATTACTCCCCTACCCCATTCATCAGAACTTTTAAGAATGTTTCTACTTGTGATAGCTTTGACAGTGTGATGTGGTGGTTGCCTCACACTGAAAAACAAGAGGTTAAAACAACCCTTGGAGAGGGCTGGGGGAGGCCCCAATCAGAAGGCAACCAATCAGGGCCAAGCTAGCCCTATAAAAAGGGTTGCTGGGTAGAGATAGCTTAGTCTCTCCTCCAGGCTTGAGAGACAGACTGGCTGCTTAAAAGGATAGTACCATGGACAGAACAGTTCTGGGAGAGGCAAGAGAACCAGCAGGGCTCCGACCTAACTCCTGGGCCTAGGCCCTGACAAAGGGGGCCCAAAGGGATACTAGGGCTGCATAGGTGTAGCCAGTGGAGAACTAGGCAGTAGGTCCATCCCCCTTGCCAATGATGAGAGTGGACCATTCAGACTGCAATTTGCCCCTGAAGGAACAGGCGAGACTAGAGACTGCAGTGGGTCACTAAGGTGAGTGATGGGGTTCATAGAATACTAGAACTGGAAGGGACCTCAAGAGATCATCACGTCCAGTCCCTTGCCCTCACAGCAGGACCAAGCATCTGGTATAGCATTACCAGTTCCCCAGAGGGGAGGAACCCTGGAATGGGCACTACCAGAGGGCAGAAGCGCAAGGGAAAGGACACTACAGTTTGGGAAGGATGCAAGCTCTAGCATAGTGGAGGCAAAAGAGGTGGATAATCGTGGATGACTCGCCACCTCAGGAGAGCACACTTGTGCTGGAATGATCTAATTCCTCGGATATCCAGCAGGAGGTGCCACGAGAGCAATGGCATTACAGGTCATCACAGAAGCTGACCTATATTCTGTAGTATAGCCAATTTCTTGCTCAGTTCCATTTGACAATTTGCCTGGGAGTGAATAATCCACCAAAACTTCTAGATATCTATTTTTCATTCCTGCTATATCCTGTAAATGTTTCTTTCTAAGGTCAGCTCACCTTAAGGCTTTCTGCTGCCAGCTTACTTTCTTTATCAGGCTTTATCATTCCACCAATATCACATATCTTACATATTCTGAAACTTTCCTTTCAGTATATAATAAACTTTGTGTGAAATTGAACAAAATATGTTGGTAACAGATCAATGAACATGTCTTTTGTTTTGCTTTTCTTGATCCCAGCAACTATAGTAAGCTCTCTGTAGTAAACTTTTGAATAGTATAGGTTGGTAGAATGAAATGACCAAAAATGTCTCCTGTTCTATTTCATTCCACAAAGTAGTTCCCAATTCGTAGTTTATATAGAATTAGTCCTCTACAAAATTAATAAGTAATTTCTGATTTCTTTACAGATTCCTGGTTCCTCTCAGACCGGTTCTATTGTTCAGGTAATTGCCCAAACACCACCCTATTTATAATTTTGCCCCAGTGTAGCTCTTCATATAGTGGCGTATTTAAATTATAGAGATAGAGACTGAGACTGCTATTACTCAACACTGTGCTAAAACATGTCTCTGTCAGAAAGCTCAGGGATTCCAGTTACCGACTCACAAATGGATGGTTAATGTAGGTGAACTTGTTGTTACACTTAGACCATATCCATCCATAGCCTCTCAACAAATATGGCCGTCTCTGTTTATCAACCCAGCATAAAGCTGGTACTGTCAAAAAACAGTAAATAAATCCTTGTTTCCTTATGTGTAGTGTTAATGCTATCTGGAATTATTAACAATGAAATTAGTCTATGTATCTAATTTGCTCTTTCACCCTTTTAGTAGCTACCTTTTTTTTTTCAGTTTATACAATAAAAGGAGAATTTTAAGTTTTTAGCCATTTTCATTTTCTCCTTCTCATTCATTTTAAAATGTTACGAAATTTGCCTAACATCCTTCACATTCACTTAATTTAATAATATTTGCAACGCCATCGCCAGTGCACAACGTATGATCCCTTTAATGCTGGACTCTTAAATAGCTGTGTACGGTCATTTTGCTTTTGAATATGAACATTTAGAAGAATTTACCAGCTCAAGATCATTTCTAGTGCTGAGCATTAGACACGAGTCTGAAACTTTAGCTGATATAATTTAGCATCGTTCCATTGATATAAATGGAACAATCCCAATATAACCCCACTGAAGATCAATATGTACATTTAAGTGTGTTTATATGGAATGGGGAAGTTAAGCTTTCTGTAGTAAACTTTTGAATAGTATAGGTTGGTGGAATGAAATGACCAAAAAATGTTCCCTGTTCTATTTTGTTCCACTAGGTAGTTCTTTTTTCTCCCAGAAGCAGTAGTTTATATAGAACTAGTCTTCTACAAAATATATACGTATTTTTTATTTGTTTACAGATTGGATCCTCTGGTTCCTCCAAGACCAGTTCTATTGGTCAGGTAATTACCCTAATGCTACTCTATTTACAATTTTGCCCCAGTGTAGCTCTTCATATAGTGGAGTATTTAAATTATAGAGATAGAGACTGAGACTGCTGTTACTCAACACTGTGCTAAAACATGTCCCTGTCAGAAAGCTCAGGGATTCCAGTTACCGACTCACAAATGGGTGGTAATTGCAGGCTAACTTGTTGTTGCACTTAAACCTCATCCATCCATAGCCCCACAACAAATATGGCCATCTCTGCTTTATCAACCCAGCATTAAGCTGATATTGTCAACAAAACAATAAATTAAACCTTGTTTCCTTATTTGTAATGTTAATAACTATCTGCCATTATTAAAAATGAAATTATTCTATAAATCTAATTTGCTCTTTCACTCCTTACCTAGATACGTATTTTTTATTCAGCTTGTACAGTAAAAGGAGAATTTGCAGTTTCTCTTTTGTTTTTAGCCATTTTCACTTTCTCCTTCTCATTCATTTAAAAAAATGTTACAAAACTTGCCTGACATCCTAGAAATTCACTAAATTCAATAATATTTGCAACACCATCTCCAGTGCACAATGCATGACCTTTTAATGCAGGACTGCTTTTGATTTCATTGTCCATTCTATCAGCCCTTTTAAACTCTGAGGCTACGTCTACACTACAAGGTTGTTGCGCAAAAACCTTCTTGCACAAGAAGCCTGTAGTGTAGACGTAGCCTGAGTGTAGTTATATCTGTGTTATTATGAAACAATTTACTGTAAATTAGCGTATATAACCAGCGGGTTATACACGTTTTTACAAACCCCACCCCCCCTCGCGGGGTATACATGTCCGTGGGGTATACACATTTATTTTTACTCACGTGAGGCCTGGGGGCGAGTGCAGCTCCCCTCCCGCAGGCCGGCCAGCGTGCCTGCGCTGCACTCTCTGCTCCCCCACTCGGAGGAGGGTGGGTTGTGCCTTGCTGCGGCTGCACGGTGCGTGGGGATGAGTGCAGCTCCCTTCCTGCAGGCCGGCCAGCGTGCCTGCGCTGTGCTCTCCGTTCCCCCCGCTGGCAGCTGGTATGTGCAATCACCGTGAATTAGCATATAGAACCCGTGGGTTACACTCGTCCGCGGGTTATCTAAGATTTTTTCTACACAATCAGGAAAAGCCGCGGGTTATACACGAGTGTGGGTTATATACAATAATTCACGGTACATCTTTTTAATTCAGGTTGATTTTTGTCACAATTATATTTGCACTTAATTTCCTTCCTAATAGATACAACCTTTTTAAACCCACAGGGTCAAATTCATCCTTATTTTATCTCTATTGCCTTGAACTGATAAAAACTATGGTTATAGTTAGTGTATTTATTAGTGAGTTATTTGGGAACACTTTTCACTCATACCCTATACCCAGACATTGTTGATTCCAGTTATACCCAGGTATTGTGACACTTTCTGAATCCGTATTTCTTAAGCAACACTTTTACATAGCAAATACGGCTTTCCTACATCTTCAGTTTCAAGTAATAATTATTCTATTTTCTCTTTCTTTTCACCATGTGTCTGGACAGGGGTTTGGACTGGAATGTTTTGTTTATATGGATTTTTTCCTGGATTTTGCTTACGCTTAGAAACTCTTTCTGATTCCTGAAGGAGATGTGTTAAATTACTACAGCCTTAGACTGCTCACTTTCATTAGACTTTCTTTTTTCCATACTATGTGGACCTGACCCAAAACTCACTGAAATCAATGAGTGACTTTCCAGTGACCTCACTGGGGTTTGGATTAGTCTCCATATAACTTGTTCAGGTAAAATATCCCTGCAAGTCGTTTGCGGGGAGGAGTCATTTCTGATGATTCTTCAGGTAAAGAGAATTCTTTTATCATTATATTAAGCCCTATAGTATGGAGCAATAAATTAAAAGCAGACAAAACAGAATATGAAACTTCTCTTACCCTTCACCTTACAACACAGGAAATTGCAGGAAGATTATTTTTCTAAAATGGTGCGGTATTCTAACAAGTCCTTCTACAGTACAAATAAATTACTGTTATCTTTACAGGGGATGCAAGGTTCCTCCCTGGATTGCAATAGTTGTATGAGCTGTTTCTCAAAAGTATTTATTTTAGTTGGTTTATTTATTTATATAGCTGATCTGTATCCCACTTACTGCAAGGGCCTCTCCACAAGTGCTGCTTTTGGCTGCTTCTGCCCCTATCTTCTAAAAATCTCAAATTGAAGGAGGGAAATTCTCCTGAGGTGAAGGGCAGGAGAATGGATGGAGACATAATGGAAAGTGGAACCTGTTCTTGTCTTTTACATCACTAGAGAAGTAAACAAAGGTACTTCTCTGGTCCTAAATCAATAGCTTAGTTGCAAGCCTTGTTACAAGGAAATCAATTATTTCTAGTTACTTAAATATTTATTTCCTTACAGGACAATACGCAATTTAGCCCTTTTATTCTAGTTTGTAGAGGGTTTCCCCTCAATGCAATTTTTTAATAATTCTCAGGTAGAATTAGTTCTCTACTTCCATTGTGAGGAGATTGATGAAGAGCTACATGCCAAAGGGTAAGGTTGTCTGGCTATTGAGAAGATGTCTGAGTTTATCCTACTGAAATTGAATTGTTCCAGGCAATCTCATCTTTGGATTAGCTATCATCATTGGAAAATCATGGAAGACAGGAGAGATTCCAGAAGATTGGAAAAGGCAAATATAGTGCCTATCTATAAAAAGGGAAATAAAAACAACCCCAGAAACTACAGACCAGTCAGTTTAACTTCTGTGCCAGGAAAGATAATGGAGCAAGTAATTAAGGAAATCATCTGCAAACACTTGGAAGATAATAAGGTGATAGGGAACAGCCAGCATGGATTTGTAAAGAACAAATCATGTTAAACCAATCTGATAGCTTTCTTTGATAGGATAACAAGTCTTGTGGTTAAGTCTTGTGGTTAAGGGGTGGACGTGGTATACCTAGACTTTAGTAAGGCATTTGATATGGTCTTGCATGATAGTCTTATCAATAAACTAGGCAAATACAACTTAAATGGGGCTACTATAAGGTGGGTGCATAGCTGGCTGGATAACCATTCCCAAAGAGTAGTTATTAATGGTTCACAATCCTGCTGGAAAGGAGCAACAAGTGGGGTTCCTGCAGGGGTCTGTTTTGGGACCAGTTCTGTTCAATATCTTCATCAACGATTTAGATATCGGCATAGAGAGTACGCTTATTAAGTTTTCAGATGATACCAAGCTTGGAGGGGTTGCAACTGCTTTGGAGGATAGGGTCATAATTCAAAATGATCTGGACAAATTGGAGAAATGGTCTGAGGTAAACAGGATGAAGTTTAATAAGGACAAATGCAAAGTGCTCCACTTAGAAAGGAACAATCAGTTTCACACATACAGAATGGGAAGTGTTTATCTAGGAAGGAGTACAGCAGAAAGGGATCTAGGGGTTATAGTGGACCACAAGCTAAATATGAGTCAACAGTGTGATGCTGTTGCAAAAAAAGCCAACATGATTCTGGGATGCATTAACAGGTGTGTTGTGAGCAAGACACAAGAAGTCATTCTTCCGCTCTACTCTGCGCTGATTAGGCCTCAGTTGGAGTATTGTGTCCAGTTCTGGGCGCCACATTTCAAGAAAGATGTGGAGAAATTGGAGAAGGTTCAGAGAAGAGCAACAAGAATGATTAAAGGTCTAGAGAACATGACTTATGAAGGAAGACTGAAAGAATTGGGCTTGTTTAGTTTGGAAAAGAGAAGATTGAGAGGGGACATGATAGTGGTTTTCAGGTATCTAAAAGGGTGTCACAAGGAAGAGGGAGAAAACTTGTTATTCCTGGCCTCTGAGGATAGAACAAGAAGCAATGGGCTTAAACTGCAGCAGGGGAGGTTTAGGGTGGACATTAGGAAAAAGTTCCTAACTGTCAGGTTGGTTAAACACTGGAATAAATTGCCCAGGGAGGTTGTGGAATCTCCATCTCTGGAGATATTTAAGAGTAGGTTAGATAAATGTCTGTCAGGGATAGTCTAGACAGTACTGGGTCCTACCATGAGGGCAGGGGACTGGACTCGATGACCTCTCAAGGTCCCTTCCAGTCCTAGTATTCTATGATTCTATGATCTCATCATATGGGGTGTCACAGTTACTGACTCAAACTCTATGATTACATCCGCATGTATGCATTCCCAGTCTCCACATATGGCTGGATGGTGACAACATATATGGTGCTGAAAATTGTAGGTTTCTTTTCCCATGTTTTATAAAGGATAGAAATAACTGACATTTTCTTTCTTTCTTTCTGTCTTTCTGTCTTTCAGGTTGGAGTCATATATGCAGGAGGTAAAACAAGTGGATGTGCCCCAGTAAGCAATTTTTCCATCTTCAGTTAATTTTGTCCCGGTGTGACTATTTTAACTATAGATTGAACCTCTATAGTCCAGACTTATGTCATCCAGCAACATCTGTGTCTTGGCATCCCCATAGGCACTTCAGGGCTGGAGCATTCACAGGGAAAAGCGAGGCCCCGAGCTCAGCAACTTCTCCCTCACCTTCCCAAAGCTTTCAGAGTGCTCAATAGCTCATTTGTGGCACGCTTAGGGAGGGAGGAAGGGAGAGAAGCAGGGGTGGGGGAGAAAAGGCAGGGCGGCTGCAGAGCCCTACAATCGGGGGCCAGGAGCGCAGCCCTGCAGTCACGGGGCTCAGTATGCTCCCACGGGACTGTACAATGCTTAGTTATCAGTTACATTAGTGTTAACATGGGAGCTCTTGTTTTACAGCAGAAGTAATATAGAAAAGCTAAGAGATGATTTTGACAATGTTCTCAAGTGAAATGACTCAACTAATCAGAGAGCAAGGATGCCGCACAGTTCACAGACTTACAACTTTCATAAACTGTGCCAGTTGCTGTATTCTGATTTGCAACAGACCTCAGAATTTAGCAGCAGTAACTCTACAGTAAATATGGCTACTTCCCTTTTATATTCCTTTTTGTATCAAAGGGACACTGTCAGGTTAAAAATTGTAGGTAAATGCAATTATCCGATAAGGCACAAAACACACTTAATTCCCGCTGAAGTCTTTTCAGAGCATCTCACAGGAGAACATCTGAAACATTCCTATCATGAGAGGCTGGAGTAAATAAAATACATTTGTGTATGAAATTTGGATACATCGAATACAAACTAAAATTTAGTAATCAGTATTTCCCTTTTCTTTAAAAAAAACCAGCCTTGCTTGTGTATAAGTTTGTTAATATTAAAAGACTTTAAAAATATGCACTATTTTTCACCATTTATGCTGGTTCTAGACATTTTGTGTTTCGTTCACTTTGAACAATGAAAATAAAAGGCTCCAATTAACTTCTATTTCTAGTCAGAGTGAGCTATTGGAGTTACATGAACCAACAAAATACTAAAATATTGGACTGTGTAGTGAGGCTCAACAAACACCATACTGAATATAATCAGAACAGGGAAGAGAGTCTTTCCTGTTGACAAGCAAGCAGTTATAGAGGAAGGTGCACATAGCTGCAATCAATATAGGAAACAAGAACTGCTATAAAGGAGAGAGTACAGACAAGACAGAGAAGGCAGAAAACCCTGGGACACCAAAGAAGCAATCTGCATGAGGCTGCCTCCATGAACACAGCCAAGAGAGTGAAACAGACTGCTAAACTTAATTAGAGGTGCAGGTCCAAGAGCTGCCCTGACTGAGAGCAAACTAAGAAGAGTCAGTTAGGAGAAGAAGAGGGCCCTTGAAAGACCACACCAGGAGACAGTGGCAGGCTGCAGATATAATTTGGGAGCTTTTTTTTAAAGCTAATTTAAATTATTTTTCTATTAAATAATCTATTTACAAAATCTGTCAGAAACATTTCTGTTAATACCAGCATGTTAGTTTATTTAGGACCAGAATGTGCCTAGCCCTCTTGTGGAGGTACAGTGCAGAACTGGGGAGGGGGGGGGGGGGGGGAGCATAATCTCTTGCATCTCCCAGACATGAGGATCAGTCAGAGTTGAGGTTCTTTGTACTTGTGCCTAGTGATTACAATAATAACAAAATAACTGTTTTCTGTTTCCTCTACAGGGCAGGGATGGAGTATACAGCAAATATGGCTGTAAAGATGTAAGTATTCATTTGCCTCTGTATTTGATGTTTTCTTCCAAGATGCTACTCAATAACTCAACACTTTATTGCAAATTGTATTAGATCCATTATAGTTGTTGTGCTGCAGAGTTATATTACTTTGGATGAAGATGAGGCAGGAGCTAGAGGATGTGTGAGGTTAGTTAGCATTATTCTGAAACAAAATTATCTCAGCTAAGCAAGCACAAAGATGTTGTATTGTTACTGACTTAGAAGGATATTCTAATTGTCAATAGTCATTCTACTGTGTAACCTCCTGATTCGTTAGTGGTCTGGTATGTCAACACCAGGGTTCTCTGGTGAGAACACCAGTGTTCTCACCGAGCCCTGAGCCTCGGACTGGGTGGGACTGATTAATTACCTGTGATGCCATGTGCCTTAGAGGGAACACTGGTCAAAAAACATATTTCTAAATAAGAAAGGCAACCATAGTTTTTAGTTTCTATACCCTTTTCCATATTCTTCATAACTATTCCCTACCTTCATCTGAGATGATGCTCTTTGTATTATTCCTAATCACATACTGCCTGTTTTTAGGATTCTTCTTTTAAATATTGTCATCCATCCCAAATTGTGCAGTATGTCACACCCTGCACCATTGAGTCCTTCTTTTCTTGGTAGAGTTCCCTTTGCATGGCTCAATAACTAGTCCCATAATATCAGTTGATTCTTTTAGCAATGCTTTTTTATTTTTGTATTAATCTAGAGCACTTGCGTACTATCAACTTCCCTTTTTCCCACTTTTCTTATAATTATATTGAAATGACATTATTTTCTGTTTTTATTTTGAATACCATTGAAACAAGCAGAATATTTTCATCAGAAAGATGGCACTTTCTCTGATGCCTACTGAGAACTAAAGCCCTGATTTAGCAATGCATTGTTTATAATGGGATTACTTCCACGCCACGCTTAAAGTTTGGCATGTATTTACATTCTGTGCTGGATCATGACCTAAACAGATGAATGGAAACTTTAATTTCAAAAGAACACCATCCATTAAACTTACACATGATGTAATGTAATTGAATGATGGAAGGATATCATCTCAGTAACCTAGGAGTAAATCCAGAGTAGTTTAACTGAAGTCAGAGGAGTTACTCTGAATTTCTTCAGACATAACTGAATATTTGTACATTAATATTTATACCTTCCTCTGTCCTCCGCTCCACCAAACAGAACTCTGTATAGGTTTCCCTTTCAAAAAAAGATATTCTATTGCAATGTCATTTTACAAAGAAATAACTGGTGCGTGGTTTGTTTACAGAATACTATTTCTCAGAACACTGGCCTTTCCTATGGTCAGGTAAGCACACATTCTTTACTGTATTTAGAGTTTCCACTTGCTATACAACTTGGTAACTAAAGAAGTAGGCCCAAATGTTGCTCTTTTGTGAGGAAATCCATGGGAGGACCTCAGAGAGGGATGTACTGACACTATTAGGTAATATCCTGATAGAGGAGGTATCTGAGCCTTTAGCTATCATCTTTGAAACATCATGGAAGTTGAAAGAGATTCCAGAAGACTGGAAAAGGGCAAATTTAGTGCCCATCTATAAAAAGGGAAATAAGAACAACCCAGGAAACTACAGACCAGTCAGTTTAACTTCTGTGCCAGGGAAGATAATGGAGTAAGTAATTAAGGAATCCATTTGCAAACATCTGGAAGATAAGGTGATAGGTAACAGCTAGCATCGATTTGTAAAGAACAAATTATGTCAAACCAATCTGATAGCTTTCTTTCATAGGATATCAAGCCTTGTGGATAAGGGAGAAGCAGTGGACATGGTATATCTAGACTTTAGTAAGGCATTTGACACAGTCTTGCTTGACCTTCTTATCAATAAACTACAAAAATATAACCTAGACGGGGCTAATATAAGATGGGTGCATAACTGGCTGGATAACTGTTCTCAGAGTAGTTATTAACAGTTCACGATCATGCTGGAAGGGCATAACAAGTGGGGTTCCGCAGGGGTCTGTTTTGGGATTGGTTCTCTTCATTATCTTCATCAATGATTTCAATGATGGCAGAGAGACTATGCTTATTAAGTTTGCGGATGATACCAAGCTGGGAGGGGTTGCAAGTGCTTTGTAGGATAGGGTCATAATTCAAAATGATCTGGGCAAACTAGAGAAATGGTCTGAGGTAAACAGGATGAAGTTTAATAAGGACAAATGCAAAATACTCCACTTAGCAAAGAACAATCAGTTTCACACACAGAGAATGGGAGTGACTGTCTAGAAAGGAGTACTGCAGAAAGATCTAGGGGTCATAGTGGACCACAAGCTAAACATGAGTCAACAGTGTGACACTGTTGCAAGAAAAGCAAACATGACTCTGGGATGCATTATCAGGAGTGTTGTGAGCAAAACACAAGAAGTCATTCTTCCGCTCTATTCTGCTCTGATTAGGCCTCAGTTGGAGTATTGTGTCCCGTTTTGGGCACACTTCAAGAATTATATGGAGAAATTGGAAAGGATCCAGAGAAGAGCAAAAAAAAATGATTAAAGGCTTAGAGAACATGAGCTGTGAGGGAGACTGAAAGAATTGGGCTTTTTTAGCTTAGAAAAGAGGAGAGTAAGGGGGGACATGATACCAGTTTACAAGTATCTAAAAGGGTGTTACAAGGAGGAGGGAGAAAAATTGTTCTCCTTGGCCTCTGATGATAGGACAAGAAGCAATGGGCTGAAATTGCAGCAAAGGAGGTTTAGATTGGACATTAGGAAAAAGTTCCTAATAGTCAGGATGGTTAAGCACTGGAATAAATTGCCTAGGGAGGCTGTGGAATCTCCATCACTGGAGATATTTAAGAACAGGTTGGGTAGACATCTATCAGAGATGATCTAGACCATGCTTGGTCCTGCTGTGAGGGCAAGGGACTGGATTTGATGACCTTTCGAGGTCCCTTCCAGTTATAGGATTTTATGATGACTAGTGCAAATGATTTCAGCAGATAATGCTGCATTTATGGGGTACAGCATAGTTCCATCTGTTAGTTTCCTTCTTCCTAGTTAAAATGATGGGTTAATCATTTTTCTGCAAGTGGTCAGCAGATATTTTCTATTTGGAAACACAATATTTTCACCAGAAAGATTTTCTCTAGTTGGATACTCAGAACAAAAAGGAGAAGTTTACATATAGGAGTTTCTTCTGATTCTTCCATATGGAAAGGTGTATGCATGGGAGGTTCCTGGTAACTGTTTTAAACTTCATAAAAACATTTCTGTTCATACAGAGAATTCCATTACTTCCATCTAGCTCTGTTCCTACAGTCTTGTATGTTCTTCTGATGTTTCTATCTCTGTTTAAGGGGATCAGAATCTAATTTTATGCTGTCACCTACTATTTCAAACAATCATTTCACACTACTGAACATTTCAACTGGATTTGTTACTACAACGAATTGAAAGTTTCTTCTCAGCATTTAATTTGTTGTGTTATGAAACTTGCAGAAATATCTGGTATTGTGCTATAAACAATGGCAGCAGTTGGGTTACACAACTCTTTTCCCTCTTGTGTTCCCAGTAGTCTGTTTCCTGTGTTATTCATTAATTATGTTATTTGTTAATTTTCATTACCGAACATTTTTCTTTCAAATGTTTCATGGTTTGGCAATCTAAGAAGACCTTATAACTATTACTGCTTCTTATCTTATAGATACTGAATTAAACTTGGCAAACTCTTTTCTAAGTAAATAATTGTGGGTTTTTTTATTCTTCACAGTCTGTCTCCTCGGGTAATGATATTATAAAGGTAAAACATTCATTCTCTGTTGAATTTAAAAGGCCAGATTCTCTCCCAGGTGTAAATTGGCATATCGACTTTAACTTGAATGAACCTATACTAATTTACACCAGCTGAGGCACCGGCCCAAAATTGTTTTCCATATTATCTCTCAGTAACTAAATACTTGGTTTTCTAGCTGTCAGATGCATTGGGCTCATTAGTTAGATTATGGAAACTTTTGTTAACAGGTTGACTTCTCTGTGGATAGAGCAATATAGTTACAAAGCTGTCTATGCATTTTTTAGACATCCTAGGATGCTTGCTATTACTAACCATAGTTATTGTTACAAAGGGAACTATAAGATCAATAGAATGAAATTGAACTAAATTCATCTCTGGTGTAAGGCCAATGGAATTGACACCATGGATTAATTTGGTCCATAATATTGAACAGACAAACAATTGGAATACAAGGATGTTATGCAGGGACGGAGTCACTATTGTATGGAAATGATCACTAAACATACAGTAGGAAAACCCCTATACTCAGATTTGTTGCTGGTGAGATCACTCCATCTAAATTGTCGTAATTATGACTACTTCAATTTTCTATTTAGTATTAAAAGGATACTGCTAGGTTTGTAAAAATTACCTATTTTAAAAACCAAATACCATAGTCCTCCCTCTCATAAGAATTCCTCTGTATATACGATACAATCACTTCCTGTCAGAGTAATTACTCCACTGAAAGATACAGGCAATGTTCCTTTTTTATTTCAGTCAAAACAAACTTTTCACCAGAAAAAATCATTTTATGATCAAAATAGAACATACTACTATTCGGTTTAGTTCAATTTTCAAAGGACCTGCATAATGAACCTTCTTATAGAAAGGAGTGAATGAAAGGACACAAAATGGAATATGCATCCTGTTTTGGACTTCCATCCAAAGGACCAGTGGATATGAGAGGAGACATGCAGTAGACCATGCAGCTAGAGCTGGAGTTTAAGTTCTGAACTCCATACTCTACCCTTGGTGTTAGATTTTGAACTCCAGAACAACCCTGAACAGTTACACAACTATTTTTAGCATTGTAGCACAGCTTGAATCTGTAGGCCTGGGTGGCTTCTGAGACTCACTTCCACTTGCTTCTGGTGACTCACTGTTGGTGTTGGGCAAGTCACTTAACTCTTGGTGCATCAACTCACCCGTCTGTAAAATGGGGATAATAACTCTTGTCTTTTTTGTAAAATGATTTGAGATATATTAAAATGTTAGTGCTAGTCATTATCATTCTCTCAGGGTATGTCTAGACTACATGGCTCCGTCGACGGAGCCATGTAAACTAGTTTACCCGGCATAGGCAAAGAAGCGGGGATTTAAATAATCCCCGCTTCATTAAAATAAACATGGCCGCCGCGCTGTGCTGACGATCAGCTGATCCGGCACAGTGCGGTAGTCTAGACGCGGATCAGTCGGCTGGGGAAGCCTTTGCCGACCGATCCCTTATCCCTGTGAAACAAGGCATAAGGGATCGATCGGCAAAGGCTTCCCAGCCGACTGATCCGCTGTTTAGACTACCACGCCAGCCGGATCAGCTGATCGTTGGCACAGCGCGCGCCATGTTTATTTTAATGAAGTGGGGATTATTTAAATCCCTGCTTCTTGCCTATGCCGGTAAACTAGTTTACATGGCTCCGTCGACGGAGCCATGTAGTCTAGACATACCCTCAGACTCTTAAATAGAGAGATTTCTTTTCATGAAACAGTATTGTATTTTAAATTACCCTTTATTATGAAGAAATAACATGTTTTCTGGTTTTCTTACAGCCAATGCCCATGCCCGACAGCAACCCCTACCCACCTGAGGTAAGTACTCTTTCTCAGCAACTCAAAGTTACGAATCCAAGTGCTTCTGAATAACCACATGCTTAACTCTCAGATAGAGGTCCAGTTGTTGGGTGGACGCATTTGTTGAACGGGATTATATTATTGGTGCAATAATTTGAAGTTATACGGAAATGAAATTGTCCCAGTCAGGTTACAGGAATGTTATTGCATCACAAGTATATGATTAACATCCTGTAATTGTACTGTGGTCTGATTCCCTGCTGATCCCACACGGCTACCTTGGACAAGGCCTCTTCATCTTCCGTTTCTATTGCAGCTTTCTTCTCTAAACTCACCTCAGTCTTTAGTTTCCAGCTATTGTAGTTCTACTATACTGATTCACTCTCAAATCTTAATTTCAGATTAAAATAATTTCTACCTAGAAGTGGGTGAAGAAATATTTACAGTTTGTTTCAGAATGAAATGTGGCAAAATACCCTTTTTACAATTACATCTATTAACCTTCCTTAGTACTAAATCCTCATATTCCTCTATTTTGGTGTAGTCAGCTGACTGAAAAGTAGATCATCTTTCACAAATGAGGGGCATTAAATGTATGGGGCTATGGACACTTCACTGAGCACAAGAATTCTCTCCCCATAGCTCCACACACACATAATATCGTGAGGTGCGAAGAGAAGACTCCAATAGACTGCAGCAGGCTTTGGATCAGACTCATTCTGATGGCCATTCAAATGAACAGAATTCTTTTCCTATGGGAAAATAAGGGTATGTCTAGACTATATCCCTCTGTCACCAGAGGGATGTAAATTAGACATACCAACATTGCAAATGAAGTGGGGATTTAAATCTCCCACGTGTTATTTGAATAAAAATGGCCACCGTGTTTTGCCAAGTCAGCAGTTTGTCGGCAAAAAGCGGCTGTCAAGACGGGGATCGGGCGACAAAGAAAGCCTTTGTCAGCCGATCCCTTATGCCTCGTAAAATGAGGTTTACAGGATCGGACGACAAAGGCTTTCTTTGTCACCTGATCCCCATCTTGAAAGCCGCTTTTTGCCGACAAATTGCTGACTCAACAAAACATGGCGGCCATTTTTATTCAAATGAAGCACAGGAGATTGCAAATGAAGTGGGGATTTAAATGTCGGTATGTCTAATTTACATCCCTCTGGCGACAGAGGGATGTAGTCTAGACATACCCTGTGTGTAATAATTTCTACTATGTATTCAACACTGAATAGAGAAGTATACACAGTGCTCTTTCCTTTTCAAAGAATAGTCATACATGGTAAACCTTTTCATAATGCAGTTGGTACAGTGAAGATAGAGTTCTTTTTTCTGAAACAGTATGCTAGTTAAACAAATCCTTGCACAAAGTAATCAGATTTTTGGTTTCTTTTACAGCGTCACACATTCCCACTGGTAAGCATGGGGTTTTTTCCTTATGAATTTATAATTTCATGCTATTGTGAATGCAAATCCTATGACTCATTTCTCCATATGGAAGGATGTCCATGTTACCTGGCAAATCAGAGTGACATATCTGTATGGACATGGCATATGATTCTAGGTTGATTGCTGCTAGGAGGTGGAATGGATCTTCACCTGAAAATTTTCATAACACTAGATAAAATGATCAAAGGACAGATACTATGTATCCATATAAGGCCCAGGCAGAGAGCAGGTGAAGGTATACGAAGGCTTGTACCCAACCTGTCACAGCCCACAAACGATTATTTGGACCCCTTGAAAGTTCTATACAATCAAACAGAATGTAGTCTCTACAATGACATTTTCTCTGCATATATGGCATCTGCCACTAGAGTAGTGGAATAACAGGAAGGAAAACTGAATCTTATGTAATTTTTTTTTCATACCACAAGCATTGCATGGTTTCTGTTCTTGAAACAGAGTATTTGAACAGTCCGTCATCAAAAAGTAATTGACTTCTGGGTTCTTTACAGAGTGGACACAAAATCCCGAGCAGCAATATTGATGTAAGTAACATATTAGTGACTTTGACATTGACTTTATCTGCAGCAAGAACAGAATTTTGAAACTGATTCCCCAATATTTTATCCATTGTTTAATTCCATTTTAGGCTTCCTAGAAGTTTTTAGATTTATTATTTTGTGCTGAACAATTATCTTTATATTCCCTAAATGATGGGCCCCAAAAGCATTCTTTATCCATATTTCTGTGTGTGATAAGTAAAGGCAAATAAGTGTATTGCATTCCGCAGAGGCCATAGTCACTTTCTCTTTGGAAATATTACACAAAACTAGAGTTATCTTGCTGAAAGACTGTTTTCCCTTACTTAGAACCCTCACATTAAAACTCCCTATAGATGTTCTTTGTACAGACAGCATACTCTTTTCCAGCTGATAACTAGTTTCTGGTTTCTTTTAAAGGGTTCACAAAAAACCCAGTCCTATGGCTGAGGAAACCTCTCCCTGCAGTTTTGCTTCAGTGCACTGCTATAACTAAATGTGTGCTTAGCTTTTGATTATGGCTAATAGTCATGGTTGCTGGAGCCTTGCTTTTAAAGAATTAAATGAATGTGATTAAAAATTGAGAACTGTGTGTGAGATTCTTCATCTAGCTCACCAGTTTGGGATTCTCATGTCATGTAGCACCAATATTGCAAGAGCACATCTCCTTCTCGTGTATGTAGAATTATGCAGTATGTTACTTGCCCCATAAGGCCAGCATTGCAGGTGTTGGAAGGAGAGGGGTCATGGCCAGAGCACTGTTGTGCTCTATCAATTGCCAACTGTGGAATAGTCCCTTGGGGAGAGTCAGGTGTTGTCTACACTAGAGCTGACACAAATCCTTGCACGAAATAATCAGATTTCTGGTTTCTTTTACTGAACCACAAAATCCCACTGGTAAACATGGGGGGATTTTTGTATGTATTTCTAATTTCATGCTATTATGAATGTAAATCCTGTGCCTCATTTCTCTCACATGGAAGGATGTCCATGGTACCTGGAGAACCAGAGTGACATATCTGTTTGGACATGGCATAGGATTCTGGGTGAATTGCTGTCAGGAGGTGGAATAGAGCGTCACCGGAAAACTTTCATTACGCTAGATAAAATGATCAAAAGACAGATACTACACATCCATATAAGGCCCAGGCAGATAGGGTGAGGGTGTACGAAGGCTCATGTGATAGAAGTAGGACTCACCCATTTTTTCCACAGTTCACTGACAAATTTGTGCCTATTCTATAGCAGTACATCATCTGGTCTTAGTAAGATGGGCTATCCTATCTTACTGGGAGAAATGTATGAAAATGTCTAGTGTGGATCTGGCCACAGTGGAGTCACCACCTTCTAGTTTTTGCCTCTCATATATAGACAAATAAAAATAGGTATCTATTGAGCAAGCCATATAATGTTTGATGTACAGACACACTTACAAGGAATAAATGGTTTTTCAACAAGGTTGTCTACTTCACATAGGAGTTGTATTGTTGGCCAGGTAACCACCTTATAAATAAGCAGAGCCCTTTGACTGAAAATGTTACATTTCTCAAAATGAAAATTGTCTACGTACTTAGTTTATTTTAATTTTTGGAGGAACCCCACCAGTACTACACAAATCGATACAGGATGAATGAAAGGAAGCAAATATGGTACCTTTCAACTCCTCTAAGTAATTTACATGTTTCTTTGTCTGAAACAAAGCTGTATTAAAACAATCCAAATGACTAGGTTTCTGGTTTCTTTACAGGTTGTGAAAAAAGTCAATCCTTGTGATCAAGTGAGTACTCTTCCTTCTCCTTGTTCCCCCTCCCACCCACCAAATACTTGTATTTTTACCTAACTTGCCTCTTAGTCCAACTCACACCGAAGCATTTATTGAGTACTTCCATTAATTGTTGTGTGGCAGCTTTTGTTGAAAGTTAGCATTATTATGGCTAAAGTAATAGAGAGCTCTTCAGAATGGTGGTGGCTGCTTACATGATAAGTGGGGGTTCTTCTTTTTTACAAAGTAATAACTATATCCTGGGCTGAGTAAATTCTAAGGTTGAAAACCAAGGCATATAGAAGGAAAACAATTGCGTAACCAGAGGTGGAGTTTACTAGCTACTATATAACTTATTACCAAATTGAAATATTGTTTTATTATTATTTATTATACTAGCATTTTAAATTTGTTTTAAGTTTCAATTAAATAGAAGAGAAAACAAAAATAAACTAAATGGGCTGTAAAACTGCTGAGAAACAATAGTTTAAAAATTCCTTTCCTACTCCATGCTCATATTTATTTATATTTTTCTCACTGAGGGCAGTAAGGCATTTCTCCATAGTATAACTCTAATAGATGTGTTTGCATTGTGTTGCAAGACTGAATTGGAGTGCTTAACACTGGAATGTTCTCACTATTTTAAAAAAATGGAGACAAGAGTGTAGTTGGTCCCGTAGAGAGAAGACTATTATCCAAATGTTGGATAGGTCTCCTGAGGACTGACTTCAGAGCAGGAAGCTTTCTACATGGAAACCTTATGTTCCCACGAGGAAATGTTTAAAAGCACATGGAATATTTAGACACTCTTTTCTTATTGAAAGTCATTGGCACCTTAGTGTTGTCTTTGTCTTTTTAAAAAAAGATTGCCCCAAGTCCTTTAGGCACACGGGTTTCAAAATTTTCGCTAAAGGCACCTATAGAAAACTAACCTGATTTTTTTTTCCAGAGGTGCTGAGCACCCCCTTCTCCCATAAACATCAGTGGTCACTAGAGATGCTCCCTACCTCTCAAAGTCATCAGTTTTATTTAGATGCCTATAGTATGGATTTGGAAGCCTATCACTGGACATACAAATTTGAAAATGGTCTTAGTGCATAGGTGCCACACTGTCATTTATACAGAACTTTCTGCAGAGTTAGACCACCATAGGAAGAGCTTGGGAATTGTCTGCTAGACCCCCCTCCTCCACACACACCCTCACTCACTCTCTTCTCCAGGGCTGCAAACTACCCATAATGGGCCTGCAGAGAGGATTGCGAGTTGGAGCCATCCCTTCTTCCCTTCTCTACAAACCAAACAGTGTCAAAATGCTCTGGTTGCAACACAATTCCCCTGGCAGTTTCTTTTAGATTGCTTTGGCTTGGCAATGCCTTTCATAGAGGCCAATATATAATTTACTAGTTTGCCCCATAATTATTCCGAGGGGGTTGGGAGGTTGTTTATGGTTTTGATTTTTGTTGTGTTAAACTTTTCTGAAACGTCCGTTTTAGAACTTTCATTTAGTCTCTGGTGGTGATCAGAAGGGGCAAAATAAGGAAAAAGCAGACTCTCCCCTCACTGAGTAAATAAATGCAAATAGTTTTCTTTTCCTGAGAGATGCTGGTATTCAAACAACCCAGATTACACAGAAGTAATTATTGTTGGGTTTCTTTACAGAGTTCATCCTCCTACAACATCGTGATCTGTAGACGTGTAAGTACAATCTTACCACTGGGTTTAACAATTTGTCCTGATGTGCCTCTTACAGGCTACGTCTACACTGCAGCACTATTTCTGGATACTGGAGACATCCCAAAATAGCTATCCCATGTCTTAACAGCAAGCCCATTATTTGAAAATATAACAGGCTCACTATTCTGATGTCTGTGTAAACTTCACTACATGAGGAGTAAGGGGCATTTCAGAATAGTGGTTTATTTTGAAATTTGGCACTGTGTAGACAGCGCCAAATTACAGAATAAGCTATTTCGACATTGACTTGAAATGAGCTACGCAATTTGCGTAGCTCAAATTGTGTAGCTTATTTCGAGCTATGGGTACAGTGTAGACACAGCCACAGTGACCAAAAATGTAGGGCTGCATTCTGGATGGCCCTTACATAGGCATGTTGAGAAGGGCGTGGTGTTGAACTTCAAAGGGTGACCAGAATTGCAGCCTCTTCACAAAAGGGATTGACAGGATAGGAAGGGGTATAAGTTAACCATGGCTCTGCCCTCTCCATGGTGGGACATGTGTTTGATGTACACAAGAGGAGTAGCAGTTTGCAGTTCACCCACTGCACTGGAGAAGTGTAGGAAACTGTATGCAGAATGTGTCTTCACTGCTCCCTGTCAATGGTGAAAAGTAAAATAGGGGCTTATTCAACATTGTTGACTCAAGCAAAACTCTCATCAGGTTAATATTCTGATGAAACACTTCAGATTCCTTTGTAATTAAATAACCTGTGTGTGTTCGTTTGCCTCCTGCTGGTACATTACTCTAATTTTCCTAGGAGATGCTCTTAGCTCAGACTGGCAACTGGAGGATGATCATTGAATATATACAAACCTCAATGTTCATTAGAATTTGTCTCCTCTATGCCTCTGTATGAATCCCTTCAAGCCCACTCAGTATATTTTCTCTGGGGAGGAGATTTGATTACCATTAAGTAAACCATGCTCTTTCACCACACTTTCTCAGGCGTATACGCTCAACTTTCCATACAGGAGCCTAAAGGAACAGAAGGGGTGTATTCTTCTCTGTATATTCCTTCCGTCATGCAGCCAATACAAATGGGTTTATTTTCCTGAGATGGTATGACATTTAATCAAGCTTTTTTACAACAAAATTACTGATTTATGCTTTCTTTACAGGTTCAGTCTTCTGCCACACAGAACAACAATGTCAATGGCCAAGTATGTACTTTTTCCCATTCTGTAGGGTTTCTTGAGGGTTTTTTTGTTTTGTTTTTGCTTTTAAGGCACAGCAAGCATTTAAGCAGCCAAATTTTTAAAACATAAATGTGATCTATTGATACCATTGGTGATGTGAGCTGTATTTTTTTTTTTAACATCTACAGTAATCAAATTTGCTTTTTGTGAATATTCTAGCAAATGCATGTTTGGTGAGAACCAACACAAATGGCCCAAAGTCAAATAGAGCCATTGGGTTGACTGCAATTATTTGTGTTATTGTTAAATAGGAACAGGATGCTGGATAATACTGCCAATCAGCTCTCCCTCAGTTAGCTGTGGTCATGTAATGGATAAATCCTTTTGTATTAATGTATTCCCTCCAAAACACATTATAAATAGATCACTAACAGCTAGGGTCTCTGTGGTTTCTTGGTATTGTCTAACATTAATGTTAATTTAGCCTTAACTTAGATGTGTACTCAAGTTGCTAAGGGTCATACAATTAATTTAAAAAACAACAAACCATTAATTCAGACTGTCTTCTTTTTACTCCTGCGCTAACTTTTTTACTGAATAATTCTGGAACTGTTTCCACTTCCTCTTTCTTTTTCCTTGTTCTTTTTTGGCCCTTCCCAATCTTCCCCAAATTTTACACAAGCACATTTTAAAAAGGAAACACACCTTTTTTTATTGCTTAGGGAAGCTGTCCTATAGTTTCCAGCCCTTTTGCAATTCTAGTCATGTTCTCCATGTTATTCAAACACCAATCATTCATTTTTGGATTCTTTCTTAAATGTTGTACAAAAATGATCATGTTATTTATCCCTTCACAAACAAATAACTGGCTTCTTTAGAGAAATCAGTCCTCCTCCAAAAGCCAGGTAAATAATATTTATCATTCTCCCATTTCCCCCCTGAATGTTGCTTTCAGTACCTTAGCACTCATAAGAAAAATTACTAACTGAAGCCAGCTTCTAAAGCAGGGATGGGGAACCTTTTTTGGGTTGGGTGTCAGTGAACTACAGCAAAATCAGTCAGAGGTTGGGCACAAGTGAGAAGGAAAAAAACAACAACCCTCATTGACTTGGCTCCTGACTGAGAAGGAGAAATACATTCCCCTCACACCGGAGCCTGGAGTCGGGGGGGGGGGGGAACATGCTAGTAGATTTAGTATGCTCCAGCCCCGCAGGGGAATGGTGCGGGGAAGAGGCTGAAGCACTACTGCGGGCTCCCCAATTCTGGGGGGAGCTGCGAGTCTCAGGGGCCAGATCCAGGTGAGCTAGGGGCAGCATCCGGCCCCCAGAGCTTAGGTTCCCACCCCTGTTCTAAAGGATGGCCATCAAATTGATGGGATCCTGGATACCTTATACTTCATTAGAGTTCAGGTGCACGCAACTACACAGACTCCATATGCTGACATGGATTTATGAATACAAATTAAACAAAAAGCTCAGAATGCAGAAGTGCTTTGCTTAATCTAGGCATAACAACCTAATTTGCAGATATGCTGTTTGCAGCTGATCCAAACTAGAGTTGTTACCACGAGAGGCAAATCACTGCAGTCTTCTTCACTAGTATCCTGAAATGATGTCAAAATCTATGGGCCAATTTCTGTGTCCTTATTTGTCTCTGTCATCCTTGGCTTCTTCTTCTTCCAGGTAAACAGTATTCAAACATGCTAGTAGTACATTTTCACCAGAAGAGCAGTGATAGCTGGTAAGCTTTGGAGCAAGTGGTGTAGAGCAGAAAATAAGATAAGTTTGGTCCCATGAATAACATACAGTACCTGCCTCCCCAGAGACCACACCAGGGAATGGCAAGCTGGTCCCTGAAACGTATGTGTGGACTAGAGGGGAGTTAACTATAGAACCCTCTAAACTGTTGCAAGATAACTTCTCCTTGTTGGCCCTGGTGCACTGTAGATCAGTGGTTCTCAATCTGCTTACCATTGTGGGTCACTATGCAGCTGTCTGTGTTCTGTGGACTGCATCTACACTATATATATATATATATATATATATAATATACTAACAGTATGGTTCAGAGGATGCCACAGCTGTGTGCTGATTGGGCCAGACTATGAGTTGAGAACTACTGCTCTAAAGGGACCTAGAGCACATTAATATAGTCCTACTTGAAAGGCGGCTAAATCAGTGAGAACTAGGTACATTTTAGAACAGGAGTGGGCAATAAAATGGTGGCGGTTCACTAGGATTAGCCCTGGCAGGCTGCCACTTCTATATTTACCTGCGTCTCTGCAAGTACTGGTGATTGCAGCTCCGGTTGACTGTGGATCACCATTCCTAGCCAGTGGGATCAGTGGGAAGCAGGACAGACTAGGACACCACTTCCCACAGCTTCCATTGGCTGGGAACAGCAATCCGCAGCCAACAGGACCTGCAAACGCTCATATTCGCTTAGTTGCAGGTAAATATAGTTGCCGTGGCCCATCCGGGTCTAACCCTGGTGGACCTATTTGTCCACCCCTATTTTACAAATCCCCAACAGGGTTTATCCTGGGTCAGTAAGATATGAATTAGAGCAGTCTATAGTCACTGCAGCTTGTGGCTTGGGAAGTTCTCCAAGCCCCACTGAAAATCAATGTTGGCTTCACTTTTGGTTAGACCTTAACTACAGTATGTACCAGAGGAGTGGTGGTGGAGAACATCTTGCTACTAAATACAAATTACAAACACCACAATCTGTAGAAGGCTGCTAAAGATTTATGGTGTTTGTGGTTTGTATTTAGTTGCAAATGTATATTCTCTTGCTCTCTCATATACACTCTATGGGTACGTCTACACAGAAGCATTATTTCAGAATAGTTGACCTTACTCCAAAATAACATAATGCATGTCTACACTAACAGCCTTTATTTCAAAATAATGTTGAATTGGAGGACTTCTTACTCTGACTCCTGTAACCTTCATTTCATGAGGAGTAAGGGAAGTCAAAGGAAGAGTGTTCTTCCTTCACTTCCTGCTGTTTAGACAGCACCTAAAGCTGAGTTAAGCTATTTTGATTTAAGCTACGCAATTGATGTAGCTGAAGTTGCATAGCTTAATTCAACTTTAGCCCTGCTGTGTAGATGTACTCTATGTTTGCACTTGCATACTTAGTTGGGCAGTGTTCCCAATGCCCTCTATACACAAGCTGCCATTGCATAAGAGTAACATCTGTTTCAGTGTATTTCCAACTTACGGTCAGGATGGAAATGTCAGAGTACCTGGGGGCATGTCTAGATGACGCTCGGCTTCCGAAATAAGATATGCAAATTCGGCTCAAATTTGCATATCTTCCTTTTTTTTCCTGGAAGAGGCTTTTCTAATATTTGGCCTATCTACACAGGGCCAAATATCAGACAATCCCCCTCTTTCAAAAGCCCCCTGTAAACCTCCTTTTAGGAGGAATAAGGGGGCTTTCAAAAGAGGGGTTTTTTTCTGATATTTGGCCCCATGTAGACAGGCCAAATATTGGAAAAGCCTCTTCCTGGGGAAAAAATGGAAGAAGATATGCAAATTTGAGCCAAATTTGCATATAATCTTTCGGAAGCTGCGCGTAGTCTAGACGTGCCCTGGGTGACTAAGGACCCTAATTGCCATTTTTAAGAGTTACTTAGACACTTAAGAGCCTAAATCCCATTGACTTTCAAATAAATTAAAGCTTCTAAAGTAGCCTGAATCACTTTTGAAAATGGGAGCTGGGTTCCTAAGTCATTCAAGTGCTTCTGAAAATGTTAACCTGGACCCAAACCTCACTGCTGTCAATGAGTCTTTCCATTAACTTCAGTGGACATTGGATCAAGCCCTAAATGTATAAATACCTTCTCTCATTTAAAATGTAAATCTTTCCATAATGCAGGATGACATGATAAAGGGAAATAAATTGGAAAACTTACTATCCTCTGATGCATCTCTACTTCAGACAAACTTTCAGGCTCTATCAGCTTGAACTATTATTTCTACAATGAAAATAAGTTGAGAATTTTTTTCAACAGGGTAAATCGCCTTCCTCAGTTGTCAGTTCGGCTTGTGGACAAGTAAGTACTTTTCCTCCTCTATATGCGGAGATTTATCTTTATTTGCTAATTAGTATTACAATATTTTTTTTATAAATTGGATTGTTCCCATTAACTAAAGTAGGAACTTTTTTGTTTCCATTATTCTGTCTGAAATTATACAATGCAAAGAGCCAGAGAGACTGACATTGGCTACTGTCCTGAACTGGAATGGCCTCTGTGACGAATAATGAGAACCTGGCTATATGAGGAGGAAAAGGGAGTCAAATATGAAGTCAAAGTGCGGATAGTGAAACTAGATAAAATAATAGAGTAAATAACGAAAAAGGCAGGCTGAAACTAGAAGCTTCAGGAGGAAAGATAAGTGGTTTTGCAAGGAAATGAATAGTTTGGGTTTCTTTTTACACAGGGTACTTCATACGACAGCAATCCCTGCCACAAGGTGAGTAACCTTTTCCCATTGTTTTTACGGTTTGCCTTAAACTGATAGGTAGTAATGGAACATGTTATTGTCAATTTAATTTCTTTTTCTCAGAAAGTGGGACAATGCTGCACTCAGAATTATGATATTTCTCTGAAAGATCTGTGCAAATCTCATCAGGTTTCTTTATTAATATTAGATTTAGTTTTTTAAAGTACAAACATCCTTACATGACTTTAGAGAATTTGACTGTCATTAGAGTACCTATGTGACTTAGTGCAAAATTTGAAGAGCACCTAACTTATATGGCAGCCTTTTATCTTAAATTGTAGAGCACACTCCCATACACACGTATAGGAGGAGGTGCAGGGAAGGAAGTCTATGGGGGATCCCTTCGCAGAGATCCCTCTCCCCAACACTAATGTTGCCCCTTTGTGGCAGTGAGGTTTGGTCCTCTCTGCTGGACCCAAATGCAGTTTTGTCTCTGGCCCCCAAAGGGCACCCTGTCTCTCTGTCTACACTGATTACATTGGCTACACTGAAGCCATACCCACCATTATTTTTATATTTTGCAACACCTTTTAAGCATAAGAAGAGGACCCCTTATTGTTCTGCACGCTGGTGAAGAAGCATCTCCTCAGCACCAGAGATCTGAAAGACAAGTGACGAGAGAATAGAACATTGGCAAGACCAAGCATGCCAGGGCCCTGAGTTGGGAGGGGCTTGTGTCCTCTAGTGTGAAGAATACTAGCTCATAATTCCTTTGGGGCTCACCTCTATGCTTAGCAGTAGAGTAACCCAGGCCCTCTCACTCCACCAGGTTTTAGTCTGGAACACTGGGACTGTCATTTCAGGCATGCAGCCTGGGCAAGAGTATCACCAACCCTGTTACTGGATCACTTCATAGAATCATAGAACCATAGAGCTGGAAGAGACCTCAGAAGGTCACCAAGTCCAGCCCCCTGCTCCAGGCAGGACCAATCCCAACTAAATCAACCCGGCCAGGGCTTTGTCAAGCCGAGACTTAAACACCTCTAGGGATGGAGACTCCACTACTTCCCTAGGTAACCCATTCCAGTGCTTCACTACCCTCCTAGTGAAATAGTTTTTCCTAATAGCCAACCTGGACCTCTCCCACCACAACTTGAGACCATTGCTCCTTGTTCTGCCATCTGTCACTACTGAGAACAGCCTCTCTCCATCCTCCCTAGAACCTCCCCTCATGAAGTTGAAGGCTGCTATCAAATCCCCCCCTCACTCTTCGCTTCTGCAGACTAAACAGACCCAACTCCCTCAGCCTCTCCTCATAAATCATATGCTCCAGCCCCCTAATCATTTTGGTTGCCCTCCGCTGGACCCTCTCCAATGCGTCCACATCCTTTTTGTAGTGGGGGGGCCCAGAACTGGACACACTACTCCAGATGTGGCCTCACCAAAGCCGAATAAAGGGGAATAATGACATCTCTGGATCTGCTGGCAGTGCTCCTCTTAATGCAACCTAATATGCCATTAGCCTTCTTGGCTACAAGGGCACACTGTTGACTCGTATCCAGCTTCTCATCCACTGCAACCCCCAGGTCCTTTTCTGCAGAACTACTACTTAACTGGTTGGTCCCCAGCTTGTAACTATGCTTGGGATTCTTCCGTCCCAAGTGCAGGACTCTGCACTTGTCCTTGTTGAACCTCATCAGATTTCTTGTGGCCCAATCCTCCAATTTGTCTAAATCACTCAGGACCCTATCTCTGCCCTCAAGCGTATCTACCTCTCCCCCTAGCTTAGTGTCATCCACAAACTTCCGGGAGGAAGACAAACATGGCAGATACTGTGCAGGTAACAACAGCAGACCTATCACCATCCATCGTTGCTGTCCTGGAGAAGGGATTTAAAAAGAAAGGCAAGAGAACCTCGCGCCCTTCCCAACTCCCTCTCTAAACTCCCTGTTAGCACTCACCTGTTCGCAAGCTCCTTGGTCGCTTGCCCATTGCCTTATAAAGCCCTGGAGTGCATGAAAGTCCCTCCCCCTACCAAGGCTCAGCCAATCAGCAGAGGCTTCTAGAATTCAAACTTTAATTAGACGCCAACAGTTTCCACCTGCCAATCACAGCACACACTCCATGAAGGGGAAGGGGAGGGCAAAGGGGAAGTGTGTGGTGGGGGGAAGCCTCACTCACAAACACGGGGGAAAAAACAAACAAAAACAAAAAAAGAACACACACCAACCCTCACTCACAAACACAAGCTCAGCACACAGCAAGAAAGCCCCAAACACAACACACACTTCCCTCAAGAGTCCTGTATCTGCTTCTCCTTTACCTGGAGAACTCCCTCTCTAAACTCCCTGTTAGCACTCACCTGTTCGCACACACTTCTTACCACTCAGTCTCTTTGGAGGCCCAATGGGAGCCCAGCTGTCAATTTACAACATGCCCTCAACTGAAAGGGATGTAGGAGTTCAACTCCTTCACTCGTGGGCATTCTCTGCAAAGGTGACCTGCAACTCCCTCTTGAGATTTGTTCTGGGCAGCATGGGACTCCTGCTGTCTTCCCTCAGGAACTATCTTTGTAGGTCCACTCCCTTGCATTGGTCACTCCAACTGATCTGTGCTGCACCCTTTCAAGGTCCACCATCACCAAATGGAAATTTATTCCAGCATGTCTCTTGGTACTGGAACGATTCACTAATTTGGATTGTATCCCTTAGCTATGGTGTGGGGATTTTTGTTGCAGGATGAAGTTGTAATTCAACCTCTAACTTTCTATACAGCATTTGCTACTAGAGAAAAAAGGTGGATGATGTATCTTTTAGTGGGCCAACTTCCATTGGTGGAAAACTTTTTTGAGCTTCACAGAGCTCTTCTTCATATCCAGGGAAGATAATCAGTATCACAACTAAACACAAGATGGAACAGACTGTTAAGCATAAGAGATTAACATATGTTGCAGGAGATCACTTAAAACAAAGTAGGCAATTAATACATTCAGTACTAGAACAAAGAAGAGTTAGTACAGTAGACTTCCGATAATCCGGAACCTATGGGACTTAGGTGGTGCTGGATTATCAGATATGCCGGACTATCAGGAGGTACTATAAGCAGGTTATATATATATACTGTATACATTATATACTGTATCTAAAGTGTTCTTAACCCTTTTTATTGTACATACTGTATACAGTATACTGAAATGTTTTAGTTTTTTTTTAAGCCTTTTTTACCCTTTTTGCTCAGTTCAGCTGCTGCCGCTGTTACCTTGTGACTCATTTTTTGCCGAAGCTCACTCACTAGGCTCTTGCCATTTTGATGCCAGACTATCAGGAGTGCCGGATCATTGGATGCCGGACTACTGGAGTTTTACTGTAATTACAAATTGTTGTAACAAGCTATAAAATCAGGATCTTTGCTAGTTTCCAAACTATTATGATTTTACTATACCTATATTTCAAAACAGCTGTCTTCTCTCAATACACTTGCAGTCTTTCTTTGGAAAAAAAGCTATTTCCACCCAAGACTAAAAAATATTTGTTTTTTGTTTCCTAAGAACCTAGTAAAAACTGGAAGAAAATGCCTTTTCCCTTTTTCTGTTCCCAGTAACCAATATTGGATGAAATCCTGAGCTCAATGAAGTCAATGGCAAATCTTTATTGACCTCAGGGGGGCTTAGATTTCACCCATTCTTTGTTATACGCATTTTGGTTTCCCTATGGTTAGAAATATCATCTTGCTGTCTGACTCATATATGAGCCATTGTCATTTTTGGCATTCCAAGGAGATATTACTATTGTAGATCATAGTTCCTTATCAAAGATGAATGTTGAACATCTTGCAGCCTTCATCAGACCATTAATTAAAAATTACCCTCTTTGAAGCTCTTAAGTTCTTGTGTGCAAATCTTTTGACCATTCACTATATTAATGCAGTATAAAGACATGTAGTGCTCCATTTTCAATTACATCCAGAATTAAACAGAATTTTTACTGGAAAAATTAAACTTTCTGTGGCCACTGTTCAAAATTGGACATAAGTGTGGTGTGCAGCATTTAAAAAGAGATGTTTATTTCTCTCCAGTATTTACCTTTTTATTATTTTCAGTTTATACTTAAGTCACATATCATCAGGTCCACAGTGTTCGCGATTCCCTAATGCTTCCTTCTCCTAAGGAAAACAGCCCGATTGTATTTATTTAACAACACTGTAGTTAAGCAGTCCCTTTCACAAAGAAATAATGTATGTTTTATTTATTGTAGAGGTTGGATCACTTGCCTCATAAAGCTACGGCAGTGGCCAGGGAAATAGCTCATTTTGCCTGTTGTCTTATTTTACACCTGATCACAAACCTTAAATGGCTTTAGGAACCCTTTGCACTACCATAGCTTTTTATTGGTGACTTTAATTTCCAAGCTACAAGCCCCAGAATCTAGTTCATTGCATTTAACCAATCCCTTTGATGGCAATATAACTGGTTTCTGTTGTCTTTACAGGATTCACAAAGTTCTTCAGTCAGCAGTGGCAACGCTTGTAATCAGGTGAGTATTTTTTTCTCCAGTGTATCTAGATTGTTGTTCAACTTGCCTCTATGAGCACTAATTTACTAGTCATTCTATATACTAGTTACCACCTAACTTTCACCTTCCATTCAGCTGTGAAAACTGCTAGCAAGGGTCACTTCTGTTTCTAGACACTAGCACAGTGCTGCAGTGTTTCCATTGAAAACACCAAGGGAATGTCTTTAAATCTCAATAAAAACTCCTAAAAACATTTGAATACTGGAATTTCTAAATTATTCTGTGTGAGACAACTAGGGTTGTCAACCCTCCAGAATTGTCCTGGAATTAAAAATTTCTGTCTCGTGATGAAATCTATAGTAGTTCATCCAACAAGCTGGCAATTCTAGTGACAACACCTGTATTTTGTGATATTTAACCATGGTCAAATAAAACTTGATTTAAAAAAGCTTGCAGTGAAGCTATAGAGTTTATGCCAGTAAAGAATTTGTACCAGTTTTTGCTTTGTCATTTTCAGTTCATTTGATAGTTTATATGAAGACTGAAGCCATTTGAAATTATATTGCTCTGTACTGACCCCCTTCAACCAGCTTGCAAGGCTGCTGCACAGTTGAAAGTTCCACATAAATAATTTTATCACCACACACAGTAATTCAGTTTTTAGTAGATATATATACTCAAACCCATGTACTCTGACTGGCTATTTCTTTGAGAACTCACCATCCGTATGCACATAGCACATGGGCCCCTCAAGCTCTTGTGTCACCCACAGGTAGCATTCATTTAAATCTACTTGTATTCATTTCCCACACCAGGGCTCTGCTCCGGGACTTTTCAGCTGGTGGAAGCCAGTATAAATATGTGCAGAATCTGGCCCAGGGAATTTTACCTTTATATATGTGAATGGACTATCTTGCTACTTCTACAAGATTCTAATAGTCTTCTGGTTTCTTCACAGAGTTCATCCAATTGTATAAATGGGAAGGTTATCGTTTCCCGGGTAAGCATACTTTCTTTATCACATTTAGGGGACTTGCTGTAGTATGCCTTTAAGAAAAAGAACAATTGGTTTATTTACTTCAAGAGTAATTTTACTGTCAAGAGTTAGTTTTAGGAGAAGGCCTGATCTTGTAAGGTCCTGTTCTGGGGCTTGGGGGACCCTGAGTTTCCATTCATCTTGCAGAATTGGATCAGACTGAAATTAGTCAATATTAAACTGGAATAGAATTATCTCATTCAAACAGCACTCCAGAACACTGTACAGTTGTTGCAGTCAATAGACATTGAAGGTGTGGACCTGTCCTTTCAATAGCCTCTAATCAGTCCATAAACAGAATTATGTACATATTTGCCTTTATATTATATATTATACCATTTTAATTTAAAGGCTAAAAGGTCTATAGATATCAAAACAAATAAAAATATAGCCCAAAATAAGACATTGGGCCGGAGTGTCCATGTGAATTTTCTTGAGTTACTAACTCATTTCATTGTCTTTTCACAGGATACATCTCATGCTCTGAGAAGAAAGAGTTATAATAGACAGGTAAAGCAATATCTAGCCTCTTTTATGCAGAATTTTGTCTCCAGTAAAGTTGTTGTAATGCTAGTATTTGAGTTCCTAGGTATGTTATCTGCAAAAACAATATGTTGATAGGAGAGCTCTGTCCCATCAGACTAGAACAGCTACACGAGAGCTCTTACAGCAATGCAGCTGCATTGGTACAGCTGCACTGCAGTAAGCTCACTAGTACAGACATAGCCTAAGACAAAAGAGCAAGCAGAAAATGGCTAGCTGCCACCTAAACTAGTGGATAGAGGCAGAGGTACAAGGTCATTAGACCTTATTCCCCTGTTTCCCTAAAATCACTCCTAGCACATAGTAGCTTTTCAGGATAAAAGCTCCAAGATGATATATGCCTAGAGTAGTATTCAGAGTCTCTTATGTGCTGAATCTTGAGAACAGAGTAAATACTGTTAATGACATGGACAGCTCAGAGACAGATCAATCCAGTGAAAACAGAGCACATCCTGCTACACATGCATTCTAGAAAGGATATTCTGGGTGCATATGCATGGAGAACTGGATACGGGGCAACAAAAGTGCAAGTCTAGCCTCGAAGCCAGTACAGTACTACATTTTTGGGGAAATCTTCCTGTAAAATTATGGTTCTCACAGGGAAATTATTCGTTTTGGGTTTCTTTGTGACAGAATCCTCTGTCACAAGTAGCAATAGTGCTAATGTCCAGGTACTAACACATTCTCTGCTGTATTTCCCCCCAAGGAATTTCAGAAATCCCCTCCACTTGTGGTACATAGCGACTGAAGTTATTTGATGGTGAACTGGTTTAGAATTTCACCTTCTGATCAGACCTAGCTCCCACAGGAGTTATCACATCTTGCTTAGACTCGCCATCCTTCATACTTTCTCAGCTGACCCCATTTAACCATTCAGCCTCATGAGGGGATGTCACATGGAAAATTGTCTTGAGTGGCCTCTAAACCTGTACTTGGTGGTTAAATGGGGTCATCTTGAAACACAGCCATTCTGGTGGACAGGTAAACATGAGCTCTCACAATATTTGCTACCTTTTTTTTTATATAAAAATTATTCGGACTTGAATGGTACAATCAATTACTTGTCATGTGGAAGATACATTTTAGGGCTATGTTACTGTGGGTGCCTCTCATGCACTGCTACCCACTAGGGACCAATATTTGGATATGAATGTGAAAGGAAGTAGTCTCAGCAAGCTAAGCAGAAGGATTTCAGACATGCTTCTCTGTACAAATTTGATCTTTTTGACAGTTAGCAAACTTCCTTCGGTTTCAAATGCTAATGACACTATAAAGTAATCCCATATAATCAATCACACCTGACAAAAAATCCAGTCATTCAACAATGTCCTTTTCCATTAACCAGAATAGCTTTCCTGTCTCCTGGCGGGAAAAAAAAGTGGCTGCTTTTCTGAAAATACTTGGGTTTTTGTTCTTACTGAAGGCAGACTTCTCTGCTGTGTATTGAGACCTCATAGGTTACTGTAGTTGCTCCATGTAATGGTGAAAATTTTACCTGCACAGAGGACTGGCTCAAATTAATTGTAGGTGTCTTTTCCTCACAGATTTAATCACAGACATTTTTAATACACTTAAAAACTGGAAGCCTGTTATTTTAAGGATTCATATATTATAAGAGACAGCCACTCTGGTAGACCGATGTTTTCTCCCAATATGCCACTTGCTACTTTGAAAATGTGGATGATATTTTGATTACATGTTTCCTTTGTTTGGGACATGCAATGAAGTACTCCTTTAATCTAGATAAATGTCTGAGAATGTTGGTCGTTCTGCTGAAATTAAATACACTCAAAATATGAACACGGATATTAAAAATCTCTCTCTCTACAATACAGTTTTGATCCAATATGCCACTTAATAACTAAACACACATTTATTGTATATTAAGTTGATTAGTCATGGTGTGGAATTTTTATGCCTGCTGAGATTTAAAGCCATAAGGTAAAAGTAGGCACTGTTATTCTAACCAAAGTCAAGCTTCTAAATACTTCCAGCTTTGTTCAGTATAAACCTATTTATATTCATCTTATTTAAATATTCTTTTTCTTGGTAAAGGAAAATAACTACTGTTTTTGAAAATAAATTTCATTTTCTAGTCCCATTAACCCACCCTCTTTGCTATATACAGCTGACTTTAATATCCAATTAATATCATCCACTCACTAGCAAAACGTGTGTTAAAGTGCTTTGCTTAATCTAGGCATAATGATCTAATTTTGCTTCCCTGCCTCACACTGAATAATGCCTTAGGCTTTGCTTTACAAAGATACTTAGGCACATAAATCTCAGTTTTTACTTTCATTGCAATCCAGAAACACCCACTAAACCTTATAAATGCCTAAACTTATGACACCTAAGCTTTTTCAGCAGACATTCCCTAAATGCCTAAGTTTCTGTGTCTGGCATGCACACTATTACCTGCTATAGGTATCCACATGTCTATCTTCAGCATGAGCCACACAGTAATCCACAAACTGAGGGAAGGTAGGTGTTCAGCTACTTATCTTGTGTTCAGGGTCAATCTGCCAATCATGCTCAGAGGCTACCCACTGGACTGGGTCCTGTTTGAAACCTGACCAGAAGAGGTGATGTCTGTGCCAACCTTATAACTGTTTGCCTAGTGGGAAGAGAGCTCAGCTGGAATATGTGGGACACCGGTTCAATTCCCCTCCCTTTTTGATAGCAGGGAAGAAAGCAATGGAATACAGGTCCCCCATAGGGATGTAAGCGACTAGTCGACTATCCAATAAGCATCACTAGTTGACTATCCGATACGTTTATGCGACTAGTCACTTCCCCCACACACACACACTTGCTGCCTCTATCAGAAAGTCAGCAAGGTAGGGAGCAGAAGCTGGTGCTGGGGGGGGAACTGGCTTAAAAGCCAGTTTCCTCCAGCACCATCTCTGCAGGCAGGTAGAGGGGAAACGGTGCGAGCGGGGACTGAAGCAGTCTCCGCTTTCACTGCTTCTGAAGGGCTTCTGCTTTTGAAATGTACAAGAGCCCCAGCAGGGGCTACTCCTAGGGTATGTCTACACAGCAGGACTAAAGTCAATTGCGTAGCTAACGTCGAAATAGCTTAATTCAGCTTTTGGCGCTGTCTACACAGCAGGAAGTGAAGGAAGAGCACTCGTCCTTCAACTTCCTTTACTACTATGAGTTGGAGTAAGTCCTCCAGCTCGACATTATTTCGAAATAAAGGCTTGTAGTGTAGATGCACACTATGTTATTTCAGAATAACATCAGTTATTCTGAAATACCGCTGCTCTGTAGATGCACCCCTTTAGTCCTTTATTCCATGCAGCAGGAACATACTGCTAATTTGACTTTAGCACTGTTCAATTATACTTTAAGTCAAGTCCTATTACATAAAACAAATCTGGGTTTTAATTTTTTCCACAGAGTTCAACTTCCTTGGAAAGCACTCCACCAGGAAATCCAGTAAGTACAATCTTCAGGTTTTTTTTGTTCTAACATGCCATTTACCAAACTGAAAAGATGGATATTCTAAAGTCATGTAGTAATGATGAGGGAGATTTAAGAATTACTTAAAAGTGGTTAACTGTCTGAGAATACTGGACACGATATTTAAATCAAATAGCTTTAGTAGTGGAAGGATGCTGTAGAACAGGGCTGCTCAACTTTTGAAGCCCCGGGGACCACAATGATATTCACAGCACATACTAAGTGTATATTTGCAAGTATATGCAATCACATGCAAATAGCTTCTTTCACACTGATGGGCAAGACTACACAACACGCAGGCCCCATTTAAATCAGTTCTGCTGATATTAATAAAATGCAATATTTACTTGATTCAAACCCATATGACACCACTTTTAATGAGCAATGACAGTCCAGTAATTTAACTACTAAAACACATCAACAGAAGACCATTATATTGATTACTTTTTGTTTTGGCTCCCACCCGCAGGCTGCATGTTAAGCCCTCGTAAACCAAATTGCACCGCGAGCTGCAAACAAATGGCCCATGGGCCGTATGCGGCCCATGGGCCATGTGTTGAGTAACCCTGCTGTAGAATTAATGACTTCCTATGTAAAGTTTTGATTTAACCTGACATTTAGTAATTAGAGCCTGTAATAATTATTTGGATTAGCACTACAAGGTATAGTGCAGAATCTGATGTAGGTCTTAGATCTATTAATTCTGGCCTAAAATCTAAGAATTAACTTAGTCTCCCAGTGATAGAAATCTTTACTGAGATGAGAGGCTGATACCTGAAACAGCTGTCTTCTAACATGTCTTTTAAACATAGCACATTTCTCTAGCATTCTTCTCAGTATTTTAGCATGTCACAATTGGAAGACAAAGCTCTCTATATATTCCATTCAAGAATTTGAGCTATATTCACTTTGGATTATTAATCAAAAATACTTCCATGAGGAAAAATGACTTCCATGTTTATTTAAAAATAGTATACTATATTCAAATTTCCTTTAGATTAGCATTGGGTGTTTGATAAATTAATTTACACTCCTAGGGTACCTCTACACAGCAGGGCTAAAGTCAAATTAAGCTACGCAACTTCAGCTACGTCAATTGCGTATTTGAAGTCGAAATAACTTACTTCAGCCTTTGGCGCTGTCTACACAGCAGGAAGTGAAGGAAGAGCACTCTTCCTTCAACTTCCCTTACTCCTCATGAAATGAGGGTTACTATGAGTTGAAGTAAGAAGTCCTCCAGTTCGACATTATTTTGAAACACAGGCTTGTAATGTAGATGTGCACTTTGTTATTTCAGAATAACATTAGTCATTCTGAAATACTGCTGCTATATAGATGTACCCCTATAGTCCTTCATTCCATGCAGCAGGAACATACTGCTTATTTGACTTTAGCACTGTTCAATTGTACTTTAAGTCAAGTCCTATTACATAAAACAAATCTGGGTTTTAATTTTTTCCACAGGGTATGCCTTCCTTGGAAAGCACTCCACCAGGAAATCCAGTAAGTACAATCTTCAGGTTTTTTCTTCTAACATGCCATTTACCAAACTGAAAAGATGGATATTCTAAAGTCATGTAGTAATGATGAGGGAGATTTAAGAATTACTTAAAAGTGGCTAACTGTCTGAGAATACTGGACACAATATTTAAATCAAATAGCTTTAGTAGTGGAAGGATGTTGTAGAAACAATGACTCCCTATGTAAAGTTTTGCTTTAATCTGACATTTAGTAATTAGAGCCTGTAATAATTATTTGGATTAGGCCTACAAGGTATAGTCCAGAATCTGATGTAGGTCTTAGATCTATTCATTCTGGCCTGAAATCTTTTATTAAGGATTTTCAGTTTCAAGATTAAATGACAGCACACTTTTGTAATTCAGCAAACATCTTGTATTACAAGCAGGAGAGCTGACAGCCTCTGCAGGCCCCTAAGAAAGGTGGGGGTGAGGTGGGGCTGGGGCAGACAGCCCTCATTGCCATCCAGAGTGCAGTGCTTCCCTGCCCCCTTGTCCCATCACAGCCACCCAGGGCTCTGGTGGTGACTTAGGGCTTCAGCCGCCACTGCTGTCACAGCTAGAAGTCCCGGCCGGACCTCTTTGAATTGCCGGGCCCTGGGGCAACTGTTCCCCTCTCACTATCAGTGAGCCTGATTACAAGAACTTTGAAGGTTTTCTGACAAACATAGAGAAGTTTTTGCCTAAATTTGGATGAAACTTGGCTTTTTGTGTTTATGAAAATGGTGGCTACCCTTTGAAAATGCCTATTTTACCGTCTCATTTCTCAATAAAATCTCTAGTCTCATGCATTTTGAACTCCAGTCATCTTAAGAGTGTGGGTTTAAAAGGCCATTCAAGTCAATAGAAAGATTCAGAAAGATTCTCGTTGACTTCAATGGGTTCTGGATCTACTCTTACATGTCTTCTGTTGGAACACTTTTCTCCTTGACGTACTTTTGATTCTCAGTAGAAGGAAATCTTACTAGAACAGGCTGATTGTAAAGAGAGAGTAGTATCATTTCCTAGCACAGTCTGACATCTGAAGGAGAGCTGATAGATTATGAGGCTGTAGGATAACTCACCTTTTATCACCTCCTCCCCTGCCCCCCAACTAGCTGGTTAGACCATTTACTTTTTATTACAAAGCTTCTCATGTTAAATTTTGCGTGAAGTAGTGCTGTGGAATGAAAGGAGACACAATTGTATTTATCCACTTGTGGTCATTCATTTAATCAGAAGAAAGTACCAGTCAGGGGCAAAACTCTCTCTGATTTCAGTCTGGTCAAGGATTGTGTCTTCTCATATAGACCTTGTGGGTACATCTACACAGCAGCATTATTTTGGAGTAACTGACGTTATTCCGAAATAACAAAATGTGCATCTACACTACTAGCCTTTATTTCAAAATAATGTCAAGCTGGAGGACTTCTTACTCTGACTCATGGTAACCCTCATTTCACAAAGAATAAGGGAAGTCAAAGGAACAGTATTCTTCTTTCGATTTCTTGCTGTGTAGACAGCGCCAAAAGCAGAATTAAGCTATTTTGACTTCAGATATACAGTTGACATAGCTGAAGTTGAGTAGTTTAATTCAACTTTAGCCCTGCTGTGTAGACATACCCTTTGTTAAAAGATTTCTTTAAGACAGAAACAGAACAAATGGCTTTTTAAAAAAAACAGGTGTCATCTTCCTCCGGAGATAGTCAGTCTGGTAAATGCACACTAGTGTTTACTGTTCTAAAATGCCACTTAAACAGAAAAGTTAGCTGTTTGACTGTGGTCTGGTAAACTTTTTTCCCCATAGATTCTAAAGCTCAGAAGGGACTATTCTGATCATTCAGTCTGACCCCCCCAGCAATAACAGATGCTGTAAGACTAACCTGAATTCATTCTGTTTGAACTACAATGTACCTTCTATAAAAGACACCCAATCTTGATTTAAACTTTCTAGTGACTGAGAATCCACCATAACCCTTGACAAGTTGTTCCAATTTGTGCCTAATTTCCAGACTGTATTTGTCCTGCCATTGAGTCTTGTTATAATGTAATTAACACACCTTCTGGGTGTGGTGTACTATCCCATCTAGTGAAACCTAGACCATTAACAAAAAGAATGAGTCTGCTTAGCTGAGAGGCATCCAGCTTTTAGCTCATGCAGTAGATGCTCATGCACTAAGTTTCAGAGATCCCAGGCTCAGTTCTGCCAGTCAGCATTACAATAGGTTTGTAGACTGAAGAGCCCTGTGCTATGAAATTTCTGTTCACGAGTGCTTGCGTACGTACTGTAATCAAGACAACCTTTTACCTTCTCTTTTGATAAACTAAATGGCTACGTCTAGACTGCATCCCTTTTCCGTAAAAGGGATGCAAATTAGACGTACCGCAATTGCAAATGAAGCGGGGATTTAAATGCCCCCCGCTTCATTTGCATAACATAACTGCCGCTTTTTCCAGCTCGGAGCTTTGTGGAAAAAGCTCCAGTCTAAACGGATCTTGCGGAAAATAAAGCCTTTTCCGAAAGATCCCTTAAAAGATCCTCTTAAAAGAAGGAATAAGGGATCTTTCGGAAAAGGCTTTATTTTCCGCAAGATCCGCGTCTAGACTGGTGCTTTTTTCCGTCAAAGCTCCGAGCCGGAAAAAAGCGGCAGCCATGTTATGCAAATGAAGCGGGGCATTTAAATCCGCTTCATTTGTGACTGCGTCTAATTTGCATCCCTTTTACGGAAAAGGGATGCAGTCTAGACGTAGCCAATAGGTATTGAGTTCCTTGATTCTTTTACTACAAAGCATATTTTCTAAACATTTAATCTTTCTCATGCTTCTTCTCTGAACCATCTCAAAGTTTAACATTCTTCTTGAATTGTGGTTACCAGACCTGTAAGGTAGCTGAATGAAAGGAAACAACTGTTCTTTCATTCCATTTAGTGAGGATGTTTAGATAAAGTAGGCGAGCCTGATTCACTACTCCATTTTTGTCCATGCAGCTTTATCTTCATGAGGTTACAGCAGTTTCAAACCATTTTCTCAGAACAGAGAATCAATCCCCCATACCGTAATTTAAGTAATTTAATGTGTAGAGGGGGGAAAATAAGTGTTTCCAATTTTTTTTAACAGGAATCACCCTTAGAAGATGACCAAATGGTAAGCACTCTTTCCTTATAACTAGCTTTTACTGTTGTTTTTTTTCTAATACTCGGCTTACGTTGAAAATGTGGATGTCATTTTGATTAGGTCTATTTGGGATCTGAGGAGTCTATCAGAGTTCCTTCAGTCCTGACCAATAGCTGAACATTGGACGTTGTGGTGAAATAAACAGTCTCATCAAATTTGATGAGAATTCAAATATTGAATTTCAACAGTATTGCTTTGAATTAGCCTACTGCTTAGAAATGGAATACAGTTATTATTTAGATTAGATTCAATAATTGTAATATTTCATTATTCAGAATCCTCTGCCTTTAAAGGACCATATTTGCTTTTCAGTAGCAGGTAACTGAACACGGCATCCCACTGAAACTCACCTCCTTAAACTAAGTCTGAATTTAGTGCACAGATTCTGAGTTATGCAGAAAAGTTCAAAAAGCTGTCACACATACTCTTCCCATACAGTACATTGTTTTATCTCACTACATAAATACCTTTATGTAATACCTTTATGTATGTTATGTGGTTAGTCAGTACACAAACCACATGGTCAACATTTATTAATGAGAACAGATAAGTTGTGCAGTTCTCTGGAATTTACCATGCTTTGAAAATCACAGTGAATAAAATTGTTCTTTCACATTTATTAAATTGTTCCTCAATGCCTGACTGTTTCTGAAAAAGAATAACATGCCTTTCTATTCTTTGTAGAGCTCTGCTGGGAAACCATCCAGCCCTGGCCTTTTGCTGCTAGTCAGTATTTTGAGTACCTTTGCCATCTCTTCTTCACTTGTGCACAAGTGGTTTATATGAACTTCTGAAGACATGACCGGAGTCCACAAAGTGTATTCTGCAATAAGATTCATTTTCTGTACAAAATTCTAGTCAAACTTGAATACATAATTTATCGGTTGTAATTGTGTATAGTTAATATGCCATTGTTTTGATTAGTTCTACCTGTTTCCATTTACATGCTGGTTTATTTTTCAGTATTTTAGGCATCATTTGAAGAGGAGATATTGTGCCCTAACTATAGGAACATTTACTTCTAACTGACCTGATGAATACCTGATTTGAATTTGATCTAGTTGTGAATCCAAGCACTCGTGATATCTGGAACCCACATGGCTATTAACTTAGGGAAAACAATAATAGCAGATTGTCATGTGTACAAGCTGAATGCTTTCACTTATTACATAAAATAAAGTTAATCGCATATTTTGTATAAAAGTCTCAGGGGAGAAGAAAAGCAGTGTTAGATTAAAAGTCATTCTATTATAGTAATTAAACTAGAACTAATTGTAAATCTTGCAAAGCAGAAATTTCTTACTGTAGTTAAACTTTTTGGATAGTCTACCTCTTCTATAAAAGGACATGGCAGGCAGACATTCTGATTCTTAAGCTGGAACATCGTATGTCTAGACCTGTGGTTTTTCAATCTTTTCATTTGTAGATCTCTTAAAAAATTTCAAATCAGAAGTATGGACTTCTTTGAAAATCTTAGACATAATCTGTGGATCACAGGTTGAAAACCACAGGTCTAGACATATCCATCTAGACACTAAGAATGTCTGAGAAATAGTCTGGCTGCTGTAACTGCTAGAATCTCTGTATCATCTCAATCAACATGTATTTTACCTACACTGTGAGAGCTGATCTATTGGCAAATTTAATTGCAGGAAGATATTGAGATTCACAAACTAGTATTGCTGTGCAGCAGACATGATCCCAGAGAAATATACAGTCTTTGCCTGGCGAGTATTTCAAGGAAACAAAGTTTCACACGTATCTTTTAGCAGTGTTTTTCCTTGGAGCTCTATTCAGAAGTATTGCCTTTGAAAGGCTGATACACAATCAGGGAATAAACAGATTCTCCCAGAAAATGCAAATACTAGTAGTTTTAAAATGTAACCTGTTCATGCTCACTTTCAAGCAATAATCTCCTAGGAGCAGGTACCTGGTGTTTAATATATTACATATATTACAATATATAGATATTTATTGTAGTGTCTCTTACAGATAGGTACAATTGTCATAGCTCTAATAGAAAGGTATGTTTTAACATAGGACAGGTCTAAACTATGTTGCTCTTTTGGAATACCAGAAGTATCCCAAAATAGCAAGGCTGTGTCTTTAAAAGCACCCGCTATTTCCCAAAATAGCAGGCGCGCTATTCTGGCGTCACTGTAATGGTTAAGGGATTTGTCGGAATAGTGCCTTATTTTGAAATTTGGCGCTGTGTAGACAGTGCAAAATTTCAAAATAAGCTCTTTCGATTTAGATTTGGAATAAGCTATGCAATTTGCATAGCACAAATTGTGTAGCTTATTCTGACAGAAGGGTGCGGTCTAGACGCACCCATAATGTCAAATGTTAACCAAGTGCACCTAAAACACTTTTATAATATTAATCAAAGACCTAGAAGTTGTGTATAGTCTGAGTTTTGCCTGCATAATAACTCCCAGATTTGGCCCACTGTGTATATCTTTAAAAATGGGTTAATATATACAATTAAATAATTATCTAAAATACAATATGTGGTGTAGTGTTCATTTGCGTAGATACTGCATTACTTTAAGTGTATTGGGCCCATATGATATCTTGCCACTTATAAGTTTTTATGCCTCATAAAAGTGACAACATTTTAAAACTGTTTTTGATATACTTTTGTGCAGCTTTGTGAGTTTCATAACATACTGTAACTACTTGTGGGCAGGGTAGAAATGCAAGGATTGATTGTAGATGTATATAATGTGGACCCAAGAGTTGTAAGTTTGGGTGAAGTGAGATTTGAGAGAAAAATACTGCCATTTATATGGCTTTGTCTCAGAACAAAGATAAAATGGAATAGTTGGAGGTTCTGGGCAGAAGCTCAGCTGTGAATCAATGAGAGAAAAACAGAGGTTTTTTTAGGTAATATTGTTTCCCTTATTCTAATAAAACTTCTTCAGCTGTTAAATGTTCTGTAATTATTTACCATTGGCACAACATAGTCACTAATAGATATGATCTGAACAGTTTCTATAGTTAGCTGTGAATTTTGGGCTGCCACTTCTAGATGGGAAAAGAAATAGAACTATTTTGGGGTAAGATGAGCATCAGGTTACAACTCTGACAACCAGAGTACATGTGTATTACGATGAAAGCTGTGGAAACCAATGGGAGTTCAACTTTGCTCTATGCGCGTGCCAGGATTATTGTTTTTACAACCCTTTTTAGAAGCATTAAAGAGCTTTACACAACTACAGACACAAATCACTTATACATTATCATTTCATTTTTTGTGAGCATAATACCATACAGTAAAATTGCACAAAATTTCAGATGGGAAGTAAAGAATTTAGACTCAACTGAAATGAGGGGAACTAGGTGAACAAAAAGTAGCTACTCAAACTGCAACTTAGTCATGACAACAGCGTGACTTTACTTTTGCAAATAATGCCAAGTGCTGTTAAACAGGTGGTCACAGCCTTGGTTTTGTGTCATTTGGAATATAGCATTTCATGTCCCTTAACACCATAGTAGGATATTTGCTTGATTTTACCTAAAAGGCTTATCTACATTAGACAAAGTTTAATGTTTCAGACAGACACTGAGTATCAGTTTTAATTGGCTATTTGCCGTTTCTGACACTTTCCAATGTCATCTAACTGTACTCTGTCAGAGAAGTGGATTATTAGACTGTCAGCATCATCAGCTGGCCCAAGGTAGGGATGCCATCAGTGTTAATTCTGGCAGTGCTGAATCAATACTAGCAACACTGAGAAATCTTTCTAAAATCTCCCCTAGGCCATTTCTACACTATGGTTATGTCTACACTTGCTCCCTAGTTTGAGCTAGGGATGCAAACGTAGGTGACCGAAATTGCTAATGAAGCGGGGATTTAAATTTCCCGCACTTCATTAGCATGACCTTGCCAGCACGTTACTCTGCTCAACAGCTGATTCAAACCAGGAAGTGCGCTCCTGGATGCGTTAGTTTGAATCAAAGCCCTTGGTTCAAACTAACACGTCCAGGAGCGCACTTCCTGGTTCAAATCAGCTGTTGAGCAGAGTAACATGCCGGCGACATGCTAATGAAGCGCGGGATATTTAAATTCCCTGCTTCATTGGCAATTTTGGTCACCTACATTTGCATCTCTAGCTCGAACTAGGGAGCAAGTGTAGACGTACCCTATGAGATAAGGTTGAATATATTAAGGTTGATTTTTAGCACCTGTTCTTTGGAAAGTTAAAGGTACATGTCCCCAGTGTGCATGAGAGTTCAGCATAGTGCATTCCCTGTAGGGTGCCTACCATTGACTTTAACAGTGATGCACTGAGAGTACCTGTCCTACAGTCCTTTCTGCCTTTTTGCATTTTGCGTTAGTCTCCCAATGTCCAATGGGACCAAAACAGTGCAACAGGAAGTTCTGGGTACATGTCGTCAGTCTCCCATAATGCACTCATCTTCTCTCTCTGTCCCTGCTGGAAAGCAACAGCAAACAATCTTTTCACATCCTTTTTTCCGTGGTTATCTATGCAGATGCCATAGCAGGATAGGCATGGACACCATTCAGCAGCAAAGTTCTATGACAAACATCTCACGCCTTATTCTGAAATATGTCTAGAGCCTACCCAGGGCCTGCCGGAATGAGGAAGAATATGAGGAGGCCATGAACAGACACTTGTATGAAGCCCTTGAGTTGAGCAATTGGCAGATGCCAGCAGCATTTGATCATCTTGACACAGTGGAACTCCGGTTCTGGTGCCATGAGACAAGCACAGACTGGTGGAACTACATAGTTATGCAGCTCTGGAATGATGACCAGTGGCTGTAAAACTTTTGCATCCATAAGACCACCTTCCCAGAACTTTTTGAATTGCTTTCCCCCGCCCTTAAGCACAGCAATACCAGAATGAGACCTGCTCTGACAGTTGAGAAATGAGTGGCAATCGCCCTGGCGTAGCTTGTAACATCAGGCAGTTACAGGTCAGTTGGGAATCAACTCAGAGTGGGTAAATCTATAGTGGGGGCCGGTATGGTGCAAGTAGCCAAAGCAATCAATTCCCATCTGCTATGAAAGGAAGTGATTCCAGGAAACATGCAGGACACAGTGTAGGGCTTTGCTATGTGGGGTTCCTGAACTTTGGTGGGGCAATAGATGAAACACATCCCCATTTTGGCACCTGACCACCCTGCCAAAGAGTACATGAACTACAAGGGGTATTTCTCAATGGTGTTACAGGCATCAGTGGATCACAAGAGAAATTTTTCCAACTTCAACAAATAGCAGCTCCTGCAGCTAGGCGTCTGCATTGGCAAAGGGGGACCACAATGGCATGGCGGCAGGGCAGGGCCTCAGTGACCGTGTGTTCAGCACCTCCCCCCTTCTCCCTATTTGCCAGGAGGAGGAGATTGGTTCCAAAGTTTAAAAAAGGTCCTGGATGTCAGTGAGATCGGATGCTCTGCTTGCTTGCTGAGCATTCTCCTCCTCCTCCTACACACTGTTGCCAGAGGAGTGTCTTGGGAGGAATATCTGAACTGGGCTTGGAAACAGGTCAGGTCCCCAGCTAGAATCCATGCAGCTACTTACAGAAGCGACATGTGGCACTGACCCAGACTGTCCATTTGCCTCCCTTGTCTTCTGGCATGACTGTCTCAGCTCCTTTATTTTCATACGGCACTGCTGGGCGTCCCTGGTGTATCCTTTCTCCACCATGCCCTGTGTGACCTTGGCATAGCTATCAGCATTTCTTTTGCTGGTTTGTAGCTCTGCCTGAACTGATTCCTCTCCCCACACAGCACTGAGGTCCATGATCTCCTGCACACACTATGCTGGAGCTCGTTTGTGACCCTGAGCATTTGTGGTCAGGTGTGCCCTGAGGTCTGCTCACTGGCCAAACAGAAAATGACATTCAAATTTTCCCAGGGCTTTTCCTGCATATCTAGATGCAGCAGAGTGGAAGGTCCTGCCAGAGCAGCATAGGCATGTGCACGGGCTATGCCGGGTGTGCCCAGGCACACCCTAATGTCTCGGGCTAGCTAGCGGCTGCTGGAGGAAGAGGGGGATTTGTGACGGGGCGCTGCAGCCCCTCAGTTTAAATTCCCCGTGGCACTGTGGGGCAGAGAGAGCGCACACATGGCGTCCTCAAACGCCGTGCAACAGGTGAGAGAGGAGACGCCCGGGCGTGGCATGACGTCACGGCCCGGGACTTTAAAACCGCGTGGCCCAGCTCCAGAAGCAGCTAGGGCCCAACTACAGACGCCGGCCTGAGCCATTTTTGTGGCCCGGGCCCCGCCCCGCCCGTCCCGGCAGTGCCGCATGGCGCCTCTTATGCACCCGGGGGCACCCCCGCCCGGCCCGGCCCGGCAGCACCGCATGGTGCCCCTGAGGCACCCCGGGCTAGGGCCTGGCTGGCCTGTAGCTTGGGCCGACTCTGACTCCAGCCCCGCAAGCTGGAAGGCAGAAGCCGAAGGTAGCGAGGGAAGGGGAGGGGAAGGGGTGGCAGAGGAAGGGGATTGTGCTGAGGGGAAGGGGGCAGGTTAGGAGAAGAAAGGGGAAGACACCAAGGGACAGGGTAGAGGAGACACAAAGGGTAGAGGAGACACAAATGCCAGAGGGCCAAGTGGAGACAATGAGGAAAAGGGCAGGAGGGGAGGTGTCAGTGGGAGGGGGGACAGGGTGATGCTGGGAGAGGAGAAGGGGGAGGTGCTGGGAGAAGGCTTGAAGGAAGGGGTGGGCATGAGGAAGGCAGGGATGGAGCAAGTCATGTGTGAGGGCACAGGGGCATGAGGGGAATGGGGGCAGAGGATGGTGAGGGGGTGGGCATCAGGGAAAAAGAAGGCAAAGGGGGCAGGGGCAGTGAAGGAAGGGGGAGGCACCAGGAGGGTGTAGGGCTAAGGGAAGGTGCAGGTGCCAGGGAATTCTGGGGGTGAAGCAGAAGGGCAGACACCTGCAGGGGAGGGACCAGCACGAGACGAGAGAGGCAGGGCAGGTGTGTAGAGGAGGTGTTAGGAGGGGATGAGGAGGGTAGCTCACATGATCAGATTGGGGCTACTGGAGGAGTGGGCATGGGGAGAGAAGGGCTGGTGGAGGGGGGCAGGTCTCAGGAAGGCTGAGGGCAGTGAGAAGGGCAGGAGTCAGGACAGCAGAGGAGGGTGAGGGTTTGGGGGCAGCAGGCACCAGGGGAGCTGATGGAGCAAGGGGAGGAGACATGGCAGCAGAGGGAAAAGGCAGAGGTTTATGAGATATTTATTAATAACTTGGGTGCCACAGTGGCACATCCAAACAAGCCACATGAACTCAGTACTGGTGCACAACACAAAATTCATTCTGCTCATGGGAGGAAACTCTTAGAGGGAACATTTCCCCCAGCCTCTCCGCCCCCGAGTTAATGTCACACACATTGGGGTAATGCATTTGCAGGATAGTTGCATGAGGGGGGTTTGGTGGGGGCAAACTAATCCCTATTGGTAGGAGGATGGTGGGAAAAGCCCTTGGGGGGGGGGTCACATGACACCTTTTACTTCTGGTCATGTGTCCATCTTGCCCCAAGAGTGTTACCTCCAGAGGTGTGGCCAATGGGGGTCAGGGGCATGGTTAACAGGGGTCAGGGGTGTGGCTAATGGGGGTCAAAGTACATTTAAAAAAAAATCTTTGGGTGCACACCCTAATGAAATGTGCTGCGCACGCCTATGCAGAGCAGTCACATTGGGGCACTGTGGGACACCTGCTGGAGGCCAAGAACATTGATTTTCACAGTGCTGCATCTGCACTACCCTAGAGTTGATCATGCAAGGGTGAATTTACCATTACTTTTTGGTGGGTTTCCATCAATAGCTGGTAATTTGCAGAAAGGTTTGCATTGAGTCCAGTGGGTCACAGACCAAAAAGTTTGAGAACCACAGCTTTAAATCTACCAATTTCCCTCCCCCACAACAAGTTAAAGGATGGAACTGGGTGTGCCTAAGGTGGCATGTTTGCGAGGCTGGACTGGTTTTTCCTGTTCAGCATGGAATTTCAGTTCAGTAGGGTGTTGTTTTTTTTAAAGACTGAACTATTTGACATATTTTGAACTCTGGGATTTTGTATGCAAAAGAGCTTATTGTTAACCGTATCTACAATGCTAAGCCTTATTTCCTTGAATAACATGGACAAGGGGGTCATTTAAGCAGGGACAACTGGTGCCAGGGGTAGGGGAAGGGCGGAAGGTGCAGGGAGGACCACCCAGGGAAGCAAGGAGGCATGTGGGGACACCCCATTTAGCAATTAACATTTTGGCAAGAATATAGGGTGGCGGTGCACCTCTGGAGTGCTATCATGAGTGACCTATGCATTTAAGATTATTATACTGTTAAATGCTTGCTGCTGTAGAAAGCATACTGCATCATATCCTTCCTATGCACTGGAGGTTCCCATCCAAACAGATGGACACCACCACAAAATGGACTGGAAGAAGAAGATTCTGCCTTAGGATGTTATTTTTTCCTTTTTCACTTCAACATTGGGGGCAATGCCAAGTCACTGTGTTTATAAAGCTCTTATTACAACACAGGTTACATTTTCCCTCCCCTCACACTCTGAATTCTTCCGTATGCCCACAGATTCCAACCCCAGGGATACCCCAAACAGTGCCCCGCCTCCCAACCATGTTCCCTCTAATCTTTTCCATCCATGTGTGCACTGAGAAACAGTGGGTGTTCTGCTAGTCATCTGGGTGGCATCTGAATGTCTTCTGAGAGGCTGCACAATGGCACAGCCTACAGGGACTACTGGCTCCATACATCCCTCTCGCTCCCCAGGAGTTACCCCATCCTGTGCCTTGTCTCCCCTACCCCAGGAGTTACCCCATCCTCTGCCTTGTCTCCCCTACGCCCCCCCCAGGAGTTACCCCATCCTGTGCCTTGTCTCCCCTACGCCCCCCCCAAGAGTTACCCCATCCTGTGCCTTGTCTCCCCTATGCCCCCAGTAGTTACCCCATCCTGTGCCTTGTCTCCCCTCCCCCAGAGAGTTACCCCATCCTGTGCCTTGTCTCCCTATCCCCCAGGAGTTACCCCATCTTGTGCCTTGTCTCCCCTACGCCCCCAGTAGTTACCCCACCCTGTGCCTTGTCTCCCCTCCCCCAAGGAGTTACCCCACCCTGTGCCACAGCTGTGCGCGGCCTGCCCCCCAGTGGCTGCGAGGGAAGACAGCGTGTACGGCCATAATAACCCCCTGTGCCCAGGCAGGCGCTGCCCTGCTCGCCCCGGCGATGTGACTGCTGGGCACTGCCCTCGCGCCCAGCCCCCAAGCACCGCGCCCCCCTTCCCGGGCGCTGCCCCAGCCCGTCTCCTCTCGCCGCGCTGGGCGACCCTCCCGCCGCGCACTAGCCGAGGCCGGGCGGCCGCCGGGCGCGAGGGGCGGCCGCCGGGCGCGAGGGGCTCAGACCCAGCCGGGCCGGGGAACGGAGCAGGCGGGGCAGCGGCTGCAGCCGGGCCCTTGGCGGAGCGGGACCGGGGCACCCGGAAGCGCCTGCACAGCGGCTGCAGCGAGCGGGCGCCGGGGCACCCCGAGCCGGCGGCGAGGGGCTGGCAGGGAGCGGCGCCGTGCTCCCAGCGCGGGAGGTGAGACGCTTCCGGGGCGCGGGCCGGGGGCTCGGCGCGGTCAGGGCCAGCAGCGAGTGTTACCGGGAGTCATGGGGGGAGCAGCGGTGGCCCGGGGGAGGTCAGGGCGCAGGCTGGGGTCGCCTGGGGGGTAGGGGTGAGAGGGGGAGCAGGGCACAGGATGGGGTAGCCCCAGAGAGGGGGGATGTTTGGGTGGCAGGGCCCAGGCTGGGGTAGCCCTGAGGACAGAAAGGGGGTCATATGAGAGGCAGGGCAGGGGATTGGGGTAGTCTGGGGGCAGAGTGGGGCGTGTGTGAGAAGTGCTGTTGGCGTAACCCAGGAGCAGAAGACAAATGATAATTTGAGGTCAGAGAGTTGTATTGAAATAGGCAGGGTGAGGAGGATGTGAGATCAGCAACCAACCCCCTCCCCCCCCCAGATAGCAGATGTTTCTTAGTTCCCGATTATGAAATACCAGGTATCACTCCCCTGTCTTTATAGGTTCTCTGATTTACACCAATGTAAAATACACACAGATCTTGCCAACTGGCGCATAAATGAAACCACATGTAACACAGTGCTAGGTATATTTAATAAGAAATATGTTATACTGTCATAACTTTGTATGGTGCTTTTGAGATAAAGTTTACACTCTACCTCAAGCAAACTGAAAATGAAAACAACAAAGGACACCATAGATTCAAGTGTAAACAAAAGTACTCAGAGTTGCAACATATTTTGATTGAAGCTCACAGTCTATTTTTTAATTGAGAATATGGCAGATCAGGATATATATTACAGCAGGGGTTCTCAACTTCTTTTCTTTCTAAGCCCCCCCCCAAGATGCTATAAAAACTCCACGGTCCATCTGTGCTACAATAACTTTTTCTGCATTATGCAGAAGATTAAAAGCCAGGGCCGGCATTATGGCATAGCAAGCTGGGCAACTGTAGGGGAGAGGGAAGCCACATAACACCACAGGGGGGCTGCACAAATAAGTTGCTCCACTTTCAACTTGAGCCTCAGGCCCTAGTAAGTCTAATATCTGCCCTGCTGCCTGGTTTATTATGGTGCCCCCTCCCCCCCCCGAACCTGCTCATAGCCCCCTCTTCTCACCAACACAGGAAGGGAGGTCATTTGTGGAAAGCAAAGGAAAAAGTAACTTTTGAGGAAGAATTTGGGTCAGACTGAGAACATTTGGTGTAATGAAAGAAGGATGATGTTTGAGGCAAAAGGAGCATAGTGGAAAACTCATACAACAGACCATTCAAAAGCTAAACTTCCACTAGGTTAATTCATCTGCATTGTACAAAGGTGTAATTTTATTTGTAAGTGCTGTTTTTGCTGACAAACACCTGTGCTTTTGTCTTCATTGAAACAATGAAGCTTGACTGAGAGTGGCCACACTGTGAAGCAGCACTTAAATTACACAGAATGGTTTTATTAGCAGTTATTTGTTGTGATAACCCAGTCTTGTAACTGCATCCTCCTTATTAGTTTAGCCATCAGCAGCACTCATGATTCAACCCATAATCCCTTAAAATAATCTTGAATTTAAAGCAGCACTTAATTCAAATTGGAGGGTTTTGTGCCTGGACAGGAGTTTGGATGGAGACAGTATTTGAGTTGTATTTGCAACTACCATTGTAATACTGACAAGCCCTATGTATGTGTTTATATTTGAGGTGGAGCCTGAAGCAAAACCCAGAACTCAGCATCCACAGATTTGGGGGAAATTCAGTTTAGAATCTGAATTTTGCAGCTCAGGCCTTTCTCTACAACAGGGCTGAGGAATCTTTTTTGAGTCAGGGACCACTGACCCACAGAAAAATCAGTCAGGGCCTCACAAAAGTGAAAAGCAAAAAAACAAAACAAAAACCCCATCCCCAAGCCCTCACTGACGTGACCCCAGACTGAGAAGGAGAAATACACTCCCCACATTCCCCTTACACACCAGTGCCTAAGGGAGCCCAGGCTACAGACCAGGAGATTTTGTGTGCTCTAGCCCTATGGTGGGACGGTAGAGGGGCTGGAGTGCCAGTGCGGGCTCCCCAATGCTGAGGGGGAGCTCTAAGCCTTGGGAGCCAGATTCAGGCAAACTGGGTGCCACATCCGGCCTCCAAGCCTTAGGTTCCCTACGCCTCCTCTACAATGATATATACATGAATACAGCATATGCACCATTTAAAAAAAAAGGAGAAATTGATACTACAGCAGGGGTAGGCAATAATTTTCGCATGGGGGGCATTTTGTGAAGTTTGATATGTGGTCATGGGCTGGCTCCAGACTCCTCAGGTTGTGAAGTATTTTTTATTATCAAAAGTAGGGATGTTAGATACCGTGTAATTGAATAGTCATGTCACTGTTAACATTTTAGCAGTGACATGACTATTAGATAGTCCCTGAGCAGGGGCGGACTGGCCCGGCAGGATACTGGGAATTTCCCGGTGGGTCATCCTCCTAAGGCCGGCTGGCAGCTGCTGGAGGAGGAGGGGGATTGTGACGGGGCGCTGCAGCCCTGCACTTTAAATTCCCCGGCGCTGCGTGCCGGCCATATACTGGGCAGTGTGGGGCCGAGGGAGCGCATGCGTGGTGTGCTCAAACGCTGCGCAACAGGTGAGAGGGGAGACGCCCAGGCGTGGCGTGAGGTCACGGCCTGGGACTTTAAAACCGCCCGGCCCAGCGTTGCACCGTGCGGCCCAGCTCTGGGTCCGGCATGTGGTCTGGAGCCCCAGAAGCAGCTGGGGCCCGATCACAAACTGGAAGGCAGAAGCCCAGGGGGAAGGATAGCTCAGTGGTTTGAGCATTGGCCTGCTAAACCCAGGGTTGTGAGTTCAATCCTTGCGGAGGCCATTTAGGGATTTGGGGCAAAAATTTATCAGGGATGGTACTTGGTCCTGCTGTGAAGGTAGGGGACTGGACTCAATGACCTTTCAAGGTCCCTTCCAGTTCTAGGAGATAAGCAGTCTCCATTAATAGGCAATCTCCATTAATTTTAAATTTTAATTTTAAGGGAAGGGGGAAAATAGGAGGAAGGGGTGGGAGAGGAAGGGGCTTGTGCTGAGGGGAAATGGGCAGTGCAGAAGAAGAAAGGGGAAGGCATCAAGGGACAGGGTGCAGGAGAGACAAATGCCAGGGGGCCAAGTAGAGACAATGAGGAAAAGGGCAGGGTGGAGGTGTCAGTGGGAGGGGGGACAGGGTGATGTTGGGAGAGGAGAGGGTAAGGGCATTGGGAGCTAGAAGGGGGAGTGGCAGGTGCTGGGTTAAGGCTTGAAAGAAGGGGTGGGTATGAGGAAGGTGGGGATGGAGCAAGTCATGTGTGAGGGCACAGGGGCATGTGGGGAATCGGGGCAGAGGGTGGTGGGGTGGGCATCAGGGAAGAAGGGGAGACACCAGGAGGTGCAGGGCTAAGGGAAGGTGCAGGTGCCAGGGATTCTGGGGGTGAAGCAGAAGGGCAGACACCTGCAGGGGAGGACCAGCACCAGAGGAGAGAGGCAGGGCAGGTTTGTAGAGGGAGGTGTTAGGAGAGGGGATGAGGAGGGGTAGCTCACATGATCAGAGTGGGGCTACTGGAGGAGTGGGCACAGGAGGGAGAGAAGGGCTGGTGGAGGGGGGCAGGTCTCAGGAAGGCTGAGGGCAGTGAGAAGGGCAGGAGTCTGAGTCAGGACAGCAGAGGAGGGTGAGGGGTTGGGGGGGAAGCGGGCAGCAGGCACCAGGGGAGCTGATGGAGTAAGGGGAGGAGACATGGCAGCAGAGGGAAAAGGTAGAGGTTTATAAGATATTTATTAATATCTTGGGTGCCACAGTGGCACATCCAAACAAGCCACATGAACTCAGTACTGGTGCACAACATGAAATTCATTCTGCTCATGGGAGGAAACTTTTAGAGGGAACACTTCCCCCAGCCTCTCCGCCCCCGAGTTAATGTCACACACATAGGGTTAATGCAATTGCAGGATACAGCCTCTCTCCGACTTACGAACCAGTTATGGACCAAGCAATTGGTCGTAACTCGGTTTGTTTGTAAGTCGGACCCCATAGAGTTACACGCGACCGCGCTGTTTGTAAACGCAGATCGCGTTCGTAACTCGGGGTCCGCCATTTACAACAGTTTCGGTTGTAATTGCGAATGGTTGTAAGTCGACTGTTCGCAACTCGGGGACCGGCTGTAGTTGCATGAGGGGGGTTTGGTGGGGGCCAAACTAATCCCTATTGGTAGGAGGATGGTGGGAAAAGTCCTTAGAGGGGTCACATGACACCTTTTACTTCTGGTCATGTGTCCATCTTGCCCCGAGAGTGTTACCTCCAGAGGCCTGGCTAATGGGGGCCAGGGGTGTGGCTAATGGGGATCAAAGAGTAAATTTTTAAAAAATTCTTTGATGTGACAAAGTGGGCCGTTCTCAACCCATTTACCGGGCCTATTTTGATTGCCAGTCTGCCCCGTCCCTGAGGGGGCTGGCAGCCATTGCACTCCCGGCCCAACTCCCAGAGAGTCCCCTGCAACTACGTGCTGCTGTCTCTGTGTGACAGGCAGCAGCATGGGGAGGCAGCTGGGAGCTGGTCTGCGAGGGAAGCCAGTTTAAAAATCGGCTTCTCATGCAGACTAGCTGCCTACTGCCCAGCTGCCTGCCACGCCTGAGCTTCCCATGGACAGAGGCAGCGGCAGGGGAGGCTCCCACAAAGCAGCCTCTGTCCTTGGTGGGCCCAAGCTCACTGCGGACAGAGGCTGCATTGTGGGAGCCTCCCCTGCCTCCCCCGGCCCCTTTGCTGCTGTTTCTGATAGAGGCAGCAGTGCAGTGGGGAGGGTGCAGGCGGCACTGGAGAGATGGTGCTGGGTGGGAATGGGCTGTTAAGCCAGTTCCTCCAAGCACCGGCTCCTTCCGCCCCTTCCCCCCCACTGCCTCTGTAGGAGGCAGCAAGGGGGCAGGGCAGGCAGGTCTGTGGGAGCTGATAAGCATGGGGAGCTGGCTTGAAAGCTGGCTCCCCACACGTATTGGCTCCAGCCTACCCCCCCATTACCTTCTGCACTGCTGCCTCTCTATCAGATGCAGAAGCGTGGGGACGAGGGGGCAGACAGATCTGGTGCTCATGGGGAGCCGGTTTTAAAGCCAGCTCCTCATGGGCATCAGCTCACACCGCCCCCACCCCTTCTTCTGATACAGAGACAGCAAGGTCGGGGGGGGGGAAGAATGTGTGTAGTTGACAAGATCAACCATAAGCCCAGGTTTATCAGTTAATTACATAGTCATCTGCATGATGAAATCCCTAATCAGAAGGCAGTTGTGGTGCAGTAACTCTTAAACTCATAAGCATTATTGATACTAGGTTCAACTCAGGGAGTTCCTCAATTTCTTACTGAGGAACATTGAATATTTGATCTTTTTTACCTGTCATCTAACTTGTAAAATCCTTATTCTGGGTTCTATATTTGTGAGTAAGAAGTGAGGTAGAGAAGGAGCTGCAAGATTTAACCTTAGATAACTTTAAATATCTCATATAATTCCTGAAGTTCCTAATTTCTAATTGCTTACTGTTTGTATATATGCATACAAGGTTCTTTTTAAATAAAAAGATTTTCCACTTGATTTCTTTCATTGCAAGAAAATAAAGATGATTTGTTTTGCAATAGTGCCCAAAAGCCCACAATCGGAATTAAGTCCTCACTCTGCTAGGTTTTCTACAAATACTTAGGAAGATGCTGCCTTTGTCCCAAAGAAGCTGCAGTAATATTTTCAACTAGACACAGGCAAGTGAGTTTATCATTGGACTCCTTGTCAGACTTCAGTCTTCCACTTTGAGGTGCCAAAGTGTCAGTGGCATTCTGTCAGTGGCATTAGAGGAGGTTTTGGAACAAATAGAAAAACTTAATGTCAACAAATCTCCAGGACCAGATGGCATTCATCCAAGGGTTCTAAAAGAACTCAAATGGGAAATTGCAGAACTATTATCTGTGGTTTGTACCCTGTCCTTTAAATCGGCTTCCGTACCTAATGACTGGAAGGAAGCTAACGTGACACCAATATTTAAAAAGGCTCTAGAGGCGATCCTGGCAATTACAGACCGGTAAGTCTAACTTCAGTACCGGGCAAATTAGTCAAAACAATAGTAAAGAATAAAATTGTGAGGCACGTAGAAGAACATAATTTGTTGGACAAAAGTCAACATGGTTTCTGTAAAGGGAAATCATGTCTTACTAATCTATTAGAGTTCTTTGAAGGGGTTAACAAACACGCAGACAAGGCGGATCCAGTAGATATAGTATACTTTTCAGATTTTCAGAAAGCCTTTGACAAGGTCCTTCACCAAAGGCTCTTGTGTAAATTACATTGACATGGGATAAGAGGGAAGGTCCTTTCATGGATTGAGAACTGGTTAAAAGACAGGAAACAAAGGGTAGGAATAAATGATAAATTTTCAGAATGGAGAGGGGTAACTAGTGGTGTCCCCCCATAGGTCAGTCCTGGGACCAATCCTGTTCAACTTATTCATAAATGATCTGGAGAAAGGGGTAAGCAGTGAGGTGGTAAAGTTTGCGGATGATACCAAACTGTTTAGGATAATCAAGACAGAAGCAGACTGTGAGGGACTCCAAAAAAGATGTCACCAAACTGAGTGATTGGGCAACAAAATGGCAAATGAAATTTAATGTGGATAAGTGTAAAGTAATGCACATTGGGAAAAATAACCCCAACTATACATACAGTATGATGGGGGCTAATTTGGCTATGACAAATCAGGAAAGAGATCTTGGATTAATCGTGGATAGTTCCTTTGAAACTTCCACACAGTGTGCAGCGGCGGTCAAAAAGGCAAATAGGATGCTAGGAATTATTAAGAAAGGGATAGAAAATAAGACACAGAATATCTTACTGCCCCTGTATAAAACTATAGTATGCCCACATTTTGAATACTGTGTACAGATGTGGTCTCCTCACCTCAAAAAAGATATTTTGGCCTTGGAAAGGGTTCAGAAAAGGGCAACTAAAATGATTAGGGGTTTGGAACAGGTCCCATATGAAGAGAGGTTAAAACGACTGGGACTTTTCAGTTTAGAAAAGAGGAGACTAAGGGGGGAATATGATAGAGGTATCTAAAATCATGAGTGGTGTGGAGAGCGCGAATAAAGAAAAGTTATTTATTAGTTCCCATAATAGAAGAACTAGAGGACACCAAATGAAATTAATGGGTAGCAGGTTTAAAAGTAATAAAAGAAAGTTCTTCTTCACACAGTGTGTAGTCAACCTGTGGAACTCCTTGCCAGAGGAGGCTGTGAAGGCTAGGACTATAACAGAGTTTAAAGAGAAGCTAGATAATTTCATGGAGGTTAGGTCCATAAAAGGCTATTAGCCAGGGGATAGAAATGGTGTCCCTGGCCTCTGTTTGTCAGAGGCTGGAGAAGGATGGCAGGAGACAAATCGTTTGATCATTGTCTTCGGTCCACCCTCTCTGGGGCACCTGGTGCTAGCCACTGTCGGTAGACAGGCTACTGGGCTAGATGGACCTTTGGTCTGACCCAGTACGGCCGTTCTTATGTCCTTATGTCCCTCACTATCCTTAAAGGGGCTTTCTAACTCTTAGCCACAGAATACTATCTATTTAAAGCATAGCTGAAAAGAATTCCTAAAGAGAGGGAAGTTTTAGCAAATAAGTTGTCTTATGTGACTATCTTGTGGAGAAATTTTTATAAATGCATTTTCTGACACTCAGCGATAGCATGATTGTAAAAGGGGGAAATGTAGTATTGTGCTCGGGGAGCTTAGTAGCTGTACTAGAACAAGGTGAAATCAACATGCTTTTTGTACTGAATGCATTTTATATTCCCATCATGGAAATATTTCATTTCAGGTTTTTTAACTCCTTAGCTGGTAGAAAATTAATGTAGATAGGGAAAGTAGAAAAGCTGTCCTGAGGAAGAAGTCATATTGAAAACAAAGCTTTATTGAATGAGCAGATTGTTCAGTTTCTGCAGGTGGAGAGAGGAGAGAAATGTTGTTAGAGCATTTTTTATTGAACGTGAAAAATTGCTGTAGAAAATAAGCATGGTGAGAAATTGCAATGTTGCAACCTCAGTTGCAACCTCTTAAAAGCCAGCTCCCCACAATCAGCTCCTGCAGAGCTGCCTTCCCCCCACCCCACTGCCTTTGATAGAGTGGCAGCAGCACAGGGGAGGTAAGGGGGGAAGGTGGGAACTGGTACACTTGGGAAGTGGCTTTCAAGCTGGCTCCCCGCACATATTGACTCCTGCAGAGCTACTTGTCCCCTGCACTGCTGACTCTTTATCAGAGGCAGTGGGGAGAGATGGGAGCCAATGTTCACCTGCCCTCCTCCCCCTGGCAGGTGTAAACGTGTAACTGCTAACATTTCCAGTGGTTACACATTTACACAAATACTCAATAGTTAACATCCCTATTACAAATAGAATGAGTCACAAATAGAAGAGCAAAAGAAAGAGACTGAGTTGAGATTTGAAATGAGTCAATGGGTTGGATGGAAGAAGTTTAGCTGTATGAAGAGTTACAGTTGAAAGTGTGCCTGACAACTATGGAGAATTAATAGGAAGGGACAGAGAGGAAATCAGTGTTAAGAGTGATTTTTAAGAGTGGAGCAAGTCTGTGGAGAGTTTTTAAAACAAGAAGCACAGTAATTGGGATTGTTCCAAGTGAAATTATTTACAAAACCAATTGTAACTTTATGCACGTAGTATAGAGACTAAATATGGAAAAAATGTCATTTTTCTGACTCCTACCATTTAGCAAAGCTTGTGACATTTAGGAAGTGTTAATGGATATCTAAATTCCAGTACATAAACTAGTTCAACAATACTTTTTTGGTAGACGTTTAGTTGCTGAGAATTTCTGTGCATTCTAATTGCCATCTGTATACTGCTTCCCACTCACAGAATATTTTACTATCTTTACTGAGTCCTTAGATCTTGGCAGAAAGATTTACTGATACACACAGCTGCAAAAAAAGATTTAAGAAATAGAACCATCATACAAAAAAATATAGTTTTGTTATGTTAAATGGCCTGTATTCTGCCGGTTGGCAGAGCTGCATGCTACCCGGCACGTCTCCAGGTGGAGGATAGGAGGGGGTCTCTTTTCAGAGGTTTGCTGCAAAATAAGTGCGCTTTGTCGTGCGAATATGCAGCCGTGGACCAGCAGCAGCAACATTACCAGGGTGTGATGAGACATTGGGTGGTATCCAATGCTCTGACTAAAAGTCACAAGTGCCCGATGATGATGTTGTGACATGGCGAGTGTAACCCGCCATTAAATAAGGCTGCCCTACCCCCTCACTCTGCTAGTTGAGGGTCTGGGATATTTGGGTCCCTGGATTACTTTGGATAATCTGATTGGCGTATGAACCGTGATTGGTCACTGGCATCCAAGGGATAGTGACTCCTTACATCACCCCAGGGAAGAGAACCCTGACAGAAAATTCCCCACTGCCTTGTGGGTAGGTTCAGGAGATCCAAAGGCTATGGGAGTAAAACCAGACAGATAATCCAGAGTGGAGACCCTAAGGAGGTTAACAGTGAGGTTTCATCCAATCTGCTTTTCTGGCATCTCCTGCAGTCACCTCAGTTCCTAACTGTACTGGCTCTTGTCTTTACTTTGGATCTAACTGGGGCAACCAAGAGAGGATAGTGCCACTTGGGCAACACACTTTCCTCAAACACTAGCCCAAGCAATGCAGCGCGCAGGAGGAGACACTTACCCATACACAGCTACTACTGTCTATACAATAAACCAACTTGCCTCTGGCTTGGTAGCTGGAATGTGTAGATAATGTGTCCTGGACTTGAACCTGATCATGAGCTTACAAACACGGATTCAATACGTAAAACAGCAGTCGTAGACCAACAGTTACATAAATTGAATGTTGACATTGCTGCTTTCCAGGAGACCAGATTGGCAGATGTTGGATTAATAAAAGAAACCAACTACACCTTCTTCTGGAAGGGTTTGAGTTCAGAGAAACGCCATCTTTATGGAGTTGGCTTTGCTGTTCAAAACAATCTGATGAACTTTATCAATACACCCATAGCTGAATCAGAACGCGTTATATCCCTAAAGCTCAGCACCAAGTCAGGATATGTTAACATCTTAAGTACTTACGCACCCACACTAACATTGTGCACTGAAGACAAGGACTGCTTCTAAGGTAATCGTCAGAAAGGTGTCGATTCCTGTTCATCCTGTGAACAACTGTACATCTTTGATGATTTTAATGCAAGAGTGGGATGCAATCACCAGTCCTGGCCCATTTGCCTAGGTCATCACAGCATTGGGAAAATAAATGAAAATGGCCAAAGGCTTCTTGAATTCAGTTCTCAGGATCATCTCTCCATCACTAATACTTTTTTCAACTTAAAAGACTGCTACAAGGTCTCATGGCGCCATCCCAGATCCGGTCACTGGCATCAACTCAACCTTGTACTGGTCCGCAGAAAACATCTTAACTCCGTTAAATTTACACGTGCGTATCACAGTGCAGATTGTGACACTGATCACTCATTGATTATCAGTAGAGTGAAAATTGCTCCAAAGAAACTCCATACATCAAAGGATTGCAGAAAACCAAAGGTTAGCACCCTCAGTACTAGAGATACACTGAAATGCTCTGTCTTTGTGGAAGAATTCACTTGCAAAATGGAAGACAAACCTGTCCAGCAGTCTGTTTACGAGACATGGTCCATGCTGACTGCTGCAATATATGAATGTGCCACATCTGCCTTTGGAACACAGACATTTTCCAACAAAGACTGGATTGATGAAAACGTTGACATTCTCAGGCCTGTTCTTGAAGAAAAAAACAAAGCTTTTCTGAACAACATAAAGAATCCATCGCAAAGTTCAAGAGATCAGCTCCACCATACAAGATCTGCTCTTCAGAGAGAATCCAGGCGGTGTGCAAACAAGTATTGGGCCGATATATGTTCTGGAAATCAAAAAGCATTTGATATGGGCGACCTGAAAACCATGTATGATGGACTGAAAAAAGCACTTGGACCAAATGTTACCAGAGTTGCTCCATTGAAACATCTAAATGGATAGGTGATCACAGATAAAAACCAACAGATGTCCCAATGGGTAGAACACTACTCAAGTCTTTACTCCCATAAGCGTACAATACATCCTGAACTTGATAACCTCATTCCAACTCTTCCAGAAATGTTAGAGCTAGATGTAGAGCCTACGGTGGAAGAGCTTTCCCTAGTACTTGATGCTCTCTCCAGTGGAAAAGCACCAGGTAACGATGGGATTCCAGCTGAAGTCCTGAAGGCTAACAAGGCTGTCCTCATCCCCTTCCTCTATGACTTACTTATAAAATTGGCAAGGTCCCTCAAGGTCCCGCAAACATCATTACTCTCTATAAAAACAAAGGCAATAAGGGGGACTGTAACAACTACAGAGGCATATCTTTGCAAAGCATTACAGGTAAAGCATTTGCCCGTGTCATTTTTTTAATCGCCTGCAAAAACTCGCAGATCGAGTCTATCCAGAAACACAGTGTGGCTTCAGGGCTGGAAGGTCAACAATGGACATGATTTTTTCTCTTCAACGACTACAAGAAAAATGCAGAGAGCAAGGAAAGCTTCTTCTGTTTATAGCATTTGTGGACTTAGCAAAGGCGTTCGATACACTCAGTAGATCAGGACTGTACAAAGTGTTAACTAAGATTGGCTGTCCACCAACTCTACTCAAGCTCATAATATCTTTTCATGAAGATATGAAAGCAACAGTGTACTATGATGTATCTACATCTGAACCCTTTGTGGTGAAGAGTAGAGTCAAACAGGGATGTGTCCTGCTCCTACCCTCTTTGGTATATTCTTCCCAGTCCTATTAAATTGTGCATTTCTAAACTCACACAGTGATGTATTTCTCCACACAAGGTTAGATGGTTCTCTTTACAACCTAACACGACTCAAGGCTAAAACTAAGGTCAAGAAAGTTCTCATTAGAGAACTCCTATTCGCAGATGATGTAGTGCTTGTCGCACATAATGAAGACACGCTACAGGCACTGATGGATTCTCTGTTCAGAGTTACTAAACTGTTCTCTTTCAACATAAGCGTGAAGAAAACTTTTGTTTGCTCAAAGTGTATCTCAACCACCCAAGGTCATTTTGAATGACAGTCAATTAGAGGTGGTTCAACAATTCTGTTACCTTGAGTCTACTGTCACCACAAATCTCTCCATGGACGAAGAACTGAACATCAGAATTTGGGAAGCCACAACATTTGGCAGACTTACGAAACGAGCATGGAACAATCCCAAACTGACATTGAAAACATAGATACTGATATACCAAGCCTGCGTATTAAGTGTCTTACTTTACGGATCTGAGACCTGGACTACCGTCTTTTAGCGAATATAACCCGCGGGTTATATTCATTTTTACAAACCCCGCAACCCCCCCCATGGGCTATACTCGTGCGTGGGGTATATAGGGTTTTTTTACTCGATGGAAGAGGATCCCTCCCCACCCTTTCACTACGTTTGCCGGGCTGGGGTTAGGCTCCCAGCCTGCGACTGAACAACGCGTGGAAACTTACAAGGGGCGCAGCAGCCGGGAACGCTCCGGAGCCTGGGGCAGAGGCATCCCCAGCAGAGGCGCAAGGCGGGAGGCTCCCAGCCCGGGCTGACAAAGGGAACGAGCCCAGAGCAAGTTGCGGGGCTCAGTGGCCAGCAGCAGTGGCGGGAGTCTGCAGGCGGCCACAGCTCACGGGAGCGGGGCCGGGGCATGGTGCTTGTTGCTCGTTGCTCCTGCACGATCCAGCCGGGCGCCCTTCCCTGCCTGCAGCCGCCGTACGCTGGACCTGCTGCGTGCTCGCTTGTTGCTCCTGGGCCGGTGCCTGCCCCGCCGCCCTGAACCATGCCCGGGAGCAACAAGCAAACGCGCAGTGGGTCCGGCATGCGGCAGCTGCAGGCAGGGAAGGGCGCCCGGCTGGATCGTGCAGGAGCAACGAGCAACAAGCACCATGCCCCGGCCCCGCTCCTGTGAGCTGTGGCCACCTGCAGACTCCTGCTGCTGCTGATGGCCGCCGAGCCCCGCGCCCGCAACTTGCTCCGGGCTCGTTCCCTTTGTCAGCCTGGGCTGGGAGCCTCCCGCCTTGCGCCTCTGCTGGGGATGCCTCTGCCCCGGTCTGAGCGTTACTGGCTGCTGCGCCCCTTGTAAGTTTCCCTGCGTTGTTCGGACGCGGGCTGGGAGCCTAACACCCCGCACCCTAAATATACCCCTGCACCCTAAATATACCCCCGGCACAGTCTTGTATACTCCACGGGTTATACTTGTGCGCGGGGTATACAAGATTTTTTTTACTGAAATAGCAAAAAATGTGGGGTATATTAGGGTGCGGGTTATATTTGGGTGCGGGATATATTCGCTAAAATACGGTACCTACTCGTGCCAAGAGAAAAAACTGAGCAGTTTCCACTTTTGCTGCCTTCGCAGAATCATGAATATTAAGTGGCAAGACAAAGTTTCAAATGTAGATGTCCTATCAAGAGCTGGCATACTCAGTCTCATAGCGATCCTTAACAATAGAAGACTCCGGTGGCTTGGCCATGTGAGGAGAATGAGTGATAAATGCCTTCCCAAAGAAATCCTCTTTGGTGAACTAACAAGTGGAGCAAGGGCAAGAGGAAGGTCAAAGTTAAGATTCAACTATATATGTAAAAACACTATGAAAAGGTTTAACATCAATCCAAGCTCTTGGGAATCTACGTCATCAGATCGCAATACCTGGCGACAATTATTACAACAGGGCACGTCATTTTTCGATAGGACCTGTGCAAGTCATGCAAAAGAACTCCGCCTCAGAAGGAAAAATTCTCAGACTCATGAAAACGGAAGTAGACTGGCATGTAGCTATTGTAATCGACTGTGCAAATCCAATATTGGACGCATAAGCCATGAAAGAAGTTGCAGATCCAGGCACAACTCATAGATTGTCACTGCCACTGCTTACCACTGTCTCTCGAGATGAATGGGCCATATATATAAAATATGGGCAAAAGAGGCAAGTGTTAGAATTGCACTTGAGCTTAGGAAGTTGGAATATATGACATTGTGCAGAGAAATGGCATTTGAAAATGGGTGCTTCAAATTCTATGTACCAGAAGCTTCATATTCTGTGCATTGCACCAGTTTTAGCAAAATTCTGACAGGTTCTTTTTCCCCTCCTTGTTGCCAAAGTCTTGTTAATAACATTTCCCTCTGTAGTGTATTTGTCAGCTGTGGAATTGACTCATTTCATGACCCTCTTTTGTCTTCCATTATCAAGAAGCAAACACGGGTGGTATGCACAAACCCCTTTAACTTGAATGAATTTACACACTTTTCCAACTTATTTGTTTGCATTAGGCCAGTGTTTACTTTCTAGTAAACTCACTCTCTTTAATAACTTGTGATGAAGTGAAGAACTTGAACCATAGTTAAACTTACCTTTGCACTTACTCAGGTACTGAATCTCCAATTCTCTTCGGTCTCAATTTTTGCAGAAATGCAGGTATCTTGATTAAACATTTTCCAGTTTTCATTATTTTTCCTCTGTGGAAAAACTCATTGATCGTCCAATGTACTAACATTCCTCTGGAGCAGAACGTCATGTCACTCACTGCCTGTGTTCTCAAAGAGCCTCAACCATGAAAATGTCAAATGAATTTAGATTTTAGCCAACGTGAGTGCAACTTATGTTGGCAGATAATTATCACTGTGAAGGCTGAAATTATAACAATGAAGACAATTTAACACTTGTTTATTTTAAAATTTAACTTTCAGTAAAACAAAAAAGAAAAAATTGGACTGTTACAAAACATGTTTTCTTGCCAAACACTTTTGTGAATCCGTGCAAATTAATATAAACATTTACTCCAGCACTCTGTTATGGCACATGAAACTCTGTAAACGCAAACTTTATAATTGCTTTCTATGCTTTGGTTTGTGATCTACAGCCACAAATTAAGACCCTAATCTTGCAAACTGTTACTGGTGGGTGATCTACAGCTGCATGGAGTCCCAGGATCTGCTCACATGGAACACGTTGCAGGATCAGTCTATAATGGCAGTAAATATGTCTTCATTACTCTCTTTTTTTTTTTTTTTTTTTTTTTTAAGTGTCCCTGGTTCAGTAAAAATTCTGAAATATTTTGAAGATGCATCAGTGATTGCCAGTGTTGAGTGCTCCCTGATGTGTAGACAGAATGTTATGAAGATGTTGCCAGCATGCTTTGGTTCTTCAGTTGTAATGCTTCCGGACTGAATGTGAGAGATGCTGACATTGTGCAGCTCATACTGCCTAAAGTCCCTAAAGATTTGATTTTCAAAAGTACAGGGTGCCTTCAATTCCTGATAAGGCCTATGGGAGATGTAGACTCTAAAATTGTGGTGGGTTTTTTTTTTTTTTTAAATCCCAGGGCCTGACAGAAAATTACTGTTAAAAGAATTGGAAATGGATGATACTCAATAATAAAAGTAAGGAAATTATTATACATTATAGGAAGGCTAGAGTAAGAATATTCATTGTCTTTATAGGGCTGGTTTTGAGTATTGGTCATTTTATAACTAAGAACAAGACACTCAGATTTTTCTCATCCTGTAGTAATAATAGTCTAACTTTTACAAATATTTAATATCAGCATGTGAAAATCACAGTTGCATTGAAATTTGTAACAAATTCATCATTTAAATCTATAAGTTGAACCTTTCTAATCTGGCACGCACATTCTGGTCTAGCAATATCCATGGTCCGGCATGATTTTAGTTAGTCAATTGTCCTCTTATCATGAGTGTGGCCAAATTTTCTGCAATCTCATAAAATTTGTTTACAGCACCAGTCCTGGCTTTTAGTGTTCTGTGCTGTTATTTGGCTCTATAGTACCCCTAAATGTCTTCTAAGAGACCGCAAGCAATGGAAGTGCTGGTAATGCTGCTAAAGATAAGCATTTTTTATGCTTTATCTACTTACTTCTTTGTGCCAGTATAGTAAAATTATGTAACAACACTAGCACTTTGTTATGAAGAGAGCGGGTAATCTTAGGCTAAGTGTAGGCGTCTATAGGGTGTAGCAGTACAGTAATACATTATTAACAAGCATTGCAAGCACTGTTCCATTTATTTACCTCAGTGAAATAAAAATAAAAAGATACACTCACTACATTATTGACTTTCCATGGTTTGGTAAATTCTCTGGTTCAGCACTGGTCAGGTCTCAAGTGTGCGGTACTAGAGAGGTTCAACCTGTCCTACTTTCATAATGTTTTTGGAACTTCAGAATACAAAATAAAGTAGCAAATATACATAGTCTGTTTTGAAGTTTTTACATGGCTACCACCACAGTTTTGTATCTTTGCAAACTTGCTACTTCTGATTTCAGTAAGACTGTGATGTTTTATTACTTGACTGAGAAAATATGAACAAATAGTAGTAATATGAAGTTCAATGTTGGTAATTCGGTTATTTAGCAGGAAACTTCATGGTAAATCAGTTTGTTTTATTTAGGGTTATATTCATTTGTGACTTTAATTGGCTGCTTTCTTCTTCCCATGACTTATTAGCATGAGTGATTACTTGTGTTGCACTTTGCCTGTTCATCTGTATAAAGTTGTCATAATGCTTTCTTTTTACTTTTTCATTTGGACTCTCATTGTTTCAATATTCTCTTCTTTTTGATATTTCTGAAACAGTGTTCTCAGACTGTAGAAGTCTGTAGAAGTCAAATTGAGAATGACACAGCAAGAAAGAAAGGAGGGGGGCCGGGGGGGGAGAAGTGCCTGACTCCATCCATAGCACTGAGATACATTTTCCCCCAAACAATTTATCTTCTAAATTTTTCCTGCAAAATACTTGTGCAACAGTGAAAAATAAGTTTGCAGCAGGAGAGGCCTCAATACTTTTTCAGCCTTTCAGAAAGAAATGCTGTGAGAGCCTGCAGATCTGAATGCAGAGGACTGGGCTGCCTAATAGACAGTGGGCCAAATGTTCTTTCCTGTGTAAAGTGTAAGTAAATAAGCTTGCTGTGGTGGTTTTTTGTGGGGATCAAGGTAGGACAGAATCTTATTCCTTCCTAAGATATATAGTACCAGTGGAGATGCTCACATTGCTACTGCAGCAGCAGCTACAGCCTTTGCACTCTCCCTCCAGTCAAAATTGGCAAGTCATGGAATTCCTACTGATGCCCCTGCTTTCAGTGTCCCATAAGTGGAATGGTATGGGGAGCCACCACATAGCTCCTGCTGCAGTCCATAGAACAGTGCTAAATTCTCCTTTGCAGCATTTCTGCAGCTGGGACTCGTGCTTAGTGGAACAATGCTGGTTTTGCTGCTCTTGGCGTTTTCTGCAGTTGTTCTGCAGAATTTAATCTTTAGGGAGCAAACTTAACGTACGGCTCCTCAAAACTGGATAGAGTATCTGTTAAACATTTAATGAGGCCATAATACTCAGCCATGACATTGCTGCTGAGTCCCTCCTTCTTAAAGGAAGTTGGGGGCCTTTTGAAGGGCCACTTCTGGGAAATTCTATGGAGGAAATTTCTAGCCACTTCCAGCTCCGACAGAGGGGGCTGGGAGATTACTAAGACCAATGCAGTGTATGGTAAAGAAAGAAAGATATTTTAACACTTGTTAAAATCCTAGTGTAGACAATGTGTTTTATAATGCTACCATGTTAATAGGTCCAGAGAAACCCTGGCAGAAATTTGGTTTTCCTCAATCCAGCTAATGTATTAAAACTGCAAATTGCCTTGGGTATGTTAAGATGTTTACACAGGTTTAAAACCACACCTGTTTTCCCTCATGACAAATTCCTAGCTACTTTAACATCTTATAAATTGCTGAGCACTCTGGCAGCAGCCTAGCAACTCACCTATGCATAAGATTGACTATTCAGTTGTTCAAAGTTCAGTACCTGTTTGCGTTTCACTGGATCCGAGCCCAAGTTTGCACTGAGTTGTACAAACGGATATGTGATCCTTCTGGGAAAGAAAAAGAAGAAAGACTCCAATAAAAGCTAATAAATTTACTAAGAAGTTGCAAAGTTGAATGGGTGAATGATTTACTGAAATATTAAGTTTAACTCTTACACAATTCCTGACATGTGACTTAATATCTGATATACCAGCCTACAGCTCAGTGTGATTATTGTGCACAAACCTGTTTTGCTGAACACCGATGAGGCCACTTTTCATCATTTGTAAAACTCTGTGGCTTCTTAAAGGAATTATGAAATGAAAATATGATATTTTATTGATGCTAATTTTTTGAGGCACTTTATCCTGTTTAAAACTCTTTTTGGAAGTGGGGGGGGGCGAGGGAAGAACTGGTTAAAGAAAAAACCCTCAAGGATTTGTGACCAATTTTAAGGAGGCAAATTTAAATAATGTTACCATCTTAAAACTTCTGCTGTCCAGAATCATGGAAAATAATGAAGAGGAGGTTGTACTACAAAACGACAGTACTACTGTATGTATTTTTCATGTTTATGTAGTGTGTTTGTTTTGTTTTAATGGAAAATCTTTTGTGATGGTGTTTATTGGTGCTGAATATTAACTTTACAATAATCATGGCTAAACCATTAGTGCTATTTTAAAATTAGTTAATAAAATATGTTTCAGTAAATGGAAAGTCAGTATTTACTGATGCTATAACACATTTTAATTATCTCAGAGCACTGTTCAGAACTGCATCTGTAGGGATGACATATATTTCAATATTGCTTTGCTAGTTCATGATCAAAGTATTCTGCAAAGTCTTCATTCCAATGTATATGTATTTATTTCACAGGAATTTGGTTCAGATGCATTTTGAATTGTGAGTTTTAAAAGTTGTGGAAAAAACTTATCCGTGTATGTATTTTAGGAGAGAGACATATTCTGTTTTATATTAACATATTATATTATATTATATTAAATTATATTAACATATTAACCATCTAATGATGATTGTATAGCCAGATTTTCAACACTCCTCCTTAAAAGAAAGGATGGGTGGATAGGATAGAAGGTAGGTGGAATTGTTTGGTGTGAATGAAAATTAGAATTGGCAAAACTCCCATATTAATATTCAAGATCACCATCTTCCAGAAAAAGAACAAAGAAGAAAATATGGTGGTTTGGAATTCATTCATTAATCCCATATAATACTACTGGGTTTCAGCCCTAAGATCTGTTGGCTTTAGAAGCAATTTAATAAAATGTGGACACCTATAAAAATAAAACAGGGAAATATTAGGTCTCTTCTATACTGGGAAATTTAGCTCCTCTGTTTCACTACCATTGTAGCTTTATTATACCGGCAACAGTGAAGTCAATAGGTTAGACAGGAATTGGATGTTTGTCTACTTAGCTTCCACCATAGCTACCACAAGTGGAAAGTTATCCAAGTTTTCTTTGTGTAAAAGGCTGAAGAAGAATGTGCTTATCTCACAAATTCAAATGTTGCCTCTCATTCCATTCTAGGTGTCAAAAACCCCAACTGCAGAAATCTTTTCCTTAACATCTTCTCTTAAATAGTTATGCATTTTCAGTACAAAATCTCCAGTGATTTGAAAATATAAAAATGTTGGTGAAGTATAATTTGATATTAAATTCAATTTTATGTAAAGAGCTATTGTAATTATCGTTCATTTTCACATTTTATTCAATAACTCAGTTTTTGCATTTATCTAAAACTGCAAAAAAAATTTTCCCTGCTTTACCAGGTTGCCACAGCATTAAGGTCAGACTTCCTGAAAAGTACATAGATTGGGGTGGATAAAAGTGCCTCTACGGGCCGGATCCAGCCCACCAAGTAGGTTTATCCGGCCCGTGGATGCCCTGCCACTCCCCCAACCCCAGGCCAATCAGGGCACGGGGCAATGCGTGAAGTCTCCTCCCCAAGCAGCAGCAGCGTGCAGTTGACTCTAAGTGCCACGCACACCTTGCAGGGTGGGGACAGGGAGCAAGAGACTTCCTGTGCTTCTCCCGCCCCCAGGCCCTGATTGACCTGGGGGTGGGGAGAATGTGCAAAGTCTCCTCCTGCTGCCAGGGGCTTAGGCAACTAGAGGGAACCACCAGAGGTTCAGAACAGTGATTCTCTGGGGGGAGGAGGGAGGGGAGTCAGGGGCAAAGACTTCACACGCTATCCCCACCCCCAGGCCATTCAGGATCTGTGGGAGGGGAAGAATTGGACGTGTCCTGGCTCAGCCCCTTCTGCCCAAGGCCCTGCCCCTTCCAGGGTGGACCAGGGCCACTTCAAAAATTTCTGAAGTGGCCCCTGGTCTAACATTATTGCCCATCCCTGACATAGATTATATTGCCTAATTCTGGTTAATAACCAACTAATGGTCTTGTATTGCCTTTTCTCCAGCAGGTGTTCTACTTGATTTACTCCAGTAAATAGCATATTTAGTATCCATGGGCTTTTACAAAAATGTGTGCAACCACATACTTCATGCTGCAAATAATCTTACTGTCCAGAGAGCAGGAATGCAGCTAATGTCAATCTGTGGCTGAATGGTTACAGATCTTGTCAAATTTGTGTTGTTTCCTTAAGTACCCATAGTTTATAGCCTCTTTTACATACTAACCTGGAGAAAATCTATCTAAACTCTGAGACACATATAAAACAAAAATATATTAATACAGATTTGTGAAATAATAACTACAGTTTCATAAAATATATTTTGATATAGAACTTCAGTATCTGAAAAATAGCTTTAATTTCAGATGCACATTTTTAAACATACATGCACATTTTCTACATGTTCCCCTTTACACAAGATGCCTGATACTTGAAAGTCAAGATTTCTGTATCACCTGTGTGTGCATGTACATGCGTTAGGCATTGCATATATCAGCTACACAAACTTAAAAATGTGGACCATGATGTCTTGACTTGGCGTGACTTGACTTTAAATATCTTTGTTTGGTTTACTTGGAGTAAATGTATGCTCATCATGGACTTCCCTTTTTGTTTGTTCATCTTTTTTAAAGTACAGTAGACTTCCGATAATCCAGAACCTATGGGATTTAGGTGGTGCCGGATTATCAGATATGCCGGACTATCAGGAGGTACTATAAGCAGGTTATATATATACTGTATACATTATATACTGTATCTAAAGTGTTCTTAACCCTTTTTATTGTACATACTGTATACAGTATACTGTAATGTTTTAGTTTTTTAAAGCCTTTTTTACCCTTTTTGCTCAGTTCAGCTGCTGCCGCTGTTACCTTGTGACTCATTTTTTTGCCAAAGCTCACTCACTAGGCTCTTGCCATTTTGATGCCGGACTATTGGATGCCGGACTATTGGAGTTTTACTGTATTATGATTTTGATTCATTATACAAATAGTGAATTCTGTAACTGGAACACTTTCCATGGAATTTAAAGTAGATGTGTATTCTACATGAATTTGTATGGGAAGCATTCATAACTAATAACTGGGAGTAGAAGAAGATGATGAGGTATAACTGTAGTGTACTTAATAACAGTATATTGACTTGGATTTCCTTATTAAGACCAAGCATTTTAGTAGTTTCCTAAAACAAGGCTAATGCTCTCCCTTGCGTCCTGCAGTAGGTACTGCTTACCTCAGATCTGATAAATACAGTGCTTAAAGTAGTGGTTCTCAAAATGGGCTGTGGACCTACCCAGGTAAGCCATTGACAGGCCTGCACACTTTGTCCATAGCCATGGAGCTTTGCAGCTCCCATTGGCTGCGGTTCGTCGTTTCCAGCCTAGCTCCCCTAGGCTAAAAACAACAAATTGCTGCCAATGGAAGCTGTGTGGCTATGGACACTTTATTTAAACAAAGCGGTGCAGGGCCATCAGCGACTTACATGGGCGGACCTGTGGCTCAATTTGAGAACCATTGGCTTAAAGTGATGGCAGCAACCAGAAGCGTATCTATTTTAGGATTCCTAATGTTCATTCAGCTTCACTAGTGTAATCCAGGAGTGGGGAGCCCCCAACCTGTGGGCTGGACACAGTTCATCAGAGTTAGCTGTTGGTGGGCCACAAAATACTTTACCTGAGCTACCCCCAGGCATAGCTACTCACAGCTACCAGCAGTCGTGGTTCGCTTTGGGAAGTGATGGAGGTGCCCCACCCCTGGTATAATCTATATTAGCTTCAGTGAATTTATGTACTGTAGACAGAGCATTTAGTCTTTGCCACTTGCTGATCTCTTTGCAGAAGTGGGTTTTGTTTTTTTCATCTTATTCAGTGTGGTCTTTCTCACGGCTACATCATTTGGCATTGTTCTGCTGTTATTAGTTTGCATAGCACAGATATTTGGACAGATCAATCTTCAGCACAGGGATTCAGTTTATCAGCTGTAAATTGTTACTGTAAATGTAGTTCGTAATTGTACTGTGAAACATATTAAGCATGGGTGTAAGTGTTAGCAGGTTTAGAGCCTTTCAAAATATTTGAAATACTGAGAAAGTAGAAATTTGATGGACTATCCTTGCAGATTATTATTTTGTCTCTAATTGGTAAATTAGAAGATATGTACAAATGTGTATGTACAGTGGGAGAACCTGCATTAACAGCTGTTGTAAAGATGTTGGTGAAATTATTTATTACCCAAAGCAAATATAGGAAGCATTTCATTTTAATAGACTAATCAACATACGTTGTTTCTGCTATGTATCAAAGTCTTGTTTAAACTTGTTTCTTCCACCCTTGATTGGAATGAAGTATTGCCTACAAAAGGAGTGAGAATAGGGAGCATTATTATTGCAGGTGTTTATGATGTAATAAGAATGATTCTTCCTAAGATTTTGGTAGCATCACCATTTGTTTTCTTGGTGCATATGGTCCCCTTGAAATGAATTTGTTCTTTATACCACTGTTTCTCTGACTGTGGGTTGGAACCCCATTTTAACAGGGTCGCCAGGACTGGCTTAGATTTGCTGGGACCTGGGGCTGAAGCCTGAGCCCTGCCACCTGTTCTCTTTCCCTCTGTTTCCCAGATGGGGAAGTGGCACTTAGGCTGACCCAGGCTTCAGTCCCCTTTCGTGGGGTCATGTATTAATTTTTGTTGTCAGAAGTGGGTGATGGTGTAACGAAGGTTGAGACTCCCTGTTTTATATCATTGTTTTCTGAATAGGGATTTGGATAGACAAACACTGTCTTAATTGCCTTCAGTGACTGTGTTTCCCTGGATATCCTTTTAATATACTAATACAGAAGAAATGTCTGTGATTTTAACTTTTTTTTTTTCTTTTTATTCTGTTTCAGGAAAGTCAAAGTCAAGAAATGTCTACCAATTTAAAATACCTTTCCTTGGGAATCCTGGTCTTTCAGACCACTAGTTTAGTTTTGACTATGCGATATTCTCGGACATTGAAAGAGGAAGGACCTCGTTACTTATCCTCTACTGCAGTAGTTGTTGCTGAACTTTTGAAGATTATGGCCTGCATTTTATTGGTCTACAAAGACAGCAGTATGTTTCAGGTTTTAATCTAGAAATAGCTTTCCTATATTTTGTCAATTACTATGTTTTGGTGACAGCTGTAAAAAACAGGTGCTTGAATGCTGTGATGTTAAGGAGCTATGTGAATGCCAAGAGAGAAGAAAAGTTTGCCATTCCCACATAAAATATCTAGAAAGAAGATCTAAAACCACTGAGCAGGGAAGACCTCTCTTGGTACCTCACACTTAAGCACACAATATAATCTTTTATAAATATAGCACAAATATATACCCAAGAGATTCCACTTGGTGGGTCATGGATGTAGGGTAAGAATGGTTGTCCTGGTAATAGGCATGCACCTTCTGTTCACCCAGAAAGCACTATTTGAGAAGAATAAGTAAGAGTAGGAAAAAGGGAAGGTACAGAGCTGTAAATGTGTTTGAAGCATAAAGAACAAGAGCATGGGTCATGCAAGCATGGAAGGAGATATGCTGTTTCATTATTATGGAAAGAAGCACAGTGTTTAAGATCAAAAGAACTCACTTTATTTTCAAATACACTTTAGTTCTCACATTGTAGGTTTTATATTCCACAAACATTTTCTACTTTCCAGCACCTCAACATCTTGTACTTGGTTTTCAACTCTCAAACAAAAATCTTCACATCTGGTTCAAGTGATGTATCATAAACACATACGGGATTTTCATACGCTTGGTATAAATTTAAAGAAAAGACTGAGCAGCAAAATGAAACAGCGTTGAAATGTCAAGAGGAAAAATTGTATTTAATAGAGTTGCACTTTTTTAAATCACAGAAATTGTAATTAAGATAGGATTTATTAAATTTTTGAATAATTCAGCTTTATTATTTTGGGCTAATGTGGACTATGGTAGCAAAGTGTCAAAGGTTTCGTACCTTGGAGAACCTGTGTAAAAATGTGAGAAATCATACAGAATTTTGAGTTTTCTGAAGACCAAAGTTGTCACAAAAAGTTTGTAGCAATCTAAAAACAGTGTTACCATTTGTAGCTCTCCTGTTTTCTCTTTTTAATTTTTATCTCTTTTATTGTTTCTTTTGAGCAGAGTGCAATTTCCGGGCTCTGAACAGAGTGCTACATGATGAAATCCTTAACAAGCCTATGGAAACACTTAAACTTGCTATTCCATCAGGGATTTATACTCTTCAGAATAACTTGCTGTATGTAGCACTGTCAAACCTAGATGCTGCTACTTATCAGGTATTATGTTTTTAGATTTGTCCATAATTGTACAGACAAAAATGGGTTGTATAGTAATAACTTTATTTTGTCTTTTCAGGTCACATATCAATTGAAAATTCTTACTACAGCATTATTTTCTGTGTCTATGCTAAGTAAGAAATTAGGTGTGTACCAGTGGCTATCATTAGTGATATTGATGACAGGAGTAGCATTTGTACAGGTAAATATTAATAGTGTGTGTCTAAAGAGATTTGGGATTTTTTTTTCTTTTTATTAAGGGACTCAAGTATTTGAATATAGGTAATTATATTGTCCCCCTTGAATTAATAGATTCAGACACACAATTTCAATAATTTCCAGGGTAGAGTCATAGGATAGGAGAATTTGCTGAGATGGATTACAAATTTTTTGTCTGCTCTGAAGTTTTTGAGTTGCTAAAAACAATGAAAAAGTATCTTACAGTTATTAAGAGACTTTTCAATATGCCTCTGCCTATAGCTTAGCATCATTTTTTGTGACATAAACATCATATGCATAAACACTACATATACTATTTATCCTGCAGTTGATTGAAAGTGTCCATTCATAGATTATCTTATATGAAATCCTGGCCCTCTTGAAGCTAGCAAGAATTTTGCTATTAATTTTAGCGAGTACAGAATTTCACCCTTTATTCAATGGAATACTAAGGAAAAATATAATGGTAGATTTAGCTGAAATTTTCAAAAACGTGATAACATAATACAGGATTTTACAGTAGTACAGCAAACCTGCCTGCATTTATCAGCAATATGTATGGACCCTTGATAGAAAATAAACTTGCATTCTATAAATGGTAAAACTTAATTTTATGAAATTTGTATCATTTTTAAAAATGTATACACATTGTTTTGTTTTTATGCTTAGTGGCCCTCAGATTCTCAAGCAACAACTACAAAAGAGTTGTCTGCAGGATCTCAATTTGTTGGTCTTATGGCAGTCCTTATAGCCTGCTTTTCAAGTGGATTTGCTGGAGTTTATTTTGAGAAGATTTTAAAAGAAACCAAACAATCTGTCTGGATCAGAAACATCCAACTTGGTATGTCCAATTTTGGCTGTTTTAAAAAGGAAAAACTGCCTTCAGAAGAACAGTGAACAACATTCAGATATACATTAGATTAAGTACAATCATATTTTGTTATGCTATTACATACATGTTTAGCAAGTTTGATATCTGCTTTGCTAACAGGAATTCCAGAAGTTGCATCCTGCCCTAAACTCAGGTATTGTATTTAACTTGCTATTTCAATGTTTGTAAGTGTGTTTACTTGGATTTAAAATGGAGATTAATGGGCTCTGGAGAACAGCTGGTATGAAGCCATAGCCAGTTGAATTTGGATTGTGAAGCATTTGAAATAATGCTACCCTGTGTGACTTATTTGAAGGATGGTGTGACTGTCTTGTAAAAAAATTAAGTAGAGTTCATGTTTGTGCAGCAATATGAATCCAATACTTTTAACAAACACTGAATTGATTTTAAAAATACTGACACTTAATATAATGCGTTTTTTATATATAGTAGAACAAAATAAATGTTTTAAAGCTTTATTTTTGTAAGATAATTTAAAAACAAACATCATCCCTATAAAAAGATTGACATTTTAAAGACATGATTACTCACATTTGTTCACAAGGTTGAACTATGAGTCTAGCCCTTGGTGCTAGTATCATGATTCTGCTACTTCTCTATCCTCATCCTATTATACACCTGATCTCTCTCTCGCCACCCATCTCAACAGTGGTTCTGAAGACTGGCTTTTGAAGATGAAAGGAGCAATGCATTCTGAACTGGCTTCCATTCTATTTGAAACCAGTTTCCTCATGTGGGTGGAATATAGCAATACTTCCATTCCCCTGTCTCCTATATGCTCAGAGGAGCACACCCTTCTTCTGGTAGGCAGAGAATGGACATATAATCTCTATCTATTGCAAATGTGGTCTGAGTATTTTTACATTAAGTAAAATACCTCCAGCAGGATTTGAATTCTTATTTTTCCTTTGTGCTCTCCTTGTTGCAGTGAATTGAACTGAAAATATTCATAATTTGGATAGCACATAGAGAAGAGTTTTACAAGATTTGAATACACTTTGAAAGGAATTTTAATTGAGGGAATTGTATAAATTCTTACTCTTTCAAGATAGATGGAAAATTAATGTAACTGTGTATTTACAGTTACAGAAGCTGCATATATTTGAATAGTCTTCTTAATCTGTTTTCTGGTTTCTTTCTTCTTGCTTAACAGGAAACCAGGAATCACTATGCTTGTGTGTGTGTGTGTGTGCAGCGCACACACACACACACACACACACACACTCACTCTCTCTCTCTCTCTGAATGCATTAGTCATGCTTGCTCTCTCTTATACTGTCCCACAGATTTGATCTCACCACCCTTTCCATGGCACAGCATTTGCATGGAGGGTGAGGAACTTGTACTAAAACTTAGGTTTTCAGATGTGGACCACAATCACAATCCAAGTTATTTATCTGAACTGAGCCAAGTCTAAAATGTCACTAAAACTGTGCTGTCGTTTGCACTATCAGGATCTAACAGCAGCGCACACATGTAAAATGATTGCAAAATAAATATTCATAACTATGTTGAAAAGTGATGATTCTTTGATAAATTGTTCTTCAGATTTTCTTCTACGGTATAGAAACGAATCTACAAAAACAGATAGGCTATCAGTTGGATGTTGTGTCTGGTGCCCTGCTAGCGTTACTTGGTGCATGAGAACAATTATGTTCTTAAAACAGTGTTTTAAAGTGACTGTATGGGATAATGATACATTGAACTATGATTTTAAATTTGAAATTTTATAATAGTGAAATGCATTTCCATCTTTTTTTAACATTTTTAGTTTTTTCAACTTAAGCTGATACGATAGTTTGAGTAATGATTGTTTCATGTTAAATGTTTAGAAAGTTTTAAGTTTTCTATTCAGAAATTAAAGGAGTAGTAATCACCATTTATTTTTAAAATGTTTTTCTAAAATTTTTATAACACGGGATCACAATCTAATAGTTATTTTTCCCCATCATTTATTTCTGTGAAGTAATGCTGTAATACTTCCAACTCCAATACAAATACAACATTCAGCATAGGAGAAATTCTATTACAAACAAATTTATGAACTAGAACTGTTTTTGAAAAAATAAGGAAACGGATTTTCAGTTTTATGCTTCTTAAAGGTTCATTATAAGTATCAAATAATTTTTAAAATATAAAATTCTTTGAGAGCATCTTTTTAAAAATTATATTCATATATCTGATTTATCTGCAGACTTATAGTGTAAAGCAAAATAGACCAAGAACATATCAGTCTTATCACTAAGATGATCCAAATCCTTGTTAGAGGAAAAGCTCTTTTTTTTTTTTTTTTTTTTTAAATTCCTGTCAGATCCACTGGTTGGGTTTAAACATGGTTATTATATTGCAAACCAAGGCCTGATCCTGAAACTTTATTAACATGGGCAGATGCCAGTAGTCCTGTAGATCTAGTTATTAATGAGGAACACCTTCCCGTTTTTCTATTTCAAGCTTTCAAGTCTATCTTTTATCTCTTAGGATTTTTTGGTAGCATATTTGGATTGATGGGTGTGTACATTTATGATGGAGGACTTATATCAAAGAATGGATTTTTTCAAGGATATAACAAACTTACCTGGATAGTTGTTGTTCTACAGGTAATGTATCTAAACCCATATGCTTACATAAAATACACTTGGAATTTATTTCTCCATGAATGCTGTGGGAAATTATGCTGGTGGTTCCCATTAATGCTAATAGGAATTTTGCAAGTAAACATCTTATGTATCAGTGGCAAAACTAGATCTCCAAATAAAGGAAATGGCAAATTATTAGCAATCTAAACATTGAGTTATCAAACATATAGTTCAGTAAAATTCTATAACTATTAATTTTGAAATATTAAAAACAGATTAGTAAAGAAAAGAAAGCCTACCAGCAATTATACAGAAATTATATCATAATCATCGTTGAGACAAAAATGTAGTACACTCACTCACTAGAAATATCAAGGTGCTAATATAGTTGGTGATCTGTGATCTACAGAAGGAGTTCTGTTGTCAGTTGCTCTCATCCACCGTATCGACAACAACGTAAAATATACAGTACTAACGTCTTTATACATAGCTAAAAACTTTTTTTTAAATGTGTGTAGTATATTGAATTAAATGTTACCACTGAAATAATCAATTACATGTCACAATTTCAGGTAACTACTCCTCTATTCCCTGTCTAACCTTCAGCTCTCCTCTGATCAGGGCCTGTGTCCCACTTGTTCTCTGACCAGGATTTTTGACTGCAGCTACCTGTAGTTGCAAGCGTGTCTGACCAGTGTCTACCTCCTACTCTCTGCTTTCTATTGAAGGACAAGGGTAGTGTTTTTACCAGTGGGTAGTGTTCTTACTGGGGTTACAAATTACCACACAGCTCTTTCAAAGCAGAGTACATTTAGTTTAGTGTAAAAAGCATTAAAAGAAAATTCATAAAACAAAAACAGGATCTTACACACTTGACTGGTAGTTATCCTGTGGAGACCCTTAATTCCAACCCTTTGACATGATGGGTCCTGCTTTGTACAAAAGGTCATGTCCTTTTGTTAAATCAAAAAGCAGACCTTTGAGTTGGTTTAAACTCAGCTGTCATACCCCAAAGGTGTTTGTCTCCAAGTCTCCAAAAAACAGGTGGTACCCCTTCCTTTTCAGGCAGCCCAAGCCTCAAGAAACTGGGAATCTGCATAGCCAGTTTTGGGATTTCACAGTAATTACCCTTTAGTGATTCCAGAATCCACAGGAAGACTCCCACCTCACACTGTGAGTAGGTCCCTACTAAGTTCATGTTCCATGTTGGTCAATTTCACAGTCATAGGGTTTTAAACATTGTACATTTCATGATTTCAGCATTTAAATCTGAAATTGCACAGTATTATAATTGTAACAGTCCTGATCCCAAAAGGAGTTGTGTGTGGTGGGGGGAGGCGTTGCTAGGTTATTGTAGGGTCTGATGTTGCAGTACTGCAACCCTTGTTTCTGTGCTGCTGCTGATGGAGTGCTGCCTTCAGAGCTAGGTGTCCAGCCAAAAGCTGCTACTCTCTGGCCACACAGCTCTGATGGCAGTGCAGAGGTAAGGGTGGCAAAATCGTGACAACACTAAAACAACCTTGAGAACCATCCCCCCAAACTCCCTTTTGGGTCAAGATCCACACTGTGAGAAATGGTGTTCTCCCTTGTGAAACCTGTATAAAGTATGGGTAAAAGCCCAAAAAAGACCAGATTTCAAAGGGGAAGGCCAAATTCCATGGTCTATGATGCATTTTACATGATCCTGACTTAGGGAGGGTCTTACCTATGGGTTAGGAACATACTAGGGATGTTAAATTTTGATTAATTAACTAATCGACTAGTCAATGGGATTTACATTGATTATTCAATTAGTCAATAAGGACTAGCATGGCATTCCGCCTTTGAAATGTACAAGATCCCCAGCAGGGGCTCTTGTGCATTTCAAAGATTGAAACTCCACGTGGAGCCCAGGGCCAGGAGGGAGTCCCCTGCTGATTCTGGGCTCCATGCACTTCTGCTTTGAAATGTACAAGAGCCCCAGTGGGGACTCTTGTACATTTCAAAGTTGGAATGCTGCTGCTGCGGTCCTGCCCCTTACCACGGAGCTGGAACTGGGGAGAACCAGCTTTTAAGCTGGCTCCTTCCAGCACTACCTCCCTCCCCCCCCGCCTTGCTGCCTCTTTCCGATAGAGGCAGCAAGGGGGGGGAAGCGACAAGTCGACTAGTGTGTCAACTATCCGATAAGCTTTTGCTTATCGGATAGTCAACTAGTCGATTAGTCACTTACATCCCTAGAACATACAAATACATATAGCATGTATTGATACATAGGTCTTGGCTCATATCTCTTGCCCATCTCATCATAATGGTCTTTGAAATTTTCATGCTTTCAGGGCCTGGCTCAAACACACTGAATAACATTTCATAACTTTAAATACAATAATCTGAAGATAGGTTTCTGTTTGCCATATCTGTCATAGTACCTTTTTAAAAAATATCTAAAATATGTGCTCATCTTAAGTGAGTCTCAATCTTTTTGCAGGCACTTGGGGGCCTCGTGATTGCTGCTGTTATAAAATATGCAGACAATATTTTAAAAGGATTTGCAACATCTTTGTCAATTATATTGTCAACACTGATATCCTATTTCTGGTTGCAAGATTTTGTCCCAACCAGGTGAGTGTTGTTATCCATGCATATGTGAATATAACAGTTGCTGAAAATGTAGGTATTTAGTGAGTATTGGTGGATAATGATATATTGAAGCATGATTGAAATTACTTTAAAGGATTAGATGGATTCCTGAACTGAAATATAAAGTTAAGGCTTGTGAACTTCATTTAATTACATGATAGATAATTAAATTTTGGTTAAGTACACTTGAACCTCCTTAATCCAACAACCTTGGAAATCAGGGTATGCCAGATTAAGGATTTTGCTGGGCCTGGGACAGTGCTGTGGAGTCTGGGCATGAGGGGGTGAGGGACATCCATGGCTCTGTGCTCCGTGCCGCCTCCAGGCACCGCCCTCACACACTGCCCCCTGCCGCCATGGGAGCGGTGGAGAAAAGCCTCCAGGGAAGTGGTCAGTGTGTTGTCATTCCACCAGCTGGTAGAGAGGGGGAGCAACAGCAGCATGCAGAGCCGCTTCCTCCTCTGTACCACAGGTGTTTCCGGATTAGGGACTCCCAGAGTACAGAGGTTCAAGTGTATTGTAGTATAGGTGACAAAATTGTTGTATCTGACAGCCTTCCAATTAGAGCCTAGGATATGATGTGGAATATGTTTCCTGCTGCTATTTTTCTTGAAGCACAGTGCCCTGATTTAAGGCAATTATAGGGCCACAAAAATAAACAACATCCCACTGCACATTTTAGATTTTTGCTATCATATTATAAGAAGCTGACACTTATTTTACCAAGTAAAAACAAACTGAAAATGAAGTTAGAGGACTGGTATGTTAAGTTTCAGCCACAAATACATTTTAATAGTTAACTTATCAGACCCTGACAAATGTGGTTTATAATGGAAACTTAAGTAAATGAAATTCAGACCATAAAGAGGATTCAAAATTTGAGAGGTAAGCCAGTGTCTGTCTTTATTCTTTTAGGATACATCAACACTGCACCCTTACTACACAAATTTTGCTACACGAATTATATTGCTTATTTTGAAGTAATTTCAAAATAGCTTATTTTGAAATTTGGCACCGTCAACACAGTGCCAAATTTTGCAATAAAGTGCTATTCCAAAACGTCCCTTAACCCTCATGGAACGTGGGTTACAGGGACATCCGAATAGTGCTCCCATTATTTTGAAATCTATTTCAAAATAATGAGCTTCTTTAAAGATGCAGAATAGCTATTTTAGGATACTTCCAGTATCCCAAAATAGTTCTGCAGTGGAGACATACCCTTGCTGGTTAGATGCAAAACATGCTGTATATCTCTGTAGAGAAATTTGTAGGTGGTTTCTCCATTGTCTGCAAACAATTCTCAATGAGATAATTATGTAAAGTATATAATTGTGTATGCCTATGAGCAAGTTAAATACTTTCTTAGTGGCACTGCAAGGTACTGCACCACTATAATTTGGGGTGCACTTCCAAAATGCTACATATGTTCAAAAAACTCAAATTATCAAAATTTTGTACATCTCCATGGTAATGTTTTTAAATGCATATATACTATCTTTAGTCTTAGAAATGGAATTTCAAATGTTTGTCTTCTAGAAAGTTTTAAAATCTCCTTATAGTATTTGAGTACTAGTATTTCATGAAAAGATGTTTGTCTATATAGTGTGTGTGTTTATGTAAACACTGTATTACAACAGTTAAGCCCTGTATACATTTAAACTGGTTCTTTGTTAACAATAACAATGTCCTTCTTGCTCCTCAGCGTTCTGATATAATTTGGCACATGGTCTATCAGAACAGGATTTAAAATAAACATAGCCTGGATCTCTAATACAGAAAAACTTTAAAGCTGTTTGACACATTGCACGTAGAACAGGAAAAACTATATTAAAACACTAGAGGTGCGTTTCTCAAACTGTGGGTCCTGACCCCCCGGGGGGTCGTGAGCAACTTAGAGAGGGGTCGCAGTATCACACAGTTTGAGAACCCCTGCACTAGAGGATTTATTTGGTGTTTCTTGGATACTTAATTGAAATAATTTTTGTTTTACTTCATTTAAATCATTGCTCTGGGGTGGGGCTGTGGATGAGGGAATCAGTATGCAGGCTGCCCCAGGGAGAGAGGACAACCCCAGCCCTCTGTCACCGCAACAGCATGGGTCCAGATGAGAAGTGCCTGTCCGTGGTTGCTGCAGCTGCAGAAGGCACAGCCAGGGAAAGAAAGGAGAATTCCTCTGACTGTGGGACAGAAACACACATACAGACTCTCTGAAATATATAGTTCAGGGCTGCTCTTTCTCCACCCCTGCTGCCCCAATGAGGTTATAGCTGTCCCTGTCACCATCCCTGCCTCCTTTTTGTCCTCCTGTGGTCATTATACAATATAACTGCCCCCTTGCCAGACTCCCTCTTTTTTTCATTTTATGAGAAACAGTCACATTCCAGGAACATCCCATTGTCCAGGCACAACCAAACCCTTACCTTGCTTTAAGTTATAAGAGGTAGGTGCATAGCAAATTTGGTAGTCCTAGCTCTTACCATTGAGGAGGAATTCTTGAACAGACTCACAGAATATAGATGGAGAGACAGACACACAAACTCTCAAATGTATAGTAGTAGATGACTGGACAGCAAACAAATATAACTACTGTGGTTAGTTTTGTATGCTTGTGTATTGTAGATGGGGAGATAAAGGGGATTAAAAATACGCAGCTAGATTGATTATCCTTTGGCAGTTGCTTCATGAAGAGACAATCCTGCTTAATCTTTGGAATATTTCAGTGAAATATCATGATTTCATTGTTGATAGGTTGAGGCTTCTTAGTTCCTTTCCATCTCTTCCTAGTCTTATAGTTTGAGTAGTAGATGAGTAAATTGCCAGTTCATTACAAATTGAAGGAACATGTTTCTCCCCTACTAGAAATACTGTAGAGAATGTAATTTTTCATGTCTAGATAATATAAATACATTTTTACTGTCTGAAAAAAGTTACTTTTTCCCCTCCTGTTCCGTTCAGTGTTTTTTTCTTTGGAGCCATTCTTGTGATCGCAGCTACATTCCTATATGGTTATGATCCAAAACCTGCAGGAAATCCTATCAAGGCATAGCTGACTTCATTATCAGCCTCTTTCTCAAGACTGTGCATTAGGGACCTCAACAAGAATTCCATATGAAAGATTTCATTATGCACTGGACGGAAAGGATCACTACACTGAATCTAAACATGAACATGTTACTGGTTTTGGAGAACCAAAGGTTAAAGACAGAAAATAATGTAATGTAAAGCTGATGGAAAAAAATTAAAGGGCAAAGCCTAGTGCAGGTTGCTAATGATAACTTGAAAGGAACAAATTGTTTCCAAAAAAACTACAAATTATGAATGTTTACAGCTTGAACTTGAGATTACATCAGATGATTTTACTGTTTTGATTGCTGCAGAAATATATCCTATGCACTCTTTGCAAGAGCACATGACAATATTTGTCAGATTGTATGTTTTTGCAAATTGACTGTATTTAATGTTAGTAAATGTGTTTTTAACTGTTTTGTCTATAGAGATCAAATCAAATTGAATATAATGGTTCTAATTAGGGATTCCTTATTAAAACTGTGATTGAAAGACATTTTCACACATATCCAAGATGTTTGTGGAAGCTGATTTAAATAAACAGACATCTGAATTCTGTTGCATAACTATATAGTTCTTATAAGGTCAAGATTCTGACGTAGGTCTGTAAAAGAGAAAAATTCAGGGGGTAAGGCTAGACATTCCAATCTTAACCAAAGTGCTCACTAGAATTATAAGCCTTCTAGTAAGCTACTTGAACATACATTCCTAGGTTCCTGCAATAATCAGATACAATAGCATTAGTGTTAAAGATGGAGTGTTTGTTTGGATAATATTTATTCCTTTATCCCAATTGATATAAATCAACTTCTTAGTATTACCTTAAAGTAGCTTTTATAGTTAGTTTCCTTTAGAGATTTTTTTAATTGTGATTTTTAAAAAAATTAAATGTTTTAAATTATTATCTTTAGCAGCTTGTTTTGGACCCATTATGGTATATAATGTATATACAGTAGTGTACCATATTACAAAGGTTATTTTAAATGAGTGTTAATTCATAAAAACTCCTCCAAGACTGTTTGAATACATGTATATAATGGCTTGCTTAGAGGTTTTTTAAATTTCCGGCGTCACTGAGCCAATAGAGTAAATGGGTCTTCTGGAACTATTCAGTCTAGTGCTTGAATTACATAATTAGGAAACATACTGATTATAGGAAACAAGAAAATCATGGGAAACAGTTATTGTGTAATAGATAAATATAAACGTGTATTATTCTTTTCTACTTAAAAATACCAAAAATAATTAGACCATGTTATGGACAAATCTCTTGCCAAATTATTTACATATACCTATTTGTTCCGTTCATACTCTTCCCTTCCCCAACCTATTCCCCAAAAGTTTAAAAATAAATTGTTTTCATAAGATCTTTTATAACGAGTATTAATGTGGAGTGACTTCTCATCTGAGTGTTACACTTGTGAAAGTGTAAATGTGTAACAGAAATGTTACAGTCCCTTACCTGTAGCATCACAGGTTGTGAATATCAGAGTATTTGATGTCACACACACATGGGCAAGCAGAAATTAAAATTGTTGTGGTGACAGAAGAGTTTAAAAAAATATTTACCAAAGTATTACAACCAGTTTTTCAAAATGTTTTAGCCCTGGTCTACAGTAGGTCCTTATTCCGAAATAGCCACCACCCAAGTTTGAATTAGTAAGCGATGCATCCATACAACCAAGCCCACTATTTTGAAATAACGGGCTGTGGAATTCGTACTCTTGCTTTTCAAGACAAGTAACACTGATTCCAAATAGTAATTTTAAAATAACGGTAGTGTGGGTGCTTCAGTGCCACTAATTCAAATGTATTGGCTTCCGGGAGACCTCCCACAGCTCCCCAGAGTGCTTCCTGGGGCTCTGAGTCCAAGGTAGTGCGTCCACATTAACGGAGCCTGCCTCAGACTAATTTTGAGGCTTCCTCATAGTGAGGATACTCTAGTTCAAATTTGTTATATCAGGAGTTGTTATGTCGAATTTAGTCATTTCAAAATAGTTTCCTAGAGGATACGTGTCCTTAGTGCTAGAATAATAGACAATGCCACAGAAAATATGTTAAAAAGCCATGGGATTTTAAACAGTGGATCTGGCCTGTGGCTGCCCTGTCGCTCCCCCATCCCCAGGCCAATCAGGACCTGGGGGCAGGGGAGCGTGTGAAGTCTCCTCGCCCCTGCAAGAGTGCGCAGCGGCTAGAGAGACACACCGACTGTTTTAAAACAGTTGGCATTTATCTCTAGGTGTCGCATGCCTTTGGGGAGGGAAGCTTTGCCTGCTCCCTGCCCCCAGGCCAATTAGGGCCTGGGGGCAGGGAGCACACACAGTCTTTCGTGTCCTGTCCCCACCCTGCCAGGGGCACGCAGCCACTAGAGAGATACACTGGCTGTTTTAAAACAACCAGCATGTCTCTCTCACTGCCACGTGCTCTTGCGGGGGCAAGGAGATTTTGCACGCTCCCCTGCCTCCAGTCCCTGATTGGCTTGGGAGCAGGGGGGAGCACATTAGGTCTTCCTCCACTGGGCACCTAGAGGGAACCGCTAGCAGTTTTAAAACAGCTGATATTTCTCTGTAGGGGCCGGGGGAAGGACGAGAGAGACTTCTTGCACTCCCCCACCCCAGGCCAATCAGGGTGGGGGGGAAGCACAAGAAGTCTCCTGGCCACGCCCTTTCCACCTGAGGCTCCACCCCTTCTGGGTGGCCCCTTTTAAAAAACTATTGCCCACCCTTGTTTTAAACTATTATTATGGAGCTGGCTAAAATCATTCTTATTTCCAGCAAATAAGAAAAATGCTATTTTTCTAGGTAATGATGTGGATTAATCCACTTTCTGTGTTCACTACTAGAGAAAAAGAATAGAGGACTCCCAAAACATATGCAAGTGGTTAAACTAGAGGTACTAATCATCTCTAAGATCTATGGATAATTGTTATGCTCTCTGATCTCCAGGTTAAGAGGAATATTATATCTTCAAGACCTATTTTACAGGTTGTCACAAACTGATTTACAAATAAGTATGGATCACTTCATTCACCACTGATATGCACTGCTGAGGTAAAGAGTAAACTATTTTATAGTGTGTAACAATGCCTACGTAACAGTTTAGGACAAGGAGTGAAGAATGCCCTATCTTCTTGAAACTACCTAAGGAATGTATTTAGTTGGAATGCAATTACCTGAATTTGAATTTGGCCAGTACAATATTGTCTATGTCTTTAGGATTGCAGTAGTGATAATTAGCAGGTGACTTCTATTGGCGACTTCACTGAGAAACTTCTTCCATTTGGAAGAAAGGCAAGGGAAAGTGTATGGAGAGAGGAAATGGAGTAAAAAAGCAGTGCATTGTCAGACAATGGACAGTGATTTTTCAGAGTCTTCTGTAAGAAATCCAGACTGGCTCTTCACCCAGGATTGGACCAATATCATAACAAGCATCAGTGTATAAAGGGAAGAATAAACACACTTGACTCTGGATCTGTAAATAAAATAGATCACTGCCAGGCTTTAGAAAACATTTCTCTAATTCAGTATGGGGCAAATCCTGTTCCTGAGATGCATGGAACCAGTGTGGTTGCTGTGGAAAGGAATAGAACAGCATTTGAAGAAGCCTACACAGGTTGTGTGCATTTCATGAGTGAAGCAATGCTGTCAGAGGGCAGAGTTACATTTTCTCTCAAGAATAGTTTCAGAGCCAGGTAGGATGACATGCAACTGTGGATCCCCTGGCCATCCATTCCTATTGAGACAGTACAGGAGCTGCAGTACTATGGCCAATGCAGAGCACTCAGAAGCCTGGAAAATAGCAGTGACATAGTGTATTTACGCATATCTCAAAGCTAATTTTTAGAACGCAAACTAGTTTTCCAGGTCTAAGAATGACTTTTCATTCTTTAGAATAGTTGATTGTTGTATATTTGGCAGCTTATGTATACTTAGTACCTAGCTTTTAATATTTATAAAATTATAGCATATTTATTTACAACAACATGAACGTGTGATTATTTGTTTTTTGAAAGGCACGAGTTATGGAATTAGCAGTATTTTATGTAATACTGTATTTGGAAATCACCCAAAGACTACTAGAATATGCAGCAAAAGTATAGTGTCAGGCTAGCTAGGACAAAAGAAAAGCATCGTAGCTTGAAATTACTGATATATGGAATTATCCTGAAAGTGAAATAAACCTGCAATTTAGTGATGTGAAAAACACTAGTGAGGTAAAAAATATTTACTTCATAAATTGATATAATCTATCCAAAAGTGCCCATTACACAGAGACTCCAAGTAAATTGGCTTATAGCTTTATTTAACTTCTCTGTTGTTGATTAAATACAACACATTTGCTCTGTCACCAAGCATTTTGAAATGTATAGGTAGATGTTTGCTCTTCTAGTTCTTACTTATATAAAATAATCCGTTTGTTGTTTTTATTTTTTTTGTTTCCTTTCTCTTCATGAAATGGCTCTTGTGTTTTGACAGTATACTTGATTTTCAGTCACTTACATCAGTGGTTCTCAACCTAGGGTGTGCAGTGGCCTTCCGAGGGGTACATCAACTGATCTGGGTATTTTGGCTAGTTTTACCACAGGCTACATAAAAGCACTAGAAAATTCAGTACAAATTAAAATGTCATACCATCACTTTTTCATACATTTCAGTGGATAGTATACAGATTAGTAAGTACAATATTTACGGTATATTCCATGTGAAAAGTGAGAAAATAAGCAATTTTTCAGTAATAGTTTGCTATGATATGTTTATATTTTTCTTTGATTTTGTAAGCAAGTACTTTTCAAGTCAGGTAAAATATGAGGGTACACGAGACAAATCAGACTCCATAAAAGGGGTGTAGTAGTCTGGAAAGGTTGAGAGCCACTGACTTAGACATCATGTGTTTGGTTTGGGGAACATGTAATTGCGGTTTTATAACTTATTTTCATGGGTATACTTCTGAAGAATGTAACTGATTTGCTTTTTTGTCCAACTGTTTTTCAATTGATAAATCAGTCTTGGCATTTGTTATCTATTCATGTATTACTCATTTATCAAGGCTTTTCATGTTATTTTCTTATCAGTCATTCATAAGAAAATTCCCTGGTTCCCTTGTTTGTAAATCCCTTGTTGCAATTTTTCCCTGGTCATTTTTAGTTATCTCCAAAAGTGATCATGATTAATTTTGCTTTGTGTTACTGATATTATTTCCATTATTGCAAAAGAGGTTGTGATGTTTATTTTCCTTTCCCCTAAGGCAGATGTTTTCCTGTAATAATGATAAATATAACATTATAAATCAAATTGCTTGTGTTACTGAAAACTTAATGTAAAATAAGTATCTATTGCACTCAGTTACTGTATGCAGAACCAGGAATGGCCTTAAACCCATGGTGTTCAATCAGTTCTGAAGCAGTAGCTACTATAGTGGATACTGCTATAGCGAACTAGCCACATTCAACTGGCCAAATAGCCACATTGTTCAAGCCAACGACTGGCCAAATAGCCACATGTCACTAGTGACTAGCATGTTGGACACCTTTGCTTAACTGTCCTGCCCATTTCCAATGTTATTTTTTTCTACACGCAGTCAATCCAGAACTAAGGAATTCCACTCTTTCCAGGTGAGTAAGTACATTGTGTGTATTCATGCCTACATAAATGCCTGAAAATCAAAAGACATTAGTGGAAAAGATATAGGGAGAAGTAAAGCACAATACAATGGTTCATAATAGATGACCTACATAGTCTCTTCTGACTCTTCTCTTTTTTTCATCAACTTCTTTTCTCCTGTGAATGTATGGCTCCTACTAGAATCAGCATTAGCCACAGACCAAATTCTGCTCTTGTGCAGTGCGACTCCCATTCCTCAGTGAGTGCTGCAAGTATGCAACCAAGAGCAGAATTTCACCTTCATAGTATAGAATGGTGATAATATTTTAAGGAGGTGGTGGAAAAAGCTTTAGTTTTGAACCGGCTATCTTCTACTGATGAGTAATCCCATTTTTCAATGGCACTATTTCTTTGCGTAAGAACTACTTGCATCAGTAAGAGCTCTCAGGCTCGTTTCCTGACTCAGCACATTTTCCTTTTGGATTTTTGTAGTTTGACTTTGTTCACTAATAAATTTTAAAATTAGTTTTTAATCTGTTTATCCTAATGTAAGATAGCCATTCATACATTGTTGCAAATATCTTTGGGTACTCATATGAGTTGTTTTAAATTGATTCTGCATATGAATATATAATCTATACAAAATTTGAACAAACTCTTGTTGCCCCCTAGCAAATATGGATGAATAAGGGTTTTGGAAACTGAGGTGATTTTTTGTTTGTCATCACTGTTGGCTATAAAATAGCACACAGCTTTCCATGACCCAATATGTCAAACTGAAAAAACTCCCTACCTATAGTGGCAAATCAATTTTACTGCATTCCAGTGATTAATATGGAAACTGTCCTACAATTTTAAGTCACCAACTGTAGTGAAAAAACAAGGCGTGATAGGATACAATCATCAGGAGGGAGGTGAGAATCAGACTTGAGTTTACATTTCAAGAGCAGAATTTAATATTCTTTAAACTATATTATATAAACTTATCAGGATTTGATGGTAATCATAACTGTATCCTTTGGCATACAAACCAGCTGATTTATACAACAAATGTACTTTAGACTAAGATGCAGCTGTATCTGTCAGGACCCTATTTGCATTTGTATAAGAACCATGAAAATTGGATATGGAGAAAAATGTGTGAGGTCATCAAGTCCACTGTACCTGCGAATTCAGAGTCAGTCTTTTTGCAACTTCTTTTATAAAAGAACAAAGACACACAAATTATTATTCAGTGTCTCATTTTATTTTTTATTTTCTCTCCATTGTTTTTCTTCCTTGTGTTAAGCTTCATGGGCCGAGGTAGAGTACAGAAATCTTCAATTATTTAAATTAAAAGGGAAAATAAGTCTGATTCCTTAGGTTCTTAATGGATTTGTTGGTCTTCTTTTTATTTCCTTTGCATCATAAATGTTGGTAGATGACCCTACTAAAGAATATTTTTAAGCTAAGACTTTTATCATTTGACTGAGAGCTAAATTAATGGATTTTTCCCTCTTTATCATCCTTTTTTTAATTGTGCTACAATGGGCACTATAAAAGGCTATAGTCACATTAGGTTTCCCACAAAGAGCATAGCTATTAATAGAACACTTTTTGTATAGCAACTTATGCTGCATGGCTTTAACTGATTTCTGATGTAACAACTTTACATTCCTATATATGCAGATCTAGGATTTTTCTTACTGGCCACAAGATGTCAACACTTTGTGAACAATTCCTGTTACTGCATTCTTTTTGCTGTTTTACAAACTTTTTGGAAGGTGAGGGGAGAAGAAAGGAAGATAGAGACAGTATTATATGCTTAAGGGTGACATACAATATGAATAGTGACAGTATTTAAATGAAGATAATATTTACATTGTGGCATAAACATATAAAGTTCTACGCAAGTGGTAAGAGATACAAAGCAGCATACCCTGGGGAATTCTGCACCCACTGCACAATGTAGAATTCGCATAGATATTGTTATGGGCAGATATAACCCCATGTCCCAGATATAAGCTGCAGAGGTGTTGATTGCCACTAGAGGGTGCTAGACCCACAGAGCCCAGATGGCAAATAGAAGTACAGCCTCTTCCCACTTATGAACTGGTTACGGACCAAGCAATTGGTTGTAACTCGGTTCATTCGTAAGTTGGACCCCATTGAGTTACACGCGACCGTGCTGTTCGTAAGCGCAGACTGCATTTGTAACTCGGGGTCCACCATTTGCAACAGCTTTGGTCATAACTGAACGGTCGTAAGTCGACCGTTCGCAACTCAGGGACCAGCTGTAGTGGGAGGGCAGGAGAGTGGAATGTTGGAGAGTTCTCTGCAGCTGCAGTTCCCAACATGCACTGAAGGAATGAAGGTGTGCAGGAAACTCTATATAGTCCTTTGACCCAGCATCAGACTGTTTCCTCCTCTGGATCCCTGGGCTTTGAAGGGGGAGGAATGTGTTTCTGGGTTGGGAGTGTCCCACAGCTGGGCTTTGGGGCAAGAAGGTGTGGGTGTCTGCTGGGCTCTGGTGGACAGAGGGCAGAGAAATGAACCTAGGGCAGTGATTTTCAACCAGGGGTACACAGATCTTCCAAGGGTCACACATCAAGTCATGTAAATATTTGCCTAGTTTTAGAGCAGTCTACATAGAAAGCACTAGCAAATTCAGTACAAACTAAAAATTCATACAGGATGTGTTTATTTTTGTCTATATACTATACACTGCAATCTAAGTACAATATGTATCTTCCAGTAGATTTATTTCATATGGTAAAAATGAGAAATTAAACAATTTTTCAATAATAGTGTGCTGTGACACTTTTGTATTTTTATGCCTCATTTATAAGTAGTTTTTAAGTGAGGTATAACTTGGGGGTATGCAGGAGTAACCAAATTCCTGAAAGGAGTACAGTAATCTGGAAAGGTTGAGAGCCACTGTCATAGGGTTTTCCTTAATTCTTCTTCGAGTAGTTGCTCATGTCCATTCGAATAAGGTGTGCGCACCGCGTACACAGTTTCTCCTGGAGCGTTTTCCCAAGCGGTACCCGTAGCACGGGCAGGTCTCCCCCTGGAGTGGCGCCGCTATAGCAGAGCATAAGTAACCCTGCCGGCGCTCCCCCACCTGAGTTCCTTCTTACCGCCTGTGACGGTTGTAGGAGCGTTGCTTTCTCAGTCAGTTCAGTGGTCTACCCGTTCTGTAGTTAGTGTTAGCCTGTAAATAGTTTTATTATCTGTAAATAGTCTTAAGTGTTAGGTAGTTAGTGATAGTAGTCGTCCTTTGTTCTTTCCTCCCTTTGGGGGCAAGGAATGCCAGGGCCGCAAGGCTTCAAGACTTGTGCGGACTGTGTAAAGTTTATGCCTAAAGGGGACCCCCACGATAGCTGTCTAAAGTGCTTGGGGGAGGCCCACTTGGCAGACTCCTGCAAAATCTGCAGAGCCTTTAAGCCGCGCACCAAGAAGGAGCGGGATTCCCGCCTGAAGTTTCTCCTCGTGGAGGCAGCCCTGCAACCAGCAGGACAGCCCATGGTGCACAGCGCACCGGCGTCGATGCGGGACGCTCCGGTGCACTCCAAGGCTTCGGCACAGAAGGCGCCACGGCACCGGTCCCACTCCCCGGCCCCGAAGAGGCCGCGGACATCGCGGGGCAGATCCCCTAGCAGGAAGTCCCGCACCAGCCTGCACTATTGGCGTGAGTCGTCCACATGGGGCTCCCTGTGCACCACGACGCCAGCGGTGCAGAAGAGGGCCGGCGCACCTCCAGCCAGCCTGGGACAGTTACCCGGGCACCGGCCATCGACACCGGAGACGTTCGAGGCGGCACAGGACCTCATCAACTTGACCACCTCCCCACAGTCTTCCTCTAGTGTGGGAGGGTCAAGACCGTCCACGCTGGGGGCCATATTGGCACCGGCTGCCTCCCCAGAGCAGGTGCCCTGGTCGGGCCCTGTATCGTCCGTAGCGGTGCCGCAAGCGTCAGGACCGTCACCGCTTGCAGGACCCTTGCCGCGACCTGGACCGCTCAACAGCAGGCATGTGTACAGCGGCTGCCAGGCGCTGGGGGCACCGGCGGGCACGGACTGGACTCAGCCCCCTGTCGGGGCCATGTCCCTGGCACCGGTACCGGTGCCGATCCCGGCTGGCTCTATGTTACATTACTACCCACGGGCACCGTATCCCACAGCGGCACCGCCGGAGCAGCTACCAGCATACCAGGCGGCACCGGTAATGAGGGGAGAAGTGCTGTCGGCACCAGCCCTCACAGGCGCTCGTTTAGCGGCACCGGGCCCCATAGCACCGCCGGCATCGGCACCTGCTGCACGGGAGTTGGCCGCCACATGTACCGTCCCAGCTTCGTCATCTCAGCCATCGGTGCTGGCTGCATCCTTCGACGTCGGGTCATTGCGGCAGATTCAGGGCACCGGGTTCTCAGTACCGGCCCGTGCGCTCCCCTCACCAGATGCACGCTGGTAAGCTGGAGTCCATGGGCAGGTTCAGGCCCACAACGGTGCCGGGGCAAGCAGGGACGGCGCCGCCGTGGTCCGCGTCCAATTATTTGTCAGACTCCGATGTGGAGTCACTTCAGTCAGCGGGGTCTAGAGCTTTGGCGGGATGCCGGTCCCACTCTCGGCACCGATGCGAGTATCCGCAGCTGCAGCAGACCTGGCCGCCTCAGCCTCAACCCCAGTGGCCTTTCTGGACGCCCTGGGCGTACCACCAGTGGCAGGGTCTGTTGCCACCCTCCAGGGTGTCCAGCGCCTCCAGGCACTGAACCACTCCATCGGCATCTTTCTCCAGAACTCCTCCAACTCCCGAGGAGGGTAACGCTCACGTCAAGACAGCGGACCCACCGGCTATGGTGGCAGCACCACCCACAGCCCCGCGGGAGTCGCCCACCCAGTCCCTCAACCCGGGGCGTCACCGGAACCAGTACTGGCCCAAGAGTCATCCTGTCCTCATCCCCGGACGAGGCCCTGGCAGACCCAGCCCCCGTCTATGCCAACAATAGACGCCAGGGCCCACCAGGAGCTTCTTCGCCGCCTGGCTTCAAATCTAGGGGTCACAGTAGAGCCTGTGGTGGAGGAGCTGGACCCTATGTTGGACATACTCTCGGAGGATGCTCCTGCCAGGCTGGCCTTACCCCTTAACAAGACGGTGGCAAAAATTACGAACACCCTCTGGCAAACGCCAGCTTCTCTAACCCCCACCCTCAAGGGGGTCGAGAGGCGCTATTATGTCCCGCAGTCGGGGCATGAGCACTTATACTCCCAGCCTCCCCTTGGATCTCTGGTCGTCCAGGCTGCGGTGCAAAAGGAGAGGCTTCCGCAGCCAGGTCCATCCCCGAAGGCCAGAGAACCCAAGCGCCTGGACCTGTTGGGGTGTAAGGTATATGCGACGGGGGGGAAGGGGGGGTGCAACTCTGCATCGCGAATCAACAGGTGATGCTGAGCTGTTACGCCTATAATACCTGGCAGGCTATGGACAAGTTCAAGGACAAGCTCCCCCCAGATGCGAGACAGGAATTCGCAGTGGTGGCCACGGAGGGCCGGACCATCGCCCGCACAGCGTTGCAGGCCTCCCTGGATGCGGTGGATTCCACGGCACGGACCATGGCGTCGGGTGGTCATGCGCCGCAGTGCATGGCTACAGGTCTCGGGCATACCTCCTGATGTTCAGGCCACCATACAAGACTTGCCCTTTGAAGGAAAGTCATTGTTCTCGGAGCTTACAGACTCCAGGCTCCGCACCCTGAAAGATACTAGGTCGACTCTCTGCTCTTTGAGGATTCATACACCGGCCCCCCAGCGGCGTCCACTCCCCAACAGACTGCAGGGGAGACCACAGTCCCAGCCCTTCCGTGGGGACTACTGGAGGCGTCGCCTTTGGGGCCCCAGCGGGGGCACGGGGGTGCCTGCGGCTGCTGCCCCCAATCGTACTAGGCGTCGCCGACCTCGAGGGGACAACCCCAGAGGAGTAGGGCAGTAACCCTCCCAACAAGTCAAGCACCCATTTTGACGGGACCCTCGGGGGTCGTGTACGAGCCGCCCCTCCCCTTCCCTCCCTTTGGGAACAGGTTGTCCCACTTCGCCCATGCCTGGGCCGAGATCACCTCAAATGCTTGGGTGCTCGGGCTGGTGAGAAATGGGTATTCTATCCCATTCCTGGGTCCCCCCCCCCCTTCCTCCCCACCCTCCCCGTCCCTTTTCAGGGACCCCTCTCACGAAGGGGTCCTTCAGCAGGAGGTCCTTGTGCTCCTCGACAAGGGAGCTATGGAAGAGGTCCCTGCACACCTACGGGGCAAGGGGTTTTACTCCCGCTATTTCATTATCCCCAAGCCCAAGGGGGGGCTTCACCCCATTCTGGACCTCAGGAACCTCAACAAGTTGGTGGTAAAATCAAAGTTCAGAATGGTAACCCTAGCCTCGGTCATCCCGGTCCTAGATTTAGGAGATTGGTGCACGACCCTTGACCTCAAGGACGCATATTTTCACGTGGCAATAAGACCAAGCCACAGGAGGTTTCTCCGTTTCATTGTTTCCCATTGCCATTTTCAGTTTACGGTGCTCCCCTTTGGGCTTTCAATGGCACCCAGGGTCTTCACGAAATGCAAGTCTGTGGTAGCAGCATTCCTCCGAAGGCAGGGGGTGCAGGTCTTCCCATATCTGGACGATTGGCTGATCCGCGGCCGCTCCCGCGGCCGCTCCCACGACCAAGTAAAAGCACACGTGGCCCTTACAAGGACACTCTTTCAAAAATTGGGGCTCATGCTGAACAAGCAGAAATTGTCTTTGACGCCCCGTCAGCACTTAGAGTTTGTGGGGGCCCTCCTGGACGCCAGGGTGGCAAGGGCTTTCCTCCCCAGGGACAGGTTTGCGACCATAGTGGGCATGGTAACCGAGCTAACCAGTTTTCCCCTGACCACCGCCCGCATGTCTGAGACTGTTAGGGCACATGGCAGCTTGTACGTATGTCATTCACCACACCAGACTGAGGCTCAGGCTCCTGCAGGCATGGCTAGCAAAAGTGTTGAATCACTCCAGGGGCCAGTGGGACACGACGTTGACAGTGCCCTGCGACGTGCTTGCTTCCCTACAATGGTGGACACAAGAGGGCATAGTATGCAGCGGGGTGCCCTTTCAGATGGGGCTCCCTTGTGACGTTAGTCACGGATGCTTCCGACCTTGGCTGGGGGGCGCACCTGGGTCGCCGCAGGACGCAGGGGATGTGGACGCACTTGGAGCGGGCCCTGCACATAAATGTTCGAGAGCTGAGGGCAGTCAGGAAAGCTTGCGAGGCGTTCCTGGTATCGGTCTCATGCCAGTTAGTCCTCATACGCCTGGACAACATGGCAGCCGTGTTCTACATAAACAAGCAAGGGGGGGCCCAGTCGTCACCTCTGTGTTGAGAGGCGTTGCTTTTATGGGACCTGTGCATACAGCACAAGATTCATATCCAGGCGGAATATCTGCCAGGGTGCAAGATTTTGTTGGTAGATGCCTTGAGCAGGTCCTTTGGAGCCCACGAGTGGACTCTGAAGGACGAGGTCCTGACTCAGATTTTCCACAAGTGGGGCTATCCCCTAGTGGACCTCTTTGCTACGGCAAAGAACAGGAAGTGTCCTCGCTACTTCTCATTCCTGGGGTTGGGCACCCACTCCAGGGGGGATGCCATGACCGCGTCCTGGCCACGGGGTCTCCTCTATGCATTTCCCCCATTCCCTCTGATCCCCAGGATTCTGTCCAGGGTCAAAATGTTCCGGTCCACGGTCATTCTCATAGCCCCGAGTTGGCCCAGACAGTTTTGGTTCCCTGTTCTGGTGGAAATGGCATGCGTGGAGCCCATGGGTCTCCCAATGGTTCCGGATCTCCTGACCCAACCCTGGGACGGGGGGGAAGCTGGTTCACCCGAATCCCAGGTCTCTTCACCTGACAGCCTGGCTTATCCGTGGCTAACGCAGCCAGAAAGGGAATGTTCTCAGGGGGTACAAATGGTCCTCCTGGGCAGTAGGAAGCCGTCCATCAGAAGGTCCTATGCGGCTAAGTGGAAGCACTTCACATGCTGGGTGGCCCTACAGGGTCTGGACCAGTCCCAGGCCTCTGTCCCGGCCATACTAGACTATCACTTTGAACTACGGTCTAATGGTCTTTCTACCTCCTCGGTCAAAGTGCACTTAGCCTCCCTCTCTGCCTTCCATGTGGGCTCTGCGGGTGCATCCCTGTTTACGGACCCGGTGATCAAGAGGTTTTTGAAGGGTCTGGACAAACTGTTTCCCTCGGTCAGGCCCCCAGTTCCTCAATGGGACCTCAACCTAGTGCTTTTGGGGCTGATGTCACCCCCTTTTGAGCCGCTAGCCACCTGCTCTTTAAAGCATCTATCCCTCAAGTTCACCTTCATTGTAGCCATTACCTCTGTGCACAGGGTCTCAGAGCTGCGGGCTCTGACGATTGACCCACCATACCTAGTATTTTCAGCCAATAATGTCAGGCTCCGCCCTCACCCGGCCTTCCTCCCCAAGGTAGTGTCGCCCTTCCACATGTCCCAGCAGATATACCTCCCTGTGTTTTTTCCGAGGCCTCACAGCTCCCCTAAGGAGCAAGTACTGCACTCTCTGGATGCTAAACATGCGTTGGCTTTTTCAATTGACAGGACAAAGCCTTTTCGTAAATCTCCACAATTGTTTATTGCGTTTGCCGACAGGCTGAAGGGGCTCCCTATTTCTACCCAGAGATTGTCCAACTGGGTCTCCGAGTGTATTAGGGAGTGTTACAGCTTAGCTCGCAGGGACCCGCCGCGTGTTACGGCGCATTCCACCAGGGCACACGCATCCTCGGTGGCGTTTGGGGCGCAGGTTCCAATTTTTGAAATCTGCAGGGCGGCCACATGGTCCTCTGTCCATACATTTACGTCACATTATGCGCTGGCATGACAGGCTAGAGGGGATGCCGAACTGGGTACTGCAGTCCTCAGGTCTGTGCTGTAACTGTAGCTGTCACAAATTAGTGATCTGTTGGTTGCCTGTCATACGTTAGCTGAATAAAGTTGTCTTTTGGTTGTTTCAACGCTTGTCTATGCATGTTTATCCGTGTGCTCCGACCCCTCCTCCTTGTGGGTCCAGCTTGGGAGTCACCTTATTCGAATGGACATGAGCAACCACTCGAAGAAGAAAAGAACGGTTACTTACCTGTAACTGTTGTTCTTCGAGATGTGTTGCTCCATGTCCATTCGATTCCCCCCCACCTCTCCTTCGTCGGAGCCTTTGGCAAGAAGGAACTGGGGTGGGAGAGCACCGGCAGGGTTACTTATGCTCTGCTATAGTGGCGCCTCTCCAGGGGGCGACCTGCCGGCGCTACAGTTACTGCTTGGGAAAACGCTCCGGGAGAAACTGTGCACGCGGCGCGCACACCTTATTCAAATAGACATGAGCAACACATCTCGAAGAACAACAGTTACAGGTAAGTAACCGTTCTTTTCTCTACTTATGGAGGAAGGTTTTTTTGTGTCTGTATTGTTACAGATATAGTTGCTGATAGTTATTTTGAAATAAATTAACAAAATAATTGAAACTGGCATGTTATTTTGACAAATAAAATTATTTGAATTTAAAATACTGTGCCCAGAATTTTTAATTTTTTTGTTCTGAAGGTTTAATTTTTTGGTACAGAATTCCCCCAGAGTAAAAGCAAAAGTAATGAAGAAAGCTGTTCAGACCAGGAGCTTCATTTTAGTCTTCATATCTATCTAGTTCCTTACACAATACTGTCCTGGTGTTATCTGAAAACCTAACTAAATTCTGTGCGGCATGTTATGTCCATGTATTACACTGATCATAAATAAGTTCTAACCCCTTTCTCAGGTTGGCATTTATGTATGTTGAACTCTATGGAATTTTGGCATCTATGATACAGAAATTATTACAGTGCATTGTAGAGTATATCGAATATTAAGGAACAGTATGATGAAACTTTGAATTACAGGGGCTAAATAATAGATGTGAGCAAAGGGAAGAATTTGTATGTAGACATTTCTAAATAACAGTTTTATAGATTAATAAAACCTTTCTGTGCCATTCCTGAGGTTTAGTAGGCAAGTAATTAAATAGTTTCTGAACACTTCAGCTTTAATGGTCACTTAGCATCAGCAAAAAGAAGTTATTGTGACTTCATAATTCAGAAATTGCTTTGATGTCTTGGATATCAGCTTTCTCTCCAATGTGCTGGAATTTTCTCTTCAATCAACGTACAAATAATAGTTCTGATTCTTAGATTAGAATCCAGGATTGGGAGGTTGGAGCTTTGGGATTAGTTTCTAATCTTAAAATTTATGTCTACACTTGCCAGTTTTAGCCCCCAAAATCAGGTTTTTGTGCAAAAACCATGCTAACATCTTCACTGGAAAGCCACATCTTGTGCTTCTCTGAGAATCTTTTTGCTGTTGCACTTACTTGGATTGCTAACTCAGTCAGACCAGACACACACCATTGCTGCAAATGGTTGATGCTTTTGGACACTCTTGATTGCTTTTACTCGTCTACTTGCCCTCTGGAGCTGTCCCTCAATGCAAAGCAGGCTGGGCCACTTTTTGAAACTGGGAAGGCCTGACTTCAGATACTATTCCCTCTTCAGCTTCTTTCTAAGGGCTGGTGCTGTCACTTCTCCAGGATACAAATCTTTATTGTGGAATGCTCCTGTTGCCTCCCACAACAAAACAGGAAGATGAAGTGCTGTGCAGTCAGGAAAGGTGAGGGCTGAGGTTGGGATTTTCTTCCCCTACTCACTACTGGTTGCTTCTGCTGGCTGTTGCATACAAATCTACCCCTGCCACAGCAGTGATTTGCTTTGTGTCCGGAAGCAGTTCATACTGGTATAACTTGCATAGTGGGATAGCTACCACAGTGAGCTCCTCTCAGCTGCAATATGTAAACAGAGTGTTGTATATGTAAACATAGTTTGTCGCTTGTGAAGAACAATGTGAACACAAATTAGCGCTTTTCTATAACCGACAAAACTATCAATGATAGGGACTATGTCAATGGAAGTCCTGCTGTTGCTTTCAATGAAATCAAGATTTCATCCATTGTTTTCAGTTAACTACTAACTATTTTAGTGGGGTTACTCCAGTTTTACAGTGAGGTGCTATCAGAATATTCTCCCTGAAATGTTTCGGTATTCTTTTCATTTGAATTGTCAGCTCAAACTACATCACTGAATGAGATGTCTCATAAGGCCCATTAATACTAGCCTAACTATCATTTTTAGTAGTACTAGAATAACTATTTTTTAAATCATTCCCTCCCACCCCTTGCCACTATTATCTAGATGTCCTACCTGCTCACTGTGGCTTTCTGCTCAGGAGGGGAAAGCGTCATGCTGCCCTGGCTCCCCAGTGAAATCTCTTGAGCTCAGAAACCAGCCAATGGGAGCTCAGAAATGGCAGCTGAGAGATTTTGCTGGGGCAGTGTAGGGGGGAAGCAACACACAAGCCTTCCTGCCCCCTGGAGCAGAGAGCCATTTTAAACAGCCAGAGGCTGCTGCAGCAGGCAATGAGCCAGCCTCAGTGCTCTGCAAGGCTGCTGGCTCAGAGCCACCTAGGCTGTGGCCGGGAGGTTTTTACCTACTTCTGGAACCTCAGCCCCTCCCTCCTCCAAACTCTGTGCCTCAGGTCACCACCCGAACCCTCTGCACTAGGGATGTTAGAAATAGTTTATTATAATATGTGTAACTGCACCAATTTTTAGCGGTTTCGGGTAGGCAAGAGAGCCTCCGTGGGCTGGATCCAACCTGCCAAGTGGGTTGATCCGGCCCGCAGATGCCCTGCCATTCCCCTGTCTCCAGGCCAATCGGTCTGGGGCCGGGGGAGCTCATGAAGTCTCTCTCCTTCTCCTCGCCCCCCCTTCCCGGCCTGGCTTAGTATGAACCATCAGCTGAGTCGCTGGCAGTTGACTCTAGGCACAGTGCACCCCTTGCAGGATGAGGGCAGGGTGGGAGAAGACTGCACTCCCTCCTCCAGGCCCTGATTAACCTGGGGGTAGGGGAGCATGCAAAGTCTTTCCCCCACCAGGGGCATGTGGCATTTAGCGTGAACCATCAGCTGAGCAGTTGGCAGTTGACTCTAAGTGCAGTACGCCCCTTGCAGGATGAGGGCGGGAGGAGACCGTGCACTCCCCTTTCCCTTAGGCCCTGATTAATCTGGGGCGCACAAAGTCTCCTCCCACTGCCAGGGGCATAAGCACCTGGATGGAACCACCAGCTGTTCAGAACAGCTGGCAGATCTCTCTGGTGGCAGAGGGAATAGGGCAAAGACTTCATGCATTCTCCCACCCCCAGGCCAATGAGGCTACGTTGACACTGGCGCGTTCTCACGCAAAAACTTTTTGCGGAAGAGTTCTTCTGCAAAAACTCTTCCAGAAGAGAGCGTCTACACTGGCATGTGCTTTTGCGCAAGAGCATCCATGCCAGTGTAGACACTTTCTTGCACAAGAAAGCTCTGATGGCCATTTTAACCATAGGGCTTTCTTGCACAAGAAATTCACGTTGCCTGTCTACACTGGCCTCTTCTGGAAGAGCTCTTGCGCAAGAGGGCTTATTCCTGAGCAGGAGCGTCAGAGTTCTGGCGCAAGAAGCCCTGATTTTATACGAGAACATCAGTTTACTTGCGCAAGAACACGTGGCCAGTGTAAACAGGCAGCAAGTTTTTGCGCAAGAGCAGCCGCTTTTGCATGAGATTGCACCAGTGTAGACACAGCCTGAAAGTCTGTTGGTGGGGAAGCATGGAACTATCCTGGCCCCACTCCTCCTGCCTGAGACCCTGCCCCTTCTGGGGTAGCCCAGGGCCATTTCAAAAATTTGTGAAGTGGCCACCCTTCTAAAATGATTGTCCACCCTGGGGTTACATGGTTACTCAGTGCTCCCAACCCCACTCCTGGGGTGTTCCCTGCCATCCCCTGCTGCAATTGCAGTAGTGTGGGGTGGCAGGCAGCTCTCCTGTGTTCCCTTCATTTAAAACTCAGACTGGAAAGCTGGGACCAAGCCAACCTGCTGGTCTGAATTTTAAATGCAAAGCACATGGGGCAAGGGGTTGTTCTGGTTAACCAGGACTGGTAATCAATAAGTAATCACTTATTGGTTAGCTGGCTGAGTAGCAGGTAACATCCCTTATTCTGCATCCTCCTTCCCCTTCGCCTTTAGGCTACAACTCCCTCCCAGACCTTGCACCCCCTTCTACAACCCACCAGAATCTTCTCCTTCACCCCAGCCCCTCCCTGACCCTGCATCCCAATTCCTTGCCCAGATCATGATGCCTTCCTTCACCCAACCGCCCTCTCAGACCCTGCTGCCCCCCAGTCATCTACCCCCAAGCTCTCTTCTGCACCTAACCTCTGTCCAGAACCTGCAACCCGTCCATAGAAAAGTGCAGCCCTTACCCACTTCCCAAAATCTTGGGAGTGGCTCCCCATCAAAAATTATTGCCCACGCCGCTCTAATGGGCATTTCAGCCCTATTTTTGTTATTCCGCTCCCCTTCATTGCTTGTCTAGCCCGATGCTGGAGTCTGCTGTAATATGCGTAGCGCTGCAAGGCAGCTGGGCCGCCCCGCGTTGGCAAGCGAGACAAGCTCTTTAGCCTCGCAGAGCTCTCCTCGCGGCAGGGCGGCGCAGCAGCAGGAGCTGCCCCAGTAAGTTCTCCCTGCCTGTGGCACACGCCCCGCGTGCGAGCCTGCACTGGCCCCTGGGGAAGAGATACCGGCCCCGCTCTTTCCAACAGCCCCCGGGCCGGCTTGAGTGACGGGCTGGGGGGCACGAGGGACAAGACTCTTCAGCGCCTGAGCCGGGCCGCCCAACGCCTCAGGTGTATGACAGCCTCCGGCGGGGCGGGCCAGCCCCCTGCTGGCTGTGCAGCGGCAGAGGCTCGGCCGGCGCGCGCAGGGCTCCCGCTGCCCGGGGAGGGCGGCAGCGGCGCTCGGCCGGCGCAACCTTCCTCCGCAGCCGGGCAGCGCCGAGCTGGGAAAACCCCTGCGGCTGGTGGGGGCCGGAGAGCGCTTCCCCAGCGTTCCCGCCCGGCTCCGGCCGCGGCTCGTGAGGGGGTGGAGTCTACGTGCCCACGTGCCCCTTCTCAGCCAATCGGGTGATCGCGTGATGTGAGGGGTGGGCGGCGTGGTTTTCCAAGATGGCGGCGGGCGGCGCTTGAGGGCGAGAGGCGGCGGCGTGAGCTTGGAGGGACGCGGAGGCCCGGCTGCTGGGGAAGGGCCTGCGCCGCTCGCCTCCCCCCCCCCCCGGGGTTCTAGGATGGTAAAATGACCCAGGGGGGGAAGAAGAAGAAACGGGCCATGAACCGCAGCATCATGCTGGCCAAGAAGATCATCATTAAGGACGGCGGCACGGTGAGGCCCGGGGAGCTGGGCCCTGGCCCGCGCCAGCTTCGGGCTGCGTGGGGGGCTGGCGGCGGTGGGGCGAGAGGGGGCCGGGTCGGGCCTGGCTGAGGTGCCGGGGCCTGTTGAGGCCGTGGCTGGAGGCAAGAGGCTGGGCTGCGGGCGCTGGCTGGCCCGGGGAGGCAGAGGATGGGGAGGTGGGTGCCCTGGGGAGGCCCGGCTGATGCCCTGCGGACTGGCCGGCCCGAGGCCTCAGGAGAGGTGGCGGTGGGGTGCGAGGCTGGGCGTGGGACAGGGCGGACCGGGCGTGCGTCTCTAGACTGAAAAGCCCAGGTAGCCCTAGTGTGCGGGGAACGCAGAGCGGTGGGGTGGGGGGGGAGCATCTCCGTGCACAGGGAGTCTCTGGTCTGGTCTGCAAGGGACTGCGGGGTTGGAATTAGGGTCAGAAATGGGACCTGACGGTATCTGCTTGAGCCCTACCAACCGGATATTCAAAAAGGCTAGGAAGAGGGAAAGGAGGGACTGGGTCATCGCCTGGGCTGCCTTCTGCCTGTATCAGGCAGCTGCAGCTCCCAGCCCCAGCTTGACGGTAAGGCCCTACTGACTGTGCTGGTGGGTTGGGAAGGGGAAAAACAGTGGGTGAAGACAGAGGAGTGGATGGGGTAGGCCAGGCGTGGGGAACATTTTTTTGGTCTGGGGCTGCTGCACACAAGTGAGAAGCAAAAAAAAGAAAAACCAAACTCTCTGGCTACGTCTACACTGCAGGCGTCTTGCGCAAGAACTGTTTAGCGCAAGAGTGTGTCCACACTACCACGTGCTTTAGCGTGAGAGATGTGCTTTTGTGCAAGAGCGTCCGTGGCAGTGTGGATGCTCTCTTGTGCAAGAAAGCTCTGTTGGCCACTCTGTGTTGCCCGGCCACGCCGCCGCCTTGCGCGAGAGGGCTTATTCCTCATTGGGAGAGGAATATCTCTTGCGCAAGAAGCCCTCTGTTCTGACGCTTTACTGTAAACTTACTTGTGCAAGAACGCCTGTGCAGTATAGAGCTTCTACAAGTTTTTGCGCAAAAAGCCTGCAGTGTAGATGTAGCCTCACTGACAAGGCACCCGACTGAGAAGGAGAAACACACTTCCCACATTCCCCTTGCACACCAGAGTCAAGGGGAGCCTGCCCTCTCAGGGACTGAACTGTCAGCTTGGGCTAAGGGTGTTAAGAAGTGTGTAATTGACTAACTATGCAGTCAATAGTGTGCATGCAGCCCAGTTCTTACTACACCTGAACTGCAGAGCCTCAGTGGGGGTAGGGCCAGGACCTGTTGGAAGCTGGGACTGAGCAGTTCTGGCTCCTGCCAGGTCCCAGACCGCTGTGCCTCTCCCTCTCCTTTCTTCCCCCGCACCTGAGATGGTGCTGGGGGGAATAGACTTAAACCAGCAGGTGAGGGGAGCAAGTAGTGACTCGACCAGTTGCTTACATCCTTTACCATGGGCTCCCCATTTCTGAGGGGGGGGAGCCCTGAGCCTCGGAGGCCAGATCCAGGCAAGTCAGGGGCTGCATCCGGGCTCTGGGCCTTAGGTTTTCCACACCTGTGGAGGGGCCTTGCGGGAAGAGGTGTAGCAGAGCCTGGGAGGGGAAGATGGAGTAAGAGCTAGGCCTTGGGGTAGAGGTGGGGCAGGGGAAGCTCCAGCAGTGTCCATTTTTTAATATTCTCAAATTGGCAACTCTAGTTGGCATAGTGAGTCTTGGCTGAAGGGCAGTGTCTGAAACAGGTCAGTTTGGGAGGGAACTCTGTCCTTAATGGGCTGATTAAGGAAACAGTGCCCCATTGTCTCTATTAGCCAATTTGTGAGGATATCCCATAGCTCAGCACCTTCAGACCAGGAGTCCGAGGACTGCTGGGGGCCTGCAAGCACGTATAAGGGTCTCCCAAAATAAAACGGAGCAGGACCACTGTTAGATTCACTGCGCCGCAGGACAGAAAGTTGAGTTTCAAGTCCTGCTGCCCAGGCTGAAGCAAAAGCCTGAGCAACTTAACTTTGCAGGGCCCTTTGTGGTGTCCATTCCTGGGCAGTTGCTGTGCTTGCAACCTCTCCCCCACCACCAGCCCTAGCTTTTAATCTACTAAAAATATTTGTGGTGCAGGTGTGCCATGGCATTTTTGTAGCATGTTGCAGGGGGGGGCCTCAGCAAGAAAAAGTTAGAGAAGCTACCTGTTACCTGTATGATAAAGCTATCCTTTAAACCCATGATCACCAACCCATCGATCGCGATTGATTGGTCGATCACGAGGCCTCGACCAGTCGATCGTGAGGTGTTCCGGGCCCCTCCATTTCCCCCCCACCCCCAAGAAGTCCCACTGCCTACCTCCAGTGACAATGGAGGTAGTGGGGTCTTCCTGCTGGGTAGACGGAAGTCCTGACCTGCGTGTCACTTCCGGCGGTTCCAGAAATGCGCTGGCTGCTTCCTTGCCCCAGGTCTGTGGTGTGCTGCGACCTTACTGGGGGAGTCCAGAGAGGCACGTGCTGGGACTTCCCTTCTCTGTGGGGGGGGGGGATTCAGCCCCAGAGAGGGCATGCATGGGGGCTTCCCTGCTCTGAGGGAGGCTTACGCTGGCCCTGGCGGAGTTGCGCAACGGGGTTTCCTTCCTTCGCGGGGAGGGGGGGGAAGGTCATCCCCGGAGGGAGCGCGTGTGTGGGCTTCCCTGCTCCGCGGGAGGGGGGAGTCGGGCCCGGAGGGGGCACACGACGGGGGCTTCCCTGCTCCGTGGGAGGCGCGTGCCGGCTCCGCAGGAGGCATGTGACAGGGCTTCCCTCCTTTGCGGGGGAGGGGGAGTCCTGAGAAGAGGTGGGTGCAGGGGACTCTGTCCCCAGTGGCACCTTGTCCCCTGCCGCAGAACCCTGTCCCCACTGGCACCCTGCCTTCTACTGCAGAACCCTGTCCCTTGCCCTCCTGGCACCCTGTTCCCTCTCCCCTGCCCCCAGCCATAGAACCCTGACCCCACTGGCACCCTGTCCCCTACCCCAGCACCCACTAGCACCCTTCCCCATTACCATGTCCCCTGCTCCCACCAGCACAGTTGGGGCCACATTAGTGAGGCTTGGGGGGTTTTGGAGGAGTTATTTTTTTGCATCTCACTTGTGTGGCCCCAACTGACTTTTCTGTGGGTAAGTGACCCCTGACTCAAAACAAGTTCCCCGCCCTTCTCATAAATAAAGACAGTGTAGAAACTTTCTGTGTTTGACATAGCCAGGCTTCATTTTTAAATAAAATACTAACGAGCCCCCATCTAGCCACAGCATCATAACACTCCTGCACCCCCCACCTCCACCCCGTTTCCCCCAGACGCTAGATCTGAGCCTGTCATACGCTGGAACTCCTTGCCCTGAGCCCCTCATATACCCCAACCCAAATTCCTGCACCCTAACATCCACAAGCCTGTGGCTTGCTTAGTACCCCAACCCTCCATCTGACCCCAGCACTGCCCAGCCTGGAGCCCCCTTCCCGAGCCAGCATCTCCTTTGCCACTTCTTCCTGCATCCAGATTTCCTCCCAGTGTTTGCACCTCTCACCCCTTCCCACACCCAAATCCCTCATTCCCACCCCAGAGCCTACACATCCTGTCTCAACCCAGCGAGGGTACAGCTTGGCTGCAGGAGGTTTTCAGGATTCCAGAGAGATCTTCTGCATCCAGGGATGCGTTTGTTCTTCCGCTTTTTTTTAGTGGAAAAGCAAACATGCTCTTTCGGTAACCCCTGTATTCCTTTTTCCATGAGGAATAAGGGGGCTTCCAAAAGAAGGGGTTTTTCTGACATTTGGTCCAGTCTAGACAGGCCAAATGTTGGAAAAACCTCTTCCTACAGAAGAATTGGGGGGGAGAAGGGGAAAGCAGCAGTATAAGGGTTGGGGATAGCAAGTGATGGAGGGAGAGGAGGAGAATAAAGAGGGCAGCGCAGGGCTTCAAGGAAGGGGTGGGGTCTTGGGGGAAGGATGGGGCAGAAGATCTTGGCTTGTTCTATCATTTAAAAAGTGATCTTGGGTGTAAAAAGGTTGGAGACCACTGCTTTAAACTCTTCTGTTCCATGGTCTCGTGCCTCTGATGTCCAGTCAGGTGAACATTTGGTCTGAGTCCTGACTTGCCTTGCTGTTTGCTTACTGCCAGAGCTGGATCTACATTGTATTCTTACAGTAGTACATGGACTGAGCATAGGAACTTGTTCCCAAAGAATCTCTGACTTTCCTTGGGACTGACTGGCAGCCTTGTCAAGTGGAAGGGAAAAAACTATGTTCTTTGCTGCTACCTCATGTGGGATCAAGCATTTAGGGCTTGAGCAGGATTTTTTGCCATTATTTCATGATAGGATTACTTGCTAGTAATGTTCCCTTTCTTTATGGCATCCATCTGGTCATCATTTGTTCATTTAAAGGTGGTGTTAAATAATCTATACCCTAGGTATGGTGGTTTGCCCGTATTCTCAAGGCACATGTCAAGACTCAATAGAAGGTAACTTCAATCACTTAAATCCAGGCATTTACCATTCTGTATAAATGTCTAAATCTACAGTAGTTATAGACTAACATTCTAAATATTATCTAATCTTGAATGGAAATACCACCCAGAAAACTGCTGTGCTTTTTCAGGCACTGGTTGATTTCACAATAACTTAGGAGGTGGCAGGCAGTAAATCATTGTAGAGTAGAGCAGGGAGTTCTGAGTACAACAAGTAGAATGTGGTTCTGCTGTTGGTGAAAAGCCCATCTGTGATGTGCTTTACCCATACAGTTTGTGCATCGCCATCATGGGATCCTTTGGTCTTTGTTCTGTCTCCTTCGGCTTCCATGTTCTGAAAAAGAATAGGTGGGTAAGTGTGAGACAAACTTCTGTCAAAGTAGTACTGTAAGGTTTTCCAGCTTATGGGAAGTGTGACAAAATGTTTCCCAACAAATAGCAATTCAGTATTTTATCTAACAGACCTTGGAATACTTAGTGATGAATGAAGTAGCCCTAGGGGTGTGTGTGTGTAATTTTTTAAGCATCTATAATTCAGCATAGTTATACTAAGATATAACTTGGTCCAACTAACTGTAACAATGTATGTCTTGCATTATTCATTGCGTAGCTTAGATGTATTTTGAAAATGCAGTACAATCATATTAGAGATTAACATATTAGGGATTTAGATTAATTGGCTAATCGAATAGGCGATGCAATTTGCAGCAACTGTTTGATTAGTTGATAAGGGCACCTCCACCTTTGAAGTGTAGCAACAGCCTTAGTGCTGTTGCTACACTTCAAAGGCAAAAGCGCTGCAGGGAGCGCAGGGTCAGCTGGGGACTCAAGCTGTCCCTGGTGGGCTGGCACCGTGCTTCCCGTGGTGTTTCAAAGTGGAAGCACTGCATGGAGCCCAGGGTCAGCTGGGGAGTCCCGAGCTGACCCCAGGCTCCGCGCAGCATTGCTTTGAAGTACCCAACCTCCCCGTCCCCCGCCTCTTTGTGGTAGACAGTGGGGGGTTGGGGGTGTGACCAGTCAAGTGTTTCTCAACCAGTGGTACAAGTACCCTTAGGGGTACTCAAGAGAAGGGGTGGGGGGTACGTGAACACAACTGAAACTTGGAGAACTGAATTTTTGTGGTGTTTTACAGCACTTTATTATTTTTGTACTTTTTACACCCAAACATTTCATCGCTTGCCCAGCTACGATTTAGTTGTTTAAACAAATGTGTTTCAATGGTAGAAGAAAATCTTGTCTGAAAACTGTAGATACTGGGGGTACTTATTTTTTTTTTTCAAAGGGATACTTTATAAAAAAAAGGTTGAGAAACACTGGACTAGTCATTCGCATTCCTAAATCATATTATTGCTTTACGATAGGTCCGTCATATATAGGTAAAACAGTTTGATGGTCTTTTGTATAAGCAACCAAGAATTGCTTTCATCAGTTTGAGTTAACTGCTTAGATAACTTGAGTCAGACAAAGCAAGGTCACATTTGACTGATACGACAAACAGTATTATTGGTCTTTCACTGTAGGTAAGTAAAAACTTAAGGCAGGAGTGGCCAACCCATTCTGGGCAAAGAGCCAAAATAGCAGGATCCAGCGCGAAGAGCAGGGGCAAAGTTGTCGAGCAAAAAAAAAAAACCCTCTGCCCCTTTAAGAAGACATTTTTAAACATGTTTTGAGGTTTTTTTGGCCAAAGGAAGTGCCCGCTGCCATCTTTAATTCTGCATATTTCATGGCCATGCCAGAATGGCTCCCCTGCCCAGGTCAGCACAGGGAGCCAGGAGGAGAGGGCTGTTTTTGGGAGTGTGGGGGCAGTTTACGAGCCAAGGGTGGGGGGGGAGCCATGCGGCTCGCGAGCCTCGGGTTGGCCATGCCTGACTTAGGGTATTACAAACATACAGGAAGTGAATACAGGCTACAGCTGTCTTGCTCCATTCATACAACCTGTGAAATTGAAATTTCTTATGGGGGGGAAGGGAATTGACTTCTTAGGTTACAATACACATGTTCCAAAAGTGCCATTCATCTGATTTTCACTTGGATGGACTGTCTCTAGGGATAAGGAGAAAAAGATTTAGTGTATCATCCAGTTATAACTTGTTGTGCCTTCAGTGTCAATTATCAGTATTAAAAGTTGAGTGCAAGCTCAACTGAAAGTACATTGAGTTCAAATGTACGGAAACACGGCTGCAGATGTTCGAGGAATCATTAGGTCACACATAATTGATTTGTGATCTGTTAGTGGAAATGTTTGCCTAGTCTCTCTCAGAGGAAGTGAAAGGGTATTGAGTAGGGATATAACTGGTGTTTTAAAAAAAGTAACCATATAACCTATTAAAATTCTATTGGAACTATTAAGGAGTTTAAACGCAGGCAGAGAACTAGAGGTACAGGGGTGCTGCAGCACCCCATGTTATCATTGGACCCTGGCTGGTGGAGTTTCATTAACTGAAATAAGTTATCAATGAAAGTCCACTTATTGGTTAACTGGTTAACATTTTACATCATTTGCATTCCCCCCCAAATTTTTTGGAGTTAATGACCTGATGAGGCTGTAAGCTGTTACACTAGATTGTATTCTTTAAGATGGCAGTAAGAACGGATTAGGTGTATGGATCATGTGATAGACATCCACAAAATCCATAAATTAACTTTCAGTTCTAGTCTCATCCTCCCAAAGTCCTGACTAGTGATGTGAGGTGAGAATATACTCTGGAGAATACTCTCCGAGAACATTCTGAGAATATTCTCCAAAAGATTATTTCCCGAGAATTTTTGAGAATTTTTAAATTTTTCATTTCCTCTTGAAATAATATATTGTATTCAACTTTTAGAACGCCCTGAATGTTAAAGAGCTTTCTTGATCATTCAAGATAGAGAACATTATAGAACATTCCAGAATGTTATGGAACTTTCTAGAACATTCATGAGTCAGGAATTCTGACTGTTATGGAATTTTCTGGAAGCATCACAAAAAGTATATAAAGAGGCAATAACACATTTATTCTCTTTCTGAGAACAGTGTAATTGTGTATTCATCAGTATGAAAAGAACTAAGCCTAAAAGTGATGTGTGGGATTATTTCCTTCATAAAACAGTTAAAAACAAAGTGTTATATGAATGTAAGTACTGCAAGGCTGAATACATCAGAAATGTGACAAGGATGAGAGAGCATATTTCCAATTGTTTGAAGACTCCTGCTTACATCAAGGAAAAGGCAACAAAATTCTCAGTCCAGAAGCAGATCACCTCAACCATCAACTGCATCAGCATCTATAGAACACTGTGATGGTGCTAGTGAATTTACATCACCACCTTCCACATCTAGTTCAGCCAAGGTGTGTCACTGTAAGTCACTACTTTGATTCGATGAATGAAACTGAAAACAAAGTTTTTGATGAATTTTTTGCACGAGCTATAATCTCATCGGGATCGCCTCTTTCACTGCTTGAAAACGAAGATTGGATTACTTTCATGCAAAAATTAAGACCATCTTACAAGATGCCATCCAGGTACACACTTTCTAACAAACTTTTGGAAGCTGAATATCCATGTGTTGATGCTCTTATAAAAACAAAAATTGCTGAAGCCTCTTCTCTTGCACTGCAGTGTGATGCTTGGAGCAACCGAAGAAATGAACGTTATAAATTTCATTATATCGACACACCAACCAGTGTTTTACAAGACAGTGGCAACCGATGTTGAACGCCATACTGCTGAGTATATGGCATTCCATATGGAAGAAATAATGACAGAAATAGGCACTGAAAAATTTGGTGCCATTGTCACTGATAATGGTGAAATCCAATGCTTAACAAAAAATACAGTCACATTGCTATGTACACTTGTGCTGCTCATCCACTAAATTTGTTAATTGGTGACATCAGTAACTTAAAATCTGTTCAAGAAACTGAAGCTACGTGTTAAACTATTGTGAAGGAAATTAACAAATCGCAAGTTTTCCGAGCTCATTTTACTGCATTTCAAAAAGAGAAAAATCAAACTTGTTCACTTAAATTGCCAGTTAAAACTAGGTGGGGTTTCATTTTATATTGTTTGAAAAGCTTATTGAAATAAGTCTTAAAATACCTTGCTGTCCATGAAGATTTACAGACTAAACTGAGCAAACATACCAGGAATTCAATCCTGGATGAAGATGTATTTTGGGTACGGGTCCAAAAACTGCATGCACTGATAAGTCCGGTTGTTAAATGGATTACACTGCTTGAATCTGACCAGCCAAAAATGAGCAAAGTTCCTGAATGCTTCAGGGAATTAAGCAATCATTTTGATAGGCTACTTACCAAACAAGATGTGATGAAAAGTTTTGAAAAAAGAAAAGATATGGCTCTAAAAGACATTCACTATGCTGCAAATATTCTCGATCCAAAATTTAATGGTGAGTGCCTTACTAGAAATGAACAAATACAAGGAACTGAATTCATCAATAAATTAGTCACAAGAATGTATGTCACTGATCACTCAGCAAAAGTCATTGCAGAGCTTGCAGAGTATCGTGTTAAAGAAGGTGGGGTTTTTTTGGAAAATCCTATGTAACAATCAGCTGGCTCAGATGCAGTAACATGGTGGGAGAGGTATTTGCTATGGATCAAAATTAGGGAAAGCAGCGATCAACATATTGAATATGCCACCAACAATGGCAGCAACTGAAAGAAGTTTCAGTATTAACTTGTTTCATTATGAATGATACTGTAAACACAAGAAAGGGCAGGCAAGCTGACATTCATAGCCCATAATATAAAGCTTCTTAACCCAAGTGATGCTCTGTTGAAATCCCCAAGAGAAAAAAGAAAACCGAACCAGAGAAATGAGGAAGAAGAAATTGATGATGCTGAAGAGAAAAGTTGTCGTCGAAGAGGATATGTATGAGGAAGAAGAGAGAGGAAATATATGGGTCAGATTTGGAAAGTGCAAATTCTGATTAGACTTGTATTCAATCCAGAAAGTTAAATATTTGTATCCTGCAACAGAAGATTTGTAATAGGTTTAAATTACTAGAACTTGTCTCTTTTGTTTACTTTCCCAAATTTTCATTTTAACAATTGGAAACTTTCATGATTCTTGAAGTTTTATTAAAGAAAGACATTATCATAAATAGTAAAATTCTTTAAAAACTATTTAACAAGTATTTAAGAGAAAATTCTTGCATTGGAGAATATTCTCAAGAATATTCTCTGAAAGTTTATTCCTGAGATTTTAACATCACTAGTCCTGACTCACCTGCTGTGCTGAATGATATTTTAGGGAACAGGTACACTGAAAGGGCCTAGAATTTCTCTAATTTGCAGACCAGTAGCAATGAAAAAAATGCATATTTAGGTTTATCAATCACTTATGAGGTTCTGAAAAATTTTAGCTGCAAAGAAATTTAGTAGTCCTTTTTTTCTACAAGAATACTTTGTCAGGGATTCAGCTGCATGATAGGGTAGGCCTGTAGGTCTATTATAGCGTATGACAGTGGTTGGCAACCTGCAACCCATTGGGGCTTTATGTAAGGATGTTAAGTAGTGAGTAAATGACTAATCGTGTACTCGATAAAATTTGTATCAAGCACACCATTAGTTAAGAGCTGGGCATGCAGGCACCCCAATTCCTTACATTGTTGTGCCTCTGCCTCCCCTGCATTCCCTCCTCCTCCCACATCACATAGATGGTGCTGGGGGGACCCGGCTTTTAAGCTGGCTCCCCCTCAGCATCAGTGCCTGCTTCCCTCCCCCCTTGCTGCCTCTGATGTAGAAGCAGCAAAGGTGGGGGGAATGCAGTAACTGAGTGGTCGACTAGGCTTATCGGGTAGTCAACTACTCTTTTACATCCCTAGTTCTGTGTCCCACAAAATATTTTGTTTGCTGTTGCCCACACACAGGTTTGCCAGATTCTGCTGGCTTTCATCCATGTAGGTTTTTTTCCTAATGGTATTACAAAAATGACATGCATGTAAAGCATGGGCATGTGAAGTGAGGAGTCCTGATTGCATACACTGTTGAGAGCCATGTGCTCCTTCTGCATCCAATCAAAGCACTTCTGTGGTTCACTCAGCACACCCTGAACATTTTAGGTATGCAAGTGCAGTTAGCAAAGTCACCCTATCTCAAGAAACAGTCTTGGTTACGATAATCATACAGCCCGTTAACTAGCATAGGTTGCCCCTCACGGGTATATGATGAGCCCTAGCAATTGAAATAGTTATTTCCTCTCCGTTTCTGCTACATTAGCTCAGGTTAGCTTTGTGATTGTTTTTCATATCCAAGCACATTCACAAATCTCTCTTCAGAGATTGGGGGCTTATACCTTCGTAAACAAGGTGCAGAGGTACTTACACCATTAATTTCAGTGAGATTTTTTTTCTGTAAGGAGATTAGAATATGGTGGCAATGTGTAGAAATGCCTTTTGGAATAATAATGTGGCTTCTTGTGTACTCTATCAAAATGCTAGTCAAACCTAATTTGGTGGTGGTGTCACAATGTATTCTTATAACTCAGTCTTAACTAGGGATGTGAAAGTGTAACTGGGTACATGATTAACTGATGATCCTGGGCTCATTGGTTAATGTGCATGGTTACACACAGCTTAACCCCCACACTGCTGCCTCTGATACAGAGGCAGCAATGTGGGGAGGGGCAGGTGGGAACCAGTGCTTGCGGAGAGGCAAAGCCCTCCCTCCGCCCGTGTAACGGCTGAAAATTTCAGCCGTTACACGTTAACTTGAATAAACGCATTTTAACATCCCTAGCGATAATGGAGTTTAAGAGGATGCTTACAGCAGTGGCTGCAGTTAGGTTTCTTGTAGAACCTGTGCTCAAGATCTTATTGTAGCACTATTCTCCTTTGTTCAATTTTTAAATAGCACGTAAAAAACAAGTGAAACACAAAATACATTTGTTAAAATACTTATGTAGACTCACCAAAGGAAGGCAATAATAGTTCACATGCTCTCCTTAATTCATCCTGTTTTGTTGATCTGTTGCAGTTCATGCTATATGTATAGTATTCTTTCTTCTCAGACCGCTGACAAAAGAGAATTTGAGCTATGATACTTGGATATGATAGGGTGAGTTAGAGCTGGAGAATTCTAATCTTTCTGGAAACTTGCGTGTAACTTATTCTGGTATGTAAACTGTAATAAACAAGAGGGTTCTAAGCTTCGCACATTTGAAGTCCTTGCTTTAGAATTTTTTACAATGTTGTATAAAAAATATTATCGTTATGATTCACATATTAGTTTATTGCTAGTTTGATCTAGAATACAAATCATCTTTGATTAAAAAGACACCTATGTAACATGGTAGATAATTCAATGAGCGTTCCTAACCTATAGAAAACCTGTCAGTCTGTCCCAACAAAACTGACTTGCTCAGAATAATTACAAAGCATCTGCTTCTATCATGTCATATCCCTGTTACAACCTGAAGAGTACTTAGCTATACTTTTGTCTTTAGGCTTGAATTTTTTGTAGTTGTAGAACAGCAGTCTTCAACCACCGGGCAACGGTGGCACTGGGTTTGGGGTACACCGCCCAGTGCCTCCCCTTCCCCTGTGGCTGTTGGGAGAGGTGTGTCCTGCCCTGCCTCAGCCAACCAGCGCTGGGCAGGGTCTCCTTCCGGATGTGGAAGAGCAGTTCACTGTGCAGTGGGAGAGCCATGCGGAGCCTGGCAGGGCAGCCTTAGAGCAGCTGTGACTTGGATAGCAGCATTCAGCTGGCAGCTAGGAGGCAGTGCAGGGAGAGGTGGGGCGGGGGTGGAGGGGCTAGTGCTGGGGGCTCTGAGGCAGGGAGCTGGCACTGGGGTTCTGGGGTGGGGCTATTACTAGGAGCTCTGAGGATAGGGGGCTCTAAGAGGCGGGGGGCTGAAACGAGGGGGTACTGGGGTGCCTAGGGTGGGGAGCTGGTACTGGTGGGGTCTGAGGGCAGAGCAAGTAGTGGAAGGGGGCTACAGGGGCAGTGCTGGCACTGGGAGGCTCTAGGGATGGGGCTAATATTGGGAACTGACACTGGGAGCTATTCGGGGGGGGGTTGGGGTACAATGGGGCTCTGGAAACAGGAGGTTGGCACTGGTAGGTCTGGTGGTGGGGACTGGCACTGAGGTGTTTGGGGAGGGAAGCTGGCACTGGGGGAGGGTTGAGTACAGGGGACTGGAGTCAGTGGCAGGTTCTGGGGGGTAGTGTAGGGGTGGGAGGCTCTAGCGGTTAGAGCTGGCACTGGGGCACTCACGGGGTCAGGATGTGCCTTGCCCCCAGAGCTGCTGCAAACATCTGGCTTCAGCTGCAGCAGCTGCCCACCAGGTATGTAGGACAGCTGGAGCTGGCTGTTCGCATCGGCTCTAGGGGATGGGGCTTTTGGTGAACTGGTAGCATATTTTTTGCAAATAATATACAAATGAAATGTTGCCAGTCCACCAATAGTTTGTGAATAGGCTTGCCGGTCCATGGTTTAAAAAAAGGTTGGGAACCACTGTTGTAGAAGATATACAAATGTTGCTATTTTGAAATGCATTTAGTATTTTCTCTTTTAATTCACGTGCATAGTATGCAATGTTTTGTGTAGTTCATTTTCGTGCTCCAGGCCTATGTGATGTATTAATCAAATGTTATCAGTGTCAAGTTTTTGCAGAGTCTTAAAACTTGTACTTGTGATTACAAAGAAAATATTCAATCTGACTAAATGTAGTGTCTTTTTATTCAATAGACAAAAAAAGCTGACACAGTAGCTCTGAGAAGTGTTTCCTATCAACTCAATAGTCTTCTACTGCTTATGTTTAATGATTTACATTTCAACCTTAATTTATGTCTGATTATTTTAGCACTGGTATCCAGTTTAGTTTGCTTATGGTTGAATGCAGTGGTAGGTAAGGGAAGTTACTTTTAAAGAGCTGGGGGAAGGTAATTACAATTACAAATTCTTCAAAGCCAGTTCTTAACGGCCTACTAACAAATTCATCCACAAGTGATTGATACAGTTTTATTTATAAAATCCCATTCATAAAAATTGGTCTGTAATTCATGAGGCTATATAACATCCTGTTAAAAGGGCAATTTTATTCTTCTGCCTTACAGTGGGAAGGAGGCACAACTGTGCAGGAGCAAGTCTGATGCTGATCTGTAGTGTTGGAGGGAAAAGAGTATGTGTTGCCCATGGTATTTAGGAAGCTTGCTCTTTGAAGCTTGTACTGTAAAGGTGGGGTGGCAGTGTTGCCAATTCTCCAGGATTGTTGTACAGTTTTACCATTAATTAAAGATTAATCCCTGCAGTATCATGTAATGAAACCTCCATAAACTCATCCAACCAAAGTTGGTAACTCAGGCCCGGAGTGAAATGTTGGAAGAGTTCCTCCAGGGAAGGTTGGTGTATGAATTCAAGCTACACTCTGCTAGAGATGTAAAATCCTTCTAATGAGTTAACTGCTTAAATGTTAACTGCATGGGGGGCCCTACAGGGTAGGAGCAGCCCTCTGTCCACAGTGGGCTGCAGTTGGGGCTGCTCCCAGGTACTGGGTGACTGATTACTCATTAACATCCATACCCTCTGTTTCCTTTACAAATTTTTAAAGTCATCTCTGCTTGTCGGAAAACAAAAGTGCAGCAAAAGAATAATGAATATGCTGGACATGTGTAATAACTAGAGAAGGAAGAAGAAAATGGCAGAAGTAATCCTGGTACTAAAAGTACTCTGAAGCATGTTTTCCACTAAGCATAACAGCATATAAAGCATTTTGGGGGGAATGGTTAAAACAAGCAGCTTTTTTTCCCAAGTCTGTTCCTATTCAGTGGGTGGGAGATGCCGTTTTCCCGTTCTAGTAGCTGTATTTCAGCCTGTTCCTATAGCTTTGTCACCTGATGCAAAATCCAAGTCACCTGATGCAAAATCAAAAAATGTTTTTTCCTGGCTTGCATGTATAGAAAATCTTGTAAAAATAGCTGAATTGGAAGATGTGGCGCACATCTCAAGATGGCAGAAATTTTGCAAGAACAAGGTTTGAGCATGGCTGAATATCCATATCTTTTTCTCTGCCTTTGTTTTAGTCAGTATGAACACTAAACCAAATCATTTTGGGAATCAGCTTTTTCATCCTCTAGTCTCCCTTCATGGTTGAAAGAGTATGTGTTAAAGAACTTTTGACCTTTTTAAAAACACAGCAATCTGCTTGTGTAGCATTTTTATTTGCAGGTCATTCATGTTGTTCTGTTGTAAAAATACTTCTCCAGTGTTTCCTGACATGGATAGTAATGCACTGTGATGGATTGATATAGCATGTAATAAAGTACATGTGGCTAACCAGGATTTCTCTTCCCCACCCTAAATTCCTTCCACACTTAGCTTTCTATCTCCATACATTCCTTTCTCTGGAAGCCACTTTTATCTTAACTCAGCTTTCCCATGTTAGACTGAATATAGACACCAATTTGCTGCCTTCCCTGATATTTGGGGAATTTTTTTCCATTACTAGTCTCAAATTAAAGTTCTGGTGGGCTTTACATTATATTAATTTTCTTTGCTGATGTGGGTTTGTTTAAAAAAAAAAAAAAACCAACAACGTACCGAAATTAAGTCAAATACAATCTTTTACTGATAGAAGCAACTGCAAACTTGGTTCCAAGCCAGTTAACAGAATTTGAATATGGCACTGAGTGTAAAAATAAGCAGGTTTTGACTTCCAGTTGTTACGTGAAATTAGTTTTGTTCCCCAAGAAAAATCTGTCACTTCCAATAGTGGAATCTTGCTAGAGGGAAATTTTTTCTCTCAGAATTTTTTCCTATACATGGAGTTTTTAAAATTGACATTGCAGTTGGAACACTGCTTTGTATTAAGATGCTTTCAGTCCTTCATTATGCTTCACCATAAATGGAGCTTACTCCAGAGAGTTGCCCAGATTCCTGAAACAGCTTGTTTTGAGCCATGCTTCATTTTACAATTTCTTTCTTACAAAACCAGCATTCCAATAACTTTCTTACTTAATAAGCAACTTTTTAAAATATTCTGCAGTAGTAATTTTTTTTGTTTTGTTTTTTGTTTTAGCCTCAAGGAATAGGTTCGCCTAGTGTCTACCATGCTGTCATAGTGATTTTTTTGGAGTTTTTTGCTTGGGGACTCTTGACAGCACCTACTTTGATGGTAAGTGATGTGGTTAATGAACTTCTGTATTGCATGAAAAGGGTAGAAAAAACCTAAAATAGTCAGTTCATTGCAGTATTATCACAGCATAAAATTTGGAAATTTAAGTTAGGGTGGGAATTGAACTGGTCTGAATTAAGGATATAATAGTATAGCCGATTAACCGATAAGCAAAAGCTTATAGGTTAATGCTATAGATTACATGCATTTCCCTCCCAACCTTTGCCAGTAAATTTTTTAGCAGGCTGGCTAGAAGCCATGCTCTGTCCCAGCTTGCCCTGGCTCCTGGACTTACACTTCAAATGCAGAGCTGTAGTGGGGGGTATTAGGAGCCAGGCAGCCCGGCTCAGTTGCAGCTTGTGCTGGGTCTGGGAGCTTTGATCCCTGCTGCCCTGGACAGGGGCTGCCTGTGGGCTATAGAATAGTAGACTAACTGATGATAATTCATGAGGTTAATGGATTATTCAGTTAAAACCGATATTTAACATCCTGAGTCTGAATATCACTTGGAACATCTTATTTTTGAATGTGATCATGATTAAACAATCCATGTACATCAAAGCTGGGTTTATTAGCCACACATCACCATTGGTAATTTATACTAATTGCACACAGGTTTAAGAAGAAATACTTTAAAACATCTCAGAAGCCTCCCATTCCTGTTAAATCATTAAATAGTATGTCTCTCTTTATACTATCTTTTCAACCTTTGATAATTAACAAGGGTGATGGCAAGCAGAAATGTTCTCTTTTGTAAACATGTTTTCACTGCTGCCTAAGTAATTTTTTATGCTACAATCAGTGTTATGACACAATTCTCTGAAGTAGCGTGATACCACCACTGAAGTCTGTGGCCAGATATTCTGTCCTGATAACCTGCAGTGTAAGGAAAGGAGATTTTAAAACTTTTGTTTACGTGTCCTTAATCTCTATAAAACAACATGTACAATTAGATTTGGGTTAAATGTCAGTTTTGCCCACATAGCTTTGTTGGTTTGGAATACGATGGTTTGGTTCAGGTTTGGGGGGGGCGGTGTTTGGTGGGGGTGACACATAGCTATAGTGTTGAAACTCATAGGCAAAAAGTGGTACAAGGTTTAAGAGACAAGTACTCTTAATCTAATGCCCCTATCTTGTAATTACTTCAGCCAACCTAATCCCCATTGTAGATGAATATAAGATAACCTAACTGTTACAGCCCTATGCAGGGCTATGCAAATTTTGCATGCTGTGTAAGAGGCTAGTTGACTAGCCGATAAGCAGAAGATTATCAGATAGTTGACTAGTGATGTGACTAGTCACTCCCGCCCCCTCGCCCCCTCCCCCCCTTGCTGCCTCTACCAGAGAGCCAGTTCCCCCCAGCACCGTCTCTGCAGGGGAGGTAGAGGCACAGCGGGAAACCGCATGAGTGGGGACTGAAGCAGTCTCCGCTCGCGCCACTTCTTCTGTGATTCTGCTTTTGAAATGTACAAGAACCCCAACGTTTCAAAAGCAGAAGCCCTGCAGGGGAGCGTGGTCATAGAATCATAGAACCATAGAGCTGGAAGAGACCTCAGAAGGTCATCAAGTCCAGCCCCCTGCTCTAGGCAGGACCAATCATAACTAAATCAACCCAGCCCGGGCTTAGTCAAGCCGAGACTTAAACACCTCTAGGGATGGAGACTCCACTACTTCCCTAGGTAACCCATTCCAGTGCTTTACTACCCTCCTAGTGAAATAGTTTTTCCTAATATCCAACCTGGACCTCTCCCACCACAACTTGAGACCATTGCTCCTTGTTCTGCCATCTGTCACTACTGAGAACAGCCTCTCTCCATCCTCTTTGGAACCTCCCTTCAGGAAGTTGAAGGCTGCTATCAAATCCCCCCTCACTCTTCGCTTCTGCAGACTAAACAGACCCAACTCCCTCAGCCTCTCCTCATAAATCATATGCTCCAGCCCCCTAATCATTTTGGTTGCCCTCCGCTGGACCCTCTCCAATGCGTCCACATCCTTTTTGTATTGGGGGGCCCAGAACTGGACACACTACTCCAGATGTGGCCTCACCAAAGCCGAATAAAGGGGAATAATGACATCTCTGGATCTGCTGGCAAAGCTCCTCTTAATGCAACCTAATATGCCATTAGCCTTCTTGGCTACAAGGGCACACTGTTGACTCGTATCCAGCTTCTCATCCCCTGTAACCCCCAGGTCCTTTTCTGCAGAACTACTATTTAACTGGTTGGTCCCCAGCTTGTAACTATGCTTGGGATTCTTCCGTCCCAAGTGCAGGACTCTGAGCCTCATCAGATTTCTTGTGGCCCAATCCTCCAATTTGTCTAAGTCACTCTGGACCCTATCTCTGCCCTCAAGCATATCTACCTCTCCCCCTAGCTTAGTGTCATCCGCAAACTTGCTGAGGGTCCAATCCATCCCCTCATCCAGGTCATTAATAAAGATATTGAACAAAACCGGTCCTAGAACCGAACCTTGGGGCACTCTGCTAGAAACTGACCGTCATCCTGACATGGAGCCGTTGATCACTACCCGGTGGGCCCGGCCTTCTATCCATCTTTCTATCCATCTTACCGTCCATTTATCCAATCCACATTCCCTTAACTTGCTGGCAAGAATATTGTGGGAGACCGTATCAAAAGCCTTGCTAAAGTCAAGGTATATCACATCCACTGACTTTCCCACGTCCACAGAGCCAGTTACCTCATCATAGAAGCTAATCAGATTGGTCAGGCACGACTTGCCCTTTGTGAATCCATGCTGACTATTCCTAATCACTTTCCTCTCTTCCAAGTGCCTCAAAATGGATTCCTTAAGGATCCCTTCCATGATTTTTTTCCAGGAACCGAGGTAAGACTGACCGGGCCTATAGTTCCCTGGATCGTCCTTCTTCCCTTTTTTGAAGATGGGCACTACATTTGCCTTTTTCCAATCATCCGGGATTTCTCCCGATCTCCACGACTTAATGGCCATGGAGATCGGCCAAATGTCCTCAATGACATTTGCCAACTCCCCTCAGTACCCTCGGATGCATTAAGTCCGGACCCATGGATTTGTGTACGTTTAGCTTTTCTAAATAGTTCCTAACCTGTTCTTTACCCACCATGGGCTGTCCATCTTCATCCCATCTTGCGTCACTTAGCGCAGAAGTCCAGGAGCTGACCTTGTCCATGAATACAGAGGCAAAGAAAGCATTGAGTACTTCAGCTTTCCCACGTCGTCTGTCACTAGGTTACCTCCTTCATCCAGTAGGGGCCGCACACCCTCTCTGATCACCTTCTTCTTGTTAACATGCCTGTAGAAACCTTTCTTGTTATCCTTCACATCCTTAGCCAGTCGCAATTCCATTTGCGCTTTCGCCTTCCTGATAACCCCCCGGCATTCTCGAGCTATACATTTAAACCCTTCCCTGGTCATTTGTCCAAGTTTCCACTTTTTGTAAGCTTCCTTTTTGTGCTTAAGTTCACCAAGGATTTCCCCTGTAAGCCAATCCGGTCTCCTACCATGTTTGCCTCTCTTGTTACACATCGGGATGGTTTCTTTCTGTGCCTTCAATAAGGCTTCTTTAAAATACTGCCAGCTGTCCTGGACTCCTTTCCCCTTCATGTTAGCATCCCAGGGGATTCTGCACATCAGATCTCTGAGGGAGTCAAAATCTTTTTGAAGTCCAAGGTGTGTATTTTACTACTCTTTTCTTCCTTTGGTCAGGAGCCTGAAATCTGCCATCTCATGATCACTGCTTCCCAGGTTGTCACCCACCTCCACTTCCCCTATTAGTTCCTCCCTGTTTGTGAGCAGAAGGTCAAGCTGCGCACGGCCCCTGGTCGGATCCTTTAGCACTTGTGTCAGAAGTTATCCCCAATATTCTCCAAAAACTTCCTGGATTGCCCGTGTACTGCCGTATTGGTTTCCCAACAGATGTCAGGGTGATTAAAGTCCCCCACGAGAACCAGGGCCTGCGATCTGGAAGCTTTTCTCAGTTGTCCAAAGAGAGCCTCATCTACCTCATCCACCTGATTCGGTGGCCTGTAGCAGACACCAACCACAACATCACTGCTGTTGTTTGCTCCTTTAAACTTAACCCATAGACTCTCAACAGGTTTTCTCCTCTTTATACTGGAGTTCAGAGCAATCATAGTGCTCTCTTACATATAGTGCAACTCCTCCTCCTTTTCTCCCCTGCCTGTTCTTCCTGAACAGTCTATACCCTTCCATGACAGCGCTCCAGTCATGCGAGTCATCCCACCAAGTCTGTTATCCCAATTAAATCATATTTCTTGGACTGGGCCAGGGCCTCCAGTTCTTCCTGTTTGTTGCCCAGGCTTCGCATTAGTGTACAAACACCTCAGGTAACCAGTTGATCGCCCTATCTTCTCCATTCGAAACAGGGGTCCTCCTTTCTTGCTCGTTCCTCTCTGCATTTCTTCCCGGTATCCGACTTTCCCACTCCCCTCAGGGTTTTGGTCACTGTCCCCTGACAAACCTAGTTTAAAGCCCTCCTCACTAGGTTTGCAAGCCTGCCCGCGAAGATGCTCCTTCCTCTCTTCGTTAGGTGGATCCCATCTCTTCCTAACAATCCTTGTGCCCGGAACAGAGTCCCATGGTCAAAGAAACCAAAGCCCTCTCTGCGACACCACCTGTGCAACCACGCATTTACGTCCTCAATTTGACGATCCCTGCCCAGTCCTTTCCCTTCAACAGGGAGGATGGACAAGAACGCCACTTGCGATCCGAATTCTTGGATCCTTCTTCCCAGCGCTACGTAATCTGCAGTAACCCGCTCAAGGTCATTCTTGGCCGTATCGTTAGTTCCCATGTGGAGAAGCAGGAAGGGGTAACGAACCGAAGGTTTGATCAGTTTGGTAAGCCTCAGTCACATCCTGAATGTGAGCTCCCGGTAAGCAGCACACCTCTCGAGATTCCAGGTCCGGACGGCAGAGGGATGGCTCAGTCCCTCTTAGGAGGGAGTCCCCGACCACCACCACCCGTCGTTTTCGTTTGGGGGTGGTGGCCGTGGAACCCCCATCCCTAGGACTATGCATCCCATGCCTTCCAGTAGATGGTGTTCCCTTCCAGTTTCTTCCTTGTGAGGTCCCTTCCAAAGCATTCAGCACTGCAGAGCCTGTGGAGAGAGCCTGAAAGCGATTACTTACCTCTATAGCATTGGGGGATTCCCATGCTGGCCTTTTTCCCCTTCTAGAAGTTACATGCTGCCAGTTCTCTTCCTGGTCATGTACTGCCCTCTCTGGCTTTTCTGCCTGCCGTGCTTGAAGGATTAAACGCTGCCTTCTATTGAGGAAGTCTTCGTCCTCTGATTGAGCATAGGGTCAACACTTGGGCCTCCAGTCCTCTAATTTTTTCTTCCAAAATGGCGACCAGCTTGCACTTAGTGCAGATTAAATCCGTTCGTTCTTCCGGGAGGAAGACAAACATGGCACATTCCATGCAGGTAACAACAGCAGACCTATCACCATCCATCCCTGCTGTCCTGGAGAAAGGATTGAAAAAGAAAGGCAAGAGAACCTCACCCCCTTCCCAACTCCCTTTTTAAACTCCCTGTCAGCACTCACCTGTTCGCAAGCTCCTTGGTCGCTTTCCCACTGCCTTATAAAGCCCTGGACTGCCTGAAAGTCCCTCCCCCTACCAAGGCTCAGCCAATCAGCAGAGGTGTCTAGAATTCAAACTCTAATTAGAAGTCAACAGTTTCCACTTGCCAATCACAGCACACACTCCATGAGGGGGAGGGCAAAGGGGGAAAAAAAAGCCTCACTCACAAACACAGGGGGAAAAAACAAACAGCAATGGGCTTAAACTGCAGCAAGGGAGGTTTAGGTTGGACATTAGGAAAAAGTTCCTAACTGTCAGGGTGGTCAAACACTGGAATAAATTGGCCAGGGAGGTTGTGGAATCTCCATCTCTGGAGATATTTAAGACATTTATCTAACCTACTCTATCAGGGATGGTCTAGACAGTATTTGGTCCTGCCATGAGGGCAGGGGACTGGACTCGATGACCTCTTAAGGTCTCTTCGAGTCCTAGTATTCTATGATTCTATGATGTTGAATTTATTAGTTTCATAGTGGGTTTTACTGAATCTGTATTCATCTTTAGTATTGGGGAATATGGATAATGCAGTGTGTAATGGACATAATTCTTTCATAGGTTTTACGTGAAACCTTCCCAAAGCATACTTTCCTTATGAATGGCCTAATCCAAGGAGTAAAGGTAGGATGAAAATTCATTGTAAATCAGCAATTGAGAGTACAACTTTAAATAAATCAATGAAGGGCACATACATGAGTGCTAGTGATTTATCAAGTGAAATAAGCAGAGTCTTCCAGTATGGCTTACAAGCTGTGAATAAAATGTGAGGATAAACTTACCAAGGAGAGCTTAAATGCAGCTTTTCATTTTAATAAGGTCTTGCTTTTGCTAAAATTTTTCTCTTAAGTTGATTGAGGAATGAATAGAGCAGTTGAATAGCCTAAAATCACACAAACATTTGGTGTCATAGCTTGTAAGAATCTGATACCCATTGGCACCCAGTCCTTTGCTCTAATTGCTAGGCCATGTCCTCAGTGTGTTGAAAAAGGTATTGTAAATACAGAATATACAAATGTAAAACGCATTGTATTAAGATGTGTGTTGACTGTATGTGGATTTCATGTTTGGGGATAGTGAAATTGAAATTGCAGGTAACTGCTGGTGAGTAGAAAAGAAAGATGAAGGATACTCAAAAGAGATGTTTGTTGTACGTTCCATGTAGCCAACATTTATTAATCTGCCAAACAAAATCAGTCAGCTTTTAACAGTCTTTCAACTATTGTTTTTCCTTTCATTTCTTGGTTTTTATTTAAAATTTATTTTTACTTTTCAGGGCTTGTTATCGTTTCTCAGTGCTCCTCTCATAGGTGCTCTATCTGATGTTTGGGGGCTAAAGTCCTTTTTACTCTTAACAGTATTTTTCACTTGTGCACCAATTCCATTAATGAAGATCAGCCCATGGTTAGTAACAATCATAGTTGGTTATAGTTTTATTATTTGTGTGTTTTTGCTGTACATAACAGCATGTAACATTTATAATTGTACTTGTGTTCCATGTTCCAGTTAATGTACCAGATGCTATTTAATTTTGTGAGGTACCTTGCTCTGTGAGGTAGCTGCTTAAGTATTAATCCATTGCAGAGTTGGGAAATTGAGACAAGGTGAAGAGCCTTGCTGAATGCCTCAAAGCCAGGCTTAGAATTTTGGCTCTCCAGACTGTCAGCCCTATTCTTGCCTCTAATCTAGTACATTAGCACTAGAGCAGTGGTCACAACCAGTAGATCAGGATATACTGGTAGATCTTGGAGCCTTTTGACAAGTGATCCTGCCAGGTTTGGCCAGCACTTCATCTGCCCTTCTGAGCACAGCGGTGCTACTCCTGCCCTCTGCTTTGGAGTTGCCCCCACCTCTTGCTTGCTGTGTGGGGTACAGAAGAGGAAGGGGATGCTGATGTTAGGGTGCCCCTTCCTATACCTCATCTCCACAGAGCAAGGGGGGTAGGGATGGAGAGAGTTAACTGGTTGCTTTTGGGAGTGGTGTAGGGCCAGGGTAGGAGTGAGCCTGCCTAAGCCCCACTGTACCACCACCCAGAAGCCACCTGTAATAAGCAGTGCCCAGCTGTAGTCTGCATTCCGAACCCGGGTCCCAGCCCTTCCCCCTCCCCTGCTCCCTGCAGCGTGCTGGGACTCTGGGTCCCAGTTTAGGGTGCAACCTGTACCTTAATAGAATGTTTCTAATCATTGCATGTCTTTTGCTGGAAAATTACAGATAAATTATTTCAGTGCCAAATATGAAGTCACTAAGAACTGAAACATTTTTCGGAGCTGGTTACCTGAAGCACCCATGTGTAACATTAAAACTGATACTTTATAACTGCAGTTATCATATTAGCAGGGCTTGACAAATCTGCTTATCTACTCACCCGTGGCGAGTAGGTTTCAGCCGGTCGCCCCATTCACCGGCGGTTCGCGCATGCGCAGTGCGGGTCTCTCACATGCTCAGTGCGGGGTTGGCAAGTGGTTTTCGCCTCGATTTGTCGAGCTCTGCTTATTAGTCAAAATTTGCTATACAGTATTCTATCTTGAATGTAAGTAGTCTGCTACGACTTATAAATTGAGTGTATATCCTTAGGATAATGGCCAGTTCACAATTGTCTCAGATTTGTACTGCTCCTGAAGATAAATCTAAAAATAACATAGGACAAGGTCTGAGTGGTCAACTGTTCATATTGTGTTCAAGGCTAATTCCATTGCTAGCTAGTAAATCTAGTCTTATGGTCTCTTGGTCTCTCCTTTTTGATCCCTGTTCTTGCATGATTGACTTAGAAAAATCTGTCAGCTGGGTGCACAGAGCCCCAGCCTTCGACTGGTGGGTAGGGCTGATTAATCACCTGTGAAGCTGTGCTGCTGCCCTATTTAGAGGGAACACTGGTTGCAACATACTTTTTTGAGTGAAATAATTGTTAGTCTGTGGACTCAAATGTTAAAGGATCTGTAATAAACAATCCTAATTTAATCTACAAAGTCTCTTCTGTAGAATAGCAGGTAATTCTGTACACTCCACGCACAATGAAGCAATTAATCATATAGAGACACATTCTTGATTACTTTGTAAACACATAGAAATTACTTGTCAGGAATAAGTTGGACAGTGATAGAATCCTTAATCAGTTTGGAAGTGTTTCAGAAGCTTGTGAATCACTGCTAATTATGTACATCTCCATTGAGCTGTTCTTTTGATTCTGTTTTGTCCCTAGGTGGTACTTTGCTGTTATCTCTGTTTCTGGGGTTTTTGCAGTGACTTTCTCAGTGGTGTTTGCTTACGTAGCAGATATAACCCAGGAACATGAAAGAAGCATGGCCTATGGGCTGGTATGTATTCCTCCGAATGTTTAAGCCTCATTAGGGTCAGCAACTAAACAGTTAATGAAACTTAGTCTTAATGCTGCAAGAGACACCAAATTTGAAAAGTTTGTGTATTTCCCATTATAAAATCTTATTTAGCCAGGAATTAAAAAAAAAAAAAAAACCTGTTCCAAATGGAAACTTGGTCCTACCATCCAGTTCTGCATCTCCTCCTGAGTGTCTTGTCATGTTAAATGGCCATTGTATAGTCTCTCTCCAATCTTTTCTATTTTCCCCCATTCTCAGATCAGCATGAAATATGTTGGAAGGATAGTGCTATTTTTCACTTTGTGTATTCAACTTTTATTATATAATGTGAATTCTTTGCATTAAGAGCCTTAGGTGTTCAGAAAATAAGCATAATTTCTTCTATCACCCCCCAAAGAAAGTGTTGTACTGAATTTTTCCTCCTTATCAAACTTCTGATATCTGGTTAAACTTGACATATTTAACGCAATTACAAGGCTATACATTGCTGTCCCACTCCACTTAACCCTTTTTCCATTTAAAAACTTCAGGTGTCTGAAATCCATGGTTGCTGTTGCAATGCCAGAGAATAGAATTGTACATTAGTTCAGAACTTGCCTACCTGATTAGGGGGATTTATAACTTAGTTTCTGAAGTATTCAGAGTGCCAAGAGTGAAGTCAGAAAAAGAGTGGATAAGTTTTATCTTCCTTACTGGAAAACTTTTATTCTCATACTGACTTTTGTCTGTCTATAGGTTTCAGCAACTTTTGCAGCAAGTTTAGTTACCAGCCCAGCTATTGGTGCCTACCTTGGTCGAGTCTATGGAAACAGTTTGGTAGTGGTCCTAGCTACAGCAATAGCTTTGTTGGATATTTGTTTTATTCTTGTTGCTGTACCAGAATCCTTGCCAGAGAAGATGAGGCCAGCATCCTGGGGAGCACCCATTTCTTGGGAACAGGCTGACCCCTTTGCAGTAAGCCCATTTAAATGTTTTAGTATGGAGTGGCGGCTGGATAGATGCAAATTTGGATTTGTACCACCTTTGATAGTAGTTATAACCTAATTTGGGTTTTAAAAAAATTGTTTGAAGAGTTCCTACATTTGAGAGAGCATGCAAGTAACTGGAAATTGCTCATTAGTAGGGATAATGGTAAGTGCTAAAGGAAATGTTTTAACAATGCTACATGTGTTAAAGAGCATCTGCCTCTTCCAGTATTGATTTTGTATAGTTTTGTTGGTTATGGATGATGAAGAGTAGATGTTTTCTGTTACTGATCTTACAGCTGTCTCTCCTCTTTTTTGCCCTAGTCACTAAAGAAAGTGGGTCAAGATTCTGTAGTGCTTCTAATCTGCATAACAGTCTTTCTGTCCTACCTCCCAGAGGCAGGTCAATATTCCAGCTTCTTCCTATACCTCAGACAGGTAGGAATCTGCATATGAAGACATGTCTGATAAGGAAAACTAAATGTATATAAGTGAATATCCTTTGTACTTGATGCATTATTTTGTAATATATGCATAGCCAATATGATTAATGGCAGATAGTGGCTTATATTTCTCATGTTTCATAATCATTTGCATTGTTCCTGGAAGTACAGATTCCACTACATTGCAGTGATTAAAACTAGGTAGGTTATATTAAAAATAGATTATTAGATATCACAATATCCAGGGGTCTATATTCTTTCAAGTTTCATGCTCAAATGATGTTTTATGTTCCACACACAGATCTTTCTCTTTATTTTATGTAAGAGTAAATGTTGGTTTGACTAAATTGTGAGATAGAATAAAATCAGGGATGTCTTCCTCTATTTCAGATTAAGCGTTTTTCTGGTTACTTCATTTAGTCTTTCCACTTGATGCCATGAGACGTGTCAATATACATTTGAAGTTTAATGATCAAACTAATCCTTCTCTAATGTAGATCATGGGATTTTCACCTGAAAGCGTTGCAGCATTTATAGCGGTTCTTGGGATTCTCTCCATTATTGCACAGGTGAATATTGATCTATAAATTTTACTAATAAAATGGGTTCAAGTGAGAGCTAAATATTGTCAGTCCCTGTAACTATAATCCAGGAACCCAATCTACCTGATCTCAGGAGGTTAAAATGGAAAAGGCATGAGATGCTTTGATCTGTGTACTTATTTTATATATGGCTTTCTTTTTTTCTATCCCTAATATCTGCCCATTTCATGAAAGTTCATTTTCACATCATGGGGAAATTTAAAAAAAAAAAAAAATCACCATTGTATGCAACAGCTGTGATGCACAGAGATTGAAACTGCCTTAAGTCTGCCAGAGCTGGGAGTCAGCCATGTTAGTCTGTATCTGCAAAAATGGGGAGTCCTATGGCACTCTAAGACTAACATTTATTTGAGCATAAGCTTTTGTGGGTAAAAATCATGGTCAGATGTAATAATCCACATTATGAATTCTAGCCTAGTGCTTTAACCTCAATTTATTTCTTCCTTGGCCACACTTCCTAACTTCAGAAGTAGATTCACTCTTCTCCTGAGGCTTTGTTCGGGCTGAAAAATAGCTTGTTTAAGCCATCATGGCAGGTAAAATAATATATCCCAAATGCTTGGATTCATCAAGGAAAATCTAAATTGTTACAAAGCAAGAGTAAGGTAACAATCTCCATGCATCCCTATTATTTAATGTTTCAATCTCGATCTAGAAAATACTACATTCACAACTTTATTTTTGTCAAAACTAATGAACATTTTGTGTGTTGCTGTATAACCTGAGTATTCACAACTAAAGTATTGGCATTCTTTTTCCCATTAGACAATAGTTTTGAGTTTACTTATGCGGTCCATTGGAAATAAAAACACCATCTTATTGGGTTTGGGATTTCAGATATTACAGCTTGCATGGTATGGCTTTGGCTCGGAACCTTGGTACGTACATTTCATTTTAGTTTAATGAACTGACATTTTTAAATGTTACTTCCTATTTAATAAGGAAATATTCACCAAGTTTTCAGATATATTTCTTTTTAACATGAGAGGTTACATCCTTTGTCTCCTTGATGCTGAGGACATTAAGTCCCTCTGTCTCCAAACAGTGGGAGGCTCCCATGAGTAAGGCTGTGAATCTCATAGATTCCATGATTTTCTAGGACCTCTGTGCCTTCAGTGGCCGGTGTGCCTGCCTGGGGGCTGCCCAAGCAGTTCAGTCAACTGGGGCAGACTTGGGCTATTGTTTCCTATCCCCTCCCTCTCCAAGCAGCAGCAGCAGGCATCTTGGGCTGCCATACCCTATTGCCCAGCCACTCTCTTCCCCAGACCATCCAAGATTTAGTCAAGGGTATATAGTGCAAGTCAGGAACAGGACACAGGCCACGGGTTTTTGTTCACCGCCTGTCACCTGTCCATGACTTTTATTTTTTTTTTTTAAACTAAACATTCCTGACTAAAATGTAGCCTTACCTGTGAGCAAGGTGAGTAATTGGTTTGTTCTTGGAGCAATCAATGAAACACTGTTTGGTGAGCCGTCCCAAACCAAGGACTTCTGGTATTATTGACCTAAACAATGTCAATTTCTTCTGCCAGTAATCTTCATAAGACCAAACATTTTTTATGAATATTTTTCAACTAAAGGAAACTGAACACCAAACATTGAAAAATGCTTTGTCCTCTTTTCTCTAAGACAGATTGTCTTGATTTTTTTTTTTCCTTTATTGCTTGCAGTGGAGTACATTGATTTGTCAAGATGTCAGCTTACATCTATTGTAGCACTTCTCCCATGAATGCACTCTTTACATGTGCTAACACTCCAATTACCTAACAGGAAAAATGAAGTTAAAATGGCTTTTTGGATGTTCATTTCTTCTTAATTTTAAAGGAGAGTTTACAAGATATCTGATCAGTGTTTCCCAGAAAGTACCAAGATGTTGCAAGGATTGAGGACTTTTCAAATCATCACTATTTTATAAACTCACAATGTCTGTGCCAGAAATGAAATCCAGCAGTGATAATTCAGTTGTGACTCTACTATTGTATGAGTAGAGCATGCAGTTCATTTTATACTTTGTAACAGAAGGTGTATGAAAGGTGGCAGTTCAGAATACTAACCTTGATTCTTTCTCATACCACTTATGTTTTGCAGGATGATGTGGGCAGCAGGGGCCGTTGCAGCAATGTCTAGCATTACGTTCCCAGCAGTAAGTGCATTAGTTTCACGAACTGCTGATGCTGATCAACAGGGTATGTTTTATAGGTCCTGTTGTTGTAATTACAAGGAGCATTCAAACTAGGGTTATTCTGACCTCTTTAGCACCACATGTATCTAGCTGTCTTACTGGTACTCAAGGGTGATCCTCAACCTCCATGCTACTTTGAAGGATAAAACCGGCCAACATAGTAGTATGTTAATGTAAATGAGAAACATTAGTGTAGTTTTCTCTCACTGTAGAAGTGGTAGTTCTCAAAAGTACTAAGCAGTTTTCAAATGCCTGTGAATTGTTTGGAGGTAGCTGGGCTGTGCTAATCAAAAAGGTAGATAAACAATGAGTGTTCCTAGCATAGGGAATTTGAAGGTAGCATAATACTTACATCGATACTTCTCTTTATCTAGTATATCAACCAATCATGTTTCAAGTATTCTCTCCCTCCATGCACAGATTTCCTCAGTTCAAGTGCATTGATTTATTACTGTAATGTCTAGAAGTACCAGTAATATGTCCGCTTTTCTTTGAAGCATGATGCATAGATGACTGTCAGACAGCAGTATCAGATTTGATACCCTTTGGGTTAGTATGACATAGAACTTGATCTTGCCTACACCAGAACTAAGAAAAAGGGACCAGTTGGCATGATTCTCCTTTGAAATCAGTCTTACAGTGGAGTAATCCAATTAATTTTAGTGAAGTTACTCCTAGCTTACATCAACGTGGGGGGGGGGGAGTGAATTGGGCCCCATTGCATGTTAGACAGTTGCCAAAAAGCATTTTAAAAGGTCTTCATTTATATATAGGTTTAATTTCAGGAATGCCTTTTTTAGGTGTTGTTCAAGGGATGATAACAGGAATTCGAGGACTCTGTAATGGTTTGGGACCAGCACTTTATGGTTTTATATTCTACATATTCCATGTAGAATTGGATGAACTCCCAATGACTGAAACTGAATTGGGAAGTAACATGGCCCCACAACACCATTCACAACAGGTATTGTTGCTATTTATTTATAATGTACAAGAAATGCTGCAAGGATTTCCTAGACCATAGGAAGAGGTTGTGAGGGGGAATAATTTGGAAACTCTGGTTTCTCTCTGCTAATTCAGGATTGTATTCTGTGACATTCTACAATGTTTTAGTCCAGCTTTAAGTGAATCCAGCAAAGGGACTGATGTGAGACTCTTCACCTAACAACATTTGCAGTTTCTTGATATTGAGCCTACTTTTTCCAGTGACTAATCAATCCCATTTCTGCTTTAGGTCACCCTAAAAAGAATCCCTTCTTTCTTCATGTGTGTTAAACCTTTTCCTCCCCTTTGTCTTTACACCAAGTTGTAAATCTCCTCTTGATTCTTTGTATGCACATTGGCAGGGCTCAACAAACCACGGCGAAATCCACTCGCCAGCCCCGCACCGTGCATGCGCCAGCCCTGCGCTGCGTATGCGCGCGCTGCCGGTGAACGGGGCAACCGGCTGAAATCTACTTGCCACGGGCGAGTAGATACATGGATTTGTCAAGCCCTGCGCGTTGGTGTTAATTGCCTATTAACTTCTGCTTTTCTTTGAATTTTTCTCAGCTTGTAAATATTTTTTTTCTAGTACTAATGTGCTCAGAATTGTATCTTAAGTCTTTAAAACACATGATTTAAACTAGACATTAAAGCTGAATATGCTTTGCTCTTTTCATACTTTTTTGTGGCACACTTATCAGAACCTACTACTTCCTTGTGGTACTGTCTCCTCTTTATCTGATGATGGAAAACATTTGCCTGTCTGCTTCTGCTACAAGGAGGCAAAAATTGCCATTGTGGTTAGTGTATACATACCAGCCTATACACTATTCCTTGAGAGCAATTGAGTGCCAGTTCTTCCAGCCATAGCTTATTCCTTTACAAATATCTAAAACTTACTACTGTAAAATAGGTTCATGAGCCAGCTTGTGTTTTTTGATGGTATGGTGAAGGATAAAATTTGAAGATCTTGTTCTTTCTTTATGCTTGACTTGGGTTGGGGAGGAGGGTCCCCTTTGAAGTATTAATGCTCAAATCACATGAGTGCCTGAGAGAAGAGTAAAATCATAGAATGAAATCTTGACATTAAAGTAACTTTCTGGCTAAGACAAAAATAAAAACATTGTTAGATCATAGTCCCTTACATATAGTTAATTTACTTTAGGACAAGAAGCAATGGGCTTAAATGGCAGCAAGAGAGGTTTAGGTTGAACATGAGGAAAAACTTTGTCAGTTGTTAAATACTGGCATAAATTGCCTAAGGAGGTTGTGGAATCTCCATCTCTGGAGATATTTAAGAGCAGGTTAGATACCTATCAGGGAGGGTCTAAACCAGGGTTTCCCAACCTAAGGGTTGGGACCCAAATATGGGTCGCCATTACATTTCAAAAGGGTTTCCAAGTGTCTCCCCAGGTGGCTCTGCCCTCCCTCCTCCCCGTTTTTGAATTTCCTTGGGTCACCAAGTCTTCCTTAATTGTCAAAATGGATCCCCATCTGGAAAAGGTTGGGAACCGCTGGTCTAGACAGTGCTTGGTCCTGCCATGAGGGCAGGGGACTGGACTTGATGACCTCTCAAGGCCCCTTCCAGTTCTAGCATTCTGTGTGACTTATGGTATCTAGTCTGTGAATGGTGTGTCATTGTAATGTCTACAAGGTAGTCAAAGGTGAAGGAGAGAATCTGCTTTTGTCCTTTTTGGTTTAATTCAGTTTTAGCTAACTTTTTAAATAATAGCTAATACCACCTTGGCTTTGCTTGTTTCAATGTGACTGTTAGCTATGTTTGAATTGTGGGAGAATTAACGAGATAATCTTGCATTTTTTCCCATGTCTCCTGCATTTTTAAAAGAGAAAAATCTTGTGGAATAACCTTGCCAGTGCTCTTTAGATCAGGGTAAAACTGGCTGAACTGCCCTATTTGGTCATAGTCAGTTTCACCTTGCTCTTGCTGGCAAAGGACTACATGTTTGTGAGATTGTCCCTGCTCTCAGAAAAGCGCAGGAAAAATTAGTGTGGACAGTTTTTCTTCTCTTCATAGCTTGCTGTCTTGCAGCAGACCTATGTAAATTGCATGGTGAAAGCTCATGCTGTTCAGTTAACTTTTTACTTCAGTATTCTATACACATTATTTTGTATGTTGTCTGTGGGCTGGGCTGGCCTTGACTGGAACAGTTCAAGTTTCTCCACTGTAGCCTAGCTCTAGTAAGAGCGACCGCATTGTTGATAAATATTTGAGCTACACGGATTTACTGGATTAGCATATGTCAGCAGCATTCATGTTTTAACCAATCCCCATGAGTTAACTAGCTAGAGTTGTGTGTGTTGAAATGAGCTGGGTTAAAGACAAAACTTGAGGTTTTACCTCAAGCTAACAAGACAGTGAAGCTCTATACTTCATCTGAATGCTAAAAATGTTTAATTACATGGCTTGGAAACTGCAGCACATCTGAGTATTTACATCTGTATTTCTGGCATGTCAGACAATAGGCAGTGGCATGTTTCCTGTGATGTCAGTGAATTCTGTCATTTTAGAGAGACACACCCAAAGAAAAACATGAATAGATTTCTCCTCTTCTAGGTTTCCTCCCTCAACTTTCAAGAGCTTGAATAAGGATTACTAGGATTATTTAAAATAATTAAATTGTAAAAATTTTAAGTACAGAGCCTGATGTCAAACTGCTAGGGGTCTGTCTATGGATTTAATTAACTGTTCCTCTAAAAAAGTAATGTCTTGTTCTTTTCAGAACTCCATAATTCCTGGACCTCCATTCTTGTTTGGAGCATGTTCTGTGCTGCTGGCTCTGCTTGTTGCCTTGTTTATTCCAGAACACACCAATCTAAATATACGGTCTAGCAATTGGAAAAAACACAGTGGTGGTCATGGTCATCCACACAGTCCACAGGCCCCTGGTGAGGCCAAAGAACCTTTATTGCAAGACACAAATGTATGACGACAAAATCCAGAAAAATGTTTTTATATTTGATAGGTCTTGTCTCCAGTTCTGGATATACATTCCACTTACATCAAAAATGTAATTTCTTAATGTTAAGAAATGTATCTTTCTGCATGAAATTTGTAGGAACTACAGACAGGAGCTGGACATTTTGCCAAAAATGTTACAATATAATTAACTTGCTTTTAAAAAGAACAAATTAAACACTGGTCTAATACTATTAATTATCTTATTTGAGACAAAGGAGAACATATTCAAGGTATCAGCATGTGTCCTTGTGTCCATTTCCTTAAGGTGTTGAGCTTTAATTCTCTTAATGCTAAGTCTCAGTGAGACATACTAGCATATTTGTGGACCCATTTATTTTGTGGTAAAATTTTGGGTCAGATAAGCCTTAATGTAAATGCACTCAAGTAAGGAAAAAGTGAATTGGTTTCATTTTAAAATCATTGTATGGGAGGTTTTATTACATTCCTAATACAAAATCATGTGTTGAGTATGCTTGCTCAACAGGAAAAGTTGTAAGTGCATTACTCTAACTTTTTTTAATTTTTAGAGTACAAAATAGTATCAAACAGTATTTAAATTAGTGGGTCACTTGAGCCTACACAATTTTAATATAGGCACTAAAAATCTGCTTTCCTAAATGGTTTATACCACTATTTCTGATGCTTGCGTAATCGTAAGGACCTCAAAACTTGAATACACAAAATATAAGCTGATAGCCTTGAAAATGTCCATGTGCTATATAGTGGCCTTTCAGGACTGGTTAGTAACTTTTTACTTACAGAGCTAATGTTTAGTCCTAAATTTTCAGGACCCTAGTACTGGAGAGAGCGCTTTATACAGTTACTGATGTGAATTTCTCTAAAAATGTATATTTTTGTGTCCAGTTGTATTATTTAAAAAGGTATTCCTTTGTATAAATTGTGTATAAAGTATAGTTTAAAATGTTTTCATCTTGTGGTTATTGCTTACTGGTTTTTTAACTTTGAACATTCACCATGGTTACCTGAGAGCTGGAAAATGTGTAAATAAATAATGCATCTTTTAATAATTTTTAGTGTGTTGAAATCAATTCAAACCATATGCAACACATACATCAAAGTGTCTTGCAGCTTCTAATTAGTCTTAATATGTTGTCACTTCATGACAGTTTTGGTTACATTAAATGATTAAACAGACATACCAATTGTAGGTAAATTTAATTTTATCCTTTCTTTTCCTCTCATACCTATGATAGCTTGTTGGTTCTACAAATTCTTCATGCAACACTTCTGCTTTCTGGAGGTATTTATATTAAATCATCAAGAAAAAGAAATGGGCTACTTTCATCCTGCTTCTGTCCTGCAGTTACTAATTCCACAGCCGGGGGCTGGGAAGGAATGACACAGTGAGGGGTGAACCCTCTGCTGTTTTGCAGGAAGGCAGGGGAAGCCCTGCGCTGCTGCTGAGAGTTTCCAGGAGGGGAAGGGAGCAGGCTCCCCACCCCCCAGAAGTTGGGTGTGAGGGGCAGTGCTGCAGGACCAACCTGGCAGCACCCCAGCTGCTCTGCTCCGCTTCCCCAAGTCTGCTGCTTGTCAGTTTCAGCAGTGGTGGCAGCAGCTGGGGTGCTATGGGGCTGGTCCTGCAGCACCACCCCTCATGCCCCTGCTGTGGGGCCTCCTCAGAGGCAGCGAGGTGGGGGGGACATGGGGGGGGTGCACAGCAGTGAACACAGGACCCTGTGCTGCTTCTGCAGCTCTTGTATGTTTCAAAGGCTGAAGTGTGGCAATGGGAACCAGTGGGAGCTGGGACTGATTTAGTCCCTGCTGTGTCCCTGGCCCCCTCACTGGACTGGAGGGGAGCTGGTTTCTTCTCTCTCCCTCTTGTTGCACCTCTCTGCTAGAGGCAGCAAGGTGGGGGAAGTGACTAGTCACTTCCAGGGGCATGTTGGATAGGGATGTATTGTTATCCTCTCCCTTCCATGAAAACCTTGCTTCCTGCAAGAGGTAATATTCACTAGTTTTATATAAAAAACATGAATTAAAAGCCTGCAGGAGACTTTTAAAATTTGAACTCAAGCTATTAGCAAGCCATTGCTTCTACCTTGAGTTCAAATTTAAATACCACTGTCAGATTGTGTGATGCTCTGATCCTGTGAATTATGCTGTACAACTTACAGCTGAGCCTGCCTGTGTTTGAATAAAGGAGTGTATGGCATACTTAATAGCAATAAAATCAACTTGGTGCTAGGAAGCTATTCAGTGGACAAAACTTCCTTGTTTTGTCAGTCATTACTTACCCTAGGAAACTTGTATATGAATATGTGAAGAGCCTATCCTGCAGTGATCTTGCTTTATTCAATACTAGAAAACTTACCTGGTGTTGCTTGGGTCTGTTGGGGCAGGGTGCTGGTGGTGTAAGGGTGTGAACAGGGACCTGGCAAGGCTTTCTACCCCCAAGCTCCTCTAGCTGCCAGGGGCCTTCTCACCCCCAGCCCTTGGATGCAGTGCTGGGAGGAGAGGGGTTGGGGCAGGAGGGCTACCTCCCATTCTGGAAGCAGGCAAGATGGCCCCCACCTGTCCTGCTGGCCACTCTTGGTGGATGGCTGCCCCCAGTGGCCACTCCATATTGCATCTCAAACTTCCTGTTTTCTGGGCACAACCAAACTCTGACCTTGCTTTAAGTAAGGAAAAAGAGGAAGCTGCATTCTATATCGTGGTGGTCCAAGCTTACAGTTCCTGAACATTTCAGATAATCTTTCTCCTAGAAAAAGGGCAAACCCAATGAATACTAAATTCCATTGTTTGACACCTTTTGGGAAGTACTGTTGCTGAAATTTATCTATGGTCTTAAATCAGCCCCTGGAATGATTGTGGAGTAGCTTTATAAAATGTTACTAACCTACCACTTTCATTTTCTGACTTTTGTACCCACCTTGCCACATGCTACTGTATGAAATTTAGGAAAAACCCTTGTCTTTAATTTAATGGTAAATGAGTTGGCACCTAATGAGCTACATACCTGAAGCAGGCTACTGATTAAGAGATGAACTTTTACTCATTTGGATTACAGCAGTGCAAAAATTACCAGTAATCTTTATTAAGAAAATTGCCCAGCAGCTGCTGCCTTGTAAAAATTAGCTTGGGTTAAGTTACTCACTTTGCCAGGATAGCAGATATAACTTTGATACAAAAGGATGAGAAAAGCAAAATATAGTAGCCATCTGACAACTGGAAAAGAGCTGTATTTTCTAGGGGTGTTAGCAATTAATTGAATAGTCATGTAACTGTTACATGACTGTTCCATGGTTCTCAAGGGGTGGGGCTAGCCTTCCATGCACTCCCAGCCCCACTCCTACAGTGACCCTACCACCTTGAGCTTCTGCCTCTAGCAGCAGCAGCAGCAGCCCCCTGTCCATGGGGCACATGAGGCTGTGCTGGCATCCCTGTATTAAAACCCAGACTTAGAGGCAGAAATATAGAAGAGGAGGGCAGGCACTGGTGCACAAAGGAAGCCAGTTCCAGGTACCTATCAGCTCATGCAAGCTGCTTGCCCCTGTGAGGCAGCAGTGCAGGGGGGTAAGCTGGCCACAAGAGCTGGCTCCCCACACATTAGCTCCTGCCTCTTCCCTCTCCCCCAATAGAGAGGTGGCTTCCCTTGTGCATGGGCTCTTGCCTACCCTCATCTTCTGTACTGCTACCTCTAAGTCTGGGTTTTAATACATTTGATTGCAAGAAACCTCACTCTCCTCCATATATTTTCACTTAACTGTAGGTCACTTTAGTTGAGCATAAATATCTTTGTTGAAACCATTTTATTTCCATTAACATTTACACTTCCAAAAATTATACACACACACACACTATAAACAAATATACAAATGTTACACTCCACAACATTCAATATACACTCATGTTGACTGTGTGATTAGCCACACAGACATGCCTCTGTAAGGGAAAGGCTAGATTGAACAATTTCCAAGAATGATTCAATTTATATGCTCCTAGCTCAAAATTGTGTATCAATTATACTGTCATTTTAAATTGTATCTAGTTTGAGATTAGAATATGGTTCCTATAAGCAGCAGAAAAATATTTGCTGATCAAGTCCAGGTAACTGGCTTCCTCTCCTCATTGGGACACAGTGGGAGAACGACTCAGATTGTAGCATGATTCCACCAGTGAACCCAAATATTAAAGTGTATCCAAACCTAAGTACAGTTGAATTTACTTGATATGTTCTGCACACCACTCATCACCATATAGAAGGCATTTTTGATTAACAGTACTAAAATAAAGTTTCTAAATACTCTAATGCTTTTTACAATTACTAGACTATTGTACGTGGAATCATTGCTATGGAGAGAGACAAAAAACCAAGGGCTGTGACAAGATGTGAAATTTTTAGTCATAACTCAATTTTGTGTTTTCACTGAAACATTTAGGATCTCCTTTTAAGCAGCTAATTTAATATTTGATTAGTGCTCCAAAAATATAAATCTGCACTCAAATATAGTCACATATGTAAAAAAGTAGTTATTTAAGAAACCCATTTCCAAGCCAAAGAGAACACACACTAAATCTACATTAAATAAGTGTCCTGCAAACTTAAGCTAGGGTGTGTATATTAGAAACATGAGTGGCACCATAACACTTAAGCTCTTAAATTTACAAAATGTAATATACTTCACAAGTTTAAGAATTGGGCTTGTGGCTTAGAACTTAGGCTAAATGCTCACTCTTTAGAGATCCTTTCATTCTTGCAATTCCAAACAGACGTACTCAATTACAGGTTGCAATTACAGCTCAAGTACACTTACTCAAATTAGCTTTAGCCAGTTGGGTACCAGAGCAGTGAAGCTGCAGCATCAGGTGCTTCAGTACAAGCCTGCCCAGAATCCTGAGTAATTACTTGTGAAGCTAGTCCACAATGAAATAGTTTCAGTGCTCTGGTTTTTTGAGCTAGCCACATTATTGCTAGATCAGGTATTTCTTCTTGGACTACAAACCACACTCTGTGATTGCAGTATAGGCACACACTGACAGGAAACAGAGTTTCACAGGTGGTAGGTCAACTCAATAGACAGGCCAGTGAAAGACACTGCACATCCTGTGAATGTTACAGAAATGTCTCCAGAGATGATGCCAGCATGTATATTTTGCCATATGTGGAGTGAGGGGCTAGTGGATCTGAAAACAATGAAAATCCACATTGCCAAAATCCTGTACAAGGAAAATACCATGCATCCCCTGGTATTAGCTGGCCTGGGGTCTGACACTTGTGCTAGGATACCAGTGTAATATTTAGGAGTAATTTAATTCAAAATGCTATGCAAACATGTCTCTTTCAGTATGGAAGCCAAAATCAGATTCAAAACAGATGAAGGAATTACTTGGGGAAAAGAAACTGGGCAGTTTCCTAGGTCAGGAAACTGCCCGACAACTCCCATTATTGAGGGTGTTAGGCACTTTCCATTAGTGATGTCCTGAAGTGACAAGATATTTTCAAGGAGAAGCCCCAAGCACGACTCAGTTTCAGCATAACGATGGAACCATTAGCAACATCATTAGTTTGTGGATTTTGGGGAAGGAGAATGATTAATAGATTTTTTTTTTTTTTATAAAACACAAACTCCTCTATGCAGGTTTTATTGCTCAGTAACCATTTATAAACCTTTTTAAATGCTTTGCCTCTGTTTAGAAATGAGCATTTCTAAATCATTTTGTAGCATAATATTTTCATGTAACTAAATTAGTTATTTTATTTTTCTGACTGGAACTGTATCCTGAAATCTATTTAAATCAATTTGCTTTTCTTCACAAAAGCCAAAGATTAGTCAAACGTGGTAAAGTTAACATTTTACCGGATTACTATAACATTTTGACTTTAAAATGTTTAAGTGTGATAAGGGTATTTAGTATCTAATTAAGAGTCTTCCAAAATCCTTGATAATTAGTAAAAAAAAAATATAAAAAGATTTCATCTAATGATTATGTTGTTTGTAATCCAGGGAAGTAAGCAGAGGCTGCAGATGGTACTCCGGGTTTTGATGAAGTTAATGTTTTCGTTGACATGGAGGATTTCGGATACTCTGCAAATAGGGGAAAGCAATATTAACTTCTGGGGACAGAAGTAAAAACATTTTGAAATATAAATAAATCAATTCTTTCATGAAACTGCTACCATTCCTACCTGAGTTGTTAAATGTATTTTGGCTGAGACCTCGTAAAGGAATGCTGTCTTCTCGTTTCTTTAAATACTTCAAATCCAATCCCAAATTCTCACCACTAACCAAAAGAAAATAGAATCATACTTGTAACAGGAAAACATAATACTTGAAAACCAAATTTACAAAATTGGCTAAACAAAAATCAAGGCAAAAAAGCTTCAGGACCTAAAATACACTTTTCGCTTACATACTGCCCTTCAAAGAGATTTTAAGACTGAGCAAAGCATCAGCAACCTAAAAAGTATCTCTAATACTTGTACTCTTTCTGCTATGGTCAATGCAAGTGCTGAAATGCTAATAATGTAGCGATTACTTCAGTCTGTATCTCTGCATGTGCTTATATGCCCTTAGATATAAGGATAGCCACAATAATTCAGGTTTTTCAGTAATCCAAAATCTCAGAGGAGATTCCAAGGAAACAGGAATGGAGGGTGCTTATGGGAGCCACTTAAGACAAAAACATAAGAACCCACAGTTACTGCCAGCTAAGTAACTTTTTTAAGCATCTGTCACATGGATTCATTCTAAATAACTGGCCAATGGCACCCCATCTGAAAAGTGGTGAGTAATCTTAGCTCACTAACTAAACAATGCTTTGGCCAATTTGGCATCTGATCTCAAACCTAGGGCCCAATGTTTAGAAACTCAATGAAATAATATAACAAGGTAGGAAGGGGTGAGATTGAAGTTCACTGACCCACCTGGATTTATGAAATGGCCACCAAAGAGTCATATGAGATTAAGGCAGTGAAGAGAGCATTAATGGTGACTGAGACCTGGGAGGATATTCAGATCCTAAGAGACAGATGGATGCCTGGAAACATGTTTGGTTTAGTGTACCAATCTACCTTACCATAGAGTACAGAAAGCAATACCGGTAATACCAGCTTTAGATGCCATGCTGATTTCTGGCAGTTGTGGATGGCCTGGTGTCAAATCTCTTACTAGAGGCTGGTCTTAAGAATCTCATTCTTGCCCTCAAAAGTGCTGACAGTCTGGGACTCTGAAGTGAAATGTCCTATATATTGGAACTTGAAACCTGTTCTTCAGGGTCTGAAATGCACCTCAGGCTGGCTGCTCCAGAAGTGGTAATTTTAGCCGACTGTCCCTAGATTTTTTCGGTCTCAACAAGAATAACCAGCAGCTAGCACAAATGTCAGATAAATGGCTTCTGCTTAAACAGAACAAACAATGGGTATGTCTATTTTTGCAGGGAATTAATCCATTGCACAATGAACAGAGAGTTCAAACCTAAGGACTCTGAATCCACTATAACAGTGGTGATGATGCAAAAGTCCAACACAGTATGAGGGATGGATGGGGCTGCTCTGCTCTTTATGCCCTCAGCTGAAGAAGGCACTAGAACAGAAGTGCCAGACATAGCTCCAACTAGGCACCGCTGTTCAAAGATTCTGATTTTTGTATGCAAGATGAACATGGAATCGACATGGACAATTATTCAGTGTTAAGTTTAGGTAGACCTACATAAAATGTTTGCGTTTTATTTTATAACTTTTATATAGAGTCAATATTGAAACCCTGTCTACACAGCAAACAACTGTTTTTGTAACCAGTGTGAATCATCCAACCCAGGAGCAGAGGGTTGCAGTGCAAGAGTGAAGGCTACGAATGGGGGCACAGATTCTGAGGTGGGGCTAGGGTTGAGGGGCTCAGGGCTGGAACAGAGGATTGGGGTGCAAGAGCTTTGGCTGGAGGTGCAGGCTCTGGGGTGGGGTACAAAAGTGTGAGTGGGGTCTCTGGGGCATGGCCAGGGGACTCAGGTACCAGGACCCAGGGGACTCAGGGCTGGGCTGCAAAAGGGGGGTTCCAGGCCACAGCAGGGGTACTCTGAGGCTGGGCCATGAGTGCATTTTGGCCAGGGGAGAGATGCCTGGTTCAGGCCATGCTTCTCCCAGCCACCAGGCTAAAGGCTAGATTGGGGGTGGGGTGGCCTTGCTCCCTGCCATGTGTGGCGCTAACTAGGCAGTGGCACAGCCACGTAGCTTACAGTGAATGTAGGTGCAAGACTCCAGTAAGTAGACTAAGTTATGTCGACTTCAGTTACACTACTAACGTTTTTCAAACTGCGTAACTTAGACTTTTCCATGTACTGTAGACCTGCCCTTAGAAAATTTGGGCATCCGTATGTCAGTGATTCAGAAGATGAAAGAATTCCCAGAGGGCACAGAGTAGTGCCAGCATTACCCTTTCCAGCTCCCCAACTAAGATAAAAGGTAAAGTCAGAGGAAGTTATCTACATTACAAGAACAGCTTGTAAAATTTGTTTCAGGAAAACAATTTGCCAGTCTAAGACACTGTTAACTAGCACTGTAATTGGGATTAACCATGTTGTTAGCTGGTTAAATGCAGTTAAAACATCCAGTGCAGCCAGAACTTAATGCTTTCACTTACTCAACCCACTGGGTCTACCTCTTTCATTGTATGATTTCTAAAACTACCCACTATTTTTACTCTCCGGCACCAGCCTTCCACACACTACTTTTCAGGTCACTATTATATCTATGCTACGTGCAGAGTAGCTGGCCCCATTAAGCCAATACAGTAAAACTCCATTAGTCCGGCATCCAATGCTCCGGCACTCCTGATGGTCCGGCACCATCAGGAACCCGGAAGTGCTGGGGCAGCCAGACAGACTTCCCCCATTCAGCCGCTGCTGAAACTGACCAGCAGCTGAATCAGGGAAGCCGGGAGCAGAGTAGCTGTGGTGCTGCCGGGTTGGTCCCATAGCGCTGCTCTCGGGCTGCGGGACCAACTCGGCAGCACTCAGCTGCTCTGCCCCAGGCGTCCCGATTCAGCCGCTGCTGAAACAGATCAGCGGCTGACTTCAGGAAGCCCGGGGCAGAGCTGCTCTGCCCCGGGCTTCCTGGAATCAGCCGCTGATCTGTTTCAGCAGCGGCTGAATCGGGACGCCTTGGGGCAGAGCAGCTGGTGCTGCCGGGTTGGTCCCGTAGCGCCAGCACCGGCGCTGCGGGACCAACCCAGCAGCACTCCAGCTGCTCTGCCCCAGGCGTCCCCAAGAGCAGCTGGGGTGCTGCCGGCTTGGTCTCACAGCCCCAAGGGGCAGCGCTACGGGACCAACCGGGCAGTACCCCAGCTGCTCTGTCCCAGGTGTCCCCAAGAGCAGCTGGGGTGCTGCTGCTGGTCCCAGTAGCACCGCCTGGGACCAACCCGGCAGCACCCCAGCTGCTCTGCTGAAGGCATCCCCGATTCAGCTGCTGCTGAAACTGACCAGCAGCGGCTGAATCAGGGACGCCTGGGGCAGAGCTGGACTATCAGAAAGGGGGGCTATGAGGGGTCTGGGGTGGCATCCCCTCCCACTCCACTCCAGACCCCTCATAGCCCCCCCTTCCGATAGTCCGGCATATTTGATAATCCGGCACCCCCTGGGTCCTAAAGGTGCCGGATTATCGGAAGTTTACTGTACTACCACATGCCAATATCACAGCTATTGCGGAACTTCCCTGAAGAACAGAAGTGTCCCAATAAGGGGTCAAGTACAATCATTTTTAAAGTCATTAGAGATATCTAACAAAGTTTAGTTTTTGTAGTGTATCCCAAGAGAGTTGAATGAAAAAAAGTTAGAGTGCCTTTTTAAAGTAATGACTATGACAGTCAAGCACGCCTTTTTTTTTTAAGGTAGGGAAGAGAGTTGTGTGAATCTGCAAACAGGACAATTTAATATTTTACTAGAAATGCAATATGACTCTCAGAACTTGTAATAAACACAGAAGCTACTTCTAAGGACACTGACAGAGGACCACATTTTCAAAAGCAGCCTCAAAAATTACCAGTTTATTTTGTGAGTATAAGTCTATGCATGTTCACTTGAACTTATCCAGAATGTATTCACAAATTTGGGCATAAAAATTGTTTTGAAAAATATTTCCAATCATTTTACAAAGGCTGGGGCTGAGGTCTCTGAAAATGACCTAAAAATAATTTCTATAGGCACAATCATCATGATACTCACTTTTCTTTATTTGTTGAAGGACTAGTTGCAGTAGAAAATCCTGGCTGAATGTCTGAACGTCTATTAGTTTTTGAAAGCTGCACATTAAATTGAACCTGCCAAGAGATCAAAGGTTTCACACATTTTATATTTTGGATACAGATATGATTATGCACCAAGAAAATCTACAGACTGAGGACTTGTGTCAGATTATGAGCACTTCAGGACAAAACAGTTCTATGCCATGTTTAGCAAATACTTATTATGAAAAAAAAAAAAACCACAGAAAACAATTCAGGAGACAAGTCTGCAGTGTATAAATTGGATAGTAGAGAGTGATTTATTGATGCATATCAACATGGTTTTAGTATCCAAATAAACTGAAAATAGTTGCTTCTCTCAACTATTTTTATGTTACTGTTAAATTCAAGGTTTAGGACTGTCATGACCATGAGGGTTAGCCAGCAGCCTGGGGACTAAGGGTTAACGATGTCCCTTACCTAAGCCAGGTAGAGTCAGCCAATAGGAATGCAGGTAGGAATTTCAAACTGGGACAAAGGAATTTTGGGGTTTTTCCCTCCTTTGTCCCTGGGCAGTTTCTCTCCAGCTACTGAGGGAGACAGAAGGTCTCCCTCCAAGAATAGACTTTTCACTATCTGTAAGTAGGGTAAGGTTTAGATAAACCCGTTAGGTTTTATTGTTTTATGGTTTGGGAAATGGGATCTGAGGTCTGTGCATTTTTTAAAATGGGTTTTGCTCTCCTTTGTAATTAAGTCTTGGCCCATGGTGGGGTTTCCCCCATGAGTATATTAAATTGTGACTTTTCCATCTAGTCATTATCTTGCAACAGGAATATTGTGTTGATAATAAAAGTTCTCTTTTCTTTATTAACCTGGCATTGGTTAATTTGTGTGTCCTAGTTTTTACTTTAGGGGTGAGATTTCCCAAGTGATCTCTCCCCTGATTTTTCTTACCATTACTTGGGTTGTGGCAGTAGATTTTATCCCCAAAATCTAGGTTTTTAAGATGGGGGGGGGGGGGGGAAGAGTTTTATACCAGAGCCTGGAAAGATAAGGTTTTGAGGTACTTTTGCAGATCCCCACTTCTGCATTTATCATGCCAGAATGGGGAAGAAGCCTTGACAGGGACAGAGCAGCAGCTTACAATATACTATGCTGAATCATATCAGAATGAAATCAGTTATGCCAAAGGAAAGGTGATATTTTCCCCAAGAAAGCCTTTGTTCAGAGTTTTAATGTCTTCAGTATTTTTCTGAAACATCAGGTTTGATTGTTTTTAGTAAGATAAGCCTTTTGCTGCATGATCTGCCTCTTTAAGAGTATGGGGCTAGCTAGCCCTGTTCACTAACCTGATCCAATAAGCAGGAGACAGTTGTCCCCCAACCCCACCACCACAGGGCTTTGAAGAATTCTTTTTATTTTTTTTAAATCATTGGGTAACATTAAGCTTTTTAAAAATGTTTAATAAATTGAAGTTTTCAAAGTTCCTGGAAATTATGAGGGAATCATGCAATTTTTGATAACATCAGATGCTGAAACTCAAAACATTAAAGCTTTAAAACAGGGATGGGGCAAAAGGGCCTCCACGGGCCGGATCTGGCCCGCTAAGCGTGTGGATCCAGCCCGCTAAGCGGGTGGATCCGGCCTGCAGAGGCTCTGCTGTTCCCCCGCCCCCCAGGCCAATTAGGACCTGGGGGCCGGGGAGCTTGCAAAGCCTCCTCCCGCCCCGCCAGGAGCATGCAGCGCTTTGAAGTGCCACGCACAGCTCGCGCGGGGGGGGGGAGGAGGAGGCGGCGGTGACGGGGAGAGGAGAGCAAAGGAGACTTTGCACGCTCCCCTGCCCCCAGGTCCTAATTAGCCTAGGGCAGGGGAGCAAGGGAAGTTTCCTCCCATGCCAGGGGCATGTGCACTCCCTCACTCCCAGATGAATCATTGTCTGGGGGTGGGGAACCTGGAAATATCTTGGCCCCACTCCTTCCTGTGCGGCCCAGGGCCACTTCAAAAATTTCTGAAGTGGCCCCCAGCAAAACATTATTGCCCATCCCTGCTTTAAAACCACATACAAATATGCAAAGTAAATATTCATCAACAAATGTGTCAAACAGCCTATTTTTTGTGTTGCCTATTTGAAAATTTTGATTGATAGAAATACATTTTTGGGAGTGTGGGGGGGTGAAATTGATGTTTATAGACATTCACTGATGAAAATTTAATCCTTCAGGTCTACTCAGAAAGAGCAGCAGGAAAAAGTAGAAAGAGGCTGCGAGGGCAGAAAGCTTTGCTGGACTCCCTAGGTATAGGGAGAAGGGCCAGAAGCAAGACCCAGGGAAACACCTCTTTGGCCACAAGGGCAGGGAGCGGAGATTGAATCTGGAAGAGACCAGGGACTTTTATTACACCTAAGGTGGACAGACAATGTTTGCATTACTACTTGGTCTGAACCTTTGAATTCTAGGAGGAGACTCCAAAAGTTAAGTCAGGAAATCCTCTAGTCTGAAGAACAGCAAAACCCAACACCTCTGAGTTATGGTATTGAACTTCAGTTTGTGATTTGAAGCGCCCCTATTAGTAACAGATTACTCCATGACATGGGTCTTATTAGCCTAACAGTGTTGGATAAGTATTCCTTAGGAGCCCTGACAAGAGGGAACAAAAAGGTGGGATGTTTACTGGGCCATTCTATGCCAACAAGGGATACTCTGAAATAATAATACTATGGCAACGAGCCATAGTAATTTCAATCCAAAATGGTTTAGAATATATGAAGTGTTTACTATAAACCACTGTTATAAGGAATAAACTAAAGAAACACAAGATATACAAAGGAACAAATGAAAAGGAACCTTGCTGACTTTGAGAACTTCTTTCACATTAGCTTACAGTAAGACATTTACTATAATCAAATACAAATGTAATACAAATACAAATATAATAAACTAAAAGCCAGCAGCAACTACCAGGAATTCTTGTGTTCTAGTTTTAATGCTACAACTAATTTGCTGTGTAGCTTTTGTTCAAAGAGGAATTCATGACAAGATTGAAAATACACTAAAGGAGAGTCATGAAAATTAGGGTTTATAAACTACTTTGAAGATGTTAAGTATTATTACCATTATTATAGCCAAATTTTTGCTGAAACGTAACACAGAAGCCATAGCTCATAGCACATAAATACAAATTGTGTTAATAATTTTTGGAAATATCAAATTAAGTCAAACTTCTCAAAAATATATGGATTGAAATGTGTGCGTTAAGCATAACATAAAAATAAATGCCTGCCTTTGGTCCCGAAACCTGTTGGCTGGTATTTTTCACAGGTGCTGTTTCTGGAAAGTTTTGGAAAGCACATACTGGAGAGATGGGGTAACTGATTCCTGAGCTAGAAAAAGGGAATCTGTTGTCAAGCTGTATGAGAGAAAAATAAAATGCATATAAGGAGCAGGAAAAGTAGAAAATCAAAATCAGAGCATCCAGGGGCGGCCCATGAGCCTAGGCAAACTAGGCAGTTGCCTAGGGTGCCGCTGGCCTGGGCGCCCGATGATGACGTCACGGCCATTGACGGCCGTGCAGGCGGGGGCACTGATAGCGCCTCTGCCTAGGGCGCCAGCTGCCGCAGCCAGCCTCGGGCCGCTCCTGAGTGCATCTCTAGCTCCAGCAATCTATTGTTTATTCCTTTTTTTTTTTTTTTTTTTTTTTTTTTTAAATCTCAACTGGCAGGGTTCAATGAACATTTAATTTCACTGAGCCTAGACGTAAAAATTTAAAACTGACCTTTGTAGTTATAAAATATCATTACAAATTAATATTTCTATATTACAGTGACTAACATACAGGAAAATACTTGTTTTCCTATACCTATATTCTTAAAAGGAATATTTGTAGAAAGTGAATGATGTAGTAAAATAATGCTTACCTTGACTAATAGATTGAACCTTTGTGGTCTGGGACTTTGGTTTGGCAACATCTGTTTTCCGGTAGGACCACAGATGTTGCTAGACCAGAAAGCCCCAGCTGCAGAGGCGGTCAGGGCCAGTGGGCTGGGGGCAGGGAGCCTTGCTGGCCGGGGCACAGAGCCCCAGAGCCCCCCTGGCTGGGACAGTGGGGGGCCGGGAGAGCCCTGCCAGCCAGAGTGAGGCTGGTGGCTGGAGAGAAGCCCTGCCATCCAGGAGCACGCAGCTTTGCTGGCCAGAGTGAGGCTCGCTACCGGAGAGACGCCCCACTGGCTGGAGTGAGGCCCTGCAGGCTGGGGGCACAGAGCCCCACTGGAGGCCTGGAGAGGCGCTCCACCAGTAGGCTGGGGCAGCAGAGCCCAGCAAGTGGGATGGGGGCAGTGCACTGGCCAGAGGGGAGCCCTGGGAGAGCTGGAGGCCTGACCTCCCATGGTCCGGCAAACTGTTGTTCAGGACCACTCAGGTCTCATGCGTGCGGGACCAGGGAGGTCCAACCTATAGCACGTTTCCTCTAGCAAACCACAAGATTTGACTAATATACTCTTGTTACAAGTGTATGTAAATCGCACAAGAGTCTGCAACAAACAGAAAATGTAGCAATGCAAACAGTTCTTTTTAGATTAAATGGCTGCAGATCTATAATCCTTAGTTATTGAAGGGGAACAGAACAATAGAGGAGTAAAACCTGCTAGCGGAGGTAAAATGGGCACATGCTAAATAAGTGGAACCAAAAAATAATGAAACAAATAACCAAATAAATATTGACTGATAGATTTGAGAGCTCCATAAAAGCATTGTGCCACACATCTCAAGAGCCAGCAGGCCTACTTGAATTGGTCTCTTTAAATAAAAACATTTTGTAAGATTTTGTTTTACTCTTCACTTCCGTTGTGCTCTCTAAAGTATCTTACTAGCCCTAAGATAAAAAGCTATGTTCATGTAATAAATATCTGTAACATGTGTTAGTAATCATTTCTAGAAGCTGAAGAATGAAGATATCTAACAGTAAGATGCACCCACAGTATTTTCTTCAGTAATTTCTATTAATGTTAAAATAGTTTTCTTTTTTCATGCATTTGAAAGAAATTTTGAATCTAAAGTGAAAGAGATTCTGCATGTAGGTGTTCTGGTTAAAAAAAAACCACATTAGCAGAAGCTCTAGATATTCCAGGCAGACACAAAATACCTACACATCCTCTTCCACCTGATAAATAACCGGTCATTATTTAAAGAGCAACACAAAATACTTTTTCACCTCTGCTTGGCAGCATCTCTAGCATGTGTTACATAGCCTATCTGCAAGGCTGAAACCCTGAGATCTGGGCAAACCTTAAGTCCCCAAGTACTACAAACTACTCTAACTACAGCTATTTGCAAACTAGGGATGTAAGAGTTTAACCATTTAACTGATAAGCTGATGCTTATTGGTTTCTGTTAATCGTTAAATTCAGCTGCCAGGATCCTGCTGGCGGCTGGAAGCCCATGATATCGAGGCTGGTGGTTGGCGTGGGGCCAGCTGCTGGGATCGCGCTGGCAGCAAGACCAGTTGGCAGGACCCTGGGAAAGGGGCAGAACTCGCAGTTTGGGGCACAACCTGAGAGCCCAGCATTAGGGGGACCCCTCCAACACCCTTCCCTCCGTAGGCCTACATCCCAGGTAAAATGTTTAGCCATGTAACCTATAGAATTTTGATCAGTTCCACAGTTTTTGTATATTTTTTATATCACTACTGCAAACTAACTATAACTATCAGCAACTACTCTAACTACTGATAAGCAACGACAAGGAAAGGAATGTTCGCGACAAAATTTCAGGTGTTTGGCATAAGTGCAGTGTGAAAAACTATTTGAGAAGCACATTCTTGACTTGTTTTATAGAAGGATCTTAAGAACATGAGACATATATAGATGCATATACTTATGCATATGCACACACCCAAACATATTACATGTGTATTGTAATAGTTTACTTTGTTTATTTAAGAGAATGAGAATTTAGGAAGTTCTTATGATACTAGTAGTGTTATTTTTTGTGTTTGTTTTTTCTTTGCATCCTTTAACAGCAGTGCACTGAATAATGAGAAAAAAATCAATTATGTGGCAAAAGGAATACCAAAGCATTTCTACTAGGTACTGAGAATACTTCACTTGGTGTGTATCTATATTTCTAAAAACATACAGGAAGTACCAAGTTTTATAAATTTGGGTTTCTTACCGTATTCTGAGGCAATGGGCCAGTTCTAATACTGCCATTGATTGAATGTATAGGTGGAATGGTAGAAGTTCCCAAAGTCTCTTGCTTTCTTGCCATTTGAATTTCATTCAGTTGCTTATTTAGCCATGTGATTACTATATATAAAAAGGAATAAAACTCTAATTTATAAGAATGTTGTCTTCAATCCCTTTTATTAGTACTATAAATCTAACACAAATTACAGTAGCAGTAGATCAAGAATCATCTTGTATTAATGAACAAAACATAATTTAGAAGTCCCAGTCTCTTCAACCCTTCCATTCTTGATTCTCATCTGATCTACTTCCTTCTCTCCCCAAAATTTTTCCCTTAGTTTCAGTATCAGACTCCTTGTTCTGTCCCAGTCTACTCCCTCTAGTGCAAGAACTCATGCCCTCCTCAGTGGAGCACAAACCATAATGAGAGCACAAACAATCTTTGTGCTCTAAAGTCCTTGCACCTGACATCACAGTGGCCAGCAGCAACCAGGATTGCAAGGAAAGTCATGCAGGGCCCCAACAGCCCTGGGCTGTAGGGATCATGCTCAGAGCTGATGGAATGTTCACTGACTATCTGCCAACTCCACAAGTCTCTACTGAGCACGCGTGAACAGACATAAAAGGTTTATAACTTGGCTAATTCAGGCATTTCTCTCCCTCCACCATTCCAAGAACAGCAAAAAGTACATATCCAGGACAGCCCCTTCTGTGGCCAAATTTCAAAGCATGGAGGTCTAGAGCTTTTCAATAAAACAAAAACATTTTTAAATTAGTCCAAAACAATGTATTTTCCCTTGATTCAGCTCTTCCTGAGACTCGAATTATTTCCCCTAAAATGCCAAAAAGAAACAGCTTAGGATAATTACACTCACTATGAACAGTGAAAGTTTGGAAAAGTTATAAGCAACTGAAAATAGACCTTATAATGGGAAGCACTGGGTAAGCTTAACTAGATGTGTTGCTACCAGCTCTGACTATAATGAATACAAGAGATTGTCTAGACAAATCTGTTATTTTTTTCCAGCGGTAGAAACACACGCACACCCCACCCCGCGAGTGCTATGTCCCATCTCTCAGAGATAACAGGTCTGATTAACTTTCCCCTTCAACATCTACTGCTTTTAAAAAAAAAAAAAAAAAAAAATCAGGTCATCTTAAAGACCATAGACATCTTTCAAATTTAATTATAGCCTATTAGTATTTCATAGAACAGCAACAGCATATTAATTATAACCCATAAAGGGAGGTAAGCATTTAATAATTAGGAGACTACAGAGTTGGATTTCAATTTACCGAGTTCAACATGCTTTGGATTATGCCCCAGAAAGGAGTAAGACATTTACAAACAAACTTTAAGCATCTAAGCTTTCCCATTGACTTCAATAAAACTGTTCACCTATTATAAAGTTAAGCAAGTATATTGTAGGATGCAGGATTGGAGCCTATGTTTTCAAAGCATCAATCTGTAACTTAGTTATGCAATTCTGGTTTAAAATCATGCAGTCATATAGCTTAAATTTAGATTCGCAACGTAAACTCTCTCAAATTCTAAACTGTAACAACATTCTAAGGAAAATTCTGTTTTATGCAAAGAACCACCACAAACAAGTTAGAGCTACAATACTACATGGGCTGTGAAAGGGGAAGGAAACCACAAGTGTGCAGAAGTGAGCAATCTTTCTAGCTTCAAGATAGAAATGCTGTTAATACAAAAACAAAGAGACAGAGACCTAAAGAAAGAATCCTGTAAACCTACCATTTTCATTCGTTTTTAGAAGTTGTTTGCTTTCTTCCAGTTTTTGTACTGTAGTTTCTAACTGTTCTTGCAACTTGCATACCTGAAATATTTCCATACTAATTATGCCAAGCATACTCAGAAAAAATCAATAATTAATTACTGAAGAAAATAATAATGTAAATAAATATCAAGGATGTAGAAGAACAGATGATCTTAAAGCAACACTGACAGATGACAGACTCAAAATGAATCATAGTACAAAGGGGGGGGTGAATATATAAAGAAAAGATGCTTATTTCCCTGGCATTGATATCAATGCCAAGTGTCAGTTGGCATTGGGGCCATAATTATGCCTTTGAAAATTTCTCTCAACTTTTGCCTGTTTCTACCCTTCAGAAATATGTTTCTACTCATAGCTCTGTACACTCACTTGTATGCACTGAACGTTCTGTACTGTGTAAACTCTGGCCCTATGCAAATGTAATATCCTTTCTATTTGTGTTTATAGGGGTAGCAAGATAAAGAGTTTTCATTATAGGAAGCAGCTTTGGTTGAAACATTTGCTAACTCTAATAGTAACTGAAATCTGAAATGGCCCTGAATCCACTTCTAGGGTGAGTTGAAGTTCAGTCCAGACATGAAGTCTGCTGTTCCAAACCACATTTATTAAGTGCGGGTTTGGTTTTTTTTTTTTTTTTTTTGGGGGGGGGGGGGGTGTATTAATTTTAAACATGCAATAGAACCAGAAAGTCAACAGACCAGTGTTTTCATTCTTGAAGCTGAATAAAATATCAAAAGCAAAGCATACACAGTGGGTGAAACTTAGATTGTTAAAAGTATTTCATGTTTTATCTAATACAAGAAAATCTCTTTATATTTTAAAGACTTTTTAAAATGTGACAGTGTCTCTTTAGTCAAAAGAATATTGAGCCAAACAATTAAGTTAATTACTTTAGCTAATTTATTTGTATTGCACTTCAACAATTTGTCAAGGGTAGCACTTTTACTAAAATTTGAGAGGTTTCTTCAACTGTCTATTCCCTCTAAGTTATAATCAACCACAAAAACAACATTTGCCAGAATTCTATGTTTCAATAAAACATTTCAAACATTTCATAAATGGGTAAAATCATTTAGTTATCTAGACAGCAAATCAAGACTAATCCCGCAAACACTTAAAAATGTGTGTAACATTAAACACATACCTAAGTGGTTACAGCACTAAGCTTTAGATAATGCATTATATTACCTCTTGCTCTTTTACTCGTAGAGACTGTACAGTCTCCTGTAGTTCCCTCTGCTCTTTCTGTAGTTTCTCTTCTTTTTCAGCCAAGAGTTTTTCTTGCTGAATTGTTACTGTATTTTTAAATTTCAGTTTACTCATTAGCGTTTTCAAATCTCCTTGTAACTTCTTGATAATTTCATTAGCCTATTAAACAACATCAGAGTCATTTCTAAAGTAAACAATTCATAAAACTAAATGAAGAAATCCCATAAGGATACTTTCGTGTTTACACAAACCTTAAGAAGTTCAGACGATAATGACTTTATTGTTGCTTCAAGCTTTCCTACATGAACTTGTTTCTTCTCTGTATTTTCTTCCAGGATCACCTTAAAAAAAAATAATCAAAGCTTTCCATTAGCAAGTTACTTTGGTTCTTAAAAAAAAAAAAACACACAATGCTTAAATCTGGTTTAGATCAAGCTAGTTAGTTAATTTGCATTAGGAAAGGTTTACTCCTTCTGTGTAGCTACTGTAGTTCAAGATGTAGTCCCTATGGATGCTCCACTTCATGTGCCCGTACACCTGCCAACACTCTACTATGCCTTGTATTCTGCACTCTGGCTAACTAGATCGGTGCAGGCAACCCACCCTCAATTTTTCTCTACCACAAAGCTCCACAACAGCGAAATACAAAGCACAGGGCTAGAAGTAGTGGAGCATCTATAGGGGGACACATCTCAAAGAGCTACTCAAAGAACTAAGAGAGGTAACTGTGTTAGTCTGTAACTTTTAAAAATGAATAGTCCTATGGCACCTTAGAGACTTACCAAAAGCTCATGATCCTTTACATTTTGGTTAGTCTCTAAGGGCTTGTCTACACTATGGACAAGATCGACGTTGCTGCAGTCAAACTTCTGGGGTTTGAATTAGTGGGTCTAGTGAAGACCCACTAATTCAAACTGAGAAAGTGCTCCAGTCAGCGCTGTTAGTCCTGCTCCTCACAAGGTATAAGGGAAGTCAACAGGAACGTATGCTCCCATCAACCTCTTTTGGTGGACAGTGCCAAAAAGCGATTTAAGATATTTTGACTCGAGCTACGTAATGAACGTAGCTGGAGTTGCATATCTTAAGTTGACTTTCCCCTTTAGTGTCTATCTGGCATAAGTACCACAGGACCACTTCTTGTCCTCTAAGGTTACTGAACAGGGTGAGTAACCTATTCTTCAAATAGCATCTGTATGGATGCTCCTCTTTAAGCAACTATTGACCAAAGCAGGGGAGTTTGGAATTGAATCTAAAATCAAAGACAGTACAGGAGAGTCAAACACAGCATCAGAAGATGAGCCATGGATTACTGCATAGCAATGTTCAGACAAGTTGTGGTTCTCCATATCTCAGCAAATGGGAACATTCTTCAAGCAGGCTACTGAAGTAGAAAGATCTTGTTGAATGGGAGTACTCTGAAGAGAGACTGGAGGTCATTAGACTCATACTGAAAGTAGTTCTCAATCCACGGCCCAATCAGCACACAGCTGCAGCCCACATGACATGCTCAGGGCTGTTTAGGCAGTATATACACTGTAATGTGGGCTGCATCCACACAGAGCTGCATATGTAACCCACAATAATAAACAGGTTGTGAATCACTGACATAGCATCTTTGCTTGGAAAGTGGAAATCCTTTAGATCTATAATAGACACAAACAACCAAATAAGTTTTCTAAATGGCTTAGTCCTATCCAAGTATAAGGCTAATGCCTTTCTGAGACTGAATGTACATAATACCGAATTCTCCTTATTCAGGGACAGGTTAGGAAAGAAAACTGGAAGATGAATAGACTGGTATTTGTGCAAGTCAGATGGTAGCTTTGGAATTTGGGTTGTGGTTACAATGTGACCTTGTCCTGAGGAATATTGCAAAACTGGGATAAGGACTCTGATGGCATATCTCCTCAACTCTTTGAGCAGAGGTAATGAGTACCAGGAAGGTGTTTTTCATAGGCATGTAGAGAACAGGTTGCCATTGGCTCAAAGAGAGATCTTGTAAAGCATCTATAACTAAAATGAGGTGCCAAATGTGGGCAGGACTGTTAACTTGTGGAAAGATTCCCAAACCCCTTGAGAAACCTCACAGACCTCAGATACACATACAATGAAAAGCCCTCCATGAGAAAATGGAAGGTCGTAACAGCTGCCCAAGATACCATAATGAAACTTAAAAAACAAACCTGTCTTCAGTTTTAAGTTGTAAACTAATATACAGTAGAGTCCCGATTATCCGACCTAAACGGGACCGACAGGTGGTCGGATTACCGAAAATGTCAGATGATAGGGACTCTACTGTAGCCGGCGCCGCTTGGTCCCCATCCCTGCCTGGCCCTGGCCCCTTCCCTCCCTGCAGCTCCCAGGCGCGGGCCGAGAGAATGGCCCCGCTCGCTGCCCAGTCACTCTCCTGGAGCCGCTGATGCCTGCAGCTCCCGGGGACGAAGCGGCGCCGGCAGGAGCGGCATCTGCGGCTCCAGGGCGTGGGCCAGGAGAATGGCCCCACTCACTGCCCAGTCACTCTCCTGGAGCCACTGATGCCGCTCCTGCTGGCGCCGCTTTGTCCCCGGGAGCTGCAGGCATCAGCAGTTCCAGGAGAGCAACGGGGCAGCGAGTGGGGCCATTCTCCCAGCCCACGCTTTATCTGACCCTGCAGCTCCCGGGACGAAGCGGCACCGGCAGGAGCAGCATCAGAGACTCCAGGAGAGCGACGGGGCAGCGAGCGGGGCCATTCTCCTGGCCCGCACCCTGGAGCCGCTGATGCCGCTCTTGCCGGCACCGCTTTGTCCCCGGGAGCTGCAGGGTCAAATAAAGCGGAATGTCGGATTACCGAAGGTCGGATAATCCAGACTCTACTGTACCGGACAGCAAAGAATGGTGTTTTAGGTCACAGCAGTGGCTGAATTTCATCTACTTCTGTAGGTAACTATTATAGGTAGACTGCTCCGTACAACATAATTGTAGTAAGATGAGGGCTTGAAATAAAAGCCCATGTAGCACAGGCCTAGTTTGAGGCCTGAGGCCTAGCTAACAATGGACAATACTTGGCTAATATAAAGCAAAGCTAAGCTGTGAGCAAGAAGCAGGCCCCTGTTTACAGAAGTTGGCATGCACAGGGCTGAGCGTGCAAAACACTAATTGGTAATAGGCCTAGGTGTAGAACAGTAATTGGCATTAGGTACCAACTGTAAACAGTAATTGGTATGGGTCATAAGCTGAAAGCACCTTCCAATAGGAGAGGAACACCAGCTCGTTAAAAAAAAAAGACCCTGATACCCACACTTTCCATATATACCGACCCAGGTTCAGGAAACGGTCTAAACTGACAGCATGATGGATAGAGATGATCTAATCAAACCACAAGGTGCAGGGTGATATCTAAGTAGTGTCAGAGGGTGGTAACCTGACAACATCAAAGGGTGGCAATCTGACATCAGGAGCAATGTGTAACCTGTTTGTACCTGTATATAAAGGGTGTCGGGAGGAGAGGGGGAGGAAGTGGGAGACAGTCTTTGTCTGACCAGGGGAACAGTGAGGGTCTCTCACTGATTGAGTCAGTCCATTGTTATGGCATACATATGTGTAGTAGTTCGGTAGAGTCTACTGACAACTATTACTGTACTTCGCTTAACAAACCTGGCTGGGTGCCTTCGATCCTTATCTGATTTGTGGTCTTTGGGGGCTCTCTTGAAGTCTGCTGTGTTAACTAATTGTGCAAGTCAACACGGCACACACTCAAGCAGCCTTCTGGTTATCATCACCGACAGAGCAGAAGACCTGTCAAGACATCACACCAGTAAATCCTGACCTACTATATCAGTCATCCTACTACAGTAATGATTCTCTTCTCACTTCCTCAGAATAGGTTGTTTCTAACCCTGTGAACCAGCAATCAGCCATGTTAGGAGAAGAATCCCAAGGCTCAAGTTAAGAATTTGACTGACATCCTGAGGAATAAGAGGAGGGTCAGTCTGGAAGGTTGACTGGTCGACAAGATAACTAGATAAGGTAATAGAATCATGTCTGTCTTAGCCTCATAAGAGCTTCCAGAATAACTCCTGCCTTGTCCTTCCTTTTTTGGATGATAGAGGAGTTGAAGGAAACACGTACAACAGACCTGATAGCCAGCAAAGGAAAACGGCATTCCCAAGGAATGGTGGCGCCATCGTCATCTCCCCACCCCATCAAGTAGAACTGGAAGCACTTCCTGTTTCAGGCCATGACAAAACAGGTCTATCTATGGGACAGCCCAACACTGAAATGCACAGTAGAGTACAATGGGTTCTCTCTGCCACTCAGAATCCTGAGAGAAGCATCTGTTGACGGTATCTTCAGTGACACTTTAATGCTGGGAAAGTAAACTTGAGATGCTGATGTGACTGTTTGCACCAATTCCAAAATCTTAATGCTTTGGCACAAAAAGAGTGTGATCTCGCTCTCCCTTGACAGCAGGTATAAAACATTCATAACATATTGTCTACCATTATGTTCACATATTTGCCCTGATCAACAGCTCAAAATGGAGACAAGCATTTGTGACTGCCTGGAGTTCCAGAAAGCGGATGTGTAGAGTTGATGTGCCCTGAGCAGTTACAGTTAAGATGTGCTCCTCCTATCCCAACAGGGAAGCATTATTCTTATTATGACTGGAGATAACTGAGCAAAGGGGACTTCTGCACTAATGTTGTGAAGGTCTTTCCACTAGTCAAGGGACTTCTTCACAAAAGTAGGAACCAAGAATAATTTGTTCAAGCTGTATTTGCTCCGCAAATAAACAGTTCTGTGCCACTCAGGGAGGCAGTGCATATGCAACATTGTGTGGCTTATCACAAAAGTACCAGCTGTCATATGCCCCAATAACTAAAAACATTGTTTGACCAATGGCTGGGGACTGATTTGGATGGTAGTGACTTTGATAAGGGTAAAAACCTAACATTGGGAGGCAGGAGATGGGAAGTGAATGGAGTATCCTTCTGAGATGATCTCTAAAACCACTTGTCTGCAGGGATACTCCCCAAAGCTTGTCAGAAGTGAGAAAGGCAGTCCCCAAAGTGAGGAAGCTGCATACACCATTGTAGGTGGCAAGGAGAAAGTTGGAAGTAACCTCAATCACTGAATCAAAGCTAGTGTTTTGACAATGAGACTTCAGAAGTTGATGCCTTTGCAGCAGGAGGTCTCTTTCTGGAATTTCTGCCTGCTTTCATTGAGATTCATAAGGTCTCTAGAAGGACAAGATCTCTGCAGTATCTAGTAAGTTTCCTGTTAAGTGCAGGTGTATAAATCCCAACAAATGCCAACTGGCCCTGGAATCTTTTAATGTATGCAGACACGTCAGTAATGGCCGCACACAGTTTTAAGCCATCTAAGAAAAGTCCTTGACCTTCCTGAGAAATCCTGAGCGCTGAACCCAGAAGCCCTTCTCATGACTACCACCATAGAAACAGACTGAGCAAGTGTTTCTGCTGCATCCAGCCAGGCTTACACAGATGTTCAAGATGATGACCCTCTAATGATTGCTTAAAATTGGTCCCTTTGCATGGGTGGCAGATAATAGTACACAAATTTAAATTTGTGTACTGTCTGGTGTGATTATATTTTACTATCAACACCTCATAGTGATTTCAAATAGCAGAATTACAGTTAAATATGATTTGCAACCAAATAAATCAAGACACTTCTGATCTTTGTCGTATGGCATTGATTTAGAATGGTGCTGACTTCCAAGTTCACATAAAGCCTTGATAACTAGAAAGTTAAGAATGAAAAAAATAACTTAAAATCTTCAGATGGAACCCAACTTTCTTACAGATGAGTGGTATTATTGCTAGGGTATGCCAGATTACTTCTGCATAAGCCAGGGGAACCTCATTAATAGGTAGTGCAATTCAGGCAAATGATGCTGCATACAGAATATCTAGCAGTTTATGTTGTGATTCCTTAGCCTCCTCAAAGTTTGTTTATAAATAGTCTACTATCCTTTCAGAGAAATCCTGAAACCGTTTGAAGTCATCAGCATGGGACAGTTAAGGAGTCATAACTCCTTTACCTGGGAATGAAGGAAAGATGATGTTAGCAGGACCATCTTGTTTGCTTTTCTCTCTTGCTCCTCAAAAGTCTCTCCTTATCAGGTAGATGAATGATGCTAGAGGCCCTAAAGACTTGTTGGCAGTATGCCACCCATGTGTCCTAATATGGCAATTGAGAGAGCCCATGGGATATAGGTGGAGGCATCCATGGCTCATACCACCGGGATGGAATTTGAAAGTGTGTCTTGAATATATTCCATCTCCCTAGCATGTATGGAAAAATACTTCTCTGATAGCGCGGAGAGGAAACCTGACCCAAAATTTAAGAAGTCAATGAGAAATCCCCAATATCATTTTCAAGGTCATTTTGTAGGAGGGAGAACCAGCAGACAAAGGTGGTGACTCTGTCAGTACCAGGTGAATGTCTGGAGACTCAGAGGTCCTCAATACTAAACAAAGGGGAGTCAGGCATCTGTCACTGTGAGGTGTTTTGGAAACAAACTCTTGCAATATTGACATGGTTGGTACTGAGGCTGCAGCTTGGGCAGAGGTGATAATAGCAGAGGGAGCAAATGGTACTTTAGGCTTCATGCACTCCAAGAAATCACCACTAGATGATAGTTTGGTCCTCCACAGTACAGAAATGGAATGTGCCAATAGCCTGGTTGATTCTTAGAAGAGATAGTCTTGTTACCTCGATTTTTCAGCACATCATTGGTAACATCAAAACTCTTACACTCTGTGGTAGTCCCAGCTTCTGAGAAACATACAGTCTCATGGGTACCAAGTCAGGAATCAGCAGGCGCAGAAGTATTTGTCTCAATCGGCACTTCTTTGAAACAGACTCCCTATCTGGGAACCTGAACTCCTTTTAAGAGAATTCTTGAGTTTTCCCTCTTAGAAGCTCTAAGAGAGTGTTACACCAAAGTGGTTGAGGAGCTCAATTTGCTTGATACCAGTGTATGGCGTCAGGTCTTCTGGCCTGATTCAGAAGCTGGATGCTATGCCCCAAAAATTACACTTTCGGGGGATGTGTGACTTCCCAAAGCAATAGATGGACTGGGAGTGCCCATCATTCATCAGGATGGGCTCCCAGCATGAAAGCAAACATTTAAAACACAGAGCTGGGTACACCTATTCAGCAACCTAAAGTTCCCTGCAGGGGGAAAAAAAACCTGAAAAGGACAACACTCCTTACCAACAATAAAAATAATTATTATTTATTACTATCAGTACAACTAGCTAAGTAAAACTAAGAAAAAAATCCTAGTTGAGATACAGCCTCAGAAGTGTCCAGTTTGAGCTTATTTTAGGCCAAAGCAGCTGAAAAGAAACTGAAGGCAGTCTGCTCCTGCAGTTCTATACAGCCACAATGCAGAACATGAGGCAAAGTAGCATGTATGGGCCAAACAGGCACTGATCTCTAAAATCTGCAATAGAAGATGCATGATGCACATGCACAACTGAAGGGGAGCACCCATACAGATACTACTAGCAGAACCACCATCACTAATCCAGTTTTTAAATAAACACAGAAAAATTCTGTCTCATGTCAGCAAATATCTAGTAGTAAAAGATTACCTTTACAAAATATAATGTGCATTTACTGTTGGACTATGAAGTATTTTAACTAAATTACATTTGTTAAAATGAGTCAAATATATCTTGCATGGCATTAATCTTAATTTTTTTAAATAGTGGTTGATCATCTATTTACCAGTTCTCAAAATCTGGTAATCCAAAATAGCACAGTTGTGAATAGCAATCAAGCAGTGTTCTAAAGTACTTTAGAAATAGGATATATAAAAACTAACGAAACCTTTTGTTCTTGTGTTGCATCTAATACTTCTTTTGTCCTAACAATTAGCTGGTCCTTATCTTTTATCTCTTGTTCCAAAACAGCAACTCGTGTTTGTAGCTGATTAATGTGTTTCTCTTTTTCATGGCATTCAGCATCCAGGGTAGAATTCTCCCGAGGCAGTGACAGTACTTCTTGCTTTGTTCTCTGGCACTCCTAGAATGTTTGGAAAAAATATTTTGAAAAAGAAAAAAAAAAAAAAAACAGAACACTGCAATACCTTCATTTTGAATAAATATATCTAACTCTTAACCAAGGATATAAATAAGACAATACAAAAGAATAGGAAAAATTAAGACTTTAGAACCTGAAGCATGGATTCCCACAACCTGAATACTTTCTGCATTTTCAATGATCATGCTCTATTACTACAAGAGTGTACCGATTGTTACCCCTATTCAAATATGATTTGAAAATACTAAACATTCCATACATCTTCTATTCCAGAAAGTTTTGCTTTAAGTTCTCTAATTGTAGAGTCTCCTTTGTATCTTCTTTCTGTTAGGTCCTTGTTGGCAATCTCTAGTTCTGAGAGTCGAGTTTGTAGCTGTTGGATACTTCTCTGATGCATGCTTTCCATTTCCTTTTTTTGCTGTTCATGTTGTTGTTGGTACTGAGTCTGCAACTACAGTAAAGAAAAATTGGAAATCAAAGGAAGTGCTTCAATGAACCTAACCTTAAACTAAAAAAATTACTAATGGTATATCAATAGTTTTGTTTTTCCTTCAGTTGTCCTACCTGGAGAGCTTTTTCCTTCTCATTTGTCAATTCCTGACTGTGCTTATTTGTTAGTGTTGTTGTATGTGACGTCCATTCACTTCTCAGCTTATCTAGTTCCCGGCTCTTTTCTGACAAGCTCTGTATTTGTTAAGATAGCATAAAGAATCTTGAAAACCATATCATATTATACTGAACAATATTTTGCATTATATTGTGATTTTCATCCAAGAAGCTCAAAGCACTTTACAGAATGAACTCAATCCTCACACTGCTCAGTGATATACATCTAAGCTTTACAAATTGGAAGCAGAGGGTCATCAGGCAAAAATAGCTAGTAAAAGAATAATTCCAAATCTTATACTCTAATTACTACATGGTATTCTGTCCTATCAAGTAAGAGTGAACACACTCAATGGCTATGTCATAGCCCAGTAAATACTAACTTTTCAGTAGGAAAAATGTATTTATTGACAGCATTTTTCTTTTAAATTTGCAATGGCAGAAGAGTACAGCCATTCCAATTCTATAAAAAATTATAGAAAACAAATTAGATAATGTATTTTTAAAATGTAATCTGTCTGACAAGCCCACAGAAGGTGGGGGGGAGGGAAGGAGGAACATTAAGGCTTTGTGTTTAACTCAAGAGCACCCAAAGTGCAGTCTGTATAGTTTTACAGTATGACTCTCAGTAATCATCCTCTTTAAAAAGGAGGTGAAACCACAACATGGCCCATCATCCATCGTAAATGAAATATTAGAACAAATGTCTACAATTGTAATCCTACTTTTCTTTGATTCATACACAACACAAAGTTAAGGGTTCTGAAATGTCTTCATTGTGTGGCACACATTCTAATGTAGAGACAATCTTGTAAACTACCTATTATCTTATTTCTGACCACATACTATTCCTGTGGTAGTTGCTTACAGGGAAAAGTAAAGTGTTTTTAGTTGTCTTCGGTGTGTTTTGGCCTTTCTTCTGAACAGTTCATCACACTGGCTATTTTTAAATTTCAGTCCATCTCCTTCTGCACTGCCAAAATTGGTTGTTTCTCAGAACCATGTAACCAGCCAGACCTCTACTGGCCACCAGCAGTACATGCTCCATAAGCAACAAAATTAAAAATAAATGCACAGATATAAGATTAGATCGAAAACAAGAAACAATGTTATTTTTCTAAGAGTTCTGCAAACTGGATTCTACTGTAACTCTGTGATTTGCAATATACCTTTACATGCAGTGTGCTATTCAAAAAATTCAGAAGACTGAACACTTATTATACAAAAGGTAGGAAGGCATAACATCATCAACTACCTGCTGTGTGTAACTCAGTTGTCTGGTAAGGTCATCTTCAGTTTTTTTAAGCTTTTGTTCCAGTAATGACTTTTCTTCCTATATATAAATTGACATTTTAAATCAATACAATCTTATTTTCCAATTTAGAAACATTTAGCATCCATATCCCATTATTTCTACATGTAAAGTTTAAAAAACATGTCCATTAATCTAATAAAAGTCTTATCAAGATATGTATAATTAGGTATTTAGACTATTTCATGAATCCTAAGGTAAAAACCATTTTTCAACTGTAAAAAAAAAAAATCCATACAAATGCGGACAATTCTGAATCAAGTTTGTTTTTCAAAAAAATTCCCCAAGAAATTAGGATCTTTGCACTTTATTATTTTAAAAGGAGTTTTGTTAACACCTAGATCATGGGTTCTCATATTGGGAGTTACGAGGTGATTGTAGAAGGGTCATAATCTGCAAGCTCCCATGCATGCAAGTGCTCCAGCTGCCAGCCATCCGCAGGGCTGACAGTTTGAGAACTTGAAAGTAGGACGGCCAGAGAGCAGTAGCTGCTGGCCAGGAACGCAGCTCTGAAGGCAGTACTGTCCCAAACAACAGTGCCGGTGGCATGGTAGGATCATCACTTGGGGAAGGGGAAGCATCACAGCTTGAAATATTTCCAAAGGGCATCCCAGAAAAAAAGTTTGAGAACCCTGACCTAGAAATTAAGGGGAAAATTTTTAATTTTTTCTTTTAAAAATAATTTATATTACAGGGGCAGTTTACATTTACATTGCACTAAAATAAGGGAAGACAAAAACTGTGTGTGAAGAAATTAGTAAGATGTAGACTGTAGGTTGATGATTTTTCAAACTCTGAAATCGCTGTTCATATCATAGCATTATTTAAATCTGGTATGCTACCAAATACATCAACTTCATTTTCCAATAATTTGACAGTGCTATTTTAAATAGATGTGTGCCAGTGATATTTTTATCCTTAGAGAAAGCAAGTGTATTGAATTACAATATGTACCTATATAACTATGTTCAAAGCTACAACATGAACTAATATTATAAAAAAATTAAAATAAAACCCAAGTTTAAGTATTTGGAGACTAAGGGCCTAATTACGGATACTGCAAATCTACAATCTTACCTTAATACATTTCAAACAGATTGCTAAAAACTTCTTTATTTCTGTATCATTTCCTGGCAGGAATTTTAGCGAGAGATGTGTAAGATGTTTAAATGGGTTTGTCTCCACTACATTTAAAAAAGCAGGTGTGTGATCTAAAACAGATGCTGAAGAAACTAATTGGAGCAAAAACCTTAAAAACAAATGAAGAACCAGATTTAATACATAACACTTATGTTTACAAAAGCATATGTAGTTTCCAGACTTTTTTTCCACTTTATAAAATAATCATTAAGGCAGTTAACACACATCTGGAGCTATGGTCCAGAAGCAACCACCTGTTTTGATGCAGTTGCAGGATCAGGCTGTAAATCCTTCCCAAATTAATATTATGAGAATATAAAAGAATCCAATAAGGCAACAGCATCTTGACAAATATCATATATTGCTAGCACCAAAACAAATTCCTGTAGGCATAGTAAATAAAAAAGCCAAAGGATATGTAGTTTTTGCTTTTTCTGAGTTTTTATAAAAGTAAGTAACTCATGTTACATTTGATATTGCACGTTACCCCACCATTCAGGTGCATGCACTTTAGGAGAACTTTGTAAAAATAAACACACTGGATAAGTGGTAATATTTTCAAAGGCATTGAAGTAAAAATTCTCATTTTCAAAAGTGACTTAGGCACTTGAAGCTTAAGTTCCATTGACTTTCCTTAGTCTTATCTTTCTTTTTGGAATATTTGGCATATTGAGTGTGTGTTTTGTTTAAGAATTTATTTTTTATTTTTTAACAAAGTTAGTAATGTGGTACCAAAATATTATTTACCTTGGGGTATCTTTGTTTTGTTCCTGAATGCACTGTAGAAGTAGATCTATAAATCTTTGCGGAAAAGCAGAGAAATCTACCAAAAGACCCTGCTGGCATTTTAAACTACATAAAGAAACAGGGGAAATAAATACATGTTACATTCCTACCAAATATTTTTGTTTGTTCCAAGTAAATAAATATCTTAATTATTAATTAATTAAAAGTTTAACACCTAACATTTTGATTGTTAATCCAGAGTATAAAATAAACCTTACCAAGTAGCTAATCACAAGCACAAGAAGCATGTTTTAATTTTTAAATGTTTTGCAAGTTAGCTTTCACTAACAAAATCATCATGTGGGAATATGTATCTTTCAAATTAAAATCTTCTGTGAGCACCCTATATTGTAGAGGGTTACATGGATAGATGTACTCAACTAGGGCCTTACCGATGCAAACTCTGAGGCAGGAACTTTCTTTTATTGTAGCTATATAGAATCAGAATACTAGGACTGGAAGGGACCTCGAGAGGTCATCGAGTCCAGTCCCCTGCCCTCATGGCAGGACCAAATACTGTCTAGACCATCCCTGATAGACATTTATCTAACCTACTCTTAAATATCTCCAGAGATGGAGATTCCACAACCTCCCTGGGCAATTTATTCCAGTGTCTGACTACCCTGACAGTTAGGAACTTTTTCCTAATGTCCAACCTGAACCTCCCTTGCTGCAGTTTAAGCCCATTGCTTCTTGTTCTATCCTCAGAGGCCAAGATGAACAAGTTTTCTCCTCCTCCTTATGACACCCTTTTAGATATCTAAAAACTGCTATCATGTCCCCTCAATCTTCTCTTTTCTAAACTAAACAAACCCAATTCCTTCAGTCTTCCCTCATAGGTCATGTTCTCTAGACCTTTAATCATTCGTTGCTCTTCTCTGGACCCTCTCTAATTTCTCCACATCTTTCTTGAAATGCGGTGCCCAGAACTGGACACAATACTCCAACTGAGGCCTAACCAGCGCAGAGTAGAGCGGAAGAATGACTTCTCGTGTCTTGCTCACAACACACCTGTTAATGCATCCCAGAATCATGTTTGCTTTCTTTGCAACAGCATCACACTGCTGACTCATAGTCAACTTGTGGTCCACTATAACCCCTAGATCCCTTTCTGCCGTACTCCTTCGCAGACAGTCGCTTCCCATTCTGTATGTATGAAACTGATGGTTCCTTCCTAAGTGGAGCACTTTGCATTTGTCTTTATTAAACTTCATCCTATTTACCTCAGACCATTTCTCCAATTTGTCCAGGTCATTTTGAATTATTACCCTATCCTCCAGATTAGTCGCAACCCCTCCCAGCTTGGTATCATCTGCAAACTTAATAAGCGTACTTTCTATACCAATATCTAAATCGTTGATGAAGATATTGAACAGAGCCGGTCCCAAAACAGACTCTCGCGGAACCCCACTTGTTATGCCTTTCCAGCAGGATTGTGAACCATTAATAACTACTCTCTGAGTACGGTTATCCAGCCAGTTATGCGCCCACCTTATAGTAGCCCCATCTAAGTTGTATTTACCTAGTTTATTGATAAGAATATCATGCGAGACCGTATCAAACGCCTTACTAAAGTCTAGGTATACCACATCCACCGCTTCTCCCTTATCCACAAGACTCGTTATCCTATTAAAGAAAGCTATCAGATTGGTTTGACATGATTTGTTCTTTACAAATCCATGCTGGCTGTTCCCTATCACCTTGCCACATTCCATGTGTTTACAGATGATTTCCTTAATTACTTGCTCCATTATCTTCCCTGGCACAGAAGTTAAACTAACTGGTCTGTAGTTTCCTGGGTTGTTCTTATTTCCCTTTTTATAAATGGGCACTATATTTGCCCTTTTCCAGTCTTCTGGAATCTCTCCTGTCTCCCATGATTTTCCAAAGATGATAGCTAGAGGCTCAGATACCTCCTCTATCAGCTCCTTGAGTATTCTAGGATGCATTTCATCAGGCCCTGGTGACTTGCAGGCATCTAACTTTTCTAGGTGATTTTTGACTTGTTCTTTTTATTTTACCTTCTAAAACTACCCCCTTCCCACTAGCATTCACTATGTTAGGCATTCCTACAGACTTCTCGGTGAAGACCAAACAAAGAAGTCATTGAGCATCTCTGCCATTTCCAAGTTTCCTGTTACTGTTTCTCCTCTCTCTCTGACCAGTGGGCCTACCCGCTCCTTGGTCTTCCTCTTGCTTCTAATGTATTTATAAAAAGTCTTCTTGTTTCCCTTTATTCCGTAGCTAGTTTGAGCTCATTCTGTGCCTTTGCCTTTCTAATCTTGCCCCTGCATTCCTGTGCTGTTTGCCTATATTCATCCTTTGTAATTTGTCCTACTTTCCATTTTTTATATCACTCCTTTTTTATTTTTAGATCACGCAAGATCTCGTGGTTAAGCCAAGGCGGTCTTTTGCCGTATTTTCTATCTTTCTGACACATCGGAATAGCTTGCTTTTGGGCCCTTAACAATGTCCCTTTGAAGAACTGCCAACTCTCCTCAGTTGTTTTTCCCCTCAGTCTCGATTCCCATGGGACCTTACCTACCAGCTCTCTGAGCTTACCAAAATCCGCCTTCCTGAAATCCATTGTCTCTATTTTGCTGTTCTCCCTTCTACCCTTCCTTAGAATTGTGAACTCTATGATTTCATGATCACTTTCACCCAAGCTGCCTTCCACTTTCAAATTCTCAACCAGTTCCTCCCTATTTGTTAGGATCAAATCTAGAACAGCTTCCCCCCGGTAGCTTTTTCAACCTTCTGAAATAAAAAGTTGTCTCCAATGCACTCCAAGAACTTACTGGATCGTCTGTGCCCCGCTGTGTTATTTTTCCAACAGATATCTGGATAGTTGAAGTCCCCCGTCACCACCAATTCTTGGGGATGTAAAAATCATCCAGAATAGTTAAACAGGCACAGTGAGGGGCTGCTCCGGCATAGGCCCTACCTCGGGAAGTGGATGGTGGGGACTGCTCTGGCATTGGCCCACCCCACCTTGGCTGGTGAGGGCTGCTTTGGCTCTGACATGGCCAGGGTCCTGCTGGCTGGGCCGTCATGGAGGGGAGCCCTCTGGTTAACTGGTAAGCATGCTAGTAAGGCATATGCTTACTGGTTAACCTTCAACATCCCTAGTGTGTAAGCCTAGTATAATGAAGCAGATATGACTGACCTATCATAACTACTGAAATAAAACCCCAAATGTATTTGTATTTCTTCTTTTTATCTGCCACTACATATTGATCAGAGATTGTCATTGAGATGTTCAAACTGAAGTATTTTTCCTCAAATGATTACAATTGTATTGAGACCCAACAATGTGATGATCCAAAATACATCTTTCATTGAATGATCCAATTCTGTGAACACTTGCTCACTGAAACAATCCTTGCTTATGAGAGTATGCCAACTGAAATCCTTGCAAAATGTTCAGAAACACCCAGATACAAAAATAGGGAGTAGTGTGGTCTAAGTGGATATGGCACTGGCCTGAAATTTAGGAAACCAGGATTCCATCATTGTCCTGAATGACTTTGGACAAGTCACTTCACCTCTCTATGCCTCAGTTTTCCTATCTATACATGGAGAGGAATGATATTAGGTCTTCCTTGGTAGACCATTAAGCAATGTATGGCAGAAAAATGCCGTAAGAGCCAAGTTCTATTATTTGATAGTCAAACAGAACTTTTAAAAATGCAAGAATATCTAGCCATTCTTTATCATCATTGTTAATATTTCATAAACAGCACAATAAGTTGACAACTAACCTTTGAAAATCTTCCTCAGATATAACAAGGTTATAAAGGAAAAAAGGATCAGAATCATCTGTCAATTGGACAATTAAGTCCTAAAAAAAAATGTTTAAAGATCATTTTAAACAGTATAAATTCATTAAATTAATATATTCAGACAATGCCCAAAAATGTTTTAACTTTTTATAGTAGTAAGAGACACCTCTGACCACTAGTAAGAGGGACAAAACAACATCAATTATATTACATTTTAGGGCAATTCCTATTTTAAATATTACAGAAGAGAAACTACCTCCTAAAAAGAGATTGCAACCTTAAAGCAAGACCACTAACTTTTAGCAGCAAAAATTTCCAAAGCCAACATATCTTCAGACTATATTTGACAGTTCCAAGTACAAATGATAAAAATGGACTGCATGAAAATAGAATGGAAACCAATGGATAGTAACTACAAAAAGGCAAACTAGCAACTGAGGTGGAGTTTCTGCGCTGCAGAGAAGCATAGCACAGAATTCACAGGCTCCAGGACTATGAGGTCATTACACTAGTGCTTCTTAACCTTTTATCTTTTGCAGACCTCTAAAAATTTCAAATGGTAGTGGGGATCTCTTTGGAAATTTTGAATGGAGGTGTAGATTCCTTTGGAAATCTATCATCTGTATATATAGACCGGGGCAAAAGGGCCTCCATGGGCTGGATCTGGCCCGCCAAGTGGGTTTATCCAGCCTGCAGATGTCCTCCCACTCCCCTGCCCCCAGCCAATCAGGGCCTAGGGAGCGTGCAAAGTCTCCCCTGCCACCAGCGGCGCAGCGTTTAGAGTCAACCACTAGGATTGACTTTAAGCATTGTGTACCCCTTGCAGGGCAAGGGAGGGAGCGAGAGACTTCGTGTGCCCACCTCTCCCCCAGGCCAATCGGGGTCTGTGGGCGGAGAAACATGGAAGTGCCCTAGCCCCACCCCTTCCACAGTGGCTCCCCCAGCTAAAATTATTGCCCACCCCTGATCTAGATGAATTCTGTTCTGTCAGTTTTCAGTCTTAGTCCGCAGACTAAGGGTGTTAAATATAGGTTAAGTGAATAGTCGATCAACTTCATGAATTCTTATCGGTTACTCAACTATTCTATACTCCCCGGGGGTGGGGCCGGCAGCCAGTGCACTCTGGCCCCACTCCCAAGGAGTCCCCTGCCACGCCGTGCTGCTGCCTCTATATCAGAGGCAGCAGCGTGGAGTACGAGGCAGGAGCTGGTCGGCGAGAGGAGCCAGTTTAAAAAAACAGCTCGCCTCACAGACTGGCTGCCTGTCGCCCTGTGCTGTTGCCTCTGATACAGAGGCAGCAGTACAGGGTCACAGCAGTCCCTGTTCAGAGGGAGATCTGAGCTCCCAGACCGGGTGCGAGCCAGAACTGAGATGGGCTACTGGCCAGCCTGCTAAAACATTTACTGACAAGAGGGAGTGGAGGGGTGGGAAATACGTGTCGTCTATAGCATTAGCTGATAAGCTTTTGTTTATCGGTTAATCAACTATACTATTACATCCCTACTGCAGACTCCCAGGGGTCAGCAGACCACAGGTTACAAACCACTCCTTTAAACCAATGGTTCCCAACCGCCGGGCCGCAAACCACTGGCTGCTGGGCCTTGGCACACTCCCCTAGCGCAGGGCAAGTGTCATGCTAGGACCCAGTGGCAGCAGCAGGCAAGGAAGAAGAGATCACTGGCTTAGGCCTGGCAGCAGAGAGCGACTTGCAGCCTCTGATTGCAAGGACTTTGGGGCCAGGCTTTGGGCTGGATCCGCAAGCTTCAGCAGGGAAGGGGGAGTGGCACTGCTGGGCCTCCAAAGCCCGGGCTGCAGCCGGGAGGGGGAACCTCCAGCAGGGCTGGTCCTACTACTCCCCAGGAGCCTCTCTCCCAGAGCAGCTCCCCAAGCCTGGCCAGCCTCTGCCTGGTCCAACCCCTGTCCCAAGGCAGGCAGCACTCAGGGGGCAGGTAAGAGAGACCCCCCACTCCCCAGGGCCCCCACCCCCCAGGCTACATGGGGAGGGTTTGGCCCTGGGCTGCTCCCAGCAGAGCTGGCTGAGATCGCTGCCCAGAGAAGCTGCCAGCAGTTCCCAAGGAGTGCAGGGGGAGCCAGCTGGGGCAAATAAGGGGGGTGGGGTCAGAGGGAACAGAGATGTGAGAGGCAGGAGAAGGATGCAGAAGGTGCTGAAAGAAGGTTAGGGGATTCAGGGGGGACTTATGGGGTAGATGGGAGCAGGGGTGCAATGGAGGGACTCTGCGAAGGGAAAGAAGGGATGCAGGGAGAGGAGACTGGTGGGAGCAAGAGCAGCCTGGCTAGGGAAGGGAGACACACAGGCAGGGATTATACAGTAGGAGAGGGGGAGATACACTGGCAGCTCCCCCACCCCATGAGACAGGAGGGAAGGAGAGGGCAGATGTGACTGGTGGTAGCACTTGGGGGCACCAGCTCCTATGCCCCGACAAAATTTTTGAAGTTGCTAAATATGCCCCCTTCCCTGTGGGTGCCCCTCAATGCACCCCTCCCTCTGCAGGCACCAGTTGCCCCTGGGGGGAGGGGCTGTCCCACCCAACAGCCAGAGGGAAATTCTTTCTGATAATTTTTATTTAAGTGTTGTAGATATCTGCAAACTCTGATTCGTTATGGACTGGTAATATTCATTATTGCAAAAAATGAATATGCAAATATAATGATGCCAGTTCGCCAAAAGCCTGTGAATGGGTTTGCCGGTCCATGGTATAAATAAGGTTGGGAACCACTGCTTTAAATCCACCCTTTCACCCTTAATTTTGGGTTGCTCTTGTCTCCAAAGTAAGTTACATGCCCCTGTCTCTAAAATACATGCTCAATTCCTGCACTGTGGGAATTTTCCCCCAGTTGAGAGCATGGCTTTTAAATTCCCTTTACATTTCTGTGGCCATTTTATACAACATAAAGGGCTGGAAAAAGGGTGAACAAGTTATCCTGAGATCTTAAAAAAAAAAAAAAAAAAAAAAAAGCAAGCATGTTAAGGATGTTTAGAAGTAACAGTATGGAACCAGTCTTTCAAAGGTGTTATGATGATAGCTATATATGTTCAAAAAATATCTAGACTAGCTATCTACAAAATTACAATGTATTACATTCACCATATCATGAAAAAGTGCTTGTTTTAATTAAATAGAAAAGGGAATGGTGTGAAGTTCAGACAACACATCTTTAAAATCAACAGCTGAGAATTCTAAAGTAAGAGTCAAACAAAGATGGGTCAGTGCTGGGGGGAAAAAAAAAAAAAAAAAAAAAACTGTTACTAGCCATGGGATCTCTAAAATGTTGTGGTTATCAGCCCTCAAATATAAAAGATCTATGAAACGGAAAACCTGAGATAAAAGACTAATAAGGCAAGGAAAAAACCTAAAGCAATGTGTCAACAAATCTGAATACTAACAGCGGATTTTTAAGACCTTAACCTACTAAATGACAAATGTAGTAAAACTTCATATTGTTCTCTCTTTACATATCAGTAAGAAGATATTTAAAATACTTAAGGAAGAGCAAGCACCACGCACCTTTTTATGAACAGGATTAGATGTTGATTGTAGCTCAATCCTCACTCGAACATTTATCCTCCTATTTAATAAATATCCAACTGTTAGGGTATGTCTGCACTTCAGGATAAGGTCAAATTAAGATATGCAGCTTCAGCTAGGTTAATTGCATAGCTGAAATGGAAGTACCTTAACTTGACTTTTGGTGCTGTCCACACTGCAGGAAGTCGAAGGGAGAACACTCTCCCTTCGACTTCCCTTACTCCTTGTGGAAGCAGGACTACCGGCATTGACCGGAGTGCTCCTCTCAGTTCGAATTAGCGTGTCTCCATTACACTCACTAATTCAAACCCTGGAAGATTGACAGCGGCAGTTTCAATCTTCTCTGTAGCACAGACATACATACCCTAAAGTACTACAGTATCAACAAACTGAGAACTTGTTCTTCAAACAATTATTTAATTGTACACTAAATGCAAATGTCACATAAAAGGAAAATTTATATCAAATGTCAAGAAAGCTTTCTTATCACTAAGGAATAAAAGATTGTAGAGTACTACAAGTGAAACACTGGAAATGCCGTAACTTAAATACATAGGTGGAACTGTTAGCAACAAGGCTAGTCCAATACTTCACATTATAACACCCTGCTTTAAGTTGCTTATAACTTTAGCTGAAGATTCAGGCTGAAATGTCCCACGCTAGATGCTTATAAAGACTGATTTTTGTTACAGTTTCAGCAAAAATATAGCAGCTATTTTCAAATATATGGGAAAAGTATATTGTTTTGCCCACATTAAAAAAAAATCTTACACCAGTTGCACTGAGTGTCCATGCTTTAGAGCAAGGGCTTGAAATCTGACAGGGATGTACCTTTTGCTACACCTATGAAAAACTTATAAGCCTCAAACATTTCAATATGCACTTGCTCAACAGAAACTTGTTAGAAACTGTCAGCTAAATTCTCCAACATTGCTATGCACAATGAGCTGGACTTTCCTTACAATTGCTGTGGATTCCAGTGGAACAGGCACCAGAACAGTGAGAATAAAGTCTCAGGTGTTTGCAATGCTCCCCATGCTGGAGCCCTGTCAATATGGAGTAAGAAGAGTCCTCACTCATATGCAGAAGGGACTAGAACTGAATCAGGATGGGAAATGGAAGTAATAGTCTGGAACAAGGAGATGGAAGGATTGCCAGCTTCTGGGCAAAGAGGAGCTGGACATGCTAGCTGCTTCCCGGAGCCATGAAGAGCCAGAGCAGGCAAGGAACCTGCCTTAACCCCGCTGTGTAGTCCACTGTTATTTTAGTATCCCAATCAGCAGTGCTGACCAGAGCAGCCAGGATCACTTTTTCCCAGTGACAAATCAGAAGCCTAGCAAATCCGGAAGCTGGGAGTATGCGAGGGACGAGGAACTTGAGATTAGAGGAGGTGCTTAGTAGAGATATAACAGTGTGACCGTTTAAACAGTTAACCCGATAAGCACAAGCCTATCAGTTACCTAACGGTTACACACCAGCTCCAAGCCACATTTCGAGGGAGCCAGCTGCCACCTGCGCTGCTGGCTCTGCAGTATAAAGCTTATACTGCAGAAGCCCACAGCACAGTCTATGGGAATGGGGCTAGGAGCCACCATGTAACCACTAAGATTTTTAACAGTTAGATGGTTACATAATTAACTACTTTTTAACATCCATAGTGCTTAGGCCAGGGGTGGGGAACCTCAGGCCCCAGGGGCTGCAGGAAGCACCCCAGCTTGCCTGGATCCAGCTCCCAAGGCTCAGCCCCTCCCCCCCGCCTTCCCCTGCTATTCCACCGCAGGGCTGGAGCATTCAAAATCTACTAGGCTGGGCCCCTAGGCTCTGGTGTGCAAGGGGAATGTGGAAAGTGTCATTCTCCTTTTCAGTCAGGGACCATGTTAGTGAGGGGTGGGTTGTGGATTTTTTTTTGGTTGGTTGGTTGGTTGGTTGTTTTGTGCTTCTCACTTGCGTGCGGCCCCCGAATAATTTTTCTGGGTCAGTGGCCCCACCCAAAAAAGGTTCCCACCCTGGCTTAAGGGAATATGAGTTTAGGACAAAGAGCCTGGTGGGAGATTGGCATGAGGACTCCAGGCAGGGAGACTAGGAGCCAGTATAGGGGAAAAACTGGGACTGGCTAGGTACTTGGACTTGAAGGATAGAAAGCCAAGGAGCTACAGCAGTGAGTTTGAGGGAAGAAAGACAACTCTGGGACAGAGATAGGCTGGAGGGGACAAAGCAGAAGGATTTGTGACCACTAGAATATACAAGATTCCTCAGTCTCTGTATACTTCTGCTGTTAGCCTACATCTCTGAAACCCCCTGGCAAAGTGTCTCTCATTCACCCTCTAGTAGTGGTTGTTCCCCCAACAGTATGACAACATATTACTTCTATATGTTACTACACTGTTAGCCCAAATGAAACAAAACTAATCTGAATCTATAGTTTGTAACTCTGCCGATGAACCATATGAGTGTCTTTGTGACTCCACATTATGAAATTACACCCAAAAATAGACGCTCTCCACTGAGCCTAAGTTTCTGAAATTGGCTATATTTCACATTGATAGTATTTCCTTAAGGTTGAAACTTTACTCTGACTTCCCTAAATATCATCCGCCAAACCCATTACTTAGGAACTCATTTGCTATATTCTACAAGTCTAGTTAATGGATTTGATTCCCAGCACATGCCTTCAGATGACATCTGGTTGGGTAGGCCTGAGAAAAAAGTTCCTGGATTTTAGGATGGAAAAAACTCTGGGGAGATGAAATACTTCCCCATTCTAATTCACACCCCAGATACCATTGTGCAAGGAAACTGAGAAAAATTGCTAGTACTATATTATCATAACACTTCTAGGGTTATAAGTAGTTTTTCTGGTTGGAGTGGAACAATGATCATACCACATTAAAGTACAAGTTATGTATCTTGAGTGAATAGAGAGACCAGCTTGCTGAGAATAGGTCTACAACAATGAGAAGTCCTGTGGCACCTTATACAGGATCAGATTTATTGGAGCATAAACTTTCATGGGCAAAGTCTTTGCCCACGAAAGCTTATGATTCAATAAATCTGATTGTGTATAAGGTGCCACAGGACTTCTCGTTGTTTATGCAGATCAGACTAACACGGCTACCCCTCCCATACTTGTCTACAACAATGGTTTTCGACCTGGGTTTCATGGACCCCAATGGATCTGCAGACTATGTCTAAGATTTCCAAAGAGGTCCTCATCTCCATTTGAAATTCGTTAGAGATAAGCAAATGAAAAAGGTTGAAAAACCACTGATGTAGCGTGAATAAATTCAGTTTACAAGAGATCTGCTCTGGGCATCCGACTGTAAACGCCTTGTCCAGTATCTGCAAGCGCTCAGCCCAGGCTGGGGCACCCGGGAAATACAATGCAGCAGTGCGCAGCCCCACAGCGATCAGACAGGATCGCTGTTTTGTGTACGTGGGAGAAGCCATGGCAATCCCGGCCACTCCCCGCGCAGCGAGCCCGCTGGGGGTGAGCGCCCGGCCCTGCGGCAGGCCAAGGATAAGTGGCAGAGACCTCAATGGGGCCGGGATTTCACGGGCCCTGTGCCGAGGTGCCCGGGCTGCAGAGGAAACGCTGCAGGCTCCCCCAGCCCTTTACGCGGACGCTGTTGGAGGAGCCCACCCAGGGTACCACCGACCCTCGGCCCAACCCGGGGTCCCTAGAAGCCCGGGAGGCCCCGAGCAAGGTCAGAGGCCACCCATGTTGCCGAGATGGGATAAACGCTCTGCCCCGCAGCCTCTCCCCCCGGCTCGGGGCGGCTGGCTGCCGGGCCAGGAGAGTGCCCTGCCGGGCCGAGCCCCAGCCCGCTACAGGAGCCTCGCTGTGGCCGCGCCTGCTCTCACCTGTCCTCGCAGCCCTGGCACTTCACCTGCACCGGCACCAAGCGGCTGAACAGACTCTCCGCCGCCATCTTGCACTTTGAGTTTGGCGCTCGGCTCCCGCGGGGGCGGGGCACCAAGATGGCGGCCGAGCCGGCGGCGGCCGGGGGCCGCGGGGCTCCCTTGCCCGGCCGCTGCGGTTACTTCGTGGAGCGGAAGAAGCGGTTCTGCAAAATGATCCCGGCTGAGGGGAAACGCTTCTGCGGGGAGCACGGGCAGCAGGAGGTACCGGGCCGCCCCGGGGCAAAGGGCCCCTCACCTGTGTGGCTTCAGGAAGGGGTGGAGCGTCCCCCGCCCTCAGGCTCTTTTATAGCCTCTATGGACGCGCTTGGCACGTGTCCCCAGGGCGAGCGCCATAGAGGCAGGCCAAGCTCGCCAGGTGTGTCTGCGGGCTGGGGAGGGGCCCAGCTTGTCTCCCAGTCCCAGGGCACCCCGGCCTGTGAGGGGGAAGGCCAGGCCAGGCCAGCGCAATGCTAGGTCTCCGACTGGGAGTCAGAGCGTGTTGCAGCGGGGGTGCCTGGCTGAGACCCTCTAACTAGCTCCTCAGTAGCTTCCCGGGGGAGCAGGGGACCTTCTGTCTACTTGGCTGTGCTTCCAATTATGTGTACATCTGGTACGGCCTTAGCCAGCCATCGCCTCACGAGCCTTCTTGAAACCTCATCGCTGCTGGCCTCTGCCGACAGAGCGAGCTAGACCCTCCCGTAGGTCAGGGCTACTCAACCTTGGAAGCCCGGGGGCCACAATGATCCTCACAGCACATGCCCAGGGCCGCATCTTCATTGGGGTCGCATATACATACAAATATACAGGGCTCGACAAATTAGTCAATCTACTCACCCGGGGCGAGTAGATTTTAAGCCGGCACGGCGCCGCAGCGTGATCAGCACATGCGCCACGCGCCAAACCGCACGGCTGGTGGGCAGGGCTCGCCGCCGCTTGTCAAGCCCTGGAAATATATATGCAAATAGCTTCTTTCACACTGACAGGCATGAATACAAAGATTAAGGCAAGACTACACAACATGCAGGCCCTATTTAAGTCAGTTCCACTGATATTAATAAAATGCAATATTGACTCGATTTCCACCCATACGACAGCACTTTTCATGAGTAACGACAATCCAGGAATTTAACTACTAAAATGCATTATCAACAGAAGACCATTATATTGACTACTTTTTTGTTTTGACTCTCACCTGTGGGCCGCATGTTGAGCGCCGCATAAACCAAATGGCACCGTGGGCCGCAAACAAGAGGGCTGTGAGATGTATGTGGCCCACCAGCCGCATGTTGAGTAGCCCTGGTGTAGAGTAATTCCTGGTGATGTATACGCTGACCATACATCCTGATTTTTTCATCACAGTTCTGAATTTAAATACTCTGTCCCGGTGCCCCATCAAATAGTGAAATATCCCGCTGGACATTTCACTACTTGATGGCGACACCAGCTTGCAGGAAGAAGCAACCAAGAAATGGCTCTGTGCCATTACTCCTCATACGGCGCAGCAGCCTCCTCTCCCTGCATCCAGCAGGGAGTGTGGGCAGCTCCATTGGAGCTTTGCCAGCGGGCAGCCAGGCTGGCTTCCGGTAGTGTGCGGCCTCTCCCTCTCCCCGCAAGACCACCTGTGCCACATAGGGGCCAGGTTGAGACCGCCTCTGCCACACAGGGTCCCAGTCAGGAGGCACTGCCTCCTCCTCCTGCAGGGTGCTTGTTAGTACAGTGGCTGCTGCTGCCAGTGGGGCTGAGTGGGTCCAAGGCAAAACCCCGCAGAGCCGCTTCTAGACCTTCATGCCTTGAAGCCCAGCAGGAGCTGCGCAAAGCCCAGCTGACGTGCTGCAGGGTGGAGTGCACTTAGGCTTGGAAGGTGCTGGGACTGGAAGTGGAGGTTGCCCGGGGTGCTATTTTTAGTACAGCAGTCCCGGTCCCTGCAGGCGGCTCCAGCAGCTTGACTCCAGCTGGAGCTGTGGGGGCTTGTGGGGCCAGACCGCGGTACTAAAAATAGCACCACGACCACCACTCCAGGCCCCGCAAACTGCTTTCCATGTCGAAGGCAGAGATGAGGGAAGGGGCAGGAGAAGAACTAAGGGGGAAGTGAGGGTGATAAAGGGGCTTGTGCTGAGGTGGAGAGCAGGGCAGGAGAAGAAAGGGGCAGGCACCAAGGGGCAGGGTGGAGGAGAGAAAAATGCCAGGGGGCCAAGAGGAGACAATAAGGAAAAGGGCAGGAGGGGGGGAAGGGAAGGGAGGTGGAGGTGAGAGAAGGGAGTGGACAGGGTGATGCTTGGAGATGATAGGGGAGGGACAATGGCGGCAAGAGGGGAGGAATGGGTGCCAGGAAAAGAGGGGTCGAAGGGAGGGGTGGACATGAGGAAGGCAGGGGATGGAGCAAATCATGTGTGAGGGCACAGAGGGGCATGAGGGGAACTAGGGCAGAGGTAGGTGAGGGGGTGGGCACCAGGAAGAAAGAAGGCAAGGAGAGCAGGGGCAGTGAGGCAAGGGGGAGGTATTAGGAAGGTGCAGGAGTAAGTAAAGGTGCAGATGCTAGAGAATTGTGGGGGTGAATCAGAAGGGCAGACATGTGGAGGGGAGGGACAGGCACCAGAGGAGTGAAGCAGGGCAGGTGTGTAGAGGGAGGTGTTACGAGAGGAGATGGGGAGGGGTAGCTACAGATGATCAGAGTGGGGCTAGAGGAGGGGTGGACACAGGGGGAAGAGAAGGGTTGGTGCAGGGGGTCAAGGAGGATAAGGAGGGGGGGCAAGTTCCCAAAGGGCAGGAGCCAGACAGCAGAGGTAGGTGAGGGATAGGGGGGCAGCAGAAGGGACCTGGGTAGCAGATTGGACGTGAGGAGGTTGGGAGACATGGCAGCAGAGGGGAAAAGGGAGAGGTTTATAAGATATTTATTAATAACTTGGGTGCCACAGTGGCACACATCTGAACTAGGGATGTTAAATATCGGTTAATTGAATAGTCGAGTAACCTTGTGAAATTTTATCGGTTAGTTGACTATTCTATAGTCCCCAGGGGCGGGGCCAGCAGCCACTGTATCATAGGCACTAACATGGGGTGCCAGGCAGGAGCTGGTCCGCGAGGGGAGCCAGTTTAAAAACCAGCTCCCCTTGCGGACTGGCTGCCTGTCACCCTGTGCTGCTGCTTCTGAGAAAGAGGCAGCAGCATGGGGTGGCAGCAGTCTCTGTCTATGAGGGGGGAAGGTTGAACTCCCAGACCCGGCACAAGCCAGAACAGAGCTGGGCTGCCTGCCTGCCTGGCTCTTAATATACTTGAATTACAGAGCTGAAATGGGGGTAAGTCCTGGACCCAGTGTGAGCCAGGACTGAGCCAGGCTGCCTGCCTGCCTGGCTCCTAATACACTTTAAATGCACAGTCAAGCAGGGGTAGGTCCTGGACCCATCGCAAGCCAGGACTGAGTCAGGCTGCTGGTCAGCCTGCTAAAAATTTTACTGGCAGGGAGAGGGGGAGAGGGAAATGCATGTAGTCTATAGCATTAACCTATAAGCTTTTGCTTGTCGGTTAAGCGACTATACTATTACATCCCTAATCCAAACAAGAGCACATGAACTCAATACTGGTGCACAAGACAAAATTCACTCCGCTCATAGGAGGCAAATCTTAGCGGGAACAATCCTTCCCGATGAGTTAATGTAATGTAGTGGCACAAATTGGGTTAATGCAACTACAGGATAGTTGCATGGGAGGGTCCTGTGGAAGCCAAACCCATTCCTATTGATAGAGGACAGTGGGAGGAGTTCTTAGAGGGGTCACATGACACTTACTACTTCTGGTCTTGTGTCCATCTTGCCCCTTGGAGTACTACCGCCAGTGGTGGGGGCTTCTTGTGGCAAGGGGTGTGGCTAAAGAGGTCAGGGGGCATCGTTAGTGTGTGTCTAATTTTGGTTCAGAAAATGTGGTCACCATAGTGATGTATAAAGGCTTTCAGTTGCTCGGTGTTCCTTCATCCATCAGCCAGTTCAATTTCCTCATTTCTCTGACTGAAATACAACTTATTTTTCTGTTTGACCTATAATTCCAATAAATCGAGGCTAACAAGTTATTTTTAGTCACTGACAGACATAAATCTGAAATTACTACCATAATCATGTGCTAACTATATAAACATTTTCTTTCCAACTAGGAAGAAAATGACAGGAAAAGAATTCCATGCCCTCTTGACCCAAAACAGTAAGTGTGTTTTATATATGTTTGTATGTTCATTGTTAAAATTATTACTTTTTGTCATTGCTCACGTCTCTTTTTCTGATTTTTAGCACAGTATATGAAGATCAATTACAAAAACATTTAAAAAAGTGTAATTCAAGAGCAAAGCCAAAGCCTGTAAGTGATATAATTTAAATTCTACTTCTCCAGATAGTCATATTAGACTAGTATAAACCAAGTAGTGGCACGGAGTGGAGGAAGGGTGAATTTGTGCATTTGTTCAAAGTTCCATAGGCTGCAAAGTCAGAGGGCCATGACCTGCCAACTTCTAAGCAGTTGTCCAGTCTGGAGTGTTACCTGGTAGGGCTCTTGCTACAGTTCAAATGCAGAGGCGCCCTTATAGACTAATCAAATAGTTGATGGAAATCCCATCGACTATTCGATGTAGTTAATTAATCTAAATTTAACATCCCTAGTGTAGCAATCAAAATATTAAGTCAGCTCTACTTTTGTATTTATTATCCTTGAATAATATTGTTGATGGAAGCAGTCCACCCATACCTTGTCATGAAATTGTCTAGTCTACTATATGATAAAAGCATTGATTTCCTTGTATAGCTACATGATGTAACTGGCTTTTGCCCATAATTGAGAACTGGATTCAGAAATATATTCAGTGATCCAGATGCCAGTGTGCTGCATTATACTTCTTACATAAGAACATAAGAACATAAGAACGGCCGTACCGGGTCAGACCAAAGGTCCATCTAGCCCAGTATCCTGTCTGCCGACAGTGGCCAGCACCAGGTGCCCCAGAGGGGGTGGACCAAGACAATGATCAAGCGCTTTGTCTCCTGCCATCCCTCTCCAGCCTCTGTCAAACAGAGGCCAAGGACACCATTTTATCCCCTGGCTAATAGCCTTTATGGACCTAACCTCCATGAAATTATCTAGCTTCTCTTTAAACTCTGTTATAGTCCTAGCCTTCACAGCCTCCTCTGGCAAGGAGTTCCACATGCTGACTACACGCTGTGTGAAGAAGAACTTTCTTTTATTAGTTTTAAACCTGCTACCCATTAATTTCATTTGGTGTCCTCTAGTTCTTCTATTTAGGAACTAATAAATAACTTTTCTTTATCCACCTCTCCACCACTCATGATTTTATACACCTCTATCATATCCCCTCAGTCTCCTCTTTTCTAAACTGAAAAGTCCCAGTCGCTTAACCTCTCCTCATATGGGACCCGTTCCAAACCCCTAATCATTTTAGTTGCCCTTTTCTGAACCCTTTCTAAGGCCAAAATATCTTTTTGAGGTGAGGAGACCACATCTGTACACAGTATTCAAGATGTGGGCGTACCATAGTTTTATACAGGGGCAGTAAGATATTCTGTGTCTTATTTTCTATCCCTTTCTTAATAATACCTAGCATCCTATTTGCCTTTTTGACCGCTGCACACTGTGTGGAAGTTTTCAGAGAACTGTCACGATAACTCCAAGATCTCTTTCCTGATTTGTCGTGAGCTAAATTAGCCCCCATCATACTGTACGTATAGTTGGGGTTATTTTTCCCAATGTGCATTACTTTACACTTATCCACATTAAATTTCATTTGCCATTTTGTTGCCCAATCACTCAGTTTGGTGAGATCTTCTTGGAGTCCCTTACAGTCTGCTTCTGTCTTGACTATCCTAAACAGTTTGGTATCATCCGCAAACTTTACCACCTCACTGCTTACCCCTTTCTCCAGATCATTTATGAATAAGTTGAACAGGATTGGTCCTAGGACTGACCCTTGGGGACACCACTAGTTACCCTCTCCACTCTGAAAATTTACCATTTATTCCTACCCTTTGTTTCCTGTCTTTTAACCAGTTCTCAATCCAAGAAAGGACCTTCCCTCTTATCCCATGGCCATGTAATTTACACAAGAGCCTTTGGTGAGGGACCTTGTCAAAGGCTTTCTGGAAATCTAAGTATACTATATCTACTGGATCCCCCTTGTCCGCATGTTTGTTAACCCCTTCAAAGAACTCTAATAGATTAGTGAGACAGGATTTCCTTTACAGAACCCATGTTGACTTTTGTCCAACAAATTATGTTCTTCTACATGCTTCACAATTTTATTCTTTACTATTGTTTCGACTAATTTGCCCGCAAGTTAGACTTACCGGTCTGTAATTGCCCGGATCGCCTCTAGAGCCCTTTTTAAATATTGGTGTCACATTGGCTACCTTCCAGTCATTAGGTACGGAAGCCGATTTAAGGGATAGGTTCTTTCTGATGATTACTGTGCTGCCAACACATCTGTTTGACTATATAAATAGGGATGTTAAGAGGCGGGTAATTGACTGATTATGTAGTTGATGCAATTTGTATGTGTACTTTAAAAGTATTGGGAGCCGAGCGTGCAGGCAGCTTGGCTTCCACTACATTTAAAATGCAGAGCCTCAGCAATCCCGGACCGGTCTGAGCCAGGCTTATTTAGTCCCAGCTTATGCCAGATCCAGCAGCCCCTGCTCTCAGCCAGCCTTGGCTGCCATGAACAGAGACTTTGTTCACAGTGGCTGGGCCGGGCCACGGCATAGACTGCTGCCGGAGCAACCTCTGTTCGCAATGGCCAGGGCTGGCTGTGGGCAGAGGCTGCTGCAGGGGCAGCCTCTGACCGTGGCTAGCCTGGGCCACTGCAGACAGGGACTACTTCACGCAGCCTCCCTGCCCTCTCATCCGCTTTTGCAGTGCTGGGGGGAACCAGCTTTTAAGCTGGCTCCCCCCCTTGCTGCCTCTGATACAGAGGCAGCAAAGGGCGAGGGAGCAAGTAGCTGAGTCAACTACCTGATAAGTTTAGGCTTATCAGCTACTCGACTACTCACCTCCCTAAGTATCAAGCTTAAAATATGCCTGTATATATGAAATGGCAATAATCAAGAAGCTTAAAGAACAACTGCTTGAAAAGAGAAATTCCTTTGATTACTGATTTTTATAGTACAAATAAGATACAAAGAAAATGCTAGCAGATGACAGGACTCTGCCTTGCAAAAGCATTACTAGTGTAGTGCTTGCTATGGGGCTTAGTCACATTGAAATCTGTCAGGCTAGTCATGTTAGTAAGCACTGCACATACTGGAGAGTGCTTGCACAGTTGGGTCCTAAAACAGTCAGAGAGATCATCTTTTCTCAGAAATAGTTTCTTCATTTGTAATGATTTGACTTCTCCTAGGTGAATTTCTGTAAACACACTGTGAAGCACTTTCTTTTGCTTCACATGCTGTTCTGTCTTTCTTTGGTTTTCATGCTGTGTGTTTTTTTGTTTTTTTGGTTTTTTTACTAAGGCCTACTTTGTTCAAGATATTAATGCAGGATTAAAAGATGCAACGGAAGTACCTGAAGAACAGGTAAGTCAATTTCTGTGTTATTTTAAGGAACAAATAGATAAAATAAGAGGAGAGCCTTTCTGTTTTCTGTATTTTTTTTCCAGCAGTTACCAATTTCTTCCCTATCTAAAGAAGAATTAGAGGACTTAATTAGAAAGCTGAAAAAAGCAAGTAAAGGTGAGTCTGCTTAATTTGAAAATATTTTAAATTGCTCTCGCCAGAACTGATCAATATTTCATGGCTTTTTGGAATGTTAAATATCTTCCAGGATTAAAAAAGAGGAGAGATTAATAAGAGTGCATATTTTTGTCACTTCACATGATCTGAAATTGAAATCTTATAACGGTTGAAGAACTGCCTAGATGACACTGTTAGCTAGTACTTTTTCCCCATGTCAGTCTTATTTGTTCTCTTGAGTAAGAATTAATTTTGAATTAAATTTATTACTTTTGTTTATGTTCGTCTGTGTGCACCATTATTGGATGATGACAGCAGAGCTCTGGGAAAAGCATTTATTAGTAAACTGTTGTTTCTGAACCATTAGTGAGCAATCATGCTTGTGTTCAATGTTTGTCTAATCTTTTTCATCCATGTGCGGAAGAAATGTTACGTGCAATTTTTAATAATTTTTTTCACACATTTTTGTGTGTGAATGTGCACCACCAGTAGAAACAGAAAACCTAGCTGTGGGTGCTCTGATAATCAGCTGGGCAGCATTTGACTCTTTCCTGAGTAATTGCATAAGCTTACAGGGAGCAATGCTTATGTTGTAGGTTATTTTGCTGGTGGCAGAAAATAGGGAAATTTTCACATTTTGGATTAAAATAAAAGATATATGTTTGGGGTTTGAAGGATTTTACCTATAAGATCATAATTTTGAGGTGTCATCTTGTGGACCTAAACTATTTGATAGTATTTCTTTCACTTTTATTGTTCAGTCTATAGACAATCAAATAGTCTGCATACTAAGTACTGTGTTGCAGTCATAGCAATATGCAGGTGAGAGCCAGATTAATATTAATTAGCCTTTTTAATTGAACCTATAAAGAGTGCTTTTGCATTTGATGCAGGTATAAAGCCAATTCTTAAGGATCAAATGTTGTCCCATCAGGCCTTACAAGAAGCCTTAAATGACCCTAAGAATGGAGAGTCTGCTTTCAAGCACTTGAAGCAACAGGTATGGTCATTGCTTTACTAATAGCTGTGGTTGTCTTTACTGTAGTTTTCTTATGGATTCCACTGATCCATACTATCAGTTATTTCATGTTAAGGAAGTTTTACAGTTGCAGACTGTACCCATTGCAACCAGTTTAAGTATTAGTGTACTCCTGTTTATCCAGATGGCTGGGGGGGCATTAGAATGTTTTAGATACACTGGAATTCAAATAAACAGACATGCTATTAAGTAACGTAGGGCTACATGGAGGACACACTGTATGAATTCCCTTTATTCAAAATCCTAGTTAACTGGAATTACACTGTATCAACCACCTACTTTGTCCATAAGTGCTTTGACATTGTAGGTTACCCTAACCCTAACAAGCTTACCTTCTCATTCATGAGACTATTCAGTGGTCCCCAATGCGGTGCCCGCAGGCGCCATGGCGCCCGCTGGAGCATTTATGTCCGCCCGCCGAGTGACCAGGGCCGGCCCAAGCCATTCTTGCGCCCTGGGCCCCGAGCGTGTGGTGCATGCACGGTGCCGGGCACGCGGCGCATGCGCAGTCCCGGGCGCATGGCGCGTGAGCGGCCCCACCCCTGGGTGCCCGGCAGCCCCAAAAGGTTGGGGACCACTGGACTAGATGATCCCCTTCCCTGAGAGAGGTTAAAAACTCTTGAGATTTGCCTTATGGTATTTTCAGGGAATTGTGCTCCTAAGTAGGAGGATGTTTATAGGGCACAGATTGAGTGGAGGGTGCGAACTTCCAGCACAGGAAACCCTTGAAATTCTTGGGAAAGGGAAACCAGAGAATGACTAAGGCAAAAGGGTCCATGAGAATAACAATAATTACTAACTTCTATATAGTGCTTCAATCGCTTGATCTCAATATGCTTCATCTTTTTTAATTAATATAGCCTCACAACACTCCTGTGAGATAGGGAAGTACTATTATTCCCATTTTGTAGGTGAAGGACTGAAATGCAGAGAATCTAAATAACTTGCCTACTGGCAGAGCAGAAATTGAACCCTAGGTCTCTCCAGTGCTAGGTTAATGCTCTAAGCACTGTTCTCTTAGTACCCTTCTGCTCCTTTCTATAATGCGTACAACTGCAATAGCTAAAGAGAAGGCTTTGTAGGAGGTGATGCTTCACGAAAGTCCAGTGGAACATCCATGTGACTTTTGCAAGGATTTTTTGAGAACAATACTCCAATGTACACCTGGTTCCTAACTTTACCTCAAAAACCCAGTGGATAAGATTCTATGGGTGTTAGAAGAAGGAAAATAATGTCTTATTTCCCCTGCACTCTGGATCCACAACATCTTTACCCCTGCATTAATGAAAGAGATGTTGACATACTGCAGCATGGTTATTTAATCAATAAGAGCTATGGGAGAGGCTGGTGACTGAGAGTTAAGTTAGCATTTTTCCCACAGAAGTCATCAGAGTGTATCTTTTTCTTGGTTCATAAATAATCTTTTGAAGTTTGTAGGCTTCTATATTAGGTTACATGGAAAAATTACATTTGCTTGGGCCAGGAAGATGTTTTATTGAGTTTGGAGCTGGACGAGGAAAGCTGTCTCACTGGGTTGATATTGCTGTACAAGATGCTGAAAATGTTCACTTTCTGCTTGTTGAAAGAGCAACTACACGATTCAAGGTAAGACGGTCTGTTGTCGAGTTGGCAAAGCCTTATTTTTGGAATTGTTCTTGGTAAATGTGGCCTTTGCTCAGAAAGTCTTGTTACCTTTTTAAAAAAAGGTGAAATATATATACATATATAAAAGGCTCTGAAAAGTCTAATTGGTCCTTATTGTAGTTATAAGTTATGTCAGTAACGCAGTGGGGGTACAAGATGTCTGCTGACTGATGTTGAACATGTTCGTGTTCATTTGAAAGGGGCTGGTTTTGTTTTCAGAAAATTAATAACCTTAACACATTCTTGTAATTTAGTAATTCAATGCCCAACACTTCTTAATAATGTTATATCCTATTTGCACAGGTAGATGGCAAACACAGAAAAAGAGACTACATATTTGAAAGGCTTCAAGTTGATATCCAGCACTTATGTTTAAGTAAGTTGCTTACTTAGCTTGTATAACAGCAGTAATAGGATGGTTGCTTAAAATTTTGATTGTATAGTGCCAGAGTGTAGGAACATTTTACACTTAGGGTAGATTAATTATATTAATGTTTAGAAGACTGTTCTCAGTGTTTTGGTAAAACAAAAGGAAAAATATGTAGCACTTTAGAGACTAACAAGATAGTTTATTAGGTGATGAGATTTCGTGGGCCAGACCCACTTCTTCAGATCATATTCTGTCTGACCCACAAAAGCGCTAATAAACTATCTTGTTAGACTCTAAAGTGCTACATATTTTTTCCTTTTGTTTTACCAAGATCAGATTAACACGGCTACCTCTCTATTACTACTCAGTGTTTTGGTCATTTTATGTTGTACTTTTGTTTTCAGTTACTAGATGGGGATTATATATTTTCAAGATAATTTGTACACATAGTGTTAGAAGTTACAGGACTTTATTTTGGGGGCAGAAACACCAAATAAAAGGAAACCTTAACAATCTCAGGGTTAGAGGTTTTCACTCGTGTATTTTAGCTGTGCGGTATTTTGATAACAACTATCATTACTGAGTGAGGCAAGTCTCAGATATCCTCAAAACAACACTTGGACTCTGGAATACCACATTCAAAAGGGTACTGTTAACAGTCATGTTTCTACTTTATAGATAGTGGGTGGTTTATGGTGATGTATAGAAATTACATTGGTTAAATGCGTAAAAGTGATTACCACATCCTAACCAATATATTCTTATACATTGGCAGTATGATTCAGGTCTTGTATTTAATCTGAAATAAATATTTATTTCCATGCCTTTCTTTATGTTGTGAAAACTTAACTGGATCCATCCTTTGGGCTATGGATGACTCAGGCTATGTCTAGACTACAGAGATTTGTTGGAAAAAAGGCTGTTTTTCCAACAAAACTTGAGTTACGTCCACACTGTGAGCGCATTCTTTCGACAGTAAATCAAAAACAGAGGGCTTTTTGCGCAATTGGTAATCCTCATTCTACGAGTTAGAAGCCTTTTTGCGAAAGAGCTCTTTCGCAAAAAGGTGTGTGTGGACAGGTAAGCGGGAGTTTTTTCGGAAGAAGAGGGAAAAGGAAAAAGCACAGGTGCCCTGATGGCCATTCTGTCCATAGCAATCACTGCTTACATGCAAGATAGCATCCAGGCAGTCTGGACGCTATCTTTTGAAAAAGCACATTGCTTTTCCAATGGGCTTGCTATGTGGATTGCTCTTGCAAGAAGTTTTGGAAGATCTCTTCCCAAAAAAGCTTCTTGCGCAAGAAGCCTGTAGTTTAGATGTAGCCTCAGTTCCCATCTGGTGTACCACAGTAGTAGAATATACTGTAGTTGTTTTGGTACTACAAATTTACTTAATTCCTTACAGGTATAGTTTCATAGTTAAATCATGTATGTTCACATCATACAGATGGTTGAATGGCATATGTAGGACAAAAGAATACAGAGAATAACATTTTATAAACAATAAGCAAGAATGTTTGCTAGTGGGTGTACACACAGAAGGAACATGGTGTATATGTATACACTTCTTATATTTATTATCTCAGAACTGTACATTCACTTGGTTTTCTAAAAGTTACATGACAGTATTCATCCATGGGTAGGACAAATGGTCTTATTAAAGTACAGGACTAAGAATATCAAAACCTGAAACTTATTACCAACTCTGCCACAGGCTGTCACTATGATTTTAGACTTGATGCCCAGTCCTGCTCCCAAAGATTTTAATGGAAACATGGTTTTAAGTTCTCCCTTAGTTCCCCATTTGAAGCATAATTGGGAGACTAGATCAATTGATGTTGGTAAACTAGAGATACAGAGTATTACTTTACCAGAGTGGAATACATGGATATTAACTTGGCCAGCTATGTATGAACAGTGTCTTCTGGAGCACTGGGGCTTTTGTAGTATTTGACGGATTATTGATTTGCTCTCTGTTAGGAAATTGTTATGGATAAATTAAGTTTTGATTGATTTATTCACGAAGGAGACATACCAAAAATTGCTTGAACTTCTCACAGTAAGCAAGAACTACAGGCTCAACCTCTGAAAACCAGTACTCTCCGGTCTGGCAACATCCATCATCCAGCAGGACCACAAATTCTCCTGGACCAGAGAGCCCAGAGCCCAATGGTAGGAGGTCCAGCAACCCAGCTGGGTGCATCAGGACTGGAGCCCCATAAAAGTACTGGTGCCAGACCAGAGAAGCCCAGCAGCCCGCAGCAGTGCAGGGCTGGGAAACCTTGGATGCTCAAAGCAACATGGGGCCAGGAGCTGAAGAAACCTGGCTGCCTGTGGCAGCGCAGAGCCAGGGCCAGAGAAGCCTGGCCTCCCACAGCAGCATGGTGACACTGAATTCCAGCAGCCTGCACCATCGTGGCGTTGGGGGCCAAAGACCCCAGAAACCTGCAGTAGCTCAGGGCCAGAGAATCGCAGCAGTACAGGGCTAGGAGAGCTGGAGAACCCCAGACAACCCTGGGAACCAGGGCCCGGGGGGCAAGTGGCTGGAGGGCATGCAGCCCGGCTGGGGAAGGGGGTAAAGGGAGTGAGAGGCAGAGGGCCAGCTGGCTCTGGCCAGTCGCAGCGACACCTCCCCTGGTCCGGCAAACGCTCTCTTTCATGTCTCCAGGGAGGTTCAACTTGTATTTTCAGAGTTTTGTACTTTCCTGCTTTTGTACTGATGTACAAAGAGAAGCTTTGACTCTTACTGCACTGGGAACATCACAATGTTTGCAGACTAGAATGGAATATGTAAGAAAACAACAGATATATTTCCAAGCAGCTAACAATGAATGTTTTTAAAAATTCCCTTTTACATGAAACTTATACCCTTTGCACAATTTGAAGTTGTTGAAAAGGAAGAAAAATATGCTATTTAAACATATTGTATAGCTAGTCTTTTTAGTTGTCGATAATTTTATTTTGTTTTCATCTTGCCCTTTGAAGATACAGATAATTGAAGGGTTTTAATGAAAAGGTGTTGAGTGAGGAATTTTACTTGAGTTTTCTGACTTATTGTTTGTTATGTGTGTTAGACTGATATTACCCAGAAAATGGTGTCCAGCTCCAGTAATTCAGGTTCTGTTTCTTTCAGATAAAATACCTATTCTTGAGAAAGAAAAGCTTCCTGTGGTAGGAACTGGAAAGCATTTATGTGGTGTGGCAACAGGTATGAACTATACAAACGCATTCGTGTAAATGCAGCTACAAAGTGGAATGCCAATTCTAATCTTCTTGAATAATATGATGCTTCTAACAGTTCTTTTGCAGTATCAGTTGTGTTGCAAATATTCATTGATTTTAGTTTAGAGGAACACCAGTTGAATGATGGTAAGCACAATGGAAGACAAGCAACAAGGGAGTTTATCCAGATAGAAATAAAAGTTAATTGTTGTATATAGAACAATGAAGAATAAATGTTTTATGTAGCTATGTTCTTAAACTGATACAAGTATGTTTTTCATAAGATTTCTTCCTCTGGTCTAGACTGACACAACGATGTAGGAAAAACAACGTTCTGCAAAACAGTAACAGCATCAGCACTCACCCATTGAGCGTTTCCCCTTTTCATTGGCCGCTAGAGCCTGTAGACACAGTTCTTTTTACAAATGGGGCAAACCCCTCCTGTGGATGGGTTCCCTTTCATTTGGTAGCTGTTGAGCCTGCTTTTCTTTTTTGGTCTTACATCAAGCTGGCACCTGCCTCTCAGAAGTACTCATAGGCCAGTTCTCTTGGCTGGTCTTCAGCAGTTCAGCCCTCCTGCCAAGTAACACACACAGTCTCCCCTTCCAGGATATATAGTCCAAGTTCTTTTTCAGCCATGGTATGGGGCTATATTTTTAAGGCTTCTCCCTCAAGGCACTTCTTTCTTTGGGCTAGGGCCCATCTTGGTACCCTCATCTGGTGTCCTTTTCAGCATTCTTCCCTGGGCTTAGTCTGCAGCCAAACCAGTAGGGCCCATGTTGGTACCTTGGCCTGGTCTAGCCAGATTCCATGCTCAGTCCCCTGTGGTTCAGCTTGCCCTCTCTGACGTTTCAGTGGTCCTGTTGCTCTTCTATTCAGGTAGCCAGGCATCCAGTCTTTTTGCACCCTTCTCTGGGCTCAGTTGTGTCTAATGATCTCACTGCAGTGAGATGAACACCAGGACTGTGGCTATCTAGTCAGCCAGTCCTCCGTTGTCAAGCTCCACACAGCAACTCAAAGCTCTAATCTGCTGCTTGCCTTTTTTCTGTCCCCTTAATGGTTGCACCAGCAACTTGGATTGGTTGCTCTTCTGCAGCTTTTCCAGGCTGGAGGACTTCTCACTGCTCTGTTCTGGGACAGAGTGATGCAGGGCCACAAAGCCTCCAGCAGGGGGGTCCCTAGACCTAGTCTACCCCACCACAACATCTTCAATAAGATAATTTTCAACTTGTTCAAGATGTTTTCAAGCAATTTTTTTTCAGCATTACAACCTATTTATATGGGTAAAGGTATTTTGGGTATGATAGTGAGTGCATGTGTAAAGAAAGTTTGTATGTCTGTGTGTCCCCCAGTTGGGGGGACAGTGCACCTCTCCCCAGCTGTGCTTGCTGCAGCTGCGGCAGCCATGAGAGATACTTCTCACCTGGCCCCATGCTGTTGTGGTGACAGAGGGTGAGGGTTATCCTTTCTCCCTGGGGCAACTTGCATACTGAACCTCTCATCCACAGCCCCAGCCCAGAGCAATGATTTAAATGAAGAAAAACAAAACTTATTTGAGTTAAGACCTGAGCAATGCCATGTATATTTTCTAGTTTCCTCTCTCTCTCTCTCTCTCTGTGTCTGTCTGTGTACACATATATATATAGAGAGAGAGAGAGACTGTTAACCATGATATCTTTTTAATGGCATTTATCATTCTAAGTACAGGTTCAACCTCCCTGGTCTGGCACCCTCAGGACCAGGGAATTTGCCATACCAGGGGAGGTCAATGCTGGCCCCTCTGCTGCTGGCTGCGGTGGCAGAAGAGGGGCTGGCATTGTAAAGGCAGAAACAGGGGGCAGGGAAAGAAGAAGGGCGGTTGCCCTATCCCTGAATGCCCCCTCTCCCCCATTTTTCTCTCAACTTCCTTGAGCTTGAAAGCTGCAAATCAGCTATTAGCAGAGCGCTGGAACCACTGGGAGGCTGGGGGAGGAGTTACTGAGCCTGGGGCTCCCAGTTTTTCCCCAGTGAGTGCTTCAGTCCTGGAGCACCCATAGATGCCGAACCACAGATGTTGCCAAGCAAGGAAAGACCGGATTATAGAGTTTAGGCCTATAAATTGATGGAGGATAAAAGTACACAATCCAACTTCTACATAAACATCCTTTTGTAATAAAAAGGCCAGGAAGCTGCTGAACAAGTATTCTCAAGAATATTGACCACTAGCAGGTTAGGGGATTGTGACAGGGTTCTCAGGGTAGAACCTAGAATCATGGGACCATAGTGTCACCTGCCTGGGTTCTCTCTCTGAGTTCTCTTGTATCAGCAACACCCCTTCAGGCACTGTGATCTCTCAACCATCAGCATGTGAATCCCCACACCCAGCTATATTATGCTCTCTAAGTCCCTCATGAATCATACAGAAAGGCACCAATCAGTTCAGCTCTTAGCCTTGCACCTCAGTCTCTCTTACACTACTCAAGGTTCCCTTGGATAGTGAAAGCCAGTTCATAAGTTCGCCACTCCAACAAGAGGGTAGTGGACATGCAATAGCCCTTGCTTACACTTTAACCAAAAACACATTAACTACAGAAAGGTAGATTAAGTGACCAAATAGCAGGCATAGAGATCAAAGTTGGTTATCTAAGAAATAAAAACAGAATCTAAATTCTAACTTTAACAGATTAAATGAAATTTTAAGCGAACAGTTTCTTACCCCAACAGATGTTGCAGGAGGGTTACAGTTCCTCAGTGCACATACTGCATTCCCTTCCATTCAATCTCTAGTTCAAAGTCTTTGTCTTCCAGATGATTTCCCAAGTGTTGAGATTTAGAGGGGGGGGGTGAGGCCAAGTGGTGATGTCACTATATCCCTTTTTGTACCTTCCTCCAGCTGCTAGAAAGATCCTTGCTGATGTGGGGGGTCGGACAGTCTCCACTATGTATCTGCCTTTTCTGAGAAGCCTCTGGGATATTGGATTCTTCCAGATGAAGCGCGTTAACGCCTGCCTGGCCCATGATTGTTGCTCCTTTGTCCATACTGAAAGGCCAGCTTTTGGCATCTCCTAATTTCACAATATAGTTCAGTAGTACATATATCAATACTTCATAACTTCACATAAAACGATAGTACATACAATCCAAATAATATATCAGTGTACAACAGATCAAGACTTTTAAAATAACTCACAAGGCATGAATTTCACAAAACGTGACATAATTTTATTAACATTAGTGAATATGGGGTCTCCAGGGTGCTATTTTGGAGGTACAGAGTGTCTCCATGGTCTTATTCTGATTTTGTAAGTTCATTAATATTTGGTAAACTGAACTTGAAATATATAAATGTATCTCATTTTAAAGTAACTGACAATATTTTAGTACATTTCATCAGCTTGTTGCTTTTACAATTACTTTGTAAAATGCTTTTATGCTCCCCTTATTTTTGAGGAAAGTTTCTTTCCTATATGTCCAGTATAAATGTAGTACCCTGTTTGAGAACTTCTTAAAACATAGCCATTTGTTCACAGATCTTGCTCTGAGATGTTTGATTGAAAGTTATGCAACCCAATATAATGAAAGAAATGAAGAACCTTCTCCTAAACGTTTCAAGAGTGATAAAACAGACACAGCTTTTAACAGTTCTGCTGATAAAAGGAGTGGAAAGAATGTTTCAGAAAACTGGAAGCCTGTGGCTGGAATTGTTATTGCACTCTGTTGCCATCACAGGTGTCAGTGGAAGCATTATGTTGGCCAAGAGTTCTTTAGAACAGTGGGACTTGGGCCAGTGGAATTCAATTATTTTCAGAGAATGAGTAGTTGGGCCACTTGTGGCATGCGAGAAACCATCACTGAAGCCTCTACCATTGATGCAAAGAGCAAAGATCATAGCAGTGATACAGAAGACCATGACCAAGCACCCAACAGAATTGAATGCAGTTCTGATAGTCTGCAAGGGTAGGTGATATATATATATATATTTTTTTTTGTAACATGTAGAAGTCTCCAGGAAGGTAGAAATAATTGATTAGTCATTTATAGCTGAAAGACTAGATGTCAGGATGTCTCATTTTACAGAAACATGCCCATCTGTATTTTTTACTTAAAATGAAAAACATTAACATTAAAATGACATAATAGGCTTCAAAATCTTATTCCAAAATAGTCACATTTTATCTGCATTGAAGTGCATCAGTTACAGTTTTTATAGTTTTTCTGATCTTGAACCATTTGTGTTAGACTAATTCATGTGTTTTTTTGTTTTGGAGCTAGGCTACTTACTGTTGAAGAACGAAAGCAGATCGGCCATCTTTGTAAACTCTTGATTGACCATGGACGGATCAGATATTTACAACAAAGAGGGTACAATGCTGAATTACAATACTATACAGATTCTACTGTTTCCTTGGAGAATGTACTCTTGACAGCTATACCGAGTCAATGTTCAGTACTCCAACCAACTGTGTAATAGGAGACAGATTTGGAATGAGCAGGACACAGAACTCTACAAAACGTCTGGATTTTTTAAAAACCTTATTCACAGAATCAGTACTTTTACAAAACAATTGTTAGTCTTTCTGTACCTACAAAAGCATTTTCTCTGTTCAGAAGTAGAATTTATGTTTTTCTTCAATTACAAAAGCTCAGTTTGGCAGGTTAATTTTTTTTATTCATTATTATTATTAGTGGTGGCAGAAGCAACAGGTGTACAGTTTTCCAGGTTTTCTGAAAGACAATAAGTTAAAATGTAAGAAATTTATATGCTTAATAACCAGTCTCCATTTTGAACATCATGAGGGTTTTTATTTTGTTTTCTATGCCTATAATTTCATCCCATGAATTCTAACTGTGGAATTGGCTGCAGAAAAACATTTAGCTGGAAATCAAATGCCACCTCATTGTTTTAGTAATTACATTCCCATCCATAAAGCTTTTGACATGGAGAGAAATAAAAGCTGAAATTGACATGATCTCTCAAGTTAACTTCATTATTTTAGCAATTTATTTTTCAATTTTTATAATAAATGGGTTAATTTCATGAGATGAAATATTGATACCCTCTGTTGGGGAAATTTGCTGTTCACATAATAGACACAATAAAGGGACACTGACTAATGATGTGCTACTAAGATAACTCAATCCTGACCTTCATTTACAGCTTCTTTGGATAATTCACTGTCCAGTCCTTATCTCTCAGCAAACAGCGCTAGGTGGTGTACTTTATCATAAGGCTGGAAGCAGAGTGAAATAGCAAATTTATTTCACTTGGATGACTGGATCTTCCTGGAAACACCTCAGATTTCCCCATTACAAATTGGTGCTTTTCCACCTACTGGTGGAAAATCTATGGCTACGTCTTCACTGTGAGTTCTTCCAGCAGAAAATATGCTAATAAGGGCTTATGCTTATGCCTCTCTGGACAGGCATAATGATCTTGCTCAAAATTGGGTTTTTGTGCAAATAAAATCAACGTAAAAACTCCTTGTGCAAAAAGAAATGTCAGAAAATATGCTAATGAGATCACAACTTATGCTAATGAGCCCCTCATTAGCATATTTTCTGACGGAAGAACTCGCAGTGAAGACGTAGCCTATGGGAAAAGCATCAGTTCCTCCTGCTACTCCCTCTTCAGTGTCCCTTATGTTATTGGTCTTCACAGCACATCCAAGAATGAAGGGGCTATTAAGCTCCCCCCAGGCAAAGAGAGGAAAGGACCCACACTCCTCTAGCCAAAGGGTATGTGTACAGTGGTGCAGAAAGGTGTAGTAGCTTCCAGCTTGAGGAGATGTATCCATGCTAGCTGTGATTGTGCTCATGAGCTAGAAATAGAAGTGTCACTGCAGTGAAACACATGACAGGAGAGGCTTTTCGGTCAAGTATATTATCTATGGTCTTAGACATGATCATATTAAGGTGTAACCACATTTCTGTTTTTAGCATGCTCGCTCAATTATGTCTCCTCAAACTGGAATTCACACCTTCCAGCTCCAGTGTAGACACCCTAATTCTGTGTGATTTACCAGCATTGTAATGCTTTGTAATATTTTGTATTCATACTCTATTTATGGACAATACAAATTTCATACCTGCTCTGTTGAGTGACTCTTGAATATACATATGCATAAACTGAATACCAAATAGTTCCCGTTCCTCCTCCTCTTCAGGATTCTCACATGGGGGAAGTGTTACCTGCAGTTCCAGTGGGTTGTCTCTGAAGTTGACAAATCTGGTAATTCATCAGAAAAAACATTACTTTGGGAAATCTTGTATCCCATAAGAGAACAACTGTTTGAAAACTAAATAGGGCTGCATTGAGTAGTGCATCAGCAAAAGAACATATAACTAAGGGTAAATTCTCAGGACACTATCTTTCAGGTAGTTTCTATACTTAATGATATTGTGGTATGTGTTTGTTTTAACTGACTTATAGAGAGTCTTTATCTGAACATTATATCACTGCTTAAAATGGTTCCTATGTCACACTTGTAGTTCGTACAGTGTAACATGGAATCGCTATCATGTTTAATAGTTTGTGCACACACTTGAAAATTTAGGTCTTAATACCTGTGGTAAACGCCAAAGCCAATTCAAGCAAATCTGGAATCTCAAACTGAGGGATAGTTCTTACTATCCCTATGTTTAAATACATGTTTGTACTGCACAGTAAGATAATGTTATACATTTTCGTTATACTTTGACAAAAAGATATAAAAGCAGATGTTTATTCTGAAACCAGAACAATAGTTAACTTAGATCTATTGCACATAACATTTTTTGGTTTTGATAATAAAATGATCTGTTGCAGAGTTTATGAATCCCTAGATATAACAACATCCACAAATAATTTGAAAACAGAAATTGCCATACTAGATCAGAGCAGATGGGTGTGTACTTGGCTGGCTATCTTGAGACCTGGCTGCACTGCTGATTTATCATGGTAGTTCAAGCAGTGTTTACACAAGTACATATAGACAAGCTTGGTATAACACCCTACATCAGGGCTACTCAACTTTGGCAGCCCTGGGGCCCACAATGTTACTCACAGCACATTCCGAGGGCCGCAACTTAAGTGTGGTTGCATATACATGCAAATATATATGCAAATAGCTTCTTTCACACAGACATGCATGAATACAAAGATTAAGGCAAGACTACACAACACACAGGCCCCATTTAAGTCAGTTCTGCTGATATTAATAAAATGCAATATTTACCCGATTTCCACCCATATGACAGCACTTTTAATGAGCAATGACAGTCCAGGAATTTAACTACTAAAACTCATATCAACAAAAGACTATTATAATGACTACTTTTTTGTTTTGGCTGTCACCCACAGGCCGCATGTTGAGCCCCGCATAAACCCAAACCACACCTCAGGCCGCAAACAAACGGGCCGCATGTAACCCACGGGACACATGTTGAGTAGCCCTTCAGGTGCAGACATGGCCTTAGTCTGGCATCCTGCCTCTAAAAATGGCTAATACCAAGTAGTTAAGAGAAAGCAGCAAGAATCCTGCCTTAGTGAAAAGTAAAAGAATCTGCCCATAAGGATTCAAAAGTTTTTCCCTGTCACTTCCTGGTTAGTTTGTGCTGAAGCATTAAGATTTAACTCATACATTTTTATCAAATATAAATGAATATTTTCATTATTCATATCCTAATATCTAATCCTTTTTTGAAGGGTTCTAGGTTCTTGACCACACTCATACCTTGTGGCATTGAATACCCCAGGTGAAATATACATTTTATAAAAAGTTCTCCTTTTATACGTTTTTAGTTATTGCTTTTCAATTTTTGCCCCTTGTTCTTGGGTTTATGATAGAGGCTAAAATAATGATACCTAAGTATTCCACTGAGAGCCAGCATCCACAACCCCCACAGATCAGGAAGAACCTAAAAATTCCCTTAACTTTTCGGGACCCTAATCCACATTTTCAATTTATCCATTTTGTGAAATAAAATAACTCAATACCGTCACACAACTTTTTGGACCAAAGTCCTTCCTAGCATAAATTTGTAATTTCATTGAGTTCAATGGGCTATACCACTTCACACCAGCTGAGGATCTGGCTCCCATCTCTTCTTTATTATGCAACATTCTGCACCATATAATGGAGGGGATTCAGGTACCTGCAGTATTGATATTTTACCTGAGATTTGTCATTTGTTGCATGCAAGCAGGAATATCCCGAAGTCTGTTGTTGCTGAGAACAAGAGTGTTCAGATTTTTCATATTACTGATGGTTTCTGGTAAATAGGTTATTTCATTCCGTTGGAGCCATAAAGTATGTAGGTTCTCCATTCTGTAGAAATAGAGGTTTCTATATTTAATCCAGCATTAGGAAATACTTGATTAATAACCATTGATTTAAAAGTTTCAGCAGGGTAGCCGTGTTAGTCTGTAATAGAAAAATCTTTAAAAACAACTAATAGTCCTGCAGCACCTTAGAGATGAACAAAAATGTAGATGGTATCATGAGCTTTCGTGGGCACAACCCACTCCTTCAGATGAATGGAGTTTAAGGGGTCCAGGTTCCCAGGTTCATTTCCAGGGTCCAGGTTCTTTCTTTTTCTCTGCTATTTATTTGGAACCTGTACTCCTTAAATTTCATTCAGCTGAAGAAATGGGTTGTGCCCATGAAAGCTCATGATACCATCTATATTTTTTGTTCGTCTGTAAGGTACTGCAGGACTATTCATTGTTTTTAAAGTTTTTTCATTGATTTAAAGGACTTGATTCACTTCAACAGTCATTTTTCTGATCTAAAGAATGCAGCAACTCTTTAACAGTCTGGGAACGCGTATTCTGTGTGCAAGTTAATGACAGAAAGGTAAGGGAGATGTCATTTGATTCATTAAATTCTGTAGATTTTATCTGAACATTATTTATATTGCTTCTTAAAACTGTTCCTATGTCTGACTTGTACTTTGTAAGTTTAACTAGTGGGATGATTAAGTTTTAAGGGATGCAGATGTTGGCATCTGCATCCTTGGCTCATGTGCATGTTCAATGGTGTCACCCTATGGCATGGCCAAGTTGAACGTTTCTACAGCAAGATTTGATTTGACAACAGGAATGTAATCTCTTAATAATTATCAACTCAGTTGCAAACAATTTTCCTTCTGAACAAAAAAAATAGTTCTCACACTGAAATATTTTGCTTTGAGATATTCCAATTATTTTAATAGTATAAGTAGATGATGGCATTTTAAAATAAGTAGCACAATGTTAAGTAGCTTGCTTTATTTTGTTAGCTTTAGAACAGAGTTGGGTAATTAGATTTTCAGTGCATAGAATTAAAACTAAGAAGTATTTGGTTTGGGTTGTTTTTTGTTTGTTTGTTTGTTTGTTTTGTTTTTTATTTTACCTGTCAATGGTATCGGGGAGTTGCTGAAGTTTGTTGCTCCCCATGTCTAGCCATTCTAGACTTGGCATGTTCAGGAGAGCTGAAGGGATGGCAGTAAACTGGTTCATACTCAGATCTACATGGTAAAGCTTCTTTAGATCACTGAGCTAAGTAGAAAAGGGAAGGCTCATTAGTATAATTCTTTAATGCACATTTGTATTAGATGGCGCAGTAAGTGATGTTTTGTCACAGCTGCAATTTAACCATCTTGGCCACAAATCTGAAAAATTCTAAAAACACTATAACATGTTCTGGAATAGTAGAATTGCCAGACAAATGATTCTGAGTTGTATGAGATAAGAGCGAGGGCCAGAATCTCATTTACACTATTACTCCTCTGATGTAAAGGGACTTTAGTAAAATAAGATTCTGGTCTAGCGTCTTAGAATTTATTTTAGTCAGGAAATATGCACTTGACCTCATAGAATATTGCTAACTGTGCTAGTTAAACAACAACCAGATGGATTTGGTAACTTTGGGTATTCAGTTAATATTTTATATTTATTTTAAAGCTTCCCAGTGGATTTTACAGACTGAATGTTTGGACTTGCAAGGCATTGAGCATACTCAGTCTCCAGTGAAGTCTGCGGGAATTAAAGTTACTTTAATAACTGTCAGGGTTGTGATTTTTGTAATGCAAATAAATAAATACAAGTATTTGGTTACTTTGTAGCCAAGGGACTGCTATGGAGATAATGGACCCCTTTTTTATATATATATAATCAGTTATGATTCAGCTCAAGTAAGTGGAAAGCAAAAGTTATTACTCTGAGCTGTTCTGTGTCTGCACCACACAAACCATAATCACAAGCAGCGTTCTTTATAGGGAGACCAACAACTGAATAGGGAGTGAATGAATTATGCCTGGGCAACCAAACCCACTAACCCTCCAAGCAACACAACAACCTTTGAGAGATGTGGTGTCCTGCTGAGGCTTGGGGCTTCAGCTCTGCTGCTGCTGAAACTTGGGAGTACTGGCAGGCATGCCTCATGAGGCAGAAGCCCCTCCCCCACCACCTTGCCACTGGGCAGAAGCCCAATCTCCAGAGTATGGGGGAGAGAACTTCCATGAGCCAATCTTAAAGGCTTTGTCTACACTATGACTTTTTCCACAAGAGGCAATGCAAATGAAGCAAGGATTAGCCGTGGCCATTTTGCGCAAAGACCCCTTTTTCCACAAGATCCTTATGCCTCTCCGTTTTGCGCAAAACGGCCACAGCCACACTGCCTGTTTTTGTGCAAAAACCCCTAGCACAAAAACAGAACAAAAGAGAGTATGCAAATGAAGCATGGGAAAATGCTAATCCGCGCTTCGTTTACATTGCCTCTTGCGGAAAAAGGCATAGTATAGCAGTAGCCTAACTGTAAAAGAACCACTTGTGGCTTGCAATTTGGCCACTCTGAACTATGTACTCATCCTTTACAGGTGACTTTACTAAGATCACAGTTGAGCCAGTGAGCCAGATCCTCAGCTTGTGTAAAACAGTGTAGTCCAATTAAAACCAATGGTTTGATGCCAGTTTACCTTTGCTAAGCATTTTCTTTGTGCTCCCCTGTAAACATAGGCAAAATTAGGCTCAGTTCCTGCAAAGTTACTGATGTGGTTAATCCCATTGACTCCAATGGGACTATTCATATAAACATGCACGTGTTAAATATCTGTAAAATCAAAATCTTAAAAATAAAGTGAAAACAACCCATCTATTAAACAGGTCATGCAAGACTTTCCAGTAGAAATGCAATGACATTTTAAAGTCCAAGTTCAGTTCTTTCCTGAGAATATTTTTTGGCTAGTGAAAACATTTACTATACACCTATAAATAAAAGTAATTGTTTTTCTCAGACCTGAAGTGGAAGGTCACAGATATCCCTGTTGACAGCCAGTTCCAGTCTTCCCAGGCTGATGCAGTTACTTAGCTCTTTGGGAACAGACTTAATTTTATTATAACTGAGAAGCAGCTCTTGGAGGTTAGGTAGCTGGCCTGCAATGGCAATAATCAAAGAGAATACACCTGAATATTTATTGTGTCTGAAGAATAAATTGAACTGTTTAGCTGTGAAGTACTGATGTTAAACTGTATTGTGTTGGCTCACTGTAGTATAAGTGTTCTTGGTCTGCTTATTGAAAATAAGGTTGTAGATAATGAAAATTATGGGATTGGGTGTGGTGGCTGCTTAATCCTGATGAGTGCTCCTAGTAAGTAATACAGAAGAGTTGTTTTTGTTTTTAAATACCACTCACCAATCTCTTTTGGTAGCTTTTCAATGGCATTTCGGGATAGGTCCAGCACAATGAGATTTTGAAACCTTCCAATGAATTCAGGAATTTTCACCAAATTAGTTCTGTGAATCTGCCATTCCTGGAGGTGGTTCAGTTTGAGTAAGCAGGAAGGTAACATCTAAAAATAAAAAAATAAAATCAGAAGGAAATCCCATTTGATTATTGAACGAAAATGCACTGTTAGTTTAGTAAGATTTTGAAAACATGGATGTTTACACTAGAGACGAAGGAAACAGTTTTGTTTTTCTGATCACTACAGCATACAACATGTAGAAATTAACTCCCATTACACCTCAGGAATAACTAGCCCTTCTCTTTTCTCCCAGGGTACGTCTAGACTACATGGCTCCGTCGACGGAGCCATGTAAAATAGTTTACTCGGCATAGTCAAAGAAACGGGGGTTTAAATAATCCCCGCTTCATTAAAATAAAAATGGCCACCGTGCTGTGCCGACTGCCGCGCTGTGCATCTAGCTGATGCGGCACAGCACGGCAGTCTAGACGCAGCACGGTTGACAAGGGAAGCCTTTGTCGACCGCGCTGGTAAACTTGATGCTAAGTCTCATCAATGCAAGATCCCAGAATCAAAATAAACAAAAATGTTTGAACTCAAATGATTATTAATGTCTGTCGTGAATTTTATAACATTTGTTCAGAACAAAAGGACAATGTTAGGTAACTGCACTATAGAATGCATGTTTTATATTAACAAAAGACCCACCTATACCATCCCAAATGGTACAGCATTTATAAACAATTGCTTGCTATAAAATTATTATAGAGTAGATTTAGTATGTGGTAGTGTATTATACAGGGTTTGTGTGGAATAGAGAACCTGCAGTTTGTAGAGAATTAAGTCTGCCCCAAACTGCTGTGTAAGACACATCACCTCCCTCGACTGGTGTAGCTATGACTGTTACACTGTAAGTTGAAGTCACCCTTCACCAGGCTGTATCTGATTCAGCTCCCATCAATGCCAATGGAAAGATTCCCAATGACTTAAAAGGAAAATGACTTAAAAGAAAAAGCAGGCATCTTGTCTTCAACTTCTCATTCATGGTGGACATTGGAACTAGCATAAAGCCAGTTCAACAACCAGCAGGGAGCGGCAGAGCCATGTCCCATGTACTGAAACCACCCCGTTCTGAGAGCTTCTCTGCCACCTTCAGAAAGAGAAGAGAAATAACCCTAATAAATCTTTTCATTTTGTTTACAGCACATTACAACATATGTCTGTGCAGTTCTGGGGCAGTAGCAAAATTAATACTTGTTAGATTAAAGACACAAGATATAAAATACCATTACGTTGTTCTGTTCATGTGAGAAGACATTTTGGGCTGTGGGTTAGTGGTGAAATTACTTAGCATTCAATAGTCTACTGTTATAGTAAGCATGTTTACTTTCAGTACAATCGGGTTTTATTTACATTCAAAGCAATAATTCATCTCTGATCATCTCTGCATAGTGCTGAGCATACTGTGGGTACTAATAGATGAAAAGTAATACTTAATTTTGTTATTCTCTAACCATGCAACCCAAGTTCCTGTTAATATTACCTTCCATTCTTCTTGTTCTATCTTTAATATAACCCTTCCAGCTTCAGTGATGACTTTTTCTTTGAGCTTGGCTAAATTGACTCTTTCTTCCCATTCAAGTGTCAGTCTACAGGACAAAGAACTCTTTTTAGTTGTGCAGCTATTAATATGAGCAACATTTACTATGTCATTTTGATTGCCTGACGTAGCAAAGAGGCAACTTTTTTGGCAAGAAGCCATTATGGAGGTCAGACAAGTATTTATCTTCAGAGGATGCTAGATACACTTTGGGAGGGCAGGAAATGTAGCAGTTCATTGGCTTAGAGAATTCTAATGTCCTGGGTAACATAAAAATACTTTGCGATTCTGTGGGTTTGTATTTTAAACTCTGCATGAAGTAAAATATTTTATAGAGAGAAGCTAAATTGTTCCATCACGTTTTATACTGTTTCACCACAATCAGCAGGGATGGGGGAAATAATATAAGGCACTGGCTCTCAAAGTGTAGTCCACGGACCACTAGTGGTCTGTGACTGTCTTGCAGGTAGGCCGCACACTCAGAGCAGGCCCAAGTGGTTGAAGTACCAGCACTGGCTTCCTGCTGGGTAGAGTGAGCCCCCAAGCCTCATAGGTCAGATCCAACTCACGGGGGCAGGAAGTGGCTCCAGATGCTGCCGCTCCCTTTCCCACTGGCTTGAGGAATAGCAATGCAGAAAACTGCTCACCTGAAGCCTTCCCCACAGCTCCCATTGGCTGGAATCCCGGCCAATGGGAACAGCAGGGGGCAGTGCCTGGAGGTGTGTGGAGCCACCTAAATGCCTCCTCCATCTCCCTCATGTCATACCCCACACTCTCACCTCTTCACACACACACACAGACTCTGCACCCTCAGCCCACTTCTGCACCCAACCTCCTGGCTTGATTGCCCATCCCCAGCCTGCTCTTGTATCCATTTTGTCATTGGGGTGGTTGGCTGGTGGTCTGTGGAAAGATTTGCATTGAATGGGGTGGGTTGTAGTCCAAAAAGTTTGAGAACCACTGATACAAGGGGACTGTCCAGCAAATAATTCATTATAAGGGAAACTTGTAGTCTTTCAGGGGTGAGAGAAGCACTAAATTCTTTAGTCTTTTCACTTCTACAGCCTCTAGGTGCTGTAACACAGATTATGCCTACAGGGACAGCAAGCTGGTCACAAACAAAGGAGAGTTGACTTCTTTACATCCATATGTATGATTTGAGAGAGACTGGCGATGGGGTGGGGCAGAGCAGGGAAGGACAATGGATTGGGCCATAGGTTGTGGAGCTTGCTGCCCCAAGCAGCAACTTCATCCACACCACCCATCTGTATGAAGGTAGATTGAATTCAAGTAAAGTTCTTGCAAGTCATAGGCTAAGCAGTAAAGATATCAAAATAATGGTGGCTATTAAGTAGAGACTGTTTCTAATGGAAGGCAACAGAATGTGCTATAAAAACATGACAAATGTATTTTACACTACTGCAGCTCTAAAGACACTGCTGTAATTTGATATATATTCACCAGTAGAATTAACAGGTGCACTAGTTTCTATTTACAGTTGATCTTAATTCTCTGGTTGACCTGAGTCTACAGATTCCTTTCAATAGGAATTTTGCCTGAGTAAAGATTGCAGGATTGGAATCTGAATGTTCCAGAAAAGACCAACCATAATCTCCTATGTTTAGTTTCACATTTCTTCCTAACATTTTTCTTAGGAACATACCTGCCTATAGTCCTTTGTCTGAATTCCTTCTCCTTCCGTAGTTCTTCATTTATTTTCTGAATTCTCACTTCCCAAAGTGTCTTAACAGCAGAGAACGATCCAATGCATGGTGCCATTTCAGTCATGGTTCTTACTCATTCCAGTTCAGTGATAGGGCTCTAATTTTGAATAGCACACTGATTGCCATCATCATCATCATTATAATTCCTATGAGCTGGACATACCAGAAGAAAACATCAAAGTTAAAAAATGGATACGCCTGTTTCATTAATCAGTGTGCAGAGATGATGGAACTCACTCCTATCATGAATATAGAATAGTAGATCATGTTTCCCTAGTTACTTCTTTGCATACTACAAGAAGGAGGAAATAAGAACAGAACAGCAGCCATACTGAGTCAGACAACAGGTGCAGCTAACCCAGTATCCTGTCTTCCAACAGTGGCTAATTCCAGGTGCCCCAGAGAACAGAACAGGTATCCATCAAATGATCCATTCCCTGTCCACCCATTCCCAGCTTCTGGCAAACAGAGACTAGGGACACCATTCCTGCCCATCCTCGCTAATAGCCATTGATGGACCTATCCTTCATGAACTTACCTATGGAGCCCTGTGTGGGTACAAATTTATATCCATGGATGTGGATATCCACGGATATAGATTAGTACCCACAGAAATGTAGGGGCTCCCCCAAGAATCACAGCAGAGAATAGGGATGTAAGCGACTAGTCACTTCCCCCGCCCCTTGCTGTCTCTATCAGAGGCAGCGGGGGGCGGGGGGGGCAGGAGCCAGTGCGGGGGGGGAACTGGCTTAAAAGCACCATCTCTGTGCAAGGCAGGGGGATAGCGGGGACTGAGCACGAGCCAGGAATCAGCTGACCACCAACTCACGCCCAGTCCCAGGATGCTGTGCTTCTGCTTTTAAAATGTATTAAGAGCCTACTGGCTCTTAATACATTTAAAAAGCAGAAGTGCAGTGGTAGAGGGACCTGGCGCAAGCCAGGACAACTGATTCCCAGCTCACACCAGGTCCCCCCCGCTGCACTTCAGCCTTTTAAAATGTATTAAGAGCCTGCCAGCTCTTAAACCCACTGCGGTTCTGCCTTTTAAATGTATTATCTCTTGGGGCCAGTAGCTAACCCCACTGCAGGTCCCCCACTTATCAACTAATCAATGGAAATTCCATCAATTAGTCAATCAGTTCATTAAACTAAATTTAACATCCCTAGCAGAGAAAGGAACAGAATGTGGAGCTGCTGCTGCTCCCCTGTAGTATGGCTGCACCTTCCCAAGCCACAATTCCAGCCCTGTCCTATTCTTTCAGCTGCCTGTATCTCCTGTCCAGAGGCATGCAGGTGAGGCTGGGGCCCACTACAGTGGGTGAGTTGGGGGGGCAGTACAGCCATGTCAGATGATATCTGTAACCACTGGTATAAATGTATATCTATGCAGGGCTCTATTTATCTAGTTCTTTTTTAAATCTTATAATACGCTTAACAACAGCTCCTGGCAAGGAGGTCCACAGGCTGATTGTGCATTATGTGAAAAAATACTTCCTTTTATTTATTTTTAACCTGCTTTCTATTAATTTCATTTGATGACCCCTCACTTTTATGTTATGAAGACTAAATAACACGTCCTTATTTACTTTCTTCACACCAGTTATGATTTTATAGATCTCTATCCTATCTCCCCTTAGCCATCTCTTTTCCAATCTGAAGAGTCCCAGTCTGATTAATTTCTGCTCATATGCAAGCTTTATACCTCTAATAAATTTGTTGCCCTTTTCTGAACATTTCCAATTCCAATATTCAGTTAAGTTGAAAGGTAACAAAAATAAAAATAGCTAGAAGATCATACATTATACTGAGCACAGCATTAGCCTGTGGAATTCACTGCCATGAGCTATCATCGAGTCCAAGAGTCTAATACAGATTGTGAGAATATCCACAGAGACATAAACCAAAATTAAAAAGTATAAGGGCTAACTTTTGTGCTTCAGGGGTCAGTCAGCCTTAACTGCCTGGGGCTAGGAAGAAAGCTGCCCTATAGGCTGGCTACTAATAATCCTGTTATAAGGCTTCTTGAACATTCTGGTACTAGCTCCCGGCAGCCAGGACCCCTGGTCTTTCTTGGGCTTCTTTCTGGACTGATTCCTCTCAGCCATTCTTGTATTGACTGGGTTTTTGTATTTTATCAGTGGATTAAAACCGTGAAGTTCAGATTTGGCACAGAACCCTCCTAAAATGTGGGGCAAGGTTAGATTGGAGTTCTGCATTAACACCTAGCTTTGCAGGGCCATGTAGTAATGCTAAGACCACACTAAACATTGCATCTCTTTTTTATTATAATAAATATAATATAATATAGTTAATATAATATAATGCTTTCTACTTGGTGGGGGCATACTGTCTCAGTCTGAAAGACCTGACAATGTTTTTAGAGCCAGCTAGGCAGCTTGCCCTGCAACAATAAAATTGGAACATTGGCCTTTTCCCTACAAGCATCTTTCTTCCAATGGCCACTGCAGAATCACTTGTTTAAAGGAATCTTTCCCAGCGTGCCTTTCCTTTAGCTGGCCTTTTAAATGTAGCAGACACAAACCAGCTTATGCTCAACAATGGCTATTTGGTACCTACATGCAAAACATTTCTACATCCAAGCTGGCAAGTTTTTCTGCTACGTTTTCCTTTTCTGTTGTTATTGCAGTGGTGTATGCTTTAGCCAGATTGTATGTGAGCACTTACATCAAAGAAATATAGACAAAAGAATATAAAAAGGTAGAAAAAGTATAAAGAATTGACCACTGAAAATGGCTCCTCATTGGAAAGACAGCCGACTGGAGAATGGAGTTCCTCTGGAGCTACACTGAAGTAGAAAAGGAGAATTTGGCCCAATTATTTTTGCACTGCTAATTCTTAACTCTGTTTTAAGAATAGAAGCTGTTGAGAAGGAGCTAGAGGTTCTGACAGCTGGAACACTTGATGCCCAGGAAGGTGTGAGAAATGGTTTAGTTATGGAGCTTCCAAAAATGTCTGAGACTTTTTTGCAATGAGAATGGATGCATCTTCCTCTTCTTCCTCTCCCTCTCCATATGGGTATGAACACAGACATCTGGATGTAGGTTCGCGGAAAACCTCCTCCCACTCCCCATCAGTTCTCCTTACCAGTAACCAACCATGCAACATGACAAAACACGTTCACTAAAGATTTTTAGTAAATAATTAGTAAATGAGATTTAAATTGTTGTTAGTAAGCTCTCAAGTTAACTCTCATTGAGACAGATCAGTCAGTTCCTGCTTTTCTTAGCTATTATTTTAGGCCGTGTGGAGACTAGGAAAACAATATTCCAGCAGTTGACAATTCCAATTCCTGTGCTATAAACTTATGTCAGGAACTATATTTGTTACATGTCTATGATACCTAACATAATGGGAACCTCAAGCCCTGACTGGGGTTTGTAAGGATACTTATAATACTTAAAAAAAAAAGTTTCTTTTTGACCTCCTGTTTTAAAATTAAAATTGAATTTCTGGTGCACTGTTCTGTAGCAGATTCTTCAATGAATTCTACTGAAATCATGCCACAGATAAGGCCTCAGGTATAGGCTTTTGTTTTCAAACTGATATAATTATGTAATGAGACTTTTCAGACTATCAAAAGCTGAAAGTAGAACATTTTGATCCCACTGTTTACACTTTTTTCTGGTGACACAATAATATACTAGCAATCATGATCTTCCAGCAAATCAGAAGTGCATTCCCAATTTTAGCTATAAAACAACTGCAAATTTACAGTCTTGTGACCAGAGCTCCTGCCCATGATCACCTCCCAACATTCACTTACAAACAAAAAAACATTTTAGAACTTACCTAAATTATTAGATGTATTCACAGATTTTCCCATAACTCATTGATTTCTGTACAAGAGCAGAGAGGTTGTGAATCTTGTCTGCGTTACTAATGTCTGTTTCTGATACAGACAGTGAAATGCAATGCCAGTCCAGTTCTAATTTTAACCCATGACATTGCTAGGAATAGCAGATATCACATGGGACTGCTTTGCAAAGCCACTGTCCACTTATCACTGAATGTCTTGCCATTTTTAACACAATAAGCTGTGTAAACACAAATCAATATTTGTGACCAAAAAGATCCAGTTAATATATTTGCTGTGCCAAATAATACAAATATAAACAAACTAGATTAGAGTTTAGAATGACAATTGTTTTCTTTACACTTGAAATGTTTTACTGCAAATAAGTTTTTCAGAAGTATATTAACTATTTGGCAATTATGAAAAGTATTATAAAGCAAAATTAAATCCTATAATACACTATTTTTGGAAGAGAAAAAACACTATTTTTGGAATAGAAAAAATGTACTGTTCTGATTTTTTACACATGTAGTAAATTTAAACATTTGTGAAATTCTCCAACACTCTGCTATGCAGTTCTTCTCTTCACATAAAGTCCAGGGTACCTGCTGAACTAAGATACTATTGAACCAAGAAGTATTTCACTCACAGTGCCACAGTGCTTCTGGATGCGGAAGGAAACATTTGAGATGGTTTTGTTTTTGTTGGTTCTTTTTTTCAGAATCTTAATGTAAATATCTTTCATTACGGGCCATATTGCCCTCCATGCAGGAAAAACCTGCACAGGAAACTGAGTTTTACCTTGCAGGGTTTCTTCCAATATGATCCATTCTGGGAGCCTGGATTAGAACAGGCAGAGTGTTTGGTCCTCTAAAATGATGGCTGTGGTGAAATCACTGTCAATCACAGGACACTCAGTTCTCTGATGACCATCTGCTTTTTCCAAGGCAATATAGTTCTCTCAGGAGAGTTTTGCTACTCTCTGGAACTGGGGGTCTGACACACTGGGAATAAGGATGTCATTAAGTGGAGAGAAAACCAGTGTAAGACTAGTATGTCAACATCAACTCTATATTAGGCTTTACAATCCCAGTGGGAATAGAGGGATGTGATTCTATAGCGACTGATCCTCCTGGTCCACTCCCTTTTCAGTCAAAAATTACGCAGCTCAGAGCACCTGCGTGGAGGTTTCCACAGGGTCAGGAGAAAGGGGAGCTTGCATAGGAGATGCTGCTGTCCCTCCCTTCTACACTCCCACCCTAGCAGAACTAGACTGGGCTCCCCTCTGCATTACAATTTCATCTGATAAATGTGAAAGGTGACCTTTTAGGGAAGTAGGATTTGTGTATGCCCCCCTAAAAACAAAGCCACAACCTCATGGGTCTCCCAAGATGTGAGCACATCTCATACATGGCATTTGGAAAGCTCTGTCCCCACAGGGATACTGTGCCCTGCGCTGGCCCAAAGGCCACCTCCTTGAATGCACAATCCCAATCGCAAGCATCAGTGGAATGTTCTGTGAAGTCTGACCCCTGCACTGATTTCCAATGGGTTTAAGGGAATTGTGCACCCAGTCTCCAGCTCTACCTAGCTTGCCCACAGCACATTCTATTCTCAGTTCCAAGAGGGCTGTCTGAAGAGGGGACAGTAATCACCGATCATGTTTGCAAGAGAAGCAGTAGAACTACATGCTCCTTATGGACATTGCTCACAAGAGTGTTGTTTTTGAAGAAGTGGGTTGTGCCCCTGAAAGCTCATGATACCATATATCTTTTCTGTTAGTCTCTAAGGTGCTATAGGAGCACTCTTTTTAAAGTTTTTTTTTAAGTTACAGACTAACACCGCTACCCCTCTGAGGTTTTTGAAGACCGTTTTTGTAAATGTGGATTCATGACCACTATGTCAAATTGTCATCAAATAGCAATGATTTTCTGTCATTATCAACCTGGGCCTGATTAGAACTGGTTGCATATGAAGGTAAAAGGCTCCATTGATCCATTACCAATCCCTTGATCCTTGTTAGTTCCTTCAACAGCCCTTTATAAAGATACCACCTGTATTCACTTTTCAATCCTCTAATTTTTTTTCTAATACAGCTAGTGAAAACTTCTCTTAAGTACCCAGTTTCCTTCCTGATTTAATCAACTACTCAAATAATTAGAGATGATTGCAGAAAATAGACTCCCCATTTTGTTAAGGATTTGACAGAAATCTGGCTCCCTCTACTAGCAGAGTAGTTTAATTTATCTGATATTTCATATTGTATCATTCCTTCAGCCCTTCAGTTGGGTTCTCATTAATGGTCATCAGGTTTGCACATACATCATTTGGATTGTAGCCTGTATAGCAACACAATTGATAGGTGAGTAGCCTTTAGAGTGTGTCCTTTTGATATGTCCCAAGAGAGGTAGATTCCAAGTACCGCTGCTTTGTGATCTCTAACAAGAAGTAGAAGGTTGAGTCTCCCGTTTAGGATTGTTTGCATGGAATTCCCAAATAAAAAGATCCCAAACCAGAAAGGTTGTAGTGCTGTAAGTTTTATTAATAGAAAAAAATCAGATTTAAATGTATCTTGCCTTACACTGCAGAAGCTAATGCAGATAAAAACCATTGTGCATAGGAACATATGAGTAGCAGCTTAGAATTCTGGTGTACATCATCTCCCCACAGCTTAAGAGTTCTTCCTCACCCCTTTAACAGTTCGCACATCAGGGATAGGCTCTCTAGTCTTAGGTGTCTTATATCTGCCTCCCTTCCTTCTCATGGTCCCTCAGTTACCCCTTTTCCAGGTTACATAGCTCTACTAACCACAGGGCCTTCGCCACAAAGGTATTCACACACACGTACCCTCCAGAGAGGAGATGAGTCTCTTATAAAATGTCCATTTTGACTACCCCAAATTGTTTGGTCACAATTGGTTTTTCTGTATTATTTTTGCTATTCAAAGTTGTCTGGAAAGTGAATGCACACACAATAGTTTTTCTTTGCATCTTATCTGCAAACCAGTATTCATATTCTCCATTGTTTTAGCCTAAAACAATATGCATGCTATTTGTCCTGGGGTTGCTAACCTGAACCATATTAACTGTCTGCCTTGCATATGAGCTTAAAGAGGATTAATCTAATTGTGATGCTCGGTTTACAAATATTGATCTGTCACACCTCGGTATATGAACAAACAACACCTGTCTTGTGCAAGATGATGACAGTCTTTTAGAGCACACTCAGCTGTTAGGTTATGGTAATTATAAACAATGGTTGTAAGTAGTTATTTTTTTAGTGATGGAGTATTTAGTCATGGCATTCTTTTGCAGGCTGTTACTTCCCAGAAGAAAAGTCTAAAAGAGTATGTAAATAATATGACATACTTTCAGCACACCAGTTTGGTGTAAGACAGTTCTACTGAGTTATTTACAAAGAAGTGTTGGATACCAGTAAATATTCTGAAACTGTGCAGGAACCATTTTTTGGGATACTGTCATCTTCTACTGTCACTTGATACTGAGCACCTGTGCTAAGAACTTTCTATGCATAGGAAGACCACAGGAAAAGTTAGCACCATTTAACAATAAAAAGTCCATTGGACATTTTTAAAGATAAGCATAAAGACATTTTATTTGTATACAATTTCTGCATAATTTCTTTTAGAAATATTCCTTTAAATTTGTTAAAATAAATTCCTGTTTTCAAACAGGAAAAAATGTGATGTAACTTCCCTTCTATCCAGAATAAGCAGTTTAAAAGTACTGCAGACATGGAGATAACTTTCGGTAATGCCCAGCTGAGTGGCAGTCATTACATATTATCCAAGTCAGACACAATATACTTTCCCCATCACATTTAGAAGTTACACAATGACCTATAAAGTATGACAGCCTCCCATAAAATAAATTACCGACCTACTTATTTTTACTAAAAAGAATGGAACAGGTTATCAATAGACTGACGTGCTCTTGAGACCTTTTAACCACATAATATAATTATATAAGAAAAGTACTAAAGGGCATATGCTAGCATAGCTAGCTTTTATAATTATTCAGTTTAATCCCCAAAAGTTTAAGGATGTGTTATGGCATTAGTCTTCTTTATTTAAGATCTACCAGCATAGAGGCAGGGTTCTCCAAATAGGATTTCCACAAGTTAGAAAAACGGGCCATTGTAGCTCCATCAATAATTCTGTGATCAGCAGACCAACTCACATTCATTATCTGTGCTTTAAATACTTCCCCTTTACCATTAAATCGGGGAAGAACCTAGAAATAAGAGAAGTGAAGAAAAAAGAAAGCTGATGAAAGAGAAACAATACAAATATGATTCTAAACAATTGCTAAAGTAGATATGTTATGTTTCAATTAACATAATACAGATTTGCCCCCAATTGTTTGCGCAGTGGGTCTTGAAACAGAATTACCAACTACTACACTTAAGCTTCAGGGGATAGCCGAATTAGTCCGTTACAGGAAAAAAAAAAAAACAACCAATGGTCTGGTAGCACTTTATAGACTAACAAAACATGTAGATGGTATCATGAGCTTTCGTGTGCACAGCCCACTTCTTCAGATGAACTCCGGTCATCTGAAGAAGTGGGCTGGGCCCACGAAAGCTCATGATACCATCTACATGTTTTGTTAGTCTATAAAGTGCTACCAGACCATTGGTTGGTTTTTTTACTACTCTTAAGCCACACTGTTGAGTTTATCATCATTCCTCCTTGACTCCAAATCATCCTGGTAGACTAGAGGTCTCAAAACTGTGGGGCACAGGGTTTAAGGTGAGACATGACCTGAAAGGTCTGGAGACCACTGTGGTAAATAGGTGATTGAACCTTTGGTGCCAAGGTGATGCATACCTCCCAAACTTTACCTAAAAGCTCAAAAAGGCATGTGAAATATAAGCAAAGTATTGTTCCCTAAGAAATCTATGGGTAGAGTCTATTTTATTTTTTTGTTTGTCTACAGTAATGAATTTACTTATCTGAATGCATTAAGTTCTTACATAGACTTAAATCTCCAGAGCACACAACAAAACTTAAATATCAGAAGCAATTTGTTTCAGGTCTTCTGGTTTGAAACCCTGCAAGTATTCTTTCGGAAGTGGCCCTATTAAAAGACACCAAGAAATATCAGAATATCATCTGATCTTTTTTTCTTTTCTACCCTGGAAGTGAGTAAGTTAAATGAAAATATCATGAAATGAATATATTGGGCTTATGGTAGACAATCCTGAACCAAGGGACAAAAGATTTGTATTCATAATTTTCAAATGTTATCATTTCCTATGCTTCACCTTTAAATCTTATATAAACATGGCAAGATTTCATTTACAAAGCTCACATGGTGTCCTTTTTCCACATCTTGTAGAAAAAATGGTTATGAGAAGAACAACGTGTTGCAGAGCTTCAGAGTTACGAACACCAGATTCACAAACTGACACACCTCATTTGGAACTAGAAGCATGCAATCAGGCAGCAGCAGAGAAAAAAACCCCAAACAACATATACAGTGCAGTTCTGTTAGATGTACTAAAAAAAAAAGGAAAGTTTGAAAAAAAGATTTGCCAAGGTAAGATAAGAAAACTGTTTCTATGCTTGTTGCACATAAAGTAAGAGTTAAAAACAGCATTTTTTTTGCTGCATAGTAAAGTTCAAAGCTGCATTAAATCAATGTTCAGTTGTAAACTTTTGAAAGAATAATCATAAAGTTTTGTTCAGACTTATAAACAATCTTCATTCTTGAGGTGTTCGTAACTCTGAGGTCCTACTGTATAGAAAGGTAGACAAAATGCAGTTTTCAGTGAACATGGTGTTACAGGTATGCTACAATGTGCACATACCTGTATCTTTCCAAGAGCACCAATAGCTACTTCAGGAGGTAGTATCACTGGTTTGGCATAAGTTCCACCAATCTAAAAGGCAAAGCAAGAAAACTAGCTCAAGAATATTCCTGGAGAGCAGGCAGCATGTTTCTTGCATGCTGTATTGTAATATTTATTATAGAAAGCACCTTTTTCTGACAATTGTATATTTATCAGTATAACAGGCAGTAGTTATTTTTAAACCAGTTTTTAGATATAAATTTTTTTTTTACTCACTGTGCCAATATTGGAGAGAGTGAATGTTCCCCCTGTGAGGTCATTTGTTCCCAACTGGCCTGAAGAGCCCAAAGTCTGTAGGCGATTTAATTCAGAAGCAATATCAAACACACTACAGACCTGAACATTTTTCACATTAGGGACAATCAAGCCTTGTTCTGTGTCCATGGCAACTCCAATGTTGTGAGAAGCCTACAATATATGCAGTTACAATACAGTAAGTTTCACTAACCAACCATGACTTATGCTAGTGTTAATGCAAAAAAAAAAAAAAAAAAAAAGAATTAGCGTTATTTTCTAGAAACTAAAAAGTATTAAAATATTGCTTTCGGTACTTCCACTGAGGAAGCTTTTGTTTAGAATAAACCACACACTATGCAGATTTGAAATTTTTAAAGACAAGTCTTTTTGGTAATCTCCATACAATTTACAGTAAAGGCAACCACCAAGTTGTATTTGGGGAGTTTACATCTAAGAAACTTAGGGTCCTTAGTTCATCCTTAGTTCCATTCCCTTGGAAATATCAATTCTTTATTCTGTTAACAAATTTGTGCACACAATAAAAGCTGGAGCCCATGTTGGCAGTCTCAGCAGTGAGGCCATGAATTTAAAGGAAATAAAGCTGAAACTGCCCTTTCATTTTCTGAAGTAATTCAGAAAGAGTAGGTCTGAGAGATGGTGGAGTAAGAAAGTGCATGGGAAGCTTGCATTACTGCTACCTGTGCTATATTATTTCTGTAAATATAGGATTTCAGTCCTCAAGGTCATCAACTCAGCACCTTTCACAAACACAAAATAAATCCACTCAAATTGTGTATTCTGCAGAGCCCTGACCACAAACTCCTTATATTCTCTATGTTGCATATCAAACTTCTTGCTTTCTGTCATACCAAGAAAATCCTTTCCCCCCCCCGCAGACAAGTGACTTATTTAAGACATCAGAGTTGACAGAACAGTGTCACCATTGCCACAGTAACAAAATATTTCTATTCCTAAATTTTTGTGTGCTTTAGGCTGGGACTACTTAGTCCCTTTTAAAAAAGAAGAGCAAGAGAGCAGGTTGCTAATATGCTAATACAGTCTTTCTTAAACTTTTTAAGACCGAGGAACACCAAACAATAATTTTTTTTATGAGGAACACCAAGGATTTTTTGTTGAGGAAAAAAAAAAGGTAGGGGGGGAAAAGGGTCGGGGGGAAAGTTATTGAGAAAAAAAGTGTCGGGGGAAAGTTATTGAGAAAAAAAAAGGTTGGCTGCCCTTCTAAGGGTGGCCATTTTGAATTCTGTTGTTCTCCGCGACACACCTCCGACTGCCCCGCGGCACACCGATGTGCCACGGAACACAGTTTAAAAAACACTGTGCTAGTGGCATGTCCTTCTTAGCAGGAAGTGTAGTTAGCCTGGACTATATAAATAGCATAAATTGGATTAACCTAGCCCTCTCCATATAATCTATTTTGATATCAGACAGCGGAGCTGGTGTGTGGATCATTTTCCAATATAGTACTTAAGAATTGCTATGGTTTCTATTTTTTTACCTTTTATAGTCATGAAAAGTTAATTTATTTCTACTGAAAAGGGCTCTGACTATAAGATGTTTGAGGAGCATTAATTTTTGGCACAGGAGTATTTTAATAAAACTGCACAAACCTTGTATGTGATACTTTGACAGTTTTCATCCACTGAGGCGTTAAGAATAGGATAATGCAATAATCCCAGAGAAGCTGCCTGTTAAATATAAAAACAATATTAACACTAAGAGCTCTATTGATACTCTTATCACCTAATGGAGAAAGCAAAGGACAAAATGAGAGTACGTCAGGCAGCATGTAATGTCCATAATGCAAACAAATGTGTTTGTCTAGGTTAATCTAATTTCTATTTTGAAATACTCTGGAGAACCATACAAGTACCTAGGTAAGTAGAGAGAGAGGATGACTGTAAGCAAGAAGAGATCTTACTGTTGTAGAACCACAGAGTGCTTTTGTGTGTTGCTAATTGTAAAGATGAGAGGGATAAAATAAAAGGACAATTTAAGAAAACTGCTGGACTAAATGAAAAAAGCAGAAGAAAAGTGTGTTTTTCCTTCCTCCACACTATTCCCTTTGCATCAATAGTCTATACCATTAGGAGTCCTGTTCCAAAATGCAGCTATGACTCACCTTTATGAAGAACGGCATAAAGGAGAGTTTAACTCCACGTGCCTGTGCTACAGGTTTTAATTCTTCTCTCAATTGAACAAGCTGAGTTAAGTCAATCTCATCACAATAACCAAAGTGAGGAATCTGTAGTGCAGCAGTCATGGTCTTTACCATTGCCTTGTGAAAGCCTGAAAAATATTCAATGGCTGCTTTTTACCAATATAAAAATTTTAGAAGCTTTAGAGTTAGTCACTTTCTAGGATTCAGTTTTCTTTGAAAAACTATAAAACTTTCTTTCTACTTATGATTTGTGCTTGGTAGCCAAGTAACTTAAGTAGTACAAGGGCTACTAAAATAGCACTGGATATAACAGGACACACTGAGTACCTTTCCCAGTCATGAAGATTAGTTCAGTGTAAGATCCAAAGCTTGTCTTTTTCAGCAACAGAAGTTGGTCCAATAAAAGACAGTACCTCATCTACCTTCTCTCGTTGTATACAACAGGAATTTTACCATGAGTTTAAAAATATTGAAGGGGAGACTCTGTTATTACCAAATGACTCAGTAATAACTTTATGCTGCCCCAAATATTTGGTATTATCCCTGTATCCTAGTATTTGCCTCCAGATCACTTCTTCAGGCTAACCATGTGCATAATGCATACAAATGTTAACCTACATCAGTCTTTTCATCCTCTGTAGCCCCATATATTATAAAACTGAAGAAAAAACACAAACTAATTTGCTGTCCCAGTGCATCTTGTCTTATCTGTGCCCATCTCGAATTAGTAGCTCCACATGGCAAGAGTGATCATCACCCAGTAGAAGCGACAAGGAGTCCTGTGGCATCTTATAGACTAACAGATGTATTGGAGCATAAGCTTTCATGGGCTAAGACCCACTTCGTCAGATGCATGTAGTGGAAATTTCCAGAGGCAGGTATAAATATGCAGGCCAGAATAAGGCTAGAGATAAGGAGGTTAATTCAGTCAAGGAGGGTGAGGCCCACTTCTAGCAGCTGATGTGGAGGTGTGAACACCAAGAGAGGAGAAACTGCTTTTGTACTTGGCTAGCTATTCACAGTCTTTGTTTAATCCTAAACTGATGGTGTTCAAATTTGACCCCATCAGTTTAGGATTAAACAAAGACTGTGAATGGCTAGCCAAGTACAAAAGCAGTTTCTCCTCTCTTGGTGTTCACACCTCCACATCAGCTGCTAGAAGTGGGCCTCACCCTCCTTGACTGAATTAACCTCCTTATCTCTAGCCTTATTCTGGCCTGCATATTTATACCCGCCTCTGGAAATGTCCATTACATGCATCTGACGAAGTGGGTCTTTGCCCACGAAAGCTTATGCTCCAATACATCTGTTAGTCTATAAGGTGCCACAGGACTCCTTGTCGCTTTTGCAGATCCAGACTAACATGGCTACCTCTCTGATACTTATCACACAGTAGATTATTATTTATGCACCAATAAAACAAGTCTACTCAGTGATCCTGCCAATTAGTTACATAATGATTTCTGTAGGAACAGAGTACTTTTTGAGGAATTCCAGAGTACTCATTTCCAAAATTCTGCACAAAATGTTTTTAGATGTTCATAATGCACAGTTTAAAAAACAATTTAAAATGAACAGGAGCATTTCATAGCCCTGTTCTACTATCAGAGAACATGGTGAAACCACAGGGTGGCAGAGAAGAACACTGACAACCCTGTCTGACCACCATCTGAAAAATTATTTCAAACTCTTTTTTTCTGCAAAGCACACTTACCTTTCCTGATTCTCATTGTTTCAGCACATTAGTGTGATTACAAGATGAAAGCTGTCTCTCCATCAGTGGAAATAAGAGAATCAATTTAAATGTTACCATTCACTGAATAATTACTTAGCTGTTATTTTGGCTATGGAATTGCATTTATCTTTTTACCTGTCACCGCCTCAGTTTTATCTTTCCCTGCAAACACAATGGGCTTGGAAATGGGTATAGCAATTTTAGTTCCTCTGTCCTTTGGAGCAGGTAGCACAGTCTCTGGTTTTGGTAATGGTGGGATAATTTCAGGTTTTGGTGATGGAGGTAAAATAGCTCCCGTCTGCTTGGCCAAATAATTGAGAATGTCTTCTTTAAGAATGCGGTTATCCTTCCCTGTTCCAACAACTTCACTTAGTTTAATCTGAAAAATATACAACAAACTATAGAACTTTTGCTATACAGCACAAGTAACTGGATTATAAATGCAAAAAATGTTACAATGCTAATAACATTCCTCAGGTTAATATCTTCTTGTGACTTGGTGTTTGAACATTTACGATCTAAACTGTCTTGCACAAGAACTATCAGTCAAATGTGACTTAACAGGAGTTTCTAAGAGACAAATCCAAACAAAACGGTGGAAAGATGCGAAATGCAGCAAGCATCAATACTATATCTTAGCTCTGTAAGAAGATGCATCACATTGGGTAAGCTAAAACCACATCTCAAGTTGTGTGGTGAGAGAGATTTATTTTCATTCAACTATGTTACAAAACTATCACTGACACTCCTATCTTTATAGCATTGCATGACAGTTACATGTATGGAAGATTTATAATTTGAGAATTGAAATTATATTTTATTTCTAGAACTGGGCGAAGAATTCACAATATACAGTGTATGTGGTGAATGCAGTTCTTTTTTCCTGTTTGCTCATAGTTTGAAAACAATATGACTTTTACTATTTTTGTTGCTATTTGAATGTATTTGATGCATTTTGTGTGTGAACACATTTCAAGTTATAGTTTGGTTGAAGACTCTTCACTCAGGGTGCGTCTACACTGCACCATTATTTTGAGATAAGTGTTATTTTGAAATAAAAATGTGAGCGTCTACACAGCAATTCCATTATTTCAAAATAAATTTGAAATAACGGACAGTTTATTCCGACTTCTGTAAACCTCATTCCATGAGGAATAATGCCTATTCCAAAATAGCTATTTTGGAATAGGGCGTGTGTGGACAAGGCACAGGGAGTTATTTTGAAATAAGGGGCCTCCAGGAAATCCCACAGATGCCCTGCTGGCCACTCCATCCACACTCATCAGGACTCTAAAGCTCCTATTTCCCTGCAGCCCTTAAAGCTGCATCCACAGGCTTGTAGCAGGAAAGCAGGCCCTGACAACCTCCAGCCACACTGCAGCTGCCACAGCAATTCAGCGAGCCAGCATGGCTGACCCTCGAGCCCCCCAAGAGCCCTCCCCCTCTCCCAGAAAGCACTCTGATGGCTCCCAGGAGCAACCAGGTGGCAGAAGAGGCATTGGAGTGGAGATCCTGGCCCTCATTGAGGTGTGGGGCGAGGAGGAAAACCTCCAGGATCTCCACTCGAGAAGGCGCAATACCAACATCTACGGCTGCATGGCCAATAGCCTGGTCACCAAGGGCCACATCCAGACCCAGGAGCAGGTCCAGATGAAAGTTAAAGAGCTCCAATGGGGCTACGCCAGGGCGAGGAGCGCAGCTCCTGCTCAGGGGCAGAACCACAATCCTGCCCCTATTACCAAGACCTGCATTGCATCCTGGGGGTTGGTGCAGCCCCTTCTCTACCCCTGGTGGTCAACTCAGGCTGGAGACGCCCGTTGTCGTCCGCCCAGGGGCCAGAGCAGGTGAGGAGGAGGACGACCCCGACACAACCAGCACTGCCACCTCGGTAACACTGGAGCCAGTACCCTACAGCCTGGGTGTGTCCCAGGCATCATCCGAGGCCGGGGAGGGAACATCAGGTGAGTGACCTTAGTTTTCTCACACAGACAGGATGGAAGTGGCAGGCGGCGAGGGGCTGGGGTGCGCTCCTCGCTCGGCCTTCTCTGCCTGGGGAATTACACTGCAGTCCATGCACGTGGATGCACATGCAGCGGCAGTTTGGGCCACACAGCCCCAGGAGGCTGCATCTGAGCACACACACACACACACACACACACACACACACACACACACACACACACACACACACACACACACACACACACACACACACACACACACACACACACACACACACACACACACACACACACACACACACACACACACACACACACACGCTGAAGTGCCACACACGGTACACAGGCATCCCTGCATGCATGAGGCAGCACTCACTCCCGGGGACAGCACTGCCAGGTGTGTCTGCTGTTCACACTCCCTCCCCTGCACCCTCACCCCTTCTGCCCCAGCGTCCAGGGATACAAGTTCTCTCCCCTTGGGATGCCACCACTGACGGACTCGGCATGTGCGCGGCAACAAGGCAAGCCAAGCCAGCCAGCCAGCCCGAGGACCCCTCCCGCCACAGGATCCCAGTGCAGCTGGCAACTTCCCATGCCTGCTTGTTTCCGGGATGCAGGGGGAAGAGGGAGGAAGCATACTCCCCTGGAGATGTCTAGGCCTCTGTAAGAAAGGGCCTGCTGTCCAGGCAACACATGGTCTTGCTCCCAAAACATCACCTTGATCTCACCCGAGAACTGTTGGTCTCGGCTCACAGATGAGGGCAAGGCTTCAGTGACAGTGTGTCCAGGGATGACTGATAGTTTCTCTTTATTTTCCCCAGCCAGACCAGCTGCGAGAGGGGGGCAGGCAACACCACCTGAGGCAGCCGCCCGACACTGGGGGAGCCGCAGGCAATGGATAACACAGGAAGAACTGATGCAGAAGCACATCTGCGTACTCCGGGCCCTGTACAAGACACTGGACCAGAGGATCTGGGAGGTCATGCACTGGCGGAGGGAGACCTGGACAGAATTGCTGCAGCAGGGACGCAACATGTGAGTGATCGTGTAGGCTCTCCTTGCCCACCCAGAGCCAGCTCCTGCTGCCACTCCTGCCCCAGTCCCAGCCCCTCCTCCCATGCCTGCCCCTGCTCCAGCCCCCTGCTCTTGCTTCTCCCCCAGCTTCCCCCCTCCCACCCCACCCCTGTGTTTGCTGAGGTCCTTGCACACGAGGTGGAGGAACCATCCAAGCCAGACACCACTCCCAGCCCCAGCACTGAGCCTCTCCTCCCTCCTCCTCCAGGTTCTCTCTCTGGTCCCTCCCCAGTTACTTCTACCCCAAATAAATAACCAGAGAGTTCTTTTCTTTCAAAACCAGTTTGTTTTATTGTCTCTACAGGGGAGAGGGGTGGAGGAGGGAAGGGAGGGGTTGTTGGAGGAAAGACAGAGAGGGGCAAGACACAGGCCATGGGGAGGACCTGGGGAGAGTGTCACTGGGGTCCTTGTGTGAAACTCTCCTCAGGGCCTGTCAGATGCACACAAAGCCCTGATGGGCCTGCCGGATGGCAGATGTGCACGGCTGCTCAAAGGCCCTTCTATCCTGGCCGGCCTCTGCCCCACACCCAGCGAGGAACACCTCCCACTTACTTTCACAGAGTAAGTGGAGCACACAACACAGGACACCACCTGGGGGATGTTCTGCTCCCCTACATTCAGCCGGGCCAGGAGGCATCAGAAACAAGCCTTGAGATGCCCAAAGGCGTACTACGCCTGAATGCAGACCCTATCCACCTGGGCATTAAAGTGGTCCTTGCTGGGGTCAAGGTGTCCAGTTCAGAGCTTCATGAGACATGGCATGAGCGGGTAGGCTGCATCCTGCACAATGCACAGTGGAATGTCCACGTCCCTGATCCTGATGGTGCGCTGGGAAAGAAAGTGCCAGCCTCCAGCTTCTGGAATAGGCTGGAATTGCGGAACATGTGGGCGTTGTGCACCTTCCCCGACCACCCGATGTACATGTCAGTAAACTGCCCGCAGCGGTTGACCAGGGCCTGCAGGCCATGAAAAAGTATCCCTTCCAATTAATGTAGAGAGATGCCTGGTGGTCGGGGGCCCAGATGGGGATGTGGGTGCAGTCAGTACCCCCCCTCAGTTGGGGAAGCCCATGGTGGCAAAGCTGGAGATGATGGGGTCCACATCGCCAAGGTGGATGACCCTGCGCAGCAGGATGGTGTTGATGGCCCTACCACCTGCAGGAGACAAACAAACAAAACAGAGAATCACAGGGTGCCAGAGCCCTTCGGAGGTCATCAAGCCCTTCCTCCCCTCCCACACCAGGAGCCACCCCCTATGTAGCCCACCCCCCTGGCAGGACTGTGTGAGGGCGAGACTGGAGAACCGCCTGGGGATGGGGGCTTCCCCGCACCTTGCCTTTCCCTAGGGTTCTCCTTTCCAGCACTTCACCCCTCCCACTCCTGGGACTGCAGCCTGAGAGCGCCATACCTGCATGACTAGGGCCCCGACGGTCGACTTCCCCATGCTGAACTGGCTCCCGACAGATCAGTAACTGTCCAGTGTGGCAAGCTTCCAGACAGTGATTGCAACCAGCCAGGGGGATGGCAGGTCTCATCTGGGTGACCCATCGTGTGAGGGCAGGGGCGAGCCAAGCACTCAGCTCCAGAAAGGTCTTCTTCCTCATGTGGAAATTCTGGAGCCACTGCTGATTGTCCTACTGCTCCATCACGAGCTGGTCCTACCAGTCAGAATAGGTGTCCAGACACCAGAAGAGGTGGTGCACAGTAGGGTGCAGATGGAAGAGCTGCGCTCCCAGACAGAGGTCGAGGGTTTCCTCAAACAGATGGGGGTTGTGTTCCTGCAGGGCCAGGAGGGCAGCCTACAGAAACTGCTGCATAAACTGCAGCATGACAGCCAGAGGCCGTCGCGTGCCCATTGGCAGCTCTGGCTCCATAGCTGGGAGTGCTGTGGTGTCCAATAACAGGGAACAAAAGCACACAGTGAATATGCTTTGCTTTCCCTCAGAGAGGTAGGCAAGCAGGAGAAGAATATGAGAAACGGCTGTACAGGGGGGTCCCTTTAAGCACGCGTCTCAGATAGCCTCAGGCAGCAGCTCCAGGAAGTCACTGCTGACCTGATGCCCTGCCTGAAGTGGTTCTGGGTGGCCTTAAATGTGAGTTAGCGTCCAATCAGTGTGGACACTCTATTTTGAAATAGCTACGCACTATTTTGATGCACTTTTTGTATGTAGATGCGCTATTTCGAAATAAGCTATTCCGGAAAATAAATTCCGAAATAGTTTTTTTCAAAATTCGCGTGCAGCGTAGATGTACCCTCAGAAGGCCAAATAATGATTATTTCAATACTTTTTTCTTATAGGAGAAATACTGTGTACAAGCAGTTCACAGCTTCAACAATGAAACAGTATTCATTTGAAGCAAGCAAATTATCAACAACTTTTTTTCATTGTTTCCTGGCAATTCACCACCAATCTTCAATAATACTAGAGTTTTATTACCCTCCCAAATACAGTTAGACAAATGTACAAGCAGTGAATATACAACAGCAGAGCCTGCTTGAGTAGGACACAAACCTACATTGTTTTCCATGGCAAGGCGACGGACTGCAGGAGTTGCCAATGTTTTGTGGCCTTTAATCTCTTGGTGGGTCTGCTCTTCATGAGAAACAGCAGGTGTCTCAACAACATCCTCTTCTGAGCTTACAGCTGAAAATAATATAAAAAAATGCTTTAATTTTACTACATTGTTTAAAGTGGTTTCATTGAAGATGCTAAACTTGCAATACGTCAAGATTAAAACAGAGATATGGTTCTTGATGTATGTGCATGCATACAGAGAAAGCTCTGCACAGATAAAAAATTGGTAGCTGCATCTGCAAAAATGATCCGCAGATATCCACATCCAAGGATTTGGATACCCCAGACATAAAGCGGATATCTACAAATTTGCAGAGTTCTAGGTACAAAATTTGTATCCGCATTCACACTTGTATCTGCAAAAATGAGTTGCAGTTATCTACATCAATATCTGCGGAAACGGATAAATGCAGCTATAAAGCAGATAACTGTGGATTTGCAGTGCTCACTTTCTCTATAAAATTGTAATCGTTAGTCTGGTGCAAACTTCAGCATCACCTCTCAATAAGGTAATGAAGTAATCAGGAGGGGAGGGGCCATCTCCCCCTCACCAGAAGAGACTTGTTTCAAACACCCTGCCTTTTAAAGTCACCTTAAACTGTCCCTTCACCCTGAAAATGATCAGTCTGATTTTGTACTTAGGTATATCACTCTAAGTACCTCTGTCAGCCGTAGGAAGAACTCTGTGTAGCTCGAAAGCTTGTTTCTCTCACCAAAAGACGTTGCTTCCCCCCACCCAAAATTAATTCACTCACACTGTAGTCTCTTTGAACTGACATGGCCTCTACATTGCAGTTACCTGGCCATTGTCCAGCCCAGGAGTAAACAAGGAATCATCAAAACAAACGAAAACAGCTTGAAATTGAAAAGAAACCAGTTTTCACAAATTGAGAAAGGAGAGTGTTTTCTTTACTTTGAATATCTGTAGTTAATGAAGAAAAACATTGACATGCTTTTTAAAATAGAAAGAGATTGTACTGAAGATCATCCTGTCTTGAGGCTATTCATGAATGGTGGATGGGTAGTCTGTGTGCTGGGAAACTGTTTAAGGAAACTGGTAAATTCTTATTAGAAAAGAGATTTTGTCTGATATGAAAGTGAAAAGCTTGAGGTTGTGTCTTTTGTTTGTTTTCTGTGTAACGTATATGTTTGCTGTTCCTTATTATTCCATTGTTGAATCAATGTTTTTTCTATTGAACAAACTTTGTTTATTTTCAGCCCAAGCAGGTGACCGGTATGCAAACTGTGTAAAATATGTATGCCATAACAAGCTAACTAGATGAATGGTTTCAGGGCTTCTGGGTGATGAACCAGAGGAATAATTCAGAATTTGGGCAAGATTTTTATATTCTTATTTTAAAAAACATCCCAGTGTCTCTGACTGTCAGTAGGACTTAAGACTAGTAAGTCATTTAGGTTCTTAAAAATACTTCACCCTTACAAGTACAATATAATTATTCAACAAGACTTCAAGTAGAAACCTAATATAACCAATACTTATGATGCATCTACACAGCACTGTAACTCGAAATAAGATATGCAATTAAAGCTACACAAATTGTGTATCTTATTTTGATACTATTTAGAAATAGCTTATTTTGTCATTTGGCGCTGTCTACACAAAGCCAATTTCAAAATAAAGCGCTATTCCGAAACGTCCCTTACTCCTCGTAGAATAAGATTTGCAGGGACATCGGAATAGTGAGCCTGAAATAATGGGTTTGCTGTGAAGACGCGAGATAGCTATTTGGGATACTCTGGTGCAGTGTAGATGTCCCCTTAGTTTTATTCTCCTCCCCATAAACAATAGCTAGATTGGTACCAAACACAAAGATATTATGAAAAACTGGAGCATTAATTTAATTTTACTGAGTTCATTATAAAACTGTTTCCATTACCTTACTGAAGGCTTCTTTTTTAGAATCCTGCTACCCAAAGAAATATAATAATTCCTCTGTTTTTAAAAAATAAGCTAGTATGGGGACATATTTAATAGCTAAATTAAGAGAAAAACTTGAGGCCCTCCCAAAGATCAGACACAGAGCAGAAAGAAAATCATTCATTTTGCTTGAACCAACACAAATCTATATTTTTGCCCCTAAGAAAATATCAGTCAATGTCAGTCAGTTATTTATAGACTGAGGACAAACAAATACATCTTCCTCTTAAAATGTATAAAAAAAATCCATATGAAAGTTTAAATATTGAGTCTTATTCAATAAATATTACACAACCACACAAAGCCTAAAAAAGCTACATAAGCAGAATATACAGAGGTAAACATCCTATACTGAACTCCTGATTCCAGTGAAGTCAATGAAATAACTCCCACTGACTTCATGGGGCCAGAATTTCATCCCAAATCTTCAGGAGGGAATTAAGATAATTTGCCAAGTACCCAAACTTCCAACTCTATTTCTTAGGCTAGATATGTACCTGTACATGAGTGCAAAACTACCAGTAAATCATTGCAGTATTATGGCTGATTTTAAAAGCACAAACCAGGTGCAATTCAAAATTTTGATTCCCTGAGCAATTAATTAATTCCCCTTGTACAGATACAAAACTGTTCAGTTATTGTATAGGATAAAAAAATTGCATGTCTCTGTACAATGTGGCTGTTAAAGTTTTTGTGGGAATTGTGATATTTAATTATGTCTACCACCACAAACTTTGGGTTTTTTTTTTCCTATTTTTTAATAACAAGAATGAAGAGAATTTTAATAATATTGAAATGCATGCATCACCATTCTACTTTGAGTAGTTCCTTATATACAGAAGTTACATTTTATAGATTTTTATTAAATTCATTTTCTGCAAAAAATTTAATCTTAATCTTGACCTCCTCTAAATACCTGAATGGTTTTGACAACAAAAATAAATTAATATTGAAGAGAAAAAGTGTTTACAATACCTTTCAAGGCATCGGTTTCTATGTCCACTAATGGTTTTCCAACATATGCAATTTCATCTAGATTATAATGCAGTTTTCTAATGATGCCATCGTAACAACGACTAGTGATAGTGACAGAAGCTTTATCACTTTGTACTTCACAGATGCTATCAAACTGAGACACACTATCACCTTCTTTTACATACCTATTGGGGTACATAGCACATAATGAGAATAAAATCATACTAGCTTAATGTATTGCTTTAAAATACTCAATTATGAACAACAGTATAATGTATTGCGTTGTTTAAAATGTGAATGTATTCTATTGTATACCCCTTGCCAGCCTAGAGGTAGGAGAACCATCTTTAATGTGCAAAATGTTACAATGATTTGGGATTCCTTCCCACAATACATTTGTTCTATATTTTTACTACAAATATTGTTGTGTTCTCTTGACAGTATACAAACTATTTCTAACTAAAAGCCTCATCATGAGTACATGACAGTGAAGCTCTGAAGTTGAAGAGTCTATCTCCTATTATAAAAGAGAAGTACACCTCTCCAGTGGACACAAAGCAAACAGCATTCCATTGCTGCCTTCCCCTTAGTGCAGTGTTTCTCAAAGTGGTCTGCGAAATCACTCTGAGAAACCAATTAACTGGCTGCTCCACTGTGTTTACATACCAGTGCCATGGCCATGGAGTGCGCGGCTCCTATTGACTCTGTTTTGCCATTTGCAGCCAAGGGAAGCCGTGGGAAGTGGTGTGGGCCAGGCTGCCACTTCCCGTGACTCCCCTGGGCTGCAAATGGTGAAATGGAACCAAAAGGAGCCGTGAGTCTCAGTGGCCATGGCATCCATAAGTAAGCACACCAGAACAGCTAGTTACAGGTTTCTCAAAGTGGTTTCACAGACCACTTTGAGAAACACTGCCTCAAGTGAAGCCTCCAATTCTATTCAAACAATTTACAATTGGGTTTTTGGGAATGATTGTGGAGGGAAATGAGAGTTCTACCCACAGCCATGACTAAATAATGGTACCTCCTCCAAAAAAGTCCATGATGAGGTATCAGAGGATAGCCGTGTTAGTCTGAATCTGCATAAACAACGAGAAGTCCTGTGGCATCTTATAGACTAACAGATTTATTGGAGCATAACCTTTCATGGGCAAAGACCCACTTCGTCTGATGCATCTGACGAAGTGGGTCTTTGCCCACGAAAACTTATGCTCCAATAAATCTGTTAGTCTATAAGGTGCCACAAGACTTCTCGTTGTTCATGATGAGGTAGAACACCAGAATATTAAACTCAGCTTATATAAGGTATAGGTCTTCAAAATGTGGCAAACATAGTTTTAAAAAGCCTACACTGGTAACACAAAAAGCTTATTCACAATCTATTGATAATTAATGTAGACATAAAAGCATTAATTTCTAAGTGTGTTAGTAAGAAAATTAAACGTACCATTCTTTCACAGTCACCTCTGTAATTCCTTCTCCAATATCAGAGAGCTTGAATTGGACAATTTGGCCATTTGAAACTTGATACAGATAATGGAATAAAAAACAAATTAAATATTAAATTTAAAATAACAGCTAGAAAAATGTTAATGCACCAAATACACTAGATTATGTACTACTAATTAGACACAAATTTAACACAGACTACTAACATAACACAAATGTAAAATAGGTTACTTAAATATGAAAAAACTTACTGGTAGATGTTCTGAACAATCTGTGTTGATGACTAAACTTGAATGCAGATTTGTCAAATATGCTGATGTATTTTGACTTTATAAAGCGAACACTGGTACACGATCTAATATGGTGAACACAAATCTGGAGGAAAAAATCTCAAGTATTAAAAAGGTAGTGTCTTACAACTGAAACTTTCTATAATGTATACAGATTCTAAATTAGCACAGTCTATACGTGTCATATGTACTTATACAACACTTGTGTGGTCAAAAGCATAAAAACATTTTGTCTTTCACTAGTGAACAAAAATCATTACAAGATTTGGCAACAGATATATACCAGATATTGTTTCTAAGCAACTGCTATATACATTTTACAAAGATTACACACACACACACACACACACACACACACCCCATCCATTTGAAATATTCATATGCAAAATGCATGCTAGAGAGAATTCTTAATGTGAGGAAAAATCTGTACATTTACCTTTGTCATTATATCAAGAACAGATGGATCAGAGATGTTAATTAGAAAGTAATTGATCTTAGAATTGCTCTTCCATTCCCTTTTAAAATAATCTAGGATAGACACATCCCTTCAGATATGTACTCTTTAACATCAACTTTATTAAATTAATTTATCATTTTAGGGTATCATTTGCATGATTTCTTTACATTTTAAATTATACTCAGTCCAGAAATCTAATTTAGGAATCAATACTCTAGTCTGTAAAGTTCTATAGAGGCATCATATAGTCACAGAGGCAGTAATTTTGGGTAACAGCCTAAAAGCCAAGAGTGCTCCCATTGAAGTTAATGTGTATCTTATTAACCTCAATGGCAGTTAGATCAAGACCTTAGAGACAGAAACAAATTTCCTACTTTAGCATAACATGTTTATTTTAACTTAATTCTGGTGTTATGTTGTCTAAAAATGATCCAGAAAACTAACATAAATAACTTTAGATAAATTAACTGCTGAAATTTACTACAAAATATAATACTCCCCGCCCCAAACTCAGGTGCTACTATGTACCTCAAGCAGCTCAAACTGTAAAATTTAGACATTATCTTCTTAGAGGATCCAGAAAACAGGATACCTGCATGGGAAAGTTTGCAATTATATGTTTTAACTTAACATTTTTTAGCTCATAGTTCAGACAAACAGAAAAGCATATTAACTTCCTATAGACTAGTGGTTCTCAAACTTTTCCTCTCACGCCTCCCCTTACAGGTAATAGAATATGTCGCACAACTCCTCTCCAGAGGCTATAAGTGGGGGCCAGGGTGGAGAGCAGGTACTCGGGGCTGAGCTGCAGCCAAGACTAGTTTGGAGTGGAACTGGGGGCAAAGCAGGGCTGAATGGCACTCCCCATCCTCTTGTGGGGGCTGGCCTGGCCTCACTATGCCCCCCAATGTGACATGCCCCACAGTTGGAGGATCACGGATAAAGACAAAGCATATTAAACTTCCCCCATTGACTGGGAAAGATTTTTTTTTTATATTGTACCTTTCATATGAAAGGTAATACAAGAATACTATGCAATATGGAATTAGGCACTGTTCATATATTTCTTATGCATATTAATATATATAAATTGATCTGATATATAAATACCTATAACCAGTGCTTTTATTGTGACGGTACTGCCCGGTACGCAGTACCGGCACCTGCAGATGCAGTACCAGTACCTCCAGTCAGAGCTCAACAACTTTTCCCCTGGAGTACCGGCACCCCCTTTTTTTTTTTTAAACAAAAAAAGCACTGCCTATAACTATTTTGTTCCTTTTCAGAAACAAATATTTATATAGCACAGGCTAACTCTAACAAGATTCCAGTGTCATTTTCAGTTACCTTTTAGCTACTTGTTATTAAGAGTTTTTGTTGAGCCAGGATGAATGTTTTTAATTCTCCCTATGAATATCCCTTCCTGACTATTTTCATGACAAAAGTTCAGCAAAATAATAGTAACAAACTATAGTAGCTCTTGTTTTATGAAAGCACTTAAAGTTTATGGAAAGTTTGATTACATTTTAATCAAATACGAATGACTTTTCTGCTTTGATTTTAGCATTTTGGAAGGCTTCTTGATTACAGGTTCACATCTCCATTTAAGATCACGGCTATATATATATGATGCATCTGACGAAGTGAGTCTTTGCCCACGAAAGCTTATGCTCCAATAAATCTATTAGTCTATAAGGCGCCACAGGACTTCTCGTTGTTTTTGCAGATTCAGACTAACACAGCTACCCCTCTGATACATGACTATATTGTTTGCTCAATAAGGCTTATTCATTCAGAACATACCACACAATTCTTATCCTCTTATAAAGCTCCTACCTGGAAAATGCCTAATATTTACCTGAATAAATGATCACAAGCAGCAGGCTCAAACCTCTGAACTATCACTAAATCTGAAGTTTTATGAATGGTTTCCATTTGATTTTAACATTAGGTAACCACCGAAGATAGTAAATTAGTACCGTCACTGCCAAAAAAATAGACTTGTTTTGGTACCAAAGAGTGTCAGTGCAGTTTTGAGTTGACATTTGTAGGAATAATTCAAAACTACTGCAGTGTTTTAAATTAAAGCTGTTTTTGGTTTTTATTACTACACATTCTTTACTAAAAAACAAGATGAGTTAAGATATTAAATGAATCATTAAATGGATTATTCAGTACATAGTCTCTTTATACAGTAAGGTGTTCTTTTCTTAACTGTTCAAATCCACAGACGCTGGTAATTTCAATGCAGAATATAGCAATAGTTATTGTTTCATTAAACAATTTATAAATTAATTTATTGTGGCATAAAATAAGTGATTCACTCAATTAATGCTATACTAGCTGTAGCATTTAAATAATCCAACAAATATAGGAATATTCAACAAATAATCCAATCTTTGTAGAATTGGGCCTTCGTTAGAAAGTGAGTCGAAACAAGCTTTGTAGCTAAATCCAGAAAACATTTATGCAAACAAGTGCTTGACATACAGGGTTTGTCTTTACTGTACAATGAACCTGGTTTCTTGGCAACCAGTCTGAACACCAGAGTTAGTCTAGACTGAGTATGACTGTTTCCACAGTAAAGCCATACCCATGTTACTGGCCTCACTGTTTCTGCACTCATATGGGACATATCCATGGTTCTTTATGCTGAGATATTAAGACCCAGACAATTGTCAAAAAACTTGTCTGTCCTTCAAGGGGAGTTACAGGAAGGGTATTGGAAGACTACCAGCACTTAAGTGATTTTGCCTGGATAGTGGGTTGGTTCCTGTTCAAGTGAAAGCAGCATTCAGATTCTAATTTATACCCAGCTAGCCTGGATATGGATTACCTTCAAACCTGGGTCACGAGTTTTTCTGTGTAGATGATATGGAGGTATGGGCTAAAATCTGGGTAAGAGTCCACATTGACTGAACAGTGAAGATGTACCCATAATTATATTTCCATCACCACTGCCATTGTCTGACAATTACAGTAAGACAACAGTCATCCCAGGCAAATGCTAAACATATTTCCAAAATAATCTGTATGAAGACGACTGAGGCCATCCCCATGTCACATGCACTATTGTAGCCAAATGGTTACAGCGTTGGCTCTGCTTGATCCAGTTTCGCTCCTAGTATGTCTAGACTGCATCCCTCTGTTGGCAGATTAGGCAGGTCGACATTGCAAATGAGGCAGGGATTTATTGCAAGGAGGTTTACAGGATCTGTCGAAAAATGCTTTCTTTCTCGACAGATCCCCCTCTAGACTGCTGCTTTTTGCCGACAAAGTGCTGAGTCGGCAAAACACAGCGGCCATTTTTATGCAAATTAGACACGGGATATTTAAATCCCTGCCTCATTTGCAATGTTGACCTGCCTAATCTGCATCCCTCTGCCGACAGAGGGATGCAGTCCAGACGTACCCCTAGATTTCTAGATAGAACACAGGCACATTGTACTTTTCTCAATCTACAGCTGTCCAGACTATACTGCTAGTTTCACAGTAGCAGCTGATGACATATTCCATTCAGGCTTTGTTACCATTATGTACTCAGAGCTATCATTTAAGACCATATAAAAGGTTCAATTAGCAGAGAATGCAACTGCTCTCTTCCTATGTGGGATAGATGGAAAAGCACATGTGCCCCTATCTTTGCACTGGCTGTTAGTTGGGAAGGTACAATTCAAGATGTTGATCTGTACAAACCTGAATTAAAGTTCTGGGAACAAGCTGACAGAGATCACCTCTTGCCTTCTATCTAGTCATGTCAATCCAATGCAAATAGATAAAAGAGCCTCTTTTATCTATACAGTTTTCCTCCGATATGAAAAGCAGGTAACCCAATTAGTTAAACTAACATGACAACATGCAGAAACAAAAAGTTGCAGTGTTCAAAATGCTTTGACAATTACAGCGTGTTGAATATTGTCTAAAAAATGGGTGATTGCAAAACAGTCTATTGAGAATGGTCACAAAAATCCTTCATTACAACACACTAAATGAATCCCAAATGAGAGGGAAAATGTGGTAAGTCTGTGACTAGATGGAAGTGGATATAATTGTTTTTAGTGGATATAACTGTATATAGCTGATGAGACACTGTTGGGACAAAAATAATATGCACTTCTCTCATAAAACGGGATATTCATTTTAAATGGTTTTTCACCTGGAAAATATCATACTTTCATTTTTGTGAAGTTCCACACAACAGCAACCATATCATCCCACACCAACATGTTTCAATAAAAGTTACAATATAGACAACTACAAATACTGAGCATCATTTTGCAAAAACATTTTTAATTGATAAGATTACAATTTTTATTAAAAGCAGGCTGCTTGAACACCTTGAACAAAAGGCTCCTTGTTTTAGATCTCTGGAGCTACAAACTCAATGTGGTTGTAATGCAAAGACACATACACAGGGGCCACATGAAAGAGATATGGAGTAAGTGTGCCTTGGTGTGGCTTGGACATACCTACAGTACAGGAATGTATTAGTACAGGAAGATAATTGACATCTGCATGGGGTAAACTAATGCAATGAGACAGAAGAATGCAAGGGTTATCCAAAAAGGGTAGAGCTAGCTGGCTTATGAGAATGTATATTTGAAGCATGAATTTCCTTGTAGGGGTGTTTGTTTATTGAAGGGATATGAAATGGTAAGGGAATACTTGTACTGGGGTATCTGGGCTGAGAGGTTATGAGGTGAGGGGGAGTCCACATGAGGATGCCTAGGCTGGAGGGCTCTGGCATGGGGGCTGCAATGAGATGTCTGGGACAAGAGCTATGGCAAGAGACAGGTCAGCACAGGGGAGTCTGTGACGTAGGCTGTGGCACAGGGATGAGTCCCCCACAGGTGTCTGTCTGGGACAGAGGAGTCTGGGTGTCGGGGATGGGTTTGCACTGAAGTGACTAGGAATCTGGGATGCTGGGGACAGGTCTAGGGTTGCCAGATGTTTGATTTTGAACCGGACAGTCCGGTATTTGAGCTTTCTGTTCAGGAAACAAATTGAGAAAATATAAATGTCCGGTATTTTCTAAATAAGATGTAACGTCGATTGTGATGTAATGTCAAGTGTGTCTGGTATTTTTGTTGAAACCATCTGGCAACCCTAGACAGGTCTGCACCGAAGGGTCTGGGACAGGGCACTAGGGCGTCTAGGCGAGGGACTCTGCGGTGTTGGGACAGGGCAGGTCTGCACTGAGGTATTTGTGGCAGGGGCTCTGGGCTGGGGACGCGTCCGCACTGGCGCTCCGCAGAAAGGGGAACTGAGGCAGAGGTCTACCGGGGTCGCCCCTCCCACTCGGGGCAGCACCTCCCCGACGGGCCCGCGCACCCGAGAAGGCGGAGGTGCACGCGCTGCCTGCCCCTGACAAGGCACTCCGCCCCCCTTACCAGGCGCCCCGCAGTCCGCGAGCAGCTCCTCAGCGCCCTCACAGTCGCCATCTTAATCGGGAAAGAGAGGGAGCCCCTCACGCCCCCCACACCTCCCACCTGTCAACCAATCAGAGGACAGCGTCAGACAACAGCCAATCAGAGGGTAGAGGACTAGCCCACGCCCCCCCCTCATTAAAGGAGCCAGTCGGTTGATGCAGGGAGTGACAAGGTCTTGGGGTACCACTTTGTCTGGGCGCGCGGAGCTTTGTGACTAGGGCGTTCCCCAAAGGTTATAGTGCAGGGGCCGGGCGTCCCGGGAGACTGGCACTGCAAAACGGGGCGGAGTAAGGCACCATCGGCAGCTTCAAAGCGATCCCGTCTTCCCCACGTGAATTCACGGAGCTTTACTAAGGTTCACCTGTGCCAGAGTCTCCATGCCTATGCTTGTACCACCACCAAAGGTGGCCCCGCCTTCCTTGGTGTTGGAAATGATTCTTTCCTATTCTATATAGGAAAGACACAAACGACAGGCCGGGGGATGAAATGCATTACAGCACTCAGTCTTCATCAGTGATGTTTGCACTGATTGAAGCACCTGTAAGGATGCTGTCAATGCACACAGTTAACGAACTTGGGGGAAGGAGGAATGACGGGTTTTCTTTGATTTGTCAGTTATACGGGTTTTAACGACTTAACCTACAGGTATAAAAATGTCAGACTGAAATGTGACTGTAAAATGGAATTTTCCTTTTAAATTTCATAATGAACATTAAAAGATTATCAAAGTTTGCATATCTCACTCTTCATTTTAGTTCTAACTTTGTGACATTTTATTCATATTTTTACTTAACTCAATATTCTCAGAACAGAGCCCTACAAATCTGCAAGTATTTGAGGATCACTTTTGCAGATCATAGATTGGATGCGGAAACAAAATTTGTATCTGCACAGGGCTAAATCTTTCAGCTTTCACAGTAACTGAAAATGCACACATACTAGCAAAATTGTCTGTATCTACACAGTAAGGAATTGTCCACATTTAGGTTCCTAATGTGGATGCAGTTATATTGGTGTACATGTGTTTATGACTACATAGTTTATTCCTGTAGAGGAAGGAGAATAAGCCATACCAGTAGATGCACTTTTACTCCAGTATAACTGCATTCAAGCTGCAGATTATACTAATATAACTATTGCATTTAAAAAAACATACACAACCCCAAACATAATTCACTGGTATAAAATCTGTAAGAAATATATCCCTTTATTTTATGCCCCTTTTTTGTTTTGTTTATGTTGACATAATGCACTCATCTTCTGTGCAGCTGTATAATAATGTTTGGACATTACCAGTCCACACCAACTGTTTAATGATTACTTTATTGTAAAAGGAAATGCTCCTTGAAGTCCTGCAGTGTCTACAATTAAAGATCCGCAGCACTGGAAATCGAGCATTCTCTTTTTTAATATTGTAAGCAATTAGGTGGTTGTCTAGACGCTTACTCTCATTAGTGGCACGCAAGCTACATTTTAGAATTCAATTCCTCCTCTGTGGTCTCGACTCCCAGAATGTAAAAGCTCCTTACAGTCCATTAAAGCTCTGCTACAGAGTTCCCCTGCAGCAGAAACAAACATTCTCATGAAACATAAGCCAGCTTTCAGACAGTAACGCACATAGCTGCTTAAAAGCTGTTAGAATATGGCTGATGATATATTCTCTGCTGCTCTTCTCCTGGCCTCTAGGAATACGTTTTACAGGAGGATGGATGGTCAGTAAGGAAGCACAGGTGAAATGTGCTGCTAAAGCGGAAATGTAAACAAGGGGAAGTGCTCTCAGTTCCCACTGACTGTCAGAGGTGACCAGCGTGAGAGGGAGCTTTGCGTGTCGCTGCACCGGCGCCTGGCAGGAGAGGAGCCAAGATCTGGGCGCTATTCCTCCCCCCAGCTTCTCTCGCGGGAGGGACTGGAGCGGGCTGGACGCGAGGGAGAGTCGGGCCGGGTCTATCCGTTCTCCGAGCTGCAAAGCCGCAGTCGCGAGGGGGCCCAGCGCTGCAGTTGTCAGCCAGCCAGCGGCATTTCAGCGCTGGCGTCAGCCTAGTCTGCCGCTACCTCCGGGCCCGGCTGCTGCGTCCCGACTCTCCCCAGCCACGTGTTACCGGCTCCGGCCTAGCGAGGCTGTTCCGCCGCGGCCTCGCTCTCTGCAGAGCCCAGCCAACTCCCCGTCTCCTCGGCCGCGCCTTTCCGTGGAGGCGCCGCGGCTCCCTGTCGCCCATGGACGGAGACAGGGTGGAGATAGATGGCGGGGTCATGGAAGGGTGAGTCCAAGGGCCGGAACCGCGGATCGGCCCGGCCTTCCTGATGAAGCAGCCGCGCTGGGCGCCTCGGGGCGGGGCCGGCCCGGCCCGGCGCGGGTGCATGAATGCCGGGCTGGGCTCCGGTCTTAGCTGGCTCCCTAGGGAGATTCAGTGTGTGCTGGGGGGACGCTGGCCTGGATCCCTGGCGGCGGGGTGGAGGAGAAGGGGCTGGATTTGGGCCCCTGCTGGGAAGGGAGATGGTAGTTGTTAGCTTGGCTTAGGGGCCTTGTAGAGGAGTGCGATGGAGGAAGAGCCCGGGCCCAGCCATCCCTGCCCTGTGCTGCGTGGGGCCGCTGACCACCTGCCTCCTCTTTACAGGGTGGCCAGATCTTGCGAGTCTCCACGGCCTTGAGCTGCCTGCTGGGGCTTCCCTTGCGCGTGCAGAGGATCCGAGCTGGGAGGAGCCAGCCTGGCCTCAGGTAAGCTTCCCCCAGTGACCCAGAACTGGGAGATGTTTCCTTGAAATGTGTTTGGGAAAAACTGTGCGTAATGCTCTGAGGGGTGGCAGGAAAGCATCCCTTTCTAGCAGGGCTGGTCCTAAGCAATTGGCAGCCCTGAGAGACTTCCTGTAGGGATGCCAGATGGTTTTAAAAAAAAAAATACTGGACTAAAATTTGTCAAGCAAAAAAAGGGGGTTGCGGAGGATTCAGGAGCCCGCCCCTAAGACCGGCTCTGTTGGCAGCCCCTTGAAAATGGCAGCCCCTGCCAGCCTCCCACCCGCTTCTAAGACAGCTCTGCTCTCTAGCACACCTGGCATTGGCTCAGATGCCTTCTCTGTTATTGTGACACTAATGTAATTCCAGCTCAGATAGCAGTGGTGGCAGTGCTAGACTAAGGCAGGACATGAGCATTTTTACTACAAATTAAATTTCCCAAATCTGGGACTCTCTGGTCTGGCAACATCCGTGGTCCGGCAGCGCCATGGATGCTGCTGGACCAAAGAGCCCCAGAGGAAGCAGGAGCAACGCAGGGGCTGGGAAGCCCTGGGTGGGCCAGACAGCATTGAGGTGGGGGGGCAGGCAGTATTTGGGGAGCCCTTGCCCTGGCTGGGATCCTGGTGTTAGCTGGTCTAGGCAGCAGCCAGGGAGCTCCTGGCCCAGCCAGGGAATCCCCGACATTAGCAGGTCCAGGTGAACGGGGAGTCCCGGCCCCAGCTGGGAAACCTGTGTCTGCAGCAGGGCTGCCTGTGGTTGTTCAGCGCTGGCCAGGAGTTCTGGCAAATCCCTGGTGGCAGTGGGGCTAAGGTGCCTGGGCAACCTCTCCCAGGGAGCCACCTGGCTAAAGCGGGGCTGGTGGAGGCAGGTGGCCAGAATCCCCAGCGGCAGCGGGGCTAACCCTAGCAGCTGGGTGGGGCAGCCAGGTGCCCTGGCTAGGGGAACACCCTGCAGCAGCGGGGCCAGCAGCAGCCAAGTGGTCTCCGCCGGGAACCCCGGGAGACCCTGGAGCAGCAGGTGGGCAGCTGAGTGGGGAGCCGTGCCGGGCTAGTGTTAGCGGGGCCAGTGGCAGGGCAGGGAGCCCCCAGAAGAAGAGCCCAGGAGTGGGGCAGCCAGCAAGGGAGCACTGACATCTCCTGGTCCAGCAAACTCCGTCATCCGGGACAGCTCATGTCCCAAGGGTGCCAGACCAGGGTGGTTCAACCTGTACCACATTGCCTAACACGACCTATATTGGGGTTTCCAGGGCCCAATACTGAAAACACCACCAGGCTCTAGCCAGATTATACTAGTATTCCTTCCTTTTCACTAGAACTACACTATTGCTCCTGCAATATTAAGAGATTTTTAGCAAAAGATCGATGCAGATAAGGCCTTTGTGTCAGGAAAGGATACCAGACTGAACTCCTGAAACTCTGTAAAGACCTAACCTGCTTACTGTTGTACTTCATATAAATGTATTAGCCTCAAGTGTATACTTTGCATCACCTGTATTTTGTCATGGCAAAAGAGTATTTGAATTTGCATCACCCAGGAGAGCATCTGTCCCCATGACCCTCCACTTGGGTCTGGCTGCCTGATTCCCTTTCCTGTCAGGGACCCTGTCAGTTACACTATATTAGAAGAACATAATATGATGATTTGCAATCTGTAATATGATCAAAACTGTAAAATGTTTGGTTGAAATGTACAGTAAAATATTCCATCCGTACCAAGAGAGACTAAAAATATTTCTATAAAAATGCCCTCCGAATAATGAGTCTCTCTATCCCAAGGCATGAAGGTCTGAATGCTTTTACCTACTGTTTAAGGAGCTGATGGTGAATGACTTTTTATTTGGCTGGTGCCAAAGCCATGTAGGTTTTGTGTAGGACACTTGGCAATAATTTGAGAAACAAAACCTGAAACAACAAAAAGAGGTTATATTTATTTATTTCTTAAATTGCCACCTAGCAGTTGTATACACCTCAAATTGTTTTTGTATTTAATTGACAGTGTCAGTTTGAAACTAGTCATCTTAAATTAATCAAAATCATTTTGATGAAGTTCACCTGCCTTGTCTTTGAGTATATTTGCACACTTCTAAAAAAGTTTTGACCTTGTTTTCCTATTTTATTTCCTTGACATTTTTTTCAACTCTTGCTTTGTGGGCTGGTATTGCAGGAGACCTCTGATCTAAGGATGCAAATATCCCTTAAAAATGTTAACCAGTTAAATGAAATCATTTTAATTGGTTAACTGGGGTCTAGATAGCCTCAGGTGGGCAGGAGAGCCTCCAGCCTGGCCCACTGTGTGCAGCAGAGGATGCTCCAGTCTGGCCCGGCCACCGGTTAACCATTACCTGGTAAGCATCACCCAGTAAGGGTGATTCTTACTAGGTAACTGGTGAACACTTTATATCCCTACTCCGATCACCCTGTTGTGCATGTAACTCTGAGATGCTTCTTGTGTCAAGTGACCGCCCCTGATTCTATGCCAATCCTCCTCTCTGGCTCTATGTATTAAGGAACTGGAATGCAGATCATCATATTTCTGACTGCATCTTGGCTCAAGTTTGAACATGTTCTTGCTGGGAGGACAAGGAATTCCTGCTGCACCCACCTTTCTTTGCTGTTTTGCTTCTGTGGAGGAGAAACAGGATATCCACTAATTTAAAATCCTGCTCTGCTTCTTGACTTGTTCCTATTTGATTACAGGCAGCCAAGAAACTCTGTGGGAATGAGTTTGAATTTCTTCTGTGTTGATTAGGGGTGAAGCTTGCAATTGTACTATTCAAAAGCTTCAGAGGGGTAGCCGGGTTAGTCTGTAACAGGAAAAACTTAAAAAACAACAAATAGTCTAGTAGCACCTTAAAGATTAACAAAACATGTAGATGGTACCATGAGCTTTCGTGGGCACAATCCACTTGTTCAGATGACAGCTGTATACAATAGATTGAGAAATGTGTCTGGGATGGAAGCTAGAGGCATGAAAGTGAGTGTCGCGGTCGGTAGGTTTCCACTATAGGGTGGTGGAAATTTGTCCATTATTTAATTATACTGTAGTGTCAAGGAAGTGGATTTCTTGTGTGGACTGATCCAGGCTGAGGTTGGTGGTGGGGTGGAAGTTGTTGAAATCCCTGTGAAATTCTTCAAGGTCTCTTTCCTGTGGGTCCATATGATGATGTCATCAATGTAGCATAAGTAGAGTAAGGATGTCAGAGGGCTAGAGCTGCGGAAACGTTGTTCAAGGTCAGCCATAAAGACACTGGCATATTGTGGTGCCATGCGGGTGCCCATGGCTGTGCCACTGACTTGAAGATACAAATTGTCTCCGAATCATAAGTAGTTGTGGGTCATCTGAAGAAGTGGGTTATGCCCACAAAAGCTCATGATACCATCTACATGTTTTGTTAGTCTTTAAGGGCTACTAGACTGTTCATTGTTTTTCAAATTGTACTATTGTTCAATTTGTAATTGTAATGTAAAGTGCGTGAGTAGGCAATCTGATGTATGTCTTAATGTATGTCTTGACTTGAAGGCCTCAACATCTGTCTGGACTAGAGATGATTCGAGATTTATGTGATGGGCAGCTGGAGGGTGGAGAAATTGGTTCAACAGAAATAACCTTCACTCCTGGGAAGATCAAAGGTGGAACCCACATAGCAAATACCAAAACAGCAGGGTATGTGTATTTTAATACCTATTGTTAACTGATGTAATAACTAGTGTTTACTATTCTTCAGTAGTTTTCAGGTTATGGCAAAAATGACCAAAAAAATTGAAAGAAATTCATGCTGTGGGGACTGATGCTAACCTTATAGTTGCTAGCCAATATGTTTAGTAATGAAAATGTACAAGAGAAATAAACAGGAAACTTATGTTAATTTCCATCTCGAGAGAGTTTGCAAAACTAGATTAATCAAAGATAAAACAAAATTTGTAGGGAAAGTTCTTTATTTTTAGTCTTGTAAAGAAACAACAGTGACAAAAAGGTACTTGTTAGGATTTTGGCAGGGTAATATATGTTAGAGGAATGTATAATGTCATTTCAGTAATGATTATCTTCAGGCTCTTTGCTTTCTGTCTGACATTTTGTGGTTTAGCTGGATTTTGTCTGCATCACCTTTGTGTTTTCCGATTCCATTTTAGGAGTGTGTGCCTACTAATGCAGGTAGCAATGCCCTGCGTGCTCTTTGCTGCTTCCCCTTCAGAGCTTCGTTTAAAAGGTGGGACTAATGCTGAGATGGCTCCACAGATAGACTACACGGTGATGGTATGGATCAGCTTCTTTGACTAGCTAAATCTTTCAGGTGCACAAGTAACTTATCTAGGTTCCTATTGCTGCTTCATATCATTAATGGTAATTGTAGAGTAATCAAAGCAGTTTTTCTTTTTTGCTGTTTCAAGCATGAAATAAAATACAACAACCTGAGTTTTCTTTAAACCAGGGGTGGGGAACATTTTTTATGTTGGGTGCCGCTGACCCACAGAAAAATCAGTTGGGGGCTGCATACAAGTGAGAAGTGGGAGAAAAACCCCAAAACCTTCACTGACATGGCCCTGAGTGAGAAGGAGAAAGACATTCCTCACATTGCTCTCGTACAGCAGAGCTAGGAGGACCCAAGCAAGTAAATTTTGTGTGCTCCAGCCCCGCAAGAGGGGAATGGAGCAACAGCGCAGGCTCCCCAATGCTGGGGGAGGGAGCCCTGAGCCTCGGGGACCAGATCCAGGCAAGCCAAGGCCTTCATTTGGCCCATAGACTTTAGGTTTCCCACCTCTGCTTTAAAAACTAAACTATCCAACTGAAGTGTGGTTAGTATAGGAATATTGTACTATTAATATTGATTTTATAGCACAAGGGTCAGCAACCTTTTCAAACCGAAGAGCCAAACTACATCAAAATTCAGAACACGTGGCAACAAAGAATGCCAATTTGCATGACTGGATTAATAATAGCACAAATGAAACATTGTAGTCACAGACTTTATTTAATGGGACTTCTGCTGCTGCATCTTTCCACACAGATCTTTGAAGTTTACATCATAACTGGTCAAATCCAACATCATGCACACATTTAGGCTGTCTTCTGTCAATCTTATGGCAGGGGGCTGGGTTAGAATGTATGAGGGGCTCAGAGCAGCAGAATGGGGTGCATGATGGACTCAGGGCACAAGGGGTGTGTGGAGGTGCAGGAGTGTTATGGCAGGGGATGGGATTTTTGGGGGTACAGGAGGCTGGGGATGGGGAGTAACAAGGGGCTCAGGGCAGGGGGTTCAGGTGTATGATGGGCTTAGGGTTGGTGTATGGGGGGGGCAGGAGTTTTATGATGCTGTGGCTAGATGTGGGCTGAGCCCCAATTGGGGGCTTGTTGGCCAAGCTTCATTTTTAAACAAAGTGAAATATTATGTCCAACACAAAATGTTTCAACATTGTCTTTATTTATGGCACGGGTGGGGAACCTTTTTTGGGTGAGGGGCCACCACTGAAAAAATCAGTTGGGGACCACACAAGTGAGAAGCAAAAAAACCCCTCCAAAACCCTCAACCCTCACTAATGTGCTCTCCTCCCCACCCCCCGGCCCCAACTGAAACACCTCACTCCCCTGGTGCTCCAGCCCCATAGTGGGGGGAGGGACAGGGAGGACTGAGGTTCAAGGCCTCAGGCCAGATTTACTCTTCTGGGGTTCCAAGGTAGGGGATTTTGTGGGCCCCCCTAGCCTCTGGGTTGGGGCCAAAAATAAGTCATTAACTGTGTGGGGCGGGGCTGTCAGTGAATGGGATAGGAATGGGAGTACAGGATCTGTGCAGCAGGTGGGGTGTACGAGATGGGGAGAGTGTGAGGTCTGGCCAAGGGGGCAGGCTGCCTAGGCGGAGGGCAGGAGTGGGCTGGGTGCTGGCTATCTGGCCAGGGGGCAGAGGGCAGGAGGGATTTTGGACAGAGAACAGGGGGTGTCTGGCCAGGATGCAGGGGGGGATTGGCCAGGAGGCTGGGGGGAGAGGGGATTTTGGGCAGGGGGCAGAGGGCAAAGGGTGTCTGGACATGGGGCTGGGTGCAGGAGGCAGGCTGTCTGGCTGGGGGGGTGAGTGGGTGACACTTACTTGTTTACGTGCTGCGCAGCAAGCACCGTGTAACGCACCTTCCACTGCTCCTATTCCCCGTCAGGAAACCTCCAGGAAGGGTTGGTAGGGGAGACTGTAGGAAGTGTGTCCCGAGGCAACAAATTACCAGTATGCGGGGAGCCATCTTTGGTTCCTGGTTTCCCCCACACCGGGAGGTGGGGGAGAGGAGGAAAACGCTGTTGTGCCAAGTCATTTTTAGTGCTGTTTGTTCACTGCATGCCAGATCCGGGAGCCTCGGGGCTTTCTCCCCTCCCTCCCCCCACTAGCGTTCCAGTCTTGCAGGGGCCATAAGGCTGCCGCATCAGCGCTGGCTCCCTGCTGCAGGGAGAGTAAGAGGGGGCTGAGTTGGGGCTCCAGAAGAGCCATATCTGGATCCCTAGAGAGCCATATTTGGCTTGCGAGCTATTGGTTGCCGACCCCTGCTATAGAATATGCTTAAAGGCAACTGATGCCTCATATAATTCCTTGAAACATAAAGAAGTCTGCCTCTACTTGCCTATTTCTCTTCCTTTATTTTAGTTGCTGAAGATCATTTGAATTAAAACAGTCTATGCTAGAAATGCTAAGTATTAATAGAGAAGGAAGGAAGAAGGTCCATAAAAGTCTCTTACAAAATGGTATGCAAACTAAAATGTGCAGATCCTGCTCTAATTCATTTTGCCTAACACTGACCATTTTCTACAGTGTATTTTGAGATCTTCACAGTAGAACAATATATATTTTCTTTTCTCTAAGGATTGAGTAGGTGGGTGGGACATGTTAAACACAAAACAGTTCTCCATTTTTAAAGTATGTTTACTCCTCAGGTCCTTAAACCAATACTTGAAAAGTTCACTATGACATTTGACTGTGACATAAAAAGGAGGTAAGTTGCATGTTCTTGGCTTCTGAAATACTATGTGCCAGTGGCCTGTTTGTAAGTGGAATATGATTCCTTCACATTGGGATGCTTTGTCCGGACTGTCAGAATCCACTAAAGGCAAAGGCAGTTTTTTGTTTACCTCCGTGGAAGTTGTATCAGACCTGCTAAGGCCTTGTGAAATTCAGTTTACCCACCTATGAAAAAAAGATAAGATTTATCTACTCATGGTTATTGATTGTCTAATCTTTGTAAATTACTTCAGGAACCTTAAATGAAAATGTTACTTAAGCATAAAGTATTATTTTAATTTCTTATATAGTGTTTACTAGGGATGTTAAATTTAGATTAATTAACTAATTAAATAGTCAATGGGATTTCCATCAACTATTCGATTAGTCTATAAGGGTGTCTCTGTCTTTGAACTGTAGCAAGAACCCTGCTGGGCCCTTGCTACACTTCAAAAGTGGAAGTCCCGCTTCTGCTCCCCCCCTTGCTGACTCTCCCTGATAGAGCAAGGGGGGGGGGAGTGACTAGTCACATCACTAGTTAACTATCCAGTAAGCTTCTGCTTATCAGATAGTCGACTAGTCAACTATTCGCTTACATCCCTAGTGTTTTCCTTGCTAGCTGCATGAGATACAGTCTCTACCCCAAGAAACTTAATGTCTGCTTTTAGACATAATTTGACACAAAATAATTACAAGTAAAAAAACCCCATTTGCTAAATAAGAATTATATCATTCATCGTTTTCTGACAAAACAAAATATAATATAAAATGAACCTGAATAAATGTAAGTTAAGCTGTATAATGCTTAAATAGATTTAATATGTCCTCCGGGTTAGCTGGAAAAAAAAGCATCAAATATAATATAAAAGCCCTATTTAGTTGCAAATCAACATGTTTTAACAATTGAAAAGTATATGCACAATACACTTAAAAAGGTTTATTTAAATCAAGGTTTCCTGCTTGCTGATTAAAATCAGTGATTTAAATTACATCAATTAAAATCAGTTTACTCTGTTTATAAGATCGTGCAATTAACTGGGTTCGTTCCATGCACTTTGAAGGAAATACTATGTTTATTTTTTGTACACATTTCTAAAACATACATCACTTACATTTCTAAGCTACTTGACTGGTCTAAAATAGCATGGTAAATATAAGACACCTACTAGCAATCAGATGTCATAAATGCATTTTTAGTTTTCGTAGTTATAGGAATAATTTAGTTTGCAATGTTATGGATCCCTTTTCTTTGCATTTAACCATATCTAATTGCCATTTTAATAGGGGCTACTACCCCCAAGGTGGTGGTGAAGTAATAGTTCGAATGTCACCAGTCAAACAGTTAAGCCCAATAAATTTAACTGAACGTGGCACTGTGACAAAGATACATGGAAGAGCATTTGTTGCCGGAGCCTTGCCCATTAAAGTGAGTGCCTGTAATATTTTGTGGTATAAAGGTCTATAACTGTATATAATGTAAATAAATACTATACTATTATTTGTATATTATGCAGTCTTTATAAGTAGTTATGTACATTTATTGGTATTTTTTTTCTGTAGTTATCCACCTTGTAAACCCACTCATCCAACTGTACAGAGCTTTCAAGGAGAGGAAAATTATAACAAATACAAATTTAGGGAATTCTAAAATGTTATTTGTTGTTGTTCTTGTTCTTATTATTAAGTTATGGTAAGACCCAAAATGGGAAGAGAAAACATTGTCCAAGTTGTAAACATTCAGAAGCTTTGGCAGATATTCATGATTGGATGCCTTTCTAAAAGATAGGCTTGAGCGCGACCAGAAGTGATGGATTTGATGCAGAGCTCTTTTGTTGAAGTTGTCTAGCCTGTATTATACAGGCGGTCAGGCTACATGAACCTAATGGCTTTTCTGATCTTAAAGTCCATGAACATATGAAAAAGTGTTTGGAAAGCTTATAGCACAGAGGTAGATACAATTTCTGTCCTAAAGTGCTTGTAAACTGGGACACAAGGTAGGTTTCTGCTTCATAAAATTGTGATTTTTAAGATCAGATCTCTCAAGATTTATCAGGGCTAGAAAGAAAATATCTTATAGCATGGGGGAAAATTCTGAATTTCTATTGCTATGGAAGCCCCGTATACAGGTTTAAAATCTGTCATTGGTCCGGGACTGAATATTACCTAAACTTTGAGCCAAAATTGCACACTGAGGGGAAGGAGGAGAGGTTAGATATGTTAGATATCAGCTTGCAGAAGTTGGCAATAATACAAGAGATAAAATTAATTTTAAATGCTACTCTCCTTATGTCTTAGAAGAATGATATTCAAGTATGTGTTCATATGGTTAAGTATATAGGGGAAATGTTAGAGCAGAAGTTTATTTTAACTACTATACCTGCTTCCTTTTTATTTTACCATGCCAGCTAGCAAAAGACATGGCATCGGCAGCAGTGAGATGCATCAGAAAAGAAATCAGGGATCTTTACGTTAATATTCAGCCTGTTCGAGAAGCTGATAATCAAGCCTTTGGAACTGGAAGTGGAATAATGTGAGACAAGACACAAACTTCTTTTATACTTATCTTACTGTGTTCTTAGCTGAGAATGTGATATAGTAAACAAAAAACCACAATATCTCTTTTATTAAGAATAGTTAATTAGGGCACTTTGTAATAAGCCAAGAAATTTATAAATATTTTTATTTAATCATCTGCAGGAAGAGTTGGTGTGTTTAAATCTTTAGCAAAGAGTTTTTCTGTTAAGAATTTCTCAGGAATTTTAATTAAAAATGTATTAACAAAAACAAACTAAAACTTTATTTCTAAGTATCTGACTGAAACTTCAGTACTTGACAGAGGAAGGGATTTTTAGTTTTATGTTATCTCAGTGGGTTTTTTTAATCCATTCACAGACTTCTCCAGCAAAAACAGAGACCCGACCTAGTAATTCTCATGTAAAAGTAGAAATATTGTATGTTTCTTTGGAATAAATACAAGCCCATTCCATATCATGCAGATGCAAAAGAGGGAACAAACATCTTCTTTGCAGGTCACTTTTTAAAGGAATTGAAATAGAAAAATAAAGATATTAAAGCCATATTAAATGTATATATTTAAAGACAACACATTCATAATACACTTACTAGTTTAGGTATAATCAAGCAGCTAATATTTACAGTGTGTGCAATGTGGGTATTTTACTATAGAGATACAGTAAACTTCCGATAATCCGGCACCTTTAGGACCCAGGGGGTGCCGGATTATCAGATATGCCGGACTATCGGAAAGGGGGGCTATGAGGGTCTAGGGTGGTGTGGGGATGCCACCCCAGACCCCTCATAGCCCCTTCCGATTGTCCGGCTCTGCCCCAGGCGTCCCCGATTCAGCCGCTGCTGGTCAGTTTCAGCAGCAGCTGAATCAGTACGCCTGCGGCAGAGCAGCTGGGGTGCTGCCGGGTTGGTCTGGTAGCACCGCCCCTTGGCGCTGCGAGACCAACCCGGCAGCACCCCAGTTGCTCTTGGGGACGCCTGGGGCAGAGCAACTGGGGTGCTGCCAGGTTGGTCTGGTAGCGCCGCCCCTTGGCGCTGCGAGACCAACCAGGCAGCACCCCAGTTGCTCTTGGGGACGCCTGGGGTAGAGCAGCTGGGGTGCTGCCGGGTTGGTCCTGCAGCGCCAAGGGGCAGCGCTACCGGACCAACCCGGCAGCACCGCAGCTGCTCTGCTCAGGCGTCCCCAAGTCAGCCGCCGCTGAAACTGACCAGGGGCTGACTCCGGGAAGCCCGGGGCAGAGCAGCTCTGCCTCGGGCTTCCCGGAGTCTGCCGCTGGTCAGTTTCAGTGGTGGCTGACTTGGGGACAGCTGGGGTGCTGCCAGGTTGGTCCCGCAGCGCCAAGGGGCAGCGCTGTGGGACCTACTGGCAGCACTCCAGCTGCTCTGCCCCAGCTTCCCGATTCAGCCGCTGGTCAGTTTCAGCGGCTGAATCGGGGAAGCCGGGGCAGAGCAGCTCCAATGGTCCGGCTGCCTGGAGCACTTCCGGGTTCCTGATGGTGCCGGACCATCAGAAGTGCCGGACCATCAGATGCCGGACGAATGGAGTTTTACTGTATAATATCTGGATTCTCTAGCTTTTTAAATAACCTTCCACACTGATCATACCAGCTGTTTTTGTCTTGATATCATAACTCAGTTTGCTATGATAGTAATCAGGCATTTATCTGCAAACTGATAATATACTTAGTTTTTCTTTTTAGTATTGTTGCAGAGACTTCAACAGGGTGTCTGTTTGCTGGATCATCACTAGGTAAAAGAGGTGAGGATTGTATGAATTATATCCATGTTTTGTGCATGTAATTTCCTAGTAAATATTACATCCATATGATAATCATGGGCAACAGAAATTTGCAGATTTTAGTTTTGCTTTATAACATCTTACTTTCATTAAAAATAGGCTACGTTTTCACATCCATGTTTTTTCTCTAGCATGGTGAACCAATCAACATAGCTGTGAATTTATCCACTTATTTTAATAGATTGTTAGAGATCACTGATTTGGGAAAACTTCTGGATTTTTTACAACCTACACATTCCACTCCAGTTCATCTGGTGAAGGATTCATGCTATACTACATAGAGCAGAGATTGTATTAGAGATTTAGGAGTGAATTTGTTTTTAAGCAGCATCTTGTTTGGCTAAAGCTGCTTCTCAAAGTGTAAGGTGGCCTAGAAGCTTCCCAGTGCTTACGGAGTCTGTATCATACTTGCCAAGATGCACTAGTGGGATGATGGATCATGGTACTCAGAGGGTGCCAGGTGACTATTTCGGACAAGAATGTGGCAATAAAGATACAATCCAAGCCTTCTGTTTCCTGTTTTTTCACATTGTACAATTAAAATGTTTTGGAGCTGCTTAATCCTCCTGAACTCTCTCCCTAGGTAAGAATTCTGACAGGGTTGGAATTGAAGCTGCAGAAATGCTGCTTGGAAATCTTAGGCATGGGGGAGCAGTGGATGACTATCTGCAAGACCAGGTAAGAAGCCTGCACACCGACTTCAAGGTAAAGTTAAGGCAGCAAGCACAGCAACTGGGTTTGACTGTGTATTGAATGTAAATCAAGAGAGCGAAACAAAAGTCTCAAGTCAAACAGATTGCCTTTCCACAGCAATCCACAGAGTTACATTCGAATAGCCACCACAGCCATAGGTTTAGGACACATTCAGGGGTCTCCCAAACCCAGTCATCCTGAAGTCATAGGGGAAGGGCTAATAAGCAGCCTTTTCTGGTTCTGATCTTGTAAGTGTTAGAAGACTCTATGGAGGGAACCTCGCAGCATGAGTAGAAATAGCAGCCCTGATAAGCCAAAATGAATTTGTTAGCATGGGCGGGCGGTACGCTAGGCAGGGGAAGGCTTTGCCTTCCCAAACTTCCAGCCTGGTCCCCCAACACTCCTCCCCCAGTACGCCTACTGTAAGCGTTCAGGGGGCAGAGCATTGCTGCCCCCAGCTCCTGTTCTCCTCATGCAGCTGGCTGGGGAGGCTGGCTTGGGCCTCGCACCTTCCTCAGTGCTTGGGGAAGGGGTGGGGAGGTGGCTTGGATCCCACAGGGGTGGGGCTGGGGCTTGCCTCTCCCACCCCTACCTTCACCAACCACACATGCTTGTTAAGAAGTTTAAACAAGCTATTTAAGGTCCACGGGGAAACACATGATACCTGTCAAGCCTCCTGAGGTCCAAGGAGAGTTGTGAACTAGCCTCCTATAGCTCACTCCACACAAGAGATCAAAGGTTTGTAAGAGCAGGACTCTCTTCTTAAGTGCCTCAAGAGGTGACTAGGTGGGAATAGCAGAGAGAATAACAAAGGGACATTCTTGCTGCTCTGGTTCCTGCTGCACCCTGGCCTGTAGAGCTGCTGATGCACTAAATGTAGTGTGACAGTCAATGTGTCAGAGTGATATTCCTAATTCAAGTCAGACCACTACACATCTGGTGGTGGATATCTCTTTGAGCGTGTCATCATTCAAAAACTTCATTCCCAATGTTGGGCACAGCCCCAGGTTTCACCTATCAATCTGACATCAGGTGTGAATTTTGGTGTGTGTGTGGATTTTAGCAAAGGTGCCAGAATCAAGAGTGCAACTGTGTTACCATTATGGAATCGCTGCTGCCACTCTAATATACACTGAAGAAGTAAACTTAGTTGTTTTCAGTTCTCTTGCATACTGCTTTGATTCTTTTATGGACCTGTAGTAGTGATTAAAAAACTAATTATATTTTTTTCTTCTTAAGCTGATTATTTTCATGGCATTAGCCAATGGGGTATCTAGAGTGAAAAGTGGACCAATTACACTTCATACTCAAACTGCTATACATTTTGCAGAACAGCTAACAAAGGTAAGTCTGGAGAATGGGAAAGAGCACTATCAGTGGGCCTTTATCTGCGACTTAGGTCTTCTGTACACATGGGCTTAGTGGGGAGTGAGTCAAAGCATAAGTCCACAACACACTAGCCTTCTGCGCATTAAGGTCGGGTTTGTACGACAAACTTACAGTGATACAGCTACATTGTGTGGGAGTAAGAAAAATCCACGCACCTGAGCAGTGTAGTTATACTGACCTTATGGTCTGTGTTTATGGTGTAGCTGGACAGGAAGTACCATGAGGGAAGGGGAGGGATAGCTCAGTGGTTTGAGCATTGGCCTGCTAAACCCAGCGTTGTGAGTTCAGTCTTTGAGGGGGCCATTTCATTTAGGGATCTGGGGCAAATCTATCAGGGATGGTACTTGGTCCTGCCATGAGGGCAGGGGACTGGACTTGATGTCCTCTCAAGGTCCCTTCCAGTTCTATGAGATAGGTATATCTCCATATAAGCTACCTCCTCTCACAGAGGTGGACTACCTGTGCTGACAGGAGAAGCCTTCACTGAAATGTTACACGAGTTCCACTGCACCATTTAAGTGTAGACCTGTCCTAACTCCGTGGGTGGATTCGGCTGACAGCCGACACTGTACATTAAGTCCCTTGTTTGCCATGAACTAAATCCCTGTGTAGTCAAGTCCTTAACGTATACCTTTGTAGCATCACCATCTGATGGCTTTTTTGTGGTATATGTGAAATGAGTTTGGTCTTGGGATATGGGCGTTCAGAACACCATAGCTCATACTTATTATTGGCAAATAACCCTCAATGTAATGAGTAAAGAGCAGTGTGTTTAGAGTTCAATTTTAAATTCCGTATTTCACAACCTTAATTAAAATATTTTCAGTGGCATTAATGATATTATATACACTCATCTGTTTATTAAACACATGTTCAGTGGCTGCTAAGTTTTCTAATACTTTGTCTTCATGGTTGCAGGCCAAATTTACTGTGTCAAAATCAGAAGATGAAGATTCTACTAAAGATACCTACCTTATTGAGTGCCAAGGAATGGGGATGATAAACTCAAACTTGTAGTTTTTCTTTAAAGGAAAAAAATGTACCTCTGATATATTGCACTACATTTCAGTTGACATATTTACACTGTGAGGAACAGGGATTATTTATCATATATAAATGGTTGATTCAAATTCAGAGATGATCTGGTTATTTCTTGGTATGCTGAGAACACTTCCTGTCCTGCTTTTGATTGTTAACAGCAAAATGAGTACAGACAAGATAGTAAATGGAATCAAATGCAAGTGTTTGGGAAAGCTGAAACCACAGCTGAATACCTTTCAGAATATCATGAGTTGGTAACTGCAGTTACAACTTTTAAAGTTACTTAAATGACACAGTCATTCCTCTGAAAACATGTTGGTTTATCATAGGGGATCCTTTACATATTTGTTATGAAATAGATGAACAGAAAATGAACTATCAATCTGTGTCTCTAAAGTATTCTGTTTCTGTAGTCATTTTGCTGAAAATGATATGGAAAAATAAAGCAATTTCAGTATGCTGTAATTGGATATTTTTGCTTCTGATCTCTCCAGCAGCTTGTGTTTAAAGTGAGGTCAGTTCAGCAGTTGTGAAATAAAGTTTTGCAAACTCCATCTGGAAGTCCTTTTCAGTTATCCTTGAGCTAGTCCCATCACATGGGGTCAGCTCTACAAGTCTGCTCCTTCCAAAGTGCTCTGAGTGCCATATCCTGTCACACCATATGCTGACTCCCCCCGCTATGTAACCCCCCTAGGGTTCAGGAGTGTAGGGCACTGTACTTGCCAAACCTGTGCCACACCATCTACACTCTTAATACCCATGCTATCTGGAAATCTAGTGTCTGTATTCTACATGCCACTACAAAAGTAAATGTACTTTAAGACATCCCACCCTGTCTTCTTGGGTTGGCCCCCATCTTTTTCTTTCAGTTTTGATTTCTTGCACTGTCTTCCCCTGTAGGTCTCAGGACTGTGCGTTATGTGACCAAACCTCGTGAGCCTATATTCCATTTTTTTCCATTTATGGGTGTTATTCTGAACATGTCTGTAAAATTCACATTCCTCATGTAATCTTTCTTGCTTGCACCATTCACCCAACTTATTTGCATTTCTGTGGAACAGATCATTTCCTCATATTTCTTCTTTGCTGTCTACTACTAAGTGCCACACATTGAAACTGGGTGGACCACCTTTTTATAGCCATTGTTCCCTTTTAATCTTATGGTAGCTTCCTGTCACATATTTACATCAGTTATCTCTCTACATTTGAGCCAGGCATTTATTATCCTAGCTCTAATTTCACCCACATTTTCCTGGATTCTGGAATCCAGACACTTGAAATGTGATTTTTGGCATTCTCTGCCCATCTAGTTTTAAGACTAATTCTTCAGTATTCACCTTATATAATATATCCTGGTTTTGCCTTTGCTTATTCTGTGCCCATGTGTCTCTACTTAACAAATTTATCTAATAATTCAATTGGATCTGAAATAAAATGCATAAATTCTCTAACTGCATTTGTAATGTCCACTCTTATTTCTGTTTTAGGAATTTCTACTGTCACTCATCAGCACGGTATCTGAGCACTAAAATCAGACTCCTCGTGGCTGCATACGTCGCTCCTTTTGATGAAAATATGCATTCCTTAAAACTGTATCTATTTTATATACAAAAAACATTGACTAGCTCACTGCAGACATAGTATAAAGTGCAACCAATAGTGACCTAGTTGAATTTAGCTACTTCTGCTGTAAACCATTGACCTAGGTACTGCATATATCGGAACAAAAAAGTCACTGCTCCAAAAAAACTGCTGTACTAAAATACATAAGACTGATAAAGGAGGGGATAGTGTGATGTTCTCCATTTTACACTTGGGGAATTGAGACACTGTAAAAGAAGGGCTAGATCCACAAAAGGACTCAAGTTTTACAACAACTGATGCCCCACAGGAGAATCCTTAGCCTACAGTAATTGCTCATAGTCCCTGTACGATGCATAGTGAGAGTTAAGCAGCTAAGCATGCAATTCACAGAAGCCAGCAGTTGAATGGTGAGCTGCCTGAGCTAGCCAGTAGGGAATGCTGAGGAGAAGTATGAGGCCTACACTTCATCCCTCAAAAATACCTATGTGCCTAACTCCAGGCTGGAGGGAGACCATCTATCCCTATTCAGGATTATCAGTGTGAACCATCTCCTGGAGTTTATTCTGCAGTGCCCTCCAGCGCATGTAACTGTGTAACCACTAAGGTTACCTTTTTAAACAACTTTTTACATTCCTAATCCATGGCACATGATTTTTAAAGTTGCAACACACGTGCAGTAGTTGCTTCACTGTGCATTTTAATTGGCTTTAAAGCACTGAATTTAGGATTGAAGGATGCCCCCTGAAGCCAAGAGAGAGCTAATATGTGTCTGGTTAACAATATCTGCCTCTCTATAGAGCTCCCTTTCTCTCAGAAATCGGTCACAAACAGAAAATGAACAGGATTAATTTTTTAACCCAACAGAAATAGTTCTTAAGGTTATATGAATGTCTAATACTAAGAGTGGCCTGGTGGTGGCAGCAGGCAACAAACCAATACTGGATGAATTGAAACCTAGTTTGACAGTTGGTATCAGGAGCACCTCTCAAACACCATTCCAGGCTCTTGATTTTTAGGGCTAGTATGGGAAAGGCCCAGAAAATACTTACTCTCAGGTGGAGAAGCTTGAAGGGAAGCATACATGCAGCTAACATCTTTTCACCAAAATATATGTTGCTCTAAAACAGATGTTAAGCAGATCTTCATTTGGATAGTTTAACATTTGTACTACACAGGAGATTAGTATACAGCAGTGATGCATGGGGGTGCACATGGGCCCATTTCCTCCCTCCCCCCCGCAGCCCCGACCAGCAGCCAGCAGCGGGGTTGGTGGGCCAGAGAACTGGTGGTTTGTACAGAAGTGCTCCCTGTAGCAATGTGCTATTTAGGAAGTATTTAGGATTACTGAGCCTGTGACCCTGCTAGTACCCTGGACTGCCTAGGCTGGGAGAAGAGGTGGGACAGGGAGGTGTGGAGCCAGAGTGGGTTGGGGGTAGAGCAAGGAGCCTGGAATGGAAGGGGGTTGTCCTGGCCTTTCCCAAAGCTGGGGGGGGGGGAGCGACATGTTTGACAGCTCAGTGCCAAGTTGTTTCTGTCTGCATTCCCTCCAATTCCTGCCCTCCACAAGGATCTGCACAACGTCAGCCAGGACAGGTAGGTGGAAAATGCAGTTCATGGCTCCAGATCTTGGTGTCGCTAACACATTCCAAATGTTACAGAGTCACTGATCTGACTAGCGCAGCAAGATAAGGAAACTACTGGACACTAGTTGGGGCTCATCTAGACTACGCTGAAGGGCCCGAAAGAGGATATGCAAATTAAGCGGGAATTTGCATATCTTCTTCCGATCTTACTTTCGAAAGTGGAGCTTTCAAAAGTGAAAGTAGTTTGGATACGGCTTTTTCAGTGAACCCCCCTTTTTCGAAAAGCCACGTAAACCTCATTTTTTGAGGAAAAGCGGCTTTTCGAAAAAGGGGGGAGTTCACTGAAAAAGCCGCGTCCAAACTACTTTCACTTTCAAAAGCAAGATCGGCAGATGGCGTAGTGTAGATGAGCCCCTAGAATAATTGTAAAAAACATCCTGTGAAGCTAGTAGCAGAGAAAGGCTTTACATAATAGGCTATGTCTATACTACGCGTTTTTGCCAGAAGAGGCAATGCAAATGAAGCACTGATTAACATATTGTCGCACTTCATTTACATAATCTCCTCTGATGCCTTTTGCGCAAAAACAGGCAGTGTGGATGTGTCTGTTTTGCACAAAAACCCCTTGCACAAAAAGAAACAGCAGAAAATATGCTAATGTATCGCGACTTTCTGTCAATCTTCCCCAGCTAAGGTTTTGTTAATCTCTAGCAAAACATTTGCTTCCGAGTGATACACAACAAAAAGCTTTAAAAGCATTCAGCACATTCAATTCTCCTCCCCCACATTCCTTAAAACACTAAGAGATGCATTAGGTTAAACATTTAGCTTTTCTCCCCTTTATAATTTTGAGAAACTAACTAGGGCTGAGTTCATGACTATTTTAAGAATGGGGAACCGCTGGGTACGTCTACACTGCAGCGCTATTTCAGGATACTTCCGGTATCCTGAAATAGCTATTCCGTGTCTTTGAAACAAGCCCATTATTTTGAAATATAATGGGCTCGCTATGCCAACGTCCCAGTAAACCTTGTTCCACATGGATTAAAGGAAGTTTTGGAATAGCGGTTTATTTTGAAATTTGGTACGGTGTAGATAGCTTATTTTGTAATGTGACGCTATTTCAAAATTAACTTGAAATAAGCTGCACAATCATCAAGCACAAAGGGAGTTCCAACAAGTGGAAAAACCAGCAGGAAATATTATCTCCTATACACTTTGTGCCTCCTGAAACTCAGCTGGAAATGTTATTTTCTAAAAGGGGGTCTGACACTTTAAAAATGAGGGCTAAACACCTGAAAGGGACCCCTCCTCTTCCTCCTTCATTCTTTGGCCATTGATTGACTACACCAGAAGGAACTAAGGAAGCAGCCATTACACAGAAGTACTTAAATCATAACTTCCTGACTTATTAGTCTTATTGGCCCAATTTCTAAGTACACATGGCACAAGAAACTTTTCTTTGATTACCACATAGTTTAAGTGACGCATTAGTTGCATTTTATTTGTATTGCCCTTGTAACCATGTCTGACTTGTATTCACTTAAAACAATAAAACAAGTTTATTAACTACAAAGATTTTATCTAACCCAGTGTGGTTGAAGGCTTTGGGAAACTCCATTTGGGATGACTAGAATGTTATTTCATTTACTAAAGGACAGACTTTCTTGTATTTCTCCTGGACCATAGGCACATGTCTGGGGAAAAAGTGTGCTGGAGTCACCCTTCAGTGTAATTTAAGCGAGCAAACGCCTGGGTCTGACTGGGAGGCCCAGACGTAGCTGGAGTGATTTATATGCTAGAGGCTGTTTGTGAGCAGTCCAGGAGGGGATGCAAAACCAGCAAAGTACTGTCAGGTCAGAGGGCAGGTATGACACATATGCTAGAGTTACTATGGATGTATTCTGAAATTACACTGGAAATATTCTGCCCTCCCATAGTGATTAAGAAATATTGACATTTGTTGACAGACCTTAGATAAAGGTCTTGGGGTAGTCATTATGGAGAACTGAGGATTACCACATGGCCTCTATGTGTTTAAGTGGTCTGGTGATGCTGTATAAAGCTCTCATATCTGAAGCAAGATTGCAAGCATTCTCTAGGCTGGTGAATACATTTTTGTAATCAATGTCACCGACTTTCTGACTAGGAAATAGTCTGTATGTTGTGGCACAGTAACACAAGGTTGTATGGTCGGAGATCACAAATGTGAGTTATATGAGGAATTATGTTCCACAAAGCCAAGCATGTTCAGTAAGAGGTATTGGGGCACAACTTGTCATCTTTACAGAGACCCAACTACCATTGACCTCAACAGGAATTTTTGCCCAAACAGAGAGTGCAACACTGAGCCACAACAGTTAGCTTTATCAGCTCATACTATTCACAATTCATTTTAAATTTAACCATTTTTACCATTGCTTAATTGATTAACCTTCCTCAGATTAATTAAGCTTCTTTCTCCTCATTCCAAACTTGCCAGGACTCTTACCTCAAAAGGCCTTTGCAAACAACATATAGTGCTGGATGAGGAGCTATTTGAAAGAGAAAGCGAAACCTGTGAAATTGTTTGTGCTGGAAGATTAAGCAAACATGTCTCTTACCATCTGAAAAAGTCTCAGGGGGGAGCCATGTTAGTCTCTATCTGCGAAAACAATGAGTCCTGTGGCACCTTAGAGATTTATTAGTGCATAAGCTTTTGTGAGTATACCCCTGCCTCTGTAACTTCCACTCCAATTCATCTGATGAAGTGGGTTTTACGCACAAAAGCTTATGACCTAATACATCTCAAAGGTGCCACAGGAATCCTCATTGTTTTTCCAGTATATTATGTTAATGAGGCTAATCAAGTCATGGCATATGTGGCTCATTCATAGTTGATGTGGAGATGTGAATACTAAGAGAGGACAAATTGCCTTTGTAGTGCATTAAGCAGTTAAGATCCTTACTCACTACTGAATTGATTGTATTGAATTTTCAGATGAACTCCATTTCAGCTGTCTCCCTGTGTAATTGGGGTTTGAATGTTTTTTGTAGAAGGATGTCTACTTTCAAATCCATTACTGAATGTCAAGGGAGGCTAGGGTGTTCCCCTAAAGGTTTATGTGCATTACCTTTCCTGATGTCTAATTTGTGTTCATTTACCCTTTTGCATAGAGACTATTATTAGCTAGGAGGGGCAGGAACGATGCTCTAGTCTCTGTCAGAAGGTGGAAATGGGCGACGGGATGGACCACTAGATGATTCCCTGTTCTGTTCATTCTCTCTGAAATATATATGTGGCATTGGCTATTGTTGGAAGATAGGAAACTGGGTTAGATGGACCTTTGGCCTGACCCAGTATGGCTGTTTTTGTGTTTTTCTGTAACTTGCAGGCTCAGGCTGAATTGCAGCTGTGAATGCTCTCATCTTGCAGGGTCAGGTCTTTTAATTTAATCCTCCCCTTTCTCTAATCTTTCCAGGTACTTTTCTGATCATCTCTGCCATGCTTCCAAATTCACTTATTTTCTCTTTTCCTCTTGTTTTTCCTCCCTCCTAGACCTCCTGTGATGGGTTAGATCACAGAAATCCCCTTGGTGGTGTCCCGCTGGTGTGCTGATCAAGCTACTGATGCCTTCCTGCCTTCTGGGGCTCTCCACCTTCCTGTCCTGCTGGGCCGGAAGCTCTGGTCTCTTGCAGCCAAGACAAAGTTGGAGTTACTGCTCCCCTGAGGAGCAACACAAATACTGAATCAGCTCAGCTCGGGAGGGCTCAGCTATAAAGGCTCAACATCCAGGAACACAGCCCAAAAAAGGACCAAAACCACAAATAAATCTGTCTTGCCCTGAGTAAAAATTTTACACAGAGGAAGGTCATAAGGTTAGCCCCCTTTATCAATGAAAGGGAGATATGCACAGTGGTTGCTCCCTCCTCCCCCAGGTAACAATTTTTTATACTGGGCTTGAAAGAAAACAAAAGTATTTTTATTAAGTATTTTTTAAAAAGGATTTAAGTGGTTATAAGTGAAAACAGACAGATCTAAGTAACTTACTAGGTTAAACAAAAGACACCAGCTAGTTCTAATCCACTAAGAAACTTCTTATATGCAAATTCTTACCTTAAACAGCTGCCCTTATCTCAGGTAAAACGCTTCAAGTCCGAGTTAATCTTTACTCTGGCCTGGGTCTTTTTTTAGACCTCTTTGTTGCCAGGCTTCTTCACGTGTATCCTCTTAGTGTGGGCAAGGGAATTTCAGAGGACAGCTGAAGACAAAGACCCAATTGCTTTCCATTCCTTAAACAGACCTTCACCCAGAGCAGGAGCCCTTTGTTTATCTTTCCCCATCCCATGGAAAAATACCAGGTTCAAGATAGAGTCCTGCACCAAGTGGCTTGATCACATGTTTTACCAGGACCAGCCACAATTTGGGCTTACAGGATAAACAAGACTATTCACAGGCCATTGGTTTAAATACTGAGTCATTAAGTTCTTAAAATATCACTAATGACCCTCATTGGCACATTTAAACCAGATTCATAGTTCGTATTTCTAACTTCACAAATGATACATGCACAAAAATAGGATATGCAGATTAAAAGTTGTCACTTTAAAATTGATATGTTACATGACACGTTTTGCATAAAGCATTTCTGAGTTATTCATATTTATATTCATAAGTCAATTTTCATAAAGGGGGGGCTATAACACTCCCCTCCCCACACACATTTCCTCAATATTTTAATAAATGCTATACTATTTCAGCATTGCTAAAATAATGCTTTAGAAAGTTCCATCATCTTTAGCTGCTTCATTCAAATCTTGGGCCCTTCAAAGTCATCTGATTTCCCACTCTCTTCAATAGCTGGAAGCCCCAAAATTCAGGGTATGATTTTCACCTTAAACCCATCCTACAGTTCTGCATTATGCCAGCTGAACTGAGGGTCAATTCTTTGGAGCAGGGCTTATGCTTGTCTAGAAGTGCAGAACTCATGTGTGTTTGTGATGGGAGTTAATGGAATGGTGGATCAAAATATCCTAGGATATAAGATGAGGAGCTAACATGCTGTGACCCCAACTGGGCCCCCTCACTTCCCTGAGGACTCCAGTTACTACCACCAGAATGTTCTCTGTCTGCACAAAGACAGCTTGTTCTCCAAATCACATGACACTGAAGCAAACATGTGCAGTAAATGTCCCACTACTACTTATGGATTCACCTGCAGTTGCAGGACTGTTTGAACTAGCTCTGCAAGTACCTCACAGGCGCTCAGTAAGAACTAGTCATTGTATCACAGACATGGACTATTTACATGGAGGAAGTCTCTTTTTTTTTTCTGTTTGTGATGGGTGGTGAATTAAGAAGGGCTTGGGGTCCTTTAGAAAATGTTTCAGAAATGGATTCACACCACTCAGATTGGGATGGAAATCTCATGAGATCAGTTTGGTGAAATTGCCAGGCTTCCTGGTTCTTCTGATTGTGCTGAAAGTGAGCAAGAATCATTCTCATATAATTGCAGGATGTGCAAAAGCCACCAAGACAGAAAAAATAGCAAAACCAATCACTTGCCCAGTCTTCCCTGCCTCTCCAAAAATATCTCTTTCCCAGCACATTACTCCTACACTGTTCTATCTTATTCTCTCTCAAACAGTGCCTCAACTACCACAGGCTCTCCTCAGGGAGTTCATGCTTTTATTCCAAAAGCACCTCCCTTTGGAGAGTTTCAAAATGATTGACATTAATTAAACCACATGCCTCTGAGGTGGAAAAGTATTAGAGGATTGAGAAGAGCAGGTAACAGGAGGGTATCAAGAGCATGCAGAAAGTGGCAGGTTCAGTAATTAGAGTTCAGGAATCCAATTCTCAGTACCTTGTTATGATCCCCAAATGTCCTGGCTATTTTGGAAAAATTTCTAATGTTTGAACTTTTGTTTTTACCATTGCCCATGGTTATACCATTTAAAATATTTCATAACTATTTAATAATGAATGAACAATGATATTTCCATTTAGATGCTACCTTCCTTCTGAAGAGCCCAATGGTGCTTTATTCAACATAGTCTTCTCATTGTAGGGGTGAACGGCCCAGTTGATGCTCTGTACAACTGAGGGTTGACAATATAAAAGGATTAAGACCAAGCAAAATAAGATAGGCCAGTTACCTATGTTAAAAATCTTAAATCCAATTGAATCCCATTATTCACCTGTTTACCAATGTTCAGTCCTATCTCTTCTTTAGCAATACGTGGCCTAATTTGGTGATTAACAGGAGAAAAACTTGGTAAAACCTCGCCTGCCATTTCTTGTTTCTCTGGACTAAATATTTTTAGTAATTTTTAAAATAAAATCATTTGGCTTCACAATGTCTCTTTTTCATCCCATAGTGAACAATAATTAAAGGATCAAGTTTTATTTTTTTCTTTATGTATAAAAAGTTGGATGGAAATTGATTTAAAGCTTGAAAAGGATTTGGCTTTGTGTCCCATTACAAATTTGGGCTGAGTTAGGTCATTTGTATTATCCATACCAGTTCACTCCAGCCATCAATTATGAGAAAAACTTGGTAACAAACCAGCATTAAAATAAATTATGAGTGCATTTATATTAATATAATGTCTTATTAAAAATCAAAGTCATAATGTATTCACTGAATTGACTTCATTCGCAAGTGACAAAGTTCTAAATAGTGCAAACTTTCGCTTAAATAGTTTATAGATTCTAGTGATTAATACATTAAAAAGCTTCTCTGAGCTGATATTACAACTGAATGGAAACAGAGAAATGATTTCTCCTATTTATCTTGATAGGAAATGGTAATTATATCAGCTATGATAACAATTCCCACATTTGGGACAGAAAATTAATAACTGGGGGTATGTCTACACTACAAAGTTAATTTGAAATAACAGCAGTTATTGAATTAATAATAAATCTACACAGCCAAACCCTCTTTCAAATTTATTATGAATAAATGGAGCACTTATTTGAATTTGGTAAACCTCATTCTCGAGGAATAACACGAAATTTGAAATGGCTAGTCGAAATAAGTGCAATATAGACACTTATTTCAAGTGGAGGCCTCCAGCCCTTCCCAGTTTCCCCTGGTGGCCACTCCTGGGCACAACCAGGAAAACTCCTCTCTCCCCCCAGCCCGGGGCCGTAAGGGGTAAAGTCTGGCCACTGGGCGTGGGAAGCCAGGCCTGCCAGCAGCAGACCCTCCCAGTGACACTGATACTCATCAGTGGCAGCCAGCAGTCCCCGCCAAGTCCCCCAGCATCCAGGGCCAGCCAGGGCCCCGTGAACTGTCACGGCGCCCTCGTGAACTAGTGCGGGAGATCATGGACCTCATTGAGGTTTGGGGGAGGCCCCCAGCATCCTGATCTCTGCCACCACCAGCTGTCCCGGCACCAGAGTCAGCAGGGTCGTCCGGGGAGGCCATACCAGGTAAGTGCCAGCACTGTCCCCTACCTGGGGGGGGAGGCGGGGAGGGAGACCAGGGACCGCGCGTGGGCCATGTGTCAGCCGACGGTCAGGGCAGTGAGTGTTGTGTGTGTGTGTATTATACACCCGAGACTTCAACTGCCAGGACCGGGGTCCCTTAGCAGTGGGCAACCTGGAGGAGGTTGACGGGCACCCCGATAAGTTTACAGGGAGAGCTTATACACCCGAGACTTCAACTGCCAGGACCGGGGTCCTTAGCAGCGGGCAACCTGGAAGAGGTTGACGGGCGCCCCAACGGATCTGTCCCTTATGACCGGCTGGAGTTCTTTTAAATTGTGCTTTGGTTCTGTTACAGCAACTGAAGGAGTCAGGTTAAAGCTTAAACAGTTACTATTTTATTGTTACAGGGTAAACTTAGCTGTTAAATGCTACTGCTGTGTTACAGATAACACAGCCACTACAAAAGGACAGGACAGAAATTACACTTAAAACAAAAGTCACTTACAGGTACCATGAAACCCTTTTGGTTCTCTGAGCTCTTATTAAATTCATGCAAAATAGACACATAGCAGGTATATATTCTCACCCCTGCGTTCCAGACTTGGCGTGGCCAGCGTCTTTCTCTCAATCCCTCGGGAAGAAGTAGGGCGGTTGGGCATCCCACAGACCTCGGAGTCAATCAATACCTGCCAGCAGGTATAGATGATTAGCTCAAATGGGGTGGGCTACTAAACCCCTCTTTATACCCCTTGGGTCACGTAAGCTTCTTCCTGGTCTCAAGTGGCCAATTAGGAAAAATGGCTTTGAATGCCAAGTTTCCCACGAAGGGTGCAAAGCATAATTCACACCTGGGAAAATGCAGACAATGGGCACTTCTAGTATGTGATGGGCGAAGATTCCTCTCCTGGGACAGTGCAGGCGTGTCAATTACTGGTACTAGCCATCAGGGCAACGGAGGCCCCGGTCGCCAGCCAGCCCATTTACTGTCTGGTTTCTGTTTATGGTAGAGTCAGGGACAGGCAGCACACCTGCGTTCCCAGGGCATCAAAGGCTGACTACCTTTCTCTTGCTCTCTGGGGAAACAAGATGGGGTTCATGTCTGGCTACACCATGCCTCCCACGGATCACGCAGCCACCTGTGCAAGTGCGAGCACGTGCCGTGCCACCCTTGGGCGGGTGGCTCCAGCTGCATGACACCCAGGGGCCGTGGCCTGATAGGCACATGCGTGTGTGAAGAGACCTGACACGCTCCCGACCCCGGGGCGGGACCCAGCAGGACCCCCTCCCTTCACACTCCCCCTCTACACAGAGGCAGGGGACATCTCCCCCCCGCCTCGGCTGCACTATACATGGCACAGGGGCATGGGTGCAGTCTAGAGGCAGCTCCCACTCCCGGGGAGAGCCGGACATCCCGACCATGGCCTCTGTGCAAGCACATCGGCTCTGACGGTGCAGGGCACGGTCATCTGCACCTCGCAGGGGGCGCTGGGCATCATCCACTGCATCCCTAGGGAGAAATGACAACTCCCCTTCTTTCTCCACAGCCGCACCAGCTGCACGTGCAGGGCGCACCACCCCGCCTGGGACATGCTCCCGCACCCAAGGGCTCCTCCGACCACCAGCACGCGGCAGGGGTACTGGGACCAGCACCTTGCATGTTCCTGGGCGCCACCATTTTTAAATCCCCCTTAGTCCGAACTCCGTGCCCGCGGCTACACGTGGCACGGAGTAGGTAGTTCGAATTAAAGATCCTAATTTGAACTACCGTTATTCCTCGTGGAAGGAGGGAGTATGAGCTGGCCCAGGACTGCACCCCAGCCCCTGTGCTGCCTATAGTGTGGTGTGTGTGGGGGGGAGGGGAGATGTGCCCTGCCTCTGTGTAGAGTGGGTGTCTGGAGGGAGGACAGTGTGCCGTGTCTCTCCCCGGGGTCAGGAGCCTGTCATGTGCCTTCACGCATAGATGCGTGTGGGGAACAGGCCAGGGCCCCTGCATGGCACCCAGCTGGGGCCACATGTCCCGGATGGCATGGCAGAGGCACAGGTTGCCGCCTGCTCCAAGGTCGGCAAGGCCGACGTGCATGGTCCCTGGGCTCCCCCTCCCCTCTCTCCCCGCATAAGGGGACCGTGATGTCACTCACATGTGGAGGCCTCCTTGGCCTCGAATGAGGCTGCTGACGGGCTCTCCGGTTCTGCTCGGGGGTCCTGGGTGCAGGGCATGCTCCCTGCAGGCTCCTGGCTGCAGTCCTCCTTCTCTTCCTCCTCTTCCCCTGTGTCAGCGGCAGGGCCCTCTGCCCCGGGGTCGATGACGACCAGGGAGGCACGGACCATCTGACCCCCCAGGATGCGGTCCAGGGCCTCGAACTGCGGGTTGGCCTCCGGGTCAGCCCCTGGTTGGGAGGCTCTGGCATAGGCCTGCCACAGTTCTTTTATTTTGCTGCGCACCTGCTCCTGGCTGCGCATGTGGCCTCTGGTGGCCAGGCTGGCAGCCATGTGGCTGTAGACGGCCACATTCCTGCACCTAGTGCAGAGATCGTGGGCATTGGAGGCATCCCCGCAAACCTCAATGAGGTCCACGATCTCTGCACTAGAGCACGAAGGCGCCCGCCTTTTGCGGCCCTTGGCAGGCTCCTGGGAGCCGCCAGCCTGGTCCTGGGGAGCAGTGGAGGGCTGTGTGGCAGCAGGTTGCTGGCTCATGCTGTGCCAGGTGCATAGTCTGCTGGCTGTATGCTGGCAGGCTTGCAACTGGCACAGGCACTGTGTCCAGAGTCTGCCCCTTTAAGGGCTCCAGGGCTGGAGGGGGCAGACAAGTTTTCCTGGTTGTGCCCAGAGTGACCACCAGGGCTCCCTGGGAAGGGCTGGAGGCCCCCTAATTTGAAATAAGTGTCTACACAGCACTTATTTCGAATTAGCTATTTTGAATTTGGTGTTATTCCTCGTAGAATGAGGTTTACCAAATTCGAAATAAGGGCTCCACTATTTCGAATTTATTTCGAAATAGCGGTTTGGCTGTGTAGATGCTATTAAAGTTAATTTGAAATAACTGCTGTTATTTCAAATTAACTTTGTAGTGTAGACATACCCTAACAGATTTATTGGAGCATAAGCTTTCGTGGGCAAAGACCCACTTCATCAAATGCATGTAGTGGAAATTCCAGAGGCAGGTATAAATAGAGTTCCAATCAAGAGTAAGGGTAGAGATAACGAGGTCAATTCAATCAGGGAGGATGAGGCCCACTTCTAGCAGCTGATGTGGAGGTGTGAACACCAAGAGAGGAGAAACTGCTTTTGTAGTTGGCTAGACATTCACAATCTTTGTTTAATCCTAAACTGATGGTATGAAATTTGCAGATGAACTGTAGCTCAGCAGTTTCTCTTTGAAGTCTGTTGTTGAAGTTTTTTTGTTGCAGGATGGTACCTTTAAATCTGCTACTGTGTCCAGGGAGATTAAAGTGTTCTCCTACAGGTAGCCCATCGGCCAAACTGGACAGTCCCTACGTAAAAGAATAAATGGACACAAATCAGGTATCAGGAATGGAAATATACAAAAACCTGTAGGTTGGCACTCTCTTAACCGGGTGCCGAGGGGTACCCCCTCCCCCCTCTAAGGTCTCTTTATCCCCGTTCGGGCCCCTCGATCAGGGCATACACGGTACTCCCCCAGTCTCAATACAATGTCCAGGCCCCTCCATCAGGGCAGATACGGTACCAGCAGTTCCAATACAAAGTCCTGGCCCCTCTATCAGGGCGTATACGGTAACCCCCTGTCTCAATACAATGTCCAGGCCCCTCTATCAGGTCAGATACAGTACCAGCGGCCTAGACCCGGGAAAAACCTCTCCCGGCTGGGGGTGATTGCCCGGGGAGCGGAAAGGCGTGGTAGGGGGACCCAGGCCCTCCCTCTCCACCGGGTTCCAGCCCAGGGCCCTTTAGGCAGGGACTATTGCTCCTACCTGCTCAGCGGGGAATCCAGCCGATACACACTGAGCTGTGATAGCAATCCCTTGCCCTGGGCTGCTTCCTACCACCCTGGCACCCTTTAGTCTGTCTACCTCAGCATCTGTTCTTACCGGGGCTGGTGCTGGGGTTGTAGGTGGTCCGGTCCCTCAGGCGGGGTTGGCTGCTGGCTTTACTCCTGGAGTCCGATGCTGGCTCTCTCTCTGGCCTCAGCTGCTGCAAAAACTCTTCCAGAAGAGAGCGTCTACACTGGCATGTGCTTTTGCGCAAGAGCATCCATGTCAGTGTAGACGCTCTCTTGCGCAAGAAAGCTCTGATGGCCATTTTAACCATAGGGCTTTCTTGTGCAAGAAATTCATGTTGCCTGTCTACACTGGCCTCTTCTGGAAGAGCTCTTGCACAAGAGGGCTTATTCCTGAGCGCGAGCGTCAGAGTTCTGGCTCAAGAAGCCCTGATTAGAACGTCAGTTTATTTGCACAAGAACACGCGGCCAGTGTAGACAGGGAGCAAGTTTTTGCACAAGAGAAGCCGCTTTTGCGCAAGATCGCGCCAGTGTAGACACAGCCCAGGGTTGCTGCCTGTGCCCTTCTACCCTCCTGCTGCCTCCCTCTCTGCAGGGCTCCCTCTGCATTTATACTCTGGCTCTGCTGGGAGCAGGCCCAGCAGGGCTGGAGGGGTGGGGCTTTTTCAGCCAGCTGGGCCTGGGCTTCTCCCAGCCCTTCAGTGTGGGGCCTGTTTGCCCCATCACACTGGGATTCTCTGCTCTGGCAATATCCATGGTCTGGCACAGATGTTGCAGGACCAGAGAGTCCTGGTGGAGGTCCAGCAGCAAGAATCCATGCAGGGCAAGCAGAACAGTGGGCTGCCCACTGGGAGCTGACTGTGGGGCTGCTAAGCACATGGCAGCGGGGCTGCCCAGCGGGGTTGGGAGACCTGGTGTGTGGTACACATGGTGAGGCAGGAAGCCCCAGCACATGGTGTGCGCTGCTGCCCAGGAAGCCCCAGGTCATGGTGTCCCCGGCTGCCCAGGGAGCCCAGGTGTGCAGTGTGCAGCTGCCCAGAGCCCCAGCGTGCAGCAGCCCGACGGGTCCCAAAGCCATGGCAGCAATGGCTGCCCAGCTGGGTAAACAGGGCAGTGGGGCCAGCAGGAGGTGGAGAGCTGACCAGGAGGCCAGCAGCTGGGCCATGGGGGCCGGAGGAAGGGGTCCAAAAATTACCTCCCCTGGTCCGGCAAAATCCCTCATCCAGGACTGATCAGGTCCTGAGGGTACCAGACTAGGGAGGTCTGACCTATATTTGAAAGTACCCTAGATGGAAGGGCAGTACATTCATCAAAGATGCTGGAGGGCATGAGCAAGTCACCAGACCTTCCTCACCAATGACTCAGTTCTGCACCTATTGACCTCATTACTGCAGAATCAGGCCTCAAGAGGCTGCCATGAGATGGGACTGAAGAAGAACTGCATGGGGACTGAGTGCTTTATTGTTTGCAGGAGTCTTCTGTATGTTTGGGTACTTCAGCAAAACCTCTGAACTCAGAAACTTTGGAGGCTTCCTCCATTGCTAGATTTAGATGGAGTTTGCTAATTTATAATTGGATGTTTCATGGGGTAGACTCACTAGTTTACAGAATGTTTTTGCATAGTGTTTGGCTGCATCAGGCTGGGATTTTCAGTTCTTTAATGTTATTCTGTATATGGTCAATACACAGGCCATAACAATCAATTTCAACTATCCCTAATATTTCCCTACCTCACTTTTGTGATGTGAGATTAATGTTTGGAAAGTGCTTTGAGAGCCTCAGAGGCAAGGTGCCAGGGTTCTCAGCCAGCAAATCATTTAAGCAGGTGCATAGTCCAATTGATTTCAATGAGCCTACACGCATGCATAAGTGCTTTCCTGGTCAGGGGGACCTTACATCAAGAAGCTTAACAAATAAGTATATTCTTTGTGCCCAACTGACCAAGATTTTCAAGTGTTCACTGATTTTGGAAGTTTTACTCAAGACAGATAGGCATTAATTATCAAATGTGCTGAACAATCAACTCCTGTCATGTTCAGTGGAGTTTGTAGCCACTTACCCAAACTGAAACTGGCCCTTGATATTTAAGATAATATTAAGAGGTCACCTAAATTCAGAAGCTGTCTCTGGAATTACTAATTGTTCTTAATACCCAGGCTGGAATAGTGAACTAAATAGCACTAAGTCTCAGGAAGTTATACATATGGTAATACATTTAAAAAACACTTAAGGGAAATGACAAATAACCTGTCAGTAATTTGGAAAATCCAGGTCATGTTCTGTTTTTAGGTTATGATTTATTTGCTGAAAGAAGTTAATTGTCTCCAGTTTCCTTTGGGAAATTCTCAATGTGTGGTGTTATCACGCCGTCTGGAGAAGTTTATGACCCTGAATGTCCATCTCAAGACAGACTCTTAAAAACAGATCAAACACCCTAGCCTAGAGGTAACTTCTGTAATTAGATTTCACCAGGCCAGTGACAAATGTGAATACCTAGATCACTATAAAAGTCTCACCATGGCATCACAGACTGGAGAATCTAAGCAGTGGTTTCAACCTTTTTAATCATGAGATCACTTTTTGAATGTAAGTATAATCTGGATCTACCTCAAACCCAAACACCCTTGCCCCACTTCCTTCCTACCCTTTCTCAGAGGCCCCGCTTCTGCTCATTCTATCCTCCCTCTCTCACTTTTATCAAGCTGGGGGCAGAAGGCTGGGGTGTGGACTCTGACCTTGGGCTAAGGATTTGGAGTTCTCAGCTGAGTCTGGGGCAGGGAGTTGAGGTGCAGGAGAAAGTTCAGAGGGCAGGCTCTGGGAGGGAGTGTGGGTGCAGGGGGACTCAGGGCTAGGGCAGGAGTTTGGGGTGAAGGAGAGGTTCAGGACTGGGGCCAGGATTCGGAATGCAGGTGCCAGCTGGGCACCACTTACCACAGGTGGCTTCTGGGTGGTGGTGCAGGGGGCTAAGGCAGGCTTACCCCTATCCTGGCCCTACACCACTCCCAAAAGCAGCCAGCAAACGCTCTCCATCCCTGCCCACCCCTGGTGTGTGGAGATGGGGTACAGGATGGAGGGAGGAGCACCCTGACATCAGTACCCCTTTCCTCTTCTTCCTGTGCCCTGCTCAATAAGCAAGAGGTTCCCGAGGGTAGGGGGCAGATCCAAGGCAGAGGTGAGGAGTAAAACCACAGTGCTGAGAGGGGCAGATAAAGTGCTGGCACTTGATAGCCTCCCAGCCAAACCTGTCAGAATCACCTGTCGACGGCGCCCAAGATCCACCAGTAGATCTTGATCTACTGGTTAGTGACCACTGACCTAAGGGGACTCTATCTTGTCACCCAAATGGGATTTAGCAATGAATGGTCACCTACACCAAAAGTCATGCCACATTCAGGTTTCATACAGTCCCAAAAGACCTGTCATTTATGTCAAATTGTTTGGTACCCTAGATCTTAAACCAAACACAATGCCCATTGCCAATCCTGTAGTAAACTATCTAAAGCCGTGGTCACCAACCGGTCGATCGCGATCAGCTGGTCAATCGCGAGGCCTTGACCAGTTGATCGCAAGGCATTCGGGCCCCCCCATTTTCCTCCCACCCCTGAGAAGCCCCACTGCCTACCTCCAGTGACAATGGAGGTAGTGCTGGCTTCCCACGGGGTGGATTGAAGTTCTGCAGCTTCGCACCACTTGCGGGGATTCCATAAGTGCGCTGGCTGCTCCCCTCCCTCATGTCTGTGGCATGCCGGGCTCTCTGTGGGAGGGGGTGTCGGCCCTGGAGGAGGAGCGCTGGGGCTTCCCTGTGCTGCAGGAGGGGTGAGATGGCCCTGGAGGAGGCGCTGGGGTTTCCCTGTGCCACGGGGTTGGCCCTGGAGGAGGCATGCGCGGGGGTCTCCCGGCTTCACGGGGTCGGCCCTGGGAGGCACGTGTGGGGTTTCCCTGCGCCGTGGGGGGGGGGGGTCGGCCCCGGAGGAGGTGTGCGCGGGGTTTTCCCTCCTCTATGGGGGGAGGGGTAGCGGGTTGAGTCCTGGGAGGAGGCTGGTGCAGGGGACTCCCTCCCCCCCCACACCCTGTCCCCTTTCCCTGGCTGCAGAACCCTGCCCCCACCACAGCACTCTGTCCCCTGCTCCCACCAGCACAGTTGGGGCCACAATAGTGAGGCTTGGGGGGGGGGTTTTGGGAGCAGGTTTTTTTTTTTTGCATCTCCCGTGTGTGGCCCAACTGACTTTTCTGTGGGTCAGTGACCCCCTGACTCAAAACAGGTTCCCTGTCCTTCTCATAAATAAAGACAATGCAGAAACTTTGTGTGTTTAACATGGTATTTTATTTAAAAATGAAGTCTGGCCAATACCAAGCCCCCATCTGGCTGCAGCATTATAACACTCCTGCATCTCCCCAGACCCTAGATCTGAGCCCTTCACACACTGAAACCCTCTACCTTGAGCCCCTCACATACCCCAACCGAAATTCCTGCATCCTCACAGCCACAAGCCTGTGGCTTGCTTAGTACCACAACCCTCCATCTGACTCCCCAGCCTGGAGCCTCCTCCCCAAGCCAGCATCCCCTTCTCCCCCTCTTCTGAATCCAAATTTCCTCCCAGAGCTTGCACCTCTCACCCCTTCCCACACCCAAATCCCTCATTCCCACCCCAGAGCCCACACATCCTGTCTCAACCCAGTGAGGATATGGCTAGACTGCAGGAGTTTTTCCAGGATTCCAGAGATATCCCAGAAAAAAAAGTCTTCCGCATCCAGGGATGTTCTTCTGCTTTTTTTAGTGGAAGAGCAAACATGCTCTTTCGGTAACCCCTATGTTCCTCATTCCATGAGGAATAAGGGGGATTCCAAAAGAAGGGGTTTTTCTGACATTTGGTCCAGTATAGACATGCCAAATGTTGGAAAAACCTCTTCCTACAGAAGAATCGGGGAAACAAAGTGGCAGTGTAGAGTGTATAAGGGCTGGGGATAGCAAGTGATGGTGAGGAGGAGAATAGAGAAAGCAGGGCTTCAAGGAAGGGGTGGGGTCTTGGGGGAAGGGTGGGGCGGTAGATCTTCGCTTGTTCTGATATTTAAAAAGTGATCTTGGGTGTAAATAGGTTGGAACCGCTGATCTAAAGGTTTATTAGCTAAGAAAATGAAATGAGTTATTTGCAGATTAAAGCCAGCAAACGTACACTCATACATGAATTGCAGTCCAAAGCCCATGAGTGACAGAATTGTAGTGACCTGTCCATTTAAAGTGTCCTGCAACACAGATCCAACAGGCTGTTTGGGGAGTTCTTCATTTTGGTTTCTCTGGCCCGGTGAGAGTTCAAACAACAAAGAAATTGACATCTTTCTGTGTCTTTATTGTCTTCATTCATCTTCCTAGTCTATAGGACAAGCTTCCTTGTACATAGTATTCCCAAAGTACTACTAACTAATTGTTTGTATTACAATGTTCCTTAAAGGTCCATCTGATTTTGATTGTTCTTTGGAGGGAGAGAGAGTGGGAAAACACTGTTCCCACGTTTCAAGGTTTACAGCAAACATTTTCACAGTTAGAAATGTAAGCAGGGTCTGAATCAATGCTTCCATTACAGCCAGCTGGAATAGGAAAGAAATACTGGGTGTGGTTACGTAAATATGGTTCACTCATTTTGCTTAGGCCTGCTAGATATTCAACTGTTAGAATGGTGTTTTGCCCATTGTAACCAATTTGGCTGTTGTGGGGTCACAAACTGTGTGAACCCTAAATTCAGGAATTATAAGATATGACCAGCAATGCTTGCAATTATTGGGGGAATGCAGAAAAATCAGACTGTGTTTAACTCAATTCAAAGGAGAGAAACGGTCAGTGTAAAGAATCTCAGATGGAAGAGGCTTCCTTTGCCAAAACTCTGTGAAGTCATCTGGGGGGAGGGTAGAACTATGAATCAGCAGGCTGCATGCCCTCTAGGCATAAGTTGTAAGACAGGTTCAACCTGTTTCCCCTGCCTCCCTGCACCCCCATTCTAATTATAGAACTAGAACGGACACCATAAGGAGTCTCTTTATTATTTTAAAATTTATTCCTGTGGATGCTGGAATTTTTTGGGCTGGACTGTGTTTTGAGCCAAGAGCTGAAATCACAGAGGGCCGAAATCAGTAGGTTTGGCCCAGAGCCAAATCTATCAAAAGGCCAGTGGGAGCAGCAGGTGGCTGATAGGAGCAACAGCTGGCTGCCAGCAGGGTGGCCAGCAGGAACAATGGCTGGCAGGCGGAGAGGGGGGCCAGCAGGAGCAGCAAGTGAGCGGCATTGCCACATGCTCAATGAGAGGAGACATCATGATGATGAACTCTGGGTCTGCACTGACTGGATAGAACCCTGAGTAGGGCGTTTGAAGTGGGGGAGGAGGGGGGGAAGCACACTGTATGAGTTGGGGGTTGAACTAAAGATCTTGAAGCATAATACACTACCCTGTGGACTCTGGGGATGGTATCTTGCATACAGGTTTTCTTTGTTTATGTGTGTTTCTGTAGATTAACGCTAGATTAGCATATTAAATAGACTCTTTCTATCTCCGGCTCAGTGTTTGCGAGAGAGGAAGAATTGCCTCTAAGGGCAGCCAGTGGGTAGGTTGAAATGTTCCCAGTTTACTGGATGGGGGCTCAAGCCAGTTTGGTACATTGTTGAAAGAACCCCCTAGATACTGAAGCTAGCCCTTCTGACTGCCAACTGCTACTGGCAGATGGGTTACAGAAAGAAAAGATTTTACGTATTTCCTTATAGCAAGACATTACAAACAAGGTGAATGTGAGTAGCAACTTACAAATATTCTGTGGAGTCAAAACACTAAACAAGTTCTTATAAGAATGTAATATGATGCCTGTTTTGAGCAACACTAACATATAAATGAACTAGACTGGTCACCAGCTGTGAGTTTGCCAGTTCTTTGCAAGAGCTGTCATCTGGCCTGCCAGCATCACAGACATTCAGTGGTTATTATACAGTAATATATTTTATTATTTGGTATATTTTATAATGGTGCTAAACTACCTATTAGGTAAAGTAACATCAAAGAACTTTGTTCAATGTACAGTGGTGGCCAAAAATGCTAACAATGGAAAGCTGCAAAAGGAATAGAATGGTGAATAATGCAAGAAGTATTATAATGTCCTGTGTATAATCAGTTGCACTGCCACTAATGGGATACTGAGTACAGTACTGGTCCCCGTATCACAAAAAGAATATTGCAGAACTAGAAAGGATTCAGAGACAAGCAATGAGAATGATGGAGGGTAGTGAATGGTTGAGAGAAGATAGTCTGGAAGCGTCTGTTCTCCGTGTCTCAAGACCAAGGGGGGCATTCAATGAAATTAACAGGCAGAAAATTAGTATTAATAATACAAATTAATAAAACAAAATACTTTTCACACCATAAAATGTGGAATTCATTGCCACAGCAAGACATTGAAGCCAAGAGCTTAATAAGAGTCATGAAAGGCCTGGCTATTTGTAAGGCTATTAAGACTATCCAGACATAATTAATGACAACACAAATTTTGGAGGAGACATTAAACCTTAGGCTTCAGGGTATGAAATAATATCTAACTTTTAGAGACCAGGCTGGAGCTCTATAGAGGGGGCAGATTATCCCATATCTGCCTCCTGCAGGTTTCTTGCAGTATCTTGGAGTAGCTGCTGCAGTATCTGGCTCTGGCCATTGCCACCAGAAACAGGATACTTGACTAGAAAGACTTTGGATCTGATCCAATATAACAATTGCTGTGTTCCTAGCCCTACAAAGTAAGAGTCCTGCATGGAAAACTGCTTACTATGCCTTCTAGTATACAATTCCATCCTTCCTGAAAAAAACTCCTAGAAGTACGTCAACAGAAGAGGAAGACTATTTAATGTATTAAAAGGCACAGTGACTAGAGCCAAATCCCTGCAAGCTGCATGGAAACTTTTTAAAGACACCATAATAGAGGCCCAACTTAAATGTATACCCCAAATTAAAAACATAGCAAGAGACCTAAAAAGAGTCACGTGGCTTAACCACTATGTAAAAGAAGCAGTGAGGGACAAAAGGCATCTTTAAGAAGTGGAAGTCCAATCCTAGTGAGATAAATAGAAAGGAACATAAACACTGTCAAATCAAGTGTAAAATGTAATAAGAAAAGCAAAAAGATTTTGAGGAACAGCTAGCCAAAAACTCAAAAAGAAATAACAAAATGTTTTTTAAGTACATTAGAAGCAGGAAGCCTGCTAAAAAACCTGTGGGTCCCATAGACGATCGAGATATAAAAGGAGCAATCAAGGACGGATTGCGGATAAACTAAATGATTTCTTTGCTTCAGTCTTCACGGCTGAGGACGTTAGGGAGATTCCCAAATCTGCACCGTCCTTTGTGGGTGATGAATCTGAAGAACTGTCCCGGATTGAAGTGTCATTAGAGGAGGTTTTGGAACAAATAGAAAAACATGTGAGGCACGTAGAAGAACATAATTTGTTGGACAAAAGTCAACATGGTTTCTGTAAAGGGAAATCATGTCTTACTAATCTATTAGAGTTCTTTGAAGGTTAACAAACATGCAGACAAGGGGGATCCAGTAGATATAGTATACTTAGATTTTCAGAAAGCCTTTGACAAGGTCCCTAACCAAAGGCTCTTATGTAAATTACATTGCCATGGGATAAGAGGGAAGGTCCTTCCTTGGATTGAGAACTGGTTAAAAGACAGGAAACAAAGGGTAGGAATAAATGGTAAATTTTCAGAATGGAGAGGGGTAACTAGTGGTGTCCCCCAATGGTCAGTCCTGGGACCAACTTTTCAACTTATTCAGTAAATGATCTGGAGAAAGGGGTAAGCAGTGAGGTGGTAAAGTTTGCAGATGATACCAAACTGTTTAGGATAGTCAAGACAGAAGCAGACTGTGAGGGACTCCAAAAAGATCTCATCAAACTGAGTGATTGGGCAACAAAATGGCAAATGAAATTTAATGTGGATAAGTGTAAAGTAATGCACATTGGGAAAAATAACCCCAACTATATGTACAGTATGATGGGGGCTAATTTGGCTATGACAAATCAGGAAAGAGATCTTGGAGTTATCGTGGACAGTTCTCTGAAAACTTCCACACATGTGCAGCGGTCAAAAAGGCAAATAGGATGCTAGGAATTATTAAGAAAGGGATAGAAAATAAGACACAGAATATCTTACTGCCCCTGTATAAAACGATGGTACTCCCACATTTTGAATACCGTGTACAGATGTGGTCTCCTCACCTCAAAAAAGATATTTTGGCCTTGGAAAGGGTTCAGAAAAGGGCAACTAAAATGATTAGGGGTTTGGAACGGGTTCCATATGAAGAGAGGTTAAAGAGACTGGGACTTTTCAGTTTAGAAAAGAGGAGACTGAGGGGGGATATGATAGAGGTGTATAAAATCATGAGTGGTGTGGAGAGGGCGAATAAAGAAAAGTTATTTATTAGTTCCCATAATAGAAGAACTAGAGGACACCAAATGAAATTAATGGGTAGCAGGTTTAAAACTAATAAAAGAAAGTTCTTCTTCACACAGCGTGTATTCAACCTGTGGAACTCCTTGCCAGAGGAGGCTGTGAAGGCTAGAACTAGAACAGAGTTTAAAGAGAAGCTAGATAATTTCATGGAGGTTAGGTCCATAAAAGGCTATTAGCCAGGGGATAGAAATGGTGTCCCTGGCCTCTGTTTGTCAGAGGCTGGAGAAGGATGGCAGGAGACAAATCACTTGATCATTGTCTTCGGACCACCCTCTCTGGGGCACCTGGTGCTGGCCACTGTCGGCAGACAGGCTACTGGGCTAGATGGACCTTTGGTCTGACCCAGTACGGCCGTTCTTATGTTCTTATGTTCTAAGTAAATTTATCCACATAAAGTCCCTGGAAGTTGCCATTATTATGCCACAAAGGAAAAATACATCAATTTTCACAGATGTTCTTACAGTCACTTCTCAATTTAGCTTCATTTTCAACTTGTTACTTGGCCAGGTAACTGGTTGCTAAGGCAAACACTGAAAAAAGCAAGGCTTTAAGGCCCCTGAGTCAGAAAAACAAATAATTAAGCACATGCGTAAGCCTGCTTCCTGCTTTTGAAAATGAGATCAAAGCTCAACGTATCGAGCCTGCACTAAGAAACAAATCTAGTTACACTGCAAAAGTACTGATTATATGCTTAATATTCAATTCTTTCCACAGTTAGGAGTTTTCATATAAATCAAAGGGAGTTTGGCACAAAGAACTGAGCAATAACTCTAGAGAGATCTGCTATCAGTAGAGCTAGAAGGAAGCAGATCTGATGACTCCAAATAGTTGAACAGCACCCAACAAAATCATTGTCAAGGTTTATCATGGTTATCACTACATTTTTGAATGGGGCTGTATAAAATGCTGGCAATGGAATATGAGGTCCCCATCTTATTCTGCAAATTCACAAACACTGATTTTTATGAAAACCTACAGCATTTCATTTTCTTGTTTGACAATTGGAATCATTTCAATCATTGTATCATTGTTGAAGATGAATTCCAAACTCTGAAATTCAGTTTTCCATTCAGGTGAAAAATCATTATTATCAGGAAAATATAAAAATCTGGATTGTCACAGTCCTTTCAATGTGAAAACCTCACTTTGTGACATAAAAATTAAAAAAAAGAAATGTAGCAGGCACAAAATCACTTCAGATGGAATTTCAATCAATCATTTTCACAATTTTGTATGAATCCATTTATAAATCATATAAATGAGAAGGGATTACAATAAAATTCTTATTTATTTGTACCAGGGTAGCATGTCGGGATCAGGGTCCCATTGTCTTAGGTTCTCAACAAACATAACAAGGAGCACCTGATTTCTCATTGACATTAATGTATGAGGGTGCACAGCACTTTTAAAAATCAGGGAGCCAATTGTTTTCTTCAATTTTGGTCAAAGTCTGTATTTTGTCATTATTCCAACTGTGATCTTTTGAGATGTAGTGAATAATCTCAATTCCTTTCTCTCAAATGGCCACATCCACCAATGCCAGTACTCATGTCATGTCTCCCCTTCCCCATGCCCAAAGAGGACTGACTAGTTGTGCCAAATTCAGATCAGGGGCTTCCACAAGGTTAAGTGGAGATGTAGCCCACAGAGCTATTTTAGCCTTTTATTTTGCTTAGCAGTAATTCAAGGAGCCTACATTGGCTTAAGCAGATTAGCATATCGGGTATGCGAGGACAGGGCTGGTCCTTTGTCTCTTACCACCAGACCTCCAAGGAAGGGTGAGAATATAAATATATGAGCATATGCCAGGAATGATACCAAAGACATCCTCAAAACTATATTATTTCTATCTGTTGATATGATCTCAAGCATCTTTGGCATATACCCTACTGTTCCCAACAAGATATTGAACTCAGTTTTAATTCTGTTGTTTCAGATTCTGGGACTACAACCCTATTACTCTCAGCTCATTAAGTTTATATTAATTGGCAAGGAAGACAATTAATAAAATTGTTACAACAATTGTTACAGTTGTAACAATTACAATTGTTTAAAAAACTGGCTACAGAGGAGATGATCCCTCACTCTGCAACCAGAGCCCAAGCGTAACACCGCAGGATTCACTGCCATGGGCGCCTCCTGCTGGACACTGAGAATTAGCTTGTCAGCTCTGGAGCACCCCCTTTCAGCTGGTGTATCAGCCTCTGTTACCTATTGTCCCTCCTAGACCATGGTGTCCTCCCCTCTGGGTACTGCCCTTTCACAGAGCCCCCACGCTCTGGGGTTCTCTCCCTCTGGGAACTCCCTATGCCTGCCTTGCCTCAGTGACCCACTGCCAGTCTTCATCTAGCCCCTTTCCTCAGGAGCAAACTGCACTCTGTAATGGCCACTCATCATTGGCAAAGGGATGTGGACTTGCTGCCTTTGCCTAACCTAGCTGCCCCTGCGTAGCCTTAGCAGCATCAAGCCTTGCTTCAAATCCTGCAGCCAGGGAGCATGTCTGACCAGAGCTTCCCCAGCTCTGCCTGCCTGCCTGCCTGCCTGCCTTTCCCAGCCCTGCCTAAGTCAGGAAGCCTCTTGCTTCCCTAGCATCTAGGTCCCTCCTGCTCCATAGCTGGAACAAGAGACTCTGAGTCCTTCCTCTCCTCCAGGAGCCTTTATTTATACTGCCCTCAGCTGGGCCCTAACTGGCTAATACCTGCCACAGCTGCTGGCTCCACAGCTCCACCACCCCAGCCCTCTCCCTGGCTGGATTTTAACCCTTAAAGGGCCAGTGTGGGGCAGATGCCCCATCACACCAAGTCTGTCTATCAGGCTCTCACCACCATAGTAAGAGAGCTTTGCCCATGCCAGAGTTTTTTGGGAATGGAATTCTCACCTTCCACCCAGAAGCAAGCCCCATGCATCCACAATGTCCGGTTGCATTCAGCTAACAGTGAATATGGGCTGGGGAATAGAGGGAGCAATCCTGCTCATTCCTCCTCTCACACATGGATTAGTCGCCATGTGTATATATATTTTTTTGCAATGTATATAACGGCTGGCTATGCCTACAATCTATCCAACCTCATTCCCTCATGGTCCACGGGGCAGGGACCTGGAGAAGCCCCTAAATTAGCTTTCAGATCTAACAGAGGAGGGCTGCGTCTCGACTGGCATGATTTTGCGGAAATACTTTTAACGGAAAAGTTTTTCTGTTAAAAGTATTTCCACAAAAGAGCGTCTAGATTGGCACAGATGCTTTTGCGCAAAAAGTGCTTTTGCGCAAAAGCATCTGTGGCCAGTATAGACGCGATTTTGCGCAAGAAAGCTCCAGCGGCCATTTTCACCATCGGGGCTTTCTTACGCAAAAATTCCTTCCTGTCTACACTGGCCCTCTTGCGCAAGAACACTTGTGCAAGAGGGCTTTCCTGAGCGGGAGCGTCAGAGTTTAGAAGAACACTGACAATCTTACATTAGATCGTCAGTGTTCTTGCGCAAATTCAAGCGGCCAGTGTAGACAGCTGGCAAGTTTTTGCGCAAAAGCAGCCGCTTTTGCGCAAAATCTTGCCAGTCTAGATGCACCCTATGTGTCTACAGTATGTGTTATAAGAACATGTTGTAGGTATGTGATGTTTGGAGTGACACCTAAATCATTTCTACTTGCAAATAAAACTTCATATAATGGAAATCAAGTAACTTGTGCATTGTCTCTGCTGTGGTAATAGATCCATAGGCTCGACTGGTACACAGTGTTAGCAGAGGAGTCTTCCATCACATTCTTCGGATTCTATTTTTTTAATTCAAACACAAAACCTGGGGGAAACGGTTTGTGCCAAGGTCACCCTGTTTTCTCTGACAATCTAGGAGTACGTTGGGCATCCACAAACAGAATCTAATTGCCTTCCCCACCCATGCTTGCTTATCAGCACCAAAACCTCCATTATGAACAGAAACCAAAACAAAAACCTAACAACAACACGGCAGTGGGCTGGTACTTTGGGCATGTGTAGAGCATGGTGCCTTCCTATCCTTAATCCTAGAACATATATATAAAAACCGCACTGTCTCTGCAAAGCAGTGTGTTGTGCACATTTCAGATAAGAGTGCCTCAATATCTTGTTCATGAGGAAGAAACACATTTTACTGCCTCGCTTTCCTGTTCAAGTATTTTGCTAGAGTGTGAGCAGCTAAATAGTCCTTCATTACAACCAGACTATATACAAACCACAAGAAAACAGTAACAGCTAAAGTGTCACGCTATTTTTAAATATAATCCATCACCCCTAAAAGGAGTCTCAAGCTGTTGTTCCCCCCAGTAGGTTATTGCCCCAGATGAGGATATTGAATTACATCAGATATGGTTTGCAGTACTCAACAGAAATGGGCTCAAGCTAAGTAGCTGAGCAGGACTGCAAATTACATAACATACATGGACCCTCAAATTTGAAGATATTTGGACTGGCTTTTCCTTGGCACAGCAGGAATGAAATAGGTAAACCTGTCTTTGGTTCCAGTATGGCTTTGCTGTGTGAGTGGGGTGGGCAGAGGTCAAGGCACACTGGCACCTGAACCCCTATGCATTACAGATCCCAGTTTCAAAAAAGCTTTTTTCAAAAGAGAGCGTCCACATCTCAAAACTGATCTTCTTTTTCGAAAGAGAGCATCCAGACTGCGTGGATACTCTCTCTAAAGGAAACCCTGGTTGCTATTCAGCTGCCTCTTCTTTCGAAAAATGTCCCTGTTCTGTGTCCACACATGCCTTTTTTCAAAAGAGCTCTTTCCAAAAAGGCATTATTCCTCGTAATTTGAAATGTCAGAAAAAACCCTGCCTTCTTTCGATGTAATTTCAAAAGAATGCGATTGCAGTGTGGACGCAGGAGAAGTTTTTTTTCCGAAAAGCGGGTAGTTTTTTCGAAAAAACAATGTAGTCTAGACATACCCTTAATGGCAGAAGTTAACAGCAGGATAGAGACAGTTCCTGCTGCAATGCAAAAGTCAGGTTCTCTACACACTCAGAACAAAGTGCACTGGAATATGAAGGACTGCTTCCTCTAGTAGGCTGAAGTAGCCTCTGTGGAGAGGCTCCATGGTCCATTTGGCAGGACTCTGTGTGGCTCACACAGCTTCCATTAGCGAAGTGTCTGGCCACTCCCCATAGTAATGAACCAAACACTTCTGGAGTACTGAAATAGCTCCATTTTACAGATGAAGAGTGAGTCACACTGGAAGTCTATTGTAGAACCATGAGCTGAAGGCAGAGTCCAAGTCCTGTGCTGGTGCATTTATCACAAGATCCCCTCATTGCATAGAGGACGAGTCAGGGATGTAACTGTTACACTGCTTTATACCCTACAAGAATTTGACAGACACTGGCTTATGTCTGGATTGGGAATAAGAGTTCCCTCATCTCACTGTGGACATAATTTCTGCAGGTGACCTAGGCTTTCACTTAAATTGAAGATAACATGTTTCTGAGAATTCACAATATTTTGCTTTAACACAGTTAAATCCAGTAGCTAGGTCATTGTGGTTTATGTGTTTCTCTCTCTTCTTCAACAAGTCATTGATACAACTTTAACTATTCCAATGCAGGACCACAGATTAGATCGACTGTATTTGGCAGTTAGTGGTGTTCTCAGAAGTGGTTATTTACTTTCAGATATGTCTTGTGTTTGTCTCACAACGAATGAATCTATTTCAGGTCACATTACCCTGGAGTTCAAATGGTTATAGAAGGCCAGTGCCCCTGCCCAGCATGCTGCTGCTGTTGTTGCCATCAATATCACAGAAGTTATACCCACATTTTTGAGCTCACAATGAACCGAGGGCACAAATGCTAGCACTTAAAGGTAAATCTTCACCACAGCAGGGAGTCAGCTTCTGGCAGAGCTTGAGCTAGTGTGCTAAAAAAACATAACTGTGTAGATGCTGTAGCTCTAGGAAACTCTGGCTGGCCACCTGAGCACAGACCCAGGGTGCTGAGTGAACTGGGGACCCCAAGCTACTACCAAGCAGCAACGATTACACATTTTTAGCACACTAGTAAGAGCCAAGCTGGCCCAGTTCATGCTCTACCTGGAGAAGGACCCTTGCTCCAAGCAACAGTGAAGTTAGACATACCTTCGATGGCTAAGTACCTCCTTTGCACCTGCAAAAAGTGAATGCTTGTTATAAGCATAACATTTTAAGCTGCCACAATAGCTTAACCTTCAACGCTCTGTGAACTCATTTGTAGAAATCCCGTGTACCCAAAGATGTAGGTCCTCCCTGGCTGAGTACACCAAGCTCCAAATGGTCAAGGAGCTTGAAATCACATTGTGTGTCTGAAATCACCTTGTGCCTTTTACATGTATTTCATACTTGTGAACTCACTGATATTGAAATGTGTACACGAGTTTGTTTCTTGCAGATTCTTTTGAATGATGGAATACTCTGTTTTTTCCCCCAAAAAGCATTACTAAGGAGGATGGGGAATCCATTACAATAAACATCAATGTGATAGGTAAATCAGGGGTTTCGGTATAAATTCCCCCTTTCCGAGCAGAAGGGAGAGAACTGGTGTGAAGTGCTAGGGGGCAAATTAAACTCTGAAAGGCCCAGACTGGCCCAAACTACTAAGAAGAGATAACCTGGGCAGACCTTTTACTCCCCTGGATCTGCATTCCAGATCCTGAGTCCTGCTTTATCACATGCTTTCTGGACTAGGGAAAAAATCTCTCTCTTCAGGACTGGCAGAAGAAACACGTTAGATGTGTTTTACGACAGATTAACAGGATGGGATCACTTCACCTATTCTCCTGCCAGAAATGTCTAGTACCCAGGGACTATATTCTGCTTTGTGATAAATAACCCATAATACTTACTAGGTCCAATGCTGCTGCTGCTTTTTGGTGGGGGGAGGGTAGGAAAGAGGGGGAGGACAGGGAAGGTGCCATCTATAGGTATGTGCACATTAACTCTGTCAGTTTTCCCTTATACAGCCCAGTCTGTGCCCAGAATTCCATTGTTGCCACACATTCCATACACAAAAGAGAAAAGCACACATTCCATACCAGACAGAAAACAATTATATTTTCAACATACCAATACACCACTTAATTTCAGAGTTTTGACCATTTTGCTGTTCAAAGAAATAAAAATTAATACTTGAGAATAGAACAAACATACATTTTGCATTTTACTATTGCACTGGCATCAGCTGGGAATTTTAACTGAATAAAACATTTCTATGAAGAGAAATACTGTACCAAGAATAGAAACTTAATGTAAAGATGTTAAAGAATTACACCTATGAGGAGTCTAATACATTCTGTGTCAATGCAATAATAGTTGAAGATGTATATTGGAACCTTATTACTATTTATGATTAACAGCAATAACCCAAGTGGATTTATCTTAGTGTGAATGTCCATAAAGCATATCTATTTACAGTTAATTTCTGAATAATGGGCCTGATTCCATTCACAGTGGAGTCAATGGAAACATCGCTATTTACTATAAAGTGACAACACCCTAAATAAATACCATACCATTGTTACAACACTTGATTTTACCTTAAGCCCAAACACAGACTCGCTGAATAAAATATGTAACTGTTACATGCATTTGAGAAGCTTTGGCATGTTCATTAAACAAAAGTTAAAGTTTTAAATTTGTGAGAATTAATTAGAAATGTAAAACTAAAATTCTCTCCTCATTTATACTTTACAGTTTTGTTGAAGCCAATGGAGTTATGCTGCCATAAATAAGAGGAGGACCCAGACCGGAAAGCACCACCCACAAATATTTACACAAATTATATTTAAAATGCTCACTATTAAATAATGAAGAAAGTCTAATCAGTTCAAAAAGTATTAATTTATCTCTCAAAAAAAAACCCATTTCCATGTACAGCTGTAATAGGATATTCGAATTTCCAAAGGGATGTTCTCTTGAATATGTTTATAATACATATGTACAGCAAATGATATACTATCTACAAACCTAGATCTTCCAAAAACTCTTCTAGTTGAACATTCTTCAAGATGGAAGTGATTCACCTGTTTTAAGGCAGTGTCTTATTTTTGCCTTTAATGTAAAGGCTGTAGTACTTATCACAGTACAGATCATTCTTCAAGTTTTTCACATGTCAGTGTTACAGAAAGTCACTTTCTTCATTCTAATATGACATGCAAGTTCATCACGTGATTAAACACATGGTTTCGGTGCATTCACAATGCTGTAGGATCCATTTATCTTTGCTTTCCTTGACACGTAAACCAATATTGAAAGTGCAGGCACTGCCATTGCTGATAGACAAGAGAGCACAACAATCACAGGAATAACATAATCTTTTCTCCCCACTATTGCTGTAAAAAAAAGGGGGGGGGCGGAAGAGACAGAAAAAGCTGATTAAAAACTGATACATGGAGATGTATTCACATCACACTAAAGACAATGCTACTGTTAAGGCATCTTCTTCTCTTCCACCTCTGAGTACATTAAATAACCTCTGTGAATTCTTTCACTGGATTCCTTTCTTTTCTTACTGCATCCCACTTAAGGTCTTGTTGACACGTACAAAGCCCTCTGTAATCTTGGCACATCCACATCTGATCCCATTTCTTCCTAGTGCTCCTCTCTACCCTTCTTCTAATCTCTTCATCTTTCTCTTGCCATATTTGTCTGACTCTCCCCAACACTGCGTTCACACTTTTTACAAGACAGTTCTCTGTGCCCAGTGGTGTTGATAAAACCAAGATTGACAGAGGAACTCTAGTTTTCCTGAGCTCCACTTATGCTCACTAATTCAGGAGGTCTTAAAGTGCCTCTCCGTACTGTATTTCATGATGTTCTTCCCTGGAGCTCCAAAATGCACAGGAACAAGTGTGTGACGTACTGTGGGGCACTGGAGCAGCTGTTCCACATGGATCTGAAAGAACTCTCTCTAATCTTAACAGCTTTCAATCAGTAAATTGATTTTATTGTGGTTGTAGATTCTCATATTTCTGAGTGGAGTGGTGCCCAGTGGGACAGATCCTATTGACTTCAACTGGAACTCTCTCTTGGTTCTCATCTGCAATGCGTTCTTCATCCTCCTTCAAATCCCTGCTTCAAACCCACTTCTTCTCTTTCATAAACACCCTCCCAAATCAACTTAATCATTGTTCAGTGTCTTGGTCTTGGGTTTGTTAATCTTAGTAGCTTTGGGCTTGCTTTGCATAGTACATAATACAGAGTGCTGTAAGCTGGCTTCTTCAAGGAGGACCAAGAGGAATTGTTCCTCCAGCAGACAGACTGCCACCAGCAGCTCCCCAGCACACAGCAGGACACCCCTGTATTTCTTTTGTGCTTCTCTCTGTGTGCCAATCACATGCTACAGACTGGCGCAGAGATGGGGAGAAGGCAAGCATTGCCCCACTTCATCTCCCTTGAGCCACTGTGCTACTTTAGGGTAGTAGAGCTAAGAGTGTCAGTGTTGTATAGGTGGCTATTACATTACTGATTTTCACTAGTGAATTGTTCGGTTAGGTTTTTCACTACTAACCATGGTCTAACTATGTGCAGGTGAACAATACATTAACTGAGCCAACACAAGCCTTTCATTCATTAGAAGGTAACAATACAAGAAAGTTCAAAGCAAGGTATATGCGTACCTACGACAACTGTATCAATGACATCAGTGTTATTTCCAGCCTCATTGTCAATAGCAATCAAGTATGTGCTTGTGTAATTTTCAGTGTTGCTATAAAGTGTAGATGTGCCATTCTGTGATGAAAGGATGGTTGTGTTGTTTGGATGGACTTTTGACAGGCCAATTTGTGGAAGTGGATTACTAGTCGTTGTACTCATAATAGTGGCATTTTCCCCTTCATCAACATTGTCTGATGGATATATTAACTCTGGAGTATTTTGGGAAGGAACTAAAAAGAAAGAAAATGTAGAGTAAGATTCAAATGCAAATTTAGAGACTTAAAATCTATAGCAGGTTGCCAGGACTTAATTCAGTTGAATGATTGATCATAAGCTTTTCTTTAGGATCTATTTCATCACTAAGCTAATGGTACTCTCTCTAGTCTTCACACAATACTGCTGAGAGGAAGGACTATTGGAGGGTGCTGAGAGAATTAGCTGATGTAATTGCAGAGCCACTGGCTATTGTCGTTGAAAAGTCATGGTGATCAGAGGAGGTCCTGGATGACTGGAAAAAGGCAAATGAGGTGCCCATCCTTAAAAAAGGGAGGGAGGAGGATCCAGGAGGATCCACTGTTCATCTTCACCACAGTCCCTGGAATAATCTTGGAGCAACTCCTCAAGGAATCCATTTTAAAGCACTTGTAGGAGTGGAAGATGAACAGGAACATAAACATGGATTCATCAAGGGCAAGACATGCCTGACCAACTTGATTGCCTTTTATGATTAGATAAGTGACTCTGTGATATGAGGAAGACCGTGGACATGAAATACTTTAACAAAGCTTTTGATATGATCTCCCACAGTATTTTGCCAGCAAGTTTAGTTTTTATGAATGGGGCCATAAGGTGGATAGAAAGCTGGCTAAATCGCTGGGCTCAATATCCAGTTGGCAGCCGATATCAAGTAGAGTGCCCTAAGGGTTGGTTCTGGGCCAGTTTTGTTCAACATCTTCATTAATGATCTGGATGATGGGATAGAATGCACCCAAAGCAAGTTGGCAGATAACTGTAACCTGGAGGGAGAGGCAGATATGCTGGAGGGAAGGGAGAGGGTCCAGAGTGAATTAGACAATTTGAAGGATTGGGCCAAAGGAAATCTTATGAGTCTCACAATGACAGGTCCAGAGTCTTCCACTTAAGGTGGAAGAAACCCTTGCATTGCTACAGGCTGGGGACCTGTAGCCAGACAGGAAGCCCCCTGTAACATCCATCTTTGCTTGCCTGAATATGGCAGGCTGCTGTGACCCTGAATGGCTGTAAACAGAGATACGCCAATTGCTGACCAAGAGGCTGCAGAGGAGTGTCCTTGACTGAAACCCATATTGATACGAACACACAGCCGTCCGCGGGGGGGAGGAATCTCTCGCCCAGTAAAAAAATGTCTAGTACTCACAATTTAGTTATCTCTCTTGCAAGTGTAAATTAACTTGAAACTTGCTTGTAAGAACTGGCATCACAAAGACAGACCAACACAATTTGGCATCTTAAATAAGAAAGAGGATACGGGCCCCTATGGGTATAAAGATGGGTCCAGCAGCACATTTACTTTGAGTGTCAATCTACCATCTATCTGCTGGTCGGGTTAGGTGTTTGACCTCCTGAGGTTCCACGGGCGACACCCACCTCGTATTCGTCTTTCCTAGGAATTGAGGGACCGGCCCTGGCTTGACCCCGCTGGAGTCGAGAGGCACAGAAGGGGGTAAAAATTGTACCTGAATGTGGTCCTTTGTCTTAAGTGTACACATAAATTTAGAGCTCTTTAAAGATTAAGCTGTCACTCGGTACCATTATTTCTATTTTCTATCTTTATTTTCTTTGTAACCATTTTTAGGATCTATATTTGCTAGCAGTTAAGAAATAGAGCAATAGCCATTGTAACCATATGATTTATAAGCTTGTTTAATAAACCTGTAACTGTTTAAGTTTTAACCTGACTCCTTCAGTTGCTGTAACAGAACCAAGCACAATTTAAAAGAACTTCAGCCAGTCATAAGGGACAGATACAGGCAGAGTTGAGCGTTTGGATCTGTGTCACTCCCAGGTGACAGGTCCGTTGGGGCAACTCTCAGTCTGTCGTAGGCTGCCCGCTGCGAAGGGATTTTTGCATCCTAGCAGCTAAAATCTGAGGTGTAATAAGCTCTTCCTATAAACAGGGGCGTCTGTTGGCCTGCTGGCTACCCTCTGCGACGGGACCCCGGTCCTAGCAGTAAAGACACGGACGTTAAACCTTTTCTCGGAAACACACACACACACACTGCCCTGACCGTTGGCTGACAGGACCAACTGGCTAAGAGGCCGTTCTGCAGAAAAGGAGCTGAAGTTCTCGTTCTACAGAACAGGCACACCAAGGAAAAAGATAAGGGATCAGAGTCTAAAAAAGCATGTTTGCCCAGATTGCAGACATGTGACCTTTCTCTGAGGAAATCATTGGGATTCCACAATTTGAAATTCTGTTTTGAGGGACTCCAGTACAAGGCACGGTTAAAGTATTTTTGAGAACAATTGTTTTCTGATATTTGCATCTTTCTGGAGAACAGTCCTCACTTTTGCTCTGTTCCTTCCAGTTATATACGACAAGATGCTGGCTAACTCACTACATGACACACACAACATTAAAATCTTAGGGAATGACAAAGAATAACAGCAGAGTCTAGAATCTGAAGAAATTAGCTGATATCTTAAACCATGTTTTATGCCTCTAACAGAAAAAAAGCCGAGTTCATTAACATACAGAACATTATTTCAACTCACTTTTGACATCAAGTGTTCGGTTTCGAAACTGCTGTCCAAATTTGTTGCTGGATTCACATTCATACAGTCCTGCGTCCTCTAGATGAACATTGTATATGCTATATGTGCCATTTTCAGATTCAATCACTGTGTCTGCCCCTCCGTTTTTCTTCCTCAAGGTAATCTGAACAGCTGGAATACCTTCAGATGTGCAAGTGAAGGTAACTCTTTCTCCTTCTTTTACTGTGTCTGAAGGTAAAACTGAAAGCACTGTGTCTTTTGGTGGAACTGCAAAAAAGTAAAGAATGAGGGGAATGCAGGTGAGTTAACAGAAGTGATCCCTGAGCAATACGGTATTACTGTCAGTAATCACAAGCAGCAGAGCAAAGGCAGAGAAACCCATATATTATTTAATATCCACTTGGGACTTGTTTTTGCAAATGTCTAACATCATAATACAATATGTTATTAATTAATAATAAGCACCAATACCACCCACTTACAAGGAATTTGGCACCTTTCAGATGTACTAAGTTCATTAAAATATATTTGTATCTATCTACCTATTGCCAAGTTATAGTAAGTAGAGCTATATAGTAAACAGTTTTTTTTAACCTTATGCAAGTTCAGAGGTTGGTTTGCATTGCATCTCTGGAACGTTAAGGTCAAATGATGTTTTCCTCAAATGGGCTCCTTCATCCCAAGAGACAATCAAAAGAATAGTAGCCCTGAAAGATGAAACTAATCTCTCCCTGTACCAAACCACCAAGTTTTCAGTATAAAATGAAGCAGGATGTGGGAGAAGAGGCTTCATAGCCCCAAGTCATGGTCACTCCCTCCAGACAAGCCATTTAGAACTGGCATTCCCTTGACTCTTTTACATACAGGCATTGGAAGCCAACTGAGAACTGTAGCTGTTGTGTGCAGGGAATGCGGAAGCTCTCTTGTGGGGCTGCTTAACACAGCCACACCCCAGAGGCAGAGGCACCAGCGATCTCTCTACACAGCCTCTGGAAGTGAGCCTGTGAGTCCTGTCTGAGAGTCTCAGGTTCATGGGGCTTGTGCTACCTCTTAAAAATGGCTGTGCCGATAGTACGGCTTGGGCTGGAGCTCAGACTTTGAAGCCATCTTCTTCTGTCTGCGTTAGGGCCCAAGCTCCAGGCCAAGACACAACTCAAATGTGCTGCCCACATGGCTGTTTTTAGTGCAGCAGCTCAGGCCTTGTGAGCCTGAGTCTGACCACTCAGGCTTTCTGCAGGCTCCACCGGCTGTGTCGATGCACCTGATGGGGGCTCCCGTGACTCAGAGCTTTGCATAAGCTATATGCAGTGGGGTCTTTTTACCCTTTTTGACTCAGGGCCATTTTTGACCTCCCAGAATTCAAGGGCAAAATTCTCAGACTTTAGCCAGAGCAAGATTAGCAGAGCCCTGCGCAAATACAATATTTGTATCCGCATCTGCATGTGCATCCACAAAAAGGAGAAACAGATCTCCGCACCTATAGCTGCAGATACAGACAGCTGCTCCTATAAAGTGGATCTCCGTGGATTTGCAGGGCTCTAAAGATTAGCCCTAACATGTAGAAGCAAGGCTTACAGAGTTATCAGTCTGTACTCACCTTGAACAATTAATTCCACAGTTTTTTTCTCTCTTCCAAACTGGTTCACTCCTGTACACTCATAAAGCCCCCAGTCATCAGCCTTGACTTTATTTATAGTTAAAGTTGCATCTTTAGAAAGAAACAGTGACTTTCCGTTGGTTAATCGCTTTGCCCAGGAGATCTCTGGAGATGGATTACCATTGCTACTGCATGTCATTGTCACCGCTTCCCCTTCCCTCACTGAGTTGGAGGGGGTGACAGAGACCATCGTATTTCTTGGTCCATCTAAAACAAAAGGATGCATTGTTAGTTATTAATAACGTGAGCAATGATAGGTGCTAGATTGTCAGCCCTGGACACGGAAATCCTCTATTTATCCTCTAATCAAATATTGCACAGATAGCCTTGCATGGAAGCTCAGAAGCTTTCTCAGACAGTGTGCTTCAGTCCTGACCAAGAGGGTCTGCTTATATGGATGGGAGGGCAAGTTCAGTGTCAGTCCCCGTTCAGTCCTTGCCGTGAGACAGCCACCTCTCTGAGGGCTCAATGGGGACTAGCCCTTATGCACTGCACATCAGGACAACTCCCCTCTCCTGTTGTACAGCCCCCACAAATCCACTCAGTCCCAGCTCCGGCACTCAGGGGACTGCAGTGGATGTCACTGTATTACTTCCCCCAGGAAGCAACTCACCAAAAAGTGATTAGGCAAAAGCATGGCTCTGTTTGGCACTTCATGCTGCCCAGCCACACAGGGAGGGAGGAATACACTGTACCCAAATTATGGCACCCCTTCCAGGTCCCTCTGGAATTCCAGAGTGCATTCTGACTTAGAGTCAATGGGCTGCTCCAGGTCTCCCCTTACTATAGGCTGTTCCTAACAGGTGTACGTCATTTCTTCACCTTGGTTTTGTCCTGAGGAGTATAGCCAGCATGGAAGTAAATGACGAGCAGTTCACCGAAAGAGCTATCCTATTGGGTCATAGGCAATGCATGTGACACTTACATTCCACACTTAATGCTGCTGCCATTTTGCTTTCCCCCAGTGCATTCTCTGCTTCACATTCATAGGTGCCTGCATGGAGGAACGTCACACTTGGTATATGGACAATTCCATCCTCGCTATAAAGCACAGTGTGTTCACTGTCTGATTTTCTTCTTAAGACAATCCTGGCAGCAGGATTGCTTTCAACTAAACACAGAATGGTAACATTATCTCCTTCTTCAACAGCTGTGGAGGGCTGTATGGAGAACTCTGTAATTCTTGGTGCCGCTGCAGAAAAAAAAGGAAAGACTTTCTGTTAAAGGAGAAATAGTAATGTAGTAGTGGGTAGTAAGAGTGTTGATGAGGCCCATTTGCTTTGGCTTCCTGATCTGGATCGAGGCCTTTAGAGACTACCTGTAGGAACAATAATGCTAATAAATCATACCATTGCATACAGTAGGCAGCACTACCAATCCAAAGAGAAACTGCCCTATGGGTAGGATCAGACTTGAGTAAATTGAAAACGCAAAATAAAATTACCAAGTTGCATCTTTTTGGGTGTCTGTAATTAACAACTTGGAAGCTCTGATTAACATCATTTTTATACATATGAAGTATAACATGAGGAGCTTTTTTTAAAAAAAGAAAACCTCTAATTTGTACCCAGAATTAACTGTGGGCTGAAATATTAAATTTGGAGATTTAACCCCCTGGATTTGTGGATACTCGTAGAAGATAGAGTTCAGTATATTTGATTTGTGCCAGCAAACAAAGTGGCAGATCCCTACATTGTCACATTTGTGCCTACTGTCACTTACAAAGACTAAAGTTGATCCTGCAAAGAGTTCCATGAGGATGCAGGGGCCTCTCCACAGGATACTCACTACAGGAGTGGGGCCTCAGGGGCTAGAATGACAGCCCTTTGGAGCTTTGGCCAGGAATTGTACCAGCTATGGAACTGAATTGGAATTTGAGTTTTGCTAAAGGCAGGACCTACAGGACTGGACCTATAACAACATTATATAATACAATTACAATAAAGCAAAGGATAAATTAATTAAAAGGCATAGGTGCAGGTGAAAGGATGAGTCTTCAGATGAGATTTCAAAGAGGTAGTCAATGAAGCAGACATCAAAGGACACCTAAGAACATAAGATACCTATAATTCAGCCTGTTTTAAGCTTTGCTGGAAGAAATGGTCTCTAAGAGAAATATTGCAAAAAGAACATTTGACACAAAGTGTATTTAAATGTCAGGTAAGTCAGCAGATTTCATAAGGTAATGTCATGCACGTTGGTAGCCTGGCTGCATGCATAAACCACCTGGAAACATCATTAGCGGGCAGATTTTGGGAGCAACACAGAGCTCCTGGGCAATGTCCTAGACACAGCTACTTGTGCAGTGGCATGCCAGTCTTAAAGTAGGTTATTGTCCTTATGTGGTTAGGTGACAACCCTAGTCACATGGAGCTAGAGAGGCTGTTAAGACCCTGTTTTGGAGCGCATGCTTAAACGTCGTTTGGGGTAAGTCACCCAGAGGACAAGAGGGAAATTTTTCCCACACTGAGCCATTAATTGGGGGAATTGTGCATGTGTTTCTCTCAACCTGAGAGTAAGGACAGAAGCAATTAAACATCAGTCATTGTAATGACAAAAAAAAAAAAAAATCAGTCACTGCAACGACAAACATGACTCCAATATAGCAGTAGCATATCTAGAGCTGACTCCTGCATATACAATAGTAAAAACTTCTCCATTTCATTATTTCAGGGTCTCCAATCTCTTGTTCATTCAAGAGTTATATGTAGATTAGCTGAAATGTTATGCTTCATCAAACCAGCCACATCAGAGTCTTGCAGGCTCATACCTTGTACAGAAATGACCACCGTTGTTCTCTCTGTTTTATTCATTGCGTCATTAATAGCTTCACAGATGAACAGCCCAGAATCACTCATCTGGGTATGTGGGATGATAAGGGTCTCATTGTCTATAATGTGCTGAACACTTGAATCTGACAGCTCTTTTCTCCAAACAATCCTAGCCGACGGATTACTTGTAGTCCTACAAGTAAGCACCAGAGTTTCCCCCTGTGTAACTGTGTTGCTTGGAGACACAGTGATGTTAGTGTTTTGTGGACCAACTGGAAGAAAACAGAAGAGAAAAGTTCAAGGAGCTAAATTAATGAGACATAATATCCATGTCTCTGAGGCTAGATGATCTCAAGGAAACACTTCCGACCCTGGGAAACATTTCCAAAACAGGGATGTCAATAGTACTGTGGAACAGTTTCCACAAGGAGCTCAGTGAAGAATCAACAAGAGAAACTGCTTAGAGCCAAATTCTGCCCCTTGATGTGCAGATGGATCTGCACATGGATCCAAGTGACTAAAATGGAAATCATGTGGGCATTCAAGCACCTCTACTCATGTAACTATTGTGCTCTCTGACTCAGATTATGCGTGTTTTGCCCAACTAGGAAAGAAAACGAGAGTCATAATGAGCCACAATGGTGGGGATGAAGACTGACGTCTGCATTTTTTCCTCGTTTTTACTCAATGCAACAGTTCACTTTAATAACCCAGGGTGTTTCATGTGGAAAATGCTTATTGAAGTCAATGGTGACCCATCACATGAAAGGATTATAGCACTGTGCCCAGAGAGGATACTACTTAAGGGCCAGATCAAATCCTTGATCTTTTATTGTGTATTACGGTCACTGACATCAGTGTGAGATCCAATGTGGATCAGGAGATCTATTGTTTATATGCCTAACTTTGTAGCCCTCACCCATGAATCCTAATGTAAAATTTTCTATGGTTTGAAATCTCTAATATAAATACACTTACAGTTTACACTCAGTCTCTGTGAAATGTGTCTTTTTTTGGGCTCAAATTCCATGTCATCAATTGGTAATTCAGCCACACAGGTAATCTCTTTCCCAATGTCTTCAAAGGTGGGGATAAAAGTCAATGTCAGACTTTTTATCTCTGTAGTTTTGGTAATTTCTTCTGCAGAAAAGTCTTTCTTTGCAAGAACAGATCCATCTTTCTCCAGCTGCATCTCCAAACGGTCAGAAGGATACACTCTGTGTACTATACAGGTGACATTGGCTTTTTCTCCAACGTACAATGGTGTGCTGAACTCAATGACTGGATCGCTGGAAAAAGCTAAAAGAACAACACGAGTTACTTGGTACTAGAGATAGGTCAAAAAGACAACTTTTGGAGAGATCCTCTCTCTCTCTCATTGCAGTTTTAAAAATGATTAATCAGATTTATTATGAATGAGCATTGCACCAATGTCACATAGAAAGGGAATAAATCACTTACAGTAAACATCAACCTTGATGTTTTTTTCTTTTTTCACATTGTCACAAGTTGCACTGCAGAGATATTCATGTTCATTCTTAAGGTCAACAGGATCCATAGTCAAGACAGAGCTGTTCCTCATATTGTTAGTTGTCCCACCTAAAGGGTTGTCAAACTGGGTTCTCCAAGAGAATGCTGGGGACTCACAGTCACTAGAATGGCAGATCAGCTCAAGTTTTTCTCCAATCTGAACAGCAACTTTGTGTTCAGGTGTAAGCTGAATTTCAAAAGCATTAGCTGAAAAAGGGAGAAAAATGCAAACTCACATTGTTCTAATAGCTCATGTTCTCTTTCATTGGTAAACTGGGGTGGTATCTGAGATTATTAAAGCCTACCTCTTGTTTTGCTACTTTTAAACTCAGTTGTGAAGGGAAAATTAAACAACTAATATTTAGTACTTACATAGTTCTTTACATCTCCAAAATAAGTCTACAAAATTTTTTTTTAAAACAAGAATTAAGATTTAGATGACACTGAATCTGATCTTCAACTGGTGAAAAATGTAAATCCATTGAAATCAATCGAGCTACCCTAGTTTACAACAGTTGGAATCTACCAGTATAACTTTGCAGCAGACTAATAGATCAATAAATTGTCAAGGATGGTTATAGAATCACCTTCCCTGCAAATATTTAATACTATCCTATATCTATCAGGGATGCTTCAAGGATAATAAAATTAACCCTAAAGTGACATATCTTTTCTAACCTAAACAATTCTCGGATTCTGCAGTGCAATACATTTCTTAGCAAACTAAATTACAAAATGACTGCTTTACTACAGAATAGTCAGCGCTGAATAAAATTGTTGCTGGTATTTAAACAAGACATCTTAATTAAGAATGACAAATTTTTATTTACTTAAATGTAAAATCATTTGTAGTAAAGACTATTATAAAATAAAGTAAAAAAGTAAATTACTTAGTAACAAAACAAAAACTCACAAGTCACAAACACCAGTAAAAGCACTGTCGCTGATGGAATTATTCTTCCCATTTGTCTAAATTTTTGCAAATGCTGTATGATGAAAAAAGCAAGCAAGCTCATGTCCTGGATCTCTGTTCTCTCTGAAAAAATACAGTCTGAGTCTTCAGCTCTGAAAATGACAGCTATGAGTTACTCAGCTATTTATAACCAATCTGATTGAGGCGGAGTGTAGGAAATCCCTGGATGGGGAAACCCAAAGTGAAGTTAGGAAAATCCCCTGTAAGCTGTGTAGATGGTTTCAGTGCCCTCTGCTGCTTTCAGATACAGGACTACAATGTCTCTTTTTAAAAACAAATTCCAAAACTGAACTGGCAAAATAAATGTATCAGAGATGGAGCATATCAAAAACAGTTCAGAGGGGAAAATCTTTTAAAGTCAAGGATAACAAATGATTTCATCATTGTTACTGCATATTACAGGTATAATAAGCAAAATAAGGACTCGATCATGCAAGTAGAGAGTCATCTGAAAGTTATTCATGTGAGCTGTTGCACTGAAGCCCATAGTTAAAGTTACACATAGGTAAAGATACTCACTTAGTTAAAGTTACTGGAATGCATTATTTATGCATGATTGGGTTTTATGGAGACAATCCTACAAACACTCAAGTAATTTTACTCAAGTGAATTGTCCCTTTGAAATCAATGAGACAACACTCCCATGAATAAAGCTACCCAAATGCCTGTGATTTTGGGGACTGACCCATAAAAATAAGGTGAAATGACTCTAAGTCAGGTAGTGTAGGACTAGAGATGATTTAAAATCAGAATCCTGGATCCCAACACCTCAGATCCAGATCCAGTCTTAGAGGGTCAGACCATTCACCTACAGCTGAGCAGAATGACTGTTGGACTGAGTCTGCTGGTTCCTCCAGGACAACAGAACAGATTCATTATTTTTAATGGTAGCTCCAGGGCAATTACCCCTAAAATGGCTTTTTTTTCCTTGGATGCCAATAATTTATTTTCCCCTACATTATCAACCAATTTCTGCAATCTTACGTTGTCTTTAAATAATGGAATCAAAACAGCTAAAAAAGTCCAGATTGTTAAACTGTAGGGGGATTAAAAACATCTTTTTTTTTTTAAAGAAGCCATTTAAATTGACATCTTCCAGTTTTCATGCTCTGACTCAATAATAGGGAGAGTGTGAACATGTTATGGGAAGGAATGAACACAATGGTCATATTTTCAGTGTTTTCTGTCCAGTGGTTACATGAAGCCATTTTGGAGCAAAAGATATTTTTAGGGACAAATGCTGGCTCGTAGGAAGGTGTCATTAGAAACAAAGTAAAGGCAGATTTTCTGATCCAATTTAAACTAGAAAAATGCCACCAATGCAAAAAATCTGTGACAGAGTTTGCAGAATATAAAATAGATATTGCTTACTAATTTTTGTAGAGTTCCTTTTTTTTAAGTTACAGAGTATGTCCTCAATTGCCAAGTGGCAAGAAAACCAGGGCAAAAATCTAAAACATACTTAAAAAATGTCTATGGGGAATTAAATTTGGATATGTCATCATTTAACTGATAAGCTAATTGCAGTAACATATGGTCATTAGGTATTGCTATTTCATCTTTGGTCCTGATCCAGGTATCAAGTAATAATCAGCATAAAATGAGAAAATGTTGACAAAATAAACACAAATCCATAAACTCTAAGTATAAAAAACAGTGAGCAAAAGAAGGGACCACTGAGAAGTCCTACTTTTTGAGGCAATTAGGTTTTGTTGTTAACACATTATTCATTAGAGGAATAGCGGTTTCATTTTACCCCATTCAGGTGAAAGCAGTAACAGCAGATATAAAGAAAACTTCTTGTGTAATGCGCTCCTGCTGGTGCCTAGAGATCATAACTTTAGCAGGAGCCATTTTCCAGGTTCTCTCCTGACTGCAGCTGCCCTCTAATCTTCCCTAAAGAAAGATTCTATAATTCAAGTTAATACACCTGCTGGAGCACTAAAATGACTGTGCTCAGTCCCAGCTTATGCTAAGTCTAGCAGCCCCTCTTCGTGGCAACAAGTCAGGGCTGCTGCGAACAGGGGCAGCTTGGAGGCAGCAACTCCTGTCTGTAGGGGAGCCCAACTCCTTGCTGGGACCACCCACAGACAGGGGCTGCTGCCAGAGCAGCCTCCCGTATCCCTCTTCCCCCCCGCTTCCGCTGCCTCTGATAGAGGCAATGGGAGGGGGGGCAGGCAGCACCACAGAGACGGTGCTGGGGTAGAACCACCTTTTAAGCTGGCTCCTCCATCACTGGCTCCTGTTCTCTGCCCACTTGCTGCCTCACAGAAGCAGCAAGGTAGGGGGAGCAAGCAGTCAAAACTCCGGTCAACTACCAGATAATCGGCTAGTTGATTGCTCTCTATCATCCCTACCCAATACTGTATTCAATGAGAGTTAGCAACTATGTATATAAACATTACCAATAATAAACTCACTAACAGGAAAGGAGTAATAATGGATAGGATGCAAAAATTGCAGCCACAAAGAAACAATTTTAGAAATGTGGATGAAACCAGAAATTTGGCAGAGTTAAAATATACAATCCATGAATTAGCAAGAGAACCCTGGAAGAAGGAAGAAGCTCAGAAACCCTAATCAGAAGTGAAGACCATAGAGTTTGTGGTTATCACAAAAAAAAAAAAATCCTCTCAGCAAATGGAAGAAGAGAAAAGGTTAGGGAGTGGAGTCCTTCCATGCTGGAACACCCTCAAATCACGGAGCACAGAATCTGTGCAGTGTACAGGCTGGGCCGTGGTGCTTTGACTCAACCAAAAAAAAATGGTTTTCGAAGTGGAAGTAAAATTCGATATTTAGTAATATTGCTGATACAGGCTGTGTCATCACAAGAGAGGAGGGAAGTTATATATTATCTTAGTAAAACTGCAGATATGGGCTTTGTGACCACAAGAGAGGAGGGAGGTTACATGTATTGTGACTCTGAAGTTTGGACTGTGAAGATAGTTCGAATTTAGAGTTCCAGGAAGGGCACATCCTCGAGACAGCATAAAAGTGGTAGGGCAATGGCTTTCCAACTATGGGTTCTGTCCCTATACTGGGTTGTGAAATGTCACTGGGTCTCATTTCTGCAGGGGGATCAGGTGACCAGTGGGAGTGCTAAGGCTGGCTACCTGCCTGGCCTGGCACTGCAGACTGTGCTGCGCCCCAGAAGTGGCCAGCAGCAAGCCCGGCTTCTAGGTGTGCGGGAGGGAGAGAGTGTACAGGGCTCCACACACTGCTCCTGCCCTGAGCACTAGCTCCACACTCCCACTGGCAGGGCCGGCTTTAGGCCGATTCCACCGAATCGGGCCCCATGCCTAAGAGGGCCCCGCGTCCTATAGCCGTGGTCACCAACCGGTCAATCGCGATAGACTGGTCGATCGGAAGGCCTCGACCAGTCGACCGCGAAGTGTTTGGGCCCCCCCCTTCATTTCCCCCCCACCCGCAAGAAGCCCCACTACCTACCTCCATCATAGTGCCAGCTTCCTGCAGGATGGACGGAAGTCCTGCCTGCAGCTTCGCGCCACTTCCGTGGGTTCCGGAAGTGCGCTGGCTGCTCCCCTCCCACAGCTCTGTGGCATGCCGGGCACCGGCCCTGGAGGAGGAGTGCAGCGGCTTCCCTGCACTGTAGGAGGGGTGAGTCAAGCGCAGGGATTTACCCGCACCGTGGGGGGGGGAGAGGGCGGCCCCAGCATTTGGGGGGTTTGGCCCTGGGGCAGGTACGCACAGGGGTTTGGCTGCGCCACAGGAGGGGGGTTTGGCCCCGGGGCAGGCGCACGCAGATATCATAAATTAACTATGCTATTCGCTTTCTGCTTTAAGACTTAAGTTCATTACTGTTGCAAATATATATCTTAAAACTGATTAGGCCTATTGTCTTAATTTCATCTAATATAAACATAAGGAAATATTTTATAAATTTTAATAAAATAAACATTATTGAAGAAAATCAGTTATACAACTATCAAAACATAAATTTTCCTAATATGAAAGTGAAAATCTACAATTAATATTCTTTTAGAATGTGGTAACTTCTATCAATATGGGTAAGAGATCAAGAGACATTGGTAGAAAGTACCCAAGTGGGAGTAAGAAAAGAGCCATATACAAGGCAAAGGCAGTTGAAAGACAGAAGCAAAAGGGTGCTTTAAACAAGTATTTTAGCAGACCTGATTCTGCTGTTGAGCCAGAAGAGCTCAGTGAAGATGCAGATATGGTTGAAAATTCTCCAGTAGAACATACAACAAAGACAGAACAACAGCAGGGAAGAAGAATTTGAAGAGCCAAATCAGTCTGAAGAAGACACTCAAGACAGTCAAGGTGAAGAGAAGAGTACAAAAAGGGTTGTAACTGATGCTTGCTGAAGGTACTGAGGGTCAAGAATGCTTTTCTGATAATAAAGATGCAAATGGTTTAGATCCAGAGCAGAAAGGCAACTTCAACTCTGCTGACCAGATAGAAATACCTGATGATCCTGCAACTTGGCCAGAATACATTACCCAGCGTATCAGGGAGTATTTAGTAAAACAAGGGCTGCCTAAAATTATTGTAGAAGATTTCCCTAAAAATAAAATTGTAAAATAAATTTTACAATACAATTTTAAAGGGCCCTGGGAGACATCACTACCAGCTGCGCAGCGCTGGCACCATGCACGCCCAGAGCCTGCTGGCCACCCTCTGCCTCCTGCTGCTGCCCGGTTCCGTCGCCTACTTCGGGTTAGCCCTGCCGCGGGGGGCCGGAGCGAGTTCGCGGGGGATGGCCCCAGTGCAGGAAGAGCAGTCTCCCTTCTGGCCAGGGCCATGGCGGCTGCAGGGGGGCCGGGCACCGCTGGAGCCCCTGTGCCCTGGGCACAGCCACGCGGACCATGCTGGACAAGGCCCTGCAGGAGCTGGAGAAGCTGCAGGTACTGGTGGAGCAGTACAATAGCAGAGGATCTTGATTTTGAACCGACGTTTGCACCTCAACAATTCATTTGTCTCGAAAAAAACAAGACAGTTGTGTTATGAGGCTCATGATGATCCTATTCTCGATCCAAAAGAAAGGTTTAAAGTTGAATGTTTCTATTGTATTTTGGATGTAGCTATAACTTCCATTGAAGAAAGATTTTATCAGTTGCATGGTCTTTGTGAAACTTTTGAATTTTTATACGATATTGGAAATATTAAAAATCAGTTTTCTAAAGAAGACCTCATGAAGCACTGCCAGGACCTACATTTAGTGCTCAGTACTGAAAACACTGCTGACCTTGATGGAGTAGAATTGTTTGATGAATTAATAGCTTTATCTGAGCTAATAAGTCCTAAAACTTCTCCTCTAAATGTATTAGAATTTATAGCAAGAAATGATTTTTTTCACTCCAAACACTGCTATAGCATTACACATTCTTTTAACATTACCAGTATCAGTGGCTTCTGGTGAGCACAGTTTCTCAAAACTGAAATTACTAAAAAATTATTTGAGGTCCACCATGTCTCAAAATCATTTGTTAGGACACACATTAATTTCAATTGAAAGTACCATTGCAAAAAATTTAGATTTTACTGAATTATTAAAAGGCTACGCAAGTATAAAAACCAGAAAAATTCAGTTCATATAAATTTTTTTTAATTTATGAGAAACTGGGCGCACCGGAAGATACTAACATTTTTCATTACAGTGTATAGTTGAACCCAAATTGTTTGTAATTGTGATTTTGTTAAAATTATATGAGTACACTAGTAGGAAATTGTTTTATTTCAGTAACTACAAATTTTCTGTTTTCATTTTTTTTAAATTTTAAACCGTCAAAAAAACAAAAACCAAAAATACCATTGCAAAGTGCAAACGTGTAAAAGCCAACAAAAAAGGGGGAGGGGAACGTCCACAAATTTTTTTGCTTGGGGTGGCAAAAAACCTAGAGCCAGCCCTGATGGTAAAAGTGGATCCTCACACTGAAGAAGAGCAATTTCATATTCAGTGCAAAAATAGAAATTGGGACAACCTCCTCCACTATTTTTAGATTAGTTGTGTCAGGTGCACAATTTATAGTAGAAACCAATTTAAAAACAATGCCTCCTAAGAATATACACCTCCCCAAGGATGAGGGGGGCAGGTTGCGATAGGACAGTTAGGGTATGTCTAGACTACATGGCTCCATCGACGGAGCCATGTAGATGAGTTTACTAGACATAGAAAAATGAAGCGGCGATTTAAATAATTGCCGCTTCATTTACATCAAAATGGCCACTGCGCTGTGCCGATCAGCTGTTTGGCGGCACAGCAGGGCAGTCTGGACGTGCCGCGGTCGACAACGGAAGCCTTTGTGAAATGAGGTTTACTGGAGTGGTCAACAAAGGCTTCTGTTGTCAACCGCGGCGCGTCCAGACTGCCCCGCTGTGCCGCCAAACAGCTGATCGGCATAGCGCGGCAGCCATTTTGATGTAAATGCTTCATTTTCCTATGTCTAGTAAACTCATCTACATGGCTCCGTCAACGGAGCCATGTAGTCTAGACATACCCTAACTGTAAGAAATGTAAGTTGCTTTCACCCCAGATAAATCTAAAAGTTCTAACCCCTTTTGGAATTAATTCAATAACAGTGCCAGGAGACCAGGAAAATGCTGGAAGGCTGTGGCACTGTAAAGAGAGCTGGAGAATCAACTTTATCTCAAAACATTTGAGCCTGTTTGCAAATCTGAAGAGCAACAACCTGACACAAGAGTTCAGTTCTTTATATCAATTTGCAGGATGTTTTTCTTCCAATCCTATTGCTAGCAAGTTGCATGGAGAAAAGACTTAAAGAGTTAAAATCTGGGACTGATGTGTCTTTCCACTATTTCCAATCACTAAAATTTGCTTTACTAAAGGTTTGGAGGGGAATTTCAGATGGTTGATGTGACTTGGAAAGGGGTTCATTTACAAACTACATAGGCATTTTATCTCTGATCTGAAAACAGCTCCTTTTCAGGGAAATGAAACTGATATGAGATTTTCTGGCCCGTAGAGAGAAACAAAGGGAAGCTGCTTCTGTACTAAATATTCAGCAGTAGCTTTAGTTTATGCTTCAATAGATTTGCTGAACAGCCACCTGATGGAGTTCAAGTGGCCAATTTGCTCAAGACATTTAAAAAAAAATCACAGGTGACTGATTTATTTAATCAAATATTCTTGTAATCTGCATGTAAAGAGGGTTAGTTAGTCTCTTTATAATTTTTGTCTTAAAATTTCAGAACTGGCCATAACTAAAGGCTTAAATCCTATTGGACAGGGACCATGGAATTATACAGAACTTCCCATGTTAACACTCTCACAATTGTATTACTATGCTTGTGACATTTGTTTTATTTAAGTCCCAGCATTTGAAGTCTATTGATTATGTGAAAAAATCTCAGGATTTTTTTCAAAATATGTTTCTATCCCTCATGGTTGTGGAGAAATGCTTTTAAATGATAGAATCATAGAACACTAGAACTGAAAGGGACCTTGAGAGGTCATCAAGTCCAGTCCTCTGCCCTCACGGCAGGACCAAGCACAGTCTAGACCAGGGGTTCCCCTGGGGTACACATACACCCAGGGGTATGAGAAGCTTATCAAGGGGAGTTGGAGAATATTTGGTAAATAACTAGATTATCCTAATTGAAATATTCCAAAAGTAGTAGTGTTAGTGAAAAAAAGTTGTGGATTCTAGAGTCTAGAATTTATTTCCTTTCATGTTGAATAGGGGGTACGGGAAGGTTTACTAAAAGCCAAGGGCGTACGGGGACCGAAAAAGGTTGGGAACCCCTGGTCTAGACCCTCCCCAATAGATGTTTGTCTAGCCTGCTCTTAAATATCTCCAGTGATGGAGATTCCACAACCTCCCTAGGTTCCAGTTTTTAACCACCCTGACAGTCAGGAAGTTTTTCCTAATGTCCAACCTAAACCTCTCTTGCTGTAATTTAAGCCCATTGCTTCTTATCCTAACGTCAGAGGCCAAAGAGAACAATTTTTCTCCCTCCTCTTTGTGATACCCTTTTAGATAACTGAAAACCACTATCATATCCCCTCTCAGTCTTCTTTCCAAACTAAACAAGCCCAATTCTTTCACTCTTCCCTCATAGCTCATTTTTATGAACCTTCTCAGATGTAATCCTCATTTGATGAAGTGGGTTTTACTCATGAAAGTTGATGACCTAATACATTTGTTAGGCTCTAAGGCAGTGGTCTCCAACCTTTTTAAGTACAAGATCACTTTTTGAATTTAAGTGCAATCCAAGACCTATCTCAAAATATAAATACCCTTGCCCAGGGCTGGCCTTACCATGAGGCAAACTGAGATGTCTGCCTCAGGTGCCAGACTGGGGGGCCGGGGCACTAGGACCCAGAGTGTAGAAAATTGTATCTGCTGCTGGTGCATATGTATTCTCTCTGCTCTAGATGCACAGAGATGGTGGAGTGCTGAGCTGGAGAAAGGAGGGCACAAGAGACATAGGCAGGCAGGAGAAAAGGGGGCATGGGAGCATCATTTGAGCACCCTGCCTCAGGTGCCAAAATGTTGTGGGTCGACCCTGCCCTTGCCCCGCCTCCTTTCTGCCCCTTCTCTGAGGCCCTGCCCCTGTTCACTCCATCTGCCCGCTCTTGCCCATCCTCTCTCACTTTCATCAGGCTGGGGAAGAGGATTAGAGAGGAGGCTGTGGTCTTGGATTGAGGGATTTGGAGTGTGAGAGGGGCTCTGAGCTGCTCTTGGGGCAGGCAGTTGGGATGGGGGAAGGGGTTCTAGGTGCAAGCTCTGGGGTGGCGTTTGGATGCAGGGATGCTCAGGGCTAGGACAGCTAGGGGAGTTCATGACCGGGGTAGGGTTTCAGGATGTGGGCTCCAGCTGGGCCCTGCTTACCTCAGGTGGCTCCTGGGTGGTGGTGCAGTGGAGCTAAGGCAGAATCACCCCTGCCGTGGGCCTGGACCACTCCCTAAAGCAGCCAGCAAACTCCATCCCAAGTCCTGTTGTGCCCCTCTCTGCTCAGAGAAGAAAGGATACAGAGGGGGAGAGGGGAACCTTGACATCAGCACCCTCCTTTCCCTCCCCTGCCCTGCCCAGCAAACAGGAGGTTCCCAGGGGGGAAAGGCAGCTCCAAGGCAAAGGACAGAAGATGTGCAGCAGTGGGGGGAGGGGCAGCTGCTGGCACTTGAGCAAACCAGTTAGGATCACCTGTTAGAGGCTCCAAGATCTACCAGTAAATCCCGATCTACTGGTTGGTGACCACTGCTCTAAGGTATCACAGGACTGATCATTTTTCCAGTTTCACCCTAACAGATCATAAAACAGAAGCCAAAGAAAAAGAACCCAATATTGATTGATTGATGGATTGGGCTGACTCACCCATTTTCAGAAATTTGGGGTTGACTCAGGGTGAGGGGTCCAATCTGGCGAGGCTTTTTTCCCATGCCCCCTTCCCCCCCCCCCGGCCAGCAGGGACCTTTTCTCTCTGCCCCTCACCCCCAGATGCCCTGGGTGGAAGGGGACTCTTCTGTCCCCTCCAGGTCCTCCCCCAGTCAGTAGGGGCCTTTCTACCCCATCTGGCTGGGCTTTGTCCCTTCCCCCCAGTGCTGCAGCCAAGGGCTGGAGGGGAAACAGTTTGGGGTAGGGGGCTATTCACTCAGTTTGATGGCAGGCATGATGGCAAGTCCCAGCCCCAGCTGTCCACTGTCTTGTTGGTGCATCTGCCCCCATTGGTCGCTGTGCAGGGTAGCTCTCCACTGTGCTTGCTGCTGTGAATATTGTGTCCCCACTCTCTGCCCCCTCCCTTTCCATGTTATGTAAAACAGTCCCATTCCAGGGACTTCCCATTTTCTTGATACAACCAAACCCTGACCTTGCTTTAAGTTAGGATAAGAGGAAGCTCCCTTCCAAATTTGGTGGCCATAGCTCTTACCATTTAGGAGGGGTTCTTGAACAAATTGACTCGCAGACACACAGATAGACTCTAAAATCCATATTTAGATGGATAAAACTCAAATCCAACAAACCACTTAAGCATATGCATAATTTTAAGTACCTGTCCCATTTCATTGACATCATCCACTGGTGCTTCTACCCCCCTGACTTTCAGCCTTCATTGTAGCTGTGCTATTTTCTCAGACTTGTCGCCATGGGCCACTGTGCGGATGATGTACAACCTTTCTGCTGCCTCCCAATGCAGGGCTGTCTCCTGGCTCCACTCCCAAACCCTGATACTGCCCTTTGTATGTTTCCAGGAATGGGAGAAGTGGTACATTGTTGTTGAGTCAGCTAGACCCCTGTCACCTCCCATTTTTACTGAGATCCACACATAGATCTAATTAAGGATAATTAGATCTCCTAGGCAACCTTAATTGTGACCCTACATACATGGGCAGGGTTCATGCACGGATCTGGAATCTAATCCTTTCTGAGGAATTATATTCCAGATTGTAAGATATCTATTTAAAAATTCAGAGACAGTTTTTCTGGACTATTTCACTCCCTTTGCTCCCCACGGAAATTCCAAGAAGTGTGAAAGAAACATAGCTGGTTCGTGCATTATCCTCACCAGCACAACCTAGTTGTTCCACTTTCTATTCTACCAGTTCAACTAAAATACATCTGTAGGCATCCAGATTCGGGAAAAGGCACTATAAAAACAAAAAATTAAATGTAGGTATTTGCACATATGATAAAATAGATAATTTCTAATTAGCTTCTGTTCAGAGACACAGTTTATTTGGTTAAAAGGATCATGCAATATTATATACAAAATAAATAAATCCTTTTCTCACTCCCCAAAATTCCCCATTCTCTATCATACTATTGTTGGCAGAGAGTTCAGGCCATGGAAATTCCAAGTTTTAAGGTTCAAAGTGAGAAAGCAATGACTTTCATTAACAGTGCTATATCTAAAATTGGCCTTCTGGTGCATATCCTGTTTTTAACTCCACAATGCCAGGATAGCTACAACTGAGGTTAAAAGTAAATTTAAAAGGGAAATTGTATCAATTTGGACAGCTTAAATGCCTTTTTTTCCTTGGTGGAACACAAAGGAGTTTGGTTTATTTTTAAAATCAGAAATAAATTATTAGAAGAAACTGGATTTCTATCTACAATTAAGGCTGAGCTAGAAGCAAAGCTGTGGAGCAAAACATTCCCTAAATTCTAGGTGATGTCAAATCTGACACTCCAGATTCAGACCTGAATTTTGCAAAATAGCCCTGGTCTTTAAATCCAAACACTGCTAAACTTTGGGGAGTTCAAATCTTGATTAAAATTTTGCAACTTGAGCCTAGCTCAACATTTGCATTTTTATTTGTGAGCCTGATGTATTCAGACATGTCAAAGGCAAGTATCCTCACCGAGGACAACCCTAACGGAAACCCCCTCCCACTCATTTAGAATCACATTTTTTGTTTTCATTACATATCAGTTGGCCTTTGAATTGTGTTCGTTGGACTTCGGCTGGGGGCAGATTGCAGGCTCAGAATATGAACAAGAACAAAAATAATAAGTTATAAACAAGTTGCTTCCCTGCTAGAGCACCAGAACCCACACTCACTGAAGTTCTCACTGAAGTAGATCCTTAGGGTACAATGCTGGCCCAAAGGATGTCAATAGGACTTTTGCCATTGACTTCAGTAGGGCTAAGATCTCACCCCATGTCTTCTGAACTAGAGACAATCAAAGAGAAAGTACAAGGGAACTTTGTGACCAACTTCTGCTACAGCTCACTTGCAACTGTGCAAGGACACTGCTCTCTGAGGAACATTGGGCTTCACATACATGACAGAGACAACTGTTGAGAGCAGCCATTATAATAAATTATTGGTGTTACACTACAAGTCAAGCATCATATCATAGAAATAGGTTCTAAAAAATCCTGTGTTGACCTTCCCAGCTACCCTGTAGTTTTTTACATATATGTCATTTGGATTTATTAAAACCAAACAACATATGAAATACCAAACTATATGGCTACGTCTAGACTGGCATGATTTTCCGGAAATGCTTTTAACGGAAAAGTTTTCCGTTAAAAGCATTTTCGGAAAAGAGCATCTAGATTACACGACGCTTTTCCGCAAAGCACTTTTTGCGGAAAAGCGTCTGTGGCCAATCTAGACGTGCTTTCGCAAAACCCCGATCGCCATTTTCGCGATCGGGCTTTTTTGGAAAACAAATCTGAGCTGTCTACACTGGCCCTTTTGCAAAAGTTTTGCGCAAAGGGACTTTTGCCCGAACGGGAGCAGCATAGTATTTCCGCAAAAAGCACTGATTTCTTACAGTAGGAAGTCAGTGCTTTTGCGGAAATTCAAGCGGCCAGTGTAGACAGCTGGCCAGTTTTTCCGGAAAAGCGGCTGATTTTCCAGAAAAACTGGCCAGTCTAGACACAGCCCATAAGTATCCTACCAACTATGCACCAGATACTATGTTCTTCATTCTCTTACAATGTTCCTGCTCTGGAAAGCTGTGCTGTGTGTGTGGATAGCTAGAAGCCCTGCAATGAACTGGAATAGCAGTATGCAGAGAGTCACATATATAAGTCACTAAGCATAAGGAGATGGAATGGTTAACCCTGAGTAAGTTCAGAACTTTTTTAATGGTTTGGCCCTATGTAACCTCAGGACTTCCTAACTGACGGAAACTGGAGAGGAGAGGTGGCTCCGTCCCCTGGTCTTTCTTCTCCCTCCTCCCCCATGAGATGAGTAGGTCTATTCTTTGACCTGATGAACACTTACTTTTTTCTCTTGAGGGAATAAGCTGGAAACCCTCTTCCAGGAAACACCTACTCCAACTAGCTTCAGGTGGTAGCCAAGTTAGTCTGTACAGAAAAAAACAACAAATGGTCTGGTGGCACTTTATAGACTAACAAAACATGTAGATGGTATCATGAGCTTTCGTGGGCACGGCCCACTTCTTCAGATGACCGGAGCTGTGCCCACGAACGCTCATGATACCATCTACATGTTTTGTTATTCTATACAGATTGAACCTCTCTAATCTGGCACCCTCGGGATCTGACCTGGTGCCAAACCAGAGAATTTGCTAAACCATGGGAGGGCAGTATTGTCTAGCAGCATTAGCCACACTTCTGCTGCTTACTGGGCTCTTAGAAGACATTTAGGGGTAAATTAGAGCTAAATAACAGCACAGAACACTAAGAGCCAGGACTGGTGGCTGTAAACAACCTTTATGGGATTGTGAGAAACTTGGCCACATCCATGATAAGTGGACAGCTGGTTAACTAACATCATGCCAGACCACAGATGTTGCCGGACCAGAGAGTTCAACCTGTATTTATTTTTGTCTCTGCCAAGTCACTCCAATGAACACACCACACCACACCAAAGAGATGGCACCATTGCAACTGGGAGTTTATTACAGTACATTTATGCATTACAAAAATACAGGAATTTTTCTATGACCAACTTGTCACTTTTTCTGCATGATCATCATGGTATTAGTTTTAAAATCAACATAATACCATATTTTAACTAGTCTAAATGACTATGCATTTTTCAGTAAGAAGCATCAACCCAGCACTTTGCTTTGTTAGCACTTGAGTAGCAAGAACATACTGAAGTATGAGTACATAATAGCTAGTCTGTGAGACCCATTGCCTACAGTTCTTATCAGGCTAACTTCATTGAGACATGAATTGTTGGGATTTATTCTCCCTTTCAAGAGAATTATCTGATCAGGCTTCAAAGCCAAGAATCCTTGTTGCTAGAGATTGGCAGTCAAACAAGAATTACTTTCATGGTTGTGTCACCCACTATCAGAGGCCATGGTACTTTTAAAGAGATAAGAAAGGTAACTTGAGAAATGTGATGCATGTGTGAAATTGCTGGTAAGCACTACTAGGCTTTGTGCTGAATTAGCTCAAAAGAGTGTCTGACTTTTAAATCACCACAATTCTTAGCAAAGAAAGTATCTGAAAATGATTTTGCAATGTTAATTCTTAAAGAACAGATTGGTTTGAAGATCAAGTTGGTGGGACAAATTCCATTTCCACTGGCATGCTGGTAAACCCCTAATAATTCTTCCGAAGTCAACAGAGTTACTTGGGATGTGTTTAAATGACCACAGGATTTGCTCAATTCCTTTGTGGAGACATGCTAAATGGTAACACTTGAGGCTTAGCCTCCAAAAATAGTTAAGCTTTGTTGCAATGCAAATTAACCTGATCTTGAAGCTACTCATTTCTAACCAAAAAACTTAAAAAGTAACAAATAGTCTTGAGGCATCTTAGAGAATTTGTAGATGGTATCATGAGCTTTCATGGGCACAACCCACTTCTTCAGATGAATGGAGTTAAGGAGTCCAGGTTCCAAATAAATAGCAGAGAAAGAGAGGGGATGGGGGGGATGAAGAGAAGGAAAAAGAAGAGGGGTGGGAAGGGCGGAAAATTGTCAATTAGAGTGTCCATGCTAAATGAAGTTGATAGAGTGGGTACTAAGTGCTCTTAAGTACCCTGTGCTTGGTTTTTTATGTCATTAGGATGTGGAATGTAGCAGGCCATCCACGCAAGGTCCTTGTTGCAGGTATCAAACTTGTAAATGAAATTAAGCTCTGCAGCCACCCTTTCAAACTGGCTTTTGAAATTGTCTTTCAATAATATGGTAACTTAGAAATCCATTAATGAGTGCCCGGGCAAGTTAAAATGTTCCCCAACAGGTTTCTGTGTGTAACCTTTTTGAATATCTGATATGTGTCCATTAATCCTTTCTCATAGAGACTGTCCAATTTGGCCAATATGCATGGACAAACAGACAGACAGAGACAGACAGACAGATAGAAACAAACACATAGGCTATGTCTACACCACAAGGATTTTGCACAAAAATGGCCGTTTTTTCACAAAACCCCGCAGAGCGTCCACACCTCAAGTGCGTTTTTGCACAAGAAAATCTACAGTCAATCGACAGAACAGAGGGCTTTTTGCAGTGTAGGTGTATCTCCTTCTATGAGGCATAATTCCTTTTTGCACTACAGCTCTGCACAAAAAGGCATGTGAGGACGCTCCACAGGGGTTTCTTGCACAAAAAGAGCCTATCTGAAAAAGCACAGGTGCTCTGATGGCCATTCTGTGAATGGCCATCAGAGCTTTCTTGTGCAAGATCCATGCAGTGTGGATGCTTTCTTGCGCAAAAGCACAGCACAAAAGTGATGCACTTTGAGGTCTGGATGCACTTTTGCACAAGAACTCTTCTGCAAAAGACTTCTTGCTCAAAAACCCTGCACTATAGACAAAGCCCTAAAGGATCTATATCAAGCATTCGTAAAACTAAAATACTCACCCGGAGAAGTGAAAAAACAGATTGACATAGCCAGACGAGTACCCAGACATCAGTTTATTCAATTAGGCCCAACAAAGAAAACCACAGAACACCAATGGTCATCACCTACAGCCCTCAACTTAAATCTCTCCAGCACGTTATCAACAATCTACAACCTGTCCTGAAAAATGACCCCTCACTCTCACAGGCCTCGGAGAACAGGCCAATCTTCGCCTACAGACAACCCCCTAACCTCAAACAAATTCTTTCCAGCAACCACACAACACATCTTCATCATACTCACACAGGAACCCACCCCTGCAATCAACCCCCATGCCAACTCTGTCCACACATCTATACAAGTGACATAATCACAGGATCTAACCACAAAACCCACCACATCTGAAGCTCATATAACTGCACATCCACCAATGTGATTTATGCCATCAAATGCCAGCAAACCTTCTGGAGAACATTTTAACTTGCCCGGGCACTCAAGAGCAAGCACGGGGTACTTGAGCACTTAATAGCCACTCTATCAGCATCATTTAGCATGGACACTCTAATTGACAATTTCCCCCCTTTTTTCCCCTTCTTTTCCTTTCTCTTCATTCCCCCATCCCCTCTCTTTCTCTGCTATTTATTTGGAACCTGGACTCCTTAACTCCATTCATCTGAAGAAGTGGGTTGTGTCCACAGAAGTTCATGATACCATCTACAAATTTTGTTAGTCTCGAAGGTGCTGTAAGACTATTTGTTATTTTTTAATTTTTTTCAGTTACAGACTAACACAGCTTCCCCTCTGAAACTTTTCCTCTCTAACCAAACATCTAAAATGTTCTTTGTACATTTAACATCTCTTATGGTATAATGGCTCAATATCCTTATTACCAGATGGCCATTTCAAGTTCTAGCTGGCAGCCTGTTTTAATATTCATGGGCGAATTCATCTAGTTCACTGCTCAGATTTCACCCAAATTATCCTGGCTCCTCAGATGCCTATTGTACTTGAATTATTATAACATGCACTTATCAGATTGAAAAAAAATAATCTTCACTTATTTGTATTTACATTTACAGCTAACATTTGATTTTGAATTCCTATAGAAACCCTTAACACAGTTGGCAGGTCTTAGCATTTACCTGATCTGCTGTTCCCTCTCTAGTACTACTGTGAATCATGATTTCTGTTTTGGGTATCCAAGTTGTAACTGATTACTTGGATTTCCTTCAGCACGTCAGGAGTGGCTTGTTCCGTAAATGTGCTGATTTCGGAGAAATAGAAGTGAATATTTCATCTTGGGGTCAGCATGTTGGCTGATCACTTTTGAAGAAGGAGGAAGTGTACTTTTATGTAATTTTTAAAATCTGCAAATATGGCCCATTAAGTGACTTTTTAAATATTTCAGTTACACTTTGTCTTTTGGTCTTGACCCAGAAAACACAACATGTGCATAGTTGATTCTGTATCTATTAAATATACAAAACCTGAAAGGGCTAGCAACAAATATACACAGCTGCTCTGGCTGGTTTTGAAAACATTGAACACCATGAGCACCACTAGAGGTATCAAACTATATAAAAGTATATATAAAACTATATTAAACTATATAAACGACATATTCCTATGCATTGCTCCCTCAAAATACAGTTAGACTTTGGTGCAAAGCGCCTGGACCCGAGCTTGGAACCAGAGTTCTATAATGTTCTTTGTATATTTAGCATCTCACATAGTGATCCTAAGACAGGGGTGGAGAACCTTTTTTGCGTCGGGGGCCACTGACCTACAGAAAAATCACTCAGGGGCTGCACACAGTGAGAAGCAAAAAACAAATAAAATCCCTCACTGACATGGTCCCTGGCTGAGAAGGAAAAATACACTTCCCATATTCCTCTTGCACCCCAGAGCCTGGGGGAGGGGGGGGGTGAAGGCTAGTAGATTTTGTGTGCTCCAGCCCCATGGAGGCACAACAGGGAGGGACAGGGGTGCTGGAGCACCAGTGTGGACTTCCCAGTGATGGTGGTGGGGGAGCCCTGAGCCTTGGGGACCAGATACAGGCAAGCCAGGGCTGCATCTGGCCCCCCGGGTCTTAGGTGCCCCACCTCTGCCGTAAGACCACAAGTGACAATTTCAGGTTTCATTTGGAAGCCTTCTGTTATTTTATTAACATTTATATCTATCATTTGATTTCACATTTGTATAGAGAACTTCAGTTAGATTTTTGGTAAGTTTTTAGCCTCTATCTGATTTGCTTTTTTCTTTGTCACTAATGGGAATTACAGTTCCTGTCTGTGGTTCCAATTTGCAGCTGCTGAGTGATTTGTTCCATGACTATGCTGAATTCTATGAAGTAATTATAGTGATTCTGTGAAGTAAACCTATCTTAGGGTCAGTGTAAGGTTGCTACCAGTCACTTCTGAGCTAGGGGAAAATACATGTGTGTATAATTTTTTACTCTACAAATATAGTTGGTTATGGTTGTAGAACTCAGATAATTTTGAAAATATTGTTATATTTTATCAAGTATTTTGGTTCCCCTTTTAAACTGGAAATTGCTGATAATAAAATTGTGCTCAAGAAAAATACCAAGAGCAAATTTCTAAATGCAACATAAATGAGAACAGATTCATGTGTACAGCCTTCCCCTATCTTCTGTCCATTGAATATGTGATACAGGATGACTGAAGGAACAGGACACAAAAACGTATCAACTAACAATCTAAACAAGCATTTTCTTTATGTTGTAGGTCATAACTATTTCTGTGTGGTTAACTGATTTTTTGGTTCAGTGGCTCAGTTTAAAAAATTGAAAAAGAATTGTTTCAGGTTGAAACAAATTGTGGTTCAACCTCAAATCAAATGTTTCATTTACATTATCAAGTTTAACTCTTTTTTCAATAAACCTAAGGTAAAATTCAAAAGAAAAAGTTGTTCTGAATGAGAAAACCAAAATGTTTTATTTTGAAAATGCTGAAACCAAAAGTTTAAGGTTTCTTTTTTCAGATTTTCTTCTGTTCTTTTTCCCAACCAATGAACCTAAACAATTTGGTTAATTCAATATGAATTTGCAAAATGTTTTGGTCAATTTGAATCTCCATTTTTCACCCAAAAAAACTTTTGGTCAAAAAATGTCAACCAGCTGAAGAATCACAGATTCCAAAACCAAAATGGACATTGTGATCATCTAGTCCATTTTTGAACAAGAGAATAAAGAATAATGCAATTCTGATACAATTTTTTTTTTGGCTATGAAAATTTGCAAACCTTTTCATATATACGAGGTGGTCATCTGAATACCCACATGACAGTGAGCCAAATTCAGTCCCTGGGCTCTTAAAACATTTCTTCATCATGTTTGTTTTTACTGAGTGATCAGTTGTGACTGCTAATAGCACTTTATTAGCATGTGTAAAGTCTCAGAGGAAAAGACAGTGAACACCTAGAAACCCTAGCACTAATCTGCAAAAAGTCATCTGAAATTTCTAATTGAATTGATGGTTAGTAAGTAAATTATATCAGTTTCCCAATACACATTTGTTGCTGTATAAGGTCATTGAAGATGAAACATAATGGAAGCCTGCCTTGCCATGTGAAAGAGCCCTTCCAGGTTTATCTTGGCTTTAATAGCTCTCCCTTGCTCAAATGGAAAACATTTAGACTACGTAGAGAGCTTTGTCATGTTGGAAAGGCCATGACATTTTAAGAGGCTGGAATGAAAGATGTACTGTCACATCTAGGCTTACAACATTTAGAAGTGCTCCATAAAAGAGGCGAGAGGCTAAGGTGGAAATTGTTAAATGAATGGGATATATATATCTTAAACCCCTAAGAGGCTATGAAAATCTCAACCTTAACATGCTAAGGGCCAATATCTGCTATTCCTGCTCATGTTGAGGGACACCTTAATTTATGGGGAGCTCACTAGGGTCCTCACAGGGTGAGGTAAGGATGTTAAATATCGAGTAATTTACTAGTTGAGTAGTTGATGGAATTTCTATCGACTACTCGACTAGTCAATAGGCACTTCTGCATTCCTCCTTTGAAATGTACAAGAGCCCCCGCTGGGGTGCATCTACACAGCAGGGCTTAACTCGAAATAAGCTATGCAAATTGAGCTATGCCAATTACTTAGCTTATTTTGAAATTGCTTGTTTCAAATTTGGGAGCATCTACACAGCACTTATTTTGAAATTGAGCACTCTTCCTCCGACTTCCCTTACTCCTCATACAATGCGGGTTACAGAAGTCAGAGTAAGACATCCTCCAGCTTGACAGTATTTCGACATTATTTCAAAATAACAGCCTGCTGGGTAGACGTAGACTAAGTTATTTCGAAATAACACTAGTTATTTAAAAAAAATGTTGCTGTGTAGATGTATCCTAAGGCTACGTCTACTTGTGAGATCTTCCGGCAAAAAATATGCTAATGAGGGACTCATTGGTATGAGTAGCAATCTCAATAGCATATTTTCTGCCGTTTCTTTTTGCTCAAGGGGTTTTTGCACAAAAAGAAGCAGGGAAAGGCGAAAGGATCTTATGCAAAACATGGGTTTTGCACCAAAAAAAAAGAGTCCACACTACTTCTTTTTGCACAAAAACCCCTTGTGCAAAAAGAAACGGCAGAAAATATGCTAATAAGATCACAACTCATGCAAATGAGTCCCTCATTAGCATATTTTTTGCCGGAAGATCTTGCAGCGTAGACGAAGCCTAAGTGGCTCTGTTTAGATCTCATCCAGAGCAATGTTTGAGTAGCCTGCATAAGAGCGCATAGGGGTTCTTACTTCAACTTCCCAGCATAGACGCTCCACCTGAATCAAAACCTAGTCCAAAGGACATATGTGCGGGACCAATTCTGCTCATTGCCAGTGACTCAGAAAACATTCCCACTGAACGAAACAGAAATTTTGCTTGAATCAGGAGTTTGATATTTGGCTCAGTCCTTGTAGCACGGTTCATGGTGTGTGGAGAAAGAAAAGCAGGAAAAAATTCTGAAGAAACAAAATACAAAGTATTTTTATAGAAGCAAGAGTCCCCTCTCCCCTCTACAATTGCTCCAGATGTTTCCAAACAAATCTCACTTCTGTGGTGAGGAATATAATTTACAGACACTCCACATGTCATGATAAATTATGCTAAGGGAAGAGATGAGAGAGGGGATATATTACAGGAAATAGACAAGCACTCTGGCTGAAAACAATCAGAATTAAAAAATAAACAAACCTGGAAGAGCAAATGTTGCTGCCACTTCAAAATTAAAGACCTGACGATGGAAAATATATTTAAAAACATTTCATCTGATATGTCAGATATGTTCTGAGGATGAAGTTTTTCCCTTATTACTTGCAGATGTATCTGGTGTTGCTCAGGTGTTTAACTGAAATATTTTTTTTTTTAATAAATGAAAATTATACATGCTTTATTTCAATGATTGTATTTTTTAAAAATGAAGGAAAATGAAGACTGGAGTGAATCTGGGGATGAGCAGGGGTAGCGGGGGGACTTAGGGCAATGGGTTGGGAAGTGGCTCAGGGCAAGGGAAGGGGATGCAGAAATCAAGGCAGGTGGAAGGTGCAGGACTTAGGGCAGGGAACTCCGGACATGGGGTTGCAAGGTGGTGGTGGGGGCCTTACCAGGGTCACCCGTGGTGGTGAGGGTGGTGCTGCTTTGCTGGCAACTCCTCCCCGGGGGGCTGGAGCAGAGCTCCTCTGCCACTGAGCCCCACACAGTAGGCCCCTCCCTTTAGCCTGCAGGCTGTCTGGGCAGGGGAGGCTCTGGGGGCTGCCCCCTTCTGCAGCGGTGCCCCCTACAGCCTATGTGAGGGGGGCGAGGGTCTGGAGGCTACCCTCCTCCAATGGCCCCCCACAGCCTACAGGCTGTCTGAAGGAGGAGGCAGGCTCTGGGGACTGCCCCCTCCTCCAGAGACTACCCTGCCACGGCCTGCAGGCTGTTTAGGGCGGGGCTAGACCCCAGGTGCTGCCACCCCCTCCAGCTCTTTCCCCCATCATCTGCAGACTGTCGGGGGAGAGGGAGGGGAGGCTCCAGGGGTTTCCCTCTCCTGCAGCACCATCCCATGGCCTGCTGACTGTCTGGGGTTGGGGAGGCTCCAGGGGCTTTCCCCTACTGCAGTGACCCCCCTCCACGTCCTGCAGGCTGTTGAGGTGGGGCTGAGGCTCTGGGGGCTGCCCTCTGTGCAGCTGGTCCCATACAGCCTACAGGCTGTTGTGGGGGGGCGGAGGGGAACAAGATCTGGGGGCTATTTCCCCATCCAACAGCTCCCAATGGCCTGCAGGCTCTCTGGGGGGCCGGTGTCGAGGCTCCAGGGGCTGTCCCCACTCTGGCTGTCCCTCCTCCATCAGCTCTGGACGTGATTAGATTCTGGGGGACTGTCCCCTTCTCCAGAGGTTTTCCTCATGTCCTGCAGGCTCTTAATGTGGGGCAGGTTCAGTGGGCTGCCCCCCACAATAGTGGCCCCCCAAGGCCTTCAGGCTCTCCGTGGGGGGGCAGGATCCATGTTTGGGGCAAGTGGGTTCCTTACCAGCAAGCTGCCAGGCAAGATGGCAGAGCCCCAGCCCTGCTGGCCATTCTCCTGGTGCTGCAGCTGGCCCCAGTGGCCACTCTCAGTGTCACATCCCTCCTCTCTGTGCCCCTCCCTTTCATGTTCCTCCCCTTCCATGTTATGGGAAACAGTCCCATTCCCAGTGTAGCCTGCTAAGATATAGCTTTCCTATCTTATCCCTTTCTTGATATACACATATATATAGTAGCCCAGTGTCTGTGAGTCTGTAACGCCAAAATGCTGGCTGTTCCCTCTGGGCGGCGCTGTTGCTGAAATGCTGGCTGTTCCCTCTGGGCGGCCCGTGCTGCATGGGGAGTGCGGGGCCCAAACGGCTGCTTGCGCCGCTTGCTCCCCCGCAGCGGCCCAGCTGTGCGGCGCAGAAGTCAGCCGAGTGCCATGGTGGGAGGCGAAGGGGGGTGGGGCGGTGACGTGCGGCATGACAGCGGCTCCAGGCCCCGCCTCCTGGCCATGAACATCATCGCCCCGCCTCCCACCGTGGCGCTCAGCTGACTTCTGCGCTGCTCAGCCAGGCCGCCGCGTGGGAGCAAGCGGCGCAAGCAACCGTTTGGGCTCCGCGCCCCCCATGTAGTACGGGGAGTGCGGAGCCCAAACGGCCATTTGGGCTCCACGGTCCCCCGAGTGAGAGGCAGGAGGGGGAGGAGAAGTGAAAGAGAGAGACAGAGAGAGAGAGGCAGGAGGCAGAGGAGAGCTGAGAGAGAGAGAAAGAGAGGGGGAGGAAGTAGGAGGAGGAGAGAGAGAGAGAGAGAGAGAGAGAGAGACCGGAGGCTCAGGAGAGAAGACCGATGTGGAGGAGAGACCTGAAAATCCTGTCTTATGACGGGCTAATTGGCTAGTATTTTTATAGTATGCCAGTAATGCAAGGCCTACAGGACTTAATTTATCCTGTATGAATTAGTTTTAGCAATAGTATTGTGATAAAGTACAGGGTTAAATTATATTTCTAGTTATTTTTTAAGATATGTATTGTGTAAGAATTATGAAAGACCTTTGCGGTAAAACTTACAGTTAGGCCTTTGGACAGATGGGCCATGACTCAATATTGCATGAGTATAGATAAGTTCAAATCTGCAGAACCCAGCAAAACTCAAGAGAACAGATTTCCTGGTACCTATCCACAAGATTTCCCGCCTTTTCCTTGTTCCGGGAAACAGTACAAGGAGACATCAAGTGGTTCTCCTATACATATTCATAGCCCTCCCCCGATATCTCTCCCAATCAGCTACAGGTACCTACAGAAATCTCAGGGTGCAAAGTCCAACTTTGATTAGGAGGTTGGACATCCTGGCGCCAGAAAGGGGATAAAGGCCTAGAAATTAAGGAAGTTGGGATTTTTGTGGCTGCGGCTGCTAAAGCCCACTCCAGAGTGTCCACTGTTTTCTCTCGAGGTCAGAGAACAAGCTCTATTCTATATATCTCTGCCTGCTTCATTTATTCTAAGTCTTGCTTCTAAGTTTTCCATACTCCACTTGACACCAAGGTCCCTCAGGCGGAGGGAGGCTGGTCCTCCCAGGCTCGGCCTTTGGAAAGAAGATTCTGTGAGTATGAAATCCTGTTAGATAATTAAATGTGTATACTTAGATAAGTCCAATTCATAACACAGATTGTTAATGTTGTCCACAGAGGAGATGCAATTAATCTGTATACTCAGTGCTATATTCTTTGTTGTGTTTGCTACCTTAATACCTGTAATAATAAAACTTGTTTTAATTGCATATCCTGATTGTAAGTGTGACTGTTGTTCTGCACCCTCAGACCCTCCTGAGGTAGAACCGTACAGGTCTACCAGCTTGTAACCTGGGATAGGGAGGACAGATTTAGAATCTCTGATCAGACTGGAGCCTTACCCACCTAAATTTCACTATAGATCCTTCCCAGACTACACTGGCACTTCCCATTTTCCTGGCATAATAAAACCCTGACCTTGGTTAAGGGAAAGGGTAAGAAGAAGCTCCCATACCAAATTTGGTGGTCCTAGTTCTTACAATTTAGGAGGAGTTCTTGAACAAACAGACTCACAGATGCAGAGACACACAGACACTATGGTACGCTCACATCTCGAATACTGTGTACAGATGTGGTCTCCTCACCTCAAAAAAGATATTTTGGCCTTGGAAAGGGTTCAGAAAAGGGCAACTAAAATGATTAGGGGTTTGGAATGGGTCCCATATGAAGAGAGGTTAAAGCGACTGGGACTTTTCAGTTTAGAAAAGAGGATACTGAGGGGGGATATGATAGAGGTATATAAAATCATGAGTGGTGTGGAGAGGGCGAATAAAGAAAAGTTATTTATTAGTTCCCATAATAGAAGAACTAGAGGACACCAAATGAAATTAATGGGTAGCAGGTTTAAAACTAATAAAAGAAAGTTCTTCTTCACACAGCGTGTAGTCAACCTGTGGAACTCCTTGCCAGAGGAGGCTGTGAAGGCTAGAACTATAACAGAGTTTAAAGAGAAGCTAGATAATTTCATGGAGCCCCAGCATGGTGTGTATGGCTGCTCAGGAAGCCCGGGCATGCATGGCTGTCCAGAGCCCTAGAGCGCAGTGCACATGGCTGCCTGGAGCTCCAGCGCTGGGCTGCCCGGTAGAGTCACTGCAGCGATGGCTGACCAGCAGTTCAGCAGGGCAGCAGGGCCAGCAGGAGGTAGGGAGCGGGATGGGAGGCTACGGCCAAGCCAGGGGGCCAATAGCAGGGGTCCAAAAATGATCTCTCCTGATGCAGCAAAATCTCTCATGTGGGACCAGTCAGGTTCTGAGGGTGCTGGACCAGGGAAGTCCAACCTGTACTGCCTGTTGATATGGCTTTTGAGCTACTGTGCCTAGTTTCCCAGGACTACAAAAAAGTCCGAGAAACTGTAGGATATTTTGAAATGTAAAAAGGAAATCAGCAGTGGGCATTTCTTTGGGCTTTGCTTTTAGGTCTGGTTGACATTGATTTGTATTTCTTTCAGATATTTTTAATGTAATCAGATTTTTATTCTTATAGAGCAGAGATTCCAGAAGGGCTGAAGTAGGGCTCATACTAGAGAGCCATGATTAAATAATGCAGTGACTTTGCCTGCACATTGAATGGGTTTTGTACTCTGTACATGCTGGCTTCAAATGTACGTGGCATTTTACCAGATTTTGACATATACTATTGTCTTACATTGTTTGTACCTAGTTTAGATTTGTATCATCATTAAACACATTACAACATTTTCCCTTCAAGGCTGGTTCTTTTTAGACTGAAATGTTTTTTCAGTGGCAAAATTTAATGCAAGAAGAAATTTTCAGGCCTAACAAGAAGAGTTTCAAAAGTACCCAAGGGACTTGAAAGTTGGTGGTATTTGTGCTCCTAAATCTGTGATGCTTTTGACTTCCTACCTAAGTAGCTTATAAATATGAGTGTTCCAAACTATGCTAATTCATCTAGAGTTCAGAGATCACTCATCTGCCACTGCAAAACCAACCCAGTTATTCCCCTGAACCTGCCTCTCGAACAGAGCTGCAAAGACACTTCTGCTGCCTCCTAATTTCTATCTTCATGCTTTTGCAAAGCAAGCTCAGCTGCCCACTAAATCTGGCTGACATACTGCTTTTACTAAGTCACCTCAGAGGGTCCTGTCTCAGGCATCCAATTCTGTACTGCTGATTCTGCCACTTCAAGCTTCTGCAGTGCCACGTCAGCCAGCCCCCAGCCTGCACCTAGCCCTGTGCGTCTGCTGCACGGGAGCCTCAAACATCTGCTACCTACATGTCCAGCGCTGTAGCAAAGCTGCCCTTGATTCTCACCTCTGCACTTATGTAATCCTTATGTCAGGTAGAGCCAGCAGCAGCCAGGGCTGGGTTCAATATCTAGGGGTTCCTCTCTATCCATCCAACACAGAACTGGCTTGATCCCCCACCCAGTACCCTGGGAAATTCACATAACACCCCTGGGTGCCTCTGAGAAGCAGTGCTCCCCCACTTGCAGGTACAGAGTCTGAGTGTGGAAAAGAAACCTTTAATAAAATGGGAGGGAAGTAACATGGCATTAATTTGGGAAAACACCACAGACAGAGTTCAGAACCAAAACCATGAATAACAGTCCCACCCCAAGTAGGCTGGGCAATGTCCTTTTCCTCTCAGGTTCTTAAGTCCAGCAATGTAAATGTCCCTTTCCCATACCCAACCCTTCTCTGTGCCCCATTCACAGTTGCTGCCCTTGGTCAGGGCAGACCCAGAGTTCAGAGGTGCATCCGCTGAGTTCACCTCCCATCCTGAGTAGGGGGGAGGTAAGGAGGCATCTTACTCACCCCACTGGTCACTCGTCATCTGCCTGCTCACTGCTCTCTGGCGCCGCCCTGTTGGCCATTCGTCTCACCTCTCCGTCACCCTCCTGCTGGTCGCTCATTACACCTCTCCGTTGCCACTCTGCTGGCTGCTCATTGTGCTGCTGCCGCTCTGCCAGCTGTTCATTATGCCACCACCACTCTGCTGGCCGCTTGTCGCATCTTTTCGCCACTGACCCGCTCTCAGTCACCATACACTGCCAGGCTGTGATTTCTGCCCATCAGCCTCAAAAGATTCAGCCTCCAGCGATTTCAACTCTTAGCATGCAGAGTAGAAAAAACACGACTCCAACACAATTAGCATAAGAAAAGAGGCACCTAATAATGTCTATTTAGCTCTGTTCTTTCAGCAGTGTATGTGAGGAGGGAAGGTGCTGGTTAAAGGGGAAGCCATATAGCCTCCAGACCAGAATAACCTTCCCTCATCCCTTACTTCAATAGAGCTCTGGAAAGTCGAGCCCCTGCATTTGCAAGATTCTTTCTGCTAACTGAGCCCTTACATTTGGAACAATGTAGTACAGTCCTACTTCTGATGAGAATTCAACTTGTGAATGAAGTTAAGTTTCAACTCTTCTCTGTGTATTTGGCTTGTGGAATTGGACAAATCAGATATCTGAAAAGGCAACACACAAAAACCTATTGGAGAACACTTTAATCTTCCTGGACACTCATTAATGAATGTCCACGTCACTGTCACTGTTTTGTTTCAGACCAATTCCACAAGCCAAATACACAGAGAAGGGTTGGAACTTAACTTCATTCACAAGTTTAATTCTCATGCAAATGGTATGAATCCTGACATTGGATGGCTTGCACATTATCAACCAACCAAACAATGAAGGTGATAATGATTCTTGATGTCTGTGTAGAATCTGGTGTTGGTCATCTTCCTTTCCAAGTGTAAACTAATGGTTCTTATCAGCCTCTTGTAACTATTTAGACTTCAAGGTGCTACTAGACCAGTGGTTCTCAACTTGTTTCAGTCCACAGATCACCAGGCCAATCAAAAAATTTTCATAGACCACCTCCAGCACATGTAGAACAGGATGAACAACACAGCAACTGCTCTGCATGACGGCGGCAGCTACACTGATGCTCAGAGCCTCAGATGGAAGTTACTGGCAACACAACACGGTTGCGTTCTAGGTGATGCTATGGATGATGCACCGCATGCTTGTGAACATGGCATAAAACAGCCTAACGGCAACACCTGCTTACGCCGTGTGATTTTGGACAATGTTCCTGTGGACCACCGAAAAGGTCAGCATGGACCACCAGTTGAGAACCATAGTACTAGACTATTTGTGTTGTTTTTTAAGTCTTTCCTGTTACAGACTAACTCAGCTATGCCTCTAAAGCTTATCTACTCACTGTCTCTTTTTTCTTCCTCCCCTCCATTTCTTTTCCTTCTCCCCCCCCTCCCTTCTTCCCTTATTCATTCCTGGATCTGGACTTCCAAAACTCCGGTCATCTGAAGAAGTGGGTTGTGCCCATGAAAGCTCATGATACCATCTACATGTTTTGTTAGTCTTTAAGGTGCTACTAGACTATTTGTTGTTTTTTAAGTTTTTTCTGTATTTATATAGACAGGGTTTCTCTCCCATTCCAGCTAGCTATAATGAAAGTATTCCTTCAGATTCTGCTTACACTTAGGGTATGTCTAGACTACATGGCTCTGTCGACGGAGCCATGTAGTCTAGACATACCCTTACAAGCTTCCCTGGGGATCAGCATGCACCTGCTGTCTTGTACCTTCACCCTGGACATACCTGAAAGTCCAGGGGAAATCTTCAACGGATGTTAGATTTGTCCCTTCAATCCCACTGTAACTCTTCCAGATATAAAAATAAATTAACTTCTTTCATAAAATTGCAGTGGTCAATATTGATTAGTATCAATATTTATTTCTGGAGATTTATTTCTGATTTTTTCTATACTGATGACAATGCTAATAAAACCACTTTTGCCATAATTTTCTATGGAAAATTCATTAAATTTCTTTTAAAAAGGAGTGATGGGGGAAGGTTTGCTACCAAAACCTAGAGTTTTGTGTTTTCAGCAAAAAGTTTGGCAAAACCTACATTTTCCACAAAAGGTAGATACTTTATTGTTTAGTCAAAACCCACTTCTGTGTTGACAAATAATCTCGATAATTTTTGATCAGCCTTAGAGTTTATACTTTGTCATTAATTTCCAGAGCATTAGAAATCTTGTTTAAAATGTCAGAAGCTAGTGAGCATACTCAGCTCTAGTTCCCAACTGATGGCAAAGTTTGAGGAGAAGGTCTGGGTTCAAAGAGGTTACTTTCCACTAGTCTGTGTCCATGTCTCAGAAACCACTTTTCTCCTCCTGGGTGTCATCTTGCTTTCTCCCATTCTGATAACAAATAAGCCCCTTTCATAGCTTTCTGCAGCTCACCTTCGCTGAAAACAGTGAACCAGAGCCAATGGGATCTGCAATGCTCTGTGGCTACAAACCCTTTAGGTAAACAAAGTGGTGTGGGCCTGCTAGAGGCTTTCCCATAGTGGGACCGTGGCCTACTTTGAGAAACAATTCACTAAGAAATTTGTTACTGTATATGTAATAACTTACATAAAAGTTGTTCTACTAAGCACTTTCACAGACTAGATGCAGTTCCGGTCTTGGCTGAGTCCTTTCTCCCTGTTCATTTTCAGTTCTTTACAGTAGCTATCTTGGATAGTGAGCAGGGGTGGCTTCCCACCTTCATATAGGTTTTGCAAAAGCAGGAATCCTTTGTGTTGAGTTTAAACTTCCTCCCAGCTCTTCATGGAAAAGTACATGGTTGAAGATAGAATCCAGTATCATGGTCACATGCATTGCAGGACCCTTCACAGTCCCTTCTCATGGGCTTATAGGAAAAGCAAATCTAGTCACAGATCATTGTTCTGAGTACTGGGTCATTAAGTTCCTTGAGTACTATGAATAGCCCTCACTTAGCAAGTCTACATTAGTAACACAGGTTATACTTCATATTCCTAACTCGATATACAAAGACGATACATGCACGCAAATGGGAAAAACCATATTAGTAGATTTCAACTTTTCTAATGATACCTCACATGAAGTTTTTCATGTTCCAGTTATGTCATTCATATTTATAAGCATATTTTTATAAAGCATAGGGAATGTCCCATCACAACATGCTCATCCAATCTACAGCAACTGAGCTCACAGGGATCCATGTTACTAGATTAGGAACGTGACAAGGAACTGATTGCTATAAAAATCAATGGTGGCCTCTCAACACATTTAGCTACACTTGAGATTTGCTCTAGGATGGGTATGTTTTTAGTTCAGGAGGGTCTCTCACAAAGTGAAGAAGAGCTTGTATACTCAAGGGACTTAAATCTTTAGATAAGCTATGAAAGGTGGCATTGCAATAGAACTAGGAAATGTATATTTGTATAACCAATCTCACAGGGAACTTTTAACCAGAATGATGAATTGCTAAAGCATGTTTAAGAAGACACTTTTCCTTCTCTATATTTCTTACTGTTCTGCACATATGGCAGAAGATGCCAATTAGTATTTCAGTGGGATCCATTATATTTTTTAAACATTTCTAGACTTCATCAGAAGTCTTTGGTTTCCAAGTATATCATATGTGAAACCCTTTTCAAAATCTTAGTGTTGCAGAGGGCACAATGAGAAAGACAGGATATCCAAGTAAAATATACAGCAACGGAAAGAAGTTTGTTTATGAAAGAGCAATCAAAGTCCTGACATACACAATATTCTCATTGTTTTTTCCTTTGCCATCAAATTTCCGACCCTCCTGTTATGGTTTCCTGGTTGATTTATTCTTCAGCATTGTCTATCACTAGCATATTTATGCCAGAAGGTGATTATCCTTTGGAAAAGAGACCCCTTCCCTACACTTTTCCTCAAGGACAGTAAAGAAAGAACATCAATTTGTTGTCTTGACAAAAGTTGACCACCGGGACAAAGAGATATATTAGCACTCAGGTCAATTGTGTCTTACCCTAGTACTATCTGGCAGAGATTTGCCTGAGGAATAGATGATTTGTTACATTAGCACAATGACAGTTCATCCCATATCCTGCCTGTGGCCATAGTCAAAAAATGGTGCTTCAGAAGAATGTGAAGACTCTACTTTAAGGACTTTGTTTACTCTGCAGTACTACAAATTATTTCCTCATGGAGACAGATTTATGTTGCTAAGCATGAGATCTGATTTTCTTTCCATTTCTTAGTTTACTTTGCTATTAATTTCTTCCTTCAACAGTGTAAAAGATGTGCACAATGAGAATTAATTACAATGAGTAGTAAATATAAGAGTAAGTAATTTTGCATAAAGCACTATCATTTCTTCTTTAAAAAATCTGGAAGTCTCCCAATATGGGATGAACCCTATTCATTGCTAAGAGCATCAGTAACAGTGAAGAGATGATTGGAAACAATATTTCATAACACCTGAATTTTATAGAATCGATTTCATTTAAGGAATAGAATCTGAGCTTACTGGAAATGAAAGAGCAGTTTCTTTTGCAGAATTAAAATGTGTGCCTTTCTTTTTCTGATAACAAATATAAATCTATGTCTGTGTTTATGTTGGCATATTCTGTACTTTGAATAGGAACTAAGTAGAGGACTTTTTGAATCAATGATTTACAGGAAGAATTAAGGAAATAAATGAAAAAGCATAGCTCCAAAGCAGTGCTGAGATATGTATTAGCCTAGAAGTTGAAATATCTACCAAGCAGAAACTAATGATCCTCTTCTTGGATGTTACTGGGGGCCTCGTCTGCTGTTTGTAGCCAACCTCTTCTCTGGCAGCTTTCTCAGCTAGAGAGTGATGACATCTTTCTGTTGCCCGGCAGGAAAAACTTTTTTATATATAGAGAGAGATAAATAGATTCAGATTACTTCTGTAGTCTACAGCAGTATTATTGAACCTTTAATAAGAAAAGAGCCTCTGCAATCAAATGGAGGTATAAAATAATAGCAGATTAAATGTAAAAAATGTTTGTAAATTAGAATTAATACATTAATCAAAATGGCTGAGGCCAAAATGAATCATGAAACATCAACACAGCAGATACCGCTTTCATAGTCTACAAGTGTAAACAGATTGTATTCAGGTGAATGCTTATGGAATTGAGTGAGTTTTGTCATCAGGCATTAATAGTCTCTGTTAGACTCTTCTGTGATTTCATTTTTCCAGTTCCCGTTTATTAAAACTCAATCTAGCCAGTCTTCTTGTCTAAGCCTATTTTTTTAATACCTAAAATGTTTCCTTCCACCAGCTGGTTGCATAAACTAAAAATGTTATATAACATAGTCTATGTATATCCACATAATTATTGTCTGAATCATATTCATGCCAAAGTAGAACCAATTTGCACAACAGGAAAGATAATAAAAAACAGGTCAATTATTTTATTATTTTCAGCATCATCTTTTGGGGTTTTTTTTGGTATTATATTAAAATTATTTATTGCAAATTTCTACTTGAACTATTTGCATTGTAACATAAGGGACATTCTTTTGTGATCAAGGAAGGAAGTAAAATGTATCTGCAAAGTCAAGCTTATGAGGCATTTCAATATGGTGTTGTGTGTGTATGTAAAACTGCCCAGAGCCTGGCAAAGTTTGTTGCCAGCCCTGAGACACTTTATGCCCTACAGTGTGCCTGAATTCCACTATAAAAATAAAAATAAAAAAAGAACCATTTTTGTTCATTGGTTGAAAAAAACTGCAAAATTTCTATCAAAATGAACATTTTCATTTTGGTTGAAAATGCATTCTTTCAATCTAATATTTTAATAAAAACAAAAACCCACCAGCTACAGTGCTTACTGTGACATACCTGTACTCTTTGCTCACTTGCCAGAGATATAAAGCATCCCAAAACATCTCTGCGACAGATACATCATTATCCCAAACACCTTTTCATAAATAACAGATGCTGCAGTACACTGTATTTCCCCCTTGTAATTTTATCCTGCCTAATGCATGGTGGTAGATGCTATTTTTATTTCTGTAAATGCCCACTCCTTTAAGCAAACAAACAAAACCATGAAATACTAAACCATTTGCTTTAATAATAATCCTTGGCAAAGTATTCACTGTTCCAAAATCTCTGGATGTTTTAATTTATTTTCTAATATAGATGTTAGATGGCAATGGAAACTAGCTTCTCAGCTTCTTTTGAAAAATTAAAGGAATGGTGTTGCTATGGAATAAAGCTTCAGTGTTGTTAATATCGTAACAGGTGATTTTTAAATGGAAATAGCAGCACCCTAGGCAAGGGAGAAGTGCTTCTCCATTTTCTGTTCCTGTCTCTGATGGGGAAACACATGTGGGCAGAGGTCTGAAATAAAGGAAGAGGTGGGCATTTTAGAATTATATTTTCTTTGTGTAGAAATCCCACTATTTGTCAGGAATTGCTGGAGAGATCATTTTTTTCTGAAGTAGCCATTGAATTTTGATTCCTTTCAGTCAAGATTATGCAGATAAATTAAAAGAGGATGGAGCCTTACTTTCCCGTAGGTGGACTTCAGAGTCTCAAATGACTGCCAACAGAAGTAGCCTTTGCCAAAAAAAATTGTGCTAAAACAATGCATTAGGTCACTGGAATTTTCCCTCTAAGGAATTTCATACAGGGACTTTTCTGTGTTTGGGCCTCATAACTGAAGAAATAATGGGAAAAAAAACCCAATTAAGCTGTCAGCAAGGAAGTACGTTGAATGAAATGTCTAAGTATCTTTTAAAAATTGGAAAATCGGTGTGGGTCTGGAAACTGGTTAACTCTGTGTAGTAAAGGGCTGCTAAATTGTTGGCATCCTAATTCACAAACCATGTTACTTTGAACAATGCACTAACTCATGGACTCCTAAGGGAGCCTTCCCACTTCCTGCAGTTCTCACTCACCAGGCCATCTGGGAGGCAGCTAATAACTGGGCTTTTTCCCCTGCTCCTTGCAGTTCATTCCCTCAACTGATCTCTTGGTAGCCCTTCAGACTACACCTGATGCCTAGTCCCAGAGTCAGTCACCCTGTGCCAGAACACAAAAAGACCAGAATAGGAAAAAGGGAAAGCACTATTTTTTGTCACACTGATTATCACGAAAGGAAACAATGCTCCATTAAACCATAACAAGATATGCCAAAATAGTGATCAAGTCATCCCCCAAATGATAATGTTCTAGAACTATTGCACTCCTGGCATTAATCTGAAACTCTGGGACTAGGCATCAGCTGTAGCCTGAAGGGCTACCAAGAGATCAGTTGAGGGAACGAATTGCAAGGAGCAGGGGAAAGAACCCAATTATTAGCTGCCTCTCAGATGGCCTGGTGAGTGAAAACTGCAAAACTATCCTCTTGCAGAAGACCATATTGGTTATGACAATATTGCGGCCCACGGAGATGAAGGGCCACTCATGTGACCCACTCACTAGCCTAGGTTGCCCATCACTGCACTAGGCAATTTCAGGCTTCTCCTGATGTGAGCAAGTAAGTATTAAAGAAAAAAATGAAAAAAGAGAAAAAATGGCTATTGAAATTTAAAGCATTAATGTACGTTTTTCAAAAGGCCAAGGCAGCTAAATCAGTGGGAATTAAAACCTAATTCCTTTAGGTGCCTTAGAAAATCCTTAACCAACATCCTGATTTTTAAAGTTTTGCAGCAGGTTTTGGAGATGAAATGTGCATGAAAAGCAGGCCATCTTATGGCAGCGTTTGTGCCCACTCTAGAACCAGAGGCCATGATCCTGCACTGAATTCTGTGTAGGCAGATCATTGCATTCAAGCGAAGAAGGTTGGTCAAACCCTGTCCCACCAACTTGGGGGTGGGGAGGAGAGGAGGGGAGGGAAGGAGGCAACTGACCCAGGGCCTGGCGATTCAAAAGGGCCCAGGACTCCCAGTTGCCATTGAAGCCAGTATAACAGCAGCATCAGCTGGGAGCCCTGGGCCCTTTAAATTGCCACTGGAACCCTATCTAGCATGCATTGGGCAGTACTGAGGGCTGTCCAGGGGAGGCGTGCCCCTTCTGCCCACGGCCCCATCCCTTCCAGGGACTAGGGGCCTGGCGAGGTTATTGACCCCACTGGTCATCCCTGCAGAGCTCTGTGTAAAATCAGTGATTTAGATTATAAAGCACCCATGACAGGGATCATGCAGGCTAATCTACACTATGAAGCACCACGTACATAGCTGAGGTTCCGTAGTAATCATTACAATCTTTTTAAAATTGAAAAAAAAAAACCCAGGAAAATTCCTCATTAAATTACATCATTTTCTGAAATCTTGGTGAAGCTGTTCGAAGTCATCATGAAATATAAAAACCTCCTGGCACCATTAAAAGCTGTAAATATATACCTGATGAAATGTAACTTACGGGAAAGCGTCCCAATACCAATTTTAAAGGAAAAACTTTTTTTCTCTTTGTATGAGTAATTTTAGCAGATGCTGAGAACATGAACATGTGCTTTCCTGGGGGAAACAAACTTTCCCCTTTTCTCCATAAATAAATAATGTATATCCCATGTCCAACTCCTCTCCCTCTCAGCTCCTCTTCCTCTTTCAATTATGACAATGTTCTGCCACTAAATTAACATTGATAAAAAGTGGTATCCACAAAATAAGACCATAGTGGCCATCATGGCTTAGACTTATGGTCCATCTTGCCCATTACCCTGTCTCAGTTAGGAGTCAATACTAGAGCACAATAGGAGGTCTGCCATACAGAGCACTTTTGGAGAGATCTCCCACCCTCCCCATCTTTCTATTCTAGCTTCTGACAATCAGAGGTTTAGAGTTACTTTGAACATGGGATTACTTTCCAAATTATATTAGCTAATCAGCATTAATGTTTCCATCTTCCATGAATTTATCCAGTCCTTTTTTGAAACCAGTTATACTTTTGGACATCAAAACATGCTGTGGCTAAGAGTTCCACAGGCTAACTGTGCAGTGTGTGAAGAAGTATTTCCTCTTGTTTGATTAAACCTGCAGCTTATTAATTTTGTACTTTGGGAAAAGATAAAAAACACTTCTTTAGTCACTTTTTCCACACCATTAATGATTTTATAGACCTCTATCATAGCTCCCCTTAATTGTCTCTTTTCTAAATGAACAGCCCTTATCTTTTTAATGTCTTCTTATATGAAAACCATTCTATACCCTAGAACATCTTTGTTGCCCTTCTTTATACCTTTTCCAGTTCCACTAAATCCCTCCCTTCCCCCTTTTTTTTTTGGAGATAGGATATCAGAACTAGACACAGTATTCAGAGTACAGGAGCAACACTGATTTATACAGTGACATTATGATATGTCCTATATTATTACATATAATTTTCCTAATAGTTTCTAATATTCTATTAACCAGTTTACTACTGTTTTGCACTGAGGTAAAGCTTTCAGAGAACTGCCCAGGATAACTCTAAGATCTCTCTCTTAAGCTGTAACAGCTAATTTAGAATGCATCATTATATATGTGTATATATTTTTTCCAATGGGCATTTCTTTGCACTTGCCAGTGTTGAAAATCACCTGCTATTTTATTGCTCAGTCACCCACTCACCAAAAGTAAGCAATGAAAGTTTGTTTTGTTTTTGCTTATTTGGGTTTTTTTGTGGGATTGATGGCTTGGTTCTTTTATATTTGTTCTAATAAAAATGATGAAAATCACATAATTTCCATCTAATCTTTTTGTTTAATTCCAAAATGCCGATAACAGCGTTAAATTCCACATTTAATTGAAAAAAACCCTCAGGTTTTTGTTTTCATCCTGATTTTTTTATAATCATTTTGCATTTAGTTCTTCTGAACTCTGTTATTTTAAATTCAGTGAGGTTTTAGTGAAAGAATTATTTCCATTGTTTTATTCAAAAGTAATATTCCATTATAATGCAGCTCTCTTCCCAGCATGGAGATATTGGATCATAATGAAATATGTATCAAAGTCCTGTTTGGGCCTTGAGCCTAGGCACCTTTGAAAAGTGTTCCCTGTCTCCATGTCACAACTACCAATGATACTTACCTTCACTGATCTGAGGTCATTGTTTTGAATTGATCTTTCAATAATTATCTTCATACTCTAGGCCCCCTTTACTATAGGAGCCTCTGTCTTTTATTGGGAAATTCCTCTGTGCTGCAATCCAGCCTTGGGGTACATCTACACTGCACTCTTATTTCGAAATAAGATATTCTGGAATAGTTATTCTGAAATAGCTTATTTCAAAATAGTATGTCTACACTGCAGGAAGTCTCAAAATTAGTCAGCGGCAGGCTTCCCTAATGTAGACGGGCTATCTCAATTTAGAGCCCCGGGAGGAATAACTTAGAATGGCCTTGGTGAGAGGATATTTTGAAATAGCAGAAGTGGAGCATCTACATGCACCTTATTTCAAAATAGCTATTTCAGAATAGACATTATTCCTCGTAGACTGAGGTTTACAGATTTCGGAAAAAGCCGTCCATTATTTTGAAATTATTTCAAAATAATGGAAAGGCACTCAGCACTCCTGGAAGGGAGAGTAGTTTCCCCTCTTTCCCAAAGCATCATGGAAGTTCTAGTCTCTAAAGAGGTGTCTACACTGCACTGTTATTTTGAGATAACTAGCGTTATTTCAAAATAACAATGTGAGCATCTACACAGCTATTCCATTAATTCGAAATAATTTCTCAGCAGGAACTCTTGGTCCAGACAGAGCTCCACACCAGCAATCTGGTTCCTCTCTGAGGTGGTGGGCTCCATTTTTTCAGAGAGGAGCCAGATTCCACAATGCCTTTAAAACTGGCACTGGCCCCACCTAATGCCAGCAGCTCTGGGTCCTGGTTCAATGGGCAGAAACTCTCCCCTTCAGGGAAAAACCCCAAAAGACTCTGAAGCTCTGTGCTCATTCAAAACCCCACAGACTCTCAGCAAGGACCTCCTGGTCCAGACAGAACTCCATACCAGCAATCTGGCTCCTCTTTTTTGAGGGATGGATGGAGGATTTTCACCTATCTGGAATCACTCCTGGAATACTCAGTCCCTCCTTTAATGTCAACAATATCAGCTGCCCAGGCACACAGGTGAGTGTTGCCTACTCTTGAGTAACCCATGGAGGAAAAGGGCGGGGGAAAGTTATAATTCTCTCTCATGGTTGTTTTTAACTACCTCAGAAAACATAGCCAGGTTCCAAGAAAATGGATTAACAGGAAATCCCTTTTAGTACCAGCCAATCTCTTATATTTCTCAGCCTTGTCACTATATTTCTTTATTTTCTAGTCATTTAGATTACAGGAGGTAGCAGAATTATCATTAAGTCTAGTCTTGTTTTTTACTTAGCATGACCCTCAGATTCTCAGACCTCAAAACCAGCTTCCAAGAAAAAGTCTCAATTTAAAAATTAGCATGGACTGTGAAACTTTGAACAATAGAGATTGCCAGTGTCCACTCTCTCCCGGATATGCTTTTATAGTAGATGAGGCAATGCAGATTTATGAGAATAACCATATTTTCAGTTTAAATCTTTTAGTTTCTTAGTATTTTCAAAGCATCTGCAACTCTCATTGCTTAGTAACAGGGGGCAGGACAAGAGACAATGGGGGTCTATCTACAGGATGGCAGATTTAGATTAAATTTCAGGAAAAGTCTAACTATAGGACAGTGGAACAGATACCTTGGGAAGTTGTGGAAGTTTCCTTAAGGCAGGTTTTCAAAAAAGAGAGGTTGGCTGGCTTGGATGATTTAGACACAACAAATTCTGAATCTTAGCAGGGGGTAGGCCAGATGACTCTTGTGGTGTCTTCTAACTTTACCATTCCATGATCCTTTGGGTTGAAATTTTTCATGTTGGATGCCAGCTTGAGACCCTAAACCCTGGGTCTGTTTTGCAGAAGTGTTGAGCATTCATAGTTGCAATTGAAGTAAATTGGAACTATACTTAAATATACAAAGTACTATATTATGGGAAATACTCTGAAAAATAAGGCTGTGGGCATATCAAATTAGGTACCCAAAATTAGTGGATACTTTTGACTTTAAGCTCTCTTGGGCCACAACTTCCTATCTTTAAAACAGGGATAATACCTCCTGATCTCACAGAGATGTTATGAAGCATTCAGACACTAATGTGATGAACACCACAGAAAACCCCCTAAGGAAATTAATAAATCTATCCTCAGTGCAGTGTTGGAATAGTGTTCAATAAATAAGATACGGGGCCACATATTGAAAAATAAGGATCCAACAAAATATTGAATAGCTGCTCTCAAACTTTCCATAGAAGTGTGCCCTGACCCTATCCTGCCACTGCCCTAGGGGCTGCCTCAGAGATTCATGGATTTGCTAAAGTGAACCAGATCTGGGAAATCCACTATATGATGCCTGGTGCATAACCATAGTCACTTTTGCTCACACAACAGTCCCTGGTAGACTATGATGTTGAATCATTATTCCCAGAGTAGGGCACTTAACTCCCTTAGGCCCTTTAGGGACTTTTGGAAAACCCATCCATAAGAAATAAACTGCCTGCAAATATATTGGTTTTATAAGTGAATTTCAGAGATCGTTAAAACCTTTGTACTGACAACACCCTAAAGGCTACAGTAAGAAAATTTGGATTTAGATTAGTACCCATTATTAATAACAACCTTCAATAGGGTTATTGGAAACCTGAATATCCCTTTCAATCGCTAGATCTCAAAAGCGTCACAAAGTCACTACTATCAAAAGATGTACATTTTTAATAGGAAGCGTAATTAACTATTGCAACACTTTACCAAGACTTATGGTGGATTCTCTATCATTAACAGTTTTTAAATCAAGACTAAATCAAGATTCGATGTTTTTCTAAAGATCTGCAGAAGTTATGGCCTGTATTATGTAGGAGGTCAGATTAGATCGGGGTGGCCAAGCAGTTAGAAACGAAGAGCCAAAACAGCTGTGGATAGAGTGCAAAGAGCCACGTATTATATATTTATTTTAATATATCTATATATAGAAAGATATAGTACAGAAAATGTAGTAATAAAAATAACATTACAGGACATTTCAGACAAAAAACAATAAAAAAGTCTCTAGTCACTTAAGAAATTCACGGCTAGTCCATAGATCTTCAGAGAACTTGACAAGGAACAAACATCAAATTAAAAAAACCAACCCTTTAAAAATACAGTAATATTCTCACACTAAAAAAAGCATCCCCATCATATATTTTAAATTTAACACTACTTCCCTATTATGTCCTGTGAGTTTTTTAAAACTAAGCTGAACTGAGAAGTAAATTAGCACAATTTGAAGTGCCTGTTTCACTCCAGCTTGTTGATTTCTGGTATGGTTTCCTCATTTTTTTTTTACTTGTTAAGATTATGGGTTTTTTTATAGTTCTAAAAATTCAGGTCTGTCCCAGACTGCAAATATGAGAGGTTCAAAAATAATAAGGGAGAGACTCATATCTCAGAATGATTGCTTCAGCCTGGCAAACAATAACCTTTGAATTTTCTTTACAGAAACACAGTGTAAACCAGGTACATGCTGATTCTTTTTTTGCCCTGGAATTTAAATCGGACATCTGTGTTGTCCGCCTTTTCTGCATCCACAAAGACTTTCAGTTTAAGGTGCTTCAGCCCCCCTGCTCTAACCCAACCCCCTTCCCCTCCCCAGAGCCAGGCCCCCTCCCAGACCCCCCCGCTCTAACCGAATGCCCTCCTCCCTCAGAGCCAGGCACCCCCCTCGCTCTAACCCAATCCGCCTCCCCCAGAGCCAGGCACCCCCAGCTCCTCCCCGCTCTAACCCAATACCTGGGTCCTGGAGCCGCCGTTGCCATGTGCTTCTCCCTCCAGGTGCTGGGGCGCGTGTGCAGAGTGGCAAGCCGTGAGCAGTCCGAGCGCGTGGCTCAGAACTAGCAAGAGCCACATTTCTTTAAGCAAAGAGCCGCATGCGGCTCAAGAGCCGGGGTTGGCCACCCCTGGATTAGATGGTCACCATTGTCCTTCTGTCTTTGGAGTCTATTAATCCTTATTTTCAGATGCAGAAAATGGGGCATAGAGAAGTCATGGTATTTGTGAAAAGTCACATAGCAAGGCTAGATGTAGAACCTAGACCTGATTTGCAGCCTGATGTCCCCGACACTCCATCCCATTTTACATTCTATGAAAAAATATTATTTTCCTTTTAACGCTTCTCACGTACTCTTTCTTTGCTGCTTTCACTAGGTCTTTTTGCTTGAGGACATTACTACTTTGTGGAAGGTGGACAGAAGTCTAACATTGTTTCTTTTAATGGATCAGTCTTCTAATCTTCTTGTGGAGTCTTCTTTGAGGGATTGCTTTTTTCAGAGCTTGTTAGAATGCCTTGTCTCCTAATACCAAACACAGGTCTGGGCATGAGTGGTGGGTATGCTAGGCAGGGGACGCACTGCCTTCCTACACCACCAGCCTGGTGCCACCCATACTCTGCCCACAGAATGCCTACTGAGGGCGGAGAGGCTGGGGCCATGTGCCCTCCTCCTTCTATGTGCTCCGGGGTCGGGGAGACTAAGGCTGCCCGCCTTCCACGTGCTCTAGGGCTGGGGAGGCTGGGGCCGCACACTCTCCTCCCTCCCTGTGATGCAGAGGTGGTGGGACCTAGGCAGAAGGGTCAGGACTTGGGGCTTGCCTCCTCCAGCCCTACCGTCACCCACTGCCCATGGGTCTGGGGCATTTTTTATTGTTAAAGTGTTAAATAATTGACTCCACCCTGGGTTTTGGATGCATGTGTATTGTTTTCTTTTTGTATTTATTTTTAAAAAACAAACGTGCTATGACCTCCACCAGGATAATTAGACTAAACTAAATGTTAAACGTTCACATGACTTGTCAGTAAAATGGATTCATCTTAATTCAGCTCCTTTCTTAACCATTTTCAAGAGGCTTTAGAAGCATAGTTTGCCTTTGCCCAGTTTCCAGAGAACATAAACAGCTTTAGTCCACAGGGTCAGAAGATGATTTCCTCTTTTCACTTTGCTTTTTGTCAGCAAGTGAGCAGTTACAGCTGGTACTAAGACAATGCTTCAATGCAGTGTGAGAGAGGGCAGTCAGCAACAAGTATAAACATTTAAAGAATGCAGCTATCTTATGAAAAGATAGCTGCAAAGTACTTTAATAGACATGTGGAAAGAAAGCCCCCCGTCTCCAAGTCTGGCACATATTTTTGTAATGATAAAAATGGTAAATGCCCCAGAGCTGTGTTTGGGAGTGCAAAAATGGGGAAACGTTTCATCATGCAAGTCAACGGACCATATTTTTCTTTTGCATATATTCCGTCATGCCTATCTAAAAGGAGGCAACAACATTGTTCAACTGATTGCATACCTCAGAGGGACCAGCCAGTACTGTATGGAGTCCACAACCAGTAAAACTACTGTTAGCTGCCACAGAGCCCAGATATTTTGTCTTGTTAAATTTCTGACACCTTTCCAAATTAGCGTAATTCTGTAATATCAAATCCCTCAATTCCAGGACCGCTTTATGTCTAGCTCAGCATCACTTGGAAGGTTCGTATGTAACCGTGCTATTGTTCTTTTGATAAAAAATTATTCCTGATTCTTCAATGCATTTGGTTCCATTAATACAGCAAGAGTAGAATTAAAAATGATTTTGTTACCTGTCCCGCACCTTGACTTTATAGTAGAGCTGTTGCATACCCTGGAGCTCTATTCTTACATTTTCTTTTGTACTACATTGGTAGAAGTGCCTTCCCCCCACATAACTGCATAGAATCCTAAAAAATATTTAAAAAGTTACCAAAACTGCAAAGCTCAATAGAAAAGAAAAAGAGGAAAACAGAGTAAGATGAGAGAAGAAAAAACAAAAGCATTTGGTAAATTGTCATCATCAAATCTCAAACAAAACAAAAAATAAAATCTTCTAAAATAATTAATATTTTTACAAATCCTTTTTAACAGTTTTAGTCACACACTAAGCTCAACACATTCAAGGTTCCACAAATGGAAGGAAGTATAGATTGATTGGATAAATAGACTGTAAGGTGGATAGAAGGCTGGCTAGATTGTTGAGCTCAATGGGTAGTGATCAATGGCTTGATGTCTGGTTGATGGTTGGTATCAAGCAGAGTGCCTCAAGGGTCAGTTTTAGGGCTGGTTTTGTTCCATATCTTTATTAATGACCTGGAGGAGGGGATGGATTGCACCCTCAGCAAGTCTGCAGATGACACTAAGCTAAGGGGAGAGGTAGATACGTTGGAGGGCAGGGATAGGGTCCAGAGTGACTTAGACAAATTGGAGGATTGGACCAAAAGAAATCTGATGAGGTGCAACAAGGACAAGTGCAGAGTCCTGCACTGGGATGGAAGTATCCTAGGCACTGCTACAGGCTGGGGACCAAATGGTTAAGCAGCAATTTGGCAGAAAAGGACCTGAGGATTACAGTAGATGAGAAGCTGGATATGAGTCAACAGTGTGACCTTGTAGCCAAGCAGGCTAATGGCATATTAGGGTGCATTAGGAGGAGCACTGCCAGTAGATCTAGATAAGTGATTTTCCCCCTTTATTGGCACCTGTGAGGCCATATCTGGAGTATTGAATCCAGTTCTGGGCCCCCCAACCCTCCATTACAGAAAGGATGTGGATGCATTGGAGAGCGTCCAGTAGAGGGCAACGAAAATAATTAGGGGGCTGGAGCAAATGACCTACGAGGAGAGGCTGAGGGATTTGGTCTTGTTTAGTCTGCAGAAGAGAGGAGTGAGGGGGAATTTTGTAGAAGCCTTCAACTTCCTGAAGGGAGATTTCAAAGAGGATGGAGAGAGGCTGTTTTTAGTAGTGACAGATGGCTGAACAAGGAACAATAATCTCAAGTTGCAGTAGGGGAAGTCTAGTTTGGGTATTAGGAAAAACTATTTCACTAGGAGGGTGGTAAAGCACTGGAATGGATTACCTAGGGGTGGTGGAATCTCCATCCTTAGAGGTTTTTTAGTCCCCTTTGACAAAGCTCTGGCTGGGACGATTTAGTTAAGGTTATTCCTGCTTTGGGCAGGGGGTTGGACTCGATGACTTCCTGAGGTTTCTTCCAGCCCTATGATTCTATGAAATGAGAAAACAATCCTTAAAGCAGATCACAGTTCTGGTTCAGCTACCACTGTTTGAACTATTTACTTTTTCAAGCCTGTACAGGGGCAATCATTGTCCTCACTCTAGCAAAGGACTTAAGCATATTATGATAGGGTGTACAAAGCGAACATAGATGGGGTTAAGAAGTTGCTTAAGGCTGGTGTTGCATTGATCACCACCCCTCAAAGCCATGCCAGGAATGGAGGAAGAGTTTAAAAAGAAGTGCCCCACATCAGCAAGCAGCTCTTGAAATAGAGCAGGCTGCTGAGCTTCCTAAAGAGGGGGCTGGTAGCTAGCAGAGCTACTGCATTCATGAAAAAGTAACCCCGGGGATGGGGGCTAAAAGAGGTGGAAAAGATTGCATCCTATAATTTGTGCTGGAGACCCAGTGTACCTTGTTGTAGATTGTGGTTCAAAGAGAGATCAAATATCCTGGATAGAAGCTACCAACTTTTTTTTCCTTTACCTTTTTGTTTAATCACTTTTGCACACCGTGGATTATTTGTTTTACTCGAAACACTGAAAAGGGGAGACCAGTCCAAAGGCTTTGGCTGAAGGACTGAGAACCTGCCATCTCTAGACAGTCATTGAATGCATCTGCTGAAATGTGAATGCACTTTTTATGTGGTATCCAAAGGGGGTACTCTGATGTAGGCAGATCCTTGACATATTTATATATTTTAATATCTAGCAATTGCTATAAAACAAAGCTTATGAAACAAAATCTATATAACTACACAAAACAAAGCTATAAAATAAAGTCTATAACACTACTATGTGTCAAGCTTAAAGGGAGATGGAATAGGAGTCTTGTTTCATCCATTCTGATTCTCCTCTCTTCTGCCCCAATTCTACCCTCATAGGCTACGTCTACACTACAAGTTTTCACAGCAAAAATATGCTAATGAGGGAGTCATTTGCATGAATCATGATCTCATTTGAATATTTTCTGCCGATCCGTTTTTGCACTAGGGATTTTTGTGCAAAAACAAGCAGTATGGATGTTTTCTTTTTTTGTGCAAAAACTCTTTTTTTCTGCAAGATCCTTATGCCCCCAAAAAGGAGGTATACCGATCTTGCAGAAAAAGGGATTTTTGCACAAAAAGAAAACGTCCACACTGCTTGTTTTTGTGCAAAAACCCCTAGCGCAAAAATGGATTGGCAGAAAATATGCAAATGAGATCAGGACTCATGCAAATGAGTCCCCTCATTAGCATATTTGTTGCTGAGAAAACTCATAGTGTAGACGTAGCCATATAGGGTGCATCTAGACTACATGGCTCCATCGACGGAGCCATGTAAAGTAGTTTACTTGACATACTCAATGAAGCGGGGATTTAAATAATCCCCGCTTCATTAAAATAAAAATGGTTGCCGAGCTGTGCCGACAATCAGCTGGTCCGGCACAGCACGGCAGTCTAGACGTGGTGCGGTCGACAAGGGAAGCCTTTGTCGACCGCTCCGGTAAACCTTGTTTCACGAGGCATAAGGGAGTGGTCGACAAAAGCTTCCCTTGTCGACCGCGCCGCGTCTAGACTGCCGTGCTGTGCCAGATCAGCTGACTGTCGGCACAGCATGGCGGCCATTTTTATTTTAATGAAGTGGGGATTATTTTACATCTCTAGTCAGACCAAAGCTCCATCTAGCTCATTACCTGTCTTCTAACAGAGGTCAATGCCAGATGCTTCAGAGGAACTGCTTCAGGGTTCATCAAGTGCTTTCTCCCTTGTTACTCATTCCAGGCTTCTGGCAAACAGAGGCGAGGGACACCATCCCTGCCCAGCCTGGCTTATCCTCTACATAAAGAATTTATCTAGTTTTTTTTAAACCTTGTTACAGCCATAACCTTCACGACATCCTCTGGAAAGAGTTCCACAGGTTGACAGTGCACTGTGTGAGAAAGTACTTCCTTTTGTTTATTTTAAGCCTGCTGCCTATTAATTTCATTTGCTGACCTTAACTCTTGTGTTATGAAATAAATAACACTTCCTTATTTGCTTTCTCCACACTAGTCTTGATTTTATAGCCCTTAATCATATTCCCCTTGGCTACGTCTACACTACAGGGTTTTTGTGCAAAAAATACTGCTTTTGCGCAAAAACCCATGGAGCGTCCACACCTCAAGTGCATTTTAGAGCAAGTAAATTTACAGTAAATCAAAAGAAAAGAGGAGTTTTTGTGGTGTAGTTATTCCTCTTTCTACGAAGAATCACTCTTTTGCGCAAGAGTTCTTGCACAAAAAGGTGTGTGTGTGTGGACGGGCAACAGGGGGGTTTTGTGCAAAAAGAGTCAATCAACAAAAGCACAGGTGCTATGGTGGCTATTCTGTGAATAGCAATCAGAGCTTTCTTTTGATAAAGCATCCATGCAGTCTGGATGCTCTCTTGCGCAAAAGCACATTGCTTTTGCAAAAAGCTTCTTGCGCAAGAAGCCTGCAGTGTAGACATAGCCATTTATCATCTCTTTTCCAAGCTGAAAAATTCCAGTCATAGTAATCTCTCCTCAACTGGGAACCATTCCCCTAGCCCTAATCATGTGTGTTGTTATTCTCTGTACCTTTGCTGATTCCAACACATAGTACTACCAGACCAGATTTTTAATGCAAGATATCATGGGCTCAACTTCAATATTTCCTTCCACACAGGTTCTGTCTCTTCAATGGGTTCATGTACGTTTTGTGGATAGAAACTCCTTCTGACCCTGAATGTACAGAATTAATTTAAGCAAAGGAAGCAGGCAGGCTATAGAAGAAACACTGAGAGACTTCCAGGGCTTTTATCAGTGTCCATGGAAATGGTTATTCTTTTAGGGAAAGAAAGGACACAGATCCAGCATTATGGTGTTGAGGGCGAAGGACGTTGTTCTCTGTTTGTTAGTTATAATTGGTGTAAAGCTGAATTGTTATCGGCTTAAGTTCTGTAAGTTCCCCTTATGGTTCCCCTTCCTGAACGAATGCATGGTGTGTGTGGGAAATGAACATGCAGTGGGTGATGAACTTTTACTCACCTGAACTTGAGTGCACACAGCCCCCTGCACAGAGTGCACATGGCCCAGCAAGGACAGAGAGGCAGGCCTACAGACCCAGAAGCTGCACGTGGCCTGTACATCGTCAATCCATAACAGAGAGAGAGAGAGAACCCAGAAAGGGGATCACCAAGCAGACCTCCCGAGGGTGCCCTCTGCTCGGATCTCCTGGCCAGCGAACTGGTTCTGGGGTCATCTTGGGAAGATACCAACAGCATGAACCTCAGCATGAACTCCAGGTGCCTGGCGCTCAGCCTGTATTTCGTCAGGCTGTAAGTGTGATTGCGGATAGTGAGAGTGAGTTTCCCCTTTCCCCTCCTTTCAGAGTAGGTTAAAGCAATGAAAGCCATTTGCGCTCATTACCTCGTGGTCCCAATCCTTGTTAGTCCATGGTTAGTTGCAAGTAAATGCATATCTCCCAGAGTTCCTTATCCCCTTCCCCTTGCTTGCAACAATGGGTTTAACTCAAACAAAAGCAACAAGATAGTCTTGTACCGATACAGCTGATCAGATTTGCAATATGATTATAGTGTCTCCTTACAACTCCTGACTGAGCATGATGGAATTTAGGGCCCATCTCCACTTTAAATCTAACTTCAAGCATGTTTGTTTTCTATCACTGTTTGTCCTTGTAGAATGGATGGAACAACACTTTGGGTGATAGAAATGCCCCCCAAAAGAGCAAACTCCACAAGAGTCCCAGTTCTTTGCTGCAGTTGATACTGATTGGAAAGGCAGAAATAAAGAAAATTCTATGTTCCTTGCATAGAGCTAGGTGAATACTGTAAGAAATTGCCATGAATATTCATTGAATGTTTTAAACATAGTCACTTAGTATGTATTGAGAGCATGTTCTTGTAATCACTTTCCACAAACATCCAAGTGAATTAAATGTACTGGCAAAACTTAAAGTTGACTGTTTGGGTGAAATGAACATTGCAGTACAGTTGACTATAATGGTGAATTTTCACACCAGAATCTTAATTGAGAGACAGTTGTTCTCATCCAGTCAGTGAAGAGAAACATATCGTGTGGCTTAGGTATCTATTCAAAGCAACACGAATCACACATTTCTAATATCAAGTACTAGCAAAAGATGGTTCACAACACAGTTTCAGAACAAGAATTTTAGAAAGAAGTGATTCTTCATTAATTCAGAAGAATGAACACATTCAAGAAAAATCAGAGTGTTTGTCAACACTTTGCCCCAGATTCACCATGGTACTTAACCACCTTGCTCTCATAGATTCCAATCAGGAATTAGGTGCTTAAGTATCTATGGGTATGTCTACACAGCAAAGTTATTTCAAAATAACAGCCCTATTTCAAAATAACTTTCCTAGCATCTACACAGCCAAACCGCTATTTCGAAATACATTCAAAATAGCGGAGCACTTATTTCGAATTTGGTAAACCTAATTCTACGAGGAATAACACCAAATTCGAAATAGCTATTTTGAAATAAGTGCTGTGTAGACACTTATTTCAAAATAGGGGGCCTCCAGCCTTCCCAAGGTGCCCTGGTGGCCACTCCAGCCTCAACCAAGAACACTTCTCTCCCTCCCCCCCTCCCCAGAGCCCTTAAAGGGGTAGACTCTGGCCACAGTGCCTGTACCAGCTCCAAGCCTGCCGGCCCAGAGCCAGCAGTCATTGCCCCTGACCCTGTGGCCCCAAAACATGAACCAGCAAGCCACTGGCAGCCATCCCTCCACCACTCCCCAGGAGCAGTCTGGCAGCTCCCAGGAGCCTGCCAGGGCCTGGAGAAGGCGGGTGCCTTCCTGGTCCAGGGTGGAGATCATGGACCTTATTCAGGTTTGGGGGGGATGCCCCCAACGTCCATGATCTCCGCACTAGACGAAGGAATGTGGCCCTCTATGGCAGGATAGCTGCCAGCCTGGCCACCAAAGGCCCCATGCGAACCCAGGAGCAGGTTTGCATGACAATCAAGTTGGTCCGACAAGACCCCCAACCCTGAGCCCTGAGCTTCCCCTTCCCCTTCTTCCCCTTGCTTCCCCCTTCCAGCTCCCTCCTCCCAGGTTTCCCCCTCCTCTTTCCCACCCTCTCGTCTCCCCTCTCCCGCCTCCTTTCCCCAGTCTCACCAGAGTTTCATTACCTCCCCGCCCCCCAGTTATGTTAAATAAAGAGAGTTTGTGTTCATGAAAATATGTGTATTTTATTTGACATCAGGAACAGGGTTAGGGAGGGCTAAGTGGAAGGACATGAGGGAGGAATGAGGCACAAGCCCCCAGTGGGGCAGACCAGGGAGGCTCTTAGTGCTCCTCAGAGTGGAAGCTCTCCCACAGGGCCTCCTGGATACTGACAGGCCCCCAATAGACCTCCCAGATGGCAGCCTGCAGGCTCATAGCAATGTGTTCAAGAGAAGCACCAGAGTGCCCAGGGGCAGCTCTGGCTCTATGTTGCAGAGTGCTGTGGTGTCCCGAGCAAGGGCAATCAGAGCACGCAGAGACAAAATGCTTTGCTGTCCCTCATTGAGGTAGGCAAGCAAGCAGGGAAACCTGAGAACTGGCTGTCCGGGGGGGGTGTCCCTTTAAGCACAGACCTCAGATAGCCTCAGGCAGCAGCCCCACACAGTAAGTCCTGACTTGGTGCCCTGCTGGAACTGGTTCCGGCCAGCCTTAAATGTGATTCAGAGTCCACTCAGTGTGGATGCACTATTTCGAAATAGCAAAATGATATTTCTAAATGCTTTTTGTGTGTAGACGCGTTATTTCCGAAATAAGCTATAAGATATTTCAAAATAACACTCTAGTGTAGACATACCCTATGAATTTGGGTCTGATCCAGCTTTGCTGAGTCTTTCCATTGAGTTCATTTGCCTTTGTGAACAATTCTTGAACCTAGAACGTAACACACATTACTTATAACTACCCATTCAGATGTTGTATTTAACAAATATGCTGCAAGATTCACTTATAATTCATTGTGTTGGTGAACACTCTTTATGATAAATTCACTTACTAGAATATTCATGGAAAGTGAACACAAGAAAGCCTCTCACACTTGGGCAGCAAGTTAGCTAACAAATTTAAATGAATATTCAAGGCTTTTTTTTTTTTTCAGAATTCATCCAAATCTAAAGTGTACTGAATGTACCTGCTTTTGCTCTCTTAAATTAGCATCATCTACAACAAGAAACACAAACAAATATTATACTGGGGTTCTTGCTGTGTTTGCTAGTTTTGGGGTGGGCTGCTGTGATCCAAACTATTTGTATTTTATTTGGCATCAGCATTTCCTAGAAAAAACACATTATTTTGAACAAAAATTCTAGACCATGTATTTTAAGGGTATCAGGAGTTGAGGCAGATGTGAAGGGAACATGCTGTACAAAGATATAATTACAGGAAATAGATCAGATATAACAAGGAAACCCTCACATCCCTAATAGAGAAATTGCCACCAGCCATTGTTTGTTTAAGCCATATTGTCGCCTGCCACTATACGCCTACCTTGATTCATCTACAACATGACCCTAGACTTCTGATGTCCATAAGCAGTAGTTATGACTTTAATTCAGATGAGCCACTAGCAGCTCAGATCTGTAAGAAGTTCAGCCAAAATTCAAGCTACTTAAGAATGGCTTCCTAACCTAGCAAACAAAAACACCCCCCCCCAAAGTGAGCTTCCTCAAATTTTAGGAAAAAGAAGTGCTTATCTGACAAATATAAAAATAAAACATCTGTAAGTCCCTTAAGCATTGTGTTTACTGCAAGAGCATCTTCCTCCTGCTGAGATGGCATTAAATGCAGAATTTCAGTAACTGCGCCTCCAATATCACAATTCTTCCATTTGAAGCTTTGTCAAAATATGATTGAGCATAAAGACAAAGGATGAGTCCTGCAGGCATTACTTAGGAATCAGCAGGAATTTTAATGGAATAAAGATTGCAGAGTTTGACCGTGGACGAAGAAATGGATTGACAAGTTTCTCTATAGTCTTAGGCTTTATCTACACGACACAGTTTTTAGTGACACAGCTATGTTGACACAACTGTGTCGCTAAAAGATGGGCAGTGGAAAAACTTTTGTCATTCGGGGAGTGGAAGAGTGTACAACAAAACGTTTATCACTCAATTGCCAATGTAGACAAAGCCTTATATTGTTAAATTTGATTAAGATCAGTGGTTACTAAAGTGTTAACTGTTCATGATTTACTCAAGGATGAGACTCCAGATCTGGCAGCATGTATTATGTGATTGGGTGATACTATTAGTTGGGTGACTGTTATACTGCAGTTAATTCCAGGTGGATACTTGTTATACATGAGCTTCAGGGCCTGCTCTAGGCACCAGCAAATCAAGCACATGCTCGGGGTGGCACATTTCCAGGGGCGGTATTTCCAGGTAAGCAGCCACCCCAGGCAATGCCCAGCCCCGCCCCGCCGATTTTAAAGAGCCGCGGGAGATGCCACTACCCGCTGTGCAGTGCTGGCACCATGCGCGCCCGGAGCCTGCTGGCTGCCCTCTGCCTCCTGCTGCTGCCCGGCTCCGCCGCCTACTTCGGGTCAGCCCTGCCCGCAGAGGGCCGGGGCGGGTTCGCAGGGGGATGGCCCCGGTGCAGGAAGCGCAGTCTCCCCTCTGGCCAGGGCCATGGTGGCTGCAGGGGGGCCAGGCACCGCTGGGGCCCCTGCCCCCTGGGCACGGCCATGCAGACCGTGCTGGACAAGGGCCTGCAGGCACTGGAGAAGCTGCAGGTACTGTATGAGATAATACAATTAATTTCTAATGGAGTGCATAATGAAATTTTATCAGATTTGAAACATGCCAAATATTACTCAATTATAGTGGATTGTACTCAAGATCTGAGCAAAACCGAGCAAATGTCAATAGTTTTACGATTTGTGAAAATTGATGAAAATGCAGGAGTGAAAATTTGTGAACACTTTCTAGAATTTATATCAGTGAACAAAACTACTGGGAAAGCCCTCACAGATGTAATTCTACAGAGACTGGAACACTGTGGAATACCTTTAGAAAATATGCGCGGCCAAGGGTACGATAATGGCTCAAACAAGCGAGGACGACATGCAGGTGTACAGCAAAGAATATTGACTTTAAATAATCTAGCTTTTTTCGTTCCTTGCCATGTGCATTCGCTCAATCTGGTTGTCAGGGATGTCACCAAATCATCTAAAGATGCCGTTTCATATTTTACCACCGTGCAAGCAAGTTACAACTTTTTTAGTGCTTCCACACACCGTTGGGCAGTCTTGAAGAAGCATCTTGAACAAAAATTCACACTTAAACCTCTAAGTCAAACTAGATGGGAAAGCAGGATAGACGCTATTAGACCATTCCGATATTCATCAGGAGAGATTTATGATGCACTATTCAAAATAAGCCAGGACTTGTTGTACGATCCTTCATTTCAACATGAAGCTGAAACACTGGCTCAGAAAATGATGCAGTTTCAATTTTCATTTTGCACAGTGATTTGGCATAATATTCTAAATCAAATTAATTTGGCCAGCAAAGTTATGCAGAACATATCCATAGACATATCCAAGGCAAAGACGATTTTGAATAAAACCCTAGAATATTTTAAAAAATACCGTTCCGATGAAGGATTTGAAGAAACTGTCAAAGAAGCAACAAAAATAGCAGAGGATCTTGATTTTGAACCGACGTTTGCACCTCAACAATTCATTCGTCCTCGAAAAAAAACAAGACAGTTGTGTTATGAGGCTCATGATGATCCTATTCTCGATCCAAAAGAAAGGTTTAAAGTTGAAAGTTTCTATTGTATTTTGGATGTAGCTATAACTTCCATTGAAGAAAGATTTTATCAGTTGCATGGTCTTTGTGAAACTTTTGAATTTTTATACGATATTGGAAATATTAAAAATCAGTTTTCTAAAGAAGACTTCATGAAGCACTGCCAGGACCTACATTTAGCGTTCAGTACTAATAACGCTACTGACACTGATGGAGTAGAATTGTATGATGAATTAATAGCTTTATCTGAGCTAATAAGTCCTAAAACTTCGCCTCTAAAAGTATTAGAATTTATAGCAAGAAATGATTTTTTCACTCCAAACACTGCTATAGCATTATGCATTCTTTTAACATTACTAGTATCAGTGGCTTCTGGTGAGCACAGTTTCTCAAAACTGAAATTACTAAAAAATAATTTGAGGTCCACCATGTCTCAAAATTGTTTGTCAGGACTCTCATTAATTTCAATTGAAAGTACACTACAAAAAATTTAGATTTTACTGAATTATTAAAAGGCTACACAAGTATAAAAACCAGAAAAATTCAGTTCATATAAATTCTTTTAATTTATGAGAAACTGGGCACACCGGAAGACACTAAGGCTACGTCTAGACTGGCAAGATTTAGCGCAAATACTCTAAACGCAAGAGTTTTTGCGTTAGAGTATTTGAGTAAGAGAGCGTCTATACTGGCATGTGCCTTTGCGCAAAAGATTTGCTTTTGCGCAAAAGCATCCGTGCCAGTGTAGACACTCTCTTGCGCAAGAAAGCTCCGATGGCCGTTTGAGCCATCGGGCTTTCTTGCGCAAGAAATTGATGTTACCTGTCTACACTGGCCTCTTGCGCAAGAACACTTGCGCAAGAGGACTTATCCCTGAGCGGGAGCGTCAGAGTATTTGCGCAAGAAGCACTGATTTCATACATTAGAACGTCAGTGTTCTTGCGCAAATACTCGTGGCCAGTGTAGACAGGCGGCAAGATTTTGCGCAAAAGCAGTTGCTTTTGCACTAAATCTTGCCAATGTAGATGTAGCCTAACATTTTCATTACAGTGTATAGTTGAACCCAAATTGTTTGTAATTGTAATTTTGTTAAAATTAAATGAGTACACTAGTAGGAAATTGTTTTATTTCACTAACTAAAAATTTTCTGTTTTCATTTTTTTTATTTTAAACAGTAAAAAACAAAACAAAACATTGCAAAGTGCAAACGTGTAAAAGCCAACAAAAAAGCGGGGGGGGGGGGGGGGGGAAGGGGTGGCCAGAATTTTTTTTGCTTGGGGTGGCAAAAAACGTAGAGCCAGCCCCGATGAGCTTAGGGCGGATAAACGAGGAGGATGTGTTTCCAGATGGTCCTGAAAGAAGCTACAATACTTGAAACTCTTTTGAGAGTACAGGAGGATTTTTAATAGTCTTTTAAAGTCTCTTCCTAATGTCCATCAGTTAATTGCCTGCTCATGTTCAGAAGCATGAAGGTTCATATCCCTTAGAAAGCATGAATTACTGCCTTTTATATCCAAAATATGTACTCTGAACATATTGATACTAAGTACGATAGTGGGCCTTTGATTTAATTCTATTAGCCATCCACACAGCTTTGTTAGGTCCCTCTGAAGTTCCTCACATTCTTCTCCAAGTATGATTAACTTCAGTAATTTTGTATCACCTGCAATGTTTGCCATCTCACTGCTCACCTACATTCCAGAACACTAATCAATGGGCACACAAGATGAATTAATATCTCATCTTCTAGTGGATGCTTGGTTATTGGTAGCCTCACTGGAAAAAGAACTCACTTGAAGAGTGTGATCTCCCTGTAGCACAGTGCCCTCTAGCTTTTCTCTTTAGGGTTGTTCAGCAAAATTGAACAGTTCGTGTCTTAAGAAATATTTCCCTATGGCCAATCTTCTTAAATGGACTATGGTCACAAAGGTCTGACATATTTGCCCAAAATGAAGGGTTTGATGTTTCTTCATATCATGAATAAACTACAGAAAGAGCCTAAGGAAAAGGAAACTCTAGTTCCTCCTTCATCATTCTGCCCAGGGTGTTGCTATGGAGACAAAGGTTTATTCTCTTTGGAGGAGAACACAGGAGCTGTCCCCTACAATGTGAAGATCTGGAGATCCAAATAGTCCCCCTTCGAACATGTTTGGGGAGACCTTGTTCCTTTGTTATAGTGCTGCCCCCCAGTATTACCTAACCCTCACTTATCAGAAACATGGCTGTTGCACTGAGACAGTACTGCCAGGTAATCTTTGCCCCACAAAGGCTTCTTTTAAAAGTGATCCGCGTCCCAAAAGGGGTTTCATTGAAGAGATTGAGCAAATCTTCCTACAAGGCAAGAGAAAGTGAGGACCATCATGAGCTAACAGATACCTCTCACTGCAATGCCCCTCTGGGCTTTAGGGGGATCTGTCTGTATATACCCCAGTTGCCCAGATACTTGAAAGATGGAAGCTGAACCAAACTGTCACCAAGCAAACCTACAATATCCCCCTAGAATAAGCCTGCCAAGATGGGAACTCTTTTTATGTAATGAGTTTCTACATTTTCTGCAAGAGTCTGAAATACATTTAGAACAGCTGGTGGTCAACAGAAACGGTCTTTGCCTCTCATTAGTCTTTGCAATATGTCCAAGACCTGCCTATTTTTGCATGCACAACAGCAAATCCAGTCCTTTTGATGAAGCCCATTGCAAGCCTGGGCTTGCCTTACCCTCCCCCAGAAGCTCCCTTGGGCCAAAAAACAAACAATACTCATTTTATCCTTGGATTGTACTCTCTTCATTCATCCGGCTGCTCCTACTGCCATGGAGAGAAATTTCCTGCTGTATCTCATTGCAGAACAGGATCCATTCCCCACACAGTATGAATATAATTTGCCAGGTTTCAGGCCTCAATTGCCAACAGATTTAATTTGAAACTGCCAGATTTCCCTTGGATTTCTACTAGTCACTTCATGTTTTAAAGAAGAACTGCAAAACTTATCTGGGATTTTAAACATTTCCCTGCCCCAGATAAGGATGTAAAATTCCGTTTAAAATGTTAACCAGTTAAACTATATATTTAAGTGATTAATCAGTCTGCCACATCGTGCCGTGGCTGGGGGCCACTGAAATAGCCCCCCACCCACACTGGTCGGGGCCTGCTCCAGCCCTTCTGGGCCCACCACACTGAGCTGCTCCTGGGAAGGGTGATGTTTATCAGGTAACCAAAACTGACCATGCTATTCTAATCTTATGGCACTAATTCTGAAATGTATCCAAGTTAATGGTCTCATAGCAAAATTAACTTCCTTGTATTGCACAGAGATCACTATATACAATAGCTAAATAAATATACTAACACATACTCTAAAATATGCACTAAATGGGAAAATTGTTATTCTGAAAACCATAACTTCTACTGCCTCTCTGTATTTAAACCTATGCCTTCAATGTTACATTCACATAAGTTTTTTGCATTTAATGTATTTATTTTTCTATTTGCTGGTTGATTGATTTGTGAGAAAATAATGAGAAAGGTTGCTCTTCAGGGCTGGATGAATAAGGCTGAAATATTATTACAGGTTGGACCTCCCTGGTCTGGCACCCACGAGACCTGAGCGGTCCTGAACCAGGGAGTTTGCAGGACCAGAGAAGGTCAAGGCTTTCCTCTAAAGCTGGTCCCTCTGGGACATCAGACCCAGCCACTGGGCTCTGCTCCTGGCCAGGGCTGCACTCCTTGCTATGCCGGGCCAGCTGCCACCAGCCCTGGGTGGTGCTGCTCCCAGCCACCAGCCTGACAGGGGCTCCCAGCCACCGGACCTGCTGCTGCTGGCCAGGGCTTTGTTCATGACTCTGGCTGCCCTCACTCCCAGCCAGGCTCTCTGGTCCAGCAATATCCATGGTCCTGCTGGACCACAGATGTTGCCAGACATGAGAATGCCAGATTTCAGAAGTTCAACCTGTATGCCTACCATATATTTGAGAGAGTTTGTGCATCTGTGTGTCTGTCTGTCCATCTGCAAATCTGTTTGTTTTAGGGATGTAAAAGAGTAGCCAAATAGTTGGCTATCTGATAAGCCTAGGCTTATTGGGTAGTTGAGTCGACTACTCGCATTTCTCCCCACCCTTGCTGCCTCAGAAGCAGCACATGGGCGGGGGTGGGGGGTTGGGGAAGCAGGAGCTGGGGGTGGAGGTAGCTGGCTTAAAAACCAGTTCACCCCAGCACCATCTCCATGTAGCTCTTACTACATTTAAAAGGCAGAGCCACAGATGGGGACCCAGCGCAAACCAGGACTGCTTCAGTCGCTGTGGCTCTGCCTTTTAAATGTAGGTGGCTGGCTCCTACTACATTTAAACTGCAGAGCTGCAGTGGGGGTAGCGAGTGCCACCCCATCAACTAGTCAATTAGCTGATGATCCGCAATTTAACCTCCCTAGTTTGTTCAAGAAATCCTCCTAAATGGTAAGAGCTAGGACCACCAAATTCAGTTTGCAGCGTCCTCTTATCATAACTTAAAGCAAGGTCAAGGGTTGGTTGTGCCAGGACAATGGGATGTGCCTGAAATGTGACTGTTTCTCAAATGGAAAGGGAGGGGTGTGATAGCTGGGACAGTTATTCTCACAGGGGGACAGCAAGCACAGGGTAGTTTTACTCCTGAATGATCACAGGGGCAGGAAGCATACCAATCCTGGGGAGCAGCCACTGGCCAGCAGCGTGGTCGGGCTCTGTTACCCCAGCCTCCCTGGGGAGCAGCTGCCAGCCAGGCTGCATGACCTCTGCCACCCTGAGACAGCCTTGGGGAGTGCAAGTGGGTGGCGCCCACCTCCCATACCCTGGACCTCTGCCCTGAGCCCCTCCTCACCCCAAACCTGACTCCTGCACCTCCAACATCCAACCTTCTCCCCTGAGCCCCCCACATCCCCAAGACCCTGCCCTGACTCCTGCACCCCCTCACATCCTCAGACTCTTGCCCCAAAGTACCCGAGCAATGCATGTGAGATATATATGTATATATATATTATATATACACACACACACATATCAGCAGATGATAGCAACAGAATCAGAAAAAAGATTCATTTTAATGTCTTCATCTTATTGTCCTTGAGATCCAGGGGAGTTCTGCTGTCACCTTCCATAGGAATAGGCTTATGCCCTGAATTAATCTCTTTTGAAAGATTCTATGGCAAATCTCCTTACTATAAAGTGCACTGTCAGGAGTCCATGGTCTTATACAAGTGTAACTTAAAGAAGTATTGTCTGAACTTTATTTCCTGACACCTGTTACCTGCTCTGCATCATGGGAACAAAGGCCATTATCCTCTGCCACATCAGGAATCTCGGTACCTACTGTTACATCTCAGCAGTTGTTCACAAAAAGATAAAACTTCATTCAGCTAGCGTAATATCTTATGGCATGTCTAGACTACATGGCTCCATTGACGGAGCCATGTAAACTAGTTTACCCAACATAGTCAATGAAGTGGGGATTTAAATAATCCCTGCTTCATTAAAATAAAAATGGCCACCGCACTGTGCCGACAATCAGCTGATCTGGCACAGCGCGGCAGTCTAGACACGGATCGGTTGACAAGGGAAGCCTTTGTCGACCGCTCCCCTTATGCCTCGTGAAACGAGGTTTACAGGAGTGGTCAACAAAGGCTTCCTTTGTCGACCGATCCGCATCTAGACTGCCGTGCTGTACCGGATCAGCTGATTGTCGGCACAGTACGGCGGCCATTTTTATTTTAATGAAGCAGGGATTATTTAAATCCCCACTTCATTGACTATGTCGGGTAAAACTAGTTTACATGGCTCCGTCGACGGAGCCATGTAGTCTAGACATATCCTTAGAGCATGATGTTGAGCATTTTTAGAACAAGGTCGTGGGCCTGAGGAGTCAGGGCAGGCCGTGGCCCACCCACTTTGTATCCAGGCTCACCAGCCAGGAAGCAGGGCCAGGGCTTACTCAGTATCGCCCTAGTTCTCCAACTGGGAAGTGGTATCAGGGCTTATCCCACTCTACTCCAGTGCTCTGGCTGGGGAGCAGGGTCAGGGCTTACACCCCTATTCCAACTGTCCCTCTCCCTCCCCCCATTCTTGCCCACCCACCCTAAGTTGGGGTCCATCCAGGTGGGCGCCTCTGGCTGTGCACTGGCTCAGAAGTGAATTTTTATCAATTTATTTTTTATTCTTCAAATCCAAAACCTAGCAGAAGGTCAGAAGTCTTTAAAAGGGACTATTCACATGCACAGTCTGGAGAATTTGTGTTCATTTCACTTGTTCAGGAAGGAAAAGTAGTCTCAAAGAGCTGACATTTGTCATTTTCCATGTACATTCAATAACTCAGAAACAGTGGAGACAGTTTTTCCTCAAAGCTTTCAAAAAATTATTCACCTCTGGGCTGAGACAAAGCATTGACAGCTTTGCGCATTTTGTTGTATGTTCTGAGCTCATGAGAACAGAAGGTTACAATGAAAGTTCTGACATTCCAACTATTCTTCTTTTGTACGGTTTGGGTAGATAGTAACAATTACATTACTGTAACTATGATGGTTGCTACAGAGTAGCAGGTATAACATAAGAAAATCAGAGCGCAAAATAACATAGATAATAATCCAAGAAACAAAAGAAAATCATCTGTGTCTCTCTAGTCAGCTCACAGGCATCCTGCAATGTTGAGTTTTAGTGTCACTCTCCTGTTTCTATTAATAACACATGACAGTTATCACATATCACAAAGAGCCAAAAAAAGATCCGCTGCTGCAGAATTTTACAGGGAAAGCTTTCATATCCTCACCATATACGGTACTCATATAGCTGTTCAGACTGTATATTATATCAGCTGATATTATGTCAGCTCTATTATCCTTCGTGTATCACAGAAACTGCTACACCACCTGGCCTTAAATTGGTACAAAACATCTGGGTGCTACAGAGTGCTGTCAACAGCCTTTTAATCTTCTGCAAGAATCAGCACAATGGAAGAAGGCCCCATTAAGCAGTACCCAACCTGTACCATTACATGTTAGTATTTCTGCCTACCCACTGTCACATTTTATCAATCACTGCTCTCTGCGGGAATGCAATAACACAGACTGGAAAATACCCATTTACAGGTAGGTAGGGGAGGTGTCAGAGTGGAGGAAAGAGAGGGCAGTTTTGCTCATGGAAGGAGTTAGCAGATGTGTTTTGCTCTGCCTACTATATACAGTCCAGCCCAGTTCATAAATAGAAGATGCTCACTGGCTATGGCAATGTATAATAATTATCTGCAGCTGCTACCGGTTGATTATGAGAGTCCCTCCCACAGTACAAGGGGAGAAACTTGTTCAAAGAGTCACCTCAGACATGCCCAGTAGCTAATTAAAATATGCAAACCTTGGCAGACACCCAGTGGGGCCTGACTAGTATTTCAGTTCCTGTAAGACCTTCTCCTTCCTATCATGCTTTTATAAATTATATATTACTAGCAGATTTACCTGGGCATTGCTCAGGTCCTTACCTCAATTTTTTTTTAAACAAAAAGAAAATGTACATGCTTTATTTAAATGATAGTATTTTTTACAAATACAGTGTTATTTTTATGAAGTTAATTTTTATTTCAGATTTCTTAAAAAAAGGGAGTTAAAATTTTTCCATTTAATTGTTTTAGAAATTTTTTTAAAAATGAGAATTCCATCAAACATATTTTTTCTTCATTCCTATAAACTCTTATCATTCACTATGTTTTAATGAAAAAGAGATATACTTAGTTTGGTTTCCAATAACAATTTCCTCTAGTTTTCATATATTAAGCATTGATTTAGCAGTGCCAAAAACAGAGCACCTCTCCAAATTTCTCTGTTTTGCCTAATTTCTTTAAGGTGTATTGAGAAGCAATCCTGTTGCAGGTTCATCTTGTTTTTCTGGCTCATCTTGGTTCAGTCTCTTTAAACATTTTCTCAGTTATGTCAGTTTTGAGGGCTGTACTTGATTTGATGATTCTGTCTCTTTTTTGTTTGTTTTTATGAGATGCCGTTCCAGGCACATCCCATTTTCCTGGCACAACCAAACCCTTAGGCTATGTCTACACTTGCGGCTTCTTGTGCAAGAAATATGCAAATGAGGCTAAGCGTGGAATATCGCCGAGCCTCATTTGCATACCTAATGAGCCACCATTTTTGCAGAAGAGGCTCTTGCGCCAGAAGGAGCTGTATACCCTGCCCCTTCTTGCGCAAGAAAAACCCTCTTGTGCGATGCCGTTATTCCTGAAAATAATTGGTGTAGCAGCATTGCGCAAGAGGGGTATTCTTGCGCAAGAAGGGGCAGTGTAGACAGCTCCTTCTGGCGCAAGAGCCTCTTCTGCAAAAATGGCGGCTCATTAGGTATGCAAATGAGGCTCGGCGATATGCCACGCTTAGCCTCATTTGCATATTTCTCGCGCGCAAGAAGCCGCGAGTGTAGACATAGCCTTACAGTGCTTTACGTTATGATAAGAGGAAGCTGTATGCTGAATTTGGTGGTCCTAACTCTTACTGTTTAGGAAGAGTTCTTGATCAAACAGACAAACTTTCTAAAATATATAGTAGATTAATCATACAACACAAAACTAAAGCAGGCAATTTACAGAAGCCAATACACCGACATGGAAGGGCTTCTAGCCAGACCAGACAAAAAGATGCAACAGAAATCAAAGTGATGAACTGTGATGTCCACTCTGAACGGAGAGGAAGGTTTACAGGAGCATGAAGAGGTATTTTAAGGAAAGATGGGAAGGAGAGGGAAGAAACATGCTGTCCAAGGAGAGGAAGGGGAGTTCCAGTAAGAGAGCAGCAGAGAAGAAGGCCCAGAGAAAAGAGTGGGAGAAGGAAATAAAGGGGTTATCTGGTTCTGTGGCTGAGGTGGAGCAGAAGAAGAGGATGGTGTGAACTGTCATCATGCTGATAGATAAATTCTGGCTCCCACCAACATTATTTCTCATTAATATATTATTAAATTCACAATTTTACTGCTTTAAGAGTGGCATTCGGGCTCCACCTCATAATTACCTTCAGAAAAGATCAGGATTAAGGATTACTGTGTTTCTTCCTTTGTGACAATTGTATTGATACTGCAGACCTGCTCTGTAATGAGTGGGTCCTATGGCAGGTAGGGACCTTAAGCTTGCCAGAAGCCAAGTGTGAGCAGGCACCTTTCCAAAGCTGCTCCACAAAACACAGATCTGGGGTTTGGCTTCAGTTACAAAACAGCAAAAAATAATAAAACTGCAGAACTTTCTTCAGCTCCTTCTAGAGTTCTTCCCTCAGGAACACTCAGCTGACACACCAGATTCTCCTTTCCCTGGAGAAACATTCCCACCCCCTCCATATCCAAATGGGGAAATAAGTCACCTTCCTCACTGAGTCACCAGAACCCGCTTAACTATTTCCTGGGCTAATGAACACTTTCTAACAATGGAAGGCAAACATTGCCAGTCAGTTACACTGACTCCTCATAAAACAAAGTGGTCTCAGTGCATCCATTTGACACTATTTCAAAGGTTGCATTTTCTTACTGTATCTGTTAACCCCTATAAGAGGGTGTGTCCACTTTTACAGGATGTTCCTTGGTACCATAAAAACACCTATGTTGGTAATTCAGCCTTTCACGCTGACAGTAATGCCATTCATGGTTCTTATCCCCTAGTATTTTTTCTGTAAGAGCTGTTTGTTTTTCTCATTCTGCCTAAGGAAAACAGAATTTTTTCTTTGTAATGAAGAATAAGGCCTTGTGTACACAAGGAGTTTAGGTTGAACTTAACCACAATTTTCTAAACAGTGAGTCCACCCCACCAAGCCCATTCCATCAACTTCAAGGACCGTTAAAGTTGACTTCAGTCCTCTTGCTTTTCACAAGGAATAATGATGCACTTGACCTTCAATGGTCAACTTTAGGGTAGTGCAGATGCAGCACTAGGAAAGTTGACATTCTTAGCTTCCGGAAGGTGTCCCACAGTGCCCCAGTGTGACCACTCTGGCTAACACTTTCAACTCTACTGCTCTCCAGGTGGACAAGAAAATCCCCAGGAAATTTTGAATTTCATTTCCTGTGTGGTCAGGGTGGTGAGCAGACCTCAGAGTAGGCAACACATCTCAGCAGCACACCTGCCCATCAGAGTTCCCTGTAAAGTGCATGGGCACACACCAAGAATTTCATTCCCGACCACCACCTCAGCAAAGCAGTACAGCTGCAGCCTCTGCTTCTTCCAGGTGTGGGGCTGCATGGTGGGTGATTGCCCACCCCAGGAGCAGCTGGGCAACCACCACGCAGCCTGAGTGGCGGCTGCCAGAACTGGAGCCTGGGCTGCGGTAAAAATAGCACTGTAGCCTGGCTCTAGTCGTGGCACACGGGGCAGCTGCCCACCACGTGGCCCAGCCCCTGGAAGCAGCTGGGGCAATGGCTGCATGATGGCTGCTGGAGCTGGGATTGAGGTACTAAAAATAGCACTGTGGCCCCAGTGTGAGTCCCGGCACACAGGGTGTGCTGCCCGTGTGCTGGGACAGGAGCTGGGCCACGGTGCAGCTGCTCCTGGGCTGGGGCCACAGTACTAAAAATAGCACTGTGGCCCCAGCGTGAGTCCCGGCACACGTGTGTTGCTCGTGTGCTGGGACAGGAGCTGGGCCACGGTGCAGCTGCTTCTGGGCCGGGGCCACAGTACTAAAAATAGCACTGTGGCCCTGGCTCCAACCCCAGCACACAGGGCAGCTGCCCACCATGCTGCCCCACCCAGCAGGTGCAGGTGTCAGGAAGGCAGAAGGTGAGGGAAAGGGCAGAGGGATAACTAAGAGGAAGATGGGGGTGAGGAGAGGAAGGGGCTTGTGCTGAGGGGAGAGGAGGGGCCAGAGAGGAGAAGAAAAGGGAAGGCATCGAGGGGCAAGATGGAGGAGACAAATGTCAGTGGGCCAAGAGGAGACAGTGAGGGGAAAGGGCAGGATGAGTGGGGATGGGGGGGAATGGGAATGTGTCAGTGGGGTTGGGGAGGAGGGGACAGGGCGATGCTGGAAGAGGAAGAGGAGAGGAGGAGTGGGTGCCAGGAGAAGAGGGGTTGAAAGAAGGGGTGGGCATGAGGAAGGCAGGGGTTGGAGCAAGTAATTTGTGAGGGCACAGAGGGGTGTGAGGAGAACTGAGGCAGAGGGTGGTGAGAAGGGGGGCAGATGTTGGGAGGGCAGGAGCAGTGAGGGAAGGGAGAGGCACCAGGAGGGTGCAGGGGGTAAGGGAAGGTGCAGGTGCCAGGTGAATTGTGGGGGTGAAGCAGAAGGGCAGACATGGGGAGGGGAGGGGGATGGGCAACAGGTCAGAGGAGTGCAGCTGGGCAGGTTGGTAGAGCGAGGTGTTAGGAGAGGGGATGGGAGCTACAGGAGAGGTGGGCACGGGGTGGGGAGGGAAGGGCAGGTGCAGGATTTAGAGAGGATGGGGAGGGGGTCAAGTCCCAGGAGGGCTGAGGGCAGCAAGAAGGGCAGGAGCCAGGACAGCAGAGGAGGGTGAGGACTGGGCGGGGGGAGGAGGGCAGGAGCAGGCACCAGGGATGCAGATGGGGTGAGGAGAGGGTGGGAGATATGTCAGCAGAGGGGAAAAGGGAGAGGTTTATAACCTGGGTACCACAGTGGCACATGTCCAAACAAGTGCACATGGCTTCAATATTGGTGCACAAGACAAAACTCTCTCTGCCCACAGATGGAAAATCTTAAGGGAACACTGCTGCCCATAAATCTCCAGGGATGTAAAGAGCTCCAGCCTGGAGCATGCAGAAGATCCTGGGCCTCACTGCTGTGTGTGGGGAGAGGAATCAGTTCAGGCAGAGCTATGAAGCAGAGAAAAAAACACTGGTATCTATGCCCAGATCACATAGGGCAAGGCGGAGAAAGGATACGCCAGGGATGCCCAGCAGTGCCACATGAAAATGAAGGTGCTCAGGCAGGTGTATCAGAAGACGAAGGAGGCAAATGGATGGTCTGGGTCATCACCACAGACATGCTGCTTCTATGAGCCACTGCATGGGATTCTAGTGGGGGACCCAACTAGTTTCCCAGTCCAGTCCATGGATTCCCCCCATCGCACTGCTCTGGCAGCCTTGGGCCGCAGCGTGGAGGACAGTGTGGATGAGGAAGAGGAGGAGGAGAATGGTCAGCAGGCAAGCAGAGCATCCAATCTTACTGACAGCCAGGACCTTTTTATAACTTTGGAGACAACCCCCTCCTCCCAGGACATCTCGCTGCTGGGCCCTGATGACAGGTGACTTCTGCTGAGTTTACATTTTTAATCATGCTAAGGCAATTAGGTATCTTCTGTGGTAGCCACTCTGTCTACACAGCGGGGGCTCCCCGAAACAGTTTGTTAACGTGTCAGGAGACAGCTGTATAAAGCTCTCATAGTGGTACCCTTTCATCCTCCTCACAAGATTTCTGGGGAGGCTGCCTTATTCCATCCACATGCTGGTGGGACACCTTCCCACGCCAATCCAGCAGTAAGTGGTCTGGCATCATTGCAGCACAAAGCACATCTGCATAAGGTCCAAGTTTCTGGCCACATTCAGCACAGGCTCCTAATTAATCTGTGATTCGGAGAAGACTGAAATCATGCCAGGCCACCTGGATGAAGCGGAGGAAGCTATTAACTGATACCACAGCAGTACACCTCCGTTTGCTCATCCCCAATAAGGCATTGTCTGAAACCCTGTCCTGCTGCCATGCCCAGACGCCCTCCCTCTTCCACCCACAGCTCCTTGGTATCCTCACGAGCCCCTGCCCTTCTGCCACACACAGACCCCTTCCTTCTCCCACTCAGATGGCTCCTCTGGGAAGGGAAGGTTGCACTCTCCCAACACACATGGGGTGCTGAACACATGGTCACTTCATGAGCCCCTGCGCTGTCCTGCCACCACGCCCAGACACCCTCCTGCCTCTAGGCTTCTGTGGGAAGGGAAAGTTGCATTCTACCAGCAAAGGTGAGGGTGCTAAAAACACGGGCACCATGTGAGCCCCCGTCCTGCTCTGCTGCTACGTGATTGTGCCTCCCCCTTTGCAAATGCAGATGCTTGCCCAGCTGCGGGAGCTGCTATTTGTAGGCACTCTGACACAATTGCTTTCAAAGCAGAAGCAAAAGCGCAAGCCCCGACCTGTCCCTTACCATGCCTCCCACCAAACCGAGTCTAGCTGCTCCCTTAAAATCTCTTTGTGGTGTACCTGCTGCATAGTGGGTGCTTTAAAGCATAACTGTGCCCTAGTACATAACACATCTCTATTGTCTTGGACGGATCCTCCTTTATGCTAAGAGATTGGGTGTCTTTCCTGTGAAGTCTGCCCTTCACTTTTCATTTCAACGGGTGCAACATTGAGCCTGCTGCACGATCCTCTGGGTCTGGCTCCTCCAGCTGTTTAGCTACCATCTATCTGAAGGCGAAAAAATAGTAGGGATGACATGTTCCATGAGCAAATGCAGTGCAGCCAGATGCACAGGTTCCCCCTCTGGCCCATGCTGACCCACATTCTCTCTTCACCAAGTTTCATAGCCTCCTCTCCCAGGGGCCCTAGAATGCATGGGGAAAGGTAGAAGTCAAGAGGAGCCTCATACTCAACTGCCAGGGATATGTCCTGGAACAAAAGGCTGTCCTTCTCACACCTGTCTGATTGCTGAACAGGGAGATTGTAATACCCCACTTTCCCTTTACTCCCCTTCCCCGCCCCAAAGCTCCCTCCTTGAACTCCTTTTCTGTCCCTGCTGCCTTGTGTTCCCTAAATAAGAACACATGACTTCTCAACAGTATCTTTATTGCTTGTGTTGCATGGGTGTGGGGGGGAGAAGAGTTTACAAGAGGTACAGGCCAGCACACTTATTGGAGGGGGCACCTCATTAGCAATAGACATGACTGTCATATTACTGCCTGGCCATTCACAAAGCTATTTTTCTAAACCTCTCTGATATGTAGTGCCCTTCGATGTGCTCTCCTTATTGCCCTGGTGTCTGGCTACTCATAATTAGTGGCTAAGCACTCTGCCTCAGCCCCCCACACCTTGGCATAAAACTTTCCCCCTTAATTTCACAGATATTATGGAGCACACAGCAACAACAATGGCAATGTTGCTTTCGCTGAGGTCTAACTTAGTCAATAAACTGCAAACCCTTCCCTTTAAATGCCCAAAAGCACATTTTACCAGCATTCTGCACTTGCTCAGCCTGTAGTTAAACTGCTCCTTACTGTGGTCCAGGCTGCCTGTGTGAGGCTTCATAAGCCATGGGAGCAAGGGGTAGGCTGGGTCTCCAAGAATCACTATTGGCATTTCAAAGCCTCCAGCAGTAATTTTCCGGGCTGGGGAGACAGTTCCATCTTGCAAGTTTTCTGAAGAGACTGGAGCTCTGAAAGATGTGCGTGTCATGTACCTTTCCCAGTCATCCTGCATTGATGTCTGTGCAACAGCTCTGGTGATCCACCAGCACCTGCAATACCATTGAGAAGTACCCCTGCCAGTTTATATACTCTGTGGCGAGGTGGTCAGGTGCCAAGAAGGGATGTGTGTACCACCTCTCTCTCCACCACAGTGAAGGAACCCCATCACTATATCCTGCAGATTTTCCCAGGCAATCAATACCCTTCTGCTACCCTTCATAGCAGAAGGGTATTGATTGCCTTGGCTACTTGGATCACAGCAATCCCCATTATAGATTTCCCCACCCCAAATAGATTTCCAATTGACCAGTAGCTGTCTGGCATTGCAAGCTTCACTTCTCAACTGTCAGAATGGGTCTCATTCTATTACTGCTACGCTTCAGAGTGGGGAAAAGCCATTTGCAAACTTCCATGAAAGTGACCGTATGCAGTTCTGGTGCCATGAGACAAGCACAGATGGGTGGGATTGTATAGTTATGCTGGTATGGGGCCCTCAACAGTGACTGCATGAGGCCTACACTTAGACTTTTTCTGAAGAAGCCCCTTCTAAAAAAGCAGGGAAGGCCTCAAGGCCGCGGATGATGGCGCCACCTCATAAAGTTATAGGCTTCAAGGAATCCTAGGAGCTCTGGTTTTATTTTTGGCTCTCTTTCAACTATACTTGTGTCATAAAGCAGTGAAAATAAGCCCAAGAAAGAGTTTTGTTCTCTCAGAGCTCTGTAGGCACCGATCATCCCCTCTCCCTGAGGGAACACAGTTCTCAAAGGCTAACTGCCATAGTTTAGCAGTTTTTTCATGTAGCTGTAGGTTGTAATCATACTGTGTAGTATGGGGCATGCTCTCGACCACTCTGCAGAGACTACTCTCTGTGCTGAATCTCAAGTGGCAAAGCCAGGAATCATTACAGGGCCAGCCCTGAGGTCCTATTAATTTTTATGAAAAAAATGTGTGTCTGTTTCCATGCCTTCTCATCCCAGGCATAGCCTGAGTATCTGGGTGGCATCTCCATCTGTACTGTGGTGCTTGGATAAGAAACCTCCCACGGAGCTGCCCCACAGCCTAAAGGGCTGCCCCAATACTACCTCCATAGCCCTACTGCATCCCTTTGTCAGGAGCAGGAAAAAAAAACCCAGAAGAACCCCCAACTAGCATTGCCTCCCACCCCATTCCTACATTGCACTGAGGTGAACTGTGGGCTATGTAAGGGTGTCACAGTGTATGCACACCCGTCCCATGGGTATGGATACCAAGGGGTGTGGACGCCTCCTGTTTGGCTGTTGGGCCATCTGTGACCTGTAACAGTCCATTGCCTGAGGTGTGGAGGCCTATGGGCCTGGGTCAGTAATCACAGCCCTAAAGCGCAGGGTGGCAGAACCTAATGGCTAGAGTCAATCACAGCCCTCAGCTCAGGGCAGCACAACCTCGTGGCTAGAGTCATTGGTTTGGGGCAGTAGCCCCGTTAGAGGGGCCCAAGCCCACCCCACTCGGTCCTAACACAGGGCCCTGTTAGTGGCAGAGTGCTCCACCATTCACTCAGCAGGGAATCCAACCACAGCACACTGAGGTCACTCAGGTATGAAATACCACTCCAGCACCCTCCCTGGGTCACTTCCTACCAGATCCAGCATAGGGATGCTCCACATGGTCTCCGGGTCCTCCGGTTCCACAGCATCAGCCATTTCCTGGGGCTCCTCTGGCGCTGGCAGCTCGATGCAATCTCCCAGGTCTCTGGCTGGGGTAACTCTGGAGCACCTGCAGTAGGTCCTTCTCCTCCAGCATCCAGCCCAGACTGAGCTGAGCTACTCTCTTTTACACTGCTCCAGTACTTCAAACATGCCCAGTCTGAGTGTGTGTGTGTGTGGGGGGGTATTTCCTCTGCCCACAAGGTTTTAATCCTTCCTGTCTCAGTGTGGGATATGCATACGTCATCACAAAGGGGGTACATAATCCCTGTTCCCCTCAAATTCCTACCTACCCTTGTTTAGCAGAACTGTATTTCTGCCATTGCTAGAAGCTGCCCACACCCATACAGCAGGACTTTTAAAATTGAAAAGGAAGCATTTGATTGTCTAGTCTTACCACCGGCCCTAGAATTTTACCTAGGTACCCTTGTACTGAACCTGGTGCCTTATGTTTGACTAGGGAAAGTTTTCTATAAATGCCTCTAGTCTTGATGTGAACACATCAAAAAAGATCACAAATCCCACATTTCCCCGGTTGGTCTGTTCCACTAGTTAATCACTCCATTAAAAAATTGTGCATTATTTTTCACTTGAATTGGTCTGGCTTCAGCTTCTAGCCATTGTTTTTTGTTATGCCTTCATCCATTAGTTTAAAGAGCCTTTAAGAATTCTATATTATTTTCCCTTGTGAAGGCAATTATACATAGTAATCAAGTCAACTCGCAGTTTTCCCTTCGGTGAGCTAAATAGATTGTGCTCTTTAACTTTCTCACTGTAAGGAACTTTCTTCATCTCTTGAATAATTATTGTGACTCTTTTCTGCACCTTTTTCACTTATCTATAACTTTTTAAAAAATGTGGTCACCAGAGTAGAATGCTCTATTCTAGTACTGGTCTCACCAATGCCCCATACAGAGATAAAATCATCTCCCTATCCCCCTGTTTATACCTACATGGATCTAGGATTTGTCTCTTAAGTTTTGTTATTGATTATGTGCATGTCAGTCTTCAAACATCCACTCAGTACAAATAGCCTCATCTAAGTCTCCTGAGCATACACAACAAATGCTTTTTCTAAGCACAGAAAACTTGCAGTAAAGTCTTTAATGATCTGGAAAAAAAATAAAGAGGTGGCGTGGGAGAAAGCGGTAGAATATCCAGAATGCATGGGAAAGAAAGGAGTCAAGGAGCAAAAATAGAACAGTTTTTACAAATTAGACAACAATGAAGAGAAAAGCCATTTGTTTCTGTCACTTGGAGATAGAACTTTTGACTTTAACTGAAGCTGCAATAATCTACTTGCACGTTTTTGGATGAAAGGGATGGGCAAATTACATACTGTCATTTTTATTTGCAATTTTTCCTTAATAAGATGCTGCACTTGAACGGCTTTATTTGAAATGAATCTGTATGGGAACATTTTAAAAATAGCCTCAGTATGGCAGCTTGGGAGCAAAGATCACGTTGTCCTAGCAGCTACTTTAATCAAGAGGTGATACGGGGTGTCTTGCTAGCTCCTTATACGGTTGAATTATGGCATTTAGTCTCCATGGTGTGGGAGATGGCTAGTCACATGGACATCCCCTTCAGGCTGATTCCCAGAGCAGCCATGGCTCTAGCCTCTGCCATCACACTGTCCCGTCACAATTATAGCCATCTCCAAAGAGCAGACTCTCTAGAGGAGGGGGTGGATTCCTTAATGGCCAAAGCAAAAATGGTGCCGCTGAATCAGTGGTAGGACTCTTTAGGCCATGCCCCAAACCAGCTTTTGGGTCATGATGTATCACAAGGAAGGAGAACATTGCCAATTCCCTACTGGGATGACCTGCCACGTTAAATTACACACGTTGGAGGACTGACTGGCTCAGGCATCTGGAATGGTAATCAACTCTGAAAAGGCTTTCACCTGTGGGTTAGGGTTTGACTATGACACAGGCAGCTCAATAGTGAACAAAAGTCATTACCATCCACCAGCTGATGGGTCGAGTCAGTCAAGTGGTCCACAGCATAGCAGGGATGCCCAGGAGTCTGATCTACTTTCTCATCCCAGAAGTGGGGCTGCAAGTGCTAGATAATAGCAAGGCTGGCCTTTGGTCTTTCACTGGGTTTTGCTGTGCTGAACAGAAAACATTTATGGCATCATCCCACCTAGGCCAGCTAAGCAAAAATCCCAACACTGCTGAATGGTAGAGTAAGGCCAAATGCTCAGACGTTCACATCCAAAGCAGCCCACATGCTCACCTACCCTTAAGGCTGGTCCCATACAAAAGACAGTGTTGGGGACCTCACAGTGTCATGGGCCATGGTTTATTTATGCTGTAGGGAGACAAAGAGCTTGGCTCTAGGTCAAGGAACACAAGATCTTTCTGAGCAACAATTTTACTGGGGGAAGAGAGATCTGAAATTACGAATTATTCTGTGGAAATTTCTTTGTGCAGAGCAAAGTTTGTCTTCTAATGTTATTTTCTGGTCACCTGAATCTCTAAAGACCCACCCGCAAAGATTAGCAAATCAAATGTAATTGCCTCAGAAGTTCCCAAAAGCTTTCCAACTGTGCTGTAGAATTTAATACATAGCACAAATCTCTGGAAAAAATCCCAAACCCAGCTCTTAGGCGGTATGAGTTGTGAACACGACAACATTTTTTAAAATGTAAATTAAATAAACTTGGGTTTCAAATATTGCCATATGAAAATAAACAAGCATTTTCGATTTAATCTGCAGCATTGTTCCAGAAGGAAGGAAAAACAGCTGCCTCCAATTTTTCTTGTGCTTGGATATTTAAAGCAGCACTGTGTTTGGGCTCAAACACAAGACAGCTCTCTTCCCTTGTATTTGGCTTTGGCTGGCAGATTTGTTTATTAGTTTAACACTTGCTCTTCTACTTAAGGGCCCAGTCCTGCAAGGTGCCAAGTGCCTTCAACTCCCACGGATTCAGTGGAATTGAAGCTGCTTGGCTCTTGCAGGCTTGGGCACTAAGATTGTTTTACAATGATGGAAATAATTGACCCGTGATTAGCCAGAGTGTTCAGTCCTGGGTGGCAAAGAATTTGGCAGTGCCAAGAGCAGCGGTGGGCAATAATTTTTGAAGGGGGCCACTCCAAAATCTTGGTAAGTGGTCAATGGCTGCACTTTTCTATAGAGGGGCTGTGGGGCCTGGGACAGAGGTTGGGTGCAGAAGGGGAGCTTGGGGTAGGGAACTGGGGTGCAGGAGAGGGTGTGGGGTCTGAGAGGGAGTTTGGGTGAAGGAGGGAGTTGTGACTTGGTGTAGAGGATTGGAGTGCAAGGTCCGGGAGGGGGTACGGGTGCAGGAGAGGATTCTGGCCTGGGGGAAGGATGTAGGAGTGGGTGCAGAGTCTGGGAGGGAGTTGTGACCTGGGTCAGGGGGGAAGGAGGTGCAGAGGGTTTGGGTGGTGACCTAGAACTGGTCAATGAGAGCTGAGATTGTGCTGTGCTTGGGGGCAGTGTGCAAAACCTCTCCCCTCTCCCCCTCCACAGCACAGAGAGGCACTTGGAACAGCCAGATGCTTTGAGTGGTGTGGGTTCCTGGCAGGGCGGGCTGGGCTGCAGGGAGGATTAAAAGCTTGGCAGGCCGGATTTGGCCTGTGGGCTGTATCTTACCCACCCCTGCTCATGAGTAACCTTTGGAAATGGCAGAGCTCCAATGAGGGGTTCCTCCCTGCCCGTCCTAGCAGGAAGGATGGTGAAAGGTTTGGCAGGGCGGGTGCAGCAGAGACACACTGGATCTCCTGCTTCTCCGGTGAGGGTGCTGAAAAGATGGGCATCGTGGTGGTGAAATGCAGGCATTCTGCACTTGTGTTACCTTGCTGTCCTCCTAGTTCACTGAGTCTGTCAGGTGAGTAGTCTGGCCTTGGCCAGAACAGCCCTCCCTAACAACGCAAACAGTCACACACAGAACGGTCATTAGCTAAAACAGAGTTTCCCATTTCACACCGTTCTCACTCGTCCTTTTCACACAGAAACCAAATTATACATTTTGGGTGGGAGAAGCAGCTTTGGGGATCTCCCTCCTGTTGTCTCTTATGCCCCCTGGAAGGCACAGCAGGCCCCATATCTGCCTGTTTAGCCTTTCAGCTGAGCACAGGATACACACCAAAGGAGAGGGGACTATTCAAGCCTAATGCAAAGCAAACCACCTGAGGTAAGGAAGCAAAGTGCACAGAGCTTTCTAAACTGGAAATGTGTAGGTTGCTGGGGCCACAGCCCCTGAAGAGGAGGCTGTCTTACCATCCCTTTCCCAATATCTTACCATGTTGCTGCTAGCCCCCTCAGCATCGCTGAGCTGTTCATGTGTTCTCTCTCCTGGTCCCCACCACATTCAAATCGATGTACTTGTTGCACCTTTGCTAAATTCATATTCATACATCAGCTCCCCGCCTTTATTCGCAGCTCGCAGGATTTAGGCATTCAGTGGAGACCACTGGCTAACGTGGGGTTGTGGGAAGCAGTCCGCTGTGTTTCTCTGCAGCAGTTCCAGCTACCATCAGCCCTCATTGCATACGGCACATGCGACAGCCATGTTCACATTATAACCTAGTGTCTCCACAGGGAGGCAGTACAATGGCAGTCCTTGTGGGAAGAGGGAGCTTTTTAATTTGGCAAGATTCCAAGTCCACCCTCTGAAGAAGTGCTGAGGTTGCAAGAGTGGCTACCAAAAAGCTTCACTGCCACTCTGCGTCCTGAGCGGCAGAATTTACTGCCACCCACAAATGCTAGAAAATCCATCCACTCCGATGTCTGTTATCTCCATTACTATGCACAGGCAACCAGCCAGACAGCTAACTTCACAATCTCAGCTCAAAGCCATGTCAGAAAGGCCAAATAACGTCAAAGCATCCCTTTCCTGAAGTAGTTGAATCTCTCAGACAGTACATCAGATACAACCTTCCTAAGGAACAACCGAAGCAGGTGGTGCGGGACTATATTTTGGATCAAAAGCACATTTCTTGGCAGGTAGGGGTGCAGAGCTGAGTTATCTAAGTCTCTCCAGATCAACTCTTACATAGTCTCAGCACAACCATGTGAACCAAAAGACCCTTCTTTGATACAACAGGATTTGTCGGGTCATGGGTGGTTTAACTTACGTCTTTACTGTTGGTGCTCAAGAACAAACTCTCTTTGTTGTCTTGATGGTGGACAGACAAACTTATCCTCTCCAGACACGGCTGCTGTGATAGAGTGGCCACATCACTTACCCAATGTGTAATTCATTATTTGTGCCATCAGAAGCTATACGCCAGAATAACTAGCACAATAAAACAAATAATTGGACAGCTTATAATACTATACACAGAGAGAGAGAACTGTAGGTTATTTTGATCAAAAAGAATTTCCCAGTGCAGAGATCAGTGTCAAAATTTGTTTTATTTAAAGAACTGTCCAAAAAAAATCTAGAGCAAATTATTTTAAAAACAGAGTTTTCTCCCTTTATATGAGAGAGTTTCAGCATGTAATTTATCCCTCTCCATCCCCGATACCTCCCATGGGAAGTAAAAGGAGGATTTTGCTTTGAAAGCAAGGAAGAGAAGTGGGAGCTGACAAAAGCAGTTCCTGGATTCCTTGGATGGTAGGAGATAGTAACTAACTTCTGGATAAACATCTCCAGTGCATTGGGAATGGTGGAAATGAGCCTTGCGGTCACTTTAAAGAGACACTGTCAGGGTTCTTACATTTTATACAAAACAAACTACGAGCGGTGGTTGGCTGGGTGTTTCATTTCAGTGGAACGAGCTGGGTATGTTTTAAAGGAATGACACGCCCAAGCATATTTACCAGTTATTTCAATTTGGTCAGGACTATCCTTAATTCCAAACTGAGTGCTGCAGGTGCTAACTCCTGCACCAGGCAGGCAATTTTAAAAAAATTGCAGCAGCGTTCCTAACATTAGATCATGCTGTGCAGGGAAGGCAGGCTGCAGCCTGTGGCTGAGGACTTGTCTACCTCTGTGCATTGAAGTTACCAGCAGGAGAGGCAGGAGTGAGAAGATCCAGGCTACACACCAAGCATGAGGAACACCAGCTACCCATCTCCTAGTCCGCTGGCTGTGCTGACCAGCGACTGTCATCCTCCCCATTGCTGTGGTAAAAAAGAAAGGGCAGAGGGTAAAACTGGGGAGGAACAGCAAATTGGGGGGCACAAAAAGGAGCTAACTTGAGGGGCTAGGGAAAGAGAGAAACAGGATTTCAATAGCAACGGAGAGAGGGACCTCCAAGAGGTGGGTGGGGAACAAAAGATGGGGAAGCCCCACAGACCTTCAGAGAAAGTGCCAGGGAGAGGGGAGAAACTAGAGGAGAGGGACAGGGCATAACATCCTCCCACATGGAGGAGTGAACCTAAGCACATTTTGGGGGCATCCTCCCAAGTGGACATGCTGAAATAACAATGTCTATTGTGGGGTAGAGGGTCCTGGGGGCTACCCCATGTTTGCATCAGTACCCCAACTTCTGGGAGCCTGTCTAGAACCTGGAGGCCCTCATTTAAATATGCCTACGGTGCATAAGCACCACCCTCTGCTGAGGTGATCTGGGCAGCCCCAGGCACCGTTGAAGAGTCTCCTCAGCAGTGTGTTTACAAGGCTGCATTTGTAACCCCAACACAGAAGCATTCTGCTGAAGCAAAAGACCGAGAGAGTGAAGCACAACCAACGGTAAACAAGTCTAATGGCGTGATCTGCGCTCAGAGAAATGCAACAGAGAAACCAACAGCATGAGACAGGGCTTTAGAGGCATAAAAAGCTCCCCTCTCGTGTAAGCCCCCGCACCGGGAAGGAAATGCGTTTGAGATACATTGTAACCTGGCTGTGTCTGAGCGGCAGCGTTCAATGTCTTTCCCGTAGGGAGTGGAGGATTCTGCTGTGCAGTTCAGTGAGTCATCTACGCTCACGCTCATCCCAAATGTGTCAGATGCTCCTTCTGGAAGGGTATGGGTTCTCAAGCAGATCACTGGAGCATTAGGCTCCCCAGGCTCTCAGCTCTGGTACCCAGCCGTGGCTGCTCCTGGCAAGGCAGTGACACCGGGGGGAGGGCAGCAGCTGCTGCTGTTGCCACCACCGTGACAGCTGGGGTCTCTCCTCTGGGCAGCACTGAGCGCACAGAGCGCCTGAATTCCTCATTCTTCCAGGTATAGAGCAGTGGGTTGAATGCAGACAGGGAGCAGAATAGCAGCCAGCTAGTCACTTGCAGTGCCCGGGGCACAGAGGGCAGGAAGAAGCCCAGCAGGCTCACCCAGACCATGGGCTGGGTGTCTAGGAGGAAGACACAACACAGGAGCAGCACAGAGACACTGCTCAGGCGCCGCTGAACACGGCGTGCTGGCGGCGGGGCAGCAGGGAAGGGCAGCTGGTGCAGGAGGTGGAAGTTGAGGACGCTGACCCGTTTGACGCTGACCCGCACTCGGCGCATGATGCCCAAGTAGCAATGGAGCAGCAGCGCCGTCTGGCTGAGCACAGCCAGTGCCACCAGCAGGGCTGTGTAGCGTGAACTGCTGACCTCCTGCTGGGATGACAGCTGCCAGAGCCATTGTGTCCACAGCCCGGGCAGCAGAAGCACCAAGAGCAGGGCAACTCCCCAGGAAAGTCCAATCATCCACCCCGTGCACCTCTGCTGGTAAAGTGCATGGTAGGTGCTGGGTGCCTTGGTGATCAGCACGTACCGGTTGAGGGCCACCAGCAGGTGGGAGAGCAGGGAGACCGTGAGGCCGAGTCCAAGAAGCCCACCCCACAGCAGCTGGTATCCTGCTGAATGAACAGAAGAAGCGGTAGGGGGCAGCAGCCCCAGGACCACTTCCTGCGGCATCCAGAGGGCACAGACGCTCAGGTCAGCTATGCAACCATTCACAATGAAGGCATTGCTGGTGGTCTGCAGCTTCTTGAAGGAGAAGACCAGGTAAATGACCATCGTGTTGGACAAGGTCCCCACGATGGCCAACAGCGAATAGATGAGAGACAAGGAGATTCTGGTCCCCGCAGATTCCTCACACAGCAGCAGCAGCGAGGAGCTCGCACTCCAGACAGAAGAGGATGAAAAGTTGGGCATCTTGTTGAATGCAGCTCAGCTTCGACTCCTGTCGGCAAATCCCATCCTGATCTGGCCAGGAGGCTGGGAAGCAGAGACACAGACCATGCAGCAGAGGACAAGCCAGAGCATTCAGCTAGGAGGATCCACAGCAGGTAACAGGCATGTTTCAGAGCATGCGAGATCCGGAGCAGGCAGCTAGCGGGGATGGTTCAGAGCAGGCAGCTAGCAGCATCCAGAGCAGGCAGCTAGTAATGGGTGGTCCAGAGCAGGCAGGCAGCATCAGGTCCAGGGAAGCAGCTAGCAGGGATGGCTCAAAGCATACACCAAGTAAGGATGGTTCAGGGCAGGTAGCAGAAAGGATGCTCCAGCTGTGAAAATACCAAGAGAAGCAGCACTCTGCAACCAACAGCAACAAAGAGAAGCAGCAGCTGATCTGAAGCCCTGCAGCGTTTTTTCTGCACTACGGTACGCACACTGAACATCGCTCCAGGAAAATTCAGCCCTTCCTGCTCTTCATGAATTATTCAGGAGATTTCCTACTTGCAAAAGCAGAAGAAACCCAGCTTGCTCTGAAAATATTACAGTTACGCCGACTGATTTTTCTCCCTGCCTCTCCAGCTCCCTGGCTCTAATAGCACCTTACATTTACACAACACCTTTCATCCTCAATAAGCATCTCAGACTTGGATGGACTTAATTCACCTGCCTCTGAAATGCAGTCCAGCTGAGGTATAAACTCCCATGCGAACTACTCTCTTGAACTGATTTCTTCTGATTCACACTGTTAGGAAGCATTCTGTGCGTCTATAAACCTTTATTTTTTAAAAAAAGTATAATTTTAGAGCAGGTTTCTAGTAGCGATATGCTCTTTAATTAACCCTCCCACTTATTATATACGACATCTTGTCAAAAGTACTTTTTGTTTGAGGGAGGTAAGTCTCAAATGCATGTAAGTTTAGTGGTGTGGTGAGGGGCAAGGAAAGGAGGACTGTGGAGTACATGGAAACTCAGTACCCATCCTCTGTGCTGGATCTTTCATGACTTTTGACTGTGAACAATTTAGTGCAGTGAGGGGCGAGCTAGGCTAGTGAGTGGGCTATATGAGTGGCCCTTCTTCATCTCCATGGGCCTCAAGATTGCCATAACCAAGACGGTCTCCCTGGATAGGGTAGTTTTGCTAACTGCACTTGTGTACCTAGAATTTGAGGGATGTGCTAAGTGAACCAGAGCAGCACTTTGTGAGAGCCATGCACTCCTTCTGCGTCCAATCAGTGTTGTGTGTGATCAGCACCCACCTCACCTCACATACCCTGGCTTTAAGTGCGTGTCACTTTAGTAATACTGCTAGGGAAAAAATGACATGGACAAAACCCAGCAGAATCTGGCAGCCCTGTGTGTGGGCAACGGTAAACAACATGTTTTGTGGGCCACACATAAAACCTTAAAGGGGCTGCAGGTTGCCCACTACTTATTTAGTGTTACAAACACTCAGGCTACGTCTAAACTATGAGCCTTTTGCGGAAGAGCAAATGCATTTTTTGAGGAAGAACGGCTCTTGCGCAAAAGGGATTTTTGAGCAAAAAGGCGCCATCTACACAGCGCTTTTTTGCGCAAAAATCTCTTGTGCAAAAGGGAAAGGAAGAGGAAATGCAAATGAGAGCACGACCTTTGCATTTGCTCTTCCGCAAGAGGCTCGTATTAGACGTAGCCTCAGTCCTTACTTCCAGGAATAATCCTACTAAAGGCAAATTATGAGGATTTCAGGAGCAGGAAACTGATACAAACCAGTGAAAGTTCCAGACCTGACATCACAAACTGGTGTTGATTCCACCCAATCCCCTTCGACAGGTTATCTGGAGGTTATCAGAAGTGGCATGAAGATGAAAAGGGAACAACTAGAGATTCAGTCCTTCACCACAGTGGCACAAAGGGAATCACAACTGAATGTACTTCCACAGCTGAAGGTATCCCAGGCATGGGGAATCCAAGTGTGTGTAGAGACAACACAGCTGCTTTGCAATGGGTGTCGTAAGTGATGTCAACACATAGCAGCCTACACCAACACAACTCTGCCCACATGCACATTTCCTATCACCCCCTGATGGGAAGATTAGAGAACATAGCACCTGGGGCAGATATTGTTCAAGCTGCTTAGTGCACTGCCTGATGGTACTGAGCTGCTGTGGTGGTTAGTGAATTACAAAAACCGTAGGCTGAGCAGTAGAAGCCCTCGCAAAGCGCCCCCTGGCAGCATCCTTCCCAACAGCGAGGGCTCTCCAGCCTTGGAACCCCTGCTAATCACAGCGACGGAAGGGAAAAGGTGACAGTGGACTAAAGTAACCATTTTGGACTTAATGTCTAAAAGGGTGCACTGTGCTGGGTGGAGCAACTTCCAGATTTGCGGTACCCAGCCACATCAGCATGCCTGTTTTGTCTGGAGTGTCATACATTCACTCATCAGCAAGTAGTGGATATCCAAGAAGCCTCAACCAAAGTCCTGTGAATCTGACTCATACTTTTACTTTCCTATAAAAGTGAGAGTCAGAAGTAACTGACACAACCCTCCACTTGTAGCCTGCTAAGCTATATATTTTCCTATCCCATCCCTTTTCCTATATTTTAATAGTAATGCCAGTAATGCAAGGCCTGCAGGATCTGATTTATCCTGCATGAATTGGCTTAAGCAGTAGTGTAGTGTGATAATTAAGGGTTAAAATTACATTCTGGAAAATTAAATATTCTTAATATCTTCTTAGAAAATTATGGAAGACCCTATGGCGAGCTCTTCAGTTGGGTTAAGTACACAGATGGGTATGTGACTCAGTGTCTTGAGATAACTAAGTAAGGTCAAATCTGCAAGGCCCAGCTAACTGATGTCTTAATTAAGAAAACAGGCCTGTTGTACCTAACCACAAAGCTCCTGCTTTTTCTATGTCTGGGAATGGGTCCAAGGGGGGCATCAGATGATTTAATTCATGCATATTCAAAAGATGTCCGAATATCACCCTCCTATCAAGTATGTGAACCCACAAAATCTTAAGAGTTCAGAATTCTGACTATGGCCATTGTAGGTTGGGCAATGACACAAAAAGAGGGATAAAAACTGTGGGAATAAGGAAGCTGGGGGCTCGAACACAAGCTCGATCTTCTTCCTCAATCAAGTACTTCTTCCTTTCATTTCAACTCCTTGCTTCACTTTACTTGTTCTGTCTTAAGTCTCTGCATCTAAGTTTTCCACACTCCACTTTGCACCCAAGTCTCACAAGTGGAGGGAGGCTGATCCTTCCAAGCCCGGTCTTCTGGGAGATAGGGATGTGAGTATGGTATTATATTAGGTAACTGTGGGTATGTCTACACTACAAAGTTAATTCAAAATAACAGCAGTTATTTCGAATTAACTTTAATAGCGTCTACACAGGCAAACCGCTATTTCAAAATAAATTCGAAATAGTGGAGCCCTTATTTCGAATTTCGTAAACCTCATTCTACAAGGAGTAACATCAAATTAGAAATAGCTATTTCGAATTAAGTGCTGTGTAGACACTTATTTCGAAATAGGGGGCCTCCAGCCCTTCCCAGGGAGCCCTGGTGGCCACTCTGGGCACAACCAGGAAAACTTACTCTCCTCTCCCCCAGCCCCGGAGACCTTAAAGGGGTAGACTCTGGCCACAGTGCCTGTGCCAGCTCCAAGCCTGCCAGCCCAGAGCCAGCAGTGGCCCCGGGCCCCTGAACCAGTGGCCCCAAAACATGAACCAGCAAGCCATTGGCAGCCAGCCCTCCACCGCTCACCAGGAGCAGTCTGGCAGCTCCCAGGAGCCTGACAGGGGCTGGAGAAGGCAGGAGCTTTCCTGGTCCAGGGTGGAGATCATGGACCTTATTCAGGTTTGGGGGGGATGCCCCCAACGTCCATGATCTCTACACTAGATGGAGGAATGTGGCCGTCTATGGCAGGATAGCTGCCAGCCTGGCCACCAAAGGCCACATGCAAACCCAGGAGCAGGTTAGCATGAAAGTCAAGTTGGTCTGGCAAGTTCTTCCCCTTGCTTCCACCTTCCAGCTCCCTCCTCCCAGGTTTCCCCCTCCTCTCTTCCACCCTCTCTCTTCCCCTCTCCCACCTCCTTTTCCCAGTCTCCCCAGAGGTTCATCCCCAGTTTTGTTCAATAAACCCAGTTTCTGTTTTTGAACATACGTGTCTTTTATTTGATATCAGGAAGGGGGGCTAGGGAGGGGTAAGTGGATGGACGTGAAGGAGGAATGGGGCACAAGCCCCCAGTGGGGAGGACCGGGGAGGCTCTGAGAGCTCCTCAGGGTGGACGCTCTCCCTTAGGGCCTCCTGGATCCTGAAAGCCCCCCTGGTGGACCCCACAGATGGCAGCCTGCAGCAAGTGCAGCCGGGCTGACGGCAACGACCCCACGAGACACACTGGCATGCCCAGGGACAGCTCTGGCTCCATGTGGCCGAGTGCTGTGGTGTCCCGAGTTCGGGCACTCAGGGCACTCCAAGACTGGACTGCTTTGCTGTCCCTCATCGAGGTAGACAAGCAAGCGGGGAACCCTGAGAACTGTCTGTCCGTGGTGGGGGTAGGGTCCCTTTAAGCACGGAGCTCAGTTAGCCTCAGGCAGCAGCCCCACACACTAAGTCCTAACCTGATGCCCTGCCGGCACTGGTTCCGGCCAGCCTTAACTTCGGTTCAGGGTCCACTCAGTGTGGACATGCTATTTCGAAATAGCAAAATGCTATTTTGAAACAGTTTTTGTGTGTAGATGTGTTATTTCAAATTAGCTTAATTTGAATTAACTATTTCGAATTAAGTTAATTCGAAATAGTGTTGTAATGTAGACATACCCAGTGTCTGTATACTGAGATAAGCACAAATTATATAACCAGATTTTTGTTAATGTTACCTTCACAGGTGATTCAATCGATTTGTATCATCGGTACTGTATGCCTTGTTCTATTTGCCAACTTAATACCTGCCATAATAAAACTTGTTTTAATTCAGTACTATCCTCATTGTGAGTGTGGCTGCTATTGTGGACTCCCCGATCCACCTCCAGAAAATGAACCCCATAGTTCTCATATATTGTAACCTGGGGTACGGAGGTCAAACCCAGAACCTTCTAGTGAGATTACCCACCTAAATTCCAATATACTTTTCCCCGGGGCTACACACTCATGACCAATACCAATACCTCATCAGGAAAGGAAGAGTCCCTTTCTCCATGAAGCACACAATAATCTAACCAACAGTGATGAAACCTACCCTGGATACATAGGTTCTAGCTAGCTGTCGCCCCTTATTAAAATCTATGTCCCCAAGCAATCTCCTGGAGAAGCCAGACAAAGGCTACAAGAAGCCAATATCCTAGATCTGGCACAATCTGGCTTCATGCCAAGATGTGGGTTTTAAACCTCTTTAGATGCATAAACAGGACAAGCACGATTAGGAATAGAAAGGTTTCCCCCCCTCTGCTTGGCACTGGGGCATCCACTTGTGACGTGGCAGTGGGGGCTGAAGACGTAAGCCCCACGCCCCGCACTTGAGCGGCGGGCGGCCCCGGTGCCGCAGGGCGCAAGCGGCTCTGCTGAGCCTGCTTGGCGGCAGCCGCCTGTGCAGGCGTGGGAGTTTCCCCCGCGGGCGCACCGGAGGAGGGGAGGAGGGGCCATGGAGCGCATGCGCCGGTGTCCCAGGAAAGGGGCGCCGGCTTTGAAAAAGGAGGGCTCCTGCCCTGAAGGGGGGGAAGAGCAAGGACCGAGGCCAGCAAGATGCCAGGGATCAGCGGTGCCGACCCGCAAGGGCCGCATACCAGACGGGCCGCTAGGCTCAGGGACAGAGAGGACGCCAGGACCCCCCAGCGGACAGGAGCCAGGAGGGTAAGGAGGAGAGACGGCACCGACCCGCCCGGACCGTGGAGGAGCAGCCATGCGACCTGGAGAGCGCGAGGACCGGACCGAGGACGACCCGAGAGGAGGAAGGAGCCCAGGACGGGCCCAAGGAGGACCCAAGGGCCGGTGAGTTGCGGCCTTGACCCGCCCCGGTCAAACAGGGCGTCAGTGATGCCTGTTCTTAGGGTCCTGGGCTGGGACCTGGAGAGAGGGAGGGTCCAGGTCCCCCTTCCCTCACGGCCGTCGCCGGGGTGCCCAGAGCTACTTAATGGGGGAGAAAGGACTTACAGGCATGGAAAAAGAGAACAGAAGCGGTGGGCCCACCCCGGGTAGGGGATGGACTCGTAACACCACTGCTGGAATAGTGTCCAGTTAAGGTGCCCAGAATTCAGGAAGGATGTTGATAAATTGCAGAGGGTTCAGAGAAGAGTCTCAAGAATGATTAAAGGATTAGAAAACATGCCATATAGTGAAGGACTCGAGCTTGATCTATTTTGCTTAGGAAAGAGAAGATTAAGGGTTACAGTCTATAAATATCTAAATGAGGAACACAGGTTTAACAATGGGGTCTTCAGACTTGCAGGGACAGGTGTAACATGATCCCACTGATGCTACACAAATTTGGACTGGAAATAAGGTGTAAATTTGTCATGGAGAGAGTAATTAACTATTGGAAGGTTTTGCCCAGTGTCACAGTGAAATTCTCCATCACTGACAACTTTTAGATTGTACATTTTCCTAACAGTTATACTCCAGAAACGATTTTGCAGAAGTTCTATGGCCTGTGCTTTACAGGATACCAGACTAGATGATCACAGAGGTCTTTTCTGGCTGTGGAATCTATTGATCCGTCACCACATATGACCATATCATTGCCACCAACTCATGGAACATAGCTAGCTGAAGCTGAACTGGAGCAAGTGGGCAGTGGAAAGCATTGTGATGAGTTTGCAGCCACAGTACACTTTCCTTTAAATGACCTGCAATTGGTCAGTTCAGCCCCTAGTTTAGGAGTGCTCTTGGATTCCTCACAGATGCTAAGTTATCACATAGCAACATCCTCAATTAACACTTTCTACCAGCTCCAGATGGCAGGAAGACTTCATCTCGTTCTGGCAGATGGCGACCTGATCTCAGTTATTCATGCCTTCACCACCTCCTGTCTGGACTACAGCACTGAGACATATCTGGGCATGAAGCCTTTTTCACTTTAGAAATTTCAACTGGTATGAAACTCTGCAGCACATCTCACTAAGTCTGCATGCTGCGAACACATCAAATATTTTGTCTTTGCTCTCTGCACTGGCTTCCCACAAGATCTCAAGTCAATGTCAAGGCTTCTATTCTTAGTTCTGAAGTGTTCAGCAGCCTAGGCCCACGGTATTTAAAGCTCCAGGACAAAGGCTGTAGGCAACGTCACCAATGCAGCCAACAGACCTTTCCAAGAGGCTAGCCCAACACTGTGGAACAAACTTCCATAGGAATCAGAGACCATTACAAACCTCATCATCTTCCAGCCCAAAAGAAAGGAACATTCTTTGGACTTGCCTTCTCCAATATTAAAGGCATACCAGCCTACGCTTATACAACTTCCAACTCATGGGCGGACGGTAATGTAGGCAAGGGAAGGCACAGCCTTCCCAAACCTACCTACATGCCCGACCACCTAAGGCTGGGGCCACCACCAGGGAAGGCTAGGCCACGGTGTGGCAGCCTGACTCTACCCAGTCACCAAAGAAGGCAGCCCAGCTCAGCAGCATGACAGCCTGGCTCCCCCCAGCGACCGGGGAAGGCTGGGGCCATGGCGCGGCAGCCCGGCTCTGCCCAGCCACCAAAGAGGGATGGGGCCACGGTGCAGCAGCCCGGCTCTGCCAGGCCACCGGGGAGGGATAGGGCTGTTATGCGGCAGCCTGGCCTCCCTCAGGCCGCCACAGCACATATTTAGCATATTTCAATCAACAAATAAGGTGAGTAAAAATACATTAATATTTCATTTTAACTAAAAACACGTCAGCAAAGTCATTTTTATTTCTTTGTGGTTCCCATGTAACCCATATGTAAATGAGGGACCAGCATCTTATGATCTCCATACTTGGAGGTAATTGGTTAGAAATGATCCCCACAATTGAAAAAAATTAAAAATATATTTTTAAATGTGGTAAAGCTTCTGTGAGATATCAAACCCAAAATACTACATTAACAGAACTTTATGGCTGTGATTTAAGCTCACAAAAGTCTGGACATTAATGTGTATGTACATATATGTACAGATTGGTTTTTTGCACTGAGGAATAGCAGCTTTTCTATGACAGAAACACTTTTCTTTGTGGTTGATGATATGATAAGTAGAGCCCTGCATGGATAAAATATTTGTATCTGCATCTGCAAAAATGAGTGGCAGTTATCCATATTGACATCTGCAGATATTTGCAAATTTGCATGGGTCTAGAAACAAAATTTGTATCTGTTTCCACATCCATATCTGCAAAAATGAGCTAGGGATATCTGCATCTGTATTTGCAGATGTGAATACACCCAGGTATAAAGCAGATATCTGCAGATCTGCAGGGCTCTAATGACAGGTAAGTATGTACCAGGTCTGAGCTCAGTTTGCAAGTGCAGGCTACTAGTGCATTTAGGCTCTGACTCAGCAAAACACACTTATGCAAATACTTAATTTTAATCACATGTGTAGTCCCAGTAACTTCAAAAGGACTACTCATATTCTTAAAGTTAAGCAGTTGCTTAAGTTTTTCACTGTTTCTCTCATCTTTCCTTTCCATGGCACCTGATACAAACAAGGTGTAACCTTGTTTAAGGTTTCAACAATTTAGAGGTCATATGTAAGAAAAGTGATTTTTGCATGTGAAATTCATCCCCAGTCACCATGAACAAGAGAGGATCTTAGCTTCAATACTTTGTAATTGAAAGATATTTTCCAAATCATAAAAGGAAATATGTCCCAATGTGTGTACTTTAATAGCCACATTGTAGAGAGCCCAAAGACATTTAGCATCATAGCAAGACTAAGACTAATGTTACTTCAGTTTGCACAATCAGCATGTACATGCAACTAGGGATGTTAAAAAGCATTTATTCAGTAATTATTCAGGTAACTGAAAATTTCAGCAGTTATATGCTTACACGTGGGGAGGAGCCAGCTTCTATGGAGCCACCTGGAGCCCCCAAGAACATAAGAATGGCCATATTGGGTCAGACCAAAGGTCCATCTAGCCCAGTATCCTGTCTGCCGACAGTGGCCGATACCAGATGCCTCAGAGGGAGGGATCACAACAGGTAATCCTCATGTGATCTCTCCCCTGTGACCCACCTCTGAAGGAACAGAGGCTAGGGACACCATTCCTACCCATCCTGGCTAATAGCCATTGATGGACCTAACCTCCATGAATCTATCTAGCTCTTTTTTTTAAACCCTGTTAAAGTTCTAGCCTTCATCGCATCCTCTCCTGCCTCTGTATCAAAGGTACTCGAGTCCATCGCTACACAGCATGTTTTCTAGTTCCTTTAATCATCCTCTGTCTCTTCTCTGAACCTTCCTTAATTTACCAATCAATATTCTTTGTGAATAGCAGGAACCCGAACTGGGCACAGTAGTGGAGCAGCCGTCATACCAGTGCCAAATACAGAGGTGAAATAACCTTGATACTTCTGCTCGAGCGTTCCCCTGTTTATGCATCCCAGGAACCTGTTAGCCCTTCTGGACACAATGCCACACCTGCAGCTCATGTTCAGCTGATTAATCACCATAACTGGCCATGAGGTAAAATGAGTTTGAGACCCTGGTATAGAGAGAGGGGAGGAGGTGGGGGGATCACACAGAACCCTGGCAGAGTGGCAAACGGGGGACCTTTGTATGGGAAAGGGGATTTCATAGAGCTCTTGTTATGGGGGGCAAGGGAATAGAGGCACATAGAACCCCTCCCATGGGAACTGGAGGAGTAGAATGGGGGCATACAGAGCCATGGGGGATGAATGGGGGGATTCTGCAGTGAGAGCACAAAGGACCTCTGGTCAGGAGTTTGGGGAATGGGAGCATATCCTGACTCCTTTTGGCTTAGGGGTTGAAGACCTCACAGCTTTCTGCTTTACTCTGCAACATCCCCAGCAAGCCAGTCTGCCTAACAGGCAAGCCCCTGTGCTCTGCTTTCCCCCTCTGAGGGCAATGACCAGCAATTACAAGTCACTATCCAGTTTTTTCTAAACAAGCACCTTTATTCTTAACATAGAAGTAGGACAAAGAAAACATTTAAAGGTTCCCATTGGCATGGTAAAAGCTTTCAAGGTTGCCTATCAGTCTTACGGGGCCTAGGCAGGCCAAAGTCTTTCCAAGTATTTTGCAAGCCTTGGGGCTCTCCTTCTGTCTGTTTGCTGGACTAGGAAGAAGGCCCTGGGTCATTTTAAACCCAGTCTTTCTATATTGAATGGCCCTTTATGTGTTGATCTCTGAGGAATACAGTTGGAACCAGCCTACGTGAACCCCCCTTCAGGGGCTGGTACCCTTACAAAGTAGGATTCAACTTCAACACTGTGCCTTCTGCACGTAGGAGGTAGACTCATAGAATCATAGAACACTAGAACTAGAAGGGACCTTGAGAGGTCATCGAGTCCAGCCCCCTGCTCTCACGGCAGGGCCAAGCTCTTTCTAAATCAGGGGTCAGCAATCTTTCAGAAGTGGCGTGCCGAGATTTAACTTATTCACTTCTATTTATGGGTCTGCATGCCATTGATACTTTTTAAAGTCAATAACAGTCCTACTTACAACAGATCCATTAATAAATAAAGATGCAAATCTTACCATTTTAGTAACAGGATTTTAAAAAAATTGTTAAGATCAGAGTTTTAGAGATCTGCAACACTTCAAAAAAAATTCTGTTAAAAGAATCTTTGTCTTTCTTACTTTGGGAAACACAGGCTTAGTTCTTGACTCCATCACAGACTTCTTGAGTGAGCTCAGGTAAGCTCCCAAGGGTACATCTACACTACAGCTGAAGGTGTAAATTACAGCTCAAGAAGACATACACACACTACCTTTAGCTAAGCTAGTGCACTGAGGGGAGGTCTGCACTGCAGTTAAAAACTCGCTGCTGTAAGGTGTGGAGCACACACACCTCCTGATGGCACTAGTGTCTGAGTGAAACACTGAGCTGGTTGAAATTTTTAAAGCTTTATTTTTTTCTTTGAGGGAGCAGGAAAGGACTCTTTTCTAAAACAAAACTGTCTCATCCCAAACTTCAGAGGGGTAGCCAAGTTAGTCTGTGACAGGAAAAACTTAAAAAACAACAAATAGTGTAGTAGCACCTTAAAGACTAACAAAACATGTAGATGGTATCATGAGCTTTCGTGGGCACAACCCACTTCTTCAGATGACAGGAGTGTTGGAAGTTGTTCTTGGATCTGGACTTCCAACACTCTATGTGTTTCAATACTCTACAGGCCATCTACATGTTTTGTTAGTCTTTAAGGTGCTACTACACTATTTGTTGTTTTTTAAGTTCATCCCAAACTGTCGACATTGTCAAAATGGTTCTTCTTGTGTGAAAAATGTCATGCCTATTCACTAACTCAAACTTCAAATAGTAATAGAGAGGTAGCCGTGTTAGTCTGATCTTGCTAAAACAAAAGGAAAAACTATGTAGCACTTTAAAGACTAACAAGATGGTTTAATAGGTGATGAGCTTTCGTGGGCCAGACCCACTTCCTCAGATCTGAGGAAGTGGGTCTGGCCCACGAAAGCTCATCACCTATTAAACCATCTTGTTAGTCTTTAAAGTGCTACATAGTTCAAACTTCAAAGTCTTTTATAACTAGTTAGCACCAGTTTTGGAGGGGCTTTTGGCAAAGGAAAAATTTCACTAACTTCCTGGGGGGGGGGCGGTGAGGGGAAATAGAAAAGATGTAGGACATTTTGAAAAAGGGGGAAAATAAAAAATGGGTCCATTTGGCACGCTTTGAAATGAAAACAAATTCATAAGTGAATACTTTGTTTTTCCTCCCTGTGAAAATACATCACCATATTTCAGCCAGTTCTTGTAACACGGGGGAAAAATCACGAGTTATGCTTTTGTTGACAATTCCCATCAGAGCCTTTAGCTTTGTTTTTTAGATCCAGAACAAGATAGAGGTATTTGGGTGCCTAAAGAGGCAGATACATGCCTAACCTGCTTTGCACTCCAGAAAACCCCAGATGTCTAGCTCCCATTAAAAGTCAAATGAAAAGAAATGCAATTCCCATTAGGCACCTCTCTGTCTCTTTAGGTGTTTGTAAATCTAAGCCATTGACACCTCCTTATCTTGCTGCTCCACTTCAAGTGGAACAGCTCCTTAACAATGACCCACTCCCTGAAATCAGCTGAACTCCCTGCCTGTGCAGGCTGGCTGTGAGGCTCAAGCAGCAGTGCAGGCTCCCTGCTGCCGGGCAGGGGTGAGGGGTAGGACTGAGCTCCCGCCCACATGCCAGTGAAAATTGGCATGGCACGTGTGCTGGAGGTTGCCGACCCCTATTCTAGATCATCCCTGTAGATGTCTGCCTAACCTGCTCTTGAATATCTCCAGTGGTGGAGATTCCACAACCTCCCTGGGCAATTTATTCCAGTGTTTAACCACCCTGACAGTTAGGAAGTTTTTCCTAATGTCCCTTGCTGCAATTTAAGCCCATTGCTTCTTGTTCTATCCTCAGAGTCCATAGAGAACAAATTTTCTCCCTCCTCCTTGTAACACTCTTTTAGATACTTGAAAACAGCTATCATGGTTTCTCCATGCAAGGTCTCCAGCTTTGGTCAATTCTTTCCCCCAAGCTTCTCATTAGCAGCTGAGTTACTGCTCTCAATTCAGGTCTCCTCCATCTGTTTCTCTAGGACAACTCTTAATTCTTCCTTCTCTCTCAGGGTCTGACTCCCCTGCCTTCCCTCTAGGGCCTGGTTGTCCTTACTTAAAAGTCTGACAGGGGTGGGGAGGCCAGCATCACACTGTGATAAGAATTCAGAACAGATTTTAGAGGAGACTATCAACCTTACTGTGCTTTATATAAACTGGCTCCAGTGGATGTCAGTTATGGCACCTGTATTAATGAAGGCATAGGCTGTATATTTCATGTTGTTTTGAATAGGACGGGGATTGTACCACTCAAACACCATAGAGGGTTTATTGCCTTGTATGTCATAGTGAATCAATTCATGCATCAAAATGGTAGTGAATGACAGATCCAAAGAAAGGGGTGGTATTTCAAATCTTAGATTTAACCTTTAACAGTTTTAGTAGTTGGCTTGAGCTTGTAGTAATTTGGTACATGCCCAATATGAGGCATCCATTACCCAGTTGAATTCAGGGAAATAGACTTCTTACTGCACACAGGTACAACAATACTGAAAATATCTTGAGATCAGAATTCAGGGGACTCCCTTTCTGTTTCTGGCCCAGACACTACTTTAAAGTGTAGCCTCAGGCAAGTAACATCCTCTTTGCATAAATTCCCTACGTAAAATGGATTAATAATACAGCAAACAATTTATCTGTCACAGGAGAATTGTGCAGATTAGTTCCCTCATAACATAATACAGGTGCTAAGCATCCTTATCAAAGCAGAACTGTATTTAGATCTGTCAGCGGTCAGAAATCAGCTTGCATTAAAGGAGGACACATTTCCCTTTTTGTAACTGAGGACCTAGAAAAAGCAGTATTTTTGCTGTTCTGGTGGACACAGAGCCTGATACTGGGAAGAATAATTGACAGGAAACTAAGTGTACTATTCTGTACACATGAAGGAACAAAAGTAGTACCTTTAATAATTGTCCTTTCATAGAGGTCATTTGTTTAACCACATGACAGATTTCATTATAGAAGTGTTCTTTTTATAATCACTGTATTATTACATTATTGACTGAACACAGCCTAAGGCACTCAAAGTGAAGACCTATCTGGCTGTCATTTTTACTAAAAGGAATGGTTTTCTGTACTTAGTTATTTTTGTGAAATTCAAATTCCCTCTTAAAATGCATTATATACATCAGTAGAATTAAGGGCTTTTGAAAAAGCAGTTGAGTATTATGTAATTAAGAGTCAACTATGTTCTTGTACAGGAACTGACAAAAGCCAGAATTAAATGTGAGTTAGAGAGAGAGGAAAGAACAAAAGAGGCAGATGACTTATATAAGCATTGCATTTTTTTATTGTTGATTAGCAGTGTGTCTACACTTCAAAATAGAACAAAATATGTATTTTTATGAAAGCAAACTATTCATAACAAAATACAATTTTATAGGAGGTAGAATTACCTTATAATTACCTAACAATCATTGATATACAGTATATCATTATAATGTGGGCCTATATATATCTATATATAGATAGATATACACATACACACAAGGCTATTGCATGTAAATTTTATTCAGTGATTTAAATAGCTGCATTCAACAGGGTTTATGTAACTACAGAGATTTTCATTATGACTATTTCCCTTTCAAAATGTGATGTAAAATTTTTGTTTCATAACATTAAATGATCATAACTTCATTTGCTGCCCCCTTTCCAACCCCAACACCTCCCTGTACTTTTACTCAGATTAGTCTACTCAATGTTCTTTAACAATGTGGACTGAATGTTTAGCCAAATACTTCCTCTTCAGCTTTCTATAACTAGTGATAAGACTTGTAGCTGACAATTCTATGTATTTTATTTCTGCATTCTGAATCAAACTAATCATTCATTTCAGAATCAAATTAGTGCACTTTTTCAAAATAACTTTCTTTTTTGCAGATATATGTACGTGATACCACCAAGACACTTTCTCCCATAAATAGAGGAGAAATAGTTTTGTTATACAGGTTGAACCTCTTCAGTCCAGCACTCTCTGGTCTGGCAACATCCATAGTCCAGCATGATTTTAATTAGCCGGATGTCCACTTATCATTGGTGCAGCCAAGTTTCCCACGGTCCCATGTTTGTTTACAGCTACCAGTCCTGGCTCTCGGTGTTCTGTGCTGTTATTTAGCTCTAATTTACCCATAACTGTCTTCTAAGAACCCAGTAAGCAGTGGAAGTGTTGGTAATGTTGCTTGACAATACTGACCTCTAACGGTTCAGCAAATTCTCTGGTTCGGGACCAGTCAGGTCCTGAGGGTGCCGGATTAGAGAGGTTCAACCTATAGTAAAGTACTACAAACTTCATCTGCTAACACTGTTTGAAATGCTTTCACCAAGTTTTATTCCTAATTAGCTCTAAATACATCTATAAGTTCAAGGTTTTCTTTACCATTGGTGAAATAAGTTTGGTGTAATAATTAATAGCTCAACAAGATGTCTTAACTAGCTAACAAGTAAAGTCGAGAGAAAATGTCTATAAAAGATATTAATTTACTTGCAAACATTAATACAAATAGTTTTCTACTTTCATGTCCAAATCTATAGCAACATTTTTTGCCACCCAGGTTACACACCTGGTCATTGTTATAAAAAGGTGTGCAACACCTCCCAATTCAATGGAATTGTTCTGATTCTGTCAGTTTTGAATTTGGCCTTTCTTTTCATTCACAGTTTAAATGAACAGCAGAAGTTTAATTCTGAATTATGTTTCATTTTAAAACTGCTACAACACAAATGTAACTATAGGGTAGACCAAACAGTTCACACATTCAGCCATGCTGAAAGTAAAGAGCTAAAACATCCCTTAAAAATAAATTATCGGAGGGAAAACATTAGCAATATACCAGAATTATTAGCTATATTATTTTTTCATTCAAAGGGAAGACAGGACAGGAATGTAGGGTTTTCTCTAATCCACAGGTAGCTATTTTAAGTTCCTTTTAAGATGACCGCATGGAACATTACCAATTGAAAGGGAAAACCTGATGATATACTAAGTTCTACTGATGCTACAACTAACTTTCCAATTAAGTTATATAAAGCAGATTAGTTGCCAATATAAGTAAACTGAGCTTGAAGAAGTAACAGTGGACCCATAAAATCAAAATAAAAAATGGTTTTGTTCATAAAATGTTTTCATACATTGTAGATAAACCTTAAATATATATTTAAAATACATATTTTTGGTAGCAAAGAAGTGAAGAAACCTAAATCAAAATATATTCTAATTTTTACATAATTATATATATATATTCAGTTTACCAAAATATTCCTTTTCTTAATACATACATATTGTAACACTGTATACACAAATGTAATTATACATGTATTATTGAAATCCATTAGAAATACCCTCACATCAACATTAAAATTTTTCATCTGTATACAAAAATTGTTGCAATTTTCGTAACGTTAACTTCAGTGCATTTGCAGTAGTTTTTAAACCAGAAATCTCTGGTGCTCAAAGTCACTCCTTGATGTCTAAGTTTTTAATGTTTTAATTTATCTAAGGATGAAGACTTCTCCTCTCAGTGAGCAGTTTCTTCCCCTCAACATTGCTCCTCCATGAAGAAATGGGATTTTAAGAGCTGAGCAGCTTTCATCGAAGCAGCAAGCCTTTAGTACTGAACATGTTCAGACTGAAGGGACTGTGCAGAGGAGAAACAGAAACTGGTATTAAAATTCCGTTTCAGAGAAGTCACTTTAAACCACACACAGAATCTGTACCTTCAAATCCAGAAAATTTATTTCTATGAGAAAAAAAAAGATTAATCCATAGAAGAAAACAGGAATATTCCATAGTCTGCTCTACATAGACAAAAAAGAATGTATTTTGGACTACAATATAGCAAATGCTTGAAAATCAGGCAAATGCTCTATAAAATAGATGCATCTTTTCTATATGCAGATTTATATTTACTAGCTTTCCTTAGTTTATGCTGAAGTGTCAGGAAACAGAATCACTTTTAAATGTTTTTAGGTACCAAGAGATACTGTTTGTGAGTAACTGTACACAAAATTCTTTAAAGATGTAACTGGAATTGTGCTTTTATATAATTCACTACATTTCAATTCAATTATTTCTAATCCAGATAATTCTAGGAATAGTTTTTTTTAAATGAAAATCTTATGAAATTCAAATCCAAAATACACAAGCAATATAATACCCTTAAAACTGAACTGAAAAAAATGTGATTGCAGTTATTGTAATTTATATGTTTTCATTCTCTCTCAAACAATGAGAATGAAAATGCTGCTAAAATATACAATGCACTCTAGAGATATTTATTCAGATGACACAGGAAACATGTAAGATATGGGTAATTACTGTGAAAGGAAGCAAGAAAGTGGCACATAATTAAATACATTGGAACATTCTAGAGATAATTAACAAAAAGAAAAAAAAACTAAAGAGAAATGAATGTGCACAGTTATTGCAAGCAGTTAACTTGGAATAGCAGATAGAAAATTAGTATAGCTAAGAGGAAAGCATGATGGCCCTTATTGGTTGGTTTATCTGCATCTGATTAGCCATAATATTTAACAACTATTTTATCAGTTAGTAACAAATATAACTTTTTAATATAAAGGATTGTAAAATTCAGATTGACACAGTGTTAACTGTATTCTGTCTGTACTTCTTCCAGTAAGGATATGATCTGTATCACGGTTCTGTTAGAGCAGTAGCTATGTAATTAATGCACATCTGTAAATATTTACCAATTCTAATGAAATTGTTTTGATGAATTAAAAATCACTTTTATATTGAAGGTTCATCACAATTCCCTTAGCATATATTTTAAAAAAATAAGTATACACAAACTATATCAAAATATACTTAGAGTAGCAATGCAATAGGATTGCAGAGGACTGTTGGGAATAGAACTCAGCTTTTTCCAATGTGCACTCCAAGGAATCTAGGATTCTCAGAGAGTTATCAAAAGGCTGATTAAAAATGGTTTTTAAAAAATGAATAAACACAATTAATTCATCCATAAGCTAAATTATTGTCCACAATAGAGCTAATTAAAAAATAGTTAGCCTCTCCCCACCAATTGAAATTTAAAGAAACATTTGAGAAAACCTATATATCTGTTCAAAAACACATACTTTTATGATTGATTTTGATAATCACAGATATAACCCTAAGATATCTGGCACAGCTTGGATGTTTCTGACAGCATCTAAGTGCTTTCTTTCATCTATACAAAACCACTCTCTGTATACATTTTTGAACAGGTTTCACTGAAGTAGCAAAGCTTTTGTAATGAATATATTCAAATTGAAGGGATTGTGTCTTTATAGATGAGAGTAAACATATAAAGACAGGTAACTGTAAAAGAAAGAAAAGACAGAAAGAGGTCTTTAAAATTACAAAATACTTTACTACAGGTTACACACCTCTATAAAACAGGACTCTCTTGTCCAGCAACATCCATGATCTCTCAGGACCATGGATGTTCCAGGGTCAGAGTCCTGGCGTGCTGTGAGAGACGGGAGAGGGGAGAGCCTGGCGTGTTACCTGGAAGCCCATTTGGGTAGCATGGCAGGGCCCGCTGCAGGGCGGCCAGAAAGGACCTCCCCTAATCCGGCAAAATCCCTCATCCGGGACTAATCAGGTCCTTAGGGTGCTGAACCAGGGAGGTCCAACCTATACAGATTTTAGGACCACAATTTAAACTTAAAACCTGCCCCGTGATTATTAGCTCTGTTAAGAAAATCTGTAAGACAATCCATTACTTTATATAATTGATGTTGAAGGGTGTTTATTTCTTTTTTATCAACAAATACTTAATATTTCTCTTGGTCTTCTCTCTCAGCTATTTTTAAAAACATTTTATATTGACTGAAATGTAGTTCATATGGAATGGTAACAGTTTTTGCAGTGATCTCTTAAAAACTAAATTAAAAGTAGTGCTGCCTAACAACCTGAAAGCTAAAAAATTAGTTGGACATTTTATAATAGTGGATGATACTGGAATCACAATTTAAGTAACATTTTAATTCTGAGATTTTGTTATTAGAAGTTCTGTACTTTTTCACAGAATGGAACATCAGGATGTGAAAGATAAAAATCCATAGCAACATATCAAAAAGAAGACTAATATGCATATAGCACATGTACAGAGAGATTCAAACATTGATCCCTTATTTTGGTTTGTCTTTTAAATGCTTGTCACATATGGGATAGGAGATTCTGTCTTGTGACGTATACTGTTTTCAGCATCTCCGCCTCCTTAATCATCTCTACTTAATAGCAATAAAGGATCCTCCTCCCACTGTTCTAAATACATTTTTAAGTACAGTGAAAAATTAAATTGATTTTAAAAAAAGGTAATTTCCTCTTGCATACAGTATCATTTGGCCATGATAACAAGCCATTCAGTTCTTTGTAGATTAAATCTTGTTGCCATTAACCCCAATATACTAACTATTAGAATGTTTTGGATCTTATAATACTATCCTTGTTTCATTGCCTGTAGACTGGGTTTATTTTTTTCCACTTCTTGAGTTTACATTTTTAGATCTGTATACATGTGCACTGTACATAGGACCCACCAAACTGAATTTTGTTATTACTATTTTACACTCTCTGAATCATACCCTGGAATTATCTGGCTTTCACAAAACTTAGAAATTGTCTATTTTGAAGAAAAATAGAATTTAAAATGGGAAAAATAAAGAGTTATTAATAAGTGTTTTTCTTATTGAACATGACTAAGTAGTAAAAGTAAATCAAGTAATAAAAATAAGTAAACTAAATTAAAAGGGATAATTTTAAAAAGGATAACTGTATGATCTCATGGGAGCTTTCTTAAAGCACCCGGGTGTAGTCTGATGCAATATGCAACTTGATATTTTATGCCTAAACACCAGAGCAGGGCTTGTCTATATATTGATTACAATGGCCTTCATGCACACTAGAAGAGGTGTACATTTTAATTCACACCAGTGTGTTCTGTACTAATTTGCCCATGTGGATCCTGCTTGTGAGCTCTAAAAGCTCCCTACTATGCATTAACATAGTCCTGTATCAAAGGGTACTACCTTAGTGCACACTAGAGAACGTTTACCGTGCACCAGCAGGGTCCACATGAGCCAGTTAGTGCAAGACCTTCTGCTGCATATTAACATGCATAGCTCAGTGGTGGATACTAAGGCACTGTGGGTACGTCTACACTGCACGGCTATTTCGAAATAGCACGTCTACACTGCAGGGAAGCCTCAAAATTAGTCTGAGGCAGGCTTCCCTAATGTGGATGTGCTATCTCGATTTAGAGCCCCACGAGGCACTGGTGAGGAATAACTGGGGAGTCCCAGGTGGCAGCAGGGCTGCTGGGCAAGAGCACCATTTTGGGAGAGCAGAGGGGCGGGGGAGCAGCTGTGGGTACCGGGATGCAGCTTGCTTTTCTTCCCAGTCCCCTGACTATTAGGGAGCGAGGGGAAAGTACTCGTATTCTGTGAATTACTCCTCTGTCCCCTCCCTTCACCAGCCAGGAGTAAGAGGCATACACATAAGCCGTGTACTTTCTCCTTGCTCCCTGACAGTCAGGGAATCAGGAAGAAAAGGAAGCCGTGTCCTAGTACGCACGGCTGATGCAAACGGCACCCTTGGCGCTAGGGAAAGCCCCTACCGGCTGTGGAGCTGCTGGGCGGAGTATGGAACTCAAGGTGGCAGCGGGGCTGCCGGGGAGAGCCCCTGGCGGCAGCAGAGCTGCTGGGCGGAGCATGGAACCCTGGGAGTCAGCGGAAGCCACTGAAGGAAGTGTGGAGCTCTCCCAGGTAGCAATAGAGCCACAGGGGGAAAAGTGGAGCCCCCTATGGGAAGAGCAGAACCCCATGTGGCAGCAGGGCTGCCAGGAGGAAAAGCAGAACCCTGATACATGGTCCTCCCCTGGTCCTGCAAATTCTCTGGTCAGGGACCAGTCACGTCCTGAGGGTGCCAGACCAGGGAGGTTCAACCTGTATAGAGTTACAACAAAGTAACAGGTTTCATGTCACGCAGTATGCAAAACAAACCTTATCCAACAAACCTAACTGCATTTGTTGGTGAGATTACAAATGTAGTTGATAAAAAACAAACACACACAGTTGTAACGTACTTTGACTTCTGTAAGGCATTTGACTTAGTATCAAATTAAAAATTAGCTCTCTACAATAGCAAAAAAGGACATGTCAAATGGATTAGTAACAGGCTAACAGTTCTCAGATGTAGGTACCAATGGGGTATCATCATTGAATGGGGAGGCTTCAAGTGGGGTTCCATAGGAATCAATATATTAGGTCTGATGCTATTCAACCTTTTCACCTGGAAGTAACTTTAAAATCACTGATGATCAAATTTGCAAACAACTCTAAGATTGGTGAAAAGGTTGTGGATGATAATAGGACACTAATATAGAGCTATCTGAATTGCTTGGTAAACTAGATACATTAAAAAAGTTTAAATATAAACAAATGCAAAAAGCTAAACACCTAGGAACAAGGAAGTGGGGACTGGATCATGGAAAGCAGTGACGATGAGTTAGAGGTCATAGTGGACAAGCAACTCACCATTAGCTTCCAGTGCGAAGTACCAAAAAGAACTAATGCGGTCCTTGAATGCATTACAAGGGGAGTAAGGACGTAATTTTACCTCTATCTGACACTGGATAGACTGATACTGAAAAAAATCTGTATAGTTCTAATATCCACATTTTACTGTATAAAGGATGTTAAAAACTTGGAGGGGGTCCAGAAAAAATCATAATAGCAAGCTGAAGGTTGGAGAAAGCACCTTACATTATAATGAGGGATTTTAAAAGCTTAATTTGTTTAGTTTATCAAAAAGAAGATTGAGAGAGGAGATGATTACAGCACATAAGTATCCCCACAAGAAAAAATACTGAGTACTAAAAGACACTTTAATTTAGTGGAGAAAAGCATAACAATAGCAGTGGCTGGAAGCTGAATTTCAGATGGATTTCTAATTTGAATTTGACACAGTTCTTAATGGTGAAGGTGGTTAACCCATGGAACAAACTGCCATTGATCAAAACCGGATGCCTTTCTGGAACACATGCTTCAGTCAAACATGTTATTGAGATCAATATAGGGTTACTGGGATATGCAGGAATGGCTTCTTCTGGCCTTTTCCTGCAACTGTAACACAGATAACAATCCATCTGATGATGCATAAGTTAGAAGAGAATCTAGCTCTCTCCCTTGTTTTGTGACTGTTTTGCAGGACTGACAAGATCACAAGGAGTGAAAAACGTATTTTAGTCAGAAAAGAAAGCCAATGTGACTGAATACAGACAGACAACAAACATCTGTGGTGTAGGAAGGTGACAATTTCATAATCCCTTTTGGACTACAACCATTCTTACAGTTACTAGGCCATTGCACTGAAATCAGACAAACTATTGCTATTTCACAGGTGAAAAAATCGTAAGTAACTGAAGTCTTGTTACAATGCAAAAGCTGTATAAATACTTCTACCTATAATTAGTTTAAATGTTTTCCTTCACTGCTCCCTATTTACAGGAACAATGAAAAAAACTCTATTCACAACCAACTAGACATTACTGAAAAGATTACAGCTTTTGCACTTAAAAAGAGCACATCATATTTGGCTATGTACACCTCTGTTCCTTACTAGTGAATGATAGTTAGAATGTGAACTATTGAAAGATTACATCATTCTAGCTGAGAGAACTCTACTGAGTCATATAGGTGTCTGATGGGGAGATAAAAAACCGAGTGTTTTAAAACAGGACAATTACATATCCTAGACAACACCTCCCCCTTCTTCTCAAAGGCTCTCTGCCTCACCAAGCAACTTCCTAGATTGCGTAAATAAACTCTCTTTAGACCCAGTCATCTGGGTCTCATGATCATATGCAGAATAAAATAAACAATTCTCTGCTCTCTACCCTGATTTCTCAGCATTTGCATGTGAAAAAACAGCATCTCCACCTTTATCTAAGCTAGTGGTCCCCAAACTTTTTACCTCACACTCCCTCTTACCCCAGTCCACCCCTTCCCGTGGAGTCAGGAGCAGGGCCATGGCTCCAGGACGGGGGGATGTGGAAAGGGGTAAGGAGGCTGAAGCTGGGGCCACTGCTGGGTGAGGGAACAGAGTCTTGGCTATAGGCCTAGGTGTGGCCAGATGGGCAGCTGGGACCCAGGTGAGGGGCCAGCAGCTGGGCCAGGTGTGGAGCTAGATGGTGCTCCATCCCTTCTCCTTATGGGGGCTGGCTTGAGTCCCAGCTGTGCCTCCCCCAATCAATTGTCCCATGCTCCCCTAGATGGGTGTGACTGAAGAGCTCTGATCTAAGCCAAGGCAACCCTTACTCTATTATGGCTGTTCACCTTTCTCTTTTGGGTTCTCTCAGAAAATGAAAAACAGCTGACTGGCTGAGAGCACCCTACTATCATTCTTTGGTCAGGTAGTATTCAATTACCTCTCTCAGCTATTTTATTCATTTGTGCCTAAATTTTCCTTCTGCAGTAAAGTCTTCCCCCATTAAAGCCATTTTTGAACCCCAGTAATGAAACTGAAAGCTAGACTTTAACAACAGGAGTCTGACACTAATCAAAATAGGCAAAGGAATTTGTTTATAGACTGCACATAAAAATTATAAAGTAAAACACAGTAAAGTGGCCAAATAATAAGATCAATAATCCACCAAACCACCATATAAATGGAAAGAAAACATAACCACATTGATTCTCACTTGGAAAGGTACAGCAAAAGTGCACACACAAACATCCAGGATTAGTGGACTCATGACAATTGATGATTGTTATCCAATAGATGGTAATCATTAAGGTCTTAGTATTTGAACTTCCTTAAATCCTTCTCAACTATTCCAACCCTAACTGCAGGCTGTCCCTTAAGCAGACTATTAATATTTAAACTTCAAATATAGTAAGACCTTGATGATTACCATCAATGGATAACATATCAAATTTCATGGTGAAGTTCTTTGAAGACATGCTGCTATGTTCTACAGAAGCTGAAATCTATGAGTAGTTTTCAAAGAAAAGCTCCAACAATGTGCATTACAGTATGTCAGCCTAGAGATCAAAGAGACCTGAATCACTGTGCTATATCTAGGGTCACAAGGAAGGCTGCCATTGCAGAATAGATTGGTAATGAAAAAAGCCATTTTTGATCACTATAAAAATTGATCTTCCATGTTCAAATTCTCATAAAATGATACCAGAATTCAAAACATATCAACCTGCCTATAGCAAACATTATAAATGGATAAAATGGTCACTAAATAAATGAAATCTTCTTGACATTTTCATCATTCCATTAACAATACTTCAGTGTTGGCCCTCAAATAGCTATTTTATGTCTACTCCACAATCTGGAGCCAAACAGAAAAGAGAGAGAACTGAAGACCTCTGCAGTGACAGTAATACTTTACAGATCAATGACACTATGTTACATGCTCAACCCTCTAAATGGCTAAATACATACTCCTTTAACAACAATGGGGACAAAATTGTCCTTGTGGGACTTCATATGGAAAAGACACTTGTGCATGTTGAGTAATTCCTCCATGAATGACTGAAAACTAGCAATCACTGCTTTCAATTTTTTTCAAATGGAAGACTGTATCTACTACAGTTGCTTGGCTTTGTATTTACAAAAAGTATTGATTAATAAAAAATAAATGGGCTGTAGTCCATAATTAAGCTGTTAAAAAATATAAAAAATGGTCCTGTCCAAAATATCTCAGGGAAAAGTGTTTACATTGTGCCTTGGGCTCTGTCCGATTGAAAAGGAAGACTATTGCGAGGTCTCCACTGAAAATGCCAGTGTTCTAACGCCAAGATTTCAAATCTAGTAGATGTTGACATGAGTTTGAGAGCTGATCTCAACAATTACAGTTGTGCATGGGAAGATGTGTAGAACACAAATCGCACAAAGCTAAGAACAATATCAATATCTTGAAACACAGCTGGAAACAAACAGGAATTGGGTTCTTTGGCACGCTGGAAAAATTGTTCAAAGGCCAATTGGCCCAAACTAAATCATTGCATTCTGCATCAGCTGCCGTTTCCAAATGCCTTTCAGAGTTAAACCCATGTACAACATGATACATTTCTAAGGCCATGAAGGAGAGTTTTTGAAGCAATGTGCACAAAAGGAAAACGGTCACAAGAAGGTTTCAATGGGCACTTATAAGCATGAAGATTATAAAAGAAGAGAAAACATTCATTGCATGCTCAAGTAGCGAAGTAAGTGACTTGATATTCTGAGGAAAAACTCGTTGGCTATGACTAACAAACTGTGATCTTTTAATATCTAAAAAAATCTTTATTCTGAGGGTTTAACCCAGTGTTTATTAACAAAAATGCATAAAGGAAACAAATCTGTTGGTCTGTAAGGTGCTACAGTACTCCTTGTTGTTAATGTACAGTGAGTTCACTACTATATCAGTGGACCTCTCTACAGGTTTTTTACAGCAAGAGAGAAAAAGCATTTATATCTTTCTTCCCATTCTCAAGCCTTTCCTCCCTCAAACGTAAAACAGTGTTATAAAACCATGAAAAATAGAAGGTGAACTCTTAGGGCTGGCATACTACCTTGAACTATTGAACTCAGAGTTTGGAAATGAAGATATTTCAACGGTGACTATTTAAAGAATTGATTTTACTCATACTTATTTTCAATTCAGTGTGATACATACAAAGCAGTTTCTCTAATCCTATATTACATATAACTTTTAGAATTCCAATATATAACAAACGATTTGAAATGGAAAAAAACCCCAGATCAGGAGCCGTAATCATGATAGGTACTTTTATAAACTGTCCACTTTCATGACACCTTTCTCTGAGCCAAATTCTGGAGAGGCAAAAAGGAAGCAGCTGAAAGAACATTAGAAATAGACAAAGGTGCTATATACATTCAGGAAATTTTAAAAGATAAGGGATTAAAAAGTTGCTTTGAAATTAAGAGATTTTTGTGATAGTTTTGGCTGAGGAAGCAAGGTAGATAAGTTTCTGTCAGATCCCTGAGAGGGCTGTTGTGGCTGTGAACTTACAGGAATTGAACGACTCAGGTATCGTGCTGGAGTAGCAGTTAACCCAGTAAAGGAGGGATGGTAGATGCTGCAGTCATCATCTGTCCCGGTGCGGAGAGAACTGGCATGACTGTTGAGGTTGGTGCCATTATTGCTGCTTCTGTTGTATAGGTTGTTGTTCAGCTCATGGTAATTTCTGACAGGCAGCTGCAAGCTGCCATTCAAATGACTGGAGATTTGGTTTACAGAAAAACCTGTCCTAGAGGATGATGATGTCATTTTGCTCTCTGTGTCATCTGAAGCGGCATACAGGTTCCCTAGAGAATTGGCTAGCCTGGAGTTTACGGAAACGCTGAGTGGAAAACATGTGGGAAAAAATACATGCAATGTATATACATGTGAAGATTTCACACACACACCACATTTAAAGACATTGGGGGAAAATGACAAGGACCATTCTGACACATATAAACGGTGGCAGCACACAGCTTTATTTTCTCTTTGAAATAATGCAAATCCAAGTTCTATAAAAATTGCATCTCAAAAGTAGTAATATAAGACAAGATAATATAAGACAAGCTAAAGTAGCCAAAAAGCTATTTAATGAATATTCACAGAGTAAAAATAAGGTGCCTTAAGTTCACTAAAGCATTTACTTGAGCTAATACACCACCTCATTTTATCTTAATGAATATTCATTTTGTCCAGAAGTTATGTCAAAATCCATCAACCATCGTGAGTTTCATTTAACATTCTACATTATTCAGAATAGCAGAAATAAATATTTAAGTTATTACCTAATGGCAACAAATAGAAAGTTGATAATAAGGGCATGTGGTTTCTCACATAAGTGTTTTCTTGAGATGAACAGAATTTTATATGTTTTGGGAGTGTTCCCACTAATTTATATTCAATCTCAAACATGAATGATAAATGTATAAAGCAAGCACAATGGCTTACTTCATACTTTGTCATGTGACTTAACAGAAAGTGACATAACCCTCCCTTACATCACCCAGAAAGCCTCATACAGATAAAAGAATGTACCTTTTTAAATTAGATCCTAAGGATGTAGGGCTTCTGCTTATTCTCTTTGCAGAGGGTGAAACAGCTACTGACACCTTGGAGGACTTCAAAGGAGACATGGACCCTTGTATACTACTTGAACTATTCAACCTGAAAAAGTGCAATGCTTTAATAGGGAGCAAAATTATATTACTCAAATGTGAACGTCAGAAATAAAATTACTTTAAACACCTGAGCCAAGATTTTCAGAGGTGGGTACCAAAAGTTAGGTTTCTAAATCCATATAGGAACTTAATTAGGAGCTCAGCAGTTCCCATTCACATCAGTTTTGAAAAATCCCAATTAAAAAAAAAAATCTTGGCTCTGCTTTGCTTCTATTTATGCATTTTTGGTAATAATATCTGGGCATATTAAAAAAACCAAAATGAAGATAATTGTATATATTAAATGATCACAGCTTGTAAGGTATGGTTAAAACCTACTTCAGCATGCTAAAATTTTGAAACGGCAATTGCCAATTTAAAATTGAATATCTGAAGCTTATAAAGTTCATTTTTTCCCCTAAATTCTGCTTTTCATTCTTGTTTTTAGGGCATAGAACCGTGAAGTGCTAAGCACCACTCTTGAAATCATGTCCAAAAGTACGCAACACCTTTCTTTTCTAGGACTGGGCTTTAAGTAATATATGTTTTAGTAATACCAAAAATATGGTGCAGTAGTACTTTTGGGTAAGTCCTAAAGCCTAGTGGCAATGCAATAGCTTCTCATTCTCATAGCTGGTAGGTCAGTATGTTCGGTTGTTGAGGAAAGAAATATATTATTTTAGCCAATATATTATTTTATTTACTAAATACTTTCCCCTAGATAGTACTAGTTATGTATCTTAGATATCTGGTGACAGGCACAATGGAAATAAAGTACTTGATATAATGATTTAAATTTATCTATTTATCTGTAGTACTATTTCTAATATGGTTCCATAGTAACACCTCTTTTCATACTAAACTGTATTATCTTTAATGTGGCACAAGGTTTGCAGAAATGCTTAACTATGATCCAATGTTGCTTCTAATCTTTTCCATTCATGTGCAGATTTCTTCCATCCAAGCATGGAGTAAATTTTATGTGCAGCAATGCATGTGTGAATTTGCATCACTAGGAGAAACACTAACCTAGCTGTGGGTGCTCTGCTAATCAGCTGGGTAGCACTGGAACTTTCCTGAGCTGCTGCACAAGTGCACAGCTTACAGAGACCACCAATCTGATCCAAGTCACAAGTGAAGTAGCCTCCTCCCAGTCTCTAAAACACATCTATCAGTTTCATAAAGCCACTATACATTTTCTACAACACGCAGACTTTATTCAGGAAAGGACCCTTATAACACTAAGAACATTTTATTGCACAATTACTAGAAGATTAGCTCTGCTAATTAAACAATTTTTGTCTGTCCCTTGAATGGCCGCTTAACACAGTTTTCAGTATCATAAGCAGAAGTCTGACAAATTGCTACACACCAAACTCATGATAAGACAAAGCACTAAAATCTTAAATAGTATAGTAGATATTTAAACAAATGAAATTTAAATGCACTAAAATTTTTCTCACAAGTTTAACTAACTAAATAAATACCTGAAAGGTTGTGATGTTGATCTGGTGTGCAATTTCATATCTTCCAGCCTACAGTAATTAAAGCAGTCATCACAGAAAAAATTATGAAAACATAGTTTCAATTTTTTTTAGTAAATATATAAACACAGACTATGATCTGGGCAATGTTATTATTTATGTGCTGCATACATAAACTAAAAAATGTTTCATATAAATTGTGAGATGCATCATAAAAATATATAATTTTAAAATTGTAATCTTGAAACATTGTTTTTCAACTAGATCAATCAAACCTACAATCAGCTGCCATCTCCTGTCCTACAGTACCAGCTTCATATATAAATAAGAAAATTCTATGATAAAAAGCTGACTATCTAGGTACTTATACTGTCTTCCTCCTCATAGTATATAAACTTAAAGAATAGAAATAAAACCTCTGTTCCTTTTTCACCTGTAATGGAAGCCTGCAAATGTTAAAAGATCATGTGTGTGTAAATCTGTGGTGAGCTTACTATGGAAAAGTTACATGAAAGATGAAGTTTGCATTTCCTTCTGAATGTTAGGAGTACTACTCATGGGCTACGTCTACACTGGCATGATTTTGCACAATACTTTTAACGGAAGAGTTTTTCCGTTAAAAGTATTTGCGCAAGAGAGCGTCTACATTGGCATGTGCTTTTGCACAAGAGATGTGCTTTTGCGCAAAAGCATCCGTGCCAATGTAGACGCTCTCATGCGCAAGAAAGCTCCGATGGCAATTTTAGCCATCGGGCTTTCTTGCGCAAGAAATTAACGTTGCCTGTCTACACAAGCCTCTTGCGCAAGAATACTTGCGCAAGAGGGCTTATCCCTGAGCGGGAGCGTCAGAGTATTTGCGCAAGAAGCACTGATTTTATACATTAGAACGTCAGTGTTCTTGCACAAATACTCGCGGCCAGTGTAGACAGGTGGCAAGATTTTGCGCAAAAGCAGTCACTTTTGCGCAAAATCTTGCCAATGTAGACACAGCCAGTATGTCTTCAGCTTTTAAAGACTTCTACCTGAAGTTGCACAATAAGTTTAAATAATGACTTTGGAATTAAACTTTTTTCACAGACAATGTTTTTACAGTTATATCTAAAAATAAGAACATTTTTGAGCAGAAGAGAATACTAAAAATTCTTTTTTATGTGCCGTTACTAAGCCATAGCAAAGCATTTTGGCTTTAACTGTTTACATTTTAAATAGCATTTGGTTTAACTGTTATCCTTAAAAGCTATCATTTAGTTATGGAACCAAATATACTGCCAATTATTTTAATAGGAATGTCAACTTTTATATGTTGAGTAAGTGTTAATTTATAATATGACAACAAATGATACTTTAGATTTTTTAGATGAAATTTTCAAAATTTTTATTTGAGCCTGATAGTACATGGTTATTTTGGTAGCAGCAAAGAGAAAGAGAAAGAAATGGAGAGGAATGTAAAAGAACAAAATATAAAATTGTCTGTATTATATCAATTCTTTCTGAGAAGACTTCTAGCATAACTAATAGAGGCTCAGGAATAGTAAAAATTTCTTTATTGCTGCACTGGTAGAGAGAATAATTTCAGCCCCACTCTTTAAAGTTTCCCCAGTTTTGCATCTGTCTTAGCTTTTAGAACTCCCACCATTTTTATCTTCTTTAATTGTTCACATATGAGGAAGCAACCCTATCCACCTGCTGAAGGACAATATGTGGCACCTAGTTTGGTGCTTGTCACAACTCCCAAGGGTTCACTTTTGAGAAATATAAAATATTATCTTTCCAGTGATGAAAGGGTACTACCTCCCAGTTCATAACAGGAGACAGGAAATTGAAATCCATTTTCTCCTATGTGTCTGCACAGAGAACTTCCATTAGACTACTCCTCTTTAGCTAAAAGGAATTTCTCCTTCTTGAAACATAGGCACTGGTCTTTTACTTGGCTTAATTAAAATTCTGCAGGCACATGTTAAATTGTATCAGTAAACTGTTACAGTTATGAAAGCTTTTACACCATGAAGTAGTATCTGCCTCCCACAAATACAGTCCAAACAAACAGCAAGGATATCAACTGCTAACATTAACCAATCTAGAAGGGTGGTTTTGTTTGATATTAGCACATGCTGCCTCTTGAGATTTTGAAGGGCGGTGTGAACAAACTTGATAAACAAGTAAGTCTGAAGAAGCTTTGAAGACAAAAGCTTAAGATTGCGCAAACCATTCTGGCAGAAAGCAGTGAACTTTACAGTTAATAACAAATCTGTATAAATTCAACATTTATAGTGGGAAGAAAGTGAAGTGTTAGTATGGCGGACTAAGCACAAGACAAGGAGCTAGAAACTTGAGCTCAACTATTAAATATTTATTGTTTGTATTACTATAGCATATAGGGCCCCTAACACCAGCTCTAAAACTAATGACTTCTGCAGTCTTAGGCAAGTAATTCACCCTCTCAGTTTCAGATTCCTCATTGGAGCACCTAACTAACTCACTGTAAAGTTGGCAGTATTAATGTTTGTAAAGTGATCTAAAAATGAAAAGGTCTACATATCATTACTTATAATTATAAAACAAAGACACAGAGGAACATATGCTTGTCATAAAGAATTAATACACAAAGAATTTAATAATATAACAAATTGGAAGAGGGTTACCTAAGAGCACCAGTTGTAGCAGAACGAGGCTGTCTCTGACTTTTTAAGGCACGAAGTTTGTCTCCTTGTGTCATGCCATTCTTAGATTCCAACTCTGCACTGCCTTCGTTGTCATTCTAAAAGAAAGGGAAGGTGCATTCTTATAAAAATACAAAATCTTCAGAACAATCATCTTACTTCAGTGCCACAAAGATTACTTCTGCTTTGCAGAGACTACATTTTAAGTCAGATAGCGCAATTACAAACAAACTAGGGCAATACTACCTAGATGGTGGGCGCATAACTGGTTGGCAAACCATTCTCACAGAGTACATATCAGTATTTATGTCAAGCCAGAAGGGCTTATTGAGTGGGATGCTACAGGGTTCAGTTATACGCTCAGCTCTGTTCAATCTCTCTCTCTCTCTACATATATTTTAGAGGTCTGTGCGTACATCTGTGGTGTGTCTTCAAGTCCGTTTGTTCAAGAACTCTCCTAGACAGTAAAAGCTAGGACCACCAAATTTGGTATGACCTTTCCTTTTCGCTTAATTTAAAACATCAGGGTTTGGTTGTCCGAGGAAAACCAGAAGTGCCAGGAAAGGGACTGTTTCCATAACATGCTGTACCACCAAGGGAGTGGCCAGCAGGGCTGGGGCTCTGCCATCTTGCCTGTCAGCACACTGTGTAAGTAGCTCCCCTACCCCAAACCCTCCCCCCCACCCAGACCTTGGCTGCAGCACCAGAGGGAGAGAAAAAGGACAATCTCAGGAAAGTCTGGAGGGAGAAAAAAGGCCGCTGGTGGCCCGGGGGGGGGGGGGGGGGGTGTTGATGGCTGGTGGGAGAGAAAAGACCTGTGCTGGATGGAACCCATAACCTAAGCTCCTCCTCGCCCCTCAATGCTCAATCTTGCACCCTTCAGCCTCCTGCACTGGCCCCTCAATCTCCAAGGCCCTGCCCTGAATCCTACACTTCCCCCCCCACAGCCAGAGCCCTACCCTGAAGGACCCGGGGAACACCAGGTAAGTCTTTTAGTATCTTCATAAATGATTTAGATAATGGCATGGGGAGTACACTTGTATCCGTTGATGTGGATATCCATGGATCATTTTTGCAAATGCAGATGTGGATACAAATTTTGTATACATGCAGGGCTCTACTTACAAAGTTTGTGGACCAAACTTGGAGGGGCTGCAAGTGTTTTGGAGGACAGGCTAAATTCAAAATTATCTGGATAAACTGGAGAAATGGTCTAAAGGATGAAATTCAATAAGGACAAATATAAAGTACTCCACTTAGGAAGGAACAATCAGTTGTACACATGCAAAATGGGAAATGACTGACTAGGAAAGAGTATTGAAGAAAGGGACCTAGGGTATATAATGAATCACAAGCTATTACTCAACAGAATACTACTGTTGCAAAAAAAAAAAAAAAAAAAAGAAGATACATCATTCTGGGATATATTTGCAGAAGTGTTGTAAGCAAGACAAGAGAAGTAATTCCTCTCTACTCTGTGCTTATTGAACCTCAACTGGAGTACTGTGTGCACTTCTGGATTGCCACATTTCAGGAACGATGTGGACAAACTGGAGAAAGTCCAGAGAAGAAGAATAAAAATGATCAAAAGTCTAAAAATATATGGGAAGATAAAATGGGCTTGTTTAGTCTGGAAAAGAGAAGGCAGAGGGGACATGATGACCGTTTTCAAGTACAAAAAAGATTGTTACAATGAGGAGGAAGAAAAATTATTCTCCTGGGGATAGGACAAGAACCAATGGGCTTAAATTGCAGCATGGGAAGTTTAAGTCCTCTCAGGATGGTTAACCACTGGAATAAATTGCTTAGAGAGGTTGTGGAATCTCCATTAGACATTTTTAAGAGCAGGTTAGACAAACTCTTGATACTTAGTCCTGCCATGAGTGCAGGGGACTGGACTAGATGACTTCCCGAGGTCCCTTCGGCCATGTCTACACTATAGATAAGATCAAAGCTGCCGCAGTGAATCTTCTGGGATTAGAGTTAGCGGGTCTAGTGAAGACACGCTAATTCGAACTGAGAGGGTGCTCCTGTCCATGCTAGGCTTCTACGAGGACTAAGAGAAGTTGAAGGAAGAGTGTGCTCCCCTCTACTTCCCGCTGTGTGAACTTCCCGAAGTATCTTAACATCAACATTCAAGTTAAGATACTTCGACTTAAGCTACACAATTAACATAGCTGAAGTTGCGTATCTTAATTCAAACTTATCCCCTAGTGCAGAACGGAGCTTCCAGTTCTATAATTCTACGATTCATTGAATCATGGCACACTGCTATGCCTGTGCAGTATCCCACTGACTTCAATGGGGCACTATGGAGGCATACATCCACAGGATACAGCCTTAATTATGTACTGAGTCACAGATCAGTGACATAAAATACTGGAAACTAAACAGGAAATATTTTGTAGTGGATATTTTAATAGCATATGCAGGATTTGATCCTACCCTAATGAATTAAAGGAGTTTGCCATTAACTTCAATGGGAGCAGGATATGATTGATACTGAGGAATCTAATAAGCTACAGATCATCTTCCATTGATCTTTGAATTTAATTAAAAAGTAGTACAAGTTAATGTATTTCTGACTCAAGATCTTCTGTGTAGCAAAAGTTAGGTATATTTCCCACAAAATTAAAGTATGATCCAAAAAGCCCTTTAGTAAATAGCACAACAGGAAGAATAAAGAAAGCAAAGATTCAAATGCCTTAAATTACAATTTGATTAGGACAAAAATATGAAAAATTGCACACTATAATAATGAGGAGACATTAAATGAAACGAGAAGAAAAAGTATGTCTGGTTCCAAGATCCCAGAAAGTTTGCTCTAGGGATGTGAAAGTGTAACCTTGTATGTGGTTAACCTTCATGGTTACACGCAGACTCCCTGCACACAGCAGCTCCCAGAGAGCCTTTTCCCCCATGCCTGGGGTGGGAGAAGGCAAGTGGGAGCAGGTATGCGCAAGGAGACCACTTTTAAGTTAGTTCCTCACATATACAGGCTCCCGGGGAATCCCCTGCCCCCCACATGTAAATTTTCAGCGGTTACAGTTATTTAATAAAACACATTTTAACATCCCTGTTTTGCTCTTTTCTAAAGTTGTGGCAGACACAATCAACAATTACAATTTTCAAAAGAACTTGGTAACAGCAGTCATACAAACAGCTTGTGCCCAGCTTTATCACAGATTAATGCCTCTTTTCACTCTTTTCTTATACAAGCTCTGAATACAACAGTCATGAAGAATACCAGACCTACTATGGGATCTTCCATTAAAACTGGACTGATACATTATGCTGAATGTCCACTTAGACACAGATTCTATTTTTTTTTTAGCCAGATACATTAAAATTGCTTCAAAAGCCATGCATTTAACATTTTAACACTGCAATAATTTTTAGAAATATTTATTGGAGATAAAATCTAAATTAACCTAGTTTTAAACTTCAGTAATTTAACTCCTTAAAAATATAGTAAAAGAGCAACTTAGTTATGTACTGTAGAAATCAAGTTTTTATAGAAAGCCTAAACCAAATTACACGGCAGAAAGAACAAACAGCATGCCCAAAATAAATTCTCTTAATTATTTAAAAATAACTATTACAACTCAAAAAATCCAAATAGATTTTTTTCAAATGTAATACAGAAGTTAAAACAATTCTTTTCACTCAAAACACCACCTACATAATTTGTTTTAGAATTTTATTTTGTTTTCACACCAAAATTAAAACTCTCTGAAAAGAAGTTGAAAACAGAGCACTATGAAACAGAAAACTGGCTAAGCAAAGCAGGAATTGATACTCCTTTTATAATTATTTCAATACAGAAATATTTACAGAAAGGAAATACTGAAGAACTTTAACTATTTTATGGATAACACAGATGACAAGGCTACTGCTTCAGTATCCAAGATCCCAATCCACCTGATTTCTAACCAAGCCAGTGCACTACGCCTACCCAGCATGTTCCAGCTGCCATGAAATACTGGGATCATCGATTGGTTACCACCTGCCAGGGAAAACTGGAGGGATTTGTTTCTGGCCACTTGCTGGCTGATAACCATTTTTGCTTTGTTTCAATTCCACTCCTTCCCACTCTTATATAATATGGTGTATCTCTTATGATATTAGGGAGCTATGCTGATCACCAAATTTTTGAGGTCTGGGAGGGATGTTTCCCACATATTAAAAATTGGCAAATGGCTATGTAGACCGTTTCACCTTCCACTCAACATTCCAATATCTGGTTTACATTACACATGGTGCAATTCTGAGGGATTCCAGTATGGTGATTGGGTTAAGAAAAGGACTCAGTGCAAGGTCCCTGTAACTCAATGGGCTGCTTGGGTATGGGCCCCACGCATGAGCAGTATGCAATGTCTCCATGCATCATGCAGCCTGGGGCTCTCCATTTCTCATCTTTGCTACCTGCAGTGTGGATGAGGGAAACGTGTTGGGACGATAGCTGCAAGCCTGATGGTGTAAGGGGGACATTGCTGTCATTCTTCCCATCAGGTTTGTAAAACTCAGAGTCATTGGTGCCCAATTAAATTTGACTGTGGAATAGACCTCTCGAGTATTTTAGGCATGCTTCCTCATTGGTTAATAGTTTAATAAAACTGTGGCCTCTGAATGTAACCATAATCTGGCATATGTCCTTTGTTTCTAGTAAAGAAATGGGCAAAGATTTTTTCTGAAAACTTGTAAACAATATCTTGTGAATGCCTACAACATCTGCAAACAAAATCTGAGACAATCATAAGCCCTTTCCATTTCTAGGTCTGTTTTCTTTAATCGGATGAAATCACAACCATCAGAAACAGACAAAGTAATGGAGGTCAGAAAAGACAAAAAATTGTGATGGGGCAGTTTTTTACTAATTTTTTCATTTTAGTTCTGCAACTATTTCTTAGCTTATTAACTCTGTAACTAGAGTCCAATATACAAACAGACAAGAGAGTTTAAACTGTGCACTTGCAAAAATGGTTGATCAAGGCCCATGTGAACATTTTAGTCCTGAAACTACTCCCAAAGGGACAGCAAACACTGGCTCTAAGGAACTGGTAGAGGAAATCGATTCCTCTGGCAAAGCCCTCAATTAAGAATTGTCTGACTACAACGCAATGAGCTCCAGGTATCAGACTACAACATCAACATTAGAAGATCCTAAAAGATGCAGCAGTGCACAAGAAATAAACTGTCCCAGGGAACTAGAAAGTTACAATCTTCACAGATCCTAAGCAACAAACTGAATGACAGCTGGACACAAACAGCTGCCAGACAGAAGACAGAATATATCAGTGCTGTAGAGTGACCCAGTCTCATAAGGCAAAAAGGAGTACAGGAGAGCTGACAGTTTCTGAAAGAGACAGTACTAAAGGTGAAACAGCAAATTATTCTGAAACAAAGGAAAACAGGAAGAATAGTAAAGCTCAGGAATATTGTAATGACCTGAAAAATCAAAAAAGGAATACTGCAAAAAGCGGAAACTGACAAATTGCTAAGGAGTACAAAAGAATAGCACAAGCACGTAGACACAAAATAAGAAAAGCTAAGACAAAATACTTTAAACATAGTAAGGAACATAAAAGGCAAGGAAAAGAGGCTCTACAAATAAACTAGGAGCAAGAGAAATGTGAGGGAAAGTGCAGGTCCTTTACTTAGCTGGAAGGAGAGCTAATAACTGATTACATCAAGGCTGAGCTGTTTAATGCCTATTTTGCTACACTAAAGACAGCGGACCAACGAGAAAACCTCTCCACACCTTTCCTCTATGATCAGAATCACAAAAAGTACACGGATTCATTTACACTCCTTGCTAAGTATTTGAAAATCAGCCAGCTGGAGATGAGTACTGTGGCTACTCAAGTGATTGGGAGAGCAATTAAGTGCTACCTTGTAGAAAAAAGCACTACTGGGAAAGTGTAGGTGATAGAATAATTCAGAATTATATTGAAACCAGAACAAAATCTAGGTTTCAATAGAACTGTCTGGAAAACTAAGTTGACTGAATCAATGCACTTGTCAAAGTCACACAAGGCATGCCACCTCCTAGTTCAGTGAGTAGTGGCCAGCTTTTGGGTTTTTTGTTTTTGTTGTTGTTTAAATGCTTTCCTCTCCTCACAATACTATAAAGCAGGTAGTTACCATATTCTTTAGCCAACATATTTACCAATGCTGCTATTCTCATCCTATCTTATCAAGAATTTAATATTGAATTTACTTTTTGAAATAGATAACAAATAAGCTTTAAGTTTCTTTGTATTATTTATCATAAATATTCATGTGGCCCAAATATTTTTCCTCTGAATCTATAATTCATTTTAAATTCTTTTTCCTTTATCATTATTAAACACCAAGAACATTCTTTTTATTTTTATTATCCTCATTTAATATGTGTATTTTTAAAGGATCCATTTTCTTCTTCAATTCATATGTGATTTTAACAGTCATTATACTATGGAAAAAAAGCTTTAAAATTGGATATAGTTAATTATTAAAACTTATGAGTCCCATCCTTTTGGTGCATGATTCTACCAGTGAATGCTAACTTCCCCACTTTGTTCTAAGTTTTATGCTTTACTAAAACTCACACTGATTGAAAGGTCATCCAAACTAGAAAGAATTTTATTCACAGTTCCGTCATCAACTGATTGTTTTTTCTGTTTGGATCGGAAGACATCTCCTTGGATCCACAATGTTGCTTGCTTCCTGTTTAAATTAAACCAAAACCAATTAGTATCAACAACAAATTTACATGCAGCCAAAACTAGTGAGAGACACATCAAACCATCAACTGAAAACATTCTGTCTTTCATATATACTCATAAATGCATCCTATAATTAATGGGTACATCTCTTCTTTGGTAATAAATAAAAAAGTAATGGCTCAGATATGAATCCCTGTATGGTTATGTGCGTTAAATATATATATTACATTTGTCTCTTTTCCTCCAAAATACTTCAGGTTTTTGTTTAAAAGAAGCTTATCTGAATCAGAAAGACAAACAATGTACTGCAGAACCCAGTCATTTTGGAACATGTTAAAACCACACACATACCACACCAGGGAAGTAACCGATAAGCCTCAGCTCCCCGCAGACAGCCTCCCATGGAGCAGCCTCTGTCCACGGCAAGCTTGGGTCTGCCACAGACAGGCTGCTCTGAGGTAGCAGCCCCTGTTCACAGGGGGTCTGAGCTCTCTGTGGACAGAGGCTCAGACATCTCCCAGCATAGTCAGGGGCTACTGCTGCAGACTAGCCTCTGTCCGCAGGGAGCTCAGACTTCTAGTTTTTAAACTGGCTCCCCTCGCAGACCAGCTCCCGCCTGCCACCCCACACTGCTGCTTCTAATACAGAGGCAGCAGTGGGAGTAGCAGGGTGCTCCCTGGGAGTGGGGCCAGGAGTGCCCTGGCTTCTGTCCCCGCCTCAGGGGATTATCGAATAGTCGTGTCTGCTAAGATTTCATGTGGTTACATGACTATTCAATTACATGATTTCTAACATCCCTAACACACACAACGATCTTGCAAACTGTATATAGATTAAACTGGAAGTTCTTTAGTACAAAAACTGTTTTTGTTGTGTGTGTGCACAAATGCCTACAGCAATCTGCAGCTTATAGACTAGGGATGTAAAATTTTGATTATTTGGCTAATCGAATAGTCGATGCAATTCGCATTGACTATTCAATTAGTCAATAAGGGCGCTTTTGCCTTCCCCAGGCCTATTGCTACACTTCAAAGGTGAAAGTGCTGTGGGGCACGGGGCCAGCAGGGGACTCGAGCAGTCCCCTGCTGGCCCCATGCTCCCCGAGGTGTTTCAAAGCAGCAGCACTGCATGGAGCCGGGGTCAGTTGGGGACTGAGTCCTCAGCTGACCTGAGGCTCCATGTGGCATTTCAAGGCGGCAGCGCCGCATGGACCCTGGAGTCAGCAGAGGAGTCCCCAGTGGACCCCAGGCTCCACGCGGCGCTGCCACTTTGAAATGTGTATGTAGCCTGGGCCAGCTGAGGACTCCCAACAGCTGGGTTGTACGCAGCATTTCAAAGCGGCAGCGCCACATACAGTGGTGCCATTTTGAAGCACACCTTTTTCTCCCCCACCGCCGCTGCCTCTTTCTGATAGAGGCAGCAAGGGGGAAGGAAGTGACTAGTCGACTAGTCATTCACATCCCTATTATAGACACTACTGTGTTCCATATTAGTAATAATAATGCAGAGGAGATGAATAAGAGAATTTTTAGTATCACATTTCTGTAAGGAATTTTCTCCTTATTCATAACAAATAGATAACACTTCTCTCATGTGGAATTTGCAGATTGTCCAGCAAGGCCCATGCTTCAACTCAGGCTACCAGAAGAGATTTTGCAACACTACAGAAACACTTCAGGATCTGAGTATTAGCATTCAACAACAACTTGAAATTATATTAACAAGAGGCAATTACATTTTTAGTCTCTCTATAAACATTCATTTTGGTACAAATTGTGTTTTAGTCATTTACCAGACTTTCATGCTAGTTGAATGAAGATGGAAGCTACTATCAAAGAAAATGATCGGGTAAGAAATTTTTTATATTGCTGCATAGGTAATCTCCTCATTCATAACAAATGGAAAGTAGTGATACACAAAAATGTGGAGGGTTAAGTGAGGGGTTAGTAAGTAAAGTACTAATCATTATAGTAGAATAAGCAAAAACCTGTGCCTCCCAATACAAGGCAAAAGCTCTGTAATTTAAAGAACTATTTGGAAACACAGTAGCATCTTCCTACCAAAGGATGCTTCCTGCAGAGGAATAGAAACCTTTGACTTTCTTCTTCAGGTAAGGGCCCAGACACTTTCGTCACACAATTTTTAGAGGTTTAGGAATGCCTAGTTATGCCAAAGAAATGCTGAGGATTAGAACAAAATCATAGGAGAACTATTTCCCAGGAAATGTTTTAAGAAGAACCTACCATGGGCAGAAAGATTTCTGGGAGCTGTAAGAATAATTTTTTCTTCATGATAAAAGGAGTGTGGGTTCTTGTGATGGCAACTAGAAAGGCCACACACAAGCTTTTCTAATCTGATATTATTTAATCTTGACATCATTTGGAGAGTCCAATATACAGTAAAACTCCAATAGTCCGGCATCCAATAGTCCGGCACTCCTGATAGTCCGGCATCAAAATGGCAAGAGCCTAGTGAGTGAGCTTCGGCAAAAAATGAGTCACAAGGTAACAGTGGCAGCAGTTGAACTGAGCAAAAAGGGTAAAAAAGGCTTAAAAAAAAACTAAAACATTACGGTATACTGTATACAGTATGTACAATAAAAAGGGTTAAGAACACTTTATATACAGTATATAATGTATACAGTGTATATATATAACCTGCTTATAGTACCTCCTGATAGTCCGGCATATCTGATTATCCGGCACCACCTAAGTCCCATAGGTTCCGGATTATCGGAAGTCTACTGTACCTGCACTAAGAATGCTGGTAGGGCTGTTACCTACTTTTCTCAGATGAGTCCTACAATCCTGGGGAAACTCTAGTGTAGCTCATGTGCAAAATGTCATGATGATTAAAATCTGTATAACAGAAACATCTATAGGCTGCTTCCATCTGTGGGCACTGTAAAAATATAACACAGAACATCCCTGCCCCAAAGTAATTATTGTTTGTCATCATATCAGAAATTGAATTTGACAAGACCAAAAATATTTTCTAGCTGAGTTCTGTCTTGATTCCAAAATGTACCAATGAAATTAATGAAGAACTGATGTGTTACACTTTTCCTTCAACATCTGGCTGCTAACAGTGATTGGTCTATGTGTGGATGGAGAAGAGGTCCTTGCTTTGAGAGGTCTGGTCCTTTGTTGCACATAGAAAGGAGATTCTTTGACTGCTTAACAAGTCCAAAACAACTGCCTTTTAGGCCAATGGTGGTCTTGAAGAAGGAGACTTCATTTCTCTAGGGTTAAAGACATTAGATTCTTTTTGTCTTCCATTACCTCAGTCAAGGCCTGACCTTTATAGGTAGGGATTCTGGCTTCAGGGCAACAAGCTAATTTCTAAGCCAGAGGAAGGCAGAGAAAACTTCCCATATGGGAAAGCTGTTCCATCAAATTCACTACAGAGTTTGATGGACCTTCTTCCGATGCAGCTGCTACTCTGGTTACTGTCATACAGAACACTGGACTCAATGGACCATAGTAGTCAATCTTGCATGGATATTTTCATATTTTTTTTCAGACATGCAACTGATAGATCTCTCAAAATTAAGTAAAAAGATGCACAGCCTGAGATTTGGTAAATTTGTACAGTAGAGGGTGAGAGGTGGAGAAAGTGTTAGATGATTCCTTATTTCTAAGTGAGGAATCATAACCCCAGGATCACCTAGTATTTCACATACACATCCCACATTGTGAAGCTTGTTTCCACAATGAGCATGTAAAGACTCAGAGTGAAAACTGGATTGGCTTTCAGTATATTGTCTGTATTTACCTAACAAGAGACACTCAGATATGTACTGGGAATGGTGCTTAACTTTGCATTGCATACAAGTGGTTCCATGATCTTATTAAGACTTTCTTGAGAAACATTCTCTGAAGTCCTGCTCAGGGAATGATATCAATACATATCAATAAACAGTGCTAGTAATCCTACCTGCTAGAGATAGCTGGTATGGATGACTACTGTCAGGAATGCAATTAAGTTTTAGATTTTTGCAAATCTTTACAGTGGTGGTAAAATTATTCTTTGTAGCCACTGAGTTTGGAGCCATACCTCTTGACATGTATATATATAAAAAAAGCCAGCATGCTACTACAAGGATTTGACCAGAATGTGAAGCTGTAATCTTTCACATTGAAAACAAGAATCCTACACCTAGACAAATAAACACTTGCTAGTCACCAAACGGATGTGCTTTACTAAGTATAGGGAATATTTTGATCTGAATGGCTACAGTTTAGGTTTAAAAATTTCTAAACGTCTTCCTTGCTCTTATGACCTATGGAAAGTCCTCTTTCTGAGCGTGTGATGTGTTTTCACTGGTGTGTGAATATATAGGAAATATAGGAGTATTTCAGAAGAAACATAGTACCACTCAGTAAATCAGGAGATAGTTTGAACATGAGAAAGCATTTCTCACTTATGTTTCTGTAATCCTATAGTGTAGCTGCACATGGAATGTGCTTGTACAGTAGGTACAGACTTCTCAAGGTGCTCCTTACAATCTAATGTGGAGCCAGCTCATGAAGATGGGGAGGGGCAGAGAAAGACCTCTAGCTTCTCTTCATATTCTGATCTCCTTTCCCTGTCAAGTAATGGTCCGCAGGTAGCAAGCAAGAAACAAGCACAATATTTATTCCTCTACTGTCTGAAATCTGAGCACTTTTCCTTGGGAGAACCAACGTTCATGGGCTAAAGCTAGGAAGGCACAATACCTATTATATTGCAGCCTGAGGTAGGGCTTCACAGGAGTAACAGCTTCTCTGCATGCCCACATATCCTACAGGGTGAAGATGGGACTGATACCAAGCACACTGAAGGAACTTTACAGAGAACAAAAAAATCCCAGCTTCTACTTTGTCTGGTGTGAAGGCACAGAAGAATGGGTTTAAATCCCGATATTTATTCCACTTGCTCATTAACAAAATGAAATCATGCCTTACAAAGACTATATTTGCTTTTTATTTTGGATCTGGAACCTCTAGAGTTTGTAAGATTTATTCCTGAGCTGGCTCAAAGGCTTCTCCTCTCCTTGGAAATCCTCATCTTCCTCAATGAGCCTTCCCACAGCAGAGTTGTGGTTTGGGGATGGTAAGTAGGAGGGAGACAGGAGAGGGCATGACAGTTTAACTCAAAGCACCATATGTTGGCAGAGCGAAGATCAGTGTCTAGTAGTAGCAGGGCACAGTTCATCCTGCGAGGCTCCTGAAAAACCATCTTATTAGCACCTATTAGACTTGGCTTAATGAGTGCAGGACTTCTTTGCTACTGTGATGGGGGTACAGGGAGCTTGCTAAGAGGTGCTGTTGCACTGGAGGAACCAAAGAGCTAGAGCATCAATGCTCCAGTGATCCTTCAGCTCAAGAGAGAGTAGGAAGGGTTAGACGCTCACATGAAGTTGCTACTGCATAATAATGAATACAAATTAAAGTTACGAAATAAAACTGAACAGCCAACTTGTTCTGTTGCCAGAGAGAACTCTGGCATGAGAGAACAGAGGCATGAGTTGATGGTGGAGCTTAGTTGGTGGCACCTCCAGCAACAATGCTGTATTGCTTCTAAAAAGCACAGGTCAGAAAGAGTATCCATTAGTGATGAATGCAGAGAGAAGCTGTGCAGCAGAAAATTAATTTACCTTTTTATTTATATAATCTGGAAGTCTATTATAAAATGTGGTTGTAAGTGGAAGGACTAATCTGCTAGCTAGGGAAGAAAATCATGCTTCAAATAACTCAGCCTCTGTTCTCTTCTTATGTCTTTATTAATAAAATGCAAAACAAACCAAAAAAAGCTACCAGTCTCACCACCCACCAGGATCTTGTCATAGCCCTTGTCTTTTGGACTTCAAAATGCTTACATCCCCTTCTTCACAGCCTTCCCTAGCCAGCCTGCTCCCTGCAGGTGTTCCCTGTCTCAAGCCTTCTGCCTGACAGGTGTAGAGAGCTCCCTTCCAGTCCCTTTCCATTCCCCAGGTATCTGCGTACAGGGACCAAGGCTTGTAACTGTTTTTAGTGCCGCCCATTAATATTTGAAAGCAAACTTACATAGTCTAATAAAAATGGTCAGACAGATCATTTGAAAGTTCAGTCCTCTTACCAATAATGTACACTGTGGCACAGAGCCCAGTAAACAGTCTCTACAAAACTACTCTCAAGTTGATTTTTTTGACACTTTACTGCTAAGAAAAGCAGTGGCAAACTGAAGCAATGCATTTTCTCCTACCTACTTCATTTTCCTCACAGAAACTAAACACCTTTTTTATTTTCAACATGAAAATCATTACCTAAGTCCCAGAGATGAGTGACCACCACAAAAGCATATGAAGAAGTGAACTGGAAACCTTTTATTCCTCATCTAACTCATTCCTTTGTATAGGCTTAAAATATGAATATAGCATATCTATAAAATCAGTGATAAAGATGGACTATATCAGTACAATTTAAAATAATTTCAAACAATATTACCACACATACCAAATATTTGCATATTTGCCAGCAGGTGTGAACTATTTACCTGAGGTGATATATTTCTTTTGGTTCTAGATGTAGACCACAGAGTTGTATAGTATTTTATATAATGTGCTTAATGGATAGCATGAGAGTAAATGTTAAACAACTAACTCTCTTGGCCACCCTTCTCTGGTTAGCAGGAAGGAACTGTCTTTCAGGCCATTGGTCGAGTTGCATCAGGTAGACTGTGTCTGTTATCTGATGTCAAGGCAGAAAGAGATCAGAAGGATTCCTGCAATTTAGTATGATCACACTGTTGCTTCAAGGAATAACTAGAATATAGACTGTGGTGTAAAAGAGATATAATAAATAACTAAAGTTTTGTACTAACAAGAATTGGTATTAGAATTAGGTTGTATACTTTACAAAGGCAATTATATCCCTCTGCCTATGTGAAGCAATTATGTGGGGGAAGGGGAGGTGTGAAGGAGTGAATGTGCGCAAGGAATGTGAGTATTTGAAGAGAGCGAGAGATAAAAACTTAAAGGTTACCGCAGTGTCCAGATGACCCAAAGGGGGAGTTAAAGACTCGGGAGCATCAAGACACTATCTAATGGGCCCTGGATAAAAGGGAGACTGGTGCAGGACAGATAGACGGCCTTGGAGTTAAAGGCAAGCACCCCTAACTAAAACAGATAACACAACACGCTGATATAAAAAACAACTTCTGGATAAACAGATGTTACACAAACTGATTAGGAGCTGACAGTGCACATTGCGTAGAACTGAATGGAAGAAAAGTGCTATAAAAGATGGGTGTTTTGCATGAATCTTCCGGTCCCATCTTGTCAAGCTTAGAGCACCTGTCCGGACTGGCAGAAGCCCTGCATCAAACCACCTAGCCAGTGACTATAATATCAACAAGGTAGGTGTGTGTTTGTGTGTGTTGCACTATATGCATATGCTAGAATAATGTTACATTATCAATAAATGTGGCATTCTGCCTTATCCCCCTGAAAAAGATTTAAAGTATAACACAACTAATAAAAGTGGAAGCATAACACATAAATCTCACTATGAGCTCCTGCATACAGCTCCTGTTAGAGAAAAAAAATGTGACAACTTCAGCAATAAACAAAAAAAAGAGATTGGATTATCTGCATCAGAGAAAAGCTCCCAGTGGGAGCTCAGATAATCAGTAAATACAGCAGGATTAGACAGCTGAAAAAGTGTTCCTACATAGAGTGAGGAAAGTCAGTATCCCATATACTTAAAGAATGATCTGAGATTACACAGCTGCTGCTGTCAACCAAGTTAACTCAGAAGAACATGGTGGGAATTTTTAAAACAAAAACAGCCAATATAGGATATGGAGCTGTAGCATAAACACACTCTTTTGGTCAAAGAGGAACCCTGACATTGCTTCAATAAAAAGTAGAACAAATAACTGAAAATAAATCTGTATCTCTTTATGTATATCTGTATCTATATTATGTTTCTAGCTCTCTTGTTTGGAGAAGTTAACTGTCCAGATGAGAACAATGTTTTCTTCATCTATTTACAGCCCAAAGCAGTAACTCTTCAGTAAAGCATGAGCTGTTCCATTTATCTCTATGCTTTGTTCACTCTGAACACTAACAATATTTAAAATATCAAAACTGTTACCTATTTCACTGCTTCATGGTTTAACAAAAGTAGAATCCCAAGCAGAATCTCAAAGCACTTCCCATGTTTCCTCAGGTGCCAATACTGTACCCAAGTATTAAAACCATGAGCTCTGTTCTAACAATTTCTACAATTAAGTTTTGTGTTGCCAAATACAAAGATTTATGTCAGAGAAAGATTAAAAATATTAACTGTATTTATTGTGATACCCATTTTTATAACTCCCTTTTAAAACATCCCTGCATTTTACACTAAAATTTGCAATTTGCCACACTGGACTGCTGCAGAACACAGAGTCATGTCACACTGCCTAGATCCACTGAGTGAGTACTAACGCTCTGAGTAACAGGGTAGTTTGTGACTATATTGTATTTACATTTGTAGAAATAAATGTTAGTTTAGCACAATCTGTGACACACATGCAAAGCCCCCTTCCTGTTCCATGGAAATGGCTCATCCCCAGAGGAAGCTACTAAATACATTAGGGATGTGAAGGACTAGTCGATTATCGGATAAGCCAATACTTCTTGGATAGCCGACAAGCTTATCAACTAGTCGCTCCCCCTGCCTTTGTTGCCTCTATCAGAAAGAAGGGGGGGGGGAGAGAGAAAGGAGGTACTTCAAAGTGGCAGCGCCGCGTGGAGCCTGGGGCCACACCCTGGGCTACACACGATGGTGCCACTTTGAAACACAACTGCGGGAGCCGGGCAACAGGCTCCCACGGTGGCATTTCAAAGCTGCAGCATCGCAGGGAGCCCAAGATCAGCTGGGGAGTCCTCAGCTGATCCCAGGCTCCTTGCGGCACTGCCGCTTTGAAGCGCTGTGGAAGCCCAATCCTGGCGTTTCAAAGCAGCGCTGCCGCTTTGAAATGCCAGGAGGAGCCTGATGCTGGGCTCCACAGCTTTTCAAAGTGGCAGGTCCGCATGCAGCCCGGGGAGAATTTCAAAGTGGCAGCACTGCACGCAGCCTGTAACATATTTCTTTCTTGCAAATCAAAATCTCAGTTTATCACAGCTCTAGCCTTTATTTGAACCTAAATAATCAAAGATGTTTTTGGCATTGCTAAGCAATACCAGCCTCAAGCATTTAAAAAAAAATCACCATTTTGGCCATCGTTGTTCTATTATACTTTAGACAATTCTGAAACAAGACATATGCTTTAAGTTTTCATACTTCCATTTTATAATCTATCTTGATGAAGTTAATTATTCATTAATTTATTAAAGCTGATTAATTTATAAACCTTTTCAGAATCACTTTCTTTATTTTTCATAATGCTGAATTCATTAGACAAAGGACTGGCAAAGTCAACTGTAATGTCATTTTCATAATGCACTAAAAGCTTGCTATGAGAGTAGAGGTGAGTTAGAAAACCCATGAAGATTTTCCTACCCTTTTACAAGATGGCAGTTGCAAATTTTATTTTACTGATACCTGCATTTAAAATACAACTGTGTACACACTGTATACATGGTGCATATATCAGATATTTTACCATAATACTGGTGGCTGTTTTTCTAACAGCTGCAATTCTGTTAGCTTACACATTTCATTCTATGAATACATCAATACAGATTAACCTAACATCAAAATTTTAAAATCTGTGGGATTTGGTACATACAGATAATCCCTGATTTACGAACAAGTTACGTTCCAAACACTTGGTCGTAACTTGATCTGTTCATAAGTTGGACCCCATTCATTTAAATGTGACCGCGCTGTTAGTAAGTGTGGATCGCGTTCGTAACTCGGGGACCGGCTGTAATGCGCTTAATGGGAGGTTGATCATAAGGACAAACGGTCATAAATTGATGCGTTCGTAACTCGGGGACCACTTGTACTTGACTCATATGTGCTTGGGTTTGTATGTTGACTCTAAAAAACACTGGATCTGATTCTTTACTCTGTTACAACAATAATATAACAGAATTAAGTCTATTGTTTACTAGCTACCTCAGTAGCATCTTTCTGTGGCGATTATTACTGCTAAATTTAAATGTGAAAGGCAGTACATGATATGGCTGATTTTGTGTCTTACTTGACATTCAGAGCTTAAATAAACCAGTAGTTACCAAACTGTACTTCACAATGACAAAAGCGGAACAATAATGTTGCAGCTTTGTTGTCTCCCAAATGTCCTGAGACCAACAATATATTTTACATTATCTCACCTTCTCTGTCTCTGTAATAGTGGAACAGGTATCTGTCAGTCTTCTGGCAGTAATGTTGCCTATTACAGTAACTGTAAACTAGTTAAGGACTAATTTAGTTGCTCCAGAACATTTTTTTTAACATTAAAAAGAGCAGACACTTCTTTTGCAACTTGCACAGGTGCTTTAAGTCTTTATCAGGTGTTTCCGTGGTATAAATCCAATCACAATAAAGGCTGGGAGAAGCCACCCACATTGGAAAGAGGCAAAACCAAAGAATGGTGAAAAACAGATCAGAATAAAGATGGTTAGAGATAAAGGGATACTGGTAGTAGTGGCAGTCTTCTGTTAATACTATTACAGAAGTGAATTTAATTCTTGGGAAAGGCAGCTGATCATTTTAGAGAGTGAATTCCTTTATGCAAGGATAGGTATATCACAATACGAACGAAGGCAATGCAAAGTTCCTCCTGGGCTCTACCAAGAAGGCTCAATTAACTTTAACTTGGAGGTGCCACCATTAGAGAAGGTTGTCCTATTTTTTCCACACTAACTTTTTTGTTAAGACAACTAGTAAAAATGAAAAAAAAAAAAGAGTCAACTGACCGAGAACTAATATTAATAATTTTAAAGTAATTTTAACATTTTCATGCGGACATCACCATTTCTTATAGTATCTGTTAAAATGTCAGTTACTGCTTATTATTACTTGGAAGTTAATAAAAAAAAAAATCAACACCACCAAGCAAATCTAGGTGTTGAAACATCTGCTTTGTCTGAACAGTTATTACTTGGTGATGACATTTAAACTTGTGACCTTTTACTAAAGAGGATAAATAAACTAAGCCCAGTCATCTGATTTGCCAATCTGCCTATGCTATCATTCCAGGAAATTGCAAAAGCAAACTTTGTTTTATTACAAATCAATATAATCTACACTCTCTCAACTGTCCACATTTTATCTATCAGTTATGATGTAACATATGAAACAAACTACTAAGAAAATGCATACAAAATTTGCCTCCTCACATCATCTACTGTTGCCCAATTTTCTTTTCTTTTTTTAAATTTTGCATGGTTGTAAATGCAGTTACTCATTGTTTTTTCACTTCTCTAATACTCTGTTATAATAGCCAGTCCCCTCTGAGACCAGATGACCAATGCAACTCAGAAGAAAAACACTTTATGAATCAGAACAAAGTGAATTGTTTGGGGAAGTGGCCAAGGGAAAAACCTGCCAGATTGGAAGCAAAACAACCCTATCTGTTGCTGCTGCCTTAGGAGCTCTGGTCCAGAACCTGGAGTAGTGGGTGAGCTCAGGTTCTCCCCAAACCTCCCCCATGCCAACACACAGACTGCCCCATGAAGGGAGACTAGGATTAGGGATGTAAGTAATTAGTCGACTACCCGATAAGCCTATGTCTACTTAGTAGTCAAGTCACTACTCAACTACTCGCTTCGGGGAACAGGAGCCAGTGCTGGAGGAAGCTGGCTTTGGGTCCCCCTAGCACCATCTCTGTGGGGGAGGGCAGTGAAAGCAGAGGCGCAGCGAGGGACCCTGCATGAGCTGGGACTGCTTCAGTCCTGGCTCGTGCTGGGTCCCTGACTGCTGCGCCTCTGCTTTTTAAATGTAGTAAGAGCCGCCTGGCCTTACTACATTTAAAAGGCAGAGCTGAAATAGGGGGATCCAGGCAGCTCTTACTACATTTAAAAAGCAGAGGCACAGCAGTTGGGGGACCCGGTGCAAGCTGGGACTGAAGTGGTCCTGGCTCACGCTGGGTCACCCGCTGTGGCTCTGCCTTTTAAATGCAGTTAGAGTCAGGCGGCTCTTACTACATTTAAAAGGAAAAGCTGCAGCAATCCCAGAGCTGTCATGAGCTGGAATTGCTCAGTCCCAGCTTATGTTGCCCCCCAGGAGCTAACCCCACTGCGGCTCTGCAGTTTAAATGTAGTAGGAGCCGGGCTGCCTTCACGTCAAGCTCCTACTACATTTAAACTTCAGAGCCCAGCGGGGGTAGCGCGCACCCCCCTTATTGACTAATCGAGTAGTTGATGGAAATTGCATTTCCATTAAACACTACTTAACACCCCTAACTAGGACTATGGAGGAGTTTTCACCCTGAAACCATGAACTAGTCTGTGATGAGTATGGCTCGGTAAGTTGTGGTCCCTGCTTCTTTAAAGGGAAGGAGGCTGTGGGAAGGGCTACTGCAAGCCTCTGAGGCTAATACTATCTGCCAGTAGTGAGAGACCCATGGGGCATGGACAGAATTTTCCATAACACATGATTATTAAACGAATATTCAGGGTCCAAAGTCAAGCACTCAAAAATCAGGTAATGCCAGGATTAAGGATTCTTGTGCATATGCATTAAGATACCATCTTTAAAATCTTTATCACATATTTTTCCCCACATACTTTTTGCCCCAACAGTGACACCCTTTTCAATTTCTAACCTCCCAACATCTGCCTCCCTCTCAAAAAAATCCCAAAATTCAGAACAGTTTTAAATATAATAAAGGGAAATTGCCAGAGACTCCATAGATGTGTCACAATTGCTACTGATTTTATGTGAAAGGTAGTCAAAGAGTAAAGTGATGAGTGGTGCCACAAAACCCTATGAGATTATATAGCTTAGATTTGGTAGATACTACAAATAGGTAGAAACAGAGTTGGTTAGAAGCAGTAGACTCCCTAGAGTAACAAAAAGTGCTATACTTACTCTTCCAAAAAGTGTTGCTGGGGTCCTATAATTGAGCCTGGCCGGCATATTCTAACCCAAGCGATGACTTCAGCATGTGTGAATCTATAATGTTTCATTATGTAACAGGCTATCAATGTTCCTGTTCTCCCCAGACCAGCTATAAGAGACAAAATCATTAAAATAACTATTTATATACAAATACATATATACAACACTTAAGTATTTTGAAATCAAAATGTTCCCCCTCACCACTATCACATCTCCATATAGCAATTTCATCCATGCCACTTATGTTTCTTACAGAATTTGCTATGTTTTAGAAATAAAGCTAGCCAGATACCTAAACAAGCACCAAATTGTTGGAAGTTTGTTTTTGTAGAAGTGTTTATGAAAACAAGGAAGAAAGGTAGAATTGTGGATTTCATTATGATTTCACCAGTAAAACTTTTTAGATTATAACTTGCTTTTGCAATTTATTTCAATAATGATTTTTTAAGGGAAGTTTTTAATTGTTATGATTACAAGATATGAAAATGTATCTAATATCCTATAATAAATGTTAAAAAAGCAAAATGCATTACCTGATAAAGTAAAATCTAAGTTTTAAGACTGACTAGTTTACAAGCTCTGGCCCAAATCCTGTAAACACTTCAGCATGGGTGTGAAAACATTTAAATATTGGCAGGATTGAGACCCAAACTGACTTTCTGATCACTATATCATGTTATTAAGTGAGCACTCATTCAATTTAAATAAAGGGGATGTGAACAGGGGCTCTAAGCAGCCCCTGCCTGCGGCCAGCCAGGATGCCCCGCAGGCAAAGGCTGCTCTGGCATCCTGGTCAAAGGAGTCCCTGCTTGTGGGGCACCCAAGCCCGCTGCGGACACAGGCTGCTCTGGCTAGGATACTGGACCTCTCCTCTGTCTAAAATTTTAATTGGATACATAATCTATCATTTTTTAGTAATCAAATATTGATTAAGTCCCTCAATGCTACAGCTAACACAAAACTTCATGCCAGGTAGAATATAAAGATTTATTATGTGCTACCCAGTACAGGCTGGACTTCCCTGATCCAGCACCCTCGGGACTTGAGTGGTCCCAGATGAGGGATTTTTCTGGACCAGGGGAGGTCATTTCAGGCCCCCTACTGCCAGCCCTCCCTGCTGCCCCTTCCCCCCCGGGCGTCCCAGCTTCCCCCTCGCAGCCCAATTGAGCCGCGTGTCAGCTCCTGGCTCCCCCCTCGGAGCCCCACTGAGCCGTGTGCTGGTTCCAGGGCCCCCACTCTCCTGCAGTGCTCCGGCACTCTCTGATCGTGGAACATCCATGGTGATGCCAGACCATGGACATTGCCAGACCAGAGCACCCCAGATTTTAGAGGTGCAACCTGTTTTAAGTTATGGTGCAATGTACTTGATGTTTTAATCTTTTTCAGGCTACATCAATAACTGCAAAATTGTATTTTACAATAAAAAATTATGTTCTTCAGACAAAATTTACAGTAGCAGTTCAGACGCACGAAAAGGACTGTGTACCTCTTAACATCTACTGACCTATTTTCCATAAACACTAGAGAGAGATTTTTACAAAATAAACAAACAAAACAAACAGAAGCAGCATCATTACACAGAATAAAAAAGAAACCCTGCATAGCACTGAGTGGCAAATAATGTAATGTATAATTGTCATGCTGGAGTAAAATAATTTAATGTGAACCCTGAAAAAGGAAGACAACCTGCACAGGATCAAAAACACTTAAGTAAAATTATTTTCAGGCAAAATGCTTTTTCATGATTAATGAGGATTTATTCTTATTTTGAACTGCAAACTCATGAGTACTCTGTAAGGTTTTTACATACCTTTACAGTGTACAGCTATAGCACCTTCGGCATTCTCGCAGATGTTCAAGAACCGTCGCACTATACTGTCACTTGGTGTGCTTCCATCTATGAAGAACAAGTCATAATGCTCAAAGCCAGCATCTGTAAAACGTTTTGCCTCATAGATCTTTTTGTTTAGTCTTACAATTGATGTAACATTGTGCTTCCTGAAATAGGGAAAGTAGGCTTCAGGTGCATGAAGAGGATAACCTAAAAGATGCAAAAAAAAAAAGAACATTTACCCATTAGTAAATCTCTGAAAACTATCTTGACACACACAAACCAAACCTCCTTAACCCCCCCCCCACAAATTAACACATTTTAAATGAAAAACATTTTATTAGTGTGCTGTTAACAATCACGTTTAACATCTTAATAAAGATAAATGTATCTATTTGCAAGAACATGTTAAGTTTTGTTAAAAATTAACAAAAAGATTTAGCCTGAGGTTTATAAAGCTATTATTCTTACAGACAAAGGCATCAGAAGATGTGAAAGCATAATGTCTCTTGGGTACTGTACAATGTCCTGTGTGTTATAAGTTAGGTTTACAATTAATACAGTAGATTCTCTACCCCAACTCTAAAGCTATACTTATAATGAAGTATTATCCGGTTTCAAGTGAGGCATGTGTATGATGATTGTACAATTCCATATGGTGTACATGTTTATCTGTTGTGGAGAGAGAGACTGAAAACATTAGAACAAGTGGTTATCTTCTGCAACTAAAACCTCATTCTCAACTGCAGTTATTTTTGTGAATCTCTGAGTTTTACATCAACACAATTAAGAATTACATAGTTTTAGTATGTATAGGTTATAGCTTTGATTTAAGTTTATTCAGCTTTATGAGTCAAACATTGAGTCAGTCATTCAGCTAGTAGCTATTATGGTAGTGGAGTGGCTGCTCCACTTTACAGAATGAGGGGTCAAGGTAGGCTGGAAAGAACCTGTGCAGAACCCAGCCATTGAGAGATAGGCTTGTTAGGTGCCAGTGAGGAAGCAGCTTGGTGGAGCAGCCTAGATATAAGAAGCTTCTCAGAAGAGCAGAGGGCAGTTGGATGCTGACCAGCGAAGGTCAAGGACTGGCTCCCACTGATGGCACAGAATTTTGGACACCGTAGTGCTGAGTAGACTCAGGAGAGCAGAGTGGGGGAAGCTTCAACCTGATACCTGCTACAAAGAGCCAAGAAAGTGGTCACAGGGAAGTGGCCCAGAGAACACTGAGAGGCCAGGAAGAGGAGGAGGACAGGACATGGCTGTTGCTAGAGGATCCCTGGGTCAGAACCCAGAGTAGTTGGTGAGCCTGGAGCACTCCCCTTGCACTACCTCTTGCCACCATGGAGCATGGTTATGGCAGTCTGCAGCTTGCCTCTGAGGTGAAGGGCTAGACTTTGAGATGTGGTTGGCTGCTGAGGCAGGTGCAAGCCTGAGGACTGCCGATACCCACCGAAAGTGGGGAGAATGGATTGGTGGGCATTTTTCTGAAGAGGATGTCACAGTTCAAAGGAGCAATGCAGGCCCAGAGCCAGCAGAGGGGAGACAGGAGAGCAGAGTAATGATGCACAAGACACTGACCAGAATGTGGTGCACTCAAGTGACTGAGCCAATTCCCAGACTAACCAGCAGGAGGTTCTGCAGTGGTGAGTCCAACCTGCTATAATTATGTTATCAGAAACATCCCTAAGAAGCCACAGTAGAAAATATCCTGCTATTATGCTAGCACATTAGGTTTATCACAAATGTGTTCATTTTCAATTGGTATTGTTTACTTTTCACTATTTCTGTGAATAGTAGATCTAGCCAAACTGAACTTCCCATTGTTTATTTTAGGTTAAGAGAGGGTAACTCATGTGGAGAAAATAGCATCTTTTGTTAAGAAAAGGTCAGATCTTTTTTTTTTCTTGACCTTAGTTATTTACCTGAATTTCTTCTATGCACTAAGCTTAACTGTGCCAAGTGGAGATAGTCATGAATAAAGATTTTCAGAATTCCTCATATGAGTAGGTAGAGGGTGAGGATGGAGAAAATCTACTATGCGTTTGAGAGAGTTTATCTGTTGGTGCGTCTGTGTGTTTGTTCAAGAATTCCTCCTAAACAGTAAGAGCTAGGACCATCAAATTTGGTGTGCAGGTTCCTCTTATCATAACTTAAACCAGGAAAATGGGATATGTCTGGAATGGGACTGCCTCTGAAAGCCATACAGAAAAGAGACAGAATCACCAGGCAGGTGAAAGGGGCTGGCTGGGGGTGCCCTTTCCCATCTGGGACTGCCCCAGCCCTGAGCCTCCCATCCTCCCAGAACCCGGTAGGAAGGACTGAAACTCCACTCCCCCCTGATTTGTATGGGGACATTGCTGGCTGTTCCCCTTCAATTTGCTGGCTGTTCTCCTTCATCAGGAAGCCAGGGGAAAGTACACAGTTTGCTATATTCCTCACTCTGGCAGGGGAGGCACAGAGGGCAGACAAACCTGGACCTTTTTAAAGAGAGTCTTGGAGAAGGTTCCTAGTTGGCTCTCTCAAAGGCAAATATCTCAAATAAAATATTCTTTCATGTCTTTGATGTACTGTGTCTTCATTAGCAATTAAGTACCTCAGATAATCTGCATTAAAATGTGCAGAGAGGAAGGAAAGTTGCTCTCCATCAGATGAGACCTGAGAAAAATGTTATGTTCAGGGGATCTTTAAAAGAAGAGACACATTTGCTGTTTATGTTTGATTATTTTAAAAAAGTGTGACTTGTCCTAGAATTGAGAACCCAGAAAAGGAGAAGAAAGGATACTTGTCCTCAATGCTTAGTTTTGCTTTGGCAGTGGTGTGGGAGATGAGTTGATGCCCCTCAGATTCAAACACGCAAATCCAAAAGATGGCGATCTGTAGTTTGAGGATTAGAGGAGCACAGATCAATGAGGTGAGAGCTCTTAGATGACACAGATTTTGTGGGAACCAAATACTCCATAGACCACAGTGGGCAACAAAAGCTAATCACTGTGGTACTCCAGAGGGACCTCACACTGCCCATATTTATTCTCTTGCTGCCATTTATCCCACCCAGTGGAGGAGAACCAGTTGTAGCACTGTCATGAAGTCTGATAGGAAGTACTGTGAATGGGTAGTGGGTATGTGAACTTCTGCTGGACAGATTGCCACGTGAAAGTAAGCCTCCTTTAAGCTGAGGGTAGCAAACTAGCCCCCCTTTTCTAAGAAAGGAATAATGGAAACTAGGGTAGTTATGTGGAACTTTATTTTCTTCAAATATATCTTTAACTCTTAGAGCTAAAATAGATCTGAACCCGTCTTTTGCTTTGGAAAAGGGGAAATTTTCCCCCTGAGAAACATAGGAACATCCTCTATAACTACTGCTAGAAGGGAAGACTGAACCTCCTGATGAAGATCCGTCTTTTGATAGTGTCCATGAACAGCCTGGAGGAAATGGGATAGAGGTTTGGGAAAACATATGGAAGGAACAGATAGACCTGTAGAAATTGTTTTATTGCCCTAGTCTAACCCATCAAAAATGTTTTCAGAATGGACTGCTGATCAAGAAGAATCAGCTGCCACAGAGGAGTGAGGAGGTGGTTGTTTCCACTACTTTCTGCCCTTTTTTCGCAGTGGGTCCTCTTTGTCGCTGGCACATAGATTCCAAGCAACTTCAGGGCTGCTCTGGAATCCTTTTGACTATGTACCCGATTGTCCATCTTTTCTAAAAAGAGGAAGGGATCTTTAATGGCAGATCTTGAATGGCCTGTCATACTTCAGGAGGGAGATCAGTAGACTGCAGTCATGAATTCATAAATATGGCAGACACCCTGGATTGAACTGCTGAGTCTGATGAACAGTCTGATGACTCAAGCAGTTCTGGCCATCACCTTGCTCTCTTTCACCACAACATTGAAATCCTGCTTGGAATCTTCCAGTAGCCTATCTTTAAAATTCATTATGTTCTCCCAGAGAGCAGTCCTATCAACTCAGAGGAGTTTGCTGGTTAACAATTGTTAGTTTCAGCCCTCCCGTTGAATAAAATTTATAGTGAAACAAGTCAGTCTCTTTGGTGTGAACACGTGATGCCCTTCTCTCTCCTGTTCATTACCTACTGCCACCACCAAAGAGCATGGGGTGGTTGAGAACAGAGGTATTCAAAATCCTTAGGAGGGACATAGGATCTTCTCTCTGCCTGTTTCATTGTAGTGGGAAGGGAAGAAGGGGTCTACCAATTGCTTCAGTAATCAAACAGGACATGACCATCGAAGCTAGTATGTTCACTAGTTTGTAGCATTTCTTGCAAACCTCTTCCCCTGAATATCTAACACTAAAGACATAGTTCTGGTGAACCCTGCTGTCTTTCAGTGGGGGTGGTGAATCACTCACCATCTTTATAAGATCATTTGGTAATAAAGAAGATGATGCACCAGGATACCGAGGCAAGGTCTGGCCTGATCTGTCTTCGGCAGTGGAGGAGCTGTCTGAGCAACTTCCAGTTGCATGGTATCATATCAGAAAATGTTGCCTGTGGTGCTGACCACTTCAATGCACCCCTGTTGAACTCCACTCAGGTGGGTGAAGGGAAGTCTGAGTAAAGGGAAAGACTCTCCATGGCAGTGTTTCTTAACCCTTTTTAAATCTGAGGAACACCAAACAATTTTTTTTATGAGGAGCACCAAGGATTTTTCAGGGGGAAAACACAGTTTAAGAAACACTGCTCCATGGTGTTCAGAAAGACCTCTGACATGATGATATTAGGGCCCATGCTTGCGCAGGCCATTGTCCCTTGAGATGTGCTCACTGCTGGGACAGCTGTAAGACACATGAACCTCAAGGCTCTGATGGAGGGTATGCATCTGGCTTGTATGGGACACAAAGATCCTGCGTTTCTGAGTCATAAGAAATGACTAAGTCCTACGTTAACAGTTGAGCAGAACACATGTGGACAAGGGATAAGCTGAGCCTGAGGATGGCAGTACTGGGGATATTAATGGTGTTTTGCCCCTGGACTGTTCTTTCTTTTACATGTCTGAAATGTAGAATATTTCATGCTCTTACAGAGCTGGTGTAATCACAGTCACTGGTATCAGCTGAAACTGCCAGGGATACCTGTTCCAAAAAGCTGAGCAATTCTCTAGTGGCTGCCTATGCCTCTGGCATTATTGGTATCAGAACCAGGTCGTGAATTTGAAATTTTTACACAGGAATGTAAGGGGTCAGGCCTTGATGGACCCAGAGCAGGTCCGAGAGTTGACAAATCCCCCCTTCCCTTTTACAAATGAGGAATGCTTTGGGGAATGCCTCCGCTCAGTCTCTCTCCCAGTGCCTCTATAAGGTCTTGATACTGATGCTCTTTCTGAATGGGGTACCAAGTCTGGTTCTCTTTGGTACCAGAGATACATGAATGAGATGCCAAAGGCCTCTAAGGCTGTGTGCTCCAGACTGAAATGTGTAGCATTTGGAGTATGCTCTGAACTGGAGGGCTCTGATGGAGGGTAGGGTGCCAACTCCATGAAGAGACATCTGGCTGCTCTCTTTTTTTTTTTTTTTTTTAGAGTGGGACATAAATCCTTTATTTGTCCGTGATGTGGGACTCCCCCAAACATTTTAGGCAACTGGAGTACAGGTTGCTGTTTGGCATCAGCCTGGCACAACTGGCAAGATATAAACCACATAGCACGAGGCATGGCTCTGGTACCACTACTGAGATTCGAATCTGGGCCCAAAAGGATGTAAAACTGAAGCCTATCACTAGCACTAACTATATTCTAACTTAACTGACTGTTAAGAGAATAAATAAATTATATAAAACTGCAATGGGAAAAGCTTGTGACAGCAAGACCAGAAGTACTCTAACAATGTTCACAGTGGTAAGAAGGAACAGAAGAGGGTTAACTGCAACTCCATATTTTTATACCTACATACAGTGGCATGTGATGGTGGAAAATGTTTGTGCCACCTCAGTGGATATTGCTAAGGGATAATGTTCCCTGACAACTGTGCGTAAGGTGCACACATATCTACAGAAGAATACACATCTGCAATCACTTGAAGAACTCACCCTCTTTGCAGTGAGAATGCACATTAATTTACTCAAGCAACTATAGTCCTTCATTGCATTATCACAGTATGCTTTGTACGTACAGAAGACAGACAAGATCTTCTACAATTCATTGGGAAAAAGTTAAAGAATGGCTCAGCTTACTGCAACACAAAGAATTACAAAATACACTCCCTTAAATGCTGGCGACATGCAAGCGATTGCAGCACCAGCAAGGACACAGTAACTTGGGAATGGCTTTGCTATGTGGCTGCTCAGACCTTCTAAACTGTTTAGACTTCACACAATGGTCCAGTCTTTTCAATACTGTGGGCTTCATTCACAGCTGTGTAGCATCTCCACAGGCAAGGCACATAAACAAAATAGTGTCCTCCGTGAGGTGTGACTTTGGATGTACAGTGTATCCAAGGCAATGTGCAGAGAATGCAATTTTATTTTACAAAAGGGTGTCCATGCAGTGTGACCTTGCCCACACCATACATGTAAAATCCTGCTGTGCTGAGGACATCAATTTTGAAGGGAAAAATGGATGCTTTAGGGGCCAGACACAGTTGTTCTGAGGGCTCATCTGGCCCACTGGTTTCTAGCTGGATCATCCCGCCACTCCAGTATTTTACTTAAATATGTGCTTTAAAGGAACAATTTATAAGTCACATCTGTGAAAGTGTTTTGCCTACTGCAGGTAAAGACTGTAACTGAAAAGTTAGCATTTTTCATGTACTCAATACATTCATCCATCCTTTGCAATTTCTCTGTATAGCTAGTTGGTTTCCCTTTAAATTTATATGTATGTTTACTATTAAACACAGAAGATGAACAGTACAGTAAAAATTAGAAAGTGTAACTATTAAAACCACACAGGAAATTGAGAGGTCAGTGTAACAAAAAAACCTACTTGTAACCAAAGTTTTAAAAACTAATTTAGATTTCTAGCTGACTCTGCCCCTTTAAGTAGTATGAATAACAATCCCTTGCCTTCTTCACGCAGGCTTCACTTTCTTGCTCTATCTAAAGATATAAAACCTACTAGCTTCCCTACCACATACAGAATCTTCAGTTGGCAACACCTGAATTTCTAATGTAAAACCAGCATTGTTAAAAATCCTTTAGGGCATTTTTTATACAACATAAAAAAATCTCTTTTCTTCATTTCCCACTTTGTAGTTCACCTTTAATTCTACACAGAAGAGAGATCAGTTGTCAGTTTCAGAAGAAAAGTAGGGCGGCACTTAAATTCTGAGCCACTTGCTAAGTGAATTTCCTAGATCTCTTCTAATCATGACTGAATGAAATTAAGTCATCTGATGTAAACATTCTATACATAGTTCTATCCAAATTGCCAAAACAAAATAAAAAAAACCCAAGAAAGCCAAAAACCCACCAACTTTCTAATCCACCTATTGGAATCAATAATTTTTTAAAAACATACTGTAACCTTTATACACTGTCTTCCCAAATATATCAAAGATTGGAAATAAAGACTAATTATACTGAGGAATAGCAGGATTATAAAAGTGAAAAATAAATACACTGTTTTGACATATGATTGACAAGAAAAACATACCATTTTCAATTTTAGTTTTTGGGTGAGGTCCACTAACTGCTAAAAATTTTCCTGGAACAATCCAGTTGAAGTCACCATTTTCTACTCGCTAGTGAGCATTTTAGGAGAAAAGAAAGGAAAAACATTTTAAAATTCACTCACAGCTGTTTAAAATCTCATTTTAATTCTTTTAAAATTAAACTGTATCCCTCTATAGCAATCACGTGAGCAAAACATTTCAGACATAATAATTTAGCTCAGAAAATGGGAAAAACCAGACATGCATGAAGTTAGTTTACAAGATAGTAAAGGTAATCTTAGAAAAGCTTGCTTTGGAGAGATCTTCAAATAGGCAAACTTTTCTGCGCCTGACCTAAGACATTTCTGCTTAAAAGTTCAGGCTTTCCTATGTATTTATACTTATGAAATACAACAGGTGCTGGCAAATGCCAATTTTATTTTATGCATTATTAAAGGCTATGGAAATCTGCCACATCATGAATACTGGCAAAAAAGAAATGAATAGGAAACAAAATCAAGACAAATAGCTCTTTAAAATAATTTAGTTTTGTCCCTTTGAAAGTTGTGATCCATGCACTGGCATAGCTCTGATGGGTCAGTAAACACAAAACCCAAATATGAATCAATAAAAGGATATTAACATTTGAAAGAGGGTTTTCTTTAAAAGAAACCACAAAATTATCTGTTCCTCTAACATAAACAAAACACTTTAGTTTCTCATTTTAAAACTCAAGCTTTACAACTAATCTATAAGCCTGGAATTCTTCCATTGCTCACACAACCTGCCAAAGCTGAAAGCATCTTGAACATACATAACTGCGCTCAAAATCTCTCAGACATCTTAAAAAAATTACAGGTGGGGTCATTCCTAGCTTGACAATGTAGTTGCTCTACCCATGACATTTTATGCAATGCCACTCTATTTGCATGTTGTATGTCAAATTTTATGTAATTTACATACAGTAGATGCTGTATTCAGTGGCCCAGCTCTCCAATCCACATAACCTGCCACGTGAAAAAATTCTGACTATGTCCATCATGGTAGGTAATTTGTAAACCATTTGGTGGGCCACTCCATTACAACTGATTCCATGGTCCTTCCACAAGCAAAATTCATGCTGAAGTAAACAGGAATTAAGGATTGGTGGTCTGACTCCTTAATTGGCAAAAAGCAAAAACATAAGCAAATTTATACCAATAGCTGTAACTTCGGTATAAGAATGTTTTTCACTTGATAAGGGGGGGGGGGGGGGGGGGGGATCCTAACTCAATGTTGTCAGCTGTTTTCATGAATAATGAATGCTTTGTACTTAAAAAAGGGCATGATCCACACCTCGATTTTTAACCTACTGAACAAATGTATAGCTGACAGATAACTGGAGATAGTTGATAAGAATCTAAGATACTACTATAAATTTAGTATTTTCAATTTTGTTCAATGAAAAGGGAAAATAATCTATAATCTGAGACCTGTGTAGGACAATGAAGGAGAATTGTTTTCTATGGCTTTTATTCTTGCATATCTGTCCATTCAAAGTTATTCTTAAAAAATTCACCAATCTAAACTACAAGTCATCACATTTGTGACTGTGCCAAAAAATACAAAAAATGTTTACATTTTAGCTCCCCATACTGGAAGTATCTGAACTGAATAAATAACGGAGTAGGTTAGTTTGCGTGTATACTCAAAGTTTAAACTGGAGAAATGAAAATATAAAAGTAAGTGAAATTATGAGAGAGTTTGGGAGAACTGGAGAAAGGAAAACACATATACTTTTTAAATGGGCAAACCTGAAAGAATGCAAGAAAAGAAACTGAAGAGACACCCAGATTCTCATTTCTTTAAATAGATCACAATTAATTTGAGATACCAATGTTCCTTTAAATACCATATTCCACATTCTCATTCAAGAGTGAATTATCTCAAATGTAAACATTTAACAAATAATGGAACACTTAGTACACAGATTGCTAGTTTATACTACTAAGTACATACTCTCCTAGAGAAACATGACCAGGCATGTGCTGTACACATTCCAAAGAACCTTCCTTTTTCAATCAACCATCTTTCAGTTTTTTTAGAACAAGTATTTTACTACAGTATACAAAGAGTAAACAGAATTTAAAAATCCATACTGATTACTTGTTCAACTTAAAATATAGTAACTAAAACAAAAAATGCTAAGCAATGCAACATAGGCTGTTGTGGAGAACAAATTTGGTTTATCACTCTATGGGCACGTCTAGACTACATTTTACTTTTGAAAGAAGATATACAAATTCCCACTGAATTTGTATATCTTCTTCCGATCGCTTTTTTGAAAGAGTTTTTTTTTTTTTTCTCCAAAAAAGCAAGCAGTCTAGGCATGGTTCTTTCTAGAACCCCGCCCCCCTTTTTTCCCAAAGAATCTGTAAACCTCAATTTTTGAGGAAGAAGGTTCTTTTGAAAAAAGGGTTGTTGTTTTTTAAAGAACCGCATCTAGACTGCTTGCTTTTTCTCGAAAAAACTCTTTTGAAAAAGCAATCGGAAGAAGATATGCAAATTCCTGCCAAATTTGCATATCTTCTTTCGAAAGTAAAACGCAGTCTAGATGTGCCCTATATGTGATAGCACACAACTATACTGAAAAATCTCTCTTAAAGATTTTTAAAGCTGTGGGAACAGCTAGATGGCAAGAGGAATGGGAGAACTCAATTTGGTGGATATTGAATGTTCAATACAGAGTTTAAGGTTTGTCTATGATTTCACTCCTTGCATACTAAGAGCTCACCTGTCTTCTCAATGACCATTCTTCTTGCCTATTTCCTACAGTCTCTCATACTTTAGAGGGATCTTAATTCATATATACTGTCATCTTATATCAAATAAATAAAACAGCATTTTAATGGAGTCAAAGCTTTTTTAAGGTCAGCACTGCTACAAATCTTTTGATGTATTTTATATAAGCATGAGCCACTGCACCAATATACTTAAAAAGGGACACCAATGCCTTTCTGCTAGCTACATGAATTATTTTTGAAAATACAGAGACTATGTCTATACTGTAGCCTTTTTGCGCAAAACATATACAAATGAGGCTATAGTATATCTTGGGAGAAATGCAAAAATAAATCCCAAGTCTAATACTACAGCTGATTTCTATTTAGGCCTGCTTTCTAATTCAAAGCATATGCCACTGTATGTGCAAATCTAACATACTTTGAGCAAAGCTAGAATTAAGAATGAAATATTAAGTATACAAACCTCATAGTGTTCATACTCATCCACATCAAATGTCTTAAAATCAAAAAATCCATGCTGAAAGGCCTAAAAACAACAACAACAACAAAAATAGTTTCTTACATAAGAGACTGATCATAATAGCATATTATCAGGTCTTCGTATTTTGTAGCATATTTAAAAATCAACAAAAGCAAACCTGCCTACGTTTAAAATGTTGAAAAGCCAAAAGTGTATACTAAGAGAACCCTGAATCTTATGTGTTTGAGAAGATTAGAAAACTCAGAACTTTAACATAAAGATGCCACTGCCACCTTAATTTTATCCCCTTATACATAAATTACTGTACAGTCTTAAAAAATAAACTTTTTTCTAAGGCAAAGTTACAATAAAATGTTAACAAGACATCATACATTACTTATTCAAAATCAGGTGAATATTCAAACATGGCTATAATCTGGTTTGTTGTCTGGGAAGTCCTCCTTCAAGGGAGCCTTTGATTACATTAGCAGACTCTACTTCTTCTCAAATAATAAAATTGAATATTTTTAACTACTTATTATTTTATATAGTTTTGTGTATTTTATATAGTGTGCGTAAGGTGCACAATGAATGAGAACAAGATATCTTCCTTCAACTTTTTTTGGAATAAATGACTTATGGAGTCTGTCTCACATACAGAGTAGAAAATGTAGTATAAGGCCAGGTCTATACTAGACCTGGTAGGTTGGCTTAAGGCAAGAGTAGGCAATAATTTTTGACTGGGGGCCACTTCAGAAATTTTTTGGAATGGCCCCTCAGCTGGAAGGGGCAGATCCTCGGATGGAAGGGGTGGGGCCAGGACATTTCCGTGCTTCCCCACTCACAGAGCCCAACTGGTCTGTGGGTGGGGGAGTGCGTGAAGTCTTTGCCCCCGCCCCCCTCCAAAGAACTGCATTTCCCTCTAAGCACCCACCCCCTGGTAGTAGGAGCAGACTTTGCGCGCTTCTCCCTGCCCCCAGGTGAATCAGGGCCTGGGGGCAGGGGAAGCTCGCAAAGTCTGCTCCCACCCTGCAAGGGAGCTCTGTGTTTAGAGTCACCCACCAGCTGAGCAGCAGATCCCCCACCAGTCAAGTGCCAGGGTTGACTCTAAGTGCCGTGTGCTCCCCCAGTCCCTAGGCCCTGATTGGCCTGGGGGCAAGGGAGCAGCAGGACCTCTGCGGGCCAGCTCAACCCACTTAGTGTGACAGATCCAGCTCACAAAGGCCCTTTCCCCCACCCCTGGCTTAGGGTATATTACTCCAGCTACATAGAATACCTAGCTGGAATTGGCCTACATTAAGACAAGCTTGGCGCCGCCTCCACTGCAGGAGACCGACAGGAACAAATGCTCCTGTTGGCCTCCCTTACTTCTCACAACTGCAAGGAGTACAAATGCTGGCCAGAGCTGCCCTTAGTGTTCAATTTATGGGTCTATATTCAAGCCTATATGCAGGAATTTCATTGGGGGGTGCTTTTTTTTGGAAATGTCGACTGCAAGGGTGTGAATGCACCCCCTAGGGGCCCCAAAGCAAGGAAATCAGCCTCAGCCTTCCCCTGGCTGGTCAGAGCATGAGCAAGGGAGGGTTGGGCAGCACACTGCTCCTGCCTTCTCCTGGTTGGGTGGAGCATGCTTACTTGGAGGACCATGGTGAGGTGCTTTTGCACCTTCGCACCCCCACTGCTTATGGGCCTGACACCACACCTGCTAAACTGAACGCCAGAATATCGATCTCCAGCTCAGTGAGTGAAGATGTGCCCTAAGGTAAGTGAAAAATGTATATATATATATATTATACTTCAGAAATAATATGAGAGTACATAATTAAAGATCATACTGTTTATGCAAATGGGCAAAAGGGCTATGGTTGTGTGTGCAACCTGTATTTTGGTATTCCCTAATTCTGATTGTTAATTATGCATCTATATGTTTTCCAGCTTTTTTTTTTTGGTGGAATATATATTTTGTGAAGCACTGTAGGATTCTTCCAATTTTGCATAAACTTTTTTTTTATTCTGGGGGTATGTCTACACTTGCACCATAGTCCTCATTTTTTGGGGAGGAGTAACGTTAGTTCGAACCAAGGGGTTTGGGTTGAACTAATGCGTCCCGGCGCGAATTCCTGGTTCGAATCACCTGTGATTCGAACTAGCTCGCCAGTGAGATCATGCTAATGAAGCGCGGGATATTTAAATCCCCACTTCATTGACTATTTCAAATGCCTGCATTTGCATCCATAGTTCGAACTAGGGGTGCAAGTGTAGACATACCCTGGCTGCTGATAATTAAGTCTATAATGTCTTGTGATTGAAGAAAGACGTGGCATTAACTGTCTTTGGGGAATAAATGAAGTAGACTTCTGCAGCATGTTAGCATATGTATTTATACCATTGAACCAGATATATCCATCTTCTGATTAATGTACATTATACAAAATGTGCTTTGGGATTAAGGAACATTTAAACTAGTTTCTGCAATAGGTGAAAAATCCATTGTGTAATTCTACAATGCCAAGCATAAACTTTTAAAGGCAGAAAAAAATAGTTTCTTCCAAATTAATAAAGCAGGCCAAGAATTTTGCTTTAGATTTAGAGGAGATTTCAATTTAAAATGTTTTTGGCTTTGCAGGTCAGTGGGTTAGAACTTCAGTAATGACCCCTATCATGGAGCAAACAAAAATTGTGATCCCTATCCTTGCTGATGAACACACATTCATTTCATGTGCACTATTGTAATTTCCTACAATAGCTCTTTCTAGACATCTCCCAGATCTCTCAGTGAGATTTCCTAGTGCTTGTGTCCTATTCACTGGCAGGACCCCTCAAACCAATGTAAGGAGTTCAAAAATATTCAGCTAAAGTTGTTGTCTTTTGGTTTATTTTAAAGAAACAATTTAGCTTCAATACCCTTGCAGAACAATTAAGATTGCATATTTCTACTGGTGACTAATATAAAAGTTTAAGACAAATCCTACTCTCATCACCGAAGCAAGTGATTCTACTGATGTCAATCATGAGATAGGGCCAAATTCTGTTCATCTATCTTGTAGTATAATGTTACTAATTAAAATCTTGTAGCTGGTGTGTTTCTTAAAACCCCACCTATCAGAGTCACGTGAATAGACAAGAATCTCAGGTTGCATTTAATAACAAAACTCGTTCCCTTCAGGCTTGCAAAGAAAAGCTTAGTGTACCCTATCAGTCCAAAAACCAGAAGGTAACTCCCCATAAATATATATTTGTAATCTCCATTTTTAAGACAATTTCCTGATTTTAGGGACCCTGACAATTTTTTTTTATTTTTAATGTTGGCATCTTGTCATGTGTTTTCTAGAAAGTACTTATTTTGTCAGCTGCATTAATTGCTTCAGTCCCATTGAAAACTGTATAATGAATGCCTAATACAATACTACAAAGTACCTAGCTTTGTCTCTAATTAAGGTGCATTAGGTGCATTCAGTACACCCAGTATAGTTTCAGGCAATGTTACATGAACATCACAAGAAAGACCCAAAGAGCAATGCAATTTTTGGTCAAACCGAAGTGAAGGTGGGGGAAGCAAAGAAGTACTACTTTCCAGATCAGAACTATTTATTTTGCTGCCATCAGAAACACCACTTAGGAGACTAACAAATATACATGTAATTTTTTTTAAAAGCTAGTTTTCATGATAAGTTTGACACAAAAATCATAAAGTGAAAATCCAATTTGAAAACCATAAATTGAAAATGAAGAAATACTCAAGACTAGTCAAATTGCTGCATGAAGATAATGGTTCAATAAAAGCTAAGCAAGTTATAGAAATTGCATTACTCTTTTTCCTTTTCAACAGTTTTGGAAAGGCTGGAAAGCTATTTCAGATCATAAAAGTCAGTGGGCCAAGAATTTTATTTAGTATGGGTTATAAAGAGAATAAAACTGGTAATAAAAATGGATTAAGCATTGTTTATTTTCTCACTGTTATTCGTAAGTGCTGTGATAAAGCTACTGTTTGTGAAATACCAGTTAGATGAAATTTTAATGAAATCTTAGTTTGTTTTCTCAATAAGTAAGGACACTAGTCTAAGTTATTCCTTTGTACTAATTTTTAATTTGAGTCACTAACTTGTTACAGAAACATTTCCACATAGAAGAGGTTTGGAGTATATACAAGTTCATACACATCTACTGACCTTCAGAAATATGTAAAACTCAAGTGGTGGTCAAATAATAAATTAATAGTTTAACACTTTCTCCTACTCTCAGCATTTAAAAGAAGTCCTCACTCTTTCAAATTTTGTGGCAAGAGATGACTTTTTCTTGGCAAATTTACAAAAAAAAAAAAAAAATATCCATCAGATTTCAGGTTAATTTTTTAAAAGAATCATTGCAATTTACAGTAAATGTTATTACCTTTTTTATTCCCTGTAAGCAATCCAGGATTGTGAGATTGTATGTGCAGTTTCCAAATGAGGCATCCCTACAAATGTAATACAAATTAATGTTAACATGTACAGTACAAAAGTCAGTCAAGAAAAGGCATAACCATAGCAGCATTGCATAGATTTATTTCATAGTTATTCAATTCTCATGTGAAAGCTCAATCTAGTTAGCAGAAGACATCACTTACAAATATGAATATGCTAAATATCTTCCTTCAACAGTGAATAACACAATTTCTAGTGACTAATATTAAATTATCTTAAAAAAAATCAAAATTATTTCATCTCAGCAGTAATACATTTTTGGGAAACACAAAGTACTGCTTTATGATAGGTTAATTCGCTCCATTACATATGCAGCTGTGATTAGCAACCTGTCTCTCAAAAAAGTCTTTACTGCACCATGTGCAAAACTAGTAGCAGTCTTGGCAGGAGACAGCAATAAACAAACGCATAAGAGAAATCGGAAATAGTCTTAATTTCTTTTTTAATCAGCCCAGATACACTAAGGAGAGAGGTGAAGATGACCATCGACTAGCATTTCTTCTGACAATTATTTCACTTAACTGCATCACTGCAGATATAATTAACAATTATCCTGACACACAATGTAACTGATAAATACTCTGACATCCTTACCAACTTTGCCACTAGGGAAAAAATGTAGCTCCCCTTAGTGAATATTATTTCATACAATCACCAAACCAGATATTAAAATATCTCCCCCCAAAACACAAGCATATTACATTCAAATATTACAGAGACTATACACATAAATAATTGACAAGCAGAAGGGAAAACATGATTTTTTAAAAACTGTTTACAGTTTCATGGAACATATACTTCATAAATGGTTACCCATCTTAATATTTTGAGACAACTTACTTTTTGATAATTAACTCATAAACAGGAAAAAAATTAAAAGCTTTTCAAAATGTCGTCATAGTTTATTAAACATTTTTTTCTACATACTGCCAAAACATTAATACAACATTCTAACTTGAGAATTTTCTCATTATTCATCATGTAGTAGAGAGAGACCATTATGAAAGTGTAGATGTGTAGTATATGATTTGTGCATTATGAACACATAAATACATTCCTAATTTGATATATTCATTTTATATTGACAGTCCATGAAGGCAGATGTAAGGAGGAATTTTGGTTCACTGCTTATTTTTTTAAATTACTGTTTCTGTCTATCTGCTAGTTATCTACAGTTTTTGTATTGCTGCATGACTTAAGCGCACTTAGAGACAACCCGACCCACTATCAAGAAAAAAACCCCTACAAATAACACAGGCACATTCAGGCTATGGCTACACTGCCTTTTTTTGCAGAAGAAGATATGCAAATTGTGCTCTCATTTGCATATCTTCTTCCGATTCTTTTTGCAGAAGAGGTTTTGTCGATAAAAAGCCCTGTGTAGACGGGACCATTTGTCGGAAAAAAAACCTTTTTCGCAAGATCCTGTAAACCTTGACTTTTGAGGAATAAGGGATCTTGTGAAAAAGGTTTTTTTTCCTACAAATGGCCACATCTACACAGGGCTTTTTATTGGCAAAACTTCTTCTGCAAAAAGAATCAGAAGATATGCAAATGAGAGCACGATTTGCATATCCTCTTCTGCAAAAAAAGGCAGTGTAGCCGTAGCCTCAGAGATAAACCCATCTCATTCCCACATCGTTGTTGTCCCATTACACCAAAGAAAGACAGAAGGCACTGGATGTGGTTTAATTGGGTGGCAACTTTATTCATTTAAAATATCTATTGTGTAAGTGCAGAAAAAAAGGAAGGCAGCTCCGCCTTGTACTGGACTTAGGACTTCCTGAAAACCCTTTCTACAGCTCCCTTAAGGGATGCTTTCCTTTAAATCCTTTTCCAAACTATTTTATCTAATTACATGTCCTTTCCATAATGACATTACACTCTAAGGGTATGTCTACACTACATGGCTCCGTCGATGGAGCCATGTAGATGAGCTTTGTAGACATAGCAAAATGAAGCGGCGATTTAAATAATCGCCGCTTCATTTACATCAAAATGGCTGCCGCGCTGTGCCGATCAGCTGTTTGTTGGCTCAGTGCGGTAGTCTGGACGCTCTGCGGTCGACATCAAAAGCCTTTGTCGACCGCCCCGTTATGCCTCGTGGGATGAGATTTACTGGGGCAGTCGACAAAGGCTTTTGATGTTGACCGCAGAGCGTCCAGACTACCGCGCTTACCTGGCTCCCTACCTGTCTGGCCCAGCCCAAGTGGCCTACCGGGGAATGTCGGCCAAAGATGCCTTATGCTACTATAAAGTTAAAGAGGCAATTCTGGATCAGCTGGGCATCTCGCCTAGACCTATAGGCGGAGGTTTAGAGAGGCCCGCTACGACCTGAAGGAACGCCCACGAGCAGTGGCCCAGCGGGTGAAGGAGGCAGGTATGAGATGGCTAGAACCGGAAAACAAGTCAGGGTTACAGGTCACAGAGCTGATTATTTTGGAGCAGTATGTGAAGATCTTACCACTGGAAGGCCAGCAGTGGGTGCGCTGACATTTGCCGGACTTGTTGGAGGAAGCCATCACACTAATGGAGCACTTCATGGCGGCTGAGGGGGCTGAAGGGAGAGGGCCCGCGCCCAGTCCAAGCGCCCCCTGAAAAGTGGAGTCCCCTGCCAGGGGGATAGGCTCCGCCGCCCACTCGGGGTACAACTGAAGGCCCCCGCTGGGACCAATGCCGGAGAGGAGGTTGCCACCGAGATAGAGTCAGCCGGAGGTCGGAGGAGGGTCAGAAATAACTCGGGGCGGAAGACGGGAACCAAGCCCGAAGAACGATACCACCCCAAGAGGGGCCTGATACCAGTGCAGCCAAGAGGGGCATTTCAAGAAGGACTGCCCCCTTATGGATTGCACCTTCGGGCAGAGACAGACCGCCGGAGCATCAGGAGGCGAGCATAGTCGAGCGCAGGTAATGGGAAAAGTCCGGATCAATGGGAAGCTGGTGGAGGCGGTGATAGACTCAGGGTGCGGGCAGACGATAGTGTGGGCCGATATTATTCGACCCACCTTACCCCGGGGTCCCCGCGTATGGATGCGCTGCGTGCACGGGGATGTGCAGTCATACCCTACGACCCAGATACAAATCAATGACGGGTGGGAGGAGGGGACCAGTGAGGTGGCCGTGACACCCAAGTTCCCGTATCCTGCCCTACTGGGGAGGAAGTGGCCTGGGCTCGCACGCCTGTTAAGTCAGTGGGGGGAGACGAATGAGCTTCAGGACTTAGGAACCCAAGGAGACCCTACCCTAGTAGCTCAGGGGGAAGAAGTATCCGAGTCGGCGTCTGAGGAGGGGCGAGAATGGGATTACCACCAGCCGCCTGCCCATTTGGAGCTGGATGACGGAGACTTCCTCACCCATCAACGGGAAGACCCGACCTTACAACAGGCATGGAAACAGGTACAAGGCAGGACCCAAGAGCAAGCGGGCGATGCGCGGCCTCAGCCCCAAGGCCCACGGTTCGAGGTACAAGGGGATCGCCTATATAGGATAGTGAGGGGGGAAAAAGAACGGGAGGAAAGATCCCAGCTGTTGGTACCCTGCCAATATCGATGGGAGGTCATGGAATTGGCCCATGATCATGCCTGGGCGGGGCACCTGGGGGCAGACAAAACCCAGCAGAGAGTCCTCCAACAGTTTTATTGGCCGGGGGTGTATCAGGAAATTAAGGACTTCTGTACATCATGCCCGCAATATCAGAAGACAGCGTCAATGAAAGTGCCACCGGCCCCTTTGGTTCCCCTCCCGATAGTGAGGATTCCATTTCCACTAGATCTAGTAGGTCCCCTAGAGAAATCTGGAAGGGGCCACCTCTATATATTGGTCATCGTGGACTATGCATCGCGGTACCCGGAGGTCATTCCCTTACGAAAAGCGACGGCTCAGGTGATAGCCAAAGAACTGGTAAAACTGTTTTCTCGGGTGGGGTTACCCAAGGAATTACTAACCGATCAGGGGCCGAATTTGACCTCTAGAGTGACGACGGAACTGTGTAAGGTGCTCCAATCCGAAAGATTCGAACAGCTGTATATCATCCACAGACGGATGGACTCGTGGAGAGGTTCAACCGAACTTTGAAAGGTATGTTATGCAAATTTGTTCAGGAAGTTCCCCGGGACTGGGATAAGCTGTTGTTGCCTGCACTGATGTTTGCAATCCAGGAAGTACCCCAAGCCTCGGTGGGGTATTCCCCCTTCGAGCTACTATACAGGCGACGGCCCCAAGGGATCCTAGACTTAGTCAGGGAAGGGTTGGAGGAGGAGGTGTCACCGGCACTCGGATCCACGAAGTATGTAGAGAAATTGCGGAAAAATCTACGCTCCCTAGCGGAATGGGCTCAGGGGAACTTGCGGAAGGTGCAAGAAGGGCAGAGAATCCACTATAGCCAAAAAGATAAAGTGAGGGAATTCACACCGGGAGATCAAGTCCTCCTGCTGCTCCTGACAGGGGAATCGAGATTACTAGCCCGGTGGCAGGGACCTTTCCGTGTAATAAGAAGGGTGGGAGAAGTGGACTATGAGATTCAATTAAGTGGGAGCCGAAAAGGGGCACAAATATACCATGTGAATTTACTAAAGAGGTGGAACCCCTGGGAGACCCTCCTGATCAAACCTCGGCCGGCGGATGTGGAATTCGGGCCATGGGGAGACCCGGAGACAAAAATGGGGGAGACCCGAATGGGGGAAGATCTTACCGGCTCTCAACAGGGAGAGCTTCGTACGGTCCTGGAGCGATTTCAATGAGTGTTGACCAGTTGGCCAGGGCGGACCAGCCAGATCAGACATTTCTAGGGGAAAAGACCCGTGGGAGCAGGTGCACGATAAACTATGTTGGGGCGTCCGACAGGTCTCTAGGGGGGACGTTGTACACCCCCCCCCATAAAAAATTGCCTGCCGCTACTGTAGAGCCTCATGCACTAAGCTCCAAAGGTCCCAGGTTCAGTTCCATCTGTCAGCATTACAAGGGTATAAGCTTCCATGGGTAAAACCCATGGAATTTAGAGAGGCATGGGTGTGCGTGTGTATATAATCATAGAATCATAGAATACTAGGACTGGAAGGGACCTCGAGAGATCATCGAGTCCAGTCCCCTGCCCTCATGGCAGGACCAAATACTGTCTAGACCATCCCTGATAGACATTTATCTAACCTACTCTTAAATATCTCCAGAGATGGAGATTCCACAGCCTCCCTGGGCAATTTATTCCAGTGTCTGACTACACTGACAGTTAGGAACTTTTTCCTAATGTCCAACCTAAACCTCCCTTGCTGCAATTTAAGCCCATTGCTTCTTGTTCTATCCTCAGAGGCCAAGATGAACAAGTTTTCTCCTCCTCCTTATGATACCCTTTTAGATATCTAAAACTGCTATCATGTCCCCTCAATCTTCTCTTTTCTAAACTAAACAAACCCAATTCCTTCAGTCTTCCCTCATAGGTCATGTTCTCTAGACCTTTAATCATTCTCGTTGCTCTTCTCTGACCTCTCTCCAATTTCTCCACATCTTTCTTGAAATGCAGTGCCCAGAACTGGACACAATACTCCAACTGAGGCCTAACCAACTCAGAGTAGAGCGGAAGAATGACTTCTCGTGTCTTGCTCACAACACACCTGTTAATGCATCCCAGAATCATGTTTGCTTTCTTTCCAACAGCATCACACTGCTGACTCATATTCAACTTGTGGTCCACTATAACCCCTAGATCCGTTTCTGCCGTACTCCTTCGCAGACAGTCGCTTCCCATTCTGTATGTATGAAACTGATTGTTCCTTCCTAAGTGGAGCACTTTGCATTTGTCTTTATTAAACTTCATCCTGTTTACCTCAGACCATTTCTCCAATTTGTCCAGGTCATTTTGAATTATTACCCTATCCTCCAGATTAGTCGCAACCCCTCCCAGCTTGGTATCATCTGCAAACTTAATAAGCATACTTTCTATACCAATAAAAGGGCTCTAGAGGCGATCCGGGCAATTACAGACCGGTAAGTCTAACTTCAGTACCTGGCAAATTAGTGAAACAATAGTAAAGAATAAAATTGTGAAGCATGTAGAAGAACATAATTTGTTGGACAAAAGTCAACATGGGTTCTGTAAAGGAAATCCTGTCTTACTAATCTATTAGAGTTCTTTGAAGGGGTTAACAAACATGCGGACAAGGGGATCCAGTAGATATAGTATACTTAGATTTCCAGAAAGCCTTTGACAAGGTCCCTCACCAAAGGCTCTTGTGTAAATTACATGGCCATGGGATAAGAGGAAGGTCCTTTCTTGGATTGAGAACTGGTTAAAAGACAGGAAACAAAGGGTAGGAATAAATGGTAAATTTTCAGAGTGGAGAGGGTAACTAGTGGTGTCCCCAAGGGTCAGTCCTAGGACCAATCCTGTTCAACTTATTCATAAATGATCTGGAGAAAGGGGTAAGCAGTGAGGTGGTAAAGTTTGCGGATGATACCAAACTGTTTAGGATAGTCAAGACAGAAGCAGACTGTAAGGGACTCCAAGAAGATCTCACCAAACTGAGTGATTGGGCAACAAAATGGCAAATGAAATTTAATGTGGATAAGTGTAAAGTAATGCACATTGGGAAAAATAACCCCAACTATACGTACAGTATGATGGGGGCTAATTTAACTCGACAAATCAGGAAAGAGATCTTGGAGTTATCGTGGACAGTTCTCTGAAAACTTCCACACAGTGCAGCAGCGGTCAAAAGGCAAATAGGATGCTAGGTATTATTAAGAAAGGGATAGAAAATAAGACCGGAATATCTTACTGCCCCTGTATAAAACTATGGTACGCCCACATCTTGAATACTGTGTACAGATGTGGTCTCCTCACCTCAAAAAGATATTTTGGCCTTGGAAAGGGTTCAGAAAGGGCAACTAAAATGATTAGGGGTTTGGAACAGGTCCCATATGAGGAGAGGTTAAAGCGACTGGGACTTTTCAGTTTAGAAAAGAGGAGACTGAGGGGATATGATAGAGGTGTATAAAATCATGAGTGGTGTGGAGAGGGCCGATAAAGAAAAGTTATTTATTAGTTCCTAAATAGAAGAACTAGAGGACACCAAATGAAATTAATGGGTAGCAGGTTTAAAACTAATAAAGAAAGTTCTTCTTCACACAGCGTGTAGTCAGCATGTGGAACTCCTTGCCAGAGGAGGCTGTGAAGGCTAGGACTATAACAGAGTTTAAAGAGAAGCTAGATAATTTCATGGAGGTTAGGTCCATAAAGGCTATTAGCCAGGGGATAAAATGGTGTCCTTGGCCTCTGTTTGACAGAGGCTGGAGAGGATGGCAGGAGACAAAGCGCTTGATCATTGTCTTGGTCCACCCCCTCTGGGGCACCTAGTGCTGGCCACTGTCGGCAGACAGGATACTGGGCTAGATGGACCTTTGGTCTGACCCGGTACGGCCGTTCTTATGTTCTTATGTTCTAATATCTAAATCGTTGATGAAGATATTGAACAGAGCCGGTCCCAAAACAGACCCCTGCAGAACCCCACTTGTTATGCCTTTCCAGCAGGATTGTGAACCATTAATAACTACTCTCTGAGTACGGTTATCCAGCCAGTTATCGCCCACCTTATAGTAGCCCCATCTAAGTTGTATTTACCTAGTTTATTGATAAGAATATCATGCGAGACCGTATCAAACGCCTTACTAAAGTCTAGGTATACCACATCCACTTCTCCTTATCCACAAGGCTCATTATCCTATTAAAGAAAGCTATCAGATTGGTTTGACATTATTTGTTCTTTACAAATCCATGCTGGCTGTTCCCTATCACCTTGCCACATTCCAAGTGTTTACAGATGATTTCCTTAATTACTTGCTCCATTATCTTCCCTGGCACAGAAGTTAAACTAACTGGTCTGTAGTTTCCTGGGTTGTTCTTATTTCCCTTTTTATAAATGGGCACTATATTTGCCCTTTTCCAGTCTTCTGGAATCTCTCCTGTCTCCCATGATTTTCCAAAGATGATAGCTAGAGGCTCAGATACCTCCTCTATCAGCTCCTTGAGTATTCTAGGATGCATTTCATCAGGCCCTGGTGACTTGCAGGCATCTAACTTTTCTAGGTGATTTTTGACTTGTTCTTTTTTTTTACCTTCTAAAACTACCCCCTTCCACTAGCATTCACTATGTTAGGCATTCCTACAGACTTCTCGGTGAAGACCGAAACAAAGAAGTCATTGAGCATCTCTGCCATTTCCAAGTTTCCTGTTACTGTTTCTCCCTCCTCTCTGACCAGTGGGCCTACCCTCTCCTTGGTCTTCCTCTTGCTTCTAATGTATTTATAAAAAGTCTTCTTGTTTCCCTTTATTCCCATCGCTAGTTTGAGCTCATTCTGTGCCTTTGCCTTTCTAATCTTGCCCCTGCATTCCTGTGATGCCTATATTCATCCTTTGTAATTTGTCCTACTTTCCATTTTTATATGACTCCTTTTTTTATTTTAGATCATGCAAGATCTCGTGGTTAAGCCAAGGCGGTCTTTTGCCGTATTTTCTATCTTTCCGACACATCGGAATAGCTTGCTTTTGGGCCCTTAACAATGTCCCTTTGAAAAACTGCCAACTCTCCTCGGTTGTTTTCCCCTCAGTCTCGATTCCCATGGGACCTTACCTATCAGCTCTCTGAGCTTACCAAAATCTGCCTTCCCAAATCCATTGTCTCTATTTTGCTGTTCTCCCTTCTACCCTTCCTTAGAATTGTGAACTCTATGATTTCATGATCACTTTCACCCAAGCTGCCTTCCACTTTCAAATTCTCAACCAGTTCCTCCCTATTTGTTAGGATCAAATCTAGAACAGCTTCCCCAGTAGCTTTTTCAACCTTCTGAAATAAAAAGTTGTCTCCAATGCAGTCCAAGAACTTATTGGATAGTCTGTGCCCTACAGTGTTATTTTCCCAACATATATCTGGATAGTTGAAGTCCCCCATCACCACCAAATCTTGGGCTTTGGATGATATATATAAGGACAACAAAAGAAAGGGTATTTCTTCTTGCGTACCCTCTTTCTTTTGTTATCCTTAGAATTTACAGAGGCATAGGTAAATTTATCTATTCCAATTCATCTGAGGAAATGGGTTTTACTCAGGAAAGCTTATACCCTAACAAATCTGTTAGTCTCTAAGATGCCACAGGACTCCTTGTTCTTCCTTGGTACAGTAGATCATACTCGGTTTCAAGACCGGTTTTACTGGCACTTCATTCCTGTTACAGGGACACACATTGGTGCTATAGCTTGGTTAACAATAAATCTCAGATGCTTATTCTAAATCTCCTGTGCTTGCCAAAACATGTTGGCTTCTTGCACAATGAGAAAAAGTGATCAATCATTTTTAAAAAGATAAGAATTTCCAATACTAGTAAACTTCAAGTCCATACCACCTTCTTTCTTGCATAATTAAGAAAATGTGCACATTAATTTAATCTATTTTAACACTGTTTGACAAAGGTTACTTGAACATCATATATTGAGAAGGCTTTTGAGTTTGAAAAGCTAATTTGATATTGATTTTGTTTCTTATTTTAGTGGTAGAGCATTTCAACCCAAAAGAGTCCCATTTTCTGCACAAAAGAAAAAATTCAACTTTTGTAAAATCTATTCCTTTGAGAGGTCAGGAAAACTACAAGTAAAGTTTGAAACAGCAATTAGTTTGATAACCTTTTTTTCTCCCTTTGTATACTGGGGGACCCATGTTTCTAAAGGTCCTCTTACCAGGTCATTCTTAGGTCTAACATCTAGGGTTACCAGGTAGACCCCCAAAAAAACCGAACACGCTTGATCGTGGGCGGGGGGGACTGGCCAGGAGGGGGTGGGGCTGACTGGGAGGAAGGGGGCAGGAAGTAGAGGTGGGGCGGTCGGGGCCGCAAGGCTGGCCGGGAGGAAGGGGGGCGGGAAGCACAGCTGGGGCGGGGCCGCAGGAGCTGCTCGGGAGGAAAGGGGGTTGGGAGGAAGGGGGCAGGAAGCAGAGCTGGGGGAGGGGCACTGCAGCGGCGCTGGCCAGGGAGATCAGGAAGAGGAACAGGCCGGAGGGAAGCAGAGCTGGGGGGCGGTGCAGTGGGGCTGGCCGGGGAAGATCAGGAGGGGAAGTGGGGGAGAACTGGCCAGCTGGGAAGGGATGAGGGGGGTGAGCAAATTGGCCAGCATGGAGTGGGAGTGACCCAGGCACTTGCAGATCCTGGGGCGCTGCCTGTTCCGCGCAGGTTCCCAGCGACGCATGAGCGAGGAGGAGGCTTCCCCTCCTCCTCACACTCAACCAGCTGAGGGCTCCCAGCAGCAATCGCGGCCCCGCCTCCCAGCTGGGATTCCCAGCCGCTCCCCCCGCCCATGCCAAGCTTCCGTCCGGTGCGCAGCCAGAAAAAAAATCAGAAAATACCAGACATTGCACATGTCCGGTATTGTCTGATTTTTTTTACCGGACAGAGAGCACAAATACCGGACACCTGGCAACCCTACTAACATCACTGATGGAAAGTGGAGGGACCTGGCTAGCAGCTGGGAGAGCAGAGCAGGTTGAGGCTCTTTCGCTTTACTGCTGGTGAGTGTGCAGGAGGCAACCCCTGCTGTCAGTGCCACACCTCACTATTTCCCACCCCCCACCAAGCAGCACTGATAGGTGGGTAAGGATTGAGAGAAGAAGCAGGGCAGGGGAGAGTCGAGGCCTAGGGCAGAGGAGGATTGTCTCAGTCCTATCCCAGGCTAGAGGTGGTGCAGGGAGGAGTCATTTGGGGGGGAAGGGGAAGTCATATGGCCAGTGATTGTCCTTCACTAGTTGCCCCTGGCTGAGAGAATATACAACAAAATATATGGTGAGATTTTAAAATGGTGATTCCGGTCAGAAATACCTGGCACTGCCTTAGACTTTGTCTATAATTCTAAAATTAAAGTGCAGCCCTGTCAGCACTTTAATTGAAAGTGAAGCTGTGGTAGAAGCACTGGGAAAGAGCTCACTGAGCACTCTACGTAAACCACCTCCCTGGGAGAGGAGCTAACAGCACTGGGAGGGGAGCCTGTTTACACTGGCACTTTACAGCACTGTAACTTGCTGCACTGGGGGGAGGGGTGGTATTTTTCACACCTCGAGCCAGAAAGTTGCAGTGCAGTAAAGTAGCAGTGAAGATTTAGCCTTACTTGGTATTTCTGCCTTCTGTGCACAGACAAAAACAAATTTTACCATTTATGTTTTTATGAATCTCGGCTATTCCAATCATGTTAGACACCTGAACTGAGCTTGATTCTTTTCTGGTTTATGCATAATCAAAATTGTTAAATTAGTTCCAGTCTCACTATCATTAACTTTAGTAACAACCTTCTAAACCAGATAATACAATTTGAGCTTTTAGCTGCTGCGTGAGTTTTGTTTGTAAGTGCTTGCAATCTAGCTGCGTAGAGCAAAACTGCACTTGTTCGCTTAACTGTGGTCTACATTTTTATTGGACCTTTCATTCTTAGGTATTCTGAAGTACTTCATATGTAATACACACAAAGCATCATTGAAATACAGTTGTACTTGGGGTGCAGGATTGACCCCAATAGTGCTAGCTAGGAAAATTAAGGAATCTGAGATAAAAATAATACTCTGAACAATGAAGTCTTAAAAAGCAAGTCATTGGCGCTCCATGATGGGGCCCCAATCATGCAAGTTTATGCATGTGCTTAGTAACACTAAGTGAGCAGTAACACTGGCTTCAACAGTCTATTTAAATAGTGAGAGCGTGCATAACTATTTGCAAGCACAGAGCTTTAGTGTTTGAAATGTACAGCAGCTATTTGAATTCCAGTTTTTCCTGTATTTCATATATTCCAATTCATTAGATTATACATTAGGAATGAAGAAAGATTGAGATCACTTGACATCAGATCAATCAAATCATGAAATGGTAACAGAGGCATTTGCTACTTAATTCTATGAATTTATACTATATTCTGTATTTCTGTTGCTTGTCATGTAATTTATTGGCGGTTCACCGAAATAACTCTTCCAATCTCAAGTGGCCAACTCGTTAAATTATTGCAACCCTTGCTTTTTCTTTTAAATCATTACCAACTGCTATTTTATGCAGATTTGTATTCATTGGTTTCAAAATATTAATCTATGTGTGAGGTATTAACGTGACAAACTATTACTGGTATCTGCGTGGGACTTGTAAACACAGTAATACAAACATCAGACCTCAAAGATATTTATTCAGTATGCTTTGCTCTCATAGCACATTCAATTGAACACAGGTCATCTTTCCTAAAAACAAACACCCCTTCCCACCATACACACACAACCAAGGACTTTTCATAATGTCTCCTAACTGCTTTTGAACAGTTTAGATGTGCTTTTTGCATTTCATTTTCCTCAGTGTTTAAGAAAAATCAAAAGACTTTCAAATGCAATTACTGTAAGCAACATTTTGCTTTTTTCTTGACTATAAGCACATGCCCGTTTCCATACAAATAATTTTGCAAAAAAGGACTTCCCTTCTGTTGTAAAGAAAATCTTAAACTTCAAGGTTACAATATGAAAGTGTCTAAATTAACAGGTGTGTTGTGAGCAAGACACGAGAAGTCATTCTTCCGCTCTACTCTGAGCTGGTTAGGCCTCAGTTGGAGTATTGTGTCCAGTTCTGGGCACCGGATTTCAAGAAAGATGTGGAGAAATTGGAGAGGGTCCAGAGAAGAGCAACAAGAATGATTAAAGGTCTAGAGAACATGACCTATGAAGGAAGGCTAAAAGAATTGGGTTTGTTTAGTTTAGAAAAGAGAAGATTGAGGGGGGACATGATAGAAGTTTTCAGGTATCTAAAAGGGTGTCATGAGGAGGCGGGAGAAAACTTGTTCATCTTGGCCTCTGAGGATAGAACAAGAAGCAATGGGCTTAAACTGCAGCAAGGGAGGTTTAGGTTGGACATTAGGAAAAAGTTCCTAACCGTCAGGGTGGTCAAATACTGGAATTGCCCAGGGAGGCTGTGGAATCTCCATCTCTGGAGATATTTAAGAGTAGGTTAGATAAATGTCTATCAGGGATGGTCTAGTCCAGTGTTTCTCAACCTTTTTTTGCTCATGGCCCCCTTCTGAGCCTCGTTTACCTCTGTGGTCCCCCTCATAGCCACTGTTAGTTGGGAAAAAAGGTACATAATTTACCTAATGTTCCGTTTTTTCCATATGGCCCCCTAGAGGTAGGGCGTGGCCCCTTGGGAGCCATATGGCCCACGGTTGAGAACCACTGGTCTAGTTAGTACTTGGTCCTGCCATGAAGGCAGGGGACTGGACTTGATGACCTCTCGATGTCCCTTCCAGTCCTAGTATTCTATGTATGATGGATTTAAAAAAAAAAAAAAAAAAAAAAAATCAATCATTTAAAAAGAACAGATTTTTTTGATAAAATGCTTTGAGGAAAAAACCTATCTAAAGAAAGATACAGTATAACTCAGATATATCATGGGAGAAATTCTAATTCTATAGAAGGAAACAATATATTCATGTAATGTTTAAGAAAAGTTTTGTAAATGAATCTTATGGGGTTCCAGAGGCTTCTGTATAGATTATTTAGGTTAAATCTTTCTAGCTAACCCAATGGGACTCAGTGCTTATCCTAGAAGATACCATCAGAGATAATTAGTTTTGCAGTTCTCAAACTGGATTTATGGCTCCAGTGATAACATGCTAGCTAACAGCAAAAATGTTTTAAAATAAATAATATATAGAGGTGAGAAAAAACAGACCTCAATTCTATCATTCCTCTGCAAATTTGTGTATGAGAGTCAATCCCTTACTTCGCTCTAAAAGGTGCAAAGTTTCAAAAACTTCAATGAATTGCTGGGGACGGAATAGATCTGGACAAGGAAAAGAAGTCAGTAGATAAATGTGAGAGGGGAGGGACAGGCAATAGAAACAAAAGTGAAACTGTTTGAGCTAGGGATGTAAGCTCAAAGAAATGCAAGGCCTGGTTGCCCGAATTAAACAACGCCATGAGAAGTGTTTCTTCTCAGAAGGAAGCTGCACTGAAGATGATGAAAGGAACATGTCTAAACATGCAGGATCTTCAGGTTGGAAAACTTTTTTTATTTCATACTTCTTTCTTAAGGACTGCCTATATTCCTTCAGGACTAGGGTTGCCAGATGGTTTAACTAAAAATATCGAAACCCTCCCCAAAAAAAAAAAAAAAAAAACCACTGTGAAAAAAATTCTGTTGAGAAAAAAAATTGGGGAGACCAAAGTTGTTGAGAAAAAAAAAAAATCCACATAGCGTTTTTGCTGGCAGCCACTTTGTTTTTCTTTCCAGCTACAAGCCCCTGCGGAACCAGGTAAGAGGCGGGGGCCTGGCGGAGGGTCCAGGGTCTAGGTCCGGTTGCTGAGTGTGGTAGGGTTGCCAGTGTTCAGTATTTTCGCCTCCTGGCGAGGAAGGGGAAGGAGAGAAATCAGAAAATACCAGACATTTTAGGTGTCCAGTATTTTCTGAATTTTTTAACCAGACAGGAGGTAAAAATACCAGACTGTCCGGGTCAATACCGGACACCTGGCAACCCTATTCTGGACTATTTTTGAATTCTCATGTTTGAGCAAAAAGTAGTTGTTACTCTATGGTAATATCATTTTTTATGCAGTTGTGATAAAAAAAATAGCTGAAATAGGCAGATCTTCCTTTTATAATTTCATCTTTAAATTAGTACCGAGTGTCAGTGAATGCAATACTAAATGAGCAGTATGGTAATATTAAATAACTGCACTGACTTATTTTGTTTAGGAGAATCCATCCTCAACATACAGGATTCTGAAGAATATCCACCTTCAAGATCACCATCATTTTCTATAGTTTCAGAGTTATGTCAATGATAGTGTTTCAGTGACATCATGTATGTCTGTGACGGGGCGTCTGCCCCTCATTGGCCTAAGAAGGGTTAAATCCAGCCCTGTGAGAGGTCTGGTGCTATGGAGCCAGCAGCTGTGGTAGATATTAGCCAATTAGGGCCCAGCTGAGGGCAGTATAAATAAAGGCTGAGACTAAGAGAACCAGGCAGATGGGTCAGTGAAGGAAAAATAGAGCTCAAGAACAGGTATGTGGAGTTGGAGAATGAAGAAGGGGTAGAGCAGGTAGATAATGAAGATGGAAGGGTAAGGAAGAAGAGAAGAGTGGCTAGTCCCATAGATAAAGGGGAAGAGTTAATGGAGACAATACCAATAATGAGCATCAGGAGGATACAGGATGGGTTAAAGAGGATTACAAGGAAAACAGGAATGGCAAGGACTTGCAGCCAGAGGAAGCAAGAGATAGACCAGAGAATCGCACTGTCACTAGGAAAAGGCAGGTCTACGTGATTGGGGACTCCTTATTGAGAAGAATAGATAGGCCTGTAACCAGAGCTGATCCAGGGAATAGAAGGGTGTGCTGTCTGCCAGGTGCTAAGATACGGGATGTGGAACTGAGGTTGAAGAGGATTATTAAGGGAGCAGGAAGGAATCCATTGATCATCCTTCATGTAGGAACAAATGATACGGCTAGACTCTTGCTAGAACGAATTAAGGGAGACTATGCTAGGCTGGGGAGGACGCTCAAGGAAATTGAGGCTCAGGTGATCTTTAGTGGCATTCTGCCTGTTCCTAGAGAAGGGCAACTAAGATGTGACAGGATTATGATGATCAATAGATGGCTTAGGCAGTGGTGCTATAAGGAGGGCTTTGGGATGTATGGTCACTGGGAGGCATTTATGAACAGAGGACTGTTCTCTCGGGATGGACTTCACCTAAGTAGGGAGGGAAATAGACTTCTAGGATGGAGGCTGGCTCAACTGATTAAGAGAGCTTTAAACTAGGAATCTGGGGGAGACGGTTGGGAGATGTCCAGGTAATCTCTACGCCAGATTTTAACACTGAGAGGGAGGAAAACGAAGTAAGAAAGGATATAGCTGGGGGTAGGAGAATGGACATAAGGAGGAAGGGTAGGGTGGATACTAGTCTAATAGGTCATATTGGAGGTACAACGTCCATGCCAAATTGGGTAAAGAATGTGAGTGAGGCCAAACAGCAAAAACTAAGATGTTTGTACACCAACGCGAGGAGCCTAGGTAACAAAATGGAGGAACTTGAGCTATTGGTCCAGGAAGTGAAACCAGATATTATAGGAATAACGGAAACATGGTGGAATACTAGGCATGATTGGAATACAGGTATTGAAGGGTATGTGCTGTTTAGGAAAGACAGAAATAAGGGTAAAGGTGGTGGAGTCGCATTGTATATCAAAGATGAGGTAGATTGTAAAGAAATAAGAAGTGATGGAATGGAGAAGACAGAGTCTGTTTGGGCAAAAATCACATTGGGGAAGAAAACTATCAGATCCTCCTGGGATAGTGCTTGGGGTGTGTTATAGACCACCAGGATCCAATTTGGATATGGATAGAGACCTCTTTAATGTTTTTAATGAAGTAAATACTCATGGAAACTGCGTAATCATGGGAGATTTCAACTTTCCAGATATAGACTGGAGAACAAGTGCTAGTAATAAGAATAGGGCTCAGATTTTCCTAGATGTGATAGCTGATGAATTCCTTCATCAAGTAGTTGCTGAACCAACAAGGGGGGATGCTATTTTAGATTTGGTTTTGGTGAGTAGCGAGGACCTCATAGATGAAATGGTTGTAGGGGACAATCTTGGCTCAAGTGATCATGAGCTAATACAGTTCAAATTAAATGGAAGGATAAACAAAAATAAATCTGAGACTAGGGTTTTGATTTCAAAAGGGCTAACTTTAATAAATTAAGGAAATTAGTTAGGAAGTTGATTGGACTAAAGAAATTATGGATCTTGAGGTGGAGGAGGCCTGGGATTATTTTAAGTTAAAGTTGCAGAAGCTGTCAGAAGCCTGTATCCCAAGAAAAGGGAAAAAATTATAGGCAGGTGTGTTAGACCAAGCTGGATGAGCAAGCATCTCAGAGAGGTGATTAAGAAAAAGCAGAAAGCATATAAGGAGTGGAAGATGGGAGGGATCAGTAAAGAAAGCTACCTTATTGAGGTTAGAGCATGTAGGGACAAAGTGAGAGAGGCTAAAAGTCAGGTAGAGTTGGACCTTGCAAAGGGAATTAAAACCAATAGTAAAAGGTTTTATAGCCATATAAATAGGAAAAAAACAAAAAAAGAAGAAGTAGGACCGCTAATTACTAGGATGGAGTGGAGGTTAAGGATAATCTAGGAATGGCCCAATATCTAAACAAATACTTTGCTTCAGTCTTTAATGAGGCTAATGAAGAGCTTAGGGATAATGGTAACAACAAATGGGACTAAGGATATGGAGGTAGATATTACCATATCCGAGGTAAAAGCCAAACTTGAACAGCTTAATGGGAGTAAATCGGGGGACCCAGATAATCTTCATCCAAGAATATTAAAGGAACTGGCACATGAAATTGCAAGTCCATTAGCAAAATTTTTAATAAATCTCTAAACTCAGGGGTTGTACCATTTGACTGGAGAATTGCTAATATAGTTCCTATTTTTAAGAAAGGGAAAAAAAAAGCGACCCGGGTAACTATAGGCCTGTTAGTTTGACATCTGTAGTATGCAAGATCTTGGAAAAAATTTTGAAGGAGAAAGTAGTTAGAGACATTGAGGCTAATGGCAATTGGGACAAATTACAACATGGTTTTACAAAGGTAGATTGTGCCAAACCAACCTGATCTCCTTTTTGAGAAAGTAACAGATTTTTAGATAAAGGAAATGCAGTGGATCTAATCTACCTCGACTTTAGTAAGGCATTTGATACAGTACCACATGGGGAATTATTGGTTAAATTGGAAAAAATAGGGATTAATATGAAAGTTGAGAGGTGGATAAGCAACTGGTTAAAGGGGAGACTACAGCGGTCATATTGAAAGGTGAACTGTCAGGTTGGAGGAAGGTTACTAGCGGAGTTCCTCAGGGATCAGTTTTGGGGCCAATTTTATTTAATCTTTTATTGCTGACCTTGGCACCAAAAGTGGAAGTGTCCTGATAAAATTTGCGGATGACACAAAGTTGGGAGGTATTGCCAATTCAGAAAAGGATCGGATATCATACAGGAAGATCTGGATGACCTTGTAAATTGGAGTGATAGCAATAGGATGAAATTTAATAGAGAGAAGTGTAAGGTTATGCATTTAGGGATTAATAACAAGAATTTTAGTTATAAGCTGGGGACACATCAGTTGGAAGTAACGGAGGAGGAGAAGGACCTCGAGTCCTGGTTGATTATAGGATGACTATGAGCCGCCATTGTGACATGGCCGTGAAAAGGCTAATACGGTCTTGGGATGTATTAGGCAAGGTATTTCCAGTAGGGATAAGGAGGTGTTAGTGCCATTATACAAGGCATTGGTGAGACCCCATTTGGAATACTGTGTGCAGTTCTGGTCTCCCATGTTTAAGAGGATGAATTCAAACTAGAACAGGTACAAAGAAGGGCCACTAGGATGATCCGAGGAATGGAAAACCTGTCTTATGAAAGGAGACTCAAGGAGCTTGGCTTGTTTACCTTAACCAAAAGAAGGCTGAGGGGACATGATTGCACTTTAAATATATTAGAGGGATAAATACCAGGAGGGAGAGGAATTATTTAAGCTTAATACCAATGTGGACACAAGAACAAATGGATATAAGCGGGCTAGTAGGAAGTTTAGACTTGAGATTAGACGAAGGTTTCTAACCATTAGAGGAGTGAGGTTCTGGAACGGCCTTCCAAGGGAAGTAGTGGGGGCAAAGATTAAACTAGATGGGTTTATGAAGGGGATGGGTTGATGAGATAACATGATCTTGGTAACTAATTGACCATTCATTATCAGTGGTAAATAGGTCAATGGAGGGATGATAGGAGTTACTATAGAGAACTTTCTGGGTGTCTGGCTGGTGAGTCTTGCCCACATGCTCAGGGTTTAGCTGATCGCCATATTTGGGGTCGGGAAGGAATTTTCCTCCAGGGTAGATTGGCAGAGGCCCTGGTGGTTTTTCGCCTTCCTCTGTAGCATGGGGTACAGATCACAGCTGGAGGATTCTCTGCATCTTGGGGTCTTCAAACTATTTGAAGGCTTCAATATCTGAGATATAGGTGAGAGGATTATTCTAGGAGAGGGTGGGTGAGATTCTGTGGCCTGCATTGTGCAGGGGGGTCAGACTAGATGATCATAATGGTCCCTTCTGACCTTAAAGTCTATGAGTCTATAAGGCTGCTGGAGGGGGGAGGAAAGACTCACTGTTGCTCCAGCTGTGGAGCAGAAGGGACCTGGCTGCCAGCGAAGCTAGAGGCTTCTTGACACAGAGCAGAGTTGGAGAAAGGCAGGTAGGGCTGAGAAGCTCTGGCCAAGAAAACTCCCAGGCTGAGGCCTTGCTCTCAAGGCCTGAGAGTATTAGGGCTACAGGCAGGCAGCAGATCCACACCTCCTTGCCAGTGATGAGTGGCCATTTCAGACTGCAGTTTGCCCCTGAAGTAGAGGCTAGATGACGATTGGTAGTAAGGTCACTGAGGCAAGATAGGCATAGGGAGTTGGGTGCTCTCTGGGAGAGAAGACCTGAGAGTGTGGGGGCACTGCGGCAGGGCAGTACCCAGAGGGGATGCTGCGGTCTAGGAGGGATGTGTGTCCTAACGCAAAGTGGTGGAGGATAAAATGTAACAGCAGGTGTGACACCAGCCAAATAGGGGTGTGCCAGGGCTGAAGAACTAATTCCCAGAGTTACCAGCAGGCAGTGCCATGGCACTGCCGAGTTGCATAGTGTTACAATGTCACACAGCCACAGTATATCACCTATAGCAAAAAGGAAAAAATCTCCATCGAGATACAATCATAGATAAGTTTGTGATAAGAACTAGCAGATTACAAAAAGAGGTAACTGATGAAAAAATTGCCCGGTTTGATTATGCAACAAATTCTCTTTTCCATCTGACTGAGAACCCACACTTCATTAACATGGTTTAGTCATTAAGACCAGGATACAGGCCACCCAACAGAGTAGATGTTGCAGGCAAATTGATGGATCAAGTGTATGAAAGAAATTGAGTGTGCTAAAAGTCTATAGGGTAAAATTGTTAACCTGAGTCTTGATTGGTGGAGTAATGTCCACAATGATCCTGTTGTATGTGCTTGTGTGACAACAGAAAGAAGGAATGTCATCTTTACAAAAACAATTGATTCAACACACACACACACACACACACACACACACACAAGAATACTTACAAGTAGTAGCAGTAAAAGCTATAAAAGACTGTGGGAAAAAAAATTAAAATGTCTATTACGCAGCTTGGTCACAGACAATGCTGAAAATGTATCCAAGATAAGAGAATGAAGAAAGTCCCAAGCTAATAATATATGGTTGCAGTGCTCATTTGATACACCTCCTAACCAAAGACTTCAGTGCTCCAGAAATAAAGGCTAATGTTGAAATTGCAAAATAAGTCCATGACAACCACTTTGCAGCAGCTACTCTGAAAAAAGTGGGATGAACCAAGCTAACTCTCCCACAAGATGTGTGATGGAACTCTGTAATGGACTGTTTTGAGCATTGTATCAAGAACTGACCTAATCTCATGACAGTTTGTAAACAAAATCATGAAAAAATTGTCACAGCAAAAGTTCTCAACATTGGGCTTGAGAGAAATGTTGAACAGATGCTGAGTACTCTGAAGCCTATTTCTGTCGCCTAGAACAAAATGCAGGGAAATAGCTCTTTTATTGCTGATGCTGTTGAAATTTGCAAGGAACTGAGTAAGATCTTAAAAGAAATATGCAATAAAAGGGTTAAAATTACAAGCAAAAAAAAAAAAACCACACAAATGGGGCAAGCACTATCTTCAGCTCATTTTCTTGCACATATTCTTAATACTCAGTACCAACGTCAAACCTACACTGCTGAAGAGAAGTTGGCAAGGACATGGGCAACCAGAATTCATCCCTCCATAATACCAACCAGTGTTCCCTCTAAGGCAGTGTTTCTTAAACTGTGTTCTGTGGCACACTGGTATACCACGGAGAACAGAGTTCAAAATGGCTGCCCTTAAAGAGGCAGGCAACTTTTTTGGGGGCTCAACAAAAAAATTCTTGGTGTTCCTCATAAAAAAAAATTGTTTGGTGTTCCTCGGTCTTAAAAAGTTTAAGAAACACTACTCTAAGGTTAGCGTCTGTGTGGGCTCACACCAAGAATCTGAGGCCCAACCACCTCGTCAACAGAGCTGTGCAGTGGTTGCTCAGCTGTTCGGTGGCAGGGCTGCGTATCAGGTGGCTGGCCCACTCTAGGAGCAGCTAGGCAGCCACTACATGGCCCTGGCCCTAGCTTCAGCCTTTCACTAGGGCTGGAGCTACGGGCCACGTGGTAAGTGCTGGTTTCTCTGGGGTCTCCAGCCAGGGCCAGAGCTGGAGCTATGTTGTGTGTGGCCAGCAGCTGCTCCTCCAATGTCTCCAGCCAGGGCCGGAGCCACGTTGTGGGTGGCCAGCAGCTGCTCTGAGGGCTGGGGCCACAAAGAGGCACTGCTTTTATATAACCAGGGCAGGCGCCACAAACAAAAGGCTTGAGTGCTACCCCTCTGAGTACTGCAAGGCAAAAGGCGTCTTGCAGACATGTATTTTAAACAACCAGAGTTACAGTAAGTAGGCATTTTTTTTTTAAATTTGTGCCAAAGGAAAATACTCTATTTCCTCTTTATCTTGCACAAAAGAAAGTCTTCGGAGAGTTTATAGTGTCACCGTGATTCATTTAACTGCAATTCAGTGTAACATTTGGCTAAACAGTTAATTTATGCCTCTGAAGATTGTGCTTTGCTGATTTGTGCTTCAAAGCTCCCCTCTGGGAAAAGACATGAACCCAAAAAGAGACTGTCACCATATCATCCTGTGTTTGGCTGGATTCAGAGTGCTTTGACAGAATGCTCACTTTTCCTTTATGGGCCACTACACAAAACTACCTCACGTTTGGCAAGATGGCTTTCTGCCTGGGGAAATTGAAGGCATAGATTTCAAAAGCCTATTGAGCAAGGTTTCCTAATTTTCCAAAAGATTCACGTGATCTCAGAGACCTTTTGATGTTCAGAGTTATTCATATTTATATGCTATTAATTTTGCTCTCCCGTATGAGTTACTTCTGTTAATTTCATTTTTTATGGGTAAACAGTCAGCTTTGACCAACTGATGCCTTGGTTTAATTAAAAATCATTTAGTTTGCTCTGCTAGTCCCTCAGAATCTACTCTGACATCTTCTAATATCATTACATCACAGAAAACAGTTTTCATTTTTTTTGTTGCAAAGCAGTTTCAGAATTAATCTGCATTTGAGAATTTCACTCTCTTCTAGTTGCCATTTACATAACCAGAATGCCTTGACCTAAGATAGCATATTTATTTTGCCAGCACTGGCAATCAGAGTTGACATTAATGAACGTTAACATCTGTGCAATTTTTGGACACATTGGAGCACCAAATTATTCATAAATTGATTGACCATGACATAACCAAGATGCTATGCTACAAGTTGGGGATACTATATAATACTTAGTCTGGCCTTGAATGTAGGGGATTGGATTTAGATGATCTCTCGAGATCCCTCCCAATCCTACAATTCTGTGATTCTAAGTAGAGGCCACAGCCAACATGTTGAAAATTTAGTGTGGTGCAAGTATCTTTACCAGTTCAATGTCCTTGTGAAGTTTGAACCACTTTGTAAGTGTTTAAGCCAGGGCTGGGGACCCTTTTTTTGGGCCAGGGGCTGCTAATCCACAGAAAAATCCATTGGGCCCAGTGAGTAGATTTTGTGTGCTCCAGCCCCTCAAAGGGAACAGCGGGAGGAGGGGGAGCAGAGAGGAAGGAGGGAGAGAAGGGCTGGAGCAGCAGTGCGGGCTTCCCAATGCTGAGGGAGCCTCAGGGGCCAGATTCCAGGCAAGCATTAGGTTCCCCAACCCTGGTTTAAGATGCTTTAAACTGTTAAATCTAAAACTGCTTTGAGGATGTACAGGATTACCTTTGGTTCTCCTGCCAAAGTTAAGAGCCACCCACTCTAATGGTGATGACTCCCCCTCGGCAAGGGAGTGAAGAAGAGCCAGCTCCAGTATAATTTTTTCCACAGGGTGGTTGAAGAAATTAAGCCAAGTTTCAGTTATATCCTCTGCTAGTTACGGGAGTTGTAATGCGTTATACTTGTAGATATCTATTTTTTTCATCATCCATCCATAACGGTAGGTAGTTTAACCTTCTTAAAACAATTTTGTAACAATATACAATCTAAAAAATACTTGCTAACTGAACCTCACCATGCAATAATATCCATCTGAGTCATCACACTGTGTGTATCATATCCTTCAGGTGTCCTCTTTGACCGATTCCCCCAATACCAGTGGAAAAAATAGGTTTTGTGGCATGCTCAGATGGTAATTTCCAGCTCTGGTGAACTTAGGTGGGAGAGTGAATTCTATAGCCAAAGACCTCACAGAGAACATCCCTTAGATCAGCCTGTTCCCTTTTAAACCAAGCAAGCTTTGACTTGAACACATCTGCTTATTCTTCTTTGTCACATCTATTACCTGAGCTACCACTAATACTGTGGATCTAGTAAGACACCAAAAAGGCAAACTTGTGTTGCAAATGGATATACTCCCTCTGTGAGGAATCCTGTATAACTCTCATTATTGCATTTTGCTGCTTCTCCTTGCTGACCAACATCACTTGTTTCTTGTCTACTTGGAGTGTGTCAGCTAGCCTTCAACTAGCCCGTTTCAGAGATAATCAGGTCACCCATTCCCCCATACAAGCCTGAACAGAGAAGAAAACAATGTGGAGATATATACTGTTATACTAAATATATCACAGTGCTGTTTTCTTACTAGTTTGGGTGAAAGTTCTGATTTAATAGCTTTTTTTATTCTTTGTGACTGGGAAAGGACTGTTTTAGTATTCTTTCTTCCATAACATTTAAAATACATATGGTATACGTTAGTAAGTGGTAGGTGCCACAATGACACACATCCAAACAAGTGCACATGAGCTCAATATTGGTGCACAAGACAAAACTCACTCCATTCATGGATGGAAAAATCTTAGAGGGAACACCAATACCAACTGCAATACATTTCAGAGATAAGGGTGAACCATCGAAAAAAATATGTTTGCTGATGAGGTTTTAAAGAAAGTCACACCAATGAACTGGTAGAAGTCACTTAAGCATTTGGATTCAGACTGTGGAAGTGATAATCTCACTTTTAACAGCAGCAACTTCTTCTGCCAAAGTAGAAAGAATATTTTCTTTACTTTAGACTATGGGACCTGAAAAAGCAGGAAAGCTTATTTCTTTTCCAGATTATGAAAAACAGGGAAGTGAAGGTGAAGATGACTGGGTTAGCTATAGAAGCAAGTAAGTTTCTTGTGTTGACCTGGCTGACAAATTTTTAAAAAATATTTCATTTAACTATTTCACTATTTTAGAGAACAATTTTAACAAAAACAAACCTGATTTTAAAAAAATTGAATGTTTAACTTTAATAAATTCATATGCTTGTTTTGTTAAACTATAATTTGCTTGCAGTTGAAGAAAAATATCCAGAATACATAACATTGTTTTATTTTAACTAAAACAACAGTCTAAATGTGTGGTGGTGTTCTCCTAATACAGTATGACAAGAAAATCCTCCAAATATTAACGATTAACCTGTTGAATTGAAATATAGTTCACTTCCCAAAGACTTCATAAATATCTGCTTCATTTACCTTTGGTAAATGAAATAACCAAACTATCATTCATTTTCTGATATAGCTGTAAAACTAATTTGAAAAGTTTTCAAAATAAATCACTTTTTAAAAATGTACAGCGTGTACCTTCTCAAAAATGAAACCTACATCTGTGAGTTGTGAAAAATATGCATTAAGGTTTTGCCAACCAACAAGAATGCACTTTTATGTAGAAAACCATGATTAAATCAAGTCTTCCTGACTAGTGATTTAAATCAATTTGATTTACATCAAATCCACCCTGAATGATACAATGGGTATTACTGTTCTTTCCCCACCAAAAGGAAGAGTCGAGGCTAATCACTTTCCTCAGCAGCAAACCTTCAGAAATTAGGATTTGGATATGATAAAAAAACCGAGTCAGCCAAGAATACAACAAATATCTCAAATGCATCAATAATGTCTATAAGCCTCTCCAAGCTATAGCTTTGTTTGCACGTTTGAATCTATAAAAATGTTTTTATATATCTGGTAAAAAGTACAGTGATACTTTTGGACTGTATTTTGCTGAAGAAGTGACTGCTGAAGTTCTAAGCTGATTAAGGCCTTTTCAGGTCATTGAACTAAATGAATCTAAATCAGTGTCTGAGTAAACATATTTAGTGTCCTCTAAAGGAATCTGTCTATCCTGTAACCTCCAAGCTATTTAATTAAAATATATAGTCTTCTATACCCAAAACATTAAAAAGGTCATAATTCCAGTTTTCCCCAACTAAACAAACTATTTGCAGATATCATTCAACAGTAATTCCTTGGATCATTACACTAAGAAATTCTGACATTTGAAGTCACTTATACCAGGATAATCTCTATCATGAAACTAACATCATGTCAAGCCATTTTTGCAGTGCAAGATTTGATTAAATGAGTACTGAACATTGCTAAGATAATTTACAGAGAATTTATTTTCTTTTCTGTACTGACTTCTCCCCCTTGTTGAAAATACAATAGAACCTCAGAGTAATGGACATCTTGAGAATGGAAGTTATTAGTAACTCTGAGCAAGACATTACAAACTTCAGTCCCGGGGGGGCTAAGGTTGTGACTACGGGCGGGGGGGCAGGACCCTTCAGGGGCCAGGGCTCTGGGTGGGGAAAGGCTTTAGACCTGGGGGAAGTGCTGGGGTTTGGGACTTCAGCCCTGTGGCTCCATTTCCAGTGTCAGCCTCAAATAGGGCTGCCAGATGGTTTCAACAAAAATACCAGACACACTTGACATTACATCACAATCTACATTACATCTTACTTAGAAAATACCAGACATTTATATTTTCTCACTTGTATTTTCTCTATTTGTTTCTGAACAGAAAGCTCAAATACTGGACTGTCCAGTTCAAAACCGGACACCTGGCAACCCTAGCCTCAAAGAGGGCACCAGGCCTGAGGCTTCAGCCTTGCCGCTCTATTCCTGTTTTCTACTTTGTGAGGGGCACTGGGCTCAATACTCCCCAGGACTCTGCTCTTGGTTTGACACACAGAGACAGAGAGTGAGCACGCGTGTTGGTGTTTGGTGCTAAAGCTGGGAATGAAGCACCAGTGCTCCTGAGGGCAGAAGCCCTGAGCTCCTCTCCCTGGCCCAAAGCCTCCCCTCTGTTGTCTACAATCACCTCTTCCCCCATGGCTGAAGCCCTGAGTTGCAAGGCTAAAGCCCCCAGGCAGTGCAATATTTGCTGAATTTTTGTTTGGTATGGACTCCGCTGCTGCCTGATTACTTCTGGTTCCACAGAGTAGCCAGATTGGTAAATCTAGAACTCTCTTCCTGCACATACCAAAGTCAGTTCAGTTTGGTCCATGAAACTAAATGTGAACGGGAAAAACATGTCAAAATCCAAGACTAACAGCCTTTGACAATCTTGCTGAGACTGACTTCTTCCCCAGCCCACCCCACATCACCTGAGAGAAGTGTTCTGGGTATTGATAGGATGGCCTCTTCAGGATCATGCATATGTGTGTACATTACCCACCCTGATATATCTACTATATATTTGAGAGAGTTTGTCTGTCTGTCCAAGAACTCCTCTTAAATGGTAAGAGCTAGGACAGGGGTGGGCAATAATTTTCACAGGGGGGCCACTTCATGAATTTTGATACATATTCATGGGCTGGCTCCAGGCCTCCTGGAAAGGACGGGGCCTTGGTCAGAAAGGGGTGGGGCTAGAGGCTATGGAGAGAGAGACACTGTATGTGAGACACCAACTTTGTGTCACAGATTGAGTGTGTGGGGGTAGTGTGGCTGACAGTGACCGTGTGTGACAGACAGTATGGCACAGACTGGGTGTGTATGTGACAGTGACAAAGCAAGCGAAAGCACTAAAATCTTAACAACAGTATACTGCCTCTTAAGACAGGTGTTGCATAAAAAAAGCCTCTGCCTGAGCCTACTTGATTTATATACATGGATTTTCTAAAGCTACACCAAACTGTAAGGTCTAAGGTTTTGAACTGCAATTTATTGTGATGTGTCAAACTTTGTAATCTGTGTAACTCTCAGCCACCTTGCTTGTAACTTTCCCTAAGCTGCATTCTCCCCTGAGTGAACGGAGAAAGAGTATGAGAGTGTGTTTGAAGAAGGCTTGGAACAATGGAGCACATTTCAATGAGTCATCCCAGTATGGGCATGCTCCCTACTGGATAAAGGGAAGTCTGGGCATGCTCTCTGCTGGATAAAGGGAAGTCTGGGCATGCTCCCTGATGACGAGGTGAATGAGTCACAGGAGCCATTCAGACACTATATAAGGAGAAGGAGCACATGTGAGACTCTCTCTCTTTTTCCTTCCCCTGCTCCTGAGAAGCTCCTCTCCAGGGTCTCTCCTCCTGACCAGCTTCCCCAGCCATGATGAGCAGACAGACCCTCCAGGCTCCACACACCTTGGCTCCTTCTGCAACCCATATGTCTGTATGAGTGCCTTAGGGCAGGAATGAATGGGTGTGAATGAATGGAAGGGTATGTGCTTGCTTGTCTGTGTGTGAGAGAGAGTTCTACCTTCTTTAGTTTCTTTCTCCTCTTTAGTTTTACCTAGTGGAAATAAACCCATACTAGTGTAACCCTGGGTGGTCTCCAGTGAGAATATTTTTGGGGTAACAACAGCCACTCCTCTGAATCACTTGCTATCCATGCTTCAGACTGGAGCATTTCCGCTGCATGCCTCCCTCTCCCCAACCCCTGATCTACAGAGATGGGATAGAGAGTCAGGGGAACACCCTGACTTCAGAGTGGGGGTGGATGGGAGAGGGAAGTGCTGAACAGCTAGCAGGAGAATCCTGAGAGCATCTCAGCTGAAGGACAGAGCAAGGTGAGGGAAGGGCAGCTGTATACATGCAGCTAGCTAGAAGTATGCTGCCCAGCTGATTAGCAGAGCATGGACAGAAAGAAATGCTTGGTGGGCCAGATCTGGCCTCTGGGCCTGATTTTGCCCACCCCTGGGCTAGGACCACCGAATTTAGTATACAGCTTCCTCTTATAACTTAAAGCAAGGTAAGAGTTTTATTGTGCCAGAAAAATGGGAGTGCATCTCAAAAATCACACAAAGAAAGACAATCACAAGGCAGGTGAAAGGGACTGGATAGGAGTACCCACCCACCCAGGACTGCCCCCACCCTAATCCCTCCCCAAGCACTCTTTAGGGAGGATAGCGAGCAGCTGAAGCTGCCTGTCTCCCTATTCATAAAGGAATACTGTCAGCTGTTCCTCTTGCTTCCTAATTAAGAGGAAAGAGCAGTTTACCTCTTTCCTCACTCTGGCTGGAGTGCAGGGGGCAGACAAACCTTGACCTGCCCCAGCCAAGAGACATGCACCCCTCTCCCTGTGCTTGCTGGAGCTGCAGTAGCCAGAGAGCTCTGCTCACCTGGCCCCAAGCTGCTGTGATGAGAGAGAGCTGTAGTAGTCCTATTAGCCCAGGGCAGCCTGCTTACTGAACCCTGATCCCCAGCTCCACCCCAAGGCACTGATCTAAATCATGGGTTCCCAAACTGGGGGGCATGAAGAAATTCCAGGGAGAGCGTGAGGCGACCCAGTCCCCCTCCCTTCACTCCACCCCCCCCCCCAAGTTTCGCTGCTATTTTTGTTTTTCAGCCCCGGTCAGTTCCTTTCTTTTCCCCCCCTCAAGAAGTTTTGCTGCTAGTGGGGAGGGCGGTGAGGGTTTCTCAAAATCAAAAAGGGGGCATGATGCCAAAAAGTTTGGGAACCACTGATCTAAATGAAGATTTTCATTTTAGTTTTCCAAAAAACAAAAATTGAGTTAAAGGACCCGAGCAATGCCGGGTAAATCTTCTAGTGTGAAATATAGATTACAGTCCCACCCTGCTTATAGGCCAATCTAAATATCCATACCCTGTCCTCTCCTGCTCCCAATCCACTTCCATCTCTAACTGCCAGTCATTCACTGATCCCAAATTGCAGGTCCAATCTCCCCCTCTCCATTAGCCCCTTCTCTCCCTGACCCCACCCCTCAGGGAGGTCTCTTGTCTCCTCTGCATTTAGAATTGCCAATCCACTCAGCTCAAGGCAGCAAGTTGAAGGGAAAATCCTGCTCAGCAAGGTAGGATCTTCAGGGAAATAATCTGTGAAGCTCTAGCAAGTCTCTAAAGAGAGCGTGCCTACAGTTTTCCAAGATTTATAACTTTGCCAAATATGGGTGGTTTTTCACAGCAACAGAAGGCACATTCATGATACAAAGCTCAAGTCCCTGATGCAAAGCATGGAAGTATTAGAACTTCTAACAAAAAAAAGTTACCAGAATTTAACATGGGCAAAATGATATGCTTTACCACTCCAAGCCTTTCCTAAATCTTTCTGGTCAGCCTGTGCTGGCTGACATTTTGCACGGAAAAGTTCAGCCAACATGGTTAAACTTCAAAGTTTAAGTAATTGAAAATGGGGTCTTATGATTACCTGACACTGCACACTTTATAACAGGCAGTGCTACCAATCCTGCCTATAACATGCACTAGACGTCCCCCAGTAGAAATAATGTGTAGAGCAATTCTAACCGATCTACTAAGGAAGCTATCATGTAGATACGCACAGACATCTTGAATAGACTGAACTAATGGAGTTCTTTATTCCCAAGGGAAGCTATGAGGTTACTATATTTTCCATTCTGGGTTGAATAGATGGGATTTAATAAGCATAGTAAGGCAGAAAGAAATAATTCCAAAATGATTCTTTAGCCTTAAATTTAATACTATATTAAAAGTAATTGCTTGAAGAAACTTCATGCTAGGGACATTAGATATCAAGTAATTGAATTATTGTGTAACCGCATCAAAATTTAGCAGTTACACAATTATTCAACAATCTTCAGGGGTGGTACCAGCATCTAGTGCGCTCTCAGCCCCACTGCTGGGGAGCCCCCACACCCCATGCTGCTGTCTCTGTATCAGAGGCAGCAGTGTGGGGTGGCAAGTGAGAGCTGGCCCTGTGAGGTTGCGCAGACCTGCTCGCAGCTGCCGCCACATGCTTTGGTCTCTCCCCGTAGACAGAGGCTGCTCCGGCATCCTACGGAGCAGCTTCTGTCCACGGTGAGCCCGGGCTGCCATGGACAGAGACTGCTCAGTGGCAGCCTCTCCCCCCAACCTCTGATAAAGGCAGCAGCATGCAGGGGTGGGGGAGAGCTCACCAGGTGTATCTGCTCCCACCTGCCCCCCTCATTCTCCACGCTGCTGCCTCTCAATGAGAAGAGGTTAGAAGTAAATTTTGTTCCTATCTCTACAGCAGAGTCTTATAGTTTCTTGTACTTCCATAAGTGAACACTTTCATTTGTCTCATTTTCTAACATCCAATTTCTCCTGGAGCAGAATTCTGTGAATCTGAATTCACATATGATTTGCTCTGGATAATTATCTGCTATCCAGCGCATAAGACAGAGTTGGCTTCTGGTCACTGAATTGCTGTCATGATTCTTATTGCCAGCTTCACAGAAGCCACCCATCCCAAACACTACTCAAGATCTCAAGCTTCTGTTACATTCATCATGGGCCTTGACGGTCATCAGTTTTCAGGAAGTTTCTGTATTGAGAGCTTTTTATTCAACTGGATTGGTCAGAAAGGTTTATTTTTGCAGAGCTTACCATCTCTGCCACTACTGCATCAACTTGGGAACTAGGACAACAGGCTACATTCTAAGATGCTTTAGAATTTGAGCATGTGACAAGCCTCCTTTGTCAGGAGTTTCCCACTATTCCGTAATGGCTTAGTCAAAAAAGAGGAATACAAGGGGATTGCAACTTATTTTAAAATGCTGCAAAGGAGATAGAGCAAGCTAAACCTAAGGATAACTATCTGCTCTGAGGTTGGATATCCCACCACCTTCCTCCAAATGGATTCCCACTAAAGTCAATTTTTAAAATCCATTAAAAAAAGACATTTGTAAGTCTTTTAAAAATAAATGTATAATCAAAATTTGAAATCAGTGTAATTTATATTAAGGCAAACTATTAAAATTTGTTGTTCAAGCTGAAAAGAAAATTCACCCATTGAATTGATGGAACTCACTGGCTAAGACTTGGTATCAGACATTGCTAAAGTGTAAAATCATCTCTTGCCAGCACCAGCCTCTTCTGAAAATAAAATGTTTTATTCATCTAGTTCATTCAAAACAGAGAAGCAAATTGGGAATTGAAAAGCAAATGAGCTTGTTTTCTTGTACCAAACCATAAGAGGATACAGGCTACTAGTTCAAAAAAACTGGAAGGACATAAAGAAACTGAATTGATTGTTTCTGGTTACTAATTACAGATACTTCCTTTGTTCAAAGAGCCAGTTTTAAATGCAAAAAACATGTATCTTGCATATTTAGTTTTATTTAACTAAATAGGAAAGTAACTCAAGTCCTTCTTGCTTACTTAAAAATCACAATACAATCAGACACTTAAAGTCACCATTTTAAAAAGCAAAATCAATCCACTCTCATTCAAACAAACATGCCTAGGGAAGAAATGCTCCAGTTTCTCCATCACAGAGTTTTCAAAATCCTGAAGCAAATCCTTTGATGGAGGTATTAGAGTTTATGAGAAGAGGTCAAGCTGAGGCAATTATTGGCTTTCCTCCTTTTTAAGTTCTTAGAATTTGTGTCTTGTGAGGAGTGGAAGAGGTCATCATTTCTGTAGAATCACCTTCTTTTGTCTGGTGCTCCATTTTGCTTAGCATCTCTTCATCATCCAGTATGTAATTAGAGAGGCAGTGAAGGGAAATACCCTTAAGAGAACATGGAAGCTTTTTCTTTGCCAGGTGGAACGGAATGAAGATTCAGAGAATTTTTAAAAAAATATTTCTTGCTCATCGAAGTCCTCAACAGGGGAAGGAGATCTGATGTTTTTTGCCCAAGAACTGAAAAGGACTGAACTCCTCTCACAGTTGTTTCTAAGGCTTGGTCTATACCAGGGGTGGGCAGTAATCTTTATGGGGAAAGGGGTTGGGGCACTTCATGAATTTTGGAAGTGGTCACGGGGCCTCAGGCAGAAGGGAGCTGTTCCCTCTAGATGTGGCCCACCCCTGGCAGGGGAGGAGACTTCATGTGCTCCCCAGCTCCCAGGCCCTGATTGGCTGGGGTGGGGAAGCATGTGAAGTCTTCGCCCCCTCACTCCCATCCTGCCAGGAGCACATAGCACCTAGAGAGAACCAGCAACCATTCTGAACAGCTGGAGGTTCCCTCTAGGCGCCATGCGGCCCCGGCAGCAGGAGGAGACTTCAAGTGTCCCCCACCCCCAGGTCTCACTTGGCCTTGGGGTGGGGGAATGGCAGGGTGTCCGCGGGCCAGATCAAATGGTTTGGCAGGCCAGATCCAGCGCACGGACCCTATCTTGCCCACCCCGATCTTAAAACAGCAGTGGGCAAAATACAGTTTGCCCCACTGATTAGCAGTGTGCGCATTCTTGGAGCCAGCAGTATGTATTTAGCTGCTCCTCTCTTGCTCCAACCTTGCTCCATCCTGTAGCCAAGCTGCTCCCAGGACCCTCATGCTAGATGTTAAGGGTTAGTGGGGAGAAATGAGAGGAGAGTGCTGAAGTCAGGGTGTCCCCTGTCCCTGTACCCCATCTCTGCAGAACAGGGGTTGGAGAAAGGGACAGAGAAGAGCTGCTCCAGTTGACGTATATTGAGCGACTGAAAGAAGTGCCTCTTAATGAGTCAGTGCATTGTTTTTAAAAAGATTTCCCCGGAAGCCAGCTCTCACACTCAGTCTCTCCCACCCATATATCTTATCTCTGCAGAGCAAGGGAGGGGAGACAGAGCAGGAAAGCTTTCCCGGTCTTACAGAGTGCATGGTGTTTCAGAAACTTATCTAGCAGCAGCCAACACACATACGCTCTCCGCCTACCCCTTATGTCCAAGGCCCTGCCTCTTCCAGAGGCCTGGAGCCAGCAAAAGACGACTTACCAAAATTGAAGGAGTGGCCCCCCTGCAAAACTTATTGCCCACCCCTGTATTAAAATCTCTGAAACAGTATCTACATCAAGAGACAAGAGGCTCCACCCAACCTGCAGACTAGAGGGAACCAGGAACCAGAAAAATGCACTAGTTGGAACAGAGTTGTTAGCTTAACTACAAACTAGGTCAGCTGCCTTTTGCACTTTCAGTCCTTTGGATTTTATGGACAAGCACTGGTGTTTGCATGTAAATGATAAGTTTCTTTATGCAGGCCATCGAGTGCCTTTTTATTATTTTATAAATAGTTGCAGCTCAGCAATAGTTGATGCCAGCAGCTTGGCAAGCTTTGTATAATTTTTAAGCAGATGTTTAAATACAAGGTGTGAACAAAACAACTCTCCAGCAATCAGAGTTTTATCAGTGGACTGATGCCAAGTTCTTTTAGCAGCAAAGTCATCAGCAAAAGGTTTTTCTATCTACAATGGACTTCATAAAGCCTGCTACATCCAACTGTTTTAGCATTTTCCCAACCGTTTGTCCAATAGCCTAATTCAGGCAGACACCAGCAGAGGGATGGCAGTTGGTTGCTCCTTCACTGAGCAGTTGCAGGAGCTAGCACAGTCCACAGGCAGTCCTCTGGGCTGCCCTACATTCAGCTCCCTCAACATGCTCTGTTTGCTTTCCCAGGCACATATGCCTGCCCTGAAAATGCCTCCTACACTGCCATGAAAGAGGCAGAGAGGTCCCATTGCATCAGGGCTATTCTCTAGGGCAGGAGATCTTTAAAATGGATACAAAATCCACTTCTGTAACATTAATTTAATTTTTAAGTCTAGCTATACAGGCCCCAATGAAAGAAATGGACAGATGGTTTCTGCTACTTGTAAAACTCAGTGTAAGACATGGAAAATTGTATTAGCAAGTTATCTTTCTAATAAGATAATTTTAAACTACAGTGTTTTAGCCTTATTTAGTGGCTGTTCAGAAGTGATGGTCTCACATGGAAATGTGAGAAACATGTCTCAATCCAAATAGACTTCTTATTCTATCTGGGCGCAAACTGTTTTCTCTAAAAGATAAAGAAGAATGTCTTGGGAAGTAATCATATGATTTTTACATGATCACACATTGACAAATTTGAAAAAGCCCCCAAAAATGTATGTTTGGCAAGTTCTGAAGTAAAAATTTCAAGAAAGTAATATTGCATTTGCAGACATACCTAAATGGAAGATATGGTGGATTAGATCCAGATAAAAGTGCTCTGTATGCTTCTTCTGGTGTTTTCTTTAAGTAAATTACCTATAAAAAATGCATTACATTAGGAAATAGCCATTGGACTCAGGTGTAAAGTAGTCATGAAAAAAGTCAAATTTTCATTTGTATAATGCATTTCTTCTGACACAAATATAGTAATCTGTATTTGTCATCTTAATTAGCATGTAATTTATTCCTTCCACATTATTATGTATTAGAATATATCTACACAGAAATTAGCTTCAACAAAAGTTATAGGTAAACAGAAATATTGTTGATAAGATTATTGCAATCTAGAGGCGCACAAGGAAGACTCAATACATAAGACTCATCTTAGGAAAATGTTCACAAACAGAACTACATTCAGCAATTGGACCATTTCTTTCCCATGACTTCACCAGCTAGGAATAAGTTATTGAACAGGATGCTCCCAACTCCACCAGAGCATCTCTCAGGTCCTGGAACACTCTTCAAATGCAATTGATATGGCTCATGACCTGGCAAATACACTCACACCCCTAGGGATGGGGGAAGTTTAGAACTTGCAGACTCATAACAAGCACAAAAATAACCCAACAAAGAGAATCTAAAGGGATTAGTAAAAATGGGAGCTCTGTCAGATCTATCCACAAAGGACATGGGTCTCAAACACCCCAGCTGGAGCAGTTGTGCAATATGGGCTGGGAAGGATGGGGGCGGATGAGTGGGGAGAGAGACTGTCCATTACGAGCCTCCAAGCTCTTCCCCTTCCCAACATAATCCCACCCTTCCCCTTCCCCCGAGGACCCTGCTTCAGTCAGGGATCACCGGGGAAGGAGTCTGGTGCCACACAGCAGCAGTGGTCACCCCCTTCCCACATGTCCCACAACAGCAGAGGCCGCAGGAAAGCGGAGTGTGTGCATTCATCTAGTGCAGAGGAGGCCAACCACTGTTGCTGTGTGGTGCCAACCCCTCGCCCAGTGATCCCTAAAGCCACTGATGTTGGGAAAAGGTGGAGCTTGGGGGGGACAGTAATTGAGAAAGACCTGGACCAAATCGCTTTGGCCAGAGCTGGCCCGCAGACAGAGTTTGAGAACCCTGATCTAGGAGATCTCCTAAACTGTTTCTTGCTATCCAGGTAGAAAGTTAAGGCCTTTCTAGTGCCCTGAGTACAGAAACAGAATTCCTGCTGGAACTGAGTTTTTGAAAAAAATAAAATAAAAATACTGGTAGATGGATAGATAGATAAATGAAAATCCAATGTAATCTTGCTTAGGACCCTAGGATGTGAATGTAGAGACCTTAATATGAAAATATATATATGGTAAAAGGGGGATCTGTCATCAAGGTGCCAATCTCCCAATCCTAGTAGCCATTGGTTTAAGTGGAAGTCTTGTGAAGTGGTCTAGAACCAGGGGGGTCTCAAAATGAAGTGGAGTATCTAACATGGAAGAGATTACCCAGACCCTTAATGAATCTGGACAATACTGGGGACCAAAAATGAAGAATCCTTCAGTGGGCAACGAAAAGCTAATATGGAAGCCAGGCATACTTGACTAAACTGATTACTTTTATGTACATGAAGACATCTGGGTTATCTAGGATGAAGGAAAGGGGAATTAATTTAAGTCAGAGGTAGCGTGACAACAAAGTTCACAAACATCTTCCATTTCTGCAGGTAAGTATTATAGGTTGATTTTTTAACTATTTAACAATAGCACCTGTTACACCTCCATTGAGCAAGAAACCTCCATTCCTGAGAGCCATCAGATTGGAGTGAAGTGTGCAGCTCATGTTCTGAGACAAGAGAGGATGCATAGTTGGGAGCTTGATCTGTATGTTTCTTCTGGTGGACTCAAGTGGACTGAGAGCTAACGGATGTAAGCATACCAAGCTTGTCTTGGACAAATAAGATTTTCTCCACAAAAAAGTTTTTAATAGTTTAACAACTGGCTAGGCCAACTATCAAGTTATCTAGTAACCAAGTTAGAATAGTTCATTCTTAAAATGAGATTTATCTTGACAGAGTATTAACTTTCAATGATTTCTACGGAGACCTAAGTTTTCCACAGGTCTAACTAATCTCTTTTACTGGGTTAATATTGTAGTAAAAATTACAATACATATCCTCAAGATGGCACTGAATGAAAAGTTATTGATAGTGACAAAGTAATCTAACTTTTTTGAATATTTGTTTATTCCGGTTTAGAATATTTAGCTTTCCATGTTATGATGCAGGGTTTTTTTATATCTCTGCAGCCTTATTTTCAAATTTGAGATTTCAGGTTCAGATTGAATTTCCATTAGCTAACGTTTTTGCAGAACAATTTCTTTTCAATTTGTTGTTAAAGCAAGCAGTTTTGTGCCAAACAGTATTCACTACATCTTCCTCTAAAAAGTACTTTCAAGAATATGCAGGCTTGTTTTGCAACTAAGTCTATTTGTAAAAATCAATGTTATCATTTTTAAACGTATTTTTACAACATCCAACTTTGGATGCAAGTATTTTACAAAACAAAAGCTCTCACTAGCAAGAGCCATATCATCTATTGTTTAGAAATATTACTAGCAAAGGAACAAACATGATCTATAATGTTCAAGGACCCCTAATACTACTTTGAGTCTGACTAGATCATATGTAGTCCCTATCTTTAGGATTTAAATTATTGCCAACAGTCTGTTGGTTTACTTACACAGTCTAAATAAGTCCCCAAACATTGTTACCTCAGGGTTATGTAATTCTTAAAAAAAGTTCTCCCTTCTGGTTTTAATAGGAGATAGAATTAAAGTGTACATTAAAGAAAAAAATGGCTTGAACAGGATGACTGAAGCATTCTCCTATAAAGGCTAGTTAGAACTTGAAAGTGGTCACCTCTTGCATACTGCTTTAGTAATGAATATATATTAAGGATGAATTGACCTCTACCCTGTGAAGAAATAAAATGAAAGATATTCAAAATGTGAGTTAGATTAATCTAAGTATAAACATTTAATTCTGCCACATTATGGCAGGAGTCTTTTTGTTATGCCTCAGAGGCTAGAAGGGAACATAAACAGACCTTCAAAGTGAAAGTACAGCAGTCTTTACAGACCAAGCCCTGTAAAATGTTGGCTTCCTAAGTGAGAAACTAGCTAAATGATACAAATACAGAAATTTTCTTCACTGCAGTAATATATTGATTTTGAGGGGATAAATGAGCAGTTACATCTTAAGAACTGCGAAGTCAATAGCAGGTACCAAGATTGTGACTAGGATAACTGTATTAATTTAAGGTGGTTATGGGCAAAATATGGCCTACAAACCCACTGGATGCGGCCTGTAGATGCTGTGGGCAGCCCCAGGCAGGCTCCCCGCTTGCCTCATCCCACTTGCATGCCACTCAAACGCGGCTGAGAGGCGGTTTCACTTTAAAAACTGAGCCAGGAGAGGAGAAGGCTTTAAGAGCTGCTTCCGCCCCCCCAGTACAATCCCATTGGCTGACTTCTGGCCAATGGGAGCTGTCCAATTCAATAACAGGCAGCCATGAAGCAGCCTGTGTGGGGGCAGGGAGGCCGATTCAGGAACAGGCTACTTGGCTGGTAAGTCTCCTGGCCAGAGCCTGCCTCTAGCACCACAGCCCCTCCCTTTCTCAACCCTCTGCCCCCCACTCCTGCCTCCCTACTTCAAAACCCAAACCCTTTGCTCCCCTCCTGAACCCATACCCCCTCCCAGATCCTGCACCCCAATCTCCTGCCCAAGATCACAGTCCCCTCCTGCCCTAGTTTACAATCCAACCCCATGCATCCCAGTCCAGTACCCCAGGTCACAACTGTCTCCTTCACCCAAACTCCCTCCTGTACCCAACCTCCATCCCATACCCTGTACCTCCTCCACTAATATCTTGGAAGAGCGTGGTGGCCCTTGACCACTTTCCAAATTCTTGGAGTGCCACCGCCCCTATCAAAAAATATTGCCCACCCCAATTTAAGGTAAAGCGCATGATGTAGAAATAACATACTACTTTAGAAGAGAAAAATGGTTTAGGTGGTTCCTTTTCTCAATCTATTACTATGGCTCTAGAGGCTTTGGCCAGGACTGCTCTTGCGGTATGTCTGCTACAGCATGGAGTGAGTCTATCAATCTGGGTACACAGCGGTGGATTAGCCATGAGGCCGATGAGGTCTGTGCCCAGGGCCCCACTCACTGGGGGACCCCAGAAAAACGGGCACTCTCTGGCTCCTGGACAGAGCAGGACCTAGCAGCTCTTCTCCCTGTGCTTGGAGCCCATCCTCAGCAGCTGGATGCTGCCTCCCGGGACTTAGTGTTGGTTTCTTCCACAAGTGTGAGTGTGGGAGAAAGGGGGGAGAAGAGGGGCAGCTGAGAAAGTGGGGAGGTACAGAAGAAAGAAGGGGATACAGGAACAGGAGTCAGGGAAGTTCCTTGAGCAGCAGCAGCCCTGGCAGAGAGTCAACTGCTGCAGCCATCCAGTGCCACAGTGGTCACCAGCAGTAGCTGAGGCTCCCCTCCGATATGCCTGTCTGTCTCCTTCTCTTCCCCCTTTCTCCTCCAATCCAGCACCAGTAGCCAAGGTACCACTGTAGGTGGGGAAAGAGCCAATGAACCAAGGAAACTGACTTCAGTGTGCAGGGGTGCACACATGCATATGCATGCTTAGTCCTCTGCAAATATAGCAGCCAAACTACAGCTATGACCCAGACTGGGGGAGTGCTATTTCCCTGCTACAGCCCGGGGGCATGAAGAAGGGGTGGGACACAAACTTCTCTTATCTTACATTCATGGAAAGTGGGTGGGGGAGAATGGGAATGACCATGTGAGGAACAGGGCATACAGGGCAGAACAGGTTGGGGCAGCAGGCAGAAGGGGTGGAGAGGGTTATCCCCATTTGCTCTGTCCCAGGACCTCACAAAACCTTTATCTTCAACTGCCTAGTTGACTGTGCTTGGGTAATTAGCTTGAGCCACAACAGCTACAGTGTAGTTAATTTTTAGCACTGGCACAAATTTGTCTACTAAGCCTGAGGGACAGGCTCCCTGCTGCAGTTTAGACTTACCCCCTCCAAAGTCCCTTCTTCCTTCAGTACCACCATCAGATACTCTGATCCTGGGTTCTTGCCTTTGGACAGTTTGGGCATTGAGAAGATTAGGATATGGTTTAAGTTTGACATTTAAGGAAAGAGAATTGGGCTAAAGTTAAAAAACCCTATCTGGGAGAGCCTGCCATTTGCTCCTGCTGCCTTTTCCTATGCAGGAAACTCTCTTATGAGATCATAAGATTCAGATCAATATCTACTTCATAACTTCTTTTGGAGGTGTACTCCACTTTTCAATCTCAAAGGTGTGCTGATGAGCAAGGTGGTGGCCCATTCTTGTGTAAGGAGTTGGGGGTGAGGCGGGGCACAGGCCTTTTCTCCCCCTCTCTCATTCGAAGCACCTCATGGCTACCAACGGTGTTTTCTGTACCCCACTCCAAACCATCCCCAGTTCTGTGTTCAAGGGGCTACTTCCAGCGTGTCAGTAGACAAAATGGTGGAGCCCCAGCCCAGCTGGCCACTCCCTTGGTGGTACAGCTGTCCTCCAGTGGACATTCCAGAGGATAGCTATGCCCTGCAGGCTTGCTGCCCCAGTGGCCACTCTCATATTGCATCCCTTCGAAGAGCAGCCCTTCCCTTTGAAGGGGGCTTCCAAATGTCCTGACACAACCAAAACCTGACCTTGGTTTAGTTAGGAGAAGGGGAAGATGCCTATCAAATTAGGTGGCCCTAGCTCTTACTATTTAAGAGGAATTCTTGAACAGACAGACAGACACACAAACACACTCTAAAATACATAGATTTCAGAAATCCACCTCCTCTCTTTTGGAGAATAGTTTGTCCTCAGTTTGGTATTTCTCTACTGGTAAAAATCATAGTTACAATTTTGTTAATTTCTTGGAATCTGGATCAGGTCTTGAGGATGGATGCAAGGAGAAGTTTTTTACCCTATACAGTTCTTTGAGATTTTTTTTCCCCCCCTATGGGTGCTCCACAGGACCCATGAGTATCACCTGAAGCCAAGCTGAGCATCTATAGGGACATTTTGAAGAACATCTCTTTCTTCCTATCCCACAAATACCTCCGTTTCCAGAGTTTGATAGATGTTTCATGACAACCCAACCTCAATGTTTTAATTTTCAGATACACAGATCCACTTTGGGGTAATACTTGGCAATAAAATTATAAAATGCTTTTTGTACTCCAATTGCTAACCAAGCTTTTACAATTAAGAGTAATGTTTGATTAAAAAAGAATGATGTGGCAAATCTTACAAGAGTTTGCAGTTATCAATCATAATTAACAAAAACACCTCATTCACAAATCAGATCCACTTACTTGCTCACATCATCATGTGATCATAATACTCAATATTGGACAATTTCCCAAATCAAATAATGATTATTTGCAGTTAAGGAAAGCTTGATTGTAAAGGGAAAGGGTCCAAGTTGAACCACCATGAGTGCAGAAGTGTTTAAATTTAAATTTTCCATTAGTAAGGCTTTCTTCAGAATTTTGGGATAATGCCATTTGATTACCTGCTCTGATTTCCTTCAAGACATGTGCTACCTGCCTGAAAAAAGGTATATGTTTGATATCTATACAAGTCTCCTTCCACTACAGGAGAACTCAACAGATTAATGTAGATAATGTCACAGAAATAATTCACTTACACAAGATAAACACATACTACTGGAGCAACAAATACCAATTGCTAGCAAACTTACAACTTGTCTTCTACAAAAAAAGACTAAGAACTTTTCCCATTAATTGTATAAATGGCATATTAATTCAATCAGGAGTTGTACAACTCAAGGGTAATCAAAGAAGTCAGTGGACTTAATTGTATTTGCATTATAAATTAAAAATATATAATGTGTTATTCAATTAGTTCAGCTATATAGCACACTTTTGGATAACCCATTTTAATTACTGACTACATAAACAATTCATCTTGAAGTTAAATGTTTAGAGACCAGAATAGGCTGCTACAGAAAAAGCAACTGCAAAGTTCTAATTACACCTTGAAGAAACAGTACAAAGATCTTGATTACAGAAGATTGAATAACAGTCTCACTATTTCATTGAAGTCTATGTTTCGCTGCCATGTAAAACAGTAGCTAAAGTGTCTTCTCAGGGAAGAATAGAAGTGTATATAAACAAGTGATACTTACCACATATGACCCTATTAAAAATGCTGCATTTGCTCGTTTCCGTTGATCAAAAGTGGTATAGTGGACTATTTTCTTTCTCGATAGACTGAAAGACTGTTTAAAGAAAAAGGAGAGGGATGCATTAGCTATGTTAAATTACGTCACAAGACTTAGAAAGAGCCATTTTCAACTTGCTAATCAAAAATATTATGACGTGGGTGAGGTAATCTCTTACTCCACCCACCTGGTGAATGGGTCCCAGAGCGTAGACTTCAGCTGTGGTACAGACATTTAGGCTCATGTTAAACAGACCACTGTGCTCACAAGGACTCAGACTGAATCAGCTGGCATGGGCCTGCCATGCATTTTTAACTAGTGTAGATGTAACTTTAGCATTAGACCTAATCTTATTTCCTGCATTGATTTTACTAATCCTTCTAAAGCCACCCAAAAGGAAACCGTTAGCAGCACAGATCACCAGATAAAAAAAGTCAGTGACTAAGTATTTAAAAACAGCCATATTTAGCTCACAAGGTTTTTCTTTAGAATTAAAGACCCATTCTTATTGAGACTTTATAATCATTGAAGTCTCAGAAATCCATAACTGATTTAAAACTAGAATACTGTTGGTTAGAGCACATGTCAACTAGGAATGTTAAAATGCATTTACATTGTAAATGTAATCACTGAAAATGTCAGTGGGTACATGCTTACATGAGGGGGGAAAAAGGGAGGCAGAAGCAGGAGCTGGTGCTCGCAGGACTTTTGATTCAGAGGCAACAGTGCAGGGGTGTGAGGGAGGGCACTCCCCTCCTTGGTAAAGGGGCAGGCTGCTGTGTGCAACCTAAGGGTTAACTAATGAGCCAATGCTCATCAGTTAACTGTACACAGATATACGTTCACATCCCTGATATAAACCACAACGATACTATAAAATTCAGCTCACTCAGTGAACGTGTTAAATCACTAAAAATATAATTCCAGTAAATTATGCAACCTTCAGATCACAATGCATTTTTCAGATAGTGTAAAAATCCATGCTCATCTATTTCCTCAAAATGTTTTAAGCAATATTTGTGAAGACTGGATTCAGAGGGAGCAAGTCTGACAGAAACCTCCCTCAGATTCAGAACTGAAAACTAAGGAGTGTTGCATGCCGCTACAGACTTTTTTTGCAGAATTGCTGGTACAGGTTTAACCTCTCTAGTTCGGCACCCTCAGAACCAGACCAGTGCCAAATCAGAGAATATGCTGAACCACAAGAGGTCAATATTATCTAACAGCATTACTAACACTTCCACTGCTTACTGGGCTCTTAGAAAACATTTAGGGGTAAATTAGAGCTCAACAACAGCTCAGAACACAGAGCCAGGACTGGTGGCTGTAAAACTTTATGGGACCACAGAAAACTCCGTCACACCCATAAGCGGGCAGCCCACTAACTAAAATCATCCATGGTCCAGGCTGGTTCAACCTGTAGTTTGATTGGTGCTAGCCATATTGACTTTTAGTACATACTGAAAATAAAACAAACTATAAGTTTCTATATGGGTTCATATGAAAAATCTTAAATACAAAAAAAAAAAATCTTTAAATGAAAGCCAAAAATAGTTGACAAAATATAAGAGAAGTTTATTGTAATGTATTAATCAGTTTCTTTATTTCTGTCCTCCATAGGGATAGCCCCTTTAGCAGTGGATCTGACTGTATGTTTCGATAAGCTGGTCTTATTCACGACTCCTTACACAGGAGGATAAACAGTGTGATTTAAATTAATGTGACTGGAGTACATCTAAATGGGACTATAATCCCTCAGAGTGGGGGAGGGCATCTTCACCAATTACAACAGATCATGCTTGGCGACAGACAAGCATGACCTGCTTTATATTTATTTATATTCAAATCCCCATCTTCTCTGGAATTCAACCAATATTAAAATCAGACTAGTCACACCAATAGCTCAAAAATATAGATACAAGCTTTTTCTTTATCACGTTGGCATCCAGAGTTCTCTGATTTTGGCCAAATCTCTTATGCTCTAAATTGGACAAAGTTACAGTAAGAGTGCCACACAAGCTATTACAATTGCATTTTATTGTCTACATCTTATAGTTTATAGCAATAGAATTATTTCAAAAAAGGGTAAATTATTTCTATAGATAAGAGTATTCTGGAATTTGCTTTTTAAAAAATTGGTTACCAATCATGTAAAAGTCTCCTCTATTTAAACAGACATTTTAGCCATTTTTAAAAAATAGGGTGACAAGAGACTTCAGTAACACTGTATGACAGATGGTGTTCTTGTTGTACTCGGTGCACAGGTGGGAGAGCAACACACCCTCAAATTCTCAGAAGTATCTCTGACATTTAAACTACTGGAACAGAATTTTGCTCCTATGTTGTTTAAAGGGTAGCTTTCACTTCTTTTTGATCTCTAGGGACCCAGATATTGTACATTTAAAATCAATTTTTGATAAGCTTGAAGCTTTAAATAAGAAATGAAAACTTGTCTTGAACTGGCATGAAAAAATAATTTGCAACACAGAAAATGCTGAAGGAAGTTTACAAGACAAACATTTGAAATGCAAATTCCAGGAGATTCAGAAATGTAGAACACTACCTCCATGCTATATAAAATCCTATTCATGTGGGAACAATGGCAACCATTATTGGTTTAAGTCACACTGTTTGTAAAAGCACTGCATTAGGTATCAGCACTTCAGGCCCAGCATCAATTCCAGTTTCACTGCTATAGCTAAAGTTATACAGACTAGAATTAAATGCAACAGATTATATTTAACATATTAAGCCAACAGATACCAGTTCTTCAAGCTGATCCATGTGGGAACAAACCTAAAAAGCACAGTGTCCTCTGAGATTTGTGGAGTGTCACAGATGTCCACTATTGAGATCAGCTCACTGCAGTGGTTCTCAAACTTTCTGGCCCACAGCACACACTGATCAGCACAAACCTTTTCATGGATCATCAGCCAACCACTCATGATGACAAAATGCCATCGCTTACCTCTAAATACCTTAAATACTAAATTATTCATATTAGGCTACTGGCACTATAATGTAAGGGTATATATAACGGTAAGAAAGAAAATATCAATCAAAATCAAAAAACAAATTAAGTGCTTTAACTTTATCATGTTAGTTTACTAAACTTCATTTTAAATAAACTAAAACATAAATATAGGTCCAAAACAAAAGGTTTCAATTTTGTCTTTGTTTAGCAGGGATAGGGAACCTTTTTTGGGTCACAAGCCACTAATCCACAGAAAGATCAGTCGGGGGCCACAAAACAGTAAGGAACCCTCCCCCGCCCCCAAAAAAACCAAACAAAAAACCCAACCCTCATTGACGTGGCCCTCAACTGAAACATCACTCCCCTGGCACTCTGGCACCATGGGATGGAAAGGGGGCAAGGAGGACCAAGGTTCAGGGCTTCCCATGGGCCAGATTAACTCTTTTGGGGTTAGTGGATTGTGATCCCCCCAGGCTCTGGGGTGAGGCCAAAAATGAGAGGTTCAATGTGAGGAGGCAGCTGCCAGGGAGTGGGATAGGGATGGGGGATCTGGGTGGGAGTTTGGGGCCAAGAAGGGAGGTGCAGGAGCTGGCTGGGGGAGGGGGAGAAGAGAAGGGAGGCGAGAGGGTCTGGAAGGGACAGAGGGTGCAGGAATGAGCTGGGGATGGGGAGTCTGGTCAGGAAAGGATGGCGGGCACAGGAGAGGGCTGAAGGTGGGGGTTCTGGCCAGGAGGGAGGGTGCAAGAGGAAGGGAAGGTTCATGAAGGGATTGGGGGCCGCGCTTAACTCTCTTTGCACCCCCTACCACTCCCAGGCGTCACTCCCTCTGGCTGTGACCCCAGCCAGGGAGAGGGGAGTGGCAGCGCACGGAGCTGCCTGCTCCCCTTGCAAGGCTCAGAGCTTTCTCTCCACCCAGTGGTAAAACCAGTACTGGCACTCCAATCTCATGGGGGTGGGGGGAAGGAGAGAAGGGAGGGCTGGAGCCCCAGCTCCCTGCTTCAGGGGAATTAGGGGGGGGCTGAACCTCAAGTTGTGACACACCCACAAGGTGGCGGCATATCATTAGTGGTCCATGGACTGCAGGTTTGAGAACCACTGGCTTACAGGGACAGGCCTTTAGTTATGCTATAGCACTTAGAAATAGTAATACCTACAGTTTTAAAAAGTTTACACGTGGAAGGAAAAAAGTATTCAGATGTCTTATTTTAAAAAGAGTTGGTATATGGCACTACAGAGACTATAAAACTAGCTGAAACAATGTTCCCTCTAATCTTTTCCATCCATGTGCAGAATCAATTTTTGTATGTAGTAAGGCACATGTGAATAAGCACCACCATAAAAACAAACAAATCAACCTAGCTATGGGCAATATGCTAACCTGCTTGGCGGCAGTTGAATCTTTCCTGAACGGCTGCACAAGTGCACAGCTTATAGGGAGCACAGGATATAAGTAAAGAACAATTTAATATGTTTAATACAAAGAACTAAGAATATTTTTTCTGGTTTCCTAGGAAGCCACGGCCTATTACTGTAGTAAAACTCATGTATATCAAAAAATATACCTTAAAGTTATTTTAGTAATTTAATTAGAGTAACTATACACAAACCATCAGGCTTATTTATTACTATAGAAACTTGTTAAGGAGGCAAAAGTCCACTTTGACAAAACATGCAAACAGTGCTATACATTTCATGTTATTTTTAAGTTAAAGCATCTAACAGCAAGTCCTTTTGTAATATAAAAAAAATATGAAAAGCAACATACTACTCTCTAGTTACAAGAAAAAAATTTAACCCATTCATTTTACACAACAGAATCCCCAAAAGTTCGTAATGTTCAATTATAGAGTGATCCAAGACAGAGTAAGCCTTACAAAAGAGAATGCCATAAATTTTAGAAATTCTCATTTGTGCTGTGATTAGATTAGCATTTCATTAGAACTGTCACTGGATGTCACAAATATACTAATAAATTAATACGGCATAGCCCTTGCATTATTCAAGGTGAACATACTGCTTTGCATTTAACAGAAAGTTACATTATAACTAAGAAGTTCAGATAAATCTAAGAAAAAGTTTAAAAACTTGTGTCATCCAGCATAATTTAGAGTCTGAAGCCCTAAAGCTCTGTGCAGTGCTCAAAAAAGGTTTGCAAGTAATTTGTTATAGCAGTTTTATGAAGTCAGCTTTACTTAGCAGAACAAAACAGTAATGTAGCACCACATACTGTACTCATTCTTCACTTGTTTGTTCAGGGAAGTTCATGGGTGCGCTCTTTTTCAATCAAGCTCCACAATATTGCAATATTAAAGGGGGTTAAGTATTTCATTCAAGCTCAGTTTCAAATATCAAATAGGATACTATGCTCAAGTATTCTTGTCTTGCTTTTATTACTCAGAACAGCATCACATCATCTCCACAGCAATCAGAGATCAAAACAAATGGCAATAGGCTCTCTTATCAAGCGTAACCTCTCAGTGCTTTATCACCAATTTTCTCAAAAAAGATACCCTTGAGTAAGTTGACTGTGCAAAAGATGGTTTACTTTATTACAATTAACATTTTAATATTACAATTAACATTTTAAAACACAAACTACTCTACACTCTCCAATCCAAACCTTAAAAAAAAAAAAAAAGCGCAGACTTTTCTCCCTACCATGTTTCTGCACACACACCTGAAGTACAACTCCTCAGAAACCATTTAACTTATTTAAAGTACATGTTGGTTATAAACAGATATGCTCTCAAATATTGTTTTATACATACTATACATAAGTGTATATCAAGGAATAAAAAATCCTACATAAGGGTATATGTAAAAAGAGACCAGTATTTGATGGAATATAGCTGTCATTTAGTATCTTTCCAAGCATATTTAATTTGTATTTCAGATGGGGGAGCTTGTGTTTTTCTGAAAGGGTATCAATTTCTTTTGCAGTAGTTTCCAATTCCAGATTGGAGAGGTGGCTGTGTTCCTATTACAGTAAACCCCTGCCTTACAACGGCCCAAGTTGTGACTCCCCCCCCCGCCCGCACTTATGACCATTTTTGTAAGTGCGGAAGGGGCCGAACCCCTGACTTACGTCTTCGGCCTGCATTTACAACAGCGCATGGCACTATCGTAAATGCAGGTTCGAGTTATGACACTCCTGACTTGCTCAGGAACCGATTGCGTTGCAAGTCAGGGGCTGCCTGTATACATGTAGCAGGACTCAACACCACCAGGTACTTGGAGCGATTCCCAGTGTCAAGACTCAGTGGGAACAAGAGCGTGTCTCCATATCTTTGCTCTCAAAGGGCATGTCTGGACATCAGCATTATTTCAAAGTAACAAGGTGAGCATCTACACAGTAAGCCCATTATTTTGAAAGAATGGGCTTCTTATTCTGGAATAATAAACCCAAATAGGGCGTGTAGACAGCACAGCTTTGCTTATTTCCAAATAACTGGCCTCCAGGGCTTCACAGCTGCCCTGGTGGCCACTCTGTCCACACCCATGAGAATTCTATAGCTCCCCTTCCCTACAGCCTTTAAAGGTGCAGCCACAGGGGAAACAGTTTGTGGCAGAAAGCAGGCCCTGCCAGCCCTGTGCCACACAGCAGTGCCCTGCTCTGCCTTCCTTGCTGCCTTGGCAGACCCCCATGCTCCCTCTGAGTCCTCCACAGCTGCAAATGAGGCTGTAGCCAGCTCCCAAGCCCCTTGCCAGAAGCAAAAAAGGAGGGTACCATCCTGGTCTGGTACAGAGATCCTGGATTTCATTCAAGTCTGGGGAGAGGAGGCAAACCTACAGGATCTCTGCATCAGGTGCAGGAATGCTGATATCTACAGCTGGATGGCCAATAGCCTAGGCCAGAAGGGCCACATGTGTACCCAGGAACAGGTGTGCATGAAAGTGAAAGAGCTGAGGCAGGCCTACACCAAGGCCAGTGAGCAGAGCTCCAGCTCAGGGGAGGCACCCCAACTGTGCCCCTATTACAAGCAGCTCCACTGCATCCTGGGAGGTGGGCCAGTCCCTTCCTCCCCCCTTGTTGTGGGCTCTGGGTGGGAGACCCCAGACATCAGGACAGGGCTATGGATGAGGAGGTGGAGGAAGAGCCAGCCAGGAGGTCAGCCTGTCCCTGGAGTCAATACCTTCCCCCTACCAGGATGTCACCCAGGGCTCAGACAGAGCTGGGGAAGGCCCATCAGGTGAGTTCCATTACTCTTCCTAGACAGACACAGGGAGAGGTCGTGGGCTGCAAGCTCTTTGTTTGGCCTTCTTGGCCTGGGGATCACACAGTTGCCTGTGCACATGTGCGCACTTAGAGTGCCAGTCCAGAGCAGACAGCCACAAAGCAACCTTGTATTCCTGCTCAAAGGGTTTCTGGAGAGGCCTGCCTTACTCCTGACCCTGTGGTGGGACACCTTCCCACCACAAGCCACCACCATGGAGGATGGGGCCAGGGAAATACACAGCAGTGCTACACGTGACATAGGCTCATGCCCACACTCTCGGGCAGCATCCGCTCCCAGGTAAGCATGGCGAAGTGGAAAACACGGAGCCCCTGCTAGGGGAGAGGGAAGGGAGGAAGAGTGGGAGACCCCAGTAGCAGCCTCCCTGGCAAGCAGTGTCTGCCACTGTCACACATCCCCCAACACCCTACCTCCCCTCTCTGCCAGCAGCTAGGGGTAGAAGTCCTCTCCCTGTGCAATGCTGCAACTGCCAGACATGTTGTGTGCTCAGCATGTAGGGAATGTGAGCCGCTCTGTCGCTCTCCTCCTGCCCGCAGGCTCCCTGCCTGACCTGTACCTTCTTGTGCTGGCTTGTCTCCAAGGCTTGGAGGTAATGAGATTCCCCCGGGACATCTGTGCCCCTGCAGGAAAGTGCCCGCTGGTTAGGCCACAGATGGCTTTGCTCAAAGCACACCACTTTCCTCTGAACCGAGACCTTATGGTGTCCAATCACACATTAGGGCAGTAATCACCAACCAGTAGATCGGGGTCTACTGGTAGATCTTGGAGCCTCTGACAGGTGATCCTGACTAGTTTGGCCAAGAAGCTATCAAGTGTCTGCACTTCAGCTGCCCCTCCCCCCACTGCTGCTCATCTCCTGCCCTTTGCCTTGGAGCTCCCCCTCCCCCTGGGAGCCTCCTGGTTTCCATGCTGGGCAGGGAGAAGAGGGGATGCTGATGTCAAGGTGTCCCCTCCCACTCTAGCCTTTCTCCACAAAGCAGAGAGGGGCACAACAGGACTTGGGATGGCATCTGCTGGCTGCTTTAGGGAGTGGTGCAGGGCCAGGGCAGGGGTGAGCCTGCCTTTGGCTCACTGCACCACCAACCAGGAGCCACCAGCAGTGCCCAGCTGGAGCCCACATCCCAAACTCCTACCCCAGTCTTGAAACCCCTCCTGCACCCCAAGCCTTTGCCCTAACCTCGAGCATCCCTGCATCCAAACAGGCCCAGAGCCTGCACATAGAACCCCCTCCTACATCCCTACTCCTGGCCCGGGCTCAGCTCAGAGCCCTGCTCAAATTCCAGGTCCCTTAATCCAAGACCAGAGCATGCACCCCAACCCTCTGCCCCAGCCTGATGCAAGTGAGTGAGGATGGAAGAGGGAGGATGGAGCAAGCAGGGGTGGGGCCTTCAAGAAGAGGTGGGAAAGAGGCAGGGCAAGGGTTATTGGGGTTGAGGTAGTTCTTGGATTGCACTTAAATTCAGAAAGTGATCTCGTGCTCAAAAAGGTTGGAGACCACTGCATTAGGGCTAGGATTCATGCACCCTGTCTCCTGTGATACTGTCCTTCTCTTTTCAGCTGAATGAGCTGCAAGTGAGGCAAGTCCACCACCTTCCTCACCATCCTCATGGCCCTGTAAGATCCACGGTGCTGGTAACCCTAGGAACACATCACCTGCCTGCATGCCCTGAAGCGGTCTTTGGTGCGGCAGCACTGCAGGTTGGAGGCCGACCTGGAGCTGCACCACACCACCTGGTAGGAGCTGTCGCAGCAGACCTGGAGCATATGCACAACATACACCGCAGCTGCTGACTGCCTGGTGGCCACCAATGAGCTCCCCGGCTCCAGCTGTCACTCCCACTCTTTCCGCTAACCGCCCCCTGTGGCATCCAAGAACCCCGCACAAAAGGTCGTGAGACCACTCGAGACAGGCACTAGTCCCAGCCCCACCTCCGAGCCTCTCTTGCCAGGTTCTTTCCCTAGCCCCTACCCAGTTATATTTACCCCAAATAAAAAATTAGTTTATTCTTTCTAAACAAAAAGTGTGGTGTATTGTGTCTGCAGGGGAGGAGTGTGGGAAGAAAGGCAGAAGCAATGCAGAGGCCCCTTGTAGGGAAGCCCAAGGGCGAGTGTTGCAAGTGTCCTTGTCTGAAACTGTCCCTCAGGGCCTCCCGGATGCACACAGCCCCCTAATGGACCTGCCAGATGGCAGCAATCTGCAACCTCTGCCCCCACCCTGGCAGGAACATCTCCCCCTTGTTCTTGCACAGGTTGTGCAGGACACAGCAGGTGATACCACCTAGGGGAGGTTCCACTCGCAGAGGTCCAGTAGAGTGAGCAGGCAGCAGACCCTGCCCTTCAAACAGCTGAAGGTGCCCTCTACCACGATGCAGGTCCTGCTCAGCCTGCAGTTGAAACATTTCTTCATGGGGGTCCAGGTATTCCATGTAGGGCTTCATCAACCAAGGGAGCAAAGGGTAGGCTGTGTCCCCTACGATGCAGATGGGCATGTCCACGTCCCCATGTGTGGGCATGTTCACATATAGTCAGGGAAAAAAGTGCTGGCATGCATCCTCTGGAAGAGGCTGGAGTTGCCCAGAATGATGACCCTGCGCAGGACGGTGTAGATGGTCCTCACCACCTATGCAAGGATACAGAGTCACATTGTTGCCAGAGTCCTTGGGAATGCCACGAGCACAACCCCCTTCCCACACCAGGCCCAATCCCAACTTATCCCATTCCCAGCAGAGCTTTGTGAAAGCAAGACTGCAAAAATTCTAGGAACAGAGATTTCCCTGCCCCTCCCCCCTTCCCTAGGGAACCCCATTCTAGTCATTCAGTAACCTCCTAGGACAATAGCAAGAGAGTCATACCGCATGAGCACAGCCCCAACTGTTGATCTTCCCACACCGAACTGGTTCCTGATGGAGCAGTAGCTGTCCGGCGTGGTGAGCTTCTGCAGTGCAATGGCAACCCGCTTCTAGGGGGGGATAGCCGATCTCATATGGTGTCCCATCGCCAGAGGGCAAGGGCGAACCACTTGCAGAGCTCCACATGCAGGAGTTATGGAGCCCTGCTGGTTGACCCACTGCTCCATGATGATCTGGTCCCACCAGTTGGAACTGGCATCCTGTCACCAGAAGCGGCAGTGCACAGTGTGCAGGGAAGGGTGGGAGGGGTTGTGCTGCATGAGCAGTATGAAAAGGAGAAGAGGTGCCCTGCAGTGAGCTGCAGGTCCTGTTCCTGCAATGCCACATGGGCAGCCTGCAGTAATTGCATCAGGAGGGTCGGCATGAGGTCCAAGAGCCGGAAAGTGCTATGCAGCAGGTCTGGCTTTATGGCTGGAGTACTACGGTGTCTGCAAGGGCAGCCAAAGCATGCAGTGAGAAGAGTTTGCTGTTCCTCGGGGAGGCAGGCAAAGGTGAAGAGCCTGAAACACAGCCGTAGATGGGAGCCCCTTTAAGCACAAGTCTCTGATTTTCTGTAGCTGCTGCCTTTAGGCTGAGAGTGCTGTCCTGATGCCCTGCCCAGAGTGCTTCCGGGGGGAGAGGAGGGGCCCTTAAATGCAATTCAGCCCCCAATCAGTGTGGATGCGCTATTTCAAAAGAGATCCACACCTCACCCCTTTCAGATTTTGGAAGGCACTTCAGATTCTTGAACCTTAGGTTGAGTGCTATAGCTATCTTTAGAAATCTCACAATGGTTTCTTTGGCATTCTCTCAAATCTGCAGTGAAAATGTTCTTAAAATGAACAACTTGTGATGGATCATCTGAAACTCTGACAACATACAATATATGGCAGGATGTGGGTAATACAGAGCTGGAGACAATTCTCCTGCAAGTAGTTCAATCACAAATTTATTTAAAACACTTTTTTTAAACAAGTTTTCATGTGGATGACATGTCCTCAAGAATAGTGGCCAAAGCATGAAGAGGCATACAAATGTTTAGCATAATTAGTACAGACATACTTTACAACTCCGACTACAACAGTGCCATGTGAATTCCTGCTTTCAGGTGATATTAAAAATAAGAAGCTGGCAGCAATATCTTCCATAAACATAACCCAACTTGGTTGTCTTGGTAGGCTGAACAAGACGTAGAACTGCATGGACTTTTGAGTGAAATTATGTAACAAAAATCTACATTTGTAAATTGCTTTCATGATAGAGATTGCTCTACAAAACCTGCATCAAGAAGGGATGTTAGTGGCTAGCTGGATAACAATTTAACCCAGAGTTTCCCAACCCCTGGTCCATAGACCAGTGCTGGTCTGCGAACCACTGGCTGCTGGAGATTTTGCCCGGTAGCAGTGCTGGAGCCGAGGTGTCAGCAAGAGGCATCTTCCTCCTCCCACCCAGGTAAGATGGCAGCCCAGCCAGGGCTCTGTGCTTCTCCCTTCCCGCCCAACAGGAGTGCAAGACACGCTTGGGCAGGGAGAGGGCATGAAGGAAGAGGGAGTGCGCACACCACCAATGGCCGCTCCCCATGCCTGTGCAGCACTAACAGACATGCTTCCTAGAAGGGGTAACCTTGCTTTGGGGTGCAGGTGGGCAATAATTTTTTATGTGGGACCACTCCAAGATTTTGAAGCCCCCTGACCACTTTCTACTCTTTCATGGTATTAATGGAGGAGGTGTGAGGTCTGGGATGGAGGTTGGGTGCAGAAGGGAGCTTGGGGTAATCGATTGGGGTGCAGGAGGGAGACTGGAATCTGGGAGTGAGTTGGGATGAAGGAGGCAGTTGTGACCTTGGGCAGGGGACTGGAGTGCAGGGGTTTGGGATGTGACCTATGGTAGAAGGGAACTGTGATCTGGGGCAGGGGAATGGTGTGCCAGATCTGGGAGGGTGTACGGGTCCAAGAGGGGGACAGAGGGTTGGGTATGTTGAGTGGGGGGCAGAGTATTGGAGCAAGGAGGAGATGGCGTGCCAGGGCAGGCTGTGGCCAGGAGACTTACCAGCCAGCAGCCAAACCAGCCTGCCTACCTGCAGAGTTAAGGCTTGCAGAGATTAAAACATTTCCCAGCCAACTAGCCTGTCTACTTGCCTGTCCATGTGCTTCTGTGAATAACTGAGCCAAGGAGAGGGGGAGTGGTTCTTGGCTGCCTGTTATTCAAATAAGCATCTCCCACTGGCTAGTTTCTGGCCAGAAACCAGTCAATGGGATTGTACTGACAGTGGGGTGGTTCCTGAAGCTTCCTCCCTCCCCTCCAGTTTTGAAAGAAACAGAGCCCGGCAGCTATGTCTTTTCAGTGTGGGAGAAGGGGGCACGCCGGGGAAGCAGAGGAGCCTACCTGGGGCTCCCTGCTGTCTCTGCAAGCTGCATCCAGTGGCTTGGTGGGCTGGATCTGGCCCATGGGCCATATTTTGCCCAGGCCTGCTCTGGGGAGGACAGGGGGCAAAGGGGTGAGGGCGTGATGGGTCACAGGGCAAGAGGGTGGGGCATGGGGTGTAGGGGTCAGAGGTTAAAGGGTACAGGGATGGGGGGGTCAAAGGGCATTAGGCACTGGGGAGCAAGCGGCTGGATTAGGGCTAGGTGGACCAGTAACATTTTATTTGCATATTCAATATGCAAATAAAATGTTACCAGCCCACCAAAAGTTTGTGAATGCGTTTGCCAGTCCGCAGAACAAAAAAGGTTGGGAGCCACTGGTTTAACCAATGCTTATCGGTTAACAGTCCCAGTTAGCCGCAACAGCCCCCACCCATCCTGCCCTCCACGTGCGCTGCTTTTAAAAAACTCAGACAGACAGGCTGGCCCAGTCCGCTGGTCTGAGTTGTAAATCAAGAGCACGCAGGGGAACTGTCTGACACCCCATTCAGGGTGGCAGAGGGTTCCCTGGGAGTGGGGCCAGGAGTGCACTGGCTGCCATCCTCACTCGTGGGGATCATTGAATAATGTGTAACTGCTAAAAATTGTGGTGGTTACACAATTAATAAGTTAAACAATTTCTAACATCTCTAGTATTAAGTGAACTGAACACACACTATGCTATCATTTTTATAGTGCAAATATTTAAAATATAGTCGAGACGGTACTGGGTCCTGCTGAGAGGGAAGGGGACTGGACTCGATGACCTCTTGAGGTCCCTTCCAGTTCTAGTGTTCTATGATTCTAAAGTGAGCAATGTCAATTCCCAAGGGTACAAGTTTACCAACTGTAAAAGCTGAATGCAACTAACTGAAATTGTTGATTAGCCACCAAAATGGAAGCAATCAGCTTGACATCTGCTTAAAAACTCTTCAGGAAGTTTTCATAGAATAAAATAGTAGATAATATAGAGGTTGATTCATAAGGTAATCTTAAGCAATTCCAAGTGCCACTGATTAACCATATTAATTCTTCCACCTACTCAGTGATTCAGAACAGCTGGGCACCCTCTACATTTGGCTGCCAGCTCCAACTAACCTACATGACAACATACCAACAAATCAACATTCTGCAGCACCTAACTGCAACCTTTCTATATCACAAGCTGACTTCTTACCAGACAACCCTAAAGAGAGGAGTCTATCCAATTGTTCACACACTTAATTAGGCAATAGTAATGTACTTCATGTTTCAGTAATCACTTTTTCCACTATATTGCATAGACAGTGAAGAATTTGAAATGCTCAGTACAAATTTATTAACCTTTATAAAAATTAGTTTGAGACTCTCTCTAGTTGGTAAAATGTTTTCTAAGTAAAAAAATTTGAACTGGTCAAAACTTGGAAAGTTGTAGTAGATGGGAAATTTCCCCATTTCAGAGTTTGCTGTGAAACTAAAATTGTGTAAAATTTTCGTTTTAGAAGCACCAACACATGGTGTTTCCAAAACAAAAGGTGTGCCCTAGAATCCAGCAGCTGGCGGCTGAAATGGATATACTTTTGTCAATTTCACATTATCCATCTCTGAAAAACAGCAGTGAAAATTGATAGGAAGGTCTATACCAGATCTATGGACCTAGAAGACCAAGCTAAGATTTCCAAAACTTGCTAAGTGGGGGTCCTCCAAACAGGGAGCCCACAAACTCCAGGGTCTTCACTGGAGTCTGCAGCAGTGGGGCAACCCTGCTATGCAGACCCTGGAATCCTCAATATCTTGCCAGGAAGTCCTGATGAGAGAACCCGTGGAAGTCAGTTAAACCTGATGTGTCAACATTTTTGGTTAGACCACATCACATTTTCTGACAAAAGCCTGTTTGTCAGAAGACTGCCAACAAAGTTTAGTGAATATATTTGCTTTTCTTATAAGGTAACCCCATTTGTTAGGGGTTACAGTAGGAATGTAAATGGTAAACTGGTAAGCCTCATCCTTAATGGGTGAGGCTCACTGGTTCCAGTTAACTGGTAGGGGCTGAATAGCTCCCCACTGTCCCTGGGGAGGGGGGTGCTCCAGACCCTGTCCATGGTAGACCTCCGCCCCCCCACTGCAGGTTTCATGCTGGCTTCCCAGGAGTGTGGCAGTCCTGCTCTCAGGAAAGTGACTTCACTGTGACAGCGAAGCCTCCTTCTCCAGGGATGGGGTCATCAGCCCTTGCCAGCCCCACTCCCAAGGAGGCTTTGCTGCATACTGCAGAGCTCACAGCAGAGCTGCCCTGGGAGCAGGGCTAGAGGAAGCTGCTAGCCTTGTTCCCTACATGAGGCTTCACTGTAGGCAAAGTATTTAAAGTTTTAGAGTATTTAAAGCTTTATCTGCAGAGCCCATAGCACATATTACCACTAGAATTTTTAGCTGTTACACTGACATTTTTAAACAATTTTTACATCCTTAGTGCCAACTCTTCCATTGAAAAAAATATTCATTTAAACATGCATTTTCAGCCTTCAGTCTTTTAATACTATTCATGCTAACACAGCTATAGATTACAGACAGGTATGCTAGCAATGAACTCAAGATATCAACACTCAACTCAAAAGGATTTTGGCTTTCATCACTTTGCTTACTATTCCACTAACTTCCTTTGGCTTATATTACATTTGCTCTTGGAGAAAGGTATACATTGTCTTTTGTGATTCAACTGCTGAATAAAAAGGTTCACTTTTCGTTTCTTCATGTGTAGTACATCCATGACAAGGCAGCACAACTTCCACATCCAAAGCTCAAGGTTAACCATATAAATGACACTTGCATAGCAATGCTATGTACTGCAATTGGTTAAAAAGAATATCCAATACAAAAAAAATCTAATTAGAAAGGGTTCAAACTTTACCTTTAACTTCTTATTTAGTTTGCAGCAGTATCTGTATAACATCGCCAAATTTAAAGGTCCAAAATCTGCATAGAAACTGTGGGATAGGGAAACAAATGAGGGTGGGGGAGGGGGAAACAACAATTTAGAAAAAAACATTTAGAAAAGAACTAAACTACTTCAATGAACTTCTGCTTCTAGGCATTTAAACTGCAAGCCAGTTAGTAATTTTGCTATGTTCCATTTTAGCTACAGTGTCATCAGTGTTGCTGTAGCCCTGGCAGTCTCAGGATATTAGAGAAACAAAGTGTACAAAACAATACTGGACCAACTTCTGTTGGTGATAGAGAAGTTTTCAAGCCTACATGGAGCAAAAGAAAAGCTCTTTAAAGCTTGTCTCTCCCATCAATAAAAGTTGCTCCATAAAAGATATTACCTCAACCACCTTATCTATTCAGTATATTGTGAGATTAAAATGACTTTTATTCATTATCAGGGACCTATATATTTTAGTTGCCCAACTTTTTATTATAAAATATTTTTAAAACTTGATTGAGACGTCTAAGACCTCCATTTTTTGCAGCACACAAGGTCTTGGAGAAATCCTCTGTTTGTCCCATTTAGTCTGTTCAGTTTTTATTGAGAATTGCACTGTTGAAAACAGTCACTCTCTTCCCTTCATTCCTCAGGAAATTATAGCAGCCTGTCCAAATGATAACTGAATACAAATAAACATTCTAACACTGGGCCCATGCTACCATCTGAAGAGCAACTGCTGCTGACAGCACTGGAAGCTGCCAAAATAGCTGTGCAGGATCAGAGAAAAGCTGGGAAAAACTGACTACCATTCTGGACCCAGAACATGACCCAAAAGGCCCTTCCTCACTCTGGCAGCACACACCAGGAAACAGGAGCCCACCCAGCTCCTGAGCCGGGAAGAGAAGATATTTAACCGCCAGGTGACTTCTTCACCTCCAGCACCTCCCAGATCCAGTACCTGGCTCCAGCAACCCATTTCTACATCTGGGAAAACATACCTCGCACTTTCAGCTAATGTAATTAGTTATGTAGTTTAAGGGGCAGTCACTGTCCTGCAGTGCTGATGAGTAAGGATATAAACACCATTCAGAGTGGGAATTTCTCTTTTAGCTTAAAAACCCTGTAGGAAATTACACTCATGAAAACCTTCATTTTACATTACAAGAAAAACTTAAAACAACAGTCTACTAGCACAATCCAAAGCTCATGATACCATCTACATGTTTTGTTAGTCTTTAAAGGTGCTACTAGACTGTTTTTTAAGTTTTTCCTATTACAGACTAACTCGGCTACCCTTCTGAAAGCTTTACATTAGTAGAACATTATTTAGGGTACAAAGTCACAGACTTTATAGTTAAGTTTCAAATTTACAGTTACCTCGGCAACCTTAATTTTAGTCCCTTTGCTTATCTATCCTAGGTGTTGAATGGAGCTCTAAAAAAGTGACAATGTAATTAGGGCACATGTAAAGATATACTGTTAAGGTATCCACAGCAATCCTACACCCAGCATTTCCTAAAACCTGAGTGCTTCATTTTCCTTGAAAAACAATGGTCTTATAACATCTTTCTTGAATGCAGCATAATTACACAGAAAAAACTATGTTAAAAAGGACACTGAGGCCATAAAGCAGGGATCAGGGGCCACTGATAGAAACATCAGTTCGAGCCACACAAAAGTGAGAAGGAAAACCACACACACACAGACACCCCCACCCACCCCACCGATATGGCCGCCAACTGAGAAGCAGAAAGACACTCCCCTTGCACACCAGCCCCAAAGCCTAGCAGATTGTGTGTCCCTCCTCCCCCATCCCCTAGCTTAAAATTTAGAAAATACCAAAATTAAAAGCATTTTCATGCCTCCTTGTGTGTATGTATTATGGTGCGAAGTGCATTAATTAGGCTTTTTAACTCAGTCTATTAAATCAACCTGTTAACCTGTGTGCAAACTACATACTGCCTTATCTCCACTAGGATTACACTATGAGTTCGGTTACTGCGTTAAGGAACACATACCCTCTGAAGAAAAGGTGAAATTTTAAGTCAAAACCCTCCATGTGCTTTAAAGAATTTTGGCCTGAACCTGCATGACTGAACACAAGGGGTTACAATGGAAGCCACTGTGAAACTTTTATAGACATCACTGCTTCTAGTCCAGGGGTAGCCAACCCGTTTAACAAAGAGAGCCAAAACAGCGGTGGAAAAACTGCGAAGAGCTGCACCAGAATTGTCAAGGAAAAAAAACAACCCAGAACAGAATTGTCAAGCAAAAACAAACAAACAAACAAAAAAATTTAAAAAAAACTTTAAAGGAGGCTGCCCCTTTAAGACGGCCGCCATCTTGGGCACCATTTTTAAAACCCCACAGCTCCAACCCAGTAAGCACAGGGAAGCTGGGGGCCTGGGAAGGGGTAAGGGGGGGGGGGGGAAGACGGTGGAGGTCATGCAGGAGTGGCTTCGTGAGCCACACTTCCGGGGGGCAAGAGCCGCGGGTTGGCCACAGCTGTTTAGTCTTTTAGTGTCTTCTCTACCATCCAGCCCAGCCAATGCTCCCTCTAGCCAGGCCAGCTGCCACCTCTTATTCAGAAGGGAGAGAAATGTGCCATGCTAGTGATTATTAGTTTCAACATATTCCTCTGCTGAAAATATTCTGAGTCAGAAGGAGAACTGAACAGAAGAGAGTCTAGTTAGTACAAAGATGCTAATTTCATATGTACGTTGCCCTGTTTTTTAAAAAACTGGGGGTATAAGAGGGTCACTTGTCTTCGACATTTTTGCTTCTTTTATTTAAAAAGTTCCCCCTTACTAACGTATGCGAGTTTCCTTGGCCACCCTGCTGCTGCTCTCACCCCCAGGTCAATCAAGACCTAGGAACAGGGGAGAGCACAAAGTCTCCTCCTCCTGGTAGGGGCACATGGCATCAGAGGGAATTACCAACTGTTCAAAACAGCTATAGTACAGCTGATAAGCGTGGCCACTGAAGAGATCAGCAAGTTGAGGCAACAAAACTGCAGCACTGGTGGCATATCCAAAGATGGATATTGTGAGTTTGGGGCTTCAGTTCTCTCACACACACACACACACACACGTTTTGGTCAATTTTCCAACTAAAAAAAGTAAGTTGAAAGTAGATGATCAGTCCTGCTTTACTATGTAAACAGTTGCTGTACTTTCTACAAAGATGTTACATTATTATAAGTAGAAATATTAGATATCGAGTAACTGCACAAAATATTGTTAGTTACATGGCTATTTGATAGTCCTCGGGAGCGGGGCCAGCAGACATTGCGCTTGGCCCCACTCCCGGGGAGCCCCCTGCCATCCTGCACTGCTGCCTCTGGCTTATAGCTAACAGTATAGTTGGCTACTCCTTTACATGCCTAATTATAAGTGTGGGACTGCCTCTCCTAAAGAGTCTGCATTACGAGAACGTTCATATTATTAATAGAATTTGGAGAACCACTGACCTAGGGGAAATGGGATTCAGAGTGAGACCCTAAATCATCAGTTTGAAGCTGGCTTATTTTGTAACTGCCAACCTATATTATCTGATAATCTGTGAAATTAGCTAACGGTCTCCACATCAAGAGACCATCAACACAACTTCACCTCTATTTATAGCACCTTATGGAAGCTACCTCAGCAGGTAGGCTGAAAGGTTACAGCTTAGAAAATTCATTCTTTGGCTTCTTGATGTAGTGCTTCCAAGTCACAACTGAGGTACTTTTTGAGATCAGTGGGAGCAGGGAGATTTAAAATACATAACTACAGTATGTGGAAGAGAAGTCTTTAAGTGCTATGAATCTGGCACCCTCTCAACCTTTAAAATAATTTCCTAAAAGTTTAGAAACAGAATAATCAAATAACATACTGAACAAGCACTTTCTAATTCAGTGAATATCTTACTGGGATGCCAATTTTATCCCTGACAGTCCTCAGTTCAGCCTGGATGCAGATGCACTAACCTTCAGAAAGATTATTAAACAAAGTGTCTAACACAATGCTTCTCTGAGAAAGGAATGGACAAGGTATTTATGGGAGTATTAGTCTGTAAAATGATTGTGCTCCACCATTCAACTTCCCAAATTCTCACGAGCTACAATAATCATTGGATTTATTGAAGGAGGGTAGAAATCTTATTCCTTTTCGGCAGACTAGTTTAATCAGTTTATGTAGAGAAGTTGCTGGAAGTCCAGTGGATGTGGAACTATTACCACATCAGACTGGTGGTGAGTGAATCCACACAAGTACAGCCATCTTTGACCCAAAATTTCAAGATGACCATTCTCAAAGTAGAGTAAATTTCCAGTCAAATCTTGACACAGCTGTGATGTTTGAGAGGGGCTGTAGGTACTGGATCTTCTGAATACTTGTTTCAGTGTTGTGCCCTAGCTCATTACCTGTCCACAGCAATCCAGCTCTTCGTTGTTGTCTGGAGGACAAGCAGTAGAAGCAAAAGGTAACTATTACCTTTCATGAAAGTGTTATTGATGACTAGTGGCGATTCTCAAGTTAAGCCACAGAGCTGCAAATCCTGTGTGTCAGAAATTCTACATGTCTGGACATCAAACTCAAGAAAAATAATAAGAGATTAGTGAGAAAGTAGAAATGTTTCAGAGAATTCACAGAGACTTGATTCTCCTTTTCACTAAAAGCTTCCTCCTGTCCAACTACCAGAAGAGGTCAAAGCTAAGATGTCCAGCTCTCCATTCATCTCTAATGTTAAGTGACCAACTAGTATTTTCAAAATAAGTTTTATATATCCCCTTGTTCCACATCTGATTTGCTAGAAAACAATCTGGCCACAGTGATCCCTGTGCTTTCCATTTTCATGCTGGATTATTCAAGGTCAGCATATTTAGGATTGAATGGGAATGCGAATCAAGCACTCAACCTATATAAATAGAACAGTTTGCCATAGGGATGTTAAATTTAAAATCGACTAGTCGATAAGCGTGGAGCTGCAGCGGGGTTAGCGCCCATACAGGGGCTAACCCCACTGCAACTCTGCCTTTTAAATGGATTAAGAGCCAACAGTGGGTGGGTGGGGGAGACTGTGCAAGCTGGGAATCAGCTGTCCCTGCTCGCACTGGGTCCCTCCTGCTGTTGCTTTATCCTTTTAAATGTATTAAGAGCCAACAGGCTCTTAATACATTTAAAAAGCAGAGGGGCATCTGGGACTAGGCGCGAGCCAGGCATCAGCTGATTCCCAGTTTGCACCTGGTCCCCACTTCCCCCTGCCTCCCGCAGAGATGGTGCAGGAGGAACAAGTTTTAAAGCCAGCTCTCCCCAGCACTGGTTCCTGCTCCCCTGCCCCTTGCTGCCTCTGATAGAGACAGCAAGGGGGGAGCAGGGGAACAGACTAGTCACTTACATCCCTAGTTTCTCCCTCATCCCAGTAGAAATGTGGATGGGACCTACAAAATTAGAAAAATTGCATATTCACTCCCAGGTTCCCCTTTATGGGCTAATTCTTCTCCTTAAAGGTTTTACCATTCATTTTTACATGCAGGTAGTGTAGATGGGTGTCACTTCAATTTTGAATAGTGGTGTATAATTACTGCATGTGTTAGCTGGAGCAGTATTTCAAGAAACTGGAATTTTGCTACAAAGTTCTCTCACAATTTACCATCTCTTGCTACTATTCCTTTTACATCCTATAGTGCAGTGGTCCCCAACGCGGTGCCCACGGGCACCATGGCGCCCACCAGGGCATTTATGTGCGCCCACCGAGTGACCAGGCCTGGCCCAAGCCATTCTCGCGCCCGAGCCCCGGGCACGGCAGGGCCGGCTCGAGCCATTCCTGCGCCTGGGCAGCGGGCGCGCGACACATGTGCAGCTCTGCCCCCAGGTGCATGGCATATGTGCAGCCCCGCCCCCCGGTGCGCTGCGCACCTTACAACTGCAATCGGGTGTGCGGCGCCTGATGGCAGCTCTAAGGGGCGCCGTGCGAGTCCCGGCGCAGCACCTGATGGCAGCTCTAAGGGGCACCATGCGGCGGGGCACGCGGCGCCCCTTACAGCTGCCATCAGGCGCCCCCCATAGGTTGGCGCCCCGGGCAGCTGCCCAGCTAGCCCCCACCTTAATCCCACCCCCCCACCCTGGGTGCTCGTGCAGCCCCACCCCAGGTGCTCAGCAGCCCCAAAAGGTTGGGGACCATTGCTATAGTGTTATAGGTTTAAAAGGGAATAAGAAAATTTGGACCCCATGTTAACCTAAAATGGCTTTTGCTGTAATCTATCACCTGACAAGACTGGTCAACTGATGTTCAATTGACCACCACATGCTGTTGAAAGGAACAAAGAACTGTTTTTTGTATGAAGTGGTAGCCCTGTGTGGTATGACAAAGTTAGTCAAATTTTTCATTTTTCACTATTGTTTCTACAGCCACTGAATCAGGGAACATTTAGGGCTGTCTGCACAGCTACACTTGCTGGGTAGACATTTAACATCATAAGTGGAAGATTTACCACTGCTCTTTCAGGAAAAAGAAACTGCTTCTTAAAAAAGATGAAGGAAGTGAAGAAAACATTTCATATACATACAGCTCTAGACAGTACTAAATCTAACTTTGTTACAAAATAAGCATTCAAGATACTGACTTTACTACTTCCTAACCTCAAAAACAAGGGGGTATATATTCTTGGAATCAAGCGTAAATGCTCTACAGTAATATATCATACTTTGATTAAGTAACCTAGATCCTCTTGCTGATATGAAGTATATGGTGTACAAAATGTTCCACTGTCACATATAATTATTTCTGCGGCTGTTCACGAAGTGTCTCTGGTGGCATAGTATCTGTGATGTCTTGATAATAAATGCAATTATCAGCAAGAATAAATGCTTGATTAAAGAATAAATTAGGGAGACAGTGAAGGATCCTTATGCCTCATTACTGCAGTACTAGAATATCTTTTTTTTTTTATAAAAAATAAATAAAATTGAAAAAACACAAACCCAGAGAGCTTGCTGGACATAAGTGAAAGCCTATTGTAAGTTGATCAGTCAAGTGTAGGATGCCCAACCCAGATCTGTTTGCTGAAAAATGAACAAGAGCCACTATTCTTCTTGAAGAAAGCCATTTACCAGTGCCTAACTCGTTAATTATTATTGTGTATCCAAAACAGGCCATGTCTGCATGCCAAAATGTCATCATTTGCAAGCTGGGTTCTCGGCAGCTCTATGTCCTGGAAGGCATCAAAATTGGTATACCTTTTTACAGATGAAAGCATGCACCTCTTGAAGAAGGACAACAGTCATCTTAAGTGAAACTTTGTGGTCTTATAACCTTCACTAGATCAGAACCAATTTTATCTAATACTGCCACAGATGGATTATTCCATTCAGCTTTTTCCCTTTCATTTGCTGATATACAAGGCTAGCAAGAAAAAGGAATCAACTTAAAAAAAAAAAAGTCTGGTAGCACTTTAAAGAGTAACAAAACATTGTAGATGGTATCATGAGCTTTCGTTGGCACAGCCCACTTCTTCAGATGGCCAGAGTGTTGGATGTCCAGGACCAAAATAAATTTGGGGGCTGGAAGAAGGAAAAAAATGGGGAGTGGAGGGGGAGAAGAAGAAGAGAAAGTGGTTTTCATCAAGCTCTCATTTACGCACCATGGCATGATAGGTTCAAGTTAATGCACAACATGTTTATGTGGAACAGTTATTACAGAGTTGAGATTCAAGATAGTAGGCATTTGTGATATGCTTAAATAGCTTTTAAAAGCATTTCATTTGATAAAATAGACATTTGATTTGAATGTATGAGCAAGAGTACTGAGGACTATAAGAAATAGTTACAGTATGCAAAAGTGGTTATCTTTAAATTGTGAGTGACCAGAATTTAAGATTGAACACATAAAACGTGCATAGCCATTTTGGGGAGTCCATCTCGATTTATAAAAATGGAATGAAGAACAAGTATCTTAAATATTGGAGTGATCAGATAAATACCACTAGGATAGCAATCTTCAGCCTAACACTGTCTACACTACCAAGTTTGTTAAATTTTGATGTTAAATTTGATGTTAAATTTTGATTAACTAATCAAGTAGTCAATGGGATTTCCATTGAGTATGTGATTAGTCGATAAGAACTTCCACATTCCACCTTTGAAATGTACAAGTGTGCATTTCAAAGAATGAAACACCATGTGGAGCCCAGGGGTCACCCCAGGCTTTATGCGGTGTGCCAATCTGCTGGGGCTCTTGTACATTACAAAGAGGAAGAGCCCCATGGAGCCTGGGGTCAGCGGGGTCCCTGCTGGCCTGGCTCCACTGGGGCTCTTGTACATTTCAAAGTTGGCTGCAGCTGCACCCTGGCCTCCTCCCATACAGCTTTTAAGCTGGCTCCCTCCAGGACCCACCTCTCCTCCCTGCCTTGCTGCCTCTGGGTGATAGAGGCATCTGGGAAGAGAAAGACTAGTTGACTAGTGTGTCGACTATCCGAAAAGCTCTTGCTTATCAGATAGTGACTAGCTGATGAGTCGCTTACATCCCTATACTACAATGTGATTTTTGTTAAGAAAGATGACCAGCTCTGGTGACAAATAATACCCCAGAGACTCTCTCCACTCCCCTTTTTTGTTGAGAAAAGGCCAGTGTAGACATGGATTGTTTTGTCAAAAGAACTGGCTTCTGCCAGTTTTCCACAATGCCTTCCCTGATCGCTCTGCTCAATATTTTTATCTGTGCTATGCACACACCCCTCCTTTTTCAGACCTCTGGGAAGTATCTGACAGCTGAGTGTGCTGCTCTATTTGGGAAACCAAGCAAATCATGAGAATGCTCCTGTTCTGCCCTGCACTAAAAACACAGCAGCAGACAGACTGCTGCTGCAGGAGAAGGGAACAGACTGCTGTGCTGCTTTGACATTCGTTAGCCAGGAGAGCTCACAGAGCTACTCATGATGCCACTATCAGCTGCTGAGGAGGCTGTGGAAGGGAATCCCAAGATGCGATCAACTTTGCTTTTCCACAACACTGCACAGTGGGATACTTACGCACAGTGCACTGCTCACAGTCAACATGCCTCCAGTGTGGGCATGATTGTCAACAGGAAGCAAGCATGAACACCCTTTGGTGAGTTTTGTTTTGTCAATTTTTGGGTGTTGACAAAACTTGGTAGCAAAGACATAACCTAAGTGTCTGGAGTTACTAGCTAGGAAATATCTACTGCTTTAATTGATGCACAATGGGCCTCAGAGTTTCTACAACTATGTACAATATACAAATTCTGGGTTCTTATAATGGTATCATAAAAGACAGGCTTATTTTCTTCTGTAAAAGAGTATCCTAGTGCATGGTAAGAGGACACATTCATAATGTCATCAGCTGTGTGATTACTCACATCTCACCATTATTCTGAACATTCTTTTATACCTATAGAGACCCATAAATAATTTGGGATCTCAATTGATACCTCACAGATCCTCAAATACCTAATAAGACAGTTATTGCCACAGAAAGCTAACAGTACTCTAAACAAACAGAGGAAGCATTATAAGGCCACTGGTCTGCTTGATATGATACCTAGCCAGCTATCAGGAGACTTACATTCTATTTCCATCTTTGCCACAACCTGCTATGTTCAGACAAATACATGAATAAAACATATGGAGGATACTGTTGCTAGGCCATCATGCACTTTCCTGTGGATGACCAAAGTTCCGTAGAGGACAAAGTACTGTTGAAGCCATCCAAATCGTGTCTACTATATTTATATGAAGAATAACTAAGAGTAACAAATGTCAAGGCAAAACTCTGCATTAGTCACTTAAACAGAGGTACGGGTTGAAGCTCTAGACTAGGACTCTCTGGTCTGGCAACATCCATACTCCGGAAGGACCACATATGTTGCTCGACTAGAGCCCCAACTTCAGAGGCTGCCAGTGGCTGGGAGCTCAGACAGTCTGGCTTCAGGCAGCTTGTAGGGGCAGTGGCCTAGGGGCAGGGAGTGAGCCAGTAAGTGAACCCCACCAGCCCTGAAGCCGCTGCCAGCTGGAGCAGAAGAGTTTCTGCTGTCTGGAAAATGAGAGCCCCTGCAGCTAGGAGCAGAACTCTGCCATCCAGGGCCATGCCATCTGGAGACAGGGAGCCTCGCCAACAGAGGTGAATCCCTGAGTGAAACTCTGACAGTGAGTCAGGGGAAGGCCACTGGTCGGGCCTGTGACCAGAAGGGGAGTCCTGGGACAGCCCAAGGCCTGACCTTCTCTGGTCCAACAAATCTCCTCTTGGGGACCACACTCCAACCTGGATACATTGGCTGATAATTGTCACCTAGTTTCTAAATATCCAGTCCCCTCCCCCTCAGGAAGCTTTTTTTTAAAAAGATAGTCATTCTGTGCACAAAAACTAAAATAACTATTTTTCATTAATCTACAAAATAACATTTTTGGGCTCTTCCTAGTGACTCAGAGCAATTAACAAGCTATATTAAAGACAGTCAATGGATGTTAGTGGACGGGAAATACTCATTTTTCCTGTAAAGTTACTTTAAACATTGTAAATTTCTACTATTTGGCAAGATTGATTTTTGAGAACACATCTGTAATCTAACACCACTCAATGAGACTTATTCTATAATTAACCCATTATAGGAATTATTCAAAACTGAGTTACCAAAAGACTATCATTACAGGACCAAACCTGATGGAGAATTTGAGTACTGCTTCTCTGGGCAGGGGGTGGAGAAGAGATATGACCGCATTCAGAGCATCACATACAAAAACAATCTTTAAATATGTGCCCTAATATACAAGGGGAATTTCAATACCTTTCCTCATTTTGATGCAAAATGTAGGCTAATTACCAGGATGTTTCAAGTATGCAGTTACTGATATTCACAAAGAGAGGCACTATTTGAACTTTAAAAATTTTTTGAAATACTTTTTTCACCTTCTTGAATTTCTCTCTGTTTCCTGCATATATTGAAAATAAGGCTCTCCCTCCAGTGAGGAAGTAAAATATAGATAAGCCTTCCTGATCATAACAATAAGTAGAAAATTCAAAATATGTACACACTGAAATTTTATAGTTCTCTCTTTAGAAAAGTACTAGAAGATTTACCCAGTGTTGCTTAGATCCTTAACTCATTTTTTGTTTTTGGAAAATAAAATGAAAGTGTACTTTCTTCATTTAAATTATTACTCCAGGGCAGGTATGCAGGCTGCCCCAGAGAGAGAGAGGACTGTCCCCAGCCCCCTCTCAACACAGCGGCTTGGGGCTAGGTGAAAAGTGCCTCTCTATGGCTGCTGCAGCTCCAGAAGATATAGCTAGGGGAGGCGTCTGGGTCCCCTGGCTGGGACAGGTCCAAGTTCATCTACACCCCTGCACTCCACAGCCAGAGCAAGGAATGTAGCAAACTGTGCACTCTCCCCTCACTTCCTGACAAAGGAGGAACAGTCAGCAATGTTTGTACAAATCAGGAGTTGGGGAGAGGGGATGCTTCAGAAACCCCCTTCCTAAAGGGCACAGGGGTGGTGATTGTCTCTTTGCTTCTCAAAAAAGCATACAGAAATCCCATTCCAGGTACATCCCATTTTCCTGGCATAACCAAACCCTTATCAGTTATGATAAGAGGAAGCGGTATTGCAAATTCCATGGTCCTAGCTCTTACCCTTTAGGAGCAGTTCTTGAACAAAGACAGGTGGACAAACTCTCTCAAATATATAGTAGGTAAAGAATTAAAAAATGTCCAATCAAAGTTATTTTGCATATAAAATAAGTCAAATATTTCTAAATGTTGGGTCAAATTCTACTTGTCATTAAACGATTATAAACCCACAGAAGTTAATACCATGTCAGCAGCCCAGACACTTAGATATGAAGCCTCCTAACCTAGGGAATCTCAACGGTGCAGGCCAATATGGAAAGAGAAACAGTCTTAGGTAGCTCGGACCCAAGATATAAAAAATACTGTAACAGAAATAAACCCATAACTTTGAATTGCATCTGAAAGTTAAACTGAAAGCCAATAAAAATCATGGAACACAGGTATCATGTTCTAGCTCAAGAATTGCGACCAAGGTCTAATTCAGGGTCAGCAACCTTTCCCAAGTGGAGTGCCAAGATTTACTCTCCAGGGAAGAGTGGAGGGGCTCTCTCTACCATGCGCCCCATGGACCACATGGGTCAGTGAACACCTTTCTGCAAACTACCAGTTGCTGATGGAAACTCACCATTTATCACATAATTATGCCCCAGTCATTCTGCTAGTTCTGCAGCTGGGGAGAACAGTTTAATTTAAATTATTAAACAGATTAAGCATTTTAACTCTTTCATGTTAGTTTATCAAATGAAGTTTGATAAACTAAGTAAAATGTTATGTCCAACAAAAGGTTTCAATGTTTTATTTACTGCAGGGGTGGAAAACCTTTTTTTGGGTGGAGGGGGTCACTGACCCACAGAAAAATCAGTTGGGGACCACACAAATGAGAAGCAAAAAACCCTCCTCCCAAAACCTCCAACCCTCAATGATGTGGCCCCCAACTGAGACACCTCACTCCTGTGGCGCTCCAGCTCCCACAGGGTGAGGGGGAAGGGACAGGGAGGACTCAGGTTCAGGGCTTCCCATAGGCCAGATTTACTTTTCTGGGGTTCCAAAGTTAGTGCATTTTGTGGACCCCCTTAGGCTTTGGGGTGAGAACAAAAATGAGGGATTCAATGTGTGGGACAGGGCTGCCAGCAAGTAGGATAGGGATGCAGGATCTGGGTGGTAGGCGGGGTGCATGATGGGGTGAGAAAGGCAGGGTCTGGAAGGGAGTTTGGTGGCCGAAGAGGATGTGGGTCTGAGAGGGAGTAATGCAGAAAAGGTGAGAGGGTGAGAATGCAGCCAAATAGCTAGTTGGGGAGGGAGGCAAAGAAGTGGGGAGTAAAGTGCAGCTTCTGCAAAGTAAAATTGCATCCCACTCCACTCACATCTTCCCCATACCCCCCTCCCATCCTGTCCCCACAACCTCCTTCACCCCCCTTGCACCCACAACCCTCTGTCTCCAGCACACTCACCAGCAGGACTGCAGCACAGGAACTTGCAGCCCCCTGGGAGCAGCGCTGGGGTGGGGAAAGGTGTGTGTGTGTGTGGGGGGGGGCCACACAGAGTCTCTTCCCTGCCTGGCCCAACCATTTGCTTGCAGACTGCGGCTCTGGGGTTCGGCCAGGTAGAGCCCAGGGCTCCAGCCTGGCTGGGCACAGCAGGGCACTGGGGAAGAGGCTCCTCATGCCTGCACACAGTCCACGGGGAGCAGTGCGGTGCAGCCTGGGCCTCGGTGTGCCACATGTGACCAGCCACCCAGCCCTGGCTCTGCAGAGCAGGCTCAGCCCTGCTCCCACCCGAGGCAGGAAGCAGAGCCTGTAGTCAGGAGACGGGGGTTAACCCCTCAGCTCCCGGGAGCTGCACGTCCAGGCTGAGCAGGGGCAACCCCAGGGACTTGTGTGTATGCATGCGCCTCTGCCAGCCCCTGCCTCAGCAGGAAGCCAGAGCTGTTGCTCTGGCCTGCAGCTACGTGGCCTGAGCTTCCCACTCCATGGGGCTGGACACCTGCCCCGTGTGCCATCGAAAATTGGCTCGCATGCTGCTTGTGGCGTGTGTGCTGGGGGTTGCCAACCTCTGATCTAATCTATGTTTTTAAAGGTTTGTTGGTTTAACTATAGAAGAAAACTGGAAGACTTAAGCCCCTCATACAAGCATGAGTGCTTTTGTCAACATATTTACACTGGTTCAGTGGGTAAATACACTACACCAGCAAAAGCACTTTTATGCCAATAAAACTTCATCTACATTAGGATTTTTTCTGGCAAAAAGTCACAAACTTCTCTTACAGCAATGTTGGTTAACATATACCTAACCTAAATAATTGGGCCTATGCGTTGTGTACTAGGTGAAAACTCCACGTGGTTTTCTGGTCTCCTCAAGCAGACCATATTGTAGTGATTGAATATGGACAAGACTGTATCCACATCCATAAGAGGTCACAGGCATTTTCACCAAGTACGTACAGCCTTAGTGCTTTAGTTGCTATTTTAATAAAGTAACACTCCTTACCAAAATTAACTGTAGATCTAAGGGCATCTCACAGTTGCAAAATCTTCCAAGAGGACAAACGATCTCTTCAGAAGGGATTCCAGTCTCACTTGTTTTTAAGGCAGGGGGAAACATCTGGCAACGTTACTTGTCTTGCCAGGTTGTTTCAGCTATTTTTTCCTAATCCCAATACATACTGTCCATCCAAATGCAATAAAAAGATGACAGACCCTGATGTTATCTGTGTATGTTTAACACTGCTGTCCAAAACAGTATCTGTCCAGCTGACTTACTCCCATCAGTGTACTAGTATCTTCACTGAATCACTACCTGCACTAATGCTGCCTTGTTGCTACAGCATTTCAAGTGTAAAAATGCACTGGCTCAGTATGACATTTTTGATAAATCCTCAGAGCCTCAGCAAAGTTAAACCTGCCCAAATATGAAATTTAACTTGTTTGTTCCCCCTGACACAGAAGCACCACTCACAAAAGCAATTAATCTGCAAATAGGTGAAAAACATCCAGAATTATTTTTAATGGAACAGAAATACAGATTTATCAGGTTGCCAGTAACCCAAAAGTTCCCTTGAGGGTGATAGACCAAATGCTAACAACAAAAATACTCCATCAGATAAACAACTTGCCCCCAAAAGAGCAATTTATACATATTGCATCTGTGTATGAATGCACTGTATTAAAGGAACTTTTGCATACAAGAATTCCAAAACTAAACTGTTTAGGGTCAAAGTTAAATTTTGCTAAATATATTTTTGTGTACTGAATTTCCCAGATAACCAGATTAAAAGCAAATGAGCACATGAAGTTAGAATGTATTCTCCTTTAGTTTCAGGTCCCTATTCTTCATGCCTCTCCCCTTGGCCTCCAGTATCATGCTACCACTTTTGTGTACTACTTCAACAACTCTGAATGCCCATGCTGCAATAAAGCTACAAACAGATCATATCTGATCCAGACTATATTTTGTATGTGTCTCTTGAGTTTAATATTAATTTTGTACTCTATAGTCTGAGTTATAACTTCATTCAACAAAATGAGGCTATAAGCCTACTTTTGTGGAGTTCAGATCATACAAATACAATAGATAACAGGATAACAAAACCACCTTGTTTTAATAATGTTATTGAGAAGAGCCACAATCAATTTAAAAAAGCCACACATCTAAAAGTGCTTTTATCACCAATATCTATGAATATGTTTCTTTAATCTATATTTTTCAGTTCTGTGCAGGTGCCACCACTTTACATACAGTCAATTTCACTGCTGGCCCTAAAATGTCAGTTTCTCTTGTGTATTTGGCTTTTACACCCCATAGGAAAGAAAAAAAATTAAATATAACAGACTTAAAAAAAAAAAGCCTACAAAATTATCAGTAAAAGCTACCTTCCCCCCCCCCATTGGGCTACATATCCAGTTTTAGGTTCCTCTTAGTGAAGCTTTGATCAGCTCTTATCTCATAATTGCAAAATCACTTTATACTTTTCAGAATATTGAAAATAAGGTGTTAATTACTAACAAAACAGAGAAGACAGTTGTTTCACCTGACTTCCCAGTACACAGACTTCTATTTAAGGCATCATTTAAGAAGATTAAATTAGCCTTAAGGGGGCCTCACTTTACAAATAAATCTTGAATAGCATATCCATCCCACTCACTCCTTGGACAACTACAATTTAAGAAATGTTACTGCAGTCTTGCTGTTCTTTAGGGCAGCGTGTCCCAATTTTATTTGGCCATGGAACGGTTTTAAACTCGAAACAATTTTGCGGAACCCCTACTAACAGTCTTATATATGGAGCTGAAAAAGTAGACCACAAATAAGTAAGGATAATAAACAAAAGTTAAATGAGATCATGACATCAAACACAAATAAAAATGGTTTTCAATAAAATTCATAAATGCTTAAATATTAATTTTTTAAAATCATAAAATGTTATTGTAATGGAATTCTCTCACTGAACCCTTATTTTCACTTAGCGGTACCCCAGGGTTCTGCACCACACCATTTGGGAAACACTGCTTTAGGGGGAGAAAGCGATGTAATTCACCATTGTTGGCGCTTGACTATACTCGATTCACTACACAGGATTGAAATGAAACAAGAGACTTAAGCAATTAACAAGAGCCTTACAGGACAATGGTAGTAAGAAACTAAGCCACTTACTTTTCATAGACCAGCTCCTCATCAGTACAGAAATAGTGGGTATTTACTGTGCTTTTGGGTTTATTCCGTAAAGTAGCAAAATATAATCGATCTGAAACAAAGTTGAAGGCAACTGACGAAAGCTACACAGATGTGCTGGTTCCTTTCTCCTCCTCCCCCAACCTGTACCTATTTGCCCCCTCTCCCCCCAACTAGCGGGAGTAGCTCAAGGCCAGGGGATAGAAGAGCTTTCTCCATCCGCTCTCTAACCCTCGGCCTCCAAGCGGGCGGGGCATCGCTACATTTCTCCTGCGTAGAAGGGAGACAACAAAGTTGGGCTGCCTGCGCTTGGCCGCACATTGCCCCCCAGGCACGGGTTGGGTGGGACGAGCACGCTGCAGGGACAGCCCCCAGCGCAGCGCTCGTGGCGACAGGTACCGGCTTAGAGACCACCAGCCCTGGGGAGCTGGACCCGGGAGTCCCGAGGGCAGAGGAGGAGGACGACGACAGCCACACAACTCTAGGCACAGGCAGGCAAGGTCCCGGGAGAAGGAGCCACAGCCCGCCGCGCCAGGGCAGCCGGGCTCCTGGCGTTGGGTCCCTCGGGCTCTCACCTTTCAGGAACTCGGAAGCTCCCACCAGCAACTCGGAGGCGGACGGAGCCGGCTCCATCTTAAACAGGGCTCGGAGCGGCGAGGCGCGAAGCAGCTCGGAACTCATGGGACCCCGGGGCCGCTCCGGCGGGACCTGAGCCGCCTCAGCAGGCAGGGCGCCCCCAGGACATGCCGAGAGGAGCCGCCCGCCCGCGGCCGCGCTACCCAGCCTGCCGTCACCGCCCGCATGGGAGTGAGAACGGGGACCGGGGAGCTGCCAGCTCCTGCACGCACAGAGCGAGTGAGCGGGCGGGCGCCGGAGGGAACTTCGGATCTTCCCCGCCTCCGGCAAGGAAACGCCCCGGCCGCTTAAAGGGGCAGCGCCTGGTTACCAGGCACCGACCACGGCGCTAGCAACTCGGTTACCAAGGCTTTGTTACACCGGACACAGCGCCGGGGGAAGGGGCAGAGACTGGCAGCCCAGCCCGGCCGTCCCCGCCTCCGCTCCTCCTCAGAGCCCCCAGCGCTGCTCCGCCCACTGCCTCCGCCTGCGAGCCGCTCCCCTTCTCCGCCCCTTCCGAGGCGCCTTACACCCAGCCAGCTCCGCCCCGGCCCCCTCGCAGGGTGGCGCCTCAGCGCCGGAGAGCCCCACGCTCCGGACGAGTCTCATGCAGAGCCGAGCCGGGCGGAAGCGCCCCAGTCACACGCGGTGAGCGACCCCCGCCCGGACCGCGCCTCCCAAGGCAGCCGCCCCTGAGCCTCACGTGCAGAGCCAAGTCTCCTCCGCGCCCGCTACGGGACTGACCTGTCGTGGGGTGCACTACGCGGTCAGCCAGTGACGAGCGCCCTCCCGCGTTCGGAGCCCGGGCCGGAACGTTGTGAGCCCGCTCCCGCTGCAGGGCACAAGGGCTGGCGGGCAGAGCAGGGTGAGGTCTTCAGGTGGCTGCATTGGGACCGGCTCTTCAACCTCCTCCTGGCCCTGGCTAAGGCCACCACCATCTACAGCCCCAGGAGGCGGAGGCTGGACAAGCGGCTAGTGTCCCGCTCTGGATAGCATTCCTCTGGGCAGCATCCACTGGCTCTCTAGACAGCTTCCAGGAGCAATGGGGGCTCTCTGAGGTTCTCTGCTCAGTGTCCCCTTCCAGTTCCCTCATTTTAAAGTCGAGTTGAGTCCTGGGCCCAGTGGTCCCTCCTACAGGGATGGGAGAGAGGCATTTAGAAGTGGGCAGGCTTGCACCACCCACCTCCCAGTTTTTTCCAATAAGTCCGGGTGGACACATCATGGTCCTGCCCCTCAGATATGCCTCTTAAGTTCCCCTACTGAATTACTTTTCCTCAGTCCTGTCTGTGAGCAAGGATCAAGGGGAGGTGGCAGACCTCTCAAACTTCTCTCTGTGGGTCCCAGTCTTCCTGGGCTTCACTCAGCCAGTGGGTAGTTGTTCCAGCTTCTTAGCTTTAGCCCAGGTATAATGTTTCCATAGGAACTGCTATAGTGATGAATACTGACTTTTCTGGATGGGAAACTTGGGAGCTAGTGTCAGTCTCTGAGAGCAAGGTTGAGCATCACAACTATTGGCAATGCTAGCTTCCTCTTACTGCACTACAAAACAAACTCCTAGTGCACTGGGCTAAGCTACAGCCACTCTGAGCCCATTCTTCTGGTGCCTCTAAAAGTTATCCAGTGATGTAATATTTAATACAAGCTGCTATTGTAAAGACTTAGGAAATATATGTACTATGAGAAAAGCTTTCATAACTTTATACCTGGTAATAATGAAAGACTAACACTTGGTCAATTCAGATGTCTTTTTAAGTCTTAGGCCAGCTGAGGTGAAACAGAGTTAGATACCCTTATTTTGTTTTGTTTGGCAGAAGCAGTACAGGTTGCACCTCCCTGGTTCAGCACCCTTGGGACCTGACCAGTCCCGGACGAGGGAATTTGCTGGACAAGGGGAGGTCCCCTGACACCAGCCCTTCAGCCCCTGCCTGGCTCCTTCGGCCCAGCTGGGCTGCCTGCTGGCCAGCCCTGGCTCTGGTATGGGCCAGGCAGCAGGTGGCCCCAGTCTGCTGTGGAGTGGCACGCAGCCCCCATCAGGCTGCTTCTGCTGGGCTGCCATGGCCCCAGCCAGACTTCCCCTCCCAGGCTGCTGTGACTGCAGCCCCAGCCCCACTGCCGGACAGCAGGTGGCCCCAATCATGTGGCCTCGCTGCCAGGTGGCAGGCAGCTCCCATGGCGCCCCAGCACTGCTGCTGTGGCCCTGCTGCTACCACACTTGCCGGACTCCCAGTTGCTGGCCTCCCTGCTCCAGGGCTCTCTCATGCAGAAACAGCCGTGGTCATGTTGGACCATGGATGTTGCCAGACCAGAGAGTTCTGGTTTAGGGGAGGTGCAACCTGTAGTAGCTGATGCCCAGAATAAGGGATGTGTGTGTAGATAAGTGTTTCCCCTCCCCCTCCCCCCCCTGCCCTCACAGAGTGATTATAGTTTCAAAAATAGCTGTACCTTACCTCTCCTACCACTTCATACTGATGCAATTCCTTTGCCAGTCCAAGTTTGGGTAAATCAGATTACGTAGTCTCTCTCTTCAGGCACACCACTATGCCTCAGTTTCCTCTGCAATCAGACATCTGGAAGACTCACACATTACATGCATAGAGTTCCAAAATAGGATATCTCTTTCTGTTTTAATAAAATATTTGTATTTGTATTTGAATACTTGAACAGGAATCTCCCTCTCGTGCACCTTATCTTTAAGGCTTACAAGCTTCACAGATCTTCAGTTAGATTTTCTTTGTTGTCCTCCCCTCATATCACCAACTGAGGGGCAGCAGTGGGCAACCTAGGTCGGTGAGTGGGTCAGATGAGTGGCCCTCCGTCATCTCAGTGGACTTCAAGATAGTTGTAGTCAAGATGCTCTCCCCTGGATAGGGTAGTTTTGCTAATTGCCTTTGTGTACCTAGAATTTGCAATGTGCCGATTGAACTATAGCAGCACTTTGATTGACCTGCGGTGGGAGCACATGGCTCTTACAGTCATTGTGCAATCAACATGTATCTCACTTCACATGCCCTTGTTTTACACGTGTGTCACTTTAGTAATATCAGTAGGAAAAAATGACATGGACAGAAACCAATAGAATCTGGCAACCCTGTGCGTAGGCAATAACAAACAAAATGTCTCATGGTCCACACAGAACTCCAATGAGCCATATGTGTCCCTCAGGCCACAGGTTGTCCACTGCTGATGTAGGGGTTCTCTCTCCAGCCCTTCCACCACCTTCTGCATATAATATTTTCACTCCTTAGCTGCAGACATATACAGTAGTTGCAAGCAATCTCTGACATGCTAGCTGGACATAACCTTAATCATGCTCCATCCTTTCCCAAATCTTTACTAGAGGAAGATAAACTGCTACAGCTGTTGCTTCACTGGCAGGTCTGAGAGGTTATTCTCTCACCTGGAGTCTTTTTCTGACTTAGCAATGAGACATACCTCTCCTCCTATCAAATGATTAGTCACAAAACTTATCTGAAAACTAAAGCTGCTAGAATCCTGGGGTCTTTAAAGGTAAATGACTCATTCCTGACAATGTTTGCCTGCCACAGATCCTTTTAACTATTACTTAGAACAATTTTTGCTGTTAGTGTAGATGATACTAACTCCTTTCTAGTACTGAGGAGGGCACTATAGCTTAGCTGGCTAAAGGACCTGCCTAGTAAACGAGATCCTGGGTTCCACTCCCAGTGGTGCCTTGTAGGCCTTTGCTCATATGGTGGGTGCGGGACTCAATGACCTCCTGAGGTTTCTTCCAACTCTACAATTGAGATTTGGTTCCATCAGGGCCCAATGATCTGGGCCTTGCCATAGATTATGTCTCCAGAATATTTTTGTAATGATTTTATCCTTGTACTCTAACATTTAAAATATTTCCAGTACCAGTTCAGTAGTCCCAAGCTGACAACAACCGATGGTAACAGGTTCATTTAATGTAGGTATAGCCAGAGAATTCAGAGAATGAAAAGATCCAACAAGTCATCTAGTCCAGTCCTTGCCAATGCAGGCATGTAGCCTACCATGTATTTCCTAAAGTCTCCATTGATGACAAGACATTTTATTTTTATCATAGACGTTTATTAGCTTTGCCAGTTGAAAACAGAGGTGAAGGAAACAAAAATAGAGTATATTCAATTCAGACAGTAAAAGAAAATAAAAAGTAGACCTGTACACTTACAAAATATACTTTCAGGTTCAGATGTAAAATAGCTAGACAGACATAAAATATATCTGAAGCTAAACCAAGAACTGTACTTAAAACATTCTTTTAAAAATATGAGTTGGTTTTCAGGCACACTTCTCTGACATAATGTACAGTAAAACCTCAGAGTTACAAACAGACCAGTCAACCACATACCTCATTTGGAATTGGAAGTACACAATCAGGCGGCAGCAGAGAAAACAAAAACAAATACTTTAGTGTTAAACTACTAAAAAACAAGGGAAAGCAGCATTTTTCTTCTACATAACAAAATTTCAAAGCTATATTAAAACTATGTTAAGTTGTAAACTTTTGAAAGAACAACCATAACATTTTGTTCAGTTATGAAAACATCAGAGTTATGAACAACTTCCATTCCCAAAGTGTTTGTAACTCTGAGGTTCTACTGTTTATGCAAAACACTGAAATAAGAGTAAGTTTTAAAGTCCATAGTAAGCAGCAAATATGGTACCTGTCTCTTTTGGCTTCATACGTGGTAACATAAGCTACATTTCTTATGATATATGTTTTGCATATTCACTATCTTTCCTAAGTTAACCCAAGTTCCTTTCAATTGGAGCAGCACCCCAGTGACTGTGGGCAAAGTTATGATAGGAAAAAGGCAATATCAGTAATATGCTCCAGAACACAGCAGTGGCTGCTGTTGCAGGTGAAGCTCCTAGAGTTGTTTGATACTGAGACTGTGCTTTGTTCCATGACTTTTTTAGGCTTATGCTTTGATTGGAACATCAGGAAAACTTCATGCTGAAGAACAGTAGTTAGCATGAAAGCTTTGTAGAGTTTTATAACGAAATCTAATACCATGGGAAATAGATCAGTGTAGCCATTAAAAGTTTTCAGTAGGAATTTTTGAGAAAAATAGAAGAGTCTCAAAATATACTTAACACAAATATGCCAAAATATCACTTGACTAGGTATATATATTCTAAAGAAATAGAGTTTATGCTCTTCATATGTGTGCACCAAGCGATTGCACATTTTTTTGCAGATGCCTTTGAAGATCTGGCCCTATAAATTTTGACAATAGCATCATTTCAAGTATTAAGAGATTCAGGTGATTTTATGACAAGTGAACACTGCATATACTATTCTTTAAACTTGCAAAATAACTTTCACTGAGGGAAAATACTGTAGGCAAAATTCAGAGACTATGTGTAAAGGAGGACAAGCTGGAGTAATTCCCCCAGAATTTAATTTATTTTATGCCGACTTGAGTTCATTGTTTGATACCTCTTATACACTCTCACATTTTATTCTTGTGATTGGCATAATTAGGGAAACCAAACTGGGAAATCATAATGTTAGAATATTTTAAGGGCATGCTGTCATAAATATTAACCAATTTATTTAGACAGTAAGATCTTTGGAGCAAGTGCTCTGCTCGGTGCCACATTCCAGAATAGCCACTGTTAGTCTCTTTTTCTAAATTCCTTATGTCAACAGGCTTCACAAACACTCCTGAAGGCTTTCCAGTATGCTTTGACACTAAAAAATTCATGACAATATCATCACAGTTTTGAGTTTCATCTATCAAAGCACGAACAGCATCAGGCTGCTTTTGAAAGAGTTCTAGGTATCCACTGTGGAAGAATGCTGCTCCTATGAGAATCATGGAGTACTGATCCCCATTTCCAAATCCAGTGGTCTGCAGTTCAAAGCTGCCATAACTGTAAATACCTGAAGGAGTGGAAACATGCTTTCTAGGAACAAATCCCACTATTTGATCTGGAAATTGCTGTAAGAAAAATCAAGAGGGAGCAAAATAAAAGTTCTGCACTAGAGTCAAAATGTGAATCAATACAGCAGTTCAAAACCTCTTCTATAAAGTATTCCTTCTGAGGCTACTATAGTTAGAGGTGCAAATCAATTGCTATCAAAGATGCAGATAATATAATCAGCTGTATGGTTTGCTGGCCTGAACCACATGGAGATTGTTGCAAGTTAATACAAAATGACCTGTAAAAACACTGTGCTTCATACCACATCATACATTGCCAAGTAGCATCTGGCTGAAGTTAATTTGCATTCATGTGTTTGAGATCAAAAATAAGCCTACAGATAATCTCTACACAGTAAAGAGAAATATTACCAGTGATTTCTGCTGCAGAGATTCCTGATAAAATTAAATTTTCTCTGCTGCATTTAACCAATTAGGTTTTCTGATATCTGTGACTTGGTAATTTGCTTTTTAAGCAGAGGAATGGTAAAAACATATCATTTATATCTGCAGTCTGTAATTTTCTATCATTAAAATACTGTTCTTCAGCACCTCTTGCCCTTTAGAATTTAGTTGATGGTCCATGTGACAGATAATATCACCATGTCCGAGGAATACCAACAATAAACTGATTTAATTTTTCCATTTAGTAAAATTAATATATACTCCATTATAAATATGCTGGATGTAATATACAAACATTACCTGCCAAACAGAGAAGGCAAATGCGAGATCATAGGCACTAACCAGTGTGTCATCATCCATCATTAAAACAGCTGAAAGGGGGGAGGGGGAGACATTTTAATTGTGTAATACATGTAAAAACATTAAAATCATTAAGTGATAACCGTGAGAATATACCTGTGCTATATGCAATGACAAGCTAGCTAGGCAACTCTATAAACATTAGAATGAGCTTCACAGCTAAATCAACATGTACTGGGCTGAAAAAGTATACTTACATACTAAGATTAGAGTGAAAAAGGATGTTTAACTTTGAAATTGTAGCAGATGATTAATTGACCTAAACCAAACATAATGTTTAGGATGTTTTTGCTGTTATCAATCATAAACTATCACTGTAGCTTTAAAAGTTGTGTAGCATAGCTGAACAGCTGTGCAGGGGTTGGCAAAAAAATACAACAGACTTTACTAATTGAAGATCAGGTTGCGGTCCTAATAGCTTTTTAATAGGGCTGTCAATTAATAGCAGTTAACTCATGCAATTTACTCAAAATTAATCATGATTAAAATCAATTTTGATTAATCATACTATGAAACAATAGAATACCAATTACAATGTATTAAATATTTTCAAATACTGATTTCTGTTACAACAGAGAATACAGTGTGTATTGTTATTTTATTACAAATATTTGAACTGTAACATGATAAAAGATATAGTATTTTTCAGTTCATCTCATACACATAATATAGTGTAATCACTTTATCGTGAAAGCGTAATTTACAAATGTAAGGGTTTTTATGTTACATAACTGCACTCATAAACAAAACAATGTAAAACTTCAGTGCCTACAAGTCCACTTAGTCCTACTTCTTGTTCAGCCAATTGCTAAAACAAATTTGTTTACATTTATCGGAGAGAATGCTGCTGCTTATTTTTTACAATATTATCTGAAAGTGGAACAGGTGTTTGCATTAGGGTTGTAAAATCCCATTTAATTAGTTAACCAGCTAAACTTTATGTTTAAATCGATAAACTGATTAAATGGGGATAGGCGGGAAGAGGGGCCATTAAGGGTTAACCATTCACATCCCTGGTTTGCATGGCACTTTTGTGGCCAGCATTGCAAGTTATTTACATGCCAGATATACTAAACATTTGTATGCCCCTTCATGCTTTGACCAATGAACTCTGTATACTTTGTGTGATGGATTACATGATATTCCACAGAATTATTTCTTAACATCAAGGAAACACCAAGACATAAATATTTTCATACCACTTCTCTGGGATCTAGACAGGCAAAATTAGCATATTATACACACAAAAATCCCCTCTTATTAAGTGCAGGATAAAACCCATTGCTTCAGATCCAGTGACCTGGGATCTGGGATTCCTCTGCAGCATGGGATGCAATTAACTGCAGGGATTAACTGGATATATCTCAAATCAGTTCCCTGACACTGCAGAAATCACAGGCATTCATTCACCTCGGTTTCTCTTGCTATCTGTAGGGATGTTGTTAGATATCAGGTAATTGAACAGTCATGTAACCACATGAATTCTTATTGGTTGGATGACTATTCGATAATCCCCGGGGGCGAGACCAGCAGCCAGTGTGCTCCGGCCCCACTCTTAGGGAGCCCCCTGCCTTCCCCAGTGTAGGGTACCAGGCAGGAACCAGTCCACAAGTGGAGCCAGTTTAAAAACTAGCTCCCCATGCAGACTGGTGCCTGCATCCCCGTGCTGCTGCCTCTGATACAGAGGTGGGGTGGCAGCAGCCCCTGTCCACAAGGGTCTGAGCTCCCTGTGGACAGAGATTGCTTGCGGGAGCGAAGATGTCTGGGGAGGCTGCCGCGAAGCAGCCTCTGTCCACAGCAGCCCATGCTGGCCACCGTGAACACAGGCTGGTCTGGCAGCAACCCCTGTCTGCGGTGGTTGGAAGGCTAATTAATTTAGTCTAGGGATGTAATAGGGCAGTCGATTAACCGATAAGCAAAAACGTATAGGTTAATGCTATAGATTACACACATTTCTCCTCCCCCACCCCCCCTGGAGTAAATTTTTTAGCAGGCTGGCCAGCAGCCTGGCTCAGTCCTGGCTTGCGATGGGTCCAGGACCTACCCCTGCTGTGGCTCTGCATTTAAAGTGTATTAGGAGCCGGGCAGGCAGGCAGCCCAGCTCAGTCCTGACTCGTGCCGGGTCCAGGAGCTCAGACCTCCCCTGGACAGGGGCTGCTGCCACCCTGCACTGCTGCCTCTGTATCAGAGGCAGCAACATGGGGCAACAGGCAGTGGGTCCACGAGGAGCTGGTTTTTAAACTGGCTCCCTTCATGGGCCAGCTCCCACCTGGCATCCCACACTGCTGCCTCTGATACAGAGGTAGCAGCGCAGAGTGGCACGGAGCTTATTTGGAGTGGTGCTGGAGCATACTGGCTGCTGGCCCCGCCCCAGGATATTACAGAATAGTCGACTAACCAATAAGAATTCATGAGGTTAATTGACTATTCAATTAACCAATATTTAACATCCCTAATCTAGTCACCTTTGCCTGGAAGAAAACAACGGAGATAGCAGCCACATTTCCCTGAGTACAGTGAGTGCTCTCCCCCCATTCCCTTATCCATCCAGTGTTTTTAATACAGTCTCTGGGCTGCTGTAACTTAACATCCATGTTACAGGATCTCCATGTGTCCTTCTGCTTCCATCTTCCCTGCCACTGTTTTCTGCTAAGTTGAATTGCTCAACATCAGCTAGATTCAGAGATTTCTGGATCCACTTGGTTTGTGGGATTTTTCCCATAATGATAAAATATACAGTTGTGAGTGATAGGTAAAATGGGAAGTGTCCTGAAAAGTGGAAATAACACTGTTAGCAACAGTGCTACCTATAAGAGTGAGGCATTTATTACCTTTTGTTTCCAGTTCAGGGAAGATCTGGAGTCTGTTCCTCATGCGATTCACTGTCTGCACTTTGAAGACAACAGGTACAGGATGGGGTCCCAGGGAATTCCACATTTCCTCTGGTATCTTCTCGCCAACATTATTCCACACAACAATCACTTTATGTAGATGGGGGATGGCTTGATAATGATTTAAGAGCTTCAGCAATAAATCAGTTCTATTGTATGTCTGCATAACAAGAGTAAATGAATCCAAGGCAGATTGGCTCTGGGATTTTGATTCTCTTTGCAAATTGGGCATTTTGTCATCTTTAATGTTAGGAAGCAAAGCCATTAAAGCACCTGCTACAAGGAGTAGGACAAGGATCACCACAGAAGAAAAGTGAAGTAGTCGGATTCCCATAACTCTTCCTGGTAGCTTACAGATGTGATGACATCTTTGTTAACAAACATGGAAATAGGAAGAGAACATTCATCAACCTACATATTTGTCAATTCAATATAAAATTAACATAGACCTCATTCAGTTCATACTCAAGCAAAATTCCCAATTGAAGTCAACTGGAGTTTTGCCCGAGTAAAAAATTAATAATTCTTTACGGGGCCTCTGCATACTTCTGTAACAGACAGCATTATTATTATTTGTATAAAAATAACTATCAAATAGTCTGAGATGCTCATTAAAAATGTTATTTGTATGTTTATTCTGTGAAACATGAGATAATTCCTAGTCTGTAAAACTATTCAGGAATGTACGCTTGTATGGCAGGTCCACCAGGAGTTAATCTACAAGTACTGTTGCCTAAGAGATCACCCACTGAAAAATAGCAGATGATTGAAAGAGGATCAAAGGGGCATTTTTCCAGAAAAGTGTGCTACACAATGATGACCTAAATGAAAGATGTAGGGCTGTTACCCAAGGTGAAGCAATATAGCTGCCTGAGGCAGTAGATGCGTGTGTGGTAGCAAAACCAAGATGTATCATCTCTATTACTATTCAAGATGTATCGTGAATCCCATACAAAGTCTACTCCATAGCTCATGCATGTTAACTCTACCAGGTGGGGCTTATGCTAAGAATAGTGAGAGTAGAATCAAGGAGCATCTGCTCCTCCTCCTTCCCACTTAAAACCTCACTCAAATGTCACCTCCTGCCCATTCTCACCACCTCCTCCTTGCATCACTAAACATTTATATTAAGGTAGACTGCAGAGGCCAAACTAGCTTGGGGTTCATTTTGCTGGAGCTTTACAAGCTTAGTAAATGACAGTCTCTGACCCAAAGAGTCTATAATCCTAAATAATTGTATAAGTGAATTTTAATTCTAATGAAAAATCCTGGATTAACCATTCCAGAGTCCTTTGTTTATGATTTCAATGGGTACAGCATAGTTATAAGCAAGCTATACTAAACTGTCCCAAATTGACTGGAAGGAATTAACACTAGGGATAAAAGGGTAGGAGGTCTCTATGCTCTTCAAGGCTTGACATTTCTTCAGATATCTCAGTGCTCAGTTCTGTCCACTCCTTTCTCCTCATCCACTGTACTGTTTCCTGACTCTGCTTACTAAATCATTAAATAGTTGTCCATTTTTATAGGAGAATGGCAGGGAAAATCAATCTTTAGAGAGTCTGCCATGCAGGACAGGAGGCAGCAAGAAGTTTGGTTTATTATTATTATTGTTATTATCATAACATCTAAGAGCCCTAACCATGGTTCAGCAATCTATTGTGCTGGGCTCTGTACAAACACAGAACAAAAACAGTCCCTGCCTCAAAGACCTTACAATCTAAATATAAAATAAGAGACAACTGATACAGACAGATTAGGGAGTACAAGGAAATAATGAGTTAGTATTAGCATGATAGACAGTAGTATCAGCATGCCAGCCAAACCATTGTCAAGTTATTTATAGGTATCATGACAAAGGAGAGTTTTGAAGGAGAAACAATAGTGTGTGTTTGTGGAGGGGTGACAGGGCGCCTGCCCTGCACTGGCCCTTTAAGGGGCAGAACTCAGGCCTGGAGCAGGGGGCTGAAAGCAAAGACCCAGTTGAGGCCGTTAGGGCTAATGAGAGCCCAGCTGGGGGCTATATAAAGAAGAACAATTTGCTATAGGAGGGGGAGAGTGGTGAAGAGCTAGCAGTGGAGGAAGCAGGAAGCGCCCAGGAGGGAGAACAGTATTGGGGTGGCCAGGCAGGGCTAGGGGAGTGCTGGCCAAGGTGCTCCCTGGCTGTAGGGCCTGGGGCTTGGAGGGTAGTAGCAACACAGCCCAGGTAAGTGGGGCAGCAGATATACACCCTGGCTGTGTCTACATTGGTGTGATCTTGTGCAAAAGTGGCTGCTTTTGTACTAAAACTTTCTGCCTGTCTACACTGGCCATGAGTTCTTGCGCAAGAACACTGATGTTCTAATGTATGAAATCAGTGCTTCTTGTGCAAGGACTCTGATGCTCCTGCTCAGGAATAAGCCCTCTTGTGCAACTGTTCTTGTGCAAGAGGCCAGTGTAGACAGGCAACATGAATTTCTTGTGCAAGGAAGCCCTATGGTTAAAATGGCCATAAGAGCTTTCTTATGCAAGAGAGTGTTTACACTGGCACAGGATGCTCTTGTGCAAAAGCACATCTCTTGTGCAAAGGCACATGCCAGTGTAGATGCTCTCTTCTGGAAGAGTCTTTGCACAAGAACTCTTCCGCAAATGAGTTCTTGTGCAAAATCATGCCAGTGTAGATGTAGCACCTGTGCTGATGATGAGTGGCCTGTACAGACTGCAGCTTGCCCTGAGATGGGCTAGATGAAGACAGTCAGTGGGTCACTGAGGCATGGTGGGGAGTATGTACCCTAACAGGAGGTAGTTCCTCCCAAGTATGAGGATTAGCATGGGAGAAAGCACAAAGATGCTTATTTTGAAATTTAACAAGTGGGTGATAGAAGCTTGCATCCTAGGCTGATTGGAGGCAAGGGTTGACCTCTCAGTACCAGATGAGAGATGATGGAGATATGTTGTAATGGACCTCAGAAGTGAAAACAAGTAATGAATATTTAATGCAAGAGAGATGAGGGAAGCCTAATGGGGATGCAAATAGAGAAGTGACATGGTCCAAGCTAGTGGTTCCCAACCTTTTTTATACTGAGGACCAGCAAACCCATTTACAAATTTTAGGCAGACCAGCAACATTTTATTTGCATATTTGTTATGCATATGCAAATAAAATGTTGCCAGTCCGTCAAAAGTCCTGGCTCCTAGAGCTGCCGTGAACAGCCAGCTTTAGCTCTGGCAGTTGCCACATGGCAGCCAGCTGCTGAAGCTGGCTGTTTGTGTGGGAACTCTGGGGGCTGGGGAAGGGGTACACCCTGGCCCTGGAGCTCCCCAACCCTCCACTAGCCCCCAGTGCCAGCCACCAATCCTAGAGTGCCCTGCACCCAACCCCCCAGTGCCAGCCTCCTGCCCTCAGAGGCCCCCAATGCCAGCCCTTCATCCCATATTCCTCAGTGCCAGCTCCTGGAAGCCCCCCACCAGACTGCCCAGTGTCAGCCTCCTGTTTCCAGAGCCCCACTGCATCCAACTCCTCTGAGCCCCCCATGCCAGCCCCCACACCCCACTATTAGCCTCGTTCCCATAGTCCTCCAGTGCTTGACCCCCTCCTCTAATAGTTCCCCCACCTGCAGAGTCCCCCAGCACTAGCCCCACACGCCTCACCTAGCTGTGCACTGCCTCCCAGTTGCCAGCTGAGTGCTGCTGTCTGGGTAGCGGCTGCTCTAAGGCTGCCGTGCAGGGCTTTGTGTGGCCCTCCTGCTGTGCAAAATACTGCTGTTTTGTATCCAGGAGGAGACATCTGCCCGTGCTGGGCTCTGGTTGGCTGAAAGTTGGGGCAGGACATGCCTCTCCCAAGAGCTGCAAGGAGGGGAGGCGCTGGGCGGTGTACCCCAGCCCTCAGAGCCACCGTGGCCCGGCAGTTGGAAACTGCTGGGCCAAGTGATGGGTTCAGAAAATGGTATTTGTAGCCTCATTCTGAAAGGCTATGAGCAGACAAGACTGCATTTGTTAAGGCCAGACAAAAGGAAGTTGCAGTAATCGGTATGTGAGATGAGAGCCTGGATGAAAGTTTTAACTGTGTAGATGGATAGGAAAGGCCATGTATTAGAGATTTTATGTAGAAAGAATTTGCAAGATTAGACATAGCCTGGATTTGAGGACCTAGAAAGAAGTCTGAGCTGAAGATGATAATCAGGTTATGGGTCCAAGTGAAGGCAGGATGGTGGTGTTGTCTCCAGTGAAAAAGAAAGAAGGTAGCAGAGAGGGGTTTGGTGAGAAAAGTAAGAGCTCTCTTTTTTAGCCATGTTGAATTTGGGCTGCTGGCTGGACATCAACAAAGAGATGTCAGAAGGAGACAGATCAGGAACAGAGGTAGATTTGTAATTCATGAGCATAGAGGCAGTAGCTGAATTTGTGTTTGCAGGTGAGATTACAGAGAGAGAAATCATAAAGGAAGATGAGAAGAGAGACCAAAGACCTATGCAAATCCCCACAGAAACCTGGAAGGAGAAGATGAGGATCCTCTGAAGTACATGCTAATAGAGCAATCAGAGAGGTAGGAGGTGCAATAGAGAGAGGAAAGGAAGAGGAGAGGACACAGATATGGAAGCCAAGAGAGGACAGATTTGAGGAAGAGGAATATGTGTTGAAACCATCTCAGAGGTCAAGGAGAATGAGCATGCAGTACTAGTTCTGAGAGGAAGCCATTAAAGACTTCAGTAAGAGTGGTTTCCATTGTGTGCAAGAAGTGGAAGCTTAATTGGAGAAGGTTTAGGATTGCACTGGAAAAGAATTCCAGATAGCTACAGTAAATACTACATCAGTGATCTTAGGGAGATGGGGCAAGACCTGGAGAAAAAAGTGGTGTCAACCAGCGAGTTGTGGGCTTATTTGTTTATTTAAGATGGGAAAGACTAAGCCATGTTTGCATTGTGCAGGGAAAGAGCGAGAGGGTGACTGGGTTAATTTCCTCTTAGTACTAGTCTGTAACTTGCAGAGCTTCTCCTTCCTATGGCAGGCATTGGGCTGAAGTCAGCAAGGACAACTATGACAGTGAATTCCAATATCACAGACAAACTGGGCACATTCTTGGGTATGCTACAAGGAAGCAAATAAAGCCTAGATAGGAATCACATCATCATGGGGATCTATGAACCAACCTTTGACTTGATAACAAGAGCATTCAAAGGCAAAGTGTGGGAGGAGTCAATTAACATAGTTCGATAAAACACAAGAAAATGTGACAAGGAATGAGCAAGTGGAAGGTAGATGGTTGAGATGCCCAGATAGCTCTTTTACATCTCTATATTCTACAATTCAGTGCAGTATTAGTGGTTATTTTAATATATAATTCAATTTAAAAAGAAAATCCTGTATTTCAAGGTTCTTCCATTCATTTTATGCATACACAGAAAAGCAACCACACAACTTAATCACATAATCAATTTGTCACAATGCCAAATTGATGACATATCATGATCCTTCTTTTTTAAACCCCTAGAAAAATTATTGGAAGTAAAATCCCTGTAAACTTTACTCTAGATACAATATATGCAACCACTTAATTAATTACACAATATACAGACCAGTTTAGAAAATATTAGCATGAAACAATTTAGTAAAGTCAGACTTTTAGTTTGAAAAATGCACCTACCTCATTATTGCCTCATTGTTTCAGTTTATTTTGATTTATTTTAAAGAATGGTGCTGATTAGGTGAAATCAATTGTGTGGCAATAGATCTGTTGGAAGTGAAAGGAATTATGTAATTTTTGATCATGCATTTGCCCTCTGCCCAACCAAGATCCTGTAACAATCGTGTGTGTATGTATATTCATCTTGACAACTGATGAATGTATACAGTCTTTGCTACTATGAATCTGTTCCTGTTGTTCAGCTAAAGAGTTTTCATTGGCTTTCTTGACCCTAAAAAATGCATTCCTAAACCAGTGTGTTAAAAAGAAAAAAGTTTTACTTCAAGCATATTTAACTGCTCCTTGCAATACAAGTTGGACCTCTCTGGTCTAGCCCTCCTGGTTTAACCCCACTGCTGCCAGCCCAGTAAGGCTCCTGGCCCCTCTGCTGGCTCCTGGTCCCAGCAGGACTGCCACTCCCATCTGGCCTCACTACTGCTAGCCCTCCTCCACTGCAACCAGCCCAGCAGGGCTGCCGGACACCAGAACCCCTGCTGCCTGCCCAGCTGGACTTTCAGCTGCTGGGACTCTCTGATCCAGGAACATCCATGGTCCTGTTGGATCAGAGTCCCAGTTTAGAGAGATTCAAGCTGTATTATTTATTTGTATTACGGTAACTCTTACAGGTCTCAAACAACACCAGGCCCTGTTATGCCTGATAGCCTTGACAAGCTTACTATCTAAATAAACAAGATAGTTAAAAAGTGTGGAAAGAAAAACAGAGGTACAGAAAGATGAAATGACCTGCCCAAAATCAAACATCAGGTCAGTGATGCAGAGCTGTGAACAGAACTCAGGTAGCCTCAATCTCAGTCCAATGTTCCCTATCCACAAGATCACATTAGAGTACATTGTAGGCTACAATAATCACAGCTGGTCCAGGTGATCATTTTTCTGTTTTTCCAGCACATACTTTTCATGGTCTCTTTCTCCCATGTGTATTGGCTGATTTAGAGGTTTAAGGGGAAGCATACATGGTGATCAGTTGGTTTTACGATTTTTCCTATTTCATCTGAAGGCAGGTTAGGTGGGGTGGGATATGTCAATAATTTTCAGGGCAAGGGAATAGACAGGATGGTAGCAAAAGCGGAAGGGCAGAGAAGGATGGTCTTGTACTTAAGACACTAGATTGTGATCCAGGGGATCCAGGTTCACTTCATACTTCTGTCACAGATTTCCCACATGACACTGGACACATCACTTGTGCCAGTGAGGGATCTGGGGTCTCCCTGTCTGTAGGTCATTGCAGAACTGGGGCCTTAATCTCTCTGTTTCATGGCACACTCATTTTATAGAAAAGGAAATACTTCCCCTCTTGGTCTATTTTTAAATGTTAAGTTCTTTGGGTTTGTTCTTAAGTTCTGCTCTCTGTGTTTGAATTGTGCATAGCACAATAAGGGTGAGCACTTTATGAGATATCTATGAACTGCAGAGGTGGCATTTTCCATGCTTGCCAATCAGAGTGAGCATTTCATACATTTTGGATGGAAGATAAGCATAGAATCACAGGACTGGAAGAAACCTCAATAGTAATCTAGTCTAGTCCCTTGCTTTCAAGGTAGGATTGCATAATAATAGACCATTTCTGACAGGTGTTTGTCTAACATTCTTAAAAACTTCTTATCCCTGTTAGTCCACAATGTCCCTAGGCAATTTGTGCTTATCTATGTTGATAGGAAGTTTTTCCTAATATCCAACCTGTGCTTACCATGGTGTAATTTAAGCACATTGCTTCTCCTAGCCTCAAAGGTTAACAAGAACAATTTTTCAAAATAACTTATTTTAGGTTATATAAACTTTAATAGAAATGCAAATTGGAAAGTCTGTATATTTACAGCACACTCTAATAATCTGAACATATGATAGGCAGTCAGGACCTCCGTGCTTAGGTTCTGGTTCTGTGTGGCCTCAAAAGAAATCACATCATTTTCAAAAGAAAACCACTGATTTTGGCTGCCTCAGATTGTTCAACTTGAGACACCATTGTGCTTAACTTTTGGAAGTGTAATGCCTAATGAAATCTATAAGACCTACAGCTTCTCAGAACTTATCAGCCCAGAGGTACAGTATCTCAAAATGGTCTCCCATAAACTGATACATGTGCAGATTCTCTATTTTCAAAACAGGTGTTATGATACTTATCAAGATTGTTGTGAAGATAACTAGTTAATATTTTAAAAGTACCTTGAAAATGCAAACAAGTGCAATTTTTATTTTAAAATTCTGGGTTTCTGTACATTTGTGTTTACTTAATGGCATATAGTTGGCTGTAAATTATAAATAAGGATAATATTATAAATTCATCTCTATTTAATATCTTACATTAGAGTTAGTACCATGATGCATCATGTATGAATATGCTGGACAATGCAGCAAAGTTGGATATAAAATTCCACTGCAATTGTGCTTTTACCCACATTCAGAGTCTCAAAATACCTTTTGTAAAGAATATTGCCTCAAACTAAAAATAAAATAAAAATTCCAAAAAAGTCACAATATGCTATTTTAACCCTCTTGGTTAAGAAATAATTCTTCTGATGCTGTTTCTCTGCCTAGACAGTCTCTCCTCACTCATTCTAATAATCAGCATTCATTTTCTAGTTTATTGTATAAAATAACCAAATAAAATAATTCAAACAACAGCCACTTCATATCATCAGTGAAATTTAAAATACCTTCCATATTATTGCACGTTATTGTATCCTTACCTAGAATGCTGGAGACCGTGAGCCAGGCAGTTTATTTGTCTAAGCCTTGATTTACATAAGGAAGAATGGAGATTTTTTTAACCAAGCATAAGTCTGCACATTCTTTGTAAACTCAGCTTGCATTGGTTGTATTTTTCAATCAACAGCACTGATAGAAAAACCCTCTTCACCCCAGCAGAAGGGCTGGATCAAGCCCAAATTACCTCCCCTTTCTGTGACATAGTACTTCCTGCTGATGAAAACACTCTTCCTCCCATCAAGCTCGGATTTGTAGCTTGCTTTATCCTGGTCGAATATAGTTTGTGTTATCCCTACTTTCAAACCGCTTGATAACACATTAATATAAACACATTAATCCAGTTAGTAGATACTGATACACTCCCTCTTTTTTGAAAGTTCAAATATGGTAACCCTATCAAGCAAGCTTTGATAATTACAGAGAATCAGATTTTTTGGCATGTGTTAGTTTTCAGTGTAAGAGCTCGTACCCATCTGTTTTATGGGGGGGAAGGAGTACACCTCGAAATGGACCTGAGAATGTATAAAACTAAATTCCCCTAATTTGCCTAACAGTCTCCATGATTGAATCTCTTCTTCATTCGGTTCAAATGCAAATATTTCTCTAGGTTGCAGGTCACACAGAAAAGTAAGATACTGTAATTTTGTGAAGTTCATTTGACAGAAAATTAAAGGAAATACAGCTAGCTAGCTTATTCATTCATTGATACAAATACTATTTTACCCTGGAGGACATTATCGAACAGCGAAGATACCTTCCGCAGGTTTTATTTAGTAACAACATAATTAATCTTTCAAGCAAGGGTTTAGGGTTAGACTGCCATTGAGAACGCCGTGGCAAATGGATGGAAAGGGACTAGCGAACGACACTGCTGTCTGGAAGGCGTCCCTAGGCGGGGGGGTGGGTGTGTGTGTGGCGGCGGACGAAGGAGAGACCCACTCGCCTCCTTCCCCGCCTGTCCAAAGATGGTCTCTGCACGCAAATCCTGTTACTGAGCGGCTCTTCACGCTGCAATGGCCACGGGGCTGTGCCAGCCGCAAAGCGGCGCAGCACTAAGGGGTGGCTCGGGTTTGGAGCGGAGGCACGTCTGGGCGTCCCGCAGAGGAGTCTTGACAACGGGCTGGCTCAAGGCGAAGTCACCCGGGAAAGGACTCGGGGAGGTGGAGCGGTGGGGCAGGCAGGTCCCGGGCATTTCTGCTCAGCGGGCTCTGGCTGACGTAGCTTAGCACTGGCGCCCATCGCAGCCAATCGCACCGCGGCATCCAGACATACAGCCCCGGCAGCCTACCCCAGGCCTCACTCGCCAGCCGCCCGCCCTGCCAATCGCCCTCCGCGTCCTGTCTCGTTCCGCCCGCCTCCAAACACGGAACTGGGGTTCCTGGTCCCGCCCACTTTCCCTCGTGGCGCCTGCGCAGGCGCAGGACAGGTGGGGGCCGGAAGCGGATCCCGGCGCGGCGAAGGGGCGCTGCAGCCGCGCCGCTCCCAGCCTGCCCCGCTCTGTTTCGGGGACGCCGGCCGGCAAGATGTTGCCTTTATCCATCAAGGACGACGAGTACAAGCCGCCCAAGTTCAACCTGCCCAGCAAAGTCTCGGGCTGGTTCAGGTGAGCGGCGGGGACCGGTTCCGGCGGGGGCGGCTGAGGGGAGCGGGGGGCGCTGTGCCTGGGATCAGCGGGTCCGGGAGCGGCGCCCAAGGCACCCCGCCAGCTGCGGAGGGGAAGGGCGGCTCCGCACGGGCTGTCAGCCCCCGGGCCGGGCCCCGGCAGCGAGTGTGACCGCCGTGCCCTGTGCCTAGGTCCATCCTGTCCGACAAGACCTCGCGGAACCTCTTCTTCTTCCTCTGCCTCAACCTCTCCTTCGCCTTCGTGGAGCTGCTCTACGGCATCTGGAGTAACAGGTACTGGCCGGGGGGGCGGCTCCGGCGGCTGCCAGTGCCACGTCTGCTGAGCCGCTGGGGCGGCAGGTGGCGGCTCTTCCGCCTTTGGGGCGTGCGTGCGTGTGTGTGTGTGTGTGTGTGCGCGCACGCCAGCAGGCAGAGATAACCCATGGGGAAGCTCCTGAAACTGATAGAGGCTGGGTGGGCTGGGGAGAGGTCAGGCACCAACTCCCCTCTCCCCAACCTCGCCTTCACCAGCTTCAGTATCTCAAACCTCCCCTCTCCCCGGCCAGCAATGGCCCAAATCTGTGTCTTAGATTGATAAGAAGGTCTGAGTGAGGCTTTTGGTTTATTGAAGAACGTTTCCTACAACGTTGGCTTTGTGATAAAGAGGCTGCAAGTTTCCCTATCCTGACATTGCAACCTGCTAGGCTGAGTCCTTTTCGACACGTTGAGGTTATTTTGGATTAGAGAAGGCTGTGAATTGAAAGATGTGTCACATTCTGCTTACAGACCCCAGAAAGGAGATTTAAAAATAATGCAGCCAGTACAGGTCTCTTGGGTTTCTCTTTCATGAGTTATTCACACTGATGAAGAGTGTTTTTAATTTGTCTCCTCTGTTGTGCTTTCTGGGTTCAGGGCAGAGTAGTGGTGGCTCTGGAGTGCACTGCACCATTTAGAGATTGCTGCAGTCCTCCTCCTCCTCCTCTCTCCTCACCTGCCACATGGATCCTTTATCTTGGAAGGTGGAAGTGTTGATAAACTGACACCCAAAAGGCAGAAGCAGAGTGCCCTTTGTATTGGTAAGTGGAATGAAACATCCTGGAACCGATAAAGTGATAGACTCAGAAAGCTAGACAAGACACAGACAGGATGAAAGCTTAAGAATCAATGAAAGACTTCATTAGTAAAAATTGAAATAAAAAATGCAGTGACATTGATGCTGGCTTAAGTTGCTCACTTTACACTAGTGCAGATAGAAATAATCTATCCCCTTAAAGGGCAGAGTAGAAACAATGGCAGATTTCTTTGCACCACTAATGTGCTTATCTGTTGACAGAGGGACTGTCCTAATGATGAAAAATTTCAGTCTGTGTTCATTTTGGATTCTACAGAGACTAGTCACAGAATTGTCAGCTAGTATCAGTAGTGGATCCTTGCTTTCTAAACTTAGATTTTGATTGGACACTTCACAGACTTTAAGACTTAGACTCAATTTTCTATAGTGCACCTTGAAGTAGTAACCTAAAGGTCCAGAGCTTTTTTTTCCTGTTACCCTACTATGATTTTTAAATATTTCACTGAAATGTCTGGTAAAATCCTTTGCTTTCATCAAAATAGTTGCTGCTTCAGCACTTTTTGAAGTAGTGCAGTGTATCAATTAATTCTTTAGATTTGCATGACTTTGATTTTGTAGTCCTGTGGCACCTTATAGACTAACAGATTTATTGGAGCATAAGTTTTTGTGGGCAAAGACCCACTTCGTCAGATGCATGTAGTGGAAATTCCAGAAGCAGGTATAAATATACAGGCACATAGAATTGTAGAACACTAGGACTGGAAGGGACCTCGAGAGGTCATTGAGTCCAGTCCCCTGCCCTCATGGCAGGACCAAATACTGTCTAGACCACCACTGATAGACATTTATTTAACCTACTCTTAAATATCTCCAGAGATGGGGATTCCACAACCTCCTTGGGCAATTTATTCCAGTGTTTGACTACCCTGACAGTTAGGAACTTTTTCCTAATGTCCAACCTAAACCTCCCTTGCTGCAGTTTAAGCCCATTGCTTCTTGTTCTATCCTCAGAGGCCAAGATGAACAAGTTTTCTCCCTCCTCCTTATGACACCCTTTTAGATCTCTGAAAACAGCTATCAGGTCCCCCCTCAGTCTTCTCTTTTCTAAACTAAACAAACCCAATTCTTTCACCCTTCCTTCATAGGTCATGTTCTCTAGACCTTGAAAAGAAAGGAGTACCGATCAAGAGGAAGGCCAGAGATAACGAGGTCGATTCAGTCAGGGAAGATGTGGCCCACTTCTAGCTGTTGATGTGGAGGTATAAAGGCGACACAAAGCAGATATCAGGAATGATAACATACAAAAACCTGTAGAAGAACACTTCAATCTCCCTGGATACACAGTAGCAGATTTAAAAGTAGCCATCCTGCAACAAAAAAACCATCAAAAACAGACTTCAAAGAGAAACTGCAGAGCTTCAATTCATTTGAAAATTTGACACTATAAATTTAGGATTAAACAAAGACTGTGAATGGCTAGCCAACTACAAAAGCAGTTTCTCCTCTCTTGGTTTTCACACTTCTACATCAGCTGCTAGAAGTGGGCCACATCCTCCCTGACTGAATTGACCTCATTATATCTGGTCTTCCTCTTGATTGGTACTCTTTTCTTTTCATGTGCCTGTATATTTATACCTGCTTCTGGAATTTCCACTATATGCATCTGGCGAAGTGGGTCTTTGCCCACAAAAGCTAATGCTCCAATAAATCTATTAGTTTGTAAGGTGCCACAGGTCTTCTCATTGTTTATGCAGATTCAAACTAACATGGCTACCCCTCTGATATTTTATTTTTGTAGTTATTTTGAGATTTGTGAATGGTTTGCCTTGACATAGTTAGATTATTATGCTGTGGAGGATGGATTGATGTTAAACATTTCTAAAACTGATCTTTTGAAGAATGTATACCAGGGCCAGGTGATCAAAGGATTTCAGATCTGATATAAGTTTAACCTCTCTAGTCTGGCACTTTCTGATCTGGCAAGATCTTTGTCCAGCATAATTTTAGTTAGTCACATATCCACTTATGGATGTGGCCAAGTTTCCCATGGTCCCATAAAGTTTGTTTACAGCCACGAGTCCTGGCTCTCAGTGGTCTGTGCTCTTATTTAGCTCTAGTTTACCCCTCACTGTCTTCTAAGAGCCCAGTAAGAAGTGAAATTGTTGGGAGTGCTGCGAGACACTTGACATCCTATGGTTCAGCAAATTCTCTGGTTCAGCACCAGTCAGGTCCGAAGGGGGCTGAACCAAAGAGTTTCAACCTGTACTTGAAATTATTGCTTGAGGTATATCTATATATTCTGCTCACATCCTTGTCCTAAAATAAAAGCAAAATCTCTGATACTGGAAATATTCATTAGAATAGATGGTATTAGAGAGATTTTCATACTCCCCTATTTTTGTTTCCATGTAAGTTTATCTGACCGATGAGATCATTTGAATTAATGTCTGATGCTTGTAAGTAAGGATATATCTAAGCATTGTGTGTGGTATAAAATGAATCAAGATCAGAGAATTTATGTTTTCAGGTGATAAATTTGACAAGCCTGTTAGTGACGTAGGTAGGTACTATGGAACTGATTACCATGCCCAGATTTTTCCATCTTAATGCTTACATTCTTATGGTGTCTCATTTATATCAGCTGAAGATTTAGACTTGCATTAGTTATTGTGTTGTTATGTTCTTATAGTGGAAATGAGAATTTTCATTCCACTTGGTCTTTTCAAATGGACGTTTCATTTGCATTCTTTCATAAATTTAGATTTGGATAAATTTGCTGTTCTAATGTAATTTCCATAAACTGTATTGCAGTTGTTCTGAGTTTATGCCAAGGAAGAAACCATGGAATAACATGTGTTGTAAAGAAAAAATGCTTTGGGTGCGTCTAGACTGTCAAGATTTTGCGCAAAAGCAACTGCTTTTGCGCAAAAACTTGCCAGCTGTCTACACTGGCCGCTTGAATTTGCGCAAGAGCACTGACTTTGTAATGTACAAAATCAGTGCTGCTTGCACAATACTTTCCCGCTCCTGCTTGGGAAAAAGCCCTCTTGCGCAAGAATACTTGCGCAAGAGGGCCAGTGTAGACAGGGAAGAACTGTTTTGTGCAAAAAAAGCCGCAATGGCAAAAATGGCGATTGGGGCTTTCTTGCGCAAAATCGCGTCTAGACTGGCCACGGATGCTTTTGCGCAAAAGCATCTGTGCCAATCTAGACGCGTTTTTGCGGCGGAAATACTTTTAACGGAAAAACTTTTCCGTTAAAAGTATTTCCGCAAAATCATGCCAGCCTTTGTGTATTGCATCAGAGGAAACTTGACAAAGCTAAAATGTAGTGTAGTACAGATGACTTTCTCAATCTTTGTTCATTTTTGGGTGCCTAAAATGTTTTGAATAATGATGTGGATCTGTTTAGACATAATGTGCAGGCTCCCAGAAGTCCCCTGACCCCAAGTTGAGAATGGTGGGTATAGGTATATTGCTGCCCCTATAGTTGACACCTATTATGAATATTAGAATATTCCAGTCTGCTGCAAAATATTTTTTGTTAGAGACTGATTTTGAGTACTATGGGTAAGTGACGTGACCTGCTTTTTTCTGTTTTTGGGGAATTGTCATCTCTTCAATATAACGTCCTAGTGGCCTCAAGACAATGTCTTATCAGTACTGGACCTTATGATGTATAAAGTCTTTAAAATCTGTAAACATAAGAAAAGAGTTGTTTGAGCTGTTGTATCATTCTAGCGATACAGAGGCAGCAGCGCAGGGAGGGAGGATGCATGTAACAGTGCACGTTAACTGATAAGCCTAGGCTTACCCGTGAAACATGTACACGTTCACATCCCTGTATCATTCTAGAATAAAGCTCTGAAAGGTTATATATTTGAGGCTTTTCTATAGCACCCATTATCATAGTGTAATATCTAAGGTCCTGACTATAGTATGGGCATTACAGTGGCACTGCTACATTGCTGTAGGTATGCTGCTATAGCATTGTGGTGTAGATGCTTTATTTAGTGACAGAAGAGGTTTTTCCATTGCTGTAGGTAATGCCTCTCCTTGTGCAGCTTAGCTAAGTTGCTGGAAGAATCTGTTGATCTAGCTGCATCTATACTTGGTTTAGATCAGCATGGCTATGGTGCTTTGGGGTGTGCCTTTAAGCTAATTTTTAAGAGTATATCAGGTCTGAGTGTATAATCTAATCAGATATGTAGGAGTATTGTATATTTTATTCTACAATCCCAATCTGTTTGCCAAAGGAACATATTTTATCCTATCCTATTTAGTAAACTGCTTTTGCATAAATACAGTTGATAGCCAAAAATATTTACACTAGAAGTCTAAGTAGATGGGTGAACTAGAGTACCTTGTATTGAATGAGTATTGATATTAGGGCTGTCAAGCGAAAAAAATAATCGCGATTACTTGCGCTGTTAAACAATAATAAGATTCCAGCTGACTCCTGAAGTCCCCAGATGTCCCTGAGCTCTGTGCAGTGCTTCCCCTTTGAAACACTGTGAAGTGGAGCCCAGGATCAGCTGTGCACACTGCACAGAGCCCAGGGTCACCTGGGGACTCCAGCTGATCCTGGGCTCCTGTGGCACTGCCCCTTTGAAGCGCCATGGTGGTGTTTCAAAGGGGCAGCATCGCACAGCTGATCCCGGGCTCCACTTGCACTACCCCTTCGAAATGCTGTGGCGGCGTTTCAAAGGGGCAGCGTTGCATGGATCCCAGGGTCAGCTGGGAACTCCAGCTGACCCCGGCTTCGCTTCGCATTGCCCGTTTGAAAGGGGCAGTGCTGTGGAAACGCTTGCGATTAATGTGTGTTTAAAAAATTAACGTGTTAATTCTGCCCTGCGTTAATCGCAGGTGTTAACGCGCGTGTTTAATTGACAGCCCTAATTGATATAATAGGCATCATAGAAACTTGGTGGAATGAGGATAATCAATGGAACAAAGTAATACCAGAGAGTAGCACTGTACGTGAAAGAAAGCATAGAATGACATGAAGCGAAAATCATAAATGAATCAAACTTTTCCTTAGAATTTTTATGGTTAGTAATTCCATGTTATAGTAATATGAATGTAGCAGTAGGGATTTATTACTGACTACCTGACCAGGATGGTGACAGTGACTGTGAAATGCTAAGGGAGATTAGAGAGGCTATAAAAATAAAAAACGCAATAATAAGGGGGAGGGGGGGAGGCATTTATTATCCCTATATTGACTAGGTACACAGCATCTCAGGATGGGATGCAGAGATCATAGAATCACAGAATACTAGGACTGGAAGGGACCTCGAGAGGTCATCGAGTCCAGTCCCCTGCCCTCATGGCAGGACCAAATATTGTCTAGACCAGTGTTTCCCAATTTTATTTGGCCGAGGAACCCTTTTCAGCTTTTCAGAATTTCAAGGAACCCCAAAAAAAAAAAAAAAAAAGGGGGCGGGAGGAGAGGGACCCACCAATTCATGAAAATCACATTCCTTCCCCGAGACCCCCCCCTTTTGTGAGGCCTCATCCGCTCTATTCCCCTCCTCTCCATCACTTGCTATCCCCAGCCCTTATACCTGTCTCAACCTAGTGAGAGTGAGGTGTGGGGTGGGAATGAGGGATTTGGGTGTGGGAAGGGGTGAGAAGTACAAGCTCTAGGAGGGAATTTGGATGCAGGAGAAGGGGCTGTTGGCTCGGGGAGGGGCTCTAGGCTGGGGAGTGTTGGGCTCAGGTGGAAGGTTGGGGTGCTGAGCAAGCCAGGGCTTGTGGATGTAAGGGTGCAGGAGTTTGGGCTGGATACGTGAGGACTCAGGGCAAGAAGGTTGCAGTATGATGGGCTCAGGACACAGATTTGTGATGTGTGGGTGGTGGAGGAATGTTGTGGCAGAAGACTGAGGATGTGGGGATGCAGGAGTTTGGGGATGTAAGAGGCTCAGGACAGGGGGTTCCAGTGTATGATAGGCTCAGATTTGGGGTCAGGTGGTGCAGGAGTGTTATGATGCTGCAGTGAAATGGGGGTTTGGTCCCAATTGTGGGCTTGTTGGCCAGGCTTCATTTTTAAATAAAATATTATGTCAAACTCAAAAGGTTTTAGCATTGTCTTTATATATGAGAGGGTGAGGAACCTGTTTTGAGTCAAAGGTCACTGACCAGAAAAGTCAGTTGGGGCCACACAAGTGAGATGCAAAAACAAACAAAAAAACTCCTCTAAAAACCCCAAGCCTCACTAATGTGGTTCCAAATGTGCTGGTGGGGCAGGGGACAGAGTGAAAGTGGTTGCTGGGGCTGGGAGAGGGTGCTGCTGGGTGGAAGGATGCTGGCTCAGGTGGCAGGGTGCTGGGGTAAGGTGCTGGGGCAGGCAGGTGGTAGGGTGCTGGGGTCAGGGACATGGTCCTGCTGGGCACTAGGGTGACTGGCAGGGTGCTGGGACAAGGAACAGGGTGCTGCTGGGTGCTAGCGTGGATGGCAGGGTGCTGGGGCCAGGGCCAGGGTGGTGCTGAGTCCTGGGGTGTGAGGCAAGGTGCTGGGGCCAGGGCGGTGCTGGGGCCAGGGCGGTGCTAGGGTGGATGGCATGGCTGCCAAGGAGCGGGATAGGGATGGGGTGCAGGATCTGGGAAGGAGGTGGGGGGCGGAAGGGGTCAAGGTCTGGGCGGTAGGTAGGGTGCAGAAGCAGGCTGGATGTAGGGTGTCTGGCTGGGGAGGAGCAGGAGCAGATTGGGGGTAGGGTGTCTGGCTACGAGGGAGCATGCAAGGAGGGGACTTGGGTAGGAGTTGGACCTCCCTGATCTGGCACCCTCTGGACCTGACTGGTCCCAGATGAGGGATTTTTGGACCAGGGGAGGTCATTTCAGGGCTCCTGATTTCCCCCCCCCCCCCCTTTCTCCACTAGGCTTCTTTGCACCTCTATCCCCTGCAACCCAACTGAGCTGCCCACCCCTGCTGGTTCCCTGCACCTCCCCCAAAACCATCCCCCACAATCCAAGGGAGTGCAGCACCAGTTCCTGCAGCCCCTCACAGCCCAGCTGAGCTGCCCATCTGTTCTGTATGCCCTCCCCCATCCACCACAGCCCAGCTGAGCCCTGCACTGGATCCCTGCATGCCTCCCCCACAGCACAGCTGAGCCCCGGTTCCCTGCACCTCCCCCAAGCCCCACAAAACTGCTAAGCCAAGAGCAGATTCCCTGCCCCTCCCTCCCCCTTGAGTCTAGCCCCGGTTCTGGGCACCTCCCTCCTCCTGCAGCCAAACTGAGCTCCCCACCCCACCCCACAGCCCAGCCCAGCCCAGCTCCCCGGACCTCCCCACTCTGCAACCCAGCTGAGCTCAATTTCCCTGCACCTTCCCCCCAAACCATGCAGACATGCTGAGCCAGTGCTGATTCCCTGCCCCTGCCTTCCTCCCTTCCTCCCTCCCCTTGGCTGTGTCTACACTGGCAAGATCTTGCGCCAAAGCGGCCGCTCTTGCGCAAAAATTTGCTGCCTGTCTACACTGGCCGTGTGTTCTTGCGCAAGTACACTGACGTTCTCATGTATGAAATCAGGGTTTCTTGCGCAAGAGCTACGATGCTCCCACTCAGGAATAAGCCCTTTTGCGCAACTATTCTTGCGGAAGAGGCCAGTGTAGACAGGCAACATGAATTTCCCTGTGCAAGAAAGCCCTATGGCTAAAATGGCCATCGGCACTTTCTTGGGCAAGAGAGTGTCCACACTGCCATAGATGCTCTTGTGCAAAAGCACAGCTCGCACCTGGCAGTGTGGATGTGTTCTTGCGCAAGATGTTCTTGCGCAAGAAACAACCAGTGTAGATATAGCCTAAGAGTTTCCTCGCATGAGCAAAATGAATTTTGTGTTGTGCACCAGTACTGAGTTCATGTGGCTTGTTTCGATGTGCCACCCAAGTTATTAATAAATATTTTTAAACCTCTACCTTTTCCCTCTGCTGCCATGTCTCCTCCCCTTGCTCCATCAGCTCCCCTGGTGCCTGCTGCCCCCCCACTCCTCACCCTCCTCTGCTGTCCTGACTCCTGCTCTTCTCACTGTCCTCAGCCCTCCTACAACCTGCCCCCCTCCACCAGCCCTTCTCTCCTCCCTGTGCCCACTCCTCCAGTAGCCCCACTCTGATCATGTGAGCTATCCCTCCTCATCCCCTCTTCTAACACCTCCCTCTACAAACCTGCCCTGCCTCTCTCCTCTGATGGTGGTCCCTCCCTTGCAGGTGTCTGCCCTTCTGCTTCACCCCCAGAATCCCTTGGCACCTGCACCTTCCCTTACCCCTGCACTCTCCTGGTGCCTCCCCCTTCCCTCACTTCCCCTGCCCCTTCCCCCTTTTCCCTGATGCCCACCCCTCACCACCCTCTGCCCCCATTCTCCTCATGCCCCTGTGCCCTCTCACATGACTTGCTCCATCCCAGCCTTCCTCATGCCCACCCCTTCTTTGAAGCCTTCTCCCAGCACCTCCCTCACCCCTTTAGCCCCCAATACCCTTCCCCTCTCCCCTCCCAGCATCACCCTGTCCCCCTCCCACTGACACCTCCCCTCCTGCCTTTTTCCTCATTGTCTGCACTTGGCCCCCTGCCATTTGTCTCTCCTCCACCCCTGTCCCTTTGGTGCCTTCCCCTTCCCCTCTGCTTCCGCCCAAGCACCTTCCTCTCCCAGCCCTTGCCCTTCCCCTTTCCCTCTGCACAAGCCCTTTCCCTCGCCCTCTCCCATACCTTCTGCCTTCCACTTTGCGGGGCTAGAGTCTGTGCTCTGTCCCCGGACTCCGAACCCACAACTCAGCCATGTGGCGCAATACAGCACCCAGCAGGTTTAAAATCCCAGGCCGTGACGTTACGTCACGTCTGGGCATCTCCCCACCCACTGGTTTGAGCACGCTGCGCAGGGCAGCAGCAGCCAGCAAGGGGGAGCTCAGAGAAGGTTGCGCACGGCAGGGACGGGACGGGGACGGAGGAGAGACGCTCTGGGGCCGGGGTGGGAGGGCGCGCGTGCGGGGGGTCGGGACCCGCTCCAGCTCCAAATATTGCTGGAGCATGGGCACCACGAGCCCACAAAACTCGCCGCCCATGACTCTGCTGGCTAGCCGGCTCTCTCTCTCTTTTTCAGAGGGGGCCGGGGAGTGCCAGCTCCTCGCGGAACCCCTAGTTTTGCTCTGCGGAACCCCAGGGTTCCGCGGAGCACCTATTGGGAAACACTGGTCTAGACCATCCATCAAGTTTTTCAACATCTTAAATGGCTGGTTCTGGGACCTACAAAAGGAAAGGCAATTTTTGATTTAGTCCAAAGTGGAGCATAAGATCTGGTCCAAGAGGAGAATATGACTGGACCACATGAAAATAGTGACCATAATACAATTAAATGTAACATCTCTATGGCAAGAAAAACACCACAGCAACCTCACACTGTGGCATTTAATTTCAGAAAGGGAAATGACACAAAAATGAGATAAATTAAACAGAAATAAAAAAGTATAGTGTCAAAAGTAAAATCTCTTCAAGATACATGGAAACTTTTCCAAAACACCATAATAGAAGCTTAGCTTAGATTCATACTCCAAATTAAAAATCACAGTAAGAGAACCAAAAAAGTGCCATTGTGGTTTAACAACCAAGTAAAAGAAGCAATGAAAGATAAAAAGGCATAATTTAAAAAGTGGAAGTTAAATCCTGGTGAAGAAAATAGAAAGGAGCATAAACTCTGTCAAATTAAGTGTAAAAATATAATCGGGAAGGCCAAAAAGGATTTTGAAGAACATCTAGCTAAAAATTAAAAAAAAAAAAAAAGCAAACTTTTTTAAAGTACTTCAGAAACAGGAAGCCTGTTAAACAACCCGTGGGGTCATTGGATGATCGAGATGACAAAGGAGCACTCAAAGAAAATAAAGGCATTGAGGAGAAACTAAAGTAATTCTTTGCATTTGTCGTCCTCATGGCTGAGGATTTGAGGAAGATTCCGAAACTTGAGCCATTCTTTTTAGGTAACACATCTGAGGAACTGTTTTAGATTGAGGAGTCATTAGACGAGCTTTTGGAACAAATAGATAAACTAAATGGTAACAAGTCACTAGGACCAAATGGCATTTACCCAAGTGTTCTGCAGTTTCACATTTTAATACTTTCAGATCTACTAACTGTGCTAATGTGACAACAGTTTTTTTTAAAAAGGCTGTAGAGGTGATCCTGGCAATTACAGGCCAGTAAATCTAACCTCAATACCAGGCAAATTGGTTGAACAGAATTGTCAGACACACAGATGAACATAATTGGTTGGGAGAAGTCAATATGATTTCTGTAAGTGGATTTGTTAAATTAGGTAAACTTGAATTGAGTAAGAAATTTTGATTGATAAGAAATGTTACATTTGTTTTTCATCATGAAAGAACTCAGTAGTTGATTAGGATTTACTACCATCAGTAAATCACTTTTTGTGATAGGTTTGTGGTGACAAGAACTGAGGTGTCTAGTTAGTGCCTGTTAGTATGACAGCCAATGTTTGGGTGGGAGGGAAGAAAATCTTCAGAAGTATTTGCCAGATTTTCAAAAGTGGCAAAAATATTGCTTATGTAGATTAAAATGTTCATTATAAACCAAGAATACCCTTAATGCTCATTTGTATAGCTGTAGCACATCTCTTTTTTTTTTTAAATCTTACAATGAAGAAGACTGAAGTAAAAGCCAGGGTAAAAATTTGAATCTTATGGATATAATACAATTTCTGTAAATATACAAGTGATCATGTGTGAGGTGATTGGGTATCTGCATCTGAATTTGCTCTACTTTGTAGTTTTAGCTTTAAAAAGATGAGTAAACCAGGTAATGGTTTTTTGGATGGTAGATGCAAAGGATCAGAGACACTTGTGTTTAGAGGGTAAAAACCTCAGATCTTTATATAAGTTTACTAACAAATTAAAAAAAAATGCCAGACTGTAGTGTTCTGCAAACATTAAAGTTAGATTAGTGCTGGAAGTGCTGAGTGTTGTTAAAAATCTCACCTGGAAAGTACGGTGAGCTCAGTTGAAGATGTCAATAGTCAAGTGACAGTTTTCTGGTAGGTGAGTCCCATGCCACGTAAGGATTTTTTTTTAGATGAAAAAGAGCACCATAAACTGTATTTATAAACTAGTAGAACACCAATGAAGTTTATGAAGTACTGGTTCTATGGTCACGTTGCTATCTTCAACTTCAGGATTTATGTGACTGGCTAGAGTGCTTGGCAGTATCCCAGTTGATTTCTGCAACTTCTAGTACTAATGAAGCAATAACTAACTGCACAGAATATTGCGTATGAATGATCTATATGAAACTAGTGTCAGTTTCTAATAGGGATGTTAAATGTGTTTATTCAAGTAAATATGTAACCGCTCAAAATTTCAGAAGTTACACGCAGGGGAAGAGGGGTAGCAGGCGGCTCCCCAGGAGATGGTTTTCTCCTGTCCTGTTCCCCTTCACTGCTGCCTCTGATATGGAGGCAGCAGCACAGCGAGGAAGGGGGACCCTGCGTGCAATGATGAATGTTAACTGATGAACTCATGCTCTTCAATTAATTGTGTACACGGTTACACTTTCACAGCCCTAGTTTCTAAATTACTACAGGTTGGAGTTCTCTGGTCCAGCACCCCTCAGGACCTGACCTGTTCCGGATTAGGGCAGCTCAACGCTGTCCCCTCTGATACTGGCCAATTAAAAAGTGGTTTACATCCCTAGTTTCCTGCTTGTTGATTTATTTATTAAAATTGGAAATTTAAATCAGTGATTTTAATCTACTGCCTGTGCCAATTAACCTGTCTCTACTTTCATGTTGTTCTCTTCCCCTGGCTTCCCCACTCCCCCATCTAGAAGGTCAATTATCTGTTGCATATCATAGGTCAGGGACATCCCTGGGGCAGATGCTGGGCCTGGGGCAGAAGTGATAAATCTGTCACTTCTGGGACTGGCCAGTTGTGCCAGCCCGTAGGGCCCTCCAAAACATGGGGCCTAGAGCAGTTGTCTAGATTTGCTGTACCCTAGGGATGACTTTCATAGATTTTGAGCTTTCTATGGCAAGGACAGTCTTTGTGGCTGCTTTGCACAGTATGTTGTATAGTGGAACCTTAATGTCTGTTTACAGTCCTTCTTAGGCTCTGCCATAATAGTAATACTAAATGATAACGGTTGAACCTTTCTAGTCCAGCACATCCGGGTTGCAATAGGACAGTACCTGTAAGAAATCTTCTTTTACAATCTAGGAGTTAACAGAGTTAGTGGTTTAAAAAAGCAGGCATCTTTTTGCCTGTAAGTGAATATAATCTAATTCTTGATACAAAAGATGTAGAACCCTTTGGATTCCAAAGGTTATATATACAGACTTTAGGAAGTCTGGTATTTTAGTATTAGAATTTTTTCCACGTGTTGTTTTTTAAAGCATCACATGGAAAGCATCATAATATTCTTCAGGGTATTACAACGGTTATGTAATAGGTAAACCAAGTTCAGATATCCCCAACAGCTGAAGGTTGTACAGTAATCAGCAAGGTGTACGATCTCAGTCGCAAAAGAGCAGAAGTATGCACTGCTTGTGTGTGTGTGTGTGTGTGTGTGGTTTAAAGCACTTTGATTTTCAAACTTAACATGGACCTTGTTGAACTAACTGAAATATTTTTGCTCCTTTCCAGTTTAGGTCTAATATCAGATTCCTTTCATATGTTCTTTGACTGTACTGCTCTATTGGCTGGATTAGCAGCTTCAGTCATTTCGAAGTGGAGATCAAATGATGCTTTCTCATATGGGTAAGAAATTTTAGCTGCTTATATCATAGGAAATATATTTTCATAAGTGCAAAGGTTGCACTTCATGTTTCCATGCCAATTGGAGCATTACTTCTAAAAAAATGTTTTGTAGAAGCAATTATCTGTTCATAAAGGAGGGTAAAGTACTGAACTTAACCTGAGTTTCATTAAATTGGCACGTAAGTCTATCCTAGAGAAAAGTTGCATAGTCTAGTATATATTTTAGAGAATTTGTGCATCTGTGTGTCCATGAGACCATTTGTTCAAGAACTTCTCTTAAACAGTAGGACTTAGAAGCAGAAATTTGGTATGCAGCTTCCTCTTATCATATCTTAAAGCAAGATAAGGGTTTGGCTGTGCCAGGACAATGGGATGTGTGTGGAATCTGATTTTCTCATTAAACAGAAAAGGAAGGGTCTGATAGCAGGGACAGTTATGCGCTGCAATGACCACAAGACAGCAGCAAGTGTGGGAGACAGTTATATTGCAGAGTGATTACAGGGGGGTGGCCACATCTGGGAGACACTGCATGTTGCAGGCTGCCAGCCACAGGTAAGTGACTCTCCAGCCCAAACCACTGCCCCCCGGCCTCAGAGCTGGGCACAGGGAGGGAGCTCCGCTGCTGCAGTCCTTCCCCTTCCCACCAGGGAATAGCAACCCTTGCCACTGAGGCACCCCCAGGCAGCTGCTGCAGGCCAGCCTTGGGGCTCCCTTGAGCTCACCACACTTCCCAACCCCTTCCCCTGAGCCCCTCCTCAACTCTGACTTGTATCCCCCCACACCACCAGACCCCTGCCCTGAAGAACCTGAGCAATGCCAGGTAAGTGTTCTGGTTATAAATAAAATTAGTGTTATGTTTTTGGGTGAAGTTTAAGATGTTCTCAGCAATTATTTGCTGATTGATATTACTGGAAACAAAAATCCTGTTGCAAAACAAAATGTCATGTTGCATGTTGTTCAGCTGCTATTAATAGTTTTGTCTGCTAGCATCCCCCCCCTTGGGTGACAGCCAAAGTTGAAATGGCTTTTTCTTTCTGTCTTTCACCAATCTTAACTTGAATATTCTCTATATTGGAATGCAGAATACCACACTAAATTGGTTCTGGTTTCCTTGTTGAAAAACGGAGTGGTTGAAACACTGGTTGTGTATTTTAAAAACATCAGTTTGGGTCCTTAGTGAAAATTGACTTGTTACTCACATTTTAGTAGGAGCAGTCATCCATATAAAGCTATAAACAGTAGGCAAAATAGTGCTTTGATGGCTCTAAACATTTACCTGGAGCATGAAAATGCTCTTCCTATTGCGGCTGATGTGAGGCTATGTCTATACTACCTCCTTTTTTGCGGAAGAGGCAATGCAAATGAAGCGCTCATTAGCAACTTCTCGTGCTTCATTTGCATATTCTCTTCCAATGCTTTTTGCACAAAAACAAGCAGAGTAGACGGGTCTGTTTTGTGCAAAAAATCCCTGTATAAGATCTTGCGCAAAAGGGTGTTTTGTGCAAAACGGACCCGTCTACTCTGCTTGTTTTTGCGCAAAAAGCATTGGAAGAGAATATGCAAATGAAGCACGAGAAGTTGCTAATGAACGCTTCATTTGCATTGCCTCTTCGCCAAAAAAAAAAGGCTGTGTAGACATAGCCTTAGTGGGGAAGATTTTAGAGTACTGAAGCTTTATTCTAGTTCTACTCATGCGAATCCCACATATGGTGCAGCAACATCCCTTTCACAGGTGTTCTCCAGTAGGAGTTGTGCAGGTGCCCTTTATGCCCACTCAGTGCACTTCACCCTCCTCCTCCTTCATGGGTATAAAGGAGCAGCATGACCCGTTGAGCCTCGGTTCCTTCTAACTGCTTTTTTTGGCAGTGAGTGGGACGCTTTGTCATGATTTAGCTGCTAGTATAGTTTGTTACTGTTGCAATTTATTAGTCTTTAAACTTTGCTGTTAAGTTATTGGCTGCTTAATTCATTCTGTGCTTGCCAGGATTCAAATTGTACCTATCCTGCAGGAAAAGACAGTCTTTCTTTTTTTTTTTTTGGGGGGGGGGGGGAGCAAGAGGGCCTTGTGTCCCCTCAGAATGTGCTATCTACACAACTTTTATAAGGTACACCTAGAAATTTGAACAGACTGAGGTTCTTTGTAATGGAGAACTCTGAGACCCCAAACAGACTGACATGCTAGAGTTTGAAGGACTCTCAGGCTTATTGGCCATGGCCCTATTTGTCAGTGCCCCAGAGACCAGAGAAGTATTGCCAAATTTTGTGACTCCTAAGAGTAGGGAGCAGCACTTGAGCTATTTAATTAGGTAAACTGCAAAGAATGGGGGAGCCACTCCCCAAAGCTGGTGGATATTCTAGTACTTAGATGTACCATAACAGCTTCTATAATACCTTACTGGTTACTCAGAATCCAACAACACACCTCCCTTAAAGCAGTGGTCTCCAGCCTTTTTATGCCCAAGTCCACTTTTTAAATTTAAGGGGAAACCAAAATCTACCTCACCCTTTTCCTATAGCCTCACCCTAATCGCTCCATTCCCCACCCCTTACCACTTGCTTCCTCTCCCCACTTACTTTTGCTGGATGGGGCTAAGAAATGCAGGTACAGAAGGAGTAAGGAGTGCAAGCTTTGGGAGGGTGTTTGGGTGCAGGAAGGGACTCTGGACTGGGGCAGAGTGTTTGGGTGCAGGAAGGAGGTATGAGCTGATGGCTCTGGGAGGGGATTTAGGTGTGACTTGTTGAGAAATATGGATATAATATGGAGAAATAGTGCTCTGTCTTGGCACTACTGGGCAATACTGAGTAAATCTGCTAACGTTAAATATATTTTTTTAAAAGTCGCTATAACTATAATTACTCCAGCCAGGACAGGCTAGGCATTTTAGAACTCAAAGAATTAAATTTAAGTGTAAGAGGGGAAAAAATATGAAATGGATAGACCAATCAAAACACTAAAATAACACACTTTTGAAAGAATAAAATTACAGAGAATATATGTGCAGTGCACGAAGTAGCAACAACAATAATACAAGTTCGTTTTGGGAGTTGAGTGTGAAAGACAGTATGTGTATGACCTAGTGTGTGTATGTAACACAGAAGATGCATGCATGGGTAACAGTGTCTGTGCTGTGTTTGTGATATAGAGTGTTTGGGCCACATTGTTGGCTGATGCTGAATAAGTACATTTCTGAGAGATGCCATGGGCTATCTCTTTAAAGCACTGAAAGCTCTCCTGCTCTTGTTCCTGAGCCCTGTTGTCTTCCTTTCCCTGATCTGTAGAGATGAGGTATGGGAAAAGGTGGCAGGAAGAGCATGTGTGTGACAGACTGTGCGAGCTGTCTGTTAGGGAAATTTCTGAAACAGTGCACTATCCCTTTTAAGAAAGGCACTGAGTCCCACACCACATTTCAGAGGAAATTGCTTGGAGTCCTCCTGAGCCAGGCTGTGCCCTCTCCCATGCTGTGGAGATGGGACCGCCTGATCTCCGCACACCCCTTCTCCCCTATTTCCATATAGCTAGCAGGAAGATCCCAGGAGCAGATGTAGGACAGAGCAGATGGGCTGAGACATCTGAACCCAAGCTGCAGACTGTGCAGGCTCTGCTAATCAGCAAGCATGCCTTACTACTGGGAGTCACAGTTAACTGGGAGAGTCTCCAGGATCATCCAATTGATTGCGATTGACCAATTGGTGACCACTGCTTTTAAAGAAACTCACCCTTAGGCTTCCACCCAGACACCCAAGTCAAATATGAGGATCACTGAAAATCGTATTTATTATATCAGAAAGTTCTACCAATCCCAGATGATGAGACCCATCATCTCCCAAGTTAATGAATATTTCAGCTTATCCAAATACATACAGCCAGTTATAAAATTTAGTTTTTTAATTCAAAAGAGAGATTCTGTTGGTTAAAAGATCAGCACAGACCGATATGAATACAGTACTGAGAACAGATTTATAGTAGAGATGTTGAGCTTTGTAGATGCAAAGAGTTCTTACAGAATTAGGCCCTGGGTTATAGTCCAGTGTGCATATTCAGGGTGAATCCAAGCAGTCTTGAAGGTCTGTCTTGTGATTCAAACTTCCCCCAATGAAGCTTAAATAGATATGAGATTAAAAAGGATCATATCTCAAGTGTCTTCATATAGTCCTAGGCTTCTCGTCACAGGCAAACAATAGGCAATTATGGACACTTCCCAATAGACCTATTTTGCAAGCATCACTGGTAGTTTATTTATATAGATTAACATAAGGCAAATGCTTTCTTCTGTTCACAGCTGATTTACTATACATTTCAAAGAGAGATGAATACAGGCTAGACAGGAACCATTACATTTTGTTAACCTGTAACATTATATGTGTGCATGCCAAACCAGTATGTCTCTAAAGATTAAATTCGGGTCATTTATCCAGGATGTTTAACCCTTTCTGGGCATGTGTCACAAGCAGTTATGTGGTTCTCTGCTTTCAGACCAACCACTACTCTTCTTGGTATCGACATCTGGAATGCAGCTTGAACTCAGAATGTGCTCAGCTTGGAAGATCAGCTCCTAGTTCCCACTGCCTATATCTCTGAATTAGTTGGTTGCCATAAATGGGAGCCATGCACACGGGAACATGAAGAAGAAACTGTTACTTTATGGTAACTGTTGTTCAAGAGGTTCTGTGCGTGGCTCCCTTGACTCAGGCTCCATCTTCGCTGCTTGGAGACTCATCTTGAGACTCTGGGCAGTGAAGGAACTGAGGGTGAACAGGTAGGGAGAGGGGAGGTATGGGCATGAAAGATGTATGCGTGACCTCTACTGGACACAGTTATTTGAAGTTCAGAACACCCGTGCAAGGGGTGCTGCTGCACCAACAGTGGGATCCATGCTTATAGAACATCTCAAACAGTTACCACAAGGTAAATAACCATTTCTTTCATCTCAGTCTGATATCTGAAAAAACAGTAAACAAATGGTGAAAGAGAAGCAGGTTGTTACAGTGTTTGTATCAGTGGACTGAAGTCAAGAGACATAAGTCCTATTCTCTCTGCTGGTGGCTTTCTGAAAGACCTTGTCCAGGGGTCCCTAAATATTGTGCTATTCTCCTCGTCTGTAATACAAGGATTCTCTCATCCCTATGTAATATACTTTGACATCATCTGAAAAGAACTTGTTACAATGTGGATAATAGTTGTGTTTGATATCAAAGCCAAGAAAAATCAGGTGGTTGACATTCATGACTCCCCCATTTAATTCATATAACAGTTTTTCATCTAAAAAATTCCTTTGTACATAACTACAAGGGAACAAGGGAATAAACTATACTCCAGTGTATGGCACCATTCTGCCTCAGCTGTATTGAAATTTGAAACTGAGTACATCTATATGTTAAGCTTATAAAAGGGAGAGGTAACGTGGTATTGCTGATTTGATTCTTCTTAGGTATGTTCGAGCAGAGGTATTGGCTGGTTTTGTAAATGGTCTGTTTCTGATCTTCACAGCATTCTTCATTTTCTCTGAAGGTGTTGAGGTATGTTTTAAGGTCAATTTCCATCAATAAGTATCCCCTGAAAAATGTTCAACTTTGCAGAAGCTATTGGAGAGCATATTTAAGAGGATAGCATAACTTAAATGTTTTCAATGGATTGTGTGTAATCATGTTCCCAACCAATTAAATTTGAATCAGCTGAACAGACTAAAGATCAGATGGCATCAATGTTGGATGTGTATATATATAAATATCTTCATTTTTCAGAGAATCTGTATTGGCTTTCAGAATAACATATTTTGATCACGTGAATGATGCTAAATTCTGTCAGATTAACCCTTTTCTTCTGTAGCCAGTATAGTACTCTGTGGAATTTTCCTTGTTAGAAAAAATGAGTCTGGAAAAACAAAAGCCATTTGAGCATTTTGTATGGCCTGAGCATTCTAAGTAAGAAGTTAGAATTAGTAGTTTGTCAAAGGGAAAGAAAGGGATACGATTGTCAAATAGCAACAATAGTGTAGATCAGTATCGTGAAGAAAAATGGCAGCGGGAAATAATAGAAAAAATGGCTTTTTTACTATTCTGAGGTTTTTTGCCTAGAAGAGGTCTTGGTAACAATCTGAAAACTTTCAGATGTGTTTTCTTAGATTTCTGGTCTGTTCACAGTAGCTTATTTGTTTGGTAATGATAAAAGGTAAAACTTTCAAAAGCAGGAAATCTCATATTCACAAGTGACTTAGTTCCTTAGTTGAAAGTTAGTGAGACATAGGTTCATAAGTCACTTTAAAACTTAGGAAACTTTTGTTCCAAGACTACAAAAACTAGCTGGGAAAAATACTATCCCAAAGCCTGATATGAAGTATGGAGGGACCAAAAGGGGGGTTAAAAGTAGTAACCTGGTAAAATGACAGATTGCCTTTTCTGTTGGGAATGTAAGGCTGGGTTTTTCATTAGAGTGCTCCCCCTGTCTCATGCTCTCATCTTATATTCACCTTTTGGTAATAGACAGTCTAATTTCGGAGCATTGGTTTATCCCTACCCATTGACATGGTAGATGTGCAGGCACTTCTTCCTTTTTTAGCCCTGTTCCACATTTGTTAGATATGCTTATAGGATTAACTGGTGTCAGAGGAAACATCACTAACTGCAAAAATAATTCCGAGTCTTTTAGTGATGTCCCTAAAAAGTTCTGATGAATTTGTTTCAATCTAATATGTAAAGGAGAATGTTTGTGTGTTTGTGCGCTAATAATTTGGACACTATAAGAGCTATCGCAACCAAACTTTGCATGGGATAATCTTTCCTTCAGGAGAAGGGTTTAAGGTACTTTTGGACCCGATCGGGGTTCCTGCCCTGCCCCCTGTGGCCCTAGACGTGAGCTGGGGCGCCCCTCCCCCGTGTAGCCTCCCGGGACTCGCCCCCTCCTGCCCGCGAGGTTACATAACTGACCCTCTCCCCCTTCATCCCCCGCCGGCATGCAGTGCCCCCACCCCCATGCACACAATGGCTCGGGCACCTGCCCTGCCCCCTGTGGCACCTGCAGCCCCGGGCATGAGCTGGAGCGCCCCTCTCGCGTGTAACCTCCCCTCCACCCAGGGTCGCTCCCCACCTGCCACCCTTCCCCTCCGGAAACCAAAGCCGGCCAGCCTTTCTGCTCAGCTTGCTGGGCTTATCCGAGCAGAAGGAATCCATGTGCCTGCTGCAGCACAGGGCAGAGGGGCCGGGTTAAACCCTCGATGCGTCACACTGCTATGAAGCCAGCCAGCTGCTGTTCGTACTGTGAGTGGGGCTCTTCTGTATCTGGTTTCAGCCATTGGGGTTAGATGTGAGCTCTGAGCTTTTCCTTGCCAAAGCAGGGCAGGTGGAACCCTGAGCCAACCTTGCAAAGAGAAGTCCCCTTGCTACTGGCCGCATGACTGTGTACTGTTCTCTTGGGGGCTGGCTGCTCGGTCCTGCTGCTCTCGGAGGGTCAGGTGTGGGCCAGGAGGCATCAGCCCCCAGGGTCTGTGGCTCTGGGGGTCCCCTGGCTCAGGGTCCCCTCCTTTCCTGAATTTTCTACATTTTGTTCCTCCGGTTTCCCGAGCAACGCCGGGTAAGTCCAGCTAGTTTTTAATATAAGATTTTTAGGTGTAACTAAAACTCCAAGAAGAGACCCTGTGCTGCATCTCTTACATCGACACTTTTCTCTCCAGAAAGGTCTTTAGACTGAGAAATAATTTTACCTAGTCCCAGTATAGCTGGGAACTAATGACTTGATATTGCTTTGAGCTGAATAATGCCATAACAGAATATAAGGAAGAAGATGACAGTGAAAGGTAGCTCTACTACCACATGAAATGACCCTAGGAAAATTTAGTGATTTGCTTTCTATATTCCTCCCTGTTTGGTACTAAGGTTTTTAAAACTTTCCCGATTGTTCTAGAATACCAGAATTCCTAATTAGCTGTCATTAATCTCTTGATTTGGATATTGAATCAGAAAATGCCTGCATCAAATCAGATATGTAATACTGTCTCTGTTTTCTAGTATTGTTTCTAATTGTGTGGTAGGATTATAGCTAATACATTAAACTTGCTTCTTTTTGTAGAGAGCATTGGAGCCTCCTGATGTTCATCATGAGAGACTTCTTCCTGTGTCTATTCTAGGATTCATTGTGAATCTTATAGGAATATTTGTTTTTCAACATGGAGGCCATGGACACTCGCATGACTCTGGTATGGCAGATGTAATTCCCATTATTCTTTCCTTTTTTGGCAGTTTGTGTTCAGGGCCTGTTTGGTGCATGTTTTGTGTCTTTCAGTGGCAAGCATAATGAGTCATGTACAGTAGGGATGGTAGCATGTAATTACATAGTCGTGTAACAGCATAAAATGTTAGTGGTTACATGACTACTTGGTAGTCCCTGGGGGGCAGGGGGCTCCCATTCCCGGGAAGCCCCCTGCCATCCTGTGCTGCTGTCTCTTTATCAGAGGTAGCAGGGTGGGATTGCAGGTGGGAGCTGGTCTGTGAGGGGAGCCAATTTAAAAACCAGCTCCCTGTGCAGACTGGCTCCTGCTTGCTGCCCCTGTCCGTGGAGTGCCCTAGCTCCCCACGCACAGAGGCTGCTTTGCCGTAGGAGCCCCTGTCCATGGGCGGATCTGAGCTCCCCACAGACAGATCCTGCTCTGGCATGGAGCAGCCTCTTTCCACAAGGAGCTCACCCCCCCTCCTCTCCTACGGACCGGGACTGCTGTTGCAGAGCAGCCTCTGTAGTGAGCCCAGGCCCACTGTGGACAGAGGTTGCTCCATGACAGTCTCCTCTGCCCACCCTTACCCATGCTGCTGCCTCTGATAAGGGCACTGTGTGTGTATGTGGGGGGGGGGGCAGCTTAAAAGTTGGCTCCCCCTGAGCTCCGACTCCTGCCTCCCTCTGTGGAACTGGCACGTGCAGAGTGACTCCCGCCTACCCCCTTTGCCTTCCCATGCTGCTGCCTTTCTATCAGAGGCAGCAGTGTAGGGGGGTGGGACAGGTGGATCTGGTGCTCATGAGGAACTGGCTTAAAAGCTGGCTCTCCATTGGCACTGGCTCCGTCTCTTCTCCCCCCCACCCCCTTTGCTGCCTCTCATACAGAGGCAGCAGGTGGGGGAATGTGTGTAGTCGACTGGATTCATTGATAAACCTAGGCTTATCGGGTAATCTTGTAGTTGTCTACATGTTGACATCCCTATGTACAGCTTTGGTTTTTTTCAGCATTATTAAGAAGGTGCCCATTTTTCCTTTTATCGAACTCCCAGTAAATGGAAACCGCGAAAACCTGAATCTGCTGTCTGGAACTTCAAGTTCATTGGAAGAGATTGCAAGAATTTGTATTTATACGTGAGATTTTTCTTTTTAAATGGACTGAAATGTCCTTAGGTAGAGCATTGTACAGGGGAATAGCTGATCAAAAATTTTAAATCTAAGAAGAAAATCTTTCAGTAGTCCTTGCAATTGTTTAGCATTGTTTTTCAAATTACATGCAATATTTATATACAAGATTTCTATGTTCAGTATTGCTTTAACTTTTTGTTGATAGTCTGTGAATGACAACGATCCTGACAGATGAAAGTAACAATTATCTTATGCAGTCTTTTTAATGCGATTTAAAAAAAACTTAGTATAAACACAGCAGAATAGTATGGCCGCTTTCATCAAACTTAGCTGGAAGTGCACAAAAACGCATACAGAATACTGTATTTCACTGGTAGTATAAGATGGCTTGCCTTAAAAAGAAAATAACACATAATAGGGATATAAGAATGTAGCCGTTTAAACTCGTAACTGATAAGCATGAATTTATCTGGTACCCAAATGGTTACACGTGGCTCCCGATCTTGCTCCAAGGAAGTGCCTGCCACTCTGAGCTGCTGCCTCTGATACAATTTAAGCAGTTACATGGTTAGTAAATTACGCACATTTTAACATCCCTAACTTATAAAGTATTTTGACTTTCTTGTTCAAGTTAAGTAAATATTTTATGCAGCAACATAACTTGGATTAATTTAGGTTTTGAATTATATGTATTATAGGGATATAAAATCCCATTTAGTTAAATGCCATATTTAACTGGTTAACCCCTTAAATGGGGGTAAGTGCAGGGGGCCGCTCTAGTACTGCGCCGTGGGCGGGTGCTGCTCCAACCTGGATGCTTCTGACCATGGGTGGGCTGCCGGCTGCCAGCCCGCATGGGCTACGAGTCACAATTTTTTGCGGGGCTGAAAGCAGCAGCCCCTGTTTTCTCCCCCTGGATGCTGCTTCCGGCCTCCTGTGTGGCTGCCATTTGGCTGGGAGCCAGCAAGCTCCCCTGCTGTTGCTTCCAGCCCTGTGTGAGGCTGTTGATTCCCAGCCTACCCAGGCTGGGAGCCAGCAGTCCTTCACTCTCAGCAGGCTGCTCCTGGGTAACGGTTAATCATTACCCGGTAAGCATCACCCATTAAAGGTAATGCATAACAGTCACCTGTTCACATCCCTAATGTATTAGTTTTTGCTCTACCTAACCTCTGTAGAGAAAGAGTTGATTTTTCCTTGAGGAGTAGGTAGATATTAAGAACTTCAGAAGTGAATGTGAACATACTTTTCTTTAATGTTCAAATACACAGTATTTTGACATTTGTATTTATTTATAGGGCATGAGCACAGTCATTCTCTATTTAATGGTGTTCTCAGCCATGGACACAGTCATGGCGGCCACGGACACAGCCATGAATCAAAACATGGCCACGGGCACACTCATGATCACAGTCATGGGAAGGGACACTCACACGATCAGGATTATTGTCACGGTAAGTGTTGATCTGAAAACAAAAGCCATACTCGAGGGTTGGCATGTACCATTACGTTTTACTGTTACGGGTTTGTCTGGATAGATGAGAAGGTGCTGGCAGCTTGTTTTAGCCAGCACATATGGAATAAATGTTTCTAAAAGGAGAATGCTAGTAGCGTATTCTTCTCCATTTAATGCATCTTGTAGCATACATGAATTAATGCTGCTTTTTTGAGGCATATAAAGGATGTTTTATTGTGAGCTTTGTAGTAAATTCAGCTTTGCAGTAAGAACTGATCTAATACTTATGATTTGAGTTGCAGTAAATATGCAACTTTCACTGTAAACATTTTGGTGTAGAAGAAAACTTGAAGGTACCAGCTTTTCAAAAAGCCCTTTCCAAAACTAGCCTGACTTATGCCATGTAGTTGATGTTACTTGAATAAATTATATTTGTTATATTTATTTTGCTATGCATACATCTTTTTGGATGTAACACAGTTATTCCCACCCAAGTATTCAAATGTCTATGACAGGGTTCAAAATGTAGTTTCTGTTTTGCCCCACCAGGACTGCAGCCTCCCCTGCCATCCCTCACACTTTGTGCCTTGAAGATCTGGCATTTTAGTATACATTTTATGCATTTGAAAATTCAAATGGTATATTCCAGGGGCACCAGTGGCTCCTTCTCCTGGCTCAGCAGCTGCACCAGTGTTCCCTCCTATCTTTTTTTTCTATCCATCTGTGGATTTTTTCCCATCCATGTGCATAATATTTTTTTATGCGCACCAAGGCATGTATGAATGTGCACCACCAGTAGAAACAACAAAACCTAGCTGTGGGCATTCTGCTAATCAGCTGAGTGGCTTTGAAACTCTCTTGAGCAGCCCCACAAACGCATAGCTTACAGGGAACACTGGTCTACGCTCAATTATCCAAACATCACCGTTATCCAAATTTCTTCCTTGCTCCCCAGCATAAGATGTGCGCCCTCAGGAGCAAGTGTCTTGTGCTAGGGGAAAAAAGAAAGGGTTTAGATAAACAGGGTGTTTGTGGGTATCTGTGTGTGTGCATACACACTCCCACCAAAAATCTTGGCATTTCAACTTGCTCTTTACCTTAGCATCTGCTATATCAGAATGAAACTTTGTAGCCAAATTTATGACTACTCGTCAAAAATAATCATATGGGCCACTTAACTTGGTTTTACTTTCTGACGCTCAAGAGAATTGATAAGGTTAGAATAATGCATTATATGTGGCTTAACTTGCCAATAATTATCTCTACAGATGATCACTCTCTTGAAGGGGCTGCAGGATCCAGCAGACAGATTTTAGAAGGTATGACAAAATAACTATAGTTTAGAGAATAGATGCATTTAGATGCTGGCTTTAAATTCAGTGGTATTCTTTAAGATATTAATAACAGACAGAAAATAATGTTAAGTGTTGGATTTATTTTCTTGGGAAATTAAGTGTGAAAAGTTTATACAAGTGACCTAATTTTTGCATTTCAAATGCCTATCTCTGACAATACATACTCTGGAAAGTAATGAAATAGTAATGTCATACTGGAACACACTTGAAAAGCTTTGACCAATAATTCATATTTTAAAGAATTGAGGGTTGCAGAACTTACTTTCACTTTTCAGGAAAGTGAGATTATAGTGAGTGAATAACCATCTTGTCTAGGTAAAGCTAAACCCTAAATAGCTCATTCTGGATACCTGGATCGACTCTTTTTCTATAGTGTAATATTGGGAATAGGGATTGCAGGTGGTAGAGAACATCTCTCGACCCCAGTCGATATCTTGCAGTGTTGGTGTTGGATATGTGTAGTGTTCTTCCATCTCCAAATAAATAGAAGGGGGGGATTAGGAGCCACTGGATAGGATAGATGGCGGCTGACGATACTGCTGCCTTTCTATTTTAACTTTTTCCGGCTTTTTGTGATTTATGCCATAGCAGTTGTAGGGATATCTATGCTGTCCATGCTGTGGCTTTATCTGCTGCTGCACAGGAAACACAGTTATCTCTTTACCTCTCCTCTCAGAATGAAGGCCTTGGGTGATTCCGAGTAATTGAAGGGATTTGGGGAAGACTGCTAAGGTTACCTACTGAGAGCTGCTACACTTTGTTCTGGGAGAGTAAAAGGAAACGGAGTGGTTGTACAGCTTCAGTGTCTGTGAACCCCTCCCTGCAGCCCCATTTACCTAATTTTCTACTTATATTCTATCACCCTAAGAAAATGATGTTTTTATTCTCCTCCAAGGTCCACCAGAACTCTATGGAGGGTATGCATGAAGGCTGTCTGATATCTGCCATTGTGCTTGGTTTTGTCTGGCTTTTAATGAAACAGAGCAATACATGAGTTCCAAAGGGAACCTTTGGTTGCATATGGGGAGGTTAAACAAGAAAAATAAGAAATTACTTTGATTGGTTATTTAATCACTATTTGCCTGACCCAACCACACTCCAGCCAGCATGTGACATGTAACTTTATTTTCTTGCTTTATTTATACTTGATATAAAGCAATGTATACCGTACTTGTGGTGTCTCTTATCGGATGCTTTTGTGGCTTCGGGGGATTATTCTGTAGGTGTCAGACCTATCACTTGGAAGACATAACCTTACCTGATGTTTTCTACCATACCTCCTATTTAATGTGCATGGGAGGAGAGAGAAAAATATAAAAATGTTTGTGAATGACTGAATTTCAGAAGCAAATGTATAACAAGAAAAAAAAAAAGAATTAAGGCAATTTTCTTGCCTGTTCATCTTAGCAGAGGATATTAATTAGTAGAATGAAACGTGAGTTTAACCCACCTAATTCAAAGTTGTCTTACCTCTGTTTTATCTTAATAAATGAAACTTAGTGATACTGGACGATTATTTAGAATATATTTTACATATTTCAAAGCCATCTCTCCTGCCTGTGGTGCAAACAATGAATGTTGAAATGAACACTAAAACCTTCCTTATTTTGGCAGAAAAAGTATTTGAAATTCCCAGTAAAAATACTGAAGTTGCTGTATTTTTTTGTGTTTATAGTTTAGAGTCTACTTACGCAAACAATTTAAAAAACTAGCTTCAGTTAATTTTAATTCTGTTGAAAAGAATTTTCTTAAATACAAATCTTTGTCTAATCTGGTCAAATATTTTGAGGTTTGTGAGTGAAATGCTTCAAGCTGTGAACAATCACTTATTTTAAAAGCAACTGATGAACTGTGACTGTACCAACACTTGCCAGCAGAGAGCTCCACAGACTAATCTTTAGCTGGCTGCAAAAGGTTGGCTTTTAACTGTTTTATCCTAAAGTGGTATCTTCCCACATAAAACTGTATCTTTATTAATCTTAAACAATATGTTTAGTAATCTGTCAAATTTGTCAGATAATTTGTATGGACAGTGTTTATGTAACTTGTAAGACATTCATGTTTTGCAAAAGCTTTGCAAAGCTACTGCTGGCAGAATATTTTTTCGATCTCCTTTAGTAGAAATATTGCCTGTTGACCACAAGGGGTAAAGATTTGATTCATCTTTCTAGCCTTTGGATGAAGGACTGCTACCTAGTGAAATCTGTTCTGGCATTTAGCCATCAGTTCAGCTGATGGTGGTAATCAAGAATATTCCATAGTATGGCCACATAACAAAAAGGGTTTCCCTGAATGCTATGCTTAGCTATTCTTTAAGGTATAGAACCTAATCCTGCGTTCATTTACATTGTCTTGTACATCAGCACCAAATTTGCTAGCACAGATTTTTTTTTTGTCTGCTTTAAAGAGTTCACGTTAATATTTCCATCCATTTTTGGGGGGCAGATCTTGAGTTTGTGTGTTTTAATTTTTTTAATGTTATTTTGTAGGTGTATTTTTACACATTGTTGCAGACACTCTTGGAAGTGTTGGTGTAATCATATCCGCTTTACTGATGCAGAACTATGGTCTAATGATAGCAGATCCTATCTGTTCAATGCTCATAGCTCTACTTATAGGCATAAGGTAAGCATTGATACAAATGGTAAAATATTCAATGACCAGTTAAGTTGTGTTAATTGCAAACCTAAAGCAGGGGTAGGTCTGTTTTTAAAAAACAAAATTACAATGTTGATTCATGACAGTCTTAACTTTTTAGCACTAAAAAATGTTTCCTCTTTTTGCCTGTGTTTTCCATTCTGTGTACCTGTTCTGGTTGTTCTGGCTTGACTCATCTTGATCTTTTTCAGCACTTATCTCCATTGCTGCTACACAAAATCTGCGTATCTTTGTTTTATTGGCCTAGCTCTACATATGTATTGCTCTGATCCATGTTGTACAACACCTCTCTCCCTTTGTGCAGTACTTGCAGTACATCAGTTTAAAATAGCAATACTAAGTAGGGTCCAACCTGCTGGCATAAGATGTGGCCTGGTCCATGCTGAAGGAAGCTTCCGCGCTCATCAGACAATATTGCTTGTATTTATATTCTGAAGCTTTCTGGATACTCTTTTTAAATAATACATACTGGCATCATTTAAAAAGTAGTTTCCTTGTTGAGGCACGCATTAGTAGAAGATGGTTAGTGCCATATATTTCTCCACTATTGCTGCTTGCTGAAATTACTGTAAGTAGGAGTTCATTGAAACCAGAGCTATTAGTGGCACTCTTCTGGTAATTGCTTCAGTGATGGTTTCTCAGCTTTGGGCAACTACAATAGAGTCTTGTGACTATTTAACAGGCAGGTGTTGGTATAATATTTGAGTAGATGCATCTGTACTTGGGTACTAGTATCATAAGGTAATACATGGCCATATTTGGAGGCAGTCTGATGTGACTTTCCTTTCATAACTTCTAGAACTACAGGTAGTATGTTTTAAGCACTAACTTGTCAGGGATGCCTGAATCAATTTAATAGTATATTTGAATAAACTATTATATTTTGACTGCATGTATTAATATCCATACCATACATAGGCACTATAACAATATTTGATTTTCTCCTTTTATCAACGCCAGTTAAATTATTTGGTATGTTTTAATTAAGCAGCTGTATAGATGAAACTGCTAAATTATAACTGAAAAGTCAAGGTGACAATAGGGAAAAGATGTAACTAAAGTGGTAGCTTACTGGAATACTGTGACTTTTGTAGTCTAGTATTCTGTTTTTTAGGATCCAGTCCTATGGCAACTTATTGCATAGGCTTAAGTTTTATATAAGATGCTAAGCAAAGCAAAAAACACCATCTAAGTGAATGAGGGGACAATAAATTACATTGTTTGGATGTTTGAAGATGTTGACTAGCTCTTTAGTAGAGTTTATATCAGTTGGTGTTGTGGGCGTAAGAATAACATGTCATCTTTAGCTAAGAGAACATCCATGTAATGAAAGGGCTAGAGACCTGTTCAATGGGACATAATGCTTAGACAGGAAAAATAACACAGTTGGCAAGGTTTGTGTTGGTCATCATCAGAAGGTGCTTTAAATATTATTTTCCTTGCCCAGGTTACTGTGTAAACTCTCCCAGGACCATTTTGGGATGATTGCACTGCCCAGGTTGGCAGCTGATCAGCCATATCCTTGATTTAAAGCAGCTAATTTTTCAGTCTTAGTCAGCCTAGGTTCGTGTGGCAAGGATAGAGATTACATGGCTTTTCATATCATAAATCTAACACTCCCCTTTTGCCCCTCTATATAGGACCATTGAGACTACAAAACTTGTTGCTAGACCATATAAACACTTTTTATAACGGTTTTGATAGTGCTATTGATGACAGCACAACTTAAGGAGACTAAGGGGGGGGATATGATAGAGGTCTATAAAATTATGACTGGTGTAGAAAAAGTGAATAAGGAAAAGTTATTTACTTATTCCCACAATATAAAAACTAGGGGTCACCAAATGAAATTAATAGGCAGCAGGTTTAAAACAAACAAAAGGAAGGTTTTTTCCACTCAACGCACATTCAACCTGTGGAACTCCTTGCCAGAGGATGCGGTGAAGGCTAGAACTTTAACAGGATTCAAAAAAGAGCTAGATAGATTCATGGAGGATAGGTCCATCAATAGCTATTAGTCAGGAAGGGTAGGAATGGTATCCCTAGCCTCTGTTTCTCAGGAGGTTGGTGATAGGGGAGGGAGGATTACCTATTGTGATCCCTCCCTCTGGAGCATCTGGTATTGGCCACTGTCGGCATGGGCTAGGGGATAGGGAGTTCACCTGGGGATGGCAGGGTGGTCGGTTCGAGTCCCGCCTCTCCCGGGACAGGACAGCCATCAGCCAGGTGGCCCTGATGGAAGGCAGGATAAGGGACGCCCTGAAGGTAAGGTGGGCGGGGTGGGTTCTGATGTGGCCTAAGGGATACAGCATTTGCATGGGGAGGTCAGGGCATAGATGGACCTTTGGTCTGACCCAGTATGGCCATTCTTACGTTGGATGCTACATTGGAAAAACAAGATAATTGGGAAACAAAAGTGCTTGCTTTTTAAAAAAGTGGTTCCCGTTTTATTGTGAAGCACAGTTGAAATCAAATTGCACTGTCACGTTGCTTTGGCTTGATGCCAGTGTAATGCCATGAATATCTGAGCAATATAATGGAGCTTTATTGTGTAATAATCTGACAGCTTCCATGTTGTGCCAATATATTGTGCTGCACATTTTCATGTGGTTTTAAAGTAGTGCATAAAAATGCTTATTCTAGCTGGAGAACCCTAACAAGTTTTCTAATAACAAGTAGAGTTCAAAGGAAAACATTTGCATAGGAGTACGCAGTTTGCAGAGGCTGGATGTGTCAGAAAAAGGTGTGAATTACGAAGTGTAGAGTGTGCCTGTTTTGTGCACTTTCACTGTTAAAGCTCTGGTTTTAATTTCCTGTCTCTTAAGCAGGAATTCGGGTTAACTGCTTGAGGTGACAAGCTGAAAAAAGTGATAGTGCGGTGCTTTTTAAGTGTATTAGAGTATTTACTGAGGGTTTTTGAGTAGATAAATTGCCTTTTTATAATGTGCTGCTATAAAACAAAATCAAATATGAAAAACGAAAGCTCAAAGCTTGTAAAGAACTTAGTGTAAAGTCATTTTTTAAAATTCTTTATAGCATTTAATTTTAGCGTTTTATACTTCCATTTTTATGTTGGGAAAGAGTTAAGAGGTGAGAGTTAATTGCATATAAAACAGTTTCTCTTCAACTATACAGTGATTGGTTTACACATTGCATCTGTTGCTGGAATATGTGGTGGTCATATTTAGCTGATATGGCGTATGTAAATTGTTTGTATCTTCCCCGTTAGTGCAGTTATGTTCGCCCAATAACAGAAGGGAGTCAAGATGTACTGTACAATAGCCATTCATTCTGAAAATGAGGACAGTTTGTTGTTTGTTCCTAAGAAGAGAATGGCGGATATGCTAATCTGTTCAGACAATACAGTAGTGGGTTAATTGAAACAAATTGTAAGCAGAAAAACAGTATGCTCAAAGGATATTGTCCTTTTCAAACAAGATGTTAATCTCCCTACCACTTGATGATGCATTTCCTCTGTGTGAGAGCAACTGATTTGGATTAAATGTCCACTTCAATTTAGAATTTTCACTTAATGTTAGGGAATCCTGGTACTAGTGCAAATAGCTCTCTCTGATGTAGCTTTAAGAGCAATCTCCCGTTCCCTTTCTATTAATGATCTGTATACCTCTGTTCAGCTCATAGCTTTCCAGAATGCACAGTGAAAGATGCAAGAAATTGAGCTTGTCTTCGTTGCAGAGTTAATTATTGTTGATCCTAATTTGAGTCTTTCATACAGACTTTTAACTCAAGTGTGGTAGTGCTCCCAACTGCAGTTGGTTGGTTACTGTTTGAGACTGTTCTCTGCTCTGTGCACTCAGTTCTGTGTAGTTGCTCTCGCTTGAGAGAGGCTAACTCAAAAGGGTTAATTTTATTGTACAAGTAAACAGTTACCTACCATAAAGACACAGCCTAAGATTCTTCACCCAAAAAGGTGTGGTGGTTTTTTTTTTTTTTTTTTACAGCAAGATCACAACTAACATGATTAGTTATTAATCTCACTTAAGAATCTCAGTGAAGTTGAAATACTGATAATTTTTACCCCCGTGTAGCTAGGTAAGTGGGGGCAATAGTGTTGAGGGTTATGTAGTGGCAAAAACTACAGTGTCTTCATTCCACTCAAATTTTCCTGAGAGATAACTAACGTTAGTTTTCTATTTTGCATTTTTGGGGAGAGAAGACCTAGCTCAACTTTGTGTTGCTCTGAAACATGGAGAAGTAGAGCCTAGTGGGAAGAAGCTGGAAGAAGGGAGACCTGTTTCACTCTTGGTATTCAGCTGTTGACTGTAGGGATAAAACTGACTACCCTGGAAACTTCATTGTACTTCTGTTGTTTGTCAGCAAAAGTTGCCCACTCTCCATTGATGATTTTTTGTTGTTGTTGTTGTTGTTGTTGTTGTTGCCTTGCCAGAGAGGGTGCGCTCTGAGTCAGGAAGTTGTCTATATTCTGCATGTTTTCTCAATCCTCTGTTTAGCAGAAGGTCAGTTTTGCATGAAGATGCTGTAAGTAAGCTGGCTTGACATCAGAAATCTCTTCTTGTGCTTAGAAACTCCTGTTCATAGTGGGACCTCTGACACATCTCTCACCTTGGCCCTGTTTGCAGCTTTGGGAATGTTCTAGAACTCATTAGAACACTGAAGTACAGTTTTTCCCTCAGCTGTTTCTGTGCATGTATTACCTGATTGCGTGGATTCGAGTACACATTTTTGAAAATTGTTTAAACATGGTTTTGGTCCTTTCCTGTGAGTGGCCAAACTGTTCAGAGCTGCCGTAAATTAGCATATGTAACCCGTGGGTTATACACGTTTTTTACAAACCCCACCCCCGTGGAGTATACATGTCTGCGGGGTATACAAGTTTATTTTTACTCATAAGCAGCTCTGCCCTATTAGAATTGGGTCAGCTCCATTCTGCTGCAGTGAGGGCCTGACGAGCTTCCAGCACACCTGCACTGTGCTCCCTGTTCCCCCGCCCGGAGGAGGGTGGGTTGCACCTGGCTGCGGTTGCACGGGGTCTGGGCGCAAGTGTGGCTCCCCTCCTGCAGGCCGGCCAGCTTGCCTGCGCTGTGCTGCGCTCTCCATTCCCCCCCCGCTGGCAGCAGGAAGGCTACCTAACAAAAGATGGGTGGAATGCAGGACATTGGCAGTTTATCCTGGTATGTGTAATTATCGTGAATTAGCCTGTAGGACCCGTGGGTTATACACATCCACGGGTAATCTAAAGGGTTTTTTTACACAGCAAAGAAAAACCGCAAGTTATACACGAGTGTGAGTTATACACGAGTGCAGGTTATATACACTAAAACTTGGTAATTTAATGAGGCTTGTGGAAATCATATTAAACTTAAACATGGAAAAAACACAACTCATTCTGTAAGATGAACAGATCTGTATCCAACTTATTCTTGGGCCACTTAGATGTTTTGCCTATCTCATGAGATCTGCCAAGTTATCTAACAGTGTTGTCAAAACTGCTATGTTCCTCTCTTGCATGTAGTTAATTATATATCAAATCAAGGTATGTCTGGGAGTTTAGAACACACTTATTTTGCTGCCAATATAGTATTTCCTTTCAAAAGAGAATTAAATGTTTGTGAAACTCAGTGGTCTGCTTTCCAACAAGGCTGGCAGATCATGCTGCTCATGAAGCAAAGGTGAATTCTGCTGATCTTTTTAGTTAACAGAAAATAAAGATTGAACTTTTTCCTGTTCTCCCACTCCTGATAATGTCTCTTCTCAAGATTAAACAGAAAATCTTGTTTTTAAATGTCTAGCCAAGTACCTTTTCTTAAATGATCCTGAGGCTTCAACTGCTGTTTTCTGAGTTTCTTCTGGTCGTCTTGTATGGGTCCATTTAAATGTAATGGGTTTCAGAAACCACAAATTATTGCGAAGGCTCTTAACTACTTTCAGTATGGAAATATAAAAATTATGTATTTTGTAGCTTCAGGCAACATATGGCAAAAATGTTGAAGCAATTTTAATACTAAACAGTGTGGTCAAGTATCTGTATAGAATTAATCCTCAAAAGACAAATATGACAGGATAAAACATGGAAACCACTTTTGAAGCTACAGCAATTACAGCAAGATACCATAGACTAAATATGATACTGGATCTGGGAAAGCACATGGACTGCATATTAAGCAGTCAACGAAATGAGGCACTTAACTGCAGTGACTGAATGGGTACAAACATTTAATTTACCAGAGACGTTCTTTCCAGTGGATTATGCTTTCACTTTTTCCTCCCCTTCTGCCCCCTCTCTTTTAGGTTAAAAACTGAAACTGCCTGGTCATAAAATGGTACAAATGAACTGCAGAGGAAGATGTAGTATTATGTTATAAATGTAGACTTATGAAACTCCATTTAAATGGAAGGTTACATATATGAGAGAGACAGGGCAGGTGAGATCTTATACTGGACCAGCTTCTGATGGGGAAAGAGATGAGGTTTTGAGCTTCACAGAGCTCTTCTTCAGGTCTTGAAAAAGGTAACCTATTTACATATATAAGTGAACAGTTATTACAATAGTAAATCATCATATTTAATTATGATTAAAATCAAGCAAAAATATCAAATTTCTTATTTTTTTAAATCCAAGATTATTTTTAATATTGAATTTTGAGATGGCCCTAAATAGAGCTCACAAAGACCTACCTTCACTAACCTTCAGAAAGAGAATTCTGAAGTAAGTGTCCTAAACCAGCATTTTTGCAGTACTATTTACTATTGGCCACAGTTGTTGAATTGCATCTGTTGCCTTGATAAGCATAGGATCTCTCACTTGGATTTTATTATTTCTACTGCAGAAGCACATTATCTCTGCTAACTTGAGTTAAACACTCATTTTTCCTAGTGAAAAGACAAAAAGAGCTTGAACTTGAGCTTCCCTCCATTGTGTAAAAAAGGACAGAGCCAGGGGGTTGCATTGATTAAGCTAATTAAGTTTAGCCCAATTAAAAGTATGGGGGAAATCTTTATCAGCTCAGTGTAAACTCCAGCTTGACCTTCTCTACACTTAAGGGTCACAGCTGTGGCTGAGTTTCTGGCCTTAGTCAGTTTTTTGCTACAAAGCCAAAATATGCCTCACCAAAGGACTCCAAGATGAACAGCACTGTAAAATAAGTGGAATAAGCTCAAGGGATTCTACCATGTATCCGTTTTCATGATTAACTGATAAGCCCAGACTTATCAGTTACTCTTAACGGTTACACATGCATACACCCCTCCCACTGTAGGGATGTGAAAGGTTAACCAGTAAGCATCACCCTTAACAGATGATGCTTAATGTTCTGGTTAATCTGTTAATCTTGCCCACAGCTTCCCATCTGCTGTGGGCAAGGGGCTCAGCTCCATGGAACCCACCACCTGATGTATTGCAGACAGGAACTGCTCCCGGTGTATGACGCAGCCCCTATCTGCAGTGGGCCTGGGCAGGGGAAGGGGGGCAGAGGCGCAGGGAGGGGCTGCTCTGGCCAGGCTAGAGTATCTTCTCCCTGTGGCAGGAAGCCACATTTGGGCTGGAGCATCCCTCCCTTATTGGTTAACCAGTTAAACATCGCATTTAACCAGTTAAGTAACGAAACGTGACTTTTACATCCCTCTGGCGGGGGGAGGTGGGAGCCGGAGCCCATGCAGAGCTGGCTTTTAAGCTGGCTCCCTGTATGTGCCAACTCCCAACCTACCTGCCTCCTACAGAGGCAACAGTGGTGGGAACAGGGGGAGAAGCAGGTGGGAGTTGGCTCCCTACGAGCATTGGCTCCCATGGAGCTGCCTGCCCAGCAGTGTGGGGAGGTTGGGCAGGCGGAGGCTGATACACGTGGGAAGCTGGTTCCCTGTGCATAATGGCTCCCGTGGAGTTGCCTCCCTACCTCACCCCCCAACTTCCCACAGAGGCAGCAGCACAGGGGGGCAGGCAAAAGTGGTGCTTGTGGGAGATGACTTAAAAGCTGACTCCCCACGAGCTTCCCCCCATCCTGTGCTGTTGCCTCTGTATCAGAGGCAGCAGCCCGGCGGGGTCGGGGAAGGGGGAGAGGTTGGGTAGGAGGAAGCCGGCAGGAGCCAGTACACACAGGAAGCTAGCTCTCTGCACATACTGGCTTTCATGGAGCTATCTGTCCCCTACACTGCTACCTCTCTTTCAGAGGGAGCAGCTGGAGTGCGGGGCAGGGTCCCCACAAGCACCAGCTCCCACCTGTCCCCCCTGCATGTAACTTTTAAAATTTCAGTGGTTTCATGTTTTCACAAATGCATGATTTTTAACATCCCTAATAAGCACAAGAAGGAAAAATGTATTCCCAAACTTAATTAGCTTAATTGTGATGTCTGGCTAAATAAAACATTGTCTAGACAAGTGTCACTCCTCTTTTTCAAAAATGTAAAAGTAAAAATATTACAGAAATATTTGTGCAGTTGTAAGTTTGATACTACAAATAAAAAGGGTTAGCTTTTGGAAGAAATTTTGAAATCGGAATTTAGATATTTAGGCCCAGGATTTATATGAGAAGGGCTGGAGTTGGTCCCTGAAACTCAGCAGGGATTGTTTTGCCACCAGCAGATTGTCACAAATTTTTGTTACCTTAAGGATGCCAGCAATTTAAATACTAACTTCCTATTTATGGTGTAAATACAATGTTCTGCCTGTATATATTTTTCCCATTCTTGCTGTTCAAGGCTGTCTACTCGAGAAAACTTGCTTTTCCAGGAATGATGCAGCTGCACTAGCACTGACAATGTCATACAGTAATTCAGCTTGAGCTCAGATGTTTTTCTAAATGTGTGATGAAAGTCTGCAAATTATTAAATCAGTATTTGATAGTGAAGCAGGAAGCTAGCTCATTGTTTAATCTGGAGAATCTTTGGTATGTTTGGATCATTGGCCAAACCTTGTTAGCCACAAACTGTGTTTAGAGCTGGCAAATACAATCTCATATATTTTCCTTTTAACACCTTTCACTTCCTCTGTATTTGAGCGCGATGTGCTTCGCTGTTCACTTCTGCACTTGCTATGCACATTTGGACATCCATGGAACTGTTCTCTGCAGGCAGCAGATTCATGCCCTATCTCCTGCTGCTTTATAATTTCTTTGCACTATCCAGACATTGTTGCCCCAACTCTTCCTATTCCCAGACATGGTCATTGTGGAAATTGCATCTTCTGTTAGTTGCATAGTTTGCAGGGTGTACTTAAGTTAGAACACTTATGGCTACCATTTAGCTTTTCCCAATGAGGCTTCTCAACTGTTTGCTTTCCTTCTCAATCTGTAGCCATCAAGAACTAACTATAGCAAAGGGAAGTTACAGTGCACGAGCTGCCTCACGAGAAACAGCCCAAGAATTTCATGCACCACAACTAATTAAAAAACCTGGACAATAACAATGTATTGGTGATGTCTGACCAAACTCCACTTTTTACTCCGCTAGTATTATCTAGTCTTGTTCCTGATGGATTGGCTCTGGAAGTAGCTGTACTCACAGGCATATAGTCAGCATATTCCTAGTGCTTTTTGGTGATTAAGCTGCATTTATTTACAAGCATTATATTGTGAAAGGGAAAATGTAGTTTCTTACAAGGCTTAGCTTTTCTGTAGCTAATCAATGGGTCTAAACCAGTGTTTCTTAAACTCTTTAAGACCGAGGAACGCCAAACAATTTTTTTTATGAGGAACACCAAGGGTTTGTTAAGGGGAAAAAAAGGTTGGGGGAAAAAGGGTTGGGGGGAAGTTATTGGGGAAAAGGGTCAGGGAAAAGAAAAAAAAAAAGTCACCTGTTGTTCTCCGCGGCACACCTTCGACTGCCTCGCGGAACACTGCTGTGCCGCGTAACATAGTTTAAGAAACACTGGTCTAAACTCTTCTCTCACTTTTAGAGGCTGACTAATACTGGTATCCTGGAACCACAGTGCAGTGGTGCTCTCCCATGGCTCTGTTCAACAGTATCTGCTCATGGAATCCCTTCAGAGTGTCTGTTCTCCTCCAGGGTTACACTCTCTTGCTGGGGTAAGCCACTTGGCTTCACCGCCTCCAGGGACTGCACCTCTGAGCCTTCAGCATGCCTGTCTCACTCTGAGAGCTCCCCTCAGTGAGTCCACTTGAATTGGATCTCCGGGGGAGACTTGTACACCCCAGGAGAACAATGCAACCCTGACCTCTTTAGACTGGAGTGACTCCTGGACAGTGATGTAAAATGGAAGGGTTTGTTAAGTTTGGAGTACCCTTAGGTTAGCAAGGAGAATGGAAAACAGCCAAGTCCCTCTGGGTCTGGGTGGAGCCCAGGGCTCTTCATTTCAGCTCCCAGTCCTGAAGCATCCTTGCTTACAGTACCAGTAAGGATGTGAATGTTCTGTCTGGGGCAGGCCCAGGTGCCCTGCAGGCAGAGGCTGCTCCAGCCCAGTGGAGGATGAGAGGGGGGCATTCCAGCCCAGCTGGGCTGGAGCAGTTCCTTGCCCCTCTTTAATTGGTTAACCAATTAAATGGGATTTTTATATCCCTAGCTTCCAGCAGACCATGTCCCACACAGAGCCACTCCCTTTGGCCCCTCAACTCTTTTGTTCTTCTTACCTAGCTATTAGTCACTTGATCCTTTCCTGACTTGCTCTCTGTTCATCAGCTTGCTTCCTGCAGAGGGCCAGGGCTGTTTGCTACTTAGTAGCAAATCACCAGACCATTGTCAAGACCCAAGCCCCATCTGGATTTTTGTTCAAAGAAAATCTTGCAATACATAAGGGAAACTGAGGCACACATAATATGCACACAAAATATTTTCTGAAAAATCAAGTTTCACTTTACATGAAATAAAAGCTGTCCCTTTCTGCTGCAAAGATGTCTTTCACAATGCAACTTTCTGCACTACAGATATATTGAGTCAGGAAACCAATCTCAACATAAGGCTTGTCTACGTGGTGCCACAGTCTGGATTAAAGGATTGTGAATTGCAGAGAATTCTAACACACTGCACTCTTGAAATTCCCTCTGTAGACCCTGCTGGCTCAAACTAAAAGATACCTAGTTGACCTTGATGTAGTGCCATTTCCAACAGTACTGTGCCGTGTGAATGGGATAATTTTTTAGTTCATGCCAGTGGGATCTATGTGGGGCAGTTAGCGCACGATAGGCAGTTGGGCCCATTATGGTTCACCGCCATAGTCCGGACTGCCTAAGTTCAGTGACCAAGATATAGGGACATGGAGAGTAAGGCATTAGCTTGATTACAGAAGATTTTTTAAGTTTCATTGTTTCAGCTTGTAACATACAGTGTAGTAACCAGGTTCCTTGATAGAGCTGGTTTGGTACAGTGGTTGGACTTTTCATAAATGCAGTGCTACTTTGTAAAAAATTCTGTGTAGGTAGGAAGCAGGCGAATGTGTTACATGTACTGTTGCCTGAAACTCTCATCTGTTTCAAAGCTTTTAGGACCATTTCATAAATACAAGTAATGAGATCATAAGTCTCCTCAGAGGGGCGAGACACTGTCTTTAAACTTTTCCAAGACAACTTTTTGCCTGTCAGCAAGACATTCCTGCCACATTGTGCATATTGGGAGATAGTGGGGTTGTCTTTTGCCCATTCATCCTTTGAATTCTCTTAATTTCTCAATCATTTACTTGTGTAACCGTTGAGGTTGGGCAGATGATTCCGTTTGTGTTCAGTGTTGCTACAACTGGATTTATTACCTGTCAAGGGAATGCTTCACACACACTCTGGGGATTCATAATTACGAACCTTTAGAAATGCCCCGTCTCTTAAGTCGTGTCTGCAGTCGGCCCCTGCAGAATTAAGCAACTGTGGTTTAAGGATAACTTTTGCTAAACTGCCTTCTAGAAGGATGTTTTCTTTGTCCAGTGTTTGCTGGATTTAAATTTTATTATTCCAGTTATAGTGGCCAGCCAAACCTAATCTTTAGAATGGATTAATTTGCACCAAATGACAAGAATGTTCAGACTTTCAAGAGGGTAGATACACTTAGACCTTAGAGGCACTTCATCTCCACCCCCAATTTCAAATGACAAGTTAAATATTTTATGCTATACATGCAGTTATATTTTTACCAGAAAGTCATAAACATTTCCAGCAAAGTTCAGTTTAATATGTTTTGCTGAAAGGTGTTGCCTCTTTCTCTTGCTAAGAGACACATTTTAATTTAAATAGGAAGACAAGTTAGTAGGCTGTCTAGCCCTTCTCTGTGGAAGAATGTGCAATCCTCATATCTGTGGTTTATCTACGCTTTAGGTGCAGGAGCTTTATATTCAAATATTGAGAAGCAGTCACTGTGAAACATACATTTCTCAATAAGCTAGTATTCAAGTGGTATCCCTATTCTGCACAGTACTGTAAAAGCTCACATAGCAAGGAGTAAACCTATGAATTATAATTCACAAGTTAACTTGACATCCATTCAAGGATGCCTTTCCTTAAACAGTGATATTTGTGATACACATACATAGTATAGGGGTCCATTGTCAGGAACAGCTTATTTCCTCCACTCTTATAGGTCAAACTCTCTAAAAGATGTGACACTTCACTGTTTAAATTTACCAGACTAACAAATTGGCAGTGGCAAAGACCTATGAGATCATCTTGTTGATCCCCTGTGTCAACACAGAATTGTTCTCTACAGTGGCTTTCCAGTGCTTTGTTTGGCTTTAAATAAGGATTTCACAATTTCTTTTGGCAAATGATCTAATTGATCTCACTTTTACAAAATCTTTCCTGATTCATTCTAAATTCCCTTGGATTACATTCATCCCATCACTCCTCTGAATTTGACACTCAGAAGCAATGCATTTATTCCAGTTATTGTACTGGTGTTAGTATCTGGCTTACAGTTTCTGACATTGCTGATCCTACTGTGAGAGGGTGTCAGGTGGTTTACAAATGCAGTCTGTTTTAAAAGTATCGTGAAATATAGACACATTGTACGAGATTCAAAATACTTTTCATCCTGTGAAGATTCCTTTTGTTACAGTAAGCTGAAAGGGTGCAGTGTTTTTAAGATGGTGTTCAGAGTATTTTTATTCTTGATGTACGTAAGGTGATGCATTTTAAGGGCATTTGAACTTATAACATTAGCTTCTGATGAGAGAATTTGTATCGTATTGTAAAACTTGTTCAGTGTATGAAATCTTTGTGTCATACCTGCTGTAATGCTCCTTCTTTGCTCCTTGTATTAGACTGCCAAGAAGAAACCTCGAATTGCTTCCAAATGTTCACTGCTTGGATTTGGATGAGGCTCCCACATTTAATTGACATTAAGAATATGCTAAGCTGGCTATTCTTCACAAATCATTTTGTTATGACTGGACTAGCTCATGCTAATTTTGTTTTATTATTTCCCTGTCCTCCTTTCTTATTTCATAAGAAAAATATGTCTCAAGCCAGAGACAAGAGCAAGAATGGTTTAACTTTTCTTGCACATTTTTATGGCTATTATAATTACTGTTGAAATTGATCTTGGTTCTAAACTATACTTTAACATATGATTTTTCTTTCATACGTTTTAGGACATAATTTCAGACTCCATCCTAAATCCCACAAAATGAAAATGTTACTCTTGCTTGAAAATGCCTGACACACAAAGATTTATACTTTTATTGAGCAGTATTACTATGATGTCAACCCTGTGACTTTTGTAGGACCTCTTTTTCGCCACCGTGAATCTGTAATAATGCTTTCTCCTCGGTGTGTCACTTCATACATCCTGACTGACTTTATTCATTCTATTAGAAAGCAGTAATATTACTGTTGTGTTCTGCATCCTTTGAAGATGTGGCTGTAATTAACTGTTTCCTTTCTTTCTAGCGTTGTTCCCCTTTTAAGAGAGTCCATTGGAATCTTAATGCAGCGAACTCCGCCTTCCCTGGAAAGCATTCTGCCTCAGTGCTATCAGAGGGTGAGCTGTTCCAGTTCAGGATATTTTTACACAAGATTTAACTACTAAATGAATAAGCAATAAAGGTTGGACTTCTTGAGGGTGTTTTGGAATGTTTTCCTAACAATAAATCCTCAGAAGATTTGTTACCTCTATCCTAAATGTATACAAATGAATGAATGCTTATTTAGAAATGGTCAAAGGCATAACAAAAAACAGGATTTGACAGTCTGAAGTAACAAATTCTACATAGTCTGCAGTCCCAACTGAAACTGCATATTTTGAAATAATTTGCTGTTTTGTAGTATATACTTTTGGCTTGGAATAGATCTCAAAACCATTATTAAATGTATCTTATCACAAAATGTAAGCCTATTAGAGAGCAGTATAATGGAAATTTTGCAAGAAGGCCAGTTGGATCATTGTCCATAGAATATATGGTTGTTCTCCAGTTCTGAACTGATGTTTAGCGACCATTGCTTTGACTAGTACAAGGATTTTTAGCAATATTTTTTTCCCCATCTGGTGCAGTGACCGTAACCTTTTGTAAGAAGTGTTGAGGCACATTAAAAACATTGGAAGGAAATACAAAAGGAAGGTCATAGTTTGCATTTAGCAATGTGTCTCTGACACGTATACAGTCCTTTGTGTGTTGCATATGTTTTGTGTGTCATGGAATGCAAGCATGATGCATCTACCAAAGAAATGTCCTTGGTGCCCTCCCACACCCCTCCCGCACCCCTCCGGCTGAGATGTCAGTTGGGTGCATCTTGAGTACCCTGAAATAACTGTGTGCTTTCTTCCTTGCTTCAAACAATAGTTTTTAGAAAGGAGTGAAGAACACTTCTTCCAGTGAAGAGAAGGTGTAATACAGCTGTAGTCTGGTGGAGCAGTTGTGTTGATATATGCTCTCAGCTTTTCCATTTAACTCTCTCCTCATACCCATGAAGACAAAGTACTAATTTTGATGAGAACTCACTAAATACTCTCGTGAAGAGGAGACTATTGCCTGGCGCTTCTTTTAACAATTTGCTATAAAGGAAAACAAGAAATAATTTTTTTAATGTTTGGTATTTTAGGTTCAGCAGTTGCAAGGAGTTTACAGTTTACATGATCCACACTTCTGGACTCTGTGTACTGATGTTTATATAGGGACCTTGAAACTATTTGTAGCTCCTGATGCTGATGCCAGATGGATTTTAAGCCAAACTCACAATATTTTTACTCAGGTATGTCTCTTATTAATAGAAACTCAGAATACAGTAGCATGATTGGATACCATGGTGGTGTGTGAGAGAGAGAGAGAACATGGATATAATAATAAAATAGAGCAACAACAGGTTTATAAAAGTAACAGCTCTGTGTTCTGTCTTTAACCACAAACCAAATACTGTTGTTTAACTTGTCATTGTTAACTCCAGCTACCAGAAACAGAATGGTTAAACTGAAACCTGTTCAATATATGTAGCCTATTCCTCTTCATCAGTCTCTTTATTGCCTCTGTGGAGACAGGACATGAGAATGCTGCAGTCTCAGATGTGCGTTGAAGCCCTATGTTATTGTATCTTAGTCACAGAAACTAGCCCGATTTCTGCATCCATTGTGATGCCTCTGTATCAACGTTCATTTCTGTTGATTTAAGTCACATTTTGTGCCTGCTTTGTTGCTTTTTAGCAACTTCCAGGTGGTGGTAGTCTCTAAAGCAGTGGTCTCCCACATTTTTAAGCATGAGATCACTTGGAATTTAAGTGCAATCCAGGATCTACCTCAAACCCAAATACCCTTGCCCCATCTCCTTCCCGCCCCTTCTCCAAGGCCTCACCTCTGCTCACTCCATCCTCCCACCCTCTCTCCCCCATCCTCATTCACTTTTTATCAGGCTGGGGGTAGAGGGATGGGGTGTGAGGGAGGGGGATGTGGACTCTGATCTTGGGCGAAAGGATTTGGAGTGTGGGGAGGGGTTCTGAGCTGAGTGTGGGTAACCAACTTGCACAGAGATGCCTAGCTAATCATGGTGTCAGAAAAAGTAATCCTGATGTGACTCTCTCCAGGGACTGGCTCTTGGTCTCGTCTACTCCAGCAACTGTGCCCTCCCATTACAGCTGTGTTTTACTGTAGTCGCTTTCAGTCTTGATTCTTGGGTGTCCGCAGACTAAGATTTCCAAAAGGGTCTGCACCATTTGAAATTTTTTTTAAGGCTCTACAATAAAAGGCTGAAAACCGTTGGTTTACTGGAATAACACAGTTATGAAGCAATAGTGGGAGGCTTGAGACAGAACTTTAACAGGACTTGGACCTACTGTATACAGTTCACTTCTGCTGGAAATAATGGCTCTGGGACCTCTGCCCATTTCTAGAACTCAATGCAAAACTCAAATTTATTTGGCTTAGTTTTTCTGGTGGGCAAAAAAGTGTGCAAAAGTGCATGTGTTCTCTGCACAAACAAAACTATAACGAAGTTCCTTCTACTACAAGGTATGAAGAAAGTAAGGGATTGTTGTCATTTCTAATCTTAAATCCTCGTGATATTCTCTGAAGCACTGATAGTGTGGAGAGAGAGAGCAGCATTTAAATATCTAGGTAAATAGTAAGGGATGAAACCTTTCGTATGTGGGTTTCAAATTTAACTTACCTTTCAGTTGTTACTTTTCTTGCCCTGTTGTATAACGATTGGATGTTTAGTAAAGTACTGTCAGGTTATTAGTGATGTAGTAATACTGAATGTGACACACGAGTACATTACATGATGATGAAAGGATGATCCCATAGACCTATGATTTAACTTCAATAAGATCATCAGTAAAGAGAGACAGAATGCGGGAAGGAAGGGAGTTTTATTTGGGCACAAATATTAATCAGTTAGGAAAAAAGGAATTGCCTGCGTGAGTTAAAAAGATGTTTGTATAAATGTTCTTTTCAGAATTTTCTCCAGTGAGAAAGTGTTAACTATGTCTTTCTACCTGGTCCTGGATACCACATTGGCAGTAGCCTTATTTTATGGTGCTATGAAGTGTTTGTACATCTGGTGATGTTTCTAATTATCAGGCTAGACAAAGCTTGGGTCCTTGGGGTTTATTGTGGCTCATGGAAATAATTCCCAACTAGGACCTCTTCCTTTGAATTGTTTCTAATGCATACAGCATATGTAGTAGTCCCTAGGGCCTGGCTGCACATGAAGCAGATGCACTGCCTGAGTAATTTTGTCATCTGTAAATTTTGCTACCTCATTACTCTATCTACTTTCCGTAACTTCATTTGCCTTTCTATAATGGGGTCCATGTTGTCTGAATCTGCTTAATACTAAATTTTATTATATGGCTATGTTCTGGTATTTACTTTCTAACAGACACTTCATGTGGTATGTGTATTTAGGAAGCACATTGGTACCTCTATCAGTGCTGCCTCCATTTTTAGTGAAAAGATGTTTTTGAGGCCTTTGTTGCACTGAATCCTGAAGCAGGTGAACTTGAGCTAGTAGAAATAAATTCTTATTTATATTAGCTCCTTACGTTCTACCTCTGTATGTTGGAACATAAAGAGGTTGTGCACTGATTCCAAGTATACTCCTAGAATCATGCCAGTAAATACATCTGCTACATGAGAAGTTTCAGCACGTATGGATCTAGTTCGGCAAGTAACTAGGAGCCAATAAAATAGCGAATGGGTTGGACAGTTGAGTCTTAAGACTACTTACATATGTAGGAGGGCCAATTCTTATAAAGGCTAGTCTGGCTGTGGGAGCAATCTGTCTGTATGGTCAGATTTGTAATTACTTTGTCATCTCAAACTCCCAATTAAAAAGATTGTTTTGCTATTGAAACATCAACTATTCTGTATGTTGGTAATATAGGGGTTGGTATCAAATTAACTTAGGAGAAATGATACACCTTCCTGCCCTTTTGATATGAAGGTATAGTTGAACAAACATTTTTTGAGCAATAGTGGAGATCATTGGATGTCCAATATTTTCAGTACTGTTATGAAACAAAGTCCACTGCACATCATGGCCCCAAACAAGTTAAGCTTTCTCAAGTGTGGTCACAAGATACAGTGACATCTAAAAAAGACCTGTTCCTAAAGCTATACGCCAAGTCAGTGCAATTCTCAGGTTTTATTCTAGAGTATGGCACCATTATGGTATGATGTCTAGTGATGTTAGTGTAATTGAACAGCACAAATTGTTACTGATGACACAAATATTCGATAGTCCTTGGAGGCAGGGTCGGCAGCCAGGGTGTTCCAGCCCCACTCCTGGGGAGCCCCCTGCTACCCTGGGATGGCAGGTGGGAGCCAGTCCATGAGGGGAACTGGTTTAAAAACCAGGCTCCCACACAGATTGACTCTGCATTGCTGCCTCTGAGTCTGAGCTCCCCACAGGTCCAGGCTCACTGCAGACAGGGGCTGCTCTGTGGGATGCCGGAGAAGCCCCTGTCCATGAGGATCTCGGATTCCTGTGGACAGGGGCTGCTCCCGACATCCCGCGGAGCAGCTTCTGTCCACGGTGAACCTGGGCCTGCCACAGACAGAGACTGTTTTGCGGCGGCCTCCCTCCACCATAGGGTGGTGGGAGGAGGAGGTGGCTCTGTGGAGCTGGTGATGTGGGAAGCTGGCTTAAAAGCCGGGTTCCCCCCAGCCCTGGCTCCTGCCTGTCCCCCTGCCGCTGCCTCAGTAGGAAGTATCAAAGCGGGGGAACAGGTAGGTCTGTGGAGCTGGAATGCATGGGGAGTTGTTTAAAAACTGGCTTTCCACACGTATTGGCTCCTGCCTGTCCCCCGCACTCTCCGTGCTGCTGGCTCAAAAGCTGGCTCCCCATGGGTAACAGCTCCTGCCTCCCCTTGCTGCCTCTGCAGAGGGGAAATTTGTGTAGTCCACAGGTTTAACTGATAAACCTAAGCTTATCAATTAATTGTGTAATTGGCAACACGTTGACTTCCCTAATGCCTACATGAATCACACCAGTATAAAATAACATAACAATTTAAACTTTTATAATATCCTGTGTGGATACTTTATTTCATAGTAGGTATGGCTTTCTGGCTTAGGCCTGGTTTACACTAGTTTAGACTGGATTTAGTCACATAAGGTCGATTTTTCTAAATGATGTGTCTGCACTACCAAGCCTGTATCATTAGCCGTAAGGGGTGCTGAGGTCAATTTCGGGTACTCCTGCATTTATGAGGAGTAATGCCACTTGCAAGCTTGCCTGGTTGAATTTAGAGTAGTGTAGATGCAGCATTGGTGAAAATCGAGGCCTCCAGGAGGTATCCCACTCTGGCCAGAACTTATGCCTCTCCTACTTTGCAGGTGAACAGGAAAAGCCCTGGGAAAGTTTGCATTTCATTTCCTGTGTGGTCAGGGTTGAGAACACATCCCAGAGCAGGCAGCACACATGGCCATGGCTTCCAATACTTCAAGTCCCATGAGTTCCAGTTCCTAGGGGGCACAAAAGAGAGCCAGCATGGGGTGTGCAGGCGATCTTGGACCTCATCAAGGTGCAGGGAGAGGAATCCATTCTCTCCAAGTTCTGAATCAGCAAAAGAAATGCTGATATCTTTGCAAAGATCGCAAAGACAATGGGGGAAGAAAGGATACTTCAGGGACACCCAGCAGTGCAGAGTTAAAATAAAGGATCTATGGCAATCCTACCACAAAACAAAGGAGGCAAATGTTTGCGGTGATCCACCAGACCTGTCCATGCCATTTCTGTGACCAGCTGCATGCGATCCAAGGGGGCTTTGACCCGCGAGGACAGTGTGGTGGCAGAGGGGGAGGAGGACAAGGAGAATGGCTTCATAGTTCAATCTATATCACATCCTTATGTTTTGCTCCACTTGAACCGGCATCTGTTCCAAGGGTTAAAAACACACATTAGACTCTTTTAAAAATCATGTGACATTTTTAGAGGCCTTTTTTAACCTTGTAGAAGCCCTACACATCTTTAACTCCTGCACTTATGCATTTCCCTTTTTAATGGATGTTTGACTGTTTGGCAGAAGTATTACATAGAACAAGCTATCAAGCAGATTTGTTTGTTCACCAAATAAAGATAAATATAATGGCATTTGGAACTGGAGTATAGTTGTATGAGTGATTTTTTTTTTTTTTTTTTTTTTTTCCAGTTTTCTAATTCTCCCTCTTTTATTTACAGGCAGGAGTGAGACAGCTTTATATACAGCTTGACTTTGCAGCCATGTAGAGAACATCATAAATTGTGCTCTTTGGACCAAAGTTTTCTGGTACTGTAATGGTATAAAACATTGTACTCGTCAAGACAGAGCCACCCCAGCCCAGTTAATCAAGACCAAATAGACTGCTGCCTTTTGGCTACTTCTGGAGTTCACATCAAAGGAGTAAAAGCTGAAAGGATGTCCTGGACTTCTGGTCTTGTATTTTGTGTCCATCCTCTCCCCCTCCAGCTGTGTTAATTTTTTTTTTTTTTTTTTTTTTTACACTTACTACAATTGTTCCAATAGGAAACTAAGATTTTGGGACTATAATCCCTGGGTCATGTCTTTAATGAAGGGCTTGTCTAAACAAACAATTTCATAGCAAGCTGAGGTCTGAATCTATTCTGCACTAGCCTGTTGCAAATTGCCCATGTGGCCCCTACTGATATGCATTAACAGTTCATTAATGCACTTTGATCTAGTTCCATTCTAAAGAGGACTGGATCTAAGTGCATGTCAGCAGGGATCATGTGGACACTTAAGTCTTTGACAGTCTAGCACTGAGTAGATTCACACCTTATCTTGCCACAAACTAAATGTTCATGTAACAAGCCTGAAGCTGCTCATTCCCACAAAACCAGTGTTATCACAAATTGGACCGCTGTCTTGTACATAATGCCACAATTAGTGGCATTCTTCATTAGAATCGTATGTTTGTAAAATTGTTTGTACTTTGCAAACTTAATGAACCAAACCATATTGGGTTTTCAAAGTGCCTTTATATCAGAAAAAGTATTCGCCAGCATTGATGTGGAATATAAAGAGGTTTTATTACTTTTATGGTTACAACTTGTTCACTGTCGTCTTGTTAGTGATGTATGTGACTATATGTAGTTGCGTAATTGTAGATTTTTAGACTCCCTTTTACTGTTGCATCTTATCAAATGAACTGGAGTTAAATTTGTTTAATTTACTTTACAAGTTAAAGCTTTTGTGAGGAAACTTGCTTTCAAAACATCTGTCTATTTAATGCATATTATCCTAAGAGTTGTTTTAACCAAATTAAACATTCGACCCTGGGTCAAAATCTATGAATGAAAGTTTCTCAATACTGTTATAGAAGTTGTAGCTCAATAACCATGTTCATAAAATCACCATGCAAGAGAAGCAGTTACAACATAATGATAGTAATTGAAGAACTGTTCTGCTTTTTTTTCTTTCAGACTTTTTTTTTTTTCTGTTGAAGCTTGCTGTGAAAATTAGTCTGCTAGGTTTTAATAGACTATTAAAAAGGGTGGAAGTAGTTACTGTGTCTAACCCTAAACTAGGGAGAAGGAAAGGAAAGGAGCTGTTCCTGGGAAATGTATCTGCAGTGGAAATGAGGACTGTTGTATGAGCTATGTAAAGTCACATTTTCTTAGCTGACATGTTTGATTGGGACTTGAGCATGATTTTTCTCATCAATGTCTTGTGTGTTTCTCCACACACACGCAAGTGTCCAACGAGCAGTTTCCAGAAACACCCCTAAACCATCTATTTTTGACACTTTTATATATATATTTACATTTTGTACTGAAAATGTTAAATTCCTGAGACAGTCCTACAACACCTGTATTATAGATGCAATGCTTCTACTAAAATTAGATTAACTACAATTATCAGTGCTTAATGAAGTTTCCTATTCTGTTTGAATTCAGAGACTGAATAGAAAAGAGCCATTTTGATTTCCATATTTGAGGCTGTTAGTTTCAATGGGACATAGAGCAAGAAAAAGGAAGTCTCATTTTTATTAATCAGAAATAAATTTGCTAATTGAGGGAAAGGGTTTGAATTAATACATTTACACTTAATGTACAGTGTTTTGTGGCATACAACAAAACAAGAATGCTTGTTTGAAAAATCAAATGTGCTGACTGGTACAAATTCTAGATATTTTTCTGATACAAATATTAATACTTCCTTGTAACTGAATAAATACCCAGTAATGGATAGTTCTAAAATCAAGGAGCATTGTAGTTCTAATCAATTCAACTTCAGTCATAATTGATGAGTATTGAGTTTAATAGACACTATAGAAATTCCTAAGATGGAATTGAAGGGATGGTTTGTATAGTGCAATGGCTTTGCTGCAGATGTTAGACAGTTTTTGTTTTATTCCTCCTGTACTACACTCTCTCTATATTTTTATATATGAAAATGCTGCTCGATTGCTCATCTGTGCCTTGAATTGAGTTTGCCAGATTGATGTAGATATACAAGTGCTGAATGAACTAATTATTCTTAATTTGGGATTCAAACCCCAAAGCAAGATCTCTTCCATTGCTTCTGTAATATCAGGCAGACCATGGTCTGTGGGTACTGTCTTTAGTTTGGGGGGATCTTTTACACATTCAATAATGTAACAATTTCTTGATCTTATGGATGGTGATCTCTCCCTTTGAGCCACCATTTTAGAAGACGACCCAGCCTCCTTCACCTAAATTGTACATGCCTTGAATTTCAGGTTTACTGTTTGGCATGATTATTCCTTTCTTTGAGACTTGCAGCTTTGATTTGTCTCTGGGCTGATGAGCAAAGCTTCCTAACTTTCATAGAATACTTTTAACACTAGCCAAATTACTGGGGTAGGCCACTCATTGTGAATGTTTTAGCTGAATGTTAGTGGGATGTGTTCAGTTGTTGTGACTTGCTAAATGTCTTATTGCAAGTGAGCAATTGCTTGCATGTTAGTGGTTTTCTCATGTATTTTAAAAGGATTCAGCATTGTCAGAAGGCTAATCGGTCTTGCCAAAACAGTATTTAACTGAGGATATAATCAGTTTTCTGCATACTGAGCTTTAATGAAAATTGCTCTTTGAGCTACTTTGTAAAAAAGATTATATTTCTTTCTTGCCTAGGAAGATCTATAATTTGAGACTCTTGGGGAAGGGGGAAGAGAAATCAGGCCTATGGGGTCATGCTTATGGGAAATGCATCTGTTTTTACAAGCACGTTGACTGTCTGTGTCACATGTGGGATGGTTTTCCATTTTATAGCAAGATGTATATAAGTTCCACATTTGTTTTTATAAAACGTAATTTAAGTATGAGGATAGTGTATGGAAGCCAGTTTGCTGTGGAGCAAGAGGATTATGTTATTTTAAACACTTGACTTTGTTTGGCTGAGTAGATTTACTTTAAAAGAATGTGAGTAAATTGGCCAAAAGGTGGCAGAAGGCACACCCTGTAGCATGAAGTCCAAACAGTGTTGGTTGGGTAGCTTTCCTATTGGCACTTGGGCAGTATAGAGGCTAACACATACATTATATACCTTCAGGATGCTGAATCTTGAGCTAAATCTGATGGATTGTGGGGTAGGATGCCTATAAGGGGCAGGAGTCAGGCTATCCAGCCACTGTATTGTAGGTCTTCTGGGAAGTCTTTCTTCCTGCTTCTAATAGTGACAATTACTTTTTAAAATCTACTAACGAACTGTTAGGTGAGTTGGAATTGTTGAAAGCTATAGATCATGTGGGTCATCTTAAACCCATGAAATGCTGAACATCAGTGACTATTTACAGTTGTTTTATAGTTCAGTTGCTGGGTTTTAGTAATCCGAGTTTCATCTTTTGTGCTTATTTGAAACTGTTAGATGTCCAAAGATGACTGAATTCTTGCAGAAGATAATCTATTTTAAGAATGAATTGGGGTGGGGGTGACTCTGCTTATGGAAGGAAAGGGAGGTTCCTGGTATTAGATTCTGAATCAGTTTGTTCTAGTCTAGTTTTCTTTTCATACAGTTAAAACCTCCTGTTTTCAGGCCAGTATGATTGTATTTCTTTGACTGAAGACTATATAGTGACTTCAAGCAAGTTCACAAAGCACAAGCTTCATTATAGTAGGAACTATGTAAACCCTTGCTAAATTTCACTTTTCTAATTGGCAAACTGTCAACCCAGCAATCGCATCTAACTTGCCAGGAAGGCATAACAGCAAGGTGCTACAGTGACTCATTAGAAATGTGTATAAAATTATTACCTACAATGTTGCTTAGCACTGAACATAATGTGGAGGAAAGTAGACCATCTATAAGAGTTTACAATCTGATCCTGTAAACACTTGAGTAAAGTTATACTATGTACAGGAGTGGGCACCAAGTGAGAAGGAGCGCAAGTAAATCTAGTAGAGTGTTTCTTAAACTTTTTCAGACCAAGGAACACCAAACAATTTTTTTTGAGGAACACCAAGGATTTTTTGTTGAGCAAAAAATAAAAAAAAGGGAGGGGGAGTTATTGAGCGAAAAAAGAAAGTCACCTGCCCCTTTAAGGGTGGCCATTTTGAACTCTGTTGTTCTCCGCGGCATGCCTCCACGGAATGCAGTTCAAGAAACACTGATCTAGTATCCTTACTACACTACAATATAGATTTAACCAGTACAAAAATAAGCAAACAGTACATTTTAAAAACGAGCAGTCCTATGGTGCCTTAGAGACTAACACATTTATTAGGCCATGAGCTTTTGTGGGTAAAACCTCCCCATGAAAGATCATGACCTAATAAATGTGTAAGTCTCTAAGATACCACAAGACTGCTCATTTTTACAGTTACAGACTAACACAGCAACACCTCTGAGACATTTTACCAGTACTTTTTTGTAATGAATTGTTGAAGTAATCTGCATTTGATCTTTTTCATTAGAGAAGTTCTATATCTGAAATTTTAAAATCTAAATTGTTGTAGATAGTTCTGGATTCTGGTAATACCCAGGCAGCCTAATTCAGAGGTGGAAGCACTTTGTGTTTGAGTTGATTTGTTTTTACTTTTAATTTTTAAGAATTAAACCTGGGTAGAGAAGAGAGGAAGGAAATACCCACCAATTCAGTACAGGTGGTAACTAACAATGTTTTGTGGAGATGCAAATGAGATACCAGCTTTTGAATAGCTTTGCTCCTTCAGATTTCACCTATTAAGCTAAATTGCTTAATAGAATTTACAGGAAGAACAGATCAATACGCTACTCAGTGTACCTTTACTCACCTACTGACCTGCTACTGCATAATTCAACTGTTTGAGAGACTTTCAGGCTTATATGAAACAAAAAATATAACTTTAAATAGGCATGAGACTCCTAAAATACATCTAAGACTGTTTTAAGTAACATTTCAGATCAGCATCTTTATTTGTGAATAACCTTGTCCCATTTTCAATTAGCTGTAATGATTATATTTGGTATGACAGCTGCATTTTTTTATGTTTAAGGAATAAAATAGAGGAGCTTTCTTTAACAGAGTTCTCTCATTGTTAACACTCGTTTTGCAAAAACAAAATGTGGTTGTCTTAAACTCCACCTTCTAAGGCTGCTGCATTGCATACAATAATACTGCTACTCACTCCTGCCGTGGTTAATTTCCCCTCCACCCCCCATGACCTTTTTCTTCCCCTTTTCCTCAAAGCCCCTCTGTTGGTGATTATCCGTAACTGGCCTTTACAGGCCAGAGGTTGCTACAGTACTCGCCAAAAAATGCAGGGCATTCTCCCAGTATCTGCTAGCAATTGAAAATCTTTCAATGTGTGCAATTACAGAAAAATCTACCTTTCAGATTTAGTGAAGCACACCTGAAGTGTAAGTTGCTGCCTGGGGGTAATTTTCTTCTACACAGAATGTTTAGTGGAAGCACTGTTGTGTAAAGAAATTCGCTTATTTCACTTCCCACATATACAAAACTCCTTAATGGTAATATGTGCCAGGATCTTGTTCAAGAATTGAAATTAATAGCTATCAAGAGGGCGGGCTAGCACATGAAGGAATGTGAATGAAAAAATTGCCAAAATTATTCCTAGCAACTGCCTTTCCAGTTAATTTTCAAATACATGAAGTACTCTTATTGGTGTGCTTAAAATTTAATAGTATTAGAACATCTCAAACAAATGTTTGATTACTTAACTGCAGACTAAAGTTGTGGAGACTGTAAACTGTACCTTGGTTTAGAAATGCTGAAGTGAAGCCATTATGAATTGCCCCAAGTGCAATGTTATAATTTTTAATGTAATCTTTTTACTTCAGTGGTAAAATACCTTTGGTTATTTTTTTCCCCACATTTGCTTCCCTGTTGTACATAAGTAAAACGTTTTATCTGATGTATTTGAAAAATTTGGGATCAAATTTCCTTTCAATAAAACTTGGTTTAAAAAACACCCTCTCTATATTTTTCTGCTGTGATTAGCTGATAAGTAAGGATGTTGAAAATCCATGTTGTAGAGCTGATTTTTTAAGAACTTCAATTTAATATCAAGTTGTACATTTACTGGATGGAAACTCCTCTTAAACTAGCGTTTGTATAACAGTTCAGAACGGATGGGTCACTTACATCACACAACAGATGTCAGCACTATATATGATAGATTGTGATATCTTCTGGCATACCCAAACCACATGGTCTCTTCCATTCCCTGCCACTGTCAGGTGATTAACAGTCACCATTTCAGTGGGTTCCATAGCCTGCAAGTGTTCTCACCTTTATTCCATTTTGTAAGGCAGAGCAGGGTTTATAGACAGGCTTGGACATTTCCCATAACCTTTGGTTATTTTTTTCCCCACATTTGCTTCCCTGTTGTACACAATAGGGCAGAGTAATTGCATCTTTAGTGGCCCAAATATTAAACAGCTATCTGGACTGCCCCAGGCATTGTTCATTGCTTGGGTAGGACAGGAGCTGAGCATGGATCCCATTTTCTCCCTTATCTGGGGATTGCAGTGCAGGTCTGCCTTGAGCTGATGGGACAATGCAAATAGTGTAGAACACACAGAGCTGCAAGGTATTTATTTTCCCACACTTACCCTGACCATCTTGCTCAGGTTCATGGGAACTTTCCTCTGCACTACCCAGCCAGAGGCCATTTCTCCTTTTCCAAGGTTAGGTCTGGCATTCATGATGCGCCTAGGAAGGGGAAGCTTTTCACCACAATGAGCTCAAACCTGTGAAACCATCCTAATAAGAGATCCTGACACCAGCAGGACACTGTCTTTGCAGTCCTAGGTCTTCATCTGCAGAGTATATGAATTCATGTGAGGGGGAATTTCACACTTTCACAGTGTTGTAAGTAGGTGAACATAACTCTGCTACACTATTTTGTATGCGTGAAGTAAGAATGGAAAAAAAAATATAAACGGCCACAAAGCAGGGGACAAGTAAAGTCTCTTTATTCAAGTGTTCTGTTGACATTCATTGGTCGTCAAAGCTAGATTCATCTGCAGCAAAGAGCTTAAGCATATCTATTTCCAGAGGATGCAGACTGCCAGCTACGATCATGGAATGTAGTGGACCACCAAGTTCTACTGTGGACATCTGTTGTAAGGTTCCTGAAATAATTTTCTGATCCATGGCACCCACCCTTGCTAGGCCAACACAGAGTGTATTCTCCGTAATTTCTATTAAATAAATAAAAGCAATTTCAGGAAATTCATTTTTCAGTTTCTGGGGAGCAAATTCAATCTCATTACTGAGCAATCCTTTCTTCACTGAAAGTAATGAACATATTACCCAAAGTGTTCAGTCTTAAGTTTCAGACTCTGATTTTAATCTAACATCGCAATAAAACACCTGGCTTTACTTGATGTGAAATGGAAGTCTGTTCTTTGAGATGCAGTACTAGAAGCCACACTTTTACAGTAGTTAAAATGGGATGAGGCAAATGTAGGAAGCTGCTTGTAATAAAGGGGAGCTAGTTCCCTTCTCCAAATGAATCCTCCTTCCAGTCAATGCCAGTAGCAAGAAATTAGCTTAGGTGAGAAGACTCTTAATTCACACTACTTCCTGACCTCAGAGGAGAGAAATCAACTACTAAGACATAAGGAGAGGGAATTTGCTCTAAAATGTATATTTTGTAAATAAAGATCAAACTAAGTTTTAATAGAAATACACAAGCAAATTAATGTGGTGTTTCTTTTAGTTCTTCTCTCAGTAACAATGGAAATGTAAAGTAGCTACCTACTTTCTTTTTTTTTTTTTTTAAAGATGCAATTTCTACCTAACCTTGGTAGAAATTGATTTTTGTATAACTGATCTATCAATAGTAGTTTAAGCATTTTCTCCAATTTTTTACAGGTCCACAAATATGGGTTTTAATTTTTGTATTGATCAATTTAAAATTTCAGATATGGGGAGTGCCTAATGAGTTGATGCCCAAATTCAAATGTTACATTGTTAATCTGGCCAAAATATATAATTAATATATATTGGGGGGAAGAGTGTGCCAGGAAACCCAGAGGGGCTCTGGCATAGGGAGGGCGGGCCTGAAATGACCTCCCCTGGTCTGGATAAATCCCTCCTCCAGGACCATGGAAATTCAATCTGTAGTTCCACTTTTTGAAATTAAAATGCCAGTATTGGGCTGCTGTGGTGTTTTTCCTACTACAGCAATGTTAGATTTAATTATATTATGGTCACAATTTCCAAGTGGTCCAGCTATAGTCACCTCTTGGACCATTTCCTGTGCTCCATTTAAGACTTAATCAAGAATTGCCTCTCCTCGTGGATTCCAGAACCAGCTGCTCCATGAAGTAGACATTTCAGGTGTCAAACTTTTTCCTCTGCATCCTGTCCTGAGGTGACATGTACCCCATCAATATGGGGATAGCTGAAATCCCCTATTGTTTTTTAAAATTTTTATAGTCTCTCTAATCTCCCTTAGAATTTCAGTCACTGTCACTATCCTGGTCAAAGGGTTGATTATGTCCTTACTGCTATATTCATATTATTAGAGCGGGGAATTACAAACCATAAAGATTTTATAGGACAGTTTGGCTCCTAATGTTTATTTAATTTGATTCCATGCTTTCTCCCACCTGCACAACCTGTTCTGTCCTTCCAATATATTTTCTATCTTGGTATGACTGTGTCCCATTGACTATCCTCACTTCAAGTGTCTGACACCTATTATACCAATATCCTCATTCAATACAAGGTATGCTAGTTCACCCATCTTACTGTTTAGACTTCTAGCATCATATATATAGTAGCCCAGTGTCAGAGTCTGTAACGCCGAAATGCTGGCTGTTCCCTCTGGGCAGCCCATGGTGCATGGCGAGTGCAGGGCCTAAACGGCCGCTTGCGCCGCTTGCTCCCCTGTGACGGCCCGCCTGAGCAGCGCAGAAGTCAGCCGAGCGCCACAGCAGGAGGGGAAGGGGGGCCGGGCAGTGACATGCAGCATGACAGCGGCTCCAGGCCCCGCCCCCTGGCCGTGAACGTCACCGCCCCGCCCCCCTTCGCCTCCTGCCGTGGCGCTCAGCTGACTTCTGCGCTGCTCAGCCAGGCCGTCGCGGGGGAGCAAGCAGCCATTTGGGCCCTGCACTCCCCATGCAGCACGGGGAGTGCGGAGCCCAAATGGCCATTTGGGCTCTGCGGTCCCCCGAGTGAGAGGCAGGAGGGGGAGAAGAGCTGAGAGAGAGAGGGGGAGGCAGTAGGAAGAGGAGGAGAGAGAAAGACCTGAAAAATCCCATCTTATGACGCGCTAATTGGCTAGTTTGCATATAAGCACTTTAAAGACTTGTCACTCTCTGCCATTATATGATTGAATGGGACTCGTTCATTTGACTGTTTCTCGTCTCATCTTACCCATATCTTAGCTTCCATCCTCTCCTCTTTACTAGGCCACAGAGAATCTCTATTAATAGACCGTCCTTTAAAGGACATCTGTCTGATCCATCCGCTCCTCCAAATCTTTCAGTTTCTCCCCAGCCTCCAGTTTAAAAGCTGCTATATGACCTTCTTAATTAAGTGCCAGAAATCTGGTTCCATTTTGGTGTAGGTGAAGCCCATCCTTTCCCAAAAGTTTCCCCACTTCCTAATAAACATAACCCCCTTCTCCCTACATCGTCTCATCCACGTATTGAGAGACTGCAGTTCTGCCTGTCTACCTGGTCCTGCGCATTGAAGTGATAGCATTTCAGATGATGTTACCCTTGACCATAGACTTAGGTGTCTATCATAGGAAAATCTTGAGGTAATTGTTTAAGCTGTTCACTGTACAGTTAAAGGGAAACTGTCAACAATACTACAACCCTTCTAAAAACCTGTGTAAATACACCCTCCATTCTGATCCCCTTGAAGGGCATCCCCTTGTTTAACCTGATGGACCAAAGGGAAAACAGACTGGCAATGCTGGTTCTCAAACTATGATTACTGTAACCATTTAACCAAACTAAAGACTATACCTATATCACCAGGAACCACTAACTCCAACAGGACCAATGCTCACATCTTGAGTTTTGACAAACCTAACTTGTGATCAGCTGACTAGGCTTAAAGGCAGCCCAGTTCCACCTCAGGTCAGAGGCTGCTCTAAGGAACAGAAGCTGAGCTATAATGGAGACTCCTCAGTAAAGGCAGAGAAAGGAAAGGGGAAGCCTGGTACTCTAGCTTCTGGAAACAACTATTAAATAAATACCCAGTTCTTCTCCTTGCAGCCTCCTGTTCTGAACAATGGCAAGAAGCTGTTCTGCAGCTTGGTTCACACTCATGTACCGTGGCGACTCATAAACCTTCCTTCCTCTGGTGGAAAAAAACAAAGTAACTGTTATACCAAAAAGTATTAAACCACAGAATAATAGGTTACTGTACCACTCACATTCCATTATCTCCATTCTAGATTTCAGCTTTAACACAACACACATGGCTTAAGTTTTCCATAGGTTCTGTGGTGGGTTGGGGGAGGTGTGCACTGGAGGGTGAATTTCAGCTCAATTGCAGTCCCTGGGCACTCTGCACACTTGTAAAGCTGCAGGGCATGCTCTTGCTATCTTAGGATTCAAATGAGACTGCTGGAAACTACAGGGTCTGCATTTACTTTAGGAAAAAAAATTAAATAACATGTTTTCCCAACAGTCATCATGTAGGCAGATAATTACATAGCAGGCATATATTCAATCAATCATTCTCAAGCATTCTTCTTCAGCTAGTTGGCCAATTCTGGATACATCAAGCAAAGTTTCTGAATGTGAGCGTAGGCCAAAATTACAGCATGTCTTGAAGCAACAACAGTTTATAGGCCCAGTTATAAAGACATGGTTAACAAATGACAAGCTTCTCTGAGACATCTAAATGGACTTAACATGGAATGTCAGTACTCCAGATGCAGTTTCATTGAGAGGATTCAGAGCCCTGTCTTGCTTTCAGCCATTCATCTACTTAAAGGAGAGAGACTACACTCTACAAGACTGAAGAAATTATAAGACTTCATTTAACAAGCCCTTATCAAAGGAGCTAGTTAACACAATACTTTGCTTATTGAACAAAATACTAAAAACCGTTGTGCAACTGCTGCAAACCAAGGGCTCAATCCCAATGAAATCACTGGCAAACTTCCCATTTATTACAGTGAATGCAGGGCCCAGTGTAAGTGGTCTATTTAATTAATGAGCGATTATGTAAGGAACAGGTAAGTGCAGCATTACTAAGCAGGAAGGATCTTCAACTACTTTGCATTAGAACATGCTGACAGTATATTTATTTTCAAAATAGTGACTCACTTCATCAGGTTTTCCAGAGATTGCTCCTTTACTTTTATGTCTGCAAGAGAAGTTATATTCATTAGGCACAATAAAGACTTCATCTGAAGTACTGTAATATTCCCACTTTTCTTAATGGAGGAGAGCTTAGTTTAAATGGAGCTAGAGCTAAATGGAGGAGAGCTTAGTTTAAATTAGGTTTTTTTCTGCTTTTCAAATAGCAATATTTTAGCTATTGTGGGAACTATAAACATAGATTGTTAGCAAAAGAGTATCAGCTCCATTCTGAGCTTCATGTTAGTTATGAAGAAAAAATTGCTCTTAACCATTTTCCTTTCCTTTTATACAGATGAAGTTTTACCTGGGATTGCATTACTTCTAGGATTCTAGTGCAAATAAGAACAATTTAAAACAGCCTTTAAAATTTAGTGCTACAGTGTTAAATTTAAAATCTAGTAGATAAGTACAGGTTCAGCCTCTCTCAGCTGGGACTCCCTGGTCCAGCAACATCCATGATCTGGATGGACCATGGCTGTTGCTGGACCAGAGACCTGGTAGAGGGCCAGAGGCAGAAGCCCCGCGGGGCTGGGAACCCAGCCAGGTTGGCTGCAGGGATACCAGCGGCTGGGAGCCCTGCCACGGGAGTCCGGCTGAGCTGGTGGCAGGGCAGCAGGAACATCAGCAGGCTTTGGCAGGCCAGCAGTCTGCTGCAGTAGAGCCTGGAGCCCTGTCAGCAGGGCTGTCAGGGCAGTGGTTTGTTGTGGTGAAGCTGAAAGCCCCAGCGGGACCGTGGGATGCCATGGCAGAGCAGCAGGGGTGCAGAAATGACCTCCCCATGTCCGGCAAAATCCCTCCTTCCGGACCACTCAGGTCCCGAGGTTGCCAGACCAGGGAGCTGCAACCTCTACTACAAAGATGAGCTTTTGTCACATAATTGAAATTTTTCAATGATACTTTTGTAAAACAATCACTTAAGCTTCTGCAAGCCAGAGGTATGGCATACTTCATTCATACATTCTAGATTCAGTTGCAGCTCAGTGGTCAGAAGGTTAAAGCAGCATAACTGAATGACACTATTCACTTTAACCACCACACTAAAGTCCACCTCGTTAGCGGTTCGTTCCTGCTTCAATTTCTGGATTTATATATTTTAAATATGGAGCAATTGTGCAACTATATGGGGGCTCAGGGGTCTGCATTATCTCGACAGGCACTCGGATTCTACAATAGTCAGTAGGGATGTAAGCAACTAATCAACTATCCAATAAGCTTTTGCTTATCAGATAGTTAACACTCTAGTCGATCAGTCACATCCCCCCTGCCTTCCTGCCTCTATCAGAGAGAGAAAGCGGGGGGGGGAAGGGGGAGGCGAGAGGAAGGGGTGCTGGGGGAAGCCGTGGGAGGGGGCAGTGGCGCACTGGTGGCATTCCACCTTTGAAATGTACAAGAATCCCCCCGGGGCTCTTGTACATTTCAAAGTGGAAGCGCTGCATGGGACCAGCGAGGGACTCAGCCCCAGGCTCCATGCGATGTTTCAATTTCAAAACGGAAGCACCCTTATTGACTAATCAAATAGTCAATGGAAATATATTCGATTTAGTTGATTGCTCTAATTTTAACATTCTTAATAGGCAGCAATGGAAATTATACACTAAAAAGTACATTCTTTGTACAGTCTCAATTTTTAACTTAGTGTTCAAATCAGAGTGCATTACAGAGACAGGAGACGCACCACTCATTTTATATCTATTCAATGTGTTTAAAAAAAAACAAAAAAATCAAAAACGGTGCCAAAAAAGGTAAACCGGGTATGTTTTTAGTTTTAAAATAGCTGTTCAGATTTTGGCATCAAGCTCTGCCAAGGAAATTCTGAGAAAAAGGTTTTTATAACCAGATCTGTGCATAACCTGGCCTTTAAAAACAAAATAATCCAAAACAAAGTAGTGGGAACGATAAAGTGTAGCTATAGTAAGTTAAAGTTTACAATACTTCTATCAGAATTGTATTATAAATATAACTGTTTCTGCATTTTGCTATAATTCATTTGTGAAATATCCTTTAATAAAATTTGACAATCAAATAGACAACAATCAAGTGGTATTAAAAGAACACAATTTGAAATTATCAAGTTTCAAATGTGACTTAAAATTAGAGTCTTACACCTGTCATGAATTTCTCCCTTTCCCCCAAAATGTTAGTTTTGCCATTTTTACAAAATTGTCTTCTCCCATGCTGCTGTTAAAAATCATCACAAACCTGGGGAACAGTGCAAAGGATTAAATGCTAATGGATACAGAGTAAATGGAAAAATTATCTCCCTCCTGCTTCTCTTCTGTCTGAACTTTTTAATTAAGCAAGCTTAAAAGTTATCAGATCTGACTGTAACCACCTCTGAAAAACAAATTTCTGTGCATCTGGAAAATCAGCCAGAAATGCAGTGACACTTGTACACTCTGAACTAAGATTCTTCCAACCCCCAGAGAGAATGCATGTTTTTATTTAAATGATTAATTTGTTAAACATTGACAGCTCTGTCCTCAAGCCTGGAGACAGATGGAATTGGTCTCATTCTGGAACTGGTAACAAACCAAGTGCTCAAACCCACACACTTTTAAGCATGCGTGTAATTTTATGCACGTGTTCAGGCTCATTGAAGCCAAGGGGACTATTTGTCATGTTATTAGTTATGCACAGGCTTATGTGTATCCAGCATTGGGGTTTAAGATTCGGATTACAGGATCAGGGTAAATAAAAAGATCAGACAAACATGGGAGCTAAGTGAGGATGCCGCTAATGTTAAATCAGTCATCTGTTTTAGATCACTACTTTATAGTGCTTTTAGTACACGTAACTGTTATATTGTAAAGATATTCAAATTAATTAAATACAACAAATTTGGCTAATATGACACTTGCTAATTACTGCCATCTGATGTGGATCCTGAACAGGAGATATTTGTCCTTAAACTCATGCTGAATTTTAATGAATGCTATTGAACCTCTGGGTTTTTTCTCTTTAATTTCTTGACTCCGTTTTAGAAATTGCAGACCATCATGAAACAAGATATGGCCATTAAGCCAATTCTAAATTCACATATGCACTACACAAAAGATGCAATTTTTGATATACAGGTAGTCCTCAGACTTATGATACGAGTGGTGTCTGAGAACTGCATCATAAGTTGTAACTTGGAACTGCAATCCACTCCATTGCAGGACTGAGAGTCGAAGTCCAAACCAACAGTGTAAGATGAATCCATGTCAATTCATAAACGCCGTAACTGCCATTTGGCTTAAGTCAAACATCAAAGTTGAGGACTATTTTCAGGACTATAAATTTAAAACATTTTTTTTCTAAATTTATTACATGACCATCGCCTCTGGATGTCGTACAAGAAAGCAGCTGCAGAACAGACAGCTGTCCCTTACCAAGTAAGCACAGTGTGTGCATTCCATTCTTCTTGTTCTTCTGAATCTTGTCAAAAAAGCTTTCTGGTTTCCACGTATCCGTCCAAAAAACTATAGAAACCGTTTCTCCAAAGTTGTACAGCTATAAAAAAGAAAACCCCACACACAAGCAAAGAGGAAATTATTTAAATGTGGATTACAAACAGTTTCTATAATTAAATATTAGGAAATTAAAAGGTAGGAAGGCTTGAGCATATTTAAGCAGGGCGCATCAGATGGGAGCTGATTACAGACACCATTATATAATGGGATATTTTCTAAATGTTTGTTGCATACACAAGAATGAATAAATTAATCTCTTTTTAAAAAAGGGTGTCCCTGTTCTCCACCTCCTGTACTGCAACTCCTTAGAATGCTCTAAATGCATTACCAAGACTTTGTTTTCTCTTTGTAGCTAAGTCTGGAACAAAAGTCTCCTTCTCTGCTATGGAATAGGACGTTTACTACTGTTCTGTCGTCCTCCTCCAGGCAGCAATATGTGCTAGAGAATGAGCAGTGATGCTGCCTCCTAAGCCTTATAACCAGCTCTCCATTCTGATCACCATTCTTCATTAACTTTCAATATTCCTTCTACACTCAAAACGGGTGAGGAGGCCGAATGTGGCCCCAGGATTGCCTGGATCTAGCCCCAAAGGCTTAGGGTTCCCTCTCAGCATTGGGGAGCCTGCACTGGCACTACAGCCCCTTCTGCTGACCCACTGTGGGGCTAGAGCACTCACAATCTACAAGTCTGGGTCCCTCCTAGGCTCTGATGTACACAAGGAATGTGGAGAGTGTCTTTCTCCTCAGTTGGGGGCCGCATCAGCAAGAATTTTTTTTCTGCTTCTCACTTGTGTGTAGCCCCCTCCAAGTGATTTTTCTGTGGGTCAGCAGCCCTCAACCCAAAAAAGGTTCCCCACCCTGACTTAAAAGGACGAATATCATGTTGTCCTTAGGTAAAATTCCCCAGTTAAGTCAAGGTGGACTGGGCCCTTTTGAAAGACTAAAGGAAAACTGTAGGTATCAAGTAAATTATTTCCTAAATCTATGTTTCTACAAGCCTTGGCATAAATTATTTTTGTAATTAAGTATTAAAATAGAAGATGTGCGCTATATCTGAAGATGCTGTCCCTGTACAAAAGTAGTGAATCTAAAAGAGATAACCAATGCCCTGAGAGGACAGATACATTTTGTATGTGCATGTGCACACATTTAATTGTAGACAGAGGGAGGCAATTAGATTCATTTGTCCCTCAGTCACCGTATACTGGTGATCTTCTCAGAGTAATGGGGAAGGTGGGCCATGGGAGACTTCATATAGTTCTGCTGATCAGTCCCAGAAGGGCATTCTATCGTAAGGGACAGCATAAAATAGAAATATTCTCCTGAGATGTAATTAAAGGCAGAATTTGGCCTGTCAATCTATTACTGGTGGCAATGCATAGAAAGAAATCACTCTGCTTTAAAATCCTAGGTTGAGTTTCAGGGCTGGAAAACACATTTATGCATCTACGTTCAGTTTATTGCCTCTGCTACTGTCCAGGTCAAATTAACACCAAATCTGTTTACTATTATCTTGAAAGGCAGAATCATGTCTTCAAAACCTTGGTTTAGCCATGTTGTGGTCAGTGCTGATCTAGGGCCATCAAAGCTGGATGTGCATCTCCCAGATATGGGGCATGGTGGGTCCTGGCTCTAGCCCTGGGAATAAGAATGCCCTGGCCATGTCCTTTTCTCCTCTATACCATGGCCAACTCCCTTCCCCCTCCCGTCCTCCCCCAGTGCTTCCCCTACTGTAAATGCTACATTAAATTTCGGTCCCCCTTCTCTGCTAAAAGCAGATGAGCTTCTCCTCCTAACCCATGCTGGGAAGAGTATCACATCCCAACTATTTCTTCTCTGCCACTCCTTACCTGGCTCCTAGCTACAGGTGGCAGACAAGAAACAATTAAACGGGGGAGGAGGAACAGTTCTGGCAGCCTGGGTCAGGAGGAGGAATTCCTACCTGCTTTTAGCAGAGAAGGGGAAGCTGCACTCAGCCCTCTTCTCCCCTTTCTTTCTATTTTACACCGAAGGCATTATGATGGGTCTGTGCCATTTCCTTGCAGCCGTTTAATCCATGAGCATCCCTCTGCACTGCCAGCGCAGCACAAAGTGGCCAGAGTGCACCAGAGAATCAGGTCTTCTATTTCAGCTCTGCTATTTGTGATGCTTCAGAGCAGAAAAAAGTTAGTTTTCTATGGAGCTGGTGCCCAAGGGCTACCCATGCATGCTGACAAGAGGACGGTATGTTCAATGATTCTTGGCATATTACACAAACTATTTCCTCATTTAAATATTACACTTCAGTAACTCAAAGACATGAACCCATATTTCACATTTCATAACCATGAGGCCCTGCTGGTAAATTTAAAACGTCACACCCAAGGAAAAGGCCTTGCTGTAATTTTTAACTTTTCGAGGCCCATTCTGTAGAAACTCTCCTCCCTCCACATATATTTTTCAGTTAGCTTGACCCTCTCCATTTTATACCAAAACATGGTCTAGAGGCTACTAAAACACAGGTCAGTGACTTAGACCCTCCTCCCTCTTTTTTTAAATTAAAGCATATGGCATATGTTATGGAAACAGATTAGCCTTTTAATATTAAAGCTTAGTGACCCATTTGTGTTAAAATGTGAACTATACTTTGATAAATGAATAAATAATGTTCAGTTTCACAGTGCAATCTTCTCCGCTGAAATGCCATTTTAGAGTTATCAAAAACACAGGCAGAACCTGAGAAGCTAAGTTAATGGGACAAAAATCACACAATTGTACGTTATCATTACTGGGTACATTCTAGGGATATGACCGGGTAATGCTTACCAGGTACCAGTTAACCGACGCCAGGGAGCAGCCCCCTGCCCATGGACTGCCAGTGGAAGCCATGGCTCCCCCAGTGGGACCAGTAGCCAGTAGTAGCAACAGCTCCAGCCTCGGTACTGGGAGACTTCTGCCGCCGGAGGTGGCAGCTGCCTCTAGAACTGGATCCCATTTAGTTGACTAACCAGTTAAACATTAGGTGAACCTAACGTTTAACTGGTTAACTAATTAATTGGGATATTACATCCCTAGTACATTCTCCCTCCAGATTAGAAGTATCTTGCTACCAGGTTTCATACAAAATGAGCCTTGGAAGCAAGCAGGATCCAAACATCTTGGCTATCAGATCTGCCAGTGAGACTAATTCTAATATTCTGCACTGTCTTCCCAATATGACTGGGATCACTGAGGAGCCATTCCAGATAAACTAGCAGCTAGGCATGCAGCCTGGGCTTATCGGTTAACGTTCACGTTTAGACATAGGCTCCTGCCCTCCTCCTGGGGAGCTGGCTGCATCGGAGGCAGCAGTGCAGGGCTACAAGTGGGAGCCATCTGCCACCCGTGCTGCCGCCTTTGTAACAGAGGTACTAGCAACATGGGGAAGCAGTACGCGTGGGGAGCTAGCTTAAAAGCTGGTTTCCAACATGCACTGGCTCCTAGGGAGCCACCTGCTGTCCTTGCACTGCTGCCTCGAATACAGAAGCAGCAATGTGGGAAGGCAGCCAGCTCCCCAGAAGTAGTGCGCACAGCTGTGGGTTTGTGTAACCGCTGAGTTTTTCAGCAGTTCCACGTTTACACAGTTACCCACTTTTTAACATCCCTACTAGCAGCATCCTTTAGTCACTGATGCAGCAAGGCTTGATCAGTCATGGGCTTAGCATGAATGGACTTGCTTACTGGCTGATGTTTGAAACCATCAGATCATTCATTATCCAGGCAAGAGTGGTCTCCTCTCCAAACGAAGGCCTGAATGTAAATTAATAGCTACTTGTGGTACCACGTGGAACAGAAAAGTTTTCCTCTCCACCACACATCACAGAAAAGGGTGATTAAGAGATCGGGTGATAATTGAGTGATGACATCTGCAAAACTGACAATCACTCTGTTATCAGCTGGACAGAAACCACTTCACATTATCACGTGATGACAGTGCTGACTTTAATTGCTCCTTTGACCACTTTCCACAATGGCTGCTGACCCAGCCTAGGTATGAACTAGAAACCTAATAGTTAAAACGTCCCACTTCCTATTACCGCTTAACCCAGGTTTGGTATCTCCCGCCACACTGCTTCTCACTGAATTATGGCAGAGACGGCTCCTTCACTAAGACAATATTGAATGCATACCTTGTTTTATAAGCAGTTGGATACCCCTGTCACAACTGTGCTAGCTCATTAGACTTGTCTTTTATACACTATCAGTAACAGGTCTTTCATTTAAAATGAGGGTCCAAAAGATGTATGGGTATCTTGGAAAAGAAAAGAAAAAAGTCAGTAAAATACTGTTACTGGAATGTAAAATACTTTTGAATACCTTCCCAAAGTATCCATTTGATAAGGAGGCAATTCTTCCAGCACCACACATTTAACACAGCTTTCCAAACACTTGCTTTTGACCAACTGGTTAGCCTGGAAATTGTTTTCAGAGCAACAAGACTGTATTAGTGAAGGCACAACTATCCAGGTCATTTATACCCCTGTATGAGTTAGATTTAGAGGCAAATATCCTTATTTTTACTGCATGTGCCTTTGTAAAGGTCACAAAGCATTTATATTCCTTCTGACGAATGAAAGAGAGGAGCAATAAAAAGGAGAAAGTTACTTTAGACAATGTACTAGTATACTGTCATTTTGGAAGTCCTACGGGACTGAAGCAATAATGGAGTACCATTGCAAAAACTACTAAAAGCCAGAAAGAGCAGCCAGGTCTCCTGATTCCCAATCCAGTGCTGGATCTACTAAGATCAGACTGCCTCCCACAAAATGCAACATACAGCAGTGCAAAAAAGGTGGTCAATTTCCCCTGTTCTTCAAGCTTCACTGAAAATATTTTTAGTGTCTTCAATTTTATTTACATACATACAATGACAGGAAAGCAAGCAGCTTTTTGCACCAAAGACTAGGAAGCCTACAGTTGTTTTGTGCCAGTACTGTTAAACACTGTGGGTATGTCTACACTTGCACCCTAGTTCGAACTAGGGTGCAAGTGTAGACATACCCTGTGGTTCAGCACTTGGGCTAATTACAAACTGCAAAGGTGGAATGAAGTATGAGAGAGAATGGGCTAGATTCTAATCTCGCGTATAACAGCATAAATCCACTGCTGTGGTCCAGCTCATAAAATGTTCTTCTTAGTGTTGTGGCCAAATAGGCAAGGAACACAAAGCGTAAAAAGGAAGGAGCAGAAGCTAAGTAGGAGAAAGTAAACAAAAAGCTGTTGTTTCCCCTCAAACACAATAGGGTACTAAAACAAACAGCAGAGAAGATGCAATTTAATATTCCAGGCCACTAGTGCACTAACTGCAGTGAAACGAAGAAAGAAATATTTCAACATACAGAAGTTTATTTATAGTGTCTTTTTCCCAGAATTGTTGCTGTATCAACTGTAACAGTGACACTGCATTTTGTCAATTACGTACACGGTCTCCTTTCCTAAAACTTCAAAACAGCTTTAGAAGCTGTTCAAAAAATGGGTTTATTCACCAGGAATGTTTCAGGAGGTAAATACAAAAAGATTTTGTTGTTAAGTATTTTAGACCCAAACTGGCAGCTCTTACGCACATGCAGACTCCCAGTTTGACTGCAAAGGGCACTGGCCAATACTAAGGGCTACTTTTGATCTTTTTTGCTGTGTTGGGAATCACAGATTATATCATGGGATGTTCTTGAAGGCAACTGATCCCATTATGAAATCTGTTATTGGGAGATGTGAGTGACTTAACTCACACCGAAGTCAGCAGGGAGACTCCTGGTCCCAATAATCTAGGTGGGAAAACACCAATGGGCATTAAGGTTTACTCAACATCTTGCATCATAGGATCCTAGTACTTACTTGCTGGTAAACCTCACTACAAGAAGTGATTCCCCTTCCTTCACCTTTGGTATTAGGATTTTGGCTGTGATATTGCACAAAGAAGAAGCTACTCACCTTGTGCAGTAACGATGGTTCTTCGAGGTGTGTCCCTGTGGGTGCTCCACTCTAGGTGTCGGGCTTGTCCCACGCCGCAGACCGGAGATTTTTCCGCAGTGGTCTGGCCGGGCCGCGCACGCGCAGCAGGAGGCACGCACCACTCGCGCAGACTCTGAGCGTGCGCAGCCCAGCTCCCACCAGTTCTTCCAAACCATCTATGGCTGCAGACGGAGTTATCTGCTGTCCTGTAGTTTCTGAGGAAAAGTTGTAAATATACCTAGTTAGTGATAGTTAATAGTTCTAATTTATACTTTCTGTTCCAATTATAGTTCTCGTTATTTAAAAAAAAAAAAAAAAAAAAAAAAAAAAAAAAAAAAAAATCTCTTCACAACATGCCCGGATCAGCCGGCTTCAAAAAATGTGCATCTTGCCACGACACAATGCCCGCCTCAGACGGGCACTCTAGGTGCATCAAGTGCCTAGGAGAGGGGCATATTCCCCAAAAATGTCAGCACTGCACCAAACTTACGGCACGAGCCAGAAGGGACTGTGAAATGTGGCTCAAAATGCTCCTTTTTTAATAAAGTCCTGCCGAGGCTACTGCTGAGTCATGGGTAGAAACGTTAATAGCATAGTGTCTCGCAAATGTGGAGTCAGATGACCATGTGGCCGCTCTGCAGATGTCTGGTAGGGAGACCCCTTTGATAAATGCTGTGGAGGTTGCCATCGCTCTTGTCGAATGCGCCCTCAGTGAACGAGGCAGGTCCTTATTTTGTAATGCATAGCAACGAGAAATGCAGGAGACAACAATCTTAGAGATACGTTGCACTGAAATAGGTTGGCCCATGGAGCGCTGAGCTGTGGACAACAATAAATGTTGTGATTTGCAAAAAACTCGTGTTCTATCCAAGTAGATTTTAAGGGCACGTCAGACATCCAAGGTATGCAGCTGGGAGTCTTGTGGAGACGAGTGTGGTTCCAGGTGGAAGATTGGGAGTACGATGGGTTCGTTAATGTGGAACTGTGAGTTCACCTTGGGAAGGAAGTTGGGGTAAGGACACAGTATCAGTTCTTGGTTCGTGAACAGTGTATACGGTGGTGTAGCCGAGAGAGCGGCGAGTTCACCCACCTTCCAAGCCGAAATGATAGCCAGCAGAAACGTAACTTTCATGGTAAGCATCATCAGGTCAGATGATGTCATGGGTTCAAAGGGGGGACCCATCAGACTGTAGGACTAGCTGCAGGTCCCAAACGTCTGCTGGTTCTCTGCGTGCCGGATATAAGTTAGCGAGACCCTTGAGAAATCTTTTGGTCGTTGGGTGAGAAAACATCGAGCAGCCCTGTATCAAGGGTCAAAGGGCCAAGATTGCTGCGATGTGGACCTTAATCAAAGGGAGCGATAAACCCGATCTTTGTAACTGCAGGACATAATCAAGAATCTGCTGGAGAGGAATGGAATCGGGATCAAAGTTATTGGCATGGCACCAGGACTGAAAACGGCGCCATTTATAAAGGTAAGTGCAGTGTGTCGAATCCCTTCTACTGTGCAACAGTACGTATTTGACATCTTGGGAGCATTCTATTTCTGAGTGTCGGAAGCAGTTAGGAACCATGCCATGAGATGTAACTTGTGGATCTGTGGGTGTACAAGTCTCCCTTGTTGTTGTGTCAAAAGATTGTGACAGTCCAGTAGATGGTATGGGGAACAGATGGACATCTGAAGAAGGATAGAGAGCCATGTTTGGCGAGGCCAAAAAGGAGCCATGAGAATGACCTTGGCTTTGTCCCTGGCTATCTTCTCCAAGACCTTGGAAATCAGGGGAATTGGAGGAAACACAAAGAGCAGTTGCTGGCTCCAGTCTATGAGGCAGGCATCTCCCAGAGAGTTGTGACTGATGCCTGCTCTTGAACAATAAAGAGGGCACTTCACGTTGTGATATGTTGCAAATAAGTCTATGGTGGAACATCTCCACCTCTGGAATATTTGTTCTGTTATTTGAGGGTCCCATTGCCATTCGCACTGGTGAATGAGGTGCCTGCTGAGAGTGTCGGCAATGACGTTGTCTTTCCTCTGTAGATACACTGCAGTGATGGAAATGCTGTGCCGGATGCACTAGTTCCATAAACATGTGGCTTCCGCGCAAAGGGATCGCAAACGAGCACCGCCCTGACAGTTGATATAATACACTGCCGTCATGTTGTCCAAAAGAATTTGAATGGTGCGATCTTGAATGCTGGACCAGAAAGCTTTGCAGGCATTGAATACTGCCCTTAATTCGAACAGATTGATGTGCTGGAGAGATTCGTGAGGAGACCAGCGTCCCTGAACTTGAGTGTCCCTGAGGTGGGCTCCCCAACCCAGTAGGGATGCATCTGTTGTTATCTGTACGGTGGGTTGTGGGTGCCGAAAGGGGACTCTGGTAAGCATATTTGTGGTGTTGCTCCACCATTTCAAGGATTCTCGTACCATGGGAGGAACGGAAATTAGTTTATGAAGGTCGTGACTTCCCGGACGGTAGATGGAAGCCAACCAATGTTGCAGACTTCTGAGATGCAATCTTGCGTGTTGAACCACATATGTGGTGGCGGCCATATGGCCTAGGAGCCTGAGACAGGTAAGTACCGATGTTTTGGGACTCAAGCAGAATATCCGTACAAGCTCTTGGATTGCTTGGAATCTGACAAGGGGTAAGTATGCGTTGGCCATAGTGGAATCTAGTCAAGCACCAATGAACTCGAGAGATTGTTGCGGAGCTGTGGACGACTTTGAAAAATTGATTACAAGACCGAGGGTGTGAAATAGGTGGTGTTGACGGCTCGTGATGCCTCTTCCATAGCGGGGGCCTTGATGAGGCAGTCGTCCAGGTAGGGAAAAATTATGATGCCGAGGCAGCGAAGGTGCGCTACGACTACCGCTAGTGTCTTTGAGAAGACTCTCGGCGCAGAGGAGAGGCCGAAGGGAAGAACCCTGTATTGGAAATGTTCGTCGCCTATCTGGAATCTTAGGAAGCGTCTGTTAGCTGGCTGTATGGTCACATGAAAATATGCATCCTGTAAGTCGAGGGATGTGAGCCAATCCCCTGTGTTGAGCGCTGGTAAGATGGAAGCCAGCGTGACCATCTTGAAGTGTTGTTTCTGTAAATATCAGTTGAAGCCTCGAAGGTCTAATATCAGTCTCCACCCTTCCCATTTTTTCCTCAGTGAGGAAGTATCGAGAATAGAATCCTTTGCCCTGGAATTGTTTGGGCACACTTTCTATAGTGCCAATCTCGAGAAGATGGAGAACCTCTGCTGTTAAGAGAGACTCGTGAGATGGGTCCCTGAAAAGGGACGGGGAGGGGAGAGAGGAAGGGGTAAATGAGGTGAAGGGGATTGCATAGCCTGATGTAACTAGCTTGCGAACCCATCTGTCAGTGATGATGGCAAACCAACAAAGACAGTATGGTCTCAAGCGATGGTGGAAGATTCTGATTGGTTCTTGTAAATGGTGTTCCAAGGGGATGTCTCGCAGACCCTCGACGAGACCATCAAACCTGATGTCGGTTGTTTTGTTGGTTGGGCGCCTTGTTATTTTGAGGGCGTTGCCTCTGTGGATGTTGTCTGGGTCATTGTTGGTTGTATTGCCTAAAATCGATTAGGCGCTTATGAGAATGGTCGTTGTCAGTAGTAAGGTGTATACCGCTGTCGGTGATATGGCGGGGTGTACATGCCAAGCATCCTGAGAGTGGTCCTTGAGTCCTTGCCCTAGTGGAGCAGCTGGTCTGTTCTCTCAGCAAATAGGGCTTGCCTATCAAACGGCATATCCTCTACTTTAGACTGTAGATCTTTTGGTACAGCCACCAGCTGCAACCAGGATGCTCTTCGCATAACCACCGAGGTGGCAGTTGTTCGCGCTGCTGTGTTGGCAATATCCAGGGCTATCTGTAATGCCGTTCTCGAGGCAGTGTAGCCCTCCTGTACGACCGACTTCAAGATCTCACGGTTAGCGTCAGAGAGTTCTTCGAGGAGAGGGATAAGCCTGGTATAGTTGTCAAAACTATGGTTTGAGAGGTGGGCAGAATAATTTGCCATTCTCAACATTAGGGTGGCCGATGAATAGACCTTTCTCCTGAATAGGTCTAGGCACTTACCCTCTTTATCCCCTGGAGTGGCTTTGTGCTGGGGGGCTTTAGATCTCTGCTGTGCTGCGTCCATTACCAAAGAATTAGGTTGGGGGTGGGTGAATAAGAATTCGCTACCCTTAGCAGGGACGAAGTATCTTTTGTCCGCCTTTTTACTCATTGGGGGAGCAGAGGCCAGTGGTTGCCATACTTCGTCGGCTATCTCCAGTATCGCATCATCCAGAGGCAAGGCGATTCTGGATTTTTGAGAAGGTTGCAAATTCTTAAGCATCTTATGTTGCTTCTGTTGCACCTGTGATAATTGTATCTCTTGTGACTCTGCCAAATGCTTAAAGAGATCTTGGAATTGGTGTGCATCATCCGTAGGTGAGCTGTCGGCCGGAAATACAGCCTCATCTGGGGATGAGGAAGACTGGTTGGTTGGTTGGTGTTTCCCCTTGTGGCTGGACAGACTTGGTCCCACATACTGTAGCCGGAGCAGGTTAAGATGTTGAGGTCACATCCCCCATTGGGGTGGGTGGTCCAGTGGGTATTAATGTCACTGGTGGGCGGACAGTATCGCGACACACGAGTATGTCGACACTCAGGCAATCTTGATCGTGTGTGCCGTGCTGAGTAGGGACAGTGGTAATCGTAGCACTGGCGGTGGGAGTGGTAAGCCTTTGTCCATGGAATACCGTGGAGAATATGCCCTTCTCGTGGAATAATGGTACTGGGAGTAGGGTGAGCAGGCCAAAGATCTTGAGCGGGATCTACTCCTTCGCCTTCTTGGAGATGATGGGAACCTGCGCCGGCGATAATGGTGAAGGGATGGTGAGTAGCGTGGTGAATGGTGGCGACCATGTGTGGTGGGGCTATCATGACTTTGAGTGTGTGAGAGCACCGAGCATGGAGAAGCGTGAGAAGAGGGCCCCAGAGAAAAGAGCACTGATTCTGGGCTAGGAGAAGGGGTAATGATCCTTCTTGATTAATACAGTGCTTTAGATGGTGCAGAAGAGTGTTGACTGTGTGACCGCTCCTCTGGCTGTTGAGGTGCTAATATCTGTGATGGTGGTGCCAATGGCATTATTGTGATGTTCGGTGCCGGACTCGGTGCCATAGTTGGCACCGAGACGGACGGTGCCGGGTCCGAGACGGATGGTGCCGAAATAGTGTCGGGGAACTCAGTGCGGTAGTCGGTTCCGTCAGTGTGCTGTGGCTTGGGGTGCATCTTCGGTGCTGAGGTAGCAGTCGGCACCGGTCTCGCCGTCGGTGCCGCAGGTGCTCTCGGTGCTGACACAGTTGCAGTTTGCGAGGTAACTGCTGGTGCTGACTCCGCTCTAGGGGCCGACATTTGTATCTGCGCCTGAACCCCTGACGGAGCGGGGCCTGGCGCTGACGCACTACGGGCAGTCTTGTGTTTGTCAGCACGAGGCGCAAGCCCATTCTGGAGGTACTTGGCTTTCCAGCATCCTTAGCCCTCTTCGGAGTAGAATGACGAAAGGGTGAAGGTCTCTGTTCCACAGGACTTAGAGCGGACCTCTTGTGCACTGCTGCTGTGTCGGAATGTTCTGGGTCATCAGATGGTTTCAGGGCTTTATTAAAAAGGAGCATTTTGAGCCGCATTTCGCGGTCCTTCTGGCTCGCTCTGTAAGTTTGGCACAGTGCTGACATTTGGGGAATATGCCCCTCTCCTAGGCACTTGATGCACCTAGAGTGCCCGTCTGAGGCGGGCAATGCATCGTGGCAAGACGCACGTTTTTTGAAGCCGGCTGATTCGGGCATGTTGTGAAGAGAATTTTTTTTTTTTTATAACGAGAACTATAACTAAAACAGAAAGTATAAATTAGAACTATTAACTATCACTAACTAGGTATATTTACAACTTTTCCTCAGAAACTACAGGAGAGCGGATAACTCCGTCTGCAGCCGTAGGCGGTTAGGAGGAACTGGTGGGAGCCGGGCTGCGCATACTCAGAGTCGGCATGAGCGGCGCATGCCTCCTGCTGCGCATGCACGGCCCGGCCGGACCACTGCTGAAAAATCTCCGGTCTGCGGCGTGGGACAAGCCCGACTCCTAGAGTGGAGCACCCACGGGGACTACTCGAAGAAGAAGTTCATCCTTAAAGGACTTTTTTGCCCTTGCTGCTTGATTCCCCAGATATTCCTCAGGCTACGGAAGGTATACCGTGCTAATATCGAATGACCAGAGGCAAGACTGGGAAGTTACTGGAGCTACAGTTCTGGCGGCAGAGGTACTAAAACCAAAACTAAATCCAAAGTTGCTTAAGGCTTCTAGCCATTTAAACTGAGCATTAGTCTAAGGCTATGGGGTCCAACACGCTAGCCGCATGTGGCTGTTTGGCCAGAGTGGTTAGTTGGCTTGAACAATGTGGCTATTTGGCTGTTTGAGTGTGGCTAGTTCAGAACTGGTTGGACACCATAGGTCTAAGGCTTCTCATTCAACACTGTCTTACCCAAGTTTATAAAACTGCAAGCATGAAAAATTAGAACTTTTACTTAAAATGCAGTTTGTGCATCTCACGTAACCGAGCTAAAACTCCTGGGATCTGTCAATTATAGAGTATGGAGATGTGGGGAGATGGCTATCAAGTTGGAGAAAGTGCGTTGAACATGACCATGTTCTGCACCTTATGGCTGATACCACTCAGCAGACATGATTTTCAACCTGGTAACTTTAGGCAAAGGAACCAAAGGAAAGAGCCTCTCTCTGCTGAGATACCGTCCCTTGTTGATGCTCAGGAAATGGCTTCCAGGTGAGCAGAATGGGAACATTAAGAGAATTAAGAGCCTCCTTCCATCAATAGTATTTGTAGGATACAGGACTTAATCCAAAAGGGTAAAGTCACCTCAAAGAGGTTTTGGTATTCTTCTCAGGTTCTTCATATACAGAGACACTAGATCAAAATATCTTTTCCCAACACCCTCTCGCCTACCCCCCATATTAACCTGAATTACATAGGTGCCAAATAAGTGGATGCTAAATTTAGGTCAAATTTAATGGTGAAAAATGGTGCTGTAACTTAGACAGCACATGTAAGCAATACAGTAGGATAGCCTGCAATGAACTAGCATTTAGATGTTGTGCAAAACAAGCGCAAACTTACATAATGAAGGTTTAGGGCATTTTAGCTGGAAAACCAACTGGAGACAGTAAGATAAAAGTTGTTTACTTTTTACATGAATGAATTTTTTTTTGTATTAGAACTCTCCCACTTGAGAGAGGATGGATGGCTGCGTAGTTAAGGCTTAGAACAGAGACAGGAAATAAAAAATTCTATAACTGCCACAGGCTTCCTGTGTGACCTTGGGCAAATCTCATAACTACTACATGCCTCAGTTTCCCAACTGTAAATAACACTTCTCCTCCAGGACATGGAAGGAATGAATAAATTTCCAAGGGGGTTAGATACTATTGAGTGGGCACCACAGCTCTGTATTTGTATTTTTCAGTTACAAAATACCAGGCTGAGTGTGTAGGAGTGGGATTTCATATTTATATTTCAGGTTTAATAATGTAGTAATGTATGACTTAATTTCATCCTGCCAGCCACCCTCTTTATGACCCTCTGGGGGCATTGGTACAAACGCATCTGACAGACTGCCAGTGTCTGTACCAATGTTAAAGGCAGGGACAGACCATTAGGCCCTTTAGTTAAATACCCATTTCTTTGTTTTAAGGTTTAGTAAATAAGCTTTCTTTGTTTTAAGGTTTAGTAAGTGAGAGACAGGATCTTGTGTCTATGTTAATAAGAGTAGAGGAATGTTGAAGGCCTGGTCCACAATGTGAACTGTTTTGATTACAAGATTTAGTAAGGTTTAATTTACAATGCTTTTTATTGCTCAATATAAAACACTGCTATTTGTATACCTTTGAAGGTCTCTGTAAAAAAACTGTTTGTGTGAATGAGGAATGTATGCATCAGAAAAGATAAGGTGTGAAGGCCGCTGTTAACTACCAGATGGTCAAGAGAAGAGGGGTGAAGAACGAGACTTACCGACACCAGAGAACCATCAGCACACACGCATCCATGATGAAGTAAGAGCAGATTGATGACTCTAAGGTGGAGCTGGCACCCCTAAAGACAATTGATTAACTCAATCCAGGACAGGATGACCCTCTCTGAGGTGTTTTGGAATGATAACATCAAACGATAACACCAATTAAGGAGTAACTGGTCATAAACTGACACAGTGAAATACACAGACTTCAACAGAGAAAAGAGGATTATAAGAGCAGGGTGCTTTGCCATGGGACTTTGGGTTCGTCTTGCCACCAACTCCAGGAGCATTGGCTCACGACCAACAGAGCCCGGCTCCCCTCTGCGATCAATCTGGCTGGCCACTAGATTGATCCAGACTCTGGACTGGTAAATATAACATCGACTGGTGGGACCATGTGCATGGTGTGTGTGTGTGACTGAAAAGCATATACTAACTGTTGTATTCTCAATAAATGTGGCGGACTGCCTTCTCCCCTATAAAAGATCTCGTGTGCTTTGTATGGGCATAACAAGTGGATTTACCTTGCAAAAGGGTCAGGACAGGAGGCATTTTTCCTAATTACCTTTTTAAATAATGCTTATGTAAATTGGCAATGCTGTTTTCCCAGAGCTTTGCAGCTCTTCTTACTCTAGCTGTTAGTTATGTCAGTCAGTACAACCCTTGCCCTCCATCAAAAAGATGAATAGCACTAAATGGAAGGATGGAGGCTGAGGGCTTAGGCAACTCTACTGTAGCTCCTAAGCCAGGGAAGGGAAGTTATGCAAAAGGACTAGTTTGAGCCATGACTTCCACAAAGGCCTTTGGCAGAGTAGTAAGGGCATGCAAGGAAAACTACCGCAATATACTACACTGCAGACAGCCTACGTCTGGACTACTTCCCATGTACTGGCTCTTTAGAGCTGCTTCTTGAGGCACACTGGGGCAATCATTTAGCTTTGGTCTGATGAACTGGGAAATAATCTTTCTTTCAAATGGCAAGGGGAGTATAAAGGTAGGGTGGTGCATGAAGTGTGCATGCAAGGCCAATTTTCAGCTAATTAATGGTGACAATAATTGGCTATACTACCAAAAGCAACATGTTAAACCTAGAGCAGTTTGCTTCTGTTTTTCTTTCTCCATTTATTCCAACCCCCTCACCCTTAGTTGGTTCTTTCCCTTGTTGTTCTATTCTATCTTGTTAAGACACTTTCCCACTGGTCTTGTCTCATTTTGGAAAACTAAAAAAAGGAATTTTTGCCAGCTCTTGAACAAAAGCCTGATACTCTGAACAGTAAGGCAGAACACAAAAGTGCAGAGAGACGGGCACAAGCGGGATCTAGAGGCTTTGGCACAACATGACTAGAGCCTGCATCCATCCTGCAATGTACCTAACTGACCCACCTCTCAAAAAAGCTCCAGCCAATCAGAAACTGCAAGGAAAGAGCTATTCAGAAGTTCAGCACTGAAGGACTTAGAAGATCTTATCCCTTTAATGTGATAGGAACCAATGCAATAGCTTCTTTAACATTTTTATTAGATACAGACTCTAATCAGTTACCACAGTGATTCTCCATACTAGCAGCACAGTTCTGGGCCGTATAGTAAAGATGTTTACACAGTGGGTGCATATTTTTTTCCTTACAAACTATTTTACTTTTAAAAAGCTTTTGATGTACAAAACAGCAAAGGCTACATTTCTACTCCTTCAGTCCCAGAAACAAGTAATCCAGCCTTAGCTCATGCTGCGATCTGTAGTTTGTAGCTTATGGCAGCATCTTTGAAGAAATCAGTACACAAAAGTGGTGTATAGTACCAGAATGTTTACTCCATTGACTTCAGTGATCCTCCACGCAGTAAAAATATTCATTTAACTGCATGTTATATGCCTCACAGAAAAAAATGAACATTGCTCTGATAAGAGACATGTTTTGTGAGCAGCTTGAGCAGTAACTGCATTTCACCCAGTCAGACTAATCAGCAGCTCCAGCTCATTGTTCTGAAAACCATAAGTGCAATCTATAAAGGTGTTTCCTGTTTTTCACCAGTAAAGTTGTATCAAGATCAGAATAAAAGGCACACACACACACACACAAAAGAACCCGTTCTGTGGTCAAGTGTGTATATATATATATATATAGGAATCCCTGTTACACTAAAAAATTACAAAATACTTAAAAAAACCCCAACTGTTCTTAAAAAAAATGAAATAAATTAATGTCAGAAGACAAATATGGAAATAAAGAAGTGGATAGTAATAAGGGACGATGGAAGTAACAGCTACAACTTTTATTAAAAGTCAGGTGCCTTGCCAGCTTTGTTCTCCCTTGATTATCTTTTTGCTCTTTCAAAGAACACTGAAGATTTAAACATTCAGTTGGTTACGGTGCTGTAATACAACAAACATGATTTCCCAGGGTGATTTTCATAAGAGTGGGAATATGTTGTTTTATGAGCAAGAAGTCCCTCCCTAGTTAACAAGAAAAATGACTATTGCCAGGATAAATAACCTCATGTTTCCTTCAAGGTAGGTTCCCCCAGCATTGGATAAAGTAACGACTATTCTTTAGAGACATGCATGCACAGTCTATAGTGTGGATTGTTTTTAGGGCAGATTAGAGACTAGTGCAAACTTCCAGAAGTACCACCAATTTTTTATTCAGGCACCTGCACTGTCAGGGGTAGGACTGGAGAGCGAGTCCTGAAGTTTTCTTCCTAATGGCATAGAAAACAAGATCATGCCATGCTCCTAAATAGTAGGAACCCGTTGCCAACTTATCACAGCAGAGGTAAGCTGCGCACCACCATAACGCAGATAGAGGAAGGTAGCCAGCCCTTGTGCTACTCTACACATTCTGTGCAGCCATGTGACAACTGCCACCTGTCTACTGCATATGTAGATTTAACACTGAAAGTCTACTTCCTTCCTAAAAGATAATCAGACTTTCCCTTTCAGCAACAGGCAGGTGTTGTGAGAAAGTTCTCATGGGGAGGATTTTCACATAGCTAAGGTCATGGGCTGTGTTCCCTGTGGGCATGTGTATACAACAATTAATGTTCACATTTTAAGAATGGTGCTGCTTAACTCATGCTTAACTGCTAGAGCAGACATTTCTATCACTACGAGAATTTCAACTATGGAACAAAAATTTGAATTTCCAAGTTAGGAAAAAAACAGACGCATGCTAGCTTTGACGGAGCCAGTGCACTAAAAAGAGCAGCATTGCCACAGTTGTGGGGGCCAAGGAATGAGTGAGTCACCTTGAGTACATACCCAGGATTTCAGACAGGACTGCATTTGGGTTGGCTACCCTGTCTCACTGCCTGTGCAGCAACACCTACACTATTTTTAGCACACTGACTCAATCAAAGCCAACATGGGTATGTCTACCTGACTTGGAAACTACACCTCTCGGTCCATTGTAGACATATCTTGCGTCATGAAAGCCTGCTCAGAGCTAAAGCCTATGCAATATCTATGACGGTACAGCTATGCTGTTGCTGACAACTGCTGAAAGAGGACTACTCTTTTTGGTGTAAGGTTGGAAATAGGGATGCTTTGGAGGATAGGGTCATAATTCAAAATGATCTGGACAAACTGGAGAAATGGTCTTGGAGAAATGGTCTGAGATAAACTTTATCCTGTTTAATAAGGACAAATGCAAAGTACTCCACTTAGGGAGGAACAATCAGTTTCTCACATACAGACCAGGAAGTGGCTATCTAGGAAGGAGTACTATAGAAAGGGATTTAGAGATCATAGTGGACCACAATCTAAATCTGAGTCAATAGTGTGACATTTGCAAAAAAGGCAAACATGATTCTGGGATGCATTAATGGGAGTGCTGCGAGCAAGACACGAGACATCATCCTTCTGTTCTATACTGCACTGATTAGGCCTCAGTTGGTGTATTGTGTCCAATTCTGGGCACCAAGTTTCAAGAAAGAGGTGGAGAAATTGGAGAAGGTCCAGAGAAATGCAACAAAAATGATTAAAGGTCTAGAAAATATGAACTATGAGGGAAGACTGAGGGGATACGATAGCAGTTTTTAAGTACCTAAAGGGGTGTTACAAGGGGGGAAAAATTGTTCTCCTTGACCTCTGATGATAGCACAAGAAACAATGGGCAGGCGGCTCCATGGGAGCCGATATGTGTAGGCAGCCAGCTTAAAAGCCCGGTTCCCATGTGCACCAGGTCCTGCTTGCCCCCTCCCCTCACCTTCCATGCTCCATGATAGAGGCAGCAGTGCGGGTGTGGGGGCAGGCAGCTTCACAGGCTCTGGTGCTCGAAGGGAACCATCTTAAAAGCTGGCTCCCAACAGGCACCAGTTCCCACCTTCCCTCCCCCCTCCCCCTGCTGCCTCTGATACAGAGGCAGAAAGTGGGGGAAGAGTGCATATGATTGACAGGATTAACCAATAAGCCCAGGCTTATCTTTTTTTTAAACAGAGAGGAAGTGCTCCCCTTCTTTTGGCTAAAAGGGACTATGTCCATCTCAGGTGAAAGTGCCCTGGACATGCCTCTAATGGCTTGTTTACACCTTGCTCCTCCAACTGGCCCCTATGCTCACAGAGCCTCACTGACTCTTCACAGGAGGCCTACACACCAGTTGCAGGACTGAGGCAACAAGTTTTTGGGGGCAGAGTTGTGTTAGGACCGAGCCCACTGTCAATGTTCCTCATTAGCAAGAGTAACAGCAGATAGTTGCAGGTGGATAATGTACTTATGATTAGTGACAGTACATGTTTGTCTAGCATTTTTCCTGTATGAAAAGCAGAGAGTTTTCTGGACATCTATGAAAGTGTCCAGTAAGCCTAGTATTTGCTTGCTGGACACCATTAGAAGATCATCAATTCTGCCTTAACTTTGTAAGAAGCAGAGAAACCAGACCTACCATAGTTACATGGCTTGAGAACTGTTTATAGTGGATATTAACTTATCCCATGATTGAGTTAAGGAGTTCATGTGAGTTTCCCCATCAACCAGGACCCATTTTCCAGATATACATAAAGGCTGTGTCTAGACTGGCAAGTTTTTCCGGAAAATCAGCCGCTTTTCCGGAAAAACTTGCCAGATGTCTACACTGGCCGCTTGATTTCGCAAGAACACTGACGATCTCATGTAAGATTGTCAGTGTTCTTGCAGAAATACTATGCTGCTCCGTTCGGGCAAAAGTCCTTTGCGCAAAGCTTTGCACAAAAGGGCCAGTGTAGACAGCTCAGATTTGTTTTGCGCAAAAAAGCCCGATCGCAAAAATGGCGATCCTTACGCAGATGGCACAGACGCTTTTCCGCAAAAAGTGCTTTTGCGGAAAAGCGTCCGTGCTAATCTAGACGCTCTTTTCCGCAAATGCTTTTAACGGAAAACTTTTCCGTTAAAAGCATTTGCAGAAAATCATGCCAGTCTAGACGTAGCCAAAATGAAAATACTCTAGTTACTTTACTTCCTTTGAAACTATGCAGTTTCCAGCAGTAGATTCTTTGATCGGGGGCTGGAATAGGGAAAGGAGTGAGGAGGGGAACATGAGGAAGGTTCTATAAGACAGGCACAATAGATCATGGCATACATTTAAAAATATTGAAGAAAATAGGTCTTTGCTTTTCTAAACTTCTATGGGACTTGCAATAGGCTAATTTCTAAATTTCAGGCTATATGGTTCTCAAACCTGAACTCCCCCGACAGAACAACAACAAAAATCAAAGATCTCTTAGCAATTTGGAGGCATGGAGGGTGATTAAAGAGGTGAGGGTCAAGTCCAGAGGGAAAGAATGTGTCTGATGCTGGATTTTTATATCACTTTTAATCTGGATTTGGGATAATACACAATTATGTACGTACCCATTTTATTTCCAGTGACAGTATATTTCTCCAAGGGATAACAACTTCACCTTACCAGATCACTGCCCGTAGAAGCAGTAAGCTGACAGAGCAAAACAACTATCATTCATACACAATGCTTTACATATGAAATACCCAGAAAATACCACCTAGTTTTGTTCATAGGGAAGAGAAACAAGAATTGTCACCCATTTAGTCACATGCACGTCAACACAAACAGGCATTTTGCCTTTCAAATTTCAAGTTACATAATGATAAATGCATGGAACACTCTGAAAAGGAAATGCTAACACAATCTAAGAACTGACCAGAATGTACACAGTTATCTTCCTTAAAGTTAAGATTGCGTCATGCAGCCCTTCCAAAATTTCAGAGCAGTAGAGACTGCTGAGTCTAATATTATGAGTTGTAGAACAGTATGTATAAGAGTTACCTGTAAACCACAGCAGCCCACTGCATTCATTATGGAAGCATTATGAATAACCCTGTATGGAATCCCCAGCTTTACTGCACGCAGAACAAGATCACTGTGTGTTGTGGCCCTGTGGTAAAGAAGGAATGGGTTAGATGGACAAAATACTGTAACTGAGCATAACCATCAACACAGCTTTTTCTGAAAGAAAAATTAAAATGCGTCATGAGTAAAGCTATGCAGTGTGCCAAGAGGGCAGTGGTAATAAGACTGACTTTACTGTAACAATGAGTAGCAAAAGAGCTAAAAAAGCAAAGGGTCACATGAATTTTACAGCTCCCAGCTGCTTTCTCAAAGTTAAAACTACAACAGTAGCATATTTATTACTTTTTAAAGTATCTTCTAGTAGCAACTTAAAAAAGAAAGTTCCATGTGTCCTTTGTCTTTTGCAGGTGTCTGCTGGACATCTGTTGAATAGCAAATGTCAGCATTGCTTAGCACAGAGAACAGCTTGGGCATAAATCCAGTATTCCTATAATTACTGTGAAACTTAGAGCCTGTGAAAATTATGTTAGAAAGACAGCACTACACAGCATACAGAACATATTTTAAAGATTTACACATTTTGCATACATGTATATAAAGTAGCTATACATTAACCTGAAAAAGCCACGCTTGGCTTCTAAAACTATTCTTTTTTTATATATTTAAGTACTGAAGTCTACAAGACTAAGAGCAACATTCAAATTCACTCCAGAAGTAAATAGGGGCAATCCTCAATTAAACTTACCACAAACTAAGTTTGGCTCAATATGCCTGAGTGTCAATATGTACTCTCTGCATCTTTGCACTTGGACAAAACTCTCAGTCAGGTTTAGGGATGCGAGTAGTTGACTACCCGGTAAGTCTAGGCTTATTGGGTTAGTTGAGTTGACTACTCAACTACACACATCCCCTCCCTCCCCCCACCCGTGCCTCTGTATCACAGGCAGCAAAGCTGGGGGGGCTGGGGACAGGAGCTGGTGCAAGCTGGCCTAAAAGCTAGCTCCCCATAGCATTGTGTCTGCTGTGTCGCTTGTTCCCCACCCCTGCGCTGCTGCTGGGCTGGCTGCAAACACAGGCTGCTCTGGCAGCAGTCCCTGTCCGGGGGAGGGGAGGGGACAGCTCTCTCCTGGGACCCCCAATGGACAAGGGCTGCTGAACCCAGAGCGAGCTGTGACTGAACCGAGCTTGCTCAGTCCTGGCTCGTGCCAGGTCCGGGACCTACCCTCACAGCGGCTCTCCATTTTAAATGTAGTTGCTCTTACTATATTTAAAATGCAGAGCTGCAGCAGAAGTAGGTCTGGGACCTGGCATGGGCTGGGACTGAGCAAATCCAGTTTAGTCCCAGCTCACAACGGGTACAGGACCACGGTGGCGCTGCATTTTAAATGTAACAAGAGCCAGCCTGGCTCTTGCTACATTTAAAATGCCGAGACGCAGCAGGAGTAAGTCCCAAATCCAGCGTGAGCCAGGACCGAGCGCCTTCCCTTATCAACTAATCACGTAGTCGATACAAGTTGTCGACTACACAATTAGCCAAATACCTGTCTCTTAATATCCTTATTTGGGTTAATGGGAGCTTTGCCCAGGTGAAGATTGCAACTACTATAAGCATCAGAAGCTCAAATACACCCCAGTTAGTCTTATTTTTGGATTGTAACAATTTATTTTAAATTAATTATTTTATACGGTATACATGCTTGTTAAGATGTTTAAGAAATATTGTACTCACCACATTACAAGTGAAATGTGGTAATGCATTCATTTAAATAAGAATGCTGTCAAATCTGAACAATGGTTTCAGCTGGACTCCTTTTCTCCTAAGGTACCTCAGTCAATGCTGCTGACTCCATAGGGAAAGAAGTAGCATCTGGCTGAAGCTCAGTAATTAAATAGGAGGGCTGTTTTAGCTCTGACATCATCTGTAGTTCAAGCCTAATTCCCACAGACTTTCCTCAGTCCCTGGCCTGACAACTTCCCAACATTAACGTATTTGTTACACTACCACTTGCACAGCTCGGTGCTATGGATATTGACACAAATGTGGCAGCAGTTGGTGAGGGTGGGAGGAAGAGTCCATTTTTAAAAATACGATAAAGTCTCATTCATCTCTACGGCAGACTTTCTAGAAGAATCTGAATTACGGGCAGTCAGGAAGTGCTGCTACAAATAGACTGTTACCTCAGACAACAGCAGTAAGGTAATCTAGGCTTTGAACAGCTCCCTCATTAACTACAAAACTCTCTCCTATACTTACCCTTCTTCCATGAGAAAAGGAGACCCAATCACATCTGCAGTGAGTGAGTGGGAGGGCTGGCTCTTCAGCCTTGTCTCCTTTTCTCCAGATCCATGGCATAAGGGCTCTGGAGACTGTGTGTGTCTGCTAATAGTGAACAGGGGAACAGCTGGCATTATTTACTGCAATCTGCTCTAATCAGCATCTCCTCCCAGTGGGCCTCTGTGCAAGGATAGCAGCACAGCTGCAGGCAGTATGCTCACATAATGGGGACTCAGCCAGTTACAGCAGGGGGTCTGAAAGAGTCAGTCCGCTGTGCCCTTGTCTATGCTGCCACTGGGCTAGCACCAGTAGCACATTTGCAGGCTGTAGCAGTGATGGAAGCACTTTCATAAAGTGGATGGAAGTGGGCATTTATTTCAGTCATGACATGATGCTAAAAGTTTTGTTTTACATTTACTCATCCTACCACTATTGCAGTCACCACAGCAAATACATCAGTGGTGAGGGATAAGAACTAAAAAATTCCATCATAACTGTCCTTTGTGTGGATGCCTTTAAATCAGCAGGATGGGACATCTCTTACCTGTGGGGCTGAAAGCCCACCCACGCCTCTGTGCACTCACTAAACCTCTCTTTGAGGACAGGATTACCTGAAAACTCAGGTCAACTTTTGGAATTTCCTGGCTGTCACCCTCACACAGAATCTTCCACAAGATAGGACAATCTTGCCCTTGGTTAATAGGAGCAACCAGCCGATCACCTCATAGACCCACCCCCTCAGGAAGCAAGTGTACGTAGAGCAATTAGGTAGAAAGAGACATCTGAAATTGGGTACATTAAATTTCAGAATATTGTTCTTCAGTAAATTGCCTTCAATACTCCTGAGACTCCAAACATTGACTGACTTAAGTACACTCCATGGACTGTTTCAGGCTACTAACTGGTAAATCTGTCACAAGCTTTATTAATTTTATATTTACTGCTAAAAATAATCCATATTTCCCTCAGATTAAGCATCAAAATTCACATATTATAGTCTGAACGAGTTAGCAAGAGAACTTTAGTTTCCCTTCTTGTTTGCAACTTTTCCTCCATCTCCAACTGATTTGGCCCCAGTTTAGATGGCCACTCCAGAGGGAAAAGTTTCTAAAAGGAACATGAATAAATTTCTGAATTTGAGCACCTAAATTAAACTGTTAAATCCATAATGAGGCACTTAAGTGGCCTGCTCTCAGAGATGCTGTGCACTGGCAGCTCATATTGATAGCACAAGTTCAGGGTGCTCAATCTCTCTGAACAGCAAGATGCTTTTTATTGGGGTGGGGAGACTACCTTTAGATATCCAACACTGAAAATGCTGGCTATATAATATACTGCCCAATGCTCTAGAACATCAACATCACCAATTAACCAAATGATCCTTGCGTGGAAACCCTCACATTCTCCTGTATGGAGACCCACTGAAGTCAATGGGACTCCACCCAGACACTGCCCGCACAGATCTGATTTCAGAATTGGGGCCTAAAAGCAACATAGGCAATATAAATAAAAACTTTAGAAAACTATTTATACTTCTTCCAAGACAAAGTACTATGCTATAATAAAAGCATATGTTTCTAATCATTAAAACATTGCAATACTCATCTGCAGAAGCAGGACAGCTGACTCCACGCAACCTCCAATTACATTTTGATGGGCACAGATGTTACATTAAACTTATTTCTCAGTCACAGCAAGAGGTTATAGGTACTTTAGCTTTAACTTGAACCTTGATTTTAATGGCAATGTACATTGTAAGTATAATTATGTAAAGATTTCTAAGTAGTCAGCATCACCTATACCTACATAATTGAATAAAAAAATATTCCCAGGTTTTGTATGTACATAAGTGACTCCTCTCCTTTATAACCTCCCACCTACCCAACACCCTTCTCAACAAACTGTGCTCAGTGATTTAATTTTTCTTGTGCCCCTTCAAGCTATGATACAAGTCTTGGATCACCAGCTGGAGACAAAGAGTTCTTCTGTATGGTTTGACATTACAGATTGATGATGCTTGATTAGATAAGCAGAAGGACATCTTTCTGGTGATAGAAAAAAGAGCTATAGCTTCCAGCAGGAATAAGAAACAGAAATAGGAAGCTTAATAAACCAAACTGAAAGGACATTTACAATGACCCAGCCATTCAAAAATCTAGAATAGTTAATACTATAAGCATGTGCAACTAACAGCCAGCATTCAACTAAAAAGCAACAGAAAATACAAACCACGATTAATACATAATCAAGAGATGCACCATATTTTGTAATAGCCTAGAATAACTTCTGCTAAACTGATAAAATCTAAAACAATAGTTTTTTTAATACCGACAGCTTCGATAATGGCAATTAATTTTATAGCAGTCGCTTGACTGTTGAAGGGAAAATATATAAATCTATGTGAGAGCCTATGTTCCTATCTGATAAGGATGCTTTGCAAACTGGATGTGAGATCTTCAAAACAAGACTGATAATAAAGTTTGAGCTGTTTCTTTGCATTTGTATCAAATTCAAATCTAGCTGGATGTGTACAAAAATGAACAGGAGACGCTCTTCTGTTGATGAAAATGGAATATTTCTTTTTACCAGCATGAAAATATAGGTACTGTTGTATCACACAGTGCGTGTCTCAGGGAAGAGTGATAGAGGTGCATGTGTGTAGGACATAGTGGGGGGCACGGAGGGATTGAGGGGAAAGATTCAGGGCTGAGGCAGTCCTGTTTGATTACCCTGCCCCGTGCTACTCCTGTTCCCAGCCAAATGAGAGCTATAGGAGCAGCGACAACAGACATGGAAAGGGAACTAGGAGTGCGGCGGGGAGGGTATTACAGCACCCCGGGCTCCTGGCCCTATGTGCCAGGGTCCTAGCTGCTGGCCCCATACCACCAAAGCTTTGCTCTAGGGATGTGACCAGATAACCAGTTACCTGGTAAACATCACCCTTAACAGCTGCTTCAGCTCCAAGTAGGGTGGGAGTCAGCAGCCTCACATGGAAAGGGGGAGGGCTGCCCGCTCCCTTCCGCCCCGCTGGAGACAGCCAACTCCCAGCCCACAAGCCCATGTGGGCTGGAAACTGGCAGCACCTCCCCCCTCACTGCCTTGTCTGGCCCCACGTGAGGCTGCCAACTCCCAGCCTGTGTGGGATGGGAGCTGGCAGCCCAGTGCAGCCCCTGCCATGGCGAGCTGGGATGCCCCCCTACCCTGTTTAATCAGTTATCTGGTTAAATTACAGTTATCTAATTAAATGGAATTTTACATTCTACTTTGCTCCTGGTCTCAGCTCTGGGCATGAGGAAGGACCAGGTTAAGGGAGATGGGTCAGAGTCCCAACCCCAGCCAGCTACTTTTTTATGGATGCAGTGCACCAGCTTATTTTCACCTTTGGCACTCCCATTCGTTAAGGGCTAAAAGCAGCCAGATGAATAAAATGATGCCTTTTCTTACCCAAATGGATCACCAACTACAAGAAAAGCAACATCACAAAGATCAGCATCTTTTAACATATTATCTGCTTCTTGCTCCACGGTTTCTCTGTCAGCCAGAATCAGTTCTCTCCCATAGAACTCCTCCTAGAAAGTGAAGAAAAACATCAAAATGAGACAGCAGCTGATGACTTCCATTTGTGTCAGTTTGTTTTCAGCAGTATCCAACCAGATATTGATTAGACATTCACTAAACCTATGCTATGATGACCTAATTTCTTTAATATGTTGTAATTAACCAATCTTTAGCTCATTCTTCATTAGTATTTCCAGAGAAAGGAGACTCCAACAGCTGATGCTTGGTTTTTTTGCATTTTAGTTTCACCCTCTAATTCTGGTTCTTCCCACTGAATACCTTTCCATAACTGCTGAGAACACATTTTGCCTATGCTCGTCATCGGACAGTCAACTTAGTCACTTACATCCCTACTCTACATCAGAGACAGCAGCGCAGGGTGGCAGACAGCTCCCCTGCATGCTCTTCATTTAAAACTTGAACCAGCCTGCCAGTCCGAGTTTTAAATGCAAAGCATGTCGGGTTTGTTGCGGTTAACCAGGATGGAGATGGCTGATCCTAAACATTGTGGTAGAAATACAATGAGCGGTCATATTTTTAGATCAATAGTAAAGCACTTGAAAAGAAGAGTCATGCTGGGACCCTATATTCCAGATTGCAACACACAAAGCAGGGAGTTGGGCCCAGTACAAGAGACAACACTGCATGGCACAAATATGGGACTGTTTTAGCAATCCATTGCAGGCCAGAGTCCTTTTTTGATTCCCTATATTGTTACTCATATGTGATTGCCCTCTAAACCATTTAGCAACCAATTTCCAGGTGTCATCTACTTTGAATGTCCTAACATCCATTCAGCAATGTCCTAAGGTCACTTTTTATCATTTTAAGAACTGGCTATTTATTCCTGTTTTTTTGTTTCCTATCACTGATCCAGTTTCAAAGCTCAGAGAAAGACTATCTCACCCTAGGAATATTAGGTGTTTCATGAAAAGCTTTTTGAAAGACTAATAATAGCTAAATTCTTTTGTTCATTTTTTTTCTTTTTGTAATTAAACATGTAGAGCTACCTGGAGAGTTTCTTTCGATGGAAAATGTAGTTTCTGCAAAAATCAAACTTTTCCACACAAAATTTCAATTTTGCCTAAGTTTTCCACCAAATATTTTGTTTCTGTTAAACCTAAATCAACAAACTGAAACATTATGTTTCAGACAGGTTAAAATGGAATTGACATCGGCCTACAGTGCAGTTGTGCCTAACAGGGGCAATAGTTCAAGTGTTTTACACCATCATATTTGTCCTACGGAGTGCACTCTATACTACATCTTCCATGATGTACGGAGATCATAGGTACATACCATTTAACATTCAGCAGACCAAAACTAAGATTTTGTGCACACGGTGCATTAATCCACACAGCAAACATACACAGTTTAGCATGCACTAGCATTTTGTGTACTAACTGGCCTCTGTGTATCCTGCTTATGGGCACTAAAAGTTTTTTTAGTGCATGTTAATGTAGTCCCATTTGAAATACTACTATATTAATGTGCAATAGGGATCTTTTAGTGCAGTGGTTTTCAAAGTACGGGCTGTGACCCAGTACTGGGTCCCAGGTATGGGTCGCTTTGCTGCAGGGTGACCATGCTGCACTCCGGAAGTGGTCAGCAACAGGTCCAGCTCTTCGGAGGACCATGGTAGGGGGCATTCCAGGGATGAAAGTGCTGTTCCTGCCCCGAGCACCAGCTCTCCACTCCCATTAGCTGGCTTCTAGCCAATGAGAGCTGGCAGGGAGAAAGGGGAGGAGTGTATGCTGGTGAGAACAGCAGGTAGATTGCTTGCACACCTCTGCCTAGAGACTGAACCTGCTGCTGACCAATTCAGGGGCACAGCATGATCTGTGGTGCAAGGACAAGCAGGAAACCTGCCTTAGCACCCCTGCTAATCGGGAGCCACTGGCAGTAAACTTGCACCCCAATTACCTGCCACAGTCCTGAGTCCCCTACTTCATTGCTTGCCTGGCCCCACCCTGTACCTCTCATTCTAGTCAAAAGATATAATTATGCTGGATTGCGGGCATCAACAATTTTCTTCCACTGGGTAATGAGAAAAAAAAGTTTGAAAACCACTTTTTTTAGTGTGCACCAGCAAGGGTTATTGTGTGCCATACAGGTGTGCAATAGAATTTATACTTCTCTGCTATAAAAGCATCTCCTTAAAAAATGCAGGTAAACAATAAAATGTTAAGCATTGCTAAAAACTGACTTTTTTAAACATTCTGTTCCATGGGAAAAAAAGTGATATTTAGACTTTGTCCCAATTTGGGATGAAAACAAATGTGGACATATCGAAATTTCCTGTGGATTAACAAGGGAGAGAGAGACAACTTGTTCATATCCAGCACATGTTGTTTTTTCAGGACTCTATTTACACTCCCGAACGTGTTTTCATGTTCTTCTGAGCTGCATTATTATCTTTCCTAGTAATGTTACTGAGCCACAGTTCCCTGGATCTCTCTTTGTCTGAAACAGCCAGCCAAAGGACTTCCAGCTCAGTGAACCTACCAGTACTTCCTTCCCTACGGTGAGGATGGATGTGTAGGCCTCCAGGTACACTCTGCGGCAATGCTTTACCACCTCCAGTCCTCTCACGGTAATGTCTTTGGCATCCCCCAGCCCCAGACCAACCAGATAGAGCATCCTAGCCCCACGAGCCGGGTCCAGAGCCAGACCTGCCAGGGGACGGAAACAGGCATCAGAGAGGCTCTGCCCGTCAGAGAGAGACGCTCCCCCGGCAGCGCTCTGGCTGGGCGGGCGCTGGCAGACCTCGGGCCCACTCCCCCCAGGGGGACTCCGGACAGGGCAGCGCGATGTCCCTGGGGACCTCGGGCACAAGCCGCCTCCCCCCCCCCCGGGCTCGCAGGTCTGCGCTGCAAGGTCTCCGCGTCCAGAGCCGCCAGGCTGCAGCAGCGGCGCGCGGAGCCGCCCAAGCCACCCTAGGAGCGCGCTGCGCACGACTCGCTCCGCTCGGGCGGGGGTCTGCAGCCCCACTAGCCAGCAACCTGTTCGCGGCGGCCCCTTCCCCGCAGGGCACGCGGCTCCCAGCCGTAAAGCCCGCCTCGCTTTGCGGCGCTTTACGACGGCAAAGGAGGCGTAGGGCAGGGCTTAGAGACAGTTGCCCGGTGCGGTTGGATGAGCCGGTTTATGGGGACGCGGCTCAGCATGGCCTCCTGGGCGTCTGGGCGGGCGCTGGGCGTCCCCACGCTCCCCCTCGCCAATGGCTTACGCATCCCCGTACTGGGGCTGGGTAAGTGCCCCGCCTCTCTCCCCAGCTCGCACCGCTGGGCAGGGGGGTTCCTGCTCCGCCCCGGCCGCACGTCAGCCCCCCGCTAGCGCCCTGTGCCCGGCCCGGCCCCGGCTCACCGCCCCTCCCCACCAGTTCCTGTGTTACTGCTCTGCCGCTGCTCTAGCCCGCCCTTCCCCTCGCCACATCACCCCGCCCGTGCCACTGCCCTTCCCCTCGCCACATCACCCCCGCCCGTGCCACTGCCCTTCCCCTCGCCACATCACCCCCGGCGCCCGTGCCACTGCCCTTCCTCGCCATCACCCCCGCCCGTGCCACTGCCCTTCCCCTCGCCACATCACCCCGGCGCCCGTGCCACTGCCCTTCCCTCGCCACATCACCCCCGGCGCCCGTGCCACTGCCCTTCCCCTCGCCACATCACCCCCGGCGCCCGTGCCACTGCCCTTCCCCTCGCCACATCACCCCCCCGCCGCCCGTGCCACTGCCCTTCCCCTCGCCACATCACCCCCGCCGCCCGTGCCACTGCCCTTCCTCGCCACATCACCCCGGCGCCCGTGCCACTGCCCTTCCCCTCGCCACATCACCCCCGCCGCCCGTGCCACTGCCCTTCCCCTCGCCACATCACCCCCCCCGTGCGCCCGTGCCACTGCCCTTCCTCGCCACATCACCCCGCGCCCGTGCCACTGCCCTTCCTCGCCACATCACCCCCGGCGCCCGTGCCACTGCCCTTCCTCGCCACATCACCCCCGCCGCCCGTGCCACTGCCCTTCCTCGCCACATCACCCCCGCCGCCCGTGCCACTGCCCTTCCTCGCCACATCACCCCCGCGCCCACTGCCCTTCCTCGCCACATCACCCCCCCGCCCGTGCCACTGCCCTTCCTCGCCACATCACCCCGCCGCCCGTGCCACTGCCCTTCCCCTCGCCACATCACCCCGCTGCCACTGCCCTTCCTCGCCACATCACCCTCCCGCCCGTGCCACTGCCCTTCCTCGCCACATCACCCCCGCCCGTGCCACTGCCCTTCCTCGCCACATCACCCCCGCCCGTGCCACTGCCCTTCCTCGCCACATCACCCCCCGCCGCCCGTGCCACTGCCCTTCCTCGCCACATCACCCCGGCGCCCGTGCCACTGCCCTTCCCCTCGCCACATCACCCCCCGGCGCCCGTGCCACTGCCCTTCCTCGCCACATCACCCCGGCGCCCGTGCACTGCCCTTCCTCGCCACATCACCCCGCCCGTGCCACCGCCCTTCCCTCGCCACATCACCCCACGGCGCCTGTGCACGCCTTCTGCCCCCACTCGCCACATCACCCCCCGGCGCCCGTGCCACTGCCCTTCCCCTTGCCACATCACCCCCCGCCGCCCGTGCCACTGCCCTTCCACTTGCCACATCACCCCCTGGTGCCTGTGCCACTGCCCTTCCTCTCGCCACATCACCCCCTCAGTGCCTGTGTCATTGTTCTACCCATACCACACTACAGCCCCCAGCCTCTGTCCCATGCCTGTGTCACTGCCCTGCACCAACAATCACAACATCACAGCACAGCTGGCTATCACTGCCTTGAACCAGCTGTTTTCTAGTAACAACATAATTTCCAGCCTGCTGTCCAGTGCCCATGCCAGTACTCTGCCCTTTCCTGCTCCATGCCACGCACCAGCCCATTGTTGCAGCTGGGTTGTTTTCTGTGTGAGGCTTCCAAAAGTCGTAAGGTAAAGTATCTTAAGCCTTGTTGAAATACACACCCTCCCCTTCTCAGAGTGAGAGACTGTGCCACTGCATGAATATGCCCCTTCTTTCCTACCAAACACTTGTTTCCCCGAAGTGGGGACTGTAAAAGTTGCCTATAAGTAACCACTGGCTGTGTCTACACTGGTGCGATCTTGCGCCAAAGCGACCACTCTTGCACAAAAACTTACTGCCTGTCTACGCTGGCTGTGTGTTCTTGCGCAAGTAAACTGACGTTCTACTGTATAAAATCAGGGCTTCTTGCGCAAGAACTATGATGCTCCTGCTCGGGAATAAGCCCTCTTGCGCAACTGTTCTTGCGCAAGAGGCCAGTGTAGACAGGCAACATGAATTTCTTGCGCAAGAAAGCCCTATGGTTTGGTTACTCATATAGTGGAGTTTAATCCTTTGGTTTGAGTATCAAATCCATGAATGATTGACTTTTCTGAGAAACTTAAGGGGGGGACACCAGCTTGAAGGGTGGGATGGGATAGAGTAATACAGTGTTTCTGAAAGTGCTCTGCGAAACCACTTTGAGAAACACATCAACTGGCCGCCCCAGTTTGTTTATTTCCTGGCGCTGCAGCCATGGAACCTCGCGGCTCCCATTGGCTACTTTTCGTCCTTTGCAGGCAAAGGGAGCCACGGGAAGCAGCGTGGGCCGGGCTACCGCTTCCCACTGCTCCACTTGGCTGCAAAGAGTGAAACGGAGCCAATGGGAGCTGCGAGGCACCAGTAAATAAACAAACCGGGACAGCCAGTTAATGTGTTTCTCAAAGTGGTTTCGTGGAGCACTTTCAGAAACACTGGAATAATATGTCTATTTCCTAACATGGAAAGTGTGAAAGTGTGATAAGGAGACATAAAGCAGGTGCCTAAGGACTGAGAACACAATTTTTCAAATGCTTTGTTTATCAAGGGTTTATATAGGTGAATAAAATTAGGCACATGCATAAATTTGCAGGAAGGTAAGATGGGGTCATGAAAGTGGAAACAAATATTCTTTGCTCGGTTAAAGTTAGGGTAAAATTTTCAGTGGTTATTTAATCAGTTCATGAAAACAGTGAAGTGAATCACTACATTAAAAAGAGTTACTCATTTTTTTGCTTATTTGCTTAAAGTCCATAGTTCAAATCCAATTTATGAATATTAGGCCCAGGAACACTGTGTCATTGACGGGGATGGTGTTGCATAATAAAAGTCTGGTACTTTCAGCAAATATATTCCGTAATACAAGCACGGTACTGCCAACCACAAGTGGTCAAAAATCATGAGTCAGGCCCTCAAGAGTCACGAGGGGAAGTTTAAAAATCATGAGATTTAAAAAAATGAGGTTCTGGAGGCTATATTTGGTTTCTGTTTTTGAGTCTTCAGCATCCACATTCCGCAGCTTTTTCTCTGCAACCATGAGGGCTAGAAATTTTTGAAAACAGAGATTCTCATTTAATGAAATAACTCCAGGGGCTAGGACTTTAAGAAAAGCACAGAAAATCACAATAGAAGGCAACACTGCAACCAGTGATATAAAGCGAGTTCTTGGCCTGATATTGTAATCCTAACACAGATACCAAACTTGCTGCCAGTTGGTCAATGTGAATTTGTATTGAGGTCTCTCTGCAGTTGTGGTTTAGTTGGTTGGTTGGTTTTTTTTGCTGAAGGCTACCAGATATCATTTGCCTTGCTTTTTTCTATATCAAACCCTTCTTTGTACGATAGTAAGATAATGCCTTATTTTGAGAATTTTGGAATTGGAATTTTTCAGGATTGAGGCTGCATTGTTCATTCATGCAGTGGGCCAAATACTAGTGCTTAATAGCCGTAATATGATGCTAAGTGGTTAAATTTTGGCTTTTATAATAACCATTATTAATGAAAACATGTTTCTTAAAAAAAAATCACATTCTATGCCTGATACTAGGAGAATGATAGTGAAAACATATTTTTGTCAATAAAAAAATTAAAACACAAAATATTGATAGCATAGCAAATAATCCAACATTAGGGCTATTGAGCCACTTGAGGGAGCTTTGTTTAGTTAAAAGAATAAAGTAGAAACCTATATGGACGCACAATAGCTGTTTTGATCAAAGCTAGCGATGGGTCAGAGAAATTGCATCATAAAAATCTGCTTAAAAATAACAATGGTCCTGTAGCAATTTAGAGACCAATTAAAAATATAGATAATAAAAAACTATTGTTGTTAGTTATAGACTAACACAGCTACCCCTCTGAGACTTATAAAAATCAGCTGAGAACACAGACTAACCAGAATATACCCCTGCTATGCCTATTCAGGCATCAGAGTTTCCATAAAGTTTGAAAGAAAGGATTTCCCTCTTTCTTATCAGTGAAGCAAAGCAAAGCAGATACTCCTTTCCTCTGTTGAGAATTAGAGAAAAGGATTTTCTTGTTCATTGAACTGCAATTGAAATATCCTGAAAAAATAAGTTTCTCTTGGATTAGAACATTCTTTTTTGGCATCTCTAGTGCCCCAATTACATATCTGTCCCTCACAGCCATCTGAATTTGCTCCTTGGCTGAAAGTTCTGCAGAATACAAGCATTAAACTGACATGAAGTCTGAACTTGCCTCTTATTCCCAAAGATTGTCCCTCCATTAAGTCAGCATAACAACATGTAGGTGAGACAGCATGACTATAACCTGTGTTGTCACAGCCCACGCTATACACATTAAGTTGATAGAGAACTTCAATTTTTCCAATGTACAAAAAGCACAGACTTTCCTAGATAGAAGGATGGGACAGGGATAGGTGGAGACTAAAGCATGGCAAATAGATCCCACAAAGTGGGAGCAAAGCACCTGGAAGGGAGGGAGTGGCTGCAGCCCTAGGGCTGAAGTAAATACTGTCTAGTCTAGTGGATCTGCTGCTACTCTTCAGTTTGGAGGATTTCTCTCTTCTCCCCCCAGCATAGAAGTTTGGAATCTCAGACTTGATTTTTCAAACATTTTTGTTCATGGCTATTAATTTTTTGTGCTTGTCTTATAGCAAATCAAATCTGATCTCTTGTATGTTGTAAAACAAACTAGTTAATTTGACCATTTGCTTAAGGTCAGATACGCTTTCATGCATCAGTGAAAGATTTTTTTTCCTTATCCTTTGTGACCTTTCCAAAAGCCACTTTCATTTGACAGCTTGTTGTAAAACTGGGGGACCTTTTTAAAACCATTCCACATGAAGCATTATTTATTCTACTTTAGTTAAATATTACTGCTTTTCTGCAAGTTAAAAAAAAAACCCGAAAACCAAAAACACTTGTGTTCTTTGTCTGGGGCTCTGGACTCAAGCCAAACAGAAACCATCAAGTAATTAAGATGTAAAATAAAAGGGTTTCCAATATAGAAAGGAAGGTATTAATATTCCAGCACAGTTTCTTTTCAAGTTTGTGAGTCTGGTTCACTTTCACCGTTTTACACTGGTTTTATACACTTCTGACTTCAATGACGTTATCCTAGGTAATCTTTCATCAGTATAAATGAGAGCAAAATCAGACCCAGTGGCTTCAGAAGCAAGCTATCAGAGGTGGCTCATGAAATCCTGGCTCCACTGAAATCAAGGGGAGTTTTGCTATTAACTTTAATGGGGTCAGAATTTCAGTCAGAATCTTTCTTTTCAACTTTTAATGTTTACTGCATAGTGCCAAAATGTTTTTGATACAACTAGAAAATTTTAGCCACTCAATTGCATTGAGCAAATTATTTTAAAATCATGGAAGTGTTCATCAATACAGTTAATATATATTAATCTTTTTGAAATATTTTGCTTATTAAAATCACTTTATTTTATTATCGTTTAACCTTCATTTAATAAGGACTTGATGCAGCTGTCCCTTTTGGCACAGAATGTGTATGAAGTGGCTTATGTAATTCAAATGATTCATCTAATTCCCTGTGCTTTAGTTTTTTAAATTTAAATTTACAGCATTGTTTTTGAACTGTGATAGTTGAATTGAAGAATAAGTTCCTAATTGCTGAGTTAGAGATTTTGTTGACAGTGCACTAATGCAGACAATTCTCTTGCTGTCAGTCACTCCAATATAGTTAAAATATGTAGATTAGTCACTAGCTCAGAAATTATTTCCTCCATCCACCCTCTCTGGAGATTGTAAAACTACAAATTGCTTATCACTGTATTTGGAATTACTGATGAGGGAGAAGAATCTATTAGCTCGTAGTATCTCTAATACTCTCTTGCATTCTTTTCAAAATGGCTTATCTTCTTCTGTCATTCAATAAGTACCAAGCAGTTGTTTACAGAACTTCCTAAGTGAAACCACAAGATAGGTACTAACAAAACCGAAAAGAAAGAAAATTCAGAATTAAGTTTGAAACACTCTGGGCCAATAGCTGCTTTCAAATATGTCTTCAAAGGGATGACTCTTGATTTACAGTGTTACAACTGTGTTGGTATAGCTTGTTGGTCCTAGGATATTAGAGACACGGTGGGTGAAGTGGTGTCGTTTACTAGACCAACTTCTGTTGATGAGAGAGACGAGTTAGCTCGAAAATGTGTCTCTCACCAACAGAGGCTGGTCCAATAAAAGATATTAGCTCACCAACTTCACCTCTTCATTTTATAACTGACAGCAGAATTTGGTTCTCCGATTTGCTACAAAAGATAAAGTACTATATAGAATATAGCTTATAAATTAACCCGCTGTTTTAAGGACCCTATAATATATTAAAACAATATGGCAATATTAAAAAGTCCTTAAGTATGTGTCAAAACACTTCAGACAAAAAAGCATAAGACTTAGTCAGTTTGTACTATATTTATATTTGTGGCCAAGCTATTAATTCCAAAAATTCAACACCTGTCACAGTGGTGCATGCCCCTTCATTCTGTCACAAAATAAATAATAGTAATATAATCGTAATGTGTTAACTGTGCTGGTGCTCAGGGCTTGAAAAATCCACTCAGTAGAAGAGAGTGAGGAACTTACCCTGGTGAGTTGGTGGGGGTTGGGTGGCTAAACCAATATCTGCAGAATTTTAGATTTCATTAAAAAATAAATTCTGACCTCTCTGGAACTGCATTTTAACCAGTGCAGTGGTGTCTTCATAAGTCTGAGAACAGACAGCTCCAATGTCTCTGCTTCTGCTTAAGCTTTCCTAAACCGCATAGGGAAATGAACATAACCTGTGGATCAGTGTGTAACTCTTCAGTCATGTTAATTGGCAAGCACCAAATAGGCAGGCACTTGAGTTATTCATAAGGGAGGAGGATCCCAAAACTGGAAGGTGGGGAGGACTTTATGTATCAAAGACCAATGCTTCACTGCTCACAACTACCAAGCGATTGGAAAGGGAGAAGACTAGCTGAGAGATGGAACTTCACCTATTTCATTTTTTAGCCAGGGCGGATGTAAAAGACTGAGCCTATAAACAAGGTCCAAGAACAGCATTCTGATAGAAATACAGCACCTTTCCCATTCACAGTAACTATCAGGGGCAGAAGAGCCATGCTTTTTATCACATTGTCCATGGAGCTTGTTAATTTCTGTCCCATGTTTGTTTTTTGTGTTGGCCTTTGGCCAACCTGGTAATTTTATCAAGGTCCGATAGTGCTTCTAAAGTTGGAGAGAAAAAACAAATAGGGAGAGACAGACTTGAAAGATCACTTTCTCCTGCTTTGTTTTCTTTTACCAAAACTGCTCTTGGTCAGGAGATGACATGGAGATTTTAAAATGTCTTTAGAACCTAAATATATACTGGTCTACTATAAAAACCTTTATTTGTTTATGCCCTGACTTCAGTATTTAAAATGGCAACCTTACGTTGTAGTCCTAATCAGGCAAGTGAATGTAAAAAAGCTCCAGCACCTTATTCTACCAAAGTGATCCCTGTAACTGATTTAGTCTTATCCATTGAGTTGGATAATAAAAATATGTTTTTATTAACTTGTACTCATTACAGCATTCAAGGTTAGGGACATACAGTATCATCAATTTTTATTGTGGCAATATAATATTTCCTGTACTAGTCTCTGTTTTGTTTATTATAATGCCTAATTTGTCTGGAGCAGAACAAACAAACAAAAACAGATCACTCCTCTTTCACTATAACGTATCAGGCTTGTTTGTGAAAGCTTGCAGATAATTGAGAACCTATTGGTCCATGCAAATATTTTAAATTATGCCTTCCATTGGGATTACCTGGCACGTGTCCACACAGAGTCCTGCAGTTTTTTTGCCCTTTTTTTTTCTAGTTTATTAGGATTTTTTTAGAGCTGCTTAGTCTTTTATAATCTTGACCAACATAAGAAAGGGCCTCCACCTGCTTCCACTGAAATCAATGAAGTGGCATCAGGATTGGGCTCTAATTTTGTGTCATCTACAGTTTTGCTCTGTTGTTTTTTGCGCCACTTTCAGATCAAGACATTTATGGAAAACTGGTCCTTGTACTCTATGGCATGCCCCACCATTATTCTTGTTTCATATTGAGAATTGGCTGTTTATTCTTTCTCTTTGTTTTCTATCTCAACCATTTTTTTGTTGTAATCTTGACAGGATTTTACTTCTCACCCTTGGTTACTAAGTTTCCTTAACAGCCTCTTGTGATGAACTAAATGCCATGTCTATAAATCTCTCTCTCTCTCTCTCTCTCTTTCATTCATCTACCAGTTCAGCAACTCTGGCCTTATGAAGCTGTACTTGATCTTTGTGGCCCTTCAGATACTTCACTTGCTACATATATTCAAAATGTGGCCATTGTTCAGGCAGCGATAGATTTACAGTCAGGCATTAGAATGAGCATCCTGTTATATCCTGACTAAACTTTTGGCCTGGTCCTTCTATTACTTTCACCAGATATTACCCAGTTCCAACTTGATGCTTATTTACTTTAAAAACTTGCTAAACACCAAGCTAAGCTAACTTATTTTAAAGGGTACCTGCAAATGGGGGGAAAGGGGAATGTGCACTTTTTTTGCTTCCATTTATGTATAAAATAGGCCTAAAGGGTCTTGTATTTTGACAAAGAAGTTGCTTCTTCCTCTCCCCTGCCTCTTTGAAACACCCCAGTTATCCTTCCCTGTTTTTTTGTTAGAGTCAGTAGAGAATTAGATAACAGAACCAAGATGCTTTCTCACTCCTCATATTAAAGGACTGGGGACTATTAGCTCTTTCACAAAAATCTTTCTTACCCAAATATTTATTAAAAGTTTGAATTAAATAGATGTTACCAAAAAAGAAACACAAGAAGTTTTAATTAAGTCTTGATTGAAATATCATATAGACAGAGGACAGAAATACAATTTTTCCCTCGTTGCAGGTCATATTTAATTCCCCTCTTGTTTTGTAACTACAAAGTTTAGAAAACAACTACAGATATCTCTTATCTGGCTAATGTTTCAGAAGGTTAAAGCACTGACCAATCTGTAATGTCTCTAATTCTCGAAAAGGGCAAAGTTTACATCCAGTAGCTTAGTAACTTTGACCGGTTTACTGGAAATAATAGTTCAGTTTTTGAATGGATAGTTCCAACTAAACTGAACACAGGATTGGGAAACTTCCTTAGGGCACGTCTACACAGCAGGGCTAAACTCAAAATAAGCTACACAACTTGAGCTATGCTAATTGTTTAGCTTAAGTCGAAATAGCTTATTTCAACTTTTGATGCTGTCTACACAGCAGTTATTTCGGAATAGAGCACTCTTCCCCCAACTTCCCTTACTCCTCATACAATGAGGATTACAGGAGTTGGAGTAAGAAGCCCATTTCGAATTTATTTCAAAATAACGGGCTTTCTGTATAGACACGCACTATGTTATTTTGGAATAATGCCAGTTATTGCAAAATAATGCTGCTGTGTAGACATAGACTATAGGCATGATGGGAAGAGAATCTGAGAATAAAAGTAACCCACTTGATTTTGAAAACAAGGCTACAGGAAATGTTTTTAAAGTGGTTATAACAAAAGTTACATGACCATTTTGTGCTAAAGACAACTGTCCTCTCTGTATATTGCTTTCACAAGAAGGTTCAAAAAGTGGGTAAGGCATTTGGGAGCTTTGTCAGTTTTATGATATTTTTCAGAGATTTGTGGTAAACTTCTGGATTTAATGAGGGGGGAAAAGGAGAACTTTCCAGTATGTATTAAATGGATGGTGTAAATATTTGTACCAAATTCATTCTATTGCCAAGAATTGCTGTGCAAGTGTGTCCGTTTCTCAAGTTATTCCTGTGGACTCTTGATTGATTTCAGTCCTATTCCCATAGCTGTAGTTCTGACAGAAGAGGTTTATGAAGAAAACCCATGAGACTCCCTGGAACTCACAAAGCCAAATTCCACCCTCAGTGGCATTTCCATTTGGATTAAGTATGTGGGGTGAATGCTGCCACCTATTGGAGAGTAAGAGGGAAGGGAAATCGAATAAAAGTACCTTTGCTCTCATTTTTAGGAGTACCCTATAAAAGGTACTTTCTTTCAGAACAAACTTCACTTCTACTATTCCTGCACGCCATTTTTTGTTTTAGAAAGACTGGCTTACATGGATGCTCTCCTGACTACGAGAACAATCTCTCCATTTGTCCAAATCCTTGATCGGCTCCACAAATTATCTGTAATTTAAGAGTAAAAAGTTAACTAGATTACTCTCATTGTTGGCTTCTCTGGCACTTCTTGTTTATGTGAAACAGAAGCAAATTGTGTCACCAGTACTCATCCATACAGTAAGAATTCTGCTTCCTTACCCAGTGGGAAAGTGAATGAAACATTGTATCTATAAGTAGTCTGTTTCTATTGTCCTAGATTAGTTAAGTCAAAAAAATTAACATTAATAATGAAAAGTAAATTAGATTTTTAAGACAATTAACTTTAATAATAAAAAATGTTAATATAGATGAAGACATTTTAAAATATATTATTTTAACCTAATAGTGGTAATTTTAACTGAAAGTGGTTTTGTAAAAATCCAGTTAGTATTTTCTTTCTTTGCCAACTTTCTTACATAAAAGAAATAATATAAAGCAATCTCCAGATGGGCAATAGAGTGGTAAGAGTTAAGCATAACAACTTTGAAAAGAACAGCAAAACAAACCAAAATATTTAATTTTAGTTGCTCACCGTGTTTTTATTATGTAGAAAGATGTTTTAAAACTTTTTGTTTAAAAAAGTGTTTTTCTGCTCTACCCATTTTTTCACTATTTACATTTCATATTTGGGGCATAAAGCCCACACTTCCTTCTTTGCCAGCGGTCCTTGGCAAGTTCTTTGGAAGAGCTGAATAGTGATGTCACATAAGACTGTAACGAGTGTAACCTAATCTGTAGCAGTCCTCCATTTATCTCTTTCCACAATCCCACCTCTACCCCACAAGGGAGAAGGAGTGCTGATTCATAGACTCTCTTTAGGTTTTCTATTATTCTTGCCAAGGACCTCCAGTAAAGAGAGTGATATGAAGATCTTTTAATGCAGAACACAATCAAGAGGAAAAACAACAGGGAAAAGAGTTATTTGCAAATCATCTTTGAAGTAGTCTGTATATGTTATAAAGAAACAGAGGAGAAACTTTTTTTTTTTTTTTTGCTGTTCAGATTTGCAGAAGTTTAATTTACAGTATGCTCAGCTCCTTGTACTCCATTCTAGTACATCACTGTATTTTAGGCTGTGTGTAATAGGAAGTACAAAAAATTTAGTTTGTCTTGGAGACATTAAGGAAGTGTATCTCTTTTATGTTCTTATTTGAAACTACAAACAAAACCCATTTAATCAGAAGGTTACCTTATTGTCAAACGTTAATGCTCACTGTTAGGCCATAGTGCTGTAAACAGATGTGATGATGCAGACCTTTGCCCCCAAACACACTAACTCCAGTGGACCTCAGCAGGATTACTTATGATCTAAGAGCCTGCATCACTGCATCAATTTGCAGGGTTAGAGTCTCTGCCTTGTTTCAGCAAAGCATTTAAACACAACCTAACTTTAAGCACAGGAGTAGTCCCATTGACTTCAGGGGCACTAGGCACTACTTATTGTGATTAAAGTTAGGCACAAACTTTAGTACCTTTCTAAACTGGGGACTAAACTAGAAATAGTTCCCAAATATACTATGATGATATTGTAGCTGTTTTCAGTTCCTAAGATATTTAAATATATTAGCATTGTAGATTTTAACTGTCTTTGTATAAAGGTATTTTAAATGTCTGTTTTGTGATTATTGACCTTACCTTAAATTAATTTTTTTCTGCGCCTGTTTAATATTATTTACAATATTTTCTTCACTCCCATAGATGCATAACAGTAAATGGTACATTGAGCATTTATGCAAATATTAAGTCATCACATATACTATCATAGGTGGGTCTCATGCAAAATTATTTCTGTTGGGAACATTTATTCTCAAAGGCAATTATCTCCTTTTTGATAGATCACATTTGCTTCATACCTTTAGGCTAAACACACACATGCATGCAGACACACTCATTTTCTAGGAAAAGGATTCCAAAACCTAATGTTGTTGATCAACAGTTATCTTTTTTAATTTCCTCGGTAACAGCTAATATAAGTGCATTACAAGATCTTCATTGCAATCATGCCGGATGATTTATTAAAAGCCTAAATAAAGTATGGGAAGGGGAGAGAACATTGATCTTGTTTGTGTTCAGTTTACTTACTTTTAATTTATACTTTTTGCCAGTGTGTTCCACATATAATCCTTACTAGTTATGAAGTTAAAGTTCCATCAAGGTATAATAAACACTGGAAGTAATTTCAATTGAGTTAACAAAAGGGATAAAATGAAAATCATTTAAAACTGGCTCACACCAGCAATTCTTCGTGCACTATTAACTGCTAAGATCTAGTCACAAAACATTATTCCAAGAAGAAAAGGTTTAGTGAACCCTAGAAATTGGATTTGATTTATGCCAGAAAATCTGCCTTTTCACTGCTTGAGATTTCTATGGAAGAAAGCCACAGTCTTTTACCAAATGGTTTCTAAGGAAACATCTTATAGTAGAGCATCTGAAAACAATTTGGTTGTTAATGAGAAATAGTTCTCATGATGGTGGGAAAGTGTTGAGTGAAAGAAAAGGCTGCAAGATTTGGCAGTCTGTCCATAAAGACATTTAAATAAATGTGTGCTGCAGTTCATCTTATGAAATTTCTACATGGATTACACATTCATAGCTTGCCTTTCAAATGTCCGGGTCTGATTTCAGCACTGTGCTTCTATATAAATAAACTCTACAAAGAGCTTATAAGCAATAGGAAGAAATAGGTAAGCTGGATAGTTCAAATAGTTAGCCCATATCACCCTGCAGCAAAGGTCTTTGCTTGCTCTGGGTCATACTGTGACTTTTAAAAACAGAATTGCGTTGGTGGGTTGATGGTTGCTGAGTAGTGTCCAGTAACAGTGAGTGGAGAGGCATTCTTTCTGAATAATGCTGAGGCATGAATGGCCTGTATGGTTGCTATGGGAAGTACCCTGAGAAGTGGCTCTTGAAGGTCCTGAGTAAAGAAATGCTAGCTGATGTGCAGAGTGAACCTTATAGTAGAACATCTGATTGCAATTCTATAGCATGGCACAGCTGTACCACATCTGGTGAAGATACACTGATGAGTATTATCCTGTCAGCATAATTACTCAGCCTCCACTAGAGGCAGAAGCTATGTTGGTGGAAGGGGAGAACATTTCCTGTAGACGTAGCACCATTGTGGACAACACTTAAGTCAATGCAACTTGCATCACTCAGGTTGATGTCTTTTTCACATGCCCGTGTGTCAGATATTACATCTTAAGTGTTAGTGTAGACCAGCCCTGAGAGTTCTGATTCTACCTGGCCCAGCCATGCCTCTTTTGGGGCCTGGAGTGTCTCTTTCAACAATGGTACGTACATGCATGCACGCACACATGCACACACACCCTCCTTTTTCCCATTACACTGCTCTACAGCCAAAATGCTTCTGAAATAAATGTAGTCAAACTTTACTAATTCTGGGTCACTGAGAATGAAAATGATGCTTAAAATTGTTGATTGGCTCTAGTTTTCAAGATATGCTATTGGGTCAGTATATACGACCCTTGACTTGGGAATGGCGGAGGATAAGTGAGTTATAAAGGGAAGGGATCTCAATTTAAACCAGAAATGACTAAAATACATCTTTGACTGGATCTATGAATAAATCTATGACTGGGTTTGGACAGTACTTGCCTTTTAGGCAAAACAATGAATGATGCAATCTGAAGCTGGTATTGCGTCATACATGATATGAATTGCATCATGTTATTCCTAGAAGTCATGGATGATGCAGTCATAATGAAACTTACATCACTCTGCTGAACAAATTGCCCTATATCAGCTCTAGAAATCATACAGTGTCGTGCTCTCTTATTTGTCAGTGTTTAATTTTGCAAAGGGATACATTTCTGTTTAGCCAAAGTGAGCAGAGATGCCTCGTACTTGTGTGAACAGTGCAGATAACTTCTGCTATGTTTGTGATGAAGTGACTTTTGCATCACAAAAGCGCAGTATAACCACTATGGTTAAGAAAGCCTATCACCTTTATTTTGGCTGCAAAATTGGAGATCAGGACAAGAGGTGGGCCCCACACATATGCTGCAACACTTGTGCAACAAATCTTCGCCAGTGGTTGAACAGGAAAAGGAAATCTATGCCTTTTGCAGTGCCAATGATTTGGAGAGAGCCAACAGATCATACCAGCAATTGTTACTTCTGCATGGTGCCTCCAGTTGGGAAAGGTGTGTCAAAGAAGAAAAAGTGGACTGTGCATTATCCAAACATTCCATCAGCTATACGCCCAGTACCCCACGGAGAAGGACTGCCGGTTCCTGATGCACCAGAATCATTCTCACTTGAGTCGGGCAAGAGGAAGAGGAAGAGGATGAAACTTCTGGTCCTGAACCATCAATGTCACAGGACCCACATTTTCTCCCATCCTCCTCCTCTGAACCACACCTCATAACACAAGGTGAACTGAATGACCTTGTCAGGGATTTGGAACTACCCAAGAGTAAGGCAGAGCTGTTGGGCTCCAGACTACAGCAGTGGAATCTCCTGACAGGTGATGTTAGGGTTTCCATGTTCCGTGACCATCAAAAGGATCTTGTCCCATTCTTCTTCATGGAAGGCGATCTTGTTGCCTGCAACAACATCGATGGTGTGATGGCAGCCCTCAACATCGTTCACGATCCAGATGAGTGGAGACTGTTCATTGATTCATCGAAGACGAGTCTTAAAGCTGTTTTGCTGCATAATAGCAATGTTTTGCCATCAATTCCAGTTGGTCATGCAGTCCATATGAAGGAAATGTATGACAACATGAAACAACTTTTGAGGTGCATAAACTATGACCAACATCAGTGGCAGCTTTGTGGCGATGGTGAAGGTTGTTGCTCTCTTGCTTGGTCTGCAGACTGGATACACAAAGTACTGCTGTTTTCTCTGCGAATGGGATAGTCGTGCAAGAGATTCCCACTACATCAAGATAGATTGGCCACTCCGACAGTCACTGGAGCCTGGGAGGAAAAGTGTTCAGCATCCACCACTTGTTGAATCAAGGAAGATTTTGTTACCACCCTTACACATCAAGCTGGGTCTGATGAAGAACTTTGTCAAGGCCATGGACAAAACACAAGCAGCTTTCAAGTACCTCCGTGGAAAATTTCCAAGGTTAAGTGAAGCTAAGTTAAAGGAAGGTGTCTTTGTTGGTCCTCAGAGTCGTGAACTTCTTCGAGATGATGCATTTGACCATGCACTGCGTGGCAAGGAAAAGATGGCATGGAAAGCCTTCCAGTTAGTGGCAATACATTTTCTCAGAAACAACAAGGCAGACAACTACAGGTTGTTGGTGGAAAACCTCCTCAAGGCATACAAAAGCCTTGGTTGCAACATGTCACTAAAGATACATTTTTTGCACTCTCATCTAGATTTTTTTCCACCGAACTGCGGAGCAGTGAGCGACAGCACGCGATTTCACCAGGACATTGCAACAATGGAGAAACGCTATCAGGGCAAATGGAGCCCATCAATGCTTGCAGACTATTGCTGGACAGTGACAAGAGATGCTCCATTTAATGAATACAAGAGACAAGCCAAGAAGCGCCGAGTAGACACTGAATAGGACTAAACTATGTACATAATAGTTTTTGTCTTTTGTTTCATAATAAATTTTATTTATATAACCCTTTTGCTGATTTTTAAAGTGTTACATAAACAGGACAGGTGAAATATTATCATGTAAAGCAACCATAAACACATGAAAAGACCTAGGTTTACAATTTATGATTAAAACTCTACTATCTACACAATATACATAGACGTAAAATGTAAAAACTTAAATATCTTGGAAACAGTAGCCAATCAGTTGTTTTAATTGTCATATTTGAATTCAGCACATCAAAATACATAATAAATAGCACATTTTATCTCTGAAGCAGACAACTTCTAAAAAATTGTAGACCAGTGTTATTATTAGGAAGAATAAATAGCAGCATTCTGGCTTCTTCCAGAATGGATACACACAAAATGAGAAAAGACTCCTTCCTTCACCCTCATTAGCACACCTAGAATTGAACTGTTTTTTGCCTTTTAGTATCTTGAGTTGAGCTGTGAAGAAGCTCTGTTGTTTCCTTTTATTCCTCCTCATATGCAAGTCTACCAGTTTATTTTAACTTGGACTCCAGAGGAAGGAAACATTCTGGAATTACATCTATGCACTCAACAGTGAATGAAATTCTGTAGATAAAGCTGAAAAAATAAAGATACCATGTAAAATTCTGCTTCCTTAAGCTCTCCCAGAGATGAAAGAACATCCAGATTAGATTCTCTAGTTATATTTTAAATAGGGATGTTACAATTTTATTTAACCAGCTAATCAAGTACTCGATGGAATTTGGATTGACTACTCAATTACTCGATAAGGGAGGAAACTGCAGAACTGCAATAGGGTTAGCTCCCAGCCCTGGGAGCTGACCATGCTACAGCTCTGCCTTTTAAATGTAGTAGAGTTGGCTTGCTCTTACTCCATTTAAAAGGCAGAGGTGCAGCGGGGACCAGGCACGAGCTGGGAATCAGCTGTCCCGGCTCACGCCCAGTCCTAGAAGCTGTGCCTCTGCCTTTTAAATGTAGTTAAAAAGCAGAGGCGCAGTGTCTGGCACCGAGTGCAAGCCAGGACAGCTGATTCCCAGCTCGTGCCTGGTCCCCCGCTGCGCCTCTGCCTCGCCTGCCCCCCACCAAAGAGGGTCTTGGGGGAACCAGCTTTTAAGCAGCTCCCCTCAGCACTGGCTCTTGCTCCCCAGCACCGGCTCCTGCTCTGGCTCCTGTTCCCCATATGCTTATCGGGTAGTCCAGTGGTTCCCAACTGCTGTGGGCCACGGACCTCTGGCTGTCAGGATGTGGCGGCTCTGGGGGCCAGGGCTGGGGTACACCACTTCCGCCGCAGCTGTTGGGAGAGGCTTGTCCTGCCTTGCCTCTCAGCCAACCAGCACCGGGCAGGGGCGGGGTCTCTTCCTGGATGTGGAAGAGTGCTTTGCTGCATGGCAGGAGCACCGTGCAGAGCCCAGCACGGCAGCCTTAGAGCAACTGCAACCTGGGCAGCAGCACTCAGCTGGTGGCTGGGAGGCAGCACAAGGTGAGGGGAGTAGGGCATGCACTGGTAGCTCTGGGGGTGGGCATAGTGCTGGGGGGCTCTGGAGGTGGGAGGCTCTAAAAGGATGGGGGGCTGACATTGGGGAGGGCTCTGGGAGGTTGGGTGCAGTAGAGCTCTGGAAACGAGGCTGGCACTGGGGGGGTCTGGTGTAAGGATGTTAAGTAACGGTTAATTTACTAGTTGAGTAGTCGATGGAATTTCAACTAGTCAATAGGCACTTCCGCATTCCTCCTTTGCAATGTACAAGAGCCCCTGCTATCTGATAGAAGCAGCAAAAGGGGGAAATCGACTAGTCAACTGACTACCCAATAAGCATTTGCTTATTGGATAGTTGACTAGTCCTTAACATCTCTAGTCTGGTGGGGGCTCTAAGGGGCAGGAGTCTGGCACTAAGGTGTTTGGGATGGGGCGCTGGCACTGGGGGGCTCTGAGGGTGGGAGGCTGGCACTGGGGGTTGGATGAAGGGGACTCAAGTCAGTGGCTGGTGCTGGTGGGTAGTGGAGGGGTGGGGAGCTCTAGGGGTTAGGGCTGGCACTGTGGAGCTCTGAGGGCCGGGGCTTTTGGCAGACTGGTAACATTTTACTTGCATATTTACAGAGTCATTATTTGCATAATGAATATACAAATAAAATGTTTCTGGTCTGCCAAAAGTTTGTGAATGGGTTTGCCAGTCGCCAATATTAAAAAGGTTGGGAACCACTGGGGTAGTTGACTATTGCGACTAGCCGCTTACATCCCTAATTTTACATATTTCTTCATTGTTCCTTAAGAAAAATATTTTTCTTTAAAGAGTTTTAGATTAAAAGAGATTGGCTTCCAACAAGACCACAGCTGTCCTTGGAAATGGTATTGAAATCCATCTTCGTTAAACCATTTTCAGTACCGCTTCCGGGGGAATCATTTCTGAAAACCATTGTGAGCAGAGGGTTGATGTTCCTAGGTGGAATTCAGGAGGCTAGGGCAGGATTTCACCCCTAGCGGAGACAAGATTTTGAACAGCAGCTAGGCTACAGTGACATTTTTTTGTGTTGGGAAGTTTGAAATATCTGTGCCCACCAACTGAAATTAATATTTATTTAAACAAGAGCACAACTCTGTGTGTGTTGTGGGGAGCGGAGAGGTTGGCAGTGTCTTAGGTCCATAATAAGATGCAAAGTCTACTTGAGGAGCTATACATCATTTTGGAATACCTAAATACCTAAATGTGGCTTACTTAAAGTAACTGCAAGATCTTGTTGTAACACCTTCCTCATTTCTTCAGTACAGTTTACCTCCACTAGTCACATAGTTTTATGTTCAAATTCAAAAACTGCAAAGTTTTAAAAGAAGAGCAAAATTCAAGAATAGTCAAGAGAGGAGAAAATGAGAGAGGCAAGCCCCATAAGTGGATGTGGGAATGTGAGTGTATAATCACATTTTTGCAGTTTGAACAATGCACTGGTATATTAATGCTTTATCCTCACAAAAGGGAATCTCTGCTCAGAAAAAAAAAGGAGGGGGGGATTATGCTTCTGCTACACCTGAGTATACCTCTGCTACCTTAACATCTGTGTGGGCTATGCACTTTTTTTCTTTTAACCGATTTACTTCTGCAGGGCTGGCCAAAGCATTGTCCTTATAACACAATCTAATCAATGCCTTACGTCATTTATAATATGGAGTTTGTGGCCTATAGAAACTGTACATTAAAGCTGGTTTGGAAATTGGGGGGGGGGGGGACACATGAAGACAGTAAAAAATTTATGTTTATATTTTTTGTTGTTGCAATTTCCCTACCAGTTATACTACACTTACTCCAGTTCATGCCATTGTATGTAAGGTGTTGTTCTTGGACTTCTGGCAGATTGTAAATGTATTCCTCACTTGAGCAAAATCTAGATTTATTTTGAACATAACTTGAGCCAGAAAATGAGATTAATATATAATTATTATGTGAAAATTATACAGAGTGACAATTTTGTAACAAGATGAAACTTTCTGAGTCCAGCTGGTACATATGAAACATCTTTGCTGTTCCAAAGCAGATAAGTCACAATGAATTACTTGTGTTAGGATGCTAAATGCAGCTTTCATAGTAAGTGACCTTGTTACTGAAACAAACCACCATATATCAATAAAAGTGTTTGTGGTTTGTACTTTCTACAGTAGTTCTAGAAAGTTAAAGTGAGGCTGTCTGTCTCTGTGATCACAACTTTATTTACACTTTTTAACATTTTTTTTACACTATGTTAAAAATAATGAAAAAATAGACATATCGCTGTTCAGTTTTAATCATCTGATGTAATAATTGAATAATTATTCAATTCTAGTTGAGTAATTAGAAACTAGAAAAAATAACATTTGAATAATTAGCATGCTTATGGATTCTACATTTGTTTTTTCGTGGTCACAGTCATGTAAAGACTTACACGTATGTAGACCTATTGACTTCAAGCATGTAAAGTTAGTAATAGTAAAACAAGAGTAACACAAGGGAGAGTCAAGCCCTATTATTTTAGATATTAAAAGGTTATACATTAATATGAAATGGGCTCATTTTTCATATTAACACACACAGCTTTAGGCAGTGTTGCACACTGGGGGGAGGGGAGGGGTAATTGCCCCTGGTCTCAGCGATTTAAAAGGATCCAGGACTCTGAGCTGCTACCACAGCAGCAGCAGTGACTGGAGCTTCAGGCCTTTTAAATCACCACTGGAGCCTTGCGTGGTGTGGTCTGGGCAGCACTAATGAGTTGGCTGGGAGGGGGGAGGCATGGTGTGGTCTCGGTGGTGCTGAGGGCTGGCTGCCCTTAGCCCTGCCCCTTCTACCAAATGCTCTGCCCCTTTAGGGGGTCTGGAGCCCAGCCCTCTCCCCACATTGTCGAGGGTGACAAAGTCTGCCACCAGGTCTGGCTTTAGATACAGTTCTCAAAGATGAAAAAAAGTGTTTGGTTCTCTTTTGCATTAATATTGATCCAAAGTTCTCTAACAAAATATCTACAAACTAGCCAATTAGCCCGTCATAAGACAGGATTTTCAGGTCTCTCCTCCACGTCGGTCTTCTCTCCTGAGCCTCCGGTCTCTCGCTCCGTCTCTCTCTCTCTCTCTCTCTCTCTCTCTCTTCCTACTGTCTCCCCCTCTCTCTCTCTCAGCTCTCCTCTGCCTCCTGCCTCTCTCTCTGTCTCTCTCTTTATCTTCTCCTCCCCCTCCTGCCTCTCACTCGGGGAACCACGGAGCCCAAACGGTCGCTTGCGCCACTTGCTCCCACGCAGAGGCCTGGCTGAGCAGCGCAGAAGTCAGCCGAGCGCCACGGCGGGAGGTGAAGGGGGACGGGGCGGTGACGTTCACGGCCAGGGGGCGGGGCCCGGAGCCACTGTCACGCTGCATGTCACTGCCCCGCCCCCCTTTGCCTCCTGCTGTGGTGCTCGGCTGACTTCTGCGCCGTTCAGCCAGGCTGCCACGGGGGAGCAAGCAGCCATTTGGACTCCCCCATGGCAGCCTGGTTGAGCGGCACAGAAGTCAGCCAAGCACCACGGCAGGAGGTGAAGGGGGCGGGCGGTGGCGTGCCAGCCAGGGCCCGCCCCCGGCCGTGTACGTCACCGCCCCGCGCCCCCTTCCTCCCGCCGTGGCGCTTGGCTGACTTCTGCGCCGCTCAGCCGGGCCACCACGGGGGAGCAAGCGGCGCAAACGGCCGTTTGGGTCCCGTACTCCTCATGCAACGTGGGCCGCCCAGAGGGAACAGCCAACATTTCAGCAACAGCGCCACCCAGAGGGAACAGCCAGCATTTCAGCCAACAGTGCCGCCCAGAGGGAACAGCCAGCATTTCAGCCAACAGTGCCACCCAGAGGGAACAGCCAGCATTTCAGCGTTACAGACTCAGACATTGGGCTACTATATATATGATTCCAGTGAAGGAGGAGAGAGAGCTTGCTTAGTATTGGACATCATACTCTCGGTGGGAGGAGGCAAAGGTCACTTATTTTTTGCTCTTTGGCATGTTATCCCTCATTTAATTGTTTTCAGCCTTTATGAGGTATATTAGAAAAACAGTTCCTATAGCCACCTAAACCTTGGTGTAGTTGGATTTTTGCATTGCACAGTTCCTGGATTGCCAGATCTAGCACTTAACTGAACAGACTTTAATACCACTGAACCACTGAAGCATGTGGTTTCTTTAATGGAGGCAAACTTGTCTGGTGTTATCTCTTAATGAAATGTAATTAAATAATATATTGAATTGATCAGAGGACTCTAAAACACAAATGTGTTAACAATGAAGAAGTTTTTAGGTAAAGAAGGGGTAGAATGATTATCTAGTCTTGCAGATTATTATTTGAAACTTGTTTTGCATCAATTCATTTTCTTTTGGAAAACAAAGGGCCACCTTTTTTCTTGAAATAGATACATGCAACTCAGTGGCAAGTAGTTATGTATCTGAGAACAAAGTTAGCCTCAAATGTCCCAAAAAGAAATTGCTTTAAAGAATCATAGAACCGTAGAGTTAGAAGGGATCACAAGGGTCAACTAGTCTAATCTCTTGCTAAGATGTAGGATTTGTGTCTAAACCATCCAAGACAGATGGCCATCAAGCCTCTTTTTAAAAACCTACATGAAGGAGCTTCTACAACCTCCTGAGGCATCTGTTCCATTATCCTGCTGTTCTTACAGTTAGGAAGTTTTTCCTGAGATTTAATCTGAAGCTATTGTGCTGTAGTTTGAACCCATTGCCTCATGTTCTCTTTTGCCACAGAGGGCAAGGCAGCTTTTTTCCATACCTTTTTTATGGCAGCCTTTCAAATATCTGCCATCCTTAATCTCCTTTTTTCCAAACTAAAACACACCCAGTTCCTTCAGCCTTTGCTCACATGGCTTCCATTTCATCCCTTTGATCATCTTTGTCACTCCCCTCTGGATCCTTTCCAATTTCTCTACATCCTTTCTATATTTTGGTAACCAAAATTGGACATAGTGTTCCAGCTGAGTCCTAACCAATGCTGAATAGAGCAGTACTGTCACCTCCCGTGTCTTGCATACTATGCCTCTGTTAAAGCAATCTTCCCTTGTATTTGCGTTTTCGTATTGCTGACTCACATTGATGTTGGCAACCCCCACTAGCTTTGTGTCATTTGCAAATTTGATCAGTATGTTCTCTATTCCTACATCCAGGTAGTAAATAAAGATATTAAACAACCCCAGATCCAGATAGTACATTCAAATAATGGTAAAAGTCTAGCCAACCAATAAAAATAAAAAACATTCCAAAAATAAAGAAAAAAGTTCAGAGCTAAGGTTACACTTCTGTCCTCAACTTATGGTTGTGCCTCTCTGAATTACAGTACTCATGTTACTGTAACAATATAAACATTGTGAGAAGCTCACAATTCCTAGAATCCCTACTCTGAGTAGCATTATCAGTTCAGTAATTCCTGGTTTTCATGATTTTACTTGTTCATAGTATTTACTCCTCTCTGTAACTGTTGAGGGACTTTTTTAAATTTACTGTAACAGGACTCATATGGCTAATTTTAATTTACAGATATTCAAATAATTCCTTTTCATTGACTGTTAATTTCCTCTGAACATATTACACATTCCGTCATTAGAAGAGAAAAAATAACAAACTGCAATCTCTGAAATCCCCCATCTTAAAAAGGGTTAAAAAAGTAAAAGTTCGTATGTCCTAAATATTCTTTCTGGAATCCATTATGCATGAAAAGGGTCTGAGCCCATGTGCAAGACCTCTGAATGAACTTCATTCATTCTGTACTTGGAAATGTCTATTCAACCACAAACAGACACAATAGTTACAACCTAATTTCTTTGGCGCCAATAGTACCTTATTAAAAGTGAAGAGATCATTATGAAAAAAGTAGTAACTTTTCTATAACAGTTATATAATTTGACATTCCTTTAACATCTCATTGTGTAATCATCTAAGGATATTCTTTCTAAAAGTTTAAAAGGTAGTAATATATTCATTTTACACTTTTGCAGCATCTAGTATATGAACATAGTTTGTTTTAGCTTTGTGAATTTTAATGTGAAACAAATGCATTTTAATTTCTGGATCTTCTGTGAACAAACTCACATTCATATTTAGTGCCAGCGTTTAAGGACAGAAAAGAGCACTTTAAAACCTCCCGCCTCCCCGTGTTTTTTTTCTTTTAAAATACTTTATTTCATATTTGAAGAAGTAAAAGATTTGCTGTGCAACTGTACAATATTATTCATTGGGCCTGATTCTGATTTTATTTGCACTGGTTAAATCACGACTCACTCCACTGAAGTTAGTACACACACTATCAGGTTAAAGATGTTTTGTTTAAAATTGGCATGGTGTAATGGGAGAAATTAGAGAGCTACAGTGTCATGACTTACATTCTGAGATAGTGATTGGAAATACTGTGACAAGAGTTTAGGAGAATCTTGCTTTATTCGTTCAACATAGGAATTCCCCAAACACTCCTCATTCCTAACCTGTTCTTTAGAATAGTGTTTCTCAACATATTTCCCATGGTGGAAGGCATGAGCAGTTCTCTATGTGTTATGTGTGCCACATTCATGTAGTTTATATACTACCTGTTTGACCCTGAGGATGGCACATGGGCTGCTGATTGGGCTGCAGGGGTTTGTGGGCCATGGGTTGAGAATGAGGTTTAGAAAGTTTCAAGAGCCAGAGTCCCATGGACCAGGGTGGGCAGTGAGTGACTCTAACTTTTCTCGTGTTCGGGAATAGTAGACAGTAGGATGAGAATAGTAAAACACTATTATGGTATATATTTCCCTTAATTCTCTCTCGTGATTGATTATATAAACAGTATGTTAATCTTATAAAAGTGTGGATCTTTGTGTTTAGTGTAGAACGAAGCAGGTTTGGAGGGTAGAGAAAACCATCCTCTCTTAAATAATATTCTTTTGCAAGCTGGAATCCTTTAAACCTGTAGAGGTGGTTATCATAAGGGCTGATACTGCAATTTGTATTGTGTAGGCCAGTGGTTCCCAACATTTTTTATACCGCAGACTGGCAAACTAATTCAAAAACTTTTGGTGGACCGGCATAGAAACATTTGCATTCATTATGATAATTAATTAATTTGCATATTCCATCTGCACAGTCCCAGAGCCAACTGCTTAGTCCTGGCTTGCACTGGCCTGGGAGCTAACCCCACTGCAGCTCCTCATATTAAATGTAGTAAGAGCCCCTGCAGACTCTTACTAAGGTTGGACCTCCCATGTCTGGCACCTCGGGACCTGATCCATCCTGAATGAGGGAATTTGCCAGATCAGAGGAAGTCCCTGCCACTGGCCTCCCAGGACACTCCCTCTCCCTGTGGCTGGTTTTGCTTCTGCCCCACTCCCCCTGGTTTCCAGCCTGCATGGCTTGGACTTGGGCTCCAGCCTGCTGGTATCCCCCAAGGACGGAGCTCCCCAGCCACCTCGACCCTGCTTTTCCCCCACCCGACTGGAAATCCCCAGGGACAGGGCTTGCCAACTGCCCCACTTCTGCTGTGCTTCACCGGGGATCCCCGGGGATTGGGCTTGCCAGCTGCCCTGCTTCTGCTGTAGATCCCTGGGGATGGAGCTTGCCAGCTTCCCCACTTTTGCCACTGGCTGCCCCGCCTAGCTGGGGCTCCCCGGGGACAGGGCTCGCCAGTCCTGGTGCTGCCCCGTCATTCAGTGGGGGTAGCACCTGGGGCCAGAGCAAGCCATGACTAAGCAGTTCCAGTTCATGCTGGCTCTGCAGTGTGCTGCGGCCTGGCATTCAGCTGTTTGCAATCCAGCACCGGTCCGCAGAACAGTGGTTGGGAACCACTGGTGTGGGGAGACTGCTGTGAATATGGAGAGTCTCAAGAGGAAGTGTCATGTACTGTACATGCAGCAATCTGCTTGCCCACTATCAATTGCAGGACTGAGACTGTTTCATAGCAGCCGTAGCCTTAGAAACTCACTTTTATGAATTGACTGAGCATATCCCAAATAGAGATTCTAGAAAATATTGCTGTTAGGAAAAGAGTGTGAAGGGGTGAGTGACTCTTAGCAGGAAAAACAACTAACAGGTGGCTAGAAGATAAAATTCCCCTCTTCACAATCACAATCACTATCTGACAGACCTTCTGCTAATGTCTTTTCCTGCTAAGTCATCTCATCCTTCCATCCTCTTAACATGTAAAATGCATTTACTTAGTACAGGTTGGACCTCCCTGGTCCGGCACTCGCTGGACCTGACTGGTCTCGGACATGGGACTTTGTCAAACCAAGGAAGCTCGGGGGGGGGGAAGGGGCAGAGGCGGAGGCACCAGCCACCCTGCTGGGCTCCTCTCTCCAACCCCCTGGCATCATTGCCCCCGGCCCCTTGGCTGCATCAGTCCTGCGAACTCCAGTGCCTCAGCAGCTCTGCTGTCTGGCTGCGGGCTTTGGTACCCTGTGGGTTCTGCTGCCCCACTGGCCCCACCAGCCAGCTCAGCTCCCAGCTGCCAGCAGCCTCTGCTGCTGGGGCTGTCTGGTCCAGCAATATCTGTGGACCACAGAGGTTCATTCAACCTGTACATACAATGAATGCTTGGGCATTGCAAATTAGTTTTATCATTTAAACCCCATTCATGTCCATTTCCTATATCATCTGTAACTTACACCAGTGTTTTGATAAAATAAACTTGGCTGAGAGATTTATATGGGATTACAGTTAAATATCTTAAAAATTGTTTATTTGTGTAAATGTGTAACCACTGAAATTTTTGCGATTACACATTTATATGCAAGGAGGCGGGTGGGGGGGTGGGAGGTGGCTCTATGGGAGATGGTACACACAGGGAGCTGGCTTGAAGCTGGCTTCCCACGTATACCGGCTTCCTGCCTGCCCCTCCCCCCCCCCCAAGCCCTATGCTGCTGTCTGTCCATCAGAAGCAGCAGCATGGGGAGAGGGAGGACAGGTGGCTCCGCTGAGGCCGGCACAGGTAGAGAACCGGGTTAAAAGCTGGGTTCCCACATGTACCTGCTCCACCCCTCCATGGTGCTGCCTTTGTGGGAGGCAGCATGGGGGGGATCAGGCAGCTCTATGGGAGCTGACAAGCATGGAGAGCCAGCTTAAAAGTAGGGATGTTAGTGCATAGCCATTTTAAATGATTAACCGATAAGCATAGGTTTATTAGTTAATCCAAATGACTACATGCCCCACTCCTCCCTTGCTGCCTCTGATACAGGGGCGGCATGCAGGAGCCAGTTTGTGTGGGGAGCCAATTTTTAAACTGGATCACCTCACAGACCAGCTCCGCCTTGCTGATAGAGAGGCAACAAGGAGGGGGTGAAAGGAGCTGGCTCCCTGTGCATGCCAGTTCCTGGGGAGCTGCCTCCCCCCATTGCTGTCTCCCACAGAGAGCAGGTGGGAGCCAGTGCTTGATTTTTAAACTTTCTCCCCTCGTGGACCAGCTCCACCAGCTTTCATACAGTGGCAGCAGTATGCGGTGAAGGGGTTCCCCGGGAGTGGGGCCGGGAGTGCACTGGCTGCCGTCTCCACCTGTGGGGAGTATTTTAGTAACCGTGTAACCATCAAAAATTGTTGCAGTTACACAATTACTAAAATACATGATATCTAACATCCCTACTTAAAAGCTGGCTCCCCACGGGCACTAGCTCCCATCTCCCCTTCTCCCCCCTTGCTGCTTCTGATACAGAGGCAACGAGGGGGGTTGGGGGGGAGGGGGTTGAATATATCCTTTAGGATTAACCGAAAAGCTCAGTTACTCCTGCAGCTAACATCCCTAGTTACACCTGTTTACATTAGAGATTAATATGGCTCTTCTTGTAGTATTGCAGTGTAGTATTGACATGGGGCTATGTGGGAATTTGTAGGATTTGTCTCTTACACAATAAATTGCTGAAACTAATTTATTCTTTTTAAGAACTGACATACTGATACCTTCATTTTTTGTTAATATTTTCACTATGTAAATATGTATATTACACCTCATATGGAGAATGAATGTGGATTATATTTATTTGCCTGACTGAATATAACTTGTCACTGTCCTTCTCTTAGGATACTGCTTTCAGAATCAACTAATTATGATAGCGTATGCTCGTAGGTCATGCAATCCTACAGGCTTGATTTGTGTAGGGAATAATTCCGGACACACTAGGTGCAGGTGAAAACAAGCAGAGGATTTATTGGTTCACACAGCTGGTGGAGTGCCCACCAGGGGTTAACCTCGTGAGCGCTAACTTAACCAAAACATACATTAGATTATATAGGCAGCAGATGGGTGGAGGGGAAGTGATTTGATAGGTCTAGCGGCGGAAATTAGATGAGCGCATAAGCCAATGAACTACGAAGGTTACACAGTATCTCCGCCCATTGCCAATTAAACATCTTATCAATAATACAGGTAGTTATTCCTAACAAGCTAAATAAGCCAACATAAACAAAATGGACATGTTGATGGGAACATGTTTTGCTGCAGTTGTGCAATGTCTACTGTGAGATGACTACTTCCTTGCGTTGGCACAGTCCTTGGGATCCAAGCTGATTTATCTGAAATTACAGGAGACAGTGAGAGAAACCGCGCAGCCTGGCTGGTACCAGCCAGGCCTTATCAGAGTGAGGCCCCTTTGGAATGTGGTTACCAGGGGAACCAGGGTTACGGTAATTGCCTGTCTGTATGCTTCCCAGGCCTTGCCTAATGATTTAGGATTTGAGTTCTCAGCAAGATACCATGGACTGCCTCAGTTTACCCCTACAATTTGGATCTCGCTTTTTTATAGTTGTTTACTGCTGAAATGCCAAGATTTCAGTGGAGTTACTCCTGATTTATACCAATGTAGGTGAGATCAGAATGAGATCCTATGTGTTTTCCTATGGCATGTATTTTTTTTTAGTATTCACTCTCATTCATTTCTCATTTTTGTATAATTATTTGTGGACCCAATATGTTAATTGTTGCAACAGCAAAAATTGCAAACGGAAACATCTGGCAATATTCTGTTTCTCACTAAGTACAATTGAACCTTCCTACTCTGGGTGTCCATAATCCAGGAACACCTGTGGTATGGAGGAGAAAGTGGCTCTGCACACTGCCACTCTCCCTCCCCCAGCTGGAGGAATGGCAGTGCAGCAATGTGCTTCCCCTACGGCCTTTCCCTGCCACTCCCGTAGTGGCAGGAAGTGGAGCCTGGGAGCAGTGGGGGACGCGAAACTGCATGGGCCCCTTGGAGTGGGGCATCAGGAAAGCACCCACTCCCATCCCCCTCACACTCAAACACCGCAGTGCCCTCCATGGTCCAGCAAAATCTTTAATTTTACACACCCTGTTTCCCAGGGTTGCCAGATTAAAGAGGTTCAAGTGTAATAACAATTCATGTCTATTATCTTTTGCTTAGGTACATCCCATCAAGGTGGATATTCCCATGATGCAGTGGTGTATGCACTGCAGAAATGTGGCATTCGTCATATTGATACAGCAAAAAGATATGGCTGTGAATCACTCCTTCAGAAAGCTATCAAAGAAAGTGATGTGAAGCGAGAGGACCTCTGGATAACTACCAAACTCTGGCATAGTGATTATGGCTATGAAAACACAAAACAAGCCTGCCTGGAATCATGCAAAAGTCTTGGCGTTCAGTACCTTGGTATGATGTTTATGTGTTGTTAATTTACTGTGCCTCCCATGTGAGTGTTGAGGAAGAGAAATACATTCTAGAATGGACTTCATAACAGAGATATGCCACCGGTGCCAAATTCTTTCTTTAGTTATATGTCTGCAAACCTCTTGCACCAGCTGTTCTTCATGATGGTTGCATGCATGTAACTGATGGCACAGAATATTGCCCTAGAATTGTAGCTGTTGTGAGATCTTTATGAATGAACTAAAGAATGAATTTTGTAAAATTGCATTAATTGTTAAATCAAGTTGGGGATCAGCTATATAACAGTTCAAGTACTTTAGTTAAGGAAACAAAGATTGCTATAGAAACTTTAAAATAATTCACTGTTAAACTTCTGGTAGCTTGTATGGTATATTATAGCTTATTTCTGAAATGTCCAATTTCAAAGTATGGGGTCACCTTTGAAAATGTTACCCTTCAAACTGTCTCTAAAATTATGACTATTTTTTTTTAAATTTTGACTAGCTTGCTTGCTGTCTGATGCCATGGACTTTGGCAACAATTTTCAAAAGCTCTTCAATGACATCGAAAATCAATGAGATTTAGGCACTTTTTAAAAATTTTATCCTACTGATGTATAGAGATGTTAACGGGTAACCAGTTAACTGGTTACCCAGTAAGCATCACCCCATAAGGTGATGCTTACTGGTAACTGGTTAACTGGCGAGCCCAGTTGGACTGGAGCAGCCCATGCCACAGCAGGCCCGACTGGGCTGGAGCAGCCCTGCGCCGTGGGTGGGGAGCTGCTGCAATCTTGCTGGGCCTGCCATGCCATGGCCAGGGGGCTGTTTAAATGGAATTTAATTGGTTAACTTTTTAACTTGGATCTTATATCCTTAGTGATGTACCTACAGTGTAGTATAGCATAATCAGAGAAACTGACATGGAGATTATGAGAGAGGTTATGTCATAGAACCGAGGTGTCCAACCAGTTCTGAGTGAACTAGCCACACTCAACCAGCCAAATAGCCACATGTGGCTACAGTGTTGGACACCACAGTTATAGAATATAGAATATTATCTGAGGTAAGAAGAAGCTGCAGGGGTGACACTAGTTAGGTTCCCATTATCTTTTGATAACAATAGGGAGATGTCACAGAAATAAATAAAACTAAAGAATATTTTAGAAGCTTTTTGGGACATGGGGGACACTTTCTTTTTCCTAGATGAAGGGAGAAAATGAAAAGGGAGAGGAAATGAAAAATAACAATCTAAGATTATTATATTGTAGGCGTTTAAACCAAAATGTCAGTGTTGACTGCCAAGGAAAAATAAATGTAACGGTCAAACTTATCAGTAGTGGCAGTGAAAGTCTTCACTTTGCTCCTCCTCCTCTTCCTGCACCCACACCATCACCAAGAAATAAGCTGTAAGGCAGAAACAAATGCTTTTGTTTAAAAAAATATACATACAAAGGTTTTGTACAGTTTCTTATTGAGTGCTAGGCTTAGGTGTATGTCCCCTGAGTGTGTTGTAAGGTGAACAAAAAGAAAATTCAAATAATTTTATCAGAGCTACCATAAAGTATACAATAAAAAATTGTGGGCTCTGTCTATGCATACATATTGTATTCTAGTTCTAACTGTACAAATGTATCCATCAGTGGCTTCCTGGCTTCCTACAGATTAATGTGAAATGTTCTAAAACCACTTTGATGCAGTCCGTCTAAATTGAGAAGTAACATATTTTCTTCATCATTGCTCTCCCTTTAGCTCATCCACTCCTCATGTTTTGTATTTCCTCTCTTATTTTGCTTGCTGTGGCAATGGTGCTGAATGCTGATTAGAGAAAACTTGATCCAATAGCAGGAAATCATTTTTGGATAATTTATTTGAATACTTCAGACTTTTTGTGTCTTTTTGGGTATTATATGGATAACTGTGACAGCTACTACAAATGATCAATAGATACATTATTTTTGCTTTATTGATCCAGGAATAGTTGCATTCAAAAACCTATTTTCAGAGGGCAGAAGTATTCTAATTGCTGTTACCATCTAGTTCCTGGAATGGCATGAGAGAAAGAGTGTGAGTGAGAAAGCTTGTGTTTGTTGCATATGTTTAGAATGACCAGGCATTCTGTTTTTAAAGCGACAGTCCTGTATTTAAGCCCTCCTGCAGGTATTCTGACTTTTTCTTAAAAGCAGGTAAATTGTCTCACATCTTCGATCTCGCCCACATCAAAACAGTCTAGACCTGCTGCTGTCCAGATACTTACCAGCTGCCCACCTACCAGCAGTGAGTGGGAAGATCCAGTGGCTTATGATGGGGATGGGTGTACAAGGCTGGTGGTGGGGAAAAGCTGCAGCACACAAGGCTGGCTGCTTCCCCTGCTGGTTTGTCAGCACAGCCCCCATCGTTTGCTGGCTTTCGGCTAATAAGATCCTGCCCGTTTCAAGCTGGCACTGGCTTTATGCTGCAAGCTGTGGTGGCAGGTGAGTACAAGAAGGTGCTAGGTGGCAGTAACTTACAAGGTGCCTCTGCCTACCCATCAGCCCTTTATGTGCTCCCCTCTCACTGTACTCTCCTTGCTTTGCCCTTTCAACTCCCCCCATCGCTGCCCTGCTGCTCCTCTGTTGTTAACATCATGTTTGTACTAGTGTACAGTAATTCCATTGACATCTCATGGGATATTAATTTGCACTTGTATAAATGAGGTAAAGGGTCAGGTCCTTGTATTTTTAAGATTGTGCCATTTAGCTACAACCGTCCATTGAGGGCAGGAGAAAGCCACACCTTACCTGTACTGCACAAGCAGTATTCTGCCACACAGAGTCATTTGTCTCCCAAAGTCCCCCACTATGCACAGGAGCACACAGACTGCTTCACTACTTTAGGGATGCAGCATACTTCCTTTGCAGGTCAAGGCAATGCTGCTGACTAGCCATAGCGCCAAAGACAGTTCCATCTCTCCCTGCTATTGTTGGTGTGTAGTGGTACCTCCAGGAGTGTAACTAAAGAGAACAGGGACTGCAGTTTGACCCAGGCCTTAAGTGTCTTGTGTAACCACCTAAAAGTCAGACACAATCTAGCTGATATACATTCTCTCTTTTCTGTTTGCTGTGATTTCATAGTCATAACTCAGGCTAATCATTTGTCACTCTATTAGGATTGCTAACAGAGTCTACAATTTTTTCAGTTTAAATTAAAAAATTCATGGCTGCTCGATATTCCTCTGCAGAGGCATTTTAACTTTCATTTTTAAATGGGCCCAGACTTTTACAGGAGCTGAATATTCACAAATCCTTTTGGCGTCAGTAGGAGTTGAAAATCAGGCAATATGATTATAGCCCTTACAATTGTGAAGATAGCCCTCTAAGCATTAACCTAGTAAAAATGGATGCTGCACTATCTCTCTGTGTTGCTAACAAATAATGTTTCTACAGAAGGTTTTAATAAAAAGATTGATTTAGAAATTATAGTAATTCTGTAACCATTCCATGTAATGTAGGAATGTGTACATTACTTAGAAAAACAAGACTTCTTCTTCAAGTAATGTCCCCGTGAGTGCTCCACTGTAGGTGTTGGGCTCGTCCCGGTGCCGCAGATGGGAGACTTTCAATAGCCGTAGGCAGCCAGACCGCATATGCACAGTCAGTGCCTCGCACCATTCGTGCCCTTTGCCTGTTGCGCGTGGTCCAGCTCCCGCCAGCTCCTCTCAACCATCCCCGGTCATAGACAGAACTCCTGAACTCTCCTTGTTTTCCTATGAGAAGTTCTCCTGTGAATAGTTAGAATAGTGATATAGTTGTTAATTTAGTAGTTAGTGAGTTAGTTTCCGTTGCCATTCTAGTTAAAAAAACAAAAACTAAAAAAATCCTCATTAGAACGTTTCTTGGCTTTTAGCCCCTTTAAAAAAAAAAAAGAAGAAGAAGAAAGGAAGAGGGGGTACAAGTTTCAACCGGCCTCCACAATGCTTTGTTCACCAGGTTTAAAAAGTACAGTCTTTGTTGCAAAGCCATGCCGGCCTCGGACGGCCATGCGGCATGTATTCAATGTCTGGGGGAGGCGCATGTGCTGCAAAAGTTCACCCACTGCTCCAAGCTGACAGCCAGAGTGTGCAGAGATAGGGAAACGTGCCTCAAAATGATCCTTTTCGACAAGGCACTTCAACCCCCAGACACTACAACATCACCAAGGCTGGAGTCTGCCGTGCCTCAGAAACGCAGAGCGTGGTGCCCAGAGATGGCCCCAACGCGGAAGACTAGGGCATCTCAGGTGCACTGTCTGCCTGCTGCTCCAGCGAGCAGAGTCAGCACGGGGGACAAGCTGGGTACGTCCAGCACTATCCGTACGAGTTCTCAGGCATCTACGAGCGCCAAACATAAGAAAGTGGCAATTCCTGCATTGACTGCTAAGGCACCGCCGGCACTGAGATTAGCGTCGGCACCAGATATCCCTGAGGACCGGGCGTCCATTCCGCACTGCTGCCATCGCGGGTGCCCTCGGCACCAGCATCCCTGGCACCGCCAGCACCGACCTTCTCCCCGGCACCATCTCCCTCACCTCCGGCACGTGATTCCCCCATATCGAGTGTCCATTACTACCATTACAGGGACCATCCATATTCTCTATGATGTAGTCCCCGGTCTCCCTATCGGCAACCACAGTGGGAGGATGCAAGGTACTATGGGAAACACCATTCTTTTTCTTCACCACCTTCCTCCAGGACCTCGCCACATTTCCCCTAGAATCATAGAGCTGGAAGAGACCTCAGGAGGTCATCAAGTCCAGCCCCCTGCCCAAGGCAGGACCAATCCCAACTAAATCAACTCAGCCAAGGCTTTGTCAAGCTGAGACTTAAAAACCTCTAGGGATGGAGATTCCACCACCTCCCTAGGTAACCCATTTCAGTGCTTCACCACCCTCCTAGTGAAATAGTTTTTCCTAATATCCAACCTAGACATTTCCCACTGTAACTTGAGACCATTGTTCCTTGTTCTGCCATCCGTCGCTACTGTGAACAGCCTCTCTCCATCCTCTTTGGAACCTCCCTTCAGGAAGTTGAAGGCTGCTATCAAATCCTCCCCCACTCTTCTCTTCTGCAGACTAAACAAACCCAAATCCTTCAGTCTCTCCTCATAGGTCATGCGCTCCAGCCCCCTAATCATTTTGCTTGCCCTCGGCTGGACCCTCTCCAATGTGTCCACATCCTTTGTATAGTGGGAGGCCCAGAATTGGACACAATATTTTAGATGTGGCCTCACCAGAGCTGAATAAAGGGGAATAATCACTTCTCTGGATCTGCTGGCAATGCTCTTCCTAATGTACCCCAATATGCCATTGGCCTTCTTGGCTACAAGGGCACACTGTTGCCTCATATCCAGCTTCTCATCCACTGTAATCCCCAGGTCCTTTTCTGCAGAACTGCTACTTAGCCATTCAGTCCCCAGCCTGTAACAATGCTTGGAATTCTTCCATCCCAAGTGCAGGACCCTACAGCTGTCCTTGTTGAACCTCATCAGATTTCTTTTGGCCCAATCCTCTAATCTGTCCAGGTCACTCTGGACCCTATCCCTGCCCTCCAGCATATCTACCTCTCCCCCTAGCTTAGTGTCATCTGCGAACTTGCTGAAGGTGCAATCCATCCCCTCATCCAGGTCATTAATAAAGATGTTGAACAAAACCCGTCCAAGAACAGATCCTTTGGGCACTCCGTTAGAAACCGAGCACCAACCTGACATCAAGCCATTGATCACTACCTGTTGGGCCCAACAGTCTAGCCAGCTTTCTATCCATCTTACAGTCCATTGATCCAATCCATATTCCCTTAACTTGCTGGCAAGAATATTGTGGGAGACCGTATCAAAAGCTTTGCTAAAGTCAACGTATATCACATCCATTGACTTTCCCGTATCTACAGAGTCAGTTACCTCATCATAGAATCTAATTAGATTGGTCAGGCACGACTTACCCTTCGTGAATCCATGTTGACTATTCCTGATCACTTCGGGTATGTCTTCACTACAGTGTTATTTCGAAATATCTAATTTCAAAATAGTTAATTCGAAATAGCTTATTTCGAAATAACGCATCTACACACAAAATGCATTTCGAAATAGCGCGTCCACACTGAGTGGATGTTGAATCGCATTTAAGGCTGGCCGGAACCAGTTCCGGCAGGGCACTAGGTCAGGACTTAATGTTTGGGGCTGCTACCTGAGGCTAACTGAGGTCTGTGCTTAAAGGCCCTCCCCTCCCCCGACAGCCAGTTCTCAGGTTTCCCTGCTTGCTTGCCTACCTCGCTGAGGGACAGCAAAGCATTTTTGTCTCGGCATGCTCTGGTTGCCCTCACTCGGGACATCATAGCACTCTGCAACATGGAGCCAGAGCTGCCCCTGGGCACTCTGGTGCTTCTCGTGGACGCGTTGCTGCGAGCCTGGCTGCACTTGCTGCAGGCTGCCATCCAGGAGGTCCATTGGGGGACTGTCAATATCCAGGAGGCCCTGTGGGAGAGCTGCCACCCTGAGGAGCACTAACAGTCTCCCTGGTGTGCCCCACTGGGGGCTCGTGTCTCATTCCTCCCTCACGTCCTTCCACTTACCCCTCCCTAACCCCCTTCCTGGTGTAAAATAAAATACACATATTTTCATAAATACAAACTCTCTTTATTTAACAAAACGGGGGGGGAGGGAATGAAACTCTGGTGAGAGTGGGGAAAGGAGGCGGGAGAAGGGAGAGAGAGAGTGGGAGTGGGAGGGGGAAACCTGGGAGGAGGGAGCTGGAAGGGGGAAGCAAAGGGAAGAAGGGGGAGGGGAAGTTCAGGGCTCAGGGTTGGGGGTCTCGCCGGGCCAACTGTCTCCCAGCACCGCTGGTGCAGGGGCCTCAGCATCCCCGGGGTGATGGGGAGGAGGTGAAGGGTGTGGAGGAGGTGGAGGGAGAAGCGGGAGGGGGAGAAGGAGTGGGAGGAGGAGCGATAGCTGGGGAGGCAGCAGGCGCTGGAGCGGCAGGAGGCAGCACGCTCTGTACCAGGGTCTGCAGGTGCTGGCAGATGACACGGCCCTGGGCAAGTTGCTCCCGCCGGAACTGCAGGTCTTCTTGCACCCAGTGCTGGAGGGTGCATTACAGGGCTTGCAGTGCCCCCAAGTGCTGCTGCTGGTACCCCACCACTGCACGGGTGGTCCTGCAGAGCCCTCGGGTGCAGGAGCATATCCTGGGTGGGGTGGTGCGCCCTGCACGTGCAGCTGGTGCAGCTGTGGAGAAACAAGAGAAGTGGTCAGTTCTCTCTGGGGACACAGTGGGTGAAGCCCAGCCCTGCTCTGCAAGGCGAGGATGACTGTGCCCTGCACCATCTGAACCAATGTGCTTGCACAGAGGCCATGTTCGGAATGTCCTGCTATCCCCAGGAGTGGGAGCTTCCTCAAGACCACACCCATGCCCCTCTGCTATATATAGTGTGTGTTTGTGGGGCGGGGGGAGATGTCCCCTGCCTCTGTGTAGAGTGGCCTTGTAGTGGGAGGGCGTTCTGCTGTGTCCCACCCTGGAGTCAGGAGAATGTCATGTCCTTTCACACATGCATGTGGCTAACAGGGTCAGGCCCCTGTGTGGCAGCCAGCTGGGGCCACATGCCCAGGGGTGGCACGGCATGTGCTTGCACGTGCACGGGTTGCTGTGTGATCCATGGACAGCAAGGCCCACACGCGCAGTTCCTGGTTTCCGTCCCCTCCTCCCCCTGCATAAGGGGACAGTGATGGCACCCACCTGTTGTTGCCTCCCTGGCCTCGGATGACAGGCCCTCTGGGGTGGCTCGGGGGCCCTGACTGCTTAGCACCCTCTGACTGGTCTCCTGCAGCTCCTGGCTCTCCTCCTCCTCCTCCCCGATGCCCTGGTCAAGGCCCTCTGCTACAGAGTTGACGATCACCTGGGGGGCATGGCCCGTCCTGCCCCCCAGGATGCGGTCCAGGGCATCGAAATAGGGGCAGGTGTCTGGGTCAGCCCCTGGTTGGGAGCTGCCCCCCATGGCCCTGGCATAGGCCTGCCGCAGCTCCTTGATTTTCATCCGCACCTGCTCCTGGGTGCGGCTGTGGCCCTTGGTGGCCAGGCTGGCAGCCATCCAGCTGTAGATGGCTGCATTCCTGTGTCTAGTGCGGAGATCATGGACATTGGAGGCCTCCCCCCAAACCTCAATCAGGTCCACGATCTCCGCTCTAGGCCAGGAAGGCTCCCGCCTTTTGTGACCCCTGACAGGCTCCTGGGAGCTAGGGGACTGGTTATGGGGAGCAGTGGAGGGCTTGCTGGCTCATGTTGGGGCCACTGAGTCAGGGGCAGTGACTGCTGGCTCTGGGTTGGCAGGCCTGGAGCTGGCACAGGCACTCTGGCCAGACTCTACCCTTTTAAGGGCTCCGAGTAAGGGGGGAGAGGGAGGAGTTTTCCTGGTTGTGCCCAGAGTGGCCACCAGGGCACCCTGGGATGGGCTGGAGGCCCCCTATTTTGAAATAAGCGTCTACACAGCACTTATTTCGAATTAGCTATTTCCAATTTGGCGTTATTCCTCGTGGAATGAGGTTTACCAAATTCGAAATAAGCGCTCCGCTATTTCAAATTAATTTTGAAATAGCGGTTTGGCTGTGTAGATTCTAGGAAAGTTATTTCAAAATAACGGCTGTTATTTCGAAATAACTTTGCTGTGTAGACATACCCTTCCTCTCTTCCAAGTGCTTCAGAATGGATTCCTTGAGGATCCCCTCCATGATTTTTCCAGGGACTGAGGTAAGGCTGACTGGTCTGTAGTTCCCTGGATTGTCCTTCTTCCCTTTTTTAAAGATGGGCACTACATTTGCCTTTTTCCAGGATCTCTCCCGATCTCCACGAGTTTTCAAAGATAATGGCCAAAGGCTCTGCAATGAGACTTGCCAACTCCCTCAGTATCCTCGGATGCATTAAATCTGGGCCCATGGATTTGTGTATGTTTAGCTTTTCTAAATAGTTCCTAACTTGTTCTTTCCCCACCAAGGGCTGTCCAGCTCCTTCCCATACTGCGTTGCCTAGTGCATTTGTCTGAGAGCTGACCTCGTCCGTGAAGACAGAGGCAAAGAAAGCATTGAGTACTTCAGCTTTTCCCACATTATCTGTCACTAGGTTACTTCCCTCATCCAGTAAGCGCCCCATACCCTCTCTGATCACCCTCTTATTGCTAATATTCCTGTAGAAACCTTTCTTGTTATCCTTCATATCCCTTGCTAGTTGCAATTCCAATTGCGCTTTCACCTTCCTGATAACTCCCCTGCATTCTTGAGCAATATATTTATACTCCTCCCTAGTCATCTGTCCAAGTTTCCACTTCTTGTAAGCTTCCTTTTTGTTTAAGCTCACCAAGGACGTCCCTGGTAAGCCAATCTGGTCGCCTACCATATTTGCTTTTCTTGCTGCGCATCGGGATGGTTTCTTCCTGTGCCTTTAATAAGGCTTCTTTAAAATACTGCCAGCTGTCCTGGACTCCTTTCCCCTTCATATAAGTCTTTCTCCTTCATGTAAGCATCCCAGGGAATCGTGCCCATCAGTTCTCTGAGGGAGTCAAAGTCTGCCTTTCTGAAGTCCAGGGTGTGTATTTTGCTACTGTCCTTTCTTCCTTTGGTCAGGATCCTGAAATCTTCCATCTCATGATCACTGCTTCCCAGGTTGTCACCCACCTCTACTTCCCCTACTAGTTCCTCTCTCTCTGCTCGCCTACGCATTTTCCCCGCTCCCTATACTATAAGCAGCACTCCAGTGTAATCTCGTCACGACAATCATCGCCACCATGTTCCGACCGTTATTACGGATATCATCACAGACCGTATTATTTCTCACATCACCATTACCGCTCACACTCCTACAGACAGTCACCGTGCTGCTGCCGTTCATCTAGTTGCTAGCCGGTTACCTCTGAGCCACAGCAACCACCTACTCCTCCGTTGCAAAGCCCCACCCCCCAGGATCAACAATCTGAGCCAGAGGAGGGTCAGTTATCCGAAGTGGAGGGCCAACAACCTGACGCTTCACCTACAAACCAGTCCTCATCCTCCCCCAACAAGGCAGTCTTTCTGGGGGATATGTCCCCAGCCGACGACCTGAAACAATTTCAGTAATTGTTTAAGCGGGTGGCGGAAAGCCAGGAGCTTCAGTTGGGGGAAGTGCAGAGTAAACAGTATCGCCTGTTGAAAAATCTGCAGCCTCAACATTGGTCTAAGCCGCACTTCCTATCGATGAGGCGATCATGGAGGCAGCGGAGGACATTTGGCAGACCCCAGCCTCAGCACCGCCAATGAGCAAGCGGGCTGACAAAAAGTACTTTGTGCCTTCAAAGGGGCTGGAGTTTTTGTTTAATCATCACAGCCGAATTCCCTTGTGGTAGATGCGGCTCAACACAGGTCAAAAGCTCCACAATACAAGAATATCCCCACTGAGAAGGACAATAAAAAATTAGATATTTTTGGTAGGAAGTATTACTCATCAGTGACTTACTTCTCATCGTGAACTATGCTGCCCTGCTCTCAAACCACAATTTTGATAATTATGCCAATCTGACAGAGCTTATTCAATACCTTCCGGACTCCAAGAGACCACTTTTGAAAGCTGTGTTACAAGAGGGCTATAGATCAGCAAGGGCTGGGATGCAGATCGCTCTAGACATTGCGGACATGGCCGCGCATTCCACGGCTACAGCGATCACGATGAGGAGATCGTCATGGCTCGTGTTGGCCGGCGTCCCAAAAGAGCTTCAAACCAAGATGGAGGACCTCCCATTCGAGAAACAAAAGCTCTTTGCTGACAAAATGGATGAGGTCCTCCACTCCAGGAAAGATTCGTGCACTACTCTTCGGATGCTTGGAATGTACACACCTCTGTATAGACGTCAGCAATACAACACATACCAGAAGTGATACAATTACCTGTACCACAGGCAACAGCACCGCACATATGACCAGTCTCGTCCGAGATAGCATCCACAGCGGAGGCGACCCCAACCGCCTCACACCTCCAATCAGCCAGCTGTGAAACAGCAAATTTGACTTCTCAGTCAAGGGCATGCAGACTTCTCACGTTGTCAATCCGCAACATCAGCTCCTTTTTCATCATAGTCTAAGGCCATTTTACCAACAATGGACCAATGTCACACCAGACCGTTGGGTCTTGGAAATAGTGGCATCTGGCTTCACGATCCCATTCCTATCCATATCTCCCACTACCCCACCCTCTCCATCCCTCTTCAAGGACCCTTCTCATGAGGATCTGCTAAAGCAAGAGGTCCATTGTCTCCTTTCCATTGGAGCCAGAGAGAGGGTTCCCAAAGAATTCCAGGGGAAAGGATTTTACTCCTGTTATTTCCTCACTCAGAAGAAAACGGGAGGTTGAAGACTAATTCTCAACCTTTGGAAGCTGAATTGGCACCTCCGGAAACAACGGTTCAAAATGGTGACAGTCACCACCATTATACCATCACTAAACAACTGAGATTAGTTTGCGGCCCTCAATCTTCAGGACGCTTATTTCCATATCGCCATTCACCCAGCACACAGGTGATTCCTTCCATTTGTTGTTGGCAACGAGCATTTCCAATATCGAGTTCTACCATTTAGCCTTGCCTCCGCTCCCAGGGTTTTCTCAAAGACTCTCGCGGTAGTGGCAGCACATTTGTGCTGCAGAGGCGTCATGATATTTCCTTACCTCAACGACTGCCTCATAAAAGGCCGGTCGCATGAGAATACATGCCATATGGTTGCATTAACCAAACAGACCTTCCACTCCTTTGGTCTCATCATCAGCTACCAAAAATCCATGGTAGAATTGATTCAATCTCTAATCTTCTTAGGGGCTCAGCTCGACTCCATTGCGGAATGAGCGTACTTACCTCTCGAGCATTTCCAGGCAATTCAAGACCTAATAACCATTCTGGCACGTGCCCCTACTGTCTCAGTATTAACTAGTCTGCAGCTGATGGGCCACATGGCTGCCACCACATTTGTGGTTCAGCACGCAAGGTTACATTTCTGTTGCCTTCAGCATTGGCTGGCATCAGTTTACATCCCAACAAGACACAGTATCCACAAGATAGTATCTCCCCCACTCCAAGTTCACACATCCCTACGCTGGTGGTCCAAACCAAGAAACCTCATGGCAGGTGTACCATTCCACTGACCCCAACCACTGAATCAGATAAGTACGGATGCTTCCCTTACAGGTTTGGGCGACCATATGTCTGGCATGATGATGCAGGGAAAATGGTCAGTAATAGAGACAACTTTTCATATAATTCTTCTTGAGCTCAGAGCAGTCTTTTATGCGTGCAGGAACTTCCGAGTACACATATGCGGTACGATCACCAGAATACTTACTGACAACATTGCAACGATGTATTATGTAAATTGGCGAGGCGGAGCACGGTCCTGGTCCCTCTGTGTAGACACGGTACAGTTATGGAATTGGTGTATTTGAAACAACACGACCTTAATAGCATTTTACTTACCTGGCACCAGCAGTGCTGTAGCGGATTCGTTGAGCAGGCATTTTCCTCACAACCATGAGTGGGAGATTCGCACAGATGTTCTTCGATGCATCTTCCATCGATGGGGGTTCCCATGAATAGACCTATTCACCATTTACAGCAACGCAAAATGTTCTCATTATTGCTCCAGAGCAGGCATCGGACCGGCTTCGCTAGGAGATGCGTTTCTGATACACTGGGGGACTTCTCTACTCTATGCATTTCCACCAACTGTGCTCATACCCAGGGTCCTAGAGAAGGTCAACATGGATTCAGCCTGGCTGATCCTCATAGCCCCTGCCTGGGCACGACAGCCTTGGTACCCATTCCTTCACCAAATGTCGTTACAACCACCCTATCCCATTCCCCCCCTTCCGGACCTTCTTACCCAGAACTATGGCTCTCTTCTTCATCTGAACCCCAAGACCCTACACTTAGTGGCCTGCCTCCTCGTTGGTTCAAGGTGTCAGAAGATCTCTGCTTGGAACAAGTTAAATGTATCTTAATTCATAGTAGAAGAGAGTCTACCCAAACGACTTATCTGGAGAAGTGGCAGAGATTTGTTGCCTGGTGTTCCGATAACCACATTGACCCCCAGGCCTCTCTCTTGCACCAGATCCTGGATTATATCCTTCATTTGCAGCAAACAGGTCTTTCAATTGCTTCTTTAAGGGTGCATCTAGCAGCAATCAATGCCTTCCACCACTCCATTGATAGAGAATCGGTGTTTGCTCACCCAACTACTAAAAGGTTTATGAAAGGTTTGGCTAATCTCAACCCCCGCGTAGGCCACCACCGCCTTCTTGGAATCTGGACTTCAGTTCGAGCCATTGGCCACAGCGTCTCTCAATATGCTCACAATGAAGCTGGTTTTCCTGCTGACGATCACATCTGCTCGCAGAGTTAGTGAGCTAGCAGCCTGGATGGCATCACCACCATACACAACATTTAACAATGGATCGGTGATATTACGACCTCACCCTGCCTTTATCCCTAAAGTCTGCTCTGAGTTTCATGTTAATGAACCTATCATACTTCCTTCCTTTTATCCTAAACCTTATGTCTCATCACAGGAAGCGCTCCTACATTCCCTTGACGTGCGTCGAGCGCTTGCTTTTTATAGAGACAGAACCAAGGACTGGCGCAAAACGGATCGTCTGATAATATCAATTGCAGATAGATCCAAAGCGATATATTGCAAGATTCATAGTCACGTGCATCACTACCTGCTACTCTGTTCGTAACAAGATTCTCCCAGCTCAACCAAAGGCTCATTTGACCAGGACAATGACGCCTTCCTACGAGCAGTCCCCTTTCGTGACATCTGCAGAGTAGCTACATGGTCATCCAATGCCACTTTTATGAAACATTATGCAATTGTGCAACATTTAGCTGTGGACTCCGCTGTAGCCTCAGCAGTACTCTCACTTCACAATCAACCTTGATTCCGGAGCCCACCATCCAGATAATCTGAGTACTGCTACATAGTCACCTACAGTGGAGCACCCACGGGGACACTACTCGAAGAAGAAGAAGTTACTCACATTGGTGCAGTAATGATGGTTCTTTGAGATGTGTGTCCCTGTGGGTGCTCCACTACCCACCCTCCTCCCTGCTCCGGAATCTTGATTCCAGTTTTCTTGCTTCAGATGACCGAGCAGTGAGAGGAACTGGCAGGAGCCATACCGCGCGTGATAGGCAAAGGGTGCGAACGGCGCGAGGTGCTGAGCACGCATGCACAGTCTGTTGACTGTGGCTATTGAAAGTCTCCAATCTGCGGCACTGGGACGAGCCCAACACTTACAGTGGAGCACCCACTGGGACACACATCTCGAAGAACCATCACCACGGTCCTGCACCATTACCTGCACCAAGGTCAGTAACTTCTTCTTGTCTACATTGTTGAAACCAGCAATTTTTCTGTAAGAAGAGGGTATGTGGAATAAGGAGTAGAGTAAGATACTAAATTAAATTTTCATCACTGTACTATGAGCACTTTTGGACAAATGGTATTAGAAGAGCAGAGTTCATGGTTTTTATTTTAATTAGTGGATTATATATCCATGAAAAGCTGGAAACGCATATTATTTATGGGCAGCGTTTAAAACAAATATTCCATTACTCGCATTTTCTAAATGCGGTTCTTACTCTTTCCATTTAAGATTATTATCTGGCATTCACTTTAAACCAGTATGAAATAGCAGTAAATATTATAGGTTTGGCTATACAAGAATACATTCCTTTGGATTTATTCTTTTTTGAGTATGGTTTGCGGGTTTCTGAATTCATGAACTATTTTCTTTTCCTCATAAGACCATAAGAACAGCCATAATGGGTCAGCTCAAAGGTCTATCTATCCCAGTTTTCTGTCTTCCAACAGTGGCCAATGCCAAGTACCCTAAAGGAATGAACAGAATAGGTAACCATCAAGTAATTCATCCCCTATTGCCTATTCCCAACTTCTGACAAACAGAGGCTAGGGACACCATTGATGAATCTACCCCCCATAAATTTATCTAGCTCTTTTTCAAACCATGTTAATGTCCTGGTATTCACTACATCTTCTGGCAAGGAGTTCCACAGGTTGACTGTGTGCTGCATGAAGAAATGTTTCTTTTTGTTTATTTAAAACCTGCTACATATTAATTTCATTTGGTGATCCCTAGCTCTTGTGTTATGTGGACAGGTAAATAACTTTTCCGTATTTACTTTCTCCACACCAGTCATGATTTTATAAACCTTTATCATATCCCCACATGGTCTCCTCTTTTCTAAGATTAAAAGTCCTAATCTTTCTAATTTCTCTTCATATGGCTGTCATTCCAAACCCCTAATCATTTTTGTTGCCCTTTTCTGAACTTTTTCCAATTCCAAGTTATCTTTTTTTAGATGAGGCAACCACATCTACATGCAGTATTCAAGATGTGGGCATACCATGGATTTATACAGAGGCAATAAGATATTCTCTTATTCTCTATCCCTTTTTAAATTATTCCTAACATTCTGTTTGCTTTTTTGACTGCTGCTGCATATTGAGTGGATGTTTTCAGAGAACTATCCACAATGATTCCCCAAGTTCTCTCTCTCGGACGATAATAATTTAGTCCCCATTATTTTGTACTTATACTTGAGATTATGTTTTCCAATATGCATTGCTTTATTTTATCTACATTAAAAATTCATTTGCTGTTTTGTTGCATAGTCACCTAGTTTTGTGAGATCCTTTTGAAGCTCTTCACAGTCTGCTTTGGACATAACTATCTTGAGCAGTTTGGTATCATCTCCAGATTTTGCCATCTCACTGTTTACACTTTCTCCAGATCATTTATAAATATGTTGAATAGGATTAATCCCAGTATAGACCCCTGTGGGACACCACTTGGTAATTCTCTTTAGTCTGAAAACTGACCATTTATTCCAACTCTTTGTTTCTTATCTTTTAATCAGTTCTCAATCCAAAGGCTTTCTGGAAATATAAATACACTGTATCCAGTGGGTTCCCCTTTTCCACATGCTTGTTGACCCTCTTAAAGAATTCTATTAGATTAGTGAAGCATGATTTCCTTTTACAGAAACCATGTTGACTTTTCCCCAACAAATTTATGTTCATCTATGTGTCTGACAATTCTGTTCGTTTCTATAATTTCAACTAATTTGTCCGGTACTAAAGTTAGATTTACTGGCCTGTAATTGCTAAAATAATCTCTAAAGCCCTTTTAAAAAATTGGCATCACATTAGCATCCTCCAGTCTTTTGGTACAGAAGATAATTTAAAGGATAGGTTACAAACCACAGTTAGTAGTTCCACAATTTCACTTTTGAGTTCTATCAGAAATGAGTGAATGCCATCTGGTCCCGGTGACTTGTTACTGTTACGTTTATCAATTTGTTCCAAAACCTCCTCTAATGACACCTCAATCTGGGACAGTTCCTCAGATTTGTCACCTAAAAAGAATGGCTCAGGTTTGGGAATCTCCCTCACATCCTCAACCACGAAGACCGATGCAAAGAATTCATTTAGTTTCTCTACAATGACCTTATTGTCCTTGGGTGCTCCTTTAGCAGTCTGATCGTCCAGTGACCTCACTGGTTGTTTAGCAGGCTTTCTGCTTCTGATATTCTTAAAAAAAAAATTGCTATTACTTTTTGAATTTTTGGTTAGATGTTCTTCAAATTCCTTTTTGGCCTTCCGAATTATAGTTTTTACACTTCATTTGACAGAGTTTATGCTCCTTTCTATTTTCCTCACTAGGATTTAACTTCCATTTGTTAAATGATGCCTTTTTATCTCTTACTGCTTCTTTTACTTGGTTGTTAAGCCATGGTAATACTTTTTTGGTTCTCTTACTATGCTTTTTAATTTGAGATACACATTTAAGTTGAGCCTCTATTATAGTATCTTTGAAAAGTTTCCACGCAGGTTGCAGAGATTTTACTTTTACCACTGTATCTTTTAATTTCTGTTTAACTTACCTCTGAATGTTTGTGTTGTTTCCCTTTCAGAAATTAAATGCCACAGTGTTGGGCTACTGTGGTGTTTTTCCCACCACAGGGATGTTACATTTAATTATATTACAGATGAGATGCAGAGATAAAGTTTCTTGAGACCTTAAATGACTGCTTCTTCGAGTAGCGGGTTCTGGAACCCACAAGAGAAAAGGCAATTCTTGATTTAGTTCTAAGTACAGTAGACTTCCGATAATCCGGAACCTATGGGACCTAGGTGGTGCTGGATTATCAGATATGCCGGACTATCAGGAGGTACTATAAAATGATTATATATGTACTATATACATTATATACTGTATATAAAGTGTTCTTAACCCTTTTTATTGTACATACTGTATACAGTATACTGTAATGTTTTAGTTTTTTAAGCCTTTTTACCCTTTTGCTCAGTTCAGCTGCTGCCGATGTTACCTTGTGACTCATTTTTTGCCGAAGCTCACTCACTAGGCTCTTGCCATTTTGATGCCGGACTATCAGGAGTGCCGGACTATTGGATGCCGGACTATTGGAGTTTTACTGTAGAGTGTAGGATTTGGTCCAAGCTGCACTCCACTTAGAACTAAATCAGGAATTGCCTTTCCTCTTGTGGGTTCCAGAACCTGCTACTCCAAGAAGCAGTCATTTAAGGTCTCAAGAAATTTTATCTCTGCATCCCGTCCTGAGGTGATGTGTATCCAGTGAATATGGGGACAGTTGAAATCCCTCATTATTGATATGGCCAAACAGCATGTTGATGCTCACAATGAACTTGGTGGAATCCTGCAGAAAGAGGCTATGAAAACTTTTGGACAAAGTATTTGTAAATTTTCTGCTGCAGATTCTATGGAAGTGCTGCTTTGTCTCCTCCCCCACTGTAGGACACTAGCCTGTACTATTCATCAATCACTTGTGCAGGAACCAAAGCAGAACATAGGTGGGCTGCATATGGAGCAGGGCAAAAGCCACATGCCTGGAGAAGTTGTGCCCTAGTTTTCTTGCTTACCCTGAACAGGGAGATGTCTGCCAGGATGTTACCCATCTGTAGAGAAATGTAGCATAATTAGTACTATCTTCCTGCAAAGGGGATTTTCTAGCCCCAGATGCAATTTATGCTGTCACCACACCCATCCCTTCATTCCCCATAATTAAGGTGCTTGCTGAGATGTGTTCCTTGCAAGGATCAGCGGGAAAGTGAGGGGAAATGTTGGAAAAGGGGTTTGTAAGTAAAATGTTACAATACAGGACTCAATGTTAACAGACTCCTTTTTGTGCATTGTGCTGAATATCAGAGACCTTGGTAGCCCAGTGTGCAGTGCCTCGGAGAGGTTGCTACAGATAAGGAAGCACCTCGGAAAGCCAGGGAGGATTTGGTTCACAAAGTGGTAAAACAGTTGTTTGCTAAAAATACAGATGAGACCCTGCTTTCTGCGAAGGACTCTCGTACGTCATTACGAACCCCTCCCAATAAAAAGCGTAAATACACTCCCTACCAAAAACTAAGGGATTATAATTACAACTATTACAGGCAGCAGCAGAGGCCATATGATAACAGGCCCGAGTGATGCCCTAATAGGAGGAGGAATCAGCAAAACCAGTCCTCTACAAATCAGTCCACCTCTAACAAGCAGCAAATTTGAAGTTTTGGTCGGGGGTCTGAGTGACCACCCCATAAGTCCAGTGCAGTTCAATGTCACCTTCGGTCATCACCTAAGTGCTTTCTACCAATAGTGGGCCCAAGTTACCACAGACAAATGGGTCCTAGAAATTATCAGATCGGGTTTTACTTCCACGCCTCCTACCCAACTCCCTATCCCGTCCCTCTTCAGGGACCCCTCTCACGAGCCCGTTACGGGCAGAGGTGCAAAAGCTAGTTACCTTAGGAGAAATAGATCATTATCAGTACAGAGTCCTCCCCTTTGGACTTTCTACGGCCCCTTGAGTATTTTCAAAGACTCTAGCCGTAGTTACGGCCTTTCTCAGAAGATAAAACATCATTATCTTCCCTTACCTAGACGATTGTCTAATCAAAGGCCCTACCTATCAGCAAACTACTACCATGACAACTATTACCAGGGAATGTTTTTTCTGACTTGGCAAAAGATAGAGTTCATTGGCGTATTGCTAGACTCAGTCACGGGAAGAGCCTATCTCCTGCCACAAAGATTCAGGGCAATCTGCGACCTCATTCAACAGGTCAGACAGGCCCCCTTCTCCACAGTCCGGATGTGCCTTCAATTACTGGGGCATATGGCGGCCACGACATTTGTGATCTTGTTTGCAAAGCTGCACATGCGTTGCCTACAACATTGGCTCACAGTCAACTATATACCAACCTGACACAGCCTCGCGAAGCACCTCTCGCTTCCTCCACCAGTGCTGCAGTCCCTCGAATGGTGGACATCTCTGAACAACCTCCTCGCCGGTATACCCTTCCACCGACCAGACCCTTCAGTTACTATAACAACAGATACATCACTCATGGACTGGGGAGCCTACTGTGGCGCAGCGTCAATACAAGGTATATGGGCCCAACACGAGAGAAACTTTCACATCAGTATCCTAGAGCTCAGGGCCATTCGCAGGGCTTGTGCCCATTTCGTTTTCCTGATAAAGGTCAGAACTATCCGTGTCCTCACAGACCACACGCAGTCTATGTTTTATGTCAACCGGCAGGGGGGTGCCCGATCACACTCTCTGTGTGCCAAGGCAGTCAGATTCTGGAACTGGTGCATCAGAAACCAGATAACCCCAACGGCCATGTACATACCAGGACAACAGAATGTGAGAGCCTACAAACTAAGCAGACATTTCTCAGATCAGCACGAGTGGGAGTTCAATGCCAATGTCCTCCTTTCAGTCTTCCACAAATGGGGCTTTCCAACTGTAGACCTCTTTGCAACACCTCATAACTGCAAATGTCACAGATTCTGCTCTTGGGCAGGACTAGGCAAGAGGTCAGAAGGGGACTGCAGCGCCTTCACCATCCGCTGGACAGCACCCCTACTTTATGCCTTTCCACCAATCCTGCTTACCTCCAGAGTGATCAACAAGATCCGATCCGATCCGATCCGATCGTGCCACAGTAATCTTAATAGCCCCAGCTTGGCCAAGACAGCCTGGTTCCCTTATCTACACTACCTGTCGATAGATCAACCTATACATCTCCTGGAGGTGCCGAATCTCCTCACACAGCACTATGGCAGTATATGTCACCTCAATATCAAAACCATGAAATTCACGGCATGGTTTCTCCATGGTTCCAGAATGAAGAACTCACCTGTTCGGACAGGGTTAAACAAGTTCTTCTAAACAGTCAGCGTCCCTCCACGAGAAGCACCTATCAAAACAAGTGGATGTGTTTTCAACAGTGGTGCACAATGCGCAATTTGCATCCCACCACAGTCCCCATACCTACTTTACTCGACTACCTCATGGACCTTAGCGACACGGGCCTCTCCATCAGCTCCGTCTGGGTTCACCTGGCGGCAGTCTCAGCCTTCCATGATCCAGTAGACAGCTTCTCTCTCTTCTCACATCCCATGGTGAAGCATTTTCTCACAGGTTTGAAGAAAATGCGTCCAAACCTCCCCCAATCCCCCCCCCCCTCCGGTGCCATCGTGGGACCTGAATTTGGTCCTTGACACGCTCACCAGGCCACCGTTTGAGCCATTAGCCACTACGCCACCACAATACCTGTCTATGAAGGTGGCATTCATAGTGGCAATAACATCAGCAAGAAGGGTAGAAAAAAATCGCAGTCCTTATGGCAGACCCTCCTTTCACTACATTTACCAGGGATAAAGTCATACTCAGACCTCACCCCAAGTTCCTCCCTAAGGTTATATCCAACTTCCACATAAATGAACCCATTTACTTACCTGCCTATTTCCCTAAACCTCACGCCTCCCCCAAGGAGGCTATATTACATACGTTGGATGCAAGGAGGGTAATCGCGTTCTACCTTGATAGAACAAGAGCAACCAGGATATCAGACAGGCTCTTCGTTGCGTGGTCAGGACCATACACAGGAACAGCATTTTTGACACAGCGCCTATCCAAGTGGATTGCAGGCTGCTTACATACCATTTATGAACTTAGAGGTAGACAGCCATCACAGCCTATCAGGACTCACTCCACACATGCGATGGCCACTACAACGGCCTTCCTGAACAATGTACCATTGGTAGACATCTATAGAGCAGCTACATGGTCCTCACACCATACTTTTGCACAGCACTATGCCCTAAACAAGGGCCCAATACCCTCCACATCTCTAGCAGAGACAGTCCTTCCTCTTTCCATTTAGAGAGACTCCAATGCCCACCTCCATCAGGCGGGTAAGAAGAAGTTACTCACCCTGTGCAGTAATGATAGTTCTTCGAGATGTGTGTCCCTGTGGGTGCTCCACTACCCTCCCATCCTCCCCTCTGCTTAGAGTCTACAGGGACTTCAAGTAGAAAAGGAACAGATGGGACTCGCGCCGCGTGCACACTCCACATACTCCAAGGGGTGGGGCGAAGGGGCCACTGAGTGCGCAGGCGCAGCGCGAGGGGCACTGCTCGCAAAAATCTCCGATCCCCGGCGCAGGCACACACCGAGACCTGAGTGGAGCACCCATAGGGACACACATCTCGAAGAACTATTGTTACTGCAAAGGGTGAGTAACTTCTTCTTAGTCACCTTGTTCAGTAACAGTGGTTCGTCGAGATGTGTGTCCCAGTGGGTGCTCCACTACACTCCCTCCTTCCCCTGCATTGGAGCCCCATGCTCAACTAGCATGCGTAGAGAAGGAACAGAGGGGCTGCACCATGTGCGTGCCTAATGCACACTAATGGCACGAGGGGGCGCCACAGATTAGAGGCACAATTAGAGGCATGTTCACGAGTATGTGTTGCATTGGATGGTGAGGCAGGTATGTGGAAACAACTGTTACAGAAGTTTATTTCTGTGCCCCTCATTTTTAAAGTGCATCCTCAAAACTTCCCCGATGTTGACACCAGCCCTATGAGCTCCTCTGCCAGCTCTAGTGTCTAACTGCTCAAACTCTGCAGCCAAGCACTGTGCCTTAGCGTTCCACCCTGGACAAACAATTCCCTCTTTCATATAAATTATGCAAAGTGCAACAAGTCATAATAATCAAGGGAATATTGTAATCAGTGAGGTTTAGCCTGCTATAAAGACATCTCCATCTTGCCTTCAGTCTCCCAGAGGTGCATTTGACACCTCAGCCCATTGTTAAAACACTCCTTACTGCTGTCCAGATGTTATGTGTACAGTTTCATGAGCCAGGGCTGCAAGGAGTAAGCTGGGCTGCCCAGGATCACAATGGGCATTTACACATCCCTCACTGTAATCTTGTGGTTTGGAAAGAAAGTCACTGTACAAGCCAGTGTTCCTGAAAATGCGTGCATTATGCACCTTTCCAGTCTTCCCTGCATTGATGTCTGTGAAATGTCCAGAATGATCCACAAGTGCTGGTGGCACCATTGAGAGGTATCCCTTCCTGTTGACGTACTCAGTGGCAAGGTGGACTGGCACTAAAATTGTAATGTTTGCCATCTGTTCCCACCGCTCCCCTGTCCCCACCCCCGTTGGGAAATCCCATGTCTGCAATCAGCCATTATGTCATGCACATTTCCCAGAATCACGGTCCTCCGTAGTAGAATGTGATTTATTGCCCTGTACTCTTGCAGCAGTACAGCTCCAAGGGTAGACTTCCCCACTCGGAAACTGATCTGCAACTGACCAGTAGCAATCAGCAGTTGCTGGCTTCCACATAGCAATTGCCACACACTTCTCAACCAAGAAATCAGCTCTCATTCTCGTGTCCTTGTGCCACAGTTCAGGGGCCAGCTCAGCACACAGCTCCAGGAAGGTTGTTTTACACATCCTAAAGTTCTGTAGCCACTGATCTTCATCGCACACCTGGATGATGTTGCAATCCCACCAGTCAGTGCTGGTTTCTGTAGCTCAGAAGTGATGCTCTATCAGCTGCTCCACGAGTACCAAATGCAATGACAGGTTGCCGCTGCCCACATCATGCATGCTTTCAAACTCCTCTGAGTCATCTTCCTCTGTCATTAACTTCAAGATGTTCTCCACGGCCATGTATGAGATCCTAATGAATAACAGAGCATGTGAGAGAAGTGTGGGATTGATTCTTTCTAGCTGCAGATGCCAGAGTGCACAGCAGAGGATGGCAGTTGGAAAAAGGGTGCAAAAGGACATGGGAACCCCCAGAACAAAGTGGTATTTGACAGAATGTTTTGCACAGTCCCTAAATGCCCTACACTGTTCCATGGCTCCACGATGCCTAGTGACAGATGGTGTTGCCAGGCATCATAGGATACATACCCCAAGTATGTTGCTCCTGCTGTTGCCGGGGAAGCTAAAGATGTGGACACAATCTGTCGACAGAGGGATTAAGTGTACACACGCTTTGGCGACATTTTTGGTTTTGATTACTTCTGTGTGTTGACATTAGTTTATTTGTCAAAACTTGGTAGTTTAGACAGACCCTCAGTTCTGTTAGCTGGTATAGAGAGTATACGATCCACATACCATTGAGCATTATCAAAGGCACCAGCCTGGATGGGTTCTTTCATTTGGTGGTGATATTCACCCCAGAGCACAGGGTGCCAGTTAATCTCTTGTGACCAGATCCAGTCCCTATTGAAGTCAAAGGGAGTTTTGCCATTGACTTTGTTAGGATCAGAATTGCCCTTTAAATAGTGTGAGTGCTCTGCTTTGGGATCAAGTATCGGGGTAGCCATGTTAGTCTGGATCTGCGACTCCTTGTTGCTTCTGCTTTGGGATGAATTTTACCTTAGGAAAGAAAAGGTTTGAAAGTGTGTTCCCTGTACAAGGACAGAAGGAGGATTCATAAGACTAATTTCATCACTTTTTACAGACCTCATGTAAATAGCCACAGTCTGCCTTTTAAAAGTATATTTCAAACATTGCAGTATAGTACACTCTTGCATAAAGTTTTTTCTCAACATCTGAGTACCTTTGATGTTTTGCTTTTGAAAATAAAGTTGCTGCGATTGTATTTAATTAATCACAGAGGTTGAAATACACTTAAGGGCAGAGGGTTTAATTGATGAATATGGCTTTGTTCATGTCCCCTGAATAGAAGTAAATTTCACCACAAATTTGCAAACTGAGAAGATCTATAAGTGGCATTGCTTTATTATGTCAACACTAAGCTCATTTTGAGTTCACCTATGGCTTTCTGAATTTTTTTTATTTAATTAAAGCCATGAGATGATATAGGTATCACAGGTATGGAAACAAAATCCTTCTAAAACTAAAGATTCCTGAAAAACAGTTAATCCTGTTTGCATCTGAAGAATTCTTTGAGATGTTAACACAAGGAAGGATAAATGTGCTGCATTTCTGAGATTTACAAGGCCAGAGGTCTTACAGTTCTCAAAGCTGTTAAAAGTCATTCTCAGGGTGTTGCAATTTCTTGGGCTCAGTACAAAGCATCTTTGTATGTGGAAATCTGTAGAGCAGCTATTTCCATGAACATTTACAACTATGGTGCATCTAATATATAAAGGAGAATGTTTGTATGTTTGTGCTCTAATAACTTGCACACTGTAAGAGCTACCACAACCAAACTTTGCATGGGATAACCTTTCCTCCAAGAGAAGGTTTTAAGGTACTGTGGGAGGGTGTGACAGGGGCCCCTGTTCCCCCCCCCCACTAGCTCCGCCGGTGGCAATGCGCTCCCAGGCCGCCACTGTTCTGGGCCTGTGGCGCTTGCACAGAGGCAGTGCGCGGAGGACCGCCCTCACGGCATAGGTGCGCCTCAGCCAGCATGCAAACCGGCGGGCAGGTGGACCCGGGGAGAGCAGGAGCGCTGGCAGGGACGCCGGCGTGGAAAAGGGCGCTGACAGTTAAAACCGGCGCCGGGCCAGACACAAAGGGGGGAGAGAGAGAAGGAGGAAGGGGAAGCGCGTTCGGCTCTTTTGCACGCTGCCACCCACCCCTTCCCCGCCACCTCCCTACTGCCACCCTGTACCCCACAAAGACAGCGCCCCGCTCCACCCCACCCCTCCCCCACCACCTCCCTAACTGCCACCCTGTGCCCCACATAGACAGCGCCCTGCTCCACCCCACCCCTCCCCTCCACCTCCCAAACTGCCAGCCCGTGCCCCACACAGACAGCGCCTTGCTCCGCCCCACCCTCCCCGCCACCTCCCAAACTACCAGCCTGTGCCCCACACAGACAGCGCCCCGCTCCTCCCCACCCCTCACCTGCCATCTCCCAAACTGCCAGCCTGTGCCCCACACAGACAGTGCCCCGCTCCTCCCCACCCTTTGCCCTCCACCTCCCTAACTGCCTCCCTGTACTCCACATAGACAAAGAATCTGATTTTCTTCCACCACATCTGTCCAAGTACCACCCTATCTAATATATAAAGGAGAATGTTTGTAAGTTTGTGCGCTTATAACTTGGACACTATAAGGGTATGTCTACACTAGCTCGTTAATTCGAGCTAGGTAGGCAAATGAGGCAACCGGAGTTGCAAATGAAGCCCGGGATTTAAATATCCGGGCTTTATTTGCATGTTCCCGTCGATCGCCATTTTGAAATTTCACTAGCCGAACTCAGTGCGGCGCGGCTACGCGCGGCAGTGAAGCGTTAGTCGAACTAAGTCCTTGGTTCGAATTAGCGTTCACTGCTGCGTGCGCGCACTGAGTTCAGGCTAATGAAATTTCAAAATGGCGACGACGAACATGCAAATAAAGCCCGGGATATTTAAATCCCGGGCTTCATTTGCAACTCCGGTTGCCTCATTTGCCTACCTAGCTCGAATTAACGAGCTAGTGTAGACATACCCTAAGAGCTACTGCAACTAAACTTTGCACGGGATAACCTTTCATCCAGGAGAAGGTTTTAAGGTACTTTTGGACCCAGTCAGGGTCCCGCCATGCCCCCCGTGGCACCTGCGGCCCCGGGTGCGAACTGGGGCACCCCTCCCGCATGTAGCCTCCCAGGACTCGCCCCCTCCTGCCCACGAGGTTACATAACCGACCCTCTTCCCCTTCCCCCCCACCGGAATGCAGTGCTCCCACCCCCATGCGCACAATGGCTCGGGCACCTGCCCTGCCCCCCACGGCACCTGAAGCCCCAGGCGCGAGCTGGGGCACTCCTCCCACGTGTAACCTCCCCTCCACCTGGGGTTGCTCCCCACCTGCTACCCCACCCCCCTCCGGAAACCAAAACTATAGCTGGCCAGCCTTTCTGCTCAGCTCACTGGGCTTATCCAAGCAGAAGGAATCCGTGTGCCTGCTGCACTGCAGGGCGGAGGGGCCGGGTTAAACCCTCGATGCGTTACACTGCTGTGAAGCCAGTCGGCTGCTGTTCGTACTGTGAGTGGGGCTCTTCTGTGTCTGGTTCCAGCCATCGGGGTTAGATGTGAGCTCTGAGCTTTTGCTTGCCAAGACAGGGCAGGTGGACCCCTGAGTCAAACTTGCAAAGAGAAGTCCCCTTTCTACTGGCCGCATGACTGTGTACTGTTCTCCTGGGGGCTGGCTGCTCGGTCCTGGGGGGAGGAGGGTCCTGCTGCTCTCAGAGGGTCAGGTGTGGGCCAGGAGCCATCAGCCCCCATGATACGTGGCTCTGGGGGTCCCCTGGCTCAGGGTTCCCTCCTTTCCTAAATGTTCTACATTTTGTTCCTCCGGTTTCCCGAGCAACACCGGGTAAGTCCAGCTAGTGGCTGGATAATCGGCCTTTGCAAGAATACTGTTGCAGTTAGTGGTTATATTGAGCTTTCCCTGCATAAGTTGTTTTGGCATTGCTAAACAGTCCTGATTATTCTGAACTAGAGAACATAGCAATTAAAGATGTATAATTTCCTTCTTTCAGATGAAGTCAGCCTCTAACTGTAATAACTTGTCCGTGTTCAGTAGTGATAATTGCCTTTTAGGTTTAAATTAAAGGCTTTATTTATAATTCTTATATATCTTTTCTAAATGTTGATGTACATGCATATAAAAGCAAAGAACTAATAGCATTATCCTTTAATAGGGCACAGATCCCAGTTCTGCAAATCCTGACATATATGAGTAGTCCTTACTCATATGCACAGTCTTATTTGAAAACCTGGTGGACTATTCACCTCACTTGGAATTTGAAATAGTGGCTCATGGTTTTGTACACAGCCTTCCATACCCACTTCTGCCAGTGCTTCTTAGTCCTCATATGCAAAACCCTATGTCATTGTAGTCACATACCTGTCAGGAATAGACACATATTTTGATAATTTTGGCTGTGTTGTGCCGATTGGGGACCAGAATGAAAACATTAACTTATTTTTATTTGTTCCCTTAAATCAAGCTTCGACTTAACTTGCCTACAAATGAAAGGCTAATGTACCAACTCAATGTGCCATCTATTCTCAATACTTTGACTGAAGTTTTAAGAGATTAAAAAATGTAGACCAGAGGAGTCTTGTTTTCACAAACAATTGTAAGTGGTTGTTGTGGCGTATTCTGAAAAATACTTTCACTGTGAAGAGTTACAATTTCTCATTCCTTCACCAAGCCTAGATAGCAGCGAGATGGCTATTTTAAACACAAAGAATGTCTGTGGTTATGAGTGACGCACACCTCAGCCAATCACTCCTTTTCTTTTCCTGTTTATATCTTAGGCTAGTACAGTGAGAGTTGGTGGTTTAGGATTCAAATTAGAGATCAACATTACCCAAAAGATCCTCACTAATGTCAATTCAGTGTTGCATTTACTATATAAGTATTCATATTTAAAGAAAATGAGAGAGGAACAATTTAATTTATATACATAATTTATTTGCTGTGATAATTTAACTTAATTGGTTTATAATATAGTAAAAGAATCTTGATTGGTTAATAACTTAGGGTACGTCTACACTTGCTCCCTATCTCGAGATAGGGATGCAAATGTAGTGTAGCGAAATTGCTAATGAAGCGTGGGATTAAAATATCCCACACTTAATTAGCATAATCACACCTGGGCGCCATTTTGAAATCGCATTATTGCGAAATAAAATGCCCCGTGTAGCAGCGTTATTTGAGAAAACCCTTCTCTTGAAATAACGCTGCTATGGCGTTTTATTCGCAATAATGCGATTTCAAATGTGCCAGTGTGTTAATTAAGCGCGGGATATTTTAATCCACGCTTCATTAGCAATTTCGGTACACTACATTTGCATCCCTATCTCGAGATAGGGAGCAAGTGTAGACGTACTCTTAGATTGGTTAATAATTAAATCACACAGGGTATGTCTACACTGCCACCCTAGTTCGAACTAGGGTGGCTAATGTAGGCATTCGAACTTGTAAATGAAGCCCGGGATTTAAATATTTGCATGTTCCCGGGTGCCGCCATTTTTAAATGCCCCATAGTTTGAATTCCCTGCCCGTGGCTACATGCGGCACGGACTAGGCAGTTCGAATTAAAGCTCCTAATTCGAACTACAGTTACTCCTCATTGCAGGAGGAGTAATGGTAGTTCAAATTAGGAGCTTTAATTCGAACTACCTAGTTCGTGCAGCGTGCTGTGAACGAAGAACTATGGGGCATTTAAATAATGCGGCGCCAGGCTGTAAATAAAGCCCGGATATTTAAATCCCAGGCTTCATTTGCAAGTTCGAATGCCTAATTAGCCACCCTAGTTCGAACTAGGGTGACAGTGTAGACATACCCACAGTGTTTTAACATCTTGTGCTGCAAAGAGTCACAGACACACATTAATGAGCCACTTGCAGTTCATAAGCTGCAGTCTGGGTATCACTAGACTAGAAGTACAAGGCAATGGCCAACATTTGCCAATATGGGTACCTGAAATTAGGCTCCTGAATCCATATTTAAGAATCTGAATAAAATGCCTTTTCAAAGGTATTGAGAAACTCTAAATTCCATTTCAAAAGTGCTAGTGATCCAGCTGCTCATTGATTTCAGAGGGAGCTGAGTTTGCTCATTACCTTTAAAACATTTCTAGCTAGTTCTTAAATACAGTTTCAGCTGTCCTACTTGAGGCAGATTTGGCCAGGATGTACAAATTATTCCTTTTTAAAACTGTATTGGAAATGTGTCATTTTTGGTAAAAGGGCGGGGTTATAGGTTCTGTGTACCTGATCTGGTGCAAACAAATCTGATGCCCATTCTTATTTTAGTTTTTTTCATCGCACAAAGCTATGGTACCAATTTGGGTCATTTCTTCTGCTTTAAATATTAGTTGTGAAGGAAAAATGAATCCTCATTTCATGGAAAGATTAACAGAATGAATATATATAAAATTGTGCTGCATAAAAAAAATTGCAACATACTGTAATGGTAAAAGAGCATTGCATTAGAAACACATAATGCTACCAATTCTAGTACATAACAGCATGAAGGAATGATTGTACTGTAATTTCCCAGAGAAATGTATAAACAGTAGTATTCTTTCAATGAGCATCAAAGGCCCCCTTCTGTGAGAATGCAGTGTACCACCATTGGTGTTGAGTATCCTTACCTCCCACAGGATTGAGGCTGATGGGCACTTCTGTGATAATCAGACAAACATCTGATCCTACTCTTTTAGCCTCTTGTTAATTTCTACTGGAGTTGGTGTGAGTTTAGCATTATTATTATGCATCATATGTATTAGAGTACTACCCTTAGATTTCAATGGGGCTCACTCGTGTTCAAAGCTAAGCACCATTCATATGTGTGTGTATTCCTGATCTGTGACTGGGGCTCCTAGATGCTTCTATAACACAAATAATATTAATTGAATGTTTTCAGCATTGGGGCCTAAAGTAGTAAAGGGTTTTGTTTATTAAATCAAGAAAGGAAGTCTACTTACTGGTCACTTAGTAATTAGGGATGTTAAAATATGTGCTGAAATTTTCAGCAGTTACACATTTACGTGCAGTGGGGAGGGGAGGTGAGAGCCAACTTAAAAGCCAGCTCTCCGCAAATACCAGCTCCCGATTCCCTCTTGCTGCGCTGTTGCCTCTGTATCAGAGGCAGGAGCCTGGGGGGAGGGGAGGGGGGGCTCTGTATCAGTGGCAGCAGTGCAGGAGTGGGGGGGGCTGTATGTAACCATATGGGTTAATCAATACACCCATGCTCATTGGTTAACCATGTACTTTGGTACACATTCACCTCCCTATTAGTAATAGTCAAAAGCTTTTTTGATAGAGATAGATTAGGAGTGATTTGGTACAGCTAAGGTTTGAAGAATGCCATTAAACTACTCTGCTGCATCACTAGCTATATATCATGGGTGGGCAAGAGGTGGCTAGTGGCCTGGATTCGGCCCTCCAAGCCACCAGAGCCAGCCTATGGCTACCTCCCTAGCACCTTTACTACAGAGCAGCCGCAGCCACTTTAAACAACAGGCAGCTAATTGCTATGCAGTCTGGGCAGAAAAGAGAAAGCTTCATGCCCTGTCCCCACCTTCTAGCAAAATCCCTCAGCTCCCATTGGCTGGTTTCTGGCCAATAGGAGATGACAAATTTTGCTGAAGGCAAGGATAGCAAATGAAGCCTCTTCCCCCACCCCCATTCCCTCTCTTCCTCCTTCCCTCCCCGTGCTGGAACACAGCCACATGGAGCAGCACACAGGCAGGGAGGTTCAGGTTCCTGCAGAGCTGCTGGCTAAGCCTGCCTCTGGCACCTCACCTCCTTTCCACTACCAACTAACTGCCCCAGGCTACCACTCAAACCCTCTGTATCCCCTCTCCCAAGCTCCTGCAGGTCACAACTCCCCTCCCAGACCCTGCACCCCTTCCTACACCCCTCCCTCAGGCCAGAATCCTTTTTTGCACACAATTACCCCTTCCTGACCCTGCACCCCATTCCCCTGCCCCAAATAATAACTCACTCCTTCACCCAAACTCCCTCTCAGACCCCACACTCCCTTGTGCATCCCAGTTCTCTATCCTAAGCTCCTTTCTACACCCCACCTGCCATTCCACTGAAGTGCAGCCCTTGACGACTTACCAAAATCTTGGAGTGGCCCCCATTAAAAATTATTGCCCATTCCTGCTATATATTCTATTCTATTCAAATTTATTGTGTTCCCCTTTTAGATCTTTATTTGGTACACTGGCCAGATGCACAAGTTCCTGGAAAAAGTAATCGTGAAGTCCGAGCTGAAACCTGGAGAGCCATGGAGGAATTATATGAGAAAGGTAGGAGGACTGTGAAAAATCACCGTTTGCAAGAGGGACTGCGACATATTTAAATGTTCAGGAATCCAATAACATTGTGATAGGATAGGATTTTTCAAAGTACCCAAGAAAGTTAGGTACACAAATCCCATTGTCTTTCTATGCAACTTGAGTGCATAACCCATTGGTGCAAGTTTGTATATCCCAGCCCTACATAATATTATCAATTTGCCAAATTAAACAGAAAGAGTTTGCTGCTGCTTAAATATCATATTGCCATGTTGTGGTCCTGAAGAAGTAAATTCTGTTATCTATGATTTTTTGAGATTGTCTATATTCTATAGATCACAGAATATTTTGTGCTGTGCTCCAATTTGTATAAGTTCAGAGCCGTGCCATCTAATTTAACTTCCCTTTGAAGTTTTTTTTTTTTTAAATGTAAGCTGCTGTTTCTCTTTTACATAGAGTTGCAATAGTTGGTGGATCTTTGTTGACTGTGGTTTAGAAAAGGTCAACTCTAGCAAGCTGTTTGGATGAGGAACAGAAATTAAGCTGTAGGGTTGTTGTTAATTAACTTTGAAAGCATCCCCTTGAAGGGAACTTCAGAGTGGTAGCCATGTTAGTCTCTAAGGGTAAGTCTGCACTTGCTCCCTAGTTCGAGCTAGGGATGCAAATGTAGCTGACCGAAATTACTAATGAAGCGGAGATTTAAATATCCCACGCTTCATTAGCTTACTCTCGCCTGCGCGTTATTCTGCTCAACAGCTGATTCAAACCAGGAAGTGCGCTCCAGGATGCGGTAGTTCGAATCAACCCCCTTGGTTTGAACTAACGTTACTCCTCAAAAAATGAACTAGGGAGCAAGTGTAGACGTACCCTAACTAAAAAAACTTTAAAAACAACGAATGGTCCTGAAGCACCTTAAAGACTAACAAAAAATGTAGCTGTATCATGAGCTTTCATGGTCACAACGCACTTCTTCAGATGAATGGACTTAAGGGGTCCAGGTTGCAAAATAAATAGCAGAGAAAGAGGGAGGATGGGGAGGGAAAAAGAAGAGAAAAAATGGGAATAAAATTGTCAGGGTGTCCATGCTAAATGAGGCGGATAGAGTGAGTTCTGAGTATTCTTATGTACCCAGTCCTTGTTTTTTTATGTCATTAGGATGTGGAATGTAGTAGGTAATCCAGTGAAGGTCTTTGTTTAAACCTACTTGTAAATGAAATTAAGTTCTGCAGCTTCCTTTTCAAGCTGGTTTTTTAAATTGGCTTGTAATAATATGGTAACTTTGAGATCCATTAAGGGACCCATTAAGCTGCAGAACTTAATTTAATTTACAAGTTTGATACCTGCCCAGTGCTGGCCCAATAGGGTTATATCTGTCCCAGTCCCCATCTCTGGCCCCTAGCTGCCCCCTGTGTTTATTCTACAATATAACTCCCTCCTGCCACACCCTTCCCTTTCTATTTTATGAGAAACAGTTGAATTCCAGGCTCATCCCATTATCCTGGCACAACCAAACCCTTACCTTACTTTAAATTAGGATAAGAGGAAGCTGCATACTTCCTAGCTCTTACCATTTAGGAGGAGCTCTTGAACAAACGGACTTACAGAAGGATGGACAGTCAGAGACAGATGTACATTTCTAAAATATATAGTGTGACAGGCTCAGGTCAGAGGGTTACAAAAGAGTGCGAGAAGGAAAGTATATGAGCCTTAAACTAAGTAGGTCTCTGTTCCCTGAGTAAACTGGCAGAGGCTGGCCTAGAAGCAGCAGGAATTTTCCAAAAGCAGTCTGGACAATCAGGCCAGTTAGAACACCTGGAGTTAATTAGGAGCATTCTAGAGCAAAGGGAGTAATGCTAATTAGACCACCTGGGGCCAACTGGTTTAAAAGGGCTCCTTTTCTGTTACTTAGGTGTCATGCAGGGAGGAAGGAAGGCAGGAAGGAGCCAAAGTGTTGAGAGTGAAAGGAGTTTTGGTGAGAGCTGGGGAAGTGGCCCAGGGAAGTAGTTGCCAGACGGGGAATAGAACAAACCCCATCTGTTTCCGCTGTCTTAGGGTCCCTGGGGTGGAACCCGGAGTAGTGGGTGGGCCCGGGTTACCCCCAATCCTTCCCACACCACTTCAGAGTCTCTCCCTGAATAGGGAGACCGGGACTAGAGAGGGATTTTACCTCCATATTATGGACAAGCCTGTAATGAGTATGACTCAGTATGCTGTGAACCCTGCCGCTAGTAAAAAGGAAAAGAAAGAGGCCGTGTAGTGGGACACAGTGAGACTCTGAGGCTGAACACTATCCTCCAGAAGTGCAGGACCCACAGCCACAGCCATGGCTTTGCCACAATAGTAAGATTATTTGAGAGATAGTATGTGCTAATGATATTAAAGATTGTATGGTAATACATATGAACAAAGGCTAACCTCATTGTCTTTGAGTTTTATAAAAAAACAAACAAATAAAAAAATTCAAAACAAAACGTGTTTTGTCCTAGTTTCTGTTAACTACATAGCTTAAGCTACCCGAAGAACCCATTAGCCAGCTCAGTCAGTCAGTTAAATTGCAGAAAAGCTAACTAGGTTTATGTGTACGTCAAGGCCATCTTGCCGTTGGACTTGTCCTATGTTAAGACCTTGTTCTCTCTTCTAATTTCTCTCTGAACCAGCACTGTACTGCACATAGTCAAATCCAATAGGAATGCACACCTTTTTCTTCTTCATTGTCCCTTGCATGCCTCCTGGGTGCACCAAACCTACCCTGTTTATCGATATATTAAAAATAAAATTTTATTTCCATTAGAAAAGGAAAACAGTCTCTCTGGTCCATGGAGCGGACTCTAGTGAAGGCATGAGAGCTGTATTTCACAGACCTGGGAAAGATGAAATTCCCCCTTCCAGTAATACTTATTTGACACTCTTGGCCCATAAAACTATAGCTATAATTTTTCAACAACAAAATGGATAATAATCTTTTTGAAAAGTGAAAAATATATACCGAGCTCACTTTACATACAGAACTAAACTACTTGTAAATATCTGTTTTCTATACTCTTTGTCACTATTATAGCACTTCCTTACCAGAGCACCCACTGTTGGCAAAGTGGAATGCAACAGCCACTCAGTCTCATTTTCTCAGCCAGTTGTCTTCTGATCCACCTAGTCTCTAGCATCTTTATGTATAAATTACTTCTGACACAGTCATTTATAGTTCTGTCACTCTCAGAGCACTTGAACTCCAGTTCTTCCCATTCACCTAGCAAATACATGGAAGAGCTGAGAATAGATTTCACAGTCTGGTGCAGGCTTCCTGTTTATTCAAGGGATCACTGGTACTGTATTCCAAAAGAAGAGCACTTCTAAAAAATATATATATACAATTATTCTACAGTTAGGCCTCTGTTTAAAGAGACTTGATTTCCCTGTTCCAACAGCTGATTTCAGCTAGGGTTCTCTTAGTATCTGTCCAGTGATTTGAATTTTTGTGGGCTGGTGTTTTGGCATTCTCAGTTGTGGAATTATTGTCTCTAATTCAGCAGAATGCTGGTTTGGCTGCCTTTAAAGCACACTCAGAGATGTGTTTGTTGAATCAAATATTCTCTTGAGTTTTGGCAGCGTTTCTATTGGAGGATCTGTTTGGTGGCAGATGGGGATGGTGTATCGAACTACTCTTACTTCATGAATAGCTTATGTGTATGCCCACTGGTAATGAGTTAGAAGCCTTGTCTACTGCTAACACAGTGACTCTGCATGTTTAGCAGTTGTCTGAGAGCAGCCTGACTGCTAGCATTGGGCCCACCATGCTCCTGATAACACTTCTACACCACACACAAAATTTCTTGTCTCTCTAGCTATACGTGCTGTGAAGAGACAGGGCTCACAGTCAGGCTGGTGACATAGTAGGTGGGAAGAGTGGCAGCACGGAGGCCTGAGATCAGATCCCATGGGTCTCAATGTAATTTTATTGAATACTAGCAGATTTATATGGTGTTGCTCGAGTCTTTAACTGAATAAAGTTTTTTTTTAAATGTACATGCTTTATGTACATGATTACATTTTTAAAAAATACAGTGTTATTTTTATGAAGCTAGTTTTTATTTTGGATTTCTTAAAAACAAGGATGATTTAAAAATTTCCATTTGTTTTTTAGTAAATTTTTTGAAATGGGAAGTCCATCAAGTGTATTTTTTTCCTTCATCCCTAGAAACTCCTATCATTCACCTATCATGTTTTAACAAAAAACATATTCTTGATTTGGTTTCCAATAACATTTTTGTCTGGTTTTTAAACTGTAAGCATTGATTTACCTGTGCGATAATAGAGCACTACTCCAAATTTCTCCATTTTATCTCTTATCTGTAAAGTTTATTGAGAAGCAATCTTATTCCACGTTCATCCTATTTTTCTGGGTCAACTTGGTTCAGTCTTTTCAACATTTGCTCACTTATGTCAATCTTGAGGACGGTACTTGATTTGGTGATTCTGTCTTTTTTTCTGTTCGGCTTTATTACAGGTTGGACCTCGTTGGTCCGGCACCCTGGGGACCTGACTGGTCCCAAACGAGGGGATTTGCTGGACCAGCGAATGTCCCTCCCCTTGTGGCTGTGCTGCCACCGGGCTAGAGCTCCTGCCCCTTCTGCTGCCTCAGCCCCCCCGGGGTTCTCTGGCCCCAGAAGTAGCAGGGTTGGAACACCACGGCCAGAGCTGCGCATCTGGGGCAGAGCTCTTCAGCTGCCTGGCTCCACAGCTGGGACTGGAGTTCTGAGGACGGGACTGGAGCTCTGCGGCCCAAGCCAGAGCTCCCTGGCTGTTGCTGAGGTAGGAGTTCCCCAGCCGCTGGAGCCAGAATGCAGCCAGAGGTCCATGGCCAGGGATGAGGCCAGAGCTCCCTGGCTGTTGCTGGGGTCGGAACTCCCTGGCTGGGGCTGGAGGTCCACAGTCACAGCCACGCTAGAGCTCTCTAGCCACTGGGGCCAGGGAGCTCCACTGGGGCCAGAACTCTCTGCCATGCCATCCGTCCTCCCCCCCTCCCAACACACACACACTGGGCCTCCCAGCTGAGACGCCAGTGCCTCTTATGGTGCTCCTGCCCCACCACCAGACCTCCCTCTTCCTAGGCTCTGTGGTCCCGGAACATCCGTGGTCCATGCTGGACCAGGGACTCCTGGTTAAGGGAGATACAACCTGTGGAAACAATCCCATTGCAGGAACATCCTGTTTTTCTGGCACAACCAAACCTTTATATTGCTTTAAGTTATGATAAGAGGAAGCTGTATACTGAATTTGCTGGTTCTAGCTCTTGCCTTTTAGGAGAGCCGTTCTTGATCAAACCGACAAACTCTAAAATATATGGTGGATGTAACTTCTACTTAGTTCATTTTAAGTGTCAAGAGGCTGTTCATTCTTAGAGTGCATTAGAAATTCCCCAGATAGACATTTTCCCAACACTCCGCTGCTGACACTTGTGAAAGGAGGGGTAGTTCTGTTTTTGCAGTGATACTTGAGAGATGAAGTTGGGAATTTCTTCATTAAAGACACGTAAGGGGTTCTCCCCAATGGTACATGTGAGAAGGCAATGGAGAGGGGTATCTTATGTAGGATGAGCAAGTTTTCATCAGCTGACCACATTTCTTGAGTGTGCCTATGTACAGGCTGCCCCTGATAGCATCAGCAGGACAGTACTTGAAGATGGACATTGTTAAATGCTCAGTAATGTGGTGTTTGCAGCGGGAACAGCTTCTGTTCCATTAAACAACACCTCATTGGCGAGTTTAGTACAATGACTGGAAATTAGTCTTTAATAAACTCCAATATGAACAAGAGTGAAGTGCATTTTTTAAAAGGAGCAGGACCCAGGAATTTTTGTTTTGTTTTGTTTTAATTCTCATGTTATCTCCATACTTTAACTCCAAAACTACCCCATAAACTAGTAGAGATTGTTTAAACCTAGCTGCCCATAGTGGAGATTAGGGTCTCTGTATCCTTGAAGACAATAGTAATGTTTTGCGCAATTAAGGATAGAAATCTTTAACCCTTTCTGGATAACTTGCCTTTTTATTTCTGTGTGATTAGATCGGTGCAGCCGGCATCTTTCCTTCCTATGTCTGTCAGTTTTCCAAAGTAGAACAACAGGCTGAGTAAACATTATGGCTGTTTTGTGTAGTGTAGGCAATGCAAAATGCAGTTAGTGAGGACAGTGCATCTCCTTTAATTTAATATCTACATTTTCATTCCTAGAACCTAAATAACCTTGATCATTCCCACATACTCAACGATTTCTGTCCTAAAAGTGTAGTGATGTCAATATACAGGCGCACACACGTTTGGGGTATGAATACAGATCTATATGAAGTGTGTATAAGTGTTCACCTTGCAACTTAAGTCATGAAAAGCAAGTGACTAACTTTGAAGGACAGCACAGGGCCTTTTTCAGATTTAGATTAGCAATGTTCTTTTTTGCACAGGCAGAGAATATGGCACTCTTTTTTAAAAACCAGACCAGTCAAGCATGATCAAACAGATTTTCACATGCCTCCATAGTCTGCGGTTTAGGAGGATGTCAACTGCACCACACCCTGTTGATCAGATAAGACAGCAGGATGATGCTATGCAGGAAAGAAAATATAACAGTCACATTTTTTAAGTTAATGATTGGAAATTAGCCTTTAATAAACTGCAGTATGAACAAAACCATAGACATTCATTTTCAAAATAAGCAACTGACATAATATATTTGATTTACTGTGGTCTGAATCTAGAATTGTGGTATAGTTCAGAGAACTAATCTAAACTAACAGAAATATCAGTGCTCTTTTGTCATGTTTTGCAGCAATTTAGGGTTTTTTTGTAACATGTTTTATTCTAAATGCAAAAATGAGCCCTCGGCCCTCTCTGTTTAATGGTTTATTGCAATGTCCTGTTTGTGTACACTTTCATGTGAATCACCTGACAAATGTTAAATAATTTTTATTGAGCTCACTTACAGTAAACTTATATTAAGGCTAACAAGATGGTTTATTAGGTGATGAGCTTTCGTGGGCCAGACCCACTTCCTCAGATCAAATTGTGGAAGAAAATTGGCGCGACCATATATACCAAAGGATACAATCAAAAAAATGAACACATATGAAAAGGACAAATCAAATTTCAGAACAGAAGGGGGATGAGGGGGGGAGGTAAATGTCTGTGAGCTATCAATGCACACAAAACAGATATTAGACAGGATCACAAAGAAAAAACAGTTTCTTGCCATTTCAACCAGAAAGGGCATTGTCTCAACAACCTGATTACCTGCATCCTGCTTCAAAGACCTTTTAACACCAGACTTGAAAGAGAATCCTCTGAACTGTCATTCATTCTTAAATTTGATACTTTACACCTAGGTCTTAACAAGGACGCTATTTACCTTACCCATTACAAAGATAGCTTCTCCAATTATCACCTCTAATATCATTAGCTCACGGACATTTACCTCCCCCCCTCATCCCCCTTCTGTTCTGAAATTTGATTTGTCCTTTTCATATGTGTTCATTTTTTTGATTGTATCCTTTGATATATATGGTCGTGCCAATTTTCTTCCACTATTTGATCTGAGGAAGTGGGTCTGGCCCACGAAAGCTCATCACCTAATAAACAAAAAACAGGACTATGTAGCACTTTAAAGACTAACAAGATGGTTTATTAGGTGATGAGCTTTCATGGGTCAGACCCACTTCCTCAGATCAAATAGTGGAAGAAAATTGTCACAACCATATATACCAAAGGATACAATTTAAAAAAATGAACACATATGAAAAGGACAAATCAAATTTCAGAACAGAAGGGGGATGGTGGGGAGGTAAATGTCTGTGAGCTAATGATATTAGAGGTGATAATTGGGGAAGCTGTCTTTGTAATGGGTAAGATAATTAGAGTCTTTATTCAAACTTAGGTGTAAAGTGTCGAATTTAAGCATGAATGACAGTTCAGAGGATTCTCTTTCAAGTGTAGTCTTAAAGCTCATCACCTAATAAACCATCTTGTTAGTCTTTAAAGTGCTACATGTCCTGTTTTTTGTTTCAGCTACACCAGACTAACACGGCTACATTTCTATCACCTAATAAACCATCTTGTTAGTCTTTAAAGTGCTACATAGTCCTGTTTTTTGTTTCAGCTAGACCAGACTAACACGGCTACATATCTATTACTACTTATATTAAGGATTATTCTAATTTTTCATTTGCATTACAATAGTATCTAGATGTTCCCTGACAAGATTGGGCTGGAGAGACTGCTGTGCTGCTCTGAAATTCCTCAGCCTGGAGAGCTCACAGAGCAGCTCTGCTGTCCCACAACACCGCACTGTGGGATGCTTACCCACATTGCTTTGCGCTGTCTGTTGACAGGGTGCTAGCAGTGTGGCCATGAATAGTCAACAGGGTGCTAGCAATGTGAGACAGAAAAACTAGTTTGACCAGTTTTCACTTTTGGCGACTTTTACATGTTAACAGCACTTTTGTCGCCATACCTTGCCTGTGTAGACATAGCCTGTGATAGAGTGCTAAGTATAAAAGCCAGAGCCAGCAGGCAAAGCAGATTGGAGCTGACTATGCTAGGCTGTGCCTAATTTGTTGGTGGGGCAGGGCAGAAAGCCATTAGCTAAAACCCACAAAGTAGCACAGGAAAGCAAGGGCCTGTGGGCGGGAGGTGCTGATAGTAAGTGGGAGAGAGGGATTGCTCTCCCCTGCCAGGCAAGGTGCTAGGTATACTGTGAGGTGTTGGGACTCAATAATAAATACCCTGCACAGAGTATTGGACCAGCAAAAGGATCTCTGTGTGGTTTATTCACTGACACAGAAGCAGGACCAAAGAGGCCTTGTTACACTGACTCATTGAATCTGAGTGATGAATGTTGGGGGGCCTGGGCATTTCACATGAGGGGTGTTGGATGGTCCCTTTCAGAAGCTTCAGAGGGGTATCTGACTTAGTCTGTAACAGGAAAAACTTTAAAAACAACAAATAGTCTAGTACAGGGGTGAGCAAAAGGGCCTCCATGGGCCAGATCCAGCCCACCAAGTGGGTTGATCTGGCCCGCGGAGGCCCTGCCGCTCCCCCGCCCCCAGGTCAGTTAGGGTCTGGGGGCAGGGGAAGCACACAAAGTTTCCTCTGCCCTGGCAGGAGCATGTAGCACTTTGAAGTGCTGCGTGCTCCTGGCAGGGTGGGAGGAGACTTCACGCGCTCCTCCAACCCCAAGCCCTGATTGGCCTGGGGGCGGGAGGAGCGCGCAAAGTTTCCTCCACTCTACCCCTTCAAAGTGCCACGTACTCCTTGCAGGGCAGGATGAAGCCAATTAGGGCCTGGGGGCCGGGAAAGCGCAAAAAGTTTCCTCCGCCCTGCCAGGAGCACGTAGCATTTTGAAGTGTCATGTGCTCCTAGCAGGGTGGAGGAAACTTTGCATGCTTCTCCCGCCTCCAGGCCAATCAGGGCTTGGGGGCCGGGGAGCGTGTGAAGTCTCCTCCCGCCCTGTCAGGAGCGCAGGGCACTTCAAAGTGCTACGTGCTCCTGGCAGGGCGGAGGAAACTTTCTGCGCTTTCCCCTTCCCCAGGCCCTAATTGGCCTGGGGGTTGGGGAGCATGCAAAGCCTCTTCCTGCCCTGCCAGGGGCATGGGTGCTATGTGGGAAGGGGGTGGCAAAGAACAATTATGGTCTGGGGGTGGGGAAGCCTGGAAGTATCCTAGCCCCGCCCCTTCTGTTTTAGGCCTCACCCCTTCCGGGGCAGCTCGGGGCCACTTCAAAAATTTTTGAAGTGGTCCCTGGCCAAAAATTATTGCCCACCCCTGGTCTAGAAGCACCTTAAAGACTAACAAAACATGTAGATGGTATGATAAGCTTTTGGGGGCACAGCCCACTTCATCTGAAGAAGTAGGTTGTGCCCACGAAAGCCCATGATACCATTTACATGTTTTGTTAGACTAGTAGCACCTTAAAGACTATTTTTTTTTATAAGGTGATCAGTTTGTTTCCTGGATGGGGGAATGTCCACTATAAATAGGAGCAGAGGGAAAGTTGTCTCTGGGGAGAGTTACTTCTCAGATCAGCGATGGGTAACGAACACTAGTGAGTAAGCTGCATGAATGGCCCTTCTTTATGTTAGTGGGCCCCATGACCAGTGATGGGCAAGCTGCGGTCTGCAGCCCCCTGCCTACTCCCTTTCCCCATGCACCTCTTGTGCACTGAGGCACTGGAGACCCACACTTCATATTCCTCCCCTACCCTCCATCCTTTCTGACTGCCATGAATCACCTGATTCGCACTCTGTCTCCGCTCTTCCCTCTCCCTCCTAGAGCTTGAACAGCTGCAAACATCTGATTTACCGTGTTCAAGCTCTGGGAGAGAGGGGGACGAGCAGGGACAGAGCGCACATCAGCAGATTTGTGGCATTACAAAAGTGCTGGGAGGAGTACCAAGTTCAAGGCTCCAGTGCCCCAGTGCATGAGAGGAGCATGGGGAAGGGGAGCACACAGGGGGTCCATGGGCTGCAGGTGGAACCCCAATGGGCTGCATACAGCTCACAGGCCACATATTGCCCACTGGACACTTCCTGCAAACATCCCCTAGAGTTTTGTGTTGTATGCCACTTTCTGTGAGTACTTCCATTGACCTCAATAGGGCCTTCATGCGAGTAATGGACACAGAATTTGAGCCTTTCAGCCTGTGCACCCTTATTTAATAAAAGCACACTTACTGCAGTTAGTTTCATGTGAAAAGTGAACCATTTGTGATTTTATTCTGTTGCATTAGCCAGAATCAACGTAATGGAATAGGCACCATTGCACATGGAGTTGGACTACTGACCTTTTCTGATAGGCTAAAGTGTACTGGGGACTTGGCATCACAAAAGCAGCATCTAGTTCTGTCACGATTTGTTGCATAAGTACTTTCAAAAACTTTTTGATCAAACTTTGTACAGTCAATGTACCAGAAGGTTTCAAGTGTCTGATAAAACCTCGAGCAGTGTTTAAGAAAGATAAGGCATTCTATTGTACTAAAACAATATTGTGGGGCCAGAATAGCATATTTATAGATTTATGTGGTAAGGCTAACAGTGCCCATCTTACTCTGGAGAGTTTTGATCTTGTAAGAAGTTTTTCTTCAAACAGTTTTCTACTAAGTAAAGGAAAACACTCTATCAGCTTTTTAGGCTTTTGGGAAAAGTTTGTTAAGCTTAATGTTCTGATGCGTTACATAGCCACTCTGTTAGCTGGGGGAGTACAGGAGGCAGGGACAGAAATGGGAAGAGCAAGCAGCCCTGGTACAAATTTGGGGGAGGGCTTTGGTTCCCCCTGGCCTGCCCCCCCTGCACACACACACACAGTCCCCTACCCTGAGCCCTTCCTCACCCCCCAACTCTGACTCCTGCGCACACACACCCCCACAACCTGCCCTGAGCCTCTCCTCAACCCCCAACCCTGACTCCTATACTCCCACACACTTCCTGCCCAAGCACCTCCTCAACCCCAGTCTCCTGCCCTGAGCCTTTCCGTGATTTCAAATGGGATTTTTAGTGAAGCTAAGGTGGTACAGGGGGTCCTCGCTTTAAGTCCAAGATACGTTCCAAAAAACTTGGACTTATAGTGAAACAACTTAAAGCGGGGAATTTTTTTCCCATGGCTGACTTCCATTTAAGCAACTTGGGTGGGGGGAGTGTTTTGCATGACGTATAGCGGGGAATAGGAGGACTTAGTGTGGAACGGATGTATAGCGGGGCGACTTATAGCGGGGAGCCCCTGTAACGAGACTAAAAAAGCCCAACTTTTTCCTAGTCTACGCAAGTCCTGAGAAGGGCCGGCTCGAACCATTCCTGCGCCCCGGGCAGCGGGCGCGCGATGCATGAGTGGCTCTGCCCCCGGGCGCACGGCACATGTGCGGCCCCGCCCCCAGAGCGCTGTGCACCTTACAGCTCCAATGAGGCGTGCGGCACCTGATGGCAGCTCTAAGGGGCACCGCGCGGGCCCCGGGCGCACGTTGCCCCTTACAGCTGCCATCAGGCGCCCCCCATAGGTTGGCGCCCCAGGCAGCTGCCCGACTAGCCCTCCCCCCCTTAATACGGCCCTGGTCCTGAGAGTATATCACTGGTCTTAGTGCTATTATTTTCACATAGGAACTTGATTTGCCCACATTTTTACTTAGTTTTTTCCTTGGTTCTCACTCACAGTAAACTCCCTTTGAAATCAATGGGCATTTTGCCTGAGTAAAGACCACAGAATTTGGCTCCATAGTTTAAAGCCTCTTTCCTTTTAATTCACTGTTTGTAGAGGAGCCCTTTGGAAACATGCAACTGTTTCCTTGACAATGCAACTGTTTCCTTGACAATACTTGCCCCTCTCCACTGCATGCACAAATTGCTATTTTTCTGTAAATGTTGTTCATGAATGCTAGACTGCTGACATTGATTCTATTTTATAGAGAAAGAAGCATGTGTTTATTTTTAAAAATGTAAAGCATTACCATGCATTTTTAAATGGGTTACTGTTAGGGATGTGAAAGGTTAACCAATTATCCAATTAACCGATAACCGGCAGGGGCTGGAGCAGCTCCCTATCTGTTGTGGACAAGGGGCTGCGCCAGCCCCACAAGGAGCCTGCTGTGAACAGGGGCTGCTCTCCTCTGGAGTAGCTCCTGTCTGTAGAGGGCCTGGACATCCTGTAGGCAGGGGCTGCTCCAATGCCCGAAGCAGCCTCTGTTCGTGGGGAGCCTGGGCACCCCACAGGCAAGGGGTACATTGGCAGGGGCTGGTATCCAAGAGCCCCCTTTAGTCAGTTAATCAGTTTAATGCTAGGCAAACCTAATGTTTAACTGGTTAATTGATTAATTAGGATTTTATATTCCTAGTTACAATTAAACATGGATACCTAATGATTGAACCCTAGTGATACATAATTATTGAAAAATTTATTTGAACTGGGTTTTGGATTTGGTTTTTAATGTGACCTCAGTTCTCAGCTGCATTTACTGAAGGCCTGGTACACATTAGAACTGCATGCACTCAGACATTTGAAAAAGTTGACTTAAGTCCCTGTATAGACAGTGCTAGGTTGACCAAAGAATTTTTCCATCAACCTAGTTACTGCAACTCAGGGACATGGATTATTTGACCAACAGGAAAATCCCTCCCGTTGGCATGGGTAGTGTCTGCACTGAAGCTCTACAATGGTGCTGTTGTGTTTAATGTAGATAAACCCTTTTCCACCTGTATCTCCCCAACAGCGCAGATTGGCTGGAACAGAATATACACTGGCTCTTTCCATTCCCTTACTTCCCTTCAAATACTATACTATGGCATTTTGATTATGCCAGCAGGTGCTATAGAGCCAGCAAAATTATCTGGGTATTCTGCTATGCCAACAGAATCCCTAGCTCCACCTTTAGGACAGAAACAATTGCTGCTTTGTGATGCTTGAGCTGTGCATAGCAGTTGGAAGAAAAGTCTGTTTGTGATCTGACTCTCTACATTTGGGGGAACTGAAAGAATTAATAGTTGTCTAGCACCTTAGTTTCTCACTAGTTCCTTTTGTGTTTCTTATACTGAGGTGAAATCTCCTCCTGAAACATTGACGTTGCATTTTTAAATGTTTGGATATGTTGAGACATTAGAGTTTTGTTTTTGATAATATCCGATCATTTCTTTTTATCTCATTTTTTATTTTTGCTATTTGTATGATAATCTAAAGTTTTGACATATATATAATGAAACTTAAAAATTGAAACAAAAGATTCTAAATTTATTGAAACAACACATTTTGTTCTCATGGAAGTGAAGCATTGCAGTCATTTCCTGTCAGCAATTTTGATGAAAGTGGTATGTTCCCACCACACTTTTTTATTTAATCAGAGGTTTCTATCAGAAAAGTTTTGACAAGTGCTGTTGCCAGCCTTGAGATGTACCACTACAAGGGTTAAATTCTGCCTCTTAATATTCTTGTGCAACCTTGTTGACTTCAGTGGGGCTAGTCAAGTGTGACTAAGGGTAGAGCTTAATCAAACTAAGGAGTCTAGATTGGAGATCTAGGAAAATCTCTCTAGCAATAAAGTTGATGAGGCTATAGAATAACCTTTCAAGGGAAGTTGTAGAATTCTTATTCCTTGAGGTATATGAACTTGCATTAAACAAAACACTTGAAAATATATTCCAGGGATAAATCCTTTAAGCTTGTTCTGGGAATAGACTAAAAGATCTACCAAATCTTTTTTTATATTTGCTTCTATGATACTAAGATTTGTTGTATTATAGCTTAAAATAAAGGCTTTCATTAGCAAAAGAGAAACACAAAAGAATGGGTTTTTTGAATTCCTCACCGACAATAATGTATATTATTTTGGTGTGCCCTTCATGTTTAAACTGCAAATGTTTTTCTGACTTCTTTGGCATAATGATTTATTAGTGTTGATGCTGCAGGATTGTTTGTCACCAGAGGCCTAAAGCTAGGTATTGACCCCTTCTGGCAGTTTAAATACAAATTATGCAAACTGCGGGGATATAGGTCATAACCTGATTAATGTTATACGTCCTGAGCAGATGATCATTTCTCTAAATGAGAGTGATCTAGCCATCCAGTTGATACAGTTTTTCTTTTCCCTCTCTCATCTGAAAGCAAAAGCCATATTAGAAAAATTGAAGGTATAAGGTTTTACTTTTTTACTATATATCCCCTTGTCCTACCTGAATATGTAAAATCGACATAATTGGAGAGTGTGTCTGATTAAAGAAGTATCAATATTAACTCTACAAACCCCATTTTACTGGAGTGGGGTTTACAGGGATATACAAATTAGCACCGTGATGTAACTTGATTTACAAAATTTCAGCATAGTAGTATATAATTGGATTTGCTTTAACAAAATTAAGTAATGGATATGCTAATTTTGGAAAATGCCTTGTAGCCATGTAACTCTTAAATCAGACAGGCTTTTAAAAATGCTGGGTGTTACACTCTGTTGGTGGATTATGGTGTTTTGGCATTTTAAATGTATAATTTGTGTGTATAGGTGTAAAATGAAGTCTACATGGCAAAATTTTCTCAAACGTTTCCATTAACTTTATTCCGAATTATAAATCAAGGTAAATTCTTCTCTTAATGTATCTGTGAATCCTATTATCATTCATGGCAGTTATATATGTGCAATGAGTGTGGGGCTCAGTTCCATAGCAAGCAGTGGCATTAGAATCAGGCTATTAATCAGTAATGACCTTAATTTCAGTCGTGTGACATTGCCTGATGAAGTATTTTCAGGAGAAACCAAAATCTCCTCTCCTCCCCTTCCCTTCCCTAGTTGTGGTGATGTACTTTGTTATATAAATCCCAGTCTACAAAGAACTGGAGGCAGTACACTTCATAAAGAGCTGACAGATACGCCCCAAGATTTACCAGGGGTGGGCAATAATTTTTGAAGGGGATCCACTTCATAATTTTGGAAGTGGTCATGGGCTGCCCAGAAGGGGCGGGGCCTCAGGTGGAAGGGGTGGGGCCTGAGGGCGGGGGAGCAGTAGGGCGGCTGTGGGCTGGATCAACCCGCTTGGCAGGCCAGATCTGGCCCATGGATGTGGTCTTGCCCACCCCTACCTTGTACTAAGCCATAGTGCACTTTGAGGAGACAGAGAAGCAACAGAGAGGGAAAGACAGGGCACAGCAATCCAGCCAACAACTAAGTCTCCTCAAAGATTATATCTGTCGCTTCTGTGTGAAAATCTGCAGGGCACAAATTGGGCTCCTGTTACTTAAATCCCTCCAAGGAACCCTGTGGCAGATGGCTACCCCTCAATATGAGGAAGACGAACGAGATTATAACAAAATCAACAGAGAAACCAGGGACTCCCTCCCCCATTAGGATTGGTCAGGGCTGTGGCAGGGTATTGTGGTGAAGTGTGCCATGCCATTTTCATAGGTAAAAGAGGGCATTTAACTCACCATGGCCGCACATATTTAGTCCTGCAAATCTGTGGCTATCCTCTTTATATCCACGAGTGTCCACATCTACGGATGTGGATGCAGATATCTGTGACTCATTTTTGCAGACACAGATGTGGATGCAGATACAAAATTTTGTATCGGCACAGGTCTCTATACATACTCATTTTAAATTTTGTTAAAATACATTAAATGCACACTAACAGAAGCCAAGAAATCCAGTGTAGGTATTTTACCTGATCCTTTGAATTTCCTGATTTTTATTGTATATTTCATTGTAAGTGTGGTTTTTTATATAAATGTTGGTCATAGTATTAACCTAGTTTCAATATAAATAGCGGGCAGTTCATTTAGACTGAGTGTCCTTGTGTTTTATTACTCATTCCCTATTAGCTTTCTACAAATGTTCCACTTTTCTTTAGTTTTGGCAAGCTGCTAAGAACACCGTTTCCTTCTTTTCATTCTGGTGAAATCCAATTGTTGTTTGCTTATACTACATTAGCCTTTCCCAGAATTTAGCCTGTAGTTTTATACGCTGGGGAGCCTCCAATGTGTTTAGGTTATGAAACACTTTTGTAATAGGACTCTGATAGTACCATACTTTTAAATAATTTCAATATTGGTTTGTCTGTCACTCTCTGCCATATTCTATTATGCAGATGTTAGTGTATAATCATTTTCTTTCCTCAAAGCTATATTTTCAAGTCTCTCTCCCACCCCCAACTTAGACTTTGTGGAGCACTTTTTCCTCTTCTGTACAATGCCTTACTTAATTTCCTTTTTCTTTTGTTAGGTATATGTCGGTCTATTGGTGTAAGCAATTTTCTCATTAATCATTTGGAGCAACTAAAGGAGGATTGTAAGATAACTCCCCATGTTAATCAGGTGAGTGTGTTTGCAATACATTTAAAACATTCAAGAGTTTAAAGTAAACCCCTTCATCCAAAAGTGTTAGACCAGAAAACATGAAACAAACAAATCTTTAAAATAATTTCCCCACATGGGCTGTTGTCTTCTTACCAGACCTGTTTGTGACTGATGTCGTGGCTAAGACCAATTTCAGATGCTGACAGTTTGCAGATAAACAATGTTCAACTAGACACTGGGTATCAAATCACCATCTTAGTAATAAAGTACTTGAGGCTATTCTGTCAGATTTAAAGCTTGCACTTTAAAAAGTAGAGACCAGCTAAACTGGGCCACCTGACTCCCTTAGGCAACACTAAGTCCTCACAACAGTGTACAGTTGTCACATTTTAAAGATTCTTTTGGTTTGAAACTCTTTGCTTTTTTTCTACTCGTATTCCTCAGTAAGGACTAGATTTTGCTATCCTTCCTCATATGCTGCAAGAATGTATTCCATATGTACTCACATTCATTTCAATGGAGTACACATAGAGGAAGATACTACCCAGCTGAATAAGTGTGGCAGAATCTGGTTCTTAATTACTATGAAATATGTAAAACCAGTAAAGAAATTCAGAAAGATTTTAAATATAGCCATAGGTCTGCTTGAATAAAGAGGACAGAATGTGTGCTGATGCAACTGATGATGATAGTTGGCATAAGTTAGAAATGTATTTTAGTTATTTAGGAAATGTGCACAATCTGATCTAAAATGACTATTCTGTACACCAAACCTAGTCCCCTAGCCCAAATTTTAGTTGTACACAGAAAAATAATGGCCTGAATTGCCAATTCTTCTGGAGAAGGTTACGGGTGAAATCCTGAGACGCAGGAAAAATCTGTGTGATCCCCTTCTTCAAGTTTCCTATAAATTAGCCTTCTACTGGTGATGGAATTTGGGGACCATGAAATAGAGCTGAGCAGGGGCTAAGCCTCTCTGCAAATCACATGTACATGAGAAATGGACTCTTTGGATCCATAGGACAGGAGCTATCTGTGAAGCTTCAGTATCTTCTCCCCACAAGAGTATGGCTTATACAAAAACATGCTGACTTTGGGTTCCCTTGTGATTAACTAATAGTATATGTGGCAGGGCCAGTGGGATTTAATTCAGTTGCAAGCTCCTTTATTAAATCTGTACCAGGTTTCCACACACAGATCCAAGGGCTCAGTAAAGAGCAGTGCCAGAGAACAGCAGGACTTGCTCCATCAGCATGTGATCGGTAGAGAGATTTAGGACTAGAATAGCATGGGTGTTGCAGATCTGGAAGTAGGAGTTGTTAGTAGAGGGGAAGCTTACGCAGTGGTCACTCCCCATGTGCCTCCTCTAGCCAGAGCTTATTTGTTCCTCACATTCAGTATCACTAGAAAAATCATCCAAAGGAAAAAAAATGTCTAGGGCTGAGTTTTAAAAAAAGATTGTAAAAAAATGACCTGCTGTAGCTAGCCATGCCGCTGAATATCACAAGTTCCCAGAATTCAGCTCTTGACGTCTGGGACTCCCTAATCGCTGGATGATACAGTGTTCGTTGTCTCCAGAAGAAAGGCAACATTAGCACTGCATCCAGTTCATCAAGTTGGATGCATACCATGCTTGTGTTAAATGTTTGTGAAATAACCTTGAATTGTATAACATAGAAGCCTTAAAAGACTACAGGACAGATTCTGCTTGCAGTTACATTGATGTAAACATGGAATACATCATCTGACAGCAGTGGCTATTCCAGATTTACTCTGGTGTAACGGAGTAGAATTTAGTTCTGAATTAGAAAATTAATTATCTTTATATTTAATCTCTTATAACATTGTAATGATTGTATTTAATCTTTTGTAAGGTATTTTTTAACCTCTGCTCTTAAAAATCTTCAACAATGGAGATTCCACAACCTCCCTAGGCAATTTATTTCAGTGCTTAACCACTCTGCCAGTTAGGAAGTTTTTTCTGTTGTCCAATCTAAACTGCTGTAAATTAAGCCTATTGCTTCTTGTCTAATCCTCAGAGGTTAGGGAGAATAATTTTTCTCCCTCCTTTTTGTAACAACTTTTTATGCATTTGAAAAATGTTGTAATGATTTGTAGGTATTGATGACACCTACCCAGTAGAAAACCAACTTAAATATCCTATTCCTATTTTCATTTAATTTTAATACAGTATTATTAATTAAATAATGCACTCTTAGGTTACTGCATTTGAAGATTTTATCATTTTATAGACTAAGAGTACTTTTGTAAAATAAATGTGCTAACGTTAATGTGTTCAATAACTAGTATAAAATCATTCCTACCCTTAACTGAGTACTTCTTGGCTCTCTAAGTGTTCATTTTTAGTGTAATGCTGTCTGATAAGAAACAAACAGTCAATTTGCTATGGATTTTATTAAACAGTATGTTGCAATGAACTACTGGCTTATTATTTTTTCTTGTCACAGTTCTGTGTAACAAACAATGGAAATATTTTCTAGTCTATTCAGGTGTAAGCAAACCAATAAAACAGTGATCTAAACACTGGCCATATAAATATAAACATTAAATACAAAGGCCACTCAAAGGTTAAGAAACATCAAAGGTGGAAGAAATGGATGTGTCTGTTGTTTGAACCTTGTCCCCAGTCTGCACAGATCATAGCATTTTTAGGCTGACTCAGCCCAGCCTTAAGGGGCAGGGTTTCTTAGTATGTATTGAACAAATGCCAACCTATTGTTTCTGACTATTGTTGTCTGAAAAGACAACATGTACTAAAGATGAGAAACAGGAAATGTTCATTTGTCCTTATGGTGGAAGAAATTTTCCAGATTCCACATGTTGATGTAATTGTTCTAAACAATATTTTTCCGCTAAATACGCAAGAGCTAGATCATTGGAACAACAGTGACGGCTATCTGATTTGAAGTCATGTCACATGATTATATAGTGGCTATGTGAGGGGAAACTATACTCAGTTTGATCTGAATGCATTGGGATGTGGTGTGTGTGTTTTTTTTTTTATTTAGTTTGGGTTTATTTACAATTTACTAGTTGTGAAATATTTTTCAAAATAACATTTGTTACAGAATCATAGGATTGGAAGGGACTGCAAGATGTTCTATCCCCTGCACTTATGGCAGGACTAAATATTAGCTAGACCATCTCTGACATGTATTTTGTTTTGTTTTGTTTTAACCCTGCTCTAAAAAATCTCCAGCAATGAAGATTCCACAACCTACCTGGGCAATTTACTTCAGTGTTTAACATCCCTGACAGTTAGGATGTTTTTTCTAATGTCCAGCCTGCACTGCTGCAAATTAAGCCATTGCTTCTTGTCCTGTCATCTGAGGTTAGGGAAAATATTTTTCCTCTCTCCTTTTTGTAACAACTTTTTAGGTATTTGAATAATGTTATAATGTCCTCTCTCAATCTTCTCTTCTCTAGACTAAACAAGCCCAGTTTTTTTAAAAAATCCTTATCGATCATGATTTCTAGATCTTTGATCATTTTAGTTGCTCTTCTCTGACCTTTCTTCAAAATTCTCCATATCTTTCCTGAAATGTGGTGCCCAGAATTGGACACAATACTCTGGTTGAGGTGTAATCAGCATCCCAGAATAATGTTTGCTTTTTTTGGAACAACTTTACACTGTTGACTCATATTTAGCTTGTGATCGACTATGACTCCCAGATTTCTTTCTTCAGTATTCCTTCCGAATAAGTCATTTCCCATTGCATATGCATGCAACTGATTGTTCCTTCCTAAGTAGAGTACTTTACATTTGTCCTTATTGAATTTCATCCTGTTTACTTATGACCATTTCTCCAGTTTATCCAGAACATTTTGAATTTTAATTCTGTCCTCCAAAGCACTTGCAATCCCTCCCAGCTTGGTGTCATCCACAAAATTTGTAAGTGTACTCTTTATGCCATTATCTAAATCATTGATTAAAATATTGAACAGAACTGGACCCAGAACTGGTCCCTGTTGGGCCCTATTCAATATGCGCTTGTAGCTTGACTGTGCTACTGATAACTATCCTTGGGAACAGTTTTCCAACCAGTTATACATCCACCGTATAGCAGTTCCATCTAGGTTATATTTCTCTAGTTTATTTATGAGAAGGCCATGCAAGACAATTTCAGAAACCTAACTAAAGTCAAGATATAACACATTTACCACTTCCCCTAATCCACAAGGCTTGTTACTATGTCAAAGAAAGATATTAGGTTGGTTTGACACTATTTGTTCTTGGCAAATTCATACTGAATGTTACTTATCACCTTATCTTCTAGACTTTTCAAATTGATTGCTAAATTATTTGTGCCATTATCTTTCTGGGCATTGAAGTTAAGATGACTGGTCTGTAATTCCCCAGATAGTATTTATTTCCCTTTTTATAGATGAACACTGTTATTTTCCCTCTTCTAGTTCTTTGGAATCTGTCACATCTTTCATGACCTTTTGAAAAAGAACCTTATAGGGGTGAACCTTCAAACTTTCAGTTTGGCAAGGCGAGCAGCAAAATGTTTGATTGTTTATCCAAGGGATTTCTTTCTTTAATCTCCAATAACCTTCATCCTCCTCTTCTTTATATCACTGTCTCTTAGCTACTTACTACTCTCACTCTCTCCACCAGCCATTTACAGATTATTGACAATCTGTGACCTTCATCCCCAGCCTGGGCACCCTGCAAACCTAGGCCCAGAACTCGTCCTTGCTACCCACCACCTTCTCTCTCTGACACCACATTAACATATAATATAGGGTCTTCCTGTGCACAACCAATGTCAGTGCTCATTGCATTGACATTCCAAGCCCTGGTGCTGGGTATTCTGTTTTGATTAAAGACTTATATGCTCCCCTTAGTTGCATATCATTAAAAAGAGGATCAAAATGGAAATGGGGGTAGAATGGCAGAAAGCAAAAGGAACTTTGTTACCACTGCACATGCCTAGATCTGGGACTGTTCCCCGAGGATGCTGTGAAATATCAGTTCTATATGAACAAGAATGCAGCTCCAGTTGTGGCATGGAGAAGCAGCTGCTTTACATAGTATGCTTACAAGGGATAAGGCCTTAATGTGTTCAGGAAAATTGCTGTGTAAGTTAATGTAGTGGGTTTGTGCATTAATGTCCTTTCCATGTCTTCTTAAGATGATGGAAGGCCATATGTAAATCTTACAGCAGTACTGTGGTTCCAGTCATGGTCATTCTCTTATATTTGTCTTAAAAAAAAAAAGGTCAACCATATTTTCATTATCATGGGGAAATGGGTCCTTTAAATACATTCTAATACAATTTTCACTTTTTCTGTTTTCCTTATCAAAGGTTGAATATCACCCTTTCCAACGGCCCCAAGAACTGGTGGATTATTGTAGAAGTAGAAACATTGTTTTTGAAGGCTACTGCCCATTAGCTAAAGGTGAAGCTCTTACTCATCCTAATATAATTCAGCTGGCAAAGAAATATGGCAAAACCCCTGCACAGATCTGCATACGTTGGAGCATACAGGTAAGAAGCAGCAAGATAATGGTGCATGCTTAGAGGAGTAAAGGTAAAGGAATAGTTCCGTTCAGATAATGTATATGTTGTCGTCATACCAAAATATAACAATATATGGAAAAATAGTGATTTTCTGAACTGCTGCTGTCATCCCATGAACTAAGTGCTTGATAATGGGTAATAGGAATGTCCTAGTCTGAACATGACAGTATCTACCATAAAAATAATCTTTGGCTTCATCAAAGTAAAAGGAAACACAAATGAAAAGACTTATTTTTTTCAATGTAAATGCTACAGTCAATTTTATCATTTTCTTACTTTCACTCAACATCTATCACTAACCAGTGAATATGTATTAATGTTTGAAACTAAATGAAAACCACATGAATTGCGTTAGAAATTTATATAGTACATAATGTATATCTGTGATTATAAACTGTGCTGCATAGATATTCCAGTGAATTTAAAGAGTAGATTCAAAGCCTCGGAAGGAGATTTAGGTTAAACAGTTGCTTTAAGAGAGGTTTTGAAAATGGATCTGTTTTTGTGTTAAATAACTCTTATTTTTAATTATGAAAATTATTATATTTTTCAGAATGAGGTTGTCACTATTCCCAAATCTACAAAAATAGAAAGAGTACAGGAAAACTGTGAGGTAAGATCTTGATTACTGGCTTCCTATAATTAATACCCAAATTATTTTTTATATAAGATTTTGGGTTTGACTTTCCCCTATGCTATACTAATTTTAAATTAGTGCAACTCCATTAAAATCAATTCAATTACTGCAGCATAAAATTGTTGTAAGACAGTTGAAAATTCAGCTGTCTAATGTGTGCAAATATAAGAAATCAATTGGAAGACATAGTTATGTATAAAACACACAGTATGATAATTTATTGCATTCAAACAGTTTGATCAAAGAATAACAATAAAAATTTGAGTTTTATTTTCTTTCTTTATATTTATTGTTAGGATTATGGTAGAATGCAGAGACTCCAATCAGGATCAGTGCCTCATTGTGTTAGGCACATAGGAAGATAGTGGATTTCACTGTAGTACTGAGATCCATCTTTGACCTCTGCAAAGGAGATTGCAAAGGCCCTAAGGGATCTCCCAGGTTCAGGAAATCCTGTGTGTGGAAGCTGCAGAGCTGACATAGCCACCTCTCACCCAGCCTACTCCCTCTCCAGGAGGTCCTAGCACAGAGCAGGTGATGTTGGAACCAAAGGGAGATTCACATCTCAGCTTGTGACATCCAGTATTTGTTTTATACAGAATTATGACTGGTAATTGATTCCCCCTTTCCCTTCATGTCAGAGTCTCAACAAGTAAATTGTGGGGTGAAGTCCTTCTATCTCTTTCCTCAGGAACCATTTTTAATAATGTGTGTCAGCTGGTGCTTTACAAAAGCTAAAAGTGTGTTTTCAGAAATAAATTTTAGCCTTGCTCCTAACGATCTCTCTGCAGAGACTGGTTAGCAGAAAAGAGGATGAACTTTACCAGAGCAAGGAATCCATTTGCCTTTCAGTCACAACACTGGGTATATGTACATATAAATTAGTCACGTGCACCACTTTGTCACATTTTGACATTTAACTTTCTATTAAGTAATTTTAAATGTAATTTGCAACATCTATTTTGCTTTTGTTTTTCCTATCTTTTTTGGTCCCTTCATTCCTCATTTTGACATAGGCTTCCCTTTCCATGACTGATCCATGTTCTGCACAGTGGAGTGAGAGGGGAGCAAAGGCAGCCTTAAGTCAGCAATACATATCCTCAGTCCTAGGGTGGGGTTCCTGTTTAAGTAGGTCCAAGACTGAGTTTATGGCTACAAGAAATCATTCCACCAGCCATATCTTGCAGGATGAGGGAGGAGTTTGCCTGGCAGTAGCTCACTCCACTGTCTCTTTATGTGGAGCGAGGGAGCTCTGGTGAATATAGGGGAAGTCCAGCCGTGAAGTGATAACGAAGCAATGACACACTTTGCTAGTAGATCACAATGGGCATCATCCTCCCCCCCATGATTACTGAAGGGATATTTGTACTTTGTAATCTGTATAAAGCTCTTGGTTTGCTGACTTGACTAAAGCACCAATACTTTTGGGGTGCTGCAACTCTCTGGACCTACTGTCTGTCTATAACAAAAAAATCATAAGCTCAGGCTTGCAGAGAGATTGCAATCAGGTTATTCACGTATCTTTCCTGATAGCCATGTGTAATGCTGTCACAAGCAGCTTTCATGTTACCTTTCTTTTCTCTTCCCAGCCCTACTGGGGAATAGTGTAGCCAAGACTAGAAGTAAATAGCAATTACAAAAAGAGGAAAAGGCCTAAGAAAGTGTCTCAACCCCACTTTACTAAAGTTCTAGTCCTGTGTAACAGAAAAAGGAACCATTTTGAGGGCAAAGGAAATAGAAAAGCCAACTACAAAATTAAATCTGGGTTTAAATAATAGGAAGTGTCCAGCTTTTTCTCTGTGTCCCTTACATTAACCATATGCATTTCCATAGGTGCTTGATTTTATAATAACAGAAGATGATGTTGCACTGCTAAATGGAATGCATGATGGGCGGCATGTTTCCTGGGATCCAAGCTCTATTGTATAAATTGCAAGGTTTGAGCTTTTTTTTCCTGTGTCAGTGGTCAGCCATCCACACACTTTAATTTTTAAATTTAAATTTAAATTTGATTTAAGTTTGTACAGCCTCATAGTAGAATGCAGTTGTTAGCTTGATGGCTATCAATAATTATAACTGATTTTAAAATCTGAAGCATACAAAAGGAACCATTTGTTATGATAGTATTCTTAAACATATGTGAAATTTCAGTCTAAAACATTGCTCTATTAGTAAATTGCATATGGTTTTATAATATTGCACTTAATGTTTTATGCTTTTCAGGCCTGAAATCCATGGAAAACATCCCATTGATTTCAGGACCGGACCATTTATACAGAAAATATTAGATTACACCTTTTCTTTAGAAATGGAAGGAAAGTGGTATTACAGGTTGGACCTCCCTGGTCTTGCACCCTCAGGACCTGACTGGTCCTGGATGAAGAATTTTGCCAGACAAAGAGAGGTCAGATCTGGCCCCCCTGCTACTGGCCACCCCAGTCCTGGACCAGCTACTGGCCACCCCAGCCCTTGACCAGCTACTGGCTGCCCCAGCCCTGGACTGACCACCAGCCTCCCAGCCGGTCCCACCCCCTTTCCTGCTAAGTTGGGCAGCCCAGCACCCAGCATACTGGGCTCCTGGCCCCATGAGGCAGCCCCGCTGAAGCACGCTAGGGTCCTAGCCCTGCTGGGCAGCCCAGATGACATGTGCTGGCCTCCCGGTTCCCCAGCCCTGCTGTCACATACCAGGCCTCCAACCCTGGAGCCCAGCCTCCAAACCTCCACCAGGACTCTCTGGTCCTGAAACATCTGTGGTCCAGATGTTGCTGGACAAGTTTACAGAGGTTCAACCTGTAATAGAAAAACCTGATTCAGTGTAAAACGACTTATCAGGTGCCTTGTTTGGCAGCTGGTTAGAAAATGTGAAGGAGGGAATGCTGGGTGAGAGTTAAAAAACCAAGCTGTAGCATCTTACAATACATTTTAGAAATATGCACTTGTCTGTCTGTCTGTCCATCCATCTGTGAGTCAATTTGTTCAAGAACTCCTAAATGGTAAGAGCTCAGACCACCCCATTTGGTAGACAGCTTCCTCTTATCCTAACTTAAAGCAAGGTCATTGTTTGGTTGTACCAAGATAATGGGATGTGCATAGAATAAGATTGTTTCATATCAAATGGAAAGGGAAGGGTGTGATAGCAGGAACAGTTATACACAGGCATGACTATAAGGGGGGCAGCGAACACCCCAGAGAGCAGTCGTTGGTCAGCCTCACCTGCCACCCTGACCTGCCCAGCGGAGCAGCTGCTGGCCACTGTGCGCCCTTCCTCCCACTGCCTTGGGCCATCCCTGGGGTGTACCAGCGAGCAGCCTGCACCACCTCCACACACACACCGCCCTCAGGCTATGCCCAGAAAGTGCTGGAGGCCAGAATGTCCCCTCACACACATGAGGCCTGGGGAGGAGATGGAGGGCAGGGTACCTGCCTCCCGGGCCGCCTCAGGGAGAACCTGGCAGCCACTCCACCCCTTGCTCTGAGCCTTCAACCCTCTCCCTTGAACTCCCCCTCTTCCCACACCTTACCTGACTCCTGCATCCCCACTCCCTGCCTTGATCTCCTCCTTATGCTCTGCTCTGACTCTTGAGACCCCACCCCTTGCCCTGAGTCCCTCTTCATCCCCAACCCTGACCCCCACCCTCCCACATCCCCAGCCACCTGTCCTGAGCCCCTCACATTTCCAAGTCCCTTCCCTTCCCTGACTCCTGCACTCCCCCACAGTGCTAGCCTCCTGTCCTGAAGTACCCAAGCAACACCGAGTAAGTCTTCCAGTTATTTGTTATTGCAGTAGTGCCTTGGAGCCCCAGTCATGGCCGAAGACCTCACTGCTAACACAGAACAAAAAATACAGTCAGAATTTATAGTCTAAGTGGTAATGTGGATACAGAATTAGAAAACAGAAACACTTCAAAAATGTACAAGTTGAACAACTCCTGAGGCAGATCTGCTTTGGGAATTTTAGTCCCACCAGTGAGAACATTGAAGGAGTTACCAATGCCAAGCATAGACTGCTTGGAAATAGTGATATACATATTGACACCATTGCAAATATAGGGTTTGATCCTGCAGTCCTTAATCCTATAAGTGTCCATTCAGTAGACGTATCTGTGTGCATGTGGCAAGAAAGAGAACATTTGTAATGAAATTAAGTAAAAAAATGTACATACTCTCCAGCCATTACACAAGAGATACATCACATCACCTTATTTTGACACCTCTTGAGCCAGTTTTCTTAAGGCTTACTTCCGTACTGGCTTGAACATCTTTAGGATCAATCAGGGAGCAAGAGATCAGGGTCCAACTTCAGCCCACAGTACATAAAGCCAACCACAATCACTGTCACTCACCAGCAAAAAGCACATGTCTGTTTCTTTGGGGGGGGGTTTCAACTGAAATTTGACACAGGAGTGTGTTTGGTTTATTTGTTTGTTTGTCAACAAGTTACTCCACTTAGCAGAACCAGGACAGCTCTAACATCTACATAATTTCTCTTTTCTTATTCATATAGCAAAGTCATGAGTGTTTTGTGCAACAAGAATTAATTTAATTTTCCCTTTGGTGTAGTCATTCAGGAAATCTCGTTCACAGCACATACCGTTCCTTTGATTTTTTTGTTAAAAATGCGTACATACAGTTTACAGACATATTTTGAGAAATATATTTTTAAGCTCTTATCAACTGAGTATTCAGCATAGAGTTATGTGGGTATGATATTTTAGGAGTTCCTGTGTCTAGAAAGGTATGGAAAATCTGACTATGATTTATATTGTGTTTGGACTTCCTGAGGCAGTTTTCCCACTGCTGTTCAGTTTTAGTTATGTCATGAAACAAAGCTCCTTGGTTTTTATCAAGAATCCACTTACAGAAAACCATGTGTTCTGTCCATGCATTGTTGTTTGTCCTTGAAGTTTAGTTTCTACACAACTAAGTACATTATAGACGAAGTTTTCTTCCTGGGAACAGCTGTTTTAGAATCATTGGCTAGTTTTGCAGACTTTCACAAAAAGTACGCCTAAGCCTGCCTCCTAAGAATCTACCTCAGGAAGATTCTTACCAAAAACCACAGGACATACCACATTAATACCAACCCTCGAACTTTCCCTTGCAACAAACCCCGTTGCCAACTTTGTCCACATATTTACTTTGGTGACACCTTCACTGGACCTAACCATGTCAGTTATACAATCAAGGACACATATTCCTGTTTGTCCAGAAACATAATTTATGCCATCATTTGCCAACAGTGTCCTTCTGCTATGTATATTGGACAGACTTTTCAGACACTTCACCAAAGAATTAATGCCCACAAATCAGACATCTTCACAAGGAAAATCCTGTCAGTTTGCATTTCAACCTACCTGGACATAGTTTTAACAACCTTACTACATGCACCTTACTTCAAAGAGATTTTAACACCAGATTACAGAGAGAAACTTCAGAACTTTCATTTATGCTTAAATTTGACACTTTTACGAATGGGCCTTAACAAAGATGCTAATTACCTTACACATTATAAAGACAGCTTCCCCACTTATCACCCCTGATTAGCCATTCATTGACTTATAAACAGCTATTCCCTCCCTCCCTCTCCCTCGCCCCACCTTCTGTTCTAAATCTGATTTGTCAGTTTAATAATGTGTTCACTTTTTTCCTTGTATTCCTTTGGTATATATGGTCATGCCAATTCTCTTTCAGAATGTGATCTGAGGAAGTGGGTCTGGCCCATGAAAGCTCATCACCTATTAAACCATCTTGTTAGTCTTTAAAGTGCTACATAGTTTTTCCTTTTGTTTTAGCAAGATCAGACTAACACGGCTACCTCTCTACTCCTAAATTATAATATCATTTACCAGTATTATAAAGGAAAGAGACTTAGTGGGCCAAATGCAGCCCTCACTCATATCCATAGAGCTCTGCGTTTGAAGGAAGATTTTGAACCTTCCTAACAAAGATTAATGTCCAACTTTTCACAAGTTGCCTCTGATTTTGGATGCCTGTTTTTGGATGCCCAACTTCAGATGCCTAGGAGCTTGATTTTCAGAATGAACATATCAACCATACACTTCGTTGGAGTGACAGGTACTCCAGCAGATCTGTGACGTAGGCTCTATGCCCACAAAATATGGACAGCCAAAATGAGAAGCCATTTAAAAAAAAATTTGGGCCCATTAGTTGTCTTCTAAGGAGGACAGGAATGAATTCAGTAGTAAAGTGAGCATGGGGGAGCTTTCTGCAAGAAAGCACAAATACATATTTTTGCCAGGGAGCATCAACTAAAGCACCTCTGAAAAGTAACTTTACAGAATAAGGTAGTATAATGGACTTCATTAAACATTATTCAAATTAAGCAATAAAAGAAAGCATATTGTGCACTAATAGGCTGTTGAGAAGTAAGAGAACCACCCAAATGAACCAATAACCTCCTATTGCAAAGCTTTGCTTATTGTCCCTGGGCAATACTTCATAAACTATAGGAATTAATTTGAAAAACAACCCTGACACTCAAATATTGCCTCTGTTTTTTTCAAGTATAGTGTTGCATACGAAAAATGTGCCAGACAGAGATCTGCTCAAACCTGGGGTCAAGCAAGAGAGCCCACTATTAGCTCTCTGACTCCAGGAGGAATACCCAAATAGTTAGGAGGGTAATGGAAAGAAGCTCCCTAGGACATGGGGACATATCATGGCTAGGGCAAGTAACAACTAAGATTAAGTTTACGATCCCTGAAAAAGTTAGAGGGGGGATTATTTCTTTGTTTTTTCCATTGTGTTTACTTTGTGAATCTAAATACATTTCATGATAGTCTCACTGTTTTCCGTGTAGGGATACAGTTGGTCAGTTTACCCTGGTGTGAGTGGGTCTTATCACGGTTGAAAGGAACAGGGAGGTTTTTTACACCCCCCAAATATTGAAGAGGGTGAGGAGGAATGACCTCAAGTGTAGTACTTGAAACTACTTTTCATGTTATTTTAAACAGACTAGATATCAAGGGCTTCAGGGGGGTAGCCGAGTTAGTCTGTACAAGAAAAAACAACAAATTGTCTGGTAGCACTTTATAGACTAACAAAACATGTAGATGGTATCATGAGCTTTTGTGGGCACAGCCCACTTCTTCAGATGACCAGAGTTTTGAGTTTAGGATGTGCAGACCCAAAATAAATAGGAGAGAAGGGGGGGGGGGGGCAAAAGGAGGAGGGTGGGAAACAAGGAGCAGAGGGTATGGAAAATCAAAGGGAAAAACAGGAAGGCAGAGCTGGGAATCAGTAAGCACCTGAAGATTGGGTAGTTAAAACGAAGCAGATAAGAATCAAAGTCAATAGATAGTACCCTTCTTAACACAGGAATCTACATAAAGAGCTGTTTGCACCTTCATTGATTGTTAGGTTGATAGTGTCCCAACCATCCCTCATCCCAATTGAGTCCATTAGCATGAGAATTGAATTTACGGATAAATTGTAATTCCTCTCTGTGTATTTGGCTAATAGAATTGGTTTGTGACAAGACAGCCACTTGAAGATCTTTTAAGCAGTGATTAGGAAGATTAAAGTGCTCGCCAACAGGTTTCTCTATGTTCCCTTTACGTATATCTGATTTTTGTCCATTGATTCTTTCCCATAGGGACTGTCCAGTTTGTCCAATATATATAGCAGTGGGGCATTGCTGGCATTTGATGACATAGATCAAATTAATGGATGTGCAGTCAAGCTTATGTTGTTGGCTCCAGTGATGAATTCACTTGTATAAATATGTGGGCAGAGTTGGCATCGCATTTGATTGCAGGACTGGGTTCCTGGATGCTTATGATGTGGTTGTATGGCATGGTTACCAGAAAGAATTTGTTTCAGGTTGGGGGGTTGTCTGTAAGCGAGAATAGGCTTTTCTCCCAAGGCCTCTGAGGGTGAGGGATCATTTTCCAAGATGGGTTGTATATTGCGTATAATGCGCTGGAGGGGTCTGAGTTGTGGACTGTAGGTAGTAACAAATGAAGTTCTGTTATTTTCTCTTTTGGGTCTGTCTTGAAGTAGTTCATGTCTGGGTACTTTTTTGGCCCTGTTAATCTGTTTTTTCACTTCTCCAGGTGAGTATTTCAGTTTTAGGAATGCTCTATAAAGATCCTGTAGGTGTTTGTCTCTGTCTGTGGGATCGGAGCAAATCTGGTTGTATCTTAGGTCTTGGCTGTATACAATAGACTGAGAAATGTGTCTGGGATGGAAGCTGGAGGCATGAAGGTAAGAGTAGCTGTCGGTGAGTTTCCAGTATAGGGGGGTTGAAATTTGTCCATTATTTAACTGTACTGTAGTGTCCAGGAAGTGGATTTCTCGTGTGGACTGATCCAGGCTGAGGTTGATGGTGGGGTGGAAGTTGTTGAAATCCTTGTGAAATTCTTCAAGAGTCTCTTTTCCGTGGGTCCATACGATGAAGATGTCATCAATGTAGCGTAAGTAAAGTAGGGAGGTTAGGGGGCGAGAGCTGAGGAAACGTCGTTCAAGGTCAGCCATAAAGATGTTGGTATATTGTGGTGCCATGCGAGTGCCCATGGCCATGCCGCTGACTTAGAGATACAAATTGTCTCCGAATTGGAAGTAGTTGTGGGTGAGGATAAAGTTGCAGAGCTCTGTAATCAGGTGTGCAGTGTTGTTATCGGGGATGGTGTTCCTGATGGCCTGTAATCTGTCTTCATGTGGAATGTTGGTGTAAAGGGCTTCTATGTCTATAGTGGTCAGGATGGTATTTTCAGGTAGATTACTGATGTTTTGAAGTTTCCTCAGGAAGTCAGTGGTGTCGCGGAGGTAGCCAGGAGTGCTGGTAGCATAGGGTCTGAGGAGGGAGTCGATTTAGACAGATAGTGCTGTGATGAGCATGACAATGCTTGAGATGATGGGCCATCCAGGATTACCAAGTTTGTGTATTTTGGGTAGCAGATAGAAAGTTTCTGGTCGGGGATTGGAGGGGTGTTAGTGTAAATTTGTTCCTGAGCAGCATCAGGGAGCTTCGTGAGCAGTTTTTTCATGTTTTTTTGGTATTCCTTAGTGGGGTCACAGGACAGAGGCCTGTAGAATCTGGTATTGGTGAGTTGTCTGTTCGCCTCCTGATCATAATCTGTCCTGTTCATGATGACTACAGCACCTCCTTTGTCGGCCTCTTTGATTATGATGTTAGGATTGTTTTTGAGGCTGTGTATAGTATTGCGTTCTGCATGACTGAGGTTGTATGTTATATGTTGTTGTTTGCTGATAATGTGAGCTCTAGCACGTTTGCGGAAGCAGTCGATGTAGAAATCAAGACTTTCGATACGTCCATTGGTGGGAGTCCACATAGAAGCCTTCCTATTGTGGGATTGTCAGGGGTATCAAGGTATCCAGGGTATGCCTCTTAAGTCATCTGAACTAGTCACTAGACTAGTCTACTGAGTAACTTGAACAGTATTTAATACCGATTATAAAATTGTGGCTTCTAAATTTAAAGGTTGGTTTATGTACAAAAAATTAAATATTTCTTTGCTTGTGTAATCCACACACCTACTGGGTGTGGTTCACTGTCTCGTGAAGTGGTACTTACCACTTAAAGAGAAAGAGAGAGAGAGACACAGAGAGAGAGACGGAGACCTCTATGGCCTTAGCTGAAAGCCAGCTGGCTTTTACCTAAAGCGGTAGAGGCTCATGCAGTGAGCTCTAGAGGTCCCAGGTTTGGTTCCGCCTGTTGGCATTACACTTGCAGGTAACATGTTCACAAGGCTCAGATGGCAATTATCAGATAGAAATAGTATGTATGTGAAAGACTCATTGTTAGCCTGCTTCCTTTTAAGGAACGGTTACTGAAAGTAACTATCTTACTTCATAATTCTCATTTCTCTAATTACCCTTACACCTGGTTGTCCTTGGTGTCAGGATTTTTTTGTTTTTCACTGGTGCAGAAAAGCATCATTTTAAAACAAGCATACAGTACTTTGAGCTTATGTAGGTTTCCTAATGCTGTTACAAAGTTGACACATGTTATCTTCCGTGCAGGCGAGAAGTGATATGCAGTTTTGCACATTGTGCCATCACTAATCACCAACCATTATTTCCTTTCAGAAGCATTAATTCTACCTAGTATCATAAGAATGGAATCCTGTTATCTCCTGACTGCTGGGAATAAACTACATTTTATCACTGTAGCTTGCTTTCCCTTGTGAACCATTTTCTCTAGCTTAATACAAAGTTAGTTTAAATTTAGAGCACTAGGACAAATCCTCTTTGGCTTTTTGGCTTCAGTTATGTTGGACCATGAAAGAACTGGGCTTATTGATTTCATATTTAACATTTTTGTCTTAACTAACTTTATGCTGTTTAAAAAGAAAACTTTTGTTATTTTATGGGCTGCTTCCAGCCTTTCTTGAATCAGAACTCCATATAGATGTAATTACACCAATATTCTAATATACTTAATGTTCTTATTTTTTTTAAATATTGTCTGTCTAATCAGAAATTGTGAGGAAGGAAAAGAGAGCAAATGCACATCATTTGGCATTGCTGTCAGGATATGAGTAGCTGTGTTTTGTGCTAGAAACAGACGTACACTGCATTCAATTACCAAGAAAACATGTAGTACTAAAGGTATGAAAACTGAAAGCCAACTCCACTTCACTTTATATTTTCTCTTATTACAGTGTCCATAAGGGCAATGGTAGGGGATGCTTTTGCAGAATTTCTCAAAATGTGCACACACATGATCTGCCTGTGTGATAAAATGGTTGAAATACACAAGAAAGAATGGATGGGATTCAGTAACACCAACTATCTCCACCTTTGTACAGACGTACATTTGAGCTTAGAAGATTGTTGCACATGATCACTGTAGTCCTCAGCCATGCCAATAGGAGCCGGAATAAAGATGAGGGCAACCCTTGTTATCCAATATTATGTATACTATTAACACACTGAGCTATTAAGTCAGCCCCTTTAGTTGGAGTTAAGTAGCACCTGCTTTGAAATACTGATGAATCAAGAGCTGTATATGTAAGTCTGATCAATCATCTTTGCTAGTACATGCTGATAGCTAAAGTAATGAAAACTAATCTGAAACAATAAATAGAAGAACTAGAGGACACCAAATGAAATTAATGGGTAGCAGGTTTAAAACTAATAAAAGAAAGTTCTTCATCACACAGCGCGTAGTCAACCTGTGGAACTCCTTGCCAGAGGAGGCTGTGAAGGCTAGGACTATAACAGAGTTTAAAGAGAAGCTAGATAATTTCATGGAGGTTAGGTCCATAAAAGGCTATTAGCCAGGGGATAGAAATGGAGTCCCTGGCCTCTGTTTGTCAGAGGCTGGAGATGGATGACACGAGACAAATCGCTTGATCATTGTCTTCGGTCCACCCCCTCTGGGGCACCTGGTGCTGGCCACTGTCAGCAGACAGGCTACTGGGCTAGATGGACCTTTGGTCTGACCCAGTACAACCATTCTTATGTTCTTATAAGGAAAGGAGAAAAATAAACAAAAATCGAAGGGGAAGGGCGAGGCAGCTGCTCAGCCAAGTATCTTTCTGTCTGATCTTTTGAGCCTGGCTTTTTTTAACCTTTTCTTTTTATGTTTGTCTGTATTCTTGATAACTTTTATATTATGTGGATTAAAGGCATCTCAGACCCTGTAGTTGAGAAATAGAAGAGATCATTATGTAAAGTGCAGACCTAAAGCATTTCTGACCAAGCTGCAGAGGTGATTATGTAAAATCAGAGACTCTTTAACATCTCTCCCCACTTAAAAGTAGCTATATTGCTTTTCTGAACAATGTGTAAAACAGGCTGTCATAATTATAAATTGAAAGCCCTGAATGTCAAGAAGTCAGAAACATATACTGCCACTCTTGTGCACTGTGTTTAACATCATCTCCTTTTTTAAAAAAAAAGTTAGCTGCTTTTTGACAGGAAAGCCAATTAACAGTAATACCACTCTTTCAAAGCACTATAGTAGAACGGGTGCTGCTCTTGCCGACGTTAATGAAGACAAAGTGCATAAATCTTCTCCTAGTGCTTTGAAGATCTGAGAAATATGTCCCTGACTTCAGTGCTCCCAATAGAAGTTAGAGATGGGTGAACCTAGTGCTAACACTTTGTGATACTGTTTGGCTGAACTCAATCCTTACACACATTTCTCAACCTCCTTTGGTAATGCAATGCCTCTGAAGGGGCATTTGTACTATATTCCCTATAATGAGCTCATGTGATTATATATGACGTAAACATGACTTTACTCCCCACTTTTATTCAACAGCCTCTTATCCATCCTCAGCACCAAACAGGAATAATCACAACTACTGCCAAGTAATTAAAGAGCAGCACTGATGACATGTAAAGGGACTGGGTCTTATGAGCTAAGAGCTCAAATTTCCAAAATTCTGAGCACCTTCATCACCCACTGAAATAAAAACCAGCATACACCCTCAGATTAATTTGGTTCAGTATTAACATGACTACCTCCCCCACCCATTCGTTGTATGACACATATCCACTAGTGATCACATCAGATGGTCTTTGTTAAGTGTGGACAAGACAGGGCCAGCCTTAGATCTACTGCCCTAAGGCAATGCCCAGAGGGCCACATGTGCCAGATCTCAGTCAACCTTGCAAACAACTTCACAAAGTTTTACTGCTTTTAACATGTTGCCATCAGTGTCTCTCTTGCTCAGCCTGTACCACGAGCCTCTGCAGGGGCATATTTGATGTATTTTTGAGGGTGGACTATTCAAGGTTGGCTGAGTACAATTCATGAGCAGTTAGTAAAAAAGGCTTTGTTACCTTTATGATAGTTCTATAAATGGTTAGCTCTCCCCCTTCCAGTTTTTGTAAAAGGGAGGTGTATGGGTTTTTTAAGCAAAAGGCTTCAAAATTCACTGAGGATGCATGAACCTTAAACAAATCCATAATTTGACTTAAAAATTGTTGTTTTTTCCCTTTTTCATCTGACTTTTCCAGTTTCATGGTGAGAAAGAAGGGAGAGTTCTTTTCTGTGAGTTCTTTATTCCCCAATGGTTCTCTGCAGCATAGACCCATGCCATGAAAAAAAATTAAGTCTACCACTGCCAGAGAAGTTTGTGGTAATTTATTCAAGTGGATGCATGGGAAGTTGAGTAGATGATCACTATCTCGAGTACAGAGATAGAAGTCCTGTGCTGTGGCTTAAATTGACTTCCTTGGTATATAAAGAGCCAAATACTTTAATGGAGGCCTTATATTAATGGCACAGCAAGTGTTTTTGTTTAATCATATGAAATGTCCAATATAGCAAGATTATCATAAAATACTGCTGTACCATTAATTTTATCTTGAGGATGATTATCATAGTCCATTCTGTCTAGGGAATTGTCTTCTGGTTCAGTTTCTTTTGGAATAGCACATAAATTAAGTTCCAATTTGTGAGCGATCATTTCAATTGAGACTATATTCTTGCTTTTTAGTTTTCAATGTTTAGGTGTGATGCTCTGTCCAGTACTATGTTAGATTTTCTGTCAGACAGAGAAACCTAACAGAATTTTGCTTGACCGATTTACATCATTGGAGTAAAAGTGAGTTTGAGAATATCTTTCTTATGACACCCATATATGCATTAAATGAGTTCATCTCAATTAATAATATTATTAGTCTATTTAACAATGGAATAAAACCTGATTTTGCTATTTGATGGTGTATTTATAATAAACTATCTATCTTTACCTGCTTTATTTTAATCGCTGTTATATTTCCCCCAAACCAGGTTTTTGATTTTAGTCTGAGAGAAGAAGATCTGGAAATTTTAAATTCTTTGAACATCAACAAAAAACTGATTCACCTAACTTATCCATTGTGGAAAGGATAACTTCAAGCCAGGTTGTTCTAACCTGCAACAAATGAAACACTAATGAATTTTGAACTTCACAAAACTATTTCACATCTAAATTGTTCTCTATTACCTTTAAAGTGCCTGTCAGTCACTTATGATGTTGACTATTATATGCTCAAAGTGAATTAAATACAGCATAGTTTCTCTGTCTCCGCTCTCTCACACACAATAATGTGTCCCAATAACCAGTTTCTCTGATATCCAGGTCTTTCTGTAATATTTTCTGCTGACGAAGTTATTCAGCTCAACTTCTCTATGTGTGAATTCAGCTGCTATTTTTTGGGACCCTGTTTCTGTTTTGCCTGTTGGAGTTTTGGCACAGTGGTCCAGATTTTCAAAGGTATTTAGAGATGGAGCTAGGCACATTTTCAGGAGCATCTAAGGTACTTAACTCTCTTTGAAATCAGTAGGAGTTCAGCACCCAAATGCTATTGAAAGCTGCATTTTAAAAATCTAATCTACTGTATTTGAGAGAGTTTGTGTGTCTGTCTGTCCACCTGCCTATGAGTCTGTTCAAGAACTCTTCCTGAATGGTAAAAGCTAGGACCACCAAATTTGGTACGCAGTTTCCTCTTATCATACCTTAAAGCAAAGTAAGGGTTTAGTTGTGCCAGGGCATTGGGATTTGCCTGGCATGTGATTGTTTCCCATAAAACTTAAAGGGAGAGTCTGCTAGCAGGCACATTTATGTAGAATCACCACAGGAGTGTGGGCACACTGTTAAAGGAGTGGCTGACTGGGAGCGGGGCTCTGGATGTTGCTGGCCACCATATATGGGTATGGTTCCCATGCTGGTGAGCCACTGCTCGGGTAGTGTGGCTCCAGCAACCCTGACAAGCCCTCGGGAGCCAGAGCCTGGGCAGTGTGGCCCCTGCTGCCCTGGCCAGCCCCAGGGAGCCAGCAGCCAGGCAGCACTGCCCCTACTGGCCTGGCCATCCCTGGGTATCAGCCAATCTCCTGCACTCCTATCCCTGCCCTGAGCCCCTACATGCCTCCCAACCCTCTTCCCTAACACCTGCAACCCCCTGCTCTGAGCCCCTCCTCACTCTCCTATCCCTGATTCTGCACTACTCTACCTCCATCCCCCTGCTTGAACCCCTCCTTAATGAGCTGAGCAACACCAGGTAAAAGTGCTAGTAAAAAATAAATAAGGCTACGTCTACACTGCAGGCTTCTTGCGCAAGAACTGTTTTGCAGAAGAGTTCTTGTGCAAAAGGTCTTCCACAACAGTGCGTTCACACTGCCATGTGCTTTTGCGCAAGAGATGTGCTTTTGTGCAAGAGCATCCATGGCAGTGTGGACACTCTCTTGCGCAAGAAAGCTTAGATGGCCATTTTAGCCATAGAGCTTTCTGCGCAAGAAATTCATGTTGCCTGTCTACACTGCCTTCCTGTGGAAGAGCTCTTGCGCAAGAGGGCTTATTCCTCATGGGAAGAGGAATAATTCTTCCGGAAGAAGCCCTGTTTTCCAACGCTGTACTGTAAATTTACTTGCACAAGAACGAGCGTGCAGTGTAGACACTCTGCAAGTTTTTGCACAAGAACAGCCATTCTTGCACAAGCCTGCAGTGTAGACATAGCCTTCGAGTATTGGCACATTCATCTGTGCTTTCCATAAGTAAGTAGCCCTATTCCATTTTACAGATGTGGAAGCTAAGAGGTTATATGACTTGTGCAAGGTCACGTAGCAAGTCAATCACAGAGCTGGGAATAGAATCAATATATACTGATTTGCAGTGTGGCATTCCAGTCATTGGACTATGTGTAGAGAGCTACATTTTGATCTAAGTTACATTGGTACAAATCAAGAGTTGAACTTGAGCGTAGTTACGCCTTGTATAGAGTGGTGCAGCTGAGATCAGAATCTGACTCAGTCTCAATTCTGTAGTTTACATTTCTCCCTTTTTCATTTTGTTTCGTAAAATTCTTCAAGGACCCTGCAGGCTAATCTCTGAACTCTTCCTCAGTTGGGCAAATCAGGATCATCAAGTCCTGATTCACGTGAAGGAACAGCCCTAAGGATCTCATGGTGCCTGATCGCCAGTCTTCATACTGCCTCATTAAAGAAACACATACGTTTTGCATTTAAAGGTTTGTCTGCACAAATGCCTGTGTGCAAAAAATTATGCGTGTGTACAAAAAATGTATCAAGTGGATGGGCTGGAGTTGCACTCCTAGGCTTCTGGTGTGAAAGGAGTCCCAATTCAAAAGTTTGAGAACCACTGCTCTAATTACAGGATGCAGTAGTTAAACTTTCCCAGTCACATGGTTTCCTAACACCCAAATTTTAAGAAATCATACGGATGAAGTGGCTGCCATGTAATAATCCACTGCCAGACATTTAACTGGTACATTCATCCCACTGAAATTTGTTTTCTGATATATTTCTGAGATCCAAGGGCAACTCTCTTTGCTCTCATCATGGGCTAAAAATAATCTTTCTCCTATCTTGAACATAGATGATGCCAGAGCACAAAGTTCAAATGAAACATATATATGAAATGCTTATGGTGTTAAATTTTATAGCAGGATAATTCAAGATGTATTTATACAGGATTCCTTCAAAGTGGAGCCAACAGTCATTTTAAATTTAGGAAACTAAAGAGATCTAAGAGAAAAGTCCTCCTTCTGTCCTTAACCAGGAATAAATGAAATGCTAGTATAAACGAGTTCATTAATAGACAAAATGGTAAGTAATGCAAACCTACTGTATTCTTCTGAGAGTCAGCTACTTCTCAGTAGCTAGAAATAAATTTGTGGCCATTTCCTATCCAATATAAAACTCATAATGTCTCTGTTCACACTGGTTTTCAAATCATATTGCAGAAGTCAATACAAAGCTTTGGGTCATTGTTTTCACAATCTCGTTTCTTAGCAAAATTTGGAGCAACTGTTATCTCAGTAAATCTGAAATTTACATGATAGCAATTATACTATAACTTAATAATCTTACTTGGCCTGTATAGCTTTACCTTGACACTAAATATTCATTTAATGTCATTTAAACTTCAGATTGGTACAATAAGCGTGAAAAGAAAAGAAAATAGTCATAGCACAGCCAACGGAAAGACATTGGCCAAACTCAGCCCTAGTGTACATTTGGGATGTAAGCGACTAGTCGACTATCCGATAAGCATAAGCTACCTTTATCAGAGAGAGGCAGCAAGGATGGGAGCGGGGGGGAGCCAGTTTAAAAGCCAGTGTCCCTCAGCACCAGTTCCAAGGGTGAGGGGGCAGGGGCTCAGCAGGGAAACGGCATGAGTGGGGACTAAAGCAGTCCCCGCTCAACCGATTCCCACTGCAGCTGCTTCAGCCTTTGAAATATACAAGAGCGCCGCAGGGAGCACAGGGTCAGCGGAGAGTCAAGCAGTCCCCGCTGGCCCATATTCCCATTGTGGCCACTTCAGCCTTTGAAGTGTAAGCAGAAGTGGGGCTCTTATACATTTCAAAGTCTGAAGCTGCCACCTTAGGAACATGAAGCCACTAGGGACTGCTTGAGTCCCCGCTGGCCCAGTGCTTCTTGTGGACTGTCTCCAGGGTGCCACCTGCTTCCCCACTGCTGCCTCTATCGCAAACAGAGGCTGCTCCAGCACCGGCCTCTGTTTGCAATGTCTGCCGTAAACAGGGGCTACTGGACTCAGTGCGAGCCAGGACTGAGCAGTCCTGGCTTGCGCTAATCTCTTTGCCTCTGCATTTTAAATATAGTAAGAGTCCAGTGGCTCTTACTACATTTAAAATGCAGAGCTGCAGCGCGGGTAGCTCCCGGAGCCAGTCCCCAGCTCAGTCCCAGCTTGAGCTGGCTCCTGGAGTTATTCCCACAGCAGCTCCGCAGAGTGGTTCTATCAACTAATACCATTAGCCTGATAACCACATTTTAACATTCTTAGTGTACATGGGTGCTTGTCCTGTGACTTGCAATGGAATAGCAAGCAATTTTGCCGTGCTTTGTCAGGGCTGATTTGGGTATAATATGTGCCAACGGGATGTAGATTTATACTGAAACAGTGATAGGATAACAACACTGCTGGCCAATTCATGGTGCAGTAAAAGTGCCCCTTGGAGATAGGCTCTTTATGCACCCTTTTTGTTTTAAGGGAGTATAATAGTAGATCCTCTAAAGTAAGGATGGAGATTCTACCTCTTCATATGCGGCGAGGAGTCCGGTTAGTCTATAAGGTGCCACAGAAGTGTTGGAGCATAAGCTTTCATGGGGAAAGACCCACTTCGTCAGATGTGGTCTTTGCCCACGAAAGCTTATGCTCCAACACTTTGGTTAGTCTATAAGGTGCCACAGGACTCCTCGACGCTTTTGCAGATTCAGACTAACACGGCTACCCCTCTGATACTTGATACCTCTTCATATGGATTCATTATAGAGAGAATCCATCCTTGGACAGATGGGTGCTATGCAAGATTAACAAGTCTGCTTCTTGCTTAGCCATGGCTTCTTTGAATCTCCACTTGTCTTTTCACCATTAATTCAGGCTAGTTAAACAGCCTGTAGCAAAGTGAAACCCAGAGTGGCCCTGAATTCTGCATCCTTTCCAGTACTGGATCAGCTGTTGTCACTCAGAAATCATTCTTGCACGAGGATAAGTGCTTATTCTCAGATGCCAGGCTGAGAACAGGAATTATTCAGCCTGTTCAATTGACAGAAGCAGAAAAGTTTGGCTTTGCCTGTGCTCCTGTAGTTTGTAGCCCAGAGGAATGCTGGAGCTCAAAAGGACTCCTTAGAAAGCAGCCTTGGACAAAATACAGAACAGCAGAAGCATAGGAGAGAAGAAAAGGAGATGCACAAAAGAAATAGAGGAATAGATAGCAACAGAGCTAACATGACTCATGCCTGTTTTAGGAAGAATGGGAATGGGCATGAAAGGGTGAGAGGGTAATTCCCCTTCCATGTACCATTTGTTGTTTGTAGAGCTGCCACCAACATGTCAAGTAGGAATGGTTAAGCAGTATTGCTGGATTTTGTGATGTACGCACATGATGCCTGGGAACTGGACTGAGATTACCAAGCCATTTTACACAGGCCACTGATTTGTCAATCAGATGATGGCAGCATTTAGTCAGGACCATATTAAGCTGGATTTTAACCAGATACCTAAAATGAAAGTCTGTGTCTTTCACTACAAAGATATCCTGAGTCATCCAGTCCTCCAAGTACAGCACATGTACTTTCATGTACCGCTACCTCAAAGCACAGTTATGTGAGAATGGATTTCCTGAACGGGCATACATTTAAAGATACCTATTAGCTCACTTCCACTTGTCTTCATAAATAAGCCAAATAAGGGGTGGCCCTAAAATATGCAACTTGTGCATGTGAGGCAGTTAAAAGGGGATGCATATGTCAACCTCAAGCATGATTTATTTTTGCATGCCTTCTCTGACCGTTGCAATTTAACGGCTGTATTTTCCTCCAGCCTAAAAAACACAAAAAGTACAATTTTATCTGAGTCATTCAGAGAGAGGTGTGGAGCAATTGAAATAAGACTATCAATATAAATAAAAGTTTCATGGGGGTAGCCAAGTTAGTCTGTAACAGGAAAAACTTAAAAAACAACTAATAGTCTAGTAGTACCTTAAAGACTAACAAAACATATAGATGGTATCATGAGCTTTCGTGCGCACGAGCCACTTCTTCAGATGACCAGAGTGTTGGAAGTCCAGATCCAAGAATAAATAAGGGAAGGAGGGAGGGGGGAGAAGGAAAAAAAATTGAAGTGGAGGAAAAAAAAAAGACAGCGAGTAGATAAGCTTCAGATGCTCTGGTCTGTGAGGCAGTGCTAATGCCAATTGAATTGCATGTAATATTATGAAATAAAATAACTAATTTATTAAAATCTTATTGTGTATTGTATTTCTTTATATTTAGATCTGGAGTGAGAGTAAAGAGAACAGTGCAAGGGAGGGAGTGCGCTACAGTGACAAGCCAAGTAAGGGTTAATATTCCCGATGCTAAGAATAGTATTTCTTTTAGAAGTTTAAAAGAGTGAGTAAACCCTATGTACACTTTCTCTCCCTCGCACACACATTCACTCTTCTCTCCATGTAGTATCAGCCAACTATCTCAGTGCCAGTCACTGCTTTTTAGTACTAATAATACATTTAAAATATTTAGTATTTTGCAAACTGAAAATGCTTCACATCTTCCTCAGGATGCGCTGCACACCCCATGAGAGAAGTTTAAAAGGTATTGTGTATATATAGAGAGAGATGGGAAATCTGATTCACAATGAATTTAGGTGCCTTGCTCATGGCTACACAGGGAGTCTGTGTCAGATCTCAAGTTCTGTTAGCTACCCAGAACGTGGTCATGCCACTACCCTGCAGGAAGTGTTATTTTTAAAATCCACAGCTGAAACAGAAGCACACACCTTGACGTTCATAGGGCACACTGTGTCACAATATTTTGGTACGGTCTCTATCATTGTTATACTGATTTCTTTACCTCTTTAATTCCCGTCCTCCCTTCCTCCCCCCACCATCTCTTGTGGGGAAAGAACAGAAGAGATGCTGGTGTTTCCTTTTCATCTGTGACAAATCCTAGTTTGGAACCCAGGCTCCTCTCTTCTTGGCTTCCACAGGAAAAGTAGATCCTTGAAATTAATGGGAGCAGAGGAGAGTCAGGGCTGAATTTGCAAGAATCCCGAATGGATTAAATCCCAAACCTGTGACCCCTCTGGTCAGTGTCCTGTCATTGTACAGTATCAAGGAGGCCAATTACTTTCAGGAACCAGATGAGTCTTGGCATTGACACATGGAGCTGCAGGGGCCTGCCAGTACCTGCAGGTGGAAGAGGGGAGCCCCCCCTTCAGCCATCATTATCCTACTGTTAGCGGCAGAAGAGTGGATGGTGGGTTGGGGGGTCCTAACTGCTGCTGTGACATTCCTTGCGCACCAGTGAAAGGGCAAAAGACCTGTGGTGCCATCCTTTGCCTGCAGGGGCTAAAGAAGGGGTTTCCCCTGGCCACACTGCTGTTTTCCCAGGGTAGCTGAGGTGCTGGGCCACCACACTGCACTCCTGCCTACCTCCCAGGCAGCAGGTTGGGTTAGCTCCATCCAGTTTGCTTAGCAAGGTGGGTACGTGGACGGGTATTTCAAACGTGCCAAGCCAACGTGAGGCAAACAGCCTTTCCCCCTGTGGGGAACTGGTGCCCCCCTGGAGCAAGGATCCCAGAGATGCTGGCTTCGCCCAGTGCCTGAAGCAGGGGGCGTCCCCAGGAGGCGGGAGAACTGTCTTTGGGGCACTCAAGGGTTAAGTCATTTGGGATGAAGTCATTTAGTGCGGGGTCTCCCTCCACCTCCTCTGGCCGAAATCTCGGGTCTCCCCGGCCACTGACTTTCCGAAATCTGAGGGCACCAGGGAGAGGAAGAGGCTAGCCCGGGTTTGCACCAAGTCAGCGCCGGAGTGACTCCCCCGCGAGGGCTCCCACCAGTGTTTTGTGTTCAACAACTACAGCCACAACTGCAGCAGGAGGGAGGTGGGATTTAACCCTTCCCTGCTGGCAACTGAGCGCTGCCTCAGGCGCAAGGCAAGGAGGGACGGAGGGAGGGGGCAGCTGAGCCTGGCAAAACTCAGGGGTCCCGGCGCTTCTCTGGTTGAACGGCTTCAGTTCGGGTCCCGCAGCCCACCTAGGACTCAGCCCTCTCCCTGGGCTGGGTGGCAAGCAGCCCGGCGGGGCAGAGGCGGGGCAGGCAGGCTGTGGTCACCAAAGAGTTAAACAACAACAAAAAGCTGCTACAGTCTCCTTCGCAGAAAACCCGCGGGGTGGGGACCATCAGCAAAAGGAAACTTGGCTTTGTTTTGCAAGTTGAGTGCGCTCAGGGGCAGCCGCGATGCGGAGCGCAGGCAAAGCAGCGGCTGCAGAGACCGAATCCTCCTGCCTGAGCAAGGTAAGCCCTGGGCTCTAGGGACACCGCTTTGGGGTGCACCCCCCCTAGGGACACCGCTTTGGGGTGCATCCTCCCCCCCCCCCCCCCACACACACACTTAGAAATCAGCGATCGGGCTGAGCCTTCCCAGCCTAAAGGATGGGTTCCTGCCGCCAGAGCGCTCTGCGTGGGCAGCTCCGGCTCCCCTGGCTTTCCCCTGGGGTAGGTGCTGGTTTGTTACTCCTGGTTCTTGTGGAAGTGCCTCCAAGGAGCCCCGTGGCGCTAAGCGCCGTCCAGCCCCAGGCTGTGCTCTGTGGTTCTCCTTCGGAGGGGGGAAGACTAGCCCGTGTCCGCAGCAGCTGTCAACTGCTCAGCTGTGTTTGGCCAGTAGGCAAAGAACCCTTCGCAGTAAAACGCCCCAAATGTGGTAGTGAGATCAAGAATTGGAAAGAGAAGTACCGGTCTGATCATCCACTAGGTCTGTCTTGGACAGCATAGTAGGCATCTGGGACTCCACTGACCACTTCTCCACTTCCATAATCTTTTCTGCTTTCCTTGCGTTTTTAGCACAGCCAATTTGCTTTTATTTTCCTCCCACCCTGACATGGTACATATCATTGTACAAGCCTGATGAACTTACACTTTGGTGTTTATACTCAAACGGACAGTTGCCCATTCCCTTATTCCAGGGAGTTTTCTAATTTGATTTGCTTTCCTGAGTTTTACGCTGGCAACAACTTTTGTAAAGGATGATTTTGCCAAATTGAAGTGATTGGAGCAGCTTTCCTGCTCACAGGTTTGAGATGAGTCTCTTTACACACACACACACACACACACACTTCTCTCTCTCACACACACACACCTCGTTACCTCTTCTTAAGATGGCATCAATAAATTGCAGAACTGCCCCTCTCTCACAACAAAGTTTGAATTTTAATAGTGGAAAAACAAGTGAGGTCGTTTGAGTCAAGTGATTTTCATGCCAGGCTTGTTTTGTGAATTTTCAGTTCCATTTAAAACAAATCAAGGTCTTCTCTTTCTGAAGTTTGAACTTTTAAAATGTATTACCTATATCAAAAGTTTGAGGAATTGAGAGAGACAGATGGACCTTGTTTTTTCCACTGGCTTAGCCTGAGAGCTGGTGAGATCCGGACAGTGCAAACCCTAATGCTGCCTACTTATTAGTGCAAATCTGCATAAAGAAAATAAAGTTTATCAGATGAGCTTTATCTGTTCCATTTGCTGAGCCATTTTTTACTTGGTGCGGTGGAGAAGGATGAATGGACCTGACTGATTCATTTGTGAGCTCATATTTAAGCCTGACGTAGTGAAATTAACAGATTATTTTACACTGATTTCATTTTGCACCTTGTTTGCACACCTTCCTCTGACTCTGCTTTGTTTATGCCTCTGCTTCAAGGGCTGTGGTGTCTGAGGCTACCCCTGGGAGTACCAAACACTGGCATCTCCACCTCAAAGATACTGCCTCAAGGGTGGCTGGTGAGGTTTCTACTTGACTTCACCCTCTGGTGGGTGGCTGGAGAAGTGTCGCTTAGCTGGGAACCATGGGCTCCACCAGCAGCCGCCAGAAGAAGATCTTAAATGACACAGTCAGCGATTATGTCAACTCTGAAATCATTAAGAAACATTACAACTACACGGGGAAGCTAAATGAGAAGGCGGACAGTGGAATAAAAGTGACCTCAGTGGTTTTTATCATCATTTGCTGCTTCATCATCCTAGAGAACATTTTTGTCCTGCTGACCATCTGGAAAACCAAGAAGTTTCACCGACCCATGTACTATTTCATTGGGAATTTGGCTCTCTCAGACTTGCTGGCTGGGGTGGCTTATACTGCCAACCTTTTGTTATCTGGACATAAAACCTATAGCCTCACCCCTGCCCAGTGGTTTGTCAGGGAAGGCAGCATGTTTGTGGCTCTGTCAGCCTCTGTGTTCAGCCTGCTGGCCATTGCCATTGAGAGGTATATCACCATGCTAAAGATGAAACTCCACAACGGGAGCAACAGCTTCCGCTCCTTCCTCCTGATCAGCGCCTGCTGGGGCATCTCTATGATACTAGGGGGGCTCCCTATTATGGGCTGGAACTGTCTCGACCAGCTGCAGAGTTGCTCCACTGTGCTGCCCCTCTACCATAAGCACTATATTCTCTTTTGCACCACCGTTTTCACTGGGCTTTTGTTATCCATTGTCGTCCTCTACTGCAGGATCTATTCCATGGTCAGGACTAGGAGCCGCAGGCTGACGTTTCGTAAAAACATTACCAAAGCCACGAGGAGCTCGGAAAAATCACTAGCCTTGCTCAAGACAGTGATCATTGTCCTGAGTGCCTTTATTGCCTGCTGGAGTCCCTTGTTCATCCTGCTCTTGCTGGACGTGGGGTGCAAAGTGAAGGCCTGTTCAATCCTCTTCAAAGCAGAGTATTTCTTAGTACTGGCTGTGCTCAATTCAGCCACGAACCCTATCATCTATACCTTGACCAACAAAGAGATGCGGAGGGCCTTCATCAAGATCCTGTGCTGCTGCAAATGCCCCTCTGCAGATTCTGGGGCCAAATTCAAGAGGCCAATTATTGGAGGGATGGAATTTAGCCGAAGCAAATCCGACAATTCCTCCCACCCCCAAAAGGATGAGGGTGACTGCCCAGAGACAATCATGTCTTCAGGCAATGTCACCTCATCTTCTTAGAGGTATCCATTGGGGGCACGTTTCAAAGCCTCCCCTTTGAAACCCTACAGACAAGAAGCCAACTGCTCACTGTAGCAACTCCAGAAAGGTGGCCTAAGTGAGCAAGGTAGCATTAGTTCTGAAAACGCAAGCAGGGCACTTGCAAAGGGTGGAGTACAGGAAGTGGCACAGACTGTTCTGGCTTGAAACTATTTCCTTCTGAAGCATGTTTTGTCTTTGCACTGAGGCAGACTCAGGATTGCCAGGAGTATTCCTAACTCGGAAAGACTGATGCCTGGGTGAAATGGTGCCGTGTGTGTGCGAGTGCATGCGGGCATGAAAGGGAGAAGGAGGAAGGTGGGAAAGTGATTTTTTTTGGTGTGAAAAGAATGTGAAGTTATTATTTCTTTACTTGCAGAAAAAGCCCTGACACAAAAGATCTTTCTGTACCAAGTTGAGGGATGACTGCTATCCTGAGTCACAAGTGTTTGCCATTTGGTACACAGCAGGAAAGAGAATAAGCCAATGTAATCTAGATAACGGATAACCATAGGTTGGCATCACTTTCCTGAGTTTTTAGATGTAATAAGATTTCATCCGCAGAGTCCAAAGCTTTTCTTTTGCAAGATCAATTCTGTGAAGTTGTGCTGAAATTCCATATTACTTTTCAGATCATGAGCCAGACTCTGCATTCAATTGCACTCATATAACCCCAAAGACGTCAACAGGATTGCCTGGGAGGAACTCAGAATAGCATTTGGCCTCATAGATCTATTGATTGGTTACATTTAGTATGAAATAAATTACATGACCCTAAAAGTTACAGGATAAACCTACAGTTCATTTTCTCATTAACATGTGATACTTGACAAGCTGGTATCCAGTACTATTGGCATCAATGGGAGTTTTGCCTGAGTAAGGACAGAGTGAAAACTGAAAAATACCTTCAGGTTTTGGCTCACAGTGTTTCCACTGATTAGAAAATCTATATAAAATACCATGAAATTCAGAGAAATAAAAAAGGACCTTCGCAAGTCCAAGTGAAATGACTGGTGATATGACATAAAAATGCACTTCCATAACAAAATACAAGAAAACTTATTTTGTTTTCTATGTTTTAGAATGTTCACAATTTCAGCAAAGATGTCTGTATTTTATCAATTCACATAAGAAATACCTTTCATTTAAATGGAATGTTTCTATTACGGTATTTTTCTAATCTGTGTTAATGGGGTTGAATGTGTACAATGTATATAATTAACGAGATGCAGAAGTCTTCCAACACCTAGAACATTACTGTAATAAAAAATGCATCAGGGTAGCTGAACAATTGCTTAATGTACAGTTATTGGTGAAACCTAGAAATGATTTTCTGTAAAAATGTTGCCCCTGTAGTGTGATTTCCAGTGCAATTAAACTGATTTTCTCTTTGTTTTTAAAAAATAGTATTTAAAATGTTTCTGACTTTTATTGTTCAATTTGCACATAGCTTTATTGACTTCTAAACATTAATAAACTGATTTTTTTAAGATCCTGCTATCACTTTTTTGTTTGTTTTGTACTATCATCAAGATCTGGAGCATGATTTATTGATCACAGAAGTCAATGGAAAGAGTCACATTGATTTCAAGAGGCATTGGATCAAGCTGATTCTGCATGACATTTCTATTCAATTAAAGACTTAGAACCATAATGATACCTTTATTTATGAGGATACAAGAACATGAGTGTTAAGCTGCTCCAAAAGTAAAATGATGGGTGCCAATAAAAAACCTGGATATATCTATGCTCCGGAGCAAGAAACTTCACTATGGCAAATAATGGAGAGGTGGAAACACCACTGCAATTACTATTCAGAACGAAATACCATGTAATTTAGGAGAACATGATTATAAATTAACATACATATTAACCAATCCCATATTATGATTTATGTTTACATTGACACTGGGGGAAATGTTAAACAAGTTATGAATTTTGTGCTGAGCTTATTACAAACATCAAGAAGGTTTATATTTAAAATATAGTGTCAGAGCCTCAAGTGGTGGAAATCAATGTCTCTCTACTGATTTCTTCAGCTGAGGATCTGGCCAATGTTTTTGAGTAACTACTGTATTTCAAGATTCAACTCTTTTGTTTCCCCTATTGCTGCCATTCTCCTGAGGTAGTACTTAAAAAGTTTCATTGAGCTTATACAGGATACAGTTGGGGTGTAAAGATAAACCTCACCTTCTTATACAGTACGTCATTTCTGTGCAAGGTTTACTGTGGGAAACTGAAGCCTACTAACCGAGGAAGGCTTTAGGTCAGAACCTCTCACTTCCTGAAGGAAATTCCAAAAATGCCCTGAAAACAAAAGAGTGGAAACAGACTGGAATTTCTCTCCGTGTGTCTGCCTATACGGAAGGAATGATTTAATGTACACTTACTTCCTAGGCTTTTGAATGAGTGTCCCGAGGAAAGCTGGAAAAAATGTCACATCTGTATTTGTGCGAAAGATAAAACTTTTCTTGGCTTCGACCTTCATTCTGCCAGTGAGGTAGGGTACAGATAGGCCATAAGAAACATAAGCTAAATCCTCTCTGTCTCGTTTATTCCCATCCCCATCGTTCAAAGGGCTGGAATGAGGAATATTCACTGCTTAAGTCCTCAGAATGAGAACTGATGCAGTCCAATAGATTGAGCAACTGATGGAGATTTAGGTTCTATGTCCAACTGCTGTGTGGCCATGGGCAAGTAATTTTGCCTTACTATCCCCTTGTCACCCCCTCTTCCCTTTGTCTGGCTTGTCTATTTAAGTTGTAAGCTCTTTGGGTCAGGGACTGTCTCTCATGATGTGTTCATACAGTGGGGGCCCAATTTTCGTTGAGGCCCACTAGCTATTACTGTTTTAATACAGTAAATAGAAAGTGATCTGTTGGCCTCTTACTAACCCTCTGTACATGGGAGTATATCAGTCTAGGGCGGGGTGCTGGTGAAAAAGCACCTAATTAGCCCCTGCTTCCCCCCCCTCCAGAAACTGGTGAGTCCAGCAGAGGGAAACAGCACCCACCCTCTGGGCTTCAGCCTCTCTAAAAAGGCTCCTTCTGATGACCTTGATGCCTTCCTGGTTACCTTTGAATGGGTGGCCCTGAATGTTGGGTGAGACAGGACAACCTGGAGCCTGCACCCCATATGTTGATGGGGAAGAGCAAGCAGCCTATATGGCTCTGACGGATGCGTTGGCCAGGGACTATCACATAGTAAAGGCAGCCATCTTGGATTGTCTGGAGCTTTTATCTGAAAAGTACCAGAAAATGTTTCAGTCAGCTGGGTGGACAGGTGGCGTGCAGCCCCAGGCCTATGCCCAAACAGTGGGACAGATCATGGACCAAGTGATCCTGGAACAGTTTGTGTGGGGCCTCCTGCACAATGGAAGTCAATTTCCATTGAGCAAAATCTTCCTAATTTTAGTGACTTGAGAAGAAGTCGTAACATTTTATTTTTTAAACACAAGTGGGTCTGGCTGTAGAGACACCAAATAGGCATACAAGAAGTTGCTGTCAAATTGACAGAGGAATATGTGGAGGCATTGGACCCTGTGAGACCAAGAGGGAGGGATTGTCTGGTGATGGACTGTGGCATCACTGAGTTCTGTGATTGGACCAAGGTTTGGGGATGTAGGTTAACTACCATTCCTGTGCAGGTGGGGAGAAAGCTCCAGAGGGGATTGGAGGATATGGCCTCAGCCTACTCTCTCACACAGCTTGGCACTTGGTAAAGCCACATTGGCTTATCCCTGGAGAGAGGGTGCTCTTTAAATGCATCCTTGGGGGTGAGGAGTATTGTCCCATGGGCCAGGTGCCTGTGAAGATACAGGGAATGTTTGTCTGGAAACGGCTGGGAGTAGTAGAAATGTTGTCCTACCCTGTGGTCCTGGGGATGGATTGGGACCCTGCCCCTAACTGGAAAGACAGCATGGGTAGGAGACCAAAAGAGAGAAGGAGTGAGAGGAACCCAAAGGGGGAATGAGGCCCCAACAGTGGTGGACCCTGGGAAAGAGGGGGGCCCCCATGACCCTCAGAGGAAGAAGACAGAAACCCTAGACCAGGGATGGGGAACCTATTTTAAGGTCAGGGGGTGCTAATCCACAGAAAAATCAGTTGGAGGCCACACACAAGTGAGAAGCAAAACCAAAACAAACAAACCAAAAAACCTCAAACCCCTTTCTCCTCAGTCAGGCAGCCTCTGACTGAGGAGAAAGACACTCCCCACATTCCCCTCCCACACCAGAGCCTTGATGGGCCCAGGCTAGTAGATTTTGTGTGCTCCAGTCCCATGGGGGGACAGCGTGGGGCTGGAACACCATCCCCAGATCCCTAATGCTGAGGCAGAGCCCTGCACCTCAGGGCCCAGACCCAGGCAAGCTGGGGGATGCATCCGGCCCTTGGGCCTTAGGTTCCCCACCCCAACCTAGACAACACAGCTGAGGTCAAGACACGATGTGAGTTACAGACAGGGGACCGGAGCACCCTGAGCTGGACCACCCAGGGGAGGGAATGCCAGAGAGGAAGAGAGGCCAAAGGAAGCCCCAAGAGAAGCCTCCAAAAAGGGGAGCCCAAACCTTAATAGATCAAGACCCAGAGCCTGAGGCACTGGGCAGCCTGGGTGTGGTTCGCCTCAGGGTTGTGACTGGTGTGATGACCCCTGGGAACACCTGGACTTGTGGGATGCCCCATCTCCTATCCAATGCACCTTTTGGCTGTGTCTACACTGGCGGGTTCTTGTGCAAGAACATATTGCGCAAGGGTTCTTGTGCAAGAACATGTCCACACTGCCATGTGCTTTTGTGTAAGAGCATCCATGGCAGCATGGACGCTCTCTTGCGCAAGAAAGCTCTGATGGCCATTTTAGCCATAGGGCTTTCTTGCACAAGAAACCCCTGCCGCCGCGTCCACACTGCCCTCTTGCGCAAGAGCTCTTGCGCAAGAGAGCTTACACTTGTGAGAAAAGAGCGTAACTCTTGCGCAAGCAGCCCTGTCTTCTGACGCCGTACTGTAAATCTTCTTGCGCAAGAGTGGGCAGGCAGTGTGGACACTCTGTGGGTTCTTGCGCAAGAGTGGGCAGGCAGTGTGGACACTCTGTGGGTTCTTGCGTAAGAACCCGCCAGTGTAGACATAGCCTTTGTGGGTGGGGGATGCCAGAACCACACAGGGACTCCTGTAGGTGGGTTGGAAGGGCTTCCCCACAGTAACTCCCCAGGCAGAGGAAGTCAAGGCCAAGCAAGATCATGGCTGGCACTGGCTAAGCAGGGAAGTGTGTTTTGAAGTGCCTGGTACAAGAGCACCTAATTAGCTCCCTTCCCCTCAACTCCAATCAAGAGGAACAGATTGGGGCTGGTGGAAAAGTCTGATGCCTGCTTCAAGATTGGCAACACCTGCTGCCTGAGGAGCCACAAGCTACGAAGGCTGGGAAGGAACCAGCCGGCAGGATGGGCCGGGAGGGAGAAATGAGTTAGGGAAAGCGCCTAGCTAGTGACTGACTCTACCTAGGAGTGGTGAAAAACCCTGTCAGATTGAATTTAGCTGGACAATGGTAGTAGGTGTAGAAGTAAAGACTTCACTTAGTTTATGCGGCTAAACAGACAGTTTTATTGGCCAATAAAAGCAAAGTGAGCCAAACGAGGTTCAAGCAAAGCCGGGCCACGTGAGACTGCTAATACAATCAATCCTAGTATTTTTATACCCTTAACCAAACAGTATGATGTCAGGGCATCCAATTACAGAAATAATCAATTAGACTAGGAAAAACAAAGCCTTATTAACAAGATGGCGGACAGGTACGAGGGAGTACCTCTCCTCTCTGAACCAGCCCAATTAACACATTTCAATAGCACATCTGCCTTGGCCTGGTACATGGGGTGATAGAAAGTTTACTTTGGCCTACATGCAAAGGCAAAAAGCTGAAATGGTTTTTGCTATACAAGATGGCTTTTAGCTAAACATAAAATGGTTTCTACATAGGGAAACTGAGAGGCTATGTCTACACTGGCGCAATCTTGCGCCAGAGATATGCAAATGAGGCTAAGCGTGGAATATCGCCGAGCCTCATTTGCATAGCACGATGAGCCGCCATTTTTAGAAGAGGTTTGCGCCAGAAGGAGCTGTCTACACTGCCCTTCTTGCAAGAAAACCTCTTGCGCAATGCCACTACGCTGATTATTTTCAGGAATGACGGCATTGCGCAAGAGGGTTTTTCTTGCACAAGAAGGGGCAGTGTAGACAGCTCCTTCTGGCGCAAGAGCCTCTTCCGCAAAATTGGCGGCTCATTATATATGCAAATGAGGCTTGGCGATATTCCACGCTTAGCCTCATTTGCATATCTCTGGCGCAAGATCGCGCCAGTGTAGACATAGCCAGGAGGATTAAAGGACGTGGGGGTTGCACTACATTGATGCCTTCTGAGGGTCATTTGGGAGGGCATGAGGCCCCGAGAAAGAGGGCTGGTCTTGTGGCCATTATACAGCCTCTCTGAAGAAACTCTCTTGATACAGATGACAACTCATTTTCTGCTAGTCAGGTCATACCTGCTCATCTTCAAAGAGATTCATACTTTAGAGACCCCCCACATCTCCCCTAAATGTCCCCCTGTCTGGGAATAAAGGTGATATATAAAATAAAAACTTGGGGTCCATGCCAGGAGGTGAGACATACAGATCTACTGACCCCCTTTCTTTCATTTCCATGTGGGTTCCCTAGACCAGTGAAACCTATTAAAATAAACAGATTTCTGCCTGCTTTTGAGCATTCTGCCCTGAAAAGTTATGCTGGCGAACAGGCCCCTTCCAACTTCACACTCCTGCTCCCTGTAGAATGTGAGTCAAATCCATTTCACTTTCATGGAAAAATAAGTTTGTTGCTGATTTATAGTCCTGTTAGCCTGGCTGAGCCAATGCAGCAACAAGAGAGGGCACTGGATTGTATTCCTTCCTGTGGAACATCAACAGAATTTTACATTGCATTCTAATTAGTTATGCAAAGCCACTGGGTTTCACAAGTTATGAAGGGCTGGGATCTGGCCCCTTCAATGTTTGGTTTCTGGGCCACAAAGGGGCTTGAAAAGAGCTGGATTTGGTATCAGGCTAGTCCCCTAGTGCAGAGAGTACTGTAGATGAGTTAGTGTGAGCAAAATTCCTGTGCTATCCTCCTGTAGTGACCAGTGTTTGTAGGCAGGCCCGGCCTTTGGGCAAGGTGAGAGAGGCGGTTGCCTCCAGCCCCGTCCATTCGGGGCCCCGCGCTGCCCAGCTCCCGGCCTCGCCCACCCAGCTGCTCACTCGCTGCCTAGAATGGGACCCTGCGGCTCAGCCACGCTGCCTTGCGCCCCACAAACTCTTTGGCTGGGCCTGTTTGTAGGGGATGGTAGTGAGCACGCTCAGGAATGGAGGAGCTATAACCAGAGTGCTCTACACTTCAGATGTTTGGGGCCAATGGAGAAGTCAATGTGGGATGTTCAAAGTTATGCTAAGGAAAAGCAATTGCTACAGCTGCTGTAAAATATGATGAGAACAGGGGCCAATACCGAGGAGGCACAAAAGTAGCTATGATCTAGACATCATCCAACCCCCTAGACAAACCTTCCCCACCCCAGCTCCAATTCACTCTCTGACATCCCTCATTGTAACTACCTAAAGAGCTAACGGTTTTCCAAATACACAGGGAGAATGGCATTCTCTTTGGACTCTCACACTAGCTTTTTTCTTTCCGACATTTAATTTTGTCTGCCAGCCAGTGTCCAGCCAGTGCCAGTGCACATTCCATTAGAAGTCCCCTCTATGGAAGGTGGAATTGCTACCCATGGCACCTGCTCTCTCCCAGTTCCAGAATTCACAGCAGGGTGAGCTGTCCTCCAGGCAGCCACTATGCAAAATGAACTCAAGGCAATAGACTACGCTTAGTGACTTTGCCACCCATGTGTATGCAATCTGTTACACTTGCATAGATTATAGAGGTCACAGAGCGTAAGTGTCGTAAGCAGTGCAAGTGAGGAAAGAAATGAAAGAACAGGACGTATTGCATATTTCCATCTGTACTTTCACATGACGCTCTGGTGCAAGGATCTAATTTTCTCCTCAAATTAATTCTTTTCATTGCAGATGTTTTACTGCAGTTCTGTGTGTGGTTATTACTTGTGGTTATGTAAACAGACTGGCTATTATAAGTAAAATTTGGGGGGAAATTGAAATTAGTTTGTCTGTCAGCTGTGAAAATGAAATAAACACTGCGGGAACCCAGTCATTGGACTTTTCATTTTCAATGCCACCAGAGTTCTCTGCTCTGGCAGCAAACCCCTTAGGAGCTCCACTAATATTAATTCTCCTGAAGCACTTTACCACAAAGTGCTGTGCACAGACCCCTAAAGGGCACCCTTCAACTAGCCTTTTTAGACATGAAAAGTGAAAATTGACAGCCATGTGTCTTCGGATGAAGAGCACATGAAAGTTGTAGCTTTGGGGATTACAACTGACATTCCCAGTATGGGAAGGATAGCACAGGATGATTAAACAAGCAATACTGATGTAATGTATACCCCCCCAAGCAAAGTCAGTCTTGGCAAAACAGGGTGGAATTCCAATAAAAGGCCATAGGAATTCAGCCCACTTTACCCAGAGCTGTGCATGAATCTCGAAATCAGTGTTTCTCACAGTGGTCCACGAAGCCACTTGAGAAACCTGTTAACTGGCTGCGCCAGTTTATTTACTGGCACCACGGCCAAGGAGCCTGGCGGCTCCTAAGGGAGCTGCGGGAAATGGCGTCCCGGCCCACGCTGCTTCCCACGGCTCCCCTTGGCTGCACATGGTGAAACAGAGTCAATGGGAGCCACGGGGATCCTTGGCCATGGCTCCGGTAAAGAAACAAACTAGCGCGGTGAGTTAATGGGTTTCTCAAAGTGGTTTTGCGGAGCACTTTGAGAAACACTGCTCTAAATGTATGTCTACATCGCAATGAGACACCTGCATCTGGTCCATGCCAACTGGCTGAGGCTAAGGGGCTGTTTAAGTGTGGGACAGTTATTCTGGATGGGGCTGCATCCCATGCTCTGGGACTCTCCTGCCTCACAGGATCCTAGAGCCTGTTTGAGCTCAAACATCTACACCACAATTAAGCAGCCCCTAAGTCCAAGCCCTAGTCAGCTGACATGAGCCAACCATGGCTTTTCAGTTGCAGTGTAGACATACCCAAAATATTCAGTGTTTAACCACTGATATATTGATGCTAGTTGAAGGTTTAAAGGTCTTGATTTTGCTCTGTTGAAGTTAATAGGAATTTTAGCGTTGCTTCAGTGGGAATATCATCAGGCCCATAGTGAAAAACAAAGATCCACTGGGTTGCTTGAATATCACTCTTTAAAAAATATCTTACCACTGCATTCACTTACTTGTTAGTGATTACAGAATTTCTCTGCTATGCACGAGTAAAGTTGATTGTGCCTGGGAGTTTCAGAATGAGACGGTATGACCCTGAGCCCCACCCTTCACACACCCAAATTAACTGTTTTCAGAAACAAAAGATCTTCATCAGCAAAAATAAATGTGCTTTGTTCACTTACAGTTGAGAGGTTAAAGTAAACTGAAATGAATCAACAGGAAGGACTGGCAAGAATTTTCATATTGACAGTCATAAAGGTATATTGAAAGACAAAAATCCTTTAATCTATTGAGATTGTTCATCTGATCTTCACATTCTGGGGATGCTATGTTGTACTCAAACAATACAGTTTTACTATAGTGGGTTATCAAACCCTTGAATATATTAAAAAAAGCAATACTATACCACGTATTAACCTCACAGACCTCAGGGAGACTTTAAACTTCGGGGGGGGGGGGGGGGGAAGGGGAATACTAAATAATAAAGAGAAGCAGCATTTTTCTTCTGCACAGTAACGTTTCAAAGCTGTTGTAAATCAATGTTCAGTTGCACACTTCTGGGAGAATAACAGTGACATTTTGTTCAGAGTTACAAACATTTGACTTGATAAAGAACCTCCATTCCTCAGCTGTTCAGAACTCTGTAAGGTATTGCACATTTTGGGTAAACATTCTTAAGTGTTTACACAGTTTATTTTTAGACATTCTAACACTTTTCACACCATGTTCTAAATAATACCTTCTCAGAATACCATGTATTTGCATGAAACAAAACAGGGTAATGCACCTAAAAAGCACAACATGCAGAGTCTTTTTCAGCGTTATTTGAATGGAGATAGTAGACCATATTCAAGGCCCTGGTCCCTCTGGGGTACATAAACCTAAATTATATCACAGTGATCTTGGATTTACGCGGCTTTGTCCTATTTAACTGTGTCCCACTCACTGCCCATACCTCTGTCCATTGCCATCTGGTTTAGCAGAAACCGAGAACCTACATTCCTTTGTTGATCTGAGCCTTTATAGTTTTCAGTGCTGATCTTTTTAAGAGCACAGGAATGGGGATTTGTTTGATTTCTCCATGCTCCCCAAATAGTCCCTTTACTGTTACAAACCTGCTGAGCTATGTGTGGCTGAGTCAGCTAAATGCAAAAATAGAAGTTCTAAATCTAAATAAATTAGATGGCACATAAGCTGATCATTAAAGCAATGTCCCTTGTGCTATTTTCATGGCTGTTTTCAGTTTTACATTTCCCCAGATATTCAGAATCTTTCACACATTTTGTGGAGAAAACACATTAAAACGTCGTCAGAGGAAACCTGGAGGTTTTTCAGAGAGAAACATGGAAGAATTGAGCTTCCCAGCCAATGGGAACTGTGGGAACAGCAAACCATGGCCAACGGGAGCTGTGGGAGGCCATATCTGTGGACATGCAGGGATAAAGTGTCTGGCAGCCTGCCTGGGGCTAACCCTGGCAAATCCTATCTGGCCCTTGGGCTGCTTATCACCCACCCCTGTTCTAGCATCAGAAAGGCATGGGAGGCAGGGGTGGGATACAAAGGGGGCAATTGCCCCAGGGCCCAGGGAATCAAAGAAGCCCGGATCTTCAGACCACTGCCGCAGCTACTGCAGCAGTGGCAGTGGCTGGAGCTCCAGACCCCTTTAAATTTCTGCTGGATCACTGCAGCGCCACTCCATGCGGCTCTGAGGGCTTGGAAGGGGGCATGCTGTGGTCGGTGTTAAGGGCAGACTGCCCTTGGTCCAACCTCTTCCCCCAGAGGCCCCTGCACTTACTTTGTCACCGTTAGGTTCCAGAGTTCACCCCTGTCTGCATGATTGTTTTAGGTTCTCCACAGATGCAAGCATTGGTCACGTTTTAAAGTTTCCTTCAGAAGCACAAGGGTTAGAAATAATTTTTTTAAAACCCCAAAGCTTACATTCTGCACTGCAGGCCATACTAAGGTGGATCTGAAAACTATTGTTCTGAGTTGCAGAGTTCAGCCATCACACTACATTTGAATCAATACAATTTTTTAGCATGTGTCAGTCATTTAGATTTTTCTTCTCCATATACCTCATATGGCATGAAGAGGCAGACCACTGCATTGCTCAGGATCACCATTTAAAATGGCACTCTAGATCTGGCTTTCCTATTCCAGGTGGACATGGAAAACCAGTTTTTAAAATGACCAGCAAGTTTGGTGGGTTTTGTTGTTGTTTTAAAGATCTTTAAATTCTTCAAGTAAGCTTGATTTCCCCATCACAACACACTCGTTCCCACAAGAGGTACAAGTGCATGTCAGTGAAAGCCTCTTTCCATTTTGTAAATTACTGACTCATTATCTTCATGAAAAGCCTCCCAATGCAAGAGATACATCAGCAGACTCTGCATTCCCACCTCCTACCTCCAAATGGTACAAGGGCACAATTGTAATCAGTGAATACCACTAGGCTACAGTGAACACAGTAAGGAAAACTTCAAAGAAGCCTGCTCTCTGTAGCTCAGTGATTCAGGGATCAGAATTCTAGCAAGTTTTATTTCTGCCAAGGCAGAACAGAGCAGAGCCAGGAGAAAACAACACAGGAGGGGAGGGGAAAGGAAAATACAGAAGAGAAAGGTTGAGGGGAGGGAGACAGGCAACAAAATACAGGAGATGGTAAAAGTAAACAGAAAGAAAATGGGATCATAAAATAAATTAGAGGGGAGCAAAAGGATAGCAGCAGGCAGGGGAGGAAGGGGGAAATCAATGATTTAACTAGTTTTGAAAATGGACTGGATTGCTCAGAGGAATTACCTTTCATCTCCTAGTCAATGGCTAATCCAGTCCAGGTCTTTGTGGTAGCTGAAAGTTATTATCATCTGAGGGCTGGTTGGTTTAAATCCTGTTCCTAGCGAACAAGCAGCTACTTTACAATGGCAGTGATTTGTACCTTGATGACAGAGATGAAGGAGTGAATAGCTGTAAGTCCATCACATATAACAAGCATTAAATCCACACATGAGACTAAAATGTTCCAACATTGCCCCCCTCCCACTGAGACACTCAAATTAAGCACTTTCTACATACCTGTTATATGCTCCCAAGTGCTGGCTTGCATGCCCAAATTTAGGATGTGGGAATCCTAGAGAGAAACCCATGTTGAAAAACTAGGCTCACAATTTTAAAAAATGTCTTTGGTATTTAAACAGTATTTTAAAAAGAATGTCATTTAAAAAATACCTCAAAAGTTCAGATAAAGTCTAATTTGAAAAACTCTTGATGAAACTGTCTCTTGTTTCCCAAGACTGAGATTTTGGTCTGTGTGTTGAGTGAATTTCATCTGAATAATTTTATTGCATTTGGTATTATCCACTCCACTGTAACTGTTCTATCAGTAGGCCGGAATATTGTGTCTCCAGTTTTCCTTGGCTTTGTTGGGAAAAGGCTGTGCTCAGTGAGTCTTTTATGTTAGTTCATCTTATTACAGCTTTTATGCTTTGTTAGTCTTCCCTGGATCCTCTTCAAGGCCTCCGCATTTTTCAGCGAGGTAGTAAAAAGGAAAAAGACACCCTTCTGCACCGTATTATTAATGAATCTGAGCAAGACCTGCTTTTGCTGACAGATTAGTTTGATTTCCAACTAGAAATGCCATATTATTTTATTTATACAGATAAGAAAATAATCTTTGTTCTCCTCTCAATTCCATTAGTTAACTATTGTGAAAAAAGTGCTTTGGCAGGAAAAACCGGGCACTGTAAACTTTTATCTTAAGTCCTGAGCAATCACTAGTGGGAAATTCAAAAGTGGTTTTAACTCTTTGTGGGACGGATTTGTAGACCAGTGCTGAATGGCATCTCTGTGAGGGTATGTCTACACTACAAAGTTAATTCGAAATAACAGCCGTTATTTCGAAAATAACTTTAATAGCATCTACACATACAAACCACTATTTCGAAATAAATTCGAAATAGTGGAGCCCTTATTTCGAATTTGGTAAACCTCATTCTACGAGGAATAACACCAAATAGCTAATTCAAATAAGCGCTGTGTAGACACTTATTTTGAATTGGGGCCTCCAGCCCTTCCCAGGAGCCCTGGTGGCCACTCTGGGCACAACCAGGAAAACTTGTCTGCTCCCCACTCAGCCCCAGAGCCCTTAAAGGGGCAGACTCTGGCCACAGTGCCTGTGCCAGTTGCCAGCCTGCCAGCACACAGCCAGCAGACCGTGCACCTGGCACAGCATGAGCCAGCAACCCACTGCCATGCAGCCCTCCACTGCTCCCCAGGACCAGGCTGGCGGCTTTCAGGAGCCTGCCAGGGGCTGCAAAAGGCGGGCACCTTCCTGGTCTAGTGCGGAGATCGTGGGCCTCATTGAGGTTTGGGAGGAGGCCTCCAATGCCCATGATCTCTGCACTAGGTGCAGGAATGTGGCCGTCTACAGCCACATGGCTGCCAGCCTGGCCACCAGAGGCCACATGCGCAGCCATGAGCAGGTGCGCAGCAAAATTAAAGAACTGCAGCAGGCCTATGCCAGAGCCTCCCAACCAGGGGCTGACCCAGAGGCCTGCCTGCATTATGAGGCCCTGGACCGCATCCTGGGGGGTCAGACAGTCTGTACCCCCTGGTCGTCATCGACCCCGGGGCAGAGGGCCCTGCCCCTGACACAGGGGAAGAGAAGGAAGAGGAGGACGATGGCAGCCAGGAGCCTGCAGGGAGCATGCCCTGCACCCAGGACCCCCGAGCCGAACCGGAGAGCCCGTCAGCAGCCTCATCCGAGGCCGAGGAGGCCTCCACATGTGAGTGCCATCACGGTCCCCTTATGCGGCGGGAGGGGGGAAGGGGGAGAGGCCCAGCGACCATGCACGTTGGCCTTGACAACCTGTGCATCTGCCGTACCATCCAGGACATGTGGCCCCAGCTGGGTACCATGCAGGGGCCCTGGCCTGTTCCCCACACGCGTCTACGTGTGAAGGCACATGACAGGCTCTTGACCCCGGGGAGAGACACTGCGCACTGTCCTCCCTCCAGATGCCCCCTCTACATGGAGGCAGGGCACATCTCCCCTCCCCCACACCACACCACACCATAGGCAGCACAGGGGCTGGGGTGCAGTCCTGGGCCAGCTCACACTACCGGGGATAGCAGGTGTGGAGACCTGCCATCCTCACCTTGCAGAGGGGGCTGGGTTTCACCCACTGTGTCTCAAGGGAGAACTGACCACTTCTCTTGTTTCACCGCAGCCACAGCACCTGCGAGTGTAGGACGCACCACCCTGCCTGGACCATCCACCCGCACCCAGGCCAGCAGGCGCACCCGCAACCTGGAGGAGTTCCAGAGGCAGCAGCTGTGGTTGCAGGGATGGCAGGTCCACAGCCAGGAGCAGTGGGTATAAGAGGACCTGCAGCTGTGGCGGGAGAGCTTGCGGGAGCTGCGGGAGCAGGGCTGTGCCCTCTGCGAGCACCTGCAGGCCCTGGCGGACTGATTGCTGCCTCCTGGTGCTCCAGCTCCTGCGACCACCCCAGCTATCGCTCCTGCTCCCACCCCTGCTCCCCTCCCGCTTCTTCCGCGCCCCAGGAACCCAACCAGGGGCTGACCCAGAGGCCTGCCCCACCCTCCATACCCACTCCCCCCCGGGAACGCCGAGGCCCCCGCACCGGCAGTGCTGCGAGATGGGAGGGCCGGCAAGACCCCCAACCCTGAGCTTCCTCCCCTTCCTCCCTCGCCTCCCCCTTCCAGTTCCCTCCTCCCAGGTTTCCCCCCTCCCCTCTCCCACCCTCATTCCTCCCCTCCCCTCACCCCAGTTATGTTAAATAAAGAGTTTTTTTGTGGCAACACAGGTGTTTTGATTGTATATCAGGAAGGGGGGTTAGGGAGGGGAAAGGGGAAGGAGGTGGGGGTGGAATGTAAGGCACAAGGCCCCAGTGGGGCACGCCAGGGGGATTTCAGTCCTCGTCCGCCTGGAAGCTCTCCCGCAGGGCTTCCCGGATGCGGACAGCCCCCCGAAGGGCTTCCCGGCTGGCAGCCGTGCGGGGCTGTGCGTACTGGCCAGTCAGGCGGTCAGCCTCTGCCATCCAGGCTGGCAGGAAAGCCTCCCCCTTCCTCTTGCATAAATTGTGGAGCACACAGCACGCTGCCACCACGTGCGGAATATTGTGCTGGGAGAGGTCGAGGCAGGTGAGGAGGCACCTAAAGCGTGCTTTCAGTCGGCCAAAGGTCCCCTCGACCACGATGCGGGCCCTGCTGAGCCTGGCATTGAAGGCCTGCCGGGAGGGACTGAGGTGTCGCATGTAGGGCTTCATCAGCCAGGGCCACAGGGACGCTGTAGGGGGTAGGCTGCATCTCCCAGCAAGCACACTGGCATGTCCACTTCCCGACCCTGATGTGGCGGTCGGGGAAGAAAGTCCCGGCATGCGGCCTCTGGCACACGGAGGAGTTGCGGTACACCCTGGCATCGTGTGCCTTGCCGGACCACCCCACATTAATGTCCGTGAACTGGCCCCGGTGGTCAGACACGGCCTGCAGGAGCACGGAGAAGTACCCCTTACGGTTGATGTACTGGGAGGCCTGGTGTTCCGGGGCATGGATGGGGATGTGCCATCCATCACCCCCCCACAGTTGGGGAAGCCAAGGGCGCCGAACCTCTGGATGATCGCGTCTGGGTCGGCAAGGCGGACCACCCTGCGGAGCAGCATCCGGTTGATGGCCTTGACCACCTGCAGAGAGACATACCAAACCGCGAATCACTGGGGTGCCCGGGTGGCTGGGAGTGTTGGTTCCCTGGCACTGCCCCACGCCCCACTCCCAGGAGCAACCCCGCTGCGATCGTGGCCGCAGCGGGCGGCGTGTATTACAGCCGGGACATACCGAACCCTCCCGTGCAGGGCACTTTCGCCTCCTCCCCTGTTTTCCTGGGGCGGCCCATCCCCTCCTTGCAGTCCCCCTCCGCCCCAGCCCAGTGGCCGGTGAATGCCATACCTGCATGAGCACTGCTCCGACGGTGGATTTCCCCACGCCGAACTGGTTCCCGACGGATCGGTAGCTATCCGGCGTGGAGAGCTTCCAGAGGGCGATGGCCACACACTTCTGGAGGGGGATGGCGGGCCTCATGCGAGTGTCCCGTCGCCGCAGAGCAGGGGCGAGCCACTCGCAGAGCTCCAGGAAGGTGTCCTTCTTCATCCTGAAGTTCTGGGTCCACTGTTGGTCTCCCCAGCGCTCCAGGATGATGCAGTCCCACCAGTCGCTGCTGGTGTCCAGACGCCAGATGCGGCGGGGCACGCTGGCATCCGGGTGCTGCTGCAGCTCCTCCACGGCCCCCAGGGAGGCCAGGGGGAAGGGCAGGGGGCTGACGTGCACCAGATGGTGCCAGGCAGCCTCCAGCCATTGCTGCAGGCTTGCAGCAGCAAGTCCAAAAACTGGAGCAGAATGCCCAGGGCGAGCTCTGGCTCCATGGTGCCAACTGCGGCGGCGTCCCCAATGGGAACCACCGACACAGGCAGGCAGAGAGGAAACTGCTTTGCTGTCCCTCGGCGAGGTAGGCAAGCAAGTGAAAAAGCTGAGAACCGGCTGTCCAGGGGGGTTCCTTTAAGCACGAGCCTCAGATAGCCTCAGACAGCAGCCACACAAAGCAACTACTGACCTGATGCCCTGCTGGAACCGGTTTCAGCTGCCCTTAAATGCGACCCAGCGTCCAATCAGTGTGGATGTGCTATTTCAAATTAGCAAAACTCTAATTCAAATTAGTTTTTGGGTCTAGATGCGTTATTTCGAATTAGCTTATTTCGAATTAACTAATTTGAAATAAATTAGTTCAAATTAGCGCTGTAGTATAGACATACCCTGATAGTTTAAAAGGATTTCTTCTAAAAGTGCTGTTCTCAGATTACCCCGATCACAAGAAGAAACCACACACCAGTTACAGATGATTTCTTATCTGGCATGAAACCAACACTAAAGGTGGTGGTGTGGTGGAAACACAAAACATTTAATGCAGAGTTTGGTAATCAACCCACATGTATTCACAGTGCAATAGGCACCTCAAAGGTCATCTGTTTAGAAAATAACTTGAACATAGTTGTAGTGTTGCAGGCTCTCCTGAAAGTAAATAGAAAATAAAATGGACACAAATGAGTTACTTTTCAGTAAAAAACTCCTTTCTTCACAGTTTATTTATACAGTAAAGACCCCTTGCCCACAACACTTATTTCACCCACCAGGATGGTGGGTAGTTCTATTTAGAACTGTACTCACATGCTGCAGCATTTTCTAATTTTTGTTGTGATTATGGTTCCAGAAGAATAGCCAGAATGGGTCAGACCAAGGGCCCATTTTAGCCCAATATGCTGTCTTCCAATAGTGGCCAATGCCAGGTGCTTCAGAGGAAATGATCAGAACAGGGCAATTATCAAGTGATCCATCATGTGACAGGAGCTCAAGAAGGTATTTGTTGTCCTTGGTTTCAGCACGATCCTAAGAAAGATGTTCTCCACCTTTTTCTTTTTAAGCCTCCCCCCATGCTATCATAGCTCTGCAGAACACCTACCTGTGCCACAAAAAATGTTTTTCTGTATATCCAATACATTAATAGCCAGGGCCAGCATTGGGAATAGCAAGCAGAGCAACTGCTGGAGGCCCCACGTCATAGGGGGCTTCACAAAACTAAATGGGCCTGTCTCCTTTTACCCAGCATCTACCTACCCATTCTCATGTCAGCAGCGTGAAGTAGTTGTTCTTTTCTCTTCCTCATTTTCCACCATCTGACCTAGAGCTGCCCTCTTCACGCTCTTACACACTTTACTCTTTAGTTTACTGGGCATATTCTTATCACAGAGAACGCCTGCCAACTCTCTTCACTTCCAACAAGTGTTCTTCATGTGGCTTCTGACATCCCCACCCACCTTCCCAGCATGGTTCAACACTGAGCTAAGGCATTTTAGCATTACCAGCTGGTTTTCCTGGCTTCTCGCTGTCCCTGTTAACTAATCGTCACAGGTATTCAGTTGTTTGTCAGCTGATTTATAAGCCATTTTCTCTTAATACAGCCCTCCATCATTCTAAGGCCCTTTCCAGTTTATTTTTATCTTCATGGCACAACATCCTGTCATTAGGGAAAGGCATACTCCTTGGAGCCTCTCCTCTCCCTGATTATTTAGGGAGCCTACATTTGAAACAGCTAGGGTCTAGTTTTCAGAAGTGCTGAGCAGCCACAGCTGTAGCGGAACTCAGTGCCCACGTATCCTAAGTTCATTGCTCAAAACCGGTGGGCACTTTTGACCCTACAATGTTCTGAGCTTGCTTATTTCCCCTGAAGTCCATAGGATTCGAAGGAGCTAAGAACCTTGCAGAGGCTCTCAACCTCTCACAGCCTAAGGCCTAAGGGCGTGTCTACACTAGGAAATTATTTTAAAATAACTATGGGAGTTGGGTATGTAAGGCAGGGGAAGGCTCTGCCTTCCCAAACCACCTGGAATAGCCCCCCACTCTCCACCCCCAGAACACCTGCTGTAGGCATTCTGAGGGTGGAGTGTTGCTGGCCCCCAGTGCCTGCCCTCCCACTGCTGGAGAGGCTGAGCAGTGCGATGCGCCCTCCTCCCTCCCCAGTGCTCTGGGGCTGGGGAGGCTGGGGCCACACTTCACAAGCAGCACACCTTGCCTCATCCCTTCCTCAAGTCTGGGCTGGGTTTGGCCAGGCCATACGGTGTGGTGCGCCTTCCTCTGGGCTGGGGAGACTGCAGCAAGTGCGTGCCCGCTCTCCTCCCATCCCCTCTCTGTGGTGGCGGGGAGGGAGGGCACATGCACAGTGCGCAGCCCTGCCTCCTGGGGATGGGGAAGGGGCGGGGCCTAGCAGAAGGGGTGGGGCTGGGAGCTTGCCTCCCTCAGCCCTGCCTTCACCAACTGCCCATGGAAATAACTTATTTTAAAATAATAACTCCCAAAATAACTATTTTGAAATAGAAGCTACAGGGGGTAGCCGAGTTAGTCTGTATAGTATAAACTTAAAAACAACAAATAGTCTGGTAGCACTTGTTCACACTACTGGGAAACCACGAAATTAGTCCGAGGCAGGCTCCCTTAATGTAGACATGCTACCTCGGCTTAGTCTTAGGAAGCACTGGGGAGTCATTACTTTGAATGACTCTGGGGAGTAGATATTTCAAAATAGCAGCAGTGGAGCATTCACATTACTGCTATTTTGAAATAAGCATTATTCTTTGTGGAAAGCAGGAGTTATTATTTTGAAATAACCAGCCCCTTATTTTGAAATAATGGGCTTGGTAATGTGGATGCTCCACTTGTTATTTTGAAATAACTCCCTAGTGTAGCCCAGGGCTAAGTGACCTATCCTAAGTCACACAATAAGGGCATGCTGAGCTAGGAATTGAGTCCAAATTTCATGCCCCCTCATGAAAATAGTCCCTGTGTGGGTTAGAAATGGAAAAGCTCTATTTGGTCATCTCCTATTTGCTAACTCTCTGCCAATATTGAATTGTTCTAGGAGTCTGTCTTCGAGTATGTCGTAAATCACAATGATGTGCCAAATTCAGATCTCATTGTGTCCATGTTACTGACGGATGTGTGTCATGTTTCCTTCGTAACTGTGCATTCCATTCTGATTTCTTGCACGGATTTGTCTCACCTCTTTGCGTTATTCAACTATAGGAGTTATATGTGCACATGAATTGGTATTAGAGGTAGTTGAATAGCCCTAGCAAATTTGTTCAGAAGTATCCTGTTTAGCAAAGGAAACTCTTAGCTGAGGGTATTTATGTGTAAGATGACAAACATATATCTAGTACGCCTCTCAGATCTGTTTCCTAGTGTTCCAATGTCAACTAGAAATCAAACATGGATTTCCCCATTCTGGATAGCACCTTCATGTATGTTAGGGACTGGAACTGAGTAAATAATTTAATCTATAAATGTATTCAATGATTAAGCCCTTTCCTTTCACTTTCAGATAATGATTTCCCTGAATTATTTAGAATTATTCATTGTTTATTTGGCTGTATTTAATTAAGTTAATTGATCATGAACAGTTCTTTGCAAGTATTCAGTATTTGCACTTCATGCTACTTTTGTTTCCTGTGATTGGTCATCATAAGGTATCTTTTTCTTTGATTGGGTAGTGAACCTGCACTTCCCATGCATAATTAAAACAGGAGTTCTGCAAAAAATACTCACAATTTTTTGAAATTCATTCCCCATGGTCACTGTTCAGTAAGATGATCTTTCAAATGTTTTAGGACATGAACACAAACTTAGTATGAACACTGTCAAAGTGAACAGATTTTTAATATTGTCCCAACTGTTTGCAAAAAAATTGTTTGTAACATTTGTCTAGATCAACTAACATAAGAAGATAAGAATGGTCATACTGGGTCAGACCAAAGGTCCATCTAGCCCAGTATCCTGTCTGTTGACACTGGCCAATGCCAGATGCCCCAGTGGGAGGAACACAACAGGTAATCATCACGTGATCCCTCTCCTGTCATCCATTTCCAGACAAACAGAGGCTAGGGACACCACTCCTACCCATCCTGGCTAATAGCCATCGATGGACCTAACCTCCATGAATGTATCTAGCTAAGGAGAAAACCTTGATTTACAGCTAAAAGCAACCATTGCTCTGTTCAGTGAAAGTCTATTGTGCTTTAAGTAGTCTACAGACTTTGCGTGAACTTGTCTCCTTCACTGAGAGGATAGTGAATTGGTTAGAGTAAGTCAGCGGTCTGAGGGCAGTTCTAAATTCCCTCAGATAGGGTTGCCAGATGGTTTCAACAAAAATACCGGACACACTTGACATTACATCACAATCTATATTACATCTTATTTAGAAAATACCGGACATTTATATTTTCTCATTTTGTTTCCCGAACAGAAAGCTCAAATACTGGACTATCCGGTTCAAAACTGGACACCTGGCAACCCTACCCTCAGATGGTAAGAGTTTCCAAAATACTGCCTATGAGTTTGGGGTTGCCAGAACATAGCATGGTTTAGTCTTGGCTTCCTCAGTATAATAGCTGAATAGATTAATCTTCTTGAATCTATCATTGTAAGGAATGTTTTCCAATCTTTTGATCATTCTCATAGCTTGTCTCTCAACTCTAACCAATTTTTCAAATTACTCTGGAAAAATCCTATGATGGCGTTCTGTCTTTTTGGTGCCCAATGATTTCCATACAAAATGTGAGATCTTTCCTCTTGTCAGCCTGTAAAGTGGGATCTGAACTATCAGAAGTTTCATAAAAGCAAAGTATGTGACACCAGGGAACCTAAACTCACAAAGCGTTGTAATGAGAAGAAATGGGTGGTCAGTGCGGTTCAGGTAAGTACTGTTATGGGCCAGGCACAGCTATCAACATCTATTCGGCATAAATGGAAAGAAGTCATTGTCATTGTGTCACTGATACAATGGCATTAACACCCAGAAACACAAACACATGGCAACGCTAAGTAGAAGCTGAATGACATAACCCAGGGGTTGTTAAATGCTGGGGTTTTGATAGGTGGAATGTGTGTGTGGATGAGAGAGAGAGAGAGAGAGAGAGATTTAGTGCATGGCACTAAGCAGGGCATTGTTCCAAATGTCAGAGACTTTCACATACACACAGTGAGACCTGTTACAACTATCCATTCAGGGGAATGGACAAGAAATGGTTGCTTAGAACAGAATACTATGAAATTGCTATGCCTTTTCTTTGTGAATGCAACTTTCAAAGTTTGAACCAGAGCCTCCTTTGATACAGTGATGCCTGCCTTAGTCTGCACACAGCCTGATACAGTAGTTATGGAAGTGTCACATTATCCCAATGTGTGTTAACTCTGAATCCCAAATGATGGTCGTTTGTATGTCTATACTGTTAACTGATCCACACACAAGAGGGGTAATCATTTTATGGGTGAGCTAAACAATCTACTTTTGGTATTTTAAGTGAAGCATTGTTTGTGGACAGAGTTTAGGAGACTACTACTACTACTACTACTACTGTCATCACCTCTCTTGCCCCATCCCCTCCCAGAAGCAGAAACCCCTTCCTATACCCCCTATCCTATTGAGAATGCTGCACTACAGTGGGGGAATTTATGCAGCTGAAAAAATGCAGCTTTAAAGAGAAACTAGTCAATATGCTAGAAACAGAAGTAGCAATCTCCCACAAGACCTTAGCTAGTAAATGGATAGGCAGATTAGCCGTACTACCTCAGACACATTGGTGACAGATTAGCAATAATATAACAAACAAGACTCTTCAGGTGTTACTTTTTAACTGCCTTCCAGCATAATTAAGTAATTTGTATTTGGGGTTTTGCTGCAAAGTGTCTGTGTGATTCCTAATTAGGTTTCCAGGGCAGGAAGGTTCTCTGTTAATGAGACATGGTGGCCATCTAGTGGCTGTTTGTTTTAAACCTGTTCGGAGACCCCTAAACCAGAGCACAACGTGCAATTCATTAATTTGGTTTATTTCTCTTTTTATGCAGGTGTGACAGAATACACCCTGCTATTCACCCTCCCCCGCACTGCAATGGTGATCTTTGCAGAGGGCGAGCTTTGTGAGGTATCATTTGAAAAGTGGTGGCTCCTCCTTGACCTGGCCTGCAAATTCTACAGGAAATTATTCAAAGGAGGGTGAGGCCACGATACCACCTCATTTATGAACTTGTAAATTAACATCATACTTTCAAAAATGCAGGCAACGGTAACTGATGTAGAAAGTCAGTGACACCCATCCACCCCACTGGAGGGCTCTCATCTCAGAAGGTACAACTGGCACTGTGGACTGAAAGGTTAAAAACTTGCTGTAGCTGGCCCTACTGAGTTTTCTATGTCATATCGAAGCACGTTTTGTAACCTTAGTTCATGTGCTTTAGCAGCCCCTCTGACATACAAAGAGCAATATTTTCAAAGTCAATGTCTTTTCTGTTGCCCTCACTTTTTCTTCCCCCTTTTCATTTATACTCTGTACCACTCACATTTTCACATCAAAAGCTATGAATGCGACAGATCCAGTCTGCTTAATTAGCTTCATTAACACGGGTCCTCCAATTGACAGGCAACTGCTACTGCTGTTATTGATATCTTGGATTCTGTTGTTTCCACTCCAACTCATCTGATGAACTGGGCTTTACCCATGAAAGCTCACAAATCTATATATTTGTTAGTCTCTAAGGTGCCACAGGATTACTCATTGTTTCTAAGAAAGTGTGTGTTGGGTCTTTTGTCTCTTGAGAATTAACTTTAAGGGTAGTGAGGAGCAAATTACAAAATGGAAAATACATTCAACCCCTCCTCTTGTTCACAAAAATTAATGATTGAAAGTAGGTCCAAACCAGAATCAGGTCCAAACTTCACTGACCCATGGAGAAGCTTACAGACAGATTACACAGCTGGGCTTCTCTCTCTAATGGGTGAGACACAGATTATTCTGGTACTGCCAGCTCTCATGATCTTGATCATGATCACTGTTGTCTCATGATCACTGTTGTTTTCCTTAAAGTCACAGCTCCTTGAGACAAGTGGATGTTTGGTGATTTCAGCCTTTATGTTTAAAGAAAAAGTAAGTGTCTAGCCCTCGTGCCTGGTGAGAAAATTTAAAAAGTGAGCCCAGTGTAACCCAAAGGCTCAAAAAGCAGAAATAAATAAAAACACAAAATCTAGTATTTTTACATAATCCCATTATGTAAAAGCCAATCTCATGATTTTTGGTGAGCCTGACTCATGATTTTTGAAATTTGTGGTTGACGGAAAGTCAGCTATTAAGATATCACAGTTTGTTTTCAAGCTCTCCTGAGGGAGGTTTAAAGAGCTTGGGGTTACTCCACAGGAAGAAGTGGTGGTGGCAGCCTACCAAACGAGGTCAGGGAATCTGTGGTCTTGGGGAGGTTTTTTAAACGGAAGCCTTGAATGGCAGGATATTTGTAAGGTCTGTTGCAGGCTCCCATCTTCTGCACTCAAAGTGTCAGAGTGGGGAACAGCCTTGACATGATGGCAGGGCAGGTGGTATAATTTTGAACCAGGAGCACAGACCTCAGGATTTTAAAAGGACACATTTTTTTACCCCTTTTGGCTGTTTGGAAGTTTTGGGATTTGTTTTTTTCTTTTGCTGCCTGAGGGGGAAAAGGCACAGAAGGTTCAACCTGCAAAGCCAGAGAGTCCAAACCAAATATTTTGTTTGTTGTTTCCCGCCCCCCAGCTTCCAGGGCAACTAGATAGCTAGGTTAGTGTAGGGCAGGAAAGAAGCCCAGTGCATGCATTTGCGGTTGGGCAGAATAGCCCGGGAGCAACCAACCTTCCCAAAGCAGCACACCAAGGTGGAAACGGCCCTAGATCAGGACAAGATATCTACCCTCAGGGCAGACCTGTACAGTGAGGATGGGGGCTGGGGAGAGAAGGATGTCCATAAGAGGCCAGTAGCTGATGGTGGTGGTCATGTCAATTCCATACCACAGGTTCCAAGGTGGGAGGATGTCTCTAAGGCAGCAGACCTTAACTAAGGACAAGTTGGAGTTCTTCCTAGAGAGGAGGTGTTTGGAAGTGGATACAAGGTGCTTAGAAGCGGAAGCAGAGGAGAAGGAAAAGCAAAGGTGCTTTAAGTTGGAGAAAGCTGAGAGGCTGGGCACTCCCGCTACACTGATTAACCATCCTGCTCCAACTAATGCTCCCCAACCCAAGAAATACTCAGTATAAAAGGTAGGAGATGATGAAGAGGCCTTCTTAGAGAATTCTGAAAGGGCCCGCCTTGGGTACAGCATTTCTACAGACCAGTACATGGTGGAGCTGAGGCCACAACTCAGTGTACCTTTAGTGGAAGTGGCAGCTGAAATGCCTGGGAAAAACATGAATGATTATGAACTTTTTAAACAAAAGGCCAGAATTAGGATGGGGCTCACCCCTGAACATTCCTGTCACTGTTTCAAGTCCCTAAGGTGGAAACCAGATGTGGCAGTCACCCAACATGCCTACCAGATTGAAAAAAATGGAGATGTATGGATATTCGGAGCAAATAATAAGACTATAGAAGAGCTCTCTCTCCTAATGAGAATAGAACAGTTCCGAGGGGGTGTTCCTGAAGAGATACAAAGATACATCCTAGATGGGAAGCTCAAAATCATAACATAGTGAGGGAAATTGGAGCCAGATTAGTGGAGATGACTGAGAGGAACAGAACTAATAGCAGTTTGTGGGAGTATGAGAAGGGGCATCCAGAGATGGTATACCAATCCCAGGGGCAATCCAAGGACCCTCACAGGGAGGAGCCCTGTCCACCATACTGATTTGTCCTGTCACCCCATTTTTCAGCAACCCACCTCACTCCAGTGACAAGCCAATGGGGCCATGTTTTAAATGTGATGAGCTGGGGGATATGAAGGCCAACTGCTCCAAGAGCATCAGCAGAGTGCAGTTCATTGCACCAGGGTCACACCAAGACTCCATCTCTTCCACATTTCTTAATGTGGAAGATTATGTGTAAGAGTGGTCCCTGGTGAACCCTAGCAGAACAATCTATCCATAAAATGTGGTACTCTACAAGGATATGTCTACACTTGCCCCCTAGTTTGAACTAGGGAGGCAAATGAAACATACCGAAGTTGCAAATCAAGCGCAAGATTTAAATATCCCGCGCTTGATTAGCATCGCGGCCGGTCGCCATTTTAAAATGCTGGTCGCCCAATTTAACTTGCCGCATGTAGACGCGGTAGTTCTATCAGAAACCCTTCCCTCGAATTAACTGTTACTCCTCATGCAATGAGAAGTAACAGTTCATTCGAGGGAAGTGTTTTAAATTGGACTACCGTGTCTACACGCAGCAAGTTAAATTGGGCGACCGGCATTTTAAAATGGCAACCAACCGCGATTATGCTAATCAAGCGCGGGATATTTAAATCCTGCACTTGATTTGCAACTTCGGTATGCTTCATTTGCCTCCCTAGTTCGAACTAGGGGGCAAGTGAAGACATACCCCCACACAGTAGCTCAAGCTGATGAAAGCCTGAAACTAGGAAGCCGCCTTAGCTTTACATCTATGGTGTGTCCTCATTTACTTTCTTAGCACAAATTGTAAAATAATCTAGAAAGGAAAAATGGTGACACTGCTGTAATCTTTTTATGGAGAAAAAACTTAAAATTGCTGTTCTTTCTTGACTGCAGAAGGGTTGTTTAACTCCCTCTTCCCAGCCACAGAGCTTTTCAAAGTTCTCCTGTATTTTCTTTGTGGGGGCAGTTAAATTAACTTTTGCAGAAATGCAGATATTTATGACTGCAGAGAATATTAAAAATGAAGTACAGCAGAGTAATGAGAACAGTTTTATTGGCTGTATCCTTTTGTGGTAGGTGGCAGAAATGAACTGCCCTTTCTGTCGCCATTTTGATATGTTATTGAACTGATTAAATATTCCCAGGTTCTCCCCATCTGGAAAAATTACCAATAAAGAACACAGGCAGAGTTCTCAAAAGCTTTTCAATGTATGCAATTCATCATGGCATTGCCCACTACTTTCTTACACATCAGACACAAGCAGCTGATATCAAGGCTTGTAGTAATCTTAGCAAGTCAAATACTTAAGAATCCATTTTTTTGGCACCTAATAGCAGTCAAGCTATACAATGCCAATGACCCTAAAAGACCTATTCTTCTGTGTCAGTATTGGGAAAACTCCCACCGAAATCAATAAACATTTATTGTATCTGCAGTAGGAGAATGTGACCTCTAGTGTATAAAAGGTCAACAACATATAAAGAGAATCTGAAGTAGTCAGACAGAGGAAAAACCCAGGGTAAATGGATCAATGAAAAGAGTCAGGAATGAAGTAGTAATGGATGATCACAGGAAACAAGTTTTGAATTTGTCATGATGGAAAGTCTTGAAGGGCAAGAAGCATAAAGAGAAAGAGGCCCTATGGTTTGAGTTTCAGACACAGCATGTGCTAAAAAATGAGACCAGTAAACATACACACGATATTAAGAGAATCCAGTAAATTCAGGAAAAAAACTTTACTGTAGAAAGACACTCAGGTAAGTGATTCAAAAGTCCCATTAAACCTTTCTTCCATGGCCACCTGAAGGAACTGCTTAATCAGTTCAACTTCTTATTCTTTAGGTACATCTAGACAGAACCCTTCTGTCGGATTAAGGTACGCAGTCTTAAATCTGGCATGATTAAAGCTTTGCATAGTAGTAATCAGATCACTTTATTCCTTTAATTTTTTTCTGAAGTAAGAGAAGAATTAAACTATAAGTAAAATAGAACATGAAGGCTGGGAATGGATGATGGATTGTGATGGATGGATGAAATGAAGTGTTGGAAGACAAGTATAATACTTTTGCATTTATGATTACGATAACTAGGACCCTAACCAAATTAACAGTTCAGTTTTGTAAATGTCATGGTCATAGCATTTTAAAAATCTTAAATGTCATGGTTTCAGATATTTAAATCTGAAATTTCCTGGTGGATATTATTTTAAAACAGCAAAGTATAAACATGTAAAGCTCTTAAGACTCAGCATTTCTCAGAGTGGGAGCCCAATCCAAAATACAATTGCCAGGCTATTTAGGGAGGTCACAGTATTGCTCACATGTCTGCGCTTCCTTTAGAGCCGGGCAACTGGAAAGCAGCAGTTGCTGGCTGGGTGCCCACCTCTGAAGGCCATGCCATTGCCAGCAGCACTGATGTAAGGGTGGCAATATCATGACCTCTCCTCAATAGCCTGGTAGCCCCTTTTTGGGTTGGGACCCCCATGTTGAGAAACTCTGCACTTTTGTTTGGTTTCACTCTATATTATAGGGTACAAGTATACAAAAGACCTGCTGTCCCCTATGACATGCTTTTCACAGTCATGAATGTGGTAAGGCCCCTAATGATGGCAGATCTTTGATTATTCTGAGTACAGTAAGAAGTACTAATCATCTTTAACTCAAAATAGAAATGTGAAACCAACTGCCTCACACTACAAAACTACCAATATTAAAAACTTGAGTTTTACTATTATTGTCCATTGGTTTTTCCTAGGTTGATGGGACCCTCACATAACCGGAATTTCTAGAAAACCAGAACACCCTAATCCTAATCAGGCATGCCGGATAACACAGGTTTTACTGTATATGCTACTACACACAACTAAAGGACTATGGTACACAGCAAACATAGGCACACCCTTGGCTTGAAGTGGTTTTCATCATATAGAGGTTTTGCAGCTTGGTTCAATGGCTCTCAGCACCCACACTATACACATCGTTCTAGCACAACAAGTTGAAAAGGAACATTGCCATGGATAAGCTCATTCTTAGAAAAACACCAGGACTCTCTGAGACTTGCTCAGCTTGGGGTAAACTTGTGTGGAAGGCAAGATGAATTCAGGGTAGGTTAAAGATATACAATTTTAGAATAAATCCTAAATGTTAATTAGTGGATTGATAGTTAGAGGTTTCAATAAAATCTGCTCAGCTAAGGGGTTTGGCTTACAAAGGTAGCATGGAGACCCCCCCAGGTGTCAGGGGGTAGAGTGGGATAAGAAAAAAGCATCTCTGAAAGAAAAATTTGCTAATAGCTTACTGTCTTTTCTCTGACATCAATACTGTTATTCTGTCATATTTTAAGTCTGTTAGGAAATAAGGCTAAATCGGCACTGCTGAACAGTATTGATTTAGTGAGTCTGGGGAAGACAAGCTAAGTCAATGGCAGAGTGCTCTCCCATCAGCACCTGAGAGGTGGGAGGTAAGTCAGTGGGAAAGTGTCATCCATTGGCATAGGTTTACTTACAGTTATGTAACTTACATAACTGAAGTAGTGGAATTTAGGTTGATTTATAGTTTTATGTAGACCAAACCTCAGTTGCCCAGATCTCTAAACAAATTTAGCAGAGCTGTGGAAGTGAGTGAGAGAAGCAAGTAAAAACTCAGAACACATACTTAAAATCTGTAAGAAAAAATACCATCTTCTGATAACATTGGTTCAGGAGAGCTCTATCCACATAAAATGGATGGAAAGGGAAGCTGGTTAGTGTCAGATATGTACAGAAGCATAAGGACCAGCCATGGGAAAGACTCCCCACTGCAGTCAGTATTCCTGTTATATCAACCCTCCTCTCCCACCCCCTGGAGCAGGCTAAGAGGATGGATTCCTTTCTGAATGCTGATTTTGTCAGCCACATTTCATTCTGTGCTCTTCTCCTTAATGACAGAGACAAAGTGGGTGAAATAATATCTTATATTGGACCAACATCATTTTCTTAGCCACCTTGTGTCTCTCATATCCTGGGACCAGCATCTCTCCAACACTACTTCTCAAAGTCAGCCAACCATTCTTCATCATCCTCAATCCAAATGTGTGTGGGAGATGTTTGTCAGTATGCTGATTGGGCTGTTGAATACACAAAGTGTGTTCAACCATTTCAGTTTTGTTTTTATTTCCATAGATTAAGTACTTCGATCAGTACTTTGTTACTGCATACACGCAGACATTTTAGGGGGATTATAATTTAAGGTATAGAAATATATCTGATAAGACACATGCCTATCGAAAACTAAGGGTCTGATTCCCCTGTCACTTAGCCAGTTTTAAAGCAGTATAATTCCACTGACTTCCGTGAGTTGCTTTTGATTTCCTTCAATTCAAGTGAGAAGAAAATTGGACATTAAGTTAAGGATTTTACACTCAGTATTTACACAGCAGATAAATATGATACAGGACATTCTAGACATATATTTGTCACTCAGAATATCAGAGGAATTCCATCATTGGGGCAATTATTCTAAAGATTCAATTACCCCAATCGTTCTAACAGGAAAGGTATCATGCTCACCAAATTTCTACCTGTTTCTGTGCTGAGAAAGGTCTACTGCATATGGTAGAGCTTCTGCAATGATACATATTGCCAGCAGAGGGTACAAATTTATTTGTCTTTCACAACTTCTGTAAGTATTTGCAAAACAAAGCTCTACCATAAAAACACCAGTAGCTGCAAGTTTTATGTGTTGCTGCAATAAATTATAAAACCATAAAAAAGCTTCTAGTGTAAAAGCAGAGCTAAAGCGGAGCCAAAACTCACAGCATCAGCCGTTCACTTGACATGTAGAATTACCCTGTAGTGCATTTCTTTTGATATATGAAAGCCATGACATCAGCTGTTCCCTTTCCAGTTGCTCCTCTTGGTTACTTTCATAATGCTTTACCATTTATAAATGATGCATAAACACAAGTTAACTCCAGGCCTCTTGCCAGAACATCTTACATTTAGAAAGCAGAGCAATTCTGCTGATATTTTTTCCTCTGGAAGCAACAGTGGGGTTGTCCATGATAAACTTGCCTGAGTCCATTCTCCAACTATGACTGCAGCCCTAACCATGTGGTCCAGGGCCAGAAATGTTTACTCAGTGTCATCCACTGGTCCTTTTCCAGTAAGAGAAGAGGTGCCTAAGGATTTTTGAGCTTTGGTTTGTTTGGTTATCCAGAGCTTACTAGAACTCTTCTTTCAATAACCAGTGCTGATGGCTAGAACTAGTGTCACATCCTTATGTGCTGCAGGCCAGATTCCCATGGCATGTACACTAGAATCATCTGTATCATGTCCGTTAAAGATTCACTTCAGATTTATTCTGTCTTCATGTACAATTTTAGGCCTGGCTTTTCTATGTGAAAATTTGGATCAAGGTACTCTTTTCCTATATTGTGAAGACTTTGGATTTTCAGAAGTCTATAGAAAGGTGCACAACATAGTGTCTTCAAAGCTACTAAAAATGCTTGATGATCGGAAGTGATGCTACCTGAAGGAGTACTGAAAGTGAAGCTGAACTTTAATTATAATTGGCTTTTCAGCATTGCCCTCCGTGAAATTGCATCTTTTCAGAAATCTTAGTTGCCTATACTTTAGCACAGCACTCCATCCTATAACCAGGCGAAAAAAATCAGGGAGAGACATGAACCAAAGCTGCTCTTCTTTGCCACCTCACCAATTCTTACCTTTTGGAACCCAGACAGCAGAAGAGACGTAAGTGGTAAAAACTTGATCCTACACACAGGGCCGGCTCTAGGCACCAGCAAATCAAGCACGTGTTTGGGGCGGCACATTTCCAGGGGCAGCATTTCCAGGTAAGCAGCCACCCCCGGCAGTGCTCAGCCCCGCCCCTTTGGCTCCGCGCCACCCGTTCTCCACACTGCCCCTGAGCCCCGCACCTTGCTCCCCTGCACCCCGGTCCCCCTGCTCTCCCTGTTCCCTGTGACTCTCTGGCTCTGCGCCATCCATGCACCCTGCACCCTGTTCCCCCCGATCCCTGTGCCCCTCTGGCTCTGCGCTGCCCATTCCCTGTGCTGCCCCTGCACCCCGGTCCCCATGCCCCTTTGGCTCTGTGCCCCCTCTGTACCCCGCCGCCCCTTTTCCCTGCGCCCCATGAGTCTGTGCCCCCCATTCCCCACACTGCCCCTGGACCCCGATCCCTCTGCCCCTCCTGTTCCCCATGTCCCATTCCCCATGCCTCCCCTGCACCCCGCACCCTGCTTCCCCAATCCCTGCATCCCTCTGGCTCTGTGCCTCCCATTCCCTGTGCCACCCCTGTACCCCCACACTGTTCCCCGCACCCCTCTGGCTCTGTGCATCCCAGCACTCCAGTCCCCCTGCTTCCCCTGGTCCCTGCGCCCCTCTGGCTCTGCGCCTTCCATTCCCCACGGTGAACCCTGCTCCCCCTGTTCCCCATGCCCCTCTGGCTCTGTGCTGTCCCTGCACCCTGCTCCCCCTGTGGGTCAGGAGTGAGGGGTGTTTGTCCATAGGGAGGGGCTGGACAGGGCAGGGAAAAGGCTGTTGTGACCCAGCAGTGAGTAAAAGGGGGGAGGGGGAGTTTACCTGAAGCGCCTTTGCCTTTATGGAAAAAAAATTAAAATTATATTTGCTATTTATAGGGTTAAAATGCCGGGACAAAAACGAAAATGAAAACAAAAAAAAATTGCAAAGTGCAAACATGTAAAAGCCAACCAAAAAAAAGGGGGGGGGGGCGTGGCCAAAAATTTTTTTGCTTGGGGTAGCAAAAAAAACCTAGAGCTGGCCCTGCCTACACACAGGAAGTTCTGGCATCCTCCTATGTTCACCTTTTGCTTCAGCTTGACGTCTAACCATTAATAACTACTGAATATGACTTTGCAATAAGTAGAACAGCCCAGATGGTTTGTCTAGGCTACATTTTGTGGTTTATTTTTATACAATGGTATCCAAGCATCTGAGCTGGGGAGAACACCATCCCAGTGGTAGATCACTTCCAAAAGAAGGAACTGGTTTCTCTGCTCCACATCTGGTTTTGGCTTGTTAACATTTTAAAATGAAGAACTAGGACAGTTCTGGTTTTATCTGTACCAGTTTCCTTATTCCTCATACTCACGTACTAATGAACCTCCAAAAAGGAGGCAGCATAATGGAGATAAACTTTGGGATCATGAGTATGTTTGTTGTTGTGTCTGGGCCACTGTATTTTGACACATGAGTCATCACGAAGTGTGACAGATTTGCTGTTTTTCAGGAACCCAGTCATGGCGGTATTCATATGGGTATGGGTGTGTGTGTGAATTTATAATAGACATTAACTCCCTTTGTGAGTATTTAGCTAATATGGATTAATAACTAATCTGTATAATTTAACAGCAACATGATAGCTATTTGAGTATCAGCTTGTTCTATGTGTTTTTGCTATAGAACTGCTTTATAATATAGGTTCAGATGATTTGATGACATTTCATGCATCTTTTATGTAGATAGCAAAAAGTACCAGTGATATCCTCTCATAAAGGAATCTATACACACTCAAACAACCTATTATCTTTAATTACTGGAACTTTTCATTAACTAAAATCATCTCACATCTCTTTCTGGCTGCCTGTCATTATGGCTAGAGCAATGAATGACAGATGCCCCTTAATCTTAAGAAAAATACCTGGACTTTGCCAGTTGTGCCACCATGCGACTCTACTTGGATAACATCTCATGTGTACATGTTGGATAACATGTCTTGCATTCATGTTGCAAATTACTTCTGTTGCATAAGAAGTGTCAGCTGAACTAATGCTGACCATGCTTTCATATAGCACCATTTCAGGACCTGTGTTTTAATATTTGAATTTATTAGGGACACATTCCCAGACGGAATCAGGCACCTAACTCCTGTGGAATGATCTGGGCTGGTGTATTTCAATGAATGAATGAGAAGAAGTTGGGGTGATGTGTAATGGGAAAAAACTGGGTTATGACTTTTCAGTGGTAGATAAGAAGGCCTCAAAGCGTGGGCTCTGGGGTTATTTATGTTTTGTTTCCTGCTTGCCATTTATCTTAGACATATCAGAATGTCAAATCTATTTCTTCCATATTTTGACGAGGGTCCCAGGAGGCTCAGCAATGTGGATTGGGAGATTCCTGAGCCTTTAGGTGTAGGGATTTGAATAGTTCAAAAAGGCGACTTCATCCTCCCCTGGTCAATTTCTCATGAACCCTCCTCTATATTTAGAAACTCAACACATTTTAGGCCTTCTTTATACAGCATCAAGAAAATAAAAAGGGCAGTCGCCACAGATTGCTCTCAAATGTGAGAGTAAATTAAAAGTCACTGTGTGATTCTAATCTATTATTAGGTTAAAATTTGGTCTCACAACAGGCCTCCCACCTGGTACAGCAAATGGGGGGGATCTGGATTGATTATTTTATCAAGTTTACCAAAGAGAGGACTTGCAGAATAGTCAATAAGTAATGCAAATCTGAAAGCAGCAGCTTTTTCATTCACCCTGCTGTTCCCTTCATATAGCCACACAATACAAAAGCAGTTAGTGTAAAATTATTAACCCTTTTCCCCTCCCCCAGCTGCCTACTTCACTCCTGCCCTGTATCAGACCATTGCTGGACCAGGCCATACATATTAATATAAAGGGCCCAAGTGCAAGTTGGAACAGTCTAAGCACCTTGGCAGAGATTTGGCTTAGTCTGTTCCTAGGCTGTCATCCAAAGTGGGATTAGACTCTGTGGGCTAAAAAATAAGAACAGCACTCCCATTGGAACAGCTCCCTCCAGCAGTTCTACTTCACTTCCCTCATGGCTCTGTTTATGTCACATCCATTTTCATGGCTTCAGGGAGCTGGAAATTGAATAATTGCATGTTCACAATTCTTGATGCATTTTGAGCATTTGAGGATGGTAATACTAAGAGATAAAAGGCGATGAAATGGTGCTCTCTCATGCAAGCAGATTCCCTGATAAGAAAAAAGTGAGTTTACAGTATTGTTGTGAAGAACAATGAACTGTTTGACATTAGATTACAGATGAAGCCTGACAGCATGCATGACAAAAGCAAGACACTGCACTGAATATATGATGGAAGAATTTCTGCACGTAGGACAAACAGCCTTTTGGGTCATTTTGGCTTCTACAAGGGGGATTTCCTTGCTGAATGGGACAGGGTTTTAAACTGTCTGGAACAGATGGGAAGAAAAAATAGGCTACTGCGATAGTTTTCATTCAGATGGAATGTTACTTAATACCGCTTTTAATTTTCATGGCCTTCATGAAGCTAAGATTATTGCTGCTTGTGCATAATCTATTCTAGTCAGAGATATTTGTCTGAAAACTACATTACAAAGTGTTGGATGGTGTGTAACACCTGCAGAAAAATATTTCACTTTGCCACCTGCAAGAGGCATTGCTTGGGAAGAGGGGAGGGGAGGAAGGAATCTGAGTTTTGGAAGAAGACACCAAAAGTATATTTAATCTCCAGCGCAAGAGGCCTTCCTGTTTATTTGGAGAAAATGAGCTCTTTCAAAGCACTCGCATGCTTCATTGATAACACTTTCACAAGACAAGCCTGGGAACTTAAAATGATAATGCTGCTGGACACTACAAAATCATAGATTCAGAAACACAGCTTTTATGGTTCATTACAATTTGCAATCCATCTGACTGACTGCTAACCCTTAATTGCCTACTTCATTTTAAAATTGTCTTCTACAGCATGTGTGAAACCCTTTTGCTTAATCTATTCCATCTGGTATTTATCTCAGAAACTCTAAGGAAGAGCTCTGTGATGCTCAAAAGCTCGTCGTTTACACCAGCGTCACCAACTTCTGCTGCAGACGGTGAGTGCTTGACCTCCCCACCCCATACTAGGCCCTGCTCCTACTCCAACCCTTTCAAGCCCTGCCCTACCTCTTTTCACCCCCTTCCCTAAGTGTGTTGCATCCTCACTCTTCCTCCTCCCTCCTGGAGCCTCAGAACACTTTGAAGCAGCTGTTTCATAGTGGCATGAGCTAATGGGAGCAAGAGGGAGGAGTAGACAAGTGGGACCAGCAATGGGCAGGAAGGGGGCAAAGGGACAGCTTGGGTACCAGTGGATGCTGAACACCTGCTATTTTTATCCTGATGGGTATTTCAGCCACAGAGCCCATAGAATTGTTGCATATAGTTTACACCAAGAAAAGTTGGTCCAATAGAAGATATTACCTCTTTTAATCTTGTGTCCTAGGGTACGTCTAGACTACATGCCTCTGGCGACAGAGGCATGTAGATTAGGCTTCGGAAAATGAAGCGGCGATTTAAATAATCGCCGCTTCATTTAATTAAATAGCTGCGCTGAGCCTATCAGCTGTTTGTCGGCTCAGCGCGTAGTCTGACGCCCGCGTCGACATCAAAGGCATTTGTCGACCTCCCAGGTAAACCTCATCCCAGGAGGCATACCTGGGAGGTCGACAAATGCCTTTGATGTCGACCGCGGAGTGTCCAGACTACCGCGCTGAGCCGACAAACAGCTGATCGCTCAGCGCGCAGCCATTTAATTTAAATGAAGCGCGATTATTTAAATCGCCGCTTCATTTTCCTACTCCGGGTAGCCTAATCTACATGCCTCTGTCGCCAGAGGAATGTAGTCTAGACGTACCCCCAATGTCCTGTAATTCTGCACATCATATTCCCAGCATAAGCCATTCGCATCCCTACAGCCATGAGGAGAATGTAGCTATTTAGACCTACCCTCATAGGCTGCGTCTACACTATGAGTTTTTGGCGCAAAAAGTATGCTAATGAGGGACTCATTTGCATGAGTCACGATCTCATTTGCATATTCCCTGCCAATCTGGGTTTTTGCGCAAAAACAAGCAGTGTGGACATTTTCTTTTTGCACAAAAACCCCTTTTTCTGCAAGACCAGTAAACTTCCTTTTTTGGGGCATAAGGATCTTGCGGGAAAAGGGGTTTTTGCACAAAAAGAAAATGTCCACACTACTTGTTTTTGCGCAAAAACCCTAGCGAAAAAACGTATTGGCAGAAAATATACAAATGAGATTGCGACTCATGCAAATGAGTCTCTCATTAGCATATTTTTTGCTGAGAAAACTTGTAGTGTAGACGTAGTCATAATGTTCGGTCCACTATTACATGTGGTCTTAATGATTTACAGGTGAAGCCATTTTAGAGACATCAAAGGGGTCAGAAATGAAGGGAGAAGTCATGAAAACATTGGCTTTACTCAGATAGTGGTGATCCTTGCCATTGCTGCTTCACCCTTGGGACAGCTTTTCTAAAGATGATCTTTATCACAGGGTTAATTATAGGCCCCTTAAATTGACTGCATCTCCTCACTGATGAAAGCTGGAAACAATGTGCTGAGGTTGAATAACCTTTCTGCAACAGAATAGAGAGACTGTGGCTATGTCTACACTACAGAGTTTTTTCGGAAAAACAGCCATTTTTCGGAAAAAACTTCACTTACGTCCACACTGCAATCGCATTCTTTTGAGAAAAAAAATCAAAAGATCAGAGGGTTTTTTCTGACATTGGTAAACCTCTTTCTATGAGGAAGAAGCCTTTTTCTGAAAGAGCTTTTTCGGAAAAAAGGTGTGTGTGGATCGGAAGAGGGAGTTCTTTCGAAAAAAGAGGAAAGAGGAAAAAGCTCAGGTGTCCTGGTGGCCACTCCCTCCATAGCAATCACAGCTGAAATGCGAGCTAGCGTCCATTCAGTGTGGATGCTATCATTCAAAAAAGCAGATCACTTTTTCGATGTGCTTTAGCAGTGTGGACACTCTCTTTCAGAAGAAGTTTTTTCAGAAGATCTCTTCCAGAAAAGCTTCTTCTGAAAGAAGGCTGCAGTCTAGACGTAGCTTCATGCGTGTAAGGGTACAGGAAACACTTCCCAAATAGCATCTTTTGATTGGGGGAGACAAGAAAACATTTTTTCAGACCATTCCCATATCCAGGGCTTTTGTAATTGATCCACAACAACTGGCAACAATTTGAAAGTGCTTGGGGAAGTAAGTGGTAGATCAACTTGTTTGGCAGAAATTAAATTGCTGTTTTTAAGCCTTTCAGTATTTCTCAGTTGTATGTTTGGAAAATGGTCAGCCTGTGATACCTTCCAATATCAGTTTACACAATGGTACAAATTGCTATTGTTTCTATGACAGCTCATAGCTTTTTCATTTCCTAAAATCAGATTTTGCTAGCCTCTGTTAAATATTAGTGGGAAGTTGGGAAACCTTGTGTATTTAAAAGTTTGTACACTACTGAAACATTTCAAATTCCTCAGCCTGTTTTCCTTCCACATATGCTTTACTGAAATGTTTCTTAGCAAGCTATAAAGCAGCTGAAGTAGTACAGCATATGGTTGGTTTTAAAGAAAAACATGACTGAAAAAGATACAAGATTGGCTTTTCTTTCAGCATCCAAGCCAGCTCAAATGTTACTTTGAATAACAACTCTGGACAAAAAACAGCTGTTCTTAACTACACCGTCTCTTTCCTCACTTTTACCTCTAGATAGCTGCAAATACTTTGTACAACTGATGTTTTACCTTCTCCTCTAATTTCCTCCTGTATGTCCATTCACTACGTGCACCAAAATTATCCTCAACAATGATTCTTATTGGCCAGGTCTCATGTCCTCTTCTCCAGCCTCAACTTCCTTGATCCTTCTAATATACTTGGATATTTTCTATTCTCCTCTGATCTTTTTCCTCTAATGACCTCCATACTGTTTATTTGCTTCATATGACTCTCAGCACCTTATTTGAGAGTTCCTCCTCCTTCCTGCTCTTCCTTTCTCTCAGGCTACGTCTACACTACGGCTGTGTCTAGACTGGCCACTTTTTTGTGCAAAATCAGCCGCTTTTGCGCAAAAACGTGCCAGCTGTCTACACTGGCTGCTCGATTTTCCGCAAAAGCACTGATGTTCTCATGTACGAAATCAGTGCTTTTTGCGGAAAAGCTTTGACGCTCCCATTCGGGCAAAAGTCCCTTTTGCGCAAAAGTGTTGCACAAAAGGGCCAGTGTAGACAGCTAGCTAAGATTTTTGCGCAAAAGCAGGCTATGCGGAAAAAAGTGGTTTGGACGCCGGGAGACCCCGTAGGAGCCCTGGACTTCCTGGTAACCCGAGCCCTTAAAGCACACACAGGCTGCTGAGCGCACGTGGCAGGAGCGTGCCTCAGATGTCTTGCCTGAGGTCTGCCACGCTGCCCCTGCTGTGCCCAGCAGCCACCTCAGAGCCCAGCATGGCAGCTCCGGCCGAGAAGCCACCTGCACCCCCAGTGCAGGAGGCCCCCAGGGGCCGAAAAAGACGGGCCCCATCCTGGTCATCAGGGGAGCTGGATAGCCTGCTCGACCTGTGGCAGGAGGAGGAGGGCCTCCACGAGACCCACTCGCGGCGCCGCAACACCATCATCTTTGGCCGCATGGCCGAGGCGCTCGCACAGCAAGGCCATCCCGCCCGGACCCTCGAACAAGTCCGGGCGAAGGTGAAAGAACTGCGCCTGGGCTACGTGCGGGCCAGCGAGGGCCGGGGGGGCAGGACCAGACGCCTGCCCCCACTACGACCGGCTCCATGCCATCCTTGGCCAGCCAGCCCTGCAAGCCCCAGATGTGGCTGTGGACAGCAGCATGCGCCCCCCGCCCCCCGTCACCAGGACCACCGAGGCGGGGGGAAGGAGACGACAGCACTGACTCTGAGGAGGAGGCCAGCATTGCCACCCAGCAGGCCCCCTCCAGCAGCCCTGATGTCTCCCGCGCACCCTCCGAGGCCGGGGAAGGCTCCACCGGTGAGTCTTGCACTTTGCACTCACAAGGGCGGGGGGGGGGCGGGTGGGGGAGCCAGGCGCCCGGAGGGGGGAGGGGAAGAGCATGTCACTCAGGCCACGTGTGCTGCACGCTGTGTAGCATTAGGCAGCAAGCAGCCCGTCCAACCACGTGCAGCCTGGTGACCGAGCGACACGTGGCCACGGCAGGCAGCTGCAGGGCACGCCTGGGACCATGCTGCTCATACACATTCGGCGGGACCAGGGGGAAGGGTGGATGCCGGCTGGAACCGGCCAGGGCCCCAGGGACTCAGCCCAGAGCCCGCACCGCCGCAAGGGTGCAGCACGGAGAACGGCACGCTGTCCCATGCCTGGCTGTGAGGCACAGCCAGATGCTCCTGGGTAAACCGCAGCGTCACAGCCCTGTGAGCGTGGCCCCCACTGAGCCCCTCGCCTGCTCCCGGTGCCTTGGCTGGCTCCCCGAGGGAAGTCCCCACTGCAGCCACACACGTCCCTGGGCTACGTGTGTGAGGGATAGTGGGAGGGAGAAGGGTGGGAAGCGCTTGGGCCGCCCCTAGGGCCGCCTGAGTTTTGCTGCAAGGATGGGACACTCCCCAGTCACTCTCCTGGTTCCATCCAGGAGATATCCCATGCGATGGGGATCGGAGAGCCCAGACCACGTCTGCCAGACGTGCTCCCAGGCACTGTGTGGGGATTCATCTCGCTTTCCTGTCAAATACCATTGATTAGCCCAAAGCCTCACAGCCTCCACCGGCAGGGAGTTCCACAGGTTAACGCAACACAAGCGCCCTCCTGCCCTCCACGGGGCCAGGACACAGACCGGGGGTTCCAATACATGGAGGAGTACCCTACTCCAGGGACGGTCCTCTATGCAAACATACAACATGGGGGGAGGCAGGGGGGGAACCGAGGGGGCCCAAGCCACACCACCCCTGTAGTGTCACCTGGGCTCAGGGGTGGGGTGGAAGACATGAGGTGTGGGGACAGTGGTCGGGCTGCCTGACTGACCCATCCTTTCTTCTGTTCCCTGCAGCGGGACCAACCAGGAGCGGGGGACCCTCCGGTCCGGCAGCAGCAGCACCCCCAGCCGCCCAACCACGGAGGCAGCGCACCCGACACCGGGACCAGCTCCTGCGGCGCCACGTGCAGGCCGTGGAGCGGGTAGAGGCGGCCATCCAGAGGCGCACGGAGGCGGACCTGCAGTGGCGCCAGGGGGCCTGGGCCACCTTCCAGGGGCACTGTGCGGTCATGGCGAACTCTGTTGCCAGCCTCTCCGCACAGATTGCCCATGCCATCCATTACGGCATGGCCGTGCCCCATGCCCCGCCATCCCTCCCCTAGTAGTGCCCCGCCCCTCCTGCCCCTCCCCTCCTGCAATAGCCCCTCCTGCCCCTGCTCCTGCCCCTCCCGCTCCTGCCCCTGCTCCTGCCCCTCCTGCCCACCTCCCCGTTCAGCCTGCCCCGACGCAGTCCACCCCCCATGTCCAGGTCCGCCCCCGCACGAGCGGTCGCAGGGGACACCCCTCCCAGGAGTAGCTCTCCTCCCCCTCCCAGTTCAAGTCTCCTCTCCCTCCCAGTTCAAGTCTCCTCCCGCTCCGAGTTCAAGGTCTCCTCGCCCTCTCCCCCCTTTGTAAATAAAAACCGAACACGTGTTTATGGTGAAACCAAACTGTGTTGTTGTGTGTTGGTAGGTAAGGGAGGGGAGAGGGAAGGAGGAGAGGAGTTGTCCAGGGAAACCGAGGCGACCCTACTCTGGGGCCTGTGAGAACATGTCCGTGAGGGCCTCCTGGATGCGCACCCTATCCTGGTGCACCTGCCCCTCCCCTCCTGCAATGGCCCCTCTTGCTCCTGCTCCTGCTCCTGCTGCCCACCTCCCCTTCAGCCTGCCCCCATGTCCAGGTCCGCTCGCAGGAGCTGTCGCAGGGGCCACCCCTCCCAGGAGTAGCTCCCCTTCCCCTCCCAGTTCAAGGTCTCCTCCCTGTTACGCGAGGTAACGTGAATAATTAATTTAGAATGCCGATCACCCTAATAAAATCACGAAGATGACAAATGCGGACTCCAAATTCCATATCTACCACAGGTTTTCTTAAAAAAAAGGGAAATAATTTTGAAGGGTTATGGGTTGGTGATGCATAAATGAATACCAACTCCGAAGATAAAATTCAACCACAGGACTATATTTGACATGCATAAAATCCCAATCAAGCAAGGGATAGATTACAAAAGAGTAAACACAACACAAAATACATGAAACACAGTCTAGGCACGGATGGCGATTGCGGTGACGCTGGCGCCCTCCATCCTTTGGTCCTTCCGGGCCTCAGGAGAGGAACTGCCAGGAGATCCCTTGATGGACGAAGCTGTGGCTGGCGCCCTCCATCCTTTGGTCCTTCCGGGCCTCAGGAGAGGAACTGCCAGGAGATCCCTCAAAGATGACTGGAATCGGGTGCGCTGACTCGAGCCTTCTGCACAAACCTCGACTCCTCTTCCTGTTCTTCGGGACAGCTCGAACAGACGATGGTGGCCTAGACTATCCCTACACCTAACCCTGAACTCAAAGAACACCCTAGCTATGGCCGACGCGCCCGACGAACAAACTCGACGACGGCTGAAATGCTTTGAACTGACGACGATAGCTAATCTAACTAAACCTAAATCTAAACCTAATCCTAATTGGTAGGTACAAGCCTTCCGCTTGACCTGACCAAACCCTTAACAGAACCAAGAGTACTGTGCTCTGAACTAGACTGCTCAAACATATTTCACATAACAATAACGAACATTCTGCACAACATCCCCCTCTCCCCCAAACAGTGTGTTGTTGTGTATTGGGAGGTAAGGGGAGGGGAGGGAGTTGTCCAGGGAAACTGAGGCGACCCTACTCCGGGGCCTGTGAGAACATGTCCGTGAGGGCCTCCCGGATGCGCACCCCATCCTGGTGCGCCTGGTGGCTGGCAGCTGTGTGGGGCTGTTCGTAGGCCTGGCCCTCTGCTGCCAGCCATGCGGGAAGGAAGGCCTCCCCGCTCCGCTCCACAATATTGTGGAGCACGCAGCAGGCGGCCACTACCTCCGTTGCATTCCGCTCACCCATCTCGAGACAGGTGAGCAAACAACGGAAGCGGGCTTTTAAACGGCCGAAGGCGAGCTCCACCGGATTTCGGGCCCAGTTGAGGCGGTCATTGAACCGGGCCCGGTTCTGGTCCGGCCGCCCCGTGTAGGGCCGCATTAGCCAGGGCTTCAGGGGGTAGGCCGCGTCCCCGACGACGCAGATGGGCATAGGCACATCCCCGAAAGTCAACTCCCGCCGGGGGAAATAGGTGCTCGCCTCCAGCCTGCGAAACAGTCCGGAGTTGCGCAGGATGCGGGCGTCGTGTGCCCTGCCGGACCAGCCCGTGTAGATGTCCAGGAAGCGGCCCTGGTGGTCCACGACGGCCTGCAGAACGATGGAGCAGTACCCTTTCTGTTCATGAAATGGGCTGCTCGATGCTCCGGGCCCGGACGGGGATGTGGATTGCATCCAGTGCTCCCCGCAGTTGGGGAACCCGAGGGCAGCGGCGACGGTAGCATCCACGTCCCGCAGGCGGATCACTCTGGGGAGCAGGACGTCGTTGATGGCGTGGACGACCTGCAGAAGGGTGCAGAGAAACACAGGGGAACACATCACATAAGGCAGGGGTGGGTGTGCGCTCCCTTGGTCCCCTCCCTGTGATTCCCTCTGTCCTCACGCACACACACACCACAGCCACCTCGCCCCTACCCCCCCCCCCAGCAGGCCTGTGCAAGGGAGGGACGGGCCGAACCCCTGGGTGACCCAGCGTGGAGTCTTGGCTGCCCCTGGGCATGGAGTGCAGCACCTCCCCACCCCATTCCCACTCCCCTGGGACTTACCTCCATCACGACGGCGCCGACGGTGGATCTGCCCACCCCGAATTGGTGTGCCACCGATCGGTAGCTGTCCGGGGTGGCCAGCTTCCAGACTGCGATGGCGACCCTCTTCTTGACGGGGATGGGTGCCCGCAGCCGGGTGGTGGCTCTCTGGAGCTCGGGGGTGAGCCAGGCGCAGAGCTCCATGAACGTCCGCTTTCGCATGCGGAAGTTCTGGAGCCATTGCTGGTCGTCCCATTGCCCTAGGACCAGCCGGTCCCACCAGTCGGTGCTGGTGTCCAGTCTCCACACTCGCCTCTGCACCCTGGGGTGGGGGTGCCACAGGGACACCATGGCCTCACTGGTGAGGGGGTCCAAACCGATGGGCCCCTCCTGGTCCTGGAAGAGGAGGGCACCGTCCTGGAGCAGCAGCTGCAGGCACTCCAAAATGTCCGACAGGGGCCAGAGCAGGCACATGGCCACCCCTGGTTCCATGGCACAAGACAGAGGGCTAGGGAAAAAACCCCTGGCAAAAGCAGTAGGTGGCCAAAGGCAGCGGTGTCCCAAAGTCAGAGGGCAACCACCAAACCTGCTTATGGCTGTCAGTCCCTGCAAGGGGCCCTCTAGCACGGCGCGCAGAGAAATGGCTGTCCGGGGAGATCCCTTTAAGCACGTGTCTGAAATGGCCGCCAGCCCCCGCCTCCGGAAAGGGCTGGTGCCCTTGTGCCCTCTGCAAAATGGTTCCGGGCTTCTGCTTTTGTGGAAAAGCGCGCCGCCAATGTAGACGCACTTTTCCACAAAAGCGCACCGTTTTAACGCGAACTCTGCGCCAATCTAGACGCACTTGCTTTTGCGCAAATACTTTTAACGGAAAAACTTTTCTGTTAAAACCATTTGTGCAAAATCATGCCAGTCTAGACGTAGCCTACAGGTTTTGCTCGAAGAGGCAATGCAAATGAAGTGCTGATTAACATTTTCTCATGCTTCATTTGCATAATCTCTTCCGATCTGTTTTTGTGCAAAAACATGCAGTGTGGACATTTCCGTTTTGTGCAAAAACCCCTTTTTGTGCAAGATCCTTATGCCTCTCAGGGGGCAAAAGGGCCTGAGAGGCATAAAGATCTTGCGCAAAAAGGGGTTTTTGCGCAAAACGGAAATGTCCACACTGCTTGTTTTTGCTCAAAAACCCCTTGCGCAAAAATGGATTGGAAGAGATTATGCAAATGAAGCATGAGAAAATGCTAATCAGCACTTCATTTGCATTGCCTCTTCCGGCAAAACCCATAGTGTAGACGTAGCCTCAATGTTTTCAGTGCTATGTCCCTGTGATGGGGTGGCGCTGCCCCGCACTGGAGCCCAAAGGAGTTCCCCTGGCCCAGCTGGCCAAATGGGTCCCACCCCCTCAGCCCTGCTTGGCATGCTCGAGAGTTAGGCTGGAGATAAAAGCCCAGGCAGGCAGGCAGTCAAGGGGGAATAGCCTGAGAGAGGAGCTCCTGAGCTTCCCCATCCACCCCAGGAGCCACGACTGTTGCTGCTGCCACCCCGGGAGCCACGCCTGCCAGTGCTGCCACCCCAGGAGCAGCGCCCACTGCCGCAGCCACCCAGGAGCAGCACCCATAGCCCCAGACGTCCTGGGAGTAGCCCCAGCTGCAGCTTCAGTGACAGTGTGGGGTATGGAGAGCACCGGATTGGGTCTGACCTGGTGAGCAGCCCACAGAGGATCCTGCACAGCGGGGGAAGAGGTAGGAAGCAGCCCAGGGCGGAGGATTGACCTCTGGGAGGTTGGTGTGTTCCGGCAGGCATCCCCGCCGACCAGGCAGTGAAAACTTTCACTGCCATCAGGGCCCTGGGCTGGGACCCGGTGGAATGGGAGGGCCCGGGTCCCCCTATCTCTCCACCCCACCACAATTCAGCCTTCAAGACTTTGAGAGGGGCTTACCTAGGAACTAAGCCAGAAGGCTGTCTCCACCCTTGGAAAGGGCTGAGAACTTTGGAACTAGGCCAGGGGGTCGTATTTTCTCCCGAGCCAGGTCAAGTCTGCTCTAAGACCAGAGCTCACCCTCTGACAGTCCCCTTGACCTTATATGTGGACGGGTCCTTTTGTCCAAAAGGTTTTAACTATCAGTTTTGTACTAACAACTCACAAATCTACCTTTCCATTCCTGACATAAGAACATAAGAACAGCCGTACTGGGTCAGACCAAAGGTCCATCTAGCCCAGTATCCTGTCTGCCGACAGTGGCCAGCACCAGGTGCCCCAGAGAGGGTGAACCAAAGACAGTGATCAAGCGATTTGTCTCCTGCCATCCCTCTCCAGCCTCTGACAAACAGAGGCCAAGGACACCATTTTATCCCCTGGCTAATAGCCTTTTATGGACCTAACCTCCATGAAATTATCTAGCTTCTCTTTAAACTCTGTTATAGTCCTAGCCTTCACAGCCTCCTCTGGCAAGGAGTTCCACAGGTTGACTACATGCTGTGTGAAGAAGAACTTTCTTTTATTACTTTTAAACCTGCTACCCATTAATTTTATTTGGTGTCCTCTAGTTCTTCTATTTAGGGAACTAATAAATAACTTTTCTTTATCCGCCCTCTCCACACCACTCATGATTTTATATACCTCTATCATATCCCCCCTCAGGATAAACTGAAAAGTCCCAGTCGCTTTAACCTCTCCTCATATGGGACCCATTCCAAACCCCTAATCATTTTAGTTGCCCTTTTCTGAACGCTTTCCAAGGCCAAAATATCTTTTTTGAGGTGAGGAGACCACATCTGTACACAGTATTCAAGATGTGGGCATACCATAGTTTCATACAGAGGCAGTAAGATATTCTGTGTCTTATTTTCTATCCCTTTCTTAATAATTCCTAGCATCCTATTTGCCTTTTTGACCGCCGCTGCACACTGTGTGGAAGTTTTCAGAGAACTGTCCACGATAACTCCAAGATCTCTTTCCTGATTTGACATAGCCAAATTAGCCCCAATCATACTGTACGAATAGTTGGGGTTATTTTTCCCGATGTGCATTACTTTACACTTATCCACATTAAATTTCATTTGCCATTTTGTTGCCCAATCACTCAGTTTGGTGAGATCTTTTTGGAGTCCCTCACAGTCTGCTTCTGTCTTGACTATCCTAAACAGTTTGGTATCATCTGCAAACTTTACCACCTCACTGCTTACCCCTTTCTCCAGATCATTTATGAATAAGTTGAAAAGGATTGGTCCCAGGACTGACCCTTGGGGACACCACTAGTTACCCCTCTCCATTCTGAAAATTTACCATTTATTCCTACCCTTTGTTTCCTGACTTTTAACCAGTTCTCAATCCAAGAAAGGAGCTTCCCTCTTATCCCATGGCCATGTAATTTACACAAGAGCCTTTGGTGAGGGACCTTGTCAAAGGCTTTCTGAAAATCTAAGTATAATATATCTACTGGATCCCTCTTGTCCGCATGTTTGTTAACCCCTTCAAAGAACTCTAACAGATTAGTAAGACATCCAGCCATGAATTTCTAACTGTCTTTCTGACATAGTATTCTGTACGTGCTGCTGTCAAGTCAACATAGTGAACTGAGCTTCTCATCTTTGCTCAGTTCAGTGTAGTGAACTGAGCTTCTCATCATGCTTCAACTGAGCATGCAACTCAGTCCTTTCTACATGTCCTTGAGACCACCACCATCCTCTATATCACCCATGCTTACAAACTCATTGTATTATATTCCTGATCCTTCTTGGAAATCCAAGTACTTGCCAATGCCTTGTCTGTTTTCTCCATAATGTCTCAAAAATCCAACCCCTTCCTCTCTGTTTCTACTGCTGATGTACTTCTCTATACCTTGATTCTTCTCCTTCTGATTCCTATCCTGATTACCTCCAGTCAAATCAAAATTCACTGGCTACATTTGTCTTCCTTGCCAACCTTTCAGAATATGTTAGGGTATGTCTACATTAGCCCCCTAGATCGATCTAGAGAGGCTAATGAGGGTGACTGAAATTGCAAATGAAGCACGGGATTTAAATATCCCGCGCTTGATTTTCATGTTCCCGGCCGGTTGCCATTTTAGAAATTGACTAGCCCGAAGTAACTGCCCGCATCTACACGCGGCAGTGAAATGGGATTCCGAAATAAAGCCCTAACTCAAATTGGCTGGTAAACCTCATTGCAGGAGGAATACCAGCTAATTTGAGTTATGGCTTTATTTCGGAATCCTGTTTCACTGCTGCGTGTACACGCGGGCAGTTACTGGGCTAGTCAATTTCTAAAATGGCGACCTGCTGGGAACATGCTAATGAAGCGCGGGATATTTAAATCCCGTACTTCATTTGCAGTTTCAGTCATCCTCATTAGCCTCCCTAGATCGATCTAAGGGGCTAGTGTAGACGTACCCTCACTCTCCTCTTTGAATCCCTCCATTGACTTACTCACCATCTGTGTTAGGTTTAGGATTTTGACCTCACATTCAAGGCTCCCCCAATCCATTTTCCTCCACTCCTGAAACTCATTTAATCACTTCCTTCATATCACCTTACTCTAATTTTGTTGCTTTCTTCCACACTTGCCCTATGTGTGGAACCTCCCACCTGCTATTAGGGTACTAGCCTACCAGTTGTTAGCTTTTTCAAATCCCTTCTTTAACATTACCCCTGAAGGAACAGAAGTTTGACACTATGTAGATCCAATCATGAGGGTTTATTACACACAACGCTAGTGGAGTGTCACTTTGCCTGTCAGGCTCAGTGAGACTGCCAAACAATGGATTACTGTAGATTATATAGAGCTGAGAGAAGTGATGGGGTGGGAGTTCCCGAACCCCTGGATAGGTTCTAGCAGCAAGACATAATGAGCACAATAAGCCAATAGTCTAAAAGATTACATAATTGCTCCGCCCATGGTTCAGGTTTACATGTATGCTAATAAACAGGTGTTATGGCTCAAGTGTCATTTTTGCAGTAAATAGGTTAAATCCTGATTCCAGGTCCATAAAAATGATGGGTGGCATCTCCCAGACAGGTTTGCTCACAGGTACATTCCTCTGTGGTCTTAAAACAAAGAGAACAGTAAACAGTATTGGCAATTGTATATATTTATCAATGTGCCCCTTTGGACTGGATTGGCATCTGTGAGGGATGGATATAGTTATTCATGCTGGCGTGCTGGCCCTCTCCTCTCCCCGAATGCTGGCTGGTATGTGGGGAGGATACACTGCTATCTCCTCCTGAACTTGTGAGACAGACTTTCGAGGCCACTCTCAAAGAGTTATGTGTCTATAATTCACGATAAGGCCCCAACCACTGCTCTGCACCTGGGGTTCTGCTGTCTCAGCTTGTTTCATGCCTAGTTGTACAAACAAGGCCTGTCTTCTGCTTATCTCTGTTCCCTTTTAGCCATGTGTTGTCTGTTGTTAGCCAGGCCTCAGACCAGGCCCATCCAGTTTAGGCATATGTGAAAGATTCTTAACAGAGACTGTGGTCAAGATCTTCCATACACATTATTGGGATTTTGGTCCTTCAACCATTGTGGACCCCCCAGGTGCTAATCCAAATAGTAAAGAACATTGTCACCACCCCAGCCATGAACAAATAATAATCCGTAGTAAGCAGAACCTTTGTGTAGTTCTCCTTTTGTGTTCTATATCGTCAGTTTGAATTTTAAGTTGTCAGGGGCAGGGACTATCTGCTACAGTGCTGACACACCATTTGTGCGTAACAAATTGCTACGTGATGTTAATACACAGTTATTATCTTAATCCTGTGTTTTTCAGAAAGCAGCCTTTTTATCTTTTAGCTTCATCATTTGGGTGTTCTGTACTTATCAAAGCCCTTCCAAATTGAAAACTAAAATCAAAGCTGCTCTCCCTTGGATTCTTTTAAGCAAGCACTTTTTATTAAAACCTGCCCCTCTGCTATCTACATCGGCCAAACTGGCCCTACGTAAAAGAATAAATGGACACAAATCAGATATTAGGAATGGCAATATACAAAAACCTGTAGGAGGACACTTCAATCTCCCTGGACACACAGTAGCAGATTTAAAGGTAGCCATCCTGCAGCAAAAAAACTTCAAGACCAGACTTCAAAGAGAAACTGCTGAGCTACAGTTCATCTGCAAATTTGACACCATCAGTTCAGGATTAAACAAAGACTGTGAATGGCTAGCCAAGCACAAAATCAGTTTCTCCTCTCATGGTGTTCACATCTCCACATCAGCTGCTAGAAGTGGGCCTCACCCTCCCTGACTGAATTAACCTCGTTATCTCTAGCCTGCATATTTATACCTGCCTCTGGAAATTTCCACTACATGCATCTGACGAAATGGGTCTTTGCCCGTGAAAGCTTATGCTCCAATACATCTGTTAGTCTATAAGGTGCCACAGGACTCCTTGTCGCTTTTATTAAAACCTGGTGATAGTGCAAATATAAATCAGTGAATCAAATTAATATCTAGTGTAACTGTCCTGAAATCAATGCACATGAAAATGTAGTCAAAGTTACACTAAATTTGACCAAACATATTTAGTATACTCTTAATCACAAATGGTGCTAAATGCATTACATTGTGTACCATCCTGTGTGTAATACAAAACTGGACTGTTATTGGTATATACCTGTATATACAAAGATACACAATTAGTATTCCATAGAAAGTGGCGATCCAGAGCTGAAATACCCACCTGTTCATTAGGCACTTGTCCCTAAAGGCACTTCTCCAGTCACTGAAATTCAGATCAGGTATTTGAAGATGGAATCAATCAATGTCTCTCCTGTTTGGGGAAGGGCAAAGAGCTTTTATACATTTGAAAATGTATACAAATGTATACTGGGTCCTGCCATGAGGACAGGGGACTGGACTCGATGACCTCTAGAGGTCCCTTCCAGTTCTAGTGTTCTATGATTCTATGAGTCTATGGAAAGATTCTCACTAATTTGGAAATCTTTCAGCTTAGGTGTCCTATCCATTTAATGATGCAGTGCATGGAAAAAAAGGTATAAATTGCACTCCGGTAAAGGAATGGACAGACCACTTATGAAGAACAATATTCTATTGTGCTGCTTTCTTGTAGAGAGGGATAGTATGATGGTGAGTAAGTGTGCATGCATGTGCTATAGTGGAAAGCATTGGCCTGGGGCAGTGCAGCACATCTTTCCACAGAGAGAATATGGTTCAGTCCAGGGGAGCCAACAGCCACACTGGGCGTTTGGGCAAGATATGGGTGGAGGGGTCTGGCTTCATGATTCTGGAAGGGGCAGGGCTTCAAGTGGAAGGGGTGGGGCAGAGAGCATGCTGCACCGTCCCTCCCACAACCCTCAGTGCTGCATGGTGCTCCAAAGGGTCTGTGATTCCAGGTGCCACTGCTGCTACAGTAGCATCTGTGTTGGCCGGAGGCCTGGGCCCTTTAAAATCACTAGGCCCTGAGACAACTGCCTCTTGGTGCCCCTCCCCTTTCTCGTTGGTGGGCTTGGTCCACTAGGTAGGGCACTACCCACAGATCAGTGGATTCTGTACTCATCAATCACCAGTTTTCAGATGAGATGAATAGTTCCATGTGATATTAATACATTAGGTGAAAATAATGAAATATCATATAAACTAAACTCAGCTAGCAACATAAGTGCATCTGGAATATTTGTAAAATAGCAATTATGCTGTTAAGTTTTTGGTTTTTTTAAAGAAGTGATTGCTAATAGGAGTTGGGCTTAGGAATGCTCTAATGCTGTAGTGTTTGTAACATTTATTTGTTATGTAGTTAGCTAGGTAGGATTAATCTGTGATCCATCAGTCGCGGGTATAGGGTCAAATTATGGTTGCTCCTGCATGGAGATGAGATAGGCAGAAGAAGGGTAGGGAGATGTTTCTTCCCCAGCATACTCATATGGAAGGCTGCCAAAACATGACTGCTTGCACTCCTGGAGCCTGATCTAAGTCTATCAAAGTCAATGGGCATCTTTCCATTAATTTTAATTGTTTTTTTGGTCAGATTCCTGGAACCCAATAGCAGTGATGTCAGCTGTGCTGCACACTCAAAAGAGTGCATCACCTTACGATGACATGTGCCAGGAGACTTGCTGCTCTTGAGGCCTACTCTGCTCTGCCTGAAGACGAGTGCTGTGTGGCACTCATAAGCTTGTGTCTTTCACTATGTTGGTGATCACCCACCTTGTCTTGCTGTTCTGCACGGGCATAGCACTTGGAGACATTTTATTGCTTAGTCTTTATACCTCCTCACTCAACAATTTTCCACAGCTCCAAGAGGATCTGGGCCTGCAGCTCCCTTAGGCTTCTTTGGCAACGGCCTGCTTAGCAGGAACAGAGCTTTTGTGGTAAAATGCTTGACATTTCTTGTTCACTAAAAACCTCTGTTTGCTTGAGGCTCTAGACAGCCATTCATGTTGAATCTTTGCTTCAGGCCTGGGTAGGCATGGTCCTAACTCACTGATGAGCCACCTAGGCTGTATGCGTAGGCCACATGAGTGGCCCTTCTTCATCTCCGTGGGCCTCAAGATTGTTGTAACCAAGACAGTCTCCCAGGAGAGGGTAGTGTTGGTAACTGTATTAGTGTGCCTAGAATTTGCCCGTTGTGCTGACTGAACTGTAGCAGTGCTTTGACTGAATGCAGAGGAAGTGCACAGCTCTCACAGTCAATGTTGTGTGCAATCAGCACACACTTTGCTTCATGTGCCTTTACTTTATCTGTGTGTGTGTCATTTTACTAGTATCGGTAGGGAAAATCCTATGTGGATGGAAACTAACAGAATCTGGCAACCCTGCATGTGGGCAACACTAACCAACATCCCGTGGGTTCTCCCTGATAGTCCACATATGCCCTATGGGCTGCAGGTTGCCCACTACTAAGCTAGACCCACATTTCAAATCAGATTTAAAAAATATATATAAACAGTATTTTCCTCCTGAACGAGAAGCTAACTTTGACTTTCAATGACAGCTGAGTGAGTAAGTGAGAGGCTGTTTTGAACATCCTACCTTAATCTCTCATTTCAGCTAATATGTAAATTATTTAATTTCAGTATAATGACCCCACTGTTGCCAAACTTTGCTAGTTCCCACAGAGATCAAAATAATTATTCAACTGACAAGAATTTAGCATTAAATATGTATAATGTTCAAACTTTGTTAAATGTAAACTTAATGGTCCCAAATGACAGGGCTTATCGTACTCTACAACTGCCTCATTATGAAAATTGTTCCCTGATATTTAGCCTGAACTTGGCCTTTACCATTTCACTTCATAAAATCTTGTTTGGCCCTTTTATCATCCTAAATAATTCCACTACTTTCTTGTGGCTTACACCATTCATATACTTATACAGTTATTTGACTACACATAACTGTTTTTAGCCAAGCCACAGAATATATAGTTAAAACCAGTCCCCCTCAAGTCCCTAATAATTTTTGGGCCAGTCTTGTGGAAGACTGCTGAGCACCACTCAAATTCCACTGAAGCTAGGGTAAACTGAGTTCTCAGCCTTGCACAGGCCCTCTTAGGAAGCCTTTTTTGATTTTCTTCCAATTTATTCATAACCACTCAGAGTTGAATATGGTATCTAGGTGCATTTCCTCCTTGCTCATGTACTATCCTTACATGTGCAGTCCAAACCTGTACTGATTTCTTTTGCTACCATATTTTCCAAAGTCACCATATTTTCCTTGCAGGAGGAATAACAGGTAGTTTGATTTAGGGCTTTAATTCCAAATACCGGGTCCCTGCCGCGTGTAGACGTGGGCAGATAGTCCGGACTTGTAAATTTCAAAAATGGCGACCGGCCGGGAAGATGCAAATCAAGCGCGGATATTTAAATCCCGGGCTTGATTTGCAACTTCGAATGCCTACATTAGCCTCCCTAGTTCGAACTAGGGAGCTAGTGTAGACATATCCATATAGTTTATTTCAGCATTATCATTTTTCCGGTTTCTTTCTTCACACCAGATATGGTAGTTTCCATTTCCCCAAGTGCCTCGGTCGCAGTTTCATGGAATTATTTGTGTTTCCTGTTCCACTGCCCAATTGATTTGACTTGGGAGCCAGTGACTATCTGAGCCAGGATTTGACCTTTAAGGGCACACTTCTACACAGAGTTTAACTTGCCCACTGTTTAAAATAACAATGTGTTGAAGGTATAGAGCAATTTATTTCATTTGTCTTTCTCTGACACATGAAAAAAATACATTTCAAAGAAAGAAAAATAAACTATTACAAAGAAAAATAAACTACCTTTTAATCCAATTAAAACTTCAAAGATATCACCCAGAAAACATTTTTTGCTGCCATGTCAGCAAATTTCAAAAAGATATCCTCTGACAGGCAGAGGGATTGATAGAAAGGGAATTATCAGGCAAAATGAAGTTATAGTTAAAAAAGGGTGTGGTAGTGTTGTATCATGCAAGCAAGGTAGTAACAAACTTCAACAGGCCTTTATTTACCAAAGGCGAAACCTCTTTACAAAGCTGCTGCTGCTCCCCTCTGTAGCTCTCACTCAGGCCTGGCCCATCTCCTCCCCCTTCCTTCCTGTTTCCTGTGCTTCCAGATTCCAAACAGCCAGTGCTCCCAGTTCTAATAATTACAAGCAGCATCTAAAACACCACAGATAGTAAGCACAGTGATTGAAACACAAAGCAAGCAAAAGGAAACTAAAGCAGTTTTCCTGACTGCATCCTAGAACTGTAAATCTCATGAATACAAACATATGCAAATAATCCAAATATACTTTTGTGCAAGTAGATAGGCCATCTCTGTGACCCTTTCCTCCCTTGAGAAAATTTTCAAGTGCTGTGACAGCACTTGAATTTGCTTATAGATCATATAAAAACAAGGAACGTTATAATTAGGAAGTGCAGGCTCAGGAGGGAAAGGTCAGACGACATACTAAAAATACCACTTACTATACAGTGAATTGAACAAAAATGCTGATGTAAGAAATATTGATTAAATCTGGTGCTTCAAATCCCTGCTAATGCCATAAAATTTAATGAGTTACAAAATAAAGCCATGAACAACAAGGTAAACCACTGGAAGAGCAGCTACAGCAATTCTATAATTAAGGCAAACCGTAAAACCATAGGTTGGCTTTTTCTAGTCAGAATCATTAGGGACTAAACAGCAAATCTCCCTCCCCCCATACTAAAATAACTCTAGTTTCCCTGGCCATTTTATTTTATTTTATTTTATTTTAGTGAAAGACTGATGGACCTGGACAAGAAAATCTTCAGGTTAGCCACAAGTCAGACATGGCATGGATACTGGCAAAATGAACTTCACTGTGGTAGAGTAGCAAGCTGTGGCCCTCATTAGCAGGGACTAAGTAGAACTTAGGTGGTGATACAGAATCCCAACAGTGCCTCTGTGGACACCACCACCATGTGGCTTTTTAAAAAATATGGACATTGCCGACAGTATTACTACCACTAACACATTTAACAACTGGCTATTGGCCAATAATAACAAAGATCATATCTGAATTGATAACAGTGCCCAGTGAAATCCATGGATTATAGGGATCCTTTGCCCTTCCCCATCTGGGTGTGTGGTTGTTTCTGGGCATCATAAAGTTAGTATAACCAGCTCAATGCCACACCCTCTTCTCACCCACAGCATAGGGAATGTGCCAGACGTGAGTGGCCTGGGGAAGGGGCCTTGAGTGCCATTGTTGGTGCAAGTGTGTAATACAGGATTGGACCCAGGATCTTAAAAAGGAAGGAGGGTCAGGAGGTGAAGGAAGGAAACTCCACACTATGGCTTTGTCTACACTATGTTTTTTTTGTGGAAGAGGCAATGCAAATGAAGCACTCATTAGCATTTTTCTCATGCTTCATTTGCATAATCTCTTCCGATTCGTTTTGTGCAAGAGGTTTTTGTGCAAAAATAAACAGCGTGGATGTGTCCATTTTGTGCAAAACCCCCTTTTTGCACAAGATCCTTATGCCTCTATTTTTCAGGCATAAGGATCTTGCACAAAAAGGTTTTTTGTGCAAAATGGACACATCCACACTGCTTGTTTTTGCACAAAAACCTTTTGCGCAAAACGGATCAGAAGAGATTATGCAAATGAGGCACAAGAAAATGCTAATGAGCGCTTCATTTGCATTGCCTCTTCCGCAAAAAGTTCATAGTGTAGACATAGAAGTGTTTATAGTGACTTCTTGCCTGCTGAGATTGCCAATAGCACAGAATACTTGCTTTAAGTCATCACTGGCTAAGCGAAATTCAACATAATCCACCATTTGGTTATAATATTGGTCACGATTTTGGAGTGCCAGGGTGTTAAATTTTTGCTACAGCTGGTTACAATTGCACTTATTGCCATGCTGGTGAGCTGTGGCCTTCAATTTAATTATCTGGAAGGTCTCTTTTAATGGGATTTTAAAAATCACTCCCTTTTAACAATCTAGGACATTAGTAGCACAGAAATGGAAAGTTATTAGTTTATAAACATACAGGATACATTCATGGCCCTAAGCCATCTATTTTGTGTTTTGCAGTGGAAAAGGTACAGAATTTACTCCCAATTCTATTACTGGAAACCATCTAGTTTAGTGTGACAGAGTCCACAGTAAGCATAGATCTGGTGTAGCCAGTTCCAAATGCATGAGGCAGGGAGGATAAGTAACTCAAGCTTGGTGGTATGGTCTTATTATGCTCCGATAGTAGATAGTCCATTGGAGATTGTTGCAAGAGGGAGCAGATTAAAGCAGCCCCTATGCTGGAAGCAGGGCCAGATGGAGAACCTCTGATCTGTACCCTTTTAGTATATTGAATGTTACACACTCCACCACATGTCAACAGGCTTTGCCCTAGGGAATTACATGAAGATTCAGGGAATGGAATCTACTCCCAGCCACTGACAGAATTATGGGCAGCTTCTCAATCTCTTTGTAGCCTCCTCCATTCCAGCCCTATGCTGGAACAGGTGCTATGAGTCTTGCTCAGGGGTGGGCAAGACTTTTCATAAGGGGACCACTTCACAAATTTTGATACGTGGTCACAGGTTGGCTCCACCCCCTGGAAGGGGCGAGGCCTTGGGTGGAAGGACTGAGCCTGGGGGTGAAAGAGAGAAAAAAAGAGCGTGTGACTGTGAAAGAGAGACACTCTGTGTGAGAGACAGACTTTGTGACACAGATTTAGTGTGTGTGGCACAGAAATGGGAGAGTGTGTGTGGCACAGTGACAGTGACTGTGTGCGTGTTGTACAGTGACAGTGCAGCACAGACTGGTGTGTATGACAGTGACACAGAGTGTATTTGCTGACAGCTGCTGGATAACTTTTTGAGAGAAGCCACGCTCTGTCTCTTTAAGACAGGGAAAGCTGTCCTGCTTTGTGGTCTCCACCCTCCCGCACTCTGCAGAGACAGATTATGGGGGGAAGTCTGTGTGTGTGAGAGAGAGCACTGAAATCTTAGAAATTGTGCAATGCATCTTAAGACAGGTGCTCCTCTAAGTCACTGACCATCCTTGCTTCAGATTGGAACAGTTCTGCTGTGTGTCACCTTCTCTCTGACCTCTGGGGTACAGGGGCAGGGGGACACCCTGATTTCAGCACTTTCCCCCTCCCCCCAGTCTACACAGCTTGCAGGAGAGTCCTGGGAGCAGGTCAGCTACAGGATGGAGCTAGGTGGGGGAAGGTGCAGCTGAACACACATTGAGGGCTGTAAGTTTGCACCTCTGCTAATCAGCTGAGTATAGGTGGATTTTGCCCACCTTGGCTCTTGCTCAATCTCCAGTTTGTAGTGATTGGATAAATGTGACATCAAGACCCAATGGACCTGCCTTCATCCACTCCTGTACACCCTCTGGCTTAGCCTATGCAGAGCCCAGCCCATTGCAGGCTAGGGGTTTAGACACTTTTAAGCTTAATCTCGAACCACTCAGCCACTTAGAAGTACCAAGATTCCTCTGTGATGGGGTTCTCTAGAAGCCCCCTGTACTCTATAGTTCTGGGCCCTTTAAATCACCACCAGAGCCCCAGGCGGCATACTCTGGGCAGTGCTGAAGAACTGGCGGGAAGAGGCTAGCCCCAGCCCCAGCCCCAGCCCTTCTGCCTGAGGCCCCACCTCTTATGGGAGTGCCTAGCCAGGCTTCCTCCCCCATCATGTCCAGGAGCCTGGCAATTCTTGTGCCTCCCCAGTTCACTCCTACAGTATGTCTACACTAGCCCCCTAGTTCGAACTAGGGTGGCTAATGTAGGCATTCAAACTTGCAAATGGAGCCCGGGATTTAAATATCCCGGGCTTCATTTACATGTTCCCGGGTGGGTGCCATTTTTAAATCCCCTTAGTTCGAACTGACTGCCCGCGTCTACACGCGGCAGTCAGAAGTTAATCGAACTAAGGACTTAGTTCGGATTAACTTCTGACTGCGGCGTGTAGCCACGGGCAGTCAGTTGAACTAAGGATTTAAAAATGGTGCCGCCTGAATATGCAAATGAAGCCTGGGATATTTAAATCCCGGCTTCATTTGCAAGTTCAAACCTACATTAGCCACCCTAGTTCGAACTAGGGGGCTAGTGTAGACATACCCCTATTATGTTACTCCACATTCAGAAACCAAAATGATTGACTGAATTTTAAAACTCTTATTATTTTGAACGTTTACTCTTGACACTAGTTTCCTTTATTCTTTTGCAACATATGGTAACTGGTTTTCAAAACTCCACAGCCTCATAGACTCAAAGCTCATCATTGCTGTGCAGTTTCTGTGATTAGGCACAATGCTTTCAGCATGCATCATTCATAAGAGGAGATCTTCTGCATAACAACATTTTTGCTTTCATGCATACATGAAGTCTTAAGATGGAATCACACCAAACAATGCGCCCAGAAGTGGGGCCTCATTGTACATGACTACAAGACCCAAGAAATGTGCAGCTATGCACAGCTATACTAAGAAGTTTTACAAAGGTGTGCTGACTCTTTAGAAAAATGGACAACTAATAGTAAACTGTGTAATTTACCAGTGCTGATGGCTAGTACTTACATGCTGCAGGCCAGATTCCCATGGCATGTACACCAGAATCATCTGGATCATGACCGTTAAAGATTCACTTTGGATTCATGCTGTCTTCATGTACAATTTTAGGCCTGGCTTTTCCATGTGAAAATTTGGATCAAGGTACTCTTTTCCTATATTGTGAAGACTTTGGATTTTCAGAAGTCTATAGAAAGGTGCACAACATAATGTCTTCAAAGCTACTAAACATATTTCATGATCGGAAGTGGTGCTACCTGAAAGAGTGCTGAAAGTGAAGCTGAACTTTAATTATAATTGGCTTTTCAGCATTGCCCTCCGTGAAATTGCATCTTTTCAGAAATCTTAGTTGTCTATACTTTAGCACAGCACTCCATCCTATAACCAGGAGAAAAAGATCAGGGAGAGACATGAACCAAAGCTGCTCTTCTTTGCCACCTCACCAATTCTTACTTTTTGGAACCCAGACAGCAGAAGAGACACAAGTGGTAAAAACTGATCTTCTCACACCAGCCTCTTTTACAGGCCAGTCCCAATATTAAGGAAAGGGGGAAAGTGTGCTTAACTTAGTTCACATGAAAAACCAGAAACATCATAGGATGGGGAGCAGAGAGGAAGTTCATTGAAATAATGATCTTTTTCACTTGAAAAATGTGTGTACCTTAGAAAATCTCAGTAAACTCCTGGGTATGGAATTTGTAAAAGATCCTGAAACTAGACAGACTGCATGTGGTTTGGGATTTCAGCGTGCAGATTTTATGCAGCACGTAGTTTTCATTATAATTTTTCTAGACTATGTCTTCAGTCTGCAAACAGGAGTTAAGGCACCAGTCTTATTCTGACATCAATTTAAGTCTGCCGATTCACCTGATAACTTCTTTGATTTATCTCATTTTCTCTGCCTTATGGCTGCGTATGTAAGTGCACAATAGTTTGGTAAAGAATTCAGGGATCCTCTCGTTTGTCCAGATTCAAGTTTCCCCCTGGACACCTGTACAGACAGCAATAAGAATTTTGGTATTTGTACTTTTAGGGCACAAACAAAGGAGAATCCACACTTACAGTGGTATTAAAACCCCACAAATGGGGCAGGGTGTGGATATGGCTTTGACATCATTCCACATTCTGTATTGTCTGTTGGCCCAGTTCAGCCATATGCTGAGTCCCTTGCTCAAAAGGGAGTGGGAAGGTCTTACTGCCTCACAGGAGGTGCTCTGAAGCTTACAGGCTCAGGCTTCATAGCTCTTGTATCATGGTCAACATACAGAATTTGCATCTGTGCCACTAGAAGACAGACTTTAAGAGCAATACAATATGTGGTCCCAAGTCAGAAGTCAAGTATATTAGATATTTTGAACATAAACAAAGTGGCTGTCCTGGCAAAAAATATATCACACTTGAACATATTCAGCGCAATACCTGCCCCCCGGCTCCACTCTTAATTTTTACATTAACAGAAGAACTGTTCTTTTATGGTTCTGAAACTGATGATCTGTGACACTGTCTACACACAGAGAGTCATCTCCAAAAACACTGAAGTAAACTGTTACTCTTCATTATATCAATTCTACATACATAAGATACTGAGTTTTGGTGCTACTGCTTTTATAGAATTGGAACACACCATCCCAATGCAAAAGATTCAGACTACTGTATCATTTCCAGAGAGATAAGAGGGTAGAAATCAGGAAGCAAATTAATTTAAAAAGTGCATATGAAAGGCCAGACTGCATTAGACTCCAATCCAATCTGATTATGGAAGGGATTAAAGTGAGACTTCCAGTGCTAAGAGAAATTCAATACAGGCTTTGTAAGCACTAGCCCTTTCATACTGCACTGTATGAAGCAATCAATTACAGACTCAGAGTTGTTACAATAACAAGATTCCAGAGACACATAGAGATGCTGGGAAGAGATTGGCCTCTTCTCCCAGCCCCACTCATAACATTCATCAAGATTACAAATGTTTACCCCTTTAAACTTAGCAGGGACCAGTATTCATTGACTTCAGTGGCCCTACCATCTAACTCTTTTGTTTTTAATACTAATTAAATGGAAATAAAATATGTCAACCAAACAACTATAGAACAAATAGAACCAGTAACTTTATCTAGGATGGAAGTTAGGGTATATAACTTGAACTCTGAACAGAGAGGGAGACTAATTGGTCTTTCATTGAACACCTGCCAACAATCAACTTCCTGAACTTCAGTGGCTTTCTGATCATGTCACTTTTTCTCAAAACATTTCCTTCCAAAGTGGCCTGTTTGGTCATTAAGCTGTTTGCCGCTCCTTGTGTTGAGGGGGTCTGTGTTCTTTCTGACAACCAACAAGCACTGTCTCAGCAGCCTGCTGGATGACTTTAGGAAACAGTGCTGTTTCTTAGGTGTTGTTAGATGACTGTCTTTGCCTCCGCCAATGTGACTTTCAGGGCAGTTGTGACACATGCCCACAGTGTAAATGAAACAGTCAATAAACTGCCAGATTACCAGTCATGTTGTCTGAAATCTGATATTCTTGCACACTGAGAATGATCAGTGGTTATTCTCACTGCTTCTGTTCTAAATTCCTGTGTTTACAGTTCTCTTGTAACTAGTTTGACATGGATTGTTTTGGGTTCTCCCAGACTTTTGTCTTTCCACACAGACACCTTTGACCATAATAAAAGACTGTCAGATGAATTGTGATAATCTAAGGCTACGTCTAGATTACAGGTTTCTTTTGGAAGAAGCTTTTTTCGGAAGAGATCATCCAAAAAAATTTCTTCTGAAAGAGAACGTCCACACTGCAAAAGTGCATCGAAAAAGCAATCTGCTTTTTCAAAAGAGAGTGTCCAGACTGAATGATGCTTTCTCGCATGTAAGCTGTGATGGCTATGGATGGAATGGCCATCAGAGCACCTGTGCTTTTTCCTCTTTCTTCTTCTTCCGAAAGAACTCCCTCTTCCCCGTCCACACGCCTTTTTGCGAAAGAGCTCTTTTGCAAAAAGGCTTCTTCTTCATAGAATGAGGATTACCAATGCCAGAAAAACCCCTCTGTTCTTTCCATTTTCTTCTGGAAGAATGCAATTGCAGGTGGATGTTCCTCAAGTGCTGTCAGAAAAATGGCCATTTTTCTGACAAAACTCTGTAGTGTAGACATACCCTAACTTGCCAAACGGTGTGCCTTTGAATTTGTCAGGGCTTTTTAAAATATAAAGTTGCTCTTTGTATTGACTTTTCAGATAAAGAATTTGACTGTGCTTACAATATCTGTGTTTCATATTTCTGTTAAAATGCTAATAGGAAATAGCTGAAATGAGCCACTCATCAATTGTGGGTTAACAACTGTTTCCTCACCTAGAAGGCAATGGATTGCAAACACATTTACCATGGGCTGTGCCACACCTCAGTTTAAAAACAGCAAAACTCTCATAAAAACACCACAGTGGCACCCCTCTCCTAAGCCCCAAACCGAAAATGAGTAGTGGTCTGCTACTAAGGCCTAGACCATTCCATCTGTCACTGGAGAAATGGCTGACGCCCCAAGAAGCAGATAAGGTTGGTTTAGAAGCCCAAACAAGGGGCTGAGGCTTACAAGGGCTCAGAGATGGGACTAAAGACCTTGGCAAGGATAGGCAGACTGTCTGGTGGGCTCTTGGTTACACCTTCCCCTTCAAAAGGAGACTGAAGCTAAGGAATGACCTGGCTGGAGAATTGGGAAAGCAGAGAACCCTCCAGGACAAAGAATCTCCCTGGAGAAATTCCCTCGAGCATTGCTTTATGCCAGGGTAGGGACAGACTTAAAGTTAGCCCAGAAGGGGCTGAGAACTGAATCCAGAGACAGGGCTGAAGATACCAACTAGAGCACAGCAATAGGCCTGTTGGATCTTTGTTACCCCAGAAGGAGTTCCTCCATCTGCCTATTAACCGTGTGCCCTAGCTGGAGGGCTGAGCCTCTGAAGATATACCTGACAAAGGCAATGGACGGCACGGGGCACAGAGAGCAGAGAAAGGAAGAAGGATTACACTCAGGCACCAGCAGGTACTCATGAGGTGAATGCACCCGGACAGGCTTTCTTGCAGGCATAGTTTCAGTGGCTTTGTTTGTTCCCTTTTTGCCTAAGATTTAATTTCCTTCTGATGCTGTGCTAACATGACACCTGGGAGCACTGTCTTTATTCCATGGCCCAAGCATCATTATAATCATTGAACACTGTGTAACCATATTAGTTCCACTGTCTCTAAATCCTCTGCAGGCAGAACCTGGAATTGGCTTGAGTCAGCATATGTCAAAGAATGTTCCTTGCTATTCTTCATTTTTTTCCCTTTAAACTCAACTCTTCTGGAGATATCTTCCCATTGGGTTCAACGGATCTTCATAGGCTCCTATTGCCCGAGTGATTACTGAAACATCGCTCAAGATTTACACCTATATGCATAAGACCTACTATTTCTCATTACCTAGCCAGGCAACACACACAGTTTGTCAGGAAACAATCCCTAGAGAACATAATTAATTTCTTCTTAATCTGGGAATGTGGATAAGTGAGTCATCAGTTTATAACACAAGACTCAGCTTTGTGTCAGTGGCAATTAGAAATTGCTCTGGCTTGTCAGGAATTAAGAACTAACCAACTAAATGGTGGTTAGTAACCAGACTGGTGTATGATCTGTTGTTCTTTATGGGATTTTATTTGAGTATTTATCTGTGTGAGGAATTTTCCTTCTAGTTTCTCTCAGGGTATGTCTATTATTTAAATAATCCCTGCTTCATTAAAATAAAAATGGCTGCCGTGCTGTGCCGGCACGAGGCATAAGGGAGCAGTTGACAAAGGCTTCCCTTGTTGACTGATCCGCATCTAGACTGCCGCGCTGTGCCGGATCAGCTGATTGTCGGCACAGCGCGGTGGCCATTTTTATTTTAATGAAGCGGGGATTATTTAAATCCCCGCTTCATTGACTATGTCGGGTAAACTAGTTTACATGGCTCTGCCGATGGAGCCATGTAGTCTAGACATACCCTCATATCCAATCCCTAATCATCTCCAGTTTGATTTTCCACTATATTTTTAATTTGGGATTCTGGACAGATTTAAGCAGTAAAGTCTCCACATATTAATCCTACCACTAGTGTCTGAAATGCTGACAATCAGTACTTTTTAGATAAATCCTTAGACAAACAAAAATGCTCTAGAAATTGTTTTGGGAAGCTTTGGGATTTGTATTTGTCATGGTTATGAGGGATGGCCAACAGCCTGAGGACTAAGGGGTTAACTGTATCTAGCCAGGTAGCAGTCAGCCAATAGAAATGCAGATAGGGATTTCAAACTGAGACAAAGGAATTTTCGGGTTTTCCCTCCTTTGTCTCTGGGCCAGTTTGCTCTAGATACTGAGGGAGACAGAAGACATGCCTCTCTCTAAGAAAAAGACTCTTCATAATGTGTAAGTAGGGTAAAGTGTAGATACATCCATTATGTTTTATTGTTTTCTGTTGTGGGACTTTGGATCTGATGTCTGTGCTGTTAGAAATGGGTTTTCCTCTCTTTTGTATCTAAGTTTTGGCCCAAGGGAGTCACCATGAGTATATTAATTGGAGACTTTTTCCATCTAGTCATTATGCTTGTTAACAGGAGTACTGTTTGATAACAAAAGTTCTTTCTTTTTTTATTAACCTGGTATTGGTTCAGTTCTGTGTCCTGGAAAATCTGTCTGTGGGATCTGCATGCCTCTGACTAGGGGATAGCAGCCACAGACTGCAGTTTGTATTTTCTTTTTTCCTTTTCAAGCTCTTTGGGGAAAAGAGCTTGGGGTGCCCTGGGGTTGGTTTCAAGTGTCCACCCCTGTTTGTGGGTTCAAAAGCACTTGATGGTGGCAGCAGATTTTTATCCCCAAAATCTAGGTTTTTAGGATTTTGCGGGGAAGTTTTATACCAAAGCCTGGAGAGATAAGGTTTTGGGGTACATTTGCAGGCCCCCCACTTCTGCATTTGTCATGCCAGAGTGGGTAATCAGCCATGACAGTATTATACAAAAGGTCAGACTAGATCTCAATGGTCCCTTCTAGCTTTGGAATCTACGGGTACGTCTACACAGCAATTTCAAAATAACTAGTGTTATTTTGAAATACCTTAATCCATGTCTACACAGCAGGCAGTTATTTCAAAATAATGTCGAAATACTGTTAAGCTGGAGGACTTCTTACTCCAACTCCTGTAACCCTCACTGTACGAGGAGTAAGGGAAGTCGGAGAAAGAGTGCTCTGTTTCGAAATAAGTTCTGTGTAGATGCTCCCAATTTCAAAATAAACTATTTTGAAATAAGCAACACAATTGATGTAGCTCAATTTGCATAGCTTATTTTGAGTTAAGACTTGCTGTGTAGATGCACCCTATGAAACAAACTCTGCAACTGCCTTTCTGAAATCCTGGTTGTAGTTGTACTCTTTCAAGTTTTTCACATTCAGGAGAATTGTTCTCTGTGCTAGCAATACTCATGAGAATTGTACTAAGCTCTGCAGGGGTCATGTTTCTATCAGACTGTAAATGGCATGAGCTTGTAAGCATTTTAAAACAGGTTATGGGATGTGGAAAGCATTATGAGATGGAGAAAGTGCTAAGGTGGGAACTTGACCCCTAGATCCCAGAAATCCCATGGCAAAATCACTGGTATGCCACAAAGCTCTGTGAAAATGTCCTACAAGGCACTGAGCTGGATAGCAGGATAGGGCACACTAGGATATCTGCCCATGGTGCACTGCATTTTACATTGATGAAGCATGTGTGATGAGTACACACAGTGCAGATGCAAGCATGCATGTGCCCAAACAATATGCAAAAATTGGTGGCTGTACATCAATGTAACTTGCATCAACTGAACCTTGTTGTGTAGATATGGCCTAAGGCAGAGCAAGAAAGCCAAGAAAACAGTCTGTCAGCTGGAGAAGCTCCAATTGGTGCTGCAATGGTGATGCTGGCTGGAAGATATTTGGGCCTGATCCCTTTAGTTTTGATTCCTCCTTCATTCAGAGAAGCAGGACTTTATACAGTCATTGTAAACAAGACTGCATCAAAGAAAATATCAGACTCCATCACATTTTACTCCCAGTTGGAACATATCAAACAGGTAGGGTTACCACATTCAAAATGCAAAAAACTCTGCATTCCTTCCCTCTCCCACAAGGCAAGGCTGCTGCAACCCCACCCACAGTGCAACTGTGCAACCCCCTCTCCCAACAACCACCGCTTGTAGTAAGACGTATAGATAAGACTGATAACATAGCATACCCTTCACTTTTACATGACCCAAACCCTCTCAGACATGCACAGTTTGCTTGCATGTTGGTGGGCAGACACCTACAGTATTTTCAGTGGTTTTGATCTGTTATCATTTAAGCTGCAGAAGTGGGAAACACCACAGCATTTTTAGCTGGACACAAACTTAGCACTAGCTATCCCAGTGTATTGTGATGAAAATGCAAATAAATCCCAACAGTTGAATTATTTTTCTAGTAACCGGCAAATCCATATAAAAACCATCCAGGCAAACCAAATACCAGTCAAATGGCAATCCTACCCAAAACGCAACATTTTGAGTAACTACTTGGGTGAAGAAAGGGGGAACACTACACATGTGTATATAAGTAACATTCACAGTGTTTTGGAGAAATGTGGTTTTGCAAAAGACACTGTTGACAGGTAAGTGTGATGCTGTGTTAGGCCATAAATATTCCACTGTAGGATGATGATGATAAGTAATCATTTGTGCACCTATACACCAAATGCACATTATGTAAACTCCAAGCTCTTTTTGACATAGCTCTGATATGGGAGGTATTATGGAAGTTGCCTCAAGAGAGCACACTAGCACTTGCATTTGTTGTAAAGTCAGAGCTGCACAGTGGCAAATATGATCTCTTGCTCTTTGAGGACATGATGAACGTCATACCCTCTCCCCATGGGAGCTCAAGGCAGTTTTTTGGGATAGCCCATCTCTGCAAAATAGTTTTAAAAAATGCAGGAAGCCTGTTTCCATGGAGGCTGAACATCAATTCACTCATATAGCAAGTCCTTTCATTTTTATAACTGGCAAAATAAGACTGCCTCAAGCCACTACCGGTGAAAACATAGTGATATATAAGGATCTTATATTTATTGAAAAGTCAGTGGGTAGTCTGTTTCCAAGAGTATAATACATAAACCTGAGGATTTCTTCTACTACAAGACAGCTATTGTCTTCTTAGCTGCTCATTTTCAAAGTTTGCCACTAAAATAGCAACATTTTCCTTTTTACAGAGTCCATCATGATTCATGATGCTTACTCAGATTTTTGTGCTGACATCTCCTGTAATCTGCAAGTATGTTCCCCAGCTAAGTTGCTTTTCCATGAACACAGAGCTAACTAAGCTCTATCTGCTTTGCAGAGTTATACCATTCAGACAAGACACAGGAACCCAGCTATATTTTACAATCCTGAAGAACTTGTAGTCCTCTTACAAACACTGCTTCATTCAAAAAGAACATGTGGCCAGATCCTAAACTAGTGAAAATTAGTACAGGTTGAACCTCTGTTAACCAGGACGCCGTGGTTTGGCAACATCTGTGATCCGTCAGGACCACGGATGTTCCAGGACCAGAAAGTCCTGGTGGAAGGCTGGCAGTTGGGCTCCCCAAGGCTGGGCTGCCTGGCTTAGCAGGGAAGGGGAGGGGGAGAACTGACAGGGCAGTAGAGCTGGCAGGGGAAGGAATGCAGTCAGGAGGCCAGTGGCTGGTCCAGGGCTGGGGGAAGGGGACGTAGCATGTGGGAGCCAGATATGACCTCCCCTGGTCTGGCAAAATCCTTCATCCAGGACCAGTCATGTCCTGCGGTGCCTGACCAGGGATGTCCCACCTGTAGTGTAATCAACGGGGTATGATAATTTATACCAGTTGAGGATCTGGCCCCAAATGTGAAAAAGAATACTCTGTTCAATATAAGACTATTGTTGCATGTTGGGAGCTGTGTTGAGAGAGCTAATTTTGATTATGCTGTGAATAGTGAAGACAAAGCCTGCAGTGTTTGGATTAATACTAGTAGAAAATGGAGCTGTTTGAACTGTTTTATGGATATGAGAAATTAAGTCTTTTTTTGGTTAGCACACCATTTGCCAACCAGTCCTGAGTTCTGCAAATATCTTCGTTCCTCACAAATCACAGCTGAATAGTTTCAACAAAAATTTGAATCCTGATGGTTGTCTATGAATTGTTCAGTTTGAATATTAACATCGTATGGGGTTGGATCAGCTCAAAAACACGGCTTAAGTTTTTAAACATGATTATTAATTTTGGCTGCTCAGTTCTTAGAGGGGCCTGATTTTCAGAGGGCAAATCTTGAGGTCTTTTAAGGAACGACATATTGAGTATTCAAAACCTGGGTAGCAACTGACCTGAAAACATATAAATAGAAATATTACTTGTTTAAAAATCGGAACTTTTGAGACTTATCAATGTTTTCATAAATGAGTAACTTACATTATTGCAACTCGTGAAACAAACTCACATTTTCCTTACAAAAGTGTATTAGAAAGGATTAAACAACTAATACCCCATCTATCATAGTTTTTTTCTTAGCGTGGCATTGTGTTCCTTGATTTGATGGACATGGGATCAAAGAGATTGTTTTCCTAAAAACAGCTGGCATCTGACATCTCAAAGCTTGGTTCTCATGCAACTAGAGATGGGTCTGAAAATTGTGTATCTCCGGGGTGCTCATAAATTTTGGTGCAGGCCCATCTCTACTGGGAAATTCTTCCCTCCTCCTCACTTGCTACATCTCTATTTGGGATTGGTGACTTTTATAGCCTTCTTCTAAACATCATGATTGTATGCCTTGCAGCTGTGCAAAATGGCCTAAAGTTCACTGATATCAGGCCCACACATGAGTCTTTAGCCTCCCTTTTGGTCATTTTCCATCCACTATTATTGCAAGGGCCATCCTATCAATGTAACTTAAGTGTTTGCTGGATATAGCCTTCTCTATATAGCCTAGACTTCTGCAATTTATCTTCAGTTGGGGCAATCCACATTAGCCCCTTCACAACCACATTTTTTAAGCACAAAGCATCCAACTATTTGACCATTTCAGCGTCTTAATTTTTGTGAAAAAACTAAAAAAAACAACGAATAGTCTTGCAGCATTCGAGGGTACATCTACACTGCATGCTTATTTCAAAATAAGCTATTCTGGAATAGTTATTCCAAAATAGCTTGTTTCAAAATAGCACCTCTACACTGCAGGGAAACCTCAAAATTAGTCTGAGGCAGTCTTCCCTAATGTAAACACGCTATCTTGATTTAGAGCCCCAGGAAGCACTCGGAAGGAATAACTTAAAATGACCCTGGTGAGTGGCTATTTTGAAATAGCAGCAGTGGAGCGTCTACACAGCCTTATTTCAAAATAGCTATTTCAGAATAGGTGTTATTCTGCATAGAATGAGGTTTACAGATTTTGGAATAAGCCGTCCATTATTTCAAAATTATTTCAAAATAACGGAATGGCTATGTAGATGCTCGCTTTGTTATTTCAAAATAACGCTAGTTATCTAGAAATAACGGTACAGTGTAGCTGTACCCTAAGGGTATATCTACACTAGCCCCCTAGTTCGAACAAGGGAGGTTAATGAGGGTGACCGAAATTGCAAATGAAGCGTGGGATTTAAATATCCCGTGCTTCATTAGCATGTTCCTGGGCGGTCGCCATTTTGGAAACTGACTAGCCCGGAATAACTGCCCCCGTCTACACGCGGCAGAGAAGTGCGATTCCGAGATAAACCCCTTAGTTCGAATTAACAGTTAAACCTGAGGTTTCGAACTAAGGGGTTTATCTCGGAATTGCGCTTCTCTGCCGCGTGTAGACGGGGGCAGTTATTCCGGGCTAGTCAGTTTCCAAAATGGCGACCGCTTAGGAACATGCTAATGAAGTGTGGGATATTTAAATCCCGGACTTCATTTGCAATTTCGGTCACCCTCATTAGCCTCCCTAGTTCCAACTAGGGGGCTAGTGTAGACGTATCCTTAGAGACTATCAAAAAATGTAGATGGTATCATGAGCTGTCACGGGCACAACCCTCTTCTTCATTTTTTGGTGGAGTACACAGATTTCTTTTCTAGTGGCAGATCTAGTCTCTGTTCTATACTTCATGATGGTTAGAATTACTGTTTTATATGCTATTTTAACTCTTGGCTCATTTTTTAATCAGAGAAATTTGGTCAGCTCTTGTCATTTGTGCTCCAACCTACTTTGATATTATGCTGGGCTTCACTCAGGAAGGCACTTGTCAGCAACCATTTTATACTAGGTATTTAAATTCTCTCTCTCTAGGCTTCCTTTCTGTAATAGCCTTTAAAGCAAATCTTCTTCCCTAAGAGTAGGTCTACACTACAGCGTTATTTCGAAATATCTTATTTCGAAATAGTTAATTTGAAATAGCTTATTTTGAAATAACGTGTCTACACACAAAATGCATTTCGAAATAGCGTTTTGCTATTTCGAAATAGCGCGTCCACACTGAGTGGATGCTGAATTGCATTTAAGGCCGGCTGGAACCTGGTCCAGCAGGGTACCAGGTCAGGAGTTACTTTGTGTGGCTGCTGCCTAAGGCTATCTGAGGCCTATGCTTAAAGTGACCCCCCCAGAAAGTCAGTTCTCAGCTTTCCCTGCGTGCTTGACTACCTTGCTAAGGGACAGCAAAGCATTTTGTCTTTGCGTGCTCTGGTTGCCCTGACTCGGGACACCACAGCACTCTGCAACATGGAGCCAGAGCTGCCCCTGGGCACTCTGGTGCTTCTCGTGGATGTGTTGCTGGAGCCTGGCAGCACTTTCTGCAGGCTGCCATCCGGGAGGTCCATTGGGGAGCTATCAGTATGCAGGAGGCCCTGCAGGAGAGCTTTCACCCTGAGGAGCACTAAGAGCCTCCCTGGTCTGCCCACTGGGGGCTTGTGCCTCATTCCTCCCTCATGACCTTCCACTTACCCCTCCCTAACCCCCCTTCCTGATCTCAATTAAAATACATATAACATATACATAGTTCATGAACACAAACTCTCTTTATTTAACAAAACTGGGGGGGGGGGAATGAAACTCTGGTGAGACTGGGGAAAGGTGGTGGGAGAGGGGAGAAAAGAGGGTGGAAGAGGGGAAGGGGAAACCTGGGAGGAGGGAGCTGGGGGAAAGCAAGGGAAGAAGGGGAGGAAGCTCAGGGCTCAGGGTTGGGGGGTCTCGCCGGAACAACTTGAGTTTCATGCCAACCTGCTCCTGGGTTCGCATGTGGCCTTTGGTGGCCAGGCTGGCAGCTATCCTGCCATAGACGGCCGTGTTCCTCCGTCTAGTGTGGAGATGATGGACGTTGGGGCATCCCCCCCAAACCTGAATAAAGTCCATGATCTCCCCCCTGGACCAGGAAGGCTCCCGCCTTCTCTGGGTCCTGGCAGGCTCCTGGAAGCTGGCAGACTGCTCCTGGGGAGCGGTGGAGGGCTGGCTGCCAGTGGCTTGCTGGCTCATGTTTTGGAGCCACTGGGTCAGGGGCAGTTACTGCTGGCTCTGGGCTGGCAGGCTTGGAGCTGGCACAGGCAATGTGGCCGGAGTCAACCCCTTTAAGGACTCCGGGGAGGGAGGAGGGAGAGGAGTGTTTTTGGTTGAGGCTGGAGTGGCCACCAGGGCACCCTGGGAAGCCTGGAGGCCCCCTATTTCGAAATAAGTGTCTACACAGCACTTATTTCGAAATAGCTATTTCAAATTTGGCATTTTTCCTCATGGAATGAGGTTTACCAAATTTGAAATAAGCGCTCCGCTTATTAATTAATTAATTTTGAAATAGCGGTTTGGCTGTGTAGTCGCTAGTAAAGTTATTTTGAAATAATGGCTGTTATTTCAAAATAACTTTTTTGTGTAGACATACCCTAAGTTATCAAAGCCTTCTTGCCAACATTTGCTATAAGTCTTGCCTGCTCAAAACTATGTTACTGCTGTTCAAAATTGGTTCTCAGGGTCTTAGTGTTCCATGAGTATCACTTAAGGCTCGTCTAGACTACGGGGAAGATTCGAAAGGAATTTGCATATATTCTTCCGATCTCACTTTTGAAAGCAGAGCTTTCGGTGAACCTCCCTCCCCCTTTGTCGAAAAGCTGCATAAATCTCATTTTTGAGGATGCTTTTCTATTACAAGGCTTAAAAGCCGCATCTAAACTACTTTCACTTTTGAAAGCTCTGCTTTCAAAAGTGAGATCGGAAGAAGATATGTAACTTCCGCATATTTTGAAATGCAGGAATTTGCATATCCTGTTTCAAATCTTCCCCATAGTCTAGACATAACATTAGTCAGAGAACTGCATCTTCCAAGGCATCTCCCTTCATATAGTCTCACGTTTAATATCCACTATAAACACAAAATCATCATCATGAAAAAAGCTCAAAACTGATTCTTGGTTCAGGCCTCTTGTAACACCGAGACAGCAAAGGTTAAGCAATCAGCAAGACTGATAGTCTCAGAGGGGTAGTCATGTTAGTCTGTAACTTCAAAAACAATGAGTAGTTCTGTGGCACCTTAGCCCTGGTCTACACTAGAGAATTATTTCAAAATAACTCCCCTTATTTTGAAATAAGAAGTGAAGCGTTCATGCTACCATGCCCATAATTTTGAAATAAGAGGCTGATTATTTTGAAATAATAATTCCTGCCTTCCTTGGGGAATAAGCTTATTTTGAAATAGTTATTTCAGGAGTTGTTATTTCAAATTTAGTTATTTCAAAATATTTTCCTAGTGTAGACATGGGCTTTCATGGCAAAACCCACTTCTTCAGATGAAATGATCTTGAGTGGAGAAAAAAAGGGAGACCCTCAGAATAAGAAGGGAAAGGGAGGGAAAAAATAACCTGTCAATTGTAGTCCCAGTGCTAATGAGGCTGAGTGGATTGGAAGTATCCATTACTTAGCTTTTGATCTCAATAGAGTATTGAAGCTAAGGAAAGCTGGTGTTATAATATGTTAACCAGTTCAAGTCTTTGTTCAGGTCACCGGAGACTGTGTCAAATTTGCATGTGGAGGTCAATTCCACACACTTTCTCTGTAGTTGGCTTGTGAAAGTCCCTTGTAGAAGAATAGCTACTTTTAAGTCCATTCAGGAGTGCCCAGGCAAGTTCAAATGTTCCCCACAGGTTTCTGTGTGTTACCATTTCAAATATCTGATTTGTGTCCATTAATCCTTTATCATAGAGACTGTTCAGTTTGGCCAATATACATGGAAGAGGGGGATTGCTGACACTTGATGGCAAGACTGATGACCTGGAAGCAACCCTCAAGGGCATATCCACAGGATATTGAAATGGTAAATAGGGCCGTTCCTTCTAGATTGTTATCAAAGCCATATTAAGTAGACTCAAATCTTTAACATGTTTGCCTGTGTTGTTAGAGAATCAAGAAGAGATGTTAATTGTATTTGTCTGTGTTTACTTACATCGTTAGGAGTTTAACAATGTGATCTAGTTAGCTTGTAGATGCTAAAATCCTGACTGAATTTTAATCTTCATTACAGTATTCTATTGACTCAAAGATGCAAGATTCTGTGGGAACTAATCGTATTTCCTTTGTTTTCAGCTTCATTATCTGATGTAGTGAACTCTCTTAGTCATTTGAATGGCCTTTGCTGAATGCATTGTCTCAGAAAGGACCCAGTAAATAGAGATCAAATGGTCAGCTCGCTTTCATCAAAGCCCATCTGGTGGGATTACCTGACAGCATCCCGCTTGCTTCTGCTATAAAGAAAACTTTGGGCCTGATCCTTTTATCTCAGATCTGCTTAAACTTTGACAGGGAAGGTCTACACCACAAGACCAATATCTCCAGGTTTACTCTGGATTTTTCATGGAAGAATTTGAACAAACTGCACCTGGACTGCCTATTGGACTATAACCTTTTGAATTCCAGAAAGACCTATAAATCAGCAGCCTCACCATCTCTGCCATGAAGCTAATCCCCAGGACTTTATACATATTTATGTGTATAATGATCTCTGAACCATTGTAACTCTCTTACTTTTATTAATACATTTTAAATTTAGTTAACAAGGATAAACATGTATTTGGGTGAGATCTGGAATATTCATTGACCTGGGGGTCAGGTCTTTTGGGATTGGTGGAATTTTAAGCATTATGAATAAGGTTTTCAATAATCCCTCATTATATTAGAATTAGCTGTCTAGATGGGAACCAAAGGCTGTATTGTATAAAGGAGATGGTATTTACTTCTGGTTAGCGAAGGGTATTACAGAAGTTGTTGCTACTGGCTTGAGTGAATCTAATTGTGGAATAAATCCCCAATCTTTGGGGCTTGTTTGCCCTAATTCTTGCAGCCTATCCAGATTTGGCATTCTCAGCATGGCCCGTCCAGGCAGCGCCATCACACTAGCATATATTGGAGATTCTCTGCAGTACCATCAACAGTTCACTTGAGCATATCCATGGGATAGCAGCTATCCAGACCTGATACTTTTTGGTTTGACATGTGGGTTTTCCTCCTCTTAAAACCCTTAAAAACTATCAAGGCTATTGAACCCTATCTGCTCCACCAAGACTTTCTTTAAGGGGACCTTTCAGGTGTGGCATTTTATAGAGGTAGCCACCTCATCACACCCCTAAGATACTACCATTTAGTCCATGACTGGTTCTTGGAAGTGTGCAGCAGTCCTGAATCTGTGGATATACCGCTATCTACCATCCAGGGATGTACCTCATGAAGTTGGTTGCTCTATCACAGAAGCATAATGTTGGGAAACGAAGACTAAAACCATACTAAACCCATGAAGAAATTTGGTTAAAATGTAACTAATTCCAAGATAAGTATTCTTGGTGACTACAATTTCCTGGGTGAGACATACAAGAAATGGTTCAAACATTGAGTAAAAATTAAGGACTTTGTACGTCAATTCAGTATTTCATATGTCATTTATGAGTTGCAAGAAAACTGACATTATAAGTCCCTTGCCCTAGGAATAAGAGGGTAGCTATATTCTGCAAGTGTGGCTGCTGCTGGATCAGTTTCTAGGTTAAAGTTAGTTTAAGGTATAGGTCACTTAAAAGAATATCACCACTTTCTCTAGATAGTACAAGCATAATGCATCAGCAAAGGAATGATCAATTATAATTAACAGCAATTATTTGTTTTGGTACCATATATCTAGTTCTTGCGATGTAATGGAAAAATGACTGTGTATTAAACAAAAGACCCCCTGCAAATTGGAATTATGGCTTGAGTATTAGCTTTTGAAATCATTTTGTCAATTGCAGATATATAAACCAAAGATTAATGTTTTTAATAACCAGTCATTTTACTATATTAATTTAGAGCAATGCTAGTCAATTATGGCATAATGGCAGAAATGCCTCTGTTAAGGTCTCAGCTGAGTTGCCATTATGAACTCAATTTTATTTTTGCTACCTCTAAAGTCATCCAAAAAGCCATGGAAATGGCAGATTGGATCTGGGGCATAGATACAGTTCACATTTGATAAAAAATTTCTGTAGGTGATTCCTGAAGAATGATATCATAACTTATGGAGATTTTCACTTAAGCTCAGAGAGATCATTTATTTGCAGCTTTTGCCAAAAGGCAGAGGAAGAAAAATTACATTTAATTTGCTGGCTCTGAGCTAATCTCTTGGACCCAATCCTTGCCTATGGCTCACTTAGAAAAAGCACAAGTTTGGGGCTACTGTGCAAAGTTGACAAAGTCAGTGAAACAACTTGTGTAAGGGTTGCCAGCTGAGAGAGGATTGTAGAACTAGGTGTTAATCTACAAATGCAAGTAAGAAAACTCTCAGAATGCTCTCTCTGGTAGGCCTAGGGCTGCATTTACTATTTTAACCGGGTTCCATTAACACAAAAAACCCAACCAACCAACCAAAACAAAACAAACCTTACACCTTGGGAAACCTGTCCCACTTCCATGAATAAATTCTGATTTGCAGCTATGCCATCATTATTGATCTCTCCAGCCTTCCTAAGCCGTAGAAGAAATTGTGCTTGCTCCTGAAGGTGTTATCCATGTCCTCTAATAAACAGCCCACACATAATCACTCAGATGCTATTCACAATACTTTGCAGAAAAGCTAGTCTGGAAAGAATACTGTTGCTTTATAGTGGCTTTAAAGTCAATGGGAATTTTTCCATTATAAATGGTACTGAAGTGTGTGTTTGTGCCTCAAGCCTCTATGTATTAATAACGAGGTGAAGCTGATTCAGAGGATGGTACTACTAACTGCTATTATTGAAACAAGCTTATAGCACTTTGACACTTTGATTAAAGTTTTGAGGGCTATAGATAAGATACTGATCCACACTTGGTCAAAACATTAAATCAGTCACCACATATAGTAAGTACATGTATCCATTGAAGTCAAGCACACATTTTGCGAGAAAGAGCAACCCTATCATTGTATTTAACTGTACCGCCTCTATCTTGAACTCTTGGTTTCTCAGGTTAGGTGGCGCTGATACATATTTGTTTAATATCCACACAGAGCTTTCCTGTATACAAGTTATTGATTCTCTGTTCAGCTCATGGGGTGTGTCTAGACTACAGGGTTTTGTCGACAAAAGTGGACTTTTTTCGACAAAACTATACCTGCGTCTACACTACCACTGAGTTCTGTCGATGGTAAGTCGACAGAATGCGGCAGTTTTGTTGACAGCGGTAAACCTCATTCTATGAGGAATAACGCCTTTTTTCTACAGAGTTATGTCGAAAAAAGGCGCTATTGCAACCACACTGTGCTTTTTCAAAAGAAAGCGTCTAGACTCTCTGTCAAAAAAGCGGCTTGCTTTGTCGACAGAACTGGCTGTAGTCTAGACGCTCTTTGTCGACAGAGGCTTTGTCAACAGTATCTGTCGACAAAGCCTCTGTCGACAAAAGCCTGTAGTCTAGATGTACCCATGGTGACACTACTACTTACTTGATGAAGTAACTCTAACCTTGCAACCTTTTATTCCTTCTATGCACAGCTTCTGTACTTTCAAGAGAGTTATAGTCCTGCCAGAGGCTGGATCAACAGCTCATCTAAACTAAAGGATCTCTCTGCCCTATCTCCTTCTACAGGTTTTAGATAAATTGCCAAAGAAGCCCATTACATTTCCATAAGTGTTCTAAATTCCTTAATACATGTTCAGGACTCACCATTAAGGATTCAAGCTGAAGTTACTGGACCAGACTCTCAGCTAGTGCAATCTGCATAGTTTCTGTAATCTGCAGTGAAGCTATACTGATTTCTACCAGCTGACAGTCTAGCTCAATTAACTTTTTCCTCCGAGGAAGCTGGCGATTGCCATTTTGCCATTAAAACAGCCCTAATTTGGTTATCTGATCTTTTGACTTCAGCAGTGTTACTGCAAGCTCACATATTAGGTCATATTCATTCAGCAGCTTGTCATTTTGTCTCTTGGCCAGTACTTGGTCTGATACACTTATCAGAAGCCTCACAATTATTCCCATTCAAGCCGCCACTCACATTTTATGTGACAGTCACCAACCTTCCAGAAGAGTGGCTGGAGTTCTCCTTTGCACTCTTCACTGTCACTCCTTCCTTGGCTTGATTGGACACTATTGAGTGATACCAGACATTTCTTCAACCCAGAGACTATGCACATGCCAACAAAGCAAGAGGCTAGCATTGGCAATCAAACTGAATCAATGCTGAAGACAAGGTTTGGTATTACGAGGTCTTATACGATGTGGACCTCATTTTAACATGGTCTGGTCCCGCCAGGAACTGCTGGAAATTAGCCTGCAATGCATTTAAAATGGTCTTTAATGCAGTTTAGCAAGGTGAAATAAAGAGGTGCTGATGCCATGAGACCAGTCAGGTCACCATAGAGATCACCACCATGTGATCCATAGTCCACTGTCTGGGAATCTCTACACTACACTGTGATAGCAGCTTGCATTTTACATATGTGAATCTAAACCAGGGGTGGGGAAGGCAGCCTCCATGGGCTGGATCTGATCTGCCAAACCCTTTGATTCAGCCTGCGGCTGCTCTGCCACTCCCCCTCTCCCAGGCCAATTGAGACCCGGGGATGGGAGAGTGTGCAAAGTTTCCTTCCCCCTGCCAGGGGTGCATGGGACCAGAGGGAACTGCCAGCTGTTCAAGGTGCCATGTGCACCTGGGCAGGGGCAGGGAGTAAAGTAAAGTCAGGTCTGTGGGCGAGAGCATGCAAAATCTCCTGGTCCCGCCCTTTCTGCATGAGGCCCTGCCCCTTTTGGGGTGGCTTGCAATCACTTCTGAAATTCATGAAGTGGCTCCCCTTCAAAAATTATTGCTCACCCCTGATTAAACCCATATCACTTTTCTCGATCCCTACTCATGTGTAATTCATAACTAAACCTTTTCCATGTTGTGTTTTTCAACATTTCCTGTGATCCCTTGAATGTTTACCTAAGCATATAGAATTTCATATCTTTTTAGTATTAATACAGTTAAGTCACAATACTTATTTTTAAGGTAACCCTCTCAGGGAGATGATCTGGAATCAGAAGGAGTTACTTTGGTGGATTAACACCCTGACCTGGCTTTGGAAACTGATCAAAGTTTATTTTTCCTTAACCTGACTGTAAAACTTAATGTTTATTGCTGTCCTGCTACCAGATCTTTAAAAAATATTGCATGTTCAGTGCTTTTAGTCTTGCTGTGACCTCTGGGATGAAATCAGGGGTCATCACACAATTTTTCTGATGCAACTCTATTACAGAAATAGTCTCTTCTGAGGCAGCTCTTAGCAGCTCTATCTCTGACAGCAGACCATTCACTTTCCTGTTTTATAGCTTTTCTTCTATATGCCCTAGTCTCTACTTTTTCATCACCTGTCTCTAAGCTGTTAATTATGTTGACCTTTTGCTGTTCAGATGGCTACACAGATTGCAGCAATCACAAACCTTCCTGTGCTGCTGCATAGTGTTCTCATTATATTCATAAAGCCATCACATTATATGGGGCTATTTTCAAAACAATACACATTCAGCCAGTTCAGCAGAACTGAATACAGCTTTCCATGATAATATTATTAAATCCTGAAGTGCTACTGATCTCATCAGAAAGTGTCCTTCTCTCATGTGTCAGTCACTCCTGTTTTATTGCATTCTTACACAGCCTCTTGCCATCCAGCCGTGAGTTATTTTCATGTGACAGAGCACAATGGCTCTGGTTACAAGGAAAGCTTGTGAGGGATGGTAGTTTGTGCGCAAGCTAAAAGTTCATACGCAGTATCTCAAGTCTCCATTTCACATTCCCTCAAATTAATATAGCCTATAAATCTTTCCTCCCTAGGAAGTATTCACCTGACACATGCTTGAAGGTTTCTTCTCATTTACTATGCACTAGGCTATTGATCCCTTTTCTGCTGGAGCTGGTTCTTGTTATTGATCTCATTTTGTTCAGAAACAGAGTTCATTTAAAGTTTATCAAAGTTTTAGCACATTTGAAAAGTATTTCTTGTTCTGCACGATCAGGAATGTTGAAATACAGCAAAATGAAGATGGTGACTTTTTCCGTACACACAGTAATGGCAGGAAATAGTTTTCATGTTGCTTCTTCTAATGAAAAACCATTCTTTAAGGGCTGTGGCCTAAATGGGGCTATTCCCAGAGACCTCAGATAATTTTTTTTAATTAATTGAAGGCTTTTGCATTCTAAGCATAGAGCATATTGCTGTGAAAGGCAGTTGACAGCATAGCTTTGGTATTTTCTAGTGCAGTGCAGCCATTTCACTTGTAATGTGTTCATTAGAGCTTACCAGGACAAAAAGTTTCACTCCTATTAAAAAAAAATTAGAGTTCTGAAAATAATTCTCGTTCCAAATCCAGTGGAAAGGTCAAAGAATTTACATGGTTAATAGGAGGGGAATTTCTGAAACATTGTGTTTCAGAAACAGTGTGCTCCGAATGCCCAGGCAGTGGAAAACAGTGTTTCCAAAATGAAAGAGGGTCAGAATCCACTGCTCTCCAGCTGCCTGCATGGCTCCCCAAAATATATGATTCTACAGCAATCCGCCAGGTGGGAAACTGAGCCAGTTGTCTGAGGAGCTGGCCATCCAGGAAACTGTGGAGCCAGGCATCCTCACAGCCAGCCAGTGAACTATGGTGCCATGCAGCATAAATCCCCTGGAAAAATCATGGAAGCCCCACTTCCTTGGCAGCCCACCATGTGGGCTATAGGAACCAGCAGTCCCAGACAACTTGACAGCCTGCCAAGTGGGGATAGTTGGGGAAGTGGATAGCTTAGTGTCTGGAGCCTGGCATCCCCTCTAAGAGTACGTCTACACAGCAGAGCTAAAGTTGAATTAAGCTATGCAACTTGAGCTACATCAATTGCATAGCTTAAGTCGAAACAGCTTAATTCAGCTTTTGGTGCTGTCTACACAGCAGGAAGTCAAAGGAAGAGCGCTCTTCCTTTAACTTCCCTTACTCCTCATGAAATGAGGGTTACCAGGAGTTGGAGTAAGAAGTCCTCCAGGGTGACATTATTTTGAAATAAAGGCTTGTAGTGTAGATGTTATTTCGGAATAATGATGCTATGTAGATGTATTCTAAGTGGGCTAGTGAGGATTCCAGGGAGCCAGGTGAGCTGGCAGGAAGCCAGGCAGATCAGCCAGCTAGTCTGGTTTTGGTAAAAAGCTTAAAAATGAAGTCCCTGGAATGTTTTAGTTTTCTGATGGAAAACTGTTCTGTTGGAAGATGTTCAGCCAGTTCTGGGATTCATCTCAAGCAGAAAATCTCTTCATTTTTTAACTTATGGTCACACTCCACCTTGTGACCCAATCAGGAATTGCAGTCATTTGGGGGTCGGAACATTGGGATTTAACTCACAATCCCTGGAGGGCGCAGGGCTATTTCCACATACACTCTAATTCCCCTGTGACGCTAGGTGGTTGACTCCCTGCTCCTTTGGGATTGCATGTGGAGAGCCATGCCTTGAAAGTTCAATCTGTGCATCCGATGTTGCAGTATAAAATTTAAGTATGATTTAAGTAGAATGATAAATCTAAATAAAGTATCTTTTCCATTCACTAACTAGCCATTGTCTTATCCTGTATCCTGTACTCAGCACTGGAGTAGGTGTAAAATGTCAGCTACTCATTTTTCCCTCTAACTCTACAGTATCAATAAACATTTACATATTCAGTGATGAATAAAAGATGTTTTTCCTCTGGCTGGGAGTACACCAAGATATGAAATGCTGAAAAACACTTGCCAGAATACATTGCATTATAAGGGGACTAAAATAAGATCTCAGTTATAATCACATAACTCCAGTTATTTTCAGTGATGTTACGCCAGCTTAGAATGGTGGAAAATGAGAAGAATCAGGCCTTGAAGGTCTGAAGACAAAACAGTCTTGAACATCCATGGAAATATTACTCTTTCACTCTTACAAAGATTCTTCCTATGGCAGCACTGCATGGAATCAAGTTTTTATGATTTTTTAAATGATTTTTCCCAGCTATTCAATACACATTTCTCTGGCTAGGTCTGGACTGCAGGCTTCTTTCAAAAGAAGCTTTTCTGCAAAAACTTCTTTCAAAAGAGAGCGTCTACATCTTTTTTGAAAGATAGTGTCCACACTGAATGGAAGCTATCTCACATTGAAGCTGTGATTACTATGGACGGAGTGGCCACCAGGACACCTGTGCTTTTTTCCTCTTTCCTCTTCTTTCAAAAGAACTCCCTCTTCCCTGTCCACACACACCTTTTTCCGAAAGAGCTCTTTTGGAAAAAGGCTTCTTCCTCATAGAAAGAGGTTTACCAATGTCGGAAAACCCCCTCTGTTCTTTTGATTTTTTTTGAAAGAACGTGATTGCAGTGTGGATGTAAGTGAAGTTTTTTCTGAAAAACTCTGCAGTGTAGACATACCCTCTGTCTGTCCCAGGCAAGTGCAAGACTAGGGAGGTTATCTAGGGTTACTGGTTGAAGCCATTAGACTTTGGCATCTAGAAAAAAAATCAGTTCAGATTTTTGACTGTAAGGGTATGTCTACACTAGCCCCCTAGTTTGAACTAGGGAGGCTAATGTAGGCATTTGAAGTTGCAAATGAAGCCTGGGATTTAAATATCCCGGGCTTCATTTGCATCTTCCCGAGCGCCGCCATTTTTAAATCCCCCTTAGTTTGAACTCCGTGCCCGCGGCTACACGCGGCACGGAGTAGGTAGTTGGAATTAGGATCTCTAATTCGAACTACCGGTACACCTTGTTCCATGATGAGTAACGGTAGTTCGAATTAGAGATCCTAATTCGAACTACCTACTCCGTGCCGCGTGTAGCCGCGGGCACAGAGTTCGAACTAAGGGGGATTTAAAAATGGTGGCGCCCGAGAAGATGCAAATGAAGCCCGGAATATTTAAATCCAGGGCTTCATTTGCAACTTCGAATGCCTACATTAGCCTCCCTAGTTCGAACTAGGGGGCTAGTGTAGACATACCCTAAGTTATTTGGAACAGAGGGTGTCTCCCCACCCCCATACACACACTGTTTGTTCAATGCTCCCTCCCCATACAGACATGGTCCCGATCCATGTGGGCTCCTCCATGCTATATTGATATAAATAAACAATCAAGCCATGAATCTGGGCACAAAGAAAAGTGCATCTGGTTGCCTATCCTATATGGTAGTCTCTAAATATCTCAGAAGCTCCTCACAGATGTCAGATTCCATTCAAGACAGACATTGGACTAGATCAGTACAAGTTTAGTGGGTCAAGATAAACGTATATTGGCAGAGCTCTGTGAAGCAGTTTGTACACTGCCTGTCTGGGTTACATATAGCTCTAGTAATTCACAATTAGTAAAGGGGAAAGAGTCAAAGTCTTGCACCATTTATTTTGGCAAATAAAACCCTCAGAACTGGGGAGGTGCAAGGGTGGAACAGAGAGATGTGAAAGCAACAAAAAGCCTCAGCAGCCCATGACTGCCTGCAAAACTGCTTCTAGTCACCACCCCTCCCAAAAACACTTAATACCTTTACTTGCTTTACTTTATTTAAAACGGATCTTACTGCACAGGCAGATCCGCTGAGGCTAAAGGAACTACATGGATAATGAGGTGCTACTTTATCAAGATAAGTATAAGAACCTGGCGTTATATAGTCAAGGTCGGGTATGTCTGTTTTCTTCTGTTTCATGGATAGTTCTGGATGTTACTTATAAGTGTAGGCCGAGTTATTAACTGCTAGGCCGAGTTAATAGCAGCAAGGGCTGGGTTCAGTACCTAGGGGTCCCCTCCCAACAATGTAATGCAACACCGGCTCGAGCCCCCACCCAGTGACCTGGGAAATCTTACACACACCCCTGGGCGCCTCAAAGAGGCAATTCTTCCCCTCTCGCAAGCACAGAGCCTCGGTATAGCAGCAAATCTTTAATAACATGAGGTAACTGACATCAGCATTAAATTGGGAAAACACCACAACTAGGATTCATAGACCAAACCATGAGCAAAGACCCACCCCCAGCCAAGAATCACCCAAAGTCCCCAAGAGTCCAACACCCCAAGAGTCTCTTGAGTCCAGCAGCCCAAAAATCACCCAAACTCCGGCACCCCAAAAGTCTCTGTCCTGGGTCAGTGTCGCCCCAGGGTTCAAAAGTTTACCTGCAGGGTTTTTACCTCCCAACCTGGGTGGAATGGAGGGGACGGGGGGTTGATACACTTACGTGGTCCGCTGACGGCCCCACCTCTCCGCAGGGTTCTGCTGCCACCTTTAACGCGAGTCACTCCACCTACTGTCCCGCGAGCTGCTCCAGCTGTCCCGCAAACTGCTCTGTTCCGCCTCTCCATCTCGTTCCACTCCACCGGCCACCCGCTGGTCGTTCCCACAGCTGCTCCGCTGGCCGCCTGCTGCCACTCCTACTGGCCGCCTGCTGGTCATTCCCACCAGCTGCTCTGCAGTCCGCCTGCCGCCGCTCCTACCGGCCACCTGCCAGTTGTTCCCGCCAGCTGCTCTGCTGGGTCATTCCCGCAAATTGCTCAGCTAGCAGCTCAGCAATCTAGCACTCAGTGATTTCAGCTCATAGTGGATTTCAGCTCTTTAGCAATTTCAGCTCATAGTAGAGGAGCCTCAGTGCTAGTGCACCATTGGCCCAAAGCGAAGTCAGCTCAGCAGCCTGTAACTAGACTCCTAATGGAATCCAAATTAGCTCTGATATTCTACGGTGGAGAGAGGAGGGGGTGCAGTTGGTGTTTCAGGCCCTCAGACAGGGGCCCCACCACCAGGTACAAATACCTGTCCCCAGCTTCTCTCACTTCACTGAGTTTGGAACCTATGCCCCTTGTCTAGCGAGTGCTACTTAGTTGATGGCAAATCCCTCTGCCATAAAACAGTTCCACTGTTCCACTGTCCTTGATTCACATAATCAGGGTAACAAAACTTTATCCCCCCTGCCTCAATAACAGAGAGACTGGGGATCCCACAGCGGCCAAAATGACCATTTGGTCTGCTGTGAGTTCATACTAGGTGGGGTGGGTGTGCCTATGCAAACAAGATCAGCCCCTGAAGTCTTTTTGCACCACTCACCACAATTCACCACCAGATGTCAGGGTAGAGCTTATCCTGACCCTGCTTAATAAGCTTGTTGAGCAGTACACTGCTCCTCGAAGGGTCTTGGTGTTTAAAATGGGGCTTCTTGAGCATTCCTTAATGGGAATAATGGATGAACTATTGGGCTGGGATTCAGGAGACACGGGCTGTGTTTCCTGCTCAGCCAGAGGCCTGCTAATTGGCTGTGAACAAATCATATTGCCGCTTTGTGCCTCAGTTTTCTAAATTGTAAACCAAAAAAACAACAACAAAAAAACCCACCCCAAAAAGGGGAGTGACACCAGTCTATGACATTGACCTCCTTTGTAAAGCGCTTTGAGGGCTATGGATGAAAAGGAATAGAGGAGAGCAAAGTACTAAGGCTAGTTGCACTGGGTTTACAGAAGCCAGCATCTGTAGTTGGATTGATAGGAAGCATGGGAGCGAGGAAAGCACAGAGATACAAAGTCCAGGGAACAATATTGAGAGCCGAGGGGAAGTTCAAGAAAGCTAAGGATGCCTCAGAGATGGGAGGAAGGCTAAGGAAATTGTTAGATTGGAGCTGTTTCAAGCCCTCAGTTAAAACCTGAGGGCAAAGAAGAAAACTAGTAGTAGAGAGAGCTGCCTGGACAAACCTCATTCAGTAGTAACCTTCACTTCTTCTACTGGTAAGAAATTAAATACCTGCTATGAAACCTTGGTGCACTTTTACTAGTGGCCAAAAACAGGGTTTGGTCCTGTTCTCATTGAAGTCAATGGCAGTCAAAGCTACCAATGACTACAGTGGAACAGAATAATATTTTATACATTGTTTCCCCACAAGGGTTCACAGCCAGTGACTAGTTCACAAATACGTACAAAATCAGTACCAAGATAACCTTGAAAATAAAAGAAAAGAGATGGTTGGAAACGTGGCTCCTAATTCAGTAGGATCATTGCTCATAGTCAACTCATACTGCTAATTCCCTTTGAATTCCATATTTACAAATTATATTGCTATTATTTGTCTCCAAAGTTTAAATGCAGAGCTATGGTAAATTTTTGTGTGGTTATCACTCCATCACACAACAAATGAAAGTGTGAAAGGAGCACTTAAGGCGCTGGGTTATCATGTTGAACGACACAATGCTTGGAAGTAAATAAAGTGCCTCTACAAACCCCGATATTTCCTTTACCATTAGCATTTGCAGGTGTGTGTTTTAAACACACACACACAATATGTTGCCCTATTATTATCAAATGAAAAAGAAAATGGTCTGCATGAATATAGGCACGGTAATGCCTGAATCAAGTAAAATACATTTAATAAGATTAGAGAACTATTGAACTTTATGATGAGTACATTGACTCATCCCTTAATACCCTTCTATAACTCAATGCATTATATAAATATCCTCAGCTACAAGAGAGAAGTTCAGTTCTTTGTCTGCTGGGAGAAATATCAGAATATCAATTTGTCAGTAGTCATTTGTATCATTCTTGGCATCAAAGTAGTTGTGACTCAAAACTATTTCTTTTAGGGCCACTTTTCGTTTGATTCCTTGAAGTAACATCACAGGCTAATGTTGGGTATATCTACAGAGGTGCACTTAGGGATTCCAAATTGTAGTTCCTGTGCACTGTTCCTCAGTTAAAAGTGATACCTTTCCTCCAAACACACCAATAAAGCACAAAGCACCACAGTGAATCAGATCTATTATTTCAGGTAATTTTTGTCTGACTAGAGAAGAAAAAGGTTTCATCAGATGTGGTGGATAATGGTTTATGATTCTATATTTAGTGGTGATACATTTCCTGTTAACCTTACTTCTTTTATGAACTAAGATCTGATTTAGAAATTGCTTCCTATATCAATACTGCCTATCTGCATTTCTATTCTGAAGCAGTTTATTAAGATTGGGGTGATGTATAGAAAGGAAGGGTACTATAAATAGTCTATAACAATACTAGAAGAAGAGTAAGATGAAAGATCCTGATACAACTATCTTAAAATATGTTAAGAGCTGTAATAAAGAGGATGGTGATCAATTGTTCTTATGTCCACTAAAGGTAAAACAAGTAGAAATGGGCTTCATCTGAAGCAAGAGATCTTTAGTCTAGGTCTACACTAATGTGGACTCGGATACATTGCTCACAGATGTGAAAAATCCACATAGCTAAGCAATATGGGTAAATGGACTCTAATGCCTGGTGTAGACAGCACTAGTTGATGGAAGCTTCTGTCAGCCTAGCTACTGCCTCTCAGGGTGATGATGGGAGAAGCCCTTCTGTCAGTAGAGGTATTGTCTACACTGAAGTGCTTCAGTGGCACAGCAACACCTCTGCAGGGTAGACACACCCTCAGATTATATACAGGCTACACGGGGTCCAGCACCCTTGGGACCTAATCGGTCCCAAACAAGGGAATTTGCTGGACCAGTGGAGGTTCCCCGTCACCAGCCTCCCAGGCACCTGCCAGCTCCTTTCCTGGCCCCAGCTGGCCCCCACTGCCTTCAGCCAGCTGTGCTGCTGGCCTTGGCTGGACCCCTCAACCCCAGAACTCCTAGTTGCGCTGCTGGACCCCTTTGCCACAGCGCTTGCCATGCCGCCTGAGCCCCCTGCTGCAGGGCTCCTTGTGATGCCTGAGCCCCTGCCGCACTCCTGGCTGCACCGCCAGAGTCCTTCGTGTTGCCTTAGGTCCCTTCTGTGGGGCTCTTGGCTGCATCACTGGAGCTCCCTATGCCACCTGAGCGCCCAGCTGCAGGGCTCCTAGCCATGCCGCAGGGCTTCCTGCACCAACTGAGCCCCTGCTGGGGCATTGCCAGAGCTCCTCACACTGGTGGAGTCCCCTGCTGCGGGGCTCCTTCTGCTGCCAGAGCTCCTGGCTGCACCATGGGACTCCCCGCGCTGCCTGAGCTCTCTGGCACTGTGCTCCCCATGTGTCCCCTACCCCAAAGCTCCCAGGCCACCACTGGCCTCCATGCCCCTGGGCTCTCTGGTCTAGGAACATTCAATGTTGCCAGACCAGAACGACTCGGTTTAGGAGGGTATAACCTGTAACAGGAAATGCTTTCTGACTATAAAGGGCAGGTAGGTTCCAGAAAAGGCTTTCAAATGAGGTTGGGGCATTCCAGTTTTTGGAGGTTTTTAAGAACAGGTTGGACAGACATCTGCCAGGATTGGCCTAGGTTTACTTGGTTCTGCCTCAGCGTCTTCCTTAGCAGAGGGAACTGATCTTGACCTCTCAAGGTCCTTTCCAGTCCTAAATTTCTATGATTTTATGTTAAAGCTTGAAGTCATGCTCTGTGAATAACAAAGGGGAAAATGGGCTTAATATCAACATCGATAAGCTTAAAAACAGCTTCTTCAAGACAGAAAATGACCATGATTTGAAAATTGAAATTTATTCTAATATTTAAGAAAGACAGGCCTAGTTATCTGGGTGAATATTGCAGTGGAAGATGGTTGAAATGGGAGCTTTGGGTTATGAGGGTAGAAACAAACTGTCCACCATTAGGAGAAGGCTCACTGTGTGCCGGAGACAGGCAGATTTTTACAGGAGCTAAGTCTATGCTATAGAACCCACTCCAACAGGAGGCAGTACTGAAAATGGCTAGTCTCTGGTCATTCCTAAATTCAAACTCTTTTGACACTTTTCCCTTCAGTAACTTCACCCCCCCCAAAAAAACTTTAAAGTGTTTGTCCTACATATTTGGAAAGAATAACATTTGTGCTCAGATATGACGGATGGGGCTCAGGGTAGAATAGAATATTTAGGTATGTGGGTTCCAAGTGAGTGACATGCTGATCAGAGCAGAGCATTTGCAGCACATGTATTATAGCAGAAGACATTACAGGCACGATTGATTATTAATTAAAAAAACTCCATTGGAAAGAGTAATATAACAGCTTCATTACAAGTTTGTGAGAGAAACATGAGATCAGAGAAACGTGAATGAATTATCTGGGCATCTTTTCATGCAATGTCAGTGTAGATTTTATTGTCCTCCTCAAAAACCAAGTTCAGTGCTGCAACATTGTGAGTCTCTACACATTTTCTTCAAGTGTTGTGTTCTACGTTTATTCAATTTTCAAAGTCACAAATGGCACCAAGGTGCCAAACTCCCACTTACTTTCATTCATTGAAAGTCAAAGGGAACTAGGCGCCTGCTAAGATCTTCCTCAAAAACCTTTGCATGCATGGACTTAGCAGACCTCTTTCATTGACATTTTTATAGTTAAAGAAATAGCTAAGCTTCACTACACTAAGGGCTCATCTAGACTATGCTAAAATGTTGAAAGAGGATATGCAAATTCTGTGGGAATTTGCATATCTTCTTCCATCTCACTTTCTTCCTCAAAAAATGAGGTTTACACGGCTTTTCAAAAAAAGGGGGGGGGTTGCTGAAAAAGCGGTGTCCAAACTACTTTCACTTTCGAAAGCTCCGCTTTCAAAAGTGAGATCGGAAGAAAAGTTTCGACACTTTAGCGTAGTCTGGATTAACCCTAAATGTAACATCCCATACTAATATAACTTTGGCAACTTACTGAAGCATTTAGAACTCTCCCTGTAGATTGTGGGGATAGGATGCTTAAAAACACCCCAAGGAAGTTAGGTGCACAAGTCACATTGATTTTTCTGTGGAAAATGTGCTCCTGTTTTATGCAGGCATTTTAGAACATTCAAATCCATAGCTCATTTTTATAAAGGATTGGTGGCACTACTAAGATTGCTACCTCATATAGGGTGTATGGCCTGCAGACTCGTTCATTTCCAAGTATCTATTTGCAAATACCCCCAATTTTTTTGTCCAGAGCACTTCTACCTCGCTCCACTGAAAAGCCCTAACTACATGCCTATTCAATAGTAATATCAATAATATTACAAGAGACAAGTGGCTTAAATAATTCCTTCTGATGGTGAGACAAGCTTTAATCTCACAGGACCTGAAGAGTTCTGTGTAAGCTCAAAAGCTTGTCTTATTGGACCAACTTCTGTTGGTAAGAGAGAGAGATTACCTCACTCACCTTGTCTCTCTAGTGTCTTGGGACCAACACAGCTACAACACTGCATATAAGAATATTTTATAAAATATAAATCACTGCAGTGTAAAGGATCCCCAAATACTTCAAATTGTCAGTCTTTTGGTACTCTGTTAACTTCAGTGGGCTCCAGTCAGGGTGGAGGTCCACTTACATAGATCTTGGAATAATATAGCTATATGGATTTAATCCTGTCACTTATAGCAGTATAGCTGACTTCAGAGTTCTCTGCTTTACACCTGTGCACGCATGTGAGAAGACAGTCCAGCTGTATAAATGCTCCCCTCCTCTTTGCATTTATATTTCAATTATCACCATAGAGTGCTACTTATAGGCAGCCACCTCTGGAATGGATAGTATGCACCAAGGTTTCACAGCACACTAGTTGGGGGAGGAGAACTAGTACAATCTCTAGTTTTACAAAGTGCTTTTTTCTTAATCTTACATGGTTTATATTTTTTCTCTAAAGAAATCACCATTAATACTGGCATGCTAAAATGAAATAGAAGAGGCTAGGAGGAAAACTTTCCATGATGTCCACTGAAGCATTATATGCACCTCCCTCTAAAGCAGTGGCTGTTAGCCATGATTGGAGACAGGATACTGGACTAGCAGGACCACTCTGCTCCAATGTCTTAATTTCTATGTTGCCTAAATATTTTGATTCTGTGAATCTCCCTGCACTCTAATGTCCACCTAAAGTGGCCATGATCCTCAAGCTTTTAAAGAAAATTCCAAGCATTAAAAGAGAACCAACAACATATGCTTCCATATAGAAATCAACTTGTAGAGTTCACCTGTGGACTGATTATTCCAATACTGTCCTCCAGTTCATGGGGTCTGGTATCTTTTGAATCAACTAGCATTGGTCACTGTCAGAGGCCTGGTTTACATTAGGGGATAAGGTTGAATTAAGATGCATAACTTTAGCTATGTTAATTGTGTAACTTAAGTCGAAGTATCTTAACTCAAATTTTGGCGCCATCCAAACCGCAGGATGTCGAAGGGAGCACACACTCCCTTTGACTTCCCTTATTCCTCATAGAAGCAGGAGTTATCGGCATTGCTGGGAGTGCCCTGTCAGTTCGAATTAGCATGTCTTCATTAGATCCACTAGTTCGAACCCCGGAAGATCAACTGTGACTACCTCAATCTTATCTGAAGTGTAGACGTGGTCAGAGAAACTAACTGGATTAGGAATTTGAGCTCATATGGCAATTCTTGTGTTTTCATGTTTAAAAGACTAGCTTTGATCATATTGAGACCAACCTAGTAGTTTTTATGAGACCATTAAATCAGAATGTGTGTGCAAAAAAAGATGCCAACACTTCTTTGGCTGTCTGCAGAAGCAGATATAACAGTGTTTAAGCTTTTTGATACCAGGGACTGGCTTGCTCCTTTTTTAAACTGTGTCAGGGAAATCTCAGGTACTGGCACCAGTACAAAGACAGGTAATTGAGAAACCACTGATATACAGCATGTTTGATAAGCTATGAAATTTACTCAAAAAACCCAAACAATGGCACATATACTGCTTGTCAGAAAAGGAAGGGTCCTTGCTTTTCTTCAGTCTGTATTCCTTTCATTTTCCTGAAAACTGGTTTACATCTTCTGTGGACAATATAAATGACTGTTGCTTGGCTGGTAAAGTCAGAAGAAGTACTTCAATCTGTTTTAGAAAAGGACAAGAAAAGAGAGCAGCATGGTAACAAATCACCAATTACCCTTACTAATTTATCATGAAAAATTGCCACTGAACAGCTCATCTTTATTCATGTTACATGTTTGTTTATTATGCCTTGCAGCTCTCAGGAAAAAAAATATAAACTACAAAAAAAGAGTCCAGTTTGATTTGGCTTCTCTCTTGTGTAGAGCCCAGATAGGTTGTTCACTGTCCTTTTTCAGGGGTTACAGATAACAAACATGCAATGGCCAGAATGGATCTCCAACATTATTGTAAATGTCATGCATTATCTGGTCCATAACAGCATAGTTTGCATCAGCTCCTTGGTTTTTGCTTTGCAGCAGCATTCTATCATTTCATATTTGCTGCATACTCCATCAAGCTAATAAAGCAGCTGTTTATTATGCATGACCTGCTCTGTTGTGTGACTGACTGATAACTGCAGCATTTTAAAGCTTAGCACTATATTATTAGACCTGCTGCCAGGGTCTCAATTATATTCCAGAAAATGTTTCTTGTCATTGAACCTTTAGAAGAATGTTAATTTTTTTAAATTTTTTTTTATTTCTTTTTGGGTCACAGCAAACTTGCATGATGGTGAGTGTCAGAATCCTTCACAGCCAGGAGCTAACTATGTAGTGTTCAGATGAGATGGGCTTAGACACAAAACAAATCAAGAAAACACATGCTTCATGATACTATATTACTCTATTTGCACTGGCCAGGGAACTCATTAGAACTTAGCTCTATTGCAACAAGGAATTTGAACTAGCTTTGAGGTATCTTTTGTTAGAAAAATTGTTACCATAGGCAGCTAGTAAAAATCTTATTTAGGGATTACAGAAATAGATGGCTTTCTACCAAATTATGTAGGAGGGAATGGGTTCCTTTTCTGGGAAATTTCAGTTTGTTTGGTGCCTTCTCATGCATTCCAAAGGCATAATATTGGCTATCCAGAAGCATTCACATGAGAGAGGGTTAAGAGACAATTTTGTCAGGGGCTGGTTTAGGAGTATCCAAAAATTAGGGAATTCTATGAGACTTCATTTTTACCATTGTATCGCTCCTTCCTCCTGCACCCTGCAACAGAAGCATGATTTGTAATTAGCTAATAGAATCTGATTATTTCAAGTACAGTTTAGTTCTGATCACTTAATCCACACTTCTTTTTAAAGTTACCTTAAAGTATCACATCACCAATAGTAGTGAAAGCCACCCCTCCACTATTAAACCTTTCTCCCTAAAGTTTAAATGACATAGGGCCTTCTTAACCAGGAGAGCTTTCCTGTGTCAATAGAAGTGCTTGCCCTTCTGTAGCCAGACATGAACCCCATCTTGTTTCCCAGAGAGCAAGAGAAAGGCAGTCAGCCTTTGATGCCCTGGGAACGCAGGTGTGCTGCCTGTCCCTGACTCTACCATAAACAGAAACCAGACAGTAAATGGGCTAGCTGACGACCCGGGGCCTCCCATTGCCCTGATGGCTAGTACCAGTAATTGACACGCCTGCACTGTCCCAGGAGAGGAATCTTCGCCCATCACATACTAGAAGTGCCCATTGTCTGCATTTTCCCAGGTGTGAATTATGCTTTGCACCCTTCGTGGGAAACTTGGCGTTCAAAGCCATTTTTCCTAATTGGCCACTTGAGACCAGGAAGAAGCCTACATGACCCAAGGGTTATAAAGAGGGGTTTAGTAGCCCACCCCATTTGAGCTCCAATCATCTATACCTGCTGGCAGGTATTGATTGTCTCCCGAGGTCTGTGGGACGCCCAACCTCGCCCTACTTCTTCCCGAGGGATTGAGAGAAAGACTCTGGCCACGCCAAGTCTGGAACGCAGGGGTGAGAATATATACCTGCTATGTGTCTATTTTGCATGAATTTAATAAGAGCTCAGAGAACCAAAAGGGTTTCATGGTACCTGTAAGTGACTTTTGTTTTAAGTGTAATTTCTGTCCTGTCCTTTTGTAGTGGCTGTGTTATCTGTAACACAGCAGTAGCATTTAACAGCTAAGTTTACCCTGTAACAATAAAATAGTAACTGTTTAAGCTTTAACCTGACTCCTTCAGTTGCTGTAACAGAACCAAGCACAATTTAAAGAACTCCAGCCGGTCATAAGGGACAGATCCGTTGGGCGCCCGTCAACCTCTTCCAGGTTGCCCACTGCTAAGGACCCGGTCCTGGCAGTTGAAGTCTCGTGTATAAGCTCTCCTGTAAACTTATTGGGGTGCCCGTCAACCTCCTCCAGGTTGCCCACTGCTAAGGGACCCCGGTCCTGGCAGTTGAAGTCTCGGGTGTATAATACACACACACACACCACTCACTGCCCTGACCATCGGCTGACACCTTCGGTACAGAGGAGAGGGGCTGGCTGGCAGAGAATTCGCATAGCATGGAGAGGGCCCATGACAGGAGCTGCACTATGCAAGTGTGGGAAGTAGAGCCCTGGGTAGTAGACATATTGGGGAACGGAGGGTCTTTTGTCCCTGCTGTGGGCAATCCCTAGTCCTTCAGGGTATGTCTACACAGCAAAGTTATTTCAAAATAACTTTCCTAGCGTCTACACAGCCATTCTGTTATTTGGAAATTAATTCAAAATAGCGGAGGGCTTATTTTGAAATTGGTAAACCTCATTCCATGAGGAATAGTGCCAATTTTGAAATTGCTATTTCAAAATAAGCGCTGTGTAGACACTTATTTCGAAATAGGGGGCCTCCAGCCCTTCCCAGGGTGCCCTGCTGGCCGCCCTGGCCACAAGGCAACTTCTGACCTGATGTCCTGCCGGAACTGGTTCCAACCAGCCTTAAATGCGATTCAACATCCACTCAGTGTGGACGTGCTATTTTGAAATAGAAAAATGCTATTTCGAAATGCATTTGTGTGTAGACGCGTTATTTCAAAATAAGATATTTTGAATTAACTATTTCAAAATAGCTTATTTCGAAACAACGCTGTAGTGTAGACATACCCTCACTGATTACATTCGCAACAGGATTCAGAAGTGCTGAGCAGAGTAGACAAAGGTAGACTGATGCCAGACAACTGTTCAGTCAGCATTATGTCCAAGCTGCTAAAGCAGAGCAGTAGACTACACCATAAGAATATACATATCAAGTAGATTTTTTTCCCCATATAAGATGAGCAGCCCAACATTTGAATTAGGTAGGATGAAATATTTGAGCTATTCAATGATGCTGCACTTGCCACCCTAGTATTAGAGTGCAGCACAAATTCAAAGAGTAATCACGTGAAGGATATCATGCACATGGGCACAACCCCGTTGTGACAGGGCGACTCCACCCTGCACTTGGGGAAGCCCCGAACCCCGAGCCGGAGAGCCAAGGGGGGGGAGGGGGGGAGGGGCCGGGAAGTGACGGAGGTGCAGCAGAACAGCCCGGTAGGGAAGCGGCCGGGGCGGAGAGCGGCAGCGGAGCGGGAGGTGCGGTGCGCCCACCACCGGAGGTGCCAGTGGATGACGTCACCCGCAGCGTCATGTTGGGGATGCCAAGAGGCGTGGGCGGAGACGCGGGGGGGATGATGTCCCCAGGCGCACCGGTGCAGAACTTAAAAAGGCGCGGGGAGGAGGAAGGAGGGACGGACGCCCGGCTAGAGGACTCGGACCGGGGATGGCAGCGGTGAGTCTTGGCCACAATCCAGCGAGCCAGAACTAGGTCTGGGGATGAGGGGGAAGAAGTAGCCCAGGGTAGGGCCATGGAACCCGTGAGTGGAGAGGTTTAGGGGTTACAGCCCCCTCCGCTGAGCAGGGATAGAATTCCCTGCCATACGGCCCTGGGTTGGGGTGCAGGCTCTGGTCTTGGATTAAGGGATTTGGAGTGTGAGAGGGGCTCTGAGCTGAGCTTGGGGCAGGCAGTTGGAGTGCTGAAAGGGGTTCTAGGTGCAGGCTTTGGGAGGGTGTTTGCATGCAGGGGTGCTTGGGCCTAGGGCAGGGGTTTGGGGTGCAGGAGGGGGTTCATGACTGGGATAGGGTTTCAGGATGTGGGCTCCAGCTGGGCACTACTTACCTCAGGTGGCTCTTGGGTGGTGGTGCAGTGGGGCTAAGGCAGGCTCACCCCTACCCTGGCCCTGCACCACTCCCAAAAGTAGCCAGCAAACTCCCTCCCAAGTCCTGTTGTGCCCCTCTCTGTTCTGAGGAGAATGGATACAGAGTGGGAGAGGGGCACCTTGACATCAGCACCCTCCTTTCCCTCCCCTGCCCTGCCCAGCGAGCAGGCAGCTCCTAAGGGGACAGCTCCAAAGCCAAGGGCAGGTGATGAGCAGATGAAGTGCTGGCACTTGATAGCCTCTTGGCCAAACCAGTTAGGATCACCTGTCAGAGGCTCCAAGATCTACCAGTAGATCTGAATCTACTGGTTGGTGACCACTGCTCTAAGTGCTCTCTTCTGTTCATTCCCTCTGAAGCATCTAGCAGCTGCCACTCTCAGAAGTAGCTGGGTCCTTTGTTAGATGTGTCATCAGTCTGACCCAGTGTTGCCGCTTATGTTCAAACACAAAGTAGACACTTCCTGTGTTTCTTTATCCTCATCGCCCAATTTAATGACATGTCTTGGAAACCACCAGTCAGGGCAGAGTCCCTCAAGAGCAGAATCTGTAAATAGATGACAGCCCTTGCACAGGCAGATACTATTTGCTTTCAACATCCGAGTGAGGATTTCAGATTTGGCCCAATGGTTCTGTGTGACACTTACTTGAATAAGATAGCAGGCTACTATTCACGGTCAATAAAAATAGCGCAGTCCATCCATCACTATAAACATGGACAAGAGAATAAGTCAAAGGCCAAGTGTCTCAAAGTGCCTTATATTCAGAAAGTGCTTTCTGCAGAGATGGCTTTCCTACATTTTTCTTGTATTGTGATAAATTATGCATTTCTACGTTGTTGCTCATTTTCATCTAATATTGCTGTAGGAATTGTGTGCATCTTTGATACATAACATTCTCTGGTATCCTTTTTGTCACAAGCTATCATTTGGGTTTTAAGAATCAGAGAATGTAGTAACAACACAGTATTTTCCTCAGTTTCCCAAGGTGGGGGGATGTAATAGAACCTGTTACCACATAAATACTCCTTTGTGGCCAGAGGTTCCTCTGCATGCCCTGTTCCTGTTTAACCCTTCACTAGAGCTTCTTCAACAAACTTTCTAGTCTCTTTCAATGACAGCCCTCCTTATGGTCTTTATTATTATATTAACTAAGTTCTGAAAACCAGCACAAAAGAACATTCTTCCACCCTGGCTTAAGGCAGCGTAAACATCTCCTCCCTGAGAAACTGTCCCTTCTTCATGGACCACAGCAGGAGACACTCTCTCTTTCCCTGCAGCTGTCTTAGTGCAGGAGCCCCATCTCTACAGCCTTTTACCTGGGATCACTGGGCTCAACCCACCAGGTATAACTGATCTTGTAATTAGGACTGGCTCTAGCCCATGGGCAAACCAAATAATTAATGGGGAAAGCTATTAATTATTGAGTCTGTTTGAAAAGTAGCTAGAAGCATACTCTTCCATCTGTGGGAGAGGTAAAAATGGGAAAAGAGCCTCTGTTTTACTTCTTCAGTGTCTTGCGTATTCTTGACTGGTATCCATTCCTTCCTGAGATCATTTATGGCTGGGGCACCATAGATGCATTCACAAAATGTAGTAAATTTTTCTCTTCTCATGATGAGCAGAACCACACACAGGTCATGCCAATTATATTCAAAGCTCTGGTTTCTATGCCTTTGTTTCAATTGTAATAGGAGTGATTCCATTGTAATAGGAGTGACAGAGTATTGCCACACTCTATACAATACATATATAAAGATGGTCTCTGCACCCCACCCCCTGAGATTTTGTAATCTAGGTGTCAGACAAACATGGGGTAACAAAACAATACTAGACATCACTATAAGATGCTGTTACAGCATCTCAGCTGCCTAATCATTGCAAGTTTTGTAGGCATTGCAGCAGAGGAGAATTTGAAGGAGTCATTTGAAGAATCATGAGTCTGTGCATATTTACTTTATTAAATGTGAGTATTTCATAATAGTAACTTGAAGTATCATAAGGATTTTGAAAAAAAAGGTGGTTAAAAAACTCAAAATAGAATTCAAATACAGTTAGGCCTAACTTTGTTTGATCAGAGTGCTCATTACTAATATATGGAAAAACCTATTGGGTTATTTAATCCATCTCCCCAATTTGGAAGTTGACACTGGAATATGTTCCTAATGTGACTGTATGGATTATAATCTTCTCCTAGTGTCAGAGTGTTCATCTCTCCAAATAGTGAAGTAATTCTTTTGTCTTTATAATCTGAAACATTATCCCAGAACTCAGCAAAGTTTGAAGACTGAAAGGTTATATAATGGGACTAAAGATTATCATCAAGTACCATTTAGATCATTGACTTTTTCACATCCCAAGTGTTACTCACTTATTTTTCCTAAATACTAGATGTTTGCTTTTGACTTTGAGCCTTTTGAGTTTCATGTTAACAATTGCTGGAAAACAACTAGGAGGACAAGACATTTAAAGAAAAAAATTGAATACCCATATTTTCACATATTCATCTGGTTTGAGGAACTAAGGCTATTTGAAGAATACTAAGAGCTGCCAACTCTTACTAGAATTGATTCATTGCCTTTGCAATAAATTATTTACTATTTAATACCTTGTTCTCCCTATCTTCCCCCACCAGGCTTCCATTACCCATCTTTTGGATTTTTCCCTCTTTTTTCCCTCCCCCATCAGATTTCTCCCACAATAATATTTTGTCTGTTCTGTACTCAAGTTCCAACACATGCTCTCTTTATGCCATATAATTCAGAACTATTTCAAAATCTATTTTTACTTACATATACACAACTGGAGAAGTATTTATCCTATACATCAGGTTTATTTAAACCAGGGTTTCAGTCCAGTGACTTTAGGATAGGTAGCCAATGTTCAGTCCACAAAACTTCTTTCTGCCTTCTCCCTGAACTTCTTTCTATTAGGCTTTCTCCTAGCCATCAAGAGGCTTCCTGTTTCTCACAGGTCCCTTACGTTCCAACTATCAGAAAAGTGACTATAGAATGTTTTCTTTCCACCCTATTCCATTTCATACTTCCTCTGTTTATAACATTACCCACCCTTCCCTCCAGCTCCGGCTGGGTGGCTCATTAATTAGGTCTGGTCCACCTTCTAGGTGGGCCAAGTTTGCTGAATCTTATTAGCTCTTTGTTCCATTCTATGTGGTATCTCCCCCCTCCCCTCATCACAGATGGCATTGTTAAAACAAGGGACTGGCACTCAGCAAATCTCTGCCCCAGATTCCCTGTGTGAGTTAGCTGGTTCCTCTTCTGAAAAACAGAGATAATATTGCCTTTCTTTTGCTCTTCGTAAATCACATTGAAAGCTCTTTGTGGTGGGCACTTTTACTTGCTATGTATTTGTACAGTGTCTAGCATAGTAGGACATGATTTCAAATGTGGCTTATAGACACATTTAATACTACTAATAAAAACAATAAACTACTTAAAATATTAAGGGTAGAGGATAATCTATACCTGTGGTCCCCAAACTTTTTACCTTGCACTTCCCCTTATTCTACCTCCAAAGCTGAGGCCAGGAGCAGGACTGTAATCTGGAAGAGAGGGAGGGGATGCAGACACAGGGGCTGAGGCTGGGGTCACAGCGGAGGATTGCGGCAAGGCAGGGAGCAGAGCCTCAGATCCCTGGTAGCCGGAGCCCTGAGCACAGAGCCAGCAGCAGGAGTACTTGGTGTGGGACTGGGAGCTGGGACCAGCAACCAGGGTGAAGAGAAGAGCTGGTGGCATCTCTCTCTGTCCCCTGTTGGAGCCGGGCTGGGCCCCACCCATTCCCCCCATAACATTCCTCAGCATGCCCCACAATTTGGGGACCTTTGATCTATACTGGGGGTGGACAACCTTTTCAAACCAAAGAGCCAAACTACATCGAAATTCAGAACAAGTGGTCAACAAAGAGCCAGTTTAAGAATGCTCATTTGCATGACTGAAAATATACAGCTTAATATTATTGATAATTGACATGATGATTAATAATAGCACAAATGAAACATTGTACTCAACAACTTTATTTAATGGGACTTCTGCTGCTGCATCTTTTCACACATTTCTTTGAAGTTTACGTAATAACTGGTCAAATTCAGCTTCATGCATGCCTTCAGGAGGCAATCTTCTGTCAGTCTTGAGCGCAATTTACCTTTGATGTAATTCAAACGAGACAAAGCCTACTCACACACATAGGTGGAGCCAAACATTGAAAGTAAGGCAAGCTGACATTCTGCATGGTGTTGTAGGCGACAGGAAGTTCTGTCCAAGTTTTCAGAATTAGATGATCATTGTTCTCCAGTTTCTTCATGTCATCCCATTTGTGCAATTTTGCCAATTCTGCACGTTGTCGAGCAAGGCATTCTAAATCAGAATTCAGCTGGACGATTTTTTCCACCCAGATATGGGTCTCCTTGAAATCTGCTATTTTCCACTTCTAAAATGCTGACTGAGATGCCTGGAATAACTGTCAAATCCAGTTCTTCAATGGATGCTTTGTGTGAATGAATCATTCATTTAAACAGAGCACGGTGTTTGCAAAAGTCAACAAAACAAGAATTGAATGCCATCAGGAGCTCAGAAACAAACTGGCAAGCTGCTGCAAATCAAGGCTGTTACTTGGATTTTCTCTCTGACACAAATCATGAAACATTTGTAATCTTTCAAAATGTGCCAGTCTGCCCATCTCAATATCTTAGATGAAGACAGCCAGTTTTGACTCAGATCCATATACTGCCTGCAGCAGAGTCAGGATTGTATTTCCCTGCCCTTGTAGCTTAAGGTTCAACTCATTCAATGACCAGTAATGTTGACAAGATACTAACACTTGAGCAACCAGTCAGGGTCTAAAAGCTCGGTTGTTTGACACCCTTCATATCCAAAAATGACTTAATCTCATTAACGCAGGAGGCAAAATGAGACAAAACTTTGCCGCGACATAACCAGTGAACACTTGCTGTGCATTATTAGATTGGGGTATTCAGAATTTACTTCCTTGAACAACCAGTCCCATTACATTTCCAAGTTCGGTTCTACAAGATTGTGCACAAAGTGCCTCCTGATGCACAATGCAATGAAAGTTCAAAAGCAGGCAGTTTAACTATTCTGACAAAAGAGGGAATCCCCTGTGTTTGCCTCCCATGTTAGGAGCACTGTCCATACACACAGACACAAGATGATCCAACTGTATTTCTTTCTCATTTACAAAGTTCATCATCGTTTTAAGGCTGTCTTCACCCCTTGTTTGATTTTTCATTGGTACTATCTCAATCATTTCTTCGTGCATAGCATTTCCACATATATATCATCCCAGTATATACAAGTGATTAGCGTCACATTTGTCGGTTGTCTCGTTCAAAGAAAACACAAATAAGTAGCTATATTCAAATTTTGCATTTGTTCCTTGTTGATTTGAAACCTGGAACCATTATCATAGCTCTGTCATGAACTATTTTTGCAGATAATGGCATGTCTTGAATTTTCTGTAAGATTTTGTACTTGTTGTGAAACTCATCAAATAGTTCATGACCAATTTTTAGCACGTATCTCTTCACGTAATCCTGGTCAACAAAAGGCTTCCCCTCTTGAATAATGCTGTATGAGCCTGCAAAACTTGAGGAGTTTAAGCTCCCACCTTTTTTGACCATGTCCCAGGCTATTTTGCCCAATGTTCATTTTTCGCTGCCGCTCCTCACAGGCCTTTTTTCGTGTGCCAAACTTGGTGTATTTTGTAGCAAATGCTACATGTTTTGTCATGAAATGCCATTCTAAATTTGAGTTCTTTTTTGTTGGAGGACAGCTCACCCTACAAATGAGACAGTGTGGGGCTGCATACTTAGCTACACATGCATACAAGTCTGTCTGCTCCTTTTGAAAAATTCCGGTACTCGTCATCTCTCTTTCTCTTCACTGTTTTTGCTATTGAGGGCCACAGAGTTCACCATCACGTATGATAGCGGAAAGATTTCTCGACCACTCAAATAAAAAGAGAATATGTATGACCACCCCAATGAGTGAATGGTTGTTAAAATGCACAGTTAAAGCTGAAATAGACACAAAAAAGACCATCTTGACATGTGTAATTATGTGATTTTAAATTTTTGAATTTACTTTTCATTTTAATTCAAAATGTTGTGTGTGTTTTGGGAATGACAAAAGAGCCATATTTGGTTCCATACTGAGCCATATTTGGCTCTAGAGCCAAAGGTTGCAGACCCCTGATCTATACAAAACAAAGGAATTCTAAGTAGTTTCTTGCATCCCATTAACTCAGGCTATCTTGCCCACGTATTATTACAAATGTTAATCCGATTGCTACAGTTCTCACTCAGGAATAATCCTCACTCTTTTGAGAAATCCCGTGAATCCTGGTCAAATCCTAAACTCCTTATTCAGCCATTATTTCTGTCAGCTTCAATGTGAATTTTGCCTTAGTAAAGACTTGAGGATTAGGCCTGAAGCAGGGTACTGCTTGCCTTTGAAGGGAGTATTAGTGTAAGCAGGGTCAGGACAATTAAGAGTTACTTTCCTTCAAAGGTGGCTGAAGGGTTGGGTGTTAAAATAGAGCGATAGACTTAACTCTGAGGTCTTGTTTTCACTGCTAAACAGGTGCATTTTTTTAACCTCAGACTCAGTAATGTATGTGAGCTATTCTGAGGTAAAACCATAGTGAAGACCAGTCACTTCATTTTATCATAATGTAAACTTGCCACGTTGAAACCCAGGAGGGTATATAGTTCTGTTCACCCGGTAAAAGAAACAGATGGTAAAAGTAAAATCCCTGCTCTTCACTGTGTTTTTACCACATAACTCATGCATGTGAGTTACCCTCAGGTAAAAAACAAGGCACTTTTCTTTTTAAGCCATGAAGACAAGGCCTGAGCTTCTGCACTTTTGTCACTTTGAGTCAAAACCTTAATGTTACTTTAATGTAGGTTGTTTGATGGCGTTTACTAGACATATGCTCACAGTCACTGCACAATCTATTCTCCTTGCCAAGACCACAAATGCTCAGACTGCAAGCAGTAAAGAATGAATGACTGCTTTTTACTATTCTAAGAGCTGTAAAAAAGATAAATAAGACCTGGTAAACAATTTTAAGCACTCATTTACACATACTTTTAGTCTGTGTGCGAGAGGTCTCTCCCTCCCTATGTACATTTATAGCTATACATATATTAATATGTTCCATCTGAAAGCACTGCCAGCATTTTAAACATGTATTTACATTCCCATATTCAATCTGATATACTAATATCTGAAATGATATTAAATTAATTTTAGTGTGGGTAACAGCTGAAGCAGGCTTTTGACATGCTATGATCACCGGATTTTTCATACATCAGTACTTAGAGAGCATACAAGGCTTTCCTACTTGGTAATAAAATGGAATAGAAATCCTATATTATATTTTAGGATTAGTTTCAAGGTTTCATTAAATGTTAATGTCACCTTTATCCGAAGTGGGTGCATCTTGCAATATATTTATAGCGGTAACAGCACCATGATATTTGTATTCCAATCAATACCTATAGTCAGTAACTCCAATCTGGCTTGGGCTGCTGCAGAGAAAGCAGCACTGACAGCAGGCTATAAGAAAGACTGGCTTGGGACACTGCAAGATAAAAAGCTTCAGGCTGTTAAGGTGTTTGGCCCTGGAGTATTACAGAGGAGAACAAGACCTAGAGCTTTGAGAGAGCTTTGTTTCAGAGTGTGTGCAATGAGTAAATGAAACAACTAAGAAAGAAAAATAGGTTTTTAGTCACAAACAAACAAGACACATTTTCCTTCTGTTTCTATATCTACAAAACCAAACTGGACCATTCAAAATAAAGTGAGATGTTGTTTCCAGGGTGAGAAAAGAAATCCATACTAAAGAAAATAAACAGACAAAAAGAGTTCACTAAAATGGGAGTAGCTGTCAGGTTTCATACATTTAAATTCCTGCTCCCAATATTGATTAACATTTTATCCATACAAATGTGTAAGACAGCCATGCATTGTGTGAAAACAATGGCTTGGTGAATTGCAGGCTATAGCCATCCATAAACATAAAATGCTCTACAAGAACAACAAGGAAAACAAATCACGCATTGCATCATTATATTCATTAAACTGTTATACAAATTCTGCTTAATGCCACTACCTCAAAAGAGCACATAGAACAGTTAGCCCTTAAAGACTTAAGAGGTATATTCTCTGCTTGAGATGCATACATAACTTCCATTAGTGTCAGTGGAAGTGGACTTACACATTGAAAGGGGGAACAGATACTGAAGATGCTAGTTTATGTTAAAATGACCAACAACATGCCTGCTTTATGCTTTAAAATGGAATAAATTAGAATCAGTGTTCACTTGGGGAAAAAACCTAAAACATTTCTTGAAGCCACAGATCCATTGCTCTGGAACTGCTCTGTCTGAAGCCAGTCAGGACTCTGGATAGTGTGACTTCCCTCAGGGCATTCTGTCAAGGTAAGGAGCTTCTTCAGCTTGAGGGTAATGGCGCAGGAAGGGACAGGTGTATCCTGGAGGTGAATGCATGGCTGCACAGATGTCAATGGGAGGACTTCAGCTTCCTCGACCACGTTCTGGGAAGGAGGACTGCTGAGAAAATATAGGGCCTTCTGACCAAGATATAGGGCCTCCTGACCAGTGCCTTTGAGCACTGACTTGTCAATTTAGGGAGAAAGTCTTTAGACTAGGTTCAGAGGGGACAGACAAAAAAATCCCACCCATAAGCACAAAAAGGCAACCTTAAAAGAAGGCTAGATTGCAGAGGAGGCAGTGGACATGGAAAATTACAAATGGGTCATTGGAGTAACAAGAGGGAAATGAATCTGCTCAACATCTTAGATGCCTATACACAAATGCGAGCAGTATGGGAATAAATAACAAGAAGTAGCAGTATTAGTGCTGTGACGGACCCAGACCAGCTGGCTGTCACACTCTAATGGAGGGCAAATATGTTGGGCCCTGGGTGAACAGTTTCCTCCCTTAGTAAAAAGGGCTGAGCCTGCTGCAGCATAATCAGGCAGGAACCCAGGGCCAATTAAGAGCTTGCCAGAAGCAGCAGGCTAATCAGAGCACCTGCAGCCCATTAAGGTCTTGGGCTTGTTTATCAGGTCTCCTTGCAGGGAGGGCAGGAGCTCAAGATCTGAGCGTGAGAATGTGCACTGGGTGAGAGCTGTGGTCTAAAGCAAGGCAGAGTGCTGTGGAGGAGCAGGATGGACTTGCTCACCTACTAGAGAAAAGGTACTGGGAGGCATTGTTTGGGTAAGTAGACCAGAAAAGAAGCTACCAGATTGGCAGTAGCTGAAACTCTGTCTGTTGCTGTTGCCTTAGGGTTCCTGGGCCACTACCCAGAGTAGTGGATGGGCCTGGTTCCTCTCCAACCATCCCCACACCACTACAGAGACTTTCCCCGAGAGGAGAGAGTAAGTCTATGGAAGGGTTTTCACCCCAAACTGTGGAGTATCCTATGAAGATTATGGCTCGGTAGGGTGTGATCCTTGCCTCTAGAAAAGAAGAGTATGAGTGGAGGGTCACAGCAAGCCTCTGAGGCAAACACTATCCACCAGAAGCAGGACCCTCAGGGCATGGCCAGAGTTTTGCCACAGTACATAATCTAAATTATTATTTAATTGACATTGCAGAGTGAGTGGGATAAATCTCATGACTGATATAGTGGTATAGAGGAGTATATCTTGGTTCCGGAAGGGCAAACAGGAAAAATGAGGGGGTAATGCATTATATACCAAGTATATATACAATTGGTCTGAAAGCCACAGGGATGTGAGAGACATACAGTTGCAAGTCATTGTGTAAAGCTAAAAGGAGAACAAATAGAGGTGATACCATTATAGGGATCTGCTATCGACTGGGAAGCTGACAAACTTGCTGGGTCCCAGGACAAGGTGGGGGCGGGGGGCATGGCTCTGTAGTCCAGGAAGGGGTGAGGCCTTGGGCAGAAGGGGCATGGCTAGAGCCAGCCCTCTGCAGTACCCTCACCTCACTGGGCCCCTGCCCAGGCAGGTGACCAGAGTGTACCACCTGGGGCTCACGTGGTGATTTAAAGGGCCAGGGCTCCAGTTGCCAATGCTGCTGCAGTACCAGAGGATAGCGAACAAGACCTGATAGTAAACGGGGACTTAAACTATTCACATCTCTGTGGTAAAAGTAATATGACAAAGCCCAATAACTTCTTGGAATGTAATCGGAACAGCATTTTGTTTCAGAAAGTGGACGCAGTAAGCAGGGATACTTGATTCTGATCAATTGGGAAGAATTGGTTTCAGATCTGAAGGTGGAAGGCAATTCAGGTAAAAATGATCTTAAAATGGTACATTTCATGTTTCTAAGGAAAGAGGAAGGGTAGGAAAGTTAATATTATGGATTTTTTTTAAAAAGCAGACAAACTCAGAGAACTTGTAGGGAGGATCCCCTGGGAAGAGAAATCTCAGGGTAAAGAACTTCAGAAAAGCTGGCAGTTTGTTAAAGACACAATGTTGAAAGCATAACTGCAGACTATCTAATCAGAAATCAAAATAAAAATAGTAAGAGGCTAATTAGGTTCCATCACGAGACTTTAATAATCTGAAAATAAAAAAGGAATCTCAGAAGAGAGGTAGACATGGATGAATTGCTAAGGGGGAGTACAAAAGGACAACACAACCATATAAGGACAAAATCAGAAAGGCTAAGACAAAAATGAGACATATCTAGTAGAAAGGGACATAAATGTCAATAAAAAGAGGTTCATTAAAAACAACTAGGAGCAAGAGAAAGATGAAGAAAAGTATAGGTCCTTTACTTAGTGGGGAAGGAGATAATACCTGATGACATCAAGAAGGTTGAGGTATTTAATGCCTGTTTGGCTTCAATCTTCACTAGAAAGGTTAATGGTGTCCAGAAACTCAACACAGGGAATTTAGGAAGGTACAGAAGCTAAAACAGGGAAATAAGAGCTTAAAGAATATTTAGATAAGTTAGATCTATTCACATTGGTAGACCCTGCTGAAGTTCATCCTAGGGCACTTAATAGGAACTACTGAAGCAATCTCAAAACTATTAGCAATTATCTTTGAGAACTCACATAGAACAGGTGAGATCCCAGAGGACAAGAGAAGGGCAACCATAGTATCTATCTTTTAAAAGGAAACAAAGAGGACTGGGGAATTATAGACCTGTCAGCCTAACTTTGATAGTAGGAAAGATATTGGAAAAAGTTATTAAACAATCAATTTGTAAGCTCCTAGGGGATGATAGTTATAAAGAATAGCCAGCATGGATTTGTTAAGAACAAATCATGCCAAACCAATCTAAATTCCTACTTTGACAGACTTACTGGCCTAATACAGGTAGGGGAGCAGTAGACATGATTTACTGGCCTAATGCAGGTGGAGGAGCAGTAGACATCGTGATTTTTAGTAAGGATTTTGGCATAATCCCACATGACATACTCATAAGTAAACCAGGGAAATGTGATCTAGATGAAATTAACATAAGGTGGCTGCATAAATGCTTGAAAGACCATATTTAATGGTTTACTGTCAAAGTGGGAAGGTATAGCTAGTGAGTTTCAAAGGGGTCAGTCCTGGGTCTGGTACTTTTCAATATTGTTATTAATGACTTTGAGAATGGAGTGGAAAGTATGCTTATAAAATTTGTGTTTGACGCCAAGTTGGGTGGGGATAGGGGTTGTTACAAGCACTTTAGAGGACAAGACTAGAATTCAAAACTACTTTGAAATATTAGAGAATTGGTCTGAAATTGGCAAGATTAAATTCAATAAGGATAAGTGCACAGTATTATACTTAGGAAGGAAAAATCAAATGCACAACTACAAAATAGGGCATAAATGGATAGATGATCGTGCCACTGAAAAATATCTGGGGGTTAGAGTGGATCACAAATTGAATATGAGTCAACAATGTGAGGCAGCTGCAAAAAGGCTAATATAATTCCAGGGTATATTAAAAGGATGTAATACATAAGACATGAGGGGCAATTGATCTGATCTTCTTAGCACCAGTGAGACCTGAGCTGGAATACCATGTCCAGTTCTAGCACCACATTTTAGGAATGATGTGAATAAACTGGATACAGTCCAGATGAGAGCAACAAAAATGGGAAAAGGTTTGAAAAATATATCTTAAGGAAAGATTAAAAAGGGCATGTTTAGCCTTGAGAAAAGAAAATTGAAGGACAGACCTAAAACAGTCTTCAAATATGTTTAGAGCTATTATAGGAGACAGTGATCAATTGTTCTTTATGTCCAGTGAAGATAGGACAGAAGTAATGGGTTTAATATGCAGCAAGGAAGATTTAGGTTAGATATTGGGCAAAACTTTCTAACTCTAAAGGTAGCTAAGTTCTGAAATAAGCTTCCAAGTAAGGCTGTAGAATCCCTGTCACTGGAAGTTTTTAAGAACAAGTTAGACAAACAGCTGCCAGGGATGGTTTAGATTTACTTCGTCCTGCCTCAGCACAGGGGACTGGAGTTTTGGGGTCCCTTCCAACCCTACATTTTTGTGAGTAATAAAATAAAATAATACCACTACCACCACCACATTTGGATTCTATATCACCTTTTCTCCATGGATCTCAAGATGCTGTTGCAACATTAGCAAATTTATCCACACATCACTTTGGTAAAGTAGGAGGAAGTATAATTTATACCATTTTACAATGGGGAGAACTGAGGCATAGCATTGCTTAGTGTCACGTGAGAAGTCTCTGGTACTCTCAGGAGTAGGACCCAGATTTCATGATTCCCATTTTAATGCCTTAACTACTGACACCAGACTGCTGGATACAAAGAGAACTTGCAATTTTTCTGGCTGTCTAGCTGTAAGGCCTTGTCTCCACTACACGGTGGATTGACACTGCAGCAATCGATCCACAGGTGGTTGATTTATCACGTCTGCTTAGACACAATAAATCAATCTCTGAGTGCTCTCCCATAAACTCCGGTACTCTACCAGGATGAGAAGAGTAGTTGGAGTCAACAGGACAGCAGCTCCCTCTAACCTTACTGCGAGGAAGACACTGTGATAAGTATATTGTCTTCAGCTATGCATAGGGTAAGTCGACAAGGTCTAAGACTAAACACTGCTCAGTAAATCAAAGCCTGGGACAAGCATTCAGGGAATGCTGGGTTCATCACTTACTCGATATAATATGTACATACAAAACACAATTTCCCCTCAGTTTTTGTATACAAAAAATATAAGATAAAATTTAAGTAAAGTTAGAGTTGCTCCCTTTCTAAAAAATATGGAGCCTATAAATTAGCTCATTTATTGCCTTTAGATAAAAGGATAATGCTCCCATCCAAATGTACAGGGCTTGTTAAAATATTAACTGTAGTCACAGCTACATGGCAAAACAATAATAAAGCAAATTCTGCCCTTAGTTACCCCTGTGTGGCTTCACTGGGCACTGTTGCAGGATTACAGGGCAGAATTTAACTCTCACTGTAAAGGAAACTACAAATGAAAAAAGAATCATGAAACCTTTTTAACAGCAGCAAAATGCAGCGGCAGAGTATCCGACTAGGAAGAGCATGTGCAGAATTAACAATACACACATAGTTTGCTTGAAAGTTTCTAAAATTCCAGTAGATGGCAGTGAGTAACAGTGAGAAATGGAATGCTGCATAGTAAAGATAATTTCTATCAGTGAAACTAAAAGGATACTGGATTCATTTAGGAACTAAATGGCACAGATGTGGCAGGTACATGAAGGCACCTAAACAAACGAAATACATTTTTCACAGGCTGGTGGCTTCTAAGTCAGCCTTAGAAGGTGACATTTTCTTGATCCCTATATTGCCTCTTTGCATCTTTTCATTGGGCAGGCACCACAGCTTTATGCCATGATGCAGCACTGTGAGGGCAGGGATTATTAGTTTTACAATATAGAAAACAATTCACTGTGTTACATTAATAAAAATGCAGAATGTGTTTTTAGATTGCTCATTTTGCATATAACTCTCTTTCATGGAGGACATAATGAATTGAAGTGGGTATGCAATTTAATTCATTACAGCTGTCAAAGGTAAGCAGTGCTGCATTTGATTTGTTTCTGTGCCTCTTGCAGGTTGGCGTGGAGGTGCTAGTCATTACACTTCATTTTGTGAACTACCCAGGTGTTGAAAACAAATAAAAGAAAAGGTTACAGGGTAGAGTGGGAGCAGAGCTCGTTTTCTATAGATGTGAATAGCATGATGGAAGAAAGAGCAGAGTTATATACCAGCTAGTCCCTAGTGCACTGATGCAAAGGTTAACTCCTTTGTCTAATTAGACTACACCAGCAGTAAAATCCAAATCTGAATGCATTCACTGTCATCCCAATACAGTATGTCTTTGCTAGGAAAGTGGAAGTGAGCTACTTTTTGAAGTAATTATACCGAACAGTCTACGGTCACATTCCTTAACAAAAAATTGTGTAAAATTCATTTTTCCTGCTAATAACACCGATGTAGTTTGATGCTTAATAAGACCCATTTTGTCCGACATCAGATTTAGTCAGCAAAAATAAGTCTGTGTATCTGAGTCCTAGTTCCTGGCATTACCCTGAGTCACCAGCAAAGTTCTTCATCTGTTGGAGGATACTAGAATACAACATCTTATTACAAAAAAGGAGTTTGTAGTAGGAAATCTAAAGTCCAAAAACCAGGCAAGGGGAATAAATGTCCTATACAAAATAAGTAGTATGTAACCTACCAGCCTCACCTACTACATTAAAAGTGAGATTATGTTCATATGCTTAATTGCTTGATGATGCACTAATGTTTCTTTTTCCCATAATCGAGAATTATAGTAGCCAACTAGCATCAAGGAAGGAGTGAGTATAGGACAGCATTGCAGAGGCTAATCTAGTGCTTCATATTAAAATAAGAGTAAATAACTCTTAAGCTTTGGACCATAAACTGATTGCCCCAGAGGTCAGGAAGGATCTTTTTCATTGTACAGCAGTGCAGAATAGATTAAGTATGATTTTCTGAAGCATCAGGTATTGCTAGTTCTGGAGACAGAATACCAAACTTTATGGACTGATGGTCTGATCCGGCATGGCTAATCCCATGTTGCTATTTCCCTTGCATTTTTTTGTAACATGATTTTATTATAATGTTTATATGCATAAAATGGGCACAGCTGGTACATTCCTTACTTGCTTAGAGCACATCCTTTACTGAGCAATAATGAAAGTGAATCAGAGTGCATGGACAGCACAACCATTAAAGCAACAGCAAAACCTGTTTTGGATTTGGAATGCAATGACTGCATATCAGACAGATCACTTAACTTCTTGGGTATGTTAGGGATGTCATCAGGTACATTTTTCACAGATATCTAACACTGTCAAGCCTAATAAACTTTTATTTGCTGTGCTGTTTCCCTGTGTTGACTGTTATTCCTTTTTGTTTATAGCCCAGTGGGTTATACAAGTTGTTATATATCTTGTTAGGTCCAAGATACGTTAGAAGAGGTTGATGAGTTTTTTTTACAACTTTGTTGTTTTTTCACACATGCCCTTTCTTATGGTAGTGCAATTGATTGGGCCTTCATCCAATACTGTAGTTTCCATCATAGGTGTCAACTTCTCATTCCCCCCCACACCCAATCTTGGCCCTGACCCCATTCCATCCCTTCCCCTAAGCCCTTACCCCTGCCATTCCTTTCTCGCCTCCCTCCACTCTTCCCATTCCCTCCTGGAGCATGAATGCCATGAATCAGCTGTTTGTGGCACTCTGGAAGTTCTGGAGGGAAGGGACAGAGTAGGGAAGTTCAGGGTTGCCGGTGCACTATAGGCAGGGGCAAAGCAGGGGAGCTTGGTACTGGTAGCTTGGTACCCACTCATTTTTTCCCATGGTTGCTCCAATCATGGAGCACAGACAGAGCAATCACCTATGGTTTACATTTGTGTCATCCAGAGCATGATGAGCTTCTTTTTGGCCAGGAGCAGGACCCATGTATTCCTGGCCTGTATGCTGCAACATGCAAACCTAACTTCTCTGGGAATCTGAAAGGCTTGCAGCAGTACAAATTGAGTGCAAAATCATTTCAGAACACCTGGTTCAAATTAAATGTATCTAAACCATACACATAAGTGTGCATCAAGTGTAACACTTATATGGAACTTTGTTCTGTGGTGGCATCACACCCAGTATCAATTTGCATAATAAGTTGGATTTAGGGATTGCAAATGAGGTAGCTGCTGCCTCGTGTGAGATGCGGTAGAAACATAATGAGAAACAATCTCTCTCCAAAATGTTTACAGTCTACAAAACAGGTAACAGGTGAGGTAGTGTGTGAGGGGAATTGTTATAATTTTGATTTGACAGATGGGGAACTTAGACACAAGAAGAAGTTGTTGCTTGCCCAAGGTGACACAGAAAGTCTGTGGCAGAATCAAAACCAAACTCCTGAGCCCTAATCCAGTGTCTTAACCACAAGTTCATCTTGTTGCATAAATGTGATTGCTACCAAGGGGTAACAATGCATTCAGGAAGAGCAGACATTCCCCGTTAGTATTCTGCTGAAGAAAATTCATGTAAAACTGAACAAATATGTGCCAAGTCTCCATGCTATAGATTTGGCAAAGACTGATATAATTTTTTACACCAAATGTGTGGAATCCTTCTTTGTCTCCTGATACTGAGGGTAGCAATTTGCAAAAAACTAGATTGATATTGTTTTGGGCAAAGGGAATTAAGTCCAGAACACTCAGTTTCTAAATCAGATAGAACTGGCAAAACAGAATCTTCTTTAGTACAAAGTCAAGTAAAGAAATAGAAATCAGAGAAGGAATTGCCCTGCTGCCTTGTCAGAATCTGAACAAGGGCAAAGATTTGAAAAAGACACAAATATTAATGTGCTGACTTGAACATCCCTTAAATATTACACTCCACAGCCATTAGAACATTTTGTACTTACAGGGATTCTGGTTTTGCTATATGTGTAAACTCACTGGGTGTGTCTAGACTGGCAAGATTTTGCACAAAAGCGTCTGCTTTTGCGCAAAAACTTGCCTCCTGTCTACACTGGCCGCGAGAATTTGCACAAGAGCACTGACGTTCTAATGTAAGAAATCAGTGCTTATTGCGCGAATACTTTGATGCTCCCGCTCAGGGATAAGCCCTCTTGCGCAAGAATACTTGCACAAGAGGGCCAGTGTAGACAGGCACCTTAATTTCTTGAGCAAGAAAGCCCGATGGCTAAAATGGCCATTGGAGCTTTCTTGCGCAAAAGCGTGTCTATACTGGGCACGGATGCTTTTGCGCAAAAGCAAATCTTTTGCGCAAAAGCACCTGCCAATATAGACACTCTCTTGCACAAATACTTTTAACGGAAAAACGTTTCCGTTAAAAGTATTTGCGCAAAATCATGCCAGTGTAGACGCAGCCACTGTCAAATTCAATAGTGGGTTTAAATCAGTCTAAGTCTGGAAGGAATCTAAATTAGAGTGACTTGCAGCTTCTTCTGTCTCACTCAGTTTATAAATTATATCCACCTGGACTCCCCTCCGGTTTATTTAAACTCTCATCCACCTACCAATATGTAATTTATGTTACTTGTCTCAAGGTGGTCTTTGAATATGATCCACTTAGTCTAGCTACTTATAGGGAGTCCACATTAGTTTAGTTTAATTCATATGATGGGGGCTAGAAGAGAAAGTGCATCAAGAAAAGTAGCCAAAAGAGGTTTGTAATGAAGTAGGCCATCAGAGTGGCCCTGATCCTCATCTGGTGTAAACTGGCAAGATTCTATTAAAGTCAATGCAGCTGTGCCAGCTCACAGAAATTGAGGATCTGCCCCAGCCCCCTTACTTGAGCATCTATCTCTTCTGACTTCTCAGTATTTAGATTATGCCCACTCAGAGTACCTTGCTCTCAGCAAATGGGTATAAGACGTTTTAAAGGAGTCTAACAATAGAAGGAAGTCTAATATAAGGGAATTTAAGTTGGACTAATTTACATTACCTGACAAATCATCTCTGAATTTGGCCTGGTCTATTCTCATCTTTCATGTCCTATATAACTTTTAATTCAGCATGTTGATATTTTCTCAGTAAACTGGAATAGTATATAAAAGAAAAAGAGAAAATTTGATCACACCGAGCCAAATTTCCTTTTATTTACACCACTGTGAATCTAGAATTCACCAGTTAAGTGAATGGAGTTACTCCACGTTTCTGCTAGTGCAACTGAGAACAGAATTTGGCCACTTTACACAGATAAGGGACAATGATTTATGTGAAATTCAAACCTGCTGTGATATTCTTGGGGGTTTGAAATCTGTTACGAGAGCCAGATCTTTTGATGTGAGTAGGAGAAATGGCAGGCTTTGTCACTGAATTGTAAGATGGAGATATAAAATTCAACATCTCATGGTTTATGTACTTCAGATTAAAATCAGGATTTGAATTCTTTAATGTTTAAACAGTGTGTGAGTTGGATTGGTGCCTATCTCTGCTCCCACTGTAATCAGCAGGAATTTTGCCCCTGACTTCTTTGGAAGCAGATTGAAGTCCCATGTTTGTTATTTCTGTGGCCTCTTGGAAGCTGGGTGAGATGTGGAATTTCTGAGAAAGCTGCAGCTTTTAGTCCACCCCATGCTAGCTGGCTGATGGATTGGCATGAGAAAAAGCACTGCATTTTGGCAAGGTGATGAATGCTACTAGAAAAAGTAGTGAGCCAAGAGAAAATAACCAGGATGGAAAGCCAAACAATAATCCACACCTTACTCCAGAAGATATGCTACTGTAATTTCCTACAGACAGAACAATTCTGTTTATAGTTAATAAAGTAAAATGAGTAATTAAATAGGGTGTAACAGCATGTCGTTTAGTCTAATGTTAACATGGACACTTCTTGAAATAGCCATTGACATTATGAAACAGTTTCAATATGGTTCCAATATCTCAAATTTGAGAAATAAAAATACCCCCAACTAATCATGAATTCCTAAAATAAAATATTTTAAAATAACGTGTTTTATCTAGTGAGTGGACAAATGACTATTTTAAAAAATGAGAAAAGTATCATATATGCTGTGAAACCACATATGGCATAATTTCAATCTGTGAGAGAGATTCAAATTGCTTGTAATAAAACATAAGCTAAATGGTGGTATTGTTCCAAAAGTGGGATTTAGCGGTCTGCCTAGAAAAATACTAGCTTGTATGTTTTTCTGTCTCCTGTTGCTTTGAATGGAGAAAGAAGCCAAAAGCCCCATTTTCAATATGTCTTTCAATTTATAACTCTCTTGAAGATGGGTAGAAATGAGAGACTCACCCTTTTGGTTAAGTCAGTTTTCTATGAAAAAACATTGGAATAATAATAAAAATGTGTATTGTAGTAGCACAGGCTGAATATTACTCAGTATTTTAAAATATGCATTTTCAACATGCATAATTCATTAGATTGAACAGAAAAATGCCATATTTTAAAAATGCATAAATCAGTACTAGAAGGCACATGGAATCACGCCACTAACAAGAAAATGTCCTGATCCTCTTCAAGGAGACTTTGAAATTGAAGCACCAGTGTTTTTCCAATACCTTATAAGGCTGAAAAGCAAAATCTTTGTTCTATTGTCCTTTTCAGTATCACACGCAAACCATCCAATGGACACTATAATGCAAAGCATTATCTATGGTCATTAACTGATTTAAAACCCCCCACACCAGTTATCACATACTGTGAACACCGCAATGTTAACTATATTGGTGAGGAGGTATAGGCCATCCATACCTTGCAGCAACTTAACAGGGTCTTGGGCCTGTTGGGTATCTGTTAACCAGGGGTTAGGAAAAAAATGAAAAAGGCAGTATATCCCGTAATGCAAAAAAGCACAAGGAAGGGAGAGAGCTAAAGTAAATAAATAACAGCTTTCTTTTAAACAGATAACTGAATGGTAAACAACAGTGAGATGTGATTTTGACAATTTGGGCTTGAAACACAGGCCCAAACCAAATATGTACCCTGGCAATAAACAAATAATAAAACTCCAAACAAAATACTGCAGGTACAACACTGTTTCAAGATATTTGGTAGGCAGTACCTGGAATGACACTGTTGTTGCAGGCAACTGGTGGACCCTGGCTGTCAATCGCTCCTTAGTGAGAGATTAACAGGATCTGCTGGTGCTGAGGAGAGGCCTTGCTCTGTGATCATCTGAGGGTGAGGTATCAAACCAAGGGCAAGCAAATTTCTCTGGAAATGATGTTAAGATGTAAAGATGCAGTTAAGTACAATTACAGCTCTTAATGCTGATGTCTTCTTTTCCTTTGCCGGGGACGATCATCCTGATGGCTGTTCTGGTTTCCAGTCCATGTTGCCGCACAAATATAACAATAACATGGCTGTGTAAGGGGTCTAGGCTAACAACCTGGCCTCCCTCTGACCTGGAAGAGGAAGGACCTTCTAAGAACCCTCGGTGGGTGGGCCCAGCCTCACCCAGCCCCACCCACAGGAAGTAGGGAGGTGGGATCCAGGGTATAATTGCTCAGCACTCAGTTGAAGCCTGGTGGCTGAACAGGCCAGATGCTTGGTCTTAGCTCCTGCAGAGACGTGTCCAACCATGCTGCTCCCAACGGGAGGACTGGGTTGGGCTGCCAGAACCCCCTGCCAGACCCCAGCGACTGGCCCGGACCCCGGAGACCGCTGCCACGGCCCAAAGATCTGCCAAGGTCTCCAGGACCTCTGCTGGAACCCGATGACTGGACTGGACCACCCAGGCCCCTGCCAGAGCTGGAGCCGGAACCAATGGACACACTGACAGCACCTCCATCCCCAGCTGACCCTGAGGAGCAGGGCCTGAGGCAGGTAGGCCCTCAGGGGGAACTGGGAAGTGCCCCAGGGATAGCCGACCCTGGGGTGGCTGAGGAAATGGAGGTAGGGTGGGCAGCGCATTGCAGCTTGGATCCCCACTGACCCACAGACCTAGTCGGCGTGTTGTGGACCAGATCCCTGCCAACCCAGTTGCTGCCACACTGTCACTGTCAGGGCCCTGGGCTGGGATGCAGTGGAGCGGGTGGGCCTGTGCCCTCCCCCCCTCTGGTGGCAGGTTCCACCTCTGTGCTTGTTGGCTCTCCACCAGCTAGGAGACCTGACCCCAGCCTGTCTGGTACCTGGCCGGATCCTTAAACTGCTATTGAATCACCCCTGGTAAACTTTTATCTTTCTGCCCCGGCCTGACCCAGGGCTGGGCCTTATAAACTGCTTGGTTATAGACTGTGACATTGCAATTCCCCTTTTAATGGGCAATAATGGGAGTCAGCGCTGCCTCCCACTGATGTGAACCCTTACAGGCTGCCTCTATGATGGACAGCAGCTGGGCAGCGGACACTCAGACAAAACATGCCGAAGTTCTGAGGTAAGTTGGCAATTCTCCGGTTGGAGCCCATTCGAACTGGTTCTGTGTTGTCCATTAACTGCCTTTCTCACCAGTTCTAATGAGCACACACGAACTTCACCAAGCAGCTGAAAAAAGGAGTCAAGTTGTTGTTTGGCAGGCACATCATTTTGGACATTTAGACCCCATATTTGATACATAACCAAATATCTTAAAAAACATGAGGTATAATAATAAATCATTTAAAAGTAAAAACCAAACCACATGGTATCTGTGACATACAAAAGCATGTTATGATACATGGATTAGCATTAAATGCCATTTGTAGAAGGAAACCAGTAGTTATTGATTTATAGATTCTAAAGCCAGAAGGGACCATTGTGATCATCTAGTTTGAAGTCCTGTACAACACAGTCCATTAGACTTCCTGGAATTAATTCCTGTTTGAACTAGAATATAGCTTTTAGGGGAAAAAATCCTGTCTCCTTAAAAATTTTCCAGTGATGGAGAATCCATCACAACCATTGTGAAGTTGTTCCAATCATTAATTACTCTTACTGCACCTTATTTCTTGTCTGTATTTCTTTCAACTTCCAGGTAATGGATCTTGTTCATTGCCAATGATCTGTAAGTGGGAAATTGTACTGGAGTATTCCAAAATGGTTTGATGTAAGGGATTTTTTTCCATTTAGCAGGATTTTCCATTAAACAATGAGATGTTAAATGGGCTTTTGGTTTTTTTCTAAGAGCCTGATCCAAAACCCATGAATGTGAACAAAAATACTCTTGGGGTAGGTTTTAAAGAGATGTAGATGCCTAAAAATGTGGATTGGTACCTAAATGAGATTCTGAAAATCTGAATGTTTAGATTAGGGTTCTCAAACTTTGTGATACTGCGACCCCCCTCTCAGTTGCTGCAACCTCCCTCTAAGTTGCTCGTGACCCCCCGGGGGTCAGGACCCACAGTTTGAGAAACGTGGGTTTAGATGCATAAATGCCTTCATTGACTCTATTGAGCTTTGGATCTGACCCTGAATCAGAGAGGTTTTGGGACTGAGAGGCTGAGAGAGGACTATCTGTCTTTGAGTAGATAGCAACCCACTATTTCAACACCTTTCATTCTTACTTAAGTCTTCTGTGCAACTGGAATGCCTGACACATTGTTTAGCCATGTAGTGTGTGAGATACAGATATAATGTAGATGAGTGTGTGTAAACTGAAAAAAATTAAAAAATCTAATTTTTAGGCAGCCTGAGATTAACTGCTTTTGAAAAAGGACTAATAGATCCTGCTTGGGCTCAGTTAGGCTGTTTGAGAGAGAATTTGTAGCACATGGTCAGATACAGTATGTTATCATCTAGCTAGAATAGTAATTAATAGATAGACTTAGAACAGTGGTTTTCAAACTCTTTTTCTGGTGACCCAGTTGAAGAATTATTGATGCTCATGACCCAATGGGCTGGGGTTTTGGGAAGGCAGAGGCAGTGGGTTGAGGTTGTGGGGGTGAGGACTGTGGGATGGGGCTGGAAACAAAGGGCTTAGGGTGTGGAAGGGGGCTCTGGGCTAGGGCATGGAGCTGAGGTGTGGGAGAGGTCAGGGCTGTGGGCTATAGGTTCAGGCTCTGGGATGGATCAAGGATGAAGGGCTTGGAGTGTAGGGGTGGGCTCTGGGCTTGAGGGGTCTCGGGGTTGGGGCAGGGGACTGAAGCATGGCTTACTTCTGGCAGCTCCCACTCAGTGGCAGGGGGGCGCTAATGCAGCCTTCCTACTGCTCCTGGTATGAAAGACCATGCTGCACTCCAGAAGCAGACAGCACCAGGTCTGACTTCTAGGCGGAGGCATGCAATCAGCTTCATGCAGCTGTCACCCACAAGCACCGCCACCCCAGTGCCCATTGGCCAATTCCAACCCATTGGAAGTGTGGAGCTGGTCATTGGGGGGTGGCTGGGTGGGGGAGGGGAATATTGTGCAGAGCCTTGTGGCCCCCCTGCCTAGGAGCTGGGCCTGCTGCTGGTCACTTCCGGGTGCAGCACAGTGTCAGAAACTATTGGGACTAGCCCAGTGGTTTTTCAAAGAGAGGGTCATAACCCAGCCTTAGCCAGGCAGCACCACTGAATGGACTTTTAATGGCCCGGTCAGCAATGCTGACCAGAATGACTAGAGTCCCTGGGAGGCTGAGCAAGATAACCCAATGCCTTACATTCCATGACCCTGTACTGCATCACAACTCACACTTTGAAAACCACCGACTTAGAAGATCTGTGGATTTTAAAAGGACTCATTGTTCACTCTGTGTGAGGAAATGGGGAAAAGTTTTAAATATCCAAAAACAAAGGATTAGCTGAATCTTATTAGAATATATTTTCTGTCGTTCATAGTCTTGGCCTGTCTGCTACCTTGTTAAAAAGAATAAGTGGGTTGCAGCTGTGTGTTTTCAAATAATTAGTATTGCTGCTTGGTGTGAAGGATTCAGTCAAGTTCAGCATGATGGTTGCCTATCAGTGTTGGCTTATAGCCCACTGATGTGCTGTTGCAAGTGACATTGTCAAGAGCTCATTTATTGGACCACTGCTCCTGTAAGCGATTGTCGACTAGGAGATTATATGAGGGTGTTTACAGAGACAAGGTGACTTGGGTTTCTCAGTCTTTAATTTCTGAGAATACTGCCAATGACCTATTCAGTCCAGTATCAGTTTGATGGCTGCTCTGTTGTTTTGAACTGATATGAGCCACTTGATCTGAGAGGCCTGACTGGGTGCTGTAATTGACAACATTAACTCTCTGCTGGAATTTGCTTATTTATTTGCAGATGAATGTCTATGTTGATTAGTTTTAGGAGGAATTTGATGTCTCACATTTCTGCAAGAGGCTTTTTTCTATAGTTAATTATAGAATTATAATTGCCAATTAAGTGATAAGCCACAATGGGGCTTGTATTCCTGGGCCACTGGTGCATGCCCTAAATATGTTGTGAGGCATAAGGCCAAAGGCCATGAAGTGCATCAATGTCATTGGTATGAGCACTGTGATATGGCTTATTGCTACTGTAGGTTTTCATTTTTAAATTACATGTAAAAATAATTGAAAGACTTTGGGGGGGGGGGGCGGATTTTATGCAATACATAGTAGAAATGTAAGGAGAAAGAGAAAGAATAATCCTGAAGTTCTCTCTCTTTCTTCCTTCCTTCACCTGGACCCTTCCTCCATCTTTCCATGAGTCAAGACATGCTTTGCACTTCAGTAACAATTAATGCCACTTTCAGTCTAATTCTGTTGCAGAAGTGGAAGTGCTGAGTAGCTGACAGATTTGGTTATAAAATGTCAGAAATTAAGGTAGCTGGAAGGGTCTCCTCATTCACAGAAGGCAAGCTGGATTATATTGATACGTTTTCGAACATACCCTGCTCTGTCAGATTCCTTATTTTGACATTTGTTAGTTTGTCTTTCCACGAAACATATAATATCTTCCTCAGCCATCTGCGATGGTCAGCTTCCAATTTCTGTGTTAGCCACTGTCATTGGTCAAATCTTGGCTCTGTACAATGGCATATAATATGATTTTTAGTTTGGTCAGATGTTTTCATTCTATCCAAAGTGGTGTTTGTTTCCCTTCTGTGCACTATCACTTTCTCACAAGAAAATGCCTGAGTTCTTTTTCTGCCTCAGAGAATGTGAAATCCTAAATACACTAAAATCAATATATTCCCTTCAGAACAGAATAGATGGTATCATTTCTATTACAAGGTTAACTCTTTATGTCTAGATTACGTTAGAGGCATTCTTATTCTCTTTCTTATTGGACTAGAGTGGCAGAGAGCCAGTTTGTGTATTATTAAAATATCCAGGAACCTGATTTGGGACACAAGTCTAATAGAAATTACCAAGAAAGATTAGTTCCTTTCTAAAACCTTGTGTCAAACAGTCAAGGTTGCCCTGCTCTGTTGGATTTTGAAATATCACAGCATGTTGAAATTAATGGTGTCTCACATAGTTTCACTGATTTTGACAAGGCTAGAGTATTCTCATCCTCAAGAAGAACAGTCAAATCAGCATCTGTTAGTCTAACTGTGCAGACTAAGAAGAGAAGACTAGCAGTTCATATATACTGAATAGCAGCACCACAAAAGCTTTAGTTTACATTTTTCTTTCTTGTTAAAACAACCGTTGGAGTTAAAAACATATATCCTATTTCTTAAAATACTATTAACAGAAGAAAAGATGAGAAGTGTCTAATTATATAAGCCCCTTCATGTTCATATTAGCCTTGATCCAAAGGCCAGAAAAGTCAGAAGAAAAATTCCAATTGATTTTAATGGGTTTTTCATCAGGCCCACTGGTTATATAAATATTTTGCTCTAAAAATACTTCTAAAAATCTACTTTCCTCCTATGCTCATATCTTTCTCTACAGATCTCCACATTAACATAACCTGGTTTCTCCCTTACACAGTGTTTCTCAAAGTGAGCCCCAGGCCCTCTTTGAGAAAGCTGCTAACGGGCCGCTTGCATTTGTTTACCTACTGGCTCTGCAGCCACAGAGCCTCACGTCTTCCATTGGCTCCGGTTCACCTTTTGCAGCCAAGGGGAGCTGCAAGGCACTGTGGCTGCAGAGCTGGTAAGTAAATAAACTGGAACAGCCCATTAGCAGCTTTCTCAAAGCTGGCCCACAGCTCACTTTGAGAAACACTGCCCTAACAAACTCTAGAATAGAAGTGAAAGATAAACAGCACCCCAGATGTTTTGTTAAAAATACTGGCTTTTCCCTTTCCCTCTCACTTTTCTGTCAGCCTTCTAACTATCAGCTCCCTACTCCTCTGAGATTTTTTATCATATCCGCTAGTTTGTTTTTGACTTCTTATTCACAGCTACAATTAGTCACATATAAGAATGTGCTCATTCATTTTAGGTGACAAATCCGAGGAACTGTCTCAGATTGAGGTGTCAGTAGAAGAGGTTTTGGAACAAATTGATAAACTAAACAGTAACAAGTCCCCAGGACCAGATGGCATTCATCCAAGAGTTCTGAAGGAACTCTAATGTGAAATTGCGGAATAACTAATTTTGGTTTTGTAACCTATCCTTTCAGTCATCTTCTGTACCTAATGACTAGAGGATAGCTAATGTGATGCTATTTTTAAAAAGGGCTCCAGAGGTCATCCTGGCAATTACAGACTGGTAAATCTAGCTTCAGTACCAGGTAAAATGGTTGAAACAATATTTAAGAACAGAATTTTTAGACACATAGATGAACATAATTTGTTGGGGGAAAAGTCAACATGGATTCTGCAAAGGGAAAGCTTTCTTACTAAGCTACAAGAGTTCTTTGAGGGGTTCAGTAACAGTGTTCCTTCTAACCTGTGTGGCAGCACAGCTTCACAGGTGATTAATCAGCCCTGCTCAGTCACAGGCTCAGGGCTCTGTGCAGGAAGCTGATTGACTGAGCAGGGCTGATTAATCACCTGTGAAGATAGTTAAGTCCAAAGTAGACTGTGAAGAACTTCAAAAAGATCTCAGAAAACTAGGTAACTGGGAAACAAAATGGCAGAGGAATTTTACTGTTGATAAATGTAAAGTAATGCATATTAGAAAACATAATCCCAACTACATGTATATAAGGATGGGGGACTAAATTAGCTGTTACCAAACAAGAGACAGATCTTGGAGTCATTGTGGTTAGGTCTCTGAAAACATCCACTCAATATGCAGTAGCAGTCAAAAAAGCAAACAGAATGTTAGGAATCATTACTAATCTTTCCTCATTTGGCAGAGTCAGATTAGAAAAAATAAGATTAAGGAGGGATATGATTGCAGTTTATAAAATCATGGCTGGTGTGGAGAAAGTAAATAAGGAAAATTTTGTCCTTGTTCTCATAACACAAGAATTAGGGGTTACCAAATGAAATTAATATATAGCAGGTTTAAAACAAACAAAACAAATGTGTGGAACTTCTTGCCAGAGGATATTGTGAAGGCCAGGTCTTTAACAGGGTTTAAAAAAGAGCTAGAAAAATTCGCGGAGGATAGCTCCATATATGGCTCTTAGCCAGCATGGAGAATTGTGTCCCTAGCCTCTGTTTGTCAGAAGCTGGGCATGGGCAACAGGGGATGCATCATTTGCTGACTACCTGTTCTATTCATTCCCACTGGGACACCTGGCACTGTCCACTGTCAGAAGACAGGATACTGGGCTAGATGGACCTTTGGTCTGAACTTTGGAAGTTATATATAGAGGAACTTTGGAAGACAGATGCAAGAACAGAAAGCCATTTTGGCATCTATCACCTGAGGAGATCTTGAAATCACAAAATAATGGGTCCTTCAGGCAAAGGGGTTGATGTCTCTGAGAACGGAATAATTATTGGTGAGAAACCTGCTTAGGTAAAGTTTGTAACTTGCTGAAATTAAGTTCTAATCTTAGAAACTATTTTTGCTATTGTTTACATGTAATTTTCTATCTTTTCCTCTTGTGCTTGGTATCACTTAAATCTATGCCTTTTGGATTAATAAGCTTGCTCTTCTTTGAGTAATAACCAACACATTGCTGAGAGTTTAATAAGTGTTTGGCAAATCACAGTTAAATTAATGAGCTGATGTTTACTCTCTACATAAAGGAACAATAAACTTAACTTCTGTTAGCATTTCTGGAGATGGTGACTACTACAGGAGAAAGTTTTGAGGAAATGGGGTACTGTGGGTGTCCCTATACAAGGAAGGTGGCATATGACTTGCATGCTTATGTGAGCCATAGAAGTATAGCATTTAAGACACCTAAAGGTGCAGGGCAGGTGATGACATAACCCCTTACTGATTTGGAGTGAACCGCAGAATAGTGAAGCTTATGCAAATCAGTGTATCTCCTTTAACTTCACAGTAGCTATGCCAGTTTATACCAGTTGAGGATCTAGTTCATGGAATGTTTCTATATATGTGTGTTTTGGCGAGGCAAAGGCTTCAGAGGGGACACAGGCAGGGAATGGGGTATGTATGTCTATATTTGGGAACTGCTCACTAAAGTTCTGATGGTACAAGGTGCTCCATGCAGATGAATCCCAGTGTCTAAATTGGGCCCTATTCATACAAGTAGGCTCAGACTCCACCTCTGTGGAACCCATTGTTGGATTGGGACCTACACATGTGTCTTCATGACAGAGTTATCCTGGGCTGTTTCTTGGGTATTAGCCCAATTTCCTCTACTGTCCTCACACAAAAGCTTTTTATCTCAATTTGCAGGTGAGTTAAGCCCAGGTTAGTTTATTCAGCTGTGGGTGTAGGTTAGAGCTTGGCTTCTGCTTTACCTTGGGCTAGCACCTGTCTACACTGTAGTGAAGAGAAAGAATGTATCGACACAAAGGACTGTGGGAAACGCCCCCAGTCATAAGGTGAGTGCAGAAACAGTGCGGTCATAGTAAATTGAATATTGTCTGCTCACACCTGGGTTAGGCTTACCTTGCTGCCAATATTCAGCTTTAGAGGGAAGACCCAACTTAAAGGTCCATATTCGCACCCATCAATGCCAGTAAGGATGTAGTTAGAATTGCCAAATTCCCAACTGGACACTATTCACTGCAAAGGCATCAAGGTCATTCGGTTGGGAAAGTAGGTGACCCTCGTAGCCACAGATTTCTATTGGAGCAAGATTAGCCCTCAAAACCAGGGAAAAGAATGTTGATGGATAACTATTCATCATAACCTAATTTATTATAAAATTTCCATGTTTAGAGGTAATTGCAGTCTGTAAATGATGTTCAAACATTGTCAGGCAGGGGGCATTTATCAACCACAATCTTTTCCCTGACAAATGGTGAAAGTGATTCTATATACTGTATAATACACTTCCGAAAGGGACACATTGCAGCAAAGAAACAGATGGTCAGAACCTGGTAGGTGAGCACTACTGTGAAAATGTCATCTGTGCCAGTGTAACAAAAAGGAAAAAGAACACTCCATGAGAAGTGCAGTGGTGCATGCAGAGGCCTGGTAAAACCTTCACTTGAGAATCAGTCTGTGCATTTTGGAACTTGGGCTCTTTTTAAAATGAGAGCCCATTTCAGACTACCTTTACTTCTGAATAACATTTTTCACATATTGCAGGACTTACAGGGATTAAACACTGCCTCACAAGTATAGGCTTAAGGAGGATAACAAAGGTTATTCACCAAATTTTCATGAAGTGGCAGAAAGGTGCTGTGCTTAACATGTATTTTAAATTATTTTATTTTATGTTGTCTAAGCCCTGGTTTACACTAAGACTTTATTTTGAAATAACCCCCACCAACGTAAAATTTATAAGTGGAACGTCCACACTACCAAGCCCATTATTTCAAAATAACAGACCGCTTAATTAAAAATCTTTTTGTCAGGAATAACGCTAATTCCAAAATAGTTATTTTGAAATAACAGTAGTATGGATGCTCCAGTGCAGCTATTTTGAAATAATTACTCCCCTGAGTAATTTGAACTAATTACTCTCCTGTGCTTCCTGGAAAATTACTGTTGGTGACATTGAAAAGCCAATAGGTTTCCTTGGAGTCCCAGCCTGTCCCTTGCTTCTGTAGCTCATGAAGCTGTACACAGGCACCCTGGACAACAGTAAGGAGCAGTTAAACTATAGGCTGAGCAAGTGCAGAATGGTGGTAGAATGTGCCTTTGAAAATTTAAAAGGGCATTGGCACAACTTACTGACTAGTTAGACCTCAGTGAAAGCCACATTCCCGCTGTTGTTGCTGCTTGCTGTGTACTCCATATCTGGGAAAATAAAAGGGAAAGTTTCTTGAGGCGGTGGAAGGTTAAGGCAGACCAGTTATGAGCAGCTGGACAGCAGAGTAATAAGAAAAGCACATTGAGGTGCATTGTTATCAGAGAGTCATTGAAAACTTGTTTCATGAATGACCAGCTACTAATGTGACATTTATGTGTGGTGTTCTCCCCGGCCCCTCTCCCCCAACCACAGTTGGCACAGTGAATAAAGATCCTGTTGTTCTGGATCTATGGATTTTTATTTACGCTAAGAAATACTGGACACAGGCACCACTGAATAGTAAAAGAAACATGAGTGTAATAAGAGTCTGATAGCATAGCTGAGGGAGGAAGGATAAGGCCACATAACTTATTACAATCACTCTGTATAGCAATCAAAGTTTTGGGAAAGACAGCCTTCAGTATGAATCATCCTGGGGCTTCCCTCTGGCTGCCCTCCCCTGCATTCTAGTAGATCTGGAAGAGGAGGATATGGAACCTGGTGAGGAAGGCAAGTGGGTTAGCAATGGGTGCAGCAGGATTCTATAGTCTAGTTACCTTTCCTGCAAGTCTACCAGACACCTCATCAGCTGTTCTTGCGCAAAAACTTGCAAAGCATCTACACTGCATGCGCGTTCTCGTGCAAGTAAATTTACAGTAAAGCATCGGAAAACAGGGCTTCTTGCGCAAGAGTTATTCCTCTCCCCACGAGGAATAAGCCCTCTTGCGCAAGAAGACAGTGTGGACAGGCAACAGGGGTTTCTTGCGCAAGAAAGCCCTATGGCTAAAATGGCTATCAGAGCTTTCTTGCGCAAGAGTGTCCACACTGCCATGGATGCTCTTGCGCAAAAGCATATCTCTTCCACAGAAGCGCATGGCAGTGTGGACGCACTCTTGTGGAAGACCTTTTGCACAAGAACTCTTGTGTAAAACAGTTCTTGTGCAACAAACCTGCAGTGTAGACGTAGCCCATGAGTTTTCAAAGATAATGGCCAAAGGCTCTGCAATGACATTTGCCAACTCCCTCAGTATCCTTGGATGCATTAAATCCAGCCCCATGGATCTGTGTATGTTTAGCTTTTCTAAATAGTTCCTAACCTGTTCTTTCCCCACCGAGGGCTGTCCATGTCCTTCCCATAGTGCGTTGCCTAATGCATTAGTCTGGGAGCTGACCTTGTCTGTGAAGACAGACGCAAAGAAAGCATTGAGTACTTCAGCTTTTCCCAAATCATCTGTCACTAAGGGTGTGTCTAGACTACATGGCTCCATCGACGGAGCCATGTAAACTAGTTTACCCGACAGTCAATGAAGCGGGGATTATTTAAATAATTAAAATAAAATAAAAATGGCTGGCTCACAATCAGCTGATTCGGCACAGCGCGGCAGTCTAGATGCGGATCGGTCGACAAAGGAAGCCTTTGTCGACCGCTCCCTTATGCCTCGTGAAAAGAGGTTTACAGGAGCAGTCGACAAAGGCTTCCCTTGTTGACCAATCCCGTCTAGACTGCCGCGCTGTGCTGGATCAGCTGATTGTCTGATCAATGGTGGCCATTTTTATTTTAATGAAGTGGGGATTATTTAAATCCCCCGCTTCATTGACTATGTCGGGTTAACTAGTTTACATGGCTCCATCGACGGAGCCATGAAGTCTAGACACACCCTAGGTTACCTCTCTCATCCACTAAGGGACCCATTCTCTCTCTGATCACCCTCTTATTGCTAACATGCCTATAGAAACTTTTCTTGTTACCCTTCACATCCCTTGCTAGCTGCAATTCCAATTGCGCTTTTGCCTTCCTGATAACTCCCCTGCATTCTCGAGCAATATATTTATACTCCTCCCTAGTCGTCTGTCCAAGTTTCCACTTCTTATAAGCTTCCTTTTTGTGTTTAAGCTCACCAAGGATTTCCCCGGTAAGCCAATCTTATCACCTACCATATTTGCTTTTCTTACTGCACATCGGGATGGTTTGTTCCTGTGCCTTCAATAAGGCTTCTTTAAAATACTGCCAGCTCTCCTGGACTCCTTTTCCCTTCATGTAAGCATCCCAGGGAATCCTGCCCATCAATTCTCTGAGGGAGTCAAAGTCTGCTTTTCTGAAGTCCTAGGTGTGTATTTTGCTACTCTCCTTTCTTTCTTTGGTCAAGATCATGAAATCTACCATCTCATGATCACTGCTTCCCAGGTTGTCACCCACCTCTATTTCCCCTACTAGTTCCTCCCTGTTTGTGAGCAGCAGGTCAATCTGCGCAAGGCCCCGGTCGGTTCCTTCAGCACTTGTACCAAGAAGTTATCCCCAACATTCTGTAAAAACTTTCTGGATTGTCTGTGTACTGCTATATTGGTCTCCCAACAGATGTCAGGGTGATTAAAGTCCCCCATGAGAACCAAATTGACCTAATTTGACTTATTTTGACCTAATGTCATAGTGTAGACCAGGGCTCAGGGGAAGAGAAATAAGTAGGATGCTACTCAGATATATAGCAGTAAGAATCAGAACTGTGTAGTCCTTGATTGCTTGCTGTAGGGTCCCTGGGCTAGAACACAGTGTGGAGAACGACCTGGGTTCCCCTACCAGCAGTGAAAGAGAAGTCTGCTTGGGCCACTGGGTTCTAGGAAACTTTGATATGCACCCCCCGGCCCCGAAAGGAGAAACTACAGTCACCTGGCTGGAGAGCTAAGCCACTAAGAGGGAGTTGTTGCGTTCCAAGAAAAAGATGGAACATGCCCCTTCAGGAGAGGCAGAGTTAATCCCCAGCTGTGGCCACAAGTGAGCACTCTAGTTTTGAGTAGAGCATCCTATGATAGGCATATGGTGTTTGGATTTTTCCTTCTCACACATTTAGCCAAAGTGTCATTAGGAATGCAACATAGAGACCACTTTATAAACAGTGATTGCAAGAAATGTGTTGTTGCCCTGCTTGTCCTTGTAGTGGAACCTGTGTTTTGGTCCATTTTTCCAGTGGTGGTAGAGTATCCTGGGTGCATGAAACATATAATCAATGAAATGCTGCATTTATTGCTGGGAGCAGGTTATTTCCCAGCACATGGCACTGGATGGATGGAGTTAGGATTACGAGCCAAAATGACACAGCTGCCATGCTTGTGTTCACAATGGCGAGAAATTGCTACAGATAGTACCTTCTGAGCCAGCCATCTTGTCTTTTCTGTTTTCTTACAGAAGCAAGGCATTGAACAGGCTTTTCAAGCTCCAGGTAATATATCCCCACTTGTCCACCTGGCATGGACAGGGCTTGGACTATTTTCCTACCAAACTTGATATTTTAGAAATTCTTTTCATGCCAGTAGTCCAGCTAAGCTTATGGAGTTGCTTATTCTCAGTCATAGTAGACTGTAATTTATTTGCATTAATCAGTGCTATACCTATCTCTGTGTGGTATGAACAATAGAAAGGGGTAATGAGGCATGATGTTTACTTTGATGAATTTTGTAGGAATACTCATCTTGGGAAGAAATGAACTGAAACCTACGGTCTTCTCTCAGGGAGCACCTATTAATGCATTTCACTGAATTTGCTTTTTTGTTTTTCCTTTTCTAGGAGAGACCTTTTTTTTCTTCCTTTGGTCAATTGAGTATGGCACAAGGGTAATAACAAGTCTAATAGATGCTGTAAACCACCATTTTTTAATGCATAATGTAATTGAGTCAGAATATAGTGTCTATACTGATGGAGTCCCTAGTGCTTTAACGGCTGAAATTATGATTAGAAAGTTCCAGATAATGCTGACTTCTAATACATTAAACCACAACATTATACAGTTTTCCTTCTATAGCACACTCACTTTTTCTTTTGAATTATGCAGCGCCTTCTTAAATCGTTTAATGTTACTCAGGAATAGAATTCAAAGCTGCAAGAAGACTTTATCATTTTTGTGGAAACATATACAGACTAAATTTGCAGTGGAGCTATATGACTAATATTTCCTCCAAACATCTCTCATGTGAAACTCTCCATTTAAACTAGCATTCTCTGGCAGAAGGGTGACTGGAAAGACAACATTTCTGTTATTAGCCAACCGTTACTGAACAGAATGTAAAACCGAATCCGGCTAATATTCTATGTGCTGAAAGTGAGCTACTGTAACTTTCACTGACTCCACTACAAAGTCTGAAGACTCTTCATAGATAGTAGTGGATTGCAGAAATTGCTTTTAAAAGCACCAAAGGCCCCATAACTTTTCATCAGTGATGCGTGAGGGAAATGTTGTGCTCTCATATTTAAGAAAAAAGCTCATACATTACTGCTAGCTGCCAAGATCCATATATATTCACATATATTTTAAAGGGGTAAAGGATAATTTAAAAAATATGTTTTGCCTCTCTTAGCTGGCTGAAGTATGCATAGGCACTGACTCCATGGGTGCTCTGAGGCTGGAGTACCTAAGGGCATGAAGCTCCCCTCTTTGCCCCCTTCCCTTGTTCCTCTCATGCGCTGATGGCCCCGTTTTTACCCACTCATCCTGCCCTGCTAGCACTTATGCAAATCAGCTGTTCATGGCATTCAGGCTCTGGGAGGGATGGTGAGGAGCAGGGACTGGGCGTGCTCAGGAGAGGAGGAGGGGAAGAGGCAATGGAAGAGCACAAGATGGGATGGGGGCTTGAGAGAAGGAGCAGAGTGGGGCAGGGCCTGGAACAGAGGTCGGGGGTCGGAGGTCAAGCACCCCTGTGTCAAGAAAAGAAGTCAGTATCTATGGAAGAATGCACTCATATGCAGAGAATGGTAAGGGCTTGATTTTTTTGTGACTTACTTTGGTAAGCACTTCCACTCCTCATTGGCTTCACTGGGAGTACTTGTGCTCATTTCTGTGATTCAGGGACATTCTGTACTAAAAGGTCCAGGTATTTGGACTCTTCCTTGGCTAGAAAAACACTCAGGGTGTAATTCACGAGTTTGAACTGAATGATGACCCACATGTTTTGGGGTCAAGTCCTTGATACATGAAGAACTTCTTTAAAAATGGATGGGGAAAAAAGAGAAATTTAAATAGGGGAGGACTTAAAATGAGAGTAGTGTAAACAGGAAATATATTTTCCTTCTGAGCCAATGGGGAGGAGAAAGACACGGAGCTAGAGAAGAATAATTTCTATGTGACTGATTTGTGCAGTCATTATTCAGGCCAAGTTTCCTTTGGGGAGTCAAAGGGAGTCTAGATTAACAGCACTAGAATCAGGCCTATAAACCTTAATTTAAAATTCTTTGGTAAAGAGAGCAGGCAATCTGAAGTGGGCAGAAATCTGGTGCCTGTATCTCTCCTAGTGTATTTTCAGTTTTAATGTCCAAAATCACAGAAAAGCAATCAGAAGCTAAAGGCAACACATGTGCTACATATATATAAAAAGAATTTAGAGAGCCAAAGCCTGGCTGAAGCAAACCCTAGGCCAAGCTAAGTGGCTCAGTCAGATTCTGTGTCATGGAAGTCTTCACATAATCACTATGTGATTATGATGGTCCCATTTGACAAAGTGTATGAGTCTGTGAGACCATCTCCTCCCCATGCTTAAGGTCTAATTTAATGGCTGTGCTGGAGGTGAAACATGGCGGGGGGCATGCCGAATCATGCACCTCCCCTCATTTGCTGCTTGCTTTCTACTGGGCATACTCACATGTACTGAGCATGCTTAAGAACATCTGCTGAAGCTACTGCCCTCACTGTGACCCACCACTATTGGCAGGCATGGGTTGGCACTGGTCTCTGTTGTACCAAGAACCTGGAAGATAACTTTAAGGAGGCACTTTATCTGCAGAGCCCTTCCTCAAGAAATATTTCCATGGCTGGTTGACAATCACCTTCTGTCAAAACTCAAGACAACTTCTTCTTCCAGCTTTTGCTCCTCCATTCCACAAGCTCTCTTCAGTGCCTGGGATGTGTTTACATACTTACAAAGAAACTTACCAGACTGATGTATTTTTGGGGCTACTGTACACAGCACATACTTAGGGTGCCTAGCTGTTCCAAATTTTAATAGGGACAATCTTGATATTTGGGGCTTTGTCTTATATATGTGCCTATTATCTCTACGCCATCCTGATTTTTTTTACAATTTGAAATCAAGTTGCTCTACATACACTGCAATTTCTGAATCCCTGACAATGCCTGCAGTAGGTGTTCTTCATCTTGTAATAGTTATTTTAACAAAGGAAAAAGAGGAATGGGCTGGCAGGCAGTGTGTGACCTCTGGTGATGTTTAATTTTATGGGATGGTTTTCTCAGCACTTTCAGTCTCAGAATTCATTCTCTAAGAGACCAGTACTCAAGGGATATTAGCCAGAACAGCACCAGCAGTGCTGATAGTTTCTCTAATTCAGATTTAGTTGGAATTTAAGTGTATATTAAAGATAGGATGTGAAATAGGCGGTTAAAGCCAGTAAAATTAAGCCAGTGACTATTATCTCTGAACAATGCAGAACACTCAAACAATGACAATACAATTAGAATTTTTCTATTCTGTTTGGGTAGGAGATTTGCCTTGATGCTATTAAGGCTGCTGGTGAAGCTGTAGTGCAAAGAAAATGAAATGCATGCCCAATCTGACTGCTTTTCAAAATCAAAATAACAGTGTATATATTTCTTCCATAACGTTGTGCTAAGGAGAGGACCTATTGATTCTGCAGAGCCACTGTTGTTAGTTGTAATGATCTATGAAGTTAGTGGAGAAAATAACCCTTTGCAGTACTGTGAGATACTTTTCAATTACTGGTGTTCCTCTGCCATATACGGTGAAATGTAACTGGGAAACTGTAAAAGCCATGAATAAAACTTCTGGATTTGAGCACCCCTAGATCTTGAGGAGAATGGGAGTGTTCATGTGAACCCCAAATGACTCACATTTTACAACTAGCCCAGATCTCTATAATGGGCCAAACCAAAGCCCTGGATGTGAACAAGACCTGAATTTGGGAATGAAATCCAGCCCAAGTGCTGAATTTTGCAGTTTAGACCTGGCCCTATGAAGTATTCCACTCAGTCACAAAACCAGAGCTCTCAAGTACTGACAGGCCCAGACTGTATGTTGGAGAATCATGCATTGGATGCTTCTTCCGCTGGGTTGTGTTATCATTTGAAAGAAGTTTGGTTGCTAACTATCTGAAAGAGATTTTATTTGTCATTATTAGATATTGTTAGTTATACTTCAGAGGCACTCAGAGGCCCTGATCAGTGCTGGGACCCCTTTGTAGCAGGCACTGTGTGCATACATAACAAAGTTCTAGGTTCAGAAAACTTACATTAAGTATCAGATGACTGATAACAAATGGATGCAACAAACAGATGGAGAGTGCACAAAGTAACAGAGAGACAATTACGGTAAATGTTATAAGCAGCAGTCACAGTACACCAGCTGCCCAGCCATTGCCAATCTGACTTGAACTAGACTGTCCTGTGAAAAATGTTTCTATTATTTTCAGACCCCATTCCACAATTCTTGCTCACCTGAGCAGTCGCATTGATTTCAACAGTGGTAGTCATATGAATGAGATTTGCTCATATGAGCAAGAGTGGCAGGTTTAAACTAACAATACTGAGAAAATTCCAATACCTATTAAATCGCCTCTCAAATTCACATAATAAACCCTGCCAAGCAATAGTAGGAGAGTTAGTACATAGATTTCTAGTGCTACCAGGAAGGAAACAAAAGTGTAGGGTTACAGAATGTATGCTCATTCCGGAAACAACCATGTTTTGCTGAGCTCCGCTACACCACCTGCTGTGTTTATTTTGTTTACTCTTTGGAAATTGGCTTTCTGCTAGCACTGACAGCAGTACAGCTTGCAACACTTTTAGTAATGCTAATTGGTTTTTGAAATGCCTAAAAATAAGCCCTGTATTTTCAAAGAATCTGCTTTCCAACCAAGATAGTAAGACCACCTCTACTAATGTAAGTTCCAAGGTAAGAAGCAGGTCTGTGGGAGCTAGGACTTGATTTGTCCATTCCACTACACTGGTTTGGGGCTCATGTAGCTCCACTGAATTCAGGAGTGGCATAAAACTTTTGTAACATGGTAGAGGATCAGAACTTCAAAATCTACAATTGTTACCCCAAAAATATTCTCACTGGAGACCACCCAGGGTTACACTAGTATGGGTTTATTTCCGCTAGGTAAAACTAAAGAGGAAAGAGCAGCCCCCAAAGGTTTAAACTAAGGAACATACAGAGCTACCTCTCTCTCTCACACACACAAACAAGCAAGGACACACATCCCTCCATTCATTCACTCATTCATGCACATTCATTCCTGCCCTCAGGCACTCACACACTTACACAGGCATATGGGTTGCAGAAGGAGCCAAGGCATGGTGGTTCTGAAGTGTCTGTCTGCTCATCATGGCTGGGGAAGCTGGTCAGGAGGAGAGACACTGGCTGTAGAGAGGAGTTTCTCAGACTCAGAGGAAGAAAGAGAGAGTCTCACATGTGCTCCCTCTCCTTAAATAGTGTCTGATTGGCTCCTGTGACTCATTCACCTCATCATCAGGGAGCATGCCCAGACTTCCCTTTATCCAGCAAAAGCAGCAGTCTGTGATGCCTCATCACCATGTGCTCCATTGTTCCCAGTCTTCTTCAAACACAAACACTCTCACACTCAGGGGAGAATGCAGTTTAGAGCAAGTTACAAGCAAGGTGGCTGAGAGTTACAAAGATTACAAAGTTGCAGTTTACAGTAAATTTCTGAGAGTTACAAAGATTACAGAGTTTTACAAAGATCACAATGAGTTGCAAGGTTTGACAAAGATCACGAGTTGTAGTTTAAAACCTTAGACCTTGCAGTTTAGTGTAGTTTCAGAAAATGCATGTTTATAAATAAAGTAAGCTCAGGCAGAGGCTTTTTTATGCAACAAGAATCACAAGAAGTTTGGACTTCATAGAACCAAAAGACTCATGGGCTTAAAATAATCTTTGAATATGATTCACTTCATGACATTTACTTCATCCGTGACCTAAAACAGTGGTTCCCAACGCGGTGCCTGTGGGCGCCATGGCGCCTGCCAGGGCATTTATGTGCACCCACCTAGTGACCAGGGCCGGCTTGAGACATTCTTGCATACATGGCCCGCACCCTGGGCACGCGGCGCATGCGCGGTGCCGCCCCCCCGGCCGCGCGGCCGGGCGCCCGGCAGCCCCAAAAGGTTGGGGACCACTGACCTAAAACAATGGGGTACTTTCATTCTGCCAGATGAAAGCAAGACTACTTCCCCTAATCACACCTGTACCACAACCGCAGGCAGCCATGTCGTTCAGTATAGAAGCAGTGTATTGAAAAACTTTCCACATAGTCAACGTTCTCCATACCTATTGTGAGCACCAATAAAAATTCTTGCTGAAATGATCCCAAAGCAAACTGGTTTCGTTTTACACTCTAACACCCTTATTCTACATATCTCTACCGAAGCACCTTATGTGAGGTTTACAAAAGTCATCTATAAAGCTATCGCCAAGTCAGTTTTAAGACTGACTTGTGGGAAGTCCTACATTCCCTTCTTAGATGAAGAATGTGCAGACTCCTCAAGCAATGTGAAGGAAGTGGAGATCTAGACCTCACAATACATCATTCAGATGACTTGAACACATCTATACAAGCAAGATGGGGGCAAGTTAGCCTGGAACGAAATATCATAACATCTGTTTGAAAAGCTTGGGCACTAATCAGAAAATGTGGAATTGCTCAATTCCTCCCTTTCTGTCCCAGGACATCATTGCCCAGTCTTTCCAAACTGCATCACCACTCATCTGGCAAATGTTACACAGGTGAACAAGAACAAGTTTGAAAGTGTTGACATGTTGGCAATACAAAGAGTACTTTACCTTTCACCTCAGATTAAATAGAAAGGGCAATGAAAAGAGGTAAAGCCTGTGGCTTTGGTAACATCTCCCCAACATTCTTGAAGAACCTGGGAAAAGCTAGAAGCCAATAGCTAGTCATTTTTCAGTCTAGAGTGATCCAGGAGAATAAACTATCTAAGATTTGGCACAGAATTAAAATAATCGCCTTGCCAAATCTTGAGAGAGTCAACTGATTTGTAGCAAGTTGTCACCTCGCTTTTTTGGGTAAGCTGCATGTACAAATGACTTGAAAGCCTGTCAGGCAGACAGCAGGCATGCTAACCCTAACCCTAACCCTAACTCTAACTCTGACTGTCCAGGCTTACTGTACAAGCTGTCAATGGTATTACTGAAATGGGTCGACTTGAACTGCTACTGAGATCACTATTTCCAAGTTTCACTTGACTGGACAAACCCTTCTCCTGAAAACAAAACAAAACAAATCACCACCACCACCACCAAATAACCTCAGCTCCTGCAGAACAACCATCTACCTCAGGACTCAGTTCTAGCACTAACGTATCTCAACCTCATCACAAACAGGGCCGGCTCTAGGCACTAGCAAATCAAGCACATGCTTGGGGTGGCACATTTCCAGGGGTGGCATTTCCAGGTAAGCAGCTGCCCCAGGCAATGCCCCACCCTGCCCCGCCAATTTTAAAGGGCCGTGGGAGCTCGGCTCTGGCTGCGTGTCCCCGGGAGCTGGCTGCAGAGAGCGGCGCGGCCAGGCTCTGCCCTGCCCCACCTGCTCCAGTCCTGCCACGGCCCCAGCTCCTTTCGCCGGCGAGAGACCACTCCCTGCCAGCCGCCCGGCTTGCTGCGCTCACCCCACCCTGCCCCGTGCCCCTCTGGCTCCACGCATCCCATTCCCCACGCCGCCCCTGCACCCACGCACCCTGCTCTCCTGCAACCTGGTCCTCCTGCTCTCCCTGTTCCCTGTGACTCTCTGGCTCTGCGCCGCCCTTGCACCCTGCTCCCCCCGATCCCTGTGCCCCTCTGGGTCTGTGCCACCCGTTCCCTGCACCGCCCCTGCACCCTGGTCCCCACGCCCCTCTGGCTCTGCACCCCTCTGCACCCTGCAGCCACTTTTCCCTGCACCCTTCTGGGTCTGTGCCCCCCATTCCCCACAGTGTCCCTGGACCCCAATCCCTCTGCACCTCCCATTCCCCGTGTCCCATTCCCTGTGCCTCCCCTGCACCCCGCACCCTGTTCCCTCCCAATCCCTGCATCCCTCTGGCTCTGTGCCTCCCATTCCCTGTGCCACCCCTATACCCCCCACACTGTTCCCCGCACCCTTCTGGCTCTGCACCCCAATCCCCTGCTTCCCCCAGTCCACGTGCCCCTCTGGCTCTGTGCCTCCAATTCCCCATGGTGAACCCTGCTCCCCCTGTTCCCCATGCCCCTCTGGCTCTGTGCTGTCCCTGCACCCTGCTCCCCCTGTGGGTCGGTAGTGAGGGGTGCTTGTCCATAAGGAAGGGCTGGACAGGGCAGGGAAAAGGCTGTTGTGACCCAGCAGTGAGTGAAAGGGGAAGGGGAGTTTACTTGAAATGCCTTTGCCTTTATGGAAAAAAATAATTAAAATTATATTTGCTATTTATAGGGCTAAAATACCAGGCCAAGAATGAAAATTAAAACAAACAAACAAAAAAATTGCAAAGTACAAACGTGTAAAAGCCAACAAAAAAAGTGGGAGGGGCGGCCAAAAAGGTTTTTGCTTGGAGCGGCAAAAAACCTAGAGCTGGTCCAGATCAAAAATGACCTTCCTAATACTACTGCCAGCCATTTTATCTATGCAGTAAAGGAGCAGAATTTCTGTTTAGCAGTAGAGGGCCAGAATTTCAGTCATCTAGAAGATGCTCTGAATGCTAACAACTGAAGAGGTGGCATGGACCTTAAACCTAGTACCAAACAGTCTGACATCTTCTTGAATGGACATGGCCCAAAGGCTGCATCTTGACTTTCAAGGAACATCTGACAAAGATCTCACTGAAAAGATAAACAAGAAACAATCTGATCAACAAACTAGTGGTTCTACCTGGAAAGCCAGTTCACAGATACAAAGAAATTCGGGGCTTGCCTTGTGTTGTTAAGTAGCCGATTATTGCTCCTTGGTGTGACTCAGCTTTTTTTTGCATAGGACAGACATTCAGCTGAATTAAACCATGCATATAACAGGCACCATGGGACTGTCTACCTGTTCTGTCCAACATTACCCTTCCTGACATCAGACCTTGAAGAATTTTCTCCTTAAGATGTAAGGCATGCCACAGCCACCCCATTTGAAGAAGCATTTAGTCCAGCAAGTCATTATTTTAGCTGGAGGCACCCTGTTTGGACAATTCTCCTCTGGGTGGCATGCTGGGTGGCAAGAACATGTTTAAACATAGCCAATGATTTTCTAGTAATAGATCCTAGGGTATGTCTACACAGCAACATCATTTCAAAATAACGAACGTTATTTCAAAATAACTTAGTCTGCATCTACACAGCAGGCAGTGGTTTCGAAATAATGTCGAAAAACTGTCAAGCTGAAGGACTTCTTACACCAATTCCTGTAACCCTCATTGTATGAGGAGTAAGAGAAGTCGGAGGAATAGTGCTCTATTTCAAAATAAGGGCTGTGTAGACACTTTCAATTTTGAAATAAGCTATTTTGAAATAAGATATGCAATTGACGTAGCTCAATTTGCGTAACTTATTTCCAGTTAAGTCCTGCTGTGTAGACGCACCTCCTAGTTTTGACCATCCAAGTCATCTTTAAGTAAGCCCAATTGCTTCAGATGTAGAGTGATCAGATATGCAGCTAAGGACTATAAGTGAGGCCTCCACGACTCTTCCCATTGCCACTGTGACCAGTGTGAAGATGCAGGTCACATATGTACAGGCTGTTTTCATCAGCAAGGGTTGCTCAGTTTCCTCAAGGACTTCCACAATTTACTTTCCTCAGCGACTGAATGGTTAGGATACGGCATGTCTACACTGGGGAGTTATTTCGAAATAACAAGGCAAGCGTCCACACTACCAAGCCTGTTATTTCAAAAGAATGGGCTTGTTATTTCAAAATAATAATGCCTGCTTGTGAAGAGGAATAAGCTTATTTCAAAATAGTTATTTTGGGAGATATTATTTTGAAATAAATTATTTCGAAATAACCTGGCAGTGTTAGGCACAGCCTCAGAGTAATAAGCTTCATTTGACCCACTGTGCAGATGCATTCACAACACATTTTTATATATAGAATGCATATTTTAAGAAAATCTACCCGTGTTTCTAACCCCAGAACATTTTTGATTACTTAAGGTGGATATAATGATCAAAATAGCAAGCGTTCAAAAAAAATCTCAGTTGTGAAGGATCCTTCTAGTTGCTGAAGACCAAATTTTTTGCTGACTCCAGGAATACATGCCATAAATTAGGAAGGACAGAGGCAGTCCTATATCCAGCTAAACTGTGGCTACAAAATGGAGGTCATATATAATCTTTCAAAATACCAGATGAACTCAAGGCTTCTCTTGCTTCCTGAAAGAATAATGTAAGGATCAGATTATGATCTGATCTACACAACTATGCAACTGAGATTATAACGCTGCCCACAGTTTTCTTAATCATGAGAAGAGGAAAATTAACAGGTAGATGTCCAGAATGTGAGAACTTCTGAGCAACACCAGTTTATTGATATCCCTCCAAGAGCTATAATCTAGATTCCTAACTGTAGCATATGTCAAAGAATAACCAAGAAAGCCAGATTATAAAGTTTTTGCTTCAATATGACAATTTTATAAATGAGAGCCTTTCCTTCTGTATTAACTTCCCTGACTGATGTGGGTGCTAGAAGACATTTGACCCATGCCAAGAACAATTAGCCAAACAGCTGAGAGAATGTGCTGATAAATTGCTCTTTCAAGCAGTGGTTTTGTAACTTGAAATGAATCTTAACTGAATGACAATCTTAATTCTTCAAGTACTAGCTGGAAATAAAGGCTTTAACTGCTTTGCACATTCAGTACACACACACACATACAAAACACAGCAGTAATGATACATGTGTATACAGGTTGATTCAAATCACTATTTAGCACACTGGGGACCATAAATCCCTCTCTACTGACTCTAGTACCTACATCATGCAGAACAGATGTTATTTTCTTTCTTTTGTTCTCTCCAGGTTTGTTATACATTATGGAATATTTTGATTTTTTTTTGATTCACGATATTCATCCCAAATGATTCCCTTTGTAAATTTATGTTCTTTTTTTGTTTCTCAGTAGCTTTGTTTCATTGCTGTAATGAATTCCCCTGATGCAAACTGTCATTAATGTAATTTTTATCTACAAGAAAATGTGTATAGCCTTGGTGAGATCTGCTTGTGGAGTTTCCAATGACTCAAGCAAGTCTTGAATTGTTACTTAATTAAACACAGCAAAGAGAAAGAAAATGAGAGAGACAAACATATTCTTGAAGGGAGAACTGCTCATTTTTGTTCAGCAGTTTAGGTCTAGCTGAAAGTGAAGGGTTAGAAAATCCAGCAAATGAGTGTCCTTCAGTTCAGCATGTTCTTAACAAGCTGCCACATTATAAAGTTTCTCTGTATTTTTCTGTTACTACTTACCCTGAAATGCAGTAATTGGTCTGAGAGGAGTCTTGAAGTACGTCATATTTATTTTATGCTGGACTATTCTGAAAGAAAAATGTAAATCTGATCACGCTAAACCATTTGTGAAGATTGTCCATGCTGCACTTAGTCCTCCCTCAGAGTCAACTTTAAGTACATTCAGGCACCAAATCACACTGAGGTGTCATATATGAAAAAACAGTAGGGTGTTCACAAATCCAATTCTGCCTTCCCATTACTCAGACAATAGAAGAAACCTTATAAAAGAAGGTAATTTCAAATAAAGAAGCAGGGAATAATTCAGATTGGAAGAAGGTGGCCCCTCTTCCAAGTGCTTCAAAATGGATTCCTTGAGGATCCCCTCCCTGATTTTTCTGGGGTCTGTAGTTCCCTGGATTATCCGTCTTCCCATTTTTAAAGATGGGCACTACATTTGCCTTTTTCCAATCATCTGGGACTTCTCCCGATCTCCACAAGTTTTCAAAGATAATGGCCAAAGGCTCTGCAATGATATTTGCCAACTCCCTTAGTACCTTTGGATGCATTAAATCCGGACCCATAGATTTGTGTATGTCTAGCTTTTCTAAATAGTTCTTAACCTGTTCTTTTCTCCACCAAGGGCTGCCCACCTCCTCCCCATACTGCATTTCCTAGTGCAGTAGTCTGGGAGCTGACCTTGTCTGTGAAGACAGAGGCAAAAAACGCATTGAGTACTTCAGCTTTTCCCACATCATCTGTCACCAAGTTACCTCCCTCATCCAGTAAGGGCCCCACACCTTCTCTGATTGCCTTCTTATTGCCAACATGCCTGTAGAAACCTTTCTTGTTACCCTTCACATCCCTTGCTAGCTGCAATTCCAGTTGTGCTTTGGCCTTCCTGATTAGTCCTCTGCATTCTTGAGCAATATATTTATACTCCTCCCTAGTCATCTGTCCAAGTTTCCACTTCCTATAAGCTTCCTTTTTTTGTTTAAACTCGCCAAGGATTTCTCTGGTAAACTAATCTGGTCATCTACCATATTTGCTTTTCTTACTGTGCATTGGGATGGTTTGTTCCTGTGCCTTCAATAAGGCTTCTTTAAAATACTGCCAGCTCCTGGACTCCTTTCCCCTTCATGTTAGCATCTCAAAATAGCTTTTGAAATAGCATGAAATAGCTTATTTCGAAATAGCACGTCTACACTGCAGGGAAGCCTCACAATTAGTCTGAGGCAGTTTTCCCTAATGTAGATGTGCTATCTTGATTTAGAGCCTTAGGAGGCACTGGGGAGGAATAACTTAGAATGGCCCTGGTGAGGGGCTATTTCAAAATAGCAGCAGTGGTGCATCTACACATGCCTTATTTTGAAATAGATATTTCGGAAAAGGCGTTATTCCTTGCAGAATGAGGTTTACAGATTTTGGAATAAGGCATCCGTTATTTCAAAATTATTTTGAAATAGGGAATGGCTGTGTAGATGCTCACATTGTTATTATGAAATAACACTAGTTAGCTCGAAATAATGGTGCAATGTAGATGCACCCCGAGGTATTTTTTTTGCCAAATGTCAAATAAAAATTGTAATCAACAAAGCTGAAATGGACCTGCTTGGGGAAGATTAAATGTCATAGAACAAACAGAAGGAACAATTTCAGACTAGGGTTTACTAACCACTTTGAGGTTCCACCTATAATGAATTTCTCTTGTGAGGAGAGGGAAGAATGAGTGTGATGGGTTCGGTCACAGAGGTCCCCTTGGGACTGTCACTTGATGTACTGAAATACCACTGAGCTCACCAACCTGCCCTCTGGGGTGCCCCACCAGTCTGTTCTGCTGAGCCAGGCCCTCTGATCTCCCCAGTGATGGCACAGATTTGGCACAGCTCACAGCAAAGCAAGCCCATGATATACGCCGTGGTTCCCCACCCCAGGTAACAATGATTTACACTGGGTTTATTAATAAACAAAAGTGATTTTATTAAGTATAAGAAATAGTATTTAAGTGGTTGCAAATAGTAGCAGACAGATCAAAGTAAGTTAATAAGCAGAATTAAACAAAGCATGCCAGCTAAGTCTAATAGTCTAAGAAACTTGTTACGTGCAATTTCATACCTTAACAGTACTTCTAATAAACTTTTCTCACAAGCTGGAAAGGGTCCCAGTTGGGTCTGATTGTTCCTCCTGTTCACTCCGAGATGTTTCCAGTAGTCATCTTGGCCTGTGCCAGTTTGTTTACCTAAAGGGTCTGTAGCCATGGACCCTCATGACTCCCATTGGCTCTGGTTCCTCTGGCTCCCCTTGGCTGGAAATGGTGACAAGACTACGGACCCTTTATGTAAACAATGCAGAATTGGCCTGCTAGTGGCTTTGCTAGCAATATAGTGCTGCCTGTGGCCCACTCTGAGAAACACTGCCATAGTTCAATAAAGAATAAAATAAAGTCCAATAAAATCTTAGTATTTACTCCTCATACTTTTTTCTTTTAAATGTTTGGAGTGAACTTAATGGAGTCATGAAAGTGAGGGGTTACTAGCACTAAATATAGTCATCTATAGCATCCTTACATACAGCTTAGAGCCTATGACAAACAAGGGTTCATCTGTATTAATAATTAGTACATCTGAGTACTAATTTGCAATATCATTCAATTCCAGCTCTGGGCTTTGCCTGAATAATGATGTGAGATGCATCAAAATAGTTTAGTGATATCTAAGATAAATCTATCATACATTTACACAAATGACCTTCATGACTTTGAAATGAGTGTCAAGATCTTCAAAACTGAATGCCTTACATTTTGCTCCTACATTTAGGCATCTATATTTGACAAATCTTGGCCTACATCTTCAAAGATAACAGGCTATTTAACAATTGCACTGTCAATCATCTCATTTGTCATTCTTTTAAAATATGTTCATAGCTTGGTTCCATTTTGTGTGAGCAATCGCCTAGTTCTTTCTTCACGGGCTTGCTGTTTCTGCTGTGCCACTTCCTTGGTCTGCGTGCTGGGACTGCATGCTTCTATCTACAACTACAATCTTTGATTGTGGAATTCAATTTGCATTACAGGTACAGAATAACTGTTCTTTAAAAAAAATATAAACTAAGGAGGTATTTGTTTGGCTTAGATTATTAATATTTGATTGGATTTATTTTTAAAGTGACTTTGTTCAATGCCCTGGAATGCTTGCATAAGGGATGCTTTATAATGTAAATTTGATTTGATTGATAGTTCTGTAGAAGCTAGACACATTTGGCACTGATTTCAAAGTCACTCATCCTAAAGTGAAACCACAGCACACAAAAAACAAAAAAACAAAAAGAAAACCCAAACCACCCAACCCCGCCACGCTGTTAGTCTTTTTGTGTGCTTGTTTGGAAGTATATGACAATGAGACACTTACATTTTTTTCACTCTTTTCATTGCTTCTTTACTAACAAGAAAGTCACATCCTTTATTCAACACCTTGTCAGAGGAAAAAGACTTTGTTGCTTTTTTACAAAAGTGCTGCATTGTCCTGCATATCAGCAACAAATTTAATTTCACTACCCATTCATACAGCTGCACTCATATCAAGTTAAAACACACACAAAGTAAAGAGTATATTATTGGAGAAAGCTATTAGGCATGTGAAGTGCATGAAGGAAATAATGTAGAGTTTTCTAGCTTGCCCCTTTTATAGAATTTAAAAGGGGCCCTTCTATCTCTTTCACTTCTATTTCCCCGTGTTTTTCTGATTATTCTGTATCTTGGTGTGAGTTACACTTGTTTACGATCATAACTGATCACGATGAGTTAAAAAAATTAAGTGTAGTGAAAAGCAGGAAATAACATAGCCAGTTCCATTCTCACAAGCCTTACAAAGTCACCAACTTGCGTGCTCCTGCTGTTGCTCTGGCTTATGCTGTTCTTGTACACTCTATTACTAGGACACTTCATGAACAGTAGCAGAATGTACCACTAGCAACTGGCAAAATAGCAATTGTGAGCAGCAACAGTGATGGTGTTGGCAAGTTGTCCATTATGTATAAAAGTATACAAATACGATATAATTATATACAAATGCACATAGCATAAGCCATGAAGAACCATAAGGAGACATTTTACTGAATGATCGAAGTAATGATATAGCGTGTAAAACTGACACAAATGGGATGGATCTGCTATAACTTATACACTAGTACAGCGGTTCTCAAACTTTTTGGGCTCCGGAGCCCTTTACATATGTAAAAATGTATGCGGCACGCCAGCGGTCCACTGATTGTATGTGCTGTACCTATCAATGTTTCCAGTTTGTCAACCTCGCGGAGCCCCTGGAGATGTCTTGCGGAACCCTGGGGTTCTGTGGAGCACAGTTTGAGAAACACTGCACTAGTAGGACAGAGAAAGCACAGGAGAAATGGAGCAGTGACACTGATACATGTCTTTTCCAGCACTCACAAACGACAACATTGCCAATGAGGTGATTAGTACAGTTTGGACCTCTCTGGTCCAGTGCCTTCAGGACCTGACGGGTCCCAAATGAGGGAATTTGTCAGACAAAGAGAGTTCCCCTGCTACCGGACCCCAGCCCACCGCCCCCTGCTGGGCTGCTGTGGTGATGTGTCCCTGGCTCTGGCCCCATACCGCTTCCTGAAGGGAATAGAATGAGAAGTTTCTAGCCTAGCACTAAGGTACTTTCAATCTCAGGTTTCTATACTTTAAAGGGGATTTTAATTACTTAAGACATGTCGGAAAAAAATATTATCAAACATGCAGCATTAGCCTCCATTTCCTTTTTCCTTTTCATATTTCACCCAATCACACCAAAATTAATTGGAACCAAATCCTGGACACTTCTCAGGCAAAGGTCTAAAACAAAGAATATTTAAATGTAGGGCTGAATAATGTCTGCATGATTGGTCCCTGGAGGATAAGGTGTTAAAATCCAGTGTGGGAAAGAAGACTTGGGAATCTCAAAAGAAACCACAGTTAAGGTGTAGGAAACTCTCTGTGAGGAAGAGAAATTATAGGAACAAGAAGTAACCAGCTTCTCTTCCCTAGAGACTGCTTAATGATCTGAGGTGGAGGAGGATCAAGAAGGGGAGGTGGTGGAGGAAACACCTTGTATTAGAAATAGAAAAGAGGGAAGCACTCCCACATAAATGCTGTTTCAGGAAGAGGCCAGACAACAGATCTTATCTACAGCCTGGAGCAGTGCTGCTGGTGCAGGGATCATTTACAGGTCTGCTGATTTGATTTTTGTTGTGTCTGTTTTCTCAATATTTCCTCATTTCACTTCAGGATTTCTTGTGATAATTTTTTTTTCTCCTCTGTTTTCTTATGCTATGGTGAAGAGGAGGACACAAAACAGCAGGGGAAAGATTTCTCATTTGCCCACAATTCTAGCTTCCCCTGCATAATAGCTTTTGATTACTTCCTCTCTGTAGTATGGCCAGGAATCCTTCCCCAGGGTGCTGATCTTGTTTTAGCAGTTGTAGCTAGTGGGGCTTTTTGCACTTCTACTGTGTCAGTTCCCAGAAATCTGCAAATTTAATAGAGGAAGAAGAGTTTTCCTTGCTGCTGTTTTCAAGGTTATTTGCCAGATGGAAGTTTTCCTTTCCAGTAAGTTAAATATCTTCACAAGCTTCATTTGATAAAATGGAGTTTCATGAGATATTGTAGAAGATGTGGTTGTCTCTAATACTAAGACAACTGAAATTTGGAAAATAACTTATTTGCAGGCCCTTGCTTAAATTTGAATTCCCATCGAAATAAGTGATAACAGGATTCCTCAATAAACTTATTAATTCAGTCCAATTCCCATTTATGTCACTGGGCCAAATTCTCTGCTCATAGGCCCAGGAACTTTGGGAAGGGAGGGAAGCTGCAGTACTCCCAGGTTTCATGTGGGACTTTGTTTCCAGCCCCACTTGAGAAGTCCCAGCAGCCGGAACCAGTCTTGGCTCCTTCACCCATCTGGGTTCCCTCCCCACCTTCTGGAGACAAGACCCTGCTCTCGACCCTAGCTGGGGGCAGGCAAAGACAGGGGTAAGTGGGCTGGCCTTCAGTACCTCCACTATTAAAAGTGTTCCAATGCCACTGTCTCTGCTGGTGGCATAACTTTATCATCATCCATGCAGAGTTATGTCAGTAGAGGATTTGGGCCACTGAGGTTTTTTGATATTGACATTTAGAGTAAGCAGGATAAGAAACTGTAGCTCTGATTCTCCACTGCATTGTACAGATATATGTAGGACATGTGTTCATGTTTGCTAGTAAAACATACATATTACTCAATACATATGGGGTATGTCTAGACTACATGCCTCTGCCGACCGAGGCATGTAAATTAGACATACCAACATAGTCAATGAAGCGGGGATTTAAATATCCCCGCTTCATTAGAATAAAAATGGCCGCCATGTTGGGCCGGCTCAGCTGTTTGTCAGCACGAAGCAGCAGTCAAGACAGGGATCGGTCGGCAAGGAAAGCCTTTGCTGACCGATCCTGCAAACCTCGTTGTACGAGGCATAAGGGATCGGTCAGCAAAGGCTTTCCTTGCCGACCGATCCCCGTCTTGACTGCCGCTTCGTGCCGACAAACAGCTGAGCTGGCCCAACGTGGTGGCCATTCTTATTCTAATGAAGCGGGGGATATTTAAATCCCCGCTTCATTGACTATATCGGTGTGTCTAATTTACATGCCTCGGTCGGCAGAGGCATGCAGTCTAGACATACCCATGGAGAAAAATAATCAGGAACAATAACAAGAAAAAACTAAGGGCATGTATAGATGGGGTTTAAATGATACCGGAAACCCTCGCCATTCATGGTGGATACATTCCTGACATGGCTGCAAATGGCAAAATCTGTGAATACAGGTGGTGGAACCCCCACAGTGAGTTCTAGGGGTGTGAATGGTTAACCAGTTAACTGGTGGAGGCTGGAGCAGCTCCCTGTCTGCTGCGGGCAGGGTGCTGCTCCAGACCTGTGGGGCTTGCCATGGGCAGGTGCGTTCCAGCATGTCTGTTTCAGCCACTGACCATGGCGGGCTTACCCCAGGCACACTGTAGGGGGGAGGCTCCTTCAGGCCAGCCAGGCTGGAGAGGCCCTCCCTGTCCACCTCCCCTTTAACTGGTTAATTGGTTAAACATTTAAATGGGATTTTACATTCCTAATGATGTAAAATGGGATGGGATTTTACATCCCTTCTGCCATGGTGAGTACAGGAGAAGGTGGGGCGGGGGGGGGGGCGCTGATTGCTCCTGCCATCCCACTACAGGCCACCCTGAGGCCTGTTCCTCTCCCCCTCAGCCTGGGGGATAGGGTATAATGGGGGGAGAGGGCAGGGTGGTGGCAGGAAGGGGCTGGGCTTGAGGAGGGGGTGGATCTGCAAATACGTGAAATTGAAGATCTCCTGTACTAAGCCCAGTTTGAAGACACTTGCCTACATCCTGCAACGCAAATCATCACAGAATACTAGCTCCACACGCTTAATGAACTTCAGAGTATTCATTCAAAATGAACTAATTTTGATTTGAATGGAGTTTGGTTTACGGTTTATGTACATTCAACACTTGCTACTCTAGCAGTGCTGAAAGTGCTATCCTACACGGCTTTGTGGGAGACCATTACTGACCCATCTGTTTACCGTGTGCACTTCACTACTTCAGGTTGACCAGATGTCACTCTCCTATTTAAAATAGGGAGCAGGGCCAGAATGTACCCATTTGTTCCTGGATTGTAATATATCAGCTTTGCTGTGGTATTACACCAGAAGCCTTACAATATCTCTTCCATAGCCCCTTAGAGCCACGCTGAGACCCTGGATTGCTTCACCATCTGAAGAGAAACATCAGGGCAGCAAGCTCTTGTGACCAGTTATCGGAATACAATTTTGTTGTTGTTGACGTTGCTAAGCAGATGACTGAGAGTCCACACTGGGACCCTGATGAGTACAGGATAAAGGAGTAACAGTTCAAGAGAATGTACATTAAACTCCAGGATGCCAGGAAACAGGTTTGGCAATAGAAATGTGACCTGTCCAATGAGGGGCTGGGCAAGATTTTGATCAACTGCACTATTACCTAACCCAAAAGAGTTGTGGATCTTCCAGGATGAGCTGCAGGACTCATTGGGGGATGAATACAAATAGGGCAATGAAGAGCTGGTCCCAGAAAACCCACATATCTTGAGGATTCAGGTCCCTGGTGTTGGCCTGGTAGAAGATGAGCCAAATTCCTAGTAAAAAATCCAGTCCATGTCATATGGCTGTACTAGCTTCTGTTACATGTACCATATAGTCACAGATTCTGTAGACGGATATGCTCTGGGACCTTTTAAGTCTCTAGCTCCCATCACCCTCCCTTTCTCCCCAGCTGCCTATGCTGTCTATTCATGCCTGTCCACTTCATCCCCTTCTTTATTTTCAAAATGGCACCTACGCCTTTGGCCAGCAATTGGCCTCTGTCTCACGCTAATTTTCTGACAACAGACCATTTTCAAACCCATGTCATGGAGGACTTCTGCCCATCTACCTATTTTCCTTTCCCCTCCCTGCATCTGTCTTGCCCAGAGGATGCCCTCCTATTCACCACCAACCATGTTCGCCAACTCACAATGGCAGCAGATTGCATGGCACAGTCGCAGAAATGCATCCCTTTCCCACTGTGGCAGACTTAAACAATGTATACTTCACCAGTATATTGAACCAGTGGCTACAGGAAAAGAAATTTTTAAAATATTTTTACCGTGTATGAAGGAGATCCTGGGCATTGCATGCCCCACATGTAAAGTTTACAGCTCTCTGACCCTGTAACAGGCATTCTTACAGAAAAAGAGTTTTACCTTAGGAATAGCAAATCTCCTAATAGCTTTTCACAGGCTTACACAGAGAAAGACTGATAATAGTGAATGCTTCAGACAATCATTGCAGAACCCTGTCTGTCTTTCTCTGAACTTTCGCACGTCTGCATGGGAGATAAAGCAGAATCCAAGATGAGAAATTGCTTGATTTTTTTTTTCATCTGTATACTATGTAGGATAGTTTCATAGGCATTCCCTAGATTAAAGCTCATAACTCCCTTCCACTCCTGCAGAGCTTCTCAGGAGACCATTTTGCTGCTTTGACCTTTTCCTTTTTGACTAAGATCATTCTCTGTCTCTAGTCACCTACCTCAATGTAAAGTCATGGAGAGTCAGGACAGCCAAAAGGGGATGTACAAGGGATTGTTCTCCAGAAGTCCCCCATTAACCTCTCAGAAACAGAATAAGCAAAACTGCAAACCCAAACTGGGAACATAAATTTGACTCCCTCAAGACACAATGGCAAAGCCAAATAGCATATACAGCACTGGCCAAACAAAAATTCCGACACAGCCCTCCTCCTACAGACACTATTTATGTCAGAGGTGCCCCCAACACTGGACCACATGACAGTGCTATAGCTTTTCTGGCTATGACAGAGGCCACAATAACCACTGTGTTTCTTTCTACCGCCACAGCACCAGACACTCAAGGACAAGGTCTTTATCAATGACTGACTTGGTCACTGGGGTATGGTGGAGGGAATTTGGAATAAAATGTATGCACATCTCATGGTAAGTTCCCAATCACTCCAAATAACAATGGAGAGGTAAAGCTGTACTTGGGGTTAGCAAGGGGTGGTGTAGTGGTGGTAGTGGAAGGAAATAGAGCTTTCCAGAAACATTGATGGAGTGTTTATTTACAATAATCGGGAAACTGGCCCAGGATCCTTTTTTGTAATAAATTATTTATGCACATGTGACAATGCACAGTTCAACAGACAAGCTACGATCATGAGATAAGATTCTCAGATGATGAATCAGCAGCACTCTGACTTCCATGAAGCTACATGGGTTTACAGCAGCTGAGGATCTAGCCCAAGGAGTCCACTAAAAGCTTTTTAATGCATTCTGGTGACTGTTAGGTTATTTTCTATGTCTGCTTCCCCTAAACGTACAGCATGTGGCAATGCTTGCTAGAAAAAACACAATAAAGGAACCTAAATGAATTTTATTTGTCTCTTGTTTTTTTCCACTGCTCTGTGTTTTTCATTTTCACTCCTTTATTTCCAACTTATTCTCTCTCTCTCTTTATACCATTTTCTCTCTCCTTCATCTCCTCCTCTTTTCTGTGTTTCTCTCCTTTCCTTTCTTCAGAAAAACCTCTTCCTCTCAGTCCTGATTGCTTGGCTCCCCCTCCCCCCCCCCCGCCCGCCTCCTGCCTCAAGTCTTTTGTTATCTCCCCATTCAGGGACAAGCAAACATGGACTTTGCAGGCTTCAAATATAGTCCCTGATTACTTTTTGATGTCTCCTGGCAGTGATCTATTAAAATGATAATGAAACTTACCCCCACCCCAAATGTTCAGAGCATTCTATATTGTCCAAGGTAAACAATCTGAGTACTTCTCGCCTGTGCTCATGTTTGGCTTTAGACATAATCGTCAGCTGTCCTAGTCTACAGGTACCCACATTATCTTACTATAAATCAAACATTTAATCCTACAAATAATTTGTAGAATCTGTAACTTGACTTGGTATATAAAATATCCTAATCTACCACATAATAGGAATAGAGTGAAACCCGTCAATTTATGGTATGTCTTTTTGGATGACTAGGGCCCTAAGTAATAAGAAAAGATCAAATGCAAATAGGGAGTCACTAATATGCTGAAAATATTGCTAATAGGGAATGAACCTCTTAGATCATGAAAATGAAATGATAAATTCACCAAATCTATGGAGCTTTCCTCAGAATATATTTTATTAGCTAACAAAAACACATGACAGGAAATCACTTATATTCACCATGGTAGCTTTGAATGTAAACAAAACTAGCACTCATTTTTAAAACTCTTTTGAACTGGGGGACATTTCATTCATCCTTTCTTCTTGCAACTGAAGAGCTTCTCCTTGCTTCAGGAACGTTTAGGAGTGTCCACCCTCTGCAACAGGTCATGAGCTTTTGTGGGCACAATCCACTTCTCCAGATGAGTGGAGCAAGAGGCATAGATGGGCACAGAAATCCCAAAATTTATGAGTGCCCTGGGAGGTTAAAATATTCCCCAGCAGGTTTCTGTGTGTTACCATGTCCACGCAAAAGATCCACTTCCTTGACACTACAGTACAATTAAATGTTAGTCACATTTCCACCACCTTATACTGGAAACCTACCGACTGTTATACTTACCTACATGCCTTTAGCTTCCATTCAGGACTCATCACACGATCAGTTGTTTACAGCCAGGCCCTAAGATACAACTGGATTTGTTTCAGTCCCACAGACAGAGACAAACAGCTACAGAATCTCTATCCGGCATTCTTAAAACTTAAATACCCACCTGGGGAAGTGAAAGAACAGATTGACAGAGCCAGATGAGTACCTAGGCATCAGCTTCTTCAAGATAGGCCCAACAAACAAAATAACAGAACATCGCTAGTCATCACCTACAACCCCCAACTTAAACTCCTCCAGTACATCATTAACAATCTACAGCCTGGAAAATGACCCCTCACTCTCACAGACCTTGAGGAACAGGCCAATCTTTGCTACAGACAGCCCCCTACCTGAAACAAGTTCTTTCCAGCAACCAGGCATCACACCTCAATCATACTCACCCAGGAACCCTCCCTGCAATAAAATCCATTGCCAACTCTGTCCAGACATCTATAAAAGTGACACCATCACAGGAGCTAACCAGATAAGCCACCACATCAGAGGCTCATACAAGTGCACATCTATTGTGATCTATGCCATCAAATGCCAGCAATGCTCCTCTGCCATGTATATTGGCCAAACTGGACAGTCTTTGTTACAAAGGATTAATGGACACAAATCAGATATTTGAAATGGTAACACACAGAAACCTGTTGGAGAATATTTTAACCCTGCTGGGGCACTCATTAATGGATTTAAAAGTAGCCATTCCTTAGGAGAATATGTTCAGGAACCAACTAGAGAGGGAGACTGCAGAATGTGCCTTCATATGCAAATTTGACATGTTTACCCAGACACTGAACAAAGACATTAACTGGATGGGCTATTATGTACAACACCCAAATGACATAAAAAGCTTTGTATCAGACACTTACAACCCACTCTATTAGCCTCATTTAGCACTGCCACTGTAATTGACAGGTTTTTTTCTCCTTCCCCTCTCCTCTCCTTTTCTGCTTTAAATTTTGGGGTTTCTGTGCCTCTTCCTCCACTCATCTGAAGAAGTGGGTTGTGCCCACGAAAGCTCATGATCCTATATATATATATATATATATATATATATATATATAGTTAGTTAGTTAGTTAGTCTCTAAGGTGCTACAGGATCACTTGTTTTATAAGTTTTTTTTTAAGTTACAGACTAACATAGCTACCCCTCTGAGACTCTGCACTAGGTGTCAGCATAGTGAAAAGATCCAGCTGCCTCAATACTCAGCTCTACTTCTGTAATTTAGATTTTCCATTTTGCAGGTTCTCCTATTTATTATATCCTAGACTCATGTGAAACTTTGAAACATCAAGTAGTTTAAACAGGATGGAGAGGCTCCTGAAGTTGGGAAGGGCTAAGTTATGGAACAATTCCTGTTTGGTCCAAACTAGTTCTTGTGTATTGATTACCAAGCTGCTTAAGAACGTTACACAGTTCTGAACTGAAATTGAATAATAGCTTGTCTTCCACCCTTAGTCTCTCTGGCTAATAATGTATGCAATATTGTAGAGACAGCTATACAGGAGGACAGTATTTTTGCTGTGTCCTCCATGTTCCTAAGAGTGCCATATCAGAGTGGGGTGACCTGTGCATTCTGTGATAGTGGAGAAGAGGTCAGAGTGAGGCCATGGGAGCAGAACAAGGGCAGTGGCTTCAGCATTGTTACTGAGCATGCTTGGTACAAGCCAACCAGCAAATCGGAGCGGTGGACTAACTCTGTCCCCCCACCCTACATCACTGCTTTCCAGGGGCTACTGAAGCATTTGAAGACTCTAGTTTTTTTGGCAGATAACTTAGCAATTACCTGACAGGAGCACTGTATCTTCCTATATAAAAGAAAGAAAATTAAATAAATATTAGATCCACTCAGCTCTAATACTAACATGTTTCTCTCTCTGTGGAGAGAGAAAGACCTCATCAGGACTCCTGGGTTCTACCTCAGCTCTGGGAGGGGAGTGAAGTGTGGTGGGTTACAGCAGGGAGTAAATATATCTGAGTTCTATATAAGAACATCAGAATTGGCCACACTGGGTCAGACCAATGGTCCATCTAGCCCAGTATACTGTCTTTCAACAGTGGTCAGTAACAAGGGCTTCAGATGGAACGAACAGAAGAGGCAATTATTAAGTAATCCATCCCCTGTTGCCCATTCCCAGCATCCCTGCCCATGCTGACTAATAGCTATTGATGGACCTATACTCTTAGAATGTTTTTAATTCTTATTGGAACTCTGTTATAGCTTGGGCCTCCCCTGGCAAAGAGTTCCACAGGTTGACGACGAAGAAATAATTTCTTTTTTTTTAAATCTGCTGTCTATATATTTCATTGTATGACCTTCTTGTCTTATGTGAAGGAATAAATAATATTTCCCTATTCAATGTTTCCATGCTATTCATGATTTTATAGACCTCTACATCTCTACCTTTTAGTCATCTCTTTTCAAAGCTGAAAAGTCCGAATCTTAAGGAAGCTGTTTCTTACCCCATGTCATTTCTGTTACCCTTTCCAATATATCTTTTTTTAGATGGATTGACCAGATCTGCATGCAGCATTCAGAATGTGGGGATACCATGAATTTATATAGAGGCAATATAGGATTTACTGTCTTACTGTCTTTACTGTTCCTTTCCTAGTGATTCCCAATAGTCTGTTACCATTTTTAATTGCAACGGCACATTGAGCAGGTGCTTTTAGGGCACTATCACAATGACTTTGACCCCATCATTTTGTATGTATAGTTGGGAATATATTTTGCCATGTGCATTACTTTGCATTTATAATCACTGAATTCCATCTGCCATTGTGTAGTGAGATCCCTGTGTAACTCTTTGCAGTCAGCTTTGGACTTAATTACTGTAAGTAATTTTATATCATTTGGAAATGTTGCCACTTCACTGTTTACCCTCTTTTCCAGATCATTTATGAATAAGTTGAATAGCACTTGTCCCAAACCAGACCCCTGGAACACACCACTATTTAACTCTCTCCATTCTACCAACACTTATTCCTACCATTTGTTTTCTATATCTTAAGTGGAGTTCCTGGCAATGTTTCCATGACCATCGAAAGATCCTTCAGTTAATTTAATGACAAGCCTTATATTATCTTAATCACCCTGCCTGCCTCTGTTTCTAAACAAATTCCTTGTCCCAGAAGCAAAGCTGGGAGCAGCACAAGCTCAATTGCAGTTAAGAGTTGTGTCTGGGCTCTGGCATGTGCTTTAAGCAGACCTCAAGTATGAAATTTAGGGGTTCAGAGTTGTGTGTGTGTGTCTACAGGCCCTGCTACCTAAATGGCACCCTGTTCAGTACTGAGTTTTAGAGAGTCTAATCATATTGACCTATATATAAAATCTAGAGAGTAATAATATGTTGGCCTCAGTAAAGATACTTATGTACTTCATATATCATCTTCACACTTCTTGGCTCAGAATGCTCTGCCCTTGTGCAATTGACTAGTTCTTAACCCATTTAAGGAGAGTGAATTGTGTATGCTTCATGGCTGTATGTGCCCAAACCTCAAGTCCCTACTAAAGTTAAACTTCCAATGGAGAAGGGGGAGAAACAGGATTTAACATGAGTACAGAGTTTAAGCCTTGGCAGTTTGTACTACTTTATTCTATGATAGTGTGTCAAATGCCTTTTTGAGACTTAAGCTGATTATGTCTCCTCCTTTATCTCTTTCTATTCTCCCTGCTATATTTTAAAGATTCTACCAGATTCCACAGCCAAGATTTATTCTCTTATGAAACCATGCTGACTGGTTTTTATCACCTCATATTTCTCCAGATGCTTTGTGATTTCATCCCCTATTAATTTCTTTAATATCTTGCCTACTATTGACCACTGTGCATAATTTATTGGCTCCACCATCATCCATTTTGTAAAGATTGAAGTTATGCTTGCTTCTCTCCAGAGACCGCTGAAAAATACAAATGGACAAACATTATTCGGCCGCCTATTTGTGGATTCGACGGTGTTGTTTTTGTGATGCTGGGGCTTTGCCTATCTTCAGATATTTTAACTTAGTAGCATTTTATTTTAAAATTCTTCAAATTATTGTCATTAACCTTTTCTTCCTCCCTGACTTTATTTCTATTTTTAGTATTTTTTTCTAGTTTCCCTCATGAATACTTTACCCATATCATTATGCTGTGTAATTAAACTCTCTCCAATGTTCCTTAGGCCTTGTCTAAATTAAATTTGCTCCAATGTAACTAATTCAATTTATTACACTACTAATATTGATGCACAAAGCAGGGTTTTAATCAATGACCTAAGAGAGGATTTGACATAAGTTTCTTTGGCTGAAAAGTTAATGTATTGACACAATACTGGCTTGTACCTCATTCTGATTTTTCAAACAATGTTCATAGACTACAGTCTATCATCACAATAGTAAAAACCACCCAAATCATTGCTGTTTATTTGACTTGGGAGAAATGATTCCTACATATATATTGTTTTGTATTGTATTTCAGTGGCATAAAGCTTCTAAAAAAGGGGGGGAGGTTATTCCATTGTGACACTTTTATAATCCTCACTAATGAAATATCTCAAATCCAAATTCTGATTATTTCATTTCGGGGTAAGCCATCATGATTGTGGTAACGCATTATAATGCAGAATATATTTCCTGGGAATTAAATTAACTCACATTGGAATTATAGTCATTGCTGAAACTATCATTGCTAACCAGTACAAAAAGTACAAGCATTCCCACTTCCACCTTCACACTTTTACAAGGGACTCTTTCTGGTTTCATGTTTTGAGCTGATTGTAAAAGGCGCTTTGTGAATTGAGAACAACTTTTAAAATATGCTGCATTAACTTTTCATTGCAGTGCCATGTCTTATCTTCTTACTCTGATGATTTAGCCCAGATGCTGCTGCTGAGTTCATGATAAAAAATTAAAATAGTACACAATTATTTTTAGCCAGCAGGGCTGTACCATGTTGATCATCCAGATTCAAAACTAGGAGCAGAGGAAACTCATGGGTAGACAGTAATACTCTGCTTGAGCCATATGTAAATGACATCTATTCATCTCTAATGAATTCTCAAATATGAACAACCCTATCTTATACAGTTAATTCAGTGTGCGCTTAAAACATCAAGAAAAGGGAAAAATGAAGCTGCTATTCTACTTACATACTTCAGGGAATTGAGCTTGTTTTAAACTAATTAATTTGAGGATTCTGCAAAGGTGTCATATGACCTCTATATTCCGAGTGGGCAGGGCAGAGGAGCCAGGTCAGCAGTGAATGGGTACCTTGCGGAGCATCTCATGGCAGCCGGGTTCCTCAGGCAGGGGCTGGCTCCAAGGGGTGTTGCCTGCCAATGCCAGGCTCCTTTGGGTGAGAGACAAGAACACGTTAGGGGTGCAACATGGTAGAGCTGTGCTATTTACCCTGCCTGGGGAGTGCCTGATCCTGCAAAGTCAGCCTAACCCAGGAAGGGCTGTCAGGCTGCCAGCCAGTGCCCTGGCTCCCACAGCATGAAGAGGCAGGGGCCTGAGTGGCTCCCACATTGGAGCTGCCAGCTTCCAAATAGTTTCCATACTAAATAGAAGGCAAAAATCAGAGGGAAGGGGGGAACATTACCTCGCCTTCCCCCCAATCTCCACTTCAGGGTTTCTGTTTCCTGTAAACTACTAGATAACAAAGAAGTAGGTCATGCTGTGCTATTTGAAGTTTAAAAATAGACACTATATGTTATAATTTCACAGCAGAGACTCTCACCATAGCTCCAGGTATATTATTTGGTGAATATAGGTTAGCACAGCAGCACTGATCAAAATACAAATATTGGTGGAATTCCATGACCGCCAGCAGCTTTTATAGGTAAAAAGTTGCAATATACCAGCGCCGGCAGATTAAACACTTTGACCTACCTTCTCAACTACTCTGTTAGGCACCATCTTTGTACCTCTTGAACTCTGAGGCCTGGCAAGGCCTGCATGGCAGGGGCTATTTGCCCAATAGTCTTCCTGGGAGCAACCTGGAAGTCTTCCTGGGAAGTGGCAGAAAGGGGGGTTAAAGGAAGGAGCCTCGGCTCTGCCCCTTTTACTTGCTACTGGACTCTCTGGGGTAAATAAATTGCTCTTCCCCTAGAAGAAGGGGGAAGCCTGAAGGTAATTTACCTCCTGGCTTCACCCTTCTGAGCCACACTGCAGGTCAGGGCTAATATTGTGTGGCAGTGTTTGCACAGCCTTAAACAAGAGGTTCTGCACAATCTTCCCTTTGTGACTGCAGCTGCAGGAAGGTAGATCAGAGGAAACCCCCTTGCTGTTCCTCTCTGCAAACAAATAGCATGGGAGATAGTGGAGAAGGATGAAGGGCAGCTCTCTCACACCACTTGCCAGCCAGTGAGTCCCAGGGGAGATAAGCCATCCCAGGAAAAGTGAGGAAGTAACTTTACCCAAGTCTGTAGAGCAACCAGGGAGTGAAAGGTTTATGATGCAGGGTATGTCTACATTGGGGAAGTGTGTTCTTAATTTGGGTTAAGATAGCTGTGAAGACACGTCAACTCATTTTTAACTTGGGTTAGCTTAGCAGTTTTAGGTTTTAACTAGAGCTGCTAACCAAAGTTAAAAACAGAGTTGCCATATCTTAATTACTACTTGAACTCAATTTAGCTGGCATGTGTTGGCTAATCTGAGTTTAGAACATTTATTTCCTTTTTTTTGAAGGGTACACAACTACCTTCAGATGTGCCTCTAGGATAATCAGCTATGCATCAAACCTTACTCACATCAGCTTGTGTAAAGTTGTAATCCAGCCTATATTAGCAGACAAAGAATTTCTCATTAATCCTTCCCCACTTTTTTAAAAGTAAGGACTGAGGTCCAAATCCTTCTTTAACTCATACATGTAGCCACATTGATATCAGTTGCCCTAGCTATATGAATAAGGCAAGGAGGATTTTGCCCAAAGCAACTGAATATGTCCAGGCTTTACTTATGAAATAGACACACATGCTGGTCAAAGAAGATGATGATGGAAACTGGGATCACAGAACCTAGTAAAGAAAGGGTACAAGAACATGGGGCAGTAACCATCACGGTAGAAGAGAAAAATGCAGCTCTGTGTCACAGAAATCAAAAATACAAGCCAATTTTCAGAGGGTTTGAGCATTTCTATCTTGTATTTCTATCTGATACACTTTGAGGATTGTTTAAATGCTGTCACTATCAACAAATGAGTATTTCTACAAGAGAAATAAACCAGTCAGGACTTACAAAAGGTACATAAATAAAAATTCCATAAACAGCTAACAAATAATCAGGCATTTTGTTTGAGTCATTCTGGAATCATTGTTTGTTCATTATATACAAGGTCCTTTAATACTTGGTTGCTCAGCTTTAGTGGTTTTCATCTCTCTTCTTTCACATAAATTACTTTTTGAGATTGCTATGCTTCTTCCTTTGTTGTTCAGGGGCCACTGGGAATTGGAGTAGAAGGTGGTAACTAAATCAGTGCAGCTCTGGGCATGTCTGTGTCAAGCTCTGGCTAAGAAATATTCTGATTCAAGCAGCATTAGAGAAACTCATCATAGGACACCATATTATATTATGAAACAAGCTTCTCATTTTAGAAAATGTTGACTAGGCACAAAACATTAAAATGTATGGGCTAAAATCAGCGAACAGAATTTCTTAACATTATATTGTGAAAGAAACCATTGAATGCCAATACACAATGCATGGAGATTGAAAATAGTTGACTGGACCTTCTTTCTTGGTTTGGATGTATATTTTGACCCAATCCATAGTTCAGGTTTCCCATTGTTGACCTCCAACTTTCAATATAGTCAAATGATTTCTGTCTTCTGAGAAATTGAGCATGCTTCTGATTTGAACTGAATGTTCCCCAGAGAAAGCTCTTTCAGGCTATAAAAGGAAATTAAGGAGTCATGGGGTGAGACACAAAATACAGTTAGGGTATGCCTACATTGCATACTTATTTTGAAATAAGCTATTCTGGAATAGTTATTCCAAAATAGCTTATTTAGAAATAGCACATCTACACTGCAGGGAAGCCTCAAAATTAGTCCAAGTCAGTTTCCCTGATGTAGACCTAGTATCTCGATTTAGAACCCCAGGAGGCACTGGGGAGGAATAACTTAGAATGGCCCTGGTGAGGGGCTGTTTTGAAATAGCCACAGTGGAGCATCTACACACGCCTTATATCGAAATACCTATTTTGGAAGAGGTGTTATTCCTTGTAGAATGAGGTTTACAGATTTTGGAATAAGCAGTCCATTATTTCAAATTTATTTCAAAATAATGGAATGGCTATGTAAGTGCTCCCATTGTTATTTCAAAATAACTCTAGTTAACTCGAAATAACGGTGCAGTGTAGATGCACCGTTATGGAGTAGGAGTTGACTAAGTGATAGAAAATAAAAGGTAGGGATAAACAGCCTATTTTCAAGATGGCTAAATGTTTAACAGAAGAGTGATCATCTATTTCTGTCCTGGTACTACTGTTCAGTATATTTATTGTGGATCTTGAAAAGCAGATTGAATGCTGAACTGGCATAGTTTGCAGCTGACAAAATTGCTTGTTAAGTCTATGTAAAACCTTGGAAAGTCAGAAGAACTAAACTGGGCTAGGTGAATGGGCAGCGTGAGGGCAGAAGAAAATGTTTCAGCAAATACAAAGTAATACCATTCGTACCCATTTCTGAGTTTTAGATTAACTCTTGGAAGGGCTGAGAACATGATCAGCAGATCTGAAACTACTTAAACTATTGGTCAAAATGCACAGGAATGGACTGAATAGTGGGTCATAGAAAGCAGTTAACTAGGGGCTATGAAGGACTTGTTCTGCTCCCAGTTTCTAGGTTGAGCAGAATTCCTTCTCCTATGTTCCCATAAACACAAAACCTGTAAGGCCCATCAAGTTACTGGTTTTGCATATTGAACTGGGATTTGGTGCTTGTAGAAGTTGAAACACAATATTGTGGTAAAGTGATGTGGTTGTATAGGTAGGTAGTATCTTCAAATGTGGTTGTAATGGCATGGCATTCACCTCCTATGAGTGCCCCTGCCTGGCCAAGTGCATGTTCCTGCACTCTCCTGTTTGAAGCCAAAAGCCTCTTTGATAACTCAGCACTCCAGCAGTGTGAAATACTGTGTGAAATACTCAACCCCCTTCTGGGACACACCTTTAACAGTGGCCCATTTTGATGTCCTCTATAGGATCTCTCAGTTTGTTCCCCACTCAGAGAGAGTGGTACCTTCAGGGCTTTCCTTCCTGGAGGCAGTTCCTTGCCTCTAGCTCATGGCTTTACCTCAGTTTAACATAGTCCACAATAGCTTTCCCACAGAGCTCTCCCTCAGTCAGCCAGCCACCCCGTCTTCACTCCCTGAAATCCCTAGCACCACTGAGCTGCTTCTGGTCCTGCAGCTCCTTTTATAGGCCTTCCTGGCCTCTGACTATCTGCTTCATCCACTGCCACTCTTGCAGCTTGGAGGACTGCTCTCTGGTTTCTCTGCAGTGGGATGTGGCAGGACTGTAGGGCCTCTGATGGGGGCCTCAGGGCCTGGTCCACCCCATCATACTGGTGTTTAAGAGTTAGCAACTAATCCAATTATCAGGTATCCAAACTTTCAGTCTGGTAATTCAGAGGTCCATTGATAGTAGTGGGATTTGTGCCTGATTGAAGATCGCAGAAATGGTGCATTAAAAGAAAACAACACTAATAAAATAAATCAAAAACACAAAATGTACTATTATCATTATTATTATTATTATTAATTAATCCCAATTCATAGCTGTAGATGTTTTTTAAATGGAATTTTGCATTCAAGAACCTGAGCATTTTGAAAAAAAAAATCACTATTGACTTAGAACTATTCAATCTATTCAGTCTTTTGCCTTGTGTGAAACATGACTTTCTTCCTGTTTTGGTAATAAATTGAGCTTCTTGTCAAATGGATCATTTCAACAGTGCTCTGATGTGAAGGACTGATGGAGAAGTCTAGCACATTCACAATAGTATTGTATGAAAACCAATAAATGCAATATGGCAGTTTTCTGATATAGCACAAATTAGTTATTAATTCTTGCAAGAATCCTAAAGACAGAAGAAATGATTTCAGTGCAAATATATTTAATGATTTGGGTGCAGGGAGAATGTCTCCAAGAAAACCTGTGTATTGGCTAAGAAACTACAATTGCTATTCCATGATCCGGAACTTATTAGAGCAACTAGAGTTTTTTGAGCTTTGGTATTAAGTTCACCAAGATGGGCTTTGTGACAGGACTGCAGAAACGGCAGTAACACTTCTAGACATTGGGAGAAGAGTCCCATAATTTGATCTAAAGCTATTCACAACCAGGAAATGAAATTCCATCATTTCTTACGTGACACATTTTTTCAGCAGAGAGTCCCAAGGCACAGAAGCAGCAGCTTCTCTAACCCAATAACATACAGAGATTTGTGTTATAATTAACAAAAAAGATTGTGCTGAATCACAGGAAGATGATGTAAGATAACATAAATTATGCATAAATTATAATGTAAGTTCTATCCATTCACATCGAGTAAGGAGATGGTGTACAATAAAACACCATTTTTTTTCTACAAGATACACCAGAGAAGTAAAGTCAGGCAATGTTTATGAAAGGTAAAAATAAATGATCATTGACATTGTATAATGGATAAGAGGCAGTTAACAAGGAATCCCAAAACAAAAACAACAGGAGTATATCATGTGAAGGTACCTGTAGTATTTTCTTCCTTCATTCTTCCAGGGTGCATCTACGACAGAGCACAGTTATTTTGAAATAACAATGCGAGTGTCTACACAGCAATTCTGTTATTTTGAAATAATTTAGAAATAACAGACGGCTTATTTTGAAATCTGTAAACCTCATTCCATGAGGAATAACGCTTATTCTGAAATAGCTATTTTGGAATAGCAGTAGTGTGGGCACTCCATTGCTGTTATTGAGAAATAGCTCCTCCCCAGAGCCATTCAGAGTAATTACTCCTAGTGCCTCCTAGGGCTCTAAATCAAGGTAGTGCATCCACATTAGAGAAGCCTGCCTCGGACTAATTTTGAGGTTTCCCTGTAATGTAGCCATGCTATTTCAAAATAAGCTATTTTGGAAAAAAATCCCAAAATAGCTTCTTTCGAAATAAGCATGCTGTGTAGACGTACCCACAGAGTCCTGTGGTAAGAATATATCCAGTCAAACACACAGCCTCATGAGCACATAATGCAAGTCATAACACCCACCAATCAAATTTATACAGACCCGATTCTCTTCTAATTTACACCCAGATCAGACTGATATAATCTTATTAGTGAAGTTACTCCTTATTTACACCAGTGTAAGTGCAGTTAAGCTGTTCTGGATTTGCATAAGAATAAGGAAAAAGAGAAAGAGGCAGGCTCATTTATTTTTAAGAATTTGGGCACTAGGTTGCAAAGAAGCATGGCAGTTCCATGGTTCACCATCCTTTCTGAGGAGTCAGATGGCCTTAGAAAACCTTTAATTTTTCATTTGACCCTTTGAAGTCCCACTGGAAATAACATTCAGTTCTCTACTGCATTATAGAAATCTATAGAATTCTTTTCCGATTTCAAGTTTTGTCTTTATCAGTTTTCTCCTCTACAGAGGGCTTTATATTTCCTCCAACTGGTTATGTTTATATCTTTGTCATTTTCCGTGCATCTTCACAATTGTCAGTGAATCTTATCTTTTTGTACTCCCTCCCCCCCTCCAGAGTTTATAATTTCCATATATCACTCTGCTGCTTTTCCTGGCAGTTCAATTTCCTTTCCTTTCTTGAACTATGCATGACTCTTGGTTAAAAAGAATTTATCTCCCCATTATGCAACTGTCTAAAGCACAATTTTTGACTGGCATCATTGTATTTCATGGATATCTTTTACAGCATCACAACCATATCAAGTTATTTGATCAACTCTATTGTAGCTGTATTTCTTAGGCATTCATAATCAATAAAATCATCAGTAAGTGTGGTGGTGCCTTCCTGGTTTTTGATAAATATTTGTTTTCAAGTATTGTAATCCTCTATGGACCATGTTACAATATTTTCTGGTATTACTTTTGGTGATCAAGAGGTTCTTCTGAGATTTTGTGGTTCATACAAATTATATTAAGAACGTCTGTATAAAGCAAAAGCAAAACTCAAACATGCTTCTAGCAACATTTGCATTTCACGAAACATTTTGCTAGTCTCTTATCCTGTTCTGATGTCTCATCTACAAATATTTGAGTGCACAGAGTGTCCATCACTGCAGCAGTCTAAGTATCAGTTACCATATTTGATCATAGATACTCCTGTATCTATGGCATTCAGCAGAGATCTTTTTTCATACCTATCTTTCCACACAGGCAGTCCCATTATTTGAGGACAAGTAGGGCATGGAAGTGAAAATTCCCTAGTTTAGTGTGTAAAGGCTGGTGAAAGGCATTCTCATTCTCAGAGTAGAATTTGCACTTATAATTTTGCTTTCCTTGTTGATTCAACAGATTCAGATTCTACTAATTAGAGCTGGTTGAAAAATTCGTACTGGAAGTTTTCTGTTGAAATCAAGATGTTAAACGAGAACATGGTGAGACTGGTAGCATTTAGATGATAAAATAAAATTTTTTAGACTTTATTTCATTGGAATGGTATTGAAACAATGTTGATAAAAGTTGAAAGAAAACATTTCTAGGTTCTCATTGTTCATTGTGCTAGCTAATTAAAATATGTATTGTAGTTGATTGTATATATTTTGAATCAACATTCAAACTGAATGACGGACCACATAGAAATGAAACAATTCAATGGTTCTAATTCTTCTGAAGATTTATTTAGGGAAATTGTCACATGGCTGAGGTGAGGACCTCATCCAGGGCAGGTGTCTGCCTTACCCCTGTCATGCCTGCATTCATTTCTTTTCTCCCCCAGCCAGTGCCTCCAATCTCGCACGCCCAAGTCAGATTACTCCTATCCTTTAGCCCCTGGGTACCAATCTATATCTAACCCTTATTGGCAGGGCAGCACAGTTCAATAGTCTCAATATGACTCAGTGGCCAAGGTATATAACTCGCCCCTATTAGCAGAGCAGCACAAGTCCATAGTTCTAATACAATCCAATGATCTAAGTCTATTTTACAGGATAATAAATAGGGGAAAATTTTACATCCCCCAGCAGGGGGTCCAGGCTCTCCCACTCCACTGGACCCCAGCCCACAGCCCTGTTAGTGGTTTGCTCTAGCCACTGTGTCAGCAGGAAAATTCCTGCCACAACACACTGACTCTCCTAAGGTGGCTCACTCACCCTATGGCCATCACTGTCCCTGGACTGCTTCCTGCTTCCAATGTCTTTGTGCACTGGTGGATCTCCGTCTCCCCTCCTTCCTCTGGGATTTGGTTACTCCCACCTGCTTCTGAATCCTGCATGATAGCGTCTCGGCATTTGGGCCATAACTGGGGCTTGCAGGGAGTTAGCCAGGCATGTCGTCTCCCTCCGGCTGCCAGCCCCAAATGAGCAGAGTGGCTCTCTTTTATAGCAGTGCAGCCTGAGCATGCCTGGTAGGGTAAAGGGGGTGTGGCCTCCTCCACTCTCAAGACGGTGTTAACCCCCTCCTGCTCAGTGCGGGGAGAGTACGCCCCATCACAGAAATATTGAAATATCAGCCTTTTGTTCCAATTTGGAATAAATACAAGTTTTGAAAGGTTGTAATTTCCTACGGAACAGAAATTCCATTTTCCAACTAGGTCCACTATTGACCTTTGTGGAGTGATGTAAAGCCTATCATTTTAGCCTGAGTAGTTGTGATGGTAAATTGGTATTGTGCTTGGCTTTGAGGAATGACTATCAAAGAAGGATGTAGAATGTATGTGCATTATTTTCAAACCTGGGACCTAAACCAAGAAAGTAAATCTGTATTTAAGCAGCTACACAAAAATAATATGAATTTTAGAGGTGTTGAGAACTCACAATTCTGACTTTAGTGGGACCTGCAAGTACTCAACATAACGGAACCACCTCTGCCCCTATTACTTAGGTCTCTAAGCTCTAGGCACCCATATTTGAAAATCTGGGCCTGTATGTGTGGCTTTCAGATTTTACATGTACCTTGCTTCATAGCAAGCAGCATGCATCTAATTAAAAAAAAACCCAAACACCACTCCTCACATCATTGGCAAAATATGTATAGCAGATACTTGGATGAAAAAAGAATACTCTTATCTTCTTAGAGAACATGTATTGTAGTTGTAGTCAAATTTGTTGAAATCAAACACATTCAAATTGATTTTCCAGCCAACTATGTAGTTTGCTGAATATTCAAAGATGTACTATGTGACTAAAGAGCTTGTGGTTTAGTTTTTTGTTTGCACTTACGTGATTTTTACATTATACAAGAAATATGTCTTCCTTCCCTGAAGATTCAGGTTGAAATCCTGGCCCCACAGAAGACAGTGGCAGTCTTAGTAGCAAATTAGTTGAATATGAAGAAATTGTTTATCCATGTTAATAGTCAATTGGTAGCTGGTTCAATCCCTATGTCACACATTTGGCAATGCTTCTTGCCTAAAAGAAAGCACTTTGTTTTGCATTAGTTGGTTAAATGTTAAGCCTAGAATAAGGCTTTGTAGAGTCCAGTTCTCCTAATGTGTACTTCCTTCTTAATACAGCTATAAATAAATAATTTTAAAGAAAGAGAGCACTAGAATGAAGAGTAGGCATCAAAGGCCAGATTTTCCATAGCTATTTAGGCACCTTAAGGTGCAAGTAAATACTTTTTAAAAAATCCCCTGGATGCCTAATCAATGGGAGTTAGGCGCATAGGCCCTTTCAAAGATTTTATTATGTTGCCCATCTGCATCTTGAGGCCTTAAAGACCTTTCAAAATCTGGTCCCAAGTCCATCTACAAGTCAGTAAAAGTGAGGAGCCAGGCATACAGGAGATTTGAGATCCAACATGTGTCTAAAGTGGGATAGTAATGAAGTACAAATACATTTGGGTACTTCTTCCATGCTACTTTCATGAATGATTTCTTGTCCTTGATTTTTTTGTTTTATTTTCCACTCGGTGTTCATAATTTGATGTTCCTTGCTTAAAATGTCTGTTATCTAACCAGAGTGCCAATGAAATGTTATGTACCTTAAGTGATGAATCACACCAGAAACAAATGAGCACAGTACTAACGTGCAAATTTCATAGACTCACCCCCACAAGTCAAAATTTATTGAGAAAATATTTGGCAAAAACTTGCAGATAATGAAAATGTTAGCAGAAAATTGTAGTTATTTTGCAGACAAAATAAGACTATAAGAAAAAAGGATTATTATTCACAATGAATAATTCAACTAGCTTGAGTTGCAAAATGAAGGTCTTTAGAAAAAATTTTAAAAAATCACTTTCAACCATCCATTGACACCTCCCCCCCAATCCATCCATTTTCATGCATCCCAGTCAACTCTACATATTGGAATTGATATGCAGAAATAAAAAGGTATCTGGTAGTGGGCAGAAACAGCCAAAGCAGGGGCTACTGCATCCAGGTGACGGGGATAAACAGGGCCCACACAGGGTCACTCCTTCCCATAGTGCACCTGTGGACCCAGAGCAGTATAGGAGAGACCACACCATCCTGAGGGCACTGGGACCAAGTGGTTTCTTCCCCTCCCCACTGTGTGGGCCAGGGAGACAGCTGTAGAGATGAGCCAGCCAGAGAAGTCAGCTGGTATGGACAAAAGCAGTTAAAGCAGGGACCTCTGGACACTGAGAGTATGTTGTCCAATTTGGAGAGGGCTTTTTCTGCCCTCTGCGGATGGACTGTTGACTGCAAGTGTCTTGCTCTTCCTTCCCTACTCTTCTCTCAGTCTCCTCACCTCAGATTCATTCCATACCTGCCTCTTTTACTTTCTCCCCCTTCCCATTTAGTTTATTCCCTCCTAATTAATACCAGAGTCAATACAAAAAATGGTGGTGAGGAACATCATGTGAGTTCCATCACAAGACTTACACTGCCTCTGCGTTCTAGCCCTTCTCCCACCTCTGTGTCTGTCTTGTTTATTTAGATCAGCAATGGGCAATCTAGGCTAGTGAGTGGCTGCATGCATGGCTCTTCTCCATCTCAGTGGGCCTCAAGACTGTTAAAATCAAGACAGTCTCTCAAAATAGGGCAGTTTTGCTAATTGTGCTTGCACATCTAGAATTTGCGGGGTGTGCCAGCTGAATCATAGCAGTGCTTTGATTGGATGCAGAGGGAGGTCATGGCTCCCACAGCCAAAGTTGTATGCAATCAGCATGTCACTTTTGTAATATTGGTAGGAAAAGAAGCACAGACAGAAACCAGCAAAATCTGGCAACCCTCTGCATGGAAATGATAAACAAAATGTCTTGTGGGCCACACATAGAATCCCAATGGGCCATATGTGGCTTCGGGCTGCAGGTTGCCCATCACTGCTCATTGGGGCAGAGACCATCTTCTACTTGGTATCTGTATAGCGCCAGCACAATAAAGCTCCACTTATGGTTGGACCTTCGGAGCTACCCTAAGACATGCTTGGTGAGCTCTTACATAAGCATCAATACAGTACAACCTTGTTTTGCTCAAGACACTTGAGAAAAGTCACAGTCCAAGAGGGTGTGCTTATGGGAAAATTATTAGTCATTTAAAGATTTAAAGATTTTAGTTTTTCTATTAATCAGTTTTTGCTTGGTTGAGTCAAACATTGTGTATCACAATCAAAAAGGGAAATAGGTGTAAAAGTATTGCCCTAACATTGTGGATCATACAAAATTGCCCTCAACTGGCAGAACTGTACTTTTTTGGCTTCTCTTCTACAAAAAGACTTTTTTTTTTTGGCCACTAGCTGCCATGTTGGCAACAGCAAATGCATGCTGCTCAGAGATAAATTACATTTTTCTTGTTTTTGTGTCAGAGCTCCAGTTTTGAGGTTTCAATTATTTTTGCATAAAATATATGTATAGTAGAACTTCCATTGTTAAGATGCAGTAACAGCAGCAGAAAGCATTTTAATTGAAATAATATTTTTTAAACATAAATTGGAAGAAAGCAAACTGGACATGTGTTCTATAAGTCAAATAAAAGGGTGAGGATTTTTGTTGGGAAAAGTCCTAGGTACTGAAATTATGCTATTGCCATTTTTGTACAAATGAGTGCAGCACTTCTGAGACCGGAAACGTTCAGGATTCTAGGAAGGTTGAACAGCTAACTGAAATATAGGCTTTGTCTAGACTGCAAGCCTCTTTCGAAAGAGGCTTTTTCGAAAGATACTTTCAAAAAAGCCTCTTTCGAAAAAGAGTGTCTAGACTACAATCAGTACTGAGAAAGCTAGCCGCTTTTTCAAAAGAGAGCACCCAGGCAGTCTGGATGCTCTCTTTCGAAAAAGCACAGTTTGCATTACATAGCACCTTTTTTTGAAAGAGCACTTTTGAAAAAAGGCATTATTCCTCGTAAAACGAGGTTTTCCGTGCTCGAAAAAACTGCCGCGTTCTTTCAATTTACTTTCAAAAGAATGCAGCAGCAATTTAGAATCAGGGGAAGTTTTTTTGGAAAAAGGCCACTTTTTTCGAAAAAACCCTGTAGTCTAGACACACCCATATGGTCTAACCATTATGTCAATACTGAACTAAGCAAGACCCGCAGTACTCTAGTAGTGACTTTGGCCTGAGTTTGGTGAGTTGTTTGGAACCAGATACTAATAGGAAATCTCTCTCACACACATGAGCAAATGAGAAACCAAGCTTAGAATTCTGCTCCTTTGTCTCCAGAAACACAGACTTGTACCTCTTGAACTAAAGGAAAGCTGCAAGTATCAATCAGCTGTTGCTAGCCACTGAGATCAACACTAGTGAGACAAACTAAAATACATTTCATATGTCCTCCAGGATAAAGGAAAAACTTCCTTTAGTACTGTTTTTCATATTACAGCTTCTTGTCTTATGTTATACATTCCAAAACCTTGAGCCATCTGGAATGCTAATTTTTCATGTCAAGGAAAGATACTCAACTAAAAGAATGTATATTAAACCACTATTTTACAGATCCAAGCCCAATAGAATTTTGACACTAAAAACATGTTCTAGTTGTCAGGAAAAAAAAGGTTCTGGTCTTGTGTTCCATATGTAAATTTTGGGCAAGTTAAGGGTTGATGAAAAGCTCAGTGACATCAAGAATCTAATCCACTGGATTAGGTGCTGTGTGTGTAGAAATTTTAATGAAGAATGTGCCTTTTTCTGCTCCCTGTATGTACTAGCGGGAAGCGAAAAATTAGGGCTGTAGACACATCCATTAATAATTCACTACTGTTTACATTTGGCAAGAACAACCTAACACGGTCTCAAAAATTTACCCAAAATTAAGAATCCCCCATACATAATTCAGAAGCACAAACCAAATACACATATGCATAATTACCTGAGTTATAATTTCTCCAGATACCTGATATGTAATCAATATAAAATGTATTTTCTGGTTCATGAAGCTTTTGTTTTTAGGAAAGAAAGCATCTGTGAATGTATCAAAGGTTTCCAGATATCAATACTGAGAACTGTAATGTTTCTACAAGAAGAAAAGAACTGCCTGAGGGTTTGGGAAAACAAGCAAAGAATGATATTCTGGATTTGGCTTAGCTCCTCAGCAATTCCTCGATCCAGTGAGGTAAATTTCTTGATCTTGAAGGAGGTTAATTACTAGCTATTTATAATCCCAAAGCAGCAGCATCCTTATTATAATGCTAGATCATATACCAATATGTCCCTTAGCTAATGTGACTGGCTAATTATTAAAATACTCTTTCTCCAGCTGTTGTCTTCCTGGGTAAACAAATTGCTAAGTTCAATTGGCTTCCATTTGCACTTCATTGCTTCTTGACAGCAAACACTCTGCAAAAATGAGCTGCCTCGGGTTGTTTATAATCTCCAGGGGCAGAAGAAACAAATGTATGCATAATTTCCTTAATTTTTTTAATACTATCTTCTTCAAAGGATAGCTCTTAAGAAGTTTAGTGGAAAACCTTGGAGTTTTGGGGTTTTTTTGAACAAAGTGAATTTTAAAGGCACATCCTACCTCTTTTTCATTGGCACAGTGATCCCCTGTGCTGCATTTCAAGTGTTGTTCTGTTGCAGTGAGTTCTGCAAATTGTCTTCTGAAAAGAAAGATAATTTTAAAAAGTTAGAGCAAGGGCAATGAGCAAAGGGTACGATTTCTGTTATGTACAGCAGCTTATTTACAACTGGCTCAGTCAGTTAAAAATAAATAAATAAATAAATAAATAATAAAAACTCTGCCAGAACACATACTAGTCAATGCTGGATTTCCTTCTTTTACTCATTCAAAAACAAACAAAAAACATCACCCAAACCCCCCAACCCCCAAAAACCCAACAATAACAACAACCCAGCATTTAGCACTAGCTCAATTAACATTTCTCATTCCATTAGTGATATCTATATATCTATATCTATATTAATCTCTTTCTATATATTAGCAGCTGGCTTATGACAATGATTGTTCGTATGTTACTGTGAACGAGCTATTACCCTGCTCCATTTTGATTTTCAGTACAATCACTTCTATATTTTGGGAGGTCAAAAAACTACTTTTGCCTGCAGAGATGAAAGATGTTGTGTGATTTGACTGTTAGATTGACCAAAATCATTGTAAACTCAGCATCCTATTACAGGTTTGCAGACAAACCTGATATTGTGAGAGAGAGGGAAAATGTTGTCTGGGTCACATTTAGTAATTAAAACCAGTTGCAAGCTGCAGGTTTGACCCATATGGTTCAATGATAATCATTCATCAAGAAGCCAGAGTGGGTAAGTATAATCTGGGGCCACTTGCCAAGACATTTGATGACATGCCTCCCCCAGGTGGGAAGTCTAAGCTTCTGTGTGCAATGGTTCTCCCCATTCTAATGCAGCATGAGATCTCCCACCATATCAGGTGGTGGGGTGTTCAGTTCAGATAGTGGGGTGTTTTTGCAGGGAGTCAGATCAGAGGCTGTGATTATGATGGTTTGTCTCTGAAGGAGTCAGGTTTCTTTAGGGGTTTCAATTAATCAGTTGCTCACCTAGGACCCATATATCCATGATCTTCCTGCCATGACTTACCACTTGTGAGTAATCTGGTGAGTCGTCCTCATGCATTAGTGGTGGTGAATTCTCCATCATCAGCAGCTTTTACGTACCTGTAACTGTGCCTTTGTGGGCTACAACTGAGAATACCAAATTCAGGACAAACTGCTGAGAAATAGGGCAGTACACCCCAATAATGCTGTTGATTATTCTCCCATGAGATTTATCAAACCAGTCACCAAAGTAAACTACTGTCTCACCACACTGGCTAACATAAAAGTAGTTCCCGGAGGTATTCCAGATGTTATTCTCTTCCCTCTCTCCTCAAATGCTGGATTCAGTGATGAGTGGTTCTTTACATCCAGTCTCATCAAATAAAAGGGTTTTCTGATCCCAAAGGACCAGCCATATATCCAAGTCAATATAAAACATAGATCTTACCCCAAAATCATGCTGTTGCCAATCCTTTAATATTTAAAATCTAAAGATTTATTGAAAGAGAGAGAAAAAGAAAAAGTTAAAATTGGGTAAAGGAATCAAATACAGTAATTGCAATTCTTGGTTCAGGTTTGTAGCCGTAATAGGAATAAACTGCTGGCTTAAGTAAAGTCTCTGGTTACTTCCCAATCATTGGAAGGACCTCAGTCCCTTTGTTGGAATGCTCCCATTAGTATAAGTCCATAGTCCAGAGGTTTGAGTAGAAAAGAGGCAGAATGGTGGTTTTTCCATGGCCTTTTATGCTTCTGCCATGTACAGGGAATGCCATTGTTCCAAACAAAACCCTCTGCACAGCTAGTGAAGTAAATATATAGAATGGAGCCACATGGGCAAGTCACATGTCCATGCACAATTTTGCTTAGTCACAGCAGAAGCCATTTCTCACTCTAATTTGAGCGTTCACAGGAAGTCTATTAGGTGCAGAAGAGTATCTTCCATGGTCCATTGTGTAAGTGTTTCTTGATGTGCCATTCAACTTGAATTGCCCCTTCAAAATGTGCTGTCTAACTATCTCTTGGATCCTTCCACACAGGCAAATCATTCAGAATACACAGTCAGTATTCATAACTGCAAATATAAAAATGAAGCCTGCGTAGAAATGGAATAACCATGTTCAGCAAATCATAACCTTTCCATAGACTCCCTACGAGCCACATTTTAAACAAGAGTTGTTGAAAATATATAACATTGGTTGCAACAATTGTCTATATGGTCATATTTTAATGAGATAACAACACAATACTCAGTGCATAAGAATGCAAGAATGGCCATACTGGGTCAGACCAATGGTCTGTCTAGTCCAGTAACCTGTCTTCCAATAGCAGCCAATCACAGCTGTTTCAGAAGGAATCAATAGAACAGGTACTCATTAAGGCTACGTCTATACTGCAGCACTATTTTGGGATATTGCGTCTTAACTGCAAGCCTGTTATTTCAAAACTAGCTGGACTTACCCGGCGTTGCTTGGGAAACCGGAGGAACAAAATTTAGAAAATTTAGGAAAGGAGGGGACCCTGAGCCAGGGGACCCCCAGAGCCAAAGATCCTGGGGGCTGATGGCTCCTGGCCCACACCTGACCCTCTGAGAGCAGCAGGACCCTCCTCCCCCCCAGGACCGAGCAGCCAGCCCGCAGGAGAACAGTATACAGTCATGCGGCCAGTAGCAAGGGGACTTCTTTGCAAGGTTGGCTCAGGGGTCCACCTGCCCTGCCTTGGCAAGCAAAAGCTCAGAGCTCACATCTAACCCTGATGGCTGGAACCAGACACAGAAGAGCCCCACTCACAGTACGAACAGCAGCTGGCTGGCTTCACAGCAGTGTAACGCATCGAGGGTTTAACCCGGCCCCTCCTCCCTGCGGTGCAGCAGGCACATGGATTCCTTCTGCGGATAAGCCCAGCGAGCTGAGCAGAAAGGCTGGCCTGCTTTGGTTTTGGTTTCTGGTGGGGGGGGCGAGGGTGGCAGGTAGGGAGCAACCCTGGGTGGAGGGGAGGTTACACGCTCCAGCTCATGCCTGGGGCTTCAGGTGCCACGGGGGGCAGGGCGGGACTCCGATCGGGTCCAAAAGTACCTTAAAACCTTTCTCCTGGATGAAAGGTTATCCCGTGCAAAGTTTAGTTGCGGTAGCTCTTATAGTGTCCAAGTTATAAGTGCACAAACTTACAAACATTCTCCTTTATATATTAGATAGGGTGGTACTTGGACAGATGTGGTGGAAGAAAATCAGATTCTCTGTCTGTGTGGGGCACAGGCTGGCAGTTTGGGAGGTGGCGGGGGAGGGGTGGGGAGGAGCAGGGCGCTGACTGTGTGGAGCACAGGGTGACATTTAAGGACGTGGCGGGGGAAGGGTGGGATGGAGCAGGGATGCTGTTTGTGTGGGGCACAGGCCGGCAGTTAGGGAGGTGGTGGGGGAAGGGTGGGTGGCAGCATGCAAAAGAGCTAACCCCGCTCCCCCTTCCTCCTTCTTTCTCTCCCCTCCTTGTGTCTGGCCCAGCTCCGGTTTTAACCGTCAGCGCCTTTTTCCACGCCGGCGTCCCTGCTGGCGCCCCTGCTCTCCCCAGGTCCACCTGCCTGCCGCTTTGCACACTGGCTGAGGAGCACCTGTGCCGTGAGGGCGGTCCTCTGCGCACTGCCTCTGCGCAAGCGCCATAGGCCCAGAACAGCGGCAGCCTGGGAGCGCATTGCTGCCGGTGGAGCTAGTGCAGGGGGGGAGAGGAGGGGGCCCCATCGCACCCTCCCACAGTACCTTAAAACCTTCTCCTGGAGGAAAGATTACCCCATGCAAAGTTTGGTTGCGGTAGCTCTTATAGTGTCCAAGTTATTAGAGCACAAACATATAAACATTCTCCTTTACATATTAGATATCACAGCTCACTATTCTGATGTCCCTGTAAACCTCATTCCACAAGGAGGAAGGGATGTTTCGGAATAGTGGGTTACTTCAAAATTTGGCACTGCATAGACAGTACCAAATTACAAAATAAGCTATTTTGAAATTGAATTGAAATAAGCTACACAATTTGTGTAGTTCAAATTGTGTAGCTTATTTTATGCTAGAGGTGCAGTGTATATGCACCCTAAGTGATCCACTGCCACCCATTCCCAGCTTCTGGCAAACAGAGGCTAGGGACAGCATTCTACCCATCCTGGCTAATAGCCATTGATGGAGCTATCCTCCCTGAATTATTTAGTTCTTTTTTGACCTGTATTAATCTTGGCCCTCACAACATCCTCTGGCAAAGAGTTCCACAGGTTGACTATGCGTTGTGTGAAGAAATACTTCCTTTTGTTTGTTGCCTATTAATTTTGTTTGGTGACTTTTAGTTCCTCTATGTTATGAGAAGGAGTAAATAACATTTCCTTATTTACTTTTGCCACGCTAAGTAAGCATGATTGTATAGACCTCTATCATATACCTCTTTAGTTAACTCTTTTTCTTACAGTGTTCTTAATCTCTCCTCATATGCCTCTAATAATTTGTTGTCCTTTTCTGAACATTTTCCCATTCCAATATATCTTTTTGACATGGGGTGACCACATGTGCACACAGTAGAAGTGTAACAACAGATACACTTAACACCAACACAAGATGTGAAAATAGGGTTCACCAAATTATTTCCTAGATGTATCTGCACACATCTGTCTCAGGAGACCATTAAGGAAACTGTCATCTTGTGACAAGGTCAAAGTTGAACGTATACTAAGCCTTCTGGATATGTTAGTTAAAGATATACCTTTGGATTCTCTGGAGTTCTTTTGTTCCCTCTAAACCTATCTTTGCATTTTGTTAGATTAAAAAGCATTTTGTTGTCACATACCTGTGTGTTTGTTTGCACTCACCACTCAGCAAAGGAGTTTGCACTTATAGGACACTGCATGGCACCAAGGAGCAACACTTGGTGAAGTGCACAGCCACTTTGTTCTCAGTTCAGTGACCTTTCTGAGATTCCCATAGGAAGGAAGTTACCCAAACTCACTTATGGTCTGACTTAAAGTCCCTGCAAAAGGCTTCAGTAGGATTTGGGTAATAGCTTTAATTAGGTGAGTTGACTATTTACATATCTATTAATTTTGAAAACTTGTGGGCTGGATGCGGTTCGCCAAGGTTAGCCCCTGGCAGATCATCATCACTGCAGGTACAGGCACTTGTTCTCAGCCAATGGGAGCTGCAGGAAGCAGTGTCCCGGTCTGCACTGTGGCCAATAGGAGCTGCAAGCCCCTATACCTGTGGAGACTCAGGTAAATAATGTGTTAGAGGCCCACAAAGTGTTAACTCTGGTAAACCATTCCCGGTCTCATTGCACAGCCATGCTAAATACATAGAAGCAAAGTATAAATAGCAATTTTTTATAACAGAAGTACCTTCACCTTTGTTTAGGCTATTGAGCAGCACAATAAGAGACAGGGGTACTTGGGATCATATTATTGCTATTAAATTATTTGGGAGGTAGAAAGGAAATTTAAAAAAAAAAATCTCATTGAAATCTATTAAAGAGACAACAGGTATTACTGGAGGATAATGAGATGAATGGAAAATTATCAAGGAGGGAAAGAATGAATAAAATAGCTGTGATGGAGTCAGGTATTATAGGAATGGAGGAAACTAGCACATTTCAAGAAAGAAATGGACAATTTAGGAATAGAGTTGATCATATGATGAAAACAATTCTTAATTCATCTTTCATTTGAAAATGTTTGTAAAAAATTGGGGTTTTCTTTCCCATATTTCCAAAGTGTTCACCAGCTCTATGAGATGAGCAAATAATGGAAGGAAAAATTATTAAAAAAAAAAATCACAGTCTGTTAAATATATTGGGCCAGAGTCTCCAGTCAGAATGGCAGAGAATGAACAGATGTAGCTTATTAATGGAATCCCCTTGTGCAGAAACTCTCTGTGGGCAGAAAGCTGGTGGAAATGGCTCCTGCATTAGTCTCCATCCCAAGCCATAGTTTAAAAGGAGAGAGATGTTGTGTCATGGATGGAGACGGGCCATGGTGTGTGTGAGCGACCAGGGAGCTTGCGAACAGGAACTGCTAACAGGGAGTTTGGAGAGCGAGTTCTCCAGGTAAAAGAGGAGTAAAAAGGGGACCCTTGTGGTAAGTGGCTGTCTGGAGTGTGTGTTTGTGTGTGGGAGTTATTTGCTGTGTGCTGAGCTTGTGTTTGTCTGTTGGTTGGTTTGTTTGTTTGCTTGAAGGAGCTTCTAAAGGTTTGAAATCTAGAAGCCTCTGTTAATTGGCTGAGCCTCAGTCAGGGGAGGCTACCAGAGCTATATAAGCCTGTGACTCAGCGACCAGGAGCTTGCGAACAGGAACTGCTAACAGGGAGTTTGGAGAGGAGTTTAGAGGGCACTAGTGACTTCTGGCCTTCTTTAAAACATAACTCTTATAAATAATCTATATTCCAGAGGTTTAAAAAGAATCCCAGTTTATACTTAAACTTATTCATTAGAAAAATGGAGACAGAAGCCCAGCAGCAGAGTGGGGGCTATCCTGTTTATTGCATCGAGTGTAACATGTATGATTACCTGCCCTGTGGGCGGCTTGCGTATGTGTGCACCCGTTGCAAGGAGCTCCTGACCCTCAGAGACCGAGTTCGGGCTTTGGAGGCCAGGGTGGCTGAACTGGAGGAGCTAAGGAGGTAGAGAGATATGTGGATGAGACTTTCTGGGACACTGTAGTACTGTCCCACCTCCAGTCTGAGCCCCAGTGCTCTTAAGGAGGATGAAAGTCTCAAGGGAACAGAGCATTCAATGGGAGCAGAGGAAACCATCCCGTGGTTGGGACCCTCCTCCCAGAGGATGTTGCGGTATCCTCTCGCACTGAGGATACCTCTGAGGGGAGGAATGCCAGTTCGGAAGAGGCAGGTGTTAGTAGTGGGTGATTCGATCGTTAGAAACATAGATAGTTGGGTTTGTGATGACCGGGAGAACCGTATGGTCACTTGCCTGCCTGGTGCGAAGGTTGCGGATCTCTCGAGGCATCTAGATAGACTTATGTGTAGTGCTGGGAGGAGCCGGTGGTCGTGGTACATGTAGGTACCAATGACGTAGGGAAGGGTAGGAGAGATGTCCTGGAGGCCAAATTTAGGCTGCTAGGAAAGAGACTGAAATCCAGGACCTCTATGGTGGCATTCTCGGAAGTGCTTCCAGTTCCACGCAGGGCCAGGTAGGCAGGCAGAGATTCAGAATCTCAATGCGTGGATGAGACGATGGTGTAGGGAAGAGGGTTTGGATTTATTAGGAACTGGGGACACTTTTGGGAGAGGAGCCTATACAGGAAGGATGGGCTCCACCTAAACCAGGGTGGAACCAGACTGCTGGCACTAAACATTAAAAGGCCGTAGAGCAGTTTTTAAACTGAGAGATGGGGAAAGCCGATTGGTGTGGAGATGCACGTAAATCGGAGAGACTTCTCTTAGAGGAGAATCCATTGATAGAGATTCTCTAAGCTGTAGTCAGAAAGAGAGGAGGAGAGGGCAAACCATGGGCCAGAGCAGACAAAAACCGTGTACAAAGGAATCCAATGCATCAGGGAAGGGCAGACAAATAAGCAGTGGCAAATTTTTAAAGTGCTTCTACACAAATGCTAGAGTCTGACTAATAAGATGGGTGAACTAGAGTACCTAGTATTAAATGAGGAGATTGACATAATAGGCATCACTGAAACCTGGTGGAGCAGAGGAAAATCTGTGGGACACAATCATACGGGATATAAAATATATCGAAAGGATAGAGCAGGCCGGGTGGGTGGCGGAGTAGCACTGTATGTGAAAGATAATGTAGAATCAAATGAAATAAAAATATTAAATGAATCAACATGTTCAATAGAATCGCTATGGATAGTAATTCCATGCTCCAAAAATAAGAAATTAGCAGTAGGGATATATTACCGACCACCTGACCAGGACAGGGATACTGACATTGAAATGCTGAGGAGATTAGAGAGGCTACCAAAACAAAGAACTCTATAATAATGGGGATTTTAATTACCCCCATATTGACTGGATACATGTCACCTCAGGAAGAAAGCGGAGATAAAATTTCTCAATGGCTTAAATGACTGCTTCTTGGAGCAGCTGGTGCAGGAACCCACAAGGGGAGGCAATTCTCGATTTAGTCCTGAGTGGAGCGCAGGATCAGGTCAGGAAATAACCGTTACAGGACCGCTTGGGAATAGTGACCATAATATAATAACATTCAACATTCCTGTGGTGGGAAGAACACCTCAGCAGACCAGCACCCTGGCATTTAATTTCAAAAGGAATTACACAAAAATGAGGAGGTTAGTTAAACAGAAATTAAAAGGCACAGTGACTAGAGCCAAATCCTGCAAGCTGCATGGAAACTTTTAAAGACACCATAATAGAGGCCCAACTTAAATGTATACCCCAAATTAAAAAACATAGCAAGAGACCTAAAAAGAGTCACATTGGCTTAACCACCATGTAAAAGAAGCAGTGAGGACAAAAGGTATCTTTTAAGAAGTGGAAGTCGATCCTAGTGAGATAAATAGAAAGGAACATAAACACTGTCAAATCAAGTGTAAAAATGTAATAAGAAAAGCAAAAAGATTTTGAGAACAGCTAGCCAAAAACTCAAAAGAAATAACAAAATGTTTTTAAGTACATTAGAAGCAGGAAGCCTGCTAAAAAACCTGTGGGTCCCCTAGGATCGAACTATAAAAGGCGCAATCAAGGGCGATAAAGCCATTGCGGAGAAACTAAATGATTTCTTTGCTTCAGTCTTCACGGCTGAGGGCGTTGGGAGATTCCCAAATCTGCACCGTCCTTTGTGGGTAATGAATCTGAGGAACTGTCCGGATTGAAGTGTCATTAGAGGAGGTTTTGGAACAAATAGAAAAACTTAATGTTAACAAATCTCTCGGGACGGATGGCATTCATCAAGGGTTCTAAAAAGAACTCAAATGGGAAATTGCTGAACTATTATCTGTGGTTTGTAACCTATCCCTTAAATCGGCTTCCGTACCTAATGACTGGAAGGTAGCCAACGTGACACCAATATTTAAAAAGGGCTCTAGAAGCGATCCGGGCAATTACAGACCGGTAAGTCTAACTTCAGTACCGGGCAAATTAGTCGAAACAATAGTAAAGAATAAAATTGTGAAGCATGTAGAAGAACATAATTTGTTGGACAAAAGTCAACATGGTTCTGTAAAGGAAATCCTGTCTTACTAATCTATTAGAGTTCTTTGAAGGGTTAACAAACATGCGGACAAGGGGATCCAGTAGATATAGTATACTTAGATTTCAGAAAGCCTTTGACAAGGTCCCTCACCAAAGGCTCTTGTGTAAATTACATGGCCATGGGATAAGAGGAAGGTCCTTTCTTGGATTGAGAACTGGTTAAAAGACAGGAAACAAAGGGTAGGAATAAATGGTAAATTTTCAGAATGGAGAGGGTAACTAGTGGTGTCCCCAAGGGTCAGTCCTAGGACCAATCCTGTTCAACTTATTCATAAATGATCTGGAGAAAGGGGTAAGCAGTGAGGTGGTAAAGTTTGCGGATGATACCAAACTGTTTAGGATAGTCAAGACAGAAGCAGACTGTAAGGGACTCCAAGAAGATCTCACCAAACTGAGTGATTGGGCAACAAAATGGCAAATGAAATTTAATGTGGATAAGTGTAAAGTAATGCACATCGGGAAAAATAACCCCAACTATACGTACAGTATGATGGGGGCTAATTTAACTACGACAAATCAGGAAAGAGATCTTGGAGTTATCGTGGACAGTTCTCTGAAAACTTCCACACAGTGTGCAGCGGAGTCAAAAAGGCAAATAGGATGCTAGGTATTATTATTAAGAAAGGGATAGAAAATAAGACCAGAATATCTTACTGCCCCTGTATAAAACTATGGTACGCCGCATCTTGAATACTGTGTACAGATGTGGTCTCCTCACCTCAAAAAGATATTTTGGCCTTGGAAAGGAGTTCAGAAAAGGGCAACTAAAATGATTAGGGGTTTGGAAGCGGGTCCCATATGAGGAGAGGTTAAAGCGACTGGGACTTTTCAGTTTAGAAAGAGGAGACTGAGGGGATATGATAGAGTGTATAAAATCATGAGTGGTGTGGAGAGAGGCGGATAAAGAAAAGTTATTTATTAGTTCCTAAATAGAAGAACTAGAGGACACCAAATGAAATTAATGGGTAGCAGGTTTAAAACTAATAAAGAAAGTTCTTCTTCACACAGCGTGTAGTCAGCATGTGGAACTCCTTGCCAGAGGAGGCTGTGAAGGCTAGGAATATAACAGAGTTTAAAGAGAAGCTAGATAATTTCATGGAGGTTAGGTCCATAAAGGCTATTAGCCAGGGGATAAAATGGTGTCCTTGGCCTCTGTTTGACAGAGGCTGGAAAGGATGGCAGGAGACAAATCGCTTGATCATTGTCTTGGTCCACCCCTCTGGGGCACCTGGTGCTGGCCACTGTCGGCAGACAGGATACTGGGCTAGATGGACCTTTGGTCTGACCAGTCGGCCGTTCTTATGTTCTTATGTTCTTATGAGGGAGCAGAGCTCCATGCCAGGGGAGGATAGACGTCAGAAGGCCCTGTAGAGACCTTATGTACTGAGATTAATTTTTGATGGTTATTGCAGATGAAGAAACTACACATTTACCATAGTATTGTGTTTAGCAGGCTGAAGTGTTTTGTTGCATTTTTTAGGTGATCAGCATTCTGCATCTCAATAGCTTAGCTTTTGGAACTAAAACTAACATTCCCCATCTCCTGTCTTTTCTTTTCTCAACAAGCTGTCATAATAAGGGCATGGTACATGCTCATCCTTATGTTAACTTTCTGGTGTTGAAATGCTATTCCCCTAGGATTGCCTTAACGCTAGCACTTGGCATATGCACAAAAGAAGGGAGAAAAGGATGAAGGACTGTTTTGTGATGAGTGCACACCTTGGAAATGAGACAGCTGAGGTTCATGCAATTTTAGCTAGAGCCTGAGATTGATAGCTTTCTGTATACACCTTGTTTTTAAAAATTCAGACTTAGTCTATATTTGATGGTTAAATGTACAGGATTAGGATAAATCTGTTAATGAGTGTGTGAAAGGTTAATATAGAACCCATGATTTATTTGGGGTTCTTTTCTCTTAGGGAAACTTGACCTTCGTTTGAAAATAAGCACTGCAGGATAGAGACCAACTCTGTCATGTCTGTGCAGTGTCTAGCATTATTCAGTGAGTGCATCTAGGCAATACAAATAATAATCTATGTATGTAGAATAGATTATCTGTAATGTATCCAAACTAATATCTGGCCCCTCTGTAGTGGAGGTCTCTGCTTAATAAATACTAATGAATTTTGCTTCTCAACACCCACTCACATAAATATAATTTCACTCATTTCACAGTCTGGAAAACGGAGCCAAAGAGATGTTGTGGCTTGAATGAAGTCACCCAAGAAATCTGTGGCAGAGCTAGGAAAAGAAGCCAGATTTAGCTCTTACTCCGATCTTTGGCCATTCGACTAATCTTATCTCAAATATTTGCTATTTATCAGTTCTGGTACCTCATAAGATTTCTGTATCTGCATATCCCATAACACATTTTGGGAACTGCAACTATTCATTAAAGATGAGACAATATTGCATATTAAATATCCACTGAAAAGTTTTTCCACTGTTTATATTTTCAAATTGACAGTGAGCAGTTATGATTTTCTCAAATGTATTATTATTTAGTTATTTATCATAAAATTCCTGGGAGTAGTCCTTGGTCTGTATATAGTCTGCAAACAAATGATTGTGAGTATTCTACATGTGAAATCCAAACTTTCCTCTGAATTGATTAATTTGTGCCACTTGACTGGAGGAGAGAAACTCATAGAATCAAGTATCTGGTGTAAATACTCAAGTCTCAAAATTTGTGTTCTGCAAATAATGTATAATGGACATTTTTGCTACTACAGTCATTCTCTAGAATGTCCTAAGAACATCAGAAGGATGTGAACATGAGCAAAATGAATCTTTTCTCATGTGTGAATATCTTGCAGTTTTTAAAATGTATTTATTCCATTTTGATGCTCAGAACATACTCTCTGCTTCTGATTTAGCTTCTTGTGAGGTCCAAGTTCACTTTCCTTGTCTCCAAAGCAGCTGTGATAATTCCCTCTGATAGTATCTAAATCCATTTCAGGATGTGTTAAATAAAAATCATGAACATGAAGATGATGCTAAGAAAACAACTCAAATAAAAAGAGGGGAGAGGGATTAGAACAAAAAGTGATCTTGCTGAATGAATCTCTGTATAGGTATGGGAAAGGGAACATCTTCTATTTGTGAGGCTCTAATAAAGTTTATAAGTTGATTGCTAAATAGATGCTATCCGTCTCCATCCAGTTAAGCACCACCATATTTTTGCTATAAAGGAAGCACTCTGCTGGAGGGGTTTGCAGGGTCAGGGGACCAGTTTGCATCAGGTGGTCAGAAACTCAATTGTTTTGGGAGGAAGCTATTAGGGTATGTCTACACTGCCACCCTAGTTCGAACTAGGGTGGCTAATGTAGGCATTCGAACTTGCAAATGAAGCCCGAGATTTAAATATCCGGGCTTTATTTGCATGTTCCCAGCGCCCGCCATTTTTAAATGCCCGTGATTCGAACTACCTGCCCGCGGCTACACGCAGCACGGACTAGGTAGTTCGAATTAAAGCTCCTAATTCGAACTACCGTTACTCCTCATTGCAGGGTGGCAGTGTAGACATACCCTTACAGAGATTCATCTTATAACAAACTGCAAGCTTCTTTAGCGAGGGTTTTTGAATATTAACGTGATCCTGAATACATAATGTATAAAGCAGTATTGAACATTATTGGCAATGCATGACCCCTCCTCCTCTGAAATTGTGATATAGTAAAATGGAGACTGTCCTTGTAATGGAAAAATTCAAAGTGACGATTGGTATTTTGTCTAATTTCTATCGTTCAGATTTCATGTGTCATAAAATATTGTCAGCGAGTTTTTGAAATGAAAAACAGGTATAGTTTCCTCGAGAAAATATTCACAGTTCCCCCATTCAGCCATTTTTCATTCAGCTCCAACGTTAGTTCATTTTGTCTCTAATGAACTCCTGAATGCAAAGAAGAATGTCTGTATCCATGCTTTGTTTGCTTTCAAGGGATTAAATAACTCTAGAATAATACCCTTTGCATGCTAGCTTGTTTCAATCAGCTATAGATGATCAGAGGAAAAGATTTTGCTCACCCTCAAACCAGTGTCCTGAGCCTACAGAAGTCACATGAGACCAGGTTTGATTTCTGTTACACCAGTTTCCTAAATTTAAACTCCAGTGACATCATTGGAGCTAATGGGGTAATTGAGATCAGAATTAGGCTATGTGGATTTGAAGACAATAGTTCCTAGTTTTAATGAAATAAATTCAGATGCATAGTAGCAGATAAATCAGATATGCAGAAATAGTTTAGCTATCTGTAACACCGTACCAGGATATTACTCTATACATGCAGTGTTGTGTAAGAAAAGACAATAAGGCATATAGATAGGGTGGTGTAATTGAGGTTGCTATAGGAACCTGTCTTGTGCCAGGGAATATCTTGACTGCTGTACAATTGAAATTTCAGTCACAGCTGCATTAATGTAATGTTTTGCATAATATGTGCCTAAATTAACTCTGTAAAGACTCCATTGACAGTAAGGCTGACACATGATTTGTTCACTATAGCATCACCTTTGATATAACATACCCATATAGTGCCAGTAGAGTTACCCCAAAGCAGGAAATTCTGTTGAGCATTTGTTTACTGAGCTGGGCTTCCAGCCAAAATGCAGTTTCATGGTCTTTGAAACTCAAGAAAATCTGGTGACATTAACAAGTGACTATAATGTGCCCTAGTATGAAAAAAGCCAGAGTATGTCTACATTACGGAAAAGATAGAAACAGCTGCAGTCAATCTTCCAGGGTTCGAATTAGTGGGTCCAGTGAAGACAGCTAATTCAAACTGAGAGGGGCACTCTGGTCAATGCAGTAGTCCTGTTTCCACAAGGAGTAAGGGAAGTCGAAGTGAGAGTGTGCTCCCTTCAACTTCCTGCAGTGTGGACAGTGCCACAATTCACGTTAAGATACTTCAACTTCAGTTATGCAATTAACATAGCTGAAGTTGCATATCTTAATTCAAACTTATCCCGTAGTGTAGACATACTCCCACAGATGATTTCCCAACAGCCATTAATTTCCTGCGAAGTCTTGGATAGATGTTAGTTACTTGACGTACGCTTTCTTCTGAAAAGAAATGTTATGAAAACAAAATGTGATGCTTTTCACAAAATAATTCTCAGAAGATGAGTGGCAGATTTTCAAGTGCTTGAATCCCATTTACACATCTAAAGGAATGATATGGTTTTCAAGAGTACTCTTGTTGGGAACAAGCAGCTCAGATTTTCAAGAGCTTGGTAGCTACAATTGGGGTTAGATTTTCAAAAAAGATCAGCTTCCATTTAGGCACTTTAACCAGTACCCAGAAGCTCCCATTATGACACATGTGGCCAGGTGTTTCAAAAGAGCAATTTTTGAAGTATCTAGTCCCAATCATTGGTGCTGTGCTCTTTTGAGAACGAAACAGATTTGTGTAACCCATCTCAAAGAACAGAGAGCATTGTATTAGCTACAGCTCGACTCAAAGTTAATAAACAGCTGGTGCCGTTCCATGCTATTGTGTTAACAAGGTGACCGTCACAAACACACGACTAATTTATAATTTTAAAGAGAAATCAAATGTAAAAAAGTTATCATGGAGATGATCTCTCTCTACACTTTGTATGGTGAGAAGCTAAATGTGACAGAATAATAGAACTATGTAGATGAGAAGGAACAGAGTGGATGTTGGATTTCGCTGGGCCATGTGGAAAGTGTCAGCTCTGGGCTCTAGGGACACATCTAGACTACATGTCTCCGTCGATGAAGCCATGTAGATTAGGGTTGTAGGCAAAGGGAAATGAAGCGGCAATTTAAATAATCACTGCTTCATTTAAATTAAAATGGCTGCCGTGCTGTGCCGATCAGCTGTTTGGCGGCACAGCGCTGTAGTCTGGATGCTCCGAGGTCGACATCAAAGGCATTTGTCGACCTCCCCATTATGCCTCGTGGGATGAGGTTTATTGGGGAGGTCGACAAATGCCTTTGATGTCGACCGCAGAGTGTCCAGACTACAGCGCTGTGCCACCAAACAGCTGATCGGCACAGCGTGGCAGCCATTTTAATTTAAATGAAGCTGCAATTATTTAAATTGCCGCTTCATTTCCCTTTGCCTACAACCCTAATCTACATGGCTCCGTCGACGGAGCCATGTAGTCTAGATGTGCCCTAGGAAGGGGCAGGGCCTTAGGCAGAATGGAGGAGGAGGCTGGGGGGAATAGCCTGCCCAGCCAGCCCTTCAGCACTGCCCCGTGTGTGATGCTTGGGGCTCTGGCATCAATTTAAAGGGCCCAGAGCTCCATCTGCTGCTGTTGCTGCTGCAGCAGGGCAATGCTGGAAGCCTCAAACCCTTTTAAATCACTGGGCACTGGGTCAGTTGCTCCTTTCCCATCATCAGGCCTGAGAATGAATGAGTTACATAGTGGTTAATCTTCTTCTTCTCCTCCTCCTACTAGGCATTATTTTCCCCAAGGCTACTGCACTAGTTCTTCATTGTTATTGCATAAGAAATCTAAAAATATCAAAAGAGTTGATCAGCAGAAGAGATGGAGAAAATGAAATAAAACAGCATGTAAAATAAGACATAACGCCAGGAGAAACAAGTTAAAAAGTAACAACAACTACTTTTCCAGCTGGCATAACATGTTTTTTCACACCATGTGGCAGTAGTCTAGTGTGGTTAGAATTTCCTGTGTGTTCCATAAGAAAACAACGGCAGTCATTGTTTTTACCTTTATCTTGGTGCAAATGTTAGTCCTTTCTTTGGTAAATATGGGGAAAAGAACATGTTTCATCACTGTATGTGGTTTCAAAATAACCAAAGGGCATGGAACTTTCAGTACTAATAAGTTAGCAAACTGTCAAAATGATGGCAGTAATTCTCATCTGTTGACACATCTCAAGGATTTAATTTGCCAGCAGGAACTACACACAGAACATTTTATAAGTCATATCCAGTAGTAGCAGCTGCAACATAGCTTGTCAAGAATTCTGACTTTGGTAATAAAAGGGTGTGACCTTCTCAAGACCTGATGATCTCATAAGTCACAGTTATTTTAATGCCAACAATGCTTAACTGAAAAAATATTTGTTAGGCACTGCTGCTGGAAACAGACTATCAGGCATAAGGGTAGTTGTGCTGGACTGTGTAGAAAAACAACAGATTGTTACTGAGTGCCACCTTATAGTATGAAGAGTCCCATTGGTTGAAATGGAATTATTTAGTAAGGTACTACCCAAGCTCAGTAAATGTATTTGAATCTGGCCCAGGTTCAAGGTTTCATGAGCATCTCAAAGTATTTTTTGAGGGTTAGATTCTGATACCCTTACTCAGACTGTATAGTATCCGAGGCTACAAACCGGCTTATTGAAATAAAAAGGGCCAATTGCAGAGTAAGATACTGACCAACATGAGTAAAGGGATCAGGATCCTGCTCACAGAATTTTGAGTTTCACAAACTCGTTTATTTCAGAGGCCCGCCGTTGTCAGATCCATTGTATTACAGTGCACCCTGCCTGAAGGTCTGGAATGTGTGAAGAGCCCTATTTCCTATCCCACCTCTCTGTTCTAGAGCCCTGACTCTTAGATTTCGGCAGACCTAGGGCTCCTCCATTTCTGCTGCTACCTTTGCAGAGTCAGGGTGATGGTTATTTAATTTCCCATCTCCTTTTGGCAGAAGACCTATTCTGTTTATGAGGGGCCAGGAAGTAGCAGAGCTACAAAAAAGGATTACCAAGAACTTTTTGTTCTTCCTACCTTTTTTTATGAAGAATGCTGCAGAAGTTGTGCACACCATTATAGCTTGTTTACTATAAAGTTTGAGGTAATTACAGCAGATTTTTTAAAAGATGCTTTCCTCAAAGAACAGCAAGTGGGATATTTGAAACATTTTGTCTGGTCTGGCTGATGCCCCTCTCTTTAAGGAGTCTGGGATGGAGATGAATATATTGCACTGAACCATATCATATTAGTCATCCACAGAGGCAGGGTATTCATAAAGACTGTTTGCATTTGAGAGCTGAATGAAATGATTCCAAAACAGGATAATCAGACAGTCTTTCAGATAAAAGCTGTTATTTAAAAGGAACCAGAAACAAAATGATGCTCTCCACACAAACTTTCCTCACATTATTAACAAAGAGATTCCTATGCACAGTGGTCACTGTTAAATAACTCTTGTTCAATGCATTAGAAACAAGAAGCTCAAAAAGTTGCTCCAGTATTGGGAAATCTCCAGCTGGGGTAAAAGCTAGTGAATAATCTCTCCAGCCCCTAAGCCCAATCCTACCCATCCTCTCTACCCACTTGGGTTATCCTTGGCCAAAAAAGTGGCCTCTAGTTGTTACAACCCAGCAAAATGTATAGCAGCACTGACACTGCTCTAATTTACACCTAGGGACAAGCCTTTTCGGCACTTCACCACAGCAGCTTTTGATGTTGGGGCTGCAACCCCACTGCCTGTCTTTCCTCAGGGCAAAGCCATTGAGGGCTATAAACATGTGACTCACTGTCTGGTTCAGTCCTTGGTGGCTTGGTGAGATGTGGTAGGCTCGCCCTCTGTCATGTTCCTTTCTGATGGGCAATCTAGCCCTGCTGTGGTCTGCTTCTTCTTGAGACTCACCCCTTCAGCCAAGACACATATAGGCTCACCCATTTTGGGGTAAACCAGCAGCTCAGCAAGTAATGATCCTTCAACTTCACATTGGACCCTCCATCCAGAGAGGGAGAGAAGAGTTTGGTAGTCCTTACTCCAGGTTCCACTACGCCTTCTTCAGTGGGCTGGTTGGGGAACCTAGGTCCTCTCCACTGGGATCCAGTCCTGGGACCCTTGAATAATCTGCAAAGGCCTGACTACACAGGCCCATTGCTGTCTCCCTTAACCACTTCCCACACTGCCCTGTCCTTGGCCTTTGATACAACCTCTTCCTTGTTTGTGACTGCACTTTCACTAAGGCTTTGTCTATACTACACAGCTTTTAGTGGCACAGTCATGTTGACATGATCTTGTTGGTAAAAGTCGAGCAGTGTAAACGTTGTTTGTTGGCACTTTTGCAGACAAAATACTTCCACCCCCTTCAAGCGGGGTTCACACTGTTGACAAAATGAGTCATATACACTACCACTTGCCATGACAAAACTTTTGTCTTTTGTTGCGTGTGTATTTGTATGTGTTTTTAAGACCCACGAATGACAAAATTGGCAGCATAGACGAAAGCTAAACTTCTGCCAACTTACTGCAAGGCTTCTTAGCTCTTTCCTGGTTTTGCTGAGAAACAGTATTCCCCGTGGGACAGGAATCTTCCTGCTCCCTGCAGGCCCTTACACTACAACACAGAGTCCTGAGCAATGTTCCTCTAATCTTCTCCATGGATGTGCAGAATAATTTTAATGCGCCACTGAGGCATTACGAATGTGCATCACCAATGGAAGCACAAACCTAGCTGTGGTTGCTTTGCTAATCAACCAGGCTATATTGGAATTTCTCTTCAGTGGCTGGACAAGCTCACAGGTTACAGGGAACACTGGTCCTGAGTAGACTCACTCTGTGCTATTCCTTCCCTACTGCCTTGGGTTCTTTGTTGCACACATACTCTCCTTTATGGAGGCTCTGTCAGCAATCCCACACAATTCCCTAACGTCAGTTAGGTTTCTCTTACTGAGAGAGAACCAAGAGATCCTGCAGGTGTACCAGGGTGAGGGTGATTGAATCGACAGGTTCTCATTAATCTCTTCATACCCAGTATGGGGTTGGTACACCTCATCATAAGGACATAGTAGCATGCATGTCTATGGGCTTTCTTTGATTAATCTGTCTCAGAAACCATAATCCCCCTCCTATTTTAATGCTAGTTTTAAAAATGAATATGTAATTAACTTGTAGTTCTAAAACATGAAATCTTTTATTTCACCCTCAAATGTTAAAAGTTTTCCTTCTGATTATTAAGTAAAAAATGCAGCCATGTTAATGCATTATTAAAAGTGCATGGGGAGGAGAGGAAATAGATTCTTTCAAAGAGTAAAGCTAAAGAAGAAACAGCTAGGGCTAACTTGTAGCTACTTTCCAATCAAAGCTCTCTTTGTGCATTTTTAAGCATTAGGAAGGGGACCAATGCCTCCCTAAATATGATTTGTTTAACTTGCCTATTTAAATACCTAACCCTTTTATTTATTTATTTTTTGCTTGTCAATTTCACATGTCCAAGATTCTTAAAATAGACTAGTAATTTTGGACCCCAGGGGTGCCCACTCAAAAGGGCGTAGAATGAGCACATTCTGAAGATACAGCTTTTTTTTAGGCTGTCTGAGGTTGGGTCCCCCAGAAGTGGAAACATATGAGATCTCTAATAACGCTTGAAAACCTGGTCTTGTTTCTTTGTGACACTAACGGGAGTGTTTTTAAACTAAGGCACTTTCTGATCACTTGGAATAAAATGTCTTTTTCACTCAGATACATTATTTTTATTGGAAAGCACAATTCTAGCTGCGTCTGTTTATTTGAGCTGTGTGTAAGATACAACAGATTACAACTGGATGCTTAATTATACCACTATGAAAATGAAGGTAAATACATCTGAGATTTGCCAGATGCCTTTTGAAGTGAGCAAATGTGGGGGTTTTTTTTGAGAGAGAGCCCAGTCCCATAAGGCTTAATCACATGGGTGGTCCTATTAATTTAAAATGGGACAGCAGGCAAGAGAAAGGACTACCTGCATGAGTAGGGCTGTCAGGGTCATCTCCAGAGAGTTGGTCCAATAAAAGGGATGAAAATAGAAAAAGTCAAAGGGCAGGAGATAGGACTGGATTTGCAATTCAAATTTAAATCCTTTAAAAATATTACAGCTGCAGACATCCTGAAGGATTTCTGCACTAAACGGTTCCATTTTTGTCAGCATCAGACTGTTTGTGCTTAGTATAATTCAATATTAAGACCTGTCTACTCCTTACTCTCAAGAGTACTGAAGGTCATAGTGCATATCACAGTTCTTTGTGCAGATTTCTGTTAACATTGAATTAATATGTTTTGTTGATATTTTTATTTTCCTTACAGACCAGTAATTAGGACTGGATTGTGATACACTAATTTACATAAAACTGTACTTCACTCCTTGAGCAATGAGAAGACTCAAGAAGAAAATTACTACTTAGTATGAATTTACATTATGGGGCATAGTGGTTGTATTAAATTAATGGAAATTTTGCCATTCTACCCTGTCCCTTGGCCTTTTGTTATTGGGCCAAATAATGGTCTTCTTACTCATGTTAAATTCTACTTAACATCATGAGCAGTCCTACTGAGGTCAATTGGATTACTTTCAGAGTAAGGGTGTATTCTGTGTCAATAAAGGAATCACAATCTGGACTGATGAATTTAATGCTATCCCTATGCCAGTGCATGATACCAACAGTTAGGAAATGAAGGGGCTGATCTTGCAAAGTGTCGAGCTCCTGCTTTGAGATACAGAACTCTCATCACTGCTTCTGACTGGAATGAAAGTTGGTGGTTCTCAGCATTGTCTTGAAGGTGTTCAATGAAGAATTGGAAGTAACTATAAAGCATGACAATTTAATTCCTGCAAACACATGCTCATCTATTTTTTCTATTTGACACACAAGGTGGCAGTGCGCTGCATGGTCATTTTGTTTACAGTTCTTTTATGATATTTGAACATTAGCACTTTCTGATGAGCTGCGCTAGATTAAATATAAATGACTCCAAATGTTTACAAGTTTTCAGAAAACCTGCCTAGGGCCAGAGGTCAACGCGTCACGGAGGGCTGTATCTTGTAGGGTGCCAAGCACCTCTTATGGCAGGTTGAACATCCTCATCTTTCACTGAACATCCTCATCTTTCAACTGGATTTGACAACATTCAGGACCTCACAGGACATGCATGGAATGTTGCAGGATCAGTCCTTTGGATTCCAAAATGCTGGTGAACTTAACTGATGAAATGGGCCCTGTCCATGATTCAGAACCTATGATTCCTATTAGCACCTTTATGTAAAGACTCACTAGAGACCTGTATAGGCAATGGGATTGCCTAATACTAACACATTTAGAAGTTCCTTTCAGACTTGGCAGGAAGACCATTGCACTTGCAAAATATTTTGGCTTCTGCTGTAGATGATCTGACATATGTCCAGAACAGTAAAACAACAATAAAAGATATTCCAAACCCAGGACTGACCTGGTGTAATTGACTGAGTATTGAATTAGGAGCTCAAAATTCCTAATGCTATATTCTAAGCCAGGCTTTGCCACAGTCTCGTCACATGGCTACAGGAAAGTCACTTAATTTTCTTGGCCTTCGATTTCACCATCTGTAACAGGGAATAATGATTCTTATTTACCTATCTCTCAGGGAGATTGTAAGGGTTAGTTAATGGTTTTATAATCCAGTCTATATTATTGTTGTTATTTACCTTTTCCTTTTTAATGCCAACTGCCAAAATTAACCAATAAACTTTTTATCTTCTAGTTTCTCTGCTTCTGGATGAAAACAATATAAAATACACTATCACTAGTTATCTGCCAATTTGAGCATACATGCGAAGGAATGTGAAAGAATGGCACAGCTGACACTAGCAAGAGATCCCCTTTGTATCTACTGTCACTTGCTGTTTGATGTCTACTCAAGTTTTACGAAACTTTCTGCTCTGTCATGAGGCTTGGAAGGTCATGTCAAAGCAAATGAAAAACACCATTTAAAAAACCAGTGTATCTTTCTTCTGTTGTACAGAACACTGGATTCTTGAAGATAAACATGCTGAACACAATGCCAGCAGAAAAATAAATGACAAAATATTTTTCAGAGAGAACAAATAGAATAGCAAGTCCTTGGCATCTTTCCAAGGTTCAGCTATGAAATTCTCACAGCTGCTATTTACCTGTAACTTCATATGTTTTTTCAGTTGAAATTATTTGCTTTTTTGTTTTGCCTTGTTAAAAAATGTCTGGGGGGGAGGAGGAGGTGCAAGGCCCTACTGATGGGTAGTTCAATTTATGTGTAATATGTTCTGGTTTATGGATTATTGTGATGTTATATCAAACCCCATGGACAGTGCCAGAACTTCAAGCTCTCATTTCACAGTCTGATACTTAATTGCTCAATAAATGCACTATGGTGAAAACCTTTATTATTAGCAACTGTTCTACTATTTGGCCTAGACTTCAACAAGCTACATTATATCCTTATTTGTCCAATCTTTCTCAGCCATCAGATATTTTGGTAAAGTAATTGTCACAGTCTCAGTAATTGCACCTCTTTTCTTCCTCCACCAAAGGCACCATCATAAAGATTTCCAGCTCACAGTGGTCACCTCTCCTGGGCTCAAACCCATGTTTCTCTTCCTTCCTGGCCAGGGTTGTTAAGGCTGCATAGCTGCTTGAATGACACTCCAGCAAGCAAGACTACCTAAACAGGCCAGTGCCTGCTTTCTCTCCAAAGGCTATAACTGCAGTCATAATTAATCAAACAGCTTCTTTTAAGCAAGCATATTTAGTCTTAAGGTAAAAGCATTACCCAAAAAACTAATTAAAGGAATAAAAGAACCTGCACACATACTAAAAAGCTTACTAGAGATCATCCCTCATTCTAGCTTAGGGCTCTGGTAGGTTTCGGTCCTTCTACACCCAAAACTGGCTTTTTCTCATTGTTATTATTTCATATTCATTTTAGATTCAGAATTAGAATGAAGTCTGGACAGATCAGTAATTTTTTAATTTAGTTTGGGCTTTTGATCTTGGCCTTTCATAAGTAATCACCAGACAATAATCCCTCTTCTCAGTGTGTAGCTTCAAAAGTATGGATTTTTGCATAACTGGAATAGGGTAATTTGCATTAACCACTCCTTGTGGAATCCTCTGGAAATCCACTTTAATACGTATTATTCCAAAAGTCCATACTTGTCCAGTACATTTTCAACATAGTTTTTGAATTCTCAGTTCTTACATCCATCACATCTCCCCAGAGAGAAGTTACATATAATTCCAGCCCACAAAAATATATAAACTTAATACAATAAAGTTTTTCAAGGATACTGTAGGAAATTGCTATATCTGTCAAAGTGATTTCTCAAAATGATATGACTATTGTACTTTATGTAGCCTTTGGCTTTGATACTTGAATTCAATCCAAACTAAAGCTGTCAGTTCTTTTAAACTATAGGTGTGAAAGCAACAAAAAAAGAAATCTGTTAGCATCAAATGAATTAGTATTCTGGAATGGGGTGCAGTAATACAGAAATAATTTGAGGTTGCAATCATATAGTAATGAAGTGCAGTTTCAACTTTACAGGGATAGATAAAATTTAGAGTTCATATGATAATACAGTTGGTATAGGACATTGGGAATCAAACATACGTTTGTTTCTAAAGATCTTCAAGATAAGACTATGATTTTTTTAACACATAGGTAATTATTTTTTACCTTTAATAGCCTTTTTTTCCTTCTTCATGGGCTGGACAATATGTCTGAGAACCAAGGACAATGTAACAATTGCATTTTTGGAAGTCTGAAAAGCATCAAAATTGTGGCCTTCAATGCAAAGTTATATTATATGGGGGAATTTCTTGGCTTTTTCCAAGGGACAAAATAATGCTACACTTGACTTTGAACAGGCAGGATCCTCAGCTCCCAAGAGAGAAACCATTCCACTGAGAGCACAGGAGCAGCATCCCAGAGACAGCAAAGGCAGAGGAAGAAGGAACCCTGAGGACCTGCTCATTGGCCTGGACAGGAGGAAACAAGAGCAATTTGAGCTTCTCAGGACCTGGGAGAACTGGGCTTTTTAGCAGGAAGAGACTGATGGATCAGTTTGTGAAGCAGGAGGCATGCCATTGAGAATGGGGGTATTCCCTATTAAAAGGCTAATAGAACTGGTAGCTGAACAAATTCACAGAGAAAGTCTACACTGCAATTAAAGAGCTGTGGCTGAACTGTCAGCTCACTCAGGCTCACAGGGCTTGGGTCATGGGGCTATACAGTTGCAGTGTAAATGTTCAGGTATGGTCTTTGCCTTCACAATGTTATGGAGTGCACAGCATATGAGTTTATGTGAGCTGTGTTGGCTGCACTGGTATTCAGACAGGTGTGTAAGCCTGTGATGGGGCGGACAGAGCTGCATCTTCCACTGGAGGCCATTCAGCTCCCTGGCCAGCAGCGGGGACAGTGGAGAGGACCTCCAAGCAGGGCAGAAGAGCAGCCGGCCCTGCAGCCAATCAGGGTTCAGCAGCCTGGTATATAAGGAGCTGCTGAGGGATGGTCAGTTAGTTCCTTCCTGGAGCTCAACCTGGCCAGAACTCTGGGCTGGCTGGGAGCATCAGCACCTGGGCCAGCTCTGAGTGGGAGCTGGACCTTTTCAATGAACCAAGGCTAGCTCCTGCAACAGGAGGCTAGCCTGTGGCGGCATGGAAGAACCCCGGGCAAGGGCGGAACCCTGGACCTTGACCGCCAATTGAACTGTATCTCACCCCGAGTGGGCGAGGTCATTGTTGTGAGCCCCCTTGTAGCCGCTAAGGGGCACTCGCTGACAGGATTGAACCTGTTACAAAGTCACATGAATGAGATTTCAGCCTATTAAACAGTGAGTCCAAAGCCATTGTTCAGCTACTGAGTTTGTAACTGATTTCCTTTTTTCCAGCATCATTGACATTGGGATATGGTTTCATAAGCAAGTTAGGAGCAGGTATGCATGGTGACTTAAAATAACATTTGGCAGAGACACACTATACAGGACCACATCATTTCTGGTGAATAAAATAACTTCTTCCCCCTTTAAGTACATTCCTGATCTTCTCAGCACACTTTTGTCATGAGCCTTTCCAAAGTTTCCCATGTTGGCATTCATGAATCTGCCTCTGTGGTCCACTAAGCCTTGTAGAATGAGTGAAAAATAACCTTTTCAGTTCACATGGTTACTCACCTCATCTAGTGGGTGAAGTGATGGGATGTAAGTACCATTGATGGGCCCTGCACCAGTTCTGAAACCATCTTCTCTGAAATATAGCTTTTATTTCTGGAACTTTTCATATGGAAACCTGCTATAGTTAGAACATGGTGTTAATTGTCTCACAAACCTTCACCGCCATGACTCCAACAGTAGATTTTCCAACCCAGCAGTAATTTGTAGCAGTCTAGTTTGTGAGTTTTCACAGGACAATAACCACCTACTTTTGCACCAGTATCACATCCCCGAATCAAGTGTTCTGCCGCTACAGGTTTGGTTCAAGCTCCTCTCATCAAGGAAGGTGAGTTTTGGAAGTCTGAAGCCACTGCTGGTCATTCTAAGTTTCCAAAACAATAGTGATCCCACTATATTACTTGTTTTCCTGCATCAGAAGTGATGGTCATCACATCTGGACCATGGGATCTTCAAGGTCAGCCATTTTTGTTGTATCAAAAATTCTTACCACATTTCATCCAGCATTTTGCTTGATTGCCTGTTCCACTGCATGGACATTTGTCCCTTAATAAGGAGTGGGAGATTAACCGGATCACCCTGCAATTGTTTCATGTCCTCCACCCAATTTGGCAGAAGGGAGACATGAATAGGAACTGCCATCAGCAAATGCATGAAGACAGGACACAGGACCAATAACAAACTGCAAAGTGGTTCCTGGAATGTTTCCCTGTGATGCATACAATCCTGGGATACCAGCCCTGAAATGGTTGTATCAACATTACTAAACAATAGCATCAGTGTGGGCATGAGTATATACCAGTATTGTATTTGTGTCCAGCACAGCATATGTAGTTACTCAGGGTGTGTTTAGACTACACCTCTCTGTCAACAGAGAGATGTAGATTAGGCACATCGAAATTGCTAATGAAGCCGGAATTTAAATATCCCGTGCCTCATTAGCATAAACATGGCTGCCGCTTTTTTCGAAACGGAGCTTTTTTGAAGAAAAAAAAGGCAGTCTAGACGCGGATCTGTTGAAAATAAACCCTTTTTTGACAGATCCTGTATTCCTCAAAAAATGAGGTTTAGAGGATCTGTCGAAAAAGGGTTTATTTTCTACAGATTTGTATCTAGACTGCCGGGGTTTTTTTGAAAAAGCTCCATTTCGAAAAAAAGCGGCAGCCATTTTTATGCTAATGAAGTGCGGGATATTTAAATCCCTGCTTCATTAGCAATTTAGACTTGCTTGATTTGCATCCCTCTGTTGACAGAGGGATGCGGTCTAGACGTAGCCTCTGTGTGTGTATAGGGAACGTGCTTGAGCTTATACATGGTCAAGTAACTGAGTATGGGCTCCAGTGTATATACAGCCTAAAAGTTTGAAGAAGGAAGAGTCAGGTAACCCTGTTAACTTGAAAAATAAAGGAACTAATTGTTTGTAGAAGTGTGACAGCTGTTACCATGTTGCCATGTTGATGCATAAAATTTACTAACAAAAGGAAGGTAGGGCCAGTAATCTCTACTATCTTCCTGCTACTCACCTTCCTGAATACAGTCCCTTGTAGTTATCACAATACTATTGCCACATGTGAAGGAGGTGAAAAAGGGAGTCAGAGCCAAAGTGTTCCATATTGAGCTAGCTGGCACTTCCACCATGACAATGAAATAAAACGAAAACAAACTAAAAAAGTAAAAGAGTAATTAAAGAAAATCAGCTCATCTCTCTGCACTTTGAAACTATAAATATGACATTATTAAAAATGGGAGACAGTACTCCACTTATCACCTGTGAATTCATAAAGAACCTTGATACTAATTTGCTTTACATGTTTTTGTTCGGTTGTTTAGCTATTTCCTGTAACACACTAATCTTCACACTGAAAGTGTAAATATAGTTATGGTTTTCCAATGTTTTCCCCAAAGAATTTGTCACTTCATAGTTAGATTGTTCTCAGAACTTTAATTCACAAAAAACTGAAAAACATTTTTGCAACTAAAAATCCCATCAGTTTTTAACCAATGCCCAGCATTCCAATTTTTAACCTGGTTTGATTTGAAATAGCCAACATAGTAAACCTACAAAACTGTGGTTCAAATTGTTAAATGTCAATAGAGCCCTCGCTAGAGTTGTATCATAAAGTGGTGCTGCAAAATATTGGGGTTTGCTCACCCTATGTTTTTGCATTCATCTATAAAGTACTGCTGTTGATATTGCTTCAAAGTGGAGACAATTTTTCTTTAAGGCTATGGCATTTGCTAGACCTGCATAGAGCTGAGTTTCAGAGCTGATTCTTTCAATTATGGTTCTCAGCAATGTTCTTTCCAGGATATTGCTTTTTTTGGCTACTAAAAAAACTGAATACAAATGGATTGTATGCAAGGTGAACCATAAAGGAAAAAACCCACAGTTATTGGCCTTAAAAACCATAAACTGTCAATTTAATACTTTATATTTCCTGAATGTCCTGATATATATTGCTTAGAATACCAACAGAGGAGTCTGAAAATATTAAACCTATTAAACAATACAGAATAGCCTTTTATGTATTTCAAAACACTGTTGTGGTTCTGATTTTAAGGACAAATTAATCCCATTTTTTCAGTCACCACAGAACACCCTGCCTTTACCTCTGGGTAAAAAGCAAACAACTCTGAATCTACCACTATTCATATTAATTTCCACTGTGGAGACTGTGTACTCTGTAAAAATGCTTCACATGCTGCCTCTTTTTTCCCCCACAAAGATGCACAGCCAGGAAAGAACATGCAAATAGGATGTCAGCAATACATCCTCATATGGGATGAAATCCTGACCCCATTAAAGTCAATAAGCGTTTTGAGACTGACTTCTGTGGGGTCAGGACTTCACTCATGGTATTTTTTCTCTTTTTACTTCCTTAAAAAGTACACAGAATCTAAAAGAGCCAGGAGGCTGGTATAATGATAAATACATTGAACTGTTTAAATATAAAAACACTGGAAGAAAGATATAGCTATGGACAGATAGATAAATACACACACACATACACACTCTTTGCTGTATAGTTTGAGCATATCAGACTCTTGTGATTTTGTGCTTGTGATTTTTGCTCCACAAAAATGGACAATCTCTCTCTCTTTTTTGCACAATTCAGTGAATTCTATATTAACCAATTTATAAAATTATACTACTTTATTTTGATACCCATTAAGCTCCATAAGTACCTGAGTATATTGCCATCAGAGATACTTTATAGCTATTTTAATCTCGGTAGAAGATAATTTGTTTGTTCAGCATTAAAAGCATGCCAGCTTGGAAAGCCTATTTCTGGCTGATTATCAATCTACTAATCATTTTCAAAATCTAAAATTGCTTTGTATCTGAATACAGTGCACTACTCAACAAAGGTTGTCCTCCTCACATAATTAAGAGTCAACTCTGAAATAAAATAGCATTGAGAGAATTAGAGATGAGCCAGAGAGAAACGAGTCTGGGCTGCAATTTGTCAGCCAGACATCCTGGTCCTTTAAAACAGTGCAAGTGGAATGTTTGTTAAGCAGAAGTTGCCCATTGACTAGAAGTAACGCATTTAAAATAGTAACAGTGGACCTGATCTTTGGGAAGTGCCTTTGTTTACCAATGCAGCTTTGGCTTTGTGCAAAGGTGCCATCTTTCCTATACCCTGATTTTGGGGCTGCTGGATGCCAGTTCAGTTCCCAAACTGCTCTAAATTACACCCAGTGTCCAATGCCACAAGAGGCTGAGGCTCACTAGAGTATAGGGATGTGCATGCTATGCCCACTTTCCTTTGCTGTGCCCATGGAGGGGGCAAACAGAATGGCATAGGAGCTACTATGCAGGGATGCTGGAACAATTTGTATAGTGGGGATCCTGAGAGCCATTCAACTAAACTACACACCCTGCATATGATGGAAACCACTTCAAGCCAGGGGAGTGCTGCCACATGCCCAGCACCCCTAGTTCCACCACCAATGCTTCTATGATGTCTCTTTGCCCACTGAGGATTCCAACACATAGCACAAATGGGCCCTGATCTTGATCGGGGTCTCTGGGATTTACAGTACTATAAATAATGGGCATAATGATAATAATTAGGCAAGTCACAAACTATCACTAACACTGTGTAGAATAAAATTGTATCGGATTTTGAGAGAGATTACTGATGCCAGCAGCATTCTCCTTTTAACACGAGGGAACATCTCTTAGACAAATAGAACCCTTCAAAATTTGGGGGGGGGGAACCCTCTTTAAGTGCAGTCTCTTCAGTACAACCTTATGCACTAACAATTCCTATGGACGGGGAGTGGGTGGACCTTGATGGACAAAGCCAGGATAGTGGTAAATCAGCCGGTGGGTAAATTATGCAAATGGGAAAGGTTGATGGTTGCCCATTATGAAACTGCATATTCAGTACTGGAGTTACACAAGGAAGATGTGTACACCTCTCTGATGGGGGAATGGCTATGATTCTGGCCACTGTTAGGGAAGGAATGTTTCACAATCTGGAGGAATCTAACAAGGTTGGTGAAAGGGCAGCTAAGCAAATTGCTAGAGCCTTATGGTGGCAAGTCCCTAATCATGCAATGATGGGGTGGGGGAGGATTATTTCATTGATAAATTAGAACTGGAAGTGGATTAGGAGAACACATCTCCTGAAGATGGGGAATGCAACCAGGAGCTGCTAGTGGCTGCTTAAGTGAAGACACAATCCTTTCTTATCAGCCTATTCAGCCCTGGTACAAAAGGAGGACAATGGACTCCCAGAAACAGTGCAAGGATCAGGTTAACAGGTCTGGGGGCTGATGAGAGCCCATCACTATAGGGAACAGATTACAAAGGAAGAATGACCTGCACTGGCTGAGAGGTTGCCAGATATGTTACTCAATAGAGTTGCAGTTTGGATAAGCCACATTCCTGGTGCCTTGTCTTTCTTCTTGCAAGTGTCTGAAACTACTGGCCATCCCATCTCACAGACAGATAAGTCAGTTTGAAGGACATTGAATAGATTTGTAATTATTAATGCTGTTATTTATATTGTGGTAGGACCCAAAGTCTCCATTCTGAATCAAACCCCCCAGGGTTGGGTGCTACCCAAATATTTATAAGCTAACACCTGAACTATCTGACTTGAACTTCTTCATTGCGTAAAATCACAGTAACCAAGACAATTGCTATTAAGCTCAGGTGTATACTGCACAAGGAAGTGAAAGTTAGATTATCATTGTTCTGGTGGGAGTTTTGTAGGTATTACCAATACAGTGCACTTGCCCTCCTGTTAGCTGTTCAAGTATTTATTTGGCTTACTAGATAATAACATGAGCTTAGTTTTAAGATTCCTTAATATGAATTTAAGGTATTAATAGCAGCAAATTAATTTTCTTTCACACTATAATACTCCAATTTGAGAGAGACTTCACCTAGCAAAAGAGCATGTTTGATGTTTCCTGACATGCTTTAATGATTGTTACTTTAATCTAAAATATTTTGGGTTGCATATGAACAGGTATCATCCTCTTCATTGTCCTCATCAGGACTGGATGGCAAATCAGTTGTAAGTCAGTCTTTCTGTGCTTTGTATAATTCTCTGCAATATTTGCTGTACTTGTGGGACTGGCCACAGAATACGACAAAGCAGAATCCACCATAACCAGAAGTGTATGCCTTTCAGTTTATATCAGTAAGGATGGAACATTTATTTTCTACTGTAGATGCCCATGCTCATTTCAGTTTAATGAGAAGATGCCCCTGGTCTGCAACATTTTATGGAGAGCTTTTGTAGAATTACAGGACTGGAGGGGACCTCAAGCGATCATCTAATCCAATGTTCTGCACTCATGGCAGGACTAAGTATTAGCTAGGTGTTTGTCTAACTTGCTCTTAAAAATCTCTAATGATGGAGATTCCACAACTACTCTGGGCAATTTATTTCAGTGCTTAAACATCCTGACAGTTAAGAAGATTTTCTTAATGTCCAATCTAAACTGCCCTTGCTGCAATTTAAACCCATTGCTTCTTGTTTTATCCTCAGAGGTTACAGAGAACAATTTTTCTCTCTTTTCCTTGTTACAATCTTTTATGTACTTGAAAATTGTCATCATGTCCCCTCTCAATGTTCTCTTCTCTAGACTAAACACTGCCAATTCTTTCAATCTTCCCTCACAGGTCATGTTTCCTAGACCTTTAATCATTTTTTGTTGTTCTCCTCTGGACTTTCTCCAATTTGTCCACATCTTTCCTGAAATGTGATGCCCAGAACTAGACACAATACTGCAGCTGATGTCTAATAGGAATACCATAGAGTGGAAGAATTACCTCTTGTGTCTTGCTTACAATACTCTTGCTAATACATCCCAGAATGATGTTTTCTTTTTTTGCAACAGTGTTACATTTTCACAAATAGCTTGTGATCCGCTATGACCCCCTAATCCCTTTCTGCAGAAAAGGTCTAGTTATGTGTGCGACTGATTGTTTCCTCCTGTCCTTATTGGATTTCACCCTGTTCACTTCAGACCATTTCTGCAGGTTGTCCAGATCACTTTGAATCTTAATCCTATCATTCACAGCACTCGCAGTCCCTCCTAGCTTGGTATCAGCCACAAACTTTATAAGCGTACTCTCCATGCCATTATCTGAATCATTTATGAAGTTATTGACCAGAACCAGTCCCAAAACTGAACCTTATGGGACTCCACTTGATATGCCTTTGCAGCTTGGCTGTGAACCACTGATAACTGTTCTCTGGGAACAGTTTTCCAACCAGTTATGGACCCACCTTATAGCAGCTCCTTCTAGGTTGTATTTCCCTAGTTTGTTTATGAGGTCATGCAAGACAGTATCAAAAAGTTTACTATACACTACATCTACCATTTCCACCTCACCCACAATCCTTGTAATTCTGTTGAAGAACACCTTGGAGGTATTTAGCAATATTCCCTGTTTTGGAGTACACTCACAGAATCACTGAAATGCAAAGCTGAAGGGGACATCAAGAGGTCAGGCCATCCACCAATGTAGAGGCAGGATAAAGTATACCTAGACCATCTCTTATATATCCTATACCTTCATGTGCACCTAGGTGGGGGATGAGTAAGTATAGGTTCTTTATTATTAAAATAATTTTTGAGCTCTAGATGTACAGTATCCAGACATATGCCTTATGGCATCATAAAGGTAACTGATGAAGGACGCTGCCTTAGAAATGACCTTTTATAAACTGAATTTGATGATGAAACACTGGAGTTAATTTTCAACACTATGCACTAACACTCACAAAGATGGGATCGGCATATCTAATTCACTTCACATAGTACTGAGGTGTCTCCTATAATATTACTGGTGTTGCAGGTATTATTACTGTAGATCATTTAAAATTTGCCTGCATGGCTTGTGTCAACAAGAGGATGATTTCAGTAGATGCTTGAATATATTAGCCATAACAAAATGTTACCTGTGAGCCATTCTGTATCAAATCCATCTGTGGTGTTAGCTGCAGCAGAAGGGATTTTAATGGAACTCTATACATGATTGGTAATATCCTTCAGAGGAACATGTGACTGAATTTGTTGGGTCTAGAAGAAATGTTTTATTTATTTGACTAAACCTAGGAATATCAAACAGCGCAACTGATTATTCTTTTGATTTGCCTTGGGATTTAATTCGATGGTCCTTTCTTAACTCATCCTTCTACCCCTGCCATGCAATGACTCAGAATATTGAGCAGCTGTAAAGCACAGCACCAAAATTACCCACATTTCTGTATATTGATAGAGACGGTGCTTATATATAATTGTGGTCTAATCAGCAACACTAGCATTATAAGCCACAAGCTCAGAATCAAACATATACATTTAAAGTGAATTCCTGTAATGAACAATCAAATAGATGTTGCCTTTGGATGTGGAAAATTAACAGATTTTAGAAACAGAATAGTTTTATCTGCATCATGCCCGAGAAATGAGACATCTTTGTAACACTCTATTAGACATTCTACTTTACTCTTTTCTTAAGGCAAGACATTTATCCTGAGATTTGGAACAATTGTCATTGTATGGGGTATAACATTTCATTCGTCTGTGCAAACAAAGAGGGAATAAAGAAACACTGACTAAGAATGAGACGGATTTTGTGTGTTATCATATCAGGTAAGCGGGAGACACAAAATTTTGTTAAAACCATTGTTAGCCTATATGCATACATATTAGAGATACAAACTTGAGATTCCTTTCAATAGCAAAGTTTACTGAAACGTGTAAACCTTTAAAAAGCATTTGTTGCATTTTTTTTACAGCTAAAACATTTTTTCCACAGAAAATAAATATTTAAATTAATGAAACTGTCAGGCAATTTTGAGTTTCCAATTTTACTGTTGATTTTGCAAGAAAATCTTGGTACTCATCCCAGGACTGGAGTCACCATCATATACACATTGTTGAAGTATTGTGTGTTTGATATTCTTAAACACTTCTGAGTTAATTAGACATGGCTAAATGAAGAGAACTTGAAATCTTGAAGTTTTTCTGCCTTGATTCAACTGTAGTACAATAGGTGAGCTAGGTGAAGAGTGTAAAGTGAGGACAGGGAGGGAGGTGAGGGGGTGCAATAGACAGGCTTGCTGTAGAAAGGTGAATGTGTCTGAATTCAATTGAAAACATCATAATATATAAATAGGGGAAACTAGGCTAGTTTAAGTTCTCATTTACACTCATGGGCTACGTCTAGACTACAAGCCTCTTCCAAAAGAGAGCATCTAGGCTGCAACCACTTTTCGAAAAAGCGAGCCGCTTTTTCGAAAGACAGCACCCAGGCAGTCTGGATGCTCTCATTCAAAAAAGCCCTGATTGCATTCAAGAATGCCTTTTTTCCAAAGTACACTTTTGAAAAAAGGTGTTCTTCCTTGTAAAATGAGATTTACCGTGGTCGAAAAAACCACCGTGTTCTTTTGATTTAATTTAGAAAGAACTCGGCGGCAGTCTAGACGCAGGGGAAGCTTTTTTGAAAAAAAGGACACTTTTTTCGAAAAAACCCTGTAGTCTAGACACACCCATGGAGTCCCAATGCATTCAGTGGTGTGTAACTTTGATCAGAATCTGCCCTTTAGAGGCAAGTGTATAACATTGTTAAGAAGTTTCAAAGTCTTTGTGTAAATTGAAATCACTCAAGTGACATCTGTAGAGCTATGTTGATTTCCAGCACCTGAGGATCTGTTGCAAAAGTGCTTGAAGAAATTCATCTCCTGCATTCCCATATGTTCCACTAGATGGGATTATTTTATGGATGCATCTACATAGCAGCATTATTTCAGAATAACGGCCGTTATTCCAAAATAACAATATGAGCATTGTGACAGGGCGAGGCAACCCCACACTGAGCCTGCAGGGCCCAGCCAGGGTTACCTGGCTGCAGAGGCCCCTTCCCCGCAGCCCTACCGAGCACGCCCGGGCTGTAGCTCCACTATAAAAGGCTGGGGAAGGACTCAGTCAGGGGTGGCAGCCGGAGGAGAAGGACCTGTGAAGGGAGCTCCTGCACACCTGTCACCAGAGACTCCAGAAGAGGCTGGTGGGTACGCGGAGGCGAGTTGGTGGATCCCAGAGGCTGCCTGCCGAGGAGACGCCAGCCCAGAGGGCGCAGCAAGCTGGACGAGTATGTGGGAAGGAACCCCAGTGAACCAGGTAGGAAGTGGCCCAGTGCAGAAGCGGGAACTGCCTCTCCTGCCCCGAGAACCTCGGCGCGTTTTGGCCGGATTGCCCTGCCGAGGGAGTGACACGCTATCCGGTCACTCACAGGGCCCTGGGCCAGGACCCGGTGGAGTAGGGTGGGCCCGGGTCCCCCTACCTGGGGTGCGTCCCCGCTACAACCCTGAACTGTGTTTTGGACTCGGGCCGGAGGGCCTTGGCCTCGCCTTAAAGGGCCAGATTTAAACTGTGTTTCGGACTCAGGCCAGAGGGCCTTGGACTTAAGAGGTCCTGCGGGAGGACCATGCGGGAGTGGCCCGCCACAAGCGTCTTCCCAGCAATTCCATTATTTTCAAATAAATTTGAAATAATGGATGCTTTATTCTGACTTCAGTAAACCTCATTCCACGAGGAATAATGTCTATTCCAAAATAGGTATTTTGAAATAGCTGTAATGTGGATTCTCCACTGTTGCAACTTCGAAATAGCTCCTCCCCAGTGCCAAAGTAATTACTCCTTAGTGTTTCCTGGGGCTCTAAATTGAGGTGGTGCATCCACATAGGGGAGGCTGCCTTGGATTAATTTTGAGACTTCCCTGTAGTATAGACGTGCTATTTTGAAATAAGCTATTTTGGAGTATTTCTACCAGAATAGCTTATTCTGAAATAAGTGTGCAGTGTAGATGTACCCTGGAGGTGCATGTACACAGCAGGGCTTAACTTGAAATAAGCTACACTATGAGCTATGTCAATTGTGTAACTTATTTTGAAATAGGGAGTGTCTACACAGCACTTATTTTGAAATAGAGCACTCTTCCTCCAACTTCCTTACTCCTTGTACAATGAGGGTTACAGGAGTTGGAGTAAGAAGTCCTCCAACTTGACAGTATTTCAACGTTATTTAGAATTAACAGCCTATGTAGACACAGACTAAATTATTTTGAAATAACGCTAGTTATTTAGAAATAATGTTGCTGTGTAGATGTACCCTAAGAGAAGTTAGGTATATCTGAATATGGCAATTGAGAAATGGATTAGTTTAATATTCAAGGCTTAATTCATGCTGGCAGAGGGAGGTATAAATTATTTCCCCATCATTATGTGGGAGCAGCTACACATTGTGCATAAGAGCACAGGATTTGCCCTAAGCCTTCCACATTTTCTCTTGAGTGCTGCCAGGCAGGATACCTTTAAATTGTTGGGATTGCTCCACAGGTGCCTATCTAATGGCAAATACTTCCCAGATAATGTGCTCAAACATACTAACCCTCTGGCTGCCTTAGATAAAATTCCTCCTTAGCCAGCAGCATCACATTAGGTCTTCCTTGATGCCCTGAGGATTTGTCAGTGGATGAAGACTACAGGCACTTTTAGTGGAATTAAAAAAAAATCACTTATTGAAATTGAAGAGAGTTACAGTGCTTCAGTGCTGTTGAAGATCCCATTTTTTAAAATTTGCAACACCAATTGTGCAGATTATGTGCCCTTCCCCATTCCCCTGGGGTCGGTCTGTAGCCTGATTTATGGCAGCAAAAATAGCATGACTCAGTGCTGAATCTAGCCCCTAGTGCTTTATAATCTCATGTTACACTTCAACATCATTTGGCAGATCAGGAATGTATTTGAGTAGATGCCCATTGTTTTCCCTCCTAAAATGTTCTCTGCGTTCAATAGTGCCTGTTGGATAAATATCGTGTTGGCTTGTGTAGTCTTAGATTGCAATAATAACAAAGAAAAATGGACATGTTCCTAAGGGCAAGTGCATCCACAGCTCTTTTAACCTACAAGAGAAATCAAAGCACTATTGTTCAGATAACTATATATCATGGGCTTGATCCCCTTTCAAAGGAATTGTGCCAGTACAGGCTAAGGATTCAGCCCTACATTTTTGCAGTATTTGTCTGACAATTGTTTTACTAAGTTTTTCTCTATCAAAGAAGTGCCTCCTGTGCACAGTGAAAAAAAGACTGTTAAACAGACTGTCCTGATTCCCATGGAAAGATAAAGTGTGTGCACTTTGCACACGAGCAATGTAATCCTCTTCCCAGGACACACCTCTGCATTTCCCTTCCTCTTGGGTTTTTCTAGTGATTTTTCATGGTAATGGATTCCCTGTCCACTCTCTTGAGCAACCCTTCCCCTCTTCCGTAGCCCCTCTGTGTTGTGAGGCAGACACAACTGCTGGAGCACTGGTCCACAGCACACAAGAGAGAGAAGAGCCCTGCAGCCTGGGACCCCTTGCGTAGGGAACCTGACTAGGGAGCCTTCCCACAAGGTGTATCTCTCTGAATTTGTGGGAATCCACTGCCATGTAATAGTAGATGATGCTTCCAAAAGACACAGTAAATAGCAACCTGAATAATATACCTCTGCTAATGCTTCAGTCAATTCGTTTTCTTCTAAAATGGGGTGGAGGGGGGCGGTGGAAGTATTGAAGCTTTAAATTATTAATTTCACATTGACTGCTTTTCTATTATCTTTCAAGTATGAACCATGTGAGTATTGAGCTTATGGTAATGATCACATTCATTATTTATTGTTTGGAAAACCTGGAAATTAATTTACAATCTATGTCTGAACAAATAGATCTGTGTAACAAGCAACTTAGATCGGGAAGAGATCACTCGCTGTGTGAACTTGAAATACAGTCTGCTGACATATAAAGGTAAATTATCAAAAGGATTGAGGTCTTGTCACTCATTTTCCAGTCATGGAATTAGAGGCTTAGATAATTAATTAGTGTTCAATTATTTCAATTTCTCATAACGTAGGGCATGTCTACAGTCGGAAATTATTTTGAAATAATTTACTTTGAAATAATAACTTTCAAAATAACTATTTTGAAATAAGCGTTATTCCTTGTTGAAAACTGGAGTTATTATTTCGAAATAACCAGCCCCTTATTTCAAAATAAAGGGCCTGGTTGTGTGGACGCTCTGCTTGTTATTTCAAAATAACGCGCTGGTGTAGACCAAGGCTTAGATAATAATTAATAGAGACCAATAATGGACTACTCTTCCCGCAAAAAATAACAGACATTTTCATTGCAAGAAAACAAACAAGCAGTGACAGTCTAGAGAATAGGAAAATCTAGTTAATTAGAAATTAATTTTATTAGATAAAACAGCACATAAAACTGAATTCACTCTGTTTTTCTTTGACATATAGCACTGTAATTGAGGTTTAGAGTCAAAGGAATCAAAATATTGCAAGTATTTTCTTCCTTTTAACAATCTGAAGCTTTCCATTTTATGGCCTGTTGGTAAATAGTGCAAAACTGAAAAACTTTTATGTTTCCGTATTATTAAACATACAGTTGGGAAAAAAGAGTGCAGCATTTCTCTCTTATGTAGATATAGTGAATCTATTTTTGATTCTTTTTCCAGCTGAAATATGACAGTTAATGCTGGTCTCTGACTTTCCAAAATAATGTGCATGAAATCTTCTAAAGAAAGCCTAATATATTAACTGCATATAGCTGCTAGCTTTTTTAAGTTCAAAGAAGAAAAAAGTGGAGATATACAGTACGTGGATTTATTCTGGATAGTCTTAGTAAATTAATTTTTTCTTCATGCTGTGTGACTCTTCTTACAATATATCTGCAGTTCTGCTGTCCTAGTTTGTATTGTCATAAATGTTTTATAAAAATATACAATAGAAAAATGTCTCACTTTTATGGGAAAATTGTAACCATTTATTCACTAAATTATGCATACTGCTTAGAAGAAATCTAGGTTTGCTGTAGTACTGTCAAAAATATTTTTCATTGTCAATTATATCTTCTTATATAGTAATTTCAAATAACCAGGTACCATACAAAACAAACTAGCTGTGGTAATAAAATACTTTGATGTAATCACAGATGATGGTTTTACAATGAACTGAAATCCTGAATAGGCTTCAGGTATTTTTGGTATTAGTTTGTTTAAATGGATTTCTTTCATTTATTTGACTGGCACTGCAGTGCAGAATCTAGTCTGTCTGTTTTTCTATCTGTCCCACATAGCATAGCCTTATACATTACAGACCTAAAATTTAAAGATTTTTAGGTGTTGCTTCCTTTTTGATTGCAATGACTTACTGATTTAGGTGCCTAAGACTCTAAAGATGAGTTGTAGGGTTGCTAAATTTCTCGACTGGACACCATTGCTGTGAGTGGTGTCTGGTAAGTTTAGTCAGGAAGGCTGGCAAAGCTATGACAGCTGCTGCAATGCTGACCAGACTAACACCTAAATACCTTTAGAAACCTGGACCTTCAAGCCTTATGCTTTAAACTAGAATACACTGCTGTAGGACATATTGCCCTGGCTTTTAAGCAGTCAAGAAAGGATTGGGTTTATGGAAAGAGTAATTTTCTTGGGAAATGATGGGCATTGACTCTGGGCAATCTTCTTTGTATATTTTTATTTTCAATATGATTTTATTAGCTTGCTCAAAAATAGAGAAACCTGCAAGGCAACTAGCAAAGTTTACATACATGAAGCCCCACATCAGTCAAAACTCATTCTCTTTGCAACTTCTTTCTCCTGTAAATTGCCATACAGCCTTATTTCCCCAGCCAGAAGCCACATTGACTTCTTGTTGTTCTAAAAGACTAGCATCCTTTTCATTCAGGGTTCTGGTTATGTGGATTGCTTCCTTTTTGCCCATCTGCTTTACAACACAAAAAGAAACCAATTCAAATGTAATATTTCCCCTTCCACAGGAAATCTCAAATGTTTATTGCTAATTTCACCTATAATTTTAAATGCAACACTTGTTTTAACTTAAGTCATTTTACACTGTTGAGCATGAAGGAATTTGTAGTGATTTTTAACTGCTTCAATGGATTGCCAACTTGAATTTTAGTACTCCAGTATCATCAGTAGGTTTGTGTTTTCACAATTTTAATAACATCATTTTAATAGTACATAATGTCATGACTTCAAAAGACAGGGGCCGATTTTCAAAGAGCCAGAAGCGGAGGTCCATGCAGAAAAATGGGCATTATATGTTGTGCCTAATTTACAGTTTCACTTACGATGACTCTGCATGAAAATCAAGTACTTGTGCCTACAAATAGACCCATAACTAGTTCACTGTCACAGGTTGGCAGTCTCTTGCAGGGAAGCCAGGCTCAGACTTGCCTGTGACTAAACAAATTATCCTGCAGATGAGTGTGATGGAGACTTAATTATAATGACTGACCTCAGCTGCAAGGGAATCAGAGAAAAGACTATTTAAACAGAGCTGTGCCTGCCCTTTAGGGAAAGGAGACCTAGGAGAAGAACAAAGGGGGCGTTTGCTCTTTGGAAAAGGCCTGGAGGTAGTTAGACTAGAAGAGACTGCAGGGAGCAGGATGGGGGCCTATGGGAGGGCTCTCATGTAGAGCTTTTCAGGAGCAAAGAGATTCCTGAAGGAAGCAGCTGGAAACCATGAGGAAGGGAGGGATGCACTGTGAGAATGGGAAACCTGCAGGGAGGAATCGCCATAGAACAACTGCAGAGGCAAAGAGCCAAAAAATTCAATGTAGCCTAACAGGCAGAATTAATAGGTTGAATATTTATTTGGACTTAATGTTGGACTTTTGCTACCACAGAAAGGGACAGGTTATTTAAGTAACTGGCCAGAGGTCCAGGCTGTGGAAGACCCAGATATACAGTAGATGGCAGTGGGGGAGTGCTTATGTTGAAGACCCTTACATTGCATCCAGGAGCAAGGGGCCTGCCTCTGTGAAAAGGTTGGATTAGCGCATTCACTTATGTAATTGTAGTGGTTGATGCTGCAGATAAAATGTACAATTGCCTAGATTGTACATAAATTTAGAACCTAATGTCCGAAATTGTGCCTCACAATGTAACGTTACAGGAAATAAGGCTGTGCCCTCACACACACGTTCTTGCAAAATAATTTCACGTTTTAATGTAGCTATGTCTTGAGAGTACTCATGTTAGCTATGTGGCCTGAAAGCTAGATCTCTATTTCTATAGGAACAGAGTGTTAAATGGTTATGCAATCAGAGCATTAGTAGAAAGTCCATGCAATTGAGTGCTCTGTAAGAGCTGTCAGTCCAAAGTGTACAGTTTAGTGGCGTTTATAATGGAATCTGGCTGAGAATGCACTACAGAAAAAAGTGGATCTAGGATTTGCTCATAAATTACTAACTATGTATAAATTCCACCCTTGGGGCCAGATATCTAAACACCTCTCATGTATTGCAAAGGGCTGAAATCCAGCTGCAGCTGCCCAATAGAAAATTCCCCTATCAACAAGGAAATGCCTTTTGGCTCATCTGCACATTCCAGCCTCTGTGCCCTCCATCTCCCCAGGCATAGGATAGCATGCTGGGGAAGGGAGCATGACAGATCAGAACTTTACCAAAGTTCTCCAGTGGTGAGGACCTCTGCTCCTGAAAAGCTCTACATGAGAGCCCTCCCATAGGCCCCTGGCCTGCTCCCTGCAGTCTGAGGATCCAGTAAGGACTAGGTGGCACTAGGCTTGAAGATGGTCCAAGACAAAGTCGCTTGAAGCTTTAATCTTATGATTTATATAAACACAGGAATCCTTTTTTTAAACTCTTGGACCTGGTGTAGCTAAGTGGCAGGCGAATGTGGCTGTAAGAAATATATATTCCTCATTAATCCTGAGGGTAGCTGCAAACTGAACTAATTCCTGGCGCAAGTTAAAAGGAGGCATATGGTTGCTCTAACTCAGTGTTGCTCAACAATCAGTCTCTGGACCAGTGCCAGTCCCTGAGATCTCCGCGCCATTAGCTTGGGAATGCAGCAAGCCAGTCCCTGGTATCAAAAAAACATAGAGAAACAGTGCTGTAACTCACATCAAGTAGAACAGTCCCATAGAGCCCATTCCACCAGCCCAGGAAAGATGTAGTGCCTCATAATTTGGTTCTAGTCGAAGACATCCCAGAAAGAGGGAAGGAGGCAGGCTCTGCCTGCCTTATACAGCTAAGTAGTCTCTAGCCTGTTACAATCCTTAGGGCTACATCTACACTGCAAATTTCTTGCGCAAGAACTGTTTTGCGCAAGAGTTCTTGTGCAAAAGGTCTTCCACAAGAGCGCGTCCACACTGCCATGTGATTTTGCGCAAAAGCGTCCATGGCAGTGTGGACGCTCTCTTGCGCAAGAAAGCTCTGATGGCCATTTTAGCCACAGGGCTTTCTTGTGCAAGAAATTCATGTTGCCTGTCTACACTGCCTTCTTGTGGAAGAGTTCATGCTCAAGAGGGCTTATTCCTTGTGGGGAGAGGAATAACTCTTCTGGAAGAAGCCCTGCGCAAGAAGCCTGCAGTGTAGATGTAGCCTAGCTGTCTGATTAAAGCAGCTATGGAGTGCCTCTGTGCTGCTGGAATGGGGCAAAAGGGAGTTACCCAAGGCCAGGCTCTGTCCCAGTCAAGCTTCTAAGTTAAGACTACTCTTGGCCACAATTTTAGTAGCCTTTATATGTGGTGGAACAGGAAGGGACTGTAGTAGGAGCTGTTTGTTCCCCACAGTTTTAGAGTACTGGTAGGGTAAACTATGATTTTACCAACTTCATATTAGAACACAGTGTGATTAAAAAGTAAGGTTTTCCATGAGACTGTGCTGCAGCTAAGGGAGTGCAAAGTCTGCTTTTAGTTATATCCTTAAATGAGACATTTTGTCTTCTGGTGGCCCCTAATACATTTTACCATGTAAATTATGCCAGACAAGTGCAGCTTGCAATATCCTCTCACTTACACCCCATCACTTTCATCATCTGGTGAATTTACATCCTGTGTGCAAATTACATTGATAGATTTATCTCTAGTTAACTTGGTCCATATACTGCCATCGCAGTAGATCCAATTTACATCAAATCTGAGTTTTCAAATTAGGAACAGTGTTAACATGGTTAAGAAAATTATTTACTTATGATCTGGTGGGACATAATGGGCTTGCCATTCCAAAAGTCAAAAGTCATGTACCAGTTTTATGCATTTGGAGGCTGACTATGCATTCTAAGATTAAAAACAGGTGTAGGGTAGATTCTGGCTACTGCAAGGACAAGCAAGAGGGATTTATTTTTGAATTCACATATTCTGGTACATTTCAGATTAATTTCTGATTTAGTATTTTAGAGCCTGGAGCTGTGTGTCCTTCAGGGTTTTAGCTCAGGCAGCATAGCACATATTATTGAATTACATTTTCAAGGCTAAACGAATAATGTAGGTGTAAATTCAGGCTTGATGCATTTATGTTGGTTGAATAATTTGATTTGTTACTGGTACTGTATGTGATGTTCCCTTCCATTGGTCTTTTTGCTTTTTTATTCCAAAACATGAATTCCTTGAAAAGTAAAGAACACTTTATATCCTATTGATACTGCTTTAAAACCAGAAATCAGACATACAGTGAAATGACTTCTTACTAGTAACAATGTGAAACAATTTAGGAAACCTATCCAAGCCTAAACATAACCATGCAAAAATGATGGAGCTTCTGGGGTTGCTGTTATATGTTGGAGGAAGCTTTTGAAAGCCAGCTATTTCAAAGAGACAGAGATATAACAAAATGTGCAATGCCAAAGGTTGAAGAGAAATGCGATATAGCAGGAATGTCTCCAACAATTTCTCAAGAGGCTGACGAGTTACACCAGAGGTGTTGCAGTTACATCAACATTTATTCTGCATCTATATATCTGTGGGCAAGAAAGGTACATGGCTACACTTCCCCGTTTCAAAGATGGTTCTTCTAACCTCCAGCCATAAAAATTCACCCTCATATTTGAACATCAGCCTAGGTTCTTTTCCACTTTAACAGTGCTTTTTTTGTGACAGTACTGGCACCTCCAGGCAGAGCTTAGCTTGAAAGAATGGAGCTTACCAGCACCTCTGTATGCAAATGTCTGACAGTTGGCCGGGCCATGTGTCTTAAAGGGGCTGTACTCTTAAAAGGGCAATAATGCCAGCCCCACCTCAGCTTTTTTTTTTGCTCAACAACTTTTCCCCTGGAGTACCTGCACCTTTTTTTTTTTTTAAAGCACTGTGTATAATCATCAGAGTGATGATCTTATATTGCAAATGAACAAACATTTTATAGCGTACATCATTAAAGGAAACAATAAAGAAAGCACAAGTACAAAGTCTCCACTGGAGATTCACTCTGTAACATTTGTAACATCCAGTCATCTGAAGAAGTGGGCTGTGCCCACAAAAGCTCATGATACCATCTACATGTTTTGTTAGTCTATAAAGTGCTACCAGACTATTTGTTGTTTTTTAAGTTTATCCTGTACAGACTAACTCAGCTACACCTGAAGCTTCAATTAATTCAGTGAGGCTACCCTAGCAGGTAGGCTTTCCCCACCACCGTTCATTGTAATCAAGAAGCTGCAATAGATACTTCACTAAGAATTCAAATGACATTATCTGTTTCAAAATAGACTCCTGTTTGCTTTCCCACAGCTGTGTAGACGCTGATGGTCTAACAAGAGTAAAAGTAATCAGACGAAACTATTGATTAAGAAAATGTCATTCCAAAATCACATTTCGGACTATAACAGTAATTTAAATATATTCCAAAATAACACTGTTCTATAGATGTCCTTTTTAAAATATGGAGTAGATGGGTAGGAGGAGGGATTTGCAAAATGGCTAGGAGGCTTAGGAGATCCTAGTCCCATTTTAGGCTAATGAGATTTGTGCTCCTAACTTTCAGTTGCCTTAGAAAGTCCCACTTGAGATCTCTTCATCTTCTGGAAACAACCTGACATCTTATGTTGAGCATAAGTGGACTGACTTCTCAATAGTGGATTGCATGTCCCCTTTCTAGGGTTAAAAAAGGTAGGACAAGGTGCCTATGTGGTGCTCTTTCCCTCTTTGTTGCACTTTGTGGAGGGTACACTGGTGGAGTAAGGTCTGCTCTGAGGATGGCAGTGAGCTGGGGTGGAAGGTGGAGTGCCAGATAGAATATATGTTATACCCTCTCTATCTCTGTGGAGATTACACAATAAAGAAAATACAATCTAAGGTAGTATTACCAAGTTCAGCTATTCCCACAGGGGTCCCTAAGAATGAATATCACACTACTTTATGGACAGGAGAGGACCAACTGATAGTGAGAGAGTGCAGAAGCCCAGGAACTAAGAATGGATGCTTGCAGCATGTTGTAGGTTCCAGGGGATCCTTCATCGTGGAAGGGTAGAGCTTCAAGATTTCCATTGGTGGAACAATTCTCAGGGAGATTGTCTCTCACTGAGACCAGCCTTTGGCTTTAGTCAGGAGAGAGGGGAGATCTTCATTGTCATTAGACATCTTACGGCTCCTTCAATGTGGTACTAGGGTTATTTATGGTTATGCCACATAGAATCTCTGCCAGTCAATTAGATTGTTGGATGAATGACTTTATTTGACAGATAAAAGTTATAAAAACCAACTTCTGCAAGTCAGGAACCAATTAATCTTAAATCTGGGCTAGATTCTCATCTAATGTAAATCAGTGTAGCTTCACTGGCTTAAAAGGACCAGTGGTTTTACATTAACTGAGGTTCTAGCCCTCCATTTAAAAGGTTGAACAAGTATCTATTGGCTGAGGCACACAGTTTCTGACAATCAGATTGCAGCAATTCATTCACAGAGTCGCAATGCGTAACTCATTTTCTTGCATCAACATCCACAGTCTGAAATAATTAAATTTACATCATTCATTTGGTATATCAGTCTTTGTAATGGAATATCATTACAAGATCAGATTCTTCCTGCTTTGAATATCTCTGCTTTGCCATGGCATTTATGAAGCAGTGGGAGATCATTATCTAAAGACAACATCCTAGTCCATTGACTTTATCTTTCAGTTTTGCTAGGTTTTTAAAAATCTGAACACAGTATTCTGTAATTTGCCTCTGCATGCAATAATATTTGGGGTGAAAGAAGCTCATAAGTTTTGACCTGACTTGCTTTTTGCTATGAGATTTGTTTTTAAACCATTGGAATATGTTGCACTGATCAGGCTTCCTAATATCTGCTTTCTCGTGCTTTCAAAAGGATTATTTATGGGTGAAAAATGTCCATCTCTATCTAAGAAACCTGTATCGAATTTGCTAACACAAATATAAATAGCATCTTTTTGGTACTTTGTAAACATTAATTGATGCCTTCAATTCCTACTACTGCTTATAGTATTTGAAGATTTTGCTTATAATCCTTCATCACATATTCCCTACCTTTGTTCTACTGAAGTAATGTACCATTATGCTAAAATGAGCACTCATCACTGAGAGTTTTTCACATGGTTTGGTCTTGCTGTAGTTCTTCTAAAGGGGTTTTACATGAAGTTTTGCAAAAAGAGTTAAACTAGCTTCTTTGATATACTCTTGACTCGGGTAGCTTAAAATTAACTTTTTAGAATCAGCAAGTTATTTTGTTAAGGAATGAGTCAAGAGCATAGTTTATGGTTCTTTCACAAGCATAATCCCTGATAGCATTATTTCTATCTATGTATGCACAGAGCTACTGATGATTGAGTGAAAATAGGATTAAGTGGGATTAATGACACACTCAGGGAAAAAAGCTCAATTTAATACAAGAATCCCAATGGGAATTTTTGTCCAAAGATATTTTAAATTACCACTTAAAATTTAAAAAGTGTAGAAAATAGAGGTCCAGCTCCCAAGTAGATAAAAATAAGTCTTCCTCAATTTAATTGTAATGTCAGCCTTTATAGGAAGTAGAATGCCAACTCACAAAGACAGAGTGTATGCTTAGTCTTCTTGAGGATTTAAAATATCTCTCTTTAATCTTGTTTATTGACTTTGCTTAATACATTCTTTGAATTTACCATTGATGGACCAAGCAAACTAGAGTATAATTAACCACTACTTAGGTCAGCAGTCAAGAATGATGAAGTAACTGTCAAGCATCGGGCATTTGTAAGTCATCAACTTCATACAGCATGTTACTTTTGTAAATTGTTTTCTTAATGTTAATAATATTGCTGAGAATGTCTTCCCCTTATAAAAGTTATGGGTATGCTCTGGCTGGTTCATCCTGGTGACATAAAACAGCTGTAAACCTGGCTGTAAATGGATTGGTTACCTGAGCTTTGCATCACCAGAACATACCAGTCCAGTTCTCTGTCTTTTTCCATTAAAACCGAACAACCAGGCTGTTTTTATTCTAGCTTATGCATTCTTAGGCCGAGACAAGCTTCTTAATTACTCTGAGAATGCTTAGGTAAATGGTGGGTTAAAAATATCACTCAATAATTATTACAAGTGGCTGGATGGAACATGCGGAATTTTGTAAAATTGGAAACAGGGAGGAATGTTGTAGAATTTAAATGCAGTGAAACTGGTTGAATGCAGTGAAACCAATTTAGTCAAAGGACCAGCACAAATCAATTATTTCATGGAAGTCTGGAGCTTCTTTGGGATGGTTTATTAAGCCAGGAAGTTGCCTATTAGGTGTGACCTTTTACACAGATTTTACAATACATTTCTTGGAAATTTACCATCATTTGGAAACTGTTAGGCTTGATTATTGCAGTTTGCCTAGGACTGATTCTGTTGACCAATGAAAAGTTCCATTTCATTCAGAGTGTGGCAGCCTGTTTAATGAGTAATACATAACTCTGAGGCTCCAGAGTCACCATTGGCTCTCTGTGGAATACAGAACCCTACACTTTTCAAAGGATAGAACTTAGCCACCTGAGTAACTACCTCTCAACGTGTGACAAGTTGTTCACAATTGCTATAGCCCACTGCAGCAGTGTATCTAATGTCAACCCTAGATATGAGACATATGAGAACTTTTCTGACAGTTGATCTACAGTTGTGGAACTCACTTCCAGATAACATCTAGCATTAGCCCTACATCGAGATCTCCAAAGCTGTGTTTGTGACAGCCTCACCTCGAGAGGTGCTTATTCTTTCTGAGGGACTGAGCTTTAAGTTCTGTGACTTTGACATTTTTCCACCTAATTATTCTTTTGAAATGTTGCTAACTAATCCTCATGTATTCTGTGTTTCCCAAATGACTGTGATTGGAATCCTGATCCATGCTTGAAATTAAGAATATATTGCACTACCCTGCAGTTTGATCTAAGGATCTAGGAATAACAGTGTGCACCACCAACATGTTAAGATGAAATCCTTCCCTCCATATGGATGCTGCACATATGAAACTAAAGGTCCCAAATTTGCACTAATATAATCCTCTTTGGTGACATGCCTGCCCCTAGGAGTTACTGACAAGCCAGAAGTCATCCTTTAATTATTCCAAATAGGCTGATTAGGCTTTATGGATGTCAGTCATTTACTAATGATTTATGTATAAAGGACAAATGGTTGAAAAAGTAAATTAACTGTTGAAGTCTTACATTCATCATCAAAAGACAGTCTATAAAACAATCATTCGCTAATAATTGCAACATCAGCTTTTGAATCATACAGAATCATAACTGACTCTTAATAAAAGGTTCTCCAAAGAATGACCTAATTCATGAGCCAGATAGCATGAGCAGATATTAGAGGTAGTAGCAGGAATCTAGGGGACACAGTTTTTAATGCTTAAATCTTATATTTTTCTAGACAAATTTCCCAAATATCTAGTTCAGTCTCTTTTTAAAAGTCTGTATGGGGGGGAAAAAAAACAATTGTAAAGCATAAAACAAAGAAGACACCCCAGTTAAAATATCCCTTCCTAAAAATGTCTGTAAGGAAGAGAGACCTATCTAAGACTGAGCATCACAGGTGCTGGATACCTTCACTGTTGGCCATGAACAATAACTCTCCTAATAGTTAGATATGAACACCACCAGATTCAAACATATCCAATTTGTATGTCAATATATGTAAATATATGCAAATGTAAAGGGCTATTTGGCTGGCCAGAGAAAGCCTCCATTCAGAGGCAGATGAGCAAGTTATCCCAAAAGAATACAAATTAGAAAAAAATGTACAAAATCCTGATTAATTTTTTGTGGTCCTGTTGTAGCTAGTGGCTCATTTATCAAACTCTCCACATTGAATCATGCCCCTCATTCTTGCTAACAGGCTGGGTGATCAGGTGGCAACCACTGAAACTCTCTCACCCCATTCACGAAACCTGCTGTACCACCTGCACTAGAGACTTTGGCAAATACCAGTTAATCCTGTTAGGCAGAAACTGTCCTTGCCTGGTCTTAGTCTGACTGTGATTTACTTTGCTATCTAGCCTCCTGTCCAGTGCAACACAGGACAGGAGCCTATCATAATTCACATGGGTAGGGGATGGAGAAATATGACTGCTGGATGAACTTTAACTAAGAATTTCCTGGCTTCTGCAGCTTCACATTTTAAGCCTTAGTTAATGTTCTATGTTAATATCTGAACTTGGGATTTCAGATAGAACTTCAGCTATCAATTTTGTGTCTGTTTATGATTAGATACTATGGTGATTGGTGACAGAAAGAAACTTACGGATAAGTAAATGAACATCTCAGTAAGTCCTATTTCCTTACTCATCTGATTAGAGCCATTAAATGCTATTGAAGTGAGAGTCAGTCTTCCCAATTATCTCCTAAACTAATGGTTACATACAGCAGGATTAATGCGCGACATACAAAGGAGAGGTTTTTTTTCTGAACAGAAGCTGTCCACTACAGTGTTTCATGGATAATGGGGGAACAATAGTTATAAATGTAAAATAGGGTTGCATTTACTCTTGCTTTCCTCTAAGGGATTTCATTATTTTCCCTATGGAATTTTAACTTTATTATTAATTTGTATTTGTATTATTGTAGGAGGCTGAGTCAGGAAACAGGACTGTATTGTGGTAGGTGCTGTTCAAATTCATAGCAAAAAAATGGCCCTTAGACCACAAAGTTAACACTTTGGGGGTAAGTAAATGTGTTCATAGGCTGTTTTCCTCTCAGTTCCTTACAAAAAGGAAGAAGAACCAAACCCAACAAAAATGGAAACATAAAAAAGCAGCAGACATTTGCTGCTGTTGTGTGACTCACTCACCTTTTTGGGAGGAGAGAAAAATCTCAGAACCTTCGTCTGGGACACTTGCATCCTTCTTCCTTTGTTACAAATCTGAGCTACATCAGCGTACTTACTGGAGGATCTTAGTCTTCTTACTGAACATCGTTGTCTAACTGAGTTTTAAGCAATATGACTTTAGAGATCTATCAAGGCTAAAATATTATACCTAGCTGAGCACCATTCGTCAATTAAGGTCTATCAGCTATCTAGCATCCAGAAAGAGGCAATTCAGATGTTTGTGCATAAACAAATTATTAAACAAATGACTGGTTGGGAATGCACCTGATGTTTTCTCATTAGTATGCAGCACCATTGGCACAGTGTGATGGGAGAGTGGGGGGGAAGAAACAAACAAACACCCGCCCCCACCCTTAAACCAGATATTGGAGGAAAATGAAAAGCATTGAGAAGAGAAAGCATGTTGTTTCTTAACTGCATTGGAGAGCAGGCGGAGGAGGACAATGACATAGCCTGCAGCACTTGGTTTATGAATATATTCTCTCAGTGATCCATGTCTGCAGTAAATGTGAGGCCTGCATGTGGTACCACCCCTTCTATGTTTCTGATACTTCAGTTAATGTGAGGTAAATCGTTAATGAGCAAAGGTTAGCACCGTGCAGACCATAATCAGTTCAACCATCCTTAGCTGAACTCACTATCATAGGACTGCTGATTGTCTCATAAACTGTTCCTAGTTACACTATGTTAGGGATTTCTCACTTCTCCTGGCTCCTGCTGCCAATCCAGCCCAAGCAAAAAGAGTTGTCATGACAGACGTAGTGGTAGAAGCTCACATATGCCACTGATGCCTGTCAGTTTCATACATGCCTCAGTGATGACAGTTCTAGTGAAAGAGATGACAGTTGAAGAAACTGGCTTGACTTTGGGAGAGTATCCACAGTTGGGATATTTCTAATTTTTATTCATAAGCCAAACGCCTGAAGCCTACACAACTTGTCTGGAAAAGTTGAAAGAACAGGTTTTCTCTTTAGGTCTCCACCGCAACTACCTCTGGGCCCTGTTGAAAAACAAAACACCCAAATATTTCAGAGTCTCATCTGAGGCTGGGTTCAAATTTAATTTAGGAATGAATGAAGATTCAATGCTTCCTCTATTTACCAATCTGATTTATCCATGTCTAGTAAAAATAATGCACAAGAAGTTTGCCCCAAAACAACATAATATTGAATATTGATTTTGCAACCATATAGTGGTTGTCAGTACTGCAACCCATTGTAAGATTTTATGATTATTATTGTTGTTGATATTTAATATCTATCTATAAAAGCAACAAGGAGTCCTGTAGCACCTTATAGACTAACAGATATATTGGATCATAAGCTTTCGTGGGCAAAGACCCACTTCATCAGATGCATGTGGTGAAAATATCCAGAGGCAGGTATAAATATGCAGGCAAGAATCAGGCTAGAGATAAGGAGGTTAATTCAATCAGGGAGGATGAGGCCCACTTCTAGCAGCTGATCTGGAGGTGTGAATACCAAGAGAGGAGAAGCTGCTTTTGTAGTTAGCTAGCCATTCACAGTCTTTGTTTAATCCTGAGCTGATGGTGTCAAACTTATAGATGAACTGTAGCTCAGCAGTTTCTTTTTGGAGTCTGGTCTTGAAGTTTTTTTGCTGCAGGATGGCTACCTTTAGATCTGCTATTGTGTGTCCAGGGAGACTGAAGTGTTCTCCTACATATTTTTGTATGTTGCCATTTCTAATATCTGATTTGTGTCCATTTATTCTTTTATGTAGGGACTGTCCAGTTTGGCTGATGTATATAGCAGAGGGGCATTGTTGGCACATGATGGCATATATTACATTGGTAGATGCGCAGGTGAATGAACCAGTGAAGGTGTGGCTGATCTGGTTAGGTCCTGTGGTGGTGTTGCTGGTGTAGATATGTGGGCAGAGTTGGCACCAAGGTTTGTTGCATGGATTGGTTCCTGAGTTAGAGTTACTATGGTGAGGTGTATAGTTGTTGGTGAGAATATGCTTCAGGTTGGCGGGTTGTCTGTGGGCAAGGACTGGCCTGCCTCCCAAGGCCTGTGAAAGTGAGGGATCCTTGTCCAGGATGGGTTGTAGATCACTGATGATGCACTGGAGAGGTTTTAGCTGAGGACTGTAGGTGATGGCCAGTGGTGTTCTGTTGGTTTCTTTCTTGGGCTTGTCCCGGAGGCTTCTGGGTACACGTCTGGCTCTGTTAATCTGTTTCCTTACTTCCTCATGTGGGTATCGTAGTTTCAAGAATGCTTGGTGAAGATCTTGTAGGTGTAGGTCTCTGTCTGAGGGGTTGGAGCAAATGCGGTTGTACCTCAGTGCTTGGCTGTAGACAATGGATTGTGTGGTGTGTCCGGGATGGAAGCTGGAGGCATGAAGGTAGGCATAGTGGTCGGTAAGTTTTCGGTATAGGGTGGTGTTTATGTGACCATCAATTAGTTGCACTGTGGTGTCCAGGAAGTGGACCTCCCATGTAGACTGGTCCAGGCTAAGGTTGATGGTGTGGTGGAAGCTGTTGAAATTGTGGTGGAATTCTTCCAGAGTTTCTTTCCCATGGGTCCAGATGATGAAGACGTCATCAATGTAGCGTAGGTAGAGAAGGGGCGTGAGTAGACAAGAGCTGAGGAAGCATTGTTCTAGGTCAGCCATAAAAATGTTGGCATATTGTGGGGCCATGCGGGTGCCCATAGCAGTGCCACTGGTCTGGAGGTATATATTGTCACCAAATCTGAAATAATTGTGTGTGAGGATAAAGTCACAGAGTTCAGCCACCAGTTGTGCTGTGGCATCATCAGGGATACTGTTCCTGACAGCTTGTATTCCATCCATGTGTGGGATGTTTGTGTAGAGAGCCTCTACATCCATGGTGGCTAGGACGGTGTTTTCTGGAAGATCACCAATGCATTGTAGTTTTCTCAGGAAACCGGTGGTGTCACGGAGATAGCTGGGAGTGCTGGTGGTGCAGGGTCTGAGTAGAGAGTCCACATATCCAGACAGTCCTTCAGTGAGAGTGCCAATGCCCGAGATGATGGGGTGTCCAGGATTTCCAGGTTTGTGGATCTTGGGTAGTAGATAGAATAACCCCAGCTGGGGCTCTAAGGGTATGTTGGTTTGTTCCTGTGCTTGTGTAGGGAGTGTCCTGAGCAGATGGTGCAGTTTCTTAGTGTACTCCTCAGTGGGATCTGAGGGAAGTGGCCTGTAGAATACCAGGAAGTGGCCTGGTATTGGAGAGTTGTCTGGCAGCCTCCTTTTGGTAGTCATGATGTTCATGATGACAACAGCACCTCCTTTATCAGCCTCTTTGATAATAATGTCAGAGTTGTTCCAGAGGCTGTGGATGGCATTGCGTTCTGCACAACTGAGGTTATGAAGCAAGCGATGCTCTTTTTCCACAATTTCTGCCTGCGCACGTCGGCGGAAGCATTCTATGTATAGGTCCAGAATGTCATTTCGACCCTCAGGAGTAGTCCATGTAGAGTTCTTCTTCTTGTGCTGTTGGTGGGAGGGTATCTGTGTGTCAGTGCGCTGTTCATTGTTGTGTTGAAAGTATTCTTTGAGTCGGAGACAGCAAAAGTAGGCATCCAGATTACCGCAGAACTGTATCATATTTGTGAGGGTTGTGGGGCAAAAAGAGAGTCTTCGAGATAGGACAGACTCTTCTTCTGGGCTGAGTGTGTAGTTGGGTATATTGATGATATTGCTGGGTGAGTTAGGGGTACCACTGTTGTGGCCCCATGTGGCAGGTAGGATTTTAGCCAGTTTACAGTCCTTTTTCCTCTGTAGAGAAGTGAAGTGTGTAATGTAGATCTCCTGTCTTATTTTAGTAAAGTCCATTTGTGTGGAAGGTTGGTTTTTTTATGAAAGTCTCCAGATTGGAGAGCTCTTTTTTGATGTTTTCCTGTTTGCTGTACAGGATGCTGATCAGGTGGTTCCTCAGTTTCTTTGATAGTGTATGGCATAATCTCTCACTGTGGTCTGTGCAGTATGTAGATAGCAATGGATTTTTCACCTTCAGTCCATTGGGTATGATGTCCATCCGTTTGCATTTGGAGAAAAAGATGATATCTGTCTGTACTTGTGCAAGTTTCTTCATGAGGTTGATGGATTTCCACTCCATACGGCTAAATGCAGTGCCTTGCATGGTGTCAAGTATCAGAGGGGTAGCCGTGTTAGTCTGGATCTGCAAAAGTGACAAGGAGTCCTGTTGCACCTTATAGATTAACAGATTTATTGGAGCATAAGCTTTCGTGGGCAAAGACCCACTTCGTCAGATGCATGTAGTGGAAATATCCAGAGGCAGGTATAAATATGGAGGCAGTGACATAGATTATTATGTCACTACTCAGCATGTGGACAGCACACTCTTCTGTGTTGGGGTACGTCTACGCTGCACAATTATTTCAAAATAAGCTATTCTGGAAGAAACACTCTGAAATAGATTATTTTGAAATAGCATGCCTCAAAATTAGTCTGAGACAGATCACTAATGTGGATGTGCTACTTCAAATTAGAGCCCCATGAGTCACTGAGGATTAATTAGTTTGAATGGCCTTAGGGAGGAGCTATTTCAAAATAACAGCAGTGGAGTGTCCACACTACTGCTATTCCAAAATAGCTGTTTTGGAATAGGCGTTATTCCTTTTGGAATGAGGTTTACAGAAGTCAGAATAAGCTGTCTGTTATTTTGAAATTTTGAAATAACAGAATTGCTGTGTAGACACTTGCATTGTTATTTTGAAATAACTGTGCTGTGTAGACGCACTCTTGGTGAATAAAGAAAAAGCTTCAGTACCTAGGGTCTTTCAGTGGAACATGTTTTCATTCACATTGGCATTCACTATTACTAGAAAAAGGAATTCCATCACATTAAAGGGATAAAGGAACAATGATGAGTGTAACCTTTGTGCACCATTTCACATGAGAAACTACATAAGAGATCAGCGCTGATCTCCATAATTGTGTGGTTTATTGGTAACCATTAGAATTGCCTGGTGGGTAGACATTCTATTTCCCAAAGAATTTAGAGCTTTTGAAATTTGACTATATTTCAAACTGGAGTGAAAATGGAATGTTTCAAAATACTCTGCAAATTAAACTTTGAATTGTGTTTGCTTGCTTTTCTGGGTGGATTAAAATGTTTTGTTTTGATTTGGATATTTTAAAAATAAATACAAATTCATTCAAACTGAAAAATTATGTAAAAATGAAAAACTGGAATGTTCAATTCTGAAAATGCTGAAATCAGATAAATTAGATATTTTAACATTAATAACCTTTTTTTTTTTTCCACCTGGTTTTCTCCTGAAACAAAATTCTGGCAAAACCAACCTGATTTTGCGAAGCATTTCCATTTTGCTAGAACTGCATATTCTGATAGCTGTTATCCACTTACACAGAAAGGACAGTGTCTGTATGAAGGAGCAAGGGGGATGGAAGCTATAGTTTCTTGAGTAGGCTGGAGATCCATGGGATAGGACAGAGAATAGCCCATAGATCTGAGGTTATACAAACTTAGTCCTTTGACTCTGTACTATTTTTCAGATATCCCCGCCTACAGCAATCCCCCTTGCTCAACCAGCAAAGGCAGCTTCTCTGGAATAGCGACTTCATGGCAATGGCTGTTCCTGTACCACCACCACAGTGATGGCATTTGTGGCATGAAATACTGATGCTTAGGCAGTACTAATGTTGGCTAATCTTTTAGATGTCATTTGTTCTGGTTAGCAAGGGAAATATGCTTTGTGGAGGCAACACGTTTCTAGATTTTGCTCCTTTCGAGGCCTAAGTAATTACCAGTGACATCCCTAGTCATCTCCAAGGTGTGTGCATAAATACCTTGCTGAATTGGGACACTAGGACAAAGGGTTAAGGAGCAGTTCTGGGCCCAGCTGACTCTGGCTCATGACATCTGCAGAACCTGCTCCAGCTGGAAGAGGAGCATGAGAGGTAGATAGGGAGGAGGCAGTAAAGAAAGAGAGACCTATTAGGAGTGCCTGAATAAGGATACAGCAGGGACCCTTATTGCAAGGGAGGGGCTGAAAAGCAACAGCTACAGACAGCCCTTAGAAAAGGGCAGAGAAGAGACCCAGAGGAGAGGCATGGATGATGTGTGCACTCCTCATTTATGGAGGGAAGGTCCCTGCCACTTCTGCTCGAGGCCCCTCCCCACTCTGCCCCTTCCACCAGAGGCCCTGTCCCTTTTGCTCCCATGCTCTCACAGCCCTAAGCCCTGGCCCACTTGCACCCAGAGCAGTCTGGAGGAGCCTCCACCAGTCATGGCAGAGTTCTGGGCATGGGCTGCCCAGAGGAGCTCTGAGCCCTGCTATGGCCTTCCCCATGCTGCAGCGGGGAGCATTAGTGGAGGTTTGGAGAGGCTTAACTTCCACCAGCCTTCATTACCAACCACCTATGAAGATAGGTAGCTGGGAGCTTTCTCTTCTGGGCAGAGGGCTGAAAAAATCCTGAAAAGCTGAGCTCTGAAAGGGAAGCCTCATTGGAAATGGACTAACCAGGGACTGCAGTCTGCCTGAAACTCTAGGTAAAAGGAGAACATGACAGCCTCAAGTGATGGGAGTAAAATCCCAGAATGTGGGCCCATTTGAAGCTGGAGCTATCTTACAAAGAAGACTGGTAGCTGTGCCCAGGATGGGCTGAAGATTAAGTTGTTTTTGCTATTTTCTGTTGGACTGTAAGTGAAGGACTTTGAGCCCTTATGGGGAAGCAAGCAGTGGAGAGGCAGCCCTGAAGAACTCTGGGATGTTTGATCTTGCTGGCTCTCACAGGACCCTGGATCAAATCCTAGTGGAGCGGGAGGATCTGGGTTTCCCTACCAACTTCCCTTTTTCTGGAGGGGGCATAACCTATTTTCCTTCTCCCCAGTGAGATGGGAGAAGATAGACATTGTAAGCCCCGAGCTGAGGGTGTACCATCCCTAGTAGCCTGGATTTGGCAGAAGACCCCTTTCTTTTGTGGGGATGTTGGACTGCATATATTTTGTTGAACTCCTTTACCTAGAAAGGGGTGAATTAAACTGCTGAGTTATCTGTACAAAATTTGTATCCTCATTTGCCTCTGTATCTGCAAAAATGAGCCATCGATATCTGTATCCATATCTGCAGATGTGGATACCTACAGATATAAAGCAGCTATCTATGGATATGCAGGGCTCTAGTTATCTGGAGGGCTGAGTCCACCTACTGAAAGATGGACTTCAACATCTGGGGCACTGTGAAATAACTGCCACGCTGCATCACCAGAAAGGACAGTCTCTGTTATAGGCTGAATATGCAAGTGAATTTTGTGCTTTAGTTCCTTTGCACTGTGCACAGTCGGAAAACATCTGTGTCTGAAATCTAATATCATATCTTCTGTATATACATGTTCAAAGTACTAGACACAATGAGTTTCAAACAATGCCTCCATCTTCAATACAGAGATCATGTCACGTAGCAATGCACCTTTGGGCTGAGTTACAGATACGTATTTTTAAAAACCCAATGCACTGAGTAAACACATTCCCTCGTTATGATTAATTTTCTAATATTTTGTAACTCATTCTAATTATAAATAAGAAATATTCATATGAAAATCCAATTTCACAATGCTCTAGACACATCATAAATACTGAAATTCAGTAATTACCACTAAAATAATTTGTCACTATTTACTTATGTTTTAATAAAACCTGGTTAGGGTTATTCAATAAGCTAGACAATATTTTCACGAAGAGCAAAAGACTTATAACAGAACCTGGATAAAATGGAAAATACACAGAAAACCAAGCTTATTTTATTAATATGGTATATTACTGTATTACAGTGTTACTTCTCTTTCCAATTGGAGGGATATAGTGAATGCTTTAAGTATAGGTTGCTATGCATAGTTATTTTTTTACTGCTAGAAGAATAACCGATTAACATTGAAATAAGAATACAATTTACTCTTTCAGGGTGAAATTGATTTCTAGACAGTGGCCCAGAATGAAGCCTATATACCTTCTAAGTCTAACTTCAGCTTTCAGAACACAATGTAACCATTTAAAAATTGTGTCATTCCCCCTTCCCTTGTACCATAGTGGCGATGACTGTCAGTGATGAGCTCTGTGCTGTGTGGTGATGGGAATTGCTCGTTGGGTCTGACAATGTAATCACCAGGTGGCTTTGGACAAAATTACCCCGGTCATGCTGTAATTGGACTTGCTATCTTATAGTTTACAGTATTTAGAGACAAATGCCTTATCCCTCAAGTACAGGGCATTACAACCTAAAAGAAATACACAATAGCATACTTTCCTTTTCTACTTTAAACCAGATTTATAAAAGTTTGATTTCACTATTTTCTGAGCAGAAAATAAAGTGCCTTTTTTATATGGTGTGGAAAATGATGGCATTATGAGGAGTATTTTTTTAAAATAAATATCCAAGATCCCTTAGGATACCATGTGATATTAGACTTCCTGAATGCACAGAGTTAAGTTAAAGAAGTAGTCAAAGGAACCAATCAAGGAAAACAGTGGCTTGGACAAGTGTTTTTGAAGAAACAATAGGGAATCTGTGATAGAGCCAGAATAGCAGGCATTCTCCCCGTCTCGGCTGGAATAGCTTGCTTTTCACAAGACTAAGCCTAGAATCAAAGTGGATCCTAAAATATGCTGGACTGGTTAGAAGGGGAGGCTCCTGGGAGTGTCACCAAGAGGTGATGGGTTGGCGAGGAGACAGAGAGATGCAGGGGCAATCTGCTTCTTACAATCCAGAAACAGAGGGAACTGGCCTGGCTGAAGTGTACCTAACATTGCAAAGAAAGATTTAGGGTAAAGTAAAGGGAAAGTGTGTGGACCTTTGTTTTATCCCTTTGCTCTAATTATGTATGTACATTTGGGTGAATCAATAATGTGCTGAAGAAGCACATCTCTACAGTGAAAGGGCTAATAGGTGCAAATGGAGTTGGACCTCTGGTGTCAATGTGGGTGGGAAACAGGGAAGCTGTGACCCAGCAATCACATCTAAGGGTGTGTCTACCCTGCACCGTTATTCCAGAATAATGGTCATTATTCCAGAAAAACAATACTAGAATCCATACAGCAATTGTGTTATTTCAAAAGAAAATCAAAATAACGGAGGGCTTTTTCTGATGTTGGTAAACCTAATTCCATGAGGAATAAGGCCTCTTCTGAAAAAAAATTTTTTGGAAGAGGGCGTGGACGCTCCACTGCTGCTTTGTCAAAATAGCTCCTCACCAGGGCCATTCTAAAGGTACTCCTCCCCAGTGCCTCCTGGGGCTCTAAATTGAGATAGACCTTCCACACTACAGGGAAGCCTCAAAATTAGTCTGAGGCAGGCTCCCCTAATGTGGATGCACTATTTCAAAATAATTATCTTCTGGAATAGCTTTTTCCGAAATAAGCTTGCAGTGTAGACGTTCCCTAAAAATGGTTGGACCACTTGGTTCCACCCAAAGTGAGGGAGAGACAGTTATGTCTGCCACCTCTGTAAAGACTTCAAAAGAGACTCAAAGGGCATCCAAGGAGCAGTTTTCTCTGTAACAGAACCTATATATTATATAGGTTGAAACTATTTGCTATTGGGCAGTCTGACACTTTTGTAGCTGGTTGCAGACCTAATCTAGGAGTGGGCTAGCTGTCCCTTGGAAATGAAGATCTGCTATCTATGCATCCTCATCTATTTTTGTTGGTACTTTAATGATGGGGTTGCTGTTACATTATGTGGATCAGATTTTTAAAAGACATGAATGGTTGATTTGTATCTAGAATTATAATTGTGTGTTCTGTATGAATCCTTGGAAATAAGACATTTTCTATAACTTGGGGAATGTCTAAACTACATTCCTCTTTCGAAAGAGGGATGTAAATTATGCAGATTGAAAATGCAAATGAAGTGGGGATTTAAATATCCCATGCGTCATTTGCATAATCGTGTCACAGGGTTCTTTCAAAAAAGTGTATTTCAAAAGTGAAACCGCTGTCTAGACACGGTTCTTTCGGGAAAAAAAAAACAAAACCCTTTTTCGAAAGATCCTGAAAGAGGAATACAGGATCTTTCGAAAAAGGGTTTTTTTTGTTTGTTTTTTTAAAGAACCGCATCTAGACAGCGGTTTCACTTTCGAAATACCCTAAAGTGGGAAAAGTTGCTTGCCTACAGTTATCCTCTACAGTACAGAGCATAGTGAAAAGGCTCTGTGATGGAGTTGCTCCCATCCCTGATTTAGGGCTGGATTGGGGACATGTCAGGGGCTCAGCTCAAGTGCACTATGATGCAGTCTCAGTTTCCCAGGGCCAGGAGATGCCTATAGGTTGCAGTCAGACTGAGGCTGCAGTACCTTGCAGCAGAAACTGGATAGGCTCTTTCCTAGCCACAGAATATGGGCTGCACAAAAGTAGTTTGTCACCCAGCATTGTCCCTCTGTTCCTGCCCCTGGCAGGAATAGAGTAACAGTCACCAATTACCTGTGAACTTTCAAGACCATTTAGGAGCAATTACCCATGAGACACGTACATGGATAAATTTCCTGACCACTCACTCAATGTGTTTGCCAAGTAAAAAAATAACTTCTCACTGCAAGAAGCCGAGGTATTTGCCTGCCGGATGTTGAATTGCATGTATTTTTGTATACGTGTAACCTCTGAAATTTTTAGCGGTTAGACATTTACACATGAGAGTGTGGGGGCAAGCAGGAGCTGGTGCCCAGGGGCAGTTGGCTTTTTGACTTTTAAGCCAGCTCCCCATGAGCACCAGCTCCCACTTGCCCCACTTCTGTGCTGCTGCCTCAGACCAGCACAGAGGCAGCAGCGCATGGATGGGGGGCAGTCACTTTGGCAGGAGCCAGTATACATGGGGAGCTGGCTTAAAATCTGGCTTCTCACGTGTACACTGGTGTCTGCCTCCCCCAGGGCTGTTGACTCTGATACAGAGGCAGAAGTGCAGGGCGGAGAGGGCAGATGCATGTAACCATGAGTAATACAGAGGCCTAGGAGTTGGGCTGACCTGTTCCATGCCTCAGTTTCTCCATCTGTAAAATGGGGATGTTTGTAATTCCTTTTGTGGTAGATATGGTGTGAGATTTGATTAATTAGACTTTGTAAATTTACTGTGAGATCCCTGAAGGGCAAGTGCTATCAAAGTGTGAACTGTTTTATGTTCTTTTCTCAATAACAGGTAAAATGTTAAAGGTTTTCTCTGAAAAGGCATTTGTCTTGGAGTGCTAGAGTGACTGCTCCAAGTAAACATTAATCAAGAGTGTCCTCCCAAGTGACAATATCACAGTTTGCCCAGATGAAGAAAATCTGAATAAATGGCTTCTTTACCTTGTGTAACACTGAACTGAGGCTTCACAGGAAAGGCATAAACACCTTTGGCAGGACGCATACTCAATTACAATGATGTCTGAAGTCCTGAAGACAAAATTGTTGTCAACCACCTGCAGGATAGGATTCAGAATGGGGAAATGATACCTAATGTGCTATTGTGAAAGATGATTCTAATCTAATTTCTCACCACTGCTGAGAAGGATCTTAATATTTCCTTAAAAAATCCAAATAAATAAAAGGAAAGAAAACTCTCTCTCATTTCTGCTTTAAATCACTCCTATAGCAGCCCATGAAATATAATCAGTGATGCTTCCCAGCAGTTTGTACAGGCACACTAAAACTAAATTTTACATAAATGGGAAGATAAATTAAAGCCTTTTCCAGATGATATTCATTGTAGTATAAATCTCCTTTATAGTTTCAAATTCCATCAAAACAACCCTGCATTAAAATTAATTCTGCAGATGAACAAGGCCAAAGCTGGTGATCAAGATTAAAAAATAAAACCAAACCCAAAACACTAAAAAGGAATTCAGAAAGATTTGGGTGCGGGAGATGTGATGCTGGCAAAACAAAAAGTAATTTATTCAAAATTTAGTAAATTGGACGGTGTACCAAACCTGCTGCTAATAAAATAGAGTGACATTTACTCTCAATTCATTTATTAGTTTGCTTCACCAAAAACTCATTTTCCACTTCCAAACTATGTCCATGCTCTCATTTTGTAGGGTACCACTTGACACTCCATAAAAATAAATCTGCAAGGTCTGATTTTTACTTATGTCAATACCTCGCTGCATCACTCTGGCAGGGTAGAGAGGCCTTAAGTAAAAGAAAATCAGTACTTTAGGATTTTATCAAATATGACTTTTACCCTAGAAAGCTCTTTCATCAGAAGTTTCAGTACACAAATGAGAATCTATCTCCTTCAGTCCAACTCGTATAGATACCTACGAGTGTAAACAATCTACTGTAGGTCTGTGACTGGTAGACTCTGCCTAATTACCTGAGTAATACTATTAGATTGGGAAAACTTATAAAACAACGAATAGTCTAGCAGTACCTCAAAGACTAACAAAACATTTAGATGGTATCATGAGCTTTCATGATACCGTCTAAATGTTTTGTTAATCTGTAAGGTGCTGCTAGACTATTTGTTGTTTTTTTAAGTTTTTCCAGTTTAAAATAACTCTGCTACCCCCCTGAAACTATTGACTGGATATTGACAGACCTTTATGGAGCTAAAGAGAGAAGTAAAATCCCCCAACCCCTCTGCAGGTGCAGTAGCTCTCCACTCTTTGCAACTCCATGAGTGTGGGGTCAAAGGGGAGAACCAGGATCATGTGTCTCCATATTTGTCTGGATTCTGCTCCCTTTCCCATGGACTTGGGCAGTGCAGCTAGCCTAATAAAAGGCTGAAGTAAGTTACTACTTGTACCTAAGGGAGTAAGGGGAAAATGCTTGCATTCCATGCATTCCTCTCACACCTGGCTGTTGCTGAAACAAAAAACAGGACTATGTAGCACTTTAAAGACTAACAAGATGGTTTATTAGGTGATGAGTTTTCGTGGGCCAGACCCACTTCCTCAGATCAAATAGTGGAAGAAAATTGTCACAACCATATATACCAAAGGATACAATTTTTAAAAAATGAACACATATGAAAAGGACAAATCAAATTTCAGAACAGAAGGGGATGGGGAAGTAAATGTCTGTGAGCTAATGATATTAGAGGTGATAATTGGGAAGCTATCTTTGTAATGGGTAAGATAATTAGAGTCTTTATTCAAACTTGAGTGTAAAGTGTCAAATTTAAGCATGAATGATAGTTCAGAGGATTCCCTTTCAAGTGTAGTCTTAAAAGGCCTTTGAAGCAGGATGCAGGTAATCAAGTCGTTGAGACAATGTCCTTGCTGGTTGAAATGGCAAGAAACTGTTTTCTTTGTGATCCTGTCTAATATCTGTTTTGTGGGCATTGATCCTTTGGTGAAGTGTCTGAGACGTTTGCCCAATGTACATAGCAGACGGATACTTTCGGCACATGATAGCATAAATTATATTTCTGGATGCGCAGGAATATGTGTTCTTGATCTTATAACTCACTTGGTTAGGTCAATAATGGTATCAGCAGAGTGAATATGTGGACAAAGCTGGGAGCAGGGTTTGTTGCAAGGGAAGGTACCAGGGTTGGTATTAGTGTGGTATGTCCTGTGGTTGTTGGTAAGAATCATCTTGAGGTTAGGTGGTTGTCTATAGGAGATTATGGGTCTGTCTCCCAGAGCCTCTCAGAGTTTAGTATCCTGTTCCAGTATAGGCTGTAGTTTATTGATAATGCGTTGGACAGGTTTAAGTTGGGGGCTGTAGGTGATGACAAGTGGTGTTCTATTGTTGGTTTTCTAGGGTGTGTCTTGAAGTAGTTGGTTTCTAGGTATTCGTCTGGCTCTTTCAATTTGCTTTTTTATTTCTCCGGGTGGGTAGTTGAGGGTTATAAATACTTGGTAGAGATCCTGAAGTTTCTGGTCTCTGTCAGTGGGATTAGAGCAGATGCGGTTGTATCGAAGGGCTTGGCTATAGATGATGGATCGTATGGTGTGTTCTGGATGGGAGCTGGAAGCATGTAGGTAACTTTAACCAGCCAGGTGTGAGAGGAATGCATGGAATGCAGGCACTTTCCCCTCACTCCCTTAGCATCCAGGGAACAGGATGGAAACCAAGCCGCGCCCTGGAGTGCAGGGCGGCTGCCACCCCTATGTGCCCAAAATGGCACCCTTGCCAGGGAGACAGTTTTCTCTGTTCCCCTCTGTGCTGCTGCTTGCACAGGGCTGACTAGCTTGTAACCTACAGTGTCTTGTATTAACAAACAGTAGTGCCCTTCATCCTGAAGGATCTCCAAGCATTTTATAAACAAATAAGCTCAGTGAAATCAAGAGAAGTTTTGCACGTGAAAGAACTTATATTATATATGGGGATCACTTCACCTGTCATCAAAAGGAAGCCACCTCTGAAGGTGAACACAGCAACTACTTGATTGAGCATAGTGGCACTACAAATTATTTAGGGAAAGAAGTGAAATTCCAAACCGAATTGGAACTTGACCAGGCCTTGAGGGCTAGCCTGTCTAATTCTTGCAAAATGTGCCTTGGATTCTTTAATGACCACATGAGGACAAGACCTCAGTTTTACATCTCATCTTAAATAGAACTCTAGCAATATGCACAATAGTACTGGTAGTAAAGGGAAGAGCACCATCTGTACATGGCCACATTCACTTCCTAATATAGGACTATGTCTTGTAGACATCAGTCCCAGAGATTCAGCTTGTGAGAGCTATTGATGCCCAATCAAGGGAGCATGGCTGGACAAAATAAAACCTCCTATTGTAGTTCTAGTGTCATATTTTGCTTTAGCTGCATAAATTCTCCCTTTGAGGCCTATCACCTTTAAACAAGGGCTTCCCAAAAGTTTTAGAAGGAGCACAGAAGTGATATGACAAAGGAATATAAGCAAATAGACCAGTCATGGGGCATTTGCAACCCATGGGCTGCAGGTTGCCCATCAGGGTAAGCCAAATGCAGGTCATGAGATACTCTGCTGATGTTGATGGTCCACAGGCACAGCCCCCTGCAACTGCAGTTCCCGTTCCTGGCCAACAGTTGCTGTGGGAAGCAGTGCGGGCTGCAGGGTTGTGCTGGCCACCATTTCTGGCAGCCTCCATTGGCTGGGAATGTCACACTGTAGTCACAGAGGGTATGTCTGCACTACAGTGTTATTTCAAAATATCTTATTTAGAAATAGTTAATTCGAAATAGCTTATTTCTAAATAACGCGTCTACACACAAAATGCATTTCGAAATAGCTTTTTGCTATTTTGAAATAGTGCGTCCACACTGAGTGGATGCTGAATCGCATTTAAGTCCGGCCAGAACCAGGTCCAGCAGGGCATCAGGTCAGGAGTTACTTTGTGTGGCTGCTGCCTGAGGCTATCTGAGGTCTGTGCTTAAAGGGACACCCCCTGGACAGCCGGTTCTCAGCTTTCCCTGCTTGCTTGCCTACCTTGCTGAGGGACAGCAAAGCATTTTGTCTCTGCATGCTCTGGTTGCCCTCACTCGGGACACTACAGCACTCTGCAACATGGAGCCAGAGCTGCCCCTGGGCACTCTGGTGCTTCTCTTGGACATGTTTCTGCAAGCCTGGCTGAACTTTCTGCAGGCTGCCATCCAGGAGGTCCATCGGTGGGGTGTGTGTGTGCGTGTGTCAGTATCCAGGAGTCCCTGCGGGAGAACTTCCACCCTGAGGAACACTAAGAGCCTCCCTGGTCTGCCCCACTGGGGGCTTGTGCCTCATTCCTCCCTCACATCCTTCCACTTACCTGTCCCTAACCCCCCTTCCTGATGTCAAATAAAATACATGTATTTTCATGAACACAAACTCTCTTTATTTAACAAAACTGTGTGTGTGTGTGGGGGGAATGAAACTCTGGTGAGACTGGGGAAAGGAGGTGGGAGAGGGGAGAAGAGAGAGTGGGAGAGAGGAGGGGGAAACCTGGGAGGAGGGAGCTGGAAAGGGGAAGCAAGGGGAAGAAGGGGAGGGGAAGCTCAGGGCTCTGGGTTGGGGGTCTCACCGGACCAACTTGATTTTCAGGCAACCCTGCTCCTGGGTTCACATGTGTCCTTTGGTGGCCAGGCTGGCAGCTATTCTGCCATAGATGACCGTGTTCCTCCATCTAGTGCAGAGATCATGGACGTTGGGGGCATCCCCCCCAAACCTGAATAAGGTCCATGATCTCCACCCTGGACCAGGAAGGTGCCTGCCTTCTCCGGGCCCTGGCAGGCTCCTGGGAGCTGGCAGACTGCTTCTGGGGAGCGGTGCAGGGCTGGCTGCCAGTGGCTTGCTGGCTCTGGGCTAGCAGGCTTGGAGCTGGCACAGGCACTGTGGCACAGTCAACCCCTTTATGGGCTCCGGGGAGAGGGGGCAGAGAGGAGTGTTCTTGGTTGAGGCTGGAGTGGCCACCAGGGCACCCTGGGAAGGCTGGAGGCCCCCTATTTCAAAATTTGTGTCTACACAGCAGTTATTTCAAAATAGCAATTTCAAAATTGGTGTTAATCCTCATGGAATGAGGTTTACCAATTTTGAAATAAAGCCCTCTGCTATTTCGATTTAATTTCGAAATAACAGAATGGCTGTGTAGACGCTAGGATAGTTATTTGAAATAACGGCTGTTATTGCGAAATAACTTGGCTGTGTAGACATACCCTGAGATCTTCAAGGGGTGGTGCCTGCAGAAGGTCAACATTAGCAAAATGTCTTGTGGCCCATAGCCAGCTTACCCTGATTGGCGACCGTTGTAGAACCCGATAGAATGTAGCATACTGCATGGAACTAAGACGGGGTGGGCAAAGGGGCCTTTGCCGGCTGGATCCTGTGGCTGCCCTGCCACTCCTCACCCCCAGACCAATCAAGACCTGGGGGACAGGGGAATGCACAAATTCTCCTCCCCCAGCCAGGGGTGTACGGCACCAGAGGGAACCATGCGCCCCTTGTGGGGCGGGGCAGGGAGCCAGAGACAATGTCCACTCCCCTGCTCCCAGTCCCTTCCCAGTGGCTGGGAGGCGCAGGGAGGAGAGGCAAGGCACCTCCTGAACTAGAGGGAAAGCCTTCTTTCATCCCCCCCCCTCCTGATGCTTCCTTTTTCCTTCCTTCCCTCCCCCCTACACCTCATTGGCCTGGAGACAGAGGACGCGCGGGAAGTCTCTTCACAATTCCAGGGGCGCATGGTGCCTAGAGGGAACCCTCAGCTGTTCAAAACAGCTGGTGGTTTTCTCTAGGTGCTGGGCACTCCTGGCAGGGTGCAAAGACTTCACTTGCTCCCTCACCCCCAGGCCAATCAGGGTCTGTGGATGGGGGAGCACTCTAAGTCTCCTGGCCCTGCCCCTTCTGCTCGAGGCCCCGCTCCTTCTGGGGCAGCCTGAGACCACTTCCAAAATTCGCAGAGTGCCCCTCCCCCTCAAAAATTATTGCCCACCTAAGGAGATCTTGTGCGTAGCTATGACGGGAGACAGTCATTCATAGCATAAATACAGAAAATAGTAGTACCTAGTTTTTACATAGCCCCTATACAGTGCAGCACTGTGCCTCAGTTTTCCTTCACTCTCCTTTGGCCTACTCCAGCCTTTGGCACCTCCTATCAGATTATAGAGTTTTGCCCCTTCAGGAACAGAGACCCTTTTACTACAGTCCTAAGGAATGACTACAAAATCAAACCTTCAACTGCTTTAAACTGACCCTCTGTCAAACCACATGCTTCTATGCCTCAAACCTATCACCCAGGGGCTGGCACATTCCTTCCTTTACTCAGGGGATGGCTACTTCTCCTCAGATCCCCATATCTCTAGTCAGAGTTCCAACTCACTCCTCAAGTAGCCTCTTTGCTTTTTTCTCCTCAGTCCTCTTCACAGGAAAAAGGAACTCTTTACTTCCTCTGCAACCGGCCCCTTCCAGCTTTTTGTGGGAACAAGTCTTGTTCTCCCTCAGCTGGACTTTATTTCTAATCATCCTGGCTAAATCTTCAACTGTGAGCAAGCTGGTTAACTGGCTTTAGGCTGTATTAACAGTCTCACAGGGGTGGTAGGATAAGCACCCAACTACAAGTTATTTTCATCAATAGATCCCGAAAACCCTTTACAAGGAAGCCAGTATTACCCCTTTCCTCAATTGTACAGAAGGGGTAATCGAGGCACAGTAAAGGTCACCCGGCAGGCCAGTAGGACATTCCCAAATAGCTCCCACATATCCTGAGTTACATATCAGTGCTCAATCCAGGCCATGCATCTCTCAGAATAGTTGGTTAGGAGAAAGTAAGAACCTTGCCTGGAAAATGGATATTGCATTTGATTTGATTTCCCTGAGGTAATTAAATTGCCTCTTCCTTTACCCCCAAATGGAAGTACTGATGAAGATGCCACAGCAAATATGTGTTCTTTTTCTGTAGAGAGGAAGCATAGTCTAATGATTAAAATACAGTACTAGAAGCCAAGATACCTGATTTCATTCCCAGCTCTCCTAATTAAAGTGACTAGCTAAAGGCTCCACACTAACGACTCTTCCCCTCAATATAGCTGTTGGTAAAAAGAATACACAGTAAGATCTACCTAACTGAAATGTTATGAGGCTTTATTGATTATAAAATTCTTAAAGATCCTCGGGAAAAGAAGATGATACAGAGGCACACAATGATATCGTTTCACCCAGTGTGTATTATATTTCACTCAGTGCTCCCATTCTCTCCTGTTTTTATTTATGATAAGCTATACATTCACACACTTCTCTTAATTAGCAAGAGATACTTTTGTCTAAAAGAGCTCAGGAAAGGTAATCCAAATATTTTGAAGGAAAGGAGGAATGTAATTCTTTGGGAAATAAATCAAACTGTAGAATTTAATTATTTGAAAGATAAAACTTGTGCAATACAAAGGGTTCTTCAGTGGTACCTACTCAGTTTCTTTTGGCTGGGCTACTAAGGGCTCTTTTAGGGCAGGTCTAAACTACGGGGACAGGTTGATATAAGCTACACAATTTGAGATACATTAGTAGCATAACTCAAATCAACGTAGCTTAGATTTACTTACCATGGGGTCCACCCCCATGCTGAGCTGACCGAAAAAACTCTCCCATCGACTCCGCATCCTCTTTTCATACTGGTGGAGTACCAGAATCAATGGGAGAGTAATCAGCAGTCAATTTATTGTGTCTGTACTATGTGATCACTTCTCCATCAATCTAGTCGATAGTGATGATATGTCTCCACACTGCAAATCAGTCTAACTAGAACTACAAAAAATCCCAGATATAACCAACAACTCTCCCAAAAATACAAAACCAAAAAAATCACCACCCCCAACAAAAAACTTGTGTGGACACTTAAACAAGTATTAAGGGCTTATACTGGTATGACTTTTTCGGATTCAAAGATAAAGGTAAAGGGTACCTGTTTAAGGCATTTTTACAATGGTATAATTGCATCTTTACTAGAACTTTTACTGGTAGAACGGTCAATAAAATTCAGAACCCTAATAAACATAGTCATACTGGTAAAACATTGAACTGTAGATCACGCCTAAAATGTAGTTGGCTACAATATCCCGGATAAGAAGATTAACTTGTTTATAAAAGTAAACTTCCTGAACACTCTATGGCTGACACTGTGCCATACACACAGTAGCTACTAATTCAAGTCAACAGGGTTAATTTAAACAGCAGTTAAAACACAAAAACAACAAATAGTCTAGCAACACTTTAAAGCCTAACAAAACACAGAGATGGTATCATGAGCTTTCATGGGTACAACCCACTTCTTCAGATGACTGGGGTATTAGAAGTCCAGATCCAAGAATAAATAAGGGAAGGCAGGGGAGGAAACAAGGAGGGAGGAAAAGGAAAAAAAAGAGAAAATAGTGAATTGGATTGTTCAAGTTACAAGAGGCTGATAAGAACAATTTGCACCTATATAAGCAACCATTGTTTGGTTGGTTGGTTAAGTCATTAGGATGTGGAAAGTAGTGTGTGAGCCAGCCGATATCTTTATTCATTCGTCTTTGATAAGAATCAGACTTGTAAATGAAGTTAAGTTCCAAGCTTCCTTGTGTATTTGGCTTGCGGAATTGGCCTGAAACAACACTGTGACTTTAAGATCCATTAATGAGTGCCCGGGCAGGTTAAAGTGTTCTCCAACAGGTTTCTGTGTGTTGCCTTTTCGGATTATCTGATTTGTGTCCATTAATTCTTTCCCATAGAGACTGTCCAGTTTGGCCAATATACATGGCAGTAGGACATTGCTGGCATTCTCTCCCCCCCACTCCTACCTTCCCTTATTTATTCTTGGATCTGGACTTCTAATAGTCCAGTCATCTGAAGAAGTGGGTTGTACCCATGAAAGCTCATGATACCATCTACATGTTTTGTTAGTTTATAAGGTGCTGCTAGACTATTTGTTGTTTCTTAAGTGTTTCCAGTTACAGACTAACTTGGTTACCCCTCTGAAGTTAAAACACAGTCATTGCTAACACACGTCTAGAACGGTTCCCTAAGCAGACTTTGTTATCCATTTCTGAAGACAGTTCTATATATTACTGGGAAGGTTGTGGGGGTGTTTGGTGTGTACATCATAAATCTCTAGCACACTTTGACTATCATGGGAAATAAATCTTTGACTCCTAGAATCACAATTTCAACTGCAGCATGGACAGGACTTTAGACTGCATTGATCTAAATATTAATCAAAGCTAAGAAGGAAACTGTTATTTCAGTGAGAAAGATTTCATTAACATAAAAGAAAGGTAACCACTGTGGGATATTATCTCCGGGTTTGATGAACACTTTATGAAGGTACAGTCAGCCAGATGGCAGTGCTCTCTGCTGGAGACCAGAGGTCAGCCATGTCCTTTCCAGGTCCAGACAGAGTCAGCAGCATAATGCAATAAAAATGCTCCTCTGTGTCCCTGGAGGCTGAAACTGAAATGGTATTTATAGCCTTGGACTCTGGCTGTAAAAAAGAAGAAAAATGTACCAAGTCAACATGAACTAAATATGGTATGTGCCAAGTCCAGTAAAATGGACTGTGATTTTGGATACAGGTTTGACCTTTTAATCGTCATTCTTATTCATATCCTTTACTTTTCTCTGAAATTGTGGCATGCAATTGCACTGTATTCAGGGAAGGCTGCATTCGCACAGAGCTAAACCAGGGATAGCATGCAGAATTCATTTGATCTAATCATAGTCTCTATTCATACTGTGCTGAATTCCAAAATCTGTACTTTTTACCCATGAACATGTTTGGTTTCACTTGGGCTGCTTACATGTCCCAGCAATGTAAGTATTTTAATTTGTTTAACTTTAGCAATAAATATAGGAAAAGCGCCACAGGTTCTGGCAAGGTGCTTATGATCCAAACAAATATTTCTAATTTTAAGGGAAATATGAACGTCACTATCTCTTTCTCTTTTTAAGACAGAGAAACAAAACTCTGATCCTATAAGATGCTGAGTACCTCATGGGGAAATCCTAAGCTCCTTCAACTCCCTCAATAAACATCATTTTTATTTTTAAAAAAGAGGTTTCTTGCACATAGTGGTTGTAGAAAAAGGCATAAACATTAAATCTCTGCCCTTAAGCACAAGCATGCAACCCTCATGGACTTGAATGGAAGCTGAACATGTATAACCAAGGAGAGGATGTGCCCCTTGTTTTCTCAGCTTGTTTGACACCAGATATACCAATGATTATAGATATGTTTTCAAGAAAGGTAACTATGGTCAGCCTGCAACTCAGCATGAGAGTCTTAGTGAACAACTACTTGAGAATGCACTGAAAAACCATGGGAATTCCCAGACTGTCAGCGTGGAAACAAATGCCATGCATGAACTTCTGTTCTTCATACTGATAAATGTCATGTACATTAATATTTGCAGTGTCTGAGATCCAGGATAGTATTTGTCACACCTTTGGAATTGTCACTTCTTATGGGTAGCTCTGGAAATTCTGTCTTCTGCACATTCTGTTCTCCTTTTGTTTCTTTAGAGTTTCATTGTTTGGTGGAATGTAGCTGTCAAGGGAGAACAGAGTCATGAGGGAAAGATGCTTTCTTGAGTAGAGTCAAAGCAGTGAAAGTTTTGAACTTCAGCACAGAGACCTTGAGTTGGACTCTGTTCCACAACTTCAAAGGTAGCACTTGTCAGCATATTGTGATTTAGATTACCAAATTCTCAACATCCCCTTGCAGATGCCATGGACTCATAGCAATACTTGTGGCAAAGAATTCAGCAGCAACTCACAGGCTGCCTAAAATGCTCATCAGTAAACAAACTAGTACAAATCAAAGTCTGTTCACAGAGAGTTTTTGAATAGCATAAAGTTCAATGGATACAAAATTTCTTATTAACTGTTTGCTGAGCACTAGAACTAGCCCCTTTGAGCAGTCAATTATCATGACAAATTATTAGCTAACAGATTTATTTCAGCAGTGGTTGTCTATTTGAAATAGACATCATGCCATGAACTGGATTTTGCTGTGGATCCAGCCTACTGAGCTGAGTGACATTTAGTGCCTCTGGGCTTGTCTGGAAATGAATATTCTCAGATATAAGCAGTCAGTGATTGAAGCATCCTATTATCCTGACTCACTCAACTTTTTTGTTAATTGATTACCATTGTCTGCTTTTAATGCTTCCAGTGCCAAATAGACTCCCAAGTAGTCTCTCTGGTTTGCTTAACAGGCTATGATAGATAGGACTGGATGAACAGTCTTTCTGAATAACAATGTTCCCGATGGTCCTACCAAAAGAAAAATTTGCTAGAGGAGATTAACAGAAAGATTTAAGGAAGTTTCCCTGTGGAGAATTATCCTTGATCTTTTCTGTCCCATTCTGTGTAAAGGCTGTGGGTCCCCTGCCTACATCCTGCTCATTCCTTAGAATCTGTGTGGATTGGCTGGGATACCTGTCTGTGTCCCTAATGTCTCCCTCTCCTCTAGCATCATGGCATCAAGGGGAATTATTAAACACCTTTCTGTTCAGGAGTGTTGTGGTCAGTGCATGTTCTACCTTGATGAATCAAGGGCTCGTGATCAGCCCCAAAGATATTAAAATGTTCTAAAATTACTTTGTTCACAGTTACCAGTAGAGATGTTTTTCTACAGTGTCAATACCTCTATCTGTCAGTATATCTAGTCCTTTACTGTGAGAATAAAGCTTGATTTGACCATATTCCCAGCTGGGCTTCTGCTGAGGTGTGTGTGTGTGGAGGGGTGTTCTGCCACATTATGGAGAATTTCCATTTGAACTGTTGAATTTGGAGAACAATTTGAATTATAGTGCTGATGTATTAAATGGCAGTGTTTTTTAAGTTTTAAAAATATTTCTTGAAGTGGCAATATGGGAAAGAAATCCAGACAACTGGTGGTGTGCCACCAAAATAAATAAATAAATAAATAAAAAGCAGTGATAGTACAACCAGGAAGGAGCAGCATCTTTCTTGCATGGTTATTTCCCATATTGATATGCAATATGCAACTCCAGCTATGCAAAATGCATAATTGGAGTCAGCTTACCTTAAGCCGAGCCTTGGTTGAGTCCACAACGCAGGAGGCTGACGGGAGCACACAGTCCCATTGGCTTCCCTTACTCCTCACAAAAGGAGTACCATACACTGGTGGAAGCTGCCCTCAGCATTTGATTTATGGGCCCACATAGACCCACTAAATCAAAGGTCAGAAGATCGCTCTCCGGAGCGCTGATCTTCCGGTAAGTATAGATGTGCCCTGATGAAGGTGGGTTAGGACAGTGGCTATGCATTTTGTATTTACATGGATCCAGTGTCCTAACATTCAGTGTAACTGATACTGAAGTCTTACCATTGTTTTTCCTGCAAGAGAAGAGGGAGAAAATGGTAGGCTGGGCAGCAATCTTTCCCTTTCATCAATTGGCAAACATTTTTTTTAACTCTTAACATACATGAGAAGTTTATTATTCCTTTCCTTGTGTGCCTACATATTGCACAACAGATAGACTTTGAGAGCAAATATACTTTAAGAAGTTAACATATTTGGAAGTAGATAAACTGATCTCATTTGGTATGATGGAGGTAGAATTAACAAGTGAAATAGCTTCAAAATAGAGCTGGTAAAAAAGCACATTTTTAATTTCTTGACAAAAGAACAAATTGTTCATAAAAAGATTTTCCATTTTCTCAGTAAAAGGTTTTGAAAAAGTGTTTATGCTAAACCTCAACAGCTTGGGGAAATAGAGCTTTTGTATTCTGTGCTGCAGACTTGTGGCTTTCATTAACTGCGTTATATATCATGGCAACATAAAAAAATCCTGAATTGTTCTTGATGTTATATACCATCTTCTTTTATACCACATCAGTTGCAAATTAAGTAAATAAATGCCCTCAAAACAGACCCTTCCTATCTCTCATAGTTTTGAAGCTGGTAATATTAGTAAAAATCACAGATTTCACTGAAAACTTGTTTCAGGAGAATTGATTTTTACCAGAGGCAGCAATAATATTTCAGTCAATATCTAGAACTTTTTGCAAAGTATCTGTTGCAATTTGTTTAGCCATGCAATCCATTTCCCATTTAAATCAATAAACCGGGAGAGCATCAAATAACATATGAAACAGGTGTGTCAATGCTTAGTGCTGGAGTTGGCATTCTCAGGGAAACTATTGTGATGGATACCAGATGTCATGCCTGACCACTTGCTGTCCCTTTTTTTAGCTACTGTATGCCCAGATAAGCCTTCCCTTAGTGGAAAGGTGCTCCTGTAGTTGTAGGTAATGAAGTTGGTAGGTCCAGGAAAGCTACCCACCTTCCATCCCTGCTTCTACATTGGCCTTTATTACAGCCAATCACAGGGGCAGCTGTAGGAGTGCCGGCTGAGAAAGCAGCCAGCATACAGTCCTAAATCTTTCTCCTCTAATCCTGCAGTATTCATGTAAGCCTTGAAAACCTGCTCCCAAAGGAGGACCCCATAGACAGATCACGGAAAGCAGCATGCAGCTTTTTGCTAAATGTAGGGAGAGCTACAAAGCAGCAGAGCAGAATAATACCCAAAATTAGAGAGTGAAAAAATGCATAAAAAAGAAAATGATTTAGGGATGAAGAAAAGGTAGAAAATGGCAGACAAAGAAAATGTGCAAACCAATTGATGGTATCAACAGAGATTGGCAGAAGTGGAGTTAGGCGAATAGTGCTGATTTGCTACCATGCCCCATGTGTGTGTGTGGGGCATCCACCAGCTAAAGGTTGGGGACCCTCTGTCACGTGTTTGATAAAATTTTCAATTGACCCATGTTTAGAACTGTGATTAAACTTCAATATATTTTATAAAAAATAGTACTTAGTTTACTTTCACGGAAGTGAAGAGATACAATTGCACGATGGTGGTTACAATGGTAGAAATACATATCTTCCATAAACTGCAAGAGAGTTCAAAACATACTGTACAGCACCGCATCAGAAATTGTGTGATGGCAACATGAATCATATATATTTTTTCAAAGTAAATCAAATCCCTAAGATCTTTCACGTGGAATAATAATAAATATTAATAAATAATGTGCATTATGCTTCAGATTACTACCAAAATATTTCCTGATGTTGAGCAATAGACAGGTTAAAAAAAGATATAAGGTAAAAAAAGACATTCATGCATTTAAGCCACCATTTGTCTCTGACTCTAATATAAGGCAGATCATTATCTTTTTAAAACTGTCTTTAGCCATTTAAATTCCCTTTAGTGCTTTTCATGACAAGGTCATCGCAGACCTTGTGTTTTCAAGAGTTAAGATACTTGTATTTCCAATGGGTCATTTTTGATGGGTTCAGCCGTATTTGGAACACATTGCACAGTAGAAAATGCTTTTGTTTTGTAATGAAAAAGAACTTAAAAGAAATCCAGAAGGATGTTTTAGAGTTTATCACAAATGACACTTTTGAAGTGTGTGTGTATGTGTATGTGTGTGGGGGGAACAAATTTATGTGTCATCTTCAGTCTTAATGATGTGGAAAAGCGTGACATTGAACAGGACCTGATGTCCATTGTTCCAGGCATAGAGAGCTCTATCTCTTGCATTGTAGTCGAGCATGGATATATGAAAGTACTGATTATGGAACGGAATGTCTGTATACTCATAAGTGGAGGTTTTTGTGGAATAAGAATAGTAGACCTTGGCTCCTGTTAAATGTGAGTTGGTAACATACAAAGTTCCACAGATCATGAAGGATTCCCCAGCACTTCGCTTTGGGTAGCCTGTGCTCCAGCTCTTCATCACTTCTAACGTGTCCTGGTTTAGCTGGCTGATAACAATGTTGCCTGCATTCTGGTTGGTAGCATATACAGCCCACAGCCCAATTTCATCTGCCATCAGGTCAATATCTGAGAAGCCGCCCCAAGTATAGGGGTACACGTTGTGAAAGCCAGCATACTCCAGGCTACGCTGCGCAAGCACCCGTCCTGTGTCAAAGCTGTATTTGATGATGATGTTACTCTGATATTTGTTGAAATAGAGGGAGCCATTGTACACAACATGATTGGTTCCTGCCCATTTGAAAGGAAGATTGTATGTTCTTGATTCAGCCCCACTGACAAAGTCTGTGATTGATTTGTATTCACGGACAATTTTGTTGTTAGTATAACTGTCCATGTACCAGACCTAAAAGAAAAACAAAGAATAGTCTGTGAGCTATTGAAATAAAATTCTATGCTTATCATGCTGTATTCCAAGTACATTTAAAAAATGTTCTGGAAGTCCATTATAAGTTACTAGACCTGCTTGTAAAATCTTCCAGAGGGCCATTTCTAAGTTACTAGGCTTGCTTGTAAAACCTATAGAAGTGCAGGATATGTCTGTACATTTATTCTGTTGCAAAGCCATTTGTAACTGTAGCATTTTGGATTCAAACCTACTCAATAACCTCTCTGAGGCTGCCTTCACAATGTCTGCCAGCATCAGAGAAGTTTGTTTTCCGGGTGTTCTAAAAGGTTGGGCTTCTGCTTAATGAGTCATTTGTGTTGTTCATTATGTATCCAGATTGAGACACTCCCAGGGGTGGAAGGAAAACTGTGTGTGGCTTCAACCTTTGAGTCATACCCAGAGTTAGAACTGGTTGGAATTTCTCAGCTGAAATGGCCTATTTTCAGGAAAGAGAATTTTCCATGAAAATGTGTGGAGGGGTTTTTGTGGCAAAGTTCCAATTTTCCACTTTGTAGCTTCCCATCAACTTTCTCTCCCATTTTTATCTTCCACACTTTATTCCTTTATTTCACTCCCCATCTTTTCCCCTTTTTGCACCTACTAAGGTGTGGGGGGAGGGAGGGAGGGAGGAAGGAAGAAAGAAAGACTGATTTTAGTAAACTCAGAGAGCTAGTAGGTAAGGTCCAATGGGAAGCAAGACTAAGAGGAAAAACAACTGAAGAGAGTTGGCAGTTTTGTAAAGGGACATTATTAAAGGCCCAAAAGCAAACTATTCCACTATGTAGGAAAGTATGGCAGGAGATCACCTTGGATCAACCGGGAGATCTTATATGATCTAAAAAATCAAAAAGGAGTTGTATAAAAGGTGGAAAGTTGGTCAAATTACAAAGGATGAATATAGGCAAACAACACTGGCAGCGGCAAGATTAGAAAGGCAAAGGCACAAAACAAGCTAAATCTAGCCAGGGGCATAAAGGGTAACAAGATGTTCTACAAGTATATTAGGAGCAAGAGGAAGACCCTGGACAGGGTAGGCCCATTGCTCAGTGAATAGGGAGAAACAATAACAGGAAACTTGGAAATGGCAGAGGTGCTTAATGACTTCTTTGTTTTGGTTTTCGTCAAGAAGATGGATAGTGACAGGATGAATAATATAGAGAATGCTAGTGGAAATGGGGTAGGTTTAGAAGTTTAAAATAAAAGAACAAATTAAAAATTACTTAGAAAAGTTAGATGCCTGCAAGTCACCAGGGCCTGATGAAATGCATCCTAGAATACTCAAGGAGCTGATAGAGGAGGTATCTGAACCTTTAGCTACCATCTTTGTAAAGTCATGGAAGTCAGGACAGATTCCAGAAGACTGGAAAAGGGCAAATATAGTGCCCATCTATAAAAAGGGAAATAAGAACAACCCAGGAAACTACAGACCAGTCAGTTTAACTTATGTGCCAGGGAAGATACTGGAGCAAGTAATTAAGGAATCCATCCGCAAACATCTGGAAGAAAATAAAGTGATAGGTAACAGCCAGCATGGATTTGTAAAGAACAAATCATGTCAAACCAATCTGATAGCTTTCTTTGATAGTATATCAAGCCTTGTGGATAAGGGAGAAGTGGTGGACATGGTATACTTAGACTTTAGTAAGGCATTTGACATGGTCTTGCATCACCTTCTTATCAATAAACTAGGGAAATGCAACCTAGATGGGGCTACTATAAGGTGGGTGCATAACTGGCTGGATAACCATTCTCAGAGAGTAATTATTAATGGTTCACTTGGAAGAGCATAACAAGTAGGGTTCTGCAGAAGTATGTTTTGGGACCAGTTCTGTTCAATATCTTCATCAGTGATTTAGATGATGGCATAGAGAGTACAATTATTAAGTCTGCGAAGATATCAAGTTGGGAGGGGTTGCAACTGCTTTGGAGGATAGTGTCAAAATTCAAAATGATCTGGACAAACTAGAGAAATGGTCTAAGGTAAACAGGATGAAGTCTAATAAGGACAAATGCAAAGTACTCCGCTTAGGAAGGAACTATCAGTTTCACACATACAGAATGGGAAGTGACTGTTTCAGAAGGAGTATTGCTGAAAGGGATTTAGGGGTCATAGTAAACCACAAGTTAAACATGAGTCAACAGTGTGACACTGTTGCAAAAAAAGCAAACATTATTCTGGGATACATTAACAAGAGTGTTGTGAGCAAGACACAAGAAGTCATTCTTCCGCACTACTCTGCACTGATTAGGCCTCAGTTGGAGTATTGTGTCCAGTTCTGGGCACCACATTTCAAGAAAGATGTGGAAAAATTGGAGAAGGTCCAGAGAAGAGCAATAAAATGATTAAAGGTCTAGAAAACATAACCTATGAGGGAAGACTGAAAGAATTGGGCTTGTTTAGTTTAGAAAAGAGAAGACTGAGAGGGGACATGATAGTGGTTTTCAAGTATCTAAAAAGGTGTTAGAAAGAGGTGGGAGAAAAATTGAGGATAGGACAAGAAGCAATGGGTTTAAATTGCAGCAAGGGAGGTTTAGGTTGGACATGAGGAAAAACTTCCTGTTAGGGTGGTTAAACACTGGAATAAATTGCCTAGGGGGTTGTGGAATCTCCATCACTGGAGATATTTAAGAGCAGGTTAGACAGACACCTGTCAGGGATGATCTAGACGGTGCTTGGTCCTGCAGTGAGGGCCGGGGACTGGAGTCGATGACCTCTTGAGGTCCCTTCCAGTTCTATGATTCTATGATTCTATTAAATAAAAATAAAAACAAACCAATTTTTTTTTGCTGAAAATTTGTAAAACTCAAAATAAAAAAATTAGTTGTAAATTCTTCAGACACATATTTACCTTTTTTGGGGTAGGTCAGACTGAAATCAAGCATACTTACACTTGCTGATGTATCAGCATTGGCCTCATCAGATAAAGACCTGGATGAACCACATTGAGGGCCTAACTCTGCATGCATGTGTGTTAGTGTACACTGACATCAGAGAGACTACCTCAGGCCCAATGTTGCAGGGTAAGAGGGGCAATTGCCCTGGAGCCCAGCAATTCAAAAGCACCTGGAGACCTGGTACTTTCAAATCACCACCAAAGCACCATGTGGCACACTCTGGGTGGCTTTGAGGGCTGGGCAGGGGAAGTGTGCCATGGTCTGGGAGGCGCTGAGGGCTGGCTGCTCTGGTCCCACCCCTTCTGCCCAAGGCAGTGCCCTTTCCAGGAGTGTGGAGTCAGCCCCCCTACCTTGCCCAGGGTCCCAGCAAGGTTGTTGGCTCCTCTGGACTCAGTGCTGTAACTAAGTATTTTTGCGCCCAAGATAAAATATTAATTATGCGTCCCCTCTCCTTAGGTTAGCACACATGGCGCTCTTTACAGTTGCACCTTATTATTTTTACTTGTTGCATCTTTGCACCCCTGATTATGATGTGCCTGGGGTGAGCGCCCTGTTTTCCCTGCCTTTGTTCATGTGGGTAGTCCAGGCAGGACTGTAACAAAGTTACTCAGAAATAACTGTCTATGGGATTGGGCCCTTAGAAGCTGGCCATTGAAGAAAATATAATTAAAAGAAAGAAAATAATGTGTCTTTGTAGGCAGAATACAGACAAGTATACATCCCTTCTGAAACAAGCAGTTTAAGACTAATTAAAATTTGTAATATGGCTGTATTATGTTTAGGAGGACGGTTTTACCTTTTTTCTGAAGTATTTCAAAATACAGAATACAAATATGCAGGGAATACAAAAAATAAACACTAACTGGTAAAATCTCATGTAGGAAAAGAACTCATTGTAAAGATTAAAACATGCAGTTAAAACTGAAAGCTATTCAGTGCCTCAACATACCCGGTTATTCTTTTCTGATGCTAAAGGATCTGTCATCCAGGCTCCAAATCGGGTTCCAGAGGTCTTGACTGTAATTGGGCCTGTAATTTTCATCAATTTGCCACATGCTGAAATTAGAAAAGCAAATGTACTCTATGAAAGCTGCAAATAGTTCCAATATAATCTGACCATATTCTGACTGATGTCAAAGAGTTGTCTAGAGAGCAAGACTAATTGCTATAAACTACAGAATGGTTTCAGGATGAATATGGGGGTGGTGGTGGTGGTGGTGGTGGGGAAACGCGGCGTTTGAAAATGACTCCTCTTCTTTGATGTATGAACACTGGTAGTTTAAATTTTCTCCATTGAAAAAGGAGACAGGCTTTTTATATATATATATAGAAAAGTCAATAAAGATTCTTCTGAAACATTTTTATATCTTCTGGATTCAAACAAAATAAGATAAAATATACTAAAATATCTCCCCCATATTCATGTAATAAGAAAAGGCTGAAACTAATGTTGCCTCCAAATAGATTTGAGAAATCTAGCTCTTCCTTAACAGCTTGACACATGTCAGAAGGAGAAAAGGGAAATTAGACATTTCTATTACAGATTCTCAGTATGCATAATCCAAATATTCATATGCTTAAAGGTTTTGAATTGACTTTCTTCAAAATTATATCCAATTTACACCTCAGTGAAGATTACAGAAGAAGCTATGTTTGAGCTCCTCTGTCATTGGGTGAATCAGCACTAACAGCTCTACCCTGCAAACATTACTGGCATCAGTGTCTACTAATACGAATAAATCCTATTGTTTTCAGTCTCCCCAGTACCTTGTACAACTCAAGATTCAGGTAAAGGGAGTGGATTTCATTTTTAGAAAACTGAAAATGGCAGATCTAAAATCCAGTCTACTTGCATCTACAGAAAGACTTGACTCATCTCTGCTACTAGTTTGAGACTTAGTTCACAGCTCATTATTTTCTAATTTCTCTCCATACAATCAATTTAACTCCACAGGCACATCTGGAATAATAATCCAAGGTTATGTCTACACTATGTGCTTTTTTCAAAATAATCTATTTTGGAATAAAACCAACAAATGGTCTGGTAGCACTTTATAGACTAACAAAACATGTAGATGGTATCATGAGCTTTCGAAAACTCACGATACCATCTACATGTTTTGTTAGTCTATAAAGTGCTACCAGACCATTTGTTGGTTTTTTTTTCTGTAACAGACTAACTCGGCTATCCCCTGAAGTATTTTCGAATAATAACTCCTGAAATAACTATTTCAAAATAGCAGATCCACACCACAGGGAAGCCTCAAAATTAGTCCAAGGAAGGCTCCCCTAATGTGGACATGCTACCTCGATTTGGAGCTCCAGGAAGAACTGGGGAATAATTACACTGAGGGTATGTCTACACTGCAACACTGTTTTGAAATAACTAGCGCTATTCTGAAATAACTTAGTCCGCATCTACGCAGCAGGCAGTTATTTCGAAATAGTGTCAAAATACTGTCAAGCTGGAGGACTTCTTACTCAGACTCCTGTAACCCTCATTGTATGAGGAATAAGGGAAGTTGGAGGAAGAGTGCTCTATTTCAAAATAAGTGCTGTGTAGTTGCTTCCTATTTCGAAATAAGCTATTTTGAAATAAGATACGTAATTGAAGTAGCTCAATTTGCGTAGCTTATTTCAAGGTAAGCCCTGCAGTGTAAAAGCACCCTGACTGACCCGGGAGAGGAGCTATTACGAAATAGCAGCAGTGGAGCATCCACACCACCGCTATTTTGAAATAGCAATTTTGAAATAAGTGTTGTTCCTCATGAAATGAGAGTTTATTAGTTTGAAAGAAGAAGCCTGTTATTTCAAAATAATTCTGAAATAACCAGCTTGCTGTGTGGACGCTCGCCTTGTTATTTCGAAATAACGCTGTAGAGTAGCTATGCCCCAAGTTATCATATAATTAAATCTAATATATGATAGATAAGAGTTACAGATGTGGACTCGAGTATGTAAAACCACCATAGATTTATGTGCAAAGGAATCAGAAAAAAACCAACATAATGAAGAAAGCAAATATGAGAATTATTCTGGAACTGCTGCTTCCTCAATGGACATCTAATCCACTATGCTGACCCGTGTTAGGTTGTCTAGGAGGAAATAATGAGAGTCAATATAATCTTGAATGCTGACCTTCCTAATAATCCAAAAAAAAAAAAAATCTGTATTTTAAGTGACATTAATAACATGCCAAAAGACTTAATAAGATAGAAAGGTATAAATGAATAAGTAACCTGGCAAGTTTGGAAAAATGATATTCCAGATTAATATAAATATTGAAATATTTCATGATTTTTTATAAAGTATTTTAGATACAAATATATAATTCATTCTGATATAACTGCTATTGCACACAATACAGTTTCTAGCTGGATAAGGTGAGCAACAAATAGAATCCTTTTAAAAGCTAAGGTATATCATTCAAAGGAGCAAATCACATGATTTCATTCTGTTATTTATCTAAGAGAAAGAATGCACTGCATTGTATGTATCCATTTCAGTAATTTATAATGGGGCTTTTGCTCAGGGAGCTTCTGAATGATCACTAGTATTCACTCTGAACTGCGGGGCAGCATAGCTTCACAGGTCACTTGCCCAGTCAGTCAGCTCCCTGCATGGAGCCTTGAGCCTCTGATTGGGTGGGGCTGATTAATCACCTGTGAAGCTGTGCTGCCGCCCAATTTAGAGGGAACACCGATTATCACCAAAAGGAATTCAGTCCTGGGCTAGGGAAATGGATATAACAGAAATTAACATAATCTAAGTATGTACTGGCAATATCATGAATAGCACAGGTTGTATTTTTGCAGTTTCATTAGAAGGGAACTAATTCATTAGTTAGTTAATGTTGATTTACACAAGGAAGCATTTGTGTATCTCAGACTGAAGTTGCAGGATCTTTTGAAGACATACTGCTATTAAATATGTAGAAGATGCCACTTTTAAAAATTCTGTCCCCCTGGCTCAGTTTATAGTATTTATTGTCTCATCAGAGACTTTTTACAGAACTGCTACCAGTGTCATTCATGGCCTGAATGCTACAAATCCAGTATGATTTGCAAAATTCCATTGTGGGGAGTTGAGTAATATAGTCTAGTCATGCCAAGTTTTAGCCTTATTTTAGATGGCATGTCAGCACAATAGTGTTGTGAAGGATATGTATGTGGTGAAGTCATAAACCATTTGGAAAGTACTAAAACAATTATGATTTGAGAATCAAATGAATGGAAAACATACAGTGTGCTGAAAGATATTAGAATGAAATTAATCACCGCAACTAATTTACATTTGCTGTTTTTTAACTAATGGAAAATACAAAGTGAATAATGTAAGAATTTCTGGAGTACATAATTAGTATCACTCAAGAACTGTGTTAAAATTAGAATTACAAGACACTTTCCATTTTAGAAAAAATTGGAATTCTAAAACAAAGGATTTTTTTAAAGGAATATTTAGTTCAGGAAGATATAGATGTGTGAAAAATTAGTCCTAAAATTTAGCTCTAGAATTTCCAAAATGACTGTTGGATAATTATCTTTCAAAACCTATGATGGTCTAATTAAAGAAGAAGAAAAGCAGTGAATATACATTATACTACAAGTGCTGACTGGTCAGCAGGCCATAGATCAAGTGCATATTTGTGCTCTCAAATATTTTTATTCACATAAGATGGTGTAGTGAGAGGAGGAGACTGCTGCAGGGGAAATTTGCTAACTAACCAGCAAATTAAATTTAAAAAGAGACAAAATTTATATAATCCAGTGGGTACAGACCCTCAAAAAAGAGAATGTTGCCTCCACATTCTCCTCTCTCTTTGTTGCAGTTCCTGGCTTTCCCTTTCCTTTTTGTTCATAACGAAAGTCCCAAAGCTTCTCTCTCTCTCTCTCTCTCTCTGTGTGGGGAACTTGATGAATCTGTTTGTGTTATTTAGAACGAATTAAGGCTAACACATCTTATCCTCATCCCATCCCATCTCCACTCTAAAGGTAACTTTGGATCCAGTTCAGTTGTATCTGGCATAATCCTAGTGGAGCATTATGGGGCTGTTGGCTTCCTAATGTAACTGCTCTCAGACTACAGGTTGGGCCTCCGTTGTCCAGCAACCTTTGGACCTAACTGGTCCTAAACAAGGGGATTTGCTGAACCAGGGGAGGTCCCTCTCTTCATGGCCTGTACTGCCCCACTGCCACCAGACTAGGACAGCCTGGCCCCACCGCTGCCCCAGCCCCGGGGCTTTCTAACTGCAGCCGGCCCCACTGCTGCCAGGGCCCAACTGGCATAGAAGGAGTTCTGCAGCCTGTTTCAGAGCTCTGCAGACTCTTGGCTCTGTGAGTGGAGCTCCACGGACCCAGGAGCTTCATGACCACTGCTGGGATTGCAGCTCCTTGTCCTTGGCCGGAGCTCCCTGGCCGCTGGGGCTAGAACTCCCCACCATGCCGTGCCCCCGCCCTCCCGACACTGGACTCCCGGCTGAGTTGCTGGTCCCCGCTACCACACTCCTGCCCCACTGCCAGACCTCCCCGTTCCTGGGTGCTGTGGTCCAGGAATATCCATGGTCATGCCGGACCATGGATGTTACCAGACCAGAGAGTCCTGGTTAAGGGAGGTACAACCTGCAGTGCACAGTGTAAACTAATGTATTCCCCTCTGTAATTTGGAGGGGGACTGGAGAAGCAACCAACACCCACCCCAGTCCTCCTATGTCCTTTAGGACAAGCGCTCTTAGCACAACCTCCTCCCAGCTAAGACTTTCACACATGGAGTATAGTGAGATATGCCTGAAGTTCTGCCCTCCTTTCAAATCACAGTGGATTTCCCCACCATTGCATGTATGCCTGCACCCCTCCTTAGTGACAGCACTCAGAAAGGCATCTTCAGTTCTCATTTCAAAAGTCTGGTCACACCTCTCAACAAGATTGCTTTGTGGTGAGAGGTGATGGCACAGAGTGATAGAGGGCAAGGGAAAAGAGAAACTACAACTCTCATTTTGTATCAGGATGATGGATGCAAAGGACAGTCAGAGTTTTGCTCAAGCACGAGATCAGTATCCAATATGCACCACTGCGTAATTTGAATTCAGAAGGAATTGTTCAGAATGACAACAGAGGCCCCAAAGCACATCTCAACTTGAGTGGCGATCTTGATGGATAAGCTTGTACTATTTAGAACTACTTAGAGCCACTGTGTATAACCTTTATGGTTGAGAATTCCTCTGAGAGTGCCACAAATCAGCTGGCTTGCTAAGTACTGGCCATGGGAATAGAGCGAGGCTCTGGGCTGACTGATTGGGCAGAGACGAATTGTGAGACCAGAGAAGGAAACCGAGAAAATATAGGCCTCACCACCTCCTTTTGCTTCCATGAATGACACGAACACTAAATCATGTGCAATGCCTGTTCAACCAATGGCACATCAGAAGAAAAGGAAATCTGATGAACAGAATTAAAAACAATTTAAAAAGGACACTGGCCCTCTTCTCTGGGAAATGCTGTGCCTGGATATCTTCATTTTCTCCATGTCTGTCTTGTGGAATTTGATCCCACAAATATATTTGCACATACGCAACAATGGAGCTGTAAAGATTTCACAAGATTAGACCTTGAGGCAATCTGTATTTTTGTACATTATAAAGTACCACACAGTCTGTGCTAAAATATTAGTTGTTTTTATTGAAAATGTTGTTAATTATTATTGAGTAATTTATTCCCAAGGCATTTCATGGCATTCTTTATAACAAGTTATTAAAGAATGTTATTAAATTGGTTAATTGTTATTGATCAATTTTAGTGTTAAATTAATATTAAATATTAACTTTAAAATGTAGCAACTTTCCCCTATTTTTCCAGCGTGGTGCTGCATTCTATATGGACATCTGAAGAATGAGAATTATTTTGACATAAAGCTCAGCCTCCTTTTAACAATTTATAAATGAAGTAAGAGGAGTTTTGCTACATGGTGGCAAGTCGTTCCAATTTTCCGTTCTGATCAAAAAAACGGAAACTGGTACCTTTTATCTACTTAACTGTAAACTGTAATGATCTAATCCCGGTGTTCTCATCTCCAGTGCAAACTCCTACAATTATCCATTTGGCTGTATGGGAACTATTCTTGTTGCTAAAGTTGTTTGTGAGATAATGGTGATACTGAATATGCAGTATCAGCTCCATAAAATGTCAGTGAGCATCATTTTTTTCAAAGAAAATAAAACACTACTGTCCTATATTATAGCTGACTGATGTACAAAAACCATGGATTCTTCCATAGGAAGAGATTCTGAGAAAAAAAAAGAAAGCTCCAAGAGCTTTTCTTAATGGATTTTTTTCTGGAATCATTCATTGGGGAGAGGAGCAGGATATAGACTGCTGTCCTGAGAAATGGACAGAAGTTCTTTCCCAGAACCCATCAAACCTGCCAGGGCCTGCTAATTGTTTCAGTTCTCCCTTTTGCATCTGTGGAGTCAAACTGCCAAGGACTTCTCAGGTGGAAACTGCTACTAGAACCTGCTTTAAAGGTAGATTTCCTTCTTTGGATAGGAGCTGCAAAAAGATTAGTTCAGGCTCCGGCTACATTAACCTTTTCATGGCTTTCAGAAGTGCTTTCTGCAATGCTATTCTTGGAGTCCAGGTAGATCAGTGTGTGAATCCCACTGGATTTCTCTGATTGGGCCCCATGAATCCAAAATCGGAGTTTGAATTACAACAGCTGGTAAAACTTCTAGCTCCTGTTTTAAGTTGGAAAGTGACCAGATTAAAGAAAGTTAAAAAAAAAAAAAAAAAGCTGGTAAAACCCCCCCACAGAATGGGAAAGATGTCAGAGCTCTCCTTCCCTTGAGGTGAAAATAAATTAGAAAAGAAAAGCTCTTGGTCCAACTCTTTAAATGCTTTCTGTATGGTTGGTTTTTTGTTTCCTTTGGAAACAAGATAGAAAGTGAATTCTCTGAAAACAATTCCTGGGAGGCAGACATGCTGGCGGCAGAGCGACAATAGTGGAGATGACGGAATTATCCCCTACCACGTCCTTTCATCAGCTCTGCAATGAGCAGCAGACTTTAGCAACTACACCTCTTGATTTTTGTTTTACTGAATCTTGGTGTTAGTTGGAAATACTTGTAAGTGACTGATAGTAGTACCTTAAGAGTACAGGTTTGTTTGCATCACAGATTTCTCCAGTGTTGGTGTCTATTTGTGGTATATGAATGCAGAAATATAGATGGGAAAGATCAGTGAGGCAAAGGAACAATCTGCCACATGAATTCTTTACAACAGTAGAGGTAGCTAAGAAATGTAAACTGCCCACAGATTATTTTTCAGAGCCAAGAGCTCCTTTTTTTCAGAAGAAAAGTCTGGCAATGTAGAAATAACTCTTATCCTGGAACATAATCTTTTGACAGTAGTACACCTCAGCTTTTCACTTTCCTCAGAAGCAGAAACACCAGATGATAGTTAGAAAGGAAGGCCCTTGTATGCTTCCATCTGCGCAAAGAAGAGGAAATTTTGGAACATTCATGTGAGAGCCTGTTTGATAGATTTGCAGAGATTCAGATCGGTTTAGATAACAGCAGATTTGTAGGGTGAGATCTACAGAGTCTCAGAGAGGTAGCCTTATTAGTCTATAATTTTAAAAACAACAAGCTGTCCTGTGGCACCTTAGAGGCTAGCAGAAATATATAGAATCGTGAGCTTTCATGAGTAAAATCCACTTCATCAGATGAATTTGAGTGGAAATAACAGAAACTAGGATATATATAACAGTAAAAGAAGTATCTGTCAATTGTGGGATCCCTGTTAATAAGACTAATTAAGTGGCCTGGATGTGTCCCATTCATTGCCTTTGATGTGAAAATGCAGATGTTAAAGGCGGGAGAAATTGATCTAAAAAAGCACAGAGCATTGATCTAAATCTGCTTCCACTGAAGTCTCTGGAAAAACATACATTGATTTCAGTGGAAGTAGCAAGGCCAGTGCGGAGCACATTAGAAAAGTCCAATGCTTATCCTACCTGAAATGCCAAGACTTTGAATATTTGCCTACTAAATGTGATTGTATAAGGAGTCTAGTGCACCTTCTCATGGGTGTGTGTGGCTTGATTCCCCACTTGTACTAATGTCACTACATTGACGGCAATTTCTGATTTAAGAGGATGATCAGGGTACAGGATGAGGAGCTTATGGCACCCCCGAAGGAGTGTAGAAGCAGATGCTAGGGAAGCCTGGAAAGCAGAATGCATTTCAGAATTCTCCAATGAGCTTTGAGGCACTGCTAGCAGCTACTCTGTATGTCACTAGAACATGTGAGGGAGGTTGGGAACCTAGAGGACATATGGCTGTTTTGAGGGTACATATAGAAATGGGTAGCCAATGCTACTATATCCTCACAGCCTCTGGCTATGTCTACACTACAGTGTTTTTTCGGAAAAACGTGTGGAACGTCCACACCTCAAGTGCATTTTTGGCCCCAAAAAATTCAAAAGAACAGAGGGGTTTTTCCGGCATAGGTATTCCTCATTCTAAAAGGAAGAACACCTTTTTGTGAAAGAGCTCTTTCGCAAAAACGTGTGTGTGGACAGGGAAGAGGGGTTTTTTGTGCAAAAAGAGGAAAGAGGAAAAAGCACAGGTGCCCTGGTGGCTATTCTGTGCGTAGAAATCAGAGCTTACTTTCGAGAGAGCGTCCATGCAGTCTGGATGCTCTCTTTCACAAAAGCGCATCGCTTTTTCGATGCGCTTTGGCAGTGTGGACATGCTCTTACGCAAGAAGTTTTTGAGGAAGATCTCTTCTGATAAAAGCTTCTTGTGCAAGAAGCCTGTAGTCTAGACTTAGCCTCTGTGATGACAACTGTTTGCCCTGAAGATTAAAAGTTATACTGTAAACAAAAACAATCCCACTATAATGATCCTACAAACAGTTTCTTTTTACATTAGATTAATTTTAGATGTATTCTGGAAAGAAAATGAGTTGAATAAATTTAGAACAAGGACAGAATAGAAAATTTCCTGGTAAATTAAAAAATATTTATCTATTAAGATCTTCTAGTAACCATTATGGGGTTTTCCTTTTTCTGTCTCCAATAAAGTCAATCAGGCTTTTATGTGCATAGTGTCTCAGATGTTTATTTATTAGATACTAAACACTGACCTGAATTATTATGGGTAATAAACAGCATAGAGAGAAGTGAGTCCACTTTTCAAAGTGTGCACAAGCAGTTTCCAGATGCTTTATTTCTTTTACATCCTTCCTTAGGATAAACATTTGTTATGGGAATCCATTGTAAAATGAAAAGTTAGAGACTGAACTCACCTCTTACTTAGGGTACATGTACACTGCAACACTATTTCGAAATAACTAGAGCTATTCTGAAATAACTTAGTCCGTGTCTAAGTTATTAACAGCAGGCAGTTAATTCGAAATAGTGTCAAAATACTGTCAAGCTGGAGGACTTCTTACTCTGACTCCTGTAACCCTCATTGTACGAGGAATAAGTGAAATCAGAGGAAGAGTGCTCTATTTCGAAATAAGTGCTGTGTAGATGCTCCCTATTTCGAAATAAGCTCTTTCGAAATAAGATACGCAATTGACTTGCTTATTTTGCATTAAGCCCTGCAGTGTAGATGCACCCTTAGAATGTGTGTCTCTATTTTCCTACTTAGCCCAAGGTCAAGAAATATGCCTAGTGGTTAAAACCTGCCACTGGCAGTTGAAACTCCTGGATTCTATTTTGAGCACTGTCACTTACTTATTGTGTAACCATTCATCTGATCACTTATCTTCTTTGAATAGTGGTTTCCTCATCTACAAAATGGGGATGATAATTCTTACCACACTCAGAGAACTGTGCACAGCTTAGTTTTTGTAAAGCTTTTCTGAATCGACAGCAAATAGTGCCATGGAAGTGTGAAATATCACCATGATCAATAAAAGTATCCCTTGCTGATGCTAGCATCTCTTTTGCCATCGATATGATGGCATCTCTTTGTTGAATATGGTATTCTACTTCCCAGGCCCTAAGCAAAAAATGTCAATGTCACATTTTGCCTGGACCTGGCTGTGTAAGACAGCTAGAAATGAGTCGAGTATGTATCTAGTCTAATTGCTTCTTTCATATTTCATAGGTCATAGTTATCTGAGAGAATATTGATTTCCTAGATGACCATATTATTTTAAAAACTCTGTCACTACTAAATAATAGTAATAATACTAACAGCATTAATGCATAGTAACTGATTCAAGAAAGGTGATAAATCATAGGAAAGCAGTGTAGTACTACAGTAAAAATTGACCATATGTATAGCACATTATATGAAGTGTAGTAAGGCTGCTTTTTCTTGTGTATATCTGACTATTTCCAGCTGAGGATTTGCACACACAAATGGATAAGCACACACACACCTGCTTTTATACGCAGATAACCACATTCATGCACACAAGTCCTGAGTATGCTAAATTGCATGCACACCTTTGAAATGTAGGCCATAATTATCAACTGCTGCAAAGTGATATTTTCCTGTTCTAAGGAGAAGAAAAAGTTTCTCACCACAGTGGCTGTGGCTATCTCTACATCTCTGTGAAAGTGAAATGGCTGCTCACTATATGTTAATGAATGTTGAAAGGGATTCCAATGCAGATGGAGGATACTTTGAGGTGGCTAAAACGGTATAAATAATGCATAATATATTTATATTACTGGAAAACACCTGTGAGGGAATAGAAGTGGTGGGGAGGGGATGGCATTAAGTTAGCTGTTCTGCAAGACTCAAGAGTAACATTGTAACCATTCAAGCCCAGATGCCGGGTGCAGTATTGCTGTTCTGTCCTGCATGGCCATAGGATTCTGGCCCTAAACACAGTATTGACAGCCACAGTCGAGTTACTGTAGTGTTGTGGTGTAGAGCTGGCATAGCCCTTCAATGCAGTGAGCATTACTGGGGTGAAATGGGTGGTAGCTGTTCCCTAATTCCCCAGATGCTGTATCAGCATCTTGGGGCTATACACAGCAAGATTAATTTAAGCTGATTTCAGGCTGCTCTAAATTGCACATGGGACTTGCCAGGAATTCAGCCAGTCTAGGATTAGGAGAGCATAAAAGCTACCTGAGCCGTGCTATGCATTTCTCATCAATTATTGATTACCTGGATAAGAACATAAGAATGGCCATACTGAATCAGAGCAAAGGTCCATCCAGCTCAGTATCCTGTCTGCCAACAGTGGCCAATACCAGATGCCCCAGAGGGAAGGATCACAACAGGTAATCCTCATGTGATCCCTCCCCTGTCACCCACCTCCAGAGAAACAGAGGCTAGGGACACCATTCCTACCCATCCTGGCCAATAGCCATTGATGGACCTAATGTCCATGAATCTATCTAGATCTGTGAGAATTACCCCCCAAGAGCAAAGGCAATTCTGCATTGGGATTTAAGAAAGCTTAAATCCTTTCAATAGCTAGTCAGAAACCCCTTTAAACTCCTTAGGCATGGAAGCAAATTGGAATATGAAAATATTAGAATGCTAAAGTCTTACTAGTGTTATTATCTGGCATCGTCATACCCTTGAGGCTCAAATTGCAGTTGCCTGTGGGCTAGGAGATTATGTGATTGTTACAAGCTATTGAAGACAGGGATGAAGAGACATAGGTCCAGGACAGGGAGGTGGAGAGGAAAATGAGAAAGAACTTCAAAAGCAGAGGAAGATGTGGGATCTTGGAAGTGAAGAGAAAGAAAAGGAGCCCTGGGGAAAGCATATAATTGTTTCTATATATGGAGATGATTGAATTGCAGAGTTTAATTTCACAGTCAATCTGGAGATGAATTTCCAAGAGAGACAGAGAGAGTGCATGACCATGCAAGGATGTGAGGAGGCTCTCTGATGCTGTAAATCCAGTTTCATGCAACTTGTATACCTACATGTGGAGCAGGGTGCGATGTTTATTTCAATGTGGTGATGGCATGTGTCTTTATGAGTTTATTTTTTCAGAACTTCTCCACCTTAAATTAACAATTTAAAATATTTTAGGCCCCCAATTGTTTTATTGGCCAAGAAAGAAGGAAAAAATTGTATGCCAAGGAAGAACTCATGGGAAGAGAGTTAAGAGAAGGGATCTGACCTAGGATAATATTTGGAAGGGAAGTAAAAGGTGTAAGAAGAACCCGTAGGAAAGACTACACAACTATAATAAGGGCAATTTTGATATTCAGACTATCTCCATAGTGCAGTCAATTAATTGTTTTATGTTACAGTTATTCACCATAGAAAATGAAAACAAGATGACTGAAAAATAGAGAAATGCCAATTTTTTTCTCCTTTCTTTCTTCAGAAAGTTAACTATTAAGAAAAGAAACCAAATATGTTTTGTTGCTGCATAGTAAAACATCTATTTCTCCTTGCCTGCACATGTAGACAGTCTGTCAGTGTAATAGCATGCTGTAATGTATATGTATTGAGAGGGAGAATTGACTCATAAGAGATTTCTGTGAGAGGAATGCTTTCATGTATTTTTCCCCCATCTTAGAGTTGCTAATTCAGTGTAAAAAGAAGAAGCTAAAAATAATTTATGAGGATAACTCAGTCTAGATTACTTTCTCTCTCTTTTTCTATTACTCCAAATAAATGTACATCTTTTCTAACAGGCAGGACCTCTTTCATGTTTCAGACGCCACCCACAGCCTACAAAAGTACACACCCAATATTTGGTAATTGAGAGACTTCTCATAAGCCTAAGTTCTATTTTTTTAGTGTTTAATTTTTGCTTATAGTGAAGTTAGTTCTCATAAAAGGGGTCAGACTGAGAGAAGTGGAAGGCAAAGACTTACAATAAATAATCATTCTTGGCCCTTACACAGTACCTTCCAGCCAAGTATCTCAAAGTGTTCTGTTAGTTACTTTAATTGGAGCAGGCTAGGGGCTTTAATTCTTAAGGTAGAGAAGTATTTATTATCCCCTGTTACAGATGACATTTTCAAAAAAATAGCCTTTAATTTTGGGTACCCAATATTAGACAACTAGTGCCTAATTTCTCTAAGTACCCACAGCTTCAAATGAAAGCCAACAGCTGGGCATCCAAAACTGAAGCTTACCCAAAGTCACATCACAAGGCTATGGAATTGTTGGAAAGAAACCCACAACTGTGCTTTCATGAATATATTATTTCCACTAAAGTAGGTAGTAACAGTGTTAATTTCATTATGTTGTTCACCTAACCTAGAGGCCCAAAGGTAATACAGGCTGAGAAGCCATTTTCTGAACTGACCACTGGTAAATTTCAAACCCAGATTTAATTTGTGCTGGTGGGTTTTGTGACGTGGATAATTCTCCATTGGATGCTGGACAGAGGCCACCAACAATATATCACATGGGCTACTAAAGAGTATCTTGATGGCAAAACCACTCTGAGTTATATTACAGCTAGTGTGAGAAGGGAAAACATCTTTGTAGTCCATTAACAAGCTCATAAACAATTCAGTTTGAAGGCTTCCGCCCCTAGGATTACAAAGTTGCCCTCCTTTGTAATTCTGCATCTTAACTCTTTCTATTATCAATGGGTTAGATTCTCATCTACATTATACTGGTGGAAATCCCATTCTAGAATAACATTTGACTTCAGTGAAGTCACTTTTGATGTATATTAACGTGACAAAGATTGGAATCTGTCCCAGTGTATCAAAGGATTGAAAAACAGAGTATTTTATGTTTCTACATCTAAGGTCTAAAACACGAAATGTAGGGAAAAAATATGGCATGAAATAGTTAACTTACTGAGTTTTTTCATGCAGTCTCGAAGTCTGGTTTCTAAACTGAGCACCCTCTGGTGTAGTTCCTCATAGTCATAGGCACCAATTTCTTCCTGAATCCCAGTGAGAACTGCAGACAAATTCCTAATTTCCTCCTTGAACTGGGTGATTAACTTGGCATCAGTTTTGTACTGTTCCAGAACTGGGATCAATGGCAACAGCTCATCCATCTTTTCCTTCAACTCCTACAAAAAGTAATCAATTGTTCATTAGAGCAACTTAAAGAAGTTCAGTCCCCTAACATCCTTTATTATTAAAATTACTTTAAAAAGTCTTATTGGTTTTAGTTTCAGATACATTATTAGCATATTGTGAAAATCTAGCAACATAAATGTAAATGAAAATAGTCAGTTTCTACTGAAAGTAGAAAATTCATTTTTAAAAGATTGGAAACAAACCTCCTGACACCCATCTTTCCCAGCACATGAAACAAAACTCCCGTTGAGAGTTTTTTCTTGAGAGAAGGTGACCAGGACTGACCACTCAGTTCTAGGCGAGGAGACAGCATTGAAACAGTGACATTATAATATTTTGACTTATTTTCCATTTAATTTTATAAATACTGATATTCGTTTACTTTTTTGACTGTTGGTGTACTCCGAGCAGACATTTTCATTGATCTATCAACAATAATGTGTAGGTCTTTTTTTCCTAAGTGAAAAGTCTCAGAGAGATAGCCGTGTTAGTCCATATCTGCAAAAATAATGAGAAGTCCTGTGGCACCTTAAAGACTAAATATATGCACCTGATTAAGTGATTTTTACCCACAAAAGCTTATGCCCAAATACATTTGTTAGTCTTTAAGGTGACACAGGACTCCTCATTGTTTTTCCAAGTGGATAGAATTAAATTTAGACCACAACAATGATATGAGCAATTCAAATTATATTGGCAAATGTGCATTTTTCTTCAGGGATTTTCAGCTGCCCAATCAACTAGTTTTGGTAGATCTCTCTGCCCTTCTCAAATTCTTCTCTAGCTTTAACCAACAAATGATTGTATGCAATCTGCAAATTTTGGAACCTCATCATTCTTTCTCTTTCCCAGATATCCTACCCCTTAACTTTTGCCATGTTGAAAATAGACCATTTACTCAATTTGCTGAATGCTTGTCTCTGTTTCTAATCCATAACTGCTATTTATCTCTCATCTCATAACTATAATACACTTAATATCCTTTTGCCAGGGAATTTGTTTAAAATAAGTCTGACTACATTATGGCAACAGGTTCTTGTTCAGCCATTAATAGGAGGACACCCTCAAAGAATCCTATCAGGTTTTTCATTTATGGAAGGCAAGTGGGTTTATCATTTTCCGATGATGTCCATGTAGGTGTTTTATAGTTTCATTGATAACTGAAGGAAACAGCAGGACTTCCATGAGTGAGAGAGAGGAGGAAAAGATACAAACATGGACAAAAGAGGGAGAAAAAGCGGTGGAGATATAGGTTCAATGGTTGCCAGCACAGGCTGTGTCTAGACTATAGGCTTCTTTCAGAAGAAGCTTTTCCGGAAAAGATCTTCTGAAAAAACTTCTTCCAAAAGAGAGCATCCACACTGCTAAAGCACACTGAAAAAGTGATCTGCTTTTTCGAAAGATAGCGTCCACACTGAATGGATGCTATCTTGGGGTATGTCTACACTGCCACCCTAGTTCGAACTAGGGTGGCTAATGTAGACATTCGAACTTGCAAATGAAGCCCAGGATTTAAATATCCCAGGCTTCATTTGCATGTTCCCGAGCGCCGCCATTTTTAAATGCCCTGTAGTTCGAACTACCTGCCCGCGGCTACACGCGGCACGGACTAGGTAGTTCGAATTAAAGCTCCTAATTTGAACTACCGTTACTCCTCCTGCAAGGAGGTTTAATGGTAGTTCGAATTAGGAGCTTTAATTCGAACTACCTAGTCCGTGCCGCGTATAGCCACGGGCAGGTAGTTCAAACTACCGGGCATTTAAAAATGGCGGCGCCAGGGAATATGCAAATAAAGCCTGGGATATTTAAATCCTGGGCTTCATTTACAAGTTTGAATGCCTACATTAGCCACCCTAGTTCGAACTAGGGTGGCGGTGTAGACATACCCTTGTATTTAAGCTGTGATTACTATGGACAGAGTGGCCACCAGAGCACCTGTGCTTTTTCCTCTTTCCTCTTCTTTCGAAAGAACTCCCTCTTCCCCATCCACACACACCTTTTTCTGAAAGAACTCTTTTGGAAAAAGGCTTCTTCCTCATAGAAAGAGGTTTACCAATGTCAGAAAAATCCCTCTCTTCTTTTAATTTTCTTTCAAAAGAACGCAATTGCAGTGTGGATGTAAGTGAAGTTTTTTCGGAAAAATGTCTATTTTTCTGAAAAAAACAACAGCACCCCTCTGTAGTGTAGACATAGCCACAGAGGGAACAGGTCTTGGGAGCAGATGAGATTACCCTGTGGGAAAACATAGAAGCTATGTCTACAATGCCGGCTTTTGCTGGCAGAGAGTACGCAAATGAAGCACTGATAGGCATTTTGTTGCACTTCATTTGCATAATCTGTTCAAGCCATTTTTGCGCAAGGGTTTTTTGTGTAAAAACAAGCAGGGTGGATGTTTCCTTTTTCCATGAAAACCCCTTTTTGTGCAAGATCCTTATGCCTCTCCTTTGTAAGGTGATGCTGGAGTAGAGTGTAATGGAAGCCCAAGCAAGAGAAAGTGGATAAGTGACATTGTCAAAGGCAACAGAGAGATTGGCAGTCGGAGATACCAGAGTTATTACAGACACTGAAATATGCTGAGGAGTGTGTGTATGTGCATAATTTATAATATTTTCTTTCTTATTAAAAGATGCAATAAACAACGTGAAAAGTTTTAAAGTTGGTGTATTGGTGATCCTGTCTATATGATATACCTGTATGCTCATGAGATGGAGATAGATCAGGGGATACAAGGCCAGAGTTAACTTTATTTGAGGGAATTTACCTCTGAATTTCCTGCCTTTTAAGCATGTTTTGTACTGATTATAGTATTTGCATAATATTTTTTATAAGCTAGAAGGTTTACCCAGCATTGCTCGGGACTTTCATGGCAGGGGGATAGAGGTATGGGGGGGTTCAGGAGTCAGGACAGGATGTAGGGGGGGCAGGAGTAAGGGCAGAGGAGTTGGGAAATGGATGGGCTCAGAGGAGGGGGTGGGAAATGGAGGGGTGCAGAGCAGGGGGTGGGAGCGGCCAGCAGCTGATCTGCAGGACTAGTCCAAAGTGCCTGGGGCCACTCTGCATGGTTGGCAGCTACTCCCTGGGAACCATGCTGCCCGGCCAGCAGCTTCTCCTCTGGATGGGGTGCTTGCTGCCCCCCAAGTAGTCATGCTGGCCTTATGGTGTATAACTGCCTTCCCTCTTGTTGTCCCTCTGTGGTCACTCTGGAGTATAATTGTCCTTGCTATCAGAGCCCTCCCATTCCAACTGATGCAGATCAATCAGATTCCAGGCACATCTCATTGTCATGATGCAACCAAGCCCTTACCTTGCTTTAAGTTAGGGTAAGAGGAAGCTGCATACCAAATGTGGTAGTCCTAGCTCTTACCGTTTAGGAGGAGTTCTTGAAAATACAAACTCACAGATGGATGCACAGACAGACAGACACACAAATTATCTCAAATATATAGTAGATTAATATGCACCCCCTCATTGTAACACTGCTTTAGTGATTTTTTAACTTTAGAATTATTAACTCTGGAGAAAATTCTAAGATGTTTCCAGTGTAGTGTGTGCATTGCTTTCTTAACTATTAGAAAACTGCATTTTAAAATTACATGGCAAAATGTTATTGTGGGTTGGACCTCCCCAAACCAAGGACTGAGGAGGTCAATTCCAGCCCCTCCTTGCCACCAGGCTCTGCTACCGGCCTACCCGCTGGGCTCCCTGTTCTCAGTCACTGGGATCCATAGCCAGCTCTGGGCCACAGGGCTCCCTGCTCCTGGCTATTGGGCCCGCAGCCGCCAGGTTCCATGGACAGCCCCAGGCTGCCAGACTTTACTGCCCCGGGCCACCACCGGGCTCTGAAGCCTTGGGGCTCAGCCTGGCTCCATGGTCAGCCCTGGCCACTAGCCTCTCAGAGTTCTCTGGTCCGTACCATAGATGTTGCCAGACCAGAGAGGTTCAACCTGTACTACAAACTGAGAGCAACAGGTGTCCCTTCTATTGTTCTGATGTATAGCTTTTAATCCTGAGGGAATTTGCATTAACCGTATAAGTCCAAACATTTTTGAATGAAAGTATGATAAAGAGGAGTGAGTGGAGAGTTTATTTTTATTTTTATTATTAAAAACTGAGCATACAGAACACTAAATTTAAAGAAATTTAAAACACACATTACGAATGTTCTTTGTCCCAAAGATTTTAATTTGTGAGCCCAGGTTTGCCCCCATTGAAGTAAATAGGAACATTGTCACTGATTTCAATGAGAACAGGAATTAAGCCCTAAAAAATTTCAGTGGGTAGAATTACAGGACTATACTAATTCATTTTAAAATTAACATTGCAGTTAGTATCTTCTCATGTCACTAAAGGAAGTGAAGATTGTGTCATCATCACTGTAATTATAATTGTTTTTATTTCATTGGTACTACTTATACCTTTTAAATCTATTGTTACAAGAATGAATTCACATTTCACTACAAGCAGGAAATTGCACCATTTAGGAGCTAATTTCCCCTTTGATTTGCTACATAACTCCCACCAGTATTAATAGGAGTGATGAGGGGGTTATCAAGGTCAAGAAAACTGACAAACTTTTTTGCCTCAGGAATAAGATACAATACCAACATTTTAGCAGGTCAACATTTTGCAAGACAGCAGTATTATTTTTGACATTTCAAATTACTCTTTAATTTGATTGGCTGGCAATCTGTTTTATCCTCATGGCAAACTATTAAATTGAGCCTGAATGTCCAGCCAAAACAGATACTGAATATTTAAAAGGGAAGTAATATAGCAGACTGCAGCTTTTGACAGCCAACTTGGACATTCAAATTCTGGTATTTTGTTCCTCTGTAAAAATGTAACAAGAATACAATATACATAATGGCTCAACACAATGTGGTGTTATGGCAAATAGCATTAAAAGGGGTAAAGGTGAAACCTTTTATTACAAGTTGAAAATGGCTGAGAGGATTTATACTCTTACTTTCAGATGGACTGAGAATAATAAATAAATCACTTGGCAAATGAGTTATTAGTATAAATAATTGCTGAAACCAAAGGGAGATGATGCTGAGTTCCTGTGAAAAATCAGACCCCGCTCAGGTTCCACTCACTTCGAAAATGTAAGCCTACGCGTTCATGTTCCAGCGATCGTGAGCATGTCAAAAGACACACTGTTAACATAATTTTCATCCTAGGGATATATTTAATGGACCCCATTTTGCATTTGTTGCACACTCAAAAACTCTCCCTTATTAAGGCTCTGTAGTTGCAATATTATATGTAACTTTGTCTCCTTTGTCAAACCCAAATGGACAGAATAGACAACAGCAACCAACAGTCTACCAATTAGACTTTGTTGCAGATAGAGTGGCTAAAATTTTCATTCAGTGAAAAGTTACTAGGAAATGTAACATTCTTTTCTTATGGCACATGTGGATTAAAAGGCAGGAACACCCCAAGACCAATATAACTAAACCCCCAACCTCTAATCAGAAAATTTAAAATCTTAATGCTATTAAGTACCAGTTACAATAACTTCCCTCATTATGAACTTTCTTCTCTTTGGTTCTACGAAATGTCAGACATCTATAAAAGTGCAAAACCCTCTGGTCATTTGCCATTAATTCCCATGGCTTCCTCATTTATCACTAATGCTTGACTGCATATAAATCTCTCAGTATGAGCTGCATATTGATACAGTAAAATAGAATTCTGTTTACACTGACATTTAACTAATGTCTTAATAATTAATGGTCACTCCTTATAGCAGTTAAACTCAATAGAAAAGTGATTATCATAATAAAAGAGTGTATATTACGGTTCCTTTTCAATGTTGCTTTTGTATAAGCTTTTTCAAGCGAAGTCCATACATTGCTTTTTAGTGCATCACTTGCAGCAAGCTTTCAAAATTATTATTAAAATAAAACCTACTTGAAAATGCTTTGTCATTAATGTCTTCCGATCATCTTCAATTTGCCGAGACTTGGCCTTCAGCCCTTTCATTTGTGTTTCCATTTTTAAAACATACTGGAAATCCCTCTGAGTCCGTAGGTTTAAAACTTCAATAGATTGGGACATATTCTGAACCTGTTAAAGAAGAACACTGGCTGGTCTGTTTTTCTTTTTCTTGTACGTGTAGTTAAATGTCAAGTGATAAAATGTCATGCATCTGTCAATGCTTGAATTGATAGCCCTTTTTTTACCCCAGTGGAGCTTTGAATTCACAACTGTGCCACACTACAGAAAGTGGGCCACATTTTGGTCTTGGTCACAAGTGTAATCCCTCTGAAATCAATAGGATTGTTCCATAACAAATTAGAGGAATATGGCCCAATGTTTTTGCCCATTATATAATACCTTAAAAAGAAACTTGTGCACTGGGGATTATGACAATTCAGCAAGGGGAAGAACAGTTCCAGAGCAAGGAATCATAAAAGAGGTCTGGAATCAACATTCCCAAACAAAAGAATGTAAGTATTCAACAACTCAGGAAAATAGGATATTGACCTGAGTTCTTTTATGATTCCATGCCACTTCACTACTTAAACCGATTTGTAGATGATTTGGGGGTGTGGAAGAAGAATGGGGTAAAGATATGATCTTCAATTTAAATTTGTCTAAGCTTCATCAAGGACCTACATTATACTTGACAAATGAAATGCATGCTCTCACCCAGATAGAGTTTGTACTATAATATACAGCACTTGCTGTTTTTTTTCCAAGTGCTCGGCATATAGCATATGGCTCTAAGAAGCAGCCATTTAGCCCTGCACACTGTACTGCTCTATTAAAGAGAATAAGCACGATTCTGGTCCTTTACATAAATGAAAATCAGGAATAATTCTGCTGAAGTCAACTGAGTTACATGAGTGTGAAATCAGCATAAGTGAGATTAGGATCCAGGCCAGTGGGTCTCCTTTAAGGGATATGTAGTACAACATGGGTTTTTGATAAATATGAATACAAGTTTTGCAGAGCCCAATATTTTACACTCTGGTGATGCACTAGTTTAAATGTCAGTGCTTTGGAAAAACACGGTCTTAGGCTTCAGAGTGACATTTACTCAAGCTACATTTTTAAATTTTAAGGAGGACTACACCACTGTTTTTGGCCATTTAGGAAAATACCCTCTTTTAGGGCTTAATCCTGATCCCATGGAAGATAATGACAAAATTCTGGCTGACTTCAATGGAAAGCAAGATTGAGCCTGTAAAATGCTACAGTGTGTTAAAAAAGCTTTGAACTCTTTTCTTTATAGCATTATGCCCTACCTTTATTCAAAGTTATCTATGCATGCTTCAGAAATATTTCCTAACTCTGATACAGATAATGAGATCTATTAAATTAACACCCACATCTTTGTGACTGGTTACATTCTTTAGACCGTAACTTCTTTGGAACAGGACCTGTCTTTATTCTGAGTTTTGTACTGTGTCTAGTACAATGGGATCCTGGTATATAAGTAGAATTCTTAGATGCCTCTATAATAGATTCCATCCAGCAAAGCACTTAAGCCTGGGCTCAGTTTTAAGCATGTTAGCAGTCCCATTGTAATCGTGCTTAGTGTTGGGCATATGCTCAAATGCTTTGTTGGACCAGGGCCAGAGTGCTCAGTGTATGCTATATATTCACATTTGCCGTCATTTCAGTACATAGCAGGCTCAGTACATAGCAGGTTAAAGGCTTTTAAGCCCTAAATGGCTTGGATTATTCTACTTGTCTCTTTCAATGCCATATTGTGGAAGATGGAATCAACAAAGATCAGCGTGCTGAGCCTTCTCAGTATAAAAGGAAGGCTGTTGGCGAGGTATCTTTCATGAGCTTTGGAAATCACTTCCAGGTCCCAGATCTGTTATGTTCAGGATGTGCTGAAATGTACAACTTTTCCTCCAGACATTTGAAGCTGGGGTAGGTTGAGAATTGGAGAGTATTTTGTTGTTTGCTGTGAAAGGCATTATTTGAATGGCTAGTATATATTTAGTTGAGTAGAAAGCAATGCATTGCATTTGAAATTTCATTATTCAACTCAGTAATATAACAAGTAGCCAGACTATAGGATATGTGATTGTTTATAGTTTTATAAGATGAAATAAAATAAATAAATCTATTCAACTGTAAATCATTAATAGAAAAAAACCCAGAATGATGAAAATAAATGAGTTTCAAGTAACTGACCAAGCATCTGCAGAACAAAAGATACAATTAGCTCATTTCCCTCTTTAAGACAAGGACAGCTTAATGTGTGTGCTCTTTATGTATCTTTCATCAGTGGTCACTTTACAATTATTTGAAAATAAAATATGAGGGGAGATGACACATTCCCAGACATGAAACTGAAGCACAACATTATGTTGTTCTTTTTACTGAATTTTTCATGTACAAGAATTTTATGCCCAAATTCACTTTAATTCATGCACTCTAAATGGTGATGGGGAGAAGAAGGAAAGTGCCACTAGAGAACATCTTAAAGATCTTACTTAGAACTGCCTCAGGCAAAACCTGTTTTGTCCATCGATTTTAATGGAGATAGGAGAAAAGGGTGATATTCCTTGTAAATAACCTTTAGCTGTTATCCATAGTTTCAATTAGTAGCCAAGTGTGATGACCATTATATCACACTGCAGCTGGTTATTAGGATACTGTAATGTAGAGCCAGAGAAATATAGACTACTAGAAGTGGAAGCAACCTCAAGAGGTCATCAAGTCCAGTCCACTGCCCTCATGGCAGGACCACGTACCATCCAGATCATCCCTGGCAGGTGTTTGTCTAACCTGCTCTTAAATATCTCCAATGATGGAGAGTCCACAACCTCCCTATGCAATTTATTTAGTGCTTAACCACCATGACAGTTAGGAAGTTTTTCCTAATGTCCAACCTAAACATTCTTTGCTGCAATTTAAGCCCATTGCTTCTTGTCCTACCATCAGAGGTAAAGGAGAATAATTTTTTCTCTCTTCCTTGTAACACCCTTTTAGGTACTTGAAAGCTGCTATCAGGGTAAATTCTGGAGTCTGAGTTCTTGGAAAGCCAAGTGAAAGAGGTCTTAGAGGGAATCTCGAACAGGAGCTACACATATTGGGAACCTGATATAATTTGATTTTATTTAATGTACCACTTTATTTTAAAAATATTTTTAAAATAGTGTTGATAGCAGTGTTGATTAACTAGCAATAATCAGCTATACATATTGTTTAGAGAGGACTATTAATGAAATAAATCAACATTTTCCATCTTTTTTTCTCCTTCTAATTATTGTAGTCAACAAAATAAATCCTTTCAGAGCTATGAGAGAACTTGAAACATTTCACTTTGCCAGAAGCCACTTTCCCTCACAAACTGTAATAAACAGCCTTGTGTGGCTTTATTAATGTAGTAGAATGATGCTATGTATCCACATCTGCCATCATTTCAGTGAAAACAAAACTTAATTTGTAGAGATTAAGCCTTCATGTAGAAGACCCCAAATTCACTGAGAGGGTTGGTGCTGTGGAATTCAAAAAAAGAAAAAAAAAGTAAAATCCTTATTTTACTGCTTGGGAATCATGTTAGAATAAAAGCTCTGGAGAATGAACACAGTGCCTTAATCCTGACTGCCTCTAACACTGAGAGACTCCACGATTTGACCTTTCTTTTGAGACTGGCTTTAATTTTTTTTAATCTGTTCCAAAACCACAGCCAGTGAATGCTGTGAAACTTCTGGGAATGAGACCACCCAGCTGCTGAAAGCGCTGGCAGCTATATGTTGTTAATATGAACACTGCTTAATGACAACCAGCCTGATTTTGATCTCATTTAAACTGGTTTTAGACTGGTGCCTCATATAGACTCCTGGGATGGAGTTACTCATCATTTATACTGTGGAAAAAAAGACCAAAACCAGATGCTTGTCTGCTTTTAGAAAATTACTTAAGAACTTAATTATTAACTTACTTCAGTTTGGGGACCTGAGACACAAGTGAATCCATATAGAAATGTTAAGAATCAGACTTTGGCTACACTATACCTTTTGGTGGTCAAAGTTTTGTCAATCAGCAGTATGAAAAAACCACACCCTGACTAAGATAGTTTATCAATAAAAGTACTGATGTGGACAGCGCTATGTCAGTGGAACAGGCTCTCCTGCCAACATAGCTAATTCAGCTGGTTGGGGGTGGTTTAATAATGCTGGCAGGAGAGTTCTCTCTTGCTGGCAAAGAGTGGCTACACACAAGAACATACAGCAACACATCTGTGCAGTTGTAAGGTCCAGAGTGGAGAGACAGATCTTAGTCTAGATTTGGCAGTTGTTCTAGGTTCAGTCCAAGTCTTGTTCCAGCTGCTTGTGTAGCTCCTGTTGGGATTCTCTTTGAGACTTCTTTCCACTTGGCTTCCCAAGAACTCAGTTAGGCTACGTCTAGACAGCATCCCTCTGCCAACAGAGGGATGCAAATCAAGCACTTTGGAAGTGCAAATGAGCCTGGGATTTAAATATCCCGGGCTTCATTTGCATCTCACATTCTAACTCTGTGCCGATCAGGCTCAGTGTCGAAAGTGAAAGTAAAGTGTAGCCGTGGTTCTGCCGTGTTTCTGCTGACAGCGGGGTCTTTTCCGGCAGATCCTGTACTCCTCGAAAAATGGAATCTGCATTAGTTATTATTTTAAAGAGGGAAAGGAGGAGATCACTATGGAAGTCTTGATGGACAAAAAGAAGGAATAATTTGGGAGACTTACCTTCTCTAGCAGTTGTCTAAGTTGCCTGCTTTTGGCATCTCTGGAACATAAGTTTTGTTCTGGTGCAACTACAGTACAAATGCATCGGCCATCTGGGTCTTGGGCTGAACTATACACTTGCCATCCTTCTTTGGGGCTAATTTGAGTCTATAGTAATAAAACAATAATAAGCAAAAACAAAAAGGGTGAAATAGCTGATATTCATAAATGACTTTTTGGTTTTTCAAACTCTTTATAACAAAATATCTATCTATTTACAGAGAAAGGAAGCAATTAAACATAAGAAAATAAGCTTACTCAGTTACATACCATATGTGTTCACAATAACATTCATTTTAGCTATCTTTTATTATCCCCTTAATGCCACGTTTCTCAAACCGTGGGTCTCGACCCTCTGGGGGGTCACGAGCAACTTAGAGGGGGATTGCAGCAACTTAGAGGGGGGTTGCGAGCATCTTAGAGGGGGGTTGCGGTATCACAAAGTTTGAGAACCCCTGCCTTAATGGATGATTAGAAAAATGTAAAAGTACCAAAGTTTTCCATTATACCTGATTCCTTGTTAATAGTTCTTCAGAAATGTCTAACAGTCCAGCTTAATTATAAGCACAATATTCAGACTGGAAGAGAACAGCTTTTTACTTGTGATTCAACAAAAGTTCATTGATTTCATTCCTTGCGGAGGGTTGTTACAGTTTTTCATGAACAAAGAACAAATACGTTCTTTCTTTATGGATGATTTTACTTTAGACCGGGTTGGGGAATCTTTTTTTCAGTCAGGGGCCACTGGCCCACAGAAATATTAGAAAAAAAAAGCAGTCTTCACAACTCACTTTCTCTCAAGTGAGAAGCAAAAAAAATTAACCAAACCAAACCAACCAAACAAAAAAAACCCCATCCCATTCTCTACTCACTCCCAATACTCCCAAGGTAGGAAGGAACCCTCTTCCCAAAAACAAACACAAAAGACAATAAACCCAACCACCACTACCTCATTTTACTGGAAGGCTTGGGGCTTCCCCTTGCAGTGGAGTGAGCTGGTGCTTGTGCTCTAGCCCAGTGGGAAGTGGGGGGGGAAGGTGCAGGCCAGATCAAATTAAGCCAGAGGCTGGATCCAACCCATGGGATGTAGGTTCCCTATGCTGGTAGACTAAAGAAAACAACATAGATAGAATGGAACAAATATAAAGTCCCTGCAAGGAAGCCCAGTAACACCATCTATGCTGACCAGCTCACAAGCCTAAAGACAAATTAGAGGGAGGGCACTTAACTTTTAAGGGTGCAGTATACCAAAAACAGCTTTGCAGTTACATAGCTATAAACACCAACCACAACAAAGTAGCCTCAGGGAAGTACAGCAAAGAAGCTCTTCAGTTTAAATGAGAGGAAGCAAATGTAGTCATTAATACTGTAATGGATAATGGAAATTTCTAGCACATCCTGCTTTTCGCAGTCATGCTAGAACTCAAATACTTCTAGTATTTTATTTTATTTTATTTATTTTATGAAGAGGTGACAAACATCTCAAAGCTCTGCCTAGTTTCCTAAATATTATATAATGGATTAAAATAATTGGTTGACACATATAATAAGATGTATTGAAATTTAAAGAAGTCAAGATGAAAGAAGGAAACAAATAAAACTTGAGGATGGAGGAGTTTTAGATTGTAGAATTAAATCTGTTCGTAGAAGTAATATTCTTGAATATTGGATTTAGAGATGACTAGTCAAGATTAAACTTCATTCTTCTTTTTATATCTAAGGATGTGTCTAGACTACAGGGTTTTTTTCGAAAAAAGTGACCTTTTTTCAGAAAAACTTCCCCTGCGTCTAGACTGCTGCTGTGTTCTTTCTAAAGTAAATCGAAAAACGCGGCAGTTTTTTCGACTGTGGAAAACCTCGTTTTACGAGAAATAATGCCTTTTTTCGAAAGTGCTCTTTCAAAAAAAGGCGCTATGTAATGCAAACTGTGCTTTTTCGAAAGAGAGCATCCAGACTGCCTGGGTGCTCTCTTTTGAAAAAGCGGCTTTCTTTTTCGAAAGTACTGGTTGTAGTCTAGATGCTCTTTTTCGTCGAAAAAGCCTCTTTTGAAAGAGGCTTGCAGTCTAGATGTAGCCTTATAACTGTGATGGGTGTATCTGTCCTACATTGGCACATCAAGAGTTAACTCATCTTTGTTAGTAGAGGAGGCCATGCCCCTCCTGCTCTGCTGGGCATGTTCCAGTTTGAATCAGGATATAAAAGGCCTTTGAAGCGCTCAGTCTTGGCCAGGCCTGTGAATGGGGCAGGGAGGGCAGAAGGGGCAATTACCCCAGAGCCCAGAGAGTCAAAGGCCCTGGGCCCCTTTGAATTGCCATGGTCCACACAGCTCTACGGGTTGGGGGAATGGCGCTGTGGTCTGGTCAGTGCTAAAGGCTGATTGTCCTTGGCCCCACCTCTTCCAGTGCTGCCCCCCTGAGGCTCACGGTGGCTGTCAGCCCCGCTGGTCTGGGCTGACAACTGGAGGAAAAGAAGGTGCACTGTGAGCTCCAGCAAGTGGACTGTTTGTGCTCCAAGGCTTGGAGGCCAGCCGTACGAGACCAGACCTAGACATCCAGGGTACGTCTAGACTACACTCTTCTTTCGAAAGAAGAACAGCCACAACTTTATTCGAAAAAGCGATCTGCTTTTTCGGAAGAGAGCACCCAGGCTATTTGCAGTCAAGAACGTGTTTTTTCCAAAGAGCTCTTTTGAAAAAAGGCATTCTTCCTTGTAAAATGAGGTTTACTGCTGTCGAAAAAACTGCCGCATTCTTTCGATTTAATTTCAAACGAATGCCATGGCAGTCTAGACGCAGGTGAAGTTTTTTCGAAAAAAAGGCCACTTTAAAAACAAAACAAAACCCTGTAGTCTAGACATAGCCCCAGACAGGGGACACTGAGGTGATTGCAGAGACTACCAAAGCACAGATGCCACAGACTTTATAGACTTGGATAGGAAGAGACCCAGGGAGTTTTAGAGGTGAAACAGTGTTAGAACTGGCTAAAGGCTCAGCAGGTGGATCCCTGCCAAGCTGGTGGCAAGTGAATCTGCTACCAGTAGGGCCTACGTCAGAACCAAGGATAGTGGCCTTGCCTGCCATGAAGTGATTGGCTATTGGGTCGCACTACCAGGACAGCAGGGGGTTGTTATAGTGACTCTGGCCATTGGGCCACACTATCCCAACCACAGGGGGTTGTTAGCGTGAAGTGGTAAAAGACATGGACACTAGACCACACAGTCCTGAGACATAGGATGCTAACAAATACAATTTTAGCTGCTTGATTTCAAATCTTAGATGCTAATGGCTGCCACTAGAATAATTTCATTTTGGCACAGTACAAACAGTAATTATTAAAACTGGTAAGCATTAATATTGATGCTTACTGGTCTAGCATAAAGTCAGCTATTGCATAGTTCATCACTTCAGGGCAAATGCAGTCTCTCACTAGAATGAGTTTAGAATAAAAGGTGAAAGAGTATTTCTTTGGTGATCCTTCTCTGCATGTCATCTTAATGCAAGAAAAGAATATCACCTCTTTTCTTTCCAGAGATTTCTGATGGGGTCACTGAAGAAGGTAGTGACTCTCCTTCTGTATAGTTCATTGCAAGATCAAAACTGTAATAATCACCTATTTTGCTAAGAAAATAAGTCTATAATTTAAAGGGATTGTAAATGGAGGTCAGCTGACCTTGCCTTAGGGTTTTCTCAAAAGACATATCTAAGGTTCATTGGTAAATCATGCCCATATTATGATGTTCTTCTAGCCTTGTTTTTTAGGGCACAGAGAATCTAGTTTAAAGGAGATGGTGAACAATAAAATCTAAACAAAATTACAGCTTCAGGGGCTATTTAAATTGGTTTTGAATAGCAAGTAAAATTGTAAGCTTGAACAATTCAGGCTTGTCAAAACAGTTAACCCTTACAATGTTAGCTAATTTTAGGTTGGTGCTTCTATGGTTTTCTACAGTCCTCATACCCAAATATCAATGTAGTAGTACTGAAACCAAGTTTATGTCGAAGGTTAGGGATATCAGTAGAGCCCAAAGTTAGCTCTTATACCTTCGGAGGCATAGGGACACTTATCCCTAATATAAAGAGACACACTGCAATCTTCAGGCCTTATGGAGAGCTGATACTGGTATAACTCAGGAGTAACTCGATTCATGTTAACAAAGTTTCACCAATGTAAAATGAATGACACACCAAAATCAGGACCAGTCTGTAATGAAAAGGATGTATTATCCAAACAGTGCTTTATATGTTCTGATGAAACCATACTTTTCTATCTCATTTCTTGAAAATAGGAAGTTTACCCAGGCACAAATTTCCTTCCAATGTGGTGTTAGATGAAGGGACACTTGTACAATCATAAAAGCACTCAGCATTCAGCTTTTTTAAATGAACTGTTCTACCCTTGTGCTTTATATTTATCATAACGGGAAACTCTCAGGCACATAGTAGAAGTGCATTGTGATTGGTTATTCATGCTTAAATGAATGATGATACATTACTCTAAATTTGAACTTCATTCCTTTATTGTATTCTCTTTTTCCACGATTCTTTCATTCAGTAGGAAAAATGTTGCTGTTATGAGGGTCTGGATGGAGGTATCTATGTGTGTGTGTGTGTGTGTGTGATTTTTACATATACCTGCATCTTTTTTTGTCCTTTCCCATTTTAATCACAGCCTCAAGGAGAAGTTGCTCTTCTTCCCAGGGAAGGGGCTAGAAGGCATCAAAATCTTCTGAAAGCTGCTAAATGCAACCACCAAATGCAGGCTTACTGCTGACAGGTCTTAGTAAGTGGACAAGAAAAGAAATAACCAAGCCCACAAAGAGGAGAAACAAAAATATTCTTGCTATTTCTTAGGAATCTTATGGAAAGAGAAAGGAGTCACAGCAAAAGCTAATATTTAACATTATCTTGGAAGGCAGCTATATTACATGTATATTACAGTGCTCAACTTCAAAAGTACTCAGCTGTGAGTATTACAGTATGCAACTTCAAAAGGTTTCTTTTTCCTTTAGGCTACCAGATATTTCAATGGTAATATTTTAGTTGTGTTCATTGTCACCACTGCCTGGGCAAATGGTTTTCACTACAATACATATAATTCCTGTGACTAGTTGTGAATAAATATGATGGGCCAAATTTTCTTCTGGTATAATTCCATTGACTTCAACAATTATTACAGCAGATAAACTGGCCCTTTCTATTTCCTTTTTTGTGAGTCTTTCCCAGCTCAGGTGAAAAGAAGTACAATAGTTAAATATAAAGGAGATGATTTTTTGTTCTTTTCTTTCTTGTACAAAATATACAAATGTTAAAGTTTCATGTGGCCTGGAAAATATATTTAGAAAGTTTTATACATGGCAAGATTCAATTTGAACTACAGATTACTCATGAATGTATGTTTGTGGATTTCTGAGGATATGCTGGCAAAACATATCCAGTATTTGTACTGAATCCACTATGTATAGGCCCTTACCTCATAATGCTGCATTTTAGAAATTACATGCCATAGAAATAAAAAGACCCCCTAACAAGGTGGCTAAATCAGATGATATTCTCTTGACTATAATCCTCTACAGAATCTGCTTTTTTCCCACCATACCAATATTACAAGGGATCTCTGCTTCATGTATAAGGATTTTATCCCTGTGTGCTAGCGTCACTGACCCTTGTATTACCTCACAGCTCACTAAAGCATGAAGCCTAGTTCCTCCATCTTAATGAAAGCAAGCAGTACAGTAATGACAAAGCATACATGCTATGATCCAGAGCCTCAGTAGGTTAAAATCAGCAGAACTTCACTGAAGTCAAAAGAGATATTGATTTATACTAGCTCAGGACCTATTCATTCATATGTGTGTGCATGCGTGTACACACAGACACACACACACACTTGTGGGTGTCAGAAGGAACTACAGATGTATCACATATCGTTCAAAGTGAAAATTAGTTATATTTTAAGAAGAAGTAAGGATTTCTCCATGCCTCCCATAACATGGTGTCATACTAAAATAAAAACGTATGTCTTTAGGATAACAATACAATGCAATAATAAAAAGTAACAATATTAAAAACTTGGCATGCAACTTTTTTTCCTTTTTGTGTATAATCAAATAATTAAATATTGATCAGTTGATCACTTTTAGCTACAACTGAAATTAAATCCTGAGAATAGTAAACTCTTCTAATCTGTTTTAATTTGCACTGAAATTAAACAGGATTTCTCAAGCATTTGGTAGAATGCATTATGTTCCAACTTCATTTGCTCTTTTTTTAAAGGTCTGTCAGTTCACCTGGCTGACTGAGATATGAATCTAATTTTTAGATTGCATGTAGAAGTCCATAGAAAGAGTTAATAACACTTTTTCTCTAGTTCCACATAAACAGAGGCTGTTGTGTTAAAATTTTCTGACATATGAACATGAAATACAAGTACTGCAAGATTTCTTACTAATAATTCATCATCTCCATTATTTTCTAATCAGCCTGAATAAAAGTCACATGGCCAAGCTGAAAAGTACCTATTTTCTTTTCTTTTTAAAAGACATTACTTGTCTGCTCAGCAAATTCAGAAAATATTATCATAAAAACACTTTAAATGGCAATGCTGCAGAGTAAGACAGAGACTAAACGTTTCTTTTCAGTAATCTTGTTCTCCAATATAACAGTATACATTTTATGGAAACACAACTAAGCTAAAGAAACAAGTATTTTCTTGGATATATTAAACATTTTATATTAAAAAATGAAGCCTTTTGATCTTAAATACTTCAAAAGCCAATTTTAAAAAAGTTTCTCTTGTTTAGTAAGTCTGTAGTATCCTCACAAATACCGTGCAGTTAGTTTGAAGGGTCCACACAGAAGCACACATTAAGTTACAGAATAAAGATTAATAGCTTAAAAAGAGTTTTACAGAGGCAATTTAAACCACAGCTTTTGTGATCCCTTAAAACACGAGTTCAGCATGAAGATGGTTTACAACACATCAGAGCTACTTACTAGAGTATCTGAAGTGGACAGTCTGGTGATATTTAATCCTACCAGAGATGGGAGAGTTTGGGACATCCAGTTAGAGATCATTGCCATGGTACTAAGAACAGCACCAAGCTTGAGTAGTGGAGGACTCATTGCTGTGGAGCTAATGAGTTTTCATAGTGACTGATTATCAGCCTAGTGCGGGCTGGCAGTGAGAGGCGTGACTGCAGCACTCAACAGCCACAGCATGAAAGGAGATCAACCTCCCCAGATTTAATCATCCATTAAAAACACACACAGCTTCCTCCCCCCAACCCCAGCTTCTGTTCTTTTGTTCCTACCAACAGATACATCAACAGACTGTCTTGTACTGACCATTAAGCTATTCTTTAGATGTCAATAATTATTACAGCTTTTATGGGAGAGAGGGAATAAAATTTTAAGGTGCTACAGCATTAGTTAGCATCTAGTTAGTTCAACTTCTGCAGGCTGATGTGAAGACCTGTCTAAAAATTCAACCCAACCAACCAATCAAAAACCAGATGTTCTTACCCACACCTTTCCCTCACAGCCCCCAATCCTTAATTAAAAATATGCACGTGGAACATTTTTAATAATAGTATTTTGTACCTGCATTCATCTCAGATAATGGTGGGAAGAATTATTGGAGATGCCAGGAAAACACAAAGGCTGTCATTCTCAGATTTTCCCCCTAAAACTGCAATCCACTGATTTTGGAATAGTCACATAAGTTATCAATAAGTCCACAGTTTGTAAAACTTGTAATTACTCATTCACAAGCCGTACAGAAGTAGAGTGACTACAGAATAGATAGCTATGCTCCTTTTGAGAAGAGGAACAGAAAATAAATTATGTATGGTTCAAACAATAGTTATGGGAGTTGCTGATTCATTAAATCTGCTTCAGGAACTTCTGTTGTCTAATGTGATACAATGATTTCTGAGTTGAGTAGCAGTTTGTACAGATTTGGAGGGAAGTCATAAAATAATGTACACATAACAGAAGAAAAGCTTGTACCACAAATTATGCAATATGGGTAATTGTTATATCTAGCATGTGCATTTTGAATATGTCTCTAAATAGGGTAGGTAGAGCAAGTATTTATCAGTATTTACTCAGAAGAGTGCTTGCTTAAAAGTTTAGAAGGGAACAGAATAGTATATTTGTTCATAAGGTGAATGCTAGAGTTTATTTCAAAATGTACTTCCACAGAAATAAATTTTTCTTAAACAATTTGGCAGGTGATCTGAAAAAATCCTCAAAGCAACTGAAAAAGATACATATTTATATAGAAGTGTGGGAGCTCATGAATACATTCACTACAATTAAGCTTTCTAAATCTCCAGAAAAGCTTTTGAAAGTCTCAGAGCTTGTGTTCCAAATTCAGGCTAGACTTTTCTCTCCCAAAATGCTTTTAAAATGATTTTAGCCAACCCCCGTTTCTTAACCCAGAAATAGAGAAAATCAATCATTGTCTTTTTAAAATCAAGAAATATAGGAAAAAGCACATTGAGAGCTACTACATAATCTTATGAGGGACCTTGCGGCACAAAGGCTGAGCAGCAAATACAAGAGAGATTGCATGCATCTAAATATTAAGTACTTCCATGGAACTGCATACTGAGCTAAAATGTTACGTTTGAAAACATTGAAAAAAGTGTTACTAACTGAAGCATGCATTTGGAAATCCATGAGGTTTTTAGTAACGCATCAAAAACACATAAAGCAAAAATCCTTTTGAAAGATGCATGTCCAGCAAATCAACAACAATGAACAATGATAGTTTAAAATGAGAGGCAGATTGTAGGTTTACTTATTTATGAGTGACTTCAATACCATTGATAAAATATTGAATGTTGGCAATTTTATTCTGTATTGTTTATTAGGCATGATAATAAAAGCTCTAAGTATTAAGACTTTTTTGCTGTCCCCTGTTTTAAGGATTATTACTACAACAAAGATTATACCATTTGTGAGTTTATATTTGGGTTTTAGGTAGATGATCATAGTATTTTTACATACAATAAATAGAATGGGTAAAATCTTGGCCATATTCAAGTCAATGGCACAGTATTCTTGCCAGCAAGTTGAGGAAGTATGGATTGGATAAATGGTATATAAGGTGGACTGAAAACTGGCTAGATTGTCGGTCCGAAAGAATAGTGATCAACGGCTCAATATCTGTTTGATGGTCGATTTCAAGCAGAGTGCCCCAAGGATCGGTTCTAGGGCTGGTTTTGTTCAGTATCTTTATTAATTACTTGGATGAGGGGATGGATTGCACCCTCAGCAAGCCTGTGGATGACACTAAGCTAGGGGGAGAGGTAGATATGTTGGAGGGTAAGGATAGGGTCCAGAATGACCTAGACAAATTGGAAGATTGGGCCAAAAGAAATCTGATGAGGTTCAACAAGGACAAGTGCAGAGTCCTGCACTCGAGACAGAAAAATCCCAAGCACTGTTACAGGCTGGGGACAGAGTGGCTAAGCAGCCATACGGCAGAAAAGGACCTGGGGATTATAGTGAATGAGAAGCTGGACATGAGTCAACAGTGTTCCTTTGTAGCCAAGAAGGCTAATGGCATATTAGCGTGCATTAGTAGGAACACAGCCAGCAGATCTAGAACACAGCCAGCAGATTATTCCCCTTTATTTGGCACTGGTGAGGCCACATCGGGAGTACTGCATCCAGTTCTGGGCCCCCACTATAGAAAGGATGTGGACGCATTGGAGACAGTCCAGTGGAGGGCAACCAGAATGATTAGGGGGCTGGAACACATGACCTACGAGGAGAGGCTGAGGGATTTGGGCTTATTTAGTCTGCAGAAGAGAAGAATGAGGGAGGATTTGATAGTAGCCTTCAACCTCCTGTTCTCAATAGTGACGGCTGGCAGAAAAAGGAACAATGGTCTTCAGTTACAGCGGGGGAGGTCTAGGTTGGATATTAGGAAAAACTATTTCACTAGGGCTACGTCTACACTGCCCATTGTTACGCAAGAAGATAGGCAAATGAAGCGTGGCGAAGAATATTACCACGCCTCATTTGCATACCTAATGAGCCACCATTTTTGCACAAGGGGCTTTTGCGCAAGAAGGAGCTGTCTACACTGCTCCTTCTTGCGCAAAAACCCCCTCTTGCGCAAGAGCCGTTCTGCTGCTTATTTTCAGGAATAACAGCTCCTGCGCAAGAGGGATTTTTTGCACAAGAAGGAGTAGTGTACACAGCTCCTTCTGGCACAAAAGCCCCTTCCGCAAAAGTGGTGGCTCATTAGGTATGTAAATGAGGTGTGGCGATATTCATCGCTGCGCCTCATTTGCATATCTTCTTGCACAACAATGTGCAGTGTAGACGTAGCCTAGGAGGGTGGTGAAGCACTGGAATGGGTTACCTAGGGAGGTGGTAGAATCTCCACCCCTAGAGGTTTTTAAGTTCTGGCTTGACAAAGCCCTGGCTGGGATGATTTAGTTGGGGTTGGTCCTGCTTTGGGCAGGGGGTCGTACTCAATGACCTCCTGAGGTCTCTTCCAGTCCTAGGATTCTATGATTCTACCACTCTGAAACCTGTCATCACTGTATATTGATTTGTTCTGCATGTTTTTCTGTATTTCAACAAATGCTTTGCCTTGGATATGAAAACTGATGTTAACGGGTTGGATGTGCTAAGGAGGAGACACAGAGCACCTAGAAGGCTGCTGTAATTTAAACATCCTTAGGGTTTCCCTCTTGTTCTAACATAACTCTGGAAGGCCTCCTACTACATCAAGACTGGAGGTAAGGATGTGCTATAAAGGCCCTCTATGATACGGTCTGTATGCCAACCTGCAGTGGGTTGGGGAGGGCGGGGATGCTCAGTTCCCTATTTAAGGCAGCTTTAAGTCCCATTTGTGTCTGTGGATGGACTCCAAAGAGTCATAACCAAAGCCAGCTGGCACTGACGTGTCTATTATAGCTACATTTATAGAAGAATGTATATTGGAATGGATCTTTCACCAAATTATGGTCCTTTTTAGTGTATCAAGAAATGTTCAACAAGTGGATTCAAGGTTTATTATACTGATTACACCATATTCTGTTAGGAAGAGGACGTTTTCATCAACTGTGATACAAGAATTGATTAGCTTACCACACATTGGATGCTTGTGCTGCCTAAGCCTTGGTACTATTCTTTATATTGCACAATTGATGTCCAAAAGGGAGTGGCTTTTTTGCTTATGCTGATGCTTCTGCACACTAGCAAGGGACAGGAAGAATGCGCCTATCTTCACACAAAAGAGTTGATCAGTTAGCTACAATTTCTCCTTCCACAACTGGAAAAAGGCTACTAGCTTATTCCTGAAACCATTTCTTGAGCTGCTGCCCTGCCCCACGCCACCCGTGTGGATAGGAGCTGCTGCTGCGAAGCAGCCTCTCTTCATGGCAGCCCTGGCTCGCTGAGTTGAGGGGCTGCTCTGGCAGCAGCTGCTGGCCACGCCACCACAAACAGAGGCTGCTCCAACAGCATCCTGCAGTAGCCCCTGTTCATGGTGGACAGGGCTGGCCATGGCCAGGGGCTACTGCTGGAGCAGCCCCTATCTGTGGACATCCCTGCCCACCATGAACAGGGGCTGCTGGACTCAGCATGAGCCAGGGACTGAACAGTCTCAGCTCGCGCTGGTCCGGGACGCTACACCTCTGCATTTTAAATGTAGTAAGAGCCCAGTGGTTCTTACTACATTTAAAATGCAGAGCCATTGTAGGGATAGCTCCCGGAGCTGGCACGAGCCAGGACTACTCAGTCCCGGCTTGAGCCAGCTCCTGGAGCTACCCCCGCTGCGGCTCTGCATAGTGGTCCTTATTGACTAATCATGTAGTTGATACAAATTGTATCAACTACACAATTAGCCAGATAACTGCAATTTAACATCCTTATCCAGCACCTCCTTTTTAACTCCTTTATCAGGCCATTTATCTGGTCACTGGGAGCCTTCCCGATGAAGTACCTCCCTGGATATCTGACACAAGGAGGTGCCAGCCATTAGCTTGGCTGCCTCCCTGCCAACCCAGTCAAGTTCCCAAACATCTTCCAATGTCCTCTTGTAGAGCATCCCAAAAATCTGTTACCCCTGTGTTTTTTCAACTTTCTGTTGAAAGAATGCAATTGCAGTGCGGACGTAAGTGTAGTTTTTCCGGAAAAACAGCTGTTTTTCCCAAAAAACTTTGCAATGTAGACATGTGTGTAAATTAGTAGGAAGGAAAGAAAAGGGAGAAGTAATAATCAAATCAGCTTCCAGTACAGTTATGGATACCAGTCTGTTTCAGTCATAAATGGTAAATACTTAAACCCCAGCTGTGCTTTGCAGAGGGAAAAGTGTAGAATTTTACAATAACAGGAACAACGTATTATTCAACAAGAAAAACACCAGGTGAATAATATACCCTCAAGATTCCTAAAAAATGGTCTGCTTCTAAAATTGTGTCCCCTCAGGAAGTAAATCAGGGCATTCTTCCACTTTGCTATGTTAAATCCATTACAGTGAAGCATCAAAAACTGGATGTCAGACACACAGTGAGACAGCACATTCAAAATAGATAACAGTCCAAAAATGCAGTGTGTAAGTGAGGCCAGAATTAGGCCCCTATGGTGTGTGGAATGTAGAGACACATAGCAATTGTCTCTGTTATTGCTATCCAATGAAAACTGAATGTCATTAAAATTTAGAGAACATAGACAGTAGCACTATCATTATTCTTAGATGAGACTGGAAACAAAACAGCGTTTTTTAAAAGAAAATCCTAACCTTTTACCTGCTAAACATGCATGTTCCTCCTCAGAAACTGAAATTAATTGTATCATTTTTAGCATCCCAGTAGGCTCTTTAATGCCATAATGTGCTGTGGCAGTGAGTTCCACAGCTCAGTTCTGATTTGTGTAAAGAAGAATATATATTTATCAATTTTTACAAGTGTTGACTTTTCATTTTAATGGGTGTCCCTCTGTCCTTGTGTTATAAGTAGTCCTCTTTAGGACCCACTCTGCTCACCGCACATGGGGAGGGAGCTAGAAAAAGTACCCTAAAAATAGTCTTGCCTCTTTTCCTCCTGGCTGAATAGCCTCATCCAGTAGGATTACCACCCCAGTTGTTGAAAACGTAAGAAACTTTTCAGCTTTGGAATCTGGAATACGTCCTGATGGACAGCTCAGACAGTGATCAACCAGAGCAACATTCAGCTATCATTGCTCGCGAATTGAAATGGTTTAATATTGATATTGCTGCATTGTGTGAAACTGATGAGCTCATGAAGGATAGGTGAGGAAGGAGAAAGGAGGATACACAAATTTCTGGAAGGCAAAATCTTTAGCTGGACCTTGATTGTATGGAGTAGGCTTTGCTATTAAGAACAAGCTTGTAAGGTGCTCACTGAGCTGCCAGTAGGCATCAATGAGCGGTTTATGACACTCCAATTGAGGCTCACCAAAACCCAACAGGTAACTATTGTGAGTGCCTATGTGCCAACAATGGACACCAATAAGGATGTAAAGGAAGATTTCTACTCTTAACTGGAAACCATTTTATCAGAGACACCTAAAGAAGAAAAGATAATTCTTCTGGGGGATTTCAATGAACGTGTTGGATGAGACTCAGATCTGTGGAAAGGAACAAATCGGGAAGGAAGGAGTTGGCAAAAGCAACTCAAATGGAATCCTGCTCCTGAACAACTGTGCTGAACATGAACTTATCATCACAAACACTCTTTTTTGTCAAAAGGACAAATTCAAAACATCTTGGAGACACCCACGTTCAAAGCACTGGCATTGTCTTGACTATGTCATAGTTCGTGCTCGAGATCATAGTGATGTCCTTCTCACAAGAGCAAAGACAAGCGCTGATGACTGCTGGACTGATCATCGCCTCATTTGATCCACAATGAAAATGAAGATTACCCCCAAATGGAGGCTGAAAAAGAAACAGATCAGGTACAAGCTGAAGGTTCAAGATCTGAAGGACCCCAGTAAGCATGACCGCTTGCAAGCAATCTTAGAAGAAAAGTTTCCATCAGAGTTTCCAGAATAAATTGAGGAACACTGAAGCCAGCTGAGAGCAGCAATTATCAACACTTGCGAGGAAACCATTGGCTATCCCACCAGACAGCATCAGGTCTGGTTTGATGAGAATGATGTTGACATCGAGCTTCTCATCAGTGAGAAGAGAATGGCATTTTGTGCTTGGCAGAATGATATAAATTGCAATACAAAGAGAGAAGCCGATGCTAAGGCAAAGGTGGAAGTCCAAGGTAAAACCAGAGAACTCAAAAACAAATGGTGGAGTGAGAAAGCGCAAGAACGCCAACATTTCATGCATACCCATAATACATGTGGTTTCTTTAGTGCTATTAAGGTTGTTTATGGGCCAGCTTGTCATGGCATGAACCCCCTTCGCTCAAAGGATAGAACCACACTTTTGAAGGACAATGAAGCCATTAATTTTTGCTGCAAATAACATTTTGAAGATCTTCTTAATCACATTTCCATGGTAGCAGATGAAGTTCCTGAGCAAATTCCTCAATGGCCTTTTAGGGATGAGCTCAGAGACCCTCCCAGTTTGTATGAGGTATACAAACCAACAAGACACCAAACTTCTTGTTTATCAAGCCATCATTCTCCCAACACTATTGTATGGGTCTGAAACCTGGACAACCTACAGACATCACTTGAAAGTCCTTTCCTCTGCAAGATCTTGAAGATCAAATGGGAAGACAGGTGCACTAACATCAGTGTGCTGAAAGAGACAAAGACCAACAATATTGAGACTGATCATCCATCACCAACTTCACTGGACTGGTCATGTTGTTCGGATACCAGACCGTTACCTCCCAAAACAGGCTCTGTTTTCTCAGCTAAAAGAAGGATACAGTAACATGGGAGGACAATGGAAACATTAGAAGGACTTGCTAAAGGATAACTTAAAGAAGTGCAACATTGACGTTGACACTTGGGAGACACTCGCCCAGGATCACTCAAAATGGAAACAAGTCCTACACAATGGCTCCCTGCATTTTGAATTTGCTGTTGGCATGCTGAAGGGGAGAAGATGCACAGGATGAAGGAGAGACTGGCTTCTAGTCATGGTCAACAGCCTCCTGCTGTACCTGGAAACATATATCCTCACTGTAATAGAACTTGTGGCTCAAGGATTGGCCTTATCAGCCACCTGAGGGTCCATAACTTGCATGGAAAATGATCATACTCGGCAATGAGTGATTGCCAATCATCATCAGTCCTAACCTTTTAAAACCTTTTCTCTTGCTAATCATTTCATTGGGTTTTTTCCCCCCTTTTCTGGAACTTTTTTAATATTTGCATATCTTTAATGAGATCTGGTGACTAACATTCCATATGCTGTTCCAGATGAAAGTATATCATTAATACCATTCAATTGAATTGTTATTATTTTCTATTCCTTTCTTAATGTAGGCCTGCACCTTGTCTGATTTTGACCATTCCTGATCACTGATGTTTTAAATTGGAGCTATCCAGAACTGAAAATCTTTTTGCTGAATAGTTACACTTAGTTTACAATATATCAATATGTGTGAGGAATACGGATGGTTGCTGTCAATAAGCATTATCTTTCATTTGAACTGGATGGCCTAACTTTCTAGTTTTATTAGTTTCTAGCATCCCCTGTAGACTTAATGAATTTTCTGTCATTCACCAATTTTATGACATCACAATTCATCACCTCTTCTAGAAGTTAAATTAAATGTGTTTAATACAATTGTTTTGGGGGAAGCCATTGCTAAGTTTCTTCCATGTGAAAACGAGTTATTTCTTCCTTCTGTGTTTTTCACCTCATAACCAGTTTCTCATCCATAGCTGAACATTACATGTTCCCTTCTGACTCCTTAACTCCTTAAGTGTCTCTTGGGAAGGATTCAAATCTGGTTGTCCTTTATCCATTATATAGGAGGCATGGTTCTCCTTTACAGATGGCACATTGGTTTAACTTTGTCATAGCATACTTGTCTAGGTGTTTTATAACTTTATATTTAATTATGTTTTCAATACATTTAGCAGGTACTGAAGCAAAACTCACTGATCCGTAATTAGCTTCGAGACTCATTATTTTTAAAGCAAGGTGCATCTGAAGCAGCCATCCAGTAGAGTGGATGAGCATGTAAAGCTCCATGTGGGTGCACCCACACAGCTCTATTGACTTCTGAGATGTTTTACCTGGTGTCAGAATCTGCCCCTACACAGCTAATTATATGATATGGGCCTTAGTCTCTAACAATGCCTTGGAAACATTACTTCTAACATTACATCCCAGTCATCCCATGTGGTGTATCCAAAGCATTTGTGTAATGCTGTGTGTGTATGTAATTCTGAAAGTCTGATTTCTCTCCATTACATCAAACCATGACAAAAATCTGAATTATAATGCATGTGATGTTTATTCATTGGGTTAGATACATTTGAAAAAAAATGCATTCTTTGAATTACATAAGCTGAAAATCTCAGACATTGCCTTTATTGAATTGCCTTTGAACAAAATCCCATTTCAAACTGCTTTTCTCATTGTCTTTGTAAAATCTTTAGCATAGTGACTACACTGAGTTTTTAACTAATTTAGGCAATTACATTTGAAAGTCTTGGGTTGAAAGTTTTCCTTGAAATATGACCCTCAGGACCAAAAAAGTATTTGGAGCATTTCAAGAAAACATATGAGTAATGGAGAAAAAATATTTCATCAGTATACATGTGTAGTATAACTATGATAGCTCCTTATTCAGATTTTTAAATAAAGAATATGTTTCATTCTGCAAACACTATATTCTGTATTGGAAAATTATCTCTGTTACATAAATTTCAAGCATATATTATTTAAATATCTAAACGAAGAAATTACAACTTTTTTGTTCCATTCAAATAAAAAGTTCTTGTGAAATATTTTCACTTAGACCACACTGTATGTACCGAATGTCTGTCATTTTATGCATTCATTTGTACTTCAAAATCACTATGCCGCAGAGCACTTCAGTGAGGAAAATGTGTGCACCTGAAAACAGAATTTGGGTCCATTAATGGAGTTATACACTGGAAATATTATTTGTTTGTGCATTTTCCTTAGAACTAAGCAATATATTGCCACAAATACTTGAAAGAATAAAGCATTTAAACCACTTTGCCTTTTTTTAGCACCTCTCTTATTTACATAACAGGAATGATCGTGGAAATAAGCATTTTAAGCAAATATTAGCAGGACACAAATGCTTGAAATAATAATTATAAGCATTTGCACCAAAAATCTGATTCCAATAGTTACTCTCATCCAGTTGGGGTGAGTCTATACAGCAAAGTTATTTTGAAATAACAGATGTTATTCCGAAATAACTATGTGAATGTCTATACAGAAATTCTGCTATTTCAAAATTATTTTGAAATAATGGACAGCTTATTGCAGCTTCTGTAAACCTCAGTCTATGAAGAATAATGCCTCTTCTGAAATAGCTATTTTGAAATAAGGTGTGTGTAGATGCTCCACTTCTGCTATTTCGAAATAGCCCCTCACCAGGGCCATTCTAAGTTATTCCTCTTGGGGCTCTAAATCAAGATAGCACGTCTACATCAGGGAAACCTGCCTTGGACTAATTTTGAGGCTTCCTGCAGTGCAGATGTGCTATTTTGAAATAAGCTATTTCAAAAAAACTATTCCGGAATAGCTTATTCCGAAATAAATGTAGGTGTAGCCTTGAAGAGCAGAAATAAGACTATGTGATTCATGTTTCCAATCAATTCTAACACAGCTCAGTGTCAGATGTAAGTGTAGGACCTCCAGATGTACACCCATGTAAAATGAGAAGAGTAACTAGCCAGTATGACCATTCAAATCAGTGCCTTCCACTAGATCATTCTTTCATCCGCTATTTACATTGCACAACTATCCTTGAATGACATTTCAGTTTAATACATTGTGGAATAAGGCCATGTTAGTTTTCTAACTTTGTCTATTTAATTGCCCTTTTCTGGTGATGGCAGATCCCTGCATCATTTGTTGACAGAATCTGGTGAATAAAATTGACCATGGCAATCCTTATTTATGGTGAAAAGACTCTTTTTAAAATTGAATTTAGGAAGTGCTAGCATCTGGAAAGGAGCAGGTAGATTTTTCTCCGGTCATGGTGCTATAAAGCTTGCGTAGATAGCCCTTTCTCTACTAATAAGTGTTACTTTTGATACCTCAGTAATTTGATCTTTTTAATCTGACACCTAGATGCAAATAAGACTTTTTTCTTCTCCACAAGAAAAGGAAAGCCTGAAAGAATACAGCTCCACGTGAGGACCTTAAGTTCTACTGCTCTCCCTTGTCCTTATGGTAACCTGTACATGTCTTCATACTTGTTTGGGGGGTTTTATTGTCTCCATTTCAATCTGGATATTTGACATGTTCAGTGTTCTCTCCAGGATCCCCAAGTCCCTGAAACATACGCTCTTAACTGTGCCTACAGAGAGAAGTTTCTCCTCAGTATATTTTTAATTAACTATAATACGTTTACTCTGTTTAGGACTGTTAGATCTCTACTTATTTTTACACTTGGGTCTGGCTGTTTTCACCCCTATTGGGGCTACTGAGACTGGTTGAGCCAAATTTCCAAAATGTGTCTGTCATTCATGTGCTTGCAGCTGTGTATGCACTCCTTTTACTACTGCTTGCATGTGCAACAGGTAGCTATCATTTACTCATGCAGAGAACTTGAATACACAGAAAAGCTTCAAGGGAGTAGTGCAAGTTGAGCAAAATCTGTGTTTGTGTTTCTAAATGTTATTGTTTATTTTGACAAGTGCTTTTGAACAAATGTCTCATGCAAGTGTGATAGTCATGCACGTAAATGGAAACTAGATTAAAGTCTCATTGAAAATATGGACCATTGTGCTACAGCCTAAAGTTTTTGTCCCTCTACCAGATCTATATCACTAAAGGTATGTCTACACTGCTGTTTTTCTGGAAAAACTACACTTTTGTCCACACTGCTATTGCGTTCTTTCGACAGAAAGTCAAAAGAACGCAAGGGTTTTTCTGACAGAGATAAACCTCTTTCTACGAGGAAGAAGCCTTTTTCCAAAAAAAGGTTGGTTTTTTTTTTTTAAAGGCACGTGTGAATGCAGAAGAGAGTATTTTTTCGAAAGAAGAGGGCTCCAGGAAAAAGCACAGGTGCCCTGCTGGCCAATCCGTCCACAGTAATCACAACATAAATGCAAGATAGCATCCAATGACTATGGATGCTATCTTTCGAAAAAGAAGATCTCTTTTTTGTTGTGCTTTTGCTGTGTAGACGCTCTCTTTCAAAAGAATTTTTTTCTGGAAGATCTCTTCCAGAAAAGCTTCTTCTGAAAGAAGCCTGCAGTCTTAGACGTAGCCTAAGTGAGAGAAGGCAAGATCCAAATATAAGATGCGGTGATATTTGATGAGCGGTTGACTAGATTCTCATCCAGTACCATTTGAAACAATGAAGTTAATACCCAAAGATATAGAAAGAGGGGATCTTTATTCCTTTCAAATAAACAGAATCACATGTTCTAAAAATACTACATCATGTATATTTTAAACCTTTCTCCTCATCAATTATTTGCTTGCAATGACAGCACCCTAAATAGGGTAATTGGAAATTCTGTGAGAGGCATGACACAGTATTTTGAAAACATTCATGAGGCAAAAAAATGATATTTTCTTCTTTTTTTTTCTATTATTAGTTTGGAGTGTACTCACAACGAACAGTTTCTGTGCTTACCAGATGCTTCAGTTTCTCTGCAGCCTTTAATCAACCTAAAAAAGACATTTATTGCTTTGTATTCTTTGCCACCAAGAACATAGGATCAAATGGACTTGACACTGCAGAAAGAAAATATTTTTCTTGGACTGAGTAGACTAAAGATTTCAGACTTTTATTTTAAGTGATATTATTAAGTTGTATTTTAGGAATAGTAATATTCTGAAAGATAACTCCCATTCTATAGTCCCTTCTGAGTCTAAGCTCTTGTTTCAATCAGTAGAAATATTGCCTGCTACAGAACCCATTTGAAGTTTTCTAGCCATGGTCTACACCTTATTTTGATCTGGAATGTCCACACTACCAATCCTGTTATTTCAAAAAAAGGGACTGGTTATTTTGAAACTACTCCCCAGAGTCATACAGAATAATTACTCCCTGGTGCTTTCTGGGGCTCTAAGTCAAGGTAGCGTGTCCATATTAAGAGAGCCTGCCTCGGACTAATTTTGAGGCTTTCCCGTAGTGTGAACACACTATTTTGAAATAGTTATTTCAGGAGTTATTATTTCGAAATAAGTTATTGCAAAATAATTTCCTAGTGTACACATGCCCTTAGTCTAGTAACAGAGATTTCTGTTTTTTTCAGTTAACATTCCAAAGGAGAAACTGAAATAATTTGTCTATCATAAATATCTATCAATATTTACAAAATTTACATATTTTCACTTATTTCCTGAAAATGTGACCAGATGAACTGAAGGATAATTATATGAAATCTCTTATTGTTTCATATTTATGAATAGAATTAATACATAGTCTATTACTTGGGAAAATGCGTAATGACATTTTTCTCAGTTATAAGTCAGGAGTGTCTTAGGAAATGACTTGCTTCATAAAGCCATATATTGTTTATTAAGTATGCATGGCATTAAGAATATAATTTACTTTTTTAAAAGCTGGTTTACATTAAGTAAAGGATATGAAAAATAAGAGTAAATTGGATTAAAGTTGAATTACAATATGTTTAATTAAACGTCAAAGCATGTAAACAACTATGATTCCATTCATACTAAAATTTCTGATTGTATAAATATCTTGGGCCTAATCCTCCACTATGCTACATCAGATTTATGCTGATGTAATTCTTATTCAATCACTGGAATATAAAATTACAGCATCAGTCTGGAGAATCAGTCACTGTGTATGGAAGGAAAAAGTTCCATTAATTCTCTGGATTCTCAGGTCAATTGCCAGTGTCCCCCCCCAGCATCTGCTGATAGAGAAAAACTGCACCTCACATGGGAGAATTAACAGGAAAGTTGATAAATTCAAGCACATGGGGAACGGGCTGTAAAATATCATAATTAACATGTATTGATTATTATTCATATTGAAGTGTTCTGTTAACTATTCCAGTGTAAGCAAGACATGAGGGGCATGTCTACACTACGCATAAGATCGACACCGCATAGGTCAATCATCTGGCATTCAATTTAATGAATCAAATATGGACACTGAATGCTCTGGCCAGCATTCTGTACTTCTCCTTTTGTGAGGAATAAGGGAAGCTGACGGGAGCTTTTGTATCCATCAGCCTCCTGCTGTCTGGATGGTGCGGAAAAGCGATGTAAGATACATCGACTCTAGCTACATAGTTAATGTATCTTATTTTAACCTTCTGCTGTAGCATAGACCAGGTGGAGAAGTAATCTTCCATTCTACTCTCTGCTGATTGGGCATCAACTGTCGTATTATGTTGACTTCTGGGCACCACATTTCAGGAAAGGTGTGGAAAAATTGGAGAAGATCCAGAGAAGAGTAACAAGAATGATTAAAGATCTAGAAAACATGACCTATGAAGGAAGATTGAAAGAACTGGGTTTGTTTAGTATGAAAAAGAGAAGACTGATAGGGAACATGATAATAGCTTTCAAGCACTTAAAAGGGTATTACAAGGTAGAGGGAGAAAAATTGTTCTCTTTAACCTCTGGTGATAGCGCAAGAAGCAACAGACTGAAATTGCGACATAGGAGGTTTAGGTTGGACATTAGCAAAAATGGTTAATGCTGGTTAATCACTGGAATAAATTGCCTAGGGAGGTTATGGACTTGCTGTAGTTGGATATATTTAAGAACAGGTTAGATAGACATCTGCCAGGGATGATGTAGATGGTGCTTGGTCCTGCCATTGGTGCAGGGGACTGGGATTTGATGGTCCCTTCCAGTTCTAGTAGTCTGTTTCTATGAAATGTAATTCAAAATATAAAAGCTCTATCTTAACATAAAAATAAACACCCAATCCCGCATGGAGATACGCAAGGGTACTTTTTGTGTATTATGTGAAGCAAACTACAGAGTAAAACTTGTTGGTACTCCATGTGGTAAAATTGGCTCCTATTATTGCCTTTTTCTTTGCCACACCAAGCATATGTTTTTTTTCAAAGAAAATTAGATTTATTAACACAACTGAAATGTAAGATCCAAACATTACAATTTGATTTTCTCTTTTTACTTTCCAAGCATCCATAGAAAATAGCCTCCAAAGGCCTCTTTCAGGTTGGGGTTAAATCTAGTTCTTTTATAAGTATGGCTATAAAATGAGATCCGGGAGCTCCATGTTTTCCCCCACCAACAACCACATTAAATTTGCTCAGTTTTAAAATTAAAAATATTTTTCAGCAGTATGACTGCAAACTCAATCTGATACCTAAATATCATATAATTCTCTCTGTTTTGCATATAACACATCAGCAGTCACTGCTGTCTGTCATGATTTCACATGCAAAGAGCAAAACATACGCTTTCAGTCAAAATTGCAGCAATTCTAAACACAAAGTGACCACTTCTTCTGAAGAGAGGCAGGGTTCTTAAGAAATGCAAAAGTGAGGTATGTAGAAAACAGACATTACAACATTGGGTTTTGAGCACTATGGGAAAGTAAGATATAGGAATTAAGATTTCCTGCATGATATGAGAGGGCAATTTCATACTAATGAACCTGAGCTTGACAAAAAGCTTTGTTAATGCATGAGGCTTCTGCTTTTATTCCTGTTTATTATTTGTATTCTGGTAGTGCTTGCAATGTGCTAGATATTGTCCACATAAAGAAGACAGAGCCACTGTTGTCTTATAAATGAAAGGAATACAATAAAAAGAATAATTATGTATGGACTCTACCTTAACATGTGATGTATTTCCTGGCATAATAGCAAAATATGGTCTCAGAGAGAGCTTTGAAAGAGGAGGGGGAGATGGTCACTTTGATGATGTCACCTGTTCCTCTTTCACACTATCCCTCTTTTATATCTTCTAGAAATGTCCCAAGTGGAAAGTCTGATCTCAGACTGATGTTTCAAAGCTACATAACCCAAATCATCATTGTGAAAGTGTAAGATGCTGTGAAATACTGAAATCAAATAAAAACACATGTGATTTTTGTTGTTAAGAATCTTTGTAATTTACTTGAAGGCATTGTTACACTGCCAGGTAGTATAATGTAAATGAGAATCTTGTTCAATAAGTAGGCCATCATGAATGATATATAGCCACAATAAACTATACTATAAAATAATTGAATACAATATTAAGAGTATCAAAAAGAAAATATCCGGTTGAGTGATAAAGATATAGGAGCACGTGCGCATACGTGCATGCATGCACGCGTGCATGCACGCACGCACGCACACACACACACACTCACACACACATACATTCCCTAATATATGCAATCCTCCATGACTAGACAAAGAGGAACCAAGAGAAACCAGGCCAAAACAACAGTAACTAGAGACTTGAAGGGATATTTTGTAACCAAGCTATTAGCATACAGAATGTATATAAAAGGACTAACTTAAAAAACAACAAATAGTCTGGTAGCACATTAAAGACTAACAAAACATGTAGATGGTGTCACGAGCTTTCGTGGGCACAGCCCACTTCTTCAGATGACTTCTTTTGTTAGTCTTTAAAGTGCTACCAGACTATTTGTTGTTATTTAAGTTTTTCCTGTTACAGACTAACTCGGCTACCCCTCTGAAGCTGTAAAAGGACTGGGAGACAAGTCTCATACTTTTCCAGATTTCAGAATCAGACTGCTGTGACCAAAATGAAAGCTTTTATGGCCAAAATTTAGATAAACACTGCAAAACTGATTTTATTAGACTAGCAAAACAAGTCTGTTTGGTTTGGAAGTCCATTTATCAACTGAACTATGAATGGTTGGATTTCCAATCTCTTATGCAATCTATTGTAATCCTGTGACAAAAGAGGTTTCATTTGCTTAATATCTTTTAGAGAAAGGCCCCAGAATGGTACTTTCAATGTTAACACCCTTGATGAGGAAGGGTTCTCTACCTGAAACCATAGCCAAATGACAAGCCTTGCACCATTTCTGGAATATGTTCCAGATACAGCACAGGAAAGGGGTTTCAAATAATGCATAAGTCAACATATTAAATCAGCATTTCTTAGCACTCTTATTATTTATTTCTCCGAACAGGTTTAATGAACACCTATGCAAGGAATATGCAAAATGATTTGAATATACAAAGCTAAGGGTATACTTCTAAGCAAGGAGCCCTTTGCCTAGTCAGTTCAATTCCAAATTGGAAAAATAACACCCAGGAAACCAATAACCTCCCACACCCGAGGATCCACTGACCAGCACCCTGCTCGACAGCCGCCTAACCCTTACAGTGTGACATGGGGCTAATAAAAGCCAGATAGTGTTGGGCCCAAAAATGGGAAGAATGAGTTACATAATCAAGGAGCTGCACTGAAGTATACCCCACAATCAGCTCCCCCTCTCCCCCACTGTTTAAAATAGGGAACTGTTAGCTCAAGTGGTACTACACAGGAGAAAAAACTGAGGAGTCCGGTGGTGCTTTAGAGACTAATGGAGTTATTAGGGCATAAGCTTTCATGCTTTCATGGGAGCATTTTCAATTTTTGTATTAGATTCACTCCTAGTTCTTAATAATGAGATTAGATCAGAATTCTTCCCAATGGAGAAGGGTTGCACAAGGTTTTGTGCACCACTTTAGCTTCACTTAAAGGACTTAAATGGTCCATAAGGACTTGTGCAGAACCTCCACCTTAGAGAAGTCAATCCTCATTGGGAATATCAGCATCTTTTTTCCCTCTCTCCTCTCCTGCCTGGCCAGTTGTGATTCCTGCACGTACAGAGCTGCTATTGAATGCTGCCTCTGTAATAGGATTAGTTTATTAAATACGCTGGCAAGGACTTGCAGAAAGAAGGACAGAGTAGTTTAGAACAGCTTGCAGCTAATGGAAACATAACTTAAAAAGGAGGGGAGGGCAGAGCAGTCACTGATCAAAGTGAAACCAAGCTTTTGTTTTCAATTAATCCCTGCGGTTTCCTATTTTTGTTAAAGATTTCAACAGATTTCCAATAAAACTGCTCATTTTATTTCCTATGCCAGCAGGTCTGTTAAATCAAATGCACTAAATGACTAATATAACTGCAAAATGAGCTTCGTAGTATCATCCTTTTTCAAACCAATGTCTTTACTCCCAGGGGTGATCCACATTTACAAATAGCTCACAGGTATTCGAAAATGGACTGCACTGAATCATATGTGAGGAGCCATCTATTACGTGGCCAGAAGCGTTAGGGCAAGATGGTTCCTGGCCCTTGTGCATAGGCTGGCAGTGAGCCCTCCACAGTGTGTAGGTTTCAAGCACAATCGTAGCCTCTACCCTCAAGAAAATGCAGGCATGGCTCCCATTGTCACAAACTGCCCTAAAGGGCATGAGACTGGAATGTGCTAGAGTCATGGACCTGCTATGCATCCCAAAGGCCAGTATAACTTGTACGTCTTCTGGTTTGCCAGGCAGTTGGGATTAAAGATTGTGTTCCTCTGGAACAATCCTTCCTGGAGTACTGGTAGTGGTTCAGTTCTTGCTGTAAGTTTAATGATCTAGCCCAGGGCTACTCAACTTCGGAAGCCCCGGGGGCCACAATGATACTCTCAGGACGTGCCAAGGGCCGCAACTTAAGTGTGGTTGCATGTACATGCAAATATATATGCAAACAGCTTCTTTCACACTGATGGGCATGAATACAAAGCCACAATGCCACTGCGCTCCCAGCACCTCCTCCCTGGAGGCTAGAAACCGACACCCTGTACCTGTCTGTTCCAGCCAGCCCGTCCGCTTACGTCTTTCAGTGCTTACCCCACCTGGGAGACGTCTCGCTGTTGTGGAGCGTGTTCCCAGTGGAGACCATGTTCAAAGGATCCTACCCATGGGCCACATGCTGAGTAGCCCTGATCTAGACCTTAGTATTTACAGGGATTGTCCCTCGCCTAAATAATGGTATGTAGAAATATGGTGATTATGCGAATGGCTTATCTCTCTGCCCCCCATGCCTTGTGATTTTTCTTTGCATCCCTCTGTCTTTTCAACCTGAACTTCCTGTTTCTGCTCTCTAGGTATCATCCTCTCTGCTTGTCTCAGTGATGGTTGGGTAAGAGAGATGGTCTGGCAGCTTTGATCAGGTCCCTTTGCCTGACATACCCAGATCTACTAGCACAAATTGTTGCATGGCTTGAATTTGTATGACAGCAATTCCAGCGTTAAAGGCTGGAGCACATCTGCCATTATGAATTGCTAGCCCTAATAGCATCAACAGCATTTTCCCTCTGGGATTTTGAGTTACTGCTCAGCAGGTATAAAGGCAAAAACTGGCAAATGATGTTACTTTTCAGAAAATGCAATGTGTGTTTTCTGTAAAATCACTTTCTGAGGGGGTGTCTGCATGTAGGTGACAATTTATTTTTAAATGCATGCCTTGTTCCAGATGCAATTGTTTTACTTTTAAACAATGGTGAAAGAGTACAAGATATAAGTGTATATGGCTATCTGGGAAATCCCAATGGCATTAATTGTTGCAGTAGTGAGTCCCAAATTATAATTTAGTTAATTACATTCTGCCTAGCAAGTGATCCCTGTCCTTTCAGTTGGATACTATAGTCTGTCCCAAACTGTTGCATAGTGCTGTTAGTTTCACCTCTGAGATGGCTGCCATTCAGTGGTGGGCAAAATGATCCCTATGTACCATATAACTGTGTATTTTGGTTTGTAATGAAAAACATTACATATGCAAAATAATGTTTATTTAGTGAGCATATACAAAACACATCTCTGATTATTTTAAGGATTCTATATATTATTTTAGGATTTTGCTTTAAGAGTAACACTAAACAGAACCAGGCAAGTTTATTTGAGAATAAAAACATAATGTTTCTTAATAGCAGAAAAATAAATAATCTCACCCATGAATCTTGCTAGACTCCAGTTACCTCTCACAGTATGCTAACTACAGAATTATTTTTTATTTCCTATTTCTCTTTTACTGATTAGAAATGAAATGCCATTTTAAATATTATATTTTAAATTATTTGATTGCTTGTGTTTTTGTTGAATTTTGCTGTATAGCATGTTATTGGTCTTAGTATGGTCTGCAAAGGAAAAGCATCTACTAGTCATGATGCATTGTATTAGCTGTTTGGGTGAAGTGAATAATTGGTATTGCCCTCTTGTGGCCTTCAGAGAAGCTAAATGATTTCATATTAGCAGCCAGTGAAAGAGCTTTCCTTTAAGATCAAAAGGAAAAAGAATGTGGTAGCAAGGCATTAAGGACCAAGTTTCTAATCCCAGCGTGCATGTGCGTGTCTGTGTATACATATTATTTATAAAACTTTGTCTGTTGTCTGATGATACTAGCTTGTTGCCAGTGAACTTCAGCAATCCACAAGAGTGAACAAAATCTACACACAAGCCTGAAAAAATACCAATCTGTGGCAGATTCTGTCAAGACCAACTATTTTCGCCACGTGTTCCATTTTGTCATATTGCTTAAATAAGTGAATAAATGGTTTGATTTTCATGGGCCCAGCAATATTCATGAGAATCAAAGGGCCAAAATTATTCTTTTTTTATATGGACTATCATGATTTCTGCATAGAGCTGAAGTGTTAGATTGAAAGAATTAGTTTGACCATCAGTAGGAATCTGAGGGTGCATCTACACTTCACTGTTATTCTGGAATAATGGCCGTTATTCCAGAAAAACAATACTAGTGTCCACACAGTAATTGCGTTATTTTGAAAGAAAATCAAAATAACAGAGGGCCTTGTCTGACATTGGTAAACCTCATTCCCTGAGGAATAATGTGTCTTCCGAAAAAGCTCTTTCGGAAGAGGGTGTGTGTGGACGCGCCACTGCTGCTATGTCAAAATAACTTCTCACCAGGGCCTTTCTGAGTTATTCCTCCCCAGTGTCTCCTGGGACTCTAAATCGAGGTAGCACATCCACATTAGGGGAACCTGCCTTGGACTAATTTGGAGGCCTCCCTGTAGCATAGATGCTCTATTTTGAAATAAGCTTGCAGTGTAGATATACCCTCATGAGTGACATTTGTAGAGAGAGTCTGAGGAAGGGAAGACAACACAGAGGGAACGAGAAAAGAGAAAAAATGGAGTAATACATATTGATGCTAATGGGCTCCTCTTTAAGAATTGCCTTGTCTCTGAACATATCCTATGAATGTGGCAAGAGCAAGAGTGCTGAGAAAAGGAAAATCCAATTCATTGTTCATAGACTTAATACAAACACACAGCAAAACAGTACTCCCTCCATAGCCACTGTCCTCACACTCAACACCCAATTGTGGGGCTGCCCATATTAAATCTGCTAAATGCTGTGTCTGTCTGTCTCAAATAATTTATTAATGAGGCTTCCAAGAGATTTGGCAGAGCCTCTTGAAAAGAAATCAGGAAAAACATAATAATGGCAAATAGTTATCTGGAAATATTGGATGGTCACTGTTCAAGCACTGTTGTTTTTCTGGGAGTGATCACAAAATTCACAGGTGTCTGTTCCTGATGGGCTTCTTACAAAACCCATCGAAGTCTGGGGATATCCTTCTATTGATTTCAATCAGCTTTGAATCAGCTTAGGTAAATGTACAAGCTTTTCAAGTCCAAGTACTTGCATGTGGACATTTAACATTTGGATCTATGGCTACTCTGTCATTGCACTTTGAAATTCTCGGTCCATGAATATTCATGCCTGTAAATTTGCAGAAAGGGAACACAGAAGAGGCATGAACACAGCCAAAGCAAATTTATGTAAATACTTGAGTGAATATTTGGGGAAATACTCTGTAGTCTGACAACAGAAATCACTGTTGTATTCCACTGATTCATATTTGATGGCTTTTATTCGTGCAATGTGCATGCACTTGGGTCATTTTCACTAATTTGACTTCATGATGTTTGACTTACGATGAATGATATTTATGATGTTTCTGAATTTATACCCTGATTCATCTGGTTTTGATTTTATGACACAATGGAGTGGATTGTGGTTCTGAGTTATGACATTTCGACTTACAATACAGTTTTCAAGACCCAATTGTGTTGTAAGTCTGAGAACTGCCTGCATAAACAAAATCAGCAATCCAGTAAGCTAGTTAAAATCCTGAGTATTCAAAACTGTTTTTATTGCTGGGCACATTTTTAATTGTGACAAGACCATTTTAACTGACACTCAAAAGGTGTCAAAACAGCTACAAATAACCACATTGTACTATCAAAAATACCAAATGTTCTTCTAAGCCTCAGATATCTAATATCACTTCCTTTCCTTTGCTTAGGTATTTTTATATTGGTAGTGTGAAAAGACATGGAAAACATTTAAAACACCATGATTTCAATTTGTTTTACTAGTTTCAATTTATAATGCAATACTCAGAAAAATCAGCGATGTCTACAAAAGAAAAGCAATATTTTTGAATGGAGAAGAGAAGCACAAATTCACTACAAGGAAAAGAGAACAACCTTTAAACAGCACAGAAAATATAGGCAGCTGGGAAAACACTGAAACAAAGTCTAAAAAATTTGTAGATCTGCAATATATAAGAACATTAATGTGAAGATTTGGTGGCATTTTCTAAACCATGTGTTCATGGAAAATGTTCTGTGTTTTAATACAGATACAGACTTATTGATTTACATGACAACACTTATTAAAAGTATTACAGTAAGAATTTACTTTTTCATAAGGGGAATCATATGACAGGATCAGCTACAGCTGCTTTACATAATATATTTCTAGATGATAACATGTGATATACCCTCTTGTTTATACACAGTAGATGAATTATCTTGAATGTCCATGGATTGAAAGAGATTATGTTCAACTACTACAGCGAATATGAGTTATGTAAATGATGCCAAATTTCAAATACTCATATGCACAATTGTCTGCGTTAATTACTGGCTGCAAACATTTAAAGTTGAGGGCTGGCAAGCACTTTGCTTATTAAGTTGTCAATGAAATGTATAATTTTGCACGTCTTGTTCGGTCTCTCACATAATTTCCATCCTGACGTTCAGAAGTGGCCATGACTCTTGAGACTTGTACTATCAAAAGCAGAGTGTATTAGTTCTTCATCATGAATATCTAATGCCCTTAGGAGAAGTTAATCTTCTGAATGCTTGTGATTCCCCACCACAGAATGCATTATCATTCTTTTATGTGTATTCTAGACTAGAATGAGACAATAACTTTTGAGCCAGAGTCTTGGGCCCTCTAATTGATAATAAATAACTCTTCTATTATTACAAATCTAGGCTGTTACACAAGTTGTAGAGGCTCTGGAAATGTTGTGATTAGGCTTTGTCTTATTTTGTAGTCCAGTGTCTGATTCTGTGATACCACAGACTATTGTAGTGGAGGAGAGAAAAACCTTTATGTCATAGTAAACAGTTCTGACATGAAACTGATGGATAACTTTTTCCATACAAAAGGCTCACAGCTTTCAAATGCAAAACATGTCATGTCATATTAAAGGCATTCATTCCTAATAACTTTTTATGACCAAGTAAAGAAAAATAGTCATTCCCCCTTATGGCATGGTTGGAGTTTTATAGAAGTTTTGACAGCTTCTGTAAATTTACAATGAAAACTGTTGATTATGAATATTGAAGTGCTGGGTGATATCACCTGGGTCATTTTAGAGTTCTTGGTATCAAATAATACACAGCAGTTGGAAAGAGGAGGTAAAGAAAGTTGTTTACTTCATCTCAGTGGAAAGCTGTGTGTGTGAAGAAGGAAAGAAAATTTTGTTCAGTTCAGTTCAGTTCAGTTCAATTCAATGGGACAACCCTGTCTTGAATCCTGTTTTGAAACTGCAGGTAAATGATGTTTATATACTATAGCATTTTTTTATATAAATATGAGAACAGAATATACTTTTTTAACTGGTTCAGCTGTTTGGGTTATACTTTCTTTATAATTAGAAAAGAAAAATAGGCATACAAAATTCTGGTCAGTCATCAATAGGATCACAATGCATCAGAGAAATAAAATCTCATGTTCACAATCCACTCATCCCACAATCAGTTCATCTCATCAAAAATATTTGAGAATATAACCAGTTATAACATTCCAATAGCTGGATGCACATACAGATATAATGGTTTAGATCACACAAATCTCCTTGGAGTCGCCCTTCAGTGTGCTGATCAGGCCACTAACATCTGCCTTCCTGCTCTCTGATTTCCCCACCACCCTGCCCTGCTGGGCCAGAACCTCTGATCTTCCCCAGCAAAGATATAGAACTGGGGTTAGCAAGCCCCCCAACAGAGCAACACAGATGTTGAACCAGTTCAGCTCCAGGAGGGCTCAGCTATCAGGGCTCAGCACCCAGGAAACCAACCCCCAAAAGGGACCAAACCCCCAAATAAATCTACCTTACTCTGTGTAAAAGTTTTACACAGAGAAAGCTCATAATGTCCTCCCCCTTGATCAATGAAAGGGAAATATGCACGGTGGTTGTTTCCTCTCTTTCTCCCATTATCAATTATTTACAACAGGGCTGATAATAAAGAAAAGTGTTTTTATTAAGTACAAAAGCAGGATTTAAGTGGCTGCAAGTGAAAACAAGCACTAAAAAGCTTGTTACATGCAAATTCTTACTCTTAACAGTTGTTCTAAACATCTCTTTCACAAACTAAGCAGCCTCCTAGCTTGGGCCCAATCCTTCTCCCTCTTCAGTTGTAGATGGTTCTAGCAGCCATCTGAGGGTATGTCTACACTACAGCATTATTTCAAAATATCTTATTTCGAAATAGTTAATTCGAAATAAGTTATTTTGAAATAACGCATCTACACACAAAATGCATTTTGAAATAACGTGTCCACACTTAGTGGACACTGAATCGCATTTAAGGCTGGCTGGAACCAGGTCTGGCAGGGTATCAAGTCAGGAGTTACTTTGTGTGGCTGCTGCCTGAGGCTATCTGAGGCCTGTGTTTAAAGGGACCCCCCTTCCCACTCTGGACAGCCAGTTCTCAGCTTTCCCTGCTTGCTTGCCTACCTCAATGAGGGACAGCAAAGCATTTTGTCTCTGTGTGCTCTGGTTGCCCTCACTCGGGACACCACAGTAATCTGCAGCATGGAGCCAGAGCTGCCCCTGGGCACTCTGGTGCTTCTCGTGGATGCGTTGCTGTGAGCCTGGCTGCACTTTCTGCAGGCTGCCATCTGGGAAGTCCATCGGGGGGCTGTCAGTATCCAGGAGGCCCTGCGGGAAAGCTTCCACCCTGAGGAGCACTCAGAGCCTCCCTGCTCTGCCCACTAGGGGCTTGTGCCTCATTCCTCCCTCACATCCTTCCACTTACCTCTCCCTAACCCCCCTTCATGATGTCAAATAAAATACACTGTATTTTCATGAACACAAACTGTCTTTATTTAACAAAACCTGGGGGGAGGGAGGAATGAAACTCTGGTGAGACTGGGGAAAGGAGGCAGGAGAGGGGAGAAGAGAGGGTGGGAGAGGGGAAGGGGAAACCTGGGAGGAGGGAGCTGGAAGGGGGAAGCAAGGGGAAGAAAGGGGAGGGGAAGCTCAGGGCTCAGGGTTAGGGGTCTTGCCGGACCAAATTGATTTTCATGCAAACCTGCTCCTGGGTTCGCATGTGGCCTTTGGTGGCCAGGCTGGCAGCTATCCTGCCATACACAGCCACGTTTCTCCATCTAGTATGGAGATCATGGACATTGGAGGCATCCCCCCCAAACCTGAATAAGGTCCATGATCTCCACCCTGGACCAGGAAGGCGCCCGCCTTCTCCGGGCCCTGGCAGGTTCCTGGGAACTGGCAGACTTGTCCTGGGGAGTGGTGGAGGGCTGGCTGCCAGTGGCTTGCTGGCTCATGTTTTGGCACCACTGGGTCAGGGGCAGTGACTGCTGTCTCTGGGCTGGCAGGCTTGGAGCTGGCACAGGCACTGTGGCCAGAGTCAACCCCTTTAAGGGCTCCGGGAGGAGGGAGGGAGAGGAGTGTTCTTGGCTGAGGCTGGAGTGGCCACCAGGGCACCCTGGGAAGGCTGGAGGCCCCCTATTTCAAAATAAGTGTCTACACAGCACTTATTTAGAAATAGCTATTTTGAATTTGGCATTATTCCTCGTGGAATGAGGTTTACCAAATTCAAAATAAGCGCTCCACTATTTCGAATTAATTTTGAAATAGCGGTTTGGCTGTGTAGACACTAGTAAAGTTATTTCGAAATAACGGCTGTTATTTCAAAATAACTTTGCTGTGTAGACATACCCTGAGGTAGTAAAGGCAGTGGGAGGAACCTCTTGGCATCAGGCAATTGTCCCTATTGTTTGTTTTCCTCCTTTTGATATTGCCTTTGCCCAAGGTGGGAATTCTTTGTGCTTAGTCACACTTCTCTCACCTTGAGTGGAAAAGACCCATATTGGATCTGGTAATCAGCATCAGCCATATATCTTTCAAGGGCCAATTACAGCTTGGGCTTACAGGACAAACAAGATTATTCACAGGTTGTTGGTTTGAGTACCAAGTTGTTAAGTTTCTGGATCATCCGTACTAGCTCTCATTAGCACATTAGAATTATAAACAGATCCACACTTCATATTTCTAATTTTACATACAAGAATGATACATGTACAAAAATAGGATAGACACATTCAGCAGATTGTAACATTAAAATTGATTTGTTACATGACACTTTTTGCATTAAGCATCATCAGGTGATGCATATTTGTATTAATAAGACCATTCTCCTAAAGCGGGGGGGGGGAAGGAGGGTGGCAAGGGCGGCTGTGACAACTGATAACATGGTTATCAACAGGGACTGACCCCAGGACACTTCATCACCAAAAGCACTGGCTGTAGCACTTAAACAAAAGGAAAACTCCTGTAACCATGCACATATAACACACTAAGGCCTACCTACTAAGTGTTATAAATATGAGTAATATTCTTCCCCCCAGTATATTATAAATCACAAGGTCTGGAGGACAAAACACCTGGACTCTGTCTGACCAAGTTGGGGAATAAATTCCAGGGCTGAATCCTTTCAGAGAGAACACCGTGCCACCAGACCCAACCCACTATGGATAGGTGGCAAGATATGTGTGCCCGTGGTGCCCAGGTTCCACCAATATTCAGGAACGTGTGTCTGACTCCACTAGTGTTTGGGCTTATATTTTCAGAGACATCCCATTCATAGGCAATCAACACAGGCCCTGCACTTTGTGGGCGGGGGGGGGGGAGGGGGCAGTGCTTTTTTTGTAAGAAATGGGGTCATGGCCAAAACACTGCGCTGGAAGCCGGAAAAAAATGCCTCGCGTCCCGAGCAGGCTTCCGTCAGGAGATGAGCGGCGCCATGAAAACAGGAGCCAGTACACGTGGGGGGGGAAATGCCATTTACTGTGTGCTGGGAAAATAGGTGACGTACTGGGCCGTACCGTCACAGAACCCACCACTGTCCCACTTCTTTCTGGCTTCTGCCTCATCCCCTTAGTGATGCCCTGAGTTGGCGGGGCAGAGCCGAGTGGGGCAGGCTGGGGCCAGGTTGCTCGCTGCTGCCAGTGCCAGGCCCTCCGCTAACCCCCAAGGCTGCTCTGAATCCTGCATCTCCCTGAAGCGCAGCTCCCTCCCCACAAAGCTCAGGGTCTAAGCGCTTGTCCTTGTCTTCCCTGTGGCTGGGACAGCTCTTCTTGGACCCATTCTGGGCACCACCAAAAATTATAACAACCTGGCACCCTTGCCAGTATGTAAACCAGATGTTAGACTGAATGTCTCAGCTAATCAGAGAGAGAGGGAGAGATCATCTATAAACTAGACAAGTTATCATCATTTTGGTCTTTATAGGAAAACAAACATCTTAATTTTCAGCTGGAAACCCACTAGAAGCGAGCACATAAACACAACAGAAGCATAATGTACACTGTGTGTGACACGCTACTTAATGGGGTGAAACTGTATTGTTTTGGTAGTCTTGGGCTTGCTGGCAGGACAGCAGTAAAAATGTTTCAATTTAGAGTTGGTGGAAAAGAGGATTTTAAATAATTTAATATTTCTCACAAGACCTGTACTGAGAAAATTTCTAAGAAGCTTCTCTCCATTTAAAATTCTGTACCTCCCTGGAAATTTTATTAGCTTCATAGCTGTAATTTTATCTTCCACATTTTCTGTCTTAGAACTGAATCATAGGGGCCAAACACATTCTTTATTTATCACCCAACATTTGCAAACTACTCCAGGGCAAGGTTTATTTTTTAAAGAAACATTCACCATAGGCAACAATGGAAACTCAATTCAAAGAATGAGTGAAGAATATGCAGTATAAATCCTGCATCCTACAAGCAATTATTATGATGTAGGCAACTCTCAACTGCTAATGGTTTCTCATGTAGCACTCTTGGTGAAGACAAAGGAAATACTAATTTTAAATATGTTGCTGGGTATAGGATTAAGCATTGGAGAACAGGACCAAAAAAATCTAGCTGAAGAACACAGTATCGTATACTGGCTGCAAACAAGTGAAACATTGAAATAAGTCTTTGAGTATTAACACAAGAGTAGTGACTGAGGGGCATCACATTAAATGCTTCTGAACTAGGAGCAGGATTCTCAGCACTGTGCATACTCAATCCCTACATGTTTTTTTCAGCAAAGATCTTCTTGAATTTGTCTTCAGGAGACGGAAATTATAATCCATGATGAGATCCACTGAGTTGTGAAGGTTTTTCTTTGTGGCTGTAGTTAAGAAGATTCCTATTACTATAATTAATTTTATAGGTGCCATTATTCTCATCTATCACTAACATCTGTAGCTACTGCTGTTTGATATAATGGACACACATTTTCAAAAGTTGACTAGTTTTGCTAAGTTTTAAATTCATATGACATCCTGAAGTCAGTCAGCTCTGAGCACAACATCACGAGAGGGATAAGTGAATTCAAGGAGTCACTTTCCCATTACAAATCCTGCATGAAACAATGTGATCAGAATTCAAACTATTGGACACAGCAGGAAAAAAAGAAGGGGCGTGAAATCTAAGTGACTTTAGTTGTTTAATGACAATGGGGGAATATTTCCATCCAAGAGAATATAAATATTAAAACTAATCAAAATCATACAAACTACAACTAGAAAAGGAGGTGTTTCTGCAATTACTTGGTCTTATTCACCACTTCATTTTTAAATTGGTATAATGGAAAAATCAGTGGAATTACACTGCTATAAAATAGGAATAACACTAATCAGGCACAGTATGTTTTTTTCCCCTTTTTGCAGCAATCCGTTCTGACCATACAAAGAATACTACTCTAAGTTACTATTTTTCATTAACCCCGTCACATCCAAGATTTAAGCTATCCTGGCATGAACACATCATTAACAATAACTATAGTGTGTCTGTCTGCTGGCACCGAGAACTTAAGACTTAAGAACAAAGACTATCAATGTGAACTGGAAAAATCAATACACCTTAGCCAGCTTGTCAAAGTGCTGATGTTGTTAAGGCCATTAAATAGCAATATAAAGAAATAACTCCCATCATCATTAGCCCTGGAGGTCAGTTTCAGATTTATACTCATTATAAAATTATTTAAAACCTGCATAAGAAGAGATGATTTGACAGAAGTATTGAAATACCAAGAAGCTGAAGGAAATAATTTAGAGGTCAAAACCGAGACGACAGGGAGATCATATTTCAATGATATGTATTTTCTTGCTGTTAACTTTCATGTGAGCCATTCATAGACCATCAAATTGCACTGCACTGCATTGTTTCCTTTTGTACACAGTACCTACAGTGTGATTCTCACCGGGGAATAGAAGGGTAATTATGGATGGAACCTGTCCCAGCCATATGTTTTGGGATGGCAGTCAACTCCAACCAGATGGGATGTCCCAATACTAGATGCAACAAAAAAGCTTTTTAGATATACAGAGCAAGGAAAATGTGAAAACATTCACCCCATCTTCTAAATACCTCGGCTTTAACTATTCTCCTGCCCCATATATGATTATTTCCACAGACATTCATTAAATCAAGTCTTAATTGCATTTATTCAATCAGGAGACAAAAACAATACCATGTGACTTATGTACCCATCACTACTAGAAGCAAACAGAGAGGCATCACAAGGAAATGTTGGTAATCAATGCATAGATTTAAAAAGAGATTCCAAAAAATTCATCAAATACTTTCAACTGGATAATTCTAGGGCAGTGGTCTCCAACCTTTTTAACCACAAGATCACTTTTTCAATTTAAGTGCAATGTAAGATCTACCTCAAACCCAAATACCCTTGCCCCGCTTTCTTCCTGCCCCTTCTCTGAGGCCCTGCCCCTGCTCCACCCCTCCTCCGAGACCTCACCCTGTTCACTCCATCCCCCTTCTTCTCCCATCCTCACTCATTTTCACCGGGCTGGGGTAGAGGGTTGGAGTGCAGGCTCTGGTCTTGGGCCAAAGGGTTCACAGTGTGGGAGGGGCTCAAGGCTTAGCCCAGGATGGGGGATTGGGATCCAGGAGGGGGTTCAGGGTTCAAGCTCTAGGAAGGAGTTTGGGTGCAGGGGAACTCACGTCTGAGGCAGGAGGTTGGGTGTGTGGAGGGGCATTTCAGGACTGGAAAAGGGATTCAAGATGCAGGCTTTGGCTGGCACTGCTTAACTGAGACAGCTTCCAGGTGGTGCAGCAGTGGAGTTAAGGCAGGCTTACTCCTGCCCTGGCCCTGCACCACTCCTGAAAGCAGCTGGCATGTACAGCAATGGCTCCATGTGCTGCCCCTCATCTACAGACACTGAGCCCACAGCTTCTACTAGCTGTGGTTCTCCATTACTGATCAATGGGAGCTGCAGGAGTGGTGTCTGCAGGCAAGGACAGCATGTGGAGACCCCCTGCTCTGCCTTTCTCAGGGGCTGCAGAGACATGCCAGCCATGTGCAGGAGCAGCAGTTACCATCAGGATAATGACTTCAGTCATGACTGGTTAGGCATTTTAGAACTCACTACTCAAAGAATTAAATTTAAGCGTAAGAGAGAAATGAAAATTATGAAATGCACAGACCAGTCACAAACCAAAACTAACACACTTTGCAAGTACTGTAGTAAAAAAGGTAACAATTCCCCACATATGTGTTGAATCGGGAGATGAGAGTGATGGACAGCATGTGTTTGTGAGAATGACAGACACACACACAGTGTGTTGCATTGCCAAGCTCCCTCCATCCCCTTCTCTCTGTGTGGAGATAGGGTACAGGAGTGGGGGGAGAAGGGACACATCAGCACCTCACCCCCTTCTCCCTCACACACCCTACACAGCAAGCAGGAGGCTCCCAGGGGGGCAGCTTCAAGGCAGAGGGCAGAAGTAGCATGACAGTGGGTGGAGGGGCAACTGAAATGCCAGTGCTTGATAGCTTCCTGGCCAAACCAGTCAGGATCACCTGTCTGAGGCTCCAAGATCTACCAGTAGATCCTGATCTACTGGTTGGTGACCACTGTTCTAGGGTCACTGGTGTCTGTGCACAGATAAGCAGAAAAGGAGGTTAAATGGATAAAATATTTGTGGCAAATTCTTAAATGTATATGGAGTTGTGAAAATCCTTTGGAAAAAAAAGTCAACTTTGCTCAGTGATTGTGTCATTAACAGTAAGCATAGCAGACTTAAACTACCGTACATTTGAACAAGCAAGTTGGAACTTTATATATGATACTATGGGTTTTGGAAGATGTTTATTCCAATTTCAGGGAAGGCAGTTGATTGTATTTTTCCAAATTTTCACCCCCCTGGTGCTGCATGAGAGTCTTCTTGAGGCAACGCGGAATCATAGAATAATAATAGAACTGGAAGGAACCTCAAGATGTCCTCAAGTCAAGTTCCCTGCACTCATGGCAGAATCAAGCACCATCTAGATCATCTTTGACAGGTGTCATCATGTCCCCTCTCAATCTTCTCTTTTCCAGACTAAATAAGCCCATTTCTTTCAATCGTCCCTTTTAGGTCATGTTTTCTAGACCTGGATTTTTTTGAATTTGTCCACATCTTTCCTGAAATGTGGCACACAGAATTGGACACAATACTCCAGTTGAGGCTAATTAACACCAAGTAGAATGGGAGACTTACTTCTTGTGTCTTGCTTACAATCTTCCTGTTAATACATCTCAGAATGATGTTTGCTTTTTTTTGCAACAGTGTCACACTGTTGATTCATATGACTCTGGTGTCTACTATGACCCCTCAATACCTTTCTGCAGTACTTCTTCCTAGGTAGCCATTTTGCATTTTGTATGTATACAATTGATTGTTCCTATCTAAGGCTATGCCTAGACTACAGGTTTTTTTCCAGGATACTGGAGGTATCCCAGAAAAACTCCACTGTGTCCAAGGAATGAGTCTGCTCTTCCGCTTTTTTTTTTTTTTTTTTTTTTTTTTTTTGCAGAAGAGCAGACATGGTCTTTCTGAAGTCCTGTCTTCCTACTACCATGAGGAAGAACCTTCTGAAAGAGGGTTTTTTTTCCAAAATCTGGCCCTGTGTAGACGGGCCAAATTTCTTAAAAGCCTCTTCCAATTTGTGTACCTTTTTCTGAAAGAGCTCCGTAGTGTAGACATAGCCTAAGTGGAGTACTTAGCATATGTCTCTACTCTATTGCATCCTATTTACCTCAGACCATTTCTCCAGTTTGTCCAAATCATTTTGAATTATAATACTATCCTCCAAAGCACTTGCAACCCCTCTCAGCTTGGTATCATCCACAAACTTTGTGGCTGCATCTAGATTGGCAAAATTTTGCGCAAATACTTTTAACGGAAAAGTTTTTCCGTTAAAAGTATTTGTGCAAGAGAGCGTCTATACTGGCATGTGCCTTTGCGCAAAAGATTTGCTTTTGTGCAAAAGCATCCGTGTCCAGTGTAGACGCTTTCTTGCGCAAATAAGCTCCGATGGCCATTTTAGCCATCGGGCTTTCTTATGCAAGAAATAAATGTGGCTGTCTACACTGGCCCTCTTGCGCAAGAATACTTGCGCAAGAGGGCTTATCTGAGCGGGAGCGTCAGAACCACTGATTTTGTACATTACAAAGTCAGTGTTCTTGCGCTAATACAAGTGGCCAGTGTAGACAGGCGGCAAGATTTTGCGCAAAAGCAGCCGCTTTTGCGCAAAATCATGCCAGTCTAGACGCAGCCTGTATGTGTTGTGACAGACTCAGGGCAGCTGGCTACAAAAGTTTGGCAAATATACAGGGAACTGGGAAATAGTTTTCTGTTCCCTGAGTGAGTTGGCCACATAATCAATTCAGCCAGCCACCTGGGGCCAATTAAGAGCTTGCCTGAAGCAGCAGGTTAATCAGGGTACCTGCAGCCCATTAAGGCCTGCTGTGGCTAATTTAAAAGGCTTTCCCTCAGGAAAGGCAGGGGAGAGGAGAAAAACCAGGAGTTGAAAGTAAGAGGTGTGCTGCTGGAGAGCTAAGGATGGTAAGGAGGGGGATGTGCTGTGCAGGAGCAGGAAACATTCACTCAGGTACCAGGGAGAAGTGTTTAGGGAAGTGGCCCAGGGAAAGGCTGCAAGACTGAAACACTGCCAGTTGCTACTTCCTTAGGGTCCCTGGGCCAGAACCTGGAGTAGTGGGTGGTTCTGGGTTCTCCCCCATGCCACTTCAGAGTCTGCTCCAGAGGGGACAGACCGGGACTATGTAGGGACTTCACCCCAATCTTTGGACATGCCCATGATGAGGACAGCTCAGTAAGCTGTGACTCTTCCTCTAGTAAAGGGCTGGGAGGTCGCAGCGAGCATCTGAGGCATATGATATCTGCTTAAAAGCACAGCACCATTGGGGCATGGCCAGCGTTTGCCACAGTGTGCTGTCTCTATCATTATCTAAAGAATAATATTGAAAATATTGAACAGACCATACCTGGAACTGAACCCAGCAGAGCCCTGCTCATGACTTTCCAGCAGAACTGTGAACAAATAATAACTACTCTCTGGGAATGATTATCCAATCAGTTATGTACCCACCTGATAGTAGCTCCATCTGGGTTGTATTTCTCTATTTTGTTAAAGAGAAGGTCAGGCAGGACGATCACAAATGCCTTTCTAAAGTCTAGTGCGGGGCATGCAGGGTCAAAGTCCTCCCTCCCCAGATTTCTGCCAGGGTTCATACCAGAATGTGGCCAGCTGCAGCGTTTCCACACTGTACAGGAGTGAAGGGACAGGACCTACTTCCAGCCACAGGGATGGAGGAAGTGGGGTAGGGGTGGGCAGTGGGAAGCGATGACCTGGCCTATATCTTTGCAGAGCTCATTTGTCCTCCTACCCCCACACTCTTGTGGCTGGAAGCAGGTTGTCTCTGCCTGCCTGCACAGTTTGAAAAGGCAGGAAATACTTCCAGGATTGCTGCTGGCCCCCAACATAACTCCTTACTCCCAGCAAGGAGGGGGTAAGCCCCAAGGATGCACTGGCCCAGTGAACCTGATTGCAGGAGCTTCAGTGAACATGGCCAGAGAGGTTGCTGAGCAGGGGACAGAGCAGCTCTGTGTCCCCAGGGGGCTGGACCTAGAGTGGGGGAGCATACAAAGAAGGTGCTAAATGCCCCTACCCAGGGAACTGCTGTGGATCCTGCAGGGTCAGGGCATGAACTGGCTGGAAATTGCTCTCCCCACCAATCCATTGCTCTCTGAGGGACAGAGAAGCTTCCCCATGCCAGCGTTGTTTGGGGCTTTGTCCCATGCACAGCTTGGCTGGTCTTGGCCAATGACCCTGATGGGAGAAGGAAGGAGCCTGCCTGCCAAGCTGTTGGTGAGCTGAGCACTCAGACCAGGGGCTGGTTCTCTGCACTGCGCTGGGAGCAGGATGCATCTCACTAGGGGGATATGGAGGAGCAGCAGGGCTGGGCAATGAATGATGAATGGGCAAATCAGGAGGCGGGGGAGCATATAAAAGGCTGATGGATGGACAGCTGAGGTGACATGTAACCTGCCTGCGCTCACCAGCCACTGCAATGAACATCCAGTGGTGGCTGGAAATGGGACAGAGGCCCTGGTAGCTGGGAGCCAGCATGCAGCACAGACTGCACTGACAAACCAGCAGGGGGAGCAGTTGCCCCTGCATGCTGCAGCTTTGTCCCGCTACCAGCCTTATGTAGCGTCGACAGGCGGAACAGAACCTGGGATGTCTGGAGCTTCATGTATGAGCCTCTAGTGCATGAGCTAAAAGCCAGCTGGCGCTCAGCTAAGGCTGAAGAGCAGACTCATTATTAGCTCTCTCTGAGAGGTCTAGGCCAGTGTTTCTGAAAGTGTGCCGCAAAATCACTTTGAGACACACATTAACTGGCCACCCCTGTTTGTTTATTTACTGGAGCTGCAGACACAGAGCTTCATGGCTCCCATTGGTTCTGTTTCACCCTTTGCAGCCAAGGGGAGCTGTAGGAAGCTGTGGCCTGGCCCACGCCACTTCCCTCGACTCCCCTTGGCTGCAAAGGATGAAACAGAGCCAATGGGAGCCGTGAAGCTCCGTGGTCGCAGCGCCAGTAAATAAACAAACAGGGGCAGCCAGTTAATGTGTGTCTCAAAGTGATTTTGTGACAACCTTTCAGAAACACTGATCTGGGTGCTACTAGATGGGACAGTGCACCACACCCAGTAGGTATGTGCCTTACACTTGCACACTCACCCCCATCATCAACCACTGGACCCCCCTTTGCTGCTGGTGGAAGGCAGCTAGCAAGCAAAGATCTAGCCAGCAGGAGGACCCACCAGTACTGATGGGGTGAGGGAGAGACAGAAAATATGGGACAATTTGCTTGTTTTTAAAGAAAGTCAGGACATGTGCAGGAGAGCTTAAATATGGGACTATCCCTTTAAAAATGAGATGCAGTCTTCCTGTGTTAGTGACCAGTATTACCTGGATTGTGGCTGTTTTGGGCTTCTATTTACATTCTTGTAGATCTACCAATTTGCACAAACACTCAAAATTCACTTTAAATACAGAAGCAGAAACTCAAAATATTTGATACTTACTGCACAGCTAAATATATGCCCAAACTTTGTGTTGAATTCAACAGCAATGCCCTTGGATCACCTGCTAGATACTACAGTCAGCGTTTTTTCTGTGGGGTGCAAGAGGGAGATTACCTCACTTACCAACAATCCCACCCCAATCCCATTCAGTGAAACATAACTAATACACAGCAATACTATACAACACATTTTGGACAAGAAATGGAAAAGTTAATTGTATTCATTTAAATTGCACAAGGAACAGAGTAAAAAGAACATAATTATCTAGAAGGGAATTTATTCTTCTGAAAAGTACAATAGCTTTTTAGTGATAAGCAGTCTGTAACTTGATTTTTGTCTAATCTGAGAAAATGTAACAAAAAATACAGCCATAGTAGAAAGTCACTCATGCTGGACCGATCTAGAAAGAGAGGAAAAAAATTCCACTTACTAAATCACTTACATCACTTATTACAGTGAATTGATGAAACCACTTGATTATTGCATGGTCGCAATTTAGTTCTACCTTAAAAAGTGCACTGCAAAAAATGAAAATGACAACTTTCATAAAAAATGCAATATGGTTGAACAATATCCTCTGTGGATTAAGAAAAAACATTTTAAACAATTTTAGGAACCACTCTGCAATGTATGTAATAACATCAAAGCACAAAATGCAACCACCGTTAGAGACAAATTGAAAATGAAGAATATTTTACTGGGACAGTGCCTGTATGATTTCTATGGGCTCTGATACTAATTAAATTAGGATTACATTCAAAATAAACAAGTGAAATGAAATTTTAGGGGGATATTTAATATAACATACAAGAATATTTAGATAATTTAAAACAAAATCCTTAACTATTAAGGATTTCAAAGAACCAAGGAAAGGATAATGCCTGTTACCATGGTGACACAGTAGCTACAGTTATGCATGGATTTTATGTAGCACAAATAAATTCAAAACCTTGAAATAAAGTATTGTAGAAGTCTGGCTCTTGTGATGAGCATTAATGAAATTGTCACAGATATTGGTGTGAAAATGGATGAAGAATTACACTGGCTAATTAAAAATAATCTTCCAGTGTGGGAACAAAAACTAGATTAAGTCAGAAATGGACAAAGGTAAAACTAGATTGCCATTGGCGACTTCTGAGAACAGATTTCATACCATAGAATGGGGATGAATATTTACTCCCAGTAGACTATTACTGAAAATATTGTATGCAGGTTTCATAGAAAAGGAGACATTTTGAAAAATACACTTTATATATATTTAAAAAACAACAGGCCCTAAGGTTGCAAATGAGTTCTTGATCTTCAGAAGGCTTTCAAATCAGCATAGTGTTTATACATGCAAACATTTACTGGTAATCAGAGTGCATATTTCAGGCTACCAAAACAGATTCTTGATTTAAGAGGTTTAGAATAATATCAGCTCAGACATCTTAATTATTTTTGGAGTAATGTTAATGACATGGAACAAGCTTAGCTACCTGTTAACCACTGGGCTGAGTCCTTGGAAATTGCCATACTTTGAAATCAAATGTGAGTCAATACTGAACTGATTCAGGGCCTCTGAAAATTGTCTGTAAATCACAGACTGAAATGGGAGACGGGAGAGATCGCTCAGTGGTTTGAGCATTGGCCTGCTAAACCCAGTGTTGTGAGTGCAATCCTTGAGGGGGCCATTTAGGGAGATGGGGCAAATCTGTCAGGGATGGTACTTAGTCCTGCTGTGAGGGCAGGGGACTGGACTTGATTCGATGACCTCTCAAGGTCCCTTCCAGCTCTATGAGATGGTATATCTCCATATATTATTATTATATTATTTTGTTTGATCCTGAAATCTAACCACAGATTTTTATGCTACCAGTTTCTCATGTTTGTGTATTTCTGAGAGTTCTGTGTAAAGAGATGAATGATGGAAGCAATTTTCAGTGAATTACAATGAGTTTTATTGGACCCATGAACATGTGTTTTGAATGCCATGGACTGGCACCTTATTTACTACCTTTATATAGTAGTTATACCTCCCCTAACATGTATTTAGGGTATTATAATTACTTTCTATTTTAAAAATAGTTAATGAATCAAACACCTTGACCTGACTTTGCTTTCAGCTGAACTCTGAAAAATTCAGATTTGGCTCCAGAGCTAGAATTTAACATTGCTGACTGGTCTGTATCGTTGTTGTAGACTGGTCCAAAATCCCAGATATGGGTCTCTGCCAACTTGTGTGGCTTGACGTATCAGTCCTAAGAAATACATGAGTAACAATCAAATTGTTGAGCCCCACTTCTTTAAAGTTTGATAGTCAGTTAGGAAGTTTGGCCAAGTGTAATTACTTGTTTGCAAATAAAAGATTATTTGTGGAAGCCAGCCACAGCCTCAAGTAAAATCAGGATGCAGAGGCTCGCAGCCCCAAATTAATCTTTAGAGAAGGGCTGTAACTCACCAAGGGGCAGGTCTTTCCTGAGATCCCATGTGTGCAGAGAGGTTGCCACGGCCCCATATCCTCTCCTTTGAGGTGATGTGCAGCTCCACAGACACATGGACTGAATAGCCCCTATGCATGCTCGGACAGAAAGCCTATGTGGAAAATGAGGCAATGTGTGTTCATTTTCTCTCTCTCTCTCTCTCTGAGTGTGTGTCTGTCTGTCAAGTATGCCTCCTAAATAGTAAGAGCTAGGGCAGGGGTGGCCAACCTGTGGCTTGCGAGCCGCATGTGGCTCTTCAAAGAAAAAATTGTGGCTCCCGCACCTGCATCCGTGACTCTGAAAGGGACAACGTGTTTCTGTCTGCATGGGACACTGATGCAGACTTTTACTTGACCAAACGGTGGCCAGGACTTTTTTTTTTTTTTTTTGGCTCAACAACTTTTTCCCTTCAGCTCTTTGTGCTGTATCCACCACTATTTTGGCTCTTCATCTGTAATGTGTTAGCCACCAAATTTGGCATACAGCTTCCTCTTTTAACTTAAAGCAAGGTCAGGGTTTGTAACCAAGACAACTGGAAGCCCTCTGAAAAGGACTGTTTTCCAAAACATGCGAAGAGAGGGGCTGCTGTTCAGAGGGACACAATATCAGAGTGAAAAACTTAAAAAACAACGAATAGCATGGTAGCACTTTAAAGACTAACAAAACATCAGAGTGGCCACTGAGGGCAGCGAGCCTGCAGGGGAGAACTATCCTGCAGAGTTCCACTGGAAGCAGCCATACCACCAAGGGAGTGGCCAGCAGGGCTAAGGCTCTACCATCTTGCCTGCCAGCACCCTGTGTAAGGAGCACCCCTGCCCCAAATCCTTTTCCCCCTCCCAGCCCTTGCAGCACTGGAGAGGGGGGAGAAAAACGGCCCCTGGCAACTGGGGGAACTCTGTGGGGAGAAAAATTCCCCTGGTGGCCAAGGGGAGAGAGAATGACACTGGTGGCTAGGGGGAAAAAAAAGGCCTATGCCAAATGCCCTCCTCACCCCTCAACCCTCACTCTTGCATGCCCACAGCCTCCACCCTCCTGCACTGCCCTCCATCCCCAAGGCCCTGCCCTGACTCTTGCACCCGCCCCCCCTGCACTGAAGAACTCAGGCAATGCCGGGTAAGTCGTCTAGTTTTTTTATAACCCTCTTCACATCAGTTTATCTAGGTAATATTATCTTGCCTGAATGCATAGAGTTAACTCAAATGAAGCTGTAAGTTGGGAACCCACAGGAAAGAAAAGGATGGTAGAGATAAGACACCTGTGGCCCATTAATAGGGAAGATACTTCCTATCCTTGGAGGTTCGAATGGATTACACTTCCCAAGGCTAAAGCCTGGATTAAAGAGGATTCTAAACCTCAAACACACTAGGAAAGGAAGATGATTGGGAGAACTAGAAGAGACTGTGCAGAGTGCTCTGAAAAAAAGGCTGGCAGACTAGCTAACACACAGAGGGATAGTGGTAGAAACTGCAGCAGGGCAGTCTGTTTTCTCCCTGCCAAAGATGGGGTTGTTTCACTAATCTTCATATTAATCTTCCCTGAGCAAAAAGTCCAGTCCAGTCTGGCCCACAGATGATTGTAGAGTCTCAGGTTTTATTAAATAAGGTTTTTGTTTGTGTTTATAGAACAGATTTGAAATAGCACGGCCCCGGTGCACCAAAAGTGACCCTGCCTGGTTACACAAAGGCAGTCTCCAGCAATGCAGGGGAAATCTAAAGAGAGACACACGGAGAACAGACCACAGTTTGTAAGTGAAGAAGTCCAGCTTTTTGCAATAAAAGAGTAGAAATTGAGACAGATGACTGATCAGTTAAAAGCCTCAGAGAAAATGGTTTGGCGTCAAAGACATTGCAGACTCTTTAAGGGGAAATGAGAGCTAAAGAGACTGACAGCTAAGATGGTTGTGCAATGATCTCTATCTTGGCAAATAAAAATATCCCTATGGAAGAACCTATCAAGTGCTATGTCACCTATCAAGTGCTGATGAGCAGGGAACAAATTCCAAACTACCTTACCCATTGCTAATGCCAAAGATACATAAGACATGAGAAATCAAATAAGAGAAACATTTATACCTGCGAGAGATCTGATAAGATACTTTCAAAGTTAAATGGGGCTCCACTATGCTAATATGTCATGCCAATCAGTTTTCAGCTAGTGTGAAGCATATCAGAAAACTCACCACTATATTCTATTGTAATTGGAATCCCCAGGGATTAAGACACAATAGATTACATTGGTTTCATACAAAAATGAAACAAACAAACCAAATCATAGAAACATAAATACAGCAGATAAGACTTACGGGAATTATCATAAAGTTCAATGCAAGACAGGGAAATTACAGCTATAAAAATAAAAACAAGTAAAAAGATGAAACCAGATGGAACTGAGTTGCAGCAGAAGGGCAAAATCAGTCAGAAATGCAGCATAATGTTCTCTTGTAAGGTGGGAGTAGATGAAAGAAACAGAGCAGTAGCATAGCTGAAAAGTGAGTCCTACCACTAGCACAACAATCTAGAAAAATATGTCTGGAATACCAAGGCTGGAGGTATTTCCAAATGGGATGGTAAAGGCTATGTCTAGACTGCAGGCTTCTTTCAGAAGAAGCTTTTCTGGAAGAGATTTTCCAGAAAAAGTTATTTCAAAAGAGAGTGTCCACACAGCAAAAGTGCATCAAAAAAGCGATCTGCGCTTTTGAAAGATAGCATACATATTGACTGGATGCTATCTTGCATTTATGTTGTGATTACTGTGGACCGAGTGGTCACCAGAGCACTTGTGCTTTTTCCTGGAGGCCTTTTCTTTCAAAAAAACCCCTCTTCCCTGTCCACACACGCCTTTTTTTTGAACGAGCTCTTTCAGAAAAAGGCTTCTTTCTCATAGAAAGGGGTTTACCGCTGTCAGAAAACCCCCTGTGTTCTTTTTACTTTTTTGTTGAAAGAACACAGTTGCAGTGTGGACGTAAGTGTCGTTTTTCCAGAAAAATGGCAATTTTTCCAGAAAAACTCTGCAGTGTAGACATACCCATAGAGCCACTCCTCCCATCTTGTTCTAGTTCCTGGAGCTCTCTGGCAATCCCTGCCAAGCATAAAGGAATTAAAATGCCCTAATTTATTTTGTGAACAAGCCCCCAGCAGCCCCAGGGTTGGGGCATGAAAAAGGTTATTTATGATCACTTTAGACCTACCTCTCCACTCCTTTACAGAGCTCAGATCACATTTTTCTAAGGCTTGAGTCTTTTGCATTCATAAAACATTTGCCACTTTGCAGTGTTTACACCAGGCTTGGGCAAAATACAGCCCATGGGCTGGATCCAGCCTGCCAAGCCAACAGATGTGGCCCACAGAGGCAGCGGGGAGCCAAAGGCAGGCTCCCCTGCTCGCCCTGTGCGCCATGCAGAAACGCGGCTACAGGGCTCCATTTCTGTTCTGAAACTGGAAGGGAGGAGAGAAGTTTTAGGAGCCGCCACACCTCCCAACACATTCCTATTGGCCAGTTTCTGGCAGAAACCAGCCAATGCGAGCTGCTTGTTAGAGCCCCTCTCCTGGGCTCAGTTATTCATGAAGTACATGGCCAGGCAAGCAGGCTGGCTGTCTGGGAAACATTTTAAGCTCTGCAGGTGGGCAGGCTAGTTTGGCAGCTGAGAAGTAAGTCTCTTGGCCACAGCCTGCTTCTGGCACCGCAGCCCCTTCCTGTCCCAACTCTCTGCCCCCTTCCCCACTCAACATACCCAAACCCTCTGTCCCCCTCTTACAACCATTCCCTCTCCTAGATTTGGCACCCCAATCTCCTGCCCCAGATCACAGTCCCCTCCTACCCTAGGTCACATCCCAAACCTCTGCACTCCTGTTCCCTTGCCCTAGGTCACCACTGCCTGCTTCATCCCAACTCCCTCCCAGACTCCAGTCTCCCTCCTGCACTCCAGTCCCTTACCCCAAGCTCCCTTCTGCACCCAACCTCCATTCCAGACCCCTCATCTCCATTAATATCATGGAAGAGTGAGGCCCTTGACCACTTTCCGAAATCTTGGAGTGCCCCCCATCAAAAATTATTGCCCACCCCTGGTTTATGCACTAGTAGGACGATTGTCATATTACTGTTTCTTCTGTGTGTTTTTTCCTTATCAGTAAGTATTACAAATGGCAGTAAAAGGCCTTGCGTATGCTGATGTTTTCTGTTCTAGATGTGAATTAAATTAAATACTTTCTTGATAGAGGTTTAGTTTTTATTGAGGCACAATAGAATTTAAATATGAATGAAAGTTCGTACAGTTGGTCCCCAGCGAAAACTACTAAATTTCAATCAATAATAGGACAGAAATTTCTACTATGAGTTGACTGTATTTCATTAGATGAATTATTATAGAAAAACATTTCTCCTACCATACAGAGCCACTTATTATTTATTTAACATAATATTGCTCTCTTCTAATATTGTTTTGTCTGCCTGTGATACGAATTTGTGAAAATCTGAGAATTAAGGGAATGCTTTCAAGAATGTGTAATACCTGTTCTGCATCTGCTCATGAAATGCTCTAAACATCTCCAGTTACTTACAGGTAATGGAAGAGTATCTTTTTATTCAACCTGTTCAAAATGGTTTGGCGGCTGTTTAAAGCTGCAGATTTGTATTTATGGATTTTAATAAACTAACATTTTGTTGCCTAGCGCAGGTTTTTTTTAAGTTACTATACAGAATACATTCATTATAAAACTTATCTTGGCAGTTCTATTCTGGCCTGAAATTTTATTGAAGAGAGAGGATGAGATGCACCACTCCATTTCGTGTTTGAAAGAAGCAGAGCATTTTAGGAGCATTGCTGCATCAGATGTCAAGGCTGATGAGAAGAGAAATTAAAGTAGATTGACAATAGCGTAGAAAAAGCATTGCTTAGGAAGATATTAACTCTACAGGCCTTTCCAACTTCCCAGTGCCACCCTACCCTTACTCCTTCCAATCCATGTCCCCTGTGCAGAAACATATTTGTGTAATCTTACCTCCCACCCCCCTTCACCCACACACCCAATTTAGATCAGACGATCCTTTCTGCTTTGGCTGGAGATGAAAAGAATGAATGAATTAGGCAGAGGCACAGAAGAAGTTTGTGTATTATCCCTCTTTCCCCTCACCCACACATGGAGGAAGTCAGATTCTGTGGCAGAGGGGTAACATTAGAGCAGACTTGCAGGTAGGAGGGGGCAACGCAGAAGACGGCAGCCATTCCCTGTGGTATTGTCCCATCCCCATTGGGATTTCCCCCCCCAAGTTAAAGGTGACTGAAGTGTTAATACAAATGATGTGGAGCTCCACTTGCAGGAGATTCCAGTCGTAGTGGTACCTATGGAATTCCCTGGTGAGGGAACCCATATCTGGGTCAGAGGTAACATAAATCTGGAAGTAGCATGACTCCTGAAAGGGCTGGATGATCTTGAATTCAATGAAAAGGCATTAGAGTCCCATGGAAATGACTCACACATCTGCAGATCTTGAAACCAGCTGATCTGGGCATCCTTGTATATCTTATGTACAGGGAGTTCCAAGGGAACGATGTCATAGGGATTCTGTGAGGATAAAATCAGTATCTTTCCATACTCTGTGCAGCTTATTCCACTGTAGGGCTTAATCTGACCTACTGTAATTATGAGAACAGGAATCTACAAATTTGGAGCAGGTGTTGCTTTCCATTTACCCTTTTTATTGTAAGCAAGAAATTGCATGGCATACAGAAAGTGTGTAATAAAAGTGCTTCATATTTTCTGGAAAGACAGAGAGAAGATCAATAGGTTCTAAGAATCCTATGGTAATTTGGTTAAAAACATCTAAGAGGGCATATTACTAATTCTGTTATTGCAGCTAACTCTGTTTTTTAATAATTCTGTTGATGGATTTTTAATATATTGAATAGACTGAAGGTGTTTTTACTTCAAGATGAGATGGATGCAAAACTACCTCCTGGAAAATGTTTTGGTGAGAATGATTTTAAGATAGTATATTCTTTGTTATGCATCTGTAAGAGGTTTTTCTACTTTTTTCCATGTAGCATAAATAGAATATGGAAGATAAGCTGCTTCTCCTCTGTTCTTGACTTTCAAAATTGTCACAATACTTTTGCCTTTATATGACACCCCAAATAACTTTCCATCTTTTCTCTTTGAATAGCTCTTTGTTTTATCAGCAGAGCTATAAAAAGTCACTGGAGATCTGTCAAACACTAATAAATTAAGAAAGTGCAAACCTCAGGTATTCTAATGGTAACTGCAATTATGAATTGCAATGTATCTATTCTTCATAGATTTTATGGAGATTTTTTTAAGAGAGGCAAAGATATCCAAGAGTGCACTGGAATGGCAAATACTGATTTTCTGTGCCATGTGCTGGAAATCAAATAAGGACTAAAGCAGTGTATTTATTGCTTAAACAATGAGGAGCCCTGTGGCACCTATTTGAGCATAAGCTTCATGGGCTGGAGCCCATTTCATCAGATGCATGAAGTGGAAACTTCAGTTTGGCAGGTATATATACACATGCAAAGATGGGAGTGCTATATTACTATGCAGAGGACCAGTGCTACTACAGCCAAGCCCTAAGATACAACTGCATTTGCTCTAATCCCTGAGGCTAGCTCTACACTAGGGGATAAATTTGAATTAAGATCTGCAACCCCAGCCACATTAATTACATAGCTGAAGTTAAAGTATCTTAAATTGCGTTTTGGGGCTATCCACTCAGCAGGAGGTCTATGGGAGCACACTCTCCCTTTGACTTCCCTTACTCCTCATTAGAGCAGGAGTATTGGCACTGACAGGAGCGCCCTCTGAGTTTGAATTAGCTTGTCTTCACTAGACCCACTAATTTGAACCCCAGAAGATGGACTGCGGTTGCTTCGATCTTTTCTGTAGTGTAGAAAAGCCCACAGAGACAAAAAAAAACTACAAGATCTCTATCAAGTATTCCTTAAACTATAATACCCACCTGGGAAAGTGAAGAAATAGATTGACAGAGCCAGGTAGGTACCCAGAAGTCACTAACTATAGGAGAGACCCAACAGAGAAATCTACAGAATCATTATCTATAGCCCCCAGCTAAAACCTCTCTAGCACATCATCAAGGATCTACAACCCATCGTAGATGACAATATCTTACCTACATTGGGAGGCAGGTCCATCCTAGCTTACAGACAGCCCCTCATTCTGCAGCAAATACTCACCTCCAACTACACTCCACACAACAGGAACACTAACTCTGGAACCAATTCCTGCAACAAGCCCACCTCCATCCACACACCTACCCCAGTGACACCATCATAGGCCCTAAACACATCAGCCATACCATCAGGGGCTCATTCTCCTGCCCATTTACTAATGTGAAATAGACCATCATGAGCCAGCACTGTGGCCAAAACTGGACGGTCTCTACATAAAAGAATAAATGGACAGAAATCAGACATCAAGAATAGTAACATTCAATATCCCTGACCCAAGGGTAGATTCAATTTCCAATGGTAGCACTTCAGTATCCCTAGACACTTTAGTAACAGACTTGAAAGTTGCAATATTTGAGCAAAACAGACTGAAGTGTGAAACTGTAGCGCTGGAATTCATATGCAAACCTGGCACTATCAGACTAGGTCTGAATAAAACTGGGAGTGGCTAGCTCACTACAAAAAGTATTTTTCCTCCTTTTCTCACCTTCTCATCAACTGTTGGGAGTGAGCCACATCCACCCTGACTGAATTGGCCTCATTAGCACTGGTCCTCCCCACAGTAATGTCACACTCTCATCTTTGCATGTGTCTAGATCTCTGCCAAAATAAAGTTTCCACTTCATGCATCTGTCAAAGTTGACTCATCCCTTGAAAGCTTGTGCCTAGATTTATTTGTTAGTCTCCAAGAAGCCACAAAACAGCTCCTCTGAAATGTGTTTATTGCTGTTGCTCAAAACTATGATGGTCACAATAAACAATTTCTTTCCTAAATATCTGATCTTTTTGATTTGACTAAATGGTTCCTATTGTTCTTCTGCCATTCAAGGACTGTTTTTAGTCTAGTACAGTCAATCTTTGTTTCTAAGATGAGCCAACCAACTACTGAAGATGTCACCAGAAATTTTGTCTTAAAGGAACATTTAAAATACAGTATAATTCCAGATATCTCAATACCCTGAAAATCTTAGTGACGAGGACTCAGTGCAGGATGTAATGCAGGCTTACATTAGTTTACTGATGGGTTAAATACAGCCTGCAGGCCTGATCTCAATTTATGACTACCAGCAATTGCGGCAGCAGCCATCAGAGATTTGGACCCTTTAAATCACTGCCAGAGCCCAGGGCAGTGCAAGCTGGACAGTGCTGAAGGGAAGGCTTGGGAAGGCCAGGCTTTGCCCCTTCCAGGGTCTGGAGCCAGGCACCTCTCACTGTGCTTAGGAGCCCAATAAGTCTGTCTCACTTTTTAATACCCATCAGAGACTTTCTTCTTCATATTGAGTGAGTTTCATTGCTTCATTGACACTCAATTTTAATAATTATCATAAGTTGTAAGTAAAAGTTCAGCATTAGTGTTGTTATTACAAATTTTATAAGTGTGCATAAAACAGTTTGCAGTATAAATTGCAATCTAAGATAAACTTTGGATAATTCTGCATTCAGCTAATTGTTATTAAGTGTAATTACTTTGTTGTTTAAAGAACATATTAGGGTCTTCTCACCAGGGGTCCCACTAAACTGCCCTGTAGCACAGCTTCACAGGTGATTAATCAGCCCTGCCCAGTCAGTCAGCTCTGTGCACCCAGTCAATCAGCTCTGTGCACGGAGCCCTGACTGGGTGGGGCTGATTAATCACCTGTGAAGCGGAGCTGCCGGCACCTCAGAGGGAACATGGCTTCTTACAATAAATGGTGAGAAAATTTCATTAAAATAATAGAAATGTACAGCCTGAGCTGACTTACCAAACTTTGTGGAGTATGCCGCCCCCATGAAAAATTATTGCCCATCCTTGTGTTAGCTACTCAGCCCATTTGGATAAACAGGTATTTATTAAATTCCAAAACATGTTTATTTTTTCTCAGTAGTAGACTTTTTTGACAAACACTATCCACAAACTAAAAGCCAGTTCTTGTGAAATATGCTACAGAAAGCTTAGAAATGTGGATATGGTGTGAGTGGCAGAGTGGAAATATGGAAGGCTGATATCTGAAACTAAGCCTATAAATTTAATAAGCATAAAAATCAGGAGTTTTCTAGACAGACAAAAGCTTTATGCAAGTTCCCTAAAGGGATTTCAAAAGGTGACTATGGGGAGAGGAAAGGGGGGAGGCGGGGAGGCAGAATTTAGCCACAAATTCTGTGTTCTACAATTCTAGTGTTAAATTACCTGCCAGAAAGAAGAAGGTCAGGAGAGTAGGGGAACATTTGAGTTAGACAGGATGTGCTACAATCAACAGAAACATCTCCAGAAGGAATTATTGGGGCAATATCTTCATCACTAAATAGCAAAGAAAAAAAAATTGGTGGAAGAGAATAGAACCCTCTACTAACTAGAACTGTGATACTGAGCTACCATCTTAATGTACCTTGAAAAATAAAATGTCTGGAAACGAAATATAGTCCTCAGGGGAATGATTTTTGAAAAAACTAGATACATTCAGGTTAAATCAAGTGCTATTGCATGGTTTGGCTGGAAAGTTTCCTCAATCGTTATCCTATTTATGGAAAGAGATTCTTTCTAATTACTTAGCTTAAATATCTATATAAAAAAGGATCTGCTTTGTGTGGGAGAAGACACCCAGTGAGATGATCAGGAAGAAAGGAGGAATTCAGGTTGAAAATTCATTGTCTCTTTCATAGATATTAGAAAATGAGAAGTTCTTATCAGAGGCAAGAAATAAGAAAGGATGTTTATTTGAAGGTGAGATTACTATGATGCTCCCTCTCTTCCTGAGATGTGGGGGCAATGCCTGCAAAATGAGATCAATTAAAAGATGTTGCACTGAATTCTACTGATGAGAGACTTGAGAGAGCTTTATTGTTTTCACCTTAATTTTGGGTTATTTACTATATGAATGCATTGCATCAGTACATATCCTTTGATGTGAGAATTTGAAAGATCTAACATATCACATTAAGTCCTACAATGAGCCTGTAAGGTGGGCAATTTTAATCCCGTCCATTTTACAGATGAGAATAATGAAGCTCAGACAGGTTAACTGACTTGCCCGAGTCCACATAGCAAGTCAGTGGAAGAGCCAGAAATACCACATGAGAATCCTGACTCCCAGACACCTGCTCTGCTCAAAAGGTCATAATCCCTCTCAAAGAAAATGTACAAAATCCTATTTTCACTAAAATAGTAATAGAGATGTAGCTGTGTTAGTCTGGTCTTGCTGAAACAAAAGACAGGACTATGCAGCACTTTAAAGACTAACAAGATGGTTTATTAGGTGATGAGCTTTCATGGGCCAGACCCACTTCCTCAGATCAAAGATCATGAATAGGTTGCTGGTGAGGAAAAAGGCAAAAAATACCGATCAAGTCTTCAAAGGGGCATGAAGGAATGGACTAGGAAGGGTGACTTGATTATCTTGTGATTGAATTCACACAGTTGGCATGTGAAGAACTTGAAGAAAGTCTAAGATACAAATTAGTTCTTGGAATGTGTGGGAGATGATTTTTTTTATTTTAGAAGGTGGAGAAATCTGCTAAGGGGAGGCTGTTCTAGATTTGATTTTAACCAATAAGGAGGAACTGGTTGAGAATTTGAAAGTGGAAGGCAGCTTGGGTAAAAGCAATCATGAAATGGTAGAGTTCATGGTCCTTAGGAATGGTATGAGGGAGAACAGCAAAATAAAGATAATAGATTCCAAGAAGGCAGATTTTAATAAACTCGGGGAGCTGATAGGTAAAATCCCATGGTAAGCAAGACTGAGAAGAAAAATAACTGAAGACAGTTTGCAGTTTTTTCAAAGAGGGCCCCCAGCAGACACCTGAGCTGGAAGGCTGAACAAGGAGCCTAGAAAGATCCCCTCCAAATTGAGGAACCTAGAAGAGATGCCTAGGGGAGCTGACAGGATTGCTGGGCCCCTGGGCAATGTGGGGATGTGTGGCTCTGCATGCCCAGAAGGGGTAGGGCATTGGGTGGAAGGGGTGGGGCTGGGGCAGCCAGCCCCCAGTGCTGTCTGGATGGCACAGCACCCTCTCCCCTGCCCTCCACTGGCCCTTAGATCTGACTGGAGTGCACAGTGCATGCATGGTGCTCCCACAACAATTCTAAAGGGCCCAGGATTGCTGTAGTGGCTGGAAGCCCTGGGCCTTTAGAATCACCAGGTCCTGGGACAATTGCCCCCTTTGTGCTCCCCCTCCTCTGTCGCAGGGCCTGGAGATGCCTAGATGGAAGTTTGCAGCTGAAGACATTTGAAAAGGCCTGGGCTTAGCTGTGGTCTCCCAGATACTGACTAGAACCTGTCCTAGTAAGGCTCATTAACTGTCCCTGGAGAAGAGTCACAGTGGATGGACCATCCTGGACCCTTAACTCCAGAAAAGAAACTTACTACAGTAGGGGCAAAAAAGCCTAACACCCTGGGCAGAGACTGGGATAGAGAGAACTGCTGGGAATGAGCCTGGGGAGTGTTGACTACTGGACTCAGAGCGGGGGGAAGGAGGGGAGCTGGACTAAGAATGACCCAGTCAGCCAACTGAGATGTTGGGGTGAAAGTTTTGTTTCTGTTACGTGCTTTCTTACTGTTATTTAATGAGATCTGTTCTTTAGCATTATTGGACTGTTTGGATTTGTTTATACACTGGGTGAGGAAATCAAGAAACCCATGCTTGCCAGCCAGTGGGTGCCTTTGGTCTGCCTGGAATGACAAAAAATTATAGGAAAATTTGTACTGGAAAAAATCAGACTTATTCATCATCAATGCCCACTCCCCTGGGAGCACTTCTAGCTCAATAACTTGTTCCAACTAGAGAAACTAAGACAGGGAGCAATCTCTCTTGTTGTCTACACTAGCTTCCTTGATAATACAGCACAAAAAATAACAATTATGCAGCATTTGTGGAGCAGTGTCGCCATGATAACAAAAATAAATTGCAAAACAGGGTGGAAGGTGTGTTATTGCCTGGGGTCTCCCATCCTAACCGTATTTTCCATTTCTATTTGTACTTATAACTGTAATCTTTTATGGAGGGCAACCAATTAAGAATAGAATTTGAATATTTAAAGATATGATACATTATTTTCATTAACAAGTGCATTCGCACTTGGAATAACGTACCTATAAGCTTCATGAACTCTAAACTCAAATGTCTGTGCCTGATTATCTTTTTGAAATCAGTGCATGGAGGGGATCCTCTGTATGCAAATTTGCCTCTTCTGGCATAGATAGGGTCAGAAATCTGTATGGAGCAGAATCTTTTCTCTTCTCCCTGCTCCAGGCCCTTCAGAGAGACTCAGGATGGAGGATCTATCACTAAGAAGGGGCCATGGTCAAACATTTTAAAATAAATAGGCTTCCATCAGCATCAGTACATGAGAGCTAAAGGGCTATTACAGGAAGCTGGGAATAATTCACTGCTACTTCATGTTTTTTTTTCTAAAGCACATTACAAGTTTTATTTTTGTAGCAATTGAGGTTGCACTAACAAAGAAACCAATGGAGCAAAGTTTAGATTTTCGTTCAGTTTAAAGTGATCATAAGATATGATCACTACTGAACATCAGGCTACATAAGGTTTACTGTTCTCAGAGATCTGGCTTTGCTGCCTTTATTCCATTTCCATGTCACACTATTGTAAATCTGTTTAAATCACAGTTGCCTACTTCATGAAGTGTCTTTTGCCATGGTGACAACTGTATGAGAACTTTGTAATTCTGAGATGATAAATTCAGGAAGGTGATTTCTGAGACTCAGGCAAGAGCTGGAAAGGCTGAAATCTTTATTAGCTTGAGGCAATTTTGTTCATTCTCATCTAAAAGAAAGGGTCCCATGACATCAGTGAAAACCAGGAGGGGCTTTCACATAACTCATTTCAAGTACAGTGTAGGCTTTATGGTTTATTATAAAATGTGCTCCTTAGAATTTAGGCATGCTTTTTCTCAAATGGTATCTATTTTATTCTTTTGTTAATGAAAACTGTTTTATTGAAATATAGAGGTTCTATGAGCTTGACCTTGAAGTTTCTAAAGATCCAAAGGCTCAATAATAGGAATGGTTGTAAATTTTCCATCAACATTTTTAACAGAATTTTTTTGTTCAGAAAATATCTGCTTTCTTAGAAAATTTTCAATTTGTTGTTGGAAAATGAAAATCTAAAAAGCTAATTCTCCCCAGACTCCAGATTTCCATTTTCTGTCACCTAACATTTTTCAGCCTTTGCTTTTTTCTGGTGAAAAATAAACCTCTTTTCTTACCAGCTCTACTGAATGGCCTGTACCCTGCTGCCTGGATGGGTCTCCTTTTAGTTCCTCCAGCCTTTGATATAGTGATGGTTGAAGTTGCAGGAGTCATTCCGAGCAGGGCAGGGTTTGGGAAGGAAATTCACCTGTTTGAAAGTTCCTTGGCTTCTGTTAGCAAGAGGGCTAACCCCCCAATTATATTGTAAAATAAGATTTATCCAAACTAGGTTTAAAAGCACAAGAATGACAGAAATTGAGCTCTTCTGATGAAGCTGGCAGAGGCAGGGCTATGAAAGTTAGAAAGGCACGATCCAAGATCTAGTCATCGGTTCATTAGAACTATGGTGGCCTTTTATTAAGGGCTAAGTGTATATAAAGTGTATATGAACCAGCTATGCTTCTTGATAGTTCCTTTGATAAAATTGTATCTTTGTATTGTCCTTTACATTCCTGTATCCATCTTTATGTCTGTGAACTCAGTTATGTTTGTGCAAACCAGTTATCATGATATGAATTGATGTTAAATACAAATATGTTAGAAAAATATACAAAGCGAAATGTTCAGGTATGAAAAAGCCTAGAACCTCCTGAGTGGTACAAAATTTTTGTACCACATAGCTTGGTGGTTATATTCAAATAAACTTAATGGTTGAGAGTGGGTTACCCATATGGTGTAAAGCCTGGTGTAGGAGCTTTTATGCCATCCCCTCTATTGGCCATAACAACTTTCTCTACTGTGCTAGAGGAAAATGGACATGACTGGGATACCACTGTCTCCACACAGATATTTCACTCTAGTTTCAGTTCATTGCAGCTGCTTTCAGTGGACATAACAGTAACATCAGTGATAATCTGAGATCATCTTGTCTAAGTATAAGAGTTACATTAGTATTAGGAGCACCACACTGCTTTTGTACCAGTTTAGCTAAATCACTTTAAAAATCACATAATTAGTTAAACTTGTGACATTTTGTATCTATAAAAACCGCTACTCAGTACAGGGAGACCAGTCATAGCCAAAAGCTGCATGAAGATCAGGGGTATGTGAAGGTGAACTTTTTGCCTCTTAGATTGCCTTATTCAATTCTGAGCCAAAATTGCATGTACTTAATGATCTCTTATTATGACTACTACTTTTCTTTCTTTCACTCTTGAAGGCCTTTACAATAGTGATTAAATGAACCCTAATGTCATATAAATCTGTCTGCAAACCCAGAGAACGTTTGTGAAGAGTAGGATCAAAGGCTACTAAAGTCAGTGAGATTCCTATTCACCCTGGTGGGCTTTGGATCCGGCCCTGTTTTGGCATGTCTACACCGGGGAGTTATTTCGAAATAACTCCCCATATTTTGAAATAACAAGGTGACTGTCCACACTCTCAAGCCCATTATTTCAAAATAAGGGCAGGTTATTTTAAAATAATAACTCCTGCTTGTGAAGAGGAATAAACTTATTTTGAAATAGTTATTTTGGGAATTATAATTTTAAAATAACTTATTTTGAAATAACCTGGTAGTGTAGACATAGCCTTTGAAAAATCTGCTAGTGGGGACTAATAGACCTTGCTAGGATTAATATGGATGTCTAATTGTGAACCTGAATAAATAGTTGTGTGTTAAGGCAGTGGTTTTCAAACTTTTTTTCTCAAGAACCAGTTGAAGAAAATTGTTGATGCCTGTGACTCAACATAATTATATCTTTTGACTAGAGTGTGGGCTCTGAGGGTGGGGCTGGGAAGAGGGGTTTGGGGTGCAGGCAGGGGATTGGGATGCTGGGTTGAGTGTGGATTTACCTCCAGTGACTCGGTCAGAGAGCAGTGGGGATTCTAAAGCTGGCTTCCCACCTGTCTGGCACCTCACATCTTAGTGTGCCCTGGAACCAGCCAGTAGCAGGACTGAATCCTAGGCAGAGGTTGCTCTCACACACAGGCACTGTCCTCCCCAATGGGAGCCAATGGGAGCATGAAGGCGGTGCTCGGGGCAGGGAAGTTTATGGAGACCTGTGGCCCCCCACTTAGGAATTGGACCCACTACTGGCCACTTCTGGGGTGCAGTGTGGTCCGTGGTGCCAGAACAGGCAGGAAGCCTTCCTTAGCAACCCCCACTATTCACCTGGTCACCCTACAGCAGCGTTTCCCAAACTATGGGCCGCGGCCCGATACTGGGCCACGGGAAAAAAATACCGGGCCTCAGTGTGCCTGGTGGCTGCCAGGAGGGGGGCAGAGCAGAGCAGGCTGGGAGGAGGTGGTGGGGGGGAACCGGCCACTGGGAAGCAGGGTTAGGGGTAGCGGGGCTGTCTGGCGGTGATCTGGGCGGACGGGCGGTGGACGCAGGGTTGGCGGTAGCGGGGCTGTCCCGCGGAGATCAGGGCAGGCGGGCGAGTGGCCGGTGGAAGCAGGGTTAGGGGTAGCGGGGCTGTCCAGCGGCGATCTGGGTGGGCGTGCGGCAGAAGCAGGGTTGGGGTTAGCGGGCCTGTCTGGAGGAGATCCAGGAAGGCAGCCGGCAGAAGCAGGGTTGGGGGCAGCGGGGCTGTCCCACAGAGATCTGGGCAGGCGGGTGGGCGGGCGGCGGAAGCAGGGCTAGGCGTAGCAGGACTGTCCTGTGGAGATTCGGGCAGGTGGGCGGGCAGCAGAAGCAGGGTTGGAGGCAGCGGGGCTGTCCCGCGAGATCGGGAGGGCAGGCGGTGGAACCAGGGCTGGGCGGGGGCTGGCTGGACGGGGAGATCAGGAGGAGGAGGAGGAGAACCAGCTGCTGGAAGCAGGGCTGGAAGGGGGCAGCGGGGCTGGTTGGGGGTCGTCAGGGGACGGGGCTGACCGGGAGATTGGTGGGGTGGGGAACCGGCTGCCAGCAGCAGGGCTGGACGGGGCAGCAGGGCTGGACTGGGGAGATCGGGAGGAGAAGGGGGGGAGCGGGCACATACAGACCCTGGCAGACGAGTGAGTCTGGCCGGGTATTCCATTTGGCCCCCCCTCCCCCCCCACACACACACTCTCCCTCGAGTAGTTGCGAACTGCTTCGCTGGTAGACACACTCAGACAGCGTGAATACATCTACCAGCCAGGCAGTTCCCAGCTACGGACTGATAAACCTAATTATAATAAAACTTACCTAATTAGAAAATACCAGACGTTTTATATGTCTGGTAATTTCTCAATTTGTTTCCCAGACAAAATCCTCAAATACCGGACTGTCCGGTACAAAACTGGACACCTGGCAACCTTACCCCTCCTTGCGCCCTCTGTCCTAGCCAGATACCCTACCCCCAATCTGCTCCTGCTCCCGCCTCCTGGAGTGCCCATGCGGCACCGGGTCCCCCAAGCCCTGGCCCAGGCTGGGCGGAGGATGCAGCTGGGTGAAATACTGAAAATGTATTCATTTTTCATTCTTTTTTTATATGTGTTTATATTTTTGGGCTACAAAAAACAGTACTAAAAAAAAACGGGTTCCAACTAAAGTAAAAAGTTTGGGAAACCCTGATCTAGCCAGTTTTCTATCCATCTTACACTCCATTTATCCAATCCATATTCCCTTAACTTGCTGGCAAGAATATTGTGGGTGACTGTATCAAAAGCTTTGCTAACACTGGCACTGGGGGCTTTGGGAGGACCAGAAACAACTTATTTGAATATTCATCATTTACTTAATGATACAAATGGATGTTACCAGTCCTCCAAAAGCTCGTGAATGGATTTACTGGTCCTCGTGTCAAAAAGTTTGGGAACCCCTGCCCTACAGCAAAGCAACTCAGTGCCTGGCATTCCACAACCCAGTACTGGGTCATGACCCATACTTTGAAAACCACTGTGTTAAAGGAATGGGCTTCAGCTTCTGAAACTGTGGAACAGAGTGAAGATGGCAGAATCAAGTAATGTTTACAAGACAGAACTGACAGCCCAATGAAAAACCTGCAGAAGGGGCTTGGTAAAAAGCAATGGGTGGCATCTGCCGTGCCTTGTGCTCTTTGGGCCTGTTGAAAAGTGGCTAAGGATCATGGTAATGCCTTTTGCTTCTGGAAGAAGTTCTAATATTCATTGGGTTGCAGGAGCTAATGAAGTTAGGACCTGCTCTTCCTTTAATCCTATTGTATCTGTCCTCACTTATGGCATGTCTTTGACAATACAGAACTTACTGCCTTTTAACCAAAAAAACCTAACCAAGACAGTATTAGTATAATTGCTGGACTTAACATTTTCAGTGTTCAAGGAATCATGTCCCTGTCTTCTCTGCTATTTGTCTATGGATAGTTGAAAAAGATTTCAGGATACCTTTTCTCTCTCTCTCTCTCTCACACACACACACACACACACACACACACACACACTCTGCTGCAAATTTGATGCATAGGTGTCTTTGAACTTCAAACCTTTCGTTAAACTATGTCTCCCTAGGTCCTACAAAGGACTGTATCTGCCAAATATGTTAATTAAGCTGCAGCCTGTCTTTTTAAAATGCAGAATCCTTAACACATTTCATTTTCTCTGTAAGGCTAATTTTTTTCCATTTTTACTAGTTTATTCTCTCACAAGAAATTTCAGAAATTTGGCATCTTGCCATACAGTAAACTGTAAAGACAGCATAATGAAAGTTAATGGAGCTCTGAGATTCAGGTAACTCATATGAATTAAAAACAATTTACTAATGCATAGCGGGTTCAACAAAATCAAATCTAAAATACATCATGCAGAGCTCATAACAGACTAAATCAGACTTTGAAACCACTGAGGCATATTTTACCAAACTGAAGTAAGATAACACGAAGGAAATATCAGCAGGAAAAAGAGGAGATTGTTGTTATTTTTTTTATAAACTCTCTTTTTATATATAACTCCTCAAACTACCACCTTTCCCTTTCTTCCCAACACACACATTTATAAGTACTTCTGCCTCTGTCTGAATGGAATTTCTCTTTCCATACTATAAACACACTCAGAAGTAAGGGTTAGACTATGAGATATATTTTGTGCCTGCACAGGGGGAGTAAGGAAGAGTAAGAATCACTCCTTTTTTCCCCTTCAAGGGATATCCAAATTTTGTGGGTGAGAAAGGGTAGGGAATTGATGGATCTTAGCTTCCATTCCCCTAACACATCTTCTAGTACTAATGAGCCAGCTTACCAGGGATAGCAACACACAGACCAGCAGCAAATTAATACCCCCCGAGAGCAACAGGGAACACAATTCTTCTTTGTGCTGCTTGTGAGACAGCACAGCTATGCAATGTCCATTACTGAGGGCTATATCCTAGAGAAACAATCTAGGCATGGACTATTTATAGAACCTCGAAGGGCATGATCCAGTTACACTCAAGGGAAAGACATTTAACATCAACTGGTGATGGACTGAACCCTAAATCTTCAAAGAGTTGATAAGACTTTGCCACACTGTTTTCATTAAAGTCAGTGTTTTGATTCATCTCCCAATTCGCTTGTTGGGACATCAGTGCCAAAAGGTACCTTTGCCCTAGGAAGAAGAAAGGCAGTGAGAGGATCTTCATCCTCACCCCCTAGAGATTCTTCCAGGAGAGGCTAAATTCATTTTACTAAATGAGTTCCATAGAACCCCCAGAAATGGAGGGTGCAGTATCTCTGTATGCTCGGACCATGCCCTATCTTTCTGGGCTCCACAGAGCAACTCCATACCCAATAGTGAGTTATTACTCCATGTCCACTCCTGATTTCCTTGCTTAAATAGTCTAAATCTTTAGGTCTAAATCCTGAGCAGCTTTGACAGTCTGTTGTGGCTTTGCGGACTAAAGGAAAGCAGAGCCGTCAGATACTTACACTCTTTAAATTATCCCATAATTTTTCTCTACTAATAATGATTCAAATGTGTATAGTGCCTGTCATCTAAACATCTCAACCACTTTAAGCAAAAGCTACATCATATTGTATGCCCTGATTTATGTAGATGGTCAGACTAGATTGTCACAGTAGTCCCTAAACAGCAGTGAGATGCGCTAATGGCAGAAGTTTATGCAACGTGAATGGATTAATGCCTTGTATACCACCTTGGCTCCTTAGCTGTAAATTTCCAGTAAATAAAATCTTAGTTACAACTTATATACCTTGCATAGAGATGTTATAGTAGTTATTTGATTTATTGGAAATATATAATTATGGCGGAATGTAGATATATTCACACATCATATATAGACAAATAAAGGTGAACTTATGTGTCAGTGTTCCCCTCTAACCTTTTCCATCCATGTGCAGAATAATTCTGTTATGGGCACCAAGGCATGCATGAATGTGCACCACCAGGAGAAACACAAATCTAGTTGTGAGCACTCTGCTAATCAGCTGGGTGGTATTGGAATCTCTCCTGAAGGGCCGCACAAGAGCACAGCTTACAGGGAATGCTATTATATGTATGAATATATACCAGTCCTGCTGATGGGGGTGGGAAAAGGAAGGGAAAAGGGGGCAGTTGCCCTGGGGCCTGATGTTCTAAAAGGGCCCAGCAGTGGCAGTGCCTAGAGCTTTGGGTCCTTTAAATCACCACTGGAATGCCACGTGGTGAGCTCCAGGCAGCTCTATGGGCTGCTTAGGTTGCGGGGGCATGGCAGCGTGCACTCCAGACAGCACTGAGGGTGGGGAGGGTGCTCTGTGGTCCTGGGCTCCAAATCTTCCACCTGAGGGCCCCCCCCCCCCAAACTTGCCCAGGGGCCTGGCAAGGGTGTTGATACACACATCATAATTTTTTCAGTGAAGAAATCTTGATGTTCTTGATGATCAACAAATCTTGATGTTCTTATTCAGACAAAAATGTCCTTCGGGTTTTGGAGTGAAAAAGAACTGCAGGCTTTAGTTCACATTGTCTGTTTAGTAACGATGTATCTGGTTGCAAACATTCATGAGACGAGAATGTGAATGAATAAATCGTGAATGAAAAAAATAAGGCCTGTTCTCAGAGCCCTGCAAATTTGTGGATACTCCCTTTACATCTGTGGGTATGAATACAGATAGCTCATTTTTGTGGATATTGATTTGGCTGCAGATATAAATTGTGTATCTAGAACCCTGAAAATGTGCGGATATCTGCATTATCCACTTTTTATCCACAGGTATCCACATCCGCAGATGTCAATGGGGATATCTGTAACTGGATTGCAGATACAGATGCAGATACAAATACAAATGTTGTATCTATGCAGGGCTCTAACTATCCTAGTTTTCATGCAATGGTATTGTACATGTACAATGCCCAGAATATACATCAAAGATCAGGACACTATAGCTCAGAAGAAGTGAAAATTAAAAATTAACATCTTTATGTTTTGCAGATTCTTAGTCATTGATGTTAGTAGATTCTGAACCATCATTAGTAAGAATCTACAGATAGCTAATAGCAAAATTTTGAGCTAGTCCTCTATTGGGGTTATTCAGCATAGCTCCATTACTTCACTATGTTCTAATTGTAGTTCTTGGATTGCCTTAGGATGATCATAAGTGGCATCTTTTAAGATTTACTCTGAAGTTCTGTGAGGTTGTGTTTCTCTTCTGTACACAAAGGACCAATTTCTGTCCTCTGATGCTCTGGTGAAAATCTGGAGTAATTTGACTGATGTCAGTAGAGTCACTTGGTATTTACACCAGTGTAACTGACAGCCCAATTTTAGTCTCTCGCTTTATCTATAGCTCAGTGGGTCACCAGATAAAAAGAATGAAAACACTAGGGGCAATTTATCCTTGCCAAAGCGTAACAGTGCTGTTTATAGTCAAGGAAAAAAATCTTTATACATGCCTGGTCAGCTCAGAGCAACCCATAATAATAGACAAAGTGTGTGTCAGAATGTCTTGATTTATTCAAATATCAAGGCAATATTTGCGTGGCAGTTTTATTTATTTAGTGATGAATTGAGAGTAAACAGCAATATGACTTCCTTTGTTAAAAATCTCTCGAGTAGAAATGAAATAGTAATCCTGGATTTCACCGCATGTAGAGGATGCAGAGATCTCTTCAGTATGTAAATTGGATCAGTTTATCTGACCCTACCTGGGTCTTTTCTGCTGTTCTGGTGACAGAAAAGGACCAAAAACTTGGTGGATATACTCAGATTGGGATTCCTCCAGTATTTGGTGGCTCTCTAGCAGGCTAAGAACTTGAGGGAGCGGACATTGTTCAATATCTGTACATGATGTGCCAGGGGATGATCATATGCATCAGTGATCACAAGCTGGTGGAAAGCTTTTTGGGAGCCACTGTTAGATGCTATAAAATCAGCCCCAGAATTGGACAGCCACATGACTTCCCCTCCTTTCTGTTCACCCAGAAAACAACTAATCCATGGAGTTCAGAGGTTGTCAGTTAACAGTAAACAGCATAAAGTATTGTTTACATACAGCATGTTTAAAAAACAGCTGGTCCAGTGTGATACATTAGCGGTTCACTATTGTGTGTCAGCAACTCTTGCAAGCCTGACACTGACTACTCCTATCACACTGTTTTTATTGTATATACCCAATAGGTGGCATGTAATATATCACTGGATAACCTTACTAATCATTAGTATTCTTGAATGATATATGTATGGGTTGTGTACAAAGACTTAAAATATGTGCTAGAAATATATTCTTAAAATGTGTTTGGCAAACAATACATAAGCATAGCCTACCTTACAGAAAGGAATATGTACTTGTTTGTTTGACCAACTTGGTTTTCAGTAGGGTCCTACCAAATTCACGGCCATGAAAAATGCATCACAGAAACCTGGCGTCTCCCCATGAACTCTTGACTTTTTATGTTCTTTTACCCTATGCTATACAGATTTCACGGGGGGAGACCAACAATATTCCCTCTAATTTCTTCCATCCATGTGCAGAATAAATGTTATATGTGCACCAAGGAATGTGTAAATGTGTACCAACAATAGAAACACAAAACCTAGCTATGGGCATTCTGCTAATCAGCTGGGCAGCATTTGAATTTCTCCTGAGAAGCCACACAAGCACACAGCTTACAGGGAACACTGGAGATAGTGCTTCTCAGATCAGGGACCCAAAAGGGTGTTGTGTGTGGGGATGGGGGATCACAAGATTATTTTAGGGGGGTCATGGTATTGCCACCCTAACTTCTGCACTGCCTTCAGAGCTGGGCAGCTGGGAAGTGCCTCATGACATACACACACCCAATTTTTTTGGGGGGGTCAGGACCCCTACAGTTACAATACCATGGCACTCAAGATTTAACTAGTTGAAATCATGACATTTACTATTTTTTAAATCTTATGATTCTGAAATTGACCAAAAGGGACTGTGAATTTGATAGGGCCCTAGTCATCAGGCAGAGTCAATGGAAGGACATTTACATAGATGGTAAAGACAGCCATCAAATTCAGGGGACGGGGGAGGTGTCTGAACCACAAATGATAAGAAATTGAATCAGCTGGTTGTATACAAAATTATTGTATTATAACAGTCTATCTAGTAAGCTAGTGATACCCTGGTGATTAATAACATGAAATGTATGCATCAACACCACAGATTTATGGGTACTCGCTGATTTAATGCTTTCAAGCCTTCGACCAAACACAGGGAAAAGGTAACTATCTACATGTCTCTAGGATAAACCAAATAGTATGAAATGAAAACAGTAGAAGCCCCATTTACATATGAATCAGCAGGGGGGTTGGGAAATCAACAGGAAGGGAAGAACAGAAGGCAGCCTTTCTTCCTCTTGGAAGAGAGTCGGTGAGCTTTGGGAAGACAGCCTGGCACCTACACATCCGAGCAAGAGAGAGAAGCGTGGTCTGGGCTTACTTTTTAAAGAATACATTGCAAAGTTTTACTGGATTTATTAAAGAAGGGAAGAGAATCTCATAGGTATCCAGCACTTAGGGGTGGGAGAGAGCCTAAAAGGCCCAGAGCTCTTGAAATCATACAGATTTGGATCCTTCAACTTTTGGAGTTGAAGTTTTTGGGAATTAAGTTTAGATGAGAAACCTACTTAGGCAAATATTGTATCTTCCTGACACTGTTTTAGTTTTAGACATTTATTTTGGCATTTGTTTGCTTGTAACACTTTCTATCTTTATTCCTTATACTAGGTATCATTCAATCCTTTGTCCTTTTATTCTTTATCCATTTATCCTATAAACCAGTTCAGAGCTGTGATTGAAATTAGAGTGATTTCTAACACAAATTAAATTAATAATTTGCTTTTACTGTCTCTTTAAAGGAGCAGCAAACTTAACTTCTGTGTGAGTGTTCCAGAAGGCTGGACATGTCAGGGAGATGTTTCTGGGGAACTCGGCAATTGGTGTTCTTTCTTTGTTTCCTGCAAGGCAAAGGCTTGGATGGGCAGAGTCCTGAGGAGCCTGCTAGCAAGGCAGACAAGTTTGTGTGTCAGGGAATTGTCACACAGCTTAGCAGCTTCAAAACTCTCACTTGTTGAGGCAGGGTGAGCACGGTAACTCACAATTCTGGGAACCTTACATATTGGCTAGCTGTTGATGATAGGGTTGTGAGCCACAGCAGTATAGTATCTGAGGCAATTAGAGTTGCAGGACAGGTGGTGATGTAACCTCTCACTGGTCTGAATTGAACATTGTCACAGCCAGATCCTTAGCTGGTGTAAATTGGTGTTTAAACTAGCTGAGGATCTGTCCCATCTATTTCTAACATGAAGCAGGAACATAAGGGAATACTGTGTCATTTGTATTCACACGCATCCTGAATAGCAAAAAGGAAATCACAAAATAAATATCTAATCAGGAAAGACATAGTTTTTGGCAGCCTTGACTAAGTTCTACCCTTCTTCTCCCCAGTAAAACCCTCAGGCTTCCTAGGGTCACAGAATCAGCCAAGAAATAGATGAGCTGCCCTGATCTGCTTTATCTGACTCCTCCTTTTAAGAGACACAGACTTTGTGTTTTAAAAAGGAAAAATATCTTATTCATTCTCCCTTCATTGCAGCGGCCAACTTGAGTTTATAATGCTCAGTGCTAGCATTGAACCCGTCCTTTCATGAAATTTATAAGGGGGAAAGAATAATTTAAAAAAAAAACCCTAGTTTAAAAACTTACAAGAGCTTCTTATTTTTTAGGGAAGTACAAAGTTTTATATATTTTTAAAAACCATTGATTCATCCTGGGAGTTTCTGTGGCATGCAAGAGAATGCTGTTTTTCTTACTGAAAAGATGATTTTGTAACTTTGTAGCAATAATAAGTAAAAACTGCAAAAGAGCTCAGACTCCTTCTTCTCTTGTGTGGATGGAGTCCATCCATGATGCTCTTTGGTCATGAATCAATCTCAAGACTCGAATTATACTGAACTTTGAGTAGAATTGAAAGGTTAGGCGATGTAATGCCTTTTAATTAGACCTCAAACTAACTAAGCCCACAAAGGCCTCTTTTCCAGGTAAAGAAGAAGAAAACTTTTGGCCTCAAAACTGTTACATAAACACTTTGTAAAAACTATCTCATTATGTATCTTGTACACTTTCTCTGCTACAGCGAAGCTATCAGTCTCCTGTCTACTGTATCGTTTTCACTAAAGAAAAATGACTGGGCAGGAACAGAGCAGGATAGCTCAGGTACTTCCATAAATATGATGAAAGATTTATTGAACATCACACTGCAAAGCAAATCCATACATTCTATCAGCTCTTTATTTCTTATTTATTTATGATAGGGCTTACAATTTGCTAAGTGGCTCCTGGAGAGCAGAGAACTCCTGGACGCTGTCTTGAGCATCTCAGTAATATTCATATTTACAGCTTATGAAGCTAGGTTTATTTGATTGTCATGGACACAGACTCCTGAACTGTTTTGCTGATCATGTCACTTGCCAGAAAGGTGATGTATGGAGTGGGATGAATTTTTAGCAATGCATGATTTATTTGATATATGTAGTCTCATTTTCCAGACGCAGAATATATGTGTGACTAGATTGATTTCTTCAAATTTATTTGCTGTATGTAAGTTTTGGTATTTGATATTTTCATTTTTTAAAACAATCCCCATGTCTTTGTCAAAGAATTTAACGTCAGAAGGGACCATCATGATCATCTAATCTGACTTGCTGCACATTGCTGGCCCCAGAATCTAACCCGACCACTCCTATAATAGACCCTTAACTGCTCGCTGAGTGGTAAATCTGATTATTTAAAGACTTCAATTTATAGAGAATCCACCATTTAAACTAGTTTAAACCTGCAAGTGACCCACACGAGAGGCTGCAGGGGAAGGTGCAAATCCCCCAGAGTCATGAACAGTTTGCTGCAAGTACTCAATATTCATGGTCCATGGGTTCATTTTGATTGGTCAGATAAATCGCACATATTCATTCTGTTCCAGTAAAAATACTCATCCTTGTGAATTTAAAATTATATTTCTGCAAAAATGTGAGGTTCTGACTTTGAAATTAACTTTCTAAAAGCATTATGAGTCACAGGAGGAACGTGTTTGCATTTCAAAGTTCTAGCTTAGCTAGCATTGAATGGCCTTAATTACCATTTACATACTTTTCTAATATGTCTCTACAGATTGACTCAGGGTCAGTTAGCCCAGAGGTTCCCAACCTTTTTTATACCATGGACTGGCAAACTGATTCACAAACTTTTGGTGGACTGGCATCATTTTATTTGCATAGTTGAATATTCATTATGCAAATATCGAATATGCAAATAAATTATTACCTGTCTGCCAAAATATGTGCTCCAGCCCCCAGAGCCGCCACACAGCAGCTGGCTACAACTCCAACAGCTGGCACATGGTGGATGGCTGCTGGAGCTGAAGCCGGCTGTTTGCGGTGGCTCTGGGGACCAGGGCTTGGGTACGCATTGGCTCCCTAAGCGGCTGTACAGCAGCTGCTGTGACCCGGTGGTTGGGAACCGCTGAGTTAGCCTGCATAAGATTTGTTGAAATTATATAAGAGTGGTAGCAACAATGGCTATGGTCATATTTTAATTAGATTTACCTGACATTGCCTGGGTCCTTCAGGGCAGGGTACTGGTGGTGTGTGGGGGGTGTGCAGGAGTCAGGGCAGGGCCTTGGGGATGTGAGGAGGGGCAAGGCAGGAGGCTGGAGGCATGGGGTGTGTGAGAGAGTGAGGATTGGGGATGAGGAGGAGTTCGGGGGACGCTTCCATCCATCAGGGTTTTCTCTCCCCATCCCAGGCAGTGGGATCTTTTCTCCCCCCCACCCGTACAGCCAGTAGGGGCCTTCTTTCCCCCAGTCCTCCAGCCAATGCGGGCCTTCTGTTTCCTCCATGTTCCCTGCCTACCAGAGGCCTTCTGCCTTCTCCCAGCCCTGCTGGCCAGCAGGGGCCTTCTGTCTCCCCCCTGCCTCTCCAGCCACCAGGAGCCTTTTCTCTCTCCCTAGCCCTCCCTTCTGGCAGGGGCCCTCTGTCTCCTCCCAGGCCCCCAGCTGGAGACAGGGCTGGACTAAGGGGTGGGCTAGCCGGCCTGCTGGCCAGGGTGCTAACCTCACGGGGGGCGCCCGGGTCCCGGCAGGCTGCAGCGGCCGCCGGGGGTGGGGGCCGTGTTAACCACCACAGCACCGGCCAGCAGCGCCCTTCCCCCTGCGGCCACAGGGCCCTGCGTGGCCAGGCGCAGCCCACCCCAGGCAGCCCTGGGCCGCGCGCCATTGGCGGTGGCCGGGCCGACTGGGCAGTGCATGCACTGTGCGTCCGCCCACGTGCCCCGGGGGTGGGCCCGCGCGCCCCGGGGGTTCAGAGGTGGGGCCGTGCACCCTGAGGGCGGCGCCGCGCGCCTGGGGCCCAGGGCGCCAAAATGGCTCGGGCTGGCCCTTGCTGGAGAGGACCTTCTATCTGCCTCCAGCTACCAGGGCCTTTTCTCTCCCCACTCCAGCGCTATGGCCAAGAGTTGGGGGGGAAAGGTTTGGGGCAGGGAGGTTACTTACCTTGTCTGGTGGCAGGCAAGATGGTGTGGTGGGGCCCCAGCCCTGCAGGACACTCTCTTGCTGATGTAGCTGCCCGCAGTAGTCTCTCTGCAGTATGACTCTCCCTTGCAGGCTCACTGTCCCCAGTGACCACCCTCAGCATTATGTGCCTCCTCTCTGTGCCTCTCCCTTTCCATGTTATGGAAAACAGTCCCATTCCTGGCACTTCCCATTTTCTTGGCACAAACAAACCCTGACTTTGCTTTAAGTTAGGATAATAGGAAAATGCAAATCAAATCTGGCGGTTCTAGCTCTTACAGTTTAGGAGGAGTTCTTGAATAAATGGACATGAAGACAGACAGACAGACTCACAGACAGATTCACAAATGGATAACAATCCAACCCCTAGAAAGACATTTTTGTTCTGCTCTATTTTTGGTAACTTCAGTATTTATTTTGCTGTGCATAAATAAATATTATGCTCGAAAATATAATACTAGGAATAGGCTTTAAATATAATATTAGGAATAGGCTTCTCATATGCAGATTTTTTTTTTAAAAGAAGATACTTTTTTGTTTGCCTCTTCATTGAAACCATTTGGCTGATTATGAAGAGTGATGCAGCTTGAAGATAACTGTGACTCACTTTTTGTAGGGTGATACTTGAGGGAAACTGTAGCTTATTCCTTATATTGTTTGCTTCCTGACATACTCCTCAACCATCCATTCTGAAAAAAATTGATTTTTCAGGCTGTCTTACTACTCATTGTATTCACTGCTACTGAAATATAGTGTGATAATTTTCTGCAAAGCCTCATTGACTGACTACATTATTTCACATTCCATCTCTTTACTCTATATAGTGAATTCAGGGCTCCTTGGCTGATTCCAAAAAGTGAGTAAGGCTGATATGAGCATTATAATTTTTGAAGAATACAGACACAAGAGAAGGATGAGGGTTATAATAGCAAGGAGATGTAAAATGAAGATAAGGGCAATTTAAGTGAGGCTGCAGAAGCCCAGGCCTTTGGAGACTATTTCATGTACTTCAACGAAAGCTGGATTGGATATGATATCAGAAAAAAGTGAAATTTGTTAGGTCCCTGACAAAGGGGCAAGGTTAAAGCACCATCCCTTGTGTCATTGAGCAAATCATTTCTGCTACATAATCAATTTAATAATATCTGCCTTCTATTCTATTGGGCAGCGGTCCACAAATAGATTGTCATTTTCTCACCATTTTGCCAAAATATTCCTGGCCATTTTGTTGCACATGTTTGAAAGTTACTATTTTGATCTGATAAATAGGTCACATTAAATACTTTTATTCCTTAGGTAAATGAGCAAAACTTAAAGAAAGAATCAATTTCAGTTACAAATAAGAAAATCTACTTTCCATGAATACTCACAATTCACTATTTCAGACAACACACTTGCCAGCAATCTTGCTTGCTTCAGTATTAAGCAATGAAAACGGAGAAAGGACATGCATATGGCCAAAGTAAATTTGTTTAAACATACGAATGTACATTGGCGGAAGACTTTTTTTCAATGTTTGCTCATGTCTACTAAGAACAGTATCTTTGGAAAGCAAATGCACTCAATCACCTACTAGGTCTTTCCAATCATCACTTTTCTCACACAAGCAGTCAGCGCTGATGTGCTTGTCCTTTAAGAGATTGTCTTTGATGGATGGTGTTCTGGTGACTCTTATTGTATTTTAGTAGCAGAGGTGGTAATATACTCCTAACTCACATTTGATTGATACTGCAGAACCAGTGAGAGAAACTGTTGTAATTGCTGTGACCATTAAGTTTTTCTTGGGAGACTTTCCCTTTTTCACTTAGTTGGGAGACTGAGACAGATAGATCAGTGAAATAAATTCTGCCCCAATTCACCTTAACAGTGAACACCTTATAGGATCTATAGTTTGCTTTATCAATGATAGCTGAATAGCTTTCTTAAATACCATGCATAGTCCTCAGAATTTGGTAATGCCTTTCCCAGGGCTTCCGTTTATCTTGTGTGCTCAGTAATTTTTTTCTTTCTGCAATTGTTTAGCATTTGGTCTTCCTTCTGTTTTTCCTTATCTGACCTATACATTTTATTCCTGCTTATTATGGTTAGCATGTTTTTAATAGTGCTGTCGTGATACCTCACATTCTGCAGACTCCTAATAGCAGTCCTCCCTCCTCCTACCCAAAACCCCAACTAAATTAGGATGTATTAATTTGTAGTCTGTTTTACATCTCCATCTACAACAAATATATAATTATGAAACACATAATGGTTAAAATAGCAGAAATTGTACCACATGCCAAACATTGAAACAAATGCTAATTTTGCGGGTGGCATATTATAAGTGTAATACCAAAATGTACTTGGAGGCATTTATGACCCAAACACTGTGGTCCCAAGAGATTTCCATAAATAGAAAACAGGCTTCTGGAAGGAATCAACAATAGAGAGCAATTTCAACTGTTCAATTTCAGGTCTTGTTTAATGCCAGTGGTGTAGCCCTATGGCTAGCCAGGGCCAGGGTACCTGGATATGTGTGGAGTCAGTGGAAAATCTTTGCCAAACATGTTCCAAAGGAACCTCAATCATACATATAATTACAGATTATAATTCTTTAGTCACCAACCTTTAATTTTTCCAAGTAACTGCACATATAACTGACAATTATACAAATTAAGAAGGAGGAGAAGGAGGGTGACCTAGTAAATATGACTTTGCTATTTGCCTTATGTGGTAATCTTCAACAAAAACAAGTACTAAATGTAGGTGCCTAAGGTAAAATACCTACATGAGCAGCTAACTACAAATGTCCTCTTCACAGTGTCAATATCACCTTGAGCTGTTATTGATTTCAATATTACTTTGGGTTAAACTGCAGGCAGCTAGCCCTCACCCAGGCTTATGTCTTAACTCTAGTTTCATGCTCAAATAAACGCCAGCTGAGTCAGATGACATGGAGATATTAAGCTGTTTTTGTGGCAAGAATCCCTTTTCCTGTTGTGTGTTAAGGAGCCCTACCCAAACAAATACTTCACAAGTGACCCCTAAGTCTGTGTGTGTGTGTGTGTGTGTGTGTGTGTGTGTTGCTCTCAGTAGTCTAATATATGCTTGCATTTGCAAAATTGAATGAATTAAGAGGCAGTGCACAACTGTGAGATTTGTCCATAAATTCACACTGGGATAGATATATAATGTAGTTAATCCACACTTGAATGTCAGGGTCAGTGGAAAGGGATTCCAATGGAAACAGAATTCCAAGGCCCAGTTGGCAGGGTTTGCACTATTCTCAAAACTTCTTAAGTAGAATTTTACCCATTGATTTTCAACATGACGTTGCATTCAAAAATCATGAGGCCACAGAGGGCATCTATGCTGAAGTAATATTGCCTGGTCTGAAAATATGAACTTTGTCTGATCTGAAGACATGAACTTTTTTATCTGAAAATAATCCAGTGTAATTCTCATGTTTAAATTGGCTGTGATAGATATGCTGATGATAAAGTCTTTCAACTATGGTTAACATTCTGTATATTACAGTAGCAGACATAGACTGTAAAAAAGACAACCTCCCCACAGCAACCTATGTATAAAGAAGGGTAGTTTGGGGCAATGTTTCTGTTGTGTCTGTCATGGGTTATTTTAGCTACACTGACCGTTGGTATAGTAACAACTTCAGAGTATGGATGTGAGCCCTTGCAGGGATTCCCAAAGTCTTTTCAGCCTGAGGAGCAGCTTATCATATCTGTTTGTTTTGGACTTATTCCTAAGAACATCAGACAGCTGTGGTGCTTAAAACAGAACACATTAGATCTTGGGAATTAATAGCAGATTTGAAATATTTTGGAGATAGTAGCAAAAATTCATCAGTGGTAGAAGCAACTTTCATTGACCTCAAAAGAGTTGCTCTAGCTTGTGCAAGCTGTGAATTTGGCCTGATGAGCAACAGTTGATAGATCAAAGCATGAGGCTGAAAATGGGTGGATGGGTGGGTGGGGGAAGGGGCAGGGACAGGATGGAGTGATTGAAAAGGCTTCTGAGTAAGGATGTCACCTTCTTAAGATAAGGGATAATGGCAAATACTAGCTAACCAAGTAAAGGATAGACAGAAGGCATTTCCTAGATAGGAAAGTGATAGGTACTTTGTGGCACATAGAAAATTAGCATCCCACTGGGGAGAAAGAAAGCCTAGTGGTCTTTAGTGGTAAATGTCTGAATGGGGCAGAATCAATATAGAGTGACAAAATAGAAGAAAAAAGAGGATATGTATATAAAAGTCTAGCATTATAGACCCATAGAAGTGGATAGCCCATCCCCCTAAGTCAGTGCCTACACCCTGTCACACACATTTTTGTGTCACGTCACATGCCTTCAGTTACAAGGATTCCACAAACTCTGTAGGTAACCTAGTCCACTGTTTAACTATATAGTTAGAAAGTTTTCCCTAATATCTAACCTAAATTTTCCTTGCTACAGGCAAAGCTGTTTACTTCTTCTCCTACCCTCAGTGGACATGGACAACAGTTGATTACCATCCTCTTTAGAACAACCTTGTACATATTTGAAGATTATCATCATATTCCACCTCCGCCTTCTCTTCTCTTGATTAAACTTCCCCCAAATAAATCTTTTCTTTAATAGGTAATTTTTTCTAAATCTCTTATCATTGTTTTTGCTCTCAACATATAATATATCTACTTATTTCAAAATGGTAAATACCTAGTAAACAAATGATGTAATAGAAACTCTTTGTTCCCAGAATTTTAGTTAGAATTAAAGACAGCAAATGAGAAAACATTTTCCATGTCTGTTTTAAAGATAAAAAAGAATAAATTTTGAATAAACCAATACTCTCTGGGGAAAGAGTCTGACTAATTAAGAAGTGAAAGGATGACATCTTTAGCTGTTAAAATGTTAGCTGCTATGAAAACATACAAATCACCAGATCCAAATAACATATACCAAAGTATGCTAAAGGAAATGTTAGCCAATATCTTCCTGAGTATGATTGGTTCTGGAAGGTTCCTAGAGGAGAAAAAGGTGTGCAATGCTTCTAACAGAAAAACTGGTCACTTCACGTTCATCAGAAAACTGCTCAACAACAGCCACATTTATGTGGGATCATATGAAGAAACACTAACCTATTATGCTCCTTTGCAGGAAGATGCATTAGATGACCTAATAAATCTTATCCATCTCTAGTTTCTACGATAGCCAACTTTAGGGAAAAAAAAGAACTGTTTCATCATGGGCCAGATTTTTTCTCGAACAAAGCAAGGGTGAAGGAGGGGCACGGATCTCACCTATGTGCACTAAGGGGAACACAGGGGCTATGTCTGAGATCCTAATCCCAGAGAGAAACTAAGCAGGGAAGGGACTTTACTCTGTTCTCTAAATGTTCAAAGACCTGGCTTGCCACATGGACTGGAGCATGTCAAAATTACTTTACACGAAACGCAACCAGTGAGTCCAGGAAGAATAACATTTCTGTTGTTTATATAATTAATTTATCTCACTTATTGATTGGGGTGGAGAGTCATGGCAAAAGGAACTTGTTAGATTTGCATGATGAGTAATGTCAAAGGTGTCTAGAACAAATGGAGAGGAGCTCTTTCACTAGCCTGCATCTAAATACATAGGTAATATAATTCCTAAAAGCATCATGGCCACTTTCACTTGAATCCATCCCACTCCTGCTAGGTCCTGAATCAGTTAATGATACAAAAGCATCTGGCAGACTAAAAATATTGCATGGATAATTTTTCCTGGTCCATGGCTAGAGATTGAGCCAAGGCTACAGTGTCAAAGTCTTAAACAGGGCTTACTTGAGGACTGCAAAAAAGTGCATCATCATCATCATCACCACCAGTCACTGTCGCTCCTCCCAAAAATGCCAGCTTTGAAACTGGCCGATAATTGACAAGATTGTCAAGTGATGGTTTCTGGCATAGGAGCCAAACCAGAGCTTCCACAAGAATCTCTTTTAACTATCCTCACAAAGGGTCTTGAGATTCTCTATGAAACAGAGACTCGGTGTGTCTCCCCCCGCTCACAGGAGCAGATTTACTGTTAAACAAACCCTGCAGTGGAACAGGGGCCCCAGCAACAGGCCCCCTCCCCAAAACCTAGGCACGGGAACTAATGGTGCAGAGTGTGCTGCAGCATCCCCACATTTTATGTGGGGCTCTGCTGCTGCCTTGCACCCAGGGTTCCAATACTGCCCTGCGCCTGACTCTGCTGCTGCCCTCTGTCCAGGTTCCAGCTGCTCCCCTGTGCCCAGAGCTCTGTGGACTCCACTGTTGCGCCATGCCTGGAATCCCATTTGCTGTCCATTGCCTGGGATCATATCTGCTGCCCTGTGTCCAAGTCCCAAGGGGAGCCCCAAAAATGAAGCTGTGCACAGGGACCCACTAACTCTAAATCCACCACTGCCCACTTACTCTTTTCAAGCTAGGACATGCCTGGATCCCACCCACAATTCTGAAACTGAAGAACTCCAATATTTCCAAAAGCTTGTAAGAGACACTGGTTAAAACCAGCTAAAATTGGGTATTTGTCCTTTTGACCTGAGTCATTGGTCTGAGATGACAGAAGCAGCCACACCAACACAGCTTTAAATGACTTTTGTATTAAAAAAAATATGCAAAATGTATCCAAGTGCAGAGGCTATTCTAAGAACCAGATTATCCACTGCTTTTGTGCAATGCTCGGAGATTGGAGGCCACAAGAGCATTCCCCCCTCCTTTTGCACCCCATCTGTGAGAGAGAATCATGGTCCCTATGCCCTAGAGAATGCTCCTCTTTTTGTCCCTTCACCTGCAATATATAGATTTGATGGGTAGTTAGTCCTGTACCCCATCCATACTGGGCTCTCAGGGGGATCAGGCTGTACAATCCCAACAGAGAGTGCTCTGAAAATTGGACAGCTGGGGGAAGGAGGATTGTGCCTCCCAAGTCTGTGTGGTTCGCCAGTGCTTGCTGCTAAGACCTAAAGCAAAACACCACCCTGTAGCCCTTACTATAGGGAGTGTCTTCAATTCAGTGACATGTTAACTGTCAGTGAATGTTTACTTTTTAATCATGACCACATGTTTCATTCTCAAAGCAGCTTCTCACTTTTCAGTCTCTGAAGTGAGTAACAGCACCATAGAGGGTGTAGTGCTTAATATTTTAAAGAGCCTTGTTCTTAACAAATTGAACATTCTGAGAGCACTGGTTTCTTAAATAAACACATTCAGAATTTTCTTCAGATAATTCTCCCCTGGATTAAGAAAGAGAGCACAGATACCACAATGCTCTGGTGTTATTGTTGAGTTTTATTGTTGGATGCTGCCATATCACAGCAGAGGGCAATAATGTTATCTTTATTAGTAATATGATTTAGTATCGCCAAGTATTTTATACTATACCCAATACAAAATACAGTCACTGAATTTCTGTACAAGAAAATTCCCATAATGCATTGTTGGGTAAAACAGCTTTATAATGCGAAGGGCTTGATTTACCAAGAAGGATAAAAAATATCAGCAATCCCTCGCCGACTAAAAAACAGGCATAGGCTTTTGAGATGAGAATAGCTGAAATAGAAGTTAAATTTTTGCAAGAAATACTCAATTGAAACATGCTTCATATTTGCACAGAAAATTAAACATTAAACTAAGAAATTCGTTTAACTATGCTTGAAGAATGATTATTGAGAAGTTAGACTGGAGACATGCATAGCTCAGTGGATTTGTAATCAGATACAGCATTTATTTCCTTTAAATCATTATATTAACATTTTGGGCTCTTCCCTGCATTGCAGAAGTCAATGGTAGTTTTGAATTGTATGGCAGCAGAGTCAGACACTTAGTAAAAGTCATTACTATCCAATGGTTGATCATTGGCTTTGGTAAAGTGAGCTGATGGACATTTAGGGCATGTCTACACTAGGAAATTATTTCAAAATAACTAAATTTGAAATAATAACTCTTGAAATAACTATTTCTATATAAGCTTATTCCCCAAAGGAAAGCAAGAGTACAGATTTCAAAATAACTGGCTTGGAAGTGTGGATGCTCTGCTTATTATTTCAAAATAAGGGGAGGTTATTTTGAAATCATTCCCTAGTGTAGACCAGGGCTTAGTAAGCATCCTAAGTGACAGTCAGTAAACCGTGTGCATGTGTCACTATAAAAACAAGTAAAATTGACACTCTAGAGACCAGTCTAAACAGAAAGTAAAAATGTAATTGCTTCCTCATCCCTAGATTTAATTCCTCCACATTGGTGTCGATGCTCGAGCTCATTGTTGACGAGTGATATGCAAATTAATAAATGTCAATTTTTTCAAAGTTTGAAGTAAAAACCTCAAACCCCATTTTTTCAGCTTTTTTTTTTGGTCTCCCCTTAGTTTTTGTAGCAAGATGAGGGTCTGAAACATAAGCCCATGTATCACAGGCTGGGTGTGAGGCCTGAGGTCTAGACTACAATGGACGAGACTTTGCTAATATAAAGCAAAGTTAAGCTGTGAGCAAGAGGCAGGCCCTGCTCACATAAATTTGCAGGAATAGGGCTGATGTTACAAAAACACTCAGACCTAAGAGGTACTAGGCATAGGCTGTAAGCACATTCCAGAGGGGTTGTAATAGAACACCTCATTAAGAAACATCTTGATACCAGCACGCACCCCACAAATAACAATCGTACCAATCCAATTTCAGGACAGGGTCTAAATTGACAGCATGATGGATAGTAATGGAAATCCCCCCTTCTGTTAGGTAAGGGATGGTAACTAGCTAACAGAGGGTGGCAACCTGATTTGTTAGGAGTGATGTGTAATTTGTTTGTACCTGTGTATAAAAGTGCAACTCAAAGGGTGATCATTGGCTGACCGAGAGGGGAAGCTATAATCCAGAGTGTTTAGTTGGGTGTTAGGCTTATATAGGTGTAGTGGTGCTGCAGTGAGTATGTTCGCTGACAACTATTACTGTACGTCGCTTGGTAATAATCCTACTCAGGTGCTTTCAATCCTTATCTGATTTGTGGTCTCTGGGGGCTCTCTTGGGAGTCTGTTGTGTTGACTAATTGCCATGGTTAATGTGTTAGACAGGGGAGTACATGCGCGCACACACACGCAGCCTAAAGTTTATCATCTTTGATGGAGTAGAGGACCTGTCAGGAACTCATCGGGACAACCCTGCCTGCCTGACGACAGTTTTTCTTCCTCATTTTCCCTCTTGTTTTCTCCCTTCCTCATTTTACAGTGGTTTGGTAGAAAATGAAAAAGAGGTAAAAAAGAAAGAAAAGGTGGAAAGGACAAACAGAAGAGAGAGAGCAATAAAGCAAAACAATGCTTTTTTCCATTAAAGGATCAGAAATTTTGAAAAAAAAAGTCAGAAATATTTTCATTTTCAAAAGATGTCTCTTTTCTTTGAAGAATAATTTCAAATGGAAAATGTTGACCAGCCCTTATGGGGTAGTTTGGGAAAAATCACTGCCCATTACTATGCCTGTTCTGCAGATGGGGACTTTGTTCTTCATCACAGTGTTTATCTAGCAGATTACACACACTCTTTTTCCATTCAGTGTTAACGATAAATAATAAAATGGCACATAAAAAAGAGGATATTTCTGTGTGAAAGACATTATTCATACTAAACACAGAGAGAAGAGAAATATACATAATGGGGGGGGGAGAGGAGAAAGATGAAAATAGCAGAACTAGGCCAGCTCCATTTTTATGCTTTATACATTTCTTCTTAGTATTGTGAGAAACAGAACAGTGCAAACAGAAATGGCTTAAATAGAAACTTAGTTGGTAAGAGTGACTTGAATTAGTGTTCCAGCTGTGAGGTTGATGAATGTTTAAAGGCTGTTTAAATTGTGGATAGCTGTAAATAGCTTTGAGAGTTGTAGCAATAGCCACTGCAGAGGAAGACGATGGGAATAGTTTAAAGGCCACTGAGGAAAATGTAAGTCCAATAATTGGAATTTCTCTAGTACTTCAGATTCAGTGATTTTGATCTATTGCTGAAATACAGATCTTCAAATTCACTGACTGAACATGTACTAGATGTAATATATACATGGTTTAATGAGAAAATAACTCCGGAGGGCAAAGAGATCAACAGAAGATGAAGACAAAGGCACAGAAGTTTGAGTTCTTTGGATAGTATTATGTAGATCGCAGAACACTGCAGGAAGTGTTAAAGGAAAGCAGGGTTGAGAAGTATTTCTGTAGCCATCAGCTAATAAAGCTATATTTATTTTAGCAGTGTCTAGAGTACTAGAACAGCAACAGATCTGTAAGGATTGTCTTTATAACCCTCTGATTAGAATGCAAATCAGCTATTTAACCCGCTGAAAGTCACAACTGGTGCATGCTCAGGGGGATCATGAATTAGATGTTGCTACCACAGAATATGGAGACAGGTGGTATATAACCACGGGGCCTAAATCTGCCGCTCTGATAGCCACATGTTGCAATGTGGTGGAGTGAAATGTACAATTTGCTTTGACCCTGCTAATTATACAAATTCTTATTATGGGACCATTTATCCCTCCTACCTTTTACAGTTTGGATATATTTGTCTGAGGGAGAAGAATAGTTGCACTGTATGACAATTGTATGCAAACTGGTGGAAAAAGATAGCTTCTAGCATACACACAGACACCACCCTTGGATGAATTTGCCAACCCTCAGCTTAATAGTGTATGTCACTGACACAGGTATGTAAATCACTGCTTGCTGAGCTAATCAAACTGTGTCAGGTAGTACTACTGCCAGGTTGATATGAATATATTAGTTGCAAAGTAAATGAAAAGCTTGGCCAGCAAGATTTGTGGGGCCCCAGCTGATGGGTGGGCATGCAGATAGGGTCAGGCTGAGGGTCAAAGAGCTGGCATGGAAGGTGGGGACTTCACAGAGCATAGCCTCAGAGATCAGTTTCTTTGTTTATGGTTGAGGCCAGTCTTGATTAATAGATCACATTCTTGACATAGTCCTTGCCTGGTGGTTTACACTATGGGCATGTGTACCCTGGGGAGTTATTTCGCAATAACTCTCCTCATTTCGAAATAACAAGGCGAGCGTCCTCAGTACCATGCCTGTTATTTCAAAATAAAAACTCCCACCTGTGAAAAGGAATAAGCTTATTTTAAAATAGTTATTTCTGGAGTTTTTATTTCAAAATAACCTGGTAGTGTAGATACAGCCTAATTGTTGACATATTTACACAGGGCTATATCCTGACCAGCCCTTATGCTGGTGTACACGGTGGGGGTAGGAGTAAAGCAGGAGTATATGAATGGTATTTTTTGCCCTTGGAGCAGCTTCCTGAGGGGGAGTCTGGTACACAAATGAAGGAATAAACAGATCCAGGGCTTTTCTCCTCTCCTAATTCCTGCCTAGTTCAGCTGGTCAACCATATATAAGGCTCACAATGCTCCCCTTAAAAAAGGTTTGTGCTATTCTGATACTCCATCTAGCTCCAGTCAGAATGCCCCTGATGCTTTACCCATGCAGTGTGGCTTTGCACTGTCCCCAAAGAGAGCTGTGTTTCAGAGGCATAATCTAATCCATAGATTGATTCTGCTTAATACTTGAACACCAGGCCAAATTCTGCTGTCCTGAACACCAGCATCAATCAGGAGTATCTCCATTGAAATCAATGGGGTTCCACAGCAGTGTAAAACTGAAGTCAGATGAGACTCAGGCTCTGTATTTCTCTTGTTGAACCCTGCTGCTGACACACACACTCCCTGAAAGTCACTTCTGCTTATTATTCCAGGGGTTTGCATTCTCCTCAGAACCAGAAACATAAAACTTGACAAATTAGTTTTCCTCGGTTGTATCATTATATTCAGTTCTGGTCAATCTGGCTCACAAAGAATTGAGCAGAACTACTCACTGAGAGATGGCCAATAAAATGATTAGAGGCCTGGGAAGACTTCTGTATGCAGAGAAATTGAAAAAAAATGGCACTCTTTAGTATGGAGAGAAAACAGATAAGAGAGGCCATAAGCAAAGTATACAAAATAACAAATCATTTAGTAAAGATAAATTAGTACTTCTTGTTGCCCTTTATAATACAAGAATGTAGGGATGTTATAGTAGATTCTAAGGCCAAAAATTAAAATTGATTACAGTAAATATTTCTTACCTAACATATAAGCTGTGAAACTCACGATCACTAGATATCATTTAGTAAGTTTTTAAAAAACAACCATATGGGTAATGGCCACCATCAGGGTGGGTTACTCGGCTAGTTGGACCTTTTTATGGCATTGGTATAGCATTTTATATGCTATTATGAAAAAGACTCTGTCACTTCAGAAAATGTTTTAGTACCTAACATGCATGAAATTCTCATCTTTGATACTTCTCAACTGACCAAAATTAGAGTCTCTGATTATGGCTCTTGAGAAGATGGAAATTATTTTAGGAAAGATACATTCATCTTTTCATGTCTGTAGAAGAGGAGCTTCCAATATGGAAAAATCAATAACTGTTCTTTAGGAAAGATAATGAAAAAATAAGATTACAACTTCACAGTCTCAGTTGTCTGCTATTATTTATGACAAAGGTGCAGGCATGTAGAAAATCAAGAAAAAGACTTAAAGTATTTAAACCATCATTTTGTAAACTACCCAATATTTCTTTTTGGTAGAATTGAACTGGACATTTTTTTTTATTACGTGTAATAAATATTTTAAAGAATTTTTGAAACAGATGACAGCACACTCAAACCATAGCAAAAATAGTTTGTACTTGGACTCATCCATTATTTGCATAATTGAATGCATCGGTCTCTGCTTCAGGAATAGACTTTTCTTCTGTTTCTGTTCCTCGGTCCTATGCTCCTGGTCAAAGATAAGTCAAATACTGTGACTGGATACTTCAGACAACTCATCATTATTCACATTGTCTTTTAAATGGTTAGAGCACTCAATAGCCCAGATATCATACAAACCACGTTGTCAAAAATGTAATTTTATCTTTTTTTTCCAGAAGTTGTTATGAATGAATTTCATAAACGTATCTGTCTTTGCAGATGCCTAGCTTCTTTTAATGATTTGGAAAGAGATGTAATGAATAGAGAACATAAGTCTGAAGGAAAATGATAACAAATAACTATTTTTTCTGTTTAATAAAAATGGCCGTATCTGTATGAACTTGTTAGCTTTTGTGTGACACTACATGTATCAGCTACAGAGTAGAACTAGTAAAACAGCATTAAACAAAAATTCAGTGAATGTAGGTCTTCATTCTAGCTCATGAATAATATATACATCTTTCTGAATTAATTATAGGTAATTAATAGATGAACACCTTCCAGATCATAGGTAGTTTGTGAACTGTTGACTATAACTGTTTACCTCTAGGCCTTTGTGATATGTGAATGCTCCCAGAGAATTTTTATTACTTTGGAATTGAATGATTGTAATTTAATATAATTCCCTTCTCTACACATTTTGGCTTGATGTACTTGCATTTTCAGTGGTTTGTGAATATCAGCTCCCAAGATGTGTGTGTACTGAGTTGTTCTTTTATATTTGCTTTCTGTAAAATCACTGAAAACAAAAACAAACAAACAAAAATAGATATTTTCCAGTTGATGGTCCAATCTAGAACTAAAACCATGAATTTGGCTATAGATTTTTCAAATATGTCCCTCCCTAATTCTAGATGTGAAAGGGAGTGTATTCTGATTTTGCTCCCTTTCATAATTTATGGAATCAGAAAGAAAAAGTATCTCAACCAACTTGTCCTGATAGACCAAACTAGTAGATGTTCTCTTCCTTCTCTGTCCCCCTCACACTACCATTCACAATGTGGATAACTATAGTCTTAGGTCAGTAGTAGCTTTGGATAGCTACATGAGAGAAGATAGATCAAGAACTGGAAGCTGCAGGACTAAGCAACAGCTAGGAGCTATTTTTGTGTAAATTGGTGAGTTTGTTAATAAGCAATTGCTTTACATTTATAAGACAACTAGAGTGAAAGATGCATTTGGTTACATTAGAAATAATACAATCGTTAGTATTGGTATTAGGGATGCACCTTGAGAAGATGCAGCCAAGATCCAGTCCTCAAGTCCTGAAGAGTTTACAGTCCAAATACACAATATTTGGGGAGGGGATATGCAGAGGGGATATTATCCTCGGCTTTAGGTGGTGTCTACACAGCAGGAAGTCGAAGGAAAAGAAACACTCTTCCTTCAACTTCCCTTACTCCTTGTAAAATGAGGTTACCGAAGTCAGAGTAAGAAGTCCTCCAGCTTGACATTAATTCAGAATAAAGGCTTGTAGTGTAGATGCGCATTTTGTTATTTCAGAATAACGTTAGTTATTCCGATATAACGTTGCTTTGTAGACATAGCCTCTCAGTCCAGTGCCTGAACCACAAAACCATCCTTCCTCTTGGTCCCCTCCTCTTTCATCTATGTATAAATAATCACCAAAAGTAAGGTGAGTTAGTGGAAGATCAGTCAGTCATTTTCCCACATTGTCATCCATATATTTATGGGGCATTTGTCTTCAGATTTCATTCTGAAAGTCTTTGTCACATACTCACACTGTTCAATTGATAGCAATTAGAAGTATGTGGAATAACAGATGAAAACTATTTGTTACTAAAAAAGGAAAAAGCCATTGCACCAAAAAATTTATTTGCTTTCTCTGTCTTTCATTTCTCTTTCTCTGTAAATGTTTTTTTAAATTACTTTTCTGACTCATGTAAAGGCATATATACAGAGAGAAAAAGAGGGAGGGAGGGAACAGCTTCTGATTGGGAAATAATCAGGGTGCATTAGGGCACAACACAAAAGAAAATGAAAATACTCTACCCTGAATGACGCAGACACAGTAGGAAAAGCAATTTAAAACAACTATCTTGAATGTAATGCTAACAGTTTGAAATACATATTTAAGTAATTGTTTGGCTTAACTTGTCATGACATAAGCATTCTAATGCTAGATTAAATCTATTAGGTAGAAATCCGCTCGGCATAAATCACAAAAATAAAAAATGTTGATGTATTGTAAACATTAATACAATTAATGCAGGACATACTGCAACAAATAATTTAAGGGACAAATTCTCATGGAAAAGTTAATTTAGTAAGACAGTTTCTGTAATCAGGAAATACATTTTTCTGTCCACAGATTTTTTCTTTATATTTATTTATAGTTTATACGTATGACCTATTGATGCAATAAGCTTAATGTTACTTACGGGTTTTGGTTCTTCTCTGTTGGTACAATTGGAGCATTTTTGGGGGCCCATGTATGCAATTTCTGACTTTAATAATCTTTATAATAGGATACCGGAATCAGTCTCTTGCCAGTTGATTATGAAGTTTAATCAGTTCGTATGGCTACACTGTGTGTGTGGGGGAGGGGGATTCCAGAAGAAGGTCTACAAATTGCACTCGTAATACATGAGGTTTACAGGGTCTTCCGAAAGAGGGAGTTTTTCCGACATTTGGCCCCGCATAGACAGGCCAAATATCGGAAAAGCCTCTTTGGGGAAAAAAGAATCGGAAGAAGATATGCAAATGAACCCCAAAGTGTAGCCATACCCTTCATTTCTTAATGAACAGGGATATTCTAATATTTGGTAGGCTGTCATATACAAGTCCTTTTAACACTTTGTGAAAATACACTCACACACACTGGTAGTATGTATGGTTCGTTTGAGATCTCATTATAGGCCCATGAACCAAATTCCTGGAGAGCTGCTGGAGAGGAGTACACACAATACTTCTAGGAAGATGCTCATAAACTTACAGGAGAAGCCATTGTCTATGTGTTCCACTCATGTGAATGATTGAATCAATTCTATCTGTAAGTCTATTTCACTTCTCTTTAAAATTTGCTTGCTATTAAAGAGGGACCCAAACAGAACAACTGAGTCTGAAACACATGGAGGAACAATAAGACAAAAATCTGCAAATAAGACACTGCATGTTAAATGGCTCTTTGAGTAGAGATGACTGAAATTAAGTTTCTACCAGAAATCTGAATGAAAGCCAAAAAATGTCTTCATGGAAACAAAAATTATTTCCCAGCCAGTATTAATTTCAAGTGCTTTCTCTCCATGAATATAATTTATGAGCATGATAATTGATATCTATATCTATATCTATGCATTATTAACAGTTTTTCTCTGTCTAGCTCTCCCTTTAAAAATAACTTTTAGAACCCCCCCTCACCCCCCCCTGTTTTAAACAGCTAAGAAAGAAAATGACTTATGAGGTGTCTGTGGTACAGAAATAGAATCCTTAGAAGGAATGAATACATCACAGTCCTTTCACAACATGTGCTGGACTGAGGGTCCCAGTGAACAGCCACATGTTCAGCTAGCACTGTTTAATTGGAAAATAATGGGGAGCCAATGAGCTATAAACTACAGATAATGGGCTTGCTTCTGCTCCTACTACAGAAAGCAGCAAAGCTCCTATGGAATGTAATAGAATGAGGATCAGTTCTGTTGGGTCCAGAGTGATTCACCATTTTAAAAAACCACTGACTGCTCACATCTTGTTAAAAAGAAAGAAGTTTTACTTTGAAAATGATGCATTAGGATTACTAACATTTCATGAAGATCTGCATGGATTATTTTTAACAATACAATTCTTTTTAACTTTTTCTGCATAGTAAATCTCAGTCACTGAATGTTCCATGTACGATATATGACATTGTTATAGCAGTGCAAGATTTCAGCTGCTCTATTCTCCACTTTAACAGAAAATCTATTATTTTTTTTAAAAAAATACAGAAATACACTGTGTGTTAAGAATGTAAGTTTGCCTATACACCACAGCATCAGTATAACTGTAATAAAGAGAAGAAAAATAAGGAATCTGCTGCAAAAGACTGCCTTGAAATTGAAACATAAATAACCACTATTTAAATGATATAGGAGTAAATGATTATTTGGACACTAAATAAATTACTTTTCTGACTCATGTAAAGGCATATTTAAAAAACATTACTCCCAAAGGCAATAAATAAATACAAACAACAATTGAAACTAAATGCTATAATATATGCAATGGGACTGCTCATGTAAATAATTAACAACTATGTGATCAAATATTGCTACATCATAGGTACCTTCAGCCTTCATTCTGGAAAGCAACCCTATTCAGTACAGGATTTAAACACGTGCTCAAGTCCTATGAAGTTCAGGCTTAAAAATTAATCATGTGCTTACGCACCATACAACTGGGGATGGATTAAAGTATGTATAAGTGCTGTCCTGAATCAGGACCTTAATTTGGGTACTTAAAGAAACCAATAACCATACATACATATGGCGAAATATATTAATTAATATGAAAGCTATCAGGACACATCAGCTATATAAAAACAAACAAATTCCCTAAACTGCTATTGGCAATTTATAAAGGAATTCCACTCCTTGCCTTTGTAGGGGATCCTTCTTCACCCCACTACTCTAATACAGCTTCCCCCACAGCTGCAGAAAGGTGCAAATAGCATTACTCCCTGGAATCAGAGGGATGAATGTACCTAAACCCTGGTTGCCCCAACTGAAATATGTTCTCAAGTGAAGTAATAGTAAATTGGAGATTACAGCTATAATCAGATTTACTGGGATTAATTTGAATAAATGTCAGCGAATGAGTCTAATGGCTTTCTTCTTGATTATCAACATTTCCAAGGGGAATGAAGAAACAAAAAGTACTATATTTTGGGCCATCTAAAAAGCTGTTATGAACCATTACACAGATACTCTCCAAGAGACTCATAAAGGGCTAAAATATTAAATGATTTTTTTCATAGGCTATGTCTACACAGCAGCATTATTTCAGAATAACTGATATTATTCCAAAATAACAGAGTGTCTACATTACAAGCCATTATTTCCAAATAATGTTGAGCTAGAGGACTTCTTACTCCAACTCCTGGTAACCCTCATTTTACAAGGAGTAAGGGAAGTTGAAGGAAGAGTGTTCTCCAAAAGCTGAGGTAAGCTATTTCGACTTAAGCTACGCAATTGTTGTAGCTTAATTCAACTTTAGCCCTGCTGTCTAAAGACTCACTCTCTAAAGACTTTAGCCCTGCCATACTGTAGACTCACTCTCAATAAAATCCTTTTATAAAGTGCCAGTAGACATTTTGTAAAAATTTTATTTTTATGGAATTGACATGTTCTGAAACATCTGTCCTCTAAATAAAAAGCAGAGAGGGAATGAGTCAATGAGATATAATACCATTTACTCCTAGGCCAGCAGTTCAAATCCACCCTAGTTTGATAATAATTGGAAGTTCCCGTCTTATGGCTGCTTACTGACTGATATAAAATGAGTTTAGGTGTCTCAGTCTAGTTCCCGGTGAAAAAACTTCCATATCACAAAAACCTGTCACCTCCATTGACACTAATTAGGCACCTTTGCTGGCTGGCTGTGCAAAGATGCACACAGAGTGGGCATGGAAACAGAACTAGTTTTTCCACTTCTGTAAGTGATCCCTGAGGTGAGCGAGGCTATGTGGAGCAGTTTGCAATGTCATTTCCTATGCTGTACCTGTTCAGTGAATAAGACTTCACTCTGCAGCATTGTCAAGCGGATGCTCACAATCTGATTGGAAATAAAAGCCCAAAGGCTGTAACTGTTACTGAATGTGAACAAAACAAAAATAACTGATGGAGGAAAACAAACTAAAGTAAACAATCTTGCAAAATGAGTGCAGCTGCACTTTTCTCCTCATAAGATTGACTTGGTGAATAAGCTTCTATTGGCTGGTCTGAGAATCAATTTTGGACTGTCCCATAGGACTAGGAGGGCAATAATTTTTGATGAGGGGGGCCACTCCAAGAATTTGGAAAGCAGACAAGGGCCACGCTCTTCCATGATATTAATGGAGGAGGTGCAGGGTCTGGGATGGAGGTTAGGTGCAGAAGGTAGCTTGGAGTAAGGGAGGGAGTTTAGGTGAAGGAGGCTGTTGTGACCTGGGGCACTGGACTGAGATGCAGGGGGTTGAATTGTGTCCTAAGGCATGGAATTAGGGTACAGGAGGGAGTGCAGGGGTTTGGGCTGTGAGCTAGGGCAGGAGGGAACTGTGATCTGGGGCAGTGGATTGGGGTGCTAGATCTGGGAGGGGATATGGGTACAGGAGAGGGCAGAGGATTTGGGTATGTCGAGTAGGGGGCAGGAGTGCGTGGCAGAGGGTTGGGGAAGGGAAGAGCTGGGGTGCCAGAGGCAGGCTCTGGCCAGGAGACTTACCAGCTAGTAGCCTGTTCCTGACTCAATCTCCCTGCCTGCCCTGCCTCTGCACAGCCTGCAGCCATGTGCTCTGTGAATAACTACCACTCCCTTGTGCTTTGTGGCTGCCTCTTATTGAAACAGGCAGCTCCCATTGGCCAATTTCTGGCCAGAAGCTGGCCAATGAAATTGTGCTGGAGGCAGGAGCAACTCCTAAAGCTTTCTCCCCTCCCCTCTGGGCTCACAGTTTTTAAAGTGAAACCGCCCCACAGCCGCATTTCTGAGCGGTGTGCAGGTGGGGCGAGGCAAACAGGGAGCCTCCCTGGAGCATCTGGAGGCCAGATACAGTGGCTTGGCGGGCTGGATCTGGCCCACAGTCTGTATTTTGCCCAGACCTGGACTAGATCATAAGCCAGTAAACATTCTCCCCTAGAACTACTTCAGGCCAACCCCCAGCTGTCTCTACTAGAAGGTTTCACTATTCTGGAATAGCAAAATCCCTGATCTCTGAGGCTATGTACACTTATTTCAAAATAACAGTGTGCGTCTACATAGCAAGCCCGTTATTCTGAAATAATTTTGAAATAATGGGCTTCTTACTCCAACTTCTGTAACCCTCATTTTACGAAGAGTAAGGAAAGTTGAAGGAAGAGTGTTCTTCCTTTGACTTCCTGCTGTGTAAACAGCACCAAAAGTCGAGTTAAGGTACTTCAACTTTAGCTACACAATTAACATAGCAGAAGTTGCATATTTTAACTCAACTTTAGCCTGCAGTGTAGATGTACCCCAAGTAATGAAACTGGATGATGAAGAGCACCTCACCACAATTTAATTGTTTATTTTTCTACAAAATTTTCCTACAAGATTTGTCCTGAAAACATAAATAAATCTAAATTACCCAACCATGATATCAACATCCTTATACAGATGTTATACATCCCTCCATTCACGCACTTAGGTGGGTGGATGGGTTTCACACTAGAAGACGACAAGAAGGAAGAGAGAATTCTTTCTTTTTCAACAAAGGACCCTTAATACCTCCTAGGTTTCTAGAGAGTATAAATAAGAATTAGACTGTGTGTGTGTCTGATGGGGGCATGCCTTCTATGGACTGCAGGGCAAAAGAACTTCATTCCCACATCCAGCACGGATATTTTGAGTACTAAATTCACATAATGGTTGTATGTTTTTTTGTTACTTATCTGATGCCTACCTAAGCCTTTATGATACTTTTGACATTTTTTTCTGTTTGACTTCACATCTGTGTTACGCCCCCTCTTTATATTTTATATTTCTGATTTTTCATCTTCATTGTTTCACTTGTGCATTCACTAATTAATAATAATTTTGAGGGGAGATGGATAGAATCCAGAGCTCTGTACTCATGTGCTTATACCTCACTGCATTATTGAGTGGGGCTGCTGTGTTCTGAGTCAGCTGTAGCTCCTTCAGTGTCTCCAAGCTAGTTTCTTAATGTAGCTAATGATAGTAGTCGGGCCTGGCGTTTCAATGCATCGATAACTGTAGTTAAATCTACATTTGTGAAGCCGTCTTTGCACTGAAAACATTGGGAGTCAATAGCCATACAACTTCCACCTGCTGTACATATGGGGAAACAGTAGCCATCTTATCTAAAACTACTTGTGGCTTCAGTCTTATTGAAAATGATGTGAAACAATGGCCAGTTTTAGCTAGGGCTTAAAAACACATGATAAAGTCTTATTTTTCTCCTGATATAATCCACAACTTAACACCCCTCCCCCACCTCTAAAATTATGACCTTTTTGATAAAATAACAAGAGTTGGCAGCTATGTAAGGTGTCACTTGTTTTCCCACAGTCCTTCCCAATAGTATTATTTTTAAATGAAATAGAAGAAAAGAGAGATCCTTGTGTGACATCACACCCACTAAAGAAGGGGTGCTCTTTGGGGTTGGAATGGGGATGGAATACATAACACAACTTCATTAATTTCCACTTACTCTTTCCAGGTCTCTCAGGCAAATAAAAAAAAAATTACTGTCTGATGATCAACTGTGTTGAATTTTGCTGAAAGAACTAGTGGTGTGAATATCAGAATTTGGACCTGTTCACAAATGGGACTAGAACAGCCACTAGTGGCTAACTCATGGATGGGACAAAGTTACATGTAGCTGAAGACAGTTCTTTCCTAAATTCTAACCTACCTTGCTCAGAAATGGGAGATCAGACACCAGGGTAGTTGACAAGACTCACATCTACACTGGCAGCTTCTTCCGGAAGAACAGCCGTTCTTCCACAAAAACTTGCTGGCTGTCTACACTGCACGAGCATTCTTCCAGAAGTAAATTTAGGCTGTGTCTACATTGGTGCAATCTTGTGCAAAAGCGACTGCTTTTGCGCCAAAACTTGCTGCCTGTCTACACTGGCCGTGAGTTCTTGTGCAAGAACACTGACGTTCTAATGTATGAAATCAGTGCTTCTTGCACAAGAACTATGATGCTCCCGCTCAGGAATAAGCCCTCTTGCACAACTGTTCTTGCGCAAGAGGCCAGTGTAGACAGGCAACATGAATTTCTTGTGCAAGAAAGCCCTATGGTTAAAATGGCCATCAGAGCTTTCTTGCGCAAGAGAGGTCTACACTGGCAAGGATGCTCTTGCCCAAAAGCACATCTCTTGCACAAAGGCACATGCCAGTGTAGACACTCTCTTCTGGAAGAGTTTTTGCACAAGAACTCTTCCACAAAAGAGTTCTTGCGCAAAATCATGCCAGTGTAGACGTAGCCTTAGTGTTTTTAGAACTTTCATGTCTCCCAATGTCCTATGTAGGCTTGATGATTAATGGAAGATTTTCATATTAACTAACCACTGACACTAGAAGAAAGAGGCTAAATTAATTTCATGGTGGCGAATGAGATTTTACATGTACCTTGCAAATGGATTATCGAACTATGAGTCATTTTCAATAAAAATAATGTATTGTGGTACATATATAATATTACTGTTAAGAAATCTCATAAAGGAAATGAATTAACTTGTTATACCAATGAAGAAAACTATAACACTTTTTTTCCTTTACTTACTACTCAAGAAAAAAATTGCTAATTGTGCAAACAGTTTAAAAGTGTTACAATTTCTGAATAATTTATGGATTTTGAAAATTTACAGGTACAATCCAATCTTAGGTAAACATACAGAATGTACTTTGTAGTAACAAATGATGAATTTTAGATATGTTTTTGTTTCTTGAATTTTTCCAAAATCATGTTAATAAAAGGCAGACATATAACTTACTCTATTTTCCCATCTATATTATACTTTTGATCCTGTTCTGATTACATTAGTCAGCCTTCTTCTGAAACATTCAGTTTTAATAAATTTCAAGAAATCAAAACCAATCATGTGAAACATAAAATAATTATGGAATTAAGAGAAATAATGTACATGTACATGTACAAGGAATCCAAAGAGTGCATAACAAATACTGAGACAGATGAGACAAATTCTAAGTTTCTACTGCACACATCTATATGCCTAGAGGTTTTCAGTCACCAGTGTTATTAAATGGTATCAGACAAGGCTGATTTTGAATAAATTATTATAGGATTTTTAAATGCCCTAAACAAGGCAGGTTGTATAAGATAAAATGTTGCTTACTTTTAAGTACTCATAATTCAATTTCAGAGTTGATATTTTTGAATGTTTGAATGATGCATACTGTATGTGTTTGAATTATGCATACCGTATGTGTTTGAATGATGCATACCCACTTTTCAGGCCTATTTAAGTAATAGGATTTCAAAATTAAACCTAAATATTTCCAACAACAATGAAGATAGTCCTTTACACCATCTCTGTTATTTTCTTCATAGGTCAGAGCTGAACAGCTTTGAAATGCTTATTTCTGTTACACTGATTATTTGTTTATTATGATCATAATGATGGTCTTCCTAAGGTGGTCCTTAGGAAGGAAGACCACTTTATATACTGTCAAGATCATTGTAAAACACCACCATTTTCGAAAAGCAGCACAGAGATGCCATCTAGCAGTAATTCTTAGGAATGTCCAAATATTTAATATTCCTTCTCTCAAAATCTTGGATCCGTGTATAATTCTGAGGGAAGCTTTTGTATTTCTAATTGAAACCTTTTGATTATAACTAAGCTTCTTGCTGACTATGCACCCACTCAGATGGAAATAAAACTTTACTGAAGTATGCCATTATACACTTTTTAAATTTTTCATGTACATAGATATTATGAATATAGTTTAATTAACAGACAAAACATTGTAATCATTTTCTTGAACTACAATTGATAGTTTGTTAGCAGCATTAAACACACGTACAATAAGTTGGAGTGAACTGCTTTCTGTTTAGTGAAAAAAGAATTTCCATGCACAATCAATATTCTGTCATATTTTAAAGAAACACTGAAAACATGTCAGTGTAGAAACTAAATAAACTCAGTTTATATCAACTCTTTAGAATTTCAGAAATTAAAGACTAAACTATACATTTTTTCTAGTTACAGATCTTACCATGAGGTGGCGATACTTAAACACTTTGTAACTGGGAGATAACCTAGTAAGTTCTAACCCAGAAAGCTTGTCGCAGTAGCTAAGAGTGTAAATATCATATGATCCTCTTAGAATCAACAGTGGCTTCTCTGTTGGGGAACCTTTTGATTTTTGTGAAATCTGAAAAATGGGAAAAAATGATACTGACCACTTTTGTAAAGGGCTTGAGACGTAGTGACAAAAACTGCTATATAAGTCTAGGTATAAGGTATGTATGTATGTATTTGTTATATTAAAATAACTTATCAGATATATATATTACAGTCTACAGAGTATATGTATAACACTATCTAACAAATTAGTAAAACTATATTGTATCATCTATTAAAAAACTTCTAATGTGATTTGTTAGGATAACGCGTACATGCAGCAGGTGTGTAAAAATTCATAAGTGTGTGTGTGTGTGTGTGTGTGTGTGTGTGTGTGTGTGTATACACATATGTCTCCAATTGAATTATCCCTCACCAAAATGGATAAGCATAAAAGCTGTTAGAAGTTATCACAGATAATTCTTGTTTGAAAAAAAGTCAAATTTACACTCCCTGCTCTCTCCAACTAATTTCAAATGGTACACGTGAAAAGGAGAGAATTATTGCTTCATTTCTTTTTAAATAGATAAGTGAATACATTGGTACCATTGCATTTGCGAAGTCCTTTCATCCATTATGCGTGCTAATTTATTGAAGATAATCAATAACTAAAATAAAGATATTAAAAGGCAATAAAAAACAAGCCATCATAAAGAAAACTAGGTGAGTTTTGCATATATATACAGTTTGTCATAGACATTTGAAACTATTATTCAAAGTCTTAAAATGTGAATAATTAGATGTATAATTTGCTATGTTCAATATGCTTAACCTGTTAAAAATATCACTGACAGAACTGTATGCCTTGGGTGTTTAGATCTATAAAAACCCAGCTCAGTACTGTTAAATAGCAAAGTTTGACTAGAGGCTCTTCTTTTTACATTATCCTAAGGACATTTTTGCTTTTCAGTCCGTGACCCCTTTGCAAAATTAAAATAGGCTGCAATGAACATTTTAATGCTCCCTAAAATGTCACACAGAGTGTAGAATAAAAGGCCATTTTTATGCACTCTGCATAAGTACCAAAAGGGCTAGAAGCAAAGTTTGAAAAGTTAATTTATGCCATACCAGGTGGCTTTTCAGTTCTAAATGAATATAGATAGACATGTATGATGGAGAGTTTCTGCCATCATGAAGATGGGGGACTTGGCTGACACCTGATGGGCAGGGCTAGAGGAAGTATGTCAGCTTCATGTCAGTTGCTGTAGTAGGGTTTTTTACGTTTTTGTACTTAGACAAATTGGAATAAATTCTGCCCATAGTTGCTCTTAGGCAGTTACTCTCTTTGACATTAACAGAACTGATTAGGCTAGAACATTGCCCCTCACATGGACAGAAAAGCAGGTAGAATAAAATGTATGTATAGAATACCATGAATATAAAATGTATGTATGGACTTTCACTAATATAAAACAAGCACATGCTGCTGCTCATATATGTGTAAAGTCTCATCTGTCTGATTGGTGAATATCTCTTCATAGAATACAATAGCAACTAAACATTCTTTAATAAAATTGTTGATACAACTTATTAGCAAAGCTTATAACACGTTAAGAGCTATTTGAGCTTTTTTATGGCTTTTGTAAGGTAAATTTCACTTAGATGTATTATTTTTAAAAATCTGCCAAACTTGTTTCTACAGATGTAAATATTTACATTTATATAGCTTTAAAATTGTGTCAGTGTATTTTCAAGCTGCACATTGTTTACTGTATTTGTAGAAAACATATATATTGCTTTTTATGTGAGCAATTTTGACATCTATCAAGAGGAAAAAAGCTGTTTAATAGTGCTGAAAATATTTCATGCACTTGTTTAGTACTTAACCATCATAATTAAAATGACATTCACATACATACTGTATAAGTGGTGACAACACAACCTGTTCTACTCTTGGTAGTGGACTGATATACTCTACAGAAGTTCTGTGTCTCATTACCTTTTTATATAGCCTATAAGGAATCCAAAGAGTGCACAACAAATACTGAGACAGATGAGACAAAATCTAAGTTTCTACTGCACACATCTATACGCCTAGAGGTTTTCAGTCACCAGTGTTATTAAATGGTATCAGACAAGGCTGATTTTGAATAAATTATTATAGGATTTTTAAATGCCCTAAACAAGGCAGGTTGTATAAGATAAAATGTTGCTTACTTTTAAGTACTCATAATTCAATTTCAGAGTTGATATTTTTGATACCTGAATGCACCTGAAAATAATGCAACTCTGCTGCAGTGTAGAGCATGTCTATTGTACTCAAGGTGAAAAAATACCCAGCCCTTTCTTTCCTGTGACACTTCAGCTTTTCAGTCTAAGTACATTTATTTTCATTTCTTACGACACTGATGCCAGGGCCAGACGTTTCATAATAGCCGATACATAATCATTGATCACTATAAATATCTCCTTCACTTATACTTCAGGTAGGCTACTATTAATTTCAACCAGAGCTGGACAGCTTCCAGAGTTCAACAGATAATTGTTTCCATCCTAGTCTGAGCGTGGTAACGCTTCTATCACCATCTTCTTTTATTTTTGGCTGACAAAGTAAACTCCGGCGGGGGGCTCCGAGTAACAGCGATCAGAAAGAGTTAATCCTTTCTATTCGGGGGTTCAGTAGTACGGGCATCCTAAATGTTTTGGACACAAACTGCAGCACGTCTGCGTTGTTAGAATTATTGACCAATTTCCAGCACACACACAAAGAAAGGGGGGGAGAGGGTGAAAAGAGGCATCTCTTTTTTAAACAATGGAACCAGACATCGCAATGAGCGTTGACAACAACATATCCTACCCCCTCCTCTCCAGTGTGGCTGATCGGACAACAAAAGGACACACCAAAGCCTTTCCGCTCCCAAAGCCAAACCGCGAGAGATGCGCATTGTCTGCTTCCTAAAACATGTATTTTTATTTATTTATGTACCTTGCGGTAGGTGAACTTGTCATCCGCCAGGAGCAGGAGGAAGCTGGAGGGGAGGGAGAGGGGGAAGACTTGGGCATAGGGCATAGGAGGAGGGCAGCTTTCAGCGGGTCTCATGCAAACCACCATCCACCGTTTCCTACCTTAGAAGGATCGAGCCCGGCGAGCAAAGCCAGCAGCAGCAGGTTGAGGATGCTGGAGAGCGCCTGCATTCTGAGCCAGGGGTTGCTCCTCTGCTTTCACTCCTCATGCATTCGCTCCACTCCCGCTGCAGAGCCCACGCTAGTCAGTTGCACTTTCTGCCCGCCCGCCCGAGCCGAATGGAAGCAGCAGCAGCAGCAGCAGCAGCAGCCGCCCGAGGGACAATCATTCCGCAGGCATCCTTAACGCGGAGAGGGAGGGGAGCGCTAGCCCAGGGAAGGCAAGCGAGGAAGGCGCTGGCCGTGGTGCTGAAGCGCCTCCAGGACCTCCCCGCAACTTCCCTCCGCCCGCAACCAACCCACCGCAAAAGTTTTGACCCAAGAAAAGAGGGGAGCCCTCGCTGCTGGCAGAGGGGCTGAGACGCGGGCAACGGATGTGACATCAGCACAGCTCTGGGGGGCTCGGGGCTGTGGCGCTGGGAATTGGTTAACCAAACGAGGACCGGCTGGCTGGCTCTGGCTGGCTGCACTTGGGGGGTTTGCGGGCAGGCTGAGCTGCGCAGAGGCGACAGTAGAGAGAGCTGCAGGGCACCTGAGCCCACACGCCCCGAGAGCACCGGCAGGGGGCGGGCTGGCTGCCCAGCGCCTTGGGACAGAGTTTGCCTTGCCCCCTCGGGCAGGAGACAGCAGCATTTTGCTGTGGGCAGAGCAACGTGCAGCCAGCCATTTCTGTCCCTTGGTCTAGAGGCGGCTAGACATCCGAGTCCTAACCCGAGACTGCTTGAAACCCTGCGCCAGGAGACGGATGATGAGGGCGGTAGAAAAGCGGCAGAGAAGGTGACCAGCCAGGACATTAGGAGGAGCAGGGGCTGGCCCTGTGTGCTGCCTACTCTCTTCTCTTACCCATCAGCCAGGAGCCTCTCCCAGCTAGGGAGTTAAGCGGCTGAGACCCAAGAGCCGGCCACGGGGACTCTAGGAAGGGCGGGGATCGTTAGGGAGTTGCATAGCTGCCAAGTTCTAAGAAGCAACTTGAGGGACATTTTTGTGGATGTGAGAGCATGAAGTGAGAGGGTGTCTCCTGTTCCCTTCTATGTAATCATAATAAACAAATTCTAATCCTTTCACCGAGGATCTCAGGGTCTTTCCCTTACCTGTGAAGTAGGTCATAGGTCAGTCCTAGGTCCCCATTGTGAAGATGAATATATTCAGGAGCAGGGTTGCAAAGTATCTGCAATTTTCATTCATCCTTCCCCCTCTCTTCATCCAAAACTCTCCCCTATTTCTTTGTCTCTTTACTGGGGTCTTTCTCTTTACCTACAACCAGGTCCTTTTTCTCCACCTTCTTCACTGGTTTTCTTCCCTCCAATGATCTAGTTTCCCACTTCTCACTTCTAGCCAACCCCCCAAAGTTATGTCACAAGTATTGAGACTAATGATTGTAGGGAGAGGGCATATAATCCCAATATTATACACCCTGGGATTTAAACACACCATGCAATAGTATGACTACTATACTCAGAACTCTCTAAAGAATGAAGAGGCTAAGATTTTATGGGATCTGAATGGTTCCGGGCAAACAGGTTGGATAATAATTGTTGCAGACTGTAGACAAACAAGACCAGGTTAATTGATATGGCCAATAGACAGAAACATTAAAAAAAGAGGGGGGAGGGGGAAGCAAAGTGTGAAGAGCTCTGTGAAGTGGAACCATTATAGAAAACTAGAACAAAGAAAATCTGAGTGATTGCTTGAGCACTTGAAGCAATCCCTAGGGGTACGAATGAGCAGCTCAAGAACATGGTAGGAGTACAAGACATCACAATCACTGACCTCTAGAAGACAGTGTTCTTAAGCACTATGAGTATTTTAAAGAAAGTCAAAGGAGAATAAATGCATTTGAAAATCTAAAAATGCTGGAATTCTGTGGAAGATTTCACAAAATGCCTGACTACCTACACCTATAGAATCAGTTTGTCATCAGGTCTTTTTGGTGAATTATGGGGATACATTATAAACAGTAGCTTCCCCTTTATAAGCTTAAAGATCTTATGTTCTGAAGGCTATTGGTTTAAAACAAAATCTAACAAAATCCCCATGATGTAGAGGAAAATAAAATAAACAATCATAATAATAATTAATAAAGATTATGGTGGTGCAGGGAAAGGGCAGGTAGTATTTGCATTCTGTTTTTGAGCCCATAGAAAGACCCTTCATGATCCATCCAAACTCCTTTCCTGCACTTGTTCCCCCTTTTCACTTCCCTTCCCCATATTTTTGCTGCCTGTTTATAACAATATTCCACATTTTACATTTTCCCTTTTGTCATCTTCTTTCCCTCTACACCTTCTTCACTCTCTACCCAGGCATGTTCAAAATACTTCCTATATCCCACAGTTCTGAATACATTGCTCAATCTCTTTGCTGGACCCCACATACACTAACTTATCTTCTGCTCCCCACATTCCTTTCTATCATTACAGTTGTCTGTCTACTTTGAAACCATTAGAGCATAGAGGAGAAGCCATCTGCTTAAGGAGAGCATGGCTTCAGTGCCAGTGGATGCAATGAAAGATGGTGGTCGACTTTCCTAGAGGTAGCTTCATTTCACATGTGAAAGCTACAAGGAAATGGCAGCCATCTTTGATAATGGCAGCTTGCGGCTTCAATGTCTTTAAGTTTAACAAGAAAAAGTAGCCACTTTGAATGAGAACAAATGAGTTACATGCTAGCTTTGATGAGATACTTTAATATATATCTAATCTAATGAGGCCCAGCAATTCTGCACATCCCTTTGTAAACCTTTCTCCTCATGTTGGTTGCCACCTGGTAGTAAAATGTACTGCTGTTCAGGGTCAAGAGGCCACTAAGCTGGCCACCTCCTCACTTCCTGCTCCACTGTGCCACAGTTGCAGAGAGGGAGCAGTGAGAAGGAGAGGGACAGGAAATCTTGGCTGTCTGTTTGCAAGCTGTGAGAGTAGCTTGTAGTATCTAGAAGGCTCCCTAAAGGAGAAGCTTGGCTCAATGCTTAAAGCCCTGCCTGTGAGTGGTATTTCAATTGGAGCTGCCCCATCTCCACCTGAAAGGAGAGGTTGGAGGGAGAGTATGGAGAGAGAAAGCAAAAGCAGCTGGTACACTAAACAAAGCAGAGTTTGGCCTTGCAAACTGCCTGACCCTCCATTGTAAGGGACTAGTAGATGCTGAAGCAAGACACTCAGTCAAAAAGTCTAACAAACTTTAATTGAGACAGAGCCCTCTCACACCACAACCTGTTTTCACAAGATCTGGTGTCACACTTCACAAAAACACTTTTTCATTTTCCATTTCCCAGCCTCTCACTCAAACCACTCGCACCCACTACCAAGGGAAGCACATAACACCACAATAGCTATAAAAGCTGCATGATACAGGGGTAGGTAAGCAGCACAGTTAGACTATTTTGTTTTATGCCTGAGGAAGGATACAGTTATGGATACTGGGAAGTGGTCTTTTTGATTCTCCTCTTTGGGAAGTAAGCTGGGTGCTGCCACAAGATGGGGTGAATGGTGGTATGGGGTTACGAACCACTATTTCCCACCAGTCCATAATCTTGGTGCTTGACCAGTCAGGAGCTTTGCTCAGTACCACTGAAAGATTAATCGAAAATATTACAAAACAGACCCTCCCCACACATACCACAGGCATCATATGAGAAATCTGATAAACCATCAGTGTAGGGAAGACAGTTGCAGGTCACTGAGAGAATGCCATAGAATGAAGAATGCCATTTTTGGGGTAGCAGTTTACTGTATTTTCCAAATCTCAAATTCGCTTTGAGATTTTCATAGTTGTCTGAAGAACTGCTAATTCTTTGAATGGTAAAATTAGAATGAAGAATACTTTAAGTTAATCTGAAGCATTATTAAAACAAATACATTTCAGTCAGCAATTTATTTTCACTAGACTGTAAACTCTTTAATTTCCATATAAAGCATATGTCCCAAGGATGGCCTTTCATATAAAAAAAGTCATACAATCTCATGAAGCATACATAAGGAGGCTCCCACTGACATTCCACTGATTACAATGGAAACACGATCTGGCCCAGTATTGAGTCTGTGTTGAATTTTCTTCTACAAAGTGTAACAGAAAGAAACTAATCTAAAAGTTTCTTATGGAAAATGTATATTAGGTATAGGAAAGGAATAAGAAGATCAAAAGGGACAGTCATATATATTAATACAGGTTTAATAATAACCAAGGCAATAATACTGTAGCACTGGAAATCTGAGACTCCGCAACGGAAAGAGAATGGACATTGTCTTCAATAGAATTTGCCTCTTATAGAAAAAAAAATCCATACAGATTACAAAACTACAAAGACAAGTCTGAGAGCATTTAGGGTCCCTTTCTAGAGTACATCCTTGGCTAATACTTTTCCTTTCCTTTGTAGTTTATCCTCACTTCTTCTCTCTTTTTCATACCCATCATGTGCAAAATTGGCAAAGTTTAAGAACTTTAAAGTAAATCATATAACACATTTTTCAAAAGACCTTTATCAAAGTTGTAAATTTTTCTGACAATTTCATCATGCTGGCTGGAATGTCGGTCTTTGAAATTAATGAAATATTGAATAGAACAAGGTAAGATAAAAAGACCAATTGTTTTGCCCCTAACAAAGACAAACCTTCAGATTTTCAGAACTCCTCAGATATTTTAATTGGACTCAGGAACTAATCATTTGTTTGAGGCAATGGTAGCTAACTGGATTTTGCAAGAATCTGGCCAAAAGAAAGCTGCATAGTGATTCTGAATATTATCTGGAATAACAGAAAGGTCTCAGTCCTATTCCCAATGATATTGACACTCTCTGTAGGGGAGAAAGATAATATTTAGAATGGACTTTTCTCAGCAATCAGACATTCATATGAGCCAAAAGCGATCTGCTGAAGTGTATAATTTGGTGAAAATGGACAGAAACTATTATTTGAGGTGCTTTTTTTCCCTCCTGGATGTGCAAAAATATGCCTGAAAAATAAATTAAATTCAGACTAACTTAGCCATGTAACCAATAAGAGGGATGTGATTCAGTAAAATGCTAAAGTAAATCATTACCTTTAAGCATATGCTTAATTCCCAGGATCATCAGTAGGACTTAAGCATATGGTTGAATATTTTGCTCAATAATGGTAATGAGGGATTTTCTGTGTGGTACTGAAGTTAGAATAACTTGTTTTGGAAACCATATTGCAATGCATATTGCTAGCAGTTGGAGGAAAATAGATTGTTATTCAATTCTGTACATTAGAGACTAGTGTTGATATACAAGATACAGATATTTAATTGTATACAAACATAGTTCCATGCACTACACACTGAGTTTGACACCTCTAGTGTATTGATGGACATTTTGATAAAAGATAGTATGCTTCAGCATCAGTAGAAAGAGACTCTTGAAAATTAGTACAGCACACATTGAAAGTTTGGGGATCTAATTGAGGCTGCTATGGGAGAGTTTCCATGGATATTTTCCATGGATACTACCTTAACGTCACTCTTTATTCCAGATGTTTATTACTTTTTATTCTGTAATCCTCAGAAGGAGGAAAATGGTTACTTTCCCCAATTCCTTTGTAATTTAAAAAAAAAAATCAAATATAGAAATATTTATAATGATTCTGTCATTCAGAATATTGACTTTTTTTAAACTATGCATTACCTACACAACCAGAAATGGTTTGTAATTAAGACAGTGGTCTTTTATCCAGTGTTGAATGTATGAATTAAAAAACAAATCGATCAAATAGAATATTTTGCTTCCTATCTTTGTAGCTGTTAACATCATCTTTATGTTAGGGAGCCATATGGCTCCAGTGGCTTCAGATTCACTAGTCAGTTTTATTTAAATATAAATTGTGTATAAGTAGAAATGAAAACATGTTTTTAAAATCAGTCTTTCTTGTAGGAATGGGCACTTCTTCATGAAAATGACAACATACAGAAAAAATTGGATGTGCTGTAAATCAAAGGGCTTTCTAATTAAGTGAGTTATGGCACTGTGATAATATATATTTTCTGATTTCTTCCCTCTAATAAGGACAAGTACAATTCAATATATACCTTCGAGATGAAGTATACCTATAATTACTGGTAAAAGGTAAATTCTGATTTTCAATATCAAAAACAAAAAACAAGAAAAGAAATCTGATTCAATCATCTAAAAGATAGACCAAGTATACATCATAGGGAAGAGTAGATATACTCTTGATGAATCCTATCAGACTGAAAATTGCATGAGTACACAGGATAAATGGGGTTTAGAGAGCTGAACATGAATGAATTGTGTTTTATTTCAAGATTATATAAGAGATAGTAAAATGCAGTCAACTGGTTAATAAACAGAAGTTTGGGTTTGGGTGATAGACTTCGAAAGTGAGGACCACCAAACCTCAATAAAGCAATGTTATAGAAGGTGAATGGGAACAACTTTATGTATTTACATTAAAATACATAACTAACACTTTTTAAAAGCAATATTAAATGTTGAGCATCTAAAAATGCAGTGTTAAACAACACTAAAAACTGAAATAAGTGCCACTGGAGCTGGTTCTAAAACCTAGAAACTGACAGCATGGAAGGCTATGTCTACACAGAAGCGTTCGGAATAACTGATGTTATTCTGAAATAACATAGTCCGCGTCTACACACAAGCAGTGATTTTGACATAATGTCAAGCTGGAGGATTACAGGCAGTCCCCGGGTTACATGGATCCGACTTACATCGGATCCCTACTTACAAACGGGGTGAGGCAACCCCGCACTAGCTGCTTCCCCCCAGCAGACCAGGGAGACGCTGGCTAGCACCCCAGCAGACCAGGGAGACGCGGAGCGCTTTTCTCAGCAGACACCTCAGCTTGAGAATAAAGGACTGACGGAACTGAGGTGTGGGAGAATAAAACTGAGCTCTGGAGAAATGTTTGGCTAGAGTTTCCCCTACAATATGTACCAGTTCCGACTTACATACAAATTCAACTTAAGAACAAACCTACAGTCCCTATCTTGTACGTAACCCGGGGACTGCCTGTACTTACTCCAACTCCTGTAACCTTCATTATATGAAGAATACGGGAAGCTGGGGAGAAGAGTGCTCTATCTCAAAATAACTGCTGTGTAGACAGTGCCAAAAGTTGAAATAAGCTATTTGAACTTAAGCTATGCAATTAGTGTAGCTCAAGTTGCATAGCTTATTTCAAGTTTAGCCCTGCTGTGTAGACGTGCCCATGCTAAAATATAGAATGTTTCTTATTGCTTAGAATAGAAGTATTTTATATAGAAATACCCACTTCACAAATAACAAAAGACAAGGAGATTTGCCATAGCATAGAAGCAGTGTACCTGTATCATATTAAAAGTTACCACTTGAAGTTCATTAATCATAGGATATAAGTAGAACTTACAAATGTGAGTCAGATTGCATGTAAATTATATTTAATGATACTAACTACATGATAAGAGATTGCTTGAGATGTCTTTATAAAGCATCAAGGTCTGCTCTTGTGTTGCTGAACACCCACAAATGACAGTGACTTAAGAGAGCAACTCACAGGATCAAGCCCGCCAAAAAATCAGTGAGGATGACATGGTCATGTTCAAACGTATCAGCCATCTCCACCAATAACAGTTAATGGCAGAGATTACTAAAGAGAGACTATTTCATGAATATAAGATGTAGTACAAGTAGCCTGGTGAATATTGTAGTTTGCTCTAGCCTATTGTTTTTTGGTTTTTTTACTGTGCCCTTTATCATCATATCTGAGTACGTCCTAGAAATGCACCAGGAAATGTATCCAGCATTCCTCTTCAGTGTTATGTAACTGTGGTTCTTTCTTTAGTCTGAGATTGGGTAGGTTTTCCTATAATGAGAAATGAGTTCCTGTAAGGAGGCTATATTTTCTATAATGTATTTTTTTATTATTTTAATTTTAATTATTTTTGGGCTTAAAAGCCCTTCTGTATTAATCATAATAAATATAGTTTAATATATAACTTGGAGATACACTTATATAGCCTTAGATAATAACTAAGGGTATGTCTACACTAGCCCCCCTAGTTCGAACTAGGGAGGCTAATGTAGGCATTCGAAGTTGCAAATCAAGCCCGGGATTTAAATATCCCGTGCTTGATTTGCATCTTCCTGGCCGGTCGCCATTTTTGAAATTTACAAGTCCGGACTAACTGCCCGCATCTACACGCAGCAGGGACCCGGTAGTTCGAATTAAAGCCCTAGTTCAAACTACCTGTTAAACCTCATTCCAGGAGGTTTGATCCATACTGGTTGATCCCAAAACTTCAAGTCTATTAAATTTTAAATAATGATGAAAGATCAAGAGATAACACTGATATTTTCTCTGAAATCAATGGAAGCCAAGAAGCAGATTTTTAAGAACAAAAGGATAAGCCACATTAAACAGGGTTTTCAGTTTATTGGTTTCTAAAAAAGGAAGTCTTTTCTAAGTGAATCTGGTGTATCTAATTGCCATTATCAAATAGTGTATGACCAAATAATCCTTTTAATCCCTTTGCAATCAGTTCTGCCAAGCTTTATCCTGAAAGGAACCGCTGTTCAAATTGTAACACCCATTAAAAATAACTCCAAGAACTCCTGCAATGGCTTTTAGACAAACAATTTATTTTTCTCTCTTCTAAATAAAGATAATTAAAGACAGACAGACAGCTCTTCAGATGGTGAAAACTGGTACTGTACATAGACTTCAATGGTGCTAGCTTAGTTACACCACCTGAGAATCTGGTCATATTATCATTTATTTGTTATATAATTATTTCTTTCTTGTGTTGTAATATCCTTTTAAGATGTTTAAGACAAAAGATTAATTCCTAATGATTGCCTTTTTCTAGCACATCAGAAGCATAACTGATTAGGCCCTGGTTTACATTAGGGAATTATTTCAAAATAATCTCCCTTATTTCAAAATAATAAGAGGCACGTCCACACACCCAAGCCCGTTATTTTGAAATAACAGGCTGGTTATTTTGAAATCTGTACTCCTGCTCTCCTCAGGGAACAACACTTATTTCAAAATAGTTATTTCAAAATATCATTAGTGTTGACACTTCGCTACTGCTATTTTGAAATAACTACTCCCCAGAGTAATTTGAAGTAATTACTCCCAGTGCTTCCTGGAACTCTAAGTCGCGGTAGCATGTCCACAATATCGGAGCCTGCCTTGGACTAATTTCAAGGCTTCCCCGTAGTGGGGACACACTCTTTTGATTTTGTTATTTTGGGAGTTATTATTTCAAATTTAGTTATTTCAGAATAATATCCTAGTGTAGACATGCCCTAGTTTGGATGAACTGGCACTGCTATGACCACAATAATTATGAATTAACTGCTGCTACAGGGGAAGTGAAGAAACTTTGTTGTAGTGTTTTGCATCATGACACCAGAACGGTTTGCTGCACACACTGTTTGTTTCATTTCTCAGTGACAGTGTAATTAAAATCTACCAAATAAAATATTTAATAGAGTGGGTTCAGATGATCAAAGAAATTGCTTAGCATATTTTTGTTATGTAAGTGAACAATATTTCCAAAACATCCCTTCTTTGGAAAAAGGAAAAAGAAGCATACCAAAAATACTCAGTAGTTGAGACAATAACCCTTGCATTTTTAATGGCATAGCTGAACATCTGTAATAAATACTCGTTTATAAAATTTAGTTGCTGGCTTTAAAATGACAACATAGAAGTATTTCATTTTGGTATAGAAGGTCTGATTCTTTTGTCACATGAATTATACACCCAAGTAATTCCATTAATGCATTGAAATGACTCTTAATTTATACTGGTGTAAATGAGACGTGAATTGGGACCAAGATATCTAATGTTAAGTAAAGATAAAGATGAGCATGTGGTATGTTGAAAGCCAGAAGAAACACAAGTGCGGAAACAGATCCTTGTGTCTTCAGTATCTAGGTATAGCAATGACAACGTTGGGATGACTACAGCATTGTAGACATCAATCTTGGTCTGCATCTTGATGTCACGGTCATCGAAGACATGGCTCCGTAAATGTCCATAAGCCACACTGGCTCTGGATATTTGGCTTGGGAGTGAGGTACATAAACAATGAATGTTATTGTTTCACATTGGCATTGCAGGAATGATGATATATAGTCATGTGGCTGATAAGTTTAATGCTATGGTAGTTATCGGTCATATATTTCCTATTCTCGTAAATTAATATGTTCTTTCTCTAGCCATCAGGCATCACCTCCGTTCCCATGATGAAATTACACAGTTTAGTCACTATGGTCAGCTTGCTTGGCCCAGACACCTTCATACCTCTTCAAGTCTGCCATAGTGAGCGTTCTTATTTTACATGTTGCTCAATGATTCTGCTACTTCTGATGCCACCAGACCCTGGTTTGGTTTTATCCTATAGCATGGTTATCTTGGATTGTCTTCACTCATAAGTAATTTCTCACTGATCCTTATTTCGGTCTCATTGGTTAAAATATTTCCACTTTAATAACTTGGATCTCATCAGTATCTTTAGTTCTTTTATCCATAGTTCCCCCTAAGGTGTGCACCTGCACACGCGTGCACCAAAAATTTGAGGCCTGCCCACCTCCTCATCAGGGCCTGCGCAGTGGCTGCTCAGCTGGGGCTTGGGCCACGTGGTGGGCAGCTGGCCGCCTAGGCGCATCTGGACAGCCTCGATGTGGCCCTGGCCCTACCTTCAGCCCTTCACCAGGGCTGGAGCTGCGGTTGCTTTGGCGGCGGGGCTCGATTCTGCCTGGTGCAGCTTGAGTCCCTGTGTAGGGACAGAACTGGGATGGTTGGGCCAGAGCGGGGCCATGACCCAGGCTGCATTAGTGGCAAGGCAGTACTGGGCTTGACCTGAGCCAGGCAGGGAGCTGGGGCTTGAACCAGCCTCCTGCAGAGCCAACTGGGGCCAGGGCAGCTCCTATCATGCCCATTAGACACGTGCTTGGAGAACGCCATGAGGGATGTGACCAGTCCAGTTCCAACGGCAGTGGCTGGGCAGAGCCCCAGACCTGCCCCTGCTAGGGAAATACTGAGCCACGCTTCCCGCACTGGACAGGCTGAGCTCGGCACAGGCTCCACAGGTCCTGGCTGGACCGCTCTGCAACGCAGTGCCCAAGGAGGAGCTCGCCTGGGCTCTCCAGCCCCCTAGAAGTGGCCTCCCCGCCAGCTGCAGCTGCAGCATTGAGCAGCGAGAGGATGCCGTGTGGGTGTGGCTGCTCAGAGTAAGGTGGCGAAAAAGCTGCTATGGGTGGTGAGGCAGTGGTGGTGACGCTGGGAAGTTTCTATAGAGGAGGGAAGGCAGAGGAGCACTCCAAATACAAGCCTGCAACTTTCCCCCCACAGGCCAGCCCTCACTCCCAGTCTGGGGGGCGCAGCAGAGCCACTGAAAATCGGGACGCTCCTTGGGCACCTTTGAAAATTTGGCTAAGTGGCTAAACTCCAATTCAGGGCAATAGTCACGTGGCCAGTGCAACCTGTCCTGCTGGTGATGAGGCATCACTAGACAGTAACTTGGCTTTCAGACCTCACGTAGCGTTTACTGATCTGACAGGAAAAAAATAATTTTTTATCGTGAGTATATCAGACCTGGTGCCAAATCCTTCAGCCTGCCTTCTCAAGCCCTTTTTATGTAGGGAGTTCTTGAAATACACCAGAAACTCACCTTTCAGGAGCAACTTGCTGCAGTATTTCACCTTCAAGCTACCAGCTTGCCCAGTATTTCTCAACCCTCCTCAGTTTCCCCTCTGGCATGGGGTTCAAATGCTGCCCTGCTGGGTAGAGGTAAAAGTGCCTCCCTTGAGTGCATTAAGCAATGGGATTGTGGAGGTAGTTCTTAGCTCTCTTTCCCATCCTGCCTGGCAGCAAGTAGTGGGTCACAAGAGGAGCTGGTCCCTTTGGGGTGGGCAGCACTGAGAAGAGAAATCTCTTGTACGAAGGCGGGGAAAATCGCAGCTTGCCTTTAACCTGGAGTTTGGGGTTGGGAGTGAGAGATGCAGGTTCCAGCTGCTACAGGACTCCCAAGCCGCGCAGTTGCCCACTTGTCTTTAACTAATTCATTTATCAAAGACGAAGGTTCCCAGTTTCCTTGCTGCAGCATGGGCACCTCATTCCAGCAGAGCAACTTTGCCATTCGAACCTCTCACACTTCAGCCATTGCTTTTGCAGACTTTAAGATGGCTTGGCAGCGTTCTGGCTTTGCATATTAGCACAAAGGGGAGAGAAGGATTTTCTAACCTCCTGCAGCATCCAACAAACACACACTTACGACAGTTCTGTAACTTCTCTTTGCTTTTTCCTTTTGTCATTTCTGAAGAAGCCTAGCGCCTCACTAATCATGAGTCAAGGGAAGCAATGCAGCGGGTACCCAAGTGAAACAGCTAGGACTGTTGAATATGCAAAGTAGGATGGCTTGTCTTAACTGGGTCATACATAAGAATTGGGGCTGCACTCACTGTCCAGTGTACTTGCTAGTGCTACTGAACAGCCATACAAAAGAAAGAGCCCTTCCCCTTCCCCAAACAGTTGATGCCGTCTAACCTTTCCTGCTGGATAGATCTGTTATCCACAGTTTAGGGTGGTTCCGGCATGGTGGGTGGTGGCAGCACCTCCAGTGACCAGGGCTGGAGCAGCTGTGTGGCAGGCAGTGGTGGCAGCTCTGCTGTACAAAGCCAGAGCTGCATGGTGGGTGGCTGCCCTGTCACAAGGTAACCTGGGCCCATGCCCAGGGTGCCATAACCAGAGGGTGAGGGGCAACTTGGCATGGATGTTACTGGGCAAAGGGGGTTGAGGGTACTGGGCAGGGGTTGGGGCAGTGTGGCAGGACATGCTGGAAGTGCAGGGTGGGGGTTGCAGTTACAGTTGGGAGGAAAGTCTAGGGACTGGGATGAAGGGGGCACTGTGCAGAAGTTAGGGGCAACGGGGGCACAATGCAGGGCTAGTGGTAAAGGGTGCACAGGATGGAGGTGTAGGTGTTGAGGAACCCACAGATGCAGAAACAGTGGGAGCCAGACTGGGTGGGAGCGAGACTGAGTGCCAAGCTGGGTGGTTTTCATGGTGGGCGGGTGCAGGGTCATGCACCTTGTTAATCATCCCTTATTTTATATGGAAAATCTTAGAGGGAACACTGGAGTCTATTTACTCTAATATTTATATTTCTTTCTCACCCTCTGTCATTTCAAGACGGACAATCAAGCCTTCAACGGCTTTAGCTGAAGCAGCTACCACCTCTTCTTTTTTGCTACCTCTTTGGCTTTTTTATACTCCTGAAAAATCCTGCTGTTGGAGTATCTCTTGCCAAAGTTTAAAATACTTTTTCTTTTCCTTGACAGGCTCTTGAATTTTTTCATTCCATTAACAGATCTCACGGGGGGAAAAGGCTTTTGTTTTTGTTGCATCAAACAGGCTCTTTGCCCATTCTTGATTTTTGCCTGCAATATGATTCCACCATTGATTTGTATTTTCCCTTACTCCCTCTGAAGAGATCTTTCCCAGAATTTCCATTTTAAACTCCTTGCCAACTTCATTAAGCTTCCACCACTTGATTTCCTGTTTGGCTTTGGACTATTTCTTCTTATATGTGACACAAATTCATTGTCAAGAAGCAGCATTTTAGGCTGAGTTGCAATGTTTTCTCTTGGGAAGATCTTACAATTTTTTATGTTCTTTACTCAGCACGGTATAACAAGAATCTATCTCTGCTTTCTTATTACCACTTTTTTTGGTAATCAGATGCTCTTCTTTCATAGTGAAAAATTAATTAACTACAAAATCATTTGTCTTGGAGTACTGTAAGATTGTTCCCTATTCCTTGTTCCTATGTCCGTAATCAAGGCTGCTATGTTTCTTTTGAAACATTTACCCAAATGTTTCTTTTGAAACATTTACCTTAAATGACCTTCAAGACCTTCATTTAACCATCTTTCCCCAAATGACCTTCAAGGTCAGCTCCAATGATGACTCTCTGGGTATGTCTTGCAGGAGGAATAACGGTAGTTCGAATTAGGAGCTTTAATTCAAGCTACCTAGTCTGTGCCGCTTGTAGCCGCTGGCAGGTAGTTCAAACTACGGGCATTTAAAAATGGCGCCTGCCCGGGAACATGCAAATGAAGCCCGGGATATTTAAATCCCGGGCTTCATTTGCAAGTTCGAATGCCTACATTAGCCACCCTAGTTCGAACTAGGGTGGCAGTGTAGACATACCCTCTCATTCTTTATCACTTTCTGTAGAACAATGTGCATTTTCCTCAGAAATCTTCTTTTTCTTGCTTGTCACATACCACCAACACATATAATGTTTAGGGTAGGGGTGGGTAATAAGCAGCCCACGGGCTGGATGTAGTTTGTCAAGGTTAGTCCCTAGTTGGATGCCTAGTTTATTTACCTGTGCATCCATAGATACAACCGCTTGTGGCTCCCATTAGCCACGGGTCACCGTTCCTGGCCATAGTGGGCTGTGGAAAGCGGACATTGTTTCTTGCAACTGCTGTTGACTGGAAATAGCAATCTGCGGCCAATGGGAATGGCGAGCAGTCATATCTACAGATGCACAGGTAAATAAAGCATCTGGTGGCCTGCAAGGGGCTAACTCTGGCAAAATGCATCTACCCCCCGGCTGCTTATAGTCCACCCTGATTCAGGAGCACTTTTCCAGTGCTAACTTCACAAAAAATTATCTAGTCTCTTTTCCACAACCACTACACATTCTCACATCTCTTTATCTAAAACTGAAACAATTACATTACTTTTAACCAGAATGCCATAATATAAAGGTTGGACCTCCCTGATCTGGCACTCTCAGGACCTGATTGACCCTGAATTAGGGAATTTGCCGGACCAGGGAAGGGTCCCTGCCACAGTCCCTCAGCTCTCGACTCTCAGCACTGACGGCCTCCTCACTACTCTCAGCCCTGCTGGTCCTGCTGCTGCTGCTGCCTGAAGGCTCCAACAACCCACAATGTCATGGGCTGTCACAGGCTCTGGCTCCAGCCCCACACTGTGCTGCTATGGGTCCAACCTTGGCACCATTGCCATGGGTTGCCAGGGGCTGCTGCTGCTGGCTTCAGCCCCGGTGTAGCCAGACAGGAACCCCCCTGTAACATCCATCTTTGCTTGCCTGGATATGGCAGGCTGCTGTGGCCCTGAATGGCTGTAAACAGAGATACGCCAGTTGCTGACCAAGAGGCTGCAGAGGAGTGTCCTTGACTGAACCCATATTGATACAACACACAGCCGTCCGCGGGGAGGAATCTCGCCCAGTAAAAAATGTCTAGTACTCACAATTTAGTTATCTCTCTTGCAAGTGTAAATTAAGTTGAAACTTGCTTGTAAGAACTAGCGTCACAAAGACGAACCAACACTATCTGGCATCTTAGATAAGAAAGAGGATACGGGCCCCTATGGGTATAAAGATGGGTCCAGCAGCACATTTACTCTGAGTGTCAATCTACCATCTATCTGCTGGTCGGATTAGGTGTTTGACCTCCCGAGGTTCCACGCCCACCTCGTGTCTTTCCTAGGAATTGAGGACCGGCCCTGGCTTGACCCGCTGGAGTCGAGAGGCACAAAAGGGGGTAAAAATTGTACCTGGATGTGGTCCTTTGTCTTAAGTGTACACATAGATTTAGAGCTCTTTAAAGATTAAGCTGTCACTTGGTACCATTATTTCTATTTTCTATCTTTATTTTCTTTGTAACCATTTTTAAGATCTATATTTGCTAGCAGTTAAGAAATAGAGCAATAGCCATTGTAACCATATGATTTATAAGCTTGTTTAATAAACCTGTAACTGTTTAAGTCTTTAACCTGACTCCTTCAGTTGCTGTAACAGAACCAAGCACAATTTAAAAGAACTTCAGCCGGTCATAAGGGACAGGTATAGGAAGAGCTTGGGCGTTTGGATCTGTGTCACTCCCAGGCGACAGGTCCGTTGGGGCACCTCTCAGTCTGTCCTAGGCTGCCCGCTGTGAAGGGATTTTTGCATCCTAGCAGCTAAAATCTGAGGTGTAATAAGCTCTTCCTATAAACAGGGGCGTCTGTTGGCCTGCTGGCTACTCTCTGCGACGGGACCCCGGTCCTAGCAGTAAAGACACGGACGTTAAACCTTTTCTTGGAAACACACACACACACACACACACTGCCCTGACCGTCGGCTGACACCCGGCCCTGCTGCCGTGAGCTCCCAGGGGCTGTCAAGGGCTTGGGCTCCAGCTCGGTGGTAGCCCCCACACTCCTGCAGGCTGCCTGAGGCTCTGGCCTGGCCCCACACTGCCACAGATTGCTGGGGCTGCTGCCAGCGCCATCCCCGGCCCTGCTACCATGGGCTGTCAAGGGCTTGAACTCCTGCCCTGCAGCAGCCCGCAAGCTCTGGTCCTGTTCCCGCTGGCTGCCCATAGCTCTGGCTCCAGCCCCGCACTGCCACAGACTGTGACTGCCCAGTCCTGGACTGCGGGTGCTGCTCTGGGCCTGGTCTCAGTGCCACAGGTGGCTGGGGGCTGCTGCTGGCTCCAGCCTCACTGCTGCAGGATGCTCAGGGTTGCCAATAGCCCCAACCCCTGTCCCGTCCTGCTGCTTCAGCCTGGCCCCGCTTTTGGATAGCCCTCCTGCCACTAGGCTACCCGGCTCTCTGATCCAGGAATATCAGTGGTAGTGCCAGACCATGGATGTTGCCAGATCAGAGATTGCCAGTTTTTGGAGGTTCAACCTGTAGTCACTAATAGCCTGCCCCAATATCTCTTGGCTTTGCTGCTTTCCATTTGGTCTCTTGAATGCAGACAATAGGTAGTTTCCTTTTCATTAATGTCTGCCTGTGACGGGGGGCCGGTTTTAAAAAGGAGGGCACCCGCCCTCGAGGAGGAGGAGGGCAGGAGTCGGGTCAGCGGCAGGAACCCGCGAGGTGGAGAAGCTGGGACTGGAGGACGGAGAAGCTGAGGGACCCCGAGACGCCGAGGCCAGCGAGGCACCAGGCAGCCAGGGGAGAAAGCTGACCGGAGTGGCCAGGATGGAGGATGGCCCGAGGGAAGGAAGAAGCCCAGGACGGCGTCAAGGAGGACCCGGGGGTCAGTGAGTTGCGGCATTGCCCCCCTGGCCGAGGAGGACATAGGTTACACCTGTTCTTAGGGTCCTGGGCTGGGACCTGGAGAGAGGGAGGGTCCAGGTCCCCATTCCTGCCCGGCTGACACAAGGACTTATCGAGCAACCCAGGAGTTAGCACAGGACTAACGGACACTGAGGAGACCAGGGGGGTTGCAAAGACTGGGGAGGGGGTCAACCCCAAAGAGGGGGCTAACCCCTGACAGGGGCGAACCCCTAACACTGCCCTTTTCCCTGTTAATGTCCCTACATCCTGAGATATCAATATTATGTTCTGGACTCTTTTCTTTGACCACATCCAGCTTAGGGTAGCCTTGACAGTAGCACTCAGAAGATGCTGCTTCTGAGGAACACTCTAGTCATACAGCATATAAAGGACTCACTTCATGAATTTCTTTGGAAAAGTTTTATGACTGGCTGCCCTACTCTCTTCCTGACATCCATAAAGGACCTGCAGATACAGGGAATCATGATACAAAAGACAAAAATCTAGAATTCCATCTGAGAAAATATTTTTTCACTTATGCTGAATATTGGCTGGGACTTGATAATGAATACTCCTGTTTGTGTAAGAAGAACAAAGAATTTTTAATAATTGTAGATAATCAGGAATTTAAAATCAGTTCAGCACCTTCTTAATTTTCACCCAGTCCCTTTTAATTAGTTTTTGTGAATATTCATGCAAAAAAGTTCTGTTTGTATGGATGTTTGCAGAAGGCAAATTTTAGGTCTATAGTCAAGACATGTGTAAACATGAAATGAAATTGGTTTCCTGATTAAAGGAAATATATTTTGGAAAGGAGTCAATTAAGGTTAGGTAATCTAATCAGGTAAGAGGAACATTACCATGTGACCTAGGTGATCAATCACGCAGTTTAACTATTAAATTGTAAGTGCATGCAGTAACGAATACAAAACTTGAATACCTCAAAAGAAATCTATAGGCTTTATTTTATCTGCAAAAACTATCTAACAAATCTGAATTCATAGTAGACACAACCTGTTTACAGATAATTGGTGATATAAGAAAGTGCTAAATCAGCTGAGTAATTTGTGAATAAATTATTCATTGCAGCAGCCTACAGTCCTGGTCCTACAAAGATTTATGCATTCCATTTATTGTACACATGGTGGGGAAAATCCTGGCCCTGTTGAATCAATAGATGTTTTGTCTGTGAGTATTTTCATTAACTTACATGACTCTACCTTCTGCATATAACATTAAGAATGTTTGTAAGCAATTGTAAGATCTGAGCTTACCTTTTTTTTGGTGGGACTCTCCCAAGGTTCAAGGCTTGATTTTTGTTAATTGAGAGATATCATAGCCCAATAGTCAATAGCCCAATATGACATAATTTCAGTTTCTCTTTCACTTTATAGCAGTGCTTCTCAAAGTGGTCCAAAAACCACTTTGCAAAACCTACTAACTGGCTGCTCCAGTGTGTTTATTTACTGGCTCCCTGGCCATGGAGACCACGCTGCTTCCCACGACTCCCCTTGGCTGTAAATGGCAAACCAGAGCCAATGGGAGCCGTGAGGCTCTGTGGCCGTGGAGATGGTAAATAAACACACTGGAATAGCCAGTTATCAGGTTTCTCAAAGCAGTTTTGTGAACGACTTTGAGAAACACTGCTTTATAGTTTTAAAACTGCTTTATAGTTTTAAAATAAAAGCAATTTCTGGACACTTTTCAATAATTTTCAAATCCCAGACTACCAGACGTTTATTCACTTCTACATTTATATTACACCTTGTTATGCTCTCTGGAGTGGTGAATGACCATGAGTACCAACCTCTGGGGAGACAGTTGAGAAGGAGGGCAGAGACCCCAAACTAGCTGTCTAATTTATAATTGGATTTCAACCAACCTAGTAACAGAGATGAACTCTTGAAGCACTCTAACTGTCTTAACAGGGAGTCACAGAAAGTCCCTTTGGACAATCCAGTCTGTCTTGCAACCCAGGCATAATAGAGTCACTGACACTTGGTTGCTATACATCAGCATCACAAAAGATTCAAGTTGCTTTCAGTCCCAGACCAGTCACTTACCTTAGGTCACTTTGTACCTGAGGTTTCTCATTAAAGAAAATGCTTGAAGTCAATCCAGTAATAAACTAAGATTCATTATAGGAAAAAATTATAGGGTTAATGCAAGTCAACATATATAAACAAATGAGTTACAGTATGTGGTTTTATAATAGAGATCTTAACGTATAGTCATTTAAACGATTAACTGATAAGCTTGATTTTATCAGTTAATCCTACCCAACTACATGCACAACCCCCTGCTGCTTTTATATAGGAGTCTGGAAGAAGGAGGAAGCAGGAGGCAGGTGGGAGCCAGTACACATGGGGAGCTGGCTTTCAAGCTGGCTTCCCATGCATGTCAGTTCCCATGGAACTGCCTTCCCCCCACATTGCTGCTTCTTTATTAAAGGCAGTGGGGGAGGAGGGGCAGGCGGGAGCTAGCTCTCTGCGAGCACTGGCTTCCACCTGCCCCCCCACATGTAACCGCTAAAAATTCAAGTGGTTACATATTTACACAAAACCACAAGAATTAACATCCCTATTTTATAATGCAACAGAGGTGTATTAATCAGTCAGCTCTGAATATCTTTTGGGGCTAAGCCAGTTTGACCCTAGGGATCTCTGCTTTGTTTTGTAGCTATCGCCCGGTGAGAGTTCGAAGAGCAAAAGAGAGGTAAAAAACTGTTTTAGTCAGCTGTTTTTATTTCCTTCTTCTAGACTTCATGCTAATGGGATAAGCCGTTTTGTATGCAGCCTTTTCATGGGTGTGAAGGGGTGATTTACAAAATCTTTGTATTGTGCTGTCTCACAATGGTCCATTTAGTTTCAATAGGCTTTCTTGATGATTAGAAGATGATCCCTCCTGAGTTTACGATTCAGAGTAAACATTTTTTACATCTTTAAAGCAAAAGCTTACATATATGAAATTAATGCACACAGCAATTTACAACCATTTCATAAAGTCTAAACACATTGTTATAAGTTCAGTACTCATCCTAACCATACTAATACACAGGTGAAGCAGACTGGTTTCTAAGAGTGAATTTGTCAGAGCTCTGCTGAGGCCTAATGCACCTACTCTGCCAGTGTCAGAATCCCAACCTCTTTCCACAGACATAAAAGGACAAGACTCTCTCATATTATGTTCTTACTTACACATATCAACTTGCTTTGTCTTTGCATTGGCAACCAGCTCTCTCCAGAAGTTTAAGCAGTTTGAGCCTTGAATTTCACAGATGAAAAATAAAGTCAAGCTAATGAGATGACCACACTTCAAATTCAGTCTGAGCTTTTTTATGAGCTGAATTTATCAATAAAAACAGAAGCTTACAACTACAGAATTAACTTATATTGTCTGGGCAATTAAAACTTACATCTCATTCTCTATCTTAACATTAATAAATGTGAAGGGTGGAAAAAACAGCATTTCCCAAACAGCTTCTATTTCTTTAGATCTCCTGGTATATTATTAATCTTATGTTACATTGAAGTAGTCTCCACTTGAAAGAAATACTAGTAAAGGTTTCAGTTTTCTTAATACTGAAAATAAAAATTCATGCTTCACAGAAAAATTGACCGAATATTTATTGTTACTGGTTTACAAAATGTATGACACAACATGTGGACATGATACTGAGGTCAATGCGAGCAGGATATAAACCTAATTTTTAAACTGTGTGTGTGTAATCTTGACATGTTCTCTCTTGTAAATTGTAATGTGTGCCCACTTTTAATGTTTTTCATCAGTATTCAAAGATTCAGCCACAAGATCAGGTAGGAGAGCAATGCCTTGTCAGATGTAATGATGCAGTAATTTCAGTAAAGTAGTAAGGCTAGACTGTAATTTTTCAATCAGTTCTTATTAAGGGGTGACATGGAGCTGGGCTGACCCAGGAGCAGCCCTAGGAAGGAACGGTGACTCAGAGAGCTGGGAAAATCTAACCTTTCACAAATATTGTAGGTTGCTGCTATTACATGGCAAATGTTGACATTTTAATGGCAGCCACTTTCTAAAGGAATGTTCAAAATACATATTACAAATACCTGTCACTATTTTAATATCTCCTGCATGGCATTAAACTGTTGCATTTCTTAGTGGAGGCTGTCATTTTAATGATACTTTTCAGAAGGAGGCCAGGTTGATGACATGGACAGCTTTTAAATATAGTGGAGAGATTACTCCAATAATTTAGTCTAACTCAACGGATGCCAGACTGATAGAGTAAATAATAATGAGTTATAAATTCTACTTTTTCTTTTTAAAGTTTTATTAGAGATATATTACTTAAATTTGATTAAAATACCCACTGCAGATTGAAAGAAAATATTTTCATCTAAATTTGGCCTTTTTCTGAAATGGAATTTTATTCATGAAAACATTTTAAAATGCTTTAAATTGTCTATTTAAAAATCATGATGAAAATGTTAACTGTTTAAAATTATCCTGTGGTTCGTTCAGCAAAATGTTTTAATAATTTGTTGTTATTTTGGTTTGATATGTAGAGTACTTCCAATTTTGATTGGTTATTTCAGATACATGATGGGATTCTTTTCTCAATTTTATTCCAAAATGCCTTTATTTGAAAATGACACTTTAATCTTAAAAGAGTTTGTAAGAAACTCTTGAAAATGAAAAATCACTGTAACAAAAAGGAAAGAGATGAAAAACGCTTTGGGATTTCCTGAAATTTTCATTTTTCTTTCCTACACTTTGATTAGCTCTAAAAGTAACACTACAGAGATTCAAATATTCACCAAAGAAATACACTGAACCACTAGGTGGCTTCACTAACATTCCAGTGAAAACCTTGACTTCTAAAATGGGATAATATAATAGTACCCTATAGCACCTATCACATTGGGGCGCTAGTCCATGACTGGCATCTTCAGTGCTACTGAAAGGGTGTGTCTACACTTGCAGCCTATTTCGGAATAGGGCTACAAATGTAGGCATTCAGAATTGCAAATCAAGCCCGGGATTTAAATATCCCGCGCTTGGTTTGCATCTTCCCGACCGGGCGCCATTTTTTTTTTTTTTTTTGAAATTTACAAGCCCGGAATAACTGCCCGCATCTACCTGTTAAACCTCATTGCAGGAGGAATAACAGGTAGTTCGAAATAGGGCTTTATTTCGAACGCCCATTTCACTGCCACGTGTAGACGCGGACAGTTATTCCGGGCTTGTAAATTTCAAAAATGGCGCCCGGCCGAAGATGCAAGTCAAGCGCGGGATATTTAAATCCCGGGCTTGATTTGCAATTCCGAATGCCTACATTTGCAGCCCTATTCTGAAATAGGCTGCAAGTGTAGACATACCCAAATACAAATATTAAAGAATAATAATGCTATACAGGAATTTCCACATGCATTCTTTAAATTCTCAGTAATACTGGCCATTAACCGTCGATGAAAATAGTATCTTTATCTTCACCAAGAGACACATTCTTCTAGAGCATTTGTGGTATTGTATACAGTCAAAAGGCAGAGTTCAAACATCTAACACACTTACTGATGAGAGCAAATGATGTTTGTAACCACAGACTTGTCAGACAAAGTTGGGGATCTAGCATGTGCATCTTCATTTGATTTTGGGTGCAATTTTAGAGGCCACACTGAAAATCTGGCCCTCTGGAAGTAGTTGTTACTGTTATCTTGGCTTCATAACAGGGTTGTGGAAACTTAGGCAATCTGTATTTCTTGGCTTGGAATCAAAAGATTAATTTCCATCCCGGTATTAGTTGCTACTTTTCACCTTGAAAAGTCCTGTTAACACAGCTTGAACCCTATATGGCCACACTGGAGCTGTTACTACTGTTCATGGATAATTTCTCTTTGGTGGTTGACACAAATGCAGTCCATGCTTGGTTCATGAGCTCCATGCCTCTGACTATAGCCACTATGCCATAATGATTGTCTGTGCACTCTATATCCATTTCTATTCTCTGAAATAATCTCTGATTGCCGTCTAGATGCTAATTAGTTCCAGTCCCTTCTCCTAGCAAGTGCAATTATCTGAGTCATCTTCCTATTGATCACATCCCTTTTGGATGTTTGGATTCAGATGATTTAGTCTAATGTACCAGCTATATTTGAGTAGCCACATAGCAGGAGTCTCTTCAGATATATTTTATAGACATTTCTATAAACCAGGCAGCCAGGAACTCCTGAGTACTCACTCTGACTTTGCCACTGACTTACTAAGTAGCCTTGGGCAGGTCACTTAACTTATGAGGTCTTCATTTTTCCCAATCTGTTAAATGGAGTATTCGGATTATTTAATGTTTGTAAAGTACTATGAAAATATAAATGCCAAGTTCACATGCTATTCCTCCCTCAGAGGGGTAATGTGGGATGGGCTACAAATCAAGAGTGACAGAGTTTTACATTAAATAGATTAGTTTTAAGTGAGACATGTTATTCTAAAATGACAACTTTTAGGCCTAAATTACAGTTGACCTTTTCCTTTTGCAGCTCTGTGTAAGGGCTTGCCAAAGTACTCATCTTTGCCCTAGGTCCAAGCAGGGTCTAACAACACCGTTACAGTTCTGAAAGGATGAATGGGGAAAGGAGCAAGACCAAGACCTCACAGCTTGCATTTTTGCAGCATGATGGCTGTCTGGGAGTGAATGCATGCTGCACCCTGTTTAAGGTATCACTGCCTCCACTCTGCCAGCACCTGGGGACATCAACTGGTACAGAGCCCTTCTCTACTCAGCCCACTGAGGGCTTAACAGCCAGAACCTTCATGATTATCTCAGTTAATTGAATTTTGTTATGATTTGTACAATTAATGCAGAATGTGAGCTCTGCAGAATCCCCTTGGAAAATTAAGAACAAATTAATATAATAATTGTTTTTTAAGCAGGATTGGGAGAGTGCCATGCACATATCAGTGATCTTGTGTTTTTATACATGTGTACTTTATTAACAAAATCTATACTCAGGGGAGAGGGGAAAAAAGCCCTTGTCATAATCACTTCTGGTTTTCTTCTACTGAGCCAGAACAAATATTTCTATGTACATCAAAAATGACAAGGCAAATGTTTACTTTCCTATGTTTGAGCTGCTCACAAAATAAAGGCTACATGTAAAACAACAACTCAGAATGTTAATACAGCATGAGCTTTCTGAAGAATCGAAAGAAGAGCAATTACCTTCATACAACAACATCCTTACTGTGTGCATGTAGGTTTTGCTGACAGCTAAGCATTCAGAAACTCGATCTCTGTAGTCCCTGTAAACCTTCAGTTTGATCCTATTAAAGTTGCCCTTAATGCTGAGTTACAGGAAATCAAATGTATCCTTTGTTCACACTGGCTTTGATAATTGCAGGAAATGTTTGGATGTAAGCCAGTTAAGATGGAAGCTCGTGTACTGTATAGGAATGGTCAAGATGGTCCATATTGTTATGGTATTACATATATGTAATATAAAAAAGACAGAAGGATAATCTATAGTTAGGTAGTATTCCAAGACATGCTTGTGAAGGAGACGGAGCTGATCAGCAATCATTTAGCAGTACGGTAGGTGATGAGATTACAGTTGTCTGGCTATATTGGATTATTGGAATATTTATGTATATGTTAATTTAGTTCAGAAGTTAGGGCTGCTAGGAAGCAAGCAGAAGGCAATACAGTGGCTAATGTTAAGCAACTTCCCAGTGAACATGTGGGGGTGTGAGGGCATTATAAAGAAACGGTGCTTGAGCTATTAGCTACTTCTAGGTAGCTAGCCAAATGGTTTTGCCAGTACTGGGAGACAAAAGATCCAAAGGACATTAAATAGTTAAAAAGACACTCTAGAGCAGCAATGGGCAACCTGGGCTAGTGAGTGGGCCACATGAGAGGTCCACCTTTATTTCAGTGAGCCACAAGACAGTCAAAAGCAAGACAGTCTCCCGGGATAGAGCAGTTTTGCTAACTGCATTTGAGCACCTAGAATTTGTGGGGTGTGCCAATTGAACCATGCACCACTTTGATTGGTTGCAGAGGGAGTGCATGGCTCTCACAGTCACTGTTGCATGCAATCCGAATGCACCTCTCTTCATGGGCATTTGCTTTATGTGAGTGTCACCACCAGTAGGAAAAAAACTATGCAGAAGGAAACCAGCAGAATCTGGCAACTCTGGGCGTGGGAAAAGGCAAACAAAATGTCTCACATGCATCACATAGAACCCTGTTGGGCCACAAAAGGCCTGTGAGTCTTATGCTGCCACCATTGCTCTAGAAAGAGGGCATGGAGCTGTTCAGGAGAAATAGGCTGACATTGACTATGACTATACTAGTGATTGTACACGTGTCCAAATACATGATTGTACCATAAATTACTAGGGTACATCTACACAGCAGGGCTAAAGTCAAATTAAACTATGCAACTTCAGCTACATCAATTGCATAACTTAAGTCGAAATAGCTTATCTTGGCTTTAGGTGCTGTCTACACAGAAGGAAGTTGAAGGAAGAACACTCTTCCTTCAACTCCCTTACTCTTCTTGAAATGTGGGTTACCATGAGTTGGAGTAAGAAGTCCTCCAGCTCAATATTATTTCGAAACAAAGGCTTGTGGTATGGACACACTTTTTGTTATTTTGGAATAACCTCAGTTATTCCGAAATAATGATGTAGTATAGACGTCCCTCTATTGTCCTCACTTAAATCTCTGCACATGTCTGAAAGTGAATAGAAGGCTAGTAAGCTAGCATGTCTGAAGGATGTGGGTAATTGTACAGGGCATCTGTGGCACTGCCCCATACATGTGCCAGTTTGCAGTGTGGGTGGGGGCAAAAGGCACATAACAAAGTCTTGAGTTTCCATAGTTCTCCACTCTCCTTTAGCCTTATAAATGTTACATAATGTGCATCTGGCAACAGTTATATGCTGTGCTTTAGCCACATTACCATCCAGATGAGTGCACAGGAAGCACAAATGCGATTTCAGCCTATCAAATTCACACCCCATGGCCACTCTATAGCTACAGAGCTTTTAAATGAGTTCACTTCTCACAGTGTCATTGGTGTCAGAGTACAGTTTCATGAGCCATATGGAGACTCCTAAAATAACTGTAAGACACACCTTACAGAACAATATCACGTGTGGGGAATAAAGTCCTTTCCTTCCTCCCATTAAGTACACTCTCCTCAGCACCCTGGCCTCACAACTCTTTCCAGTGTTTTCCAGATGTGTATTAAGTCTTGCACACACAAATACTGGATTGCATATATTTTTGAGTAGCCATACTGTGTTCACATATGCCATTCTGGCACCAGGTATAGCACTATGTACACACATATACCCTTTCCTCACTGCTGCTGCTATGTGACACTGGTTCTACCATTTGAAGGTTGGCAGCCCAGGGCTCTGTGCATCACAGAGAAATGCTCTAGGATCAGCTTTGCTTGTGTGCTGTTGGTACCAGCCCCTGCCTTAACACATTTTTCAGTGGTAGTTCCTGATCACATCGCCCCTCACCGTTACTCATTGCAAAACTGAATGGAAGACACAGGAGAATGGATGATACCCTAGTTCTGCGTCTGCTCCTAATTGCTGGTTGAAAATGTTGGCAATTTTTTTTGGACAAAATTTGGTTTGCAACTAAATGAAAATTATTTTTAAAAATTTGGGTTTTAACAATTTTTTGGCAGAAATGTTTCAGTTTTTTGCAATTGAAAACTGAAAAAAATGTTTTGGTTTTTTTTTTTTTTGATAAGACAAAGATATAGCACATCAATAATTCTGGCCTACTCTAATTCGGAGTCTAGAATTTTGGGGTTGCAGGTACGAAGCTGTTGTCATTCCAGTCATTGAAACTGATGTGGCTACATCTACACTGGCAGCTTCTTGTGCAAGAACTGTTTTGTGGAAGAGTTCTTGCACAAAAAGTCTTCCACAAGAGCGCGTCTACACTGGCATGTGCTTTTGCGCAAGAGATGTGCTTTTGCGCAAGAGCGTCTATGTCAGTGTGGACACTCTCTTGAGCAAGAAAGCTCTGATGGCCATTTTAGCCATAGGGGCTTCTTGCACAAGAAATTCATGTTGCCTGTCTACACTGCCCTCTTGCGCAAGAGCTCTTGCACAAGAGGGCTTATTCCTCTTGGGGAGAAGAATAACTCTTACGGAAGAAGCCCTGTTTTCCGATGCTAGACTGTAAATTTACTCGCGCAAGAACGTGCATGCAGTGTAGACACCCGGCAAGTTTTTGTGCAAGAACAGCTCTTCTTGCGCAAGAAGCCGCCAGTGTAGACGTAGCCATAGTGTATGTAGCAGTGTTCCTGAAAGATGATTCCATTTATTTATTTTTTGCATACTGCACTTTTATGGGAGAAGCATCCCTCTCTGATTTATGATAAGCAAGTGTCATTTAGCAATTTATGTTTCAATTCATATGAGAATGTGGCAGAATGAGTCACTGCATTCTCCCTCTCATGAGATTCTTTCTTTCTTTCTTTCTTGTTAACCACACTAAAACACATTGCATCCTTTATGTAGAGGAAAATGTAATGGGTCTTACAGGCTAGCTGGAACACAGACGTGCTTTGAGAAAGGGTGGTGTGGGAAATGGAAAGTGAAAGAAGGTGTGTTTGGGTGTTGACTCTTGGCATCTCAAGCAAAGATGGGATTACCATAGGAGGGTGTTTGCTGCATTACAGAACTATTGACTTTTAAGACAACAGCGTTGCAAAATATTAAGAAAACAGTATTATCAACCTTTACCCTTCAAAAATGAGTTAGCCTGCCCCAGTCCCATTTCATGAGATATTTTAAATCAGTGAATTTTGAGTTCTATTTTTTGAGTCTTTAGGGATCATGTTTTCAAACTGTTCTCTGCAACCTTGAGGGCTAGAAACTTCCTCTAAAAATGAAAGCTGACATTCTCACACAAATAACAGGACTTCAAGAGACAGAGCTATGAGAAAAACACCAAATATTGCAAAAGTTGGAATAAAATCATGATTGTTGGCAACACTGACACAATGAGGTCTTATTTTATTCATTCAAATACTCCTGAAGCTATAATTTTATAGGTAGGTTTGACAGGATTAGATTTTTATTTGAAAACTCTGTAAATGTCAATTTCATTGTACTCACAAAAACTGGAGGAAAATATATATACCAATAATAATCAAAATTTATGGATAGGGAAACAAAGTACTTCTGGAGAACTTATTAGAGTTTGATTTAAAGATACTTCATATATTTTGATATATACTGTTTACAATTTCTGTAAATCATGTAAATCTTTAAATTGTGACTTGAGGACTTCAATAACTCAGATAGGCGATGTCTACACTGCACTGTAGTTTGAAATAAGATACGCAGTTTGAGCTGTCTACACAGCACCAAATTTCAAAATAACCCACTACTCTGAAACATCCCTTATTCCTTGTGGAAGGAGGTTTACAGGGACATCGGAATAGTGAGGCAAAATAATGGGTTTGCTGTTAAGATGTGGGATAGCTATTTTGGGATACTCCAGTATCCTGAGATAGCACTGCAGTGTAGATGTAGCCTTAGAGGCTGTGGGTTTATTATAGAGTGGATGAGTGAGGCTCTGTGGCCTGCAATGTGAAGAAGAGCAGACTAAATAATCATCATAGTGCCTTCTGGCTTTCAAATACATGAGTCTAAAAGCTACACATTTTTAACTTTTTGATTCTCAACTTTTACTGCTTTTAAATAATTATTGTCTGACCTCCCTCATTTCTCACATCTGTGAAAATTAAAATAGATATAAATGAAAAAGCTTAAAAATAAATGCTGGCATTATCTGTCAAATTTACAAAAAAAATTGAAATCAAATTCCGTCAAGCCTATTATAGGTTTGAACTAATTAGTTTAGAAAAACAAATATACTAATTACTTACCATCTGAAGAGAACCCACTACCTTCTGAGGCATCCTTAACTTCTCTGCAGTTTTTAGAGCAATAATAAAATTTAAACAACAATAACTGTAGAATAATTTGCATAAGTTTTTTCTGGGTAGCCCATTTTACTTCTAGATTGAACCCTATGTTCATTTATATTTGGTATAAATAGGAGCTGGTACCAATTGGTAGTTATACCAAAGGGAGGTTTCCTGGTCTAGATAAGACACTCTTAGCATATGTCTATTTACCCCAAATCCTTAGAATTACAGTCTGTTTATTATAGTAATTAAACTTCTATTATATATTTTTTTACAAAGCACAAATTTCAATAGCCAATCTATCTTTGAACAGAACACACTAGGGGGCTGCCCTCTGCTTGCTATACTCACCCCCCCCCCCCACCACTTTCATGGCCAGAGACCTGATGACATCAATCTGTCATGCATCAGGAAAACCTTATATATATATATATATATACATATATATACAGCGTAAGGTTAAAGCAAGGCAAAGTTTAAGTATGGATTTATGGCTAAGGAAGGATTATTTGCCCTTGGGAGGCAAGGTAAAAGTCTCCTGAAATTTCTTTAACCTTCTCAAACATTTTATAACATAAGTAACTAAAATACACAATGCACTTGGGCTGCAACATTAAGGAACAAAATAGTTTGTAACAACTAATATTAAAAAGAAGTTACAATAATATTATGAATATCACTTTTGTCTCAGTATTAAGGTCTCTTTCCACATATTATAGGACTTTTGCTTGTTTGTTAGCAATACATCTAAGTTTATATTGTGGTTCTATATTTATACAAAAGCACAAGGAATACAAAAATCCCAGAGAAGGTATCACATGAATGTATTGTGTTGTAACAGACTAATCAGTACCATAGGTGGATAAGGTCGTGGAGCAATCTAATACACAAGCTTTCAGCTAGGGAGACCTGAGGTTGATGATGTTTTAGTTCACAAGCAAAATTAGCATGAAAATTTTATTAAACTAGTCCTTAGTAGAAATTTGTATACATTCCATTGTAGGGTTAAGAGAGATCAAGTTTGAGGATTAAGTTTTATAATATCTCTTTGTATTGTGTATGGCTCTAGTCAAGAAAGGCTCTGATTCTGCCAAAATGTGAAACCCTCTGCTTACTCAGAGTAGCATACTGCTCTGTCCCCTGCTTGTAGTGGTTAGGCCACTTAGGCTACGTCTAGACTGCAAGCCTCTTTCGAAAGAGGCTTTTTCGAAAGATACTTTCGAAAAAGCCTCTTTTGAAAAAGAGCGTCTAGACTTCAACCAGTACTTTTGAAAAAGCAATCTGCTTTTTCGAAAGAGAGCACCCAGGCAGTCTGGATGCTCTTTTTTGAAGAAGCACAGTTTTCATTACATAGCGCCTTTTTTTGAAAGAGCACTTTCGAAAAAAGGGGTTATTCCTCATAAAATGAGGTTTTCTGTGGTCGAAAAAACTGCCACGTTCTTTTGATTTACTTTCGAAAGAACCCGGCAGCAGTCTAGATGCAGGGGAAGTTTTTTTTTTTTTTAAAAGGCCACTTTTTTCGAAAAAACCCTGAAGTCTAGACACACCCTTAGAGGTTTATGAGCATGCTATAACCATGATTAAGAGATATGTATGTGTCTTTTAGTGGATGCAATAGAAACACATGCATAAAGATCCAGAGGTCCCAGATTTGATTGGAATGGGACTATTCACCATGTGTAAAATTAAGCATGCATATAGAGTTTTCACAGGATCGTGGACAAAATCATTAGGTAATGATGGGTGATCCATCCCCTTAAGAGTAGTCATCGATTGAAGTCAGAATATCCCTGTCATATTGCATGGCCTTTTAAGATTTTGAGAGATGTGATATACCAAGGTCAGTGAGATGTTGGAAGAGAAGAAATGGTTACGAAGTGTTTTTCAGGAATTCTGTTACTATGTCTTTAAGGGCCTGATATCAAAAGCCTTGCAGAGTGGGTAAGGCAAGGCTCTATCTCCCAGCCAATTAGAATGAATTCAATAAGGGGAGCACCGTATATTTAGCCTCTTCCCACATCACAAGGCAGGAGAGGATTGTGTACAGGATTCTCTGAGCTGGAAGGCTGACTGGGAAAAAGGGGCCAGCTAAAGGTGGAGTTAGTTAAGGCCCAACACCACCTTAAATCAAAGCACCACCTTGATGGAGAAAAGCTGTGGGAACACTTATCCTGAGGCATGAGTCACTGCAATCTTGAACCACAGCTCCTGTCCTGGTGTGTGAGTGAACTGCTTAACCCATACCCTGAGCTCCACAGAGGAGAACCAGGTAAATAGCTCTTTGAAGAGGGGAAAACAGCCTGCCTGAATCACAGCCTTGTTTCCTGGAGGAGAAGGGCTGAAGGAACTTCTGTTTAAAAGAGGGTATTACTAACTACCTGAATCACAGTCCCAGCTCTTGGAGGACAGAGACAGAGGGATTATCTGAAATACAGTCCAGCTTAGAGGTAGCTCATCAGTAGCTAGCTGGGGGAAAAGCCATGAGCAGCCATAACTCCAAGGCAGGAGAAGCAGTGCTTAAAGATCTGTGGACAGAGCTGACAAGCAGGGAAAGATAGAAGTAGCCCAGGAAACCAAAACATGTCTAGTTCTTCCTTTTCTGGGGGACTCTTTCCTTAACCTGAGAAGGGGACCTGGACTGTGAGCAACTTTGCTGGAGGGTTAGGACACATAAGAGGCTTACTGTTGTTGAACCAAGAGAAGCTGTCAGAATGGAACAACTCCTGCAATTTAATATGCTGAGATCAGATGATTCTCTGGTGGTGAGTGTACACCATAAGATATTACTGAAATTTATAGTAATCTATCATTCTCCAGTAATCTGCTCCTAAACATTTCTAGATAATAGTTAGAAAATTTATAGTAATTTATTTAACTCAGTCTTACAGTAAAAATTAACCCATCAAATAGCATTTTTATGGGGAAAATGAAAGCATACATATTCATATAGGAGTGTTTCATTATTATGGAGAAAAACATACCCGAACCTAACTAAAAAGTAAAGAAGTAGAGAAATGCTAAAGGAAGTTATACAAATGTTTACTGTCTAAAACAGCAAAAAAGTAGGTGCAAAGGAAAGAGGGTGTCTCTGTTCAATGCCAGTACAGATATTTTTCTTACAGGCTTATTTGCTCTTTGATCCTATTGAATATGTTATATATAAGCACAGTATGTAAATCTCATTGATTGGATGTGTCTAAAAAGGCTTACCTAACAGCTCAGCAGATTGACAGTGAACTGCCAAAGGTAAAAACGGTTTTTTGAATCCTGTCCAAAATATAGTTAATATAAATTCAAAAGAAGACTGGAGAGGAAACAAAACACCACCATATTATTAGTATGGGAAATACATTACTTAAAAATCATCTGTTTTTTGTATTTATTGTCTGTTTGTCTTAATGGTTGCATATTCACAAAGGAAATATTTTCATTTTAATACACTATTGAGATGCTTTATGAATAAGGTTTATTGTTGAATATTCTTTAGGGAAAGTTTGGGCTTTTAGTGAAATATGCATAAATAGCATTTTGGATATGTGACCCACATAATCATACTTGTCCTAAGAGGCTAGGTATGAAAATCCTACTATTCAGAATAATTAAACTCACCTCCCTAGCCTTATTTCTCATTAATTCAATATTCTTTTATAAACTAAAGCTCCCACAACAGCTTTAGTAATCAACCTCTCAGATTTATGTGCTATTTTTATGCTAGTATTGTTTTATAAGACGAGGTCCTTGATCTATTGCCAGGTAACTGTTTCAGTCTTTTCTAGCATCCTGCTAATCCTGTACATTAATTTATTTTTAATTGAGTAACTTCATTATTCAGAAAATCCCTCTTGTGCTACTTATGAAAACATTGCCAGATATTTTATACAAGCAATGATTTTAATATAATCACATTCTGTACCCTCCCCCGCCCCCATCTTCCAGACTCACCCAACCCCCTCTTGAAGTTCTTCAGGTAGAAATAGAAAAGAAGCACTCTGGTGCAGTTATATTAGCCATTATTACTGGGCAGGAGGACTATGCCATCTGAAAGATTTCAGCTAACAAGATAACTCACTGCTATAAACTATGTAGCACTTTAAAGACTAACAAGATGGTTTATTAGGTGATGAGCTTTGGTGGGCCAGACCCACGAAAGCTCATCACGTAATAAACCATCTTGTTAGTCTTTAAAGTGCTACATAGTTCTGTCTTTTGTTTCAGCTAGACCAGACTAACACGGCTGCATCTCTATCACTCACTGGCATAAAGGTATAATAATGCTTACATTATAATAAATAGGGGTATTGAAGTCTAAGAATGTTCTAGATGAGCACTGAACCTAGTGTGACACTTCAGGAGCATGTGAGAGAGAAATTACAGTTGTGTAGGAGAAGAAATGAGTTAGATACTCTTAAACTGGTTCTCTTAAATGGCACTGTAATCAGAGTTACCATAAGAGATACAAATGATTCCTTAATTATTGTAAACAGTGACTACAATAAGTGTGTTTATCAGGTGAAGTCAAGGGAGTATTGGAGAGGGAACCAATACAATGGTTTGGCATCCTTTTCATGTCCAAATTTTATTGGTCTGAATGTTCATGTACTTCCTGCCTAGCGTAATTCAGTTTCCTATGCTTGGAAATCTTTTTTACAGCTTACAATGCTGCAAGACTGAAATCCACCTAGCATGTGTGCTCCAAATTATGTGGCTACTTAGGGACAGATTCTCAACTGATGTAAATCAGAATAGTTTCATTGTGGGAGAACTGTTTTATCCAGATGAGCAGCTTCCCATCAAAGCTTTTCATTCCAAAGTGAAAGCCAGAGTTCCTACACTTCATCTCCCCTTTACTCTCTGCTTTAGGAGGAACCACGTCTGCTCTGGTTACAGATTACTGACAAATGAAACGTCCAGAAGTTTTGATGGCCACCAATGTTTTTAAAATTATTATTTCTAGTTAACAACAAACATTTGTGCTACATGCATGCATGTGCATACACTTCTCCCATCATGTTAGGATGGCTACTTTGCCATTTAACATTGTTGCAACGAGAGTCCTCAAATTTTAACAGGCCAAACCAAAGACAACTGAAGAGGTATTCAACATCCATTCTATCCAATATCTGTCTGGAATGGATGCTCACATGACCTAAGATTGTGTCTTGTGGTTCTCCTGAGTGTTAAAAGATGGGTTACTTACTACTGAGAATATAAAACATGGAGGGAGATAAAGATCCATGAATAGTAGCCTCCTGTAGTGTATACAGGCCTTTTATATTAGGATCCCCTTTTAGGGCCTGACTCTTCACCACAGAGTATGTAGAGAAGAGGGAAAAGGAAAGACATGGCCATGTATGCTATCTAAGCCATCTACTTTATGGCTTGCATGAGGGCACAAACAGACAGTGTCTGAGAACATGAGAGCTGATCTGCAGCTCTGTTGTGGACAAAGTGGTAACTAAGGTGATAGGTAACAGCCAACATGGATTTGTAAAGAACAAATCACGTCAAACCAATCTGATAGCTTTATTTGATAATAAGTCTTGTGGTTAAGGGAAAAGCAGTGGATGTGGTATACATAGACTTCAGTAGAGCATTAGATATGGTCTCACATGATCTTGTTATCAATAAACTAGGGAAATATAATGTAGACCGGGCTACTACAATGTGGGTGCATAACTGGTTGGATAACCATTCTCAGAGAGTAGTTATTAATGGTTCACAGTCATGCTGTAAGGGCATAACAATTGGGGTTCTTCAGGGATCTGTTGTGGGGCCGGTTCTGGTCAATACTTTTGTCAATGACTTAGATGATAGCACAGAGAGTATACTTATTAAGTTTGCAGATGCAACCCCTCCCAGCTTGGTATCAAGTGCTTTGGAGGATAGGGTCATATTTCAAAATGATCTGGACAAACTGGAGAAATGGTCTGAGGTAAATAGGATAAAGTTTAATACAGACAAATGCAAAGCACTCCACCTATGAAGGAAAAATCAGTTTAGCACATACCGAATAGGAAGTGATTGTCTAGGAAGGAGTACTGCTGAAAGGGATCCAGGCGTCATAATGGACCATAAACTAAATAGCTAAAAAGGCAAACATGCTTCTGAGATGCATTAGCAGGAGTGCTGTGAGCAAGACACGAGAAGTTATTCTTCCACTCTACTCTGCACTGATTAAATCTCAGTTGGAGTATTGTATCCAGTTCTGGGCACCAGATTTCAAGAAAGATGTGGAAAAATTGGAGAAGGTCCAGAGAAGAGCAACAAAAATCATTAAAGGTCTAGAGAACATGACCTATGAAGGAAGACTGAAAGAATTGGGCTTGTTTAGTTTAGAAAAGAGAAGAATGAGGGAGACGTGATAGCGGTTGTCAAGTATCTAAAAGGGTGTTACAAGGAGGAGGGAGAAAAATGGATCTCCTTGGCCACTGAGGATAGAACTAGAAGCAATGGGCTTAAATTGCAGCAAGGGAGGCTTAAGTTGGACGTTAGGAAAAACTTCCTAACTGACAGGGTGGTTAAACACTGGAATAAATTGCCTAGGGAGGTTGTGGAATCTCTATCACTGGAGATATTCAAGAACAGGTTGGATAGACATCTACAGGAATGATCTAGTTGGTGCTTGGTTCTGCTGTGAGGGCAGGGGACCGAAACTGATGATCTCTCAAGGTCTCCTCCAGTTTTAGTATTCTATGATTCGTTCCTCCAAACCGTAGAGTAACATATATAACCAGAAGTCTGTAGTTGTGCATGTTCACCTATATGTGGAATTAGACCAAAGGGGAGGAAGGAAGGCAGGGAACACAAATTCTAGGTTCAACTGATAGCTTAAATTGGACTAATTCATTACAGAAGAGTACACCTAGCTTTTCTCCTTTTGCATATTGCAATCACCAATTGCATTCTCACTGCTTTTCTCCCTGGATGGCTCTATATGAGCAAATCTTTATTTACAGTGTTGGGGTTCATGATATAACTGAGTGTCTGCTGATGAAGTATCCCATTGTATATTGAGATGTTCAGAGAATTTTATTGTTAGTGTTAAATACTCTTTGATTTTCATTACTTTTTCCTATGGACTTCCGATGATGGTGCCTCTGTGCAATATAAACACTTCCTCAGCATGTGAATTATTTACATCATGTTCTAACTTATCACTATTATTCAAAGTGAGGAAGGAATTTCTTTCCAGATCAGATTAGCAGGAATCTTGGGGGTTTGTTGTTTTCTTTCTCTTTTTCTTTTACTGCAGCATGGGCAATCATCTGGATAGATCTCACTAAGCTAATTCCCAGCCTTTTTGAGGGCTGAAATATTTGGTCTAATTTTTGTTGTTGGACTTGGTGTGGGGACAGGGCCAGAATATCTTTTTGTGGGCCCGCTGCCAAATATATTTTTGGGCCCCCAAGTAGTCATTATCGGCCCCTTCTAAGTGAGAGCCTGGTGTGGCTACTGAGTCTCAGGCATTTTTCAATTTTAATCACACACCTGAGCAAGCTTAAATGTACTGCTACACACCGCTTCCTCAGCTCCCAGTTTTTCCTCATTGAGCTATATGCCTTTCTGGGGTTACCAGTGTCCACGGTGAGCAGAAATTTCCTAGTGATCAGGAGAAGCTTCCCACAGATTCATCTCCTTTCTTATCTAGACATTCTATAGCCATGTCTCCAGGATCACCTTATTTCACTATGTGGTCCTGATCTCAGCTCAGTAAAGTTCCACAGCCAGCAGCTACCTGATCATTTCTGACAAATCCCTACCCCAGCATCCAGTAAAGTGGAACAGTTTTCAGTTTGTGTGATTGGATCCAGATATCCTCCATAGTGTAAGACTGTTTTACATAATGAGGAAAAGTTGAGGAGCCTTTGTTCTTTTTTTCTCCACTCTCTTTTTTCTGTGGAGAAATCATCAATGCAATTTTACTATCTTTTTAAGAAAAGAAAACTAAAAAAATTGGCAATGGTGGTTGAAAATGGCACTGAGAAGCACAGAGCTGCAGGGAGGAAGAGAGAGAAGCAGGGCCCTTCTGAGTTTGGACGTGGTGCTAGGGAAGAAATGGCCCAATAGTAAATATTCCCCTCTGTAGGGATGGTGAGTAGGAAGTCAAATTGGATGAGCTTCTGATCCCTTCTTGAATTGGAGACTTATTTTTTTTCAAACATTCAGCTGTGTTATGTTTATATTTCAGGAGAAATGAAATTCCTATTGCAAAAGTGCCACAGTGAATCGAATTAGGTAAAATGTTTGAACAATGAAGCAATCTGTGTTATTTTTTTTCTCATTGAGTTTTGTTCAATTTTTCTTTTAAAAATGATTCATCATCTTTGTGCTCAGAGACAAAGCATTGTACACTGTACTTGCCTTCTCCACAATAATTACAGACTAGTCTATTTTAAAACATTAGATGCCTCTTTTCAAGCTTTTGTTAATACACTGATTACATTTAAGCATATCGGTTCACCAGAAAACTGTCAGATAAACAGTAGAACCTAGTTACAGTGTGGCTCAGTTTATAGTTCAAGTTGGAAATAACTGCTAGGTAAGCAGGACAACATTTTGGTAAGATTAATTAAAAACTTTAACCTGATTGCAGAACTAGTTCAGGTACCTTGCCACCATTATCTTCCCCTCCTCTCACACTTGTGCTGTGCTGAGGCTGAGTGCATAGGGATAGTTTCTTCAAATAGCATTAATTCAAGCTTTCCTTCCCCCTCTCTCCAGAGCTGACCCCCATGTTGGATTGGGAACATGCCCCTTACCCTAGCTATCCTGACTTCTCCCCTCCTTTGTTCTGGCCATACCAACTTCACCATGTGAGATGTCCGTGCAGAGTTTGTGTGTGAGGGTGGAGTGGGGTGAGGCCAGGTAACTGAAGCATTACTAACCTCTTCTCTGCAACCTTGTTTCCCTATGATCAACATGGTGTTGTTTCCTTCCAGGTCATACTCTGTAGTGGATATCTAGGCCTCAATAGCAGTTGGATATTGAGTAAGAAAGATTATTGCCCCAAACCCCCTAATTTACAATGATTAAGAAGATGGAAAGCATCAGGAACACTGATTCATTGTGATAGGTCAAACCCAGAACTACAGATTTTTAATCCTACAGTTTAACAGATTTAAAAAAAGATTCCTGGACCCTAAAGAGTATAAAGTTCCATCAATCTATGATTCTTGTCACCCAAGGATCTGAGTCCTCCTTTGTGTTAGCAGGTCCTCTGTGAGTACTTTACATCAGAATATAGTCTTTCACCTGTAGGAATGCTGGGGGTTAGAAGTGTTTTGGAGAGATGTAGTTTTTATATGAGAGGCTGATGGGACTATTGCTTTTCTCCCGGCCCTTCCTATTGTTTTAACTTTTCACGATAGAATGTTAGCAATAGGTATGTATATATACATTGGGAAAAAAAAAAAACCCGTTGAAAGAAAGTAAAGGTCTTGCATGCCAATGGAAACACTAGAAGTAAATTGGCCTATGAAAATTTAATTTAGTCCTCTTGTGCATTTGTATTCTGATATTCTTTAACTGCATAATCACATACTCACTCCCCCTCCCCCCATACTTAAATTGCTGCAGTGGTGCAGCTGCAGCACTTCAGTTAAGATGCTACTATACTGAAGGGAGAGCACCTTATGTTGGCATAGTTAATCCATCTCTGTGACTATGACTACACTGCTGGTTTTTTTGCAGAAGAGGATATGCAAATGCAAGCAATTTCAAAAGAAGTTTTGATGATAAAAAGCCCCGTGTAGACCAGGCCATTTGTCGGAAACCCCCCCTCTTTCGCAAGATGCCTTATTCCTCAAAAATCAAGGTTTACAGGATCTTGCGAAAGAGGATTTTTTTCCCCTACGAATGGCCCCATCTACACGGGGCTTTTTATCGGCAAAACCTCTTCCGCAAAAAGAATCAGAAGATATGCAAATGTGAGCATGATTTGCATATCCTCTTCCTCAAAAAAAGGCAGTGTAGCCATAGCCTGTGAGAGGTGGTAGCTATGTCAACAGGAGAAACCCTTCTATCAATATATATTACTGTTTGTATCAAGGGTTAGCTGGGTATAACTGCATCACACAAGTGTAGACTTTTCCATCAGAGTAACCTGACTATAGCCTCTTTCCTTAGGCTCATCAACCCAGTATCCTGCTTAAGAACTCCATTCAGTCAGTCCTAGTCTCCTCTCAAACCCCTTTGTGCCAGTTCATTTCCAGAGTGTCCATGTACAAGCAGTTCCAGTCACTCCTCATCTTTACTCAGTCTTTCTTCTTTCCACTGAACCCAATTTTCTGGCCCAGGCAGTCCCATTCTCCCTCAGAAGTCTCTTTTGTACCAATCTATTCCCTTCTCCAGCCACCCACTGCCAAACACTGCCAAAATACCTAACTCCTGTACTGGTGGATGGATAATAGGGTACTTGTTTCTATGCTTGCTAAATCATTAGCATTTCTGATAGGAAAGATGTCTTGCAATGACTGTTCTTTGCCCCTTTTTTCTTGAGTGTTTCTCATTATTTCATTGCAAATCTGATTCTGTGTTGATCATTTAATTAGTTTGTATATGCAATATAGCTCTTGTTTAATTTAACTGCCAACATAAGAGTGCACTTTACTCTGTATGGTTGTAGCTAAAAATAAATGTACCTAAAATGTAAGTGATCTTTGGGCTGAAAATGAGACGTTTCAAATTGTGTGTTCTGATTATCTCAGCTGAATACTAAATTAGACTACTCTGGAATTTGAGATTTGGGCAGGTATCCAAAACAAACATACACCTCTTCCTCCAATATTCTGGTAATGCCTCAGGCCCCATTATAGATGACTTTCTTTTCACATGCTGAATGGAATACCATTTCCGCACAGATGCAGCACACAAGCAGTGAAACACATTCTAGGGAATGGTAAAATGTGGAGGTCACATCTTCATTAAACAATGAGGAACCGCTCCCTGAACTTCTCAATCAGACCAGTCCAATGTAGAATTTAACTGGGTGCACCTATGACCCCATGGTCTAGAATTAGAAGATTGACTACAGGGCAATGTCGGCAGAACCTGAAGTGAATCCAAATTCTAGTTCATTCTCGTTCACACAGGAGAGATGGGCAGGGCTCATAAGACATGCATATTAAAATGTAGTCTTCCATGTAGTCTGGCATATTACCCATTGGAGTAAAGAAAAAACATCTAGCAAGCATGGGGGACCCGGGGCAGTCGTCCCTAATTCAGTGATTGCCTGAGAAGGCATAGAAGGAAATGCATACTATGGGACTAGGTTGCCTTCCCTCCCCCCCATCTACTATGTGGAAGATTGTTTCCATTCTCCACTCCATTCCATTGCTCACTCCACAGAAGATCATTTATACATACTAAATAGGGTTAGCTCCTTCATTAAGATAAAGAAGTATGTTGACAAGTTTTCAGACCTGTCCCTGGTATTAGGTTGGTCTGCTTGAAGATACTTTCATGATACCTCTGGTGAGGAATATCAAATGGATGCAGAAGAAAGTGAAGCAAGAACTTGAGTTTATTGTCATGAAAGGAGTGCAGTGAGTTCACTCCTGAGAATTAATTACACCTACTTCACCAGAGCCATCTAGAGAGGACCGTCTACCATATAAAATTGGTTGTCACAGATTTTCTTGGAGGACCTCAAGTGATGGGTAGAATCTTTTCTAGCTGCCTGGCAGGGTGGAGTTCAATGTTGAAGTGAATTGTCATCCATTGTGGTAGGTTCTGGTCTGGTGAGTGGGTTAAGAAAAGGTCCAAGGTAAGGTCCATATATGGCAATGGGCATAAGTCTTCTGCAATACAATAGCATCTGTAGTAAGTTGAGGGTCAGTAATATGGAGTCAGTAGGACCGAATAAAGGCCTGTAATATAAAAACAGCAACAGGCCTGGAATCTAGTGAGCAAGATTTTGATTCAGTAACACGGCAGCCAAGGAAGAGGCCCTATTGATAATTGTATGATTGTGTAAGTTAGGTTGAGCATGGAAGAACATAGGGAGGCACTAGGAACGGATTGTGAGCCAGAGGGGAGTAGCAGAACATCTCAATAAGAAATGTCTTGGTACCAACTAACCCCTTCCCCACCCCAAAAAAAAAAAAATAATTGAAATACAGACCTAGATTCAGGACCGGGTCGAAGTTGACAGCATGAAGGATAGTAAGTAAGCCCCCCTTCTATAAGTTCATAGGAAATAGAGGGTGGCAACCTGGTATGTAAGAAGTGATGTAACTTGTTTGCATATGCCTATAAAAGGGCACCGCAAAAGTGAGTGCTGACTGACACTGGATGGAGGCGGAGGGTGTGCTTCATGCACTTTTTTATGTGGAGGCATTACGAAGGCTTACAGAATGCACAGTGGCTTAGCATTGAGACTTTCTGCTAACAACTGTTAAAGTATAGCATTTGGCAATAAACCTGCTCGACTGGTTTCATCCTTGCCTGAATCTGTTGTTTCCGGGGGCTCTCAGAGGTCTACTTTGACCCAAGTGCACGGGGTTTAACGCTTTAGATAGAGGGAGCGCGCGCGCTGCGCGCGCACGCGCACACACACACGTTTATCATTGCCGACTGAGTAGAGGACATGTCAGAAACTCACCAGGACAACCCCGAAACTCTGACTGATGACAGCATCTGTGATGGATAATTAACTAGCTGACTCTAAAGTCATAATAAATGACTCGTGATGAATTTAGGTTATTCTCCTGCTCATGGAATATCCACAGGAAGATTAAAATTCCTTTCAATTTTCCATACAAAAGATTAATCATAAATATATTTTCAAATATTTTTGTCTAATATTCAAAATTTGAGGTGTATTGCTTAGTTGTATTGAGTGAGATTAAACAACACCTTATGTTTTAATACCCTATTTGGATGAGTATGAAAACAATTCCACATGAATATTTGTGTGTTCATGTTTAAATTTATTTTCCAGGAACTGCAGATTATATTCTTTATCCACTGCTGTTGGGGTACTTTCAAAATCTGTTTACCCTTTCAACTAGATGGGCTATAACTACACCACTTCTGAAAACTTTCCCTTAATATTTATTTCTCTGGTAAATTTTAACTTCTGGTGTGATCTTAGTGGCCAGAGAACTGTTTCTCAAAGTGCATGGTTCCACTATCCTTTTTTTTTTTTTTTTTTTTTTTTTTTTTTTTTTTGTATTAATGTCTTCCTGACCTTCCACTTTCAGGGCTGTGAGTTTCAATAACCCATCTAGCAGGCTTGTCTGTCTGAATCATCAGAAAATATTCCTTAGAGTCTTAGAAAGTTTATTTCTCTTACTTAATTGATTTGAGGAACAAAACTTTGGCTCCAAAATGTGGATTTTAAAAATACTTAACCAGGTGCTCAGGGATATTGCTTAGCTGCTGTTGTGCCTCACATGACCTCTCATGGGCTTTATTTTTTGTGTGCAATATTCATCCAGTTCTATAATTAATAACAGAACTATCATCAGCCTTTAATTTTTAAATCCATTCTCTTTCTAGTGTCAGGACTGCACATGCTCACATTTAATATGTTTTAATTGATGTCTACAAACAGCGAACTAGGCTTTGAATCATTCATGGATCGTCTCAATGAAGTCAATTATTTATATCTTAGTTTATTTCCAAATTTAGCTTCCTTTTCCCCTTGTAAACATAACACTTCAAACTCTGTAGGTTGGCATAAGCAAGTTAGTTCCTTACTCAGCCTTTTATAATGTTCAGTCAAAATTAGACCAATGTTTGCTCTGAACAGTAGATGATATAAAGGGGGTGGGGGTAGAAAAAATCTCCTTATGCCATGATCTTCCCCAAATAACATTTATGTGAATTATGTCATTTAGATGTATACTACTGTGTCTGGCCTGTGTTATACCTGAAATCAAAACTCTGTTGGTACAGAGACACTTTTAGTTCAACAGGCCTGCCAATTATGACAACAAGCTTCTAAAATATACTTTTGCCCTGATTTTTTGAGAGTTACTAAATATTGAACAGCTTCCACTTACTTCAGTGAGAAATGGGTCCTCAGCCACTAAAACCCAATTTCAATCTCAACTCCTCCAAAGAAAGCCTTTTTGTGTATTCATTTATGTGCACATTCTAATAGAATCACCACTCTGCATTTTAGTCGGGGGGAGGTTATTTGGCTGGTTGGCCAGAAAGAACAATTCTTGATGGTTTAGGAGGAGGAAGGGAGACCTAAAACTGCTGGAAAGGAGGCCAGTGTGGCGGTTGACTCGTGAGATGTCTGAGAACCCAGGTAGGTGTGGGGAGAAGACAGCCAAGCTAATGTTGCAACTGTTCGGTGGAGGGACTCTCTAAAAGAAGCCATGTAGTGACTTGAAAATGTCTTGGGGAAAGGACTTAATGGAGAGGTGCTTGGTAACTGAGCAAGCTGGGGGTAGTTGGGGATTCCTACGATTGGTACTTCATGGAACCACCCTCCATCATTATAATTTACCTTGCTCCTCATATGTAAAGCTTGGCTGCTAAGGTCCCAGCAATGGAGTTGCTCAAGATGTAGATGGAAAGGGGAGGAATTGGTTGAAGTCCCCCACCTCTGGGGATTGTAATATCCTGGTTAATTATGGGAGAAAACAAGGGAACATAACCTCCACCGTACCTGTTATCTGCTGGGTAGTCTCTGACATAATAAAGTTGTGGCCTGATTAAACACATATTGAAGGTCTCTTCTTCTGTTGGCATACACAGACAATATTTATCAACTCCAAGTGTAATCTAATAGCTCTGGAAACGAGCTTTGGAAGTCTCAAAGAAGGGCTCAAAATGTTGCCCTCACACTCATAATTTTACTGAAGGCAACTGAAACTTCACCCCCCAACTTCTGTAGCTTGGGATAATCCTAGAAAGTATTAATGAGGTTCTCTGAGTGAAGTGACACCTTCAACAAGTATCTTCATTTAAATTTGCCGACTTGAGGTACTAGATTTGGAAATGGGGGGAGGTCTTCTGTATTGCTAACTAACTGAAATAGTTTTAAATGTTTACAATTATTGAGACTAATCTGAACAGTGAATTCTTCATTATATTTAATCTTGTCATTGACAGCACATGTCAGAGAAGGAGGTAGCCACTTTATTTGTTTACAGGTTTCATGATCTACATGTGCAATCTTGGCCTAACTGAAGTTTAATGGCAAATACTATTAGCTTCAATAGGGCCAGGATATTTAATCCGTAATGGGTGTGAGGTCCCCTTTTCTTTTCTAGAATTCCAAATGCAAAGCTCATTTCAGGCCTGAAGTGGGAAAAGGTAGGCACAACATTTCTATGGTTTGAGGATGGTATAGAGAATAAGGAAGTCAACATAGAGGGCTCTCCCTATTTTCCTTACACACATCCAGAGAATCCATTCAAAGATACTTCCTTCAACTCTACTCATTTGCCAGGATTCTGCACATGGGTGCGTGTTATGCCCCCAGTGAATTTGTTGGGAGTACATTTGTTAAACTAATGCAAAACTCCTCAATCTAAAACTTGTACTCGAGAGGGATATTTTATAGCTTACATGTAGTGTGATCATTAAAATATGTACTTTGTTTATCCTATTGCCTTACCTCAGGATTCTTTATATTAAGCAATGCAGCAAACATTTATTGGAAAAGGTAAGTGGTAAAGATTTTATTGGAGAACCCATAACACAAGATTACTTCAGGTATTTGAAAATAATCTTGTTGAAAAGTGTGCTGTTAGGATGAATAAATGCTGAGTGTTGAATATTCAGTGCATCTCTCAGAGCTACTTTGAATTTACTTGCATTATTTGTACTTTTCTTTGATTTTTCACCTAGTTGGAACTACTTTTAGTGTTCACCAGAATGAAATTAATACTGACTCAGAGTTACTTTTGCTCAGATTAAGGCAAAGGTAGCAAAGCATTAATATAAATCAACATCCACATCCATTAGCAAAGTCAGCACTACACATTTCTGCATATTAAGTCACTATGAAACATTTTTTTCCTGGTAGTGACTTTGCCCATAGTTGTGGACTGCATGAGGTGTGTTCAGTAAGGCAACATTTATGGCATGCCTAATGAATTAGTAGTGAGTAGTTTCTTTTTATTACTATAGGCATATCAAGAGCCACCTGAGGCTGGGTGTCATTTCAGTTAAACATGTCATTTACACCTTTTGCAGCACATTAAAAATGATCCTATAATATAGGCACTCTGCAGGAGCCACTTTTCAAAAGGAAATGACTTGACATATTTAAAATTCATAGCAAAAGTCACTGTTTTATTCCAAGTAATAAAGAGGCTGTTTTGCTCTTGATGGGGGGAAGGGGGAATGTAATTTCCATTATCATAAAGTGCCTGAAAAACTTTGCTTTGTGAAATGGAGCTATTTTTAGCTATAGAGGCTTAAGACAAAGACTTTGATTCTAGTGGAACTGTAAGGGAGCTGGTTACAGTTAACTAGGAAACCTGAACAGAAATAAAACCGGGTTGAATAATGTAATGGAAAAAGGGAGCCAGAGACATGAGGCCTAGTATAAGTAGCCTGTTGTAAGGCCTAAGGCCTGAACTAAAGTCTATAAAATAAGAAATGTCACTGAGCTAGTCCAATGTAACAGTCTTAGTGTCCCTGTAGAGTCTGTGGGGGTGATATTACTATGCTTCATTGGCAATAAACCTGGCCAGGCACCTTTTGTCAATGAACTGAGTCTGTGGTTTTCTTGGGCACTTCGATGTGGTCTGCTGAGCCAGCTATCTGCACAGAGCCTGTACAGCACACCGAGAACATGCACACAGTCAACAACTGCTAACAAATAGCGTGTATAATTGCATGTTAAAATACCCAATTTTAAAGCTCCCTCGTTTTCATGTCTACCCAAAGCCCTTTATAGCGGTATCGTCTCCATTATGTAGACCGAGAAACTGAAATACTTATTCAGATTTTTGATACCATCTTTAAAATACTAATTTAAATGTATTTTGTCAGGGGGAGGAAAGAATTAAAGCAACCATATTTCATACAATATTAAAGAAGCCCATGGAGGAGATACAGTTACTGGATTTTTCCATACTGTTTGGCCTGCAATTTAAGTGTACATATCTTTAATCAATATACAAATATTGTAGCAATCCTATTTGGGGCACTTTAGACACTTTTATAATGTGAATTCTTGTATATACACTTAGGAAACAATTCTTTATGCCACAATTTGGTTTGTATTAAAAGGACATTTGCTAACTTATTTATTCTATTCAGTATTCAAGCCTCATCTTGAACAAATCCTAGAGCAAGATCACTGAACTGATCTAAAGTCTTTGAAATCAAGGGAAAGGCTCCTATTGATTTCACTAGGCTTTGGATCAAACCCTATATAGATTAATATTAAAAATACAAAAAAAGGACCTGATTTAATTTCTTCTAACAAAGGACTATGTTGTGTGATGATTGCTATTTGGCTACGAGAATTGATGCCACTGGTTAATCTATGAGAGAGTAAACACATTATATATTTGAGGAGATTTCGAAAAGGCACAAAGGACATTTAAAAGCACCAAGCTCCCATGGTATACACTGTACATGGTAGATACACTCTCTCAAATATGAAGCAGACAATGCAAACAGCTGATAGCTATTTATAATATGTTTGTGTATCTGTACCCTGGACAGGAGACATGCATCGCTCTCCTGGCTTTGACCACTGCAGCAGCCATGGACAGGCGCTTCTCACCTGGCCCCAAACTGCTGTGGTGACAGAGAGCTGGGGTTGTCCTCTCTTCCCTGGGGCAGACTGCATATGGGAACCCCTCATCCCCAGCCACACCCCAGAACAATGATTTAAATAAAGAAAAACAAATTACACTGCTCTACAGCCAAAATGCTTCTGAAATAAATGTAGTCAAACTTTACTAATTCTGGGTCACTGAGAACGAAAATGATGCTTAAAATTGTTGATTGGCTCTAGTTTTCAAGATACGCTATTGGGTCAGTATATACGACCCTTGACTTGGGAATGGCGGAGGATAAGTGAGTTATAAAGGGAAGGGATCTCAATTTAAACCAGAAATGACTAAAATACATCTTTGACTGGATCTATGAATAAATCTATGACTGGGTTTGGACAGTACTTGCTTTTAGGCAAAACAATGAATGATGCAATCTGAAGCTGGTATTGCGTCATACATGATATGAATTGCATCATGTTATTCCTAGAAGTCATGGATGATGCAATCATAACGAAGCTTACATCACTCTGCTGAACAAATTGCCCTATATCAGCTCTAGAAATCATACAGTGTCGTGCTCTCTTATTTGTCAGTGTTTGATTTTGCAAAGGACACATTTCTGTTTAGCCAAAGTGAGCAGAGATGCCTCGTACTTGTGTGAACAGTGCAGATAACTTCTGCTATGTTTGTGGTGAAGTGACTTTTGCATCACAAAAGCGCAGTATAACCACTATGGTTAAGAAAGCCTATCACCTTTATTTTGGCTGCAAAATTGGAGATCAGGGCCCCACACATATGCTGCAACACTTGTGCAACAAATCTTCGCCAGTGGTTGAACAGGAAAAGGAAATCTATGCCTTTTGCAGTGCCAATGATTTGGAGAGAGCCAACAGATCATACCAGCAATTGTTACTTCTGCATGGTGCCTCCAGTTGGGAAAGGTGTGTCAAAGAAGAAAAAGTGGACTGTGCATTATCCAAACATTCCATCAGCTATACGCCCAGTACCCCACGGACCGATTTCACCAGGACATTGCAACAATGGAGAAATGCTATCAGGGCAAATGGAGCCCATCAATGCTTGCAGACTATTGCTGGACAGTGACAAGAGATGCTCCATTTAATGAATACAAGAGACAAGCCAAGAAGCGCCGAGTAGACACTGAATAGGACTAAACTATGTACATAATAGTTTTTTGCCTTTTGTTTCATAATAAATTTTATTTATATAACCCTTTTGCTGATTTTTAAAGTGTTACATAAACAGGACAGGTGAAATATTATCATGTAAAGCAACCATAAACACATGAAAAGACCTAGGTTTACAATTTATGATTAAAACTCTACTATCTACACAATATACATAGACGTAAAATGTAAAAACTTAAATATCTTGGAAACAGTAGCCAATCAGTTGTTTTAATTGTCATATTTGAATTCAGCACATCAAAATACATAATAAATAGCACATTTTATCTCTGAAGCAGACGACTTCTAAAAAATTGTAGACCAGTGTTATTTGTGTTAAGGACCCAAGCAACACCAGGTAAATCTTCTAGTATTTAATACAGTTATGCATTTCAGGGATATGCCTTGGAAAATTAATCTGTAAGGATACATCTACACTATGGGACAAGGTCAAATTAAGATATGTAACTGCAACTACATTAATTGTGTAGCTGAAGTTAAAGTAGTTTAATTCGACTTTTGGCACTGTCCGCACTGCAGGAAGTCTAGGGGAGAATACTCTGCTTTTAACTTCCCTTATTCTTCGTGGAAGTAGGACTACCAGCATTGACCAGAGTGCCCCTCTGTTCAAATTAGCTGTCTTAACTAGACCGGCTAATTCAAACCCTGGAAGATTGACAGCAGTAGCTTCAATCTTCTCTATAGTGTGGACATTCCCTGACATCCTATATCCTTGAGCTGTCTGTGCTGTATCTCTCTTGTCTGCCTATTGGTATAATGGTTATTGGAACTACACTTCCACACACCTGCCAAATTGAAATTTTGTTTTTCCTCATTGCTTTTGCTTAACATGGGTAAGTTCATCTCCTAAAGGCTACAAAAATGCAACACTCACACATTTTCCCCTAGCTAGCAAATCTTCAAGGAATATTAAACTTATGCTAGATATTAAAATATCCATTTTTACTATTGCCCTTTGTATGCAGACCTTCTAGAAAAGCATAATATTATATTGCCATTTTACATGGCACTTTACAGATAGGGAGACTGCCCGAAATTGATTAAGAAATATATATGTAATGTACATTTTAGAGAATTAAGGAAGCTAGATGTGAAGATCATCATTCTAGTTGGTGAACTTGTCTTTTCTGCTTCCACTACAGAATTGTTTCCTATAACTTTAGTCTTTGTAATTTTGGAATCCATTTTTAAATTAATCAAGTAATGTGGCTTCAGCCACTGCAGTTAGAAGACTGTCCTACAATCTACTAGATCGCCATATAAATAAGGAAATTTTTGCTTCTATTCCTTTAGCTAACTTTAGCTCTACTTTTCCTATAGCATACTTTACCCCTGACTTTTAATTATAAACGTTTCTTATTCACCTTAATATTGCCATCTTATTTATCCTTGATTTGTAGAGATGAACAGCACCAGGGTCAAATCTAAAATGCACAGAGAGCAGAGCAGGGGCTACTGTGCAAAGCTGGATTACACCATTATTTGTATTCACCTCATTATGATCCTGCTTTGTGCCCCTCTTCTTCCCTGCATAGCATTAAAGCAGCCAGAAATGTAGCCCAAGATCAGATTAATGTAGGAGGCAATGAAATGAGCCCCCTTTTTCCTCCAACCCTGGCAACAAGCCAAGCATGTGTGTTATACAATCCCCTATACTGGTTGTACACCATGGGAGTGTCACCCTTGCATTGGGGTAATCCTGCAGTCAGTTGCAGTTCTGGTGGTTTTGTGCAGAATAGCCATGCTGCTGGCAAGGAGCATGCTGTAAGGAGTGTGCTATAAGGAGGCTTCCTTTTCTGACAAGAGTCACACATACATTTTTTCCATGTTTAAATGTTTTATTAGCAATTCAATAGCAAAGTAAATTTATTGTAGGGTAGTAGAGCTTATTATACAGGCTTAACCTTTTAAGATAAATTAACACTATTATCTAGGCAATGATAACCCTTTTCTCTTTTTAAAAAATTGCATGGACTTGTATAGCTAACTTAATAGAAATTCTCCATTCAGAATTACTGAAACTATATTTCAGAAAGTTTGAGACTTTTGCAGACAAGGCACCCACAAATAACAGGCATTGTTTATTTAAATGTTACTGGTGCAAAAAGTCACCCCTCCCCTTTCTAAATAGAATAAATATTGAATGTTGGGAAATACAAGTAGGTTCTTGCTTTGCGTCTGCAACTATGGAAGTCTCATGCTTAATTTTATCTGTTCTACCATCTGCATTCTAGACTTGTAACTACTTGTTTGCATTAAAAAGGTAATCCCTGAGAGAACAAAAACCCTCTGGGATCTTCTACTGGGATGGCAGGAGAAGAGAACACAAAGTAGTGAATCTTCCAAATTGTGTGTGTGTGTGGTATTGTGTTGGGAAAAGCAGAAGTAGCCAAATACTACTCTACCTTCACCCACCCCCTGTATGAGTTGACACCTCTCTGAACACTGTGGGACCATTAGGGCCCCAACTGACTAAGGTGGGGAGGGGAAGAGCTGTGCTCCTGAGAGATGGAGCCATGCCCTATGAGAGTGGAGACTGTCCTGGTGAGTACAACCTGGGGGCAGCACTATGCTCCAGGTGGCATGGAGAGCTGGCTGCCTCAGCCTCACCTCTTCTGCCTAAAGCTCCACCCCCTTCTGGGGGCATAAAACTGGGCCCTACACTCTTTGCACGAGGACAAAGGCGTGGTCACAACTGAATATCTCACCTTTTTAAACAGTGTTTTTGTAACCTAATTTTCTTTGTAATTATAGTTTCTATCTTATTTCTTTTTCATAATTTCTTAAGCTATCCTCTTGATCGTCAGTGACTAGTGTTTCACATAGACAACTGGGATATTTGCTGGTTTTGGCATGGGAAGGCAAACATGTAACTCTACACTGCCTGAAACTTTGCTTTTTACCAAAACCCAAATTGTCAAATGGAGTGCAGAGAGGTGACTATGTTCATGTATTTAAAATAAAGAGACTGCCGGTTTCTTTTAACCTCTGGGCAGGGATGGAGTAAAGCTAAATGGCTGCCTGGCTGGCTGTTCCTGAAGTGGGTGGCTTGCTCTGGGGCTGCACCACGGCCCAGCTCTAGCTCACTGCAGTCCGGCTCCAGCTCTGGTGCACTGCCAGGCTGCTACTGCCCTGGCTGTAGGCCCAGCCCTGGGGAAGCTGGTGGTGGCAGCTAAGTGGGGTCTAGGACAATGAATTTTGAGCTCCCAGATGTAAATTTTCTCTATGGCACCAAGCACATTGTCATCTCTTTCAAACCAGTATCTTCTGTGACCAATCTATTTAGTTATTTTGAGACGTTGTTTTTTAAAATGAATACTTTTTTGGCTCATTAATTACCACTGCTTTATCCATCAGCTAGAATATCCCAATTTTCAGCACTGCCTTTTAAAATATTAGTTTGTCCAAACATCTCTGTTTATTTTATACTGAAAAAGAAATCACTGGTTGAAACTGTATTTGCTGTAGGATAAAAAACTAAAACAATATATAGACCTGGAAAATTTTCCTCCTTCCCTACTACATATATACATTTTGTATTGTTACTCAAAGTCCACCTCTTCACTACGTGGAAGATTGATGCTGCCATGGTCAATCTTCTGGGTTTCGATTAGCGAGTCTGGTAAAGACCCGCTAAATCGAACTCAGAAAGTTCCCCTGTCAGAGCCAGTACTTCTGCTTTTCTTGAAGAGTAAGGGAAGCTGATGGGAGCTCTTGCACCTATTGACCACCCATTGTGTAGATACCTTAAATCACGTTTCTGCGCTAAGGCATCTCCAGCTATGTAATGTAGCTGGGGTTGTGTATCTCAAGTTGACCTTCTGCTATAGTGTAGATTAGGTCTAAGAGTTTAGTCTGTAGTCTTCATTTGAATAACTGAATCGTATACATTTCATTATATAGCATAGTGGGTCAGATTTGCGAAAGCCAAATAAATAAGATGAAGACTAAACCAGCAGTTTCACAGCCAAATTTCACGTCAAGAAAACCTCATATGCTTTTTTTCCCCTCCTCCCAAAACACATCCCGACTGAGTAGCATTTGTTTTACTGGATTCTACCTATTGCTATGGGGATAACTCAAGAGACACAAGTAACATGCATCCAAGGACTTTTACAGGTTTTTCTAGTGTTGTCAGCAAGCGCTTGCTCCTACAAGCCTCTAAACCTAAAAAGAAAATCTTTCCCTACTAGATTCATATTGTCCCTTTATATGGCTCAGAACACCTGGCAACCAATTGCTAGTTACAACCCTTAGTTTTTAGTAGTGATACATTTTTATCTGCTTCACTTTCAGACGTTTAGAACTTTTAATTTGTCCCATTAACATGATCTCATGTAATCTTAGATTATAAAAATATTGTTTAAAAAACCCACATCTCTAGAACCTCTCTAGTCCAGCACCCCTGGGACCTGACTGGTGCTGAACCAGAGAATTTGCCAAACCATGGGAGGTCAATATTGTCTAGCGGCATTACCAACACTTCCACTGCTTACTGGGTTCTTAAAGACTTTGAGGAGTAAATTAGAGCTAAATAACAGCACAGAACACTGACAGCCAGGTCTGTAAAGTTTGCTGTAAACAAATTTTATGGGGCCATGGAAACTTAGCCACACCCGTGATAAGTGGACATCTGGCTAAACTAAAATCATGCTGGACCGTGGATGTTGAAAGACTTGTAGTTTCAGTTCATCCAAAAATACTTAAGAATTGGATATGCATTTGCTGAATAGTTTTAGGCCCCCGCCCTTAAAAATTTGGGCTGAATTCAGAAGTGAGCTTTACACACCATTCACAAAATAGCCAGAAGACATCATGCCTGCCTTGTAAAATTTGGCCCAATGAGTAGAGCACTTTTTCCTGCCAAGTGGGTCTCTTCAATTATCCCTTCTGCCTGATGATATTTTTCCTCAGATTTCTCAGCATTTTTAAATGTTGGCAGTTCTATTTGACGAGTTCTACATGTGCCTAGAGCTAGCTGGAAAACCATTCTATTTTGCAAAAATGTCAAGATTTCAACCTTTGTTTTTGTTACAATATAGAATAAAAAGTACCATCTGAAATATTCCATGGCAAGATAAACATGAGGGGGAGAACAATTTCAGAACAGATAATAGCATGATTGTTATGGCACTTTCCTGACATATGGGATACCACCTTTTATTCAGAGCAGAGACTTGAACCTGTCTCCCGCACTATTGAAGCAAGTTCCCTAAAGCCCAAACTATAGAGACTGAATCTTCCTCAGCCTTCTGGCTTTGACCAGAAATCCAGCCCTTGATCTGAGAAACCTTTCTGATGGAATATTCATCAAAACCAATACAATTCAGTGCAATGCTTCAGTTCCAACAGAATGGCACTTCTTGACAGTTTTGGCAGATGTTTCCATCAGCTCCATTTGAACTATTAAAAACCTCTAAATAGCAAATGGCTTTTGAGGAAAAGCTAAGATAATGCTTAATGTGAGACACCATAATGGGATGTGTTTAACAAGAATATTTGCTAATCTCATGTTATCTGGCTGTACAGTATATCTGATTGTATGTTGTGTTACCACAACCTTGATGCATTTTGTAAGCTGCCTTGAATATTTTAAATAGAGAGGTAGGGTAAAAATATTTTAAATAAATAAAATTTTTGAAGGTTTCTTGTAAATGAGCCTCTTTAATTGAGAGGAAGCAAGAAGGATCAGTTAAAGTAAACTATGTTGGCTTGTGTTACGTTTTATGAGGCATTTTATTTTATCTAAGTGATGAGCTTCTTCAGACTACAAGTTCGTTGGCAGCTGCTATCCCAGAAGAGAGATGCTAATCTTATTATTGTAACTAGAAATGTTCTGAGGAGTTTAATAGATATTTTGGAGACTAATGCATTAGTTTCTGGAAATGGATATTGTGTGCCATAATGATGATCCTAGTTAGGACACTAAATGGCAACAGTGCTGGAAGCCAATGCCAGGGTGGAGCCTGAAAAGTAGCCCCATCCTTTGGGTAGGGTGCAGGACTTGTGAGCTAATGGATCATCCTTCTTCAGATGATTGTTTGGATAAATCCCACCCTATCTTTTGAGTGTTAGAAATGGCTGGTACATTCTATTGCTCACAAAAAAAAAAAAAAAAAAAAAAATCAGTGAAAGCAAACTCCAAGCCCACCTAAGCACAACCCCTCTCCACAATAGTTTTTACCTCTCTGAAAACGTGGCATTCATAGGCATGCATCCTTCTTTTGGCACTTGGCCATGCTTCAGCCATAGCGTAAGCTCACATGCCTACTTTCTCTCTCTCTCCATCTTTTTTCCACATAGTCCTATTCCATTTGTCTGTGTGCTCTCCCACTCCTTACTCTACTCAGCCAGGATGTGCACAGCTCATAGGGATCTTTCAAGCCATTGTACACAGGTTAGGCATCCTACAGGCATATTCAATGTTTTGCCATCCTGACAAGTTGGTGAATAAAGTTTGACTTTCATAGATGGTAAGTGTGACTCCCAACCTTATTTGGAATTTTCTTAACAATTAAGTGGAATGGGGACCTGAAAAGGCAAAAATCTGGAGCAGGTACAGTGGATTTTGTGCTTTTGCTTGTGGGCCTTATCTATGGGAGGATGAGTGTTTTGCCAGTAAAGCCATAAACCCATCATTGCCAACAGGAGTGGCAGCAGTAGTGAGAAGACTAATGCAGAGGTGGCTCCTGCAAGCACTAACATTTTGAACACCATATCACTTAAATTTCCTCACCCTTCTCATATACAGAAAATATCACGGGACTACTGGCAAAATGATGCTACCTTAATACACCAAAAGAGTTTTCATTCCAGGACACACATTGTTGGATAGCTGATCCATTTTGTGTGGAAAGAGTTAAAGGAATAAAACTTCAGCCACACATAGCAAATGCAGTCAAAAAACACAAAAGACTTCAGGCAACTAACTCTTTTTGAATAAGATGGCATAAAAAATCCTGAATCATACACACTAGGCCCTGTGTCTTCTGTGAGCTTTTCAGTGTATAAAATTGCACAGTGAGCTATCACCTTACTGCCCTAGCATCTGTTTGGTGAAGAATAAGATCTACATCTGTCACTTTATATTGCAGAAATAAAATCATTAGAATAGAATGTTGTCACAGAATCAATGTCCACAGCTTTGATGATTAAACCTCTCTGCTCTGCCTAGGTTTTATAGCTGGAGACCATTATCTTGTGACAACTTACTATTCTTTTGACATTAGTTACTAACTTATGTAGAATAAGATGCTTGTCAACTTGTATATTCCTAGGAAAAATTCTATTCCACTATAGAGACTCAGTGGCATTGAGCATATTTTTAAAAATTTCTAAAACACACCCTTAAAGCTTTTGCAGAAAGCCATTGTCAAATAACTTGTGAAACACATGCTATCTACTGGAAGTGTATAAGCGGATGCTTTGACTGTTATATAATGAATATTATTCCAGCTATATACTTCAATGTCTTCATATAATACACAATCTAAGGTAAAAGGAACAGGTAGAAAAGAAAGGTAAGAGACAAATATTGTTGTTACTGATAATGCTAAAAGCTCCCAGGCTTTCCTGTTTTTAAATTATTATAGGATGATAACCAATAAAACAAAATCTATTAAGCCATTTTCTCTCTCCCTATTCTCTTTGTAAACAACTCTTCTAATGCTCTTTTCAGGAGCTGATGTGCCACGCACAGGGACCAACAGCCACTGTGGACCCTGGGGCAAAGTGTGGGGCCAGCTCCATGCCCTGAAGGGGTGGGGACTCAGGCAGAAGGGACAGGGCTGAGGGCAGCCAGCCCTCAGCACCACCTGGTCTGCAGTACTTCTCCCCACCCTCTCATTCTCCCAAGCCCTCAGAACTGAGTGGAATGGCGGTCCATCAGCAATTCAAAGGGGTCTGGGATGCAACCACTGCAGTAGTGGTGTCAGTGGGAGTCGGGATGTCCAAGCTCCGGGGCAATTGCCCTTTTTTGCCCTCCACCCCCAGTTGCTGGGCCTGATGCCAGGAACCTCTTTCATAAAGTAAGTTACCAATCCTGTTACAGTAAGATATGTGGCTAATTTTTTAACAATCCTATATGTGGCTTGCCATACACAGGTCTTAAAATGTATAGTAGTATAGTGTGAATTCTCCATTGAGAATTTTTGTTGTCCTCCAGTAATGTTACCACACAGTAAGATTGAGCATTGTAAAAATTCTCATTGCATGACACGAAACATAATACACATATAAGATAATCATTTTCACTCCACAACTGCAGGAAATTATAGGGATAGGGGCTCATGCCTCCAAAATTCATGTATTTCATTAACTGGTAAGAATACCAGTATGCTTACTGGTTTATTGGACCTTTCCGGCAAACACTGGTGGCAGCCAACCGGGCTGGGCTGGACCCAAGTGGCCGTGGCTGCAAAGTGGCTGGCAGGACTTCATGGCTGCAGCGGGACCCCGGAGTTAAAACAGTTAACTGGTTAACCATTTTAACATCCTAGTTGTCAGACACTTCCCATTTTAAAACTCAATTTAAAGCGGCTTACATTTGCCAAAAAGTTGTATCTGTTTTGTGCTGAAGCTTTTCATACTAAGTGTCATCTTCAGCTTTATTTAGGGGGAACCCATTAGCTGAAATAGTTATGTTATTTCTGAGAATGAGGCTAAGGAAAAGACATTTCCCTCCCTATGTTAGCAGAATTTTGGTGACTTTTTATCTGAAAAGTTCTGACCGTCCCATTCTTTAGAGGAGGACTGAAATTTGGCAGTGGGGTGGCCTGTGTCAGGGATAAGCTTTTTTCCTTTCCCTGTTTAAATCTGCCCAAATTTGGTCCTGTTGTAAAGCTGTGAGAAAACAGATAAACTCCCTGAAACCTTCATCCATACTGAGCATGCTCTGGTGGGGGGCACTTTCCCTGAAATTGCAGCTCTGGGCTGCTGCAGGCTGGGTCAGGACTGAGCACTGGCATTAGGAGCAGGAAGCATGTCTGCCCTGCACTTCAATGATACTCTGCTGAGCCTAGGCTCTATGGAAGAGGAAGCTGAGTGGAATGCAAAGGGGACAAGCTCAAGATCTTGGGAGTCAGGTGAAGTAGATTAAGGTCAAGAAGCCTGTATGAGGATGAAGGAAAACTGGGACTAAGACTTGGAGTGAAGCAGGACACCAGGACTGGCCAGAAAAGAAGCCAAGGGGTGGAAAGTGGGGAAGGAGCATGGGAGCCAGCAGAGGAGCATAGGAACTGACTGGGATCAGCAAGAAGATGATGTAGGGAACAAAATTATTTCAGTAGGAGCCAGAGTGTGGGGAATAGTTAGGAATGATTGGCAGAGGGGCGGACTGGAAATTTGAATTGGCTAAGGAGCATGGGGAGGGATACTGGCCAATATGGGAGGTGGCAGGGACAGGCACAGATCAGACAAGGAGTGGGACTGGCTGAGTAAGGATCCTGGGAGTAGAAGCTGAGGGATTCTTGGACAGGGGATCTGGAGAAGGCAAGATAGGAATTTGCTGGGCAAGGTGAATGAGACACAAAAGTGGACATTGGGACTGGCGAGGTTAAAAACATGGGACTTGAATGAGGAGCCAGGACGATAGGCAAAATGGAGCAGTTTAAAGTGGATGGGGCAAAAGGAGTCAAGCTTGGAATGAATAGGCAGAAGAATCTGTACTCATACAGTGCACTTTCCTCTACCCCCAAGATTCCTAAATCTCACTTTTCCTCTGCTGTCAAGATATATCAGCAAAATCCAATAGCCAAGTGTCCCATCTCTTCTTAGTACATGTCCATGTAAACGATGATAACCTATTATTGCTATCTTCCTTAGGCACAGGGATGACAGACACAGGTCTGTGTGGTGGATCTAAAGGTTCCAAATCTACTGACTCTCATTTCTGTGGTGTTTTTTTGGTTAGATTTGATAAAAGCCTGGGATACCACACACCCAATACATTAAAAATAGTAGTAAGATTGCTAACTGTGGACTGCTGGACACTGCAAATGCCAAAGTTAAGGTTGCTCTTACAGTCTTAATTTGTTTCTTTGTATGTATGCATGCATTGATCACATACATAATCATTATTTAAGATTATGGGTTGTATCATGCTTAGAGCAGACTCCCTCTGTCTGACATTACCTAGTGACTCTTTGCTTGCTTATCCTTTATGTTTTTGAAGCAGCAATTTCTTTGGGTAAAATATAATCCTTTACTGCTGATGTCTTATTCTCCTTTGGCCCAGTAATCTTGTGGAATCAATAGAAGCAGTTAGAATCATGAGATTTACCACTCAACTGCTATGAATTTAACTAATGTTGAAAGTATTCTCTGTCTGCATCTATGAAAATAGTTACCTTATGTATTAATGATCAGTATGGATTCTGCAAGAATGTCGCATAGTTCCTGGGTTTTGAAGGACCAAGAAAGCATACTGTCATCAAAAATGGCTTCCTTTGTGCAGCTTTTTGCATAACCTTTTAACAGCTCATAGGCAGAGACTAGCATGTGACTGTTTTTAGAGCTCTGCTGAATATTGGTTCAGCACTATCTGCTGCCATGTTGAAGGATTGTGGCTCTGATTCAACAATGTACAAATCCTGTTTTCAGTTAATTTCAATGGAGGTATGCAGGCTAAAAAAAAATGCTCTGGAGTAATAATCTAATTGAATCAAACCCTGTGAGGGGAATTCACCACTGTATGGTAGCCACTTTTCATTGAGTAAGTACACATCTATTTTCAACACAGTCCAAATAAGAATGAAGACTTTAGAGCATTTTAAAAAAACAGCTGTTAAACAGTACATTAATTTCACGCTTTCCTATCCTGAAGCAACCACACCACTATAAAAAGGAAAGAGGGATTAATAATAGCCCTTTCGCTGTGTGGTCATTTCCTTGCCAATATCATTAGCTGCACTGATAGCAAAGTCCATTTGAGTCTCTTTTAATAATAAACAACCAAAAAATTACAGCAAAAACAACCTCATAATGAGTTGCTCTCAACACGTGGGTTTTTTTTGACAATATATTTTCAAAGTTTGCATTGATCTCAACAGGCCTTTGCTGGCTAAATCTTGTTCTGCTAATTAAAAATATGAAGACAATAGTTTTTCTTCAGATTGTTTAAAAAAAAGACTTTTTTCTAATTTAACCTTTAGATCTGACTGAATTTTTTTCCTTTGCAGTTATGTTTTACTGTGGTGGGTCTAATTGTGAATATGACATAAATAACACATAGGCAAAGCCTGGGCTTTCTGTACAGAGTTGAGTTTCATACTCTGAGAAGATGAAAAATGGGAAGAATAAATATTGTGGTGTGTGTAACATACAGTATAAGTTATTCTCTTACTCATTTAATATACATACTAATTAGCTGTTTGCAATGGAATTTTTTTATTCCATTCTAGAGGTGAAAATGGAAACCGCAAAGCCAGAATAGCTAGCAGACCTTTAAAACTTCTTATTAATGGGTAAATATTCTACAGAATATGGAGAATAAAAGCATCATTAAGCAGGGGCAAAATTTATAGGTCTCCATCCTGCATTTTTTATAGACAAAATTTCCTTTGAAACAGTGGATCAAATTCTGCTGTCATTTACACCAGTGTAAATCTAGTGTTGGGTCACTACAGCATACAAAAACAGAGTATTATGGCACCTTAAAGACTATCAGATATATTTGGGCTTAAGCTTTTGTGGGTGTAAAACTCTTTGTCAGATGCATGGAGTGGAAATCACAGAGGTGTGTGTCCATATATATCTATAAAGGTGCCACTGAAGTCAGTTTTTGCAGATACAGACTAACAGGGCTACCCCCATGGCAATACACTAGTTGACATCTAAAATAAATGTATCTGAGAGCTCTGTGTGGCCCAGTGGGAGACTTGCTTATTGAATGCCTTCAGGATTGGTCCTCCTCCAGCTGGGTAAAGGAAATACAAAAATTTATATGAGAACAGTAAATTAAACTTAACCAAGGAATCTTTAAAGATCTGCACTATATTATAGAAGTTGTTATGGGACCTGTATCTTCTATAATAGAAATAAATATAAGAACTAAAATTAATGGGGGAATTAAATTGAGGGTAAGTCTGCCTAGCAAAAGCTTTGCATAAGCAACCTTATCTGCATTCGCTTTAACCCAGCTAGCACAGGTAACAGTAGCAGTGTGGTCTTCTGAGAAGACTGTGTGCTGAGCTGAGTCTGCTAGGCTTGAACTATTTACCCAGAAGCTTGATGTTTTTGCCAGTTAGGCTAGCCTATGCTTCTGCTGTGTAGGAATTACTCAACTGTGGTGTAGAAGTTAAAAAGTAAAATAAAATAAAACTTTTGGATGGTAGTAATCTTGCACTCAAATTGTAATTTTGTGTAATAAACAGCACTTGCATATACAACACTAAGTTAGTTCACAAACATCTGGCAGTGTTAGGTCACACAGGAAAACTTTCTCATAATTCCCCAGAGTCTAAAATGTCTCCGTTCTTTGGTTCAACTATTACAAATTATGAAACATTAATATATCAGCTGAAGAAATCCTGCACAAATTTATACTAAAAATATTCTGTAAAACTACATTTATCAGAATTTCATCTGGGGGGGGGAATCATCATCAGTGTTCTGTTTATGATCTGGTTTATTTTTCTTCTATTTGTCTATGTCAACGCAAACTCAGCCTTTGGTTTATTCTAAATGTCTGTCTGTCCATTGAAAACTATGGTTAATATGGCTATACCAGTTACCATTTGGAAAAATTCACCTTTGTGTAGAGTCTGTACAAAGTTATTCACCACGTAAATCCTACCTCAGTCCTCCTTTGAAGGCTGAAGTAGTCTGAAGGCAAGCTTCACCATTCACAACAATTATTTACCCATATTACTGGCTTTAGTTAACTCATTAAATTGCTCCAACCTCTTCAGTGTTCAATCTACTATATATCTGAGTGTCTTTCTGTCTGTCCATTTTTTTAAGAACTCCTCTTAAATGGTAAGAACTAAGACCGTAGCTTAAACAAGGTCAGGGTTTGGTTGCGCCAGGAAAATGAGATTGCTCCTCAAAAACCATACAGAAAAGTGGTAGACTCACCAGGGAGGTGAAAGGGACTGGCTGGGAGCACCCCATCTGGGAATGCCCTGCCCTGAGCTTCGCGCCTCCTAAGGCATCCTTTACAAAGGGTGTGGCGATTGAAGCTGCCCCCTCCCCGATTCATACGGGAACAATGCTGGCTGTTCCCTTGGGCCAGGGAATGAGAAGAAAGTGCATAGTTTGCTGCACTCCCCACTCTGGCTGGGGAGCACAGGGGGCACACAAACCTTGACCTACCCCAGTTGGGGGATATGCATCCCTCCCCCAGCAGTGCCTGCTGGATTTGCAGCAGCCGTGGAGAGGTGCGTCTCACCTGGCCCCAAGCTGCTGGTGAGCGAGGGCTGGGGTTGTCCTCTCTCCCTGGGGCAGCCTGCATACTGAACCCTTCATCCCCAATCCCACTTCAGAGCAATAATTTAAATGAAGCATACATAAGAACATAAGAACATAAGAACGGCCGTAGCGGGTCAGACCAAAGGTCCATCTAGCCCAGTATCCTGTCTGCCGACAGTGGCCAGCACCAGGTGCCCCAGAGGGTGGACCGAAGACAATGATCAAGCGCTTTGTCTCCTGCCATCCCTCTCCAGCCTCTGTCAAACAGAGGCCAAGGACCATTTTATCCCTGGCTAATAGCCTTTTATGGACCTAACCTCCATGAAATTATCTAGCTTCTCTTTAAACTCTGTTATAGTCCTAGCCTTCACAGCCTCCTCTGGCAAGGAGTTCCACATGCTGACTACACGCTGTGTGAAGAAGAACTTTCTTTTATTAGTTTTAAACCTGCTACCCATTAATTTCATTTGGTGTCCTCTAGTTCTTCTATTTAGGGAACTAATAAATAACTTTTCTTTATCGGCCCTCTCCACACCACTCATGATTTTATACACCTCTATCATATCCCCCCTCAGTCTCCTCTTTTCTAAACTGAAAAGTCCCAGTCGCTTTAACCTCTCCTCATATGGGACCCGTTCCAAACCCCTAATCATTTTAGTTGCCCTTTTCTGAACCCTTTCCAAGGCCAAAATATCTTTTTGAGGTGAGAGACCACATCTGTACACAGTATTCAAGATGTGGGCGTACCATAGTTTTATACAGGGGCAGTAAGATATTCCGGGTCTTATTTTCTATCCCTTTCTTAATAATACCTAGCATCCTATTTGCCTTTTTGACCGCGCTGCACATGTGTGGAAGTTTTCAGAGAACTGTCACGATAACTCCAAGATCTCTTTCCTGATTTGTAGCCAAATTAGCCCCCATCATACTGTACATTAGTTGGGGTTATTTTTCCCGATGTGCATTACTTTACACTTATCCACATTAAATTTCATTTGCCATTTTGTTGCCCAATCACTCAGTTTGGTGAGATCTTCTTGGAGTCCCTTACAGTCTGCTTCTGTCTTGACTATCCTAAACAGTTTGGTATCATCCATAAACTTTACCACCTCACTGCTTACCCCTTTCTCCAGATCATTTATGAATAAGTTGAACAGGATTGGTCCTAGGACTGACCCTTGGGGACACCACTAGTTACCCCTCTCCATTCTGAAAATTTACCATTTATTCCTACCCTTTGTTTCCTGTCTTTTAACCAGTTCTCAATCCAAGAAAGGACCTTCCCTCTTATCCCATGGCCATGTAATTTACATAAGAGCCTTTGGTGAGGACCTTGTCAAAGGCTTTCTGAAAATCTAAGTATACTATATCTACTGGATCCCCTTGTCCGCATGTTTGTTAACCCCTTCAAAGAACTCTAATAGATTAGTAAGACAGGATTTCCCTTTACAGAACCCATGTTGACTTTTGTCCAACAAATTATGTTCTTCTACATGCTTCACAATTTTATTCTTTACTATTGTTTGACTAATTTGCCCGGTACTGAAGTTAGACTTACCGGTCTGTAATTGCCGGATCGCCTCTAGAGCCCTTTTTAAATATTGGTGTCACGTTGGCTACCTTCCAGTCATTTGATGCAGGCTTGATTTAAGGGATAGGTTACAAACCACAGATAATAGTTCAGCAATTTCCCATTTGAGTTCTTTTAGAACCCTTGGATGAATGCCATCCGGTCCCGGAGATTTGTTAACATTAAGTTTTCTATTTGTTCCAAAACCTCCTCTAATGACACTTCAATCCGGGACAGTTCCTCAGATTCATTACCCACAAAGGGGCGTGCAGATTTGGGAATCTCCCAACATCCTCAGCCGTGAAGACTGAAACAAAGAAATCATTTAGTTTCTCCGCAATGGCTTTATCGTCCTTGATTGCGCCTTTATAGTTCGATCGTCTAGGGGACCCACAGGTTTTTAGCAGGCTTCCTGCTTCTAATGTACTTAAAAACATTTTGTTATTTCTTTTTGAGTTTTTGGCTAGCTGTTCCTCAAAATCTTTTTGCTTTTCTTATTACATTTTTACACTTGATTTGACAGTGTTTATGTTCCTTTCTATTTATCTCACTAGGATTGGACTTCCACTTCTTAAAAGATGCCTTTTTGTCCCTCACTGCTTCTTTTACATGGTGGTTAAGCCAGTGACTCTTTTAGGTCTCTTGCTATGTTTTTAATTTGGGGTATACATTTAAGTTGGGCCTCTATTATGGTGTCTTTAAAAGTTTCCATGCAGCTTGCAGGGATTTGGCTCTAGTCACTGTGCCTTTTAATTTCTGTTTAACTAACCTCCTCATTTTTGTGTAATTCCCCTTTTTGAAATTAAATGCCAGGGTGCTGGTCTGCTGAGGTGTTCTTCCCACCACAGGAATGTTGAATGTTATTATATTATGGTCACTATTCCCAAGCGGTCCTGTAGCAGTTATTTCCTGGACCTGATCCTGCGCTCCACTCAGGACTAAATCGAATTGCCTCTCCTTGTGGGTTCCTGCACTAGCTGCTCCAAGAAGCAGTCATTTAAGCCATTGAGAAATTTTATCTCGCTTCTCTTCCTGAGGTGACATGTATCCAGTCAATATGGGGGTAATTAAAATCCCCATTATTATAGAGTTCTTTGTTTTGGTAGCCTCTCTAATCTCCCTCAGCATTTCAATGTCAGTATCCCTGTCCTGGTCAGGTGGTCGGTAATATATCCCTACTGCTAATTTCTTATTTTTGGAGCATGGAATTACTATCCATAGCGATTCTATTGAACATGTTGATTCATTTAATATTTTTATTTCATTTGATTCTACATTATCTTTCACATACAGTGCCACTCCGCCACCCACCCGGCCTGCTCTATCCTTTCGATATATTTTATATCCCGGTATGATTGTGTCCCACAGATTTTCCTCATTCCACCAGGTTTCAGTGATGCCTATTATGTCAATCTCCTCATTTAATACTAGGTACTCTAGTTCACCCATCTTATTAGTCAGACTCCTAGCATTTGTGTAGAAGCACTTTAAAAATTTGCCACTGCTTATTTGTCTGCCCTTCCCTGATGCATTGGATTCCTTTGTCGTGTTGTTTGTCTGCTCTGGCCCACGGTTTGCCCTCTCCCTCCTCTCTTTCTGACTACAGCTTAGAGAATCTCTATCAATGGATTCTCCTCTAAGAGAAGTCTCCCTCCGATTCGTGCATCTCCACCAATCGGCTTTCCCCATCTCTCAGTTTAAAAACTGCTCTCTGGCCTTTTAATGTTTAGTGCCAGCAGTCTGGTTCCACCCTGGTTTAGGTGGAGCCCATCCTTCCTGTATAGGCTCCCCTCTCCCAAAAGTGTCCCCAGTTCCTAATAAATCCAAACCCCTCTTCCCTACACCATCGTCTCATCCACGCATTGAGATTCTGAATCTCTGCCTGCCTACCTGGCCCTGCGCGTGGAACTGGAAGCATTTCGAGAGCCACCATAGAGGTCCTGGATTTCAGTCTCTTTCCTAGCAGCCTAAATTTGGCCTCCAGGACATCTCTCCTACCCTTCCCTACGTCATTGGTACCTACATGTACCACGACCACCGGCTCCTCCCCAGCACTACACATAAGTCTATCTAGATGCCTCGAGAGATCCGCAACCTTCGCACCAGGCAGGCAAGTGACCATACGGTTCTCCCGGTCATCACAAACCCAACTATCTATGTTTCTAACAATCGAATCACCCACTACTAACACCTGCCTCTTCCGAGCTGGCATTCCCTCCCCCTCAGAGGTATCCTCAGTGCGAGAGGATACCGCAACATCCTCTGGGAGGAGGGTCCCAACTACGGGATGGTTTCCCTCTGCTCCCATTGAATGCTCTGTTCCCTTGAGACTTTCATCCTCCTTAAGAGCACTGGGGCTCTCAGACTGGAGGTGGGACAGTACTACAGTGTCCCAGAAAGTCTCATCCACAAATCTCTCTACCTCCCTTAGCTCCTCCAGTTCAGCCACCCTGGCCTCCAAAGCCCGAACTCGGTCTCTGAGGTCAGGAGCTCCTTGCAAGCAGGTGCACACATCGCCACCCGCCCACAGGGCAGGTAATCATACATGTTACACTCGGCGCAATAAACAGGATAGCCCCACTCTGCTGCTGGGCTTCTGTCTCCATTTTCTAATGAACAAGTTTAAGTATAAACTGGGATTCTTTTTAAACCTCTGGAATATAGATTATGATAAGAGTTATGTTTTAAAGAAGGCCAGAAGTCACTAGTGCCCTCTAACCTCCCTCTCCAAACTCCCTGTTAGCAATTCCTGGTCAGCTCCTGGTCGCTGAGTCACAGGCTTATATAGCTCTGGTAGCCCCTCCCCCTGACTGAGGCTTAGCCAATTAACAGAGGCTTCTAGATTTCAAACCTTTTAGAAGCTCCTTCAAGCAAACAAACAATCAAACCAACCAGATAAACACAAGCTCAGCACACAGCAAATAACTCCCACACACAAACACACACTCCAGACAGCCACTTACCACAAGGGTCCTGTTTTACTCCTCTTTCACCTGGAGAACTCCTCTCCAAACTCCTGTTAGCAATTCCTGGTGCAAGCTCCTGGTCGCTGAGTCACAGGCTTATATAGCTCTGGTAGCCCCTCCCCCTGACTGAGGCTTAGCCAATTAACAGAGGCTTCTAGATTTCAAACCTTTTAGAAGCTCCTTCAAGCAAACAAACAATCAAACCAACCAGATAAACACAAGCTCAGCACACAGCAAATAACTCCCCACACACAAACACACACTCCAGACAGCCACTTACCACAAGGGTCCTGTTTTACTCCTCTTTCACCTGGAGAACTCCTCTCCAAACTCCTGTTAGCAATTCCTGGTCAAGCTCCTGGTCGCTGAGTCACAGGCTTATATAGCTCTGGTAGCCCCTCCCCCTGACTGAGGCTTAGCCAATTAACAGAGGCTTCTAGATTTCAAACCTTTTAGAAGCTCCTTCAAGCAAACAAACAATCAAACCAACCAGATAAACACAAGCTCAGCACACAGCAAATAACTCCCCCACACACAAACACACACTCCAGACAGCCACTTACCACAAGGGTCCTGTTTTTACTCCTCTTTCACCTGGAGAACTCCCTCTCCAAACTCCCTGTTAGCAATTCCTGGTCGCATGTACATTTTCATTTGTTTCCAAAAAAACAAAAATGAATTGAGTACCCGAGCAATACCAAGTAACATTTTAGTAATTTCATATTGTGCTTCTGAAATGTATATTTCAGACCTACAAAGGAAAGGAATTTTGACAAAATATGTTAATTAGGGATTATGGATATGTATTAATTTTCCTCCATGGCTGTGTCTACACTGGCACCCTTTTTGGAAAAGGGATGCTAATGAGACACAGTGCAATTGCAAATCTGCTGGGGATTTAAATATCCCCCGCGGTATTTGCATGAACATAACTGCCGCTTTTTCCGGCTCGGGGTTTTGCGGAGGCGCCAGTCTAAACGCGATCTTGCGGAAAATAAACCCTTTTCGCAAGATCTCTTATTCCTACTTTCAAGATCTTTCAAGTAGGAATAAGAGATCTTGCGGAAAAGGGTTTATTTCCGCAAGATCGCGTCTAAACTGGCGCTTTCTCGGCAAAACCGAGCCGCAAGCTATGTTCATGCAAATACCATGGGGATATTTAAATCCCCCAATTACAGTGCTGTGTCTCATTAGCATCCCTTTTCCAAAAAGTGCCAGTGTAGACACAGCCCAATTGTATATATATGTGACCAATTAGGTACTCACTTTCTTCATGTGACTTCACATCACAATCAGGTTCTGGGAGAAAATGGCATAAATTGGTCCTTGTTCCTTTTGACCTTATCAGCTAGCCAAATTTAGGATAGTTGTTACAGATAGGAGGGGAAGTATGATGGCATTGTTTTATCTTTGAGTCAATCTCGTTTATTTACAAAGATTATTCATATAAGTCCTGTTTTCCTAGCAGAGTAAGAATTCAGTATGAGAAGATAGTTTATTAGCTTTCTGTTCTGAAACTGCCTTTCCAACTAGCCCAAAAGCTTTTTCTCAGGGCCATATTACCAGCACTACTGTTAGTCTGGCTCTACCCCTTTTCTGGTCTCCTGCTTCTCTCTCACACACATCAGCCCAGTCAACCCTTAATCCAATGATGTCCAGCCTCCCTTCTTCCTAAATTCCTGCATGGATTTAGATATGCTTTGTTTGGGCCTTATATTCAGGGTGAAGGATGCTTCGCTGTTTGTCACCTGATTACAATGGTTTGTTTGCATTTATCCTGGATGTTATGCCTGATGCGTAACAATTCCCGTGGCAGAGAACAAAGTCTGAATGCACCATTGAGATGGAGTCATCTTCTCACCCTACAGATTTCTTTTCCAAGTCAGGAGTAAAACACGGTGACAGGTGAATTTAATTAAACTTGCACTGCTGTTGGTGATGGTGCAGCTGTTGTGTGGGAAAAGGGCTTCAGCATGTGAGACAATCCATCAAGAACGAAATACTGTTTAGGTTTTCAGTGATGAGCCTCTTCATACAGATGTGTCTGCATATGTGGTCATGTAAAAGAAGGGTTTTTGGAAGGAGTCTGATGTGGGGAAAAGCTTCCTTAAACTCAGTAAACTATAGAAACTTGAAAGGATATAATGAACTCCTATAAGAATATCCTTTAAATCTAATTGATAGAAAACAGAAGAGGAGAATGAGAAAGCAGTGCTTGAGTTTCAGATGAACGTATGGGAAAGAAAGGGAGTGCAGAAAGCGAATCCAATAAAGATGAATTGAACTATTAAATAAACATCCACCATGGCCTAAAGTTATAGCCTGATACGTCAATAGATCTGTAGTTAGTGCTAGATCAAATTCAAGGAGCACTTGTTCATGTATTAATTCCCCAATGCTAGCAGGAAATGCAAACATTAAATCCTCATCAATCATGTCCATTGTCTACAGACATATGTCCCTTATAGCCAATGAGAGGGTATCCATTCAGTAACAACATAACAGAGCTTTGAACTCATTCAGAATTGGACAACCCAAACTGTATATTACTTTATTCCCTATACAGCATTTTTCCTCTTTCCTGACCTTGTTGAATGACGGCAGCTAGTTGTGAATAATGTATGAAATGCAAAGCTCCTGCCTGATGCACAAAAGATTCAGATGCTGCTGTGCAATCACTGCTGTACTGAGTTATGTTGTCAACCACACAATGTTCAGCTTGGTCAGGAAAGCAGTCCAAGCCTGGAAATGAGGCCTAAAATAAATACATTTACTTTGAAAGTTTTATTTTTACTTTGTTCTCCATTTTATTTCATCTGTTAAGTTCCTCCAGGCAGCCAGAAACCTCATCTCCCGAGTCCTTTAAACTACTTTAAAATGTCATAAAATAATTCAAAAAGTCATTTAAAACTGTTTAAATGTCCCAGGTGTTCCTCCTATGGGAAAATTTAGGGAGGTGAACACCCAGTGGAAACTCCATCTTTCTGTTTGTTTTCTCTTTGCTATTGTTTTACGAAGTTATTGGGATAAGAATCATGTATGATTCCCAAAGATCTTGACATTTCCATTTTCACCATTGAGCTTAGAGAATGTTTGGACAAGGTATTCTGGTCTATTTTAGAGTCTGCTACTTCTATGGATCATGAAGAGTTTTTGTTTTGGTTGGGTTTTAATTTGGGGTTTTGAAATTGTTTGCTTTTTAATATGCATGCTGCTATGTGCTTATATCATGGCCTGTCTACATGGAGAGTTAGGGTATGTCTACATTACAAAGTTAATTCGAACTAACAGCCGTTAGTTCGAATTAACTTTCATAGGCGCTACACGTGCAAACCGCTAGTTCAAACTTAATTCGAACTAGCGGAGCACTTAATTCGAACTAGGTAAACCTCATTCTACGAGGACTAATGCCTAGTTCTAATGCCTAGTATCTAAATCAACGATTTAGATATTGGTATAGAAAGTACGCTTATTAAGTTTGCGGATGATACCAAGCTGGGAGGGGTTGCGACTAATCTGGAGGATAGGACCTGGACAAATTGGAGAAATGGTCTGAGGTAAATAGGATGAAGTTTAATAAAGACAAATGCAAAGTGCTCCACTTAGGAAGGAACAATCAGTTTCATACATACAGAATGGGAAGAGACTGTCTGGGAAGGAATACGGCAGAAAGGGATCTAGGGGTTATTGTGGACCACAAGTTGAATATGAGTCAGCAGTGTGATGCTGTTGCAAAGAAAGCAAACATGATTCTGGGATGCATTAACGGGTGTGTTGTGAGCAAGACACGAGAAGTCATTCTTCTGCTCTACTCTGCGCTGGTTAGGCCTCAGTTGGAGTATTGTGTCCAGTTCTGGGCACCGAATTTCAAGAAAGATGTGGAGAAATTGGAGAGGGTCCAGAGAAGAGCAACGAGAATGATTAAAGGTCTAGAGAACATGACCTATGAGGGAAGACTGAAGGAATTGGGTTTGTTTAGTTTAGAAAAGAGGAGATTGAGGGGGGACATGATAGCAGTTTTTAGATATCTAAAAGGGTGTCATAACGAGGAGGGAAAAAACTTGTTCATCTTGGCCTCTGGGGATAGAACAAGAAGCAATGGGCTTAAACTGCAGCAAGGGAGGTTTAGGTTGGACATTAGGAAAAAGTTCCCAACTGTCAGGGTAGTCAGACACTGGAATAAATTGCCCAGGGAGGTTGTGGAATCTCCATCTCTGGAGATATTTAAGAGTAGGTTAGATAAATGTCTATAAGGGATGGTCTAGACAGTATTTGGTCCTGCCATGAAGGCAGGGGACTGGACTCGATGACCTCTCGAGGTCCCTTCCAGTCCTAGTATTTTATGATTCTATGATTCTAGTTCGAATTAAGTAGTTCGAATTAAGGGCTGTGTAGCCACTTAATTCGAACTAGTTGGAGGCTAGCCTTCCCAGCTTGCCCTGGTGGCCACTCTGGGCCAAGCCAGGGAAACTCTTCTGCCCCCATCCCGGCCCCGGAGACCTTAAAGGGCCACGGTCTAGCTACGGTGCCCATGCCAGGTGCAAGCCTGCCAGCACCCAGCCAGCAGACCCTGCACCTGGCACGGCATGAGCCAGCCACCTGCTGCCACCCAGCCCTTCGCCTCTTCCCAGGACCAGGCTGGCGGCTCCCAGGAGCCTGCCCCGGGGCCGCAAGAGGCGGGCGCCTGCCTGGTCTAGTGCGGAGATCGTGGACCTCATCCAGGTTTGGGGGGGGAGGCCTCCAATGTCCACAATCTCTGCACTAGGCACAGGAAAGCGGCCGTCTAGGGCAGGATAGCTGCCAGCCTGGCCACCAAAGGCCACATGCGAACCCAGGAGCAGGTTTGCATGAAAATCAAGTTGGTCCAGTGAGACCCCCGACCCTGAGCTTAGAACATAAGAACGGCCGTTCTGGGTCAGACCAAAGGTCCATCTAGCCCAGTAGCCTGTCTGCCGACAGCGGCCAACACCAGGTACCCGGAGGGGATGGACCGAAGACAATGACCAAGCCATTTGTCTCGTGCCATCCATCTCCAGCCTTCCACAAACAGAGGCCAGGGACACCATTCCTACCCCCTGGCTAATAGCACTCCATAGACCCAACCTCCATGACTTTATCTACCTTCTCTTTAAACTCTGTTATAGTTCTCACCTTCACAGCCTCCTGTGGCAAGGAGTTCCACAGGTTGACTATTTGCTTTGTGAAAGGGACTTTCTTTTATTAGTTTGAAGCCTGCTACCCATTCATTTCATTTGGTGTCCTCTAGCCCTTATATTATGGGAACTAATGAAGAACTTTTCTTTATGCACCCTCTCCACACCACTCATGATTTTATATACCTCTATCATATCCCCCCTCCGTCTCCTCTTTTCTAAGCTGAAAAGTCCCAGTCTCTTTAGCCTCTTCATATGGGAGCTGTTCCAAACCCCTAATCCTTTTTGTTGCCCTTTTCTGAACCCTTTCCAAGGTCAAAACATCTTTTTTGAGGTGAGGAGACCACATCTGTACACAGTACTGAAGATATGGCGTACCATAGTTTGATACTTCCCCTCCTCCTTCTTCCCTTGGCTTCCCCCTTCCAGTTCCCTCCTCCCAGGTTTCCGCCTCCCCTTTCCCACCCTCTCTCTTCCCCTCTCCCACCTCCTTTTCCCAGTCTCCCCAGAGGTTAATCCCCCCCACCCTCAGTTTTGTTAAATAAAGAGAGTTTCTATTTTTGAACACACGTGTCCTTTATTTTTTACATCAGGAAGGGGGGCTAGGGAGGGGTAAGTGGAAGGAGGTGAGGGAGGAATGGGGTATGAGCCCCCGATGGGGAGGAGTGGGGTGGCTCTGCGGGCTCCTCAGGGTGGAAGCTCTCCTGCAGGGCCTCCTGGATCCTGACAGCCCCCCGATTGACCCCCCCGGATGGCAGCCTGCGGCAAGTGCAGCCGGGCTGATGGCCGACTGCTGTGATGTGCCGAGTGAGGGCACTCAGGGCACTCCAAGACAGGACTGCTTTGCTGTCCCTCAGGGAGGTAGACCAGCAAGTGGGGGAACCCTGAGAACTGTCTGTCCAGGGTGAGGGTCGGGTCCCTTTAAGCACAGCCCTTGGCTAGCCTGAGGCAGCAGCTCCACACTCTAAGTCCTGGTTCCAGCCAGCCTTAACTTCGGTTCAGGGTCCACTCAATGTGGACATGCTAGTTCGAATTAGCAAAACGCTAATTCGAATTAGTTTTTAGGTCTAGATGCACTAATTTGAATTAGCTTAGTTTGAATTAAGTGCTGTAGTGTAGAATTAAGTGCTTAGTTCGAATTAAGTTAGTTCGAATTAGTGCTGTAGTGTAGACATACCCTTAGTGTGCAGCAAGATGAAGTGTGAATCTATAGTGCTTTTGCCTGCCACACACTATCTAGCTGGGTGGACCCAGCTCTCCTGTTCATTGACCTGCTGATGTTTGAAACATCTATGGATGATTAGTGCATGACAGGGCAAAGCCAGAGTGCTATAGACTTATGATCACGGATGTTCCAGGATCAGAGTCCAGCATGCTACAGGGAGGTGGGGGCCTGGGAGCTGGTGTATGGCTCAGGTGGGCTGCGAGGGGGGAACTGGGATTTGGCAGCTGGTGTGTGGCTCAGTTGGGCTGGGGAGGGAGGGCAGGGCGCCAATGCGGGGGCCGGCAGCAGGGGACCTGAAATGACCTCCCCAGTTTGGAAAAATCCCTCATCCAAGACCAGTTGGGTGCCGGACAAGCGAGGTCCAACCTGAACTGTCTCTTACTATAGACAGCCCATTAGAGAAGACAGGTGGAAATACTCCTTTCACTTGTACTGGAGGGTGATGATGTTTGGGATGGTCATTTAATGTTTGTAGGAGTTTATTCCACTGTCTCCGACCAGCCCCTGAGAGAACTGTCTCTTGCTCCTTTACCTTTAAGATACAGAATGTCATTGAAGTGTGGTGCTGCCATTGTCTTCATCTAGGAGTATCAGATGATTATTCAAATAATTGGTCCCAGATTATTCAATGCTCTGATCATAAGAACGTGACCTTGAACATGACTTGCAGGCTTCCCACAGAATAGCAAAAAGATGACAGGTCTGCTATGCCCACAGTAGCCATATCACTGAGGAGCTGTGTTGCATCACACAGCTGTACTAGTGATAGAAATGTAGCCATATTAGTCTGGTGTAGCTGAAACAAAAAACAGGGCTATGTAGCACTTTAAAGACTAACAAGATGGTTTATTAGGTGATGAGCTTTCATGGGCCAGACCCACTTCCTCAGATCAAATAGTGGAAGAAAATTGTCACAACCATATATACCAAAGGATACAATTAAAAAAAATGAACACATATGAAAAGGACAAATCAAATTTCAGAACAGAAGGGGGGTTGGGGGGGGATGGGGAAGTAAATGTCTGTGAGCTAATGATATTAGAGGTGATAATTGGGGAAGCTATCTTTGTAATGGGTAAGATAATTAGAGTCTTTATTCAAACTTGAGTGTAAAGTGTCGAATTTAAGCATGAATGATAGTTCAGAGGATTCCCTTTCAAGTGTAGTCTTAAAAGGCCTTTGAAGCAGGATGCAGGTAATCAAGTCATTGAGACAATGTCCTTGCTGGTTGAAATGGCAAGAAACTGTTTTTTTCTTTGTGATCCTGTCTAATATCTGTTTTGTGGACATTGATCCTTTGGCGAAGTGTCTGAGACGTTTGCCCAATGTACATAGCAGACGGACACTTTCGGCACATGATAGCATAAATTATATTTCTAGATCCTTTGGTATATATGGTTGTGACAATTTTCTTCCACTATTTGATCTGAGGAAGTGGGTCTGGCCCACGAAAGCTCATCACCTAATAAACCATCTTGTTAGTCTTTAAAGTGCTACATAGTCCTGTTTTTTTGTTACTGCTGTACTAGGTGGGATTTCCTATGTTGCGTGGCATTTTACCCAGGTATGCTATATTGCTGGAGGTGACAAAGGTGTACACAGTAAAGGCCAGGTCATCAGACAGTCACCTAACCAACAGGAGATAGTAAAAAGTAATAGCTGCAGATGCTGCTGCATTAGACCTTAGTCTTAGCAAGGAACCCATCATTGCTCCTAAACTGTAGACTGAATTGAATAAAATAAGACTGAAAACTCTTCATAATTCTTTCTTCTGACTACAAGCATCATCTCTGTCTTGCCAGGGTTCAGCTTAAACCAGCTGTGCTTCACTGATGAACTGATATCAACAATCACTGGGATATCTTGGGAGTAGTGGTATGATGAGATCTGGTGAAGGATAGGCAGAGCTCTGATTTACAGGAAAATCCAAACATTTTAAGCTTCTGAGGCTTTACTGGTACCTGTGGGTTACCAACAGAGAAGATTTGCCCCATTACAATTACCTCAGCATAGATACACAAAGTGGATAAACACGCAATTATAAACAAAACTTTTCCCAATAGATGGCTTATTCCCATTACAAATATAAGAAACGCTGTTACCAAAATAAATGACAGCTAACAGCATCTTAACCTAGTTGAATTGGTGGGTGTCTGTCTAAATAATTTAGTTAATCTGATACTACACTGTCTAACCTAGCATCTAGTACAGGGCTGGGCAAGATGCGGCCCGGGAACCGGATCCAGCCCGCCTAACACTTTCATCCAGCCCATGGGCTTCATCTGGCTGCTTTCTATTTATAGCCTGTTGCCCATGCCACTGAATTTCCAGGCAGTGGTTCAGGCAGCAGGATCCTATTTAAATGGCTCCCAGCTCCCAGTCACAGCACTACCCCAGCAGAGTCCGGAGCTGCCAGACAATACTGTAGCAGTGGGGCTGAGAGTCCTTTAAATTGCTTCTCCCAGTTGCGGCACTACCCTTGCAGGGGCCAGAGCCTTGAGCTCTTTAAAGAGAGGCAGCAACTAGGGCCCCTGCCAGGCAACATGGTAGTAGTGGGGGTGGGAGCCATAAGCCCTTTGTTCTGTTTTCACTTCAAAACCTCCAGCCCCAGACAACTCTGGGGGGAGGCTAGTCCCCAGCCCTTCTGCCCCAGACCCCACCCTTTCCGTGTGTGTGTGGAGTTGGCTCGTAACCATATACCAAAATTTATTTAGTAGCTCCCCTGCCAAAATTATTGCCCACCCCAATCTAATACATAGGATCTCAAAGGCAATGGTTGACTGACAATGTAGCTCGGAATGATAACTCATTCAAATATAAGACCTGGCAAATGTCTCCTTTTGTATAGTGGGGGAAGGGAAAAGACATGTTTCTTTAGAGTGACTCCCAATTCATTTGAGTGGTTGTGTCTTTGACAGCATTAATGACTTAATATGTTGGTGATGAGGAAAATATGCATTGTTCTGAAGCAATAAGGAGAAACCATCTAGCTAACTATTGTTATATAGCAGCTTTCTGGTGCTCTGTAAGTACAAACTGTGTTCTGTTTTATTGGTGATATAAAAGCTTGTTGTTTGAATTTATCTGTCTTTCAAAGAATGAGAATGTATGAAATACTGTTGGGGGGCATAAATGTCCAAGTATGACACCATAAAAATAATTTAAAGGAACCAAGTATCCTAGTCTTCTGGGAAGTTTCCAATGTGGCCATTTCTGACACAGCTGGTGCTTCTGATGTATATGTTTGTCAACTTTGTGAAGCGCTAAGAGATCCCAAAGGCTGAAGGGCCATAGATAAACATAAGATGATATTGTACTCTCAGGCACCTGAAGCATGTCAGAATACTAGATACAACTCCAAGAGTATTTATTTTTGTTGTTGACGGAGAGGTGCTTTTCTACTGGACCTAACTTGAAAGAAAACAACTTAGCAATTTATAACAAAGGACAGGGACTTATATCAAAGACCAAGCTCTACTTTAATTTGCACTAGCACAAGTCCACTGAAGTAAGTATAAAGGGAGAATAGAACTGGGCCTATATGGTTTTTTTTTAAATGTCAGATGGTACAGTTAGTAACTTTCTATATTCCTTTTCCTAATATTTCAAGTATTTCTATTTAAGTTTAGCACAAACACTAGCGGGGATTTTTTCCACTTTACAACTCTACGATTGGTCAAATGTCTGAGTATTAATGGATCACTTAAAAGATGCCACAGGGCATCTACAGGCTTTTTTAAAAACATGTCCTTCTGTGTTTAAGTTCTAACGCTCTTAGGGTATGTCTACACTACAATGCTATTTCGAATTAACTTAATTGGAAATAGTTAATTCGAATTAAGCTATTTTGAAATAACGCATCTATACACAAACTATTTCGAAATAGCGTTTTGCTATTTCAAAATAGCACGTCCACACTGAGTGGACCCTGAACTGAAGTTAAGGCTGGCCGGAACCAGTGCCGGCAGGGCATCAGATTAGGACTTAGTGTGTGGGGCTGCTGCCTGAGGCTAACTGAACTCCGTGCTTAAAGGGACCCTACCCCCACCCCGGACAGACAGTTCTCAGGGTTCCCCACTTGCTTGTCTACCTCGATGAGGGACAGCAAACCAGTCCTGTCTTGGAGTGCCTGAGTGCCCGAACTCGGGACACCACAGCACTTGGCCACATGGAGCCAGAGCTGCCCCTGGGCATGCTGGTGTGTCTCGTGGGGTCGTTGCCATCAGCCAGGCTGCACTTGCTGCAGGCTGCCATCCGGGAGCTCCATCGGGGGGCTGTCAGGATCCAGGAGGCCCTGAGGGAGAGTGTCCACCCCGAGGAGCCCTCAGAGCCTCCCCGGTTCTCCCCACTGGGGGCTTGTGCCCCATTCCTCCCTCATGTCCTTCCACTTACCCCTTCCTAGCCCCCCTTCCTGATGTCAAATAAAAGACACGTATGTTCAAAAATAGAAACTGGGTTTATTGAACAAAACTGGGAGGAACCTCTGGGGAGACTGGGAAAAGGAGGTGGGAGAGGGGAAGAGAAAGGGTGGAAGAGGGGAGGGGGAAACCTGGGAGGAGGGACCTGGAAGAGGGAAGCAAGAGGAAGAAGCTCAGGGCTCAGGGTTGGCGGTCTCGCCAGACCAACTTGACTTTCATGCAAACCTGCTCCTGGGTTTGCATGTGGCCTTTGGTGGCCAGGCTGGCAGCTATCCTGCCTTAGACGGCCGCATTCCTTCATCTAGAGCAGAGATCATGGACGTTGGGGGCATCCCCCCCAAACCTGAATAAGGTCCATGATCTCCACCCTGGACCAGGAAGGCACCCGCCTTCTCCAGCCCCTGTCAGGCTCCTGGGGAGCTGGCAGACCGCTCCTGGGGAGCGGTGGAGGGCTAGCTGCCAGTGGCTTGCTGGCTCATGTTTTGGGGCCACTGGGTCAGGGGCCCCGGTGGCCACTGCTGGCTCTGGGCTGGCAGGCTTGGAGCTGGCACATGCACTGTGGCCAGGGTCTACCCCTTTAATGGCTCTGGGGCTATTAAAGTTAATTCGAAATAACTGCTGTTATTTCGAATTAACTTTGTAGTGTAGACATACCCTTAACCCCCCCCCCTACTTTTGCCACTATAGAAAATCAGAAGGGCAAGAGGATATATAGTGTGTTGCGGGGTGGGGAGTAATAGAAACATTTTTATTTACAGCGGAAATACAAAAATGTAATGAAGGCCTTGGCCTTCTGTTATAGTTGCCATTGTTTTTATAATATAATCTTTAATACCATTTTCATATTGTTTTCTTCTTGTTCCTAGAAGAAAAATATTGGATACTGATTTTTACATAGGGCTCGTCTAGACTACACGGAAGATTCAAAAGAGGATATGCAAATTCAGTGGGAATTTGCATATCTTCTTCCGATCTCACTTTTGAAAGCAGAGTTTTCAAAAGTGAAAGTAGTCAGGATGCGCTTTTTTGGGAAATCCCCCTTTTCGAAAAGCTGTGTAAACCTTTGAAAAAGGGGGGTTGCTGGAAAAAGCCGCATCCCGACTACTTTCACTTTTGAAAGCGAGATCAGAAGAAGATATGCAAATTCCCACAGAATTTGCATATCTCTTTCGAATCTTCCATGTAGTCTAGATATAGCCATAGTGAAATGCCTGTGAAGTCAGTGGGTTTTCCTGGGTTAAACCAGGAAAGGAAAAATGGTCTGTCTTTCCTATGATTACCTTCTCTATTGCTTTTTTCCCTTCCTTTTCCTATATGTGTGTGTGTTAATGAGGCTAATCAAGTCAGGGTGCAAGTGGCTCATTCATAGCATTTGGTGTGGAGATGTGAATATCAAAAGAGTTCCAGACCACAGAGGTTCAACCTGTGGTACCTAATTCCACAATAATCTGATCACATCATATCTAGTCTCGTGGAGAGTTTAAAATACTGTTCAATACATGGATATTATAATCTAGCCCTAAGACTGGAATATCCACATTGAGCTCCTCATAGCCCAGGCGAACTAATAACTCACCATTTCAGCCAATCCTCTACAGAAGCCTGGGAAAATAGATAAACTTTGCAGTTTGCCCTGGAAGGCAACATGGTGCCAGGCTTTGTCAAAATAAGTGACAAAGCAAATTCTAGAGTTGTGGTCCATTCTTAAAAAAAGACCTTGTTACAAGTCTCTTCTCATTTTCAGTAGGGCTATTAACCTCAGCATCCCAACTTGCCTCTTATGAGGAGAGTCAGTCTAAGGTAGCTGATACCCAGCCACATACAGAGTAATCTGTACTGAGTGATCTTTTCTCTCCAACCTCCTTTATTACTGAAAAAGACTTCTGTTATGTAGTGTAACATCCATCTCCACTGAGTATGGTCCAATAGGATGCAGACCTGAGCAATGTAGCTCCCTCATGATAAAAAGGGCACACAGTCACTGGACAGAAATAAGGTACCCTGATTTCCAGAAGAGTAGCTATAAAAGGAGAAAAACAAAGGAGCATATATTAAATATAACCTTAGACCCTGCAGCTATTATTCACTAAAATTCACTTGTTCAGTCATGACCTCAATGAATCCTGTACTGTACTGAACCCTCATTACCCATTATGCAACACATAATTACAGCCAGAGATGAAAAATAGTATTCATGAGGGATTTCATTGCAATAAGCTTTAACCTACAGGTATAAACTTTCCTAAATGTCTAGTTTTGCTGTAATAAATTTAGTCCCTACACAGGGTGTCACTTGCATGTGCAGTGATAATATGAACATTTCACAAAATGAAAATAGATAAGGAAAGATGAGAGAGTAACTTTTTTTATTGTAATTTTTAACATTGTGAACTGAAGTAATTATGGACCGCATGTATTTAATCTTAAGCATCCAGTGACTGTGCAATCCATTTAAATGCTTAGAGATAAATCTGAACCAAAAAAGTTATGATCTGGATCTGAATTCCCTCTCTTTTGCACTGTTTTGGACTAGATGTATAGGTCAGGCTTATCAATAGTGTGTATTATATTGTTTTATGTCAGTGCACTAAAACTCATATTTATAAAAGTTGTACATATTTTGATTAAAATGCATATCAAAGCTCCAATAAATCAATATGAATAAAAACTCTATAATCTGTTTCAGTTAGTATGCTCCAGTTACTGTCATCTCAGGATCCACAAAAATTTTCTTTGCCCCCTAGAAATCTTGCTCTGTCCCCTTCCATTTACTCCTAGAAAGCTGTGAGCTCAAGTGTATTGCTGCAGTGTCATATGAGATGAGAGGCAATTGCTGAAGTAGTCAAGTACTATTTAGCACTTTATAAATCAAAACCAACACTAACTTTATGTGTAGACCAGTTGGCAGGCATTGCGGGCTAAGGATATAGTTTGTAATATATTCCCTATGTGAAATCTCTTTTCACAAGTCTGTGTCCATATTTCTTCATTAGCTGGAGAGTGAGTGGTGTTCAAGTGAGCACTATGTATCAGTACAGCTCATTGTGTTAAAATAAACTTGAGTTGACAAAAGCCCAGCCAAGTATAGCAAGCTCCATGTTCAAAAAGAGCTTGCAAACTGATTTTGCTAAATGCAAGTGAGAAGAGCACCTTTGGTCATTGTTAATACTTGAACATCCAGGGAAGTTGTGCATTTCACATGAATCTGATTGCAAATCTGAGCTTGGAGTGCTCTCTCAAGGGAGCTGAGGTAACACTACTTCATTGATGGGGGGGCGGGCGGGAAGGGGAGGAGGGATCCACCCAGGCTTAGATCTCTATCCATGCAGAATCAATTGCAGGGTGAGGGATGTATTTGGTACCAGGAGCCTAGACTTCTAATCCTATGCCTTTACTAACTGGCAGGCCTCCATTAAGTTAATGGAAAAATCTGATTATGCCTATTTATTTTGTTCTTCAAGGGTATGTCTACATTACAGCATTATTTCAAAATATCTTATTTTGAAATTGTTGATTTGAAATAGCTTATTTCGAAATAATGCATCTACACACAAAATGCATTTTGAAATAGCACGTCCACACTGAGTGGACGCTGAATCGCATTTAAGGCCAGACGGAACCAGGTCCGGCAGGGCATCAGGTCAGGAGTTACTTTGTGTGGCTGCTGCCTGAGGCTATCTGAGGCCTGTGCTTAAAGGGACCCCCCGGGACAGCTGGTTCTCAGCTTTCCCTGCTTGCTTGCCTACCTCGATGAGGGACAGCAAAGCATTTTGTCTCTGTGTGCCCTAGTTGCCCTCACTCAGGACACCACAGCACTCTGCAACATGGAGCCAGAGCTGCCCCTGGGCACTCTGGTGCTTCTCTTGGATGCATTGCTGCGAGCATGGCTGAACTTGCTGCAGGCTGCCATCTGGGAGGTCCATTGGGAGGCTGTCAGTATCCAGGAGGCCTGGTGGGAGAGCTTCCAACCTGAGGAGCACTAAGAGCATCCCTGGTCTGCCCCACTGGGGGCTTGTGCCTCATTCCTCCCTCACATCCTTCCACTTACCCCTTCCTAACCCCCCTTCCTGATGTAAAATAAAATACACTTATTTTCATGAACACAAACTGTCTTTATTTAACAAAACTGGGAGGGGGGAATGAAACTCTGGTGAGACTGGGGAAAGGAGGTGGAAGAGGGGAGAAGAGAGGGTGGAAGAGGGGAGGGGGAAACCTGTGAGGAGGGAACTGGAAGGGGGAAGCAAGGGGAAGAAGGGGGAGGGGAAGCTCAGGGCTCAGGGTTAGGGGTCTCGCCGGACCATCTTGATTTTCATGCAAACCTGCTTCTGGGTTTGCATGTGGCCTTTGGTGGCCAGGCTGGCAGCTATCCTGCCATAGACAGCCGCGTTCCTCCATCTAGTGCGGAGATCATGGACATTGAGGGTATCCCTTCCAAACCTGAATAAGGTTCATGATCTCCGCCCTGGACCAGGAAGGCGCCTGCCTTCTCTGGGCCCTGGCAGGCTCCTGAAGCTGGCAGACTGCTCCTGGGGAGCGGTGGAGGGCTGGCTGCCAGTGGCTTGCTGGCTCATGTTTTGGGGCCATTGGGTCAGGGGCAGTGACTGCTGGCTCTGGGCTGGCAGGCTTGGAGCTGGCACAGGCACTGTGGCCACAGTCAACCCCTTTAAGGGCTCCGGGGAGGGGAGAGGGAGAGGAGTGTTCTTGGTTGAGGCTGGAGTGGCCAGCAGGGCACCTGGGAAGTCTGGAGGCCCCTTATTTCGAAATAAGTGTTTACACAGCACTTATTTCAAAATAGCTATTTCAAATTTGGTGTTATTCCTCGTGGAATGAGGTTTACCAAATTCAAAATAAGTGCTCCGCTATTTCAAATTAATTTCGAAATAGCAGCTTTGGCTGTGTAGACTCTAGTAAAGTTATCATATATATATAGTAGCCCATTGTCTGTGAGTCTAATGCTGACGTACACAGCCACGACCCCTGGCCGTGTACGTCAGCGCCCCGGCCCCCTTCCCCTCCCTCTCTGGCAGTTCGGCAGAGCGCTGCACCGCTCAGCTGGGCCCCAGCAGGAGCAAGCAGCAGCAAGCGGCCCTTTGGGGTCCGTGCTCCCCACGCGTGGGGAGCGTGGACCCCAAATGGCCACTTGCCGTCCCAGGCCCAGCTGAGCGGCGCTCCCAAAGGCTTGCCGCCGCTTGCTCCCCCGGCGGGGCCCAGCTGAGCGCCGCTCAGCTGGGCCCGGCCGGGAGCGCTGCTCAGCTGGGCTCAGCTGAGCGGCGCAGCATGCCACAGAGGGAGGGGAAGGGGGGCCGGGCGCCACGCAGGGAGGGGAAGGGGGGCGGACCTGGCCAGAAGAGGGGAGGGAAGCAGAGCTGGCGGGGATTGGAGGCTGTGGGGCTGGAGGGGAGGATGGGGGCCCGGAGGAAGGGGGAGGAAGCAGCGCTGGGGAGGAGAGGGGCTGTGGGGTTGGACGGGAGGAGGGGGCAGGAAGCAGACCTGGCGAGGGGGGGTGCAGCCACTGGCCGCAGCCGGATGCCAAACGGCCGCTTGCCGCTGCTTGCTCCCTGGCCACAGCCCAGCTGAGTGGCACTGGTGCTGCGCCGCTCAGCTGAGCCCCGGTGGGACAGGAAGGGGGGCGGGGCAGTGATGTACACGGCCAGGGGGCAGGGCCGTGTACGTCACCGCCCCTCCTTCCTCCTTCCACCATAGCGCTGAGCGGTGCACCCCTCAGCCGGGCCGCCGGGGTGGTGACGTAGACAGCCCCGCCCCCGGCCGTGTACGTCACCGCCCCGCTCCTCCTCCCCCGTGGCGGCCCAGCTGAGCGTGCAACACTCAGCCGAGCCACCACGGAGGGAGGGGAAGGGGGCGGTGACGTACACGGCCAGGGGGTGGGGCCGTGTACGTCACCGCCCTTCTTCCCCTTCCTCTGTGGCACTCAACTGAGTGCTGCGCCCCTCAGCCGGGCCGCCGGGGAAGCCAGCAGTGCAAGGGGCTGTTTGGGCTGCCCCGGGCTGGGAGGGGAAAGGAGGGCGGTGACGTACGCGGCCCCGCCCCCTGGCCATGTACGTCACCACCCCTTCCCCCTCCCTCGCGGCAGCCCGGCTGAGCAGGCAGCGCTCAGCCAAGTGCCATGGCGGGAGGGAAGGGGAAGGGGAAGGGGGGTGGGGAGAGACGGAGGGGAGAGAGAGGCAGGAGGAGGAGGAGAAGAGAAAGGGAGAGTGAGAGGCAGGAGGGGGAGAAGAGAAAGAAAGAGACGGAGAGAGAAGCAGGAGGTGGAGGAGAGCTGGGGGGGGGGAGGCAGTAGGAGGAGAGACAGAGACAGAGACAGAGTGAGAGAGCTCAGGAGAGAAGACCCGAAAATCCCGTCTTATGACGGGCTAATTGGCTAGTTTTGAAATAACGACTGTTATTTCGAAATAACTTTGCTGTGTAGATATGCCCCAAGCGAAAAACTGAGTTTAGAATCTAAATTTACATAATAATTCAAAGCTAATATTGTCAACATAATAGAGGAGTGAACTACATTTAAAAGGACAGGACTTGGTATAACTGGAGCAAAATCGGAGAGCTGCTACAAAAAAATCAGCACTGGAACGGAGGTGCAATTAAACCCCACTGCAGTTAATGTGGTCTGTTAGCATTTTCTTTATTATCTTCTATTTTCAGGGAGTATCTTTCTTGAGTATAAAAGTTCACAGGAAGATTATTTTAAAATAAAGGAGATTTTTTTACAGTGTCAGGTTTTAAAAAGCACTTCTATGCTACTGCTGCATATTATTTTCTTTGAACATTTCATAAATATTCTTAGCACACAGCCTCATTGATCTGACACATTAATACCACTAGTCCATAGTAGCCCAGTAAGGCTACTTTCGTCTATTGGGATGCTGAATTGTGAACTAAGTCTGTCAGAATGTATGGTTCACTGAACTTAAGGAGCTCTCACTACAAATCAAATAAATGAGCTAGAATATATTTTTCTAAAACCCCATTAAACTGTCATGTCCCAAATGTTTATTTTTGAGCACTTCTTGTCCATCATGGCTGATCTAGATATTTGTGTGAATGTAATCCCTGTTTTATAACCAGCTTTTTCCTTTTTGCCCATATTTTGAAGTCCTGGTACTGTAGTCCATGATGTAACTTTGCTGGATGTCAGACTGGTGGTGGACACAAATAAGAAGGGTAAAGGTGAAGCGTGTGCTACATCCAGAATGGTGATCATTAAGGCCTTTGTGACAGGAGTATTTTGATAAAGAATTGGTACATGGAAGTGAAATGAGGCTGTGATATTTTTGGAAGTGTACTAGATTTTGAAGAGAGCTTTTTCATAATCCCAAATGTTTTGGTTCTTACTAAACATCCATGCTGACATTCCTTCTTTCAGGAACCATTTTAAAAGGCTGGCTACAGTTTCCACAAACACAAGAGGAGTCTCAGTGTGTGTGGGAGTACATATGTGTGTTGTGGTCAGAGCACAAGCCAGGGAGCTCAGTCTGCAGGACCCTGTTCCTGTCTTTGCTGTTGATTTGCTGTGTAGCCTTGAGAAAGTCATATGACTTCCCTCTACACCAATCTCTCTCACTGTAAAATAGGAATGATAATATGCAGGGTTTCTCTATGCTACAGGGTTGCATGGAAGTGCCCTCTGCTGACAGGTGTTACATACAGAACGGTGCCTTCCACCTAAGGAAATCACTGTACAGTAGCTCAAGGGCTTCACATTCCTCTGTCGATTGTTGCTGCTGCTGGTCAGGGAGAAGGGTTTGTAGAGCTCACTCCTTCCCAACCACCCCCCACCACTATTAGTATCAAAATGGTTGGGGATGAGGAATAACATTAAGTGCTTCCACATCCTTACTAAGTTTGCAAATGCAGTTTATTACCAAATTGGTTATACCTAATTCCATTCTGTGGCTGCTACTAAAGACACTCATTGTGACCTTGTCAATTATGACAGGGTTCCTGCAAAGTGTGTTTAAAGTTGTGTGCTGTATCACCTAAATCTTTCTTTCTTTAAAGGACATTATATAGGATAGGGTGGTGTTTGTTGGGTTTTTTTTTTTTTTTTTGGTGTCGCTGAATTAATTAATGATTGGAATGCTCTTTGAAAACCTGGATGAAAGGTACTGTAGAAGTGCAAAGTGTCATTACTAATGCATAAACCCTTTTGTAAAATTGACTTTGCGTGTTATCATTCCTAACTCTCCCAGTATAAATTCTGTATGTGACTTCACATTTATCTGAATCCAAAATGCCAGCATTTTTTTCATCATCATAAATGATTGTCATATCAATGGTCCTTGTGATTTTTTTTTAAAGTAATTTCCTCAATGGTGATTATTTTCAGATTGGGGAATTTTTTAGGAAGAGTTTCTCAGCTTGCAAGAATCAGATGTGAAAATCAGATACATTTAAGAGTCATACAGGAAGTCTGTTCATTATTTATTATGGCTACTCAGTAATAACAATAATAATGCCAGCTTCAATTACAATGATAAGTTACCTAAACTGACTCCCTTGAACATATATGACATAGGACTAGATCCTCAGCAGAGATGAATAAACTTCCATTCTGACTTCTGTGGCACTCATGACAACTTATACCATCTTCAGATCTGGATCTCTGTCTAGGAATACAGGGATGATCAGTGTTTTATTGATAAATTTTGTTAATTTAAGCCTAGTTTTTAAGTATCAAAAATTGAGATCTTCCACTATCTCAGGAGCCACATCTAGGTAAGAGAACTATATATCAGGCAACGAATGTTGGGGTGTGGGCTCTGGCTTGGCACCACTTACCTTGGGCAGGTCGGGGTGGCTAAGAACAGCTCCTTGGCTTTACTCAGGGTATATCTAGACTTCATCCCTCTGTTGGCAGAGGGATGCAGATTAGGCAGGTCGACATTGCAAATGAGGCAGGGATTTAAATATCCCATGCCTAATTTGCATAAAAATGGCCACCATATTTTGCTGACTCAGCACTTTGTCAGCAAAAAGTGGCAGTCTAGAGGGGATCTGTAGAGAAATAAAGCCTTTTTCGACAGATCTGTAAACCTCCTTGCAGGAGGCATAAGGGATCTGTCTAAAAGGCTTTCTTGCTTGACAGATCCCCCTCTAGACTGCCGCTTTTTGCCGACAAAGTGCTGAGTCGGCAAAACACAGTCAAATAAATGAGCTAGAATATATTTTTATTCTGCTGACAGAGGGATGCAGTCTAGACATACCCATAGTTACTGGAAGTGGCTAGTATGTATGGCAGCATCTCCTGGAAGTGGAGATTCAGGTAGCCCTGCACACTGCCACTGTCTGCAAGCAGTGCCCCTGCAGCTCCCATTGGCCACAGCTCCCTGTTCCTGGCCAATGGGAGCTGCAGGTGGGGAGCAGGGCATGGAGACCTCCTGCCCTGGGGCCCTCAAGGTTGTGCCGGCCATTTCTTCAAGCAACATGGGGCCACGGCAGGCAGGGAGTCGTGATCCCATGGACAGGATTAAAAGCCTTAATGGGCTGCATTCAATCCATGGACCGTAGTTTGCCCATCCTGCACTATCTCCATTGACATTGGTCTCATAAAAGTTGACTGAGATTCAAATGCCAAGTGCAGGTGACTATCTAAAGCTATGGCATAACCCCTGGAAGTGTTTCAGAAATGGGTCTTCGAGAATTGACAAGAAAGGATGGCATGACAGGGTCTTTTCTGGTTAGGGAAGCTTTCATTCCTTTTTTTCAGTGCTGATTGTTACCCCAAATTTCACTGGAGACCATCCCATGGTTACACTCATAGGGTACGTCTACACTTGCTCCCTAGTTCGAGCTAGGGATGCAAATATATCCGACTGAAATTGCTAATGAAGCAGGGAACCAGAAAGTGCACTCCAGGACATGTTCGTTTGAATCAAACCCCTTGGTCAAAATGAGGACTAACGTTAGTTCAAACCAAGGGGTTTGATTCGAACTAACATATCCCGGAGCGCACTTTCTGGTTCGAATCAGCTGTTGAGCGGAATAATGCGTGGGCGAGATTATGCTAATGAAGCAGGGGATATTTAAATCCCCCGCTTCATTAGCAATTTCGGTTCGATACATTGGCATCCCTAGCTCGAACCAGGGAGCAAGTGTAGATGTACCCATATGGATTTATTAAATGAGAAATTAACAATCCATTACAGCCGCATTTCTCAAACTGTGGGTCCCGACCCCCCAGGGGGTCGCAAGCAACTTAGAGAACCCCTGCATTACAGGGTTAAACTCAAGAGGATTGAGCTGTCATTGAATGCCACTATGGGGTTAAACTGAAGGGGATTGAGCTATCTTGCTCACCAACACAAACACACACACATTCATTAATCCATTCACACACACATTGATTCATGCCCCTCAGGCACTCACACACTTACACAGGCAAAAGGTTGCAGAGCCATGGGTCTTTGAGTATAGTTCAGGGATGGTCAAGAGGCTGCCAGCAGGCTGGATCCAGCCTGCTAAGCCACCAGATCCGGCCTGCGGCCCCCTCGCTAGAATCTTTAGGCAGAGATCAGTTCACAATTTAAAAAGCCAGCTGTTATCTGCTCCGGATGGCTGAGGAGGGAGACTTCTCATGCTGTTCCCACCCCGCAGCAAAATCTCTTAGCTGCCATTGGCCAATCTCTCAGTTTCCAGCCAATAGCAGCCAAGATTTTTTTGCTAGGAGCAGTGTGGAAAGCCCTCGTCCTCCTTCTCTCTCCTCTCCCTCTCATGCCCGAGTGGAGCCATGTGGCGCAGTGAGCCACCTTTACCCAGACCCTGCCTCTGGCACCCCAGCCCCTCCCTTCCCCAACCTTCTGCCCCCCATACCCAAACCTTCTGACCCCTCCTGCACCCATACCCCCTCCCAGATCTGGCACTCCAATTTCCTGCCCCAGATCACAAGCCCCCTCCTACCTAGGTCACATCCCAAAATCCTTCATCCCAGTCCCCTGCCCTTGGTCACAACCTCCTCCTTCACCCAAACTCCCTCCCAGACCCCATTCTCCCTCCTGCACCCCAATTCCTTTACCCCAAGCTTCCTTCTGCACCTAACCTCCATCCCAGACCCCACTCCTCCTCCATTAATATCCTGGAAGAGTGCGGCCCTCAACTACTTTCCAAAATCTTGGAGTGGCCCCTCATGAAAAATTATTGCCCACCCCGGGATAGTCTTTCAAACTGTGGTGCACCCATCTTAGACAGGTTGAATCTCTGTAGTCTGATACTCTATGGTCTGGCAACATCAGCATTCCAGAATGATTTTAGTTAGCCCGATGACCACTTATGTGTGTTGCCAACTTTTCTGTGGTCCCATAAAGTTTGTTTACAACCACCAATCTTGGCTCTCCATGTTCTGTACTGTTCTTTAGCTCTAATTTACCCTTAGATGCCTTCTCAGAGCTTAGGAAGCAGTGGAAGTGTTGGTAAGGTTGCTGACAATATTGACCTTCCGTGGTTTGGCAAATTTTCTGTTTTGGCACCGGTTAGGTCCCAAGGGTGCCAGAGTAGAGAGGTTCAACCTGTTGTAACTTCATCTAGACCCACTTTTCCCTAGTTTGTTCATGACTGTGACCAAAGTCCTAGTAAAATCAAGATATAACTCCTCTATTGTTCCCTATTATGCATTAGGTCAATAACCCTGTGAAGAAGGAAATTGTGTTGGTTTGGCAGGAAATTCATGCCGACCATTACTTACAACCTATTGCTGTTTAAGTATTTACAAATTGAGTGTATTGGTTGTACCTCTATAAACTGGGGCTGTCTGGTCTGGCAATATCCTTGGTCCAGCAGGACCACAGATGTTCCAGGATCACAGAATTCCGGTGCACTGTGGGGCATGGGAGGGCCCCAGGAGCCCAGTGCAATGTGTGTGTGGGGAGGGGCAGGGGGTGAGCCTGGCCTGATGCAAGGGTGAAGGGGGGAAAGCCAGGAAGGCTGTCCCATGCAACCCAGCTGGGGTGGCCGGGGGAGCTGGAAACAGGGCGGGGGTGGGGCCAGCAGCGGAGAGGCCACAAATCACCTCCCCTGATATGGCAAAATCCCTCATCCGGGACCAGTTAGGTCCCAAGGGTACCAGACCAGGGAGGTCCAACATGTATAATAACTAGTTCCTGTATCTTTCCTGATATGATCACTAATTCCCTATGGCCCCCTTTTTTAAAGAGAGATACTAAGTTTTCATTAGGGTGTAGGTGATAATCTGGTGTAGCAGCTCTCAGAAAAAAGTTCCTCCTCTTCAGGACCTATCACCGACTTTGGCTGTACTCCATTTAATTAAGCATTGCCTTGAGCTTTCTCCCTGGAGTCCCCTTTTCCTAGTACCTTCTGCTCTGGCTGCCTCCCCCAGGGAAATCCTGCTGCTCTTGATTCCTGGTGGTTTCTGGCAGCCTGGCTCTTTATGGTCCCAAGTGCTGCTCCATCTTCTGAATTGGCTAAAGAGGGAGAGCCTATTCTAGCACAGAGAACTGGACCGGTTTTGCTTAAAGGGGCCAGCCACCCTGTGATAGATTTCCAAAAAAACCCCAACAACCTGACAACAGGCTGCTGGGGTGATGAGACCACTGCTTCTCACGCTGACGCATATCATCTCCCTGTTTCCTTGTACTTCTCCATCTACCTGTAGCCACTTGTGGTCTTTTGTCTAATTCTTAGTTTGCAAGTACTGTGTGTCCCTAACAATGGGATCCTTTTCCATGACATGGGCTCCTAGGGGCTTCAGTAATCATCACAAAAACTGGGGTCAATCAAACCTCTGTGAGAATCAATAAGCTATTGCAGTATGCATTGTGCAGCCGCTATGTCCACAAAAACTTAGTATCTTTTGGCTTCAATTGAACTTGCGCATGTATTAATCTTGGAGCCTCTGATCCACAGTGATTTTTGATGGAATAATTCTGCACTGAGCTTGTTGTTGTCTTTGTCTTGACTGTATTTTTAAAGATTATTAGCTAAACAGGAATTGCTTCCAGCAGAAATTCAGATCCATTGGATGTTCAACATTCACTCTACTCACTCTAGAGCATGTCTAGAAATGATTAGCCTTCACTGGCTTTATGAGCATGAGAGGAGCACGCAGTGAAAAAATGGAGCTTTCAACATGGGAGACAGATTTGAGATCACTTGTTACAGAGTTCACTTGTGGTTCAGAGCATCAGAATAATAGTGTGGATTGTGACAGTACATCATTGTGTCTGAGATGCTGTAGTTAAGGTCTGCTGTATGTGAACATATTTATTAAATTTTAAATAATTCACATAGCAGATTCAGTGTTAAAGCTCATTTTTCTCAGAAAATTTAGAAGGAAACCATTTTGGTAACCTTGTTTAGAGGTTTTTTTTAAAAGGGTAGATTTATTTATTTAATCCTCTTCCAAAAACAGATGCTAGTGAGATTTGAATTATGGAATTTGGCAGTCAGTGAGTCATTATCTAGAGTGGTGCCCATTTGAAATAATTTTTGCTATTAACATTTTAAAAATGGTTGTTTCCCATAAAACATGGACTCCATTATCATTTTGACTCAAAAATCCTAATATTGATTCCCATTGACTGCAGTGATTCAAATTCATTTGTATCTCATAAGTAGTGTGTGTGTGTGTGTGTGTGTGTGTGTGTTTAAGAATAAACCATATCTAAGCAATATTTGATGGGAAACATAAGATTTTTGCTGCTTGAAAAATTCAAAGTAAGTCTCCAGTTATTTCCTCTTGCCTGGATCTCGCCCTTGAGGTTCAGGGCTCCCTCCCCAGCATTGGGGAGACCACATTCGCACTCCAGTCCCCTCCCCATGGGGCTGGAGGACACAATCTACTGGGCCCCCATTGCTTCTTGGTGATGCCAGTGAGGGTTGTGGATTTTTCCCTTTTCACTTATGTGTGGCTCCAACTTGTGGATCTGTGGCCCCGACCCAAAAAGGGTTCCCCACCCCGATCTAAGATTTGGAAAAGGATGTATATTAATTATTGTGGAATACATGATCCAAAGGTATGACTTGCATAACCAAGTCACTGTCCAGTGTCAAAGAAGTGTTTTAACAAGATTCAGGGTGTGATATGTATATATATATAGATATAGATATATAGATATCTCAGCCTGCTTAGAACTATGGCAAAGACACCTTTAAAATCCTTTGCATCTTTTATTAATGAGGGAAAAAAAAGAAGGAAAAACAGTTGAGCACGTGAAGTATTAAGTAAGGCTTTGATTTTAATAACATTCCTTGTTCCCTTTCCCTCGTGCTGGAGAGCATTTTAAGAAGAAAAAGGCCCCTGGTTTGACAGTCCCTTAGATGGTAACAGCTGTCCTTTTTGGAGAAGACAAAAGAAGTTAGTTGAGAGGATGGAGCTGTGGTGGTTGTTGGATCCCAGTCGTGTTTCATCCTAGTGTTTGGGGTTCAGCTGAGACTGGTACGTGTGGCGATGCTTTTCTGGCTGCCTCTTCCTCTGGCCTGGTCTGATGAGAATATTTCAGGATGAAGGAAGTGTGGGGTTCCAGAAAGTGAGGGGGATGATATCCAAGATGGTGAAGCTCACTTTAGTAGGGAATGGGGTGTTGACAGTCTGGTCTAGAGGCTTCAACTGGACTGGGGTGGGTGTGTAGCATCTGGGTGGTGCTAAGGGCTGACTGCTCTCAGCCCTGCACCTTGCACCTGAGGCTCCACCCCTTCCTGAGGCACAGAGCTGCTCCCCCCACACCTTGCCCCAGGGCCCATGGGGGCTATTGGCCCCATTGTCTGGAAGCTTCTGAATTAACCCTTAATCAGTGTCACTCTGTGTAAGAATTTATAATAAACAGAGATTGTTGTTATCCTCTGCCCTGCATGCAGGAGAGAGGGAAAAGAAGAGTTTTGAAAAATCTTCATTTATGACCATTTCCTACTAAAAATATATTATTTTATAGTGATATACACTACATACATTCTCAATCAAAGCTCTGGCCTACGTTTAACCTCAGGCAAGAAGTACAGATTGTCTCTTAGAGAACTGGCATTGACTATCTCCCGAATAGGTCATGCCATTCCAGCCAACAAGCAACATGATATGTGGAGAGGATTATGGGGGATCTCATGCGATATTTCTCATTCCCATAACAAGAATTGTGTTGGCATTGGAAGATATGGAGAAAGAAATATATTTGAATTGTAGTCTATTTGTACAGGAGGCAGCCAAGGTCATTGGTCAGTGATTTGCTGTAGCCAAAGATCCACAGATCAATGTCAGAGTCTGTAATTAATCTCATTGTGTTAAAGTGAGCTGACAGTTGGTACAGAAAGAGTTTTATTCACTGAGGAAGCAGAGCAGTAATACTGACACAAGGAAATTACCCAATGCTGACTGCCAATTATGCATAGAAGGGTCACCAAGGGCTCTTAATGATCAAATGCTTGATTCATGAAGAAACTGTTTGCCTTATTTTCAAGTACTTAGAAATTCTGGGCCAAGTTTAATCACTAGTGAAATCAGTTGAATTGAAGCATAATGAATTTGACTACCAATAAATGTAGTGAATGCATGTACTTGTTTATCCACTTGAAATAGGCTTTGTGTGTGTCTAATATTCTTTAAAATGGCTCATTATAGCTGAGAAACACTTTTTAAAATATTATTTTATTTAATTCTTTTCAGCAAATTTCACATGTGATTTATATTTAGTTCTGTATGAAAAGCTGACTCAACATATACTACAAACAAGTTATTTCCAGCATTAACATGGTAAATTAACAACAGAAATGTTTGAAATTAGGGCAATGGTTAGCACAACTTTATAGAATAAGCTGCATGGGAAGGGCCATTTTTATGGCTTGTGGGGTAAGAAGAATCTGAAATTGGGTATGTATTTTATCAATTCTAAGAGACTAATAATAGAATCCTTCTTTCACAGTTACTTACATTGTACATTTTGCATGTGGTAATTAAAGAATAAAGGGGTTAAGAAAGCACAGGGGTGTGATTCTCAGAGTAAATATGCTGTATGCATTGTATTATGTAGTAACATTACAGTACATTCTTATGTTGTATTACTAACTGTGCTTTGATATAGAATTAATCTGCACAAAATGTGCTGCTAATAGTGGCTGTCAAAAAAACCCCAAACCAAAGGTGTTAATTCACAAATATACAATGAGACATTAGTTCAATACATATAAAAATAGAGCTATTTGAGATACATTATCATAAAATTTCCCCTTGATATAGAAACAATGGCTAGCCATAAGAACATTTTATTTGACAGCAGAACGTATGGCTACTTTTCATTACTTATGCTGAGGCTAAGAGCTTGTTTAAAAGGTCAACGCTCTTCATGAACTTTTCTAATATTCCATGAACTTTCATTCATCTGGTATGATGCATCTAATATACTGTGATTTGCAAGTGACCGATATGACCAATTTGTTTTCCTTTCTACCTGTTCCTTTTCTTGCTATATTCTCTTTGGTGTAATCTTGGTTTATTTTTCATGTATAACCACAACAAAAATCACATTTAAAAAAACCCAAGCAATCGAAAATCAACCATAATAGGCCTCAATATTTTGGTGCCTGGTTTAAATATGTCTTATTCTGTTGAAACATTTTATTGATCTTTTCTAATTTTTTTTTTGGGGGGGGAGGGGAGATTCTCGTTAATAAGGAAGATGGAGAAAGTGAGTGATTATGACTAACAATTATCTTTGCCACCATGGAGATGCAGTCTGGGCTACACAGTACAAGAGGGCCAACAGCTGTGATAATAAATAAAAAAGGCTAGCTGTTCATTATCTCATCAACCCATTCATGGATTAAAGTGATTAGGTCTGATTCTCATTCAATTACACCAGTGCAGCCCTCTAAATTACAAAGGAATTATTCCTGATTAATACCGATGTAAATGAGAACAGAATCTGGCTTGCAATTTCCCATATGCTCATATATGACTTGACTTCTAGTTCACATTTACCTAAATGTTGTTAGTTGACTCTCTCAGAACACATTGACTACATCTGCTGTTTTTCCAAGTAATATTATAGACTGAATATTAACTCTGACAATTTTGTTGTTGTTGTGGCAACGTGACCCAACTGCAAAAGTGCAATTTGCTCATGAATCAGATTTTTGACACATAGCCCAAGTACAGAAGCCTTCCTCCTTAGTTAGTAAATGCGCACACAACTGTCGTGAGACCAAGTATAAACCTTTTGTGATGTTCTCACAATTTCCAGTGTCAGACTAAGAGAGAGTCAGTGACTGATGGTTTGCCATCTAATCAATCAATCATGTGTAGAGCAGTGCCACCCCTGGCAATTTTTGTGGGTTCCAATAAATCATGTTAACAATTTTTTTTTCATGTGAATAAGACAGGAAAATGAAACTTCTGGATCTGTGTGGTGACCATCTATCTCTATGCACAACTAGTAAGACTGTACCTGAAAGACTGCACATTATTATTTTTTTGGGGTGGGAGGGATATTTGGAACCAGAAAGATAAAACTGGGATAATTCACAGAGAAACAACAAAATATGGCAAAGAAACTGGTTCCTCAGGAAAGCTGAGAACTTAATACATTTGTCTTGCCCAAACCATGGCTTACTAATGGGTAAAAAAAATGCCAACCAACATCTTAAGAGTGTAAAATGCCAAAGGGATAGAACAATTGTTTAGTATGGTCCATGGTGTCATGCAATAAATGAAGCAAAATAAAATGGGATCTATGTATTGGGAAAATGTGAATGTCTATTAGACGGCTTATTATTCTCCCAAAAGTAGTTGTTTAGTGGCCTGAGAAGTTAAAGTTACAGTCGACTGTACTATCCTCTCAATTGACACCATTGGGAGGCTGGCTGGAAGGGAGAGAGCAGTGACGTGTTTTCCTCATCCCTTGCCAATCTTGTGTAAGAGCAGAGCTCAAGCAGTACTGTGGTGTAGTTTCTAACCCCCATAGACTTGTCCAATCTGTGGTCATGTGGGCAACTTATTTTCCTGAGAGCACCTATGTTTGGGGGAAGTTTTATATTGCTTTTCCTGGGTCAGGGCTCCCATTTATCTACCTTTGCTCCCCATGCACCCTACATCTGTACTGATTCTTTTTGTTTTTCTGTTTCTGCTGCTGGACCTTTTACTTGGCTCAGAGTTTAAAGGGGCTAAAGAAGAATTTTTCTCACATCACAGGCAAATATCCCACTCCTGCCACTACTCAAAATACAGTGGACATTTGGCTTTTTTTGGGAGGTGAAGGGAATGTTGCACTGAGGATTTACTTGTCACAATTGAGTGGTAGGTATCTAGTGCAGAGATTGAGAGTGATAGTGCCACAGTTGCTACTTCATTTTCAGGCACTAACTGGGTAGTATCCAGCTAGACCCTTGCATTGCATTGTTTAAAGAGGGGAAGGCTTCAGTATTTGGTACAGAAAGAGGCACCTCTTGCTTCAACCCTCCTGCAGGAAAAGAAAAGTAAGAAATAAGGCCTTTGTGGTCCTGTTCCCTGTGTGGATTTCACTGGAGTCAGACTGCCGTTGCCCCTGTAACGATTGCTCTGCCTTTAAGCCGTTTGTTTGGAACTGTGCTGGATTTAACTTGCTGGGAAGATTGTATGGGAAGGAGCCCCTGGAAGTTCTATCTCTAGTTCTGTTAAGTCATAACACATAGAAATTGATCTTCACTCTCACTAAATCTGTGTGTAGTGCCTTAGTCGAAAGAAGGAGAAATGACCTAACTAAATGTTCAAGAACAGTAGTGTGGCAGTTGGTCTCCCTTGAAGGGAAGTCAGGCTCAAAACATTCTCAGAGCATATGTATGATCAGTTATACAATCTGCTAAAAGTGATGTCTTGGTGGATGGAGCTTAGAAGGATTCTACTACTTTTTCCCCAATTTGATCCCTTAATGTAAGAATTCTGTTGAATCTCTAACTCCTCTGATGATATGAAAAGCATATATACAATGAGAGATGCTTTTAAATTAAGCTAGAATGAACATAATATAAATTGGAACTATATCGTATTATTAAAGATATTTCTTTATATGAAGGAAGGTGGATGAATATACAGTTGAATTTAGTAGTCAGATCTATGTATGAAAGGAGACCATACTACATTATGTCTTTAGCTTATCATTTAGCTGCCAAGTCACTCATTATCTTATGTATGCAAGAAGAATTCCATCTTTGTAAAATTAACTTCTTGGCTATCGTTATTCTCTCCGTAGCCCTCTTTCATCACCACAGCTCAGATAATTTCACTGTAGAGTGACTCCCTAGAATAAATAGATCTGGGTCATGGGGAGGACTACATTCTTTCACTAAGTGGATTCTTTCACTTTTCTTTTCCCAGCAATATTCAATCTTATCAGAATTCCAGACCAAGGTTGGAAGTGATAACATTAATCTCAAGGGTATGCTGCTTGTTAAATCTTAACACTAGTAGGACTGTGCCTATAATCAAGGGAGTCTTTAATGGTTATACCCAATGTATACTCAGAGAAACAGGGGTGAGGCTGGCAGCATTCCAGGTATAGCATGTGCTTTCCTGTGTGTACACGTGTCTCTGGTCCATGGTCTGGAAGTGGGTGGACAGCCTACTCACCCCACCTCATTTGTATATTTAATTAAAATCTTAACAATTTCCTGAGGTAGTCCTGGAACCTAGAGCACTTCGTGCCAAACATCATGAGTGCTGCTTTCCACATGGTGGTGCACTTCTGACCAGGAACTAGAGATGGGGGAAGGTGTTGGTGGTGGTATTTTTAATTTTTTTTTAAGAAGGGACAAATTGTCACAATGGGTATGTCTACACTGCAAAGTTAATTTGGAATAACAGCCGTTATTCCAAATTAACTTCCATAGCATCTACACAAGCAAACTGTTATTTTGAATTAAATTCGAAATAGCAGGGCGCTTAATTCGAGTTTGGTAAACCTCATTCTATGAGGAGTAATGCCAAACTCGAATTAGCTAATTCGGAATAAGCGCTGTGTAGACACTTAGTCTGAATTAGCTGGCCTCCAGCCTTCCCAGTTTCCCCTGGTGGCCACTCGGGGCCAAACTAGGAAAACTCTTCTCCCTCCCCCCAACCCCAGAGCCCTTAAAGGGGCAGACTCTGGCCACAGTGCCAGTGCCAGCTCCAAGCCTGCCAGCCCAGAGCCAGCAGTCACTGCCCTGACCCAGTGGCCCCAAAACATGAGCCAGCAAGCCACTGGCAGCCAGCCCTCCACTGCACCCCAGGAGCAGTCTGCCAGCTCCCAGGAGCCTGCCAGGACCTGGAGAAGGCAGGCGCCTTCCTGGTCCAGGGTGGAGATCAGGGTGGATCGTACTCAGGTTTGGGGAGATGCCCCCAACATCCATGATCTCTGCACGAGGCAGGAACGCAGCCCTCTATGGCAGGAAAGCTGCCAGCCAGGCCACCAAAGGCCACATGCAAACCCAGGAGCAGGTTTGCATGAAAATCAAGTTGGTCTGGCAAGACCCCCAACCCTGAGCTTCTCCTCCCCCTTCTTCCCCCTTCCAGCTCCCTCCTCCCAGATTTCTCCCTCCCTCTCACCCTCATTCCCACCCCAGTTTTGGTCAATAAAGAGAGTTTGTTTTTGGCAAGAAATGTGTTTTCATTTGACATCAGGAAGGGGGCTTAGGGAGGGGTAAGTGGAAGGAGGGAGGAATGAGGCACAAGCCCCCAGTGGGGCAGATCAGGGAGGCTCTTAGTGCTCCTCAGGGTGGAAGCTCTTTTGCAGGGCCTCCTAGCTACTGACAGCCCCCCGATGGACCTCCGGGATGGCAGCCTGCAAAAAGTGCAGCCAGGCTCGCAGCAACACGTCCACGAGAAGCATCAGAGTGCCCAGGGGCAGCTCTGGCTCCGTGTTGCAGAGTGCTGTGGTGTCCCAAGTGAGGGCAACCAGATCATCCAGAGACACAAATGCTTTGCTGTCCCTCATCGAGGCAGGCAAGCAAGCAGGGACACCTGAGAACCGGCTGCCCAGTGGGTGGGGGGAGGTGTCCCTTTAAGCACAGGCGTCAGATAGCCTCAGGCAGCAGCCACACACAGACACTCCTGACCTGCTGCCCTGCCTGACCTGGTTCTGGCTGGCCTTAAATCCAATTCTGTGTCCAGTCAGTGTAGATGCAGTATTTCGAATTAGCAAAATGCTAATTCGAGCTGCATTTTGTGTGTAGACGCGTTAATTCGAATTAGCTTAATTCAAATTAACTATTTTGAATTAAGATAACTCGAATTAATGCTGTAGTGTAGACATACCCAATGAGTGTATGTCTGTGAGAGAAATTCATCCCGTTTTTCTACAAAGCCCTAAATGGGTTGGATCTGAGGTATGTGAAGGACCGTCTTCTCTCATATATCCTGCCTGGTGATTGAGGTCAGCTGGGGAGGCTCTGCTCCATGTTCCTCCACTTGTGGCGATAAGGTTAACATCTATGCAGAGCAGCGCCTTCTCAGCTTTTGCTCCCAGGCTGTGGAATTTTCTCCCCCCGGGATATTTGCATGACGCCAACGTTAGCATTGTTTCGGTATCATGCTAAAGCTACACTTTTCACTCATGCTTTTATTAGTGTGTGAGTCTGTGTGTGTGTGTGTGTGTGTGTGTGTGTCCCTCCTCTCAAGATGTCTTAGCAGGTTTTATGTCCCCCTGGGGTCTCGTATTTTAATTTTTTATATATATTTATATTGTGTGTTTAAAAAAACTTTGTAAGCCACCTCAAACACTTTAAAAAGAGAGGTGGGATAAAAATATTTTAAATAAATATCTTTGCTCACCTGTGGCTTCTTTTACTTCACACAGAGCAAGGTCCCTATAGGCCATGGCACAGAAACAGCAGTAATGGTTGGGCTCTGCTACCTCTTCAGGGGAATGCACATAGCTTTCTCAGGGTATGTCTACACTACAAAATTAATTCAAAATAACAGCAGTTATTTCAAATTAACTTTAATAGCATCTACACAGGCAAACCGCTATTTCGAAATAAATTTGAAATAGTGGAGCCCTTATTTCGAATTTGGTAAACCTCATTCTATGAGGAGTAATGCCAAATTCGAAATAGCTATTTTGAATTAAGTGCTGTGTAGACACTTAATTTGAAATAGGGGGCCTCCAGCCCTTCCCAGGGAGCCCTGGTGGCCACTCTGGGCACAACCAGGAAAACTTACTCTCCTCTCCCCCAGCCCCAGAGCCATTAAAGGGGTAGACCCTGGCTGCAGTGCCTGTGCCAGCTCCAAGCCTGCCAGCCCAGAGCCAGCAGTGGCCCCAAAACATGAACCAGCAAGCCACTGGCAGCCAGCCCTCCACCGCTCCCCAGGAGCAGTCTGCCAGCTCCCAGGAGCCTTTCAGGGGCTGGAGAAGGTGGGTTCCTTCCTAGTGCAGGGTGGAGATCATGGACCTTATTCAGGTTTGGGGGGGGAATGCCCTCAATGTCCATGATCTCTGCACTAGATGGAGGAACGCGGCCGTCTATGGCAGGATAGCTGCCAGCCTGGCCACCAAAGGCCACATGCAAACCCAGGAGCAGGTTTGCATGAAAGTCAAGTTGGTCTGGCAAGACCCCCAACCCTGAGCCTTGAGCTTCCCCTTCCCCTTCTTCCGCTTGCTTCCCCCTTCCAACTCCCTCCTCCCAGGTTTCCCCCTCCCCTCTCCCACCCTCTCTGTTCCCCTCTCCCACCTCCTTTTCCCAGTCTCCCCAGAGGTTCATCTCCCAGTTTTGTTCAATAAACCCAGTTTCTATTTTTGAACATACATGTCTTTATTTGACATCAGGAAGGGAGGGTAAGTGGGACGTGAGGGAGGAATAGAATCTGAGCTGAGTGGGGGGACCAGGGTGGCTCTGAGGCTCCTCAGGGTGGATGCTCTCCCGCAGGGCCTCCTGGATCCTGACAGCCCCCCGATGGACCCCCCGGATGGCAGCCTGCAGCAAATGCAGCCGGGCTGATGGCAACGACCCCACGAGACCCACCGGCGTGCCCAGGGGCAGCCCTGGCTTCATGTGGCCGAGTGTTGTGGTGTCCTGAGTTCAGGCACTCAGGGCACTCCAAGACAGGACTGCTTTGCTGTCCCTCATCAAGGTAGACAAGCAAGCGGGAAACCCTGAGAACTGTCTGTCCGGGGTGGGGTAGGATCCCTTTAAGCACGCAGCTCAGTTAGCCTCAGGCAGCAGCCCCACACACTAAGTCCTAACCTGATGCTCTGCCGGCACTGGTTCCAGCCAGCCTTAACTTCGGTTCAGGGTCCACTCAGTGTGAACATGCTATTTCGAAATAACAAAGCACTATTTCAAAATAGTTTTTTGTATAGATGCGTTATTTCAAATTAGCTGAATTTGAATTAACTATTTCGAAATAGCACTGTAGCGTAGATATACCCTCAGAAATACCTCGGTCACTAGCAGTGTTGCTCATGAAGTGATTCTAAGAAAACAATTAGCCGTCTAAAATGAAGTGGATGGAGTCACCTTCAAGTAATTTGTCTCCTTGCTTTCTGATCAATCCCATGGGGTAGTGATGAGTGTCTGCTCCTCCTTCCAAAAGTCTGTCAGCAGTGGGGTCCCATTGAACTTCAACTGGGGAGCCGGTCTTCAATATCTCTGAAACTACTGGGAGAGTTGGTGAGGTGGTGGTGTCATTGACAAACTGAGAACTCCCATTTTCCTGTTTCTTCCTGGAAGTGACTGCCATTGCTAGCCCCACTCAATCTATGGTGAAAACTGGAGTTTAGTTAGAAGTCAGTAGAATGGAGGTGAGGCTGACCTGCCAGGAAAGTGCAAAGTCTAAAGTCACTCTGTCTATTGAGGGGGTTGGCCTAACCAAAGTGATCCAAGTGTGGGTTCTTACTAGACTTATTGCCACAATCACATGAAGATGGTATCAGTGTCCTGATAATCTTTCAATAATGACTAATAAATAGACGGTTCTACCTCCTTTTCAGGTGCACAACTCACCTGTATCACCCAGATACACCTAGATCCACACAAGGCATCATTTTGAGGACTATTTAGTTAATAAATATCAAGTGGCTTAGGACATGTAAAGTGCTATGAATAATATCACAGGTATTTTTGTTATACCTGCGGTAGTCATTCCGGCAGAGAGATGAGGATAATCTCTTAATGGATGAACTAGCTATGAATTCTAATGCCAGGTGAAGATTTTGGGTGTGTGTGTGTGTGTGTGTGTGTGTGTGTGTGTGTGTGTGTGTGTGTGTGTGTGTGTGTGTGTGTGTGTGTGTGTGTATTTTTCTTTGTGAGCCAGGGGTTGTGTGGTGAAGTTAAGTACCCTTCAAGGGCATTCTGCAGTGAATGAGCGGCTGACTGATGAGGTGTGCTGCAGTCATAAACTAAGCAATGAAGGAGTTGCCAGCTAGGAAGTGTATTTATAAATGATATGTGATGATAATATTAATATGTGACATTTACATAGTACCTTCCATCCTAAAGTATTCCAATGGGCTTTACTGACCTCATGTATAGGAATCACTTCCCTACATTCCTGTGATAGGAATGTGGCAGTGTTTCTGAATTACAGTACAACAATAATCTTCCCCTCTGCCATTCCTCCCCAAGAGAACTAAAGAATAATGTATTCAACATAAACCATGCATGGTACAAAGGCACCAGTAGGCAGAATGCAACTCCCTGAGTTGGAAATTTGTAGGAAATGAAGTCATCCCAACTCTTGTGGGGAGTCAGTGATCCTTAGACATCATCAAGTCATAAGTCAAGTGACTTGTCCAAGGCTGCACAGAAAAGCTGTTGCAGAGTCAGGGTTAAAATTGGGATTGCCTAAAGCTGCATTGCCTAACCACTGGATCACCATTAAAAATATGCACCATATTTCCAGTCTGAATTTGTCTAGCTTCAACTTCCAGTCCTTGGATCATGTTTAACTTTCTCTTTTAGTTGAGTAACCCATTATTAAATATTTATTCCCCATACCGGGATTTATAGACTAACCAAATCACTTCTTAACTTTCTTTTAGTTAGAATCCAGGAGCTCAATCAGGTTATCAATGTAAGGCATGTTATCTAATCTTTTAGTCATTCTTGTGTATCTTCTCTGAACCCATTTCAATTTATCAACATCCTTCTTGAATCACGGGCACCAGAACTGGACACTGTATTCTAACAACAATCACACTAGTGCCAAATACAGAGATAAAATAACTTCTCTCCTATTTGAGAGTCCCTTGTCTAGGAACCCCAGGATCACGTTAGCTCTTTTGTCAATAGCATCAAACTGGAAACTCATGTTCAGCAGATTACCCCCTTTTATCCATAAATCTTTTTCCAAGTCATTGCTTTCCAGCATAGAGTTCCCTGTCCTGCAAGTATGACCTACAATCTTTGGCCCAGTTTGTATTAAAATGAGTGTTATTTGCTTGTGTCCAATTTACCAAGTACAGTAGACTTCCGATAATCCAGAACCTTTGGGACCTCGGTGGTGCCGGATTATCGGATATGCCGGACTATCTGGAGGTACTATAAACTGGTTATATATATACTGTATACATTATATACTGTATATAAAGTGTTCTTAACTCTTTTTATTGTACATACTGTGTACAGTATACTGTGATGTTTTAGTTTTTTTAACCCTTTTTTACCCTTTTCGCTTGGTTCAGCTGCTGCCGCTGTTGCCTTGTGACTCGTTTTTTGCAGAAGCTCACTCACTAGGCTCTTGCCATTTTGATGCCGGACTATCAGGAGTGCTGTACAATTGGATGCTGGACTATTGGAGTTTTACTGTAATCCAGATTGCTCTGAATTGGTAAACTATCCCTTTGTTATTTACCACTCCCCTAAATGTTGTATCAACTGCAAACTTTCAGTGATGATTTTGTTTTTCTTTCAGCTCATTGATGAAGATTTAAAACAGTTTGGGGCCAAGAACTGAGCCCCATGGGTCACCACTGGAAATGGTCCTTGCTCATTGATGAGGCCCCTTAGTTAACTAGTTTTTAATCAATTTAATGCTTGTCATATTTATTTTACATCATCCTCATTTTGTAATGAAAATGTGTGGTACCAAGTCAAATGCCTTGCAGAGAAATCCAAGTATATGTTATATTTGTCAACCAAACCTGTAATCTCATAAAAAAGATATTGTTAGCTTGACAGGATCTCTTTTTCATAAGGCCTTGTTGATATGCATAATTGCTTTACATTACAAATATGATAAGAAATTGTTCGCCTACTTAACATTAGTCTTCTCCACACTCTTTCAGGATACCATGCTATCCAGTACTGATTAATCATTCTTTGACGCAGCATACTGAATGATGTTAGCGTGGCAACAAATTGGCAGTGTGCCATTTAATATAGCACAGAAGTTTTAAATAACAGCATCAGAATAGGCGACGAGGAGTCCTGTGGCACCTTATAGACTAACAGATTTATCGGAGCATAAGCTTTCATGGGCAAAGACCCACTTGGTCAGATGCATGAAAACTTATGCTCCAATAAATCTGTTAGTCTATAAGGTGCCACAGGACTCCTCATCACTTTTGCAGATTCAGACTAACACAGCTACCCCTCTGATACTTAGCATCAGAATGTGGTGCCACAAATTGCAGCAATTCAAATATTTTGAGGAAAAATTTGTCCGACTTGATTCACTCTTGCTTCTGAGCTTCACCCAGCACAGGAGAATTGTGGAGAAGAAGGGAAACAGCAAAAGGATGACTGTGTCTCCTTGATTCTATGTGTGAACTGCATCATCTTTAGTCCCTGCATAAAATCTCAGAGTAGTTCAAACATGCAATTGATATATGGTCTCTTACAGACCATGTACCAGTTGAGGATCAGCGGAACAAGACAGAGCTTGGCTCCACGTTGCTATGCATCCTGTTCTAGCTATGGCAGGAACCAATTCTACTTGCCTTATGCTTACTGAGAACTACTCCCTGCAAAGTGCAATTCTCAGCTGACCTGTTACAGCCAGAATCCCATCCCTTGGCTGTAACAGGTCTGCATGATTGAGAATTTTGCATTTTCTTACATATGCAGAGGACTAGATTTAAAACAAAAAATATCCGAATTATATACCTGTTACATTCTGTAAACTGAATGTGTTAAATAACAAAGATCTACAATCTGCTTTGATACGTTTCTAAACCATGCCAGCTGATTAGACTGATTCAAGAATGTTCCAAGCCATATCTGTTTTTAGGGTCTGCATCATGCTGGAGGAAGAAATAATTGAATATGACTTCTATATATGCCCTCTTCTTACTTTTAACGTTTTATCGATAAATAGAAGTGTCTATTTTCCCAACTGAACTAACAAGAGGAGAAACATTTTACAATCTGACAATAGAATGAAAACAGAGGTGAGCTGTGAATGCAAAATAAAAATCAGACATCCAAACATTGCATAAAAAGACATATCTTAGTGCTGTTAGCAATTTAACCTCAGAAGTTTTGAGTTCAGGTGTATAGAAAAATTCCTTTGGATGTTTCGATTTAGTCACCATTATCTGATAGGACTGGTGTTCTCTTCCTGGTGTTCTTTGTCTAAAAATTCCAGTAGTCTTTAAACACTACAGTAGCAGTGGACATGCAGATCTAGATTTTTGTTCATTAGCAGAAAAACATGAATGGTGTGTTCCTATATACCTTGTGTTTAAGATTGCTGTAATTGTGTACAGGTTGCACTTCTAAAAGGAGGGCTCTGAGGAGGGACCAGGATCAGTTGGGCTGTGGGGGGACAGGGTATGGGAGCCAGCACACGGTTCACATGGGCTGCGGGGGGAGGGGCAGGGAGCCGGCACGCAGTCAACTGGGCTGCGGGGAAACCAGGAATCCCAGTGTGGGGAGTTGGTGGCAGGGCAGCAGGGTTCCTGAAATGACTTCCCCTGGTCTGGAAAAATCCAGGACCAGTCAGGTCCTGAGGGTGCTGGACCAGGGAGGTACAACCTGGATTGTGTATCCTTACGTCACATTCCTAAGTACTACATTTCTATAATTCTGTTCCCCAATATCACATTCATGTTACACAAAATATGTTGTATGGGACAAATTTTGCAGACTGTTGTTTTTAAAGGTATCCATTAATTTCATTAATTTGGTGGTTCTTGAGTAAGGATTTATAAAATTCTCCTAATGTACATTGCATATATATATCTAACTGCCATTAAAGGCTTCGCAAGTCAGTGGGAGCTGGGAGCCTACTTACCCTTAGGTAATTTGAAAATCCCAGCATATATTTAAAGTTTTGCATTTGAAAGTCCCTAATATAATATACTTTGTACTTAGTGTAGGGTACATAATGTACACACTACAGAATGTTAATCACTTGCAAAGACGTGTAAAAAATGTTAAATGGTAGCAACTGTAATGATGAGCATAATTATAAAGGCTAAGGTGAATAAGAAAGGAAGAAAAATTAAAAAATGTAATTTTATCATTTAGTTTTTAAAAAATAATAAACTATTTCCTTCTAGAATATTTATAAATACTTATTTCAAATTATTTTCATCAAAATTTAATTTTTCATTACTACTGAAAACTCCATGTATGGTTTAATGGTGAAAGAAAAAAGAGGTAGAACATTATACACTACATACTAAGTAGATCTCCAGAAATATGGGTTTGTCTTAGGTCAGCTAATAACAGTTTATAGCATGACACAGTTTACTGTGGCCTAAACAATCTATTAAGGATAGTCAACATGGCTAATTACTGAAATTTTATTCCAACACAGATAATTTATTACAATTCAAGTAATTAGAAAAACAAAAGTAAAAAATTAAAGATTAATTCTCATTTGGAGGTTTAATTTAATCTTTTTATATATTTTGTGTGTTATATTTTGTTTATATACACTGGTCTTGTCAAATGATCTTTTTATTCATGATGGGCCATAAGAGCATCAGAAACCATGCCCGGAAGATCATTCTAATGCTGTGACTTTTTCTAAACATTGTTCTCTACAAAATGGAATAGCATCAGGAGAAGGTAAAATATTTAGAATCCAAGCAAAGTGTTAAATGTGTCAAATAAAAATTTACAAGGGTAATAGGAGAAAACAATATTCATGATCTAGAGAAAGAAACCAATTTTGAACTGAGAAAGCGAGTAAGGAAGGGAAAATGAGGAGGTAGCAGAGGCAGTGCAGAGGAGGAGGAGAAATTTAATTTAAGAAAACATTCAGATGCTGTGTGGACTGAAACAGACAACTGATCTATGCAGCTGAATTTACTAGCTGTAACTGGGGGCCAGACACTTTAACATATTTTGTGGAACTATGTAGCTGTTAGAACACATGGCCATGGAAACTATCAGAGGTGTCAAAGGGTATTGAATCAGTGCCAGTTATATAAGCGTGTGTTTATCTTGTATTTTATATTGTCTATTGGTACTTGGAATATACATAAGAGTCTCTCATTAGTTCTATTTTAACCCTGGATTCCAAAACATGAAACAAAAATTAATGAGACATTTTTACAAAGTACTTTCTGCTGGGAGCCCCGGACGCAGCAAAAGCAGTGACTTCAATGTGCTTAAAGTAAGGCATGTATTGGCTGGAACAGGGGCTAATTTATCTAAAGATCAAAATAGCAATAATTTAGTCATGAGGACTCATGAGGATCCCACCTATCCTAGTACTGTATCCTGAGATTGATGTCCCACTTTGTTTTCCTGGGTAGTATCTATGGTACCTGCTGCTGTCTTGTGATAATATATCTTTTATTTTAAAGATTATTAGTTCCAGAGTTATAATCAGACTAGCCCCCCTGAAAATATATTACAACATTAGGACTTCATCTCTAGAAACTAAGTTCTCAGTGCTTACTCTAGGTTATAAGAAATAACTTTAACCATTTAATATCAATCCCCAATTGTACGTGGCACAACCTATGAATGATCACACAGTTTTTTAATATTGACTTTGTTTCCATTTGACAAAGATACAGGATAGAATCCAAATCTGGCATTCATTCTACTAGACAATAGGAATTTTAATTTTGACTTCTGGGAGTACAAGATGAGTCCCTAGCAGTCAGGAAAGAGGTTCATTGATTGGGTTTTGTGTAGGACAGCTTGGAGAACATCTGCCACTTTATGCCCAGCAAGGTTCAGTGCCATTGTGACCTAAATCTGTTTCCCTTTCAGTCAATCGGAGTTTTGCCATTGTCTTCACAGAGCGCTGGATCAGGCTTTTAGTCTCTCTCATTTTTGTAAGCAGCAACAATTATTGAAATATTGTAAGAGGAAAAATAAAGAATTCTTTAGTGTTTAAATAATTGTATACACTCTTTTGAGACTGTGAATAAGCCTATTACATATGTGGGGAACATCACTAAAGCAAATAATTTTTTTCAGATAAGTCACAAGTGGAATCTAGGATTGCAAAAAGACATCTGTTTCATCATGATGATGATGTTTTATGCTAATACATAGATGGTGTATGCTACGGACAGACGATCACTGATTTCATAAAAGCTAAGGCTAAGGGAAGGGGGGAATCAATCCATGGTGGAGTTTCTCTAGGTGGGATGAAGGGGATGAACTGAGTTCCCTGTTTGCTCAGGAGAGCTGTTTCCAGTTTTAAGTCATATTGGAGCCACGAAGTGTGTCCATATAGAGCTCAATGAGGAGGACTACATTTCCTTGCCTTTTGTATATAAATAGACCAGTTTTGGTGGGAAGAGATGAACTTTTCCCATTGTGTTGGCTGGGAAGGGGTGACTGGAGAGAGGTGTCTTTTGTCCACCTGCTCCTGGGATCTCTGTTCTTTACCAGCTGTGATACATTTAGTTCTGTGTCCTCTCTGGAGGAAGACATTTTGTATTGTTCAGATGCAAGAGATTAATTCTGGTTTCTGCAGGCTCTTTCTTGACTGACTAGCTCAATCTATTAGCATAGATAAAAATAGCAGTGAAGGTGTGGCAGCATGAGCTTCAGCATGGGCTAGCAATGTGAATACAGATCTAGGCTGAACACGCCTACCCGTTCCCCTGAGTCCAAGTTATGGCTGACTTTCTCCATCAGGAACTTCCAGAAAAGCACAAGGGATTGGTTTCCCTTGTTTTCCTAGATTAAAGATCTTTGCCTAAGCAGTTCTCTCACCTATACTCAGTTCCAGAGCCTTCAACCCTCTCCTTGATTGAAGGAGCCATCTTTTTCTGCCTGCAGGGGCTCTGTTCTGTTGTCTTTCTACTAATGGATGTCAAAGATGACTTCTATCCTTATAGCTTTGAAACTCCAGTGAACTAGTTTCAAGTAGCTGGATGACCTCCTGCTGTTCTTTCCTTCCTGTGGGCTTCCCCATTCCTTGATATTTCTGTGTAAAGGAGGATCCCGTTGTTTGATTCCCCTGTGCTTAACTTACAAAGGTGAAAGGTAGAAACTGTGGTAATCTTTCCTGTATGGGCAAACTGTACAGGCTAATATCAATGGCTGTAATTCCTTACATAGCATTTATAAATGTATTAATATATTTACCACTAGAATGCCATTAGCTTTCAGAAAAGACTTCACTCTATATATACTTCTTTAATACTGTAATATTGTATACAATAAGTTGATTCAGTTGCTTTTCATGCTACCTGTCTTTATAGACCAGTAAAACTCTGAAATGAATTCTGAAAAGTAAAACCCAGACCAAACTTCTCTATCCTGCAGGGTGTAAATGCCATGCTGTCTTTTACCTCACATATTAGTGTGAAGTTTGTCTTTATCCCTTGTCAGTTTGGTGAGTCTTTTTACTGAATATATGTAAATTAATGTAAACACACATTTTTTATTATTAAGTATTAAGGATGGGTCTGTGTAACACCTTAACACCCATCAAATACATACAAGAAGATTATTAATTATCATTGAGCTATTTGTTTTCAAATGGTACCTCACAAGGCATATTTTGCACAAAGATTATTATAGTAGTTTGTAGGATATGAATACTGGGAGGCTTAGTTTCACACTATTACTTATCCATGGTAAGGGCTGGGTTGGGTGAGAGTCATACAAGATCAAATTTTTCTTTGTATAGTTTCATCTAGAGGAGATGTATCCCTAAAGAATGGACTGTGGAGCCCCGGAGACACTTGGGATTCCAGTGGTCCACATTGCCACGAAAACACACTCAGACTGAAAAAATGATTTTTAGTGAGAGGTGGTTCAGTGTTTGAGCTGGTGTATCAACCAGGGAACTTTCCTGGTTGAGTTCATTTAGAAATAGAGATCAGTTATATATGGTAAATTTTGCCTGAGAGAGAGAACCCCGTGAGTAACTCTGGTAGCTGGATTCATCAGGTAAAGTACAGTGAATATAATACTATGACTTAGTGGGCTTTAGTTTAGGCCCTAAAACTCATTCAGCGCCTTTACTCTGACTTAGTTGGATTTGGATCAGATCTCTACTGTGATGAACATTCTAGAAAATCCAAATATAGATACATAAACAGGTAGCAAATGATGGACAGTTGTAGACTCTTACTGGGAAGTAAATCATAAGCAGGACCCTGGAGAAGTAATAACTGAGAACAGATTCACTTTTACGGCTTGACTACGCTACAGAGAAGATAGACACTGCCGCAGTCGATGTTCTGGGGTTCAAATTAGTGTATCCAGTGAAGACCCACTAATTTAAACTGATAGGGTGCTCCCATTGGCACCAGTAGCCCTGCTCCTCACATGGAGTAAGGGAAGTCAATGGGACCATGTGCTCCTATCTCTCCATGTGCTCCATGTCCTCCCACTCTGTGGACTGTGCCAAAATGCGATTTAACTTTGACTCCAGCTATGTAATTAACGTAGTTGGAGTTGTGCATCATAAGTCAACTTTCCCCGTAGTGCTCTCTGGCCTTAGAGTTTGTAAGGGAAATGCTAGTTTCTAGGTAAAAATGAATGCCCTAAAAGAGGTGTGCTATAATTGAATATACTTTAAATTAGCTGTAACCAAGTCTTTAAAATATCCAATTGTAAATACTTTTGGTGTAATATTTTTGCTAGTTATGACTCTTTGTGCAATTCCCAGTTCTTTACAGGTGATTGGGGAGCAGAGAAATAAACTAAGTGTGAGTTCTTTCAGTAGTTGTAAATACGAGGCCCATAGTTTTAACAAAATACTTCTCAGAAATTCTAACCCAAAAACATAGTAGCTGCAAAAAAGGCCATTGATTCCAGTTGGAGCAGAGACTGGCCTCTTATCCCCTATGTATTCTTTGACCTCATGAATGATGATGCCTCCAAAAGTCAAAAAAGAAGCTTTTGGGACAGTGACTAGATATGTGGCTTTATTGACTGTGCATATTGTAAAGTCTTCAAGGAAACCGTCTATTACAGTCCTGCCAGTTTTTCATTTTTAAACAGTTACTTTTAAACTATGGATACATGTAGGCTACGTCTACACTGGCATGATTTTCCGCAAATGCTTTTAACGGACGCTTTTCTGCAAAAGCACTTTTTGCGGAAAAGTGTCCGTGCCAATCTAGACGCGCTTTTGCGCAAAAAAGGCCCGATCGCCATTTTCGCGATCGGGGCTTTTTGCAAAATAATACCGCGCTGTCTACACTGGCCCTTTGCGCAAAAGGACTTTTGCCCGAACGGGAGCAGCATAGTATTTCATAAGAACACTGACAATCTTACATGAGATCGCCAGTGTTCTTATGAAATTCAAGCGCCAGTGTAGACAGCTGGCAAGTTTTTCCGGAAAAGCGGCTGATTTTCCAGAAAAACTGGCCAGTCTAGACACAGCTGTACAATTTTAATCTACAATCATTCCAAAAGCCTGTTTTAAACCCACACACTTTATTCATGATTTTTAGTTTGGATTACAGTAATACCTTACCGCACCCAGTGTCTTCTGTGCATCTATTCCATACAAGATTTTTAGGGTTAGAAACACTAAAACTAATCAGTGTTTAAATAAGAGGATTTTTTTATTTTATTTTATTTATTTTATTTTTTTACCAGACAGGCTCATAATAACAGGTAATCTTCCATTACCAGACAGGCTCATAATAACAGGTAATCTTCCATTCTGCAGAATATGCAGAGGTAATTTGTTATAGTGAGATCACATTGCTGACTAAGTTCACCAGAGTTCATTAATTTAGTTAATAAAGTATGTCAGTTGGTAGATCTGAGCAGGGGGTTTGAATCAGAACAGTCTTTCTCAAGGTATCAGTAATATTTTTTGTTTCTTTGCTTTCTGAATTTGTCCAGTCGGTAGAATTGGTGTGGTGTTTTTCACTTTTCACCTCCTCTAAGATGTCATAGTGTTACAACTTAATTAAAGTTATAGCACCTCCTCACACATGCTTCAACAACTCTGGTATGAGAAATTCCCACGTCAAGATTGCTCTGAAGTATTAACAAATTGGAAACAGACATCCTGTACTTTGCTGTTAAAAGTCTGAAAAATGCTCTACAACTTATGATCTTCTCTCTTAGAACAAAAATTCATCCTATTCAAACAGTTGATTTATATCAAAGAATAGGGATAATGACGAATAGTTCTTTTTTTTGTCCCCCCACATCCTGCTAGGAACCTCCTAACATGGATCATAGATAACAATTAAATTGTAGTAATGTAGAGAAAAGGTTGATTGGATGAGAGATGTGACTGAACCATAATGGGGTTACTCCCGAATCTCACACAATTTAATGGTAAACACTCAAAAACAAAAAAATCTAAGTAATTTCTCCGGTCCTGTTGTCCTGTTTTATTTATGAGAATAGTGAAACTGATCTATTATACTCTGTGTGTTTAGATTCCAATATAGCTGCACCAAAGGAGTTTCTCTGTATTGATTGTAGGCTGCAAATGTCACAGCAGCAGAGGCATTTTAGCTTTTATTGGTGCAAAACTCTAACATAAAGCACTTCTGGAAAACAGTTTACTACTAAAACCATGACACATTTCATGTTCTGGTTTGACTCCACTGGGGTTCATGCAGACTTTGTCTTCCTTTCTGCTTCATATGGATTCACACATCTCCAGAGTTCTGCTTTGAATGTTTTGTTAGAAAGAAATTGGAATCTCAAAGGAAAGCTTAGTTAATTCCAAAACCATTGAATTGCACCTGGTGTCATGGCAAATCAATGTAAAACTGTGACTTTCTTATGCTTTAGATCTAAAGCATAATAAATTTATACTAGGTTTCCTTAGAAACAGCTAAAGAGTTACTCAGAAATTGGCCCCCACTCATATTAAAGGTTCTGTAACATCTTTAAGTGTTTAGACTAATCTGTGTTTAGACTTCATAACAAAATTTTGAGTGTAATTGAAAATGTTTTTAAGAACTTTAGCAATAACTAGATGTCAGTTTAGTACCTAAGCCTAAGGAAGGCAGTAGGTATTTGATTTTGCAGTAACAATGTTGTTTAAAAATGTCAGGGACACTTCCCTAGCTGAAGTCAATGGATCTATGCCAATTTATACTACTTGAGGATTGGCACTAAATCATTAAGGGTAACATTTTTAAAAGCACTTAACACTAAACATCCATTGCCTTTCAGTGAAATAGAGGCTTATAAATGTCTAAGTCAAATAAAAAATAGGCTCTAGGCTCCTAAATCATTTGGGTGCTTTTGAAAATCTTAACCTTGCTGTCCTATTACATTGAATAAACATTGCAAACTGTTGTCTTTGAGCCATTATAGCTGCTATTTTCTTTACATGGAAAACCCAATACTGTCTTGAATGTAATTCACTGATATAATACCTATGAGTGTTGTCTGCATGAAGATGAAGAAATGTCATGTGTTCAAATAGATTGGGCTTCTTTATGTTCATACAGGTACTATAGTGTAACTTACAAATGTACATTTTGTTACCTAACTGCACTCTAAAACAAAACAATGAAAAACTTTAGAGCCTACAAGTCCACTTAGTCCTACTTCTTGTTCAGCCAACCATGAAGGGTATGTCTAGACTACAAGGCTATTTTGGGATATCGGACGTATCCTGATATACCTACCCTGCATCCAAGGAATGAGTTCATTTTGTCAAAATAATTTTTGAAATAATGGACATGCTATTTTGGCATCCCAGTAAGACTCGTTCTACAAGGAATAAGGGATGTCTTGAAGTAGTGCTTTATTTTGAAATTTGGTGCCATGTAGATGCGCCAAATTTTGAAATAGCCTATTTTGAAATAAAATTGAAATAAGATACACAATTTGCTCTACGCAAATCTTATTTATCTTATTTCGATTTTAGAGTTCAGTCTAGATGTACCCTTAGTCAGACAAATTTGTTTATATTTGTCGGTGGCAGTGCTTCCTGCTTCTTATTTGCAGAGTCATCTAAAAGCGAGACTAGGAATTTGCATGACACTTTTGTAGATGGCAGTGCAAGGTATTTGCGCCAGATATACTAAACATTTTTATGCCCTTCATCCTTTGCTTCTATGCTTATGATGCTCATTAAAAATGTGTTAATTAAATTTGCAACTGAACTTCTTTCAGGAGAATTGTTATGTTTCTGGCTCTGTTTTACCTGCATTCTGCCATATATTTCATGTTACAGCAATCTCAGATGATGGCCCAGTACATTTTCACTGCAGACTTAATAAAATGTAAAGAAGGTACAAATGTAAGGTTTGTAAAGAGTTACAACACTCCATCAAATGTTTAAGAATCTGAAGTGCCTTCCAAAATCTGAATGGAATGAGGTGTGGAGGATGCTTTCAGGAGTCTTAAAAGAACACGACTCCAATGCAGAAATTATAGAACCTGAACCACCAAAAAAGAAAATTTGCCTTCTGCTGCTGGAATGTGACTCAGGATGATAAAAATGAACATGTTTGCATTACTTTGGATGTTATTGAATAGAAACTGTTTTCAATATGGAAGCATGTCCTCTACAATGGTGGCTGAAGCAAGAAGGGACATATGACTCTTTAGAGCATCTGGCACATAAATATCTTGCTACACCTGCTATAACAGTGCCATGCAAATGTCTGTTCTCACTTTCAGAGAATATCATAAATAAGAAGTGGGGAACATTTTCTCCTGCAAACAAACTTGTTTGTCTGAGCTATTGGCTGAACAAGAGGTAGTTTTGAGTGGACTAACATTTTTGTTTTATTTCTCAGTGCAGTTTTTTTCTACATTTGCAAGTTCAACTTTCATAATAAAGACATTGCACTACACTACTTGCAAGAGGTGAATGGTGTCCCTAGCTCCTGTTTGTCAGAAGCTGGGAATGTGCAACAAGGGATGTATCACTTGGGGCATGTCCACACTAGGGGTATGTCTACACTTGCACCCTAGTTCGAACTAGGGATGCAAATGCAGGCATTCAAAATAGTCAATGAAGCGGGGATTTAGATATCCTGTGCTTCATTAGCATGATCTCACCGGCACACTAGTTCGAATCACAGTTGATTCGAACCAGGAAGTGCACATCGGGACGTGAACGTTAGTTCGAACCAAGGGGTTTGGTTCGAACTAACGCGTCCCGGCGCGCACTTCCTGGTTAGAATCAGCTGTGATTCGAACTAGCGTGCCGGTGAGATCATGCTAATGAAGCGTGGGATATCTAAATCCCCGCTTCATTGACTATTTCGAATGCCTGCATTTGCATCCCTAGTTTGAACTAGGGTGCAAGTGTAGACATGCCCTAGGAAATTTATTTCAAAATAACTTATTGTGAAATAGTAACTCCCCAAATAACTATTTCAAAATAAGCTTATTCCCCCAGGAAAGCAGGAGTACAAATTTTTGAAATAACCAGCCTGTTGTTTGAAATAACAGGCTTGGTAGTATGGACGCTCTACTTATTATTTTGAAATAAAGGGGGGAGGGCTATTTTGAAATAACTCCCTAGTATAGACCAGGGTTTGATGATCACCTGTTCTGTTCATTCCTTCTGGAGCACCTGTCATTGGCCACTGTCAGAAGACAGGATACTGGGTTAGATGGACCTTTGGTCTGGCCCAGTATGGCTGTTCTTATGTTCTGATGAATTTTGTTTTTTATAGTGCAAATGACACTATGACTTCACCACAATTAAGTGGGGGATAGGTTAAATGGGGAATGTACATCTATATTTACATTCCATATACTCACACCATTCCTTCTAGAATAACCTGAGGGGTTAGCCATCATCTTCCTCATCATTTTCCTAGTGGCCATCGTTCTGATGACTGTCAAGGACTACATATCTCCTTTTCCTACCAGCCCTATGGTGGGATGCCACTTTTATCATAGGTTACGCTGATGTTATGTTTGATACATATTCAGTAGGGGATGTTTCCTTTTCTCCTTATTTGTATTTCCTCACCTTACTAATGGTGAACTGTCTCTTTCCAGCAGGTCACTATATCATTGATCTTAATTTATTATCATGAGCATCAGTTCATTATCATGGGCCTTTTGTGGTTGTCTATCACATTTATTATTTCTGTCCTACGTGGTTATTTGGTCTAGTCTCACCCGATTATTTCAGGTGCCTGCTAAGTTTGAGGGTATTCTTGGAAGTGCCAATACCATGGAAGGTCCTTCAATCTTACCTCCATCTATCTAGGTGAAAGGTCCTGATCATATGTGAACTAACTGCTATCTGGGTGAAAGGTCCCAGACAAATATACTAACTTTGCCTTAGCTCCACACAGAAGATGGCCTGTAAGTCTCTTGTGTTACAGCCAAACTGCCAGTATAAGCCTACTGTAATTTATTATAATAAACCTATAATCAAAACCATAAGGAAAGAATTGACAGGGTGAAATGTAAAATGAACCCCATCACACTGGTATGGACGTAAAGAATCAGATGTTTTTAGGGGTGGCTTCAGCAGTATTTTCCCCCACTGAGGAGCATAACAGATGATACTCTTGATATATTTCTAGGAATAATCCCTGACCTATAACCCATCCTTTTAATCCAACATTTATACCAAGGATTGGTAAAACTCATTACCTTCCCTTATTAATTGGACAATAGCTTGTTTTGCTTTATCCATATCGTTAGTAATTTCTATGAAGTAGGTTTCTTATGAGCTAACACTGACTTTAACTGTAATTCTAGGGAATTAAGGGGAATTGCTTGATTCCCAATCAAAGTCTGGAGAAATACAGAAATTTGTATTTGAGAAGACACTCCAAGGGACCATATGGGTTACCATGCAAAATTAGCCATAAGTTATCATAGGTAATCAGAGTTTTCCACTTAATCAGCCTCACTAGGCATGATGATCATGATTACTTATTCCTTAACTTTTCCCTATAGTCCACACAGAATAGTGTCCATATCAAACATATTATACCTACAGATGTACTTAACCTCTATTTTCTACTCCCCAATAACTAACGGTTTTCCATTGGGTTGTTAGTCTGTACAAAATGTATTTGTTTAGATATTATAGGCCTCGACTTATCCTAACTTACCAAAGCTAATAACCTACAGGCTTGTATCATGAAAGACATTTGCGTTACTGCTGAACCTAATACAAAGCAGAATATAATGAAGCTACATCTCATTTGAGCTTCCCCATAAATGCTTGTTACACAACTGGCATGCAACTCCTGGGAAAGTCCTGAATAACAAAAGCAACTGGCTTTGAAAGCAACTGGCCAAGGACCAAAAGCAACTGGCCAAGGACCAAAAGGTACTGCAATTTTGTATTTCCCAATCCACCCTCACTGCTGCTATTTGAATAAATGGAGTGGAAGACATGCCATTGTTAGCTAAAATACAAGGGATGTTAAGAAATTGTTTTAAAAGTATTGGAAGGAGAAGAGAATTGGAATATTGGATTAGGGCAAGTAGATTCACACTGGAATGAGAGATGTAGTGTAGTGGAGTCAGGGATCATATTGAAGGCAACTAAGACTATATCTGCACTATGAGTTAAGGGTGTGATTCTGCTGCAAGTGTATATGTAAAAGCATGGCAGGAGTTAGTGGGACTGACAGATTTCTTGGGCCCCTTGGCAAGGGGTGGGGGGGTGGGAGGCGGAAGCTGGCTCTTCACTCCTGGAAGAGGCAGGGCCTCAGGTAGAAGGGGTGGATTTTTGGACAGCGAGCTCTCAGTGCCCCCCTGGAGGTCACCTCATCATGAACCTCTATCCCCGCCAGCCCTTATCACTGCCTGGAGTGTGCCCTGCAGTAGTCCAGAAAAGAATTAAAGGGTCCAGTGCTCTGGTCATCTCCACTGCCATAGTAGCAATGGCAGAGTTCAGGAGCTATGGGCCCTTTTGAATCACTAGGCCTGTGGCACCTGCCTTCCCCTGCCCCCCACATTGGCTGCCCTGGCTGGCATAGCTATAGTTGAGATGCACAAGAAACCAGTGAATAATATATTCAGCTATGCCTTCACTGCTGCTATCCATGCTACCTCCCAATGACAGCTATCACAAGTATATGTACATGATCAGAAGAATGTAGCTTAGAGTCAGAAGAACCTGGGAGGTTGGAAATGTGAGGGTGAATGGAAACAGGAAAGGAAAGATCTCAGTATTTCTGGTTAAGTTTCAAATAAGCATGCGAACATTTAGGAGCTCATATTCCTAATAAAGTATCTTAGCTACATACCATCCTGAGACAAGGCGCTGTCCTGAGATGTGTTCTTAGAGGCCTACTATAAACTGCTATTTTGGAAAAAAATAATATTTTTTTCAGATTTATTTATGGAAAAAAAAACTAGGACATGTATAAAATGGCTTGCTTTTTATTTGGGTACCTACAACATTATAGGCTTTTGTGAAGCCCCTTTGATTACTTTCCTGGGGTTTCAAAAGAATTAGCTTTTTGTATGTGTTTGACAGGTATGCCAGAATATTGTTCTGTTCAAGAGAAAAATATTTTTTTAAATGTGGGCTATTCTGGGTGTTTTCTCGCAGAAGCCTCTATTTCATGAAACAGACACAAATAATCAAACCTATTGTATGTAGTCCTATAGTGCAAAGAATGAGCTTTCATAATAATGAGTATATATTTGTTGAATTGCAACACATCCATTCAAATATTACTGGGTTGTGTCTAACACATACTTGTAATGAAAATTCACGGTAATGTTTGAATATACAGTACAGATAGGAAATATTAGCATCAGCCCAAAACATAACTGCCTTACTTGAGTCTTGACTCCAAATGGCACATATATGTTTGATTTAATTGAGACTGCCTTGCAGTTGGATAAATGTTTATTTAACCAAATCTGGGTCTTAGTTTTACTTAGGGACTTCATTGCTTACTTACTCAGTCTAACTTATTTAGTTCTTACATAAGAACATAAGAATGGCCGTACTGGGTCAGACCAAAGGTCCATCTAGCCCAGTAGCCTGTCTGCCGACAGTGGCCAGCACCAGGTGCCCCAGAGGGGGTGGACCGAAGACAATGATCAAGCGATTTGTCTCCTGCCATCCTTCTCCAGCCTCTGACAAACAGAGGCCAGGGACACCATTTCTATCCCCTGGCTAATAGCCTTTTATGGACCTAACCTCCATGAAATTATTTAGCTTCTCTTTAAACTCTGTTATAGTCCTTGCCTTCACAGCCTCCTCTGGCAAAGGAGTTCCACAAGTTGACTATGCGCTGTGTGAAAAAGAACTTTCTTTTATTAGTTTTAAACCTGCTACCCATTAATTTCATTTGGTGTCCTCTAGTTCTTCTGTTATGGGAACTAATAAATAACTTTTCTTTATTCACCCTTTCCACACCACTCATGATTTTATATACTTCTATCATATCCCCCCTCAGTCTCCTCTTTTCTAAACTGAAAAGTCCCAGTCGCTTTAGCCTCTCTTCATACGGGACCCGTTCCAAACCTGTGATCATTTTAGTTGCCCTTTTCTGAACCCTTTCCAAGGCCAAAATATCTTTTTTGAGGTGAGGAGACCACATCTGTACACAGTATTCAAGATGTGGGCATACCATAGTTTTATACAGGGGCAGTAAGATATTCTGTGTCTTATATTCTATCCCTTTCTTAATAATTCCTAACATCCTATTTGCCTTTTTGACCGCCGCTGCACACTGTGTGGAAGTTTTCAGAGAACTATCCACGATAACTCCAAGATCTCTTTCCTGATTTGTTGTAGCCAAATTAGCCCCCATCATACTGTACGTAGAGTTGGGGTTATTTTTTTCCAATGTGCATTACCTTACACTTATCCACATTAAATTTAATTTGCCATTTAGTTGCCCAATCACTCAGTTTGGTGAGATCTTTTTTGAAGTTCTTCACAGTCTGCTTCTGTCTCGACTATCTTAAACAGTTTGGTATCATCCACAAACTTTACCACCTCACTGCTTACCCCTTTCTCCAGATCATTTATGAATAAGTTGAACAGGATTGGTCCCAGGACTGACCCTTGGGGGACACCACTAGTTACCCCTCTCCATTCTGAAAATTTACCGTTTATTCCTACCCTTTGTTTCCTATCTTTTAACCAGTTCTCAATCCGTGAAAGGACCTTCCCACTTACCTTGCTCAGGTTTTGTTTATTCCCTGCTTACCTTTGACTTACTGTGAAGTTCACTCCTCTGTGAGGGCCAGCAAAAGATCTATGCATCCAGTCTCACTTACACCCTTTTCAAGATCTTAAATGGGACTAGTTTTCTGCATAAAGATGAATTTAATCTTTTGTTCTTACTCAGGCATCACTAGTTTGCTTGACTTTAAGGAGAGTTTGGCTTCAGTAGTAACTAAATAAAACAGTAAAAACTATGTAAAATGGCTTTTAGTTCGCTATCCAAAAATAAAAAAAAATCCTCAGTATCCCAGTCATGAAATCTGAAGTTCTTCATTCTTCCTTGTAATGCTTACAGTACAATTAGCAGAGGTGTAAGCTTCTCCGTACTACTACCTCAATGTACCTCAGTGGCTTCCTTCATAAGAGCCTCTATGTGGCTACATCTAGACTGCAAGCCTCTTTCGAAAGAGGCTTTTTCAAAAGATACTTTCGAGAAAGCATCTTTCGAAAAAGAGCGTCTAGACTACAACCAGTATTTTTGAAAAAGCAAGCTGCTTTTTCCGAAAGAGAGCACCGAGGCAGTCTGGATGCTCTCTTTCAAAAAAGCACAGTTTGCATTACATAGCACCTTTTTTCGAAAGAGCACTTTTGAAAAAAGGCGTTCTTCCTCGTAAAATGAGGTTTTTCGAGGTCAAAAAATCTGCCGCTTTCTTTCAATTTACTTTTGAAAGAATGCAGCAGCAGTCTAGACACGCAGGGGAAGTTTTTTCGAGAAAAGGCTACTTTAAAAAAAACAAAAAACCCTGTAGTCTAGACACACCCTGTGTGAGAATGTATCAGACTACATACTTGTTCCTATCCTTTCTTTCTCTGCTGAGATTATCAGCATGTGAGCAAAGAGCACCGTGAGTCATGATGCTGACGTTTTATGATTTAGACTTTTGGGTACAGTAAACTGGATTTAGACAGTGCAGCTCATTTCAGAAAAGGCCATCAAAAAGCAGCATCAAATGGCAGTGATGACTAACAGTGTGGGTTCCGTGGAATGTCCTCTGATGAGCTTTGATACCCACCTTTTCTGCCAGACTAAGCATCCTTTAGCCCTGCTTTGTGAGCCAGGCTCTTAAGTTTCCTCCAGAATACACACAGGCAGGGCCTACAGAATACTCAGACCAGCTTAAGGGAAATGCCACAGCACACTGATTATACACCTCCTTGGAGTGCAAACCAAAAGTTTTATATGAGATTCTCTCCTCCCTCAACATGCAGAAAGGTACGTACATCTTCCAGCTCTCCCAGTTAGATATTACATAAAGTAGGTTATATTCCAAACAAGAAATAAGTTTAACTATAAAAAGGTGTGTATTTTTAAGTAGCAAATTAGAACAAAACAGGTTTCTAAGAATATAATATGAAACGCCAAACTAATCTAGATTCACTAAAGAAACTAGTTACAGAAAATAATTCCTCACCCTAGCCTAGATATTGTTTAGAGAGAGTCCTTCACAAGGCCAGAGGTCTCTTTCAAGCCTGGGTCCAGTATTTCTCTCCCCCTTCCCCAGTCCAAGTCCTTTTTGTTTCCAGGTATTTTCAAGTGTCTCTTTGGGTGGTGAGGTGGAAGTGCAGCAAACTGAAGACAATGATTGGTTTCTTTTTAACCCCCTACCTTATATAGAATTTTCCATAAGGTGGGAATCCTTTGATTCCCCACCCACAGTGGAAAAGTACAGCAGTCCAAGGTGATGATTAGTATCAGATGACCAGGTCACATGACCCTGTAGCATTACAGCATCCGAGGGACAGTAGCAGTCAGGGCTAATGAATCACTGGCAAGGACAATGAACCGTGAAAAGGCTTTCTGCCTTCCTTTGGACACTCCTATCTGGCTTTTCATTGTTATACTTGCAGTGACACCCAAAGTAGCACCTATTAAGTATAGGTACATTTTCAGTAGTTCTAACTTGATACCGAAATGACAGAGGCGTGCAAATTGGATAATTGCATTCAATAAATCATAACCTTTCCAATAATATCTTACATGAGGCATCTTGCACAAAGTGTATTTCAGTTAAGTCCTATTCATATCATAAGCATATTTTCACAATATGGAGTAAAACGTCACAATATGGAGTATAACATCACAATGACTTTCAGCCACTGCTGACCAGCTAGATGAGAAGGTGACATAGTCAAGAGTGACTCCACATCTCATTGCCAATCCCAAGCCAACCACTGTCCCACAACACCTGCACACATTTAAACTCTAATGAGGTTTTCTCTTCAATACTATATTATGTCTATAGTTCTTATTTCCTCTGAAATGTTATCGCTCAGCCATTGGCACAGCTGAACTGTGTTTAAAAAACCCCCAAAACACAGGAGGCTAAGACCTTTATGCCCAATTCCCATATAAAATGATGTGAATGGGCATCCACAACCTTTTCCCCAAAATACAATTTTGCAAACTTAAAACAATGTGGCCCTAGTTTCCTCTCTGTCTGCCCTACTATCATTTTTGAATATTTCAGGTTACACAGGTTCCCAGGAGAACAAAATACTTATTTTTATTCATGTTCTAGCCTATTTGGTGTCCATCTTAAAATAATCCATTTACTGGCATTGATTTAAAATCACTTTGGTCCCTTTTCATGTTGTGTGTAAAACTCAGAAAATGTGTCTTTAGGCCTGTCAGAAAAAAAGCACAGAAGATTAATTAGCACAATATGAGGTCTGAAGGCGCTCCTGCCCATCCAGTCTGTGACTTTTACACTGATGCAATGTGAAAAGAGAGAGTGTTTCCATCTTTTACTCGTAAATATCAACTGCTTCTTGCAAGCTTTTTTACCAATGCACCATAAATCTCAGTTAGTGAGTAACAACAAGAGACCAAGCACATTTTCACATTATAAAGGAAACGTTTTGGCCCCAAAATTATCAATCACAGATAATTACAGTGCAATTATTTTCCTATGTCATGTGTATAGAAAACTGAACAATTTAGTCTAATAAGCATCCTGTAGAAAAAATATTCATTGCCATTCCTGTAAATGGTACATTTAAGAACTGAATTAATGTGTCAAATTATCTTACTAAGAAATTTCATTATTGTCATAGTGCTCTGGATACACATTATTTACACCTAATTACCATTCTGCTAAAACCATGTTTTCTTTGTTGTTTTTCAGATGTTACAAACATGATTTATAGTTCGCTTAACATTTTATGAAAATATGGTACAAAATCTTAGATAAGGATTTCCTTATTTACTACTTCTGGAAGAGAGTGGATAAGTTTTATAGCACCAATCATTTGAAATGAATGCCTTGTGTCCAATTCTGTCATCAAATACACTTATGAAACTCCCAAGTCAGACAGTGGGAGTGGCATGTGCATAGCTGCAGGCAGAACAGGGCCCTTTAGGAACCACAAATAAGTTAAGGACATATTATTCCTATTTTTGTCCTCATATGGAAAGCAGTATTTCTGTGCTAGCAAGCTACTATGAAGCAAAAGGAGTGAGTGACTGTCTCTCTGCTGCTTTTCACAGTAACAGGAAGGCATGCTCAGACAAGCCTTCAAAAAGTAGATTTCCCACAACTTGTTCTAGGGAAATAAAATCTGTAAGGACAGCAAAAGGCAGTTGTCTAATACAGGAGCTGTATATTTGACCCAAACTGCCACTGGCTGAATTTCCACCCCTAAATCATCCCCAATAGGAATAATTTAGAATTGTCATTTGAGTGAAAATGGGTCATGCTTCTTTCTTTATTTGGAGGCTGCCTTTCCTTTATTTAGCTAGTGCTGGAATAACCTAACCATAAAGGCAAGTGTTCCAAATCTTTTAGATTAAACAATAAGTACAGTGGGGCTTTTGCATCTTTCAGCATTCACAAGGCATGTAATAATCTCCTTTACTGCTTCATAGGGCCACTTATTCCTACTTTTATTTATTAAGTGCATTGTTCAGCTTTGAACATGCTATTTGCACAAAAGTTCTTCAACATCGGTCTTTTATTAAAACCTGTGCACAGGAGCATTCTGTGTGTGTGTGTGTGTACTTTAATGTGACTTTGAAACAGCTTGACACTTAGACAGGGACTTGTCAAGGTCACAGATAGGATATAGAGCCAGACACCAGGCCAGATTCTGTATTGTATTACATCAATAAAAGTCAGGAGTCAGATCATAAACTTCAATCAACTATGCTGAATTCTTTATTATACTGCATTATTTTTTCTTTCGTTCATTCTTTCTTTCGCTCTCTCTTTTTCATCCATTTATGCTACCATACAGGTGAATGTCTGCATATGAAAGAAGAAAAAAAGAACATTTGATCTAACCTATCCCCTGACAGTTGTGTTTTGTACATTTGGGAAACTTAAGTATGTCTGTCTGTAAATCACAGTACATGATCTTGTTTGTCAGTCCAAAAATGCTGTTGTAAAGGCATATCCAGAGGTGAAAGTAAAGGGGTGCACCTCGCTGTGAGCAAGAACTGACTGAGCTGTGGCAAAAGCGAGAAGGGAGCTATTTAAAGAGCTGGCAGGGACTCCTGTTGCAATAGGACTGTACCTGTAAGAAATTTAAATTTCTTTCACCCTTGGGCATATCCACTTATGTCAGAATAATGACCTATGAGAGAAGACTGAAAGAATTGGGTTTGGTTCATGTAGAAAAGAGAAGACTGAGAGGGGACATGGTAGCGGTTTTCAAGTATCTAAAAAGGTGTCACAAGGAGGAAGAAGAAAATGTTCTTGATCTTTGATGATAGGACAAGAAGCAATGGGCTTAAATTGCAGCAAGGGAGGTTTAGGTTGGACATCTAGAAAAACTTCCTAACTGTCAGGATAGTGATAGAAATGTAGCCGTGTTAGTCTGCTGTAGCTGAAACAAAATACAGGACTATGTAGCACTTTAAAGACTAACAAGATGGTTTATTAGATGATGAGCTTTCGTGGGCCAGACCCACTTCCTCAGATCAAATAGTGGAAGGAAATAGTCACAACCATATATACCAAAGGATACAATTAAAAAAAAATGAACATATATATCACATATTCATATATGTTCATTTTTTTAAATTGTATCCTTTGGTATATATGGTTGTGACTATTTTCTTCCACTATTTGATCTGAGGAAGTGGGTCTGGCCCATGAAAGCTCATCATCTAATTAACTGTCAGGGTGGTTAAACACTGGAATAAATTGCCTAGGGGAGGTTGTGGAATCTCCATCACTGGAGATATATAAGAGCAGTTTAGATAGACATCTATCCAGGGTAATCTAGATGGTGCTTCCTCCTACCATGAGGACAGGGGACTGGATTTGATGACCTCTTGAGGTCCCTTCAGGTACGTCTACACTACACAACTGTTTCAAAATAAGCTGTTTTGGAATAGTTATTCTGAAATAGCTTATTTAGAAATAGCACGTTTACACTGCAGGGAAGCCTCAAAATTAGTCTGAGGCAGGCTTCCCTAATGTAGACATGTTATCTCGATGTAAAGCCCGGAGGCACTTGGGAGGAATAACTTAGAATGGCCCTGGTGAGGGGCTATTTCAAAATAGCAGCAATGGAGTGTCTACACACGCCTTATTTCGAAATAGCTATTTCTGAATAGGTGTTATTCCTCATAGAATGAGGTTTATGGATTTTGGAATAAGCTGTCTGTCACTTTGAAATTTTCAAAATAATGGAATGGCTGTGTAGACACTCATGTTGTTGTTTCCAAATAATGTTAGTTATCTCAAAATAATGGTGCAGTGCAGATGCACCCTTCCAGTTCTAGCATTCTATAATTCTATCCAAAGGCAAAGCCTGACAACATCCTAGGTACCAAGACAGTGGTTCACTTCTGACTCTGAATTGTTCTAAAAATGGTAGCTGCATTGTGTGGCTCCAAGGGTTAGAAGGTGAAATGCCAGAAAATGATGCTATCTTCAGGACTTCAACAGATAAATCAAAGTAATGGAAAACAATGCAGCAGACTTTGCTTTTTGTGACTTCAGAGCTTTTTTCACTTTAATTACAGCAATTTGGCATAACAAAATATTTTCAAAGCACTATTGCCTAACATCATGAGCATCACGCAAAGGGTTAACTTTTATTTATTTAATAAATGTATATATTTTCCTTCCTAAGATGCAGTGAATTGACATAGCACAGTATGTATTAATTAAAAAATTCTGCATAAAGCTCATACTGATCATGTTCAGGTAGCAAACAGAATAATGTAATTATCTGAACTGCTCACAATCAATATAAATTCAATAACAGGTTTAGAGAAAAATATTAGGTCACAAAAAGAAACTGAGAAATTGTTTATCCGCCAGGATTTTGAAATCACACTGAACATCCATTGGTGAGGGTTAGACAAAAGATGAGAATACACTCTGACAGGATGGCAGACAGACATGGACAGGGACACAGTGAGCATTCACTCAACAAACAGAAGCTGGCACTAATACAGAACTGCTGCCAGACTGGCATGGGACCAGACTAAAAGAACAGATATTTTATCATCTTTATGTCATTATTTGTCTCAGCTCCTTTCCTACTTCTGCAGAGCAGAAGAATGGCAAAGAGGATACTCTGAGCCTTGGTGCATGAATTAGAGTTGGCAGATGAGCAGCTTATTGTGGGCTATGGTCTAGACTGAGTAGTAAGCGAGGAAAGTCATTTCATTTTTGTCCTACAGAAAATGCTCTGTGCCCTTTTCATAGTAGCTACAGGCTACTTCAAAAGGGTAACAGGGAATGTCACATAGATGAGTCAACATTCAGTGGCCAGGTGCCTTAGTTCCTGAGAGCTAAGCTTCAACAAATTCAAATGTATCAGCCTCACTGGTAGCAGAAAGGAAATGCTATTGTTTACAGAGCTCAGTAATTCTGCCAATGATTAGCTGTACTCATTTTTTGCACTGTGGCTTCCATAATATAATAGTATTTAAGGACAGATGCTGTTTCATATTATTAATATACAAGATGGACTTGAGACAATCCAGCACATTTTCTAGTAAGGCATCCTGATCACATATTTTAAATCTTCTGTGCAAAACTCTTGCTGACTTCTTAGTAAACACGTATCACTGTAGATTAAGAAATAGGACTTAACACTATTTCTGAGTACCCTTTGGTTAATATGATAGCAAATAGTGTCTTTTCCATAAAGTTGTAATAAGCTCTCTGTTTCTAATCTTCATGTTTAATTATGAAAGAGAATGAGGCATAAAAATTGATCCCTGATTAAAAGGGCATTTGAGAGTCTCACAGTATTAAGCCTCAAGTGCTTACACAGCATGAAAGGTACCTTACTGACATTTTGGGGGACAATCTAATGGATGTTTTTTGTTTCATACTTGATAAACAACATGGCTGGCAAAAGCTTTCCTACTTCTCTTGTGCTAGGAAAAGCAAAATACAATCAAACAATCAAATAAACAAAACCTATGAAAAACTGTGTTAAAGGATGTTCCCACCCATTACAATGTTTTAATGGAAAGCTTTAACGATGTTTTAGTTCACACATTTAATCTGTTTTTATATCAAAATACAGCACTGTATCCTGACTTACATCTGTGTCTACTCAAAGGCTGTGTCTACACTGGACCCCTTTTCCGGAAAAGGGATGCAGATGAGACAAGTCGGAATTGCAAATGCAGCGGGGATTTAAATTTTCCCCGCTCCATTTGCATGAACATAACTGCCGCTTTTTCGGCTCGAGCTTTGACGAAAAAGCGCCAGTCTGCGGACTCTTGCGGAAACTAAAGCCTTTTCCGAAAGATCCCTTATTCCTGATTTTAAGAGGAATAAGGGATCTTTCGGAAAAGGCTTTATTTTCCGCAAGAGCTGCCGCTGGCGCTTTTCAAAGCTCCGAGCGCAGTTATGTTCATGCAAATGGAGCGGGAAAATTTAAATCGCTGCATTTGCAATTCGAGACTCTGTCTCATCTGCATCCCTTTTCCGAAAAGGGGATATGTATATCCTGAGGGGATGCAGACATCTTTTAAGGGTTACAAGAACACATCTAGATATCACATGCATCTGACGAAGTGGGTCTTTACCCATGAAAGCTTATGCTCCAAATAAATCTGTTAGTCTATAAGGTGCCACAGGACTTCTTGTTCTTTATACATCCAGATATGTGCCTCAGGGGTGAAAGTAAGTACCAGGACTTACCTGTATAAATCCTGGGGTGGCTGAGGTCCTGAGCAAGATAGGGGAGTGGCCACCATGGCAGCAGCAACCAGGACCCTGGGACTCTGGCAGCAATGTGAGGGTCCAGGGGCTGCTGCCGGGGCTCTGGCTGCCGCTGTTACAGTAGTACTAGCTGGGAGTCTGTCCCTTTTTAAATTGCCAGGCCCCAGGCAGCTGCCCCATTTGCTGCCTGTGACGTGACTGGGGATGACTTTGCCCAGTGCAGGGAGAGGGTGCCCATCTCCTTTTGCAGAGTGCATGTATAATGTTCTGTTTTGTTCTCCCCAACCGGTGTGTCTAGGTCTGCCCTCTGTCATGCAGTAGTGTGCCCCGCGGCCAAAGTCAGTAAACTCATCATGGTCCACAGGATTGTATGGTCCAATGGCCAGAGTCACTGAGTTTGCCCCTCTTTGCAGGGCAGCGTGATCCAATAGCTATAGTCAGCAACTCACACCTATTTGCAGGGCAGGGGCGGCCCAATGGCCAAAGTTAATTAGTTCACTCTGGTTCATGGGTTGTGTAGCCTCCTGGTAAGGGACAGGAGATAAGGGAGGGGGTTACATCCCCTGGCAGGAGCGTCCAAGTCCTCCCTCTCCACTGGATCCCAGCCCAGGGCCCTATCAATGGCCATAGCTCCAGCCATTGAGTCAGTGGGGAAAAACTCCAACCAGAACACACTGACTCCCTGGCTTCACTTCCCTCACCAGTTAGCAGTCATCTTCCAATGGGCTACTTTCTGTTGTCATCCCTTCTGCTGCAGTGTGGCTCTCTGTCTCCTTTACCTGGTCTGGGGTGTTCCACTCCCTGTGGTCTCTGAACTCCCTGAAGCCTCTGGGGAGTGTCTTGCCCTCAGTCTGGGTTGAGTTTCCTCTTTGTCAAGGTTTTCATGACAGCATGCCTGGAACAAACGACACATGTCTTCTCCCTCCGGCCACCAACCCCAACTGAGCTGAGTTGCTCTCTTTTATATCTGTGCAGCTGGAGCATGCCCAGTAAGTCAGAAGGGGTGTGGCTCTTTGCCCTCAGAGTTGCGTTAATCTTCTCTTGCCCTGTCTAGGGCAAGTGTGCCCTATCACACTCTCCCATTGTTGGTGGCCCTCATGGTAGGGTTTAGCAGTGCTTCCAGATTCCACCAACAGGGCTGCTGGCAGGGGGGAGGAAAAGGGCCAGCAACATTAAAATGTATGGACCGGTACCAGCAGTCACGTCTTGCTGTAATGCTATACCATTACATGGCCCACTTTCTCCTTTTACAACAGGCCACATAAAAGCACTAGCAAAGTCACTACAAATGAAAATGTTATACAGCCAATGCCTTCTTTGTATTGCTATATACAGAAATGTAAGTGGAAAATTTATAGTCAAATTATTTTTTTGATAATTTGGTAAAAATGAGAAAGTAAACAATTTTTCAGTAATGATGCACACTTGTATTTTTATGTCTGATTTTGTAAGCACGTAGGTTTTAAGTGAAGTGAAATGTGGGCTATGCAAGACAAATCAGACTCCTGAAAGAGATAAAGTAAAGTCTGGAAATGTCAAGAGATTATATAGGGATCTGCAATGCCTTCTTTTGTACAGTGGATGAAAATTAATGATGTCTACGATAAAATGCATATGAGATTTGGAGATCACATTGTGATTTAGCATCAGATGAGTTTCACATGAGGTAACTTTTGTCGAAGCAAAAAGTAAGCTTGGCTTCTTCAGTATACAAAATCATATTGTTATAATGTTTGGTTCTTGGGATCTTTGTCAAACATATTTGCTCTAAGAAAACAGGTTCTTGGGCTGAATAGCTAGGATAGTAAAATGGAGGGAGCAGTCGAGCAAGATCTTGAATGCTTCTATTATGTTAAAATATGACAATACACATTAGAATTTTGAACATCTGTACTGCAAATCTCTGAAGATAAAATAGTATTTTATCATTTAAAAGTGCAGTTCAACATAACTGGATCTAAAATAGTAACATACAGAGATTTTACAACATGTACATGAGAAAATGACTTCAAGATTCATTTCAAGGAAGCCCTTTTGATCTGTGGTTAAATATAGCACAAGCTGCTTCTCATTTGAGAGCAAGAAAGAAAGATGGTAGGTCAGCCTTCTCACGTTAAAGGAGAGAAAGGGAGTCTGCCAATGACAATGAAAAGCTCAGCAGTGAAGCTAGGAAATAATCAGTGGACAAAGTAAAAAAACTTGAAAGATATTTTAACAATATAAAGCCTGATTCATACTTTAAAATGAACTTCCACATGTTAAAGAGCTATATGGCTATCTCTAGAGGCTGAAGTCTGTAGCTTGTCCTCAGACCCATCCATGGGCATTATGAGCCTCTAAATATCACCTCATTCTATTTTGAAATGATCATTCATCTGACTTGCCCAGTCAACCTTGGCATCTCTACTGAGAGACCGAACAAGGTGGCCAGTCAGAGCTAATTGCAGTTAAGATGGCTTTTGTGTGTGTGTTTGTGTGTGTATGTGTTGCACACCTGAGTAGACTGCATCTGTCAAGTCACTTTTTAAAACCTTGCCAAATTTGATCTTATAGTAAGAAAAGAAATCCTAATTAGGATGGGGGGGATTTGTTTTGCCACTTCCAAATATCTCAGACATGACTAAAATTTGATTGTTACTGAAGTCACATCTCTCATCAGAAATTGTGGGGAAAAAGGAAGCAAGAAGACACAAAGAACCAAAATTAAAATAGGGTGAAAATGGAGGTGTGAGCTAGCACAATGAAAAAATGGAGGCACGGAGGCCAGGGAGCAGAAAAGGGAGCAAAGAAAATAGTGGAACATAAGAAATAATGGGTCAGAGTTTCAGCTGGTGTAGCTCTTCAGTGGAGCCACTTGGATTTACAGCAGCAGAGTCTGACCTAAATCAAGGGTTAGCAACCTTTTCAAACTAAAGAGCCAAACTACATCAAAATTCAGAACAAGTGGTCAACAAAGAGCCATATAAGAATGCCAGTTTGCATGACTGAAAATATACAACTTAATATTATTGATAATTGACAAGATTAATAATAGCAAAAATTAAACCTTATACTCCCAAACTTTATTTAATGAGACTTGTGCTGCTGCATTTTTTTGCACATTTCTTTGAAGTTCACATCATAACTGATAAAATTCAGCTTCATGCACGCATTCAGACTGTCTTCTGTCAAACCTATGGCAGGGGGCTTGGTTGGGATGTATGAGAGGCTCAGGGCAGGGGGTTTGATTGGCTCAGGGCAGAAGGTTGGGGTGTGTGGGGGTGTAGGAGTGTTATTGCAGAGGACTGGGAATGTGGGGGTGCAGGAGTTTGGGGATGTGGTGGTATGACTGGCTCAGGGCAGGGGGTTCAGGTGTAGGATTGTTTCAGGGTTGGAGTGGGGGGGGGGCACAGGAGTGTTATGATGCAGCAGTAGATGGGGGCTGGACCCTAATTGGGGGCTTGTTGGCCAGGCTTCATTTTTAAATAAAGTAAAAGATTTCAACATTGTCTTTATTTATGGCAGGGGTGGGGAACTTTTCTGGGTTGGGAGCAATGACCCACAGAAAAACCAGTGAGAAGCAAAAAACAAACAAACAAACAAAAAAACCCTGCAAAAACCCCCAAGCCTCACTGATATGGCCCCCAAATGAACCACCTAACTCCCCTGGTGCGCCAGTCCCATAGTGGGGGAGGGGCAGGGAGGACTGAGATTCAAGGCCTCAGGCCAGATTTACTCTTTTGGGGTTACAAGATTAGGGGATTTTGTGGGTACCCCTAAGCTCTGGGGTGGGGCCAAAATGAAGGGTTAAGTGTGTGGGGGAGGGCTGCCAGTGAATGGGATAGGGATGGGAGTTCAGGATCTGGGCAGGAGGTGGGGTATAGTGGGGGTGAGGGTGCAAGGTCTGGGTGGGAAGTAGGGTGCAGGAGCAGGCTGGGGGCAGGATGTCTGGCTAGGAGGGAGGTGAATGAGGGGTGCAGGTGTGGGGTCTGGGCATGAGGAGGTGGGAAGGGGCACTTGTTTTCATGCCACATTGCAGGCACCATGTAACACAGCCTTCCGCTGCTCCCATTCACTGGAAGGAAGCCTCCAGGAAGGATTCACAAGGGAAGCCTCCAGGAAGTGTGTCCTGTGGGAAGGAAAAGAACAGCACACACAGAGCCATTTTTGGTTCCACTTGTTCCTTGCATGCTGGGGGAAGGAAAAGGGCAGTGCATGTTCCCCTCGTATTCCCCGGATGCCGGATCCGGTGGGGAAGCTCGGGCAGAGGGAAAAAATGCCCTTCCCACCTGCAGGAAGCTGGCACTGGCCTTCCAATCTTGTGAGGGGCCATAAGGCTGTGGCGCCAGCGCTGGCCCCTTGCTGCGGGGCTGAGTTGTGGTTCCACAAGAGCCATATCTGGCTTTCTAGTGAGCCATATCAGGCTCGTGAGCCATAAGCTGCCGATCCCTGACGTAAATACTGTTATGTATAGGAAACACATTTGTAACAACCTGATTTTATGAGGATATTTCAGATCCCTACTACCCGGCTCAGGCTAGATTTATGTGGAAAAATAATTAAAACTACCAAAGCATCCTTGAAAGTAAAGGGGCATTAACTATATAAACTGTAATGGTAAAACAATAAATAATCAATGTGAATCAGCTTTGAAAACACAAAAAGTTCCTGAAATAGTTCACAGTATTTGTAAAAACTTCTTAAGATTTGCCCACTTAATTCTAACCCATTAGGAAGCTCAGCAGTAGAGCTGATTGAAATTTTCTGAAGTTTGATTTCTTAATTAAAATTTTCTTCGTATTTTCAGAAGATACCATTAGGGTCTTCTAGTCTGATATAACTAAAGCACATAAAATGGTACAAAGCTAAATTGTATCCCATATCCTTCCTGTCTGGACACAGACAATTATGAAGCATCATGATTCTACAGAAGGCACTTGAAGAATACATCTAACTCACAAGTTACCCTGATACAATGGGAGGCAGTTCTGACTGATAGATTAAAACCTTGCTTCTATTGATTGGTCCCCAGTAGATTATTGCCAATTAGAAAGGTAAATTTAGCTAATCAGACTTGAAGCACAATCCATGGAAGATGTTGGTTGAGATCTTGTTAGGTTTTATAAGGAAAAATCACTCACAATCAATGTGATAATACCAGATGGAACATGGTTCAGAATATTCTGAATTTGATTCAGGTACTGTCCTCTATTGGCCTGATCAAATGTCAAAGGGAAAGCTCTTAGCTAATTCTTCTAGCAGGCCCTATTATTTAGTAGATATATGGTTTATAGCTACTATGCAAACATATTTGTATTCCTGAGGAAATTCTGCACCAAATAATTAAATATTCTGCACCAAAAATTAAAAATAATTCCCACAATATTTTAAAATTCTGCAAAATTTGTCAATGAATCAATATGTCTTCAGCATGGCCATGGGGAGCACAGGCCATTGGCTGCATTGAGGTGGGAGATCACACTGAAGCCTCCAGCTCCCCTGGTACAGGAACTCAGCAGTGAGGCTGTACCTTACCTGATCTAGTGCAATGTCTGGCCCGTTCTCAGAAACAACCCAGAGCCCTGCCCCTCTGTACCAGGTGTGGGCGGGCAGGCAGGCTTCAAGTGTGGAAGGACTTAGTATGGAGGGGATCCAGGCCTGGGGTCAGAGCTTTCTGGGTGGGGCAATCTGGGTGCAGGTGGCTCAGTGGGAGATCTGGGTACATAGGGGCTTATGGGGGAGGGAGGTGTGGCATGTGCAGGAGCAATGGGACTCTGCTGGGGATCCAGGTGAAGATGGTTGGGGCTCAGCAGAGGGGATATGGGTGTGGGGATATGGGGCTTGGAGTAGGGGCTTAGCAGTTATAGGGTGGGGTGTCCAGGTGTAGCTGATCTGGGATCAGTGAGTTAGAGGTCAGGCTGGGGCTTGCAGAAGGGATCCAGTGCAGGGGGGTTGGCTTGTCAGGAAGAGAGTAAAATGGGCTTGCTTAATAGGGGAGTCTCAGATGCGGCCAAGGAGATGCCATATGCCAGACCCTCCTTCTGCCAACCCTATTCACTTTTCTTCTGCATCCTCCTCCAACCCCCTCCCACATTCCCCTCTCCTAGCCTTATTTTAACCCCTTCTCCCTACCCTCTTTTCCCCCACTCCTCTTTAGCCTCATCATGGACACTCAGGGTATGGCTAGACTACGTGGCTCCGTCGACGGAGCCATGTAAACTAGTTTACCCGGCATAGTCAATGAAGCGGGGATTTAAATAATCCCCGCTTCATTAAACTAAACACGGCCGCCATGCTGTGCGGACGATCAGCTGATCCAGCACAGCGCGGCAGCCTAGACGCGGATCTGTTGGCTGGGGAAGCCTTTGCCGACCGATCCCTTATGCCTTGTGAAATGAGGTTTACAGGATCGGTCAGCAAAGGCTTCCCCAGCTGACAGATCCGCGTCTAAACTGCCACACTGTGCTGGATCAGCTGATCGTCGGCACAGCATGGCGGCCGTGTTTAGTTTAATGAAGCGGGGATTATTTAAATCCCCGCTTCATTGAATATGCCGGGTAAACTAGTTTACATGGCTCCGTCGACGGAGCCAGGTAGTCTAGACATACCCTCACTGTTGCACAGGGAACAGGAAGGCTCCCAGCACATAGAAGGGGAGCTGGACCAGCATTAGGACCCCAGCAGGTGTCATTTAGCTGCAAAGTCTGGATCCTAGATGCAGTCTCCTTCAACTGGGCAGCTCTGTGCTTGTAGAAATGAGGGGGGCATAATCCCATGTAAACCCCCACCCCATGTCTCACCTTGCTTGGAGGGCAGCAATTTCAGAATGAGAACTAAGCAATGGTTAAAATGGATTATGCCAACAGCCTGTTCAAATGTAGCAGGGCAGAATAAAAAAAAAAGCTCATAGATGACATTTTCAAGATAATGAGAGCATAGGAAAAGGAGATGGTTCAGGCAGTAGGATTTTTATTGTTCTGTACTGAAGAGCGAATAAGAAGATTGGCACAATGGGCATAAATAGAGTAATAGGATGAACCTTCAAGAAGGAAGATTTAGTTGAGGTTCAAGTCTCTGCTCTGTCAGAGGCTTTCTGTGTGGTCTTGGGCAAGTCACCTAGTCTCTTTTTTGCCTCAGGTCCTATGTGTAAAATGATGGTAATAGTAGTGGCAGACATACAAGTACACAATATCTGTCAGTAAATCAGGTTTTCAAAAGTTATCAGCACTCATAATCAGTGTTCCCTGTGGGATGAGTGCTTGGGCAGCCACTCCGAGGAGATTCAGGTGCTACCTAGCTGATTGGCATAGTGCCCACAGCTGCCCACAGCCAGCAGCATGTTTCTGTTGGTGGTGCTCATCTGGTGCACATCACATTTCTTCCAATCAATGGATGTAAAAAAATTACAGGGAACATTGCTCACAGTTAATTCCAGATTTGTCAAAGTACTTCTGTTCTGATTCTGTCTAGCTTTCAAAGGTGTCCAGCATGCCATGGATTTGCATACCAGGTGTTCCCACTGACAACTGGTGTTGAGCACTCTTGGAAATCTAGTTGAGAGGATCTAACACTATTACTCAGAGAGTGGGGGCATAAAGGGAAGCTCTCTGGTATTCATGAATTTCAGAAAATAAGCTATAGAAAAGTAAAAGCTTAAGTCATAGAGGTAGGAAAGGGCTGGAGCAAGTCAAGGGAAGAACCCTAGGAGTCACTATGGTGGATTGGAGTTAACGTGTTACCATCCTGGGTGACTGGCCAACGAAATGACAGATGAAATTCAATACTGATTAATGCAAATTAATGCAATTGGAACAAATAATCCCAACTATACATCAGGTCTAAATTAGCTGTTACCACTTAAAAAAGAGATCTTGGAGTAAGAGTGGAGAATTCTTTGAAAGCGTGCTCATTGTACATTGGCTTTCAAAAAAAGCTAACAGAATATTAGGAAACATTGAGAGGAATAGGTAATAAAACAAAACCATAATGACACCCTATAAATCCATGATATGCCTACACCTTGAATCCTGTATGCAGTTCTGTTTGTTCTGTCTCAAAACAGATATGTAAATGTTGGAAAAGGTGTAGAGAAGGGCATCAAAAATTAAGAGTATGAAACATTTTCTATGTGGGTGCATCTAGACTACATTCCTCTTTCAAAAGAGGAATGCAAATGCGGGAAATCAAAAATGCAAATGAAGCGCCGATTTACAAATCTCGTGCTTCATTTGCATAATCTCTTCCGATTGCTTTTTCAGAAGAGATTTTTTCAAACAAAAAAAGCAGTCTAGATGGGGTTCTTTCGAACCACCCCTTTTTTTGAAAGAACCCTTATTCCTAAAAAAAGGCGTTTACAGGGTACTTTCAATTTCCCTCATTTGCATTCCTCTTTCAAAAGAGGAATGTAGTCTAGACGCACCCTGTGAGGAGAGATTAAAGATTGTAACTGTTCAACTACAAAAAGAGACAACTAAGAAAAGATATGAAAGAGACCTATTCAATGTTGAACACTGTGGAGAAAAGGTATTATTTACACAAGAACTGGGGGTCACCCAATGAAATTAATAGGCAGCAGGTGTAAAATAAACAAAATGAAGTACCGGTACCTCTTCAAACAACATACAGCCAACCCATGGAATTTAATGCTAGGGATGTTGTAAAGGCCAAAAATATAGCTCAGTTTAAAAAAAAAAGGAAAAAAAGAACAAGGTAAGTTCCTGGAGGGTAGATCCAGCCATGACTATTAGCCAACAAGATTGGGGTGCAACCTCATGCTCATAGCATCTCTAAACTTGTGACCACCAGGTGCATCATGCAATACTTGTCCTGTTCTATTTGTTCCCTCTAAGTATCTGGAAGCAGTTACTGTTAAAAGAGAGGATACTAGGCTATATGGACTACTGACCTAACCCAATATGGCCACTCTTATGGTTACGTCCACACTGCAGAGTTTTTGCTCAAAAACTCGCAGAACATCCACACTACAAGTGCATTTTTGCACAAGAGAAAGTACAGTAGATCGTCAGAAGACAGGGCTTTTTGCGCAAGAGTTATTCCTCTTTCTACAAGAAATAAGCCTTTTTGAGCAAGAGCTCTTGCGCAAAAAGGCATGTGTGGACGGACAACAGGGGTTTCTTGCACAATATATCCCTATCGGAAAAAGCACAGGTGCTCTGATGGCCATTCTGTGAATGGCCATCAGAGCTTTCTTGTGCAAGAGCATCCATGGCAGTGTGGACGCCCTCTTGTGCAAAAGCTCATGGCAGTGTGGATGCGCTCTTGTGCAAGAACTTTTTGTGGAAGATCTCTTCTATAAAAAGTTCTTGCGCAGGATGCCTGCAGAGTAGACGTAGCCTTATGTGATCAGCTTGAACTAGCTAACGTCGCAATGTATTATTCAATGCAGAAGGAAAAACAAAACCAAAATTGTTCTGTCTTCAATGAGCCTAAAAAGCAGATGAAGTATAAGTAGTAATTTGCAAGCATACAAGTTGCAAAATTTTGACCTAAAATTTGATTATTAGGCCTTCAGAATTATACTAAAAAACCTTTGGTTGAAGGGCTGACACAATGATCATACAGGCATTTGAATACTGTACTGAAGGGGAACCTCGAGTGGCCTCTAATTAGATGAACTTAGAGAATGAGTATGGTATCAATATCTGTCATAACTAAAAATGTCCAATTAACAATTTTAAAGCCAATATTTTATTGAATGTATTTAGCCAGACCTATCTAACAAGCCTAATTATTCTCTTTGCAAAGTGATTTAAAAGAATACTTGTACTGGATAACAAGCTATTACTCCTAGGGGGATTCTGAGTGACTGTGTGTAATACAGGGGGGATTTTATTCCCCTTATTATATTGCATGTGAGTTCTGCTGTCCTATAGTAACCCCGTGTGTGTGCCTTAGTTCCCCTGGGCACTGCACCAGTACCTAGATGGTGATGGGAATTTCAGGTGTGATAGCTTCCCTCCTGTACACAGTGGCCCATGCCTTTCGTAATTTGAGCTCCAGGAGAAGGTGCAACCAGGTGACCTTTGGCCTTGGAAGCAGGACAAAGACCAAAGGAGGGGCCTGGCTGGGGGACTGGAACCAGGCTGCTGGGAGTGGGACTGTCTGGGCTGTCTTGGGGTGCAGGAAGGGAGTCAGGGCCCTAGCTCCAAAAGATGGATTGTATAGTCTGCTGACAAGTCTGTTCTATGCTGTGTCTCTGTCTCCTAATTAACCTTCTGTTTTACCTGCTGTCTGAGAATCACATCTGACTCCCCACGCTTCGGTGGCACTGTCCATCCACAAAACTGTGCCCACAAACTCCTGGATAAATTGCTGTGCTTCCCTTGGGGGAAAAGGCATTAAAGCAAAGGGAGCCATGGAGAACCATGGTTGCAGGGTGGGTTTTTTGGGGGGGGGTTATTTTTGTTTTTGATGGGGAGATTTATTTGTGTAGGATGTTGTTGCCTGGGAAGCTATCATGTTACACAGCAAGCTGTTCCTTTGACCCCCCCCCCTTTTTTCTTTTGTATGTTTTGAGTGCACCCCTCAGGTTATTGGCCAGGCTGCCCTCATTCTCAAAGCCAGTGTTTTTACTGCTTTTGAACCTAGGCTGTCAACCTTAGGGAAAGTAAACCAGCGCAACCTGGATAGAGACAATCCATGGCCAAGCCACTGTTATCTTCACTCTTTTGACACTGTTTACTCCGGCTGTCTTATCTTTGTCATTGTTTTGTTTCCTGTTTGTTTCTCCCTTAACAACCTCCTTTTATTTAGCTCCTAGCATTCAAGCAGGATAACATCAGACAGATAACCTGAGGGCATGTGATATTTATAAAAAATACTGCACAGAAGCAATTTGTGATACTCTTATAGAAGATACGTCAAAAAGCTGAGATACGATCCCATTGTACATGCGTGAAATGGGCTTAATAAAAATAATGCTTCTGTAATTGTACTGTTCCTACATTAAACATATGTTAGACACATTGTTATTAAACTAAGAGCATAATGTCCCCTAACTATTATTTAGAGTGCTTTGTAGAAGATAGTAGTATTTAAAACACAAATTAATTTTTTCAAATGATTGTCTTTCAGCATATTTGGGCAAAGAAAAAGAGCAGTGATTAGTTCTGATTCACTACGAGAGTGCAATTTTACACAGCTCAGTTTCATAACATAAATGTGAAAAACAAATGAAGGGAAACAAGTGATTTTATAATTATGGAAAGGTAACAAGTTTGGTACTATAACCTGCAATATTGTAAGTATTGTACAATATAACTGCAATATTCATTAACTGTAATTAGAAGTACAGTTACTAGCAAGCCAGATAGTAATGTCATGCAGGTCAAACCTTACTAGTCCAGCACCCCCAGGATCTGACTGGTGCCGAACCAGAGACTTTGCTGTATCATGGGAGATCGCTATTGTCTAGCAGCATTACCAACACTTCCACTGCTTACTGGTCTCTGAGAAGACATTTAGGAGTAAATTAGAGTGAAAGAACAGCACAGAACACTGAGAGCCAAGACTGGTAGCCGTAAACAAACTTTATGGGCTCACGGGAAATCTGGCCATACCCATGATAAGTGGACATCTGGCTAACTAAAATCATGCCGGAATATAGATGTTTCTGGACCAGAGAGTGCCAGACTAGAGAGGTTCAACCTGTACAACATTTATGCATCTGAACAAAGTTTCCTATTTCCACTCACATTGCTAGAGGAAACTCACATGACATTTATTCTACATCTCTCTTTAACTGATTCCAGTGTTGAGGCAATAGCTATAAATGTAGATTCAAATATATTGAAGTGTGTATCCTTGTGTGTTAGGATATTGGCTTGGATAGAAAAAATAAATAAATCCTCTGTGTTTTCAGTAAACCAGCCATAGTGCAGATTATATAGATGTCAGGTTTCTGCATCCCTCAGTGCTTCCATGTTGTGCTAAAGGAGGCACCTTGAAAATGAAGATTTCAGACTCAAATCTCTTAAACACATCAGTAAGGGTTTATATTGGTAACTTTTATCAGAGGCTCAAGCATCCTTATTCAGTATGGAGTATTGCTTGAGTCTTGCCTGTAAATTGAGCCCTTCACGGTATTTCTATTCCAGATTTTTTTCTGCAGCCTTTGATTTGCATTTTCTTTCTGACTTGAGTTTTACTTCAAAGTGAAAGTAAAACTTTCAGGCAGGTACTGCAGAGGGGAAGCAGAATTGCACCAAATAAAATTAATGGGTAGCAGGTTTAAAACAAACAAAAGGGAGTACTACTTCACACAATGCACGATCTGTGGAACTCCTTGCCAGAGGATGTTGTGAAGGACTTTAACAGGGTTCAAAAAAGAGCTAGATAAATTCACAGAGGATAGGTCCATTAATGGCTATTAGGATGGGTAGGAATGGTGTCCCCAGCCTCTGTCAGAACCTGGGATTGGGCAACAGGGGTGAGATTGCTTGATGATTACCTCTTCTGTTCATTCCCTCTGGGGGCACCTAGTTTTGGCCACTATTGGAAGAGAGGATACTGGGCTAGGTGGACCTTTGGTCTGACCCATTATGGCCATTCTTATGTTCTTAAGCTGCACAGCTTTGTGGCCATACAGGTTCCTAGCAAGCCCAGCACAGGGGTTCAAGGCAGCTGTAGAGAGTGCTGTCTCTGTCTACCAGCCCCAGAATGGAGCTCCATGCAGGACCAGGGAAGGGCATGCCTCACCCCTGGTTGTTTCAGCTCTGTGGAGTCCTGAGGGGGCAGGGTGCTTTCTTTGGCTGCAACAGCTCTGTGCTGGGTCAAAGGAGTGAGCCTCTGCCCCGGCCATGACTCCCATCCTAGAGCTGCCACTGTCTGGGGGGGACAGGTGCCCCTCCCCAGCTGTGACTACTGGAGCTGTGGCAACCATGGAGAAGCACTTCTTACTTGGCCCCAAGCTGCTGCAGTGAGAGAGGGCTGAAGTAGTTCTATCTCCCCCAGTCAATCTGCATATTGAACTCCACATCCCTGGCCCCACCCCAGAGTCCTCGTCCTTCTGCCCTGGCCCTTAGTCTCCTCATGCATCTCAACCCCTCAGCACCACCCCTGCCACACACTGTCCATGTGTGGAATTACTTTTGTTATGTGATTCAGCACCTCTATATCGGTGCACATAACACAAATCATTCCATATGCGGACATAAAACATTAGCAGGAACACTGTTGTATGTAGTATTTGCTGTCATTGGGAAAGTATTTGCTGTCATATCTGCAGTGCGTGTTTATTTTGCTGTGTATTATATACAGGAGGATAGTTGGCTGCAGCATGGTGTAACATACACCAAGGTTTTTGAGAGAGCCTTCCCCAAATATCTTTTAAACAAATGTGCACACACACAGACAGGCATACACATCAAATGACCCTTCCCTGAGTCAGAAGAATGGAGAGAGGAAAACACCTTTTAGTGCCAGGCTTTTGGAGTCTTGAGTTCTGGCTAGCAGGTAGGGCTTACACCAAAGCCTTCGGAGTCATTTGGAGTATCTTCATTGATTTCAGTGAGCACTGGTTTAGGTCATTGAATACCAAGGTAATAGGGCTATGTAAAAATCTATAGTGTAAATGTTATTACTTCTCTATATGTAATATATACGCTATATATGTTTTCTACAATTGATCTCTGTAAATTGACTATACAGTTGATTCACCTCTACTGTAAAATGTTAGAGACTCAGTACTAATCGATCAGTTTAATAATCATGTTAGTAGAAAATGCCGAAAAAGATCATACAGTTGTAGAAAGTCTGTCCCATTGACTTTACCATCAATGCTGTAGAAACAGCCATTGACTGTAATAGCATGTTATTTCTTGTGATTGATCTCATTAAAAAGTGTCTGGATGCTCTATGATTAGGAAACAGTGGAAGTGCTCCGGCTGCATAGAGATGTGTACTGAGTATGGAATCTGTGCTAAATCATTACAAAACTCCATGACTAATTCAAGCACAGTGACTGTGAGACTGTTGTAAAATAACTCGGACACAGTGATTCTAATCTGAGCATACATTATGGCAAAAATGTGTGTTTCTAGATTAGGAAATAGTTGCTTTTCTGAATGACCATTATGTAAGAGCAATCCCAGTGGATGACCTTAATAAACAGTAATGAAACATGTCAGAAAAGTGGAGTGTGTAGACTTCTATCATGTCAGATGACTGGTTCTTATAACAGTTAATTGCCATTTCTCTGTCCCCCTAAGGTGAGAGGGCATCATCTGTGCCAGTATATGGACCATGGCAATGTGGTATCTTTTATAGAAGGGATTGTAAAGCTCCTTTCATGAACTTTTTTGTGATGCTGTGTCAATGGACTCCACCTCATTCCTTTCCTCCCCTCTCAGTGTTGATTTACTCATCTGCCAAGACACATAGTGAATCTGAGGTGCTACATGTCATAAAGCATATGTTACAAAGATTAAAGGTTGCAACAATGGCCCGACAAGTCAGACTTCTGTCTATATTTTTCACTTGGTTCTTTGAGTTTCTCCTAGTTCAGAGAATCTGCACTGGAAAAGAGGATTAGTATCCCAATAATACCTTGCCCCTTCCTCTGTCAAGCGCTGTCCTGTGTATGACAATCTTTGTATTTTTTTCTCCTAGCACCTACCAGAGTTTTCTGCAGATGTTTCCAAACCATGTTTGAATTCTTTCTTCCTCTCCCCTCCTTTGGGGAATCTGCCAAACCACGTTTGAATTCTTTCTTCCTCTCCTCTTCTTTGGGGAATCTGCCAATATGGGAATCCTGTTGTTCCTATCTACAGTGGTCTTAAATCAAATTTCTTACTCTGCAATGCATTTAATAAGATGTACTGATCCATTAGGGCACATCTACACAGCAGGGCCAAAGCTGAAATAAGCTACACAACTTGAGCTACATCAATTGCATAGCTTAAGTCAAAATAATTTATTTCGGCTTTTGGCGCTGTCTGCACAGCAGGAAGTCCGAGAGAAAGAGCACTCTTCCTCTGATTTTCCCTTACTCCTTATAAAATGAGGTTACAGGAGTTGGTGTAAGAAGTCCTCAGGCTTGACACTATGTTGACATAATGTTGAAATAACTGCTTGCTGTGTGGACGTGGACTATCTTATTTTGGAAATAACACTGCTGAGTAGACATAGCCTTAGAGTTCTGGTCCATGGAGCAAGGAGGCTGGTGTTTGGGGGAGCAATCCCTGCTGTTGACCATCCCTTACCCTTTTGAGCATGCTAATGATACCAATTTTTCCAGAATACTGTAATGTAATTTAGCATTATGATAATCTCTTTCTGCACTGTGGTTGCCATTGTTCATCATGTTCTGTTCAGTCAACTTCATGAGCACAAATATATACTGTGGGGAAGTCTAAAAGGGAGATTAAAAAAAAATACTTAGAATGAAAAAAGACATGCCCTTAGGTTAGAAAATATTCAGTTTTGCTTAACATTTTAAAAGGAAATTGTGCCTCTAGGGCTGGATTTTCAAAAGGCCCAGCTGACCCATTTAAGGGAGCAATCTGCATAATTCTGCATTTTGTTTCTACAATTCGAGGGAGGACATAATTTGTACCTGCAATTCAAATGTGAATACAAATCAGAGTAATGGCTTCTGGACCTAGATAATTGTGGGGATCATCATTCACAGGATCCAAGGCAAGAAAGAACCATATTGAACATTTAGTTTGACCTCTCATAAAACACAGACCATAGAACTTCCCCAAAATATTTCACAGAGCATACATTTTAGAGAAAAATGTCCCATTGTGATTTTAAAAACTGTCAGTGATGGAGACTCTCCTATGACCTTTGGTAAGTTGTTCCAATGGTTCATTATGCACACTATTAAAAAAGTATGCCTTATTTCAGGTCTGAATTTGTCCAGCTCCAATCCAGGCATTGGACTGTGTTGTAGCTTTTTCTGCTGGATTGAATATTCATTCCCATTATTAAATATTTGTTCCCAAGACTGTAAATTAGTCACCCTTTAACCTTCTCTTTGTTATGCTAAATAGATAGACTCAAGGAGTTCAGTAACTATAAGGCTTGTTTTCTAATCCTTTAACTGTTTTCCTGGCTTATCTCTGAACACTCTCCAGTTTATCAATATCTCTCTTAAATTGTGGGCACCAGAAGTGGACAGTATTCCACCAGTGGTGCACTAGTGCCAAATACAGAAAAAAATAATTTCTCTACTCCTACTTGGGATTCTGCTCTTTATACATCCAAGGATCATATTAGTTAATTTTGACATTATTATACTGGGAGCTTATGTTGAGCTGATTACACCTCATGACCACCCAATCTTGAGTCCCCCCCATAATGTAAGAATGGCCTGTGTTCTTTTTTTCTAGAGAGATACATTTATATTTAGCCATATTAAAACAAATACTATTTGTCATGACCACTTTACCAAGTGATCCAAATTGCTCTGTCTTAGTAACTCATCCTCTTCATTATTTACCAAACCCTCAATTTTTTGTATCCTCCTGGTCCTAGTGTGATTTGGTGATCTATAGCAGACACCAGCTGATACCTCATTTTGTGCTTTATCTGTAAGGGTATGTCTACACTAGCCCTCTAGTTCGAACTAGGGAGGCTAATGTAGGCATTCAAAATTGAATAGCCGGGATTTAAATATCCCAAGCACTTGATTTAGATCTTCCCGCCAGTTGCCATTTTTTGAAATTTACAAGTCCGATTAACTGCTCTGCACGCGTAGGACTCAGTATTTCGAAATAAAGTTTAAATCGAACTACCCGTTAAACCTCATTCCAGGAGGAATAACAGGTAGTTCAATTTAGGGCTTTATTTCGAAATACCAGGTCCCTGCCATGTGTAGATGCGGGCAGTTAGTCTGGACTTGTAAATTTCAGAAATGGTGACCGGCTGGGAAGATGCAAATCAAGCGCGGGATATTTAAATCCCGGGCTTGATTTGCAATTTCGAATGCCTACATTAGCCTCCCTAGTTCGAACTAGGGGGCTAGTGTAGACATACCCTTAGAACATTGAGCCATAGTCATTCAATATAATTTTCTTCTAAGTTACCAATGACTCAAAAACAGTAATGCCATTTTTTATGTAGCAGACCGCTACTCCTCTCCTTTTGCCATTTGATCCTTCCTGAATAGAGTATAACCTTTCTTTTTTTAACAATCATGGGAATCATCCCACTAGGTGTCAGTAATGCCAACTGTATCAAATCTATGTTTACAACAGAATAATTCCAATTATTTTTTGTTACGTAGAGTGTATTGCATTGGTGTAGAAGCAGTAAAATTTCTTCTCTTCATGTTGTTTGGTTCCTTGATTAATTTTTGTTCTCAAATTCTCCATTTAAGCAAACTTAGTGCTCATATCTCCTGCTGTTTATTTCCTCTTTTGTTACTAGTTTAACACCCTCCAGACAATTCTTCTGTCCTTGAAAAGATCAGTCTATGAGCTTAGAATTCACTTTCCAGTAGCATTTGGATTAATTAGAACTATCTAATCAAATGTTCTTGGAAAGCAAAAATAAGGCATATCAGCACAGCCAAAATGAATTCATTCTCAGAACACAGAGGACACCTTTAACAAGGAACAGGTTTCATTTCCCTTCCATCCAACTGAGGAGATATTAAATGAAAAAGCCTCAATAGTTGTACTGAGCATCTACCTTTATGCCATACCTGCTGACCATCTAAAGTTCCCTCCTTCCTTATATGGCCACTTATTGTCAGTTTCCTTGAACTGACCACTTCTAAAGAGGGATTATTGTCCTAAATGCTTTCTTACCCTTTGTATACAGGAAAATTGTTCTATATTATAATGTCATTTATAATTTCATCATGTATCAGTGCAGACAGCATTTTGAATTCTATGTAATATTCTGAATATACTTAAAATATTTTTCAGAGTACTCCAAATTATTGGATGTAAATGTGTGGTTAAACACTGGAATAAATTGCCTAGGGAGTTGTGGACTCTCCATCATTGGAGATATTCAAGAGCAGGTTAGATAGACATTTATCAGGGGTGACCTAAATGGTGCTTGGTCTTCCTATGAAGGCAGGGGACTGGACTTGATGACCTCTCAAGGTCCCTTCCAGTTCTAGGATTCTAAGATTCTATTAATAGGTTCCAAGCAGTATGGATACTTTAAGGGTTTCTAGCCTTGATACTCAGATTCATAAGCCAGTCTGTTGGGTTCTTTAAAGAGCAAACATATAGATATATATGGTGAAAACTGACAAATTTATAACTATAATAAATGATTCCCCAACAGCAACAGCAAAAGAAGCTAGTACAGCATATAAAAGCAAAGAAGGTAAAAATAGTTCTTGTTCATCATTAAGAGGAAATAATGCATAGAGAAGTCTGGTAGAGTGCCAGAGTTTCAGACTTCATATTCAGCTACACAGAAAGAATTAGCTGGAGAAGCAATTGACGATAGGGTTCTTTTCCAAATACAATGGTTTCTTAATGGAGGTTACAACCTTAATGATGTCTAACTTCAATTATTCAACAGCACCAACAATTCCAAGCAGAAAATTGAACAGAGTGGTAACACTTGCAAAACCTTTCCATTCTTACTGCAGACAGAAATAAAATGCATTATAATTCAAGAAAACACCAAGCACTAAACTGTATATCAGAATGAAACATCAAGAGAATATGCTAAGATTAAGAACTATGAAAACCAAGGTAATTAGGCTTTGATCCAGCAAAATCAATGGAGCCATTTGTGTGCTTAGCATTAACCAAGTGCCTAAATACTTTGTGGGAATGGAACTAGAGTGAACATGTAACAGTGTTTTAGAGGCAAAATTGTCTCCATGAGTGTGAAGTGGATGGAGAGGAAGCAAAAGGAAGGTTGGGGTCACTCAGGACTAGTAGAAGCTTCTGCAGTACACAGCTCAAAAATGGAAGAAGCTAAAGATAGAAAAGACAGTCCAGGGTAGAGAGAAATATGTGCAATTTAACGTATTGTGGTTAACAATATATGATCAGTTGTACTGGAGGGCACTTATACAAAAATGCCCTCTATTTGAGTTCTCATGCTTACAGCTTGGCAAACTATTCACAGAAAACAATTTCAATTTTGTGAAATTCACTGAATAAATTTGTTTGACAGTTCCTTCCTTCCTTGCCCTTTAATATTTAGCTAGGTTATAAACTTCTCAATTAATTAATATGGTATTCAAATAATAGATAATGCAAGCTGTATGAAATTCATGTTATAAATGACTTGAGGAATACATTTTCTATCACTTCAATCAGTTCTATTCCCCATGCAGTGATGTGATAGATATATTTCCTATCTACCTGTCTCTTTGAGAGAGCTCAATAGTTTTTCAAAGTGAAATATTGACAAAATATAACCTCTCCTCTCTTTATACAAATAAAATAGCCAGTCAAAACACAATACCAGCTATTTTGTAATGATTGTGGTACTACAATATATACTAGGTCATGCATAGAAAGATATAGTGGAGATAATTCTGCCTCTAAAGATTGAGGAAGGTCATATCCTGGTCCCATTGAAGTCAATAACAAAACCCCTACTCACTACCACAAGTCCAGAATTTCACCATACATATTTGAATTGTGCCTTTAGAAATACTTTAGTTTACAACTCTTGAAGACTCACAAGCTCCTACAGTTTGTAACTGTAATACAGGCTGGTACTGGCAGTCTTACTCAGTTTTTTCTGTCTTTTTTCTCTAATATCTATATCCCAAGTTTTAAATTAAAAAAAAATTAGTGCTGATCATAAAAAACTTCATCCTGACTATAGTGAGTGCCCTTTGGTATGTAACAGATGATTCTCTGCTACAGTACAATGAAATTTATTAAAAGGAGTTCAGAATCATGTCTTTCAATTGAAAATTCTGTCTTTATGGCTCATCCTCCTCTCTATGACTTCCTCCTCACTTCCAGCCTGAATCCACAACATCTCATAGAATATAAAAAGATTCATATTTTCTCCCTAGCAGAGGGGTTCATTTGTGGTAGGGAGGAGTCTATTATGAGTTAGTTATTTCAACAAAGAGGTTGAAAACCAGGAAAATGGCTTTATGAAAAATGCTGTTTTCACTTTGCCATTTTCCATTTCTGTCTCAGTATTTTAACCAATTCTTTCAACATTGTTTCTGAAATTATTGAGAAACTTTATTTACTGAAAAACAGGATTTGAACCTCAATGGAAGCTGGGCACCTCATTCTGGTAGAAGCGTTTGAAAAATCTTATCTCTAGTCTTTTTACCATTGTAAGAATTAATAGTAAGATAAAGATATACCAAGTACCCCTTACTGCACTGCTCTGATGGGACTGAATATTAGTAACTATGTCTTCAGTTGCTAAACCCTCCCATAGGTCCTGAAAGTACACACAGCCTATTTCTAATCAGGTTACCTATCCCAACCCATAAAAACAGGACTCTCTTCACTTCCTAAACACTCCTGTTCCTTCTTTTCCCCTTGCTGATTCTTGTCCAAACAGGGAATACAATAAATGCACATATGAGAAATACATATATAAAACATGCCATCTGAGTGGACTTTAATAAGAACACATCTCTTTTACCAATAATAGTAAGATAGGCACGCTGGATTGGTAAGAGCATCTCTTTTACCAATAGTAGCAAGATAGGCACGTTGGATTTTCAACAAGAAGCACTTTTGAACATGCATTAGAATACTAGCATTGGGCAAGGTTATGATTTCATGTCATGTGGATTTAACCTTTATAAATTCATAGATTCAGAGATTTAAAAGCAAATATGAGACCATTGTGACAATATTGTCTGACCTCCTTCCTAACACAGGCCACAATACTTCCTTCAGTGAATTCCTGATTCAGGTCCCTTCGGTGTGATTGAATAAGAGCATATGTATTAGAAAAAAACATCCAATCTTGTTTTTAAAAAAAATTCCAGAGATGGAGAACTCACTTCTCTCTTTAGAAAGTGGTCCAATATTAATTAGCTTCACATAAAAAATGTATGCCCTTTTTAAAGCTTGAGTCTGTTTAGCTTTAATTTCCAGACATTGGATTGTGTAATGTGTTTGTCAACTAGATTAGAGTCTTCTATCATTTTTTCATAATCATCTAATTTTTGTTCCCTGATACTCACAGACTGTGATCTTTGAGGTTTTGGCTATCGTAAGGCATGCTTTTCAATCCCTTGATGATTCTCTTGTCTCTTCTCTTTACCAATTTCAATTTTTCAACATCCTTTTTCAAGTGTAGATATGGAAACCAGAACTGGTCACGCTATACCAGTTTCAGATGCAGGAGGGTCACAGTATTCATATAACCTCTCTACTCCTGCTCAGTATTCCCTGTTTATACAATAAAGGATCACATTAGTCTTTTTAGCCTAAAGGAAGTTTACAGGTCTTAAACTGTGGGGACACTTTCTATAGTGTTTTTGTAACAGAAAGGTAACAAAAAGCATTTATGCTGGAATGGAATAGATGTGATTGATCACTCAAACAAAGAGTTCTCTTAGAAAAGTCTATTGGGATCACATTTAAGAGTTTAATTCCTGTCTTTTTTCCAGTATTCCTCCTTTATAGTCTAAGCACCCTCTCCATCCCCACTTCTTTCTTGTAGCATTTACTGATAAAATGTTAATGTACTACATCATCAGAAGGCCATCAGTGATATTTTGATGAAGTATTATATCATTACTCATTAAGGAACTATTGTTCTGATGATATATTTGTCATATTCTCTTGAACTGATGGATAGCACAGATACTAAAATAGCCTCGGGGGAAGAAGATGAAAGAAAAGTATGGGGTCCTGGGAAAACCATATGAGGAAATGTGACACAACAGAGTACAGATTGCTCAGATTGATGAGGAAATTAGAAAAGAAGAAATAGGAAGACTTGGAATCTTTGTAAGAAATAAAAAGGGAGATGGAAAAATTAAAAGAATCACCTACAAATGTGACTCATGAAAAAACCATGAATTCACCATGAGAATGGAGCAAAAGCAAAAAAACAGTATTAACTGTGCAGGAGCAAAATGAAAGTTAAAGAAACTAAGTGTAGACAGCTTTAAGCCAGAGATATAATGTAAAGCAGCACTTGTAAGAGTCTAAAATACTGCTGTTTCAGTCTCCATTTTCTGTTGATCCACAGCCTACCACTTTGTATGCATGGAGCATAACACAAAAAGGAGTCAGAGTGTGATGTTGACAGGACATCCATAAATCACCTTACAAGGAGAAGACATTGACCACACATATGTAGATAGGACAGCTCATTTTAGCATGTGCAGCAATAGCTTGAGTTTCAAATAAACAAGTGTGGATAAACAACAGTGGAATAGAATCAAAGGAGACCTAGGAAATCATTCTTGAAATAGACCCTGGGCACTCTCTCAAGGCCTGATCCAATGCCCTTTGAGGTCAATGGGAATTTTTCCTTTGTCTTCAAAGATCATGCCATCTTTTTCATATCTGAGCACATGTGGTTTGTCTCACCCCAGGAGAAGCTGGATCCTTAAAGCTATCACATCTATACAAACACACAGAATCTCTACAAAAATAGTAACAGACCACCAGGGCCGGCCCACAACATTTTGGCACTTGAGGCGGGGAACTCAAATGACTCCCCCTCTCTAGAGCGCAGAGAATACATATGCACCAGCAGCAGACACAATTTTCTACACTCTGGGTCCTAGTGATGCCCCCCCACAGTCTGGCACCTGAGGCGGCTGCCTTAGTTTGCCTCATGGTAAGGCCAGCCCTGCAGACCACCATTGACACTTCATGAAGGACTTTTAGGGAGGATGGGTAGACTTTTAGGGAGGACTAATCACAGACTGCAGCCTTTGCCAGATTAATAATCTTCTGTTTAAGAAGATATTCTTCTACTCCTCAGTCTGTCTTTGTGACATGAGCACCTTTCACTACAGTAATATATAGAGCCCTGTAAGTCTGTGGATATCCGCTTTATAGCTGGGTATCTGCATCTGTGTATGTCAGTGCGGATATCCGTGGCTTATTTTTGTGGGTATGTATCCACATAGGGCTTCAGTAAGAAATGGAAGAAATCACTATTATTTGTGTGAGATGTTTCTTAGAGCACACAGACAGCCAGATCCCACAAGTGGATGTTCACAGGTTACATAACTTTTGCAGGCCAGCTGATACCAAGCTGGTCCCACAGAATATCACCAACTACAATAACTTTGATTGTTACTGGTCACCCCAGATCACATGACGTTATTTTTATTGGATGCCTGACTTTTTTAACTGGAAAAATAGTTAATAGTGAATGTCATAGTAAAATGTGAATGATGAATAATGCTCAACCAGCACACATTTCAAATAAATAAGTCATACTAAAAAGATATATGAACAATTGTTTTACACCAATACTTGGTGATTATATAAATGCTTATAAACAGTGACTAATGTTTCTACAAATAACAGCTTACATAACTTGCTTATTTTATTTGCAAAAATATTTATGAATTAATATTGATCTGTTTTACTGTGTGATCTGGCTGAATAAGCAGTCATTTGAACAGAAACATAGGCCTGTGACAGCCTTTCTGAGATCAAAAGATTTCTTTAGCCTCACTTTTTGAGAGGAAACTCTACTGCCAGATCTTTTTGCCAGTTTGTATCACCACACAACTCTCAAATTCAATAGCAGAATTCTGTGCAGTTTTGCAGTTGGGAAAGAAGTCAGGGGATCAGGTCTTTTCCTTGATTCCTGTATCTCTTCTCCCCATTCCCAGGATAGAAAGTACTGACAAAGATTATGAAGGCTAGGTCAGAGAAATCTCTGCTACTTATTTCCCATTGGCTGCCCATATTCTGGTTTCTCTCAATCCTGCAATGCCTAGTAGATTCAGTCCATCATCCTGAAGATGCTGGAGGCTGTAGTTTTAAATTGTCTGAGTAGAAGAATAATTCTGAAGTCATGGTTCTTCTGCAGACTAAGTGTTTTCTGTTAATGAATCTCTAAATAAGGCAGCTCTTTAATAACATACTGTTAAACACTTGGTATTTGGGTCTGAAAATTTCAAAGTAAATTTGTCACATAATGGAATTTATATAGAATAGGGTTTAGGTGTGAGTAAAATCAGAACCAAGAAATAAAAAAAAAGTCTTTGCAACAACTGCTGTAGATCTTCAAAAGCCCATCAACTCCAAAATAATGGGGATTGGATTAAATTCCAAATGAAGACCATAAGCTTAAAATTCTAAATGTATAGCTCAGATAATTGGTGAGGCAAGTTTATTTGCAGTAATCAGTAAGTAATGCTACAGACATATTCACAATGCCATCTATAGTGCTTTGGTCAACATACATTGGCCTTGGTTATACGTTGCACATGTTTTAGTGTGACACCATTGGCATAATTGGTTCTACACCAATATAACGGTATACAATTGATATAACATAGTGGACAAACTTAATTAAATATTTCTGGAGACCCCCAGGTGTTAAAAAGTACCATTTGGTATCTGTGATGCCCCAGGACTAGAATGTTTTGTTCTGTAGCAAAATAATTTAGCATTATTCCCTTATATATAAACCTGAACCTTTGATTTTTTTAAAGATCAGATCATGATCTTTATTTGACAGATATGAGCAAACATTACTTTACCTTGTCCCCTGGTGGGGTAAGTTTTCAAGCTTTGAATATGTAAGAATGCTAACTAGATGAAATTTAAAACACTAGGTGATTAACTCAAATATGGAAAATGTGTTGTCCCCCCCCCCCCCCCCACCTTCTCCAAAAAGAAACAGTCATCTAATCTAAAGATGAAGGGCTGTTTTCTCCTGCACATTTGCCTAGACACCCAAAAACTTATAATATATTATATGTCAAAATATAACAACTCAGGGAGCTCATATGTTTAAAAAAAAATTTACTTCATCCATAAAAACAACATTAAAATCCCTTCTACAGATCTTCACATTATCTTCTCATCAACACTACACATATGACTAAATGATGCATATATTGAGATACAGATTAAGTCCTTTTTTGGGGGAGGATGGTGAGTGACTGTCCTCCAGATGTCAATGTCTGGCATAAATAATAGTATTAGAATAAAATGCAAAATACAAGAAAGAACAAATACAGTTCATTCCTCTTGTGAATAGCACTGAATCATGTAAAAGAGAAGAAAAATATATTGTCACAAATAATAGAAGGTAAATTATTCCCAGACACAAATGTCTACAATTCACCATGAAGAGGATCTCAAATCTTTACATTAAAACAAATGGACTTTCATAGAAACTCATCACAAAGAAATACAACAGAAAAATGAGTTTTTCATCAAGGATAAAATTAAATAACCACACACACACAGATTCCTTCCTAATAATAACTGGTTTTGCAATCTTATATATCCTCTACAATTTCCCAATGGCCCATCTATTCAGACTTACACAAGTATGAAATTTGGCAACTTAAGGAATGCTCTTTAGAGCCTAACCCCAAATATTGTGTTCCACAAATCTTTAGAAATCTTTCAAATATCTTAAGATTCTATGATACCTGTAGTTTTTAAGCAGCAATTTGCAGTGAAGTCAGTGGAGAGTTCTGCTTAAAAACGATGCTGCAATTTTGCTATTAATTATTCCGTCCCCCCTCATGTTCCAGAAAACACCATGTTAAGTGCAAACATTACATCTGACCTGAGAGAGGCATCCCCTTGCTTCCCAACCAAGTACTTTTCCTCCTGTTTCCAATGAGCAACTATGAATGTTTTTGTAACACAGAGAGGATTATGGAAAGAAAAGGAACACAATGACTGAATTCCTGTAGCTTTCCCAAGTTTCTCTTGTTGATGGAGGAAGCTAATTTCTCCTCCAAATCCTGACTCATGTTTGCTAAAGATTCCTTTCAGGCATAGAATTGTGATGTCTCTTACAAATCACAGAAAAGCTTATCCAGGGTATTGGTCATCAGATAATTTGGCCTTTGGGAAGCTTCAGAATGTACTATTTGATGATCACTCATTTGCCCTATGATATTGGTCTGTTTCATGCATGCATAAAGATCTCTAAGAGATATAACAGTGCATTTTGGTTTCCAATACAGTTTATAGTCAGTTCTTCATCTATTTACTTGGAACCCAGGTGATATGGTCAGTTTGCCTTTGCTAGCCAAGGTCAGGTCTTGGAGATACTGAGCTAAAAATCAGCCTGAATAAAACCAGAGGCAAAGCTTGTGGAATGGATGAAACTGCTGGAGAAAATGATAGAGGTCACATGTGCCTACTTATTTAAAGTAATTTGCCTACCTTTTGTTACGTGGGTCAGCAACCAGAGAATTTTGTGAGAAACAGCAGTGGAAATGTTTTTTGCCACCTGTGCTAGGCCAAAAGGAATACAGCATAGTTGTAGCTGTCAGTCTCCAGGTACGAGAGAAGCAAGATGAGTGAGGTGATATATTTTATTGAACCAACTTCTGTTAGTGAGGGAGAGAAGCTTTCAAGTCACATGAATCTCTTTTCACAAGGGGTTTTGCTATAGTTATCCGTGCTTTTGTCTATTCCGCACTGGCTTATTGTACTGCACTCTAACTGGAACTATTCTAAATTAACCTGGAAATTTAAGCTGATGTAGAATTCACCTTCCTGCTCAGAGGGAACATATTGCACCTGTACTTCAGAGACAGCACTAGCTTCCAATTTATTTCTGGCTATAACTATGACCCAGCTTACCTTGAATATTGAGGACAGAGGAGACTGAAAGGAACAGTCTGTGCTGATTTCATATATATTAAAGTATCATGGGAATTAAATTCTATATATTTACAATACTCCTGTAACAAAAGAAAATTATCTAGGGCCATGTTTTTCAGCAAGTCCCCTATTCAAAGAAAACAAATTTCACAACCTCTCTCACATTTACTATAAAAGCAAGAATAAAAAAAGAAAACCGATGACAATGTTAAACAAACAATAGGGTTATCTGTTTCAAGGGATTGAAAGCAAATAGTTGATTTTGAAGGTTAAGAGTGTACAGGGAATAGAGAGAAAAAGACTCTTTACTTCAGATTGTAACGGAATATTCAAAATTCCCTGATGGCATTTTGGGACTCCACTGGGTGTCATGAGTAGCTTTGGAAAAATAACATTTTTTTTCCATCCAGTTAAGTTCTAAAAAATAATAATTAAAAAAACAGTTTGGGTTGAGCAAAAGCTTTTTAATTTTTTTTTAATTTTTTTGGTGAATTGAGAAAGTCCCTTTCAGGAATATTCCTGAGCATTGATTATGAGCATAGGTCTCTCAAATAGCTGGCTGGCCAAACCACTGGTGTAAAGGGATAGGAACACAGTTAACTCCACCTCCTGCCATTTTGTGAATAGCCAAAGGTATTTGTGTCAAATTCACTGATAGTTGCAAGTCTGTATTTCATTTTCCATGAATAAACAATTCATAACTTTTTTTTTTACCAAGCTCTAGTCTGAAGTCCCTCTTATTTTAGTGTAAACCTGGTGCAACTTCATTTATTTCAATAGCATCATCAATACCAGTATTTTGAATTGGAGAGCAGAATTCGGCCCATTCAGTGCAAGGGTATTGTAGTATGCAGTGCAAGGATATTATAGTATGGCTTACAACTGCATGCAAAGGTATTGTAGTATGGCTTAAAACTGCATGCAAGGATATTGTAGTATGGCTTACAAGCTGTGTGCCATTTTAGGTCAGATGGTCAAGAAACAGAGTAGACACCCCAAACTGATGTGTCTGTATAGTTACATTTCATCCAGCCAGTAATAAATGTGTGCTCCTGGATTATTCTATTAATCTTACCATGGAGCTACAAACAGTCCTCTTAAATTCTCCATCTTTTCTGAACCACACAAACGAAGTTTGTGATGAAAGGTTATTAAACCAAAAATCATCTTACACTGAGTTACTCCAAAGCTCAAGGCCAGAGGTGCCAACTTCCCCTTGAGCTGGGGAGTCTGTCACATCCCTCTGTACCCCTATTCCTGCACCCCTCCACCTTCTTCCCTGAATGTGCAATGTACCCGCTCTTCCCCCTCCATCTGGGAGCATTCCATACCAGCTGTTTCATAGCAGGCAGGAGATGCTCAGAGAGGAGCTGCTCAGCAGGGCTCCCAGTGGGAGAGAAGCACTGGACGGAAGGAGATCTTGGCTACTGGCAGGTGATAAGCACCTGCTAAATTTTCCCCTGTTGATGCTCCATCCCTGGAGCACCATGGAGTTGGTTCCTGTACTCAACTCACAGATTCCTTTCCTCAGGTCAGTGGATTCTCTGGTTCATACACTAGCATGATGACAGCCAATTTCTCTAGTAACTAAAGGTTTACTAGCTAAGAAAAACAATGGTTATTGAGAGGTTAAAGCCGGTAAAATACATTAACAGATGAGTCAAAGTGTGTACGTTCAAAATGATAGCAGAGGTGTAGTGATTTGCTAGATTTTGTATGTCTTTTGGGGTTACCCAAAATAACCTTGGGGTCCCTGTCCACAGGAATTTCACCCTGTCAGAACCCATCTGTCCAAAGATATAGGACTGCTTCCTGGCTCCATTCTTATAGGGATCTTCCCCAGAAAGCAATTTGGCAAATGTCCCCATCATAGTATGGCTTTGTCCCCTCTTGACAAATGCAGACTGATCTGAAGATTATCTGAACACAATGCTTCTTCATTTATAGTTCCAATTCTGTCTGATGGAAATCCAATTGCAGACACATACATAACACGTTTAGTTACAAAAATCCAAACAACTTTTCATTAGTTCTCTCCCACCCCAACATTGAGCCCATGCTGGCACTCCAGCACTCATTGCCCCCCACCTGACTGATTTTTCTGTGGGTCATTGGCCCTTGAACCCAAAAAGGTTCCCCACCTCTGTTATAGATAAATGAAGACAATATTGTTCTTATTTCTTTTGAACTACATTAACACTCGAGTGAATTAGTACACTTCACATTCCTTTGACATTCACCATGAATTAATTGGCCTATTGCTCTGATCTCAGCTGGTCTGTCAGTGTCACAGGTATATTCTTCTCTTGGTAGTTGAACAGAGCTCCCTCTAATGTATGTAGGAAAATGTTGTTTGGTTTATATTTAAACAAATTGCACTTGCTGAAGTAATTATGCTTTCAGTGGTACAAGTATGTAAACAGAAAGTACAATGCAATATCTTTTTTTTTTTCATCATGAATGACAGAAGTCTGTGGCCCACAGTCATTTTAGGCTGACATTTTCAATTGATATAGCTGTATTGATGAAGGAGGATTAAGGAGTTCTCAGATGCCAAACCCCATTATTTCAACTTTATGTAGAACTGTCAAGCTCTAATAATTCCAAAGGGATTTAGCCATTATAGGGTAAAAAGGCTAGGTCTTCACAGCAATCTGAAAATGATTGTAGCCTGTCAAAATGTAAATGGTCCTATAATAATGAAAATCTAATGGTATAACTTTCAGTCAGTATTTTTCAATTAACACTTTTATAATGATACAATGGTAAAGAAATGACAGGATATGCTTAAATAAAGCTTTCAGAGATCTCGTGATTTGCCCTAACATCCTAGAATTGCAGCTTATGAGAGGGTCCAACACGAGAGCATTTATTAGACTTTGTAATAAGCTCTAGTAAAGGTTTTATTTTTTTTGTCTGACTTCTCTTCTGTTAATTTGCAGGCCAGTCTTTGTCAAGTCAGTTTGAAGGGAGATTATTCTTAAAGAGCTTCACTGCTATAAATCTATGACACTTTCATGGAAACCTGTAAGTATAGTTAGTACACTGTTGACCTTTTCAGGATTTTTGTGAGTTATTTCTATATAAATCATTGCATGAAAATCTGTTTAGTCCTTTATTCTCTTTTGTTTTTGAGGCACAGAACATCCATGAATCCATCTGTCTGTCTATCATCATATCTGCAATGCATCGGTATAATAACTAGAAGATAACGATAAAGTTAAGTATCTCATTGTTTTGTTGGCAAAGAGCCCAGCTCTATACCGCTCGTAGATTTAGCCATGGTTACCTAATGAGAAGGTATCTTTCCACCTTTGCTTTACTCAGCCTTTGTTATTAGGGAAAGCTTTTTCCAAAAGATGTGACTTGACCATGTCTAGACTCAACTACATGTGTGGTAGCAGAGCATGCTTAAGTCAAGTGTCCTGTACTAAAACTGCTTTGCCTCCAGCTGCTTAAGATTTCTCCTTAGTTGCTGTTAAATTCAGTGTGGAGCACAGCTGTGTTAGAGCTTTGAGGATGGAGAGGATTTACAATGCCATGAGCTTTAAAGATAATAAACAAAAACTGGAAATATATCCAGTCAAATGAGGAGCCATTGGAACACTGTTGGGATGATCTTGCATTAGCATTTTTTGCTTACAAGATGGACTGTTTTTTACTGACCTAACTGAATCTTCACATCATTCCCATTCAACTCCTAGTACACTGTATTGAAACTATCTAATGTGGAGCTGAGAAACCTGTAGACATTTTAGTGAGGGAATGATTCCAGCATGTTGGCCGTATGAAAATGGGAGATGTTTTTCCAGAATTGCAATATGCTTTTTCAAAAGTACTGTTCACACCAATAAGTCCTTTAGATTGCTCACACCTTTAGTGATGGGTCAATTACTTAAAAGTTGAGCAATTAATAACTTAGCTCTTGAAAGTGCTTTCTAGATCTCACAACATACAAAGCCTTTTGTTTATTGTAGTAGGGTCACCAATGTAGTAGGTTAGGATTTACTGTTGTGGTGTCCTGACATGTCTCCTGCTCCGTCAATGACGATAACCAGAAAGCTGTGCGGGTGTGTGCTCAATCATGTGTGCTGTGTTGACTTGCACAATTGTTCAACGCAGCAGATTCTGAGAGAGCCCCCAAAGACCACAACTCAGATAAGAATCGAAGGCGCCCGGCCAGATTTATTGTTAAGCGAAGTACATTAATAGTTGTCAGTATGCATATGTACCAGTAACAATGGACACAGCTCAGTCAGTAAGAGGTCCCACCTACCGCTGCATCGGACAAAGACTGCCCCTCCAGGATACCACTTTATACACAGGTACAAACAACTTACACATCACTCCTGATGTCAGGTTGCCACCCTCTGACGCTACTTGAATACCACTCATCACTCTGCACCTTATGGTTTGATTAGAATATCTCTATCCATCATGCTGTAATTTTAGACCCTTTCTTGAACCTGGGTCGGTATCTGTGGGAAGTGTGGGTACCAAGGTCATTTTAAAATGAGCTGGTGGTACCATCCTTTCGGAATGTGCTTTCAACTTATGACAAGTACCAACTACTGTTCTACACCTTGGCCTATTACCACTCTCAGTCCTGTTCATGCCAAGTTCTGTGAGCAGGGGCTTGCCTCTTGCTCACAACTTAGCTTTGCTTTATATTAGCCATGTTTTGTCCATGGTTAGCTAGGCTTTAGGCCTCAAACCAGGTCTGTGCTACATGGGCTTTTGTTTCAAGCCCTCGTCTTACTATATTTATCATTGGATTGGTGACCAATATTTATACTCCTCACAGGCTTATTCTTATCCCTTTGTAAACAAGGGCCCATTAGTGAAAAGTTGTCTCTCTTGATGTTTTTAAAAATATTTGTTATTCCAAAACACACATTCAAAATTCACAAGTTTAGCTCTGGCTATAATTGAAAAACACAGAACAATCAACTATGCCAGTTATATTTTATTATATCATCTTTGGATTTTGGAGAATAAAAAAGGTAGAATACTATTTTCTGCTGAAAGATAGATTTATTTACTGTTCTGGAGCCAGTGCAGCAGAGCGGTTGAACCCAGTGTATAGTATGAACAGAAACCTAAAGAAAGCTTTCTGGGATGCAAAATTTGAAAAACATGGCAAAGGACTTCTAAGAGGACCAGTTGTAGGGCTTTGGCTGCCATTCTCTAAGCCTAATTCAGCACTATGTTATGCCAAATTTATAGCAGTGTAACACCATAGACATCAATTGAATGACATAGGTGTAAAATTGGAGTAACACATCATGCAATTTGGTCAGCTGCTCTGATTTCTCACTCATGATCTGGGGCTACATGTTGTAGGAATCATGTGGAGGCAATGTGGAGAGTGAATACCTATCACTGCTTAGCATTGCCCTAGCTTAGGATATGAAGGAGTGGAGCTGATGAAATTGGAGATGTATGCTGTCCAGACCTCTTCATGCAGCAGAGTCAGCGCTTTAATAAGACACTCTCCCGGGGATGGAACAAATAGGATGACACAGAGGGATGCTTAGGGAAGTATGTGGGGTTTTTTTTTTTCAGCGTAAAGGGGATTTGTGTCAGCTTGTATTGCAATCAGACCTCTGTATAGTAAACTTGCCTGTTGCTAGTATTTTTCAACATTTCTCATTAAGACTTATTTTTATCTTCAGTTAGTCACTGAGGAAAGCTGGGGCTTTGGTTTACTACCTTTTGCCTATTCTGAGATCATCGAGCTCAGCCTCTGCTTGGCTTCTGAGTTTGCTGTGAATGACTGTCTGCTGCTGTCTCTGTTTTCCACTTAAATTTGTAGCTAGCTAGTTTGCCCAGGTCCCTGCAATTTGTTGCTATGACTGTTGGATGATATTACTTGCATTGTATGTTCTAATGAGCTCAATAGTTCCCTCTGAGCTTCTGCATCTGGTAAAGATAATAAGCATGACATCTCTGTTAGTCACAGCCATGCCTCATACTGAAGGATGCAATGGGGTTGGAGTTTAAAATAGTTTTCTGTTCTATAGCCGGTGCACTTCAAACACATAATAATTACTGAACAAAATGTTCTTAGACATTTGCTTGAATAGTGTCAATCAATAGCACTGTTTATGAAGGAGAATGATATTTTTGAGGCATAAACAACCTATGCAAATAAACAATTACTTTGCATCTCTCCCAAAAAACGGTGCTGATGTTTTTGTTTTTATCTTTATGTAATCAATAGGCACTAGCTGGCTAACCAAGAAATGCATGTGCCAGCTACCTCCAGGACAGGAAAATAGAAGAACCAGTTCCTTTTGTCCTATAACGATTTCAGTATTATTGAAAGACTGTCTACACAGTCAGACATTGATAGCTGATATTAGTGTAATTTCAGGGAAAATCCGTATGTTCAATCAGAACAAATTGTGTGAGTTCCAGAGTGAATATAAGGATAGCACCTACGGAAATCTTTCACTATAAAATGGTTTATAAGAAATTTGGAAGATTGGGAATGGGATCAAATGTTTTCAGGAAAGTGAAGAGGCATGTTCTGTTACTCCAGAGAGCAGGACCCCTGCTCTTCTTAGAAAATGGTTACCTCTCTTTTTGTAGAAATTAACTGAAACAAATATAGACCTTCCTTCAAATTGTTCTGTGTAGATGGACCCATTCTGATGTGGAGCCCTCACTTATTTCTTCCACATGGGAAAAATTGCAAGATTGGGCTGTACATACCTTTAGAAGTGAAGAGGTTTGATATTTTGATCTGTCATGGCTCAGCTCTGGTCTTTGGGACTAGAACGGGTTGATATTTTAGACAATTTTTTTCCAGGGGAAAAATGGTTATTTTAGGACAATGGAATATTTTGCAAAAACATTGTTGCCATCTTTTTTTGATAAAGCTTCTTTGACATTTTAATAAATGTATCTTAATCACAAATGTAATAGAAATTGTTATGTAACATTTTCATTTCCCTGAACCTTGGTTTTCAGTGAAAGAAAATAATTGACAAAATGTTCAATATTTTTATTTAAAAATTAATAAAAATGACCTGGAAACGTTCTCATTTAGAATCACGTGACATGGAAGCAGTTTGAAAATTTGAAAATAGCTCTCCAACTTGTGTTTTCTGATTTTTTTTCAACCAGCTCTTTTTTTTGCTGAGGATTTCAAAGCAAAGCAAAGTTAATACCATTTTTCTCTTCTTTTTTTTTTAACAGATGGGAAAACTGAGGCACAGAGAAGTGAAGTGACTGGACCAAGGTCACACAGCAGATTAGTGATAGAGTCAGGAATAGATCTAGATTTTACCTGTGAAGGCAGTGCCTATCCACAGGCAATATTCTATCTCACCTTTGGAAGATGGTGAGTTAACACTAAATGTTGCCCAGATCAAAGAAAACTTAATTTACTACCCTAGAGAGGCTTTTCTCCCTCCCACCCCCGCAAATACTCTGCCTCCCAACTCCACTTCTGTCCACATGGTGTCTGATTTTTCTATCCACTTCTGAATCTTTTATCTTCTTCCCAAATAAGGTGACTTAGTGTACCCAAGATGATGGTAGTTGACAATAATCAGGTATCTAATACAAAGCCAAAAGCATTACCATATTTGAGTCTGTTGTATCCTGGGCCTTCTACTTAGGGCATCTAGATCATAACAATACAAAGTAATCCTTTAATCCAGCTCTATGTTCCAACACTCTGGAGGCTGCCTTGTTTTCTATGTATGTCTCCAAAGATTGTACTTCTGTAGAACAATACAGCTAGGAATGATATTGCAGTTCAGAAAATGTTGATTGGTTTAAATTGCGCTATGACATACAAGAAGAAAAACTATATTCCAAGAAGTCTGATAAATAAAAAGGAATATCACAGTGTTCAATATCTAGTCAGAGTGAACAGAAGAAGAGCCGGGGAGCAGGGGGAAATAGTATCCACACCCCAGCAGATGGCAGTGACCAAGTGTGCTTTATAAATAGAAATGATTTATTTTTCTTTCTTGTCTCTTCTGTAAGACTCTTGATCAATGGCCGCAAATTGTGAAAAATTATGTGAATAATAACAACCACAAGTAATAAAATAACATCAAAAGTCAAATAAATAACTTTAAGATTCTTAGCATATACTGCTGTCATTCTGTGGGAAGACTCTATTTTAATATTTATTTTGGTATAAGTGCCTGGGTCATTTGTGCATATTGGTTTATTACTTTGAGGTGAGACACATGATCACTACTGGCCTTATTGTATATAGAAAGCTAGAGCAATCAAATCTGTATCGTATAATAGTGGGAGGAGTAACTGACGGTACAGTAGTTTTTCATTGGAACCAGAAAATCTTGTCTACCATTCTGGAAATCCAATTAAAGTCTAAAGTAGTAACTTCATTGTCCAGAGTCTTCCTGAATTAGGAGGCAGTCTTGGTGCATAGTCCGTGATGGGTTGCTGAACATTCTTAAATCCAAATGACTTTAATGGGAGTGAAGTGCATAATGGGGTCCACATTTGAAGTCATAGGGATGAGTAATTCCTGTGCACAATTGTGGGTGCTCATAACCTCCATATGAGGCATTTGTGCATGCAATGAGGCATTTGTATGTCCTCTGGATAATTGCTTGTTCATTTGCATACAACCTGACAACCTCTTATACACGCGCAATCTTGGGAATCCCTCCAACTTTTCCTGCTTGAAGAGTTTATTGAGATGCTGGTGGTGTTAATTCTGCAAGGGCATGTCTACACTAGGAAATCACTTCAAAATAAATAAAATTGAAAAAATAACATTGAATTAGCGTGTGCCCTATGGGGGAGCATCTAAATTAGTCAGAATTATTTCAAAATAGCACGTCCACACTGATTGCAGCTTGCCTTGGATTTAGAGCTGCCTGAGAGGTTCCACTGCCATGTGTACTGGGGCCCCAGCATCCCATGGGGCAACTAGGAGTGGAAGCCACAGGGGCTGGGGGGAGAGGCACCAAGGTGAGAGAGGAACACATGGCCTTGTGCTGGAGCGACAGCTGGTCCTAGGTGGCCTTCCGCTGCTTCTGGAGCTCTTTTATCTTCATCCGGACCTGGTCCAGGGTGTGGCCTTTGTTGGTCACTGCCATCCATCCATCCATCTGTAGATGCTGACATTCTGCTTCCTGGTGCAGAGATCCTGGAGGTTGATTTCCTCCCCCCAGGCCTCAGTGAGGTCCAGGATCTCTGCACCAGTACAGTCCAGAGCTCTCCTGCATCTCTAGCCAGTGGCAGCAGAGGGTGCTCTGGAAGTGCAGGCAGCTGTGGGAGTCTGAGGGAGTGTTGGGATCTGTGGTGGCTCCATCAGTTCCTGCTATCTGGCACGGGGCTTGCCTAGCTGGCCATGTACCACAAGCCCTTCTCCTGCAACCTGCTGTTTTAAGCTCCACAGAAGAAGGGGAGCAGTGGAGCTGGCAGCTATGCCAGAGTGGCCACAAGTGCAGCTGTGAGAGACCTCTGGAGGCCAATTATTTTGAATTAGCAGCAGATCAGCCACACTAATGCCATTTCGAAATAACAATTTTGAAATAAGCATTATTCCCCGAGGAAAGCAGGAGTACAGATTTTGAAATAATCAGCCCGTTATTTTGAAATAATAGGCTTGGTAGTGTGGGCGCTCCGCTTGTTATTTCAAAATAAGGGGGATTATTTCAAAATAATTCTCTAGTGTACATTAGGGCTCAGTATGTTTGGAAGGGGAGAAAGGTGCAAATAAGATGGCATATTCCATGATGCAAATATATTATACTAGCAGTTTTACCTTGTGTTGCCTGAGTCCTTAACTGTTGTAATGATAGGTGTGGGGTTTTTTTAATTAAAAGGAAAAAGTATATGCTATATTTAAATGATTGTATCAGGGTGTCAGTTGGGTGGGTGGGGGCTCAGAGTGGGAGGGATGGTAGTTGTAGGAGGGGCTCAGGGAAGGGGGTGGAGGGTACAGGAATCAGGGCAGAGGAAAACAGTTATGGAAAACACTCCCATTCCAGACACTACCCATTTTTCTGGTACAACCAAACCCTGACCTTGCTTTAAGTTAAGGTAAGAGGAAGCTGCATACCAAATTTGGTGGTCTTAGCTCTTACCATTTAGGAGGATTTCTTGAAGAAGCAGACTCTCAGATGGACACTCTCTAAAATGTTTATATATATATATATATAATAGTATGAATTCACTCCTCTGCCTATAAAACCAAATCAAGTTTTGTAATGGGAGTTTTGTCATGTAATTTGGGTTTGAAGTCTAAGCAGTGTCAAGCGTATGTGAAGACAGAATAAATAATATAGCTGCACACCTTGTAGTGCTATTTCACTTAACATTTGTATTGACTAAAAATGTTAAACAATTACCACAACTAAAGTAGGTCATGCTTCACATTTTCCTTTAGCCTAATGTTCAAGAAGCCCGTGAGAAGCCTCTAAAACCCAGGAGCCAGAAGCAGTTTTTTTGAAATCAGTCCCCTTTATCCTGAGCCATGTGCACTCATCCGACTGGCATCTTGAAATAGGCATGACTCCAGAGAAGTAGGTCTTTTCAGGAAGGATGGCATTATTGCAATGTGACAACCGCTTCTTTCTCGCCCTTCACCCCATATATTTCCCGATTAGAGTGATGTGGAGAAACTATGCATTTTTTGTGCTTCTCTAGACCTTTCCATAGTGCCTCTCATCTCTCATGGAAATATTTGCACTTTGACACCTGTACATATTAATGAGAAGAAAAGATATGAGAATTAAACTCTCATGGCATTTATACAAATAATATTCCAAACAAAAATCATAGCACTTCTAAAATTCAAATTAAACATCACAACTCAATCCCACTGCTTTTGCCACATCCTCTTCCCTCTCCCATATTTGTATGTTGTCTATTTACATTCTCTCTGGGATTGAGAGGGTATATTAACCTTATCTTTATTCCTCTCTATAAGGAGTTTAACACACTATTTTTGTAATGCTCATACCTAATAGCTCATTGCTGTATGAAATCTCATGTAAAAAGGAAATTATTTCAGTCTTCTTTCCTTGTCCTCCCCCACCCAGAAAAATATCACATTATGGGGTTTAAACTGTTAAAACCTTTTGATCCCAGAATGTTTGTTAGTTTATTTATTTATTATCAATGCATTGTTTTGTTTACCAACCAAACTAACCCTAGTCCAATCCTGATACAATAGATGTCAATAACAAAACTCCTCTTTATTTTAATTGAGGCATCACTGGCCCTACAAAATCTTAGAAGAGAAAGAGATGTTCATAATGGAAATGTATTCCAGCATAACATGCTGCAGGGCTGCTAAAGCAGATAAACATAGTACTGTATATGTGGACAGACCTGAAATTATAAAATAAATTAATGGTTGGAAAAGCCTGTCTTCTGAGCAAGAGTCACACTGGTTCAGGTGAGTGAACTTGGGACCAGAAATTGTAGTGTGCCTGATTTCTGTGCCATGAAAACTGAAATAGTGGTTGTTCTTTTTAGCAGTCCCTAAGTACATGTGCACAGTGTGACTGAACGTTGTACTGAATTTGGCCTAGTCACTAGGAATCTTTCAGAGTAAAATCTTCTAAACTATTATGCAAATGTTTTTTAAAAAATTGGAAGCTATGTAGTTTGTGGTGTTCATGGATAAACTCCGAAGAGTAACTGCATTAACATTTGTGTGTGACATTTTTACAAAAAAACATTATCTTTAGGCACAGTGGTATTTTTTCACTGAATAAATTCACTTACCGTAGCAAAATGTAAGACTGTATTATGCAGAAGTTTATATCTATATTTTGTCTCAGCTCCACAATAATATTGGAGAGTTAATGCAGCAGGATAGAAAAATATTTATGTGCCCATCATACAAGAAAGTAAACTGAGATTCTAATCTCAACAGCAGCATCCATACAAAAAAAAAGTGAAAATGTCTTTTCTTCTACTATATTTTGTTTTTATGATGATCTGAAGGAGGCTGGATAAGCAGGTCTGATCCTGCAATATGCTGTGACTATCTTCTGAGCTGCTGAGTTCCTCACTGATTTCTTCATGTATTCCAAAGGCCCACTATTGTGAAAAGCTGAGTGTTTTCACTCTGTTAAAATCAACAGGAGTGGAAGCTGTTCAGCACCTTGTAAGGAACATGTAGGGCTTGATCCATTTCCAATTACATCAATGGGAAACTTTTGATTTCAGCAGTATTTTGCTCAGGTCCTTAATATTTTACAGGGAAAGGCTGTAGCATTGCTGCTGAATGTGAATGATTTCATGTGAGTTAAGGGTGGATCAGGCCATTTGAAATGAACTAAAGACTATCACAGATTGCTTTTTGCTTCATAATACTAGCAAGAAAACATGGAAGAAAGACTGACAAAAATATGACCAAAACAACAAATGGTCTGGTAGCACTTTATAGACTAACAAAACATGTAGATGGTCTCATGAGCTTTCGTGGGCACAGCCCACTTCTTCAGATGTGGGCTGTGCCCACGAAAGCTCATGAGACCATCTACATGTTTTGTTAGTCTATAAAGTGCTACCAGACCATTTGTTGTTTTTTTCTGGAAGGGTATGTCTACACTACAGTGTTATTTCAAAATATCTAATTTCGAAATAGTTATTTCGAAATAAGATATTTTGAAATAACGCTTCTATACACAAAATGCATTTTGAAATAGCATTTGGCTATTTCGAAATAGCGTGTCCACACTGAGTGGACACTGAATCGTATTTAAGGTCGGCTGGAACCAGTTTCTGCAGGGCATCAGGTCAGGAGTTACTTTGTGTGGCTGCTGCCTGAGGCTATCCGAGGCCTGTGCTTAAAGGGACACCCCCTGGACAGCTGGTTCTCAGGTTTCCCTGTTTGCTTGCCTACCTCGATGAGGGACAGCAAAGCATTTTTGTCTCTGCATGCTCTGGTTGCCCTCACTTGGGACACCACAGCACTCTGCAACATGGAGCCAGAGCTGCCCCTGGGCACTCTGGTGCTTCTCTTGGACGCGTTGCTGCGAGCCTGGCTGCACTTTCTGCAGGCTGACATCTGGGAGGTCCATCGGGGGGCTGTCAGTATCCAGGAGGCTCTGTGGGAGAGCTTCCACCCTGAGGAACACTAACAGTCTCCCTGGTGTGCCCCACTGGGGGCTTGTGCCTCATTCCTCCCTCATGTCCTTCCACTTACCCCTGCCTAACCCCCCTTCCTGATGTCAAATAAAATACACGTATTTTCATGAACACAAACTGTCTTTATTTAACAAAACTGGGGAATGAAACTCTGGTAAGACTGGTGAAACAGCCATTATTTTGAAATAACTTTCATGGGCGGGAGAAGGGAGGAGAGAGGGTGGGAGAGGGGAGGGGGAAACCAGGGAGGAGGGAGCTGGCAGGGGGAGGCAAGGGAAGGAAGGGAGAGGGGAAGCTCAGGGCTCAGGGTTGGGGGTCTCGCCGGGACAACTGTCTCCCTGCACTGTGGGTGCGGGGGCCTTGGCGTCTCCAGGGGGATGGGGAGGGGATGGAGGATGGGGAGGGAAAAGCGGGAGGGGGAGAAGGAGTGGGAGGAGGAGCAGTAGCTGGGGAGGCAGCAGGTGCTGGAGTGGCAGGAGGCAGCACGCTCCAGGGTCTGCAGGTGCTGGCAGATGGCACGGCCCTGGGCAAGCTGCTCCCGCTGGAGCTGAAGGTCTTCTTGCACCCTGTGCTGGAGGATGAAGTGCAGGGCTCACGGTGCCCCCAGGTGCTGCTGTTGGTACCCCTCCACTGCATGTGCGGTCCTGCGGAGTCTTTGGGTGCGGGAGCATGTCCCGAGTGGTGTGGTGTGTCCTGCATGCACAGCTGGTGCGGCTGTGGAGAAACAAGAGAAGTGGTCGGTTATCTCTGGGGACACAGTTATCTCTGGGGACACAGTGGTCCCCAGTTATCTCTGGGGACCCAGTCCCCCTCTGCAAGGTGAGGATGACCGTTCCCTGAACCATCAGAGCCGCTGTGCTTGCACAGAGGCCATGTTCGGAATGTCTTGCTATCCCCGGGAGATGGAGCTGCCCCGAGACCGCACCCATGCCCCTGTGCTATATATAGTGTGTGGAGGGGGGGAGATGTTCCCTGCCTCTGTGTAGAGTGGCCTTGTGGAGGGAGGGCGTCCTGTTGTGTCCCACCCCGGAGTCAGGAGAATGTCATGCCTCTTCACACATGCATGTGGCTAACAGAGTAAGGCCCCTGTGTGGCAGCCAGCTGGGTCCACGTGCCCAGGGGTGGCATGGCACATGCTCGCACGTGCACAGGTTGCTGCATGATCCGTGGACAGCAAGGCCCACATGCGCAGTCCCTGGTTTCCGTTCCATTCCCCTCCCTCCCCCGCATAAGGGGACAGTGATGGCACTCACCTGTTGTTGCCTCCCTGGCCTCAGATGACACTGGCGGCAGGTCTGCTGGGGCGGCTCGGGGGTCCTGGCTGCTTAGCACGTGCCGTCTGGTCTGCTGCGGCTCCTGGCTCTCTTCCTCCTTCTCGATGCCCTGGTCAGGGCCCTCTGCCCCAGGGTTGACAACCCCCTAGGGGGCACAGACCATCCCTCCCCCTAGGATGCAGTCCAGGGCATTGAAATAGGGGCAGCTTGGTGTGTGTGCCCCTGGTTGGAAGCTGCCCCCTGTGGCCCTGGCATATGCCTGCCGAAGCTCTTTTATTTTCATCCTCACCTGCTCCTGGGTGCAGATGTGGCCTTTGCTGGCCATGCTGGCAGCTATCCTGCCATAGACAGCCACATTCCTGCGTCTAGTGCGGAGATCATGGACGTCAGAGGATTCCCCCCTAAACCTCAATGAGGTCCATGATCTCCGCACTGGACCAGGAAGGCGCCCACCTTTTCCGGACCCTGGCAGGCTCCTGGGAGCAGGCAGACTGCTCCTGGGGAGTGGTGGAGGGTTGGCTGCCAGTGACTTGCTGGCTCATATTGGGGCCACTGGGTCAGGGGCAGGACAGACTGTTTGTTGGGCTGGTAGGCTTGGAGCTGGCACAGGCGCTGTGGCCAGACTCTACCCCTTTAAAGGTTCCAGGGAAGGGGGGAAGGAGAGTAGTTTTCTTGGTTGTGGCCAGAGTGGCCAGTAGGGCACCCTGGGAAGGGCTGGAGGCCCCCTATTCCAAAATAAGCATCTACATAGCGCTTATTTCAAAATAGCAATTTCAAAATTGGCGTTATTCCTTGTGGAATGAGGTTTATCAATTTTGAAATAAGCCCTCCGCTATTTTGAATTAATTTTGAAATAGCGGTTGGCTTGTATAGACGCTAGTAAAGTTATTTCGAAATAATGGCTGTTATTTCGAAATAACTTTACTGTGTAGACATACCCTAACAGACTAACTTGGCTACTCCCTGAAGCTTCTAAAAATATGACAGTTCAGTTACAAAAATCATTCTTCTAGAGAAGATGATTTAGGCAGCTGTTTCCAAAGCTACCTAAAGTCAAACAACCTGCACCAAATTTGGTGTGTTCTGTCCTGAAAAGTTAACACAGAAAAATACTTGATGATTATTTCTTTTGAAAACCTAGTGTGCTGGCATAGGGATAGTAGCAAATTTCAAAAAGTCTTTTGTATAATCCATGTAGAGCCTTCATATCTGTGATATCTGGTGTAGAATAAGGTAGCAGGAGTCAAGGAAATGGGTACTCATTGCATAACATTAAACCGATTCCCTAGCTGTTGTGGCTAATGCTAAAAAAAATTATATCTCTTCTCGGAGGATTTTACTGGACTAGCTGCTTCAGAAGGTTACCAGTTGCAGGAATTCATTTTGGATGTTGTTCAAGGGGAACACTTAATTACAGAGTAGATAAACAAAAAGAATTAACAAGAAATTTTTGTTGAAAATTGTTTGAATTCAGATTTTTCCAATCAGCTCTATTAATTGTGGAATAGATGAGTTGCTCTTCTGCTCTAGTGTATCAAAGTTCTAATAACACACACATCACCGTGGTAGCTGAGCTGCGCATTAGATCTGTCTGTCCCTACAGAATCCTTGAATCTGTGCTCTTCAGTCTCTTCTGTATCTCCAGTGATGTCAGTTGGAGTTGTGTGTGAGGATAAAAGGCAGCGTCTGGTCTTCAGGGCTTGCCAAATTGTACACATTGGCCTTTTCAAAGCTGAAGTTTAGAAGGAAGGGTTAATAATGGCACTGTTATTATCTGCTGCACAGAAGAAAAAAAATTCCGCAGTGGAAAGAACACAATGGGATTTCCAAGTAGACTGTATTGATTTAATCTTCCTGAATAATGATGTGGTCAATTATGGAACTGAAGCTAATGATAAAATTTCTCCATGTTTCTGCCTTCATTTGTGCTAGAAGACACAGGAAATATTTAATCAATATATTTTTTTATTCTCCCATAAATCCAAAGGGATGCTCAAAGTCGAGTTTACATGATGTTTACACGGAGGCATTTGACTTATTAAAAGTAGGGAAAAGACTCCAGAAAAATAAAAAAGACTAATGCAGTTTCAATATGGAAAATGGGATTTTTCAGATGAATACACTACAGAAAAGAATATCAGCCATGGGTCAAAATAAGAAGGTAATGCAATATTAAATACTTTTTTTCTTGATTGCTATTTCAAAGTGAAGCTTAGTGATTTCTATAATGTTCCATTGAAACTTTAAAATGGAATGGAAAACAGCAGTTCAGCTTTATAATGATCTTTACCTTCTTCCAATAAAAACCTGCTACATATTCCAATCAAAATGCTGGCATAGAGTTATAAAGTAATATACGGGTTGAATTTACTGAAGTTCTGAGGCTAACATGTCAGGATAGTTAGAAGGCACAGCATGGATGTTATGATTTAATATGCTTTGCCAGTGGGAATTCCTGGAGCTCAAAGTAATAATGTCTTCTGCATTAATGTGCAGTGAAGTGAATATAGCATTAATCTTCATAGAAAGTTCAATTCTCCTGAGACTGTAGTAACACAATATAAGCCACATTAATTAATAGAAGGAAAGAGCCAGGTAACATTAGATCACTTTAATATATTTTTAATCTGATTAAAGGAAGTCTTAATGTTTTGTATTTTAGCAATTTGTCAGAATCAAGTTTCCAAAGATGAAAGATAGTAAGTGTCATGATATTGTGAGTATATGTGTATGGGTCATGCACCGTATTTGATTTTGCCACTTTTAAGGCCCAATTAATATATTAAAAACTATTTTCAAAATGATTGAGTGCAGCTGAATGTCTGTGTGTCTGTCTGCGAGTCCATTTGTTCAAGAACTCCTCCTAAATGGTAAGAGCTAGGGCCACCAAATTTGGTAAGAGGCTTCCTCTTTTCCGAACTTGAAGCAAAGTCAGGGTTTGGTTGTGCCAGGAGAACCAGAAGGCCCAGGAAAACGACCGTTTTTCATAACCTGCAAAGGGAGGGGCTGCTGTTCAGAGAGACATGGCATGAGAATGGCCACTGGCAGTGAGCTCACAGGGAAGAGTTACCCTGCAGAGTGTCCACAGGGGCAACCATACCTCCAAAGGAGTGGCCAGCAGGGCTGAGGCTCTGCCATCTTCCCTGCCTGCACGCAAGTAAGTAGCTCCCCTTGCCCCAAACCCTTTCCCCCTTCCTGGTTCTTGGCTGCAATGCTGGAGGGAGGGGAGAAAAAATGCCCCTGGCAGCTGTGGAGAGAAAAGGACCATGCCAGATGGTATCCCCTGCCCTGAGCCTGTCCTCACCAAGGATGTTAAATTGTGGTTAATTGACTAGTCAAGTAGTTGATGGAATTCCCATCGACTGCTCAACTAGTCGATAGGCACTTCTGCATTCCTCCTTTGAAGTGTACATTTGAAATGCACATTTCAAAGGAGGAATGGGAAACTCTGTGTACAGCCCGGGGCCAGTGGGAAGTCCCGCTGACTCTGGGCTGCATGTGGATGCCTGCTTTGAAATGTACAAGAGTCCCCAGTGGGGGCGTCTTGTGCATTTCAAAGCCATGGAGGCCGGGGTCAGCTGGGGAGTTCCTGGCTGACCATGAGCTCCACTGCACTTCGGCATTTAAAAGGGGCAGCGCCGCACAGCTGAGCCACGGATCAGCAGTGTGGCGGCTGCCCCTTTGAAATGCCACCTTTGAAATGCCCAGACTCAGCTGTGCAGTGCTGCAGCTTTGAAGTACCCCTTTCCCCCCTCTTTGCTGCCTCTATTTTATAGAGGCAGCAAGGGGGGAGGGGGAATCGCAGCAAATGCTTATTGGATAGTCGACTAGTCCTTAATATCCTTAGTCCTCACCCCCAAACCTCACTCTTGCAGTCCCCTCCACACCTTCAGCCTTCTGCAGTCCCCCCCCCTGCAACAACTTGAAGCCCCTACCCTGGCTTCTGCACTTCCCACACTGCCAGTCATCAGCCTTGAAGGACCCGGGCAATGCTGGGTAAATCTATTAATTTGTATTAGAAATGCCCTACTTCCTGGGGACTGCCATTCAGTTGTACCTTGAAACAAATTATTTTACAGTGCTACAGAAGTCTGTCTGTCTGGGCAAGAATGACCTTTCATATTGGGGTTTACGCAGAAACAAGACTATACAGAAAATATATTTGATGAGGAAGTTGTGGTGTTTCTTTTGCGAACACTGAAGATACTTTGTATAAAGCCTTTTCTCAATGGACAGTCGAGTGTCTCCTCCTTATAATTCTCTCACTTTGATATCATAATCTGTTGCTAGTGAAATGACTGATGTCCCCAATCTCATTTTATTTAGGGCTTCACTCCAAGTTCGGAGAGGGATTTGGCTGTGAAGCTTCATCCTCCAGGAGTGTAGCACTGAAAAAGCAGAAGAAATGCTTAACATGGCCTTAGTTGTAACAGTCCAGTAATGGGATCAAGGGAATTGTGAATTGTTAGTTGATGGGTGGGTACAAATCCTGTGCCCACCATAGATTATTAGGTTTGGGCAATGGGCTGTGAGAACAATTTTTCATAGAAACAGCCAGAAGAAGCACGGTGAGACTATATGACAGCTTCTGCTCTCACTTTCTGTCAAGTTCAGCTATTCTGAACACTTGAACAAGCCGTACTCCAGGGTGGCAAAGGGAATGTGATGACAAAGGCTGCCATAAGCATCATGTGTACTCACTACATTACATTTAAACCATTGTGCCCTTACCAGGCCTTGGTTTACCATGATTACGGTCCCCCTGCAAAACAGTGTTCATTTCAATGAAGACATGAAAATGTATTTGCATTACTGAGCACCATGTGCAGTTCCCCTCACTCTGTAGAAGGCTCTCGGAGTACTCAGCACTAACACTTTACTGTCCCACATCCTTCATCTCCTCTCAGATTTCTGCAGGGTCAGATTTTTTGTTCATGGTTATTGGAGAGATCAGAGGAAGTTCTGGTGAGATCAGACGGACTGTGAGTCAGCAAATTCTCCTGTTGTGAATTGGTGGTTCCTTCTACAAAAGGAATCAGTGGAGGATTCAGCCCTTCACCTCTTTGTGCCTCAGTTTATACAACCAAAAGTGAATATAAGTGTATTGAATAAACAGTAGTCTTGTGAGGCTTAATTAATGGATGTTTGTAAAGGGGTTTCAGGTACTATGATAAATGAGCCAGGATGTGCGAAATCTATTGCAGTTATCCTTGTTAGGGCCTAGTCCTGAAAACCTATTCTCATATGAGCAGGCCTGACTCCAGAATATAGTCCCATTGAAGTCAATAGAACTATTTTTGCTGAATAAGGTGTATTCGGGTGAATAAGAATTTGTTGGACAAAGCCTTTAAGTGAAGTAAAGAATAATGAAATCCCTTTACCTTTCAAATGCTATAGGGAGTTTTTAGCTATATACATGTGAAAGTTTTCTCCAGTTTGAAATCTGTCATTTCAATTATACATGTGTGAAAGAATATAGAATAAAAAATGCTGAACTTCTCTCTCTTTTTAAATATATTAATCACACAACCAATCTTCTTCTTTAGTCACAATTGGTAGGGGTTAATCGATGAATCACTTAATATAAAATCATGCCAAGGTTTTACCATGTATTTTTAGAAATCTGCTTTTACTTTTTTTGCAATATATGCCATAATTATGCTATAGGAAATATTAATGTAGTTTGTATGCAAAAATATTTTAGTTTAATTTCAGCATAACTCACGCTAAAGAATCATTTTCATATATCTGTGATAATGATGTTCAAAGAAATGTCAAAGTCACTGTGTAAAGATCGAGGACATTTACCTTGCAAAAACTTCATCAAGCGATCATGAAAAACTGAGACCAACCCAATAAAACTATTGCAGTTTAAAAAGCTAGCACCAAAGTGAAACAACTGTCCTGCAGAATAATGTTAAAAGTACTTGGTATCTGTTTCTTTTGGGAATCAGATGTCCTCTCAAAGGTGGAGATGCCTCATGTTTATCCCAATAGCAGCTCCCTGTGGGTGCATTCCTAATGCTATGCAATAGTTATTAGGGACTTGTGTGGAGCATAAGTGCCTTTGTTTTTGTGGATTATTTCAGACTCTTATTTTACTATTGTATTTATTATTTGGCTAGATAGATGCCATGATACACTCTTCTATATAAAAATAAACCCATATTATTGTTACCTCATCCTTCGAAGTCACACCCATTCATTCATCTTCTGCATGTTGTTATCAACTAAGAATGCTTAAGCTCTTCGGAGCAGATCTCTTTGTATTTTACTATATGTTTGTACAATTCACCCCTATCCATCTAGTGATATGAGCCCCTTTCATCCCAGCTAGGGCTTAGCACAACAGCATTTCCATAGCTAATTAGCACTTTTAAATAATATAACTATTATGGGTTGAAACTCTCTTAAGCAAGACTCTCTGGTCCGGCAACTTCCGTGGTCTGGCCAGACCATGGAAGTTCCAGGACCAGAGAGTCCTGGTGGAAAGCTAGCACTGGGGAGCCCTGCAGACTGTCAGGGCAGGGGGATCCCCACATGCGGTAGTGGGGCTGCCCAGTAGGGTAGCAGGAGCTTGATGCGCAGAGGTAGTGGGGCTGCCTGACATGCCAGTGAGAGCCCGATGCATGGAGGCAGTGGGGCTGCCTAATGGGGAAGCAGGAGCCCGGTGTGCAGAGGCAGTGGGACTGCCTGGCAGGGCAGTTGGGGGCAGTGAGAGGGGGAGCCGGCAGTCGGGCCAGAGCTGGAGAGGACTGGTGGTGGGCAGGGTGCAGAAATGACCTCTCCTGGTCTGGCAAAATCCCTCATCGTGGACCAGTCAGGTCCCAGCGTGCCAGACCCAGGAGGTACAAACTGTAACAAATAAATGTGCCTATGTAACAGGGTTGTGACTCATTGTTTTGCTGCCTCCTGCTGTTCACTTCAGGAATTAGGTCAGTCCAGCCTCAGAGCATCCCCACCTGGTGGTGTCTCACCCACTATTACCTTTTTGTCCATTTTCCACCACTCGTTCAGACCATGTGTCCTTCCCTTCGGGTACATCTCCATGGCAGTGCCCCTATACTCTGGAGTCCTCCACTCCTGTGGAACCCCAAATCCCTATATTCACCTTGCCTCAGTGACCCACTGCCAGTCATCATCTAGCCTCTGCCTCGGGGCAAACTGCAGTCTGTAATGGCCAGCCGTCATTGGCAAAGGGGTGTGGACCTCCTGCCTTCTCCTGACCTTCTTCTTTGCAGCTCTTGTACCTCCCTGGCCCCCTGTCACTGGGCCTCAGCCTGTGGTATATTCAGGCCTGAGCTCCTCTGGTTAACTCTGTCTTCCCACAGCACTGCTCTGTCCAAGGTACCACATGCTAGCAGGCAGCGAGGTCCCTCTCCCTCCAGAGCTGCAGCAAGAGAGAGCGCCTCCTGGCTAGCCCCACTGGGCTCTGATTGGCTGCCTCAAGCTCTCTCCTGATTGGCTCCTAGCCACAGCACTCTCCCAAAGCTGTTCCATTTTTTTAATTACAGTGTAGGGCAAATGTCCCATCACAGCATGGTCCCTGGAAATGATGTTGTAATGTAAACTGAAAAATAATGTAAAATCCAGTTTCTAGTGGCTCACTAAAGTATCCTGCTTTACAATTCTCGCACAATGAAAATGTCAATTTCCTTAAATAGGAGGTTTGGGATTGAAAGAATTACATGGCTGGGCCTTTATTTTTTTAAATTTTTTTCTTAAATGATACTTTACTCTTCTGAGAAGAGCCTGGAAAAAGTGACATCCCAAGCTCCAATATATAAAGTACACATGCTCAATTGCAACAAAGAAACAAACAACTCCTTTTTTTTCTTTTAAAGGAAAGAGAATAACTACTGAAGCCTCAGGCAGCCATAATCTATACTCACCAATTTGAGTGCTTTATTTACTGAGTTCTTCATTACTCAATAAAAAATAATTCATATTTCTTTTAAGAGCCTCTAGGTATTTCTAAGATACAGAGCATCAGTACAGGATTTTATATGAATTTCTGTATAGTATTCAATATGTATTACTAAAAATTCCTAATAGGACTATAGCTAATGTATATGCACAATATGCATTTCCACATTCTATTTCTGTAGTGGAGTTTTGAATTGTGAAGCTGTATCACAAGGCTACTGGAAGAAGAAAGCAGTAGAATCCCAGATTTGCGTATGCTCAGAATTTTCAAGAGCTTTACATTCACTCATAACTTTTCAGTCCTACTCTTTATATAATGAAGTTCAGGAAAAGATGAAGCCATGTGATAAGACCTCCAAGAAAGGAATATGTTGAACCAAAATTAGGAACCCTATAATTCATGTGGACCCATTCATCTCTAGTATAACTCCACTCCTTTTAAACAGTTACACCAGAAATTAATTTGACCCTGTGTATAACCAACAGACAATTTTCCTGATTTAGAATGACTGTGAATCTTTGGTAAACAGGCTTAAAATTCGGCAAAACAGTCCTCTATTCGGCAATCCATCCCTATTCAGGAAAGCAGATAACAAGATGCTTAACTTTAGGCACATGTTTAAATCCCTCTCTTTCAGTGGGACTTAAGTGCACGCCTAAAGTTAAGGAGTAGACTTAATAATTTCCTTGCATGCCTTTTAGAACTGGGGTCTGAAGGAGCAGGGCTATCGCTGGTTATTACTGACTTTCATTGGCAGATCTCTATAGAGGGCTTTGCAGTGTTTGCTTGTACGTTTCTCTTGGTTCTTGTTAACACTAATCTTTGTTCAGTTGTATGAGTTTTCCATTCACTTACAAAAATGTAGACACAATGGATTAGCCACTTAGGAATTAAAATACATGAAATATAAATCAACAGTGGAGATATTTCAATTTAAACATATTTCAGTACTTTCTGTCCAATATTTGCTTATAGTTAAGTTAAAAATTCTGCTTGGGAATTTTATTAGAGTTTGGTATGACTTTGTAAATTTTGACATGAAATTGGCAATTTGTGTGTGTTTGTGGTTGTAAAGCTTTAACTCTTGAATCTCGATGTCTACTGCCATAAAATAATTGTCTATCCCCCACCATTGCCTAGCCCCCAATGTTTTTGTACAACTGTGAAAATTCAAAGTGAGAAAAATAGGAAAAAAATGCTTACAATGAACATTGATGTTATCTGTAAAAAAAAACCCATCACCACCACCAGCAAAACCTAACCCTTTTAACACTATCCAGCTGCTAGAGAATTCTAGTCAAACTAGACACTTCAATAATTACAGTGCCCTGTATCTATAAAAATATGTTTTGAAATTTCCCTTAGAATCAGATTCTCCCACCATCACCAAACACTCTCCTTCAACTCCAGGGTGGTTAGATGAGAATGTGGACCTATTAAAAAACCCATCTCTGAAGAAGAGGACACCCATTAAGGATTATTTGGTTTCCTTCTATTGTCAAGCTCTTCATGGAGTGGAATGGAAGGAAATTAATTAGTATGTCCTAGCCTAATTAGAGATTCTAAACCCTAATCTGTTTTCTTTCAACGGTAGAATACATTACACCAGAAAGAAGGTTGAGTAAAATACTCACTAGAATTTTAGTCCATGTCTCTTCCTGGATAAACTGTAGGTGCTGTTCATCACACATCAGGGATAAAAGACAAAACAAGTGAGAGAAAATATGAAATATGGCAGAAATAAGAAAATACGAGGGAACTGGAAAACAAAGGAAGCAGATGGAAAGCATGATGAAGAGGGAGAAATAGACAAATATGCATCCCAGTATTTTGCATTAGCTTCCTGTGAATCTCTGGTACGCCCAGAGCAAAATATTCTTGTGCATGTTTGGGTGTGAGGTGATACTGCCAAATTCCTTTTCACCGGTTGTGTAAATACACCTACATCCAGCCATAGGAAGACAAGTGTTCAGGTGTTTCCAAAGGTGGTTTTCTATCTAACAACCACCAATAGAATTACTTTCTTAGGGCAGGTTTGCACTTGTGAGACTATTGACCCTCCGGAGGTCAATCTTCTAGTGTTCAATTTAGCAGGTCTAAAATAGACACATAAATTGAATGCTGAGGGCAGCCCCAGCCAGCATCTGGTACTCCTTGTTTTGTGAAGAGTAAAGGAAGCTGACAGGTGTATGTGCTCCTGTTGCCCTCCCACTGTGTGGATGCCACCATGGTTTGGCTTAAAGTAAGCTGACTCTACCTATGCATTTTGCATAGCTGGAGTTGTGTGCCTTAAAGTGACCTGCCTGGTCTAGTATAGACCAAGCCTTAGTGAGGACATGATTACCAACTGACATGGAAGAACCCTGCTGATACAGAAAGGCACACGTGGTGCTGGAATATTACAGTGGCATCTTATTTTAATCATTTTTTTTTCAAATGATTGTATTTCATGCTCTATTGTTTTAATGATCTTTCCTCTCCTCATTTTTCAGCTAAGTATCAAATTCCATTCACAGAAATTGAACAATGACTGTGTATTAAGTTAACATGCAGTTTAGAATACTATGTAGTTTACCAATCTGATTGTGGGGAAAAAAACAACAGTAATTATTTAGATTTGAAACACTTTTGTGAAAACCATTGTCTATAGTAGTATTTTTGCCAACATGAATAAATGAAGTAATATATCAAATTAAGGTCTTTAAGAATTAGTCTTGGAAATAGGGAATTTTAAAAAAGGAATTATTAAAATCCACTACTAAATGGCTTCCTCATAATTGGTAGGATAGACCAATATCTGCAGTTCTTTTTATACCTTTTCAAGTGTTACTGGACCCCATTCAATCACAGTTCAGACTTTGATATGCCTGAGAAACGGGCATACGTTTAATTGTCGATATTCTCAGGGCACTGGACAGAGAACAGATACCAATGACAGCACTATTAAATCTATCAGCAGCTTTCAACAATATTGATTGTGAGGTGTTGCTGACTCATCTGCAGGATTTGGCAGCCTAGACAAAGGTAGTTTGCATTGGTTGGCTTATTCCTCTCTGAAAAAATCAGATGTGAAAAACAATATAATAGTTCTTCCGCAAGAACTCTCAATTGAGGAACCCTACAGTGTTCAGCCTCGTAACCACATTCTTTAAACAGGGATGTGAATATACCGGGGGAGATTGGCAGTTAGAATGAGCTACAGCGTAATCATATATTGATGTGAATCTCCTTTTAATAAAGCCCTGCAAGTACTTTTCCCCTTCTCTGCTTGACTCAGTTCTCAAAGGTATTTAGCTACCTAACTCCCATAAATACCTTTGAGGATCTGGATGCTAATACTGGACTGAAATAACTTCATGTAAACTAGTTGGTTTAGGGTTAGTCGATGGCTGTGAGTGGACTTTCAGAGGAGCGTGCCTGGCTGCTGATTGTCATCATGAGGCTTGATCCTGCACCATTCAAGTCATGGACGTGTTGCCATTGACATCAGTTGGTGCCAAATAATATAGATGGTTAATGGTATTGAGGTTGATTTTAATGGATTCAGCTCCACTCCTACACTCTGACAGAGCACCATCAGCTACAAATGTTTTATTCCTTAGCTGACCAAGGGATGCTGTCCCTCTGCGATATGGACCTCTTCATGGTTACCTCAAATCCTGATTAAAGGAACTATGTACAACATGGTCTAAGCCTGGAGATCGGACACTCAGTATTTTCATATAATGACCATTTTAATAGGGTAAAATGATAAAATGTAGTACACATAGGCTTCATAATACGTATTGGTTATCAAGGAACTTACAGGTTCAAATCTTGGAGTTAGTTTCTATCTATAAAACCATGAATGGCTTAGGGAACAATGTGAGTGATGGCTTCCAGGTTGAAACTCCGAAGTGCCCAAGGGAAGGACATTCTTAGTGGAGAGCCAAAAATTGGGGATTCCCTACCTCTAGGGATTAGGATGAAAAAATGTCTTGCTACTCCCCATGATTCCAGCCCCATCTGTTTGCACAGGTCTTCATCAGTAACAGACTTGCTACCTTAAATGTGATTGCTTTGGTGGTCATCTTCTGGGAGATCATTTCCAGACTCATCTGCAAGATGGATCATTTAGCTCCTATTTCAGAACAGAAATGAATGCAGCAGTTGTATGTATGAGGCATGGTATGGTGATAGGTGCTTTAGAAACAAACTCTTCCTTATGAACCGTCGAGCCACTTGCATTTATGAAGAATATTTTGAATATGAGTCCTCAGTCTGATGAGCCCTAGACTTGAGAGTTCACTCTTGCCAGAATTTAAATTTAGCCATATTTAGGGGTACATTTCCAAAAGGACCTGAAAGTGGACCTGCAGCCTTTGCACACAGTGATGCGATCATGTACATGCAGGTACAAATGGTTTGCAAGTGCAAACATCTGTTTACATACTTTAAAAATTCTAATGCCTGCATACCCCCTTTCAAACTAGAACAAATAATAGGGGAGGTCTTCCTGAGTCATTGTTTGTGTTACCCGAATCCTTTATGCGTGAACAATTAGATCAGTTGAGTTTATGCCACAATCCTTTATGATGTCATAGAAAATGTCTGGGCAGCCTTTGCAGAGATTTAAAAACACCCTATTTAAAAACAGAATAGTTATTATTTTACAGATTACATCCAGGTTTTCAGATGTAGTACTTCCAGGCAGAAGGATTAAATGTCATCTTGCTCCCCTTTTCCTTTTCTCTTTCTCCCTCATTAGTTACAGTTGGAAGGAGGAAACTTGGGAAAAGGAAGATTCTTTTTCATTTTTATTTTTTGCAATTTTATGTGTAAATACTCTATAGTAAAGTGATCAAAATAGGTTTACTTATATCTTGTTATGTAAATACAAAAGGGGGGCTGTCCAAAATATAATTATAGTCTGTGCTGCTATAAAACAGAGCTTTAAAATAAAGGAAACGGGAGGGGGGAGGTAGAAGGGGAGATGCTCTGAAAGGTACAGTGTGTAAGGGTGACAAGCTGCTGGGTATACCCAGAACAGTCAGACACTGTGCTACCCATCTCAGCTTCCGCAAGTGGGAGCTTTGCTGCAGCTGAGCTGTGTGACAATTTTCTGAAACCCAAGCATGTCTGTCTTGTCAGCAAACTCCTCAGGGCTCTTTCAGCCCAAACCTGGTCTCCCATATAACAATCAGTGGACTCCTGTCCCTGAACTCCTCAGAGATGTCTCTCTGCAACACATAGCCTCTGTCCTTGAACTTTCACAGAAGATATTAAGTTTGTTGCTTCATTAAAGAGATTGAATCAATAACAAACTGCTGTTTCTATCAAAGAAATGAGTTGGTTTAGATCATTAAATAAACTAATGTTTATTTAAGCAAAAAGAGACAGGCTTTAAGTGAATTCAGGTATAAGGGATAAAGATAGGCAAAGTTACAGACAAGCAAAAGTAAAAATACACTTTCTAATGGCTAAAACCTGACTTAAGCTACAGTCTTTGAACAGGGTAGTTTTCTCACCATATCTTTCTTTTCCAGCACATGGTTACAAGCTTGAGGCTGAGTCCAAGAGACTGGTATTCCTTGTCTCCTCAGATGAAGGATAACTTATGGATTCATCCATCATTCATTATAATTCAGCCATAAGGTGGCCACTCACACAGTCCTGAAATGCTGGACATTCCAGTACTTCCTGGAATTGTGTGCAAGTGTGACAGTTCATATATGGTCCTGCCTGACGGGGGTGCCATCTTTAGGAGCCCACCACTGACCTCTGCCAGGCTGAGGTTGCATGGATGAGACTTGTGAAGATGTGCTCTATGGTGAGAACCATTTTTAAGAGTCAGAGGAGGTGGAGCTGTGTCCTTCCTCCACCTGCTTGGAAAAAAACATGTCAAGTGACTCCCTAGTCCTTTTTTTTTTTTAATGGCCCTCTTGAAGTCCATTGACTGCTTCATGAAGTTGGAAAGCCTCCAAGGGATACAGTCTCCATGCACTGTTGAAAATAAGTGATCACTTTTCCCCTGCTTGCTCTCTCACTGGCTTTGATTGCCTAGCAACAAAGGTGCTTTTCTTGTCCTTTGTCACCTCTTGCTCAATTCACATAGCAGACATATTCAAGCAGGTGGAACCACATTTCTTTATTGGGCGGAGGGAGGACTATTTATCAACTCCCCCAATATGCCTAGCTTAAACACATTTCAGTCATAATTCCAGCACATCTCTAATAACTCACTATGGGTTGACCATACACACATTACACTAAACTACTAATGATCAGTAAATTATTGGTTTTCCAATTATATGTTATCTAACACCTTTTAGAGACATTATAACAGTAGGAGATACACTGAGCTGGTCAGGCAGAAACTCACCGATTAATTTAAAGGAGCCTCTTGTTTTCTGGCACAGGGATCCTTTTAGTATCTCAATAAACATGCACAAAGTGTAATCCAAAGCTTAAAGAAGGCATGTCTTTCCATTGACTTTCCCATGCTTGAATCAGGTTTTAGGCTTAGATCAAATGGCTATTTCCATTTAATCACCTAAATTTCAAACATACCATTTTCACCTCAATTTAATCACATTCCTTCCATTTAAATATAAACAAAACAATTGTTTTTGAATTGCACTGTAAGTGATCTGTTTATTGCAACTCTAAAATATTAGAGTTGCATCCTTAAAACTTAAATACCCACATGGGGAAGTGAGGAAACAAATTAACAGAGTCAGACAAGTATCCAGGGATCTACTTCTTCAAGACAGGCTCAACAAGGAAAATAACAAAACACCTACAGCCCCCAGCTTAAACCCCTCCAGCGCATCATTGACAATCTGCAACCTATCCTGGAAAACGAACCCTCACTCTCATCGGTCTTGGGAGTCAGGTCAATCTTCACCTACAGACAACCCCTAGCCAAACATCAAAAGATAACTTTGTTAAGACCTCAAGCAAATGGATCACACTTAAAAGGAATCTGGATCTGCAGCTAGGGCAACTGGCCTTTTCAGCCAGGGATCTCTTTAGAATCCCCAAAAAAGGGAAAGACCTATCAATTACTCAACTAGCCAACTGAGGTCAGGACAAAAGACTAATATGCAAATTAGACAGGGAAGAGCTAAACAGATTAGGGAAACTGAGGCAGGCTTGCCATGTTGCATAGTTACGTTATAGGAGAGCACTCATGAGAGCAGCTAACCAGTTATCACCATACTACAGTTAAGGTTTCAAAACAACTTCAATTTTCATCTCATTTTCACATAATTATATATTTTTGGATATGTTTCTTTTAGAACTTGAATTTTGCAGAGCGAACGTATGCAACAACATTTTTAAAGAAAGCTTGAGCAAAACCACATATTTTATATTAAGGAACACAACAACCAATCAAATTTGTTTTGACTAGAGGTAGTCCTCAGTTGGGACTAGTGCCTTTATTTAGAAAAGTCTCAGAGGGGTAGCTGTGTTATCTGTAACTTTAGACACAGTATATATATATATATATTCCAGACCAGGGACCTGTATAATTGGTTGTTGCCAATCTCTTCCCCAACCATTTGTCATTTCCTTGACTTGCTTTCTTCTGTGTTTATCCTGCAGACTGTTCTTCTCATGCAGCTCTATTATCCACTTCTCTGGGTGTGTCTGGACTACAGGGATTTTTTGAAAAAAGTGGCCTTTTAAAAAAAAATCTTTACCTGAGTCTCGACTGCCGCCGCGTTCTGTCGACAGTAAAACAAAAGAATGTGGTGGTTTTGTTGACTGCAGAAAACCTTGTTTTACGAGGAAAAAGGCACTATGTAATGCAAACTGTGCTTTTTCAAAAGAGAGCATCCAGACTGCAGCTTGCTTTTTCGAAAGTACTGGTTGTAGTCTAGACACTGTTTTTTGAAAGAGGCTTTTTCGACAGTATCTTTCGAAAAAGCCTCTTTCAAAAAAGGCATTTAGTCTAGACGTAGCCTCTGTGGGAAGCTTCTCACAGTAAGTTACTACCAGCCCTGGCTCTCAATAGCTCCCCAGCTTCTCTGGCACATTGGACTCTATTGTGAAAATCAGTGTTTCCTAAACTTTTTAAGACCGAGGAACACCACACAATGGGTTTTTTTATGAGGAACACCAAGGATTTTTGGTTGGGGGAAAAAAAGGTTGGGGGAAAAAAGGTCACCTGCCCCTTTAAGGGAGGCCATTTTGAATTCTGTTTTTCTCTGTGGCACACCTCCAACTGCCTCATGGCACACCGGTGTGCCACAGAACACAGTTTAAGAAACACTGGTGAAGATATCATCTCATCTGAAGAAGTGGATTTTGCCCACAAAAGCTCATGATGCTAATATGTGTGTGTGTGTGTGTGTGTGTGTGTGTATGAATGAATGTTAGTCTCTAAGGAGCCACAGGACTACTCATTTTTATTTAGAAAAGAAAAATGATATGATTTTGACAAAGATAGAAGAACTTCAATGTTATGAGGTTGAGCATACCTAAATATAGACATAGGAGCATAACGTGAAACAACCAAACCCAAGACATTTTTAGCCAATTTAAGCATCTTATCTAATGTTTTGGATACATCTGCTTTTTCCAAAAAGGAAGTAATATAAGTTAGAGCAACACTCCAGTAATATGCATCTAGACAATTTTAGAAAATAATGTTGAGCATAGCTATGAATGAGGACAACCTCATGATAGTAAAGGCAAGATAAGATAGAAAGGGCCTTCCCCACTCCCTCACGGGGGAAAAAAAAGTATGATTAAATCCTTTGGGCGGCAGCATTACACTGAAATGTTGCAAAGGAGACGATAGTTTATATTCTGTGCACTGTTTCTAGCTGTTTACAGTGTTCAAAGTGAGTGATTTGCAATGCTGAAGGTTTATACAATGCATGTAGGGCAATCTTCTAAAAATAATTTGAAAGCAGCTCTGATTCATGTAACCTGATACTGCTCAAAAGCAAACTTTTAGTTTTTTGAATGTATCTTTATGAATCCAGAATAAAAACCAACTGTCAGAAATGTGTTAGTAGTACCCAAAGAGGTGGAATTAACTGTACCAGGAGTATGTAATGTCTCGCACTGTCCCTCATCCTTGCTTCGGTTTGAACATTGAGCATTTACTATCATAGAATAGATGGTGAAACTCTATAGTCTTTGCCATCTTCCACAGAACATGCATTAAGTATAGAAATGTAGGCCTATCTGCATGACATCCTCAACATGTTAATAAAGTGAAGAACAAGTTGTGGAAAATGAATATCTAATTCCTTGCTAATAACATGATGAGAAATAACCATCATGGATTAGTAAACAGAGGTGTCTCTGCTTGACTACTGTTCTTCTTCTACTGTTTTTGGTGGAAATTAATGTGATACATAACCATAGTACATATGAAATAAGTTCTTCTGACATCCTGGAATACTTTGATGAAGTTCCACAACACGATGATAAATAAACTGAAAACTATAGGGATTCTAGGGATTCATATAGGAATGAATAAAACCATCTAAAAATGGATAATTTAAATAGCTTAATATCCAGTTTCTGGGTAAGTGTTAAAAGTAGTTCCAGAAGGCCTCTTACCTTGAACTCAGTTGCTTTTAAGTAATGGAAATCATTCAGTAAACTTTATTTCACCAAACTGCTGGTGCTCTTAAATGCTAGTGATAAAATGAAGTACCATTCACTAGCAGTATTCATTTCCTATGACTTTTATTGACAACAGAAGCAGACAATAAATAATGTTCGTTTAAAAGCTGGAATGAGCTTATTATGTCTATTGAGTAGGATGCTCTCCCTATCCTCCTCCCCTTAAATAGAAGTGCCACTAATGATTCTTAAATGGGAAATGGTCAATAGCCCCTAATGCTAGCAGAAGAGGATAAGCTTGGATTTAACTTCATTTCTCTGTTTCACCAATCATAATTATTTTGTCAGTGTATGGGAGGGAGAGAGGCCTCAATGGCCTAACAGAGACGTTCTTCCTTATTCCGCAGCTCCACCACTTCACACACATGCTGCAGCCTCAGAGGGGGAACTTTGGCAGGGGTGACCTCATTTGGATTTGAAAAAGAGTACAGTGGTAAAAGATCTGTTCTTCCCAGATCTTCTTGATACAGCTAGCAGAGGACTTCAATAGGAGTTTGAGGAGAGAAGTAGAAGTGCTGAATGAACAAGGTACAAGTACTAGTGAGTTTTGCTTGGCTATTTGTGTTTTTCTTTCTCTTTCAGATTACTTCAGGTACAGGTTGAACCTCCCAAATCTGGGACTTTCTTGTTCAGCAACATCTGTGGTCTGATAGGACCACGGATGTTGCTGGACCAAAGAGCCCTGGAGGCCAGGAGCCCGAGCCAGCTGGGAGACCTATGGGTGCTGGGGAGCCCTGGCTGGGCCAGTGGCAGCTTGGTCATTGGAGGATTGGGAGCCCGGCCCTAGGGAGCCTCAGCCCAGTGAACCCTGGCAGTAGCTGGAGAGCCCCAGCCGGGAACTCTCAGTAGCAGCAGGGCCGGCAGCAGCCAGGGAATCCTCCAGCCCCAGCCAGAACCCCTGGCAGGAGTGGAGCCTGCAGCAGCTGGGGACCCCCCAGCACTGGGTGGGAACCCCAGCAGGAGTGAGGCTGTAGCAGCTGTGTAGCCCCGGCTCTGGGAAATACCGGTGAGAGCGGGACCCGCGGCAGGTGGAGAGCACAGGAAGCCTGACCCCGGGAGCTCTGGCAGCATAGGACTGGCAGCAGAGTAGAGCCCCAGTTCCAGGGAGCCCCACAGTCTGGAGGCAAGTCCAAGAGCAGGGCCAGTGGCCAGCAGCAGACCATTAACCTCTCCTGGTCAGCAAACTTCCTGGTTCTGGACCATTCAGGTCCTGAGGGTGCCGGACCCAGGAGGTCCAATCTGTGTTTCAGATAGAGTCTGGGCACTGTTTGAGCTTTTGATCACTGGATTATCCTTGATTATCTTTCATCAGCCTTGTGATCACCCTCCCCCTGTGTGATCACCCTCCCCCTTTAACAAGAGGATAGGGCTGATCTAAGAGAGAAGGCCTTACAAGCCAGAGTCTAAGCGACCAGTGTAAATTTGAGAGGGAGTTTGTGGGAGGGAGTCATAATCTTTATGGTTAGGAAAGGCCACATTACCTGTGCCAATGTTGCTCCTGTCTCCTCTACTTGCACCCATATGCAGACAGATAACCTAACTGGATGCCTTCACCCATATCCCAGTATGGATTTGCAGAGACTGGCCTGCATGTCTCACTCACAGAAAATCAGGCTCAGGGAGACCATCCAGCCTGAAAGGTATCTGCTGATGGAATCCTTCAGGCAACAGGTGGAAGAGCTCCAGGAGGATGTGGCTAAGCTGAGGATCATCTGTTCCCATGAGGAATTCCTCAAGAATATTCCTCTGGAGCTATCCAAGACTGAGGAAGATATGCAGTTATAGAGGATAGCTGTGACACAACTGTGAGAGGAGGAGATGGCTCTGTCACAGGGAGGACATTGGCAGCTGGTTACTTCTGGCAGCAGGCAGTGCTAGACCCCTACTCCCAACCCAGCTACCATGGTGATGGAGAACTGTTCTGCTGCCTTGGTAATGGGAGATGTGGAATCACCCCATTAGGTGGAGGAGGAGAAGCCATATACCCCCAAAGCTGGGAGGTTTGCAGCCGCCACTGTCTGGAGGAAACTTAGGGTAGTGGTGGTTGAAGACTCTCTTCTAGGGGGTGGAGGTACCCATCTGCCATCCTGACATGGCATCCCTGGACCGAGGGGACGGTATCTGAGATTATAAGGAGGGATTGTCAATGATCATCTAGCCCTCTGACAACTATCCCACACATTTGGTGCTGGAAGGTATGAACCTCAGAAATTAAATAGTGAGTGACTACAGGTTTCTAGAAGTATGTATGATGGAGTTCAGAGCACAGGTGGTGTTCTCTTCAGTCTTTCTGGTCAAGGGTAGGAGCCCAACAGAGCAAGATGCATTCTTGAGGTAAATGCCTGGCTGCAAAGATGGTGTCACTTCAGTTTTTTTGCCCCAGGATGCTGTTGCAGGAAGGACTGCTAGGCAGAGATGGGGTCCACTTATCAAGGAAGATTGACAGACTCCTTGGATATAGATTGGCTAGCCTAGTGAGGAGGACTTAAAAGTAGGCTCAAAGGGGGCAGGTGACCAAAGTCCACAGGTAAGTCAAAAATATGGAAACCTGGGAGAAGAGTGAGAAATTGGGGGGAGCATGGGCTGTAATAACAGGGATAAAAGAAGGACCAATCAGAACTGGGGAGGAAATCAAATCAGTATTTTAGATGTCTGTATTCTAATGCAAAAAGTATGGGAAATAAGCAGGGTGATGTCAAGGCAGGGTCTACAGACCATCTAACTATGATGAAGTGGATGAGGTGTTTATTTAAACAACTAACAAAATCAACAGGCCACAGATTATCCTACAAGTTCTTGGAAAATACCAGACAATTTTTTATTTCACAAGGTGGAAAAAGCTATTGGGGAGAGGCTGTTCTAGATTTGATTTTGACAAATAGGGAGGTTGAGAATTTGAAAGAGGAAGGCAGCTTGGGTGAAAGTGGAAAATGGGAAATGGGAAAGTTCATGATTCTAAGGAATGGTAGGAGGGGGAAAAGGAAAATAAGAACATGGATGTTAAGAAGGCAAACATTATCAAGCTCAGGGATTTGGTAGGTAAGGTCCTATGGGAAGCAAGTCTAAGAGAAAAAAACAATTGAAGACAGTTGGCAGTTTTTAAAAGAGATAATATTAAGGGAACAGGAGCAAATTATTCTATTGGACAGGAAAGATATGAAGTATGGTAAGAGACCATCTTGGCTTAACCAAGAGATCTTCAGTGATCTAAAAATAATTTAAAAAGTCCTACAAAAAGTGGAAACTAGGTCAAACAACAAAGGATGAATATGAACAAATAACACAAATATGTAAGGGCAAAATTAGAAAGGCTAAGGCACAAAACAAGCTCAAACTAGCTAGAGACATAAAGGGTAACAAGAAAACATTCTACAAATATATTAGAAGCAAGAGATAGACCAAGAAACAGAGTAGGCTTGTTACTCAGTGAAGTGGGGAAAACAGTCAGGGTTTGTCTACACAGCAAAGTATTTTGAAATAACAGCCATTATTTCGAAATAACTTTACCAGCGTCTACACAGCCAAACCACTATTTTGAAATTAAATTGAAATAGCGGAGGGCTTATTTTGAAATTGGTAAACCTCATTCCACGAGGAATAGCGCCAATTTCAAAATTGCTATTTCGAAATAAGCGCTGTGTAGATGCTTATTTCAAAATAGGGGGACTCCAGCCCTTCCCAGGGAGCCCTGATGGCCACTCTGGGCACAACCAAGAAAACTCCCCCTCCCCGAAGCCCTTAAAGGGGTAGACTCTGGACACAGTGCCTGTGACAGCTCCAAGCCTGCCAGCCCAGAGCCAGCAGTCGCTGCACCTGACCCAGTGGCCGCAGAATGAGCCAGGCAGCCAGTGCCAGCCAGCCCTCCACCACTCCCCAGGACCAGTCTGCCAGCTCCCAGGAGCCTGCCAGGGGCTGGAAAATGTGGGAGGCTGCCTGGTCCAGGGTGGAGATCAGAGACCTAATTCAGGTTTGGGGGGATGCCTCCAACGTCCATGATCTCTGCACTAAACAGAAGAACGCAACCGTCTACATGCGGATGGCTGCCAGCCTGGCCACCAAAGGCCACATGTGAACCCAGGAGCAGGTTCGCATGAAAATAAAGGAGCTGCAGCAGGTGTATGCCAGGACCACAGGGGGCAGCTCCCAACCAGGGGCAGACCCAGACCCTTGCCCCTATTTTGATGCTGTGGACCGCATCCTGGGGGGCAGGATGGTCCATGCCCCCCAGGTGGTCATCGACCCTGGGGCAGAGCTTGCTGCCTCCTGCTGCTCCAGCCCCTGCTGCCTCCCCAGCTACCACTTCTCCTCCCACTCCTTCTCCCCCTCCTGCTTCTTTCTCCCCATCCTCCCCACAACCCCAGGGATGCCGAGGCCCCCACACCTGCAGTGCTGGGAGACAGTTGGGCCAGCAAGACCCCCAAACCTGAGCCCTGAGCTTCTCCTCCCCCTTCCTCCCCCTGCCAGCTCCCTCCTCCCAGGTTTCCCCCTCCCCTCTCCCACCCTACCTCCTCCTCTCTTCCACCTTCTTTCCCCAGTCTCACCTCAGTTTCATTCTCCCCCCACCCATTTTGTTCAATAAAGAGGCTTTGTTGTAATGAACACATATGTCTTTTATTGTACAGCAGGAAGGGGGGGGTTAGGGAGGGGTAAGTGGAAGGATGTGAGAGAAGAATGAGACACAAGCCCCCAGTGGGGCACACCAGGGAGACTGTTACTGCCTGCAGAATGTGCTGCCAGGCTCACAGCAACAGGTCCAGGAGAAGCACCAGAGTGCCCAGGGGCGGCTCCGGCTCCATGCTGCAGAGTGCTGCGGTGTCCTGAGTCAGGGCAATCAGAGCACGCAGAGAAAAAAATGCTTTGCTGTCCCTCATCGAGGTAGGCAAGCAAGCAGGGAAACCTTAGGACCGGCTGTCCGGGGGTGGGGGTGGGGGTGGGGTCCCTTTAAGCACAGGTCTCAGATAGCCTCAGGCAGCATCCACACAAGGGGTAACTCCTGACCTGATGCCCTGCCAGATTCGGTTCCGGCCGGCCTTAAATGCAATTCAGCATCCTATCAGTGTGAATGCGCTATTTTGAAATAGCAAAATGCTATTTTGAAATGCAGTTTGTGTCTAGACGCATTATTTCGAAATAAGCTATTTTGAAATAATGCTGTAGTGTAGACATACCCTAACAGAAAATGTGGAAATGGCAGAGATGCTAATGACTTTTTTTTTTTTTGAGGTTCATCAAGAAAGTTGTGGCCTAACATACAGAAAGATGAGAAGCTAAAATAGGGAAAGAACGAGTTAAAATTATGTAGATAAGTTAGATGTCTTCAGGTCACCAGAGCCTGATGAAAATGCATCCTAGAATACTCAAGGAACTAACTGAGGAGATATATCTGTTGTTGTTATTTTTGAAAAGTCATGGAAGATGGAAGAGATTCCAGGAGACTGGAAATGGGCAAATATAGTGCCAATCTATAAAAGGGAAAATAAGGACAATCCAGGGAATTACAGACCAATGAGCTTGACTTCTGTACCAGGAAAGACAATGGAACATATAATTAAGGATTCAATTTGCAAACATCTAGAAGATAATAAGGTAAGTAATAGTCAGCATGGATACATGAAAAAACATATTGTCAAACCAACCTGATAGCTTTTTTTTGATAGGGTAAAAAGTGTTGTGGATAGAGGAGAACCAGTAGATGTTGCATTTCTAGAGTTTAGTAAAGCTTTTGATACAGACTTGCATGACATTCCTCTTTTATTCATTAGGGAAATACAATTTAGATGGAGCCATTACAAAGTGGGTGCATAACTGGTTAAAAAAAAATTCCCAGAGAATAGTTATCAGTGGTTCACAGTCATGCTGGAAGGGCATAACAAGTGGAGTTCCACAGGGATCAGTTCTGGTTTTGGTTCTGTTCAATATTTTCATCATTGAATTAGATAATGGCATAAGAAAATAAACTCATAAAGTTTGCAGATGGGGGATGCAACCAAGCTAGAAGGGGTTGCGAGTGCTTTGGAGCATAGGATTATAATTCAAATTGATCTGACAAACAGAAGAAATGGTCTGAGGTAAATAGAATGAAATTCAATAAGGACAAATGCAAAGCACTCCACTTAGAAAGGAATAATCAGTTGTACACATACAAAATGGGAAATGACTGCTTTAGTAGGAATACTGCACAAAGGGGTCTGGGGCTCAAAAGCTAAATATGAGTCAACAGTGTGACATTATTGCAAAAGAAAAAGCAAACATCTTTCTGGGATGTAGTAAGAGGAGCATTGTAAGCAAGACACAAGCAGTAATTCTACTCCATGCTAATTAGGCCTCAGCTAGAGCTTTGTGTCCAGTTCTGGGCATCACATTTCATGAAAGTTGTGGAGAAATTTGAGAAGTCCAGAGAATAGCAACAAAAATTATTTAAATGCTTAGAAAACATGACCTATGGGGGAAGATTGAGATAATTGTGTTTGTTTGTTTTGGAAAAGAGAAGACAGAGAGGGCATATGATAGCATTTTTCAGATTCATAAAAGGTTGTTACAAGGAGGAGAGAGACAAATTGTCCTCCTTAACCTCTGATGATAGGACAAGAAACAATGGACTAAAACTACAGCATAGGAGGTTTAGATTGGACATTAGAAAAAACTTCCTGTCAAGATGGTTAAACACTGGAATAAATTGCTTAGGGAGGTTGTAGAATTCTATCACTGGAGATATTTAAAAGGAGATTCGACAAACACAGGATAGGGAAGGTATGTCTACACAGCAGTGTTATTTCAGAATAACTGACGTTATTCCGAAATAACATAGTCCATGTCTACACTACAAGCAGTTATTTCAAAATAATGTCAAAATAATGTTAAGCTGGAGGACTTCTTACTCAGACTCCCATAACCCTCATTTTATGGGGAGTAAGGGAAGTTGGAGGAAGAGTGCTCTTCCTCGGACTTCCTGCTTTGTAGACAGCCAAAAGCCGAAATAAGCTATTTTGACTTAAGTTACGCAATTGACGTAGCTCAAGTTGCATAGCTTATTTCAGCTTTAGCCCTGCTGTGTAGATGTGCCTGGAGGGTCTAGATCAGGGTGGGGTACCTTTTTTGGGTCAGGGGCTGCTGACCCACAGATAAATCAGTCAAGAGGGGGGCAGTAGGAGCTGGAGTGCCAGTGTGGGAGCCCCAATGCTGGGTGGGGAGAAGCCCTGAGCCCTGGGGTCTGGATCCAGGCAAGTTGGGGGCTGCAACGGGCAGCTGGGCCTTAGGTTCCCCAAGCCTGGTCTAGATGGTGCTTGGTCCTGCTGGGAGGGCAGGGGACTGGACTTGATTCTCTCTTAAGGTCCCCTCTAATTCTATGATTAAAATGAATGCTACATGTGCTGTAGAGGATGAACAAATGAAGAAAAGAGCTGCACACTAGTGTATACAGTAGACCAGATGCAGAGAAGGTAGCGATGAAGGCATAAACTAAATCTCCCTGTGTCAGCTAAGCTTTGTATTGTGGTGTTGTGTAGTAGTATGGGAGAAGATTTCTCCCATTTAAGGAGCTGTGGTGTTATTGATGCAGCTATCCTTTGGAATTTAGAATGTGAATCATGAGGTAACTTTAGTTGCTGCAGGAGTTTCATAAGATCTCTGCCAGTTGGAACTGCTGAGTGCAGGCTCTGAATCAATGCACATCCTGGCTATGCCCTTTCCAGCCAGAGCCACCAACCTTCTGATCTGCACTAGCCCTTGTGTGCCACTCAATGTAATTGAGGTCATGGCTGATTTGCACCTTTGTCCCCCAGTTAATTATCCACTGCTGGGTTCATATCAGTGTAAGCATGTTTATGTTCTGATTGTATCTAGCCTTCTGAGAATCTTTTAGTGCTTTTTGTGTTATTGGCTGTTGCTAAAATGAATGCACAATTCTGCATCTATTTGGTGGGAGCTCCAAGTCCCAAGAACAAATAAGGAAAGAAAGAAACGAAGTATATAAGAAGGATCGTGCAGAATAACTTTTTAATTGATAACCATTACAGATGTATCTGAAACAGAAATGGAAGACAAAATGCTTCAAAAGTTATGTGTTTGGAGGTTTCATTGAGCTTGAATTTTAAAAAAAACACTCGCTTTACTCATTTAAGTACAGCATTCTGACTTCAATCAGAATACTCTCTTGAGTGAGATGAACAGGGTTTAGCTCTCAATGTATTACTGCATGAGTGATGTCCATGTCTACTTAACTTGATATCAGGTAAACATTTTTAAATGTATGAAATGCAATGTTCTTAAAATAGGGGTGCTTAATGGTATATTTAGTAAAAAACTGGAGTGAATATGTCTGTATATTCTCTCATGGGAAAATGTTTCCCTGATTCAATATGACAGTATTTTTTTCATGGATCCAGTTTCAATTTTTTGAACTATTAAACTCTGTTCTGCCAACTGACGGAAGTCTTTGGAGTGGTGAGGGACTCCATGTCCAAAAGTACTACTCACACTGATAGCAATCTGAAAATAAGTAAGAGTAATAATAAAATTACGATCAGAGCCTCAAAAATGAAAAGTGGGCAAACGTTCTCAAACGTGTCCACATCAGTGGAGAAACAGGCCTTAAATTCACTTCCCTTTAGTAAATCTAATTTCCTCAAAGAAAATTGGATCTGGTGGGAGTGTCACGCAGGAATTGGCAAATGCCCTTTCAGAGTTAAGGTTTAGATCTAGAGTGGGACTTGACAGGACTGTCTGGCATAGAGACTTTAAGATACTTTTATTTAGGGACAAATTAAAGACAATTTGCAACCAGATAATTGAAATTGTTTCATTTGATTGAATAGTATAGTCTTGCACACACAGATGTAAAAAGTGTATTTCTCAATGTTAAGGAACTGTGGGCACATCAACACAGCAAGGTAAACGTAGAATTAAGATACGCAACTTCAGCTACGTCAATTGCGTAGCTGAAGTTGAAATAGCTTAATTTGGCTTTTGGTGCTGTCTACACAGCAGGAAGTTGAAGGAAGAGCACTCTTCCTTCAACTTCCCTTGCTCATGAAATGAGGGTGAAAGGAGTGGGAGTAAGAAGTCCTCCATTTCAACATTATTTTGAAATAATGCCTTGCTGTGTAGACACACATTTTATTTCAAAATAACTGATGTTATTCCAAAATAATGCTGCTGTGTAGATGTAACCTAAGTCTTCAAGTGATGTTTGTACTGGATATGTGCACAATGGTGTATATGTAAGGCATGGAGGGTTCAGCAAGTGAATAATGCAACAGTCCTTTCAGTAGTATAAGTCATACCTCCAAGAAATGTAATTATTTTTCTTTCTACAACTTTTACCATATATTTTCTTATTTCAAATATGGGGGCATTGTTTCCTCATCCTCACCATGAGCAATACCCGACATGGGAGACTGGAAAGAATAGATTTTGGTTGTCATTAATGATTTTATTCATAGACATAAACCCATAGGAATCACTCTCTGCCTTTAAACTGTTTCTAACTGTTCCGTCATTTTTAGGAATATATTCCCCCTATTGCCTCAGCGTTTTTCATAGATGAGGTCTATCTTTTTCCCCTTTAAATTCAGTGGAAGTTTTGCCATTGAGTCTGAATATTTCAATCCATGTTTTTTGTTTTGTTTTTTAATTAGGACCGCTTTAGAGCCATAACAAAAAAATCATTACAATTAATGTACCCTAATTTTCCATGCACAGAATATCAGACAGCAGATTTCCTTATGGCTATGCATTACTTGAAATGATACTCTTTTTTTTTTCAAATTATTTGGTGTATGGATTGATCACTATCTATCATCTGTGAGTACTATTTTCAAAAAAATCTGAACAAAACAAAATCCTGATGGTATTTGTTTTTGTTCCCTGCTGCTTCCCCTGCTCCAGGCTGTCTGCATCAGAACTGTAGCATTTACTGTGCTCAGGTGTATTTCATATTCAGTTTCCATGAGCAGAGACAAACGTAACTTGGAAACTTTGATAATTCTCTGTGGATTTTCATACCAATAAAACTTGATTGCATAAATTTTCACAGAAATAAGAACAAAGCTGAATTGAAGTGTAGATGACATGAAATGAAAGGATAGTCAAATGAAAACATTCGCCACCATTTATGAAGCTGCAGTCTGAAACTTTGAGACTTTTTTTTGCTTCCCTCTTTTAACAATTTAGCAAATAAACAATGCATCTGTGACTCTAAAGTAGGGGTGGGCAATAATTTTCACTGGGGGGGGTCACTCCACAAATTTTGGTAAATTGTCAGGGGCTGCACATTTCTTATTAATGAAATTACATCACCATCTATTGCAGAGCTGGGCAAGATATTGCCTGTGGGCCAAATCCAGCCCACATAACAATTTGATCTGTTTGAGGACTGCAATTTAAAGGGTTTGTGGCTCCCGGCCCCACTGCTAATGCACTACCTGGCTCCTGCCTGGGACAGCTATTTAAAAGGCTCATATCTCCAGCCCTTGCCAGGGTAGCCCTGTGAACTGGGGCCACAAGCCCTTTAAATAGGGGTCTGCTGCCGGAGCCACCTCCTGGAAACTCTTTGGCACTGGCAGCAGGACATAAATAGTAAGAGGCCAGATGTAGACTACAGGCCAAATCAGGGCCGGCCCACAACATTTTGGCACCTGAGGCGGGGAGCTCAAATGACGCCCCCATGCCACCTCGCTTGGGCCAAAACTTTGAAAGGTCTCAATTCTGCCCTCTTCCTGTTCTACTCTTTTCATGGCACTCCACCATCTCTGTGCATCTAGAGCAGAGAGAATACATATGCACAAGCAGCAGACACAATTTTCTACACTCTGGGTCCTAGTGGCACCCCTTCCCCACAGTCTGGCACCTGAGGCGGCTGCCTCAGTTCGCCCCATGGTAAGGCCAGCCCTGGGCCAGATCAAATTGTTAGGTGGTCCAGATTTGGCCTGGAAGCCATATCTTGCCCAGCCCTGCTCTAAAGGCTTGTCTGCTTTGTGCATTATTGTGCACTATAGTGGTATAAATTCTAGTGCATACTAGGGGTCACACTAGTCTGTAGGGGCCCTACAGGCACACACTAGAAGTTCACTAGTGCATATTAATCAATACCTCCACTGGACACTTGCCACCTGCCAAAATATGACATCTTGAACCTTGCATCTTGACCTGTCCCATTGGGTTCCTGAACTGGCGTGGGGAGAGTGACCTGCTTCCAGTCTGGAAGTGCGGGAAAAATTTCTTCTCAATTCCCATTGCAGCAAGTGCAATGCCCATCACAAACTAAAAAACCCCAGCTCTGTGCTCATCTCACTTGAGGTAGTAGCTAATCCAAGAGGCTGAAAGAATAGGATTTATTAACTGGCCCCTGGGAAAGCAGAAGGCAACCATCGGTGCTGGAACTAGGGGTGCTGTGGATCCTGCCGTACCCCCTGGGCTTGAAGTGGTTTCCATCACTTTGGGTACATCTAGATAGCAGGGCTAAAGTCTGAATAAGCAACACAACTTCAGCTACGTCAATCATGTAGCTGAAGTCGAAATAGCTTAACTTGGCTTTTGGTGCTGTCTACACAGCAGGAAGTTGATGAACACTCTTCCTTTGACTTCCCTTACTGTTCGTGAAATGAAGGTTACCCTGAGTTGGAGTAAGGAGTCCTCCAGCTTGACAACATTTTGAAATAAAGGCTTGTTGTGTAGATATGCTCTTGGTTATTTCAGAATAACATGAGTTATTCTAAAATAATGCTGCTGTGTAGATGCACCCTAAGAGAGCTTAAAATTTGGTTCAGTGCTTCTCCTGCTATACACATTGTCCCAGCACCTCTGTGACCAATGGTTTACCTGGGCTCATGACCTTGCCCCAGCTCAGGTAATGCCTTCATTTCCATCACACTCAAGTCCTCTCCCACACTTCAAGGGAAGGGGACTCTCGTAAATGAGCCATACCCCTTTTTCCTACCAGGCCAGACACAGACTTCTGTGGGTGAGGGGTACTTCTGCATTGTAGTTGTGAGCACGCCTTATAAAAGTCTTTCAATTTCCTGGAGAAATGGGCATATTGCCGATGGCTGCTAATCCATAATGAACACAAATCATTTTGTTGTATGTTCTTTTAAGTGAGTTTATTCATGTAGTTTCTCCCTAAGAAAACTCTTAGGGATATAGGAAGATTAGTATCTAGAACATCTGTTTCCTATTAGCTAAGCCTATGAAAATTGGTTTTTTCCTCCCTGAGAGTCAGTTGCAATCCTCATGATCTTGAGCCTATACTTGCCTGCTTGCCTGCATTCAAGCTGAAGAGACCTGTAATTAGTTTGAAAATTAATATTTCCTCTTGAAAATGATTTGTCGAAAACATGCTGCCTGTGCACGCATGCATAAACATTACTACTTTTTTTCAAATATGACAAGATGGGTCAACTCATTAGGTTGGATCAAACAAAGCAGGAGTTACATATATTTCAGATACTATTTAACCAAAGCTGTTTCCTTCCTGGATTCTGCTACAAGATGTCAACTGCAGTTCCTCCCTGATGGTAAGTCATGCTCAAGTCAAGATATAGTAGAGCCACATAACCACAGGTCAAACAACAGCGGTAGTCCACGGCTGGCTGTTAAACCATTTAAAAGTTTATTATTCCACTGTGGCAGGGTCTGATTCAGCATTTCTGCAGTGAGGCTACTAAGGAGCTGTAAGAGGAATTTTAAAGTGTCCTTCTAGTGGGGTGAATTTTCTCTGTGATAGAGATACACCTAGTCACAGAAAAATGTACCCTGTGTTTTTTTTCCTGTGGGGATGAATCTTGCCTCATCTAGGCATTAAAATTCATCTATAGATGCTCTATTTAACTTGTTTTTGTCTTTGGAATGTTGGGTTGTGAACATGGTTGCCACTCAGTGAAAAACTTTTGAAAAACTAACTTTGATTTTAGTTAGCTGGATGTCCACTCGTGAGCGTGGCCAAATTTGTCATGGTCCTATAAAGTTGTTTACAGTCACTAGTCCTGGCTGTCAGTGTTCTGTGCTGTTATTTAGCACTAATTTACCCCTAACTATCTTATAAGAGCCCCGTAAGCAGTGGAAGCGTTGATAATGCTGCTGGACAATATTGACCTCCCGTTGGTTCAGCAAATTCTCTGGTTTGGCATCAGTCAGGTCCTGAGAGTTCAGGACTAGAGAGATTCAAGCTGTATTTCCACACAATGGCTTGCAGAGGAAGAGAAGGGGGAAAAAAGAGACAAAACATTTTTTGATATGACGGATTTGTAACATTCATGGGAGTGTTTAAACCCTTTTTCCAAACTAAAGGGAATCAAGCTATGAAAAGCTTCAAAAGCCAAAACAGGAAGATGCTCAGTGATGCAGTAGTTTATTACATAGTTCTTTCACTTGTGGAATCCTCACTTCAAATCCTCGTGCATGTTTAAATACATTGACACTAGTGGCCTCATTCTCCTTTGTGTACATTAGAGATGATGTGCACAATCTGACATGATTATCAGTCTCTGGTACGTGAGTTTCAGGAGTGGAAGATCAGTGCTGTTCAGCTGCAGAGAAAAGAGGAGGCTCATATAAGTAGAGTAAAATCAATTCTCGTTGTTACAGAGCCAGATCCACAGAGCTAAGTTCTGATTTTAGTATTTTTTGTAGATATAAAAACATGGATTCACTATTTATCATTGAACTAGAAGACTTACCCAGCATTGCCCAGGTTCTTCAGGGCAGGGGATAGAGGGGTTCAGGGCAGGGGGTGAGAATGGCTGCTGCCTTCTCTCTGGGCATGGCTCAGGGCAGTGGGGACCAGGCACCTCACCTGCTGGCTTCTCCACAGGGACTGACAGAGATTCCCTCCCTCTCCCATGGGCCCTCCTGGGGTAGGGGGGGGCTAGTAGTGTCTCCCTCCCTCCCTCTTGGCTCATCCCAGGGTGGAGAGGCCAATGGGGGCTTTCTCCCTTCTCCTGGTCCCTCCTGGGGCGGTGGTGGCTTTCTCCATCCCAGGGGAAGCAGCAGGGGCCATCTCCCTCCCTTCTAGCCCCTCCCAGGGTCAGGGGAGGAACCTAGAAAGTATGACTGAGGAAATCCAGGAAGAGGCAAAAGAGGCAGATGAGAAAAGGTGCCTGATACCAATGGGGAAAGAACCCAGTTTTGGATTTGTGGATACTCTGACATATCACCCTGCCAAAGGGTCAGGGAAGGAGAGGACGTTGGACATTTTTAAAGCCAATTATATGGGCACTGAAACGTCTCATACGATACCTGTCTAGGATAGCTATTGCACATTAAGTCTAGTTATCTTGTGCATTCTGTATTTTTTTTTATTTCATTACAATTATTTGTACAAATTCTTAGTACATTTTTCTATTACAACTCAGGTGGCTTTAGATTGCTACACGGACACAAGCAGACTGTTTTGGAGAGTTGACACAACTGTTAATGGCTAAGAATCAGTGAAGTTAGTGTGCAGGGAGCCTACGGAGCTTGAGAATTTGGATCAAAAGGGCATAAACTCAAGACTCCTCTCCCACAAGCTGTGTCAATGTCAGGGTTGTCAATCTCATGGCTGTGATACTCAAAGTGCAAGAAATACTATAATTATGAGAACAGAACTGAAGGGGCACAGAATGACTCCTATACGAGGCTCCCTTAATGCCATATCTCTGTACAAATCTTTCAAAGAATGTGGAGAAAATGTACCTGCCATTATAAAAATTCATTATGTTCTGGGTTTCATTGAACTGAACGCTGTAGGAGCTATGAGACATACCAAATCAAAGACCTTCCTGATTAGGCCTCCTGGGAGTAGGATTTTTTAACAGTGAACTGCTATCAGATTGACTGCATTGCTAACCATGTCTCTTGCACTTTCTACCCTTACTGGGCTAGTGAAATTAGAGAGCTCTTGGAATGGGTTTCACTGTGTGTGGCCTATTGTACTGTCAATATATGTGAGTTATTCCCATTAATAATAGTGTGAGTTACATGTACAAAGTTAAGGTAGAATACACCTTTTTGTGCTTTAAGGTAGGTTAAACTTAAAGAAGGAAAGTAGTGAAATGGCACTCCTTTGCGACAGCATATTGAAGTAGGAGTGTGCTGTTTCATATGGGAAATTGGCATTGTTTCATACATACAAATGTATATATTGATGAGAAATTAATGAATAAGTATGCAAATCAGCACAGTGAGGTTCAGGCCTTATTCCTTAATACTTTCCTTTTCTCCCCCACCCTTCATCATTCTTCATAAGTTGCAGTGACTTCAAAGTGAGTTCAGGCTCAGGAAGTTCCTATAATAATAATTCAGTAATACAAAACCATATTATTATTTATATTGCAGTGTTGCTTAGAGGGTTTGGGTTTCAGAGTTCTAGTCACTGTATAGACATAAAATAATAGTTCCTCTCTCAAAGGGTGTCAGAAATATATATCAATAGTACTCTATTAAAAGTATATACAAGTTTGGAAATTTTGCAGAAAGGTTTTTTTTTTTAAACACGGAATATAATGTTTTCAATTGACTTTTCCTTACAGGTGAAGAAACATCATGCAGAACAGATGATTTAAGGTTCTGTATGTATGTAGAAGGCGTTAAATAATATTGGTAAATGACTTTCTTTGAGCATGTTAACACATTAGTATACTGAAGTTTTTCTAAACATTAATTAGTACCATGAATGGCAGAAATTACCTTTTTCTTTCCTCAACAGATTAAAGTTGTCAAATTTCATTGCACTTCAACCCCCTTCTGATAATAAAAATTATTGCATGATCCCAGGAGGAAAGACCAAATGCCTGACTGCCCCAACATGTGAGTGTGTGTGCGTGCAAAGCTGAAGCCAAAGGGCTTCATTCTGAGCCCTACAATCCATTACTGAAGTCCTCAGGCTTTTGCTTTGGCCCCAGGAGGTGGAGCTGTGGTTGTGCTTTGGTACCAGATGGTGAGGCTTGGGCTTTTGCTTTAGCCCAGGGCCCCAGCAAGTCTAATGGCAACCCTGGTGACCCCATGTAAATAGGGTTCCAACCCACAGTTTGAGAACCGCTGCTCTAAACTTAACACTTGTCTGTGAGCTCGTGGAGTTTAGCTAAACATGTAATTTTTTAAAAAAAGTTCAGTGAAGTGGAGTAACTTTATAAACATGAAATTTTCAAGATTGCACTATTTAATTAATCTCTTCAGTTCTTATTTTAAATATAAATGTTACTTTCTATCAGAATAATAAAAGGCACAAGAATCTGTGTGTTTGTGAATTGGGATTAGTTTGCCAGGAAAGTAAGAGAAATTAAACTCAGTGAATTGATTGTTTCTGCCTTGAAAAGTAGTTTATTTAACAAACTTGGGAGTTTCCCAGTGAAAATGAAAGAAAAGGATTTATACCCTTTTCCTTAAGAAAAAGACTTGTGATAAATATGATCTTTGGCAGAAGATGACATAGAAGTAGCTTGATATAAGCAAAACTGAAGGAACTAAAATAAGATGAGCTTGGAAATTTAGTAAAATCAAAATCTGTCAAATGATGTAATATTCCACCTAATTCTACAAAGGATTAATTCTTCCACATATTCTGGTGTAAATGAGGAATAATTAAAGAATCATAGAGCCATAGGGTTAGAAAGGACTACAAAGGTCTAACCCAATAATTTTATTGAAGTCAATGGATTTCCACCACTGTAAAACCCATGGAATGGAAAGTTCTGTTAAATCTTACTTCAGGTTATCAAAACAAATGAATTTGTTTGCATTATCCTAGTCCACTTCATTGACAACCTCTGTTGTATGGAGATGCAGAACTTGATATAGAAAGTTATCAATCAGTATTGTAGTGAATTAACAAAGCAGCAGGGAAGCTTGCATGAATATATGAGCAGTGGCATTTTACTGGCACAGATGTTAGTGTACATTGCACACCAAAGTCATAAGCATGATAGTGGGTGGACACTGAAATATATATGAGCCCCTACATATGTTGGTGGTAAAAGTGCTTGCACAGTCATCCTTTAAGGGTACAAAAACTGTGCTATGTGACTTATATGACCAGTTTAGACACAGAGACACCTACTTGAATTGTTAACATCTGTGAGAAATTAAAACGTGTTTGAATCTGAGGAAACTGAAATCTTAAACAGAAATTCTAAGAGTTGAAAAAGACGCTAAAAAGTACATTAGTTGAACAAATTGCTTGCAAATTATTTTCTTAGCTTTTGATTAGCCACAGTATGTAAATTTTCTATGCACAATATATCATGTATTTTGCCATCATAGTATATCTAGCTTGCTTTCTCTTTAAAACTAGAATGCTCCTTCTTTCAGAGCATATCACACACACACGATTTTAAATTTTATGATTATTCTTATAAATCCTATATAAATATGTGGTGGTATTTTCAGAACAAAAACTGAAAAATCAGAATGCGGATCACCGTGAGGAGCACTGCTTTCATGCGATTATTGATAACTCCATGGTTAATCTTTCTAACACTAAGTACTATTTAATAGTGTGTTGCACTCAACCAAAGAATGTTTTTTAATGTTTTAATTCTTCAGAAGAAAAGAGCACAAAATAAAAGACTTAGCCTTGATAAAATTAACTAATAAAAACAACTATAGATGATGCAATATTAACATTGTGTCTTTTAGTTCTGTCAATCTCCACAAAAAGAAATTTAAAAATTAAAAATTGGGTCAGAAATTTAAAAAGTCCTTCCCCCCCATCACCCATACACTAAGTTATCTCAGTAGTTCATGCTGACCACCAGAGATGATTTAAGTATATGTTTAAATTCTTCACTCAGCTGGTAGGATTGGAGGTAAAGCAAACATAAAAAAAAAAAAAAAGGCTCCAGGAACTGCAGTGTGGGTAATCAGGCTGAGTGACTGAAGCAGCAGTCAAGAGCTGGGAAACAGAATCAAGGGTTGGAACCAGGTTATCTGAAGTTAGGGAAGGCAGGAACAGTGGTCTGAGGCAGGAATGAAGTTGGGACAGGGCTAGAACAATGTGAGGAATCAGGAACAAGGTGAGGAAGTAGGAACAAAGCAGATTAGAGTTTTATCTTGTTGTGCAGACAGGCTCTAGGTGTTTCTTCAAGTTTTAAATAGCATGTCTGGCCTAATCAGTATATTCCACAAGTCAGGGATTCTGAAAGTAGGATATCCAGAGATGCTTGGCCCCCTGAGACTTACATTCCATTGATCTCTGCCTTTTCAGAGCTGGAGGGATGCAATTTGGATACAGCAGTCACCAGGTACCCACAGATTCAGGTTCTAGACCTAGGGATTCTCCTGAGGGAGGAAGATCAAGGGAACAGTGATGAAAATACATGAATGAATAGAACAACTAAACAATAATAATAAGCTTTATTTTCTGGCCAGTCACCTGACCTATGCAAAAGGTTAATATCCACCTATTCCAGTGTTTATTTTTTCAGGGGGATAAGACAGGGTAATTTGTTCAAGACGAATGAAATGTTTATGAAATATAAGATATTATTTTCTTGATTTACACAATCAAATATTTGAAGTTCTGAAATCTTTCATTTTCCCTCTCACTTTTACATTTCTCACAGGACAGAACATTCAGAAATATAATCCCATTTCTGGGGTATTTCCATCTGAACTAGTAGCAGGAAAATCACAGTGGAGTACATGTTCTCATGAAACTTGCAGTATAATTCAGCAGATTCAAAATGGTGAGAGAGTTTGAATATACTTTCCTTAAACACTGGCACTACTATATGATCCAATCTATGTGTGAACAATGACAATTAAGGTTTACTCATGTCCATTCTGGGTGTATGAGTGCTCACTGTACTTCAATATTCTTATGTTATAGTCAGATATAAAAAGTAACACATCTCAATCATCAGGATGTATTATCTTCTAATATGAGATCACAATGCTTGCATTACCTATTAATGAGAATACACCATTCTTCACATTCAAGCTTATAAATTTCAGAGGGAGTATTTTGCTTTATATGAGTAATCATTTACCCAGGGAACAGATTGCTGATGATTATTTACAGCTCATTCACCACAGAATGAAAGCTGCACATATGACACTGTAACAGTAATTGATATAGTATCTCATCCCAATGGCAGTATCTTGCTTCCCAAGAGGTTAAAATTTTTAATAGTAACAGACCATGGGGAGCAAAGTATAAACCTAAATCATTTAGGACTAAAAATTAAATCATGATATCTTTCTAACTAATGTTATGAATCAAATCTGTGACTCGGTAATTATTGCTAGAAGCAAGAGAAAATACAGAGGTGTTAATTGTTTGAACTAATTACAATCTCCTTACAGGTATTAGAAGACATAATTTAAGACAGTGCTGAAGGGAAAGATTTAAAAATCTTGAAGAAAGACAGGCAAGGAAATTTAGTGTACATATCAACTTGACAGTGCAGATGCCTACAAGATATAATGCTCAAACATTATGAAGTATTTAAAAGGGCATGAAAGAGAAAAATATTACCTTTCCTTTTCTTTTCTTTGTTCAGCAGCTGTTTATCTTTAAGGTCACTCACATGCATCATTTAGAGTTTCTTTCACTTCACAAGAGACAATGCTAAGAGACCACCTACTTGCCAATGTGAGAGAAAAAAACTTGAAAACTTAGGAATGTACACTCGGTTGGCAAGACGACATTATTTTCCCTCAAATTTCTTGGGCATGTGGGCAACAAATAGGAAGAGCTTAAGGTGATGCTCTAGGAAAGAAAACCTAACAGAGAAGCCAGGTCTACAATGGTAGAGAAAATTGTTGTAAGATACACAATTCCAACTATGACAATTGAGTAGCTGGAGTCAACATACCTTACATTGATTTTCTGAGGCACCCCCAAAGCAGGAGGCCAACAGGAAAACTCTTCTGTCAACTTCCCTTACTCCTTGCAACTGTAAGGAGTACCACAGTCAACAGGGACACCTTTAGAGTTCGATTTACCAGATATCTACTAGACCCGGTATTTGAATCCCAAAAGATTGATTGACAGAGTGTCGATCCTCTGATAAGTATGGACAAACCCAGAAATGTTAAGCTCAATCAGACTACCAGAATATTAATTTTCATAACTCTCAGGGGTGAAATATTGAACTTTGTTACTCCTGTGAAACTCTGAGTTGCATATGGTGTATTCATTAAACACATGCTTTAATGCTTTCCTGAATTGTGGCCTAAACTAGAATAGCATGTACATAGGTATAACTAGAAATACTCAGTTTTTATTTACATTTATTTTATCCTTGTTGTTTTTTATTGAAATCAAAACATTTAAAAAATCAAAAAAATAATTTTGAAAAAAAAATCAATGGAAGAAACGATTTCTTCATTTTTGTTCAATAAACTCAAAATATTTAATTTCAATAAAGTAAAAACATTGTGCCAACTATTGTTTTGAATTATTAATTTGATTTTATATTATATATTTGACATTGTTTCAGTGTTTCTGGTTTTTTAATTTCACAGAAAAAAATGGCATTATGATCTAAAAATATTAGAAATTTTGTTCAGAATGTTACAATTTCCCACGGAATGGAAATTCTATTTTCCAGCAAACTCTAGATATAATAGAACCACTTGTGGTCCAAGGTATGGTAGAGAAGACAGTATTTTATTGTACATAAACTGCAAGAGATAATTAAGGAAATTGAAATAAACAGTTACCTGCTGTGTACAGAAGCCTAAATCAGGATAAAGAAGTTGACATTTTTGATTGTTTGTGTAACACATTAAAGACAAGAATGAAATTAGAGAAATAATGTTGGACTTAATATTTTCTAGAAAGGGGATGATAATCAGAAACATGGAGGGGAGAAGAACAAAGTCATAGTCACTCCTATTATAAAACATTAACTTCCAAAGCTAGCAGTTAATGAAAAAGAAGAATATTCAATCCAACAATTGCTATTTACGGCCCTGGTTCAGGAAAATGCCTACTGATGTACTTAGGTCCTATCCTATTCTGCACACCTCTTAAACACTTGTATAAATGCCATTTGACAGGATTTAGGCATATGTTTAAAGTTAAACATGTGCTTATCTGCTGTCCTAAATTGTAGCCTAAGTAGCTAAAGTACAGCTGTACATTGTTTATTTACCATTTTAGGCTGTTCAACATTAAAAAGTGGAAATTGTTGAGATTTGCACATCATGTCAAAATTTTTAGTAGGCTTCATTATGTGCATATTTGATTCTAGTATCCTGCCAAGTAAAATTATAACTCGAATCATAATGAAAAATATTAACTTCTTTATAAATAGCCAAAGCAGATCTGAGGGGAAGTTAAGAAAATTAAAACTAGGTTATGTGCACAACATATTCTGCTTAAAGAAAAGGGCAACAATTGCCCTTGGAGGGAAGGATAACGACATCAAAGTTTTGGCAACCTCTCTACGCAAGCCACAGGAACCAGCTAATTTGCTACTAAAATGTCGCCACAAGCATGGTTCCCCCTTTTTAATTAAAAGTACTGAATGTGCTTGTACCATTGTATTTTTTTGAAAGTGTTCTTAGAACATGGACTAGTACACCAATATTGAGAAGCAGCTTTTTCATAGAATGATCATAGAAATATGGGGCCTTTTGTATAAGAGGGGTGGAGTTGTTTTTCTTTAACTGTGTACCTTTTCCATACTTGTAGGCTGCATCTAAACTGGCATGATTTTGCGCAAATACTTTTAACGGAAGAGTTAGTTAAAAGTGTTTATAGAGAAATGCTCTATACTACTGGCATGTGCCTTTGTGCAAAAGATTTGCTTTTGCGCAAAAGCATCCGTGCCAGTGTAGACGCTCTCTTCTTAAGAAAGCTCCGATGGCCATTTTAGCCATCGGGCTTTCTTCGCAAGAAATTAACGTTGCTGTCTACACTGGCCTCTTGCGCAAGTATACTTGCGCAAGAGGGCTTATCCCTGAGCGGGAGCGTCAGAGTATTTGCGCAAGAAGCACTGATTTTGTACATTACAACGTCCGTGTTCTTGTGCAAATACTCGCAGCCAGTATAGACAGGAGGCCAGATTTTGCGCAAAAGCAGTCGCTTTTGCGCAAAATCTTGCCAATGTAGACACAGCCGTAGTGTTTGTGCTTTTGTTTGCTATTGCTATGATTAGCATTTGGTACGCTGCAACTACCAAACTTTATGTTCCCAATATGTAGATGGTTTTCTGGCTATATTCTTGACAGCATATGCTTAGTAACTGTTCTGTACCATTAAGAAGAGTTATATATTTTATACATCATTACATCAAGTGTGAAGAGCTTGACTCTGAGATTGGCTAACGTCGTGCATTTATTTTTGTGTTTTATTCTCTTTATGGCTCCAGCCCCATTCCACCCCTCTCACATTACTTTTGTTGGGGACTAATCTTATGAGTAGCTGAGTAATAACTCTGTGAAAGTAAGGTATGGAAAAAGAGGATTCTCAGTAGCTCTCAGAAGGCACTCAGGATCATTCAAAAACCCTTGGACTACGTCCACACTACAAGGTTTTTGTTAAAAAATGGCCATTTTTGCGCAAAAACCAGCGGAGCGTCAACACCTCAAGCGCGCTTTTGTACAAGAAAATTGGCAGAAGAGAAGGCTTTTTGTGCTACGGTTATTTCTCTGTCCATGAGGAATAACTCCTTTTTGTGATACAGCTCTTGAGCAAAAAGGCAAGTGTGGACACTGATTGCTCCCCTGTTACCTCCTCCCAACTTCTGGCAATCAGAGGCTAAGCACACCCAAAGAATTACTTTATATACTCCAATATAAGCCCATTTGTTTATAAGCCAACCCCCCCAAACTTACAGAGGAAAATATGGTAAAAAGTCACTGACCTGTTTATAAATCAAATCCAGAGTACAGACATCCAGTTCCAACTCCTCAGGGTCAGCTTCAGCATGGAGGCTCTCAGCTGAGCTTTTAGTACTTCCTAAGCCAGGGGAAGCAATGCCTGCTGAAGAAAGCTCATTGTTAAAGTGTTAAGTGTTATCAGTTAAGTGTCTGTCAGCTGAGAGACTTTGTGCTAGCAGCTAGCAAGTCCTTCAGCATGCATTGTTTTGTGCGGCTTGGGAAGAACCCATTCATAAGCCAATCCCCGCTCTTCACAGCGGGATTTTTTTCCAAAAAAAGTTGGCTTATGAACAAGTATATATGGTAGGTTGTCTCTCTGGCCATCTTGGCTAATTGCCATTATGGACGCATCCCCCATGACCTTATATCATTCTTTTTTTAAACCTCGTTGGGGCCTTTGCAGCATCCCTGATAATGAGTTCCACAAGTTGGTTATGCATAATACAAAGAAGTACTTCCTTTTGTTTATTTTAAACTTACTGCTTATTAATTTTGCTGGGTGACCCTTGTGTTTTGTGTAAAAATAAATGACAATTTCTTATTCACTTTATCCACACCATTCATAATTTGCAAACCTCTATCATATCCCCCCTTTCTTGCCTCTTTTCCAAGTTCAACTGTCCCAGTTTTTTAAATCTCTCTTCACATGGCTATTGTTCCATCTTCTTAAACCTTTTTTGCCATTCTCTGTACATTTTTTCAATTTTAATATGTCTTATAGTGATGTGTGGGTGTGCCATGAATTTATAGAGTGACATTATGGGTATGGCTAGACTGCAAGTTTTTTGTCGGGAAAAGGTACGCAAAATGCGCTCCGCATTTTGCATACCTTTTTCTGATTCTTTTGTTGGAAGAGGCTTTTACAACATTTGGCCCGTCTAGATTGGGCCAAATGTCAGAATCCCCCCCCCCCTTTTCAAATCCCCCTTCTTCTTTGTAGAATGAGGAATACAGGGGCTTCTGAAAGAACGTGTTTGCTCTTCCGCCAAAAAAAGCAGAAGAGCAAACGCGTTCCCTGGAGGCAGCGGAGTTTTTTTGGGATACCTCTGGTATCCAGAAAAAAACCCACAGTCTAACCGTACCCCCTGGATATTTACTGTTTATCATATATTCCTTTCCTTTCCTAATGGTTCCTAGCATTCTGTTAGCTTTTGTGATTGGTGCTGTAAATTGATATTTCCAGGGAACTATCCATAGTGACCTCACAGTCTGTTTCTTGATCTGTCAACAGCTAATATAGACCTCTTCATTTTGTGTGTGTAGCTGGGATTATGTTTTCCAATGAGCATTGTTTTGTATTTATTAACATTGATTTTCATCTGCCATTTTGTTGCCCAGTTTTGTGAGATCCCTTTGTTACTCTTCACAATCTGCCTTGGACTTAACGATCTTTGAGTAATTTTGAATCATTGATGCTTGCATCAAATGAACACATATGTTGCCTACTCACAAGGGAAGTAATCATACCCGATGCATTCAATGTGATAAGCTGGATAGCTCTCATAGGAAGTTAATGAGTAATTTAAGCTGCAGAGGTAATGGGAGACTTGGCTGACAAAGTGCTATGAACAATGTAAGAGTATTTTTGCAAAGCTCTATTCAATAGGGCTTTAAGCAATGCCCCTTGATCCCTGATAAGAATACAATTTGGGGCCCAAACCTGCACATAACTACTTCTTCACGTTGTGCTGTGAAAGGAAATAGGATTACTAACATGAGTGAAGCCTGCTAGAATGAGGAAAGGCTGCAGAATCAGGCACTTTACAAGGATGGCTATGATGGCTATCAGCTCATTTTCATTGTTGTTTTTTTTAACAGAGCTTGTTCTACTGTCCCCAACAGTCACCCACTCTCCTCTGAAACACTGTACATTGTTTTTCACTTTTAGAGAATTGTATGTTTATTTTTTAATCCGAATGCCCAAAATGTTTTATCTGCTGGTTTATACATTTCTTAAATAGCTGTGGCATTGAATCAATGATCTCTTTTCAGCAGTTGTGCTCATTGCAGAACATTCCCCCTAGATTGTGACATCATAATCCAATCCATAGCCACCTGCAAAAGTACCAACAATTCTACTTTACCGAGGAGGCAAATTTTCATGTTAATGAAGCCACAATGAAGTATCATGGCTTGCAGGCATAAAATAAACCTTAGTTTAAGCAGGCAGAATAAATTGACTTAAATAGCTGTACATTTCTGAAAATCAGGGAATTCTTGAAATGTGATCATTGTGTTTAAAATACATTACTGTGGATAGTGAAAATATATTATTTTTACTTATAATAGCAAGCCAAAAGTCATATATAAAACATTTTAAGGAAGGCAAGGTTAGTTCCCAAATTGAAATATAAAATAGTACTTTGTAAATCATGTCCCTTTCCGGAGGTTTTTACATGTTACAATAGATCTCTCTTAGTTTCAATTATCTTTCAATACTTACCGCAAATTTCTCTTGAAAAACATTTTCTTGGACAGCTAGTTGCACCTCAACTGAAGTAAGATAAATCGTGTTAGATATCACAAGTGACACTTTGTGTATCTGTAATATTGTCAAAAAAGAAGCACCTTTAATCTGCAATGCTGGCATGATGAAATAGCAGCAAAGCAGGTTTTAATAGAACAGCAACCTAACACTTGTCGAAACAAGTGCATCAATGTACTATGACAGCTTCTGATTAAAAATATTGATTAATCCTGTATCTCACTTTCAGAGCTGGAGAATTATGGGAATTTGCTGGAATCCTTCAAACATATCTATTTTGTAATTTCTCAAGGCAGCAACAGCACCCTAAAATCAAAAGCCAATGTAACTGTAGCTATGGATGAATTTAGCCTCAGTGTTTTTTATATCACCTTTTGATTTTATTTATGTTACTAGTCTTAGGAAAACTATGTAGTTATGTTCTTATACTATATAGATTTCCAATTGAAATAAGAATAATAATATACTCTATATCGGGGAGGGCAAGAGGCTACAGACGGACTGGATCCAGCCCACAAAGCCACCGGATCCGGCCCGTGGCTGCCTCGCCAGATCCCTTAGGCAGAGAACAGCTCACCCTTTAAAAAGCCAGCTGTTCTCTGTTATGAATGGCTGGGGAGGAAGGAGGGAGACTTCTTATGCTGTTCCCACCCCGCCCCAGCAAAATCTCTTAGCTCCCATTGGCCAATCTCTCATTTTCCAGCCAATAGGAGCTGAGAATTTTTGCTGGGAGAAGAGGCAGTGTAGAAAGCCTTCTCCCTCCCTCCTCAACTTCCTCCTCCTCCTCTCTCCCCATTTGGAATGTGGCAAGGTGATAGGGAACAGCCAGCATGTATTTGTAAAGAACAAATCACGTCAAACCAATCTGATAGCTTTCTTTGATAGGATAACGAGTCTTGTGGATAAGGGAGAAGCGGTGGATGTGCTATAGCTAGACTTTAGTAAGGCGTTTGATACGGTCTCGCATGATATTCTTATCAATAAACTAGGTAAATACAACTTAGATGGGGCTACTATAAGGTGGGTGCATAACTGGCTGGATAACCGTACTCAGAGAGTAGTTATTAATGGTTCACAATCCTGCTGGAAAGGCATAACAAGTGGGGTTCCTCAGGGGTCTGTTTTGGGACCGGCTCTGTTCAGTATCTTCATCAACAATTTAGATATTGGTATAGAAAGTACTTTTATTAAGTTTGCAGATGATACCAAGCTGGGAGGGGTTGCGACTACTCTGGAGGATAGGGTCATAATTCAAAATGACCTGGACAAATTGGAGAAATGGTCTGAGGTAAATAGGATGAAGTTTAATAATGACAAATGCAAAGTGCTCCACTTAGGAAGGAACAATCAGTTTCATACATACAGAATGGGAAGCGACTGTCTGGGAAGGAGTATGGCAGAAAGGGATCTAGGGGTTATTGTGGACCACAAGTTGAATATGAGTCAGCAGTGTGATGCTGTTGCAAAGAAAGCAAACATGATTCTGGGATGCATTAACGGGTGTGTTGTGAGCAAGACACGAGAAGTCATTCTTCCGCTCTACTCTGCACTGGTTAGGCCTCAGTTGGAGTATTGTGTCCAGTTCTGGGCACCGCATTTCAAGAAAGATGTGGCAAAATTGGAGAGGGTCCAGAGAAGAGCAACGAGAATGATTAAAGGTCTAGAGAACATGACCTATGAGGGAAGACTGAAGGAATTGGGTTTGTTTAGTTTAGAAAAGAGGAGATTGAGGGGGGACATGATAGCAGTTTTTAGATATCTAAAAGGGTGTCATAAGGAGGAGGGAGAAAACTTGTTCTTCTTGGCCTCTGAGGATAGAACAAGAAGCAATGGGCTTAAACTGCAGCAAGGGAGGTTTAGGTTGGACATTAGGAAAAGTTCCTAACTGTCAGGGTAGTCAGACACTGGAATAAATTGCCCAGGGAGGTTGTGGAATCTCCATCTCTGGAGATATTTAAGAGTAGGTTAGATAAATGTCTATCAGGGATGGTCTAGACAGTATTTGGTCCTGCCATGAGGGCAGGGGACTGGACTCGATGACCTCTTGAGGTCCCTTCCAGTCCTAGTATTCTATGATTCTCTCATGCCCAAAGTGCAGCCACATGGAGCAGCCTGCAGCAGTCTGCCTCAAATTTCTGCTGGTAAACTCCTCCCAGCAAGAGCCTGCATCTGGCACCCCAGCCCTTCCCCAACCCTCTGCCCCTCTCTCCACATACCCCAAACCTCTGCCCCCCTCCTCCACCCACACCCCCTCCCAGATCTGGCACCCCAGTCTCCTTCCCCAGATCACAATCCTCTCCTACCCTAGGTCACATCCCAAAATCCTGCATCCCAGTCCCCTGACCTAGGTCACAACTGCCTCTTTCACCCAAACTCCCTCCCAGACTCCATTCTCCCCTCCTGCACCCCAGTCTCTTACCCCAAGCTCCCTTCTGCACTAACCTCCATCCTAGGCCCTGAAATTCCTCCATTAATATCCTAGGGTATGTCTACACTAGCTCGTTAGTTCGAGCTAGGTAGGCAAATGAGGGCAACCGGGAGTTGCAAATGAAGCCCGGGATTTAAATATCCCGGGCTTCATTTGCATGTTCCCGGGCACCGCCATTTTTAGAGGTTTAACGGGCTTCATTTGCAACTCCGGTTGCCCTCATTTGCCTACCTAGCTCGAACTAACGAGCTAGTGTAGACATACCCCTAGAGAGTGAGGCCCTTGACCACTTTCCAAAATCTTGGAGTGGCACCCCCCTTCAAAAATTATTGTCCACCCATTCTCTATACAATAACTGTTAGTGTTGTAGATACAACTGTATGCATATACTAGTGTTTCTCTGCTCCCATAATCAATATATAAGGATATTCTTTCCATCAGTAGAGATGTTACTCTCAAAGAATTGATCTAAAAAATGAGATGTGGCTATGAGAAGAAAGTCCTGGTGTGATGGAATTCAAACATCTGCAAAGGCCCAAATAGGCATGACTTTTAATAGGAGTTGAATACCTAACTAACCTCTGACTTTGAAAATCTCCCTCTAAACCTCAAAATGACTTGTACTCCTGAGTTATACAGACATTTTTGGAAAAGCCACTCTCAAAGTTTTGATATGAATTTAGGGGCCTAGTTTTAGGCATCAGTTAAATCTTAGTTGAATAGTTCTTACTCTCTAGCTACTTTTAAAATTGCTTGTCTCCCTTCAAAGCTCTTGTAAAAAAAAGAAAATCTCTCAATTCTCATGGCAAAAAATTACAAGTTTTTGGTAGGAAAATGTTGATGGAACTTTTTTTTCAAGTTTTGAGTATTTGTTTTTATTCTGGTAATTTATAGAAGAGCAAAGGAAATCACTATTCATAGATTTCACCATCTCAGCTCGGCTTTTGGCGCTGTCTACATAGCAAGAAGTTGAAGGAAAAACACTCTTCCTTTGACTTCCCTTACTCCTGTGAAATGAGGGTTACAGAAGTTGGAGTAAGAAGCTCGTTTTTTTGAAATAACATGAGTTATTTCAAAATAAGCATGCAGTATAGACATAGCCTAAGGTGCCACAGGACTATTTGTTGTTTTTAAAGTTGCAGACTAACACGTCTACCCCTCTGAGACGATTCATAGAGATCTTTTTGAGAAATGACAATGGCAATTAAAATAGCCTTTTGTGAAATGTGGGCTATTTACAGAAAGGTTTTGAAAACTAACAATGTAAAATGCCCAGGGAAACTCTTTGAACTGTATGTTCTTAGGTTATGTACCAGTATATATATTTTAAAGAGTGTTTAATTCTGAGCTAGCACACAGTGTTTCTTCAGTGCAACAAGTAGTCATGTGGAGAGACCATTATATTAGTTCTGGTGTGAGCGAATGTTGAATAGCAGTTGCCAGTCATTTCAAGAGAGTGTTATAGTCTTGATAGCACAATTGAACCACTGGGAAAATGAACCATTTTGACTACAGAATGACTTAAAATGTGAATTATCATTTGTCTCCCTTTCTTCTGTCTCTCTAACTTGACATGTTACTTTTGGAAAACGAAGGGCTATTGGAGGAATAATTCTAAAGGAGGAAGTTAGAGGAGGTTAATGATGAAGAGATTTGTGAGGACAGAATAGGTGAGTCCATTACTGATTATAATGAATGTAAAAGTCACCTAGGATTCCTGATGAGTCTCTCAAACTCACATTATATTTCACTTTCTACAATTTATAAATGAAAATTGTGATGATTACTTAAATTTTGCATGTGTGTGTGTGTAAAAGTGCTGCAATTGGATAACTTTGTACTAGAAGATAAAATGACAGTACTATGCAGCCCATGTTCAGATAGCATATTTTAAAATTGTGTTTTTTGTCAGAGGAAGAGTTTTACAAATACAAAACCTTATATGAATATAAAACCATAGCTACTATACTGTAACAAGGAATTAAAAATGTATTTTAAATTGTATTGTTAATTTTAAGATTGTAGCTCAATAGAGCAATTACTGAAAAATGACTATCTGTTTATAAGTGATCAAGGTAATAGCAGTACGAGTAAAATAAGTATAAAATAATCATAACATTCTGAAAACCCTTTGGATAATGTATTTTAGGTAAAATTGCTAATAATTACAGGTTGGACCTCCCTGGTCCTGCACCGTTGGGACATGAGCTGTCCCAGATCAGGAAATTTACAGGATCAGGGAAGGTCAATGCTCCCTTGCTTGGCTGTCCTGCTGACGACTCCTTTCCCTAGTGGCTCCCGAGGCTGGGGCTCCCAGGCCTGCCACTGCCCCACTAAAGCTGGCCCGGTGGGTGGCTGCATTGGGTGGTTTCCAGGGGTTCCCCAGCCAGGGCCGCCTGGCCACCACCAGCCCCGCTACCTCCGGCAGTTCCTTGGGGTCTCCCAGCCCCTGGCTGTTGCTGGCTCTTCTGCTGCCGAGGGTTTTCGAGGGTTCCCCAGCCACTGCCGGCCCTGCTGCCAGGTTCTCTCTGGCCCCCTGACCCCACTGACAATGGGGGTATCCCGGTTAGGGCTGAGGCTCCCCGATGCTGCCTGGCCCCACTGATGCTGGGGTTCCCCTGCTAGTGCCGGGATTCCCTGGCTACTGCTGGGGTTCCCCAGCCAGTGCTCCTGAGCCGCTGCCTGGCCCCACTGCCACTGGGGGTTTCGTGGTCAGGGCTGCCTGGCCATCCCAGTCCCACTGCTGCAGCGGTTTCCCAGGGTTCCTCGGCTGTCATTGGCCCCACTGCCAGGTACTCTCCAGCCGCTTGACTCCACCTTAAACTGGGGTTCCCAGTGGAAGGGAGGCTCCCTGATGCCACCTAGCCCCTCTGATGCCAGGGTTCCCTTGCCTAGCTGCTGCTGGCATAGCCAGGACTCAGCAAACCCCACATTCCCTTGGATGGCTCCCACTCCTGGGGCTCTTTGATCCAGCAATATCCATTCCAGACCATGGATGTTGCTGGACCAGAGAGTCACGGATTTGGGAGGTTCAATCTTTATAAAGAATATAATTTCAATGCATGAATGCAGAACTAAGCCATAACTTAATTTTTTATTAATCAAATTCTAGCTAAGGAATGTTACCTAATTTCACTGGAGACCAACCCAGCGTTATACTTATATTGATTTATTCAATGCTGCTATTGGATCAAATGAAAAGGGAACGAAACTCCACACACACGTACACACATTCACACACTCAGCCACTCAGATGCTCATACACTTACACACGTGACGAATTGCCATGTATTCTCTCAGCTCTCTTCTCTTTATTGAGCTGGGTGGCCCCTGTCATGTACACTGAGTTCTTTTTCTGTGTCCATCACCGACAGGCCCACCCAGGCCTTATTTTCCTCATGCATATTAATTCCTTCTTCTCATCTTCACTGCACCTCTGTTTCTTGTCTTTCTCATGTGCAAGTGAGGATTTCATCAGACCGCACCTAGCCCCTGGCTCCTCTCCACAAAGGCACAGACATTCCCCTATTCACACCACTTACACACACTCATGTACTCCCTTGTCACAGGATAGAATGTTACAGAGCTTAAAGATCGTACAAGCAATAGCTGGAAGTTACAAAGCTTGTAAGAAGTTACAGAACTTGAACCATCACATGAAAGTTTCATGGCTTACAATAGAAACAGATATATCTTAGAACACCTGAGAGTTACATAGCTTACAACAGCAGAGAGCCACGTGACTTGCAATGGCTGAAACTGACATGACTTATAATACAAAAACGAACATCTCTTTCATTCACATTATACGGGATTGGGCTGAGGTTTTACACAACAAGGTAGATCTAGTTATTTAATTTGCAAAGCTTTCAAGATTAAAATTGAGTCCCCCTATTACTTCTAACTTACTACTTTTATATTACTTTTTGGATCATAGCATTTTAATACAAAATATAAATAAGAAGCTATACAAAATTCCTTTTTATATTCATCAGCTTATTCAATTGAAAAGCCAATGGCATTAGGCCCCTATTGAGATCATAAGTAAATACAAACATATTACTTTCCAGATAATACCAAAATCTGCTAACAGAAAAACCCTGTAATGCTGTCAGAACTGCTTTTTTTCTGTCAATCAAATTCCAACTAAATTAGAGCAACATATATTCAACAAAAAAGCATACAAGATTCGGCTCTTATTGATTTATTGATGACTATATGCAAATATGCAGTTTTCACAGAGAGTCAAACGGAAGTAAACTTACATGAGAAATTTCCAGTAAGGATACCATCAGTGCAAGATTCTCATATGCCTTCAGGGGAAGTCACGTGGGAAACTCATTTCAACTCTTAAGTCTTCTTACCCTTTGAGACACCCAAGCTGGAGTTAGGGCTCAGTCACACTGCGCAGGCCCGAACTCAGGCACCTCAAATACTGAGGGCTTTCCATTCTGTTTCTTCTCAGTACTGTCAGTGACAGAGCTCCCACCCCTGAGCTGCCCACGGGTTATTGGTTCTTGGTTCCAGCTTTTACAAACACAATTTTCCTGAGTCCATGTGGCTACATCTGTTTTTTTCTGTGTGTCGCTTTCAACATTGATATTACTTCTGTGTGTCTTTCTTTAGGTTCAGATGGCTCCAATCAGAGAAGTCACCAATTTCCCAGTATAGGCTCCGAGAAGAACATTGATGGGACACCTCATGTTGCATGGCCTAACGTTGCATGGAATAAGCTTTCTTGCCTTCCAGGTGCAGCATGGGCTTTAGTTTGGCAAGAGCAGATGTTCTGGTGTGAGCTCCTCTTGTTCCTCATGAGACACTACATTATTGCAACCAAATAAGTGGCACTCAGTGTATTTGCAATATTGAAGTAATCTTAACACAGATGTTAATGTAATGTGGCTTGCCAGAAGTCTCCGAACATGGGTGCTTCAATACAGATGAGCAGCTCAGGGCTTGAGAATGTTTCTTCATGTTCCCAAGGGTTGATGTTGTCAAGAACATCAGTGTGGAGGAACAGCTCAAACATCTAGACCTCTTCCTCATGCAGTCCCTGTTCAACACATGGAGATCTCCTGACAGCTGCTTACCCATGATGTAACATGGAAATCCCACTGGCACCTCCAAACCTGGTGGAATGAGGAAAATCTGTGGGACACAATCATACCGGGATATAAAATATATCGAAAGGATAGAGCAGGCCGGGTGGGTGGCGGAGTAGCACTGTATGTGAAAGATAATGTAGAATCAAATGAAATAAAAATATTAAATGAATCAACATGTTCAATAGAATCGCTATGGATAGTAATTCCATGCTCCAAAATAAGAAATTAGCAGTAGGGATATATTACCGACCACCTGACCAGGACAGGGATACTGACATTGAAATGCTGAGGGAGATTAGAGAGGCTACCAAAACAAAGAACTCTATAATAATGGGGATTTTAATTACCCATATTGACTGGATACATGTCACCTCAGGAAGAGAAGGAGATAAAATTTCTCAATGGCTTAAATGACTGCTTCTGGAGCAGCTGGTGCAGGAACTCACAAGGGGAGAGGCAATTCTCGATTTAGTCCTGAGTGGAGCGCAGGATCAGGTCCAGGAAATAACTGCTACAGGACCGCTTGGGAATAGTGACCATAATATAATAACATTCAACATTCCTGTGGTGGGAAGAACACTCAGCAGACCAGCACCCTGGCATTTAATTTCAAAAAGGGGAATTACACAAAAATGAGGAGGTTAGTTAAACAGAAATTAAAAGGCACAGTGACTAGAGCCAAATCTCTGCAAGCTGCATGGAAACTTTTTAAAGACACCATAATAGAGGCCCAACTTAAATGTATACCCCAAATTAAAAAACATAGCAAGAGACCTAAAAAAGAGTCACCGTGGCTTAACCACCATGTAAAAGAAGCAGTGAGGGACAAAAGGCATCTTTTAAGAAGTGGAAGTCAATCCTAGTGAGATAAATAGAAAGGAACATAAACACTGTCAAATCAAGTGTAAAAATGTAATAAGAAAAGCAAAAAAGATTTTGAGGAACAGCTAGCCAAAAACTCAAAAGAAATAACAAAATGTTTTTAAGTACATTAGAAGCAGGAAGCCTGCTAAAAACCTGTGGGTCCCTAGGCGATCGAACTATAAAGGCGCAATCAAGGACGATAAAGCCATTGCGGAGAAACTAAATGATTTCTTTGCTTCAGTCTTCACGGCTGAGGACGTTGGGGAGATTCCCAAATCTGCACCGTCCTTTGTGGGTAATGAATCTGAGGAACTGTCCCGGATTGAAGTGTCATTAGAGGAGGTTTTGGAACAAATAGAAAAACTTAATGTTAACAAATCTCCAGGACCGGATGGCATTCATCCAAGGGTTCTAAAAGAACTCAAATGGGAAATTGCTGAACTATTATCTGTGGTTTGTAACCTATCCCTTAAATCGGCTTCCGTACCAAATGACTGGAAGGTAGCCAACGTGACACCAATATTTAAAAAGGCTCTAGAGGCGATCCGGGCAATTACAGACCGGTAAGTCTAACTTCAGTACCGGGCAAATTAGTGAAACAATAGTAAAGAATAAAATTGTGAAGCATGTAGAAGAACATAATTTGTTGGACAAAAGTCAACATGGGTTCTGTAAAGGGAAATCCTGTCTTACTAATCTATTAGAGTTCTTTGAAGGGTGAACAAACATGCGGACAAGGGGATCCAGTAGATATAGTATACTTAGATTTCCAGAAAGCCTTTGACAAGGTCCCTCACCAAAGGCTCTTGTGTAAATTACATGGCCATGGGATAAGAGGAAGGTCCTTTCTTGGACTGAGAACTGGTTAAAGACAGGAAACAAAGGGTAGGAATAAATGGTAAATTTTCAGAATGGAGAGGGTAACTAGTGGTGTCCCCCAAGGGTCAGTCATAGGACCAATCCTGTTCAACTTATTCATAAATGATCTGGAGAAAGGGTAAGCAGTGAGGTGGTAAAGTTTGCGGATGATACCAAACTGTTTAGGATAGTCAAGACAGAAGCAGACTGTAAGGGACTCCAAGAAGATCTCACCAAACTGAGTGATTGAGCAACAAAATGGCAAATGAAATTTAATGTGGATAAGTGTAAAGTAATGCACATCGGGAAAAATAACCCCAACTATACGTACAGTATGATGGGGCTAATTTAACTACGACAAATCAGGAAAGAGATCTTGGAGTTATCGTGGACAGTTCTCTGAAAACTTCCACACAGTGTGCAGCGGCGGTCAAAAAGGCAAATAGGATGCTAGGTATTATTAAGAAAGGGATAGAAAATAAGACCCAGAATATCTTACTGCCCCTGTATAAAACTATACGCCCACATCTTGAATACTGTGTACAGATGTGGTCTCCTCACCTCAAAAAGATATTTTGGCCTTGGAAAGGGTTCAGAAAGGGCAACTAAAATGATTAGGGGTTTGGAACAGGTCCCATATGAGGAGAGGTTAAAGCGACTGGGACTTTTCAGTTTAGAAAAGAGGAGACTGAGGGGATATGATAGAGGTGTATAAAATCATGAGTGGTGTGGAGAGTGAATAAAGAAAAGTTATTTATTAGTTCCTAAATAGAAGAACTAGAGGACACCAAATGAAATTAATGGGTAGCAGGTTTAAAACTAATAAAGAAAGTTCTTCTTCACACAGCGTGTAGTCAGCATGTGGAACTCCTTGCCAGAGGAGGCTGTGAAGGCTAGGAATATAACAGAGTTTAAAGAGAAGCTAGATAATTTCATGGAGGTTAGGTCCATAAAGGCTATTAGCCAGGGATAAAATGGTGTCCTTGGCCTCTGTTTGACAGAGGCTGGAGAGGGATGGCAGGAGACAAATCGCTTGATCATTGTCTTCGGTCCACCCCCTCTGGGGCACCTGGTGCTGGCCACTGTCAGCAGACAGGATACTGGGCTAGATGGACCTTTGGTCTGACCCGGTACGGCCGTTCTTATGTTCTCCTAAGGTAAGGATCACCAGTGCGAAAGGAATGGCCTCTGAGCAACTTCTACTTGGATGACTCAATGTATCAACATTGGAAGGCAGGCTTCATGCAGAAAGGCTCCTCCTTGCCTCCTAATTGGTAGGTCTTAGGCATCAGAGGAGCAGCCTGGGAACCCAGAAGGTTGTCTCTAATGGCTCAGTCTCTTAGCATTAGGAGACTGACTTAATGACGGCTGGAAATCTTGCCTTGCATCTACTGTGAGTCAGTGGAATACAAAGATTACAAAACTCAGAGTCTCTCTCCACAGGTCTTGAAATTCTAAATTTTAGCATTCCCTTCTCTGCTCAGCATATTGGTGTAGATGTGCTGAAAGATGAATGTTAGTGAGCAGTCTGCCTTATGTAAAGGTAAAGTGATTCTACAAGCTCACCAGGGATTTCCCATTCCATATGGCAATGTGGTTCCACATTTGAGTTTGTCATCCTGCAAACTTTCTTGTGATATTGAAAACTAATCTTCAGAAGCTAACACAGTAAAACCAAATTCATTAAGTCTTAAAATGCTAGCAATCTGAGGTCCTTAAGTGGAAGACCCTATAGACATGCATTATTGTTGTTTCAAGGGTAGGTATAATTTGATAGTTTTCTCATTTGTTGTTGCAATATATAACTGCTGGAATTATAACTTTGTTTTCATTTGATATGTAATGATATTACTCACCAGTGGTATAGCACCACCATTCAAATGAAATTGACATTCCTGGAGGTGATTAAAAAACACTACCAGAAGAAGCAAGACTTCAAGGGTTTAGTATTGAAAAGCTGTATTCACGAGATTCAGGAAGAATCTCAACATCAATGGACCATATCAAAATGGATATAGTGAGGCAGACTCCAATATCAAAGCAAGGCAAAGGGAATTAAGTATTGCCTCTTTGGTGAATAAATAAAATAATAATGCTAACTTTATTAGAGTTCAATCCAATTTCTACTGAAATTAATAGGAATCTTTTCCATTGCCTCAATATGCACCATATATATCCTCTAGGCAGGCCATGAGGAGTCAAAAAGTTAAATTCTTACAGAAATTAATAATTAACATCTATCATAGGTATATAATAATAAAAGGGATTGTACCTGAATTATTTGATCAGGAGGAAAAATCAGTGAAGTCTGTACAAAAGCAGGAAAAATAAACCCTTGGAAAAATGACAATAATAATTGCAAGATAATCAAACAAAATTGTAAAATCAAGCAGATTAATGATTTCCTATATAAAAGACTATCCACTACAATCAGTATGTGTTTTCCAGGGCACACGGTATTCTCCGTAAGAATTATATTGTGCAGAAGTGAAACTGAATTTAGAAAATCATTAACCTCAGAAAAGCTTGTTAAATGATTTTATTGTCGTAACTTGTCTTTACTGTCAATGTTTCCTGCCATTAGGGTTCTCTAGTCCTCTTGACTGAGTATAGCCTAATCAGTAACATTGTATAGCAAACTCTATTTAGCTAAAAAATAACAGTATGTTATGGCAGACATTTGATTAAAGAAATTGTATGTTAGTCTTCAAACCCAAGAGAACATCATAATAAGAGATTAGACGAAATAACCAAACTTTCACCTAGCCAGCTGCAGGTGGTTCTTCTCTAAAAGAAACCCATCTGTGTTATGTTATTTCTTTTAGTACAGAGATGAAGGTCTAATCTGTCTATGTACTTCCATATCTTAAACAATGTGAATTAAATATAAACTGTAAAGGCTAGTAGAAAAATTTATCTTAGCTCTTTTTCAATGGAAAATTGCCTTTGCAGTTTAAATAAAATTTCCATATAAAGGATTTGCTTTCCACAGAAAATTTTGTCTTCTCATTAGAAAAGGGCAAAAAGTTTGTTTTTCGCTGTTTTGATGAAAAATTAAATATTCTGTAGAAGACAAAATCATTTTCCTACCATTTCTCTTAAATATGTAGGTTGGGGTGGGGAGCCTGCGCTAGCACTTCAGCCCCTTGCTGTCCTCCTGTGGGCCTGAAGCACACAAAATTGTTCTCCTTTTCTCTCAGTGGGTGGCCATATCAGGGAGGGGGTTTTTTTGTTTGTGTTTGGTTTTCTTTCTTTTCACTTGTGTGTAGGGTTGCTAGATGGTTTAACCAAAAATACCGACCCCCCGCCCCCAAAAAAAACACTGTTGAAAAAAAAAATCTCAGCCCATGAGAGTGATAAGAATGGCATTGAGCCAGGTACGTGCACACCTGGTAAACAACTGTAGTATAACATCACTGGGAGTCCGACCCCCTCTGAGAGTCTCAGTAGGGACCTAGACCTTAGAATCATAGAATCATAGAACCATAGAGCTGGAAGAGACCTCAGAAGGTCATCAAGTCCAGCCCACTGCTCTAGGCAGGACCAATCCCAACTAAATAAACCCAGCCAGGGCTTTGTCAAGCCGAGACTTAAACACCTCAAGGGATGGAGACTCCACTACTTCCCTAGGTAACCCATTCCAGTGCTTCACCACTCTCCTAGTGAAATAGTTTTTCCTAATATCCAACCTGGACGTCTCCCACCACAACTTGAGACCATTGCTCCTTGTTCTGCCATCTGTCACTACTGAGAACAGCCTTTCTTCATCCTCTTTGGAACCTCCCTTCAGGAAGTTGAAGGCTGCTATCAAATCCCCCCTCACTCTTCGCTTCTGCAGACTAAACAGACCCAACTCCCTCAGCCTCTCCTCGTAGGTCATATGCTCCAGCCCCCTAATCATTTTGGTTGCCCTCCGCTGGACCCTCTCCAATGAGTCCACATCCTTTTTGTAGTGGGGAGCCCAGAACTGCACACAATACTCCAGATGTGGCCTCACCAGAGCCGAATAAAGGGGAATAATGACATCTCTGGATCTGCTGGCAATGTTCCTCTTAATGCACCCTAATATGCTATTAGCCTTCTTGGCTACAAGGGCACACTGTTGACTCATATCCAGCTTCTCATCCACTGTAACCCCCAGGTCCTTTTCTGCAGAACTACTACTTAACTGGTTGTTCCCCAGCCTGTAACAATGCTTGGGATTCTTCCATCCCAAGTGCAGGACTCTGCACTTGTCCTTGTTGAACCTCATCAGGACTGTGGCCCAGTCCTCCAATTTGTCTAAGTCACTCTGGACCCTATCTCTGTCCTCAAGCGTATCTACCTCTCCTCCTAGCTTAGTGTCATCTGCAAACTTGCTGAGGCTGCAATCCATCCCCTCATCCAAGTCATTAATAAAGATATTGAACAAAACCGGTCCTAGAACCGAATCTTGGGGCACTCCGCTAGAAACCGACCGCCAACCTGAAATCGAGCCGTTGATCACTACCCGCTGGGCCAGGCCTTCTAGCCATCTTTCTATCCATCTTACCGTCCATTTATCCAATCCACATTCCCTTAACTTGCTGGCAAGACTATTGTGGGAGACTGTATCAAAAGCCTTGCTAAAGTCAAGGTATATCACATCCACTGACTTTCCCATGTCCACAGAGCCAGTTACCGCATCATAGAAGCTAATCAGATTGGTCAGGCATGACTTGCCCTTTGTGAATCCATGCTGACTATTCCTAATCACTTCCTCTCTTCCAAGTGCCTCAAAATGGATTCCTAAGGATCCCTTCCATGATTTTTCCAGGAACCGAGGTAAGACTGACCGCCTATAGTTCCCTGGATCGTCCTTCTTCCTTTTTTGAAGATGGGCACTACATTTGCCTTTTTCCAATCATCCGGATTTCTCCCGATCTTCACGACTTTTCAAAGATAATGGCCAAAGGCTCTCAATGACATTTGCCAACTCCTCAGTACCCTCGGATGCATTAAGTCCGACCCATGGATTTGTGTACGTTTAGCTTTTCTAAATAGTTCCTAACCTGTTTTTTACCCACCAAGGGCTGTCCATCTTCATCCCATCTTGTGTCACTTGGCGCATTAGTCCAGGAGCCCACCTTGTCCGTGAAGACAGAGGCAAAGAAAGCATTGAGTACTTCAGCTTTCCCACATCATCTGTCACTAGGTTACCTCCTTCATCCAGTAGGGCCGCACACCCTCTCTGATCACCACCTTCTTGTTAACATGCCTGTAGAAACCTTTCTTGTTATCCTTCACATCCTTAGCCAGTCGCAATTCCATTTGCGCTTTCACCTTCCTGATAACCCCGGCATTCTCGAGCCATACATTTAAACCCCTCCTGGTCATTTGTCCAAGTTTCCACCTTTTGTAAGCTTCCTTTTTGTGCTGAAGTTCACCAAGGATTTCCCCTGTAAGCCAATCCGGTCTCCTACCATGTTTGCCTCTCTTGCTATGCATTGGGATGGTTTCTTTCTGTGCCTTCAACAAGGACTCCTTTCCCTTGCATGTTAGCATCCCAGGGGATTCTGCCCATCAGGTCTCTGAGGGAGTCGAAATCTGCTTTTCTGAAGTCCAAGGTGTGTATTTTACTACTCTCTTTTCTTCCTTTGGTCAGGATCCTGAAATCTACCATCTCATGATCACTGCTTCCCAGGTTGTCACCCAACTCTACTTCCCTATTAGTTCCTCCCTGTTTGTGAGCAGAAGGTCAAGCTGCACATGGCCCCTTGTCAGATCCTTCAGCACTTGTACCAAGAAGTTATCCCCAACATTCTCCAAAAACTTCCTGGATTGCCTGTGTACTGCCGTATTGGTCTCCCAACAGATGTCAGGGTGATTAAAGTCCCCTACGAGAACCAGGGCCTGCGATCTGGAAGCTTCTCTCAGTTGTCTGAAGAAAGCTTCATCTACCTCAGCCACCTGTGGTGGCCTGTAGCAGACACCAACCACAACATCACTGCTGTTGTTTGTACCTCTAAACTTAACCCATAACCTTGAAGGTTGTCCTGAATCCTCCTAGCTGGAGGTAAGTCCACTGCAGCCAGGTGTGAGGTAACTGGAACAGGACTCCCTGCAGAAATAAACCGGTGTAAGCATTTCCAACAATTTTTATATGCATTGCTTTGCCTATGCTGATTTGTATTACTTTGCAGTAGCTGTGTAACCATTTGCCAGTATTTAGGCTGTAATAGTAGTGACTGGGGGAAGAGTTAGCTCAGGGGTTTGAACATTGGTCTGCTAAATCCAGGATTGTGAGTTCATTTCTTGAGGGGGCCATTTAGGTATACAGGGCAAATCTGTCAGGGATGGTAATTGGTCCTGCTGTGAGAGCAGGGGACTGCACTCAAAGTCCTCTGGAGGTCCCTTCCAGTTCTATCAGATAGGTATATCTCCATGTGATGTAGTGAGATTAATAAAAGCAACTATCTATCCCTAATCAACTCTGTCTTGAAGCAAATCCACAACCCTGTTGGGCCCTGCCCCTGTGACTTGACAGGAGCTTTCACTAATGGCATGATTTGGAGAAGCTTCACCAGTTCAAATACATAGATTATCCAGGGAGTGACTTACTCTACTCTATATTTAATTTTTTGGGACTAAATTCACATCTCGTTTACTTGTCTGCAGCCTTCCTGTAATCTATGGGGTTGGACAGATATAACTGAAGTGAGTATTGTGATTAAATTTATATTTATAATTATGCTATCTAGTTAAGGGAACTTTTATCTCAAACAAAGTGAAAAGCATACGTTCACTTCTCAACATGTCATTTATATAGATCATGTCATATTAGGACCCAGAAGAATGAAGGTATGCAGGAAAAAAATCCTGGGGACATTTTATATTCTTACACAAACACCGAAATGTTTTTAAAACAAAGGTCAGACTTATGCAGGATGTATATTGTTTTCCAATTTTTGTTCCAATATTTATCTGATTAAGGTATTATTTTCATGGAATTAATGTCTCTAGCTTCTTTTTTAGCTTGGTTTTATTTTTTTTCCTGTAAACTCACTACCTTCTACCTATTTACCTATAATTATACCAGTCCAGTTGAGGAGTGGTTCCCAGGTATTAGGAATAACATAATAAACTGTCACTGTGGTATTGTGAGATTAAATTGATCTGGTTTATTGATTGGTTGATTTCACATATATTGCTCTAATATGAATTTATACATTCATTCCACGCAGCAGCAAATGATTTCCTAAGATACCGTTAGAGGCCTGACTATATTTGATAGATATGCCATTATGACAGAAATGTAACTTCTTTATTTAAGAAACTGGGGTCTATGCTGAAATATTAATAGTAAAATGTCAACTGTCAGATTTCAAAGAGGGGAAGAAAATCACAGATGTCATTAGGGTCAAATGCTGTACTGTGGAAGGATCTCTCCTCAGGAGAAATTCACACTAGAATTTTCCAAAAAAACAACAACTGTATTTCAACGAGATTGCTATTACCACAGTTTTATCCATCTTGTGAAATGGGTCTAAACTTATACTTTTACACATCAGTGAATCATAATTAATATGATTTTTCATAAGAAATATTCCTGAAATAAGATTAAATTATTATGTGTTTTATGAGAGCACCTAGGCACTGTACAAACACAGAATAAACAAAAAAAGTCTCTGTCCTGAGCAACTTAGAATCAAAACAGAGAAGACAGCAGAAGAGTAGTGGAAGAGAGTGGGGGAACAGACAAACAAAGAGAGAGATTCACTTGTGTGGAGTCACAAAGTAGAGTTAAGATTTAGAATCAATTTTTGTGGAGTTGTGACCTGAGCACCCCATAATAACAACTGGCAAAGGGGTACAGACATGTCCTGATTCTGGTCTGTCATTTTGGTTCATCATAGAATACCATGTGAAGTCTTAAATGAAAGCCATAGTCAAATTGGTCTTCACTATCTTCATGAAATGTGTACATGAGTTATGTATGAGTATATATCTGAAAATATGTTCTTAGATTCAGTATCAAGATATGAGTCACTAGCAGAAATGGGTTTTCTGTTAGCAAGAGATGTTTATTTACCTCTCTTTCTGTCAAATTTAAATTAAACATTGTAAGCTGGTGAAATACCCATTTACATACAAAGTCAGCAGAGATGAGAAGTCAATAGGGAAGGACACTTAGGAAAAACACTCCACGCATTGTTATAATGTCTCTGAGTACAAACAATGTACTTCCGGATATAAGTAGATGGCAATGGAGTCACCCTATCTTTCTGCGCTGCGAAGGTAAACAGTGCATTTGTTTTCATGAAAACAGGATTTCAGCCAGCCTTGGTTGAAAATGCTGCAGAGAACTTTGAGGGTTAGATTAGCTTTGTTAGACAGGAGGCAAACCTGCTAGTTATATTTAATCTCTAGTAGAGTTGTTATGAATGTGTTTTATATTTAACATTTGTTTCCGATATTCTTACTCACCATTCCCTGTATCCTGAATCTTTGGTAATAAATGTTTTCACAAAAAATAGATCAAAGTGCTGTGATCTTAAGCTAGGGGCTGATCCTTCATTGGCTCATACAAATTTGTGTGTACACTGTTTGGGGCAGCAGACTGTGTCCATTGGATAAGTGGCTTGACATTAGAGGAAAACTTCAAAAGAAATTTGGAAGCTCAGGTGCAGCTACTGTTAACCTGCAAGGCAAAATAAGGGCTGGCATAGCCTAGAGGTTATTGGATGACTAACAAGCTGGGGGTGTCAATGTGCTGACACCCAGCCAACCACAAGCAAATCTTCTTGATGCTAGAGGCAGAGGAGTAACCAAGTGACTCACAGTCCTGGGTACTCCAAGAACTGTCACACGAGTTCCACTGCATTGTTCCATGTTGCCTCGCAGTAAAAGATAATTAACAGGAAGAAGGCAGAAAATAAGTAGTTCTACCAATCCACTGAAAATCTTCCCCTGAGACGTCTAGCTCCATGTAAATGATAACACTTTTATTTTAGGAGGACATTGCATGGTATTTCCATGTTTGCCTTGTCACTCTGGGATATTGGTGCACATGTAAAGTCTAACCATACTGTGAATTTAACCCTGGTCAGAGGGACTATAAACAGCCCTTATACCCTTCAGTGAGGCTGCATACAGAGAGTTGGGGGCTCAACCGGAGACCACCATATTTCCTAGTGACTTCATCTGGTGGTGGTAGTGTGAAGACAACACTGGAAACTAAATCTTCAGATATATAAATCTAGTAGCCCTTAAGAGTTGTGGGCTCTACTCCAGCTGGCAACAACTAGAAGGGATCAGGTAAAAAGCAGCACTGTTGACCTGACCTCCAATGTAGTGATAGATTTTCATCTCCAATTTCCTGAGCACTTTATTCACAGCACAATTGGTTGGACTCTGTCTGGCAGAAGTTATTTTCACCCTTAGATATATGCTTTACATGTTTTCATGTACTTGGAGATTTGAACTGGAGATGGGCACTGCTTCTTGAGAAATTATTATTTCCATCAGATTCAATGAACTACTTGATAAAAGGTTTACCTGAGAGACCATCAGCATGGTTTTTGTTTCCTTTCAAGTGGTAGAAACCATTCCATAGAGAGAAGAAAAAAACTTGGAGGAAAAGGCACAAAAGCTGAGGATTCTATGTTGCCAGCTGTTGCTGGTCAGATTATATTTTTTATTAACAATACAGCTGTCTCTCAAAGCCTGAGTGCCAGATGAATAACTGCTGAAGACTACAAATGGAAATTTTATGCTGGATATATACAAAGAAATTAAACAATTTATTAGTCCTTTGTTGGTTGTCTTAGGAAACTTTATAAACAAAGATGAAGTAATATCTCTACACTTGTGAATGCAAAACTGATTTCTTTTGACTTTTTACCTCAGTGTAGCACACACTCATATATACATACTCCAGTATCAAGCAACAACATCTTTTAAAACCAGAATTATCATTCTCCGGTCAGCTCTATTTAATATCTCATAGCACCATTCATACGAGCAAGGGTTTGCTCAGTGAACATAGGCAAATCTTAACTACTATGTGTCTGGTTTGCCTCCGCAATCTGTGCATAGAGGTCACACATGGCTCAAACTTTTGATGAAATGTGTTTTGTAGGTAAGGCCTACCCAATGGCGGTTATAATGCAAGGGGGGAAATATAATGCAATCCCTTTATAAGAGGGATTGCAGGGCAAATGGTAGCTGGGAGCTGGAAAGAGGGAAATGTGGAAAACGGTCTCTAAATTTGTGTTGCAACAACTGGACCTTATCTTTTGAACTACTCTTCCTCCTAACCATTATGCCCCCTACAATGTAATGTGTAAATTTATTTTTTTTTCCTTTAGCAATGTAGTTTTATAGAAGGTGAAAGTCTTTTCCCCCAAGTCTTTTCATAAATGAATGAAAAAACTCAATTTCCTGTTTCCTTTGTGCTTTTCTACTAATATTTTCCAGCAAGTCAAGACTTGTGCAAAACCTGCCTTGTTATCTTGTACCTTTCTCTCATTTAACACTATTACCTGTTGTACTAATAAGTCTTGAAAACAAAATGAGTGTACTAACCTAGCAAAGTTTTACACCTGCAGGAATGCAGACTTTTAGAGTAACCCTGTCATCTTAAAAATTATAATTTTCTAAAACCGTTTTTATCTTCTATTAGTAAACGTAACACCTAAAATTACTATTACTAAGATTTCTCTCTTTTTAAATTTAAAGTATATTTGACGGCATTTTGTGTGTATTCACTTTAACTTCCACCCTGTAAAATGATCAGTCAGCGTTTCCTATTTGCAAAGATCATTAACACAACAACAGGGAAGAGAAAGGAGCAATCACACACATTAGTGCAAAAGGCACCTTGGGGAGTCAAGTCCAGCCCACTGTGCAATGGGAGGACCAACAAACCTAGGACATCCCTGAGAGGTGTTTGTCCAACCCGTTTTAAAAACCTCTAATGGGATTCCACAACCCCCTTTGGAAACCTTTAACACACGTTAATTAGTTAGAAAGATTTTCCTAATTTCTCACCTAAATCTCCCTCGGTACAGATTAATCCAATTGTTTCTTGTCCTACCTTTGGTGGAAATGGAAAGTATTTCATCACTGTCCTCTTTATACCAGTCCTTAACATACTGGAAGACTGTTATCAAGTTCCCCTTCCCCTTCCCAATCTTCTTTTCTTAAGACTAAACATGACTAGGTTTTTTTTAACCTTTTCTCATAGGTCAGATTTTTCTATAACTTTTACATACTTTGATGCTATCCTCTGGAATCTCTCCATTTTTTCTATATTTTTCCTAAAGTGTGACACCCAGAATTGGACACACAGCTCCAGCTGAGGCTTCTTCCTGACCAGACTGAGAGATACCTTCTTTGTCTTGTATATGACTTTTCTGTTAATACACCCCAGAATAATGAAGATGATGATAGGCTAAGCCATTGATTGACAGATCTCATCTTCTATGACTCTGTTGATGAGCAACTTAGCCAAATCTTGATCAGCAAATTTGATTGATGATGTCACATAGAAATCCACCATCTTTCTAAATCCTACGCTTTTCCTGCAATATCTGGATACCGTGAGTCTCGAAGCTATCATTTCTGTATCACCACGAGATATGCCATATGACTTTATATTGGTCTTTAAGCTATCTTTATAACACTCCTACTGACTGCTAATACAGCATTTTCTACAAACAAGCTGGCTATAGAAGACCATCTTTGGTATCTGCATGTTATCTAGCCTCTTAACATGAGCAATTCCATGAAACAGTTTATTTAAAAGCATTCCTTTCTTTCCCATAACACCACACAGCTTACCTACCTAGGTGTAGGGAATTTTGTCCCACCAATTCACATGGGCAATCTTCCTGAGGCAGTGCATATGGAGCTGATCAAGTTTTGAAATATGGGGGTGATATATTGTCCATGAATCTGAACCATTCAGAAGCATAGTAAGGACAACTGCCCGATAAACTGCTACCTTCATATGATGTTTAACACCATGGTCATTCCATAAGCATGTTTTTAATCTTTCAAAGGTAGTGGAGGCTTTGGCTAGTCGAGCAATTACATCTATCATCAACATGCTTAAAGACAACACACTTCCAAGGTAGTAGGACTTGTCAACAGCCTTAAGTACAGTATCAGCAGCAGTAAAGCACTGGAGTACTGGGCTCTTTCCAAACAAACCGAGACACAACCTCTATCTTATTGAGGCTCAGAGGAAGTCCAAAACAGTGAGCAGAGGTAGCAAAATAATCCAAAAGCTCCTGTGTATCCTCAACCAAATGAGCCAACAAAACACACTCATCAGCAAACAGGAGGTCATGGATAGTTGTAGTGAACACTTTGAAGTGAGCCTGAAGTTGAAAATGCTGCCGTTAGTTCAGAAGTGAACAGGTATGCCCAACCAGCAATCCTTAAAAGAAACTAACAGCATCATCAAAAAAGTAGATGCAAATAAGGAGAGGAGCAAGGACACGTTTGTACCATTTGATATTTCAAAAGGTGACAATGTCTCTCTGTTGTCAAGGATATGACTCAGCATACCATTCTGACAGGACCAAATTATACTAATACATTTTTCAGGACAACCGATTTGCCCAAGTACCTTTCAAAGCCCATTCTGTTGACTGTATTGAATGACATGGTCAGGTCAATTGCAAATCACATATACATCCTGATGTTGCTCTCTAATTTTTTCTTGGATCTGCCTGGCAATGGACATCATGTTGGCAGTGCCTTGACTAACATGAAATCTGCACTAACTTTCAGGAATGATGCCTTTTGTGAACACATATAATGGTAGCCAATAGTAGAGGTTGCGAACCAGGATCTTACAAGCTATCGAGAGCAGTGAGATCCCAGGTGGTTGTCACAACATGCATTGTCACCTTATCTCTTGTGTATATATGTACAAGCAGGGTATCTTTGAAGTCTTGTTGATCTTTTTCCCAAATGGTGATGAATAAATGAATGACATGGTGCATCAACTGGCCACCACCAACTTTGTGCATCTTTGATGGGATTGATTCACTGCCAGGTGCCTTTCCAGATTTCATCTGCTTGACAGCTTTTTGTACCTCATCCAGAGTTGGAGGTACAATTAGCTGTGAATCATTGGCCCACTGAAAAGTCTCTTCAAGAATGTGTCTGTCCAAAGTTGATGTCTGGTTTAATATAGTGCAAAAATGTTTGGCCCAGCAGTCATGAATATTAGTATTTCTGTATTCTGAGTGCTGCCATCAGCAGAACACACTGGTGTAGAGTCAGTAGTGTAGAGACAGCCTCGCATTGCCCATAGACTGCCTCTATTGTCCTCATAATTTCACTTGTGCCTTTTGCTTAGCTTAAATGCTTACTGATTTCCTAGAGGCATTCTCTTTGTTGTTGATCCAAGTCAGGTGTGTCACATACATCTTGTTAAGGAGAGCTTGGGCATCTTTGTCTTTGTCAAATCAGTCATTGTGTTTGTGTATTCAACAAAAACAGAGTACTTCAACAACAGTTTTATAGGTTGTTTCCTTGATGTTGATCCAGTCCTCCTCAATATGACTGGTTGCTCTGGACCTTCATTGTCAATGGCTAAGGTGGTGTCAAGACCAAGTTGAAACAATGCTTGTTCTCAGGCATTTCAAGTTTACCTATATTCAACTTTTCCCAGCATGCAACAGAAGATGACATTTTGGTAGACAGAGGCTAAAGGAGATGACACTGTACATCATGTAATGGCCAGACCAGGAGCCAGTGCCATGCATTGCATGAGTCTTCTTAACATGACAGATGTCTTTTTATGTCATAATGAAATAGTCAATCATATGTCAATGTGTAGCCAGAGGGTGCATCAAAGTCGCTTTGTATTTGTTTGCCTGTTGGAAGAATGTGCTTGCAATAGTAAGCTCCTGCTGTTAGAAGAAGGAGGGTGCCATTTGAGTTCTCTTTTCCTATACCATGCTGTCCAAACACCATGTGTCATGTAGTGGAGTCTTGACCAACTTGAGCATTAAAATTACCAAGTATATGTAGCTTGGAATTAAAAGGTATTGAAGAGATCACTGAATTTGGGCACTCGTAAAAAGCCTCCTTTTCATTGTTTGCAGCAGGTGATATGGGTGCATATTCACTAATAAGTGCAAGGCACTGTTTATGATTCAGTATAAGATTTGCAGTCATGAGGCAAGGACTGATGGTACGTGACTGGGATTCAAGCTGGGGAACTAGTGATGCTCTGATGATGGAGCCAAATCCTGCTTGTCTTGGATGCCCTTAAGGATAGCCCACACAATAATATGAATATCCCGCTCCAACCTCTGTGAACTGGCCGGTACCAGAGAAACATGTTTTATTTGAGGTTTTGACATCAATGTCTATAACATGCAAGTGCTCTACCAGTAATTGCTGACTTGTGTTTATGGAGATTGTCGCTGTCAAGAAGTGTGTGTACATTCTAGAATGGAAAGCATAGTTTCTGGTTAGTCATTGATTTTCTCTTGTGATTGCAAAATTGGATATCTAGTCAGTCATGGTTAACCAACAGGAGTCAATTGGAACAAGCTGTGTTTAGGGCTTATTTTCTCTCCCTCTCTTCTTTTGAAGAAAGCAGCGCTGTCCCTAAATAGGGCTGTTTGTCCCCCGAGCAGGACACGAGAGCTGCTGCTGTTCCAGTTGAGCAGACAGATGACCCAGGCTGTCTACATACAGGTTTGTGGCTAGATGCATCCAGTGGTATCCTCCACCTGCATTCAACATCACTTACTCATTGCCATAGGACTTTTGATGGCAAAAGGTAAATCTTTAGCATCAAGAACGATCCCTTCACACATGAATGAATTTCAGTGAGATTGGCTTGTGAGTTCCAACCCCACTCTCTCTCTTTTTATACCAATTGTTGACCACAGACACAGGAGCTGCGGCACATGCACTGAAAGGAGCGAGTACAGGTTTGAAATCAGAGTTTTCCTTCTCCTAGATATTGTTGATCTGCAGCACCTTATTCCATATTATTCAGCGCTACCCCTTGGGATCACTCTATGGAGGGCTTCCTCGATGCACCTCAATGCCATAGCACCCCAGAGGGAGGTAGTACCCCAGAATGACCCTATCAGTTTCTGCTCCACTATTCCCCCTCCCGCCCCCCAAGTGTTTTTCAGTAGTTCTGCAGCCAGGCCAGGCAGTCTCCAATTTGTAACTGTGTTTTTTATTTTAATTTCCTAAGTAAAGTAATTTGCTCTTGTCTGTATTATATTGTAAGGGGACTTGGAAGCAGGTTTAGAACTAATTTTCTAACCCAATTTTGACACTGTCTAGATTTCAATGAATGGTGACTTTTTGCTTCAAGGTTATGTTCTATGTAATTAATATTTGTTGTGACTTCTTTTTCAGGTACTACACCTTTAAATGGAGAGACATGTACCTTCTTACATTAACATTGCCACTGGAGTTACAGCCAGGCTGTGAAAAGGAAAACAATTTTATTTCTTATGTGATTAGTGTCACTTTCTATGATTGTTGCTATTGGTTAATAACTGCTCAATATGGGTTTTTTTTCATCATTTCACTATTTACCTGAATCAGGTAAACTTTTGTTCCCAATACTTCATGTACAACTCCTTTCTTCAGACAGCTCCAACCCTTCCTTTCTCTCCAGTAATTTTGAATCACTATGCTTTGGCTGGGATGTGTGTGTTGTGAATTTCTTTTTCTGCTGTGCTTAATTTTCTTTTATGGCTAAATTTGGTCTAAGCAAATCCAATCCATTTCTGAACTGAGTTTCATAGCTTTACTTAAGTTTTTTCCAGGTGATCTTAAGTGCTGACTTACACCCTGTTAAAACAGTTTAAAATATAACTTTGACTTGTTCTGCCCTTTTTTTTCTAATGTCCCTTTTAAGTGTCTACAGAAAGTGTTCTGCAAACTCATTTGATCCAGATGCAAAGGGTCTGATGTAGTGTGCTTTCTCTGAATTTTTCTTAAGGACAATTTGAATGTTCTCTGAAACAAATTGAGGACCATTATTCAAAATCTATGCCAAAAGTTTTATTTGTCATCTGGACAATTGTTGGCCATATGGGGAAAAGAGTGAACTTGCTCATTTTTTATGACAAAATCCATATGTAGTTTTGGGAGGGCTCAATAGCTCATGACCATCTGTATCAGGAAGTGGTTTGTGGAATCTTTTGATGACTACTATAGAATGATTGGGAACTAATTTTCTCTTTTGGTGTCTTTATTGAAGTCTGCCAAGCAAAAATAACTTCTCCAATTTTCCATTTTCACTGGGTTTGGTGAGATAACTAGAAATGGACAAAGCCTTATCATGTATATAAGAAACAAAGATGCTTAGTACTGCTGAATACTGATAGCCAAACATCAGTTCGTTTATGGAAAAAAGAAGAGTTGAAAAGAAAAGCAGGAATTGGAAGGATAATTAGGTGACTGACTGTAGACTTAAATTTGTAGTCAGAACTTAAAGAATTAAATGTAATTAATTCAGTCATTCGCTTGGATAATACATAGAAGATTTCTGGGAAATCAGTCGCTAATAATAAAATTTTGATTTTCTATTTTGTGTTGTGGGTTACAGAAAGAACCTACTTTTATGTATCATTTTACATCAGGATTAAATCATGAGGGGGCCTTTGGTCTTAAGGGTAACACTTTGATGAAAGACGTTTTAGTGAATGTATGTCTGGATTAATATAAATGTTTAAATTATGAAGCCATACCACTAGGAGAACCAGGGTTAGACCAGCTTTACAAGATGCTGGAAAACCATTCTCTTTGAGAGAGCTTTCCTACCATATCAGGAATACTATTCATAGCAGTGATACATGGCTCTCCCTTAATATCCACACACAAAAATCTGTCAGAAACTAATAAACAAATTCACATGCTCACACAGAATTTTTACCTCAAAAGAAAAAAAAGAGTCCAAACCAAATGGACAGACCATCTTTCTTGGACCAATTTCTGTGAGAGCCTCACAAAACCCCATGGAGTCCATCAGGAACATGGATATTACTATTGTATTTGCATTGAAGATGCACTGATCTGAGGGTTTTATTATGCCCCAAATACTGAAAGATAGATAGTTGTCTATTCTGGTTATTTAAAATCATAGAATACTAGGACCGGAAGGGACCTCGAGAGGTCATTTAACCTTACTCATAATAATCTTTAATATTTCTTTTCTCAAGTCAGTCTCTGTTCCTTGGGTAAACTGGCAAGGTCTGGCCTAGAACCAGCAGGAACTTTCCAGATGCAGCCTGAATAATTAGGCCATTTAGAACACCTGGAGATAATTAGGAGCCTTCCAGACCAAAGGGAGTCAGGCTAATCAGACTACTTGGGGCCAATCAAGAACCAATTGAGACTGGGTAAAAGGGCTCCTCTTCTGCTTAATTGGTAGGCATGTGAGGAGGAAGGAAGGAGTCAAAGTGCTGAGAGTGAGAGGAGTCTGGGTGAGAGCTGGAAGCTGCAGGTCAGGAACAATGTGTTGGAGGAGCCAGGATATGATGCTCAGGTAACAGAGGAAAGGTACTGTGAGGGATTGTTTGGGGAAGTGGCCCAGGGAAATAGTTGCCAAAGGGGGAGTAGAACAACCCCCATCTGTTGCCACTGCCTCAGAATCCCTGGGCCAGAACCTAGTGTAGTGGATTGGGCCGGGTTCCTCCCAAACCTCTCCATACCACTACAGAGTCTGTGTCTGGATAGGGAGACCAGAACTATAGAGGGGCTCCCCCCCCCCAATATTATGCACTAGCTTGTGATGAGTATGGCTCAGTAGGCTGTGAACCCTGCCTCTAGTGAAGAGAAAGAGGCCGTGTGGTGGGATGCAGCGAGCCTCTGAGTCTGAACATTGCCAGAAGCTCAGGACCCACAGGAACAGCCAGAGTTCTGTTACAACTAGCATCAGGATTGGGATTATTCACAGCGTGGCAGAGCACAGAGGGTGAAAAACAACAAACAAAACCAACAAAACAAAAAAGGCACCAGGGTGTTGGGTTTAGGTTTTATTTTCCCTCTCCACATGTATTTCCCTTATTTGTTTGGGTTAAGGGCTCACCAAGATGGAGGACTTGGTGAAAACCCTGGTCCATAACCCTGGAAGCCCAACAGGAGACCATCTGGTTTCAGGGGTTCACTCTACAGGAGACTAACCAGCAGCAGCAAGAAACAAATCAGTTGCTAGTGAATCAAGCAGCCTCTGATTGAGCCCTCCTTTGAGAGGTGGTAAGCCAGCTAAAGACCCTTACCACCTGGACTCTTAGGCCTACAGGGATGGAAACCCTGCAGGCCACAGGCCATCTGCCAACGATGACATCAAAAAATGACATAGAGGTGTATCTCCCCTCATTTGAGAGGACTGCCCAGCAAGAGGCATGGCCAAAGGATCAATGGACGAACTTACTCACTCTGTTTCTCTGCGGTGAGGTCCAGAAGGCTTCGCCTGCTGAGGATGCAGCCAAGTACCCCCTGCTGAAAGAAGAAATCCTGGCCCAGTTAGTGGTAACCACAGCCATGCGAGTCCAAGTATATTATGCATGGAAGTATCAAGAGGGTAAACCACCAATGCCCAAACTATTTGATGTGATTCACCTCACACAGAAATGGCTGCACCTTGAAGTGCACAGCTCAGAGGAGATATTGGAGACACTGGTCATTGACCAGTTCATGAGGAAATTACTGCCAGACCTTTGCACATGGATAGGTCAGCATGACCCCACTTATGATAAGATGATCACGTTAGTGAAGACACAACTGACAGCTAGGGTATTGACCTGTCTGCCTAGGGAAGGTCCCATGCGAAGTAGGCAGTCAATGCCAGCCCCAGGTTTTCCAGTATCCAAATGCACAGGAAGCCCTCAATGGAAGAAAAATGGGGCTGAAGGCCAGCAGAGCTCCTGGAAAAATGGGAATGGTATGAGGGAGGCTGACTTTGGCTAAGTTTACATTGTTGGTTTTTTTCTGAAAAAGGTACACAAATTGTGAACCGCAATTTGTGTACCTTTTTACAATTCTTTTTTCAGAAGATGCTTCTCCGGCATTTGACCTGTCTACAGGGACCAAATGTGGGTAAAACCTCCTCTTTTGGAAGAGCCCTTATTCCTCATAAAATGAGGAATACAGGGTTCCGAAAGAGCACATGTGCTCTTCCAAAAAAAATTTCGGAAGAGCAGATGCGTTCCCTGGATGCGGCAAAGTTTTTCCGGGATACGGTATCCCGGAAAAACTCTGTAGTATAGACATAGCCTCTGGGGCAAAACCCCTTTCTTCATGGAGCCAAAGGGGAAACTATAGGTGTTGTGCATGCAGGGAATTGGGACACATAGCCACTCAATGTCCCAGTGTTCAGGAGCTCATGCAATGCAACCTTGGGGTTTGGGGCAGCACAAGCTCCCTGCTTAACTTGGTGGGAGTCACCATTACCCCACACAAGTGTACAAGACTAGTGAAAGTGGATAGGGTCAAGACTGTGGCACTCGTGGATTCAGGGAGTCCTGATTTTGTGGAAGCTGGTAAAGCCTAGCCAGCTAAGATTTGGCTGAACACACAGGGGTTAAATGTGTTCATGGGACTGTTAGTTACTATCCCAGTGTAGCAGGAAAACACCACTCTTTAACTGGTGGAAAAAGGAAAAGAAAAAATAGTTCTTCATTGATTCATCTGGTTAACTTCAGATATGTAACACATTTCCCTTCAATGATTGTGTGTTTGTGTAGAGTGATTATATAAATGGTTTATTGAATCTATTTTCATTTCTTGACCTCTACATTTAATTGGTGTTTTAAAAGGCTTATTATTGTTAAAAACTAGAGCTGTTTGGTAAATGGGATTGCTTTCTACATCAAATTTTAATGACAAATTAGAAAAGAAAATAATCCCCAAATTTCTTAGTTAAAATTTCAGGTTTTGTGGGGTGGGGCTGGGGCTAGGGGGAACCAGAGCTTGAAACCAAATAATGAAATTTTCACTATAAATATTGGGTTCTTTACATTTCTCTTATATTTTTTAAAGACTTTAGGACTCCTATTTCCTACGGGATGAGAAATTAAATTTTTTAAAAGAAAGTTGAATGCCTCACATTAATCATATGAATCCAATAGCTGGGACATTAAGAAAAACAACATATATCATAAGACTTATAAAATAATCATGTGAGTTGGTGACACTATAATTTCATTCTCAAGATTGTTTCTTGCTGATAATTTTAGCAGAAGTATCAAGCAAGTATATATGGTTTTCATTGTTGGATATGGTGATACATACTGTGAAGGTGCAAATGGGTAGGATGGACAAGTTAGAATAGGAAGTAGCATCATCCCCATTCATTGAATTTAAAGTCGCTTCTGTTCAAATGTGGGAGGAAAACATGAGATGCACTACCTGCCCTGGCATAAAGATTTCAAATTATTTCTACATATCAATAACCAAAGCCATCTTTTCCTAGATGCCAGGAGCTCTTGATTGTCTGTCTGTTAATCAGCTGTCACAGTCTCAATCTTTTCTCTGACTGCTTCTACGATACAGAGATATATTGTGAATACAAAAGTTTGCAGGACACTGAAAAATTAAAATTCTGAGTCAGTATAAAACCAATTGAATTTAATATCAACATAAAGCAACAGAATATTTGTGCTAATTGAACTAGACTGGGGGGTTGTTCTTGAGGGGGGTTAGTGCAGCACATTTCCTGTATTCCCAGCTGCATAATTCAGATATAATGTGCTACAGCCGACACAAGGATGTTGATTAGAAACAGCTCACTATAGCTTAAATGTTAGACCAATGCATATATACATATGGGAACTCGATTCCAAAGGCAGAAGTATATCATATTTGTGTTTGCTATTATTTTCAGCTCTGAAAGCTTTTTTCTGACCTACTGTAATAAGGTTATCCTCAGGAAACTGGATATATGGGACAAATTTGATTCCCCTTTACACTAACATAAATACATTTTAATTCTACTGAAGCCAAGTGATCATTCAAGATGTATATCATTGTAATTGAATGCAGAATAATTTGACCCAGGATATTCTGTTCATGGGTTTACACATGTGCAAAAAGTTGTAATTTTATTGTTAGAGACTACAGGCTTTTCTGTTCGCTACACAATCGAAAGTAAGAGTACATGTATTTATCTTGCTCTCAATTCCCATGAAATGAAGTCTATGGGATTGTACTCATATAAGTGAGAGCAGGCTTTGTGCCAATAACATTGAACAAACATGTTTCTACTTGTATATCCTACATAGTCTAATACCTGATCTTCTGCAATAAATTGACTGTGTATTAGTCTGGCGGGAAATAAAATAACATAAGAACTGCCATACTGTGTCAGATCAAAGATCCCACCTAGCCCAGTATCCTATTTTCCAACAGTGGCTAATGCCAGGTACATCAGAGAGAAGGAACAGAACTGGTACTCATTAAATGATCCATCTACTGTCACCCATTCCCAGCTTCTGTGAAAGATTTAAATTAATCATCTTTTTCAAGGTGAACCCCACACTTTTATTTCATATCTTTTGTACTTAGAATTTATTGAATAGCACCTAAACCTAACCTAGCTAAATAATTATTACTGATTGCTTACATTTTGCATTGAAGTGTAAATGATTTTCAGTTTAAACATAATAAAACAAATAACTGTCAGACAAAGCTTGGTTGTGCATTCCCAGATTGCAGGAATTACAGAATTTCACAAAAATAGAGAGACCAAAAAAGCCAGGTTTTGTTTTGGTTTGAGATCTGTGTTCTAGACCTTCTGATGCTGCAGCAGTCCTACAAATGACAGGGTTTTTTCTTCCATTATAAATATCTTGGTTTCTGTTATTTCCACTCCAGCTCATCTGATGAAGTGGGTTTTACCCATGAAAGCTCATGACACTATATATTTTTGTTAGTCTCTAAGGCAGGGCTACTCAACTTTGGAAGCCTCGGGGACCACAGTGATACTCAAAGCACATGCCAAGGGCCGCAGCTTAAGTGTGGTTGCATATACGTGCAAATATATATACAAGTAGCTGCTTTCACACTGACAGGCATGAATACAAAGATTAAGGAAAGACTACACAGCACACAGGCCCCATTTAAGTCAGTTCTGCTGTTATTAAAATGCAATATTTACCCAATTTCCACCCATATGACAGCACTCTTAATGAGCAATGACAGTCCAGAAATTTAACACTAGAACACAACAGAAGACCATTATATTGACTAATTTTTTTTTTTGGCTCCCATCCGTGGGCCGCATGTTGAGCCCTGCATAAACCCAAACTGCACCATGGGCTGCAAACAAATGGGCCTCAGGCTGCATGTGTAGCTCTGCTCTAAAGTGACACTGGATTTGTGTTGATCTTGCAGATTTTGTGTAGTTTCTTTTCAAACATGTTGGTTGTATTCCATTTTGCTAATGGATAAACTTGGATGATTATTCTGATATGGATCAAACCCACAATGTTTCAGATCTGGATTCTATTTTACAGGGATCTAAATATAAGCATGTAGGTACGTAAATCATCACTAAAAATAAACAGTGTTTTGGTATTGTACTTAAATAAAAATGTCCCTCTTTGTTTTGTTTTTTTTATTTAAATAGATTCTTTTAAAAATTTGTTTTTTAAAGAAAATACTGGAAAAGAAAAGTAAATTATTTTTCCTTTTATGCTCAGTTCAATTTCAGATACATGGAACATTTGGTATATAATTTTTTTTTTAAAATAGGCAGCGTTGGACTAATTCTTTTGCTTAAATAAATGATGAAGCTCATGTTGATTTCAGTAGGAACAAACTAGTTGAATGTTGAGACCTAGATTCTCAAAGATGTTTAACTACCTGAAATCAATGGGAGTTATGCACCTAAATGCCTTTGAAGATCTGGACCCAAGTATTTCTGAAAATCCCACTCTCGATTTATATGTGGTAGCTCAGTCAAATATTAGGTAGCTGATTTTTAGAGGATCTTTATATATATATATATATATATATATATAATGTTATAGTTCTGTTAAAAGCTGTTACATCTCAATATGTAATCTCTTGGTGGATGCCATATTTTGCTATAAGCATACCTGCAGCATATACTTGTTACTTTCATGAAATACAAATGTATTTGAATTTAATAGAAGGGAAATAATGATGCTGACAACATAATAAATAGGCAAATTATGAAATATTCAGAGCTTGTTATGGTAAAAGTAAAAACTATAATACAAGCAGCACCAGAAATATTAGAAAGATAAATTGAAAATTGTTGGATTAAAATGGATTACAGATAATAAGAATGATAATAAGAAGAAAATACTATGGGTGATAGTTCTTACCTGTGAACCAAGACACTAAAACTAAACATTGAAACTGGTATTCATGATTGCTTTTCAACTTAGTAGATCAGCTGTAAAGATCCTTAGCTGACACAGACTGGTATAGCTCAAATGTCAGACTGATTGCCACAGTATTCATGTCAATTTGCATAAATTATCCATAATGCTTTCATATTTTACTTTTAAAATTATGTTTGTCAGTATTCATAACCTAATTAACTGAAAATATAGTAATGGTTTTGCTTGATTGCAGATTTCTAATATGTAGTATTTCAATTCTATATTAAAATGACAGACAATAATTCTGGTTGTTTTCAAATTTTTCTTTCTGCTCTACTTTGTGTTATATCCAGAATGAATTTTAGCCTGTTTTAGTCTCAAATATACTATTTTATATTTGAAAGCCATAGGAAATTCCTACTCTTCCGTTCACTTCTCTCAGTTTGCAGCACTTATATCACAAACTAGCCAATAGCCCGTCATAAGACAGGATTTCCGGGTCTCTCCTCCACATCCTATTCCCTTTCTATCTCGCTCTTCTCTCCTGAGCCTCTGGGCTCTTGCTCTCGCTCTCCTACTACCTCCCCCCTCTCTCTCTCAGCTCTTCTCTGCCTCCTGCCTCTCTCTCCATCTCTTTCTCTTCTCCCCCTCCTGCCTCTCACTCTCTCTCCGCTCTCCTCCGCCTCCTCTGTCTCCTCCGCTCTCCTCTGTTTCCGTCAGGGATGCACGCTCATCCAGGCCCCACCCCCTGGCCATGTACATCACCGCCCCGCCCCCCTTCCCCTCCTGCCGTGGCGCTTGGCTGACTTCTGCGCCGCTCAGCCGGGCCGCCACGGGGGAGCAAGCGGCATAAAGGCCGTTTGGGCCCTGCACTCCCCATGTAGCACGGGCTGCCCAGAGGGGAACAGCCAGCATTTCAGCAACAGCGCCACCCAGAGGGAACAGCCAGCATTTCGGGCAACAGCGCCACCCAGAGGGAACAGCCAGCATTTCAGTGTTACAGACTCACAGACAGTGGGCTACTATATATATGACTAGCCAATTAGCCCGTCATAAGATGGGATTTTCAGGTCTCTCCTCCATGTCGGTCTTCTCTCCTGAGCCTCCGGTCTCTCGCTCCGTGTCTCTCTCCTCCTCCTCCTGCCTCCCCGCTCTCTCTCTCTCTCAGCTCTCCTCTGCCTCCTGCCTCTCCCTCTGTCTCTCTCTTTCTCTTCTCCTCCCGCTCCTGCCTCTCACTCGGGGGACCGCGGAGCCCAAACGGCCGCTTGCGCCACTTGCTCTCACGCGGTGGCCTGGCTGAGCGGCGCAGAAGTCAGCTGAGTGCCACTGCGGGAGACAAAGGACATGACTCAGGCAACAGCGCCACCCAGAGGGAACAGCCAGGAAGGCAACAGCACCGCCCAGAGGGAACAGCCAGCATTTAAGTGTTACAGAGTCACAGACATTGGGCTACTATATAATGATGACAAACTTGGTGTTGTTAAAAGGCTAAAATTAATTCTTTAGACACATAGCAATAAAAAGCAAAGTGTCTCATTCAATTCATGTAGTCCATTTTAATGTTAATTAATTTAAAATATAAACAGAAAATTACAGCATTAAATTAGCCATTCCGTAATGTGCATGAGACATGATAGATTAAAACCTATTTCATGAAATGTTTTTATGTTAATTGGACATGCATGGAAGTGTGGATATAAGATGATTTTGAATTCAAATCTTTCATAGATGACACAATTATGAATAATGATGATCTTCATTTCTTTGAAAAACAAAGAACTCGTAATTTATGAAATCCAGACATATGTAATAGTCCTCAAGGGAACTGAGGAGCCTGTAGCATGATCAGTGCTCAAGTGCTATAAAATAATTTTCATCCAGAAACTTTAGAATAGGTAGCACAATTTAACTGTTTGTAAAGATAAAGCATAATTGAGTCTCATGACCTATAGAAAGATAACACGCCATCAGCAAAGAGTTGATCATCACCCAAGATAAAAATCAGGCCAGATTAAGATAAGTACAATTTAGGAATGTAATTGAGCACATGCTTAATTTAATGTTTTCATATTGGTGATCCACATCTCCGTTGCTTATTCTAATAATTGTCCTCAGGTAGGCCTCAGGTCTGAAATTGCAGAACAGTTTTAAGTGTACCCTATAGTTTATCTATTCTATACATTAGAAAGGCAATACAATTATGGGCTCTACACTGTTTTCGGAGTTACTTAGGAAAGATCTACTGGCAGTAAGTACATCTTATCCTTCCTCATTCTGCTGAGCTGATAATTCTCTGAAAATTTATTTCTAATATAATGTAGTAATTAAAGAAGTGATATCCCAAAAGATAAAACACTTCTTATAGCAAAAACTGTTTAAGAGCCTGGATCTGTTGAAGTTCCTATGGGATCACTGCTCATTATATCTTTTAGTAGCATACCTTCTAAAAGAAGCATCAGTTCTAAATAAAAATATGAAATGAACTTGCATTGCCGTGATAATTCATCTTCAAGAATGACTTTGCAGTATTCATTAGGATTCCTCCTTGTAATAACTACAAGTAGTGTAGGATAAATTCAATTTATGCAAAGTAGTTAAGAGGAGAAGGAAACAATATCCTAATTCCAGAATGGGGAAAGGTAAAAATAGTTGCATTTTCACAAGAAGTATTCATATTTTTGTATTACCCACTAGACAGTAGCTATCCGCTAATGCAATTCTAGAGAAGGTAACAATCAAAATGAACATTTTGTTTCTCTCTTTTACTACTGAAAATAGAGATGGGGAAAGCAACGCTGCATAGATTTACCCATTAAAGAATAAAAGAGTCCTCTCATATATCTACAATGCATCTATTATACAAAGAAGCTAGCTGTTTATGTAAGTATGTCCTTATAGTTACATATTTATTTTTATTGTGCATTTTCTAGCTATGTTTTATATTAGTAAATAATGATAACCATTAAAAAATATCACCGGTGATTTAGAGATATCCTCTTAGACATATACAAACAAGTATCTATTATATTTCCTAACCTTTCATTACATTTTATACATTTCCAACTCAGTTGATCAAACAGCTGTTGTTTGTCCTTTCAGTGGGTAAATCACATTTTGCTAATTCTAACATCCATTAGCATGGATACAATAAACTATTGTTTATTATATTGCTAAAGTTATTTGTTACTTAATCATTGTTCAGAAAATATTGCAAGATTACCATATCTTTCATTAGTAATTCTAGGGAAGGAATATTTCTCCTTTTTTGCATGACTGCAAAGCATCAGGTGAGTTTGGCTCACAGGCACATCAGAAGGCCTTACGAGTCTTGCCTATAAACCAACAGGCCTGGCCTACATTGGAGTGGAAGATGAATCTAAGATGCAACTCCAGCAGTGTTAATTGCATAGCTAGAGTCTACGAATGTTAAAACACGATCCACACAGCAGGCGGTCAATGGGAGCACAAGCTCCCATTGGCTTCCCTTACTCCTCGCAGAACAAGGAGCACCGGACACCGGTGGGAGCTACCCTCAGCATTCAATTTACAGGTCTACATTAGAGCCACACCATCGAATGCTAGAAGATTGACCTCCAGAGGGTCACTTTTCTCGCTAGTTTAGATATGCCCACAATTCCATTCATGTTAAGGAATTCTCTGCTGGCCATTTGCAATCAGAATCCATCCCCTATATGCCATAGGAACAAAAATAGAACTAGACTACTGGCATGCAAAATTTAAAAAGGATTTTTAAGAGGACTTCTTTAAAAACTAAGGGCTGGGGGATAGCTGACAGATACAGAGGAGCACAGCACTGAGGCAGGCACAGTCCCTTAGGGATGAGTTTATTATAGGGGAACCCTATATCTTAGAAAAGAGGACAGGAAAGAAGTTGGTAAAATACAGGTAGAAGCAAATGATGATCAGTCAAATGTAAATAGAGCACATAAAGGAAAGCAATTAGCACTTAACTTCCAAAAAGGGAATGGCACAAAAATGAGGAAGCTAGTGAAATGGACGTTAAAGGGAAAAGTCAAAGGAGAAATGCCTACAAGCTGCATGGGGTCTACTTAACAACACCCTGATAGAGGCTCAAATTAATGTTTATACCAGTATCTTTTTAAAAATAAGAGAACAAAAGAAAGGCCACCGTGGCTAAATAGTAGAGAAATAGTCAATTAAAGGCTAAAAGAACCTGGGTTTAGATTACTGTGGTATCCAACATGCTAGCTGCTAGCCACTAGCCATATGTAGCTATTTGGCTGGTTGAGTGTGGCTAATTCAGAACTGGTTGGATACCACAGATTTAAACCATTCTTTAGAACATACGTTCTAGAAATAGGGGAGGATGAGGGAGGGGAAGCTGTAGCAGGTTTACAGTTTGGCTGTCACTATCCAAATTGCACTACCACTATCCAAATTGTTCCAGTACCCCTGCTTTAGAAACTGGAAGTTGAATCCTAATGAGAAAAAAAGAAAGGAGCATAAACGGTGGTAAGTCAAGAGTAAAAGTATAATAAGGCAGGCCAAGAATTTGAAGGGTAACTAACTAAAACCAAAAAAGAGCAGATTTTTTTTTTGGGGGGGGTACAGCAGAAGCAGTAAGCCTAACAGTCAGCGGGAGCTACTGGATGATTGAGGTGCTAAAAAAAGCATTCAAAGATGACAAGGCCATTGAGGAGAAGCTAAAGAAATTCTTTGCTTCTGTCTTATACTGTAGAAGATGCTGGCAATTATAGGCTTGCAAGTCTATCTTTAGTACAAGACAAATAGGTTGAAGTTATAGTAAAGAACAGAATAATCAGATGCATAGAAAAACACAATATATTGGAAACAACCAGGAATTTGGTGGCATCTTAAAGACTAACAATTTTATTATGGCATAAGCTTTCATGATATGAAGCTCACTTCTTCAGATGTATGATTTTTCTTGTTTTTACAGACTAACATGTCAACTTCTGAAACAATATGATGGGGAAGAATCAACATAGCTTTTTTTTTTAAAGGGAATCATGCCTCACTAATGAATTAGGATTTTTTGAGTAGAGGAGCAACAATCATGTGGACAAGAGTGATCCATTTAATATCATGTGTTGGGGCTTTCAGAAAGCCATGGGAAAGGATCATCACCACAGTCTCTTAAGATAAGAGAGAAAGTATTCTCGTGGATCAATAACTGATTAAAAGAGACTAAACAAAGGGTAGGAATAAACAGTGAAGAGGTAAAATTAGTGGCAATTGCAGCTCCATAGGGGCTGTGGATCTCCATTCCCAGCCAATGGGAGCTTCATGAAGTGGACAGCCTGGGACAACACTTCCCACAGGCTGCAAATGGTGATTTGTGGCCAAGAGACACTGCAATCATGCATACCTGCAGAGTCGCAGGTAAATATAGTGGCAGCGGTGTCAGAGGGTAGCCCTGAGGAACTGGATCTGGCCTGCGGGCCAGTATTGGCCCAACCCCAGGATAGATCCATCAATGGCTATTAGACAACATGGGCCAGGGACACAGCGTCTTACTCAAGGTGCCCTTAAACCTTTAACTGCAAAAAGCTGGAACTAGATGCCAGTGGATGGATCACTCAGAATTGTATTATTCTGTTCATTCCCTCTGAAGCATCTTGCACTGTAAGACGACAGGATGCAGGGCTAGATGGATCACTGGTCTGACTCAGTACAGCCAAGCTTATGTTCTTAAGATTAAAGCAAATAGGCCAGATGAGAAAAGTATCTGGTTTTAGATATCCTTTTCATGCTATGCACCCCATATTTTTATGGAAATATATTTTGAATGTGAATATGCATGACTCAAATATTTTATGTAAAATAGAACAAGGAACCTGTCCAAGAGCTTGTTATCTCTTGAATGTGTATATTTGATTTGTGTGCATGTATCTTTCTTGTATCTGAAGTTAGAAATATGAATTGTGAACCTGCTTATTAATCTAGGTCTTCTTGTGAAAGCCATTATTGGTAATTAAGGAACTTAATGTCCCGGTACTCATGACAATGATCTGTGAAGGGCTTTGTTTTTCCTGTGAGACTAAACTGGTTGGTCTTACAAGGATATGTGACCATGCCACCTAGTGCTGGAATCAATCTTGAATTTGGTGTTTTTAGAGGAGGGGGAAAGAGAATTGAACAAAGGATTCCAACTCTGGGAAAATTCTAATTAAGGAACAGGAAGCAAAGAATGATTGTCTGGATTTTGAAACTACCTCTCCACCTTAAGAGGATACCAATAACACCTGGGGAAAAAAGCGAATTGTATTGAGAGGGGTGGAAAAGCATTGCATGGCCCAGGCCAGAGAAAAAGACCAGCTCTGGCTTCTGAAGAATTTTACCTGAAATAAGGATTAGGGTGAGGAATAATGTTTTGTAACAATTTCTCTTAGGCTATTAGGCTTAGCTGGTGTGTTTTTGTTTATTTTTGCTTAATAATTTATTTTGATCTGTCTGTTTTGACTTGCAATCATTTAAATCTTATTTATTATATGAAAGCCCTCTTTTGTTATCAAACCCCGTGTCGATAATTGTTAACATGTGGGGGGTGGAAATGAACATCTCTCTTTCATCGATGAAGAGAGTGAACTTATCAGATTTTTCTCTGTAACACTTTTATACCGAGTAAGATGGATTTATCAGGGGTTTGGGGCATATTTTGGACTATATTCCTGGGTGCTGATTAGTCACTGTAACTGAGCTCTCCCAGAGTTGAGCACTTACCTGCATCTGTCACTCTGCTGGGGGGATGTTACCCCAGCTCTGTGGGGAGACTCGGGTGAAGACTTAAACTCAATTTATTTTTCTCAGTGTTTCTGGCACTTATCCAAAATGGCTGGTGATATTGATCTATATCTTGATGTACAATATTTCATCTTAATCTTTAAGGCCCAGAAGTCTCTCATAAATTCCACATGCATGCTGCATTCTTAATTATAAATAAAGTTTGCTTAATTAGAATAAGAAATTATCAACATTATTATTGTGTCCTATTTTATATAAATATGAATGGGTCTGTAGAAAAACAGATGTCAAAAGAATTAATATGAAAGGAAATATTGAAGAGATTGATTGATTGGTGCCCTGTATAATTTTATTACTTAAAAGAGCTCACTGAGCTAAAAAGAGACATAAAGTACTTATGACAGAAAAAAGTATGAAAAAGTTGTGAGTGCTCAAGGGTGCAGAATTTCCACACCTGCATTTTATGTGAACCATAAAATGAACTCCGAAAATTCTTGTTACACTAAAAGGACATACACCATGTATACTATATGTCAGTTTGCATCAGGAGATAGATACTGTCCCCAACAAGAAATCAAAGGACTGCACTAAATGGTTCTTTTTTGTATGTGCTGTGTGAATGGCTCATTTTTGTAGAATACAAGGATAATATATTGAACTAATACACTTAGTGGCAATACAATTGAATATTTAGCCAATAGAATTTGGACAAGATATGCAATCATTTTCAGGTGTTTTGTACATCTATACTTGATGTGGTACTAGCACAATAATGCTAGTATCATTACCCTGGAGATGTTATCCACTGGTCCCAATGGTCAATTAACTGTTTTCAAAGGGATCTGAATCTTCTCTCACTTCTAATGGCATAAAATGAGAGTGACTCTAGTGAGGTCAGTGGAGTTACACTGGGGTGTGAAACAAAATTCAGACCTCGGGTTCTCAACAACACTGGTCTGAAAGGAAATTCTGAATCTTTCTGAACTTTTTATCCAGTAAGATTAAAAGTGCTATTTTACTTTTGGCTGTTTATTGCACATTGTGCAATAAGGATGCTCATTTGCAGAGACAGGAAGTAAAGTGAGAGTGGCCCTATATAGAACTTAAAATTCTCAGTTACTCTACTGTAGGATAGGTCAGAACATTGCTGCTCAATAACAGTCACTCTTGCTATTGCCCTTGCTGTTTGCTTCCTGTGGGCTATTATGGAGCAGCTGCTGAAAGAGAAGAATAACTGACTAATTTAAATCTGTGAAGCAGAGATATAATAATATTCTAATGATTTCAGCCTACAGTTCACCCTGATTTATCAAGAGTTAGTCTAAGAGAAGGGAACTTTACTTAATAATAATTTGCTATTATTGCAGTAGAACTGAACATTTGCACAGGGGTAGCATATGTTCAGTAAAGAATGATTTTTGAAGTCCTTACCAGTGTGCCCTTCATGTATTATACCCCAGTTTGCAAAGTACTCAAGCACTTTTCTTACTTTAAGCATTCATTTCCTTGCTGCAATGAGGAAGTTCCCCTGTAACTTCAAGTAGGACTTCTCTGGTGTGTGAAATTAGGCATGAGTTTAACTACTTTCCTGAAATGAGGCTAAAAGGTGAGGACGTACTTACTGCAAGAGGACTTAGCTAATCCACTGTTGTCTCCCATTTTGGTGGTAGGAATATCTGCTTCCTGCATCCTACATTCTGTGCAGCATAGCAGTAAGCTGCTTCTTGTTTGACCCTGGCAGCTGCCTGCCAGTGCTACTATCTGGTGTGCTATTCAGGGCAGCAGTCAATTTTAATGCACATTGTTTTGTAAGTCTCCGTGCCCTGAGACAAGAGGATGTTGTCTGAAATGTCTGGTTTTTTCTCCCCATGACTATGTCCCTCTACTCCCCATGGAAATGAGATTTTGTTCCCCTTTTCACTATTCAATGGAAGGTTGTACATGTGTCTCACTCCTCATTCAGGCAAAACCCTCATTGATTTCTGAGTAAGTACTTTAGAATTGGATTCATGTGAGAGGGGTTTTTCTAACAGAAGATATGTGGTATATGTTTGTGTACCAGAGCATATAGATTGCATGTAGGCACTTCATTGCTGTGTGGGGAGAGGAATCTGTTCAGGGAGAACTACAGCAAAAGAAACTCTAATATCTATGCCAAGATTGCACAGGGCATGGTGGAAAAAAGATACACTAGGGATTCTCAGTAGTGCCACATGAAAATAAAAGAGCTGAGGCAGGTGTACCAGAAGACAAAGGAGGCAAATGGATAGTCTGGGTGCTCGCCACAAACATGCTGCTTCTATGAGATTTCTGGGGACCTGAACAGTTTCCCAAACCAGTGTGTGGATTTCTTTCAAGACATTCCTCTGGCAGCCTCAGACAGCTGTGTGGAGGACAGTGTGGATGAGGAAGAAGAGGAGAATGGTCAACAGGTAAGTGGTGCATCTGATCTCACTGACAGTCAGTGCCCTTTGTAACAATCCCCTGATCCTAGGATGTCTCATTGACGGCCACTGATCCCAGGGAGGGCACTTCTGGTGCGTTCACTTTTTTTTTTGTTTGCTACAAGATGGTTAAGGCAATTGAGTGTGATCTGTGGTGGCCACCCTGCCTATGCAGCGGAGGTATAAGGTGTTTGCTATGATTGCCATAGCACTTTCCCATTGAACGGTTCCATGCTTTCTTTATGGCATCTGCATGGATAACCATGGGGAAAAGGGCATGAAAAGATTGTTTGCCATTGCTATCAAGAAGCGAGGGAGTGGGGGGAGTTGAGTGCTTTATGGGACTCTGATGACATGAACCCAGAGACACCCACTGTACTGTTTTGGTCCCATCAGGCACTGGGAGCATAACCCGGAATATAAAGGAACTGTGGGATAGCTACCCATACTGTATCACTGTCAAAGTTGATGGTGCCCACAGTACCGTAGATGCACTATGTTGAACTCTTGTGCACAGATATGTGCACCTTTAACTTTACAAGATCAGGTGGTAAAAAACTCAATTTAAAAAAAATCAGCCTTATCTCGTAGTGTAGACAAGCCCTTTGACTGTGTCCCTACAGAAGAGAGAGAGAGAGAGTACTGCAGTATTATTTATTTAAATTTTGTGTGCATGTGTGGCTAGGTCTAGTACATTTCCGGTATCCTGGAAAAGCAATGCCGCGTCCAAGGAATACGTCCGCTTTTTCAAAAAATTTTCACAAAAAGCAGATGCGCTCTTTTGCCATCCCTGTAAACCTCATTCTATGAGGAATAAGGGATGTGTCAAAAGAGCACTTTTCCAAAATTTGGCACATCTACACAGCGCCAAATTTCAGAAAAGTCTCTTTTGAGAGTAAATCAGAAAAAGATATGCAATTTGCGTACTGAAAATTGCCTTTCTTTTTCTGATTTAACATTGCAGTATAGCCCTACTCTCTCTCTCTCTGTGTGTGTGTGTGTGTGTGTGTGTGTGTGTGTGTGTGTGTGTACACATGAATAAATCCTTTGTGACAGTTCATTTTATTCTGGGTTCTTCACATGACAGTGAAAATTATTTCTGTAATTATTTTTAGACATAAGATCCTAAGTCAGTTCTATTAATGCAGATACTTAGACTGTTTGACATAGAATACATGTGGATACTTCATATACATCCCTCTGGTAAAAGCCTTAGAAATCAGAAGCGATTGCATGAGCTGCTACTGTATTGCTTCCAGGCTAGGAATAAGGCAAATACAACTGGCTGATTTTCTTCTGTGATGTCTCATTTGTAGTTCAATTTCATCCAAGGTCTTACATAACCAGGCTTGCTTCTCTTGTAGCTAAATCAACTCTTGTTTTAGATCTAAGTTAAACCCAGATCACTGCTCTTGTTCACTAAGGAGTAGAATAAAATTGTAATATGCATTTGCAATAGAGCTGAAATGTACCCTAATAGCATTACAAGACTATCTGTCATCACTAATCTTTAAGGCTCCATGTGATTAGAAATTAACAAAGTAGATGATTAGATATACTGCTGGGAAATAGTTCATAATTATTGCTATAATTATTATTTGAAAGATACATGAGATAGTTTAATATGTAGAAAGATATGTACCATGTTAGCAATTAACAGAAAGTATCTAATTTCAAAAGCCACAGCTATGCAATATATTCATAAGCAATTTTTAAACAATTGGTATTTACTCCTTTTTTACATTTAGAAGCTTTGGCAAAAATGAGATAATGAGATATCTTATTTAAGTGTTTATGGAGTGAAAATTCTATTGATGACTGTGTCTAAGCTGTTTCACTCTCTGGATTTCCAGTATGACTTTTTTATTTGAATTTTCAAGTTTCGAGCAGGATTGGTTTGATTTTATTCTATGGCTAACATAAGATGATATTTGGTAAGAGGTCACTGTGTGGCTGAGCCTTGCCCTAACATAACTGGGGACTCTAAAGCAGCAATTTTCTGTTATGTATGTATGTAAGAAGCAAGGAATATGTCAACAAAAATGTCAGTGCAGCCACTGGTTCTCTTTTTCAAGAAGACAGAATGAAGGAGACAGAAGGAGATGCATCATGAAAGAAAGATTTTAATTGGTGCTTTGTGGGAATGTGAAAAATTGGCTCATTTCTACAAGAAGAGTTAATTTGTCTGAGGCACACAAGGAGCTGCATGAAAAATATTGGGGCACGGCAGCCACAGTGATACTCCATCAACATTGATTAAATTACATTAGCGATCAATTTGGAACACCAGTGACATCAGTGATGTTACACATTCTCAGTGTATCACTTTTGACAGGATTACAGGGAGGAAACACCTGAGAGGGGAGATTTCTGTTTCTGAACAAAATGTACAGTGTAGTTACCTAAAAGATACACTCTTGTGAGGGTCTATCTTGGCTCAGACACTATATTGGCATGCCACAATGATGGATCACACAGCATAATCCTCATGCTTCAGACTGGAAAAGTGCTGAGATCTTAGGCTTGATTGAGGTGTTACAGAAACCTGAGCTCTCAAGTAAAAGTACACATTTCATACAACTGTCATCATTAGGTCCCTCTAAGAAGCATAAAAAATGCCCATTTTGTAGTGGAGGTTTATTTTCAGTTATGTGGCATGTCATGCTCTTACTCTGAGCTGCCTGTCTCTTAACAGTGGTAAGCAGACAAGGTTTTGAAAGGTACAAACTTTCTCAAAGCAGACATGCAAAGTCAAATAGAACTCTACATGCACATTGCAGAAGCAATGTCTATCGTCTGGAGAAAAGCCAGAAAACTAGGCTAGTTATTGTGGTGTTAGACAGCAGCCTAGACAGAAACTTAATTGTAGGAACATTTATCTGAGTGTAAACCATTACTAAGATAGGAGTGTATCAACTATAACATCATCACTAACACTTCATTTTATAGCCCATCACTACATTGTTTTGAGGTGGCTGGAAGTGGCATTCTTTGCACAGGCTCACTATGACTTTGGCATTTGGATAGAGTTGCCCTCAGAGTATCCCATTATCTTTGTATTGGAATTCAAAAACCTGGCAGATGAGATATTGCAAAATCAAAAGTGTGTTCAGTTTTTTCACATCTCTAATACTTGTTTGACCTGCTGGTGTGTCGCCTTAAAGTTTTTATATGAATTGAGTGCCTGTGACAGATCCTAGAGTCACAGTTCTAGAGATCAGACCGAAAGATCAGCAGCCCTCCCGATGTGTCCGTAACAGGGGAGCAAGAACATTATTCCCTAGCCCACCAAAGATCCATGGAGGGATCATCCCATGGGTCAAATAGTACTTCACTTTCTATGGCCATTCAATACATAGTATCTCTGGTGAGAGTGACATCAGAGGTATCAGCTAGTGCTAATTGTAATGGCATTTTCTGATGTGGACACATGTCCACTGAGAATTGGACTGGAACAGTTAGCTGATTTCACACAGAGCACTAGGGATGTTAAAATGAGTTTACTCAACTAATTGACTAGTTGATGGAATTTCCATCAACTAGTTATTGGTCAATAATCAGGGGACCTGCAGTGGGATTAGCTCTGGGCCCCAGGAGCTAACCCTGCTGCAGCTCTGCCTTTTAAATGTATGGCTCTTAATACATTTAAAAGGCTGAAGTGCAGTGGGGGCGGCTGGAACCCAACACAAACTGGGACAGCTGATTCCTGGCTTGCACCGGGTCCCTCCAGCTGTGCACCAGTCTTTTACATGTATTATGAGCTGGTAGGCTCTTAATACATTTAAAAAGCAGAGGTGCAACATCCGGGACTGGGCATGAACAGAGAATCGGCTGGTAGTCCAGTTCCTGCTATCCCCCTGCCTCCCCTGTCCTCCACGGAGACAGCGCTGGCGGAAACCAGCTTTTAAACTGCCTCCCCTCAGCACCAGCCCCTCCTCCTCCTCTCCTTGCTGTCTCTCATAGAGGGACTAGTTGACTAGCTGATAAGCTTATGCTTATCAGCTAGTCGACTAGTCACTTTTATGATGGCTGTTCAGTGCTCTGTAGGAATATAAGTATTACTTTTTAGTTGCTCATGACCTCAGCCTGGATTGAAAGAATGAACTAGAGATATTGTTTATAATTCAGGCTTCTTAAGCATTAAGTTCCATTACAGAAAGACAAAAGCAAAATTTAGCTTTTAGTGTTATTTTCCCTTCTTTTTTTTCAATTACGTTTCTGTAGCCTGCAAAATGCTTTCCTCTTTTGAAAGTCAAGAACTTTGGTGACAGAAGAATGATTGTCCAATTTCAGTTTTACAATCTCTTGCCTCCAAAATTATTGGAAAACTGCTCAGAACAGTTACAGACAAATTTAATCCCATAAAACTTCCATAATCCAAAATAGAACTGGTTTTCCTCTCGTTTTCTGTAAAACTTTAGCTTAATTTAGTTTGAAGATCAAATACTTAATAATATAAATCAGAAAGTACGTATTATAGCCATTTGTAGATTTTAAGAAAGATCATAAAGCACGTCACAAAAAATATTCTTTGGTTGGCGGGCTAGCATTCCTGTTTCATTTTCTTCCCATTTACAGCACATGACTATTAGAAGATCAATAAATCTGATATTAGTTTTCTCCAGGTTCTATTGCTCTGGTCCTCCTGACCTTTATCCATTATGGAAACTTTATTAGTTTTCTTTTAGGAAAATAATAACTATTGTTACATATTGCCTACTATTATACTAGAAGACTTACCCAGCATTGCCCGGGTCCTTTGGGGCAGGGGGCTGTCAGTGTGGGGGATGCGGGTGTTAGGACCTTGGGGATTTGGGGGGGCAAGGCAGGATGCGGGGTCATGGGGCATGCAAGAGTCAGCGTGGGGGAGTTTGAGGAGGGGCTTAGGGCAGGGAGCTGGGGTTATGGTGGGGGAGGGCAAGGAGGAGATTAGGGTGGGGGTGTCCCATCTGGTGGGAATTTTCTCTCCCCCCAGCTGGCAGGGCCTTTTCTGTCCCCACAGTTCCCCCACATGCCAAGGGTCTTTCACCCCTGCCTGCAGGGCTTTGTCATTCCCTCCCCCCCTCCAACACTGCAGCAAAGGGCCAGGGGGAGGGTGTTTGGGGCAGGTGAGCTACTTACCCGGTCTGGTGGAAGGCAAGATGGCAAGTCCCAGTCCCAGCCCCAGCTGGCCACTCTCTTGTTGGTGCAGCTGCCCCCAGTGATCACTCTGCAGTATAGTTCTCCCCTACGCTTGCTGCCTTCAGTGGACACTCTGAGCATCATGATCCTCCACTTTGCCCCTCCCTTTCCATATTATGGAAAACAGTCCCATTCCAGTGACTTCCTGTTTTTCTGGCACAGCCAGTCAAAACCAGTGACTGAGCACTCATTTGCTTGCTCTCTCTCTCTCTCTCTCATAGTCAGTCTCTCTCTCTCTCTCTCTCTCTATATATATATATAGAAAGGGCAAATTTTAAAAGCTGAAAACAATTGAGTCAACTCATCTAGGATGAAGAATTTAATGAGAAAAAATGTAAATCATAATTTGGAACTGTTTTAGAACACTCTACTAGATTTCCCAAAACCCACAACTGAGGAATAATGCCATGGTTAAAACACTGACTTAGAGAGGAAATGAAGCCAGCTATAATGCATACATACAAAGAAGGGGAAACGATGTGTTCATACCATATGATAAAATTCTTTCCATTAATGTCTCTGGAGGGTGTTAAACTAATTCTACTAAAGTTAGCTATTTTAAAATCAGCAGTTGCATCAAAGAGTTTTAAAAGAGATGGCTGAGGATCTTGCTGGACCATTAATTATTATTTTTAATAAATCTTAAAATACTCACAAAGTTCCAGAACACCAAGAACAAGCTAATGTTGTCATTATTTAAGAGTGGTAAATGGAATGACCTGGGTGATTCCAGGCAAGTTACCGTTGTGGCTAATCTGGGATTCAATTAATAAAGAATTAAAAGAGGGTAATATAATGCCAATCAACATACCTTTTTTTATAAGATTACAGATTTGGTTGTTGTAAGTGATGATGTTTATGTAATATCCTTAGACTTCTGTAAGACATTTGACTTGGTAACACATGACATTCTGATTAAAACTAGACAAATATAAAATTAAACATGCCACATATTAAATGGATTAAAAGTAGGCTAATTTATGGGTCTAAAATTTTAACTGTGAACATGGAATCATCATCAGATGAGTGTGTTTATAGTAGGGTCCCTTGAGGATCATGAAATTACACTGCTCTACAGCCAAAATGCTGAAATAAATGTAGTCAAACTTTACTAATTCTGGGTCACTGAGAACGAAAATGATGCTTGGCTCTAGTATTGTTGATTGGCTCTAGTATTCAAGATATGCTATTGGGTCAGTATATACGACCCTTGACTCTGAAGCTGGTATTGCATCATACATGATATGAATTGCATCATGTTATTCCTAGAAGTCATGGATGATGCAATCATAACGAAGCTTACATCACTCTGCTGAACAAATTGCCCTATATCAGCTCTAGAAATCATACAGTGTCGTGCTCTCTTATTTGTCAGTGTTTGATTTTGCAAAGGGACACATTTCTGTTTAGCCAAAGTGAGCAGAGATGCCTCGTACTTGTGTGAACAGTGCAGATAACTTCTGCTATGTTTGTGGTGAAGTGACTTTTGCATCACAAAAGCGCAGTATAACCACTATGGTTAAGAAAGCCTATCACCTTTATTTTGGCTGCAAAATTGGAGATCAGAACAAGAGGTGGGCCCCACACATATGCTACAACACTTGTGCAACAAATCTTCGCCAGTGGTTGAACAGGAAAAGGAAATCTATGCCTTTTACAATGCCAATGATTTGGAGAGAGCCAACAGATCATACCAGCAATTGTTACTTCTGCATGGTGCCTCCAGTTGGGAAAGGTGTGTCAAAGAAGAAAAAGTGGACTGTACATTATCCAAACATTCCATCAGCTATACGCCCAGTACCCCACGGAGAAGGACTGCCAGTTCCTGATGCACCAGAATCATTCTCACTTGAGTCAGACGAGGAAGAGGAAGAGGAAGAGGAAGAGGATGAAACTTCTGGTCCTGAACCATCAATGTCACAGGACCCACATTTTCTCCCATCCTCCTCCTCTGAACCACACCTCATAATACAAGGTGAACTGAATGACCTTGTCAGGGATTTGGAACTACCCAAGGGTAAGGCAGAGCTGTTGGGCTTCAGACTACAGCAGTGGAATCTCCTGGCAGGTGATGTTAGGGTTTCCATGTTCTGTGACAGTCAAAAGGATCTTGTCCCATTCTTCTTCATGGAAGGTGATCTTGTAGCCTGCAACAACATCGATGGTGTGATGGCAGCCCTCAACATCATTCACGATGCAGATGAGTGGAGACTGTTCATTGATTCATCGAAGATGAGTCTTAAAGCTGTTTTGCTGCATAATGGCAATGTTTTGCCATCAATTCCAGTTGGTCATGCAGTCCATATGAAGGAAACCTATGACAACATGAAACAACTTTTGAGGTGCATAAACTATGACCAACATCAGTGGCAGCTTTGTGGCGATTTGAAGGTTGTTGCTCTCTTGCTTGGTCTGCAGACTGGATACACAAAGTACTACTGTTTTCTCTGCGAATGGGATAGTCGTGCAAGAGATTCCCACTACATCAAGATAGATTGGCCACTCCGACAGTCATTTTCCACGGAGAAGCCTGGGAGGAAAAGTGTTAAGGATCCACCACTTGTTGAATCAAGGAAGATTTTGTTACCACCCTTACACATCAAGCTGGGTCTGATGAAGAACTTTGTCAAGGCCATGGACAAAACACAAGCAGCTTTCAGGTACCTCCGTGGAAAATTTCCAAGGTTAAGTGAAGCTAAGATAAAGGAAGGTGTCTTTGTTGGTCCTCAGATTCGTGAACTTCTTCGAGATGATGCATTTGACCATGCACTGGGTGGCAAGGAAAAGACGGCATGGAAAGCCTTCCAGTTAGTGGCAATACATTTTCTCGAAACAACAAGGCAGACAACTACAGGTTGTTGGTGGAAAACCTCCTCAAGGCATACAAAGCCTTGGTTGCAACATGTCACTAAAGATACATTTTTGCACTCTCATCTAGATTTTTTCCACCGAACTGCGGAGCAGTGAGCGAGCACGGCGAGCGATTTCACCAGGACATTGCAACAATGGAGAAACGCTATCAGGGCAAATGGAGCCCATCAATGCTTGCAGACTATTGCTGGACAGTGACAAGAGATGCTCCATTTAATGAATACAAGAGACAAGCCAAGAAGCGCCGAGTAGACACTGAATAGGACTAAACTATGTACATAATAGTTTTTGCCTTTTGTTTCATAATAAATTTTATTTATATAACCCTTTTGCTGATTTTTAAAGTGTTACATAAACAGGACAGGTGAAATATTATCATGTAAAGCAACCATAAACACATGAAAAGACCTAGGTTTACAATTTATGATTAAAACTCTACTATCTACACAATATACATAGACGTAAAATGTAAAAACTTAAATATCTTGGAAACAGTAGCCAATCAGTTGTTTTAATTGTCATATTTGAATTCAGCACATCAAAATACATAATAAATAGCACATTTTATCTCTAAAAAATTGTAGACCAGTGTTATCTATGTATTTTAGAAATGTGCAAAAAAAAAGGGATAGAGAATAAGATGGAGAATATCTTAACCTGTGGAACTCCTTGTCTGAGGAGGTTGTAAAGGCTAAGACTATAACAGGGTTTAAAAGAGAACTAGATAAATTCATGAAGTTTAAGTCCATTATTTTCTATTAGCAAGGATGGGTAAGAAATAGTGTCCCTAGCCTCTGTTTGTCAGAGGGTGGAGATGGATGGTAGGAGAGAGATCACTTGATCATTACCTGTTTGGTTCACTCCCTTTAGGGCACCTGGCATTGGCCACGGTCAGCAGACAGGATAATGGGCTGGATGGACCTTTGGTCTGACCCAGTTTGGCCAATCATGTGTTCTTATGTTCTTATTATTGTCTGTCTGTCTGTCTGTCCCTCTGTTTCTGAGTCCATTTGTTCAAAAACTCCTCCTAAATGGTAAGAGCTAGGATCACCAAATGTGGTATGCAGCTTCCACTTGTCTTAACTTAATGCAAGGTAAGGGTTTGGTTGTGCCAGGAAAACAGTAGGGTACATCTACACTGCTACACTATTTTGAAATAACTAGCGCTATTCCAAAATAACTTAGTTGGCGTCTACACAGCAGGCAATTATTTCAAAATACTGTCAAGCTGGAGGACTTCTTACTCCAACTCCTGTAATCCTCATTGTACGAGGAGTAAGAGAATTTGGAGAAATAGCACTCTATTTCAAAATAAGTGCTGTGTAGACACTCCCTATTTTGAAATAAACTATGCAATTGACTTAGCTCAATTTGCGTATCTTGTTTCGAGTTAAGTCCTGTGTAGACGCACCCTAAGTGTCTGCAATGTGACTTTTTCCCCATAACATGGAAAAGGAGGGGGCTATTTGGAGGGACACTATACTGCACAATGACCACTGGGGGCAGATGCACCATTAAGAGAGTGGCCATCTTAGGCTGGATTTCACCATCGTGCCAGCCACCAGACTGCGTAAGTGGGCATTCTACCCCAAACACCTCCCTCCAGCCCTTGGCTGCAGTGCCAAAGTGGCCAGGGGAGGAGAAGAGGGCCCTCCCAGATGGGGGTGGAGGAGAAGAGGGCCCTGCCAGATGTGGGGAGAAAAGGCCCCTACCAGATGGGAGGGGAGCGAGAAAAGATCCCCCACTGTATGTGGGGGAGAGAGAAAAGGCCCCTACCAGATAGAAGCTATGTCCTTCTCCTCCCCTGAGCTCCCCTTCCTCCTCCCCTGAACACTCTCTCCTTACAATCTGCTCCCCTGATTCCTGCATCCCCCTAAGCCTCTTCCCTGAACTCTTCCTCATCCCCAACCCTCACTCTCTTGTGCCATGACACCTTAAGCCTCCTGCCCTGAGGGACCCAGACAATGCCGGGTAAGTCTTCTAGTTACTTATAAAGTTTGCAGACAACCCAAAAATTAGGATGGGGTAAATAATGAAGGGCACAGGTCATTGACACAGAGTGTTCAGGATTGCTTTATAAACTGGGAGCAAGCAAACAATTTGATTTTTAATAAAGCAAAATGAAAATCTATATACCTAGGAACAAAGAATGTATGCCATTCTTACATGATTGCGGGGAGGGAAGAAGTATATTCTAAGAAGCCACTCTGAAAATATTTTGGGGATTGTGGTGGACAATTGGCTGAACAAGAACTCCCAGTGAAATGGTGTGGTCAGAAAGGATAATATGATCTTTGGTAAATCTCAAGTAGAAGTGAAGAAGTTATTTTAGCTCTGAATTTGGCGATGGTACAACTACCACGGGAATGCCTTTTCTCGTTCTTGTGTCCACAATCCCAGAACAATGTTGATAAATTATAGAGGGTTCTGAGAAGAGCCACAAAAAGAATTAAAGAATTAGAAAACATGGTAGACTCAAAGAGCTCAATCTATTTAATTAAACAAAGAAAAGATTAAGGCGCTTGATTGCAATGTATGGGTCCTACATGGGAACAAATATTTAATAATGGGCTCTTCATTTAGCAGTGGTTGGAGGTTGGGGATAGACAAATTTAGATTGGAAATGAAGTGTAGGGAATAATTTCTGAACACACTGGGTGCAGGTGAAAACAAGCAGAGGATTTATTGGTTCACACAGCTGGTGGAGTACCCATCAGGGGTTAGCCTGGTGAGCACTAACTTAACCAAAACATACATTAAATTATATAGGCAGTAGATGGGCGGAGGGGAAGTGATTTGATAGGTCTAGCGGCGGAAATGAGATAAGCACATAAGCCAATAAAATATAAAACTTACATAGGATCCCTGCCCATCGCCAATTAAACATATTATTACTAATACAAATAATGATTCCTAACAAGCTAAATAAGCCAACATAAACAAAGACATGTTGATGATCATTTTGTCGGCCGGAAATATAACGTGTCTCCTGCGGGGGTGGTATTGCCTTGGCGCGATCTTTGGGATCCAAGCTTGTTTTCTCGGAACAAAGCAGACAATGAAAAACAATCCTGCGTGGTTGTTTGGTTGTTTGCTACCGGCCTTATCAAAGTGAGGCCCTTTTGGAATGTGGTTGCCAGGATGACCAGGGTCAAGTTAACTGCTGTCTGTATGCTTCCCAGGCCTGGCCTTAATAATTTAGGATTTGAGTTCTCAGTTCTCAGCAAGATACCATGGACTGCCTCAGTTTACCCCTACATGAAGTGTAAAATTTTCTATGGATTTACATATAAAATTGTACATGAAAGGGCAATTAACCACTGGAATAGTGTACCAAGGATGGTGATGGATTCTCTATTACTGACAATTCTTAAAGCAAGATCAGATTATTTTTTCATAAAACAAACATAGAATCTGTGAATTTATTTTGGGGAAGTTTAATGGCCTATGTTATGATGGAGATCAAACCAGGATGATCACAATAGTCCCAATTCGCTTTGCAATCTATGACTAGCAAATTCATAAAATCAAATTGTTAATCAACAAGACCCACACTTACTGGATCCCACAAATATAGTCCAGTTCCTTATTTGGGCTCTACAAGCACAAAATTAAGGAGGCTGATGTATAAAACTTTCCTATGGACCTCCCCAGAATGGTGATTAGAGAGTAAAGAGAATGCTCTTTGGAGTTCCTCTTACGCGTTCCTCTCTAGAGGCACAGAATGGGAGTTAGTACTGCACCAAGTAATGTAATCGCCCACATGTATAGCCACACTGTTAGTAGGGAGGTATACTATAGGGAGCAGCTGCTCTTCACTTTGAGTCAAACTGTTTACCTAGCATGATCTCTGTAAAATCCACATCATTCAGAGTGGAAGTACAGGATCAGGAGAAGAGAGGAGCAGCGTAGATACTGTTATTCTCTTTGGGTATGTCTAAACAGTGGCGCTATTTCAGGATACTTCTGGTATCCCGAAATAACTATTCCGCGTCTTTTAAGCAAGCCTGTTATTTTGAAATTTAACAGGCTCGCTATTCCCACGTCCCTGTAAACCTCATTCCACGAGGATTAAGGGACGTTTTGGAATCGCAATTTCAAAATAATTCTCTATTTCAAAATTAACTAGAAATAAGCTACACAATTTTCGTAGCTCAAATTGCATAGCTTATTTTGAGCTATGGGTGCAGTGTAGATGCACCCTTTGATGGCCCTCTGAGTTTCTTACAGTGCTTTGTTGTTCTCTTCTCTCAATAGTGAATGGGGAGCCTCTATGCCATGATTACAAAATATTCAGGCTCTGATTTTATTTCCCATAGGCAAGAAAATACTCTAATTTTTGTTATAGCTCCAGTTAAGTTCCACCTACCAGACTGCTATGAGGAGGGTCAGTGACTGGATCTCCAAGTGTTGTAAGCTTCTGCAGTCAGAACAGGGGTCATGTACTCTTCCTATCATGGGACCAGTAAGCTCACCATCACTATGCAAATCCTCTGTCTAGCACTCCCTCCTGAGAGGAGTAATGACTTGGCTCACTGCCCTACCCTGGAATCATTGCTGATCCCTCAGAATCCTCTCATAGTTTTAGTATACCCTTCTCCAGAACTCCAGTCATGTTAAAAGATGCAAGTATATACAGACCCTTTGGGGAACTGTTCAGTTATCACAATGTTACTGTCTCCTTCCTTCCCCACCCACCAATAAAATTCTGTATGTTTAAATTATCTGTGGTGCTGTACACATTCTGCCATACACTGACATACTAAGGAGGCCACTGTCTTGACCACATCAGTGCTTCCCCAGATCCCAACAGATTCACTTGTGACTATTGTCTAACATGCACATCTTATATCCCACCCCGCAAATCATTGTCTCTTCTTTCATCTTGAGATAGGAAGGGAATGAAGGGCCTCTCTTTTCCTCCAAACCAAAGTATTGAACTCTCCAGTCAATGCCAAAATCTTCCTCTCTTTTGGTATGTCTAGACTACATCCCTCTGTCGCCAGAGGGATGTAAATTAGACATACCGACAATGCAAAGCGGGGATTTAAATATCCCGCACTTCATTTGAATAAAAATGGCCGCCACGTTTTGCTGAGTCAGCACTTTGTCAGCAAAAAGCGGCTGTCAAGATGGGAATCGGGCAACAAAGAAAGCCTTTGTCGACCAATCCTGTAAACCTCGTTTTGCGAGGCATAAGGGTTTGGTCGACAAAGGCTTTCTTTGTCGCCCGATCCCCGTCTTGACAGCTGCTTTTTGCAGACAAAGTGCTGACTCACCAAAACGTGACAGCCATTTTGATTCAAATGAAGCACGGGATATTTAAATCCCCGTTTTGCATTGTCGGCATGTCTAATTTACATCCTTCTGGAGACAGAGGGATGTAGTCTAGACATACCCTTTGAGCCTATCTCTGAAAAGTTACAGTATATGTTTAGTATATGTTTCTCTACTTACAGATCATTGTGGCTATTATTATAAATCAATCTTACAGCTACTGCTATTTACTACAGATTGAATTTCTTTAGTCTGGCACTCTCTGGTCTGGCACCATCCGTGGTCCGGAATGATTTTAGTTAGACAGATGTCCACTTATGGGTGTGGCCAACTTTCCTGCACTCTAATAAAGTTTCTTTACAGCCATCAGTCCTGGCTTTGTGTTCTGTGCTGTTATTTAGCTCTAATTTACCCATACATGTCTTCTAAGAGCCCAGTAAGCAGTGGAAGTGTTGGTAATGCAGCTAGACAATATTGACCTCCCATGTTTCAGCAACCTCTCTGGTTTGGCACCAGTCAGGTCCTGAGGGTGCCAGACTAGAGAGGTTCAACCCATTCTACTACCAGAAAGTGAGTTTTGACTCCAACTTGGTTAACTGAAATTTATTTTGGTGGCTTGTGAAGGGCCACCATCCTTGTTTTATTTAGGGAAGAAAAACAATTAGTTGTTTCTCCTACATGAAATGTCTGAAATCTCCACAAATTAGAGGTCACTGTCAGTTACAGTACATATAGATTATATTCGGCACTGTTGTATTACAGGCATCAATAGCTCTCTGTTTTCAGAATTACAGGGTCTTATTCCACATCAGTACACAGAAATAAATGTTAAATTTTGTGATGCAATAATTTCATTGATGGAAAATAGGGCTTATGTTGTGAAAGTCATGTTCAAAACTGAATTGTGATGTAACATATGACTTCTTGTTATAAGTACTTAAAGATTTTATGCATATTTTACATATTCAAAATTCATTAGTATACTTGAAAGATGAATTGCCTTATCTTTCTATCTTCCTCCAGGCTTATAAAATAGCTTATAATTTTAATTCTATATAACATTACCAAGATACCATTCAAGGAGCAAAGGGAATTATAAAGTAAGAACTATTTCGTAGAGAAAAAATCCCATTTTTTAAATGGTTATCTCCTTTTCAACCCACTGTAGATTTGTGTTCTAGATCCTTTCAGTCACATGGAACAGATAACATTTCTGAAGCTGCATGAAGTTTCAGGAGTTTCATCTTGCAAAATTGTCATGGCAAAAAATGAAATATTTGTAAATGTCTCATTAATGCAGCAAAAAACTAAATTTAGCTCACAGAAGATTTTCCGGCTTTAGCAACATGCATGGATTAGGGAACACTCTTATTTATGACACAGTACTTTTATTTTTTCATAAAATGATAAGTATAGACCATACTTTGAAGCTGTTGCACATACTGAGTAACTCCTTACTTCATAAGAAGACTCATTAATTTCAAGTTGAGTATGTATTCTGCAATGTAAAATCACTTTCTGGTCCTACATATTTAGTAACTGTGGTGATAGTCTTAGAGTAACTTTTAGAGTGTAAACTTTTTGGAGCATGGAATTTGTCCTCATATTTGCCTGTAAATCAATTAACCTATATTTGGAGTGATATAAATAATAACAACAATGGAAGGTACATTTGATTTGAAAAAAATTAGACCAGTAAAATATTTCCAATTTCAGATAATGAAATTACTAGAGAAATGATTTTCTCTTTAAGTCAGAATGCAGCTCTTAAGCTAATGTGCAAAGGAAAATGAAAATTAAATTAGCCACAGATATGTGTGCTGAATGCTTAGGGAATCCAGTACAGCAAATATCAAGCTCCCTTTCACAAAACATTATTTGTTGTCTGTCACAAATTCTTTTCCTAGATGCCTAAGTCTACTGAGTGTGTCTCAAATTCTGTGTCCATTCAGTAAAGTAATTCAGACCTATTCTCTAAGGAACACCCTAGAATGTTCTTTAGGAGCTTGATCCAGCTTTCACTGAAGACGACGATGATTCTTAATATTTGGCTACAGTAGTGTAGTTTCTCTGGTATGTCATGCAATGAAAGAATGTTTTCACTGTGAACTATGTTTCAAATGTCTGTTAAGCCAATAGATTTAGAATATCTCTGTACTTAGTGGGTTGAATTCAGGAGTGCAGGTGCTTGTTGTTTCAAATATGGACAGTGCTCTAGTCCATGAATTATGGCCCAAGCTAATACTGTATTTATTAACAGTACTAAAATCATAGATCATAGAAATAGAATACACAGAAACATTACAATGAGCATCAGAAAGTTGCTGTAGATCAGTTTATGATATTGGAAAGCATTGTATAGAGAAATGTCTACCTTTCCAGATATGTGAAGAGATCTGCACTGACTCACTTTAATATGCTTAGAGTACAAAGGAAGGTGGACTGTCAGTACATAGTTAAAACAAATGAAGAATTAATATTAAAGGCAGGCTATCAATAACCACACAGTAGAATCCTTTAATAGAAAGAGAACTATCATCTCCCTGCTAGGCATTTCCAAGCTTTGTATAATGGTGACTAGAACATTTGCAAATAGTTAAAGAACTTCAGCTGGTCCTCAGCAAACAGAGAATCATCACTGAAACAGCCGTTCTAACTGCTTCCTCTTGTATTCAAGATAGACAATTTGTGGCTAACTTACAACATGGCTTTGTTGTAACTTGGAGCCTGTCATTGCTTCAAAGGGCCTTAATTCCTCCTGACTGATGCTTCTTTATTTTCTCTTCTTGGACATTCAATTAAGCCTGTCAGATCTTCATTTTTGGGGTCTGCATTATCTTTCGGTCTGCTGGCTGTTTCCTTGGAGGCAGCCTCGTGCAGGCCTGTTGCCACCTTGCTACCCCAGGTCTTTCTACCTCCCTTTCCTTCTTCGCACTCTTGCCTTTCAAACAGCCCTTGTTTACTCTGTTGGTTGCAGCTGTAGGTGCCTACCTCTGGGATTGGTAGCTACTTGGAGTTATGATCAAGCTGCTTGCTTGTTGAAAAAGAAAGACTGTACTCCCCCTCTATGTTCAGTATGGGATTTGTATACTTCATTACAAAATCAGATTTTTTTTTTTGTGATTCTATCTTTCCCTAGTCCTATACAGAACTGTATAAGTGTAACCCTTCTGTCAATTAGAGCCAGCAGCAGCAAGGCCTAGGTTCAACGTCTAGAGGTTCCTCTCCAACCATCCAATACTGAATTGGCCCAAGCCCCCATCCAGTAACCTGGGAAATTCACACAACACCCCTGGGCACCTCCAAAAGGCAGTGCTTCCCCACTTGCAAGTGCAGAGTTTGAGTGTAGAAAATAAACTTTTAATACAAGTGGAGGGAAGTAACATGGCATTAATTTGGGAAAACACCACAGAGTTCCTAACCAAAACAATGAGTAAAAGTCCCACCCCAAGTAGGTTGGGCAATGTCCTTTTCCTCTTCAGCAATGTAAATGTCCCCTTCACATGTCCAACCTTTCTCTGCAACCCACTCTCAGTTGCTGCCCCAGAGTTCAGAGGTGCATCCGCAGAGTTCACCCCCTATCCTGAGTGGGGGGAGATAAGGAGGCATCTTACTCACCCCACGGGTTACTCGCCATCTGCCTGCTCACTGCTCATCCTGCAGGCCATTTGTCTCACCTCTCCTCTGCCGCCCTGCTGGCTGCTCATCATGTCTCTGTCGCTGCCCTACTGGCTGCTCATTGGGCTGCCACCACTCTGCTGCCCACTTGTGTCACCACTCTGCTGGCTGCTTGTTGCATCTCTCCACCACCAGCCTGTTGGTTTTCAGTCACCACATGCTCACTGCTTCTGATGGCTTGTGGTGGATCTGGCCAAACCTTGGTCAAACCTAGTGACTTCAGCTCTTGGCCCAAAGCACAGTCCAGCCACAAAAAATTTCCATCATCCACTGGAGTGAATTGAAATAATAAGAGACACCTTATGGGGCCTATCTTTAGCTCCATCATTGAAACAGTGGGGAAAAACAGGTTGAACCAGGCTCACACCTGGGGAACATGTAACCTGCTGACTGAGTCCTGCCCTCCCCAGCTTAATCTCACAGGGCCCTGGAAGTAGAGCCTCTGTCCATCCAAGTTTCTTTACTTTCTTCTTTTGTATTTCCACAATAATTGCAGATATTGCAATTAGTGTTAACACAATTTGTAACCCAACACCAGCCAAGTTATTTATTATGAACAAAACACTATTCTATCAGCTGAATATCTAATACATCAAAGCAAAACAGGGGCAAACTGTATTTAAATAGACACACCTGGGGTTTCTCTCCCCTTCCCATAATGGAATCATTCAATCAATCATTCAGACCCTGCTTACATAAGCAACAATGTTTCGTCATGCAGAACCAGTGTGTGTAAAAAGTGTTTGTTTACCTTATTGTATAGTGTTGTTGGTTCAGAATAACTGCTTTATTTGTACCATGAAGTGATCTTTGTGTAACCATCTATTTATAATATATATGCACAGTCAGTCAGTAAATGCTTTGGGAGCTTTCCAGGCAAGAGATGTTACATAAATATAAAGTAGCATCATTAGTCCCATAATTTGTCCCATGGGATGTGGCATTAAACACTCCATTGTTGACTAGTTATACCCCTTTCAGTGTTCACTGCAAGTAAATGCATGACATTTATCATGCTTTATTGAATTCATTCCTCTGTAGATTATTTTCCCTGATGTCATGATGTTCCCACACCGAATGCTTTTAACCAATACTTGCCCTAATATATTCAAATTAACAGCTCAAAAGGTCTTCATATTTGCTTGGCACTGGTGCTCAAGGAACTTTTTACTGAACATATTTCCAGCTAACAGATGGATATAATTGTTGGCAGCCGAGAGATCTTCTATGGATGTCACTGCATTTGATAGATGCACAATTTTCAGTTTGAAGTAGCTAAGTTATCTGCCCTGCGTTTTTGTTTATGATGAGAGAATAAGCCTGCTCTGTGCTGTATTAACATTTAGAATGTAATTCAGAACTGGGATATGTTTTGGATGTTATTTGTGTGAACCCTCTCGAGCTCTTAGCTTCCTGTGTCTTTAAGATTCCTGTTTAGTTTACTTTGAAAAATGTTTCTGGAAAAAAGTTTTAGGACTAGTAGTGATGAATTAGATTCCTAAACCAAGCCAAGTCAGATGTGATATTATGATAATGATATAGACCATGATCCTGCAAATAAAACAGTACAAGCTCTCTGCACTGATCTGGATAGGTCAACAAAACATGGAAATTTCTTCTGTGATCCATTTATGTGGTGTGAATAACATTATAGGAACATAATAACTGGAAATTAAAAGTGATGAGGAAAAGGAAATCGCAAAAAATGAATTGTGGTACAGTTATAGATCAAAAAAGTAGGGAGGATAATGTGGTTTATACAGATAATACATTGGATTATTTTACTGTTTATGTCTCTCTCTGCAGACTTGAGTTCATATTAACATATCAGCTCTGCTCTAAATATTGTCTTCCACCCAGTATCCAAGTGAGGTTTAAAAACATTGTGTTAAGTGTCACAGCACACCTTTAATTATTATTACCGTATCTCACAGATGATACAAAGAAGGGACCAAACACAGCCTCCATTTTCCAAACATAGCCTCCCTTTGGAGAAGCCAATTGTATATACATTTTCTTGATTCTCATGACATGTTTATAGGTGATGAAATTTCTCTTTCTCATGCAAGTGATGACAGAATTTACTCATGCAAAACACACTTGGACAAAGGTTTGTTCACACAAATGGAAGCTAGATAGGGGCTTCTAAGAGAATTAGGCCGTAAATCCAAGATTTTCAAAAATGAAAGCTGAAGTTTAAGTCCCTAAATAAATGTACGGTTGAAAGTATGGAGTACCCACCACCATTCAACTGCTCAGCATTTTTGAAGGACTTAGGGTAGAATTTTCAGAAGTGCCTAAAGATTGACAAACAAACTATACTGCTACTAAAATGATGTGATTCCATTTCTGATCAAATAAAATCATGTCATTTAAAATGCACATGTTTGGAAGAGCCTGTTTAGTTATTTTAATGTGTAAAACAAGTGCTTCTACTTGGTATTTGAAATGATCATACAAGAGAATAAAACTTATTTTTTTACTGAGGTGGTTTCATTTCAGACTCTGTTATACTCTGAAATCTGATAGACTATTAATAGAGACAGACAAGCCTTTAGAGAGCAAGCAGAAATGTCATTTATAGCAGGCAGTTCCACAGCCTCATCAAAAATGTGCTGAGATGACAACAGTGAATGTGTATTAGGAATTTAATGTTACTTCCTAGTGAATTGTTAGTGACCTTGATCTTAAGGTTCAAGAAGCCTCTGAGTTTGCATTTCTTCTGACTCTGAAGAATACTTAAGAATATCTCGAGACAAAAAATCTCAGACCTGCTGTCCTTATGATTACATGAATGTATAGAGAGTCTTTTATAATTCACAGTCTAAAATTCCAGTTTTAAAACACTGTCAAATCAAAATCTTCACATTTTTATAACGTATTAATAAAAAATGACAAATACTCCATTAGAGAATTTCATTTTAACTCATTTCATTTTATGCTTTGCTTCTCCTGATATCCATTGCGTCTTAGCACCAATAATTATTAAATTATTTTTTGCATAAGCTTTGCATGACAGCCTATAGTCAGCATTTTTATAAAATAATTGTATATGAATTAATAATAGTCACTATGGGCACAGTATGTCAGCTGGTGTAATTTGGCAAAATGTGACTGAAATCAGTGGAGCTATAAAGAGTTATATATCCCAGTATATAGAACATGCTAATCATACTCTCATTTACAAATATAGTTTAAATATTTTTTAAATATTTGTACATTATGTTCTATATGATGAAGCATGAAGTCATAAAATTGGAAACCTTTGTTTCTTTGTGTGACTATAGACTGAATTCCTTTAAATTAACGATAAAGTTATCATAGCAGCAATGATTTTCTCCTCTACTGCAAATGCAATTGCATTGATCAAAGGGAGTTGTTTCCAGCAGGCCACATAATTTGCTGACCTAAGAGATGGCTGGCAATAAAAGCTGGCTTCATGTATATGTACAGTAGCTCCCTCTTTCCTCCTTCAGCTACCAAAAAGCTTCCTTTCCCACAAACCATTCCGCACATAGTTCAACTGTGGTATTATTAGAATATACAGAATATGGAGACTTTTTCCAAGTAATAAATTAGAGTTTTTAGTGAAAAAGTATTTAGTTAGTTGGCCAAAATGTTTTGTTTCAGTCTGACATGCTAGTGCAGTGCCTCATGTTGTAGTTTGAGTACCTCATGATTCCATTGTCCTCTACAGGCCAGGCTCCCTGGTGAGACCAGATCTCCCATGATGAGCCCCTGATGTTATTACTTCCATGCTAATTCAATAAAGTTGCAGCCTTGCTCAATCTCAGAAACAATTACTTGAGGTCCTTACTGAAGCTAATAAAACTATGACAAAACATTTGCAGACCTCAACACTCCTATGCTTCTTTTAAATTAACTGTCTCAATAAATAACAGATGAAGACTATTTTTAATTTCATTTTACAGGAGAGGAACTAGCAGGAAGGAAAATTGATTTGGTTAAAGCCAGAGAATGTTAGTGGGAGATGTGATAAGTTGCTTTTTGGTTGTTCAAAGTTCAAGATAGTTGGAAGTTTTTCAAAGAGACACTATTAAGGGCATAAGAGTAAGTGATACCACTGTGTAGGATAGTAAGCAAGGAAAGAAATATGGCAAGAGACTATCCTGGCTTCATTAGGATATCTACAATGATCTAAAATTTAAAAAAGAGTCCTATAAAAAATGGAAACTATATGAAATTGGTCACTGCCGATCTCGGAAGTAGAGCCCTGTGGTTCAGCAGATGGATAAAAATTTCTGTGCAGAGGTCTAGAAATGACTGACCAGGAAGGAAAACTACAGAAGGGACCTGGGGGTCATTAGTCAATCACAAGCTAAACATGACTTAACAATGTCACACTATTGCAAAACCCCCAAACATAATTCTGGAATGTTTTAGCAAGAATGTTGTAAGCAGGACATGAAAAGTAATTCTTCCACTCTACTCCACATTGATTAGGCCTCAACTCAGGTATTGTGTCCAGTTCTTGGTACCACATTTTGGGAAAGAGGGGGATAAATTGGAGAAAGACCAAAGAACAACAAAAATGATTCAATTTCTAGAAAACATGACCTATGATGGAAGATTACACAGTTCCAACTTTTTCAGTCTGGAGAAGAGAAGACTTAGGCTATGTCTAGACTGGAGTGTTAAATCGGAAAAAGATACACAATTTGCAGTACACAAATTGCATATCTTTTTCCAATTTACTTTTGAAAGAGGCTTTTCCAAAATGTGGCACATTTACACAGCGCCAAATTTCAGAAAAAAGTGCTCTTTTGACACATCCCTTATGCCTCGTAGAATGAGGTTTACAGGGATGGCAAAACAGCGCATCTACTTTTTTGAAAAAAATTTTGGAAAAGTGGATGCGTTCCTTGAATGTGGCATTGCTTTTCTGGGATTCCAGATGCAGCCTAAGAGGGAACATACAGTTTTCAAGTACTTAAAGGGCCATTACAAGAAGGGAAAAAAATTGTTCTCAGGACAGGACAAGAAACAATGGGCTTAAATTGCAGAAAGGATAGGTTAGGTTGGACATTAGGAAACACTTCCTATCAGGGCAGTTAAGCACTGGAATAAATAGTCTACAGAGGTTATGGAATCTCCATGATTGGAGATTTTTAAGATCAGGTTAAACAAAAACTTGTCAGGGATAGTCTAGTAAATACTTAGTCCTGCCATGAGTGCAGAGAATTGAAATAGATCTCCTGAAGTCCCTTCTAGTCCTAGGAGTCTCTGATTTTCCATACTTTTTTTACAGGGTAAAGATTAGATATTCACTTCAATTCAAAACTGAGGTTAGTGTAGAGAGAGGTTCAAAAATCAAGTAGACCTATAACCTGAAGACTCATTGAGTGCTAAGGTTGCTCTTGCAATTGTATACAGTCAGGTAGTCTCTGGGAGATTAAGGAAAAATTCAAATTGGTGTCTAGATACTCTGTAATTTTTCACATGCAAATCATTTCTGAAGAATCCTTGCTACTGCTGAGATTTTCCATTACAACTGTGTGCCGGGTATTGTACACATTCTCTTCAATTGAACCATGGCTGCTTGCTCAAATCCTGCATGGTCCCTTAGTGCAACTGTGTATTTTCTTACAAGGAAAACAAATTGAAAGAAAATTTAGACATACCTTGCTATTTTTTCCCTTTGGAAGTGGCAGAGTGATTTGTCAACATTTTCTGTGCCTCCTAGGAGCTGAAATAATTTAATTTTCTCTCTAACAGAATATAATTCTGCATCTAAAACAAAAGCTCATTTGATGCTTTTTACAAACTGAAAGTTTCATAAAATAGGACTTCAGCAGAAAAAGGTTTGGTGGCTTTTAAAAAGTATTGATATTCAAAGTTAGGTGCGTGTGAAATTCATCCTGTGCAAAGGTGCTAGTAGGAGGCTTCTCTACCACTTAGGTGATGTCTATACTAGACCAGAAAGGGCAGCTTAAGACACACAACTCCAGCTATGTAAATAACATAGCTGGAGTTGACATACCTTAAACTGTGCTTGGCACCGTTTCCACAACAGGAGGTTGATGGGATCAAACACTCCCATCTGCTTCCCTTACTCCTCGCAAGGAGTAGGAGTACCGGTGCTGACCGGGGACACCCTCAGTGTTCAGTTTAACTGGTCCTTACTAGATCCACTAAATTGAACACCAGAAGGTCAACCTCTGGTGTGGCAAGTGGAGATGTGGCTTCAATTTCTATCAAAATAGTGCTTAAGTTGGACTTCAAAGGTGCAAAGACTTCTTGGATATGACCGGATGTTAGCAATAATTGTACATCTGCAATTGTGAGTGCTTAATACATATATGCAAATAACTAATGTGCATGAGCAAATTAGAAATGAGCACTTGACATGACCAGTCAGATGCCCTTTAACCATTAGACTAACTATGCTGATTTGCACATCTACATAAATTAGGCACATACAAATGTCTATGCACAATTACACTGACCTAATTTTATCAGTATTTTTTCCAGAAGTGGTATGTTTATAGTAGTGAGTCCTAGCAGTATGAAGTACATATAGATTGATACTTATATAGATGAAAACAAAAGAAATGAGAAAAGTTATGGAGAACATAAGAACTTAAGAAGGGCCATATTGAGCCAGATCAGAGGTCTATCTTAGCCTACACTTCTGTCTTCTGTTTGGCCAATGCCAGGTGTCCCTCTCTGGTGGTTGTTTTTTTTTCCTATTCTGAAGTGAAGCTCTCTTATTTTTAAGACCCCAGTCCAGCAAATCACATAAGCATTTGGTTAACTTTAATCAAATGAGTAGTCCCAGGGATTTCAATTTATACACGTGAATAAAGCTAAGCATGTGGATAAATGCTTGCAAGATCGAGGTATGAAAGAGTAGACACGGTGCAAATGCTTTTATATTTTCATGCTCGCTTATCCCCTACAGTTGAGCATTGTCCAATTCCAAATGAAATAACAGACACCACCAGGATGTCAGTGATAACCATTTCTAATTCTCAGTTTCCCTCTAGGATTTAAATTAGAATCTCTTTTACAATAGTCAGTTCAGACAAATCCTGAGGCAAGTCCAGTCCTGCAGTAATTGCAATGGCTCTGATTTGTTTTCCTAAACCACCTGTCACTCTAGCTGTGTTTATTTTTGGAAATAAAGCCTATGTTGTAGAAGAAGTAATTTGAAATCCTATGAAGGGCTCTCTGTTTCTGATAGTGCTTAGGACACACAGACAAATGAACAAGCATTCATAAAATCATGCACGACACGATGAAAGGTGATAAGGTACGTTGAGCTAGATCTTTAAACTGTCTTAAAAAGACATTTAAAAAGTAGAAGTTTTGTCAGATGGTTATCAGATACCATTATATACTAATTTTTTTAATTATTTGCTAAAGATTTTAATACATTAAGGACAGATGGATCCCTCTGTCTGTGCATGTGCTGCCAGCTGACATCATTGAGAGTTCTGTCACATTCTAAAATTTCCCTTTGTTATGATGCCTAAACAAAAGTGTGACAATGGCTAGGCAGCTGGTGAGCTAAGACTATTGTCTAGCATGCTGACCAACATTATTTCTTTGTTTTTACTTGCACTCTCCCTGCTGTCTGTTTCCAGCAGCTGTCCTCTCGTACTACACTGCAATTGTAAGCTCTCTGGGTCATGGACCGTCTTTTTGGTTTTGTGTGTGTACAGCTCCTAGTACAATGACATCCTGATCTGGGACTAGGGCTCATTGGCTCTATCATCAACTTAAACAGCAACAACAAAAATATTGGGAACAAGATGTTCCTATGATATTCAAAACACATATAATTTGATACACATTTAGGACTTGATCTTGATGCCACTGAAATCAAAGGGAGTTCTGCCTTTAACGTCAGGCTATACACACTAACTGCAGCTACTTTACTGCAAGTTAGATGTCTTTAATCCCTGTAGGTGTGGTTGTACAGATATCATTCTTATTTTGTCATTGCTATGTGCTTTGGTGTTGATGCGAATATTAATTAGAATTAGAAGTTATCACTTTCTTCCCCTAAGTCACTCCTTTCAGTTTTGTTTTCTAAATCTTTAGCTATGAGCTAATTAAGTACAATGCTAATGGCTTTTGGTCAGGATAACAAAGTATGCTGGTTGTTTATTAACTAATTGACAGAAAGGAAAGAGAATTTCAAAATCACCACCGTTTACATTGCAAGCTCTATACCTATTTTAAGTTGCTCATCAATGTTTACTTGCTGGACACGGGCTTAGCAAATTCAGTGCTAACATTTCAGTAGGGAAGTTTGGCCCAGTAATGTCTATTAATAACTTGCTGTATTTATGGAGGTAAGTTATCTTAATGCAGTAGTTCTCATCCTTTTTCAGCCAATATTTCCAGTCCTTTTTTATACTGCTTCCCTCCCATTACTGCCCTCTGAAGTAGCTGAAATGCCTCATCCATCCTAGCTCCCTCATCACTGATGATTACACCCTCATCCCTTTGGGTGGAGCATTATAACTTGAAGGTGAAAACCCATTCCCTAATTGATTGATCCAATATTAGACAGGGAATGACTGTGAAGTGGGTGTCTCATCTATTGTACAGGGTTTTTTAAAGCTATTAATATTAATATTTAGCATTTGAATGTTCCGGTGTTATACAAACAACAACAACAACAACAAATGGTCTGGTAGCACTTTATAGACTAACAAAACATGTAGACGGTATCATGAGCTTTCGTGGGCACAGCCCACTTCTTAACTCCGGTCATCTGAAGAAGTGGGCTGTGCCCACGAAAGATCATGATCCCATCTACATATTTTGTTAGTGTATAAAGTGCTACCTGACCATTTGTTGTTTTTTTCTGTAACAGATTAACTCGGCTATCCCCTGAAGCAGGTGTTATACGAACATTAAAAGTATCTCCTCTGTAGCGTGTCCTGTTTGCATCTCTGAATATGGGTGAAAAGAACTTTCAACATTCCAGTCACTTGAATAACTATCTTCTGAAAGTGAATATCTCGTATTGAAAGATCAAATTATTTTTTACCACCTTTCAGGACACATTTGTACTATAGTAGGGAAAAAAAAGAGCATGCATAGTAATTTTAAGAGGAAAATGAGCTTGCTTCATTTTTGCCTAGTTTGTCATGCTTGGAAATATGTTCATGATATCTTCTGTGGCCTTTGGCTTGGTGTATAAACTGTTGTGTATGTTACTTCCACTGCTGTTATCTGGTTGGAAACTCTGTTGCTGAGGTAAGAAAGCACACAAAGCAGTAAAGCGATGTATTCCATTCTTCATGTCTTGTCAATTTTTGTTCTGCCTAATGAAACTATAAATAAATAGAAATGTTTGCAATTTGTTCTTCTAAAATTGTGTTATTTTTGACAAAATAGGAAAAATGAAAATTTTAGTCATGTTTTCATCATTCATTTTCTGTGTATTTCCTCTCTTCCCACCCTTCCACCCAGATTTCATCAACAAAATGGGAAAAAAGAAAAGGGACGGTAAGAAGAAAAGGGAGAAGGAGGGGGGAAAGAAAGGAAAATAATAAAAAAGTTCAGAAACAGAACATTTTAGACAAAAAAATCCCCCAAATTTTTCATGAATTACATTTTCCTGTCCTTCCAACTCTTGTTATTAATGGCAACTGAGCAAACCAATTCCAACAATTCATTGCTATTGTAGAAAAAGCCATTCAAATACACCCTTAAATGGGGCAAATGCTTTGTGTGGTATCTCTGTAGAGTTGTGAATTTCACCAGGAGTGAGCTGTGTTTTTCTATATCCCTTCATAACCAGCACACTTATTTCAGGCCAAGAGCAAAGTTAGGAATGCATGGATTTGTCTATCACTACAGTATTTGAAACACTGTTAAACTTTCCAGGGACTGAGCAACTTAAGGGATATGGACCTGCCATCTTCATCGTTAATCTTGATCTGGCTCCGGTCAGAAGGGGAGTCAACAGCCTCTGTTGGCCCATGGGCCTGTGGAGTGGGGATGGAGCAGCTCTGCGCTCCCAGAAGGGGCAGGGCTTTGAGCAGAAAGGGTGGGGCCAGGAGCAACCAGCCCTGAGCACCACCTGGAGTGTTTCTGCCCGCTCGGCCCTCAGAGCTGTGCAAAGTATGTGGTGTGTCACTTCTGCAGTGATTTAAAAGGCCTGGGACTCCGTCAGCAACGGCTGCTGCAAGAGCAATGGCAGTGGACGGGAGACCCAAGTCCCTTTGAATCGCTGGGGCTTGGGGCAATTGCCTCCTGTGCCCCCTCCAGTGGCTGGGCTGGAAGGTCAGTAATATCTTATTCCCACCCTCTGACTGCAATTCTGTGGCCTACATGAAATGAATTTGTTGTCTCAGTCCAATTTTTAGTTGAGTTGCTCAGGATCCAGTACTGCATGATGTGGATAAGAGGCGACCCTGAGCTGACAGTGCTGCAAGGGATTAAGTGGAGCATAAGTTTGTGCTGGACCTTTGCACAGGAATGAATTTCACTCTGACTGAAAATAAAAATGTTGTTTAAAAAGAAAAAATGAAAACTCCTTTTCATCTCATGAAGTCTTCAGCCAAATTACTAAATCATATTTTATTATTGTTTCACTTAATAAAAAATAAACCCAAAGCTGGAGAATTTTACCAGAAACATGTAGGTTTGTGGGTTAGCAAATGTTTAATATAATACGCACTAAAAAAAATCTTTCTAAATCAAAGGGCTGCTAATGAACATTTTACCGGTAATCTAGTGATATAGTGATTTTGACTTCAAGAAAGTAAATCTTTTAAGTCCTGCTACTATTATAACTATTATTTTATTCATTTTTAGTCTACATTTTTACTGTCATGATTATAATATATATGTGTGTACTTACAGTGTGCACTTACAGTATGCTTTGTAACACTATATGTGGTGCTATAATGAAAAGTAGCATCTACGTGATCACCTTGGAGGGAGGAGCAGGTGAATACACAATAGTATGTCAAGAAGAAGAGAGTTTAGTAAGCATGCATTATGTATAAACACTTACAGGAACTGAGCCAAAAGGTCACCTTTACAATGAAGCAGATGTATATAGTTCTCTTATAGCCCTCAATTTGGGTTTTATCTTAATCACTGTACTGCTTATGCCTTACCCAAAGGACCCTGCTACTCTATCTACCTCTTCTTTTATGGATTCAAAACCTACTCCTGGGAGAATTCTGTGTCATGCACATGCACAGAATTCATGATCCTTCAGATTTCTTTGCTTCTCCGCAGAAGAATAACTTCTGATGGGGAAGCAAAGGGAAGCCAAAGACAGCCATGTGGCCCACCCTGGCAACACAGGCAGGTCAGTTTGGGTGCCTGGAATGACCAATACAGATACAGATCACCACCAGGGGTGTGGGAAGAGCTCAGCAGTCATGTATGAAAGAGAGACACAGTCTGTCCCCCCTCTCACCATGAAGGCATGCTCAGCATGGAGGGGTGTGTCTAGGGAGGTAGCAATGGCACAGGCGATCCGCTCAAGCAGAGCCAAATGTAGCAACTTGAGGCAGGGTATGGTTCCCATTGCCTTTGTGAATTCCCCCATGAGCATAACACAGATGGGAAATTTTAAAGCACCTTTACATGGCCAAAGTAATATAAAGGCCAGTGTAGCCTTATAAATGCTTATGATGCTTTAAAGATTGGAACTGGTCTAAATTTTTTGACTGAAGAAAATTCTTAACATGTAGTCCATGAAGTGTATGCTACTGACCTTTCTGGAATTAAATTGTGAGTTTGCTTCCCCAGCTCTCACTTGCACTTCAGTGGCCTATGACGGAACACTGAGAATATAGCTGCATGTATTTGTTGACTAAACATAAAATGTAAAACAGGAAATAAAGGGTCAAACCTGGCTACATTCTATTAGATCAGAGGGCTGTGGATTTTTTCCAACATTCCCTACTCCTGTTATCCATTCATTGTATTATAGTTTAAATAGTAAATTGCAAGAAAGCAGAGAGTGTTTCCCCAAACTCACTTCATAGCAGGCCACATAGAATTAACTGGAATCTCGGTAGGGGTACTGTCCTTAGGTTATTTGCATCAATTCCATGATGCCTCTGACTCCAGCCAGTGGCTTGTTATTAACTGCCTGAGAGACTGTTAGCATTCTTCACTATTAGCCTTTCATTATGTCAGAAACCTGTGGGGAATGGGGGTGAGAGAGTTACAGTTCCATTTCTCATTCGCTTAATGAAGTTAGTGATAGACTTTGAAAGAGATCAGTTGACTGATTTCTTGGCAAGCAGCCATGGCAAAATTCCTCATTAAAGTGTCTTTCAATCCTGCCTAAATTAAGGTGATCAAAGTTTCAGATGAAACAGCCAAAGCAGGTCTAAGATTGAAGCGCAGAAGGATCAATTTGCAATTTTGTTTTGTTTGTGAGAGATGAAAATCAGTGAGCTTAGCGAAAGAGAGGGACACATTCCCAACCCAGACTTTAATGATACTAGTCCAGTATCCACGGAGGATCAATAAAGTTTTCTTGTTGCACGAAGAGCATACGCACATTTTCTATAATGTTATGAAAAGGGAAATTAGGTATAGTCACACTGGTAAGGATAAAATAAGAATCAACACAAAGCTTTTTTTAATCATTTTTTTAAGTATGTATTTTTTTGCCCTCCTGTATACTTCATAATTCTCACTGGAGCTAAAAGCAGAGAATTGAAATACCACAGAATCACATAAAATTGCATTACTTTTCTGTTTGCTAATTGTCTGCAAAGAGATCAAAGTGTTTTTTTTTTCAAATACAGTAGACTTCCGATAATCCGGAACCTATGGGACCTAGGTGGTGCCGGATTATCAAATATGCCGGACTATCAGGAGGTACTATAAGATGGTTATATATATACTGTATACATTATATAAAGTGTTCTTAACCCTTTTTATTGTACATACTGTATACAATATACTGTAATGTTTTAGTTTTTTTAAGCCTTTTTTACCTTTTTTGCTCAGTTCAGCTGCTGCCGCTGTTACCTTGTGACTCATTTTTTGCCGAAGCTCACTCACTAGGCTCTTGCCATTTTGAGGCCGGACTATCAGGAGTGTCGGACTATTGGATGCCGGACTATTGGAGTTTTACTGTATAGTCATTGTTTGAAATTATTAGCTGTAAATGTGCAAATAGCTCTACTAGATCTCTTGATCATTTGTGAGAAACTGGTTACAAGTATTTAAAAGTGAAGCTATATGATTGGTCACCTAGTTCATGTGGGATGCTTTTGTTCTTGACTGGAGAAGCATAAATCATAGAATCAGATTTCCAATAAGAATGTTTTCAAAAAGATTCAAACTACTCTGAATGTAAATCACTTATTGTGTTTAGTGGGGCTAGAGTTTCACCCAGAGTCTTCATGAGCATTCCTCTCACTAACTTTTTCCTCTCGCTAACTAGAATATGCATACAAAGTAAATATAAAAGAGAAATGAATATGGGCTGTAGAAAATCAAAACACACAGCTGTAGTTTGTCATCAAAGATAATGATGGAGACCTTCTTGTAGTATTGTTTAAATAGATTTTAATTGTTTCGTTAAAATGCTATTTTAATAATTTTCTTAGGAGATATAGTATATAAAGCATATGCTAGGCAAGAATCTTGGTGCTATTTGACAGAGGGAAAAGGTGGATGTGTGTGTGCTGACCTTTTAAAATAACCTGGAGTCTTACAAATAGAATCCAGAGAAGCAAAGGCATTTAAGTAAGATTATCTTTAAATTCTCTTGCTAGTTTCATTCTTTGAAGTTATCATTTGAATGATCTGTTTGATCTCATATAAAGAGTAATAAAAACGATCAAAACAAATCTGTCAATGTGTATCTCCAGTGCATGGAGTGGAAAAAGGAAAGATACGATGTCTAAAAAGAAACAGATTACATACTATTTTTCTGATTTCTCCCGCTAAACCTGTCACATTTATAACTATTGATACACCCAAAGGACACCAGGATTTCTCAGTGGCTCTGTAATACCTTCCACAGAGGCAGTTGGTTGGGTCAGATATAATTGTTTTCAGACTTATGACTCTCAGTTTAGACCAAATAGCTCTTCAGATGCTGTTCTTTGAATACCCAGAAGAGAACCAAGTATCCTTCTCTTAGGTAAATATGCCCTGACTGAAAGACATAAAATGTTATCTGAGCTTTTGTTATCTTTTGATTTTTTCAGTGTTGTCTTGTGACTATTCAGAATCACACAAAATACGTTATGCTACTATTAATACATAATGTTCATATCAATCTGTAGAATTGATATTAACTCTGAGACCTGACAACGCGAGAGAGCTGTAAAAGATCTCGCCTCTCGCCTTGCTTTAGGAGATAAGGATAGAATGCTGACTGAAGCATCAACCTTGAGATAAAGGAGCATCTGGGTGGAACTAAAATAACTGTTAGCCATTGGTGTTTGTGATGGGAAGGAGACTAATTGTTTATTGTTATCATATGTAATGGACAGTGTATAAACTGCTTCATAATTCTCTGATGTGTCTCTGCTTGCTATGTGTCTCTCTGATGTCTCCTTCTTATCAGTTTTGATGATCGACTAAAAACTTACTGTCACAGGCAAACTTGCAGTCCTTTGTCGTTACTGAAGATCCAAAAAGGTTATCTCAGAAGGAGCTTTCTTCTTTCCCTACTTTGCCCCCCCAAAAAAACAATGGAAACAAGAGTTCAGACAGCAAAGCAAACAAGCAAGTTTGCATAATTACAAATCAAAAAGGTCTCATGCCCTGACCTACATTTTAGTATCCTTCAGGAGAATCAGTTCTAATACAAGCATAAGTTTAAATCCACTCTAAATTCAAACTCAAATCCATCACAAGTGAAGAGAAGGGCCAATCCAATCAGTGACACCACTTGATAATACATGATGCTTTAACATTCTTGCGGTTGTTTTTGCGGCTTTGTAGCTATTTTGCAAGTTTTTATATATTATGCTAATGTTAAAGTTAACACATTTATCCATACTACAGCCTAAGATATAAATAGGGCAGGAGTGGACAATAAGCTGGATGCAGTTCACTGGAAGACCACTTCTTGCAGCTCCCTTTGTCCTGGAAGAGTAATCCACAGTGAACAGGAGCTTTAAGCGGCCATAACTGAGGAGGCACAGGGAAATAAAGCGCTGGTGGCTTGCTGGGGCTAACCCTGGTGAACTGTGTTCAATCTATGGACTGATTTTTGCTATCACTGAATTGCACCACAAGTTATAGTGAGACCAGGAAAAAATGTACTATGTGAACACATAACACTGGTCTACAATTTTTTAGAAGTCGTCTGCTTCAGAGATAAAATGTGCTATTTATTATGTATTTTGATGTGCTGAATTCAAATATGACAATTAAAACAACTGATTGGCTACTGTTTCCAAGATATTTAAGTTTTTACATTTTACGTCTATGTATATTGTGTAGATAGCAGAGTTTTAATCATAAATTGTAAACCTAGGTCTTTTCATGTGGTTATGGTTGCTTTACATGATAATATTTCACCTGTCCTGTTTATGTAACACTTTAAAAATCAGCAAAAGGGTTATGTAAATAAAATTTATTATGAAACAAAAGGCAAAAAACTATTATGTACATAGTTTAGTCCTACTCTGTCTACTCGGCGCTTCTTGGCTTGTCTCTTGTATTCATTAAATGGAGCATCTCTTGTCACTGTCCAGCAATAGTCCGCAAGCATTGATGGGCTCCATTTGCCCTGATAGCATTTCTCCATTGTTGCAATGTCCTGGTGAAATCGGTCGCCGTGCTCGTCGCTCACTGCTCCGCAGTTTGGTGGAAAAAAATCTAGATGAGAGTGCAAAAAATGTATCTTTAGTGACATGTTGCAACCAAGGCTTTTGTATGCCTTGAGGAGGTTTTCCACCAACAACCTGTAGTTGTCTGCCTTGTTGTTTCCGAGAAAATGTATTGCCACTAACTGGAAGGCTTTCCATGCCGTCTTTTCCTTGCCACCCAGTGCATGGTCAAACGCATCATCTCGAAGAAGTTCACGAATCTGAGGACCAACAAAGACACCTTCCTTTATCTTAGCTTCACTTAACCTTGGAAATTTTCCACGGAGGTACCTGAAAGCTGCTTGTGTTTTGTCCATGGCCTTGACAAAGTTTTTCATCAGACCCAGCTTGTTGTGTAAGGGTGGTAACAAAATCTTCCTTGATTCAACAAATGGTGGATCCTGAACACTTTTCCTCCCAGGCTCCAATGACTGTCGGAGTGGCCAATCTATCTTGATGTAGTGGGAATCTCTTGCACGACTATCCCATTCGCAGAGAAAACAGCAGTACTTTGTGTATCCAGTCTGCAGACCAAGCAAGAGAGCAACAACCTTCAAATCGCCACAAAGCTGCCACTGATGTTGGTCATAGTTTATGCACCTCAAAAGTTGTTTCATGTTGTCATAGGTTTCCTTCATATGGACTGCATGACCAACTGGAATTGATGGCAAAACATTGCCATTATGCAGCAAAACAGCTTTAAGACTCGTCTTCGATGAATCAATGAACAGTCTCCACTCATCTGGATCGTGAACGATGTTGAGGGCTGCCATCACACCATCGATGTTGTTGCAGGCTACAAGATCACCTTCCATGAAGAAGAATGGGACAAGATCCTTTTGACTGTCACGGAACATGGAAACCCTAACATCACCTGCCAGGAGATTCCACTGCTGTAGTCTGAAGCCCAACAGCTCTGCCTTACCTTTGGGTAGTTCCAAACCCCTGACAAGGTCATTCAGTTCACCTTGTGTTATGAGGTGTGGTTCAGAGGAGGAGGATGGGAGAAAATGTGGGTCCTGTGACATTGATGGTTCAGGACCAGAAGTTTCATCCTCTTCCTCTTCCTCGTCTGACTCAAGTGAGAATGATTCTGGTGCATCAGGAACCGGCAGTCCTTCTCCGTGGGGTACTGGGCGTATAGCTGATGGAATGTTTGGATAATGCACAGTCCACTTTTTCTTCTTTGACACACCTTTCCCAACTGGAGGCACCATGCAGAAGTAACAATTGCTGGTATGATCTGTTGGCTCTCTCCAAATCATTGGCATTGTAAAAGGCATAGATTTCCTTTTCCTGTTCAACCACTGGCGAAGATTTGTTGCACAAGTGTTGCAGCATATGTGTGGGGCCCACTTCTTGTCCTGATCTCCAATTTTGCAGCCAAAATAAAGGTGATAGGCTTTCTTAACCATAGTGGTTATACTGCGCTTTTGTGATGCAAAAGTCACTTCACCACAAACATAGCAGAAGTTATCTGCACTGTTCACACAAGTACGAGGCATCTCTGCTCACTTTGGCTAAACAGAAATGTGTCCCTTTGCAAAATCAAACACTGACAAATAAGAGAGCACGACACTGTATGATTTCTAGAGCTGATATAGGGCAATTTGTTCAGCAGAGTGATGTAAGTTTCGTTATGATTGCATCATCCATGACTTCTAGGAATAACATGATGCAATTCATATCATGTATGACGCAATACCAGCTTCAGATTGCATCATTCATTGTTTTGCCTAAAAGCAAGTACTGTCCAAACCCAGTCATAGATTTATTCATAGATCCAGTCAAAGATGTATTTTAGTCATTTCTGGTTTAAATTGAGATCCCTTCCGTTTATAACTCACTTATCCTCCGCCATTCCCAAGTCAAGGGTCGTATATACTGACCCAATAGCATATCTTGAAAACTAGAGCCAATCAACAATTTTAAGCATCATTTTCGTTCTCAGTGACCCAGAATTAGTAAAGTTTGACTACATTTATTTCAGAAGCATTTTGGCTGTAGAGCAGTGTATAATTGAAGACTGTATCATAATGCATATGCACAATGGGACCAAATTATGGTTCCCTGGGCAACTTTTGGTGAAGTTCTATGGTCTGTGGTAGATGGGTGATCAAACAACGATCAACTGATTCCTTCTAGCCTTGGAATCTATGCATTTATTAACTTCATTACTGACATTTACTAACTTTTCAGTGTTTGACTTTGCAAACTTAATATTCTCGTAATATTATTTTTATTGGTTTTGTGTGTGCGCGCATGTGCATGTAATTATTATTATTAATCATTTATATTATAGTGCATCCTAAAGTTCACAACCAGACTGGGTTTTGTGCTAAGGCCCGAAGAAAAAAAATAAATTACAGTTCCGCTCCAACAAGCTTGTGATCTAAAAATCGTTACTAATATGAAATAACGGCCAAACCCTCATCAAACTGTAGTCAACAGCTATACTCCAAAGCACAGGGGCCATAATATTGGCCATAAAATCTTAGCTTCACAAATATGAGGGGGGCGGCTTGTATTGTTTTCGTGCTTTCTTTCAATATCCTGTATTAAAATTCTGTTTTGTGAAGCTGGTTTAATAAAGAAGATATGTTAATAGGATATTTTCCATCCACTATTTTTTACTATTTTATGAGAGAACATATGTTTAATAAAAAAGATTAAAGACACTATTATTTCCCTCATTTGGAAATTCTGATCCATAGATGGTCTTTCCATGGATGTGTTTGTTGTCTCAGAAGTTTCACACAGAATTTTACTTGCACCGGAAAGAACTATAATCCCCAAGTAAGTACGCTATGGTTTCAAAGAGTTTTCTTTTGGGATGCATATGCTCTGGTCCTATCAGAATAAAGATTTTAGATATTTAAGATCTGAAGTTTTAACTGAAGAATAAGACATTGCTCACTCTTGCTTCATGCCTCATTTTTGTCTTTTGATATTGCTGTTGTCTAAAACCCAACAGTGTAACTGAACAGTACAGCTACATTTTTGGTACATGTTCCTTCTTTTATGTTATCATGAGATGAGAGAAGAACAAGCTTTGTATAAGAGCTGTGTAATTCATAATTTTGGCCTTTGATTTTTATTGACATCTGGTGAAGCAATAACCATCGACAGAGCCATTTCTAATTATTGTATTCCCTGAAAAGCAACTTAAATATTTTACATCTAAGCTCATAAAAAATAAACCAAAGAAATTCAGAGTAAAAATGAAAACTCTACTAATCACTTTAGTCCTGAATCCCATTTTCTGATATGTAAAGGTCCAAACTCTGCCCAGATATAAGAAGGTTAATCTCCTGGTGGCTCAGGGACATTACACTTGCTCACAGAAGAGTTGATTGGGCCCAGGTAGTATCACTCTATCTAACTCTTTGGGAAGCCTGCAATATCAAGATTGAACTGGAATCTCACCCCTAACTTTACTTGAGAATGACAGTAAATAATCAAACAAACCAACCAACCTAAACCTTTTCCCATCTAGTATTTAAATAATTTTGGCATCAGATTGCAGCTTGAGGGGTTAAAATTCTGTCAGATACATTGGTCTAGGCTCCTAAACATTCAGAGTTGTCCATTAGACCAGAATCTGAATAATGTAAATTTGTTGATGTACTTACAGTGGTTTAACATTCATTATATAGCAGAAATATCGAATATAGTTATTCTCTAATTTGCTCCTGAATTGTGTAATAGTTGTTTGTTTGACAAGCTGGGAAAGGAGGTACTTATTACTGGTTACATCACAACTGCATCCTAGAAATGGCTTCTCTATCTGGCTTTTCCATAGGATTTCTTTCAATGGGAAAGAATATTGTTGTTTTTTCCCCTAGGGAATCACCGCCTCTAACATATATATAATATACCAGCACAGACAGTATTAGTTTACTTCTGTTTTGGAGCATCTGTTCTTCGAAGGAAAAGTGTTGTGAAGTTAAGAAAGATAAATGAATCTCATACAGTTTTATTCTACATTATATTTCCCACTGACTTAAGAACCAGACTCATGCCTAGAATAACTCTATTTAAACTAGTTTGCAGCAAGCAAGAATTTGGCCCTGAAATTGTAAAGAAAAGCGTGCAACATGTTTCCCCTTAGGATCTTCCCTTTTAATATGGTGGTAGATAATTACAAATGTCATCATCACTCCCATCACAGTGTTATTCAGCTTCGCAATCTGCTTTCTGGTCTTAATAATTTGTAGTAAATTGAATTTTTGTTTAAGGCTGGTGTTCAATTGCTTATTACTTCCATTATACATATTTATTGTTATTACACTTACCTCTTCTGAAGGTTGAATTCTTAATACAGCAATTCAGACCTTAAAATGAATCAGGGTAGTACATTTTTTACCAAGATATTCCTCATACTTAATTCTCTGAATATACTAGAAAATGGAGTTGCCTGTTCAGAAGGAACTGCAATTTGTTCCATGACAAAGGTGATGTTTTCCTATCATAGAATCATAGGACTGGAAAGGACCTCAAGAGGTCATCGAGTCCAGTCCCCAGCCTTTCTAGCAGGACCCAGTATCATCTAGACCAGCATTTCTTAAAATGTGTTCTATGGCACACTGGTGTGCTGTGAGGCAGTCAGAGGTGTGCTGCAGAGAGAACAGAATTCAAAATGGCCACCCTTAAAGCCTCCCTTTTTTTTTTTTTTTGCTTAACAAAAAAATCTTTGGTGTTCCCTATACAAAAAAATATTGTTTGGTGTTCCGTGGTCTTAAAAAGTTTAAGAAACACTGATCTAGACGATCCCTGATAGATGGCTATCTAACCTGCTCTTAAATATCTCCAGAGATGGAGATTCCACAACCTCCCTAGGCAACTTATTCCAGTGTTTAACCACCCTGACAGTTAGGAAGTTTTTCCTAATGTCCAACCTAAACCTCCCTTGCTGCAGTTTAAACCCATTGTTCCTTGTCCTATCCTCAGAGGCTAAGGAGAACAATTTGTCTCCCTCCTCCTTGTGACACCCTTTTAGATACCTGAAAAAAGTTTCTCTGCAGGTGGGTGGCAGGGGAGGAGGGATCATGTGAGGATTACCTTTTGTGATCCATCCCTCTGGGGCACGTGGTATTGGCCACTGTTGGCAGACAGGATACTGGGCTAGATGGACCTTTGGTCTGACCCAGTATGGCCATTCTTATGTTCTTAACACTGCTAACATGTTCCCCCAGTCTTCTTCTTTCCAAACTAAACAAGCCCAATTCTTTCAGTCTTCCTTCATAGGTCATGTTCTCTAGACCTTTAATCATTCTTGTAGCTCTTCTCTGGACCTTTTCCAATTTTTCCACATATTTGTTGAAATGTGGTGCCCAGAACTGGACACAATACTCCAATTGAGGCCTAATGAGCCCAGAGTAGAGTGGAAGAATGACTTCTCGTGTCTTGCTCACAACACACCTGTTAATGCATCCCAGAATCATGTTTGCTTTTTTTTTTTTTTTAAACAGCATCACACTGTTGACTTATATTTAGCTTGTGGTCCACTATGACCCCTAGATCCCTTTCTGCAGTACTTCTTCCAAGACTGTTGCTTCCCATTCTGTGTGTGAAATGAATTGTTCCTTCCTAAGTGGAGTACTTTGCATTTGTCTTTATTAAACTTCACCCTATTTACCTCAGACCATTTCTCCAGTTTGTCCAGATCATTTTGAATGATCTTCCAAAGCACTTGCAACTTCTCCCAGCTTTGGTATCTCCTGCAAACTTAATAAGCATACTCTCTCTGCCATCATCTACATCGTTGATGAAGATATTGAACAGAACTGGTCCTAAAACAGATCCCTGAAGAACCCCACTTGTTAACATTCACTGCTTGTAATTATCTCAGAACAAAAATTGTGGATTGTCCAACCAGTCCAACATCCTTGAGATTTGCTTATTAAATATTGTTATCTTGCTGGTCATGGCCCCACTCATCAGTATGGATGATTTTGAATAACAAAGTCAGTATTTTTTCTCTCTTTACAACAGTAAAGTATGGCCATGGATTATTTTTATAAAAAAATATGATAGCAAATATTAATTCTTACATGTTGCATGATTTCAGACAGCTCTACTTTGGCTTTCATATACATCATCATCTTCATATACACAATAATAATTTTAAACCTAAATATTTATAAACAAAATAATTTCCCAGTGTTTTTCCTTAGAGTTTGAGGATTACATGGAAGCTGAGAAATAACATTCACAAAAATGCTATGAGCTGTAGGCTCTGTTCCGCACATGGCGTGTGGAGGGGAACAGAGAAGCCCTTATTCTTCAAAGGAGAGTAGAAAGGGGAAAGCAGGTACAAGGTGTATTTCCCCCATTACATAAGAGCCTCTTTCCCTTCCTCAGATTTCAGCCATAAGGTCTCCTGTAAATAGTGTGTTTGTACCTCAGATTATTAGAACTCATAATTGTTTACATCAAAAGTAACTGTTGTCCTGATCAGCAGTAACTTCTGTGCACTTTATAAAGAAAGAGGGTTGAGTGCTCAATTGGTAGGTCCTGCCAATGCTGTTCTAGAAATGGGGAGATAGAGTGAGTGGACTCCACATGTAACTTGGGATCAGCAGGGACTTCAGTGTGTATTACATGTGAACCCATTGCTAGAAATCCAGTCCTCTCCATTAACAGGTCAGTTAGCCTTACCTGGTTTTTAGAGCTATCTTGGCTAGAAATATCAAAAACCAACTTGATCCCTCCACAGTAAAGGTTTGAAAAGTTTTTGTTTTAATGTGTACTGAAAACACACTTCAAAACCTTAATTATTGCTGTGAAATTGAATTGTTGTGCTGTTGTGTGTGCTACAATGCAAACATCAGAAAAGAAATACATGTTCAGGTTTAAACAGTGTATTAAAATACACATATTTAGTTTTCATGTTTAATTGAAAACCAAACTAATCCTTCACCCAGTCACCACCTTCTGAAGAAATTCTGTAGATTTTAAATAGTCCCACCTTGAAAAATGTTCTTTGTCTTTGGACTAGTTTTATCTGGCGGGACACAGGTAAGTGATGTCTTTATGTGGAGCATCGATATGCTATTCTTGGAATGATTCATTCTCGGAAAAGCTTTCTATTTACTTTTGATTCTCTTTTATGTATTCCCAGCTTGTCTTTTCAGATGTTTAGTTTTAAAGCCTTAATATAAATGAAGGAAGTAACTAGAACAGGGAAAGGATGGGGCACTATGCCCATGTGATGTTCTGTAATTGCAATTTTCATTGTTCTAGTGGTAATTATTCATGCCAGATCACACAGCCTAATATATAGCTTTTTCCTCACAGTTAATATATTGCTCTTTCTATTGTGAATGTCATTTTAAAGAATTAACAATAGTAGGGGTTTTTTTGTTAAAATGAAATTTAGAAAAAATAAGTAATTCTGCTGAGTAGATAATTAATTCTGCTGGAACAATATCACTAACTAGAAGGTTTTGTTCATGGATTTAAAGGCAAAATTAATATTCTGTCTCAAGTAAGCTCTCAAGAAGAGAAGTTGCAATGCCACCACTATTATTTTAACTTAAAATCTATATATAGTTATAGAAATTTTAATCTATATATAGTTAGAAATTAATTTTAACATAGATACTGTAATTTGGTGGACAAAAGCACAATACTTCATACTGCTGGTAAAAAATATAGCTGAAAGATGTGTCCTTATTAATAAAAGACATTACTCTACATGGTTCTTAACAACACTGGCATAGCCATTCCAGATTACACCAATGGTATAAACATAGAGACTGCTTTTGAATCTGCAGTTGGTGACCCTGTCTTTCTTCCACAGCAGAAATACTTAAGATAGTAAGATAAATACATAGTCTAACATTCTGGCTTTTTTTCTGTGGCTAGCATCAAATGCTACAAGGTGGTTGTAAAACTTCCATAATGGATTAGTATGTATTTATTTAGGTTTATATAAAAATAAACAAGTACCAATCCAGAGGTACTTTATATCCCTCTGTTGTAAATCATTTTTTAAAAACCCTAAAATTAAATCATCCACACCAAACTCTACTCCACCCTTCGAATTGCTTTCTCTCAAAAGCTTATAAAAATAAGCTTCCATGGCAGCTTATTTTTATACATCATGTGCATAGTCAAATAGTAAAGACGGTGGGAAAATCGTAAACAGATTTCATGAACTATTTCTAAAGTTTGGAATAATTGAGGGTGAGAGCAACAGAAACAGAGAGAGTCATAAGGATCTTGCGCAAAAACGGGGTTTTTGTGCAAACCCCCTCCCCCCATCCACACTGCTTCTTTTTGTGCAAAAACCCCTTGTGCAAAAAGAAACGGCAGAAAATATGCTAATGAGATCACGACTTATGTTAATGAGTCCCTCATTAGCATATTTTCTGCCGCAAATACTCGTAGTGTAGACGAAGCCTTAGATTGCAAGCTCTTCAGGACACGAGTTAACTTTGCATTGTGTTTTGTACAATGCCTAGACTTGTACATTGGGGCCTTGGTCTCTTTGGGGCCCCTGTGTGCCATGCAATATAAATAAATAGAAGACCACATGTCTCCCTTCTTTCCTGTTTGTTTTCTCTTTTATGTGCCTCTGTCATATTTTCTCCTCTTCTCTGGACCTTGCATTTTTAAATGATTTTTTGTATGTTTCCTATATTGCATGACTGGGCACGACTAGACAATCAACCCAGGAAATAACATGAGTACAGCATATTTTCAGAGACCTTGTAAAATTTACAACACTTTTAGTTAAAATAGGCCCATTCTCATTTTATGTCAGAAGAGCAAGGAAACTTGTACATAATTGGTATATTGTTGAGCTAGATAAAAATGGTTTGTGTTCATTTTGTCGGCTCTGCAGCTGTAGTTAACTAACAAATGCTGTTCCCAGAGCTCTGGTGACATCCATGGATGATGCTTATGAGCAACACTGCTTTTGGCATGATAGATTGCTACATGTAAGGTGAAAGGGTTTCTTTTGTTGGGAGCCAAAAAGAGCCACATCAATTTCAATTCCAGTCAAAACATAGAAAAAACGTAACGTTTTCCAAATAAAAAAGGACAAAATGATGGAGTGAGGGCATTCATTCCTATAAGAGCCTGATCCTAGGCTGTTTCAAGTACCTCCGATTCCTACTGTATATATCAGGGGCGAGGAATCTTTTTTTGTCACTGACCCACAGAAAAATCAGCCACGGATCCAAAAAAACCCAAACCTTACCCCAAAACAAACAAAAAACAAAAAAACTACCCCTCACTGATTTGGCCTCCGACAAAGAAGGAGAAAGACCCTCCCCACATTACTCTTGCACACAAGAGCCTAGAGGGGCCCAACCTAGCAGATTTTGTGTACTCTAGCCCTGCTGTTGGGTCGTAGGGGGCTGGAGTGCCAGCATGGGCCCCCAATGCTGGGGGGTGGGGGGAGGGGAGGAGGGCTGAGCCTTGGGGGCCAGATCCAGGCAAGTGAGGCCTGCATCTGCCCCCATTCTTAGGTTCCCCCATCCCTGGTATATATAAATGCTTAAATAAAATTGCCTTTCATAAAAAAGGAGCAACTTTAACATCAGAGAATAAATAGCAATAAAAAGCAAAACAAATATATAAGGCAAAGTAAAACTTTAAAAAAAATGCCTTTAAGAGATTTTAACAGCTGTTAATTAAATGAGCAGCCGGAAACTAAATGTACCCAGGGAATGGTGGTGTTAGTGATTTCAGGAAGAGGGTTTTGTAAGCAATGATTAGGTAATGGCAACTGCCTTTAGCACGGTGGTTCTCAACCAGCGGTACTCCGAAGTCTTCCAAGGGGGTACAGCAACTTTAGATATTAGCCTAGTTTTATAACACATAAAAAGCACTAATGAAGTCAGTACAAATTAAAATATTATAGACAATGATTTGTTTATACTGCTTGTGTACGATACACTGAAATGTATGTATAGTACTTATATTCCAATTTATGTATTTTATAATTATATGGTAAAAATGAGAAAGTGTCTCCCCACTTCTCACAGCTCCCATTGGCTGGGATTGGTGGCTTGTGGCCAATGGGAGCTGTGATCGCCCGTACCTTTGGAGGTGCAGGTAAATAAAGTGTCTTGAAGCCAGCTAGTGGCTTGCCCTTACAAGCTGCGACCCAGAGTTTGAAAATGCCTGCTCTAGCACATACAAAGGCAGTGATCCCAAAGGGGAAAAAAAAGAACATATAGTCAAATAACTATTGTTACAGTAGATCAAAGAACTTCAAGCAGATGGGAAATGCATTTGTTGGGCTCCTCCATGATATGAGGATAAATTAAAAGAACAAATACTAGGTTAACTTAAACAACATTTTGAAATTCTATAATTGCAGTTTTTGTTGAAAGGTTCATTAACCTTTTGTTGAAAGGTTCATTAGTGTTAACGCCAGGAACAATCAAATTGGGGTTGGGGGAGAGCTGCGAAGAAAGTAAATAATTTTGTTTAAAAAGAAACCCAGATAGCTGAATTCACTTATTCTTTTCATTGCCTCTGCTTTAAAATACTTTTCATTTTTATGGTTTTCTTCATACCATTTTCTTCATACCATTCTAGGAATATATGCTTTTATCTACTGAGTTTCCCATCTCATTACCAGCAAAGACTTTAGTGTGAAAACCCAATGCTTAGGCTATGCCTAAACTACATCCCTTTTCTCAAAAAAGGGATGTAAATTAGACACTTCGAAATTGCAAATGTAGCCGGGATTTAAATTTCCCGTGATTCATTTGCATAATGGCGGCCACATTTTTTTTTTTAAACGGAGCTTTTTGAAAGAAAAACGGCCGTTTAGACAGGGATCAATCGAAAATAAAACCCTTTTTCAAAAGATCCTGTACTCCTCTGCTATCATGTGCCTTCTCAGTCTTCTCCTTTTCAAACTAAACAAGTCCAATTCTTTCAGTCTTCCTTCTTAGGTAGACCTTTAATCATTCTTGTTGCTCTTCTCTGGACCTTCTCCAATTTTTCCACATATTTCTTGAAATGTGGTGCCCAGAACTGGACACAATACTCCAATTGAGGCCTAATGAGCCCAGAGTAGAGCGGAAGAATGACTTCTCGTGTCTTGCTCACAACACACCTGTTAATGCATCCCAGAATCATGTTTGCTTTTTTTGCAACAGCATCACACTGTTGAGTCATATTTAGCTTGTGATCCACTGTGACCCCTAGATCCTTTTCTGCAATACTCCTCCTTAGACAGTCGCTTCCCACTCTGTATGTGAGAGACTGATTGTTACTTTCTAATTGGAGTACTTTGCATTTGTCCTTATTAAACTTCATCCTATTTACCTCAGACCATTTCTCCAGTTTGTCCAGATCATTTTGAATTATGACCTTATCCTTCAAAGCAGTTGCAACCCCTCCCAGCTTCGTATCATCTGCAAACTTAATAAGCGTACTCTCTATGCCAATATCTAAATCGATGATGAGGATATTGAACAGAACTGGTCCCAAAACAGACCCTTGCAGAACCCCATTTGTGTTGCCTTTCCAGCAGGATCGTGAACCGTTAATAACTACTCTCTGAGAATGGTTATCCAGCCAGTTATGCACCCACCTTATAGTAGTCCCATCTAAGTTGTATTTGCCTAGTTTATTGATAAGAATATAATGTGAGACCGTATCGAATGCCTTACTAAAGTCTAGGTATATCACGTCCACCGCTTCTCCCTTATCCATGTCAAGGCTGATTCCCCACTCTGGCACGATGAATGCAGAAGTGGGGGCCTGCAAAAGTACCCCAAAACCTTATCTCTCCAGGCTTTGGTATAAAACTTTACCCCCCTCCCCCCCATCCTAAAAACCTAGATTTTGGGAATAAAAACATCCGCTGCCACCATCAAGTGCTTTTGAACCCACAAACAGGGGTGGATACTTGAAACCAACCCTAGGGCACCCTAAACTCTTTTCTCTAAAGAGCTTGAAAAAGAAAAGAGAAAATACAAATTGCAGTTGGTGGCTGCTTTCCCCTAGTCAGAGGCATGCAGATCCCACAGACAGTTTTTGCAGGACACAGAACTGAACCAATACCAGGTTAATAAAAAAAAAGAAAGAACTTTTATTATCAAAACAATATGCCTGTTACAAGCATAATGACTAGATGGAAAAGTCACCAATTAATATACTCATGGGGGACTCCCATGGCCCAAAAACTTAGTTACAAAGGAGAGGAAAACCCATTTTTAAATGCACAGACATCAGATTCCCATTCCCAAACCATAAAACAATATAACCTAACGGATTTATCTAAACTTTACCCTACTTACAGATAGTGAAGAATCTTTTCTTGGAGAGAGACATGTTTTCTGTCCCCCTCAGTATCTGGAGAGCAAACTGCCCAGAGACAAAGGTGGGAAAACCCCAAAATTCCTTTGTCTCAGTTTGAAATCCCTATCTGCATTTATATTGGCTGACTGCTAGCTGGCTAGGTACAGTTAACTCCTTAGTCCCCAGGCTGCTGGCCATCCTTCATTACCATGACAATCCACAATACTCGTTATCCTATCAAAGAAAGCTATCACATTGGTTTGACATGATTTGTTCTTTACAAATCCATGTTGGCTGTTACCTATCACCTTATTATCTTTCAGGTATTTGCAGATGAATTCCTTAATTACTTGCTCCATTATCTTTCCTGGGTTGTTCTTATTTCCCTTTTTATAGCTGGGCACTATATTTGTCTTTTCCAGTCTTCTGGATTGCTTCCTGTCTTCCATGATTTTTCAAAGATAGCTAAAGGCTCAGATACCTCCTCTATCAGCTCCTTGAGTATTCTAGGATGCATTTCATCAGGCCCTGGTGACTTGCAGACGTCTAACTTTTCTAAGTGATTTTTAACTTGTTCTTTTGTTATTTTATCTTCTAAACCTACCCCCTTCCCACTAGCACTCACTATGTGAGGCATTCCTTCATCAGACTTTTCGGTGAAGACTGAAACAAAGAAGTCATTAAGCATCTCTACCATTTCCAAGTTTCCTGTTACTGTTTCTCCCTCTTCACTGAGCAGTGGGCCTACCCTGTCCTTGGTCTTCCTCTTGCTTCTAATATATTTATAGAATGTCTTCTTGTTTCTCATTATGTCTGTAGCTAATTTGAGCTCATTTTGTGCCTTTGCCTTTCTAATCTTGTCCCTGCATACCTGTATTGTTTGTTTGTATTCATCCTTTGTAATTTGTCCTAGTTTCCACTTTTTATATGACTCTTTTTTAATTTTTAGATCATGCAAGATATCCTGGTTAAGCCAAGGTGGTCTTTTACCATACTTTCTACCCAGAATGGACGCTATCACGTATTTAAGCTATAATTACTATGGATGGAGTGGCCACCAGGGCATCTGTGCTTTTTCCTCTTTCCTCTTCTTTCAAAAGAACTCCCTCTTCCCTGTTCTCACACATCTTTTTCTGAAAGAGCTCTTTTGGAAAATGTCTTCTTCCTTGTAGAAAGAGGATTACCAACACCGGAAAAAACCCTCTGTTCTTTTGATTTACTTTCAGAAGAATGTGATTGCAGTGTGGACGTAACTCAGGTTTTGTCAGAAAAATGGCTGTTTTTCCAACAAAACTCTGTAGTGTAGACATACCCTGAACCAAGAGCTCTGGCCAATTCTGTAAATAAACATGCCTTTAGGCCTTAAAATTTACTTTCTTAATGCTATCTTTCTGAGTTTGCTGCTTTTTTTGTTTGTAAATAGTGAATTAAATACTGCATGACTGGGTCTCTAAGGTGCATCTACACAGCACAGTTATTTTGAAATAACTGATGTTATTTCGAAAAAACTATGCCAGCGTCTACACAGCAATTCCGTTACTTCAAAATAAATTTGAAATAATGGATGGCTTATTCCAACTTCTGTAAACCTCATTCTAGGAGGAATAACTCCTCTTCTGAAATAGCTATTTCAAAGTAATGGTAGTGTGGACATTACTGCTGCTGCTATTTCGAAATAGCTCCTCATTAGGGCCATTCTAAGTAATTATTCCCCAGTGCTTCCTGGGTCTCTAACTCAAGACAGCATGTCCACATTAGGGGAGTCTGCCTCAGACTAATTTTGAGGCTTCCCTGTAGTGTAGATGCTCTATTTTGAAATATGCTATTTTGGAATATATCTTTCAGAATAGCTTATTCCGAAATAAGCGTGCTGTGTAGACGTACCCTAATTGTCTTCATTGCTACCTGGTTAGCAGTTAAATAACATGTCTGCAATGATATAAATAGTCATGGTGGATATGTCAGGACCTATGCCACCTCTTTGTTAGCTTTCCTCTAAAGTGTTAGCCATAAATTCCATGAAATCCATTGACTCCACTTGATGTTTCTGGGCTTAATCCCAAATCTTCTTAGCAGAAGTATGTATGTTATTTTGATTCCTACTAGGACACCCAGAACTCTCAGATTTAATCTCTTGTTGTTTTCCATAAATTTATGTTTGGAACATCATGGCCTCTTACCTTTAGTGACTGTACTTCACACTTTCATTAGAAGTTGGGTATTTAACTATGCTGGGTGTCTGGTCCTGATTTCTTTGATTCTGGTCAGTCACATTTCTACATATGGTGCCTGGTTTTGTCACCATTGTAGTCTTTGTAAGTATGTATGAGGAGTTTGAAAAGAAAGAATAAAAAGCAGAGAGATCACAAGGAGAAAATAAAGAGAGGAGAAAAATAAAATTTGAAGTTTTGTAAGTGTTGTTTTTATTGTTAATACTTTGCTCTGAGAGATGGTCTTTCACAATGATGCATTGGGTTATATATCAAACTTTTGTTACTCCTCTAATTGCATGTGAAAGTCATCTAGCAGGGGCACATTTCTGCAATTTAAAAATAATCTGCTTGCAAGCTATGTTTGATAAGAACATAGTCTTGTCTTTCAGTAGCAAGAACAATCACAAAACATCTAGGGTATTGCTACAGAAACTAGTTACAGCAACTTAGATTGCATAAACCCCAACTCCAGCACTTATTGGCCATAGTGTTCTTCTCCCTTTGGATCAATTGAGACAGAGAGCTTATAAACATTCACACACATACTTACTTTACAATGCATTTGGTGCTGCAAAATTCAGAAGGAGTGTAACAGAAGAGCTGAATGTTATACAGATTGTGGCACACTGGAGGTTAATATTCTGTCCCAGCCAACTATTGCCACAAATTAGGCTTGCCAACATTTCCCAAAACTCCTGTTCCCACCCCATCTCACTGTAGAGGAAAGTATTTAAAAGTTAATACAGCAGGTCTCAGTATACCTGGAATGTAGTGTTGATTCTCCATTGTCACTTCCAAGTTGCCATTAATTAAGCATTTACTGTACTTTGGTTGTAAACACTCATGCCTCTCTGCTCCTGCCTGCACCACAACACCAGCTAGGGCTTCATTCTCCCCTGACTGCTCCAGTGAAAACTAACTTCACTGAAATCAAGGTCTGAGGGGGGAAAAAACAGGGTCCATAGTTGTTGGAACCGGTTGGATTCCAACTCCAGACACAAAAAGGAGAAGAATAAAAGAGAGTAAATAAAGCTCCTCTGCAGCCATGAAGGAAGAGTGGGGATTCCCAAAGCAGGAGCATGCCCCAGAACAGACTGTGCTGTGTAGACAAAACTGACAGAGAAAATGAGAGCACTAAAGGCTATTAGAAGGCCTGTGAGGGCAGGAAAAACAAAAGAAAAAAAAGGCAGAGAACAATAAACTCCATTCTTCAAAGAGGAAAATGAAGAGGAGACTTTGCTAAAAGCTGGGCAGCAGGCCCAAATCACAGCAGCTTCAGCAAGGAGGCCACGAGCCCAAAGCAACACAAAGGAAGGAGGCCATTTCTGACGGAGCAATTTGAGGTGGAACAATAAAGCAGTGTTTGTAAAAGAACCAAAATTCCCCCTCCCCATCTCAAGACCAGGACAGTGAGTTCATATTTCCCATTATTCCTCCAAAACATTCTCATGATGCTGATCAAGTCATTGATTTGTTCAATTCTGGGCTCATTCTAAGCAATATCATGCTGCCTGCACCATAAAAATAAATTCCCTCATATACATCATGGCAAATGAGGTGGTCAAACATACTCATAGCCCCAGGTCTAACTCCTCATCAGAATGATGTATATGAAAAAGTGACAAATATGTTTGACATGTTATGATTGATTTCATTTTTAAAAAGTTGTGTTTTGTTCAAAACATTTTTTTAAATGTACAAGCTCCCATTATGTGATGGTCGGGAATAGGACTTGGCAGCCAGGAGAATCACTTCCAGTTCGTATTGTATTCCTAAAAGTTCATGGTCACCTGCAGGGGTCAGGACATGGGGAGTGGCTGAATGCAAACTGTGGAAGGCAAGTCCCAGCCCCTCTCCTTATGCCCAAGGCCCTGCCCCTTCCCCAACTCTTCCCATAGAGCCAATCCCAGCCCATACCCCAAGTTACTGCCCCCATCCCTGAACACCCCCAATCCTCTCCCAGCAGGTGATGAAGCCCTACCTTCCCTGGCTGGCTAGAGAGCTGAGAAGCTACATTGCAGCCCCAGTCTTCCTGGCCAGATGCAGTGCTGGGCAGCCACACCGTGTCCCCAGCTTTCCTGGATGACCAGAACATGGGCAGTTTTCAAAAGGCAATTCCTGCTCTTGCTTACATTACCCACTACCCAAGGGTCAGAAATGGATTTCCCTTTCCCACTCCCACCTTCAGTACCACCCCTGTAGAATCTTTCCCCCTAAATCTCCTTCCTAAGACTCACCAGGGATGGCCATAACTAGAGATGGGACAGTGGATGGGGTAGATCAAGGCTCAGAGCATTCTCTATTTTGGTCTGGTTCAAGATCTAAGGGTACGTCTACACTAGCCCCCTAGATCGATCTAGGGAGGCTAATGAGGGCAACTGGAATTGCAAATCAAGCCCGGGATTTAAATATCCCGGGCTTGATTTCATGTTCGATCGCCATTTTAGAAATTGACTAGCCGAAGTAACTGCCCGGCGTCTACATGCGGCAGTGAACGATTCTGATTTAAAGCCCTAACTCAAATTAGCTGGTATTCCTCCTGCAATGAGGTTTACCAGCTAATTCGAATTAGGGCTTTAAATCGAATCTTTCACCACGCTGCAGACGCGGCAGTTACTCGGCTAGTCAATTTCTAAAATGGCGACGTTGAACATGCAAATCAAGCCCGGATATTTAAATCCCGGGCTTGATTTGCAATTCCAGTCGCCCTCATTAGCCTCCCTAGATCGATCTAGGGGGCTAGTGTAGACGAACCCCAAATGATCACCATATGCAGGGATGGGAAGGAATTTCCCCCAGGTCAGATTGGCAGGGATCCTGGTGGGGGTTTGTACCTTCCACTGCAACATGTGATTAAGGGTGTCTTGCCAAGATTGCCTGCATATCTCAAATATTTTCCTGCCATTGTGGGGGCCTCAGCACAGGTGTACATCCTAGTTTCTCCCATTCTCTGACTGTGGCACATAGTCTAAACTCCTGTGGGCAGTTAATACTTTGGTCTACTTTTGGTTGTTAGATTTTTTTGTGAGGGTGCTGAATGGTGTTGGTGGTCTGTGATACACAGGCAGCTGGACCAGATAATCTGATAATCTCTTGGGGCTTGTCTAAACTACATTCCTCTTTCAAAAAAGGAATGTAAATGAGCCCAATTGAAAGTGCAAATGAAGTGTGGATTTAAATATCCCGCGCTTCATTTGCATATTCACGTCCAATTGCTGTTTCAAAAAAGGGTATTTCAAAAGTGAAACCGCAGTCTAGACACGGTTCTTTTGAACCCCCCCTCCCCATTTTTGAAAGAACCCGTACTCATTTTTTCAGGAGTACATGTTCTTTTGAAAAAGGATTTTTTTTAAAAAGAACCGCGTCTAGACTGCGAGTCACTTTTGAAATACCCTTTTTCAAAACAGCGATTGGATGCGAATATGCAAATGAAATGTGTGATATTTAAATCCACACTTCATTTGCACTTTCAATTTGCCTAATTTACTTTCCTCTTTTGAAAGAGGAATGTAATTGAGACATAGCCTTGGAGTCCTTCAACTCTATGACTTTGAGCACACAAGCCTGAGGAACCTCTATAAAATACTGAAGGTAGGACATAAAGATGCAGATTTCGGAGTAGCAACGTGCAGTAGAAAAGCTTAATGAAAAACATAAAGAAGAAAACCCAATCAATTCAAACAGAGTATGGAAATATCCAATGAAGGAAGGCATGTCTAGACAGCAAAGTTATTTTGAAATAACAGCCGTTATTTCAAAATAACTTTACTAGCGTCTACACAGCCAAACCGCTATTTTGAAACTAATTCGAAATAGCGGCGCGCTTATTTCAAATTTGGTAAACCTCATTCCATGAGGAATAAAGCCAAATTCGAAATAGCTATTTCGAAATAAGTGTTGTGTAGACACTTACATTGAAATAGGTGGCCACTCCAGCCTCAACCAAGAACACTCCTCTCCCTTCCCCACTCCCCGGAGCCCTTAAAGGGGTTGACTCTGGAGACAGTGCCTGTGACAGCTCCAAGCCTGCCAGCCCAGAGACAGCAGTCACTGCCCCGACCCAGTGACCCCAAAACATGAGCCAGCAAGCCACTGGCAGCCAGCCCTCCACCACTCCCCAGGAGCAGTCTGCCAGCTCCCAGGAGCCTGACAGGGCCCGGAGAAGGTGGGCACCTTCCTGGTCCAGGGTGGAGATCATGGACCTTATTCAGGTTTGGGGGGGATGCCCCCAATGTCCATGATCTCCTCACTAGACAGAGGAACACGGCCGTCTATGGCAGGATAGCTGCCAGGCTGGCCACCAAAGGCCACATGCAAATCCAGGAGCAAGTTTGCATGAAAATCAAGTTGGTCCGGCGAGACCCCCAACCCAGAGCCCTGAGCTTCCCCTTCCCCTTCTTCCCCTTGCTTCCCCTTCCAGCTCCTCCTCCCAGGTTTCCCCCTCCCCTCTCCCACTCTCTCTTCTCCCCTCTCCTGCCTCCTTTCCCCAGTCTCACCAGAGTTTCATTCCCCCTTCCAGTTTTGTTAAATAAAGACTGTTCGTGTTTATGAAAAAACATGTATTTTATTTTACATCAGGAAGGTGGGTTGGGGGGGCAAGTGGAAGGACGTGAGGGAGGAATGAGGCACAAGCCCCCAGTGGGGCAGACCAGGGAGGCTCTTAGTGCTCCTCAGGGTGGAAGATCTCCTGCAGGGCCTCCAGTATACTGACAGTCCCCCGATGGACCTCCCGGGTGGCAGCCTGCAGAAAGTGCAGCCAGGCTCACAGCAACGCATCCAAGAGAAGCACCAGAGTTCTCAGGGGCCACTCCGGCTCCATGTTGCAGAGTGCTGTGGTGTCCCGAGTGAGGGCAAGCAGAGCATGCAGAGACAAAATGCTTTGCTGTCCCTCATCGAGGTAGGCAAGCAAGCAGGGAAACCTGCGAACTGGCTGCCGGGGGTGTCCCTTTAAGCACAGGCCTCAGATAGCCTCAGGCAGCAGCCACACAAAGTAACTCCTGATCTGGTGCCCTGCTGGACCTGGTTCTGGCCAGCCTTAAAAGCGATTCAGCGTCCACTCAGTGTGGATGCGCTATTTCGAAATAGCAAAACGCTATTTTGAAATGCATTTTGTGTGTAGGCACGTTATTTCGAAATAAGCTATTTTGAAATAACTATTTTGAAATAAGATATTTCAAAATAACGCTGTAGTGTAGACATACCTGGAGAGAAAGCTAAGTGTTAAAGATGTGGTGGGAAATCCCAGCACTCTTGGAATACGTAAACAGTTGGAGAAACAGAAAGCTACAAATGTCTTGAAGAGGTTCCTAATTGACATCATGTAGATTTCTATCCAGAAGGACTGAAGGTGGCAAACAAGAACCAGAATAAGAGAAGTTGGCCACCACAATAGAAAAATGTATGGGGCTGCTAATAAATGAGTGAGACAGTACTTAGAAAGAAATGCTGCTGCTTCTGCTACCCGGCTGTAGCTAGGGGAAGCTTATTGAAACTTATTATCATAGCTCAAGAGCAGATTCAATGGCAAATACAACAGATCAGCAGATTACCGTAAATTAGCATCTATAACCTGCACACGTGTATTACCCGCACCGGTGCATAACCCGTGGTTTTTCCTGATTGTGTTAAAAAAGTCTTAGGTAACCCGCGCACGTGTATAGGCCACGGGAGATGAACAGCACCTGTAACGAAGTGTTAATGAACTGCAGCTGATGACACTGAGCAGTAAGTATGCTGCAACCCTTATTGCTGGTATATAACCCCTTTGAACCACACCATTTTACCATTCATTTATTCCTTTAGTAGTTTTAACTTGTACTGAATTTTTAAAAATATTTTAAACTTAAAACTTTTTAAACATGCCTAAGTGCAAATCCTACACAGACGATTTTAAATTGTGTGTTGTGACATATGCAAAGGACAATGGAAACAGAGCAGCAGGGAGAAAATACTCTGTAAACGAAAAGTCTGTTTGGGAGCGGAGAAAGGAAGAAGCAGAGCTTGAGAAATTACACCCTAGGAAAAGAGCGCGATGCGGAAAGAAATCCAAGCCGCCAAATCTGGAAGAAAACCCGTTAAAGTGGGCTCATGCACAGAGAGAACAAACGGGCGGTGTCAATGGTAGCCATGCAGCTCAAGGCTCAACTTATGGCTATGGAACAGAAAATCTATGATTTTTAGGGGGGCTCGAAAAATTGGGTGCACAAATTTATGCGGAGAAACAATCTGTCAGTTCGCGTACGGACATCTGCTGGCCAACGGCTTCCCGATGAATGGGAAAAGAAAATGGATGATTTTAAAACTTTTGTACATAAAGAAATTCACCAGCTGGGCTTAAAACCAAGCAACATTATTAACATGGATGAGGTGCCCATGTCATTTGATATACCCGCTACTTGGTCTATTGCGGAAACTGGATCAAAAACAGTCTGTGTAGCAACCACCGGTCATGAACGCACCTGTTTTACTGCAGTGTTGGCATGCACGGCAAATGGTGATAAATTAAAACCAATGGTGATTTTTAAGCGGGTAACGATGCCTAGAGAAAAACTGCCGGCTGGCGTTTGTGTGGTTTGTAACAAAAAAGGCTGGATGAACGCAGATGTTATGAAGACGTGGACAGACAGCTGCTTTCGTGCATGAAAAGGTGGGTTTTTTAATCCTAAATCTCTGATGGTTTTAGATTCCTTGGCCGCCCACAAAGAAACTTCAGTTCAGAAACATATAAATGCCGTGGGTGTACATATCGCCATAATTCCAGGTGGGCTGACCTGCAACCACTTGATGTGGCTGTCAACCACCCATTCAAGTGCTTCATCCGAGAGGAATGGGACAACTGGATGACAAATGGGGAACACACATTCACTCCGGTAGGTCGACAGTGCCGTGCAACTTACGTGGAAGTTTGCAAATGGGTTTTGGCTGTTTGGGACAGAATAAAACCGGATACTATTCACAATGGGTTCCGTAAATGTGAAATTCTTCCCAACATTGGCTCTTTTAGCTCTGAATCCCCGACTAAAACAGAGATTCTGATTCAGCACCACAGACCTCAACTGTCACTGAAGCTGACCTAGCCTTGGTTATGGATTTAGTGGATGTTTTTCAAGACAGCTACTATGACGAAAGTTTTGACGGTTTTGAAAACTCAGACGCTGAGGAGGATGCTGCTGGCGCTGATTCTAGTAATCAGAATGAATGAACTTATGTATTTTATGACAATGAGAGGATGGCTTTTTTTTAAACGGTTTTACCATATATTTATTATTTTACTAATTGCACATTAAAGTTCTAACTTTTAATGTATTTTAATGCATTTTAACATCACTGCCTCTATTATTTAATTAAAATATGCTGCTTTTATCTAGTAAGAGTCAGTCTTTCTTCCTGTACTTTCCGTAAAAAAAAATCTGTATAGCACGTGAACGAGTATAGCCTGTGGGGGGGGGGGGGGGGGGAGGAGTTGTAAAACTTTGCATAACCCGCGGGTTATATAAGCTAAAACACAGTATATAAATGTAGTCGTCCTGACTCCAATCACATATGTACACAAAGTGGATGTGAAAGCCTCAAAGAGCATGGAATTTGTTGCAGAGGAAAATTCAAAAGTCAGTCTATTGGGTGAGAAAATTCAAGCCTTCCATCAAATATTTTGGTCTTTGTTGGGGTTTAAGTAAGTTCACCTCTCTGGAGAGTCTGCAGACTGCTACTATAAAAGTCAATAAGGGTAAACTTTTTTTTTTTCCAAAAAATTCTTTATCACATCTATGGACTATGCCTCTATGTCGAAGAGAGCTTTAGAGTTTCATTGACTAATCTTATGATGGGCCCGATAACATGGAAGAGGATGGTCTGCCCGGTCACAATAGTAAATAAACTAGGAATTGTGAATTGGCCCTTTAGCTAGAGGAAAAAAGGCTAATTAAGGTGAAAAGAGGCTTTGGAAGGGAAAAAGTGAAACTTAAAACCCAAAAGAAGGGAAAAGTCAAACATCATAAGGTTAATGGGAAGAAAAAGGGCAAGCCTGAAGTCAAAGAGAAGAGAGAAGACACATATTAAACTGGCTTTCTAGTAAAACAAGGCAAAACAACTCACTTGGCTGGTTTAGAGGTTCCAGTAGACTACCCTGTCCTCCGGTTCAATTTACGTCTCATTGGACTTTTTGTATGACTGATTTTGTTGCTGAAGCTGAAATAGGGGAGATTTGCTGAAAGCACTTAGAGCTAATATTGTGAGTTTCAGGGTATCCATTGCTGACTATGTTACTCTCCAGTAGTTTCTAATAAAGCACTTCTCTGTTATGAGCACATATAGCTTGCGTGCTGCTTGCTCCTGCATGTATCTCGATATGACAGTTATCAGCAAGAATCTGATTCTAGAAGGTACAACCAGTGAATAGACGAAGGAAAGATATACGCGAGGGTGAAATCTTAGTTTCACTGAAGTGAATTGCAAATCTCTCCTTGTCTTCCATAGATTTCACTGTGAAAGTAGGAAGAAAGCTGGGAGAGCAGATTTGGAGGCCAGATGGCTGTTTTCCTTCCCCAGTGACAATATTTTCTTCTGAACAAAAGGAAGTTCTAATCCTCTCCCATTTTTTTTATATAGTGGTAGCTGATTGCAAAACAGAAAATACTTGCATACTACCTTAAAACCACCTTAAATGTATGCTGATGCTCAATATGGTTTGCAGATTCTTGTGTTCTAGAAACAATCTGCTCTGGTCTGTCTATTTCTATGCAAGAAAATAGTTCTTGCTTTTGTGAATGCTTTTGATAGTGTTTGATTTTAGGTTATGAACAGTTACAAAGAGAATTGGTCCTCTTTAAAGGTTTGTAACATATGTAGCAATATATGTTAGCCAAGAGTCCCTTTAAAATAGAATTTACAAAAATGACTAAAGCCAACAACTATTTTTATTACAAGTCAGCCAGATGTGTGCAATATTTGATGATACAGAATCGGAATATGAAATTATAGCGCTAAGCAATTAATTTAAGGCTCTCAAATTCTCTGGCAGATTGGATGCAAATGAATGCCAAAATACCCGTGCATCTCTTAATAATGAAAATCAAATAATATTATGAATACTGTTCCCTGAGGGATTACCATTTTTACTTCAGTTTTCTCATAAATGGTGTCAAGACTGAGGGAAGGAATTCACATTTCAAACATATCAACTGAAAATGAACTATAATGCCAAAAAGTGACCCAACTAAGTGATCTCATGTTCAAGAAACTATTACTATTCTCCATTCTAGGACATCCATATTTTAATGTTTTTCATGGAGTAATGAGGTAGCAAAATGTCATTTTTAGCAAAGGACTTGTACAGTACAAAACTGGCTGATCAACTGATGTCACTGCTAGAAATATAACTTTAGAGGATTCTGTGAGTAAATTCCTCCCCTTAGTATTCTTTCTTACAGTGGAGTTGTGTTACCTCTTCTTTTTAGTAGAACAAGAGTTGCATCCACCATAATCAATGTTGGCTTTCTCACTTGGAGGTATTTTAAATCTAGGATGGCAACACCTAGTATGTCATGTGGGAAAGCAAAATCCTTTGAACTTTCGCATCTTTGGACATTCCTCTGTACAAGCTTATGCGAGCCAAACTGTAACTGATCACCTCTGGTCCTAAATGATTTCATCTGATATGGATTGTATCTCCCTAAACCAGAACCACAGCACCCAGGGACAGGGACAGGGAAGTCTGGTGGCAGGGCTGGGAGCATGTCAGGAGGGGCCAGCAACTCAGTCGGGATCAGTGTGTGTGTGTGTGGGGGGGCAGCATGGTGAGGTGCTCTGGTCCTGGTGGCTAGGGAGCTCTGGCCCCTCTGCCACAGGTTCCAGCAACAGTGGCTGTTAAGTTCTGGGTCCTGTGGCCAGGGAGCTCCGGCCCCGATGACCAGAGAGCTCTGGCCCTAGCCACAGAGGGGCTGGCAGCAGCCAGGAAGCTCCCACCTTGGGGAGCCCCAGGCGGGCTGGTGGCAGGGGGACTAGGGCCAGAGCTTGGCAGTAGTGGGGACAAGGCCGTAGCCTAAGTCCAGGCACAGTGGGGCCCTGCACAGGCCAGAAGAAAGGAGTGGTGGGTTGGGAGGCCAATGGCAATGGACCTCCCCATGTCCAGCAAATCCCCCATTCAGGACCTGCCAGTTCTCGAGGGTACTGGACCAGGGAAGTCCAATCTGTACTACTAGATGATTTATTTGTTTATATTATAGTTAACAAATTTTAATAGCTTTGTTGTGCTATCACCTCTCACAGCCTCCGGTTAATGACACTTTTCTTATGAACTTAATAGAGGTGCCTGCTTTAAATATTTCAAAAGCCAATAATCAAAACAAGTAGAGTGCATACTATTCTGCACCATGTATGTGGCTGTGGACACAGAACTGCCATTTTACCCCTTATAATCACATCTTAAATTGTTCCTCCTGTGCATGGCTTATGTTTGTGGCAGTGTTTCTGGTTATGTCATAAGACAAGGGGCTAGATATGAATATATTATTGAGGTATTAGTTTTCATGAGTATTTTTTATTAACTTTCCACTTTAAGAGAGTGAAATCCTGGGTCCACCAAATTCAGTGGTAAAATTCCCAGGCCAGATTGACTTTTAGAGGCCAGATTTCACCCAGAGAATGTGACTATAACACATTACATAGACACAAATGTAAAGATGAATATATATAATAAATACTCCACTTCTATTTGTAGTCAGAGTTGTTATACATAGCTCTTTGAATGACCATTGATCCATTGGGAATGGGTCAATATGCCCACTGAGTTCCACAGAATACAGTAAAATCTCTGCTATCCAGCACTCAATGAACCAGAATGCTGGCATTTCTGATATCTCCCAATAAAATCTTCAGTCTAGTGACCAGGACTAATATACTGCCCAGCACATTGTGCAGTTGCATATTCTGCACTCTACTTTTATGCAAAAGAGCCAAAAGACAAGTAAGCAAGTAAGCTGAAATCAAGGGTTTATTCAAAAAAGCAGCATCCAGGGTGTATCATAGGATCATTACAGATTCAGCTCAATCTCTAACACCTTCTACATCTACAGTAATAATTGATGTTGATATTGATGACCCTGAGTCACAGGAAGATCCTGAAGTGCCTTCTGAATCATCAAGGAAAGATTAAATTATATTCAATATAGTTTTAGTGTTTAGTGTATTTTAGTGACCTGGCTATACATGTTGGCTACGTCTACACTGGCATGATTTTCCGGAAATGCTTAAAACAGAACAGTTTTCCGTTATAAGTATTTCCGGAAAAAGAGCGTCTACATTGGCAAGATGCTTTTCCGGAAAAGCCCTTTTTCCGGAAAAGCATCCGTGCTAATGTAGACGCTTTCGGAAAAAGCCCCGATCGTCATTTTTGCGATCGGGGCTTTTTTGCGGAAAAGACTACTGTGCTGTCTACACTGGCCCTTTTCTGGAACAGTTTTCCGGAAAAAGGACTTTTGCCCGAGTGGGAGCAGAATAGTTTTTCCGGAAAAGCAGCTGATTTCTTACATTAGATCGTCAGTGCTTTTCCGGAAATTCAAGGGGCCAGTGTAGACAGCTCGCAACTTATTCCGGAAAAGCAGCTGATTTGCCGGAATAAGTGGCCCAGTGTAGACACAGCCCATATGCTTCCCATCATGATATGTAGTATCAACAGATAACCTACTTATAGAAAATTTTACATGTATACACCTAAGTGCTTCAAGAAACCGACCACTCAGTGGTGCAGTATTACTACTAGATTGGTGAGTACCTGGATGCTATTTTAAACTTTATTCATTTTGTTATATTCTAATTTTGACAATTACTATTCTATTGATAAAGTATAACTTTCAGTTAACTAGAATATTCTATTAGCTAGCATTCCCAGTCCAGCCACCATAACCAAGTACCAGATATTTTATGAGTTACACTAGCCCACTTCTTTCCTGTAACCTTCCAAAACTGATTTTCATGCTGACCTTGCCCCCTCATCTTACTGTGGTAGAATTTCTGTCCTGTTTTATCTGAATTAGATTATATTTGTCTTCTTGAACTTGATTGTAAGTTTTTTGGGGGCAAATTATATATCTTATTTGAATATTTGCTGCATATATATGACTGACTTCATACATTTTTATGTTAAAAAGGATATATTTAGGATATTATGAACTATGGGATATTGTTATTAATGAATGATATATTGATATACCACATAGAAAATAGATATACCACACTTCTTTCAATGTGTTAAATGTAGTTCTAAGCCAATGTAATAAATGGTTTTCATGTGCTGCTTCTGAATAGGATTTGGGCACTAGGTAAATATACATTTTGGATTACTGGGACGGTTGACTGTATGAAAATAAGAAAAAAAATCCCCAAATTTAAATTATCTGAGTATAGGTCTTAACAAAGAGAAGCAAATACACTTTGGGTACATCTAAACTATGCTCTATTTTCAAAAGTGAAAGTAGTCTGGATGCGTTTTTTTCAGGAAAAAAAACCTTTTTTGGAAAAACCGCGTAAACCTCATTTTTTAAGGAAGAGCCGTTTTTTGAAAAAGGGGGGGGTTTTCCCCGAGAAAACCATTTTTCAGACTACTTTCACTTTCGAAAGGTCCACTTTTGAAAGTGAGATCAGAAGAAGATATTTTCGAAAATAGAACGTAGTCTAGACATAGCCTTTGTGTAAAAATCCTTCCAAGGTTGGTTTAATAAACATTTGATGATTTTTTTTTTTTGTCTCAGAAGTAGCATACATGAGTTCACAGGCCTGGAATTTGCACACATTTGTTTTGGTCAGTCAGACAGTTGCTGCCTTGGAAAATGCAACATAACTTTTCCTAGGTTTGACTCTGAAATGCACTAGTCAAGAGACAGATGTAAAATGTTTACAGATATCCAGCAAAAACATTCACGTCCAGCTTTGGCAAAATTCAATCAAATTCTTGCTTGTTCACAAACCGAGATGAAACTTCAACTGAGGTTTTTTTGAGTGACTGCATTTTCTGTTCAAGTTGAAATGCTTTGCACAGCTTCTAGTGGATGGGCACTATTGTTTCCCGGGGGATTTTAATGTGCTTGTTTGAATGGTCACACATTTTCTGAGAGGTTGTTCATGCAAAGCAGAAAGAAATGAATGATTAAATTGTTATGTTTACAGCAGGTGTATTATGCTTTCAGGCAAAGTATAATCACATATTAGCAAGTCAAAAGTGAAAGGAATTTTTTTGTAAAGAATAAAAATGCAAAATGCATATATAAAAATGACTGCTTAGATGATAATTAAGGCATCACTGAATCAGATCTCAGTACTGTTTGTTTAGTGCTAAAGGAAAGGGAAGCCTGAGCAATGATCTTGTAGCTGTTTCACGTGGTTACCATTGCCACGGAAACCACTTCTCTTTTCTCTTCAAGTTCAGTTGAGCTACCTTGTTTGAAGTCTGAATCTTAGACATGCTAGATTGCACCTTGTAATGAGCAACTGGGGGAGCGAGGTAAAAAACCCACAGATATTAAAATGAAATTAAAATAATGTAGGAAAAAAATTGGCAAGGGTTTAAATTCTTTGACTAGACCTTTGGAGCCTTGCATATATTTCCTCCATAAATGTGAAGAATATTATTAGGAGAGTCTTTTTTTTCTTTTGTGCAATTAATGCTAACTAAATTTCAGTATACATTTGAAGCTCAGAAACAGTCAATCAGGTAGGCCTCAAAATATTGTGAGCTACAGTACCTTGCACAAATGGAGCCCACAGCTGATAATCCTAACTGTGTATTCTCCTTTTTCATTATGTCTTGTCAGGACAGGAATGTGTGTGGGGATCAGAATAATATGGAGAAATTATATATCTTGGGAAAATTTCTGTTTCAGCTAAGGGGTTGTTTATAGTAGCATTCTTTTAATAAACTCAAAGATTTCATAGGATCAAATCACGTAAGAGGAATCAGAGAAAGACTTGAGAAAATGTGTTGCATATTTTATTTAAAAATGTGAAAGCCTTTGGAAAATGTAACTGAATTTAAGTAATAGAATCTAGAATCATGCGCTTTTGCAGGTAAAACCCACTTCATCAGATGAATTGGGGTGGAAATGTTATTCAAGATCAGCTATAAAAATGTTGGCATATTGTCGGCCATGCGGGTACCCATAGCAGTACCACTTGGTATAAATTGTCCCCAAATGGGATTACAAAGCCAATTTCTCCTGCCTTTAATATCTGCATTTCCACATCAAAACCTATGTGTGGGACACATTCAGCCCACATAATAAGCCTCATTAACAAGGGTCCTACAATTGACAGATACTTCTGGTTTCTATTATTTCCATTCCAATTCATCTGATGAAGTGGGTTTTACCCATGAAAGCTCATAATTCTATATATTTTGGTTGGTTTCTAAGGTGCCACAAGACTACTCTTTATTTTTAAAGTTACAGACTAATACAACTACCCCTCTGAGATTAATTTAAGTTAGAATTTCAGTCTGGCTTTTCTAGTACATGTTAGAGATACAGCAAGGTGGGGATAGGCTGCTATACTAATTCTCTTGTGGAATAAAGATCCCTTAGAAACTCTCCAACTGCTCTAAGTAATATTGGGGTTGAGCTGGTGACAAATCAGAGAACCATAACATGTCTGAGTTCAAATGCCAGGGGCAATTGAGCCCTTCATTTACAAATATATGCTGAAATGATAACCTGATTAATGCAGGACAAATGCCTTTGGGATTTCTTGAGTCTCGTTGTCTTGCACAATATTGATAATCTATTTCACATTGGTATGAGCAATAAAGTCCTTAACATCATGCCTCTTTTCTGCATTTTCATATTCTTCTGTTCCAAGCCTTATAAAGGCTGTTCACTGAATAGAAGTCATCATTATCTGTTAAGAGTCTAGTTTTCTAGTCTGATATTTTACCCAATGTCAGTTAGTTCTTATAATCTCAACCTCTGTGATTCATTTTGATTATATAAATCCTTTTGTCTTGTCTTCCCTTGAAATACTGGACATTGAGCATTCGTGTTTCTTTGTGCGTTTGATAGCTTCTATTCAATTACCTTTGTAAGCAGGCAGCCCTTTGCTCCATAGATAACTGCTGGGAGACAAAATTGAGACATGCATGATATCTTAGATTTACCAAATGTTCCCTACCCTATTCTTATTTTGTTATTTACTTCCTGTGGCTTTTAATCATTTCACTAGCATCCCTGAATACATATCTGTAAATGCTGCATCTTTTACTTTCATCCCATGTGGATCAATTATAGCATATTTCAGTTTTACCTTTTCGGAGTTTGTCAACAATCTATGCTTTTTTTGCCTACTTTAGACCTTTGATATTAGCAACAGTGCTCCCAGGCTTTCTAAAATAAGTGAAACATAATCTGTTGATCTCAAATGGTTAAACATGACTCCAGTTACATATTCATGATTTGTCACTTTCAATCTGTTTTATAGGAAATCTCTTTCATACAAGTTATAAACAATTCAAATAATTTTCTATAGTCTCATTTTACCCTTTTCCCTTATGTGTAATTTATCATTGTTGGCAATTAATCTGCAAGTAGCTAGGTTTTAAATACTTTATGTTTTCCAGTTACTTTGTTTGAATGCCTCAGCATGTGTTTGTTTGTGTTAACATTTGCGTCTTCACAGTGAACATTATGTATTTATAGTAGTGCTTTGGTTTGCTTATGTAGCACACACAGACTTCTCATGGGTTCTGTAAATTATTATTCTACAGAAATTGAGAAGTGAAGGGAAAATGAGAGAAAGAGGGAAAGATGAGAAAACAAAGGCAACATGGAAATGTGGCCATTACTTTGCACTGCCATAGCACCTTTCCTCGGAGGAACTCCCAAAATGCTTTACATGTCTCCTAAGGGAGTCTATATATGCTATAAACTGAAGCAACCCACATGCTACTATAATTAATCACTCATTACATCCCTGTGAGGTAAGTTAAATTAGTTCTGTGAAGGTTAATGATCACTTACCACTGCAGACTATGTACTTCAGATGGTGTTCCTTAGACCATGCAACCACAGCAGTAGATACTTGATATAAACTGAAATATCAGAGGCTGATATAAACTGAAATATCAGGGGCCTTGGATTGCTTATCCTTTAGCAGATTTTCACAGGCCTTTCAAAAGAAAACTTTCATAGATCCCATCTACTGTTCTAGACTACATTAATATGAATAATTTGAACCAAGTCTGCATAAGCAAAGAACATAACACACAAAGTTATTGTAATAATTGGTGACTCATTACACAGTAGCAATAGTATCAACAGCAAAATCCAAAATTCTAGTATCTTTAGTTATGCCACGTTTCCACTGATCCACAGCAAATACATACATGATCCTATACATGTTTGTTAGTCTCTGTGGTGCCACAGGGCTACTTATTATGGCTAAAAGATAGGAAACAAAGGGTAGGAATAAATGGTCAGTTTTCAGAATGGAAAGAAGTAATTAGTGGTGTCCCACGGGGCTCTGAAATGGGACAAAACCTATTCAACATATTCATAAATGATCTGGAGAAAGGGGTAAACAGTCAGGTGGCAAAATTTGCAGATGATACTAACCTTTTCAAGATAAATAATTCCAAAGCAGACTATGAAGAACTTCAAAAGGATCCCACAAAACTAAGTGCCTGGGTAACAAAATGGCAAATGAATTTTAATGTTGGTAAATGCAAAGTAAAGCATATTGGAAAACATAATTCCAACTATATGTATAAAATGATGGGGACTAAATTAGCTATTACCACTCAAGACAAAGGTCTTGAAGTCATTGTGGATAGTTCTCTGAAAACTTCCACTCAATGGGTAACAGTAAAAACAAACAAACAAACAAAAACAACCCACCAAACCAAGAATGTTAAGAATGATTAAAAGAGGGATAGAAAATAATACAGAGAATATCATATTGCCTCTATAATTCCATGTTATGCCCACATCTTGAATACTGCATACAGATATGATTGACTCATCTCAACAAAGATATCTTGGCCTTGGAAAAAATTCAGAAAAGGGCAACAAAACTGATTGGGTATTTGGAAAAGCTGCTATTCAAGAAGCAATTAATAAAATGGGCATTTTTCAACTTAGAAAAGAGGAGACTGGGGAGGGAGATGATAAAACCTGACTGATATGGATAAAATAAATAAGGAAAAGTTATTTACTTGCTCCCATAACACAAGAACTAGGGGTCACCAAATGAAATTAGTAGGTAGCTGATTTAAAAAAGGAAAAAGGAAATATTTCTTCACACAATGCACAGTTAACCTGTGGAACTCCTTGGCAGAGGATGTTGTGAAGACCAGGATGTTAACAGGATAAAAAAAAAACCTAGATAAATTCATGGAGGAAGGTTCATCAATGGCTGCTTACTAGGATGAGTAGGAATGGTGTCCCTAGCCTCTTGTTTGTCAGAAGCTGGGAATGGGTGACAAGAGAGGGATCACTTGATGATGACATGTTCTGTTCATTCCCTCTGGGGCACCTGGCATTGGACACTGTTGGAAGACTGGATACTGAGCTAGATGGACCTTTGATCTGACCTAGTATGGCCATTCTTACATTCTAAAGATCAGATCTGTTAGAGTTTATTATAATGTTGCTAAGTCACTGTCATGTCAAGCAAAAAATCCATATAGGATATGCAAATTAAGTACATTAAATTCCAAGACCCTTAAGATGAATACCAAAATTTATCCTACTCTGTAAAATCAACATTTATATTTGGCAATAGTAATGGAAAAGGAATGGCTTGTCCTGTTGTCCACATAATTTATGCATTTAGTCCCAAGCCAAAATTCTGTAACTTAACATGTCCAAACTTTGGGAAAATTTAGATGGTGATTTATACTCTGTGTTGTCTCAGTTTTACCTTAAATTTCCCATATTGCTATTTGTGGTAGAGTTCTAGAGGAATCAGCAGGAGCTCTAGTATTGAAAAGGCTTCAATAGTGCTATCATGTCACTAATACTAATGCTCCCAATTTTGTTCTTAAAGGGAGCTAACCTGGTATTAACCATAGTGATAGATTATTAAGTGAAAATGAGAAGATTGAGACCTTAAAATCTGCTTTGCTATGGTAAATAGAAATCTTTCAGGGTAAGTACTATCAGCTCCCGCAGCATTTTAATTTTCATGTTTTTAAAGCATTCTTCTTGCCTCAGCCAGAAAGCTAATGGCAGGAGTGGAAACAAAGGCACACACTCACACCTAGTTCAGCAAGTAAGAGGCTGGTGGAATGGTGGAGCAAAAGAGAACTCCAACAGTCTGCTTGCAGCAGGGAAGGGACTGTTGAGTGAGAGTGGGCTGCAGAAATGTGAATGCTCCTTCACCCTTTCAGAGCCCAGAAAGGGTTATGAAAACAGTATTGAATTTATCAGATGGTTCTTTGTGTGGTGGAATTGGTATGGGAATTCTGATTTGAGGTTATGTGGACATAGGAAAATGAAGCAGCGATTTTCCTAAGAGAGCATATGAGGGAAAGAAAAGGCAACTTAAAGGATAAGTTAGAAAAATAAAAGTATAGTAAATGTTATCTATAAGGGAAGAGACAGAAATGCAAAGAGAAATGTGCCCTGAACTAATATGGATGGTGGGGGAGAATGTGGGAAGAGGGAATGAAGACCAAAAAGTAGGAGACATGGAAAGTTCATTTGAAATGTATTAAATTGAGATGCAATTGACAATCTAATATATAAAGGGGAATGTTTGTAAGTTTGTGCGCTAATAACTTGGACACTATGGGTATGTCTAGACTACATGGCTCCGTCGACGGAGCCATGTAGATGAGTTTACTAGACATAGGAAAATGAAGCAGCGATTTAAATAATCGCCACTTCGTTTACATCAAAATGGCTGCCGCGCTGTGCCCGATCAGCTGTTTGGAGGCACAGCGGGGCAGTCTGGACGCGCCACGGTTGACAAGAAGCCTTTGTCGACCACTCCGGTAAACCTCATTTCACAAGGCATACCGGAGCGGTTGACAAAGGCTTCTCTTGTCAACCGTGGCACGTCCAGACTGCCCCACTGTGCCGCCAAACAGCTGATCGGCACAGCGTGGCGGCCATTTTGATGTAAATGAAGCGGCGATTATTTAAATCACTGCTTCATTTTCCTATGTCTAGTAAACTCATCTACATGGCTCCGTCGACAGAGCCATGTAGTCTAGACATACCCTACAAGAGCTACCGCAACCAAACTTTGCATGGGATAACCTTTCATCCAGGAGAAGGTTTTAAGGTACTTTTGACCCGATCAGGCCCGAGCTCAAGCTGTAAAAATAAAAAAGTAACCCACCGTGCTGCGCTGCAGGGGCCGCCCTGCCCACCCTAGGTCTCGTGCCCGCTGCCTGTGGCCCCCAGCTCCGTCCGGGAATCACCCCCTCCCACCTGCGAGGTTACATAAGCAACCTTCTCCCCCGCCTCCACGCCAGCATGCAGTGCCCCGACCCCCACGTGCACAATGGCTCAGGCACCCACCCTGCCCTCGTGGCATCTGCAGCCCTGGGCACGAGCTGAGGCGCCCCTCCCACATGTAACCTCCCTTCCACCCGGGGTCGCACCGCCTTCCCCCCCCGGGGATGACGCGGACCTGTATTTTAATCCGTATAGAAATCAGGGCAACTTTTCTACCATTCAAAAAAAGATAATGGACTACTGTTTTTTTACATTTTGTTCCTCCGGTTTCCCGAGCAACGCCGGGTAACTCCGGCTAGTATCTTATAAAGAGTTCTCACTAAAGAGCACTAACTGGTTTATTCCATTAAATTGTGGACAGATGTGGCAGTTCAGGTTTTTTCACATGGGATATCTAAGTATCATCATTGGGTTAGAAGGAATCAGGTACATTTTTCAAGCTATGTTCTAAGTGCCTTGCAAATGGGTTGGTGCTGTTGTCTGTGGAGTCAGATGAATATAATGTGTGATTGGTCTCCAAAGGCAAACTCTACTTTTAGGTTTGGCAAGAGAAAATGATTATTGACTTTGGGCTGAACCCTTCACAAGTTCCATGGGCTGTACAGGATTGGGCTTTGTGTATCTGAAATTACTACAGTGTTTAGTTTTGTGCCTTGTTTATCTTTTCAGTCCCTTATAGAAATGTTGGCCTGGAAGACACCTCATGGCATCTAGTCTAGCCCCTTGTGCTAAGGCAGAACTGGACCATAAGGGTGTGTCTAGACTACAGGGTTTTGTCGACAAAAGTGGACTTTTGTCGACAAAACTATACCTTCGTCTACACTACCGCTGAGTTCTGTCGACATAATGTTGACAGAACTCAGCAGTTTTGTCGACACGGGTAAACCTCATTTTATGAGGAATAACGCCTTTTGTCGACAGAGTTCTGTCGGCAGAAGGCGTTATTGCATCTAAACTGTCCTTTGCGTCTACACTGCCATGTAGTCTAGAACTGAATGTAGTCTAGACGCTCTTTGTCGACAGAAGCTTTGTCGACAGTATCTGTCGACAAAACTTCTGTCGACAAAAGCCTGTAGTCTAGACGTACCCTTAGTGTTTGCCTAGCCTATTTTTAAAAACCTCAAATGACAGGCATTACACAACCCCCCTTGATAACCTATTCCAAGATTTAACTATCCATATATTTAGAAAGATTTTCCTAACAACTAACACAATTCTCCCTTGCTATGGTTAAATTGTTGAGTCATTTGGAAACGAAAGACATTCCTTTCCTACTGTACTTTATGAATGTTTAATTCAGTTTAAAAATCAGTGTTTAATATTTTGTCCAAGTAGTTTTGGAAAATGTAGTATGAACTTTTTCCACATTAACCCACATTATTGCTGGAATGCCTCCAATTCTTAAAGATACCACAAGTTTCAAATCAAGTTAATTTTACATAACTTTTTCTTGCTTATGCTAATGGAACAGAGGAGCACACATTTCTGATGTTGCTTGAACTCTCTCTCTCTCATCATTGTAGCTCCTTTCCTTTGGCTATTTGAGATAATTTATGAAAATTTGGATCAGAATATCAATGCTCCATTTTTAGAAGTGGTTAGGAATCACTTGGTTGTGTCGGAAAGTGATCTGATCAATATTAATTGGTGTCCATGAAATTGTTTCCAGTGACAAATGTCGGATCTCAGTGGAATTATGACATTAATTTTCTCTTTGAAACATGTATGAGATAATATTAGCATCATAAATATTATTCTGTCATTTCAGTTATTTTGGAGTCTAAAGGAAAGCCTTAGAGCCACTTTAATGTCACTATTACTGTAGTGGACTAGTTTCCAATGAGGAGGAAGTCACTGCAACATCTGTCTTTCTTACCTTGCCTACATACTGATGCATACCATTTTGCTATTTCATGAATCTCTGGAGTATAGCATAAGCTGAGATTTAATTACTTGAAACCTGCTGTTTCATCTGATATTTTGACAAGCTGCCGGGCCTGCAGTACCTTATTCAATATTTTTTTATTCTTCACAGAGAGTGGCTAAATTGGCAGCAGATTTTGAATACCAACTTAACATGCATTTGCACTTTCTCAGTTTGGACCAGGAGGTTAAAACATGGAGGTGGGTCATAGCCACAGTGTTGTACCATGTTCATTAGGGAAGAAGTGTCTTTGTTGGGAATTTACTGCACATTTCCATCTACAATACATATTGAAGGAGGAAATGCCTACCTTTTACAGATCATTTTGTTTTACTATAGTCCTACTAATTTTGGCCACTCATTAACAAATAAGTGTTGTAGCAAAGTGCTTTTATGGCAGCTTCCAGTGTCTTTGAATAAAGAAAGTGCATTTCCTTATTAGTCGTGTAATTAGGATGGATGTTATAACAGCAGGAAATACCATGCTAACACCCTTTCAAAATAAATAACTGTATCTTGAGCCCTGTCACCATGTGTTGAAGTCACTGCACTTCAGCTTTGGATCAGTAGGTGGAGCTTAAGCTCTGGCCCTGGGTCCCAGCAAATTTAACACCAGCTGTGGCAACCCCACTTTGGGGTCCAAGCCACAGTTTGAGAAGTGATGACTTAGGACATTTCAGAAATAGTGCCAAGATTTTAAATATCTTTGGAATCCATGTTTATGTTGTGAAATCCATGTACAGCTGCAAAACGGTGATGTTACTGATGGTGCACACCATAAGCAGAGAGAGGGGAAGGAAGCAGCAGAAGGACACTTTGTTGTGTTTCCCCCCATTTGCAAGTGATGTTGCAACCGGGCACATGGCACCATAGTGCCGCTCACTGAAATTTGGCCCAGGGGCCCCTCATTCCCGACAGAAGAGGGTGCTGCAACCCCTAAAATGAGAGTGGTTCTGTTGTATATGCCATGTGAAAAATTACTGGGGTGCCCCTATTTGAAATCAGAGGAGTGTGCTGCATTAAAAAAAAAAAGATGTCATGGTATAAGCTGAGAGCAGGCCCGCTGATGGCAGTTACCCAAGGGCTCATCGATTTAAAGGGGTCTGGAGCTGTCACTGCTGATACTGCAGAAGCAGTGGCAGCCAGAGCCCAGGCCTTTTAAATCGTTGCCAGAGCACCGAAGTACTGGGGAAGGTCCAGCGCTGTGATCTGGGAAGCTCTAAGGCTTGTCTGCCCTGGCCTTGCCCCTGCCCTTTCTGCACAAAGCCCTACCCTTTCCGGGGGCACCCTTTCTGCCCAAAGCCCCACCCTTTCCTGACCCTCACCTGTGGGCCTCCAGAAGCTGTCGGCCCTCTTTTGCTGATAGATAAGTTATGGGTAGGTTATTTCTATTACTTTAACATTTCATGATTACAATTTAAGTCTCAAAGAAGCAGACTCAAAACACTATATTTGGCTTTAATTGATAGACCAATCATGCTAATCTGTAAATTATTTCAATACAGCTTTTTTTCTTAAAAATGATCTATTAGCGTATTTATCTTTTACTAATATTTGATACTAAATAACTTCTTAGATCTTCTTTGTGTTAAACACTTCTCTGCAAACAGATTATTTTGGAAATATAATAGTATTTAATTTCTTGGCAGTGCACTTTTCAGCAGAAATAAGAAATTGGCTTTTGGGCTGTAGCTGACAGATTTAGGTTTTTGATGTGACAAACGACTTAGTATAAGACTGTCTGGACAATGGAATAGTATTTGCAGGTGCTTACTACAGATTGGGATTGGAAATTTAATTTAAAATTAGTCTCTCTATGCAGAGTGCTCTTGGACAAAATGAAGAGACCAAAAATTGAAAGCATGGCTGCTACAGCTTTTTTTATATATATATATATAAAAAACTAAGAAACCTCAAAGCTGGATTAACTCTGCTCCTCTAAACCATGGGTCTTTTCTAGACTGACCAAAGCCTCAGTAACTTTTAAATATATTTAGGTCAAGACTTCATCTTTGCCAGGGTGGGGACAGACTGCAGATGAAAGTGGTGGGGAGGAGTCCCCGCTTGCTCTGGCCCAAGGCCCCAAACCACCTAGACTGCCTCTGTATTAATCCTATAAGAATTTAAAGGAAAACAAAGGAAAAATTCTTAAGTTACACTGGCTGCTTTGGGAAGGGGGGTGTCAAGGCTGTTCCCCACTCTGTCACTTAAAGTGCAGAAGGTGGGGGGCAACAAGAGACCTTAAAATACTTTGCCTCTAGAGGCTTCTCTTTTAAGAACTCCCCAAGGACACAGATTCCCTGGCCTTGGGAGGTAGCTGCCACCACCCAAGTGAACCCCCCTCCCAAACCCTTTCTTCTTGAACCCAGGAAGAAATCACTTGGGAACATCTTCCAGTGGGGTACCCACACCTCTTTTACCACAAGAGAGCTTGAAAAAAAGAAAAGAAAACAAGAATACAAACTGAAATCTCTGACAGCTGACCTCTCAGTCTTAAACCTCCTGTTACCTTCCAGGACACAAGAATCGAATCAGAGTCTTTAAAAAGGTGATTTTATTAACAAACAAAAAAGATATACGAGGCAAAGCATACTTGGTTGCTAGGTGCTATAGAGCAACTGAGAAAAACAGATTAAAGCACAAAGAATTGCTCCTCCTGGGATTCAGCTTTAAGTACAGCGTATGGGGCGGGAGGCACATGTACTCAGCACAGAGGAGTTTAACCGAACAACAAACAAAGAAAACAACCTGATAACATCTAAATAAACATTCCTTGTCAATTACATAGCCATATCTTAAAGGTCAGGTCCATTTCTAGGCATGGGTATTCCTTTTCTGGGCATGGGTATCCCTGTGGTTCAATTCATCTCCCCCCCCCCCCCCAGCTTCTGGTTTAAAACTCCAACCAAAGAAACTGCTGACAGTAGATTTCTTTCCATTCAAATCTCAATACTTTCTTCCCATTGGTTCTCCTGGCACCCTGTCAACATTTCCTAGCTACCTGGGCAGACCCTTTAGTTACTGAATGCTGGGATGTTTGGAAAAGGACAGCACCTCTCCCATCTATCACAAGGAGTCAGGACGCAGGGGCTTGCCCTGCCCACCCCGTGCTTCTGCAGACTTCTTCTGCTCCCTTGTAGGAGCATTGGGCAGGCAGATGGGGCAAGCACTCAAGCTCTGTCCCTGCTTCCTGGCAGGAGTTCTATGCAGGCAGAGTAAGGTAAGCCCCTAGGACCATGACCACTCCCCTTGAGTAGTGCCGAGTGGGTGGGTGGGGGAGTGAGACAAGCCTCCCTATCTAAACTGTGCTTGCCAGCAGAAGTACCAGACAGTTGGGTAGAATGGGGGTGAGGCGCAGTGGTGCCCATTTTTCTGGGGTTTTCCAATTGGCCAGGTGCCCCAGCATTGGCTCCACTGGCCTAGTGGCTAATCTGCCAACACTGTGCCATTTTAGCAAAGAAAATGAAAATAATAATAAAAACTTTCCTACATTAAATTTGCTTTCCATATCAAAATCATTTTAAAATTGATTCCATAGAAAAATCCATGCAACAGCAGGAAGAACATGTAACATTTCACTTGACTCCAAGGTCCTACTACCCTGAAACCTCTCCCTGGGGCATCTGTTATAAACAGCTAAAAGCTGATTTTTATGCAAGGCTTTTTGTGCAACCTCATTCATGGTTACTAGCACATGGGGTGAAACACCAAGCCAGAACCTAGCCCAGTTAATCTGTGTCAAGGAATATGGTCAATTTTATTCCATGAAAATGAATATTTTGTATTATTTATAAGATAGGAAGGTAGGCTTAAATTGCAACAAGAGAGGTTTAGGTTGGACATGGAGGAAAGCTTTCTAATTGCCAGGGTGGTTAAGCACTGGAATGAATTGCCTAGGGAGGTTGTGGAATCTCCATTATTGGAGATTAAGAGCAGGTTAGACAGACACCTGTCAGGGAGTGTCTAGATGGTGTTTGGTCCTGCCATAAGTGCAGGGAACTCTACTTGATGACCTCTCAAGGTCCCTCCCAATTCTATGATTCTATTATTTAGGGCTTGACTCTGAGAATTAGGCCTAGCCAAGATAATGGTGATAGAGCTATCTATATATGGAGGAGAGGAGTGAAAAAAACCCTTACAACCTTCAAAACATCTGACTCCAATTAACCAGTTCTCTCAAAGCTAAAAGTGGGAGGGGTCTGGGCCAATATAAGCCAGAGGCAGGCCATTCTGGTGGGAGAAGACATGAGATTGAAGCCATGGCAACTAAAAACAAGCTTGTGAAAGAGGCAGAAGGTGAGGTATTCACATGAGGGAAAAAATGGAGCTCCAATTAGGGCCTGCCTCCATAGGAAACTGGGATTTGCCTGAGAGGTAAGAAAACTTATGGCACAAATGGGACTATACCAACTTTGAGTGTAGCTGATATAACCTTTCATTCAAACACTTACCTTCACTCTGGCTACCTTTTTCTTTCCAGCTCTATTGTTTCTGAGGTGGTCAGGTCATCCTATCCTACCAGGCGATAATTTGATGAGAAGGGTAGTGTGGAGCTGTACAATACATAAGAGGGACTGCGTGGAGATTACTAAAGTGCCTTAATCACAGCATGACTTAATCACATTGAAAGTCCATGTTGTTGTGACTTGCTTTCCTAAGTCAGCTGCTTTTCAAAATCACACCTACTTGAATCTCCACAAACTCTTAGTGCACACTGTGAGAGGGTGTGGGGGAAGGTTAACTTGTCTCCCTGTGTGTGGCTAGTCTGCTCTAAGCCTGGTACATGACTGGAAGGAGAGACCCTGCACCTATCTATCCTCTTTGAAGCAAAGTGTAGCCAAATGTATTGGAGGTACTATTGTGCACATGGTGAGGAAAGCTCCCTGTGACCTCAGCATTTCATTTCATTTGCACAAGGAACAGCATCCATTAGCCCACAGCAAAAACTCACATTTCTTTTACATTGTGTTGCTTCAGAAAATGAAAGGAAGCTATTTTTCATATTTATTTTAAAACTGATCTACAGTTGACTCCACAGGGGTCCAATAGCTCAGTTTGAATAGAATGTTAAAACAATAAAATCATCATCCATAAAGTATTCCACAGAAATTATTTGTAATCTTTCATGGAATTATAGATGCAACCATGTAAAATTAATTCTCTGTGACCAGAATGGGCTAATTATTGCAATTCGTTGGACTCTGTGGGAGAGAAAAATAATAAACCATAGTATAGTGGCTTTTGTTACTAATTTTACTCTTAGGTCATAGAATCAAAATGAAATGATTTAAAAACAGTTATTGAGTCTGTGTCTTTACTCCACCAACTTGCTCTTCATAGGAATGGGGCACTAAAGAATGATATCAGAAGGTACAATGCATAGCAAATGTTCATTTTGTTTTCTACAAGTTCCTAGATCTTTGTGGTAAAGAGGGTCCCCTCCTTCTGTTTTTATTCCCGTGAATTTTCTCTTGATTAGCATGTGATTCAGTCTGCAACAGGCATCCTCTGGGAGATATACAATGCTCAATACACTGAGCAGAGAGAGATAAGCCTCTGTTACTACTTGTTTGAAAGGAAGGATAACTAGACAAGTTAAAAACCATAGTCAGTGGGTCCTTGAGAATCCAGAGGAAAGCTAGGAAAGCAGGAAGTGAGTTGGCAGGAAGCTAGGGGAGCCAATGAAAACAGTGTGTGGATTTTTTTAATTGGAAGCAGTGACCTTCCTGTTCTGGTTTGTTAGTGTGTGATCAGAGGACAGCCTGGGAGACATGAATTAAGCCAGGAACCTGGCCATGGAGAATCCAGCAGTATCCTTGCCTAGGGAAGGACTAAATCATGGAACAACAGATATGTGAGTAGAACAGGAAATGATTAGTCAGACACCACAGGTTTATTTTAATTATTGTGGGGTTTATTGGACTTCTCTGTGCACAGCACATGTAACTATACCCTTACGCTGTAACTTTGCAAACCGAATCTTGGGGAAGCAATTTTCTGTTTTAATCTTTTTTATTGCTCTGTAGCACCTAGGAACCACGTAATGCTTCGTCAAATATGTTTTCTTTGTTTTGTTGATAAAAATCACACTTTTTAAGCACATGATCTGACTCCTGTGTCCTAGAAGGCAGGAGGCTCTGTGTACACATGCCTAAGACTTCAAGTCTTTCTACTAGGAGAAATTACTGGGTGGTTTTTTTTTTTTCAAACTCTCCCTAGAGGGATGATTAAAGAGCATGAGGGTACTCCACAGCAAGGAATTCCCAGATTCACCATCCTGGGTTCTCAAAGGTGAGGTTTTTTTATTTTATTTGGGTAGTAGCAGCAATACCAATCCAAGCCCAGGGAATCTGTGAGCTTGGGGATTTTTAACACAAGCCTTTGGTGCCAAGGTATTTTTAAAGTCTCTTGTGGGCTCCCACTTTCTGCACTCAGAGTGCCAGAGTGGGGAAAAGTCTTGAGAGGAACCTTTCCGAGACCAGTCATCTCCTAATTATCTGCCTTAACAGATTTTTCAGTACAGACACACAACTCCTTAAATATTATTTGTACATATTTCACAGTGATTGCATTGCCTACTTGGCTGCTGGCTCTCAGCACAGTGCTCATCTGTCACCTTTTAGTGAATTATTATGCATGTATCCAACCTAGGAGATACCTACCAGCTGGGACCTAGGTCACATTCATTTTTATATATATATATATATTTGCTTTCATTAGTGTAAAGGTTCCAATACCATCCTGAAAGATATCAGAGGCTTTGCCCAATAGTTCAACTACTTTTTATTTTGGGCTTGAATTCACAATTTTCTCTTATGTCTGAAATCCAACTGAATCTTACCAAAATAATGCATTATCCCCTAACTTCAAAACACAGAGGTTTAATATATACTACTATATTTCAGCTTCACTGTAATAACATCACCCATAGTGAGGCTTTCCTTTTTATATGTTTTTAGAAGTCCTGAGGTTTTCTGCAACTTCACCCTTTTAAATAATCTCTGATAATCCTGCTGTGAAACTACAGAAAGAGGAGACCCTGTATCAGACTCCATTTTAAATCTTACTCCTTTCACTTCTATATGAAACCATTATAAGGATGATCTGCAAGCAGATGAATCTGAAACTCTCTGGTATTGTTCTTGTAATGTGGTAATTGTTTTTTTTTTTTTTTTTTTTTCACTAACCTGCGTGCCTTCTGTGTGCACCAAGTTTCTAGTCTTGGAATCAACAATAATTTGCATTGTAAAACTATTTCTCACAATGAAAGCGCATAGTCTTTGAATGTGCTCTATGTTGTGCTTTTTGCTTAACCCTCAGTTAATTTGATGCAAAGACTTCATGATGCTGTTCTACTGTCTGGCATCTTTAGTAGCAATCTGTACTGCAGCAGCAGTTTCTAGTACATATTTCAGAGTCAAATGTGCTTCAGTCAATTAGCAGGTTGTGGGTAGTTTCTTTTGCATTATTTACATTCAATGGCCCCTTGATATTTAGTTCTTAAGTTCTCTTTGAAACTGATAGTGTCCCATTAATTTCTTAAATTCTTTCACAGGTGACCAAATTATCCTTTTTTCCTTCCATCTGTGAAAGTGGAGTGCTATGCAATCACTGGAAGTTTTGAGACTGGTGATTTTAAAATTTCCACAATCTCAATAAATGTTTTGTCTGCTGGTTTAACAGATGCTGGTAGTTTGTAGAGCAAGTTGTAGATTTAGTCCTCATTACACTCAGAAAACTGCCATCTTTGCCTCATCACTGATACCATTAGCTATTACATACAATTTGAGCCTTTCAATATAAATGGCCCAGTCGTCTTCTGAGCTATCGAACAAGTCCGTTTTTCCAGGCAGACCTTTTTAAACTCCATTTGTACATGAGCAGTCACAGTCCCAGTAGCTGCAAGCACAGTTTGTTTTGCTTTCCCTTGGCTTCTGCAGTTACTGTCTATTCTACTGTATGTGAATACCCCACCTTGACTGCCAACTATCATCTTTTCTTTCGGTATAACATTAAGAAGATGGATAAACTACACAAGCACAGTTATATTTAAAATAACCATGTTTACTCTTTACAGATATCAAGCCTACGTCCTCTGCTGCTGTGGCAGGTTCTGAAAGTTTCCATAACAGAACACTGGGTTGCCCACTCAAGGGGTCCCAATAGTTTAAATGGGATGCTGTCCAATTCCTGTATGCTACAATAATAACTACAGTGCCTACCTGCTGTTGTGGCAATGGGTTGTTTCCTTGAGTGACTGACTGACCTGAGAGGCTACTAAGAAGAGAGACTTTAAAGGACTCACTTGCCCTTTAAAGGCAGTATCATGACTCATAGGCTAAGTCTAGACTGCAAGCCTGTTTCGAAAGAGGCTTTTTCAAAAGATACTTTCGAAAAAGCCTCTTTTGAGAGAGCGCCTAGACTACAACCAGTATTTTCGAAAAAGCAAGCTGCTTTTTTGAAAGGGAGCACCCAGGCAATCTGGATGCTCTCTTTCGAAAGAGCAGTTTGCATTAAATAGCACCTTTTTTCGAAAGAGCACTTTCGAAAAAAGGCGTTATTCCTCATAAAATGAGGCTTTCCGCAGTCGAAAAAACTGCCGCGTTCTTTCGATTTTACTTTTGAAAGAACATGGCAGCAGTCTAGACTCAGGGAAAGTTTTTGGAAAAAAAAAAGGCCACTTTTTTCAACAAAAAAACCCTGTAATCTAGACACACCCAGGCTGTGTCTACACTGCACCCCTTTTCCGGAAAAGGGATGCAGATGAGACAAGTCGGAATTGCAAATGAAGCGGGGATTTAAATTTTCCCCGCTTCATTTGTATAAATATAACTGCGCTTTTTCCGGCTCGGAGCTTTGTGAAAAAGCGCCAGTCAAACAGCGGCTCTTGCGGAAAATAAAGCCTTTCCGAAAGATCCTTATTCCTCTTAAAATCAGGAATAAGGGATCTTTCGAAAAACTTTATTTCGCAAGAGCCGCTGCGTCAGACTGGCGCTTTTTCTGGCAAAGCCCGAGCCGAGCGGCAGCCATGTTTATATAAATGAAGCGGGAAAATTTAAATCCCCGCTTCATTTGCAATTCCGGCTTGTCTCATCTGCATCCTTTCCGAAAAAAGATGCAGTGACAACACACCCAGAAGAAAATGTCTCATGGAGGTTTGGGGGGAGGCCTCCACAGTCCATAATCTCCGCACTAGATGGAGGAATGCAGCCATCTATAGCTGCCATCATGGCCACTAAAGGCCACATGCGCACCCAAGAACAGGTGCACATGAAAATTAAAGTATTGAGGCAGGGATATGCCAGGGCCACACGGGGCAGCTCCCCAACAGGGGCACACACCTGCCCCTATTTCGAGGCCCTGGACCGCATCCTGGGAGGGGGGGGGGGGGAAGGACGGTCTGTGCCAACCCAAGGGGCAGCAAGCCGGGAGCAGAGGGCCCTGACCAGAGCACAGAGGAGGAGCCGCCATGGAGGGTGCCACGCCGGCCGGACCCCCGAGCTGTCCCAGCAGCGGAGTCACCAGGGTCGTCCAGGGAGGCCACACCATGTAACTGCCATCACTGTCCCCTTCCCAGGGGGATGGGGAGGGAGACCAGGGACCACACACGTGGGCCTTGCTTACCACAGATCACGCAGCAACCTATGCATGTGCAAACATGTGCCGTGCCACCCCTGGGCAGGTGGCTCCAGCTGCTTGCCACACAGGGGCCTTGGCCTGATAGCCACACGTGTGTGAAGAGACCTGACATGCTCCTGACCCCGGGGCGGGACACAGCAGGATGCCCTCCCTTCACAAGCCCCCTCTACACAGAGGCATGGGATATCTCCCTCCCCTCCCCCACCTCAGCTGCACTATGCACAGCACAGGGGCATGGGTGCGGTCTTGGGGCAGCTCCCGCTCCCAGGGATAGCCGGACATTCCGACCATGGCCTCTGTGCAAGCACAGCGGCTCTGACGGTGCAGGGCACGGTCATCCTCACCTTGCAGAGGGGGGCTGGGCTTCACCACTGTGTCCCCAGGGAGAACTGACCACTTCTCTTCTTTCTCCACAACCGCACCTGCTGCGCGTGCAGGGAGCACCACCCCACTCGGGACATCCTCTCGCACCCGAGGGCTCAGCAGGTCCACCGCAACACTGCAGGGTTACCGAGACCAGCAGCTGGGGGCCCTGCGAGCCCTGCACCGCACCATGGAGCAGTGGGTGCAGGATGAATGGGAGTTCCGGCGGGAGCTGCTTGCCCAGGTCGTGCCATCTGTGCCCATCTGCAGACCCTGGTGCAGATCGTGCTGCCTCGTGCTGCTCCAGCGCCTGCTGCCTCCCCAGCTCCCGCTCCTCCTCCCACTCCTTCTCTCCCCTCCTTACCCTCCTCCCCATGCCCCTGGGGATGCTGAGGCCCCCACACCTGCCTTGCTGGGAGACAGTTGGCCCGGTGAGACCCCCACCTCTGAGCCCTGAGCTTCCCATCCCTCTTGCTTCCCCCTTCCAGCTCCTTCCTGCCAGTTTTCCCCCTCCCCTCTCTACTCCCCTCTCCTGCCTCCTTTCCTCTGTCTCCCCATAGTTTCATTCCCTCCCCCCCAGTTTTGTTAAATAAAGAGAGTTGATATTTTTGAAAATACATGCATTTTATTTGACATTAGGAAGGGAGGCTAGGGAGGGGTACGTGGATGGATGTGAGGGAGGAATGAGGCACAAGCCCCCAGTGTGCAGACCAGGGAGGATCTGACTGCTCCTCAGAGTGGACGCTCTCCCACAGGACCTCCTGGATACTGACAGCCCCCCCGATGGACCTGATAGCAACGCATCCACGAGAAGCACCAGAGTGCCCAGGGGCAGCTCAGGCTCCATGTTGCAGAGTCCTATGGTGTCCTGAGTGAGGGCAACCAGAGCATTCCGAGACACAAATGCTTTGCTGTCCCTCATCGAGGTAGACAAGCAAGCAGAGACACCTGAGAACTGGCTGTCCGGGGTGGGGGTAGGGTCCTTTTAAGCACAGACCTCAGAGAGCTGCAGGCAGCAACCCCACAGAGGAGGTCCTGATCTGGTGCCCTGCCGGCACTGGTTCTGGCCAGCCTTAACTCCGATTCAGAGTCCACTCAGTGTGGACGTGCTATTTTGAAATAGCAAAATGCTATTTCAAAATGAATTTTCTGTGTAGATGCGTTAATTCAAATTAACTTAATTCCAAATAGTTAATTCGAATTAAGCTAACGCTGTAGTGTAGACATACCCATACTTATCTGACTGGAAAATGTTTCTTTGCATCCTGCCTGAAGACAGTGTTTCATATGACAGTGTAGATTAATGAAAGCATAAACGGGTAGTTAAAAATGGACAACTGACTGTTCAACTGTCACTGTCATTCCCCACTTAGTTTGTGATTAAATACAGGGCCAGATTAATGAAGCAGCTTTAGGGACTACAGCCTAAGGCTTTGGGATAGGCAACCCACTGCTTTTTTTTTTTTTTTCTTTTTTCATTTGACCCATGGCTAGTCCCCATGCTAGGGGTTAGACACCCGTCCCCAAGCCTTTGCGTAACCCAACCAGGACTGGAGCAGAAGTGTCAGTTCCCCACATGTGCAGGGTTGGTGCCTGTGGGCACAGGCAGCATGCACTATACACAGTGGCCTGGTCCTTTCACCTAGAGAGAGGACAGACATGCCAGTTACTTCAGGCATGTCCGCACCACACCCATAGCTCGAAATAAGCTACATAATTTGAGTGATGCAAATTGCATAGCTTATTTAGAGTCAATTTTGACATCGCTTATTCTGAAATTTGGTGCTGTCTACACAAAGCCCTGGCTGGGATGATTTATTTGGGGTTGGTCCTGGTTTGGGCAGGGGATTGGACTTGATGACCTCCTGAGGTCTCCTCCCAGCCCTAGGATTCTATAATACACAGCACTGATTTAAAAATAAATCACTATTCTGAAACTTCTGTTACTTCTTGTGGAACGAGGTTTACAGGGACATCAGAATAGCAAGCCTGTTATATTTCAAAAAAAATTGGCATGCTTAAAAGAAGTGGAATAGCTATTTCAGAATACCTCCGGAATCTTGAAATAGCGCTGCAATGTAGATGTAGCCTTCAGGAGCAGAGCGGCATGGAGTGGAGATGACGCATCCTTGCCTGCTCTATCAGCCTCTCTGTGCCATAGACCAGGAACTCTCAGCTGGAGTTTGCACCCCACATCCTCTCCTGCACCCAAACTCCCTCCCAGACCCTATATCCCACCCCCTGCTGCACCTTAATCCCAGCCTCATCCCATAACCCAGGGGTGGAGAACCTTTTTTTGGGTCGGGGAGCCAGGGGGACAAAAAAATCAGTCGGAGGCCACGCACAAAAAACCAAACAAACAAACAAAAAAATCCAGACTGACAAGGCTCCCAAATGAGAAGGAGAAAGACATTGCTTACAGTCCCCTTGCACACCTGAGCCTTGGGGAGATTGTGTGCTCCAGCCCCATGGGGAGATAGCAGGGGGTTTGGAGCACCAGTGCTGGCTCCCCAATTTTGGTGGGATCCCTGATCCACAGGAGCCAGATCCAAGCAAGCTGGGGGCAGCATCTGACCCCCAGGTCTTAGGTTCCCTACCCCTTAACCTACCCTTCAGTTGGCACTGCAACCTCTCACAACCCACTCTCCTGCCCCAGATATGATCCCCTTCCTTTACAACAAACCCTATGGGGCCCTGGAAAAATGCAATAGCCCTCAGGCCCAAAGGAGAATTAATCCATCCCTGGATAAAGAAAATACAAACATTATCTAGACCATCACTAAGGTGATTATTTCTCAGGATGGTTACAATACTGCATACAACTTTCAAGGAAGAAAGATGCTCTGCCTTCTCTGGTTGTAGTCTATTATAATAGGCTTGGTGGACAAAACAAATGAGGAAAAAAATGGTTGCAGCTACTTATTAAGCAGCATGGAATACTCTTCCATTAATACAAATCCCAATTTCCCAGCTTCAAAGATTGTATTAAGATTTGCTAAAAGGTAAAATGATAATCAATCTCCTTGGCCACCACATAATGATGAATCATTCTAAAACAGAATAAGTTACAATTTCTCTTGAAGTCCTTCACTTCTCTCTTTGGCAACAGATGCTTTTACAGCTGACTCTTTCTATTCTCAGAATCATTTGTAGATTAGGGGCAAATTAATTAATCAGAATATAACCCAGTGTCACCTATGTTTCAGAACCATGTAGTTACTGCCATGATTAGGTAGTATTATATACAAAGCATCCTGGATTATGTTAATTAACACAGTCATAAAACAAATGCTACCTGTAGCTCTTCTCATTGGAATCTGCATATGTTAATTAATTAACATCGCATTCAATTTATGTTCATCAACACAGTAGGGAGTTTCTACTTTCTAATGTTATTGCCATATGATCACTTATATAAATTGTAGCACAGGTTGGAGAAAGGTGATTTGTTAATTTACTGCTATCTCATACTGAAAGGGTTGTTTTGCTGCACTGGCTTTTGAGGGATCTATGAAATCCACAACGAGGGGAAATTTCCAACTGTTCCTCTTCTCTTTTCCTCCAGAGCACGGGGAAGTAGAAACAGAAAAGAAGACAAAGCTGTAGAATTTGACTAGAAATGTTTAGGATGAGAGATACTTTAGGATTAGGCTCTCGGATTGTCAATCACAATTTACTGAAGGCTAAGAGTTTTCTCTGGGAATAAACTTGTTTGACACCTCCAAAATCCATCAGCCAACCTACTAACTAGAATCCATGTACATAAATTAGAGTAACTTGGATTAACACTTTTCCCCACTTATGCTTTCTCAGAATCTTCCCTGGATATTCTTAGGGGCTGAGATAACCATTTGGTCCTAACCAATCAACACAATAATTAAAATAACAAGGACAGTGCCTGAGAATTTTCTTTGTTCATTCATGTTTTTCAGCTATGATTTAACTTTATTTAGGATGATAGAATCATAGAATAATAGGGCTGAAAGAGACCTCAGGAGGTCATTGAGTCCAATCCCCTGCTAAAAGCAGGACCAATCCCAACTAAATCATCCCAGCCAGGGCTTTGTCAAACTGGGACTTAAAAACCTCTAGGGATGGAGATTCAATCACCTCCGTAAGTAATCCATTCCAATACTTCTAGTGAAATAGTTTTTCCTAATATCCAACCTACCATTGCTCTTCATTCTGTCATCTGCCACCACTGAGAACAACATCTCTCTGATCTCTATGGAACCCCCTTTCAGGTAATTGAAGTCTGCACTTGTCTCTTCTGTAGACTAAATATACCCAAATCCCTCAGCCTCTCCTCGTAAGTCATGTACTCCAGTGCTCTAAATCATTTTTTATTGCTCTCTGCTGGACTCTTACCAATGCATCTACATTCTTTCAATAATGGGGGGCCCAGAATTGGACACAGTACTCCAGATGTAGGCCCACCAGTGCTGAATAAAGGGGAATAATCACTTCCCTAGATCTGCTGGCAATGCTCTTCCTACTGTACCCCAATATACAATTAACCTTCTTGGCTACAAGGTCACACTTGACTTTTATTCAGCTTCTCATTCACTGTAAACCCCATGTCCTTTTCACTGGTCCCCAGCTGGTAGTGGTGGTTTGGGATTCTTCTGTCCCAAGTGCAGGATTCAGTGCTTGTCCTTGTTGAACCTCATCAGATTTCTTTTGGTCCAATCCTCTAATTTGTCTAGGTCACTCTTGCCTATATCCCTACATGACACTTCATAATTGTTCTGTGGTGTATTTTAGAAATACTCACATCCTCATACTATGAAGTCTGATTAAAGCTCTCTGCTAAGTCTAAGTGAAAATTGGCAAGATTCCATGAAGTTTTTTGTGTGAAGTATTTAAAAAAATACAGAAAAATGTTCTTCGTGCTAAAAAAGTGAGAGGTACAAGTATACCCCAACCATATTACACTGTTAGCCTGTATTTTTAGTGGTCCTATGTACAGATGTTTGTGTCTAGAGGGATTATCTCATATAGAAATAGTGGTAACTGTATATCCCTCACTAAATAAATAATGGGGGGACTACAGAGGATTGGTATGTGCTGATCACTCTCTATTGATGCTGATGTGTGAAAATTGCATATAGGCTCATTGAATCAGACTTCTGTTAGTTCTTTCAATTTGCTAGCTAAATAAAGTTTTTTTTTCCTACCTAAAAGATTATTGTTCTTAGTTTCTGAATGCATTTGAGGTACACATAAACCTTACGACACAATTAATTAACCTTTTTTTGTTTGACACTAAAGGCATGTGTGGAAGTGCTTGCAAGATCGGCATCTAAAACTGATTTCCAGTCACTACTTCAGGAAACATGAATGAAACATAACATTGTGCAAAATGCTATTTCGGGCCACTTCCAGTATTATTTGGATCTTTGAAAATCAGTTTACACTCCATAACACATATGACTTGTTTTACGGAATGGAATTAGGAACATAAGAATTTCCATATTGGATTAGGAGATTGGATTTGATGGACTACAGCATGTCAGCCTCAGGTGTGTTAGAAGGTTTAAGAAACCCCACAGCAAGCTGATGTGGGATAACCTGCTTCCTGGGAATGCTTCTCTGAACCTCTAATAATTTGAGATTGGTGTTACTCCAGAAACACTTCAAGTTTCTACACATCCTAAAGCTTAATTTTTAGTATATACAAGAATATCCAGCTTTACAACAGTAAACTGTGGAAAATCCAATTCCTTTAAAACTTGATAAATTCTTAGCTTTGGTTACATCATGTGGCAATGAGTTCCACCATCAATTTGTGTGCTGTAATAGGGGAAATATGTTTCATTTTTATTGGTATTAAATTTTCTGCCTTTCTATTTCATGTCCCTTTGATTATGAGGCGGGGACAATAGAAGCTAAAATTTACCTTCTGAACCATTCATTGTTTGCTGTTTTCTTATGTCTTTTATTGTTCATCTCCCTTCCATGATACACAGTCCCAATCTTTTCATTCTCTAAATCTGAGAGCTCCTCTGTGTCCCTAATCATTTTTCTTGCTCGTCTCTGAACTCTAATTCTGTGATAAACCCATCTCCAAAAGGATATCTGTACTGAACACAACATTACAAATGAGGGTGAACCACTAATGCTTATAATGACACTGTAATATTTTTCCATACCATTATACATTCCATTCTTCTTGCAACCTAATATTTTGTTCTGGGTTTGCTTGCTTGCTTGTTTGACTGCAGCTGCATATTGAACAGAGGCCTTTATTGAGTTGCACAGAATGAAGTCATATTAAGGGCTATGTGTGTCCTTTTATGTTGTAGGCTGATTTGACTTGTACAATAACACTGTTTTTCATTTTATATTTCTGTACTAAAATATTTTCCTCAGCGGGTTTCTTCTCTTAACATACTTGGTAATAGACAAAGCTGCATTTTTTAGAAAATCTTAAATATTTTTTTCACCTTAAAATGTTCCTCTTTATGTGCAAACTGTAGAGACCATTGTTTCTAACACAGAAAGAATATACTTAAGCTTGGCAGAATTTGAAGTTAAACCTTTGTAATCATAAAAACAAATTATTACCATCACATGTCAAAATATACAAGGTAAATATCTTTAAATTACACTCTAAGTTCCCACGCAACATTTCTATTAATGATCAACATATTGTTTTGTTGGTTTGTGTTTGCAGTGAAATGAACATTTACTGACATTTACCAGTTAAACCTAATCGGTCAAAATCTAAATATACTGTATTTACTTGTCATTTTGATTTAATTTAAAATGGAATATTTGATGCAATTTTTTAAATCAGCTGGATGAATATACATCAATCATTCCTGCTAAAGAACATTTGTTTTGCACAACAGAAGTCATTAAAATGTACAAATTAATTGTCCATGACCCAATTTCATACAGTGTCCCAGCTGGCATGTGATATGCTATAGCTTGCAAACAATTTTCTCATTTTATTAACCTTTAGAACACAAGTCATATTACCCAAGTTTTACTGATTATGGCAGGTCAACAATGCCAACTATTGTATATGGTGTATTGCAGCAGGAAAGAATGATGCATTAGTAATTCCCAGCAATAAAACAGAAGCATATACATTCACACCAATGTCTCTTAAAACACAGTTAATTTGTTCATGTTTTCCTAAGAGCAATTAACAGCAGGCAGGAGTTTTAATGAAATAAAGTTGATTTCCAGAGAGACTGTTTGTAATGAACTTTACAAAGCAGTAACAGCTTCAAACTGTTTACTTTAAGGCATGATTAATAACAAGGCCATTAAGCTACACATTGAGTTACCTATAGTTCCAAGTTAAGGGATACTGCTAATTAAGTAGTCATATTTGTATATGCCCTACCTAATTAGCTCTTTTTACATCTCTTCAACTCTTCCATTAGGACCTATAGAATCCACCTGACTTCAGTAAAATAAACATGTCATTTTCTGCAGTATCGGTTTTCAATAAAAGTCAGTTTGTATAGAAACACTTAGAAAATTCAATCAGAGTAAGTGGCTGTTCTGAAAACCACTAAGGGCTATACAAATTAGCTCTAATGGGAATTCATTAACTTTTTAGGTTGGGGTTAAGCAGGCCTGTAAAACATCACAGCCCAAATTAAGATGGGAAAGATTTTCTAAAATGTGAGAAAAGTTTAACAATCAGAATATTACTTTCTGCATGACTGAGTATTGACTCAAGCTTTCTTGTTTGAAAAATTATTTTTCTCATGATCCTATAAGAGAAATTTTGCAAATAGAACACTGAGTTTGAGCCAAAAGGAAACTCAAGAGAAAATTATTCTGTCTGCAGAGTTCTTAGTAGTGATGGACAGATTTGCCTTATGGACAACAGAATTTTCTAAATTCAGGGGTTTTTCCTATGTGGAGGTAGAAGCAGAAGGAAAACAAAACAAAAAACCTTCAGCCATTTTGAAACCAGGATATGAATTCTCATATCAAATATTAGACTTGATTTTTCACCTTGATTCCAAGTATTATTGTTTTAAATTCAAGCACTAAGAGTGTTTTATTCTGTGATCTGTTGCTCTTCTAATATTTTCAGACTTCTGAGAGCATTGTGAAAAATAAGCTACAATATTTCACATGGGAGCAGCTATCAGTTACCTCAGAGCTGATATGGGAGCAACCTAACAAAATGCTTTGAGATTTTTTGGAAGGCACAGTTATCCAAAAGTTAAAACCATTTCATATATTGATTTCACAGTGGAAGAATTTCCAAAGTGCCTACATGGCTTGAAGTAAAAGTTCCATCTAAAGTTAGTGGGTTGTGTATTCCCAAGTCACTCAGGCACATAAAAATTACACTAATTAATATGTTGACTGGATATTAAAAAGCACCAGCAAGGTTGTGGCTTAGGAAAACTGTTTGTTTGTTTGTTTGTTTGTGAAAACTATATACAGTAGTATTGGACAATGTAAGGCCTAATGAATTAATTTTATTTATTCACTGAATTCATAGTGGTGTGTAAATTAGATTGCTTTCAAATTTTGGTACAATAAAATTAAAGAATTCATACTTCACTTTTCCCAACCAGATGTTACCTCTTTGAATGATAGTTAATTTCTGTTTTGCTGTTACATTGCTATGCTTTTCACAATGCATAATAGTTTCCTACATGTTAATTGTTGCATCTCCTGTTGCAAGTTTGAAATCTGACACATTTGTGCTGCTATCTATGGTGTTTAGTAAACTGAACCTGCTATTTGATTATTCTGTTATTCCAGTTGAATAGTGCTTTTAAAGGTTTGTTAAATCTAAGAAAAAATGTACTGCTTTCATTATGAAATCCCAAAGATTGGTCTAATCATATATTAACTAATATTTGCAGATGGTGACACTTTCCAGATAACAATTCAGATTTTATTTGGAATGTTTTTATGTATAGCATTATATAGGGGAGGCAAATCAAGTGTATAAACTTGCTATTCTATTGAGCATGCTATGTGTTTTTATACTTTTGTGGTTTTAAGACTTTTACTTTTAATATTAGATGGCAAGCTAAATATTTGTGCATCTAATCTGTAAAGATCAAGTAAGTATTTTGACCATGATTCTACAACACATTTAAGCATATACATACTTTGAGAGTATTTCCAGTGCTCACTTTTGTCTAATGGTTGGCTCATCAAACACAGTGTGCGTGAAAGGCATTCTCTTTCTGACTGAACCCTGATCGGAGACTGCTGATTCCTACCCCCATGTTGTGCAATACTGCATATCAACACAGTTTAATAATCTCATTGGACTTCTCCACAGGCTTTGTAATGTGAGCATTCAAGCATAACAACTGAAAATTTGTGCAGGTAAAAGCTAAATTCTGAATGAATAAATGAATAAAGTGACTTTGGGTATGTCTACACTACAGAGTTTTGTTGGAAAAATGGCCATTTTTCCGATAAAACTTGAGGAATGTCCACACTGCAATTACGTTCTTTTGAGAAAAAACTGAAAGAACAGAGGGGTTTTTCCGGCATTGGTAATCCTCATTCTACAAGAAAGAAGCCTTTTTGCGAAAGAGCTCTTTCGCAAAAAGGCATGCGTGGATGGGGAAGAGGGCGTTCTTTTAGAAGAAGAGGAAAAAGCACAGGTGCCCTGGTGGCCATTCCATCCATAGCAATCACAGCTTATGTGCGAGAGAGCATCCATTCAGTCTGGACGATCTTTCAAAAAAGCAAATCACTTTTTCAATGCACTTTTGTAGCATGGACGCTCTCTTTCGGAAAAAGGTTTTTCAGAAGATCTCTCCCCAAAAAAGCTTCTTTTGAAAGAAGCCTGTCGTCTAGATGCAGCCAAAGTGAATGGAGTAAAATACCTTAAACAGGAAGGGGAACGTGTTTAATTTAGCTAAAATAAAATAAATCATAAAGATGAATATATGTGAACCCGAAAACCACTGCAGCACTTTGAGTATCTGCTTGTGGGGTTTTATAGATCGACTTATGATAGCATTCCTTCTAGGAGAAATTACATAAGACTAGAAGCTACAATTTCAAGACTATATTGAAATTCCAATAATTTTTAATCCACAGACTCCTGCACCACTTTTGAAAGCTGCTATTACAAAGGTATTCCTGAAAGTAAAAATATTTATATTTTACACATTGAGAGATGACATTTACAATACTTGAATAGTAATGTCCAAGCATTCATCCCTATAAATCAAAAACTGTGATTGTTGGATGCAGATATGGCAACATGACTTTTTCCTCCTCTCATGTTATTTCCTTTAATCTTTACTAGACAGTTCAGAATGCTTCTGAAGAGACTGGGTTAAATTATAAAAATTAAAATTAACATATATATTAAATATTTAAAGCATCATTTGCAATGAACCAATGTCAATGTAATTAAGTTCAAAGATACTGCAAATCACAAATCTGTTTTTTATTATTAACATCACTTTCTCCAAAAGTCTTAGCACATCTGTTGCTCTATTTTAAATATGCTATTTATAAAATTCAGGAAACCTGCATGCCTTCTGATTGCACCATTTCCATTATATACATATTCACCCACATAATTATTTCAGTTCAGAAGTATACTATACGGTGCATCATTAAATACAAGTTAAGTTTTAATTAGAAATATAGATATTATAGGCTTTACAACTATCCAGAAGTATACCCATAATAGATACCTTCCTGTAATAATTTGACTTTGACAAAAGTTACTGTTTTTTGGGGAAAGACATGGTAGCATATTCTTGGAATTTGTTGTTGTCTGTAGGTGGTCTAAATATATGGCAATAGGAATGTGGCAATCTTGCGACAAAGTTGTAAGTATGGAATTGACTTTTGAACTGCATTTTAGTGATCCTGAAAATTCATATATTTATAAAAGTAATTGGAATGCTTCAAATAATAGGTATTACTCATACACACTGCTGTGTTCTAAAAATAACCCAAACTAATTGGAACCTTTGTCACTGTAGACAGATCGGTGAAGTTCTTTGATCCAAGTCTGATGCACTCAAGCAAAGAAAACATGGAGGTGTTTGTAAAAAGGGTAGAAAATAACACTGAAAAATATGATAAACCTTTATATGAACCCATGGTATGCCTATACTTGGAATATTGGGCCAGATCTTCAGTGAGAGAAATTAGCCTTAGTCAATGGAGATAGCAGACTCTCTGAAAGATGGAATTGGCTGGATAGACATGAATCTCAATGTAAGGTAAGATTAAACAATATTATCTGCAGAACTTAAAGAATTTCCACTTAAGACTTGACAAATCCTGTTTGTATATGGGAAGGAAGTACCTCACTATGATAATATTCTCAGGAAACATTTTCACAGAAAGTTGTTTGGGGGCAATATATCTAACAAAGAATGTGAATGCTGCTGACAACAGCCCTTGTCAGGATCAGATGTGATGGGAAGGTAAGTGGTTTGCTTTATAGTTCAACAGCCTGACAATTTACATTGGCTAGAACCTTGCCATATTTAGCCAAACCCTTCATAAGATGGCCAGGAGCCGAAGAGAAACTGGCTCTATAAAAAGCTGTGAACAGCTGAGATTCCTGGAAAAAATATGGAACAAATTGGAAGATAATTTCTATGTAACTGAATGGGAATGGATCAACAGCTCATGCAGCTTGTTACAAGGTGAATGGTTAAAACAAGCAACTGAAATGAGTGGGAATTTCACTGATGCATCCTTACCTATAATGATGTATGGTTCTAGAACAATTGATTAAGCCATTTATTAATCATTAATCCTTTATAAACATGCTATTAATGTACCTGTAATAAAATTTTGAGCAAAACACTCTCTTAAAAATATAACTCAGTAATTTTATTATAAAATATCACTCAGGGCCTGCCCTTTTTCACCCAGAAAGCTAAACTGGAGAGTGGTGTTTCTAAAAAGAGTGCAACAAAGCAAACCAATTGCTTGGGATTCTGATATCACAATAGTGCCAACCATTTCTTCTTTACTCACAACATGGAAGTACTATATTATATTTTACATCACTTCAATAATCTCTTTAATGGTATGTCGGGAAGGAATGCATCACATCAGTACATTGTAAGTGCAGGCTTCTGACAGAGAAATATTTGGGTCATTCTTATTACCTTCAGTCCCAATGGCAGTATATCATGCACTCTCTTAACAAGCCTATTTAAAAGCTTGGTGTCATATCTTATAGAGGCATCTGTAGTTATTTTAAGTAATTGGAACAAGACGTGGGAAAGAATCACTTGTTACTATGACAATAATAATATGCTGAGAAAGCGGTATCTGCATGGATAAGATAGAATCTTTATTTTCATTATGAGCTTCCCTAACAAACTCTTACAAGAAAAAGGTTATTTTCATTTTATATTTTGGTGTGTGGCCATGGCACAGGGTTTTGTCCAAATCTGAGGAGATATGAAGAAACCTTTTAATTTTTTTCTGATGTAGGAAACACAGGAAAAAATAAATGGAAAATATATTTTGAAAATTCCTCTGACAGCTGCCTCCTCATTCCCCTGCATCTTGTCTCAAAATATTCCTGTCCTAGAAAATTGATGTGAGATGTATTTTGCAGATCTCAGCAAGAGCTACTGCATCAGTTTGTGGGACAGGGAAAAGCCAACTTGGAAATTGATCAACTCTTGCATTAAATGTCAGAATTAGACTAGCACACTGGGCTGAGGTAGACTTTTAAATAGTGCCATATGGTTGGGTGATGTCCTCAACAGTCCTCCTTCTTCACTAGAATCTTACCCTTTTCCCTGCAGAGAGAGCCTTCTAAATATAAACCATTCCTTGGGCCATTTCTTCCCTCAGGCATCTGAAAGAAAACAAAGAAAAAAATCATCTGCTTCCTCTGCACAAGTAATTGTCACCAGCTAGACTCCTTCTGAAGAGGGGATTTTCTTTTAGCTGAACCCAGAATTATTCTTCTCAGCATGGGCCTCCTCTCACCACCACCCTTGAAAGCTTGCCTCTTTAGTCAACAGAAGTTGGTCCAATAAAAGAGAGAACCCTGTGTGAGTATTACACTGCATCTTTCTGGACAGCATGGTGGCAAATGAAATGCAGTACTTTCACCAATCTTTGTCAGTTTCCTCTGAGATTCTTCCCAGACTTTTTTAGTTTTTACAGGCTTAACTATCAGACTGTTTATTGTCTTTCATTATGATTGGAGCATTGATTCTCATATCTAATCACTACCTAAAACTTTCTGACAGTAATTTTGGGATAATCTGTCAAAACTGTAGCCTGCTGTTAACAAGCATGGTAGTCTTACATCGTGTCATGCATAGCTTTATTGCAAAGGTGTTTACATTTATAAGAAAATTCAATAGTATTTAAAACTTTAAAATACTGACTTCATCCTCTACTGGATAATTCAGTCACTTCGAAATGAAGAAACCAAGGTTTTGGGTTTTCAATGCTGACAAATATTAATATGGAATAAAAGGTCCACTCAAGGAATATACAGTGAAATCTTTGTTTTCCAGCAATGGGGGTTGCTGGTTAATTGAATGTACCAGATACCAAAGCTTATTACTCTGCCCCAACCCCTACCAGCAGATCCAGCTACTGGCAGCTCAAGGCAGGCTGAAGCGCAGGGAGGCATCTACTGATGACATCAGATGGAAGTGGCAGTTGCTGGCTGGACAGTCAGGAGTAAGGCATGTGCGCCTGAAGACGTGGTGGTATTGTGGACGGGGGCAATGTCAGTTAACAGAGTTTTCCGATTAATAGAGTGCCGGATAACACAGCTTTCACTGTAGTTGGTTCTGACATTTTGTCCCTAATACGAGAAGTGAATACTTATATTCTAAATGAATGTATTTTCATACAGCAAGCTTTTCCGTTTGAACTTGTGTGAGATGACTAAAGCTTTGTTTTAAGTCCCTCTGGAGAACGCTGACACTCTCAGGTTGCTGACAGGAGAATCATGCAGATTGCCTGAGGGCCTTTCTGCATCACTTCAGCTACAACTATGATCAGGTTTTGAAATTTCTCCTTGAAGTTTGCCTGTAATTTCTTGAAAGGCAAACACTTCTGAAAGCATCCTTGCCCGATATGAAAAAAAACTCCAGAAAATCCAGTTGATATCCTGGATCAAGGACAAAAGGTGAAGTACTTGAATCAATCTTAAAGCAGAAATTAAAAGCGATGCAGTGCCTCAGTAGAAAGAGTGCATAAAGTGATGTCTTGGATCAATATTTTCTATCAGTTGCAATGACAATATTTTCTAACACAAGCAAAAGTATATCTGAAGTCATTCTCTACCCAGAGGTCTGGCCAACTAGGACAGCTTGTGAGATTTTTGGCAAACATAATTTGATTAAAAATCTATGCTGAGCAACAGATCTGTTTTTTGTTTTGTTTTTAATTTGTTTTTTCTTTAAAGGGACTTAGTATACATGGCACCTAGGGACTTTCAAATCCTTTGAATATCCAGCCTAAACCATCCTTTTCAGAATGTTTTCTCCTTTGTTTTTCCAGTTGTACATTTTATCTAACTTTTCCACTCTCACAGCAATTTGGAACTAATAGATTTATGTCCTTTCACAGGGCTTTGGATCAGGCCCTCCACTGGGTTCAAGGCAGTTAGTTTAGACTTTTCTAAACATCTGTATTTCTTTCCTCTCTGCTCTGATTTTGACTGATCATGAATAATTCCTCATACCCACTCTTAAATAAGTTTATGGTAATGTTCACTGGGAGGATTAATTGAGCAATAACAATTCAGATTATCCACTGTTCCCAGATTATCTATTACTATGCACATGGTTGTGCTTCAGAAATGTTATTATCCACTAAACAGATGACATTTATAATGTAAAATAATTAAATGACTTAGGCATCTTTATATACGATTGAACCTATATATTTGCTTCAATAAGAGTTACACCTAAAACATATCTCAACATCAAACTCTATATGTAAAAGGCAAAATTAACCACATTCTAAGAAAAAAACAATTAGATCTAGACGGGGGAGCCAACAGTATCTGTGGGTCCCTAGGCAAGGTATGTTGGGGCCCCAGGTCTGTGTTCCCAGAAGGGGTGGGGCCTCAGGCAGAAAGGGGGTGGGGACACTCCTGAGTACCACCCGGCGTGCACCACACTGGCCCCCAGGCAACCCTCTGTACCACCCGGAGCGCATCATGGCCCCTCAGCCTTTAAAGCTGCCCAGAGCATGCCATGTGGCACTCCAGAGGCAATTTAAAGGGGCCAGGGCTATGGCCATCACCACTGCTACAGGATCAGCTGCAGCAGCTGGGAGCCCTGGGCCCCTTTGAATTACCAGGCTTAGGGCAACTTCCCCATTTGCCCACCCCTGTTGGTGGGCCTGGATGTAGATATAGGGTTAGTTTAGCTATTGGTTAAACACCCGCTACATTTTTCAGACATGCAAATTGATGAAAGGCACCTTCTTTCACACACATCTGCTCTAGGAAGTCTTCATTTCTTAAAGGGCAGAAATTCCCCCTTGCATGCAGATATGTTCCCAAACGGTAGGATCACATTCAATTTCATTGAAAAGCAAAGCAAAATGTACACTTGTAATACGGAGCTTTGCCACAGCCCTGTGTAAGAGTCAGTGTAACCTTGAGTGGGCTAGACTTCACTGCCCTTCTCCAGTGTCTAAAGAAACCCCCACTTCCACTGCAGCACTGGAGACCCAGAGTTTAGTCTGCTAGCAATTTCAGCAAGGATTGCCCAGTGTTAGCCTCCCTACATTCAAGTTCCAAAAGAAACTAAAATTATGAATTTAATTAAATAACTTTATAACATTTTATGAAGAAACAAATATTCTAATTCTTACAACAGAACACAACTATTTTACAATCCACAAATAATGTCTATAATTACACTAAACATAAGTAAAGAGAAAACTAAAAGTGAAATGTGAACAGTTTAGTCCACACAAACATAGTAGGAAAAGACTGAGAGGTTCCAAGAGCTTAGATTTGGTTCACCAAAGTCTCAGTTTGTGCCTCTGATATCAACTCTGCACCATATGCTGAGTCTGAAGTCTCTCTCTCTCCACTTGCTTGTAGGGAATCCTCAGCTGGAGTCCAGGCAGATTCTCCCTCTGCTATGGTCACTGCTAGGCAGGCAGCTCACTGATTAACTAGTCAGTTAGCTCACAAATGAACAGACTTAAAGAAACCCTATTACAAGAAAATACAAAAAAAAAAAAAAACAAAAAAAAAACCTGAGACCAACAAAATAGAAATGACTCTTTTCCCCATTGCTACATTTACAGAGGAGCTGGAAAAATCACATGGACTGAGAAAATGAACTAGAACAGTCTGACTAAAATCAAAACAGCATTTAAAGCAAACAATTAACACAGAAGTTATTTCCCCTCCCAGGTTCTCCTAGCTCTAAGTAGCATTGCCCCTGATCGCCAGTAGAAGGTTAACACCACCACTACCTGCTGCAGAGTGAGGAACAGTAGCCAGTTCTCTGCTCTTAGCTTAGCTTCCTCCAGCTCACACAGGCCTTAGAAAAACAGCTGCACTGCCTGCTTGCTCATGAAGTCTGACCCCAAACTATTAGACCCACCTCCAGAAGCTTCTGGGTGGAGTGCTAAATCTGCCCAGCAACAGTAACACTCAACTCACTCCTTCCTCCCGCACAGGGGTCTCTTAAAGGGATAGCTCCCTATTAAGTGCATGGGTTACATCAGCACATATATGCACTGATCCAAGAGCAGACAGGAAGTGATTCAGAGAAAATTAACCTTTCATTCACCATATCAGACCTAATCGGGCATAGCATACATCCTTTAGATTGCATAATGCCTGTGCTGTCTGACCCTTGCCTGGCCCTTGTAGGAAAGAACCAAGGGTATGTCCAAACATCTTACCTACCCATCTCGTCCATGTCTGCAGGTAGAAAATGGCAACCAAAGACTTCTCTCCCATCCTGTGCAGCTATAGTAAGGGTGGCCGGCACAGGGGAATGTGTGGGTGTGTTAAATTCTGTACTCCTCTGTGTGGGTGCGCAGGGTGGACTTTTTGTAATTTCATGGCCATAGAGTTTGTGCTGCGTTCAGCTGCTTTTTTTTCTGGGAAGTTTTCTATCCAACTGCAGAAAATGTTTATGTAAGATGCTATTTTATTCCTTATCTGCCACTGTTATCTTCTTGCTGTTTACTTGTTCCCGTTCCCAAGAGTTCTAGGATATGGAGCCTGAACCTTAAAGGCAAATCTCTTGGAAGCTGTATTTGGCAATAACTGTTGACATGCCTTCTGTATGCTTTCTGATCGTCCTTGATTAGTCACCCTCACATACTCCTCCTGCCCTCCATTTCTTCCCCTAGCACTTCCACTTACTGCTGCCTTCATCTCATCTCCGCAACCATAAGTAGCATAGGAGTAGAATGTTTCATCTTCTTCCAACAGCCAGATGTAAAGAGACTCTCACCTTAGGGAACACACTAACTCCAAATTCAGCATCAGAATTTGGCAGACATTAGGACCAATGTCAGAGCAGAAACACTAAATGGCAGCCTAGGATGTGTGTGGGCAAAATTGTCAATGAGTACTTGCTATTAAATTGACATAATTAGTGTTGTGATGTATCATTCAATTTTGAAACTTTTTCCTGGCTGTTTGGTATGCCTTTGGCCATACCACTGAATTTCCAGTTTGCAGCATCCTTTAATACTGTTGTGCCACAGAAGTGGTGGGAGATTTGCCATGGAATACAGCTCTAGTATATTGTGAAACACACTGGTGCTGCTTATATTTAAAAGGATGATGAACTGGCCAGATGGCACCACATTGCTTCCATCTTTATAACTGCCAGAAGAGCATAACTGAAAAGGATATATTGTTGTATTAATTTTATTTATTTGGGTTTTATTATAAAATGAGAAAACCCCATGTAATTCACTAGTATCAGAAGAAACATTATAGTAATTTGGAATAGGGATTAAAAAGTATATTTAGAATAGATAGAATAGTAATAGAGATGTAGCCATGTTAGTCTGGTCTTGCTGAAACAAAAGACAGGACTATGCAGCACTTTAAAGACTAACAAGATGGTTTATTAGGTGATGAGCTTTCATGGGCCAGACCCACTTCTTCAGGTCAAATTGTGGAAGAAAATTGGCATGACCATATATACCAAAGGGATAAATAAAAAAAGTGAATACATATAAAATTGAAAAATCAGATTTTAGAACGGGGGGAAGGAGGTTTAGGGTCTATGAGATAATGATATTGGGGTGATAATTGGGGAAGCTATCTTTGTAATGGGTAAGGTAGTTAGAAACAGTCTAAATGCAACTAGACTTCAAGTTGTGTGTTTGCATTGAAACCCAGAGCCAAAACTGAGTTTTGTGCCAGAGAAGAACCTGGAACCAGTACCACTGAATTTGGAAGCTAAAGGGTGATGCAAAATCTACATCTCGTTTCTAAAGCTTGGGACCATCTTGAATTTCAGTGTTTTTGCTTCAATCGTAACTTCCATTTTTACAGTAAAATGTCAGAGATGCTGCAGGCTACTATGAACACAGAGTAATCCCTCTTCTGTGAGCAGTCCCATTGATTTCAGTGGAATTATGCAAGGAATAAGGTACTATGCAGTTGTGAGCATGGCAGAACCTGGCCTGCTATTGTTGAAGAGATTTTTTAATTATGGATAGAATTGGAAGTTTCTGACTGGCCCTCTGTGCTGTTGTAAATATGTCTATAATGCCCAGTAAATACACAGGTCTAAAGATTCCCTTTGAATCAAATTCTGCAGCCATTTCTCAGGGCCACCTTAAACTTTCACAGCCAGGTTCTTCTCCCTCTGAGGTCAGTGAGTCACAGCAACCCAACGAAATGTGCAGGGGGAATGTGTGTGTTGTTACATCTCTGTACCAGGGCGCAGCTCCCCACACCAGTCCTACTCCATGGGATGGAATGCAGGGAAGCTGACAGCTTCTGTGGGCCCTCCAGGCAAGGTGTGTGGGGCCCAGCTCCCAGAAGGGGCAGGGCCTTGGAGAAAAAGGGGTAGGGGAGAGGCCATGGGCAGCAAGCCCTCAGAGCTGACAGGAGTGTGATGCTGCCACCCCCCCAGCCCTCAGAGTCACAAGGAACACACCATATGGTGCTCCAGTGGCAATACAAAGGACCTGGGGTACTGGCCACTGCCACAGTAGTGGCAGTGGCTGGGAGCCCTGGGCCCCTTTAATCTCTGGGCCCCAGGAGAGCTCAAGGGGAGCCGGCTTTTAAGCAAGCTCCACTGAGCTCTGGCTCCTGCCTGCCCTCACCCCCTGCTGCCTCTGTGGGAGGCAGCATGGAGAAGGCAGGTGGCTTTCTGGAGCTGGCATGGATGGAGAGCCAGCTTCCCACATGTATCAACTCCCGCCTGCTCTTCCACCCCCCCACACTGCTGCCTGAGAGAGTGGCAGCAGCATGGGGGAGGTGCGACAGATAGTGCCACAGGATTTGGTGCTTGTGGGGAGCTGGCTCCTCATAGGTACCGGCTCCGCCTGCTCCCTCTCCCCCCTGCCCCCCCGGCACTGCCTCTGTTACAGAGGCAGCCAGGAGGGGGGGGGAATGCGTGTAGTCAACAGGATTAAGTGAAAAACCCAGGCTTATCAATTAATCATGTTGACATCCATAGCCTGAATCACCCACAAACAGTCTCAAACATGAAAGTAACTTGCAGTTATATCCATGTGTGTACTGCAGCCTGTCACCATACCTTGGCTCTTACCAACCTGATGTTGTGATGAGGGGGGGTTAAAAAGAACTAGATAAACTCAATGGCTATTAGCCAGGATGGGTAGGAATGGTGTCCCTAGTCTTTGTCAAAAGCTAGGAATGGGTGACAGGAGAGGGATCACGTGTTGATTATCTGTGCTGTTCATTCCCTCTGGGGCATCCAGCATTGGCCACTGTCGGAAGACATGGTACTGGGCTAGATGGACCTTTGATCTGACCCAGTATGGCCATTCTTATATTCTTATTAATTATACTGCAAGGTGCCAGAATACATTTCTGGGGCAAATCTGGGACTAGAGTGTATGTCTAGAATTGCCCAGTGAGAATAGTTGTTCACATAGCACTTTTGTAGATGGTGTTACAAGGTACTTACATGCCATATATGCTTTTGTATGCCACTTAATTGTATTTTTGTACTATTTTAAAGATTAACAATCTTTCTGCAGTTCCAGAACCTTGCAGGAAGGATACATTTGAAACTATGCTGCAGACAGGCAAATATAGTCAAATATTATACCAGGTTTAAAATAAAATTCATTATGCTTCTGTTCATAATTCATTTGCATGTACATATCCTACATGCTCACCCCACTGCATTAACACAAATGATGTGTTTTAAAACACATAATGAACCAGAAGGTCAATTTTTAAACACCCAGCCAAGAAAGCCTCTTTTTCAGCAAAATGCTTATTTTCTTCTTGTTAATAATGAATGGTTTACTCCCACATAAGGCACAAACAATTCATTTGCTGTTAAAAAAGTCTAGAAGTAGAGAATATGGCAATAGCAGAAGTTAAGCGAGGTCACACAGTGCAATTTTAATGCATGTTTTTACATTAATTTTTCTCATGACATTTATATTTCAGACATGTTTCCTATGACTTTTTTTTTCCTCCGGGTTTCTTCCAGCTTATCTCTGTACCTGTGTCAGGTCAAAAGCTGCTCCAAATGAACTGAAAGTAATTTCAGCAGTTGGCATACATACCTGTGAGTTCAGAGTAGCAGAAATAAAGTGCTAATAATGATGCAAAATACATATGGAAAAAGAAGGGTCGAAGAGGGGGGAGAAGAGCTTTCTTTGTTGCTGGAAAATTAAAACTATTTTCTGCTTAGTGGTGCCCATTATATTCAGAGCTGTGAACTGCATTTCTTTGCACTTAAACAATGTGATTTTCTCAGAGTCCACCTTGCAATCATTGAGAACTGAACTGTGCCTGTTAAACAGCATTGGCTGTGTCTAGACTGGCAAGTATTTCCGCAAAAGCAGCTGCTTTTGCGGAAAAACTTGCCAGCTGTCTACACTGGCCGCTTGAATTTGCACAAGAACATTGACGATCTAATGTATGATTGTCAGTGTTCTTGCGCAAATGCTATGCTGCTCCCGTTCGGGCAAAAGCCTTCCTGCGCAAATGTATTTGCGCAAGAGGGCCAGTGTAGACAGCTCAGGACTGTTTTGCGCAAAAAAGGCCCGATGGCGAAAATGGCGATCGGGGCTTTCTTAAGAAAACCACGTCTAGATCGCACGACGCTTTTCCGCAAAAGTGCTTTTGCGCAAAAGCCTCCGTGCCAATCTAGACGCTCTTTCCGCAAATGCTTTTAACGGAAGAACTTTTCCGTTAAAAGCATTTGAGGAAAATCATGCCAGTCTAGACGTAGCCCATTTTGTAAGAGGCAGCACAGAGATGAACTGCCCCTTGGGGCAAGCACTGAGCAGCATTGTGCCTCTGGGAGCCATTCTGCCTGCTTGAACACACTGGTTGTGTTAGGAGAAGGTAATTTTCTTAAGCTCTTTAAAGGGTCCTACCTCTTTCCTCTCCTGAGCAATGGGAACCAGTTCTGCTGGTCAGCATGTGGGTGAGCTTGAGTATCCTGGCTACTACTACACCTGGGCCTTCCTTTATGTCCTATTGATCTCATAGGGAGAACAACTTATAGTCCTTGCAGGCACACAGGCAGGGGCAACACCTGTGACTGGCCTATACTCAGGGTGTGTCTACACTGCACCCTTACCTAAAATAAGCTACACAATTTGCGCTATGCAAATTGCATAGCTTATTTTGAGGTAACTTCAAAACAGCTTATTTCAAAATTTGGAGCTGTCTATACAATGCTAAATTTCAAGTAAAGTGCTATTTTGAAATGTCCCTTAACCCTTGTGGAATGATGTTGGAATAGCGTGCCGGTTATTTTGAAATCGATTTCAAAATAACAGGCTGCTTTAAAGATGCGGAATAGCTATTTCGGGATACTTCAGGTATCCTGAATTAGCTCCACAGTGTAGACGTAGCCTGAGAGTGTAGAAGTGGGGGCCCCTCAATGACCACATTAGGGCTCACCACAATTTTATATTCCAAATAAAGTCAATGCCAACATAAAGTTGGTCTTGCAAATGTTTACTACCAGGAGCAATGCTTGCTCCTGTGAATAATCCTATTGATGCCAGAGGTGCTACTTAGCTGTGATAAGTGTGACATCAAGTACTAAGTCTCCACACCCAGCAATAGGTATTTTCAGGTGGAGCTCTAAGAACATACATCACTCTTGCCATTATTTCAATATGCTGTCTAGTTTTTTTTTCAGTGAGAGCTGATTTTGCCTATACTGCCCAGCAGAAAGTCTACTGATACAGTCTGAAGCACAGAAAATGCATCTCATCATTTAAATGCATGAGAATGGAATCACTCAAAGGTGTTGAAAAATAAGTTTAACAGTGCTGATCATTCACCAAACTGGGTGAGAGCTCGAATATATTCCCTTGTGTGGCGAGGGATGGATTATGTTAAAGTAACTGACAAGTCTGAGCTCTGAAAGAAATGCTGTTGGATCCATTATTTTATTTCCAATTTTTAAACATTTTCTGAAAGTGAATAATGGCTTACCTGCTAATGATTCAGTGACTCACTGCTCAGCAGTCATTCTAACTATGTTAGGCCCATGTTCTGTGAGGTGCAGTGGTGCTTATTGCTCTCTAGCTTGATTGTAAGTAGGGATGTTAAATTTTGGGTAATTGACTAATCAAATAGTCGATTCATTTTTGCATTGACTATTCGATTAGTCAATACGGTGCCTCTGCCTTTAAAGTGTAGCAACAGACCTAGGGTTGTTACTACACTTCAAAGGCAAAAGCGCTGCGTAGAGCCCAGGATCAGCTGGGGACTCCCTCACTAACCCCGGGCTCCGTTTCGCACTGACACTTTGAAATGCCGCAGGGAGCTCGGCATCAGGCTCCTCGTGGCATTTCAAAGCAGCAGCACCCCATGGAGCCCAGGGTCAGCGGGAGAGTCCCCTGCTGACCCCAGGCTCCATGCGGTGCTGCCACTTTGAAGTGCCCCCTCCCTTGCTGCCTCTTTCTAATACAGGAAGCAAGGGGTGGGGAAGTGACTAGTCAACTAGCCTGTCAACTATCCGATAACCATTTGCTTATCGGATAGTTGACTAGTCATTCACATCCCTAATTGTAAGATGTTTTTGTTTATCTCTGGAACCGTAAATGGCTTATTTCAGAGATTGCCGCTCTATCCATGACATACAGCTAGAGCTGTGATTAGTTAAAAAAAACCCAAAACCCTAAATTGAACCCCCATTGCTATAAGTGGAAGATGCAGATGGTAGGGTATTCTCCACTAAGTCCTGGGACCTTTAGAACTTTCTTTGTCCTTTTGGTGCACAGGGGAGTTGACAGCCTTCACGGGCCCTGGGCAGGATGGTGGTTCCATGCTCCCAGAAGGGCTAGGGCCTCGGGCAATCCTCTGCACCTCTCCCATCCCCCCCAAACCTCAGAGTGTGCCATGTGGCGCTCTGGTGGCTGTTTAAAGGGCCCAGGGCTCTGGCTACCACCACTGCTGCTGTAGTGGCAGCATCAGCCAGGAATTACAGGCCCTTTGTATCATCAGATACTGGAGCAACTGCCCTCTATGCCCCCTCTGTCAGCAGGTCTGTTGGTTCATAACAACCCAAGGCTATGATCCTACAAACACCTGTACATGTACTTTAGTACCATGAGTGCCCAGCAAATTGCATGGAAGTCAGCTGACCCCCATCAAAAATATGAAAGACAGAAACAAAGAGCTGCACTGGCACTGCAAAGATGCAAACCTGTTATTTCATTGTCTAGATTTTTAAGGTGGGATCATGAAACACAGAAAGCACTGGGTGAAGAACGGAACCCTTAGAACACAATGCCAGTAATCCTCTTTCTCTACTTAACCTGCACTTTCTGTATCTCACACAGTCAGCTGCCCACTGAGTCACATCTGACATTAAAGACCTCTTTGTTCCTGTAACACATTCTCAGATGAAATCCAGACCAGTAAGGAGTTGCCACCGCTTGCCCTTTAGTGCTGAGTGCCTTACAGTGCTTTGTTGCTGTAATGCTCAGCTTGGGATGCTCACAAAAACCCCACAAGAATGCAGGTCTCACCCTGAAAGCCTGACAACCCCGCATCAGCAGCTCTGACTCCAACAGCCAGCCTACAGCTCTACTCTGGCTTCCCCAAACCCTAGCTACAACCAGCAAGGGAAGCCCAACACACTGCCAGGCCCAAATTTCCCCATAACCATAGCCCTGAAGAGTCCAGCCTTCTCTTGGACAGCTCAGAAAAATAAAAATGTAAATTGCTCCTTTAAAGAGTCAAGAGCACATTACAGCTATAAATTAACTGTGATAAACCCCCTTCCTTCAAACATAAGACTGAGTTGGTTTATAGTAACAATAAAACAAATTGATTAATAATAGGTCATAGGTTCAGTTATACCAAATAAAGGAAAACAAGTGATTTAAAAACAACTTTTTTAAAAATGATAACATGAATCAAAAAGTCTAAAACTTAATCTAGCAGAGTACTCTTACCATTCTTTCATCTTCCTGGCCATAGTTGACTTTCCATCAGTAAGACACTTCCCCAGAAGTGTAAGTTGCTAGCTTCCCAGGTTAAAGATCGTTGCCTAAGAAGGTTTTTCATCTATAACTAGCTGTGAGATCCAGGAGAGAGCTGTTTCTCGCTTTGTTTGGACAGAGTGTAAAGCCTAATGTCAGTGAGTAGCTGTACTGTAATTCCTTATCTAGGGCTTTAGATACATTTTATGATGATCTTGATCACCAATGTGTCATAGGCTTTCATAAAACATGTCATCTGATAACATTTTATAATATAGGAATATTATGTGCCATCAGTTGATTCAGTTGTTTATCTGGGTTGTAAAGGCAGGAGTTGTGACCCTCCAGTCATAAAGTTTCTCTTTGCCTCTTGTTTGCTTGATAGCTTTGTTTACTTAAAATGAAAAGGTACCTTGCTAATCTCTGTAATGGGGTTGCAAAGATATAACTGAGGATGGAATCGGGGCTGCAATTTGAACTCAGGTGTAAACTCTGTGGGTATAAAACATCTGACCTCAATGGAGCTGTGCTGATTTATCCCACCTGAGCATTTGCCACACAGTTTACAATTCTATCTGTGATCCTTGAGAGAGAAGAAATACTGCCTCATAGCTGTATAGGTTTTTCAAGGCTAACAAAATAAAAAGTGGAAAAAAAGCATATTGTTTTGCTCACTAAAATAAACAGACAAGACTTAGAATATGCACAAGGAGCAGAGCATTTGAGTAAGAAGGTGACATTTAGCATAGTCACTTTCCCCCATGGATCTGTGCTTTCATGTGTGATAAATCTATAATCTAAAGTAGGTGGCTAGTGTTAGGAATTTAGAAGACCACTCTATTTGTACAGGCTCTGAGTAATTATACTGAATGCACACAGATTATGGAAGAGAGTTAGGTAGAGTTGAAATGAATCTGGTAATCCGATGTGTAGGGAATAATTCTGGACACTCTGGATGCAGGTGAAAACAAGCTGAGGATTTATTGTACACCAGCAGGTGGAGTGTCCCTCAGAGGTTAACCTGGTGAACACTAGCTAATCAAAACATTACAGTAGATTATATAGGCAGCAGATGGGCAGAGTGGAAGCGATTTGATAGGGTCTGGCGGCAAAACGTAATGGGCACATAAGCCAATAAACTACGAAGGTTACACAGCATCTCTGCCCATTGCCAATTAAACATCTTATCAATAATACAGGTAGTTATTCCTAACAAGCTAAATAAGCCAACATAAACAAGACAAGCATTTTAATGGCAACTTTGTCTGTTGAAATTATGATGCGTCTACTGCGAGATGATACCACCTCGCGTTGGCGTAGTCCTTGGGTCTCAGACTTATCTAGGATTAAAGGAGACAGTGAGAATGACTTCCGTAAAGTTTGTTTTGGTACCAGCCAGGGTCTTATTGGAGTGAGGCCCTCTTGGAATGTGGTTGCCAGGGCGACCACGGTTATGTTAGCTGCTTGTTCTGTGTGTTTCCAGGCCTTGCCTCAAATTTAGGATTTTAATAGGGATTCTTAGCAGAATACTATGGACTGCCTCAGTTTACCCCTACAGATGCCAACATGCAGAACTGCAGAATATTTTCTAGGCTGAAGTAGCTGCCATTGCCTTTCTGCAGCAGTTGCATGTAGTGCTGCATAAGCATAAATACCGTGTCACTTCTCCTGCTACATGGCCCCTTTCTATTAGCTTTCTGTGCCGGACTTTATCGAGCTAGTACAGAGACTTCACCCTGTACAGCTGCTTTAGATAATTGGATTTGTGATCATGTTCTTGACAGTAGCTAAGGAGATTGCCCCAGTGAACGTCACATTTATGACATTATAACTGAAACTTCAATTATGGGAGTAGCTTGGCAAACAACAGTGATTGGGGAAGCTATGTTGTAAAGGCATGGGCTTTCAGCTATTGCTTGTGCACAGATTTTATGCTCAAGTTAGAACAGGCTTGGTGAAATAAACAAGAGCAGTATGTTAGTCTTGACTTGAACTTTGTAATCATAATGAAAATTAATAATGCACAGTGCCATCAGGAATAAATATGTGCCACTCTAAAGATTTAATTGGCGAGCATGGTATTATAATGGAAAAATTCACTGCCTATTTTATGATTCTAAAAGCTGGCAGGGAGGATCTGAACCTGAATTTCATCTTAAACTAGTTATGACAAAAGAACAGGTTGGGAAGCAAGCAAAGAATGACTGTTGTCACAGATATCAATGCACAGAAGCACAATTGATCTGCAGTAGGCAGGGGGAAAATAGATTGGGAAGCCCTGCAGAAAATGAAAAAGTTAATGGCTGCAAGAGACACAAGAGAAGCAGGAATAGCAGGTCAGTCTGGAGAGATGTTGCATATTCAAGGTCATTGTCTGACTTTAAAGAGTTGGACGATGACTAAGAAAGAAACAAAGAGAGACCTCAGAACAGCTTTGGAAAAGTAAGCCCATTTGAAATGTAAGTTGAGACATGAACAGGACGAGCACTGGGAAAAGAAGGCACAAAAATCAGAGAGAGAAATACAGTAAGTGAGCTGACTGCAAGTGGATGCATGGGGGTTTTAATACAAACTCAGCAGAATGGAAATGAAAAATTAATGAATTTAAAGTAGTACGTAATAAGGACAGAAGAGAGGAGTATGAAAAAGAAGCTTTCTCCATCTGCTGAAGGAATAGAAGGGAGCACTTGAAGAAGGGAACATCAGTGAATTCTGAAGAAAGTATGAAGCAGATTCTCAGCTGGTGTAAATGGTCAGAGTTCTATTGACTTTGAGTTCAATGGACTTGACCATCTTTACCAGCTAAAGAGCTGCCCTCATGACTTTCATCATAAAACGAGAAAAGTTACTTTACAAAGTTTATTCCCTTTGCAGTTACATTTTTATATAGGCAGGAAACATTCACAGGCAACCTTAAGACCTGATTCTTCAGCTAGAGCACGTGAGCAATAAGAGCAACAGGAACTGCAAATGGTCATACCTGTGGACAGGCAGGTAAATAAAGCACCGACAGACCACCAGGGGCTAGCCCTTGTGAACTACCTCCAGCTTATTGACCACCCTTGAACTAGATACTACACTATGAGACCCTGTGTCTGTGAAGATCCAGTTGCAAGACTGAAACCTTCAGCATTACCCATGTGCCTAATTTCATGTTTGGTACCAGTCATTTTTTATTTCCATGTATGACTTCCTCTACACACCTGTACAAGTTTGCTAAGGGATTTATCCTGTGAGCTGATGAATATCTCCTAGAAAGTGTAGTGTGCCCTCAACTCTTATTGAGTGCTCTCAGCTCACATTAAATTCAAGCATCAGGAAGCATCCAGCACCTCAGAGTCAGGCCCTAAACTGGCAAAACTGAGATTACAAAGACCTAAGAAAATTAGGCTTCCACCCTCCAGTGTGTTTCTACAGGATCTGTTTTTATACTCACAAAATTTACAAAGACTGTGTTGTTTAAAAAATGGTAGAGGGGAAAGTGTGTCCCTAGGTCAGATCTTGTGTCACGTTCTGGGTTTATGTTCATAATAAATGTTTCCCTGAACATAAGAACATAATATAAGAACCGTCACAGAGGATCATATCAATGGTCCATCCAGCTCAGTATCCTAGCTATGTCTGACAATAGCCCATGCCAGTTACTTCAGAGGGAATGTACTTAGCAGACAGCTGTTGAGTGATCCATCAACTTTTATCCACTCCCAGATTCAGCAAACAGAGGCCGGGAATACCCAGAGCATGGTGTTGCATCCCTGATCACGCTGCCTAATATCTTTGATTTACCTCCATGACCTTACCGAGGGTATTTTTTTGAACCCAATTATTGTTTTGGCCTTCAGAACATCGCTTGGAATAAGCTGTGAAGTATTTCCCTTTGTTTTAAACCTGCTATCTATTAATTTCATTGGGTGACGTGTAGTTCTTGTGTTATGTGAATGCGTAAATAAGCTTCCTTATTCAATTTCTCCATATTAGTCAAGATTTTGTAGATCTCTATCATATCCCCCCTCAGTCATCTCTTTTCCAAACTAAAAGGTTCCAGTCTTTTTACTCTCCTCATATGGAAACTGTTCCATGCCCATAATCAATATTTTTTTTGGCTTTTTCCAAATCTAATATATTTTTTCTAGAAATGGGACAGTATTCAAGATGTGGGCATATCACTGATTTATATAGGTTTTCTCTTCACTGCTAAATTTAAATTTCACGGCAGCACTTTAACACGCAGTGTGGTCCCAGCATTGTAGGTAAACCACATCCTTGGCGGGGGCTGGGGGAGTAAGATAACCAGCCTGTGTACACTGGTGCTTTACAGCACTGTAACTTGCTGTGCTTGGAGGGAATAGGGGGCCTTTCACTCCCCTGAGTGAGAAAGTTACTGCACAATAAAGTGGCAGTATAGACAATTCTTTAGTCATGGTGATATCTTCTGTCTTCTTATCAATCCTGGTTCCTAATATTCTGTTCACTTTTTGACCGCTGTTGCATGTTGAGTGGCTCTTTTCAGAAAATGATCCACAATGATGCCAAAATCTCTCTCTTGAGCGCTAACTGCTAATTTAGACCCCATCATTTTGTGTGCATAGTTGGGATGATATTTTCCAATGTAGATTACTTTGCATTTGTCAACATTGAATTCCATCTTCCAGTGTGTTGCCCAGGCTACATCTAGACTGCCACTTTTTGGGGAAAAATGTACAGAAATTGCACTCTGCAATTTGCTTACCTTTTTCTGATTTTTTTTTTTTTTTTTTTGGAAGAGGCTTTTCCGAATTTTGGCCCATCTACACGGGGTCAAATTTTGGAAAAACCTCTTCTTTCAGAAGAGCCCTTATTCCTCATAAAATGAGGAATACAGGACTTCTGAAAGAGCACATCTGCTCTTCTGAAAAAAGTGTCGGAAGAGCAGATGCCTTCCCTGGACGTGGCAGAGTTTTTCCGGGATACCAGTGGTATCCCGGAAAAACTCCATAGTCTAGACATAGCCCTAGTCACCTCATTTTGTGAGATCCCTCTGTAACTCTTCGCATCCTGCTTTGGACTTAACAATCTTGAGTAGTTTTGCATCATCTGCAAATTTTGCCACCTCACTGTTTACCCATTTTTCCAGATTATTTATTAATATATTTAACAGTACAGGTCACAGTACAGACCCACTTGGGAACCATTAATTACCTCTCTCCATTCTGAAAACTGACCTGGTTTATATCCATGCCTGAAATTAAAAAACAAAACTGAAAAGAACAAGCAAGGGACAGATTAAAATATGGTGCTAAAATATCTGATAAAATTTTCTGAAACAGTTTAGAAAAGAAATTTCTATAAATATTTGAAACTGGAAATTGGTGAGACTATGATATATTTAATGTAGCGATTTATTTATTTTGATAAATATTAAGCAAATTTCAAAGGACTGAGAATTATCCAAAGCAACACATTTAACAGAGACTCTTTCAAAAACTGCACTGCTGTATCATATTCCTTTCAGATGTACTGCAAGTTCCCTCCTTACCTCTCCCTGAAACCATACATAAATTATGCATGTAGTTACATTTTTATCAGGCCATTATAATATTACCAAATGAGACTTTGAAATATAATCATAAGGGGAAAACAAAAAAGTCAAAGTGCAACCTTCATTATAATTCTTTCAGTCCTCAATTAGAATTAGCATTTGCGTTCCATACAGGGAGCTCTGTTGAACTTCTTCATTTTATGCTGAGGAACTGAATGACACTGTTAATATTTGAAAGAAGGTTCCCGCCATTCTAAATACAGAGCGGAAATTTTTACTTTTGTTTCAATTTTCTGTATTTTACAGGTGTCAGTGTCTTCCATTGCAACTGTATTTTTCTACTGATAAAAAGGAATTCTATTTACCTGACGCTTTTAGACAGCCATGAAATAAAAGGCTGAATCTGAGATGCAGCAAACAATGACACTTTGGAATATAGGCTCCTGAATCTGTGAGCATTATTTATTCTGAATTTCAAGTGCAGAGACATGTGGTGGTAAAGCTGAAGTCTATTCTTAGAGCCTCAGTAATTGTGACTGCAATGTCCTATGGATCACACGCAGAAAATAAAGTGTTTTCCATCCTGTGGCAAAGAATGTCATTTGTGTCTGTCACACGGTGCCTCAGTAATAACTGAAATGCATAAATATCCTGATCCTACAAAGTGCTGAGCAATTCCTGCAAGGTATAAAGGGCTTCAGGCTCTCTTTAAGTCAAGGGAATTGAGTTGTCCCCTTGCCAGAAGTTCTTGACAGGATTGAGCCCCTGTGATGCTGTATAGCAGATTGCCAGCTCAAGCTAGAGCAACAGGGCAGTTGTCAAAGAAATGCTAGAAGATCATAATATGTTCAAGCCATTTCCCTTGTTGTTATAGATCAAAAGGAGATGTGGATTGCATTGTTTTCACCTGCCTGTATTCTGTTGCCTGCTGTCACATTATTGTGATATACTGTAATTAGATAAACTTCAATCAAAGGTGTCTTAGTATTAGGATGAGAATTTACTTAATGTGTAAAAATTCAAAAAAACTATGATGTATCAAGTTGTATTTACATTACATTTGCCCACCAAATTGGAGCCTTGGGACTGGAAAAGATTGCTACCTTCAAAGCATGAATAATTGTGTTTGACAATGAAAGCTCACAAATTTAGTTTGTATTTAGTCAACAAAGGAAGAGCTTTTCCATGAAGGAAAACATTGGCCTCATTGCCGTCTGTGGAAGAATCTATAATAACAAATGCAGGGATTGATCCTGTATTTCTGAGCTATGTTGGACGACACTACAGGGAGAGAGATCAAGGTGTAAAGGCAGAGTTCTCCAAAATTATTTTGGGTAACGTGAGAGACTTATGGAAAACTAGCTATCATTTTGGACTTACAAATTTTGACTCAACTATTCATGTATTTTCCTGTCTTTAACCTTGCAATAACTCTCAGTTCTTTTTTTTAGTTAATAAACTTTTAGTTAGTTTATTAGAGAAATTGGCTTTGGCATTGGCTTTGGTGAGATCCAAGGAACAATTTAACCTATGGTAAATACTGGCCCATTGGGTTTGGGAGTAACCTAATTTGATGTGATATTTGGTATAGTGAACAATCATAAAATCCCGTTTATTGGGGTAGTAAGATAGGCTGGGGAGCCTAAAAGGGCTCCTTAGGTTTGTGATTCCATGAGAAGACTAATATAATACTCTAGAACTGCACATGTGTTCTACTGGCTTGATGAAATCTAATTAATATACCACCTGTTTGGAGTGTCTGTTCTGTTTTCTGACAGCCTGACCTCAGACGGGCAACTCAGTTGTGAACCACTCCAAACAGCGTGATAGCCCCTTTCTCCACTTGGAATCTTTTTGGTATTTTCTAAATTCTTTTAAGTTTTTGATGTGACTTTGGAGTTCTGAATAGTGCTGAACTGGCAGCACTGGAGAGATGAGTGTTCTATGTATTCACAGAAACAGGTGTGATATGCACACCTGCTGTGAAAGCTTTTGAGATTCAGAGTTTTAATTTAGAGGAGTATCAGTAGGCTCACAATTAAACCAAATGAAATTCACTAAGAGTATCTTAGTTGTTGATATCTGTGGGTTCAATTCATTTATTGATAAGTTGTCAGATAACTCAGCTCATTTTGCTAATCAAAGGTAGATCAGCACAATACAGATTACACATTTTGGGAAGCAGACTTGTAGTTTACATCTTCATTTTGTCCCAAGTGATTACAAAATCCTCCTTATTTCATGCCCTGTTTGTTTACTTATCAATACAGATCTTGTTATTCTTTTTCTTATCAAGTGAGCTGGCAGGGAACCAGGAAGGTTTTCCAAAACTTCCCTGGTTCAATAAAAGTCCAATGAACTCCATTAGCTTTTGTGAGAAATTGGAGGCTCAGTGAACCAGTGAAAAAAAAAATCTCACAACCACCAGCTACTTGATCATGCAGCCATCATCCAATTCCAAGAATAGCTTTGGAGACATCATGACAGATATCCCATTTTTTATAGCAATTTATAGAATTGTCCCTTTTTTATTGCTAGGGGACAGGTTACAGTGACTCATCTTAGGAAGCAGGGGGCATGGACATTATCTATTCTTTTCTATGTATTCCAGGTGGGAAGTCAGAGCTATTTCTTTGCTCTTCATGCCTTATGGGATGGGCAGGTATTGTAAGGGCCTTAATAGACTTTGAATTGGCAGTGGTCACATATGATGCTTCTTGTCCAATCACCAAAAAAATCAGTCACCAAGCCCCTTTGAAAGGTCTGTGATCAAGTACCATAAGAGTATGATGAGACAGGCTTCTTTGGGCTTTTGGGTGGCAATGGGTTGGAGATTTGCTGCATTTTGGTCCCAGAGCTTTTGCAGAGACACAGAAACTGTTCAGAGGACCCACCCTATCAGAAAATCCTCCAAGCTTAGACCCCTTTTGTGCAATTGACTTCACATGGACAGAATCCCTGCACTCGAAAAGCCCACAGAATGAGTGGGGCTCCATATGGCTACATGAGTGGACCTCTAGTGCAGGGTCTCTTCTTGAAGGAATCTGCACATTTTTGAGGCATAACTCTTGCCTCTTCTGGAGAAAGCAACCTTCCCTCAGTGCTGTGATGATCAACCTGGAAGAGAAGCTGGAATATGTGTGGAGCTAAAATTAATGATGCAGGATTATATGGTAGTAGGGTACTGGCTAGAGAAACTTTAATGGTTCATTTCCTGACTCATTTTCTAAAGAGTAGAGCCCTTTAAAAAACTCTACTTCCAACCCTTATTTTCTGTTTGGGAATAATTATAAGACAGCATTATAGATGCTATTATTTCCATGCTTATTCAGGTTGGACCTTCCTGGGAACCAGTCCCAAATGGAGGAGATTTGCTGGACCAGTGGAGGTCCCTCTCCTCATGGCCCATACTGCCCCCCGGCTATGTGTTCAGATGCATTGGTGGTGCTAGAGCTCCCTGGCCACTGGTGGGACTGGAGCTGCACAGTCAGATTCCCCCTCCCACTCTAACATAGGGTTCCCAGCTTGAGTCCCCGGCCCCCTCTGCCATGCTCCTGCCCCATGGCCAGACCTCTGTATACCTGGGCTCTGTGGTCCAAAACCATCTATGGTCGTGCCAGAGCACGGATATTGCCAGACCAGAGAGTCCCAGTTAAGGTAGGTACAATCTGTATAATGGTTCCACAGAAGACTTATATGACTCCGATTCCTCAGATACTGAAATGGGAAGGTAAAGATTCTGAGGTGAATTTATGGCGTGCCAAACAGTGACTTTACATACTGCTTTTCCCCAAGACCATCATCCCTCCACCATAAAAGATGAGTTCCATTCAAGCTCAAAACCTTGTCTTTCTCTGAAACAAAAGTTGGTCCAATAGAAGATATTACCTTGTCAAACTTGTCTCTCTATTAAACTGATATGCATTTTTAGAAGCACACAAATGGCACAGTTTTAATCATTGGTTATATTAGAATCATTGGTATTTGTTGTATGAATTAATTCTGAAAAAAGTTCTGCTATAGAATACAAAATTCACAGGACCATATTCCTAAAGTCTTAGATTAGTGGTCCCCAACATTTTTGGGCATACAGACCCCTTTTCAATCTATTAACATTTCATGGCCCCTCCCTGCCTCCCTGGGGGGAAAAAAAAAGAAAAGGAAAAGAAAAATAAGGATTGGGTCCACCGTGTTCGGTGGGCCCGATCCTTATTTTTAAACTTTCCACGGACCCTCTACAATACAGTTGCAGACCACCAGGGGTCCAAGGACCACAGGTTGGGAACCACTGTCTTAGATCATCTAAGTGATTGCGCAGAGCCAAATTATCCAAACCATAGATGATTAAGCACATTTAAAAAGGGGAAAGAATCAGTATAGGAGCCATTATAAGCCACTCCAAAGCTCTCTAATGTGGATGGCCCAGTGGCAACAATTCTTTAGTCAGAGATGCCTTCCACTAGTCCTGTAACCCCAATTCCAGAAAACAATAATAAGACCTTCCTTTATTGCTGATTCTGTCCTCATCTACCTGTTCCCTGTATAAGCCATGGATTGAAACATTAAAACTTTAATTTCTGAGGGGACTAAAAGTCAGTAACCATTTCCATCCATTACTGCCCCATTTGACTTATTTAGACACAATATTGGATGGGAATTTGAGCTAAATTAATTCAAATAGGAACTAAATTATACCAGAATAGAAAGAAATAATGGAGAGAGATAAGGTGACTAATAGACTTGAAAGTAATCATCTTTATGACAAAGCAATGAGCAACTTCAAAACAAAAAAAAAGGTTTCTGTTAAATAAGTGATAACTGGAAAATGTTTGGAAGAACTCCTTATGGAGTAGGGGGTAAGGGTAGGTATTATATGTTTGCTTTATAGTCTGGTTAAGAAAAGACTTGCTGTCTTGATAAAAAAACTCACAGCCAACTTCAGTATTTTTTTTGTGAATCAGTCTCCTATCATTTAAAGTAATTGCTTTATACTTTTTCTCTGTGTTGGAAAATGGAATACAAAATATATTCTATACCTCCTATTCAACGATTTATTTGTGAATAGCTCACCAGAAGCCTTCAGAAAATACCCTTCAGTACTATAAAATAGGTTTAAGAATTATTTGACAGAAGACATCTCGATTCAAGGCAACAACTCTAGTAATGATCTCTCTCTCTCACTTTGAATTTGTTTTCATGGAATAGGTTTGTTTTGTAAACTAGATGACAGGCTCTTAAAGATCATGTAAACCTGAGGAATAAATTATTTTTCATTAAAACTCAGAGAGGATGGTAAGTTTTTCAAACAAAATAAGTGAATTGATTTTAAAATCATGGAATCATAGAAATGTAGCACTGGAAGGCACCTCCAGGTATCATTTAGATTAGTCCCCTTCTCTGAGATAGGAGTAATTGTTATTTAGACAAGTGGTTCTCAACAAGATATATACGGGCCTCAGGGGGTATGCAGAGGTCTCCCAACGGTACATCAACTCATCTACACATTTGCCTAGTTTTACAACAGGATGCATAAAAAGCTCTAGCAAAGTCAGTACAAAATAAAAATTCATACAGACAATGACTTATTTATACTGCTCTGTACACTATACAATAAAATGTAAGTATAATATTTATATTCCAACTCATTCCTTTTATAATTATATGGTAAAAATGAGAAAGCAAGCAATTTTTCAATAATAGTGAACTGTGAAACACTATTTTATTGTTATGTCTGATTTTTTCAGCAAGTATTTTTTAAATAAGGTGAAACTTGGTGGTACGCAAGACAAATCAGACTCCTGAAAGGAGTACAGTAATTTGGAAAGGTTGAGAGGCACTGATCTAGACCTTCCCTAGTGCTTCTCTATTCTGTTTTAAAAACTTCTCATGATGGAGATTCCACAACCTGCCTAGGTCATTTTTTCTAGTGCTTAAACATAAAGATTAGCAGTGATTAGATGACTAACATAGGTTACCTCTATACTACAGCGTTATTTCGAAATATTTAATTTGAAATAGTTATTTCGAAATAACGCGTCTAAACACAAAATGCATTTTGAAATAGCGTTTTGCTATTTTGAAATAGCACGTCCACACTGATTGGACACTGAATCGCATTTAAGGGCAGCTGAAACCACTTCCGGCAGGGCATCAGGTCAGGAGTTACTTTGTGTGGCTGCTGCCTGAGGCTATCTGAGGCCTGTGCTTAAAGGGACCCCCTGGACAGCTGGTTCTCAGGTTTCCCTGCTTGCTTGCCTACCTCGCTGAGGGTCAGCAAAGCATTTTTTTCTCTGCGTGCTCTGGTTGCCCTCACTCGGGACACCACAGCACTCTGCACCATGGGGCTGGAGCTGCCCCTGGGCATTCTGGTGCTTCTTTTGGATGTGTTCCTGCAAGCCTGGAAGCACTTTCTGGAGGCTGCCTCGCAGCATTTGCTGCAGCCCAACCCCCAGGCCATCGTCCGGACCCTCCTGGGGTATGTGGAGGAGCAGCTGCAGCTCCTGAATGCCAGCGTGCCCCGCCGCATCTGGACACCAGCAGCGACTGGTGGGACCACATCGTCCTGGAGCACTGGAGAGGCCAACAATGGACCCAGAACTTTAGAATGAAGGACACCTTCCTCAAGCTCTGTGAGTGGCTTGTCCCTGCTCTGCAGCAATGGGACATGCACATGAGGCCCGCCATTCCCCTCCAGAAACGTGTGGACATCGCCCTCTTGAAGCTCTCCATGCCGGATAGCTACCAATCCATGGGGAACCAGTTTGGCTTAGGGAGATCCATCGTCAGAGCAGTGCTCATGCAGGTATGGCAGTCTCCGGCCACTGTGCCAGGAGAGGGGGTGCAAGGAGGGGATGGGCTGCCCTTGGGAAAAGGGGTGGTGGTGGTGCAAGTCCCCTCCATGGGAGGGTTTGTTCTATCCCACCCGCACTAAGGACTGGCCACGGTGGCCGGGATTGCTGGGGGGGTTGCTCCTGAGGAATGGGGGCACAGGGCAGTGGCAGGGAGGGAGCACTCTCAGCCACCCTGGCACCCCAGTGACTTTTGGTTTTGTGTGTCCCTCTGCAGGTGGTCAAGGCCATCAACAGAGTGCTGCTCTGCAGAGTCATCCACCTCACTGATGTGGATGCGGTGATCGAGGGGTTTGGCGCCCTGGGCTTCCCCAACCGCGGGGAGGCAATCGACGGGACACACATCCGCATCCGTGACCCAGACCACCAGGCCTCCCTGTACATCAACCGGAAGGGATACTTCTCCATCATAATGCAGGCTCTGTCTGACCACCGGGTCACTTCGTGGACATCAATGTGGGCTGGTCCGGCAAAGCACATGATGCGTGGGTGTACCTCAACTCCTCCATTTGCCAGAGGCTGCATGCTGGGACTTTCTTCCCCCGAGCACCACATCAGGATCGGGGACGTGGACATGCCTGTGTGCCTGGTGGGGGATGCGGCCTACCCCCTACAACCTTGGAAACCTTACATGAGACACGTCAACCCTTCCCGACAGGCCTTTAATGCCAGGCTCAGCAGGACCCGCATCGTAGTAGTGGAGGGTGCCTTCGGCCAGCTGAAGGCCCATTTTAGATGCCTCCTCACCCACCTGGACATCTCTGAGCGGAATATTCCGCACGTCGTGGCGGCGTGCTGTGTGCTGCACAACTTGTGCAAGAGGAAGGGGGAGGCTTTCCTGCCAGCCTGGATGGCAGAGGCCGAGCACTTGGTCGGCCTATACATGCAGCCCCGCATGGCTGCCAGCCGGGAGGCCCATCGTGGCGCTGTCCATATCTGGGAGGCCCTGCGGGAGAGCTTCCACCCTGAGAGGCACTAAGAGCCTCCCTGGTCTGCCCCACTGGGGGTTTGTGCCTCACCACCCTCACGCCCTTTCACTTAGCCCTCCCTAACCCCCTTTCCTGATGTACAATAAAGACACATGTGTGGATGAAAACAAACTCTCTTTATTGAACAAAACTGGGTTGGGGGGAATAAGGGCGGGAGAGGGGAGGCAAGAGGGTGGGAGAGGGGAGGGGTAAACCTGGGAGGAGGGAGCTAGAAGGGGGGAGGCAAGGGGAGGAAGAGGGAGGAGAAGCTCAGGGTTGGGGGTTTTGCTGGCCCACCTGTCTCCCAACACTGCGGGTGTGGGGGCCTCGGCGTCCCCAGGGAGGAGGGGGGAAGAGGGTGTGGATGTTGGGAAGGGGGGGAGTGGTGGGAGGAAGAAGTGGGAGGGGGAGCAGGAGTGGGAAGAGGAGCGATAGCTGGGGAGGCAGCAGGGGCTGGAGCGGCAGGAGGCACCAATCTGCGACCTCTGCAGGTGGTCGCAGATTGCACGGCCCTGGACAAGCAGCTTCGGCCAGCTCTCCCACCGGAACTGCAGGACTTCATGCACCCAGTAGTCCAGGGTGCGGTACAGGCCCCGCAGTATCGCCAGGTGCTGCCGCTGGTTACGGGTCAGCCTGCTGAGTGCCCAGGTGCAGGAGGATGTCCTGGGCGGGGTGGTGCACCCTGCACTTGCAGCTGCTACAGCTGTGGAGAAACAAGAGAAGTGGTCAGTTATCCCTGGGGACACTGTGGGTGAAGCCCAGCCCCACTCTGCAAGGTGAGGACAGCAGGTCTCCGCACCATCAGAGCCGATGTGCTTGCACACAGGCCATGTTCAGGATGTCCTGCTATCCCCGGGAGTGGGAGCTGGTCCGGGATTGCACCCGTGCCTCTGTGCTGTATATAGTGTGTGTGTGGCGCGGGGGCCGGGAGATGTTCCCTGCCTCTGCATACAGGGGGCTTGTGGACGGAGGGCATTGTGCAGTGTCCCACCCCGGGGTCAGGAGCATGTCATGTGCCCTCATACATACACGCGTGTGGGTAATAGGCCAAGGCCCCTGTGTGGCAGCCAGGGATGGCATGGCACATGCACAGGTTGCTGCATGAGCTGTGGCCAGCAAGGCCCATGTGAGCAGTCCCTGGTCTCCTTCCCCTCCCGCCCCCGCATACGGGGACAGTGATGGCACTCACATGTTGTTGCCTCCCCAGCCTCGGATGACACTGGCGACAGGTCCACTGGGATGGCTCGGGGGCCCTGGCTGCATGACATACTCCCTCTGGGCTCCTGCGGCTCCTGGCCCACCTCCTCCTCTTCCTCCTCCATGCCCTGGTCAGGGCCCTCTGCCCCAGGATGTGATCAGGGCATCATAATAGGGGCAGCTGTCTGGGTCTGCCCCTGTTTGGGAGCTGCCCCCTGTGGCCCTCGCATAGGCCTGCCGCAGCTGCTTGGTTTTCATCTGAACCTGCTCCTGGATTTGGATGTGGCCTTTGGTGGCTAGGCTGGCAGCCATCCTGCCATAGATGGCTGAGTTCCTCCATCTAGTGCGGAGATCATGGACGTTGGAGGCCTCCCACCAAACCTCAATCAGGTCCATGATCTCCGCACTGGACCATGCAGACGTCCACCTTTTCCGACCCCTGTCAGGCTCCTGGGAGCTAGCAGACTGGTCCTGGGGAGCGGTGAAGGGCTGGCTGCTACTGGGTTGCTGGCTCATGCTGCGGCCAGTCTCAGGGGCAGCAGCAGAGTATCTCTGGGCTGGCAGGCCTGGTGTTAGCCACAACAGACTGTAGCCAGACTCTGGCCCTTTAAGGGCTCTGGGGGGAGGGAGGAGAGGAGTTTTCCTGTTTGTGCCCAGAGTGGCCAGCAGGGCACCCTGGGAAGGGCTGGAGGCCCCCTATTTCGAAATAAGCATCTACACAGCACCTATTTCGAAATAGCAATTTTGAAATAGGCGCTATTCCTCATGGAATGAGGTTTACCAATTTCAAAATAAGCCCTCCGCTATTTCGATTTAATTTCAAAATAGCGGTTTGGCTGTGTAGACGCTGGGAAAGTTATTTCAAAATAATGGCTGTTATTTCAAAATAACTTTGCTGTGTAGACATATCCATAGTGAACATCAGGGTAAGTACGATCTTAGGTTAAAATAGAAAAGAACAGCCTAAAAATTACTTTAAAATTAGGGCCTGATGAAATACATCCTAAAATGTTTAAGGAAGAGGTCTCTGAGGCATTAGTGAGTTGCTCTGAGAAGTCAGAATGGATGCCAGAGGATTAAAAAAGGGCAAATAAAATACCTATCTATAAAAAGAGGTATAGATATATAATTCCTGGCCAGGAATTACAGACCAATCTGCTTAATTTTGGTTCCCAGAAACATAATAGAGCAACTAATCAAACAAGCAATTTGTAAACACTTAGGGTATGTCTAGACTACATGGCTCCGTCGACGGAGCCATGTAAAGTAGTTTACTCGGCATAGTCAATGAAGCGGGGATTTAAATAATCCCGCTTCATTAAAATAAAAATGACGCCACGCTGTGCCGACAATCAGCTGATCCGGCACAGCGTGGTAGTCTAAACGGCGCCCGTCGACAAGGAAGCCTTTGTCGACCACTCCGGTATGCCTCGTGAAACCAGGTTTACCGGAGCGGTCGACAAAGGCTTCCCTTGTCGACCGCGCCGCGTCTAGACTGCCATGCTGTGCCGGATCAGCTGATCGTTGGCACAGTGCGGTGGCCATTTTTATTTTAATGAAGCGGGGATTATTTAAATCCCTGCTTCATTGACTATGCCGAGTAAACTATTTTACATGGCTCTATCAATGGAGCCATGTAGTCTAGATGCACCCTTAGAAAATAATAAGATGAGAAGTAACAGTCAACAAGAATTTGTCAAGAACAAATCACGGCATACCAACCTAATAGCCTTCTTTGACAGGGTAACAACACTCCTGGGTGAGAGAGAAGCAGTAACTGTGATATAGCTTGACTTTAGCTGGGCTTTTGATGTATCTCACATGACCATCTCATAACCAAATGAGAGAAATACCATTGGTTCAGCTAAGCTATAAGGTGGGTACTAAGCTGTTTAGAAAACCATATCCAGAGTAATTATCAATGAGTTAGGGTCAAGCTGGAAGACCCTATTGAGTGGGGTCCCACAGGAATGTGTCCTGGCTCAGGTTGTATTTGTATTATACAAATGATTTGTATAATAGCATGGAGAGCACAGGTATAAAGATGGGTAGGGTTTCAAGCACTTCAGAGGATGGCATTAAAATTCCAAATGATCTGGACAAACTAGAGAAATTGTCTGAATTAAATAGGATGAACTTCAATAAGGCAGATGTGAAGTATTCTACTTAGGAAGGAATAATCAATTGCATAACCACAAAATGGGAAATGACTGTCTAGGAAGGAGTACTGCAGAAAAGTATGTGTGTTACTGTGGATCACAAACTAAATATGAGGTAATACTGTAATTAACCCCCCCCCCCAAAAAAATGTTAAAACTACACTGTTAAATTTGAGATAGTTAGAAAATTAAAATTAAAGATTTCTGCTGCACTGCTATTTTGGCTACACTTGAAATATGTTATACTACAGGACTTAGCATTTCCCCGGTCCTCCAGGGCAGGGAGCTGGCATGGGGGGTGGGGAGGGAGGAGGGAGAGTGAGGGTTGGGAGTGAGGGGGGTTCCATCCGCATGGGCCTTTTCTCTCCCCCCAGTTTCACTCCCCAGCAAGGAGCCTTTTTCTTCTCCTAGCCCCCTCCCTCCATCCCTGGCTACCAGGGGCCTTTTTTCTCCCTCTGTCTGCCAGGCACCCTTTTTCCCCATTCCCCATTCCCACACACTCACAGCTGCCAAGGGCCTTTTCTCTTTTCCCTCCTCTGGCCCTGCGACTAAGGGCTGCGAGGGGGGGTACTAACCTGGTATGCTGGCTGGCAAGATGGTTAAGCCCCAGCCCTGCTGGCCACTTCCTTAGTAGTAGGACTGTGCCCCCAATGGACACTGTGCAGAATAGCTCTCCCTTGAAGGCTCGGTGTCCCAGTGGCCACTCTCAGTATCGCGTCCCCCCAAACAGCCCCTTCCTTTCCTGGTACTTCTGGTTGTCTTAGCACAACCAATCCCTGACCTTGCTTTAAGTTAGAAGAAGAGGAGGCTTACAGGTTAGGAGGAGTTCTTGAACAAACAGACTCACAGACAGACACACCAACAGATGCACAAATCTTCTAATATACAGATTGTTGTGTTGTTTAAAGGCAAATTACAAAGCCTTTATTCTCCTTGATTAGGCCTTGCACAAAGAGTCCCATTGCTCTTCTTACTTCAACGGTCCTCACAATCAAGTCCTAAATGTGTAGTGTAATATCACACTCTTTGTGGTATTTTAGCTGGATATCTCAAAGGAGTTGGTGACCCAATCCTACTGAATTTTTTTAAGAATTGGATGGCCATCTTCCTTAGGATCCTTTTGAAAATAAACAGATTATGTAACATGGTCAAGTTCATATTGGCATAGAAATCTTAATGTTTTCATTTTGTTAATGTTAAAAAAGTGAATATGGCTTTTAAAAATTAATTTCTTTGTTTTGAAAGAGGAGCATTTTAAAAATGACTCATGCTTAATAATATTAGCATTCAAAAATGCCCTGTTAGTATCTGAATTTCACTCTGTATTGTGATGAATGCAGAACAAAATTCAGTCCATTAGGAGAAACGTCTAGGCTCACATTAATGTGAGATTTTTCCCATTCAATTTAATGAAATCAGAATTTGCTACTTGTGTAAAATGTAGGGGTTCCCATTTTTATTCCTGTTTTCTGCTAGATTTGGTGAATTAACATGGTAATAGCAGGCCTGATTACATGGAATGACTGGATTATGGCAAGATGGCAATCCTTTTTAATTAAATCTTAGGGTTTTTGGAGAATTGTAGAACACAGGAAAAACTGTGTCCTAATATGTGCATTTTCCTTCAACTACACTTTCTTCTTGATCTAAATGGTGTTTGTTTGTTGTTTTTCAGTAGTCTGTTCTAGTAAAACACTAACAATTACAGTTACAATTGCTGACCCCTTAATGTTATGAATATAAATGAGTGTTTCATGCTCAGATCTTGTCTTATACTAGAATTAAGAAACCTTTATCAGATAAATTATTTGATATATGTTCTCATTTGTCATTGAGAGTCAGATTGTTCTGCCACAGTGAACTGTCCTTAACACCACTGATGTCAAGGGGACTATTTGTGGGAGGAAAGTACTTCTCACTATCACAGTCTAGTCCTGAATAACATAAATTGTTGATCAAGAGTATTCAGCCAGCTGGAGACCATAGAGCTGTGTATGTACCACAAAAAACTAACCCCCAAATGAGAGCATTAGACATTGGATTATGAATTCAACAAATAATATTGGTAGGTCAAGTACTCTGGTTACATACAAATATAAGTTTTGAAAATATGGACCTCTGTGACTTAACAAGAAAAGTTATACATTTAATTCTTGTATATTATATTAGAATGAGGGAAAGGAAGCTAAAGTTTGGGGCATAGTTATCCAAATGGTATTTCAAGTCTCATCTCCTTTTTCTCGTTGAAGCTTTTATGATCATTGTTACCTTCTAGCAATGTAATATGGGTATTGAGAAAGTTGATCTGCTTGTAACTGTTGCCTGCCAAATTTTTCTTTCCATGACCTTTTATTTATGTCCTTTGCAAGGTGAGATGGTGAAGAGTCACAAGGCAGTATTTTGACATATTCTTCTTCAGCACCTTTGAAGCTAGTTATATACATTTCCAGCTTCCGATAAATAATGTACACTCTTATATAATGTTATGCTATATTACAAAACATGAAGGCTGCAAAATAAAGTTGTAGTGAAGCAAGGCATTCTCATCAACGACCACTTTAATTCCACATACTCTTTTTTCCCTGTTGTAAACTCTTCTTTCTGCACTCTGCCATGAAAGTCAGGTAAGTGAATGCATTCATACCTCTTTAATTATATCCCATACCTTTCTGAATATGGATGTTCTGTTTTTCAATGGCAGTACCCCATTAACAGATACTATGCTGGGTAGAGTTTGCAGGGTATTCAATGCTTATGTTATCAGTAAGGCCAGTACTTACAAAAAAGTTGTCAGGGCTGTAGTAAGTTGAGGGTCAGTAACATGGAGTCAGCAGGCTTAAATAGAGGCCTGTAACATGAAAACAGCAACAGGCCTGCAATCTAGTGAGCATGACTCTGGTTCAGTAACACAGGAGCCAAGAAAGAGGCCCTACTGATAACTGTGTAATTGTGTAAGTTAGGACACAGGGAGGCACCGAGAACAGACTGTAAGCCAAAGGGGAGTAACAGAACATCTTAATAAGAAATGTGTTGGTACAAAGACTCCCTAAAAACTAATGTACATACCAACCTAGGTTCAGGACCAGGTTGGAATTGACAGCATGAAGGATAGTAAGTAAGCCCCCCTTCCGTAAGGTGAGGGGTGGTACTTAGGCAACAGAGGTGGCAACCTGGTACATAAAGAAATGATGTAAGTTGTTTGTACCTGTCTATAAAAGGACACCGCAAAAGATGCTCTCCAGCCGACCTTGGGGTGGCGCTAGGCGCCTGAACGGCAGGTGTCATTGCCTGAACTTACAGAATGCACAGTAGCTTAACTTTGACTAACTGCTGTTAATATCTGTTATATGGCAATAGGCCTGCCCGGTGTTGGTACCTTGTCAACGCGGGCCATAGTGCCCAGTGGTGTAACATTGTACTGATCTCTGTTACCAACTGGTAGAGGTTCGCATGTGACAATAAACCTGCTCAATTGATTTCAAACATTGCCTGCATCTGTCGTTTCCGGGGCCTCTCAGAGATCTCCTGTGTTGACCCAAGTGCACAGGGTCTAACACTCTAGATAAAGGGAGTACCGATTGTTACGCATGCAGCTGAAAGTTTATCATCACCGACGGAGTAGAGGTCCTGTCAGGAGCGCGCCAGGATGACCCTGACCAGACGACGCTGACACTGACAGTCCAGACAACCGTAGGTACCGAGGTGCAAGACACCGAGGTACGACAAGGACTACCAAAAGTGTTCTATCAAACACTTAATGAACATGTTTCCTGTCAGGTCTATTGTGCAACATGGTTAAAGAGATATAAACAGAAATTCTTAGCTGATTTTTGTGGCATTGTGGTGAGAGAATTTACATTGGAAGCCAAACATCTAGCATTCCAGGAGTTTTGGAGGATATGATTGCTTACTGGACAGGGTAATCCTACAGCCTTTATATTTTGCAATATGGCATGTCATGATAGTGAACATTTTGCTGTGTAGTAAGCATTTGAAGGATCAGGCTTTTTATCTACTTTTCTGTGAATGCAAACTGTCGTTCTCCCTGATGAACTACACCCAAATTCTGCTCACTATACCCACCGTAGTGGTCCTAACAAAATCAGTGGGGGTATTGCATAAATAAAGTGAGCCGTCAGTAAATATGGTGACCTTTAAGACACAAAGGCCTGATCCAAAGTCACTTAAGTCAATAGAAAGAAACCTATAGACATCACTGTTTTTTGAATTAAGCTCAAATTAGCATCCTATTAAGGTGAGGTATATAACTGCACAACTCTCTTGGTGGTGTTATTTCTGTCCTTAGGGCTGCAAGACTAAAGTATACAGTAGTTTACACTGTGAAGGACAACTGTTCAAACAGTGCAATATTGCACTATTGAGAAATATTGGGGTGGGACAGTAGGATGTGTCACAGTACTTTAGTAAAGGTCACCATATTCATTACTATAGACATAATGCCTTATGTACTACTATGGGATAGTGTAGTCAGAGGGACTCATTTAAATCAATTCAGCGAGTCTTTATTGGCATGACAAAGTTATCCAAGTTTACCCAAGTGTAGAAAAAGACACATCTGCTGGTTTCTGTCTAAGGTAGGCAAGGTCCACTGAGGACAGGCCAACACAGGTTCGATCCCCTGTGTCCACTTGTCATTAATGCCGGTTACTGATATAGCAGAACAGTACTACATAGCAGTATAGGTGACTCATGGTAGCACTTGGGAGGTGCACCTACTCCTGCCACAATTTTAATTGATAAATGGGCTGGTTCCTTATGCCCCCTCCCTGTTCGTCTGGCTGGCCTTCCCTGTACCCCTTCCCCCCACAAGCACCAGTTGCCTGTGCATAACAGGGTGCCACTTCTAGCATCCCTCTTCTTTGTCCCAAGGCTCAGCATTGATTTCATCTTTAATTTTTGTTTTTGAAAAATACATTATTACTTAGCTAGTTCAAGGCATGGCTCTAGTATCCCCATGCCTTACTCATGTCCCCCGGTTCTAGAGGCATCAGTTTTCTAGCAATGTACAGCACTGGAGTCTTGATTTACCTCTCTGTTACACAGACACCTTAGGGAGCAGACAGGGGGGAATGGTTTCATGTACCAGAATTCTATAAGTATTTCCACTGACACAGATGATGGGTATGAGCACAGAAAAGTGAGCCTTGAGTTTGAGAATGCTCCACTGTTTTTTGGCATTGACTTCTTGGCTGTCCTACTGTGGGGGTGGTTTCTCTTACGGCTGACAGGAAAGGTTCTTTCCTGATGTGAGCTAGAAAGTCCTGATCTTTCTATGTGTATTATTGATAGGCTCCAGGTGGGTACTTATAATTGATATGTGGGGTGTCTGATTTTTGCATTCCAGGTGGTGGAAGAACTGTTCAGCTTAATTAAATTATAATTGCCCTCCAGGAACCATATACTTATATGAGAGGTAACCATGATCCTTCAGGGGCATGACCCAGATGGTTAAAGTACTTTTAACACTGTGGTAACTGAAGCCATAAAGAAAAGGAAGAAGTTGAAACCTATATCAGAATGGCTATTTCCCATCTAGACCCTCAGCAGTCTGAATTTTTTAAGAAGCGCAGTTTAGCAAAATACCATTTACCTGTAATACACTTTTTTTCTGCAGTGCTTTTTAATTAGGCCAACTTCCTCTAAGAGGTAATAATAGAACTTGCTATAACAGGTAATAATAGAACTATACTGTGAAGTTTGAAAGTGTACAATTTTTTTCCCAAAATTGTAGGAATAGGAGTGATTTTAATGTTTTATTCTAGTGTGGCTTTGTGGTAGTAAAATTCCTTTCAAGAACAGTAAATGCCATTTTAACAATACTATTACATACAATACAATAAAGACAATAGCAATCATCTCAATCACTCTCAATCACTCCAAAAGTCAAAAGCATATTTAAGAGACCATTTGGCAATTTGTATATTCAGATCACCAAGATTTATTCCTAAGAAATATCCTTCCAAATGAATAATCTCTCTCTCTCTCTCTCTCTCTCTAAAAAGGTGTTTCCTGTTGTCTGACAGAATGATGTCATCAGGCTGTCTGGCTGTGAAAGCAGCCAGAGAGAAGGGGGTTGGTGAGCGTAGCGAGCACAAGGTGCAGCTCCCTAGTAAATATAAATAACAAGATTATAATAAAATAGATCCTGATTCAGAAAAAAACAAATCCTTATTGAGGAAGAATGCTTAAGTGCCATTAAAATCAATTCAACTTAATCATGTATTAAAGTAAAGCATGTGCTTAAATGCTCCCCCAAGTCAGAATGGATGTATTCTTATATTTAAGGGTTTTTTTTTACTGAATTGAGATCTTAATAATTATTAAAAAATAATTACACTTAATTAGACAAAAGATTCTAACCAACATAGGAATGAAGTTCTAGAACCACCTTCCAAGAGGAGCAGTGGGAGGGGCAGAAAACCTGACTGGTTTCAAGACTGAGCTTGATAAGTTTATGGATGGGATTGTATGATAGGACTGCCTATGATGAAGACTGCTAGTAGCAGAAATCCCCTACTGTTGGAGAGGGGACACTATATGGGGAGGGCTCTCAATAATTAGAGAGAATTCTTTTTCTAAGTATCTGCCTGGTGGGTCGTGCCTACGTGCTCACGGACTAGCTGATGGCCATATTTGGAATCAAGAAAGATTTTTTTCCCCAGATCGGATTGGCAGAGTTTCTATGTTGATTTTTTTGGTTTGTTTTTTGTTTTTTGCCTTCCTCTGCAGAATGGATCAAGGGTCACTTGCAGGTTTAAGCTAGTATGAATAGTGAATTCTCTCTAATTTGCAGTCTTTAAATTATGATATGAAGATTTCAGTAATTCAGTCAGAGGTTAATGGTCTATTTCAAGGTATGGGAAAGTTTCTGTGACCTGCAAGGTGTAGGAGGTCAGACCCAGACTAGATCATCACGATGGTCCGTTCTGACCTTAATGTCTATGAGTCTCCTCATACCATACTCTTTCTCTCTAGATCTCATTTGAAATGAAACCCCTGGAGGAACACATTTGGCCACATCTTTGGCTTTGGCAATTCATGACAGCTACAGATCTGACCTTTTAGCCACATATTATTGATACAAGGTAGGTGAATGGTCAGCAGCATTTTCATTTACATGATTTAAAGTAAATGCACTGTTGTGAAGACAACAAGCCAATACACTTCAGGGCATGAATCCACAGACTTTAGAATGCATCCATTTCAATTGTGGCAGGCGAGGCCATTTTGCTATCGCCCAAGTCAGAAGGGCTAGATGATTTTTGAAAAAAGCAGCCAGTGTGCTGAAGAATGTAGCAAAATCTTTGAATTTTTTTTCAGTTAAGATATATGAATTTTTCTGAAACTGCAGATTTCTCTCCTTTCAGCCAATTCCTGTGATTATAATTTAAAAAGAAGCTTTTGTTGTTGGTGTTGTTGTTGGTGTTGTAATCAGCCATTAAAGGGAATTTTAAGGCTGTAGTACCATGATGAAATTTGGTAAACACAAACTGCTTCATAATGGAATTGTATCCAAAACATATTAAACGACATAAGAAAAATAGGACATATTTATCTCTGCTTTATTACTGTAAAGCAAATCTTTTTTTTTTAATGGGGGAGGAGTAAATCAAATTATTTCAGTTAACCCGAACAATCCATATATACTGCCTACTTAGAAAGATTTGTTTTCTGTTGCCTATTAAATTCTTTCCTCTTTATATAATGTGCATCAACATTGACACCCAGTGGCCAGAGAGATTTCTCATAATATTATTCAAAAGTATGGACTTCACTTCCTTTATATCTTAGATTGCCTCATATCAAATAGGAACCTAAATTCAGTCTAATGCATGGAGTGGGTGTGTGTGTGGAGTGAGTTGGGAAGAGACAGTGTGGCATTATCCACTTCAAGTATAGCTGTTATTAAATAGGAGATTTTCAAAGACACAGTTGCAGTTAGGCAGCTAACTCCTTTTGAGTTTTAATTGGAGTTAGACCCCTAACTGACATTTATGCCTTTGAAAAAATTCCCTCTTATATAATATTCTTGTCTAATTACAGTAATTAATTCTAATGAAAATTTTAAGTCTTGTAAATACATTGATATATTTTCTACAGAATGATGATCACACAGTTCCCTACCTGAATTATCAAAAGACTGCTAGAACTCATTACAGCATCATAAACACAAAGTCTAGTTATCTCCTGGGTACTATTTCAAACAATGACTGCATTAGCATGTATAGAACCACATTTAAGGTGAATGATATTCCCTTACTGCTATTTTTGTTCACTAGCAACATCATTGCATGAAATATATAGAGGACTTTGAATACTAAGGCTGGTGGAGAGAGATTTTCCTAAATATTAAGAAAGAACGAAAATTAGCAGTATTTTTGGATTCGTGAGAACAAGATGGGCATCAACTAGAATAGAAAGATGAGATTGTAGAAGTATAGTTGCAAAATTGTTGTACCTTAGAGGGTTGTGCTGGCAAGGCTGGAGAGAATAAATAGGTTTGGGTACACTTTGTAAAGAAGTTTTGTACATCCATAAACTATAGACTGGTTGATGTAAACTTGTTTAACTCTGTTGACTTGAATGGACATCATATTGTTCATGTAAATGAACAATTATAATTAAAACAATTATTTGTATATGTTCATGTAAATTGTTGCAAAGAGATATAATCAGTCATAAAATGTTTTTACTGGCTTCACAACTACAGTTTATTTGCTTTGTGCACTCAACACAGCCTCATGTGTACATCAGCAATATGTAAAGTATAAGGCAAAAGGAGCATAAGAGATGCATCTGGGATCCCAAAGAACCACATTTGTTTCACAAGCTAAATTCTGAGCCCACACCAATTCAAGGAAAAAACTCTGAACAAAAGATATATAAGTTTGGGCCATAAGATTTTGGAGAATGTGAAAGGAAAATAACAAAAATTCTATATTTTCTTCACAAACCCAGGATTCTGACTCAGTAAATAATGAAACATTTACTCTTAGACAATAATTTAGCTGTCCCAGGTGAAACCAACCCATTACATCTTCAGTTCACCAATGCCCAAGTCTCAGGAAACAACATGCTTCATTAAATGCAAGGTCTTAACACTTCTTTGCTCTTGGATAAGAGCTCTTCTGGGAAAGACCATCTAACACACTAAATAAATGCAGAAGCCCATCACTGTTCCTTCCTCCTTGCTCACTTGTTGTTAGACCCTAGACCAGGCCCAGTCTGCTCTCTGGCTTGTCCTCAACTATGCAGTGGCTTGCCTGATTTCTTCCCTATGTTGTGACTGTGGGGCAGCACTGCAGACAATTAGTCATATGAGGCCAATATCTGGAAGATGATACAACCTATGATATGGAGGCCATCCTTTGTATCATATAAGGACACCAGAGTTCAGTGCCAAAGTGCCTCAACCAGAGACCATATCACCCAAGTAGTCAACTTCAGAAATGTGCCTTCACTATCAGGTCCACTCTATCCAATTTCTTACCATGTTCTTACTTGCCATAGGACTTGCTACTTAGGAGAGGTTCCATTCAGGATACCCAGTTTCTCCCTCTTTGGAGAGAAAAATGATGATAGTGGCCTTCAAAATTATCAATGCCAATGTAAAATGTGTAAAGAAGGACATTGATAATAATACAAATACATTGTTTAAAATGGTAATCAGCCATTCATAGTGTTATGCGGGATGCAGTGACTCATAACCATGAGTACGCACTTCAGAGCAGACTGTTAAAAACAGGACAAATACCTCAAAATGGTGTTATGTTCTATAATCTGATTTTACCAAGCTAGTAATAAATGTGAACTCTTTGATCACGGACAGTCCCTTTAGGCTTTCCAGTCTATCTTGCCACCCAGGCAAACTGAACATGATGGTCACCTAAACCAAAAATTACATCACATTCAGGCTGCTTCCAGTCCCAAGAGACAGTCACTTGCTCCAGATCAGTTGGTACCCTAGATCTTACACCAAAGACAATGCCTGTAGCCAGTCCTGTAAAACTATCTAGGAAAAGAAATAAGAGAATTCTTTACAGTTTAAAGCAAACATACACACAAATGAGTTGAAATTTAAATTCTGGAAGTGACAGAGTAGTAGTGTCTTTCTGGGTGGACCCAGGAGATTACCCCATGGCGCACTCTGGCTTCAGTTTGGTTGCTCTGGCCCTGTGAGAGTTCAAACAGTAAAGAGATGAAAAATCTTGATATCAGCTATTTTTATTTCCCCTCTTCCAGCATTCAAAGCAATGAACTGAGGCCTTCTGCACATACTTCTCCACAGGAGGGGGGGGGGGGCAATTAAAGTTTTTTTTTCTTAAAATAGCTTACGTAAACATTTAGGGCACATCTACACAGCAGTGCTATTTCAAAATAAAGTGAGTATCTACACAGCACACCCATTATTTTGAAATAATTTTGAAACAAAGGGCGCCCTTATTTAAAAATTTGTAACCCTCATTTTACAAGGAATAATGATCATTCCAAAACAGTTATTTCGAAATAGGGCATGTGTAGACAGTGCAGTTGTGGTTATTTCAAAATAACTGGCCTCCAGGGCTTCCCACAGGTGCCCTGCTGGCCACTCTGTCCACACTCATCAGAACTCTATATTCCCCCTTCCTTTGAAGCCCTTAAAGCTGCAGCCACAGGGGAAAGGGCTTGTGGCACACAGTAGGCCCTACTATTCCTGTGCGACACAGCAGTACTCTGCTATGCCCTACGTCCACCACGGCGGATCCCAACACACCACCTGAGGCCTCCATGGCTACCGGCCCATCTGCAGCCAGCTCCCAAGCCCTTGCCCGGGGCCAAAAGAGGAGGGCGCTGTTGTGGACTGACGCAGAGATCCTGGATCTAATTGAGATCTGGGGGAGCAGTCTAACAGCCAGGTTCTCCACATTAGATAGCGAAATGCCAAAGTGTATGGCTGCATGACCGAGGGCCTGTCTGGAGGAGGCACAGCCGCACTCTGGACCAGGTCAGAATGAAGGTCAAGGAGATCCACCAGGCCTATTCCAACACTAGGAAAAGGAGTTCCTGGTCAGGAATGGCACCCCAGACCTGCCGCTTCTACACCCAGCTCGATGGCATTCTGGGAGGAGGGCAGGTCACCTCCCCTCCCCTTGTCATTGACTCCAGTCTGGAGATGCCAGTCGTCAGCCTCCTGAAGGCGTGGCAGTGGAGGAGGAGGAAGAGGATGAGATGCCCACCACACAGGATGCCCACTAGCCAGGACCTCACCCTGTCCCTGGAGCTGGTGCCCCCTCCCAAGATGTCACCCAGGGATTGGATGAGGCCAGGGAAGGACCATCAGGTGAGTTCCATTACTTTCCCTGGACATATGTGTGGGGGGGAGGGCGGTGAGTGGTGAGGGGCTGCACACTCTGAGGTGAGCCTGGCCTTCTTGGCCTGGGGATTTCACATGTGGTTGCACATGGAGTGGCAGTCCACAGCAGACAACCGCATTGCGAGCAGGAGTGCAAGGTTTCTGAGAGGTTGCCTCAAGGGTTCTGGAGAGGCCTGCTTGACTCTCAACACCTTTCCACCACAGGCCACCATTAGGAAGAATGGGGTCATAGTCACATACACAGCAGTGCCGCACAGAACATGCTAGCGTGCCCGCAATCCTGGGGCAGCATTTGCTCCCGGGCCAGTGTGTTGAGGCGGAGGACACTAGTCCCCTGCCAGAGGAAGGAAGAAATGGAGGGGACCCCAGCAGCACCCTCCCCAGCAAGCAGTGTCTTCCACTCACACACTCCTCCCCCCATACTCTCTGCACTACTTTCCTCCAGCAGGCAGGGATACAAGTCCTCTCCTTGCGGGATGACACCACTGTCCATTCTAATGTGTGCATCACACAGAGGGGAAACCGAGCTGCCCCATTGCCCCTCTTCCACCCGCAGGCTCCCACTGTTGCCGTGGACTGCCTGCTGGCCTCTCCTGCCCCAACTCCTGCCCCCCAACTTCTCCCCATAGCCCTTCCTGTGGCCACTGAGGGCCCCACACACAAGGCGGTGGCACCACCCAAGGCAGGTGCCACTCCCAGCCCAATCCCTGAGCCTCTCTTCTCCCTTCTTTCTTCCCCCTCCTCTCCCCTCCCAGGTTCTTTCCCAAGTTACAATTACTTCTAATTAAACAAAGAAATAGAGTTTCTGGGTTCAAAAACAAAAGGTCTGAATTATTGCGTCGACAGGGGAAGGTGGGGAGGGGGAAGGAAGAGGTGTGGGAGGAAAGGCACACTGGGACAAGGCACAGGCCCCTTTTGGGGAGGCCCAGGGGAGAGTGTTACTGGGGTCCTTGTGTGAAACTCTCCCTCAGGGCCTGTCGGATGCGCACAACCCCCTGATGGGCCTGTCAGATGGCAGCCATGTGTGGCTGCTCAAAGGCCCTTTTGTGCTGCTCGGCCTCTGCCCCCCACCCTGGCAGGAATGTTTCCCCCTCCTTTTTGCATATATTGTGCAGGACACAACGAGCCGCCACCACTTGGGTGACATTCTGCTCACCGAGGTCAAAGTGTGTGAGGAGACAATGAGAGCTCCCTTTCAGACTCCCAAAGGCACACTCCACTACCATGGAGGTAGGCAAAATAGAAGAGCCTGAGACATGGCTGTTCAGGGGGGTCCCTTTAAGCTGGAGCCTCAGATAGTCTCAGGAAGCAGCTACAGGAAGAGAGTGCTATCCTGATGCCCTGCCTGAAGTGGTTCTGGGTGGCCTTAAATGGATTCAATGAGTGTCGATGCTCCATTTCAAAATAGCTCGGTGCTGTGTCCATGGGCATTTGCAGTGTAGATGTGCTATTTCAAAATAAGCTATTTTGGAGTTTCTGTTCCAAAATAGCTTATACCAAAAGTAAGCGTGTAGTGTAAATGTACCCTTATAGTCCTCCTGGATAGGTACGATTCCCATGGCTAGGTTCACAAGTTCAAAACAAACATTTTCAAAATTATAAAATTAAAAAAATACAAATTCTATTACTGCATGAAGTGTAGACATTATAAGTGAAATTAATGCATGCAGCATTTTACAAGCATGTCAGAGTCTAAATGCTACATACAGCCTTATAAGATTAATACCTATTTTGAACAATGCTAACACACAACTGAACTGGTCTGGTGTCCAGCTATGAGTTTGTGAGTTCTTAACCAATGCTTGCAGAAGCTGGTATCTGGCCTGCCAGCACCACACAGAGATATCATATATATTAATGCTATCAGTCACTATTGTGATTGTTTAGTCTGATCTTCTGCTTAAAACAGGCTACATTAATTAATTTCTGCATCACTAGAGCTTTTTATTTCAGATGCTTAACCTTAGTGCTTGACAAACTGAAAAACAAAAGTCTTCTTCACTGAGTCTTTATTTGAGACATAAGGGAGGGAGCTAGTAAATAATAAATAATATTTTAACTGGTGCTTTAACTTGCTATTTTTAAATTAAAATATTTCAAACATTTTAGATGGTATTTTTGAAGGAGAAGGAAAAAGTTGTAAAAAAATTCAAAGTGTGAATGAAAATTTTCACTAAAAAAACCAAAGTCCCAAAATTATGTCCACCTTTAGTTGAAGGTTTCATTGCAGTATAGAACAGAAAATTAATTCCTTTTGAAAGATTAATTTTGTCTGACTCTGCACATTAATTAGGATGTATCTTTAGCTCACATAAATGAAAACTCAAATGCAAACTTTTACTCCCTAGGAAACTTTTGATCATCTCTTTCCCAGTGCAACCAGGTGTCAGATGCTTCAACAGGCAGAGCTCTCAATAAATATGTCAGTTTATTGCTAGTAACTCAAGACACTGGATGAAATATTACTCCCTCCTGTCCCCCTACCTCTCCTCCACAGTCAGTGAGGGATTAGCCATTGGGCCTACGGGACCTGTGCTCAAGGGCACCTGCTAATTGGAGGGCCCTGAAGCCCCAGAGGGGAAGGAAACCCCCAGAGTCCAACATTGCTCCCAGGCAGCATCACCAGGTGAATCGGGCACCATGATGGGGTAAGCACCTCATTCTCCTGACCCTTTTTTTTGCGGGGGGGGTGGTGGGGAGGGAGACAGAGTTTCTCCAGTCTTGGGACTGCAGGGGGAGCAGCAAGTGGGGGAACCTTGGTGGAATAGGGAGGGAAACTTGTGGAAAGTGCAGAAAAGTTGGATCTGTGGGGGGAGTCACCCACATGTAGCAGGTGGACTGGGAGCCAACCACAGTGTAAGGAGTGGGGATGGGCTCCCCCACTTGTTCTGACCGGTGCACCAAGAAATCTTAATCCACCTTTGTCCATAGACATGGATAGACTTCACCCAGTGAAAGTGGTGGAGTCATATGTGAAAAGAGTGAGATAGGGGACCTGCCATGGTGTCATCTCATCGCTGTGGTGCCTACTGGCAGCTCCAGGGAATGAATCCTTACTCAGCTTGACATTTCTTTCTGGGTGGTGTCTCCCCCAGCCGTGCTCCATGCTCTTACTCCAGACCTGCATTGCTTCTCAACCACAGCGTCCTCTTCAGGACACTGCCCTCTGGCAGCGCCCTCTTCAGTGGTTTCTCATCCCTCTTCCAGGGGTTATCACCAGTCCTTCTTCTAGCACCTGCCACCATGGCCAACTGAAGCCTCAGTTTAGCCCCTTACTTCAGGGGCAAGCCACAGTCCTTCCAGGCCACACAACAATGGTAGCAACAGAAGGTGCAAGGAGAAAGGTGGGCGGGGGCCGTCCAATGGCAGCCTTGTCCTGCCCTCCTTCACTCTCTGTCCACTGCCTCTTGATCTCTGGGCCACTTCTCCTGTGACCCTTTGCACCCTCCTGTGCTTTGTAGCAAGGCCAGCAGCCTGGCAGGTATCAGGCTGGAATCTCCCGCTCTAACCCCCCTGAGCCTTCCCAGCACTGCTTTCTGAAAGGTGCTTTTCTGGGAACCAGGTCCTGCATCCTCCCTGGTCAGGAGCCAAACTGCCTACTCTTTGCTGAGCAGGTCCTTTTATACAGGGCTGCCCCAGCAAGCTACACCTTGATTGGCTATTTAAAAGCTTCTCCCTAATTGGCTAGAAGTCTGTGTAGGCTCCCTCCTGCCTGCTTTAACCCCTTCCTGGCCAGTATGAGGCAGTTGCCCCACCACAGGACCTCAAATAGGTAATATGTATTCCCTCCATGGTGTAGGTTGATGCATGGGGAACCTGTACCCCATTGTTCAGCAAGTTGGGAGGACAAAATGTTTTAGGAGTAGAGACGATGTGAACAAAATTTCTTGACAATAATTACAACAGTGTCAAGGGAAATAGCTTTTTTCAGGTCAAAATAGCGTATTCAAATCCTAGTATGGAAATCTCGAAAAGCAGAAAAAAACCAAAACAGTGGAAGGAAATATATGTGAAATGGTGGCTTCTTTGTAGAAAGCTGTTTGGGAGTGAGAGGAAACACTCCCTCCCGGCTTTGGGATGAGTCATAGAATTATACATATTAAAAATGGGGGGAGGGTCAAATTAGATCAACTGGTTTAACTCAACTTTCTCTAAATGCAGGGTAAATTTACTAATTCTAAATTTACTAACGTTTTGTCCTATCTATTTTTAAATATTCTGAGTCTTGGAGCTTTTATTACTTCTGAGCCTAAACACTCTATGTTTCTGGACACTTTCCAGACAATCACTCCATTTCCCCTTTTCTTAATTTCAATATATTTAATTTATTCAATTTCAGTATAGTATCCCTAGGTATTCTCCTCTCCTACTGGTGTGAATAAACCTTGTCCTTGAGGTATTGACCCAAATTTCTTCTTTTTTTTTTCTGTTTTGATTGTTTATGCAGACTGAGAAGGTAAAGAAGATCTTAACATAACAGAGATATTCCAGGACAGTCAAATGACTATCATCCAATGGAAGAAGAGTTGCAACACTCAGGTGGAACTTAAATTCTCCTTGATGCCCTCTGATACAAATATCACAGGAAAGCAACAAACGGGGAAGAATAGGAGAACTGTGTATTTGGAGTGCACCAACAAATTAGAAAAGGAAGATGAGGAATGGTCTTGCTATTGGCAGATCAGACAATGAGTGGGTGGCCTTTAGATGAGGAAGACTGGAAGCTGAAAAGTAAATGAGGATTTACTGTAAGAAATGCCTATAGCACACCTGGTTGAAAAAATGGAAAAGTGATATCACAAAACAAATTGAAATTGTAATTTTATTTTATTTCCACAAGGCTCTAAATGGACATTTTCCTGATTTTTTTTCATTATTTTTAAACATTTTACCAACATTTGTACTGTAATAATTTTCAAGTGTTTGAAATATCCTTGCTAATAGCCAGTGAAAACTCTTGGCAAAAGGCTGATCTGGCCTACTAAGCAGAGATCTTGCGGAAAAGGTTTATTTTCCGCAAGATCTCTCCTCCAGACTGGCGCTTTTTTTCCGCAAGATCCCGTCAGACTGGCGCTTGAAAAAAGCGCAGTTATGTAATGCAAATACCGCGGGGATATTTAAATCCCAGCATTTGTAATGCGACTGGTCTCATTAGCATCCCTTTTCCGAAAAAGGGTGCCAATGTAGACACAGCCAATGTGTTTTCTGCATTTAGAACCCGTCTACTACCCGTCTACTTTCTTTCCTTTCTCACCCATTAAGCTACTGTTGATGCTATACTAGGCATATAAGGAAGTAGGACAACGTAGTATACTACAGGAAAAGTCAATTCTGTCTCATGTATGACCAAAAATGTTGAGATAAATATATGATATCTGACTAGCTCTGCTAAACTCCCTCTGCAATCAGCTGTTTGGAAAACCAGAGATGTAGTGAAATGCACATATTTGTTAAGGTTTCATAATTTTATTCCCATTCGCTTCAGTATGAAAATAGAACGACAAATGAGACAAAATATTTTGTGTTGATGGAGACAAAGATAATGATATGATCAGTATTGTAAAATATGAACAGAAGTGATCGTGTGTGTGTGTATACATATGCTAGAAATCTAGATTGAGAGATAGAGTTAGTTAGTTTTTTGGCTATCTAAGCGGCATGGTAAGGTTCTATGGTACTGCTGATTATTACAATTTATGTTTGGACAGATGGGCATGACTGTAAACTTTCAGTGAAAGAAACCCACCTGAGAATATTACGTCTGGTCAAGAGGATATGCCATTACTGATCCCGCTTTAAGCTGCACTAATGTTGAACAAGTAATTATTTCTGTGGATGTTCTAGGAGAATTTTTGTCCTACCTCTCTCAGGCAGGGTGTAAAGTAATTATTCTAATTAAGTCTTCAGTCACTGTTGTCGCTTTCTATCTGGGAGAGGCTCTCATAGATTAGACCAACCATAAATCTTGTAGCTTTCCTGATCTTACTATGAACAGGTCAGCCAGATGCTAGAGAATGTGTGTAGAATAGATTCCCAAAATAGTAAATGAGCATACTGAATGCTTCAAATGGCATATTCATGGATTACCTGCTCAACGTGAATACAATAACCCATACATTTTTCAGTACCGGAGAAAATGTTATTCCCAACAATTAATCATTTGCCTTGGAGGTTTAATGAGCCCTTAGGAAAAAGATGTTTCAGTTAGACAGCATAAGCTGCATGACTAAAAATGCTTAGGGTGAGAGTTAGTTATTATGTTTTAAGCCAAATGAAGTATAACTACTCATTAACATGTTCCTGTAGCAGGAGAGAAATGAGCTTGCCTGCATTAAGAACTTATCACTGTAAAAAGTGAAGTGAAAAAAAGCATATTTATGTTAAGGTTAATGTAAATTAGGGTTGAGAGAAACTAGAACTTTTAAAAATGCAGGTTATATACTCCTCTGCATAAAAAGAGAATGTCTATGTTAAAAAATAATATATTTTCAGTGAAAAACATTAGAGAAATGACAATAAACTTTTGAATACAAATTGAGTTCCAAATGTTCCAAATATAAGCACTAATGAATATATCTCCTGAACTTACTACAGTGGAATGTATGTAAAACAAAAGAGTCAGGCAGAGAATGTCCAAGGAAGGAAATAGAAATGCATCTGTCAAATAAGGAACAAAAAAGGAAGATTGTTACATTCTTCCTATTATTAGTTAATCCAGACTAAAGTTCAATAGTTTTCAAAAACTAAGTTAACTGATGGTCACGCAACATTGAGAATAAATAATTACAGAGAGAGAGCAAGAGAGAAAGAGAGAGATATCTAGTGCTTTATATTTCCATTACTAATAATGAGTTCAGCCCACAATTATGAACCTAAAACATCATTGTACAAAGCTCTGTCCTGCACTTTATACATGCGCACTCTGTGTGGTGTGTGTGTGTTGGTATATGTATATAAAAATAGCTTCAGTCCTTTCTTTTGTTCATATAACTTAAAATATGGCCTCCTATATTTCATGGTAAATGTGCCAAATGAAATAATGTCATATATATCTCCAAAATAACCGTAATATCCAAACTGGAGGGAAATTGATCATTTCATTTCAGTAATTTTGAAGTCATAAAATTAAATATTGCAGGATTGTAGATGACCCCGCAGTTTGAGATGGCTGCATGTTTGAAGCCACAAGAAAGTTGAAACTCTTGTTCAGATTTTCAAATTAAATAATTGCTTCTCTATGTATTTTGCTCCTTATTTTCTTTTTTAAATATGCTTCTCTATCCAGATATAAAGCCTCCCCTTCCCTCACCAACCCCATTCCTTATTAATTTAAATACTCTAACATTCTTCCTTCCCTTCCACTGTCTGTGAAAGGCAGTACAGCTAGACTACAATGTTGAAGGTCCCCTTCCCCTCGCTTCTGAAGGTACCAAATACTTGTGTATGGAAGATCTTTCCATTTTCAAAGCAATACAATCACTGTCCAAGTTTTCTCCCGAACAGCTAACCCAGTGGGTGATCTCAAATATATTTAGGACGTGCCAATGGTCTGATACCTAGTGCACATACTTGTCCCCAAATAAGCAAATATTAATGCCATACTTCTCCCCAAATAAGCAAATATTAATGCCAGTACCTAGAGCATGCTTTGCTTAACCACTCAGGGCTGCTAGAATCATAGTAGCTGTGGTCACAACTAGCAATACCCTTCTTATGGTCTCCTGTGGTATCAGAAAAAAAAAAACTCTTCTTTTCTTTCTTTCATGGTCCAAGACTTGCACTTGGCAAACATATTCCTATGTCTGTAGAGTCCTGCAGTTGCTTAGCTCCACCTTATGGGAGGAATGCAAGCCTCGAATTCTTAAATCAAGGATCTTAAAATACTTGAAAGATGTTCCTATCTCCTCCCTTAAAAATCAGTCTGCCCTGAAGTCTTGATTCAAACATTATACAAGTTTCAAGTTTCCCATTTTTATTTACTACATGTGGGATGATTTAGTCAAGATTAACATAGCTATATCCCAGTATTTGTTTAGGAGTTTCTTGCTTTCAGAAATCCTTCCCGATGCTCTTATCCTGTTAATTCATGTCCCTCCAGATGTCATTCAAGATATTCCATCAAAATGCAATCCATTGTTTAGTTGGCATTCCCCCTCCCACAGGTTATTTCAGATTTCTGACCTAGAAACTCTCCCCACCCATTGTAATTATTATTAATTGAATTATTTTGGTGGAAGATCTATGATGTTTGCTGTGGTCCCTACCATCTATCAATCTATCAGAATTCCTTAACTATTCACACACACAAAAAAAGAGTAGAAATACCATTGTGAGTTAATGTGGCCCTGAGGAACACTAACATCTAATGCCATGCATTTGAATAGTGTGGGTTGGCTACATATATCAGAGAAACTATCTCCATTCCATTTCTGCTACTTACTGGGATAGGGAAGAGATACTGATCATCTTGCTGCTTGCATTTCTACTCCCTGTTCCCCTCACACTATGAGTTATTATCAGATTCTGCACCTTTTTTTTTTCTTCAACAGAGTGGGAAATTGTTTTGGCAGTAAGTCAGTGGACACAAATGTTATGATGTTCAGTACCTCTGTGTACAATGTGTCAGGTTTTAGTTGTTATTTGCTACAATACATTTTAAACTCTTTCACAGTTGGGCTGTTTTATTCAGCAGTAACTACTGTAGTTTCTTAGCTTGACTACTAACAGTGACAGCAAGCTGTTTGTCACAGCTCAATTCCCCAACCTGGCACTTCAAGTGTAGATATGGGGTCCAGCTAGCAGAATAAACTCTGTAAGAATTTGTCTCTGTAACTCCCAGAGACAATCTTGTCCAGTCTCAGTTTTTCTGAGACCAAAAAAGAAAGAAGACTGATCCCTGCCACCACCGAGTGTAACTAAAAATATCAAATAAACCGTTTTCCATGGAAGAGATCACTTGGAATCCCCTCCCTGAGGCAAAGCTCTTCCCTGCCCCTCCGCCCCGCCCCAACCTCCATTTTGCTTGGAGTTGGGAAAACAAACAGAGATAATCTGCAGAGAACAATGGGGATCTGTTTCTCCTGGGTAACTTAGGCAGGTAGGTTTAAGGACACAAAAAATCAACCAATGCCCGTTAACCAAAACAAAAAGAAAGCACTTTTTATTATTAAAAGAAGACTATGGTTGCAAGCATAGTAAATGTCTGGATGTTAAAAACCATGGATTGAAATAGACTCAGGGAGAATCCCTGGGCTGTAATCCTTAGTTACAAAAGAGAAAAACAATTAACCAGCTCAGACATGATTTCCAAACCCCCGAACAGGGAAAACAATAAAACCTGATGGACTATCTAAACTTTTCCCTACTTATACATTACAATGAATTCAAGGAGTCTGTTCCTGAGAGAGTCCGTATCTCCTGCTACCTGGGGAAAAAACTGCTGCAGACCAAAAACAAAGGGGAAAAAACCCTCTTTTGGTTTGAAATTTCTTATCTGCATTTTGTTGACTGAATGCCCAAAGCACCCTCTTTCAGGTGCATCTCTAAAGTTGCATAACCCTTTCCTTGCTCTCCAGGTAAATCAGACTCTCCTTTGCAGCTCCTATTCATGACACACACCCCAAATCACAGCCAGTGCTGGAAGGTTGGTCCACACTGGCTATGATTTCTTCTCGAGGTCTAGGAGGTAACACAGTCAATGGTATACATGAACACTCTACTACACTACTGAATACATGAGAACTAAACAAACCACTTCCACATCTGTGGAATACAGTGACTGATCAAAGGGAGAGTTCTAAGTAGCTGAATCTGGAAATGCCGTTCTGGAGAGTGCATCAGCCACCTTGTTAAAAGCTCCTGAAATGTATTGTATATCGAACTCAAAGTCCTGGAGAGCCAAGCTCCACCAAAGAAGTTTCTTGTTAGTCTCCTTGATGGTGGGAAGCCACCTTAGCATGGAATGGTTAGTCTGCAGATGAAAGCGTCGTCCCCACACATATGGTCGTAGGTTCTCTAGAGCATCCACAATAGCATAGCACTCTTTCTCTGAGACAGACCATTGGCTTTCTCTGAGATTTTTTTGCTGAGAAACACGACAGGGCAAAGTTGTTGATTTGGCCCAATCTGCATCAAAACTGCCCCCACACCACACTCGGATACTTCTGTGGTGACAACAAAAGGCTTGTCATAGTCTGGGGCCCTTGGTACAGGGTCAGACATAAGGGCAGCCTTAAGCTAGTTAAAAGCTTCCTGGCATTTGCCAGTCCAATGGACTGCATTTGGGTTTTTTTTTTTTTTCTTGGTCAGGTCTGTTAGTGGTGTGGTGATCTCACTGTAGTGCGGTACAAATCACGTGTAATACCCGGGCAAGCCTCAGAAGGATTGGATTTGTTTCTTTGACTTAGGGATAGGCCAGTTTGGGATAGCCTTTACCTTAGCCTGTTGATAGTTCCTTGACTCACCTGGTGTCCAAAGTAAGTCACCCTGTTTAGGCCAATTTGACATTTTTTTGGCCTTAACTGTTAGCCTTGCCTCCCTTATGTGTTGGAAGACAGCTTGGAGGTGTTCTAAGTGTTCTGCCCATGTATCAGAGAATATGGCCACATCATCCAAATAGACCACTGCAAATTCCCCAAATCCAGCTAGTAGATTATCCACACGTCTTTGGAAGGTTGCAGGTGCATTGCACAGCCTGAAAGGGAGAACATTAAACTCAAACAGCCCTGCATGTGTAATGAAGGCTGACTTTTCCTTGGCTGCTTCTTCCAGGGGTACCTTGGAAGGGTACCCCTTGGTTAAATCTAGGGTGCAGATGAACTGGGCACACCCCAGTTTCTCCAGTAGCTCATCTGTGTGTGGCATTGGATAATTGTCTGGGCAAATTACAGCATTCAGCTTATGGTTGTCCATGGTAGTCCACTCAGAAGCAGATTTCTCCATCCAGTTTGGGAACTCGGACTACTGGAGAAGCTGATGCACTCTCCAAAGGGTGAATTACACCCATCTCTAGCATGTCCTTGACCTTCTCTATAGCCGCTTTGGCTGAAGGAGCCAGTCGGTAGGGTTGGGCCCTGACTGGACAAACATCACCTGTGTCAATGGAGTGACACACCCATTTGGTCCATCCTGGGGTGGCCGAGAACATTGGGGTGAACCTGGTGCACAGCTCCAAAATCTGCCGTCACTGCTCATGGCCAGGCTAATGGAAGGGCTCACCTCTTCTCCGCCTTTTCCTTTCTTGTTATAGTAGGCTCCCTTGGGCCACTTCTCTTGGGCAGTAAACTGAAGAACCTTTAAAAGGGAATAAAAGGGCTTCAGAGAATTAATGTGATATACCTTAGGCTTAAGGGCAGGGTCAGGAAATACTGTGAGTTAATTAACCACTCCTAGGCACTCTTGGACTATGAACGGTCCATCCCAGATGCTTCCATCTTTGTTGCCTGGAGCGCCTTCAAGATCATAACTTGCTCACCTACCTTGAAGGACTACTCTCTAGCATGCTTATCATACCAGGCCTTTTGCTCTTGCTGAGCATCCTGCAAGTTCTTTTGCATGAGAGTTAGAGAGTTTCTAATGGTATTTTGTAGGTTGTGCACAAAATCCAAAATGTTGGTTCCTGGAGGAGGGGTAGCCCTCCCCCATTGCTGCTTTACTAACTGCAAGGGGACCTTAACTTCGCAGCCATACATTAGTTCAAAGGGTAGGAATCCCAAACTGGGATCTGGGACATCTCTATAGGCAAACAGTAACTTCTGCAAAACCAGATCCCGGTCACTGGAGCGTTCATTCACGAATTTGCGTATCATGGCTCACAAAGTCCCATTAAATCTTTCCACCAGGCATTTGTTTGATTGTGGTAGAGGGTAGCAACTGGGTGTTTCATCTCATGAGCTTCCCAGAGGCATTTTATGGCCTCTGACAGGAATTTAGTCCCTGAATCCATGAGGATCTCTGACAGCCAACCTGCCCTGACAAAGATATCTGTGCTTGGCACACGTTCCTGGCCATAGTGCTCTCTAGAACCACTGCTTCAGGCCATCGGGTGGCAAAATCCTCAAGAGTAAGTATGAACTGTTTCCCTCTGGAGGTCTTTTTAGGGAAAGAACCCATAATATCCATAGCTACACACTGGAATGGGATCTCTATTATGAGGAGGGGATGGAGAGGTGCCGTGCCCTGGTCTTGGGCCTTCCCCACCTGCTGGCAAACCTCACAAGTCCGAACGTAGCCCGCCACCTCCTCGCCCATTCCCTCCCAGTAGAATGGCTTTCCCAACCTGTCTTTAGTTCTGTTCACCCCAGCATGGCCACTTGGGTGATCATGGGCCAAGCTGAAGAGCTTTTCCCGGTACTTAGTTGGAACTACCAACTGTCTCTGAGGATGCCAGTCCTCCTTGTGCCCATGAGAAGGAGACTCGTGGTATAAAAGTCCTCTTTCTACCACCAAGCTGGAACTGTTAGAAGAGCTGAGAAGTGATGGATTGCTGCTGGTTGCCATCCAAGTTCCCTTGAGGCTCTCATCTGCTTCCAGCTCTGCCTGGAATTGCTCTCTCAATGCTAGAGAAATCAGTTCCTCACTGGGTTGTGGATTTGGGCTTGGTCCCCCCTGGAAGTGATGCAGGTATCTCTACTGGTGGGGAATCACTTTCTGCTGGTTCATTGGGTTGCGTTGCAAGCTCAGGCGGGGCCTCTTGCACAGATTAAGCTGCTGCTGCAGGCTTCCGTAGTGCCCTCTGCAGCTGGTTCTGATCCTGGCACTGGCTGCTTCATCAGTTCCAGCTCTTGGGCTGGTTCCACCTGGAGTTCAGGAACTGGATCCACTGCTGCTGTTGTAGTCGCTGGTCTGGGGTCTGGCTCCGTCACCTCCATCTGGGTCTCCGGTGCTGGGGTGTCTGGATGTACAAACTGGTCCCTGGTAGGAGGCTCAGGAATGGCTTTAGGTGTGGAGGCCTGCTTAGCCTCTGGGACTGTTTTACATGGTTGGCTTGGTCTTCTCCCACCAACATAGGAATGGGGTCGTCATCATAGACTGCAAAAGTCCAAGTTCCTGACCAGTCCTTGTACTTAACTGGTAACTCGGCAGTAGGCAGGTCAAAAGGATCTGCCTTTAAGGGTTGAATGGTGACTCAGGCTTCTGGGTCAATGAGTTTGGGGGGGATGGATGGATCACTGACACCAGTGCTCCAGTGTCTCTCCATGCAACAACCTCCCTTCTGACCCACACTCATAGTCTCCCTTTGCTGTAGGGGAATCCATGAGGCATCTGGACCTGAGGTTTCTTAGAGTGACCCCGGTGTGATGAGCTGCAGTCTGTTGGTGCTCTTGGGACAGTTGGCCTTTCCATGCCCTGATTCATTACATTTAAAACATTGCCGACTGGCGTATTACTGGCAAGAGGTGGGTTGCCAGAGGATAGGATGGAGGGCTGGGGAAATGCCTGTGGTGCATAGGGACCTTCCTGCAAGGTGCATTCTTGGATGACACCCTGTTGTGTGATGCCATCTCTGGGAGCCCTTTCTGAAACTCCCTTGACTGTCTTATTTTCCTCCATCACCTCCATCCACCGGGCTCCTATATATCCTGCCTCTGTTCTATCCTTAGGGTTACCATCTCAGATGTATCTTCGGAGCTCTGATGGAAAAGCTACATGTTTTTCTTGTCTGCCAGGCTCCCACGCATATTCCTTCAGTTTAAATTAATTTTAGACAGGCTTTCCATGCTTTCAAAAGTTATGACATCTTATTAAAAGTCATTCAAACTTTCTGAACTAGCACTAATGTTTTGTTTTTAAAAGTAAATTTTCTCTCAAGAAAGTCTAACATAAGAACATAAGAATTGCTGTACTGGGTCAGACCAAAGGTCCATCTAGCCCAGTAGCCTGTCTGCTGACAGTGGCCAGCGCCAGGTGCCCCAGAGGGGGTGGACCGAAGACAATGATCAAGCGATTTGTCTTGTGCCATCCTTCTCCAGCCTCTGACAAACAGAGACCAGGGACACTATTCCTACCTGCTGGCTAATAGCCTTTTATGGACCTAACCTCCATGAATTTATCTAGCTTCTCTTTAAACTCTGTTATAGTTCTAGCCTTCACAGCCTCCTCTGGCAAAGGAGTTCCACAAGTTGACTATGCACTGTGTGAAAAAGAACTTTCGCTTATTAGTTTTAAACCTGCTACCCATTAATTTCATTTGGTGTCCTCTAGTCCTTATATTATGGGAACTAATGAATAACTTTTCTTTATTCACCCTCTCCACACCACTCATGATTTTATATACCTCTATCATATCCCCTCAGTCTCCTCTTTTCCAAACTGAAAAGTCCCAGTCGCTTTAGCCTCTCCTCATACGGGACCCGTTCCAAACCCCTGATCATTTTAGTTGCCCTTTTCTGAACCCTTTCCAAGGCCAAAATATCTTTTTTGAGGTGAGGAGACCACATCTGTACACAGTACTCAAGATGTGGGCGTACCTAGTTTTATACAGGGGCAGTGAGATATTCTGTGTCTTATTTTCTATCCCTTTCTTAATAATTCCTAACATTCTATTTGCCTTTTTGACCGCCGCAGCACACTGTGTAGACGTTTTCAGAGAACTATCCACGATAACTCCAAGATCTCTTTCCTGATTTGTCGTAGCCAAATTAGCCCCCATCATACTGTACGTATAGTTGGGGTTATTTTTTCCAACGTGCATTACTTTACACTTATCCACATTAAACTTCATTTGCCATTTTGTTGCCCAATCACTCAGTTTTGTGAGATCTTTTTGAAGTTCTTTTCAGTCTGCTTCTGTCTCGACTATCTTAAACAGTTTAGTATCATCCGCAAAGTTTACTACCTCACTGCTTGCCCCTTTCTCTAGATCATTCATGAATAAGTTGAATAGGATTGGTCCTAGGACTGACCCTTGGGGGACACCACTAGTTACCCCTCTCCATTCTGAAAATTTACCATTTATTCCTACCTTTGTTTCCTGTCTTTTAACCAGTTCTCAATCCATGAAAGGACCTTCCCTCTTATCCCATGACAATGTAATTTACACAAGAGCCTTTGGTGAGGGACTTTGTCAAAGGCTTTCTGAAAATCTAAGAATACTATATCTACTGGATCCCCCTTGTCCACGTTTGTTAACCCCTTCAAAGAACTCTAATATATTAGTAAGACATGATTTCGCTTTACAGAAACCATGTTGACTTTTGCCCAACAAATTATGTTCTTCTACATGCCTCACAATTTTATTCTTAACTATTGTTTCGACTAATTTGCCCGGTACCGACGTTAGACTTACCGATCTGTAATTGCCGGGATCACCTCTAGAGCCCTTTTTAAATATTGGTGTCACGTTAGCTGTCTTCCAGTCAGTAGGTACGGAAGCCGATTTAAGGGATAGATTACAAACCACAGTTAACAGTTCTGCAATTTCCCATTTGAGTTCTTTTAGAACCCTTGGGTGAATGCTATCCGGTCGCGGTGATTTGTTCACGTTAAGTTTTTCTATTTGTTCCAAAACCTCCTCTAATGACACTTCAATCCAGGACAGTTCCTCAGATTCATCTCCCACAAAGGACGGTGCAGGTTTGGGAATCTCCCCAAAATCCTCAGCCATGAAGACTGATGCAAAGAAATCATTTAGCTTCTCCGCAATGGCTTTATCGTCCTTGATTGCTCCTTTAGTATTTCGTTTGTCTAGGGGACCCACTGGTTTTTTAGCAGGCTTCCTGCTTCTAATGTACTTAAAAAACATTTTGCTATTGTTTTTTGAGTTTTTGGCTAGCTGTTCCTCAAAATCTTTTTTTGCTTTTCTTATTACAGTTTTATACTTAATTTGACAGTGTTTATGTTCCTTTCTATTTATCTCACTGGGATTGGATTTCCATTTCTTGAAAGATGCCTTTTTGTCTCTCACTGCTTCTTTTACATGGTGGTTAAGCCACAGTGACTCTTTTTTAGGTCTCTTAGGGTATGTCTACACTACAAAGTTAATTCGAAATAACAGCAGTTATTTCAAATTAACTTTAATAGCGTCTACACAGGCAAACCGTTATTTCGAAATAAATTTGAAATAGTGGAGCCCTTATTTCGAATTTGATAAACCTCATTCTATGAGGAGTAACACCAAATTCGAAATAGCTATTTCAAATTAAGTGCTGTGTAGACACTTAATTCGAAATAGAGGGCCTCCAGCCCTTCCCAGGGAGCCCTGGTGGCCACTTTGGGCACAACCAGGAAAACTTATTCTCCTCTCCCCCAGCCCCGGAGCCATTAAAGGGGTAGACCCTGGCCACAGTGCCTGTGCCAGCTCCAAGCCTGCCAGCCCAGAGCCAGCAGTGGCCACCGGGGCCCCTGACCCAGTGGCCCCAAAACAGAAGCCAGCAAGCCACTGGCAGCCAGCCCTCCACCACTCCCCAGGAGCAGTCTGCCAGCTCCCAGGAGCCTGACAGGGGCTGGAGAAGGTAGGCGCCTTCCTGGTCCAGGGTGGAGATCATGGCCCTTATTCAGGTTTGGGGGGGGATGCCCCCAACGTCCATGATCTCCACACTAGACAGAAGCATGCAGCCGTCTATGGCAGGATAGCTGCCAGCCTGGCCACCAAAGGCCACATGCGAACCCAGGAGCAGATTTGCATGAAAGTCAAGTTGATCTGGCAAGACTCCCAACCCTGAGGCCTGAGCTTCCCCTTCCCCTTCTTCCTCTTGCTTCCCCCTTCCAGCTCCCTCCTCCCAGGTTTCCCCCTCCCCTCTTCCACCCTCTCTCTTCCCCTCTCCCACCTCCTTTTCCCAGTCTCCCCAGAGGTTCATCTCCCCCAGTTTTGTTCAATAAACCCAGTTTCTATTTTTGAACATACATGTCTTTTATTTGACATCAGGAAGGGGGGCTAGGGAGGGGTAAGTGGAAGGACGTGAGGGAGGAATGGGGCACTGAGCCCCGGTGGGGAGGACTGGGAGGCTCTGAGGGCTCCTTGGGGTGGACGCTCTCCCTCAGGGCCTCCTGGATCCTGACAGCCCCCTGATGGACCCCCCAGATGGCAGCCTGCAGCAAGTGCAGCCGGGCTGATGGCAGCGACCCCACGAGACGCACCAGAATGCCCAGGGGCAGCTCTGGCTCCATGTGGCCAAGTGCTGTGGCATCCCGAGTGCAGGCACTCAGGGCACTCCAAGACAGGACTGCTTTGCTGTCCCTCATCGAGGTAGACAAGCAAGCGGGGAAACCTGAGAACTGTCTGTCCGGGGTTGGGGTAGGGTCCCTTTAAGCACGGAGCTCAGTTAGCCTCAGACAGCAGCCCCACATACTAAGTCCTAACCTGATGCCCTACCAGCACTGGTTCTGGCCAGCCTTAACTTCAGTTCAGGGTCCACTCAGTGTGGATGTGCTATTTTGAAATAACAATATGTTATTTCGAAATAGTTTTTGTGTATAGATGTGTTATTTTGAATTAGCTTAATTCGAATTAACTATTTTGAAATAAGTTAATCGAAATTAGACATACCCTTACTATGTTTTTTAATTTGGGGTATACATTTAAGTTGGGCCTCTATTATGGTGTCTTTAAAAAGTTTCCATGCAGCTTGCAGGGATTTGGTTCTTGCCACTGTGCCTTTTAATTTCTGTTTAACTAACCTCCTCATTTTTGTGTAATTTCCCTTTTTGAAATTAAACTCCATAGTGCTGGACTGCTGAGGTGTTCTTCCCACCACAGGAATGTTAAGTGTTATTATATTCATGGTCACTATTCCCAAGCGGTCCTGAAATAGTTACCTCCTGGATCTGATCCTGCACTCCACTCAGGACTAAATCAAGAATTGCCTCTCCCCTTGTGGGTTCCTGTACCAGCTGCTCCAAGAAGCAGTCATTTAAGCTATTGAGAAATTTTATTTCTGCATCTCTTCCTGAGGTGACATGTACCCAGTCAATATGGGGATAATTGAAATCCCCCATTATTATAGAGTTTTTTATTTTGGTAGCCTCTCTAATCTCCCTTAGCATTTCAATGTCACTATCACTGTCCTGGTCAGGTGGTCGACAATATATCCCTATTGCTATATTCTTATAGCAGTCTACCTTACATAGTAATGCAAAACAGTGCCCTGCACACTGGCTGTAGTCTACTGTCCTCCCTTTCCCCGCAGAGTTTTCCCCTAGTTTACATTTGGTTTACTTATGACAGTAGAAAAAGGGCTTTTTGTTCAATCCATTAATAAAGAGTTCTGGCAAACAAAAATCTAGATAAAGCTTTATCAGATCATAAGAAACTCATATTTATCATGCTGATTAATTTTCAAAATATTCAACTATAACAAAACTAAGTACCATCAATCATTGCCTGGTGCATAAATCTTCCTAGAAACATACCCTATCAATGTAACTTCACATGAAAGCTGGCTAATTTCTCTTTCCTACCACTTGAATGCTCTTATTGCCATGACAACTAACAAGCTTTCTAACTTTAGGTCAAGGTTGATTGAGCAAAGACAGTGTTTTGCAACCAGCTGATGTGCTTCCAAAGAGACATTAAGTAGAGCTTTTCTATCTTGTTAATGATGCATGCATTCATTACCCATTACATGGTGATATTAGTTAATGAAAGAATAAGTGCAATTGATTAAAGGTGCATCAAAGTGAGTAATTATTAATGTAGCTCTTTATGTTTCGTTTTTGCCATAATGAGTTAATGGACCATATTCTCTTCTGTCAAAGTAAATTCTGCCCAGGACCTCAGATGGTGGAACATCTACCAGTGTAGAGAGAAATTATGATGGAAAAAGGTACCTTCAATCTCTTCTGTATTGGGGTCCAAAAGCAGTATGTGCAGCTTGAAAAAATGGGGTTCTTTGTCTGGGAAGAAGTCATATTTAGGGCAACAGATGATGAACTGATTCAGAGTATAACCAATGCAAAATCCAGCAGGGAGGGGCGGCAGTGGAGCTCTCAGTAGACTGTAAAGTTCTGATCCTCCCCTTCCAAACATAATGAAGAAGGGTTTCAGTGAAAACACCAGTTGTCTTCTCCACTACACTGGTTAGTCTAACCCAAGGATATAGGCATCCCGTGACCTCCGGAGAATTCAATTCACACACTCCTGTGCCTTATTCTAAAGCCAGCCCCCTGTATTAGAATATACAGTAATCATAGGCTGGAGTGTTTTTAACTTCCTAAGAAAACACACTGGCTGTGTCTACATTGGCACCCTTTTTCGAAAAAGGGATGCTAATGAGACCAGTCGCAATTAAATCCGCGGGGGATTTAAATATCCCCGCGGTATTTGTATATTGCGCTTTTTCCGGCTGGGGCTTTGCCGGCAAAAGCGCCAGTCTAGACGGGGATCTTGCGGAAAATAAACCCTTTTCCGCAAGATCTCTTATGAGATCTTGAAGATCTCATAAGAGATCTTGCAGAAAAGGGTTTATTTTCCGCAAGATCCCCGTCTAGACTGGTGCTTTTGCCGGCAAAGCCCGAGCAAAAAAGCGGCACATGTAAATAAATACCGCGGGGGATATTTAAATCCCCCGCGGATTTGCAATTGCGACTGGTCTCATTAGCATCCCTTTTTCGAAAAAGGGTGCCAATGTAGACACAGCCACTCTATATCACATATTCCCAATTTCTCCTTCAAAACCTCATAATCTGTTGAGAAGTATAGTTGAGGCCACTTTTTTGTTCTGCAGCTAGGAGCTACAGAAATAAGGGAAATGGGATGGCACATGAATAGTGTGGATTCTCCTGCTCACGGTAACTTTTCCGTTTATCAGAGATTTCAGGGTCCATACAAGAAGCACAGTGAAATGCCAGGTATAACAAATTCAAGACCACATGGAAATTGCTGCTGAACCAGAACTTTAAAAGCTGCACTGGCTATGAAAAAATTAAGTTGAGTAGGTCACCCAGATTAACTACCCAATTGTATTTGCACTTGTTGCTGGAAGTAATTTTCATGCCTCTCACTTAAGTCAAAGGGATGCCAAAGAAATATATCGGTGCCTTGCAAATGGAAATAGGAAACATCTCTGATCTCAGCAACACAGCTATATTCAGAAATGACTTGCATCTTCCAAAACTGCCAGTCCTATGAGTGCTGTAGAGCATTTGTAGTTGTCAAGAATTTGGTACTTATTTTCCAAGGATGTGTGTGACGGGGCGCTCTGGTCCCACACTGTAGGTCAGCCTGTGGGCGGAGCCCAGCTGGCTGAGAGCATCCCTCCCCCATGGCCTTGCCAGGCATGCTCCCTGGTGAGCAGCACTATAAAAGGCCCTGAGACAGCTCACTCGGGGCATACCGCTGAAGGGGGAAGGACCTGCAGAGCCAGCTCCAGAGCCAGAGGAGCCCGTGCAGCCTGAACCAACATTGCTACAACACCCAGCAACAACCACCGCTGCCACCACAGCTCCGGCCTCGGAGCCAAGGGAGAGGTACAGTGGCAGAGAGATGCAAGGAGGTAGGAAGCAGTCCAGGGCAGGGAATGGCACTCCCTGGGTGCTCGGCAGGTTGTGGGGAGAAACCCCTTGCTGAGTAGGCAGTGGACCAAGCCACTTCCAATAGGGCCCTGGGCCGGGACCCGGTGGAATAGGAGGGCCCTATTGGAAGGTCCCCTATCCTCCCCCTCTGCAGCGTTCTGGAGCAGAGGAAGGCCCAAAAGCCTAATGACTAGGCTGCAGGGCCGTATTTACCCAATGAGGGGTGCCTTATAAGGACTGAGCCATAGGGCCAGACTAACGTTGACAGTGGGACATCAGGTATGCAGGCGCAGGCCATTGCTGTGTGGGCCCTGACAAGCAGACTTGCAGGGGACTTTAACGGGGAGACCCCGTCTGAGGGGGCCATGCCCCTCAACACTGTGAAAGAATACTGCTAGGTACCCCCTCAAGTTCTCTTGTTAGTACTCCTCTCCTACTTCGCCAGGGATTGCTGGACTAGATCCAAGGCACAAGAGATAGCAGAGGGGAAGAGACAGAGGAAAGACAGGGATGAGAGGCAACCTATACTGCCAGAAACATCAGAGAATGGCATTTTAAAAGGGAAAATTGGCCATTTGGGACCTGTATTCCAACATGTTAGATACTACATACATTCAGCTAGTGTTGAGCCCCCAGATGCTTTAGGCACTAAAGGGCATGTCTACACTAGGAAATTATTTCAAAATAACGGAATTTGATATAACTTCCAATTTAACAAAATTGAAATAGCATGTCTACACTACGAGGAAGCATTGAAATTAGTCAACTATTTTGAAATAGCTCATCCACACTGATTGGAGCCTGCTTCTGGACTTAGAGCCTTCAGAAGCACTCTGGGGAGGGCACCAAGAGGGCAGAGACTTCTCGTGGCTGCTTGGTCAGGCAAGCTGTGATGCATGCTTTTAGGGGCTACTCTCTATGGCCACATCTCACACACCATTCCTTCATTGCCTCCCCACTCGTGGGAGGAACAAAAGGGACACATTGTGTTTTGGTTGCCCTTGTGGATGCCACAGCACTCACAGCATAGAGCCAGGGCCACTGCAGAGCTGTGCTAGGCTCACGAGCCTTGTGCTGTTCCACATCAGCACATGTTGCTTCAGCAGGATGAGAACCAGCCTGGACTGCAGGCCCTGATCAATGAAGCCCTGGAGCTCCTGCTGCTGCAAATGCTCCTCAGTCCCCTGAATACCGCAGAATGCTGTTTCTGGTGGTGGGAGACCAGTTTGGACTGGTGGGACCACTCTGTCCTGCGGATATGGGATGACCATCAGTGACTGCAGAACTTCCACATGAGGAAAGCCACCTCTCTGGAGCTCTGCAAGTGGCTTGCCTCTGCCCTCAGGTGACAGGACATCCACATACAACCCACCATTCTTGTGCAGAAGCATCTCGCCATCAGTCTGTGGAAGCTCACCATGACGGACAGCTACCACTCTGTTGGGAACCAGTTTGGCCTGGGGAAATCCACAGTCAGGGCCATGCTCATACTAGTAGTGAAGGCCATCAACCAAGTGCTGCTATGGAGGGTCATCACTCTGGGGAATGTGGACATCATCGTTGATGGCTTTGTTGCCAATGACTTTCCCAACTGTATGGGAGGGAGGGGCATAGACCTCACACACAGTCCCATCGTGGCTCCCAACCACCTCAGACTACATCAACAGGAAGGGGTACTTCTCCATGGTGCTGCAGGCCCTTGTGGATCACAAGGGATGATTCACTGATATCAACGTCAAGTAGTCAGGAAAGGTGCACAACACCCATATCTTCCGGAACTCCTGCCTCTTCTGAATGATGCACACTGGCACTTTTTTCCTTCAGCCACACCCTCAGAGTCAGGGAAGTGGACATGGCCATCACCATCCTGGGCGACACAGCCAACCCCTTGCTCCCCTGCCTCATGAAGCCCTACACTGGCAGCCTGGACCACACCAAGGAGAACTCCAACGTCAGGCTGAGCAGGTGCCGCACAGTGGTGTAGTGTTCATTCAGCCATTTAAAGGAGAGGTTCAGGAGTCTGCTTGCCCATCTGGACCTCAGCAAACACAACATCCCCTTTGTGGTGGCAGCCTGCTGTATGCTCCACAACCTTTGCATGAACAAGAAGAGGGAGACATTTCTGCCGGGGCGGCGGGGGTGGGTGGGGGTGGGAGACAGAGGCTGAACATCAGGCCAGAGCATTTGAGCTGCTGAACATTAGGGCCAGCAGGAGAGCACATCAAGGGGCTGTGCTTATCAGGGAGGCCTTGAGGGAGCGTTTCAGCCAAGGCCAGCTGTGAGACTCTCCTCCATGCCTCTCCACAAGGGGTCCCTGCATTCCCTGTGTGTGCCTTTCCTCTCCCCCTGCAGAGCAAATAATAAAGCCTTCTTTTTTGAAACAGACTGTTTATTGGGGGATATACAACAGGGGAGGGGTTGGGGAAACAACCTGAAATAGGGGAAGAGCAGGGAGGAGGCTTCCGGGATGGGGCTGGTAGTGGTGCTTGCCTCCGGGTGCTCAGGAGGCTTCGGCTCCCTGAGAGGTCCCACTGCCCTGTATTCTGGGGCCCAGATGTCCTGTAAGGGGCTAGGAGGGGAAGCCATGGCGAGGGGCAGGGAGGTGGCTGGTGACCCACTCCATGTGCTCCATCACTGAGGTGAGAGAAGAGCACATGGCCTCATGCTGGCACCCCAGTTGGTCCCAGGCAGCCTTCCTCTGCTCCCAGTCAGCCCAGTGTTCCTCTCAGGTGGCAGCCTGCTCCTGGCACTCCTCCTCAAGCCCCCAGATGAAGGATCTGCCCCCATTTCAGGTCTTGTGGGTTCTTTTCTGCCTGTGGATCCCACGGAGTCATGCAGAAGATATGGGAGGTGGGGGACATGCCAAACTCACAGCTGTTCCAGTTGTGAAGGAAAATTACAAGGGCAGTCAAAACAGGAGACACTGTGTATGAAGCCTAGCCCTAATTTCTGAGCTGACACCAAAGATTTCGGTTCAGATGATGGTGATGTGCTTTCAGCAAGGCCATATGTTGCCTAGACAGTGGGCACTTTCCAGCAGGGACATGCATGTCCCAGGAGAGTATTGCTACACCCATGGCCTGGGGATAAGCAGGCATGGGAAAGTGCCAGCCAGGCCAGGGTCCTGTGGGTGCTAAGGGAGGGTGGGGCAGCTCAGCTTCCTGCTGGCTCCAGGATCAGGAGCTAGTCCTGGCTGGTTGGCTGGCCTCCTCCTCCTCTTCCTTCTCCTCAGCATTGTCCACCACCCTGCCCTCCTGGAGGCTGATGCTGGTCATATCTTGGACAGACTCCATGATGACAGGGGTTTGGGGGAGATGGCATCCAACAGGTCAAAATAGCAGCAGCTGTGCAGTGCTGCCCCAGAGCATCTGCTCTACTCCCTGGTCTTGCGGTAGGCCTGCTGGAGCTCCTTAATCTTCATCGGGACTTGGTCCAGGGTCTGGTTGTGGCCTTTCTTGGCTAGGGCTGGTGGTGATCCAGATGTAGACCTCTGCATTTCTCTTTCTGGTGCAGAGATCCTGGAGGTTGGTCTCCTCCCCACAGACCTCTATGACACCAGTCCAGGCTGGAGCTCTCGTGTCCCTGGCCAGTGGCAGCCGAGGGAGCAGCAGAAGTGCTGACAGCCATGGGAGGCTCTATGGGAGCATTGGGGTCAGTTGTGGCGCCTTCATTTGCTGCTGTCTTGCACATGGCTCTCACTGCTTTCCAACGTGTGAGAAGCCTTTCTCCTGCTGCCTGGAGTTTTAAGCTCCACAGGAGAAGGGGAGCAGTGGAGATGCTAGGTGTGGCCAGAGAGGTCAGAACTGCAACTGTGAGAGGCCTCTGGAGGCCCATTATTTTGAATTAGCAGCAGTGGAGCATCCACACTACCACTATTATGAAATAACTATTTCGATATTAGCATTATTTCCCAAGGAAAGCAAAAGTACGGATTTCAAAATAACCAGCTCCTTATTATGAAATAATGGGCTTGGGAGTGTGGATGGTCCACTTATTAATTTGACCTAAGGGGGTTATTTCAAAATAACTCCCTAGTGTAGACTAGGGCTATGGGTCTGTTTCCCTCTGTGAAGATTCTCAGGAGCCTATATTTGAGAGGCTGGGAATGGGCACTCCTAAGTCCCTGAGGAATTTACAAAAATAGGCAAGCTCCAAGTATCTCTACTGGATCAGCTTCTAAAGGCAAGATAGGGGCTGTAGATGGTTTAGCTTCCCGGAGGGGTTCCTCCTCCTCCAGGTAAGTGGGCGACTCCGCCCCACTGCACTGGCCCTTTAAGTCAAGCCCCAAGTCACTAGTCCGTTTCCGGCCTTTCTTCAGGTGGGCGGCACACAAACAAAGTCGGCTTATCTATATACAGTCCCGGTCCTAGTTCAGGGAGGTGGAAACTCAGAGTCCGCTTATGGCTAGGCCAACCCCTGGTTCAGGGCGTGGCAGCACATAAACAAAGTCTGTTTAAGGATAGGCCAGGCCCTGGTACAGGGTGTGGCAGCAAGCAAACCCAGTTAGTTTATAGACGGGCCAGGCCCTGGTTCAAGATGTGGCAATGAACACACACAGCAGGTTTGGGGGCTCCTTGTTCAGGAGGGGTGCAGGCTGCCACCTGGTAGGTGGGTGGCAGGGGGGGCACAGCCCACCCACTCCAGTGCGCCCCAGCCCAGGGCCCTAGGAGCAGCAGTGCAGGCTGCTACTGGCTCAGTGGGGGCTCCAGCCTGAAAAGCACTGGCCTTGGGTCCTTTAACAGCCCCCACTAACCCCTGGGCCACTTTCCATCTCCCCCTCAGCCGGTACCTGGGTTTCTGGCGGCACAGGCAGGGAGTCCAGGGTGGTCTCTTCCCACTGGGATCCTGGGGGTCCGGTCTAGTCCTCCGCTGCTTGCAGGTCCGCAGGGCTCAGCCAGTCTTCTGGTGCAGGCAGAGTCAGGTGGCTGGGGCAGCCCTTAGGGTCAGGCTCTGTCGTGGTCTTGGGCTCAGCCTCCAGCCTTGGCGGCAGCAGCAACAGTCTCTCCCAGTTCCTGGGCATGGGCTGGGGCACAGAATCAGGCTGGCCCTCTGGGTCCTCTGCAGGGTCTGATATGGTAGGTGGGCCGGGCCAGGCCTCGGCCTCCCAGGCAGGGAGTAGGTAGTCGGCCTCTGGCTCAGAGCGGGTTGGAGGCCTAGGCCAGGCCTCTGGTTCCAGGCCCAGGCCAGGCCCTGAGCAGGCCTCTGGTTCCTCTGCAGGCTCAGCCCTGACTAAGTCCACAGGCTGGGCTTTTATAGCCCTAGGTCTGCCCCCTGACTTCCTGTCAGGTGTCTGGGCAGGGTCAGGCTCAGCCCAACATGGTGGCCAGAGGGGTTCCTCTTCCTCCGGGTCAGTAGGTGACCACTCCGCCCCACTACAGGTGTACTCAGAAAGTGTCTAAACCTGTGCAAAATACGCAAGAAGAAATTGTGGAACTCTTACTCCCATGGTTAAAGTTCTCACAGAAGTTCAATTATCCCCTATGATGTGGTTCAGGGATTTGAACTTGAGTCTCCTACAGGCTAGATGCCCACCCTAACCAGCAGAACTGAAGAGTCTTCTCAGCTTTGCCTGGCTCTAATGAATAGTTAAATAATTATACACTGTTGAACAGCTTTAACAGGAGAAATTAAAAGATGCCTGCTCTCAAAGGGTATGTCTACACTTGCACCCTAGTTCGAACTAGGGATGCAAATGCAGGCATTCGAAATAGTCAATGAAGCAGGGATTTAAATATCCTGCACTTCATTAGCATGATCTCACCTCAAAAAATGAGGAGTAACGTTAGTTCGAACCAAGGGGTTTGGTTCGAACTAACGCATCCCGGCGCACACTTCCTGGTTCGAATCAGCTGTGATTTGCACTAGCACACCGGTGAGATCATGCTAATGAAGTGTGGGATATTTAAATCACCGCTTCATTGACTATTTCGAATGCCTGCATTTGCTTCCCTAGTTTGAACTAGGGTGCAAGTGTAGACATACCCAAATACACCATAGCCTATTGGTTAAGCCAGGCTGTTGAGACACTCAAATTCAATTCCCCATCAGACAGAAAAGACACTTGAACCCAGCTTTCCCATAGGTTAGGTGAGTGCTAGACCCACAGTGCTAACTGCTATTGCATGAGAGCACCCGTTGTGAATCCTACACCTCACCTTTTGTTCAGTGATGGGCAGGAGACATAGCAAATTAAATCACAGCTTAAGCTAGGACAAACGGTAAGGAACCTGAAAATAAACCGAGGAAGCATGGCAGTGTGTCATATGTCTGTTGGCATCAAATCCTTATAGATGTTGAGTTTGCATGTAGGAACAGACACCGTGTTAATAGCACCTTAGCTTTATAATCGTGGGTTGCTTCTTGGAATGAAGAGCTAGGTCAAAAGGTTGGACTTAGTTTCAATGTGTACAAAGAGTAAAAATAACAAATGTGATAAAAGCCTGCGACTTACATTGGCTTTGTTTTGCTGGGTTGTGCAATAGTTTAATCAAAGACAAATTTCTGGCCTACATTTATTTCTGACTTTCAGATTATAGATGTCTAGTTGTTCTTAAGACATTGACAGAAGCAGAGTTAGCCCTCTTCTTCTGGGTACAGGAAATACAGTTGCACGCACTGAACACAGGGACTTGCAGGCTATAAGGGTTATGTCAGCTGCGGAGAATTAATTAATTTCCACAGAATGCTATAAGAAGGATGTGCTGTAGGAAGCTGGGTTGCTTACTCTAGCTGTGAGCACAAGGTTGGAAGGGCCTGTAAGAATTGGGGTAGAATGGGTCTCTGAGGGTGTCTACACTGCACCCTAAACTTGAAATAAGATACGCAATTTGTGCTACACAAATTGTGTAGCTTATTTCGAGTCTATTTCCAAATAGGCTATTTTGAAACTTAGTGCTGTCTACACAGCACCAAATTTTGAAATAGAACACTATTTCGAGACATCCCTTATCCCGAGGTTTACAGGGATGCCAAAATAGCGCGTCCGCTATATATTTCGAAATAGCGGATGTGTTCAAAAGACGCAGGGTAACTATTTCAGGATACCTCTTGTATCCAGAAATAACTTTGATATGTGGCTTTACCCTGACTTTAGCTGAAATTAGTCATAGTTTATACATTCATGCTTTCATTCCTGGCTGAGGGAAGTCCTATTGTATTCATGTTTTGCCTTTAAAGGGGTAGGAGTTTTCTGTGTATTTTCAATTTAGTTTTACAGTGAAGCATACAACAATGGTGTTTAAATTACAGTCTGTGCACCATGAAGAATAATAGATTTGTTGCAGCCCTGTTATGAGGCCTGATGATCAACTGTAATTTAATTAAGCCATTCAAATACCATAAAGACTTGAGTTGTGTGAGATGCCTGCTTGTGAGTGTACAGGTGTCCTATGTAGGAGCTTACCTGACACGTGGCTCTCCATATCTTTAAAAATCAACTGATTGGGCACAAACCCTCACGATTATTTATTTAAATATGCACTTTTCAGTAACAAACAAAAAAGGTGATTGTATTATAAATATTTCAGGAAAAATGTTGAACATCATGGAGAGAAAAAGGGGAGGGGAGCATGAATTTTCCTTCCAATAAAGATTAGGCATGAGTACCATGACAAAAAACCACATAATTAATAAGCAAGACTATAAGGTTATGTCTACACTAGGAAATTATGTTGAAATAATTAAATTCAAAATAATAACTCCCGAAATGACTATTTTGAAATAAGCTTATTTCCCGAGGAAAGTACAGTTTTCAAAATAACCAGCCTATTATTTTGAAATAACAGGCTTAGTGTTGGGGTGCTCCGCTTGTTATTTCAAAATAAGGGGGGGGGAGTATTTCAGAATAAATCCCTAGTGTAGACTAGGGCTAAGATAGCCATGAGTAGAATGAGAGGGGTTACAACTGGGTGAAATTGCTTCTAGGAGATGAAAGGGAAACTCTGTAGAATAGTGATCCAAGGTAAATGAAAGGAAACATATTAGTCTCATTAGAGAAACAGGGAACTGCAACGGATTATACTAAGATGATGTTAACAAGAACTGTTCTGCAGTTTTAATAAGCAGTGCAAGGTATAAGCAGATTAAAATAAGTATATAGTAGTGGGTTTTAGTACTAGATAATAATTATGAGCATGCAAAATGCATTAGCATTGTTCACAGGAGGTAAAGGACAAGGTAGCAAAACCAGGGCATAGAAAAATATAAAAGAATAGCTTCTAGCAAACTATGTCATTAGATGCAGGAGCATGGTAGGCAGTTAAATGAAAGATGAATTTCATTTCAATGAAGGCTGACAGAGTAGAGAAACCCTTCTAATTATGAATCAGGAATGGACAGGAATTCTTTTATAACTCAAGCAACTATTATGGTTTCTGGTTATTCAGTAAAGTAATATGACATTTCCTTAGCAATATTAATACTCATCTAGGGTAAATTAATAATGAGTAAAGATTGAAAGATTCAGCTCAGTTTGAATGCTTTTCTGAAGCTTTCCTAATGAACTTGTAAAGCATGTTGTTTGTAGATATTGAGCTTGAAATCCTGTGAGAACAGGATCCTATCGTGACAATAAGATTAAAATCATTAGACTCAACATGGCTGCTACATAACTGAGTCACAGAAGCTATGTATACATCTAAACAAAATGTGGGAAAAAAATGACTAAGTGTCCAAGATCAAAATAAGTGTATTTCCTAATGGAATTCACTTCCTATGAAGACCAAAGAAAGGAACATAAACTATGGCAGGTAAAAAGTAAGATGGGTGGGGTGAAATAGAAGCTTACAGGAGAAAGTGACAAAGACACTGCCCTTGAAGCAGAAAGGGTGCCCTGAAGAGACAGGGAGAGATCTCTAGGCTCATTGCATAGGGATGCTTAGCCAAAATAAAGCAAGCAACCAGTCTTCTTTTGGCTTATGCACTGTGAACCCTAATATATATTTATAAAGAGAAAATGAACTTGACAGTTTTTCATTTGATATAATAAATTGTTTTGCTTGTACTGTACTCAGCCCAATTTACTATTCTTCACTCATACATGAAGTTTCTCATGTTATACATAGTGATTGAACAGATAGATGGAAGAAGATGGTAATTTTCCAGGCAAATATATGCATTTGGACTATTCATTTATGAAAATTAAAATTGTATTATTGATATTGGAAACAAAAGGGTTTCATTTTCATCTATAAGTCACTTTTTGGGGAGAAGTCTTTTGATGCTGTTAAGAAAACAAGTTAAATTATTTGGAGCACAGTATAAAACTCATTGCTAGCAGTAGGGAAAACATTTAAAAGACTTATAGAAACCAAGGCTGTAATAAAGAACTAATTGTCATGGCAACCATAATACCAAACTAGGTCCAAAATTATTAATTATTTACTAGTTGTAGTTGTTTTTCTGTTGTATATTTATGTGGTGGTTGGTTTGTTCCTTAACTAAAGTAATTACAGTTTTTCAGTAACAGGCAAAGGAGGAAATAATTTATAATACCAGAAGCAGTTACAGTTTGCCTAAATAATCCTACAGAAAACTGGTTTTGTTTTTGCTTAGTAGCTGGGCAATTTTTTGTTTTATTATTTAATAGACTAGAATAACATTATCTTTATTCTGGTTCCATAAATTGCAAATGGAACAGAGGAAAAATGCTGACCTCAAGACTTTGTACTGAAGGGAAGTGTTTTGTGAAATGAAGAAAAGAGGAGAGAAATGTTTAAAGAAAGATGATAAAAAAAATCCATTTTGTACCTTGCCATAAAGCAGAACGAAGATCATGGTATGCTAAGGGCTTTGCTATGGATTTAGAGCATAACTCTGTCAATTCTAAACAAATGCCCTCAATGCCCACGCAGGTCACTGAAAGCTGAATGTGTTGAGCCCCTTGTGAGACTGGCTTAGGAAAGCTTCAGGCCATGGTAGGGGAGGTGCACTACTCAGCAGCAGTTTTTGAGGCAGATACATTGTTTCTTTGAGCAATAACATAACAAAGTTGTTACAAACTTTGGCCAGAATGTGGCTCTCTAAGAACAAATGTGGAAGGTGCCAAGGGCCCTCTGCTGTTGCCAGCCACAGTCATGGCCTTTGCTCTCCCAAGGCACACAAAGAGCTGGGGGAGACTTTGGTTACTGCTGATACTAGGCTCCTTAAAGGGAGGAGAAATCACTAGAAGCAGAGCCAAAGTCAGCTCTAGGGATGGAAAGAGAGAGAGTTAAAGCAATTCCTGGTCCAATGTGCCCATCCCCACAGGTTCCAGAAGTACTGTACTAGAATTTGGGCAGAATTTCTTTGGAAGAGATTGCTGGGGTGATGTATCCTTTGAACCTTCCTTTCTGCTCACCACCTTAAAACCATAGTAGAGCTGCTGAACATGATAGTCTGTGATACCCTTTCACAAAGGTTCATACTGCTGGCTGGTTATGGAAGAGCAGGCAAAGCCAGGATTCCAGCCCTTGTATTTTTTGCTTTAGTAGAATCTCAGCATATCAGGGGCTATGCTTTCTGAGTCTTCATTGAATAGGAAACTAAGGAATAGGATTTTGCTGATCTTTTGCACAAGGAAGAAGGTTCTTGACACTCTTTCCCCTCCTCTTTTGAGCAGCCATAGTCTGGGCCTTTTCCTAATTCTGCTGTAATTGCGGGGATTTTTTTCAACTGATTTGAGTTATTTTGAATCAAGCTAAGAACTCCCTAAATAAGGAGTCAATTTATAACATTCCAGGATCCTGGCACATTAGATAAATTGATTCATGTAGATTTAAGTAAAAGTAAAAGGGAAAAACCTTTAACCCCTTATAACACATTTCAAGTGAATGCTTTGAAGGTAAAGATGATCCATTATGAATACCTTGTATTTGACAAGAACATTGTTTATTACTTAGATCTGCTGGATAACATCATTTGCGTATTTTGCTGCCCTTTGCACATAACAGAATGTACTAACAACAGAATGCAGAAAACACGATTTTGCTAGAACTGGTACAGACATCCAAAGATAACAGAATGATGAACGAATGTGACTGTCATTTTGCTTACCACAAAATCAGAGTGCTCTCTTGCTGGCACTAAGAAGTGAAAACAAGTTTGTCTTGTAGATGGGAAAGGAAGAGTGAAAAACTAATAGTAAGTGAAGATGATACTGAAAGAGAAGATGGAAAGAGGATGAAACCAATGGAAAAGGATGGTATAATTAATGTATTGGAGAAGATTTCTTGCTTGCTTGAGAGCTGTCTTTCTTTCTACCCACTTGCTCATCCACGGTCACAATCTAGCCCTACGCATTTGTGTACTTGAATGAACTAATTTGTGTAATTAGGGCAAAAATCCTTCCAAAAGTTCATGTAAGGTGGGTGACTTTCCATGTGAAAGAAGCAAAATCAAAGAGAAGACAAAACAATCAGAGGAGAATACTGGAAGAAGCAAGGGACACTACAAGGTGAAGAACTGCATAGGTTTCTGATCCAAATGGCACTGAAGACAACAAATGTCTACATTACAGCAGTCTATCTTCACTTGCTTATGGGCAGCAGCACTACCTAGAAGCTCTGTAAATTTATGTGCAGCAGCTCTGCTCATGGCATTGGAAAAGGTTCAGAAAAGGGCAACAAAAACCATTAGGGGTTTGGAACGGGTGCCATATGAAGAGAGATTAAAAAGACTGGAATTTTCACCTTAAAAAAGAGGAGAGTAAGGGGGATATGATAGAGGTCTATAAAATCATGACAGGTATGGCGAAAGTGAATAAGGAAAAGGTACTTACTTGTTCCCATAACATGAGAACTAGGGGTCATCAAATGAAATTAATAGGTAGCAGGTTTAAAACAAACAAAAGGAAATATTTCTTCATGCAGCACATAGTCAACCTGTGGAACTCCTTTCCAGAGGATGTTGTAAAGATCAGGACTTTAACAGGGTTCAAAAAAGAACTAGATAAATTCATGGAGAATAGGTCCATCAATGGCTATTAGCCAGGATGGGTAGGAGTGGTGTCCCTTGCCTCTGTCAGAGGCTGGAATGGATGACAAGAGAAGGATCACTTGATGATAACCTGTTCTATTCACTTCCTCTGGGGCATCTGGCATTGGCCACTGTTAGGGTATGTCTACACAGCAAACTTATTTCGAAATAACAGCCCTTATTTCGAAATAACTTTCTTAGCATCTACACAGCCAAACCGCTATTTTGAAATAAATTCAAAATAGCAGAGTGCTTATTTCAAATTTGGTAAACCTCATTCTATGAGGAATAACGCCAAATTTGAAATAGCTATTTCAAAATAAGTGCTGTGTAGACACTTATTTCAAAATAGGGGCTTCCAGTCTTCCCAGGGTGCCCTGGTGGCCACTCCAGCCTCAACCAAGAACACTTCTCTCCTTCCCCCCTTCCCGGAGCCCTTAAAGGGGTAGACTCTGGCCACAGTGCCTGTGCCAGCTCCAAGCCTGCCAGCCCAGAGCCAGCAGTCACTGCCCCTGACCCAGTGGCCCCAAAACATGAGCCAGCAAGCCACTGGCAGCCAGCCCTCCACCACTCCCCAGGAGCAGTCTGCCAGCTCCCAGGAGCTGCCAGGGCCCGGAGAAGGTGGGCACCTTCCTGGTCCAGGGCGGAGATCATGGACCTTATTCAGGTTTGGGGGGGATGCCCCCAACGTCCATGATCTCTGCACTAGATGGAGGAACGCAGCTGTCTATGGCAGGATAGCTGCCAGCCTGGCCACCAAAGGCCACATGCGAACCCAGGAGCAGGTTTGCATGAAAATCAAGTTGGTCTGGCGATACCCTCACCCCTGACCCCTGAGCTTCCTCCCTTCTTCCCTTGCTTCCCCTTCCAGCTCCTCCTCCCAGGTTTCCCCCTCCGTCTCCCATCCTCTCTTCTCCCTCTCCCGCCTCCTTTCCCCAGTCTCACCAGAGTTTCATTCCCTCCCCCCCTCCAAGTTTTGTTAAATAAAGAGAGTTTGTATTCATGAAAATACGTGTATTTTATTTGACATCAGGAAGGGGAGTTAGGGAGGGGTAAGTGGAAGGACATGAGGGAGTAATGAGGCACAAACCCCCAGTGGGGCACACCAGGGAGGCTCTTAGTGCTCCTCAGGTAGAAGCTCTCCCACAGGGCTTCCTGGATACTGACAGCCGCACAATGGACCTCCCAGATGACAGCCTGCAGAAAGTGCAGCTAGGCTCACAGCAGTGCATCCACGAGAAGTACCAGAGTGCCCAGGGGGAGCTCTGGCTCCATGTTGCAGAGTGCTGATGTGTCCCAAGTGAGGGCAACCAGAGCACGCCGAGACAAAATGCTTTGCTGTCCCTCATCGAGGTAGGCAAGCAAGCAGGGAAACCCGAGAACTGGCTGTCTGGGGGGGTTCCTTTAAGCACGGACCTCAGATAGCCTCAGGCAGCAGCCCCACACAGTAAGTCTTGACCTGGTGCCCAGCTGGAACTGATTCCGGCCAGCCTTAAATGCGATTCAGCGTCCACTCAGTGTGGACACGCTATTTTGAAATAGCAAAATGCTATTTCGAAATGCATTTTGTGTGTAGACGCGTTATTTCAAAATAAGCTATTTTGAAATAACACTGTAGTGTAGACATACCCTCTGAAAACAGGACACTGGGTAGATGGACCTTTGGTCTGACCCAATACAGCCATTTTTATCCCACTTGTAGTTCTATCTTTGACATGTCTCTCATGCCAGGATTTGTGAAGAGGTCCTTGTAGAGCAGCCTGCAGCTGTCTTATTCAGTTCCTGTTCCAACTGCTTACAGGGCTATTTTATGCTGCTCCAGTCTTTTTGCCAGGCCTTAGGCTAGAGTGGGTGAGAATCTCATTCCAGGAGAGCAGGAAAAAGGGTTCACCGTGTATGGCGAGGATCCAATGTGTCATTTAAGAATAGAAGCAGATTACAAATACAAAGCGGCCCTGGCTCTGAATACTTTGCCCCATAAAGATTTTTTTAATTAAAATAATTGCATTGCATAAAGAAATAGAAGGCATGTTTGCCTATGTTGAAATACTGGATCTCTGACTTTTCTCTTTTAAACTACAGAGGATCAGATCCTGAATGAACACTCACTTCATGTAACTTTAACAGTGGAGAACTAACCCCTACCCTGTTTTATTACTTATGTATCCACAATGAAACCAGTGGGGTGCCAGTCAAGGCAGAGTTTGGTCTCTGGGTTCTAAAATTTAAAAACAAATGGTAGCTTCATGCTCATGTGAGCAAATAAAAGGAAAAGTTTTAAGAAATTAGATGAAATTACAAAAGCAATTAGGAATAGCTAGAGAGCTTGAATCATGAGAAACACTTGCTGAATATACTAAATATTCATAATAAGAGCAATTTACAAACGTGCAACAGATTCAACATTCTCCTAAAGAACAAGTCACAGATACTTGTGACCAGGTCTTCAGCTTATGTGGAACAGTGTTGCCTTCTAACTGATTGGAACTATGCCCATTTCCAGTGAAGGAATTGGCACAAATCCTGTGACAAATGTGGAAAAGAAGTCAAGGTAATAACCCCACTAGAAATACCTACAATAAAAGCACATTCATATCAGGGAAAAAACCTCAGCATTTGAGAAAGAAAGCCATGTTGTGAATCTGTTTCTTTTAAAAAAAATTCAATCACCTTTCTCAAATTATGGGAAAGCAGGAAACATCTCCAGGAGAAATGCTCAGCTGAGTGTAGCTAAGAGTTACTGGTACTCTATGAAATATATTTATGAGACATCATTAGTACTCCCTCATCCACTAGTAATGTATTCAGTCCCACAAAGTTAATGTTTAGCAGACTGGGGGAAATGCACTTATCTAAAATTGTATGAGTAACACCAGTTACCGATACTAAAGCTGAAAATAAGAAAGAAATATTGTTAGTGTTACCAAACAAATGACACTATTTAAAACTATGGTACACTCTAGGAAGGTAATTAGTAAGATGACCAAATAGAATGCTAACATAAAGAGAAGGGGACAAAGGTATCATTAAATTGACGTAAATAGTGTTAAACTATAGCAAACTACTCTAGAGACCTAATCCAATTCCTTTCCGAAGTTAATGGAGATACTCCCAATGATTCCAGTTAGTTTTAGGTTGAGCCTTCTTTTCAAAAAATCTAGTCCCTGAGAAAGTGTATTAGCTACTCTTACAGAAAACTTTCTGAATAAGTTAGAGACAAATAAAGCTTTCCAGATGGCTGACTGAATAAATCAGAGACAGTTAAAACTGAATATATGATTAAGACATGTTTGTGCTATTAAGCTTTGTTTATACAATTGTCCATCAAAGAAGTTGTTCAGTAATTAAAGTTATTTTTTTATTTACACTAGATTAAAACTCACCTAAACTGATGATGTTTATTGCCAAGGTTAGTATTTAAAAATATTAAATATTGATACTCTCCACATGTTTAGCTGAAATTATCTCTTGAAGATGGCTTTCTAGTCCAGGAACATTCAAACTTTCCCTTGGGAATCTCTACCCATCTAGCCAGGATTTAGCAACATGGGTGCAGGTAAAGGGATTATATCCCTTGGCCAGCATGGGTCTGCAGCCTCTAGACCAGTGGTTCTTAACTTCTTTGGCACTGTTACTTACCCCTTAAGCTTAACCAATCAACCAAAATTACCCTTCCTCCTTTTTAAAATGGCAATAGCCAAAAAGAAAATTACAATTAATCATTCTTATTGTATTTCATTTTCTCATACATTATGTTGAACACAATTGAACACCTATTGTATTTTAAACTTATTACCCCCTCAAATATGCCAAATTACTCCCCCTCCCCCAGGTTAAGAATCATTGCTCTAGACTAAGAACCCTATTTGTTGTCAACTACTAAGAGGCTTTATTTGTTGTGGCTTTAAGAACTGAACCATCAGTTGTGGCTTTTTATCCAACTGAACCATCAGTCAAGGTTATGACTTCTTATTGACTAAAAAAGTTAGTAAATTGTCTTTAATCCTTGAACCTTTCTGACATCTTCATTCAACTATCACAGTATTAAATAGAGGCTTCTTTTTATAACATAAAAAGTTGTGAGAATTCTTTTCTTTGTTATATTTTTTTTTCTTAAAGGCAAAGCAGCAGACCTCATTCTCCTAACACCTATTCAGTCCTCTGAAGGGAATCAATACTTAAAAGAGACATCAGACAGGATTGTCAAATAATATACTCTATATTTTTTCTAAATTATAAAATAAAGGTTCCAATTCAAGAAGGTACTTAAGACATGCATAGCTTTGATAGACCTATTGGCTTCAGAGTTTCTGATAATACATGGGGACAGCAGCTGTCATTGGTTTCAGCCTACCAGAGCCTCAAATTGTAATGCCTTTTCTACTAGCAATTACTAGGCATGCATGAATATTTCTGAAAATAGTTTAGTATTGTGTCCTTCTCAAATAATGTGGGAAACAAAAAAGCAAGATCAAAGACTACCTCAGAATTAGTTCTAAGACATAAGACCTAAGTATTATAATTGAAAGAGAAAACTGTGAACATCTGGGATCCAGTGATAATGGTTTCATCAGATCTGAACTGTACCTTGAGGGTATTATGAAATGTATAGCAGCGAAAGTACTGGACTTAAAAGGCATACTTTGAGAGAATAAAGGAAGAATGGAAGAAAAACTGATTAGAACCATCTGCTATTTTTGGTGAAATGTTACAGATTAATATTTAAGGAGTAGTTGGAAAGGAAAAAAATGCATTCATTTAAATAAAAAGTATAAAAATTAAAACCTATGTGTTTAGAAGAGAATATAAGAGCCATTAAAACGAAACATTTAAAAGATGAAACGTCTAGTTAACAGCAGTGTAAGGTGAATATTAAACTGCTTAAGAAGTATTAAAAGGCTGAAAAAAACCATATTACCAAGTAGCAAAAGGCACGTCTAAATACCTGTAAGAAGTTTTAAGTATAAACACTGTTTACAGGTAATGAAGAAAATGCTGGTCCTCTCAAAATAATAATACTGAAACACTGAATTTGAAGCATTAAAATGTGATGTTTTACAAATGAAAAAAGGTCTTTAAATTATCTTCTGTAAGGAAAATCTGATGATTTATCAAGTGCATAGAGAACAAGATACAATTCCTTAAGGTGGTTAAATAATTAAAGAAAATTGAAATAGGAGACTCTCCAGATATTTTCATAATGAAAGTTCTCCCCCCAAAAGACAAAATTTCTGATATAGGGTTACCTTTTAAAACAAGATCTTAGAGGGAGAAACAGTGAATCATAGATCATGCAATAAAGTAAATATGACATAGTTTCATGAAAGTATTTTGAATTCTTTGGGGATAAAGAATAGAGTGGCAGTCTTAGGTAAAGTTTTCAAATGTGCCTATGTGGCTCAAAAGCCTAAATCTAATTTTCAAGACTAGTTTAGGCACTAGTAGCCCATATCTGTAAAGGAATTAACATATAAGGATATTTCAAAAATGCCTAAGTCACTTAAGTGATTTTGAATATATTATCCATATTCTCTTTCAGATAGCCTGAGAGTATATAACAAAAGTATACAGCGTAGGTCATGCTTAAGGAGCCATGGAATGGATACAACATCAAAATAGACAGAAAATTGTTTGAAGAATTCAAAAGAGAGCTTGTAACTAGGAAAGACTGTTGTTAGAAAGATTTGTTGAGTCCGTTTCCTGACAATTGCAATTCCTGAATGGCAGTAAAGAGAGCAAAACCTTCAAATTTACTGGGAAGCCAAACAAATAACAAGAAAACTGTAATCAAATCTAGAAGGATTAAGATAACAACAAGGACTGCATCACCTAGAGATGAATACAGGCTGCAAAGTTCAGATCTTCATTAAACCTCTCCCAAAATATGGGGCTGTTGTAGTTCTGCAGTATAGATTTGGCTTTACGTCTGGTGCCTCTAAGGCTGTGTCTACACTGGCGCGATCTCGCGCAAAAGCGGCTGCTCTTGCGCAAAAACTTGCTCCCTGTCTACACTGGCCGCGTGTTCTTGCGCAAATAAACTGACGTTCTAATGTATAAAATCAGGGCTTCTTGCGCCAGAACTCTGACGCGCCCACTCAGGAATAAGCCCTCTTACGCAAGAGCTCTTCCAGAAGAGGCAAGTGTAGACAGGCAACATGAATTTCTTGCGCTAGAAAGCCCTGTGATTAAAATGGCCACCAGAGCTTTCTTGCACAAGAGAGCATCTACACTGCATGGATGCTCTTGCGCAAAAGCACATCTCTTGCACAAAAGCACATGGCAGTGTAGACGCTCTCTTGCGGAAGAGTTATTGCACAAGAACTCTTCCACAAAAGAGTTCTTGCGCAAGAAGCTGCCAGTGTAGATGTAGCCTTAGGGTATGTCTACACTGCAAGCTTATTTCAAAATAGTGTATCCACACTACAGGGAAGCTTCCGAAATAGTCGGAGGCAGGCTCCCCTAATGTGGATGTGCTTGGGGCTCGATTTAGAGCCCCAAGAGGCACTGGGGAGGAATAATTTAGAATGGCCCTGATGAGGAGCTATTTTGATATAGCAGCAGTGGAGTGTCCACACATACATTCTTCTGAAAGAGCTTTTTCAGATGAGGCGTTATTATTCGTGGAATGAGGTTTACCAATGTTGGGAAAAGCCCTCTGTTATTTCGATTTTTCTTTTGAAATAACGCAATTGCTGTGTAGACCTTAGTATTCTTTTTCTGGAATAACAGCCATTATACCGGAATAACGGTATAGTGTAGATTCACCCTTAGTGACTTAAATAGTGTTAAGGCCTGTTATAAATGGGAGGGTGATGAATTGTTCTCCTGGTCCACTGAATGTAAGACAGGAAGTAATGCGTGTAATGTGCAGCAAGGGAGATTTAGTTTAGTTATCATGAAAGCCTTTCTAACAATAAAAGTAGTTGAGCACAAGAATAGGCTTCCAAGGAGGTTCTGGAATCTTGTCAGTGAAGATTTTTAAGCACAGATTAGACAACAGCTGGCATGGCTGGTTTATATATATCAGGGACTGCCATAATGCAGGGGTCTGGATTAGATAACCACTTGAGTTCCCTTCCTGCCCTGCAACGTTATGATTGTGAGAGTGGCGTTATGATTGTGATTGTGGCGTTATGACGCCATGATGATATGGAAAGCCATGATGAGATTGAATATAATTTTAAAAAATAATCTAATTGTTTTCCAACTGCTTCAGTCCTTGTCCTACACCTGACTACACTTTGTTGATTAATGAGACAGAATGAAAAATTTTAACTTCTAAAGATAATTAATGACTGCAACTGAAAAAAGCTTAAAGAAAACTATTGACTTTGAAATGCAGCTATTGTAATAACCATAAAGTTTTCCTGAAAGTGTATATCAAAGTGTAAACTAAGTAATTCCAGATATTTTTTTGAAAATCTAGAAAAGTCATTGCTCCAAAAGACAACTGGAATTGCATTTTACAATGAGTTAATCATGATTCTTTACATTCATTGTACTGAATGTCATAGACCATTGTACTGTGTGTCATAATGTACCTAATTGTACTGAGGTTTTGTGAGATTAAGATGCTGTTTAAATATTTATTATCTTTCTTTCATTGTGATTGATTTACTGTAAGAAAATCCCTGGGTTTTGCATTTGCAAAGCCATTAAAAACGTAACCACCTACACGCCAAGGGAAGTCAGGTAGACCCATAGGTAACAAATCTCTTTAGGTGGAACATACCATTTGAAGCAGATTTATCTGAATTAAGGGTTTTAAATACTTGCAGAGGTCAGAGAACTGTGTCCTTAAAACTTGGCGCTCACTGGTCTAGTTGTAGAGCCAGCCATTTATGGCTTATTCTTAAATTGGGCACTTTTAATGAGCACTGTAAATCAGAATGACAGCTGCTGCTCAGCACTTGTGGTTCCAGTTTTTATGCCACTCTATACACCATGCCTTCCAGAATGAATTCACCTTTCTGTGGCATCCTGGCAGAACTATTACATTGTGCATCAACAGATTACATTATGGCTCCTATAACAAAGCGGCCAAACTTACTCTAAATACCAGATCATATAATAGTAATCCCAGACAGATGATTCATATATTGAAATACATCAAAGGAGAAAATGAATAGTTGACCTAAAAATTCAGTAATTCCACTTCTGGATTATCTTTAGTTAAGATTCTGGAGCCAAGAATCATATCTAATAGAGGCTCCAAACAAGATTAGCACCTTATTGTTCTGAGTATAACATGTGCACACGGTAAATTGCAGTCCTAGCCCTGAAGAGTTTACATTTTAAAAGGACAAAACACATGGAAAAAAATAATTTGTATTATTCCCTTTTTACACCTGGGGAGCTGAGGCAAAGAGAGATTAAAGGTTTTGCTAAGGTCACCCCGGATGTCTGTAGTAGAACGAGAAATTGGAAAAGCTCCTGAATTCTCTCATATATATAAGACCATCTTTCTTCTCTTATGTAATGCTCTTTTATGTTTTTCACGATTCCCCAACCCCTTTTTATCCTCTAAATACCTCTTTAAGCTCTGAGGATCTTTCATGTATTATTATAAACTCCTCTCAATCACAGAATCTTGCATATCATTCAGCTACAGGGAATTACACTTAGATAAAATGTTCTCACATTCTGCCATACCAAGGTGCAAGGTGCTAAGGCAGAGTATTGAAGGTAGAATGCCTGCATGGAAGTGCAAAAACTACCCCCAGGTTATATTGATTTTTTGGTATATTTTTCCTTTTAACAACAATTAAACTGATGGGGTTTGGCCGGACTGCAAAGGGTAAATTCCCGTGTCAAGTACTGTCAGAAAAAGTCTTACCAGTGTACTCTATAGAATTTTCTAATGATGAAGTTTGTATATGGAAACTGCTTAAAGGAGGAAATCCTTAGAAACCATGTAAATAACCATGGAAGTAAGTAGGAGAAAATGCTTAAACTGGAATTTTGTAATGTTCATTGTACTGTGACCCCATCTTTTCTCAATATTAAACAGGGTTGATCTGGGGCAAGTAATTATTGAGAAATTTTTGTAAAAGGAATTCCAGATGTGCAGGAAACGTGAATAAGTACTTCTTTCTCCAAGTCTCTTTTAAATAAATTTCTCAGCACAGTTTTAGTAGAACTCTCTGAGAAGGTTAATTGTGTTAGTTTGTATCTGCAAAAACAAAGAGAAGTCCTGTGGCACCTTAAAATCTAACAGGTTTATTTGGGCACAAGCTTTCATGGGTAAACATTTATGCATCTGATGAAGTGGGTTTTACCCATAAAATCTTATTCCCAAATAAATCTGTTAGGTCATGTCTATGCTAGGAGATTATTTTGAATTTACTAAATTTGATTTCTGGACACCTGATTTTACAAATTCAAAGTTCTATGTTCTCACCATGGGGAAGAATCAAATGAAGTCCGAGGCAAGCTCCATTAATGTGGACATGCTAGAGCTCCAAAAAGCACTCTAGGGAGCTGCCAATTAGTCTAAATAAGTGGCACTGGCGCGTCCACACTAATGTTATTTTGGATTTATAAATTCGGGAATAGTGTTATTCCTCAAGAAAAGCAGGACTACAGACTACAGTGTTTGAATTCTGTGGCCCCTTATTCCAGAATAACCGGCTTCGTAGTATGGATGCATCTCTTACAAAATTGACCTGGGGGGGCGTTAATTTCTGACTAAGGTCCTATTGTAAACCAGATCTTAATCTGTAAGGTGTCATAGGACTCATGGTTGTTTTAGCAGAACTGTATTCAAAAGTGATGTTTTGGAGACAATACCTAAAGTGAAGGTTCTGATTGTGTTCATTAAAAATCCAATGACACTTTCCCTAAGAACAGTGAGATACATTCTACTTTTCTGACCAAATTTTACTTTGATTACTTAGATTGCTACTACCTAAAAATCCCCATTGAAGATTGGATTCTTCATTTCAAATCATTTTTGTGATGATACTATGCCACATAAAAAAATTAGAAAAGACCTATAGTCGTCTTATTTCCAGCCTTCTTCCAATGCAGAATTGTTCCATTGAGCATATTTCCTGGGATTTTCCCATCTTTCATTTACAAGTGCACTGTTAAACAGCAGATGTGCTCTGTGGTAGCTGTAGCTGCTCTGATGAAGAAGATGAAGTGATTAATTACTTTGGTAAACTGAATGCCCAGAGTTTAATGATAAAGTGTATTTCATTTAAAATTAGTCAGCTTATCAGAATTTCTTTGGTATTAAAAGCAATACAGAAATTCAAGGTTAGTATTACTTATTAGTGAAGATTTTCTAAAACAAAAATTATTTTTGTCCTGAAGAAGAAAAAAGTTAGAGATGAAGAGAAATGGCACAGGGCTTCTCTTTTTTGGTAACTGAATTTCATCTCCTCTTGTTCCAGAAGAAGGAAGGGGGGCATAATAATGAGGCACTAATTAAATGAGACAGACAAAATAAACCAATCCACTACACTATTTACTTTATAAGAAGGATTCAGCTTAGGCAAAGGCTCTGATCCTAAAGACAGCATGAAATGATAAAATACCTGGTCAGATGCATTAAAATAAGACCAAATAATCCCCAGTGCCCAGGTCCACATTTAATATCTGGGTGAGAGTCACCCGAAAAAAATTACAGACCCACATCTCCAGTAATTGAAGGACAGTACACCAAATATTGATGCAAAGACCAACAGGTTGTGCAGCAGGGCTAGAGGTCATCATCCTAGTTTATTGTTACCTCTACAAATCTGATATTATTAGCTATCTTGATAGTTCCTCAGGAGTAGAGGATGCTGACAAAAGACACTATATCTGGCAGTGTTCAACTGTTTGCTCCAGCTCTCCACGTTCACTTTTGGGGTTATCCCTCAACTTCCATTTGGTCATTCTGGCACCAGTCTTTGCCAGCTCTCACTTGATTTAGAGTACACCCCTGTTTTCATTTGAGGTCAGTGCAGAAAGGAATTGTTTTGAAGGAACCAGTTTCTCCAAGATCATTGTCATTTTCTTACTCCTATAGCCTACCACAGCAGTATCTAAGGGCAAGGAGTTTTTTTAGGAAAGTCTTTGTTTGGTCTTCAAGAAGTCAAGTAGCCACTTCCCTGTCATTATCCTGAGGTGTAGTAATAATTCAGTAGATATATCATTGTATCCAACTTCTTTTCACATTTCCAGGTTCTCAGGGCTATTGTTAGTTCCTCTGAGTGGAGCTGATTCGTGTGCACTTTGCTGCCTCTGAGAAGTGAGCAAAGTTCTTGCTTATCTTTCTTCATTTTATGCTTTCTGTGTGTGCTGGTTTACTGTTTAAGATGAGTTTGTGTATGACTTAGCTTATATATGCTTCCTGGACATGGATATTTCATTTTTACCACCCCCACTGAATTAAAGCTTCATCTGTTTTTCTCTCTGCGACTTGTTTTAGGGTGTGATGAGCTTTGGCAATTGTCCACCTTGCAAACAGTGACTCATGCATTTTTACTATTATGGCATAGGTTTATTATATCAGTCAGCTCTCTTCAGCAGTCACATCACTTCTTTGCAATCTCTCTCAGTAGATTTCCCCAAACCTAATGGTTTTTTCTTTGCTGAAGGGATCCAAATAAAAAAATTATGAATATTTTTGTTCTTAAAATCACAGAATCATAGAATACTAGGACTGGAAGGGACCTCGAGAGATCATCGAGTCCAGCCCCCTGCCCTCGTGGCAGGACTAAATACTGTCCAGCAGCACATTTACTATGAGTGTCAATCTACCATCTATCTGCTGGTCGGGTTAGGTGTTTGACCTCCCGAGGTTCCACGGCGACACCCACCTCGTATTCGTCTTTCCTAGGAATTGAGGGACCGGCCCTGGCTTGACCCGCTGGAGTCGAGAGGCACAGAAGGGGGTAAAAATTGTACCTGAATGTGGTCCTTTGTCTTAAGTGTACACATAAATTTAGAGCTCTTTAAAGATTAAGCTGTCACTTGGTACCATTATTTCTATTTTCTATCTTTATTTTCTTTGTAACCATTTTTAAGATCTATATTTGCTAGCAGTTAAGAAATAGAGCAATAGCCATTGTAACCATATAATTTATAAGCCTTTTTAATAAACCTGTAACTGTTTAAGTTTTTAACCTGACTCCTTCAGTTGCTGTAACAGAACCAAGCACAATTTAAAAGAACTTCAGCCGGTCATAAGGGACAGATACAGGCAGAGCTGAGCGTTTGGATCTGTGTCACTCCCAGGTGACAGGTCCGTTGGGGCACCTCTCAGTCTGTCCTAGGCTGCCCGCTGCGAAGGGATTTTTGCATCCTAGCAGCTAAAATCTGAGGTGTAATAAGCTCTTCCTATAAACAGGGGCGTCTGTTGGCCTGCTGGCTACCCTCTGCGACGGGACCCCGGTCCTAGCAGTAAAGACACGGACGTTAAACCTTTTCTTGGAAACACACACACACACTGCCCTGACCGTCAGCTGACATATGTCCATCTCCACCTCACTCCAAGTGTGTTCAACACCTCCTCCCTTTTTTCCCTGTCTATCCTTCCTGAGCAAGCTGTACCCTTCTATACAAACATTCCAATCATGTGTATTATCCCACCAAGTTTCTGTGATGCCAACAATGTCATAATTGTACTTATTTATTAACACTTCCAGTTCTTCCTGCTTATTACCCATACTTCTCGCATTTGTATATAGGCATCTAAGATAATGATTTGACCTTGCCTCCCAGTTTTGCCCTGATACTCCTTTCTCTCTGCCATTATAGCCCACGCTCCCTCCCATTTCCGACCCATCTCTCAGGTCTCCATGTTCTCCAGGCATATATATTATCCATTGTCTTTTGGGATGTGCTTTTGGGCAGTCTTCCAGAACAGGGAGACAAATTCTCCATAGTACTTTTGTATTGGAGTGATATTACTGATGTGTCCATCCAATACAGAAGTAAAACCTGTCAGGTCAGCTTTTCTGAAGTTGAATCTCAGCAGGTACTTTATTTTTCTGGGTTGCATTGTAGCCTCTGTTGTCACTTGCACTGATCTATGCTGTAATCCTGGAATTACTGCCATGACCTCCCTTCTGAAGTTCCATTTTCACAGGTGACAAAACCTACTTTGGGACTGTTCACCTTGTTCCATCATGTGCTTTGGAAGGTACATGTATCCTTGAAGTTGTAGAGCAAGATCAAGTTGTTTGTTGCTGTCCATTTCTCAAATTCTTCTCCTGCTGTCATTGCCAGTGTGTGGTCAGAGGGTATAATGACTCTGAAATCATCCATGATAAGACCTGGTTTTTATAGCAGGGGAAGTCAGCTGGCCATGCAAACAGTTTGTAAACAGAAATTACTGTTATTTGGTGGAGTTCAAACATAAGTTCCATAACACCGAAGTGTTTCACAGGAGTGTTGCCCATTGTTATGAAAATCAAAAGCAGAATATGAATGTGTGGTGCTGTGTCTCTTGCAGACCTGTGATGTCTGCTTTCATACCAGTTAGCATGTCAGCCATTTCTGCAAGAGCCTCCATGTTGAAACTGATGATTCTGAATGCTGTCTTTGGCTAAGGTCCTGAACGAGTTTATGTTTATGCCTGTGTCTATGCGTTCTATTATGGTCTCAGTGCAGATTGTCAAATTAATCTCTCCTGTGCTTAGTTGCCATGGGAGAAGTAACAGAGGCCACGATGTTAACTTATCTGCTATGACCCCTATTGGCTAGAGATACTGCAGTTATAGAACTACTAATTAGTCCTTGCTCTTATAAAATAACATTTTCCGCATTTAGTTTAGATGAGTTTTCTTCCAGCAACCCTTACCTGAAAACTATTTTGCCTTCCCCAAAGCAGTAGAATAAAAAAATATCCTCTTCTGTGATTAGGTTTCTCTGGTTCTGCTTACAGGTAGAGGAGAGAGAAAATATAAAATCCATTACATCTTTAATAATTAACTGAACGTGGGTAATTGGGAATCTTGTGTTAGAACACTTCTTATAATCGTTCTGTGTTTTAGTACTCCAAGGGGAAATAAAGTAGATAATGGCCCAGGTCCCCCTCCAAAGACATTTTGACTACATACCGATGGCAATAATGCATTTGCACACTCACCCCAGACAGCTTGCATTTGTTGTCCAGCATTCCAGCAGAGTATGTTCTAAAGCAGAGCATTTCATAGTCAGGAAAAGAAAACATTCTAACTTTAGAAATATTGAAATATTAATCTGTGCCAATATTTATTATATGTCTAGTTCTTAACTGTTTCACATGCCTTTTTGTAAACTTTCATTCTAAAAACATTTTTCCCTTAAGTATCTATTAATTAACATACAAGTTGTATTCCTCCATGTTTGTATTTATCTCCAGGGCTTCTTTAGCACAAAGAGACAGTTGTTATGCAAAAAATGCTAACACAGTGTTATGATAAACTCACCTGCAAGAATTCCTGGTATGAGAACTGTTAAAAGAGCTTGAGTGAATAGCTCTGCATTGTTTCTTGGCTTATGTGTGCAAAGGAGCTTGTGCATTTATTCAGTAGCCACATAGAGAATAATTTATAAAGCAGCTGTGAGAGATCCACTGGAGACTCAAACTTGGGCAAAAAAGCATCTTTAAGCTTGCAAACATATTGCTCCTTAGATTTTATTCTCAAAAGGGAAAAATCTTTTTTCCTTTCTACATGTGGGTGCCATAAAGACAGCCCAGCAATAATGGGTAAAACCAAGAGTAAACTTTCATCTTTTCCTCCCTCCCTCTCTCCCTAAAATCTCCCCTTTTATGTAATGACTAAACTAAAAATGGAGAGGGGATAGAGTGGGAGTGAAAAGTTAGCTTCAGGCTCTGGCTTAAAGACTATTAAAGACTATTTCTTTAATTTTAAAATAATGACCCTTTAGGTTGAGAAGAACTTTAGCATCAAATAGTCAAAAGAAGCCTTTACAACTGAAAGAGCAATTTCAATCCATAGATTCTGCTGATGCATAAATTTTGGTGTGGGCTTGTAAACTAAATCTTCATTTGAGAGATTAGGATATTTTCAATGTATGGGTTGCTTTCAACCTGTTAACTTTGATTGTTCGGCATTCCTTCTATACAGCTAATCACCCAGGTCTCATGGTGGTGTTTCTATTCCATGTCTTGTTGACTGAAATATATTAAGGAGGAGAATAATGGATTTATGGTTAGTATTTTTCAGATTAAGTAGTCTTCATAAAAATGTGTCTAACATTTAGATTTGTGAACATTTCAGCAAAGTGCTGTGATAACATCAATACTTGAGTAATATGATCCCAGAAATTGTTGCAGATGAAATTCATTAAAATATTCCTGAATCTCTCGTTTAATATTCAATCAAATCTAGTGATGACTCCACTATGACTCTGCCATCTAAAAAGTTCCTTAGGCAGTTTACGCATACTTTATGCAAATACATCCCAGTAAAACACCCAGCTTTTTAGTTGACAAAGGATTCGGTAGGAGAAACTTTTGAATATTGCTGTTTTCTGTGTGTTTTCAAAGATTCCCAAGCCCTGGAGGGGAAAAGATTCCTAGCATAGAAGGGATGTGGCAGTTCTACACAAAAAAAGAGAGATGAACAATAAAAGGGACAAGACTGCTAGTAACCATGAGTTGTTGACCAGATCCTGAGAAAAGAGAGGCATTGCTTAAATTGGACGATTGTTTGGGGGGTATCATTCAAGATTATAGCTTCATTCTCCTCCTCCTTATGCTGCTGTAAATTCGAAGTAACCTAAGTTACTTTACGAAGTTACAAAGTAGAAAGGGTGCAAAATTGCTGTAAAATGCCTTTTGATTTGGTAGCATCTTGCACTACAGATCCAGAGGTCTGAGTTTATCTAACTCAGCTAATGTTACTGCTGGACTTCTTCCATGTCATCAAGTGCTTGCAAGGCTCCAGCACTTTGTGTTTTCCTGGGTAGAGAAGTTAGCACCATTTTGACAGATTTTCCCCTACTGCAATGTGGCAAGCTTGGAGAACAAGAGTAATACTGCATGACTGATGGCTGCCATCTTGGCTGATACACTGGGGATTGAACCATGGATTGCTGAATCTAAAAGCATGAATGGCTACAGTTTAAGCTAAGAGCTGGGGCTCCTTAGTTTCATCTGCAGAGGGTATGAGTCTGCTAGACTAAGCACAGAGGGGGAAATGTAGCACAGAATTCACCTGTGAGTTACACATGCAGCTGTGAGAAAGGAAAAGGACCTTAGCTGGAAGGCTCTGCTTTAGGGTGAACTCTCAAACCAGTCTGACAGCAGGGACCTCTCACAATGTGGCTTACACGAGTGACCAAATTGTGATCTTAATTACATAGCACCAGTGTAAAACAGAAGACTATTGCCTTTCCCATGTAAACTCCATCTACAGGGAATGCAGCCAATTCAAGCACTTATATTCTGAGGTAGCAAAACATAGCTTAGGTGACTGTCCAAATATTGGGACCTTTGGAACAGGGGAAAAATAAGAGAGTTTTTGTTATGTTTAACAGAACTGAAAATGAAAATTATTTTAAAAAGTCTTTAAATAGGAGAAAAGTAGCTTTAAAAGATGATTCTCCTTACTAAAATCCTATTATATATAATTACCATGGGGATTATGAAAGTGCATTCTTGTTTTCAAATGCAGATGACAGTTTGTGTGGGTAGCTTTTGTTAAGTGTTCATGCTTTGTGCAGGTTTTTATATGTGGTAAAATAAATGTGGCAAATAGCTGTTAAAGGTGATAGAACAAAAGAAAAAATGTGCTCTTTTTTTGCTTTTCTATCATGTATAAAGAGGACTTGACATGTTGGGAATTAGGAAAGGGAATTGGGGAGGGTTTCTCACAATTTAAAAAAAACATTGATGTATCTCAGTAGAATATCTGGAATTTTCTGTCTTGTTTTTTACTGAAGGACTTTGTGATTACCCCAAAGAAATAATAGGATTATGAAAATAAGTTAAAAAATGAGTAACTGGCAGCAAGGGAAGTGAGTTTTTTTCCAGACTTGGTATCTGTGAACATCTCAAACACTTGAGAGAACAGCTCTCTGCTCAAGTTTCAGTACCTCTGCCCTTTCAGTCAGGAGCAGAAAAAATTCCCACCCTAGTATCCCTGGTCTTCTAAGAAGTCATCAAATGGAACAAAGAAAGTAAACACTTTGATATTCCTGATTTGTCTTTAAAAAGCAGGGCACAAAAGGGGGGTTGTTTATTTTAGTTGTTGTTTTATGTTTTGTAGGGGGACTTTCAGATTTTTCTGCACATTTTAAACAAGCAAAAAGACCTTTTTTGAAAGAAAAAGACAATATGATCTATTTTAAAGTTGCATTTCTTTAGGTAACTTATTTTGCACAAATACATAAATGGCCCAAAATCTTCATTATGGTTTTTCACTAATTAGCGCTTACACAGTGCTTTACATCTTCAAAGTGCTGAGCTTTAACTAATCATAATTACATGTCATGGGGACAGGACTTTTTCAGGAACTAATTACTAGTGGCCTAAGTCCCATTCCCACAACATGTGTGAGGGGTTTTGTTGTCGCCCCCTTACACTTTGTTCTTCCTCTTAAACATGTGTTAGATTTATTTCTTGACAAAAAGGAAAAGGAATATTATGTAAAGCATTCAAATACCCTGAAAAAGACATCCTATGTCCATGGAATCTTATGCCTCAAGATGGAGTCTCTTTCACAGAGCTTGGACTAGAATCTGATCTCATTTATGCTGGTGTAATATCAGTGAATCTAATGGCTTCAGGGGAGCTAGTCTGGTTTTAAAGTAGCATGACAGATCAGGGGCCATCAGACCACTGGTGTCTGACTTTTCCTGTACTGTTCCAACCCACTTCTGAGTTATCCTCTGTGGCAGGAGACAAGGCAGGAGGCTCTGCTGATCAGGAGTCTGTTTATTTAAATATTCTTGTATTGCACTAATATTATGGCCAACATTGGCATTATCAGATGGCAGCCTAGTTACTTGTTCTCTTGCCTTCCATTCTGGATACTGGGTCAGCAGAACCTTTGGAGAAGTTGTCTCTTTCATAGTATGAGAGGATAAGGCTTCCCCTTAGGTCCACCACTCAGCAAAGCAGACTATCTAGAATCCCTTTCAACTGGAGGAGAGTGTCAACATTCACTGCCCCAACACAGGTACTGTACTGAGTAGTACTAAGAGAATTACCACAGTAACATTTCAGTGGGCTGCCTCTTAGGTGTGAAAGGAACATTTTATTTTGCAAAGGCCATGAGGTCATTTTAAACTTGCTGATTGCCAGACACATTCACAATTGTAAATACATGCATTTAAAACACAAAACAACCTCCCTCTACTACCTATCAGTTCTGATTAAAGTGGCTGATCACCTGTCATGAAGGAAGCATTCTTATGCAAGATGGTTGTGAAATGTGTCACTCTTAAAAACCAAGACCATTGAAATTAACATATAAATCTGAGACTGATTTTCATAGCTCAAGTTTCTTATTTTCTATGCATTATGATTATTCTCCTTTGATGTAAAATACAAAACGCACTGGACTGCTAAAGAGTGAAAAATATGGGCCTGGATTATACATTGCTTTATCCTGCCAGGATGAAGCTTGACTGTGAAACTCCGTCACAGGCTTTTCTCTCACATGAAGTCTATAATGCTAAGTATAATGATAAAATGACAAATTCTGCTTGAATGAAGAATTGACTTCATCAGTCACACCTCTAGTCAGAACTCTTCTTACTATTTTAAAATGTTTTTATTTAAACAAAATTTTTAAAGAACTGAGAGCACTGCAAGCTATCATGAACTGAGAGCACTGGAACCTACCAGCACCATGGGGGTCGGGGGCTTACAACATGAAATCACAGTACCTATACAAAGACATGGATTCATTGCCCACTGATTCATGTTGCACATGCCGCCAAAGAGCTATTATTGGTTATGAAATCTCAAACCTCCATGGGTTTGAGTACAGCCTGAAGTATCAAAGTACAGTCCTCTCTCAGGGTTTCTAAAGGCATGTCTACATGGACAATTTTTTAACTTGGGGGTTTTGGATTAAAATGCATTACATCCACACAACATAATTTTTTTGAATTTTTGTGAATTGGACAATCTAGTTTAAAACATCTGTTTTGGGATGAATTAATCTGGGAGAAGGTTTGTGTGGATGCATCTGTACTTCAGATCAACTTAATTAATAATGCAGATGCATGCATTGAAACAACAGATACAAAAAGAGAAAAGAATATAAAAAGTACTGTGCATCACAGTTTGAGAATTGTCCTGAGCTTTTAGCTACCTTTGTGTCTTGTGATCTATAATAGATTTGACAAAAATGGGATTCAAGCTCGAGGTTGGATAGACGAGAGAAGAAGAAGACTGCAGTGCGCTCACCTCACCAAAGATGTTAAGCCTTGTGCCTGGACAAACTGTGTGGGATGGAAGTCTGACTAAACCAACTAGAGTGAAAGATATAGAGGCATACTGTAAGCATTGCTTTCAGATGTGTAGCTTGGCAGCTATTACCCAAACCATCTGCCCACTTAGTTAACATCCAAAGCAAGTGACTCATGGATCTTGTATGTATTGGATCTCGTATGTGTTGATTTTCTGTCTTTAGAAATTGACAACAGAGTGGGCATATTAGTGGTAACAGATCATTTCACTTCATAGGCACAAGTGTAAAGTATACATAAAAGATGTACTTTGCACACAATAGTTGGCCAGCCAGAAATCATTTGGATCAGGGATATGATTTTGAAAGTAGATTTATCAAATAATTGAGGCAAAGAAATTCCAGACCTCTCTAAATCACCCACAAGAAGACCCACGACCAAAATAGTTCAACAGGATGTTTTTGACTACATATGCAGCAGGAAAGATTCCAATTCAGAGTAAGTCCTAGCATAACATAAGGGAGTGAGAACTACTCCCAGGTGAGTAGTTTTTTTGTATAAGGAACTTGGGAGTGAAAGGGAAGAACAAGCTGGCAGAAAGATGGAAATCCGAACCCTATGAGGTAATTTAGAAATATACCAGCTCCAGAGGAAAGGAAGGAAATGCGGTAGAACTCTTCACAGGAATTACTTGTTGAAATTGGTATGATAAGATTCCCAAATCCCTTCAGCAGTCATGTAGAAGCACCACCCATTATCAGCTAAGAACCCAGGCCACTGAAACCCACTGTGGCCATAGAAGAGGGATAGCAGCTAAGGTTGCTGTTGATGATTACCTGCCCTTGGGGTACAGTAACCGATAAACCCCATTTGAAAGCACCAATGGGATCGTGAAGATGGACAAAAAAGAGTTCCATATTACCCCCTCTGTTAGCATGGATAGAGGACAGGTCTGAGCATGGAATGAAGATGGACCCAAGACATAACATCCAGGTCCCAATCCAGCTTTCTAACTCTCCAAATTTAACAGGTGTTTAGATCTGGAGGTTGAGTTATCTTATTATGAAGCCAGAAGCGATTTACCAAATTTGAATCCCAGATTGAACATTTCCAAAGCTTGGAAATGTTGGTAGATAGAGTGTTTGTTCAGACCGAGCTCTGATTTATTAGTACCTATACTGCAGGGGTCGGGAACCTTTTTTGGGGTCGGGGGCTGCTGACCCACAGAAAAATCAGTTGGGGGGGGGGTCACACACAAGTGAGAAGCAAAAAAATCCCACAAACACTCACTGACCTGGCCCCTGACTGAGTAGGAGAAAGACACTCCCCATGGTGTAGAGGCTGGAGTGCCAGCGTGTGCTCTCCAATGCTGGGGGTGGGTCGCTTAGCCTCAGGGGTTGAATCCAGGTAAGCCGGGGGCCACATCTGGTTCCCGGGCCTTAGGGTCTCCACTGTATTGAGCTCAACAGTAAGATAGGGTATGTCTACGCCGCCACCCTAGTTCGAACTAGGGTGGCTAATGTAGGCATTCGAACTTGCAAATGAAGCCCGGGATTTAAATATCCCGGGCTTCATTTGCATGTTCCCGGGCGCCGCCATTTTTAAATGCCCCATAGTTCGAACTACCTGCCCGCGGCTACATGCGGCACGGACTAGGTAGTTCGAATTAAAGCTCCTAATTCGAACTACCGTTATTCCTCCTGCAGTAGCATCAGTATTCTGGGTCTTCTCTGGAAGTCTTTTGTACAAGTGTTTTCACAATGGCTGAGATTTAGATGTACAGCCTTAGCATCACGACTAGGTGATAGCTGAGTTGAGACAATAGTTTATTGAACCTCTTCTATGTTGGAAGAATAGAAATGAATGTTTGGAATTTTTTTATTAAACAAGATTAATTACTAGGCTTTTAAATAGGAACTATGTAATTTATGGTGGTGATTCAGACAGTAGCCTCAGTTGATAATTAATTTTAAATCATTTTAAAATGCTACTCATTTTAATTCAACAGGTTTGCATGGGTGTAACTGTGAATACATTGTATTTTTATGGGAGATGCTTCTGCAGTCAGAGCCAATTTATTTACCAGTAATGGGCCTGCATCAAAGTTAGGAATGTTAAGTCATTCATTCATTCACAAATGGAGATCTTTATTGTGTATTATTTATTATTAAAAGCTGGCAAAATGCTCAAGGCTGTACAGGACATAAATATACAGACAGTCCTGCCTCTATAAGTTTAAAGTATTAGAGTACAGTCCTCCAATACATTTCTTTATTTCCATGTGTAGTCCTACCATAGTCAGGATCATGGTATAAGAAGCAGACTGGGGGTACATCTACACTGCACGCTTACTTCGAATAAGCTATTCTGGAATACTTATTCCAAAATAGCTTATTTCAAAATAATATGTCTACACTGCAGGGAAGCCTCAAAATTAGTCCGAGGCAGGCTTCCCTAGTGTAAATGTGCTATCTTGATTTAGAGCCCCAGGATGTACTGGGAAGGAATAATTTAGAATGGCCCTGGTGAGGAGCTATTTTGAAATAGCAGCAGTGGAACGTCTACACATGCCTCATCTCGAAATAGATGTTTCAGAGTAGGCATTATTCCTCGTAGAATGAGGCTTACAGATTTTGGAATAAGACACCCATTTTTTCAAAATAGCTGAATGGCTGGGTAGACGCTTGCATTGTTATCTCGAAATAATGCTGCAATGTAGCTGCACCCTCAGACATGAAAAGATTCTCTGAAAGAACCAGAACAGAATACATGCTTAAGCAGTTTTAACATTCGACATAGGAACATAAGAACTGCTATATGAAATTAGATCAGTGGTCTCTCTAATCCAGGATCCTGTCTCTCACAGTAATATTATAAGCTGCTTCAGAGAAAGAAACCCTGCACCCTGGCAATTATACGATAACCAGCTGCTGAAGAAAGTTCATTACTGACCCCCAGTAAGCAGAGTTGAGTTTCCAACCCAAGCTTAAAAGTAAATATTCAAAGTGTCTAAGATGGATTATTGTTGGTGAACATTGCAGAAGTCAGAGAAGGGGAGTAGATATGAAGTATATTTCTCATTTGAATCTTGTTTTTATGCAATGAAATGGTCCATAAAGAGATGTAGCAAAGATTTTGTAAACAATCTGTTCCTGCATTAATCATTGGAGGTCAGCACCAAGAAAAGCAGAAGGTGCTAAAATGAGCTTCAAGGCTTTTATGCCTTTTAGTATCCCTGCCAAACGAGGAATTTTCTATGCAAGCATGTGTAAATAGCTCAGTCATTCATATAATGCATTGCCTTGTCACCAAAAAGCTTTGGACATAGTATAGCCCTTTCAGTGAAAATTTCAGGTAAGTCTTATGATTTTCAGTCCAATAACTTGAACTGCACATGAGAGAGATGGTTTGGCTGAAGCATGGACTTTTCTACTATGATTCCTATTCAGCTGCCTCAGAAATAATCTGTCTGAAATGGCACATTTGTTTTCTGTGTGAGTGTTCATTTAAACTTTATTTCATCCTTCATTTACATTTCTCATATACCTGCTCTACCTTCCTCCCTATTGTTCCAGTTTCTCTTGCAATCATCCACATGACTCTTTCTGATTTTGTTTGACACTGTATTAAAGTAGACCACATTCTTGTTAACAGTAATAAGCACTAAAAGTGGGTGAGTGCAGCTTCCAATGAAGACAAATTACCTGAGGGAAATGCAATGGCTAAACACACTACAAAGCTAAAGAGTACTTTAATGGCTCAAAATCAACTTACGAGGATGAAATGATTTCACTGACATATAGTTGAGATGGACCTTCCTGATTCACACAATAACTTGCTTAAGGTACCATATTATTGTCATTTCACTAAGAATGACCTAGTAAAAGGTTCACTGCATTCAATAGCTCTGGTAGCATTCATGCCTATAAAACCTAATTTTACTCCTGGGTAGGTGCTTAGTCTAATTTATTTCACTGCCATATGCTTATTGGGGAGAATATATGTGGATATATGTGGACATAACATTTGTTCTATAAGTACTTTAAAATAAAATCTAAAACTACCAGACTTTCCTGTGAGAATATATGCAACATAGTTGATAGTTCAGATAATTTTGCAACTGGTGAAATCACAGGGTGATTCTCTTTTGCTTAAGCTTTACACATTTTATCCCCGAAAATGTCAGTTTTTAAGATGGCACAACTTATTTTCCAGTGCCCTCAAGCATTTATATAAACTTTATATTATGGAGAATGTTTTTTCATCACAAATTATGACAGCAGTAGTGTTTACACAGCTAGAATGAATTGTGGCCCAGGATTTCCATAATACCTATATTGAACTTACATATACAAAACACTTTGAGCAGGAATACCATTAATGTATGAGCTTTTATTCTCATAACATATTGCTGAAATTAGTTAGAATATTTGGAGCTCAGGGAAGCATTAAAAATACCACTTTTTGGCATCAGATGGAGGAACTCATCTTTTCCTATTATTTTTTCAATTTTGCTATTAAAAACTCCTAAAAAGCCATCTTTGTTTTTCAAAAGATATTGTGCAATTGTAGCAACTTTTTTTTTAATGGAGGCCATTACTATGGTTGGTCCCAGAATTCTTTGCTTTGAAGGACAGTTAAAAATATATTAAATTTGCCTAATGTATGGCCCCCAGAGTGGTTATTTATACAAAGCTCAGGTTACACGTACTACAAAAACTACATGATTTTAGTGTGATGGCCAGGAATTAATACACACATAGAATTAACGACAAAACAATGTCAAGGTTTGTTGGGAAAACATGAGTCTAAACATACTCTTTTGTATCATAGGGAATGTTCAACAAATCCACATTGACTATGCTGGACCATTTATGGGATACATTTTTGGTTTCAATAGATGTGATTCTAAATGGCCTTAAATATTTTGAATGAATTTGGCTAATTCAGTGCAGATGGTGGAAGTGTTAAAACAATTGTTTACCAGGATGGGATTTCCTGAATGAATTGTAAGTGACAATGGAACTCAATTCACATTCAAAAGGTTTCAATTGTTTGTCAGAACAAATGGCATGAAACATATCAATCATCCTACCATGAATGCATTAGTGGAAAGGTTTATCCACACATTTAAGCACGTGATTCTTGGTATGGCTCCAGAAAAAAGCAGCTCACAATACAATACTGTGAATTTTCTATTGACCCAGTACATGCCAGCAATAATTTAAAGTTTCACTTGGGCGTGTTAAAGCTCAATCTACAGAGGGATATTTTTTAAGAAATAGTGTGATCAGGTCATCACTCCTGACTCTGAAGTTTTCATAAGAGAGAAAAATCTTAGTAAGAGACAACCAAGAGAATTTGTTGAAAGGTGGACTAAGTTACAACTATCTTATGAGATAGAAGCAGTGCTGAACGTATCACAGAGAAGGTACATTAATCTCACTTTGTAGGGTATTCTGCACCAATGATGCCTATCAGGAATACCAAGATTATAGTCCAGCTGTAGACAGTGACTTCTAATTTTCCCCAATGAATTTCATGACTCAGTTTCAACTATAAATGACCCTCACACTCCTGATAGCTACATCATGAAGGACAGACACTGCTCTAGGGACAGCTGTGATATCTACAAAACATTATACAGAGAAATTGTAATTTGCTTCTTAGATTAAGTTTGTAGCATCTTGCATGTCTAATAATACATCAGTAACATATTCTGGTTTGTAATGTCTTACTTGAAAGGAAAGGGCTACTTAGTGTACAGAAATTGGGGTGTATTCCTTTAAAGAGTGTGTGAGTTCTTTAGTGGTTGTTGCTATCTCCTGTGTTTCAGAGGCCACCAGAAAATACATGAAAACTGTCTTAGCTGGAACCAGCCAATTTGACAACCTTCTTGTTTCAGCAAAGGTCAACACCCGAATGAACAAGGAGAGTGAATTATCTTCACACCTTTAGAGATGGCCTCTAAAGATTGATGAGGCTGGTTGGGAAAGCTTGCATTTCTTCTGCCCATATGCTACCTGTTGTGTGGATAAAAATAGGATGTATGTCTCTAGAGCTAGTCTGATTTTATACAAAGCAGCTGGATCTGACATATTGACGGACACAGAGTGCAGGCACAGCATGCGCTAATGAGAGAACATGACAGTCAAACAGTGAATAAAAATTAAGTATGACAAATCTAGGGTTACCTAGGACTTCACAGTTATCACCAGGCTGGATATTAGGACTCAGACACTCCACCTCCACGTCTAAAAATACACATCAAATTCATAAAAGAAAATAATAATGGAAAGTAAAGAATCATAGCTTTGCAGCAGGAAGTCAAACAGCTCTGAATCAACCCAGTAGAAGGTAGTGGTACACATCTCCGCTAGCCACTTAATAATATTTTGTATCTTTGATAATTCTGCCACTGTAGCAGCTGCTGTTTGGTCTCAGGGAAGCTGATGATCTGCCTCTCTGTATTACTGGAGGGACTGAATTAGCAATTGCTCTCTCTCCACTCATTGACAGAGCAGTAATTTATTCAATGAGTCAAGGAGCCAGTCCCCACTTGATGCAGAAAGGTTTTCTGTTTTCTAAATGTGGAGAAAGGATCTCATTTGTTGTCACATCAGCAATTATAAGCTGCTAAGAAAATAATTGTTGCTGGCTGCTTGATAACATGTGAAAAGATCTGGTATTCCCTGGCTTCCTACAGGGAAGAGGAGTCTTCATCACATACAAATCTTATCACACGTGTCTCCTCTATCGGCCATCTCTGCAAATGTCTACAATGTAATGTACTGTCCACTGACTCTTCTGATTGTGGTTGAGACAGGTTGTGAGGCAATGTCAAGAAGTTCTGCCTCACAAATCATGCTTGTGATTTCTCTTCCCTCCATCCCCACAAAATATCCCCTCTACCAGTGTTTCTCAAAGTGGGCCATGGACCCATTTCGGGAAAGTTGCTAGCAGGCCTGTGCTGCTTTGTTTGCCTGAAGGGTCCAGAGCTACTGAGCCTTGCAGCTCCCATTGGCTCTGGTTTGCCATTTCCAGCCAAGGGGAGCTATGGGAAGCAGCAGCCCCGGGCCACATTGCTTCCCGTGGCTCACTTTGACTGAAAATGGTGAACCAGAGCCAATGGGAGCTGCAAGGCTCCGTGGTTACGGACCCCTAGATAAACAAATGGTGCAGATCTACCAGTGGCTTCCCCAAAGCGGGCTCACGGCCCACTTTGAAAAACATTGCCCTGTTCAAAGGATAGGGGAATCCTCTGTACAATTAATGTTTCAGTCTCCAAAATCCAGGAGCTGGGGGTTTGCATTCCAAAAAATGAGCCTATCCCTATATTTGAACAGCTCTCATCTGTCTCCACAAGAAAGATTCCGCCGGCTATGAAAACAAGCCTGGTTAAGAAAACGTTATTCCAAGGCCACCTCACACTCTCAGGCTCTCAAATTGAATGGGAAGATTATGTTTCTCCTTTGAAAATAACAATCCTATTACATTAGCTTATAAAAACTCCTAATGCTAATCAAATGATCAAAAGATTTGAGGGGTTTTTTATTACTTTGATTCCCGGTCACACAAGAAATTGCATCTTAAAATGGTTTATTGCAGTGCCAATCTTTGTTGCTAAATGTGTTCCACATATTTATGGAGTGATGCTTTAGGTTTTTACTGACCATGATTTGCATAATGCTAATAGCAAAGTTCATACCACTAACAAGGAAAATACATATAATATGATTGTTGTTTTTGATTACAAGTCACAAACGTTGTTAGACTTCAATATATGGCTAAGTCCTCACACAAAATGCACTCCTTCACAAAATGGCACAGAAGAAAATCAATAGCTATTAGATGGGGAAATGTAATTTACTAAAAGGTTTGTGTGCATGTTTAAATAAACACGAGGACATCTGCAACATATTTTTCTTGACTGATATAGGTTTTAAGGTGGAGTCTTTTGTAAATCAATATGTATTTGTGCCACACACAAACACAATCCTAAAAGTGTCTAATAGTATTGATTTTGTTTAATGTGTCATGTAATGCATTGCATTCAAAATAGTATTCAGAAGGCACTGGTGTATTCAGTTACAACAGGACTGCAAACTTTGGTAAATATGGCCACAATCCTGCCACTGATTGCAAACACACAGACTACTATACTCACAAAATAAGTAACTTTAGAGCTCACCACCACACAATGCGCTTTTGTTGTGATGATTTGGTGATATCTTTTTTGGGATGATGCTTTTCAAATTGTTAGTTGCCTAAATCCATATTTAGGCACCTAAATACATGGGTAGAATTATCCAAACTACAAAGCAGCATCTGTGATGTTTCCAGGGGCACCCAGAGTTGTAGACACCTTGCTACTACAAGCGTTTATCATGAGGAATCTTTATTTGTATCTGCTATGGCTCCACTTTAGCCTGCACAGGCGCTGCTGTCACTTGTGTAAGTGACATTGCAGCCACAAAACTGGGAAAAGCAGTGGGAAAGGATGGGATCAGCCCTGAGTTCCTGTTTAACCTGAATCCATTGGCATGAAAATGAATTATGCCACATTTCACTAACATCCTGAAAACCAGTGAAATCCCCCACGTGTGGAGAGAAGCTGTCATGGCTCAATTCCCCAACCTGACACTCCGAGTGCAGAGATTGTGGGGCCAGCTAATAGAATAAACTCTGCAAAACCTGTCTCAGTGACTCCCGGAGACAAACTTGATCTCTCTCAGTCCCCCTGAGATCAAGAAAAGACAAAAGACTGGTTCCTTGCTGCCACCACCCAAGTGACTAAAAGAAAATATGAAATAAACCTTTTTCCATGGAAGAGATCACTTGGGAATCTTCTCCCTAAGGTAAAGCTCTTCCCACTACCCCCACTTCCATTTTGCTTGGAGTTGGGAAAATAAACAGAGGGAATCTGCAGAAAGCAATGGACTTTGCCCGGGTAACTAGGCTCGTAAACCTAACGACACAACAATCAACCAATATCAGTTAATCAAAACAAAAGGAAAACTCTTTTATTGTCAAAACAAAACTACTGTTGTAAGCATAATAGGTGACTAGGTGTTAAATAGCCATGAAGTGATATAGATTCAGGGAAAATCCCTGGGCTGTAATCCTTAGTTACAAAAGAGAAAAACAATTAGCCAGTTCAGACATGATTTCCAAACCCCCAAACAAGGAAAACAATAAAATCTGATGGGCTATCTAAACTTTTCCCTATTTTACACAATTCAAGAAGTCCATTCCTGGGAAAGCCTGTCTCCTCCATACCTGGAAAAAACTGTTCTGATCTCAAACAGAAAAGAGAGAAACCCCCCTTTTTCCTGGTTTGAAATTCCTATCTGCATTTCCATTGGCTGACTGCCTGAATCCCCTCCCTAGATCCATCGCCAGTTGCTTAACCCTTTCCTCACTCTTCAGGTAAGTCAAACTCTCCTTAGCAGCTCCTATTTATGACAAAAGCCAAAATAATTCCACTTCCAAAGCCTGAAACACCTCCTAGTTATAGGCCATTCTCCCTCTTGAGCATCACAAATAAGGCGATGGAGTGCATGAATTATTAAATGAATCAGGTCCATTTTGGATGCCAGCCTACCCAAGGGAGCAGGCTGGATTTAACCACACAGAACTTGCTGGGACGGGTTCTGGCCCTTACTGCAATAATTGAAGCTGGATTCCAACAAAAAACTCAAGACCAGCACTGCTTTTGTTGATCTGTCAGCAGCATGTGACACAGTCTGGAAGGGTGGTGTGCTACTGAAACAAGACCAAAGACATCCCCTGGGTGCACACTCTCAGGCTGTTGCACAGCATCTTTTTTAGCCAAAGGATGTGTATATGCCTGAGAAGCAAAGCATCTCACTTTAAATAATGAGCTACCACAAAGCTCTGTACTTACTCTGACACTCTTCAGCACACACACAAGTGATATGCCTGAAATGATAGCACAGATATTTGCAAATGCTGATGATTTTAGTACTTGTAATTCATGCCCATAGCTTTAAAGAACTTGAAGCAATCCTTATATCTGATCTTTAAATCAAGGAGGAGAGCATCCAAAGGTGGAAGCTGAGACCAAATTCAAGCAAATTGGTAGTCTCTTTATTGAACCTTGACAACAGAATCACACAAAACAGTCTGTTGAGTTTTGTGATGAAACTGCATTATGATGCAAAGCCAACATATCTTGATATAATTCTTGACCTCTCACAGCTGTTTCATAATCACCTCAACAAAGTTGGCTCTGAAGTGAAGACTCGTGTCAACATTATGCAAAGTTTAGAGAGAAGAAGTTGGGCATCAACTGTCCTGGTGCTGTGAACATTGGCCTTAGCCCTGGTGTCCTCATTTACAGAGTATCAAGCAATGAATGGCATGGATGAGAAATTGTCAAACCCAACTTATGGATAAGAAGCTGAATCAGACTATACCAGTTATAATAATTTTAAAATCAACATCTTTGCCATGGCTTTCGGTATTAGCAAACATTGAACCTCCAGCTAGCCATTGAAATATAGCCATAACATGAGAATTTAAGCATGCCAGCGAGTACCCAAAACATCCCATCTGGCAGATTATGGTTAATATACACCAACAATGGCTGAAACTGCAAAAACCACTGTGGATCACACGACCACTTCATGACTCCAGATCCAGCCAATAGCCAAGTTTCTGGACCTCATCTACCATTCCAAACACATACATTGTTACTGATCCCAAAAGTTTCCCTCCCAGTTTCAACTTGCAACACAAACCTTGGACCACATCTGAACAAATGATGGAAGATGCAGCTACTTGATACACGAATAGAAAATTAGAGCGTCTCCTTAAATGAAACTGTAATGAGAATATCCAAAACATTGAACACATCATAACATGGTGCCCCCAATATGGATTCAACAGTGAATTGTATAATATCCACAGTGTCACAGAGGAGGCCACGAAATGGCTTATGGACCTACAACTGCATCTGTAGTATGTTGCTCTATAGATGCCATATGTGAGAGAGTGATCAAGAGTTTGCCTCCAAGGTGAAGAACCCAATGTGCCTCTTCACATTGTGAGATATGAGAACAATTCTTTGTCTTTATTCATAATCATGACACAGCCCTGCGGTTTGCTTATTCCTGTAGATTATCTCTTGCAATCTCTTTATTTCCACCTAGCTCGGCATGCAAATAGGCATACAATGTGAGGCATGAAATAGCTGTTGGCCAGTCTGGCCATTTGTGTAAGTGTCTGTTATCTCCTGTTTGAGAGGAACATCTCTGAGATATGTCATTCCCCTGTGACCTGCCTTAACTCCAAGACCTTAAGGCAGAGGTAGGCAATAATTTTTGATGGGGAGGCCACTCCAAAAACTTGGTAAGTGGTCAAGTCACGCACTTCCCTATGGAGGGAGTGCACGGTCTGGGATGGACTTTGGGTGCAGAAGGGAGCTCAGAGTAGGGAAGTGGGGTGCAGGAGAGGGTGGGGGGGGTCTGAGAGGGAGTTTGGGTGAAGGAGGGAGTTCACAGTACACAAAGCTTTCCCCTCTGCCCCCAGTGCAGAGAGGCAGATGGAGCAGCCAGCTGCTCTGAGCCCTGGGTCTGCTTCCTGCCTGAGAGTAAAGTGGGGTGGGCTATAAGCCAGATTGAAAGGCTTGGTGGGCCAAATCCAGCCCCTGGGCCATATCTTGCCCACCTCTGCCTTAAGGAATAATTCTCAATATAGATACATAACTCCTTAAATATTATCCATTTTGCAATGCTTTAGGTGACCAGGTTCTACTGGCTCAGGGTAGAGAGCCACCCATTGTGAACCATTGTGTAGACATCGACCCAGGGGATCCCTGTAAAACCACATGCACCCTCTGTGTCTTCTGCCAGTTGGCACTAGGGGGCCCATAAGACACACTATCTGATACTGCTGAGGCCAGTAGTGATAGAGTACTTTTGACAATCTGGTCACTAATATTAGGTATCTCACTTTAGTATCCTGTTCTTGAAAATCTTACCCCTGGATTGAGAAGATAACCTAACAACTGGATTGACAAAAAAAAAAAAAAAAAAAAAAAAAAAGAATGTCTGCTACAGGTACCCCTAAATTGGTTTTGATTTTTGGTTAAGTGTATTTTCAGAGTGCCAATAAACAGCCGTCAACTTTGAAACATTGTTGATGGGCCTGATTAAAACCCACTGATGTCAATGAAAAGATTTTTATTGACTTCACTGGGCTCTGGAAAAGGCCTTACAACATCAGTAGAATCAGGAGTAGGCCATTAAGCCAATACCCTGAGCTTTTGTCTCCCTTTTAAAAGAGGATTTCTGTCAAACTTATCCTTCTTAGAAGCACTCACATACTGGATCTCAGAATGGAGGCTATTAGTGTGACCTTTGGAAATAAGTGCTATAAAGGAAAGTAGTTCAAGAGAAGTTCTGCCAATGGTCATTTTCAAGTTAAAAATTATGAACCAGATTTTCTGGTTTATTGGAGCAGACTTGCATTGGAATTCTAGGCCAGCGGAGGATTCCTACAACATAGGCCAAGTCAATGAACGGTAAAGAGCCATTTCCTACCTCCAGTGTAGGAAGTGTTTCACAGGAAATGGGAGTGTGATCCCAGCATCTAGAACTCTGTCCCAGGCATCCATGGTGGCCAGTGTACCTTAAAGCACAAGCTAACCCAATGTTGCAAAGTTCAGAATACAAACAAAAACATTAATTACTTTTAAATGAAAAATAACAAACATTATTTCTACTGGAATTTGATACAAATGAAAACATAGACGTCTAATGTTTTGAAAATTTTGTTTTAAAAGTGCTCAATTGTGGGGAGGTTACTTTGGCCCAACAGTTTGCTTTTAAAATTAACCATAAGGCATCAAGCATTTTGCTACCTCTAGGATTATGCTCAAGAGAGTTTTGCCTAAATCCATAAAACACAATATATTCACTGTTGGGTTGGAAATAAAAAGAAGAGAAAAATGACTTTTTTTAACAAATCTCTAGTCCTGCATTTCCCGATTGTTTTGCGAAAGTCAAATAATTTGGAGAAATATATATTTTAAAACATAAAATGTAGAGACTGTATTTGTTTTGCTTATAAAGTAGGACAATAGAATCTTATTTAAACTATGCATAAAAGTATGCATGGATGCCAATTAGATTCAGTTTATACTGACTTAATTTGAATTAACATGATGGATCTTTTGACACAAGCTGCATGGACTAATTGTTGCTTATTGTGGTGCACTAAATCAGTGAGCACGGCAATCAAAAACTAAGCCAGATGTTCGTAGTTTCTCTGATTGCCCACAGCATTAGGTTGAAAATAGAGGAATTTTGCTGATTGATTTCTGTTAGCATCTGTCAAAGTGTGGATTGCATTGCAGATATGACTATCAAAATAAGCAGAATGGGTCTGATGTCTCCTCACTTATCAAAGTATGAAACATGAGTAGCTCTGTTGAGGTCATGGAATTACACCAGAATAAAATATGAAGATGATAGTGGAATTAGACCAAATGTCTTTATAAGTAGCTGAAATCACCATACTGATACATTTATAGTAATGTATTTCTTTTCTGTTTCTGTTTTAAGTAACTAATGGTAACATTAGAGCAGTGCTATTCACACCACTAGACTTAAGGTGAATATTTCCTAGGGGTGAAAATCTCTGCAGTAAAATCTTGACTGAAATTTGGCCTGCGGAGGTATCATTCAGGACTGACCTTTTATTAGTGTAGTTGTATTTTAAAAAATAGATTTCCAAAAGTTCTAGAAAGGTCTAGAAAATATTATCATTAATAAATACCTTTGTGGTTTATAGTCTTAAAAACATTTATCATTTTTATTGTGTAGAACAAGGGGCTACAGATGTTAATTGCAAAATACTTCTAACATTTCTATAGTCCCACTAATTTCTAAATAGCATACAAAGATCTAATTGAAACATATAGGGAAAGGTATTTCTTCCTCCCTGCCCATGACAGAATAACTGATTTTGCTCAAATATTCCAAAAATATTGAAATGATACTAAGCTTGAAAATTTTCAATTCAGCTCAGAATTCATGGAGAACCAAGTTTAACTCAACCTTTACATCCTCCCTTCCTGAGGAGCCTCAAGCACCTCCTCACCTGTGCAGATAAGGATTCTGGGTCATTACATATTGGAAATTTCTTGCAGTGTACAAAAATATGAAGTTGAAAGGGAAAATAGTTGTTTTTAAGACACATTTGAACCTCCTGGATCCTGGCTCCCTCAGGGTACATCTACACAGCAGGGCTAAAATCGAATTAAGTTACGCAACTTGAGCTATGGCAATTGCGTAGCTTAAGTCGAAATAGCTTAACTCAGCTTTTGGCGCTGTCTACGCAGAAGGAAGTTGAAGGAAGAACACTCTTCCTTTGATTTCCTTTACTCCTTGTGAAATGAGGGTTACCATGAATCGGAGTAAGAAGTCCTCCAGCTTGACATTATTTCAGAATATAGTCTTGTAGTGTAGATGCGCACTACGTTATTTCGGACTGATGTCAGTTACTCCGAAATAACACTGCTGTGTAGATGTACCCTCAGAGGCTACTTAGGGGCTATTCCAGCAGCAAGGCAAGGGGGCGCAAGCACCTGAGCTGAGAACTGCATTCCTCTTCCATCCCAAGGACACCCAGGTGATCTTCAACTCAAGGAAAATTGAGTTGGGAGGGGTCCAGTTGCATTCTGACCTCTTTATGTCACAACAGTAAAGTTGTGGGTCAGAAACACTGTACAGAATTGGGACATTCATTTATTAATTGTGTTTCTATAGCACCAGAGCACTTGTCTTTGTTTTTATAGGCATAATCAGAAAAATTATATTGTATCTAATTTTTGTCTAAGAAATGTTATAATGTTTTATTATGATGGATTGGAACAAGAGAAAACTATTTTTCATCTAAGTTTTTCATGAACATTTAGCAAGTTTAGGGAATATTAGAAGAATTACTTCATCTTTTCTTAGGTACGGGTGCATAGAGGAAAGACATGGTGAAATTCCCACTGAAGTCAGTAGAGAGAAGGATCAGAAAACAATAGCCCCTCTGTATGCTTTTTTCTCCTTTGGCTAATGAAGCTCACTCTTCTCTGTGAGACTCCAGTTAGTTAGTCTAATGATATGAAGACAAATTTAACCTGACAGATCAAGATAATAGGGGGAGGATTCTGGAAGTGTTCTGGTGGGTGATGAGCTGTAACATCAATTAATTTGGGAATTAGTTTACTGAACTAAGCTCCACGCTTCCCCCACACAATTCTGTATATAGCTCAGTCTTCACTAAAAGGTGATCAGTGGAAGAACTAAAATGAAATAAAATTAACCCTTTAACTAATGCTCCAAAATGATTGACTCAATCTTAACGACTAATTAACAGCCACATATTTTTTATTCGGCAATTGCTTTTTTTCTTGTCCTGTCATGGATCCATAGGTTCTGTGCTACATCACAGCTTTGTAACAATCCTGTGGAAGTACTCCTTCAGTGTTGCCAACCCACAAGATGTCCTTAAAGCTGTTCCTTAAAGGCAAGGAATAGGATTTATTAGTGAACTGGAACACAGTGTTATTGGAGAAATACAGGTTAAGACATAGTCCATTCTGGCCAGTCAGTGTTCCACACGGCCAACTTGCCATTCCTGGTTCTGACTCTGGCTCCCCATATCTCTGGCAGTCCCAAACAAGAGCTGCTATCTCTTTCCAAAAAGCTAACTCTTATCCCAGCCACCTGACACCAAACCATTGTGCAACTCCCGTTGGCCCATACTGGGTTTACATGTTCCACATGCTGAAGATTCCTGTGGATAAGTGTCAATTGTTCAGTCCCTCATTGTCTTTTTAATTCTTTTGCACCCACTGAGTAACAGTGAAAAGTGAACAGGGAAGCTGAAGCATTCATAGGAATCATAAAAATAGTACAGAAATTTCTCACTTTCACCCAAAACTGCTGTGCAGATGTTCCCAAAGCTTTGCAGGCTTCTCTGTCAGGCTATATCTACACAGCATTATTATTTTGGAATAACTAACTTTATTCCAAAATAACAAAGAGCATGTCTACACTGCAAGCCGTTATTTCGAAATAATGGTGAGCTGGAGGACTTCTTACTTCAACTCCCGTAATCCTCATTTTATGAGGAGTAAGGGAAGTCGAAAAAAGAATGTTCTTCCTTTGACTTCCCGCTGTGTAGACAGCCCCCAAAGCTGATGTCAGGGTGGGCGCTCCCCACTGTGCCTCAGTGACCCACTGACTGTCTTCATCTAGCCCATCTCCGGGCAAGCTACAGTCTGTACGAGCCGCTCATCACCAGCACAGGGTGTATATCTGCTGCCCTGCTTACTTGGGCTGCGTTGCTACCACCCTCCAAGCCCCGGGCCTTGCCTCAGGCCCCCAGCCAGGGAGTGCCTTAGCTGGCACTCTCCTAGCCCTACCTGGCTGCCCCAATACAGTCCTCCCTCCTGGGAGCCTCCTGCTTCCTCTGCTACCAGCTATTCACTCCCCCCTCCCCAAAGCAAACTGTGCTTCTTTATATCTACCCCAGCTGGGCTCTCATTAGCCCTAACAGCCTCAGCTGGGTCTTTGCTTCCAGCCCCTGCTCCGGGCCTGAGTTTTGCCCTTAAAGGGCCAGTGCAGGGCAGGCACCCTGTCACACACCCTCCCTTTCGGATCGGGCTTCCCTTCCCCTGCCGGCCCCCATTCTGGGCCTCTCGTATACTTTCCCTCTGGACCTGGTTTCCCCCCAGGGCCCTAGCTATCCTCGGGTTTGCCCTAGCCGCCTCTGAGCATGCGCAGCAGAGTCGGCGTGACAGCCGGTGGGCTCCCCAGAGAGTCTCCACGCCACTGTCAGTGCGGGGCGACAATGCCCCGTCACTCACCCCCCTTTCCGGAACTCTATCCCCTTCCGAAGTCTCTTCACCGGCTATGGACCTAGGAAAAAAATCTGCGTTGTTATGGACCCTGCCTGGCCTGTGGCAAACCTCAAATTTATAGGGCTGTAATGCCAAATACCACCTCATGATACGAGGGTTGGTATCCTTCATTGACTGAATCCATCGTAATGGTGCATGGTCTGTTATCAACGTGAAGGCTCCCCCTAGCAGATAATAGCGCAGGGCCTCTACTGCCCACTTAACTGCCAGGGCCTCCTTCTCAATCGTGGCATATTGTCGTTCCCGCGGTAGTAATTTCCTGCTTAAATACAGGATCGGGTGTTCCTCCCCTTCCTGCTCCTGCGAGAGGACGGCTCCTAGTCCCCTGTTCAACGCATCCGTCTATACTATAAATGGTTTTGTAAAGTCTGGTTGGTAAAGAACCGGTGCTTGCGTGAATCGTTGCTTTAATGCTTGGAATGCTTTCTCGCACTGCTCAGTCCACTGGACCCTTTGGGGTCGTGTATTTTGGGTTAAGTCCGTTAAGGGTGCAGCAATCGTGGCAAAATCAGGTACGAATCGCCGATAGTAACCGGCTAGGCCCAGGAATTGGCGGACTTGCCTTTTTGTGGTGGGAGCTTTGTAGTTTCTCAGGGCTTCTACCTTGTCCACCTGGGGCTTTATCTTTCCCCGTCCCACCACATAGCCCAAATAAGATACTTCCTTTTGTCCAAAGTGGCACTTACTTGGGTTAGCAGCGAGCTTGGCATCGGCCAGGGCTCCCAGGACTGCCTTCAGATGTGCAGGTGTTCCAGCTATGATTCACTGTAAATGACAATGTCATCAATATATGCAGCAGCATACGCACGATGTTCATATAATACCTTGTCCATCAGCCTCTGGAGCGTCGCTGCTGCCCCATTCAATCCAAAAGGCATTGTTATGAACTGGAACAGGCCAAATGGTGTGGCGAACGCGGTCTTGTCCTCGGAGGCTGGTGTCAGAGGGATCTGCCAGTATCCTTTAGTGAGGTCGAGCGTAGAGATGTAGTGAGACTTACCCAACAGTTCCAGCAGTTCATTTACTCTGGGCATAGGATACGCGTCAAATCACGAAATTGCGTTGACTTTTCAGAAGTCTATGCAAAACCGTACTGTGCCATCAGGTTTAGGCACCAAAACGATGGGACTGCGCCACTCGCTTCTTGATTTCCTGATCACCCCCATTTGCAACTTACGTTGCAGCTCTTCCCGTACTGGCTCCCACATTTTCTGCGGGAGTGGTCGTATGTGATCCTGGACCTTTTTACCTGAGGTCGTCGCGATATGGTGACTCATCAGATGGGTCTTACCCGGTTGTGTAGCTAGGACATGTTCGAATTCCCGTAGGAGGGAGCTCATCTCTTTTTGTTGTTCCTCTGTCAACTCCACCCCGATATGTGTTGCTCCTTCTTCCTTCAAATCACCTCCCCAGGGTCCCAGTTCTGGTTCCGGTGGCTGTAAGGTGATAAGCATACCCTCTCTTGTTCTCCACTTCTTTAGTAAATTGACATGGTTAATCTGCTTGTTCTTCTGTTTTCCCGATAGCTTGATTTCATAATCAACTGGTCCCACCTGTCGTATGACCTCGAAGGGCCCTTGCCATTTGGCCAATAATTTCGAGTCCGGTGCTGGTAAAAGCAGGAGTACCCTGTCACCTGGTTGGAACGTTCTGGGCTTGGCCCTTCGGTTATAATATTGGGCCTGCTTATTTTGTGCCTGGAGGAGGTTCTCTTTAGCCAACTCCCCTACTGTACGGAGTCTTTGTTGTAAGTCCAAAATATAAGGTACTGTACCCTTCACCCTTGAGTCCTGTTCCTCCCATGTCTCCTGCAATAAGTCCAGTATTCCCCGGGGCTGTCTGCCGTAAAGTAACTCAAACGGGGAAAATCCTGTTGAGGCCTGGGGCACCTCTCACACCACAAATAACAGTGCCAGTAGTAACCGGTCCCAGTCCTTTAGGTCTAGCTCGACAAACTGCCGCAACATCCCCTTTAAGGTCCTATTAAAATGTTCGACAAGTCCATCTGTTTGCGGATGGTAAACTGAGGTACGTAACAACTTAATGTTTAAGAGGCGGCAGAGTTCTGCCATAAGTTTAGAAGTCACATTGGTCCCTTGATCTGATTCCCACCCGGGAAAATACTTGCACCAACTCGTTTGCCAGTGTTGATGCTGTCGTGTTTTTGAGTGGGATGGCCTTGGGATACCGGGTGGCATAGTCAATTATAACCAAAATATACTGGTGTCCTCGCCGGGACCTCTCCAGGGGTCCCACTAAATCTAGAGCCACCCGGTCGAACGGAACATCCACTACGGGAAGAGGGACTAAGGGGGCTTTTGGAACCACCCCCTGACCCGTCCTCTGGCATTCAGGGCAGGACTCACAAAAGTTTCTGACCTCCTTATAAATCCCTGGCCAAAAGAATCTTTGAGTTATGCGCTGGAGAGTTTTTTCCCGCCCCAAATGTCCTGCCCAAGGATTAGCGTGTGCAAGGTCTAATACCTGCCTCCGGTATTGTACGGGGACCAACAACTGGCTAACTTCAGTCTGCCCGTCGGCCGTCCGCGCAATCCGATACAATCGGTCCGCTCTTACCTCGAATCACGTGGTCAGGCGGGTAGCATCTCCCGCGCCGTGGTCCCCTGTCCCTTCCGCTGCCTGTTCCCAGACATGTGTCAAGGAGGGATCTTCACGTTGTTCTCGTTGGAAGTCCTCCTCCCCTCCTACTTCCTCCGAAGTGAGGGTTTTCTCAGGGTCATGATCCTTCTCTGGGCCTCAGGATGTTCCCCTTTTCGAGTCCTCAATCCTTGCTGGTGGCGGTTGTCCCTGCCCATCCCAGCTACACAGGATGCGTCCGAAACCCGGCCAGTCCCGCCCCAGGAGTACCGGGTATACAAGTTTCGGGGCTAGTGCTACCCTGCAGATCACCTCCTCTGTCCCATCTGACAGACGGAGCCACCCTGTGGGATAGGCCTTGACATCTCCGTGTATGCATTGCATCAAGACGTTACCACCTGCCGCCTCCCACTCTGGGACCAGCTCCGTTCGAACCATTGTCTGGCTGCACCTGGAATCCACCAGGGCGGTCACTGGCTTTCCCTCTAACCTTACCTGAATGGTAATCTTTGTCCGATCCTGTGGTCTCGCACGGAGGTCAGCAGCCATCACCTGGCCGTACGCAACGTCTGTGCGGGTATTGCCTGGTTGCTGGTGTCCTGCTTGCCCCAGCCTATAAGACCCTTTGGAGGGACTCCGCTCTGAGCTCCCTCGCTCATCGATCTCACCAGTATCCAAACCACCTTCCATTCGCCCTCTGGCTTCCTCTACCATCGAAGGCTGGTGGTCCCGCGTCCTCTTCCTGACCCTTTGTAGCTTCGCCCTTCCCGCCGTGCTAGCCGGGGCTCTGCAGGTCCTCCTCGCGCACCCCCTCTTTATGTGACCAGGCTCCCCACAGGCCCAACATGTTCGTGACTCCCCTGTTGCCTTCACAGGGGATGTTCTCCCATTATCCCCATTAGCTGGGTGGGGCCTCCTGGCTCCCACCCTGTAGGGGCACGCCCTCTTCAGGTGGCCCTTGTGCCCACAGGCAAAACAAGTCCTCAGTCTTGGCCCTAGCTCCCAGCTCTTGGAGCCTGGTTTACTATGGAGCCCAGGGCCCCGCCTTTGTAGTGGCCAGCTCCGTCCTTTCCACTGCTTAGCCCGTAGGGCCTCCCAGGCCCTCCAATACTTATTCATTTTTATTTTTTTTTCCTTTCTCCCCCAGTTCCCCGCTCTCATCCTGTGGCCCACTGGCCAACGTTTGCTCACAATAGCCCCCTTCTCTCACAGCGGGGCAGGGCTACCATACTCACAATAGCCCCCTTTTCACCAAGGGGGGGTGGGGTGGCTACAGTGCCCGCATTCTCCACCATCTGTCAGGGTGGGCGCTCCCCACTGTGCCTCAGTGACCCACTGACTGTCTTCATCTAGCTCATCTCCGGGCAAGCTACAGTCTGTACGGGCTGCTCATCACCGGCACAGGGTGTATATCTGCTGCCCTGCTTACTTGGGCTGTGTTGCTACCACCCTCCAAGCCCCGGGCCTTGCCTCAGGCCCCCAGCCTTAGCTGACACTCTCCTAGCCCTACTTGGCTGCCCCAATACAGTCCTCCCTCCTGGGAGCCTCCTGCTTCCTCTGCTGCCAGCTATTCACTCCCGCCTCCCCAAAGCAAACTGTGCTTCTTTATATCTACCCCAGCTGGGCTCTCATTAGCCCTAACAGCCTCAGCTGAGTCTTTGCTTCCAGCCCCTGCTCCGGGCCTGAGTTTTGCCCTTAAAGGGCCAGTGCAGGGCAGGCGCCCTGTCACAGCTGAATTAAGCTCTTTCGACTTAAGTTATGCAATTGACATAGCTCAAGTTGCATAGCTTATTTAGACTTTTGCCCTGCTGTGTAGATGTGCCCTTAGAGACATAAAGCAAATTAAGAGACAAAATTACTTCTCTCACCGTTCCTTCTTAACTAGGTTTCTTGCTTTTGGCTTTACACCTGTAGCATGTCAGATAATATAGGGATATATTCCACAAAACCGTATTTATAAATGCATAGAGACTCAGGCACATGGCATCTGGAGAACATGAATATGAACACTGATGTCTGTACCTTACAGAGATGGCTTGGAGACTGACAGATACCATCAGATTAAAAGGGCCTAGAAGAAAATAGAAATATATTTGTGATATTTTGATCCTTTAATTTTTTTAGGTACACTATTAAGGTTTCATTAAGAACACCTGAGCCCATCAGGCTCCTCAAGAATAGGTATAACTGTCTATCTCTGAGGTAGGTATAGGGTTTATTTTTTTATAGGTTGTAAAAGAGATTACAGCCAAAGAAAAATTTGCAAAAACAGGTTCTTTGTGAGAGCGCAAGAGAGAAAAGGGGACATATACTGGAGCAAGCTCAACAATTCAGTGTTCCGTAACAAAAATTAAATCACAATAAACATTTTAAAATATATCGTATATATAGTTTGGATAAAGTTTTCATTTCCCTAACAAAATGAAACAAACCTTTTTTGTGTATTCCTATGAAAAAAGGATATTTTTCCATATTTGTGATGGAAAAATAAATTATATATTTTTTTGTTTTCCTGTGAGAACATAAAGCTTTCATTTTAATATATTCAGTGTCCTTTCTGGGAAAATAATAAATTGTTTTTTATGGTATTGGGCCTCTTACAGGGTCTCAGAATGTCATGATCTAGCTCTGGGGTTTAGAGCATGGGTCAGAACCAGGCCTCTTCAGCTTTTTCTTTGTCATGTTTTACCTATTCCTGAAGTGTATTTATGGGCTTTTCTTCTCTTTATTCCACAGAGAACTAATTGAAAAGCCTGCTCATTCTTAGTGCCAAACGCCCACTCAGTCCAAAATCCCTTGTGCTCAGTGTGTCAGTGCATCTCTGTTCAAGAATATAAATCTGAGGTAATTCCACTGGTGCCAACAGAGTTGAACCAGTGTAAGACAGACGAGTATTAGTCCCTTGGGGTATTTCTACATTTGCAACTTAGTTTGAACTAGGGATGCAAATGCAGGCAGTCGAAATAGTCAATGAAGGGGGATTTAAATATCCTGAGCTTCATTAGCATGATCTCGCCGGCGCGTTACTCTGAATGCCCGCTGTTTCAAAAGTGAAAGTATGCGCCGGGACACGTTAGTTCGAACCAAGGGGTTTGGTTCGAACTAATGTGTCCCAGCGCGCACTTTCACTTTCGAAACAGTTGTTGATTGGAGTAACGTAGCGGCGAGATCATGCTAATGAAGCGCGGGATATTTAAATCCCCGTTTCATTGACTATTTCAAATGCCTACATTTGCATCCCTAGTTCGAACTAGGGTGCAAGTGTAGACATACCCTTCAACTGTAACTGCCTAATCCTTGCAAAGGGAGATCCTATAGGTCATTAAAGACAGCCCTTCATAAATAAAAAGAGCTAAAAATTACATACCTCATCACAGAAATCATAGTGTTTTCATGCACCAATGAGCGTCCATCCAACTCCTACCAGGAAATTTGGACCTGGTGGGCAAAGAGCTTCACTTGGGCCCAGCAATCTCCCTTCCATGTCCCCAGAAGCTTCCTTCAAGATCCAAAATAAGCTCTCTTCTTACTCCTAGCCTGATTTAGGAAGCATGGTTGCACAGAACACACTATTTTGGGAGCCTAAAATACAAATACAATAATTCCTCATTTAACACGTGCCCGCTTAACACGTTTTTGCAATAGCATGATTTTTTTTTTAGGGAACATTTTTTTAATTACATGACCGTCCCCAGAATAACACGATTTCCCCAGCTGGCCCATCACTGGCAGCTGCGCGGGGCTTCCCCCGCCTCCCTGCAAAGCGGCGGAGGGTTCGCCGCTCACCGTGCCATTCCCCAGTGACCCCCCCTCGCCAGACGCAGTGCAGGTCCCGGCAGACCCATCACAGGGGCATATTCCCAACCCAGTCCCCCTCTCCTCTCCTCTCTTTCCCTTCCCCAGAGCCAAACACCTCTCCTCCCTGCTGTAACCCAGTCCCCTTTCTCCCCCAACCTTATGTCCCGGTCCCAACAGACACCACCACTTGAAACACAACCCCCACCTTTTCCATTATTTTCAATGGGAAAATTGACCCCACATAACACGTTTTCACTTAACACGATCATTTTCTGAAACATATCTATAGTGTTAAATGAGGAATTACAGTAATAAAATATCAGCTGTTTAATCATGGTGCAAAACTACACACCAGCAATATTTAACTTGTCTGTTATATTTAAGTGAATGAGCTGCTGTTTCAGGTTCAGCATTTCCTTTATTAATGCAATCCCTGAAATTTTGAGGCCCCCCCCTCCCAAATCCCACATTGTCTGCTCCCAAATTCTTATTGGGGTGTTATATTGCTGTCTCCTGATCCTCTCTTTGTTTTCACTGGTCATTCACTGGGATTCACTGAGAGCCTTTTTTCTTCCCCTCATCCCACTGTGGATGAGCGAAACAATTGGCCTACTATTCTCTATACTTTATGGGATGATGGGAACTGAGGTGGAAGGGTACTTTCTCCCGCATCTCAGGAAGGGAATTGGGCACAATCCCTTCTTTACCTTCCCAAAAGTTTATGTGGGGCTGGGCGTACTGCCCTGTGGGAGACTCTTTATTACTTCTTTTGTTGCCTTTCACAATAAGCTCCCTCTTACTAAATCAGTGCTAAGTGGCATAAGGAGACGGGTAGTGCCTACTGGCATCTTTTTCTTTGTTGCAGTCTCCATGTAGATGTGCTTCTTGTTACAACTGTACCTTGTTTGTATGTAATTACCCCACACTTGCTTATGTTGACTTAATAACATGTAATCACTCTGCATTTAATGCTGTATTGTTCCAGTGGATTTTAAAAGAAGAAAAATTAGTTAGCTATCACTGGTTTATGTACCTGTACTGAAAACATTACAGTTCTACAAGAGAAAGGCCCCGTAAAATGGTGGTGATCTTGCTTCCAGTAAGTTATGTATTTTATTAGAGTTAAATTTCATACACAAGCACAATCGTGTAATGTACATCTAAGTCTGCTGTATACCTCTAGGAAATATTTACAGTGATGCATATTAGCAGGTCATTACATGACTAATTTTACTTGCATATCTTTTCCTCCCTTAGCTTGGCTTCAAATTTGTGATTTTGCTTTCAACTTACTTTTTATAGCAGATAATTCTAACCTGCTCATTAAATTTAATGAGTAATCATATCAGCTAGCTGCTGCTTCTACATGATACACTTGTGCATACAGTCATGGGAAAGATTATGCAAAGCATGAAAAATGAATGCACACATGCAAAAATGCTTAATATCCTGAAATATTCAAGAATCATTTAATCAAAAAAATCATTGGGTACCATCTGAATTTCCAACCGCCTTTTTTTCTCCTTTTTGCATCTTCTAGGAAAACTCTTGGGGAAAGATACATCGTTAAAACATATACCATTTCCCCAAAGACTGTGCTTTGTTTTTTTTCTTGAAGAAATAAACAGAGACATATGTCTGCACTATGGTGTATTCTCACTCCATTCTAAATGGAAAAAGAAATAGAAGGTCAATTATGTTTATATCTGGCTTATGTGGAAGAAGCTCTGGGAGTAATTGTGCCTCTGGATATAGCCATAGGGAACATCTGATATGTCTACACAGCAGCATTACAGGCAGCTCCCAACTTGCAAAACAATCGATTCCTGGGGAAGCATTGCAAGTCAGGAGCGTTGCAACTCGAACCTGCATTTATGATAGGCGCCATGCGCCGTTGTAAATGCAATCTGAGGATGTAAGGCAGGGGTTTTCGGCCCCTTCCACACTTACAAAAATGGTTGTAAGTGTGGGGTTTTCAACTCGGGCCGTTGTAATGCGGGGATTTCCTATATTTCAGAATAACTGATGTTATTCCTAAATAACATAGTCTGTGTCTACACTACAAGCAGTTATTTTTATATAATGTCAAAATAATGTCAAACTGGAGGACTTCTTACTCTGACTCTTGTAAACCTCATTTTATGAAGATTAAGGGAGGTCAGAGGAAGAGTGCTCTTTCTCGGACTTCATGCTGAGAAGACAGCCCAAAAGCTGAAATAAGTTATTTCGACTTAAGCTATGCAATTGACATTGTTCAAGTTGTGTAGCTTATTTCAGCTTTAGCCCTGCTGTTTAGATGTGCCCTAAATGTCCCAAGAATGCAGGGAGAAGGAGTATGAATGCTTATGTCCTGCTCCAGACTGTATGGCTGACCTGCTCTGTGGGTGGATGTGGAATTGTGGTATGGGAAGGCATGTTACTTCAAGTATGAATGCTACTTTTGGGGCTAAGAGGCAGCAGTACCTGCCTTCTTCTGCACACACTGGGGCATGATCCTTGTGAAGGGGTAAAAAAGAATGAAAAGTTTCTTAGTATCCTCTTCCCCCAAGTTTCCATCAGATTCAGTCTGAACACCTGGATACTATGCTGAACGACATGGTGGTAATTACCATCCAGATTTTGTGTAGTATTTTTCATCCATAGATCGTTAAGGTGGTGGTGGTGGGGTTAAAGTAATATACATTTCTTACACAAATTTCTTACAGTAATTCTTATTGTTGCATTGCCTTGCTGGGAAGGGGGTAAAGTTGGAGGTGGGGGTGTGATATGATAGTACGTGTGAGAAATGTACAGGTGAGATGAAGTGTGGAGTGCTCAGAGCAGGGGCTCAGGGACGAGGGTGGAGGTTTCGGGAGGCAGGAGTCAGGGCAGGCAGCTGAGGGTGTGGGAATATGCAGGAGTCAGAGTTGAGGGACATGAGAAGGGGCTTGGGACAGAGGGTTGGAGTGTGTTGGGAATGCAGGAGACCAGGGCTGGGGGGGGCGTGAGTAAGGGCTTAGTACAGAGTTGGAGTGTGTGCGGGGGAAGTCAGGGTTGATGTGAGGGAAGGGCTCAGGGCAGAGAGTTGTGGTGTGTGTGTAGGGGAGTGCAGGAATCAGGGCTGGGGGCACAGGGACACTCCGGGCAGGGCTTGGGGTGCATATGGGCAGTTTGGGGAGGCAAGGATACCCTTTAAGGAGGACAGGGGGTGGAAGCCCCTCATTCCTACTGACACTGCTTGTTGCTTGCTCTTCCTTTTCTGTCACTGTCAGAGAGTGAGAGGAAAGCATTCATTGTCCCTGCATTCTTCTCCCTCCTGGCTGGTGTGGGGAGGGAGCAGAGGATTGAGTCACCCATGTTGTATGCTTTCCTCTTGTTCCCTGACAGTGACGGAAGGGGAGCAGCAAATGGGATTGCTAGAAATAGGGGGGGAGAAGCTTCCGCCCCCCTGCCCTCCCTAAGACCAGTCCCTTTAATATGCTGGCTGCCTGACAGTCTTGCTTTGTTATTCCTACATTCCTGCAGAAGGAGCAGTGCTTATCATCAGTCAAGAGATTACATGGACTCTTTCAGCCTTGCCACGGCTCCTGATTGAGGCTGGTTGCTTGTCATGCTATGAAACGGGCAGGGCTTTGCATCAATAGCTTATATCTGATGCCCTGAGTAATGGAGTGGCACATGGAGGAGCTCTTCATTCTCCATTGTAGAGGAACAGCAAGTATGGGGCTTTATTTCCTTTCCAGCAGAGGACAAGTGCATCTTCATCTTCCTACTCCAGTCAGGATACTTAACCATATCTTCCTCATCTTTTAACTTCTGATCCTCTTTTGAAGTCAACAAAAGTTCTAAAAATCAGACTCTTCATGGCAGAGAAGCATCTGAAGAAATATGTCCCAAACACTGTTCTTCATGGGCAGCATTGAATAACTCTTATTTTGGGGGATCAGACTTCCCCAGACTTCAATGGCTTTGGATTAGGCATGTGATTAATCACACATTCACACAGAAAGGCCTTTTGAAATCACTTTTGCTGGTAAGTGCTCTCAAGCATGAATCAGGTACCATTGGGTTACGTTTTTCAATGGATCAAAGCTACTTGTATACCTAGCAGTGCCGAGCCCAGTTACAAAATATGTCCATTCACCCAACTCCTCATCTTCTCTAGTAGTAAGTGTTTCCATAGTCTTAGAGAATGACTCTTCTCACTTGGGTGTATGGATCAGCATTCACATCACACTTCCCAACAATACCCAGCTCAAGCTGGGGAAATTAATGACCCAACAAGTGCATCAAATTCAGTATGAATCCTGGTCACATGCCACCTGAGGCATGTTGCGTGTATGCAACAAGAGACGTCTCACTTAAAATGGTATAGTCCGATCAAATATTGCAATTGTCACATTACTTACAGGGGTGCAATATGCACTTGTCAAAAATAACTGGTTCTTTTTCAGGTGGCTCTTTAGAGTTACTTAAGAAGATGAAATTGGTGAAGAACACACAGAAACACTTTGTGCTTTAGTCACACAGACCAATATAATTGAAATAATAGAAAAATCAATATACATAAGTATAACAGTAAGATACATTCAGTAAAGTGGTTTCCTGCATTGTTCATATTTACAGCCTTAGATTGTACATACAGGCAGTCCCCGGGTTACATGGATCCGACTTACATCGGATCCCTACTTACAAACGGTGTGAGGCAACCCCGCACTAGCTGCGCTTCCCCCGCCCCCAGCAGACCGCCGAGACGAGCCGTGGTCCCGCCGCCACGTCCTCCGCGGCGAGAAAAAGCGCTCCGCGTCTCCTGGTCTGCTGGGCGCCCCCAGCAGACCAGGGAGGAGCGGGCGCTTTTCTCAGCAGACACCTCAGCTTGAGAATAAAGGACTGAGGGAAGTGAGGTGTGGGAGAATAAAACTGAGCTCTGGAGAAATGTTTGACTAGAGTTTCCCCTACAATATGTACCAGTTCCGACTTACATACAAATTCAACTTAAGAACAAACCTACAGTCCCTATCTTGTACGTAACCCGGGGACTGCCTGTATTTGTAACCTTACAGAGATAATTAAAAACTAAGATGAAAGGAAAAGCGAGTGAAGATCAAGCCAAGAGAATGACACTGGTCTTAATTTCCTACCTGGTTATTCCATATCATCCCAGTATCCCAACAACAGGTTGGAAAATCACGTTTTGTACACCTGTTCCTATTTCAGCCACAGGTGTCTGGGACTCTATTTGATAAAGTGTCAGTAGGGCCAGTCCTAGATTAGTTTGCATCCCAGAGAGAAAACCTCTTCCGCCTCCCATTTGTTAAATTTTTGAATACTTCACTTTTTATTGCATTTGTAGACCATTTCATGACTTTGATGCACCATTTGCTTATTTACTGGAAAAGTCATATCCTCGAATTTGCCTGGTCCACGCCAAAATTGTATAATGAATATCAGCAGAGTTTAGGATCACTGGTCATAAAGCAGGATCTGAGGCCATAAAGCAGGATCTAAAGCTATAAAGCCATTGGCCTTAAAGCAGGATCTAAAGCAGGATCTAGACTGCTGCTTTTTATTAGAAAAAGGTATGCAAATTGCGCTCTGCAATTTGCGTACCTTTTTCCGATTGTTTTTTCAGAAGAGGCTTTTTCTGATTGTTTTTTCAGAAAAGGCTTTTCCAAAATTTGGCCCATCTACATTTTCCGTCTACCATTTGAGAAAAACCTTCTCTTTCAGAAGAGCCCTTCTTCCTCGTGAAATGAGGAAGACAGGGCTTCCGAAAGAGCGCGTCTGCTCTTCCACGTCTTCAGACGCGTTTCTTCAGACGCGTTTCCTGGACACGGCGGAGTTTTTCCGGGAAACCTGTGGTATCCCGGAAAAACTCCGTAGTCTAGACATAGTCACAGTGTTTTCTGTTATCATGTGAGGCTCAATCTTCTTTATTGTTTCTCTCATTTTCAAGTAAATCAGATTTTTCTTTGTCATTACTCTCCTTTTCATGTGCATCACATTCTTCTTTATCATCATTCTCTTATCAAGAAAAATGGGCAATTCATCATCACTTTCCTCACATTTATATTTCTTATCAACAGGTAAATCAGTTAATTCCTTAGTAGGACTTCCATCATTTGCACTTTGCTCCTCAATTTCTTCTGCACTGGGATGAATGCTGCAACCTAAAGCCCAGTATATGTTGTTCTGTTTCTGGTATTTTCTCATCAATTTTGCAACTTGCTGCAAACTAGATTGCAGCTGAGTTTTTTGCTTGCTATAGTGATGCTTCTGCTTTGGGAGGGCGCATCATTTATTTTCTATGGGTGAAAACAGATAATTTTAGTTATAGCAAAAATCTGTCTGCCACAGTATTAGAAAAGAAATACTGGTAGGTCTTTTGCCATGTTTAACAAGTAATGTTTGAATACTTTCTATTATTGTATAGATGGGGGTTCTATCGCTATTTCTGGCATCTCATTAATGAGTTCTTTATTAGTCACTACTTATACTTTTCGTGTCTTAAATCACAAGTATGATTTCACAATTATATAATAAAACAAGGTTTGCAGTATCACATCTGGTTTCTCCCTTTGTTCTCATATTTTTCAGACTGACTGGTGATGCCTGCTCCTTGTATATCTATGAGGGCATAGCTGACAACATTCTAGGAGGTTCAAGGAAAATGTATTCAGGAATTCTGGAAGAACATTCTTGGAGGTTATTGAAAAATGAATCCACATACGGAATACCTGAAACATTTTTATTCAACAATTCTATTTTCCCTTTTGTCACTAACAACAAGAATAGGATCTTGACTCAGTACCCCTGAACCCATCACCCCAGCTGGTTGTCTAGTTCTCTTGCCCCTAAATCAGGCCCCAATGTCAGCCCCTGCCCACGTGTAGTGTTCTGGGCCTTTGCAGCTGCCGCAAAAGAAAAGATTCTTGATTTCATGTTTTAGTGTCTTGAGTTTGTGTGACAGTGTGTCTACGTAATCCCCTTAGACTGCAGGCACTTCATGGAAGAGATCTAGTATTTTTGAATGCCTATAAACTGCCATATGCACTAATGGCACTGGAATACTATTGTGGATCAAACTGTACTACAAAAGAACCTCAGATGCAAGCAGACAAATGAACACTCACAAGAGCCATAGTATTATGCAGTGGTCTCTAAATGGTGATTTAAGCATTACTTGTATATAGAAGAACAAAATAGCTAGAGTTGGTAGAACACTTCTGAACAAAATATTTTTGTAAATGTAATTTTGAAGAAAACAGCATGCACTGCACAACATGTTGCTGTCCTAGAAATGTCCTGGTTTTAATGAATATTTAATTTAAAAAATATATATAATTTTGTGTCTATTTTTGTTGAAATTTCCTCCCAACATTTTAATTTTACCACTTTGTAACTTGTAATATTTATATAAACATTTTGAAGCAGGCTTATGTGTTGGGGTTCTGACCATCTGCTAGTAGAGTTCCCTAGCAGGGTGGCTGGGCAGCTTACCCTTTCCTCATCTCTTTGGTAGGGGACTTGGACTTTGGCTTAGTGTGTCTGTCTCTGCAAAAATGGATCTCCTCTCCTCTTCGAGGCTCATCTTTTCAGACCTCAGAGCTCCCCTGTCCTGCTCTACAGATGTAAGCAGCTGTGTAAAGGAGACCAGGAGTGGTAGTGCCAGGAACCAGGAGCATTTGATGAGGGGATGCATTTAGGAATGGGAAGCAGAGCAGATTGGGGACAGAGCTCAGTATTGCAGCTAGTGGTTGAGAAATGAAGTTAGTGGCACTTTGGGGCTCTTGCACATCTCCTCACTCCCTTTCCCCTGCTAAACTTTTCTGGATGTCTGTGGAAATAACTGCTCATCCCAGTTAGTATGTGAACCCAGCTGCCCTCTTCACGGTGAATGCAGGAAGCCAAATCTGTCAAAACATTGCTTTCCTGCAATCACACAGAAATATTTTCCAGATGGTGCAGCTCAGCTCTCAGGCTCTACCCCCTTGGGCTGACCAGGGTGTGCAATTGTTTTCCCTTCCCATCACCAGTTTCTCTACATCACCAGCCTCTTCCTCCCTCTGCCTCACCAACTCCCTTTCCCACCTCTCTCTCTCTCTCCTTCAGAGTATGGTCGAGGGATTGTTTTTATTTTCTTTGATGTGATTTGTTTTATTTGGTTCTGCTTAACGGAGGACAATGCCCACTTCCTCTGCCCACTTACTAAGATATAAAGTCAGAATGGCTACCCTTGGAGTTCTATTGTTTCTAAATAAAGGCCCAACACCACCATTATGCTGTGGCTGCTTTTCCTTTTTTGTTAGTACAAAGCAACTGTAGGCACCACTGGTTTGGGCACTGGAGAATTTCCCCTGTGTGAAGTATGTATTGCAGCATAGGGCTACTAGCATGACGTCTTTGCTGTCCCCAGCATGGAGGATATGACACGGGAAAATGGGACTCAGCCAAGATGCTGCATTTATTCCTGGCTGCTATTAATCCCCTGTGGGTTCTTGACACCTTCAGCTTTTTCTGTTGAACAACAATGACCAAGTGAGGCCAGGCAGGCCCAGTATTTTGAAGGCACAAACATACATGTGAGCCCTTGTACTAAGTATACTTCTGTTGGACCAAAGACTTTGGATCAAATAATTTATTAGGACAGAAGAGGGTGAACGTTTTTCTTTCAAGGAGAGTTCCAGATGATTATCATTTAAGTGATCAAAGGAGGCTAGTTCATAAGAAGCAGTGAGTACTTTCCTTTACAAGTTGCAAAAATAGTCTACTGAAAAAGTATTAAAACTCAGTTTTCCCTAATGTGATCAGAAGGAGAAGTGATGATAAATGTTCCATCATATTTTCTTTGCAGTGTAGTTTGGCAAGTGATTAATTTCTCATTTTCTTGTTATCTGTTTAAGGCTTATTGGCAGTGTTTGAGACAGATGTTTTTGTTTTAAAATCATGAAGGAGGCTGAGCAATTATCCTTTCTATGCCTGATGTGCTAGAAATACCAGCTGAGTATGAGAAAAGCAATAATGTTAGTGGCTTGGGAGTATAATGGTTGATAAATAGAAATTTGAAAAGCAGTTTCAGTAATAAGTATATTATTTCATAATATTTCATGAAATATTAACTGGGCATTGCAAGATAAACAGCAGGTCACCACCAGCCATTGTGATGAAAATGATGAAATTATGCTGAATGGATGACAAACAGAAACATATTTTCTGTAGAAATGCGTTCCAATAAGTGGTCATGGATTCATTTATGGACTAGACAAAACAAAAATTGGGTAACAGTATATGATGGATAATGTCCAGAATTACAAGAGGGAGAAGAAAGGAATAGACTTGTGATTTGTTCATGCACTTCTCCATTTCTCATACTTGTACATTTCATGATGTCACCCAGGCCAGATTTCTGAGCACTACAAAGTCTCCTAGCCACATACAAGTTTTGTCTATATCCTTTGAAGCCGGTATGTGAAGAAGTGGAGGGTGAGGAGGAGGGGAAATTAAATGTCATAATTCGTGCCTTTAGTTTGAGTAGATCCATGAGTATTGTAATCTCAGTCTAGTGCTAGTTGGTTCTATGATGTTACTGCTAGAATGATCAACTACAGCAAAATTATTTACAGAATTAAAGCTATTTCTTTTGTTAGAGCATAGCAGCAAGCAGTGGGGATACTTATGTCTTGATCCTACTGTTGAATCGACACAGGCATATACACTCCCTTGTACAAAGCCCCACTGAAGTCCTATGACTTTAATGGGACTCTGCTTGATTACGAGATAGCAACCAGCCACGCTAGGCAAAACACGGCCATTTCTAAATCAATGTTTTGTAGCTCAATTCTGACCTCAGTTAGTAGGTACAACTCCTATTGATGGTAACACTAGTGGCACCATGTAATGTAGAGTAGAAGAACAGAATGGCACAACTACCCGAATACTTGACTCTGCATGTATCAGCCTTCATCACTGCGGTAATCTTCAAAATTCTGGTTGGAAACTAACTAACTAAATAGCTAACTAATTAACCAGTCCTCAGTACGGTAAAAGGGCTTTTGTGCCATGGAATGCCAGTTGGAACACTTTGCTACAAGGCCCTTTAACTGTCAGAATGCATAAGGTGCATAAACAAGACACCTTCAAACCTGACCATGCTGTGCAGTGTCGTGTCATCATCACTTCAAAGTTTTAATAGCCATATCATGTGTGGAATGGAGGACACTAATTCACCACAATGTTGATTGTGATTGTTATAGAAAATACAAATGTTTTTATTGTATCTTTTCTCAAGCCCCTTGCACAGAAAACCCATTATGTAATTAACATAGCTACTCCAGGAGAAGTGTCTTCGACAAAAGTTTTTCATAGATTACGGTGGTAGGTTTTAAATGTCACTTTATGATTGTCAATCAACTGCAGCAATAGTAAATGGGCGTGACTTTAGTGTAATAAAAATCTTATTTCCTTTAGGCAGCAAGTGCTGTTCTAAGCAACCTGCCAATCAAAAGTGTGGGATTTTCCTGGAATATTATTAATAATTTTTTTGCATTCTTTTCTTCCTATGAAACAGTGTTGAGGAACCTATCTGAAGTACCATTGCTAAGAAATTTAAATAATTTTTTTCTAGAGCTTTCAAAATGTTGATTCTTCTGTGCATGAAGATGAAAGAACAAGATAATATAAGGGATGATATTTTCATGATAGAATCTTCTTTACTACATATGGGCTACGTCTAGACTGGCATGATTTTCCCGGAAATACTTTTAACGGAAAAGGTTTTCCGTTAAAAGTATTTCCGCAAAAGAGCGTCTAGATTGGTCCCGGAGTTATCGTTAGAATGATGCGCTTTTGCACAAAAGCGCGTCTAGATTGGCGGTGTGCTTTTGCGCAAAAGCAGAAGCCCGGAACCATTTTGAAGAGGGCAAAAGGGCACCAGCCCTTTCCGGGGGCGGGGCTGGAGCTCCGTTCAGACACGTGCTTAAAGGGGTCTCGCCGGACAGCCGTTTGTCTCCTGCTCTGTGCGTTAGGACCTATTGCAGGGACTGACAGCCATAGCAGGTTTGGTGGTTGCCCTCTGCCTTTTGGACACCACTGCCTTTTGCCCCCCTAGTGCTTTTTCCTGGTTTTGGTTTCTTGTGCCTTGCTTTGTCTGCCATGGAGCCACGGGTGGCCATGTGCCTGTTCTGGCCCCTGTCGGCCATTTTCGAGTGCCTGCAGCTGGTGCTCCAAGCTGGTGCCCTCGTGTTCCAGGACCAGGAGGCGCAGATCGCCTTGGACTCCCTCACCAGGGAGGCCCTGGATTCCCTGAGGCATCCCCACCCCACCGTGGAGAGGCCACTCTGGAGACTGGACACCAGTACAGACTGGTGGGAGCGCCTGGTCCTTGGGCAATGGGACAACCAGCAATGGCTTCGGAATTTCCGCATGCGAAAGCGGACGTTCCTGGAGCTGTGTGCCTGGCTCACCCCGCGCTCCAGAGAGCCACCACCCGGCTGCGTGCACCCATCCCGTGAACAAGAGGGTCGCCATCGCGCTATGGAAGCTGGCCACCCCGGACAGCTACCGATCGGTGGCACAGCAATTCGGGGTGGGAAGATCCACCGTCGGTGTGATCGTCATGGAGGTAAGTCCCAGGGGGAGTGGGGAGGGGGGAGGGTGCTGCACTCCATGCCCAGGGGCAGCCAAGACTCCAGGCTGGGTCACCCAGGGGTTTGGGCCATCCCTCCCTTGCACAGGCCTGCTGGTGGGGGGGGGGAGGGGCTTGGCGAGGGGGTCCTGGTGTGTGTGTGCATGTGTGTGTGTGTGCGTGCGTGAGGACAGAGGGAATCACGGGGGGGGGGCCCAAGGGAGCGCACACTCACCCCTGCCTTATGTGATGTGTTCCCTTGTGTTTCTCTGCACCCTTCTGCAGGTCGTCCACAGCATCAATGATGTCCTGCTACCGAGAGTGATCCGCCTGTGCGATGTGGACGCTACGCTGGCCGGCTTCACTGCCCTCAGGGTTCCCCAACTGCGGGAGCCCTGGATGCAACCCACATCCCCATCCGGGCCCCGGAGCATCGAGCAGCCCATTTCACGAACAGGAAGGGGTACTGCTCGATTGTTCTCCAGGCCCTCGTGGACCACCGGGGCCGCTTCCTGGACGTCTACATGGGCTGATCCGGCAGGGCACATGACGCCTGCATCCTCCGCAACTCCGGACTGTTTTGCAGGCTGGAGGCGGGCACCTACTTTCCCCGGCGGGAGTTGACTGTCGGGGATGTGCCTATGCCCATCTGCGTCGTCGGGGATGCGGCCTACTCCCTGCAGCCCTAGCTAATGCGGCCCTACACGGGGCAGCCGGACCAGAACTGGGCCCGGTTCAACAACCACCTCAACCGGGCCCGAAATCAGGTGGAGCTCACCTTCGGCCGCTTAAAAGCCCGCTTCCATTGTTTGTTCACCCGTCTCGAGATGGGTGAGTGGAATGCAATGGAGGTACTGGCCGCGTGCTGCGTGCTCCACAACACTGTGGAGCAGAGTGGGGAGGCCTTCCTCCCTGCATGGATGGCAGCCGAGGCACAGATGTTTGCACAGCCCCACACAGCTGCCATCCGCCAGGCACACCAGAATGGGGTGCGCATCCGAGAGGCCCTGACGGACATGTTCGCACAAGCCGCATAGTAGGGTCGCCTCGGTCTTCCCATACGACTCCCTCCCATCCCCTACCCTTCCCTCTCCCCTCCCCTTACCTCCCCCCAATTGTAAAGCGTCGGTTCCAAGCACATCGGCCGTCATCGTGAATGTTCGTCGGGTGCGTCGGATGTAGCTAGGGTTTTTCTTTTAGTTTAGGCTAGGGTTTAGGCCACCATCGCCTGTCCGAGCTGTCCCGAAGAACAGGAAGAGGATTCGTGGTTCGTGCGGAAGGCTCGAGTCAGCGTACCCGATTCCAGTCGTCTTCGAGGGATCTCCTGGCTGTTCCTCTCCGAGGCCCGGAGGGACCAAAGGATTGAGGTCGCCAGCAACACTACAATCGTCCCTGCGTCTAGACTATGTACATATTCTTTTCTGTGCATCTTTTAACCTTTCTTGCTTGTTTGTTATCTATGTTAATATAGTTGTGGTTTAAATTTTACTTAAAAGTGTCAGTATTTATTTATGCTCCACAAACCAATGACCACTTAAAGGAACGACCGGTGATAGATACAGAAATTTGGTGTCCGCATTTTGTAATCCTCTTAAATTCAGTTGGCTAATTGGCATCTCAAATCATTTATTACAGTTACCTCGAGTAACACAATAACCAACACAGTTTTGTTTTCAACTGAAAAATGTATGTTTTTATTTACAAGGGGAGAGGGGGAGGAGACCTTCAACTGGGAGGGGGAAGGGGAGAAGACCTTCAACTGGGAGGGGGAGGAGCTACTCCTGGGAGGGGTGGCCCCTGCGAGTGGTCCTGCGGGGGCGGACCTGGACATGCGGGGCAGGCCGCATCGGGGCAGGCTGCATGGGGAGGTGGGCAGGAGGGGCTATTGCAGGGGTGGCAGGAGGGGACATTACAGGGGCGGCAGGAGGGGGCATTGCAGGAGGGGGCATTGCAGGGGCGGCAGGAGGAGGCATTGCAGGAGGGGGCATTGCAGGGGCAGGAGGGGCATTGCAGGAGGGGGCATTGCAGGGGCAGGAGGGTGGCGGGGCATGGGGTAAGGCCATGCCATAGTGAATGGCATGGGCTATGTGGGCAGTGAGGGTGGCGATGGAGTCAGCCATCCACGTGCACTGGGCCTGGAAGGCAGCCCAGGCCTCCTGGTGCCACTGCAGGTCCCCTGGACCCATTGGCGAAGCGATGCCTCGATTCGCTCGACGGCCTGCACATGCCGGCGAAGGAGCTGGTCCCGGTGGCGGAGCCTGTGCCTGCGTGGTTGGGCAGCTGAGGGTGCCGCTGCTGCCGGACTGGAGGGTCCCTGGCTTGTGCTTGGTCCCGCTGCAGGAAGAGAAGAAAGGATGGGTCAGTCAGGCAGGCCGGCCACTGTCCCCACACCTCATGCCTCTACACCCCTGAGCCCAGGTGACACCACAGTAGTGTGGCTTGGGCCCACTCGGTTCCCCTGACCCCGTGTTGTATGTTTGCAAGGAGGACTGCCCCTGGAGTAGGGTCCTCCTCCATGTATTGTAACCACCAGTCTGTGTCCTGGCCCGTGGAGGGTGGGAGGCGCTTGTGTTGCGTTAACCTGTGGAACTCCTGCCGGTGGAGGCTGTGAGGCTTTGGGCTAATCACTGGTGTTTGACAGGGAGCGAGATGCATCCCCACACAGTGCCTGGGAGCACATCTGGCAGAGGTGGTCTGGGCTCTCAGATCCCCATCACGTGGGATATCTCCTGGACGGAACCAGGAGAGTGACTGGGGGGGGGGTGTCCCATCCTTGCAGCAAAACTCAGGCAGCCCTAAGGGCAGCCTGAGGGCTCCCCCCCCGTCTCCCTCCCACACGTAGCCCAGGGACATGTGTGGCCGCAGTGGGGACTTCCCTCGGGGAGCCAGCCAAGGCACCGGGAGCAGGCGAGGGGCTCAGTGGGGGCCATGTTCACAGGGCTGTGACGCTGCGGTTTTCCCAGGAGCAGCTGGCTGTGCCTCACAGCCAGGCATGGGACAGTGTGCCGTTCTCCGTGCTGCACCCTTGTGGAGGTGCGGGCTCTGGGCTGAGTCCCTGGGGCCCTGGCTGGTTCCAGCCGGCATCCACCCTTCCCTCTGGTCCCGCCGGATGTGTGTGAGCAGCACGGTCCCAGGCGTGCCCTGCAGCTGCCTGCCACGGCCACGTGCCGCTCGGTCACCAGGCTGCACGTGGTTGCACGTGCTGCTTGCTGCCTAATGCTACACAGCGTGCAGCTCACATGGCCTGAGTGACATGCTCTCCCCGTCCCCCCCTCCGGGCGCCTGGCTCCCCACCCCCCCGCACTTGTGAGTGCAAAGTGCAAGACTCACTGGTGGATCCTTCCCCGGCCTCGGAGGATGCGCGGGAGACGTCGGGGCTGCTGGAGGGGGCCTGCTGGGTGGCAATGCTGGCCTCATCCTCTGATTCAGTGCTGTCATCTCCTTCCCCCGCCTCGGTGGCCCTGGTGACGGGTGGCCGCACGCTGCTGTCCACGTGCATGTCTGGGGCTTGCGGGGCTGGCTGGCCCAGGATGGCATGGAGCCGGTCGTAATGGGGGCAGGTGTCTGCTCCTGCCCCCTGGCCCTCGCTGGCCCGCACATAGCCCAGGCGCAACTCCTTGACTTTTGCCCGGACTTGTTCGAGGGTCCGGGCTGGATGGCCTTGCTGGGCTAGCGCCTGGGCCATGCGGCCGAAGATGTCGGCATTGCGGCGCCGCGAGTGGGTCTCGTGGAGGCCCTCCTCCTCCTGCCACAAGTCCAGGAGGGTCTCCAGCTCCCCCGAGGACCACGATGGGGCCCTTCTTTGCTGGCCCCTTGGGGCCTCCTGTGCTGGGGGTGCAGGTGGCTGAGCGCTCGGAGCTGCCATGCTGGCTGCGATGTGGCTGCTGGGCACGGCAGGGGCACCGTGGCAGACCTCAGGCAAGAGGTCTGAGGCTCCTGCCACGTGCGCTCAGCAGCCTGCGGCTACTTTAAGAGCTCGGGTTACCAGGAAGTCCGGGCTCCTCGGGTCTCCCAGCGTCCAAACTGCTTTTTCCGTTTAGCCTGCTTTTGCGCAAAAGTCTTACCTAGCTGTCTACGCTGGCCCTTTTGTGCAACAGTTTTTCGCAAAAAGGACTTTTGCCCGAACAGGAGCATCAAAGCTTTTCCGGAAAAAGCACTGATTTCTTACAGTAGGAAGTCAGTGCTTTTGCGGAAAATCAAGCGGCCAGTGTAGACAGCTGGCAAGTTTTTGCGCAAAAGTGGCTGCTTGTGCGGAAAAAGTGGCCAGTCTAGACACAGCCATGCTGTTTTCTGGATGAAGCCAGAGAAAATTAAATGCACTTCTGGCACTGATATCACCTAACTATGAACATACGTACATATATTTTTGATGCCTGGTGTGTCAAGTTACAAAAAGTTTTGAACAATGATATGGTGAAAGTTCATTTTACAGTGTCGGGTGGCTCTAGTGCAGTGTAGAATATTAGACTCTTTCACAAAATGATAAACATTAAGGACATCGTTTTACAAAAAAAGATGCTCTTAAATATCCAGTTCTAGAGTGATCTTATGGAAGTGAATAGTTAAACGTGATTCCTGTTTGCCTTTGAAAGGGTTGTTTGTAACCCATTAGCTACTAACTGAGCAAAAAAGCATTCTGAAAACGAAATGAATCTATGTTAGAGGTCTTCTATTTCATAAAACTGATTGTTTGTGTTGTCCTATTATGAAATATGGGCCCTAATTCTACTACCCCTAGCCATGCTCCATAGAACCTTAGGGTATGTCTACACTGCAAAGTTAATTCGAAATAACAGCCGTTATTTCGGATTAACTTTAATAGCATCTATACATGCAAACCACTATTTCAAATTTAATTCGAAATAGCGGAGCGCTTAATTCGAATTTGATAAACCTCATTCTACGAAGAGTAACACCAAATTCGAAATAGCTAATTCAAAATAAGTGCTGTGTAGACACTTAATTTGAATTAGCTGGCCTCCAGCCCTTTCCAGTTTCCCCTGGTGGCCACTCTGGGCCAAACCAGGAAAACTCCTCTCCTCTCCCCCAGCCCCGGAGCCCTTAAAGGGGTAGACTCTGGCCAGACTGCACGTGCCAGATCCAGGCCTGCCAGCAGTCTTTGCCCCGACCCAGTGGCCCCACCATGAGCCAGGCAGCCAGTGCCAGCCAACCATCCCCTGCCCAGTCCCCCAGCACCCAGGAGCCAGCCAGGGGTTGTAGACACCAAACACCCTCCTGGACTAGTGAGGAGATCATGGACCTCACTGAGGTTTGGGGGGCAGGCCCCCAATGTCCATGATCTCCGCACTAGATGGAGCAACGCAGCCGTCTACGGCCGCATAGTTGCTGCCATGGCCCAGAAAGGCCACAGGCGCACCCAGGAGGAGGTGCGCCTGAAAATTAAAGAGCTGCAGCAGGGGTACGCCAGGGCCACTCGGGGCAGCTCCTCAGCAGGGGCAGACACCTGCTCCTACTTCGAGGCACTGGGCCACATCCTGGGGGGGGCAGTGCGGTCCGGTCTGTGCCACCCCGGGGGGCAGCGAGCCAGGACCAGAGGGCCCTGACCAGGGCGCAGAGGAGGAGCCGCCACGGAGGGTGCCACACCAGCCGGACCCCCGCGCTGTCCCAGCAGCAGAGTCACCAGGGTCGTCTGGGGAGGCCACACCATGTAAGTGCCATCACTGGCCCCTTCCTGGGGGCGGGGTGAGGAGGGAGACCAGGGACCGCGCGTGTGGGCCTTGCTTACCACGGATCATGCAGCAACCTGCGTGCCACACAGGGGCTGTGGCCTGACAGCCACACGCGTGTGTGAAGAGACCTGACATGCTCCTGACCCCGGGGCGGGACACAGCAGGATGCTCTCCCTTCACAAGCCCCCTCTAACAGGGGCATGGGTGTGGTGTCAGGGCAGCTCCCACTCCTGGGGAGAGCCGGACATTCCGACCATGGCCTCTGTGCAAGCACAGCGGCTCTGATGGTGCAGGGCATGGTCATCCTCACCTTGCAGAGGGGGGCTGGGCTTCACCCACTGTGTCCCCAGGGAGAACTGACCACTTCTCTTCTTTCTCCACAGCTGCACCAGCTGCATGTGCAGGGCTCACCACCCCGCCCGGGACATGCTCCCGCACCCGAGGGCTCCACAGGATGACTACAACACGGCAGGGGTGCCGAGAGCAGCAGGTGGGGGCCCTGCGAGCCCTGACCCGCATCATGGAGCAGCAGGCACAGGAAGAACAGGCATTCCAGAGGGAGCTGCTTGCCCAGGGTTGTGCCATCTGTACCCATGTGCAGAGCGTGCTGCCTGGTGCAGTGCCTGCTGCCCCCCCAGCTACCGTTCCTCCTCCCACTTCTTCTCCCCCTCCCGCCTCTCCCTCCTCAATCTCCACACCCCCCACCTCAACCTTGACACCTTCCTCCCCATCCCCCCGGGGACGCTGAGGCCCCCACACCCGCCGTGCTGAGAGACATGTGGCCTGACGAGACCCCCACCCCTGAGCACTGAGCTTCCCCTCCCCTTCCTCCCTTGCTTCCCCTTCCAGCTCCCTCCTCCCAGTTTTCCCCCTCCCCTCTCCCACCCTCTTTCCTCCCGTCTCCTGCCTCCTTTCCCCCGTCTCCCCAGAGGTTCATCCCCCCCCCCCCCAGTTTTGTTCAATAAACCCAGTTTCTATTTTTGAAAAAAAGTGTATTTTATTTAACATCAGGAAGGGGGTCTAGGGAAGGGTAAGTGGAAGGACGTGAGGGAGGAATGGGGCACGAGCCCCCGGTGGGGAGGACCAGGGAGGCTCTGAGGGCTCTGAGGGGTGGGCGTTCTCCCCCAGGGCCTCCTGGAGCCTGACAACCCCCCGATGGACCCTCCGGATGGCAGCCTGCAGCAAGTGCAGCCAGGCTGATCGCAACGACCCCACGAGATGCACCAGCATGCCCAGGGGCAGCTCTGGCTCCATGTGGCCGAGTGCTGTGGCGTCCCAAGTGCGGGCACTCAGGGCACTCCAAGACAGGACTGCTTTGCTGTCCCTCATCGAGGTAGACAAGCAAGCAGGGAACCCTGAGAACTGTCTGTCCGGGGTGGGAATAGGGTCCCTTTAAGCATGGAGCTCAGTAAGCCTCAGGCAGCAGCCCCACACACTAAGTCCTAACCTGACCCCTGCCAGCACTGGTTCTGGCCAGCCTTAACTTCAGTTCAGGGTCCACTCAGTGTGGATGCGCTATTTTGAAATAGCAAAACGCTATTTCAAAATAGTTTTTCTGTATAGATGCGTTATTTCAAATTAGCTTAATTCAAATTAACGATTTTGAATTAAGTTAAATTAAGTTGAATTAAGTTAAATTAAGTTGAATTAATGCTGTAGTGTAGACAGACCCTTACTGAGTACCTTACCCCATTGAAAGGGTAGGTGGAGAGACTACTCATGGAATAAGTGGTTCAGTGTGACTGTGGGCGGTGGAATGGGACCTTATATTTTACAATTTAAGATGACATCATGGATGGAATTTATCCCTTAGAAACAGCTGATCACAGCCAATCCTGATTTTTCTGGAATATGTTAAAGCTTTCACTCCACTTTAGTGCAGCTATACCAGCATTTCCTTGCCCCCAAGGAAACTTTCTACAAAAAACTGGAGCCCTTACTCCATTCTTCTGAAGAAGTGGGTTGTGCCCATGAAAGCTCATGATACCATCTACATTTTTTTGGTAGTCTCCAAGGTGCTGCAGAACTATTCATTGGGTTTTTTTTTTTAAAGTTTTTATATTTAAAGATAAGATCAAACCAGGCCCTTCAACAAAAACTGCATTCCACCACTGGGGAAGAATTCCAGTCTTATGCTATTCATGGGTATTGTGAGATTCCAAACATTCTGCAAGTTGCTTTTGCCAGCTCTTTAATGTAAAATCTAGAAGGCACTAAGCAATTTTTAAGCCTCTTTATGATTACACAGACTGTTAATTACGGGTCTGAAACTTACTGGCCTGTTTTTGCTTGGAAATGTACACAGGTTTTGAGATTATTTTGTAGACCTAGCATCACTTGATGACTCCTATGTCTTGTCTGCATAGCTAGAAACTCTCACTTTCCAGAGACACTTAAGTGCAATTAAGGGTATCACTAATGTGTCAATTTCAATCACAATTTTCTTCTGCTGAGCACAATGTCCTATGTATAGTGTTCAATAATGTTGAATCGTTGTATGGAGCTTGTACAAAGTGCTTCTGATATTATCAAGAGTAAGTAGTAAGGCACATGAATTTTCCCATAGATGATACGCATAACCTAGGGGGAGAGAATTCCTCTTCTTTGCTATCTACACATCTGAAATATTCAGTATATTTGACGAGCTGCTTTTGCACATTTTTTTATTTTTCAGATTAGAGAGATGAAATTTAGTTTAGTAATGAGGGAGCTTGCACAGGCTGTGGAAGACCCAAGTTCAGTTTCCTCTCTGCCACAGGTATCCTACCTGAGCCTGGGCAGTCTTAGTCTCCCTGTGCCTTTGCTCTCCATCTGTAAAATGGGAATAATTGCACTTTCCCTACCTCAGTGGGCTTGTGGGGATAAATACATTGAAAACTGTGAGGTGCTCAGGTGGCTATGGGGATCATAAAATACGGATAAAGGCTGTGAAAAGGAGTTGAGAACCCAATTTGGTGGTTAGTGGCACATAGGCAGACTGTTGGGACTACACAAACTCCCATTGACTTTAACGGGGCTCTGTACAAGCTATCCATGGCAGGACTGGGGCCTTAGATATGAATACCTCTGATCATGATGCCTTTGTAGTGCTTGGCTGTGTATAGAGTAAGATTTTTTCATTTTGGATGGTCTGGAAGCAGAATGCCATTACCCTTCTGAAACTGAATATTTCTTGTAGTTTGAAGAAACAGATTGACCAGCCCAGGTAGTCAAGACTTGATTTTATTAATAAAATCCATATTTTTCCTCTTTGAGGTGACAGTTACAAACTTTGGTTCAAAAATAAAAGAAATTCTGAACAGCAAAAGGTTGACTTTTGAAATCTCACTTTTACATGTATTAAATATCAGTTGGAATGAGGCAGTGGAATCTGGTACCAATTAATTTAACAATTTATATAAGAAATAGTAACAAACATTTATTTTCAAGTCTTACATATATTATGAAAAATAATTACAAAAGGATTTGCGTTTTAAAGTTAAAATGTGATTTCTACTCCGTACTACCTGAAAAAAAAAAAAGTTTAGCTGGAAGGCCAAACCAACCTTTTTGCGAGATTTGGATTGCAAATTATAACAGTTTGGGTCAGAAAACAAGCTCTGTAGGTAGTAGTCCCCTTGTACTTTGCTTTGCAACTAGGTAGAATCACATGACCTAGACATATTGTGTCCCTGGCCTTAACTTGAAATAACAGAGAATTCATATTGATGGGATGGGCAAATAATATATGGGCTATCATGTGGAACTTAGTATCCAGTTCAGAAGCAAATATTCATCATTGCTCAAATAAAAGCTATGTAAACACTGCACAAATCCATAAATAGTTGTTTTGAATCAAGTTTTAATATTTATATAGTTCAAAGAAGCACAATGAAAACAAATTCAGATGAGATTTTTAAAAAGGATAACTATAACTACCAGTTACTTCACATAGACTTAAACAGATCTCTGCACATACTCCCCCCCATTTGTCATACACATTTCCTCCACCCAAAATATGAACTTGCTTATTTTTAGGTATATACAGGTATCTTAAGAAATCCTGGAATCTGAAAAGGAAAAAAAAAAGTCTGAGGTAATAGCACCATGGAATACAGCACCACAGTGGGTGCATTCTTTCTTGAAATTCATTATCACAAAGTAATATCAGCAAAGAAGTGTTGTTTTGAGTGTCTTGCCAAAGATTTTCCAGTTTTTGCCACCTGAGTTTTGTTGGCGACTTCAAATAACAGAGCTTTTCAACATCAATATATACAAAGGGACTTTATTATTAATCAGAAAAATTAAATTGGTTCACTGGAAATTACAATTTTATTTTTCATAATACATACACAGTATTGACAACATAGTTTTGCAATTATAAAATAAGAGCCAGATGCAATTCAGAGACACATGCAAGTTTTGGAAATGGACACAGAAAAAACAGTATAGTACTGTACATAGAATAATTACAATTTATTAAACACACCTCCTTAGCACCTCTTTGTTGAAATGGAAGGAGCACCATTCATTTTTTACAGCACCAAGGAATCCAAAGGGAGTATTCATAAAGTTAATCCTATGTTGTCTGTCTCTGCCACACCCTTTTATGTCCCTCATGATTTGCCAAATAAGTTTAAGTCATGTGATTCTGGCCCTACAAGGGCAACGAATATTTCCTAGATAAGACATACGTACCCAGCAAGACATTTTTTCTATGCCATCCTTAATCAAAACTTGCATGTGGCATGAAGTGGGTTGGTGGCACCAAGGCACAACTTGTTTGCCGATCTGCTCAACTGCCCTATACTTAACCGAGGAAACAGACGGGACCAACTTCAAATCCAAACTTCTGGTTCTGGTCACCAAAGTCATTAATCATCACATCAACAATAGGCACTTGGTCTATTTTAGGTGTATTGATTTCAATGACAGTCTTTCCATAGCCTTTTCTTGACTGTGAAAAGAAAAAGGCAAAACAAAATTAAAAAATGGTTCTACATAAAAGCTGCAATGTTATAGATCTTTCACAAGTTAACTTTACAATATGGACTGTAATTATACATAACTGGCCTCCCGAGTACTGAACAGTATGCACTAATGCCAGATGTTCCTAATAAGATGGTTTTGAGTTCTTTTCTTTTTTTGAAAATTATTTTTATCTTCTAAAAATGCAAATGTGGAACCGCTGATTTTTTTTTAAAAGAGAAAGTGATTGAACATCACAAAAAGCTCTGGGCTAAAATAGGTCCTCTCACTGGAAAAATCTATGAGAATTTTAAAGTCCCTTGAGGAATCCTGAGTACAAATGCAGTAGCTGGTAAGTATATTTTGGGGGATTGTGGAGATTTCACCCTCATGAAAAGGCCAGTAATCCAGTCTGGAGACAATAACAGACCTGCACTTCCCAGGACAAAGGCTGTAACCTCCTTACCAAGTGCTACAGCAGCTAGCTGGAAATTCTAAACAGGCAGATCTCTGCTATTATTGCTAGATTGTACACCTCAGTTTATTTTAAAAAGGGGCAACCCCTGTTAATTGTGGGAGAAGATGTCAGCTCCATCATCTCCTATGTTATTTTAGCCAACCAAAGCAATATCTTGAGCTTCTGTGATCTTCTGTGATCTTACTCCCTCATCTATCCCCCCCCCCCCCCCCATCTGAGAGGAAACACTGAGAAAGTTGAGAGAATGCCACATCAGGCTATGATAAAAAGAGACGTACATTTTAGTGTTGTGAGCTTATGAATGGCACTGCACCCCCAAACCATTTCACTACTTCTCCCAAGAGTTCCACAAACAGATGCCACAATAACAGAAGCTACACAACCCTCCTCCCCAAAAGCCCTAAAATAACTAGGAAGAGAGGTACACATGGAAGAGACGCAGTTACAGAATAAAATGCTATGGTATTCCATCAGGAGAAGACTTCTGTCAGACAAACAAAACAGTACTGTTCGTCTGCAGAAAAAAAGAATGCAGCCAGTTGAGCACCATTCTAACCAAACTCTGCCAGATTTCACACATGTGCGAACCCTGCTGGTATATTGCATCAAAATAGATGTAAAAGAATCCATAGTAGACATGATCCACTGCCAACAAGAGATCCCTTACCAACTACACTAGCAATGCCTTTGTATCCCAGCCAGACCCCCATAGTCAGCCCTTCACAGCTGCCATTGCAGTCGGGGGCCAGGAGCCCGGGACTGCAGCAGTGGCAGCAGGAGCTCCAGTGCTTCTTGGGTGGTGATTTGGAAGGGCTGGTGCTCTGGCTGTTGCTGCTGTGGTAGTGACAGTTGGAAGCCCCACACCCCTTTAAATCAATGGGTTGTCCCATTTGCTGACCCATCAGCAGAGCTGCCAGACCCTACCAACAGGGACAACAATGGTGGGGGGAGCAAAAGGGGCAAAGCTTTAACATAAGCTATGTATGGGCCAATGCCAGCAGCCACTTCTTATCGGTGTGCTATACCGGTCTGTACCAGCCCATTTTCACCTCTGCTCACAACCCAGTCTAATGCAGATGGGAAAAGCTGTAGGCTACCCAAGGACTTCAGGTATTGCTCCACGCTATTAATCATAACCTCCTCTGTAATTGTCTCTAAACAAAGGAATTTATAAAGAGGATTCTTAAATATCACAGAAACTCCATGATCAGTCAGGTGTAAACGGTATGTAGTATGATATGTAGCTGTCTAGAAAACAAAGGGCAAAATATTCAGCATTGAAACATGACTTTTGAGGCAAGACGCGAACAGCTGATAAACCTGAATGGGCCCAGTACCTTGTTGGAGAGATAATCAGATAGCTGGTGTATGTATGTAATATTCCAAGTGACAATAGAGAAGCTGGAAGAAGTGGCCAGGATATAATCTATGCACTTTACTTTGGCTTGATTTCTGCTCTTTTTTAAGGGTACATCTACACTGCACACTTATTTTGAAATAAGCTATTCTGGAAGAAATACTCCATAATAGCTTATTTCAAAATAGCACGTTTACACTACAGGAAAGCCTCAAAATTGATCCAAGGCAGGCTTCCCTAATGTGGATGCGCTACCTCGATTTAGAGCCCCAGGAGGCAGTGGGGAGTAATTAGTTTAAATGGCCCTGGGGAGGAGCTATTTCGAAATAGCAGCAGTGGGAGAGTCTACACTACAGCTATTTTGAAATTGCTATTTTGGAATAGGCGTTATTCCTAGTGGAATGAGGTTTACAGAAGTTGGAATAAGCCGTCGGTTATTTTGAATTTATTTCAAAATAATGGAATTGCTGTGTAGACACTGTGAATATATGAAGTACAGCTCTCCGACGCAAATTTTTATTGTATTCACTTTGGATGCGTCTACACAGCAGGGCTTAACTCGAAATAAGCTACGCAAATTGACCTACGTCAATTGTATAGCTTATTTCAAAAAAGCTTATTTTGAAATTGGGAGCATCTCCACAGAACTTATTTCTCCAGAGCACTCTTCCTCCAACTTCCCTTACTCCTCGGGCAATGAGGATTACACAGGAGTTGGAGTAAGAAGTCCTCCAGCTTGACAGTATTTCAACATTATTTCGAAATAACTGCATGCTGTGTAGACACGGACTAAGTTATTTCAAAATAATGTTGCTGTGTAGACGTACCCTTTGTGTTTTTCCCTTGCATTAACTGATTTCAAGTGAACACGTATTAACAGTGCAGTGCTTCCTTTCATAATGCTCATTTTCCATTTCTTTTGCCTTAAATAACACTTACAATAGCAAAACAGTTAATTTCAACACACTGGCACTAACAGCATGCATTCATGCCAAACTTTTCTTTGCTATTGCTTATATTATGTTTAATATTTTGATACATTTATGAAATTTAAAGAAATGACTAATTCAATGTAGTTAAAATTTTAAAAACAAAATCTTCAGAGCCTTTCACGGAAGCAAACCAGCGTAAGAATGAACTAGTTTGACTACTAAGCTCACCTGTCATATTAAAATAGAGAAGAATATTTGGAGCCTATACTTACTGCACAGCTATCATGAAGAGCTTTGATGTAAGGATTGTTGTCATAAGACATCTCTTCGTCATTTGATCCTAAGAATCTCAGTGCTTTGTCGTAGCTGTCAGATGACACATCATGCCAAGCTACTGACTGATGACAGTTGTAAGTGAAATTTTGTCTGGCAGAGGCACTCAGTAGTTTAAGGAATGTCATTTGAACCATATTAATAGAATTGCCTTCAACGTCCACGTAGGAAAGCTGGAAAATATAAGTAGGCACATGAACATTTGGTTGCTTCCTTCTCTTAAATTTTAAACCAGAAAATTCTGGTTGACACAGAATCTCATTAACAGACTTTAATGTAAAAAATAGCTGATACATCCTAAATCATCAGTGTTAGATTTTAAGGCACAATCAAGCTATGAATCAGTAAACAGGTTTTCACTTTACACCAGGAATTGTGACAAACAATTATGTATATTTAGCTGCATCCTATTGCAAGATAAAAAGAATCATGTCCAAAACATTCTGTGGCCTTATACAGGTTGAAACTCTCTAGTCTAGCATCCTCAGGACCTGACTTGTGTTGAACCAGAGAATTGTTGGACTAAGGGAGGTCAATGCAGAGTGCCAGTGGCTCTCCATAGGCAGGGAAGAATGGGGTGCGGGGGGAGGGCTGCAGCACCCCCAAACTTTGTGCCCAGGATGGCCCCTTGCTTGGGGACTGCAATGCTAGCCTCATGTCACAGTCATAAGCACCTTGGCTGCTGCCTGATGTCTCATCTTCAGGTCCCTCATTGGGGGTCCCAGTGGCTGGTCCCAGACCCAGGCCACTGGCTCTTTGCTCTGGGTCCCAGCTGCTGGCACCAGGTCCCAGGTGCTGTCTGCATGGCTCTGCTCCTGGCTCCAGCCTGGGGCTCCACAGCCGTCCTGCCTCTTCCCTGCATCCTCTCCTGAACAAGCCCCATCTCCACTCCTCTCCCTCCTTTCTGGAGCTTGAGCACCACAAACAGCTGATTTGTGGCACTCTGGAAATGCTGGGGGTGGGGGGTTGGGGAGACTTGGTAAGTGCGGGAACACTGGCATGCGAGAGATGTGGGGGGAGGGGACAGAGAGGAGCTTGGCACCCATTATCAATTTCCCGGTGGGTGCTCCTGAGTCCATGACTATGCCAGAGGTTCAACCTGTAATAGCCAATTCTTCTGGGACATAGATTCGGTTATGTCTGTTGTACTGAGTATGCATAAACGATGCTGCAGCCTGTCTTCAGTTACCTGGGATTGAGCATGGGGAGCTGCACTTAAGCTACTCTGCAGAGGGTTGGTGGTGGTGCGAGAGCTGCCACAATGCATTTGTCTGCTCTGCAGTTAACCACTGGCAGTTTTGGTACATTTGAAGCATGATAAATAGAAAAGCACAGGACAAGTTCTTGCTGTCCAGTGTGCAAGAGACTACTTACCAGCCCTTATGTTTAAAGGGGAAAAGGTTGAAGGTTGCACAAATTCCTTTCTGCATTGTATAGTCAGAATTACTTGGCGAATGTTGTTTGTGACTCATACATTGAGGTGACTACTTACCAGTTTGCCTCTCTTAAATTCACTAAACCAGGCTCCTGGATTCTCCTTTGGCCATGATGAAATTCTGACCTGTTGTAAAGGAGCAGAGATTGTGAGTATTTACTCCATTAGTTAGAAAAAAAGAACGCATTTAAATGCAAAATACATTTTCCTTGTGGGATATCAACCTATTTTAAGTAGCCTTTGGAGCTATGCAGAGACACATCTACATTTGATTTATTTAATTCTCCAAAACTGGATACTTTGCTTAGACAGAGATAAAATACCTGCAAATTAATTGCTTCAGGCCAACTGAATCGAATTAAAGATGACAGAATAATTTCTGTTCATAAGGAGTACAGAGTATGTAGCAGTGATACTTGAGATCAATTCAGATAAGTTATTGAGGTACACTGAACCAGTGTGGATTAATTAAGATTTGCCCTGGTATGACTACATTGATTTATATCCCTCATCTAGATATAGGGTTTATGGGAGCCGTCTTCTTCACTGGTTGCACTTTAGGCAGCCATTCATAGTCATGGGTGTGAAACACTCTCAGTTAATAACAGTGTTTTTCAGCCACTTTGTTCAGGTATAAATGATATCACCAGGGGCAAGACAGTACAGTTTATCTATCTTGTATGTGCCAGACTGAACTCTGTGTTCATTAGAAAAGGGTAAATAGCCATGTCATGTCCTGGCCTGCAGGAGACACTGAGTTAGTAAGCAGGTGAATAAAAAAGTGCATCTGAGCAAAAGGGGGTAAAAATGGCTATTTGTTAATTTTCTTTATCATTTCATTGCCTTTCTCTTGTTTATGCAAGTGAAATGCAACAATTAGCCTGTAAGAAAACAGGTAAATGAAAATGTGACAGTATAATTTTCCTATTTAGTTCAATATTGCAACAACACGGCAAAAGCTGTCAGACGTCAACCCAAAACACAGATTGGTACTTACTCCTTCAGATTTCTTATCAGGGTAGATGCAAGTTTCACCACCTGCTGTGAAATTACAGTACACTTTGAAGGAGTCTCCAGAGCAGCCCTGATTAGGATCAATCCAATATTCACCTAAAACAAATGAGAGAGGTTTTACTTAAGATAATGATTTATTTGGAAGTCATATTTCACTGCCATCTGATGCTGCTCTAAAAGTTTTAGCTGTAAAGATGGGGAAACAAAAACAATTCCTTTATGTCATTGCCTTTATTGCTTCTTTATGAAGGATGAAACCAGACTCAGGCTTTTTATTTTATTTTAGCTTGTATTTTACTTTAGGTTATGACTGCCTTTGTTTGCTGAAGGACTTTAGTAAGTCTTTTGCAGAACTGGTGAATGGCACCACAGGAGGCTGAAATCTGAGGCAGAACTCTGAGAGAGAGACCCCTGATGAACAGAAAAAGTATGTTTTATATGTCTGTCTCCTGGGACTTCAACATCCAGATTCTCTAGTTAAAGAAAAGTCAGAACCTGATATTTCAAAATGTTGAAAGAAAAGCAACCAGAAAACATGTTCAGGCTACATCCGAAAGGAGCCATTCAAACCCTGGGTCAGAGTGTGATGTTTAGGGACAGCCCTGTGTCAAGGGTGGTGCAGAGCTGAAAAGTCACACCAGGGGGTATGTCAGAAACGGCAGGTGTGTAGAAACAGGGTGCCTCCTACTGCATACCTCCATAGAGTTCAGCTTATTTCTCCACCTCTGTTGGCTGGTGTATGCTGAGACCAGAGTCACTGTCCCTACTTTTACATCCTAACTTACATATCTCCACAGGTAGCACTGGTGGAAATGAAGATAAGCCTCAGATTCAGTCATTTTACCACTATGTTGCCTAACTCTGAAGCTGCAGTGTAGAGGAAGCCCAGCTGTTTCCTGATAGTAAAAGCATCATCACAATGGCTGGTTAGATAACATAATGACAAAAACACTTGGACTTGTCTGAGCCTTTTCTGCTCTTCAGCGTCTATCCCTCTTACCACTGGTGGATAGATATGTATTATTGGGAATTATAAGTCCTAGAAATTCCAGTGTAGATAATGGCTGAGGGGTAAATGCTCTAGTCAGTTCCAGGACCATTCAAATGTCAGTCTCTTAGGTGACTGCTATCAATCATTCTAATTATAATGGTGTTTTCTTGGTGTTGACTAATACCACCAGCTAATATCACCTTATTTGCAGGACAGCAAATAGCAATGGCTTTCAGTCACTACCATCCTAGCCCAAATGCTAGCCAAAGTGCAGGTTTCTGGAAGATATGCGTTACCAATCCTTTCACTGTCTCCTGAATGTAAAGTATGGAGCAAAAGGATGTATGTATGTATGATATTTGTGATAATAGCTACAGCCGTTTAAGCATTCTTTATTCAGACAGTCCTGACAGCTAGCTCCCTACTCCCAAGAGCTTTGTAATGAAATAAATGTTTTCACTTTTATTTTAACCAAATTAAACCCTCATTCATATTAAAACAAAAGCTCCAAATAATAGATAAATACTGGTAAGTGAAGAAGTCAGAGACTTTCTATAAAAGATAGTCATTATAATGGAGGTACTGAATTGTAAAATATGTACTTTTCATACAGCGCATTCACTTCTTAACTGTTCCTCCAGGCAACCATCTGTTTTTATCTGTCTAGAGTGAAAGCAATAAGTATTATTAAATTGTCAAAATGTATTTTTGCTCTCATTTTAAAATGTGAGAAAAGTATTTTGAATGGGGAGAAATATACATTATAATAGAGGAAATATAAAAGCAGGAGAGCTGTGTGAAAGTTAGCCTTCATTTAAAGCTTACCAGGGAGGAAGCATAGTTTATATGAATAAATAAACAAAGATATTTGCCTGAAACACTGCCTGATTTATGACTCTGCACCTTATTAAACCTTCATGACAAAAAGTACTAGGGTTAAAGAATTATGGAGTAATGTATTGTGAACAGTACTCAGTAATGTCCTATACAACTCTCTGATTCTTTTTTAAAATTCTGGACTAATATTGTAGCACCCAGCCATCCACCAATAAAATACTTATATCTTTCGGGTGAAATCTGGATATTATTAAATCTGTTTTTATGTTCCCATTGACTTCAATGGCACAAAGACTTCACCCTTTGTTCTTTGGAAAATGTGGCTTAGTAAAATGCAAAGACTACCTTTCCAAATAAACATTTAAACTTTTATTTCTCTCCTTGCTAATATCCTTTTTATAACACAATTTGTAAAAGCTGTAAATCTAAAACTAAACTAACTGTATTGCATATGTAATGAACTCTTGCTTTACAGACACAGAATATCTATAGTTGAAATTAAATTCACCGTGTTTATAAATGGCTTTTTTTGCCTGCAAGAATGGATTTAATGAACATTTTCTTTGCTTTTATTTGGAGACTATATTAACCATATAACTAGAATTAATGAGCTGACAGTATATCTTAGTAAATCATAACCTCAGCCCATTTTCCTTTGTCATGTAATATTAAACATACCATCTGGGAAGTCTGGGTGGCAGAGTTGTAGGTCTTTGCAAGTTCGGGCTGGGTTGGTCTGAGTGCCCATTGGATACTTCATATGCTCAATATCTTGCTTCAGGGAATTGAGTGAACCAAAGATTTCCTCCATGCCGTCAGAGTAGTCCAGGATGTTATCTACTGCATCAGCCAGCATGTAATCTGAAGATCTTCTCGTCTTTTTGGGTGACTGGATTGGCAAAGGCTGGATAACTTCCCCTTGGGGACCCTGTAAAGTACAACACATAATTTTGTTGCCTTTTCTTTTTATTTCCCAGATGCATAAAGAGATTGATAGATAGAAAGTCTGGTTGTAAGTGCTTTAAATGGTCTGACTTCTTTTTATTTTATTTTATTTTATTTTATTTTATTTTATTTTATTTTATTTTATTTGTGATTTTTGTTTCTTTGGTCAAGGGTTGATGAAATAGAGAAAGAGAGAGAGAGATATTCTGTCTGGCCCATTTATGGGTGCGTCTACACAGCACCCTTAACTCAAAATAAGATATGCAATTTCAGATTGAATTTCAAAATAGCATATTTTGAAATTTGGTGCATCTACACAGCCAAATTTCAAAATAATGCACTATTTTGAGACATCTTTTAACCCTTGAGAGTTACAAGGATGCTGAAATAGCGCATTCGCTATTTCAAGACCTATCCTGAAATAGCAGGTGTGTTCAAAAGTCACAGGGTAGTTATTTCAGGATACTTCCGGTATCTTGAAATAGCCCTGCTGTGTAGACATACCCTATGGGAACAGAGAAGGACCATATGGAGCAAAATCATAATCCAGAAATCCACAATCAGAAAAAAGTGGGGAATGCATTATCCCTGCTCCCCAATAGGTCCACAACGCTTCAAAGGCAGAAGAGAAGAGGCACGCATGGGCCAACCACTTGGGGAACACTAAGTTGCCTTCCAAAATAGATGCAGTTCTGGGATTGTTTGTCCCAGTGCACCTGGGAAACAAGCTTAGGCAGACAGTTTCTTGGTACGCTCACACTCTAGAATTAAACTAAAAATATTTAAAATTTCTGGAGAACCAAAATTCCACCAACAGTTGCATTTTAGATTGAACAAAATGTTCCATTTCAAGGAAATCAATGTCTCACTTTGATTTTGACTTTTTGCATTTTATAAAATCAAAAAATGGAAAATCAAAATGTTATGTTCTACAACTAGAAAGGGTTCCCCCCCCTTCAGATTTTTGTTTCAGAATGAGTTTGTCAGAGACATTGCATTTCTTTTTTTCTTTTTTCTTTTTTTGCATTTAAGGACTGAAATTTTCTAACATAAAAGCATTTGTTTTGAAAATTTCGAATCAGCTCTAACATATTCCTTTTCTGCAGCTTTCCAAAGTCCTACCTGCCATGATTACAAAACAGGATCATTTGGAGTGGACCACATAGGCCATGTGTACACTACAGATAAATAAGATTGAAGCAGCCCGCAATTGATCTTCCAGGGTTTGAATTAGTAGGTCTAGTGAAGACACACTAATTTGAACTGAGAGGGCACTCCTGTCGATGCTGGTAGTCCCCCTTCTGTGAGAAGTAAGGGAAGTCGAAGGGAGAGTATGCTCCCTTCGACTTCCCACAGTGTGAAGGGCACCAAAATTCGAGTTAAGATGCTTTGACTTATGCAACTTCAGCTACATTAATTGCGTAGCTTATCTTAATTCAACCTTATCCCTAGTGTAGAGCAGGCGTAACTGAATGCATTGTCAAATAAGTGATTTTACTTACGGGAGGACCCGGGGAACCAGGTAAACCACTATCACCCTTTTGACCACCAGGACCCTGCAAACCAGAGAAAGAAACCCTAACTTAACAATCTTGAAAAACAAAACAACAGAAAATTTTTAAAGAAAAACGCTAACCCCAAGGGAAAATACTAAACACATCTGGACAGAAGTTACTTACAGTTGATCCTTTGGAACCCTTTGGACCTTGAGGACCCTAGAGGACAATGGACACAGTTACACTGTATTGTAATCAGGCTAGGATGAGAATATATTGAACTGAACAACATTTGTCAAAACACTTAGGATGTAATTACTTACAGGTAAGCCAGGAGGGCCAGGGGGGCCAAGTGGACCAGCAGGACCAGAAATGCCCTAAAGAAGAATAAGCAGAAAATTATTATTCTAGCTGAACAGGTTCTGCTATACCAAGCAACAGTGACTGAGACAATGAGATGACTAGTTAAGTGTACCTACAGAGTAGTTCTGTGCATGGTTTGAGTCATCTTAATGATCTAGATCCTGTTCTATGATTAACAACATGACATGGCAATTTGAGTTCTGTTTTTTTTCTACTCATCCCCCCAATTTCATAAAGCCACTCCCCCCATCCACTGTCAAATCCTCCTTAAGGCCCACTTTTGACACAGAATTCTGTGTCACATGCATACAGAATACTGCCAATGGATAAAAGCCAGATGGGTTATGAGCTACATTGTGAGCACAGCTAGTGTACATGAAAATGTTGAGCAAACTGCTGTGACCATGTCCTCTACCTGTTTGTTTCATCCACACAGTGACTCTTGTTGTTAAACTAGATTCTAACCTCTTTAGCTTTATGAAACATTTGTACAACACCTAGCACAATGGGACCTTCATTCCTGAATGAGGATTCTATGTGCTGCTGCTGCTGTAATTTAAAGGCTCCTCATATAAAAGATCTGTGCAAAAGGTTTTTAGAATTCAAATTCTCTTCTTCTTGCCTTGGCAGACAGAATAAACTTATACAAGCAGTTAAATAGAAACAAAAGTATAATTTACTAACTGCATCGCCCTTGGGTCCGAGAGCTCCTTGTGGACCAGGAAGACCCCTGTCACCCTTTTCACCCTGTTCTCCTGGAGGGCCAATCAGACCAATCAAACCGGGATGTCCCTAGAAAAGAACCAGAGAAAAATAAGATTGAAGGTCAAGGTATGTAACTATGAATGCATCTAAATTAAATGAGCAATATATTTTGATAGCTTAGGGTATTGAAAAATCATCACTGAAAAATCCTAAAAACAGTAGGCACTCAATTATTCTGCAGGTACATGCATTTGCGGACTGATTTTTATGTTCAAAAATTACCTGCAGAATTAACTAGTTATTCTATGAAAAATAAATCGGTGAGTACTACGTAGTAGGTCCTTACAGAAGCCAATACAGAAATAACAATACCTGTCAGTATAGGCTTCACAACCTTGTCAGGATTTAAGTGTTCCAAAATAAAGTAGAGTTTTAAACCACTTCAATATGTAATATACATGTATATAAACAAAACTCATAACAAAACGGGCTTCATACTGAACAATTTCTCTTATCATACAGTTCCCCTTGCCCTGGTAGATCAGTGGACTTTGGGTACCTATTTCCCTTAGGATTCTTTGGTAAGCCCACCCTATACCTTTAAAGTATATTGCTATTAATTCACACTACAGACAAATACAACACTTGTTCTATATTTTGTGACTTTTTATATATAAAATGCTAATATGTCTTATCCTCATCTGTGAAACTACATGCATGTCCCCTATGGATTTCTGTGGGTTCTTAATTACAGAGAAAAGCAAAGGTCAATACATTTATCTTCCAGGCAATGACTGTTGCTTTCTTTCTGAATGCCTCTGGGATGGGAAGACATGACCTACCTTTTCATTACTATTATTGTGGCAGGAGTGAATTGATTGAGGGGTGCCACACACCTGTCTTGCTTTTGTGTCATTAGGGCATCTTATACATAGCAATATAGGCCCTCTGCCAGGATGTGGCTTTTAGATTAATGTGATAGTTATGGAGCCTCTCTCAAATTGAGACACAAAGGGAGAAATTTCCACCTACCTTCTCACCCTTGGAACCTGGGTCTCCCTTCAATCCAGGCAAACCAGGGGGGCCCTAAATAGATCAATGGAAATAGTGTTAAACACACATTTTTAATGGCATGACATTCTGCACATGCTGCACTCATAATATTGATGTAAAATCATAAAAGTTCTGTAAGTTCATGGATAGTGACATTCAATGGCTGATGATGGACTATGTGTACAACTTAGGGCACAAGATACTCTTTAAGTATATGTTTAAAAGAAACACTTCTGACCCATTATAATAATAGAGTAGCTGATTTTGACAAGACTAGGAAGTGGAAGTGAGGGCCAACGTGATCAGAAATGTATAAGGAAAGAGCTCTTTAATGGTCAATTGAAAGTCTCCACGTGGCACTGAAAATACCCAGTGAAGTATGTGATGGTTAAACACGTTTTTTAATTTATATGTTGTTGATCTCCTTTCTTTTGCTAGTGCCACTTTACATGCTTTTCATTATTTCTCCAATTACACTTGTTCTTTATTATCCCTATCCTGTTATGACACAGTGGTAAAGAGACCTCCTAATTAACTTACGTTGGTAGTACAGCTCAGTAATGTCTTGCAGATTCTTTAGCTGGTGCCTTTTATTAATTTCCCCCCATTTTCCCATTGGTTTGAGAGCCACTCTACATTAGTGTATTACCTTGGGTGTAGGGAGCTAAGGGCATGTCTACATTGAGAAATTATTTTGAATTAACTAAATTTGAAATACGAACTCCCGAAATAACTATTTCAAAAAAAGCTTATACCCCGAGGAAAGCAGGTGTAGATTTTGAAATAATCAGCCTGTTATTTCGAAATAACAGGCTTGGTAGTGTGGATGCTCGCCTTGTTATTTCAAAATAAGGCGGTTATTTTGAAATAACTTCCCTAGTGTAGACCAGGGCTAAGGGTTTAATTCCTTGGTCTGTTACAAACTTCCTGTGTAACCTTGGTTAGACCCAGACTTTCTTTGTTCAGCACTGTTGCATTATGATATGGATAGCAGTCATAAATGACTTTTAACATGGCACAGGTTCAGAAGTGCCATAACTCTTCATGTACAAAATTTTATTTGGTGTGTACCTTTTCTAGTTCTACTTCAGGATATCAGTTGATGCAAAAGCCTAGTCAAATACATAATTCATGAATAAAAATGGAAAAGGAAAACAGGGTTGATAAGTTTTTAAGCTTCTGGAATATAGAATCAAACATTTTCACCTGCAGTGCACTGTACTCTGCTGCATATCTACTTTGGCATGCTTCTCACAACTGCTCTCCATGGGGGATACAACCTAAACTCAGCAACTGCTGCTTCTGAACTTCATTTAAGATGTGAACCAAAGTTTTCATATGTGACTGTATAAATATAATGATTTACTAGAGCTAGCTAATCAAAAGGCAATCCAGAACACTTATTTTCAGTGGTATATAACTCATTAATATTACTTTGCTGCTGATTGAAATTGGGCATTAAAAAGAGCCTCAGCAGAGGTCTTTTAACTATACATTTTATTTGATATCTCATGGGACATTTTTGCTACTTTTTTAATGTAAAGTAATTTTGCATTGCTTTTTTGCTTTAGAAGATTGTTCTTTGATTAAGGGACAGAGCTGGGATGAAGGTGATCTGAATTCAGTTTCAGACTCGTCCACAGATTAATTAACTGACCTTGAGCAATTCATTTAATCTCTGGGCCTTGATTTGCCTTCTGCACAAAGGGGATAGCAATAGTGTCTTTCTCCCACTCTTTGTCTTGTCTATTTAGATTGTAAACTCCTCAGGAGGGAACTGTCTCTCTTCCTAGTGTGTATGTGCAGTGCCTAGAGTAACTTGAGCCTGATCTTGCTTGGACGCTCTAAGTGATACTGTAATACAAATTATTATAAATGGATTAATAGACATATCACTGTCCACAGGGAAAAATATTTTTAATCCTGAAAAAATATAAAGACATGTTCTGAAACTCTTTCTTGTTTATGGGGTAAAACAATGGGTTTTGAACATTTGCGAAAATCTATGTTGGTCAACTAGTATTTGCCCTTAAAATGTTCCAGTCAAAGAAAAAAAAAACAATTCTTCTTGTTAACATACACACAAAAAAGCAAAAAGGTGTTTCAGAGATGAAAGTAAGGACCTATTCAGGAAGCATTTTATTTCAGATGATGAATAGCACATTTTCTCAACCACATTTGAATTCACTATGAGAACCTGATGATACATTCTGCAGCTGTTATGGAAGCAAGCAGGAAGTGGAATAGGAATCCTCTTTACAAAGGACATGTGGTGCAGCTGTATAGTTAATCTTTGGAAGCAACTTCAGCCCTAAGGCATATGCAGGAGCAGCTATCCTTGCCTGCATACGAGAAGAGTAGGGTAAGGAAGATTCCTCCCGCTTTCTGACCCTCATCCAGCGTTCTCATCCATGCAGAGTGGAGCCACACCATTTTATGCATATCAGAAGGGATTGAATTTGCCCCTTACAGCCCCAGCATCTTGATGTGATATGGTTGTTATTGTGCATATCAGCATCAGTTAAAAAATTCAGCCACAATAGAAACAATGTTTTTTATTTAACGTGTGACAGCAGTTGGACATGTCCTTGTGTGTCATTTGAGAACTTGACACTTGCTTTTTCATTTCACTCAACCATGACTGTGTCCATGTTCTATTTCAAAGCTTTCAACCCTAACATGTCATGCTGGAAATGTACTAAACACCTATCCAGCATCAGAATATTTATAACCTCCTCCTCCCAGTTGAGCAGGATCACCTTAAACCTTCTAGAACTTGCTCCTGATCAAAAGCCTTAGCCAGAGCAAGTCCTGAATTCTTCCAATCTTTCAATCTTCCTGGGGCCATTTTCTCCCTCCCCACCATGTACATTTCTGTACCCATTCTCAGAGTGGAAGGGAGTGGTTAATATATCAAATTCCTTACAGGACTGCACAGTAATGAGGAGTAAGAAGAATAGTAAGTAGTAAGAGTAGTAAGTAGTAAGAAGAATCTCAACTCAATTATTTTAGTAAGCAAGATCTCTGTCAAGTCTTAAAGCCAGATTGTCTTTACTTAGCTGGAAAGACCTGGTCAGGTATTATAGATTTACAATTTTACAGATAATTAAAGTCTGGATTGAGAACAGCAGCAACTTATTCCTCATTATATATTAGTTTTTCTATTCTTCATTAAGGACTTATTTAGAAAATGATGTCACTACTTCCACTGACTACTAGGAATTGTTTGTGCTTCCTTTCCTTTGGCCTTCATTATTAATGTGCAGTAATATTCATATGGTCATTGAGCCATTTTTAAGAGATAAAGGCGAATTAAATACCTCTCAGCAATAACCAAAGTTTTTTTTAAATGTTTCTTTGGTTGTGGTGATTAGACAAGTATATGAATTAATTTGTGAAGCATTAGGTCCTTGCTTTACAGCCATATCAGTATTACAATCACAAAACATAGTTAGATACCTAATAAGCTGTTCTGAAGTAACCATAAAACTGAAAGTATATTCTGAGAATTAGCTAAAGAGTTAACACAACAATTCCTCATGAAGGATAATTGTGTAGCAAGCTACAAAGGCTTATTGATTTCCCCCTACAATGCACTGTGCATTTCAGCCTTAGCTGGCTTCTTTCATGAGCAGCAGTTAATACAGTAGGTCATGTTTCCAAATTATATCTTCCCATTGAATCTTAAATGCTTGGGGAGTAATAATGACAAATACTATGGCAGTCCCAAGGATACATCTGAGGCTATGACAAGGTGGTGTAGTAGTTTCCAAATGGACAAGAGAATGGGAAAATAAAGCAAGTAACAACATGAAGATTGCTATGCAATATAAAAAATGAAGACTTGAAGATGCATCGTATAGTTTCTACTTCTCACCTGTCACCTCTTTGATAGATAGCCTTTTAGGATGAGATTTTTTAAAGGTCCCATTTAAAGAGTCCATCTGCCATTGACTTTCAGTCGGAGCTGGATGCTTAATTCCCTCAAGCCCCTTTGAAAAACTCAGTCATAAACTATTTCTTGGGCAAGGCATAGATAATTAAAGATGGAACCTGGCTCTGCCTTGCTGGGAAAGCCATCCTAAAGTCTGGTTAGGTATAGCTCTCCCCCACCCTCTCACTGACATTAATTCTGAATTTTCAGTGATTATCCAAACCCTTTAGTCTTTTGCACAAGGAGTTGCATTTGCCTACATTACCTCCATTACAAGCAGAGGATGCACTGAAATCACCAGTGCCAAGGAAAGGATGTTCCTTTAACAGATTTTTTATGTGCATGATTTTTGCTGCTATGGAGACCATAAGGCCTCACATTCATTGGTGCTTGCTTGAGGACAAACCTATTTTTGACAGTATGCAATCTTGCACTTTTATATGTTAGCTTTTATTCTAATATTGGGCAGAGGTTTCAGGGACTGATACCCTGTTGAGTTACTCCAGTATTGTGCCAGTGTAATCCACTGACTCCAGTGTAGTTGCTCTGCTCTAGAGCTGAATAACACAGCTGTAAAGCAGGCACTCAATATTCTAATAAAACAAAAGCATTGTTGTAACCCCCAATATGTCAAAGAGGGCAAATCATTAAAAATGGACCATTAATGTCTTGGCATATGTTTTGGGGAAAATGACTATACATAACATTAGAAAGAAGCTTCGAGGGTAGTTGAGTTAGTCTGTACAGGATAAACTTAAATTTAAAGTGGGCTGTGCCCACAAAAGCTCATGATACCATCTACATGTTTTGTTAGTCTTTAAAGGGCTACCAGACTATTTGTTGTTTTTTTAAGTTTATTAGAAAGAAGGATACTCACCATAGGACCAGGTGGACCATCCTGACCTGGTGCTCCAGGTAGACCTTGTTCTCCCTATAAGAAACAAATAAGATTCCTTACAAAGGGGATATGCAAGATAGAAAAGATAAAAATATTCCTGTATATTCAGTGAACTCACCACAGGGCCTGGAATACCACGGAGACCCTCTGGGCCAGGTTTTCCTGAAGGTCCCTGAGGACCAACTGGCCCTGTTTTTCCAGGAGCACCTTCTGAACCAGGTTCACCCTAAAAGGAAGTGTATACCAGGTCAGATCATTAATGGAGTTGAATATGGTTCTGTATGGGTGAACAAGTGAGACAGTTTCACACAAGGTCACAAGGAGCTTTTTACTCCCTTTACCCAGAGATTATCACAGTCTGAATCTGTTCCCCTCATGACAAACTTGGCCCCTGGCTGAGAACTGTGATAGCCTATTCTAAAGGTTATAAGGTGGACACAAGCACGTTCTCCCCTTCTTTTGTGCACTAGCCAGATCATCTTGCTCTGCATTTCTGAGGAGTGCACACAGAATCCCATCAAAAACCTCTAGAAGCTTCCTGCTAAAGGGACAGCTTTGAACTGCCTCCTATTAAAGCAAAGGAATTTTACAGCATATATATTATTTTTAGGCTCTTTTAGCTGAGTTATTTACAACTTAACTGTGATTACTCTGGTTAATTTAAAATGTCATATACTGTATGTATAATATATAACTTAGAAAAAGCATGATTTAATTTTTGGAATTATTTTTATATTTCACTGTTTTGAACAGAAGCTCTTGTATTCATTACCTTAGCACCTTTTTCACCTTGTCTGCCTTCAGCACCAGCTGCTCCTGGAGGGCCCTGTAAAGGAAGAAAAAAAAGTTAGGAATGAGATAAATAATGGTTCATAATTATAGTATATTAAAATTATATTAAAATGGTAAAAATGTCTGAAATGTCTTACAATTTTATGTGTATCAGTGACTAATGAAATGCAATCATTTTCTTGATCATTTTATCACAACAATGAAAAATCTCATTTAACCCCTATTAAACCTTTATTTTATTTTCATATAACTTATTGAAACTTACAAAGACATTGAATAGAAAATTAACTACTCTTATGAGCAAAATGAACATCACAAATAAGTTTTATAAAATTTTCTTATTTCTTTTAATGTGCAAATATTCATCTTATTTATGAGAAAAGGCAAATAATTTTATCTGCAATAAATAGGATTACCAAACATGCTAAAAGTCATCCTACATCTGATTCAACTGAAGCCAGTGAGACTTCTATCACTGACTTCAATAAAAACTAAGGTATTTTTATTGTGCCATTGTAAGTTGAATGGCTCATGACACACACTTCTTCACCCTTAAAGTCCTGTAGCGAGAAATTATATCAGTTTGCCAAATCTGGACTTTGCTCGGGGCTGAAATATCAGAATGTTGTGGAACTGTGATGAGGTTTAGCTGTAGAACCATATGGTGGGATGGGCATGTCAAAGCTACATTAGCTACATACATTGCTACCAATTTTCACTTTTTAAAGAAGTTTTTCAAATAAAAAGGGATATGTTCTCCTCCCAAAACATAAAAAAGTTTAATTTTCAATTAAGGGGATTTATATACATAGTTTCCATTATTAACAAAAACTGTGTGTGAAACTTCTGCATACTGCACTGAAAATGCTCCTGTTGAACACCCTGGACTCTTTGAAGTAAGAGACCACCTGATTTTCATACAAGGGTAGTCTTTAGATTGAGAAAGTTCTTTGTTACAAACAGATATTTCTTGCCTCTAATCATCCATTGAAAAAATAATGAATCTGGAAAACTATCAACCTCAGATTCACATGTCCATCTGTTTTATGAACAGTACTGGATATAGGAATAGCTTATCTTTAGTGAGTAGTTTATTTGTTGTTATCAATAATACAGGAATGTTAAAAGAAGCTTGTGAGATTCTGTGGTATGAACAAAGCCAGTAATTTCTATTTACATTCTGCCTTTTCATTCAGAATGATCAGGGATTGATCCTTCAAAAAGGGTCTAATTCAGGACTTGAATAGTGAACACATTCTCAGTTTCATGAATGTGAAAATAGTTTTAAAGTTGTGCATATACTTAAGCGCTTTGTTGGATCAGGATCTGGTAACGGGCCGTTCTTACATCTATCTCCTCAGTCAAAGACCTGGCTAGCACACTGCTCCTAACACGGGGACAGCAGCACTGGCTCCCAGGCGAGATCGGGGCACATTTGAGAGGGATTCCTGGTGCGAGGGAGGGGCCCTGAGCCAGAGACTCTCATGCCCTGTGGGACAATCACTTCCCCAGGATCCGGACACACGTGTTCGATCAGGCGTTTGTGGCCCAAACTACAGACCCAGCCAAGCGACCGGACTCTCCCCACGCCTTCCTGATGGGTGAAGCAAACCAGGACCTGGCTGGGCCGCTCCTGGATCCCACACTCCCCCCCTCCAGATCACTTTGCATAGGAGTTTCTTCTGCAGGCTCTTGGGGAGCCCCAGGCCCCCCCAGTCCACCTCCACCTGCACTGGGAAGGGGCACGGTGCCTCCCTGGCCATGGCTGGTGAGTTCTGAGCGGCCAGGTGGTCACCATCTTGTAGAGCCAGTTTCACTTTTATTTCAGGAGAGTCTCCTCACCCCTCCCCGAGTTTCTCTTCCCTTTGTAACTTAGTGCAGGGCTACGGAGAGGATGGGAGGCAGAGCCAGGGACCCAGCTCCAACCCCAGGGAAGCCAAATCTCCCTCTGCTTCTGCAAGCCCCATATTTTTGAGCTGCTGCGCCTTTAAATTACTGTGCCTCTCACTCCCCCCGCCCTCGCAGATGCCACTGGCCTTCTGTCCGAGGAAAACAGAAAATACCAGACATGTAAAATGTCCGGAATTCTCTGGTTTTTTTACCGGACGGAAGGCCAAAATACCCAACTGTCCGGGCAAAAACCAGACTTCTGGCAACCCAACACAGCCCTCCAAGAACAAAGTACAGAGTGTGTGTGTGTGTGTGTGTGTGTGTGTGTTGGCATACACACACTTGTATGTGTGTTGGGGGAATGTTGGGCAAATTCACTCAAGTTGTATCTCCAGATATGCACAGGTTGAACTTCTCTAGTCCACACTTGCTAGTTCAGCAACATCTGTGGTCTGGCATGATTTTAGTAAGTTGGATGTCCACTTATCACAGTTATGGCCAAGTTTCCCATGGTCCTGCAAAGTTTGTTTATAGCCACCAGTCCTGTCTCTCAGGGTTCTATGCTGTTATTTAGCTTTAATTTATCCCTAAGGGTCTTCTAAGAGGCCCGTAAGCAATGGAAGTATTGGTAATGTTGCTAGACAATATTGATTTCCCATGGTTCAGCAAATTCTCAAGTTCAGCACCCATCAGGTCCCACGGGTGCCAGACTAGAGAGGTTCAACCTGTACTACCACCTTGAAAGACTCAGTCTGAAATCTCCAAAGACCAGCAGACAAAGAAAAGACTTTTGGATAAATAATCTGAGATTAGATTGACTCAGGGGTGTCTTCCTAGGCCAGCAAACAGATGGAACAAACAAAAGAGAGGCAATCCTTAAGGAATGGCTGAATGGACCAACAACTGACAGAACCTGGGTTTGGCGTTGGGGTTATCTCTGGAAAGTTTATTTGCATGTGAGTAAGTTCTTTTATTATTTTCCATATTTTTGTAACGCTTTTACCTTAAGAATAGATGTGGTTTCTTAGAAAAGTCAGCATGGTAACCTCTACCTGTGACCAATGATGCTGTGTATAGCCTTTGGACAGAAAGCAAAATGGTGTCTATTTAGACCATCTGGCTTGCTGGGAATAACAGTATGGAAAGGAACTGTGCAGCCTGGAAAAACACTGGTCAGGAGGAAGAAAGACATGGGTCTCTGCTGAAGAGAAGTGACAACTGTAAGCCTAGAATAGTTGAGCTTGCTGGATCACGCAGGCAGGAGGGGGAATGCTGGTGCAGTTGCCCCAACTAAACTTCAATAGAGCCTATTTACACTATGGCTGAATTTGGCCCAAACTATTTCAGAGCCTGACAGACACCTTATGCTGTCCATTATATTGATGCATATCTAGAGCAACTCACTGAATTGATTGGTTACTCTTGGTTTACTGTAGTGTTCCAAGTATTTAGTCATGAGTCCATAACCATGACTATTCATTCACTACACAAGTGAACCATCTCTCTGGTGGAATGGAGAACCCACTATTTTCTAGCAATACTGTATAAAATGTTCCGTTAAAAAGAGTAGTGAAGCAATCCTTTCCCACAGTAGTTATAACAATAAGAATTAAATTACCCAAGTTGAAAGTTGGCCACTCGCTGTGGTTAACACCATTGACTCCTGTGAAAAATGCTGTGGGACTTTTGTACTGACTGCAGCTTTATATAATAGCAGCAAAGTGCTCCCTAACAAAAACCTAAGGGCCCAGTTCGGTACTAACTCAAAGGAATAGCAGGAATATAGTGAGTCTCCCCATCACCCATTCACAACAAAAACATCTTGTTTGTATCTAGTTTTTTTAGGTCCAATGTCCAAAAATGCTTAGCCACCAACAGCTGAGATCATAGCTTAAGATGTTCATAAGCAAAAATTATGAGTGACACATAACACACTAAGGGACATTTTAAAGACAGGAAAATTGTCTCTATTATGCTCTAACTTACACATTCATTCTCTTTTTAACACTTGTTAGTCATTTTTGCTTAAGTTTCTAAAAGGGTTAAAAGCAACAATTCTCAATTTGAGATGCTGAAAATTGTGTGCCTTCGCATTTATTTGAGAAATATGTTCTCTGAATAATGCAGCTGCCACATCAATTCTCAGAGCTAAAAACACTGTGATCGCTAAATTATAAATACAATGAACCATGATTGCTAAACAAAGGGGGTGCATTCATTATCAAACACTGCTAACGCTGCATCAAGTGCAAAGTGGCTAAATGAACAGCACTTTCTAACAGACTCCGGTTGCTGGCATGAAACAGATGGTGCTGCTGCAGAAAAAGACAGCTAATTGTTATTTATCTTACTCTCCTACATGCTTCAGTTGTTGTAGTATATGGTAAATTTTAACTGACATGAAAGTTCTCAATAACAATAACTTGAAATTAATGCCTGTTTTCCCCCCCAGCTATCACTGTAATGTTTATGATTTTATATGGATGTATTGTCAGTTACATTCCACACATGCCTCCGAAACAGATAAAGGAAACTCTTCCGTGTTTTGATGGTGTATTAACATTGTACAAGGATTTTCTTGTCTTCATTACTTTCTGTTTCAGAATTTCCTTATAATAATTAAAGAATGCTATTCACAGTCATCAGTCATCTGATTGAAATATGCTTCTTAGTGAAGACAGCGCAATTAATTATTTTCATGACATATCACCACTGTTCAGCAATTTGTTACACTGTGTATTTTTACTCAAGGGGCAGAGAGGAACTCAATATCATTTTCAAATGCAATGGACACCCTAATAACATAGAAATATGCTATACTCGCATGGACACAAAACACTATATATTTTTTCAAAATGATGTATATTATTGAAAAGTGACATGTAAAAGGGTTTAACAGACCAAGCAGTTACCTTGGTTTCTGACTTTCAAATGTGAGAAGCTTGCTGCCACATACCAGATAAATGTATTCTCTTATGCAAAGCAGTCTGTATGCTTTCTGGTTTTGAACAAAAATATTGCTAACTCTTATGCTGACTTTCCTACTTTCCTTTAAACTTTTATCTTTACATTTTTAGAATGATGCACAGAGTTTTAGTTGCAAGTGAACTAGGCATCTACTTGATACCCATAAAGCGAACATGCCAGAAGACCTGATGACACAAGGCTGAAAAAGGTGCCAAACCTCTGCAGTAAAACGCTGAGACCACGCAAAGCAAGAAACTGCTTGAGAGTCCCAATTCAGTCTGCCTGCTTTAATTGTTATTGAGCCTAAATATCATTTGTCCTTTAAAAAAGTAATGGAAAGTTATCATACCGTTGTTCGATGGCATCCTTTCTCCCTCCCTTTTTAAACTTCAACAGACAAAATCAATGAATTCAGATCACATGGTACGTGAAGCAGAATGTGTATGTGCTTGCCAAAAAATTATTTTGGAATCAATAATATACTGCAATGGTTTAATCCCTGACTGATTTTCTAGAAATGAAGATAAAGGTCCAAACCAAGATACTGAACAATGAGACATTTAGCTTCCTTTCATGTTTTTACCTGAAAGGAATTCCTACTTGAAAGTAGGAATAAGAGATCTTCCGGAAAAGGGTTTATTTTCCGCAAGATCGCGTCTAGACTGGCGCTTTTCTCCGGCAAAACCCCGAGCCGGAAAAAGCGGCAGCCATGTTCATGCAAATGCCGCGGGGGATATTTAAATCCCCCGTGGATTTGCAATTCCGAAGTGTCTCATTAGCATCCCTTTTACGGAAAAGGGTGCCAATGTAGACACAGCCTAAGACCATGGTAATTTGGTGCCTCCTTGGTTGCCACAGAATAATCAGCATTAAAAAGTACTGTTCATCTTCAAAGCATTTTAAAAACATTAATGCATTCTTCCCACACATCTGCAGTGTAGGACAGTTTTATTATCCTCATTTCACAGCAAACAGAATGTTAGGACTCATTAAAAAAGGGATAGAGAATAAGACAGAGAACATCTTATTGCCTCTTAAAAAACCATGGTACACCCACATCTTGAATACTGTGTACAGATGTGGTCACCTCATCTCAAAAAAGATATATTGGCATTCGAAAAGGTTCAGAAAAGGACAAAAAAATGGTTAGGGGTTTGGTCCCATATGAAAAAAGATTAAAAAGACTGGGACTTTTCAGCTTAGAAAAGAGAAGACTAAGTATGACAGAGGTCTATAAAATCATGACTGATGTGGAAAAAGTGAATAAGGAAAAAATATTTACTTTTTCCCATAACATAAGAACTAGGGATCACCAAATGAAATTAATAGGTAACAGATTTAGAATGAACAAAAAGAAATTTTTCTTCACACAGCATATGATTGGCCTATGGAACTCCTTGCCAGAGGAGGTTGTGAAGCCCAGGAATTTAACAGGGTTCAAGAAAGAACTAGATAAATTCGTGGAGGTTATGGGTCAATGGGTATTAGCCAGGCTGGTTAAGAATGGTGGCCCTAGCCTCTGTTAGAGGCTGGGAATGGGTGATGGGAAAGGGATTGCTTGATGTTCCCCTGTTCTGTTCACTCCCTCTGGGGCATCTGACATTGGTCTCTGTCAGAAGACAGGATATTGGGTTAGATGGACCGTTGGTCTGACCCAGTATGGCCTTCTTATGTTATGTTCACAGATAGGGAAACTCAGTGAAATTAACAATCTTGCCTGAAGCAAAGAGGGAAAATTTATCATAGGGTGTAGGCTGACTTCTATCAGGATAAACCCCTGTCAGAAGTTACTGTTTATAGGAGAAAAAGTAGTCACAGTATCCACTCCACATGGGTTGGGTACCAATTGTGAACACAGGTATGGAGTTATATCCAGGGCAGTAACTGGGCATGCCCACTTTGCTGCCTCTGCTAAAGGTCATTTGTGGAGGGTGTTCTTATACATTAAAATAACTAACTAACTAAATACAGCAGATAAGTAAATCACTGCCTCTTTGAGACTCTTTTTCAGCAAACCAGATGTTTAATCCTTTTTTGTTCAGAAAAGCACCTAAGCATATGCTTAAGTCCCCTTCACTTCAATGGAACTTCAGCACATGCTTACACTTCAACAGTCTTAAAAGCTATCTGGGCCTGACTCTATTAAAAATATCAGTTCCTGTTTCAACTACTTAGCATACATGTCTATTTGCATCATGAAATGTACTTTTTAAACATTCTTTTTATTCCCTTCATTGAAGCTATGATGACTGAACAGAAAAATACAATGCTCTGAAATATTTTATTTAGCTGCTGCTAAGCTCCTTTCAGTAAGAAACTGTTCTTGGCTTTATATAACTAGAATGATAATTTCAGCATTAAAAGTCTATGCTTTTAATAGCAATTGCTTAAGACATGTACACCAAGATATCACAAAACCAAGAAGAATATACATATGGGACAAATTTTAACTTATTTTTTCTACCTTGAACAATAATAATATTCTCCTATATTTATGGTCACTCATGATCAATCAGTATTAGCAAACTACTCTGTGATTGATTAAGAAAGAAGAAAATATTTTTGGACACACATTTTGGAAATACTTCCCATTCCTCATTAAAACCTGAACATTTGAGATTGTTCTTCTTTTAAAAGTAGGTGTTACAATTGATTTTCCCCATACATGTTTGATGAGTCAATTTTCTTAGTAAAACCTATGAGCAGGGAAGCAATTTACACTGAATAAAATTTAGTTTGTCACCTAAATGTTCTTGGATTATAAAAATGAAGCATGTGTGTAACAATTATGTATTGCTCATTGTGAAAAGTCTCAGGGGATGGGATTTTGAAATTGAATCAGCATTGTTCTAAACCATCTCTCATTGGAGTTCACAGGATTTTTACCATTGGATTCAACAGAAGCAGAACTAAATTAATTCTGAGTTCTTTATTAAAAATATATTGAATGAAGGGGGCCTTTTAATCAACTGATATTTTAGGGCAGATAGCTTGCCTCATTCCTCTCTTGTGCATAATCTTGTCAAACCAGAGAATCTGGCCATTTGTTCATTAACTATTAAATTGTTACAACTAAACGTTTCCCTTGCTAGAGATGATGTCTCTAATTCTCCAAACATTGTGTGCACCACTTCATTCCAAATTTGCGTGCACAATTAACGTGATTACTTGTACAATAATTATTTAAATGCATGAAGACCTCTGAAATACATTTATCTGGTTTGATAAAGGCACACTGAAGTTTGAAAAGCAGAGTCCATAATATATTAATTATAATCTAAATAAATTAAAAAGCAACTAATGTTTTAAGTACATATTTAATCATTTTTATAAACTATGTTGGTGACTGCCATAATTGTGTACTGCCTCAAAATATTGTTGAAAATTAAATGCTAGTTAGTTAACTTAATAAATACAGAGTATTACTATTGTGAAAATAAAATTAAATGTAGTATTTAATTCTGAAGACACACTGCTATCTCATAAAATCAGCTACTCTATGTGAAGCTATTCAGAACTGCATAATAACATACATCTCTATGAAAGGTAACTTTAATTTGTCTAAAAGTGTAGTTATTAGGACATTCACTTAGGATCTTCCATTTTTGGTCAGTCATAGACTGCACACTTTCTTCTGCTGAACGTTTGACCAAGGTGAATCAGAACTTCATTGTGTCCACACTAGAATAGTGCAATGCACTTTTCCTGGGAATGCCCACAAAAAACTAGGGATATTCTGCTGCCACATCATGTTGCTGCATATTTCGTAATGTGTATTGCATAGAAACAGCACACTACACCATGCTCCAAACATTGCACTGGCAAGCTGATCTGTTCCAGATCCAGTTCATGATGCTAGCACCAATCATTTTCTATAACTACTTCTCCCTCCTTCTGATCCTAAATTTGGAAAGCCCTGCAACCAGAGATCAGAAGCTAAAGTCTTCTAGGAGCAGACTGGAATGGAATGGAAAACCCATCTTGTTGCCCAAGATATTTGGGAGCTGTTTAACTGGGACATCTCCTAGGGAACCAATTTAGTATTGATTATATTAGGATCCAGATTTTCTTAAAGTGAGAAACCTGAAGTCATCTCATGAGAATGATTTTTGCCATAAATGGACAAAAAAATCAGATTCAGGTAAATCCTTACCCACCAATTTTTTCAGCAGAAAGAAATAAAAAGTTTCCTCTATAGACCACAGCAATCTTTTCCTTTGTTTTGATCTATTTATTATAAAACTTAAGAATGCCCAAAACTAGTATAAGATTGAAACTTCATGAAGCAAGAACTCCAGGCATTTTGGAATAAACCATTTCATAAAGGAACATCTCTGTTTGTGTTTATCTCTGACCTGCAATAACTGGGTCTGGATGAAAGGGGGCAGCGTTTGATTTGGATCGAGGGTCAGCAGCAGCAATAAATGTTTTGGGGCAACGATAAAAGTGATTGGGGAAATAAATGAGGAGGAAAGGCAAGGATGGGATCTGCAAATAGTAGAATGTGACTGAAAGGGAAAAGGAGAAGATGTGGGAGGCAGAAAGAATGAGAACAGGAGAGAGTTGAGTGAGAAAAAAATGCTGAGATAAACCTGTGATAGGGCAACATAACAATGTAAGTAGATGTGAATGTGTGGTTGAGTGGGGAGGAGCTGATTGAGGAAGGGAAAGTAAAGGAATACAGTAAAACTTCAATTGTCCGGCATCCAGTGGTCCGGCACTCCCGATAGTCCGGCACCAACTGGAACCCGGAAGTGCTCCGGCCAGCCGGACAATTGGAGCTGCTCCATGCCGCTTCCCCAAGTCCGCCGCTGCCGCTGCTGAAACTGACCAGCGGCGGACTTGGGGAAGCGGTGGAGCAGAGCAGCTGGGGTGCTGCCAGGCGCCGAGCAGGGGGGTGAGGGGCGGCGCTGCAGGACCAACCTGGCAGCACCCTAGCTGCTCTGCTCTGTGCCACTTCCCCAAGTCCGCTGCTGCTGCTGCTGAAACTGATGAGCGGCAGACTTGGGGAAGCTGCAGAGCAGAGTAGCTAGGATGCTGCCAGGTGGGTCCCACAGCACCGCCCCTCACCCCCCTGCTCGGGGATAACTACTGCAGTCTGGGGGTTGGGGAGCTCACTCCCCTTCCCTCCCCTCCCAGAAACTCTCGGCAGTGGTGCAGGGCTTCCCCCGCCTTCCTGAAAAATGGTGGAGTGTTTGCCCCTTGCCGCGCCATTCTCCGCCCACACCCCAGATGCAGTGCGGGTCCCAGCAGACCCATCACAGCCCCCCTGCTGGAGTACCTCCTGATACTCCGGCATATCCGATAATCCAGCACCACCTAGGTCCCAAAGGTGCTGGATTATTGGAAGTCTACTGTACTAGGAAATGGAGGCAAATGAGAATAATGGGTGAGAGTGATGAATAAAGAATGAGAATATGTAAATGGAATGGTTGGTGGAGCAACACTTACAAGTATTAAATGCAAGCTCAGGCTGCTTGTCATTTCACATAAAGAAAAACAAATTAGAGGGAATATTGCTTTCCAGTAATATCTTAGGGCACGTCTACACAGCAGGTCTAAAGCTGAAATAAGCTACGCAACTTGAGCTATGTCACTTGCGTAGCTTAAGTCAAAATAGCTTATTTCTACTTTTGACGCTGTCTACACAACAGGATGTCTGAGAAAGAGCACTCTTCCTCCGACTTCCTTTACTCCTCGTAAAATGAAGGTTACAGGAGTTGGAGTAAGAAGTCCCCCAGCTCAACATGATTTTGATATTTTGTCAAAAAAACTCCTTGTCGTGTACACGCGGACTATGTTATTTACATCAGTTATTATGAAATAAGACTGCTGTGTAGACATACCTTTAGTGTTGCCACAACTTTCCTCCTTTCTGGAGAGCAACATTACTACTGAAATGGCATTGCCTCCTAATCAGGAAAATAAAATATTTGCCAGCACTTCCTGATGAAGCAAATTCTACTGTATTCCTTATTAAGTTTAGCAATAGCTATTTTTAGTTTTGTTCCACTAACAAAAATATGGAGCCTAAAGTAGTTCTTTGTCTCTTTCCAGTGTAACAGCATAACATTCTGTATAACCAGTAAAGTTTCACATATTCATGTAATCTAGAATCTAGCTACAAAGTAATTCCCTAGAGAAATCAAGAATGTGATTACTTGGCAATTTTGTTCTTTGTATGGACACTGAAATAGAGGTGTGCAGTGCCACAAATTATAAAATGAATTATTGAATTTGTATTTTTACTCTATTTCAGAAAAATCATTCAGTAGATCTATTTTGCTAGGACTAAGCCACTGCCTTTCACTATGATAAAGCAAGAAGTTATAATTTGGTTTATAACAAATGTATTAATTGTTGACAGGTTTCAGAGAGGTGGCCGGGTTAGTCTGTTTCAGTGAAAACAACGAGTCTGGGGGCATTTTAAAGACTAACACATTTATTAGGGCATTAGAGCATAAGCTTTTGTGAGCTACAACTCACTTCCTCAGATGCTGAAGAGAAAAGGGAAAAAAAAAGACAAAAGAGAGGGGGGAAAAAAGAGATGGATACAGGATACTAATACCGATGTCACATTCCCATCTCTGTATCCTTTTTTTCTTCTTTCTTTCTTTTCTTTAAAGTGCCACTGGACTCCTTATTTATATTAATTGTTAATATTCAATCAAGCCATATTCCATTTCTAATCATAAGGCTACTAATGCTACCATTTGCAGCATTATAAATGTGTTCTAAATTGGTGGAGCAAATAGATAATATTAATTAAGCATGTCAGTTCACTCCAGCCTATTAAATAGACCAATTGAACTAATTTTTTTAAACAGCTTTCAGTTTACATTTAATGATACCTCCTTTTTTAAAGTGTAAAAACTGCATATAATTGGTCTCTGAGGCAGACCTAAAGGTTGATGCATCTACAGCAGTTCTGCGAATATCACATTTACAGGTTACTATTAGCTGCAGTTGTAAGGCTTGTGAAGCTTCAAAGGAATAATGCAATGACTTCATATGTTACAGAAATGTCAGCTTCTTAATTTAGTTTGGAAAATGAGTACAATGGATTTTAAAGCAAAGAAACTTTGCTGAAGTTCTATTTTGTGTCAGATGATAAAAAAACAGATCTCTTCAATTAAGTCTGTGTGGAGCTATTTGCACACATTACATCGTAGACATCATTGTAATCGATCGGTCTCTTGAACCACCTTGTCCAATATCTTGCTCCAGAAGGAAGGTCATAGCCTACTTCCCCCACCATTAGCACTAAGCAAACCTGTGCAATTTCTTTCTGCCCCCACTATGTGATGGCAGATGCCCTGAAATATGATATCTTGTATTATCCTTTTAACATAGGCCATTACACATTACTAACATCTGCAATATTTTTATTTACTCACAGCATGTCTGAAAATATCAGTTGCATAATATTCAATGCTAAATAGCTACATTTGTGTGCTGGCAAAAGAGTATATAATAGTAGATTTCAAATATAGAATTTACTGTATTTTAACCATCTAAGGGTACGTCTACACTAGCGCCCTAGATCGATCTAGAGAGGCTAATGAGGGTGACCAGAATTGCAAATCAAGCCCGGGATTTAAATATCCCACGCTTGATTTGCATGTTCCCGGCCGGTCGCCATTTTAGAAATTGACTAACCCGAAGTAACTGCCCACATCTACACGTGGCAGTGAAACGGGAGTCCGGAATAAAGCCCTAAATCGAATTAGGTGGTATTCCTCATGGAATGAGGTTTACCACCTAATTCGATTTAGGGGGGCTTTATTCCAGAGAGAATTGTGTGACAGAACACTATTTGTAGCACCGTGATCCTGGAGGTTGCTGCAGCACTGGGAAAAGTGTAGGTTTAATTAAAGCCAATTAATCAGTTTCCTTTGGAGATTATTGACACTTTGGTGTCAGTTGCTGGACTCTTAAGGCAATTCACTCAAGCAGTAGGAGGATACAAGGGGGAGGTGAAAAAGGGGCGGTTAGAGGCTGAGCCTGGGCTGAAGAGGGAAGACTGTGTGGACTCTTCAGGAGCTTCAAGGGGTAGCGGAGTTAGTCTGTTACAGAAAAAAACAACCAATGGTCTGGTAGCACTTTATAGACTAACGAAACATGTAGATGGGATCATGAGCTTTCGTGGGCACAGCCCGCTTCTTCAGATGACCAGAGTTATGAGTTGGGGATATGAAAACTCGAAATAAATAGGAGAGGGGGAGGGGGAAGAGAAAAAAAAAGATGGGGGTGGGAGACAGAGCATCATTAAGTATCTGGGGAATGGATACTTAAACCTAAGCAGATAAAAATCAAAGTCAATAGATAGATTCCTAAAACAGGAAGGATACCACTCAGGAATCTATCTATTGACTTTGATTTTTATCTGCTTAGGTTTAAGTACCCATTCTCCAGATACTTTGGAGATGCTCTGTCTCCTACTCCCATCCCTTTTTCTTTCTCTCCCCCCTCCCCTTCCCCTCTCCTATTTATTTCGAGTTTTCATATCCCCAACTCATAACTCCGGTCATCTGAAGAAGTGGGCTGTGCCCATGAAAGCTCATGATCCCATCTACATGTTTCATTAGTCTGTAAAGTGCTACCAGACCATTTGTTGGTTTTTTTGTGTGGACTCTGCCTCTTGCTGTGGGACTGTAGTATGCTGTTATAGTTTGCAAGGGAAAAAATATCTACACAGTGAAAGAGGAATAACCTGGTGTGTTCTGTGACTGAGATACCACAAGAACTGGCCAGGGAGTGGTACATTGCTTAGTGATAGAGGATCCCTGTGACAGTGTTACTGTACAACATAAAGGGGGCTAATTTTTCTGTCACAAAAGTATATATTATATTAAGCATTGAGAAATAAGCTGAATTCATAGGCACTAGTTTTTAAAACGGATTCAGCTGAAATTGTACTGATTCTCACTTTTACCATGGGGAGGAGGGGAGGGGAACTACCTCTGGAAGTGTTTCTTACTTTGTGAGTAAGTAATATATTTGGGAGATGAAAAAAAGGCCACTTTGAGATAAGGATATATGAGCTTGACTGTCCCTAATGTCTATGTTCTGCTCTGTGTCAGCAACTAGGGGCCCTAGGGTTAGGGCTCCTGGAATTTGGACAACTCCAGCATGAATTAAAACCACTGGATGCTCTCACTTACGCCGCTGCTGTAAGGTCCCCAATGTTTCAGGACTATTGAAAAATTTGCTTGAAAGTCACAAAAATGTGTGACTTCCATGGGAATGTTAATAATAGTCCAGAAAAAGAAAATTCATTAAACCATCCTCATTTTTACTAACTCCAGACCATGCTGCAATCTCAGCAGCAGCAGTGGATCCTTTCAGTTTCCTAATCATTTGAAGGGGCCTGGGACTCCCTGCTGCCACTACTGCAGCAGTGGCAGTAGCTGGAGCCCCTGGTCTTATAAATCACCACCAGAGTGCCACGCTGCATGCTCTGTGTAGCTCTGAGGGCCAGGGTTGTGGGGAGCATGCCACACTCCAGGCAGCATGGAGGGCTGGCTGTCCCAACCCTGCCCCTTCACCCCAAGGCCCTGCCCCTTCTGGGAGTGCAGAGCTCCTCCCGCTTTGGCCCATGGAGGCTGTCGGCTCCCTTCCATGGACCCATGGAGGCTGTCAGCTCCCCTGTCTGCACATTCTGGTGACTGATGACCAGGGTAGGAGAACAGATGTAAGGTTTCCTCCTTCATTGTTCCTACCCTATCCCCTCAGCATCTAGATTTCCCACAACTCTCTCAAGTGCAAGGACTGCTCCCTGATAATGTTCACAGAAAGGTCGGGGGGGGGGGGGGAGAGGCTGGCTCCATTTCTCCACCTCTCTACATTGGGCAAAGAAGCTTTCCATCTGTGGACAGGCTGCACACTATTATGGACTGTAGCAGCAGTTACTCTCCTCTTGCCTTTGCACCAGCATGCTCCAGAAGACACTGAGCCTCCTGCATTTGCTTTCTGGGGAGGTGAGATGATTTTTTGACCCAGAGGTGGCTGGGATGCACCAGCCTGCAATCAAGCCAGACATAAGGTCTTTTTCAGCACCCGCTTTTCCTTACTTTCCCCACTCATTGTCTTTTTACATATTAGCTGTTGAACAGTGAAAAAAAGAAAACCCAGTTATTTAAAAGCTGCAAACAACATATGAAATAGCAATAACACTGGTAACAGCTGCCTGAAACCCTGTAATGGGCTAGTTAAGACACGATGAGCAAAAAGATGTACAGAGCAAAAAAAAAGTAGACTTACTCTTTTCCCAGGAGGACCAGGTGGGCCAGCTTCCCCTGAAGGGCCTGGTGGACCCTGTAACAGTAAACAATCCAAATCACTATTTCTTGGAATCTTGAATTCATTAAAGAGTAAAGGTTATTGATTTTCTTAAAGACAACAAATGTATTTTGCAATACTACAGCACCTTTCATTGGACAACGTTAAAGTTTCTTGAATGTAGGTTAAGATCAGAAGAACGTATAGAAATGATGCTTCCTTATTCAGCAAAGCTCCTTCCTGGACCTCAGGCTATATCTACACTGCAGAGCTTTTCCAAGATACCAGAGGTATCCCGGAAAGCTATGCTGCGTCCAAGGAACGCATCCGCTTTTTTGGAATAATTTCCGAGAAAGTGGATGCGTTCTTTCGCCATCCCTGTAATCTTCATTGTATGAGGAAGAAGGGATGCGCTGAAAGAGGAGGTTTTTCTGAAATTTGGTCCTATTAGACAGGCCAAATTTTGGAAAAGCCTTTAAAAAAAAGCGGAAAAGATATGCAAATTACACTTCGCAATTTGCTTACCTTTTTCCAACTTTTCCTTGCAGTGTAGACCTAGTCTCAGTCTTGTTTACTGTCTTACCTATTCATGTTGCTGAACAAGACAAAATTGTATTTTTTTCCTCCGTTAGCAACAGCAACGCATCCCAAGCCAAGACGTGAGTATATAAATAACAATATAATAGCATAATATGTCAACAAACATTTCAATTGAGTCTGATAGTCAGATCTCTGTTTCAATTGGTTTCACCATTGTACAGGTTTCTGCAGTGGGAAAGTGGGTCAGGTTGTTACTGAACTAGGCACCACTGATGTTAATTTCATATTCATTTTCATTATAATTCCACTCCTTTAGTTGCTTTTTATATAAAAGCAAATATTTCTTGGTACATGATATTTTGAATAAAAATGAATTGTTAAAAATGAATTGTTACATCACTGAGATAATTCTTCTGAAATCACTAGAATTATAACCAGGGCCAAATCTAGTCTAACAATAAGCCAAAGAAATATAATAATACTATATTAACTGTTTTTTGTCTTGGCACTTAGTTTTTTTAAAAAATTCTATAAATCATATAATGTTGATCAGAACAAATCTTTACAACAAACCAACAAACAAAACAAAGTAGCAAACTTCTAATTTATAATGCAGGAAATAAGGTAACATTAAAAAAACCCCCACTGGGCTTGATTCTAATTTCTGAGCTTTAGATATGCAAATAAAACATAGCTAGAAACTATAGCCATGGAATTAATAGAGATGCCAGTGATAGAGGTTAGTGTCTTTCCTTGTAGGAGGGTGTAAGCGGTCATGGCAATTTTCAGTAAAAACTAAACAAATGTTTTTAATTGGTAGGGTCCTGATCAAATTGAAGATGACAGAATGATTCTGGTGGAAGTTAGACTGTACTCTAAGGCTACATCTACACTATTACAGGAAGCCAACTTACAGCATACTACTGAAGCTATGTGAATTATGTAGCTGGAGTCGAGGTACCTTAGGTTGAGTTACCGTAGTGTCTACTGTATGGGGGAGAGGGTCAATGGGAGAATCTCTCCCATCAATTTCCCTTACTCTTCTTATCCAGGGGAGAGTAACAGGGTTGACTGGAGAGTAATCTATGGTCAGTTTGTCATTTTTTTCACTAGACCCACCAAGTCAACTGCCGGTGGATTGACTCTGAGTGTCGATCCCCACAGTAGCATAGATATAGCCTAAAATTTGAATTTTAATAGAATTTCAATAGAATTTGGAGAACTAACTCTCTTAGGATACCTTGTAATTCATGGCCAAAATGCACAATAGCATGACTGTTTATTTTAAAAGAAACCTGCATCACAAAGGGAAGTAAACTTCCTGACAAATCAAGTCAACTTTTTTGTTTAGATATATGACCTCATGTAGGGCTTGATCCTATGTTCGCTGAAGTCATTGACAAAGCTTCTGTTGATGTTAATGGTGCAGAATCAGTATCTTATCCATGGCCTACTCAAAATGTATATGTATGTTGCAAGACAAACTGTGATACATTTGCTGCTCATAAAAATGGTATTTAACTCTTTCAACTTCAGACTAGTTGGTTCTATTAGTTATAAAAATCAATGGCACTAAAAAAAAATACGTTAAGAATGGACACACTGGAATAGATCAATAGTCTGTCTAGCCTGGCAACCTGTCTTCTCACAGTGGCCTATGTCAGGTGCTTCAGTGGGAATGAATATAACAGGTGAACCATTGCCTGTTGTCCATGCTAGGGGCTCCCACAGCATGGCATTGCATCCACCAGTGGCAATAGCTATTGTTGAACATAAATTCATGAAGGATGATTAGTTCTTTTTTGAACTCAGTTATAATCTTGGTCTTTACAACATGTTCTGGAAATCAGTCCTATGGGTTGATTGTGTGTTGTGTGATGAAGTACTGCCTTTTAAACCTATGCCTATTAATTTATTGGGTGACCCCCAGTTCTTGTGTTAAGTGAAGGAGTATAACACACTTCTTTTATCACGCCATTCCTTATTTTATGAATCTCTATCACATCCCCCTTTAGTCACGTCTTTCTGCAAGCTGAAAAGTCCCAGGTTTTTTTAAACTCTTTTTATATGAAAGCTGTTTGTACCCATAATCATTTTTGTTGCCTTTCTCCGTACCTTCTCCAGTTGTAACTATATCTTTTTTGAGATGGGGTGACCGGCAGTGCATTCAGTATTCAAGTTGTGGATATACCATGGATCTATATACTTGTATTATGGTATTTACTCTCCTATTATAAATCCCTTTTCTAATGGCTCCTAATATTCTCTTAGCTTTGTTGACCACTGCTGCACACTGAATGGATGATTTTGGAGAATTATCCACAGTGAGTCTACAATGATTCTTGAATGGTGGCAGATAATTTAGAGTCCATCATTTTGTATGTATAATTGAGATTTTGTTTTCCAATGTGCATTACTTTTCATTTATCAGCATTAAATGTAATGTGCCATTTTGTTGCCCAATCACCCAGTTTTCTCTAATCCTTTTGTAACTCTTCTCAGTCTGCTTGGGACTTAAGCATCTTTAGTAAATTTGTATTGTCCCCAAATTTTGCCACCTCACTGCTTGCCTCTTTTTCTAGATCATCAATAAATATGTTGAACAGCTGTGATCCCAGTACAGATTCCTGGGTACTCTGCTATTTATCTCTCTCCATTCTGAAAACTGACCATTTGTTCCTGCTCTTTGTTTTCTTTGTTTTGATCAATTACTGATCCATGACAGGACTTCTCTTATTCCATGACAGCTTACTTCGCTCAAGAATCATTGGTGAGAGACCTTGTCAAAGGCTTTCTGAAAGTCCAAGTATACTATATTCACTGGATAACCCTTATACACATAATTATTTATCTGTTCAGAGAATTCTAATGGATTGGTGAGGCACGATTTCCCTTTACAAAAACTCTATTGGCTCTTACCCCAACAAATTGTGTTCTTCTATACATCTCATAATTCTGTTCTCTATTATAGATTCAGGACACTTTGTGTGGTACTGGTTAGACCAAATGTAATTGCCAGGATTGACTCTGGAGCCTTTTAAAAAAATTATCACATTAGGTATCCTTCAGTCATCTGGTACAGAAGCTGATTTAAATACACATTTGCTAGTTCTAAAATTTCATGATTGAGTTTCTCAGAATTATCAGGTGAACAGCATCTGGTTCTGGAAACTTATTACTGTTTCATTTATCAGTTTGTTCCAAAATCTCATCTATTGACAGTCTAGGACAGTTCCTTAGATTTGTCACTTTAAAAGAATGGCCCCGGTGTGGGAACTGCCCTTAGAGCAGCTGCAGTGAAGACTGATGCAAATAATTCATTTAGCTTTTCTGGCTCAATTTATAATCACTCTAAGTAGGTGGTTACAACCCTCATAAATAACATACAGATTTTTTTAAAATATATTTTCAGACTAATTCATCAGTACAAATGTAACATAAGTCTAGAAGCATCATTTAGAAGCAACATTAATTAGGAATTTCTCCCATCTACCCCTTGTCCTAATTACTCCACTTAGCTTAGTACGCAGAATATTTCTATTAGGTTCCCATTAGCACTAATGAGATGATTGCCATAAATGGCATTTATATGTCTAAATCTCTCATGCATTGATAGCTGAATAGACTCACCAAATGGGAATACCATGAGACCTATTGGCTAACATTCTAGGACTGAACCATTTGATATGCAATTTGGCATGATGAACTAAGATTTTAAAAGTAATTTCTTAGTCTCTTTCTTAGTTTCTTAGGCCAAACTGATGGAAGTTATATAACTATTGCTCCCTCTGATGATATGACTCCATTTTTATTGCTTAATGTTACCAAATTCATGTGTCCACATTTGAAAAAAAATGGCACCACAATCATGCACAAAAACATAATATGATCTGGGCTCTGTGTGGAAATTAATTTACAATATTAAGTGAACTGTAAAGAAGAATGTATTTAGAAATATTTTTGAAAATATTTGCATTTACAGAAAGCTTGACCCTTTCAACTTATTTAGCAGAAGCTGCTTTCTCAACATGGAGAAATACAAAGCACAAATAAAAATAAAAATGTCAGAGATAGCTTACTTACAGGTTGACCAGGATCACCATCTTCTCCTTTCTCTCCACCAGTACCATCTTGACCCTAAAGAAATCCCAAGGAGACAGTCACAAAACTTAAATCAGTTGATTTTTGCAAAAAAAAAATTGACCCAGAACTGTTTGACCCAGAACTGTATCTGTATTATTCTTCACTAGGATATTTCCTTGAAAACTTACTATGAAGTTTTAGTAAAATGAATTAATTTTAAGATTCTAAAACCAAAAGAAAATGGAAAAATAGTTCTTCCAAGGCAGATCTCTTTCCCATTGAAGTAAAGGAAAGTTTTACCTTTGTCTTCAATGGGAACCAAGATTAGGCCCTAAATCTGGTTTGCAGGGGTACTTACAGCAGGGCCAGGTTCACCAGGGGGACCAGGATCACCAGGGAAACCAACAGGTCCCTACACAAATGGGAAAGAAATCAAGGCAGAAGTCAGACACCAGCAAGTATTTTTTAAGTCTTTACAAAGTATTCCAGTTAGAAAAGCAGGATTGTAAACACTCCAGAAATGCATATTGAATCCTATAAAAGTGTTAAATAAAATGACACGCTGTTTAGTGCAATAATATTTTACACAGATGACCTTATTTTTAAATTAGTAGGCTCACTTACTGGATTACCCTTAGGCCCATCATCACCTGGAGGTCCTTTAGCACCAGGAGGTCCAGCAGCCCCAGGTGGACCAGCCTCACCTTTTTCTCCCCTTTCACCTTTCGGTCCCTGTAAACAATAGAAAAATATTGGCTTTCTGGAACTGTACATCCAGAATATGTAAGAGGAGGAAGATTTACAAGTTAATGAGAGTGAAAAAGATGCTTTTTAAATTTTGAGATGTTAATTGTCAAATTGTATCATAAAAGCTTGTCCTTGAAATAGAAATGGGATCCAAACCAACCCCCAGACTCGAACACTCACAGAAGTCAGGACAATTTCAGATCCACATCAGCATGAAGATAATGACATTCAGACCCATTTCTAGTTTGAAATGAACTTTTCCACTAACAAACAGAGACAAATCTAGCTGGAAGAAATATATTGATAAAATACATAAACTTGATTGTAAAATGCATGATAAGCATGTAAAAGGAAGAAATAAATGTTCTCTCACACAAGGGTAAGATTCATTTTGTCTTCCAGTTTTATTTTACAAGATGTGGGCTCTAGCTGAAAGCAGTTTGTATTTCACAGACATGAAGAAAATATGAAGAAAACATCTGAGACTCCACCTGCATGAAGAAGCTGATTGCACAGAACCTGAAATTCTCTTAACATAAGTTTTCAGTAAGCACTTTATTTTAATAGAATAATACTAATTAAAATAAACAAACAAAACCCAATACTCACTCCTGGGCCAGTCTCTCCAGGAGGTCCAGGGTTACCAGCTTCCCCCGGCTCGCCCTATAAAAAATGAGGGCAAATTAATGTCATACTGATACGTTTATCTGTATTATCTGGCATTTACCTGTATTATTATGACTTCCCTTATAGTTTTAAAACTAGGCTATCGGAACCTACCAGAAGAGATGCATATGAGTAACAGTACTCATGTAAGTAGTCCTGTTGTACCCAATGAGACTGCTCTGCTGCACTGAGTCACTCACATGTGTTTTTTGCAGAATCAGAGCATTAACAATTTACAGCAAGATTATCAAAGGCACAAACTCAACTTTCAATGCGAACGGGATATTAAACTTCTCTATGTCTCTTTTAAAAATAACCTGTTGAGTTGTCTCCTTTTTTGTCACTTTCTTCCTAGAGGGTGAAGTCAAGCATATATACTGGTCATCTGCATCTTTGTTTTTGCAAGGTATATATCTGACGCACATCATTAGATTTAGCAATTAAATGAACATTCAAATAATTTTAGACATTAGCACTAGTGTCGAAAAAAAGCAGTGGCCATGTTTATGCTAATGAAGCGCGGGATATTTAAATCCTTGCTTCATTAGCAATTTTGACGTGCCTAATCTACATCTCTCTGTCGACAGAGAGGTGTAGTCTACACGTACCCTTGATGTTTTATCAGTAATGGGAACTGTTAAGTAAACTAAATGGCCTGTAAGAGAACACCATATACAAACAATCTGCTCATAGTCAAAGATTACAATGTAGTAAGTGAACATTTAAGTGAATTTATTCTCTTTTTGAGCCAATGCACAGTACTGTACATGTCAGGTCTGTCTTTTCCGACACTCCTTTTAAAGTGTAGTTATGAGTGATTATTTTCTAGCTCACTAGACTGTTAAATAAACTTCATACAAAAGTAGCTTGTTACTAAAATGTTCGTTTGGTAAAAGTGTCCTGAATTTACTACTCTCTGAATATATAGCAGAACCTGCTTTCTAACTGTTGGTAAGAGTTCAAGTAAGAAATATATATTTTTACTTAAAGGATTTCTCAATTTAACTGTTAATGTTTGGGATTACTGACATTTGCCTGCTCGGATTTTTTTAATGTAAAACTAAAAATGTTCTCTATATTCACCAGTAGTAAAGCTGAAATACATTCTTTAAAACCACTATGTACAGTACCTTGCCCTCCAAGAGAAAAATTATACTATTCTGTTGACTAGTAGAGAACCAATTAGATTATTTTCAGTTCCTCAGCTCCTCAGAAACAACTTTAAAATGCCCTTGGTGAATCTTCCTTTAGAAAGTATAGTGTTTCTGGATTCTTGTTTACTCTAATTTTGCAGCCATCTAAAATCTTGTTGTTTTATTAGCAGTAATGATCTTTTTAGGTACTTACGAATAAATAGGCTTCTGCAATGAAACATTTATACTATTTTTTAAAATAAAATATTCTGAATAGTTCAGTTTAATAGGCTTGATTTAAAATGTGTTTTCCAGGGAATTTTCCAATTTTTACTATCTTGTTCTCTGCAAAGATTATACATCTAATACCCTAATAAATCTGTTAGTCTTTAAAGTGCCACTGGACTTCTTGTTGTTTTTGCTGAAATAGACTAACACAGCTACCTCTCTGAAGCCAATCGTTAATATTGTTTCTCTGTACATGCTTATATCCATAAGGTTAGATTTATGTGGGTAGGGAGAATTTGAACAAGTCTCTGAGTTAGCAAGGAGATCAGCTTTTCCTTGGGTTATTCAGTCATGAGAAAATTTGATAAATGTATAGAAGATGTAAAAAGGCCAAAATATGGGATTCTAACAACTTCTAACAATATTAAGCAGCCTGATTCGTACCACGTAGACCTATTAACTTTAATAAGACTGCCGATATAAGGGTTTGCCTGCATCAATCAAACTGCAGCATCAAGGTTTCATTTAGGGGGTTGCATAAGGATGCTAATCAAGGGTTCAGTTGTGCCTGTCAAGCTCTTGGTCCAGCACAGTTCCTCACTGAGTTTCACAGTGTATAATTATGACAATACAGTTTGCTCTTCTCCTTCCTTCTGTCAGTGAGCCTGTCTATGAGATGGGATGGGGTAGGATCCCCTTCCTGTTCTCTTTGAGATGTCTTTAGGGACACATCAAGAGCACAAGTATTGTGCTTTCAAGTGATCTTGGCTTGATGTTGTGATTGGCCAATAAGTGGGCCCTGAAATGGTAAAAAAGCTTTTTGTGAGTTCTACATCTCGGTGCATCTGTGTAAGTGCCAGCTATTATCTGGTCGTGTGTAAAGATTATATAAAGCCATAAACAAGTTTGACCTTTCCACCATCTAATGTTTTGTAGAATAAGATGCAGCCTCTGTATTTTATCTGATAGTGGAACTAGCTCATGCTCCAAAACATAAAATGGTGTGAAAATTTATGTTTGTTTCACACAGATGTTTATCGACAGTGGAGCAAGACAGCTTTATCTGGCTCTAGATATATATTTAGAGCATGCAGAGCTCTATCTCCAATGTTAAATTAATAATCAATATGGTATTATTTGTTAATGAAAACATTTATTCTCTGCCTTTTGGCTAATCCCAAGGGTGGTATCAATTCAGTATCTGATTCATTCTGCACGTGGGAAATCTCTCCTTCTCTTGCAAGAAAAAGATTTGTTGATCTAATCGATATATTTCATCTCTAAGTACTGCAGGCCTTTAATCAGATTTTACTCAGGCAAAACCTGACAGGAAGCTTTTCTTAACAAGATCTCTATAAGGACAATGGTGGGTTTTCCCTATGTTTCAATGAGTAATATAGCACCAAGGATGTGTTTAAATCTGGAATTTTACTCCCATTAATCATGGCAAGTAATTTGTATTAGACTAAAGATCCCCATTGTAAGTAATTTTCTTTATAATCAACTTTATAAAAGAATTCTGGAAAGTATAGAATAGCAAAACTATACTGGATAGAAGGCTGCCACCTTTTGGTTATGATGCAGAATATTGCTATTGGTTTTTATAAGTTTGTGAAAATATTGAAACACCAACTCTGAATGACAGTCAATGTATAGGGGTGTTAATCACTGTCTTGTTCCTCTGTATTCCTCATATAGAAATGTCTAAGCATGAAAAGGTTATTATGAAGAGAAAAGTGAGATCAGCTCCAGAGATTGCCACTAAACAAGGTTACATTTATGGAGCTGTATTCAGCCCTTAATTACATGATCTTAAGTGATACACAGATCCTGTGCTGACCCTCAGTCTGGGTCATGGCAGCAGGTGTGGGGGGGAGGGTGAATTTGATCCTATGGGAACAAAATTGTTCTAATTCCAGGATAAATATTATAGTGTGTGGAGAGATCAGTAATGCATAGTTATTAATTAAGGACCAGATCCTGTGCGGGAACGTACTGCTAGAGCTCAAACGACTTCACAGAGCACAGTGTTTGTTTCAGCTTTCTTAAAAGAACTCAAAAGAATAGGATTCTGAGATAGAATAACAGAAATAAAATTAATGATGTTAGCTTTCCTTCAGTGCATGGACACTTGTAATTTGCACCATGCACCGGAGACAACATGTCACACTTGAAGGTGGGGAGGGCACAACTTAAAGGTTCTTGGTCGCATCTGACTGTCCCACCATCATCTCTGGGGTGAGGAGCAGCAGCAGAGCCAGGAGCACTAAGGCACCATTTGGTGAGAGACGTCAGAAGGTCTCCTGGCAGTTGGACTCTGCTGTCTGGGGCCAGACTCCTTTAGGGGAGAGGCAAGAACACATCAGGGTCTGTGCCACTTTCCTGGCCCGGGGAGTGCCTGGCCATGCAAAAATGGAATGGCTTAGGGAACAGGGCAGGAAGGGCTGTTGGACAGCCAGCCAGCGCACTGGCTCTCACAGTGCAGAGGGCTAGAGGCCCAAGCAGGTCAGACAGGTCCCACCTACTGGCTCGTGATAGGGGACAGGCTACAGTTTGAAACTGCGCCAGTTTGAAAATCTTTGTGCTAAATGGAAGGCGGAAATCTCAGAAGGGCATATTACCCCACACATCCCCCATCTTTGCATTGCTACTGCTATTCACTGATTCTGCCTGTTCCACACAGTACTAAAAGGCATAACTAATAGAGAGATGATTGCACAGCATTCAGTGTGTGCACATCCTTTTATTACATTATGTTTGTACTTTATTAAATAGGAATTTGTAACACTTATGTTACTCTTCACAGATACTGAGTGCAGTACATAAGAGTATTGACTAATGACACCCATGGCCACAAACACACCTCCACTAGCATCCTGTGTTTATTTTTGGTGGACCATTTAGAAGGGACATTTGTGTACTATTTGTATTTATTTCTGTTTTATTTTTGTGCTAGCAAACTCACGGATTTTCCAAATTCAGACTGGCATTTAAAATAATATACTTGTTAAAGAGTACAATAAAGCCTTTGATTTATTAACACAAGACTTATGAAGTGACCAGTCAGCCACAGACCTCATTTGGAAATGGAAGCGAGCAATCCAGCAGCAGCAAAGACAAAAATAAAATAAAACGAAAAAGCAAATACAGTACAATACTGTGTTACAATACACTACTACAAAAATAAAGAAAAAGTTTTAAAAAATTGATAGGGTAAGGAAACTGTTTCTGTGCTTATTTCATTTAGATTAAAATAGGTAAAGGCAGCATATTTTGTCCGCATATTAAGTTTCACAGCTGTATTAAGTCAATGTTCAGCTGTAAACTTTAGAAAGAACAACTGTAATGTTTTGTTCCGAGTTATAAACATTTCAGAACTTTGAATGACTTCCATTCCCAAGGTGTTCTTAACTCTGAGGTTCTACTATAAATTTAATGTGGACCCTGGCAAACAGCTAAGGACAAATTTCCAGAAGTGCTGAGCATTTCCAACTCCAGCTGGAAGCAGTGAGAAAATCACCTCTGAAAATCAGGCCCTAATGTCATATTATAGATTAAAAATAATGGATTTATAAGAGTACTTTTGAACATAGGGCATTACACTTTCCAATTAAGTATATTGGCAACAAGCTGCATGTATATTTTACATGCGGTTTATCATTCTTTCCCCACTAAGTACTCTGGCATATAGCCTTACCTTACCAATTCAAAATATATTAGTAGGTTCTGTTCTAATTCTTTTTTCTAATTATAAGCTGCACAAAGAGAGTACACTTTGGGGAGAAGTTTGTTTTCAAGTAGTTATGCTTGAGTGTAATGGAGAATCTCACCATTCCAGAGAGGCTACAAAAATTAATAATGTAATATTACATGCACATTTGTGCAGAAGATGCCTCTGATCATTTTGGCCAATATTTTGTATGTATAGTGGAGGAATCAACAATCTGGTTAAAAACACATAGCATTAAATATGATAAAAAATTTATATTTTGCTAACAGATAAATGGGCCTTAGAAACACTTGCATTAACAATTGAATATCTCCTTAAAGTCCAGACACACAAATATTAATGTGATCAAATAGTGTGCGTCACTCCCCAGTAGTAACATGGAGGATGCCAAAATGTTCTTCCATACTTTATAAGTAACTGTGAATCGTATTATCTAGAATGATGAGCCTCCCTGGAAGGGGACCATAAGGGCAAAGCATGCTTATGCATTAAATACCACTGAAAGAAAATATAAAGAAGAAAGGGAAAAGATGTACTTAGTTTTGTAGGGTGAACAATGTTGCCATTTCTGGAACAACATATGAGTATAAATGATTCGCACAGCATAGACTCCTTTTGGCAGAATAATGCTCTGATTTCAAAAAACCATTCGAGCTCATTATCATATAATCATAGAACACTAGAACCGTAAGGGACCTCGAGAGGTCATCAAGTCCAGTTCCCTACCCTCGAGGCAGGAACAAGCACTGTCTAGACCATCACTGATAGATGTCTATCTAACCTGCTCTTAAATATCTCCAGTGATGGAGATTCTACAACCTCCCTAGGAAATTTATTCCAGTGTTTAAGCACCTTGACAGTTATGAAGTATTTCTTAATGTCCAACCTAAATCTTCCTTGCTGCAGTTTAATCTCCTTGCTTCATGTCCTATCATCAGAGGCCAAGAAAAACAATTTTTCTCCCTTCTCCTTTTAACACCTTTTTAGATACTTGAAAACTGCTATCATGTCTCCCCCTCAGCCTTCTCTTTTCTAAACTAAACAAGCCCAATTCTTTCAGTCTGGCTCATAGGTCATGTTCTCTAGACCTTTAATCATTCTGTTGCTCTTCTCTGGACCTTCTCCAATTTCTCCACATCTTTCTTGAAATATTGTGCTCAGAACTGGACACAATACTCCAATTGAAGCCTAATCAGTGCAGAGTAGAGCGGAAGAATGACTTCCTGTGTCTTGATCACAACAGTCCTGTTAATGCATCCCAGAATCATGTTTGCTTTTCTTGTAACAGCATCACACTACTGACTCATATTTAGTTTGTGGTTCACTATGACCCCAGATACCTTTCTGCAGTACTCCTTCCTAGACATTCTGTACTTGTGAAACGGATTGTTCCTTCTAAGTGGAGTACTTTGCATTTGTCCTTATTAAACTTCTTCCTATTTATCTTAGACTATTTCTCTAGTTTGTCCAGATCATTTTGAATTATGACCCTATCCTCCAAAGCAGTTGCAACCTCTCCCAGCTTGGTATCATCTGCAAACTTAATAAGCGTACTCTCTATGCCATCATTTAAATCGTTGATGAAGATATTGAACAGACCCCTGTGGAACCCCTCTTTTTATGCCCTTCAAGCAGGATTGTGAACCATTAATAACTACTCTCTGAGAACAGTTATCCAGCCAGTTATGCACCCACCTTATAGTAGCCCCATCTAAGTTATATTTGCCTAGTTTATTGATTAGAAGATCATGTGAGACCGTATCAAATGCCTTACTAAAGTCTAAGTATACCACGTCCATCACTTCTCCCTTATCCACAAGACTAGTTATCCTATCAAAGAAAGCTATCAGATTGGTTTGACATGATTTGTTCTTTACAAATCCATGGTGGCTGTTACCTATCATCTTATTTTCTTCCAGATATTTGCAGATGAATTCCTTAATTACTTGCTCCATTATCTTTATTGGCACAGAAGTTAAACTGATTGGTCTGTAATTTCCTTGGTTGTTTTTATTTCCCTTTTTATAGAGGGGCACTATATTTGCCCTTTTCCAGTCTTCTGGAATCTCTCCTGTCTTCCATGACTTTTCAAAGATGACAGTTAAAGGCTCAGATACCAGCCTCTTGGGTATTCTAGGATGCATTTCATCAGGCCCTGGTAAAATTTAAATTGAGAAGGAATATGTCTTCACTGAAAAACTTGGTCTGTATTTAAAATTAGGGAATAGTGAAGCAGAAGATAAGTAATTAGAAGAAATAAAAAACTAGCAAAACAATGTGCTTGAAAGCACTGTACATGAATGCAGAGAATATGGGAAATAAGAGAAATGAAAATGATATCCAGTGATACAGAGAGTAAATTCATATTCATGAATTAAACCTAGTGGGATAATTCTCATGTATGAAGGTAAATGGGGGCTCAAAACCATACAGAAGAATCAAAAAGGGAAGAAAAGGAGTAAGGTTAGCAATATGTCACAATTTTTACAAATTAACTGGAATATAATTTGGTCATGAGGATATACGTTGGGTAAAAATAAAAAGGGTGAAATCTTTGCTGCATTGAAATCAGAGGCAAAACTTGCATTGACCCCAATGAGGTCAGAATATACCCCAGGATTTCTTTTTAGCAAGCTGCAACTACAGTCAGGGCCCACAAGTCCAGAAGACAATGAAATTAAGAAATATAGAGACAGTTAAGATGCTCAGAAGTGAAGGATGCTGAACTAGAGGATTTCAATTCCACAGTTATCTGCCTGATTACAAATACAGATGTACATGGAAGAAAGGTATATAAAGGAAAACTTATCTCTAGGAGTAGAAGAAACTACCTTGGATATACTTCTTAACAGTGCAGTTTTCAGCTAAATACTGAGTACAGAGACATGACATTATGGACCAAGGTGGTAATAATATCCCTATACACAATGTCAGGTCTTTAATGATAGTGAAACTAGACATTCATTTCTGGAACCTCTGAACCAAAAGATGTTAACTCTGAGAGGGAATTCAGAAATGGAAAAAAAAAGTATTAATATAATTAAGGAAATGAGGAGCGAGGAAAGATTAACTAGTTATAAGTTTGGCCAAATAATATTTATGTAGGGATATTATAACCTTCTATATGTTTGAAAGGTATAAACACAAAGAAAGAAAAAAACTATATAGATGGCGAAAAGGGATCAAAACTAAGAGTAATGGAATGAGGAATTTCTTAATAAAAAGGATTGGCGTCCCATCACTTATATTTCCCAGTCCTTCACCCAGTTCAATTTTTAATTATAACTTAGAAATTATCCTGCTAACAACCTCATTGAACAAAGTATAATGTATGAGAAATATGATTCAGATCCTGCATTTCACATCCTATAAAGGGGTTAGACAGTTATCCTCTATCTTTTAAAAACAGAGGGGCATTTCAGAACATCTGATCAGCCTTCCTTAGCTGATGAAGCAACAGCTCATGGTTAGACTTGCAGAAATGTCCAACGTGATGAAAAGATCCAAATAACCCTGATCTAAAGGCAAGAAGTGATTAATTGTGAGCTTTTCTGCTATGGTCATAAAAACAAAGGAAGTATAAGACCTAAATGGGAACAAACCTAGGTTATTGAGGTCCAAAAGCATCTAGTATTGAAAAGACACTGCCTTCCTAACAACTCTTACTCTATATATTATAGGAAACATACCAGTCATGATATCATAGGCTTCTGTCATATCCCCTCTTTGTTATCTCAGTTTGGAAAAGAGATGACTAAGGGGGGATATGATAGAGGTATAAAAATCATAACTGATGTGGAGAAAGTGAATAAAGAGTTTTTATTCCTTCCTATAACACAATAACTAGGGGTCACCAAATGAAATTAATAGGTAGCAGGTTTAAAATAAACACAAGGAAGCATTTCTTCACACAACATACAGTCAATCTGTGGAATTCCTTGCCAGAGGATGTTGTGAAGGCCAAGAGTACAACAAGGTTCAAAAAAGAGGTAGATGAATTCATGGAGGATAAGTCCACTAATGGCTTGGGATGGTCTCCCTAGCCTCTTTTTGTCAGAAGCTGGGAATGGACAACAGGGGATGGATCACTTGATGATTACCTGTTCTGTTCATTGCCTCTGGGGCATCTGGTATTGACCACTGAGAGAAGTCAGAATAGCGGGCTAGATGGATCTTTGATCTCACCTAATATGGCTATTCTGATGTTCTTACAGTCCTGAACTGATAGCATATTAGAAACGTTTTTAACAGATCCCTGCTTCTAATTTCTATATTTGATTCAGAACCCCAAAACAACAACAACAACAACAAAACAGACACACTCTCTTTTGTATGTCAAGTTTTTCAGGTATAGATAGCTGGAAAATAGCTAGAAATAGCTAGTAACCCAGAATCACAATATAACAAAATCTGAGATATATCAAAGCAGAAACTGAAAAGGCTCTAAACTGTATTTATATCCTTCTTAAAGTCTTGCTGCATATATGTTTTTGCCTAAATACCTACACAAGAAAATGGGAGATAGTAATACTCTGGCTAATGAAAAAAAAGATACTGAATTTCCACTGCAAGGATAGCAGAATATAACCCTCTGGAAAATGGCGCTGATTAGCTAAATGATCAAATGAACCTCACTTTTGCCATTACTGTGTTACTGATACACACTTTTAGGGTTTTTCTATAGTTTACCTAAGCAAATAACATCTTTTGCAGCATGATACAGAAACATAAATTGCAAATGTTCATGGCATGAAATATGATAGAAGCATTAGTCTCAAAGTGAACTGGTAAAATAAATAGTAATGACTAAACATACTTGAGAAAAAATATTACTGGCAAGAAATTTCAGTATTACCTAAGCTATACTTACCAGTATGACCTTGGATACATAATGGCTGCGTCTAGACTGGCATGATTTCGTGCAAATACTTTTAACGGAAAAGTTTTTCCGTTAAAAGTATTTGCGCAAGAGAGCGTCTAGACTGGCAAGTGCCTTTGCGCAAAAGATTTGCTTTTTCACAAAAGCATCCGTGCCAGTGTAGACGTTCTCTTGCGCAAGAAAGCTCCGATGGCCATTTTAGCCATCGGGCTTTCTTGCGCATGAAATTAACGTTCCTGTCTACACTATTCTTGCACAAGAGGGCTTATGCCTGAGCGGGAGCATCAAAGTATTTGCGCAAGAAGCACTGATTTTGTACATTACAAAGTCAGTGATCTTGCGCAAATTCTCGCAGCCAATGTAGACAGGCGGCAAGTTTTTGCGCAAAAGCGGCTGCTTTTGCGCAAAATCTTGCCAGTCTAGACGCACCCAATGGTGAGTAACATAATTACTGGATACCTATGTCCCTTTCTTGACAATCATCAAAAAGGAAGTTAAATTTTTCAATATATTGGGGGGTATGATTTTCCTTTACTAGAGAAGAAGTAATTGAGAAACCCAATCTATACATTCCTATTAAATCCAGTCTGTAAATCTGATATTTTGTTCAATCAATATCAACCCACTTGAAGACATATACTTTTAAAATTAATGAGAGAAAACCCCATAGCTATACCTACTAATATATATGCAGACCACCATAGATTTTGAATACAGAAAATATCTACTTTTCCTCAAAAGAAGAGGGTTTTCCTTTGCAGTGAATGTTGTTCTCTGTATCCCACTGACATGAATAAATTTAAATTCTGTATGATTAGATTTCCCCACTCCCTCATATCTGTGACCTTTAGTGTTCAAACATAGTTTTGGTCCTCATCGCAGAGAGACAAATCCTGCATCCCTTTAAAGCCAAACTGATTTAAGGAATAATGTCACATGCTTTGGAGATTAATTGGAATATAGAATCATGCAACCATGCAAAAGTTCATGTTGCTTTGTTTGTTCTGTTTTGTTTTTGTTTTGATTTGATTTTAGCAACTACTAGTAAAACATACTAGAGATGCAAGAATGCTGACATAACCAGAAGGTGGGAAAAGACATATCCCAGATAAATATCCTAACAAAAGGGAAAACAGTGAAATACTGATATCTCCAGACTCAACAGAAGCAGTAATATGCAATGTCTAAAATCCAAATCCAGTGCTTTTATCTGGCTAGAATAATTACCCCATAATCCACTGACCTCAAAAGACAAAGAAGGGACACAAAGTAGGACACATTTTCCATCAAGCCATCATCACTAGTCCCATGGTACATCATTGCAGTACTTTCTCCACCTCCTGCCTGAATACTGGTAAGTGATTTATTTCATGGGCATAAAGAAAAAAATGATGAAGAGTCTGCAGATTCTATTAAGATGATAGCTTGGACACACTGATAAGCAGTGATTCCTTTCGACATGACCCAAATATGAGAGAAGGGCTGTTTGAAGGAAACTCATTTTAATGAGAGAAAGAAAAAAAAGAGATGCATAACCTAAGTTTTATGGAGGATGTCAACAATATTGAAATGCATCATAAGAAAGATCTTTTTGTTGGCACAGAGAAATGAAAAGCTTGCAAGGTATTGCAAGATGAATTGTGTGTCTTGGTAATTTTTTTACTATTATTATTACTTTTACAAATGATCCAAGGTAAGTAGAGACAGCTACCTTGCTTTCTGTAAAGGAATAATACCTGGGGCTCAAAGAAATAAAGTTGCATCCTTCCCGAGAGTAATTAAGAATTTGCCCATAATAAAGACAAATTATTCGATTGACCCGCGATTCCAGCTAGTGCCTTGGAATGTATGGTTGTGATGGATTTCACCTACAGGTATGAGTGCCGTGTACTGTACTGAAAAGAATATGTGGAGGACTCATGGTGCTGAAAGGCAACAAAATTTATGTATGGCTTCTGAAGTGCTTGAGCTCGCTGCGATGAGAAAAGGACAAGGGTAGAAAGGAACCTATGTATTAAGCTATCCCTTATGGGAGGGAAGAAAAGGGAGATAAGGCAGAATATATATTATCTTCTGAAAGAGTATCAATATCTTTTGCTTGCCTTCCTCCTTCTTTAGGACCCATCAACCAAAGCTCATAAAATACCCATGGTTACAAATAAATCAGTCTTTCCAGAATTCGGTGGAAATAAAATATTCAAGAACAATCACATATAATGTCTTAGCAAATCAATGTTAACTCTCCATCACATGTTTTTATTTCTGCTTTTTTTCATCTTACTTTTCACTTCAATTTTTTATGAGTAGATACATTGTGTTATTGTGGACAGAAGTCTCTAGAATTCTGAGTATAGCTGTTTTTTCATTTGGCCTATGTGAATGTGAGTGACTATAATGTAGTTCAGTGAAGAGATTCATTGTGGAGGCAGGCGGTGGAAGTCCTTACTATTAACCATAAAATCTTGACATGCTAATGCTACATATTGGGCCAGTTATTCATCTAGTGTAAATCAGCATCACACCTTTGACTTCAATGTAGCACTGTCGATTTACCTCAGTAGAAGATACAGCTCTCTTATGCTTGAGGACCAATTTAGTTGACCTCACCAATATGTTTAACATTGATACATCATATAATCAACATTCCCTCTATTTTTTTCCATTCACACATGGAATAAATTTTGTTATGTGCACCAAAGCATATGCGGATGTGTACTACCTCATGCTGCTGACTGCTTCTAGCTGTAGGTATTCTGCTAATCTGTTGGGCATCATCTGAATCTCTCCTGGGTAGCCACTCAAGTGCACAGCTTACAAGGACACTGCATATAATATCTAATATTTTAACATTTCAGATATAAGGGGAAATTGTGTGCTAAGCTATCCTGGCATAAAATGAAAGAAACACCAGTGAAGCCAATAGAATTACTCTGGAGTTTATGCTGATGTAACCCATGTTAATCAGCTGACCCATGTTACTGGACTCTGGGCTTGAGCATTCACATTGTATTTTAACCCTACATAAAGGCTTTTCTAACCTGTGGTCAAACCTAAGCTTCTGGCATCTCCACTGCAGTGTGCACGCCTAAGTCAAAATAATCATATCCCAGAATCCCACCCCCTGAAACATGGCTGCTCTAATCCTGGGACTGGGGAGCACTATGGGAAAACTTTCCTGCTCCATCTGCATGTTACCAGGAAGCAGCTCATTCTGCAAAAGGTTTCATCAGTTCACTCTCTCCACTGCATACCCAGGAGGATGTCTGATACTGTGCTTGCAGCTCAGTGATAAGACGCAAATGGGTTAACACTGACCTGAGCTGCTGCTATTTGCAAAGGGAGAGGGGCTTCCATTTTCAAAAGAGTGGATTCTAGATTGTTGGGCGAGGGAGGACTAAAGAAGTTGTCCCTTTGAATTGTGGGATTAGTCTGGCTGACTACTGGGACCCAAATCAAGTGATGCTTCCTGTACACTACAAAGCAATAGCCTGGGATTCTAAGTCCTGTTTAATTTGTCCTCAAACCCTCCACTCCTGCAGGGTCCTCGGACCCTGGTTCAGCATAATTGCAGTGTAGCTATAAGACAGAGTAGGTTTAAACCCTGGCTTATGTGCAATGTAGACATACCTAAGAGTACAACTTGGCCCACCAATCTTGTTGGTAACTAATTCCTCTATGAGCAATGTCACTTCCTCTCAAATTCATAGCCATGACTGCTGAACATTTTGTGCTGTGCAAAAACTAACAAGGATGGTTTCAGGTGCTAATTGTACACAAGTCATATATTAGTCATACACCTACAGGGCTATTAATGATTATTGCGGCAATGAATTATATTTGTGATCTTTAATATACACAGAAAGAGCAGGAAGCAAATTTTATGACCTCCTCCTTAGCTCAGATAAATCCCTTTTATGTGTCAATATTACCAGGTTTCTTACCTTGTCACCAACACCTCCAACAGAGCCAATAGAGCCTGGGGGACCTTGAGGACCCTACAATGATAAAAGCATGTAAGTAAGTAGCTAGCATGCACTGCTTATTATTGTTTTTTTTAAAGGACTACAATGAACAATCCAGAGTGTGTTTCTTACATCAGCTCCATTAGGACCCTGGGGACCTCTTGGACCTGGAGGACCAGGCGGACCCTGAATAAGAGAAAAAATATGGTATGTGAACTGCAGTGTGTATGGTTATAAATATGAGCACAGATTTTTTTTTTGTCAATTAAGCAACGATATATTCTGCACGCAGAGAGTTTTTCATTTTTGGAGTGTTGTACAAACACTAAGGGCCAGATTGTGGTTCCCCCTTGCATGAGTCCACATAGGGATGACAGCACAAGGAGCCCCTTGTGTTTCTCCATTCGGGTAGACACATTTATTTATTGTTATCCCACAATGCCCCAAAGCTCCTGCTCCGGGATATAACACCAATCTCTAATGCTGGCGTTGTTCTCTCTCTCTCTCTGACAGGCATAAGCTGTGCTGCCCTAATTAATCCTCATAGGTCTCCTGTAAATCATGCAAATAAGGATTAAACCCCTCCTGTTTAAAGATTGGAAATGGGCACGGAAGTGAACTGACTTGCCCAGGTTTACAGGGAAAGCAGGCAACAGTCAAATTGCAAGCTATAAAGCAAATCAATAAACAGAATGTTGTCTAACACTTACAATGATCAACAAGAAAAAAACCTTACCATTGGACCAACATCACCATTCTCACCCTTTTCACCTGGAGGGCCAGGCAGACCCTGATAATGTGAAAGAGAAAAGAAAATACTGTTAGTGAACTACTTGGAATAACTAATGTAAGTACAACAGTATGCCCACTGCGTAACTCCAAGCTGACCTCCACACATACCCTCTATTGAGGGCCGAAAGGCTCACGGTATGAAACTAGAACACTTGCACTACAAAAGAGTTCCCTTTTAACAGGGGAATTCCCTGTGGGCTAGACATGGCCAATTTCAGGCCCTGCCAGAGATACATAACGAGCATGGATCAGATTATAAAATCTGGATGAAAGCATACAAAACTGACCATATTCCCTAAATTATATATCTAAAGCACCAACAAATCTTTCTTATCTGTGGATAATTTGAATGTAAGATTATCCTAGAAGCACAGAATCATAGGATCCTAGAACTGGAAGGGACCTCGAGAAGTCATCGAGTCCACTCCCCCTGCCCTCAAGGCAGGACAAAGCAGAGTCTGGATCATCCCTGACGGATGTCTATCCAACTGTCTATCCAGTAATGGAGATTGCACAACCTCCCTAGGCAATTTATTCCAGTGTTTAACCACTTTGACAGTTAGGAAGTTTTTCCTAATGTCCAACCTAAACCTCCCTTGCAGCAGTTAAAGCCCATTGTTTTTTTGTCCTATCATCAGAGTCAAAGAAGAACAATTTTTCTCTCTCCTCCTTGAAACACCCTTTCAGTTACTTGAAAACTGCTATCATGTCTTCCCCTCAGCCTTCTAAACTAAACAAGCCCAATTCTTTCAGTCTTGCTCATATGTCATGTTTTCTAGACCTTTAATTATTCTTGGTGCTCTTCTCTAGACCTTCTCCAATGTCTACACATCTTTCTTGAAATGTTGTGCCCAGAACTGGACACAATACTCCAATTGAGGCCTAATCAGCGCAGAGTAGAGCAGAAGAATAACTTCTCGTGTCTTGCTCACAATGCTCCTGTTAATGCATCCCAGAATCCTGGTACTAATAGCTACTTTTATTATAGTAGTGGATACCATGTTGACAATAATGCTCTACAGTATAGAAGTCAGAAAAATCCTGACTGAATTCAGATGTACAGTTCACCTCCTTAAAAAAAAGATATCTGTTTCTCATTAAAATGTGCTGAACTTTAAGAAAATACATGCTTCTTTTCAGTATAGCCTGTGGTACAAAATATCGGTTGCAGTTACATATTTATTATCAAATGAGTATGAAGGAGACAACTTTAACTCATGCTGGGAGGCAATTGGTTTTTATATTTCAATCCCTGCTTATTTTGAAAGTTAAGACTGTGATACATTAAAATGGAAAGCTATAACCGACAGTAATAGGTATACTAAAATGTATTCATTGATTACAATGCATGCTGAACTGTAGCATCAATGGAGTTTTGTCTTGTTACTAGCTTAAGATGCAAGTTACAATGACACGTGTTTTAATTATTTAAGAACATATCAAATGTGTGTTGATATTTGGATATACAGTAATAAATTCTCATATAATATTTTGATACAGTAAATCTCTAGTCTAAAAATACTTGTATATGGAACACTTGATTGTACTGAACAAAACATCTCTCCCTATTATTGAATGTGCAATTCCCTGAAGTGTTTGTTACAGAGAGGTTATAGTGTAATTAATCTAAATTAATGTTCCACCATGCCTTTCAAAAATACACTATAGTAAAATAATGAGTTATTATCACTTCAAAACCTCACTATATTCTGGCCAAACTATGAAATAATACCTTTCCAAATACAATGCTAAATAATTGCAAGTAATTCTGCAGCTACAGAATAGGTGACTAGAGTGATCGTGAATAATGGCACATATACTCAGTAATACTACAGTAAATTCATAAGGCATTAGAAAATAATGGGTTCTTTTTCAATATCGAAAATGCAGTCAAAGGAAGATATGGCATTTGCAACCCCATTTTTTTAAAGTAAGTATGAAGACATTTAAACATTTTTTTCTTTTACTTGCAGCCTTGTTCTCTACAAACAAGTATCATCTCCTGTCATTTCAGATGGATAGTCTCTAAAGGGAAATTCAATGTCACATTGTGTATTCAATAACCAGTATGCTCAGCTGCTAAATATTCTCCATTTTACGAAATAGGAAAGATTTGGCTTTAAACTATGATGCTATTATGTCAGGTATAGCTGACAGCAATTTCCCCCAGATGTTCTCCAACAGAGTTGTTTGTTCATTTATTTATTTTTGGAAGAGGTATCATTTACCTTTATACATGCATGATTTTCAAGAAACTACAAGCAGCAAGCAAGTTATGATTATCAGCGGAGTGTTTTGAAATCCTCTAACTTCCCTCATGGCTTTTGTCTTGAATACATTTATAATATTTAAACAAAATAATATTTGGACTGATAATAACTTTAGTGGTGCAGTTTTCCATTAATACAAAGGTGGGCAATGAAAAGACGGTGGCCTGACAGAGGAGGTCCCTGGCAGACCGCTGCCACTATATTTACTTGAGCCTCCATCGGTATCAATGATTGAAGCTCTGGTTGGTCACAGATCACCATTTCTGACCAATGGGAGTGGCTGGAAGCAGTGTCTCAGTCCACACTGCTTCCTGCGTCTCCCATTGGCCTGGAATGGTGACCAAAACCAATGAGAGCTGCAATCACTGATGCCTGTGGAGGTGCAGGGAAATATAGCGGTGGGGGCGCACAGGGACTAACACTGGTGGACTGGATCCAGCCTGGTATTTGCCCACCCTTGCTTTAATATCAAGATTTTTTTCCCTCACTATGAAGAGTGTTAAATAAATATTTTGTACATGATTCTGTTTTTGCTACTGAGGTCTCCCTAAATTATCATTTCACAGTTGGTAATGCTGAAATTTGTACTGTCTGTAAAGAAGTATTAAACCATCCTTAGAAATCTCTCACTGCATTTATAAGTGCGTAGTTTATTATAATTTGGGTGTAAAATCATGCTGTTTTAAAACTTGACATGCAAAGTGTTAGGCACCTATGCTAAAACTTACTTCACATGGGCAAAAAATGAAGTTAATACTGAATAACAAATAACTTCACGATAACTGTGGTCTGCCCATGGATATCCCTCAAGAACTAGAGGCTAAGTATGTTAGATGAATTATTAGTTGCAAACTATTCATTCAATTCTATTAGTGAGCATAAAAAACCTGAGGACATCAGTGATACCATGCTAAGTGACTCCTCAGTTATTATTCATTGGCATGAGAGAGACTAACAGCTCATTCAGTTGTTCAGATTTATTAAATTATAATTTTTCTTTTTAAATACAAACTTGGGTTCCAATCCTGTGATTAATTGAAAGTTAAGCCCACTGCTAAATGTTTGCAAGAGACATTTTCAAGGCACTTAAATCCAATGGGATTTAAACATTTAAGTGCCACTTTTGCTCCCCCCCACTCCAAATTATAGACATAGGGCATAAGAACATAAATATGGTTATATTGGGTCAGAACAATGGTCCATCTAGCCCAGGATCCTGTCTTCTGATAATTGCCAGTGCCAGATGTTACCCTTATTAAATTAGCCTCATTAACATTGTTTTAACACTCCCATATCTGTATGTAGGTATATGTCCCTGCCCTCTGATACTTTCACTTTGTGCATCTGACTAAGTGAGCTGCAACTCACAAAAGCTTACTACCTAATACATTTGTTAGTCTTTAAGGTACCACTGAACTCCTTGTGGCAATTATTCAATGATTCACCCTGTCTCGCCCAGCTTCTGGCAAAGGTTTAGGGACAATGAGAGCATGGAGTTCTGCCCTGACCATTTTGGCTAACATCCATTAATGAACTTGCTCTTCATTAACTTGTCTAATTCTTTTTTGAACCCAGTCTTACTTTGGGCCTTCACAATGTTCCCTGGCAAATGAGTTATGCATTTTGACAGTGTGCTGTATGAAGAAATGCTTCCTTTTATTTTATAGACTCATAGAGGTGTAGCATTGGAAAGGACCTCAGTAGGTCATCTAATCCAGTCATGCACTCAAAGCAGAACTAGACCATCCCTGACAGGAGTTTTTCTACCTGATCTTAAAAAATTCCAGTGTCAGAGATTCCACAACTTCTTGAGGCAATTTGCACTAGGGCTTAACAACCCTGACAAATTTTTCCTAATGTCCAGCCAAAACATCCTTTGCTGCAATTTATGCCCATTGCTTCTTGTCCTCGCATCAGAAATGAAGAACTACTTTCCACCCTCCTCTGTGTAACAACCTCTTATATACTTGATAACTGCTATCATGGCCCCCAATCTTGAGGTTCCCCATCCCTGGTTTAAAATATTGAACATAATCAGACCCAGGACCAATCCCAACAGGACCACACTCAGTATGCCTTTACAGCCTGAGTGTGAATCACAGAAATCTCCTCTCTGGGAATGGTTTGCCAACCAAATATGCACCCAACTTTTTTAATAGCTCCATCTCATCTAGGCTGTATTTCTCTTTGTTTGCTCATGAGAAGGTAATGCTAAGCAGTATCAAAAGTCTGAAAAAGTCAAAATATAATACATTTAGTGTTTTCCCCCTCACAAGACTTGCTATCTTGTCAAAGACAGCTATTAGGTAGGTTGGGACATGGTTTGTTCTTGACAAATCCACACTGACTGTTACTTAACACCTTATTATCTTCTAGGTATTCACAAATTCATTGTTTTATTATTTGACCTTTCCAAGTCCTGAAGTTAAACTGATTGGTCTGTAATTGTCTCAGTTGTCTTTATTCCCCTTTTTATAGATTGGCACTATATTTGTCTCTTCTAGTTCTCTGGAATCTCACTAGTCTTCCATGAGTTTTCAAAGATAATTGCTAATGGCTCAGACTTCTCTTCAGTCAGCTTCTTGAGTATTCTAGGTTGTATTTCATCTGGCCTCGGTGACTAGAAGACAACTAACTTGTCTAGAGTAAATTTTGACTTGTTCTTTCTCTAATTCAGAGTCCGATCCTACCTTCTTTTCACAGGTATATTGACTATGCTTGCAGCCTATTAATTTTATTCACCCTGGTTCAGGTGTTTTGTGAAGGAGTAAATAACATTTTTCTATTCACCTTCCCCCCCACCATTCATGATTTTATAGATCTCTATCATATCTCCCCTTAGTTGTCTCTTTTCTAAGATGAACAGTCCCAGTTTTTTTAACCTTTCACCATATGAAAGCTGTTCCATACCTCTAATCACTTCAGTTGCCCTTCTCTACACCTTTTCCAATTCTAATATCTTTTTTGAGATGGAGTAACTAGATCTACATTATGAAATTTTTGTTCTTAAATTCTATACCTTTCCTAAAGGCTCCTAATATTCTGTTAGTTTTTTTTGTCTGCCGCTGCATACTGAGATAATGTTTTCAGACGATTATGCACGATGATTCCAAGGTGTCTTGCTTGAGGGCCCAGTCTTAGAGATGCACAGGGTGAAATGTTGACACCAAGGAAGTGGTCAATGGAAAAACTTCTACTAAGTTCCCCGGGTTAAGATTTCATCCTTACTATCAGGTAGAGTATTGGTGCTATGTGAAATGACTCATATATGTCATACATATTTTCAACATTTGCCTTGACTTTCCTTTCTGTCTGCAAGAGACACTTCTATTTTTTAAAGTATTAGAATGTAAATGTAAACAACAAAGTGGAAATTCACATAATAACTATGTTAAAAAGTTTAAGACAGATCCTTTCCTGTGTGAATGAAAATGACTTTTAAGATGTAATGCCTGCTATAAGCAGCACCAGTAGAATTTAATTTCAGCTGGTGAAATTTGATTATCATGAAATACTATAAACAAGAAAGATAAAGTTGTTATTCTCCATGGGTTCACTGTTACTATGAGAACCACATTAGTGGATAAAAAGAACTCTTGATTTGTCAGTGGTATTTCATTATTATTAGCATATATGTGATCTTGGTCCATGGATTAGCTCACTCAGAGGAAAATAAGATTCAGGCAAAGGTAATTCTTTTATAGAAATAATTTATTTAAGTCTCAACCTAATTGATTTCATACTTTTATGTATTATGTATTATGTATTTATTTTATGTATTATGTATTATTTATGTATTATTTCACTAAATTAAATACATGAAAGTGAAGTGTATTAATCCTTTCCAATGCACTCTTAATTTAAACAATATTTGAAGTCAGAAAATACCTATAAAGGGTTAGGTTATTTATTGTCTTTTAAATACTAACTGTAAATACTGAAAGTAAACCTAAATATAATCAACACATCATGTTTTTAACTGAGCCTCTGATTCAGAAATGTTAAAACATCAAGGGATACCCTTCAAAAGTAGAAATAGTTTTAAGTCATACATAGGAAGTTGCAGCAAATCTTGTTCTGTAGATTTACATCCCATGCTGCCTGCCAACACACTCTAAATTAGCACAATATGTTGTTCAAGATGCACTGCATAAGAAGATTTTGAAAGTGGATGGTTAAACAGGTTCTAGAGTTACTGAAATAGCAAGTGCACCTGAAACTTGGCAGATAGGTAAACTGTTATGTTATTTAATAAATGCCCAGACCTAGGCTACGGCTACACTATGACTTTTTCCGCAAGATCTTTATCTTGTAATTATATGCATGAAATGGCATGCACTACATTTTACTGAGCATAGTGTTTGTGCCTGTCCTTTATGTTACCTGACTACATTATGCAATGACTGCATTTGGAGAGGAAGAGATGTCTAAGCCAAACCATGCCAAGTTTCAATAAAGGCAGCAATGTATACCCAGAATTAAATGTTTCTAATCTTTTCTGATTTAAGTAATATCTCTGTTTGTATTAACAAGGAATACAACATGTTACCATTGCTTGAAGTGAAACAACATTGGATAAATTACCATGGAATCTAATAAATTCTCCATCAGTTTGAGTCTTTCTATCAAAAGTGGGTGTCTTTTTTAAAAGATATGCTCTTATTCATGCACAAATTATTTGACTAAATGTGTGAATTATTGGGTAAAATTCTACAGCCTGTGTGTTGCAGGAGTTCAGATGTAAATGATCATAATGGTCCCTCCGGGCCTTAAGATCAATGTATCTGTCTATAAAAATCTATGAACACAGGTTCTCTTATCATGTATTATTAGTCAATGGTGCAATGTATTTAATAAAAGACAATTCTGTCTTGTTCAGCCAAGTGCTGATGTGGAAAGAATAGTCTCTATTGGTGTAGGGGAAAATAACATATTGTCTTACCTGAAGACCAATGGGACCTGGAGGGCCAGGAAATCCTCGTGGACCTTCATCTCCTTTCTGCCCAAACATTCCTTGCTGACCTCTTGGACCTGGCTCTCCATCGCCTCCCTAACAGACAGGAGCACATGACATGAGCAAAAAACATAGATGACAGGCTTGATTAAGAAGGAGCTCAATTAAAACCAGTGGACTTATCTCTAAATATATTTGGTATCAAGCTGATATTGCAACTGATTATTATATACACAATAAAAAAGTCATCCAAATGATTGCTCCAATTCACCACTTGCATTATTCCTGTGTTAAAGAGTAATGTGTGTAAATCATTTGGATTGTGAGTGTGGCGACACATTTTTTACATATATGTTGTGATTTCAAATCTGTTCTATGTCAAGCAGCATGAATTAGAACATTATTGAGTTTTGTAAACCTAATGAGACTGAAAATGTCTGGGTTTGCTATGCATAAAAACTGCATTACTTACAGCTATGCCAGGGGCACCAACAGGACCTTGAAGACCTGGTGGACCCGGAGGACCCTGCATAAAAAGAAAAAGACAGCAGTTTTGGCTTCTGGAATGAGATGAACAGTAGACAGAGAGAGAAGAATATTTGCATGATCAAGGTCTATTAAGCATTTCTATACTCCTCCAGAGAGCATGTGATATTACTCTGAAGTCTTTTACATTCAGTGCAGTCAAGCATTATTTGTTTAGCTCTGAAAGACTCAGACTTGCCTGGCTACAATAAATTTTAAACTGACATTTACTGAAAGCACTTACAATCATAATGTTTCAGGATATTTAAAAATGGATTTCCATGCAAACATGAATCTAAATGAATACTGGCTTTTCCAAAAGTAAAAATATCAGACCTTTTAATGAGATTTGTACAGAGGAAAGTCAACCCTTAAAGTGTGTTCTCATGATCTATCTTCAAACTGAATACTTATTATTTGCATTACATATTCTGTAAAAATTTTAAATATTTTTGTGATTGCATAATGCTTGCTAGTCTGTCCTTTCTGAGAAATGAGCTAGTTTGAGCACTATGGGCTATCACCAGATGTCTCTGATGTGGTGTCCTGACAGGTATCTTGCTCTGTTGAATGTTGATAACCATTCACTGCATGCGTGTGCTGCCTTTCGGTGCTGCTCTAGTTCTGCGCAGATAGCCAGCACAGCAGACTCCAAGAGAATGCCCAATGACCACAAAATCAGATAAGGGATGAAGGCACCCAGCCAGGTTTAGTGTCAAATTAAGCACAATATTAGCATCCTGCAGACTCTACTGAATTATTAAGAATGTGAGCCTGTTGCAGTAGACCAGCTCAGTCAGTTGTGGGACTTTCCACTGCCCCCTAGCCCAGGCAAGGACAGCCCTCTTTAAGGCACATCTTTATACACAGATATAAACAGTATTGTCTCAGGGTACCACCCATTACCTTATTCATGTTGATTTGATTGAAACATTCCTATCCATCATGCTGTCATCCTGATCTTATCCTTAGAATGGATTGTTTTGTTACTGTTATCTATGGAAAATGTATTAGTATCATGATGTTTCCTAACCGGGTGTTCTGGAAGTTTTTGCATGCCTAGTACCTTTTCTTCTCAGATTCTGTGAGCAGGGACTGCCTCTTGGTCATAACTCAACTTTTCTTTAAATTAGCAAAATCTTGACTACCTTTGTCTAGATCCAAAGCCTCATATCAGGCCTGTGATTTATGGGCTTATATTTTAGGCCCTCTTCTTACTACATGGGGTATATTCTTATTTATAGAAACACTCTTTTAAACTTTTTTAAAGTGGTCATAAATTACAGTCTTTAATTCTAGAAATATGCAAAGGAGGCTTAGTGTAAATAGGAATCATGACATATATCATGATAAGAAATTACATGTCCTATGTACATGATCATTTCCATCTACATATATGTTATGGGCCTAATTATGCATTACTTACTCACAGTGGTTGAACATTTGTCATATCAGTATTCCCACTGAAGTCTATAGGGCTACTCACATGAACGTTATTCAGACCCTCATGTGTGTAACTTTTGCCTTGCACACAAAGCAAGTTTACTAAGGAAGATGACTGATTTTTTTATTAACCTGGAAAGTTCCAAAGGAGAATGTGTGGTCAATGGAGAGGCAATAGGACCTCCAATTTGTGTTGCAAGAACAGGCATTACTAGGTACATGCCAAGCTATATTGCAGGATAATTTCATGAGTGGGGGGAGCATGAAAAACTAGTTCAAATGTTCCTACACATTCACCAGACTAACTACTGCTGATATTATGCAGAGTTGGTCTAGCCAGGTCAGTCCCAGTATATTAGAGAAAAATGTGGGGAAGGGCAAAACTTTAATAGGATTAACTTCTGTTAATCTTCAGGTAACTCTCTGAGGCTTCTACACTGCAGGCTTCTTGTGCAAGAAGCTTTTTGCGGCAGAGATCTTCTGCAAAAACTTCTTGTGCAAGAGTGCTTCCACACTGCAAAAGCGCATGGGAAAAGCGATGTGCTGTTGTGCAAGAGAGCATCCAGACTGCATGGACACTCTCTCGCAAGAAAGCTCTGATTGTCATTAACAGAATGGCCACCAGGGCACCTGTGCTTCTTTCAATAGGCTGTTTTTCCGCAAAAAACTCCTGTTTCCCGTCCACACACACCTTTTTGCACAAGAGCTCTTGCATAAAAAAGAGTTATTCCTCATAGAAAGAGGAATACCTATTGAGCAAAAACCCTTCTCTTCTTCTGATTTGCTGTAAATTTACTTGTGCAAAAATGCGCTTGCAGTGTGGACGCTCCATGAGTTTTTGCACAAAAACTCTGCAGTGTAGACATAGCCTGATTGTATGGAGAAAAGCTCAGTCAGTAGCATCCCTTGAAGTGATGCGGCTCCTCTGGAGAATGAGTGGATGGCTTAGATAGTCAAGGGCAGTAATTCCAGAATCTTAGGCAGACAATATGAAGTGGTGGAAAGGAGAATGGGATGACATGTTTGTGAAATGACTGAATAATTCACCTGCTGTGAATCTCAATTTAGGGTTGACCTGAAACTATTTGTGAATTTGCACTGATTAGCTTGGTTTTGAGAAAAAGCCTTTTCAGGACCAGTGTCAGAAAAATGAGTGTGTATACATGTCTCTTCTTCCTCTCTCCCACCTTATAATATTTAGTTTGTGGTAAGATAAGTTGTATAGGAGGTTTGAATTCCCATTCTGGAACAGGAACTTGAATTCACATTTCTCCTTGTCATATTAATGAACTAATTCAATGGTATGAGATAGCTTGCTTTCAAGCTGTCCTATTGCAGCTGATGCACTTTGTAAAAACACTCCTCAGGCTGAAGAACAAGTGAGAATGACTCATTATCCTTATAGTTAAGACAAAAAGGATGAGAAAATGTGGGATAAGAAAATGCAGATTCAAATCCTTCCTCTGACTCTATCAGAGAGAAGATCAGAATCCATATCTTCTAAAGTCCAGGCATGTGCCCTAATCACCAGGTTAAAAAGTCATTTGCTTGCTCGCTCTGTTTGACCTAATGAATGTGTATATATTAATACAAAGTGGAAAAGCTTCAATAGCAGCACTTGGGCATTGACTAGTCTGTAGCCTGGTGGTGATGCTAGTCACCAGCAGTGAGATGTCAGAGTTCAATTATTTGCCCCTGAATAGAGACTCATAGCTGAGTGTGCCACTACCCTGGCAAGTCTCCTACCCACAGCAAAACATTTTAAAGAAGGACATGCACTCCTTCATGTTGCTGAAGCTGGCCAGACTTTTTCAGTTTGCTAACAAATTCTGAGCATTTTCTGGACAAATATTTTCTTCTGATTTTCAGTTTGCTGGCAACCCAGCTCGAGTGGGAGGCTCCTCATAATCCTCTCCCACCCCACACACTAGCACAGTCTCCAGAAGATTTGCTCTTTCAAAATCTCATAAGAACATAAGAACATAAGAACGGCTGTACTGGGTCAGACCAAAGGTCCATCTAGCCCAGTATCCTGTCTGCCGACAGTGGCCAGCACCAGGTGCCCCAGAGAGGGTGGACCAAAGACAGCGATCAAGCGATTTGTCTCCTGCCATCCCTCTCCAGCCTCCGACAAACAGAGGCCAAGGACACCATTTTATCCCCTGGCTAATAGCCTTTTATGGACTATCTTTGCATGGAACTCCCACTGAACTCCGGGTGTCAATGGATTAAAGGATCGGACTCAAACTGCTGTTAACAACAAGAGCTGTGCAATATTTTCTTTATAAACGAGAGTGTATCGGGTGGACCCATACCTCAAAAGAAAAAAAAATTCAATACTATCTGGTTGTGAAGGGATGTTCATTGCTGGAATTTCCTCTTACCCCTCTTACAAAACAGGAGCACTATAGCTAATATTTGAATGCTGTAGTGGGCAAATTAGCAAAGGGTGGTGTGATGCAAGGAACCATCACAGAAAGTGCGAAAGCTCTGGGTGTTGCTTTGTGATAGGTTTGAGTTGGTGATATATAAAACACTGTTGTGAATCAGGTAATGAGAGTGGATTGAGGGAACCTGTTTGGGGTGGGATCAAGGCAGTATAAAGCTTGCTCCAGCCACAAGGAGTGCACTTTAAACTGGGAATTTCAACCTAGGTAGAAATTAGCTCCTGTCCTTCTATTTGCTGGATGTTCTAATGTCATTTAGGGCCTCACTGAATTAAAAGAGCTTATTCTGGTCTAGGAATTTTATCAAGGATGGTAATGGTAATTTAAAACATTTTATTGCCTTAAATTATTTATTTTTCTCCATTTCCATGGCTCTCATGACTTTTCTCTTGTGCTCTTTCTTCCTTCATTGTATTGATGAGTTTCTGACCCACTGTACAAATACCATTATGGCAGTGGGACAGGCAAATGTTTTCAGTCTCTTCAGTGAAACACCTTAATATGATATTCCTGCATTTGTTCCAACTAGGTTGCAGCTAATGGAATGACTTTACATTACTACAAATGGAACACGTATCTAAATTCACTAGACTGCACTGAAAATATCAGCTGCTGCTTCTATGCTCTCAAGATGAATTCACCTCTCTGCAATCAAGACAAGGCCATTGGAGCTCATAAATCTCACTTAGCCCTCCAAATACAGTTCCCGCTTAGTATCTTCTATTAACCTTGTTTAAAAGTGGCCCTCCAAATAATTCTCTGTTCCTTCACTGAAGTGTCACAAAAGGCAGATTGTAAACCCTAGTTGGCATGGAGAAATCTGGGGGTTATAGCTAGCAGAGTCAGCATTTGTACCTGCAATTGTCCATTATCAGGGGTGGGTCGGGGCATGGAGAAATGAACTACAGATATCCCTAGCTGGCAGATGGCCCCTTTGCAGCCATTATCAATATAGGTTTCTAGTTAAATATCACCCAGTCAAAGCCCCAAACCATACATCCTTTTTTTTTTCAGGCTCAATAAAGAGATGGAAGAAGATGTTTAGATTTTTCTGAAAACCAATTAGGCCTTAAACATCTTCACGTATGACCCTCTGATCTTAACAGACCCAAATTCCCCTCCTTCACTTCTATCAGGAGACAAACACATGAACCTAAAGTCATCTGAAATGAGAGGTTCAGGTGTTTGTCACCTTGAATGCAGGCTCTTTGAGGGGAGCCCAAGGTGACACATTCTACCCCTCCCCTTCTGGCTCATGGGAGAGAAAGCAAGATTCACAGAAACTCATTCTGAAATCACACACTTGGGTATTAAGCATGTGCTGGATATAATTTTTCAAACTTACTTTGCAATTACTTTACTTGTAAAGCAGGCTCCTGAAACATACTAAAAGCTTTAGTTCTTATTAAGGGCTATGGACTGAATCTTCATCTTCGTGCCCAGATCAAGAAGCTGTGCTGAGAAACTTAAAAGGCACTAAACTGTAATGATGTCCTTCTTAAAGTCTTGCTGCATACACATTTTTTGCCTAAACATCTACACAAGAAAATGGGAGATAGTAATATTTTGGCTAATGAAAAAAAAATAAGATATTGAATTTTCAGTAAGGTATGTCCCACTGCAAGGATAGCAGAAAATAACCCTCTGGAAAATGGTTCTGATTAGCTAAATGATCAAATGAACCTCACTTTTGCCATTACTGCATTACTGATACTAAAGTTTTCAGAGACATGCTGAAGAAGTCTTGCACACCTTTAAGGGGGTGAACAGGAAGATTTGTATGCAGCCACATACAGACCCTGAATGGAACTGGAGTCTGGAGCTGCACAAATATGTGAAAACCTCAAAACCCTCCCTTTTCCTTGCATAGAGGAGCACCATGCTTATGTACATGTTTGTGTACATAAGCAGTAGTGGGATTTGTTCCTACATCCAGAGCAAGTTTACAACAATGATAATTATTAATAAAACTAGTTTACAGTTATCTGGGCACAAAATGTGAGCTTGGAAAAATTAAGTCATTTTAAAAAGTTCTCATGTAAGATATAAAAATGGTCAAATAGAATTTTTCACCCACAAGTTCACCTTTAGGTTGAGGATAAATGCCAGGAATTTAATTCCAAATGGGAGTTTGTTCTGTAACTTTTCTAAGTATATTCTCCAGAAAACATGGACTTATAATAGATGTGCTTTCTCAACCGTATCTATAATATGTTCAGTACATTAACAGGCCATTGCAAATATTTTACTACAACATTTATGATTTGATCTGACAAAACAAAATTGTGACAAGTATGCATTTGCTGCATCTGGAACTGAAAAAGTAAGAGCCTTTCACATGAATAACTGCAGAAGGACACTCTTATTTTTTATAAAAATGACATTTCCAGAACAAATTTGCTACATATATTCTCCTACAAATATATAATAAAAATGTTAATTGACAAGCCTTGTATTAAACAAGATGCTGTTTGATGTGAAGATTTATAATCATACAATTGACAGTTGCTAAGAGCATTCTACATTTATAGTTCTAGATGCATAATTAATAATACATCATCTTTTTCATGATAGGGATTTGCAATATACTTAAAGTGACTGATTATGCTACTCTTGCACTCAGCTCTTACTAACTCACTTCGGGTATGTCTACACTAGCCCCCTAGTTCGAACTAGGGAGGCTAATGTAGGCATTCGAAGTTACAAATGAAGCCGGGATTTAAATATCCGGGCTTTATTTACATGTTCCTATCGGTTGCCATTTTTAGCGCCACTAGTCGGACTAACTGCCGCGGCTGCAGCAGTGAAGCGGCAATTCGAACTAAGTCCTTAGTTCAAATTAACTGTTACTCCTCCTGGAATGAGGTGTAACATTTAATTCGAACTAGATTTAGTTCAATTGCCACTACGCGTGTAACGTGAGCAATATCGAACTAATGTTAAAATGGCGACGGCTGAAATGTAAATAAAGCCGGGATATTTAAATCGAACTTCATTACAACTCTAGAATGCCTACATTAACCTCCCTAGAACATGTTTGGGATGTAATCAAGACTCTCTCTTCAGTGACTTCTCCCCCAATTTGTCTGAAGTTTTTCAGACAAAAATAATATAAGAGCACACCTGAACACTGAAGAAAGGCTTGACAGTAAAGTTTGGGGTTTGAAACAGTACCCATATGCCATGAGAGGGAGGGAAAGAATTGAAATACTATGGGGAAGGATGTTCTTCAGATGTTTCTAGTTTGACTGAAAAAGGGAAGTACTTGAATGCCTGTGAGAATTTTCATGCAATTTAGACCCTGATCCAGCTCTAAGGAAGTTCATGGGAATCTTTCAACTGACTTCAGTGGGTCATTAGGGTAAGTTTGAACTGCAGCAGAGAATGACCCTCCCATTCCAGTAGACAGACGCAGACTAGTGGGGCTCCACTAGCAATCTAAATATAGGTCTGGTAGAGACTTGGGTTAGCCACCCGAATTGCAGCCATGTGGCTGGGTGGTCTAGAGAAGCTGAGCTGCGACCTGAGTTTTAGTATCAATACTATTTTTTCTAACATGCTTCATCAATCTCTGCTGGCATAAGTCTGTTCACTTAGGCTCGGAGGTTCATGACTTGACACATTTGAAAGTTTGCATTAAATATCTCAACTTCTGGGCAGCCTTCTGAATTGAACCTCAGAGATCCATGGAGTTAGCTCAATGATAGTAAAATACATTTCAAAAGCTTCATAAAGGATACATCTTTAGAATAAAATTCGGGACCCATTTCCACACTGGCATCTCATGTTCACAATCAATTTGTACTGTATACTAGTGTAGTCATGAGTACTAGTGTATATGCTCTTTGTTACTTTCTACCCCCTATGTCTTAGTTATAACCTTAACCAACTGAATGTAAAACAATACTCACTATTTTATGTAGAGTATTGTTAACATTATGTGAAAACTTGATGTAAATACTTTAAAGGTGTAATTAAGTCACACAGTGGGATTGACAGTTTCTTGTGTTTCTAATGGTTGAAGTGTGTGGGTCTATGTGAGACATATGCCTGGGTCCTGCTGGCTTAGCAAATGCTTCATTAGATAGAGTACAGTAATTAATTCAAAAGCAATAAAAAAGTGAAGCCAATATACCAGATGAAGTAGTTAGATACTCACATTTTCTCCCTTGTCACCTTTACTGCCTTTCTGACCTGGTTCACCAATTTCACCCTGTAATTGAAAGCCAGAAGTTATGTTTCTTCTTTAAAATGACCTACCTCCTAACTGCAGTCAATACCACTGTATCTTTAAATGTCACCTTTAACATGATTATGCTACCTGTTTTATGCTGCAGCTTCAAGTGTGAAGGCCTAAGGGGAACAATTTTGTACGGATCAATCACATTGGTGTGACAGACTAATCCAGGTATTGACTGGCATGCTGCAAAATGCAACATGACCTGGCTTTGAAGTGTACTACAACTGAGTTATAAATAAAGGAAACTGTTTTTTCTCATGTCAGTTTCAATATGAACTGATAATGAAAGTATCTTGATTTATAGACTAATCTAATTACATGTGACAATAACTGCTTCTCATCGTTGTGCATGGTATTTCAAAACCTCAGCATTACTCAAATTACCCAGTAACTATCTCAGAAAGTTTTATTTGGTTTAGCATAATAATAAAAGACAGCTCATGCGATTTAACACAAGGACCCTCTGTGGGTTCATATATTCATAGATTCCCATTATGACCATCTGTATAGCACAAGCCATAGACATCCCCCAAATAGTTCCTAGAGCATACTAATTCCTAATTATGTAATAACACAAATAACACAGCCAGGTACTAAAATGTAAACCTCAAAGTACGTATATTTGTGTTATTGAAGTTAGTTAAAACTATGCTGGGTTTCAAAGAATAATACTAGACCAAATCTAAACTGAATTCTGAAAGGTGCTGAGTACCTCGACTCTTCTTGGAGTTAGTGGGCTCAGGAAGAATTAATCCCTTTGTTTTTATGCTCTCAACACTAAATGTTCATGCCATATCCCGCCATCATCAAGATTACATAACTATGCACTACAGAGAAGGTTTTGCCTTTCTCATTCACTAAGTCAAGATTTTTAAATAGGCAAAAATTAATTTTAATGTCATATTCCTGCTTTGTTTTGCTACAGTGTCCATCTCAATTCTTTACTGTTAGGAATCTTAAAGTGTTCTACAATTGCTTGGACATGGATCCTGATCCCCTATGACTCCTGCTACTTACATGTCTGACTTTATTTTCATGAAAGGGGTTGTTTAGCCACCGTGTCTAATGTGATGACAGCTACTGCAAGTCCCCTTGGTGCATTAATCATCCCACCAGCAGACAAATTGCAAACAATAAGGCTTACCTTGTCACCATCTTCTCCAGGAGAGCCACCAGGACCAGCAGGACCTGGAAGACCCACAGGACCTTGTACTCCATCACGTCCTGCAGGACCCTGAGGACCTTTTTCACCCTGAAGGAAGAAAAATCATCTTTATTATCACAACAGAGTAATTAAGGCTTTTGTATAATGAATTCATACTTCATCAACCAATATGCAAATTGTTTTACAGCAACACGTAAAGGTGTTTGTGTGTTTGTGATAAAGGCCACCATATAACAAAAAATCGATTTCAGATAATCATGCTCAAAAAGATCAAACGAAAATCTCTCACAAACATTAGAAATACAAGGTGGGTGAGCTAATATCTGCTATTGGGACAACTTCTCTTGGAAAAAGAGACAAGTTTTCACAGATCTCTTCTTCATGGCATTATAGAAAAGGTCCTCTGTCTCTCAAATTGACTCCACAAAATATGTTACTTCACCTACCTTGTCTCTAAAACCCTGGGTCCAATGTTGTTACAACAATGCTGCATCTCACAAATACTGACATATTTAGTGATACCATGTATCAACTCCATCCCTTCAGTAACTATAAAAGAGTAATACTCGAGGCCAATTTAGCACTTGTGTCCAAACATTTCTTTTCCACACAACCCATTTTAATTAACAATAATTAATCGTCTTTGCATTTTGTGCTAGAACAATTAACCAAGTTTAAAAGCTTCCCTAAAACAATTATTCACATTTAAAGAGATTCCCAGCACTACTACAGCAGACTGGTCATAACCATGCTAGGTATTTTCCTGACATGAAGGAATCCCAATTGGTGTGTACCTGGCTGAGAAAGTTTCCAAACCACCTTGCCTCCAATTTCTAGCACAAAGGATAAATTGGGCACAAGGAAGGATATTCTGCAGGTGAGGATAGATATGTACAATGAACTGCAGTTACCCGTTGCTGATGGATAGTTTGTTGGCAGTCACTGTTCTCTGACACGTTAGAACAGTTTTCAAGGAGTTCTAACCTGCACGTGGAACTTGGCCAAAAATCAAGGATGTGCAATTGGCTCCCTGACAACCTGACTATATCTGTGCCAACTGGAAGCTCAATGCAGTAGAGAATCTGGTCCCTAAATTCCTCAGTGCACCACTGACCAACAGAACTTGTAAATATCTAAGGCTATGTCTACACAGGAGCGTTATTTCAGAATAATGTCAGTTATTCCAAAATAATGTAATGCGTGTCTATTCACCATGCCTGTTATTTCAAAATAATTCAAAATAACAGGCTTCCCTCTCTGAATCCTGTAACCCTCATTGTTTGAAGAGTAAAGGTATGTCTACACTTAATTCCTCTCTCTTGAAAGGAATGAAAATGCAGACATCCGAAATTACAAATGCAGCGGGGATTTAAATATCCCGCACTTCATTTGCATAATCGCATTATGGCGCTATTTTGAAATAGTGCTATTTCGAGAGAAAAAAGGGGCTATTTCGAGATAAAACCCTTCTCTCGAAATAACCCTTACTTGAGTTGTAGACATACCCTTAAGGAAGTGTAGACATACCCTTAAGGAAGTCAGGGGAAAAGTGCTCTATCTCGAAATAACTGCTGTGTGGACAGTGCCAAAAGTCAAAATAAGTTATTTCAACTTAAGCTACACCCTAAGGGTATGTCTACATAAGCCCCCTAGTTCGAACTAGGGAGGCTAATGTAGGCATTCGAAGTTGCAAATGAAGCCCGGGATTTAAATATCCCGGGCTTTATTTGCATGTTCCCGTCCGGTTGCCATTTTGAAATTCCACTAGCCCAAAGTAACTGCCCGCGACTACACGCGGCAGTGAAACGGCAATTCGAACTAAGTCCTTAGTTCGAATTAACTGTTACTCCTCCTGGAATGAGGCTTGAATTCAGTATGATGTCATTGTTGTAACAAACTCAGAAAAGTCCGTACCTCACACCAAGCTGCTGGCAAATAGGCTCTACTGAGCAGGCTAGCTTTCTCCTTCAGCCTGTTCTACAGGGCACAGAGTCCAGACCATGAACCTTTTGGAATAACTTACAAGACAGTTCCTTTCCAGGCTCCAGAATTGAACCCCAGGGTGCTGTGTGGGCATGTACAACCCACTGGCTGCTAAGCTCATCCTGACATTGTGTGTTTCAGTTTGATATTCAAACCCACGATGTTCAAATCCTCTAGAATTTTTCTCCATAAGGTTAGTAAACTATAATAAGGGCTCATATATGTGCAACAATAGAGCTCATCATTTTATATCACATGGGAATTAATATGTAGTTGTGCGCCTGACTGTCACCAGCTATTTCACATTTTCAAAATGTCTCTTGAAATGTTCAGGTGAAAAAAATTAGGGAGGAGACAGCAAATAAGAATGGAAATAATATAAAAGGCACAACAAAAACAATGAATAAAAACAATTCTGGTGAGCAGTGTGCTTTCTGTTCCTAAAATAAAAGAAGGGTGAGAGTCTGAAAAAATGATTAGTTAGGCATTCGTCGATGATCACATCAAAGACTTAAATGTGCCAGTAAAGCACCAATTACTGAGAGAGAACATAATGGAAAATAGCAATGAATGGTAATGAAATTTGATAACGAAGTGAGAAATAAATTTGCACTCTACTACATGAAAGCAGGGTAAAAAGTTTGAATCAAAACTACAATCTGACAAAATATTTTATGAATGGATTCTGCCTCCTTTGTACCAATAATGATTCAGCCTTGTTTAACTCTCCCTCCTAGGTATTGTAATGTGCAAAAATATAAATGTTATCATCCAGTTTAATTTAATTTGCAACTTTTTGTATTGTAAATATAAAGGGAATAGGGTAGGTGAGCTGGGCACATACACAATGGGGAAGTCCTGGAGTGTGAACAGATGAAGTTCTTGAATGAAAAGTAATAACTTTTGTACTGTAACAGTGTTATGTGCCATCTCCTTGGAATCACTTACAGGAGCACCCTTCTCTCCTGCTGGGCCTGGGGGACCTTGAGGACCTGGACGGCCTGGTAGACCAATAGGGCCAGCAGTACCTGCTGATCCACGTTCACCTGGAGACCCCTGGAAGAAAAAAAAATACTAAGTATGAAAAGAATTCTAATATAGTCCATTTAAGTTTCTCACTGTTCTTTAGCTTCAAAGCACAGATTAGCATCCTTCAATCAGTCTTGATACAGATGGGTATTCTCAAAGCCTATTATGCACTACTAATGGGATTTCATGGATTTGGGTCATGGATTTATATTCTAAAGAATATTTAGATAAGCTTTTGCTGTCTGTACTGTAGTGCCCAGTGGTGCCCATCTGGTCTCAGACATTTGACTGTAATCAATGAGAAGTGGCAACAAGCATTCTGAAGTATGTGGAGTATCATCTGAGTTAGAAATAGTGGAAGATTGCCTGGTCATGGTCACTTAGACTTCATCAATACAAATGCCTTTGTAAGATGCTTCTACAGGTTGAATCTTAAATCTGCAACTCTCTGGTCCGGCAACATCCGTGGCCTGGCAGGATCATGAATGTTGCTGGACCAAAGAGCCCCAGCACCCGGGAATGTGAGACACTCAGGGAGTCAGCCGAGGGGAGCCACACCATCAGATCTGTGACCCCCATCCCCAGAGAGCCCTGGCCAAGAAAGACCAGAGTGTGACTGATGAGCCCCATCTCTGTTAAGCCCCCTCCCATCGTGGCAGCAGCAGGGCAGCTCTGAAGCCTAGTCCCCAGGAAGCCCTGAGCGGGACAGAAGCAGACGATCCACGGAGCCCTGTCCCTGAGAAGCCTCAGTGGGGTGGGGCAGAAGTAGGCTGGTGGCAGCATGCTAAACCCAAGCCCTGTAGCAGCAGGGCTGGAACCCAGTGGCAGTGAGGCTGGAGCAGAGCCAGCCAGAGGGAGGGGCAGTATCCCAGGAGGCCAATAGCAGGGGACCTCCCCGATCTGTCATATTCCCTCATTTGGGACTGGTCAGGGAGTTCCAATCTGTAATATAATGTAAGAACCCTAACATTGATTTGAGAGGACTTGATTGTATTCTGGCTAATATAAGATTTGCAATAACATTTGTAATAACCTCAAGATCCAAGGAGAAATGAGGGAAGAAAATATCTTAGCACTGATATTTTCAGGAATAAGGTATAGACATAACATAGCAGAGGTTTGCATCAGGCTAGCCTTCTAGGAAAAGAATGTGGTGACATATTGTGTCATGCTGATGAGAGCACCAAGATTAGTGGCAACTGGGACAAAGGGGCAAGCAGTGATGGTGTCCATGCTGGTAACGATAGCACTGGTAATAGCAACAGCAATTGTAACTGTAGGGAATAAAGACTGCTTCCCACACCTGCCCTCTCCTCCCAGACGTGATCTCCTGGAGGATACTGGTTCAAACAGTTTGACTTCAGTTGTTGATCACATATGCATAGGTGGGTAGATATCAACATGACTTTCCATCATCATTTTCCCAGTCTGACTAATGGTTGTTTTCATGGCCAAAATGATCAGAATGGACATTGTGCCCTTCTACCATGACACTGCTTTTTAAATAAATAAATAAATAAATAAAACTCTAATAATATCTAGAAGAACAGCAGCACTTATTAACCCTGTCTCATAGCCCTTCTGCCAACTGGAAAATGTGGGTTAGCCTTACTAGCTGGCTTTCAAATTGTACTGAAATAAAATTTAAACATTGAAAAGCAAATGTCCAAAAATATTTGAAATAGTCATTGCTAGGAACTGTGGACTCGTTTAAACACGGCAGATTTTTTTCTTTCCAAAAATCAGATTTCACTTTAGAACTTTTCTAAATGAAGGATTTGTTATAGGATTTTTAAAATCTTTTGCACAACATAAAGGACATGTGCTAGCATTCAGTGAAAGCCCAAGTACTAAATGCAGCTTTTAAAAGGTTTAATCTTGAAGTCTATACTCAGTTCTTACTCAGGCCAACTCACTTTGGTATAAAGTTCCTTTCACAAGGAGCTCTTAGCTCTGCTTGAGACAGTAGCATTTTGTAACAGACCCTGGTGTTGCATACCTAAAGAAACATATTACCCGAATAAATGAATACATACTGGATAGTGACATAGGACAGAACCATGAAGTCTAAATATTTCAGGAATTAGCTTACTATTATGAACTAATACCTTGGTCATACATTATGCTGTGCATTGAAGATAAAGAGCTCCATGTGGGACAGAAATCTGCCTACGAGGAACACAAACACCTCAAAGTATTATTGGTCTTATTGACTTCAAAGCACTACAAAATGCAGGGCTCCATTATTTTACAAAAATACAAAAGTGGATTAAAGTCTATGACCAGAAATGTTAATAATGCACAAGTAGGCATGTTAGAAATATATTAATTTTATACAGAAAATAATTATAGCAGATTTGGTTTGCTCTATGCTGAAATACCTTACTTCTAAAGGTGTAAAAACAGCTACATCATATTACTGTCTTTAGGTATACTTCTCAGTGAGGAACAATCTGGTTTTAGTTGAGGTAATTCATGCACAGAGACAATTTTCACCTTCAGAAGGGTTATTGAAAACACGAGTTAATTTCAAGGAACCCTCCGTATTAATTTCATAGACTTTCAAAAAGCATTTGATAGTGTAAAAGGTATGTAATCTGGAAAATTATTAGACAGTATGGAATTCAAATGACAATTATTAATGTAAGGAAAATATTTTATACTAAGTCCGAATGTTGTGTTAAAATGGATAAAGGATTAAATATATCCTTTGAAATTAAGATAGGTATAATGCAAGGGATAATGCATGCTGTTTCCATTCTTGTGCTTCCTCATCATTGACTACGGTCTCAAGTGATGTAAGAATAATCAATATGGCTTAAGGTGGAATCATTTGAGATTATTCAATCTAGATTTTGTTGATGATATCACTATTCTACATGAAAATACTAAAGGACTTCAAGCATGCATAAATGAAACGATGGAGAGGGTCGGACTGCGACTCAGTGTAAAGAAACATAAAACCATGGTAATTGGAGATATGGATTTAAACATCAAAATAGACAATGAGGAGCTAGAGAAGGTAGATCAATTCTAATAGCTTGGAAGTACAGTAAGCCAAAATGGTATGTGCTCTGAGGAAATCAGAATAAGGATCAGCAAAGCAAATGCAGCAGTTGGTAAACATGTGGAAACTTAATATGTATCCTTACATACAAAACTAAGCATCTATTCAGCTGTCATTGTGAAACCTGGCAACTTAAGAACAAATGCTCAGAAGTTAGATGTGTTTCATCATAAGTGGGGCAAGTAGGACAAGAAGCAATGGGCTTAAACTTCAGCAAGGGAGGTTTAGGCTGGACATTAGGAAAAAGTTCCTAACTGCCAGGGTGTTTAAACACTGGAATAAGTTGCCCAGGCAGGTTGTGGAATCTCCATCTCTGGAGATATTTAAGAGCAGGTTGGATAGACATCTATTAGGGATGGTCTAGACAGTACTTGGTCCTTCCATGAGGGCAGGGGACTGGATTCGATGACCTCTCAAGGTCCCTTCCAGTTCTAGTGTTCTATGATTCTAAGTACTTGCAGAGAATATTAGGAGTAAGCTATGAAGAAAGAAAAAGGAATTATGAGGTCAGAAAAATGGCTAACGTGAGGTCTCTACCACAAATAATTTGTAAGAGAAGACATCAATGCTAGGGCATGTGTTATAAATGGATTATAACTGACCACTGATTATGGCTCTCAGCTGGAAGCCAGAGAATCCAACAAGAAAGAAGGGTAGATCTAGGATGACTTAGAAATGTAGGATTATCAATGAAATAGAAAAAAAAAATAATTTGAACTGTGAGGACTGAGGTCACATGGCATCTAAGCAAGCAAGCATGGAAAATCTGTGTAGCCCAATGTGCAGAAAAGCATGACTAACCTCTAAGGTCTACTCTAACATCTTTTTTAAGTCCAGCCATTCTGAGGCTACTGTAGCATCCATTAGTTAAAATACTGTTCTTAATGTCCCGGTTGACTATGCACATTGCAGCAGCAATGTGTTCTCTAGTGTTTATGGCCTTTCAACAACAGGTTGACCTTTCCTTTAAATATGTAAGCCAGCCTCAGAGCCAAGATCCATAACCTTTCAGAATCTGAGGAGGGATTGGATCTTTTCTGCTGGATCAAGCTGGCTAGACAAAATGCATATATAAAAACCCTCACTAGTTCACAAACAGAGCCTGCCCAGATGGATTGAGACAATTCAGATTTTTCTGTCCTGTTTGTAAGAATATAAGAACATAAGAACAGCCATACTGGGTCAGACAAAGGTCCATCTAGCCCAGTATCCTGTCTTTCAACAGTAGCCAATACCTGATGCCCCAGGGGGAGTGAACAGAACAGTTAATCATCTCATGATCCCTCTCCTGTCATCCATTTCCAGCCTCTAACAAACAGAAGCTAGGGGCACAATTCCTACCCATCCTGGCTAATCGCTATTGATGGACCTAACCTCCATGCATTTATCTAGTTCTTTTTTGAACCTGGTTAAATTCCTGGTCTTGTTCACTGTGTGAAGAAAAACTTCTTTTTGTTTTAAACCTGCTACCTATCAATTTCATTTTGGGACCCCTAGTTCTTATGTTATAGGAACAAGTAAATAACTTTTGCTTATTCACTTTCTCCATACCTGTCATGATTTTAGAGTCATCTACCATATTTCTCCTCCATCTTCCCAGTTTCCTCTTTTCTAAGCTGAAAAGTCCCAGATCTTTTAATCTCTCTTCATATTGGACCTGTTCCAAACCCTTAATTATTTTTGTTGCCCTTTTCTGAACCTTTTCCAATGCCAATATATCTTTTTTGAGTCCACATCTGTATGCAGTATTCAAGATGTGGGCGTACCATGGTTTCATATAGAGGCAATAAGATATTCTCTTATTCTCTATCCCTTTTTTAATGATTCCTGGCATTCTGTTTGCTTTTTTGACCACCGCGGCAGATTGAGCGGTTGTTTTCAGAGAACTCTCCACAATGGCTTATAACATGTTTATTCTAGATGGACAGATGCCAGTTAGTCTTGTCCCAGGATGGAGGGAAAAGAAGTGGTGACTAGCATTCAGCAAATGCCAGGATAATGTGAATTAGCCAGTAGCACAAACCTATCCAAATCAATGGACTTCTATATAGCCCATATTTTGATGATGGTAGAAAACTGTTCAGTAACCAGGTCGAAACATTACATATCACGAAATAGTAATGACTAAAAATCCTTTATGCCAGTTGGGCTGGTTTCAAATCATGACCCACTGGTAAGATTCTCCACATCCCATTACCAAACCAATGGACTGTACCATCCCATCAATTTATACATTTCTGATGTGAATAGCCAAGAAAAGCACAGCAACCCATTTCTGCTGTAACCTCTCTGAAATTTTAGCTTGTCTGGCTGTGAGCTAAAGAACTCACTTTATCACTAAGACATCTGTGACACTCTGAATGAAAATAATAAGAGCACTTTAAAAAAATAGGGCCAGACTCCAGCCAGATCCTCCAACGGTGCACAATGGGCTGATGGACAGTTGAGAAGGCACAGCCACATATCGCTTGCATCCTCATGAGACTGGCCTGCTTCTTTCTGTGCTTGCAAGGAGTCAGGCTCTGGCACCATACCCGGCCAGCACAGCTGGGCAGAAAGGCTAAGCTGCCCCTTTTTTTCAAGGCTGGCACAAGAATGTGTGGCTAAGAAATTCTAGGAAGAAGGAATTATGGCTTCGCAAGCCTGTATTCCTCCTCTTTGCTCCTGGTGCTGTGCTTTTCCTCTACATCCCTTTCAATGTTAACATTGCACAGTGTTGAATCTAGCCAATGGTAAATTAATGAAGGAAATTATAAACCCTTCTTTGGAATAAAGAGTATATGCCCAGTGGCAAAGGAATATTTTCCCCAGAGAATCACAATAAGGTTCCACAATGGCAAAGCACAGGAAAAGGTGTTTCTATGGACTAATAGCCATGGTAACTATATTGTGTTGGTGAAGGTCCTTTTTCAGTGGAAAGCTTTGTCTTTTTATAACAAATACAGCATCTGAACATTTGTTGTGCTGCAAAAGTTAATTAAAATGATTTTCTTTATTAAAGCGTAGGTTCTATTTTGAAAGAGTAAATAATTTTCCAAACTAAATTATGGGATGTTTAAAATTACATGTTATAGTGTCCTACTGAAGGACAATAACTCATATTGTGTAGCTTTTGATGTGAATTTTTTTCAGTGATCATTTAAAAAAGTTAGTCTATAGGTTGTTAAGATGTTATTTATACTTTCATTAAAAGAATAGATAAAAGAGTAAGGTTCAGGACATTTTTAAAATGTGCATAATTAATACAAAGTGTAGCCTGAGTTAATTGCTCGATATATCTTTTCTGATACTACTATAAGAAATCTGAAGGGGAAAAAAATGTAATTTGAAGCATAAATAGTTCTGTGGAAAATAATTGAAAATCTAATTTCAAAATGTCTATTCATCACATGCTATTTGTGTCACTAATGAATCATTCAGGAACACATCTACAATATTCAGCAACACTTTCACTATGTTGCTTAGTGCTTGGTTGCTGTGCCTTGATTATAGCCTGTTTCCATCTCCTAATCATATTAAATAAGGACATTCTTTTCATTTATAAGAGGAAGATTTAAAAGGAAGAAACAGATAATCATGATATGTAGAATAAGGTTTTTAAATAGTCATGTGGCTCCTAACAAGGCTTAAAATATATTATAGCCCTTAGAACACCAGGGTCAAGCATATGCATTTATAAAATGACTTCCATGCAAGCTCTGATCAGATCCTACCCTGTATCCTGCTTCTGCAGTCCCCCAAATGCCTGAACTTTCAGCTCCTGAGCATCTCAGTACCCTCCCAAAAAGCAGTCCATTCCCCCCAGAGATATCCTGATACTTTTTCACCCAATATCTGCAAGTGTCAGGGACTGCTCTCTCTCTTGCGCTGGAGCCCTATGAAACATTGTCATTGCTGTTGCTGGACAAACACCTGATTCCACTTCTTTTCTTTAGCTGCCAATTTTGACACAGTATGCATCTCCATGTGCAGAACCTTCCTGGTAGGCTGCAGTAGAAGTGGCTGGTTCTAACATGCTACTTGCTGAAACACCCTGACAAGAGACTCGACTCAAGGATGTAACTCAGTTGCCAAAACTTTTTGGTACTATTCTCCTCTGAGACAACATGCAGACCTCTTTATATGGCATGAAGATTCCAGATGTAATTTAGGCAATTGTCTAAAGGCTGAGCATCAACGTGGGTGAAATTCATTCAGTGAAAGGTCCTCCACTTTGCTGAAATCCTGAAGTAAGTTTTGACTAAGGGACCTCAATGGAAGTTGCTCAGAGATGTGCCTGTGAATAGCGTGAGAGCTTGGCTTCTCTCCTCTAAGTCTAGGCACTGGAAATATATACTGACTATAACAGAGTTTAAAGAGAAGCTAGATAATTTCATGGAGGTTAGGTCCATAAAAGGCTATTAGCCAGGGGATAGAAATGGTGTCCCTGGCCTCTGTTTGTCAGAGGCTGGAGAAGGATGGCAGGAGACAAATCACTTGATCATTGTCTTTGGTCCACCCCCTCTGGGGCACCTGGTGCTGGCAACTGTCGGCAGACAGGCTACAGTACGGTCATTCTTACGTTCTTATGTTCTTATGAAATGCAATTGAATGGAACTCATTGATCAGTGGTTTGTGGTGTCTAGCAACTGGATATAGAATAATAGAAGCTAGCATTTGCGACTAGCAGTTACCTTTCTCTGTGATGTTTTTTTTTTCATTTTAAATATTAAAATGAGGTCATTGTAGAACTCCAAGCATTGCAAGTCTGTGCCTTGCTTAAAACACATAAAGGGATGATAAGTAAGCTGCATGTTAAAGTTTGTAAATTAAAAAAAATATTGATCGGGAATGTGAAAAGTTAAAGCTTTCCTCTGCTTCTAAATTGTTATATCTGCACACTTCTACAGCATCTTTATACAGTTTACCTTTTAAATAATTTAGATCTCTCACTTGAGTTGCAAACTGTTGAAGATCTTTTTGCTACAACAGCATCTTTCCTTGGCTTCTCAGCTTGGCACTGGTACAGTGGTCTATAACACTTTAAAGCAAATGCTATATTCCTTTCCCCTGGTCTAATGAGACTGGAAGTGGCACGGTACATCCAAGAAGTTATGGAAAATGCAGTAGGAGGATTCCTGGATACTGTGAATATATCTCATCTTTTCAATATTCAAATTAGTAAGCACATCTGAGCTTTGCTAGTTCTTGGACTGGTACCCTGGGATTCTACATTGTTCTCTTTTCTGTCAGCCCAATTCTGTTATTCGAACCCATGCTGAATGGTATTCTACTCCAGGAGTGAACTGACTTCTCTATCTAGCACTACTCCCACAATAAGGTCTTTAGGCTAGTCTTTAGGCTAGGTGCATTCTCACGCAAAAACTCTTTTGCGGAAGAGTTCTTCTGCAAAAACTCTTCCAGAAGAGAGCGTCTACACTGGCATGTGCTTTTGTGCAAGAGCATCCATGCCAGTGTAGACGCTCTCTTGCGCAAGAAAGCTCTGATGGCCATTTTAACCATAGGGCTTTCTTGCGCAAGAAATTCACGTTGCCTGTCTACATTGGCCTCTTCTGGAAGAGCTCTAAAATTATCTTTAGTAAGATTTGATTTTGCAAGATTGTTCATACAGTATTTGTACAGGGATCATACACGTGCATTCTGCCAGAGAGCAAAGGATGGTTCTTTGAATGGTTATCCAGAAACCTGCATGTGATTCATATTGCTTTCATTTTGATTCCTGAGACTTTAATGAATATAAAAATAAAAAAAATGTGCTAGCCTGCAGCCATTGGTCTGTGATCTTGTTAGATATCATAATCTAAACACATTTAGGTCTGCTCAGTTCTAGACTGAAATCCACAAGGTTGAAAAACTAATTTTTTTAAATACACCAGATGGAATCCACTGTGCTGGTATCTATGGAACCCATTAATAGAATCCATAGAATCATGCCATTATAGAGGATTAGGGATGGAAGAGACCTCAGGAAGTCATGTAGGCCAATCCCCTGCTCAAAGCAAGACTAACTCCAACTAAATCGTTCCAGTCAGGGTTTTGTCAGCCCTGACTTTAAAAACCTCTAAATATGGAGGTTCCATCACTTCCCTAGGCAACCCTTTCCAGTGTTTCACCACCCTCCTAGTGAAGTAGTTTTGCCCAATATCCAACCTAGATCTATCACACTGCAACTGGAGAACATTGTTTTTTGTGTTTTTGTTCTGTCAACTGCCACCACTGAGAATAGCCCATCTCCATCCTCTTTGGAAAAACGCTTTATGTAGTTTTAGTAGGGCTGCTATCAAGTCCCCACATCATTCTTCTCCTCTGACAAAAAATAAGCCCAGTTCCCTCGGCCTCTGTTCATAAATCATGAACTCCAACCCCTAAATCATTTTTGTTACCCTCCTCTGGATGCTCTCCAATTTGTCCACATTCTTTCTGTAGTGGAAACCCCAAAACTGGATGCAGTACTCCAGATGGGGCCTCACTAGTGTGGAAACGAGGTGAATAATCATTTCCCTTGATCAGCTGGCAATGCTCTACCCTATAGAAGATCTATCTCTACACCCAGTTTTGCTGTCATCTGCAAGCTTGCTGAGAGTGCAATCCATACCATCATCCAGATAATTAATAAAGATATTGAGCAAAACTAACCACAGGGGCAAATCCTGTGACACTTCACTTGAAAGTGGCTGCCAATTAGACACTGAGCCATTGATCACCACCTGTTAGAATCAGAGAATCATAGAGCTGGAAGAGACCTCAGGAGGTCATCAAGTCCAGCCCCTGCCCAAAGCAGGGCCAATCCCACCTGTTGAGTTGGACAATCTAGCCAGCTGTCTATCCACTTTATAGTCCATTTGTCCAAGCCATAATTCTTTAATTTACTCGCAAGAATACTATGGGAGACCATATCAAAAGCTTTGCTAAAGTCAAGGTATATCATATCAACCATTTTCCCAATATTCACAGAACCAGTTCTCATAATAGAGGGCAATTAAGTTGGTTATATTAACTGTTCCTGGTCACCTTCCTTCCCTCCAAGTATTTCAAAATGGATTCCTTGAGGACCTGATCCATGATTTTTCCAAGGGCTGAGGTGAGGCTGATTGATCTTTAGTTGCCAGGTTTGTCCCTTCCCTACACTTGCTTTTTTCCATTCATCCAGGATCTCTCCTCCTCAAGTTTCCAAAGATAATGGCCAATGTCTCTGTAATCACATCAGTCAACTCTCTCAATACCCTCAGATGCAATAGATCTGAGCTCATGGATTTATGAATGTCCAGCTTTTCTAAATAGTTCTTAACCTGTTCTTTCACTACTGCAGGCTACTCAGCACCATCCCATACTGTGTTGCTTGATGCAGCTGACCTTATATTTGAAGACTGAGGCAAAAAAAGGATTGGATACTTCAGCTTTTTCCACATTATCTATCGTTAGGTTGACTGCCCCATTCAGGAAAGGTCCCGCACTTTCCATGGCCTTCTTGTTGCCAACATACCTATAGAAAACTTATTCTTCTCACATTCCTTGCTAGCTGCAACTCCAGTTGTGCTTTGGCCATCCTGTTTATACCCCTAAATGCTTGAGCAATTTTTTTATATTCCTCCCTATCCATCCGTCAAAGTTTCCACTTCTTGTAAGCTTCATTTCTGAGTTTCAGCTCACTGAAAATGTCTCTGTTAAGCCACTTACATCACCTACCATATTTGCTATCCCTTCTGCCAATTGGGATGGCTTGTTCCTGTTAGGTCTTCTACCTTGCCCACCCCACAACTATCTTTTACAGTTATTTTGCATACATTTTCTTTACAACTATTACTAAATTCTCGTTTCACAAAAGTCAGGAATATCAGTATATGGATTCTGCCCATAAGAAGAGGCAGGTACCCTAGAGAGAACAACTTTGTTTCTTTGGCTATGTCTATGCTGCAGAATTTTCAGAAAGGCAGACACGTTTTTTCAGCATGCCTGTAAACCTCATTCTCCGAGGAAGAAGGGAGGTTCCAAAAGAGGGTTTTTTTTCTGACATTTGGCCCCTTGTAGACGAGCCAAATGTCAGAAAAGCCTCTTTCAGAAGAAAAGCGGAAAAAGATACGCAAATTGCAGTTTGAAATTTGCATATCTTTTTCCGACTTTTCCCTGCAGTGTAGACATAGCCCTCCTCTCACTTTTCTGGGGAAGAAGCTGAGATGAGTTTATTCCATTGTAGCTATAGGTGATAGACCATGCCTGAGAGTTAAAGTAAAAATCTGCTTTTTCAGCCCAGATATTTTATAGATGGACATATAACCCCAATTCAGAAAAGCATTTAGGCATGTGCATAAGTCTATTCCTAATCACCAGAGAACTCAAATTCTTGAATAATGTCAAGGAAACATTTAAATTCAGATTAAATCAAATCCTACCTAAGTCAATTGGGATTTAAGCATTCGACTAAAAAGGAGGCGTGGGATCAGGGTCACAGAGCATATAATATTATTGCATGTGTGTGACTGTGTAATGGAAGAATACAATGGGGCTGAAGGATAGTTGTAAGAATATAAGCTCTGAATTTCTTGACCCTTGCATGGTCATTTGACCATGATATTAACATTATTTCTGCATAGAATATGAGATGGGTGTGATTAACATGATCCTGTGTTTGCATTGGGTTTTGCATAATATAAAAGTTAAATGTTATGCAGATCAGCTTGGATTATTGTAACAGTCTCGTCTGGTCTTTATCGAGTCAGTCAACCTTCTCCTACTCCATTTCTCTCTAATTTCTCCAACCCTTCCTACTTCACCTTTCCCACTCTTCCTTCCTTTTCTTTTATTCTGCTTTTTTATGAAATAGTATCCTTATCTGACCAAGAACAATTTTCTTCATCTTAACCCCCTTTGAAATCCATCTCCTTGACATCTCTCCTACTTTTATTTTATTGTTATTCATTCTTTTACCTTTTCCTCAACTGAATGGGTGTCTGAGGTTTTGTCTCATATTTAGCATACACATTGCAGGCTCATTAATGTATGTCTTTATCTGTTTCTTTTTGTGAAGTGCCAGGTAATATAAAGCATATACATAAATAAGCAAATTTTGTCATAGTAACAATATTTCTCCTAATTAGCACATTTCTCTAGAATGAGCAACTTTGTGACTGAAATTACTATCAGAGAGAGGCATATAGCACTGATTCTAGCAACTTAGCTAACTGGCTATATCTGACTGGCTCAATGTATGACCCTGACATTCAACACCCAAATGAGCTAATGAGCAATGATTGTCTGAGTTTCCAGACAGCTTTCTCTCACTAGTGTTCAGCTGCCTTGCAGCATAATGAAAGAGGCAGAAGGAACATCACTGGTTAGAAGATAGACAGCAGATAGAACAGTGGGAAAAAAAGAGAGAAAGAAAAAAAAAAGAAAACATCTTGCTATAGAGTGTTCATGCATCTCTCTCTTTTGTCCATTTCAGCCTCAGCACTACAATTAGCATGTGATGTGTTCTGAAACGGTCATTCTCTGTGATGTTCTTACAGCTGTACACACTGCCAAACAGAGCTTATGGTTTTGCATTTCCTATCTATTCAGGAGCAGTCAGTACTGGCTTATGTGGCAAAGACCTCCACAGGGATTAATACTCTTACTATTTTGTATGGTGAACAAGTATTCCATTTTTACTAATCCTCTCCCAAAAATGACTGACTGTATATTTAACCCCATAGTCCCTAAAAAAGGTAGGAAATTATTTTAGGGCCATATGTCAATGATCTGCCCTGCAACTCCCACAGACAGCAGTGAGTTAAAGCTCTAGGTCTCCTTGTGGCCCTAAGAGAAATACTCATGGCACCATGATATCAGGTGTATCTTTTTATCAGGCAATTCCAAAGTTCATAATTACAGAGATACAAAATCTATCTAATAAAATGTAGGACTTTTTCTGAGATTGGGGATATCTGTGGGTGGGTTTGCTTCTCTTTCTGCTTCAAGTAATCTCTCGCTGTGTCTAGACTACATTCCTCTGTCGGCAGAGGGATATAAATGAGGCACTTCAAAAGTGCAAATGAAGTGGGGATTTAAATATTCAGTGTTTCATTTGCATAATCGCTTCATGGCGCTTTTTCAAAAAAGCGCCATTTCGAAAGTAAAACCACGGTCTAGACATGGTTCTTTCAAAAACGGCAGGCTTTTTCAAAAGATCCTGTAAACCTCACTTTTTGAGGAGTACGGGATCTTTTGAAAAAGGGTTTTATTTTCGATCGATCCCTGTCTAAATGGCCGTTTTTCTTTCAAAAACCCCCGTTTTGAAAAAAAAAGGCGGCCGCCATTATGTAAATGAAGCACGGGAAATTTAAATCCCGGCTTCATTTGCAATTTCGAAGTGTCTAATTTACATCCCTTTTTCGAGAAAGGGATGTAGTTTAGACACAGCCTTCATGAAACTTTGGCAAAGGCTTCCCTCTTTCTCCATATTCACTACTTCTATAACCTGCCTAGAACATCCATTACATCATAATGTATCTAGCAGCCATTTCCAATTGCTTAGACTATGGTTGAAAAATTGGTAGTCAAAACAATAGTCTACCAACAAGGACAGAGTGTATATTACAAAAGGCTGAAATATCTGTAGTGAAATTATATGATGTGAATCTAACCAGGAATTTAAGTAATACTTATTGTGAAAAAGTGCTGTTTTTGTACGAGGTGAATAGTAAGGTTCCTACTTTTGGGGTCTTTTTGTTTCAGTTCCTAGGAAAAATGTATATATAGCATGGTGGGAAGAAAGGAAGGAACTGAACATATCAAAAGCAAGTTGAAAATTAAAGTGCTATCATTCTTCTTCTTGATGACATTCTAGATGAAAGAATTAGTATGCAAAAATGTTAAACTGCAGCTCTTTCCCAAACTTAGGGATATCTGCAAATCAAGAGTTTTTCAGATAGGAATTCTTTATATGCTCTCTTTATAAGCATTAAAGCAAATATAGATTGTAGGAATATTCACAAACTTTATTATCCAAACATATATACTTTCACTTCCTCCGCTACTTTTTCCTTTGCAGAAATGTTTCATGTCAATTTACTTTTCCACCTGGGCTCACCAAAAGAGAGAAGTGCATTAAGCAGATGGTTGTCAAGAACTGCATGCTGTGCATTTGAGTGTAAGTGTACTAGCTTTTGCATTCATAGAGTTCTCTTGCATTAAAATTAGAGCAAAAATAGGTTATTAAAAAGTCTGTATTCTATTTTTAATACCTTATATTTGACATTTCCCAGGAACTACTGTGCAAGATGTAATGAAGAGCTCATTAGTAGAAAGTAAAGGCTAAACATAAAACAAACACCTGGTGATAGAAAAAGCTCTTGACCTTAAACTGGTTGTGTAAAATTCTACAGGCCTACTTACTTACAGCAAAAAAAACCCTCTTTTTGATGAAGGAGTAAAATGTAAAATGTTAGTTTTACAGTGATAAATAAAGGCAGGAAAATCTACTTTATGCCAAGGTTGGTAATAAGTCTAATGGAAAAATAACAAATGTAAACTTTTACTGAATGAAAGTAAGTTTTTTCAATGAAAGCTCAGTTTCTTAGATATGACATTATTAATGCCTCAGTATCTCTGGCAATGTATCACCCATGGTGTTTATTTTTAATAGTTTCTGCAACAGAATTGAAAATGTGACTGGTTCCTTAAAGCCTGTGATGTAAAGTTAACTGTCTGCTGAGTTCTGCAGACTTAGTAAAAAATCTCAACTAAGTCTTCCAAAATAGTCTTCAGGTGCTCATTTCTGACAGCAACCATAATTTGTACAATAGTTAATTAGAGAAATATATACAGAGTATATGATATATCCCCACAGTTTGGAAATGTCAGAAAACAAGGCGTACAGGGAGGAGTTATTTACTACTCTTTGCTGACTGCAATTTTCTTGCAGCCTTATTTAAAACTAAAAACATAATCTACTTGACTTGTTAGCATGAAGGGAAGTTTACTCAATATTGGTATTATTGTTTAAGTGGTCAGACTGAAAAATCAGCAAAACGGTAGTGGATATGATTCATACCAATGGCTTAAAACCTTTTAACAGCAAATTTAAGATTCTGAATAGCACAGCAAAATCCACTAAAGTTATAAGGGTCAAACCTGTGGTGCACAGAAGTTATAGAAAGGAAAGGTAACATCAGCCTGATTGGCCATTACATCCACAGTTTGTGGTTTTTCCTTGATAAGGATTATTTTATGCTTGTTAATAACTAGTCTAGCTGGGAAATGCTCAGAAGCCAGTCAATTTTGCATCTACTGATAGCAGCAGGTTTCAGATATTTCAATACCTATACATTCTTTATGTAAATAGGCACATTAGTACATGCAATTAGTAGAAAATAACTATTGATTGATGTGAATGACAGAGCTCCCTGACTGTTTTACAATCTGTGTTGATGAAAACAAAACAGCATGTGAAGACTCAGAAAGGAGGTTGTTTGTATTTTTGTAACGCTAGTATAGTTACTTACAACCGGGCCAGGTGGGCCTTGCGGGCCTTCTCCTCCTTTCAGACCAGCTGGACCCTGAAAAAGGAGAGAAGCATGTTGTTCCATTTGAAAAAATAAACAGTTTTTATTTTGCAACATATTTATGATGAAGGATTTTAAAAGCAAGAAGATATTCTAGAATAAATTACCACCGGTGAATGGATAATCATTGGAATTTAACCCTCACAGATGGTGCGTTTCCTATTGCATTCATTTTCAGAGCACAGTGGGATGTGCTTCCTGTAACAGATGGTTTAACTCATTGTTTCCCAGGATACTCTATAAGCACTCTATCCACAGTCATCAATGCTGCTGTTTATACCTGAGCTCCTGGAAGGCCTCTTTCTCCTGGGAAACCACGGAGACCCGCTGGTCCATCTTTTCCAGATATACCTTGAGGGCCTGGGTCACCCTGTGAAAATGCAGAGGTTTCAAAAACTGAATGTTAGTTACTAATCAGTAAGGTCACAATTTAATCATGGAAGAAACAGAAGTCATGGAACCTGGGACTTCCAACAACCTTTGTGACTTCAGCCTGTGGCAGTTAAGAGCTGCAGAGTCCTCCATTGTGAACTGCATGGTGCCCCTGAGCCTCTGGTGCTCCCCAGCACTCCAAGCTGCTGCAAGCGGTGGGGATACCCCATAGGTCCCAAACCCCATGGGCAGCAGACAACCCCTGAGCAACCAGCTGCCATGGGCACCGGAGCTGTGGGTGGCAGTAGTACCTAGTTGCCCACAGCTGCTGCAAGTGATGAGGGACCCTGGAGTGCGAACTCTTAACCTATGGTGAGGGCCCCTAGAGTTCCTAGCTGTTGCACAGCTGCCCTATTGCAACCATTGTGAGGACCTGAAGATCCTCACTTTGTCACATATATTTTTAGTAAAATCAAGAGCAGGTCACAACTTCCATGAATTTTCTTCATTGCCCACGACCTGTCCATGAATTTTACTAAAAATAACGGTGATAAATTCTTAGCTTGACTAATTATCACACATATAATGAAGCAGCAGGCTCTAGTTACAATCAGTGACAAAAAAACCCCATTTATCTGTCCATCTGTGCAGCTATTCAAGTATTTTATGTCCTTCATCACTACAGAATGTGACAGCATAGGATTATAGACAATTTTAAACAATAATATACGTTAGTTATGGTATCTGAAAAGTTATTACAATTATCATAGTTTCTTTAAAGAGACATTCATGGAGGAAGTTATAGCTCTCTTATCTACAATGAATAATTGAATAAAATTCTATACTATAACTGAAATTCTACTATGTGGCCAATTTCACCCTCAGAGGTACATCCCTGTATTCCAGTGCAGAGCTCCAACTTGACCTGAGCAGACAGGTTGTGTATGTACAATCTTCCACATTAAAAAGGAGGCTCTATGCAAACTGCTGGTCTTAAATAAATTAATAGCTCATCCTGAAATGAATAGCAAAATTATCAGGTTGCAAGTGAGGCCCGTATGCCCTTGGCGAGATGCCAAAGAGACTCTCACTTGGGAAAAAATGTGTCTGTCCCTATTTTATGCTCGAATTTCTATAGGTATGAACAGTATCTGGTTGTAAGCATTTATCCCATCTATCTCCATGTGATACCTTCCTTCCAAAAGCCATGTTATACCTTAGCTCCTTCTTTTCCTGCAGAGCCTGGGAGGCCTTGTTCACCTGGCGGGCCTGGAGGACCAGGGTGACCTCTTTCACCGATTGGGCCAGTCTCACCAGTAGGACCCTAAGAACAAAAGAAAAACCTCAGTTCCCTTAAACAATGTATTTGGTTGGCTTTTGGGGGCAACCTCTGCCCCACATTTTGTTAACTCTCCTCCCACCCTGAGCTGAAAAAGATGGAGGAGACAGCTGGTTAGATCCTCTGAAACCTCCCATGGAGAGAATGCAATACAGAGACCTGATCCACTGGCTTTTTTGCACTTGTGTATTTAAGTGGTGATGAGTTACAATGCTGTATTCTTGACAAGTGCTTTTGAGAAGAATGAAAGTTTACTAGACATCATCAAACTGGTGTTTAGATGCTATTGGAGCTCTATTCCAAATTATAATGAGAGACAGAGACAGAGACAGAGAATCTCTGTAAATCAGTGTTGATTCTAAGGTAAGGGTGAGAGTAGTGAGTAATATTTTTCATAAGGGCTTTATAATTCTAATAGCTAACCATTTTAATTACCATTTTAATTGAGTCACAATGTCACTTTGGAGTATTAGATAATACTACATATGGTACATTTTATGCCACAAAAAATGTGTTTTTTGTTAATCTGGGTTGTAATAGTGGATGCTAACACTTAAGCAAATGTGGAAAGATGGAAACCAAATGCCGGAAGTAGCAGTTCTGGCAATAACAGTAGGTCCAGGAAATATTTGTTTATGCAAATATTGATTGAATAGATATCTTTAAAATTAAACAAAGGAGCAAAAATCACACACAATAAAACACATTCCGTTTTGATTGACTGAAGTGGTAGAACAGAAGGGAACTGTAGCATCAAATACACTCAGATGCCATCTGTAATTAACTAGAGAAGAGGGTATTTTAAAAAGGTCTGTTTCTGAAAGATTGGTTGAAGCTACATTATTTTTTATCTCTAATGGAACTTTCAGCCCTCCTTGTGTTTTTCTAAAAGAATCCTTAAACACAGGTAAGTAAACCCATTTTCTACAGAAATGTTGTGTCTTGGTAATATATGCTATAAAATGTGCTAATATTAGTTCTGGTCAATGAGTAAACAGAGGAATATATTATTCAACAAATGTCACCAGTAATTGTTAAAAGATATATTCAACAATATCTCTACAGTCAATTACTGTGGAATCTGGTAGAAAATACTATTCTTTTAATGATTAACAAAATCAAGTCTCTGTAATCCACTGTATGCATTTAACATTCTTTCTGGAAAATCTTTCTGGAAAGTCTTTCTAGAAAGTCTGGCCTTGGGATTCTCTCTTACTGGGGCTCTGAACCATCATGGAATTGCTTGTGAGAAGAGATAATGAAATGTTTCTTGTGTGGTCCAGTCCCTCTCCAGTTAGTATGATTTGGTTTTTAGATCTACAGTCTGTTCTGTTAACTTTTTCTCCATATTGAATTTGCTAATCTCTTGTGTGGCTATTAGTATATAAGATACGTGGTAAAGGAAAGAGTTAGTGTCACAAAGAGCACTTTAAATAAAGTAACAATGTAAGTATAATCCAATATGTCCTTGAAGTAAACCTCACTCAAAGCCTATAAAAATAATCAAAATGCGTCAATCTCCCAATCTAAGATAATACAACATAATGTGTTATTTCTTCATTCTAAAAAAGAATTCAAAGTAAGGACTCCTATTCTTAATTTTCAGCTCCTGGGGAAAACTTACTCTGCACTCGTTGAAATGACTACAGTTGATGAAATACAGTGGAAAATCACGCCCAATGTCTTTGGTTTTTATGGAGCTCAATTCCTACTTAAATACATTTTGCTACATTTGCTGTAAGTTTTTGGGTAACACTGGAGTTAACACGTCCATCAGTGTGTTTTATATACTCACAAACAGCATCTCTTTACTTTTGTCATAAAACAATCTTTAAACAGTGTTATCATATAGTTAGATTAATGTTTAAAATGGTCTACCTGTGGTCCAACAACACCACCAGGACCTGGGGGGCCAGTTTTGCCTTGAAAACCCTGTGAAATGAAATATATAATACATAATTATGCATGGCAAGTTGTAGATGAGCAAAATTCAAATATATGCTGAAGAGGTGAGAGAAATTTCATGTTAGTAGTTCATCTTCAAGAATACACACTGAGAGCTCTATTATTCCTATGTACCTAAATGTGAAATTTTCAAAGCCCTGTCCTTCCCAGTCATTGTTAGCTCTACTCCTACAGAGCTATCATAAGAAATGCCAGTCACTTTTACAATTATCTTTCCGTAAAATTTATTAGGCGATTCTGAATGCATGAGTGATACTGCTGGAACTCAGCTAAAAATACATATAGACACATATATTATGAACTCATATGGCCAAGAGAGACAAATGTAAAGAAAGGCATGGATGGAAGATTGAGGAGTTTGGGAGAAGGTGATGTGGAAGGAACATAAAATTAAATTGAAAAAAGAAAATAGTGAGAATTTGAAATGAAGAAAATGGATAGGAAAATATGAAGTGAATGTCAGCAAACAGTATTCCAAAAGAATGTCAAAATCTGAGGTTTCTGGTAAGCACCCATAGTCCTCAATTCAAAGTGAATCAGCAAATTCTCTGGCATCCCCAATTCAAGTTATTGCCTATACAAGGGCTCAATCTTTCCCTTAAGAAGTAGTTCAGCATTGGAGGGAGTGTAGCCTGGCATAGCCTTGGAAGAATGAACTCACTGCTGCACCATATGTAATCTAGCATACCACCCCTGCACACTAGTATATCTCTGCATCCTTCACCCACAATGTGGTGTTCAACCCTGAAAGGGTTAAGGTGGCTCAGATAGGGCCAGTTAACCTTATAGGTAGCACCTGGGGGAGAGCCTGACTGGATTTATAAATTACTAATTGCTGATGAAGCCCAGCCAGAAGAGACGTTGGATGAATTTTGCAGCAGAAAAAGGCCATGAGAAGAGTCTGGCCTTGCTCTCTGGGCACAAAGAAGAGGGTAGGAGGAAACTCGGGGAAATAAAAAGCCCTGAGAGCCTATCCCTGATGGAAGTGGATAAATTGAAGGGAAGAAAGCCTGAGGAATGTAGAGTAAGAAGAAATCCTGGGAAAGAGCAGTAGAGGGGTTGAAAGTGTAGACCTTGGCTGTTATTGATAGGGTCCCCGGGCTATAACAGGTGGGCTCCAGCTCCCCTACCAGCCATTGGGAAAGTGTCACAGGTACCAGGAATTACAGCACATTACCTGAGACAGATTGGATTTGGCTACCCCAGCAGGGAAAGATGAGGTAGGGTGCATCTACACAGCACAGTTATTTTGAAATAACAATGCGAGCATCTACACAGCAATTCCGTTATTTTGAAATAAAGGACAGCTTATTCTGGCTTCTGTAAACCTCATTCCACAAGGAATAACGCTTCTTCCGAAACTGCTATTTCAAAATAGTGGTAGTGTGGGCGCTCCACTGCTGCTATTTTGAAATAGCTCTTCCCTAGGGTCATTCAAAGTAATTACTCCCTAGTGCTTCTTGGGGCTCTAATTCAAGGTACCGCATCCACATTAGGGGAGCCTGCCTCAGACTAATTTCAGGCTTCCTTGTAGTGTAGATGCGTTATTTCAAAATAAGATATTTCAGAGTATTTCTTCTGGAATGGCTTATTCCGAAATAAGTGCACAGTGTAGCAGTACCCCTAGTGGCCTAACTGAAGGGCTGTGTGGTGAAGAGAGATCATCCTGAGTTCTAGAGAAAGAGAGAGAGAGGCTATGGAGCAAACAAGCTATACAAGGGAGTGCAAGATCAGATGAGCTGATCCCTAGACCTAGCTCTGAGGAGGTGTTACAGTGGTGAGTGAAGCCCATTACAACATATCTTCCTTTATCTTCACTGCCTATTTGCATAAAGGTACAATCTGACCTCACATTAGTTATGGGTTTTGGGCCCTATTCAGCATTCCTTACTCAGGTACAATTATCACTGATGTCAAAAGGAGTTTTCTCTGTGTCAGGAGACAGAAAGAAGTGTTGAACTGAGCCCATATTCAGTGAAACAGCCTTGAAAACATCTACTGATTCCACTTCCGCAGAAGACAGATGTGTTTCAGAGCATATTTGTCAAGTCTGTTTTTTCTCCTGTGCAATTAGCATATCTGCTCCTACAGTCTGATCTAAGAATAAAAATGTAAAGGAGGTTTATGAAAGTAGCAATGAGCATCAAAGGAGATCATAGCAACAGAGAATACCCATTCAGTTGACAATAAAGCCCTTATACTACTCCATCAGGTGTGTGTATATAAGCAAGCAGAGCATACTCTCATAATATTCTTGTGGCATTTTATATGTTATATGAAGCTAAGCACATTGTAACAAATAAGAAAGAAATTCTGGTTCGGTATGTCAGCTTTTTGTATTTTCCATATTTGTGGAGATGAATCAAGAGTCCTGCTGTAATATCTGTTTAAGCAGTTGATGCATCCTGATGAGCGAAATGATAAATCAATGCTACTAGTTGCTAAAGGAGTAACTGTAAATTATTTAGATCAAAATAATGTTCTTTCATTACATTGCCAATTTTATTTCTTTGGAATTCAGTGGGATGTTAGTTCATAATACAACATGTATAGAGTCCTTCTCAAATATACATTTATCCTTTGTAGACATACCTTTCCAGTAAGAACACCCAAACAGTTCTTGTGCTGTACAATTTTGTGCACTGTTTGGTCTCAATCACTCTTGGCTCTACTTTTCTAAATTGTTAGCTTTCAAGTTTCCTAGTGGGCTGGCACTAATACTTTTTTCTGCCATCTTACATGGCTCTTAGTGAGAAAGGCAAATATTATGTTGTTCCTCAGATGTCTTTTTCAAAGCTGATAACAGCGAATTATGTTGCCTCATTATCTATTGTATACTTAAGGTCAGTTTCATATTTTTAATGGGTAACAACCAGAAATAATTTCACCTTTAACACACGGAGACAAAAATTAAAGTACCTGGCATCCAACCCACTAAGTTTTAATGGGTTTTCGCTTTCTATGAACAAAGTTAGGTACCAACAAAAAATTGCCTCTCGCTTTTTCCTGCAATTTTTGGTATAAAGCAAGGGAACTGTGCCTTCACTGACATTTTTTAAAAGATCACAGAGAACTAAGTAGGTGTGCGACAGCCTGAAACAGCAGAACCAATGTACTTACAGTCTCACCCCGCTGTCCTGGGTGCCCTGGCAAGCCATCTTTCCCGGGTGGCCCCTGAAATTGCAAGAAAAATAAATCAGAGGTTTCTCATTCATCTCTAGATCGGAAAATAATATGCAATTATCCGTAATAATCTCTGAGATCTTTTTTAGACTTTCAGGACAGCTTTTACTGCTTTGATGAAAACTTGATACAATTTTAATATTTTACTTTTTTCTGCTGACTGCTTAATTCATGTAAAACTATCTGGATATTGATTGTGTGTGACCTGGCCAGCCAATGGGGAAGGGAGGGTAATTGCCTCAGGATCCAGCAATTCAAAAGGGCCCAGGATCCCGTCCGCCTCTGCTACTATTGCAGCAGCTGGAGCCCTGAGCCCTTGAAATTGGTCAGAGTGCCAGGTAGTGCTAAGGATGGCAGAGGGTGGGGGACGCAGTGTGGTCCAGAGGCACTGAGGGGTGGCTACCCCAGCCCTGCCCCTCTATCCAAGGCCCTGCCCCTTCTGGGAGTGCAGAGTGGGCCCTCCCCCACATTGCCCAGGGGGCCTAGCAATCCTGTCAACCCTGTGTGTGTGTGTATATGTGCATGCACGTTTGAAATGGATATATAATATTTCAAAATTCAAAGTCCCTACTTAATCCCTGAAAATAGTTTAATAATAAGCTTCTGGGGAGTTACAGCTATGGCACTGTTTAACAAGGGGCAGCATCAGAAAGACCGAAAATTAATTAAGCTAAATTAATTGTGATTAAAAAACATCACACGGCTGATTTTGCCACCCTGCCTCCCCCTGAGCACAGGCACACTCCAAAGGTAGAACCAGAGGTCTAAACTAAGCTCCCAAGACCCAGGCACTGACACAGGGTATGAATTTCCTCTTCCTTCACAATCATGGAACCATATTGCCAAGATTCTGTGGGGTGCAGAGTGGGAAAAGTTGGGACTTCCCAGTTGATATGGGAGCAAGAGAGCTCTCGTGGCTCATCTCAGACTCCTGAGGAGCCTCTTGGAACAATTTATCTCATTCCACTAATAAGACAATAAAAGTGGAACTCTACTTCTCTGCCTATTCCTTTGGTTTTACCAAACTGGTTTATTAATTAAAGTAGGACTACTCACAGGATAAGATTCTACAGAACAAAAGCACGAGACCATGACAAATTGGGCCCTATGTTTTTGAAAGGCTATAAAAATAATCCTGGCTGATCAGGAATGCATGACCAAACCAAATTTGTATCCGGTTTGTGCAATGTACTCCATTTAGTATTAGTTTACCAGGAACAGATCATACAGTTTTATATTAATTTGAGAATTTTCAGGCACAAGGGAAAAGAGAGGAAAAGAGACCTCTAGTGGTGGTCATCTCTGCTGATGAAACTAAGAAATGCGGATGAAAATGGTCAGACACATCCCCTTCACTTTATACCCACCCTCTTTATATGCACAGCATACTACATTTTATCAGGATTGCCTTGCATAAGGAATATCACATACCTTCTAAAGCATATTATTTAGACAAAGAGAAAGCTTGGTGCTACACTGACACTTAAATAGAAATAATAATATAGGAAATGCACAGCACTGAAATCAGTGTAACTCCGTATTGATCAGATTACAGGATTATGATTTTGTTTGCCCATTTGAATACTTTCAACTTGTTTTGTTCTTCTATTATCTGTACTGGCCACTTTATATTTTCTTCTTTAAAATTGCTGAAAAATGTCAGGTCCCATTTTTACACTGAACCTTTATGAGCACCTGGTAAATATGCCATTAAAACTGTTAACCAGCTAATTCCAACAGAAGAGAGTGGCATACCTATCATTCTAAACCCAAGATTCCTTTGATCTGAGAATATCAAAGCCTTTCAACAGATTTTTGACTGCACAGTTGGGTAACTTACTCAAAATAAATTATGTTAGGCTCTGGAACAGAAATTAATAGGGAGAGAGAAACTGTGAGTGTCCTCAGTGTAGGTGTAGTTAGGATGAGCTTTGAAGACTAATTATGGGAAGTGATTTCATGTAAATGAGTTTTCTCCACTTCCCACCAGTGCAGCATCCAATTCATTTGTCTTCTGTGCATTCACAGGAACGGAGATTTTTTAAAAACCTTCCATCCCAATCCATCTAATATAAGGCTAGGTCTGTTGTAGAAGTTTTGGATCATTAACATTTCAAGGTAAAATGCAGCCACTTAGTCAAGATTTCCTTTACTTTTCATAAAAATAAATAAAATTTAAGAAGGACTTAAGTGATCAGCCACAACAGCTCCAGAACGAACTTTGATTCAGAAATTGCATTTGTAAACTATATAAATGTATGAGGTAGATGGATTTACCCAACAGACTTCAACAGCTACAAATACTCTTACTGACTAATGAATCAATTTACTTTGGAACATATCCTAAATATGTATGTATATCTTACAGTATAGAAAGCCTTTACATATTTATATGGTAACCCTTAGTGTACCACATTTCTCATACATGATAGCTAAAATGTCTCTTTTTCCTTTCTTTTTAATGTAAACTACTTTTAAAAGAATATTTATATTAGCAAAAGAAAGGGAACTCAGTCCCCCCCCCCGTGCATATCATTAAAACTGCAACATTTACAAACAAAACAGATTTATCATTCACTTAGAATAGCTGACTGCTTTGGATTTATGTAACAGGCATTATAGCAGGGAAATTTAGGGGATGTTTTCCTGCTTGTAATCCTCATGCATTGAGGGGAGGACTTGACTAATTAAAATACAGCCCATCACCTCAGCTGCAAGCTCTAACATGCTTTTTCATACACTGAGATAAAATGTTCTCTAATAATTATGTAAATTTGGCACATACACATTTAAAAAATACTTACAGGAGGTCCCTTTGGTCCAGGGAATCCTACAGGTCCTTGAGGCCCTTGTGGTCCCTAATATGAAGAGAGTAAAAAGACAAACTATTATTCCAGATGCTACAATGTCGGACTGAAGAGTTTGCTTCAGTTATTAACACAAACACCATGGATAATAGCTGGACATGTGAATAAAGTGAGTTATATGTTGCACGTGAATACTGTTAGCAGTTCAAAGTCCCACTAGAATACCTATGTGGAACAATCCAAATTAGGGTCCACTAATTAATAAGAAGCCCTGATTATTTTTCAATGAAGTTCAGTTCCATTAAGGTATGTGCAATTAATCTTAACCTGACTGCACTGCAGCCTTCTGTTACTCCTGGAAAAAAGCTCATATTGGCCAGTTCTCTCACACAGCCAAGTATTTGGAAATACTGTCAAAATTACTCCTGGGAAATATCTTAATTTCTGTTTCTCTTAAAGAACAAAATGCTTGCTTGCAAGAAAAATACAGAAGAGCCATGTCTGAAAATATTATATTGTAGGAGTTTTTCTGAAAGTTTTAAAATAATAAAATAAGCATGTAGTCCACGTGATGGATAGTGTCAAACGTTCGCATTGAAAATGAATCAAAACCTTGCCACTTTTACCATAAGCATTTGCTGTTGGTATGCTGAATGGGGCACAGGGTCAGATTGCTTTAAGGTTGAGTGTATAAGAACACATGCAATACAAAGAACTCAAAAAGGAGCATTCAAATCTTACTTTCTGTGGCCACACAGCAAAAATATGTACCCTAGTCATACAGTGCAAGGCTTGTTCTGCTCTACCTGGTATATGATGTGTGGTTTTGCTAAGACATCAGATGTCAAAATGTTAGAAATGTATAGCAAAAGTCCTGAAAAGAAAGATAATTCATAAGGGACAGTGATGTTAGCTTTTTGCTCTTGTGATAAAGCTCTGACTGTCTCAGAGTTCCTTGAACCTCATTCATTGGAAACTGGGACACCAGGAAATGCAGGCTTTGAGCCAAATTATGGCTGCCTGTCTTGGAGGGGGAGAAGTTATATGTATGTCCCAGGGAAAGGGCTGTTTGTTCAGTAGAAGGCAAGATTTGCCCTTAAGTGAATCTGAGTCCTATTTAAAACCTGAATATCATTTATTAGTTAATGGTGTATAACCAAATGGTTAATGAGAAAAAGTTCAAAATATACATTTTCTGAACACTATCCATATTTTCTAGAGCATTAACTATAAACTATTCTTGGAACTCCACCTTCACCCCTAAATATACTCCATATGGTACATTCCTTGGTTCAAGTATCTGCATCTTACCCAGAATAGAAAAAAGTTAGAGACTTGCTTACAAAGCAGAAATTCTGAACAAAAATAGGACAACATATGAGAAAAATATTAAAAGTGACTGACCGACTCTCCAAAACATATGAAATAATTTGGTCTCTCTCTGGAATAGAGTTAGAAGAACAGAACTATATGATTTATTTATTGCTACCAGTAGCACTTTCTTGGCCATAAGTCCCCTTTTTTCCCCTTTGATCCTCAAGTTGCAAGGCTGTTGTTGAAAAGAAATTTGAATTTTTTCATTCACGATCTGAGTTATGATTTCAGTCTAGTAGGCTGATGGAGCATGAGAGAAGAATACTGAAGCATTCTAATATATTGTTAAATACACACTTCCTTGTCTCGTTGTTTTTAAAGGTGCTCTTTGTTTAATATTTACACCGCTAGCAGCTGGAATATTTCCAACCATTCAGAAATGATCTTTTAAAGTTCCTCTTTTTTGGCTAACAACTCTCCCCTGGGTCATGTGCCTTATTTTAGAGCACATGGCCACAGTACATCAGTACTTTGAGATTAAAGGCTTGTTGTGCTCCTCTGACACATCCTACCTTTGAGTTAACCCATTCCTCTCCACTGACAACTCTGCTGCTTCCCCTCAGACTTGCCCATCATTTTCTACCTCCTAGCCCACTCCCTACAATGCTGCCTTTTGTCTCTGTTCCCACTGACTCTGCCTTCCAGCTCCTTCTGGAGCTCTGTTTTCCTGCTCCCTGCAGCCCATCTCCAAGCTCCGTGATGTGGATAGATCTAGTTCGGCCTGCAACTCCCACTCAATATTCATCCCCTACTACAATCACCCCTCCCTCCATCCCAGATTCCCATTCCATGTGTCCCCCACCCCTAACTCCCACACACTTCTCATTTCACCCACCCCTTCCCTTTGCCTCTCAACTATGATTCATTCCCCCCCCCCCCACTCCTATTCCACTCAGTTCCCTGCCTTTCACCTGACACCCTGCTGATTCCTGCTTCCCCCTCACCACCATCTCCAGGTCCCCCAACTGTGACTCCAAATCTTACCTCTTGCTCTGTCTTACCACTCCTCCCCACTCCAGTTACTACTATTCATCTGTGCCAGGAGCTCAGCTGGGCTCTGGGTGAGATTCTACTTCCGGGATTTAGTTAATGAAAAGTCATAGGAAGGAGGTAAAGGGCTTATTAATAGTACCTATATTGTACATGTAGCTGTAATGCATTTTTCTGTACACGTTGAAAGGTTTTCCACCAGAAGTGCTGACATACTTTTTGTGGGCAGAGATTTGACTTTTAACTTTCCTAGAAATAAACAGGCATGCACTTCCATTATAGGAGGAGATGTTGATTAAAAGCTGGCACATTCTGTTTGCCATTATTAGGGAATGTTCACTGTATTTGGTTCAATGTTGAGTCCAGCAGACACTTAAGCTATGAGAGCTTGAGATAAACAAAGCAAGCTCCACGGTCTCCTACAACTATTTTCTTCATACACCATTGGTCTCCAGCATTTAACTCTGCAGGCGCTACTGGCCATTAGTGCTTTTCAAACTTCTCACATGTTCACAGCAACGTTTGCTTGTTTTTGCTCTGCTTCTGTTACTGCATGCAAGTAACCATCCTGAACACTGAAATACTAGGGGGGGGGGGGGGGGATGATGTGGCTTCTTATAACATGGGACAATGCTTCAGAAAGTACAGCTTGAGCACACTGGACTCAAACATTCCTGAAGTCAAAAGGGGAAAAGAATCTCTTTTTGGGAACTTGATTGTTGATTTTGTTTTGTTTTTTAAAGATTTCCGTTCATGTGCTCTACATGGCTATGTAAAAATAAGCCACAGATATGTTTGTGTGAAAACTGGGACAACGCAAGATGTTGTCATCCAAACTTTAGCCTCTCCACCTACCCAATCAAAGAGCAGATTCACTTATCTGTAGGAGTTAATCCCTGTTCTGTGATTACAAATCAATTTTATATTTTTTTCTATGTGCTACTGTATTATAGACTGTTTGATTGTGTATTGATTAAAACTGAATATCATGTAGGAGATTCTATTTTAACCACCACCAGCAGTTCTCAAGCATGTGAAACATGTTTACGGGAATTCTTTGGTGATTAGGACAAAAAAAATCAGTCAGTGTCAATTCATTAGCTTTTTGAGGCGATTAGTACTTAAAACCTATATACTAACAGCAACTCTGCTAAACTGGACATTTTTATTAGTACTGAGAGTCTTATAAAGGTCAGAAAGGTAATTTGGCTTGTTTGAATATGCACCCAAAAGTCTGGATGGTTATTTCAAGCTCATCTTAATGACTCCAATCTCTTGGGGATGCACAACTGAGTGTTTGAGAGCAAAAAAACAAGCTTTCAAGGTTTTCTGCTTCTTACTGGGAAGGCAGGATAGCATTGTAAGAAAGTCCACCCTTGTGGTACAGTATGACGTGCAATTGAATCACATCCCACTCAGAGAAGTGCAATGGCATGACAAAACAGGGAGAAAGGAGAAAGAGGAAAGAGAGGGGGATGCAGGAAATAGTTATGTAAGTGAGGAGGAAAAGCTATTCCAGACCTACCCTTTCACCTGGTGGACCGGGAGGGCCATCGCTGCCTGCGGTGCCCTGAAAAAAAACAAACAATTTGTTCAAAGGTGAAGCTTGATTTTCTTTGAGAAATAGTTTGCAGTAAATTGGGACATAGCATCTGACAATTACCTTAGGGCCTGGTTTTCCCGTAGGACCTCGTGGGCCTCTAGATCCCCGTGGACCCTGTGGATTTGAAGGACACATGCAACTGGTGATAATTATCATACAGGGCAGTCAGTCAGAGTCAGCCAGGCAGTGTTACACTAGATGTAAAATATACTGAGGTGGTAATGCAAGTCATGATTTTAAACAAACAAAAAAAGGTACACACCGTTGGTCCTCGCTGTCCCCTTGGACCTGGTTTGCCATGTAAACCCTGCCAATGAAAGTCCAAATAAATCATCTTAGCATGTGGCATTTGACTGGGAATGAAAGTGTTGCTGTTAAAATGGGCAGCGTGCAGTTCTCCTAGGACTAAATGCTATTTGACTTCCCATCGGCTCTGCATTTTAATTTAAATAAGCAAGTTTTTACTAAAACTGGCCATCTTGGGTTGTGCATGTAACTTATAGAATCATAGAATCATAGAACCATAGAGCTGGAAGAGACCTCAGAAGGTCATCAAGTCCATCCCCCTGCCCTAGGCAGGACCAATCCCAACTAAATCAACCCAGCCAGGGCTTTGTCAAGCCGACACATAAAAATCTCTAGGGATGGAGACTTCACTACTTCCCTAGGTAACCCATTCCAGTGCTTCACCACTCTCCTAGTGAAACAGTTTTTCCTAATATCCAACCTGGACCTCTCCCACCGCAACTTGAGACCATTGTTCCTTGTTCTGCCATCCGTCCCTACTGAGAACAGCCTTTCTCCAGTCTCTTTGGAACCTCCCTTCAGGAAGTTGAAGGCTGCTATCAAATCCCCCCTCACTCTTCGCTTCTGCAGACTAAACAGACCCAACTCCCTCAGCCTCTCCTCATAGGTCATATGCTCCAGCCCCCTAATCATTTTCGTTGCCCTCCACAGGACCCTCTCCAATGTGTCCACATCCTTTTGGTATGGGGGGCCCAGAACTGGACACAATACTCCAGATGTGGCCTCACAAGAGCCGAATAAAGGGGAATAATCACATCTCTGGATCTGCTGGCAATGCTCCTCCTAATGCAACCTAATATGTCATTAGTCTTCTTGGCTACAAGGGCACACTGTTGACTCATACTTCTACTGTAACATTAGATTCTGCCCTTGGCATCAGAGCATGTTAATGTTGCTGCATGGTCCCTTCACAGCTACAATTCTGGATCATCCTGTAAGAGGGTACATCACACTTCCTCTGAACAACTCCACTGGCTAAGAAGGGAAATTGCACTGGTAATCATCTCTTTATAGGAGGGAGCAGGGACCATACTGCATAATCCTCACACGTTGGCCCTTAATATGTATCTCCAATATATCTTTGATATGGAGAATCTATAGATCCCTTTCTTGAGGTGGACTAGGACTATAATGGATTCTAATGTGAAGAAGCTTTTTAATTCAAGGAGCAGTATGCTCCTGATAGGAAAAAGAAACACAATGGCTGTTACTTGTTAAAATCTACATTGTAAACCAAACAAAAAACAAGTTCCATTTTTAAAAGAGTGAAATGTGTATTCCATCTATTTTGTCATCATACAAAATACTATTTTAATACTATAATGCTGCTCAGGTTGTAAGCTCTTTGGGTATGTCTGCACAGCAAAGAAAAAACACATGTCTGGTCCATGCCAGCTGACTCAGGCTCAAAGAGCTTGGGCTACAGAGCTATTTCACTGCTGTGTAGACTTCTGGTTGTGGGTGGGAGCCTGGGATCTTGGAACCTGTGAGATGGGAGGGTCCCAGAGCCTGGGCTCCAACACAAGCCCAGAAATCTACACTGCAGTGAAATAGCCCTGTAGCCTTAGCCCACATCAGCTGGCACAGGACAGCATTGGGTGTCTAGTTGCTGGGTAGACATACTATGGGAGGCAGGGTCTTTTCATTGTGCCTACTGTGATTACCACAATGAATTTCTGATCCATGGTTAGGTCTTTAGACTACATTACTATTACTACTACCTGTAATAGATAAAAGCTCGATTCACTGGTCTAATTCAGAAGTCCATGATTAAATGCCTGGCTGAATTGAAGGTTTTCTTGAGTTTTCCAGACAGCAGTGCAGTGACCTTCCTTTTACCCCCTGCCCCTTTTTACTTCACTGCGGTTGGAGACTCTGCATATTGGCTTCTCTCCATGTGCTTCAAATAGTGAAGCAGAAAAATCTGACATTTTCATTCCACTTGATAAATATATGTTCTTCATCCTGCTTGCTATAATCTGATGAGTCACAATGCATAAGAAAATCCAAGTTAAATTCCCTTAAAGGTAAATTGCATGGTATCTAGATAAATCTAGCTAGCCCACTTTCAGTATGAACTGTTTCAGAAGATGAAACACACTCCCTAATGGACAATTATTGAATAAGCTACCTCATGAGAGAACTTCTACATAGCCTCAGATACCAAGTGGTTGAATTAACGTCTTGAAGCATGATGATTTATGTGTCATGCAGTTTGATCCTATTTTATGTAAGGCTATGTCTACACTACCAGGTTATTTTGAAATAATAACTCCCAAAATAACTATTTTGAAATAAGCTTATTCCTCTTTACAAGCAGGAGTTATTATTTTGAAACAACAGGCTGGGTAGTGTAAACACTTAGGGTTTGTCTAGACTACTGAGTTTTTTCGAAAAAAAAGTGGCCTTTTTTCGAAAAAACTTCACCTGCATCTAGACTGCCATTGCATTCTTTCAAAATGAAATTGAAAGAATGCAGCGGTATTTTCTAAATTGGTAAACCTACTTTTACCAGGGAGAACGCCTTTTGTCAAAAGAGCTCTTTTGGAAAAAGGCATTCTTTAAAGCAAACAGGGCTTTTTCGATAGAGAGCATCCAGATTGCCTGGGTGCTCTCTTTCAAAAAAGCAGATCGCTTTTTCTAAACCCTTGTGGCTGTCTAGATGATCACTTTCAAAAGAGGCTTTTTCGAAAGAGCTCTTTCCAAAAAGCTTCTTTCGAAAGAGGCTTGTAGTCTAGACGTACCCTTGCCTTGTTATTTCAAAATAAGAGGAGTTATTTTAAAATAACTCCTCAGTGTAGACATGACCTAATTGTGGATGTTCAATCTTATCCAGCTAAAGGTCCAATGCTATAATATCTCGATGTTCTCCTAAAACTTCTTGCCTCTATATCTTTTAGCAGAAAGCGCCACAGGCTATTTAAGCATTGTGTTAAAAAAAAGTATATCATACCCTTGCACCTTTCTCTCCATTAGCACCTGGGAATCCTGGAAAACCAGTGGAGCCCTGTATGAGAAATGAATACAAATATAATAAAATATCTACCATACCACCACAATACATTCAGTACCTACTCTAAAATTAAAGCACATCACCAAACTGATGCAAAATGTATATTGCATCTAGATTAATGGAAATAGTTTTTAAAGATGTCAGCTCTGGTGAATATTTGTAAATTAACTTACCATAATACTGCACATCCTGACTGCATTAAAAAGATCAACATGTGTAATGGCATTATTTTCAGAAACATCAATAAGAAAGTGTTTGACAAATCTCCAATTATAGTTAACAGTCGGAAAGAAAAGTTCATTAACCACCACTAGAAATGTTTATTAGATCATAACCAAGAGAGGTGAATTTTGGGAACTTGCCTTTGCTCAATCAGAGCAGCAGAACTAAAATCCTTTTGTAAATGCTATATCAGCATTCCCCCAAATCACTCTTAGGGTACGTCTACACTGAGGGCTAAAGCCAGGTTAAGATACGCAACTTCAGCAACATTAATTGCATAGCTGAAATCAAAGTACTTTAACTTGACTTTTGGCACTGTCCACACAGCAGGAAGTCAAAGGAAGAACACTCTTCCTTCGACTTCCCTTACTCTTCATGAAATCAGGGTTACAGAGGTTGGAGTAAGAAGCCCATTATTTCAAAATTATTTCAAAATAATGGGCTTGCTGTGTAGAGGCACACTCTGTTATTTTGAAATAAGCGAGCAGTGTAAACATAGCCTTGTCGGTCTTATTGCTCTTCTAGTCAGATATTTAAGAGGGCTGATTTGCACTTTTCTTTTCGAGTGGTTGTTATAGTGTATTCACATTCACATTTCATTGTCACAATATGACTAATATAAAGACCCCAGTTGTATCTGAGTTAGGTAACTCAACAGAAAGCATCTGTTTTAGGAGAACTCTCTTTACACACAGCACTGACATTCTAAAGGTGGTTGTGCAATGGGATTGCATACAACCCAGAACATAACATGGGCTATGTTTCAGGAAAAAGTCTTAAGTCTGGGATGATACTGTTTGCTGGTCCCTACCTTACACCGTTTCTCCATCATCCTCTGACAGAGCCCACCATGCCTTCTAACTTCAATAGCAATTGCATATATGTATTTATTTGAAGGATAGGCCCTACTATTTATTATGGATGCATCTTCTCCCACATATTTTCAGACACCCACATTTATATTAAAATATATATAATACCCCCACCAATGAGCTCTCAGATCAGCTTTAATACTGGAGGGTCTCTGCCAGGATGAGACAACATGCAGTGTGCAAAAAGCCCCAAATTTCCTAATCAGGAAAAATATTTAGGATGAGCTAACCACTTATGCTGTTCATTTACATGGAGACTGCACCTTTACCAACACTGGTCAGCAGGACTATTGTTCAAAGGAATAAGAGCTCCCCAAAAGAAACTCTTGCTAAGTGATGCCCCCCTCTTATCTTTCAAATGAAAATGATACGTATGTGCCAGTGTTATAACCACAGTTGATAGAGTTGTTCACTCTATTCATAAAAAGGCGACCATTGGACAATCACAAGCTGTTACTCTATGGAATGATGTTCACATAACAAACGTAGAGGTAAATAAGCTAATGGGTGCTCACAGTAATTAACCATTAACCATGGCACATTCGCTTTGACCTGCAATGGAAGAACCTAATAGTACACGGTTCACAGAGAGAATTTAGAAACTATAATGACCATCAGAAAAGATTTGTTAAACTTAGCTAATGAGCTATAAATATCACCATTCTCGCCACTCTTAATAAAATGTTACAAGGAGAATTAACATGAGCAACAAATTCAGCTGTTTTCTTATTTCTGCCATATCATTCTGGAGGATAATGCTGGCTTGTCAGCTGCCAATGCACTTTGCTGGGGGGAGAGGGGATGTGACTCGGGGCTGGAAAAGACCACCGACTTGATACAACCTGTTTTCAAGTTACTGAAGATTAAAAATCACAGGCATGTTTGATTTGGCCTGTCAATTGGGTAGTACAGGCCATATTCTGTTCAATTCCCTGCTGGATAGATCATTCATCTCTGTATACACAACATTTTAGTGTGTTTTTATTTTTATTGGTTTAGAAACAGGTAAACAGCTAGCTAAAACTGGCCATTCTATTTGTAGCATCAATGATTATTATTTTATCTTTGTTTTTAAGTTCTTCATGGTTTTCTTTTACTATCCTTATTTATGACACGGCATTCCATTTACCCACCAAGTTTTCTTTTTTGGTCAGATAGCCCCAGTGATGATGGTTTCAGTGAACAGAGAAAGAAGGAATTTCTTGTTTGAATTGTTTTCACCAGTTGTGAATTAAGTTGTGTGTAAAACTTGAACAAAGTCTAATTTATTATGAAGGCCCAAGTTTTCCATTAAAAATGTGTGTTATAGTACAAGAGACGTTAGTACAGAAATTAGTATGAGAGGTTTAGCTATATATATTTAATATATACAGGCTGCACCTCCAATAACCTGCACTCTCGGGTCCGGCAACATCCCTAGTCCTGCCAGACCATGGATGTTCCTGGACCAGAGAGCCCTGGGAGCCTAGTGGCAGGAGGGCCAGCATCTAGTAGTGGGGCTGGGGTCAATGCCTGTGGCAATAGAGCCAGGACCAGAGCCTGCAGCAGCACAGCCAGGGCTAGCAGCCCAGCAGGCAGTCTTGCCAGGGTCAGGGGGCAGAGGGGCCAGAAGCCTGGCCAGAACCGGTGGTAGTGGGGCTATAGGCAGAGGGCCTGGCTGGGGCAGAAACGGAGCCAGCATTGCTGATGGGTGGCAGGCTGGGGGGCTGGTACCAGGGACCACCCCTAGTCCAGGAAATTCTCTTGTTCGGGACTGGTCAAGTCCCGAGGGTGCTGGACCAGAGAGATCCAACCTGTACAGTATTTACTACAACCAAACTGATGAGGACTGGATTTGAGAAAATATAGTGAAATTCTCTTATACTGGTACCTGTGCATAAGAACTGCACACAGAAGCACGTTCATACAAGGTGAATAAGTGGTAGAAAAAAAATCACTTTGAACCATCTACTGACTACTGCGACAGGACTTCTTATTTCCTTTAGACAACCATTATAGATTGCGTGCACTTCTCATTCTGTCATCCTTTTTAATGCAAATTTTAACAAAACTTTGGGTAGAAAAACATGCTATCCAAGATTAATAAGGCTGGCCAAATAGGCCCTGAGTGATTTGATGCAGTGTAGCAGTCAATACTCTTTCTAATCCAGTTGCCTACATTTCATAGAATAGCCAACAGTGAATATAGTTTAAATTATATTCAGTTTTAACCGAAGATAGATGAATACTTAAATTAACGAAATTCCCAATGTCTATTTTGCAAAAATCCACCAATTTTCTTTGAAGTGTTCATCTTTTTTATTCTTAATACTGAATAATGTAAAACCTCTTTGATCTTAGACACTTCAAAAGAGTTCTGAAGTAAAGTAGAACAAAAAGGAAGACTGAAATCTCAGACATTAAGTTAAAAGGCAGAAGCAAGAAAATATCTCTTCATCAAGAATATTCACCTTGATAAACACTTTCCTTAGACTGCTAGAGCCTACTGCATTAACACCAAGTATTCAATGAATAAATGCTCATAAGAGAGTTTACTTAGCAGAAACACAGAGCCCAATTGTAGGCTATAGACATAACAACACTTCAGTAAGTTACCCAGAAAGTGTTATAGCTGCCAAAAAAAATCACCCATTCAAATTTGGAAGTACAGATCCCATGGTTCTCAGACTATGGGGTGAACCTCCCCGGGGAGATGTGGAAATATGTCAAGGGAGGTCCGCCTGTGGTGCATGTTTTTTTTAAGAGCTCTTGCTATCAGCCCTAGGTGCCTGGGGCTTATAAATGTATTTGTATGTATGTGTGTGTGTGGGTAGGGTGTAAAGTACGACAGACACACAGAAAGGGGGACGATCAAATAAGTTTGAGAATCACTGAACTAGAGAAAAGTTTTACTGAGATGACATTCGGTCTTGCTAAAGGGATAGGAGCTTTTCATTTATTGTACTATGAATTCCCAGCTGTCTCATCTTTGACACATCTGAAGGTGAGATGTAGAGAGGGACTTTCACAGACACTAGGAAATGTCACTGACATTTTTAACATTCTTATTCCTGCCTAGTCTGAATAGGATTTTTTTAAATAAATCTTTCTAATGTTTGGTTAATCTACACTATGCCACTTTGCAAAGCTACATTAAACTAATCATTTTAAAAATGCAAATTACCATTATTTAGTCATAATAAAGAATTTAGAAACCAAACCAGCTAACACTGATACTTTCTAGTGGCAATACAGTCCACATGATACATGAAGGAGGGAAAACTGCAAAACAAACAAAAGAGGGAATTGTGGACAGAAAATAGGGCATTAACTCAGGAGAAAGAACATAGTTAAGCATTCTGGTTATAGGAATGTCAAGACATCAGTCACCCAACACAACAGAAGCAAAGGAAAAAATATAAAAAAAACTGTAGAAGACAGTATTGTAAGAATGCAACTCATGTCCCTCATGGCCACACACCTAAAAGTGTGTTGGAGATCATAGATGGCTCTTTCTATAGCAAGTGGAAGATAGCAGACACATAGTAGTGAGAGTCTACAAACTGGATCTGGGTCCTCAAACCATATGGAAAATTCCTATGCACATCAGTGTGACTTCTCTGGGCTATATATGGCTTTTAGTCTTAACGAAGCAGAAGTATCAGCAGTTGACTCTCTTTCAACAGTCTATGATGTGCGTAATATATGGCTGCCACAGATATATAATGCAAATAAGATTGACAGGGGCTTAGAAGTTATATGATTGAGGGAAGGGAAAACAGTGGTCCTTAATAAATAACTGTTATGTATTTAAAACTTTTTTAATATACATTTAAACATTATGGTTAGGAAAGCAAGAGTGAGAAACAACTTGATGTTTGGATGCCTGTGTCCTCCTCCCTTAAACATAAAACTAACAGAACAGCAGCCGTTGTGGCTAATTTGTCCACAGCATACCCATTCTTGGGTTCCATAAATCAAACTAACTCATTTACCTTTGGACCTTGTCTTCCTGGATATCCTGGCAGTCCTGGGACCCCAAGTTTACCCTGAAATTTAAAAAAAGATGTTTCTAATAGTTCTTAGTAGTTCTATCATAACTTTATATAGAGTTTGTTTTCCTCCATAACACACACAATCAATTTTTTATTAATTTTTTCTTCACACTTCACCTATTTGCTTCCTGAGAATTGGCCAACTAGCTTTCTTTCCAAAACTTTAGTTCCAAGGATGAAATCCTAAAACCGGTGAAATGGATAACATTTTGCCATTGACTTCAATGAACCCAATATTTTACCACAACACTCTTCCAACATAGTAGTATAGTGTCAGCAGCAACAAAACAACAACACATTTTTTAACACAAAAGGCAGCTCCCATAAAAGCTCAATTAGTGCACTTGATGTGGCACCATACTATAGCTAATTTGTTTTCTTTATCTATAATCTCCATGAAAACAGGTTGACATTTGAAGATCAGGCTGCACAGGCTGTCCTAAAGAGTTCTAACCTATATCAGAAAACATCACTGAAAATCAAACCCCAAGAATAATCCAATATCACACAATATCTAGTGTGGTTAGAGAAATATGGCCATCTTCTCCTCATCAAACAGGAAAATAGGCTGAGTACATTGATGCTACTGATGTTACTAATTCCACCGCCTGAAGTTGAAAGGGGGAACAATGCTGCATTCAGATCTCATAATGTAGGTCCCACACTATAGTCTTGGGTGATGAAACAAAAGCAAGTATGCTAATTTGTTATTTTCAAAAAATAAGGAAAGGCTGTTCTGATTTCTAAGAGCCCAAGCCACTGTAGAAGAATTTGGGTATTGTAAAAATATAGTATTCCAGACCATCATGTTGTTGAAGTGGCCTCCACAGAAAAGATATGTGAATGGAACATAATCTTGTACTCTAGCAATAATCTGGGATAGTGAAAAAAACAAGGGAGAGCCCCTACATGGACAGTGGTATTTGGCAAAATAAAGATGTGTTCTTAAAAAATAAAACAGATGAATGAAGATGCAGAATATAACTCATGTTTCTGAAAGCTTGTTTGTACCTGGCAGGAGATATTATTAAAGAAGAATTCAGCCATTTATAAAGATAACAACCACACTGACTTTCCCCATCAGCCAATTGAAAGAATTAGAACTAATTAAAGTAACATCCCCTAAAATAAAAGTTTCACAGCATGACATTGCATCACACCCTGATAAATTCAGTGGGATCCCCCGATTTCAATGGGAATATGGACCAAGCTGACTATTTCAAGCCTATTTGGTGACAATGTCCTTTATGCTCATTTCCTCTTTCTTCAATATGCACTGGCATTATTTGAGCAAATCCAGCCCCTTCCTCCTTGAGTGTGGAGGGTTCCCACATGAAAATGGCCACATAAAAGTAGGGAACACAGAAGAATCAAAGTGATCTTCAGGATGTTGTGGAGCTATTCAGGGCTGGTCACCTTCTCTATGGTCTGGACCTCCCAGTGAGTAGTAGAGGACAGGGCATGGATTGCTGCTGTTATATGGATCTTCCTTCTCTCCCACCCTCTTGTTGATGTGTGAAGATGTTAGGGTCATAGAGGCAATTCCAACTATTAGACTGCAGGAACCTTCGCAGAGCAATTCTGCAACTGACCCATATCATGAAGATCGATGAGCAGTCTCCTCCAACCCATTGCTCATTGGCTCAGCCTGGGCTGGACATTTGACTCAGATTATGAAATATGAGGAGTTACAAATGGGAATAATGGGAATAATCTGGATCAAATGTTTCAGAGGCTCATCTAAACTAAGCCAATTTAACTCATAGTTCTGTCACTAGTCTCCTGGTATTTGGTATACTTCTTAAAGCTCCAGCTACTGAAATCAAGAAGATTATGGGAAAATCTCAACTTTCCTGCAGGTGGGAGGAAACTGGACAACATTTAAAGCTCAAAATCCAGAATGCAATTGAATAGAAGCTTACATTAGTTACATTTTAAAATCTTATTATTTAAAACCCATCTCGTGATTTTTTTAATTGTATTTTGAATATTTGGGGTTTGGCTACACTGAAAAAACTCTTTAAACTGTACATTCATTTGGAAATATCATGTCAGCAATACACTTTCCTATATTTTCTCCAGATCAGATATGGTCTAGGAATATCCTATTTTGTAATATTTCAGTACTCTCAGTCCTGGCTGAAAACAGAAAATGCAGAGTTCAGAAATTATATAAAAGAAGCTAACTAAAGAGTCAGTTATGGTTTGGAAAAAAAAGTTCTTATCAATTCTTATTTTAATAGAACTTGTTCACTGATCCAGTTACCATAGAATACAATGTGATATTACAATTGTAATTGTGTTTCATTCATCCAGGATAATAGTTCTAGACTTCTTTTGTTATATGTTCTTTGATTCATGACCTTGTTATCCACTGGCAGGGCATTCTGCAACATTTTGGGAAACATTAATTCATAAATAACTCCCAATAGTTAAATAAAATGAAAAATAACTCTTCTTGGAATGAGTGAACCAACTTTTAAGGTGAGTTATTTGATGATAGCTTATGAATGATTCCAGTATCAAATCATAAATGTAACCTTTCCTGAACTTCTAGTATAAATCATTATGAAGAGTAATGTTATGTTTGTGACAAGAAGTAACTTATAATGAAAGTTCTACTATTCAAAAGTTCTACTATTTCTACAATATGCTACTTCCTTTTTAGTTCCTTCTGCTGAAACTCTAGTCCATGATCCTGATCCTCTCTCTTTATATCAAACATCTATATACTCCTTTATATATGTTTAAATGCTGTATAGACTTTATTTTTATTAGACATTTTGCCCCACAGGATAAAGAGGAACTGACCACAGAATTGAAATTTAATGATAACTTAAATACAAGTGATCATGATATGATGACATTTATAATGTACAAGTGACTAAAGTATAGATATCTCTCTCAGGTCAATTTCAAAGATAACAAAAAAAACCCAATTATGAGCCAAATCAGCTGTGAGGAGGAATTTAATAAGATAAACTGAATTATAAATTGTAAAAATTTAGGAATGTCTTACTATTTGCCCCAAAAGCCTCAATAGCATACCTGAGGAAGAAGGCTGCACTGATTTAAAAAAAAACTAATCTGGTTTAGAGGAGGAGTTAAGACATCTATAAAAATAATAAATGGAAGACAGTGAAAGCAATCATAAATATAAATCAAAAGTTAAGAATTGTAGAAAATTGGTAAGGGAAGCAGAGAGACACAAAGAGAAATCTATAGGTAGAAGAGTTAAGGTAAATAAGGAGTTTTTAAAATATAAATTTGGAACAAAAATAATCCTGACAATGGCATAGATCCATTATTAAATGATAATGGTAGAATTATCAATAATAATTCAGGAAAAAAGCAGAAGTATTAAATAAATATTTCTGTTCTATTCCTGGATCAAAAACAGATGCTATAGTCTCATTATATGGTGATTATAACACTCTTTCTAGTCCAAAAGTATCTCTGGGAGATGTTAAACAACAGCTATTACATTTAAGCATTTTAAAATAAGCAGGTCCGGGTAACTTGCATTCTAGAGTTTTAAAAGAGCTGGCTGATGAGCTAGCTGGACATTATTGCTGATTTCCAATAAGTCTCGAAACACTGGGAAAATTCCAAAAGAAAGCAAATGTCATGCTAACTTTGGGATGGTAAAAGGGATGATATGGGAAATTATATGACTCTCAACCTTATAACATCAATCCTGAGAAAAATAATGGAGTGGATGATACAGGATTGATTAGTAAAGAATTAATGGAGGATGAGGTAATTAACATAAATCAATATGGGTTTATGTAAAATAGATCCTATAACAATAATTTAAACTTTTATGACATTACAGGTTTGGTTGATAAAGGTTATAGTGATATTGTAATATACTTAGACTTCTATACATTGTATGACTTGGGACTTTACAACATTTTGATTTAAAACTAGAAAAATATAAAATTAACATACCATCTCAGAGAACTGGAAGGGACCTTGAGAGGTCATCAAGTTCAGTCCCCTGCCCTTACAGCAGGACCAAGTACCATCCCTGAAAGATTTGCCCCAGATCCCTATACGGCCCCCTCAAGGATTGAACTCACAACCCTGGGTTTAGCAGGCCAATGTTCAAACCACTGAACATATTAAATGGATTCAAGCTGGCTAAATGATAGATCTCAAAATGTAATTATAAATGGGTAATGGTCATCAAGCTAATGTATAGAAGTCTTCTGGAAACAGGTATCAGTTCTTGGTCCTATGCTATTTAATGTTTTTATCAATGAACTGGGGAACGAAAAACAAAGCCATCACTGATAAAATTTGCAGATTACCCAAAAAATGGGAGAGTGGTAAATAATGTACATGACAAGTCACTGATTCAGAACTATCTGGAACACTTGGTAAAACGGAAGCAAGCAAACAACATGCATTTAAACATAGATAAATATATGTGTAAACATTTGGGAACAAAGAATGTGGGCCAAACTTACAGGATGGGGGGTCTCTATCCTGGGAAATAATGCTGAAAATTATTGGGGGTCATGGTGGATAAATATGAGCCCCTAGTGCAATGCTGTCGCCAAAAGAGAAAATGTGATCTTGGGAAGCATGAACAGGAAAATCATGAGTTGGAGTGGAGAGGTTATTTTACATCTGTATTGGTGACCTCTGCTGAAATACTGAGTCCAGTTCCGGTTCCACAATTCAAGAAGAATATTAGTAAATTGGAGTGGGTTCAAAGAAAACCAAGAGAATGAGTAAACGATTAGAAAATGTGCTATAATAATAGATACAAGGAGTTCAATTTACTTAGCTTCAGAAAAAGAAGATTAGGGGGTGACTTGATTACAGTCTGTAAGTATCTACATGGGAACAAATTCTAATAATGGGCCCTTCAAGATAGCAGAGAAAGGCATAAACCAATCCAAAGGCTGGGAGTAAAAGCTAGATAAATTCCAACTGGAAATAAGTCATATATTTTCAGCTGTGAGGGTAATTAACCATTGGAACAATTTACCAAGGATTATGGTGAATTTTGCATCTCTGGCAATTATTAAGATTAGAATTATTTTGAGGAAGTTTTATGGACACTGTTATACAGGAGGAACAGACTAAATGATCTCAAAGGGTCCTATGATCTAATCCTCACATCAGGCCTAAGAGGTTCCAGGGTTAAGTACTATTACTTCCATTGCAAAGATAGAGAAACAGACATGGAAATGTGATATGACTTTCTTAATGCCATGCTGAGATAAAGTCAGGATTAAAATTAGAGAGAGTCAAAATAACTTTGACAAAACCATTTTCCATCAGAAAATACAGTTCCATCAAAACTGAAACATTTCTCAAAATTTCATCGAGCCTGTCAAAGTTTCATTTTTTGAAAAATAGTTGTCTTGAGTGATAGGTTTTAAAACCGTTGAAATGAGCCATTTTGATATTTTTAAACAAAACACTTAGATTTTTATTTTTGGAAGGGCTTTTCATTTTGACTGTGTGTGTGTATATATATAAATAAGTTAGAATCAAATCAAAACATTTTTACTTCAACAAAATGAAACACAATCCAGTGAACATCGAATGAATAAAATGAGGTTTTTTCTTTTGTGGAGAAATTTGAAATTTGGGGGGTTTGTTCCAATCTAGAATGACTCCAGTGTTTAAAATCTCACAATCCTCTATGAAACATTTTCCATGCTCCCCACAGCTCAGATGATTCCAACCTATATCTTCATCCCCAGGAGCACTGATGAGCAAGAGCAAAGGGAGCAGTTGCCCTAGGGCCCAGCAATTTAAAAGGGCCCGAGGCTCTGGGTCCTTTAAATTGCTTCCAGAGCTCTGTACATTATGGAGGCTGGCTGGTGGAGGCACAGCACAGTCTGGGCAGTGCTGATGGTTGGCTACCCATAGCCCCATCCCTTCTGCCCGAGATTCTGCCCCTTTAAAGGCCTAGAGCAAGCTCCCTGACCCCTCAGGGCCCAGCAAAGTCTGTTGCCGGCCCTGCTCATCCCCCCTACTTCTCTTCTACCATAAGCTCCCTTCTTTTATTCTCTTATTTGTTATCTCTCTCCTGCCCCTGGCTACCCAAAACACTGCATTGAAATCATCTTCCTTTATTGCCAATTCAACCTTTTATACATCAAGCCTTCGATTTTACCTTCAAATCTCTTCTCCAGCTTCCTGTCTCTCTTTCCGTATACAGTTCAAGATCATTGTTCTCATTTTCAAGTGTCCTTGTTTTTCACTATGTTTTTGAATGCCCCCCAGATTGTTCACTTTTCCTTCTTAGTAGCATCTTTCCTTTCTCTCCTTCTGCCACTCCTGAATTTGTGGTTTTTGTCACAATATTCCTTTATTAAAAACAAAACTTCTCTCTGCCCATTCATCAAGTAATTTCTGCTCCTTCAGACCTTCTGTGTAGCCTTTCAATGCCAAACTGCTCTCCAGCACTGTCTTCATCATTTTTGATGTCAAGTTATTTTCTTTGACTCATATTTGTCTTTGTTTGATTAGACTGTAATCAATTCCGGAAAGGGCTTTGTTGTCTTATGGGTCCGGATGTATTATTCATTTCTATGTATAGTTACCAAATAATAATTTCCATTATTTGTGTAGTGTGTGAGATCATGTTAGTGGCTGCCCTCAGCAGCCATAACAACCTACCATGCTCTAGCAGCTAAAGGAGCTACTTTCAACAGTAACAGCCTTTGCACCTGAAGATCCTAGTTTGATCCCCATTATAAGGTAATATTTCTTTACATTAGTAGTTGGTTACTAACCTTTTCACCAGCCTGCCCAGCACCACCTGGATCCCCTGATGGACCTGCTCGACCTTTTGGACCTTCAGGGCCATCTTCTCCTCGTGGGCCCAGCGGGCCAACTTCACCCTAAAGTTCAATATGGTGTAAATACAGAGCTACTGCATATGTTCATAACAATGCACTGTTTGCAATAGCAGTACACCTCAAGACTTATTTTATAAAAGAAACCATTACTTGAAAACAAATGTAAATGAAGATCAGAACTTGGAATCATTGTGTAAGTGCAGAGACATCTGAATTAGACAACTTCTGAATGGGTTCTGTACATCTTCTCACAAGATGCACACACAAACATGCTGCTGCAGCTCTTGATGGTTATTTCTGCTAGTAACAGAACTCAAGTTATAGGGGCTAGACAGGGTCTGTGCATGGGAGTACATAAACCCAGGACAAGGCTATATGTTGGAGGATAGGTGTGGCCCACTGTGAAATATTGTTACACCATCTGCCCTGCATCAACCAGAATCTGGCCTTGGAGGACTACTCTAGTTACAGTACATCAGACGTTCAGTGGAATTAGTGTAAAAATACAGATGTCTGGATAAATAATTATTCTGCTGGTCATAACGAGTAGTCCTGTGGCACCTTAGAGACTAATCAAAATATATATAGTATCATGAGGTTTTGTGGGCAAAACCCACTTCTTCAGCTGATATTAACTTAAAATCACAAAATCTGAGGCCAGAACCTTAGCTGGCATAAACTGATGAGCTCCACTGCTGTCAATAGAGTTATGCTGATTCCCACCGTGTAAGGATTGACCCCAAATCTAATGAACGAATGAACTAACTAACTAACTAACTGCCCAAATAAATAAATACATAAATAAATATACCAGATTTAAAATTTAATTATAAATAAATTTGAGTGATTTTCACAGGCTAACAGTTGTAATTTCTAGGTACTATAACTTCCTATATAAATACTTACTCTGTCACCTTTAAGGCCCATGTCACCTTTAAATCCTGGGAAACCATCTTCACCCTAAAGAACACACAAAGTAAGGAAAAATGTGTCCATTAACAGAGATACTTCTACAAATGGAATTAAAACATTAGGTAGCCTGGGTGGATGAGCATAATAAATGCACAGCAGCAGTAACTTCATTTAATTTATAATTTGGTATGTCCAATGGTTTCATTATGGCAGATACTACATCCAAACAATATATAGCTTACTCAACTACACTGAATCTTGGAACAAAGTTGTTAATAATGGGGAAATTCTCTTAGACTGCCATGAATTTCTGAATATTTTATGAACTCCTCTATAGAAGACATATACATTAGAAGTAACCTTCTGCATTAAATTCCATCCTTATACATTAAATTTTTTATTCTGTTTACATTTACACTGATAAGGTCTTTATCCTTTTTCATAATTGATTGATACAGTGATATCAATAGAATTAATGGATATATTCCTGATTTGCACCAGTGTAACTGAGAGCGGTTTGTAGCCGACAAAGCCTAAATCACTTTCTTTGTACAACTACCGTTCGTACATTAAGGCCATAAAAGATTTCTGTAAGTACATTTTTAGGTGCTGTTCCTCAGCATTGGGGATAGAATCTCTCTCTTTCTCTCTCTCTCTCTCCTGAATGAATTTGTAGCAAAGCGGTTCCCTATATAATGCAAATGTGTTTCAGGTGAGGCTGAGTTGGGGCTGTCAGTCTGACATGAATGACAATGTGCTCTGGTTGTTGCTAATAATGCATTGTACTTCATCCCTAGTGGGTTGCACTCCTATATCCAGATAAGTTTTTTTTCTTTTCTCCTACCAACCACTGACACTTGTCATGGGCCAGAAACCTAAAACCATGGTACCATTTTTAGTCCATCCAATAATTGAAGAATTATTTCTAGCAGTATTGTACGCGAAGAAAGTTTTTCCATATTTTTGGGAAATGGTTCAAGAGAAACATGCCATGATAAGACAGCACTTTAATTTGCATACAAAACTGACAAGTAAGGACAAATTTCGTTTTTCAATAGATTGTAAGCTTTTTGCACAAAGCATGAGGTGTAGTAGCACATCATAATTCATGGAAAAGACATTTTAGGAATAGGTTTAGGTAACTGACAGATTGTCTTTGTTTTGGGTGATAGTGGATCACTCTGTAATTCAAACATTAAAATTCCAGAGTAACAAATACCTATGTATTAAGATTTAAAGAGAGGAGTTTACCATACAGAGCATTCAAAACATGAAAAAGACTTTAGTTATGAGCTACTCAATTATATCCCTGGCCAATAATGTTGTCCAAATAAATAAGGACATCTGGCATACCCACAAGGATTAAACACTATGCCTATCACAGATCAAAAAGTTACAAAATGAATGGAAACTTTTCACCTTTCACGGTAAGGTCCCAGCTAGAGGAATTTGATCTTTGTTCAGCTTGGAGGAAAGAGTGAATCCATGAACTAGAGAGAGTGAATCCATGAACTAATGTGCCAAGCCCCTACTCTGTATGTAACAAAATACAAAACAGAGTTCCATTCAGAGTGCATTGCTCAATACAAAGCCACAGCTCCCCTGCCAGTTTTGGGACCATATGAAATCAATAATGGTATGCCAAATCACTGTCAATTTAGAGGTAAGCACTAATATTTTGTGTCATACAGCAGCTACTGTTAAACAACAGTTAGTATCATAGAGGATGCTAGGCAGTCTCTGATGTCATGAGGTCTTTAATGTCCAAAGCTACCATTTTTAAAGTGCTATTCAAAGAATACAATGAACTACTACTATAAGTTGTTTTTCTCAACTTATATTTATTTATGGAGATACAGCTATATCATTATTTATCAATATAGAAAAGTGTATTTTTTTTCTTATTGCATGTTTGCTTTATTTTGAATAACAGCTCATGTTTATATAAGGCTTGGTCATGAAGTGAGGAAAGTTGCTATGATGAACAAAATGTGCTGTCACTGAAGAACAGTGAGAAGGATCATCTTCTGCCTACTTTGAGAGCAGCCCTCTCAGGGATTTGCTCCTGCAGGGAGATCTCCAGCACTGATATCAAAGGCAGTTTTGCAAAAGCAAACTCTCAGTCTTGAAATAAAAATGTACACACTGTGGCTATAGAGCAGTAGGGCAGGATATGTGAGGCGGTTGTTTGAACTGCAGTTTTTGGACAGACTGACTCTAAAACTTGTGTGTCCACCCCAGAAGACTTATCCCAGTGCAGGGATTCTCCAGTGGGCTAAACAAGTTCCACTTTCTGCTGTAAGAACACTGAGGAAAGATGGTAGGGCTAGGATACACCTGTTACAATGCCTGGCTGGGGGTTTGGCTCCAGGGAGCTATTAGAGGGCAATGGAGGTTGCAGATGCCAGGGTGTGCTCTAAATTCATGCCAGGGGACTGGCCCAATGCATAGCAGCAGCTGATGTGGGGGAATGCAAAGATGAGTTTTCATCACATTTGCACATACATTCACTACTGGTGCAGTGCACATTTTTGCCATAGCAAAGTATCTGGCCTACTGTTTGCATTTCCAGACACTGGAAAGCCTGGAAGCCAATGGAAGGTTTGAGTCTATAAGAAATACAGAATCTAGTCTATAGTATGAATGACAGTAGTAAAAAGAATCCACAGTTGTCACTGGTGAATATATAAGAACATAAGAACATAAGAACGGCCGTAGCGGGTCAGACCAAAGGTCCATCTATCCCAGTATCCTGTCTGCCGACAGTGGCCAGCACCAGGTGCCCCAGAGGGGGTGGACCGAAGACAATGATCAAGCGATTTGTCTCCTGCCATCCCTCTCCAGCCTCTGACAAACAGAGGCCAAGGACACCATTTTATCCCTGGCTAATAGCCTTTTATGGACCTAACCTCCATGAAATTATCTAGCTTCTCTTTAAACTCTGTTATAGTCCTAGCCTTCACAGCCTCCTCTGGCAAGGAGTTCCACATGCTGACTACACGCTGTGTGAAGAAGAACTTTCTTTTATTAGTTTTAAACCTGCTACCCATTAATTTCATTTGGTGTCCTCTAGTTCTTCTATTTAGGAACTAATAAATAACTTTTCTTTATCAGCCCTCTCCACACCACTCATGATTTTATACACCTCTATCATATCCCCCCTCAGTCTCCTCTTTTCTAAACTGAAAAGTCCCAGTCGCTTTAACCTCTCCTCATATGGGACCCGTTCCAAACCCCTAATCATTTTAGTTGCCCTTTTCTGAACCCTTTCCAAGGCCAAAATATCTTTTTTGAGGTGAGGAGACCACATCTGTACACAGTATTCAAGATGTGGGCGTACCATAGTTTTATACAGGGGCAGTAAGATATTCTGGGTCTTATTTTCTACCCCTTTCTTAATAATTCCTAGCATCCTATTTGCCTTTTTGACCGCCGCTGCACACTGTGTGGAAGTTTTCAGAGAACTGTCCACGATAACTCCAAGATCTCTTTCCTGATTTGTCGTAGCCAAATTAGCCCCCATCATACTGTACGTATGTACCATATACTGTACGTATGTACTATATACGTATGTACTATATACATACTGTACTATATCACTCAGGTGCATTGGATGTGACAAGCTTCTAGGGATGCACTATATTGTCAGTGGGGGAAAGAGGGAAGGCTAATTCTCTACAGTCTTGCACTTGTGTGTGATCAGTTACACTTGTGCAGAGCGGGTGCAAAATGCTATTGTTCCGATCAACCCTATTGACATCTATTTTGCACAGATGTCAATAGCTATGCAAGCTGCAGGGCAGTGGAGAATCAGGCCTGGTATGTTCCATGTGGAAGGTGAAATGAAACCACTGTTATCTGAGAACAACACTGTGTGAGGGAAGGAAATAAAAGATGTAGCATTTAAACAAAGGAGACCTCTCCCCTGCTTCTTCTTTACCAGAACACAGAAGAACACTTTTTAAACAAAAGGAAGTCCAATTCTATGTTTACCTTTTCACCTTTGGAGCCCTTAAGGCCACGGACACCATCGGCTCCCTGTAGAAAACAAAGTGAAAATTCCTCACTGTACGTTACCAAAACCTTTCAAATATACAGGTTTTTTTTAAAAATGTACCATACCTTTACACCACGAGGACCAGGATAGCCAATTGGACCCTGAGGACCTGGAGGTCCCTAAAATACAATGGATTAGAAAAACTCTGTATGTTAGTCAGTTAACAAATAGCTTTCTGAGTGCAATCCACTTTCGTTAACTATACCACAAGTAGTCTAAAGGAAGACATTGAAATAATATTGGACAAACAGGGTTTTCTGGTTGACTTCCCTAAGAAAAGTTATGGACATATAAAAGTGTTTTCAAATTTTCTGTGGATCTATTTATAGTTTTGCTGTGGATTTATATTTTATCATTTTATTTTATAATTTCAAATGAAAGGGAGGTACTAAAACATCAACACACAATATAAATAATCTGAAATTATGTTCATATTGAAAATATAAGGAGATCAAATGGATATATGGTACAAGATGTCCACACAGTGCAGAAGCTATGTATTAGCTATAAAGACATGAGTATGTAACTCTACCAACACTTCCCCATCATTAAAAAAAATCACAAGTTTACATTCTGTGCCATACACTGCTCTCATATAAGCATCTGCTATTCTCATATATAAAGATACTTCAAAATTTGACTCTAATTTTGAGTGTTTGTATTTTCCTTAAAGAAATCAAAGGAAAAGATGCCACTATTAAGATTGTATATTACTTTACTCTGTTGTCTTCAGTAGGACTACTTTGGAAGTACTGTTATTCAGCATGAGGAAGAATCTCAGAATCTGACCCTAATATGACAGAGCTTTATAAACCCTTTAAATCAGTGGTCTCCAAACTTTTTAAGTGCAAGATCACTTTTCCAATTTAAGTCAATCCAGGATGTACTTCAAACCCTAATACCGTAATCCTACCTCCTTCCCTACCCTTCTCCAAGGTCCCACCCTGTGGAGATGGGGGGAAGGAAACACCCTGACATCAGGGCCCCCTTTTTTGCCTCCCCCAGTCTGAACAGCAAACTGAAGCCCCCGGGGGGCAGCTCCAAGGCAATGGCCGGGAGCAGCACAGCAGAGAGGGGAAGGGTGGCTGAAGTGCTCGAGCTCCAAGCCAAAACGGTCAGGATCACCTGTCACACGCTCCAAGATCTACCTGTAGATCCTGATCTACTGGTTGGTGACCACTGCTTTAAATGTTTCATTTCCATTGACATTGACTTGCTGAAAGTACCTGAAAAACTCATAATGTGTATGTTTTGAAGTGTACCTCTCCTAACAGAACTTCTCAATAGTCTGTGCAGATAGCATATACTATAAAACTCCAAACTCCAAGAAACTGCAAGTTATCTGTCTGCAGCATGTTACAGTTTATTATAGCCAGCCGAGACTTGAATAAACATAAATACACAGTGTGCCCTGTTAAAGTAAAACTGCTTGTGGAGTTCGCAGACTGGCAGTTAATAAATATGATTGTCAGCACAGACATGATATGAATGTGTCATGCATTTTCTATCATTTATGTTCCCAATAGTTTTTAAAGCAACAGATTATTACATGGTTGACAAATTTACCAAATAAACAAATAAAATTGAACAGATACATGTTTATAGAAAAGTTTTGAAACTTACCAAAGCACCTTTCTCTCCAGACTGACCCTCTTTGCCAGGGTGACCCTGATTACAGAAAGATAAATACATGTAGGAAAATACCCACTTTGTGGGGAAAAAATCCCAATTCATTATACAAATAAATTGGTTTTAAATTATTGAATATAATCGTGACCTCAAATCCAGCCCTGTTTCTGAACTACGAAATGAAAAGTACACCTTTATATTTGAAGAGAGATTTACTGATTTAGTATAGATCTAGTTTGCATAACAAAGAGACATCTGGACAGTAGTTGTATTGATGTGAATGAATTAACCAAGAGCTTGATCACATCCAGTTAATATTTCAAAAGCAAGAGTCTTTTAATCAAATATACACTTAGATTTGAGTTTTATATATTTTGAAACAACTCTCAATCCCTAAAGCATTTAAAAAGTTTTAAAAGTTTACAGGAGTTTTCTGAGAAGCCAATGAAGAGATTGATCTAGTCTCATTCATGGCATTAATTAAATGTTTTTCTTTTAAATAATGACCTACTGGTTAAATTGTATATCATTATAGTTTTATATAAAACTCCCACTAGATATGCAGCCCAAGAATTAAGCTTTTGAGAGATGCCAGTCACTCAAATGATTAATTCTTCACTGTATTCCCAGTGGGAGACAGGATTATAGTTTATCTATCACCCAAATTTACACCAAAGTGATATTAAAAATACTAACAATTAGTAATATTAGTAAAATTAGTAAAAATACTAATGGCAGATTATCATATGAGGAAATGAACAAGTAACCCTTTTCTACTTTGTGTAGATCCAGTCTTATTTAAAGATAAAACTTTAATTTTGCTGAGCATGTAGCCATTTCTTAAATATTCATTTTGCTGGCATTAACTTCCAAAAGTATTTTCAGTTATGTCAAATTATATCCTTTTTTCATATGCCTGCCAATCCTTAAATGATAAACCTAATTTTTATGTTTAGCTTGCTAGCTGATAATAGTAATTGTAACATGCTATTAATTAATGTTATGTATAACACTTATCTATCTAGGCACTCTGGGATAATGTTGAGAAGGATGACTCAGATACCTCTGAACATATAATTGTCTTGTTCAAATTAAACAGCATTAATATCTTTTTTTTTTATTAAAACGAATACTTCTTCAACTTAACTTCAAGCAGATGATCTTACTGTACACAAAGTTATAACACCTCACCCTACATGAAAAGTCTGTTTTTCTACAATGCCATCTTTGTCAGAGATGAGGCTGACCAAGTGCTTCAGTGTTTTAACATCCCTGTCCTACACTTCAACCAAAGATATATGCAAGCTAAGGAAATGACTCTCTAGGGAGATGGCGGAGAGCAGTCAGTGGTTCCTACACATGCAACACACATGCAAATGTACTTTATTCCCAATTTATACCCCACAGTCACATAAATGAGACAGTGGAACTGACCCACTGTATGTCACTCTGGCTATTGGCTTATTATAGCATGTCATTGTTGCAAGTATAATTGATCATCCAGAAACACATTTCTAAAGGACTTCAGCAAATGTTAGCAGCCACCTAACTTCAACCGCAAGTTTAAATAATGCAGAGATATACACAGGCTTTACAGTTCTGTTACCAACTAAGAGTGTTGCTTCTTTTTAATTCTTGTAAGGCAGTACATTGCATGAAGCAACCCAGAGTTCCATACTCATTTTTAACAGTGTTGACATTCAAAGGACAAAATATTATATTACTTACAGGAGGCCCATCAGAACCAGCAAGTCCAGGAAGGCCAGGCTTGCCTTGTGGTCCCTAAAAAGAACAAAAATTATACTTTTTAGTAATATTAAACAAATAGGTTGCTCAAGCTAAAAGAGGTTGCAACAAACAAATTAAGAAGAAAAAGACATATGTTAAAGCATACAAAGTGATGGGGAAAATAAAACAAGATTGTGTTCCAAAAACTAGATCCAGAAACTTAGATTCTGATCTCAGTTATACCAGTGTAAAGCCACATCAATTCTATGGACCTCAAAAAAGTTACTCTCTGTGCTCATTAGTGCAAATGAGAAAGGAACAGAGAAACTGCTATATGGTCCATCTACTCCAGTATTCTGCTCCTGAAGAAGAAAAGTGCAAGAAACCCTTCAGTAGTCAGACACAGGATAATCTATCATCAATAGTTAGAGACTTAAGATGTGAAGCAAGAGGTTTTATCTCCCTTTCAAAATTTGTGTTAGCAATACTATTGACTCTACTTTTTCTTGTTATCCAGATAAACAGCCAATCCTTTGAATCTTTTCAAGTTGTTGAGCTCAGCAGCATACTATAGGAATGAATTCTGCAAACAAATCATGCATTGTGTGGAAAAAGTAATTCCTTCTGCATACTCATTTGGCCTTAAATATTTCAGCTAACTATAGATGGATACTGAAATACTTGCTCCCTCTAAGTACCGGCAATATCTGAAAAATATCCCTTTGTTATGTTAAGCTAACTGGCCTTTTATCTCAAAAAGTGTGAGATTCCTATACCCATGTTAATCATCAAAACAATTCTTACCAGAGAGCAATAAGCACCTGCTATAGCATGAATGAGAAAAACCAAACAAAAGCACAGGCACTAGGGATGGAAATTAAATAGAAATGACATATGAAAGAGAAGGAATAACATGTTGCTTCCCAGTTAAACAGAAGTAATGAAATGAGGAAAAATAAAATTGAGCTTTTACAAAATCTTATGAAAAATTTCAGCATCAAAGTATGGTCAGCACCAGTTTTCAAATTCACCATAATTTTAACCTTTTCTGTTTGAAAATGTCTTCAAATGTAATGAATACGCAAATCAGAAAGATTAAAAATATGTTTATTTGAAATATAAGAGTGAGAGAATGAATGAATAGAGGAAAGTCAAGGCCATTGAACACACATCACTGAACAGACAAGAAATTAAAGGCACAAGGAGGAGAAGTGAAGCAAGGGTTACATTTAGAAACAGATCAGAGCAGTTAGGATGGCGAGAATGTACCTGTTGTGTGTATCAATCATCCCTAAAATGTATACACAGCGATGTGAAAGGAGCAAGTGGAGAAATGTAATACAGTGTTCACTATACAAAATAATGCACAAAGAACAAAAAAAGGACAAAGAGAGAAATCCTGGCTATGCTGAAGTCAATGGCACTCTCCACTTGAGTGGAAGAGATAGGGGATCACCCAGAGTCAAGAGGAGGTCAGAGGTGGTAGTAGAAAAGCCAGGACAATTTATATAATGTAGGTGAGTCACAGAACCCAGGGATGAGAGCTGTCTGCTTATTGGCCTGAAATGTTTCAAACACAAAGCAGAGCTACATTTGGAGGGGAAACTGCATGCATGTTAGGGCAGATTGTGACTTTGTGGAAAAGAAAATGTTCTTCAAATGGTTAAGAGATGTACAAGATGTTTTTGTCAATCAACCAAAAAACATGTTATATAACTAGAAATCTTATGAGAACAAAAAACCCTCCAAAACCCAGGTTGGGTGCTAGTCTCCAACCACCATGTCTAAGTTTGCACAACATAAGGAAAGGAAAATGGCAACATTTGTTTTCAAAGATTTCAAGAATATGGAGCCCAAACAAAATGAAATGATACATTAATCATAAAGGCATTATGAAGACCTATAAGAGTCACTGAATCAACCTGTAATGAACGTCACCAGACCAAATTAAAAATAGTAACATCCAAGTCATCATCACCTGGAACCATTTACATTAGCTGGATGATCACAAATCCATCCTCTTTTTTTAGATATTTTTCCTATTTAGTACCATTGTGGCTTCACGGTATTCACCATTTGTAACATCTACAAAATCATCAATGTCCTTGTGGTCTTTATCCTGTTCCATGCTTAGTTTGTGGGCATGTCCTCTCTCAATATATAGGCTAACCAAAAAGAAAGCAAAAGATCAAACAGACATTCCTGTATTCCTGCCAGGCACTGACCTAAGGTTACTAGGTTTAGAATTAGTCATCTGGGTATATTCTGGTATTCTGGCAGCAATATAATTGCTGCTATTTTTTACATCCCTCAAACACTTATACCTCTGAGAAACTTTTCTCACATAAGTAGTCCTATTGATTTCACTTACACTTAAGGTGCTGCTAGACTGTTCACTGAGTTTTTTTCTTCCAGTTTTTCCATGTGAGTAGAGTTACTCATGAGCTCTTTTTCAGGACTGGACCTTCTCAATTAGTAATCTTGTTGGATTGGCTGTGCTGACTATATTGCATCAAATCAATGAAAAACTTTAAAAGAAAATCTCCGTCTATTACTGTGAGGCCTGATTGTAAAAGAGAGGACATCTACATTTGTGTTATGAAACCTTTATGAGGGAAATCTATATTAGTAGATTTATATGGGGGAAATCTTTGATGTGAATGGGTCTGGGTATAAATGAGTAATGGTATGAATGGGTTTGGACTGGGAAAGCATTCTATCAACATTTCAAATGTTATTGCTTGGTCCTCCATCACAGATGTCAATGTGTACCATACTGGATTCATTTAAATATTCAGTTACAAGCAGGGAAAATTTAGATTCCAGTATGTTTTAGTAGAGAAAACTTTAGATGTTGGTGAGCTGCACATGGAAAACTGAACAGGTAACTATGGAAAGAGAAATCATTCTATGTGGATAGGTTTGACTGGATAAACTTCCTTTAATATTTTGGGTCAGTACCTCATTGTACAAAATTGATTTGTGGAAGGCAGTTTGTACACAGAAGTTTCTAGATGAATAGACTCCTGCAGACATTGCATATTAAAATTAATTTCCTGAATGGCCAGAATTCTTCCTTCTCTCCAAGTGCCATTCATCTCTTCTAGCACAACTAAGTTCAGAGTCCTTGGTTTGTAATCCCTCCCAGAAGGTGTTTAATTTACTGAAGTTAGTCATCCAGTACAGGTCCCCACAAAAGGGGCACTCATAGTTGTAATTCTTGGGCTTGGTATTACATTCTGTATGCTACCACATGGGGAAGATCCCAAAAGGGAGTGGGAATGAGGCCTACTGCTCAACAGTTCACTGAATGGGCTTAGGACACAGGCTGGATTATGTTGCAGCTTTTGAAGAGCTTTAGCGGTAAACAAAGTTATCTTGCATTCTGGGGAGCTCGGCAGGATTTCTGTCCCCTTGCAGTGGTCTGACTCCACTTATCCTCATTCAGGGTTGTCTTTAAGATATGATTTTTTTTTTTAATTCTTTGACTACATGTGAAATGTAACACATCTGATATCAACTCAATTCTCGGTCTCCATGATATTTTGGCACAGAAATTTATATGATGCTGGGTAAGCGCAAAGTGGTTTCTATCCTGTATGGAGAGCAGAAACAACAATGAATACCTAAGGTTGGATTTTTTTAATAGGAAATGTGGCACCTGTCACTGCTATAGTACATTTATTTAAAATATGTTATTAACTTTGGGATGTCTACCTTCCCTTTAAGCCATGAATGAACATAACAATTCTGCTTAGCAGTTAATTAAAGCTAACAAGCTGGTTTGCCTACTCATTTCAAAAACAGAAAAGACCACCAAACCAAGAAAACTCAAAAATAAGATAAGTATATGGCTAGATAGGAAGCAAGCAAACTACTTCACACCTTTTCAGCCTATTTATCTGTGTATTCGCTATTATAATGGATGCAAAACTCTGATCGACTCTAGTGAGAGTTTTGCTCAATTGTAGATTACAGAATTGTTTCCATAAGAAATAAATACAACTGAAGGTAGGGGGGGAAATTGGGAAGGTAGGAATTCTGCTAGGTAGGAATTCTGTGCATTGTTTCCTAAAATTCACCTCAATCCTTACCACCAAGAGGTACTAGAACACTAGGAAGATATTAAACCATGAATGAGAGGGAAACCAGAGTGGAATCAATCAGGGATTTAACAGAGGAAAGAAGAAATTACTAGGAGTGCGAAATTTGAAACAAACATAATTAGCACTTGCAAAAGAATGTTACTGCTTCAGGAAACAGAAGGGTACACAAATAGGGTCTTATTCTGATCTAAATTATACCACAATTACTCCAGTGGAACTCCAGAGTAATGCCAATATACCATCCATATAAATAAGAGCAGAATCAGGCTCACAGTTTAAAGAAAAAGATAGATATTTTAATAATGAAGATGAGAGATCTAGAAAATACATTTACATTTAAAGTCTTTTTTTGTTTGGTAGACCTGCAATGTGAGTCTGTTTGTATTTAATTTTGTACAGTACTGCGGGCCAAATTCTGATTCTAATAACATGAGCATGAATCAAGAGTAAATTCAGGAAGTAACACTGGTGAAAAAAAATGGTGTAAGTGAGAAAAGAGTTAGGCTCACATTGTTCATTGATTTAGTTGGTGGTTTTAGGGAGTTCTGTTTGAGATCGTAGGTGTCTAATATTCTAAACATAAAGCGAAGCCCTTAACCACTTAACCAGGAGTTGCTACACTGATTATGAAATACCAGAATAACATTATAACTTACTTTTTCACCAGGAGCTCCAATAGGACCTTGTGGACCAGGAAGCCCCTATTAAAAAGAACCCAGTGTGTGAGAAATCAGGGGTAACAATATGCATACATTCTCCCTATTAAAGAACCCTTATTAATCTGTTTAAACATAGTGGCAAATATAAGTGTGGTTGTTGGGATTTTTTTAAAATCAGATAGATAAGGAGCTTTGTGCGAGCCTTTTGCACCGGCTACTATTCTGACATCAAGTCTGTAACAGAATCTTATTCAGTGCCCTCCTACAGGTGTGGCCAGTCCTGCTAGCATTCCAGGAACACTGAATGAGTCATTTTTCTTGCGAATGAAAAGCCCTCTGCAAGTTTGCTTTAAAATTCTGCTCCCACTGCACTATGCACATTTTCAGCATTATTTATATAAAAACTTCATGTTTTATCAGTCCTGCCTGTGAAAAGCTAATCTGTATTCATTAAACATTTGTTTAAAGGAATGTGGCATAACCTGTGGGTTATTGAACACTTACTTGTGGACCTGGGATTCCTTGTTGACCGGGAGGGCCTGGTTCTCCTTGAGGACCCTATCATGCAAAAAATACAGAGGCATTAGGTTTGGACTTCTGTGTTACAAATCTTCATTCTCAGGCCTAAAGTAATCACATCTCTGGTTTTCCCTTCTTTTAAATCTTTTAAATCTCTCTCCAGTCTGATTTTCAAGTGAATTTACATCACCAATATTTTATTTATGTAGGGCTAATTCCACTCCCACTTTACACCCTGAAAGCTGTTTTCTGAGGATTGCAGGAGGTTAAATGAGGGCAGAATTTAGGTTGAAGCAGATGGGACTCCAGGCTGTCCTCTTCAATAAAACATTGAGAGAAATCTGAATTTTAAATTAAACAGTGATGGGGGATGGAAGGAGAAAGATTTTGACAGTCCCAAACCTCTGTTTCTTTCCATAATTATCTACGTACCAAGTTTCCTTTTGGACCCGGGGGACCATCAACACCTGCAATACCCTGCACAAGAACAAAAATAGAGGCAACACTGGGCAGAATTATTTTTTACTGGAAATAGCACATTTAAAATACCTCACTCTTTATGCCATACGTACAGGTTGTCCTGGGGGACCAGGTGTGCCCCGGGGGCCCAGTAGTCCTCTTGGACCCTGAAGAGAAGAAATTATTCATATTAAAAATGTGGGTGCAATTCCTCCTTACAAGCTGGTAGGCAGAAGGACTGCAGGGGAGGGAGGCAGTGCAGAACAACAAAAGGATTCATTGCAACATGGGATGCTCCTGACCTCTGTCCTGAATCCGGAACACAATATGGGCTGAAGTAGCCTTTTGTCAAACAGCTTTGCCTCTCATATCAGAGAAAGGTCAGGGGGATAGATTTTCCCACTGCCAGTGCCCTGAACATTGGTGCAGCACCTTCCATAGTCACTTGGTCTGGGTGGCGACTATTTATGTATTTAATAAAAACAAGATAGTTTTAATTGTTTCTGTCATATTCTGCATTGCTGATGAAAGTAGAAAGTCCTACTTTTCTCAGTAGTAAAATCTCTGCTAGATAGCTAAACATTATTCATTTGGAGTCTTTTTCTCTATATTAAACAAATGGAAACTTCCACAAACAGAAAGGGAGGCCTGCTCCCACACATAATTCCACTGAAGTGAATGGGACCATTCTTCTGAGGAGGAGGAGCAAAATTTGTTCCCAAGGGTTATTTTTTACTTTCCACAGTGTAAGATTTTGTTTTTCAATATTTATGGCATCAGACACTGTGGCTGAAGAAGGCAGAGCTCATTCTTCTCTCTGTTTCATGATGTGTAAAGAGAATGCAAATTACTATCTTTCTGACTCAGTAGCATTTTGCACCCGCTTTGTATCTGGAAGGGTATAGATCAGATATGTAGGATACAATCATCCTTTCTGAGCCAGGCCATGGATCCTTTGCCTGCACTGCAAATCTCCATTCTGCAGTGACAGCACCAGTTGAATTCCTACTGTATCAGTAGAATTCTTGCACATGGAACAATTGCAAAATATGCAATAAAGAAAAGCAGTTTGGGTTGCAATATTTTGCAGTCAAATATTCACAAAAAACACACTGCTGTGAAATATCATTAGAGCATTCAATAGGCTGATTCTACTCTCACTTATGTTGGTGTAAATCAGGAGTAAATCCACTGAAGTCAGTGAAGTGAGACCAGAGTAAATGATATAAGGTTCAGCTCCAGTGATTCTGGAAGTTGTGTATTCTGCATTAATACAGAAATAAGTCCAGTCACGTTAATGGAGTTATACCCCAGAAGAATCTAGCTAATTTTGTACCTTCCATACAGAACTGCCATTTCCCCCCTTCTGGGAAAAACTTAGTAGAAATGAATGATATCTTAGAGTGATTTTGTTCTGCAAAATAACCAGTGTGCATACCAGAAATAGAATAATAAAAAGGCTTTGCTTACAGCTTCACCTGGGAGACCTCTGGGTCCAACCTCTCCATCTTCTCCCTGTCATTATCAAAAGGAATAGAAGGTTTCGTGTGAAAAGTATATATCACCAAACCATTCCTACTGTGTGAGGACTTGATTTGAATTGTATTGTATATATTAGTGAGCTGAAGTTTCTAGTAACGTACCCTTGCTCCATCTTCACCGGGTGCACCAGGAGGTCCTTGTGGGCCACGATCTCCCTGGAGAACCAAAAAAGCTATATTAAAACAACACAGGCTACAACTCTGGCTAGAAACAACAAGAGATGAGAGAGTGAAATACCAACAAATACTTTAGCTGCATAATGGTATGTCAGAACATCCTCACTGTAACCACAAACAGGTATAAATCTACATGTTACTTGGCAGAAGATTCTATTTAGAGGTGGATCCAAAATCTTTTATCAGATCAACATAAGGAAAGATTAATGTTTCAGAAATATTTAACAATTATATCATGCAAGGCTGCCACAAGAACATAAGAACACCCATACTGGGGGCTTTTCAGTGTGTATATACACAGTGCCTCAACAGATTTTGGACCAATCTAGTTAAGCATTTTTTTCTCCCTCATTTTTAAAGAAAGCTAATGTTCTGCACAGCTTAAATTAGGGATATAATACTGTAGTCGATTAACCGATAAGCAAATTGTGTAGCTTATTTTGAGGTAAGGGTACAATGTAGATGCACACTTAGAGTTTTAGTTTTGAACTGTTTATTATTCTGTCACTTTTATATACATTTGTGGTACATCTTTGGATAGGCACATTCTTAACAAATTTCAATATTTAAATTGCATACAAATACGTAGGTTCATACAGTTAATGACAGAAGGGACCAGTAGATGATATCATCTGACTTCTTTATATATCATAGGCCATAGAATTTCATCCTATTACTCCTATGCTGACTCAATAGTTTGTGGTTGCCTAAAGCATATGCCTTTCAGACACATCTGGTCTAGAACTTATAGCATGTGTTCCCAGTTCAAACATGACTAGATATGAAAAGATTCCTAAAAAGAATATGATAATGTTTGGTACGGTTTTTAAACAACTTTGTACTCTCACAGACAAAATATAACTACAGGGGGGTATGTCTAGACTACATCCCTCTGTCACCAGAGGGATGTAAATTAGACATACCGAAATTGCTAATGAAGCGGGGATTTAAATATCCCGCGCTTCATTAGCATAAAAATGGCCGCCACTTTTTGCCGACGTGGCACTTTACTGGCAAAAAGCGGCACTCTAGACGGGGATCGGTTGACAAGGAAAGCCTTTTCCGACCGATCCCTTATGCCTCGTGCAACGAGGTTTACAGGATCGGTCGGAAAAGACTTTCATTGTCGACCGATCCCCATCTAGACTGCCGCTTTTTACCGGCAAAGTGCCGCATCGGCAAAAAGCGGTGGCCATTTTTATTCTAATGAAGCATGGGATATTTAAATACCCGCTTCATTAGCAATTTTGGTATGTCTAATTTACATCCCCTCTGGCGACAGAGGGATGTAGTCTAGACATACCCCAGGAGAAAAGGATTTATTTCATTTTTCCTCTGTGCTTCTTTATCACAGGGAATACCAAGGTGAATGTTTATGCAAACACTTCCTTGCATTATGTCCTCTCACTACACATGAATCCAAAGGTCTGTAGCTATTTGCTTGGCTTTCAATGGGACTGCTTTTCGACATGTAATACTTTCTAAATATCTACAGGGCTCCCATTTTCGTATAAATATATAGTGATTCCCAAGTAATGGGATGGAGAACTTGAAAAAGCTTTTGTTATTTCCCTTAATTAACTTTTGTAATTCTTTTTAATTTGTTGAGAAAATATGAACTCAGTATCCATATTTCTGACTAAGACCAAAAAATGCTTTCACTGTACAATTAGGGCTCATATAATTTGCCAAATCTGCCATGACAGATTAGAAAGCAGACCTAGATTTCTTTGCGATCAGAGAACTTTGGAAGAGTTGTCCAGACTTCAGAGGACACATGATAAATGCACAGTGACTTATTCACTGATATAGGCTTCCAGTGTAGTCCATCAGCTCAACTTAAAAAAATGTGTGTAATTGAATTCACAAAGAATGATGCACTGCATATCATTTGCCTCGGACTTCCTTAGTAAGTAACTTACTGGCCGTGCTTAATTTGTAATAAAAGAAGTTCTGGAGCTCAGTCAACACAAATTAAACAACATCTGGGCCACAGGAGAGTGGCAGCTGCTGGCTAGGCACCCAGTACTGAAGGCAGCATCACTGCCATAAGCTGCACAGAAGGGTGGCAATTCACCATATCATGCCACCCTTGCTCTATGTAGCTGCTGGTGGCAGTATTGCCTTCAGTCCTGGGCTGCCAGAAGAGTGGCAGCTGCAGGCCAGGAGCCCAGAGGTGCCAGAGCTGTGAACTGACAAATCTAGAGGTGCCAGGGCTCAGACTCAGCAAGCCCTGGCACAAATTAAGCACCGCTTATTGGATCTTAAGTTCTCATGATAGAATCAGCTACAACTGAGGTAGGACACTGCCCATTTTTTGCATTAGGGATGGAAATAGATCCAAAAGTGAATGCAAGTTGGAATGTATGCTACAAAATCAGTAGCAGTGTTGTAAGACATGACAAAACTGAAAATCTGAAAATCTGAAGTCTTTTTATCAGTCTTCAAATGTCATTCTCACAACTTCAGCAACTGGAGAAGAATAGGCAACAGCTATTTCTTTTTTAATAATGTTAGTACAGGTTGTTCCTGTCCTTTATCAGGACTCTGGTCCCACAACAGATCCCAGGAACATGGAGGTCTGGTGGCGGGGCAGGAGCGCGGTAGGAAGGACCAGCATCTCAGCCAGGAGCACAGTTTCTGGGGTTGGGGGCACAGCATGGCGGGGAGCTCTAGCCCCAGCAGCCTCACCATCACAGAGAGCTGTGATTCCTGCGGCGGCCATGAAGCTCAGTTAATAGCCAGTGAGTTGCGACCCCAACAGCGGCCATGGAGTTCCAGCCCCACCCCGTGCTGGGGCTGTGGAGCTCTGGCTGCAGAGCCAAGTGGCTGCAGAACTCCGGCCCTGGCCCTGAAGCCCAGAGGCTATGGAGCTCTGGCAGCAGCGAGGCCAGTGGCAGTTAGAAAGCCCGGGGGCTGGGGTAGCAGGAGGCCAGACTAGATCCCTAGTTTGGTGACAGCAGGACAGTAGGGGCCATGAGGAGAGGGACCTCCTCTGGTCTGACAAATCCTCTCATTCAGGACTGGTCAGTCCCAAGGGTGCCAGATAAGGAGGTCCAACTTGTACTAGCTACAAAGAAAAAGCCTTTCAAGGGTGCTGAGCTGGTGAAGGAGTGATGCTGGAAATACTAGAGGAACTTTTTGCCAGAGATAAAAACAAAGATGATATTGTGAAGCAAGTTCCCTTGTCTGATTTCACAACAGCGTGAAGACTGGATGTAATTTACAAGGATTATTTATCAGCACTGCTTTCAGATTTTAAAAATGCCATCATGTCTCTTACAATGAACAAATCGAGCAATTGAAGTGGTAGGGCCAAGTTAACACTATTTGTTAGATTGTATTATAGTGAAAATTTTGAGCTTATTATCATTAGAAACGTAAGGCATGGCAGGGATCACTTTTGAAGAGTTAAAGGCTTTTTGAAAAAAAAAGTTTAGAATTATAAGAAGTAAATTTGTATGTTATAGATAGAGGTCTCTTTGTGACAGGAAAAGAGAAGTGCTTTGCTTCACATTTGGCAGTGATACTTCATTGCATCATTATCTAGACTAGTATCCTGTCTTTTGACAGTGGCAAGAGCCAGGTGTCCCAGAGAGAAATAACAGATAATGTAATCATCAATGATGCATTCCCTGTCATTCATTCCCAGCTTCTGGCAAAAAAAAAAAAAAAAAAAAGAAGCTTGAGACACCATCCCTGCCCATTCTGGCTAATAGCCACTGATGGACCTATCCTCAATGAATGTATCTAGTTATTTTTTGAACCATGTTATAGTCTTGCCCTCACAACATCATTTGGCAAAAAGTTCCACAGGTTAACTGTGCATCATGTGAAGAAATACTTCCTTTCTTTGTTTTAAACCTTCTGCCTATTAATTTCATTTGGTGACCCCTTGTTCTTGTGTTATGAGGTATAAATAACACTTCCTTATCTACTTTATCTACACTAGTCATGATTTTATAGATTTCAATGATATCCCTCCTTAGTAATTTCTTTTCCAAGGTGAGAAGTCCCATTTTTTTAATCTCTCCTCATTTGGATGCTGTTCCTACTCGTTTTTGTTGCTCTTTTCGGAATCTTTTCCAATTCTAATATATCTTTTTTTGAGATGGGGAGATAGGGGATGAACAAGAGGTATTCAACTTCCACCTTGTAACCTCACCTTTTTAAAGCTCTTTTATAAAGACATATCAGTCAAATAGCATGACCTGCTGCAGCACAATGATGTTCTTTGATTTAGCAGAGGGCATGTATTAGAGAGGTTTCATGGTCTTCAAAAAATATAATTTCCTTCAAACCACAAGGCCAGAGATGCTTAGAGTTCCTGGAATTTCCTGAAGATGTCCTCTCTATGTCTCAGGTAACTTTTCTGTATGATAGTCAGGCCCACTGATGGAGGAGGGGGGCTAAGAGGACAGCTGCCCCTGGACCCCACAATACAAAAGGGCTTGGAGCTACCGGCCAGCAGTAGCCAGAGCTCCAGACTCTTTAAATTGCTGCTGGAGTGCCACAAGCTGCACTCCGGGCAGCACTGAGGGCTGCCTGGGGGAGGTAAGTTACTCTCCAGGCAGCGCTGAGGGCCCCCATCCCTTCTGCCCGAGATCCCAACCCGTTAGGGGTGCTGAGCATGCCCCCAATTCTGCCTTGCCCAGGGACCCAACCAGCTGTTGGCCCCTCTGATGATATTATTGGTAACTTGAATTCCCTCAACTTGTAGCTCCAAGGCCATGTAAGCAGACAGGGATCTGTGTGAAAAGGTGTGCGCCTTTCAGGGGATTCTTAAAATCTTTCAGACAGATTTAACAAGAAAGATGATTTCCCACATTGTATCTGGTTACTACAGCTGAAACTTCAGTGAAAATGATGCAAGAATTCCTAAAAAATCTGATCATAACATTTAAATTGCGATTTGAGAATTTTAAAATTTCAAAGGATTTGTGTTTATTTGTCCGTGATCCATTTGTTGTCCCAACTGATGAACCTTGCCCTTTTGAAGCAAAAACATTCTAGATTCAATTGATGAATGTGCCTCTCACTTAGAAACTGAATGGCTCCAGAAGCCAGATGTCTTCAAGACAAAATTTAGAAAAGTGGGACTTGTAATTTCTGGACTTGATATTCTGACTTATTTCAGAATAGCCAGAATCTAGCCATCTATCTTTTATCAACATACCTCCGCAAATCAGGAACATTATAAAAAACCAACACCACTGATGAGCATGTGTCTTGCCCTGACCTCCTAGAAACCAGTCTTCACAAAGCTTGCCAGAGATGCTTGATATCACCTCTGATTAGAGACAGCCACAAACACAGGTAATAAATGTTGATTTATAAATAGTGTTAATAGACAAGAGCAATAATAATTATGTTCCAATCAGGGTATTTATTTACTGGCAGCTGAAAGTATTTTTAATGTTCTCTTGTCTGCCTTCTGTGCAAATAGATCACCTCTTGTCATAAAACTGTCAAATCAGCCTATGGGTAGATCTAAGTGAATATTTCTGGATTAGATCTTAATGTCTGGCACCCTCTACTGGCCACTTACAGGTCAACCTAGGTTTCAAATCTGTAAACAACTGCTTGGTTTATTCTAGAGGAAGAAAGGGATTGGTGAAAAAAGAGAGATTGTGAATAGTGATGGCAGTAAGGGTTCCCTCTACACCACATATACACCAGACTGAGGAGAACAACTTTCAACTATTACTACAACCCACTACACTGTAGAAAATGGGAAGTATTTAATGCCTCCCCAAGTTCCTGGAAAGTGTAGTTACTGCACAAGCTCTTTGAAAATTGCAGCATATGCTTCCATCTGTAGTTTGCTAGCTCCAGTCTTGAAAAGGATAAAATCATTATCCTGCCTTCTTCCTGCTCCTTCTATGGTAGCTAATGCTTCAAGAGAAATAGCAGGAGAACTGCATTCAGGAAACTGCAGTTATGACTCGTGCTTGCATTAGGGATGCATTCCAAGAGGGAGACTTCTTCCACCACAACCACTCTACAGTGCCAGACAATCAAAATTAGCTCTTGGATCTGGTCTTTCACAAAGTTTTGGGATGTTGATATCAGGTGTTTTGGATTGAGTCAGTCCCTGCCAATAGGCATTGAGGATTATCATTGTAGGTGTTCTTGATTCCTACTATGAGCAAAGTTTTTTTAATGGTATTTTAAAAAACCTGCCAGCCAAGTAAATTGTTTTCCATAAACATAAAAAAAATTGCAAAATCTTCTTCATTTCTCTGTGTAAATAGCTGTTCAATTCTGTCTATCCTCAGAGCCGGGGGACAAGGATGGCAAAAGAGATCTGGATTTAAGTTACTGCTGAGCCTCACACTTTGGCTGCGTATAGACTGGCATGATTTTGCACAAATACTTTTAACGGAAAAGTTTTTCCGTTAAAAGTATTTAACATAAAGCGCGTCTAGATTGGCACGGATGCTTTTGCCAAAGCATCCGTGGCCAATCTAGACGCTGCAAAAAGCCCCGATCGCCATTTTCGCCATCGGGCTTTTTGTGCAAAACAATTCTGGGTTGTCTACACTGGCCCTCTTGCTCAAAAGCATTTGCGCAAGAGGGCTTTTGCCTAGCGGGAGCGTCATTGTATTTGCGCAAGAAGCACTGATTTTGTACATTACAAAGTCAGTGCTCTTGCGCAAATTCAAGCGGCCAGTGTAGACAGCTGGCAAGTCTTCCCAGAGAAGAAACAGGCACCACTGACATAAAACCTGTCTATTGAAACGTCATGGAATTAAGCCCCTATGGCCACACTGGTCATAGGATACATACAGCCTCAGGATAGAACTTGTACGTTGGTACATTGCAACTCTCTTCTAATAATTTCAACCCATTAGACAGCTGAAGTAAATCAGCAAAGCAAAATAACATATCTCCATTGACTTTAAGAGAACTACTTTATTTTACACTCATTGAGAATATAGTCCAAATTCTGCAAACATATTTTAATAAAATATGTAAAATGTGTAAAATAAAAATATGTATGTGGATATTTCATATTACTGGAATACTTACATGAAATGCTTGTAAAAATACAATTCTGACATTATAGTACAATATGAAATTCTGACATATTCTCTGACTTAACCTCCTCCACAGTCCTATGTTATTTTTTAAATGAGGTGATGTTACTACTATCACATTTTTATAATCTTTCATATAAACATTCATGTTTATCTTACCCTATGACCTTTATCGCCAGGTAGACCAGGAAGACCATCAAACCCTCTGTCGCCCTAGGAAAGAAGAAATTAAAGCCTTAGAAATTATTAGCACACTATGTAATATTCTTAGTAAATTATACCAGCTCATTGTGGACTAAATTCTAACCCTGGATACTGGATACAAGTGCACATCTCAGAAAGTTTTTGGAATTTAGCATATACATCTGACCATCAGAATTTGTTCTTATGTGCATCAAAGCAGAGGAAGTAATCATGCACCAGATTTTACACTCATTGTTATTATATCATAAATTTAACATCAAGGCAAAGGGGAAATTTTAGTCAACATTTCACTGGTAAAAATCAGAATTAGCCCCAAGGTAGGGAGTCAAAATACATTGACTCCCAACTAAACAAAAGCACCCTAAGTCAGAGCAGAATCAAGCTCAAAGAATCAGATTACTTAAAAGTTACACTGCTGTCCATTACCATGAAATACAGCATTTTTAAATGGACGATTAATTTTCAACGTTCACCTGTTATCTGGTTGTCTGAAGCATTGTTACTTTCACTGAAGAATGGATTTCTACTTTTTTTTTTTATCTTTGCAGTGCAGTGGAGGGCAGTTTAATGCTTATTTAAAATGTGCCTCATCCATTCCATGACTGAAATACATCCTCAGATCTTTTACCTTTGCACCAGGTTCTCCTGGCATTCCTCTAGCACCATCAGCTCCTGGGCGACCCTGACAAAATACAAATATTTAAAGATGTCAACAGCTGCCATAGAGATTAATGAGAATGAGTTAATTCATTTTCATTTCAATTATTTTTTAATCAAATATGTGTTACTCACTCTTTTGCCAGGTTTCCCAGTTGGACCAATGGGACCTTGAATACCTCGAGGACCCTGAATTTAAACAAAACAGTCTTTAAAATCATGCTATATGCGGCAGCATAAAGCTAGAACAGTTGGCTAAACAAAATTGCCAAACAATTCAACCTAACAACAATTTGGTATTACAGTGTTAAATACCACCTAAGTAAATGTCTAGTTCCTAGTAATTTGGAATCAAAATTAGTCATTCAAATCCCTTGAATGTTTTTGAAAAATCTTAATCCAATTGTTTACATATCGGCTACGTCTAGACTGGCGCACTTTTGCGCCAGAGCTATGCAAATGAGGCTCAGCGTTGGAATATAGCCGAGCCTCATTTGCATAGCTAATGAACCACCATTTTCGTGGAAGAGGCTCTTGCGCAAGACGGGGCTGTCTACACTGCCCCTTCTTGCGCAAGAAAAACTTCCCTTTGCACAAAGCCGTTATGCCGATTATTTTCAGGCATAACAGCTTTGCGCAAAAGGGTTTTTCTTGCGCAAGAAGGGGCAGTGTAGACAGCCCCATCTTGCGCAAGAGCCTCTTCCGCGAAAATGGCAGTTCATTAGCTATGCAAATGAGGCTCGGCGATATTCTAACGCTGAGCCTCATGTGCATAGCTCTGGCGCAAAAGCGCGCCGGTCTAGACGTAGCCTTTGGCTGTGTCTACACTGCACCCCTTTTCCGGAAAAGGGATGCAGATGAGACAAGTAGGAATTGCAAATGAAGCGGGGATTTAAATTTTCCCCTCTTCATTTGTATAAACATGGCTGCCGCTTTTTTCCGGCTCGGGGCTTTGCCGGAAGAAAGCGCCAGTCTAGAGGGGGATCTTTCGGAAAATAAAGCCTTTTCCGAAGGTCCTTATTCCTGATTTTAAGAGGAATAAGGGACCTTTCGGAAAAGGCTTTATTTTCCAAAGATCCGTCTAGACTGGCGCTTTTTCGGCAAAGCCCGAGCCGGAAAAAAGCGGCAGCCATGTTTATACAAATGAAGTGGGGAAAATTTAAATCCCCGCTTAATTTGAATTCCGACTTGTCTCATCTGCATCCCTTTTCTGGAAAAGGGGTGCAGTGTAGACACAGCCTCGGTGTTTCTAAGGAAGAACACTTCCCCAAGATCAAAATGCATCTTGGGTGAAAATGGCAGCCGAAAAAAGCCTCGGAAGCAGTAATAATTTAGGGCAGTGCAGGAGGGTGGTCGGACCCTTCAAGGATCTTCAGAGACAGGGAGCAGCAAGGCATGATTGAGGGAGAAGCTTAGCAGGCATGTGCTGGAAACCAGCCACCCAGAAGCAGCTAATGACAATCTCTGATTCCCTGCAGGAAGATGTTAGTGGGGAGCTAACTCTGGAGGAGGGCTAGGAGAAACTAACAGTTCCCTTAGAAGTAGCAGAAGTCTGCAATGGGGCAGGCTGTCCCTGTGGTCTCCCTGAGGTTAAGGGAGGACTACATGCCCTCTGACAGGGAAAGGGGGACAAAGGAGGCAATTGCCCCAGGGACCAGCAATTCAAAAGGGCCTGGCGCTCTGACTGCTGCCACTGCTACCCTTTATATCACAGCATACTCTGGGCAACTCTGACTGGGAGGGAAGGGGTGATACTGAGAACTGGCTGCCCCCAGCCCTGCCCCTTTCACCCCAGACTCCACCCCTTTCAGGAGTGCAGAGCCGGGCCTCACCACCACCTTATCCAGGGACACAGCAAGTCTGTTGGCTCCCCTGGAGGGGGGTAAATCTTGAGGTACTGGAGGGGGAGAAAGGACCCAGCCATATTAGTTCCAGACATGGCTGACTGTCCAAGCTTGTGGACAAGTCCATGGGATCACAAAAAGAAATATTAAAGAAAATAATGAAGATCACCACTGGAAATATAGTTAGGAAAAATGAAACACTGACCCACTATTAGTAATATTTTACTTTTGTACAAGTGCCAAAGTGGAATTTAGGATAATCACTTAATACATTACTAAACATGTGTACCCAAGTTGGCATTTAGCCAGGTATTAGCACTCCAGACTCTTAAAAATATCCTAGATATTTTTTAATGGCCACAAGTGCATATGACTTTAATTTTGGGTCTAAGTTTAAAGATTCCAACTGACCAGTGCTCTCTAACATCAGGTTGGGAGATAGATACAGTAATTACTAAGAAGGAAAAGGATCATCCATTGAATCATCAACACCACTTCTTCCAGTGTCCAAGTCTTTCTTGGAAATTTACTGTTTAATTACTTGTCAAGTTAAACTCTGTTCAGTTTATGAGATCTTATATGATCACAGCCCAAGGTCATATGAATGTAGACGTTGATGCTAATGGTACTTATGAGCATGTACAATATTGAGCAGAGAAAAGAGCCTGCAGTACCAATTTTAAAACTAGTCATCAACAGATGGCACTGAACATGTGATAACTGGTCCTCTTTACAGAAAGGCAGCTTATTACTTTCACATTTTAAAATGAACAAGCTATTTGTTTCATATGCCGCAGCATTGTACATGCAAAGCTATTAATCCTCTGTTACACGTACAAAGCACATAACTGATTGTTCTCCAATAGATTATGGGACTGCATTTCCATATGCGGCGAAGCATGAAAAGGTAATATACTGAAAAATGAAAGGATGTTGAATTGTACCTGGGGACCAGGGTCGCCACTTTCTCCCTTAACACCTGGTGAACCAGGTCCACCCTATGTAACAAACACAAAGTAAAGTGAGTTTAATTAACCAGCTAAACTCTAAGTGGATAAACTGTTAGCTGTTTCTAGAAATTAACTACAGAAAAGAAAAGGGATTTTTAATTAGCCATGATAAAGCCATCCTATGCAACTACAGCACCCGAATGTTCATTTTGTAAAGATCTGGCAAATTTATGGCCAAATCCTGGTTTCATCAAAGTAAATGTTAAAACTTCATTGACTTAAATGTGACCAGGCATTGACAATTATGTCCTATATTAATGTTTGCCTGGTAGACATCAGCTCAGTCAGAATATGAGTCATTAAAACAAGTTTCTACTTTCTCCATCAAGAAGGAGGCAGCAAGACCTGAAAGTAGATCTTCAGGACTCTTGTGCAAGTGTAGAAATAAAGCACAATCTGACAGCACAAATCTCACTGAAGACAGGGAGTGTCTTTCCATAGCTTATAATGGCCTTTCGATCAAGCCCTTAAACACATGACTAATCTGTATAACTCTATTTCTACAGTATAATCACATCAGACAGATAGAGACACACAATTACAGAGTAAATAATAATCAAGGAGTTCATTCTATATCTCATAGTATTATTCTGAGGCTTAAAAACAGCACTAGGCCAGATCCTCACTTGGGGTAAATCAGAGTAGCTAGGATCTGGCCCCACATCTCTCACAATCTGTTTGCCTTTTCCATTAATATTGGTTCAATTAAATAACATACCAACACAATTCAAAAAGAGTAACCGAGTGTACAAATTGAATGAACCTATTAGGAAGTGCAAAGGGACTGCTGCATTTCTGACCTGTATAGTTGGAGTCAAATATTGTGTCCTTAATATTAAACAAACTTTGCTGAGACTAGGAGCCTGAGTCTCCTACTGAAATGAAGAGAAAATGCTCTAAAGTCCTGATCTAGTGCCTACCGAAGTCAGCAGAGAAAGTCCTAAGTGAGGCAAGAACTAGGCCCTGAGTTGTTGCTTCCCATTAGGACGGGTGACTATATTTAGCAGGTGACTGTTATCACAGGTTTCTCTGTATTAACCTAGTTTTTAAATATTATAAATTTGCAAAATTTATACTTTAGACAAAGAAGGATAAATAATTTACTTTAACACTGTGAATGCTAACACTTAATGTAATTACATCTCTGCTGTGCTAAGTGCTTTTTTATAATATATGTAATATGACTCTGAATGATTCATAATTAAATTAGCAAAACACATGACAGATTAAGGCTAAGATTTCCAGAAGTGTCTAGTGATTTGGGGAACCTTTATTGTTTGTTTTGTTTTTTGATTTCTCAGTTTGAAACTTGTTCAAGGGACCTGATCTCTCACAGGGCAAGTGCCTCGAAATGTCTGAAAATTAGGCTCTTTTTCAGATAATTCAAGATGAGATGTCTAAAATCTGAGGCACCCTAAATTACTAGTCACTTCTAGAAATCATGGCCTAACACTTTGCCAAATCAGAGGAGCTGGGTTTCTACAGCCTCCTGGTGGTTTAATGTGAAAACAGCTATTAATGCAGTTCGTTCTCTCGTCTTTGCATACAAAGAACTACCAATGCTTCTAATATGTAAACAGTTGGTGGTATGTGGCCAGGATTATCAGTAAATACAACTATACACTAGCAATATTGTACAGAACCACTTTTTACAAATGGATTCTGTGTTTCCACAGTTATATAATTGTAATGACACAATGTACTGAATACAATCTTCTTATCTCTTGATTTACACAAATGGAAGTGGGATATAAGTTGGTTCATTATCCTGCACCAATTTATTCTGATTTATTATAAATGTATAATGATGTTTGCCTAATTGTGACCAACCGAAAGCCTGTGGAGGCCAAGCTGTCTGCTGGCAGGACAACTACAATGACACTGACTTTGGGAGAGTTATACCAGTGAAGAATTTTCCACCTATATCTGTTTCAAAGTTACAATGAAAACCCAGTCATTTTAGTTTTGTGGACTGCATGAAAACTTATTTGTTTATTTATTTTTATTAACCGAGACTCTGCTGAAACCACTCAGTTTTACCTAGATAAACACGAAAGTGCCAGTCCTTGGGATGGGCCACCTTTTGGGGCTCAGCATAACTTGGCGAAGAAGATCCATGATGCTAGGGCCATGAGATGTCAAAGATCCAATCAGCAGCTGTGGCAGTAGTAGCCAAAGATCACTGATGTATGAGCACCCAGACAGAGTCCCCATATATACCCTGTGTATTATGTGCTGAAAGTGGAACAACACGAGCCACTATATAATTTTTATGAACCATGAGATTTTCCTGCTTAAAAATGGAAGACTTAGGTGGTGCAGTTAAGACAGCTATTAGGCCATTTTGTGTTACTAGCGCAGTACATGGCAGCAGTAATGGGGCTGAGAGTCTGGTCTGTGGATTCTACAGAAGGTAGGTAAGATGTGATTGTTTATGTGCCCCTCTTACCTGCTGATCGATATTTCATTCAGCATATTATGAATTAAGAAGAAAGATGGGGCAGAAGGAGAAAGGAGGAGGTAGAAAGATGGGATGGTGGAAGTAACTTAACTATGATGTCACAATATTGCTACTCAACAATGAGCTGTTTGTGAGGTAGCACATAAAAGCAGCGAGGGCCCAAAAAGATGGAAGGAAAGTGTTCTGTACTTCTGGTATTATAATTATATCGCCTCATGAATGTTTAATGTGTTCCAGTTCTACATTAATAATCTGCTTTGCTATTAAATAATGTTAAGAACGTTTTTGTATATAATTTACAAATAGGTGTATTTTTTGTCATTGTAAGAGTTAAACTTTCCTCTTTGTACTGCAGTTCATTCATTGCTAAAATACAGCAGCTAGAGATCATCATAATCACAGAACAGGCAAAATATCTGCCATCTTAACCATACCAACAAAGCAGACTAACTACCGCTTTGCAAACCAAGTGACTCCTTTCAAATATAGATGCTATACTTACTTGGGAGAAAAAGACTTTCTGGATCCAAGAGGATAAATATAATCACCTGAGATAATTTTAGAAAAGACTTGTTTTCTGCAAAGCCTATAATCTTGGTTGCAGCAGTTATCATGTTATATTGTTGTTGGTATACTTAAATGGCTTTTTGAAACATCGTAAAGGCTAAATTACGGCATTTTGTAGATTAGTTGAGTCTATAAAGTATTTAGTGCATAAAAGAGGAAATTACAATTACAAGATTGGTCAGGTGATTTACAAAGTGCAGAACCTCCTACCTGATTTTCCTCTTTTCCTGTACTTTTAAAATGTTGTGTAAAGATCACAGTGGCAAACTTAATGGCAATCTGAAAGCTGTTTGATCTTTCTGCCTGTACAATGAAAACTCAGAACATTTTTATGACCATAGTCACAGTAGTATCCTTCTAGGTCATTCAATATTAATTTTTGAGCCAAATTCAGACACAACTCTCTTAGGGTACGTCTACACAGTGTTATTTCAGAATATCTAACGTTATTCCAAAATAACATAGTCCGCGTCTACACTGCAAGCAGTTATTTCGACATAATGTCAAAATAATGTCGAACTGGAGGACTTCTTACTCTGACTCCTATAAACCTCATTTTATGAGGAGTAAGGGAAGTGAGAGGATGTGTGTTCTTTCTTGGACTTCATGCTGTGTAGATGGCTCTAAAAGCCAAAATAAGCTATTTCAACTTAAGCTACGCAATTGATGTAGCTCAAATTGGGTAGCTTATTTTGGCTTTAGCCCTGCTGTGTATATGTGCCCTGCTGTGTATATGAAGTCAATGAGTGTTGTGCCCGTTTATAGTAATGATATACTTTACCTAAGATACACAGGTAAGGTTACTCTGCAGCATCCCCTTTCAGTTCCTAATTTTTACCATAAGAAACATCCTAAACTTTTACCATAAGTGACAGAGACTTATTTAATTATAAACAGCAATCACAAGTTTTAAAGTATACATACATACAAAAGATACGTGCTATAATTTAATTAGCTTACAGGCTGAACTACAGATTCAGCCAAAAACACGGTCTCAAATTCTGGCCTTAATTATGCCAATGAAGTTCCCAGTTCAAATCATGTAAATAAGGCAGGAATTTGAACCATGCACTTTTAATACTTTTAATGTGTATTCAATTTTTTATCCTTGTTTTGTTTAACATACCACAGGACCTGGTCTTCCAGTGAGTCCCATGGGGCCAGGTGGCCCTCTCATAGCGATCTGTTAAAACATGAGAAAAAAAACATATTTCAAGGGAATCTACAAATTTTACATGACACTATTCATTGTGTGGCCATATTATTAGTAATTAATTCATGCTAGTGGTTGACAATGAAAGTTAACTGCAAGTTTATGGGTGGAAGTTTATTTTGCTGAGCAGAGAAACTGACAACCCATAATTAAAAGTATGGAAAAAAAAGAATGTATTAAGCTGTCACAATTTTCATGCATACAATATATTACTCAGCAAATGTCAGTTACTGTTTACTAAATAAGACTGCAATAGACTATGGACACAAATTTATACTAGTTCTTTCCTCTAGTCCCAGCCAGAATAGATACACATAAAATTATACTTTTAGTAGGAATAAGACACACGTAACCCTAAGAACTGGACCTTTATATATATGATAACCAGTAACTTCATACAAATCTTCTCTGTATTTGCAGCTTTGCTTTTAGTCTGGTTTAACCTTCTTACCCTAGCCTGTTGAAGAATAGCTTGCGCTTGAGCTTCTTGAGCTGAGATTGTTGGGCCCTTCTCACCATCTCCACCAAAGCGGAACTACAAATATCAAGCAAAAAAAAAAGAATTCACAATTAAGCAAGTTAAACATACCTGTTGTTTACTCTTACTACAGAAAGCGCTGCTTACAGTATTGAGCCAGATTCTTTACTCCACTTTTAAATTGGTGTCAGTCCATTAATGTTGACAGAGTGCAAAATAAGAACTGGTTTCAGAAGGGATATTAAGTAACCAATAACAGAATATGAGCCAAGTTCTGCTCCCAAATAAATAAAATGGAAATTTTCTGTTGATTTCACTGGAATCTTTTTGTACACAATGGGCCATTTAAATGCCAAATGGGGAACCAGAATGAATTCCTATTTTATGCCAAATTGTACTGACAATGAAATGTCACCAAAATCAATTAGTATCATGTAGCAAAAGTGAATGCCACTTTAGTTAATAGTAGGAGAAATGCAACTGAATAGATACCAAGCTTTGATGTGAAAATGGTTTGATCTCTCATGTGGAATATTGTGTGCCCTTTCCTAAGGTCTCAAATTAAATGGATGGAAACAAGGCTTTCGAACAAGAACTCAAATATTCTTATCTAGTTAGATAGCGACAATTGAATCTGTACATCACGTAACATATAGAGAAAAGGTAATACAGCCTAATCATTCTAAAATGTCTACAGAAGATATAAATCTTTAGTGGGAAATAGTTCATTTCACTGTTCTCAATTTTCCAAATTTAGTGTGTTCTCATTGTGCTGATCAGATTACTCTGTGGTGCCAAAATGTGGGACCATATCAATTCTATCTTCTGTCAACTTGTGACTTCCTCCAACTTCAGTTGAAAATTGCCTTCTTCTCAGAGCCAATTTTAACATTTTTAGCCTGGTCATCAAACAATTTTTGCTGCTGCCTTTTTCCAAACAGAAATGATTTCTGTCCACTGCAATCACATCATTATGCAGGGGGGATGGTTTGTAAAAGCATCAGCAAGCTGATTCTTTAGGTGTCTATACAATGAACTGAACTTTTATGATTTATCATTTGAAAAGGATCATCAAGCATCTGCCTGTATGCCCCCAACTCCCTGTTACAGAAGTGAAGTCCCCCCTCTTCATGTCGGGGGTTCATGTTGAGTTGTCAAAATCTATACTAATAATCATAATTAATTAATAATAAAGTTGGAGCTGCCTAAATTAGTACATTGTATAAGATGAGATGACAGATGGAGAAACTGACACTAAATGATTTGATTAAGTCCTTCTGACAGTCACTGTCACTACAAGGATTAGAATGCAAGACTGCCTTGTTCTTCCTCTGCTTCGTCCACTAGATCAGGATGTTTCCTGTACTGTTGGGCAGAACCATTATATTATGAGGATACACTAGCTGCTTGGTACTGTAGCTGGTGAAGGTCCAGGAAGTAGATGGGAAGGAGCATGTGACAATCAGCAGTGAGGGTGAGAAATGTCCTGGGTGGATAAGATCCTCTCACATGCAAATTTATTTGTGAAACTTCCAAAAACTGAGGGACTATAGTGCGGATCATGAACAACTTATGATGTTTAGGATAATTGCAGTGACATGCTTTCAGCTTCAATGACTGATTTATGTATTCAAAGCTATCTTTGCAATGAAAAGCGCTAAAACATGTTTAATAAAAACTGGCATTACCCTTAATATTTAGAAGTCCCCTTTATAGTAGGAAGAGGTAGAGCAAACAAATGTAAAAAAAATACATATTGTAACTATTGCAACTTGCTTTTTTGGTTAAGCTTTTTAGATAAGGGATAATTTTTAAGAAAACTCCCATTATTGGTGCAGCTTCACTGATGCTAGCAGTGGTGGGACCATTGGTAGACAGGCCATGAGATTTTTAATATCTGTTTTCAGAAGAGGCTTAGATACCACAATGATGAAAATATCAGGAGCTGGTCTATATCAGCATACCAACTGTTCCTGGCAAGGTGACGGATATGTGTGCATGCCAGTGATACAGAAACACTGAAAGATTTCTCTAAAATCTTTACTGTAGATAGTCAATTGAATAATGCAGTCCATGGTTGATTTCAGTTCTTTGCCCTAAAACAGCCATTTGATGTGGCCTTGGCAAGTCACTCAGGGTCACATTTACACAGACTGAAAGATGCAGAGAAAGGTGCCCAGAAAGACCCAAAAGTGTCTGAGCAGGTTGTCTATAGTTGGTTTATTCCATGCTTGCTACTCCTAGTAGAGCACTGTTAAAAATGTGAAGTACTCTTCTTGGAATATGGACTAGACTTGGGAGAAGAATTCGTGAATAATATTCATGGGGAATAATGGCATTTTTATCAAATAAATATTACTGAATAAATGTTTCCATCATTCTATTACTCTAATACTGATATATTAGCAGAACTATATTATGGGTGCCAGCTCAAAAACACCAACCCCTTAGTACCTTTCGTCGATTTTTCTCCAAATAGAAAATAAAATTTCCCCAAGCTTTCTTCACTCATTCTTGCTAACCGGTAATGTAGTTCCCAAATATCCAGCAGTACAGCAGCAACTACAACCAGTAAACACTTCTATCCATCACATCTTGCTAACTGTATTTCACTGTAGCTGCAGTCTCTTTACTAATTCCTGTGACGGTAGCTGCTGCACATTATAATGATTTACACTGATATATTGTCCATCATGACAGGATACTCTACTAGCTTTGGGCTAGTTCCTGCTCCTCCTGAATCCTGTGGCATTTTGCTATGGGCTCCAGTGGGAGCAGGACAGGTTTGAATAGGTGCACACAGGAAAGACTAACCTTGAAAGGTGCTGAGCATACTAAGTCAATGAGACATGAATGCAGGAAGCCTGTAGTGGATTTGGCTTTCAGGGGTGCCACAACCAAATAATTTAAGACAGGCAGAGGAACCAACAGCCTTGCCGGGCCCCTGGGCAAGGTGGCGGAGGCCCAGCTCCATGCTCTCTGGAAGGGGCAGGATATCTGGCAGAAGAGGCAGGACCAGGGGCAGCCATCCCGCAGCTCTGCCTGGAGAGTGTATGAGGCTCGCAATGACTATTTAAAGGCCCCAGGGCTCCAGGTGCCACTGCTGCTGCAGTAGCACTGCTGGCGACCACCCTGGGCCCTTTTGAATATCTAGGCCCTGGGGCAAGTGTTCTCTTTGCTCCACCCCTCCTGTCAGCAAGCCTGAAGAAAGTGGTGGAGAATAATATAATTAACAATTGAAAATTACAAAGATATTTTAGCAAGCATAGTCCAATCACACACTTTTAAATTTGGCTGGGAAAGCCTGGGCTAGCACTTTTTCTTTTCGTGTGTAATTAGTAAGTGATCTTCAAGGATCACAAATGGTCACACTTAGAAAATCTATTGTTCATCTCATTCCAAAGACAGAACCTGCTAGAGGACAGGAGATTTATTTTATCTTTTTAATTCTTCCTCTTCTTTGGAAGAAAAAGCCATTATTTAACACAAGTCTGACAACTCTATAACCCCCACAGGACTTACCGGCAACATTAACATGGTACCTGGTGGACCAGGTAAACCATCAGCACCTGGAAGGCCAGGACGCCCTGCTGGCCCCTGTGAAATCAAAAGGAAATGGAGATTAATTAAACATATCTTTCTTGTTACAGGGTCATGTGTATTCATTCTTGTACCTTGTGGATACATTTCATGTGTTTAAAAAAGCAGAGGGTCAGTGTGGCAGTCTGAATCAGTGTTAAAAGGGTATATAAATAAGTGGGTTTTGGGGAGATGTATCTAAAAAGGAGAAGCAAGAGATAATTTTTCTTTTTGGTTGAGCCAGAGATGATACTAGCAATAGTGAGCTATAATTACTTATGAAAGCACTGGTCATCATTCCATTTTTAAGTGTGACTTAAATTTTGCACTGAAATTAGGTGTTCACCTTATTTATTATGTATAAGTAATTCAGTGTATCCTTCTCAACATTACAGTATTTATTTTTATATAGATTTTAAGCACTTTGGGACACAATCTGCTTTTGCATTCTGAGTTTGTACAGCAACAAGCATCATGGAACTTGGGTCCAGGACTAGGGCTCTCAGGTGCTGCAAAACTGTAAATAATTAATCACTCTGTGTCTAAGACTTTAAATAAATCCCTGTATTAGTTCTGAGTTTAAATCAAGTTTAAAAAATGTCCTTTAATATATTTAGCACCTGTTGTCAGACCTTATTTTTACTTCAATGTAAAATGATGTTAATAATGGAATGAGACAGTCTTCACACTTCCCAGATAATTGAAAAAATATTCATATATTTTGGGTAGACTATAGCTGAAGAAATTACATAGTAATCAAGACAGACATTAATTGTTATTGTATGTAAACTCTGTGTGAACCATACACAATATTTTTAAATCAAACAATAATCTTTGTTTCAATGTTAATTTTTTAGAACATTGCTTATCAAAGATTTTTTATCTGAACTAAAAGCTTTGAGATACAAGAACAATTACAGCAATAGCCAGATTTTTATCTATCTAGAAAAAAAAGTAGACAAGTAAAAAACAAAAACAAAAAACTTCTCCTAAATTGCATAAGCTACATTTCTGAATGAGTCACTTTGTAATGCTAAAGGAGTAGGCTGTCTTTGAGGCAGCATCAGGATCTGCTAATGCACATCCCTGCACTCATATAGAATTCTAGTGAAATTATTAGGGCTTTACAAGGGTAGATCTTAATGCAGAATGATGACCTTGATGTGTTTACTGTGAGCTCAGTTTCATGTAGAATTTTACTGATCACTTATAACTTTACAAGCAAAAAAGAATATCAGCTCAAGCAGTGTCATTGAAATAACCTTAACTTTCTGTGTTACTTTATCAATTTTAATCCATAAGGATATATGGAATTATTAAATCTATAAGAATAAAGGTTGAGGAAAAATGTTTATTCTAGTCCATTTTCTACATGTGGAGTGTTTGGTTTGATTTTGAAGTCAAATTATACAGTGCATAGTTGCTGTATTCTCAGTGTCTCCCAGTCAAAAGTATTTCACGAACATACAAAACATTTCACTAAACTGTCACTAGTAAAGCAGAGTGACATTTATGTCATGTCTATTGCAATAGAAAATTTTCCTAAACTGAATGCATTTAGTCTGTTTTAAAATTATACAAAAGGCCTGTGAGAACGATGAAGACTTAGGTAATGGCTGCATTTCATATATTTTAAGCATGGACACACCTAAGATCACAGTATGTCCAGCATAGCTTAGACAGACAGTACCCATTGTTTCCATCATTTCAATGCAGATTTTATTATTATATATAATCACCTTTATTCATCTCTTCATTTGAATGATTTATTGTTCTAATATTTTTTTAAATTCTTACTCAGATTTATAGCAGAGATTTTTAACTGGATTTTTATTATTATTTTATTTTATTTTAAACTAATTCACACCCAAATAAAACAGTGAAATTGGGGTTAGATAGAATTTTTACTCCTAGAAATGCAAGACAGAGACGTTGATTCTTTCTGTTGGTTTTTCATTTTTGACCAGATCCCCAGCTGGTATAAACTGGTGCAGCTCCATGAACTTCACTTGAGCTACATTAATATAAACTAGCTCAGAATTAGTTCCGTGAACTCTTACAATGGTTAGTGCAAATTATACCATTAATAAACTGCATAATCGATATTTTGACTTACCCTCTCACCAGGGTCACCTGGGGGACCAGTGGGACCTTGTAAACCTGGGGGACCTGTGAGACCCTTTGAAAAAACAGACCATAAAATGCTTATGGTGAATGACTGATTGCAGTGGTGTGTTCAGCTTTTGTTTATTAAACATACGTTCAAGAGCCATAAATGATTATCTCCAAATATCTCCAAATAATATCTCCAAATAAGAAGGCAGAATTCCACCCCAGGGGCTCTCACTGAAAACACTTGAGCTGAGATTGTAAATCTTGACCTATTCTACTGTGTTGAATACATTCTACATGTGAGAAATGATGCCACTGGTTTTAAATATATCATTTCATACGTACTGAAGCACCATGGACTCACACTGAATGCACTATCATGAAATGATAATTAAATGATGTAAAACAACAAAAATGAGAAATGAGACTTACAGGAGGTCCTGCTGGTCCCACTGGTCCTTCAACAAGCATCCCCTACAGAAAAAATGACACCAGATTATTATCTTTTGGAGAAAACATAAAAAGCAAAAAATAAATTACAGTCACAATAAAATTAGCAAGGAGCTTTATGACATTATAATCCTTATGTTCTCACTTCCATACCCATCTGTTTGTTCTCATCAAAGCATAACAAGCTCTTTCTTCATAACTTCTAAGGTTAATATTTTCTCTCAGGGACCATATTTTGTACTTTTCAGTGCATCCATTGAAGTATATACAAAAATTGCATAGAGGATTCCTAAATTACTCTGGCAATGTCACATTTTCTGTGTTATCAATTTTCAAGGAAAACTATTAGCAGAATAGGCACAATAGTAACTCATACATGCTGATTTAGCACTACTCTGTTTTTGTTTCATTTTATGCAAGTACAGTTTTGCTGATGGCTTCCAAGGTTATTTAGTGCAATTAAGAAACTTATAATTTTTGAACTTTAAAAGTCGGGAAGACTTTCAGGTCTTGAAGATCCTGAATTTCATGTTCCATGAGGTTATCTGCATTCATACACACACACACTTATGAGGTTATATGCATACATACACACACCCCAACTTTCTCCTGAAACCATGCTTTTGGTATCAAACAGCTTCTCTGGGGATTTTCCTCCAAGAGGAAATTCAAAATGGAATATTGATGTAGTCTCAATTATCACACTAGAAGCTTTAAAAATAATGGGTTTGCTTCAGAAGCTTCCTTTTAGCATATTGATGGGAGAGGGGTTTTTAGCATGGTATGCTTTATACAGCTTTACTCAGAACTGATTTTTAAAAATACTGGTGAAGAATTTGTGTGTAGCTGTGGGGGATGACAGTAATTTATACGAATCAGATATTCTGTGAACTAATGCAGTCTGAGCTTTACCATATGTCATTGTGTTTGATTCCTGACTTACTACTCATTCTTTGTTACCAGATTTCACATTTTGTGATCAATGACTTCTAGAAACACTAAATTCTGTGATAGTTTTGTGATACAAGCTCCCATTAAAACTTAATTTAAATTACCACATTTCTTTGCACTCCAGTCCAATGCATATTTGGAGAGCCATTCAGATTTCCAGAGGATGAAATGACAATCTACTACAGGTTGGACCTTGTTGGTCCAGCACCCTTGGGACCTGATTGGTCCTGGATGAGGGATTTTTCCGGACCAGGGGAAGTCATATCTGGCCCCTCTGCTATCGGTTCCTCCAGTCCTGGACCTGCCACCGGCCTCCTGGCTGGCTACCCCCAACCCTCCACGCCACCAGCTCCATTGTCCTGCCAGTTCCCCTCGCTAAGTCAGGCAGCCCAGCTCCAGCCTAGCTCCAAGGCCTACCAGGCAACCCTCTGTAGTGCACCGGGCTCCTGGCCATACTGGGCAGCCCCGCTGTAATGCGCTGGGCTTCTGGCCCCACCAGACAACCCTGCTGTGATGCACTAGGCTCCTGGCTTTGCCAGGCAGCCCCACTATGTTTTACCTTGCAGTCCAGCTGCGGGGAGACAGGCAGCCCAGCTGCCAGGCTTCCACCATGACCCTCTCATCCTGGAACATCCATGGTCCATGGATGTTGTCAAACCAGGGAGTCCCGGTTAACAAAGGTTCAAACTGTAGCCACCATATAAAGTTAAGACAAGATATTACAGTAAAAAAAAAAATCAGGTTTATGCTATTCATCTAAACTACAACTGTAGAACATAAATCTGCCTTACTGTACAAGATGCGTCATGGCCCCCATTGCTACTCTTCAGCTGAGAGGCATTCTTTATGCTACTGTTCCCTTACCATTGCTAATGTTATCAAATATGAGTACAGAATAAATAAGCACAGCATCAGTATGTTGCCTCATGATAGTGCTACATGACCCTATGATGCTGGTTTTAGGTATTCATATGACAGCATCAGAAACTGATATTTAATTAAAGAAATATAGGGATTTTGTTGGCTGGTCTCATGATGCAGGGGATAGTTAGATGAAAATTAACCAAAACCAATGATCCTGAGGCTATTTATCCCCAGTCCATGAGAAGATGAGTTCTGTCATAGAAACATCACAGCTCGCCCAGTCTGTGATAGAAGGCTTAGTGTGACTGTGAATCTCTTCTTTATCTCCTCTGTTTTCTGTCTACAGAATAATATTGTTGATAGTACTGGGGGATATCATATATATTATCCTGAATTGCTATAGTTAGATTACATGGTTTGGCACTGAAGTAATTACTTAAGAACATAAGAATGGCCATACTGGGTCAGAACAAAGGTCCATCCTGCCCTGTATCCTGTCTGCCGACAGTAGCCAATGCCAGTAGTGCTCCAGAGGGAGTGAACTGAACAGGTAATGATCAAGCCATCTCTCTCCTGCCATCCATCTCCACCCTCTGACAAACAGAGGCTAGGGACACCATTCCTTCCCCGTCCTGGCTAATAGCCATTAATGGACTCAACCTCCATGAATTTATCTAGTTCTCTTTTAAACCCTGTTATAGTCCTAGCCTTCACAACCTCCTCTGGCACGGAGTTCCACAGGTTGACCATGCGCTGTGTGAAGAAGAACTTCCTTTTATTTGTTTTAAATCTGCTGCTCATTAATTTCATTTGGTGGCCCCTAGTTTTTATATTATAGGAACAAGTAAATAACTTTTCCTTAATCATTTTCTCCACACCACTCATGATTTTATATACTTCTATTTTCTCTTACTTATGAAAATCCCAAAGCACTTCAGAAAAGAAAATCTCTTCCCATATACTTACAGGTTCAACAACAGCTGGTTCTCCCTTCTGTCCTTTTTCTCCATAAGCACCATGTCCAGTCACCTGCCCAGTGGAAACAATGAAAATATACATTAAGCCTAATACCTCTGGGCATTCTGAAAAGTACAGACACTGTTATTTAAAACTAAAGCTGGAATGCCAACAAAAGTGTATCATAGACACAAATCTTACCTAACAATAGTATTAAATACTTTTAAAAAAAGCCCCACAAGGAGATCAGTAGAATATCTTTAATTATCTCATCCTGTGGTACTTACAGCAATAAAATTCCCCATGACTTTTTCAGTGGGACTTTGCTTCCCATTAAGACTGCATGATTAGATCCTAAAACATTGTATGTGCATGTGTATAGTAGGGGGATTTTTAATAAGCTTATTTTTGGCATATGACACTGCAGGGGATATGATCCTAAAGAGAATGGGAGTTTCAGAAGGGAGATGTACACTAAACTAAATGACTTGGGGGATGATTGACCCACTGTACTAGGAGGAAGGAAGATGCTCATACTCTAAGTTTTGCAGATGCAGAAATAGTAGGGGTATGTCTGAAGGCAAGGAACCTTTGTAAAATACCCTCTTGCTCCTCTAAGTATCCTCACCTGCATCCATTCCATAATGCTCTCTAGCATCATAATGAGGCAGAGGAAGAAGTGGAAATTTAACAAACCTAAGGGCTGCAGTTGCTGACTTGTGGCCCTATGAGTAGAGAAACTCAGAGATGGAGGGAAGAAGGTGAGAAAAGATGAGTTACTTGTTTGCCCACCTCCCCTGATTGTCATGGAGATAATTTCATTTCACTGGGTCCACCTTGTCACAGGCCAATGGCTGCATTTTGTAGTTAGATCACTACTCCTTGGGCCATACAGCCAGGCTAGTTTTCTCAGGGCTCTCTTCTTACTCAGCCATGAAGGAACCTGTCCTTCTCTCACTGGAATGTTATTTGCTATGCCCAAGTTTCATTTCTTGTTGTCCAAATGCTATATATAGTATTTAGTCTAGCAAGAGCCTGTGACTCCATGCCGTAAGTAGAAAAACTATCTGAGTGACCATGTAAGCATTATCCAGCTATCTCAAGAATGGCCAGGTTTCCCTTTGGAACATATGAATTAACTTATGTGATTTTCGAGCTCTTTTCAGATTCAGCACAACAAAATGTACTGAGGCCAGGTTCATGTCCTCAGAGTTGCAGAAAACAAGAAACTGATAGCAGAAACTAATGCCAGAATGCAGCTAGGAACAACACAAGCTATAAACCAGGGACAGAGAGCACTGAGTTTTGTACAATTGATGTGATTAATGATTCTACTCCTTGCCACTGCCCCTCCCCAATTATCTGTTTTTAACTTAAAAAATGTCCAAGTTACAAGTTTCTAATACACTTTTTGACTTCATCCTGACTGCCTTTTTTTATAGGCTCATCAAATCAATATCTGATGTGTTCAATCAGTGGCTCTCACGTGGCATAAATTTGAAATGATTCCATTGAATTCAACAGAGTGACTCCAGATTTGCTCTAATGTAGCTGAGAACAGAATTTGGATATATGTTAAAAATAGTAAATTAATTTAATTTGTGACAAACTATGTATGATTAACATAATTCTCCATTTAACATACTCCTACAGTTTTATGCTAACATCTAGTCTATTACTTCAGCAAGCCATAACCTTTAAAACTTTTTCAGTGCCTCACAGATTGAACTTCTCTGTTATGGTCCAGCTCCCTTAATTTTTTTCAGTCTTTTGCTTACACTAATTCTAGCTATCGAGTGTTAGATGTGGCTCTTCCTAGGTCAGACAATGCAGTTCTGACTTTCCCAAAAGTTTGTCTGTATGGTGAAGTCTTGCAGTCCCTTCTCACAGCAACAGACTGTGCTGTCTCCGTAACATGAGACTGAAGATCACTAATTTGTATCTCTGTGATGTGTTACCATGACACTACAACACTGACCGAGCCCTGTATTACTCTGTGGATAATTTCACTTAAAACTGAAATATTTTGGAACAAATTTTCAAAGAGTTGGGTTGTTTGTAAATACAGGCACACCTTTGAGGATCCGTGCCTCTAATAAACTGATTGTAGGTAGAAATTAGATATTTAGAGGAAAGGGTGCTTTGCTTTACATCTGCCATTCATGCATTTGCCAAGACCATCTGCACCCAAAAAAAATGGAGGCTGAGTCTTAGTTCTTTGGAAACTTGGCCCTTTTGCTTAAAGCTCTGAGCCACTAGAAACACTCCAAAACTCTAATATGACAACATGACTTGGTCGGAAAGAGGGAGCTTTTCAAGAGCATCAAGGTCAACAGGGAACATGCCTCCCATTTATAGTCTATGGCAGTTGGATCACTAATTGCTCATTGTACTTTTGAAAATCTCACCCACAGTTAATGTAACGATATTGAGTTGATATGAGATGGGGTTTGATTTTCATTAAATATTTATATTTGAGATTGCAATAACTGCATGATTTATAACTTTATTTATTATTAAAGTTTACAGAAAGCTAAAAGGGACTAGAAAATAACCAGATGCAGGTGCTTCTTAGATTAAGATGCAGTCTAGCTACTTGGTACATTTAACCTGGGTTTAGCAAGTGGGGTAGTTAACCCCTTGTGCTGTGTTCATTACCATAGGCCTTTACATGAACACTTGACAAAATGTTAAGCAACTCTCTCACATAATACATTTCTTTATGATCTGGACCCATGGCCAAGAAACACTGGATACATTCCACAGAGACTTTAACACCCTACACCCCACCATCAATCTCAGCCTGGACCATTCTACACTAGAGATCCATTTCCTGGACACCACAGTACAAATCACCAATGGTAAATTAGACACCACTCTCTACAGAAAACCCACTGACTCCTACAGTTACCTACATGCCTCCAGCTCCCATCCAGGACACACCATATGATCCATCGTCTATAGCCAAGCCCTTAGATACAATCGCATCTGCTTTAATCCCACTGACAGAGACCAGAAACTTCAGGATCTCTACCAAGTATTTTTAAACCTCAATTACCCACCCAGAGAAATACAAAAACAAATTGAAAGAGCCAGACGAATACCCAGAAACCATCTACTTCAAGACAGACCCAGGAAAACCAACAATAGAACACCACTTGTCATCACCTATAGCCCCCAACTTAAACCCGTCCAACGCATTATCAATAAACTACAACCTATACTGGAACAGGATACTACACTCCGAGAGGCTCTGGGAGACAGACCCATAGTGTCCTATAGACAACCACCTAACCTCAGGATGATACTTACCAACAACCACAGGACATATCACACTAATACCAAACCTGGAACTTTCCCTTGCAACAAACCCCGGTGCCAGCTTTGTCCACATATTTACTCTGCTGACACCATTATTAGGCCTAACCATGCCAGTTACAAGATCAAGAACACATATTCCTGTTCATCCAGAAATATAATTTATGCCATCATGTGCATAAAGTGTCCGTCTGCTATGTACATTGGACAAACATCTCAGACACTTCGCCAAAGAATCAATGCACACAAAACAGACATAAGACTCTCTCACAGAGAGAAAGCTGTTGCTTGCCATTTCAGCCAGACGGATCATTCCCTCAATGACCTTAAAACATGCATATTGCTTCAAAGAGACTTTAACTCCAGACTTCAACGAGAAGCTTCAGAATTGTCATTCATGCTTAAATTTGACACTTTATGTATGGGTTTAAACAAAGACTCTAATTATCTCACCCATTACAAAGATAGCTTCCCCAATTATCACCCCTAATGTCATTACCTCACAGAAACTTCCCCCCTATTATCACCCCTATGTCATTACCTCACAGAAACTAACCTTCCCCCCTCACCCCCACTCTGTTCTAAAATTTGATTTGTCAATTTCACGTGTTCATTTTTTTTGATTGTATCACTTTGGTATATATGGTTGTGCCGATTTTCTTCCACATATTGATCTGAGGAAGTGGGTCTGGCCCACGAAAGCTCATCACCTAATAAACCATCTTGTTAGTCTTTAAAGTGCTACATAGTTCTGTCTTTTGTTTCAGCTACTTTTTCTCAGTCATTGTTCTCTCATGGAACATTACATGCAAGTACCATCCATGTACCATATCATCTCCTGCCATTGATTTTTGCACAAAACGTCCCTTGATTCAAAACAATGTCAAAACATGGCTCATTGGCTTCAAAATGTCTGTGCTTACATCTTGAGTGTCATGTACTTGTACTTTGCCAGTAAAAACATCACCAATTCCTCATTCCAGATGTTGCCAGTACTTCTAGTATCTACTCATATGTGAACATGATCTATCATGGAATTGCAGATTGGCACATGTCATATTTAATGAAACACACAATATGTTTTTAGGTTTGGTTCAAACTTGTGCTGTTTTTATTTGTTGATTTGTGTGTTTGACAGTGGCCTAAAACCCCTTGGCTTTAGGGGGTTTAAATCTGTTGGGCTGTTCTAATCAAAATCATGAGAAAATATTTGCACAAATTTTATTTACATAGAGAAAAATAAAAAGACCAAACACAACTATCAAGGTATTATACACCCTTCTATTTGGAAGTAACATCACCTTTGTGATCACATGACACTGTAGTTCTGCTAAAAAAAGTTGATTTTAGAGAAAATATGTGCAAATGGTTTGGCAATTTTTAATGCTCCAATTCTGCAATCCTAACTTGGGATAAGAGCACTTACTCACGTGGTTATGCCCTCTGAGGCTTATGATATTACTTACATGAATAAGTGCTATTCATTATAAAGAAAATTTACAGAATCAGGCTCCAAGATTTATTTTTTAATTTTTTTTCCACTGAATGGATATTTTCTTTTGAATTCTTTTGAATATTTCTTTAAATTTTACTCGGGCTCTGGACTAATATGTTTTTAAATAAGATATGACACAGCAGAGCAACAAAATCTAGCAACAAATACAAAAGTAAAAATTAGGGTTTGAAGTGTCAGAGATGAATCACTCTATACTTTGACACTGAAAATGTTACCATTTTTCCCTCTTACAGTAGGGCAGGAAAGCAGATATTCACAGCTGTTTGGCCAGATATTAGTAACATGGCTTAAACAGGAGACTTCACATTGTTTATCCAAAGCCACTTATTTTGCCCAGCAACCAAGGAGAGATGCTCTTATTAATCCTACTCTCCATAAGTTTATAGAATCATGTATCATTTACTGCATGGTATCAATGAAAATGTCTCTATTCTCAGGGTATATTCTCATTTAACATTAAAGGGATTCATATATGGTTTATTGTTACTGCTTATGGAGGTTAAGAGCAAAAATAATTTGTAACAGCAGAATATACCTCCATTTTGAGAATTCATACAGGTGAGATTTTTCTCGTGTACTTGGACGCTGTTAGTACAGATGTTACTAGTTAAGTCATATTACTTGTGATTTTAGTGGTCTGTGTGCTGAGTCTAATAGTCTGATAGGCAAGGCTGAGAGTTTTTTAAGAAGCTCTAGCCTGTCATCCTTTGATCCCTAATCCCTTTAGCATCCCTTTTCAAGGGGGCAGCACTAACTCAGGGAGAACCAGAGTTTAAAATGCCAGCTCCTAAGCAACCAGAGGAGCTAGCCTACAGGATCAGGCAATACAGAGGCACTCATAAGATTTATTTACAAATACAACTACTATTGCATGGCTGAGAGAGGACAAAGAAGCAGTAAATGGGACATAAAAGCCTGGACCTGAAGGTTAGTGGGGAGAAGCAATTTCATGGCATGCCCCATCGTATCCTAGATAAGTTCCTATTTTAGTTTGTGTGGGGAATAATACCAGGGTAGGTGCAGAGCAAACACTAACCACAAAATGTTCTCCTCCTACGAGTCGGGCTTTCCAATCAGAAATCCAAAAGGAGTATTAGTCCCGTTTACATTTTGTACCCTTCTAGGATAAATGGGCAGCTTGCTATATTCACAGGAAAGCTAAAACCAATAGATAATAACCAAATAATGGTTTGGGGATGAAGATGCCTGTACAGCAGCAAGGAAGCAAAGGTCAACACTGAGCATGATTCACCAAATCCACAGGATCCTCCTGCTTTCCTATTGGATCCTCAAGGAACACACACAGGTAGCAGGCCATTAACCCAATCCCCTTTGCGAGGCTATGGCTGGCTCTCTCTCTCTTGAAGGAAGCATCAGCGAGCAATGCTGTGTTCTCCCACACAGAGTTGTGGCCTTTATTTCCTCCCTCCCATGGATATTTTCACAGATGGGTAGCAGGCACTCATACACATTTAAACAAATGATCAGCTTAATAAAGAATATTTGCTCAAAACAACTTATTTCATCATATAAAACTAATGAAAGTGATTATAATTCATGCACTTATATCCAGTAAGTAGGACTTCCATTGTTTTCCATGTTTAGCCCAACAAATAATAATTTCATTTGATTCATGAATTTTCCTTAGACAAGCCGGAAGGGAAAAAAACAAACAAAAGGAGGTTCAGTGATGTAAATTAAAATAAATGTTTGATCCAAAACTAACGGAATGTTTTCTGGGGTCTTCCCATTGCCTTCAAAGAGCTCTGGGTCAGGAGCTATCTTCTCCATTAACAAACAGCAAATCCAGAACAATGATATATCTCATACTACCACATTTTGCCCCAACTTACGCTTGTTTCTGTGATATCAGTCTCTGCTGGAACACCTGGACCAAACTCCTCATTAGTGGGACTGGTTGGTTTCTCTTCATATTCTTTATATTCATACAAATCATATTCGCCTAATTCTCCATCTACCAGAAGATCAGATTCACTGAGGTCTACTCCTCTGCTTCCATATTCAGAATCCTCAATTTTTTTATGTTCTGAATTATAATCCTCTCCAGTTATGTATTCTTCAGCAAATACTTCTTCAGCAGGATTATGCTATTCATATATGCAGCAAAGGTTCAGGGAATAGGAGGAATATGTGGGTTACTGTTAGTAAAGCAATGTATGCATTTGGAGATTGACAGTGATGACTTGTCTAAAAGAAGACAGAATAGTAGAAAAACAGCATGTTGTCTTTTAATTAGATTTGAAGAACTGGGAAACCAGCCTTTAAAGTTAATTAAAAGCTCATTCTATGCACATGAGTATGTACAAAGAAGTAATGCATTCATACGCTTTATTGGAGGGTTTTCCCAAAATACTGCTTTTATAACTGCATATGCAATACACTATGTGCATTTGCTCGCTCAGAGCTACATCTCTGCCAGATACATCTAAGTCTCCTTGCTTGGTTTCACACTTTGATTGTATTCTACATGGTTCATAAATGTTTGACATTAAAACACATTCAGCCCAATAACCCGTGAACTAATTCAGATTTGTTTAAACAGTATCATTCTAATTTGTATTGTGCAGGAAGTGCAAGCAATTCTTTAGTTATATACAGCATTCTTGACTACCTTGTGTCAATAAATAACATTGCCAAGCTAAATGTTTCAACTTTTTTCCCTCTTCTAATGATTTTGCAGTACATTTTCACTAACACAAGTCTTGCGTCACGTCTTTCATAGCAGTTTATATATATATATTTGTCTTACTCTGAATTCCAACTGCAAAATTCATAGAAGATGAAGTTGAAAATTTTTAGAATGCTAAGTATTGCTTGCAGCTTCTGTCCTCAGTTATGAAAACAGTGTAAAACCAAGCAATCAACTTATAAGCACCAAAGCTTTTTAGACAGCATCTTATCTCAAATATACAAAGCAAATTGGAAAAAAATATGCATTTTTTATGATATAAGACTCTTGCAAGGAAGGTTTGGAAAGGATCAGGGCCAAAATATTGCATATATCAGCCATATGTCCTGAAACATTACACAGAGGTGAAATGATTTGTCCTCACACAGCGCTTCTGAAATCATTAACAATATATTGATCTGATCATGATGGCATGAAAGTAGATGGCGATTAAAACAGAAGATCAGATTCTGATTTCATATCAAATTAACACCAGTATAACTCTACTAACAACAATACAGTTATTTCTCATTTACACCAGTGTGGATCAGAATTGATCGATTTTGGAAATCAAACACTTCTTTGTTTACTTGTGAAAACCTGAGTTCAGAGTTCTGGGTCAAATTTTGCCTTTCTGTACAACGCCTGCATACAGCTTCTGCTGAAGCAAAATTTTGGCACTTTGAGTGTGTCTTTACACTGTTGCACTAAATTATTGTAAATAATGCAAGGTGTTTATCCACAGCTTCCTCCAATGCCTGATGTTATTGATTTCAACTGTTGCAAGATAATCATGAAACCCTAGAATTCTGGTTTTGACAGTAGAAAGTCTTGCTCTTCGCATTTCATTTTGGAGATGAACAAGTTGGAAGTCATGAAAGCAATTTGCCTCTTTTCTTGTTTTTTATCAAGTTATTAATATCTGTTGAACTGTTGGGCAGTTGATTTCCAGTTCAACCTACAAAGAGAATGCTGAGCAACTGCAGCATTTCTTTTCATGGTCACATTGAATGAGTCATGACTGTTGCTTCAGGAAAAGAGCTGTGTTTTGTACATCTTTTCAAGCACTTCATGTTCATTCTGAAAGGATTATGTAAAAAATCCTACGTATAAATAATTCTTCATTATAATTAGTAAACATCATTTTACTTAATGTTACTATAAACATTCATGCTTTCAATTGTGGCTGTCTAAAAAGTTTTTTTAGCAAAATTTGTTGTCGTCGTCTGATTTTTCAACACATAATTTAAATATATAGTTACCGAAAAAAAGAGCATGTAATATTTTGAATGTATATAATTCTAACAGCATGCAAAGGATTTGTTTGCTCTCCTTTGCAGAACTGTTAAAGGAAATCATGGCTTTCAACTTGTTTCAATATACTGCTATTTACATAAAGAAAAATATTTATTTTCAAAAATTTCAACTGGCTGAATATCAAAATAAGCAGTTTTAAGCAACAGCATACCAGTGGTTAGTTTCCTTATACGCTTCAGTTCAGTATTAAAATTGTAAAAGAGAACTTTTGGGGTCCAGCGTATAGTTTTCCTATAGGGATCGATCCATCACAGCAGAGGTGCATAATTTTGAGCATGTAAAGTAAAAAGTGAAGAGCAGGATGAGGAGAATGGGAATTTGTCCCTGCTGTGAAGGCAGTAATGATTTGCTACTCGGGCAGAGTAACAGGCCTAAGGCCCAAAATGGCATACTACTAAGTGTATGCCATTGTTGCCTGAGGATTTTACAGTCTTTACTTGAGCACACTAGAACCAATAGGAGCTTTGCCCAAGAAAAGACAGTAAGTTTTGAACCTAGTTGTTCATTAAGACCTATCAACGAGCGTTACCCAGAAGCACACATATCTTTGCCTGAATTTTCCCCTCTCCTCATTACCTCGTTAGCTTCAGTTGTTTGCCTGGGAGCCTCAGTCTGGGAAATCCCATAGTCAATTTCAGTCACGCTATATTCTTCTTGAAATTCATCAACAATATTGGCCTATATTAAAAAGAAAACACATTACTAAAAATATAGAATAAGACAAATATTCAGCAAGAGTCACTATTTAATCAGGGAATGGTATTAGCCGCAGAGTATTCATCTAGTGGGGTTAGGGCTATGTATGTCTCATGATCAGAGATCTTCCAGTCTTGGCCTGGGAAAGATCTTGATTATTTCTTTGCTACCTTTACCCCTAGTTTGCCTTTTGCTGCTGCCTGGTAACTTTTCTTCTTCTTGGATGCAAAATGTTCAGATTTTTTTGTTGTAACCTTTGTGGGTTTGTCCTTTGATTTAGCGGCCACTGTCCTCTTCTTCTTTTTGGCTTTGGCTTTCTTTTTCTGAAAAATGTGGTGAAAGATGGAATGGGAAAAAATAAATAAAATGAAAGAGAAATGCAGAAAGCCTGAATGAAGGAAAGGGAAGCAAAGGCAAAATGAATCCTGCAAGTCAAGATGCCTTCCATTGCTAACTGAAAACAAATGTTATGGATACACATGAAAGGAGTAAGTGAAAGGAATACAATAAGTTCGATAAACAGATGACACAAAATGACAAACCACATGACAGAGGACAGCAGGATACTGCACAACAAATGGACCAGATTTTGTTACCTCTGTTTGTGCTATTGTCTCCATGAATAGTGGGGGTTCCTCTGTTACCGTTTCAGGCTCTTTATAATCTGCTTCCCCATATTCATAGTCATATTCGAATAAATCTTCAGTTGCGTACTACATTACAAATGGAAAAATATCAGGCATTTCTATGTTAGTAGCAGCAAACTATATTAGCAATACTGGAAAGCATCTTAACCTTTACTTGGGAGTAAAGTTTAAGGGGATTAAAGCAGCATGAACAATTCAACATAGTTACTTATTCTAAAGCACTTATTATCAAGATTTCTTATTTTCTTTTTTGTAATACAATACCCAAAGTGATGAAAAAGCAAGTACTGGTGACCATAAAATGATCTCCATTAAATGGCTGCACTGACTAGTCAACTAAAATGTAGATTATGGAACGTTCCCACTCTCATTTAATGAAACCATATATTTGTATATTATTTTATGTACAAATAAGTTGATAGTAAAATTTTCCTAGCTGGAGGGAGTCCTCTACCTCCATAATCTCAGCAAAGAGGTAGCATATTTCCACGAACTGTGATCTCTAGGGTACATCTACACAGCAGGGCTAATGTCAAATTAAGCTGCACAACTTCCATAGCTTAAGTCAAAATAGCTTAATTCGGGCTTTGGTGCTGTCTACACAGCAGGAAGTCAAAGGAAGAAAACTCTTCCTTCAACTTCCCTTACTCCTCATGAAATGAGGGTTACCATAAGTCGAAGTAAGAAGTCCTCCAGCTTAACATTATTTCAAAATAAAGGCTTGTAGTGTAGACACACAGAATAACTTCAGTTATTCTGAAATAACGCTGCTGTGTAGACATACCCTAGAAGTGATGCTCCATTTCCACTACTGACTTGTCATGTCCTGAAGAATAATATCTGGAAAGCGGCAACTTGAAGTGGTAACCAGAACATCCTGGGATATGATGGTGTCACCCTATTAAGTAAATAGCCTGAACAGGAAAACAGCTACCTTCCTACTCAAGTCAGAAGCTCTATCCCCCAAAATTGCCCAGTACCTGTATAGGTATGTAGTATATGGGGAGAGGGACAAGGATGTCTCTTGGACCCCTAGTACTTCTGGCATCTATACCTGCAGTCCCTATAATTCTCTGAATCCAATCTCTGAGACTGGATAGTGCTGCTCACAGCACTAGGCATACCAAATAGGATAGTGGAGTCAAGGGGTGAGCTGGTAAGTAATATCCATTTCACTCCTTTAAAGGGAGTAGCAATAGATATGCTCCTCTTATATGCTGGGGAGCTCTTGCAGAGGCAGCACAACTCCATGGTTCTCTCGATGTCAGCCAATGCCTTTAAGTCACAATTAAATTCAAAAATACGGAATCTTAACTACTGAAAATTTTTGTAGCTCCATTGATTTCAATGACACTACAAGAATTTACACCAGCTAAAAATGTGTCCCAAAGGTTTTTAAAGAGCAATTAGATTTAGAATTAGCTCTTTATTGGTATGCCTGTGAACCTAGGAGTCAGGAATTCTGGCTCTGGCACTAACTCACTGGGTCAGATCATCAGATATAATAGGGAGCCACTTGGCATAGCTGGGGAAACAAGTCAGCTCCATTAAACAATGTTGCACTCTCTTTGTGCCTGGAGCTGCCTGGGATGGGTTTGCCCCACACTGTAATTTAAAGCAGCCTCCTGACTACAAAAAAACTCTGGGAAGTTGTAATGTCCCATCAGGAACCCTTATACTGAATAGGTACTACCAAAGTACAACATGTTCCAGCCACACTTCCACTCCTTTAAATATGATCCTTATTTTAAAGAGTCATGTCATTTAGGGGAAAACTTTTCAAGACTCTCAGTGGGAACCAGGTACCGCACCGTCCTTTGTACCTTTAAAATCTCTTTTATGCTCTTCCCCTACCACAGTGTCCCCATCTTTAAAACAAGGAGAATATTCACCTACCTCAGTGGATTGCTGAGATCAATTACTTATATTTATAAAGGGCTTTAAAGATTTAGAAAAGTATTAAATGCCATAATCATTATGAAATGTATTGAGGTTTCAGGAGAAATTGTTGGCAGGACTAAAACTATAGACTCTGTGTCCCAAAATAAGTTGCATTATTTGGCCAAAAGATGCTTGTTTACCACCTTGGGATGCTAGCCAGTCACCTTGGTTATTCATCTTTCACCTGAAGACTTCTTAATGAGAAGAAAATACAGAGAAGAGATTATTCTTCTCCAGTACATAAGAACATAAGAACGGCCGTACTGGGTCAGAACAAAGGTCCATCTAGCCCAGTATCCTGTCTGCCGACAGTGGCCAGCACCAGGTGCCCCAGAGAGGGTAGACCGAAGACAATGATCAAGCGATTTGTCTCCTGCCATCCCTCTCCAGCCTCTGACAAACAGAGGCCAAGGACACCATTTTATCCCCTGGCTAATAGCCTTTTATGGACCTAACCTCCATGAAATTATCTAGCTTCTCTTTAAACTCTATTATAGTCCTAGCCTTCACAGCCTCCTCTGGCAAGGAGTTCCTCAGGCTGACTACATGCTGTGTGAAGAAGAACTTTCTTTTATTAGTTTTAAACCTGCTACCCATTAATTTCATTTGGTGTCCTCTAGTTCTTCTATTTAGGGGAACTAATAAATAACTTTTCTTTATCAGCCCTCTCGACACCACTCATGATTTTATATACCTCTATCATATCCCCCCTCAGTCTCCTCTTTTCTAAACTGAAAAGTCCCAGTCACTTTAACCTCTCCTCATATGGGACCCGTTCCAAACCCCTAATCATTTTAGTTGCCCTTTTCTGAACCCTTTCCAAGGCCAAAATATCTTTTTTTGAGGTGAGGAGACCACATCTGTACACAGTATTCAAGATGTGGGCGTACCATAGTTTTATACAGGGGCAGTAAGATATTCTGGGTCTTATTTTCTATCCCTTTCTTAATAATTCCTAGCATCCTATTTGCCTTTTTGACCACCGCTGCACACTGTGTGGAAGTTTTCAGAGAACTGTCCACGATAACTCCAAGATCTCTTTCCTGATTTGTCGTAGCCAAATTAGCCCCCATCATACTGTACGTATAGTTGGGGTTATTTTTCCCGATGTGCATTACTTTACACTTATCCACATTAAATTTCATTTGCCATTTTGTTGCCCAATCACTCAGTTTGGTAAGATCTTCTTGGAGTCCCTCACAGTCTGCTTCTGTCTTGACTATTCTAAACAGTTTGGTATCATCTGCAAACTTTACCACCTCACTGCTTACCCCTTTCTCCAGATCATTTATGAATAAGTTGAACAGGATTGGTCCTAGGACTGACCCTTGGGGACACCACTAGTTACCCCTCTCCATTCTGAAAATTTACCATTTATTCCTACCCTTTGGTTCCTGTCTTTTAACCAGTTCTCAATCCAAGAAAGGACTTTCCCTCTTATCCCATGGCCATGTAATTTACACAAGAGCCTTTGGTGAGGGACCTTGTCAAAGGCTTTCTGAAAATCTAAGTATACTATATCTATTGGATCCCCCTTGTCCGCATGTTTGTTAACCCCTTCAAAGAACTCTAATAGATTAGTAAGACAGGATTTCCCTTTACAGAAACCATGTTGACTTTTGTCCAACAAATTATGTTCTTCTACATGTTTCACAATTTTATTCTTTACTATTGTTTCGACTAATTTGCCTGGTACTGAAGTTAGACTTACCGGTCTGTAATTGCCCGGATCGCCTCTAGAGCCCTTTTTAAATATTGGTGTCACGTTGGCTACCTTCCAGTCATTAGGTACGGAAGCCGATTTAAGGGATAGGTTACAAACCACAGATAATAGTTCAGCAATTTCCCATTTGAGTTCTTTTAGAACCCTTGGATGAATGCCATCCGGTCCCGGAGATTTGTTAACATTAAGTTTTTCTATTTGTTCCAAAACCTCCTCTAATGACACTTCAATCCGGGACAGTTCCTCAGATTCATCACCCACAAAGGACGGTGCAGATTTGGGAATCTCCCAACATCCTCAGCCGTGAAGACTGAAGCAAAGAAATCATTTAGTTTCTCCGCAATGGCTTTATCGTCCTTGATTGCGCCTTTTATAGTTCGATCATCTAGGGACCCACAGGTTTTTAGCAGGCTTCCTGCTTCTAATGTACTTAAAAACATTTTGTTATTTCTTTTGAGTTTTTGGCTAGCTGTTCCTCAAAATCTTTTTGCTTTTCTTATTACATTTTTACACTTGATTTGACAGTGTTTATGTTCCTTTCTATTTATCTCACTAGGATTGGACTTCCACTTCTTAAAAGATACCTTTTTGCCCTCACTGCTTCTTTTACATAGTGGTTAAGCCACGGTGACTCTTTTTTAGGTCTCTTGCTATGTTTTTTAATTTGGGGTATGCATTTAAGTAGGGCCTCTATTATGGTGTCTTTAAAAAGTTTCCATGCAGCTTGCAGGGATTTGGCTCTAGTCGCTGTGCCTTTTAATTTCCGTTTAACTAACATCCTCATTTTTGTGTAATTCCCCTTTTTGAAATTAAATGCCAGGGTGCTGGACTGCTGAGGTGTTCTTCCCACCACAGGAATGTTGAATGTTATTATATTATGGTCACTATTCCCAAGCGGTCCTGTAACGGTTATCTCCTGGACCTGATCCTGCGCTCCACTCAGGACTAAATCGAGAATTGCCTCTCCCTTGTGGGTTCCTGCACCAGCTGCTCCAAGAAGCAGTCATTTAAGCCATTGAGAAATTTTATCTCCACTTCTCTTCCTGAGGTGACATGTATCCAGTCAATATGGGGTAATTAAATCCCCATTATTATAGAGTTCTTTATTTTGGTAGCCTCTCTAAACTCCCTCAGCATTTCAATGTCAGTATCGCTGTCCTGGTCAGGTGGTCGGTAATATATCCCTACTGCTAATTTCTTATTATTGGAGCATGGAATTACTATCCATAGCGATTCTATTGAACATGTTGATTCACTTAATATTTTTATTTCATTTGATTCTACATTATCTTTCACATACAGTGCCACTCCGCCACCCACCCGACCTGCTCTATCCTTTCGATATATTTTATATCCTGGTATGATTGTGCCCCACAGATTTTCCTCATTCCACCAGGTTTCAGTGATGCCTAGGTACTCTAGTTCACCCATCTTATTAGTCAGACTCCTAGCATTTGTGTAGAAGCACTTTAAAAATTTGCCACTGCTTATTTGTCTGCCCTTCCCTGATGCATTGGATTCCTTTGTATGTGGTTGTTTGTCTGCTCTGGCCCATGGTTTGCCCTCTCCCTCCTCTCTTTCTGACTACAGCTTAGAGAATCTCTATCAATGGATTCTCCTCTAAGAGAAGTCTCCTCCGATTTACATGCATCTCCACACCAATCGGCTTTCCCCATCTCTCAGTTTAAAAACTGCTCTATGGCCTTTTAATGTTTAGTGCCAGCAGTCTGGTTCCACCTTGGTTTAGGTGGAGCCCATCCTTCCTGTATAGGCTCCCCCTCTCCCAAAAGTGTCCCCAGTTCCTAATAAATCCAAACCCCTCTTCCCTACACCATCGTCTCATCCATGCATTGAGACTCTGAAGCTCTGCCTGCCTACCTGGCCCTGCGCGTGGAACTGGAAGCATTTCCAAGAATGCCACCATAGAGGTCCTGGATTTCAGTCTCTTTCCTAGCAGCCTAAATTTGGCCTCCAGGACATCTCTCCTACCCTTCCCTACGTCATTGGTACCTACATGTACCACGACCACTGGCTCCTCCCCAGCACTACACATAAGTCTATCTAGATGCCTCGAGAGATCCGCAACCTTCGCACCAGGCAGGCAAGTGACCATACGGTTCTCCTGGTCATCACAAACCCAACTATCTATGTTTCTAAAGATCGAATCACCCACTACTAACACCTGCCTCTTCCTAACTGGCATTCCCTTCCCGTCAGAGGTATCCTCAGTGCGAGAGGATACCGTAACATCCTCTGGGAGGAGGGTCCCAACTACGGGATGGTTTCCTCTGCTCCCATTGAATGCTCTGTTCCCTTGAGACTTTCATCCTCCTTAAGAGCACTGGGGCTCTCAGACTGGAGGTGGGACAGTACTACAGTGTCCCGGAAAGTCTCATCAACATATCTCTCTACCTCCCTTAGCTCCTCCAGTTCAGCCACCCTGGCCTCCAAAGCTCGAACTCGGTCTCTGAGGGTCAGGAGCTCCTTGCAACGGGTGCACACATATGCCACCCACCCACAGGGCAGGTAATCATACATGTTACACTCGCGCAATAAACAGGATAGCCCCACTCTGCTGCTGGGCTTCTGTCTCCATTTTTCTAATGAATAAGTTTAAGTATAAACTAGGATTCTTTTTAAACCTCTGGAATATAGATTATTATAAGAGTTATGTTTTAAAGAAGGTCAGAAGTCACTAGTGCCCTCTAACCTCCCCCTCTAAACTCCCTCTCCAAACTCCCCGTTAGCTGTTCCTGTTCGCAAGGTCCCTGGTCACTGAGTCACAGGCTTATATAGCTCTGGTAGCCCCTCCCCCTGACTGAGGCTCAGCCAATTAACAGAGGCTTCTAGATTTCATACCTTTTAGAAGCTCCTTCAAACAAACAAACCAACCAACCAAACAGACAAACACAAGCTCAGCACACAGAAAATAACTCCCCCCCACACAAAAACACACTCCAGACAGCCACTTACCACAAGGTTCCCGTTTTTACTCCTCTTTTACCTGAGAACTCCCTCTCCAAACTCCCTGTTAGCTGTTCCTGTTCGCAAGCTGGTATGGAACTGATCCTAAAAGTTCCTGTGCTGCTTCAGTCCCCTTTGGCTAGACTTTTATCATTTTATCACTGTTCAATCCTAACTACTCACTGGTGTTTAAACAAAATGCATAATCTTCTACTATGATCACCAATTTGGTTATTGATATTTCTATATTTTGAAATCAAAACCAAAACCACTTTGAACTCTTGCTTTTTCATTAAATAAAATTATTGTATTGAAAGTTTACAGCTATAAAAAGAAAATATAGATTTTTCTTAATTATCATGCAATTTTTACTTCCATATGGGAACAAATAAGCTCCTGTTATATATTTATGTGATATATTGCTAAGTATAATCCCATAAAACTATATTTCATGTTTATAAATAGCACTTTTGAAAATATAGTATTGATTTAGTGAGGCTATGCATATGACTTAAATTGTTATAATCTAGTGTAGAGTATCCTGTCTGTGGAATATTTTTGTGTTTTTAATATACCAATTTGTCAGAGACATACACTGTCTGAAAAAAAACCATGCTTTAACTGTCTCAGAGGAATGCTCCTACTGACATCCTCTATTTGCATAGATTAAGCAATCAGAATTTGACTTCATTGATATAGTACAGAATAGGCATCATTTTAGACTAATGCATGTAAAATATGTGTTCTTATTCTTCCCCAGTTGCCTTTAGGTAAAGGTCCAATTCTTTTTCCAGCAAAATAAATGGAAATATTTCAACTTTCAGGAGAGATTGCAAAGGTCTGCACATCCCAGAGATCAACTTTGATGGTGCTCCTTTTGTACAGACAGGGAACTGGGAAGTAATCAAAGGCAGTTGTTTGGGCTCCAGCAGCTTTGAAAACAGCTAAACACAGTGAGTTCCTAATGAAGAACAAACCCGTAATCAGAAAAGGAAATTGCATTTTGAAGTGTCTAGGAGGCAATTCACAGCCATATATAATAAGAAGAAATACAAACTGCATCAGAAGAGCCCTTTAAAATATCAATGGATCATAAATCCATAAAAACGGTATGTTCATCTTCTGCCAGTAGGTCCTTGACAATTGTACTGATATGGAAGGAAAAGGTTCTGTCTTCAAGGGAATACAACAAATCAAACTCAGTCACACTCATGGGCCAGCCAGAGAGAATCAATCACTTATATTTAAATGCGTCTGAAGCCAAACAAAATGGGTCAAATTTATCCTGATGTAATTTCCATGGAAGTCAATAGAGTTATGCCAGGAATGAATTATTCTAAATGGCATTCATGCAAAATCCAAGGGGAGGGTAATCAAGGATGTTTAGGGAAAATACTATTTCATTAATGGGAATTTAAAAGAAAAAAAATCATTGGGAATTTGTTCAGTTTAATCATTGCCCAAAGGAAATATATTAACTGTATGAAATAAGCAACACAATGAAACAGAGAAGTAGTGAACAACAGCATCACAGTGAAATGGAAAGACAGTAAGCAATAGCTCTCACTTCTCTATTCATTTTTCACTTTTAACAAATGAAATGTAATTATGTTTTGCTTAGTATTCTAGTTAACTTACAAATGTTGATACAATTGCATTCCTGAAGGTAAAGCTATCAGGCTTGTGCCAACTCTGTGGTTACTAAAATTATAAGAGCGGGTTATAGAACATTCTTCATAGACCACAAACTCAAAAGAAACATTGACTGAAAAAGAAATCTGTGCCAAGTATGTTAGTATAAAAAAGGAGCATGGTGAATAAATTGGTATTTATATTAAATTGTGCCAGAGGCACAGTTTGAAAAGCCAGACATTTATGAATGAGAACTAGAAAGCATGGATACGTGGAAGACTCTATTGCATCATGCACAATCAAGTGGAAAATATTTTACTTTTCCAGGTTTGTGCTTTATTCCTTTCTACTAATGAAAATGGAACCTTTCTTAAATATGCTCTATTCTCACAAAAACTGAGGCACGTTTGGTCTACCACTGGTATATAGACCCACAAACCAAAAAGTACATGAGCAGATGAAAAATGTAGGGTGTAAATTTTCTTTCCTGGTTCAGATTACCCTCAAGCCCATGGAAATGCCTGTCTGTAGGCTTTTTGTGATATTATGGTGCCTCAGAAGAGCATTCTAGAGTGCAGCCCACAAGTGAGGAGACGTGGGTATTATGTGACACACATTAAAACTACAGGAAGGCTAGTGGGAGAATTCAGTGACTCCACCTTTCTTGCCTTGCACACAACTGCTTCCCCTGTACAATTCTGAAGATGTTCTCTACACAGCCAGTGGAGGGAAACATGCCTTCTCCCCAAAGCACAGAGACAGCTACACCAAGAGTCACAGAGTGCACCATCTGCAATGGATATGTCCCATCATACAGTGATTCTCCCTGTGATACAATCCCTCACTGTGCTCCCCCAGGAAAGTGTGTCTCTGCACCACCTCCTACCAAAGATATTCTTTAAAGTTATGATGACCCCATTGAATGTCCTTTGCCCACCAGTAGAAACTATAACTCACTTCAAGAGATGACTGGTGCCTACTGAAGGGGGAGTCACTATTTAAAGGTGCCCCAACATCTTGAGTCCCCCTCTCATCCTTAGTGGTTCCTCACTGAAGCTCCCAGTAGCAAAAGTATCTCCATGAAGTTATGAGCTGTTCCCCACTGACTCTTCCCACTGCCACAACTCCCAGCATGCTGGCTTGCCAGCTACAGCAGCTGTCTTGCAGAGAGGGGGCCCAGCAGCATCATGTGACTGAGGGTCAGCAAATCCTGGCAAAAGTCTGGGGGAGCTCACAAATCCCCCCTCACCGAATTATTCCTTATTCTTGCAATGGAGCTATATGTCAGAGAAATCACTGATCAGTCAAAAAGGGATAAATTTTCAAACATTTCCCAATGTTGGGTCACTCAATTTCTGAATGCTCAGTTTATGGTACCTGGGACCTGATTTTTATTTCCAACTAACATCAGCTAAAGGTAAGAGTACACTGCATGTCTGAAGGATCTGGCACTATGATGTCTCAATTTGGACACCAGAAATCAAAATATATTAGATAATGCCTGTCTTTGAACATGCAAGCCCAAATCCCCAGAATTTCCATATTGCATTATTAGTGAAAGACTAAAAGTGATGGTCCTCTCCAACTTTTTCTAAATGTAGTCAGATTTGTACTCAATTGTATTTGTAGTGAAAGCAGTTTTTAAAGGTCTTGTCATAAAACTGAGAATTCCCTTTTGTCATATTCACACTTAGTTTCACACTTAGTTCATATAGTTTCACCATTTTAGAAAGGCTGAGGTCACTCCTACATAGATCAAAGAAATTACAGATGTAGCCTTTAGGTCATTTAGGTCTATACTATTTAGGATTTATGGACTGTGATCTGTATCCTGAATTTCATGTGCAAAGTTATTGGCAGCTGCCACAGAAAGTGAGCCACAGATGTGATATGCTTTTGCTGGCACAGTTTACTTAGATGGCATGCAGCTATCTTCTGGACCAATTGGAGTTTGTATGTGGCTTTTGAAGATAATCCCAGAGAAGGTCTATTGCAAGGGTGAAGATTGGAAAGAGTGATGGTATGGATGACAAAAATGAATACTGTGTGTGATAAGGACCATAATTTTCTTCATCAGGTATTCAAAAAAAAAAAAGAAATTGTTGGTGGACTCAAAAAGTCTAGAAGCATTAATGAATATTGAAGATTGTTATTGTGGGTCACTTTGACAATGGTCAGGCAAATGCCCCCATTTTTTGAAGTGTTTATAAGCTTCCTCTGATACAGAAATATCTTCACAGCTGAGGAACTCATTTCCGTATTGTCCAGTTGGAGATTTATCAAATGGCTTTCCTCCAGATACACATTGAAAGACCTGTTAAGGGCTTTATATGGGTCTGATGAAAAAGAGACGTGGAGATGAGTTTCCTCAGCACACTGGGCACCATGGAATTTATTCAGTTCAATATTAATCATTATCATTATCTTTCCCAGTGATTTTGCATAGATACTGGAGAGGGTAGGAGTGGTGGTATCTGAAGTACAACTAGGATCACCAAATGGAACAACAGTTGGAGCTTCATACAGAGTTTCAGATAACAGTAACATTCTAAGCAAATGCAATTTTCTTTTGTTCTTTTCTCTTGCACTGTAAGACCACCAATAGTTACAGCAGATCTATCCAGTTATAATGACTATTGCACATGGGTGTTTTCATAGAATTCCAGTGAAGAATAAAACCTGCTGTCCCTTGATGGGATAAAATCTTTCCATTATTACCTCATCTTTTCTTTACCAGAGCAAGAAGGTTGATTATATTACACTGGCAGATCATCATGAATTTTCAGTTAAATAGATGCACTGTTTTCTTCATCAAATGTATTTAAGGGACACTGTAATAGTGGTATGCATGACAGACTCTGACTGCCTTGAATATTCTGAGATGAACTTTACTTGAAAAATGGATTCTTTTGCTGTCAGTCTGGAAATTACTAGGAAGTTTAATTTTTTTATCAACTGAAAATGTTTGCAACTTTTATTTGTGAAAAGACAATAACTGGAGACAAGGAACAATTAATAAAACCACTGCAAATAGGACAAAAGTCAAATGAAAAATGAGAGATAGGAATACATATTGTGGTGTCAAATTAGTATATCTCTAGAGAGTCATTGACCCCATCTGGCTAGCTGAAGAGGAACCAAAACCTCTCTGAACAATTCAAGGAATATTAGCATTTTATAACATGAAATTAAATAGTGAAAGGACACCAAACAAAATAAGAGATAATTTTAAAAAATCCAATGGATATAAGCACAGGTGGCAGCAGCTGTCACTCCTATGACAGATGGTAAAGTTCTAAATGTGAAGTATCTAAAAGACAATCTTTATGTCACATTGTCTAAGCAATGCACATGGAGGAGATGAAGGTGCCATAAATAAGCAGATTACCATCAATGGTTACCAATTTTTTTTAAATCAGTTGCCTTAAAAAGGCTCAAATTTTTTGTTCAGAATTAAAAAGTTTGTTATCTCTACCACTTGCTAATTAATTAACTGTAGTTTTCAAAGCATGGACAAAGCTCCTATGCTAGATATGAAAAGATGCCTCACCCTATTGCATGGAAAACCAGATTTTCTAATCAGCAAAACAGGCAAAAGAAGGTAGACACACGGTGAAAAAAGAGTACATGAAGTCTTCAAGCATATACTTCATTTCTTCCAAAAAACCCCGATGAATTTGGGACAAGTCCAAAACAAACAAAGCAGAGCTCCCTTTTGGGAGCAAGTTCTACAGCACAAGTCAGACAGTGAGATTTATTAGAATAATCTTCCAAGGGAAGAAGTGAAACCCTCATAACAGAGGCCACTGAAGCCTAGCCTGGATACTATACCAGAAAATATATTCTGGGACCAATCCAACATTGCAGGCAATGGAATAAATGGCTGAATAGGCCTTTTTCCTTTCTAATTTATGTAAGGTGGCTGTAACCAGCCCAATGTGATTTAGCTGAAATCAAATGTAATACATTTTCATCTAGGGTTTAAGAAAAGAACAACCAGTAGCAGACACCAGATTAATCAAGAGAATAGAGAATGCTATTAGTAAATAAGCCATGACAATAATGTTTCTCCACGAGGGAACAGCACATTTCAGTTGGTATAACATATATTTTAGATAGTTTAGGACATATCAGGAAAGAGTAAAATCAACATTTCCATAAGACAGCTTATTTTATGTGTTTTCCTCCATAACAGTTTACCCTAAATGGTACACAGAAAGGTCAATTTTTTAAATCTTGATTTATTAGGATGAGGCCATGCAAGAACTGTTGATATGAAAGTTATTGCTGTTCCATTAATCTCAACCATAGTATTGCTGACTTTTTCTATCGTTATTATTTCAGATGCCCAATATTACATTTAAATAAATTCATTAACTTCATTGGGGCTTTTCACATGAACAGTCACATGTCTGAACTCTTAGTTGCTAACTGGTTGTGTCCTTTTCTTTTCAACATAGTGCAAAACTTCTAGGTACCTAAAAATATTATTTTATTTATTTATTTATTTATTTATTTATCTATTTGCTTGTTTATTTATTTTTAATTACCAAAGTGTGACTGAGAAGTCTTAACAAAAGTAAATGAACAAGACATCAAACTCTGAGAGCCACTGAAGTTACTGAAAGGGATCCCACTGACTTCAGTGGGCCTTGGAATGGGCCAAGAATTCTGCACTTACGCTACAACTACACTGTGGAGCTATTTTGGGATATCTCTGCTATCCTGAAATAGCTATTCCTCATCTTAAGAGCAAGCCCATTATATCAAAATATAATGGGCTTGCTATTCCGACATCCCTGTAAACCTCATTGCATGCGGGTTAAGGGAAATTTCAGAATAGCACCTTATTTTGAAATTTGGCGCTGTGTAGACAGAGCCAAATTTCAAAATAAGCTATTTCAAGGTAAGGATGCTGTGTAGATGCACCCTAAGTGTCGAACAAGTTTAAAGGTCTCCACTCTGCATTCAAAGGGAAGTGTAAAACTATTTTAAACTAGATAATCCTTTCCCAACCTGTGAGATTATGTTTGGCTATAAAAAGGTATATTAATTATATATCTATAGTGTACGGTCATAGATGTAACTCAAGGGTATGTCTACACTTGCTCCCTATCTCGAGATAGGGATGCAAATGTAGTGTACCAAAATTGCTAATGAAGCATGGGATTTCGAGAGAAAACCCTTCTCTCGAAATAACTGTTAAACCTCATTGTATGAGGAGTAACAGTTATTTCGAGAGAAGGGTTTTCTCTCAAAATAACGCTCCTACACGGGGCGTTTTATTTCGCAATAACGTGATTTCAAAATGGTGTCAGGACACGATTATGCTAACTAAGCATGGGATATTTAATCCCGTGCTTCATTAGCAATTTCGGTACACTACATTTGCATCCCTATCTCGAGATAGGGAGCAAGAGTAGACATACCCAAAGTGTGTATTCATGTAGGTTTTACAGTTTTAATAAAGGGATTTATACCTCTGATAATCTAAAAGGGAATGTGAACTCCCAACAGCTGCTGCTACCTATAGCCTCCAACTTTTACCTGTGGTGTAGTATAAACATATGATAACTTAAAGTATTAAAACAATAATTTTATATTCATTATGATGGAAAGCATGAGTTCACTACCCTGAACATATAGCATATATAACATATAGTTTCATATAGCAAGTGTTACTGCCTTTATAAATGATGTTTTATGATCTAATAATTCAGCAGCAGCAATCACAGCCAGTAGGTACTCACACTCTAGGTTCAGGCCTTGATCATACACATGACTTCACTGGGGCTCTTGTGGGTGAAAGGTGCACGAGCGACACATGGCTGGACTGGAGACCTAGTTTCCACCTGTAGTAGCCTGAGCCAGGGGGGGAAAGACAACTTTTTGGGCCTTACTAGCCTTAATAAGAAGCAGATTCTGCTTTGGAGGATAAGGTGGTGGGGATGCAGGGCACTGATCTATCATAGAAGCCCCCCTCCGGTGATAACTTAAAAAAAATCAAACCTAACTCCAGCTGTTCAAGGGGTGTGTTAATTAAAAGAAGAGTGTCTTATAAATGAGCAGTCTGCTTTCTAGTGGCTTCTATAGCTTTTCTGTCTTGGAAATATATTATTTCTTGGCTTGGAGAGTGATGTTAGGTGATAATGTAGTTTTGCACATATCTGGTACTTTTAAAAAAAAAGTTCAAAACGCAATTTCAATTTACAAAAACACAAAGAATTTGAAGGACTCTTGGGGTGCGTCTACATAGCAGTGTTATTTTGAAATAACTGACATTAATCCGAAATAACACAGTCTGCATCTACACAATAAAATGTCAAAATAATGTCGAGCCGGCAGACTTCTTATTCCGACTCCTGTAACCCTCATTGTACGAGGAGTAAGGCAAGTCAGAGGTAGAGTACTCTTCCTCGGGCTTCCTGCTTTGTAGACAGCTATTTCAACTTAAGCTACACAACTGACGTAGCTCAAGTTGCGTAACTTATTTCGGCTTTAGCCCTGCTGTGTAGGAGGGAAGGAGATTTTGTTGTCTAATTGTATTTTTAATGTGACTATCTTAATTAATTTAGTTTCAAAATCCATCCAGCTAGACTATGTGTAACAGAAGCCATTGGTGAGACTTGTGTGGCACATACTTTTAAAATGTGTGTATATACATTAGGAAATGAGATTGCAGACAAGTGTAGTGACTTCCCCAAGAAAGCAGCTCATGACACTGATACTTCCCTTTCACATACCCAGTGCCTTCAGGGACCTAACGGATGAGCGTTTCAGCAAGTGTAGCTACACTGAAGTCTAAGAGATATTCTGATTTACACAAGCAGAGGCTCTGGCTCTTCATTTTTAATTTTCTTCTGGCCAACTTCTAGAAAGCCTGCCATGTATAGAATTAACATAGATTTTTCACCACATAAGGAAAATAAAGTAGCTTCACTGATGAAATTCATGACTTTATGTAAAAAAATAATAATTTTTCCCCTATACACACCACACTTTTCATTTCTATTGCTGATCTACCTTAAACAGCACCCATGTCTTTCATAGGACCATTATCTGTCCCACATCTAAGGATGTGTCAACAACAATGCACCGTTATTTCGAGATAACTAGTGCTATTTCAAAATAACAATGTGAGCACCTACACAACTTTTCCGTTATTTTGAAATAATTTCAAAATAATGGATCGCTTATTCTCAAATCTGTAAACCTCATTCTACGAGGAATAATGTCTATTCTGAAATAGCCATTTCAAAATAAGGCTGTGTAGACCCTTCACTGCTGCCATTTCAAAATAGCCCCTCACCAGGGCCATTCCTCCCCTGTGCCTTCTGGGGCTCTAAACTGAGATAGCACAGTTTCATTAGGGAAGCCTGACTTGGAATAATTTTGAGGCTTCCCTTCAGTGTAGACATGCTATTTTGAAATAAGCTATTTCGGAGTAACTATTCTGAAAGAGCTTATTTTGAAATAACCATGCAGTGTACACGTACCCCAAAAGGGGGGCTTTTAACATATTATTTTCTGCTATTTACTGCTTATTTCTCCCTAATGAGAGGTCACCTTTCCTCTACCTATAACTTACAGAATATCAGCAGGAGGCTTTCTTCTTCAAACAAATAATAACACCAACTGAAATTGTTCCATATATAAGAAAAATCCTGACTCCTGACTGGCTGCAAACAGTCACAAATGGAGGAAGTTTCTAACATTTACCTCGTCTAAAGTCAGTAGCATTGTGTGGTTTGTGGTTTGAAATGAGGTTAGCTAATTAGCTCACATAAAAATGAGGGCATCTTGACTGGCCACTGCCAAGTTCAGTGAAAACCATGTCCTTCTTTTCATTGAATGAGATAGCATGTGCATTTTCTCCCATCTTGATGGACTCATCAGTGTAAAGTCTTTTTTCCCCTCTTGGACATCTAATTTCTTTTTTTCCTTCTTCTACTAGAATGCTAGTTTCATTTTACAACTACTGGCTACAATGGAAAGCTTTCTACACAAATCCTGAGACATGTATTCAGAATGTATTTAATATACACATGCTGAGACCCTCAGCTAGTGTAAACCAACATAGTTACCTTGAGTTCACTGGAGCTATTCTAATTTATACCAGTGAAGATAGCCCACAATAACTACCTGTTTCTGTGAACTGATTGACCCTCAAGAAAATATGATCTACTCTGCTTTATTCTTCTCAGTGCCTACCAACTAGTAGAGCTGGTTGAAAAATTCATTGGAATTTTGTTTCAGCAAGAATTTTGTATGTTCACACACATATGCCTGTACTCACTGACACTGTCTCTGGAAGTTTCATGTACTCTAACCATCCAATTTTCCCAAGAGCTGAGAATTCACAGCTCCTATTCACTTCACTAGAACTGAGGATATCCTACACCTCTAAAAACCTGCTCATAAATGTACAAGACGACTATAACTAGCATTGAGTAAGCAAAGATTTACTACTCAGATTGCTAAATTTGAACTTCATGATGCTGCATATTGCAAAAAGAGTCCATTTAAACTTCTGTTGAATATGCTGGTGCTTAAATGCTATAGGGCATGTCTATACCATGCTATAGGACATGTCTATACCAACCCTTATATTGTCAAAACTCTTGCCAAGCAATACAAGTTTTGGTGGCATAAGCACTTGTATGTACAGCACTATGCCAATGAGAGACGTACTCCCGCTGACATAGCTATCACCGCCCATTGAGTTGGTTTTATTATGTTGATGGGAGAGCTCTCTTCCATCAGCATAATACATCTTGTAAGCTAGCACTTGTAGATATGGGCATAGTGATAAGCACCATAGAAATGCCAGAGAGAAACAAGCATGTAGTACTCACACATACACCCCTTGTAATCTCCTCCTTTGCATGTTCCCTTTCTTGCCGCAGGTCCAGGACAATTAATGCTCTTTAGCCATAATTCAGTGTTCCCCAGGTAATATATATCCATCCACTAATATGCACTAAATTTAGTAATACATGACTGATTACTCACCTCATCAACCTGAGGTTCTTGAGCTTGAGCAGCATTGGGCACAGGGGAATCACAATCTGGGCTATAATGCTCACAATAGTCATATGCTGCTCTGGGATCAGCTACAATCAACAGCTGCTGGATATCACCCTGCAGATCAGCAAAAACAGATTAAGTTAACAACAACAAATATCAGCATTTCCGGTTACAAAACAAAACAGGAGGGCTAAATATACATCAGATGTTTCATTATATTCATCCCATGACATTTAAATAATTTATAGGTGACTTAATTTCAATTTATACTTTTTTGCCATTAATCTCAGTGAGGCTAGGAGTGCATTCTAGAATTTTTGAACAGTCATTTTTAAATTTGTTTTCTTCCTCTTGTTTATTAATGTTCAGTTTTCCAGTCATTGAGCAAAAACATGCAATCTAAGCGAAAGTTACATCCCACTGATCATAACATAATCAAGCGAAACAATTTGCAAATAATCAGTAATCCACACACTGTGAGGGTATGTCTACAGTAGCCCCCCTAGTTCGAACTAGGGAGGCTAATGTAGGCATTCGAAGTTGCAAATGAAGCCTGGGATTTAAATATCCTGGTCTTTATTTGCATCTTCCCGTCCAGATGCCATTTTTAAATCCCCTTAGTCCGAACTAACTGCCCGCGATTACACACGGCAGTCAAACATTAACTCGAACTAAGTCCTTAGTTCCAGTTAACTGTTACACCTCGTAAGGACTTAGTTCAAGTTAACGTTTGACTGCCGCGTGTAGCCCGCGGGCAGTTAGTTCGGACTAAGGGAATTTAAAAATGGTGCCTGGATGGGAAGATGCAAATAAAGCCCGGGATATTTAAATCCCGGGCTTCATTTGCAACTTCCAATGCCTACATTAGCCTCCCTAGTTTGAACTAGGGGGCTAGTGTAGACATACCCTATCAAAATCAACTTATTGTCAACATAACATCAGTTTCTTGGAACTCTAAAATAGAGGACATGGTCTTGTGGTCTCGTTTGGAGCCACTAAATACATACAGCTCCCACAACTGTTTATGGGACTCAACAATGCATTTTAAAGGCAGAGTAAAATTGCTATAATATCTGTAAAATCATTAAGAAATACATTCTCAACTTATTAGGAATTGATCTTCTTTTAATACCATTGAGCAAATAAAGCTCTTCTTTAATGTTTTAATCTAATTTTTTACACTTTAATTAATTCATAGTTGGTCCTGCCACTCCTCCCTGATTAGAATGTAGTTCAATAATCAACCAGAGAAAATGGGTATACAATAGTTTTCCAGGCTTAAGATTTCTTGACTTAATTACATTTATGTGTATGTATTGCTTCTGTTATTCTAAATGAACACTTTACCAAATATTGTGGGTCAGATTTAAGACCTACGTTTATTATATCAACTGGACTAGCTGTAAGTCTTTGTTTGAATATGAAGTGAGGAGGCTGGAAAGGTACAACTCCTGCAGTATCTTTTCATGCAGTTTCCATAGCTGGTCAGTGGGAACAACTAGTCTAAATTCCTAGGATTTAATTCAGGGAACTTCCTACTGCCAGCATGAAGCTCAGCATGCAAGTGATCAGCACTGCAATTCTAAGAGTTTCATCATAACTGTGCTACAAAATGGAGAAGCGGAGGGCAGATGAAATCAACCCCAACCATGGGGCTTTTTCAATGAGAAATGGAACTACAATAAGTGATATGCAAAAATACAATATGGAATGTATCGAAACAAACATTCTACTGGTTAACACAGAATGTTATTTTCTTACCTATCTCTAAGTATAATGTGTAAAAAAAACATCATGCCAGAAAACATCCACTACTCTGGATAGCAAAAATAGCATTGCTGAAAGCCTGCATAAGAATCATTTTGATCATTTTTCATGGCAAGCTTTCTGATTTCCTAGTTTACTTCTTAATGTACTGACACGATTTAAACTACTTAAACAAAATTTGTCAACATTTCCACTGTTAAATTCCAATTTTCATATATTTATTATTTAGGCATAAATATAAATTTACTGAAATTTAGCATAAATTCTAGATTAAATACCATAAGTGCATTTATTTCCTGGAAGAAAATGTAGGGGGGTTTTGTGCTTCTATTTCTTGATATTTTTAAATGTGTACATTAACAACATCATTTTATTCATTTTTTACAAAAATGAAAAAAAATCCCGTACTGGTTTGCTTTTGAACATTTTGTCAGTAAATAATGAAAAAGAAATAAACAATGACAATGCAAAATTTACAATCTGTGAAAATTCATATATCTCAAAGTTTCCATGTACATATTTTTGACTAAATTAACAACATTGTGTGGTACTGTTTCCATATAAAAGACAAAATTACTGAAAGTAAATCCTCAAAATCCCTTCAGCTCTTCTTATAACTTTAAAAAAAGCTTTGGTTTGCTACAATATTTATCAAAGCATTTAATATATTTATATAGTAATATGCAAATTATGTAATATATTATCTGAGCTGATAGATTTAGTTAATTGGCAATAACTGAACATGCACCTCTAATTTGTGTACGTTTTAATGAAAAAAGTTTTATTCAGTGAAACTATATTGCATTAACTTTATAGGCTGTCAGGTCAGTTGTCAGAATAATACTATAAATATTGTTAAAAGTATACCGGTAGATTCCACAGTCTAGCAAAGAGACATGTGACCTCTCATCCCAGATCTGTTATTAACCCTTTAACATGATAGAAGATAAGACTCCAAATTTCTGTGCCTCACTTTAACTGTCTGAAGGATGGGTCTATTAATGTTTCTTGATCTTTGTAATGTACTTTGAGATACACATATGAAAAATATTATATATTATATATGATATATAATATATATATTATAATTATATATGTGTTAATTATTTATCAAAATTATTTTTAAGGTAATCCCCTGGGTGCAACTTACACCTGTGAGTGGCTGTGTCTAGTCAGTGTATGATTAGTGCTTGGAGATCCGATTACTAGGTGTTCAGGGAAAGAGTAAACAGTTGTTCTTATACCCTGCTGCTCAGATTTTGCCTCAGCCAGATCAATACTGAATTGATTTTGCCTCAGCCAGATCAATACTGAATGAGTGAAAGAAGGAGCAAGCTAAAGGGAGAAAGCAACCAAAGGTGCCAGTTTTGGTGGGAGGAACCCAGTTAGTTTGAGTTCTATGAAGACCCTGGCCCTTATTCTGCTGGAACCCAGCCAGCATTCTCTTCCTTGGATGAACAAAAGGTAAAGACTATGAAGGAGTCCCTGGTTCAGACTGCTTGCTGTAGACTAGCCAGCTGCTTGCATTCTTGAGATAACCATATATACCAGCATATACATTGTGGCAGACAATTGTTGTGAGTACCTAAGGGAAAATCCCAGAAACCACTGTCTAGTTAGAGAGATAATTATATTTAAACAACCCCATTGGCACAGGACAGCTGGTAGGCTGGTTATTGTTTTGCACTGGACTTACAGACCACAGAATTTTGGCCCAGGACTGTGGTGTACAACTATACATTTGCAAAAACTCTCAGGTGGTTGTTATCCTTCGGGTTAGATTCCTGAAGATTCTCCTGATCTACTGACTGCACTTTCCAGCACTGTCCATCTCCCAGCTATAGGTCCATGTGAAAGGGGAGCTAGTAAAACTTTTAGGGAGCATTCAGTTTCCACTCAGGTAGTGAGGACCCCACTCTGAGGTCTCAGGATGAACCAGCCAGTAATGTGGGAGGTGTTGATAAATGGCTTTTATGGGGTTTTTTTTACTGCAACTTACCTGCTCCTTCCCCACCCCACCCCCATGCCCCAATAAACACATTTCCTTTAGTGGTTTGTGATAGGATGTAAAGCTGCTTTTGTTTATATATTACTGTATGTGCTGGAAACACTATTCAGGCTCACAGTTCCACTTATTACTGAACAGATGGCACCACAGATTGGGCAACAATACCATTCCAAACTACAAACTCAGACTCCACATGCACATTCAATTGATATTTCATCTGGCATCTATAATCCAAATGCCTTAGTATCATTATAGTAAACAGATTTGGGTGATATTTTTATAGCTGTTTATCTGACAAATATACACTCTTTATCTTTTTGAGAATTACCCAGAAGGAGACTTTGATTTGCACAAATTCCTTCATTGAATGTAAATGTTTGTCTTTATGAAAACATCTGGTAGCCATGTGAAAAATCTATAAGTATTCTATTTTCCTACAGTTTCAAACCAAAGTCCCTAAAGTTTGTCTCCTAATGGTCTCATTTTCAGAATTGGCTGAGTAGCCATAATTCTATTTGAAGTTAACATTAGCTATGGGTCATTGACACTTCTGGAAATCAGACTCTATACGTAGGCAACTAAATGATCTCTGTGTTATGCCATCTCCGAATAAAATTTTCAGGACAAAAGGTGAGTATCATAGAATAAGAATATGAGAGAGACTGCAAGAGAAAAGAGCTACAGAAAGAGTTGCAGAAGTAGAAGGAAATGTACCAACCCATGTACAAACCTCCTGCTTCAGCAGGGAGGGCAAAGGCTGAACTGCACAGTGTGTTTAGTTGTATCTAAAAGGAGTTTAGATGAGCTAAAAATTTAATATGGGTCCACAGGAAAGGATGCAGAGTTTACTGAGACAGACAATATGGTTGCTCTATGCCATTGAGATTCTCATTCCATTTAACAGTTTGAGTGGCACTAAAGTCACATTTGTGCATAAGTTTCTTCACAATTTGAGCTCATTGCTTTAATTCAGGCAATTCCATCCATGAAAGGACATACAGATGATATGTAAGAATATTTTCAACTCGAGAATTTTGGGGTCTTTGTTGAACCAGGCCTCCCTTCCCTCTTCATACAGGATCTGTTCTTAGAAATGGATAGGGGATGGCATGAGGACTGTTTTAGTTTGTGTCAATAATGCTACAATTTTATATAAATTTTCAAATGCTAAATGGCATAGCCCAGATCATATTATAAGACTCCAGTTCAGCAAGGCACTTAAGAATGTGCACAACTTGAAACACACAATAGCTCCCTTGAACTGAATGGGATTATAGACATGCTTACAGTTAGGCATAATCTTAAGTAATTTGCTGAATTAGGGCCTCATGTGTTATGTCACAGTAGTTGATTAATTAATCTCCAATGACCCTCAAATCTATAGTGGGAATAATGGTACTTACATGACTGTGAACATCTTAATACCTTTGTATTTTGGGATTTGGTTTGGACCTGTCCCAGCCAGGGCACAAGCACTGAATCTGATCTGAAGCTCCCAGAAGTAAACCGAAGTGGTCTTTGAATAAGCCCATAGTCACAGATTGGAAAACTAAGATACAGTGCGGTACCTGGATGGCACTATGATCTAGGGGATAGGACAAAATACTAAAAGTCAACGGAACAGGATTCCAATCCTGATTCTGATACTGAATTTTTCTATAACCTGTGTAACATCACTTAACCCCTCTAACCTCTATTTCCTTCTATGTGAAATAAGGATATTGGTATTCATTTACTAACATGGTTTGCAATCTGATCAATAAGTGCACTTTATCACTGAAGTCAGTGGTAAAGATGTCAATAAATAGAGAAGCTTCTCATTCCCAACCCTATATTTAGTCCATATGACCTTTGGGGTCTCCTCCACTTCTTAATTAAAAGATAACCCAATACCTATATATTTAATAATATTTTGCACAAAATATCAGATACAATTTTTCATTTTTAACTGCTCTAATTTCATTCTGGGTTTGCAAACTCAAAAATAGGCAAACCTTGACCAAAATATTACCTAATGTAGCTGTTTCACCTAGCTCTCTAGAACATTGTGTTTCAGAAAAGTAGCAGTGGCCAACTTTCCCATGATCCCATAAAGGTTTACAGCTGCCAGTCCTGACTTTCAGTGTTCTGTGCTTTTATTTAGCTCTAATTTATCCCTAAATGTTTTGTAAGAGCCCAGCAAGCAGTGGAAATGTTGGTAATGCTTCTAAGCATAAGCATGGTTTTTAGTTTTTATCTACTTATTTTCTTGTGCCAATAAAGTAAAATGATGTAATAATACTATCACTTTGTTAGGAAGAGAACTAATGAGCTTTGGCTAGGCATAGGCATACATAGGGTATGTCTACACAGCAAAGTTATTTTGAAATAACAGCCGTTATTTCGAAATAACTTTACCAGTGTCTACACAGCCAAACTGCTATTTTGAAGTTAATTCAAAATAGTGGAGCGCTTATTTCGAATTTGGTAAACCTCATTCCACGAGGAATAACACCAAATTTGAAATAGCTAAATCGAAATAAGCGCTGTGTAGACGCTTATTTCGAAATAGGGGGCCACCAGCCCTTCCCAGGGTGCCCTGGTGGCCACTCTGAGCACAACCAAGAAAACTCCTCTCCATCCTCCTCTCCCCGGAGCCCTTAAAGGGTAGACCCTGGCCACAGTGCCTATGCCAGCTCCAAGCCTGCCAGCCCAGAGCCAGCAGTTGCTGCACCTGACCCAGTGGCACCAGCATGAGCCAGGCAGACCGTGCCAGCCAGCCCTCCACCACTCTCCAGGACCAACCTGCCAGCTCCCAGAAGCCTGCTAGGGGCTGGAAAAGGCAGGTGGCTGCCTGGTCCAGTGCAGAGATCAGGGACCTAATTCAGGTTTGCGGGGATGCCTCCAACGTACATGATCTCCGCACTAAATGGAGGAACGCAATCATTTAGAGGAGGATGGCTGCCTGCCTGGTCACCAAAGGCCACATGCGAACCCAGGAGCAGGTTCGCATGAAAATAAAGGAGCTGCGGCAGGCCTATGCCAGGGCCACAGGGGGCAGCTCCCAACCAGGGGCAGACCCAGACCCCTGCCCCTATTTTGATGCCATGGACCGCATCCTGGGGGGCAGGACGATCCGTGCCCCCAGGTGGTCATCGACCCAGGGGCAAAGCTTGCTGCCTCCTGCTGCTCCAGCCCCTGCTGCCTCCCCAGCTACCGCTCCTCCTCCCATTCCTTCTCCCCCTCCCGCTTCTTCCTCCCCACTCTCCCCACACTCCCAGGGATGCTGAAGCCCCTGCACCCACGGTGCTGGGAGACAGTTGGGACAGCGAGATCCCCAACCCTGAGCCCTGAGCTTCTCCTCCCCCTTCCTCCCCTTGCCTCCCCCTGCCAGCTCCCTCCTCCCAGGTTTCTCCCTCCCCTGTCCCACCCTCCCTCCTCCCCTTCCCACCTTCTTTCCCCAGTCTCACCTCAGTTTCATTGCCCCCCACCCCAGTTTTGTTCAATAAAGAGACTTTGTTGTAATGAACACATGTGTCTTTTATTGTACAGCAGGAAAGAGGGTTAGGGAGGGGTAAGTGGAAGGACGTGAGGGAGGAATGAGGCACAAGCCCCCAGTGGGGCACACCAGGGAGACTGTTACTGCCTGCAGAACGTGCTGCCAGGGTCGCAGCAACAGGTCCAGGAAAAGTACCAGAGTGCCCAGGGGTGGCTCCGGCTCCATGCTGCAGAGTGCTGTGGTGTCCTGAGTGAGGGCAACCAGAGCACGCAGAGACAAACTGCTTTGCTGTCCCTCAGCGAGGTAGGCAAGCAAACAGGAAAACCTGAGAACTGGCTTTCCGGGGGGGTCCTTTTAAGCACAGGTCTCAGATAGCCTCAGGCAGCAGCCACACAAGGTAACTCCTGACCTGATGCCCTGCCAGAACTGGTTCCAGCTGACTTTAAATGCGATTCAGCATCCTATCAGTGTGGATGCACTATTTTGAAATAACAAAACGCTATTTCAAAATGCATTTTGTGTCTAGACGTGTTATTTCAAAATAAGCTATTTCAAAATAACCCTGTAGTATAGACATACCCATAGGGGTTATCAATATAGGTATGATATTGATACATTATTAAGCAGCATTGCAAGCATTGTTCCGTTTATTCGCCTCAGTGAAAAAATAAAACGAGACCCACTCGCTACAATATTGACCTCCCATGTTCTGAGGGTGCTGGACTAGAGAGGTTCAACCTGTAACTGCAAGGTGTGAATGGGTTCAGTGGAGTTGGGATGCTCACATGAAACAGTGATCTAAACAGAATTTGGAAATGAAATTACAGCATGATTAGACAGTTGGCCTGAATTCTGAAATAAGTAAAATATTCTTGGATGATTCTGTCATGGGAAAGTTAATTTTCTTTATTTTAACTGGGACCAGACATTTAAATATACAAAAATCTAGAAATGACTTACATGCCTATCTTGCATATCAGAAATTCACAGAGAGCTTCCCATAACTACAGGTTAAACGTTAGAGCTAAAATTTGCCTTTTGGATGTATATTCTGCATTCCCGCCACCCCCCCAAAAAATCAAAATATACTCATTATGTGTATCTAAGGATAGGTTTTGGATCTTATCATGATGAACTGGATGGATACCAGAAGCATAACAAAACTAGTGCCAGAAACAATATAAAGAGGACCCTAGAGACACAAATATCTTTGATTTTTATATACCAGAAAAGGTATAACAATTCCAAGATGCATTTTCAAACTGTTCTTCTAGCAGTAGAATCTTCACTAAATCACCAGATACCCTTAGGCTCTGGATACCTGCCAACCTCCTCTAATTAGCTGTTTGACAGTAAAAGTGTAGACTCCAAATAACAGCAGTCTAGACAGACGGGATATTATTACTATAGAATTTAGAAAAACCTGCTGCAAAATTCATTTAATCTTTCTGCAGAAGCCTGGGGGATTGAAGAGTTCCAATAGCCTCTAATATAATATTCCGTCACCCAGGTGCGCTGCATAATATAGCTACAGAAAGATATTTTACTAAAAGCCTGCCAACTTGAAGCACTGTGAAAGCAATAAATTATGAAAGCAATAAATTGTGAAAACAAAATTCTATACAGGCCTAATTTTCCATAGAATATCCTCTTGATGCTGAAACCCCATATTCACACTATCATATTTTGGGCTTTAAGAAAAGGTTTGTTATGTGATAATACAATTTTTTCATTTTTGCAACATGGACAAAACTGTTCTTAGACCTTATATCCTACATACAATTTGCTGCTCAAATTGATCACTTTATACAATCAAATGTGGCCACCTTTGGATAGAATACAGCAATTTCTTAAAGATACACAGCAACACAAGACAAGAAGTAAAGGATATCATATGTAATTGAAACTGCAGGGGGAAATTACTGTGGCCCAAATTGGAATTTGTTCTTTTGTAAATGAGTTTTCAGGAACCCAATTTTATTTCTCATCCAAACATCTGCACCTCACACATTGCCCCAGAAACAAATGAGTACAGACATCCAGAATCAAAGAGTCACTCTGCCCTGTGGCAACCACATCTGTAGCACCATTCATTTCTTTGGAGTCCTCTCTCCTGATGAGATCCAACCCTGAACCACATTCTGTTATACGAAACAAAACTTCATAATAAACTTGTAATTTAGGGGCAGTTCCTCTTTCCAGGCCCCAGCCTGAGAAACTAATGAGCAGTAACTGATCTCAAAGAATTGATGAAAAGAAAGCTCTTCTTTCACCCAGGAATGGATATGCTCAGTGGATGCTAAACAACACTGAGAGCAGGAGTAGTCTGCCAGACACCCGCGGCTCAACAGAGAAATGGATACATGCATTTCAACATTGTACAGGAAGGCAAATCCCACTACCAAGGTCCTTTCTTATAATGTGTATGGCAACTTCTCCCCAAACCAAATGTGACAGTCAACTCAATCTTGTGCAAGAATTCTCCATGGTTAGATAAGTAATCCCCTTTCACTGGCTCTCATGTTTATTTTTCTTGATTATATGAGTAACATAGTCACTGTGGTTCCTACTGCCTCTTTCCTGAGCCTTCCACATTCCACAGTCATCAGAGTGATTGTTTGTTTTCGTTCATCTCTAATTATTTTATTCTCCTAAAATTCTAGGGCTAGATCATACCCTGCCTTGGGTAGGGTGTGCAGTGGAGTTGCATCACTCAGAGGAAACTCAAGAGAAGGACTATGCCTCTGGCAGAATTTTTCTCCAAACTCTCTGATGTGCAGGGGGTGAGTGCAGGATACCTCCTGGGATATCTGGCTCTACTGTGTGAGCCAGTATGGGGGTGGAAGGGCAAGAGCATGATCACACGTCTTCCTCATACCCTTTGAGGCAATGTATCCCACTGGCAGTGTCTGGAGGTAGCACATCCAGTTTTTTCCTAAGCATGGAGACATGAGCATAGAACATGCAAGTGCAGGAAAGGATCTTGTGCTTCTTCATTCCTACCCTATGTGCAAATGGGCCGAGGGATCATCCAGACTTCTGAAAGTTAATAACTGTGTGCAAATTAATAATATACAGTTAATATCCTTAATCTGCATTTAATAAGACAGTGTGCTTTTGATTTTCAAGATACTACATATTGGGCTACCATGCTCCCAAAAAGATATATTTATAGCAAGGCTATATTAACCCCCAGAGGAAGGTTTCTCTCTACAAAATCCACAGGCAACTGTTGTAGTGATCCTTTCTATTCAATGGGGTAGAGCTGAGGTAGGGGCTCCATTTCCTTAATACAACTACCTGATAAACACCTGAAAAAATGTTCTATTGTTATCTTTGGCATCCGTTGACTGAGTAGGAAATCTAAAATTATCTGTTACACACACAATCATATGATGGCAATATATCTAATCTGTAAAACTTACTGATTTGATGTAACATTCAACATTATTGATATCAGACTATTTACAATGCACTGAATGATAAATACTTTAGCTGCATACACAGTTCTTGGATTCTTGAGCAAATGCAAACTAATTCCAGATTTCTCAAAAATAAATTTGATCTCTACACAATTACCAGAAGTCTGACTTTCTTCTTTTCTAAACAAGAGGAGGGAGGGTATAGTGAAAGCAAAATATTTTTTCTTTGTCCATCTGGAAATATACCAAACAAAAAAAAAGTATTACCCCCTTTACTGAGAAGGAAGAACAACAATAAAAAAACCAAATCCTATTCTTTTGAAAAGAATGCTTCTTTTTATTAGGTGCCTTTGAAATGGAAGAATTTTCTTTTCTTCCTTTCATAAACTGAAAGCTGGCAGCATTTCCAGTTATCTATAACATTAGGGTTGTTTCTAGACATTTGTGCCCGGAATCTATTACACGTATTTTTGCTTTATGTTCCATTTGTTTTTATACATGAGTTATTCAGCTGCTTGATGTAAATGTTTGAAAGCTGATCCTTTTGCCTGAATGCTATTTAATGAGAGTGACTTCACAAAAAGTGTAACTGAGAAAACATACACAGACTAAATGTTGTTCTAAGAAACCCATCTCTAGGAATTAGAATGTGGGTGCAGTTAAAATTGGTATTTTCACATTCTCCTAGATAAAATAAACTTTAACATCTAAGGGCTACACTGACTTTAGGCACAGTCCTAAGCAAGCGATGGTACATAAGTGGCACTAATCCAAGAGTAACCTCTGGAGGCAAGGAGGCCGTGTGACTCAAAAACACACTTTGCTTTCTTCTGGTAGTAGTAATTTACTGCTGATCTGTAGCAACATGATATTAATGACCCCTCCACTGCACTCTCTCAGCTATTCTGGACAACCAGCGGGGGACAGAGCCAAGGTTTTCTCCATTCCATTCCTTGCTGTTCCGTGGAGTGGGGAAGCAGGCAAGTAGCCTCATTTGCTCCCATGCAGCTGGGCCCAACATCTGGCTATCCTACATAGGAGCATAGGAGTGATTCTGATTCTCCTACAGGAGCTCATAATGTAAATCACACTGTAGCCCCATGTTATCAATCTCCTACCATTGGGATAAATCCACAAATATTTAAGTTTTTCTTCAAATGCCTTCAGGATTAGGCCCAATTTTTGTTTTAATTAAAATCAGGTTAAAATCCTGTATCAGACTCTCTATCCTTTATCATCAAGGACTGGGCTTACTCTTGCAGAACCTCTGCAAGCAAAATTCCCACTGGCTTTAAACTAGAGTTTTATATGCAGCAGTATCAGGCCCACAGTTCTTACCTATAATGTAAGGATTTGATGCATGATCCATCAATGTGAAATTTACATGCATTTAGAAGGAAAAAAATCTCTATAGGGAAATCTCTGCATAAAGACTGTGTTAGTTAATGACTTATTATAAAATACCTCTCGTTCACACCAAATATACTAAATGAAGAGTGACAAATCCTTAAAGCTGGCAAAATATTAAAAGATCCCTGCTATTTATGAAATATTTAAGCTACAGACACACTTCAACAGGCATATTTCAGTATTTTTATATCAAGGCCATCAACTGGTCACTTGTTTCTTGTTTTCTTCATTTTTTGAAACAGTATTATTTTCTAAGTATAGCCCTGAAATTGCTGTTTACAAATAAAAACAAAGACGCTGTTTTCAATGAACTCATAAAAAACTCCATCTATACAATATTTGCACTGATCCGTTAAGTCATCCAAGAATACTATGTTTAGCAGATTCATAGATTTTTAAGGCCAGATGAAACTATTATGACCATATGGAGTCATATCCCGCATAACAGAAGCCATAACATTTTCACCAAGTGTCCATGTATGCTAAGAATACAAATAAAATGCAAAAAAAATGGCACCCAACCTTGGAACCCACACTCAAAAAAACAATCTTTACTCTAGAGAGCAGATGACCAGAATGGTATAGAATAAAAAAGCAAAATGCATACATACGTAAGGATTAGTCACATAAGTAAGAGTTGCAGTATTGTGCCAATAATTTGAAAAGAGATACTTTCAAATGTTATGTGTCTACACAGAATAGAATCAAAGACCTGGCATCTCTAACAAAAGCAAATTATAAATGATACATTGCACATGGATTGTGAGTTTAAAATTTACAAATATATCATAACAAACAACATGTTGTGGTGGAATCAGAGAAGGAGCCAAGACCAGAAGGTCATCAAATTATTCCTTGTCATATTACAAAGCAAGAACAGCACAGAAACACTGAAGAGCACTGGGAGCAGAAAGGGGGTTAAGGACCAAGGAATAAGACAAGAAAGCTGATTCCCAAACTCCATCAAATGGCTGCTTTACATATCTTAGAACTATAAATCATAGAATCATAGAATTATAGAACTCTAGAACTGGAAGGCACCTTGAGAGGTCATCGAGTCCATTCCCCTGCCCTCATGGCAGGACCCAGTACCATCTAGGCAATCCCTGATACATGTCTATCTAATCTGCTCTTAAATATCTACAGAGATGGAGATTTCATAACCTCCCTAGGCAACTTATTCCAGTGTTTAACCACCCTGACAATTAGAAAGTTTTTCCTAATGTCCAACCTAAACCTCCCTTGCTGCAGTTTAAGGCCATTGCTTCTTGTCCTATCCTTAGAGGCTAAGGAGAACAATTTTTCTTCCTCCTCCTTATGACTCCCTTTTAGATACCTGAAAATTGCTATCATGTCCCCTCTCAGTCTTCTCCTTTCCAAACTAAACAAGCCCAATTCTTTCAGTCTTCCTTCCTAGACAGTCACTTCCCATTCTGTATGTGTGAGATGGATTGTTTTGTTCCTTCCTAAGTGGAGTACTTTGCATTTGTCCTTATTAAACTTCATCCTATTTACCTCAGACCATTTCTCCAGTTTGTCCAGTTCATTTTGAATTATGACCCTATCCTCCAAAGCAGTTGCAACCCCTCCCAGCTTGGTATCATCTGCAAACTTAATAAGTGTACTGTCTATGCCAATATCTATCATTGATGAAGATATTGAACAGAACCGGTCCCAAAACAGACCCCTGCAGAACCCCACTTGTTCTGCCTTTCCAGCAGGCTTGTGAACCATTAATAACTACTCTTTGAGAATGGTTATCCAGCCAGTTATGCACCCACCTTATAGTAGCCCCATCTAAGTTGTATTTGCCTAGTTTATTGATAAGATGTGAGACCGTATCAAATGCCTTACTAAAGTCCAGGTATACCATGTCCACCACTTCTCCTTATCCACGAGACTCGTTATACTACCAAAGAAAGCTATCAAATTGATTTGACACAATTTTTTCTTTACAAATCCAGGGTGTTTGTGGATTAATTCCTTAATTACTTGCTCCATTATCTTTCCTGGAACAGAAGTTAAACTGACTGGTCTATGGACCAAGGAATCATAAAATAATCATAAAATAATCTAGCTAGAAAAAAACAACCACTTTATCTTGTGTTTGTTTACAGTGGAACAAGCATGTTTTCTAAAATGTTTCACAAAATAGCGACATTTCTTGGGGTTCTAAATGAATTCACTACTTAGCAACCAGATGGAAGGAAGAGTCAGGTATTCTCCGCAGAGACACTCCAAAGCCCAGCTAAAGTGCCACTGTTATGTCATATCACAATACCTAGTTCTAGCTTATAAGTGTGTATACAAGCCAAATCCACAGGGACTGAGAAATGCCCTTTCAGAAAATATCAGAATACAGGATGTGTTCTAATGAGTCAAATAATTGATCCATCAAATCCTGAATCCTGCTGCTTGATTCCTAACAGGAAGTGAATTATTCTACAGAGTGCAATGGTCAATTGAGCAACAGTGCTTGTGCAGGATTAAAGGCAGAAGGAGACAACCCTTCCTGAGCTCTGCAGTATTCAAGTCACTGAAGGCTAAGATTTGATTATCTTTATCTAAAGGCCTATTACATCAAGTTGCTGAGTGCCTGTGATGGGGATGCCTGTCGCACACAAGGCCTGAGAGGAGAGAAAGGGACAATTAACCCTGTGACAGGCTGTACCTGGAGACGAGTCAGGATGGATAAGCTTTTAACTGATGATGTAGCCCAGTTAGCAAGGGGCAGATTAAGTTGTTATGATACTAGAAAGTGGATTGTAAGAAAGTGGTTTCAGTGTGGAGGGCTACAGTCATGCTATGAGCTTAGAGAGGGAAAGGAGGAAACCAGGGGGAAATAGATTCCCTGGCTGGAGAAGATGCCAAATAAGGACAAAATAGGAAACAGCTGGAAAACAGCAGCTAAGTTTGGAATAATACAGATTTTGGCCACTGGACTGAAACCCAGAGTAGTGGGTGGACTGTGTTTCCATACCTGCCACTGGGCGATTGGCACGGAGGGTATGTCTAGACTACATGGCTCTGTCGACGGAGCCATGTAAACTAGTTTAAATAATCCCCACTTAATTAAAATAAAAATGGCCGGCGCACTGTGCCGACAATCAGCTGATCCGGCACAGCGCAGCAGTCTAGATGCGGATCAGTCGACAAGGGAAGCCTTTGTCGATCACTCCCTTATGCCTCGTGAAACGAGGTTTACAGGAGCGGTCAACAAAGGCTTCCCTTGTCGACCAATCACATCTGATCGCTGCGCTGTGCCGGATCAGCTGATTGTCGCACTTTATTTTAATGAAGCAGGGATTATTTAAATCACCGCTTCATTGACTATGTCGGGTAAACTAGTTTACATGGCTCCGTCGACAGAGCCATGTAGTCTAGACATACCCTAACAGATCACTTAGGGTGTGTCTACACTGCACTGTAGTTTGAAATAAGATATACAATTTGAGCTATGCAAATGAGGTATCTTATTTCAAAATAACTTATTTCAAAATTTGGCACTGTCTACACAGCACTTATTTCAAAATAAATCACTATTCCAAATGTCCCTTATTCCTCATGGAATGAGGTTTACAGGGACATCAGAATAGCAAGTCCATTATATTTCAAAATAACAGGCACTCTCAAAAGATGCGGAATAGTGCTGCAGTGTAGACGTAGCATTAATTACCCCAATCCCTTACCTTTAAATGAAGCTACATAATTGACTGCTATGATCTCTTGTGGTAATGAACTCCAAAGGATGACTTATGAGGTAAAGTATTTCCTTTTATGTAAAGGAAGGCCTATTACCATGTCTATATAAAGGAATTTTTCATATACACAAACTAATAAAATCATCAAATTATTCCTTCTCATATTACAAAGCAGTTTAGAAAGGAGAAGCCACTCAGTTTGTACTAGATCCCTGAGAACCCTAAACATCTCTACTAAATACCATCTAACACTTCACATTCCACAGCTAAATAACCCAGGTGGGGGGGTTTTCTGTCACTGAATGGGTCTGGGAGCATCTGTTTGCTCTATGTGTGCATGCACGCACACACACACACACACAGCACTTAGCACAGTGAGGCTCCAATCTCTGACTTTTTTCTAGAATAAAAACTCTCCATACAGCTGACCTAGAGCAGAACTGATGGTAGCAGAATTCTCTCCTGTATCAAGTATTAATGGGATAGTTTCAAGAGTTTTTTTACCAGTCCTAATGGAAATGCTGCAAGAACAGTATTTGTTATATTTTCTGGCATGTCCAGTATCTATCTCAGCCAGTGTGTGAAGCTCAAAGCACAGGCTATGAAATGAATTATAGCAGGGCATTTTAGCACCTTGAAGAATGTCCCAAACAAATCGGTCTCTGAAAATATACAGATCCTTATTTTTCCCCCAAATGGTTTGTCTTTTAATACCTATAAGTAGGAGTCCAGGTGCCTCTCTCCCCCATTCCTCTCCCTCTCTCTTAGATGTACAGAGGGGGAGAGGAATGTTGTTGTTAGCATGTCCCCCTGCTCCTGTATCCCAACTACACAGAGCAAGGGAGAAGGCACAGAGCCACACCGCCTGGCTCAGGACGGAGACCACCAGGCTGTTCAAGCTGCAGCAGTCTGAACTGTGAGTGACTGCCTGCCTGCCTTTGTTAGAGAGGCTGTGCATCATTTCTAAGATTTCCCCAGCAGCCAGTTCATACGGCGTGTCTGTCTGTCTAACACACACTGTACACGTACACACAAACACAATCTCTCTCTTTCTCTCCCTCCTTTCCCCCTGCATCCCCTTACATCCTCAGAGCAGGGAAGGGGGACAAACCCTGGCTCAAGAAGATTATTGCTGAGGTCTGAGGACCACTCTGAAGGGTGAGTCCCTTTCTTAAAGAGGCAGTGCATGGTTTGACCTGAGATTTCCCCAGGAACCAATTTACAAAGTCTCTCACTAACTCACACATACATACACAGTATGTCCCTGTCTCTCTCCCCACCCCTACTCATGTACTTCTTCTCTGCAAAGCAGGGGGAGGGCAGACAACTGGGCTCAGAAACAGGGCAGGAGAGTTTTTCAGTCTCTTAAAGAGTCAACACAAGGGGTTTCTCAGAAACTTATCCAGCAACAGCCAACACACACACTGTCTCTGTGTTGCACACACAGGCCAGCTGATGGGAAAAGAAGATGGGGGGGGAGAAACCATTCTGGGGCCTGGCAATTCAAAAGGGCCCAGGGCTCCCAGTCACCACCTAGTCCTGGGCCCTTTAAATCACCACCAGAGTGCCGCAGGATGCAGGGGGTGCTCTGCACTCTGAGCAGCCCTAAGAGCTGGTTTTCTCAGCTCCATCCCTTGCACCCGAGGCCCCGCGCTGTCCAGGAACACAGAGTCGGGCACCCCACCTTGCCCAGGAGTCCGGTGAGGCTGTTGGTCTCCTTGTGCACACATACTGCCTCTGTGTCACACACACACTGTCTCTCTCTCTCACACACACACACCATGTCACACACATGTCTCTGTATTATACACAGCGTGTCACCCATCCATACATATACTCTCCCTCTCTCGCTCTCACCCTCACACACACACACACACACACACACACACACACACTCACATATGCAAACACTGCCTCTTTCACACTCACCCCTTTACACATGCTTGCATTATTGTTGTTACTACTTGGTATTTCCTGAGATGCACATATATTCTCTTGCAGTGTGTTATTTTAGAGTTTTGACTTGCCTATGCAGTTCATAATTTTAATCTCTCTTGCACTTAATTTTAATTCTTTGAGTAGTGAGTTCTGAAGTGTCTAACCTGATGTGGCTGGGGTAACTATCCATATGGTAACTTTTTAAATATATACATTAAATCTAGATTTTTGCTTTTACTGGTGATGCACAACAGCACATGTGTCTGTACACATAATGTCATGTATTTCACACAAGGATGAAAAAAAATTAAAGGGTACACTATTCAGGAGCCTTGAATGCCTTGAACAAATGAGAGTCTTCAAGTTTTACAGCCCTCTGTAGACCAAAGCCTTTAGCAGTTGCTGTAGAGCAAGCTCTTGCTTATAGAAATATTTAATGGAGGACAGATGATAGAAGGGGAGGCAAAAAGATGCCCCAGAAAGAAGGGGGTTTAAGGCTAATAACCAAGTGAAAATGTCTATCCAAGCTCAAATACTATGAGGTGCTCATTTACAAGAAAATGCTGTTACTGGTTATCACGGTTGAAGCTTAGGGAAATGGGGTACAATATCTTGGCGTAGACCCATGAGAAAATGAATCTCTAAAAGAAGCATTTCTGAAACTACGATACGAACTGTTAAAATGTTGCTGTTCTCAGTGCTGAATGTTTACATTCTAAAAAAGGGTTTACAGGCAACTACTTTATTTCTTTAATGAGTCATACCCAACTTCCTTCTCGGGTAGTTAGGACGTGGAACTGAAACACTGCTTTGGAAATTCAAGGTAGGAGATTTTTTGAAAAGTCTAGACGACCATTGCTAGTCCCTTGATAAGCACATTTTTGAACATGCATACTCCATGCAATACAAAATACACAGAAAAGTTTGTTTTAAGTGATTGGCCCAATTTCTGATGTGATGCATCCACCTATCTGCATTGGTTCAGGAGATTTCCATAGATGTGCATTGTACAGAATGTAGGTCCTTTATTTTTAGTATCTCTATCTAGTCCCAAATTCCATGTAAATGTTAGCTTACAAATGTCAGCATTTTTGTGCTGTGCAATACTTTGTCAAGCCACAGCCCCTTGTTAGAGTTACTAACCAAGACATGAGAACTTTAGTCACACACAGATTATATTCTCTTTCTCTTCTTTCTTTGAAAATGTACATTCTTATTTGAACGGAAGGAGGTAGCTTAGCATAAAGCAACAAAGGGAAAGGAATGAAATTTAGGTATTTTCATATGAGGAGAAATTGAAACACCAGGGATTATTTATTTTTGAGATAAAATAGTTAAGCAGTGACTTGACAGAAAAGCAAACAATCCTTATGATTAAGATCACCAAAAGACATTTTCAGTGATGGTCTTTTTCTCCCCCTGATTTTTTGAGAGTCTGCATGTTTTAACCTTCCTTTACCACAAAAAGCTTCTCAAATTTTAAAATGTAAAAATATTTTAAAACACATAGATGAGAGATCATAGAATTATAATCAAACATCTCCAGGGATGTTAGATCCTAGCTTGTTTCAGTAAGCAAGCACAGATAATTTAACTGGACACTTTCCCATATTTCTGTGTTAGCAGCCCCTTCATTTATTTTAAAAACAGCTAAGCATGATACTTTGCAACACTCTACTGAAACACCAATAGTCAGTAAGGGTATGTCTACACTTGCCCCCTAGTTCGGACTAGGGAGGCAAATGAAGCATACCGAAGTTGCTAATGAAGCGCGGGATTTAAATATCCCGCGCTTGATTAGCATATTCGCGGCCGGTCGCCATTTTAAAATGCCGGTCGCCCGATTTAACTTGCCACGTGTAGACGCGGTAGTCCGATCCAAAACCCTGCCCTCAAATTAACTGTTACTCCTTGTGCAATAAGGAGTAGGAATAAGAGATCTTGCGGAAAAGGGTTTATTTTCCGCAAGATCCCCGTCTAGACTGGCGCTTTTTTCCGGCAAAGCCCCGAGCCGGAAAAAAGCGGCAGTCATGTAAATGCAAATACCGCGGGGGATATTTAAATCCCCCGCGGATTTGCAATTGCGACTGGTCTCATTAGCATCCCTTTTTCGAAAAAGGGTGCCAATGTAGACACAGCCCATAGGTTTTGAGGGAAGCAGTCACAGCACAATAGCCACACCTCACGTTGCCTCTCTCAACTGCTGAATGTCAGACATACATGTTGCCTAAAAACCAATGGGCCTGCTCTTGGCTTTATTTCCCCTATGACAATCAATTTTGTATGAGAAAGCAGTTAATGACTTATCTATGCCTCTAGTCTATTCTCATTGTTCAGCTTTAATTTGAGATATGACAGTTTTGATTGGCAGATAATGGAATTATAAAAGAAATCAAAAGATGTTCATGACCTCAATCTGTTAAACTTTTGTGTAGTGATATTGCCTCATTATTAGGAGTTGATATTTCCTTAAACAGATGCATTTTACCTTTTCCACTTCCCGACCTGTCAACAATGGAAACAGGTATACACCCTCTTTGCTAAAGTGTATTTGAGATACTGGGAAAATGAATGAATGGCATGACAAATATAACCATCCATGATATTCATAGTATCTTCCATTGCACCCTGCGCTTTTACCCACCCCCCAATACTGGAATTCATGATGCTACATATGCTTAGCCCAGAACATCAATGTGCAGAGGGAACAAGAATGCTGGAATGATTCAGTATCCTGCATTATATCAAATCTGCCTTATGAATTTCCTAAAGGTTTCTGTTTTAACTTTTATCAGGAATTCCACTCACCATCAAATCATTTAACACCTATTATGTAATAGAAAGACTTTTACCTCAAAAACTTCTTCATCCAGAATCCTGGTTCCAAAGACAGTGATGCCATTGGAGTCAACAATTGCTCCGTCACTCCTGTCGAGTGGCTTTGTGGTTTTCTTCTTACAGTCAACAATCATGGTAACACTTTTCTTCTCCACACTGATAGCTACTCGATGCCACCTAGCAAAGGAACACAGCTTTTCCATAATTTTTTTCTAAACATACATATAAATTCAGAGTTCCATAGCAAGGAAGAAATATTACAAGTTTTAAGCCAATCAAAAATTGCGCCTACTACAGTTCACAAAAATCTACACGTCAGCATTCAATTCCTTTTCATGTTTTATCTTCTCATTTTCAAATCAACCTATTCCTTTGGAAGTTTATTTAAGAAAGGATTGTAAATAGAATGGGACTAAAAACTAAGTACAATATGCTTGCACAGAATGAATGGAAACATATGTAAGTCCCTGTTCAACAAAACATCTAAGTATGTGCTTAAAATTAATCATGTATGATCTGCTCTAGCTCTCAGAGAAGTAAAGGAAAAAGTTCTCATGGATTTACATGATTACGTGTTTTGATGGATCAGAACCTTACTGCAATACTAATACATAAAACAGACTTATATAATAAATAGGTTAGGTAGTTCAAATGATTAAATATCTGATATATTTCCTAAACAAGCAACAGCCAATCAGCTTTATGAAATTAGTAAAATTGCATTTAATATTTTATTTGTTAAAGCCGATCCATAATCCATGCAAGACAGCAAAACTCATTATTCTGAAATTATAACAACTAACTTGGGGGAGGGGGGGAGGGGGGGGGGGGTTCCTACAATGTTCTACATATGTAAAATTACTGCAAGGAGATGGAAGAATCTCTCTCAAATTAAGCAGTATCATATATGATACTTACAGATTTACAGATTTGTGAACTGTATCAAGTCCATACAATATTGTCTCTGGAAGTGCTGCTTTAGACACAAGGAACCAGACCCAAAGCCCACTAATGTCACTGGAAAGATTCCCATTGACTTCAGTGGGTTTTGGATCAAGTCCAACTTACCTTTTTCTGAATTCTTGCCTGTATAAGGACTGCAGTGTGTTCAGATTAGAGCTGAATAAACTGCTTACACTATTTCATTAGATTAATGAACTCCCTCTCCATTCATAGGCTATGTCTAAACAACATCCCTTTTCTCGAAAAAGGGATGTAAATTAGACACTTTGAAATTGCAAATTAAGCCAGGATTTAAATTTCCTGCGCTTCATTTGCATAATGACGGCCGTGTTTTTTTACGAAATGGGGCTTTTTGAAAGAAAAAATGCTGTTTAGACGGGGATCGATCAAAATAAAACCCTTTTTCGAAAGATCCTGTACTCCTGAAAAAGTGAGTTCAGGATCTTTCGAAAAAGGGTTTTATTTTCAATCGATCCCCGTCAAAACAGCCGTTTTTCTTTTGAAAAGCCCCGTTTTGAAAAAAAAACCGAGGCCTCCATTATGCAAATGAAGCCCAGGAAATTTAAATCTCGGCTTCATTTGCAATTTTAAAGTGTCTAATTTACATCCCTTTTTCGAGAAAAGGGATGTAGTTTAGACACAGCCATAATGATCTGATGTTATTTTTTGTGAATTTGTTATTCAAAACTATTTGAGGAAAGACTGAAATATAATTGCACAAGCCAATAGGTTGCTTACACATGACTCACTATTGTTAATGGCTTTGTTAGTCATAATTTGCTTTTTGTACTTTGTGATTGGTCACCCAAAATCATATGTCTGGCCTCCTTGTTTGGATAACTCCCAAATTTAGAAAGAACTTAGATGGAGGCACAAACACTTCTAATATTAATACTTGTGAAAATGTAGATACATATTCACAATGTTTGCCAACATTCTTGCAAAAATCATTTTGTTTGCACATATATTTACAAAGTGAATAAAAATGGTTGCGAATACTGCCAACAAAAATTATTTTTATTTTAAAAACTTAAAAAACAACAAATAGTCTGGTAGTACTTTAAAGACTAACAAAACATGCAGATGGTATCATGAGCTTTCATGGGCACAGCCCACTTCTGTGCCCATGAAAGCTCATGATACCATCTACATGTTTTGTTAGTCTTTAAAGTACTACCAGACTATTTGTTGTTTTTTAAGTTTTTCCTGTTGCAGACTAAGTCGGATACCCCTCTGAAGCTTTTATTTGAAAGACATTCCTTCACAAATAATGTGCAGTATTTAACCAGCACTAGTGTAGGCTGCATGGCCCTTTGTTATCATGACAAACATCATGTATTAGTTTAATAAGACTGTTTGCAATGACAAGGGCAATACCTGAGTACTTCAGATAGGGCGTACAATGAACAAAGCACAGTATCCTTGACATACAAGGGCAAGGAATGTCAGAGAAAATATGTGCTATTAGTAAGATGCAAGATGAGTGACAGAATTAAATAATTTTAGCTGGCATTTATGGCCATGAAGGGTGAGATGGCATGGATCTTTTTTTTAAATGGCTTTTATATATCAAAAAGAGCACCTTGAAGCAATGGAATCTTACTGGTCACCACTACCATAGAGCCAGAAGTGGAATTCTGTTTTTATTCTGGAACTCAGTTAAACATAATTTTAAAAGCCAATGGTCTGGACTTAATTGTTTAGACTTTGAAAATTACATTTACATTCTTAGGCTATGTCTAGACTGCAAGCTTCTTTCAGAAGAAGCTTTTCCGGAAGTGATCTTCCAAAAAAACTTCTTCCGAAAGAGAACGTCCACACTGCAAAAGCGGATCGAAAAAGCGATCTGCTTTTTCAAAAGAAAGCATCCACACTGAATGCATACTATCTCACATTTAAGCTGTGATTACTATGGATGGAGTGGCCACCAGAGCACCTGTGCTTTTTACTCTTTCCTCTTCTTTCGAAAGAACTCCTTCTTCCCCGTCCACACACACCTTTTTCTGAAAGAGCTCTTTTGGGAAAAGGCTTCTTCCTTGTAGAATGAGGATTACCAATGTCAGAAAAACTCCTCTGTTCTTTCGATTTTCTTTCAGAAGAATGCTATTGCAGTGTGGACGTAATTGAAGTTTTTTCAGAAAAACAGTCATTTTTCTGAAAAAACTCTGTAGTGTAGACATACCCTAAGACAAAGCATTGCTCATCATTGCACTATGTCGGACAGCTGGGTATGAAGCACAATATCAGACAACCACCCAAAATTGCTGGGCCCAAAAGCACGGAAGAGGCCGCTCACACCGATGCCTCACATCACTCTGCATCTATCTTTCAAATTCAAAAGTGATATCCATTGTCTCTTGGGAGCATGCATGCCAGTCCTTAAACCAACTGTGAGTGAAGTTAATCTGTTTTTTCATCTTTATCAGAACCTCAACACCTGGGGAGAAATGTGGCTATCCAGATGCCAACAGCAAAACACTAATGGGGCCTGGATTTCACCCCTTGCTTGCTATAGAGAAATTGAATGACAATGGCCTGCTGCTTCAGTTTTCCTGCTTCTTATGGAACACATACTAGTTGTTGTTGTTTTTTTAGCCTTATGAAGTCAATGTATTGCGCAGTAACACAGAAGCCAGTAGACAATTTAACTTTTCCTTTGGTCTTTCAGGTTATTCTTTAGTTATCACCTTTAGTCTTTTCATTATATATGAATTTATTTACCTTCCAGCTGCAACATTCTTTCCTTTCCTGTGTTTAAGAAAAACGTCAATCTGTACATTTCTGAAAAATGCAGCTGTTGTTCCTGCATTATAGTATATGTAAAAATGACTTTAAAAGGATGAATGTTCCTTTAAAATAATTAGAGTTAGTGTCAGGGAGCCTTTACAAATAACAATAAAAGTCATGAAAGGTGCCAAACTGACATTCCTAGAGCCTTAATTGTCTTAATTATCCAAATAACTGGCATAGCAGCTCAGCAGCAATGTAAGCTATGCCACATTGCCTTACTAACATGCCTTCACTCTGGGGAATCACCTCCTGAAAGACCAGGGCAAGACTGTGTGGTCTGGGTACATGTTTGTATAGGAGGTGGGCATGTAAAGGTGACTTTCCACTGGCCCTAGCCCTGGATGCTTTTTGAGCTGAGGGTGACAAGAACAAGGTGTCTTCATAGTTTCATATTATTCACTTAAGTTTATGGAAAAGGGCAAATATGATCATATGACTGCACTTGTTTGTTTTCCTGTATTCTGCAGAAAGCTGGAAGTAAGTTCTCCTGCAAAGGGACCTTAGATTCTGTGGCACTGTAGTGCAGCCAGCTGGAAATTATGTAACTGATTTATTTACTTCTACAAATACGTGATGGAACATTAGTCCAAACAGTAGTTCCTGTGTTTTTAATTTGTTATATTAAACTTGATTTATTTTATACTTACTTTCCGTCAGCAACGTTGACTGTCCTAAAAAGAGGATAATCTTCTGGGGCAGGTTTTCCATACTGATCTTCAAACAGGAAGACAGGGGATCTACCAACTTCCACACCTATTTGCTGAATACCCTGTTCATTGTAGATAGATAAAAGGAAGGACTGGATTCCCTTTTTAGGTTTGACTGTAATTAATATAGAAAAGTCTTCAGGAAAGTTTCCACCTGAGAAGAAAATGACAAATGCAGTCACAAATCAGGAAAAAAAATATAATCTCTTCGTGAACATGTATGCTTTACCCTTAATTGAGAATTCAATTGAGAGTCTAATTTTCTGTTTTTCCTTCACAATAAACAAGATAAAAATTCTAATTTCAAGACAATTTCTCTCTTCAGAACCCTTTGGATTTATACTTTCTTGTCTTCCCATTCTTATTTTGCTTCCCAAAGTTTTATCCTAAGAATCTTAAAAGCTTGAGCTATAAAATTATTGTGCATTTATGAAGGTTTAACACAATATATACAAGAAAGGTGGCAGTTCAGTATTAATAACTTTCCTGTTCATCTTCTCGAAAAAGGGAGGAGAAATTACTCTAATCTATAATTACACATTGCAATTTCAACAAACAAAAAAGACTATAGGGGTATTACTGGAAATATTTTATCAGACAACTTCCATTTCCCAGTGGCCACTCTAATAGTTTCCACCATTTTGTTTATGTATATTCCATTGTTTCCAATATGTATCATAAATAAGGGTCGTACGCAGAGGGAACACACATGATTCCATACACCATTTATGTTATTAATAGAGGCTTAACCACAGCTTATGTGGTCTATAAAGCCATATTCTGGGCATCTGACCTGAGATAAATTTAATACTAACATTTTTATTTAACTGTGGTGCAGATGTTACTTATTGAATTATCTCAGAAATAACTCATTTTAAAACAAAACATATGGCTATTTGTATGTAATAGGAAATATGGTCAAATAAAAAGTTTTATTTTCATTTGGTGCCTAACAGTTTCTCTGAAGTAGAGTCCATAAGTCAGTTATTGTTTTAACTTCTACATCCTCAAGAATAAAGACTGGATGGATACAGCTTTAAAATGAGAGAATGGAAAAGATGGGTGCATGTGACAGAAAACCTGACCTGAGTGTTATGATCATTTTGAGGCTCCTTTTTAAAGTGAAAAACATTTTCCACCATTCAATCTGAAAGCAAATGAGCTTTGAACAAGAAATCTCTGTGAAGGTTGATGGGTGGAATTCTCCCTAATCCAGAACAAGGCTCATAGAACAATGATGTAACCATTCTTCAGACGGCCTGTTATAGATGCCCATTACATAACTTTTTAAACTTTTTAACCTGTGGTTCTGCTAAATTTGTCTACCTAGTCGGCATAATCTGGCACTCGCCCAAACACACCTCAATATTTTTGTAGAAAGCCTCTATGCAGCATTGTTCTAATGCTTTTCACTTGTTCAAGGGGATCATTGTTTGCCTGAATGTTAGTAAGCCTATATGGTCAATTAGGATTCAGGGCCTTAAAACAGATGACAGAAATGTCTTGATATCAGCAGTTCTTGTGATATTTCTGGGATTTATTTGCAAAATCTTAGAGTCATAAAGTTTAAGGTCAGTAAGGATCAGCAGATCCTCTGGTCTGATCTCCCATATGTAACAAGCTACCATCACTGTCTGATGGCACTTGCACACTAAATTCAACAACCCAAACAAGACCAAAGTACTACTATCCACAGGAGATGAAACTATTGTGTCACAGGCAGAGCTCATGGGGAACTGAAGTACACTAACACCTTAGGCCCCTGCAACAGCAGAGAATTGATTTTGTGAGATATACCCAGATAAACCCAATAAGTAATCTGCAGTCCATGCTGCAGAAAAAGGAGCAAAAAACCCAAGTTAACTGTCCATCTGATCAGGGAGGAGGAGAGGGAAAGAGGATTCCTTTCCAACATTACAATCAGTTAGAACTAGTAAGCTAAGCATGTGTGTGTGTGTGTGTGACTGTAATGGACAGAAGGAGTCCTGACCAACCCCCGGGGTATGTCTACACTGCAAAGTATTTTCGGAAAAACTGCTGGTTTTCCAAAAAACCTTCACTTGCGTCCACACTGCAATAGCATTCTTTCAAAAAAAATTGAAAGAACAAATGGGTTTTTCCAACATTGGTAAAACTCTTTCTATGAGGAAGAAGCCTTCTTCCAAAAGAGCTCTTTCGGAAAAAGGCATGTGTGGATGGGTGAAGAAGGAGTTCTTTCAAAGAAGAAGAAAGAGGAAAAAGCACAGGTGCTCTGGGTGGCCACTTCTTCCGTAGTAATCACAACTTAAATGTGAGATAGTATCTATTCAGTGCGGACGCCTTCAAAAAGCAGATTGCTTTATCAATGCGCTACAGTATGGACGCTCTCTTTTGGAAGAAGTTTTTTCAGAAGATCACTTCCCGAAAAGCTTCTTCTGAAAGAAGCCTGCAGTCTAGACACAGCCCCGGTGACTAAGGGGTTAAACTCAGGTAGCTAGCAAAGGTGTTGGTCAGCGGGCCAGGAGAACCAATCGAGATAAAGTGTTGAAATTTGAATTGGATGTAGTTTCCTTGCCTACTTTCTTTTGTGGGAGAGAGAAACTAGGAATTGAGAGACACAGAATGATTTAAGCCCAGGCAGGACTATCATGTCAAAGAATTTGTGGCATGGGAGTGGACTGAATCAAGAGAAAATTGCAAGTAAGTAAAGGGAAAAGTGAATACAGTCCTATTCAGGAAAATTTTCTTTATTGTGTGTGTGTGTGACTGTATGTGTGAATCTATGCCCTCCTCTATTACCATCTAAGCAATTGGTTCCAGAGATTTTTCTGTTTTAATTGTTTCCTTTGTTTTAATAAAATCACTTTTTAAGGTGAGCATTCTTTCAAAAAAAATTGAAAGAACAAATGGGTTTTTCCAACATTGGTAAAACTCTTTCTATGAGGAAGAAGCCTTCTTCCAAAAGAGCTCTTTCGGAAAAAGGCATGTGTGGATGGGGAAGAAGGAGTTCTTTCGAAAGAAGAAGAAAGAGGAAAAAGCACAGGTGCTCTGGTGGCCACTTCTTCCGTAGTAATCACAACTTAAATGTGAGATAGTATCTATTCAGTGCGGACGCGCTCTCTTTCAAAAAAGCAGATTGCTTTATCAATGCGCTTTGGCAGTATGGACGCTCTCTTTTGGAAGAAGTTTTTTCAGAAGATCACTTCCGGAAAAGCTTCTTCTGAAAGAAGCCTGCAGTCTAGACACAGCCCCGGTGACTAAGGGGTTAAACTCAGGTAGCTAGCAAAGGTGTTGGTCAGCGGGCCAGGAGAACCAATCGAGATAAAGTGTTGAAATTTGAATTGGATGTAGTTTCCTTGCCTACTTTCTTTTGTGGGAGAGAGAAACTAGGAATTGAGAGACACAGAATGATTTAAGCCCAGGCAGGACTATCATGTCAAAGAATTTGTGGCATGGGAGTGGACTGAATCAAGAGAAAATTGCAAGTAAGTAAAGGGAAAAGTGAATACAGTCCTATTCAGGAAAATTTTCTTTATTTTGTGGTTTGGTTTGAACTGCTCTGTGTGAATCTATGCCCCCCCTCCCTCTTTACCATCTAAGCATTGGTTCCAGAGATTTTTCTCTGTTTTAATTTGTTTTCCTTAGTTGCTCTATAACATCCAGCAACCAAGTATACTTTATCAAGTTTCTCTTTTGTTTTTTAATAAAAATCACTTTTTTTAAGGTGATGATTTGATTCCTGTGTCCTTGAAGGTCTGTCTGTCTGTCTGGGTGTGTATCTGCATGCCTCTGACTGAGGGGTCAGCTACCAGAGACTGCAGTTTGTTTTTCTCTTTTCCTTTTTCAAACTCTTTTGGGGCAAAAGAGCTTGGGTACCCTTGGCGGTGGTTTCAAGTGTTCACTCCTGGTTTTTAGGGATAAAAAAGACACTTGGTGGCAGCGATTCCCCAAAATCTGTGTATTATGATTCTAGGGGGAAGTATTTTGTAACCAGTGCCTGCAGAGGCAAGGTTTTAAAGCTCTTTTGTGGGCCCTCACCTTCTGCACTCAGGGTGCCAGAGTGGGGAACAGCCCTGACATAGCAAAGAGAGAAACTATGCAGAGCCACCTCCTAGTACCGCCCTCCTCATCTAGTGTTGCATCTCCACACATAGCCATCTCTGATCAGTCTGAGGAGGGAAACAAAATAGCATATACTGGAAAGGAAAGATCCTTTCCTGACCCCTTACAGATGACTGGATGAAGCCCTGAAGCATGACCTATAAACCAGAAGGGATCCCCACAGTGGCTGACTCCTCCCCCTCACACCCATAACTTTGTCTTTCATGAACAATTGCCTTATTTCAATGTCATGGAATATGAAACCCAGGCTACACCTACTCCAGATCCAGATCCAAACACTGCCTCCTTGGTCCATGTCTACCCTAAATTAAAAGGAGTGACTTTTTAATGATAGGCATTTATGATATTTTAATGATAGTTAGTTGTCTCTAAAGATTTCAGATTTTCTCCCAGTTTTGATGTTATGGTATTAGATCAGGTGTTCCAGGAACATTCCAGTTCTGGTAAAGCCCACTTAGGTTTAAGAATCAAAAGTTTATAAATATTTTTAAAGTGTTAACCTAGGGTCTGTCATGTACAAAGCAAAACACCTACCATAAGTAATTTAGAACATAGATTGTTCCTGTTTGTAATATTAATGAGACTATGGGCTGAACACTGTGATTTGTATAAAAAAACTCCTTCTGGGTGATGATATCTCAAATCTTTAAAGCGTTATATGAAGGGAAATGCATTTTATAAAACAACTATTGACTTTTAAAACAATATATAACAATTGGGTATTTTATTAGATTTAATTGAAGATTACTTTAAGAATTTCTTGATTGAAGAAAGTAAATGTGTTTCACATAATGCAACTTTTTTTTTCTTCTATATACTACAGACTAAAAATCCATCTCTCTCTCTCTCTATATATATATATATATATATATATAAAGGTAGGAGGTTTTGGCCAGCCAACAGAATGACGTCATCATGCTTTCACACTCTCTGGCTGTGAAAGCCGCCAGAGAGAGGAGGTTTGGTAAGCATAGTGAGCAGGAGGTGCAGCCACTGAGAAAGCCACGAGAGAGAGGGGGGTTGGCGAATGTAGCTCTCATGGTCTCTGGCTGCGAAAGCTGCCAGACAGAGGGGGGTTGGAAAGCATAGTGCAGCCCCCTAGTAAATTATTAAAATAGTGTTGTTTATTTTCCTGAAAATGATGTTTTTCAGCTAAGAATATCACTTTATTATGTGAATTACACCCTCTTTTAAGCCCATGACTTAAACATTTTTATAATTCACTCAGGAAATGTACTTTCAATAATTAAAAATGAGGGACTATTGTTCCTATAGTTAATGGCTGTTGTTGGTAATCAGAATTCCTGAGTTATTTTACCATTTCTACCATTGCCTTGTTCAACGTACAGCAAATTACTTTAGACTATATTCATTAAACCATTCACTTCAACTCCAGGGAATATAACTGTGGCAGAGTATGGCTCTTAACCTTTCTGTCTTGCAGTCTATAATTCCTTGAATACATATAAGAAAATTTACCATTATAGGAAAGCTATAAAGCTTTGTTTAATGAGAAATAATAGTTGCAGCACACTCAATAGTTAGTCTTGTATTCCATCTTCTATTTTAATCTTCACTTTTCATGTATGTTCTGATAAGAATTTTGGCATTAGGTAGAAACTTCAAAACTGGCTTGCTTTGTAGATCTCAACTAGTCTTTTTTTTTTTAAAGATTTTAAAATCCAGAACAGTATTTAAGAAAATCAGTTCAGAAGTTTTAAAGGTTTGAACAATGAACTTTAAGTTGGCATTTTTTAAACATGGATCTGATATTTTTTAAGATGTATTCTATATCAGAATGGGCTTATAATTTTGGAGTGTTCTGAAGCAGTATGCTTTCAAACAATCTAAACTGCAGCTGCCAGATAGTTTAGGCAGCTCTAAATCTTTAGAGGTCTTCAACAGCATTAGCTGCTCTAAGGATTTAAAGTTGTTTAAACTGCTTAAACTACCTAAAGATGTGAAAAGCTTAAGCAGATTGAATTTCTTTAAGGGTTAAAAGTCATTTTAAACTATTCAAGCCTGTCTGAGTCCTTAAGTGTTTCAAGTGGTTTATCAACTTACAGACTTTCCAGTAAGGATGGCAGAGGAAAAAGACAATAGGGTTCAAGTGGACATAGTTATGGGTGGCTGGGTTCATCTTCCCAAGCCAAATAGCTCTGGATTTTGTCCCCCTTTTCTTTCAAGCCCTGCCTTCTTGATAAATTAAACGTGCCCTTTCCAAAAAAACCCAACAAAACACTAACAAAAATTCAAAATTCAATTTAGTATTTACTACTCTTGCTGTTTTTGTTAAATTTCAATCTTGTAGTATTGTAATTTATCATTGTAAACCTGTGTGTCTCGAAGTGCTCCATGGGCCCACTTTAGGAAAATCACTAGCATACTCGTGCGACTTTGATTACCTAACGGGTCCATAGCCACAGAGCCTATAGCTCCCATTGGCTCTGGTTTGCTGTTTCCAGTCAAGGGGAACTGCGGGAAGCAGCATGGCCTGGGCCAATGCTTCCCATGACTCCCCTTGACTAGAAATGTTGAACTGGAGCCAACACAAGCTATGAGGTTCCATGGCTATGAACTCTTTAGGTAAACAAGACAGCACAGGATCATTAGAGCTTTCCCAGAGCGGGCCTGCAGAATACTTTAAGAAACACTGGTATAAACAACAAAACATACAAAATGTGCAAACTGGCTAAGTTCATGTCATGAGAGAGATAGTCAACTGATTGCTTCGGTTCTCAAACTTATCTTTTCTATTTAGTCCAGTGATTTGCATTTTTAAATATTGGTAATGTTAATCGACCTAAAAATGCTACAGTATTCTTTACAGTAAGTTAAAGAAATATGGCTTGTATGAATGGACCATAAGGTGTATGGAAATCTGGCTAGATTGTCAGGCTCAATGAGTAGTGAAAAATAGCTCAATGTCTAGTTGGCAGCCAGTATCAAGAGGAGTGTCCCAGGGATTGGTCCTATAGCCTATTTTGTTCAACATCTTCATTAATGATCTGAATGATGGGATGGATTGCACCCTCAGCAAATTTGTGGATGACACTAAGCAAGGGGACGAGGTATATATGCTGGAGGGTAGGGATATGCTCCAGAGTGATCTAGACAAATTGGAGGATTGGGACAAAATAAATCTGATGAGATTCAACAAGGACAAGTGCAGAGTCCTGCACTTAGGATGGAAGAAATCTATGCACTGCTACAGGCTGGGAACCAACTAGCTAAGCAGCAGTTTTGCAGCAATGGACCTGGGGATTACAGTAGATGAGAAGCTGGACATGAATCAACAATGTGCCCTTGTTGCCAAGAAGGCTAATGAGTTGCATTAGTAGGAGCACTGCCAGCAGATCAAGGGAAGTGATTAGTCCCCTCTATCTGGCACTGGTGAGGCCACATCTGGAATAATGTGTCCATTTGGGGGGGCCGGGATGCTCCAGTACAGAAAGGATGTGGACAAATCAGAAAGAGTCCAGCAGATGGAAAAGAGAATTATTAGAATGATGGGGCACGTGATTTATGAGGCGAGGCAGAGGGAATTGAGGTTATTTAGTCTGGGGATGAGAAAAGTGAGAGGGGGATTTGATAGCAGCCTGAAAGGGATTCCAAAGAGGCTGGAGCTAGGCTGTCCTCAGTGATGGCAGATGACAGATGAAGAAGCAATGGTCTCAAGTTGCAGCGTGGGAGGTTTAGTTTGGATATTAGGAAAAACTATTTCACTGGGAGGGAGCACTGGAATGGGTTGCCCAGGGAGGTGGTGGAATCTCCATCCTCAGAGGCTTATACGGCCAGTCTTGACAAAGCCCTGGCTGGAATGACATAGTTGTGGTTGGTCCTGTTTGAGCAGGGGGTTGGAGTAGATGACTTCCTGATGTTTCTTCCATCACTTATCTTCTATGATTCTGTGATTCTAAAACAGGGGTGGCCAACCCATGACTCGCAAGCCACATGCAGCTCACGAAGAAAAAAATTGCGGCTCCTGACGGAAACGGGATGGAATCCAGAACCACTCAGATCAGCCGCTCTCACGGCCGGGCCACTGTGAGCCACATGCGTGCTCACAGCCTGCGCCGTTCCACTCACGGTCCCCAGTGCACCACATCATATCCTGCACGTGCAGGCTGGGTCGCACACAGCGTCCCAGACTGCATGTGCTAGCAGCTGGCTGCTGAGCGCAGGCAGTGGCTTCGGCAGCGGCACCACGTGGGGGGCACGTGGTGTACATAGCATCCCAGATGCAGCGCAGTGGCTCTGGCTCCGGGACCTGAGCATAAGCTTGGGGGGGAGGGGTATTGGGTTACAGCAAGGAGGGGAGGTGTCTTGCTCTAGGGAAGGGAAGGGGAGGGGAGGGAAAGGAAAGGGGGATTGGGTTGTGCACGGCATCCCCGCCAGCTCATGCTCAAAGCTGGCCGCTCAGCGCAGGTGTCCCAGCACTTGGAGGGAGACACATGGCTGTAGCAGCAGCTCCGGCACCCGAGAATTAGGTTAGAGTGGGGGAAAGAGGTTTAGGTTGGGGAGGGGGCTTTGGGGAAGGGGAGGAGAAGGGGGTTGGGTTGGGGGGTGTGTGTACCTGTCTCTGGGGAAGGGGAGGGAGACTGGGTTAGAACAGGCTGCTCTTCCCCTCCCCTAAACAGCTGGCATGCTTCCTGAAATGCGGGTCTGTCGCACCACCGGGGGACTTTTCTCCCTGCTGCCTGCTTTACGAGGTATAAGGGATCTATCAGAAAAGGCTTTCTTTAGCGATAGATCAGCCTCTAGACTGCTGCTTTTCTCCGACAAAGCTCTGTGCCGGAAAAAAGTGGCAGCCATTTCTATGCTAATGAAGCACGGGATATTTAAATCCCCGCTTCATTAGCAATTTCGCACAGCCTAATCTGCATCCCTCTGCCGGCAGAGGGGTGCAGTCTAGACATACCCTCAGAGTCATAATCAAATTAGGAATTGAATCAAGCATTTCTTATTTATGACAAAAAATCATGCTTACATGCTTAGCTGAAGTAGTTATCAAGCATTCTAACTACTCTGAGGCTTTGTCTACACTGCAAGGTTTTTGTGCAAGAAACTTTTTGTGGAAGAGATCTTCCGCAAAAACTCCTTGCGCAAAAGCATGTCCACACCTGAAAAGCGCATCGCAAAAGCGATGTGATTTTGCACAAGAGAACATCCACACTGTATGGACGCTATTGCGCAAGAAATGTCTGATTGCCATTAACACCTGTGCTTTTTCTGATAGGCTCTTTTTGTGCAAGAAACCCCTGTGGAGTGTCCACACATGCCTTTTTGCGCAAGAGCTGTAGCACAAAAATGAGTTATTCTTCATGGGGAGAGGAATAACTCTACCAGCAAAAGCTCTCTGTCCTGTCGATTTCATTTTTTGGTTTGGGTTTTTTTGCACAAAAACACACTTGAGGTGTGGCTGTTTGTGCAAAAACAAACCGTTTTTGCACAAAAACCTTGTAGTGAGGACATAGCCTTAGATTTATCAGCCAATTTTATTTACCAGATAAGTTTGAACAATGGCAACAATACAATGATTAGGTAAATCATTATCTGTTGTTGTGCTGTCATTCCTTGAAAATGAAAAAAAACCCAATCCCATAAGTCTATAAGACAATACTAATAGTATTAGTATTAATTTAGAATACCTTTATTCACCATTAGTAATAGTGTATAATACCTTTCAATCTGTGAGTTCAAAATACTCTATAAGTATTATGTAATGAAGCCTCAATACCCTCCTCTGAGGCAGGTAAATATTATTATATTGAGTGTTACAAATGGGTAAGCTCAGGCACAGAGACACTAAATGATGCTTCCAAGGTCACACAGAGAACTTCTGTATTTAACTGTTTGTCTCTCTTTGACCCATAGCTACTAAAAAGACACCCAAACCTAGAGCTCATCTCTAATCGGGGCTAAAGGAGGCACTGCAACATGAACTTTGGCTTCACTAAAATGGGTTTGCTCACTTTTCAGACCCCTCTTAAACATCACTCTCTTTTTTTTTTTTTTTTTTGTCTTTATTATGAAGCACTACACCATAAATAGTTAGATACCTACTGGGCCCAGTGGTTGTGGACTTTAACACATTTCTCCAGATTAGCATGCTACATAATGCACTGTGATATTTGCACATGCTCCCCGAAAAAGCCTCAGAAAGAATTTTTGTGTTATGGTAGGGGAATTCCAGACCTCTTGGATGTTTTTTTCAAAGATCCCAGACTGAGCGAGTTCATTTCCTTTCCCTGGACAAAGATTGGGGGGTTACTTTGCTCTATAATTGGGGTTGAGGGGCTAGGGAACAGTGGGTCTTATGGAGAGATTCTCCCCTCCAGCAGAGGGAAGCACCCTACAAGTGCCTTCAGGTACTATGCATATCCCCCAGTCATGACAATGAAACACTGATATAATTCCTAGAGTGACATCTTGAAAATATTGCATCCTAGAAAGAGAATCACATTGATGCCTAATCAGCATCTTATGGCTCTGCCATGGCACTGTTCACAAGAACTAAGGGCAGGAGGAAAATTATAGTAAATGGACTGAAAATCATACTAGCTTTTTTTGGATAAATGTTTAGATGGTGGTCCAGGCACATTCTTTTTCACAGAAAGCATTCAATGCACCATGTCCCAAGACAAGAAAGAAAGAGAGAAGTATGAGGAAATCCTCACCCCTTTTGAAATCAATGTCAAGCCACCCACTGGGGTTTTTGGGCCAGGATTTCACCCTGAATGCTTTACAAAATATTGTGTTGGGTCCATAGGTTGTTCCAGGGCTCAGTTTATTGAGTGCTACCTGCTGGATTTTTATAAATATTTTCTTCTGAGTTGTTTTTATTTTAAAAGTGAGTAGCATGGTATTTTTGCAAATAGATTGTGCATTTTAAGCCAGTTTTTCCCCTCTCTCTTTAATGGACTATTTCCCCTTGCATGCCGCAGAAAGAAGAGTTCAAGAGGTGGAACAGCAGGGTGAAACTGAGTGCTCCCATCCTAGTTCTTATCCAGAAATCCTGCAGATGTTAAAAAGAAAAGCACCTAAACTGAAGCTGCCAAAGGCAATTTAAATTTACGTGCCAACAAACAACATAATGAACATATTTACTCTGGCATTCAAGAACAAAATGAGCAGTTACTACTGTAGCTGCCAAATCTAATAGTGATTCTACAGTGTCATTCATAAAAAAGTTCAAGTTAACAAAGGAACTATTCCCCCAAAGGAATGTCTGGACTCTAATACCCTTCTTTGGCAAAGAATGTCTATTCTGTGCTAATGGCCCTTAAAGGCCAATGATACAATGTCCTTCCATGAGTTTTCAGTCACCAGCCCACTGTATTTGATTAACAATGTTACTCTCCTAGTAGTTCCTACCCACTTCATTTCTGCACATGCCATTTTTGGATCATAAGTCACTATAGATAACAGAACAAATGAAAAGGACCGATTAAAATATTAGCTTTAACTATGTGGTGCAGAAATAACACTTTCGTAATATAACTAAAGAATTTTGCAACTTTTTTTAGGCTGATTAGTCAAGATGCTGCTTTCCTTACTTGTGTGGACTAATAATTTATTGTGCTCATACTCCTACTGCTTATGTTCAGTTAACTACATCTTCAGTTGGATAGCTCCATTGACTTCAGCGAAGTGCTGTCATTTTATATTAGCAGAGAAGATATAGTGTAAAGTGAGGAAATACAGAAGAATGGAAGAATATGAAATATGGAAGAATCTGGTCCTAAATATGTTTTTTTTTCTAAAATTCCTTTTATTTTCCTATTTCTAATAAAAAGAGGATTAATTCTGTAAATGAAATGCAAGATACATATGAAGGATCCGAGAGAAGTTTCTCATCTAGATGTGTCTGTTGTTCTGAGAACATACTGATGTATTATTAGTGGTTCTGGATAATAAATGCTTGAAGATCTATACAAATCCCATATATTGACCACATCACTACTCCTTTAATAGGCAAAACAAAAATATTTTCCTTGCCCATATTTAATGTGTATGCTCATAAGCAAATCCACTCAAACTCTGCTTGCATGTGGTGGAATGAAGATTGAAAGATGATTTTGTGTGTGTGTGTGTGCACGTGCACATGCATGCATGTGTGTGTTTAATAAAGTGCAACACTTTCGATCAAGTGAAAAAAGTGGCAGCAAAATCACAGAATTAAAGTTTGTTTTCCATCCTCCTAAAAGCCAAGGAAACTTTTTACACAATGTGCTTATTTCATGTCTAAGAAATCAGAGATGGGATGGAGTCACATTACCTGTTACCCACGACTAACCATGTGTAGTCCCCAAAATACCAAGATACCCTTACATAATGTCAACCAGATGGTACTTCTGGGAATGATTTTGCAACAGCCAACCACAATCAGCATTTTTACCACAGCAACATAACTCCAAGAAGAATTGTTTTTAGTCAGTTTCTGGCACAGAAGTACGAAACTTAGCAATGCCGTTCACCTTATGGATCTATCACCAAATATTCATAAAATTCCCCCTGATAGAATGATGAGAAAACCAGGTAAAATTACTTAGGCCTTGTCTGTCAGTAGTACACATGTTGCTCCCATTACTATCAATGCAAAGTATGAAGTCATAGCAATGGAAGAATAGGCCTTTTAGTCTAGGAATATGGCCAGTCATATATTTTCCTTCTCACTAGTACGTATCAGTTACCATCCCACCTCAGAAGTTTCCCACTTAAACAAAGAAGTAATATTTGTTTTATTGTGCTGTTTGGTTCAGTCTCCTTTTCTATACACTTGTAAATATTTTTCCATACCATTATTTTTGTAATCACTGTAGTTGTAATATGACAACTCCAATTATACCCTGAATTCACCAATATGTTAAACCATATACATAATTTAATTTAGATGCTTTGTAAAATGTTAATCATTATGCCTATGAAATGGTCAAATATTGGATTCACTCAAAACTTCAGATGCTTATTTTAATCTCCAGTTAAATCTCTTGGTTCTGAAAAGTTGAGGGTCAAAATGTCATAAGAAAAGATTTTCTCACATGTTTTCAATGCTTCTGTTCTGGCTGCACTACAAATTTGTTCTCCACTGCCTGCTACTAATTGTAACTATTGCCTCTGGATCAAATGGTTGTCTTTTGTAAATGTCCCAAATTAAGCAGTGACTTCCTATTACAGAGTTAGTATGGCTTGTGACTTTATGTACCAAGAAAAGTTTAGTGACTAGTTAACAGTATGTCTTGCAGTCTTTACTCAAGCAAAATTCTCACTGAAGCTGAGGTGTTTTATGAGTCAGGACTTCAGTACTGAGACTGATCTTCACAAAGGCAACAAAAAAGAACCATTACAGTTGTATATAGTATCAACCAGTATTTTTCCATTTATTGATGGTCTGATTCATGGATATCATACACCAATGTAAATCCAAAGTAACTCCATTGCCTTTAATGGAGTTACATTAGCAAAAAAGTGGTGAGAGAAGAATCAGGCCCCAAATATTTGGCAAATGATTTTTAAAAGCACTCTGCCTGCCCATTTGATTGGCAGCTTCCTGCATTTGTACCTAACTGGAAAGCAGGGGCATCTCACAATGCTTCAGTAGTTAATGGGCATGGTCTCTGTGCTGTGCTACAACTAGCAGAAAAACACAGACACTAAAAAAAACATATCAGGAAACACAGACAATGCAACCTCATGGTGGGAGAGTGGAGTGAACCCTTTAAGGGTCTTCTCCCTCAGGAATTGGGAGTGGGTGGCCAAGAATGGCTTAGAGCATCATCCTGAGCTGATGGGACTGAGGTAAGCCATTGACCCATGCACACATGAGGGAGCATATATAAACCCTGACCATCCAGCGTGAGCCCACACGTATGCCTAAACAGAAATTTCCAGCCCTGAGATTAGTGTAGGGCTGATTTTTTTTTATTTGGTCTTCTATAGGCATGGTGCTAGTTGCCTTTTTTAGAACTGGGAAAGAATGTTCCCTCACCACCAGATTGGGCAAGAAAGTATGAGATAAATATTTGTTTTCCCCCCAGCAGCTCAAGAACCCAACAAGGTAGGTCAGAGGTAAGATTCAAGTTGTCACAATTTGCCAGGTGTCCAGTGTTGGTACTTATCCCCATAGGAACCCAGTTCCCTGAAAAACTGGATATAGATGTAGACTTAGAGAAAGGCAACCCCTATAGAAGTTGAGGAGCAAAATTGGTTTTCCTAATGCCTGGTACACCAAGGATGCATCCCCCATTCTCCAGCCCCTTTTACCCTATAGTTTGGGGGTAATAATATGGTCCCAGCCATGGGATGGGAAGAGCTATGGAGAGGGGTAGGGGTGATTGCAGTTCTCCACCAGGTTGAAATGTTTAAGGAACAAACAGTGATCCACATGCACGAAGTACTGTGGATTACTTCCCAGATGAGTTAAATAATACAGTTGTGACAAATTGAACCACAACCCTTTTATGTTGTCTTTCTTTCTGCATGTCTGGTACAATAAGAAAACACACTAGGAAGCTGACTTTCTGATAGACTCACCTGGATACAGTTGCTTTGTTGGGGCACTGAGCTGAGCTTGTTTTGAAACTCTATATGCAACATCTGACCCCTTTGAATCTCTTCTGTTTGTGCAAAATCCTGCTGTTCTTGATATCCCTTCAGGTGATTTGTGAAATTCTAATGCTTTTAACACATCGACTGATTCAGCTGAAAAAAGAGCAAAAACAACAAAAAATAATTATTCATATCGTAACGTTGCAAAAAAGGAAAATAATTTCATTGCTAAATGATATCTATCCTTAGAGTGGCTACATCAAGTTTTGATTTATTGCAAGCTAGTCTTACAGTAAAATATTGTTTCACAGGGTCATTCTCTCATCAAATATCTAGAAGCCCCTTATATCCAATATAAATTAGTTAAGATCAGATTTTTAACAGATCACTTGCTAATTGAGATTTACTATTTCATAAATAATCTCAGAGATTAGGAGTCCTGTGGCACTTTATAGACTAACAGATGTATTGGAGTATAAGATTTCGTGGGCAAAGACCCACTTCATCAGATGCATGTCACAAAGTGGGTCTTTGCCCATGAAAGCTTATGCTCCAATACATCTGTTAGTCTATAAGGTGCCACAGGACTCCTTTTTGCTTTTGCAGATCCAGACTAACACAGCTACCCCTCTGATACTTGACTCAGAGACAGATTCCTTGACTCACAACACAGATTCCTTTAACACATGAATTCTAATCAATGGAAATGACTTAATGAGCTTTTCATATATTGGACCAACACTTAGCTTCTAGACATAACCGTCTTTGATTCTTGATACTAATATACATTCTGACCACATGTGACTGAAGCCAGTCCCTCTGCCATCTGCCCCATTTAGTCTGCCGGTCTCAGCCAGACTCCCATCCACTGGCCCCTTTTGGGCTGCCTGCCCTGGCTGGGCTGCCAGCCCTACTGCCATTGGCCCTGGCCAGGCTGCCGGTTCTGCTGTGACTGCCCACCCCAGCCAGGCTGCCAGCCCCACTGTGCCTGCTCCCACCAGCCAGGATCCTGACATCACGCTACTGCTGGCCCCACTGCCACCATCCTCAACATGGCTGCTGGCCCAGGCCAGGCTCCTGGCACAAGCAGGGATCTCAACTGCAGTTGCTCCTGCCACTTGACTCCTGGCCACCAATGTTCTCTGGCCCAGGAACATCTGTGGTGCTACCGGACCATGGATGTTGTCAGATCAGACAGTCACCTTTTGTATAGGTTCAACCTGTATTTGCATAAATGTTCACCAACAGCAAACAGAAAGGTTGAAAACACAGTCAAACTGAAATTCTAGTTAGAATCACTGAAATGTTTGTGAATATTTCCCCCCCGCTGTTTGCTTGGCTACAGCCAGTGTTGCCTTCGGTTCTGATTTTGCTTTAACTTAGCATTTCATAAATCATCCTATCAGTAACACATGTTAGTGCATTTAATACTAAAATAGTTCATTTCATTCAGCTGATTGCACTGCCAGCATGAAGATAGATAATCAAAAGCAGTCAAGTGTGTGGTCAAATCTAACTTTATGGAACTCCAGTTCTGGACTTTCTAAAGGAAAAACGTTCCAAAGTTTCCGTAATGAGATGACAGAGTATATGACTCTTTTCATCTGGTAATACATTTTCTGCTACACTTGCTTTAAATAATTCAACCTCTGCTATTTTAATCCTCCACCAAGATTATATTATTATCAAAAAATAAACACCATACTGATTGTTTATCACAAGCTAATACATCCTGAAAGAACTCTTAAATGTATTCCTGCTACAAATAATAGATACCTGTTCTACAATTGCATGAAACTAAATTTAAGCATTGTGACAAGCTAAGTTTCAACATTAAATAATCAAAATCATTGCACAAAATCTTAAAATACCAGATTAGCTCTGTAAAACTTTGTTTGTGCCTTATAAATGCACTCCTATTAATTTCAATGAATATGACATATAGTCACTGAACTATCTCATTTATGTGGGAGACATGCCAATGCACTTCTCTGACTGTAAAAGGGTTGGCCAAACTGTTTCTCGAATAACTGATTGATGGGTTTTTGTAATGCACATAATGGTAGAGCTGGTAGAAATTTTGCAGAAAATCAGTGAATATGAATAGTCATTCAAATTCCAATTGGCTGCATAGTTCAGCTAGTTTTGTGTCCCTATTTTTGTTTGTAGACATTTCCTCAGAGTTCTTCTTTATTATTCTTTGGGTAATGGCTGTTTATTGAATATCTGAATTGGAAGGTCAGCAAAAATAAACATCCACAATAAAGGAGCATTCAGCATTTGTTGTTCTGCTGCTTATAAGGTGTCTGAGTGATATTAAAGTATATAGATGATCACTCACACAGCACAAACAGCAAACAGTCAAAACCAAATACTTTTCATACAGCCCAAAAAATAAAATTTATTTCCACAAACCATTAGTCAAATAATTTGGACAGCAAACAGAGCAAGCTTGTTTGCAACAATTTGCAAATAGCGAACCTTACAGAAAATAAATAATTTGGCCATTTCTAATAATGACATAGCAGTTTTGCTAAATAACTGTAGATTATGAGTAACAAATTATCCTTGTCTAACCTATTGCATATTTTGGGATGACCACCACTTTGCCTGGCATAACAGAAAATACAAAAGCAACTGATTACTAAGGTTTAAAAGAAATGGTAATCCAGAATGAGAACTGGAAGTTCCCTTGTAAGCCTACAAAAAATGTATAAAACTTAGTGTCTCATTTATCCAGCCCTATGAATCTTCAAGAGGAAATCTATTTATAAAGAATCTGAAAACATGAACTATGGAAATTGCTGAGAGATAGGGTGACCATATTTTCCCATGCCGAATACAAGTTACTGCTGGTGCTTGGGGCTTCAGCTCTGCAGGGGAGGTGGCACTTGGGGCTTCAGCCTCACAGAGTATGGGAGGAGGGGCTGCTGCCAGCACTTGGGGCTTCAGCCTTGAGCGGGGGGAGGCAGGACTCCAACCCCAGAGTGGTTGCGGGGAGGAGCCACTGGCATTGGGGCTTCAGTGGCTAAAGCTCCAAGTGTCGGCAGCTCCCCGCCCACCCTGTGCCACTGCAGGGATGAAGTTCAGCCCCGCAGCATGCAGGACAGGGAGGGGAGAGGAACTGCCAGTGCTGGGGCTTCAATGACTGAAGCCCTGAGTGCTGGCGGCTCCTCCCTGCCTCTGCTGCAGAAGAAATACAGGACAATATGCACGTTTTTTAAAAAAAAGTCAGGATTCTGGGAACAGCCCTTAAATACGGGACTGTCCTGGTAAAAGTGGGGCAGATGGTCACCCTACTCAGAGATGTGGTGGGACTTCTGTAAGCAAGTCCCAGTCTGTGATGTACAAGACAATTGCCACCCTAGACAAAACTTCAATGTAGTGCTCCACCTCACTCTCTAGAACACAGGTTTTCAAGCTGAAAGGGAATGTCCTTGCCAGGTGTATGGGGGAAAGGACACTTCTGATTTTCTGAGTGGGGCAGAGTGATGTGGTAAGTCTTCTGATACGTCAGCGCTTATTGGTAGACATGTTTGTCCCAGACCCACGCCGTAGCACCACTCACTTTGGCACTGACATTCCTGTCATGATGGAGGAGCTGCCTGGCCAACTTTGAATGAATGAAGTTTTAATCTGGCACACAGGGTCACAGTCCTACTCAGGTTTGGCCCCAAAACCCCTCCATCAAGACTGAGAGATGACTCTGCCAAATTTGAGTGAGTAGCATGGCTACCTGGCTCACAGGATCACAGTTTATTGAATTGAGATTTTCCACTGGAACCCCATTTCCCTGTAATGGGGCCCTGTGCGAGTACCCCAATTGCACATGGGCTAATTTGGCCCTGGCTGATATCATTCAACACTTCCCCATATGAGGAAGACTGAGATACTAAAGATCATCCAAGTTTGTTCCTTGTTCAGTTTAGACTGATCTTAACTTTTCATTACTTTCTATTGCATCAATAAATATCAGCCTGTGACAGACCAACTCACTAAAGCTTCCTTAAAGGATCTCTTACTCAATGTAACTTTAGGTGTTACTCTTTTGGTACAATTTTTTCAGCTACCATTGAAATTAGACAAGGTTTTTACTAGGCAAGGGAGTTTATTTAAAATTCAACACTGTCTTATTACCTCTACTAGGAGAAAATATCTAAAGAAACATGTAAATAAATATTATGTAATATCATGCTAAGGCACCCAGTATAATTCAGGGCTTTCTTGGTGTCTTGGGATGGCACTGTAAGGAAATGGGGGCATGACCCTTTTTGGAGAAACTATAATTGAGCACACAAAATTCAGATACCACATCTGAAAATTTGGTTCTATGGTTGTGGTGGTGAACTGACAGAATAAGTACAAACCTGCACAAGTCCCTGGCCCTGCAAATGGATCTGGTCACACAGCACCTTATAGCCACAAAGAGTCCCATTGACTTCAACAGACCCTGCATGGATTAAGCAATCACATGCAGTCAAATCATAACTCAAGGATGTACTATTAGAACAGAGCTTCACATCATAAGAGGCAAATCTTAGCCCCTTAAGGCTCAAACCACAATGGAAAAAACAAGTTTCCATAATGCTGGTTACCAAACAGTGGAGAATTCAGTGAAAGAAATTCTGCTACCCACTATCTACCACAGTGCAGAGCCCTGCAGCACCTCTGTATCCAGTGCTTTTTTTTTTTGTTTGTTTAAAAAAAAAAAAAAGTGCCAGTACTCATTTCTTGAGGAAAGTAAATTTGCCGGGGGAAAGTGGTGCGGTGTGAGTGCCCCCAGGGCCGGCAGGGGGCTGTGTTTGGGGAAAGCGGCACGGCGTGAGTGCTTCCAAAAAAAGGTGCCGGTATGCCGTACCAGTGCTTACCATCACAAAAAAAGCACTGTCTGTACTATTCACAAGGGCAGGATTCGGTTCCAAGGGACTTGTTCTCTCCAGGGGTGTGTCTATACAGCAAAGTTATTTCAGAATAATGGCCATTATTCCGAAATAACTATGAGAGCATCTACACAGCAATTCCATTATTTTGAAATAATTTCAAAATAATGGACGGCCTACTCCAACTTCTGTAAACCTCATACTACAAAGAATAATGCCTATTCCGAAATAGCTATTTCAGAATAGGGGCTGTATAGACGCTCCACTTCTGCTATTTCGAAATAGCCCCTCACCAAGGCCACTCTAAGTTATTCCTCCTGGGGCTCTAAATCAAGCTTGCACATCTACATAAGAAAAGCCTGCCTTGGATTAATTTTGAGGCTTCTGTGCAGTATAGATGTGCTACTTCAAAATAAGCTATTTCAGAATAAATATTCCGGAAAAGGCTTATTCTGAAATAACTGTGCAGTGTAGACATAGCCCAGATGTGTATCTTCCCTGCATGTTAATGGATGCTATATAGGAGTAACGAGAGAAGGGTTTTATATTGTTGGATTTTCTGAGAAGACATGAAGGGCTGTATTGTTTAAATTCCTTATCAGTGTATTGATTGTAAAAAAAATCATTTTGGTTTACTGTTTCCTTAAAAATAATCTCACTGTGTTAGCGAATTTTATGTTTTACTTCTATGTTCCAACTATCAGCTTTTTTCAGTTTGTTTTGAAGAGTGGACTAGTTAGCTGGTAGCTAGGTGCCCAATATCCTAATACAGAGAGGCTGAAGCACAAGATAACCTTAATGACATAGCATCTTTAGAGCAAAAACACTTTTGTACTTGAGATATTTAAATGTATAGAGACAAATTCTGCTCCTACTTACCAGAGTGAGTCTGAAGTAACTCCACTCATTTAATGAAGATATTTCGATTTATAATGGTATAACTGAGAACAACACTTGGTCTACAATATTCCATATTAAATGTACCATCTAAGGCACAGTTTGTAAATGTCCACTACTCTTTAGGATTGTTATATACTAAACTAAAATCATTGAGTAAAATGAAACAGAATGGCACCAATATACAAATATTTTTAACAGATTTGAAGAGCACCTGAATGTGCAGAACAGTGTTCTGAGTAAGAACAAAAGATCAGCTCTTTTGTTAGCATAATTTTATTGGAGTTTTGGAGGGAAAACAGAGTCGGTGAGTGAAAGAACTCATGATTTTGATCTAGGTTACATAAATGTAAACCTGTAACAACTAGACATCAGTGGAGTTATACGAGTGGTGTGAAATCAGATTCAGGCCCAGTGACTTTAAATATTGAAGATTTTAACATTTATTTTCAAGATGGCTGCTGAACTGGCATATGGATTACTGCTGGAGACACTTTTCATTAAGAGTTAAATAATCCTCTGAATTTAAAACAAAGTGATTTTATTAAAGGGCCATTAGCACTGCAACACCTTTAGTGCAAAGAGAAATTGAAAGGATGTACAGTAATAAAACATATATGGAACAGAATTTTATTTTATATGAAATACAATTGTCCCCTGAGTTAAAGTGCCCTTTATTATCTGTTAATTCACAGCCAGTGAGTTGGCCCATTTTATCATGCTATCACTTTCTCAGACATTTAATATTTTATAGTGCCATCAATATACACAACACTTTACACAAATAGGAGAGAAACCTATTTTCCTTCATCTCTTTCTGCCCGAATATATGGCCTACAGTCTATATTAACTTGTGTGGCTTTCCCCTCCTCACTGTGGAAATTTTTTGTGTAGGAGACTCCCGGGGCAAGGGCAGTATAGGAGTCTGCTATCAAAGGGCTATCAGAGTGCTGGAGGAGCCATGCAATAATACAGAATCTCATTTCCTCAAACACATGATTTGTGCCTCTAGCTGATCCTCCATGGGATCTGAAGCTTCATGTTCATAGACTGGTAAGGAAGAGGAAACCCCACACCTACAGCCCCTTCTGGTAGGAGAATCTCAGACATGGTCAGTTAGTTTAAACCCATGGAACACCATGCCCTTTGTGAGAATGCTCTCTGTAGGTTAACAGAGAGCACTGACTTAGACAAAAGGAACCCAGTAAGGGAATGGTTGTAATAGTCAGGAGAATTTACATTGCTGGGGTTTGGTATGATTTCTGGATTTTTTTTTAAGTTTAAGGCAAGATGAGATTGCTATTAACTCTGAGTGGTGCTATATTAAATCTCCTTAGTTAAGAAGAATGTTATCCCTAACTGTGATTTCTGCAAACTAAATCTGGGATCAGAAAGTCAAACTGTCTAGTTTATGCATCAGCAGCCACCATTAAGATTATAAAAGCAGAAGAGAATCTAATTAGCCCTTCCATGGTTGTGTCTTTTCTGGAGGAATGCAAACTAACAAAATATTGTTTAAATTTTCTCACATAAGCAGATATTACTTTGGATGTACAAAGGGAGCAGATATTTTGAGTAAAAAGGTAATAATATCTGCCTATCACTATGTTTTAAGGCTAATTTTATTTTAGTAACTAAGGCTACGTCTACACTACACTCCAGTATCCCAGAAAAGCAATGTCGTGTCCAAGGAATGCATCCGCTTTTTCAGAAAATTTTTTGAAAAAGCGGACGTGCTCTTTTGCCATCCCTGTAAACCTCATTTTACGAGGAATAAGGGATGTGTCAAAAGAGCACTTTTTTCCGAAATCTGGTGCCTTGTAGATGCACCAAATTTCAGAAAAGCCTCTTTCGACAGTAAAGTGGAAAAAGATACACAATTTGCGTACTGAATATCGTGTTTCTTTTTCCGACTTACCATTGCAGTGTAGACCTAGCCTTAGTGGTCATGAAAGATTCTGGATTTACAATAATTGACACTGGAATCTAGTCACTGAACAGCTGTAGAACAGAAAGTAGCAATGCAAGTTTCCAGGGAGGAAAGAATGTTTCTGCCCCTATGCCTATTTAAAATTTGGTCCCGGTAATAGTACCAACTAATAGTAGATAGGGTGGTGTTTTTCTGATATGAGACTTCCAAAAGTTTCACAGAGCCTATCAAATATATGCTATTTATCGTTGCCTACCAACCTGTGCTGTATTCAAAGTGTTGTAAACTGAAGGTAAAACACTCCATGTTCCCTGATCAACAGCTTGTCCCATTAAACAATTACACATTTTTGAGCAGTAGCTTCTGTTAAAATGTAAATGCTATTTTAATAAGTTTAAAACAATAATATTTGGGCCAAGAGTCTATTGACTATCTATCTAAAATGATTCAGAGGGGTAGCATGCCGAGTTAGTCTGTAACAGGAAAAACTTTAAAAAGAACAAATAGTCTAGTTGCACTTTAAAGACTAACAAAACATGTAGATGGTATCATGAGCTTTCGTGGGCACAACCCACTTCTTCAGATACAGGAGTATTAGAAGTCCAGATCCAAGAATAAATAAGGGAAGGGGGGAGAGGGGAGGAGTAAAAAAAGAGAAAAAAGGAGGGGAGGGAAAAAAAGAGACAATGAGTAGATGGTTCAAATAGTTACAAGAGGCTGATAAGAACAATTAGCACCCCCATTGTTTGGTTGTTTTGTTAAGTCATTAGGATGTGGAAGGTAGTGTGGAAGCCAGCAGATGTCCCTATTTATACCATTTGCATAAGATTTAAACTTGTGAATGAAGTTAAGTCCCAAACCTTCTCTGTGATGGGTCCCAAACTTGTAAATAAATTAAGTTCCAAGGCTTCCCTGTGTATTTGGCTTGTGGAATTGGCCTGAAACAAAATGATGACTTGGACATCCATTAATGAATGCCCAGGCACATTAAAGTGTTCTCCAACAAGTTTCTGTGTATTGCCTTTTCGGATATCTGATTTGTGTCCATTAATTCTTTCCCGTAGAGACTGTCCAGTTTGGCCAATATATATTGCAGTGGGGCATTGCTGGCATTTGATGGCATAGATCACATTAGTGAATGTGCAGTTAAATGAGCCTCTGATTTGGTGGCTGATGTGGTTGGGTCCAGTGATGAAATCACTAGTGTAGATGTGTGGGCAGAGTTGGCACCGGGGCTGATTGCAAGGGTGTGTTCCTGGATGATTATGATGGAGGTATGTTGCATGGTTACTGGAAAGAATTAGTTTGACGTTAGGGTGTTGTCTGTAGGTGAGCATTGGCCTTTCCTCCAAGGCTTCTGAGAATGAGGGGTTATTTTCCAGGAGAGATTGTATATTGTTGATAATGGGTTGGAGGGGTTTAAGTGTAGGTGATGACAAGTGGAATTTTGTTGTTGTTTTCTCTTTTGGGCCTGTCTTGAAGTAGTTTACGTCTGGGTACTCTTTTGGCTCTGTCAATCTGCTTTTTAACTTCTCCGGGTGAGTATTTCAGTTTTAAGAATGCTCTTATTTAGATCCTGCAGATGTTTGTCTCTGTCTGTGGGATTGGAGCAAATCTGGTTGTATTTTAGGGCCTGGCAACACACAACAGATTGAGAAATGTGTCTGGGATGGAAGCTAGAGGCATGAAGGTAAGTGTAGTGCTTGGTAGGTTTCCGGTATAGGGTGGTGGAAATTTATCCATCATTTAATGAATTTAAAATAAATGTTTACTATGAAACATATGAAAACCCAGACAAAGTCACATTCTTGGGTGCCACTATAATTCTGATAGAGAAATTAAATAATTTCAAAAAGCAATAGAATCAAGCCATCAATAATAACTACAGTAAGTGTAATCTATCATTCTGAGTGGAACATGTACAATCCCTACCAATGGTACTAACCCTCAGCTGTCAAATGGCGCTGCACTGTTTTGTACCAGCTGGGGTTCAGAGCAGTTAATATGTATGTCTCACAACCTTTGCAGATAGGTAAATATACCGTCTATCACCTCAGCTCCTTTTTTTTAACTTGAATATCAACTTCGTACACCCTACCTGGAACAGTACAGTAGTTTGTCTGCTTTTGCTGCAAAACAAGAGATTGATCCAAGGTCAGAGAAAGACCATACACAGGCACTTTACAGTTTGGAATTATTATTTGAGGAAGACTTTAACAGGCTTGTTAGTTACCACTCAGTACCTAACCTCACCTCCCATCTTCCTGAGGGTGGTCTTTGAGAAGCTGGTTATAAACCAACCCCATCATCAGCAGATATCCTTCAATAGTCTGGATCTTAGTCAATTATGTTTCAGACCAGGATTTGTACAGACTGTCTTCATGGTCAACAATGATCTCAAGGCAATGGACTGACGTAAAATATCCGCACTAATCTTACTACGTCTACCAGTAGCTCTCAGTGTGTTTGAATAAACTGTTGCTCTCTTGACTAAGGATCCTGTGGTGGGGACAAAATTCCTTTTTAGTGGCTTTGATCATCCCAGAAGACTGTGATGTGAAATTGTTCTTCTTACTTCTGAAGTCTCCACAGTGTTGAGTTTTTTTCCCTCACATATGGACCTTGCCCCAGCCAAAGACCACTTAAAAGCTTCAACCTTTTCAAAATTTGGTTACCCCCATTTTAGGCAGGGTAAAACAAACTCTGCCCCTTCACTGCATTGTCAGATTCAATTCAAGGGGATAGTGACTGAGCACAGTAATGCTCTAGGATACAGTTATGCTAAAGATTGCCTCTTCCCTTATGTCGTATTATCTCAGAGGTTAATAGAAGGAAGGCATGCCTGTCAATAAGATGATTGTAGTGCAGGCCTCTGGATATGGAATTCATTCCCAAAAGAAATCTCACCAAGCTTGGACCTGACTATACTTTGATTAAAAATGTATATTTTTGCTCAACTGCCTGATGAAAAGTACATGGTGAAATCCTCTTAGCAATTCGTTTTTCAGTTGTTAAATCCTTAGCTCTGTTCTCTTCAGTTATGAGAGACAATTCAGACAATGCACTCCCAAATTTAGGTAAAAGTGCTAGACTGTCTTCATCTAAATTATGTATAAGGCCTCCACCTTTTAAAGTGATGCAATAATAAATTACAATAAACAATTTTACCAAGATTCAGTTTTTTTATACAGATACAAAAAAGGAAAGATGGGAAGCTGTACACTGAGTTGTCCAATATATTTGTACAGTTTGTTGAAGTTTCCTCTCTCTCTCTCTCTCTCTGTATAGGTAGAAAGATAGATTTTCCTCCTGATTTTCTCACCATCAGTGAATAAGTACAAATTAATTAGAAATGTCCCATCCTAAACAGAGCGTAAGATCTGGAGCCATTAATCACAGTAGGCCAAATTAATCCATGGAGAACACAAAAGACTAATTTGGCCCAATAATATTAGTTTCTTAAATTTTATAATTTTACTTTCTGTTGCTCCTTAGCAAATGTGATACATTATGTCAAGAAGACATTCTATTGGAAGTATCTCTAAACTTTAATACAAACTGGAACTTAGAGTATGGGTATAATCTTTCTTCATTCCTAAATTTTTTTTTTTTAAGTTTACTCTCATTTTATTTGACTGTGTCAGCTATTAAAAGGGTAGCTACCATTCAGCAGTGAAATTGTAACAGACTGAAGAACATCCACACCCAGTGAGTATTCATTACAAGTCTTCAGGTATTTCTCATTTATGGCCAAGACTTTCCAAAATGGATGCCTAAAATCAGACACTTAGGTACATATTTAGACTCCCACTTATAAGGTTCTGTCTGCTCAGTACTTTTGAAAATCACATCATTAATTAAAACAACAGAAGCCTAAATTTAGGATCCTATTTGTCTATATTTTTGGCCTCTATTTTTCAGCACCCATCCAAGGCTCTTGTGCTTATTAAAATCTAATGACAGTGGCCTACTATCTATGAGTTAGTGGCCCTAGGCCAACTCCTAGTGGGCAGATATCCAAATAATAAAAAGCTATTATTCCAACAGTTTTTATCTGGCACTAGTTCTGGTCATTGCTTCAGAGAGACTACAGATTGAATGAGCATGGAGTCTAAACTAGCCTTTCTCCTATAGTGATTAATGAGACACATTGGTAGGGAAGAAGAGAGTAACTAGAACTGTCACTGCCCCCATCTGTAACTGCATAGCACAGTCATTTCAGAATAAGAGAGAAATGTGTGTTTGTGGGAGACTTAAATACTGATTGTGTGAAAGCTTTCATACTAGGTTTTTGTTTGGTTTTTTTTTAGCTACCATTTCTCAAGCTCTGTTTTAAGTAGTTCTCTTATTGTAAAACCTGATAATTCAATTTTTTTGCATTACTTCTCACGGATTATTAGCCTGTTCTCTATTTCTGTACATATTTAGCGAATAGTTTAGTTTACTAGCTAAAACTTGAACCTGCACTAATGGACAGACCTCAAGGAACCAATAACTAGTTAATCAGTGGGAGGAGGAGCATTTACTAACTGCTCTCAATTTTGATGTGGTTAGCCAGAGGTAGATCATTTTCAATGGAAAATCCTTGACTTTTGGATTCTCTTCCTTCTCTAGTTGAACAGACTCTGTGTCTGTTGGCATTTAACGTTCAGTTCAAAATGCATCTATGTACTATTACAGGCATTTGCTATATGAGAGTGGTTGCTGGTTTTGTAATGTAGTGAACTTGTTTATCTTTTTATATTTGTATAAGACTAATTTTAATGTTGTACATGCACCAAGGGCAATTGTGATGGGCACATTTCAGAAGTTGAAAAACAATCAATAATACTATATTAATGCTTGTATTTCATCTGCCAATCCCAAAGTGCTTTACAAAAATAAATATTTATGATTTGCCCTATTTCACAGACTGGGAAAATGAGGAACTGAGAGGTTAATTTTCAAGATTTAGAAATTGAGTCTAAACTATGTAGTTGGAGTGGGTGTACAACAACTCTGAAAAACAGTTTATCCTTATCTAGATGTCTAAATATGAATTTAAAGCACCCAGGTTTGAGATTTTGACCCATGACTGCTCCTTACAGGTAAAAGTAGTCATTTTAATCAAAATAGTTTTATTGTACTTTATCTTAAAGAACATTCAGATAATGCCCAGGGCTGTTACAATTTCCAGGAGGACTAGGACATGCTGTAGATCACTTTATTATTTGGTTGTATAAGAGTAACAGATTACCCAGCTGCATACTGGAATTCCTTAAATCATTTGTAACCAAGTAATTACTTTACTGACAGGTGGGCTTTTCCAAAAGCACTCAGAACTTGCCTAACTCTGTTCCCACAGAATTCCACCACTAACTTCATCAGGAGCAGATAGGCAGACGCAGAGCTGCTCGCTTAATTCACTCAACATTCTTAAATTATAATTCAAATTAAATACAAGGACACTGTGAAACTATTTGATGTATTTCAGATGACCATGAACAAGTAATTGTCTCTCTTCTCAGAGCCCAAAACTGTACAACACATGTAGTAAAAATCCTACTCAGGTCTCACATTGAGGTCAGTATAAGAATTTCCTGGGTATAAACTGCAGGATGAGCCCTTTAATGAGGTTAGCTTGAAGGCTTCAGTCATTTAGCTGAAATATTTTTGCAGGAATTAAGGAGTATGCTTTTAGGTTTTCATTACATACCAAAAATGGTCTAGACATGGAGTGTAACCTAAATTTTTGAGGTTGAGGTTTCATTAATACTTCACATATTCTGCCTAAACAGTGGCTTCTTCATTATTTACAATAAGACCTTCTTTTAGACTAAGTATGTTAGTTATTTCCTATGATTTGCAGCATACATTAAAACAGCATGTGTTAACAATCTGATTCGGAAACTGCTTATACTGATTTTATATCAGTGTAACATTGGATCAGATGTTTAGCTGGCATAATATTTTTAACTCCACTGGAATCTTAGGCCAATATGCAGTAATGAGGATCTGGCTCAATATCGATTCTACTGGAGCGAACCCGGATTTACATAAGAGAGTTGGCAGATAAAATTAGAATTTAGTCTCACAGTGTCTAAGCATGATGACACCTCTTTTACTTGCTGAGCTAAAAAGTATTTAGTAGAGCTACTAGTTCATTGATACAATACTTTCATATATGACATTTTGAGACCATCAGCACACAAATTAAATTCCTGGACTAGCATATCTTCTTCACCATGATCTTATTACTATGCTGCTGGTTATGCTGATTGCCATTTTTTTAGGTTAAAAGGTAACCTGAAAATGAAAGAGACACAGTGTCCCTTCTCTTAGTAAGAATGTGGCTAATAGTTAAATATAAAACATTAGAGATTGGGACTTGTGACCCCACATGTTTGTAGATACACAAAGAATGTACTTCATAGAAAACTTTTTTAGCTTCCAATATATCCTGATTATGGATTACAGTCTTGAAGAAGGTATTATGTACACTTTTTAAACTATATATATAAAAAATCTTTAGAAGAAAAGAACAAACATCTAAGGGTCAGAACTTCTGCTGGTGAAATTTTGAGTAGCTCCTTTGAATTCAGTGTATCTACACCATTTGCACCAGCTGATGATCTGTTTTAAAAGACCCACAGATTGAGAACTTGATCCCAAAACTACTGAAGTCAGTGGCATAACTCCTCATAACTATAAGCCAAGCAAATCATCCCCCAGTTTTTCATCCCACTGACATCAAGGAGACTGGCTTTAGACCTTGAATAATAATCTTGTTCCAAAATTATAACTAAGCATTTAGAATGCTAGAATATTTTTAGTGTCTGCATTAAGCCAAATCCTGCTCTCCTTAAAGGGGGACATGTGTAAGACTCAGTTCAATACTCTTTAGTTGAGCAAGATGACCAGCATTTAGCCCATATTATATAGTCATTATGAACCTAATTCAGTTGCAATCAACATCAATGACAGCAAGATTGGGCCCTATACTTTTTACTGTGTATTTGTTTTTATTATGCATCCTTCATTTTAATCTGCTGGCAAACTATGCACTCCTAATACCAGTTCTGCCAAACAAAATTCTATTTTACATGCTGAATGCATTAACACTTCAACACATACAAAATCGCAGGCCTAAAATTTACAAATGTTGTATGTCCCCTTACATGGGGTAACGTGCTGAGAAATTTCAAATACTGACAGTTCCTGATCATATTTAAATAATGAGGTCAACAATTAATGTATTACATTTATAGTTTGTAAAGGTGGTATTTAAAACCTACTACTCTAATTATAACCATTGACAAAATGCATCAGTGTTCATCTAAGTTCAGTAAAAGCTAATTTTCCCATCTTTGCCATTTCTATCCAAATGGCAAATCTTCACCACTTTGTGAGGCTCTACTTTCTTAACACAAGAGATGTCTCCCAAGGTCTATTTAATTTATTTGCACCCATTATCAACAATAAGTTAGCGCATGTTAAGAGAATTTCCTATGAAAAGAAACAAAGAGTTCCAGTGAAAAAAGAAAAGTAACTTCTTAATCTTGTTGGCACATGGAAACCCTACTGTTAATCACAAAAAATTATAATAATCTGTAAGAGGCATAATTGCTCCAGCATATTTTAGGTGCAATTAAACTTCAGCAATAATTCCATGGTTCTTTGTTATACTGCATCCTTGGAATTAAAGCCCCTATTGCTGCAACTACTGCAGATGACAATACTACCTATGCTATTTTTTATCAGAAACCTAGAACAGGTTTTGTTTTAAGAAAGCTTTTCTTTTCAGTGTAGAATATCAAAGTCAAACACGTGCTTCTAGATTAATATAGATATAACATTTTAAATCTGTATTATTCATTTGTGCTGTGTTTTGTGTGTTTATATATATTGGACTTTATATATTTTAAACAAGACAAAATAAAACTAGAGGCTATGAAGTGACTTTTTTGGGGTTTTTTTCTACTGCAGAGCTAGTAAAAAGACATAGCCTGAATTGTCCATTCAGGAGTCTGTCAAGTCTCCTTGTAAATTAAATATAAATCACCAGAGTCTGCAGAATCTACAATACATACCAGTCATATTTCTTTGTCAGCTGCCTGTCTAAGAAAAACCCCTTAATTTAGAATTTCTGCAATAATTCAGAAAGAAAAAAAACCAGGCATATTCACTCAGGGTAAGACAGCACGTTCTGGGAAGATAGGACCATTTCACCTGCTGATCCCTGGGACTCAAACAAACTTTTCAGCTGGGACCACCCAACAGTTACTCTCAATGATTCTTCCTATGGTTGGGTCAACTTAACCTATTCTTCTTCAATCTTGGAAATTTTTTACTGTTACCCTTTGGAGGACTATGGTATTTTTAATAAGATCGAGCCAATATTGACAAATATTTTACTAAATTTTAAGTTCAAGGCGACATGAAAATTGTTCAATTTCATAATAGACCTTTAACGCACAACATGACAGTCAACTGCAAAGGGGGACATCACTAATAAGCTGATCTGAGTAGACATTTACAAGTTACTATTTGAAATCACCACTTTTATGTTGGTGAATAATAATTAGATAAACAGTTTTTAATTTGAGAAAGCTGAAAAGTTACATTTCTGTTGAGACTCAATAAGCATTCAAAACCAAATTACATACTTTCAGGTGCATACAGATATAGAAAAGTTTCCTTTTTCCATTGTAATTGGCCCAATTCACTTTTCCTTATGCACCAAGAACACCTACTATTTTCTAGAGTTTTGGGAGCATTCTAATGGGACGATTGAAATAAAGCACCTACAGTATATTTGAGCAACATTCTGTCATCTGTGGATTTATTTAAACAGGTCACATTTCTTTTCTTTACCTATCATATATTCAGTCAGAATTCTGAATATTGTACTATAGTCTGATGAATAGCAAGGTTTCCATTTACCAGAAAAGCTAAAAAAGTTGTGTTTTTTTAAAATTTCTTGCTCATGAAATTTAAATCAGCATTACAATAGCGCATTGATGCCAAGACCTTACAAAAAATTATACTGCTGAAGCCATGCCATTTTGACTAAATGAGTTTATTCATTCCAAATGCATTGCCAACAGATTTGGTATTTAAAGGTGAGAAGGCTGGGAGGGTGAAATCAAAGAAAGTCTTTTAAAAGTGTATTTTGTTTACTTGTGCCAGGTTATTAAGCCAAAAATATTTTCTAACAAGAGGTGCTGAGAAGTTAGTGGGAACTGAATTGACAAAATATGATTCAGTGTTTTCCCTCATTCAGTTGCTTCTGAGGTCTATGGCTTTCTCTGCCTTGAGGGGGGAGAACCTCAAGAGCCTAAATAGGAATTCTCAGGAACCTCATTCATACTGTGAAAGGTACCTATCATTTTTCTATGTGAAAAAAAGCAATTTTTAAGAAAAAGCCAACACATAAGACTTTTGTTGTGATTTTTCTAGAAGGAATTGTGTTTTACTGAAAAAAGTAATTAATATAAAATTTATGTGAGTATGGTGTGTAATTAGCTTTATAAGCTGACAATTTATGAAAAGCCCAATAAAACAAAACTCATAGGTCTAATCTTAATGCAGTTACAAAGGCAATGATTTATATTGCATTCTGATTAAACATTTCAATATTTTCATTTTATCATATAATTTACAATTATGTGTCTAAATGTTTTATTTTCATATTTGCTTTCAAGCATCAGTCACTGAAGAGAGCTTTTCATAGATATTAGTGAATGCTATTTTATTTTAGTTTATCTTTGAATACTTTTGAATAACAGAGCAGCACATAACCGACTATTCAGAAACAACAACTTAATACTTATATTTGGGAAATTAGTTCAGATCTAGCTGTCACTGTAGTCAAGGAAAACACTTGTACTAACTTCAGTAACCTAACTACACAGCTACCAAAAGTTTGTAAGCAAATGGCATTCCCTATTTCTGAACACTGAAACTAGTGTGATTCTACTCAGGAAGTTTTCAGGAAAACTCACAAACAGTAGAAATCTTAAGATGTTCCCTGAAATTTTGAAATTCTGGTGTTTCCTTGCTTCATTAGAATGGAAAAAGATTTTTAAAAGCAATTTTCACATAGATTTTATTTTAGTATATGTATTAATCTCTCAAATCTGTGCTCTTGTTATTGTTAAAACTATTTTAGTACATACAAAGCAGCTTCAGCTTAATTTTTATCTGTGTTCCTGGGGTTCAGATTTTCATTTAAAATACAGATTCAATCCCAAAACTCAGAGATGCTTTGTCTTCATAACTACTGTTATGTAGTGCAGGCTGCAACGAATTGTCACCAGCTGGCATTCAATTTGGCATATTTGGTTTAAAAAACACCCAATCTAGTGAGTCTTTGTCTTCGGTAGCCCTAATTCAGTAACTTCAGTTTCAATATAGTAATGAGTAGCCAAACCCCTGCCGTTAGAAGGGGGAAATTTATCCTTGGTGCAGCGCTACTGGAGTCCTTGGAATTGCAGCAAGGATGAATTTGGCCCCTTCCTGTCTAAACTGTAAATGAGACCAGCAGGGGGCAGAATTACTGATTGATCTGCTCCCATTCCCGTGGTGAGCAGGTATGCAATGCTGAATGGAAACGTGGAGTTTTTCCACTCTCCTGTGCTCCCCACCATAACTACTCCGAAAGTGGAAAGCGACCCAGAAACTGGCAAATCGCCTCCTAAATAACGGTAATACACAAACACCACCAGGACTGCGTTTTGGGAGCGGCAGCTTTCCCCCCACCCCAGGCTGTGAGGCCCCAGAAGAGCCAAGTTGCCACAAAACGAGCCTCATCCCAGCTGCAGATCGCAGTGGGGAGAAGCAGCGTTTCCACTCGGCTAGGCGTGCGAGGCCACTGGCTAACACGCGGCCAGGTTGTGTGTGGCGTTCCACATACAGGCGAGCAGACCTTTCACGCTCATAAAATCGGACTGCGGCCGCTGGTTTCCAACGGAGGTCTCCAAACAGGACGCTTCTGGAGCGGTGCTTGCCCCTGCTCACATCCGTGCAGAAGCGCGGCTCTCGGAGCGCAGCGCCGGGGTTTTGCCCTGCGCGCCCCTCCCCTTTCCACCCACCTGCAGGCGTGCGAGCTCAGGGCCCTGCCTACCTCCTGCGCTCCGCCCCCTCCGCCCGAGCACAAGGATTGCGGCTGCTCGCGCGCCTGCTAGCCCCAGGAATTGCACCCTGCTAACCATGTCCACTGACACCTAACGGACCACTGCTCTTCCCCGCAGAGGCCGCGGGCAGTGCGTGGGGGCGCCCCTGCTCGGCGCCTGGCTGATGCCGAGGTGCTTAGCCTGGCTCCTGCAGCTGACCTCCCTGCCACGTAAGAGCCTTTAGCTCCTAGCCTGAGCGCCTGGTTAGTTACCGCTCTCCGTTTGGGAGCTGCCCGCACAGCCCACCTGGCAGGGCGCGCAGGGCCCCGGCTAGCCAAGGGCCCTTTTCAAATAGACGTTTCCCATGACAGTCCTTTGCCGGTCCAAAACCTTTGCAAAGGGAAAGAAAGAAAGAAAGAAAGAAAGATTGGGGGGGGGGCGTGAGATCCCCCCCTCGCCGGGCCCGTCTCCCCGCTCCTCGAAGGAGCGCGCCGAGATTTTTGTTACACTTCTGCCAAGACTTTGGGTGAACTTTATCAGGCCAATGACTTGGGGAGCTCAACCGAGCTGAAACTCGCAGCAGCCTAAACCCGGGTGTCATGCTGCGGGGAGCACAGAGCTTTGTTCCCCTCCTCTCTTTCGGCAGTTACAAGGGAGAGGTCGAGGTGGGTCTTTCCCTGAGCCGCACTCTGGAAAAGCGCCTCTAAATCTGGCGCTGCGGAGAGGGTGAATGCCCCGAGCTAAGCCCCCCCCCCTTATTATCGCCTCCCCAGGACAGGCATCTCATTTGACAGGTCTTCCTAAAAGCTGGCGGCAGCCTCGTCCTGCATTTGCCTGCCCCGCTCCAGTCTCTCTCTTACCTCCTCTGACCTCTGCCGCCTGGAGCAGGAGAGTAAAAGTGATGAGTGTGGTGACAGTGGAGTCCCGGAGCCACCTTTTCGTTTTCCACCTTGTGGACCATCTCTGCAGCGCCATGCTGGGCGCCCTCAAGTGCGAACCGAGCTCCGGGCGCCTTCCAAAGTATCCCAGCCCCGTCCCGTGCGCGGTAGTCCCAGAGATGCTGTCCCTCAGAGGGCCATGAGCGCAACACCCAGGGGGGAGGTCTTTTGTCCCGCTCTGCTCCGTGCAGGCCCCGCCGCTCCGTGCTCCCGCAGCCCCAGCCGTCACGCTGCAGGGAGACGCGGGGCTTTAATCAAAGTGCCGGGAGCACGGCATCCCCCTCAAGGCTGCATCCCGTCAGGGGCTGGGCGAGAGGCGCGCGGCAGCCACCCCCGGCAGCCCAAACTGACAAGCCAGCGGCAGGGCAGAAGCCAATCGCGCGCCTCCTCCGGCAGCCCACAGACCGCCCTCCCCCGGCCCCGCCGCCCAGGCTGGACCAGCCCCCGAGCCGCCCAGCCAGGCAGATCGATACTTGGGGAATGAAAGGAATGGCAGGAGCTTCCGTGCGCGGCAGCGCCGCTGGAGTGTCCCAGCCGGAGCCCGACCTGCTTGCGCCCCGCCCAGGGAGCCGGGGCGCGGGGTGTGTGTGTGGGGGGGGGTGAGGCTAGGGCAGCGGGGCAGAAGGGGCACGGGGCGGGGGTCAGTATCACCGTACCCTGGTTCCCCCAGGTCCGCGCTGCGAAAGTTACAACCCAGCCCGGAGCACGAGCGTAGCGTGGTGCAGCAACAGGTTTGCCCGCTCCCCGGCAGCAGGGCGCTGCCACAGGGCTTGGGTATTCCAAAGGACTCCAGCGTGACAAGGTTTCAGGACGAAAAAAATAGGGGGTGAATCCCCCCACCAGATGATTGCAGAACAGAGGCCTTGAAAAGGAAGCAGAGGGGCACTGGCACAAAATGTAGAAGCCCCGAGTTTGAAATAAGCTAATCAATTCGAGCGAGAGCAAATTGTGTAGTTTATTTCAAGGTAATTTTGAAATCGCTTATTTCGAAATTTGATGCTGTCTACACAGCACTTATTTCTAAATCGCTATTCTGAAACGTCCGTCAGGATGCGTCTACATTGCAGGGCTCAGTCCGAAATAAACTACGCGGATTGAGCTACGTCAATTGCGTAGCTTATTTCAAAATAGAGCACTCTTCCTCCGACTTCCCTTATTCCTCGTACAATGAGGGTTACAGGAGTCGGAGTATGAAGTCCTCCAGCTTGACAGTATTTTGACACTATTTTGAAATAACTGCCTGCTGCATAGACGCAGACTAAGTTATTTCGGAATAGCGCTAGTTATTTCAAAATAGTGTTGCAGTGTAGATGCACCCTCACTCTTCATGGAATGAGGTTTACAGGGACATCAGAATAGCATGCCCGTTATATTTCGAAATAACGGGTGCACTCAAAAGATGCGGAATAGCTATTTTGGGATACTGGAGGTATCCCAAAATAGTGCTGCAGTTTAGATGTAGCTTTTAAGGCCAACCTTTCCTTTGAACTGTTGGTGTGTACAGGAGTGCATCTACACAGCACCCTAAATTCAACATAAGATACACAATTTGCGCTACACAAATTGCATATCTTATTTCGATTCAATTTCAAAATAACATATTTCAAAATCTGGTGTGTCTACACAGTGCCAAAATTAAAAATAACATGCTATTTCAAGACCTCCCTTAACCCTCATGCAACAAAGGTTACAGGGATGCCAAAATAGCACATATGCTATTTCGAGACCTATCTCAAAATAGCAGGCTCTTTCAAAAGATGCAGGGTAGCTATTTCAGCATACTTCTGATCTCCTGAAATAGCCTGCTGTGTAGACGTACCCCTAGTGTATTTTGTATTATCCCATATGCATATGCCGCTAGAGCAGAGTAAGTTTGCTCAGACAGCCAAACCACTTAACAAATCTTTCTCACAGAGGAGTCCTTAAAAGAATCAGGCCTTAAAAGGCATTGGTTAATCTAAAGTGACTATTCTTTATTGATGGCTCTAGTCATGAGATTTGTGAAGTTTTCTTTATTGGAATTTATGCTTCAAAAATGTTAATTTATCTTTTTAAATGAAAAATGTCAGTTTTAACAATCACATAATTTAATAATGGCTTCCAAGAAAAATAAGTTTTACTAGGGAGCAAAAAGCATGACAAGTTTAAAACAAAAAGGAATATATTTCAGAACTTAACAATAACACGTTACCCTTTCATTGCCTATGCTGTAGATCAGTGGTTCCCAAATTTTTCGGCATCACACCCCCCTTTTTGATTTTTGAGAAACCCTCACGCCCCTCCTCCCAAAAAAATAGCAGCAAAACTTGGGGTGGGATTGACGGGGGAGGGGGGGGTGGTGTATGGCTGGGTCACCTCGTGCCCCCCCTGGAATTTCTTCATGCCCCTCCAGGGGGGCACACCCCCCAGTTTGGGAACCCATGCTGTACATTATCACAGAAAATGGGGATCCTGACCTCTTTTGTAAAACACTTTGATGTCTACTTATGAAAAATAGGTATTATTGTATTTCATCATTTCATGCATAGATTTCAAAGAGGGAAGAATAATCTCCAAACTTTTACAGCTAGGGAAACTGAGGCACGGAGAGATTAATTGACTTGCCCAAGGTCACTCAGCACACCAGCGTGAGAGCTAGGAATAACACCAGGTCTCCTAAATCCTAGTTTAGTGATCTGTTTACTGAGCTATACTGCCTCTTTAAATGCCCAGCATCAATAGATAATGACAAAGGGTAAAGGAAAACTTCATAAAATACATACATTTGGCTAAACCTACTTATCTTCACTCTCATCTAGTGAATAAATGCACCATGGATTTTGAAAGATAGCTTATGAAGGAAAAAGAGGCTTGCATCCCATTTTCTTTATGTAGAATAAACAAGTCATTACATATTTTATTTACACTGGATGGTAGAGTTGTAGAAATTCCTGTTTTAAATACCATTTTCCCTAAAAGACTTAATGGACAACTGGAAAACTACTGAAATCATAACTATAAGAAATATAAAAAATCTTGATTTTATCAATCTTAGAGTTGTATCTATTAAATACCAATTCTGCAATAAGTAGCTCAGGAGTGGATTGCTATGCCCATGTGGAGACCTACTGAAGTCAAAAGATGAAAAATAACCAAACTGAAACAACAACAAAACCTTGGAAATTCTAAAAGCAAATACTTGGTTTAAAAAACTGGGTAAGTTACAAAGTGCTAACAGAGAACCTACTTATCATATAGTCTATTTATAAGCAAGGAATTAATTATTATTGTGTATTCATTCATTTATTTATATTGCCATCAGTATTGTGTTTGACACTTCCTAGAACAGATAAGCATCAGAGACTTTTTCAGTAGGTCCTCCTCCCCTTTTCCATATCTGTAGGAGTTCTCAGGGGACCTCTGCCCTTCTCACTTTACATCCTATCTTTGGGTGATCTCACCCGCTTATATGGCTGCAAGTGTCATCTCTATAGTCATGATTTACAAATTTCTCTATCTGTCAGCAACATTTCTCCATCATCTCAGCTTGTCTCTGTGATATCCCTGCATGGATGTCTTGTTACCAACATGAATTGGTAACTCTTCTTGTGTCCTCATATTGCTTCCCACCACATCTGTGCACATGCAATTGCCAGTTATTGCACTCTTCCAGGTCACTGGAAATGCATTCACATTCAAGCAGTGGGCATCTAGGAGATGCTTCATATTTTGAGGCTTTTTGCCACTGTCACAGGTATTGGGATATTGGTGACGAAGGCCCACTTGATCGTTGCATCTCTAAACCAGTCAACTTCAGTGTGAAATCGATTAAGGCAATGTCATAGAGTCCAAGGTCAATCTGCACCAGGAGATCAGTGTAGCCCTTATTTGTTTGGATGACAATGTAAAGGGTTTGACGGTGACAAGAAAAGTTTGTTGTGAATTCAGTCGACTCAATGTTGGTATTATAATGCATAACAGATGCTTTGGATCTGTACAACAGCTTAAGTGAAAATGGCCAAAACTGAACTCCTTTTTTCCCCATCCAAAACAGTCTCCATTTCTCTTCCTTTACCACTGTCAACAACATCACCATCCTTCTCATTGCTCAGGCATATATTGAATTTTCCACAAACTGGTGATATTTATTTTTAAGACACTTGACTCTGATAGTGGCTCTCTGTGTTTGGATTTCTGATATTTTGGGGAGCCAGTAACAACAGTCTCTATGCTATGGAAAATTAAATATATAGAGAAAGAGGGGTTATCAAGTGATTAAAATGTAATTGCATTATTAAAAAAATTAAGCACAATTAATTGCACTGTTAAACAACAATAGAATGCCATTTATTTAAATAACGTTGGATGTGTTCTACATTTTCAAATATATTGATTTCAATTATAACACAGAATACAAAGTGTGCAGTGCTCACTTTTTATTTATTTTTATTACAAATATTTGTGCTCTAAATAACAAAAGAATTTTTATTTTGAATTCACCTTGTACAGATACTTTAGTGCAATCTCTTTATTATGAAAGTTGAACCTATGAATATAGAATTATGCAGAAAAATACTACATTCAAAAATAAAACAATGTAAAAGATTAAAGCTTAGAAGTCCACTCAGTCCTACTTTTTTTCAGCCAGTCACTCAGACAATGAAGCCTATTTACCTTTGGAGGAAATAATGCTTCCCACTACTTGTTTACAATATTGCCTGAAAGTGAGAAAAAGGCATTCACATGGCCAGGGCTGAACAAATCAGTGTATCTACTCGCCCGTGGCAAGTAGATTTCAGCTGGTTGACCTGTTCCCGTTCCCGGGTCTGGTGCATGCGCGGTGTGGGGCTGGCAAGTGGATTTTGCCGCAGTTTGTCGAGCCCTGTACATGGCACTGTTGTAGATGAAATAGCAAGATATTTACATGCCAGATGCACTAAAGATTCATACGTCCCTTCGTGCTTCAATTACCATTCCAGAGGACAGGTGCCCATGCAGATGATGGGTTCTGCTTGTTAATCATCAAAAGCAGAGTAGATCAACACACGGTCATTTTCATTATCTGAGTCAGATGCCCTCAGCAGAAGGTTGATGTCCTTTTTTGATGGTTTGGGTACTGTAGTTTCTTCATAGCAGTGCTGCTCTTTTAAGACTTCTGAAGGCCTGTTCCACATCTTATCCCTCTCAGATTTTGGAAAGCACTTCAGATTTTTTAAACATTGGGTCAAGTGTTAGAACTATCTTTAGAAATTAAGATTGGCTACCTTCTTTGAATTTGGTCAGATCTGCAGTGAAAGTGTTCTTAAAATGAATAAATGTGTTATTCATATTATGGGTCATCATCCAAGTCAGTTAGGAAATATATGGTAAAATATGGGTAAAACACAGAACAGAATATATACAATTGACTCCTCAAGGAGTTTAGTCACAAATGTAATTAATACATTGCTATTATTAATGCAATTAAAGCATTATTTTTAGCAAGTGTCATCAGTGTGGAAGCATGTCCTTTGGAATGGTTGCCAAAACATGAAGAGGCAAATGAATGTTTAGCATATCTGGTATGTAAATGTCTTGCGTAGTCAGCTACAATAGGGCTGTGCGAAAGCCTTTTTGAGTGCAATTATGTAAAAAAGTAATCTACATTTGTAAGCTGCACATTTCATTACAGTACTTGTATAAAGACATTTCATTACAGTACTTGAATGAGGTGAATTGAAAAATACTACTTATTTTACTTATTATTTCTTCAGTACAAATATTTGTAATAAAATTAATAATATAAGGTGAGCACCGTTTACTATGTATTCTGTATTTTAATTGATATCAATATGTTTGAAAATATAGAAACATATCTGAAAATCTTTAATACATTTCAGTTGGTATTCTATCACAATGAAAACTGTGATTAATCATAATTAATTTTAATCATGATTATTATTTATATTGTGCGAGTTAACTGTAACTCAACTATAACTGTAATGCCTTGAATATATATAACAATTGTTGGCTTAAGTGGGTTCTCCAAGATGACGCTCAATAACAATGATGTTAATCAGGCCCACTGAAGGGAGAGGGGAACAGTTGCCCCAGGGCCCAGTGATTCAAAAGGGCCTGGGGCTCCTGTGCTGCTACTGCGGCAGGGACGGCACCTGGATGAGGCACTTTAAATCACTGGCGGAGCACCACACAGTACATTCTGGGTGGCTCTGAGGGATTGGGGGGGGCACACCATGATCGGAGCAGTGCTGAGGACTGGCTGCCCCCAGTCATGCCACTTATACCCAAGGCCCTGCCCGTTCCGGGACCGTGGAGCTACTCCCCTCATCTTGCCCAGGGGCCCGGCAAGGCTGTCGGCTCTCCTGGATGTAATTCAGATTGAAATGACTTTCATAGCTCTAAGGCAGAGCTTACACCTGATTTACCTAAAGACTTGGAGGGAAGTGCTTCAAGATGGGGCAACAAAATTCATAAACCATTTAAGAACAAGGGTAAGGCTGAGAGGCTTCACCTTTCAGGTCAACAAAGCATCCGAGGGAAGGCTGATATTCTAGCATCTGCAAAATTGGACACTCCTGAGAAAGGAGTCACACTATCAACAAATGGCTTGAGCTTCTAACTAGGTTCTTCTTACATCGGAAGAAGGCCTGCTAATTAGAAGTACTATACTAGCAAAACATCACCGTCAGGGTTCTTGTCTGGAATTCTAGCTCCTACTTTATAGGAGTCCAGAAGAATCATAGAATCATAGTATCATAGAACCATAGAGCTGGAAGAGACCTCAGAAAGTCATCAAGTCCAACCCCCTGCTCTAGGCAGGACCAATCCCAACGAAATCAACCCAGCCAGGGCTTGGTCAAGCCGAGACTTAAACACCTCCAGGGATGGAGACTCCACTACTTCCCTAGGTAACCCATTCCAGTGCTTCACTACCCTCCTAGTGAAATAGTTTTTCCTAATATCCAACCTGGACCTCTCCCACCACAACTTGAGACCATTGCTCCTTGTTCTGCCATCTGTCACTATTGAGAACAGCCTCTCTCCATCCTCTTTGGAACCTCCCTTCAGGAAGTTGAAGGTTGCTATCAAATCCCCCCTCACTCTTCGCTTCTGCAGACTAAACAGACCCAACTCCCTCAGCCTCTCCTCATAAGTCATATGCTCCAGCCCCCTAATCATTTTGGTTGCCCTCCGCTGGACCCTCTCCAATGCGTCCACATCCTTTTGGTAGTGGGGGGCCCAGAACTGGACACAATACTCCAGATGTGGCCTCACCAAAGCCGAATAAAGGGGAATAATGACATCTCTGGATCTGCTGGCAATGCTCCTCTTAATGCAACCTAATATGCCATTAGCCTTCTTGGCTACAAGGGCACACTGTTGACTCATATCCAGCTTCTCATCCACTGTAACCCCCAGGTCCTTTTCTGCAGAACTACTACTTAACTGGTTGGTCCCCAGTTAAGACTAGGAGAGTAGAAGAGTTTATGAACTCCCTGTTATTTTCAGTATCTTAATTTTTCTTTTTCTCTTTTTTCATCTTTTAATTAGCTGGGAGAAATCCTAGCCCATTGTGTTTTCTTTATTTAAAGTGTTGCTGGGTCTGTTCATATGTGAGCACTCATAAAGCCCACATAACATAAAAGGTTCCAGAAAGAAAAGGTTTAAACTGCGCTACCTTTTGTCTGATAGACACCCATTAAAATGTGTTCTGTCAGACTTTCAGAGTGCCTTCTGTACTTTCTGGTAAATAAGAGTTGTTAAACTTCTGCTTATCAAGAGTGTTCTGTTCATGTTTGTATTGCAGTATCTCTGTTGAGAAGTGACATAAAACATTTAAATCGAACAAGGCTTGTATAGGCTCCAAAGTTGTGGTTCAGACATTATATGATACAGATTGTACCTCCCTAAGCTGGGACTCTCTGGTCCAGCAACATTGTGATCCAGCAGAATCACAGATGTTCTTGGACCAGAGAGCCAAGGGGGCAAGGAGGTCTGTTGGCATGGCTGGGAGCTCCATGGTGGGAAGGGCAGCAGTGCGTCTGGGAGCCACACAGTGCAGCTGGGGAACCCATGGGAAACCTACAGGACTGGCAGCAACAAGGAGCCCCAGCTGGGCTAGTGCTAGGGCAGCCAGGGCCGGAGCCCAATCCTGAGCCCAGTGGCAATGGGTCCAGAGCCCAGGCTAGATGGAGCCGATAGCAGGGAGTGGTGTCAGGATGGAAGGCCGGTGGGGACCTCCCCTGGTCTGGCAAATTTTCTCATTCGGGACTGGTAAGGTCCCAAGGATGCTGCACCAGGGAGATCCAACCTGTAATTTGGTTTCAGCTTTTTGATACTTAACCGGATTTAAATTATAAATCTGATAGACTTTTGTAAAAATGTCTAGGTGCTGGGATTTATAACCAAATGAATAGCCAACGTCTGAGACTCCTGCTTAGAAGTTAGATAAGGATTAATTATAATTTGGTGCTAATCTGATGACTTAATATCAATCCAATTAAATAACTTGATTTCTTGACCTTGGATTTTGATAGCTAGTGTATTTCATTCTTGCTTTAGTTTAATTAGAGCTCTAATCAGGGGAGCTGACAGACTCTGCGGGCCCGCAAGGTGTGTGTGGGGGGGAGGAGCTCCACATTCTTGGAAGGTGTAGGGCAGTGCCAGCCAGCCATCAGAGCCATACATGGTGTGATGCTCCACAGGCTCCACAGGCAATTTTAAGGCCTCGGGCTTCCTCCCCACTTTGCCAGGCCTGGCTCTAATAATTTTATCTCTCTTGATTTGATTTTATTTAAGAGCTTTCATACATATATAAAATAGAAACTGATTCTGAATCAATAATCAATATTGTTCCATTTGTTTTTTAAAGCAAATAAAATACTGTATTTAAATTAAGTAAAACATTCAAAAAATTCTTTTACTTCAGAAGGATTTGCAGTTCCCTGTCAGTGAGTAGCACCTATCAAATTTTTCTGTGCTGGACAATACCAGAGCAGAGGTGGGAGGAGTCATTTCCTGTATGTTTATCTTCTTTTCATCTAAAATGACATGCCTTTTCCAAGAAAGACGAGACACAATGTCCAACATGATTGTCCTTGTCCTTTAGAATTTGCTTGTCCTGCACTAGGAAGGCGAAGGAAGCATTTTTTATAGGAAAACAAAAAAATGATAGGTAACTAATGATAGCTACAAAACTCAGCAAGGAAACTTTGTTAAACACCTTGGTTATTCTAGCCAATTTTTTCAGTGCTCACTGAAACAGCCTGTATCAGCTGTGCATAGGCTTAAAGGATAATACATTTTCCATTCCCTTAATATAGCTATATAACCCAGTAAAATCAACTGAAAGACCCATTGACTTCAGTGGCCTCTGGGTCTGGCCCTAGCAGAATTATCCTTTCCTGCTTTTTTTCTCCTATCAATAAGATCTTTACTGGGTGGGTAGTTTACCAGATAAAATGATGAGTGTCTGGCTTCTCAGACACAAAATTACCAGCTGTTGCCCAGTTAAGTCATACTTAAACTCAAGAATGTTCTGTAAAGTTTTTCACAATTTAGATTCTTAAAACTATGACTCTCTTCTTGAAGCAAACAATGTTTCCATTAACAACTTCATTAAATGTCTGATTAGAATTTGCTGGAGGGAAGGTTGTTGTTTTGTTTGGATCCTATATTTTTACATGTACATGTAGTTTACATTTTAATTACCATTTTGACACTGGAAAAGAAAATGACTTTAAAATATTTGAATTGTTTTTAGATTAATGAATAAACATATTTTAAATAATAGTTAGACTAGCTGAGCCATAAAAATAATAATTTAAAATGTTTAGATAGCAAATCCCACTATTCAGCTGTTGCTCTCAGAATATTGCGATGTAAAAAAATGGGTTAAAACATGAGAACCTTTGAGAAAATAACCCAGTGAAAGAAGCTTAGTATGCTTCAAAAAATTTAAAGTGAAGTGTGATCCATAGGTTATTCTGTGTATTTGTCCTTTCTGCTTTTTATGCCTCTTCACACATCAGGTTAGTATTATGCAGAAAAGAATGACTAGCATTCTGACATTAATTCTGCTGTCTCTGATACATCAGCAGTGGCAGATTAGTCCATGTTTAAATGTTATGACTTGCTCTCTTTTATGTGCACAGATGGGTCATTGTTGTAGTTTTGGACAGTGGGGGGAGGGGGTAGAAGTACTGAGAAGAGAATGTGTTTCCTTAGCCTAACCTAATTCACTCACAAGAAACCCACAGTGGCAGTTTCACATTTTTCTGCCTCTAGACTCCTACAGTAGTTTACAGATATTTTCTTTTTCAAAGGTGTCATAATTCAGCAGCGCTTTCGAGACACAAGAGAAAACTTAAATAAAATGCTGATCTGCAAAAGAGTTTGGGCAGGAATGAAATACCTGAAATATCCATCTATCTTCAACCGGAATAAAAATACCAGAATTAAATGTATAGAGAAGACAGAGACAGAAGGATGCTGGCTTTTGAGCTGTGGACATATCTGTTGCAACACTCACTTTTGTAGTATGATGAGTAGAACTAGAAAAAGAGGCTCAGGTTTCAGGAAGGACTTATACTGCTATGAGATTAAAGTATTGCAAACTTACTAGGTTCTTGGGAGTGGATAGGAAAAAATATCATCATCTAACCCAGGGGTGGGCAATAATTTCTGGTGGAGGGCCACTCCAAGATTTTGGAAACTCGTCAAGGGCTGCACTTTTCTGTGGAGGAGATGTGGGGTCTAGGATGGAGGCTGGGTACAGAAAGGTGCATGGGGTAATGGACTGAGGTGCAGAAGATGGTGAGGTCTGAGAAGGAGTTAGGGTGAAAGAGGGGGGTTGTGACCTGGGTCAAGGGATGACTGAGGTGCAGAGTCTGGGAGGGTGTTTGGGTGCAGGAGAGGATTCTGGCTTCGGGGGAGGGGTTAGGAGGGGGGTACAGAGCCTGAGAGGGAGTTGTGACCTGGGGCAGGGGAGTGCAGGGGATTTGCATGGTGACTTGGGGGAGAAGTATGGATGAGGGGAGGGGCAGGCTGGTCCGTGGGCTGGATCCAGTGGCTTCATGGGTTGGATCCGGCCTCCAGGCCATATTTTCCCTAGCCTCTTCCTTGAGGGACAGCAAAGCTTTTTCTCTGTGTGCTCTAGTTGGCCTTGTGGACACCACAGCACTCCTGCCATGGAGCTGGACCTGCCTCCGAGCAGTTGGTGGTTCTTATATCTCATGCTGCACCTCCTGTTGCAGTAACTGCAAGTTGCGCTCGTGGCTCTGCAGGAGGAGGACCCTAGCTTATTGCGGGGCACCTCTTCTTCTCTCTTCAGGCGCTACTCATGTAGCACAACACCACCTGCTCTCCCTGCACACCATGTACCACTCGCTTCTAGTGACTAGACACCAGTTCCAGCTGGTGGGACTCAATCGTCATGGAGAGGTAGGACGACCTCAGTAGCTCCAGAATTTCCGCATATGGAGGGACACCTTCCAGGAGCTGCGTGACACCCAAATGCAACTTGCCATTCCCCTCCAGAAGTGGGTCGCCATTGCTACCTGGAAGCTCAACATGCCAGACAGTTACCGCTCTGTGGGGAACCAGTTCGGCATGGGGAGATCAACTGTCAAGGCTGTGCTCATGCAGGTATGGAGCTCTTATGCTATTTTCTGGGGGGGGCAGTGACCTCGTAAAGGGGCATAAGGAGTCTTACTCCATGTCATGACCCTGCACAGGGAAGACCATGATCTGGACCAAAGTCTGATGGTAATTCCATGGCTTATTTAAATCCTGGTGATGGTATCAGAAAAGTGCATTAAGTTTCACTACAAACCTAAAATAAAAAGAACGTTCAAAGACCGTTCAGTGACCACGTTCAGCTTATCTGAGGAAATGCTACACTGAACATTTTTTTCTTTCTAACACTGCACAACAGTGATTGTTATCCCACAGATTTTGAGCTCATGCAGTAGAGTCATTAGAAAGAAAGGGTTTGTTGAAGAGTGTGGAAGGCAGTCCTTAAAAAAAAAAAAGATCTAGCAACAAACTGCCTGATGGTTTGCCAAAATAAGTAATGAAAATAGTGATATTAACATAAAAGTTTGCCAGTGGGAAAGAAAGCACATTTTTTCTATACTCTGTCCTTTGGTTTCAAGTCACAGATTTAGGCCCTGTGTCATTGTTAATTCAGGAGCCTGAATCTGCTCCCTGGAAAGTTCAGTAGAACAAGATCCTCCCTTCCTGATTGAGCTACCTTTGCTGATTATCTCTGGAATTTGTATATTGTTTAAAAGGGCAGGATGGCGCAGGGTTTGGCATCCACATAACTAAGGGGGAGTCGGGGCGGCCCGTGACTATAGGCCGACTCGGCCATTGCCTAGGGCGCTGCCTTCAATGGCACCTGATGATGACGTCACGGGGCGCCCGGGGCACCTGATGATTACGTCACTCCATTGATGGCCGTGCAGGCAGGGGCGCTGATCGCACATTCCACCTGGGGCACCAGCTGCCGCAGCCCGCCTCGGGCCACTCCTGGGGGGAGTACATACCTCTTTTTTGCAAAGGAACAGGATGTGATTCTAGTGCTAGTGGATGCTGTGGATAGTACCCTCTCTGCTCGTTGTCTCTGAAACCTCTAACTCTCAGACCAGCTCATGGCTGGGTTACATTAGCCAGCATGGATGTGGGTCAGCCTTCCTAACACTTCCTTATGAGCTGCTATGAACTCTTTCCCTGCTGCTGTTCCCTCTGCTTTCTTCACATCTTACACACTCCCACACTAGAAGTCGGGATCTGACCCCATGTGTTGTCTATTGCAGTCATGAGGGGTTGAAGCTTGCAATACATCACAAACAATACAATACAAGCTTGCAATACATCACAATACATCAGCCACTAAAGCAACTTTTTCTATTCATACCACTACAGTTGAATTTTTACTATTTGGGATGAGAAAATTCATATAACCTAATTTAAAACCCACTGGAGTGTCATAGACTTAAATGCTGGATTCATGCTTGTATTTTACATGTGTTGGTGTCACAGGGTCAACTCACTGTCATGGTGCCTCCTGCTGGTAACCCTAGGAATTAGCTCTGTTGCCCACCGGGCACCTCCCTCTGGCTGTTGTCTCACTCATTACTCCTCTCTGTCTGCATTCGGATTCTGGACCCATGTCACTCCCGGACCACGGCGCCCTCATGGGACACTCCCCTCCGGCAGTGCCCATTAAAGTGGCTTCTTGTCCCCATTCTGTGGGGAGGTAATACTGGCAGTCCTTAGTCTCTACTGCCACTGTGGCCAACTCTGTCCTTCAAGCCTAAGCCCTCTGTTACGGGGCAAGCCACAGTCTGTGTGAGCCATGCCCTCCTCCCTGGGGGATATCAACAGTCCTGAGATTTACCTGCCACTGTGGCCAACTGTGGCCTCCAAGCCCAGCTCCTCTAAATCAGGGGCAAGCCACAGTTTGTATGGGCCATGCCTTCGTAGCATGGTATAAGGCAAGGGGGAGAAAGAGGGGAACCAAGACCACTCACTACTCTGGGTCCTGACCCAGGGATCCTCTGGCAGCAGCCTTGTCCTGCCCTCCACTACTCCCTTCCACTGCCTCTTGTTCCCTGGTCCATTTCCTCTGTGACTCTTCGCACCCTCCTGGCCCTAGTGGCAAGGCAGCCTGGAAGATGTCAGGCTGTTGCCTCCCTCTCTAGCCCCGCTGAGTCTGCACCAGAACTGCTCTCCCAAAGGTGCTTCTCTGGGAACCAGGTCCTGCACTTTCTCTGGTCAGGGCCCACCTCACTTTTTCCGCTGGGCAGCTCCTTATATGCAGGGCTGCTTCAGCAAGCCACACCCTAATTGGCTACTAAAAAGGCTCTCCCTCATTGGCCAGGACTTCTGCACAGGCTCCCTCCTGTCCTCTTTAACCCCTTCTGGACAGTGTGGGGCAGTCGCCCTACCACAGTCACCTTCCACACAGAAGAGGCTGTGTAAAAAGAAGCAGAAAAGGGAAAGACAAAAAAAAAAAAAAAAAAAAAAATCCAGCTAAAGAACAATAAATGATAAAAGGGTAGAATTTTCAAAAGTGACTGGGGAATTTTCAATAGGGCTTGTACTCCTAAGTCACTTAGTAGTAATAGTAAATATTAATATTTATATACAAGCACACCCAAAGGCCAAGGATCCCAATGTGCTGGGTGTTATAAAAACATAGAAAAGAAACCACCTTTGCCATGGAGAGTTTGCAATCTAAGGATGTGTCTACACAGCAGAACTTAACTCGAAATAAGTTACGCAAATTGAGCTACGTCAATTGCATAGCTTATTTCGAAATAGCTTATTTCAAAATTGGGACCGTCTACACAGCACTTATTTCAAAATAGAGCACTCTTTCTCCAACTTCCCTTACTCCTCGTACAATGAAGGTTACAGAAGTCACAGTAAGAAGTCCTCCAGCTTGACAGTATTTCAACATTATTTTGAAATAACTGTCTGCTGCGTAGATGCGGACTAAGTTATTTTGAAATAACGCTAGTTATATAAATAATGTTGCCGTGTAGATGTACCCTAAATGTGTGAAGTATAGGAAATACGGACACAGCTAGACTTCTTTTTCTTGCTTTCTTCTTCTCTTATTTGGAGTCAATGACCTAATAGCCTTCTTTTAAAACAGGTTGCCTGCTAGTCTGTCATAAAAGTTGGTCTCTCTGATGTCCAGTGGTATGTGGTCCACATACCAAGTCTTGGGTCTACCCTTTGGTTATCTTCCATCTATGATCATTGCAAGAGCCATCCTACTGATATAACTCTCAGGTCTCCACAGGATATGCCCATAACTATGTAGCCACGCCTCCCCCAATTCTCATGTTGTTACCAACCATGGAGAGTCCAACCATTTGAACATTTCAACATCTTCATTTCTGTGTTAGAAAGCATATTGTTTTATTTTCTAATAGCTGACCGAGTCTCTGTTGCATTCATTAGGACGGGTTACAGTTTAACACACCCTACCCTTTACTTTTACTGACATTTTTGTAACAAAGAACAGGTCATCTCCTGCAGTTTGCACCAAGCAGCTGTTAACCTGCTATGTTGCCAGGGCCACCAGTTCACTAGAACCCAGCCAGCATTAGCACTGTCAGAGGAGTTGTCCAAATAATACCAAATATCTATTCTCACTGTATTTCCATCCTGATTAGCAGTAGTGTGTACCATGCAGTTAAGATTTCCAGTCCAATTTCACAGACTCTTGAAATGTGAATAAACTTTTGTGTGGTTATTGTGGCCAAACTTCCTAATCATTTGAGGTTCATCCATGGCTATTTATAATAAGAGTATTATTGATACCTTAGTTTACCATTTTTTCACTTTACATATACCTCTGCAGGGATAAAATCATGCCCAGGATTTTTGTCTTGTGTTTGCAGAACTCAGACAAAGCCTTTTGCCATCATAATTATACCTAATTCAAAAACAAACATTATATAGTCCATTACTGTAACATGTCTCCTAAAACATAACATATTAGAGATGATAGATCTTGCCCAATTTAATACTTCAGCTAAGTGAGAGACTCAGATTTGAAGCAGCAATTATTTCTTTCTAGTTTTTTTTGAGTGCTACCATCATGTGCCAACAATGTCAAGGATCTGTGTTTTTGGCTGCCAGTTTTAGAACTATCCAAAAAGTGGCATAAAAACTCTCCTTTAACTAAATGTCGATACCGTGCTTTAGACATGACAAGCACATTGTTTTTAGATTCAAAATTAAAGTTAATTGCTTTTGTTGTTGCTGCCTTCATTTGTTTGCACTCAATATTTTCCACTCTCAAACTTCCCTATGCTGTGGAATTCTTTAGATGACATCAGTACTCTCAGTTGTAACTGCAAGATTATCTTGTTATCAAAACTAAAATTTCACTAATAATTTCTGACCTTATTATCCAGTTCCTTAAACTGTGGACCAGAAGCTAAACACCAAAACTCAATTTCGCCCATGTCCTCTGTCAGGATATAAACTCAGGTGTGCAGAGTGAAAAGCCCAATGCACCACTTAGGTGCAAAGCAAAGGCAGAGGAGGTATGAGCAGCACTGTAGTGTCGGGAGGTGAACCTGAACTGCAGCTGCCCAGCTGCATAGCTTAGGGAATTTAGAGGAACTGGGAAGAGGGTTCTAAACCCCCATAAGGACAGGCTGCTTTTCCAGAAAATCCTGCTAGTAGAGGACAAAGCAGAAGGCCATTAAAAGGGACCATTGCACGACTTTAAATGATCACATGCTGTAAGAGATAACAAATGTAATAACAAAACAACAATAACCAGGATAACATTAAGTGAGGCGTTACTGTATGGCATGATATGGCATGCAGAGTGGTTATGGGTGGCCCGGGCAATTAACACACAAGTACTGCAGGCATGGACTAATGGGTTTGCATTTGTGGCATCTGCATGGCATGCTCACTATTTCCATGTCACCCACACATCCCAATCTCATGGAATTTTGCATAAAGATGACAGGGATAGAATGAAAAATGTGACTATCCAAAGGCATGATAGCTTATGCCTATGGATACGATTATATCGTGGAGGTCACAGAAGCCACAGATTCCATGACTTTCAGAGGCTTCCATGACATTTTCTATTTCAGCCTCGGGTGGCCCTGGAACCAGGAGGAAGAGCCAAGCACAGGATAGTGACCCTGGAGCCCATGAGCAATAGGTACTAATTAAGAGGCATCCCTTCCTTACACATTCTTTAACCCTCTTATTTAATTCATTACAATAGCAGCCGTATTTGCTTGATATTTGCCATAAAGTTCTGAAATAAAACTAGAGATGAATCCAAAGGAAAATCATGGATTCTAACAACTTTGAATTTAGAAAAAAAACCCTAAGTCCAGAGCCAAACTTTGTAGCTGTCTGTACAATGAACTGAACACAGGTTCTGTGTCTATTGAATACTGAAGCTGGTGTAAGCAGAAGAGGAGAGTTTAGCATCCCATAATACATAACATCAAAAACATAATGAGAATGACAGAAAAATGAGTAAGAGCAGCAGAAAGAACTTTGGTCCTATTCAGCTGCTCCTTGGAAATATGTCTAGATTTATGGCTATGATATAGCTATATTGTATGAAATAGTATCTAGATTTCTACTTGATTCATTTCTTGTGATTTATCACAAGTTAGCATTGTAAACACTTTAAAGCAATGCTCAGATGATCATAGAACATAGTTACTCAGCATTTTTTATTTTCTTGTAGGATTTTTTTCAGATTCAGTCAGTACCATGAAAGCTATCATCTTTGTTGAAAAAATGTGAAGCTAACACAAGGCAAGGGCAGGTATCCAAGTCCTGCTGCCTGCTAGGCAGACTGCCCAAATAATAAAATAATTAGTTTCATTTGTAGCAGGTTATACTGAACCAAAGAGAGACAAGGTCTACTTGTGTGACAACAATACTGGAGGAATGAAAACATTAAACTGAATTAAAACAAATAAAAAACTTAAATAAAATTTATAAAATATAGGACCAGATCCAGCTTAACCTACTCACATAATCAGTCCCACTGAAATAGTAAAAATGGAAAATGCCTTTACATATGGAGTCTTGACTTAAATTTCCTTAAGTCCTATCATAGTTTTTCAAATACTTCATCCTTTTATGAGGCATATGGAAAGTTAGATTTATAAGCTCTTAACACTCAGAATTAAAGTACTATGTGGTAGATTCTCACCTGGTATAAATTATCATAGCATTGGCCTATTAGTATTTCACTATACAAGAATCTGCCTTTAGGAGGCAAGAATAAGTCAGGGTACGTCTACACTAGCCCCCTAGATCGATCTAGGGAGGCTAATGGGGGCGACCGGAATTGCAAATCAAGCCCGGGATTTAAATATCGGCGGCAGTTGCATGTTCCAACGATCGCCATTTTAGAAATTGACTAGCCGAGTAACTGCCCGGCGTCTACGCGGCAGTGAAAGCAGATTCTGATTTAAAGCCTAACTCAAATTGGCTGGTATTCCTCCTGCAATGAGGTTTACCAGCTAATTCGAATTAGGGCTTTAAATCGAATCCGTTCACTGCCGTGTAGACGCAGTTACTTCAATTTCTAAAATGGCGACCGACGACAGCAAATCAAGCGCGGGATATTAAAATCCCGGCTTGATAAGAGTTCCAAGGGTATGTTCAAATTGTTTGATCTTTTTTCCTTTGATTTGAGAGATATAATACATTTATCATAGGATTCTAAAGAAAAATTATCCACTTGTTCTACTGTAGTTCTACTTTGAGGACAGTCATAGCTAAGGCTTTGTGTAATTTTGTGCCACTCTTACTCATATGCTACCTTATGCTATGTTACCTTACTCCATGAGTATCACTAGACATAAGCTCAAGGGTGGGAAAATCCAGCCCTTAAAAGCAAATGGTAAAATATTCTAATTCTGTGGCATCTCCTTTTTAGGTATAACTGAGTATTTCTAAAGTTTCAACCCACATTTTCTTCTAAATATTTTACTTTTTTCATTTAAATGCATGCTTACAGTATTTTATAAGCTGTGTGAAATCTATCAAAGCAAATTAAAATGTCAGAACAAGAGGAAAGTCAAAATCTTTCATCATGTAGTACACTGTATCTATTTCTTGCCATGGACATAAGCAAAAAAATCAAGTCTTTTGGAATGTGATGCTGACTTCAGTGGCGGTATTGCCTGAGTAATGATGGCACACACTTTACAATATATTATTACACTTGATCAAAATATTTTTGTAAAATTATTTATTTGGTGATATATTTCTTTATTTGTATATGGACCAGAGCCATTGTGGTAGGTGCAGTACAAACTCAGATTCCATTTTCTCCTGGAAAAGTCAGCCTTTATGTGCCATTAGTGACCTGAAGGCTGCTATGATAATGACCATTGTTATAACATATTAAAGGCAAAACTTCTGGGTCCCAGTGACATTTGAACAAAGACAATGCTTCAACAATTGCTTCTGTGACTTGATCAAGTAAAACTGCACTAAATTACAGTCATGTACTAAGATCCTGTCTTACAAAATAATATTCTGTTACTAACAGTTGGGTTCCAAACAATATTGATTATTTACCACTATTGACATCAGCACTAGACTGCTCACAAAATCTACAAGTCCCAGTTGGGGTGAATTTTTAAGGGCCGTCTCTACCATGTTGTGGGCAACTGGTTTTTCAGAATTGGATGTGTTGTGGCAATAGGGATGTAGCATCTGCTTTTAGTTGGTAGTATGTAAAATAGTCTTGAGTGTCTTTTCAAAAAATCCTTTCAGATGATATATACCGATTTTGTCTCTCACAAAAAAATTCCTGAGTATTTAAAACTCACCATTTCTTCTCTTCCATATATTGCTGCCAGTGTTCCTTAACTGTACTTTATTCCTTTCTGCATCTGTAGACCAGCTATGACCTTGATCCTTCAAACACAGAGTCAGAGGCTTAATTTTAGGTACACATGCAGTTCAGTTGAAATCTATGTATTTATAGGATCAGGTCCCTATGTAATTACCATAAATAGCCCCCATTTTGCTTCTTTTAATCATGTACACTTTTCGGGGGTGTTACAGTCCCCCTCCCCTGTGACAGGGCCCTCACCCAGTGTCTCTCACCCGCAAGTTAGTTGTACATCCTAAGTGTCCGCCTATTGTCGTTGGTACACTTGCCTTTAGTAGTTCATGGCCTCCCCCACACAGGGAGGGTAGGGAGACCTGGGCCTTCCCCCTCTCCAGGTCTCAGCCCAGAACCCTTAGAACAGGGGCAACGGTATCCTGTTCAGTCGGTGGGGACATCTCCGAGACTCACTGACCTGTGGGCATCTCTCCACCCTGTCCTGGGCCACTTCCTGCCCTCCGCTGGCCTCCGGGACACCATTCCTCCTCAGGGCCTCGAGATGTTACCTGCCGAGGAGGTCCTCCCATCTTTCCCCTCATTGGTGCCGTTCTGTCCTGTTCATGGGGGTTGCCTCCGCTCTTTCGGCACTGCCGGGAGTCATTGCCCCTGCCCGGCTCTGCTCCACTCGCTGTGGCCGTCACCCCCTGCCTCCAGCTCGCCGCGCCCCCTCTTTCCCAGTGGGTCTGTCAGCTTTTTAAAGTTGGCGCCCTTACTGTGGGACGCCAGGTCAGGTGCTGTCTTGCCAGCTGGTAAGCTGGCCCGGGGCGCTGCTATGCATGCACCCGCGGCAGCCACGGAACAGCCCAGGCACAGCCGCCAGGGCACTGCGGCACTAGCGCAAAGCACTGCATCAGTGCGGGGTTCGGAAGATTTCCCCTCCTGTGACTCCGACACCCCATCACAGGGGGTTATTGCTTATTTATTTATTTATTTGAGACAAGCAGACTTATCCCAGTTCTTCAGGGCAGGGCTTTGGGGCTTTGGGGATGCAGGAGGGTGTGTGCAGGAGGCTGGGGGCCAGGGGCCTATACCACCCACCAGGGACCTGTTGTCTCCCTCCACACCCGCACCCATCCCCACCGGCCAGGGTTGTTTCCCTCCCCCGCAGGACCTCCTATGCCTTCCAGGGGGCTATTCTCTCCCTCCCCCAGGGTTCCCCGCAGTCACCGGGGCCTTTTACACTCTCCCCCTCCAGTGCTTTGGCCAAGGGCTGGAGGGGTGAAGAGTTTGGGGCCGGGAGGGTAGTTATTTGGTGTGATCACAGGCAAGATGGCAGAGCCCCCAGACCTGCAGGCCACTCCCTTGGTGATACAGCTGCCCCCAGTGGACATTCTGCATGATAGGTTTCCCCTGCAGGCTTGCTGCCCCCAATGGCCACTCACATGCCATGTCCCTCAAAACAGCCCCCCTCCCCTTGCATATTATGGAAAACTGTTCCTTTCCTGGGGCTTCTGGTCGTCCTGGTGCAATCAAACCCTGACCTTCCTTTAAGTTAGGAAAAGAGGAAGCTGCAAACCAAATTTGGTGGCCTTAGCTTTTACCAGTTAGAAGGAATTCTTGAACAAATGGACTCGCAGACAGACACACAGTTCTGTGTTCCACAGGAAAATATCAACTACAGACTTAAAAGGTTATTTTAAAGCAATCAAAGAATTACATTCAATAGTGTATTTTGATTAAATGGACATTGTTTCAGTAAACCATGGTCTTTCCCCCTGAGCTGTTCATGGAGGGTACTTTGCAAATATCTTCCCCTGCCATGTGAAGAGAGCCAACAGCTTTTGCAGCACCCTGAAGAAAGTGATTAACTACTGTTGTGTCTACACAGATGGAAGAGCCACAACCTGGGTTGCCTGGGGGCACACATGTCCCTTCTTGGGCCCTGTAGATCTTCCCTAGAAAATATAATTCAGCCTTTCACAGAACCATTCCAGCTGGAAAGAATGACCCAAGCCCATGTTGATTAAAAATACAAGGCTGTGTTTAGTATGCAGAATGGGATATCAATGTCAGAAAACACAAGAGAGCTACAATTTCTTAGTGGAGAGCTCTGCAACTCAAATCTGTGGGTGAAATAAACACGCAGCTTTGCCTTATTTACTTGTGTGAAACCATCACGTCTATAGAGGGCCATTCCTTGACACATTGAACTCATTGGAATTTTTCACTGACTTCAGTAGGATCAGAATTTAGCCAGTACTTCATATACAGGGTGCCCCCACTATAAGTCACCCCCGGTATACATCTGTTCTACACTAAAGTCATTGACATTAGTAGGAACTGATGTGTTATAAGTCCTCCCATTGCCTGCTATAAGTCATGCTAAACCAGTGGTTCTCAAACTTTTCAGCATCACGCCCCCTTTTTGATTTTTTTGAGAAACCCTCAGGCCCTCCCCCCCCATAGCAGCAAAATTTGTTGAGCAAAAAAAAAAAAAAAAGGAACTGACTGGGGCCGAAAAACAAAAATATCAGCAAAACTTAGGGGGGGAGATTGATGGAGGAAGGGGGGCTGGGTCACCTTGCGCCCCCCCTGGAATTTCTTCACCCCTCCCCAGGAGGGCACGCCCCCCAGTTTGGGAACCCATGTGCTAAATATTCCCCCCAATTTGCTTAAGTCAGCTGCGGGAAAAAAATTCTCCACTTTAAGTTGTTTTGCTATAAGTCCAAGTTTTTTGTGGAACGTATCTTGGACTTATAGCGAGGATGGCCTGTATATTGGGTCAAATTCATGTGTAGATGTAATTGAACAGCTCTATTGAATTCAGTAGCATTCTGAATTTGGCCTATTGCTTTTGCAACCTAAACTGGATGTAACACGAGAATTACAGGATAGATGAATTTTGACAGGAATAAAAATAATGATATGTCTGACAGGCAGATGGAAATACCAAGGCATGTTATGCTTCATGGCAGACTTCACAAGCAGGAGAGTTGCTGACTTCGGAATTGCCTCTGGGTCTGTCATTCTGTTTGTCTCTATTGGAGTTGATTTTTTTGAACTATTTTATCTCCCAGGCACCATTTCCCCTATGGCTTACCTTAGCCTGTGAGGAATTCACATACCCCTCTGACCCTCCCCCTCTTCTGAGTATGTATGTTCTAGCTGAAATCCCTTAGGAGATTCTGAAGCTGAATTTTTATTATAAAAACTAGTGGGTGGAGGTGATGGCTTCTGCCCATACCTTTGTTTGTTGGAGACATGAACTATTGTGGTATGCATTCCTTCATATTCTAGTGCACAACTCATTTGGAAAACATTTTTTTCTTTAGTGAAAAAGAAAAAAATCCATAAAAGCTGCCCTTCAAAATGATGTTATTATTTATTTTATGTTAGCAGGATGGATAATGTTAATCTCATTGTGAAACTTAATCAAATATTACATTGAGAAAGAGGAAACATTAAACAATAAAGAACATTTTAATAACTGTGGTTGAGAGCACAATGGTATGCTGTCACATCAGATACTCATAAAAATGAAAGCACTTAAAAAGAGCAGACAATCAAAATGAGTGAAAGAATGCACAGTATAATTTCAAACATGTCAAGCCAATATACCCTACTGATTTTCAGGCCTCACCACAAGTTTGCTTTACCCATTTTTTCTGTTTAGTTTTCAGCTGTAGGAGCCAGAGGAATAGGCTGCAATGAGAATGCCACTTTCCCTTCAAAAGGATATTTTCCACCCTTCCAAAAAACAAAATGGTGTGGTCTAAGAAACAGTGGCTTCTTTCTGTGTTGAAGACAGCAGGAAGCAATATAGGAATTAGCTTGTTTCTGAAGGATTCCTTTCAAAAGAGGTTCATTCAGTGCTTCACTTCCTCCAGCATTGCAGAACTTGCCCACTTCAGAAAATGTGTACCTCACATTTCTTTAAAGTTCAGTTTATGAAGTAGTCATAGTAAATTATGTGCACCGATATCCGTCACATAGTAGATAAAATCAAATCAAATGTCTTAAAAATGTATTAGAAAAAATGCTTTAATAAAATATCATGTGCTAATAAAAATAAAGATCACACAATCCCTCTCTCACTGATCCATAAATAGAAAAAATAAAGCAAACAGTATTTCCTTTAAAGAAAAATCCTAATGGAATGTGGTAACATCTGGAAGTGAATTGGTAAAACTGCTCTGTAAAGACCAATTTACAGTAGTAGGTTAGGTACACCCTGTACCTGACAAAAAGAGGTTTGGCAAAGTATATCTCGGGTATTCCACACTGCTAAACATTGTTATACAAAGAAAAACACATTATCCCACAGAACCACTAAATGCACTGACGTAATGCTAAATACGTAATAGATAGTTACAAATACAAGGGAGTTCAGAAGCTCTTCTCAGTTAGATATACTGAAAGGGGAAAGCCTTATTGGGCTCCACACATGAGAGTTTTGAAGAACAAGGAGAAACTGACTGTTCCAATAGTCTGGAATCTGTTTGAAAGGAACGAGCAGATCTAGTTTAGCACAGGTAGAACAATGCCTGCCACCCTTCTTAGATGAACCACCTAAATTCCATGGTCTTCTCCTTTTAAAGCTGCTGATGAAACTTGTAGTAACAGTAGAGAGATCTCTTCCATCCATGCCTGTGAGAACAGTCTCCTCTAATGCAACTAAGTCTGATGCTGTCAAATCCATGTCTAAAGCCATCTATCTGTCTGTCTACTCATCACAATATATGTAGTGATATACTCCATGAGGAGTTGAGGAGCCATTTGATAAATTGTCAACCCATGTGATAAATACAATTTATCTTGCAGCTTTGATGACTTCACCTGAATTCTGCTCTTTAGCCCAGATCCCACAGGAATACTGCTAACATTCCAAACCTTTCAGCAGTTTCAGTCATGTGCCATTTTAAAAAACAACAATCTTCCACATGTGGAATTTCCTGTCAAATGTGGAATTTCTTCTCAAAATTATGCTCACTTGAAGCCCAGAACTGGCATTATTAAGTCCATCACCAGTATTAGATCTGCAGTCATGTAACCCATTAGAGCTAGAAAAAGAATCTCTTAGAGCTGGCACATTATAATGAGAAATGAGAGATTTATTCCTTCGAAAACAGAGATTTATACTAGTTTAATAGATCTGTAGATATCAAAACTTTAAACTCCAAACATTTCTATGTACAATAAAACAGTTTAGTTAAATGTTACAAGCTAATATTTTTAGATATTTTCTTCTCCCTTCAAAGCCTGTACAATTGGATGCATCAGAGCAACTCCATATGGCTCTGCTGAGTTATGAAAAATAGTATAAAAGGACTAAGACTGCTGAAGACAAGACAAGACAAGACAGGACTGCTGAAGACAAGATAGAAACCTCAAACACAAACATAATTGGAGACAAATTTAATTCAGACCATAAGGGCCTGATTTCTAAACTGAGATCAGTTTTACAATGTTGTTACTGATAGAGAGTTAATCTTGATTTATGTAACTCTAAGCGATATCAGAATCAGGCTGTGCATATTTAACATATTTTTGTGCTTTTAACATGCTTTCTGTTTAAACTAGGAATGTTAAAATGTGTGTAATTAAGTAACCATGTAACTGCTGAAAATTTCAGTGGTTACACGGTTACACGCGGGGCAGCAGGCAGCTCCCCAGGAGCCAGTACGGACTAGATGCCGGCTATTAAACCAGCTCCTTGCGTGTCCTGGGAGCCTGCATGTAACCATGAATGTTAACCAATGAGCCCAGGCTCATTGATCAACATGGTTACACTTTCACACCCCTAGTTTAAACTCTTCTAATTTTAATTTTAGAAGGAAGTAGGCATTCTCTCATTAGAAGTGTGGATCCTGCCCATAAACCTGTCAATCAGCAATATCTTCATCTGGGAATAATATGTCTCTTGCCAATATGTTATTAGGAATAACAGACCTATTATTAATGTAGCCCCAAATGATTCCTTTATAACTATTATGGCATGTTATTTCAACTAGAGTTATGATCCAGAAATAACTTGGATCTTCATATATATATATATATAGTTCAGGTTTACACTTATAACCTCTCTTTAAAAACTCTCTGCCATGATGCTCTCAAATCACTACCAATGGTCAGATAAGTGGCAAGTTGAGACTTCCACTCTTCTATCAATCTCCTCTTATTTTCACTTTTTAAACTTTCCCCACACTTTTTACACTGAAAAAAAATTTTAAAATAAAAAAATTGAAGTGAGAAGAATGATCTTCAACTTTTTTAAAATGTTTCCCCTTATTTTTTCCCCAGAGGTAAATGGGGAAAAAGTCTAGAAGAGAAATAAGAGAGGGACCCACAACACAGCACAACACAACACAACACACACACAGATATATGCAGTCTTTCCCAACCTCACCCCATTGTCTGTTTATTTCTTTTTTATATCTTTCTTCTTTTCCACTGAAATAAAATTGAGGGGGGAAAAGGTTTTTAAGCAAAATATAAAGTTGTCAGCAAAAAAATGAAAAAAAAATCCATTCTTGTCAAAAGCCATTATATTAAATAAAATACACTACAACATGCCTGACTAGCTCTAATTCATGACAAAAGGAAGAAATTTACATAAACTATTGGACATATTTATCTCAGTGGGTTAACATTCTAGCTCTGTAAGTCTGAATAAAATAGCTTTAATTGTTGAATTGAGCGTTCTTAGAATCTTAGAATCATAGAGCTGGAATAAACCTCAGGAGGTCATCAAGTCCAGCCCCCTGCCCAAGGCAGAACCAATCCCACCTATATCATCCCAGACAGGGATTTGTCAAGCCGAGACTTAAAAACTTCTAGGGATGGAGATTCTACCACCTCCCTAGTTAACCCATTCCAGTGTTTCGCCACCCTCCTAGTAAAATAGTGTTTCCTAATACCCAACCTAGACCTCTCCCACTGTAACTTGAGACCACTGCTCCTTGTTCTGCCATCCGTCACTACTGTGAACAGCCTTTCTCCATCCTCTTTGGAACCTTCCTTCAAAAAGAATGGTACATGCTTTTAGTGGGTTGCAGAGCAGTTCCTTCTATGAACTAGGGCATCAGTATGTGAAATAAACATGAAAAAAAAAATCAGATCAGCATCTCAAAAAACCCCAATCCTACCATGAGCAGCACCAATATACAACTTTGTTAATAACCTTAGAAGGACAAAAACAAAAGGAAAAACTATGTAGCACTTTAAAGACTAACAAGATGGTTTAATAGGTGATGAGCTTTCGTGGGCCAGACCCATTTCCTCAGATCATACTCTGGAAGAGAATTGGCATGACTATATATACCAAAGGAATAAAATGAAAAAAGTGAACACGTTATTAAACTGACAAATCAGATTTAGTACAGAAAGTGGGGTGAGGGGGAGGGAGGAAGGGAATAGCTTTTTGAAGGATAAGGATTGAATGGCATGTAAATTGAACTATTTAGAAGTGGTCCTTCATCACTCATGAAGGGAGTTGGTAGGAAATGCCGGGAAACTTACCTGGTCATTATGAAGTATATGTTTTATACTGTAGATAAAAAGATTATTCTTGAACCTTTAAAGAACATTGCAAATAAAGATGTTTATGACTCTGGCATAATGTGGTAGTTTTAATAACTTGATATTTTCTGTGAAATTGTTATTGTCTATTTAGTTTCTATACCAAACATTGATCAAGAAATGGATGAGAAAATATTTAGTTTAGATGAACTCACATGCAGCTTACTCCTTGTCAAAATATTCTGACATCTTTGCAATATTCTAAATTTTGAATGGGATTAGAAAATAAGCAAATGCATGCTAGAAATACTGTATTAATCGCAACAGCCTGTTATTATTTACATATCTTCATGCTTGAGGTGGCAAATCACACTAGATGTTTGCATTGTTCCATTACCTACGTGGAAAACAAAATTAAAGATGATCAAAAGTGAAGCAAAGAGGCCCACAGGCAGAAATCCCACTGCTCGTGTCTGTATTAGAACAGCTATTTCCTATGTGCTCTTACAATAATATTAAGAGAACAAAAGGTGATTAAGAAAAGAGAAATTAAAGGAATCAGATTAGTAGTGTCTGACCTCACTATTCTGTAGTGGTAAAAGCAAATGAAACAGTTATTGAAGCTAACAAGATTCTGGTTCAAAGGAATAAGTAAACATTCCGATCTTGTATTTGAATTAAGTGATAACAATCAGGATGTCCAATAAACTGGTTTCTAAATGGATAAATTCAGAGGCTTGGATATTTTATTAAAACAGAAGAACTAGATTACAGCAGTGGAAAGCAGAGTATCCTGCTGTATAATATGATTGAGGTACTAATAATGTTTATTTGGGGCTAAATTGTGACTCTATCCCAGGCCCTGAATAATGGCAAGCATATAGATGTGCTGTAGCAAGAGGACATCAGGGATCATATTCAGAGACACATTATAGACCATGCTTATGTTCTTGTTCGTGTCCTACACCTGGTACAGGTTACTTCCCTCTCTGGTTCAGTAGTGCCAGTAAGCACATTGAGCATGTTTTAGCCAAGACTCTGCCCACATTTTGCCCCTGCCTCTCAATTAATCTGTTCCCCATCCAGGTAGCCTCCACAGGCGATTAAGGGGGTGCCTTAGGCCCTATTACACAATGGGGGAAACTGGGGAGATCTGTGTATGCATGAAATCGTAAATAGCAATTCCTCAAATCGTGAGGGTCTCCTGTAATCACATTGACTGCAGTGGGATTATTCATGCGCTCCTCCGTGGATGAGCTGTGGAATCTGACATCTCTCGCTCTCTCTCTTTTTTTAAATAAACAGTAACAGTGAGGGTATGTCACGAGGTGTACCGGTAGTTCGACTTAGGGTCTCTAATTCGAACTACCTACTCCGTGCCGCGTGTAGCCGCGGAGTTCGGACTAAGGGGGATTTTAAAATGGCGGCGCCCGGGAAGATGCAAATGAAGCCCGGGATATTTAAATCCCGGGCTTCATTTGCAACTCCGGTTGCCCTCATTTGCCTACCTAGCTCGAACTAACGAGCTAGTGTAGACATACCCTGAGAGACTGACATAAGAAAATGTTAGTTTTATGAATCCGAGGATATAGTTTGGGATGTCAAAAGGGCCTAGAACTAGGACAAGAGAAGGAAATGTTATTAACTGAAATACAGGAATGTAGAGTGGGACAGTATGAGGCAATGAGATGCAAGGAGGAAGAAGGAGACTCTGTGATGAGGATGCCAGTCTGTAATGGAGAAGAGTAGCCATTTTGTAGGGATTAGTTTGACAGTTTGTCCATTCTGATTGGCTGGGAACCTGAATTTTAGCAGAATTGTTTAAACTCACTTTTAAACATAAACCATTTTTTATTTTAATACTGTTTATAAGCTAGCACATAGACAATCATACCTGAGTTTATGGGCATAAGAACAGGTATCTGAAGGCCTTGGGAAACTCCCCCCCAGTGGATTACAGGCTCTACACACAATTAATTAATTTAAGAAATATTGCCGTGGGGGCTAAATTCTAAGTCTGCAACATCTGAAACAAAAGCTCTGTTATGGAGCAAGAGAAACAACTCCCCCCCTCCTCCCCCCCCCAGCTCCAGCCAGCTGAGTTTATGTTATGCTCAGTCTACACTGCTTTTACCATCAATAACTGTTTTAAGTTATATACAGTATTGTACCATTTTCAGACAGATAATTGTATTTGATGATCCATTCAGTTATACTGCAAGTATTACTAGAACTTAGGGCTGCCAAACATGGCAAGTAGATCATTACAGTACTTTGATATCACTTATTTTATGCAGCCAAAACAAACATTACCGAGCTCCACAATTGTGGTTTACCAGATTTACTATTCAATTGCAGCATTTTAGGACTTACTATGGCATATAAAAAGAATGCAATCACTTAGATGCATGAGACTGAAATTATAGTGTTGCATTCATGACAATGTACTGTTGTTTGGATCCGCTTTACACTGCCTGTAATAGAAGAGAAAGGAAAAAAAACAAATTATTGAAAAGAAATATTAAAACACTGGGAAAAATATTTCCTACACATTTGTGATTTGGACAAATCTGTAACATTTTGAGGAGAAACATAATGGGTGTTTCATAAATATTTAATACATTTTATGCATTTCAGTTTTTTTCAATGGGAGAGTGTTTCTCTTTTTGGAATGTCAAACAGGATGCAATTAAGATATATTTTAACACATGAAAAGTTTACAACTTGAAAATCTAAAAGCAATCCCATACAAAAGTCTTCATTGATTGGTCTCACTGCTACTGGTTCCTGTAGGGCAGTGGTCCCCAACCTTTTGGGGCTGCCGGGCGCCTGGGGTCGGGTGCCACGCACGCGCAGCACGCCCGGGGGCGGGACCGCCCATGTGCCACGCGTCCAGGGCCAGCGTTGTGCATGCACCGTGCGCCCGGGGCAGGGCCCTGATCACTCAGCAGAAGCACATAAATGCCCCGGCGGGTGCCATGGCACCCGTGGGCACCGCGTTGGGGACCACTGCTAGGGTCCCATTCCAGGTAAGGTCATGGAAGTTACAGAAGAGAACTGATGATAGTTCAGCTAAACTTATTTTAGAAGAATTACAGCATAGGGCAGTTATAGGAAAGTGAAAGTGGCCAAATCCATTGATGTTGATGCTTTTTCTTTTGTAAAGATGACCTCGCTATGAAAATGTTAGGTATCCTGAATTTCAAATTAAGGTTTATAGGGAAGAGTGTCTGAAAAGGAACACAATAATGACAGTAAGAACCATTAGGACACTGGGACCAACCACACCTCCCAACCTTCAGCAGATGCTAGCTCCAGCCCTCGAGAAGCTGGTAGTGGCTTACGAGCAGCTCCCGAGGCATGGAGTTGGGGTGGGTGGGAATCGTACCCACAATTCCAGGCACTGGAGAGAGAGATTGTTAAATTTTACTAATGGTTTCCTAGAAACCATTAAAAGGGCAACATGAGTCCACATTTCGGCTTTGCTGTGTTTTTATTTAAAGCATAGTTGGCTGAATGAGTTTGAATAATTTGCTCTTCCATGACCACCATTTCAAGCAATGTTATTTGTCTTTTAATCATGTCCTGCCATATGTAACACCAACTAGAAGATCCTCTGTTCTCTGTTATCTCTATAACAATTGTGTATCATAGAATCATAAAGCTGGAAAAGACCTCAGAAGGTCATCAAGTCCAGCCCCCTGCTCTAGGCAGGACCAATCCCAACTAAATCAACCCAGCCAGGGATTTGTCAAGCCGTGACTTAAACACCTCTAGGGATGGAGACTCCACTACTTCCCTAGGTAACACATTCAGTGCTTCACCACTCTCCTAGTGAAATAGTTTTTCCTAATATCCAACCTGGACCTCTCCCACCACAACTTGAGACCATTGCTCCTTGTTCTGCCATCTGTCAACACTGAGAACAGCCTTTCTCCATCCTCTTTGGAAGCTCCCTTCAGGAAGTTGAAGGCTGCTATCAAATTCCCCCTGATTCTTCGCTTCTGCAGACTAAACAGACCCAACTCCCTCAGCCTCTCCTCATAGGTCATATGCTCCAGCCCCCTAATCATTTTGGTTGCCCTCCGCTGGACCCTCTCCAAAGCGTCCACATCCTTTTTGTAGTGGGGGGCCCAGAACTGGACACACTACTCCAGATGTGGCCTCACCAGAGCTGAATAAAGGGGAATAATAACATCTCTGGATCTGCTGGCAATGCTCCTCTTAATGCAACCTAACATGCCATTAGCCTTCTTGGCTACAAGGGCACACTGTTGACTCATATCCAGCTTCTCATCCACTGTAACCCCCAGGTCCTTTTCTGCAGAACTATTATTTAGCTGGTTGGTCCCCAGCCTGTAACAGTGCTTGGGATTCTTCCGTCCCAAGTGCAGGACTCTGCATTTGTCCTTGTTGAACCTCATCAGATTTCTTGTGGCCCAATCCTCCAATTTGTCTAAGTCACTCTGGACCCTATCTCTGCCCTCAAGCGTATCTACCTCTCCCCATAGCTTAGTGTCATCTGAAAACTTGCTGAGGGTGCAATCCATCCCCTCATCCAGGTCATTAATAAAGATATTGAACAAAACCGGTCCTAGAACCAAACCTTGGGGCACTCCGCTAGAAACCGATTGCCATCCTGACATCAAGCCGTTGATCACTACCTGCTGGGCTCAGCCTTCTAGCCAGTTTTCTATCCATCTTACCGTCCGTTTATCCAATCCATAGTCCCTTAACTTGCTGGCAAGAATATTGTGGGAGACTGTATCAAAAGCCTTGCTAAAGTCATGGTATATCACATCCACGAGGTGTAACAGTTAACTCGAACTAAGGACTTAGTTCGAGTTAACGTTTGACTGCCGCGTGTAGCCGCGGGCAGTTAGTTCGGACTAAGGGGATTTAAAAATGGCGTCTGGACAGGAAGATGCAAATAAAGCCCGGGATATTTAAATCCCGGGCTTCATTTGCAAGTTCGAATGCCTACATTAGCCTCCCTAGTTCGAACTAGGGGGCTAGTGTAGACATACCCTGAGGGAGTCAAAATCTGCTTTCCTGAAGTCCAAGGTGTGTATTTTACTACTCCCTTTTCTTCCTTTGGTCAGGATCCTGAAATCTACCATCTCATGATCACTGCTTCTCAGGTTGTCACCCACCTCTACTTCCCCTATTAGTTCCTCCCTGTTTGTGAGCAGAAGGTCAAGCTGCGCACGGCCCCTGGTCGGATCCTTCAGCACTTGTCAAGAAGTTATCCCCAACATTCTCCAAAACTTCCTGGATTGTCTGTGTACTATTGGTTTCCCAACAGATGTCAGGGTGATTAAAGTCCCCACGAGAACCAAGGCCTGCAATCTGGAAGCTTCTCTCAGTTGTCCGAAGAAAGCCTCATCTACCTCATCCACCTGATTTGGTGGCCTGTAGACACCAACCACAACATCACTGCTGTTGTTTGCTCCTTTAAACTTAACCCATAGACTCTCAACAGGTTTTTCTCCCTCTATATACTGGAGTTCAGAGCAATCATAGTGCTCTCTTACATATAGTGCAACTCCTCCTCCTTTTCTCCCCTGCCTGTTCTTCCTGAACAGTCTATACCCTTCCATGACAGCGCTCCAGTCATGCAAGTCATCCCACCAAGTCTCTGTTATCCCAATTAAATCGTATTTCTTGGACTGGTCCAGGGCCTCCAGTTCTTCCTGTTTGTTGCCCAGGCTTCTCGCATTAGTGTACAAACACCTCCGATAATCAGTTGATCGCCCTATCTTCTCCATTCGAATCAGGGGTCCTCCTTTCTTTCTCATTCCTCTTTGCATTTCTTCCCGGTATCCAACTTTCCCACTCCCCTCAGGGTTTTGGTCACCATCCCTGAATGAACCTAGTTTAAAGCCCTCCTCACTAGGTTTGCAAGCCTGCCCACGAAGATGCTCCTTCCTCTCATGGTTAGGTGGATCCCATCTCTTCCTAACAATCCTTGTGCCTGGAACAGAGTCCCATGGTCAAAGAAACCAAAGCCCTCTCTGCGACACCACCTGCTCAACCACGCATTTACTTCCTCAATTCAACGATCCCTGCCCAGTCCTTTCCCTTCAACAGGGAGGATGGACGAGAACACCACTTGCGCTCCGAATTCTTGGATCCTTCTTCCCAGCGCTACATAATCAGCAGTAACCCGCTCCAGGTCATTCTTGGCCATATCATTAGTTGCCACGTGGAGAAGCAGGAATGGGTAGCAATCCGAAGGTTTGATCAGTTTGGTAAGCCTCTCAGTCACATCCTGAATTCGAGCTCCCGGTAAGCAGCACACCTCTTGAGATTCCAGGTCCGGACGGCAGATGGATGGCTCAGTCCCTCTAAGGAGGGAGTCCCTGACCACCACCACCCGTCGTCTTCTTTTGGGGGTGGTGGTCATGGAACACCCATCCCTAGGACTACGCATCCCATGCCTTCCAGTAGATGGTGTTCCCTTGCGGTTTCTTCCTTGTGAGGTCCCTTCCAAAGCATTCACCACTGCAGAGCCTGTGGAGAGAGCCTGAAAGCGATTACTTACCTCTATAGCATTGGGGGATTCCCGTGCTGGCCTTTTTCCCCTTCTAGAAGTTATATGCTGCCATTTCTCTTCCTGGTCCCGTACTGCCCTCTCCAGCTCTTCCACCTGCCATGCTTGCAAGATTAAATGCTGCCTTCTATCGAGGAAGTCTTCATCCTCTCTGATCGAGCGTAGGGTCGACACTTGGGCTTCCAGTCCTCTAATTTTTTCCTCCAAAATGGCGACCAGCTTGCACTTCGTGCAGATGAAATCCGTTCTTTTTTCTGGGAGGACAACAAACATGGCACACACTGCGCACGTAACAACAGCAGACCTATCACCATCCATCCCTGCTGTCCTGGAGAAAGGATTTAAAAAGAAAGGCAAGAGAACCTCGCACCCTACCCAACTCCCTCTCTAAACTCCCTGTTAGCACTCACCTGTTTGCAAGCTCCTTGGTCAATTGCTCAGTGCTTTATAAAGCCCTGGACTGCCTGAAAGTCCCTCCCCCTACCAAGGCTCAGCCAATCAGCAGAGGCTTCCAGAATTCAAACTTTAATTAGAAGCCAACAGTTTCCACCTGCCACTCACAGCACACACTCCATGAAGGAGAGGGGGAGGGGTAAGGGGAAGTGAATAAAAAAAAAGAAAAAAAAAGCCTCACTCACAAACACAGGGGAAAAAACAAACAAACAAACAAAACCACACACCAACCCTCACTCACAATCACAAGCTCAGCACACAGCAAGAAAGCCCCAAACACAACACACACTTCCCTCAAGAGTCCTTTATCTGTTTCTCCTCTACCTGGAGAACTCCCTCTCTAAAATCCCTGTGAGCACTCACCTGTGTACATTTGGATGGTTTGTTCATTAGGGGCATCATTCAAAAAAACAACATGCTTGAGATGCAAACACATAGCCAATATTCATAACATCATATAATAAGATGATACATGGATTTAAATAGGAAAATGATATTTGCATTCAATAACTTTTCCATTGATACCTCATAGACTCATAGACTTTAAGGTCAGAAGGGACCATTATGATCATCTAGTCTGACCCCCTGCACAATGCAGGCCACAGAATCTCACCCACCCTCTCCTAGAATAATCCTCTCACCTATATCTCAGATATTGAAGCCTTCAAATAGATTGAAGACCCCAAGATGCAGAGAATCCTCCAGCTGTGATCTGTACCCCATGCTACAGAGGAAGGAAAAACCTCCAGGGCCTCTGCCAATCTACCCTGGAGGAAAATTCCTTCCCGACCCCAAATATGGCGATCAGCTAAACCCTGAGCATGTGGGCAAGACTCACCAGCCAGACACCCAGAAAGTTCTCTATAGTAACTCCTATCATCCCTCCATTGACCTATTTACCACTGATAATGAATGGTCAATTAGTTACCAAGATCATGTTATCTCATCAAACCATCCCCTTCATAAACCCATCTAGTTTAATCTTGATAGATCTTTTGCCCCCACTACTTCCCTTGGAAGGCCGTTCCAGAACCTCACTCCTCTAATGGTTAGAAACCTTCTTAATCTCAAGTCTAAACTTCCTACTAGCCAGCTTATATCCATTTGTTCTTGTGTCCACATTGGTATTAAGCTTAAATAATTCCTCTCCCTCCCTAGTATTTATCCCTCTAATATATTTAAAGAGTGCAATCATGTCCCCCCTCAGCCTTCTTTTGGTTAAGGTAAACATGCTATACCTTATATAGCATACAAGATTTATTTCAATTTTGGTGACTGTATTTGTATAACTAATTATCTTCCTTTCTATACAGCATCAAAGGGTGTTTTACATTGTTCACTGGTTTACTTAACTTTGTTATCAAGCATCCAGAGGAAAAAGGCCTCCCTGCACTTGTTTTGGGTGGCATCAAAAGCTTCTTTTTGTCTATACACATTAAATGCAGAGGTTGTAGGATTAGATGGGCAGTAAGCAGCTCAGATTCAGAACAACATAAGATTCTGGGGCATGTGAATAAAGAAATATAAGGGCCCTATTCTTATTTACAAAGATGTGTGTTTACACCACTCTGGCAGTGTGAAGGGGCCTTAGAGTGAGTGCAATTTACACAGGCATCCTTCATCCCACTGTGGCTGCTATGGAAGTCAGACAAGGAAACTGCATATCACTGAGAATAGAGCAAGATGACCCTGACAGTCCGCCAACCAGCACTTTATGGAGCTGTTATTGAGCTACTTAAGGAACTGTGGAAGACAAAAAAGTCACAAGTATGGGATTATTGACTTCAGATAAATAAGTCACAAGAGTGAGATCAGCAAGAGCTAACTTACGTCAGAACAAACCTCATAACCAGCGAGCTACAGAGAATGGTTGCCCCTTGTTTTGCCTCTGGCAAAGCTTCAAATATTGGATATCTCATTAGGAGAGAAATTGATGATAGGAGTTTGGTATTTCTTGAGTGCAATCCAGTTTATTTACAAAGCCCTGTTTCCCTCGACGCAGTGGGAACAAACACAGGACAGTTTTCTTCTGCAGAAATCAAAGTCTGCCTTTTTAATGAGTATTGTGCCCAAAAGCAACTCTGTTTCTTGGCTTCCTCATAAGGTCACACACCACGCTTCTTCCATTTTCTGCTGGCTTTCTCCATTCTTCCTTTCACACTCACACAGAATTGGCTGCAGCCCTTATTCTTTTAGTCAGGCATTGCTGGTTCATGCCTGGAGTGGTAGTTTCTTTTGTTTCAGCTCTCACCAAACAAAAGGCCATTTATTTATTCCATCAATTACCTGAAAATAAGTGGGGATAAGTACAGCCCTTGATTTTTAACAGGTCCATGATTGGTGGCTGCTTTCCACACCTTCCAGCATAACAGTATAAACACTGTAGAGTGTCTGTGATTGTGTCGTTTGGTCCAGTGTAATCACTTGCTATAACATGCACTTACGTTCCTAAGAGACAGCCACCTTAGAAATACCTAAAGTATACAGACAGACAGAGATCCTGTTTCACAAAGATACTTAGGCATTCAAATCACATTTTTAGGCATTGCTGCAATCCATGAAATTCCCTCTCAGCTGCTGCCTAACCCTATAGTCATTAAAATTCACTCAACAACTAAGCTTTTGCAAAAAAAAATCCCTAAGTGCCTAAGTTGATGCCTCTGGGCATGTGCACTGTTGCTTCACTCTAGACTTCTGCACACCCATCTCCTGTGTGACCTGGCTAATAATATTAAAGCCAGGGGAAGATAGACCTTCCTCCTGCTAAATCACGTGCATGACCTGATTTGAGGTGCTCAGAAACTGCCAAACTCCACACAAGGCAGCTGGGCTGTCCCCTCCCCTATAGCCTTTACCCAACAGTTAGGGTATGTCACAAGGCATAAGGGATCGGTCGGCAAAGGCTTCCCCAGCCACTGATCCGCATCTAGACTACCGCACTGTGCCGGACCAGCTGATCGTCAGCACAGCGCGGTGGCCATGTTTATTTTAATGAAGCGGGGTTTATTTAAATCCCCGCTTCTTTGCCTATGCCGGGTAAACTAGTTTACATGGCTCCATCGATGGAGCCATGTAGTCTAGACATACCCTTAGAGCACTCACATGGGATGTGGAATACCCCCTCAGCCTGACAAGGAGAACATGAGTCTGCAGCTTTCCAGCTGAGTGCCCTGACCAGTGGGCTAGACAGTGATTTTTATGCTTTCTCTGGCCCAATTAATATTTAATTTTTCAATTATTTCATTAAAGGGGCAACAACTTTAATAAATTAAAGGAACCCCTCCCCCTACCCCACAGTATCCCATAGCTGGTGGAGATACCACAGCATCTTCACTTGACTTGTAGTAGCTCCCTTTTCAAATCTTTTCTCCTCATCAGGCAGAGGGGCACAGAAAGCAGTGATCACCCACATTGGGGTGAGTGCTCTAACATGGGCTTTGTGAGTTGCAGTGCTATTCCAGTGATTTTCTAGGTGTCCAAAGCTTTATTGTACACCTCTATAGTTGATCTTGAACTGGAGTCATTCACAACATGCTTTTACGGGTAGAATGGAAAAGGGGAGGTTAGTTTGCTGCTCACTTTTTTATGTATGTTCTTCAATGGGGAGAATGGCTTTACTGAATGCTTTTGTAGTAGTGGCTTTTTCCCTTGGTCGCTTTATGCAGTATATGATTTTCTGTGGTAATTTTATTATTTACAGTACTTGGCTTTTCATTTTATGATATTGTCCATGGAATCCTAGAAACAGAGCAAGAAACAGGGCAATTATTTGGTGGGGGAGGGGGGGAGTACTACTGTATTACAATCTGGTTGATCAAAGTCAAAATCACCTTAGCTTTTCCTAGTTTTGCTGTAGCTGAATAACCACTGTATTTGGGTACTTGTTTAACATTGATACAATGGGGTTCGAGTGCCCCATCCTTCCAACCCTCATTTTAACTGTATGTTTGACACTTACAAGTTTATACTGAGACTGTAGGAGAAAGACAGAGTCTGAAGCATGGGCTTGGTTCTTGAACCAAAGTAAGCAAGAGTTATACTATGAATAACAGACAGGCTGTCTCAAAAGCAAATGTTTGCCTGCAAGTCAGTGTCTCTCAGCACTAAAACTGTTAGCACTAAAAAAAGCACATGAGGTATGTAAATACATTCCATCAGGACAGTACAGGCACACCCAGCTGAGTACATGATAAAAAAGTTTAAAACAACAAGAGTGAAAGCATAACAAGGGCAAGCGAATGCTTTAAAAAAAAGTACAAGGGGAGCTACCAAATGTGTCATTAGTACGTAAAATAATACCTAGAATGTGTATCATAGACTGTTCATTTCTATGTATAAATATTGGGGTATCTCGACTTAATTCTTTGGACGGCCTAGGGGGCAATAGTGAAATCCATACTATCAACTGAGCCTTGTCCATTGTCCTGGGTACAAACATTGTAGGGGCTCAAAGGTCATCTGGCTACCGACAACTATTAATATACTTGGTTCGACAGTAAGCCTGACTCAGTTATGGTAGCAATCTGTGCAGAGCTGGCATGATATACTAAGGGAGAATACAAAAATGTATGCAGCCGAACATTTATCATTACAGACGGAGAAGACCTGTCAGAACGCCACACCAATGAATCCTGAATTTATTGTATCACTGTCCTGAACTACTACAGTCTCTGAAATACATGTGATGGTCTCCTATGACAAAGGCCAGCCAGATGTCATTTTTAGAGGTGGAATGCAGCATTTCCATTCTTAGGTTGTGCAGGCATCTCAATGCTTAGCAGTTAATTAGGAGCTGCTGAGAACTTTATCAGTCTTTCATCATTCAGGCTAAAATTTGGCATGTTTGCTCTCAGTGGAAGAAAGTTTTTGGTAATATTGAGTGAAAATTGATTTAGCTGTTTGTGAGAGAAAAAAGCAAGTATGAAAAAAGCATCCCAATTGAAAAATCTCTGTGTGTGCACCCTTAACTCCCCACTCTGTATTCAATATGATTTAGTGTTTTATTCCGTAGGCATGTAATACTTTTCAGTTTATACAACATAACATCATGTAATCTGTACAATCTTAGATATGCATTTATAGTGCAATTTTAGTAGAATCAGGTGCATGATGTTTGCAAAGTTATTCAATATCAAGCTTTTTTTCTTTTTTTTTTTTTTCAAAAGAAATCTACCTATCTACATATACTGCCTTGCAGGAAAGGAAGCCCTGGGGGTGACCAGTGTTGCCTGAGATTTATGACAGGATTTTGAATTAGTCTGAACCCTGAGTAAAATTTCACAAAAGTGTGAATCAAACCCACTTGAAAAGTTTACCAAAGCTGCATTACATTAGCTGGCTACGTCCTTCAGAAATCTAGTAGAAGCCAATTTTCCTTGACTCAGTGACTCTGGTCCAGATCCAAAAGGAACTTAGACATTACAGTAAAAATGTAAAAATTTCTAAGAAATCAGTTCAGATAATCACATAAAAGATTTTCTAAATACCTGAGAGATCCTGTATTAAAGAAGCCTCCATCAAGCCCCAGAACCTAGCATCTTTACACAATTACTCTTCCTTAGTTGGGCTTGGTCTTGCCTAGGGCAGGGGGCTGGACTTGATGACCTTCTGAGGTCTCTTCCAGCTCTATGGTTCTATGATTCTATGATTCTATGACAGCAGCTCAGAAAAATGAAATAATGGAAAAATTAAATTCTTGATTGAGTTTTGATTTGCAAATGGAAAACTGAGTTTTTAGTTTTCCAGCAAAACAATTTCAAGAAAGCAGACATCGTGAATTTTTTTTTCAACAATCCAATTTCTCATTGGAAAAAAGGTTTCATGGAAAAAATCTGACCACCTTCATCAGTGATTCCTCACACCCTGACAATTCTTTATCCCCTGATCCTACATCTTCTTCCATGTGATGTTGTCATCTTAAGGGAGAAAGTGTTTTGCTAACCCCCATTTGGAGTCTCTGGTTGAAAGTAGGCTAGCTATCCTCTCTGGAATCTTTCTGGAGACATATCACCTCTTCTCTCTCACACAGTGCTAGTCAACAACAGTGGAGACCCTAATTACTTTTAAAACACAACAAAAAAAGATATTTAAAATGTGCAGTGGTTTACTGTCATTTGTAAGCAGATGTAGAGATTAGAATACCTTTCTACTGTATGCAGGAGTTCTCCTTTAATAACATCTGGCAGTAATAGACTGGATTCTGTAAATTGGCAGTGCAACTATGAGAGTTCTCAAAGAGTCCAGGCCCCTTTTCATTATTAGACAATTGTTCTAATTCAATTTAAAAAGCAATGGAAAGAAAATAAGAATTAAACTCAGAACAAATTAGTACTTGTTGAAGATTTATAAACATTTTAAGAAAAAAATCAAATAATAAAAACAATTTTTTTTTCCTTTCAGGTAACTACTGACTTTGCTTCCTATCAAATCCCTAAAGTTGCACACTTTGGGCCACATTAAACAAAAATGACTTCCCACAGATCTAAGAAAATTATATGCTTTATTTTCATTTTGGAAGATGGCCACACAATGTGCCTTTTATTATCAACATACATAGCTAGCTACCAAAACACACCATGATTTTTCCATTAGCAACACAAAAGTGTGTCTGTGTTTAATAACTCACTACGTTCCAACATTTTCACTTAAGGTTAGCAGCTGCCTGGTCAGAACCTTGAGAGGGTGGAAAAAAGGAAAATGAACAATACTGCACACAGCAAGAAACAAAGTTAAGGAGTGATTTGTTTTTCCTTTCTTTCTTTCTTTCTTTCTTTCTTTCTTTCTTTCTTTCTTTCTTTCTTTCTTTGTTTTGATTAGTGTTCTGAGTGTAGGGAGCTTTTCTTTTTGAACTAAGTTAAATATAAGAGAAATTAGCAAAGTGGTGACTGCATTCCTTTGAGTGCACTAGCAGCACATTTTCTTATTACACCTAAAGAATCCTTATGAAAAAATGAAAGAAGATGAAACATTTTTGAACATGTTGGGAATCATCTTCACTACCCTACCATATCACAAACCAGACTGATATCAATTACCCCCTCATATCCTTCACCACAAAGCAATAGAGAAACATACAACAATATATTACAATACATATTCATTGTATTTCCCTCTAATGTTTGGATCCTTCATCTAGGCACTGTTTATTTTATATGATAGGCATAGTTTGGAAACACTTTATTTCATCTTAAACTTTGTTCCACAAAAAAAGCAGATTCAGCAACATCAAACACTTTTGCAATTCCTATCAGATTTGCCAAATTAATTTATTAAAAAATTAAAATCCTAAATAATTGAAATATTTCATTTAGACATTTTCTGAATTAAAGTTTTGATTTTTTTTAGTCCAAAATGAATTTTCATTGTAAACTTCCTTCCATTTTTCTTTTTAAAAATCAAAAACATTTTAAAATGATCAAAAACAAAATGAAATTCTGTAGACACAAAATATTTTAATAAAAATGATTTTTCCAATTTTCAGATTTTCCAAAAATTCTGACAAATTCATTTTCAATTTTACAGGAAACCTTTTTTTCAGGTTTGCAAGCAAATAAAAACAAATTCATTATTTTGCACATCTCTAATTGTGGATTAATTTATATTTTATTACAATGACATGAAAGGTCACAATAACAGCAAAAGTCTCTATTTAAAACATTTTCTTCTTTTTTTTCCTTTCTTTTCTCTGATCCCATTAATATTATGGTATCCCACTTCTAGAGTTCTTACTCTTTCATTTAATTTCTCTGATCTGTATTTGACATAGATAACACTACCATGAAAAGTAATATTTTATTTGCTGTTCAGACATATGCAGTTCACAGCATTGGACCACTATAAAATATATTTTATAAGTTATTATCCAAGAGGAATTTAGTTTAACCTTGACACTAAATACTCATTCTTGTTTATGTGCCATGTATCTGTGAATAAGGTTCATATGGCTTCTCTGACAGTTGTCTGGTACATTCTTTAAGACAGTGGGAAAGCAAAAGTAAAATACAATAGGTTGAATTTTCTGGTCTATCAAGGTCAGATTGCACCATGGAAATGGGGCAAAGTGAATTTAAAGCAGTGAGCTTGGCCTGGACAATTACCCTAAGAAATCTCCCTGTGTAGGAGGAATCTCTTTATACCACCTACAGCACCAGAGCTACTGCCCAACTCCACAAACTCCTGCACAGGGATTTTCCCAGAAGGGTAGGCAGAGGAAAGTTAAGGATAAGCAAGGAAGAGAGAAAGTGTGAGAGAGCATGTTGTGGTGGGAAGGGGGTATGTTCAGAGAGCAAAGGAGAGGGCATTTTGCAGAGCCTTAGTCTGCCTCACCTGATTCTCAATAGGTAAAAGGTTTCTGAGAATCAGAGAAGTGATCAGTTCCCTGTCACACTCTCCCCAATCCATCTCCACTGCACCCTGGAATCAAGCATGGTATTGGCAGGTTTTTGTAATGCTGATAGATTCCACATCACTAGGGATATGTCTACACTACAGACTTATTTTGAAATATCTTATTTCGAAATAGTTAATTCTAAATAAGTTATTTTGAAATAACACGTCTACACACAAAATGCATTTCGAAATAGCATCTTGCTATTTTAAAATAGCGCGTCCACACTGAGTGGAAGCTGAATAGCATTTAAGGCCGGCTGGAACCAGGTCCGGCAGGGCATCAGGTCAGGAGTTACTTTGTGTTGCTGCTGCCTGAGGCTATCTGAGGCCTGTGCTTAAAGGGACACCCCTGACCAGCCAGTTCTCAGGTTTTCCTGCTTGCTTGCCTACCTTGATGAGGGACAGCAAAGCATTTTGTTTCTGTGTGCTCTGGTTGCCCTCACTCGGGACAGCACAGCACTCTGCAACATGGAGCCAGAGCTGCCCCTGGGCACTCTGGTGCTTCTCTTGGACGCATTGCTATGAACCTGGCTGCACTTTCTGCAGGCTGCCATCTGGGAGGTCCATCGGGAGAGCTTCCACCCTGAGAAGCACTAAGAGCCTCTCTGGTCTGCCCCACTGGGGGCTTATGCCTCATTCCTCCCTCAAGTCCTTCCACTTAACCCTCCCTAACTCCCCTTCCTGATGTCAAATAAAATACATGTATTTTCATGAACACAAACTCTCTTTATTTAACAAAACTGGGAGGGGGGAATGAAACTCTGGTGAGACTGGGGAAAGGAGGCGGGAGAGGGGAGAAGAGAGGGTGAGAGAGGGGAAGGGGAAACCTGGGAGGAGGGAGCTGGAAGGGGGAAGCAAGGAGAAAAAGGGGGAGGGGAAGCTCAGGGCCAGGGTTGGGGGTATCGCTGGACCAATTTGAGTTTCATGCCAACCTGCTCCTGGGTTTGCATGTGGCCTTTGGTGGCCAGGCTGGCAGCTATCTGCCATAGACGGCTATGTTCCTCCGTCTAGTGCAGAGATCATGGATGTTGGGGGCATCCCCCCCAAACCTGAATAAGGTCCATGATCTCCACCCTGGACCAGGAAGGCGCCTGCCTTCTCCAGGCCCTGGCAGGCTCCTGGGGAGCGGTGGAGAGCTGGCTGCCAGTGGCTTGCTGGCTCATGTTTTGGGGCCACTGGGTCAGGAGCAGTGACTGCTGGCTCTGGGTTGCCAGGCTTGGAGTTGGTGAAGATAAATCTATGTATTAAGTATATTATTTCATATGACTTGGCATTGTGCCTCTCCCTATAACCTTGTAACTTTGTATTAGACCATATAACCTTGTAACTTTGTATTAGAACCTGAATCCATATAACCTTGTAAATTTGTATTAGAACCTTACAGAGAAAACTTGTAGAAAACTGAGTATATAGTTAAAGTGGTAAAAATGTCTTTTGCTAGGAGTAGTAGAATAAGATCTTCCCCCCACTCTCTTCCCCCCACTCTGTAATCATTTGCCCTGTTGAATGAATGAGGTGTGAATGAGTAAGACTTGGGAGCCAAGCACCTCCAGACAGCTACAACAGTTGAAGAGGGGGGTGGAAGCCAGACCCAAGGTGTCAAGTGGGCTCAAGAAAGAAGAGCAGACATATTGACGGCCTTGGGGATTAGAGGCAAGCACCTTCTTTGGAAAACACCCTCTCTGAACAGCATTGGGACAACACCCAGAGAGAAGCAGCACATAGGGACCAATGGACACAGACCCAGATTTTGAATCTGAGATAGATTTGCATAAAAGGGAAGCTGCTATAAAAGTGAGGTGTCTTGCAGAGGACCCCGGGTTTCGTCTTGTCACCATCGGAGCATCGATCCGGATCGGCAGAAGCCCGGCTCCACCCCTCCCCCATCTAACTCACCTGGCCAGTGAAGTTAAGGGGAGCAACTAGTTGGTAACAACAGCAAGACGGAGTGTGCTTGGGTGTGTGTGTGTGTGAGTGCATGAGTGACATATATATATATATATATATCATATGCATATGATAAGTATTGATTATTCTATGTGTGTTCAATAAATGTGGCGTGTTGCCTTATCCCCCTGAAAAAGATCCCGAGTACTTCTTTTAAGTACAACACTGGCACAGGCACTGTGGCCAGAGTCAACCCCTTTAAGGACTCCGGGGAAGGGGGAGGAAGAGGAGTGTTCTTGGTTGAGGCTGGAGTGGCCACCAGGGCACCCTGGGAAGGCTGGAGGCCCCCTATTTCAATATAAGTGTCTACACAGCACTTATTTCGAAATAGCTATTTTGAATTTGGCATTATTCCTCGTAGAATGAGGTTTACCAAATTTGAAATAAGTGCTCCGCTATTTCAAATTAATTTCAAAATAGCGATTTGGCTGTGTAGATGCTAGTAAAGTTATTTCGAAATAAGGGCTGTTATTTCAAAATAACTTTGCTGTGTAGACATACCCTAGCTGATTATCAACCAGTAAGATGAAGAAACCATAGCCTCAGAAATCCAAATACACAGCATACATGGTTACCCTTACCATGCCTCCTCACTGTGCAAGGAAGCAGTGATCATCTCCCACAGTGCCGCTGGCCCCATACCAAAAATCAGTACTGAGTTTCATCACGAGCCAGAAACACATAGTAAATATGAAGAACATAATGGAATAACACACCAGAAACCATCCATATCGCCAAAGTACACATACAGCCAAATGCTGTTCATCTAACCCACACAGCTAGTCTTCCTGAAGTCAATGGAACTATTCATAGGCGCTTAAGGCAAGTATGATTTGGCATTGTCCATCCTATATATAAACTGTGATTTTCAACAGCAGAAATGGGTTATTTTTATACTGTAAATCATAATACTAACAATAATTCTTTGCATATATGCTCTATAATGTGATGTTCTGATTATTGTATGTATATATAATGAATACACAGACTTCAATTTATCATTATTACTACATTTATCAAACAATCTTTCAGTCATCATAGTCAGCAACATTATTATTATTGATTTATCAGAGCCTAACTTAAGAAAGCATACATTTCAGAATACAATGAGAAAAGAAAAGAAAAGAAAAGAAAAGAAAAGAAAAGAAAAGAAAAATGGGAGAGAATAATTAGAGAAACTCCTTACTGACACTGCTCAGTTGTTCCAACTATAAAATATATTAATATAAACCCAGTCCATCTATTTTTGTAATCAACAAACCATCCTTTTTTAGACCCAACTCTACCCCTTTGCTCAAAGACAGAGGAAACATCAACTGAGCAGGAGAGCTGTGGAAGGGATTGGCTGAGATGCTACTCTTCACTTCAGCCAGGTGACAGGATGTATTTTTGTTACTATTATTTATTATTCACATTATTAAGGGTAAGGATAAGTGAGGAAGAGAGAGAGTGAGAGGGAGCATGTTGTGATGGGAAGGGGGTATGTCAGGGGAGCAGAGGGAACTGTACTGCCTAGGAACCCCAGTCAAGGACTAGGACTACATTGTGATTAGCATTTTACAAACACAGAACAAAACCAGTCCCTGCCCCCAAAGACCTTACAATCTAAATATAAGCAAGAGACATCAGGTACAAATGGATTTGGGAGTTCATATAAGGAAATAATAGAACAACATTGATCAGTGTGATACGCTGGCCTCAACACACCAGCAATCTAACTGTTATCCAGGCTTTTATTGTAGGCCTTGTGCCAAAGGAGAGTTTAAGAAAGGATGATAAGGGAGTGAAGCAGATTTTTACAGGGAATTGAGGGGCAGCATGGGGAAAAAGCACAAAGGTACTTGTCTGAAAATATAACAAGTGGGAGACGGAGGCTAACATCAGGGGATGATTGTAGTAGTGGACCTCTCTATACTGAATTGCTAGATAGGGTAGGTAGGTAGGTAGGTCATAAAGTGTCTTGAAAGTGAAGACAAGTATCTTATATTTGATTTGATAGAGAAGAGAGATCTGAACCCCTCCGGGCTGAGATCAGCCCTTCTAGGCTATGTCTACACTGGTGAGTTATTGCGCAAGAATATATTGTGCAAGTATACTTGCGCATGATCTCTTGCGCAAGCAAATGTCCACACTGGCCAGAACCACATTGTAAGAATGCTGAGCTCCTGCACAAGAAAGCGTCCACACTGGTGGGAAGCCCTTGTGCAAGAACGTGTCTCCGGAAGAAATTTGGCCATGTCAAGAAGTCACCAGCAGCGTCTGTGGGCATGCGCCGGACCCCCACTGGGAAATGTGCTTAAAGGGACTCCTGGACGGCCGTTTCCCTGTGGCTGCGTGCTCAGGCACACCTTTCGAGGGAGCGAGAGTCACAGCCGTGCCTGTCACCTCTGTTCCTGGCAAGTGCCCCAGGGCACCCTCGCTGCCACCTTCACAGCCATGGAGCCGGAGGAGGACCCCAGCCAAAAATGTCCCCTCATGGCCATTATAGAGGCTCTGGAGCTCCTCCACCAGGGAGCCACAGTGCTCCAGCAGGAGCTGGAGATTGGGCAGCACATGCAGGACCTCGCCACAGCTGCAGCTGGGCTCGGGCACCCGCACCTCACCACCGACAGGCGCCTCTGGAGCTACGACACCAGTGGGGACTGGTGGGAGTGCCTAGTGCTGGGACAATGGGATGACCAGCAATGGGTGCAGAACTTCCGGATGCACAGGGGGACATTCCATGAGCTCTGCACCTGGCTCATCCCTGCACTCCGGAGGCAGGACACCCACCTGCGCCCTGCCATCCCCGTGGAGAAGAGGGTTGCGATCGCCCTATGGAAACTGGCCACCCCAGACAGCTACCGCTCCATGGGGAACCAGTTCGGGGTGGGCAGGTCCACCGTCGGCGCGGTCGTCCGGCAGGTAAGGCCCCCGGGGGAACACAGGCTTGCCCGGGGGAGAAGGGGTCAGTCCTGGGAGGGGAGGCTGTAGGGGGTTGGGGAAGCCCCACAGCTGGGGGGGTCATGCTGTTCCTCCGCACACAGCTCCGCTGGTGGGAGAAACCCCCAGGGGCAGAGGGCCCTGGCCTGCATGGGAGGAGCCATCAAAGGGGGGGGGCAGCACATCCCAAGGGCCCATGTACCTACTGTGTCTCATTCCTTGCAGCCCCTGTGTTCTCATGTGCCCCTCTGCAGGTCGTCCGCGCCATCAATGATGTACTGCTCCAGAGGGTCATCCGCCCTCGTGACCTGGATGCCACCATCGCCGGCTTCACTAGCCTGGGGTTCCTGAACTGCAGGGGAGCCATGGACGGGACCCGCATACCCATCCGGGCGATGGAGCACCAAGCGGCCCAGTTCATTAACTGGAAGGGCTATTGCTCGGTGGTGCTCCAAGCGCTTGTGGACCACCAAGGCTGGTTCATGGACATATATGTGGGGTGGTCTGGCAGGGCCCATGATGCCCGAATCTTCTGGCACTCAGGCCTGTGTCACAGGCTGGAGGCGGGCACCTACTTCCCCCAGCAGGACTTCAGCATTGGGGCAGTCAGGATGCCGGTCTACATCATGGCGGATGCGGCCTACTCCCTGATGGCCTGTCTGATGTGGCCATACACAGGCCGACTGGACCACAGCCAGGCCACCTTCAATGCCCACCTGGACCGGGCCCGCAGCCCCATTGAGTGCGCCTTCGGGTGTCTGAAGGCACGCTTCAGGTGCCTCCTGACCCGCCTGGACATGGAGGTGCAGCATGTCCCGGAGGTCACTGCAGCATGCTGTGTGCTGCATAACATTATTGAGGGGAAGGGGGAGGCCTTCCTCCCGGGATGGATGGCTGGTGAGGGACAGGCCTACCAGCAGCCCCTGATGGCTGCCACCCGACAGGCGAACCATGACGGGGTGCGGGTCCGGGAAGCCCTCCGGGTGATGATGGACTGGGCCCCACAGTAGGCTGCGCCTATGCCTCCAAGCGCAGGGTTCTCTCCATGCTTCCACCTCCCACTCCCATCACCACTCCTTCTCGCCACTCTTCCTTCACCTCCCAATAAATAGCATGTACTGAGTTAGGAAAAGGCACTTTTATTTACAAAGGGAAGGGGGTGGACTGTGGGGAGGAGGGGGGGTCTGAACTGGGAGGGCCTCATGGGTGGGAAGGGAGGCTTCTCCCTCCCCCACGGGTGTGCAGGCACCGGTGCCCCTCGTGCTGGGTTGGGGCAGGCTGCACCAGGGGGGACCTCAGGAGGGGGCATGGGCAATGCAGGGGGAGAAGCGGGGGGAAAGCTGGGGGTAGCAGAGGTGGGCCTGGCAGCATTGGGCTGCTGCAGAGGACCCATTCGCTCTGCGATTGTGCCCAGGATAGCACACACACTGTCATAGCGCTCCAGGTACTGGCCCCACACCCATTCCCGCCACTCCGCATCTGCAAGGATCTTTTCTGTGAGAGTGCACTCCATGCGCTCAATTGTGCAGACATGGTGGCAGAGCAGGTGGTGGCAATCCTGGGAGGGCTGCGACGGGCCCTGGATCGTTGGCACCGGTGGGGTGGGGCTGGAAGGTCCCTCGCTGGCAGGGGGTCCCACTGCAGGAGAAGCAGAGGAGAGCAACATGGTCAGTGAGCCCTGCCCCGTGGTGTTCCGGGTGCCCCATGCCCTCCTCCCAGCATGTCACGTGCCACGATGCCCAGGGACAGGTGTGGCTGGCGAGGGGGAATTCCCCTGGGGCAGTGGGAGGGGGAGTCCCAAGGTGGCCCTGGAGCCCCCAGGGGGGCCACATGTGCTGGGGGGGCCTGTTGTGCCTTCCCTTGGGGAAGGCACAGTGTCCCAGAGGTGGCCATGGATGCGTGCTGTGTGCAGCACCCTTTAGGCTGTGTGGGGTCAGGCCTGCAACCTTGGGGCTGGCCTACTCCTGGCCAGACCTCCCCCCCCAGGTCTGGTGGTGCAGAATCCCTGGGCTCCCAGGCGTGTGCTGGGGCTAGCTGCCGCTTCTGTGTGCCACTTGGTCTGGCTGCACGTAGGGTTGCCAGATGGTTTCAACAAAAATACCGAACACACTTGACATTACATGACAATCTACATTACATCTTAGTTAGAAAATACTGGACATTTATATTTTCTCATTTATATCCTCTCAATTTGTTTCCCGAACAGAAAGCTCAAATACTGGACTGTCTGGTTCAAAACTGGACACCTGGCAACCCTAGCTGCACAAGGTTGCACGTGCTGCATGCCTCTGCACAGCATGTGGCCAGGCTGTGCCATGTGCCGCTACCTCTCCCCCAGCCTGTGGCCCCCACTGCTCCCAGCACATTTGCGAATCGTAGCCACTGCACTCAATAGACGATCCCTCGCTAGCTTCTGAGGATGCACGGGACACGTCCTGACTGCTGCTGGGCCAGGGTGGTGGGTCTGGCTGCTGTCCTCTGCCACCTCCTCCTTCTCCTCCTCGTCCATGGACCGGTCGCCCTCCTCCTCCTCCTCCGGTTCCCTGGGTCGTACCACTGGGGTGGCCACCGCTGAGTCCACCTGGGCCAGCAGGGGACTGGCCCCTGTGTCCCCCAGAATGTGTTGCAGGCGGTGGTAATGGGGACAGGCTGTGGCTATGCCGCCCCCACGCTCACTGGCCTGCACATAGGTGAGGCGCAGGTCCTTCACCTTGGCCCGGACCTGTTCCAGGGTCCGGGCCAGGTGTCCCTGTACGGCCAGTGCCTGGGCCATCCGGGAGAAGATCTGGGCATTTCTCCTCCTGGACTTGGGGTCCTGGAGGACCTCCTCCTTTCCCCAGAGGTCCAGGAGGGCATTCACCTCAGCGGTGCTCCAGGATGGAGCCCGCCGCTTGGTGCCCCTGTGGGCCTGCTGGGTGCTCTGGGGTGGCTCCTCGGTGGGGTCTGAGGGACCTGGCTGAGGCTGGGCAGCTGCCATTGCTCTCCCTGGCTGCTACCCAGGCCGCACGTGGCACACGGCTGTGCTGCGTGCCTATGCCTTTAAGGGGAGGGCCAACTAGGGGGAACCAACGAGTGGTGATTGCCCATACGGAGTGATGGAGAGGCCACCTGTGTTTTTTACTGGAGGCCAATTCTTGCTCAAGTACACGTTTGCCGAATGTCCACACTGCCCTCTTGCGCAAGAGTGCCTGCGCAAGAGAGCTTACACCTGATAGAAAACAGCGTAGCTCTTGTGCAAGGAGCCATCTCTTACCACGCCGTACTGTAAATTTCCTTACGCAAGAGCGGGTGGGCAGTGTAGACGCTCTGTGGATTCTTGCGCAAGAATGGCCGTTCTTGCGCAATAACCTGCCAGTGTAGACATAGCCCTAGAGTGCCTAAAAATGTCCCCCTTTCAAGTGATATAATGAATAAATCAACAAGAATGGGCAAAAATAAAATATGTTTTAATCTCCTGCACAGGGTGACTGGCCCCTTTAAGAGAAAATGGGGTAGTTCATCTTTGGCTCATTAGCTGCCTCCAAATAGGGCTAGATGGCGAATATCTAATCACTGGAGCAGAGCCCCGGCCGGCAGGTGCAGTGGAGCAGAGCTGAGCTCCAGCCGGCTGGTAGTGGACCCCTGACAGGCTGAAAGCTGGCAGCAGAGCTCCTAGGGAATGGAGCAGTGGCAGGCCTGGGAATTGGAGGAGTTGGTACTCCAGGGGCTAGTGACCAGGCATGGAGGGGCTGGCACCCCCATGGTTCAGCAAATTCCCTGGTTAGGGCCTAGTCAGTTCCCATGGGTGCCAGAGCAGGGAGGTTCAACCTGTATTATCAATGCAAAGCACACAGAGAAGGGCAACAAAAATGATTAACGGACTTCAACAGTTTTTAGATATTTCACTTTAAAAAAGAGATGACTTAGAGGGGATATGATAGAAGTCTATAAAGTCTTGACTAGTATGGAGAAAGTAAATACAGAAATGTTATTTGCTCCTTCATATAACACAAGAAGCAGGGGTCATGCAGGGAAATTAATGGGCAGCAGTTTTAAAGTAAACAAAAGGAAATACTTCTTCACACAATGCATAGTTAAACTGTGGAACTCATTGCCAAGGATGGTGTGAAGGCCAAAATTTTTACTGTGTTAAAAAAAGAAGCAGATAAGTTCATGAAGAATAGATCCATCAATGGCTCTTAGCCAGGATGGTCGGGGATGCAATGCCATGCCCTGAGTGCCCAGATGCTCAGTCACTTGATCACCCAATGATTGCCTGTGCTGTTCACTCCCTCAGAAGCTCCTAGTAGTCTGAAGATAGGATAGATGGACCATTGTTCTGACCTACTATGACCATTCTTATGGTATTATATAAGCTGAATTATTTTCCTGAGTATCATTTCCAGGAAAAGTCAGCATAAATTATTTTGGAGCTGTGAGCCAGCTGTGTAAAAAAAAGACAAATTGACTTGAATCTCACCCAGAAATAACAAAATTTATAGGAGCTTCTTGGCATTTAAAAACATTTATATACAACCCTATCACACAATTGTTGCTGTGATAGCTTAACACTTCATAAAACTTACAAAATACACAATCTTACATAGCATTTGTTTTCTTATTGTTTCTGTACAATACTTTTACTATTTAAACTTATCTTTGTAAAAATCTGTTGTACACATGCCACATTCAGAGTCTTCTTTGAGACCCCACCTATATCTCCAAGCTTCTTCTAGCTAGCGTTCCTACATTCCAAGTCTCAGCCTACTCTGCATGCTCACTCACTCGCTTTTACTATAGCTGCTCTTGCCCAGTTAAAACAGTCAGGCAAGGATGCTGTATGCAACTTGCAGGGAATACCCTAGCCCTCTGAGGGACATTTGACATGGACATCAGTTTACATGAGCATATCTATTGGACAAGCTTTACAGGTTGGCTGTCCAACCTGTCACAGTAATTATCAGCCAGTTAAGCAGAAATCATATGCTATGAAAATACCAGACAAGATTATTGAAAAGCATCTGTGTGTAACATTTGAAATTTGGAAGACTGTGTGTGGATTTATGCCAGGAGGGAAGACAATTGAGACGATATTTGCACTATAAATCCTCATGGATAAGTTTAAAGGAAAGAGACTGCAAGAGGGTATGGTCTTTGTCAACTTGGAAAAGGTGCAAGTTCTTGTACCAAGAGAATTATTTCCATGAGGTTTGCAATAGAGAGGTCTTTCAGAAGGAGATGTCCATTTTACTCAGGATCAGGCCCACTGACTGTGATGGCAAAGTGGGCAACTGCCTCAAGGCCTGGTGATTCAAAAGGGCCTGGGACTCTCAGCTGCCATCACCACTATTGCCACAGTGGTAGTGGCCTAAGCCCCAGGCCTTTAAATTGCTGATGCAGTGCCAGGTGGTGCACTCTAGGTGGGTCTGAGGGCTGGTCCGGGGAGGGGAGCTACGGCACACTCTGGGCAGGAGCACGGAGCCACCCCCTCACACCTTGCCCAGTTGTGAGCAGTCAGGACTGCGAGTGAACATTGGTAAGACCCAGACTTTGATAAATAAAGAAAAGGACCCACAACAAGGGATATCACAAGGAGACAGCTTAGAAAAGTAAAAGAATGTAAAGGGTTGCTGGCAATGGTGTCCTCAGTAATGTCCGTCATAGTGCCAAAGCTGTGTGGTGCAAATGGCGGGGCTGATCCTAGTTCTTCTTGAATTAAGATGCTAACAAAGTTAAAAGGTAGATTCTAGGAAATTTGAATTTGATCCAACCTAGTATACAGCACAGAGACGTGGCCAGCTGCCAGAATAGGAATCTGAATGCTCTCCACTGTGGAAATGAAGATGCTGAGATGCTCAAATGGTTGGATTCTTCTTGACAGGAAACAAAATGAGAAGCTTACGTGAGTTACTCCAACTGAAGACAAAAGGCAGGAGACCAGCCATACTGGCATTGGCATGTCCAGCAGAGATTTGAGAGTTATATAGGTAAATGCAGCTTTGCAACAATTGTGGACAGAAGGCAATCAAGTGGAGGCCAAAGACTCAAAACATGGGCCAATTATCAGTTCTTAGGGTGTGTCTAGACTACAAGGTTTTGCATACAAAAGTGGACAAAACTATACCTGCATCTACACTACTGCCGAGTTCTGTCGACAGTAAGTTGACAGAACGCAGCAGTTTTGTCGACGGCGGTAAACATCATTCTACGAAGAATAACACCTTTTTTCGACAGAGTTATCCACACTGTGCTTTTTCAAAAGAGAGCGTCTAGACTATCAAAAAAGCGGCTTGCTTTGTCGACAGAACTGGCTGTAGTCTAGACGCTCTTTTTCAACAGAGGCTTTGTCGACAGTATCTGTCGACAAAGCCTCTGTTGAAAAAAGCCTGTAGTCTAGACGTATCCTTAAGGAGACTAATTTTCAAGACCACCAGGTGCACTTTTACGACTTTTAGAAGACGGCTGTAAAGTTGCCAGCCCTGAATACAGCAGAGGCAAGAAAGATATTTAGAAAGATCTTCTATCAGTTTAAAAAATTAAATATTCATACACCTTAACTGTTTTAGAAAAAGGATTTAACTTTGTCCAAATTCTGTTCTCAAGTACAATTCTTGGGTATCTCTGTTACCTTCAGTGGCCCCATCTGTCTATTCATTGAATATTTTTGATGTAAAAGAGAAAATCCTGCAGGAGAGCTACTGCTTTTGAAATATATTATTTTGTATTCATTTGTAGATTATTGTATATTTATTCAGCGCTTTACAAACAGGGCACATTCCTGACAGCAAGGAATTCCAGCCTGATTTTCTGATTAAAGAGTCTCAAATAAATTAAGATAAACTTTGAATAAGCATGTAGGAATTTGGAATAGACTTCCAAAACCACTGTGGTTTGTCCATCACTGGAAATAATAGTAAGAAACATCTTAAAACATTACACTGGGGTTGAAACACGTGACTTCTATTTACTTTAATGGGCATCATATATTCAAAAACCAGAAGAATTCTTAGGACATAAAGAGAACCATTTACTATAAAGAGAACCTTTTTGCACTAGGTTGAGAAGTAACAATTCTTACCTGTTTTGATTATGATTTGATTATTTGCAATACAGGCACTGCCAGGAATATGGTTATTGAGTACTAAATATGATTATGGAGAATGTTGAATAAAAAGTAAATGTAGAGCCTTTGACACCCTGCAGCTGCTCCAGTATTCGTCCTTCTTGTACAAATATTACGATGTTTTGTACAAGGTCAGGTTAAAAATGATGCATTATAAATCCCATTAATTCCTTGAAATATGAACTCCACTTTCCAGAGTGAGGCAGTGTAGCCTACGGGAGAAAGAGTTGTACTATGACTCAGGATTCCTGGCTCTGTCACTGGCCTGCTGGTGACCTTGGGCAAGTCACTTCCCTCTCTATGCCTCAGTTTCCCCACCTGTAAAATGGGACTAAAATGAAATGATAATATGCTTTGATATCATTGAATGAAAAAAGCCACATTAAGAACCAGGGATGATGGTGCAGACTGAGAACAGTTTATGCCTTCATATCACATCACTTCCCAATTCCATGAAAATGAGAGGGAGTATGACCTAGTGGATAGAATACTGGAATGGAAATCAAGAGACCTTGGTTGTTCCCAGTTGTGTCACTGGTGGTCTGGGTGAGCTTGGCCACATCACTCCCCTGCTTTCTGCCTTGGTTTCTCCATCTGCAAGATGGGAATCATGATACTGATTTCCTTTGAGATCTGGAGATGAAGTGAGCTGTATAACACACTGGTTACAATGATACTGTTTCTCAAGTTAGCTTTGACAACTTGATCAAAACTAGCTTTAGTATGCCTGCATGTGCTTCATTTATAGCCCTTACTTTTCGGAGTCTGACAGTTCAAGAAAACGACAGGCATCGATCATTTATTGCCAAACAATTTTTTTGCCACCTAAGATTAATTAGTTCTTCCTTCTTTCCCCACTCAAGGAATGATGATGAATGCTGAACTATGAATAGAATGGGATACAGCAATATTTGAGAAGGAAATATATTGGCATTCTTGACAGGTATATCAAGAAGCAAATGACCCAGCACAGGAATGCTTTAGTAATTTTGCTTGTTTTTGCCATATGGCGTCACTGAGGCCTCATAAAAGAGTCTATATCTTGGATACATATCCCATCCCTTCCATTGGTAGAGTTTTGGAGAGCATTTAGGAGAGCTTTGGGGTACTATGTGCATGTGTGCTATATAAAAATTAAAAGAATGAAATAAATTGAGAGAAGTGAGATAATAAACTTAGAAAAGAAGAAAGGCTTTATTTTTCTCCAAGCATGGGAATTGGTAGATGTTTTCTTTTTCCATTTTCAGCCTTCTACACATCTGCTACCTGAGGGCTATTTGTTCGAAACTAATTAAGACTTTTAATATAGTGTTTATGATTAATTATGATGGGAAATAGTAGAATAAAAATAGCACTATGGACTTTAATATTTGTCAATGTAATTAGTGTCTATCACCCTGCAAACACTTAACTGTGTGCCCAACTTTATTCATGCGAGTAATTACATTGAAGTCAAGTGAAGTATCCCAATCAAATTCTTTTCTGATTCCTCTCCTGATTTTCTGCAAAGCTGTTTTCACTGTTATGAGGATTGATCCTGTAGTCCAGGTTCTCAGGCACAATTCCTTGGAAGTCAATACAGCTACTTGCAGGAGCAATGGAGTCCTGGATATAGCCCAAAGTAACTGATTGTACAGGTTTTGTAAGTTTGGAAACACCATTTCTGACAAATGACAAAATTAAATGTAAAAAGTTGAAAAACTAGTCAGTCTAAAAGGGTTAAGAAATTTAGAAGTAGTCAGTTTTGCATGGCATTAATGCATTCCAGGCACACTCGTGGACACAAGCAGTTGTGTAAAGATCATAAATGTCTAGCTGCAAAGGAAAACAGAAAAGTCTGAAGTGTTGCCCCAGAGTTAATTCAAATTATACTTAGGTAGATACTAAAACATAATAGGAAATAAGCTACCAAATCCCAGTCATTTGAACCAACAATGAAGATAGATTTTGGTTCATTTAAAATATGACCCTTGGTCAGGCCTCTGGCAAGAGCTGTTACCTGGCTAAGATTTGCTATAAACAGGCATCAGACATTCTTTGCAGATGTACTACAAAATTCCTCATGACCCTACGCAGTAGATCTGTTTGTCTTGCAAACCTTAGCAGGAGACTAAAAATTCTCAAACAGAACTAAATGAGACATCAGAATATTCCAGCCTTTCTAATTAACTCTCGGAGCACCAAAGACTACATAGGTCGGTGGAATGACTGCACATAAAACACAGGGGCAGCCAGTCACATTTCCTTTTAAGAGAAAATGTTATAGCTCACACATGAGACAACATATATAATTATAGCTAATATAGCAGCACAGGATTTGTACACCTGTAGTCCTGGGTTATGGAGCTCAATCTTCCAGGCAATCTCCTGTTCATATAAATATCCATATACAGGTTGAAGGTCACCTGTCCAGGACTCTCTGGTCCAGCAACATCCGTTGTCCCTCAGGACCACAGACATTGCTGGACCCCCTGGAGCCCCTGGACCAGAGGGCTGGGTGGACACAGGGTTGGCTGCAGCAGCCCTGGGACAGCAGAGCCATAACAGCCCTGGAACAGCAGAGCCCCAGTGGCTCCAGAGCAGCAGATCCATGGCCAGGGCTGCTGTCAGGGAGGTCGAACCTATATTATGAGGGGGAATATGCTGCAGTTAAAGAAAATGAGAGATAGGGAAGGGATGGATGTGAGAGAACAAGAAAATGTGTTAGTCTCATTGTTAATGTTTTAGTCTTATTGTTTAAGTCTTATAGGCCATACCAAGTGCTTCGGGCAGTTTACATTCATCACTATGGTTCATTTGATTGTATTCTTGCCTGTGAACCAGACAGTTTTGTTTTCCAGTCCTACATCAGGACTTTGCTATATATTCTGGACAGTTTGAATATGGCGGGGAAGCAACTGCACTAGTAGGGTATGTCTACACTAGCCCCCTAGTTCGAACTAGGGAGGCTAATGTAGGCATTCGAACTTGCAAATGAAGCCCGGGATTTAAATATCCCGGGCTTTATTTGCATCTTCCCGTCCGGGCACCATTTTTAAATCCCCTTAGTCCGAACTAACTGCCCGCGGCTACACGCGGCAGTCAAAACGTTAACTTGAACTAAGTCCTTAGTTCGAGTTAACTGTTACATCTCGTGGAATGATAGCAAAAGATAATTGTTTTCACTGGCCTCTGGTTATAACAGATTCTTATGTCCAAAATAGACGTAAGAGTTTGGTGAACTCTTTTGGTGAAGGATTTGCTTCATTTGATTACATAGTCACTGCATTACTAGCAGTAGCAGGCTGGTCTATTCATTTAAGGGACTACAGAGCAGCAAGTTCTGCTGCTCAACTAGGCAGGCAAGCTCACCCTTAGCCACTCTATCTTATGGTCCCCCTGTAGGTAGGGAAGGGCCATGACCTTTGAGCTACCAGAATATCAGCTCAGGGCAGGATTTTATTATTTTTCCATATGTGTTGTGATTGTAAAAGAATAATCAAAGAGCCTGCATAGAAGGCTACAACAGAGTTGGACAGACCTGAGTTTTGTAAGAGAGAGGTATAAGATGCACAATTTGGGTATGTCTACACAGCAAAGTAATTTCTAAGGTATCCCGAAATAGCTACCCCACATCTTTTGAACGTGTCCACTATTTCAAAATATAGCAGACACGCTATTTTGCCATCCCTGTAAATCTCATTGTGCAAGGAGTAAGGGATGGCTTGAAATAGCACTGTATTTTGAAATAGCACTGTATTTTGTGTAGACAGCGCCAAATGACGAAATAAGCTATTTCGAGTTTAATATGCAGTGTAGATGCACCCTTTGTGTTTGAATCAAAAGTATGCTATAGTGCAGTGGTGTTCAGAGCTAGAGTTCCCATTTCATCCATTATTGAAATACAGACTAACTGCAACTTTTTCACATCTCACTTATATGAGAAAATCAGGAGAACAATGAAGTCAAAGATGTTTTGCCATGTAATATTGCAGTGAATAAGATTAGAATTAGGCCAATTATTTATAATAATTGTTAATAATTAACTCTTGCATTGCAATTTTCCTCTTTACAGTACTTATTAGCTAACCAATGTTCCCCACATCTTTGTGGGATAGATAAGAATTATTATCCCTAGTTTATAAAAAGATTGATGCAGAGAAGTTAAGTTACCAACAAATGCAGAGGAAGATGGTGTCAAACTGTAAAATTCTGTTGTCAGATATTACTCATAGAATACTAGAACTGGAAGGGACCTTGAGAGGTCATCGAGTCCAGTCCCCTGCCCTCATCTTGTCTCCCCTTCATCTATGCTATATCATTCATCCCATATTATTGTAAATGTCTTGCTTTGCTATTCTTTGTGTTCTATCTATGACCATTTATTCTGTATTGTGTCTCGCATTTGTGTATGTGAAGGGTGAAAAATTTGCTTGCACATCACATATCCTTATAGAACAGAATCTCGGAAGGGTTATTTCTACTGATTTTTACAGATTTAAAAACACCTTCACAAAAGTGCAACATACGTATTTATTTTGATTTTTTTTAAACTAATACATTTCATATCTGTTTCTGAGGATTCTACCTCCATGCTAATAAACTAGCTGATTATATCAATTAGAAGGTGCCGTTTACCTGACGCTTGTCTTTCACACTCCATGGTTCTGAGTATGTATATATAATATACCTCTGTACTTTTTCTATGGCTTTTATTGCTACTGTATGTGAGTCATCTAATTTAAAACAGACTTGCTGCTGTTTTCAACTATAATGTAGTAGTGGACTCAGTCTATGAGATAGAAATGACTTCTCAAAATGTGATATTGTGATACTAGACATTCCAACCAGGCCGTCACAGACAGGAATGTGCATTTGTCTGGGCAAGCATGATATACCCAGGGGTGCTTAGTGCTAATAATGACAGCATGGGTCTTCTGAATTCCATTTTTTTTATATCAACAGAAATGGGCATTTTTAAAGAAAAGCAGCAACTGGATTAGCATGGCTCTGTGACTGCAGTGTAAACAGCTGCATTTCCCACTGTGCAAACACTGGAAAAAGTCCTCAAAGCAATAGTGGAAACAAGAATAAAAAATCCAAAGCATAGAAACCCTTGGAGTCCTGCTCTACTGTACAATTCAAGAGAGATCTCTAACTGTTTCTCATAAATTACGCATCGACTAGCAGGGGGTAACTCCTACTGAAACAACCTTTCTGATGTCAGAAACTAAGAACGCTCTCACCCCTGCACTAACTCGTGATGTTTGATAGTCTCAGTTATGAAAGTGCAGTCAGCAAAACCCCAAATCTTTCTTTAAAGGCTTTTAAATTAAAAATTAAAAATTCTCTCCCAATTTCCAGCCCCACTTCTATTTCCCAATATAAGGCAGGAACTGGAGTGTGTTTCTCTGACTGTGTCAAGCACCAGGCCTCAGAGTTGCCACAGGAAGTTGACAGATAGAGACCAACCAGCTAAGCTGGAACTGTGCCTATGAGGAAGTGAGATTTTTCCTCTCCTCTCAGGAATCAGTTTGGAGGGTTCCAGACCTAGGGACATAAGAGCGACTTGGAGAGGAAGACATCTGAACTAGAGTACATTTACAAGTTCAATACTATCAACTAAGGCTGGAATAAAGATCTTAACTGGTTAATGCACTATGAAGACAATTTTCCTGCCTTTGATATTTGCATTTCCACAACAAACACTCTGAAATAAGGCACATTCCCCAACCCGTCTTAATTAGCTTCATTAATACTTGTCCTATAATTGACTGGTAACTTCTTTAGCTGTTATATATTCTCTGAATTCTGTAATTTCCTCTTCAACTCATCTGATGAAGTGGGTTTTACCCACCAAAGCTCATGACCTAATACATTTGTCAGTGTCTGAAGTGCCACCCGGACCAGTGTTCCCTCTAAGCTGCAGGGCAGCACAGCTTCCCAGGTGATTAATCAGCTCCTCACAGTCAGTCAGCTCTGTGCACAGAGCCCTGAGCCTCTGACTGGGCAGGGCTGATTAATCACCTGTGAAGCTGTGCTGCCCTGCAGCTTAGAGGGAACACTGTACAGGACTCCTTGTTTTTATGGAGAGGAAGCTCCTGCCAGATTAGAGGTGCAACCTGTACCTTTTTCTGAGCAACAACTTCCCCCGGCCTGCGATAACTGCAGAAGGCCTCATGTTGACACTCCTCCATGGAGGTGCACATAAAAGTCTCCAATTATCACTGCCAGGAACAGGAATAACTAAGCCAGGACTTTTTCAGCATCTGTGGGCAGTGGAAGGATTCACTTCTTGAAGTAGAGCAGACCTAATATGTGGAAAGACATTTTCCTTGATATCCCAGATAGGCTGCAGCCATTGGTGAAAGAAGAAAGAGGCACCAGTCCCGGCTCATGCAGTGCTCTCACTATCTGGTAGGGCTGCTGACTCACTCCTCAGCTCTGTTTCCCAGCAACCTGGTTGTTTGGTTTGTGGGGGATTTCACTCACTTGGAGGTATGGTTCTGCTGCCTGACAGCTCCCTGCCACTGTTCTGATGGACCCTGCTGCTTATGACAATTTCTGAAAAGGTTATAGACCCTACCTCAAGGCAAAAAGTAGAGTTGGAGAGGCAATCAAGAGTGGTGCTCTAATTCAAGAGTTACAATATTATTTTATTACAGCCTGACATTGGATGTGTCAGATAGGAGGTTAAAATAGAAAAATGTGATTGGGGACAAAAATAACACACAGATTTGTGTCCATTTTATCACTAATCAAATATTAATTTCTAATGAAATGCATTTAGTTTTTTATATAGAATAATTTTACTGTTAATTGGCTTGAAAATGCAAGAAGCAAATGGAGAATTCACATTATTTATTTTTACCATGTAGTAAGTCATCAGCCTCACAGAATCTAGTAAATGGTGGTTTAGATCAGTTGTTCTCATCCTTTTCTATACTGGTACTCTTCAGGTTACCCATCCCACCCACCCAGAAACTAGACAGGATTCTCCACCCAATTAACAACGGCAGGATAGGCTAAATCCTCAGCAGTGCTTGTAAGCCTCATGTCAAAAATGCACCGTTTAGATAGTACATCCACATTGACACAGATCTTGCCCATGACTTTGACTCTTCTTTGGCCTGTGTTTATAATTCCTTTGCATATGCACTATTGCAGACCAACCCTCTGAGAAACACACCTCCATCGTATTAAATAGTGCAGACTCTCCATAAAGTCTCATACCTCCTGCCACTCTTCTATAATGAAACACCACACCATACCTGCTGTCGGTGGGAAGCCTGGAGGGAAGGATTAGACTTGCAATAAACAAAAATAATATGTAAAGTGGATCTTTTAAGATGAAGAAGCTGAAAACTTCCTCATATCTGCAAGTCTATTGTGTGTCAGATTTGTTTTGATAGCTTAATAATTTAACTCCATAGGGTATGTCAGGTTAACTATGCATTTGAGTAATGTAACAATAATTCAGTCTTATCCAATAATACTTGACAATGTAATTTATTGTGTTTTGAAGATGGGTGATCTGATTGTATGTGAAGATGAGGATGAGGACAAGAGGTAGCTGCAAAATGAATACAGTCTTTTTTAGTAAAGTTTAGACTTAGTAACTTTTTGGTTTGCGTTTTTACATTGATCAATAGTCGATGGTTGTTTGAAAGCACGTTCTGTGCAGTAGCTAATTTGTTAACTGTTCCTTGATAATAACATAATTTTTCATTCTTTTGTGTTTTTGTTAAATATGTCACACATAGATTTTAGCCCATTTTTTTAAAAAAGTTAGATTTGTAATTGGTTGCTAAATAAATGCATTCATTGTTCATGGCTGGATATGCAAATTAAATCATTGCAAATATCTACCGTTACCAGTCAGATATACACACCCTGCATATGTGTGTGCTTGGGTATGTGTATGTAATCACACCATGAATATTTAACATTTACCACAGGCTATTTCATGATCTAACTGCAAATTTCCAAATTATAAGCTTTATAATAATCCTCCTTTTATTCCAGCCATAATTATGTATACACTAGTTATTTTCAAGGCCACATTTTTCCACTGTGTTAGCTGCATGAAACTAAGGCTTTCTTGTAAGGTTATATATTTAGAGAAAACTCTACAAAATTGTGCCATATTAATAGATCCTAAGCATTCCTGGGAGGTGGTTCAGCACATTACTATGTGACTCTGCTGCCCTTGAAAAGGCATAATTTGATCTTCACAGTTTTTTTAAAAAAAATCCTCTGGTAGTTACAGAGAACAAGAGACCACAGTTTAGCTCCTCAAGCAGAGAGCTGGGCTGAGAACCACAACGGTGCTGACTTGTAAGTTTCAGAATGTCAATGAGAGAAGCAAAGGGCTTTTTTTCTTGGAAATTTGTTCTGCTGCACTCAGTGAAGAGCTGGCATATTGGTCATAGGAAAGTGGTCTCAGTGGGTTTAGTGCTTCTGTGGCAGAGCTGCCTGTCAGCATCAATGGATTCCTTTGTATAGGGCAAAAGGGAAAGGGGGAAGGAGGAAGACAGAGTGAGCTGTTCATTGGTATGTGAGCCAATAGCAGTGATGGTCAAACTTCTAAAAAGATAAAGCTTGGGATCTCGAATCTACAAAAAGGAGCTTGAAATCCCACAAGGAAACACTTTCTTGAGAGATTTTCAGCACCCTGTGCCTGGTCCTAGATTGGTACACTTCTTAGTTAGCCAAGAAAAAATAGTAGTTTAGATCTTTTCCCAAAAGGATCCACATTTTCTATAAGGAAAAGGATGCCTGAGGAGTTCAAAGGGAGATAGATGGACACTCTCTCATACTCTACACATATGACAGTAGTCTAGCTGCGCTGCTATAGGGCTTCAGTGTAGACACCACCAATGCTGATGGAAGAGGTTCTCCCAATGGCATCATTAATCCTCTTCACTGAGAGGCAGTAGGTAGGTTGGTGAAATAATTCTACCATTGAGCTAGTGCTGCCTACACTACATTAGGCTGGCTTAATTACTTTACTCAGAGATAGATTTTTCACATCTTGAGTGATGTATGTGGGTCAACATAACTTTTTAGTGGAGACCTGACCATAAGATTTTTGGTCACATCATATTAATGCCTATCAAACTGTTTGGAATAATAAGATGATGTGGGATCATCTCATGGACAGATGTTAACCAATAGAGAAATGGTGCCATATGGGCTGACCTGTGTCACTGCACTAGCGGTATAGCCTGATGAGTGTTTGGAACACAACCTGCAGCAGAGCTGAAATGATCCAAACCATGAGACTGCATATGAGAATTGCCCTGGATGTCCCTGAGATATTCATATGGATGAGTATTGAAAGGACATTGTACATGAGGCTATGGTGACAGATAACGAGTCTTCCAGGAGAATAAATAAGCACAAAACCAAGTGGATAAACAAAAAGACTAAAAAAAATAGAATGAAACAGACATAATGCATATAATGTCTACTAGATACTGTGCACATGGTCTTCTTGCTCCAATAATAGCCCCTGGACATAACTGCTGAGTGAACAGATGTTGCATACAAATTTATATGATCGGAATGTAATAACTCCTGAACAAAGAGCTTAGTACACTGAACTCCACTTCATTTTCAATGACTTTTTGAAATCTTGTAACTGCTGGATTGAAATAAATACCTTAATTTTATTTAGAGTGATGGTAGGAATAGGCAGGTCTCCAGTAAATGAATCATTTGATTTATGGTGCTGAATGTTTTGTGCCCAATTTCTACTTCATTAAGCACAAATATTAAAAACAAACAGTTTCTAATGTTTTTTCCATGCTTGGTAGATTCATAACGTATCTGTAGCTGTCAGGAGAGCTGTATGTAAAGTATTTGCAAACACAGCAAAAGCAATAAATTTTGACTTAGCCCTGGGTTATTTATATGTATCATTTTTGAGGAATGACATAGGAAGTAAGGCTCCATGCAGGCAAAACTTTGCGATTGTTCTGAGTTCATTGCATAACTGAGGCCTAAAATTGCATCAGCAATGGAATTGCTCACCATTTAGAATTCATCACGGATCTCTCATTTTCATGGTTATCTTAGAACATTTTTGTAAAAGAAACTATAATTTTTTAAAGTGAAAGGTTCCTAAACAGAGATGATTCCACAATTTGATCAAGCATCCAAAACCCTCTGTGTATTGAACAAGTTTGGATATGTACCTAAGCTTTGCTGCACAAACATGGCTCTAGTTCTAAATAGAGCTCCTCACTCCAGCATGAATAACTGTGCTTTCATGTAGAAACATAGATTAATGGGAAATTCACTAAACTACAAATCTAGAGCCAAATCTTGGCTAGAGAACCACACAGGCATACACTTGTGGAAAAGAGTAATTATAACTGTTCCTCGTACGTACCTTTTAAGGACCCAGTTCTGCCTAAGCCAGGATATCTGAATAGTCAACACTGCTGATGCTGCAGGAGTGAAACAGATTAGCATCAATACAGTGGCATTGTTTGGGCAAAGGGGATATTGAATTTATATGAAAAGCAGCAAAAGTCGATATGGTTGGTCTGACTCACATCATGTGAATAAATTGCCAGAAAAGAAATAAATTATATGCCTAGGTGTGCCTGATGATAAAGTGAGTCTAGGTTCCTCATTTCACTTTTTAGAGATAACCATGCTGTCAGTTAGAATTTGCACTTTAAATAATACTGCTCTTAGTGCATACATTTGTAATATATTTGTAATGAGAATCAAGTATCTGGCCACAAATTATTCCACTCAAACAATGCTAAAATGTAAAACTACTTTAAAAATCTAATTTAACTCAATGTTGTGCCTTATGCTCAAAAAACAATACAAACCTATACAACGCTAACCTGATTTCTTCATTATTAGCTACCAAACCAATAAATACCAAAGAGCTTTTCAAGCAAGCTTTAAATCAGGTTGACCTTTAATTCCCATTAGGCCTTCAGATGCTTTTGTTGTTTACACAACAGTAGACTAATGTTTTTGGACACCCAGTATCCACTTGGACGTGTCTGAAAAAACACACACACAAAAGCTGTAGTTTGTTTGTGGTTTTACTGAGAAATGCACGATCTTTGCAGCAGGCTAGTTATTTACTCTCATTCTAACACCATATAAGCAAAGTAGCTTATCAGTATCATGTTAATTTGCTCTCAAAAGAAAAAAAAGGTAAGAATAATATTAAAATACCTTTTAGTTTTTATATTTACTATAAAGTTATGTCAACATTTTTGTTCATATTATGGAGGCATTGGTTTCAGTCCCAGAGTCTGCTTCACATGTTAATGGTTGAATTTAGTCTCCAAATGGAACCAGATAATTGTATATCATTGAATAACTAATTATACATAACTTATTTTTATTCTTATTATTTTAATTTTAAGTATAATATTTTTGGTAAAATACTTACTAAATTGTGCAATAGAAACATCTTTGCACATTTGCCTTATTTTCCTAATCGACCACAGTTACTGCAGCTCCCAACTAGAAGCACACATGTACATTCAGGTAACATTGCCGAGCAACATTGTGTTGGAAATACGTATGTATTTGCTTGCTTTATTCGGGATAATCTGAGTTACACCAAGATTAGCCAACAATAATGCCAAGCTATTCCAGTTCTTCCAAGGCCTTCCTCCTGTTCCACTCTTCCAAGACTAGAAAAGGAAGCTGGGTGGCAGGTAGTAGGGGAATGGGCTTTGGGGGCCCCCATGAGATATGGACAAGAATGTGGGGGTTAGCAGGGATGTACAGGTAGCCTGTGGAGGAAGAGGCTGTGTGCATGATGGGGTTCATAACTGTGGAGGAACATGGGATGTGGGGACTCAAGTACCTGTGCACCAGTGGAATAAGTCAGTGGCTCCCTGCAAAGCCCTACATGCCTCAATGCAAAGACAATCCCTCCCTGATTCACTCACCCAACTCTGTTTTCTTCAGCTCAGGTATCCTAACCAAATCCCTCTTCCACCCCATAGTCCCCGAGAGCCACAGTCAATCCCAATCACTACTAACTCTCCCTATCTTCCTATGTGCCTTCCATATATGTTTATCTCCAGTGCTCCCAAACACCTCCACTCGGCTGCCTACCTCTAGAGGCAGAGGAGGTGACTAAGGAGTGGGATGAAAGGACATGGGAGAGACCAGGGATGCATGTACAGGTGATGAGAAAGGGAATTTTACCAGGGGATGGGGACTGGTGTGTGGGAATTTTGCAGAATGGGAGATTGGGAAGGTCTGGGGGATTTTACTGGTGATAGCAGTGATGTGGGGAGGACTTCCAGGACAACTGGTTCAGTGCAGAGACACTTTTCTCCTCCATCTCTGCTGCCTCAGCTCTCTTGGGGTATGTTTACACTAGCTCGTTAATTCGAGCTAGGTAGGCAAATGAGGCGACCGGAGTTGCAAATGAAGCCCGGGATTTAAATATCCTGGGCTTTATTTGCATGTTCCCGTCCGTTCGCCATTCTGAAATTTTACTAGCCTGAACTCACTGCTGCGCGGCTACACGCAGCCGTGAAATGTTAATTCGAACTAAGTCCTTAGTTCAAATTAACTGTTACTCCTCATTCCATGAGGACTTAGTTCGAATTAACATTTAAATCCCGGGCTTCATTTGCAACTCCGGTCGCCTCATTTGCCTACCTAGCTCGAATTAACGAGCTAGTGTAGACATACCCTGACATACTAGGCAACAGTACAGGTCAAGGTGAGTGTCTGCCCCAAAGCATGAGCAAGAAACCCATGTTACTTCCTGGTGTGCTGGAAAGCCATGCCCAAAGAACAGAGAAAAGAAATGATTTTCTAGCAGCTTTATTCCTTAGATCACTGTCAGAGGTGCTGTATAAGAGATATCTGTGGTAGCATGGAACTGTTACTAGTGATGCTTTCAACTGTTCCAAACAGAAAAATCATGACAGCAAAATGAAATGTTATAGATCTCAATGAAAACCAGAACATGAATTTTATATAATAGAAATTGGTTTTGTCTCCCACTTATAAAGACTAGGATGAATAGAACAGAGGCTGGCCAGAGAATGTCCATAAGTTTGTCTCAGGAAGTCTCATAGCTTGAACAGGATGACCAATAATAGTACCATAATTTCTATTATTATGTTTTTGTTTTTAATCTAGCAGCTTCTGATTTCTCTTATATAGGAGTTTTACAGAACTTGGTGGGGATATAGAACTTCAACTTCCCAGCAGATATCTTCTGGGACAATAACACGGCAGGCCACAGATTACCCAACAAGTTCTTGGAATGTATTGGAGACAAAAAGGTTATTTCAGATGTAGAGAAAGCTAATAGGGGAGAGGCTGTTCTAGATTTGATTTTCACAAATAGAGAGGAACTGGTTGAGAATTTGAAGGCTGAAGGCAGCCTGGATGAGAATGATCATGAAATGGTAATATCTCCTTTGAGACATGATGATCAGAACTGCATTCAGTATTCAAAGTATGGGCGTAATGTAGACTTATATAGTGCATTATGACACTTCCGTCATCTTATTTCTCTTTCTTAATGGTTAACATTGTGTTACCTTTTTCACTCCTATTGCACATTGAGCAGACTTTTCAGAGACTTATCCATGATAACTCTAGAATGTCTTTCTTTAGTTGTAACAGCTAACTTAGATCCCATCATTTTTACATATAATTGGGATTTTTTCCCAATGTGCATTACTTTGCACTTATCAACATTGAATTTCATCATTTTGTTGCTCACTCACCTAATTTTGTGAGATCTGTTAGTAAATCTTTGCAGTCCGCTTTGGTTTTAACTATATTGAGAAATTTTGTATCATCTGCACATTTCCCACCTTGCTATTCATCCCCCTTTTAAGGTCATTTATGAATATGTTGAACAACACTGGTCTCAATACAGATCATTTGGGGCCTTGCTATTTACTTCTGCCCATTGTGAAAATCAACCATTTATTCCTATCTTTTGTTTCCTATCTTTTAACTAGTTACTGATCCACAAGCAGACCTTTCCTCTTATCCAATGACTTCTTACTTTACTTGAGAGCTTTTGATGAGGAATCTCATCAAAAGCTTTCTGAAAGTCCAATACACCATATTGATCAGATCTCCCTTACTCCAAAGCTCTGTTGACTCTTCCCAAGCATACCTTGTTCATTTATGTGTCTGATAATTCTGTTCCTTACTATAGTTTCAGCAAAATTGCCTGGTATTGAAATTAGGGTTACCAGCCTATAATTGCCAAATTTACCTCCAGAACCTTTATTTAAAAATTAGCTTTTCTCCAGTCAGCTATTACAAAGATTGATTTCAGTGATAGTTTATATACCACAGTAAGTAAGTAGTTCTGCAATTTCATATTTAAGTTCCTTCAGGACTCTTGGGCAAATTCTATCTGGTCCTGGTGACCTACTACTGTTTAATTAATAAGTTTGTTCCAAAACTTCATGTATTGATACTTCCATATGGGACAATTCCTCAGATTGGTCACCTAAAAAGAATGTCATCTTCCATCCTCTGCAGTGAAAGCCAATGCAAATAATTCATTTAGTCCTTCACAATAGTCTTGTCATCCTTGAGTGCTCTTTAGCAAATAAAGCTTCTTATAGCAGTCTACTTGCTCTTTGTCTGTTTGTTATTGTTTAATTCTTTGCCTTTGGTTGCATTGCTTTTTTTTTTTATTATAATGATGGCAGTAGTTCATAGGAAGATAAAGATACACCATCATAGAATCATAGAACCATAGAGCTGGAAGAGACCTCAAAAGGTCATCAAGTCCAGCCCCCTGCTATAGGCAGGACCAATCCCAACTAAATCAACCCAGCCAGGGCTTGGTCAAGCTGAGACTTAAACACCTCCAGGGATGGAGACTCCACTACTTCCTAGGTAACCCATTCCAGTGCTTCACTACCCTCCTAGTGAAATAGTTTTCCTAATATCCAACCTGGACCTCTCCCACAACAACTTGAGACCATTGCTCCTTGTTCTGCCGTCTGTCACTACTGAGAACAGCCTCTCTCCATCCTCTTTGGAACCTCCCTTCAGGAAGTTGAAAGCTGCTATCAAATCCCGCCTCACTCTTCGCTTCTGCAGACTAAACAGACCTAACTCCCTCAGCCTCTCCTCATAAGTCATATGCTCCAGCCCCCAAATCAATTTGGTTGCCCTCCGCTGGACCCTCTCCAATGCGTCCACATCCTTTTTGTAGTGGGGGGCCCAGAACTGGACACAATACTCCAGATGTGGCCTCACCAGAGCCGAATAAAGGGGAATAATGACATCTCTGGATCTGCTGGCAATGCTCCTCTTAATGCAACCTAATATGCCATTAGCCTTCTTGGCTACAAGGGCACACTGTTGACTCATATCCAGCTTCTCATCCTGTAACCCCAGGTCCTTTTCTGCAGAACTACTACTTAACTGGTTGGTCCCCAGCTTGTAACTGTGCTTGGGATTCTTCCGTCCCAAGTGCAGGACTCTGCACTTGTCCTTGTTGAACATCATCAGATTTCTTTTGGCCCAATCCTCCAATTTGTCTAAGTCACTCTGGACCCTATCTCTGCCCTCAAGCGTATCTACCTCTCCCCCTAGCTTAGTGTCATCCGCAAACTTGCTGAGGGTGCAATCCATCCCCTCATCCAGGTCATTAATAAAGATATTGAACAAAACCGGTCCTAGAACCAAACCTTGGGGCACTCTGCTAGAAACCGACCACCAACCTGAAATCGAGCCGTTGATCACTACCTGCTGGGCCCAGCCTTCTAGCCATCTTTCTATCCATCTTACTGTCCATTTATCCAATCCGCATTCCCTTAACTTGCTGGCAAGAATATTGTGGGAGACCGTATCAAAAGCCTTGCTAAAGTCAAGGTATATCACATCCACTGACTTTCCCACGTCCACAGAGCCAGTTACCTCATCATAGAAGCTAATCAGATTGGTCAGGCACGACTTGCCCTTTGTGAATCCATGCTGACTATTCCTAATCACTTTCCTCTCTTCCAAGTGCCTCAAAATGGATTCCTTAAGGAACCCTTCCATGATTTTTCCAGGAACCGAGGTAAGACTGACCGGCCTATGGTTCCCTGGATCGTCCTTCTTCCCTTTTTTGAAGATGGGCACTATATTTCCCTTTTTCCAATCATCCGGGATTTCTCCCAATCTCCACGACTTTTCAAAGATAATGGCCAAAGGCTCCTCAATGACATTTGCCAACTCCCTCAGTACCCTCAGATGCATTAAGTCCGGACCCATGGATTTGTGTATACGTTTAGCTTTTCTAAATAGTTCCTAACCTGTTCTTTACCCACCATCTTCATCCCATCTTGAGTCACTTAGCGCAGAAGTCCAGGAGCCGACCTTGTCCATGAATACAGAGGCAAAGAAAGCATTGAGTACTTCAGCTTTCCCCACATCATCTGTCACTAGGTTACCTCCTTCATCCAGTAGGGGCCGCACCCCCTCTCTGATCACCTTCTTCTTGTTAACATGCCTGTAGAAACCTTTCTTGTTATCCTTCATCCTTAGCCAGTCGCAATTCCATTTGCGCTTTCGCCTTCCTGATAACCCCGGCATTCTCGAGCTATACATTTAAACCCCTCCTGGTCATTTGTCCAAGTTTCCACTTTTTGTAAGCTTCCTTTTTGTGCTTAAGTTCACCAAGGATTTCCCTTGTAAGCCAATCCGGTCTCCTACCAAGTTTGCCTCTCTTGCTTCGCATCGGGATGGTTTCTTTCTGTGCCTTCAATAAGGCTTCTTTAAAATACTGCCAGCTGTCCTGGACTCCTTTCCCCTTCATGTTAGCATTCCAGGGGATTCTGCCCATCAGATCTGAGGGAGTCAAAATCTGCTTTTTTGAAGTCCAAGGTGTGTATTTTACTACTCTCTTTTCTTCCTTTGGTCAGGATCCTGAAATCTACCATCTCATGATCACTGCTTCCCAGATTGTCACCTACCTCCACTTCCCCTATTAGTTCCTCCCTGTTTGTGAGCAGAAGGTCAAGCTGCGCATGGCCCCTGGTTGGATCCTTCAGCACTTGCGTCAAGAAGTTATCCCCAACATTCTCCAAAAACTTCCTGGATTGCCTGTGTACTGCCATATTGGTTTCCCAACAGATGTCAGGGTGATTAAAGTCCCGCACGAGAACCAGGGCCTGCAATCCGGAAGCTCCTCTCAGTTGTCCGAAGAAAGCCTCATCTACCTCATCCACCTGATTCGGTGGCCTGTAGCAGACACCAACCACATCACTGCTGTTGTTTGCTCCTTTAAACTTAACCCATAGACTCTCAACAGGTTTTTCTCCTTCTTTATACTGGAGTTCAGAGCAATCATAGTGCTCTCTTACATATAGTGCAACTCCTCCTCCTTTTCTACCCTGCCTGTTCTTCCTGAACAGTCTATACCCTTCCATGACAGCGCTCCAGTCATGCGAGTCATCCCACCAAGTCTCTGTTATCCCAATTAAATCATATTTCTCAGACTGGGCCAGGGCCTCTAGTTCTTCCTGTTTGTTGCCCAGGCTTCTCGCATTAGTGTACAAGCACCTCAGGTAACCAGTTGATCGCCCTATCTTCTCCATTCGAAACAGGGTCCTCCTTTCTTGCTCGTTCCTCTCTGCATTTCTTCCCGGTATCCGACTTTCCCACTCCCCTCAGGGTTTTGGTCACCGTCCCCCCACGAACCTAGTTTAAAGCCCTCCTCACAAGGTTTGCAAGCCTGCCCCAAAGATGCTCCTTCCTCTCTTGGTTAGGTGGATCCCATCTCTTCCTAACAATCCTTGTGCCGGAACAGAGTCCCATGGTCGAAGAAACCAAAGCCCTCTCTGCGACACCACCTGCGCAACCATGCATTTACGTCCTCAATTCGACGATCCCTGCCCAGTCCTTTCCCTTGAACAGGGAGGATGGACGAGAATACCACTTGCGCTCCGAGTTCTTGGATCCTTCTTCCCAGTGCTACATAATCCACAGTAACCCGCTCCAGGTCATTCTTGGCCGTATCGTTAGTTCCCACGTGGAGAAGCAGGAAGGGGTAGCGATCCGAAGGTTTGATCAGTTTGGTAAGCCTCTCAGTCACATCCTGAATGCGAGCTCCCGGTAAGCAGCACACCTCTTGAGATTCCATGTCCGATCAGCAGAGGGATGGCTCAGTCCCTCTTAGGAGGGAGTCCCCGACCACCACCACCCGTCGTTTTCTTTTGGGGCTGGTGGCCATGGAACCCCCATCCCTAGGACTACGCATCCCATGCCTTCCAGTAGATGGTGTTCCCTTCTGGCTTCTTCCTTGTGAGATCCCTTCCAAAGCATTCAGCACCGCAGAGCCTGTGGAGAGAGCCTGAAAGCGATTACTTACCTCCATAGCATTGGGGGATTCCCATGCTGGCCTTTTTCCCCTTCTAGATGTTACATGCTGCCAGTTCTCTTCCTGGTCACGTACTGCCCTCTCCAGCTCTTCCGCCTGCTGTGCTTGAAGGATTAAATGCTGCCTTCTATCAAGGAAGTCTTCGTCCTCTCTGATCGAGCATAGGGTCGACACTTGGGCCTCCAGCCCTCTAATTTTTTCTTCCAAAATGGCGACCAGCTTGCACTTCGTGCAGATGAAATCCGTTCTTTCTTCCGGGAGGAAGACAAACATGGCACACTCCGTGCAGGTAACAACAGCAGAACCATCACCATCCATCCCTGCTGTCCTGGAAGGGATTTAAAAGAAAGGCAAGAGAACCTCACCCCCTTCCCAACTCCCTCTCTAAACTCCCTGTTAGCACTCACCTGTTTGCAAGCTCCTTGGTCGCTTGCCCAAGGAGCCTTATAAAGCCCTGGACTGCCTGAAAGTCCCTCCCCCTACCAAGGCTCAGCCAATCAGCAGAGGCTTCTAGAATTCAAACTTTAATTAGAAGCCAACAGTTTCCACCTGCCAATCACAGCACACACTCCATGAAGGGGAGGGGGAGGGCAAAGGGGAAGTGAAAAAGAAAAAAAAAAGCCTCACTCACAAACACAGGGGAAAAAACAAACAAACAAAAAAAGAACACACACCAACCTTCACTCACAAACACAAGCTCAGCACACAGCAAGAAAGCCCCAAACACAACACACACTTCCCTCAAGAGTCCTGTATCTGCTTCTCCTCTACCTGGAGAACTCCCTCTCTAAAGCCTCACTCAAAAACACAGGGGAAAAAAAACAAAACAACAACAACAAAAAAACCCACCACCACACACCAACAAACATAAGCTCAGCACACAGTAAGAAAGCCCCAATAACAACACACACTTCCTTCTAGAGTCCTGTATCTGCTTCTCCTTTACCTGGAGAACTCCCTCTCTAAAGTCCCTGTTAGCACTTACCTGTTCGCAAGCTCGATAAGAGGATAAGGAGGATATGGAGTCCTTAAGGATTCTGGAATTTACTCTTGGCATTTTTCTTGGTCGGGGAGTATGCTAGTCTGGTTTCAGTTTTAAGAATATATGAATTGACTTACAAGAACAGAACATCTTTTTAATATCTTGTCTGATCATGACCGGCACCAGATACATTGGAGGAAAGTGTAAAATCTTCATCATGCTCCTAACTGAATCTTTAACTGTATTATGGGGAAAGTATTATCTGAATATCTTCCTCACCCTCATAAGATTATTCCAATGCTTACTGCAGATATGTCTGCACTATGCAGAATATAAGGGCCTAGTTATATTGGTATAACTATGCCAGAATAACCCCATACTGTAGACAAAGTTAATTATACTGAAGCCCTCATCCATTGCTATAGCTATGTGTGTACACTCAGGTTTTGTTGGAATAGCTATGTCTGTTGGGGAGGGGAGTGTTTTTTCACATTCCGACTGATGTAACTGTGACAGCATAACTTTTCAGTGTAGCTCAGCCTGATACTATGGTAGGTATGTCCAAAACACAGAAGAAGGACTGACAAACAAACAGGTATGTAGACAGAGGTTGGCTGAAAGAGAAAGGAAAGAAAACAGGAACAGCAATAGGAAATTATATGTAGTGAACTTGACTCACTGTAATTATGGCAAAAGAGTGTCAAATGTGGACAAGACAGAGGTTTTGTGGATGTGTTCCAGGAGGTCATATCATGTGTAGGGTCACAAATTTCACCTATGAAGTTTGGTGAGCTGGCCTGTCCTCTAGGAGCTCCAACATGATTCAGGATGCTATAAGAATGGTGGCATATTGAAAGCCTCTGTTTCCAGGAAGCTGGAAGGAATCTGGATAATCGGAAGAAGATATACAATGATCTCAGTGTTCTTCTAACAGAGGATGACAGACACTTTGAGAGATTTGAGAAACTGATTAGTCATGGACTCAGTGGATTAATAGAGGTTGGAGGTACCAACTGCAATTCCTTCTCTCCAGCACTTTAAAGCAATCTCTGGCTCCAACAACCATTCTGCTGAGCCCTAAAAGTGGTGTCTGAGATAAATTGTGAACAATCTGGTGAACATTTGTAACTGAAGTGCACTAAATCCTACAGCTGATTATGTGACCTCCAACTCCAAAAGGTATGTAGATATGAGAAACTTTAACTTTTTTTATTTGGATTTACATATGTATTATTTAATGTTTGCTGCTGTTTAATCTGAAGAATACAATGCTGTGTGGCAAAAATATTTCCTCTTGTATTATAATTATCTGTCTTTGTTGGAAACATACATTAGTTGCTTGATGGTTGGCCTGGCCTGTTGATCCTTTTATCACTTACATCGCTTTAAAATTTAAGAAAATAGGAACGTAAGAATGGTCATACTGGGTCAAACCAAAGGTCCCTCTAGTCTAGTATCTTGTCTTCTGACAGTGGCCAATGCCAGATGTCCCAGAGGGAGTGAACAGAACAGGTAATCAGCAAGTCATCCCTCCCCGGTCACCTATTTCCAGCCTCTAACAAACAGAGGCTTGGAGCACTATTCCTACCCATCCTGGCTAATAAGTATTAATGGACCTATCCTCCATGAATGTATCTAGTTCTTGTTTGAGCCCTGTTAAAGTCCTGATCTTCACAACATCCTCCAGCATGGAGTTCCACAGGTTGACTATGCATGGCATGAAGAAATACTTCCTTTTGTTTGTTTTAAACCTGCTACCTATTAATTTGAAGAGCAATTCCATGAAAGTCCATGAAGTTACACCAGAGCAAAACTGACATAAGTGAGAGGAGGATGAAGCCTTTCTGTCTGTATTATTAGTGAAAGTTGAGACATACTATAATTTAAAGAAGAGAAAATGAGATCCTTGCACTAAAGACAACATAGCTCCATACAATCATGATGTTAGAGACTCATGTCCCATCTGGTATTCTAATCCTTTCCAAAGATTGGGGATTTAATATGGGTGTGGTGGTGGTGGTACTTCATGCAGACAGCACTTATTTTTCACTTTATCCCATGCAGAGTCAGATCCCCTTTAAGTCCCTGCAAAAAGGATTGGTGGTGAGGGGCTCCAACTTTCCACAGCGATCAGTAAGAACTGACAGTGCTTTCTTCTCATGTAGATGATACAGTCTGGCCATTAGTCTTATAATGTATAGTTTTGTATGTTATGAAAATCAAGGATAATATTTAAAACTAGACATCTATATTATTTTAACTTATGAAATTTACAAAGAGGAAATACAACAAATCTAGTTAGCAGATGGAGTTAGGAAAGTTTATTCCTTAACTCTTAAGATATTTCCATAGGCTATGTCTAGACTGCAGGCTTCTTTTGGAAGAAGATTTTCCAGAAGAGATCTTCCAAAAAAATGTCTTCCAAAAAAGAGCATCCACATTGCCAAAATGCATCAAAAAAGCAATCTGCTTTTTCAAAAGAGTGTCCACACTGAATGGATGCTATCTCGCATTTAAGCTGCGATTACTATGGACAGAGTGGTCACCAAGGCACCTGTGCTTTTTGCTCTTTCCTCTTCTTTAGAAAGAACTCCCTCTTCCCCATCTACACACGCCTATTCCCAAAAGAGCTCTTTCCAAAAAAGGCTTCTTCCTTGTAGAAAGAGGTTTACCAATGCTGGAAAAACCCCTCTGTTCTTTTGATTGTCTTTTGAAAGAACACGATTGCAGTGTGGACATAATTCAAGTTTTTTCAGAAAACTGGCCGTTTTTCCTAAAAACTCTGTAGTGTAAACATAGCCATAGATGCTAATATGGTCACTAAAATAGATGCTGCATAAAATTTTCAAAGTACATAGATAATTTAGAAGCCTAATCCCATTTTTTTAAAGTGCCTAAGTCTCTTTGTAAATCAATAGGATTTTACTCCTATGCCAAAATAGGATTTTGGCTCTTAAGTCACTTCTTCACTTGTGAAAAAAAAAATATTCACATTGCTGTTTTGGAGCTATTTGGAGAGGATTATGGGAAATTCAGAATGCAGAAAATGTTTGATTTATAACCACAGAGTATCTATTCAAGAATATTACTGTACATTTTTCTTCATTTTGTATTCTTATTCAGTTAGTTCCATTAAGTGGAAATATGTTTTCTCTAGAGCCTCTGGCATACAGTAGTTATTCAGCTAACTATTGGCATATGTTCTTCAAATGCCTGCCCAAAAGATGACTAGTAGACTAAACAGAATCTATGGAATCTGTTGGTCTTCTTAGATGAACTGAAGAATTCATGTTTTAAAAAAAAGTAGCAGTACTAGTATTTTTTAGTTGCTTAAACTGCCCCTTCCCCCCCAATCACACACACACATAGGTTTAAACAACCACATTTTACTAATCAGAGGTTTTTCTTAATAGGCTGTGAGATATGATTGTCTGCATCAGCAACTGTTTTCAGTACATTCAATAGTCTGCATAGCCCTATGCAAAACTACAGTGTGCCATCCCTACAGTGTGCCATCCCTGTCCTCACAAACCTTGGCAAATTGGATCTGGCACCCCCTTTACCAGGACAGAGAGGCAGACAAGCCACATTTAAATGAGTGGTGTTGCAGCTGGGCTGGCAGGGTCAAAATGCCATTCTAACTGAATTTAGTTGCCTTTCCATTATGACAGGGATGTGAAGGATAAATCTGCTGACTGAGGCAGCTGCCTTGTTCACCTATAGCTAGAATGGCCCCCACCAGTATATAGACCATATAACTCTTAGAACCTGATTTTTAAAGAAACTACAAGCTGCTCTCTGATTTTTTTCCCAACAATTAATTCTCCCCCACAAAAGTATCCTCATAATTAGTTCTGAATGCAAATTCTAGTATTTCAGCATCTAACTACCAGACTGTACCCACGAGTCAGGTAATGAGACCCATATTTAAATGTCGATACAATGTATTACATGTATAAAATTGTGCTTGGAAAATGAATGACTTGATTTTGAAAAACAGGCATTGATGACTTACTTTCTAAGGTCAACGTTCACATTCTGTATTGTAAATTAGGCAATAACTGCTCAGAAAAATGGATCAAGTCACAAATATTCCACAACCAGGTATTGCAGCTTCCTATTCTATTAAGTGAATTGTGTTTTTAGTAGTCTAATTAAATTTGGACATGCAGGATTTTTACAAAAACTCTATTTTATATCATACTAAAACATGAGGGAGACTTCATAGTCTAAATGAGAACACCTGTAATCTAGGAAACTTCATATAGTGCAGTGTTTGGCAATTCATTTATTTAGTGGTGCCAGCATCAGGGAACACCCCACACTTGACAGCTGAGAATTGGTTTCCATCCAGGTATAAATAATCCAAATAAAAGACAGAACAATCTGGGCCACTGAATGGTAGATACAGAGACTGACCAATAAATACATTTTGATTAGGTTTATTTTAAAAAAAGATTAGTCACATTTACAAGTCTAAAAAGGAATTTGAAACCAGTAAGGAAATTGCTGAGGCAAAAGTGAAGTTAGGAAAAGTAATGTATTACATTTTAGCCCAGTTCAAAAGCCAGGGAGGCTTAATTATTACTGATTTTATATAGCATAGATATAGAATAAACTGTAGCAAATCCGAGTGCCTTATCATGGGTGATATGCAGCTAAAGAAAGACCAAAAGTTTGAGCTCAGACAGTGGAAATTGTCTGCAAGCACATAATAGGATTTAGTCATGGTTTTAATGTAATATATGATGTAAAACATGCATGATCATTTCCTCGTTAATTGAAACTTTACAAACAAGAATAACAAAAATCTTGTTCCCCAGAACAGACTTTACTCTGAGATCTCTGCTTTTGAGTCTTTAATGATCATTATTTTTTTCCTGACAACACACACTATTCAGCCTTTTCAGTCATTGCCAAAATTTACATCAATATTACTACAGCTATGGCCATGTCTTCAGAATGAAGGGTCTGTATTTATTTTTAGAATGTCATTCTTTCTATGTTCCCTGTACTAATAGGCAGCAAGAAGCAATCAGTAAGAGTATGAAATATTTGGAATGAAACTGAAAACTTCTAAAATTTTAAGGTTTATTCTGCATTTCATGATTGACTTGGAAGTGGATCAAATAAAGCTGAAATATGTAAATATTTTCAGCAAGAATAGGATGATAGTTTAGTGAGAATAAAGTTGAATGGTCCATTTTTTTAGCCAAAATATTCCGATTCCAAGTAAGAAGGTCCCATCTAGCAATGGTGGCTTTGCAAAAATAACATGAACACATATTCATTTTGATGAAAAAAATCTCGAATTCATTGTAAACTGGGCAAATCTGATTTCTACTCAGACTGAGGGTATGTCTACACTAGCCCCCTAGTTCAAACTAGGGTGGCTAATGTAGGCATTCGAACTTGCAAATGAAGCCTGGGATTTAAATATCCCGGGCTTCATTTGCATGTTCCCGGGCAGGCGCCATTTTTAAAGCCCCTTAGTTCGAACTGACTGCCCGCGGCTACACACGGCAGTCAGAAGTTAATCCGAACTAAGTCCTTAGTTCGGATTAACTGTTACACCTCATTGTTACACCTCATAGCCGCCCGGAAACATGCAAATGAAGCCCGGGATATTTAAGTTCGAACTAGGGGGGCTAGTGTAGCCATACCCTGACATTTTAAATACAGTGCCTTAAATTAATGACTTACACAGCTATAGAAATAATGTCATCTGTAGTGAAATTTCAGTCTGCATAAACACAGAAGGAGGCTAGTTTAACTGTTTTGTAACTGTCATACTAAACTTATACATCAATTCAGAAATCTAGGTACACAAAGAAATCTTCCTGTAGTTTAGTTTTTCATTGTCATGTTAAGTGAGTTTCCAACCTAGAAGAATATGCTAAAATGTTCTGGGAACAGACTTCCCTACAATTCTCTTATGAGAACAGCAGTTTTACATTTCTCTACATTGGATCTCAGTTCACAGAAAGGGCTGATAGAAGTAGTGGATGCATGTAAGGATCCACAGGCCTGGAACCAAGGTCTGGTGACTCCTAAGAAGCTGTTACATCTACACCACCATTCAATAGAACTGATGGAATAGGAGACAGCAAACTTAGGACCCCTGAGGGCTCAGGCTTTGTCAGTTGCCCTCCCCACAGAAGCTCTAAAGGTATGTCTACACAGCAAAGTTATTTTGAAATAACAACCCTTATTTTGAAATAACTTTCCTAGCGTCTACACAGCCAAACCGCTATTTCCAAATAAATTTGAAATAGTGGAGCACTTATTTCAAATTTCGTAAACCTCATTCTACGAGGAATAACGCCAAATTCAAAATAGCTATTTCAAAATAAGTGCTATGTAGACATTTATTATGAAATAGGGCGCCTCCAGCCTTCCCAGGGTGCCCTGGTGGCCACTCCGGCCTCAACCAAGAACACTCCTCTCCCTCCGCCCCTTCCCAGAGCCCTTAAAGGGGTAGACTCTGGCCACAGTGTTTGTGCTAGCTCCAAGCCTGCCAGCCCAGAGCCAGCAGTCACTGCCCATCACCCAGTGGCCCCAAAACATAAGCCAGCAAGCCACTGGCACCCAGCCCTCCACCGCTCACCAGGAGCAGTCTGCCAGCTCCCAGGAGCCTGCCAGGGATCGGAGAAGGAGGAAGCCTTCCTGGTCCAGGGTGGAGATCATGGACCTTATTCTAGTTTGGGGGGATGCCTCCAACGTCCATGATCTCCGCACTAGATGGAGGAACGCAGCCATCTACGGCAGGATAGCTGCCAGCCTGGCAACCAAAGGCCACATGTGAACCCAGGAGCAAGTGTGCATAAAAATCAAGTTGGTCCGGCGAGACCCCCAACCCTGAGCCCTGAGCTTTCCCTTCCCCTTCTTCCTCTTGCTTCCCCCTTCCAGCTCCCTCCTCCCAGGTTTCCTTCTCCCCTCTCCTGCCTCCTTTCCCCAGTCTCACCAGAGTTTCATCCTCTCCCCCCCCACCCCGTTTTGTTAAATAAAGAGAGTTTGTGTTCATGAAAATATATGTATTTTATTTTACATCAGGAAGGGGGTTTAGGGAGGGGTCAGGGGAAGGATGTGAGGGAGGAATGAGGCACAAGCCCCCAGTGGGGCAGACCAGAGAGGCTCTTAGTGCTCCTCAGAGTGGAAGCTCTCCCATAGGGCCTCCTGAATACTGACAGCTCCCCGATGGACCTCCTGGATGGCAGCCTGCAGAAAGTGCAGCCAGGCTCACAGCAACGCGTCCACGAGAAGCACCAGAGTGCCCAGGGACAGCTCTGGCTCCATGTTGCAGAGTGCTGAGGTGTCCCGAGTGAGGGCAACCAGAGAAAGCAGAGACAAAATACTTTGCCGTCCCTCATTGTCCTGACCTGGTGCCCTGCTGGAACTGGTTCCGGCCAGCCTTAAATGCGATTCAGCGTCCACTCAGTGTGGACGTGCTATTTTGAAATAGCAAAATGCTATTTTGAAATGCATTTTGTGTGTAGATGTGTTATTTCGAAATAAGCTATTTTGAAATAACTATTTCAAAATAACACTGTAGTGTAGACATACCCTAACTGACTGTGCTTACTTGAGTTTGCAGTTATTTGGCATGCTGGCTAAGGCCTGACGGAAACACCTGGAGACTGTCTGTATGCTTCTGAAAATGGACCCTGCTGTGTTCCTGATACTTTGTCCCTTACTCCTAAGTTCTAGGTCCCCTGCCCAACTTCACTCTGTCTATGCTCCACTAGTGCTGTGTCAGCAGACCTCTTTGGCTTTTGACTCAGCACAGCTCATTGACCTGATCCTTTGACATGACACTACTGCAGACCATGGCTTCCAAACTCCACCATTGGGATCCTGTTAATGGCATATGAGACATAAGAGGTAGAAGGTTCTTTGTATCCAATTTTCCTTTTTCTTAATGCCAGATTATGCTTTCTGACACCTCAGATACCTGCTTGTTTGAATAACACCTCTCTATACTTGCCATTGATAAGCACTAAATTAGGCTGCAGTCTATAGCATGCTACCTTATTCTGGAAGCACTATGCCTAAGGAAGGCATTGCCCACCTAGGACCACTGTTTGCCCTCAAAAGAGAATATCTGCAAAGGGCTATTGGCCAGCTTGTTTCCTCTTAGTTCTGGTAATGCTCCAAACCACACCTTTCTTCTTCTAAGAACCTATGTAATAGGGGTTAAGTTCGGCAATGAGAGATAACATTGTGAGAAATTATGTGGCTACACAACACACAACTTCCATAAGAAATTAAAATACCTTATTTCTTTAAAGCTTTTTCTAGAGTCTGCATAATTAATTTAAACAGATAGAGTGAGACTTTTTCAGTACTGCTTACTTTGACAGACTGTACTGCTGAACTTCATACATTTCAAATGTAACCATTCCCTTAACAGACCCGAGCAGCCACATAAATGGAAAACTTTCCAAAAGAGGAAAAGGCATCTCCTGTAGGACAAGTGTGAACAGGCTGGCTTCTTGTGCTGGGCTCAATCTGTTCAAAGAGTCTTAGGAAGCGGCAGAGACTCTGTAAAATGGGAGGCTCAAGGCTTAGAGCGGTTTGAAGAACTAATTAAAAAGAGGCCATTGACCTTATTTGAAGTCTCTTCCAAAGAACCAACCCTTGAAGACAATGTATGCACCATTTTCATGGGGTTGTATTGAAATAGATCTGATGTGCTCAGGCTAGATCTACTCTATGCTGCAATGTGGATTACAGGGTGTGAATTTCAGAATGCACCAACATGTTGTGCTATAACTGCCACCTGTGGACGTTGCTGGCATTGACTAAACAGATTCCTACTTCATGTCAATGTAGTTATCTTTCGAACAGGACTACATTAATGCAAATGAGACCTTAGTTTGTAGCATCAGTGTCCACACAAGTTAATCAGAGAGCAGCATTTGGTGCACGCTGCATTTCACACCCCTGTAGCCCACACTGCCCTGGTCTACATTAGGAGTTATTTCAAAATAACTCCCCTTATTTTGAAATAACAAGTGGAGCATCCACACTACCAAACCCATTATTTTGAAATAAGGGGCTGGTTATTTCATAATAATAACTCCTGCTTTCCACAAGATATAACACTTATTTTGAAATTATTTCAAAATAGCGGTAGTGTGGACACTCCACTGCTGCTACTTTGAAATAACTACTCCCCAGAGTCATTCAAAGCAATTACTCCCCAGTGCTTCCTGGGGGCTGTAAGTCTAGATAGCGCATCCACATTAAGGGAGCCTGCCTTGAACTATTTTCAAGGCTTTCCTATAGTGCGGACACGCTATTTCGAAACAGTTATTTCGGGAGTCATTATTTTGAAATAAGATATTTTGAAATAATTTCCTAGTGTCGACATGCCTACTGTGGTAAACAAGTCCTTGCTACCTAACAAACAGATCTGGCTTGTCACTTACAGCCTATGTAAATACCTCCTAAAAGTGCTCTGAAAATATGCTGTGTCTTTGCTGAGGGAAACGTGAAATGAATCTCTGCCAAAGATTCGTGCTGTGCCACTAAGGAAATTAGAAACAAGTAGGGTCTGGCTGTGTGCATAGCATGGGACGTGTGGAAAATTTCCATCTCTGTCTCTTCATAACACTTAGTCTTCGTTGTTAGTGGCAGTAAAACCAGAGGAAAGTGCTTGGAAGAAATATAGTATGACACAAATCAGAATTGTTTTTAAGCTTTCAAAGTAAATTGGCTGTTGTGGGATCTTTATTAACTCTGAAGATGTAAAATGCAGATTGAAAGGATGCTGTTAAAAATTGCAGCTTGTCATACATGCCTACACAGGAGTGAGAGGGCATAAGATGTCCCCCTTACTCTGCTGTTCTTGTTATACCATCTAATAAAACCTGTACCTTCCAGCCTAATCAAATCAAAACATACTAAAAACAACAACAGTAAAAAGGAAGGGGATGAAATTCTGTTCCTTGCCAGTATAAATAACTTCAAAACCTTATTTTGTGTGACAGTGTGATACCATTTTTCTCTGTGTCATATCACGTCATATTTAATTGAAGGCCAAATCCATTTTTTAATAAAACCAATAGAAAGATTCCCATTAACTTTAATGGGAACTGCATTGAGTTCCTGGATTGTAACTCTTTGGACAGGGATCCCCATAGACTTTAAATCAAGACTGGTTGCCTAAAGTAAAAGAGATACTGTAACTCAAACGGAAGTCCTGGGCTAGATGTGGGAATTACTGGCTGAGGCTGTATGGTCTAAATTATGCAGGAGGTCAGACTAGATGCTCATTGTGCCTCTGACAGACCAGAATGCAGGTTCTTGCCAAGGCGTTAGGACTCAGCCAAGCACTGACAAATTCATTGCTGGAAACCTGTCTCTTTCCTCCGTGTGTTACTGATAGGGTTAAGATGAATATTGAACTTATAACAATGTGTTTAGTGTTGAGACTTTATGAAATGCTTCCAAATTGCTGCCTGTGTTAATCTCACTTAAATTTCTTTATCACATGCTATAAGGTAATATTTATGGTTTTTGCTTTATAATTGTAAAATGTTCACCCTGAAATTGTCAGACTGTCAGAAGGGATCGCCTCCTGCTCATTAAGGCTACGTCTACACTGCACAGTTATTTTGGAATAAGATATTCCTGAATAGTTATTCCGAAATAACTTATTTCAAAATAGCACATCTACACTGCAGGGAAGCCTCAAAATTAATCTGAGGCCCTAATCTAGGTGTGCTATCTCGATTTAGAGCCAGGAGGAATAACTCAGGTTATGTCTACACAGCAAAGTTATTTTGAAATAACAGCCCTTATTTCGAAATAACTTTATTAGTGTCTACACAGCCAAAGGGCTGTTTCAAAATAAATAGCGGAGTGCTTATTTCGAATTTGGTAAACCTCATTCCACAAGGAATAACACCAAATTCGAAATAGCTATTTCAAAATAAGTGCTGTGTAGACACTTATTTCAAAATAGGGGCCTCCAGCCTTCCCAGGGTGCCCTGGTGGCCACTCCGGCCTCAACCATAGAATTCATAGACTTTAAGATCAGAAGGGACCATTATGATCATCTAGTCTGACCCCCTGCACAATGCAGGCCACAGAATCTCACCCACCCACTCCTGGTATAATCCTCTCACCGATATCTTAGATATTGAAGTCCTCAAATGGTTTAAAGACCCCAAGATGCAGAGAATCCTCCAGCAAGTGAGCCGTGCCCCATGCTACAGAGGAAGGCGAACCGTTCTCTCCCTTCCCCCCTTCCTGGAGCCCTTAAAGGGGTAGACTCTGGCCACAGTACCTATGCTAGCTCCAAGCCTGCCAGCCCAGAGCCAGCAGTCACTGCCCCTCACCCAGTGGCCCCAAAACATTAGCCAGCAAGCCACTGGCACCCAGCCCTCCACCGCTCACCAGGAGCAGTCTGTCAGCTCCCAGGAGCCTGCCAGGGGTCGGAGAAGGCGGGTCCTTTCCTGGTCCAGGGTGGAGATCATGGACCTTATTCAGGTTTGGGGGGGATGCCCCCAACATCCATGATCTCTGCACTAGATGGAGGAACACAGCAGGATAGCTGCCAGCCTGGCCACCAAAGGCCATATGCGAACCCAGGAGCAGGTTTGCATGACAATCAAGTTGGTCTGGCAAGACCCCATCCTCTACTTCCCCTTGCTTCCCCCTTGCAGCTCCCTCCTCCCAGGTTTCCCCCTCCCATCTCCCACCCTCTCTTCTCCCCTCTCCCACCTCCTTTCCCCAGTCTCACCAGAGTTTCATCCTCCCCCCCCCCCGTTTTGTTAAATAAAGAGAGTTTATGTTCATGAAATTACATGTATTTTATTTGACATCAGGAAGGGGGGTTAGGGAGGGAGGGGTAAGGGGAAGGATGTGAGGGAGAAATGAGGCACAAGTCCCCAGTGGGGCAGACCAGGGAGGCTCTTAGTGCTCCTCAGGGTGGAAGCTCTCCTGCTGGGCCTCCTGGATGCTGACAGCCCCCCGATGGACCTTCTGGATGGCATCCTGCAGAAAGTGCAGCCAGGCTCGCAGCAACGCATCCATGAGATGCACCAGAGTGCCTAGGGGCAGCTCTGGCTCCATGTTGCAGAGTGCTGTGGTGTCCCGAGTGAGGGCAACCAGAGAACGCAGAGACAAAATGCTTTGCCATCCCTCATTGAGGTAGGCAAGCAAGCAGGGAAACCTGAGAACTGGCTGTCCTGGGGCGGGGTATCCCTTTAAGCACAGGCCTCAGATTGCCTCAGGCAGCAGCCACACAAAGTAACTCCTGACCTGATGCCCTGCCGGACCTGGTTCCGGCCGGCCTTAAATGCGATTCAGCGTCCACTCAGTGTGGATGTGCTATTTCGAAATGCATTTTGTGTGTAGACGTGTTATTTTGAAATAACTTATTTCAAATTAAATATTTCGAAATAAGATATTTCAAGGTAATGCTGTAGTGTAGACATACCCACAGAGAGACTGAGAACATGCATGGAAAATCTGAACTTGTGAGCTTGGGAGGTGGTGGAAGGGGATTGCACAGAATTATGAATAAGACATTTGGGTCCCATTTGTTTAATTTGGGGAGGGGGGGTTCCAGAGACGGACTGATAGTTTTTTCAGATGTTAACTAGATTAGAATTGGGTAAAGTTAAAACTTTTTTTAAAAAGTTTGATTCCCGTTTTTTTTTTTTTTTGTCTGCTCATTGGAAGAGAACAATTTCAAAGGAACCAGAACTCTAAAAGATGTGTGAAACAAAGATAACAGTAAAATACGGATGTGTATCTTCTAAGAACAAAGTCAGACAATTTCACACATAATTTTGAAACAAGACTCCAGTTTTCATTCTCCTCAGGGAAAAGTCTGTAAAAGGATTTTTGGTTGTCATCTATGAAAAATATAGAGCTATGAGGTGGGATAATTCTTCTTCTGGTTGAAGAAGAAATGTTGCTAGCTAAGTGGGGCTAGTTTTCTCATTTAAGATACAATTACACAGGGATAAAAGCCCTGCAATGCGGCCATGACTGGCCTAGGTCCAATGGCTCAGGCCGAGGGACTGAAAATTGCTGTGTAGAAATTGGGCCTTGGGGGTCCTCCACCCTTACAGAGTCCCAGAGCTCAGGGTTCAGCCCAGCTTGAATGTTTACACCATGGGTGAGCAAAAGTCACTCAGCGGGCTGAAACCAGCCCACCTAGGAGTTTGATCTAGGTCCTGTTCTAGGCCCCACTCCCTAGCGTGTTGCCTGGGAGCCAGAGCTGCACGAGCCCTTTCAACTGCTTCTATTGAAAGGGCTCGCGTGGCTCCAACTCCCAGGCAATGTGCTAGCAGCGCCGGAGCTGCAAGCCCTTTCAACTGTGTCTATTCAAAGGCAACAGCCTCAGGGAAGGCGCAAGCACTTTAAATAGAAGCAGTTGAAAGAGCTCGTGTGTCCCAGGCTCCCAGGCAATGCACTAGCAGTGAGGCCAGAGCAGCGAGCCCTTTAAATAGCAGGAATTGAAAGGGCTTGCAGCTTCCATTGCCAGCTAACGTGATGCCTGGAAGCCACAGGGGAGGTGCAAGCCCTTTCAACTTCTGCTATTTAAAGGCTCCGCCCCTTCTGTCCAAGGCCCCACTCCTTCCAGGGTGGCCCACGACCACTTCAAAAAATTTTTAAGTGGCCCCTTCTCAAAAATGATTGCCCACCCCTGGTCTATATAGTAGTTTTTCAGCCCCGGAGCCCATTCTCGGTGAGACCAAATCAGCAGACCCAGGCCAGCCCTGGGGATTTTTAACCCTGTGTAAACATACCAATATCTCCATATATTCTAAGGAGGAAAAGAAGGCTTGGAGCTGTGAGGAGAGGAGGCTGAAGTGTCTGGAAAACTGGAGGCAGGAAGACATATGGGGAGACGAGGGTGTATCTAGACTACAACTCTCTGTCGACAGACAGATGTAGATTAGGCACGTTGAAATTGCTAATGAAGCCAGGATTTAAATATCCCATGCCTCATTAGCATAAACATGGCTGCTGCTTTTTTCGAAATGGAGTTTTTTTGAGAAAAATGGCAGTCTAGACACGGCTCTGTCGAAACTAAAGCCTTTTTCGACAGATCCTGTGAATCTCATTTTTTGAGGAATACAGGATCTGTCGAAAAAGGCTTTATTTTTGACAGATCTGTGTCTAGACTGCCTTTTTTAGAAAAAACACTGTTTTGAAAAAAAGCGGCAGCCATGTTTATGCTAATGAGACATGGGATATTTAAATCCTGGCTTCATTAGCAATTTTGATGTGCTTGATTTGCATCCCTCTGTCGACAGAGGAATGCAGTTTAGACGTAGCCTGACAGAAGAAGTAGACTGGAAAGAACAGGTTCTATTTCTGCGCACTTTGGCAACTTCAAAGACAAAGAAATACATTGGATTAAATGGATGAGAGGAATGCTCACCTGAATGACGAGATTCTCAAAATCTTTAATCAAAACTACACCATTTTATATACAAGTGCGATGGGCGCACAGAATGGAAGATAGATTACTCAGGTGTTCTGAACTGTGCAATGCCAGCCATAACTCTGTACTTCCTGGATTTCTAATAGGACCAACCAAATGAAAGAATATATTCTTACTCAGATAACAACATTCACTAAAGAGAGGGCCAAATACTTGGTCCAAGTCAAGTCCTCTTTGTGTTACTCCAGCTCTGAAAATTACTTCTAGGGGTTTCCAATGATGCTGTAATGCTGGAGTATTGGGGCTAGACTCTACCACTTGATAACAGTTCTCAGCTGGCAGAATGGACACACACTCCCTGTAGCTCCCCAGTGCTGTTGCTCTGAGTATGATTGAGTATGCTGCAGTTAACAATCTAGCTCAAGAGCTGGTAAATTATCAAATAAAATTGTTCAATGAAAATTATTCAAAGATAGTATTCAGTGGTGAATGTTGATAAAATTACTTGAATAATGTATTCTACAAACTGTGTCCAACCAATCCTATTTTGTCAAAAGTACAAAAATTACAAAAATATATTTTTAAGCATTTTTACCTTTGAATTTTACCTTTAAATTCATGATAGATATTTATATCCTTTACCCATTTAACTATAACTTTTTATGTGGGAGTTTCAGATAGTATTAATAACTGCCTAACTGCAAGCGTACGATTTAACAGTTTCAAACTGATGTCCTCAACAAGTTGTGACAGGCCAAAAATACAACAGAGAACAATTCACGACTTGCTACTTGGGATGAGAAAGTGCAAGATACAACTTTTACCCAGCACTGAATATGACTTTTATTTAGCAGATTTGTTCTAATTTTGTTTGCCTTATGGCAATGTAATTGTCCAATTTAATAATCAGAATTTATATCAGATTGAAATGTCTGTGGCTTCTGTAGATTGTGTTCAGGCTAGTTTATTTTTTACCTTCATATTCAGTACAGTTAGTTGGATCATCATATAATTGTTCCTATTGTCAGAGTTCTCCAGCTTTATATTGGTTTATTAGATTTTCCATTAGAACATATTTGAAAAATGTCAGCTCTTTTTGTGATCTACATAATTAGTTGTTTGAGCACTCATTGAATGTCAGATAAAATCAAGTGGTGTTTTTTCCAGTGGAGTCCCAGATGTTCCCAATACCCTTTATGCAAAGTTTGGTGTGATTTCTCTCAATACTGTGCAGATTGTTTATCCATAATCTTGGGTCTTCTTATGGAACTCTAGCAGTAGCACCAAACGATTAGCATTTAAAAATGTAGTTAAACCCATTCAATATTATTATGTCTTTTTTTTCATAGTGACTTTTCCCTAATGTACAATCATACCAGCATGTCTACGAGAGTTAATAAGAACAAGAACAATGTATTCATTGCTCAGAAACAGTAGCTAAAGACTGAAACAACCTGCCTTAGTAAGTTTCTCTCTATTTTTATTGTCTTCCAGTTCTATGTTAAACCAGTTATTACAACTAGTGAGAGATGAGTGAGTTAATATCTTTTATTGGACCAACTTCTGTTGGTGAGAGAGACTAGCTTTCGAGTTTATACTTCTTCTGACCTGAAGAAGAGCTCTGAGTAAGTTCAAAAACTTCTCTCTCTCATCAACAGAAATTGATCCAATAAAAGATGTGACCTCACCCTCCTTGTCTTTCTCATGTCCTGGGATAGACACAATTACAATACTACTGCATACGATTACTACTAACATTTTTTATTGAAATTCTCTTATTCCAATGAAAGAAAATCTAATATACACACCATATATATTTTGATTTTATAATACAGTTATAACAGCCATTTAAAATAATTGCCAGGATTATTTTATAATAATCCCCAGGTCCCTTTAGAATTGTTCTTACTGCTAATTACTATGGGTAGGATTTTCAAAATTGTGTGACTTAGGGTGCATCTACACTGCACCCTTAGCTAAAAATAAGATACGCAATTTGCGCTACACAAATTGTGTATCTTATTTCGATTCTATTTTGAAATAGGCTATTTTGAAATTTGGTGTGTCTACACAGCGCCAAATTTCAAAATAACACACTATTTCAAGATATCCCTTATCCCTCGTGGCACAAGGTTTACAGGGATGCCAAAATAGCGGGTCTGCTGTATTTGGATGTGTTCAAAAGACCTCTGGTATCCTGAAATAGCTTTGCAGTGTAGACATGCCCTTAGAAGGACTGGAAAGGAATGAAATTTGGGTTCCTAAATAACTTCTTTTCTTTTGAAGATCCCATTGTGTGTGTCAAGAAAAGGACTCTCCAGGTATACTTCTGTAATCTGATTTTATTTGTTCATTAGAAATTGTCACTGTGCTACAGTTGTAACATGGATTTTGCAAGTGAAGATTAAACTACAAGCATTATGCTATACAGTGGAATCTTCTCCAAGTGGCCCTGTGAGTTAGCAGTGGGGGAAATAAATGCTTTCAGGGCTATGTCAAAAGTGAATATCATATAATTACTAGCCAAAGCAAAGAAGAGGTTTCCCCTGATCTATAACTCACTGTAAAACTTTGACTTCTGTCTGGAAATTTCATTTTATTATGTAATGCATTATTGGAGCAAATCAGCAAATATAGAGCCAAGACACAAGTGCTACAATAAATGGAATTTTCATTACTGCAAAACCACTGCTGAAGTTTTCAACTGCTTTAAATAAATCAGAGAAGAAAAATGTGTAAACTAAAATCTAGTGGTTGAATCTATATTTCCATAGATTTGTTGAACGGATATTTTCAACAAAACTTCAGAGTGTAATGTTCTTTGTTATACTGCACATTCATTAAGATAGACTGCCTGATAGACACAGAACATACTACCTTATTTGCATCTTCATTTTTCCCCATAATATACATAGGGATTTAAAAATCCCAGGAATAAAGAAAGGTTATTCAGCCTATCAAGTATGTTCTATTCATTTCATGAGTGTGGCAAGCCAGAAAACCCCCCCACTTTACTTCCCTTAATACATCTACACAGCAGCATTATTTCAGAATTATTGACATTATTCCAAAATAGCATAGTGTGCATCTACACGACCAACCTTTATTTTGAAATAATGTCAAGCTGGAGGACTTCTTACTCCAACTCATGGTAATCATCATTTCACAGGGAGTAAGGGTAGTCGAAGGAAGAGTGTTCTTCCTTCAACTTACTGCTATGTAGACAGCGCCAAAAGCCAAATTAAGCTATTTCAACTTAAGCTACGCAATTGACACAGCTGAAATTGTGTAGCTTAATTTGACTTTAGCCCTGCTGCGTAGATGTACCCTTAGTGACAAAATATCTATGAGGACTGAATCTATCATATCTGCTTTGGTAACAAGCACGTGTGTGAGTGAGCATGACACAATTAAGTTTAGTAAACATACAGATTTCAGCAAACATCCACTTTCTTGGTCTACTATAGAGCACAAATTTAAAAGCAAAGAACCAACTGAAAATGGGAAGGTCACAGACAGATGAAATGTGTACCATGGGAACATAAAATATACAGACTGCATGTGCATGTATGGTGGAAATGGGTGTCTGAGATGAATTTAAAAGGCAAAGAAATTTCATGTGTGCTCTGCTGCTTTAGCATTGCTAACTGCTGGTAACAAGCTACTGATGAATATGCAGGAATTTTGCTGAAATCTTTAAATGACCAAACAGAAATTTAAGATGACATTTTTTGGAAACACAAAGCCTAAAACATTTGCTTTACAAATCTAATGTTTTTGCAATAGAAACCTTCAAATTACAGCTTTCAAATGTTCACAATTCAGTGCCAGATTCAGACACTGGAAATTTGCCTAAATGTTTCACCTTGTGTTTAGAGAATCCCTGATCCAGTTTTGGGATCATCATGTGAGCTACTAAATCAAAACAAATAGTAGAAGAAGATAAACTGACAAATGCTGAGAGGGGAATTTAAGAAGTGTGTGAGAAAGGAACCAGTTATGTAAAACTGTCTAAAAAATACCCTCCAATAAAAATAGAAACTGGTGTGAAAGAAGTATCAAAGGTTGAGAAATTATACATGCAAAAGAAAGGAAAGTCAAATCTTACAGTTCCTCTGGCAGTGTGAATTTGGCCATCATGTACAATTGTATATTTTATGGTCTACTCACTGCTTAACTTATTAAATATAGGTGAGGAAAACAATTGTTAAAATCACATGCATAAATAATCCCATTGACTTCATGATATTTGCTGTTTTTCTTAAAGCCCCCACACCTACTAGAGTCAGGAGATTGATGAGGAATCTCAGTATTTCTTTTACAAAATATTAAGTTTCTAGCCTTTGTGGTTATAGATTAAAGCTTGCAAACATGAAAGAAGTGAAGCCTAAGGGCTCAGAAAGCAGAAGACAAATGAAAACCTCCACAAAATGTATTATTAAAAAGTCAGGATTTTGGAGGGCCTGACTTGCGATTTTGAATGCTTAGGGTTGTCAATACTTAATGTGATTTTTTTTCTTGGCAACGAATTTCACAATATCTGCATGGGCTGTGTTTTCCATATAATACATCCTCTAGAGAATGGTCCTGGGGCAATTCTGAGAAATCTGCACTTCATCCGTATACTGGTTTGCTCTACTGAGCTGAGGCTGAAGTAGGATTCTTTTGGATCCCTCATCCCCTGCTCTATGCATAGGGTTGGGAATGGCTGTCTTTACTTCCAGCTTGTGGGGGGGGACCCAAGGTTGGATATATATTCTTACTCCTGCTTCACATAAATGCCTGCATGGGAATTTAGATAATTATCAGAGCTGATAGTCCTAATATTCAGATAATTAAATATGAGCATTGTTTGTTCTGCCATCCTCCACCCAACACAATCACACTTGAAAGTTAGGGTCTGCTCCTGTTCACTTTGAAGGTAATGGCTAAATGACAATTAATGTAATTGGGGTAAGACTGGGTCTTTACTAGGGATGTTAAATTGCGGGTAATTGACTAATCGAATAGTTGATGCATTTTGCTTTGACTGTTCAACTAGTCGATAGGGTGTCTCCACTTTTGAAGTATAGAAACAGCCCTAGGGTTGTTGCTACACTTTAAAGGTAAAAGCACTACATGGAGCCCAAGGATCAACTGGGGACTCCCCACTGACCCCAGGCTCTGTGCAGCGCTGCTGATTTGAAATGTCGCCATGACAGCCTGGTGTCAGGCGCCTCATGGCATTTCAAAGCGGCAGCACTGCATGGAGCCCGGGATCAGCTGAGGACTGCCCAGCTGATCCCGGGCTCCATACAGTGCTGCTATTTGAAATGCCAGGTGGAGCCTGATGCTGGGCTCCCGTGGCAGCGTTTCAAAGTGGCATGTCATGTGGAGCCCAGGGTCTGGCCCCAGGCTCTGTGCGGCGCTGCTGCTTTGAAGTACCCCCTTCCTTCCCCTCTCCCCGCCCTCCCACCTGCTGCCTCTTTCTGATGGAGGCATTAGCTTATCGGATAGTTGACTAGTCCCTCACATCCCTAATCCTTAATCCTTTTTGGGAAAACTCCCCTCTTTTCAACACACTAGGACTCTTCACCCACTTCAACTCATCTTCTGAGGGGCCTAATTAACTAATAAGCAAATTTCAGATACAACAAAGCACTTTACTGACTCAATGTGCCATCCATCCCAGAGATTGGAGGCTAGTTTAGTGTCTGGGAGCAGTCTAGTTTCTCTGCTGCTGAAAAATGAAGGGACAAAGGTAATCCATAAACTTCCTTTTAAATGTCTTCAGAAGAAATATTGCCTCTTCTCTTGAATATGTGTGAAAAGGCAATAGAATATCTGGCTGTTCCTTGAAGAATCCTGCAGGAAACAAGGGGCAAACAGCATTCCCCAAGATGTCAATAGGAAGTAGGGAACGTGTCCCAGGTTAAAGAACATGAAGAGAAATGTAGAGGGGAAAGGGTTCTTACTTGCAACAGACTCATTAGAACATACAACTGAAATGTGGTGTTTTACCCTCAATCTTCCAGAGAGCCCAAACCTAACTTAACAGTTAAAAAACCACCAAAATACTTAAATTTCTACTATTTACCCAACAAAAGGGAATAGTTGTCATATCAAAATGTATGCAAATGAATGTAGCAGCATAGTTTTTATCAATACACAGGGCCTGGTTCTGTTTACACATGCTTTGATTTTACAAAATAATTCCATTCACTTCAATGCTTACTTTGTTCCCTCTGGCTTACACCAGAGAAGAATCAGGCTCTGTATGTGGTGACTTAATCTCCCAAGATCCCATCATTCTCCCAGTTCCCATTATTACTCTTGACCTAAGGAGGATTTTGAATACCTTTTTAATTTAGATTTCAAATCATACATATTCAAATAATGAAAATCCTGAGGTATGCAAATAGTTGTTCCTGAGCTCTAATAGAAGGGGTGACGGTAAGTGTGCCTGTTCTGTAGTTTATTTAGTAAGGTCATAGAGAATGAGAGAGCAAATTTAAGTTTTGGGGATATTTAAGTTTTAATCTACTGTCTGAGGACTGATGCTTAAAACAGGTGTGAAAGCCATTTTGTTTGCTGGAAGCTGTTCCTGAACTAGATGGGGGTAAGTTTTCTCCCACTTCAGTCTATACCCTAGGGATAGACAGAGCTGAAAATGGAAAGAGGGCTTATTGATTTGTTTTTAAAGCAATGCTACATTGTATGCTAGATTGTGTTGCCTGTCTTTCTCATTTTGTAACTCTGTATTCAGCGAGTAGTATTAAACAGCTTACCATGTGTGAATGGAGGTATAAATTCAGTGTCTTTCTTTGCTGGCTGGCCATCCATTTCTATAACAGACAAGGAACGCTCCTGCATTATAATGAAATTCTTATTTTTTATGCAGTGTCCAGATGGCATTTGGGGAATATATTTTAAAACTGAATTATAAAGTGAAGCCCTTTTCTAAAACCAGGTGGCAGTGTGTCAGAGAGATTTATTATTTATGATACATTGCAATAGAGATGCTGTTTCTTTAGAGAAGCTCTTCCCAATGGGATATAATTCCTTTGTTGTCTGCAGAGGTGTTATAGCCACATCAGTCCCAGGATATTAGAGGTAACATATTTTATTGGACCAACTTCTGTTGGTGAAATAGATAAGCTTTCGAGTTTACAATGAAAAGGTTTTGCTTCTACAAGCAGCAGTTAGTCCTTTAAAAGATACAACCTCACCCAGCTCGTCTTTCTTATGGGTCAGATATAAAGCCTGATCTTTCACAATAATTAGATAAGTGTTACTGACCAAGAAGTAGACAGGTTGAGAACTGAAACATTGATTATATTTTTGTATATTCACTGTAGGTAAAATTCACTCCACTGCAGAAGGATTGGGCAAGATCTTCTACACCATTTAAGCCCCACAATTTTTTGCTGTTTTGGGGTGATGGTAGTGGTGTCAGTGTTTTTGCCTACTTTGCCTTCTCCAGAAATGAATTTAGTTAAGTATTACATTATGTCACAGACTTTTGTATTCCTGCACTTTCCAGAATAAAATGGATGGCAGCTTTCTGAGAGTGAGTCACCCATCAAACTTTTTGCAGGGATCAAACTGAGAAGAAAAACAAAGGTTGCTACTTTCCCAAGTTGATGACTCTGCTGACATAATAATGACATGTCAAAACAAGATGCCATTGAAAGGGAAATAGCAATGATCCACAGCATATAGTTATCACAATTTCTGTTTGCTTGCTTTGATAAGAGGAACATAGCATGAATCTTTACATTGATATTGCGCTTCAAAGAACTCCCAACTGAGATGAACTAGAGCGGTTCTGGCTTCTCTTGAAGATCATTTTACTGGGTTCTTACGTCTTAAGGCTACGTCTAGACTGCAGCGCTTTTCTGGGATACTGGAGGTAACATGGAAAAGCAACGCTGAATCCACGGAACGCATCTGCTTTTCTGTAAAAAATTTTGGAAAAGCATACGTGCTCTTTTGCCATCCCTGCAAACTTCATTCTACAAGGCATAAGGGATGTGTCGAAAGAGCAGGCATTTCTGAAATTTGGCACCATGGAGATGCGCCAAATTTTGGAAGAGCTTCTTTCGAAAGAAAAGCAAAAAAAGATACACAAATTAATTTGCGCATCTTTTTCCGACTTTTCTTTGTAGTCTAGACATAGCCTTAGATTCTGAAGGATGAGATGACAGCTACCACATATATGTTTTAGCTTGCTGACTCGCTGCACACTTACCCTTAATTTATGAAATCTTTATGTGAGTGCATAGTGTTAGATGGTGATAGTGGCTATCAATCAAGAAATAAAGAACAGTACAATATCCTAACTGTCACAGTGCCAACCACAAACCCATCATTGTTGCATGAGTCTCTGCTGTTGCTGCCTGTGCTGCTACGGCCACTAATGTGCATGTTGATGATGGTGGCTCTCACTGAGCTAGTATAACTCACACATCTACTGGGTGTGGTTCACTGTCCCCTGTAGTGGCACTATAACGACTTATAGAGAGTGTGAATGAGTTTACTTTACAACTTTAGCTGAAAGGCAGCTGTCTTTTAGCTCAAGTAGTAGAGGCTCATTCACTAAGCTCCAGAGGCCCCAGGTTCAGCTCTGCATGTCATTGTTACACTAACACAAGTGTGTGCCCAGTAATGGCAAATCACACCTCTAGCTCTTTGTGCAGCTGCAGCCTTAGAGAGAGTTTTATTCCTTTAGTTTTTTTCTTAATACCACATTAAAATGTTTGAAAAACATTTTTAATATTTGAAACAAAGGACTGGCATCAAAACCATTTGAAATAATGGGTAACATACATTTATTTGATTTACATGCTCAGAGCTACAGAAAAAGGTATTTCTAATCCATATCCTTAAATCCAGCTATTTCTTGGTACTTCAGTGTTTCTCTCCATTTGATTTTTAATGAAGGATTTTGCTTTTCAGGCAGCCAATTAAAACTTCATCCAAAACAGATTTAATTATTTGTGATGGAGCTCTCATATTGAAATCTTATGGTAAAAATATGTTTTGCTTCAGAATACTTTCTAATAAGTAAGGACTTGTCTATAAACAGAAATTGAACCAATTTAACTTAAATCAGTTTCAAATCACATCTTATAAAACCAAAGCGAGTTTGTGTGTAGCCCATCTCTAGGTTATTTGTTTTGTCGAGTCTGTATTTTTTATGATTTACTATTTTTCTTAGCATGATCTGCCAACTTCTTTTTCATTTATGGCTGCTTCCATGACCCAAGGAAATCAGTGGAGATTTCTACTGACTTCAATAGGAATTGAATCAAGCACTTAGAGGGAACCTCAATTATTTTTGGATTTTGTTTACTGTTTTTGTTACACTAATAAGACTGGAGATAATACTGGGCTGTAAAGCTCACCTTTTTATGCCTGATTCACTTAGGTTTTATTAAACGGAGACACACAAATCAAAGAATGAAAGCATATGGCATTCTTTGGAGTTTTAAAAGATGTCATTTCAGTTGCTGTTTCTTTTATTTATGCTTTGTACTGTAGATCGAGAGCTCTTTTCTTTTGATAATCCATTAGACAAAACAAAAATAGCTAGGTTTGAAAACAAAGTAATATTTAGCCCTTCACTTTGATAGTATGCCAATATTCATTTTAACTTGCAGCTTGGGCTAATGATTATGCATACTTTATGTACCACATTACAAAGGATATTGAAATCAGGCCTTTGTTTATAAATTATTATAATATTAGAATCTAAAGTGTAATAGTCATATTCTCTGATAAAGTTGCACTTTTTCTGAGCAGGCACAGAAATGACTGGCATTAGTATTACATTTGTATATTAATCTCTAATTATGTGTTTGAATCACCTTTTTTATTAATTTAACATGGCACATCAGAAGGACTTCATATATGTACAGTAATCACTGACATTACCTAAAATATATTAAAGGAAATAAAATATGTACAATAGTTATAGTAACAAGTCCAAATGAGCAGTTTTGATGTACTGGGTAATTTACACCCATTTTACAAACATGTTTTTCCTACCCTGGAATCCAGTGATCATTTATTTTGATTTTGTGCTCTAGTCTTTTTATTTACCTGGTTCCTTGCCTACCTAAAACTTGTTAGCCTATTTTGTTTCTCAAAGAAAATCAGACTGAATGTCTTAATTATGTGGACAGAAAAAAACCACCTGAATTTACTTTTATTTGCTTCTCTTTTCTGCTTACATTTCATTCATTAGTAAATCAGCTAAATAGTTAAAATGCTAATAACACTAGATGTCTCAGAGCCTGAGTACACTTAAGTCTCTGTCCCTATGTCAGCATTATTTTGCTAAGAAAAACAGTATGACAATCTGTTTCCAAATCATCTGGACCATCTCAACCATTTACTAAGTTTCTTTTGATGAAGAAGGGTTGTCATAAGCTACACTGACGTAATGCGAGGAAGCATATAGTTCTTAGACTCTAAAACTCCTTATGGTCTTGCAATTGTATTCTCTCAAATGTCTTGAAAACTGTGTTCCCCTAGCAAATAAACAAAACAAAACAAAACAAAAACAAAACAAAAACAAAAAACAAACCTTGCATGCCGAGGAAGAGTTTCTAAAAGAGCCATATGTGATTCCACAGCTGTAAGCTGCTGACCTCTTTCTTGATGGAACAGAGATTCCCACTGGTATGAGATCTGATGTTTTTTCAGCTTCACCTTCCCAGAAAAGGAACAAGCGTGGTGCAGAAAACAGTCACTGAGAAAAGAAGTTATTCTAAAATCCTGCCTGTGTACTCAGAACCCCACTAGAATGTGTAACAACAAGCTGGGTTACAATGCATGCTTTCAGTAAAGATGTTCAGGAAAGATTTTCCAAATATTTGGAAAGCAAGGTTTTTGTTCAGCATCCCAGCAAACTAAATAGCCATACTGTCTGGAGGGGCAGGGAAGTTACAGTATTCAGATGCTAATGTTTGCTCTGATTTGGAGAAAAGAAAAGGTCAGTTAATAGGGAGAGGGAGAAGCCCCATTTGACCTTATAATGACCTTCAACCATGATGAGTAACATTTTATTTTTTTAAAGGAATTAAAACCAAAGACATGTAGAGTAATATTTCAGAGTAAAGGAGACAAGTGAGATGAATTTACTATTAGAAGTATCTTTTTTTTCCAAGTTAGTGATTAAATGTTAATTATACGGCTCATTAACCCTAATGTATAATAGGAATTAATGTGTCATCATTGAATGATAAAGCAAACTTTGGGAGAGGGAGATCTTAGACATGTGAGTGATATTGGGTTCCATCTACTTCCATGTGCTTGGGGGACCAAACTGTAGTTGTGAGAGGAACAGATGTGGCCTATTTTTCCATGTTTTTCAACACAAAGGTGGCTTCTACTCTCTCTCCCTTCTAGACAATGAGCTCTAGCTCTAGAATGTGTGGAAAAGCGAATGGATAGGTTTGGTGGTGTCTGCCAATGGTTTCTTGGATTATCTCATTCCAAAACTGAAGAGAAGACATTAGGAAGCTTCTGCAGACATTTACATTGCTTCTCAGTGTCATGGGCTTCCAACACTCCAGAGTTTCCCAGTCAAGGAGTTCCTGGCTACATAACTTCTGCAAACGCTATGCTGCTCAAGGACAGTAGCATGTAAGATGCTTGGGGAGGGAGGCGACTGTCTTGAGGAGTCAAAGAACTTCTCCTGCTTCCAAGAGAATACACTGAGGTCCATGAATAAAAAGAGTGGCACTCCAGTCTCTTCTAGTGATCGTATCGGGAGGCATGTGGGTGTGAGGTGAAGCCCACAATCTTAGTAGTGGCATAACTATAAAGGAGAAGAGGGCTAATATATTTTCTTCAGTGTAAATTGTTAATTACAACACAGAATATGGTTCCCTTCCCAGTTTATGCTCACACTGAAACAAATAATTGTTTTCATGTTCTTTTTCAGTGTTTAGTGCCTTTGGTACACTAGGAAGCTGCTCAAATTAATTTAATCCATATGTTTTGTAGTTGTAGAGCCAATATACCTTGAATGAATTCCCATTTTGAGTAGATTGCCAATATAACAGACAGAATAAAAGCCTGAAATAAATGTTTACTTATTGGCACCACTGGCAAAAGTCCCAATTCATTTAGAAATCTAAGTCAATAGCCTTCATCCTACTGAGAAAAGATAGCTATATTTTTCGCACTCTATAAAAATGTTTGGCTGAGTAAACATTTGCCCACTGAATTTATGCAAATAGACCTTTTGTTTAATATGATAATTTGAATTATACTTCGCTATCAGCTGCACTGGATTTTTTCCTTAAAAATTTCCTTACCACAAGAAACCTTTAATTTAGGTTTAAATAATCTCATACGTTTGTGCTTGTGCACTTCCTTCTTGGTAGGGTCTTTTCTAAATGTGGGGAAATGACAGCTTGAAAAAGCCACATCTGGAGTAATATTCCACATTGACATGACATGTGAATGTCAGTATTAATATTAACTGACAACAGATACCTTTGTATTTCTGTGATTGTTTGATATTGTGCTACAGGCGCTCCAAGAGGCTCCACTGTGCTAGGCTCAATAGTAAGAGACAGCCTCTACTACAAAGAGCTTTCAACTTACACAAATAAGACAGATAAAGGGAAGAAAGGGAAACAGAGACTTACACTGTGTCTAAACTACATCCCTTTTCTCAAAAAAAAAAGATGTAAATTAGACACTTCGATATTGCAAATGAAGCCGGGATTTAAATTTCCCACACTTCATTTGTGTAATGGTGGCCGCGTTTTTTTTCCAAAACAGTGCTTTTTGAAAGAAAAACGGCAGTTTAGACGGGGATCGATTGAAAATAAAACCCTTTTTCGAAAGATCCTGTACTCCTCATTTTTTGAGGAGTACAGGATCTTTCAAAAAAGGGTTTTATTTTCGATCAATCCCCATCTAAACGGCCATTTTTCTTTCGAAAAGCCCCGTTTCGAGAAAAAAAACGCAGCCCTCATTATGCAAATGAAATGTGGGAAATTTAAATCCCGGCTTCATTTGCAATATCGAAGTGTCTAAATTACATCCCTTTTTTCGAGAAAAGGGATCTAGTTTAGACACAGCCTTAATAAGGACTTGGCCAAGGCCATGCAGTCAGTCAACAGCAGAATCAAGAATAGAATGCAGGTCTCCTGACTCCCAGGCCAGTGCCCTAAACACCTTACGCCCCTGGTTTCCAGTTAGCTAAACCTACCAGCTGACGACTCAGTTAGGAACAGTGCTCCTTATCCACAATCTCCTCCTATTAAAATCAGTTAACTAGCCGTATAGTTAGCTATTACTTGATAGAGTAGCAGTATCAGGCCCTCAGTCATATAAGCATGTCGGACTATGCCAGTTATTCTGGGGGCTTTGCAAATGAGCTAAGAGTGTCTTGTATCCCGAAGCTTGGATCTGCATTGATCTGATTAATATTGCTCTAGTTTTCACTTCCATCCTTCTCTCTTTGGCTGGGCTACGCGGTCTAAACAACTTTTCAGTTGATCATTCGGCTGCTATAACTATTGATCTAATAGAACGAGAAACCTCAGAGCGGTTAGATGTTTTATTAGTATGGGAGATGTATTACAGCAATGCAGTATCAGCTCTACTGTTCACAAATCCCCCCACATTTTTAATGCCTATCCAACTTTCCTGATTGGCCAAGAGGAACATCTTCCAGTTGAGCAAACAGGAGATTTCTTACTTTAGAGGCACAATGAAATGTTAGGTTCCCTAACTACTGAAAAGCAAGGTATAGTTTTTATATCAAGTTTTTTACTCTAATTTCACTAGGTACTTGCCTGTTCTTTTAAGTCTCATTTATCATATTTTTCAGGGAGCTATATTATAATAGCAGGATTTATTGATACAGTATATGATTTTGTATGTATGCATTGCTTTAAGACCATATCAAAAGAAGACATTAACTTCTTGGACTTATCTGAGTATATGACTGCTGAAAATTAAAGGACAGGTTGAGTCATTAAAATACCTGCTGTCTTTCATTCTGGGATGTGGAATAACCTAAATATTGAATAACTAATATCCTTCCCTTTTGTTCTTTATATCATTTGTATCCAGGAGCATAATTGTCTTTTGGAGGTTCAGGTCATTCAACTCATTCTAAATAGGAAAAAGAAAGCTCAGCCTATGGACCAACTGGAAACAACGCTAGAGGCAGACATATTTGTGTGCAGGGTTTCCTGGAAGATCTGTGCATTAAAAAGAAATCTATTACTGAAATATTACTGTCCGGTTTTGCAGCTGATTTGGAGGTGCGTCTCTATATCTAGCTCCTGGATGGCCACCAATGGCTAAATATTTATGTCTCTTTCTTGGTATGAACCGTTAGTGATGGAGTGCTCCAGTAATTACAGCAGTTCATCAACAGAATGTCTAGAGGATCACCCTGTTGAATTTTGGGAGATCCAAGTGCAGCAAGTAAATTTATGAAAATAGCATACATAACAAAATGTGGTTTCTTGGTATCCTTTCCCTGCAGCCAGCTGAACCATTTCCATTCCTTTCTTGAATATAACCAGAGAATATTTCTATTGTTCTTTTAGGTTCTCAAAGCCAAACCACTTTAGTGGTATCATCAAGAAATCCCAGCTCTCATACACAATTACAATATTTTTATTTTATTATGATTAATGTTCTCCCTTCTATGAAATGTATCTTTGCTAATACTTGTATTTAGTCCGGAAAACAGTTCTTTTACTATCTCTGCAAGTGCTATCAATTTTGTTACTGGCTTCAACATAACTAGCCATGTTTGAAGACTAGGTAGGGCAATTTTATAATGATCAGCCAGGGTCAGATTCTTACTTAGGGTATGTCTACACTAGCCCCCTAGTTCGAACTAGGGAGGCTAACGAGGGCGACTGAAATTGCAAATGAAGCGCGGGATTTAAATATCCCACACTTCATTAGCACGTTCCCGGGCGGTCGCCATTTTGGAAATTGAGTAGCCCGGAATAACTGCCCGCGTCTACACGCAGCAGTGAAACAGCAGTTCAAAGTAAAGCCCTTAATTTGAATTAGCTGTTAAACCTCATTCCAGGAGCTCATTCCAAAAGCACTTTTGTGCAAAAGCATCCATGCCAATCTAGACGCTCTTTTCCGCAAATTCATTTAACGGAAAAACTTTTCCGTTAAGAGCATTTGTGGAAAATCATGCTAGTCTAGACATAGCCTTTTAGATTGTATCTTAATGGCTTTTGTATACTTAATATTTTATAGCTGGTGAAAGTAATCAAAATATCCAAAAAAGTTTAAAATATTGCCTCCCTGAGCACATGCTGAAATGTATTGGAATAAAGCAATCTATCTTATGCTAACACTGGTGTCTCTGCCTGAAGACACCACGATGAAAGAAGTATAAATCCATATACTGTCTGAATACCCTAGCCTTAAATTTTGCTATTAACTTCAGTGGGGCCAGGATTTCTCCCCATTGGGCATATGCTGTCCTATGTATCACTGGGCCACTAGGGGGAGAAGGCAGCACAGGGAGTTCCTTTCTCTTCCTTTGTTTAAATAGCAGGGCAATTGCCCTAATAGGAGAGTGTTTAAAAGTGTAACAGCATTGTGTCATTTGTAACACCAAGAATGGTGCTCTTCTAGTTAGGATTCCTGTCTAGTCCTCTAACTAGCTAACTATAGCTTTCTTCAATAAACAATACTTACTAGCTAGATGTGTTATTCTTATTCTAAAAAGGGGCAGAGAACAAGCCTTGCAGCATGTTCCTCTAGCCTGCCATGAGACCTTCTGCCCTATCCAGCCCTAGATTGTCAGCAAGATGTTACTTTTCTGAAGATTTGTTCTGAAAAGGGCAAGACTTAGCTCTGCTTGGAACAAACTGCAGTCTTCTTTAACTCCTCATGAGGATAAAGTAGGGGAGCATTTTGAAAGTTGGGATGGCCTGAACTCATGTGGAAGGGGCAGAAAAGAATTCTGAGAGGTGAGATCACATGACATAATGAGGCTGAGGTAAAAAGCAAATGCGAATGTGCTGCAAACCTTAAGGTAGAAAGGTGTTTGGAAGAACTCGAGAACCCGATTGAATTCCACTCTCCCCCAAATCCTGAAACTTCCTCTTACTCTTGAAGCAATTGTTCCACTGAAATGTATCCCTTCAGCCTTTGCAGAACATTGACTTTGAGGAAGATACCTTTTATAGGAATGTGCTATATCATAGATATAATTCAGTATCAAATGTGACCAAAAGTGGAAGTTCATACTAGCCATCACTTTTGCACCTTTTTCACACACATCTCCAATAGAAACATTAACCCAGGAATCAATTCCTGCAACCAACTCCATCCACGTATCTACCCAAGTGATACCCTCATAGGACCTAGCCACGTCAGCTATACCATCCGGGGCTTGTTCACCTGCACGTCTACTAATGTGATATATGTCATCGTATGCCAGCAATGCCCCTCTCCCAAGTACATAGGCCAAAATGGACAGTCTCTATACAAAAGAATAAACAGACACAAATCATACATCAAGAACAGTAACATTCAAAAAACCAGTAGGAGAGCACTTCAACCTCCTGAGCACTCAGTAACAGACTTGAAAGTCACTATACTTCAACAAAAAGCCCTTCAAAAACAGCAGAGCTGTAATTCATATGCAAACTCTACACTATCAGACTGGGTCTGAATAGACTGAGAGTAGCTAGCTCACTACAAAAAAATTCCCTCCCCTCCTTTGGTAGTCTCACTACTCATCAGCAGTTGGGAGTGGGCAACATCCAGCCTCATTTAATTGGCCTCCTTTGCATTGGTCCTCCACATAGTAATGTAATACTCCCATCTTTGCATGTGTATAGATCCCTAACAAAGCGAAGTTTCCACTTCATGCATCTGATGAAGTGGGCTCCAGACCACAAAAGTGTATGCCCAAATAAGTTTGTTAGTCTTTAAGGTGCCACAGGACTCGATGTTTTTTAACTAAAACAGATTAATACAGCTACCCCTCTGAAACTCTGCTTACTTAAAAAGAACAGTGTGGCAATTACACTGTGTACTGTCTCTGAGGAGAAAAGCAAAGCAAACCTGATTACTCAGTCTGACTTTTGCTGGAAATATCACAACAGGAATGTGCAACCTGGAAATACCAAAGCCAGGAGGGAAAGGATGAATCTTCATCCAAGAGAGGCAATGACTGAGAAGCCAGACACCTAGTGGGGAAGTTGCCATAGAGCTAGAATACCGGTGTTGCCCTGAACTGTGACACTCCTCACAGAAGAAGTTTGAATGATTAGTGTAATAGCAGAACATAGAATCTTATAAGGAGTCTGGAAGAAGCTAGAATGTATTTCTTTTCTCTCACTGCTGATCAGCAGGGAAATGTAAAGACATGGCAAAGAATCTTTTGGTGGTTCAATAATTCTCTATGGGCTAACCTTTTTTCTCTTCATACTCAGAACATCTTATTTATTGATCATGTTGATGTTGGCAGCCAGAAAGCCAATTTTTTTTACTCCTCCAGTAAAAATGTGCATCATGATTCATGATGATTCCAAGCCTTTTTAAAAAAAAAGTTTGTGGGAAGAATTAATAAAAGCAGACACGGGAGAAATGTGTGCACTGGTACTATTGTATTCCTTATAATTTTCCAACATGTCTTTTTAATCTATTGTAGTGTCAAACTAATAGGGTAAAGACATACACAATTACAAATAAAGACACATCAGAAAATTAGAGAAATGCAAACACAAAACTCCTCTCCCGGGCTCCCTAGCAGTACTGTCTGTTCTCTGTCATCTGGAACTCTGCTTGCTTCCCTCTTTGGTAGAACCTCCGAAAGCTGATCAGCCTTATGCAGAAAGTGTATTCTCATCCTTTTCAGACACAATGCTCCTATTAGGCATGGCCATAATGTTTGGGGATATAATGTGCATAATGGAGTTAACTGTCTCCTGGCTTGAATTGTGTCCTGGTTTTCACGGCTCTGCATGGCACAACAATATGCCCGGTGTAGTTTCCCTTACCATGGGTAGTGGTGATACAGAGGGAGAATGGCTTCTGAGAATTTGGACAGGAGCAGGGAATAGGCAGAACTTAGTCTCCAATAACCCAGCCACCACAGTTATGCTGGCATTCCAGAGATTGTAAGATGGGCCACATAGGGTATGTCTACACTAGCTCGGTAGTTCGAGCTAGGTAGACAAATGAGGGCAACCGGAGTTGCAAATGAAGCCCGGGATTTAAATATCCCGGGCTTCATTTCATCTTCGAGCGCCGCCATTTTTAAATCCCCCTTAGTCCGAACTCCGTGCCCGCGGCTACATGCGGCACGGAGTAGGTAGTTCGAATTAGGATCTCTAATTCAAACTACCGGTACTCCTCGTGGAAGTTCGAATTAGAGATCCTAATTTGAACTACCTACTCCGTGCCGCATGTAGCTGCGGGCACGGAGTTCGGACTAAGGGGGATTTAAAAATGGCAGCGCCTGAAAGATGCAAATGAAGCCCGGGATATTTAAATCCTGGGCTTCATTTGCAACTCCGGTTGCCTCATTTGCCTACCTAGCTCGAACTACCGAGCTAGTGTAGACATACCCGTACAGACTTGGCACAGAGTACTTTCCTCTCAGAGAAAGGAGGAAGCCCATAGAACACTGTGGGTATGTCTAGACTACATGGCTCCGTCAACGGAGCCTTGTAGATGAGTTTACTAGACATAGGGAAATGAAGCGGCGATTTAAATAATCGCCGCTTCATTTACATCAAAATGGCCACCGCACTTTGCCGATCAGCTGTTTGGCGGCACAGCGCAGTAGTCTGGACGTGCTGTGGTCGACAATGGAAGCCTTTGTCGACCGCCTCGGTAAACCTCATTCCACAAGGCATACCGGGGCGGTCAACAAGGGCTTTCCTTGTCGACCGCGGCGCGTCCAGACTACCGCGCTGTGCTGCCAAACAGCTGATCGGCACAGCGCGGTGGCCATTTTGATGTAAATGAAGTGGCTATTATTTAAATCGCCGTTTCATTTCCCTATGTCTAGTAAACTCATCTACATGGCTCCGTCGACGGAGCCATGTAGTCTAGACATACCCTGTGTGACTGGATCACAATAACATACTATTCATTGCCTGGGGTTCATACTAAAGCCAAGATTCAGTCCAGAGAGTAAAATAATAATTTCTTTCCCTTCAGTTTACCCATTTTGAAGTTTTCAAAGGCATGTCTCAATGTGCAAACACATGCAATATAGTTTCACCTGCAGAGGCACTTCAATCTAACTGGGAGAAAGCTGAGACTGTAAGCTGTTGAAGGCAGGGACCTTTTGTTCTGAGTTTGGCCAATACCTAGCACAATGGACTTATCACCCATGACTAGGGTTCCTAGACATCACAGCAATGCAAATAAATATAATAAATCCAGGAAGTCTGTACTTCACAACCTTGCTCACATGCGCATCCCTCAAAGATGCAAATTATCCTAGTGCAGGTGACTAGACTATATGGATGTGTCTAGACTACAGGGTTTTTTCAAAAAAAGTAGCCTTTTTTAAAAAAAACTTCACCTGCATCTAGACTGCAGCCGCGTTCTTTCGAAAGTAAATCAAAAGAACGTGGCAGTTTTTTCGATCACGGTAAACCTCATTTTATGAGGAATAATGCCTTTCTTTGAAAGTACTCTTTCAAAAAAAGGAGCTATTGAATGCAAACTGCTTTTTCGAAAGAGAGCATCTAGACTCTCTTTCGAAAAAGCGGGCTCGCTTTTTCGAAAAATCTGCTTGTAGTCTAGATGCTCTTTTTCGAAAGAGGCTTGTAGTCTAGACATACCCTATATGTGAGTGATATTTATAAGGTGAATCCCTTGGAATTTATACTTCTTACAGTGTAGATTTCCGTAGTACATTTGGTTTACTGGGCTGGTGAAATCACCAACAAACACTTTTCCATAGTGCGCACATGGCATATGTTTGCCCTTTACTAATGGGTCCAATTCTGTCAACTTTACTGTATGCTGAGCCTTACTTTACATCTCAAGTAGTCCCATTGATTTCAATGGTGCATCTCATGCAGAAAGAGACTAACTGTGAGTAAAGGAGGCAGCAAATAGGAGATTAATTGGCCATTTTATTGTTTGATCAAGCAATAATATTGGAGTAGAAAGCTCAATTCTTAAAAGCTTCCAATATCCATCTTTTAGACACTTGGAAGGATTTTCCTTCTGAAACTCTGGCCTGTAATTCAGCTCTGTTCAAGCTGTTGGAAGGTACAATGAATATGGAGAACTATTATAAGGAGAATAAATCCAGTGTCTTATGTATTTTGGCTTACTTTGAAGAAAAATAAATAATCCAGAATATAGCTCAGCAAGCTTGGCTCATGCAAAGCAGGTGTCCCCCTTCTGCTCACTGAGGATCCTTCAGAATAACACAGTTTTTAATGACCCTTCATTTACAACTCTTGCACAAAATATGAGACTGGGAAATGTTTGTACAGGTTTGAAAAAGGTTTTGAAATATTCCATATGCCAAGATCTAAACTAGGGGTGTCTAGATACTTGTTGCTATTTAGGATACTTAGTTATAGCATACAGAGTACCCTATGTGGCATTAATTGGTGCTGTGGTCACTTACTTATCATGAAGGACCATTTCTGAACCAACAACAGAAGTGCTGCTTTGTCATAATATGGAATTCTAAACTCACTTTAGAAATCACCTCCTCTTTTTATGATTTAATTAATGTTGAGTGGCAGCCATTTTAAGTTTTATTTGGCTGAGAGGCCATTTTATATGCATAGTAGAAATTCACATAGCTCTTCATCATGCCAGTATTTCAATTGGAAAAAAGAATACCGAAACCTAACAAATAATTGAATCTTGCCAGGTTGTAATTTGGGTGCATGGTTGCTCATGTGAGTAGTTCCCTTTAATTTCAGTGAGACTATTTGTGTAAGAGCTCACTATAGTGAGTAAAGGCTCCATGATCTGACTTTAAATATTTGTTTTTAAATTTTCTCTTCAATGAAGGAGTCAATAGTTTCAGAAAACAAAAATTAGTGGAAGGGAACAGGTTATATTTGCTGAACATCTGAGTCCTGACAGAAGACAAAAGGTTAGGAGCTACTTGTGGGATAAGATATCACTCAAAAGTCTAGATCCACAAAGCTACTTTGGTTCCTAATCACCTTTGAAATCAGTAGAAGTTAGGAGTTGAAGTACCTTTGATCAGGACCAACGTGAAAAAGGGTATCAGAGTTGGTCACTAAGTCTCTCACTACCGGAGTGGATGGGCCAACAGTGCAGGTGGTCAGACTATGTCAGTGGTTCTAAATCTTCATGATTGTGGTGCACATTTGCAGCTCTCTATAGGTTATGCGAGCCGCATTCATGCAATGTGTATACCACCTGTTCTGAGGATGTCATATGGGCTGAAGCAGTGTCCAAATTGGGCCACATGTAGCCCATGAGACACAGGCTGAGGACCAGTGGACTAGATAATCATGATGGTTTCTTCTGGCTTCAAAGTCTGAGTCTCTGAGCAAGCACTTTCTCATATGTCTATGTAGTGGTTAATTGCAGAAGAACTTTGTACGTGCTAGTTTAGGGGTGGTGAGGCCTGCATTCTTTCCCCCCTTTCCCTTTTCCCTACTACTGATGAGCCAGAAGCAAGTCTTTGGGAACATACACCACTTAAGATAAGCATTGTTGCCAGTATAGCAAGAACAAGGTAAAGATAAGGGTAAAGGGCGAGAACACATAAACAATTCTGTTTACCCTAACGTACTGATCACGTAAACAGGGCCAAAGAACAAGTAGATCCAGATCAAAACCAGATCGATAACTAACAGCTAAGCCCTACATCAGCACGTAATAAGTAAATGCTGGAAATTTCCAAACTGCCAAACAAGGCAGGGAAAACTGTATTTAAGGCTGCCTCAGAGCCTAGCAAATTGGACCTCACCGATGGGCTTTGGGTACCGGCGCCTCGGAAGCTGAGACAACCTAGAATCATAGACTCATAGAACCATAGAGCTGGAAGAGACCTCAGAAGGTCATCAAGTCCAGCCCCCTGCTCTAGGCAGGACCAATCCCAACTAAATCAACCCGGCCAGGGCTTTGTCAAGCTGAGACTTAAACACCTCTAGGGATGGAGACTCCACTACTTCCCTAGGTAACCCATTCCAGTGCTTCACTACCCTCCTAGTGAAATAGTTTTTCCTAATATCCAACCTGGACCTCTCCCACCACAACTTGAGACCATTGCTCCTTGGTCTCTGGTTCTGCCATCTGTCACTACTGAGAACAGCCTCTCTCCATCCTCTTTGGAACCTCCCTTCAGGAAGTTGAAGGCTGCTATCAAATCCCACTTCGTCTGCAGCCTTCCCGGGGTCCCAGGCTTGCAGGAAGGGACATAAGATATGCCACTTCTTTGTTATATTGTTCTTCCATTTATGGGGCACAGCTGTTAGCTGTCAGGAAATAAACTACTTGTGTTTGACAGATACCCGTGTGGCGTTTGACAGATACCCGTGTTCTTTGTACTTTGGGAACCCAGTGTTGGACCTTAGACTTACTCTGGCCGGCTACAGTCTAAATTTAGGCATATGATAAATTTTAGTTATATTGATGGCAGTTCTCGCATACGTACTTTTAGCACGTGTTTAAAGGGGTGCATTTTATTGCTGCTGTCAATAGAAAATACAATATCACCATAATATTGTCTGACACATCTTAAGAAACCAGCTTAGCATGGGTGCTATTTGCTGACCTGAGACAAAATTGTGAACTAACAGTGATATAACAGGATGATTCTTAATCCTTCCTTCAACATGAAATTAAGTGGAAAAAATAAATAGTATTGTATGTGTAACAAGAGCTTGTAGGTAGGTCCATATATCAAGGCTCTGAGACTTTTAGAACATGGGTGGATTTTTCAGTTTTTGCTCTGTGAAACGTTCTTGAAAATATCAAAATATTTTTCAAATTTGATATAATATTAGCAAATTTTTGAGCAGCCAATCTATCTACATAATGTATTATCAGGCTGTGATTTCCACGACTGCCTGAGTAACTTAAAAGCATAGTGAATCCTAAATCATATTTTGAAAATCCCAACCAAAATAATTAAAATCCACAACATTCCATAAAAATTATTTAGGGAGGAGCTGACTTTGGGTAGCAAGGAAATTTAAGAATCTAGAAGAAGCCAAGAGAAAGTCTCAGTGAAGGATGAGCCACAAATCTGAGGGAGGAGAGAAATGGAGCTACTCACCCTTTGCATGTTATAGTTGGCACAGAAAAGCCAACCTACAGAAGTGAAAGAACAACTCCATCGTAAGTGCATAAAGGACACGAGCATTTAAGTATGACTGTATGGTTGGTTGTGCTGTGTAAAGCAAAATAGGGCCTTTGCTATGACTTAAGGTAGAACCTACAGTACCCGTACTGAGCACTTTTCCCTGTGATTGTGTTCTTCCCCCGTTCAAATTAATCATTAAAAATATTACAATTTATTTTTCTATATATAGATATGTAATAGTATATACCATGGTATGTAACAGAGTCCTAGAAGAGAGATGTGATACTGGACAGTAATTATCTTTTCTTATCTTTGTCTTCGTCTGTACTGTGGAGCTATTTCGGCATACCAGAATTATCCCGAAATAGATATTCTGTGTCTTTTGAGCAAGCCCGTTATTTCGAAATATTATGCGCTCACTATTCTGACGTCCCTTGTAAACCTCATTCCACAAGGAGTACGGGACATTTTAGAATAGCGCTCTATTTCAAAATTAAGTCAAAATAAGCTACACAATTTGCATAGCTCAAATTGCGTAGCTTGTTTCGAGATAAGGGTGCAGTGTATGTTCCATTTCAGGAAAGCATCTTTATCCATGATAGCACTTAAGTATATGCTTAACATTAAGTGCTTAAGTCCCAAGCCAAGTTAAGACTGTACTTAAAGAGTTTTCTCAAACCATGGCCTCGAGCCACTCCCTGAATAGCAGACAGAATCAGTTCACTTCCAAAATTATTTAATTTGGAAAGGAGGAAGAATGATTGTCCAGTTGCTGAAAAAACAAAAGGGCGGATTTTGGATGTCTACACACAAGAAGGCAGAACAGATCAAGTTCTCATTGGGAAAATGATTGAATTCCTATTGAAGAGCACGGAGCAGGAAGTATGCATTTTATTGTGAGAACAAATTTGGAGAGTGTGAAGTGTATTCGTCAGACAGGAAAGTATTAAAATGATTAAATGGTCTAGAATGATTAAAGGTCTAGAGAACATGACCTATGAGGGAAGACTGAAGGAATTGGGTTTGTTTAGTTTAGAAAAGAGAAGATTGAGGGGGGACATGATAGCAGTTTTTAGATATCTAAAAGGGTGTCATAAGGAGGAGGGAGAAAACTTGTTCATCTTGGCCTCTGAGGATAGAACAAGAAGCAATGGGCTTAAACTGCAGCAAGGGAGGTTTAGGTTGGACATTAGGAAAAAGTTCCTAACTGTCAGGGTAGTCAGACACTGGAATAAATTGCCCAGGGAGGTTGTGGAATCTCCATCTCTGGAGAGATTTAAGAGTAGGTTAGATAAATGTCTATCAGGGATGGTCTAGACAGTATTTGGTCCTGCCATGAGGGCAGGGGACTGGACTCGATGACCTCTCGAGGTCCCTTCCAGTCCTAGTATTTTATGATTCTATGAAAAGAAAAGGACCCTGAAATGTATGGGAAAGGAAGAGCAGTACACATGGCAACATGTCAGAAGAACTGTATGGGAAGAAAGAATGCCTCATGCAGCATGAGCAGTTTGAGTAGGTTGCCAGATACTTTCACAAAAAATCCCGATGTAGTGGGGAAAAAAATTAGTTGAGCAAAAAAAAAGGGGGGGGGGGAGGGACAAAAAGGTTGCTGCGCCTTTAAATTCTCCCGCTCCCCACTCCCCCCGCCCCTGCCAGATGCAGCAGGGGGGAAAATTTCCTCGATTGCATTCTGTCCAAGAAAAACAGAAGATGCAATTACTGGATTGTCCAGGCGAAAACTGGACATGTGGCAAACTTAAGTTTGAACAAGGTAAAAATAATCTGCCAGGAGTGAAGTGGACAGTCCACAGGATGATCTAGTGCATGCACGGGCATCCCTTTTCCAAAAAGAGGTGTTGGAATGTTCCACTGAGTGATTGGATTGGCTGAGCATTCGAGGATGCTTTATAAATGCATTCAATATTCAGACAGATATTCAAGAAGGTCTGAATTTTCCTGAGTCTAAACACTTTGTCTAAAGTGTGTGTGAGAGAGCTTTTTCCTTCGCTACATTTGAATTGTTTCCTTCCTCCTCTAAACCAACATCTACAATTCCCTCTCTCCACCAAAGGCTAAGCCTAACATCCCGCATAGGGACTGTGATGATAGCTCAAGCCATTGCTTTCAGACAGGTGGGTGTGTATAATAGTAAAATGCTGGTGCTGTGGAAGCATGTGAATTTTTAGAACTGCTTCAGCTCATCACTAATCACATTGTTTATAATTAGAACAAATTACAGGGAACATTTGTTGGTTTACAGTAATTAGAGACCTGTCACAATAAACAAAGAGGCAGAGTTTGTGGTAACATTACCGGGGAGGGGAGAGCCAATTCAGGGAGACAATTCTTATTCATCCCTTGGGATTCTCAATGTTAGGGGATGTGGGGGAGGGATGGAGGATGGCATAAGTGGGAAGATATTTGTGAGGAGAATGTAACAGAGATTTACAACCACCCTTTGTCCCTCCCATGAGGAGATGATCCAACACAATAGGATTACAGAGACCAGATGACCCAGTTTTATGGCGACAGCCCTGATATTTGGGGCTTTGTCTTATATAGGCACCTATTGCTCCCCATCCCTATCCAGATTTTTCACATGTGCTACCAGATCACCTTCCCATAAGTACGGGGCAGAAGCAGTCCCATAATGATTAGTGTTTGTCAAACAGCATTCCTTTAAGCAAAGATATTGCTACTTATTATATTTGTATTTCATTATTTGTTTATCTCAGGTTGCAGTAGCACATAGAGCCCTGATCAATGAGTGATCAGTGACCTGCTAGACACAGTGCAACACAGAACACAAATATCCCTGCCCTGAAGTGCTTGCAATCTCATATAAGATCTGGATGAATTTATAAGCTTGCAGATATCATGGAACAATAATTCTCATGTGATTAGTTTCTACTGAATCAATCTCATGAGATTGTTCATTTGAGTCAAAATCATATTTTTTATACATTACATCTATTTCAATATTACAAAAATAGCTGTGTAAATATGTATTATGTGTGACCATCTATTTCTAAATATATTTCTTTTGTGCATGGCAAATCCTACTGCCCTTGTTCAGATTAAGTCAGTGAGTTTTCCCAGAATAAGGATTCATTAACAAATGAAGGATGTGGCCCAATATTTATGGCTATTACTAACATGCTGCTATTACTACTGTATGTCATATAGCCACAATGTCAAGTCCTACAATATTTTTCTAATATCCCTGTTCTGTAAGGGTATATTTTTAAATAATAGGGCAACAAGGATGAATTTGGCCCATTTTTTGCATATATATTGACTTCCCATGGAAGTTCTCTGTATCTTGAAGGATTGCATTGAATTAACTGAGGCTAGCAGTATAATCTCTGTACACAGACACCCTGTGATGGGGTAAAGCAACCCCACACTGGGCAAGAGCCCCCGGAGTATGGGGGAGGAAGGCGGAGAGTCGGGAGCCCTCCGAAGACGGTGGCAGGGGAAACCGCCACAGACTCACGCCTGACGTTTGCCGAGGCAGACACCCCGGCAGGATGCGCTGGCGCACATAACAGCCAGGAATTGGGAAAGGGAGAGGAGAGGAGTCCGGAGGACGCCGGTGCATGTGCCTCAGGAAGGGAGGGACTGCTGCCGGCATCCGCGCAGCTGCACCCGGTGACGGTCCAATGGGGGATATAAGCCAGGAGACAGGGTCCTACTCCTATTACCGATGGGAGTAGGACTGGCCAGATGGCAGGGGCCATTCGAAGTCCTACGGCGGGTCGGCAAGGTAGATTACGAGATCCAATTAACAGGGAAAAGGAGATATACCCAGATTTATCATGTGAACCTATTGAAAAAATGGAACCCCCGAGAGGTCTTACTCATTGACCCCAGACCGACAAGTCTGGAGTTTGGTCCCTGGGGCGAGAAGGAGGTGGATGCCGGTGAAGTCCAAGTGGGAAGAGAACTGACGGGGGACCAACAGGAGGAACTCCGGCAGTTACTCGGGAGGTTCCAGCATGTGTTGACTAGCCGCCCCGGAAGAACTACGAAAACATATCACACCATAATTACTGAACCAGGTAAGAAAGTATGCGACGCCATTCGTCCCCTATCCCGAAAACTGTGGGACACCGTGCAAAAAGAGTTGCAATTAATGCTCCAATGGGGGATAGTGGAAGAGTCGCACAGTGCCTGGCGAAGCCCCATTTTGCTGGTACCTAAGCCGGATGGGTCGACTCGCTTCTGTATAGACTTTCGGAAGGTAAATGCCATCTCAAGCTTTGACGTATACCCGATGCCCTGTATAGACGAGCTCCTAGTACGGCTGGGGCGGGCCCAATACTTGTCAACCATTGACCTTACCAAGGGATACTGGCAAATACCTTTGTCCCCGGAGTCTAGGGAGAAGATGGCATTTGCTACGCCTTTTGGTTTGTACCAATTTGTTAATATGCCATTCAGACTCCATGGGGCCACAGCCTCCTTCCAAAGGTTGATGAACCAAGTCCTAAGCGAGCACCGACAATACGCGGTGGCTTACATTGATGATATTATCATTTTTAGTACATCCTGGAAACAACACCTACAACAGATAGAAGCTGTACTCGGAGTACTAGTCCAAGCGGGATTAACAGCTAACCCGAAAAGGTGTTGTTTTGACAGTCACAAAGTGTCCTACCTCAGATATACAGTAGGAAGAGGTCAGATCAAACCCCTTGTGGACAAAATAAAGGCTATATGAGATTATCTGCTCCCAGCGACAAAGAAGCAGGTACGCCAGTTTCTCAGACTATCCGGGTATTATCGCCGGTTCGTGGCCGATTTTGTGTCATTGGCGGCCCCACTAACAGACTTAACAAAAAATGGACAGCCTCAAAAGGTAAGATGGTCCGAGCAAAGCACCAAGGCTTTCCGGATGCTGAAAGAACGCCTAGTTAATGCCCCGGTGTTACTCCAGCCTGATTTTTCAAAACCTTTCATACTTCAGACTGATGCATCTGAAGTATGGCTGGGGGTGGTGCTAGCCCAGGAAATAGAGGGAGAGGAACACCCAGTTTTGTATATTAGTTGTAAACTGTTCTCTCAGGAAAAAAACTATGCTACCATAGAAAAAGAGGCCCTAGCGATCAAATGGGCCATAGACACACTTCGTTATTATCTTTTAGGAGACCGCTTCTTATTAGTGACAGATCATGCACCACTGAAGTGGATCCAGATGATGAGTGACACGAATACCCGAATTATGCGCTGGTACTTGACAATGCAACCATACTGTTTTGAGGTGGTGCACCGACCGGGTGCAGCCCACCAGAATGCAGACTTTCTGTCTTGTATACCGGAGCGAGAAGAGGAGCCAGGGGCAAGTACTGACAGTATCATAAGGGGGGGAGGAGTGTGACGGGGTGAAGCAACCCCGCACTGGGCAAGAGCCCCTGGAGTAAGGGGGAGGAGGGCGGAGAGTCGAGAGCCCTCCTGAGATGGCGGCAGGGAAAACCGCCACAGACTCATGCCTGACACTTGCCAAGGCAGGTGCCCCGTTAGGATGCACTGGAGTGCATAACAGCCAGGGATTGGGAAAGGGAGAGGAGAGGAGTCTGGAGGATGCTGGTGCATGCGCCTCAGGAAGGGAGGGACTGCTGCCGGTGTCCGCACAGCTGCACCCGGCGACTGCCCAATGTGGGGGAGGTGGGGAAAAGGCAGCTAGGGAAACAGAGGGGCATGAACAGGAAGGGAGGGGATATAAAAAGAGCTCTCCTGGCGAGGTGGGGAGGAGGTATGAAAGGAGTAAGAAGCAGGAGCGAGGAGGTAACGCTGGAGAGGAATGGGGAGGGGTGGCCAGCAATGGTGTCCTGAAAACCCCTTTGACCTTCAGAAGGAAGGGCAGGCAACTGATGGAGGAGTTGAGGAAGTGACCCAGGGAGGGCAGTTGGGAATCTGCCTGCGGGCTAGCATGTTGCGGCTAACAGCCCCACCAGCCAGGTATGCGAGGCATGCTCACACACCTTAGGGCCCTGGGTTGGGGTGGGCCCAGGTCCCCCTCAAACTCCTCGTCACCCCAGATAGATGCGGAATTAAAGGCGCGGAAGGGCAGTTGACCTCAGGCTGTTTGGCGGCTGTGGCCGTGGGACCCTGGTGGGACTGGGACCCCTGTGACACACCCATCTTCAGAAAGAGTACCATTAGCAAAATTGTTTAGCGTGAGGAGAATTATGATACAGTGGTTTGCATGAGAGAGATGTTGTCATTGCTATAAAATCAACCACCTCACTATCCAACTTATTTTCTATTCTTTTTAGGTCATTCACTGTAACCCAAGTAGACTGAAATAAAGCAGTTGGAGAATTGGACTCCTCACATATGGAAAGTTTTTGCTCTGATTCTTTTCCCTTATGCAAGTGTTTAGGGATTGTTGGGAACATAGTTGGCCTTCACTTCAAATAGGTGAACATCTGTTGTGACTCTTTCTAAGCATATGTATATATTTCAGTGGGTGTTTCCATGCATTGGAGTATATTATTACATTTTATTTTTTTATCATAATCATCCCTCTCTCTTTCTCTATATGATGAGCATGCCTTTCTCTCAGTTTTGTTCTTTCACTCAACCCACAAATGACTAACTAAAGGAAAACTGTATATTCACCCTGACATATCCATTGCTCTTTTCAGGAGGGCCATGCTTCGCTTTAGAATGCCACCTCATGCAATCCCATTTTGTTAGGAAATAATGCATGAATAATTGGCACTGTCTAAAAAAGGGTATATGGCAATCAGTAAGGATGGTCGGTGATTTTCTATTGGAATGATTTGCTGACTGACAATGCGGATTCTGTAAAGTTCAAATTTTCTATAGGAAAACTTCTGTCTTGCTGAAAAAAAAATAGATTTTTTTTCCATTAGGAAAACTGAGTCAGTTCAGCCCTTAGATTTTTTTTCTCTGACCTGAAACACATTGTTTTGAGTCAGTTCAATAAAACATTAAACAGTATATTGCCTTATGGGCAATGTAATTCAGAGCCCAATTGTCTCCTGTGGACTTGACTCTCCAGAGGACTATAATTAGGCTGGCCAGATGTCCTGTTTTTAAAGAGACATGTCCTATATTTAAGCCCTCCTTCAGGTGTCCCTACTTTAAAAAAAAAATGGGCAAATTGTCCCATACTTTCTGTCTCTCCCCTTCCATCAGTGCTGGAGGATCCAGCTGCTGTCTGGATCCTCACTTGCAGCCACCCATCCACCAGAGATGAGTGAGGGGGATTCAATGGCTAAATGATGGGGGTACAAGCCTGATGATTGGGCAAAGCTGCAGCATGTGGGACTAGCCGCTCCCGCTGCTGGTCCATCAGTGCAATCCCTGCTGCATGCCAGGTGTTGGCCAGCAGGCTCCTCTCTCCACCCTCTGCTCTTGCCCCATTTCCAGACAGCACTAGCTGCTTGCTGCAGTGGCTGGTGAGTGTGGGGAGGTGGTGTCTGGTTATGTGTCACCTCTGCTGCTCATCCATTGGCTCTTTACATGTTCTCCCCCTCACTGTCCTCTCCCTGCTGTGCCCATTCACTCCCTCAGCCCTGCTGCTCCTCAATATCCCCCCAAGGGCTGCATCCTGTGCAGGGAACCAGCCCTTATCAGATCATAAAGCTCACTAACAGCCTGGCTGGCAGGCTCCTTCCTTCTCCTGCTGCCTCTGGCTGGGCTGGCACCCAGGGAAATCTCGAGACCCTCTGGCCTGGGTTGCTGGCCAGGAGGAGCCAAACCCTGGAAGTGTCAAAGCCTCACAGAGTGCTAGCATGGGGAAGCTTCTCTGTCCCTCAGCTAAGCTCTGGAATATCAGGAAGGAAGCTATTTCCAGCTTGTTTGCCCCCTGACACTGCAGGCCCCAAGCACTTAGCACCCTCTTCACACAGTAATTCCTGTGAGCTTTGGCTCAAGCCAGAAAAATCTCCAGGGAAATTCCAGAAGTCCTCTTTTTTCCCTCTTTTTCGAATGATCTGATAATCCTAGTCACTGCGTTATTGTAGTAGACCCAGACCCTGAAAGACTCAACTCTGGCCACATCACAAAAGTCTTTCACTTCATAAGTAAAGCAACCTGCTCTATTTATTAAACAAAGAACAGTTATTTTGAAATAAATAAAACCACTCAAGCTCTAATCTGCTTCACTGATACATATCCAGTTCTCTTGCTTGCTTCCATCACACTGGAAGTAGTTTGCACTGATGGGATATAACTCAGGTAATTACATGCTACAGCATCATTTTTTTAAACTGAACACAAGAAAAACATGTGTGGTTATGTACAGGTTTCAAGTCAGAATAGAAATAGTATCATATGTTTGATTGGAGCAACTTGCAATAACTAACCTTTACTGCACAAAAATAACCACTTCCTATTATCAGACTTAATATTTAGCAACCAATAATTTGATGCCCACCTTGCCATTTTAAGGAGAAATCTTTGATCTGAAGATACTCCTAATTATATATTACTATTTTTTTCAGAAAAATGTTACATGCCAACAAATACACCTGCATAAATTTATACAAAAATGACCACACACAGATGTAAGCCACATTTTCAACTTATGCCTTTAAAACATAGAATCATAGAATCATAGAATATTAGGACTGGAAGGGACCTCGAGAGGTCATCGAGTCCAGTCCCCTGCCCTCATGGCAGGACCAAATACTGTCTAGACCATCCCTGATAGACATTTATCTAACCTACTCTTAAATATCTCCAGAGATGGAGATTCCACAACCTCCCTGGCAATTTATTCCAGTGTCTGACTACCCTGACAGTTAGGAACTTTTTCCTAATGTCCAACCTAAACCTCCCTTGCTGCAGTTTAAGCCCATTGCTTCTTGTTCTATCCTCAGAGGCCAAGATGAACAAGTTTTCTCCCTCCTCCTTATGACACCCTTTTAGATATCTAAAACTGCTATCATGTCCCCTCAATCTTCTCTTTTCTAAACTAAACAAACCCAATTCCTTCAGCCTTCCCTCATAGGTCATGTTCTCTTGACCTTTAATCATTCTTGTTGCTCTTCTCTGGACCCTCTCCAATTTCTCCACATCTTTCTTGAAATGCGGTGCCCAGAACTGGACACAATACTCCAACTGAGGCCTAACCAGCGCAGAGTAGAGCAGAAGAATGACTTCTCGTGTCTTGCTCACAACACACCTGTTAATGCATCCCAGAATCATATTTGCTTTCTTTGCAACAGCATCGCACTGCTGACTCATATTCAACTTGTGGTCCACTATAACCCCTAGATCCCTTTCTGCCATACTCCTTCCCAGACAGTCGCTTCCAATTCTGTATGTATGAAACTGATTGTTCCTTCCTAAGTGGAGCACTTTGCATTTGTCTTTATTAAACTTCATCCTATTTACCTCAGACCATTTCTCCAATTTGTCCAGGTCATTTTGAATTATGGCCCTATCCTCCAGATTAGTCGCAACCCCTCCCAGCTTGGTATCATCTGCAAACTTAATAAGCTGCATTTTCTATACCAATATCTAAATCGTTGATGAAGATATTGAACAGAGCCGGTCCCAAAACAGACCCTGCAGAACCCCACTTGTTATGCCTTTCCAGCAGGATTGTGAACCATTAATAACTACTCTCTGAGTACAGTTATCCAGCCAGTTATGCACCCACCTTATAGTAGCCCCATCTAAGTTGTATTTGCCTAATTTATTGATAAGAATATCATGCAAGACCGTATCAAATGCCTTACTAAAGTCTAGGTATACCACATCCATCGCTTCTCCCTTATCCACAAGACTCGTTATCCTATTAAAGAAAGCTATCAGATTGGATTGACATGATTTGTTCTTTACAAATCCATGCTGGCTATTCCCTATCACCTTGCCACATTCCAAGTGTTTACAGATGATTTCCTTAATTACTTGCTCCATTATCTTCCCTGGCACAGAAGTTGAACTAACTGGTCTGCAGTTTCCTGGGCTGTTCTTATTTCCCTTTTTATAAATGGGCACTATATTTGCCCTTTTCCAGTCTTCTGGAATCTCTCCTGTCTCCCATGATTTTCCAAAGATGATAGCTAGAGGCTCGGATACCTCCTCTATCAGCTTCTTGAGTATTCTAGGATGCATTTCATCAGGCCCTGGTGACTTGCAGGCATCTAACTTTTCTAGGTGATTTTTGACTTGTTCTTTTTTATTTTACCTTCTAAAACTACCCCCTTCCCACTAGCATTCACTATGTTAGGCATTCCTACAGACTTCTCGGTGAAGACCGAAACAAAGAAGTCATTGAGCATCTCTGCCATTTCCAAGTTTCCTGTTACTGTTTCTCCCTCCTCACTGACCAGTGGGCCTACCCTCTCCTTGGTCTTCCTCTTGCTTCTAATGTATTTATAAAAAGTCTTCTTGTTTCCCTTTATTCCGTAGCTAGTTTGAGCTCATTCTGTGCCTTTGCCTTTCTAATCTTGCCCCTGCATTCCTGTGCTGTTTGCCTATATTCATCCTTTGTAATTTGTCCTACTTTCCATTTTTATATGACTCCTTTTTATTTTTAGATCATGCAAGATCTCGTGGTTAAGCCAAGGCGGTCTTTTGCTGTATTTTCTATCTTTCCGACACATCGGAATAGCTTGCTTTTGGGCCCTTAACAATGTCCCTTTGAAGAACTGCCAACTCTCCTCAGTTGTTTTTCCCCTCAGTCTCGATTCCCATGGGACCTTACCTATCAGCTCTCTGAGCTTACCAAAATCCGCCTTCCTGAAATCCATTGTCTTTATTTTGCTGTTCTCCCTTCTACCCTTCCTTAGAATTGTGAACTCTATGATTTCATGATCACTTTCACTCAAGCTGCCTTCCACTTTCAAATTCTCAACCAGTTCCTCCCTATTAGTTAGGATCAAATCTAGAACAGCTTCCCCCCTACATAGAATCATAGAATACTAGAAGTGGAAGGTCATCAACAGATATTAAAGTCCAGTTCCCTGCTCTCACAGCAGGACCAAGATTCATCTAGATCATCCCTGAGAGATGTCTATCCAACCTGTTCTTAAATATCTCCAGTGATGGAGATTCTACCACCTCCCTAGGCAATTTATTCCAGTATTAACCACCCTGACAGTTGGGATATTTTTCCTAATGTCCAGCCTAAACCTCCCTTGCTGCAATTTAAGACCATTGCTTCTTGTCCTGTAATCAGAGGCCAAGGAGAACAATTTTTCTCCCTCCTCCTTGTAACACCCTTTTAGATACTTGAAAACTGCTAGCATCAGTGTTCCATCTAAGCTTTGTGGCAGCACAGATTCACAGGTGATTAAACTGGCTCCATGCAAGGAGTTGACTGGGCGTGGCTGATTAATCACCTGTGAAGCTATGCTGCCACACAGCTTAGAGGGAACACTGGCTAACAAGTCTCCTCTTAGTCCTCTCTTTTCTAAACTAAACAAGCCCCGTTCTTTTAGTCTTCCCTCATAGGTCAAGTTTTCTAGACCTTTAATCATTTTTGTTGCTCTTCTCTGGACCTTCTCCAATATCTTCACATTTTTCTTAAAATACGGTGCCCAGAACTGGACACAGTAATCCAACTGAGGCCTAATCAGTCCAGACTAGAGCGGAAGAGTGACTTCCCGTGTGTTGCTCACAACATTCCTGTTAATGCATCCCAGAATCATGATTGGGTTTTTTTGCAACAGTGTCACATTGCTGACTCATATTTAGCTTGTAGTTCACTATGACTCTTAGATCCCTTTCTGCAGTGCTCCTTCCTAGAAAGTCATTTCCCATTCTGTAAGTGTGAAACTGATTGTTCCTTCCTAAGTGGAGTACTTTGCATTTGTCCTTATTAAACTTCATCCTGTTTACCTCAAACCATTTCTCCAAATTGTCCAGATCATTTTGAATTATGACCCTATCCTCCAAACCACTTGTAACCCCTCCCAGCTTGGTATCATCTACAAACTTAATAAGTGTACTCTCTATGCCAATATCTAAATCATTGATGAAGATATTGAACAGAACCAGTCCCAAAACTGACATCTGCAGAATCCTACTTGTTATGCCCTTCCAACATCACTGTGAACCATTAATAACTACTCTCTGAGATAGCTATCCAGCCAGTTATGCACCCCCATATAGTAGCCCCATCTAGGTTGTATTTGCCTAGTTTATCGACAAGAAGGTCATGCAAGACCCTATCAAATACCTTACTAAAGTCTAGGTAGACCATGTCCACCACTTCTCCGTTATCCATAAGATTTGTTATCCTATCAAAAAAAAGCTATCAGATTGGTTTGACATGATTTGTTCTTTACAAATCCATGCTGGCTGCTATCTATCACCTTTTTATCTTCCAGATGTTTGCAGATGAATTCTTTAATTATTTGCTCCATTGCCTTCCCTGGCTCAGATGTTAAACTGACAGCTCTGTAATTTCCTGTTTTCTTCTTATTTCCCTTTTTATAGATGGGCACTATATTTGCCCTTTTTCAGTCTTCTGGAATCTCTCCTGACTTTCATGACTTTTCAAAGATGATATCTAAGGGCTCAGATACCTCCTCTATCAGCTCCTTGAGTATTCTAGGATGCATTTCATCAGGCTCTGGTGACTTGTCGATATTTAACTTTTCGAAGTAATTTTTAACTTGTTATTTTTTTTATTTTAACTTCTAAACCTACCCCGTTTCCACTAGCATTCACTATGTTAGGCATCCCGTCACCATCAATCTTCTTGGTGAAAACCAAAACAAAGAAGTCATTAAGCACTTCTGCCATTTCCAGGTTTCCTGTTATTGTTTCTGCCTCTTCACTGAGCAACGGGCCTAACCTGTCCTTGGTCTTCCTCTTGCTTCTAATATATTTATAGAATGTCTTCTTGTTACCTTTTATGTCTCTAGCAAGACTGAGCTTGTTTTGTGTCTTTGTCTCTCTAATCTTGCCCCTGCATAGTCCTGTTATTTGCTTATACTCATCCTTTTCAATTTGACCTAGTTTCCACTTTTTATATTATTCCTTTTTGATTTTTGATCATGCAAGATCTCCTGATTAAGCCAGGTGGTCTCTTGCTATACTTTCTGTCTTTCCTATGCAGTGTATAGTTTGCTTTTGGGCTTCTAGTAATGTCTCTTTAAAAATTTGCCAACTGTCTTCAGTTGTTTTTCTTCTTAGTCTTGCTTCCCATGGGACCTTACCTACCAGCTCTCTGAGTTTACTAAAATCTGCTTTCTTGAAATCCATTGTCTTTATTTTGCTGTTCTCCCTTCTGCCATTCCTTTGAATCATGAACTCTAAATGCTACGTTTAAACTGCAGAGTTTTTGCACAAAAACTCGTGGCACGTCCACTCTCCAAGCGCGTTTTTGTGCAAGAAAATTTACAGTACATCATAAGAAGAGAGGGCTTTTTGTGCAAAAGTTATTCCTCTTTCTACAAGGAATAAGCCTTTTTGCGCAAGAGCTCTTGCACAAAAAAGTGTGTGTGGACGGCAAACAGGGGTTTCTTCTGCAAAAACAGCCTATCGGAAAAAGCACAGGTGCTCTGATGGCCATTCTGTTAATGGCAATCAGAGCTTTCTTGTGCAAGAGCATCCATGCAGGATGGATGCTCTCTTGTGTAAGAACTTTTTGTGGAAGATCTCTTCCTCAAAAAGGTTCTTGTGCAAGAAGCCTGCAGTGTAGACGTAGCCATTATGATTTCATGATCATCAGCTGCCTTCCACTTTCAAATTTTCAACCAGTAGCTTTTTCAACCTTCTGAAATAAAAAATTGTTTTAAATGCAGTCCAAGAGTTTATTAGATAATATGTGCCCTGCTGTGTTAGTTTCCCAACATATGTCTTACATGCATAAGTGAAATTAAATTGTTAATTGAGGGGGGATATGCCAGACTGTACTGAAGGAGAATTAGTATTGTAGGAAACATTCAGTGAGAAAGGAGTTCAACCAACACCAGGGGAGGTGGAGGTCATCGTACATACTGAAGGATCCCAAAATGAAGACATATTAACAGTGATTCAGCAGTTAACATATCTTATTCATCCATGACTTTTCTTAGCATGTGTCTGTCTACCCCTGTTTAAAAGCACAGTCCCAGCTGTTGTGTAGACACACACATGCTAACTCTTTTCAAGCTAGTGAGCTAAAAATAGCAGTGTGGCTGTGGTTGCATGGGCGATGGCTCGAACTAGCTATCCACACACAATCCCTCCTCACCCTATCTCTATGTTCTTGGGCAGGAACCCAAGTTGCTGCCATGGACACACTATTTTCAGTGCACTAGCTTTGAGCAGAACTAGCATGTATCTGTCTACCTGTGTTAGGATGCATACTCCCAGCTACTGTGAGGACAGTGAGTGCACCAACAGATGGACTGGAAGCTGTCCTTCTGGAAGGCTGCCCAGTCATATATGTTTACAAATCATTGACTGAAACACCATAGAATTGTGCTCACTTTGGAGGCAAGGACAACCAAAAGGAAAAGACTTAAAAGAAAATGTTGTTGTCCACTTTGCTGTTTGTTGTTTACCAGCAATGTTGTTAATACTTTGAGTTCTAAAATTAGCTGACATGTTCCTAAAATAGTCACAAGCCTCTGAACTGCCCTGTGTAGGGTACAAGAATTTTTTCTTTATCTGTTGAGTCCATCTCAGCCTCCTTACTTCTCACTCTGGGGTCACACTCTTCTGTCTTCAGCAGATTCAGCTACTTTGCAGTCAGTTCTTCTGCTCTGCCCATTTATACTGGTCAGACGCCAAAAGAATTCTAAGCACTGACTCAGTAATACCCCAGCTAATATTTTCACAGTTGGATAAATGGTGCCTTATGAAAACATCCACAGTTCTTTGCATAAATACTCTGATTTTCTCTTACCGCCAAAACCTATTTATTTCTTTGCTCTGACCTGGATGCCTGTGGCTCATATGGTATGCAGACATTTACTATCTACGGTGTCTTTTTGATAACCCAAGATAAATCTGATTATACAGCAGAGGGTCACTGCTCAATGTCTATGTCAACAGATGTGAAGAGAATGAGAAATACAGACAAGAATTTACCTCTATCACAGGTGAAAAAGGTATTCCAATATATGTATATATTTTATTTGTTGAAAAACACACCGATTCAAAGCCCTACATGCCCTAACACATTGTTACCAATACTCTCAAATCCCAGAAGTATTAAAGTAATCGTTTTAACAGGAAATCAGCCAGATAATCACCTACAAAAATTCCATTCCATCCCATGACTGTTATGGGAAGAAAAGTCTCAGTCTTCTCCAAAACGCTCTTCAACAAGTGTCTTTTGCAGCATGCCCAAAAGGTCACCACATTGATGGGAACAAGCTCCCACACTTGGGAACCTTCACAGAAACATCCTGCCAGCCATCCCCTCTCATTTACAACAAAAGGATCCAGCTCAAGCATCTTTACTGCCATAGCAGTGGTAATATAGCACAAGCTGAGATATGATCTCTCAGGTAAGACAACTATTTAAACTCTACCTGGAGACTAATGGGCAGCCACTGCAAATCCTGGATCTCTGAGGTCTTGCACTTCCAGCAAGATACCCTACTCAGTACGGGTATGTCTACACAGCAGCATTATTTTGGAAAGAGTGCATCTACACTACAAGAGCGCATCTACACTACAAGCCTTTATTTTGAAATAATGTTGAGCTGGAGGACTTCTTTCTCTGACTCATGGTAACCCTCATTTTACCAGGAGTAAGGGAAGTCGAAGGAAGAGTGTTTTCCCTTTGACTTCCTGCTGTGTAGAGAGCACCAAATGCCTAAATAAGCTATTTTGATTTAAGCTATGCAATTGACATAGCTGAAGTTGTGTAGTTTATTCCAACTTTAGCCCTGTTGTGCAGATGTACTCTATGTGAGCTGCTGTGTCCTCCACCAGTTTCAGTTTCTGAATGGTTGTAAGGTGTATCCATGTTTGGAGCACATTGTGATGATCTAATCTTGAAGTAACAATAGCATGGATAACAATGGGAAGATCTACATATGAAAGGAAGGTCACCACCTCTAACCCAAAAGCAGGTAGTAAAAAAGTGATGGTTCTAATATAATTGTAAAACCAGTGTAGGGAATCTGGGGAGGAGTCTAGAATCACCCCTAAGGCGCAAAGCCTGGTAACTAATGGCACATGTACTCTCTCAGTCAAAGGGTTTGATACTATCTCTGTCACCACCAGGAGCAGCTTGAGGCCGGCTGCGGCAGCTGGAACCCCAGGCAGAGTGCACGATTGGCGCCCCTGCCTGCAGGGCCATCAATGGACTGACATCATTGGCAGGTGCCCTGGGCACCCCTGTGACGTCATCATTGGGCGCCCCAGGTGGCGGCGCCCTAGGCGGCGGCGCCCTAGGCGGCGGCTGAGTCCACCTATAGCCACGGGCTGCCCCTGGTCTCCACCACCACTATCAACTCTGTCTTGTCTGAGTTGTGTCTCCACCACCTTACTCTCATAGACAGTAGCTGAACCTCATCTTCTGAGCTGGACATAGTAGATATATGCAGTTAGATGTCACCAGCCTACCAAAACTTCTGCACTCTGTGCCTCCTTACTAACCTTTGTAATAGTCCCACAGGCATATTGAACAGGAGAGGTGACAGACTGGTGCCTTGTGGAACCTCCAGTGTTTGGGGAAAAGAGCAAATGCTGGAGTGTGGGGTGTGGGATGTGGGATGACATTTCATGGGGTTTTAAGGAGTAGATGCATGCGATCTGCTTGGGACTCTTGTGATTATCTGAACAATGTTTTGGTTATACATTATTGTGATAGGCAAGAGGATAAGCTTATATGGATTACTGGGGATTTTGAAAAAGGGAAACTGAGGCAAGTGTATGTGTTTGTGCTTCAGTCCACCACAGGAAAGTACAGTGGGGTAGGGTACGCCATTACATTGCAAGTTAATACTTGCAATCAGCTCTGCCAACTCCATGTGAACTCCAGGCTTCTTTCTGTCCCTTTTTCCTGAAACAAATGCCTTCACCAGTACCTCTTCAGTAATTTTGTTCATAAAAGGGTACATTTTCAGAAGGCCTAAAAGTACAACTTCTTTTTTTTTTTTTTTTTTTGAAGGCTCAGTTTATACCTACCAAATTTGAGCCCCGTTTTGTAACCTGCAAATGGAATCTGTTTTACCTCTGACTCATTTCACGTGCAATTAGCTAACTGGAGATGCAAGTACTACATTTGGCACGCTTAGAATTACAGAGCTCAACTATTAGTTCCCCTGACTTCAATGAGTGAAAATTTTACCTCATGTGAAAAAGATAGATGAAAATTTTGTTATTGCAAACTGGACCCACAAATGAAAGTAGTTCTTTTCAAAATTAATAAGAAAAATCAAAGCTCACTTTATATGAAAACTGTTACATCAAGGGATTTATCTGATGCTATATATTTCTGTCTTAAACCTTTTTAGCTCTGTTGCTCTATGTCCAGGTGTTTATAATGTGCTGTAGGAACCCACATATATTGCTGTAAATTTCAGGACTGTTGTATTATAAAGAGATACTCTTCCCTAATCAAATGACTGCTGTATGCGAGAATGAACTAAATATAGGGTCTTCTACAGTGGTAAACACAATATTTAAATATTTTTACAAGGAAATGTGCATAGTAAATGCTGTTAGATGCATTTACTTTCTGTGAAGAGAGAACTAGGATTAACAAAAGTATAGGTATTAGTGTATATGAAAAAATGTTGCTTGCTATTTGTCCTAGGAGTTGCTCATTAATCTTCATGTTGATTCGGATCTTGCTTGAGTATTAAATAAATAAATAAAAAGCACTAGAAATGTATTTGAAGCCACATATACACACTTCTTTTTAAAAAGATCATTGCCAAAATTTGGAAAATGAGATCTTCCCTTCCTTCTGGCGACAAGCCTATCAAATGCCCTTTTGATTTTCATCTTATAAAAAAAGTCAGTCATCACTAAGACAACCAAATCCCTCAGGGTAAAAGTGGGTGTGTAGTCACAAATTTCAAGATAAAAAAAGGAAAAAAATATGTGTCATACATTTTAACAGTATTCACTGAAAATAGAAATGGTGTCTATAGTTAGCAGGCTTTGTGAGAGGCCTTTTTAAATTTTCAACTACAATAGTAAATTTTGTTACCTACTCTGATTGTCATCTTGAATCCCCAATGTAGGAAGACATGCTTGCCATGAGCAGGTTAGCTAGAACAAGCCTCTAGTTTTTTAAAAGTCCTTTCTAATATTTTCTTCTCAAAGCTTTCCATTTATAATCCCAGTTACAATCCCAAACTCTCTTAAACTAATTTCCCAGACCTCATTTTATAACATTTTTTGCTTACATTTGTGGTCGGAGTGCCATGACTTCGTCATGTAACTTAAGGATAAGATTTTGCAAAAGCATTAATCTATTGGCATTTTATTAAACCAATGTTTGTTGTAGCAGATCAGTGTGTACAGCTATGCATGTAATGACTCAAAGAACTGTGAGACATGTCCATAGGGTGAGAAAGAAAAACACAAAGCATCAAAACAGGAAAGGAGACAGGAATAAAAAAGATGTTATTTGATAGCAGAGGTCTCTTTAACCTAGAAAAGCCATAACAAGGCCCAATGGCTGGAAGTGGCAGCCAAACAAATTCAAACAGAATACAAGGCACCTGTTTATAACACTGAGTTCAGTTGATATTGGAGCAGTTAAGTAAGGGATTGCCCATCATTTGGAGTCTTAAAACTAAGACTGGCTGGTTTTCTAAGGCCTTGTCTACTCTTGCAGCAGTGAGCAGGACACATGCGGCAGTGAAAGAAGGTTGTGTTCACAGAGCAGTGTTTAGTTATGTGTCAGTGAGAGGCAGCAGGGAAAGGCTCTGGCATTGGGGAGCTACTGGAGCTTTTTCCCACTGCTCTCCCCTCCCAGAATTTTTCTCTGCTTCTTGAAACTTTCAGGATACCATCCTGTTATAGAAAGGCATTGCTTGAGCATATAGAGTACGAGCAGTTTTAATCAGCATTTCTCAAGTCCTTAATGCAATTAACTTTTTTTTAATTAAAGGAAACTAGACGTTTTATTGAAATGATTGAATTTTTCAAAAATACATTGTCATTTTCATTAAGTTAATTTTAGTAATTTTTTTAAATGGGAATTTCATCGAGTGTATTTTTTTCATCTCTATAAACTCTTAGCATTTGTTATGTTTTAACAAACGGCTATAGTCAATTTGGTTTCCAATAACATTGTCTTTCAGTTTTCAAACCTTAAGCATTGATGTAGCTGTGCCAAAACACAGCATTATTCCACATGTCTCTGTTTTATCTTTTTTTCTGTAAGAGTTATTGAGAAACAATCCTGTTGTAGGTTCATCCCATTTTTCTGGCTCATCTTGGTTCAATCTCTTTCATCATTTACTCAATTATGTCAATTTTGTGGACTGTGCTTGATTTGGTGATTCTGTCTCTTTTCTGCTTGGTTTTATTGGAGGCAATCCCATTCCAGGCACATCCCATTTTCCTGGCACAACTGAACCCTTACCTTGCTTTAAGTTATAAGAGGAAGCTGTATACCAAATTGGTGGTCCTACTTCTTACTGGTTAGGAGGAGACAAGCTCTGTAAAATATATAGCAGATATATCTTAGGGTTCTGGTGTGTCTGTACTCCACTCGCCTAACCAGTGCCTCACCCTCTACACCACTATTTATACCCATACTAGCTGAGTATGCAGTGTCTGAACTCTACACACAGCTATAAGCATAGGCATACCTTGAAACATAAGGTCATGTTCAACTTCAGCTTGTTGCAACAGTTATTGGGTGAGATTCTGGGCCTGTGGAATCTACTAGATGTCAAGATTAACATCGGAAGGCATGTCAGTTAGGTGGCTGCCCAGATAGAGAACTGACACACAATACGTGATTTTGAATGAGCCAGAGATAAAGAGACATGGGACTAAGGCAGGTATGTTTTCCCTTTCTCAGGGTACGGCTAGAATTCAGGCTTCTTTCAAAAGAAGCTTTTTCGGAAGAGATCTCCTGAAAAACCTTCTTCCGAAAGAGGGTATCCACACTGCCAAAGTGCATCAAAAAAGCGATCAGCTTTTTCGAAAGATTGTGTCCACACTGAATGCATGCTATCTCACATTTAATCTGTGATTACTATGGAAGGAGTGGTCGCCAGGGCAGCTGTGCTTTTTCCTGGAGGCCTCTTCTTTCAAAAAAACTCCCTCTTCCCCATCCACATATGCTTTTTTCCAAAAGACCTCTTTCGGAAAAGGCATTCTTCCTTGTAGAATGAGATTTACCAATGTTGGAAAACCCTCTGCATTCTTTAGATTTTTCTTTAAAAAGAACGCAATAGCAGTGTGTATGTATGTAAAGTTTTTTTGGAAAAACGGCTGTTTTTCTGAAAAAACCCTGCAGTCTAGACACACCCTCACTCTGATTATTTTGCTTGTATGCTCTACCTCCTTTCCAGAAACCTCTGTTTGCTTTAAAGATTGTGTGTGTGACTGTAAAAATGTGGTTTAGATGATGAAGCCAGGCAAATTATAAAGTGAAATCTGAACTTACTTTTCAGAGAGCTAAAGAAAGGAAAATAACAATTCATAGAGATTATAACAAACTTTGACAGTTACACTGTAAAGGATGAAGAACATGCTGTTTAGAATTAGTTGGGTATTTTCTGTCAAAATGGCTTGCTGACAGAAAATGCACTTACTACAAAACACAAATTTTCTCTTGGAAAATCTCAATTTTTGCTGGAAATTTTTTATTTTCTTTTAGGAAAACTGAAATGACAGCTCCATGGCTGCCAGCCTGGAAGTCTCTCCTCAATTCACATTTTACCTGAAGGGAGAAAGCAAAATAACAAGAGCCTTCCAGAGGGTCACAGCCATGCTAATGATAAAAAAGGGAGTCTGAGAGCCCCATTTTCCAGAAATTAGGCAGACAGGGGTGACAGGGAGCCTGGGCAGTCAGTCTCTGGCAAACTTCCTGGAACTCTCTTCTCAATTTCACTTTCTGCTTACATGGAGAAAGTGAAATTAACAAGCCTCTTCCAGGCACCAAACTGACAAGCCAAAAAATTACGTTTTGGTTTCTCTTGAAATGGGATTTCCAGAAAAATTCCTTCCCACAGAAATATTTGCCTCTATCTTTTTGTCATGAATCAGAATGGGGATGGAGGGAATCAAAATGCAAAATTTTTAATAGGCAGCAATTTCTATTTCTAGCCAGTTCTGATATTGTTCTCTAACTTTCTAAAATAATCATCACCACAAAATGGTTCTGAACTAATTTCAGAAGATGCTTAATGGACTACCTTGGCCACAAATAAAAAGATCTAAATTTATTATTTTAGGCACAGCTTTGAGCAAGGGGAAATGTATAAAGCGCACCATCCCAGGACTAGCTCTGGGAAGTAGTGGAGCTGAGTTTACTTGAAATGGTTAAGCACTACTGTGTTAGTCAATGCCTTCCAGTGTTCTCTTGGGTGTGGAATGCCTCTACGCTGTTACTTGTTATGAACATGATCCAAAACCCACTGAAGTCAATGCAAAGATTCTCAGTGGTCTCTCTGGTCTTTAGATCAGAGCCTATAATTTCCATACTTCAAACACTGCCCAGCCCTTATTTATTTTACTTTTTTGTTAATATTTCGCTCCCGTAGAAAACAGAACAGTCCCCTCAAATATCAAACTGTGCCCATGCAGCTGTCCAACACCTAATGTAAGCCTAAGCCATTGAGTCCATTAATCATCAATCATCTCATCTTTCTGGAATAGCAACCTGTTTATTTTCAATAAATAGAAAGACATTTCCTAAAGCTTGACAACATAAAAATAAGATTGTCAAGAGAAGCTGTTTGGAAATATTATACACTTAAGATCATAGAAATAAACTATAATTACTGGTATTCAGATCACTGGGGCATGGTTTGTGGTGGGGACATGAATGAAGTTTTAGTATGAAAAGGTTGAGCATAGTGTTCTGGGTTTCTAGAAATGATATGCTGCAAATATGTAGGTATTATATTTCCATCCCATTCTTTTTATATATCCCTAAGCTTTTCCATTCAAGGACAATAATTCTATAACAAAAAAAAAAAAAAGAAAAAAAAAAAGAAAGAAAAAACGGACAAGCTGTACACTCTTCACAAGAGATGGATTTTACTAATGTCCTTTGCATTTGCTATATAGCTGTATGTAGCGAACGGTAATTTCTTATTACTTAAAATAGAACAGACAGTGGAACTATAATTCATCACATGTATAAGAAGCAGCAGTGGAAGCCATCCATTCATTAACTATGTCGAGTTAAAAATCCAACGTAATTAGAGTTGTATTACTGCAAAACTATTTCTGTGCCTGCTATCAAATTCATATCTCATACTACAAATATGCTGGATCAGTTGCTTTGGAGAGAGTTGAATAAGGTCAAGGCAACATTCACTGCTTTCTATACCAGTCCTTTCCACCTCCTTTTCTTCTTTACCCAGTTCTTGTTTGTCTGTGCAGTGGTAGAAGTACCAGATAATACAGGTCCTGCTGCTCCCCTTCCCACATACCTTCAGAGCAGATGTGAGGAGGCTGCATAGTGAGCTGAGCAATGGGGAATCATTCTACCACCTCTGTTCTTGCATGGTCATGCAAATCAGGCCACAATCTGATTCTAAAAGTTCCTCATGGCATTTATTTACAGGATATTGCATGAGATTACACAAAACAAACAAAAGTGCAACAAATTGAGTATGGGCTAGAGCAAAAACCTACTATGGCCTACAGTGAGTCAGCATGGCCATCCGCTAACCCGGAAGGGGAAGGCCTCCATAAGACCCCTTGGTGGGTGAGGCCAGAGCCACCCAGCCCCTCCCACAGGAAGTGGAAGGGTGGGGCTTGCCAATAAGAGCAGACCTTGAGAGCTCAGTAAGAGCCCAGTGGGCAAGCAGGCCAGACACTATCCCTGGCCTCCCCAGGAGGGAGGCCCAACAGCCACAACACCTGAGGGATGACTAGAGAGGGCCCCCAGGACCACTGCCCAACCCTGGATATGGGCCAAAGCCACTCCGAACCCCACCAGGCACCGAGGAGGACCGAAGGGACCAAAGCCCACACCAGGCCCTGGAGCCTGGGCTGTTTCTCTAGGGCCAGGGAGGGAACCAGACCCTGAGCCTATGGACACCCCACCAGTGCCGGCACTCCCAGAGGACCCCGAGAAGCAGCAGTCATGCCAGGTAGGCCCACAGGGGGAATTAGGTCGGCCCAGGGAAAGCTGACCCCACATTGGCTGATGAGATGGAGGTCGGGTGGGCAGCGCATTGCAGCCTGGATCCCCACTGACCCACAGACCTGGTTGGCGCATTGCAGCCTGGATCCCCGCTGAATGAGTGGCCGACCATGCTGCCACTGCTAGGGCCCTGGGCTGGGACGCAGTGGAGTGGGTGGGCTTGCGCTCCCGTCCCCCCCTGCCACCTCTCCACTTGGTGTGGCAGGTTCCCCCTGTAGGGGAAAACCCTCTGCACTTGCTGGCTCTCCACCAAAGCTAGGAGAGCTGACCCCCAACTCAGCCTGCAGACAGGCCTGAGCCTCAAACTATTACAGACTTACCTGTTTGTTTGCTGCTCTGCCCTGACCCAAGGCCGAGGCTGCTGAACTGTCTAACCTGGCTGTTTGTCGCCCGTTCTGGCCCAGGAAGGAAAAATTCCTATTACGCCTAGCCCATGTACTGAGTCAGCATGGCCGCCCACTGACCCAGACTGGTACATGGCCAAAAAGTCCATGGTATTGTGTGCTAGTGACCTCCAATGATATACCTGGAATATCACAATCAATCTCTATATGGCACTGGTGACACACTTAGGTTCTTTAATACTGGAGAGAATATTGGAGAGACTTCAGAAAAGAGCAACAAAAGATGGTATCCATCCATTTTAGGGTTTTGTATTGATTTCTGTCCCTAAAGAATGTAAGTTTCCTCTGCATTAGATGGCAGAGCAAGCTCCCTAGTGAAAGGCATATCTACTATATATTTGAGTCTGTCTCTGCATCTGTTCATTTGTTCAAAACTCCTCTTAAACGATAAGAGCTAGGACCACCAAATTTGGTACGCAGCTTCCTCTTATATTAAGTTAAACCAAAGTGAAGTTTTGGTTGTGCCAGGAAAATGGGATGTGCTCAGAATGGGATTGCTTCTCATAATACAACACAGAAAACAGACAGAATCACCAGACAAGTAAAAGGGGCTGTGGGTGCTCCCCCCATCCAGGACTGCCCCCAACCCCGAATTTCCCACTCCACAGGCACCCTTTGGGGAGGGTGGCAGGAACTGAAACTCCCCCAACCTCCAATTTGTATGGGGACATTGCTGGCTGTTTCCCTTCGTCACTGAGCAAGGGGGAAGTGCACAGTTTGCTGTACTCCTCGTACTGATTGGAGGATGCAGGGGTCAGACAAACCTAAACCTGCCTCAGCTGGTGGGACATGGACCCCTCCGCTGACTGTGCCCTTAGAACTTCAGTAGCCAGGGACAGGTGCTTCTTACCTGGCCTGATGCTACTGCAGTGAGAGAGACTTGGGCTTGTCCTCTCTCCCCAGTGCAGCCTGCATAGTGAGCCCCTCATCTTCAGCCCCAACCCAGAGCAATGATTCAAATGAAGAAAAAAAAATTTAAGGACCGGGCAACACTGGGTAAATCTTCTAGTATATATATGAACTAGATAAGATGCTAGAAAATACAGTGGAAAGGACAATTATGCATTGATGCAATAATGGATAAGAAACCAATGAAGTCTTTTCCATCTCAGTCTCAAGGATTCTGTAACTTCCAGTGAACTTTTCTTTTTTTAATTAAAAGCAGAGCAGATTCCAAGGAAGAAGAATAGGCATTGCCTAACATCTTGTATCACATAGCCAATGTTCCCTGTAAGTTGATCGCTGATCACCCAGGAGAAATTCAAATGCCTGCCAGCTGATTAGCAGAGCACGCACACCTGGCAGCAGCTGGCAGCATATGTTTCTACTGTGGTGCATATCTGCACATGCCATGGTGCATATAACAAAATGTATTCTGCATATGAATGGAAAAAATTAGAGGGAACATTGTGTGTAACTTATGTAACTAGCATTTTGTTTTATGTTAAATTTGGTAACACCGAGCTATTTATTTCTGCATAACTACTTTCTCAGCATTCACAAGAGAGATATATAATCTGGTTTTCAATGGGTGATGTCCAAGCTATGGGATACTAGATAAAACTTTGGGGGTTTTATACTGTATTATTAATGTCAGGAAATTGCTCATCCTGGAATATTTCCATCAGCATACATCTGTGCTCAGGGCAGCAGCTGGACTATATTTGTTATCAACATACAGTAGCATCGCACAGGCCCAGCTATTTTGGAAAGTCTGTTCACTAAATATATCACCCAGAATGAGGGCTTTGATTGAAAAATGCTTCCAGCTATTGTGACAGTGTTCAGCAAAACTCTTTCATGTGTCAGGGAAGTAGCTGGATCCCATCCATTAGAGAGGTTGGAAACAGTGAATAATATATTGCAATTGTCAGATAGCAAGGCTCCGGGTGCAATAAATTTTTCTTATACAGATGGATCCAAATTGTAAATTGGCAATGAAATCATCATCAGGTAGGCCCCCAAAGTACCCTTAATCAGGTACTGAATTCAGTAGTTATGGCATAAACAGTCTTTTATCTTATACTATAAGGTAAATGGAAATGTAAACAATGTTTCTTAATTAAAAATTCTGAGCCAGACTACGAGTTGAAGACACCATGAAAGGGGAGGGAAGGGGGGCGTACAGCAGTGGTAATACTCAGAGCCTGAAGGAATTCTGAATGAACCAGATAGAGGGAGGAGTCTGGAGGCTCAGCAGTTTGAGGATGCATACAGAAACACAGGCTCAGAACACCCCCCCCCCCCTTTACAGACCACATTATGCATTAGCCCCCCTGCACAGATTCCACTCTGAGACAGTTTGTTAATGGCCCCAACTATTCCTTGATCAAGCCTCCTTTTAATGGAAGATAGAAGGAATTTATAAATAGTAGATGTTCTAGTCATTGTTTTACTAAGAGTTTCAAAGTGAGATTTGAATTCTGTCTGTTTTGGAATAGAGCCAATAAGCAAAATGTATTTGCTTAAGTGCAAAATTGAATTGTAAATACAGCCAGTGCTACTTGTTATCCAAACTACAAACACACAAATCCTTGTGGAGCATTGGGGTGTCCCTTGATGAAATAATTAATATAGCCATTTTCATTAATACAGGCCAAACACTTTTGTTTATGTGTAACCTAAGATTGTCTTACAGTGTTGCATGTAAGTTCTAATACTGTAAGATTGTAATTCAATACAAATGTAAAGGTGAGATCTTCACATGGCGTACATCTGAGAAACCTTGGTTTCCACAGAGCTTTACAATTTATACCAGCTGAAAATCTAGCTCAGTTTCTATAACTTCTGAGGAGAGGAAGAAAAATTTACAGGTCTAGCAGCACAAAAATGGAAGAAATTGCAAATAAGGTATTTGATACTGCTACTTCTGAGAAACATCAGTTTTTCCTTTTACATTGTTGTTCATGACAGCCAAAATGTAAGTATTTTTTTCACCATGTAAATGTACTGTTGAGGTGCAAACAAAAAATAATCAACTATCAGAACAAAGACATGGGTGATACAACACAAATGTATTTATTTAGGGTGAGAATGTAGTATCCCATTTCACACAGTAGTACAGTATTCCCTGTAAAATGCCACTGAAGTCAATAGAACTGTTCCTGTCATGCCAAACATGAATATTACAATACACACGAAAGTAGTCAGTTTAGATTAAATAATCCCCATTTGCTTCCCTGACGTAGTTCAGAGTAGAAGACACTTTCCTTAAAAGAAAAGGCTTTGTATTTTGCTAAACAAATTGTGAATCGTACTGTTCGAAAGGCTTTTTATGAGGTAGAGACATATTGAACACATTTTCTTTTAGGCTTTTTAAGTTCATTGTCCAGTTTTATTCCAAGTTGGCAGACTTTGTGTTCTAAAGGAAAATGCACAGAATGTATTTTCCATTGTTATATAGATAATCTCTGAAACACTGAATGTTCTGGGACAGCATCACATGGAGTGGAAAATAGAATTGCCTGGAATCACTTTTTTTTTAAAGTGTGATCCTATAAATTATATTTCTTATGGATAGAAAAATAAAACTTCTGTGTACCATGGACAGGGTCTGGTGTTTTCACTTAGAGTGAATAAAGTACTCTTAATTCTTCCATGATATCCTTCGTTACAATTTCAAGAGTAGTTATTATGCAAAAACATATTAAATCATGAAAGGATAAATGTCTTGAATGTGGAGAACACCTATGTAACAAAGATGTCACTCTCATCTGCTGCTTTGAATTTTGGGCTCATAGAGACTTGACTGTTACCACAATGTTATAAATATCTCACCAAGATTAGTTTTGAGGATATAGGCAGTGTTTTCGCTGTGTTGGTCCTAGGGTATTAGTGAAACAATGGGGGTAAGCTAATATCTTTTATTGGACCAGCTTCTCATGGTAAGAGACAAACTTTTTGAGGATACAGAGAGACAGAACTAGCACACTGGTTTTCCAATGTGCTGATAACATATGAATACCAACATTTCTTCAATAGCCCATATATTCTGTGGTGACCAGTAAGTTTTCTTCCAATCAGGCATCTCTCCACTATTTCCCTCCTACTAGAACCAATCGTTGATGTATAGCTACACACTGCAATGTGGATCCAGCCTGCTTTTCAATGAGGCATGAGCTACACATATCCTAAGCACTACTGCCAATTATGTGTAGTTTTGGCACAGCCTAAGAGAACAGAAGTACAGTGTATGAGTTCTTATGGCCACCTTTCCACCAGTCCTCTAATAAGTGTCTCCATTGCACCAACGCTTCTACTTCCACCAAAATGCACAACTTTCCTCAGAAATCATATATCAACTAAAACAAATAGATATTTTCCAGTCTCCATCCAATTGCATGGTTTTATTTATCAGAAGCATTGTTTAAAGGTGTGGGTATTAGGGCAGGGAGAAACCATAGAATCATAGAAACGTAGGGATGGAAGGGACCTTGAAAAGTCATCAAGTCATCACGTCCAGCCCCCTGTGCCATAGCAGGAACATGAAAAGTGGATGTTACCACCCACTTCAGTGAGATCAACTTACTTTTGAAACCTGTGTTGGTGATGTATCCTTTCTCCTGGAGACCAGATGTGGTGTCTTAAACTTGCTGGTTTTGATAAACACATCTTTCGGTGTGGGAAGTGGGTAGTAGATCTGTTCAGATAAAGTGAAATGATTATTTGTCAAAACAGATACATTATGAAAAAACAGATGAAAGGTGTATTAGGAAGGAATTATAAGAACATTTAACAATCTCAAAGATATAGTACTCTGTACAGTAAGAAATTAGGCCACCATAATGTTGAATTCTACTAAATTATTGACATGAATTCTGATTTCATTCTGCAATGTATATTACAATGAAGCCTGTCCATTGGCACTACACTGTTAGCTCCTTTATAGCTGGGCCAAAGGAGGATCAGCCCAGTATATCTGCTTTATTGCTAGAATCTGGGAACCTACATTGACCCCAAACCTCCTTCTCCAAGGGTGCATCTACACTGAAGTGTTTTTCTGGAAAAAAGGCTGTTTTTTTTAAAAAACAATACTTGCGTCCACACTGCCATTGAGTTATTTTGACAGAAAGTCGAAAGAATGTGGGGGGAGGTTCCGACAATGGTAAACCTCATTCTACGAAAAGCTTTTTCGGAAAAAGGCATGAGTGGACACAGAAGAGGAAATTCTTTTGAAATAAGAGGCCTCCAGGAAATAACACAGGTGCCCTGGTGGCCATTCCATCCAGACTAATCACAACTTAAATTCAAGATAGCATCCAATCAATGTGGACGCTATCTTTTGAAAAAGCACATTACATTTTCATTGCGCTTTTGGGGTGTGTCTAGACTACTGAGTTTTTTCCAAAAAAGTGGCCTTTTTTTGAAAAACCTTCACCTGCATCTAGACTGCTGTCACGTTCTTTCAAAATTAAATCAAAAGCATGCGGCAGTTTTTTTCAAAATCTGTAAACCTACTTTTACCAGGAAGAACGCCTTTTTTTGAAAGAGCTCTTTTGAAAAAAGGTGTTCTTGAACACGAACAGGGCTTTTTTGAAAGAGAACATCCAGATTGCCTGGGTGCTCTCTTTCGAAAAAGCGGATCACTTTTTTGAAACCTGTGTGGCTGTCTAGACGATCTCTTTTGAAAGAGGCTTTTTAAAAAGAGCTCTTTCAAAAAAGCTTCTTTCGAAAGAGGCTTGTAGTCTAGATGTACCTTTGCTGTGTGGATGCTCTCTTTCGAAATAAGCTTTTTCCGGAAGATCTCTTCCAGAAAAGCCTCTTCCAAAAGAAGCTTGCAGTCTAGAGGTATCCCCACTGACTTTGGTAATGCAGGTGTAGGGCTTTGGCAAGCATTTACTCACAGAACCAAGGAGGAAACAGTTTTCCTATCCTAGCAAAATTTCAAAAGCAAAACAACAGATCCTAACCAACTTTATTTGCTTACACATAATGAGTCTGATTGGGGTCAATTTAGCAAATCAGTTTGTAACACTTATATGGTAATAAGATGTTCAGTAATAGCCAGCATTGATTTTTCATGAACAAATCATGCCAAACCAACCCACTTCCCTTCTTTTATAGGGATACCAGCATAAAAGGATAAGGGTTAAGCAGTAACTGATAGATCTTGATTTTAGTAAGGCTATTGAGGCACTCCCACATGATAGTCTCATAAGCAAGCTAGGGAAATGTGTTCTAGATGAAATTACTATATGGTGGATGGATAGCTGGTTAAAATACAGTACTCAAAGAGTATTTCATTATTAATGATTTCAGACAGAGTCCAACTATTAAGGTACTGAGAATGTCAGTACTAGTTCCAATACTACTCAATATTTTCACTCATGATTTGGATAATGGAGTGGAGAGTATGATTAAAAAAATTGCAGATGACACCAAGTTGAGGACTCATAGACTCATAGACTTTAAGGTCAGAAGGGACCATTATGATCATCTAGTCTGACCCCCTGCACAATTCAGGCCACAGAATCTCACCCACCCTCTCCTAGAATAATCCTCTCACCTATATCTCAGATATTGAAGCCTTCAAATAGTTTGAAGACCCCAAGATGCAGAGAATCCTCCAGCTGTGATCTGTACCCCATGCTACAGAGGAAGGCGAAAAACCTCCAGGGCCTGCCAATCTACCCTGGAGGAAAATTCCTTCCCGACCCCAAATATGGTGATCAGCTAAACCCTGAGCATGTGGGCAAGACTCACCAGCCAGACACCCAGAAAGTTCTCTATAGTAACTCCTATCATCCCTCCATTGACCTATTTACCACTGATAATGAATGGTCAATTAGTTACCAAGATCATGTTATCTCATCAACCCATCCCCTTCATAAACCCATCTAGTTTAATGAGGAGAGAGGATTAGAATTCAAAATGACATTGACAAATTAGTTGGAAGGCAACAAAAGGAAATGCAATAAAGACAAGATCCAAGTAATACATTTGGCAAGGAAAAATCAAAGGTGCAACCACAAAATGTGAGGAATAACTGGGTAGGTGGTTGTACTGTTGTATGGAGAAAGGCATCTAATGGATCATACATTGAATATGAGTCACCAGTATGATGCACTAGTAGAAAGGCTAATATATTTCTGGGATGTATTAGCAGGAGTGTCATATATAAACCGAAGGAGATAATTGTTTCACTAGTGAGGCCTCAACTAGAACCCGGCGTCCACTTAGGAAAGATGTGGATGCATTGGAGTCCAAAGGAGAGCAATGAAAATTATGATAAAGGTCTGGAAAACTTGACCTATGAGGAAAGGTGGTTTTTTTTTTTAATGAATGTTTAATCTTGAAAAATGAACACTGAGGAGGACTAGATGCATCTTCTTGTATGTTAGGGGCCTTTACAAAGATGATGGTGCTCAATGGTTTTCTATGTCCACTGAAGGTAGGACAAGAAGTAACCTGTAGCAAGGGAGATTTAGGTTAGATATTAGAAAGGTGGGTTTAACTATAAATGTAGTTAGGTTCTGGATTAGGCTTCCATGGGAAGTTATGAAATCCCACCACTGGCGATTTTTTACTGGTTGGACAAAAACCTGTCAGAGTCCCACCCTGTCCTACGTTTCTATGATTTTCTAACTCAACAGGAGATGCTCACAAACTTGGATCATGAAGGACATTTTCAGTATTATCCATGAATTATCTTATTGGTTAGCATCTTATTACACAATTAATATGCAATAATTAGCAAAGCACATAGAAGCCCCAGTCATGGATCAGCACCCGATTGTTTGTACACTATGAATTATTTGAGGGACTTATTTAGAAAGATGTTCAGATATGGATTGGGAACTTGTCTCTTTGCGTGAATTTCAGTAGGGGATTGCTAGTTTTACCTCATTTGTCCCTTCAGCAACATCGACTGTAGCCATAATGAAAACTATATGCTGAAGTGATAAATTGAAATTCTTTGTGCATTACATTGACTATTTACCACTTCAAGTTTTATTATTTATTTATCTGATCAGATGTTAATGCCCATTTAACAGTGGCTTTATTTTCTCTTTCACATACCAACATATATTACATTGCTAATGATGATTTTTATTTACTTTTTCATTTACTACATCCATAAAATAAGTTTGGGGTGTTTTTTTTCCTTTTTCCTTATAGCATTGCTGAGTGTGAAATTATGTAGCAGTAAAGGGGCTCAAAATGCTTAATTCATAACATTTGTGCATTTTTCATAGAACTTTGCAGATGTTCTTTTCTGCTGTGGTTTTTTATATGGCTGTTCCCATTCTTGGGTCTCAGATTTAAAGTTTAAATATTGAGAAATAAATTACTGCTTCAGTAAGAATTTACAAATATATCATGAGTTCCAATTGTCTTCCGCAATGTTTTGGAAAATGTCAGGATGTCTCAATTACCTTCTAAAATGTTTTTCCTCAAAACTTATTTCTATTAGCATATTCTCAGTAAGCATCCTCCAAAAATCTGAAGGAAAAAAAATTCTTTGATAAAATCCAAAGTAAAGGATATTCAAGAATTCTGGGTTACTGAAAATGGGCAGTAAATTATTCAGGGGAAAGACTCTTAGATCTTCATATATTTGGTACTTTATGAAAACATTGTTACATTGTGCTTTTAATTATCTCTGTTTATTACCAATGACATATAATAATTCAATGAGCTACTGAATTGTAGCATACGTTCCGATTAAATATTCCTGTACTGCCAAGTTCTCTGGCCCCCTCTGCAGGCATGCAAGCCCAAAGCAGAATGGAAGTGTCATGTTTCTTCTGAAATAGGAACAGCCAGGAAACAGAGAGCCCCCTTCATAGACACCCTGTATGCCATAAATCTGCGATACTTGGTTATACTCTGTTCAGGCCCATGGAAGGGTGATTATAAGTGGGATGAAGGAATGACAGGCGTCTGGCCACTGGATACAAACACAGCACAGCTCTGTTGGCCCCAAGCAGGGAACATAGGGACATAAATTTCCTCACTGCTTCAGGCCTGGTGCTCTTGTCTCTAAGGGTATGTCTACACTACAGATTTTTTTCAGAAAAACCCTTGAATTACATCCACACTGCAATCGTGTTCTTTCAAAAGAAAATCAAAAGAACAGAGGGTTTTTTCCAACATTGGTAAACCTCTTTCTATGAGGAAGAAGCCTTTTTCAGAAAGAGCTCTTTCGCAAAAAGGCATGTGTGGACAGGGAAGAGGGAGTTCTTTTAAAAGAAGAGGAAAGAGGAAAAAGCACAGGTGCCCTGGTGGCCACTCTGTCCATAATAATCACAGCTTAAATGCAAGATAGCATTCATTCAATCATTATTGATGCTATCTTTCGAAAAAGCAGATCGCTTTTTTGATGCGCTTTGGCAGTGTGGATGCCCTCTTTTGAAAAGTTTTTTCAGAAGATCTCTTCCAGAAAAGCTTCTTCCAAAAGAAGCCTGCAGTCTGGATGTAGCCTAAGACTGGCCAGGTGCATTAGCCCCACAGTAGGCAGATATGAAAGAATCTGCCCTTACAAAAATCACATCCTAAGAATTAGAGGTAGATTGAAACCCTGAGATGTGATAATTTATTCCTTCCATAGCCCTGGCTGAATTGTTCTTGGGGGGAAGAGAAACACTTGAATGCCATGGCTATACTTTCCAATACCCCACAGCTCAGGCTGCTGATTGGCTACACTCTGCTATAGAACAGCGCTGTCTCTGACAGGCAGGATGTAACCCTCCATGGTTGCGTCTCTGTGTGGATCAACTGTGTTTGGTTTATTCTCCACTCCCAGATACATTAGCTTGCATTTATCCAGATTGTATCTCTTTATTGGTAACAATATCAGCACTGTGTATGTTAAAGCTATTTAGTATTGTCAGGGCAGTAATTAGGACCAGATGGCCAATGTGGTTACAACACTAATATTCACCACTAATATAACTAAATAAAATAACGTGACATTCAACTTCACCCTGTATGTATTTTACACCTTTAGCCCCCTTGTACCGATGAACTTAGATTCTCTCAAACACATTTTTCCTTTCTCAGGAGAGAGGCTAACTCATTGAATAAGTGAACATTAGAACTTGGAACAGACAAGAATCACAAATATATCAACATAACATTAATCACTGCTCATCAGTACTAATCTTTATTGCTGATTTCTACAAAGATTAAATTTTACATTAGAGAAAAAAGGAAAATATAATCAACAGTTAATTGCATTACAAGATGGCCTAGCAAGTCATTGATTTTGTTCTCAGAAAGCCATGTCCTGTGGAAATTTGTGGTATAATTACAAGAATGTACTGAGAGTGTAGTATATTCAACAACTACAGTCTGCTATTTATTCCCTCTCAGAAACATCCCCCTGTGCTGGGTACATGAGTCACAGGCTTTACCAAGATATCACTTTGGTCCATAAGGTGATCTATTTTGACTACTCTTAAAAACTATCCCTTTTTTCCCTATCATTTTGAGAGAATAAAGATTTTATGAGCTCTCTTTAGCAATGGTTTGTTCTTCCCCAAATTTACCATAACAGTTACATTCTGCCCTAGCTTATAACTCTATGACCCCCTACAGCAAATTCAGTGATGTTGCATATAGAAAACTGAATCTGACCTACTGATTTATGGGAAGGGTGCGACTTTCATTTTTGTTTGTTTTAGAAATATTTGAAATGGTAGAGCCCTGGCTTTGCCTCAGGAGTCCTGCACTTCTCGGCAGTTGGCACTTGCCTTAGAGGCTCACTATGACCCTTAAGGTAGTTTCTTTCCCTTTACTGGAGAGAGATGTCACAGACTATTGAGACTCCTTCATCATAGGCCAGTCAAACAGGTTTGGGGTGTACCCCACTTTAGTTCTAACTTCCCCCTTCAGAGGTAGTCGCTGTAGAGGGGAGGGGAGGGAAGGGTTGGGAGGACCCCAGACCTGCCCTCTGCTCTGGGTTCTGGCACAGGGACCCTAATGACAGCAGCAACATACAGTGTGTCCTCCACCACCAGAGCTGCAGCCTCTCTCTCAGCCACTTTCCCAACCAACTCCTCCCAGTACCTTTCTCCTGGTACCAGACCATGTCCTTCTGCTCTTCCACATCACATCTCTCCACTTCCAGTCCTTGACCTGCCAGCCTTCCCTAAAGGGAAGAAAGCCTTTTAAACTAGCTCCATCGGGTCCTTAATGGGCTGCAGGCATTCTGTTAGCCTCTCTCTCTCTCTCTCTCTCGCTTCTGGCAGGGTCTAGACTCCTTCACCTCCACTCCTGGAGCTGTGAATGGCCTGTCCATGTCAACTAGATGCAATTGGATATTCTCTATGAACTCAGGAGCATAGCCAATGAAAAGTTGTGGTAAGCTATATGTTCCCCTACAAAATGTAATATAACATACTTGCTGTAACATTATGGTCCATGGGTTTTGCTCTAGTCAAGGAAGGGTGTGAGGTGGACAATGCACAGCAAAGAGAATGAGATCAATGGCATAGTACTCATCAATGCCTATACTAGCCATTAAAGATGAATATGTCATGAACTCTGTCCCATTTTTATGGCATAAGATTTAAAGTAATCGTTCCTCTTCTGAGTACTCTGCATAAAAGGGAGTGATAGTTCTCAATGTTCTTAACTCTTGACCCAGGTTGTTGTTGTTCTCTCGCTTGCAAATCTTTTTTTCCATAACATTGGGCTGCTGAGCAATTTTGGCTCTTACAAATTTCAGTCATGAATTATTAAAGCTATTGCTGTTTCCTGGATACTCCTAGATTCCTCTCAGAAGAAAGTTCTGACATGTCCTTACAAAGACAGCTGGGAGCTAATTAATCCTGCTTCACTAAAACCAAACTGAAGTAAAAAAATGTAGCTCTTCAAGCAGTTTTTTGCATTGCAAGATTATAATCAGACACAAATCATAAAACTTATGTGCAACTATACCAAAGAAAAAAGTGCCTTCTTCCCCCTCCCTCTCCCCCGCCCACATAAGTAGTAATAGGCTCTGATATGTCTACTCCATGATTCCTTACTATACATCTTGCAAGCCAATCAGGCATTAGGACAACTCTCCCTGTATGTAGTTGCTGAATAATTTAGTTAATTGAAAATTGTATTTTTTCTGGTAGTACCTGCAGTTCAGTGGTTACTGCATATACAGAAAGGAAGTAACAGCCCCAGTGGCAGGAAAACAAAGATTGGGAGTCAGTGGCTCAGCAAACAAGCAATGTTGCCCCGCAGTGGTGACTGTGTTTTGGGGACATGATTTTTTGCTAATGCATTTTTAATAAGAAAAAATATTGTTCAGTATTCTGTCTTAAATCGATGAATTTGTTGTAGGTGTCACACAGGAGTGAGTCACTGTTGGAAGTGCCCTCAATGCCCAATGAAGCAGATCAGGAAAGGCACTCCTCTGAAAGGCAGCAGAGAAGAAAGTAGGGACAGTGGTGGGAGAAGTGGACACACATTATGTCGAGGATGTCAGAACACAGGGGAGGGAAAAGGAGACAGGGTTTAATAGGTGGAGGTGTGTCTACACAGCAAAGTTATTTCGGAATAATGGCCATTATTCCGAAATAACGATGCGAGCATCTACACAGCAATTCTGTTCTTTCGAAATAATTTCAAAATAACGGACGGCTTATTCCAACTTCTGTAAACCTCATTCTATGAAGAGTGACGCCTATTCCAAAGTAGCTATTTCAAAATAAGGCATGCGTAGATGCTCCACTGCTAAATCTGTTAGTCTATAAGGTGCCACAGGACTTCTCGTTGTTTTTGCAGATTCAGACTAACATGGCAATCCCTCTGATATGTGATTTATTGTGTTATTAATCCTATCATTTTTACAGACACTAAAATGCATTTATCACTGATATCCTCCTAATTCCAATTAATGTGGTGGATGTTAAGTGAAGATGTTGACAGCAGAATTAGACCTCTTAAATTCAAAGTTCATATAAGCTATTAGTTATATAAACCAGACAATTTCTATCTGCATAAACCATATGTGAATTGAAGGAGGCAATAAAGTATCACACAGGACAGAGCAAACAGCACAGTAATAGGCATGATAAAAGTAAACAGGTAAATACTGGAGCTGTATTAAAGTTTTCTGGTGAAACATTTTTTCTAAAAGTTCCAGCTTGCGAACAGGAACTGCTAACAGGGAGTTTGGAGAGGGAGTTCTCCAGGTAAAAGAGGAGTAAAAACGGGACCCTTGTGGTAAGTGGCTGTCTGGAGTGTGTGTTTGTGTGTGGGGAGTTATTTGCTGCTGAGCTTGTGTTTGTCTGTTTGGTTGGTTTCTTTGTTTGCTTGAAGGAGCTTCTAAAAGGTTTGAAATCTAGAAGCCTCTGTTAATTGGCTGAGCCTCAGTCAGGGGGAGGGGCTACCAGAGCTATATAAGCCTGTGACTCAGCGACCAGGAGCTTGTGAACAGGAACTGCTAACAGGAGTTTGGAGAGGAGTTTAGAGGGGAGGTTAGAGGGCACTAGTGACTTCTGGCCTTCTTTAAAACATAACTCTTATAATCTATATTCCAGAGGTTTAAAAAGAATCCCAGTTTATACTTAAACTTATTCATTAGAAAATGGAGACAGAAGCCCAGCAGCAGAGTGGGGCTATCCTGTTTATTGCGCGAGTGTAACATGTATGATTACCTGCCCTGTGGGTGGGTGGCATATGTGCACCTGTTGCAAGGAGCTCCTGACCTCAGAGACCAAGTTCGGGCTTTGGAGGCCAGGGTGGCTGAACTGGAGGAGCTAAGGGAGGCAGAGAGATATGTGGATGAGACTTTCTGGGACACTGTAGTACTGTCCCACCTCCAGTCTGAGAGCCCCAGTGCTCTTAAGGAGGATGAAAGTCTCAAGAACAGAGCATTCAATGGGAGCAGAGGGAAACCATCCCATAGTTGGGACCCTCCTCCCAGAGGATGTTGCGTATCCTCTCGCACTGAGGATACCTCTGAGGGGAGGGAATGCCAGTTCGGAAGAGGCAGGTGTTAGTAGTGGGTGATTCTGATCGTTAGAAACATAGATAGTTGGGTTTGTGATGACCGGGAGAACCGTATGGTCACTTGCCTGCCTGGTGCGAAGGCGGATCTCTCGAGGCATCTAGATAGACTTATGTGTAGTGCTGGGAGGAGCCGGTGGTCGTGGTACATGTAGGTACCAATGACGTAGGGAAGGGTAGGAGAGATGTCCTGGAGGCCAAATTTAGGCTGCTAGGAAAGAGACTGAAATCCAGGACCTCTATGGTGGCATTCTCGAAATGCTTCCAGTTCCACGCAGGGCCAGGTAGGCAGGCAGAGATTCAGAATCTCAATGCGTGGATGAGACGATGGTGTAGGGAAGAGGGGTTTGGATTTATTAGGAACTGGGGACACTTTTGGGAGAGGGGAGCCTATACAGGAAGGATGGGCTCCACCTAAACCAGGGTGGAACCAGACTGCTGGCACTAAACATTAAAAGGCCAGAGAGCAGTTTTTAAACTGAGAGATGGGGAAAGCCGATTGGTGTGGAGATGCATGTAAATCGGAGGGAGACTTCTCTAGAGGAGAATCCATTGATAGAGATTCTCTAAGCTGTAGTCAGAAAGAGAGGAGGGGAGAGGGCAAACCATGGGCCAGAGCAGACAAACAACCGCACAAAGGAATCCAATGCATCAGGGAAGGGCAGACAAATAAAGCAGTGGCAAATTTTTAAAGTGCTTCTACACAAATGCTAGGAGTCTGACTAATAAGATGGGTGAACTAGAGTACCTAGTATTAAATGAGGAGATTGACATAATAGGCATCACTGAAACCTGGTGGAATGAGGAAAATCTGTGGGACACCATCATACCGGGATATAAAATATATCGAAAGGATAGAGCAGGCCGGGTGGGTGGCGGAGTGGCACTGTATGTGAAAGATAATGTAGAATCAAATGAAATAAAAATATTAAATGAATCAACATGTTCAATAGAATCGCTATGGATAGTAATTCCATGCTCCAAAAATAAGAAATTAGCAGTAGGGATATATTACCGACCACCTGACCAGGACAGGGATACTGACATTGAAATGCTGAGGGAGATTAGAGAGGCTACCAAAACAAAGAACTCTATAATAATGGGGGATTTTAATTACCCCCATATTGACTGGATACATGTCACCTCAGGAAGAGAAGCGAGATAAAATTTCAATGGCTTAAATGACTGCTTCTTGGAGCAGCTGGTGCAGGAACCCACAAGGAGAGGCAATTCTCGATTTAGTCCTGAGTGGAGCGCAGGATCAGGTCCAGGAAATAACCGTTACAGGACCGCTTGGGAATAGTGACCATAATATAATAACATTCAACATTCCTGTGGTGGGAAGAACACCTCAGCAGACCAGCACCCTGGCATTTAATTTCAAAAAGGGGAATTACACAAAAATGAGGAGGTTAGTTAAACAGAAATTAAAAGGCACAGTGACTAGAGCCAAATCCCTGCAAGCTGCATGGAAACTTTTTAAAGACACCATAATAGAGGCCCAACTTAAATGTATACCCCAAATTAAAAACATAGCAAGAGACCTAAAAGAGTCACCGTGGCTTAACCACCATGTAAAAGAAGCAGTGAGGGACAAAAAGGTATCTTTTAAGAAGTGGAAGTCCAATCCTAGTGAGATAAATAGAAAGGAACATAAACACTGTCAAATCAAGTGTAAAATGTAATAAGAAAAGCAAAAAGATTTTGAGGAACAGCTAGCCAAAAACTCAAAAAGAAATAACAAAATGTTTTTAAGTACATTAGAAGCAGGAAGCCTGCTAAAAACCTGTGGGTCCCCTAGACGATCGAACTATAAAAGGCGCAATCAAGGACGATAAAGCCATTGCGGAGAAACTAAATGATTTCTTTGCTTCAGTCTTCACGGCTGAGGACGTTGGGGAGATTCCCAAATCTGCACCGTCCTTTGTGGGTGAATGAATCTGAGGAACTGTCCCGGATTGAAGTGTCATTAGAGGAGGTTTTGGAACAAATAGAAAAACTTAATGTTAACAAATCTCCGGACCGGATGGCATTCATCCAAGGGTTCTAAAAGAACTCAAATGGGAAATTGCTGAACTATTATCTGTGGTTTGTAACCTATCCCTTAAATCGGCTTCCGTACCTAATGACTGGAAGGTAGCCAACGTGACACCAATATTTAAAAAGGGCTCTAGAGGCGATCCGGGCAATTACAGACCGGTAAGTCTAACTTCGTACCTGGCAAATTAGTCGAAACAATAGTAAAGAATAAAATTGTGAAGCATGTAGAAGAACATAATTTGTTGGACAAAAGTCAACATGGTTTCTGTAAAGGGAAATCCTGTCTTACTAATCTATTAGAGTTCTTTGAAGGGGTTAATAAACATGGACAAGGGGGATCCAGTAGATATAGTATACTTAGATTTCCAGAAAGCCTTTGACAAGGTCCCTCACCAAAGGCTCTTGTGTAAATTACATGGCCATGGGATAAGAGGGAAGGTTGAGAACTGGTTAAAAGACAGGAAACAAAGGGTAGGAATAAATGGTAAATTTTCAGAATGGAGAGGGGTAACTAGTGGTGTCCCCCAAGGGTCAGTCCTAGGACCAATCCTGTTCAACTTATTCATAAATGATCTGGAGAAAGGGGTAAGCAGTGAGGTGGTAAAGTTTGGATGATACCAAACTGTTTAGGATAGTCAAGACAGAAGCAGACTGTAAGGGACTCCAAGAAGATCTCACCAAACTGAGTGATTGGGCAACAAAATGGCAAATGAAATTTAATGTGGATAAGTGTAAAGTAATGCACATCGGGAAAAATAACCCCAACTATACGATACAGTATGATGGGGCTAATTTGGCTACGACAAATCAGGAAAGAGATCTTGGAGTTATCGTGACAGTTCTCTGAAAACTTCCACACATGTGCAGCGCGGTCAAAAAGGCAAATAGGATGCTAGGAATTATTAAGAAAGGGATAGAAAATAAGACCCAGAATATCTTACCGCCCCTGTATAAAACTATGGTACGCCCACATCTTGAATACTGTGTACAGATGTGGTCCTCACCTCAAAAAAGATATTTTGGCCTTGGAAAGGGTTCAGAAAAGGGCAACTAAAATGATTAGGGGATTGGAACGGGTCCCATATGAGGAGAGGTTAAAGTGACTGGGACTTTTCAGTTTAGAAAAGAGGAGACTGAGGGGGTATATGATAGAGGTGTATAAAATCATCAGTGGTGTGGAGAGGGCCGATAAAGAAAAGTTATTTATTAGTTCCCTAAATAGAAGAACTAGAGGACACCAAATGAAATTAATGGGTAGCAGGTTTAAAACTAATAAAAGAAAGTTCTTCTTCACACAGCGTAGTCAGCATGTGGAACTCCTTGCCAGAGGAGGCTGTGAAGGCTAGGAATATAACAGAGTTTAAAGAGAAGCTAGATAATTTCATGGAGGTTAGGTCCATAAAAGGCTATTAGCCAGGGATAAAATGGTGTCCTTGGCCTCTGTTTGACAGAGGCTGGAGAGGGATGGCAGGAGACAAATCGCTTGATCATTGTCTTCGGTCCACCCCCTCTGGGGCACCTGGTGCTGGCCACTGTCGGCAGACAGGATACTGGGCTAGATGGACCTTTGGTCTGACCCGGTATGGCCGTTCTTATGTTCTTATGTTCTAAAACCAAATTGTCTGTGAAAATTATTCATTTGATTCAAACGGGTGTTTCTTATGAAAAACAAAAAAAATCACAGTTCAGATTTTTACTGACCAAAAAAAACCAAGAAAAATTCTGCAATTTTTTTTCATTTACAATTTTCCAGTGAGGGCCAAGAGATTGGTAGATAACACTATTTGCTTTGCTTTTCTAGATTACTTAATACTCCTATTACATCTGTCAGTATAACAATTGTGAGTCCTGCAAAATATGTTACATCTTCAACAATGAACGTTGCAATGTTAGTTTTCTGTCTTAACCTCAACAGTTATAGGGATGGATTCTTCTCTGATATTTATACGCTGATGTAAATCTACTACTTTCTATTGAGTTGGACCAGATTAAATTGATGTAGCTAAAGGCAGAATTATTTTAATGCATCATTATTTTATCCATATGTGGAACAGATATTGAGTAAAGCAATATCAGTGGCAAGAGTCATGCAACCTAAGTGTGTGTGCATGCATGCGTGTGGGTATATATATATATGTAAATGTAAAAATAAATAAATAAATAAATAAAATAGTCAGTTATGCTGCATGACTCTTGCCATTTGTGCTTAGTCTTAATACTGGACTCTCTATGCTATGGATTCATCTTATTTTGCACCCGCAATAAAAGAGGAGTATTTTCTAACTGCCTCAGAAAAAAAATCTGAATTCTACAAACATTTGCTACCTGATGCTATGCTAGGCAGCTCAGACTAGTTTCCAGACCTGGTACACACAAAAGTTCCATAGCAATGAATAGGACTATTCATATGCCAGAAGGAGAGGGGAAAGAGCAGGGCAAACCTTTAAAAGGGCTCTCAGTCCATTTATAGATTTCCTACAATAGTCAGTAGTTGTATTTATAGATAGCAAGCCTTTCTGTCCCAATTGTTGCAATTTTTTACCCTTTAATTTAGGGTGGGGGCAATAATTTTTTATGGCGGGGCCACTCCGAGATTTTGGTAAGTGGTCAAGGGCTGCACTTTTTTATGGAGGAGCTGCATGGTCTGGGATGGAGGGATGGAGAAGAGCTTGGGATAGGGGACTGGGGTGCAAGAGAGGCTGTGGGATCTGAGAGGGAGTTTGGGTGAAGGAGGGGATTGTAATCTGGGGGGGCAGGGGATTGGGGTGCAGATCTGGAAGGGGGTACAGGGTCTGGGATGGGATATGGGTGCAGGAGAGGAATCTGTCCTGGGGGAGGAGTTTAGAAGTGGGTGCATGGTCTGGAAGGGAGTTATGACCTGCAGGAGGGATACAGGGGTGGTGCAGAGGGTTTGGGTGGGGACCTGTGACAGGAGGGAGTGGTGACCTGAGGTAGGGATGTGGGCGAGGGAGAGGCTGGGATGCCAGAGCCAGGATATGGCCAGAAGGTGCTTACATAGGCAGCTCCCTACCAGCAGCCATGAAGGACCCTGAGGCAGGCTCAGGCTGCTCAAAATGGCTGGCTGCTTCCTGTGGCTCTCGGCTCTGGGCACCAGGGGGAGGAGAAGGCTTTGTGCACTGCCTCTGCCCACCAACAAAATCCCCCAGCTATCAGTGGCTGGTTTCAGAGTCCCATTGGCCAGTTACTGAGCTGAGAGATTTTGCTGGTAGCCCAAAGCAGTGTGCAAAGCCTCCTCCTCCCCACTCCAGCACCTGGAGCAGAGAGCCAAAGGGAGTGGCCAGCCACTTAAAGCAATATAGGGCTGCTCTGAAGTGGTTGCTGCTCTGTCCTTGAGGGTCCTGGCAGGGCCCGCCCCTGCTTTAATTATTTCCCTTTTGTGTTCTTTATGCATTTTTCTGGTTATCTTTTTAAACATTTCCCATATGACACAAGATGTACAGTCAGCATACCACAAGTGAAGTTAAAAAATGGACCCTATTCTCTAAATTCTTCCATGGATGAGAAATTTTACTCACAGGTCATTCCACTGAAGTAAAATCATCCTTGTGCACATTTGCAGGCTCCCACACAACAGGCTCATTAGGTCCTTATGTAAGGTGGGTGGAGGCGGGCCTGGTTCTGAGCACTGGAAGGGGTGGGGCTTCGGCAGAAGGGGTGGGGCTGGCATTAGCTTCCCCTAGACAGCCTCAGCGCGGCATGGAGCACACCGCACCTGTCCCCAGGCAGCCCTCATCACTGCCCAGAGCACACTGTGCAGAGCTCTGGTGGTGATTTAAAAGGCCTGCGGCTACCAGCTGCCACTGCTACTGAATCGCCAGGCCCTGGGGCAGTTACCCCATTCTCACCCCCCCACACACATCAGCAGGCCTGTACATCACTATTCATTCATATGTAGAAAGTGTTGTAGCTTCCATTATTCAATGCTGCTTTTGACATTCTTGCAAAGGGGATGAGGGGCGTATTTTATACCACTAAAACCATAAAGCTAAAAGAGAGTAATAAAAGCTCATCAATTACCCTGAGAAAAGTGATTCTAAGATACTAATTTTGAGTTCTACTTCCAAAAAATGATATCACTATCAGAGAATAAAATTGTATCATCTTACTTGCAAATGGACTCTTTTGGTAAATTTGAATGCATTTGGTCTGTTGGAAATTCATCTGTTAACAGAAAAATATAGAGTTTACTCCCTACTTTTTTTTGTTTTCACAAAACTGTAAGCACACTTTGTGATAATGTTTATTGTATGCCCCTATACCCTGTGAGTTCCTTTTCTTAAAATCACAGCTAGAGAAACAACTAATATGAGTGGTGTGTGATTTTCTATGCAATGTTTTCTGGCTGTGGAAGTGACCTTAATACATATCCTGGTCTCTGGCTCCATTGGACACATCCTGCTAGCTTTACATGAATATTCAGAAAGTAACAAACGTTGATCCCACACTAAGTATGGATAGATTGATTCAAATCTTCTTTAGTTATCAGTGGGAGCTGTGCAGTGAATATGGGAGTACCATGGATTGATAAATAGCTGTCCTTCTCTTCATTTAGGCAGTTTTGACAAATTGTAAAAGGAGTCCAGTCCAAGTGCTCTGGCCAAAAAAAACCCTGAACTCTGGAAATTAGGGTTAGGGAGATTAGGAAATTAGGGTTAGGGGGATTAGGAAATTTGAAAGAATCATTGGATCCTATCCAGGAGGCAAAGAGTAGATCTCATAGGGAGGAAAATGTCAATTTTTCCCCAGTGTTAGCCCTGGATTAAATCCATTCCTATATTTTATGTAAAAAGTATTCACAATAAAATTAACTCTAAGAACACAAATAAGTAAAATACAATTTGAGATTTTCCAGAGGAACAAGTACAATATAGATAATCTCAAACTCACTGTTTTCCAGCAGATGTGTGATATCTAATCATTGCCCCACCTTGGCTAAAATGAAATGAAATGTTTCATCTGAAGAAATGGGTTGTGCCCTCATGATAACATCTACATTTTTTGTTAGTTTCTAAGGTGCTGCCGGACTATTTGCTGTTTTTTCAGTTTTTTCAGTTACAGACTAACATGGCTACCCCTCTGAAACTTATGAACCGTAACAGCATTTCTGAGGAAATGTTTGTTATCTTGCCTTTGTTATCTCGCTACATGTCTGTTCAATGCATGGCATAATTAAGATGCGTATTTCCCCATTGGCATTTTAAGGCAGCAATTGGCTAAATGGACAACACTGTGATAGCACTTAGCTATGAAGATGGATAAATGCTAAAAGAAAGAATGATCTCATGTACACCAGTGTAAATCCAAAGTACTCAAGGATCCACCCCAGGAAATTAGATCCAGATCTGGCCAACATAATGAGTCTTGTGATGGGGTGTGTACAGGGGTGAAAGTAATTTGAAGAACTTACAGATATGAAGGGCGGCCAGCCTCCTGGGCAAGGTCAGGGGGGCAGCTCTAGGCCCCTGGAAGAGGCGGAACCTTGAGCAGAAGGAGCAGGGCTAGGAGCCAGATTTCCAATCCAGGATGCCCAGGGCTCCGGTGGTCATTTAAAGGGACTGTGGCCATGGCTGTGGTAGCAGTGACCAGGAGCCCTAGTCTCTGGTGATTTTAAATCTCCAAGGCAGCTACCCCTCTTTCCTTCCCTCCTTCCACCCCATCCCCTGCCAGCATTCATGCCAGTACAGTCCTTAAAGCTGTGTACTGCTATAAATACTTCACAATTATTGCATGTATAAGATCTAGTAACCATTTTTAACCCTCCTTTTATTTATAAACCTTTTATTTTAGTGTCTAAGGGATTGGCAGCAGTATGATTACCGGGTAAGTTCAGAGTTATATATTGACCAGTCTAAGGGGCTCATCTCTTGAAATTAGAAGGATGCTGTATGCAATGAGACCAGATTTAAATCACCACTTATCGTAGATCCAGTGCCTGGGTAGTGAGATGTAGGCCGAGATGCCTAAGACTGCATTTTTGACTCGTATGAACCTATACGGTGAGACAGAAGTTTACTTTTGTTACTGATTTAACATAATCTAATGATAGAATAACCACCAGTTTGGGATGAGTCTACCCTATTTCTCAGCAGTTTGTCCTAATGTGGTGTGACACACTGAGGCACAGTGATACCCCCTCAGCAGATGCTTCCGTATTTGGGTGGACTCACATTTTTATGAGGCTACACCTATGGCCAAAGACGTGAAGTCTTCTGCTAACTTTACTGGAACATATTGTGTGAAATCTTGTCCCCTTGGAAGTCACTGGTAATACTTGCTCTAACATCATTGGAGCCAGGATTTCATCCATATTTCATCATATTTCACACAACAACCTCCTTTGATTTTCAGCTTGTATATTTACACTAGAATATATTTAATTCCTCTTAGTTTAGTGTGTTAGATTGCTAATATATGGTCATAAGCTAAGTTCCCTGCAAGTCCCCTAAATGCCCTAGGTAGCGCCATGCAGGTGCTCAAAACATCTGTGCAAGGCAGGGAGGAGGGCCACCCCACTCCCAACCCCAGGCTGGTGGTGAAGAGAGAGACAGCCTGAACCAGGCACCTCTGTCCTGGCCTGAAGGCAACCGTGGGCCAAACAACCCAGTCCCAGAGCCTCCCTGCCATGGGCCAAGCATCCTGGACCTCCTCCCCTGCCATGGCATGCCAGAGCATCCCAGACAGTCTGTCCCCAGATTCCCATATTGTGTCCAGACTGGCCAGTCCCTGGACCCTTCCCTGCTGTAATCTGTGCATCCCTGGCCCAGCACCAGTGCCTCCCCCCACCTCTGAACTTCAATCTGTGCCCCAGTCCCATGCCAGAGCCTACACCCCCAGCCAGACCCTTTGCGCCCCAACCCTCTGTCCCAGTTCTGAGCCCCTTCCCACAATTAGAAACCTTTGGCCCCATCCCCACTACATGAATTTTGTTAGGTGCACCAATATGAAGGTGGCATGTTGCATAACAAAATTAATTCTGCTCAGGGGTGGGAAATTTAAAAAAAAAGTTCAGTGAATTATTGATTTTCATCTCAGTACAACTGAAACATACAATCTGATGTTTTAAAAAACAATGTATTCCTATTTCTTAGAGCACATATTTTTATTAAGTGGTAATGTGAGGCTGGGGGCTAAGTAAATTCCTTTAACAAGTTCTTCCATGTTCTGTCTCTTGAAGTCAACAACACATAGGCATAAACAGCACACGTAAGTCATTTTCAAAGACTTTTAGGTGAAATCTTGGGGAAAAAAATAAAGCATTTGATTCTCTCCCTGTCCTTTGTATTTCTCTTGGGTCTAGATCTAACTAGTAGAGGCATTTTTACACAATGGAATTCAGTGGAATTAAATAGTCTCTTATGTAATATATTTCAGTTATCAAGTGTCAGCAATAGACTTCATGAATTATGACTAAGTCTAGAAAGGACTTGTTTCATTTGGGTTAATAAAAAGCTATCAAAGGCTAAGTAGATGACCTGAATGATGTAATTCAAGCTCGTTATCAAATGTAATTCTTAGTTCTTTGAGTGTGCTTACAGAATCGTAAAGATGTGCTACTGAAAAATCACAGCTGATAAAGCAATATACTATTCGATTGATATGAAGTCTTAAGATAAAGGAAAATGAGGAAGTTGGGTTCATGGAAGATGAAAATTAATGACAAACAAACATTTTTTTAAAATAAACAAACTGTTAAATATATGATTGATAATAGAGTCCTCTGTTCTGCCTGGTACTTACCAATGGCACCACTTACATGTTTAAAGTTCTCCATGTTCTTAAGTACCTGGCAGAAACAGGGTCATACTGCTGAATGCCAAAAGATGATACTCGTTATTTTTAATACTCGGGAATGCCCTACTCACTACATTTGCCAACCCCCTTCTCGCTGGCTGCTTTTGCAGCCAGAGAGCCTGTTAATTTTGCACTGAGCCCAGCTGTGCTCTCCATGGCCCCAAGACACACTCACTTTTCTCCACTCCCACCCAGAACATCCCTGGACGGGCCCCTCTATCCAAACACTCTCAGTCCATCCTGCCCACTTGTGCCCTTCAATCACCAGCCAGTCCCCTCTGCACCCTTCCTGCTTCTGCCCCACCCACCAATAAAATAGTTCATTTGTGTGCAGAGTTTGGATCCTCTACTGGCAGCTAGCACAGAGCTCCGGAGAAGTGACCTGTCGGGTAGGGCTATACTCTGCGGGCTTGAGGGCCTTTCATGTAAATGAAAGCTAGATGCAATCAGTAACACAGGGCCCAACTCCAAATGAATCCCCTTTGTTCTGGTTGCTCCTGGGCATCCGACTTGGTAGCGAGGGGCAGGAGCTAGGTTACGTGTGAGCAGCCAGGTAGGGAGAAAATTCCCCACTCTCCATGCTTGGTTACTGCCTGTCTTTGCAGGACAGCAATGCTCCAGATGTGTCCTTCTGGCTGGCAAGTGAGCTCCCACTGCAGGGCTGGGACATGCTCTGTGCAGACAGGGAACAATGCAGAGACATGGAACCATGAGGGAGCCCCCAGCTTTACATGCCCATGCCCCACTGAGAACCCCATTTGGGTCATGCAGAAAGAGAGCCTGGTGGGGTAATGTGGGCCTCTAGTCCTTATCCTGGAGCTCCATGGCCCATAGCCCACACTCTTCTTCCATCCCTACCCCCACCTCCATTCCTACACCCACCCATCCTCCGTAACTCCTATCCTTTCCCATCCCCATCCCACACTGCCTATTCCTACCCCAATTCCTTCTTCCATTCCTACATCCACCCATCCGCCCTAACTCCTCACCCTCCCCATCCCACACTGCCTATTCCTACCCCCAATTTCTTCTTCCATTCCTACATCCACCCATCCGCCCTAACTCCTCACCCTTCCCATCCCACACTGCCTATTCCTACCCCCAATTTCTTCCTCCATTCCTAATTACATTCCCATTCCTAATAAATATATTATTAAAACACTTGAAGGGATAACATTGTTCATTGCTTAGTCTGAAGCATTTGAACAATAAACACTATAATAGGAAGAAGAAATCCTTCATTATCAGCATTTTGCTTCAAAATGGTACTGATAAATATATTTGATTCAAGTTGTCACTTGAATAAAAAGGGGCAAAATAATTACACATGTTGGGCGTATGTTGCTTGAATGTTAATGCCTTTAAGATCTGAAACTGTACATGTGTCATTTCAGAGTATAATTGCTTAGCATTATGCTTCCTTTACCATAAATGGTACTTTGCTGTGTTGCATTCCAGTCCATGATGGTAACACTTAACTTTTTCCATAAGTAGCTTAAAAATACAGCTACCAAATGTGCACACATTGGTAAAATGTATTTTACATTTGAGCAGAATCCTCTGAGCTGCAAACAGAAAGCTGATTTTAAAAGTCTGTTTCCACTCAAGGATTCCAGCCTTCCATTTTGCAAAGCCTTCTGGGAATACTTTTTCCTAGTCTGCATTCCAGTAGCTTTTTTTTATTTCCTGTAGCTGTGTCAAAAGCAGTAATAGCAAGTCTAAAGGATGGAACAGGTTACCTTATAATATATGTACCATATGGCTGCACAGCCTTCTTTCTTCATGTGTTTTAGAAATGATTGTAGAGGATAATAGTGAGTATGTTCACTAATTGCTGTCCCATGTGCAAAATCCTTATTAACTAATTGGGTTAAGTGGTGAATAATTTACTTTAAAAAAATCTTTTATATCATTATATAATCAAAGCAATTGAAAACATTTATAAACGTTGGCTTCAACTGCATTGTCTTTTGGATCAGCATCAGCTCCATACAGTAGGTATATGCTTTGCATTATGCACTACTTGTTGCTTTTTGTTGAATCTGCTTTGCTGAAAAAAGGACACATTTTGCTTTCAGCAACTGTTCTATAATGCACAGAGCTACAGCGCCTGATTATTCAAGCTGAGTGAGGAATAAATGGCGAGGAAATGGTAGTGATCTACAGAAGCAGCTGCAAATTGCCCTTGTCAAGGCAGTTGTAGCAGAGCTTACACCATCGAGGAACTGTCCTTTATGAAGCATCATGAAACACCACGTTGATTAGCTGACTTTCATCATCATCATCATCATCAACAACTATGGGCTCAACACCCGTTGGTATATGATGCCTCCCTCACTATTTCCTTCCATCTTTCCCTGTCTAGTGCAGAGTGGCTTAGTTTCTGTAGACTAGCTCCACACCAATTTACTATATCATCTATCCATTCTCTGTGTGGTCTGCCTCTCCTATTTGGACAATCCATTATGCCAAATACCAGGGTTTAACTTTTCACTTGTCGTTCATTCTGCAGATATGCCAGAATAGTTGTAACTTCCATTGTATAACCTTCTGCAGTAGGTTCTCTTTCGGCTGTATCTTCCTATATAATTCCTCGTTGGTGACCTTCTGCATCCATCCTATTCTCAGGATCTTTCTCTAATAACTCCTTTCGAATGCCAATATCCTTCTCTTAGAATCTTTCGTTATCACCCATGTCTCACATCCATATCACATGCTGCTAAATACACACGTTTTCAAGATCCTCAGCTTCGTTCCTAAGCTAATGGCTTTACTTTTTCAGATCTTATTTATCACCTTCAAACTCACGCTTGCTTTCACTATTCAAGTCGCTATTTCCTTCTTACAGTCTACGTCATGTTGCTACCCAAATACGTGAACTTCTCTACATTCTCTAGTTCGATCCCATCTACACTGATCTTCCTTCCTATTTCCTTATCTCCAAATACCATTGTCCTCATTTTATCGATATAGCTGACTTTGCATTTGTATTATTATGAGGAAGAAATAACTTAAAGGTTAACAAAAATTGTACATCTTGATAATATTATTGCCCATTATAATGGTCAAATTTTGTTCTGCTCCTGGATCCAATGTAATTTTTTGTAAGCAGGAATACAATGTCTTATTAAATGGGAATTTCCTAAATGCAACTAGAATATAATTCAAATATTTAAAATATTAAAAGATTCATTGTTACTATGTGAAATAATTCCTGAATGATCATAAATTTGCTCCTTTATGAAAATTACTTTGCAGCATATTCTGCAACATTATATCATGGTTTCTAATGCTGAATATACAATGAGAATAAGTATTCCCTCTTAAAGTGGCAGTGATTTTTACATATTGTTCCCTTAAAAGAATTTCTCTCTCTCCCCCACTGTCTGATGCTATTTACACTGTGGTGTCATTGTTTGCAGAAGGCATGGTATATTTCTGAGTTTCTTTCTTTCTATAGATACTTCATCTCAGGCAGGATTGTGGAAGGATGGCTTCAAACTATGTAGAGTCCTATACTGTTGGACTGCAGAAGAAATGTTTGCATATGTGGATATGCAAACATGTGGATGTCCACTTTAATGTGGATAAGTGTAAAGTAATGCACATTGAGAAAAATAACCCCAACTATACGTACAGTATGATGGGGGGCTAATTTGGCTATGACAAATCAGGAAAGAGATCTTGGAGTTATTGCGGATAGTTCCCTGAAAACTTCCACACAGTGTGCAGCGGCGGTCAAAAAGGCAAATAGGATGCTAGAAATTATTAAGAAAGGGATAGAAAATAAGACACAGAATATCTTACTGCCCCTGTATAAAACTATGGTACGCCCACATCTTGAATACTGTGTACAGATGTGGTCTCCTCACCTCAAAAAAGATATTTTGGCCTTGGAAAGGGTTCAGAAAAGGACAACTAAAATGATTAGGGGTTTGGAATGGGTCCCGTATGAAGAGAGGTTAAAACAACTGGGACTTTTCAGTTTAGAAAAGAGGAGACTGAGGGGGGATATGATAGAGGTATATAAAATCATGAGTGGTGTGGAGAGGGTGATAAAGAAAAGTTATTCATTAGTTCCCATAATAGAAGAACTAGAGGACACCAAATGAAGTTAATGGGTAGCAGGTTTAAAACTAATAAAAGAAAGTTCTTCTTCACACAGCGTGTAGTCAACCTGTGGAACTCCTTGCCAGAGGAGGCTGTGAAGGCTAGGACTAGAACAGAGTTTAAAGAGAAGCTAGATAATTTCATGGAGGTTAGGTCCATAAAAGGCTATTAGCCAGGGGATAAAAATGGTGTCCCTGGCCTCTGTTTGTCAGAGGCTGGAGAAAGATGGCAGGAGACAAATCGCTTGATCATTGTCTTCGGTCCACCCTCTCTGGGGCACCTGGGGTTGGCCACTGTCGGCAGACAGGCTACTGGGCTAGATGGACCTTTGGTCTGACCCAGTACGGCCGTTCTTATGTTCTTATGTTATGTTCATACAATTGTTAAAACCATCAGAAACATGGAAGCAAAGTTGAGAAGAGTTTTCCCAATAGACTGTGTAAAGCTGAATGGGAGACTAAAATAAAATTGTGAATTTATTTGAAAAGTCAGCATTGATGAAAAGAAAAAAATGAGGGTTTGAGATAGCAGGTTGTCCGAATCCAGCATGAGTTTTTCTTTTTAGTTTAAAGCTAAACCATGGATAATGAGGCTCAGGGGTTGAATCATGAACAAAAATAAATGGTTGCATTCACAACACACTGTGACGGGGCGGCGGGGACCGCTGAGGCTAGCCCCGCGCCCTGCACTCGGGCGTCGGCCGGCCCGGGCGCTGCGAGACCCGAGTGGCTTTGCCATGCCTGTTCGGCGGCGGCCGCCAGTGCAGGAGGGTCCCCGGCGGGTGCGCCGGGGGAAGAGGTGGAGGGACCGGAGAGCGCATGCACCGGCGTCCCCGGGAAGGGATGCTGGCTTCAAAAGGCAGCTCCCAGCCGGAAGCAAGGGAACTGAGACCGGGAACGGGGAACCGGCGGCCGAGGGAGGTAGCTGCCCCGGACCAGCCAGGACGGGGAGCGGAGCCACGGGACGTAGCTGCGCCAGGACCAGCTGGAACCAGACCGGACCCGACGGAGCAACAGATACGATGGTGGGGGATCAGCTCACCAGACGGATGGGGTGGTAGAAAGGTTCAACTGAACGTTAAAGGAAATGCTAAGACGATTCTTAGATGAGGAGCCCCGGGAGTGGGATAAGGCCCTACCGGCCCTACTGTTCGCCATAAGAGAAGTGCCGCAGGCGTTGACCGGGTTCTCTCCTTTTGAACTGCTGTACGGAAGGCAGCCCCGTGGCATCCTAGACCTCATCAAGGAGACATGGGAAGAGCAGGAGCCCCGCGTACAGGGAACTGTAAGCTATATCCTAAAGTTAAGGGAACGGCTAAAGCGGCTCGGCGACTTTGCGAAAAGAAATTTACAGCAAGCCCAAGACCGGCAGGCCTTCTACTATAACCGGGGCACCAAAATGAGGGAATTCGAAGCCGGGGATCGAGTCCTCCTCCTGTTGCCGATAAGGGAGTCAAAACTACTGGCCCGGTGGCAAGGGCCCTTTGAAGTAATACGAAGGGTGGGGCCCGTAGATTACGAAGTGTGGCTAGAGGGAAAGAGGGCCAGGTCGCAAATATACCACGTCAACCTCCTGAAGAAGTGGAAACCCCGTGCGGCCCTCATGATAGTACCAGAGCTGGAGGAACCTGAAGTGGGCCCCTGGATCGGGAAGATGGAGGGTCCCGCACCCCTAGCCATGGGGGCCGAGCTAACGACCACCCAGCGCCGGGAAGTGGGAGTGATCGCCCAGGAATACGCCACCACTCTCTCCAAGATGCCCAGGAGAACCCGAGCTATTCACCACCACATCTCGACAACCCCCGGAAAAAAAGTATGTGACGCAGTAAGACCCTTACCCCGGAAGATGTGGGACACCGTCAGAAAAGAAGTCCAGGAAATGTTGCGCCTGGGAGTGATCGAAGAATCCCGGAGCAGATGGAGGAGTGCAATCGTACTGGTACCGAAGCCAGATGGGTCCCTCCAGTTTTGCGTGGATTTTCGGAAGGTAAACGCGATATCCCGGTTTGATGCATACCCCATGCCCCGGGTGGACGAGCTGTTAGATCGATTGGGACAGGCCCAATACATATCAACCCTGGATTTAACAAAAGGGTATTGGCAGATCCCTCTTACACCGGCTTCCAAAGAAAAGACCACCTTCTCCACTCCGTTTGGGTTGTTCCAGTTTAAGACAATGCCGTTCGGCTTGCACAGGGCTGCAGTAACATTCCAGAGGTTAATGGACCAAGTCTTACGGGAACACCGGGACTACGCTGCGGCTTATATTGACGACATCATCATCTACAGCCAGGACTGGGCGGAACACGTACAACACCTATGAGCGGTGTTAGAGACCTTAAGGGACGCCGGCCTCACCCGCCAACCCAACCAAATGCCATATAGGCCAACGCGAGGTAACATATCTGGGGTATACTGTGGGGAGGGGGAAGCTGAGACCTCTGACGGACAAGGTGAAAGCCCTAGCCGAATACCGCTTCCCGACAACCAAAAAGCAAGTGTGGCAGTTCTTAGGCTTAGCGGGCTATTACCGGAGATTTATCCCCTATTTCGCAACCATAGCAACCCCCCTCACGGACCTGACACGGGCCGATCAACCGAAAAGAGTCGTGAGGTCAGCGGAGGGAGAAAAAGCATTTAACAAGTTAAGGATCGCCTTGATGGGGGCACCAGTGCTGAGGCAACCGGACTTCTCAAAGGAATTTGTAGTACAGACTGACGCCTCTGCAGTAGGGTTGGGGGCAGTCCTGGCCCAAGAGATAGACGGGGAAGAACACCCAATATTATACTTAAGCCAAAAATTGTTCCCCCGGGAAAGGGCATATGCCACAATTGAAAAGGAGGCCCTAGCAGTAAAATGGGCAGTCGAGTCCCTTCGTTATTACTTACTCGGGAGCTCTTTCAAGCTAGTAACCGACCACACCCCCCTAAAGTGGTTGCAGTCCATGAAAGAAGCAAACTCATGAATAACGAGGTGGTATTTGGCCTTGCAACCCTACAGGTTTGAGGTGGTGCACTGACCAGGACGGAAACATAACAACGCGGACTTTTTTTCAAGGACTGACAAACGGGGAAGCGACAAAGAAGGGAAAGAGGCAAGAAACTCAAGGGGGGGGTGTGTGACGGGGCGGCAGGGACTGCCGAGGCTAGCCCCGCGCCCCGCACTCGGGCTCCGGCCAGCTCGGGCGCCGCGAGACCCGAGCGGCTTTGCCATGCCTGTTTGGTGGCGGCCGCCAGCGCAGGCGCAGGAGGCTCCCCGGTGGGCACGCCAGGGGAGGGGCAGAGGGACCGGAGAGCGCATGCGCCGGCATCCCCGGGAAAGGACACCGGCTTCAAAAGGCAGCTCCCAGCCGGGAGCAAGGGAACCGAAACCGGGAACAGGACTGGGCGGCCGAGGGAGGTAGCCTCCCCAGACCAGCCGGGACGGGGAGCGGAGCCGTGGGACGTAGCCTCCCCGGGACCAGCTGGAACCAGACCGGACCTGACGGAGCAACAGATACGGCGGTGGGGGATCAGCTCACCAGGACTGGGTGAGGATAACCGCAGGACCTGGCAGGGATGCCCAGTGGCCGGCCCGAGAGGAGGAAGCAGCCCAGGACAGGACCAAGGAGGACCCGGGGACCGGTGAGTTGTGGCAGTAGCCCCCCTGGTAGAGCAGGACGTCCGAGACGCCTGTTCTTAGGGTCCTGGGCTGGGACCTGGAGAGAGGGAGGGCTCAGGTCCCCCTCCACTCGCGGCCGGCGCCGGAGTGGCAATACAGGCTTTTACCGCGGGAAGGACTCGGTGGCCCCCGGAAGGGAGGACCTAGACGGGAGAGCTCAACCCCGAGCGGGGAGTGACGCTTGACAAACACCTGTAATCTAAACATGCTGCTAAAGAAAGCCATGACGGCTGATGTGCAAAAGAACAAGACATCCTTTTAAGGGCAGCACAATGGTCATTAATTGGACTGGAGCACCTGCTTTCTTTATAAAGCTGACTCCGTTTTTTGGTTTCTATATGACAGTAGTTCTAGTCATAGAATCATAGAATACTAGAACTGGAAGGGACCTTGAGATATCATCAAATCCTGTCCCCTGCCCTCACAACAGGACCAAGTACCATCTAGATCATCCCTGATAGATGCCTATCCAACCTGCTCAATGCTACAGACATGGATATCGATTCTATGGACATGCTTTCTGTTTTGATAAAAGGCATTAATGAGTGCAATTGAATTTCCGCTTATGCAAACGTTATCCTTTCAAGAAACTGAATTAATCATTGGTATGATTGGCAGTAGATGGATAACTAACACACCTCACACAAAATATCTACCACCATCTAGCAGACTCATTATCTGTAGGTATTCAGCCATCAGTGTGCACAATGGCATTGTAATCTACAGTTGATGTTATCATAGGCATAGAGGATTGAGTGGTAGTGTCTGCAGCTAGGTTTAAGCCCATTGCAGAAACTTCATTCTACTGAAGAGTTGAAAATAGTGTTGGAGTTCCCATTTCCCAGCCCTTAGCATTAAATCGAGGGTGATCCTACAATTTACACCATCTTAGAACCTTTTAAAATGCCTGTAAGGAAGCACAAGATGGTTCACATTGATCATGCTCACTAAAATATGTGATGTATTTTGATATTCTTTCACGATGCTTACACATACAATCAACTCTTGCCCTTTTTGATACTGAGGCAGGTGTGTGAATGCAGCCAGAGATTATTTCTGCTGCAGAAGTATAACACAATGCCTATCTTAGCATTGGGTAGCATTGGAGAGGGGTAACTAGTGGTGTCCCCCAAGGGTCAGTCCTAGGACCAATCCTGTTCAACTTATTCATAAATGATCTGGAGAAAGGGGTAAGCAGTGAGGTGGTAAAGGTTGCAGATGATACCAAACTGTTTAGGATAGTCAAGACAGAAGCAGACTGTGAGGGACTCCAAAAAGATCTCACCAAACCGAGTGATTGGGCAACAAAATGGCAAATGAAATTTAATGTGGATAAGTGTAAAGTAATGCACATCGGGAAAAATAACCCAAACTATACGTACAGTATGATGGGGGCTAATTTGGCTATGACAAATAAGGAAAGAGATCTTGGAGTTATCGTGGACAGTTCTCTGAAAACTTCCACACAGTGTGCAGCGGCGGTCAAAAAGGCAAATAGGATGCTAGGAATTATTAAGAAAGGGATAGAAAATAAGACCCAGAATATCTTACTGCCCCTGTATAAAACTATGGTACGCCCACATCTTGAATACTGTGTACAGATGTGGTCTCCTCACCTCAAAAAGATATTTTGGCCTTGGAAAGGGTTCAGAAAGGGCAACTAAAATGATTAGGGGTTTGGAACGGGTCCCATATGAGGAGAGGTTAAAGCGACTGGGACTTTTCAGTTTAGAAAAGAGGAGACTGAGGGGGGATATGATAGAGGTATATAAAATCATCAGTGGTGTGGAGAGGGCCGATAAAGAAAAGTTATTTATTAGTTCCCATAATAGAAGAACTAGAGGACACCAAATGAAATTAATGGGTAGCAGGTTTAAAACTAATAAAAGAAAGTTCTTCTTCACACAGCGTGTAGTCAGCCTGTGGAACTCCTTGCCAGAGGAGGCTGTGAAGGCTAGGACTATAATAGAGTTTAAAGAGAAGCTAGATAATTTCATGGAGGTTAGGTCCATAAAAGGCTATTAGCCAGGGGATAAAATGGTGTCCTTGGCCTCTGTTTGTCAGAGGCTGGAGAGGGATGGCAGGAGACAAATCGCTTGATCGTTGTCTTCGGTCCACCCTCTCTGAGGCACCTGGTGCTGGCCACTGTCGGCAGACAGGATACTGGGCTAGATGGACCTTTGGTCTGACCCAGTACGGCCGTTCTTATGTTCTTATACCAAGATATGCAAGTAGCCTTTCTGCTGCTCCAATGCAAAAAGTGGACTCGCACTTCGCCAAAAGAAGCAGTTAGGAATTTCTTTGGCACAGGAAAACAGCCCTGTGGTGTAATGTTAATTTAATGATTCCTGTTACCCATTTCCTCCACATGCAGCCTAATAATAGGCCATTCAGAGCAAGGGATGGGCCCTGGAGAGGAGATGTGAGGGTATGGGGGCAGAACAGAGTGCATTCTGGTGACACTGGGCTGGTGAAAAACTCCTTGGGGGACTGTGGCAGACAATGCAGGTTTTAGTAATCACCTTTCATCCTTCCCCTCACTCAGCTATACAAAGTGTTAGCAGAGCTGAGGATCAAGTTCAATTTGTGGATCACTAGTGTAATGATTCTGGTGTAGGAAGAGGTTGCTTTAGGGAATCCCATGGCTCAAGAAGTAGGCTTGGCAGAAAACAATATTTACAATTTTGATGAATGTATTTACTTTCTTAAAATTTTTATCTATTTTCATTTTCACATTTTGGGGGAATCAAGAGCAGGTAAGGTAATAATTTAATGACAGACCTTAAGATTCACTAAGTAATTTTATAAGTATTAAAACAGAAATTGTCTACATCACATGTCAAAATATAAAAAGTAAATATTCTCAGAGTGAGAGTTCTCAAGCAGCATTTTTCATTCTTGCCTTTCTGTAAATTTCAGTTGTTGTAGTTGGAAATATTTTTCTTTGGTTTGTGTGTACAGTGAAAGTAACAGTTATTGATAAAAATTTAATCCTTCCAAGCCTATCAAAGGACTGATTTGGCAATTGCTTAAATACTTGGCAACACTTCTTTAACACATTTCTATATCCAATTGCCAAGGTATGTCTGAGATGTCTATGGTGTCATTCTATGGTAGAAGGGAGCACATTTATAACCCCAAAAAGTATTCCTTCTATCAGTTCACATGCAAAAACATTGTCTTAATTTTCAAGTATTAATGGGCAATGATAGGATTTTTAACTAAAATGACCTATGTGTACTTGTTCAGAAAAGGCTCTACCTCTTCCAGCAGACCACTTGTTGAGCATCTCAACTGTGGGCATGTACCATGTTTGTTTTCACACAGCTCAACACAACTAATGTCAATCACCACAGCTTTTCAAACACCCATTTTTCCAGGGCATTGTGATTACACAGAGTCAAAGATTTTTACCTGACAGAATATCCATCTACCACTCTTCTGGTCTCTCACTCAATCTTTCTGTTTTTGTGATTTATAAAAAACATTTGTTGTAATTTTCAAAAGACTATTGAAATGGATGCTGCATTTGAAAAAGCAGTTCATTGGAATCACACAACAAACATCACAAAGGAAGGAGAGACATGTCACTTTCTTCTTTCCCAGGGAGGCTCATGGCACAGTGGTGTAGATGTGGAAAAACCAGCTCCTATACCTCCCACCCAATGTCCCCTGGACAAAGGGTTTATTGGGGCCATGTTATGACAGGGAAGGATAGGTATCATTAAGTCTTGACTGCTTGTGTTGCTGTTATAGCACAGCTTGTTTTAATTTGAGAGAAGTAATGATAGGGAGAGAGGCTGAGTACCTGGACAGCCCATTGAAATCATGTGAGACAGCTCTGCTGAGTGTTATTTTTTTTATCCCAAATCCTTCCTTAAATCCTTAAATAGTCTCTTGGCTTCCTAGGATCCAAGCTATGTAACCGCATTACCTCATGTAGAAGTAACACGTAACTAAAAATGACAACTCGTGGTATTTCTTGGGTGAACTCATTGGCTAGACCTCAGTAGTTGGAAGATTTTTTTGTATACAGTAGCTTCGAAAAGAATTTAAGAGAATTCTCTTCTAACCACTCTTCACATGAAATGTAATATCTAAATATCAGACAGTATGTCATACTTCCTCATGGTTCAGAAGCAAAAGGAATTATAGCCTAGAATTCATTTATAGACATCTGTAAAACACATTGCTATGGAATGACAATGGAGGTGAACCCTAACTTGAGGTGGGTGCTTGCTCTTTGGGAAAGATTTTGTTATGAAATACAGATATGGTGATACAAAACATTGCAGCTTGGTAAGTGTGCTCTGATCCAGGCAGACTAAAGACACTATAGAACTATGCCTCAGACATGGATTTTCTGTTATCATAGACTACAGCATAATTTATGAAGACATCTTGAAATTAGGCACCACTCAGTAAGTGGACTAGCAAGTGCAGGGCAGCGGTGTACAAGTTAATTGCAGTCAAAGAGGAAAGTTAACAAACCACAAATGAGGTTACTTTCAGTAAACATTAGTTGCAAAGGTGTCAACTTTCAGCACATTTCTTCATTGGGTCTAGCTGTTTTGCTGATAAAACTACAGTCCAGTAAAACTAGTCAACTATTTTGTGGAGAAAATGTTGTCTTTAGTCATTGAATTACAAAGCTTACATAAATGAAAGAGAGAACACGTGTATTTATTTAGTGTGTGTATGAATGAAGGGGCTCACCCTCTCATGAGTGCCCCTTTGTGGATGAGGGCATGTTTGCAACTTCTCTAACAGCTATTCTCCAGGAATGGAGGTATCCCAGTAGGCTTTCCGATCAGTTGCCTGGGACGAGGCTTCTTCTTACCCCCTTGTTGTGGCTGTTGGGAGTTGGCGGGGGAAGGGAGGACGCAGGCTCATGCACTCCTCTGGATCCCAGCCTAGGGACCCTGTAAGTAGCAGTTGCCTGCTGAGTATACTGCAGTATATTGCTGTCTTGTTCCCCGGGTCTAGTTTCCCCAGGAAGCTGCTCTGTCCAGCCCTTTCTCTCAGGTTTTGTGGTCAAGTTCTCCCTGGCCTCTGTCCAGGGTTCTGCAAGGTGTTGTAGTCTATTAACAGCTAGTCTTCAGCCACTGGACCTGTGTTCTGACCAGGTCTGAAGTCCAGCTCCCACTCGGAGCTGTCCAAAGTGCTGCTGTCCTCCCAGTCAGCCCTTAGGTCTGCCTGGGTCGAGCTCCCATGAGGAACTGCTGGGCCCTAGCTTAGCAATTTCTTTAATATCAGCTTGCTGGGCCCTGATTGTCTGTAGCAGAAGCAATCACTCTATTTTGCTTGGAGGACCTATTTTCTGCTCTTCTCCTTGGGGCAGGGTGCAGCAAGGCCTCCAGCCTCCTGCAAGGGGCATCGGGCCTCGTCCACCCCATCACACTGACATATAAAATTATTTTCTATGGGCATGTCTACACTAGGAAATTATTTCAAAATAATTAAATTCAACTTAATAACTCCCAATTTTACTAAATCAAAAGAGTGTCCCTGCTACGGGGAAGCCTTGAAATTAGTCCAAGGCAGGCTCCATTAATGCTACCTCAATTTAGAGCCACAGAAAGCACTGTGTAGTAATTAGCTCGAATTGCTCTGGGGAGTAGTTGTTTCAAAATAATGGCACCGGAGCATCCACACTAATGCTATTTTGAAATAGCTATTTCGAAATTAGCATTATTCCCCAAGAAAAGCAGGAGTACAGATTTTGAAATAAGTGGCCTATTTCAAAATATTGGGTTTGGTAGTGTGGACACTCTGCTTATAAATTCAAGCTAAGGGGGGCTACTTCGAAATAACACTCTGGTATAAACAAGGGTTAAAACAGTATAAACATTTTAAACAATGCTGCACCACGGCATCTACTCATCAGCGATTTTACAAACAAAATAGTGTAATTCCTGCAAATTAAAACTGCTAATGTCAGTTTCAGGGATCTCTCAGTTAACTCTGTATCTCTTATCAGTAGATATGCTTAGGACCCTATCTTATAGCGATACCACTGTTATGCTTGTGGGACAGTTTGGAGCCCTTAATCAGCACCCACAAAACATTGGGGAAATCTCCAATTAGCAGACCTAGCACCATGGGGTTTCTATCACTGTAGCAGATACCTGGCATACATAGATTTATTTAAATAACATTACTGGCATAGTCTGCAAACACACTCATACTTCTAGTTTATGTGAATTCACTTTGCTAACACACATTGTTCTATTTAGTCCTTGGACATTTTAGAGAGCAGAGCACCTCTAATTAAACCATTGGATGGGGAATTGGAGGATGTGGGTTTAGTTCCCAATTACTTATCTGTGGTGATGGACAAGTCACCTAATTTCTCTGCATTTCAGTTCTCTTCTGTCTTTGTCCCATTCATTATTGTGTCTAGTCTATTTAGATTGTGAACTCTTCAGGACAGGACAATTTCTTACTATGTGTATGTTCAGTTCTCTGACACAATAGGAGTCTGGATTTTTTTAGGGACTACAATAACCCAAATACTAATAAATAGTAAATACTGGGGGGAAGTATGCAGCTACTAATCCAGTCACACTTGTAAACACTGACATTTTTGGTGGCTTTAATTTTACTTTTGAAATAGAATGATATTGTATGTATAGATCTTTTATAAGTCTGTTAGAGACACGAGACATTAATTCAGTTGGCTTAATTCTATTCAGAACATGTCCATTTAAAGAATTTCATAAATTTAGCAATTGTAACTACAGAAGGGTTCCTTAGAATAATTTGTCTGGCCTCAAATTTGGCATAGTTCATTGGACCTCTCTCAATTAACTTCAGTTTGAACTAGAGGACATATTCTTGAGAAAAATTCCAATCTTGATTTATGAATTGTCAGTTATAGAGAATCCACACAATTTTGGAAAATTGTACCAATGGTTAATTACCTTACTGTTTAAAAATGCCAGATTTCTAGTCTGCATTTTTCTAGCTTCATCTTCTAGCTATTGGATCTTAATTTGTTTGCTAGATTGGAAAAGCCTTCAACAAATTTCTGTTCCTCATCTAAGTACCATTAGGCTATAATCAAAGCACCTTTTAACCATTTTTGGTGGGCTAAGCAAACTGAGCTCCTTGAGTCCATCACTATAAGCCATGTTGTGGCCAATCCTTTAATCATTCTCTTGACTCTACTCTGAACTTTCTTCAATGTATCAACAACCTTCAACTATGATCACCCACATTGGACACACAGAATTCCTGTTCAGTCACATCAGTGCCAAATTCAAAATTAATACAACCTCCCTACTCCTATTCAAGATCCTCCTTTTTATGCCTGTAAAGTTCACAATAGCCCTTTTGCCCACAACACTGCACGCTGAGGTAATGGTCAGCTGTTTATCCATGTAATGGGTTCCTATTGAAATCCAAGGCGTGGGCGGGTGTCAGCCCGCCCACTTCTAAAAGCCCCTTCCCCAGCCTTGTGGGAGGGACGACTGGACCTGGGCTCAACTAATTGCTTGGGACAACTAATAAAAAAACAGGGTCAAGGGGTGGAGGTCAAAGGTTTAAAACAAGAGAACCAGATGGGGACATCGAGCAGAGACCCCAGACAGCACCCACTGCTCCTCAAAGCTGTCAATGGAGCCAGTAGACGCCACCTAGAGAAACTCTGCCCGCATACGTGACACAAGGGAGGAATAGAAGTAGGCCCCACAGTCGCAGAGAACCCCCTCGTCCAACATCCTCCTCCTGGTATTATATACGGTGGCTTTAGCCAGGGCCAGGAGGAGGTTGACGAGGAGGTCTCACGACTTTGTGGGGCCACGGATAGGGTGCGCATAAATAAAAAGGTGTGGGGAGAAGTGCAGCCAGAACCTCAGTAAGAGGTTCTGGAGGAGCTGGAATAGGGGCTGCAACCTAGCACATTCCAGATACGTGTGTGCCAGGTTTTCCCTCATGCCACAAAAGGGGCAGGTGTCTGGGATGGGGGTGAACCACACCAGTTACACGCCCATGCTCACGGCTCCGTGAAGGAGCCGCCAACTAATGACCCCGATGGGCCGCGGAACTAGGGTGGAATACACGCTGGCCCATTGGGGTTCCCCACCCTCTACGGGTCTTAGATAGTCCCGCCACTTGGTATCGGGGCGGGACGCGAGGGTGAGGAAGTGAATCGTATGGAACACGAGCATGTACAGATGTTCTCTAGGCGTGGTTCTAAAGCAGACAGGCTGCAGATTTTGCAGCCGGCTGGGGGTCCAAGGATGGGGAGGCCCTCACAACAGGGGCCCAATAACAAGGGACAGAGGTTTTGCAGGAAGGGAGGGGCAGGGCATACCCTCTCGCAGGGCTCTCTGCAGGAAAACGAGAGCTGGCCACGGCAAAGCCGTCTTCACCTCCTGGAGTAGGCGCAAGGGGACCCACCCAGTCCCCCCTGTCATAGTCCAGGAGGTCTCCAACCTTGGTGGTTTCTGCCAGGATCAGCCTCTGGCGCACCGAGGGAGACTCCGCCACCTGCACACACAAGGCTGGATTGTGGAGCAGGGGCTCCACGAGGAGGTCTGCTCCCTCAGTGGCCACAATGGACCTGGTCGCTGAGAACAGGTTCCAGGTCTGGAGGAGTTCCTGGTAGAATTCTGGCAGCTCTGAGAGGTCTCGCAGAAGACCCCTTGGGTGAATAAAAAAGAGCTGCCAGTCGTATCGAAGCCCTCGGAGGCGACGGAGGACGGCGCACCCCAAAGTGCTCCATGCTGGACTACCTGCACTAAAGAGGAGTCTCTGCAGAGCCTGGAGACGGAAGGTCCAGACCTGACTGCGCACACAGATCAGGCCCTGGCCCCCCTCCTTCAGGGGAAGAGACAGAACTCCTGCAGAGACCCAGTGCAGTCCTGGCCAAAAGAACTCCAAAACTATCCTCTGGAGCTTGACCAGGACCTCCAGGGCCGGGCACAGGGTGTGGAGCCGGTGCCAGTGCACGGACAGGACCAGCTGATTCAGTACCAGTGCCCTCCCCCGAAGGGGATGTACTTTAGCCACCCTCGGCGGTGGTGATGGGGGGCTCAGATGGTACTGGGGCTAGGGGAGTTCCACCTGAGGCCTCCTCATGGATGGGCTCTGCAGGGGGGATGGCGGCGTCCCCCCTCGCCACGGCTTCCTCGGCTGGCGCCTCCTGCTGACGCTCGCCGGGAGCATTCTCGGCAGCGCTGGCCCCCCTCGGGATTTTTTGGAGGGGGGAGATTGAGCCCACGGACCGCAGGCTCTGCGCTTCCCCCGGACAAGCGTGCATCCCTCCGAGGTGGAGGTGGATGGCTGGTTAGCAGGGGTGAGGCCAGGGGGCGTAGTTGTTGTTCGGGGGGGGGGGACCTTGAGGCAAGGGAGGGGGGGTAGGGAAACCTCCCCCTGTGGGGAGCTCTCTCCCTTGCCCGGCAGCAACCGTGCCACCCTCTCCTCCTCGGGCCCCACAGAGACAAGTGGAACTGAGGCAGGGCCCGCCTGCTCATCCAGGCACACTGGAGGTGATGCCTCCGGCTCCGGAGCAGAGCTGTCAGTTGGAGGAGGGGTGGCCCCAGGGAGCCCGGACTACCAGAGGGGCTGGTGGTGTTAGGGCCGGCGCCCTTCCAGGCCCCAGGGAGCCCGGAAGCCTCTTCCGACTGGGCCAAGGGGCAGTCCCTCCGGACATGCCCCATCACCCAGCAGAGGAAGCATCGGGTCTCCCCTGTCAAATAATGGACCCAGTAGAAGGCCCCTTGGTAGGGCACCATGAAGGACCCCTCTAACGCCACCCCACCATGCACCGCCAGCAGGGAGTTGCAGGTGTACCTGCCGATGGAAGGACAGGACGTGGCGGAGGGTGGGATCCCTACAGCCCAATGGGAGAGGGCTGATAATGGATATTGGCATCCCTAGGGTGGAGAGGGCAGGCAACAGAGCAGCATTGGGGAGGAAGGGCGGGACAGAGGTTAGGATCACCTGTATGCCCAGGTCCTCCAGTGGTTTGAGGGGTACATACATGTCCCCCACCACTAGGCCCCTCTCCACCGCCTCCTATGTGGCAGCCTCCAAGGCAAGGAAGAACACTACCTTGCCGTACATTTTGGAGGCCGCCACTATGGCCGAAGCCCCCACCACCCTTGCCAATGCCCGCATGTAAGTTTTGACATGGGGCGAGGCGGTGACCAGGAGGCAACGAACACGTGCCTTCTGTTCAGGGTGGGGAAGGAGCCCCGGCCACCTGGGATGGAACTGGAGGTGGCGGTCGGGGCAGATGACATGGCAGAACTTGGGAGGGTGGAGGTGGCAGTGGTCACGTGGGCATATGCTCTGGAAGCTATAGGTGGATCGCCCTCAGAGCCAATGGAGGGGGGGGAACAGTGGGGGAGGGAAAGGGTGCGGCAGATGGTGGGGCCACAGTGGGCGAGGCAGCCTCAGCCATGGGAGGCTCAGCTTTTTTGGCCGGGGCCTTGCCCTTCTTCCTCCCCTGGCCCTTTTTGCCAGCTGAGGTGGAGGGCCCACCCATATCGGGGGGGGGGCGCCGGCCGTGGCAGATGCGGAACCTGGGCCAGGAATTGGGAGGTCAGCTGCAGCGGTCTGCGGGGTCAGTGGTAATGGGGGTCCATAAGGTCAACAGGGGCAGGGGTTTCTTCCATCATGGGGGGAGGATTGAGGGAGGCACAGATGGTAGGAAGGGGGCAAACCTGAACCACTCCTCCCCGCCAAGCAGCAGGCAGGGGAGGAGGGCATCAATGAGGGGGAAGAGGGTGGAGAGGGGGAGGGTACAGGATTCAAGGAGGGGCAACCGAGAAAGGCGGGGGGGCTAGTAGCCACTCCTCTCTGTTGAGACTGTGACAGAGGAGGAGGGCGTGGGGGAGGACACAAAGGAATGGGATGCGAGGGAAAGGGATTTGAGATTGGGAAGGAAGGGGGATAGGAGAAGGCAGCCACTCCCTCCCACTGGCAGATTGCAGGGAGGGAGAGCGCTAGCGAGGGCGAAATGCAAATGGGGAACCCGAGGGGCCAGCAACCACTCCTCCCTGTAAGGCTGGAGACAAAGGAGGAGGGTGCTGGCAGGATGGGGTAGGGAACACGGTAACGGGTGCAGGGAGGGAGCCAGCTCCTCCGGCTGTACTGGGTTACAAAAGGGAGCTATGGGGTCAATGAGGGGAGTGCAGTGTACAAGGGGGGCTAACTAAAAGGGAAGGGATAGGGCACAAGCGCTCGGGGTGAGTGGTGGGGGGGTCCAGGGCAGGCAGGGCAGTGCCACAAGGCTAGCGGGAGGCTGGGGGAGGAGGGAGATACTAGGAGAGTTGGGGCAGAGTAAGGCAAGGTGGCAGCTGGGGGGAGCGGGACGCACACACTAACAGGCTAGCAGGGGCAAGGGCATGGCAGATAAACTCTGGGGTTGGGCGTGTTGGGTGAGTGACCTTAGGGAGGGAAAGAAAACAAACTGGGCTAGCAGGGTGGGGCAGGCAGTGGGGAAGGAGGCAAGCTGCTGACGTAGGGTAGGGTCAGTAGGGGTGAGGGGAGGCCCCCAGCCAAATGTAGTTGAGGAAGGGGGGCCAAATCCAAGGGGATGGGGAGGGAGCACGACTACAAGCACCTGTGGGGGCTCAGTCCTCGCCCGCTGCTGCAGCAGAACAGTCCCAGATAGTAAAGGGGGGGGAGTAGCTAACTTCGCCGAGGGGCGAGTCCAGGTGGTGCAAGGGAGTTGGTGGAGGGGGTTGTGGGGGTGGTGATATGGGAGGGGGCAGCTGGATTGGGGGGAGGGCTCTGCTCCTGTCCCCCAGCCCCCCCCCCTTAGCAACTCAGTCCACCACCACCCCAAGAGCAGGCGAAAAAGCTCAGTTCCAAGAAACAAACCCCCTCCACAGTTCAAATGGTGGTTCTCTTCTTTTCCTCCTCGGCGGGGTGCAGGTGGTAGAGTAACAGCAGCAGGCAGGTGGCAGCCAGCTGGGGAAGGCCTCTGGATGGTGGGTGCTGGGGGGGGTCCTCTTCCTCTGGAGCAGGGGGGGGGCAGAGGGAGAGGGGAGGCCAGCCGGCAGGCCCCCCGCTTCCCTCTCCCCTCAGGCAACAGCAGCTGGTGGTGGTGGAGGACAGGAGCAGCAGCAGCAGCATCGTCAAGGGGGAATAGGTCCAGCAGCTGGGGGCCTCAGCAGGCGGGGGGTGGTCAGGTAGGGCAGGGAGAGCTCCAGCTAGTGCAGGCAGCAGGAACAGGGGGGAGAGGAGGAGAGCAGCATCTGCACCCTGCTCCTCCTTCATTGGAGCAGATCCGAGTGGCCACCCACTGAGCCTGAGGGGGGGAATGGCCCTCCCCTGAGCCATGGTGGGCTGACCTGGATGACTCACCTGAGAGGAAGCCAGGGCGTGGGGCCAAGGATATGAAAGGCCCTGCTGCAAGGCTAGCTGGGGGCCTGCCAGTGAGGGAGCCAGAAGCCTTCTCTCCCTAGCCAGCAAGGGAGCCACAGGCTTTCTTGTCCCAGACAGCCGGGGAGCCATAAGCCTACTCAGCCCAACCCAGAGAGGAACCAGACCTGGGGGAAGCTGACGGCTGGCCGGGGCCACCGGGCCCACTGCTGGAGGACTACCAAGCGGGACTGCTTCTGTGGCTGGAAGACCCCAACCCGTGTGGCCTGGAGGACCTGCCACAGAAACAGGTACAGGGTGCGGAGGGGAGAATTGGAGCCGACCCACAGATAGCCGACTTTGGTCTGGCTGAGGGTCAGCGGGCTGCGGTGTGGACCCCACTGACCCCGACATAACAGGTCAGTAAGTTTCGGAACCGGATCCCTGCTGACCTAGCAGCTGACTACCAGCTGCTACTAGGGCCCTGGGCTGGGACACGGTGGTGTAGGGAGGGCCCATGTCCCCTCTGCTAACCCTTGATTGGGTGGCAGTCTCCCCTCTTGTAGTTGGTAGCCACAGGCAAGGTGCCTAAACCCCTCCTGAACAAGGAGACAGACTACTTACCGGGGCTTACTGGTTGGCTTGCTTTGCGTGAAGCCCTTGCCCTGCCCTAGGGCTGGGCCGCTAGCTGTTTAATTATTGACTGTTTAACTGTGCTAGTCTCCCCTGCGTTTGGGGCTGGCTCCCTAACTGTTTAATGACTGCAGTGCCTCCTCAGCGTTAAGGGCTGGGCTCTTACTTGTTTAACTGTGTTAGCCTCCCCTGCATTTGGGATGGCTTCCTAACTGCAGCCCCCCCCTACACCAGGCCTGGGCTATAGACTGCTTGATTGCTGCAGCCCTGCCTTGCACTAGGGCTGGGCCACAAAGTGCTAGTGCGGTAGCTCCGCTCTGAACCAGGGCTCAGACTGGAACTACGTATAGTGGGTTGGAGTGGCCCCAAGGGGAACACCCCTCATTCCCTGGGGTGTACCCCAATGGGCTACAATCCATTATTACTTCATAGTTGATGCTTCCCAGAAGAATCCACCCAGCATCTTCTAAATATGGTTTACCTTCATTGTTCCTAGAAGCATGACCTTCCATTTGACTGTATTAAAAATGCATATTGTTTGCTTGTGACCAGCTTACCTTGCAATCTAGATTGTGTTGGATCAGTGAACTGTTATTTTCTTTTTTCACTGCCCTCAGTCTTTTTCTTCCAGGTAATTGATGAAAGTGTCAAAAAGAATAAGGAACCAAGAACTGATCCCTGCCAAACCCCAGTAGAAACAACCCCCCATGATGATTCCCTTTTACAATTACATTTGGGGATCTATCACTTAGCCCTTTTAAGCCATTTAATATGTGCCATGTTAATAAAGGGCTGGTCTACATGCTGGGGTAATGTGCCCTCTGGGGACGTGTTGTGTTTTTAATGTAGTGCTATTTCAAACATTAGAATACAACATGTTACAGAACCTCTAATGTGCACCAGCAGGGTCTACACTGATCAATTAATACACAGCACTTTAGTGTGTCTTAGAAATTACATCTTAGTCCACTTTGTTGCTCCATGTAGACATACCCTTAGTAGTATTCTAGTTCATTAATCAAAATATTGTACATTACCAGGCCCAATGCTTTTTAGAAGTCAAAGTATATTACAGCTCCGCTATTACCTTTATCAACCAAACCTGTAGCTTCACTAACAGTCCTTAGTTTGACTAGGGCTATTTTCTATAAACCCATATTGATTTGCATTAATTATATCACCTGTGTCTAATCATTTAGTGATTGAATCTCTTATCAGCCTCTCCGTTTTGCCTTTCATTTTTCATCCAGTTGGATCTATTTTGTCAAAGAAATAGTCTGATATGAACACCAATATACTTTGTAGGGACTTTGGCTCCAGATACCTTGCTGGGACTAAATTTCATATTACAGTTTTAATGAAGGCAGTACGCTTTCAAAATGGAAGACTTATTTGCTTTGGTTGACTAGGTATATGAGAGTGGCTAGTAATTCTGATCTTACCAATACAATGCTGCAACCTTAAAATTCCACATGTGCTATGGGGGTTTTCCTGCCCTTATGGGTGCATTCAATTTAATGTATTAAATTATTGTGGAAGAGAAGACATTCTCTAGCAAGACATGTTAAGTATTAAGGACTCAGCGCTGTAAACTTTATCACTTCAGTGTTCTGTTCCTCAAAGCATGATAGAAATACCTTGTATACCTTCCTGAGCATGCTGCTACAATTTATTTTCCTCCTCAACAACAATCAGTGAAGTACTGAAGATGGTCAAGAAGGCTCTGTCTGTTACTTGTCAGACTCAGCAAATAGTCAAATGACAAAATGTAAACAAACATTTTCATACAAACTGTATTAGCTGTCCCCTAAAGTTATCTTACCTAGGGTTATGGCATTGATCTTGTGGAGGTATTTAATCTCCCAGAATGCATACTACCTCTCAAAGGTTTCAGGGGTAGCTGTGTTAGTCTGTAACTAAAAACAAAAACAAAAAAACCCAAAACCCCCCACAAAAACAAACCTGAAAAAAAAAACCCCAATGGTCCTGTCGCACCTATGGGTATGTCTACACAGCAAAGTTATTTTGAAATAACTTTCCTAGCATCTACACAGCCAAACCAATAATTCAAAATAGTGGAGCGCTTATTTCGAATTTGGTAAACCTCATTCTATGAGGAATAATGCCAAATTTGAAATAGCTATTTCGAAATAAGTGCTGTGTAGACACTTATTTTGAAATAGGGGGCCTCCAGCCTTCCCAGGGTGCCCTGATGGCCACTCCAGCCTCGAACAAGAACACTCCACTCCCTCTCCCCCCACCCAGACTCTGGCCACAGTGCCTGTGCCAGCTCCAAGCCTGCCAGCCCAGAGCCAGCAGTCACTGCCCCTTACCCAGTGGCCCCAAAACTTAAGCCAGCAAGCCACTGGCAGCCAGCCCTCCACAGCTCCCCAGGAGCAGTCTGCCAGCTCCCAGGAGCCTGACAGGGGCTGGAGAAGGCGGGCACCTTCCTGGTCCAGGGTGGAGATCATGGACCTTATTCAGGTTTGGGGAGGATGCCCCCAATGTCCATGATCTCCGCACTAGATGGAAGAATGCGGCCGTCTATGGCAGGATAGCTGCCAGCCTGGCCACCAAAGGCCACATGAGAACCCAGGAGCAGGTTTGCATGATAATCAAGTTGGTCCGGTGAAACCCCTACCCCTAAGCTTCTACTCCCCCTTCTTCCCCTTGCTTCCCCCTTCCAGCTCCCTCCTCCCTGGTTTCCCCCTCCCCTCTCCCACCCTCTCTTCTCCCCTCTCCCACCTCCTTTCCCCAGTCTCACCAGAGTTTCATTCCCTCCCCCCAAGTTTTGTTAAATAAAGAGGGTTTGTGTTCATTAAAATACGAGTATTTTATTTGACATTAGGAAGGGGTGTTAGGAAGTGGTAAGTGGAAGGATGTGAGGGAGGAATGAGGCACAAGCTCCCAGTGGGGTGGGGCAGACCAGGGAGGTTCTTAGTGCTCCTCAGGGTGGAAGCTCTCCCACAGGGCCTCCTGGATACTGACAGCCACCCGAAGGACCTCCCGGATGGCAGCCTGCAGAAAGTGCAGCCAGGTTCACAGCAACGCATCCAAGAGAAGCTCCAGAGTGCCCAGGGGCAGCTCTGGCTCCATGTTGCAGAGTGCTGTGGTATCCCGAGTGAGGGCAACCAGAGCACGCCGAGACAAAATGCATTGCTGTCCCTCATCGAGGTAGACAATCAAGCAGGGAAACCTGAGAACTGGCTGTCCAGGGGGGGTTCCTTTAAGCACAGACCTCAGATTGCCTCAGGCAGCTGCCCCACACAGTAAGTCCTGACCTGGTGCCCTGCCAGAACTGGTTCCGGCCAGCCTTAAGTGAGATTCAGAGTCCACTCAGTGTGGCCGTGCTATTCTGAAATAGCAAAATGCTATTTTGAGATGCATTTTGTGTGTGGACGCGTTATTTCTAAATAAGCTATTTTGAAATAAATAAGATATTTCGAAATAACACTGTAGTGTAGATGTACCCTTAGAGACCAACAAAGATATATAAATAGTATCATGAGAACTGAGTTGTGCCCACAAAAGCTCATGATACTATTTATATAGCTTTGTTAGTCTTCAAGGTACTACAAGACCATTGTTTTTTTTCAGGTGTTTTAACCTCTCAAAGGGTGCTGCTCTGCATCTTGCCAGTACTGTTTTTCTTCCCATCCACCTGGGACAGGAGTTTTTTGCCCCTAAGAGCACCAAGAGGCAGCACGCCTTGTGTTCTAGATTCCTCAAGGATTGTAAAGGACCGGGTCCTATATAGACTGAAGGCTGCTTGCATCTTTACTTTCTTCCCAGTCTCTTTAGGTCACCCATCCAACAGAGAGCTGTACATACAGGTCCATAATCAATTCAGTTACACAGTCCTTTCATAGAAAAAAATCCATTATTCTTAAGACTATCAGAGTGTTCCTATTGTCATGTTTCTGGGCAATGCTCCCTCCTCTGAATAACTAACTTCTAGAAGCAGAAGGAGGGGGAGGAGAAAAGGAAGTGTGATGTAGGTGCTTTTGATCATAAAGGTGGATTTTCCCATGTTGTAGGGGAAAAAGGCAAAAGTCATCTTTGTAAATTAGTTACGCACTGTTTTCCTTAGTTTGGGAAATCGTCTTTCTCTATATTTGACACTATTCTTCAATAGAGATCTAGTAAACTTCTTCTCAAGCAAGTATTGACATCAGTGTCTGTACATGGGAGGAAAAAATGGAGTGGGCAGATATATACCACAGGAAATAAATGTATCTTTTGGAAAGCTTAAAAACAAAATAATGTATCCTAAAAATACAAAGGGAAACTGATGCACATTGCAGGCGATAGTATGTTTCTGTTACTTATCAAGTACCCTACTTAGTCATAAATTGCCAAAGAATGCTTAAAAGGGTAAAATAAAATACAATAAAAAGTATCCATATCCAGAAAATACAGATATAAAAACGTAGCATGGGGTATTATATTATGTCTGTACATGTTTGACCTCTCTGGTTTGGTACCCTCAGGACCTGACTGGTCCTGAAGGAGAGAGTTTGCTGGACCAGGGGAGGTCAGCCCCCCTCCTGACAGACTCTGGGCTCTCCCAGGGTCTGTCAGCAGATCTCCAGGCTTCCTTGCCACAGGCCATTGGGCTTCCGGCTCTACAGCCAGCCCCAAGACTGCTGGGGCTTTGCTGTCCCAGGGCCATCAGGGCTCTTTGGTCTAGCAACATTGTTGGTCCTGCCGGACCGGAGAGGTTCAACCTGTAATAAATGTAAAATGACTTCATGATACACGCAGTGCATCGCTCTAAGAGCCTTAAAAAGGCATTAAAGCAATCACATGTTTTAAATATTTAGTTACTATTTTGTAAAATTAGAAACTGCTTAGTTAACATATAGGATAATTCTCTCCAGATTGTGTTTTTTTTTTTTTTTTTTTTTAAGTTTTCCTAACATTTTGGCCATACACAACCCTGTATTTTTTTCATGAATCACAAAAGCTTTAAAAAGTAAAAATTAAAAGTGTTCCAAATGTTCGTTCCAGGCAAATTTGATACCTCACAAAAAAGCATTACCAGAAACTGACAGATTTTTTAAAGTAAGGACTGATTTAAAGGCCATTTGAAATAAATAGAAGTTTTTCCATTGACTTCATTGGGCTTTGTATTAAGCCCTGAAAATGAATAAGCACTGAAGCCAAATGGCAAAGGGAGTGATGCTTTTAGAAAAATTAACTAATGTATGACATAGTGGAAATGTAGATCTAGGATTTTCTGGGTTTTTTTCAGACCTAATACACTTAATGATGGAATATTTCCCTCATACTGTGTGCTTCAATTCTTCTAACTATTTTCATAGTATCTGGCTACTGAAATAGAATCTAAAGTTAGTGCCTAATATCTGATGGATACCTTATGGTTCAAGTATTATGCTGATAATTATAATTACGATAATCAAAATAACTATAATTCATAAACTTTGAAGTAACCCCTAGAAAGTTTAAACCACAGTGAACACAAACTTTTCCCCCTGCACACATTCCAACACATGGATCTAGGAGAGTGCAGATCCAATGACATTCCATTTGTGCTCCTACACCAAACACCCGACTGCACTGCCCTGTTCCTTGTCAGACTAGAGCCAATCTTCAGTGTACAGAGGAGCAGAGACCACACTGTATACACACAAGCCCGTGACTTCTTAGCATTACAGAGGGGCTTCCATTCACCCTTTGCAATTTGGGGTGCATTCTCCTGTTTAGCTGTCCTGAAAATCTTGGCTTTTGGTGCCAGTCATCTGTTTCTAAGGCTACGTCTACACTGCAATGCTATTTTGGGATACTGGAGTATCCCGAAATAGCTATCCCGTGTTTCACAGCAAGCCCATTATTTTGGGCTTGCAGTTCCAACGTCCCTGCAAACTTCATTCTACAAGGAGTAAGGGACGTTTCAGAATAATGTTTTTTTTTTTTTTAAATGGCACTGTGTAGACCAAATGATGCCAAATGACAAAATAAGCTATTTTGAAATAGCATTGAAATAAGATACACAATTTGAGCTATGCAAATTGTGTATCTTATTTTGAGTTATGGTGCAGTGTACACGCACCACTAATATAGGAGTATACAGTGCTACTTTTGGACTTCCTCTAAACAAAGATTACCCATTGAGAAATGGATTTCCCTCTTTGTTTTTGAAATGAGAACTAAAAATCATGGCAAGTATTTAAGAGCATGATTGTCTATGGAATAGATAATTGTTAACTGATGTCAGAAATGGGTAACCCCATTTCAAAATTCAAACAAAGTTCCAGTCAGTCTCTTATGAAATCCTAAACAATCAGTGATTCCTTAAGCACTGTGATAAATTCAGTAATTGAGTCTCCTTCACCTACACACCCTACAAATTCCAATTGTTAAAAGGATCCAGAACATTCAGTGAGCTCAATCCAGACCAACAGTCTGCAGTAAAAGACTGTGGATTTCCCTGAACGGGCAGAGAGTTAAAAATGATGATGGCAATGGTGTGTATCTAATCTATGATCTTTCCATCAATAGACTAGTAGGATCAATGGCTTTGATGTCTTCTAAGGCCCTTCCTTTTTTAAGGTCTTTACAAAGGAAAAAAAACTTTTCTTTTTTAACCTAGTTTTCATTGAAAAGCTATGCATATTCAAATACAGCATCAAAATCCTGTGGTGTTTGTCCACAACCAGAGAAGTCATAATCCTGAGGACTTTATTTGCAACTGAAATTTTTGGGCTAGACAAACACTGACAGCCCTAGAATAAGAGATGAAAAGAGACAACTTCACAGAATCACCCTAAAACCAATGATGAAATTATCTTTATGAATAGTATAAAAAAGATGTGCATCCACAATGAGTTCGGGGTAGGAAAGGCATAATAGTGTGATGCTTTAGCAGATATCCACAGCGAGCTGTTAAGAGGTCAAATCTTGAGGTCAAATCAATTCTAAGTTCACTGGTAATCTCCTGGACAAAGTAAAGATGTCATAAGAGTTATAAATTCTGGATAAGTACTCAACACTGGAGATAATCAAAGGTGAAGGAGTTCAGGAAACAGAGATATAGTCAGGCAAGCAGACAGACTCTCTGGTCCCCTGGCTGCACACTCCCACCAGGGGTGGGGCCTCAGGTGAAATGGGTAGGACCAGGACAGCCAGTCCTCAACACTGCCCAGACTGCACCTTCCCATCACCTAGTTACTGGCCTTGGGCAATGCAACACACCACACTGGACTCCAGTGGCATTTTAAAGGATGCAGCAATAAAATTTCTAAACTCCATTAACGACTCCAGCTTTGAGCATCTAGTCTTGGAACCTGCAAGGGAAGAGACAGTTCTTGATTTAGTCCTAAGTGCAATATAGTATCTGGTCCAAGAGGTGAATATATCTGAACCTTTTAGTAACAGTGATCATAAAGTAATTAAAGTTTACATCCCGTATGAAGAAAAATACCAAGGAAACCAAGCACAAAAGCATTTACCTTAAAAAAGACCTGCAGAAAAAAGAGGGAGCCAGTTAAATGAAAAATAAAAAGCAGTCATAAGAGTGCAAGCTGCATGGAAACTATTTAGAAATACCACAATAAAGGCTCAAAATGGATTTGTACACCACATTTTTTTTAAAGGTAAGGGGACCAAAAAACCTTCCTCCTACATTAAAAGAGGCAGCTAGAGACCTGTTCTACTCATTCCCCCTGAAGCATCTTGCAGTGGCCTCTTCAGAAGGTAGAATACCAGGCTAGTGGGACCACTGTCCAGCTTAATATGGCCATTCTTATATGTTTTCATATGATCTTAGCTTAATATTTTTTTTCTTGCATCATCCCCACAAGTGGTGAACAAAAAAGTTTGATATAAAAACAAGGTGGTATTCCAAGCATGGGGAGTTAACACAGGGGATCCTTTTGGTCAAACTCAGTAAAATTCCCCTGTGCAGAGATGTAATATTTATGCCTTCAGAATAAGATTTAAGTGGGACTGAATTTTTCCTATGCACAGGAATGCATTTCACCCAATGCATGACCACAAGCAGCACAAGAACCCAATAAATAACTAGGTACTCAAATGAGTGTACCAGGATGAAAAGCAATGACAATTACTGGACTTAGTGACGTGATAGTGGAAATTCAAGGATGCAGAGATTTTACTGTTGTTGCTGGTCCCTCTCTGGTTTGGGGCTAGGAGGCTGACTTGATAGATCACAAGCACGGTGTTTCACAGAGCTGAACAAAATTTTCAGATGATTAAATTACTGTATAAGTATGGGTGGTGGACTCCCTTGGTACTATTCAGTTTAATTTTGGAGCAAAATAGGTAGTGTAGTATTACTAAAGAGGAAATCGAGCAGCAGACTGGATTAAAGCACATTTATTACTTAAGAGGAAATAGAGCAGCAGACTGGATTAAAGCACATTTTAAGACATTATTCTTTAGATGTGTGTGGGAAAAGATATGACAAGTGTTTGCAGTTCCACCTTCTGTTAAAAAGTAAATCTAATTGTGATGTAGGGAGTTATGGACTGTTTTAGAAAGAGGGCTACCAGGACCAGGAGTAGATGTTTTTCTTTTTGTTTTGTTTTTCTTTTCCAGAGACAACTAAACAAAACAACTACTGGCAAGAAATGGGGTATTTTCTGAACAGTCTGCTGGAGCCTATTACAAGCAATGTTTTCACAAAAGTCTGCACCACAGCCATAGAAGGGTGGCAGAACCTGGTGCACTAAATATTGCACGGTGATCCGTAACATGGCTCTGATTCTGTGGTTTGCCCATTGTGTCCAATCCCGCATTTACAAGGGCCTCCAAAGTGGTGGCAAAATACCCTGTGCACACCGGCGGTGATTGAATACCTTGATCAATACATATATCCTACAACAAGTGACCTGCTTCCACTGGTAGGATAAACTAAACCAGAATGATGCATTTAAATCACTGGTAAAATATACTATACTCTCCCTATACTCTTGTGCAGGTGACCTTTGGAAAGAAGAAGGGAGAGCACTGGGGGTCAAAAAGAATGAATGTCTAACACAAATACCCCTTAGGTTTTGGTGTCTTGTGTGTGTTTTCCACAGCCATGTGGTGTTTTTACTCTTCAGGGCTGAAAACTGGAGTAAATCCCCATGATGAATGCTTCTTCAAACTATGGAATCTTCTTACTGCCTAGTGATTGTTCTTTGTTTTGCACCTTCCTGTAACGAAATATCTTTGCAGTGCTGAGTACGGTCTGGGTTACCACCCCTTTATTCTCTAGTGTTCTTGTAGGTACATGGGGCTGTTGCCGGAGCTGGTAAAGATTTTTTTTTCCAGTGGATCCACACAGTGTTCTGAAAGATGTAAATGTGCTGGGCCTCAATCCAGCAAAATACTTAAATACATGCTTAACTTTAAACATGTGAGAAGTCTCTCTGAAGCACTTAAAGTTAAGTACATACTTAAGGGCTCTTCTGGATCCAAGGTCCTGTCAGGGAGCAGATACAATCATTGTATATCATGAATACAGTTAAGGAAGTATTAACATTTTTTGGGCTATCTAGCATTTTTGGGTAGTGTTCTCAAGAAAACTAAGTATATTTCTTACCCATAATATATGCATGTTCTATATAATGTTTTTCTTTGTCTTTCATGCTAAGTTAAACATTTAATGAAAGAAACAGAACAGCATATTGTATTTTTGTAAAGAGGAGAGGTCTAATTTTGAAGGACATCAAATGTGTGATATAAAATGTTTCCTTACTACATGTATTTCTAAGAGTTAAGGCTTATGACAGAATAATTGAAGTTGGTATGGTATCTTTAAGATGGTATCAGTCACTGTCACACACAGCTGTAAATGACTCATGGTAAGGCAAAAGTAAAGCAAGAGGAGACAGAATAATTGCATGTCTATCAGGTTATTAAACAAATAACACTTTGTTAATTACAAAACATGTGCACTATGATTACAATAGATTTAGAATGTGAAACAATAAGGTAGTGTTTAATATTTGATTTAAACTCTAAATACTATAATCTGGGAATGACCTGAAAGTCATCAATGAAAAATAGTTTATATATGTTTTTATTTGACCTTCTTGTATCAGTTTAAAGTTTTTCATATAGGCATGCTGTTCAAGTTTTGCACCCCAAACTGAAAAACAAACAAACAAATGACTCACAAATTTTGTGTAAATGACGCATAGTCGTTTCATTATAACTAATTAGCGGTGCGGTGATCTTCCCAGGACAGTAAGGAAACCAGAGATACTATATGCCTGAACATAAATGTTTTACCCATGAGTAGTGCAAGTCCATATGAATTATTTTACTGCACGTTTTATTTTATTTTTCTCCTGTGAAATCAGTTAGATGAGGCAGTATGACTATTTGGAGCAGTATGTAGTCTTTAGCCCATTTTTAAAGTTAATATAGCTGTCATGTAATGAAAGCGGATTCTCTGTGCTGTGTCCAGAATGTTTTGTCCTGGAGAGAAGAAATCAATACTTTGAAAGCTTTCTGGATCCACTGCCATAAACCACAACACCATTTTTCAAGCTGTGCAGGAAACTGATGTAAAATTATTGTGCTAAAATATACCAAAAGGTAGCTTTTGTAAGTGACAAAGTGCATTCCATGCTTAAATACTGCATGTAATGCTGTAATTGAGAAACATGTTGTCCACATGACTGGTGGGTTGTGTTGGTTTTTGATGGAATCCCTATTGGCAATTCACTTTATCGTTTTTAACTGACAGGAGGCTAGAGAAAAATTTTATTTTCTGTTTTTAATTCTGGACATCTAAAGCACCATATCAAAATAATTTCACCTGACAAAACAACAATAAGTTAGGTAGATTGCATTAGCTCACTTTTTAAAATGGCAAAGGTGAGGAAAAAGGGTATTTGAACCCCTGTGGGTTTGTGTGTAGGCCTGGGCAAATCAGTAAATTAATGGAAGAGCTGGAATTACAACTGTGGAGTGCAGTTAAACAAAATAGTTATAATCTTTTTTCTTCATTATTTGGTGTCTGTTGAGTTCACAAAACTGTGGAGCTCTTTTAACAAACATAAGACAATTTTAAATAAAATTTAATTTAATTATGTTGTGGCAAATTTCCATGGTACTAAGATTCTAAGGCCAGGAGGGATCATTCTATCTAGTCTGACCCCTTGTATAACACAGTCCACAGGGCTTCCCTAAATTAATTCCTGTTTCACAGGAGTATATTGTACCCTTAGTTGTGGTTGATCACATTCTCTGGGTTCTGGCTCCCTGACTGGCTGAACCCTACTTCAGGTGATGAGAAGAAAAGCCACTTTGATGGTTGTATTTTGCATATTCTCTGAGACAGTTTAAAAAAAAAACTACTGTGAGAGTAGGTTTATTTATTTACTACTACCATCCAAAATCATCTACAATGTGTAACAGACATTGGCAAGCTTAGCTGAATGTGTAAAGATGGCTTCCAATAGCTCAGGAATAGCCCTGAGGGCACCTGCCTGCCAAATGCAGGTCCCTATACAGGTATGCTATACTTCTGGACAGGGAACTTCCCTAGTCATTAACTTCTGAGAACTTAAACAAAGCATGAGTCATTAAAGCTTCTGATAGTTTGCTGTATGATTTATTGATGAATTTGGAGATGCCATATCAAGTGGACATTACCAGATAGGTTTCCTTAGAGAAAATATAGACATGTACCTTTCCAAACTGAGAAATAAAGAGAAGATGGAACAAATGTGAGGGCACATCTATACAGCAGGGCTAAACTCAAAATAAACTATGCAACTTGAGCTATGTTAATTGCATAGCTTAAGTCGAAAGAGCTCATTTCAGCTTTTGGAGCTGTCTACACAGCAGGAAGTCTGAGAAAGAGCACTCTTCCTCTGACTTCCCTTACTCCTTGTAAAATGAGGATTACAGGAGTTGGAGTAAGCAGTCCCCCAGCTCAACATTATTTAGACATTATGTCAAAATAACTGCTTGTGTGTAGACATAGACTTTATTTCAGAATAACTGACATTATTCCGAAATAACACTGCTGTGTAGAGAGAGCCTGACTGTTCATAATGCTTTTGATGTGGCCGAATGACGGAATATATAAAGCCACCTACTTCTACTGGCTAGTCCGAAAAACTACAAGTTGCTGAAACTTTTCTGCTGCTTAACAAAGAATTTTTGGCAGTTAGCCCTGTGGTCTGTGGCATTTAGCTGTCCACAGTGAGTGGCGTGATCCTATAATGACAGCTCTCCTCCTTGTCTCCAGCTGTTAAACTGTATGGAAATAAACTGAAAGTACATTTGGGTGGGATTTTCAAAAGTCCTTAGAACTGGCCACTGACATCAACAGTAAAACTCTCACTGACTTCAGAGGAAGCAGAGTTGGGCCACTACTGATTTTTTTGAAAATCCCACCTTAAGTTCTTTTCCAATGTTATTTTTTCCATATAAGCAATTGCTGTAATTGCATCAGGGATGATATTTGATCACCAGTGAAAGGGTGCATAAGGGTCAGTCACATCATTACAAACAGCAGGAGATGTGGGCACCTCTATTAAAATATGGTCTGAATTCTTAAAATGATTTTGCAGTCTTTTGTTAGCAGATGGTCAGGTGTAACTTTTAACAAGACTATTCTACAGAATGAACGTGAGGTATATACATAATGAACTCCCCAGAAGGGAATAGGTTTCAATATGTTGAATTAGTTTGTTTGAGGCTATATGACACACACTAGGGAACTTTCAGTGCATGACAGCATGGTCCATGTGAACTAAGTTAGTGTGTGACATACTAGTGTGCATTAGAACATATACCACTTTACTGCGTACTGAAGCACCCTAGAGATAAGCCTTAAAACTTTATCTTTATGGTACCTGTCTCACCTAAAGGGATATAGATATGAAATGCTGATGTGTAATGTCTGTCAGCAAAGAGCAAATAGTAGCATTTACCTGGATAATACTTTAATCCACTGTTTCTTCTAGTGGCTCCCTTTGGCAGGAAACAGCAAACTGGAGCTCTGTGGCTGCAGAGCCTTTAGATAAACAAAGTGACGTGGCCCATTAGTAGCTTCCTCAAAGTGGGCTTATGGCCCACTTTGAGAAACACTGCTTTAATCAGAAGTCCTCAAGTAAAAGGGGAGAATCTGGATTAAACTGGGTTTTTTTTCTACAATAGCGTTTGCTTGTAATTTTAACTCAATTAAGACTGTGCATCTGTTTTCTTTTGGTTTAGAATTAATGTATCCAAGGCAATGCCATTCTGTGCAAACACCATTTCTCTTTGTCAGAACCTAACTTTATTGATAGGTTATTCTGATACATTCAGTATGATACACAGAAATTGGGTCAGCAAAATATTCAAGAAAATGGTACGTGACTCTTTCAGAAACGGTAAATCAGTGTTCCTAATTATATCTTAATTTGTCCTGAAAATATGTTCACTGTATAATTATTAAAGGCCAGGCTTTCCAATACATCCACAATTGGTTTCAGATTTTCAAGAGCATTTAGCCCAATTGTGGTACTTAAGGACTGATTTTTTTTTTTCAGAAGAGTTCTGCTTCCAAAGTATTTAGGTCTCTTGAAAATAAGGAAACTTCAAATAAATTGTCAAACATGGATGTGTACAAAATGCACTGTCCTGCATTCTAGACTAGGCCAACCCATGTCTGAAAACACTTTTTGATTGTCTCATAGGGTGTGTCTACACAGCAAAGTTATTTCGGAACAATGGACGTTATTCCGAAATAATTTTGCAAGCGTCTACGCAGCAATTCCATTATTTTGAGATAATTTCAAAATAACGGACAGCTTATTTCGACTTCTGTAAACCTTATTCTACAAGGAATAATGCCTGTTCTGAAATAGCTATTTCAAAATAAGGCATGTTTAGACGCTCCACTTCTGCTATTTGGAAATAGCCCCTCACCAGGGCTATTCCTCTTGGGGCTCTAAATCAGGGAAGCCCGCCTCTGTCTAATTTTGAGGCTTCCCTGCAGAGTAGACAAGCTATTTCAGCATAAGCTATTTTGGAATAACTATTCCGGAATAGCTTATTCTGAAATAACTGTGCAGTGTAGGCATAGCCACACAGCTTGTACATAATCAGCTGGGCAGGATCCAAAAAAAAGAGCTAGTGATTGGCTAAGTAGGCAGCATTGGGATGTATGGTCAAACCTCAGTATTCAATATGAAGTTTCAAAGATCCATCCCTGTACTATAAAATCCCAGAAGGGACAACATATTTACATTACGATCACATTTTTGTCCACCACATTCTCAATTAATTTACATTTATTCGCCTGCTCTGTTGCCAAATACAAATGAATGCTGGAACAAATTCATGAGTAGGAAGGATATATCTGTGGTATTAATTATGTAGCAAGTCCTTATGTTTAATATGGTATGATACATTTTACACTGCAGATCATTTGGGATTCAATGGAAGAAACATTAACTCAATACTTTGACCGATCTGATTTTTGTTTTATAGGAACTTCAGAGTAGATGCAACAGAAGGGTTTGTTTAAGAATTCTAAATCACATTAGCTCATCTGTTCCACATCCTAAGAATCAAATAACTTGCAACAAGGCTGAATATAAACTAAATATCTGGGAATGATGCTAACATTTCAGTTGATGCTGTAGTTTCATAGAACACTAGAACTGGAAGGGACCTCAAGAAGTCATCGAGTCCAGTCCCCTGCCCTCATGGCAGGACCCAGTACCATCTAGATCATCCCTGGTAGATGTCTATCTAACCTGCTCTTAAATATCTCCAGAGATGGAGCTTCCACAACCTCCCTAGGCAATTTATTCCAGTTTTTAACCACCCTGACAGTTAGGAAGTTTTTCCTAATGTCCAACCTAAACTTCCCTTGTTGCAGTTTAAGCCCATTGCATCTTGTCCTATTCTCGGAGGCCAAGGAGAACAATTTTTCTCCCTCCTCCTTGTGACACCCTTTTAGATACCTGAAAATCGCTATCATGTCCCCTCTCAGTCTTCTCCTTTCCAAATTAAACAAGCCCAATTCTTTCAGTCTTCCTTCATAGGTCATGTTCTCTTGACCTTTGATTAAACAAGATCTTTAATCATTCTTGTTGCTCTTCTCTGGATGACATCTCAGTCATTGGTTCACTTTCCTATTTGGATATAGCAGAGTGATGAGACTGAAAGAAGGCATTACTTACTTACTTAGCAGTACATTGGCAGAAGTTGTACGGTGCCTTGTGGAAAAAATATATGCGGGGACTAGAAACAAAAGTTTCTCTTTTTTTGGTGATAGCAAAAAAACTGAATTAACCAACTGGCTATCTATATTTTCACAATTGATGTTTGATATTTTCTGAGCTTGATTTTAAGTGGCATTGTTTCATTTCTCTTTCTGCTAAAAGGAGTCAGAGTACTTTGAAAATGGTCTTATCCAGCATTGTAAAATAATATGCAGTTGTGCTGTAAGTGGTAATTAATTTAAGAAGGATAGAAAGGCAAATAGTCTAACTACAGTCCCCATAAATATGGTAGGTCTTTAACTTGAATGGCTTCTCTGCCTGGAAGAGAAAAAATAACACACAGAAACGAAGTTGCAAATAGGTGGTGTTGGGCATGCTTTTAAACAGAGGAATAGAGTGCACACAGATCACTTGTATGTAAAAAGCCTTTAAAACTGTGAGACTCGACAGTTACAAAATACTGTCTCTGAAATACTGATTTTTTTTTTTCCTTTTGCTGTAAGCATTCTTGGTTAAGAACAACAAAAAAACAAACTTAACGGTGTGTCAGATTTTTTTTTGTCAGTGTTAAAATGACTCCTTGGAGATTCCAGGAAATTTATTCACAATAAATTAGAGCTGCCCAAACTGCCCGCCAGACTGTCTGCTGCAAAACTTACAAACGTCTTATTGTCTTGCATCTGCAAAGTCTGCCAATAAAATTGGGCTTGATTCTACAATCAGTAAAATATTGTACTCCCCTTCTATAGGGCTGTTTGGATCTATTCATAGCATGTGGAGGTGAGATGAAGTGTATTTTTATAAAGGGGGAATTAGAACTGACTACATCACAGCTGCAATCAGAGTGCAGGAACTTAGGTGAGGGCTATTTTCATAGTCCTGCCTGGAGCCATTGTGATTATTTGTTCTTTACTGGTCTTTGTTTTACCAAGCTGTAGGCTTAATATTCCATTTCATCAAGGTGGCATTGGTTGGGCAGGCCTGCCAATGAGAGGAGCAAAGGGAGCCACTGTCCTGCGGCCTGGTGATTCAAAGGAGCCCAGGACTCCTGGCTACTGCTACTGGAGAGTGGCAGTGGCTAGAGCCTCAGGTCCTTTAAATCTCCGCTAGAACCCCAGCTGGTGTGCTCCGTGTGGCACTAGGAGCTGGTTGGGGGCACAGCTTGGTGTGGTCTGGGCAGCACTGAGGGCTGGCTGCTCTGGCCCAGCCCCTTCTGCCCAAGTCCTCATGGAACCAGCCCCCCAAGCTTGCCCAGGGGCCCAGCAATTCTATCAGTCCCCCTGTGGAAAGTTCAGTGTTACAAATATAATTTTATGGAAACTTTGCTGTCTCCCACACACTATTGATTTATTTTTGTGTGTCAATAGTCAATAGAGCAAACATTAACAATTACAGGAGACGGAGGTTGCACAGAGGAGAGCATCAATGTGTTCCTACCTCTTTTGTATATTCAACCTGTAGGTCTTTGGAAAGATAAAATGGGATTCACTATTTCTCTTCAGCCTGGGCAGGATCAATGTAGATGTTCCATGACATCCTACTAATGTGCCTTCATACTTAATGGGGCTATTTGAAGTGAGAGGTCTTGAAAAACTGAGGACTAAACAGGCATGGAGATAGGCAATAAGAGTGACTATTAGACAAAAATATGATGATGGCCTCCCGTGATATGCACACTCCTACACTAGGGACTGGATTGAAATCAACTCATCTGGGCTATAAGGAGCTAACAGCTATTAGGGCCTGATCAAAGGCCCCATTGAAGTGAATGAAAGTTTCTCCATAGGATATATTTTAAGGGGACTTTAGATCAGGCTCTTCTCTCTGTGGATAAGGGGCACATTCAGACCACAAGTCTGGAGATGAAAACTTCCATATTTTACCATATTATGTCCTGCAGCATAACAATTACCCTGATTTATTGTATTGGATGTGAAGGTTTCTATCTGTCATGATTTCTCTCAAATTCTTGACATGTTTCCTATTTTATCTTCCTTTCCTACATGAGTATCTGATTCATTTTATAATTTTGGGTGAGATTGTGAGACACATCATCTTATTTCGTGCACTTGCATTTCCATCTGCTCCTGGACTGAAGACTTATAGATTGTTGCTGATGCCCTTAGAGCACTGTGAGACTAAAGATGGAATTTTTGGATCAATTAAATCATTCAAATCCTGCATAGAAAACTCTGCAGTTAGTTTGATTCAGGCCTATGCCTGCCATACTCCTATTGCCCAAGAGTGCCTATAACTTTTTAATTTCAAAGAAATAATTTTCTTAGCCAAACAAGCTTGATTTGTGGTCACCTCTTCCTTGCTCCATGACTTGATGTTCTAACTTGGTTGCAGTAATACCACACATTCTTTTAAATAAACCTTTTTATCTACATAGAGAAATAACAGTCCTTCATCGATAGTAGTGTAGTAGTTTTCCATCATTATGGTTGTCTGTGGAACTCCTTCTAAAGGGCATTCTGGAGTGAAAGGGGTTACTTAAGGGGTTACCATTATTTAAGGTACCCTGTTTCTTCACACTGATTTCTCCTGCAGGTTTGAGAGAAGAGAGAATCTCAAGGCTGGTCAGCTCCCAGCCCATCACCTCTCCTCCAATTCTATAAAGCTGGAACGTTATGGGCCATCTTAAAAGTAGCTTCTGCAGGGTCTGGGAGGAGGAGATAATGTGGAGAAGCAGAATCTCCCCCCAACCCCCTTATGTGTGACTGTATTTCTATCCATGGAAGCATAAAGATAGAGAAATGGAAACTGGATTCTATCAAGACTACAGATAATGAGTGGCTCAGGCACTTGTAACAATGCACCACTTCCCACATCCTGACAATCATTACCTAACGCGTTGCTGTTCAGCTCCATATCCTAAAGGTTTTGAGCCAAAAGCCTTGCTTGTTTCCCAGTACAGCTCAAACAGCCCTTCAGGCACCGGTTCAGTTTGTTTTTTAATTGGACATTATTGCTCTTATGAATTTTCAAAATGAATGGGATCAATGTACTGGTCAAATCAGGTTGCATACGTTCTTCATAATGCACTTAGGGTAATTGCAGACAATAGTCAGTAGCTCTGAAAAGTGATATCCAAACACAAGTAGGAAAATCCTATTAATTTATTAATAAAATGATGTATTCTCCAGGTTACAGAGCTGAGCTGGACAGTCAATGCTTTTCCCAGGTTACATCTAGACTACAGGCTTTTGTCGACAAAAGTTTTGTCGACAGATACTGTCGACAAAGCTTCTGTCAACAAAGAGCGTCTAGACTACAGCCAGTTCTGTCGACAAAGCAAGCCACTTTGTTGACATGACAGTATAGACGCAAAGGACAGTGTAGATGCAATAACGCCTTCTGTCAACAGAACTCTGTCGACAAAAGGCTTTATTCCTTGTAGAATGAGGTTTACAGCCATCGACAAAACTGCAGCAGTGTAGACGCAGGTATAATTTTGTCGACAAAACCCTGTAGTCTAGACATACCCCCAATGTCCAAAGACGAGCACAGGGGATTAGCATTTAAAAGACCCAGGTTCTGTCCCCAAATCTGCTACTGACTGGTTATGTTATCTTGAGTAACTTACATAGGCTCAAATTTGCAAGTGTAAAGTGAGATACCTAATTTATAGCTCTTTCACCAAGGGATGTTGCTCCAGTAAAAAAGATTCCCTTGCCCACCTTGTCAAATCTATATTTATGCAGCTAGTAAGTTACTTGATTTTTCGGATGTGCAGAGCACCCATGGATCCCAGTGAAGACAAACTGGGAGGTTCATTTGCTCAGCACTTGTGGGGCCTGGTCTGCATTGGAAAACTAAATCAATTTAACTACATCACTCAGCATGTGTGAAAAATATACACATATCTAAGTGGCATAGTTAAGTTGATCTAACTCCTGTCCCCACTACTGAGACAGTACTAAATTGATGGAATAATTTAGTCTACCTAGCTATTGCTTATTTTGGAGGTGGATTAACTCAGTCAGTTGTAGAACCCCTCCCATCAGCTTATGTGGTTGTCCACACTGAAGTGCTAGCATTTTGAGTGTAAACATGCCCTGGAAATCAGTTCTCTTACTAGCTACCTAAATATAGATCTAAGTACCTTCTAGACACTGTGCCTTGGTTTCTCTCATAAAAAAATATTGCAGAGAATTGCTTTTGAAAAATACTTTGAAATCAAAAGGCCCAATGGAAGTGAAAGTATTGTTATTTAAATTACTTTTATCTATCAGGATTCCTAGGCTTCTGCTCCAAGTTCTGCCCCTGGTCTTCATCTAAAACACAGAATGCCTTGCCCATCATAACATATACATGCTTCAGCCACTACACTAAGGCTATGTCTACAGTGTGCATTGTTGCGCAAAAAGATATGCAAGTGAGGCACAGACATGAATATCGCTGCACCTCATTTGCATACCTAATGAGCCGCCATTTTGCAGAAAGGGCTTTTGCACAAGAAAGTGCTGTCTACACTGCTCCTTCTTGCGCAAAAATACCCCTCTTGCACAGGAGTTGTTCTTCCTGAAAATAAGTGGCAGGATGGCTCCTGCGCAAGAGGGGTTTTTTGAGCAAGAAGGAGCAGTGTAGATAGCTCCTTCTTACGCAAAAGCCCCTTCCGCAAAAATGGTGGCTCATTAGGTATGCAAATGAGGCCTGGCAATATTCATCACCACACCTCATTTGCATATCTTCTTGCACAACAATGTGCAGTGTAGACGTAGCCCCCGGGTATGTCTCCTCAGCAGGGCTAAAGTTAAATTAAGCTGAGCAACTTCAGCTACGTCAACTGCGTAGCTGAAGTTGAAATAGCTTAATTTGACTTTTGGTCCTGTCTACACAGCGGGAAGTTGAAAGAAGAACACTTTTCCTTTGGTTTCCCTTACTCCTCGTGAAATGAGGGTTACCATAAGTCAGAGTAAGAAAAGTCCTCCAGCTCGACATTATTTTGAAATAAAAGTAGGCTGTGTAGATGCGCTCTTTATTTCAGAATGTCTGTTATTCCGAAATAATACTGCTGTCTAGACATAACCTAAGGTACTACTCTACATGAGTACAGGTATCTGAATCTGTCCTGCAATGCATTTATAGACCCACTGCAAGATTCTGTATTAAGATGTAAAGAGGTTTTTAGAACTGATTAATTTTTTCACAATATTGAATTGCAGAGTATATGTTAAACTAACAGTTTTTATGAATCCCACTGCAAGAGAATTGGCCTTATATGAAAACATTTACAGTATAGGTTTACATTATCAAAGGGAAGAAAGTGCCAAAACAATTATGGATTTTATCATGTATTGAAGCCTGCCTTACTAATTATGCACAGAAAATTCTTTTTTCATTCTGTGTGCTGTTGCTTAAACAGGCCTTGGCATTAACACTAATTAGTTTCAATAGGCTTTGTTGTAGTTTTAATTCCATTTCTGAAACTATCAAGTTTTTTGGGGTAATTAAGAAAATCAGACATGTTTAATGTTTTCTTTAGTTTGATTATGGTTAAAGATCCATTCTTACTCTTTGAAATATATTCTTCAGTAGACTAGTAATTTTTTTCCCCATGTTTTCAGTCAATTAAAAAGGACATGACTATTTTTTTAGTCTAAAACCTGGGGCCAAATTCCACTCTTAGTGATGTTACGGTTTTCAATGGAGTTATTCCAGACTTCCACCACTGTCAGGAAGGCTAGGTCTACACTAGGGGATACGTTTGAATTAAGAGATGCAATTCCAGCTACGTTAATTCTGTAGCTTGAGTCAAAGTATCTTAAATCGAATTTTGGCACCATCCACACAACGGGAGGTCAACACTCTCACTTTGACTTCTCTTACTCCTTGTAGGAGTAGGGCTAAAAGCATCGACAGGGGCACCCTCTCAGTTCAAATTAGTGTGTCTTCACTAGACCTGCTAATTCAAACCCCAGAAGATTGACTCTGGCAACTTCTATCTTCTCTGTAATGTAGACATGGCCAAAGAGAAGAATCTGGCCACAGACATTTGAGTGATAATGTGACTAATATCAAAGTGCATTGGATTAAAACCTCTTTTTCCTAGTCAGTAAAAGAGACCACAAGACTTTATTTCCTGTGGTGGCAGCAGGATATTCTAAGGAATCTAACCTTTCCAATTCTCATAGCTTTAATTATTAAAAATAGATGTTGAACTTCCTCTATAAATCCTTCAGTTATTTTGGATCAGATCCAAAGCACACTGACATCAACAGTAAAACTACTTTTGACATCAGTACACTTTGGATCAGGTCTCTTCTGAATTATTGTATCTTGATGTACTGTATTTTAACTCTCTTACGCTGTTAACATAGGGTATGTCTACACAGCAAAGTTATTTCGAAATAACTGTACTAGCATTTACACAAGCCCACCGCTATTTCAAAATTAATTTGAAATAGTGGAGGGCTTATTTCGAAATTGGTAAACCTCATTCCAAGAGGAATAGCGCCTATTTCGAAATTGCTATTTCAAAATAAGTGCTGTGTAGATGCTTATTTCGAAATAGGGGGCCTCGAGCCCTTCCCAGGGTGCCCTGGTGGCCACTCTGGGCACAGACAGGAAAACTCCTCTCCTCCCTTCCCCCTCCTGGAGCCCTTAAAGGGGTAGACTCTGGCTACAGTCTTTTGTGGCTAGCACCAGACCTGCCAGCCTAGAGCCACTCTGCTGCAGCATGAGCCAGGCCGCAGCATTAGCCAGCAAGCCACTGGCAGCCAGCCCCCCACCGCTCCCCAGGACCAGTCTGCCAACTCCCAGGAGCCTGCCAGGGGCTGGAGAAGGCGGGCGCCTCCCTGGTCCAGTGCGGAGATCATGGACCTGATTGAGATTTGGGGGGATGCCGCCAACGTCCATGATCTCCGCACTAGACGGAGGAATGCGGCCATCTACAGGCGGATGGCTGCCAGCCTGGCCACCAAAGGCCACATCCGAACCCAGGGGTAGGTTCAGATGAAAATCAAGGAGCTGCGGCAGACGTATGCCAGGGCCACAGGGGGCAGCTCCCAACCAGGGGCAGACCCAGAGAGCTGCCGCTATTTGGATGCCCTGGACCGCATTTTGGGCGGCGGGACGGTCTGTGCCCCCCAGGTGGTCATGGACCCTGGGGCAGAGGGCCCTGACCAGGGTATGGAGGACGAGGAGGAGCAGGGCCAGGAGCTCGGAGGGAGCATACCGCACAGCCAGGGCCTCCGAGCTATCCCAGCAGACCTGTCTCCGGTGTCATCTGAGGCTGGGGAGGCAACAACATGTGAGTGCCATCACTGTCCCCTTATGCGGGGGCGGGAAGGGAGTGAGACCAGGGACTGTTTGCATGGTCCTTGCTGGCCATGGCTCATGCAGCAACCTGTGCATTTGCCGTGCCACCCCTGGGCATGTGGCCCCAGCTGGCGGCCACACAGGGGCCGTGGCCTGTTACCCACATGCGTGTATGTATGAAGGCACATGATGTGCTCCCGACCCCGGGGTGGGACACAGCAGGACGCCCTCCCTCCACAAGCCCCCTCTACACAGAGGCAGGGGACATCTCCCCCACACACACGTAGACCCACACCACATACAAAACAGGGGCATGGACGCACTCCCGGGCCAGCTCCCACTCCCGGGGATAGCAGGACATCCCGAACATGGCCTCTGTGCTAGCACATCGGCTCTGATGGTACGGAGACCTGTCTTCCTCTCCTTGCAGAGGGGGGCTGGGCTTCACCCACTGTGTCCTCAGGGATAACTGACCACCTCTCTTGTTTCTCCACAGCCACACCAGCTGCACCACACCACCCGGGACATCCTCCCGCACTCAGGCACTCAGCAGGCTGACCCGTAACCAGGAGGAGTACCAGTGGCAGCACCTGGGGATACTGCAAGGCCTGTACCGCACCCTGGACTACTGGGTGCACGAAGGCCTGCAGCTCCAGCAGGAGAGTTGGCGGGAGCTGCTTGCCCAGGGCTGTGCCATCTGTGACCACCTGCAGACCCTGGTGCAGAGATTTCTGCCTCCTGCCACTCCAGCCTCTGCTGTCTCCCCAGCTACCACTCCCCCTCCTGCTTATTCCTCCCCCCTCCTTCCCCCCACGGGGATGCCAAGGCCCCTGCACCCGCAGTGCTGGGAGACAGATGGGCCGGCAACACCCCCAACCCTGAGCCTCTCCTCCCACTTCCAGCTCCCTCCTCCCAGGTTTACCCCTCCCCTCTCCCAGCCTCTCACCTCCCCCTCTCCTGCCTTCATTCCCACACCCCAGTTTTGTTCAATAAAGGGAGTTTGTTTTCTTCAACACATGTGTCTTTATTGTATATCAAGAAGGGGGGTTAGGGAGGGGTAAGTGGAAGGATGTGAGGGTGGAATGAGGCACAAGCCCCCAGTGGGGCACAGCAGGGAGACTTTAGTCCTCCTCCAGGTGGAAGCTCTCCCGCAGGGCCTCCTGGAGACGGACAGCCCTCCGATGGGCATCCCCCTTGCAGATGTGGGGCTGCATGTACAGGTCGGCCAAGTGCTCGGCCTCTGCCATCCAGACTGGCAGGAAAGCCTCCCCCTTCCTCTCGCACAAATTGTGCGTCACACAGCACTCTGCCACCACGTGCGGAATATTCCACTCAGAGAGGTCCAGGCGGGTGAGGAGACATCTAAAACAGGCCTTCAGCCAGCCGAAGGCACCCTCCACCATGATGCAGGCCCTGCCAAGCCTGGCATTAAATGCCTGTCGTGGAGGGTTGAGGTGTCCCGTGTAGGGCTTCATGAGCCAGGGTAGTAGGGGATTGGCCACAACCCCCACTAGGCACACAGGCATGTCCATGTCCCCGACCCTGATGTGGCGGTTGGGGAAGAAAGTCCCGGTGTGCAGCCTCTGGCAAATGGAGCACTGGCGGTACCCGCATGCGTCGTGTGCTTTGCCGGACCAGCCCACATTGATGTCCACAAAGTGGTCAGACACAGCCTGCAGGATGATGGAAAAGTATCCCTTGCGGTTGATATAGAGGGAGGCCTGGTGTTCCGGGGCACGGATGGGGATGTGTGTCCCGTCGATAGCCCCCCTGCAGTTGGGGAAGCCCTGGGCACCAAACCCCTCAATGACTGCATCAACATCAGCAAGGTGGATGACTCTGCGGAGCAGCACTCTATTGATGGCCTTGACCACCTGCAGAGGGACACACAAAACCGAGAGTCACTGAGGTGCCAGAGTGGCTGAGAGTGCTCCTTCCCCTGCCACTGCCCCGCACCTCCACTCTCCAGGAGCAACCCCCCCTGCAATCCTGGCTACCGCGGGCAGTCCTTAGTGCAGGCAGAACAGAACAAACCCTCCTGTGGAGGGGACTTGCACCACCTCCCCCCCTTTTCCCTAGGGCATCCCATCCCCTCCTTGTACCGCCCCCCTTCCCGGCACAGTGGCCAAAGACTGCCATACCTGCATAAGCACTGCTCCGATGGTGGATCTCCCCATGCCAAACTGGTTCCCCACGGATTGGTAGCTATCCAGTGTGGAGAGCTTCCAGAGGGTGATGGCCACACACTTCTGGAGGGGAAATGGTGTGCCTCATGTGCGTGTCCCATTGCTGCAGAGCAGGGGCGAGCCACTCACAGAGCTCCATGAAGGTGTCCATCATCCTAAAGTTCTGGGTCCATTGTTGGTCTCCCCAGCACTCCAGGATGATGAGGTCCCACCAGTCGCTGCGGGTGTCCAGACACCAGATGCGGCGGGGCACGCTGGCGTCCAGGAGCTGCAGCTGCTCCTCCACATACCCCAGGAGGGTCCAGATGACGGCCTGGTGGTTGGGGTGCAGCAGATGCTGTGACGCAGCCTCTAGCAATTGGTGCCAGGCTTGCAGCAACACATCCAAAAGAAGCATCAGAGTACCCAGGGGCAGCTCCGGCTCCATGGTGCAGAGTGCTGCGGTGTCCCAAGTGAGGGCAACCAGAGCACGCAGAGACAAAAATGCTTTGCTGTCCATCAGCAAGGTAGGCAAGCAAGCAGAGAAACCTGAGAACCAGCTGTCCAGGGGAGTCCCTTTAAGCACAGGCCTCAGATAGCCTCAGGCAGCAGCTCCTAATTCGAACTACCGTTAAACCTCCTTGCAGGTTTAATTAGGAGCTTTAATTCGAACTACCTAGTCTGTGCCGTGTGTAGCTGCAGGCAGGTAGTTCAAACTACGGATATTTAAATCCCGGGCTTCATTTGCAAGTTCGAATGCCTACATTAGCCACCCTAGTTCGAACTAGGGGTGGCAGTGTAGACATACCCCCCCTATAGACTAACAGATTTATTGGAGCATAAGCTTATGCTCCAATAAATCTGTTAGTCTATAAGGTGCCACAGGACTTCTCATTGTTTATGCAGATTTGGACTAACATGGCTACCCTTCTGATACTTTCAATACATTGGCCTTCATTCCATATGTTCGCAGTACAGGTTGGACCTCCCAAAATTGGGATCACAGGTATTCCTGGACAAGGGAGTCCTGTCTGGGAGTCCAGTGGCAAGAAGGCTGGCAGCTGGGAGCCTTGCTGGGCTGGGAGCCCAGTGGGGCTGGAGAAGCTCAGGGCTTACCCTGCAGCAGGCCAAATTGACACTTGCCTCCAGTCCCACAGCAAGTCTCCGAGCCTCAGCAACCCATGTGGATCTGGAGCACGAGTGCTAGCTTACCTCACTGTGGGGGGAAGCCCTGAACCTTGGCCTTCCCCTGCAGGCTTCAAGCCCCAGCACCCTGAGTTGTGTGAGTTGGGAGCAGAGATTTGTTTGTTTGTTTTTTTGCTTCTCAGTCCCGGTGCCAGGTGAGTGAGGATTTTTTTGTTTGTTTGGGTTTTTTGGCTTGTCACTCGGGGGCTAGGTCCCTGAGGTTGTTGTTGTTGTTGTTGACTTTTCACTTCTGTGTGGTCCCCCATGGATATTTCTGTCAGTCTGTGGCCCCTGCCAAAAATGGGTTCCCACCCCTGATTTATATATTTATTGAAATTGTCTTGTAGCAAGAATGCTTTTAGTCCTTCACTTCAACAAAGAATATATATCACTTTTTTCTAAAAATAAGATTGGTACGAATGTAGTGGATTACTTGGCAGGGTATGATGGATGTTACAGATCCAGTAACTCAATATTGAGCTATGTGTGCACTTCTTCTATAGGGTGGTGTTGATAGTGCGCTAGCATACGCTTTTGTCATTCTCTGGAAACTATCACTTGCTCACAGTAACATGGTGGCCAGTGACAAGTGTTTTACCTAATGACAGTCAAATACTACTGTAGTGTATTCCTATTGTAAATATGATGGACTGTATAATAACTCTGAATCTTGCACTCCAGGACTGAAATACATTTAACTTTAATATCAACCTATTGAAATTTTGTACTGTCACTTTAAATTTTGGTAATGGAGGAGCCTGTATTTAACTACAGATTGGACCTTTCTGGTTTAGCACCTTTGGGATCTGACCAGTCCTGAAAGAGGGACTTTGCTAGACCAGGGGAGGTCAATTCTGGACCTCCTGCCACTGGTCCCCCAGCCCAGCTCTGCTTCTGGCCCAGCTGCCAGATCTCCAGGCAGCTTCCTTACAACCAGTCAGGCCAGAATCCCAGTCACGGGCCCCACTGCTGGTGGCCCAGCTGGGGTCCTGTTCCTGGTAGAGCTGCTAGTTGCTGGCCTTGCTGCTGTCATCCCCCTCCCTCTGCTGCCAGTGCAGCTGGGCTCCCAGAACATCCATGGTCCTGAAGTATAATGGACGTTGCTGGACCAGAGAGACCCAGTTTACAGAAGTTCCACCTGTAATTATGAGGCAAGGTTTTGCAGTTGACTGATATGGCAGTCGGTCAAAATACCCATTGCACTTCTAATACAGCAGATTGACGTTTGTGTATGTATATCATTCCTGCAAAGGGATATTTGGGTTTACAGCTGATCTGATGTTGTTTTAAGAATCTTGGAACTAATATAATTGAACTCAGAATCAACTGCACCACAATAGTTATTTATTTAGGTATTCTTTGAATGTTGGTGATTACAATCATAGCTTCCCCATATGTTTTCTTTTGTTGCAGAGCTCAAAAGGATTGAGTTCTTTTTTTTATTATTTTATGAGCCCTCATATTCGATATTAGCAAGAACATGAGAGATTAGGACCGGCAAGTAATTACTGGTGTAAGACCAGTCCAGAGAAGCACACTAGAAATCACTCTTATTAAAGTTCTCCCTTTTAAAAACAAACATCTTAGTAGCAAATCCACTGCACTGATATCATACAAAGGGCATGGTAGAAGGAATCTTTGCTCCTGCCGCCACTCCTCCTTCCAGCCCACGCCTGCATTTGGAGTAATCTATGCAGGCTTTACATTGCCTCTTCCCCACCAAACTGAGAGGGAGGACAATATGACATATGCTGTGATAAGACTTCCTGCCAAAAAGTCTAATGGTTTTGGATGCCCAAATTTTCCTCGACAGCCCATATAAGTTAGAAAAAAAATCCCATACTCCTATATGCCTTCCAGATTTCTATTTTTTAAGTACAAACAGGCCCACAACTGCATTGCTCCTGGTCTGGTAGTTTGGCCCAATTTGTTGCTCTTCTTCCAATGGGAAGGAAAGCCAGGAGGAATTAGAAGGAGCAAGATGTGCTAAGTTTTAGTCTTTTGTGGAAATGGGAAACAGTTGATCCTGGGAACAAAAAAGTCTGTTTTTCTAGGGCCGAATCTTGCCCTTTTTTATACCAGTGCAATGCCACTTAGGTCAGTGAGAATTGCACACCTATAACAAAAGACAGAATTTTGTTGATATAGTGTTTGATCAGAGAGATTTATCCAAGACTGCATGTCATTGTTAATATTCTTCCTTTGCCCACCATGTGCCAGACATTGTCTACAAATGCAAGGAGATACACCATGAGCTCTTTGAGACAGATTATAAGATACCAAGTGTCCTATAATGGACAGAAGGATTGTCAAAGATTATGCTTTTTTTAAAAAAAAACATAGTATAATGTTCATCTGAAAAATGTATATGAATGAAGAGACATGGGGCCAATCCAGTTGCCATTGAATTCAGTGGGAATCTTTCCACTAACTGACTTTTTTGACCCTTCCAAAAACCCAATAAACAGTAAAAGGGATGTGAGCTGGCACAGGGTTTGTAAAGCTTTTTCCTCACTAGTAAACGTGGTTAACATTGTAGGAGGTATAGTGATATATTGGGAGTTATTAATAGCTTCCAGAATTCCTTCTCTGTGGAATGAATAGCTATATTCATTTCTATGGGATTTTGGGGGGCAGTTTTAAGGTTTAGGCAGCAGACCATCATTGTGAGTTTTTCATTTACTAGGTGGGTCAGGTTTCATGTGGGTATTTTGGTAGTCTCTGTGGGTATGGGTTTTGCAAATATAGCCCACTGCCCGTGGTTGGCAGAAGTAAGAATAGCTGCTTCTGGGTTGTGAAGAAAAATAGTTGGACTATGTGCTAACAAACAGCCATTATGCAGTTAACAAAGAACACTAATACCCAGCACATTCTGTTTTGTCAGAGTTGTTATTGCTAGCATCCAATATATTTATCTTACTCTTACTTTAAATTCCTATGAAATCTAACAGCTTGAACATACCCTTTTCAGGATTAAAAACTAAATGGAGCGTGCCACCTTTTCCTAACAAGAAACAATTCACATTTACTGTTTTTAGTTGTTGTTACTTTAAAGTAAATTAAAGGATTAAAAAAGCTGCTTGAAGCAAGCTGCATTTTAAAGCACTCTTGCAAGTCATTCCCATAAGTGGCATGTCTTGCTGAAACATATAGTATTTAAAGCAGAAGATATTACCCACATTATGCTTCTGAGATTTGGTGAGTTGTAAAAAAAAAGGAAAAGGAATAAATAAAATCCTTCAAGAAAAGCTCAGTATAATATTTCCAGTTAGTCTTGCCCATAAGAAAGAGCCATTTAGGCCTTTCCTGTTACTCAAACAGATATATCCATATTTTTAAGTCCTGAGATGTTTATTTTCCCTGAAGAGTGTAGACTACAGTGGACCTTCTATTTATGTTTCTTCAATTTCTGGACCTACATTTGTTCTAATAAAAAGGCTAATACAGCCAACTAAAACAGTAGTGTGGTGAAGCAGAGTTCCAGAAAATGAGCAAGAACCAGCTTCCCCACGTACAAATAAAGAAGCCAAATTGCACTAATGATACCTTCCTTACAAGGTACTCCCACAGCACCAGAAGGCTCAGCTCTTTTCCAGCCTCTGCAGATCTTGAGAAATCAGCATTTTAAACGTCAGTACAACGGGTGGGGTGATGGGGTAGCTGCAGCAGAACTGAAAGGGGACTTGCATCTGTGAAAATGTTGTAGACCGCGAGGATTTCTGTCTTCGTGAAAGAGGAAGATTGGCACAATTGTTATGTGCCTCATTCAAAAGCTGATTGTTACATTGCCATTAAACCCTGGTCTATGCTATGACTCACCTCATACATCTTCTCAAGTGTGCCCGTTGACATGTGTTTGCGCCACTTTTTTTTAATTCAATTTGCTTCAGGTAAAGCTAACCACCATGTGGGGCTCATGGTGCCCGACTTCCCCATCTACACTAATAGCAAACCAGTGATCGCTATTATAAAAGCTCTAGTGGTTCAAAGAGTCTTCACAGCATGCACCAGTCATTACAAGGAGAGCATTTATGGCCTCCTTTCTGAAAACTACTCATCTGTACTCAGCGCACACAAATAGTACTGCACGCTCTCTCACACACACAGGCGCTCAGCTGTATGTTATTTTCCACAAAAATAGCATATGCTGACTCAGGAAGGGGACTCCAATGGACTCAAACTAGGAAACTTGAAGATCTAGAGTTTGCAGACAACTTAGCCCTGCTTGCAGACAAATTAGAGCATATGCAAAAGAAGACGGATGCCCTACAGGAAACAGCTGAGCGAGTGAGCCTCAAGATTAGTCAAGAAAAGACTAAGTTGATGTGAATTAACAACAGACAGGAAGGTGAAATTACAATAGACGGGAAAGCAGTGCAAGAGGTTGACCAGTTTGTATGCTTGGGGAGTGTTATCAGCAAGAATGGGGGAACTGAAGAGGACATCAGTGCGAGAATACAAAAGGCACAACAAGCCTTTGCCATACTACAACCAGTCTGGGGTACAAGAGCCATTTCAACAAGAACCAAACTACGCATTTTCACTTCTAACGTGAAATCAGTGCTGCTGTATGGCTTGGAGGCGTGGCACGTTATCCAGAGCAACACTAAGGGTGTGTCTAGACTACAGGGTTTTTTCGGAAAAAGTGGCCTTTTTTCAAAAAATTTTACCTGTGTCTAGACTGCTGCCGTGTTCTTTTGAAATTAAATCAAAATAATGTGGCAGTTTTTTCGACTGCAGAAAACCTCATTTTACGAGGAATAATGCCTTTTTTCTAAAGTGCTCTTTCGAAAAAAGGCGTTGTTGAACGCAAACAGTGCTTTTTTGAAAGAGAGCATCCAGATTGCCTGGGTGCTCTTTTTCGAAAAAGCCTCTTACAAAAGAGGCTTGTAGTCTAGACGTAGCCTAAGAGAATTCAGACGTTTGTTAATAAATGTCTTGGACACATTCTCCACCTAAAGTGGTATGATAGGATGCCAAACAAAACCTTGTGGACCAAAACAAATCAGAAACCCATGGAGGTCCAGATTAAGAAGAGAAAATGATGATGAACAGGCCACATCCTGTGTAAGGACTGTGAGGAATGCATCATGAGACAAGCGTTAGAATGGAATCCAAAGGGAAAAAGGAAAAGGGCACGTCCCAAACAAACATGACGACAAAGCTTCCTGGATGAAGTAAAAGAAGATGGCTTAACATGGGACCAAATCAAGACTATCGCTAAAGATCGCAAGAGATGGAGAATGACTGTGGAGGCTCTATGTTCAATTAGGAGCCCAAAGGACTAATAGATAAAGAGAAGCCTCTCAAGAGATCTCTCTCTGCTTCTTCCTGCTTCTATTGACAACATGTCTTGCAGGGAGCCTCGTGAGTATGCTGTCAGGTGGCCTAAGGCTGTTGTGCAGGCACTGGTGACTGCTGTGGGAGATGAAGAGAAACAGAGCAAGCTGAACTGTCACTGGAATGCTTTTGAGGTATGGCAGTACGTCCAAGCAATTTAGTCAGGTGTCCTGAGATGTGCTGCATGTGTCATGGCAAAGAGTGCTGAGAAAAGGTCGAGGAACTTAAGGACCAATAAAACAAGGCCTGGAACTGTGAAAGCAATACCACTGCCAACAGTAGTCTCTTCTTTGGTTTTAGTCTCTCCCATTATTTGCCTGTCCCAGGTTAATGGCACTACAATTGACTGGGAGCAGACTCCTGTTCCCTTGACCAAGTCAGAGTGTGTGTGGAGGGGAGTGTAACTTCCAGAAACTCTTTACCTTTCAGCACCCCTCCACAGAGATTGCAGGGTTCTCGCTCTCTTTCTTCCCCACTGCCTCTGGTGGCTAATGTGAAATTACCCACATAACAGTAATCTTTAAAAAGTATTAAAAAACAGAGAGAATGGAATCACAAGGAAGAGTTTGCTACACATATCGAGATACACATCTGTGTATTTCTTACCAGCTAACTGAGGGAAGACATTGTCAGCATAGTTAGAGGAATTTGTCTCTCTACTCTTTGGTCAGCCTTTCATCTTAGCTTGCTACTTAACTAGTAAGTTCATGCTGTGTCTAGGGGTCTTTCTTATTAAGCCACTACAGTTGGATCAGGGTGAGTGTCCAGATGCTCTTCCCTTCTTACAGGGCCACAACTCCTGTGTTCCTTACCAGTTTCCTCCAGTTACCTATGCACTCAATAGGGGTTGGCCTCATTGCTTTTTCTGTGATGACCCACTGAGGATATAAAGACTGATAATGAGGGTAACAACTGTCTTTCATAGGCTCAGCAGCCTAGTTGGATACTGCATTCCACGGAGTGGTATGCTTGTCTCTGTGTTAGTGAGTTTCTGTATTAGCAAACTTTCAAATTAGCAGTGTGGCATTTCCCTCTATCAGTGTCCCCTTTCTATCTCATTTTCCATTTTTGAGCTATGAATTGGAGACAGAGGTTCAAACTGTCTGTCTCATGCAGGTCTAGTTCAGAATAGAAAATTTATCCTCATTCTGCAGTCCCAGGCAGCCTAAGGCAAGACTGGAAATCAGAGTCACCTTGCAATTAATGCTGAGAGAAAAAGAAGGTAAGGAGGAGAACCTGAATTCCACCCCCATTTTTTCATTGCATCAGGGTGCTAATGGCACCACAGTAAAAAGGAAAATTCTAGCTCATACTGAAACCATCTTCTGTATTTGTTTGGATTTCATTATTTGAGGAGGGGAATAATAGAAAACATAATCTGGGCATGTTTTACATTTTTCAAAAGTTTGTGGGGGTTCCTCACTCAGTTAAGAAGTTATAAATAGACATAACCATCTTGCTTTGTCTCCCTACAGCACACTGTCACCAGCCTACACCTGCTGAGTAAATAGCTGAATACACATCTGCATGGATCAATTATTCCAGTTGTGGTTTCCTGAGCAATGTCAAAAGGGTGCATGCAGGGTGACCCAGGGTCACAGTAGACATGATATTAATTCCAAAATATTTGTTGGAAATACAGGTCCACTAAGGAAAATTCTAGAGTTTTGGGTAAATTCTGGTATTATACCTGGTCATCCTTTGACAAACTACACTTCCAGGAACCTGCAAAGAGCAGGCTTGCTTTACTCCTGACTACTACTTCTTATATATATATCACTCCTTGATTTTGTGGGAGGTATAAAATAAATACATGAGTTCTATGAATAGCTTCTGCACACTTAGAGAATTCCTTCTTGCTGCCACTTCAGATGTTTTTCAAAAGCTCCAGCAGACACTTTCCTTGATGAGTTAAAAATTCACCCTGGTCTTCATTTTCAGAAAAGCATTAGGAAATAGTACTAGTGCCTGAAGAATTGTGGAAATCTGACTTCTCATATAGGTCTCGAGGGCTCTCAGAAGGCTTGTCAAAATCCTCTAGAAGCCACTACTACAGAAAGCTGTGCTGTGAAATGTGCAATAAGAACCCTACATTTCAGTGGCATAGTAAAGTATTAGTGTTTGATGTAGGGCAAAACTGTGACTTCAAGAGCATTGCTAGAGTGAACACACTGCACCACTGATCATGATGCAAGTGGTATCCTTTGGATTCAGTTACCAATGGTTCAGTTTTCTGGAGGAGATGTAGCCTTATACACAAAGCGCCTAGTCATACATGGGATGAAAGATTTTTGATATAATACCAGTTGGTGTGTTTTCAAGCAATTTGTTTAATCTAAACAGTATTAAAAAGTCAAGTATTAAGGGAATGGGAGGGGAAGTTGTTTATATAATCTAGCAATCCTGTAGGATATATTGCTCTGTATTTTTCACAGTGTTGCCATTTGCAGTGATCTCACGGGCATTAATCTGAACATCTGTTCAAATGATCAGATTGTTATATGATTTGATACTCTTCTATAAAACTAGTGTATGATCCTTAAATATCTAAGCATCAAATTAAACATTTCAGCTTATTCTTTCTGTGCAATTCAAAATCAAAATGATGCAAGAAGTTAGTTACAATACAAACCCAATTATCCAAATGGGATACAGAAATCTGAAAACATTTAAGTGAGCATTTGGGTAGTGAATCAATGTAATACATAGAAATTGCAGGATATGCGTCTGTTTAGAAAAACATAGAGCTTCATTTTTGGATAATCAAGACTTTGTTGTATATGTAGCACGTATGGACACTTCACAAAGAAAATTACTGCCATACGTTATAATCTGCATGTGTTTCTGACCAGTCTGTGGGTGGAGTTTAAATGTGTTGAGCAATAGAGTCCTAGCTGTAACGTGTAGCCAGTTTCTGTTCATTTTAACTGGGAGACATCAAAACTTAGCACATCTCTCTCTCTTCTCATGTGCAACCAAAAAGGACACAAGTTCATGGTGAAAACGTAGCAAATGTAGGTGCTGCTGGCGAAGGACTACCTTCTGAGGGGGACGAAATAACTGGGGGACAACCATCTGCTAACCTGACATGATGTCCCTTGGGGGTGTGCTACCTGCGTTGATCCTGTGTGCAAGACGGTTGCTAAGGCTTATCCATCCCTCTACTCTCTATCCCTTCTGCTCATCCTCCTGGCCTCCCAAACTGCTAGGTATTTCCCCGGAATAGATCAGCAACAACTACAGAGCTCTGAAAGCAAAAGTAAAAGGGATAGGGTTGCAAGTGATGGTCTTGTCCATTCTCCTGGTTGAGACCAAGGGCCCAGGCAGAGACAAATGTATCTGCCTTTGTTGTTGGTGTTGACAGGAGGACTTTGGCTTCTTTGATTGTGGGGTGCTGTTCCAAGAAGAAGAGATGCTGTGAAGAGATGACGTTCACCCGATTAAGAAGGGGAAGAGCATCTTTGCATGGCTGACTCACTAAAGAAGTGAGGAGGGATTTAAGCTAGGTTCAAAGGGGGCAGATGATAAAAGTCCCCAGGAAATAATTTAAAAAAATCCTTAACAGAGGGCTAGATGTTGGTGATACAGAAAACTATAGTAGGGTCCTAAGAGCAACAAGAGGGAATTTAGTGGGGAATCTTCTCATCTTAGACCATCTGAGAGATCTTCTCATCTTAGACCATCTTAAACCATCTGAGTGGGGAATCTTCTCATCTTAGACCATCTTAGACCATACGCACGAGAACCAGGAGTATGGGAAACAAAGAGAAAGAACTAGAAATATTAGGAAAAGTTAAATTGTGACTTATTTGGCATTACAGATTTGATGGCATAATTCTTATGACTGAAATATTGGTATAGAAGGGCCGTAAGGAGAGGAGGTGTTGCATCAATATGTAGACACTTGTTCTGAAGTCCTGAAGGAGATAACAAGCATACCTGCTGAGAGTCTTTGGATAAAAATAAAAAGGTAAAAGATAGGAATGCTGTCATGGTATAGATAAATAAGGAAGATTAGGTAGATGAGGAATTTCTAGAACAAATAACAGAAATATGCAAAACACAAGAGCAGGTAGTAATTATCCCAGCATCTGTTGGCAAAGCACAAAATTTCCAATCGTTCCTGGAATGTTTTGAAGACAAGTATTTGTTTTAGAAAATGAAGGATGTAACTGAGGAAATGCTATTTACATTGGATTCTGACCAACAAGAATCTGAGGGTTTAGGCAATTTCAATGAAAGTGATCATGAAATGTTAGATTGTATTCTTCTAAGGAATGGAAGGAGTGAGAGCAGCAGAATAATGACAATGGACTTCAAAAAACAGACTTTGTCAAACTCAGAAATAAGGTAGATAAGGTCCCATTGGAAGGAAAAACAAAGTGGATAAAAAAAAAGGAGAGCAAGAAAGCTGGAGATTTCTAAAGGAGTTAGTTTTCACTTATGCCTTTAATATTATCTTGGTGCAAGGGAAAAATGGGAACAATAGTAAGAGGCCACTGTGTCTCCATCTAGCTCTTCAATGAGCTGACAATCATAAAGGAATCCTGAAAATCTAATATATAAAGGAGAATGTTTGTAAGTTTGTGTGCTAATAACTTGGACACTATAAGAGCTACCGCAACCAAAACTTTGCATGGGATAATCTTTCATCCAGGAGAAGGTTTTAAGGTACTTTTGGACCTGATCGGGCCCAAGCTCAAGCTGTAAAAATCAAAAAGTAACCCACTGCGCTGCGCTGCAGGGGCCGCCCTGCCCACCCTAGGTCCCGTGCCCGCTGCCTGCAGCCCCCAGCACCATCCGGGACTCGCCCCCTCCTGCCCACGATGTTACATAAGTGACCCTTTTCCCCCCTCCCCCCCCCACGCTGGCACACAGTGCCCCGACTCCCATGCGCACCCGCCCTGCCCCCCATGGCACCTGCAGCCCTGGGTGCGGGCTGGGGCGCCCCTCCTGTGTGTAACCTCCCCTCCACCCAGGGTTGCACTCCCCCCAGGGATGACGCGGAACTATATTTTAATCCCTGTAGAAATCAGTGCAACTTTTCTACCATTCAAAAAAAGATAATGGACTACTGTTTTTCTACATTTTGTTCCTCCGGTTTCCCAAGCAATGCCGGGTAACTCCAGCTAGTAGGGATATATTGCTAAGGAGGAGTTACCAAAAAAAAAAAAAAAAAAAAAAAAAGCAAGCAGCACAAGCATATAGGGACAAAATCAGACAGGCTAAGGCACAAACTGAGTTACACCTAGCAGAGGATATAAAAGGCAACAAGAAAAGGTTCTTTAAATACATTGGGAGTAGGAGAAAGTTGAAGGAAAGTGTAGATCGTCTACTTAGTGGCAAAGAAGAGCTAATAACTGAAGACATCAATAACATTGAGGTGTTTAATACATATTTTGCTTCATTCCTCATCAAAAACATTAATGGAGACCAGATATTCAATGCAATGTATATTAAGAAGGGGAAATGCAAGGTTGTAAGGAATAGCTAGAATGAATCTATCAAGAACGTATCATGCCAAACTACCTTGACTTTCTTCTTTGACAGGGTTACTGAAAGGGGAGAAGTGGAAGACATGATATAGCTTTTTTTAGTAAGGGCTTTGATCTAGTTTCACCTAACATTTTCCCAAACTAACTAGGGAAATGGGATATAGATGAAATCACTATAAAATGAATGCACAATTCATTGAAAGACCATAGTTATCAATGGTTGGCTATTGGAGGGAGTCTTGAGAGGGGTCCTGCACGAGTCAATCCTGAGGTTCTAGGATGAATCTCTAGTTTGGCACTCTCTGGTCTGGCAACATTCATGATCCGGCATGATTTTAGTTAACCGGATGTCTGCTTATCATGGGTGTGGTCAAGTTTCCCATGGTCCTATAAAGTTTGTTTACAGCCACCAGTTCTGGCTCTCACTGTTCTGTGCTGTTGTTTAGCTCTAATTTACCCCTCAGTGTCTTCTGAGAGCCCAGTAAGCAGTGGAAGCATTGGTAATGCTGCTAGACAATATTGGCTCCCATGGTTTGGCAAATTCTCTGGTTCAGCACTGGTCAGATCCCAAGGGTGCTGGGTGAGAGAGGTTCAACCTGCATTACTTAACATTTGTATTAATGACCTGGATAATAGAGTGGAAAATATGCTTATAAAATTTGCTAATGATACCAAACTGGGACCAGTCAAAAGCACTTCAGAGGACAGGATTAGAATTAAAAACAATTTTGACAAATTGATCTGAATTTAACAAGATTAAATTTTATAAGGACAAATACAAAGTCCTTCAGTGAAGAAGGAAAAAAAATCAAATGCATAGGTCAGTCCCACTCCTGGGTTCCAGACCTCTGTTCAGTCCACCACCTACAGTCTAGGTACTGCAGCATAGGTTTTTCTTGCTCTTTTCAGCATTTTGTGGGGACTGTCCCTTGCAAAATTGGCTGTCAGGACAGATGCTTCTGGTCAGCTGGGGCTGGATTACCAGTCCTCCCCAGCTACCAACCAGACTCTTTAGTTACTTGCAGAAAGGGAGCCCAAACACTCCCTATTGGAGCTCCCCACCTTCAGCAATGCTGCTGTTCTCTGTATCAGCATCACTGACTCTTAACTTTATTAGTTGTCACTCCTCTCCACCTCCCACCAAACTCCCCCTTCCACTCTCCTCCTCACCCACTCCTACAGGGAAGGCTTTTAAAGAGGTCCCATGGCAGGCTGAAGTTAGCTCAGCTGGCCCTTATTTGCTTTACAGCCACCCTGTCTCAGCTGCCCCTAATTAACCAGGACCGTTACTATTTTCCAGAGCTATCTTTCTCCCTTCTAATCAAGCCCTTTCACCTGCTCTGTCACAATAGGCAGTAACTTGCTTGGTGGCAATGCTACCAAAAAGCATTTGGCAGTTAAAGTGAGTCACAAATTGAATAGGAGTCAACAGTGTGATACAGTTGCCAAAACTGATTTTGTGGTTTTATTAATAGGAGCATTGTATGTAAGATACAGGAGGTAAATGTCCCTTACTACTGAGTCTTCAGTGGGAGTAATGTTTCCACTTCGGGGCACCAAAATTTAGGAATGATGTGGAGGAGAGCAACAAAAATAATAAAATGTTTACAAAACTGGATCTGAATATATTTAGTTCTCAGATACAGAGAAGGGAAAACCTATTATCACTCTTTAAATATGTTAAGAGTTGTAAGAAAGGTCTGTGATCAATTGTTCTCCATGTCCCCTGGTAGTAGGATAAACAGCAATCAGCTTATCTGTAGCAAGAGACATGGTAAGAAATTAGGAAACAATTTTCTAACTACAAGGAGATGATGGTCTAGGTGTACTTCATCCTCCCTCAGAGCAGGAAGCAGGAGTAGATGACTTCTTGAGGTCCCTTCCAGTGATACATGTCTGACTGTAAGGCACATCTTGAAATGGCTTCCTTTGGCTCTTCTGGGAGATAGGATAAGGTCACGCTGGCGGGAGGCAGCGGCAGGCAGAGCCTTTCCTACACTCTCGGCAAAGGATATAGATACATGGTTTAAGGGCTTCCTGTCTTGACAATGATGAAAACAGTTTAGCCCTATTCATAGGGGTGTAAGTACTACTGCAAATACCAGTGCAGCTGCTCCTGTTGCTGACACTGAGCACAGCACACCTGAGCATAGGTGGAGTTCTTGAATCCCTGGCAGGTGGAGGTAGAAAAAATCAGGTGCATTGTGGGATGAGATGATACCAGCAATGTGTTTGGGGCCAGAAATGCTTCATTTTGCCAGAGAGCAGCACAAGGGTTTGGCTTAGGGTGGAAGTTGGAGAAAGAAACTTATTCTCTAAGGTGAAGGAGCCCAGCTTGGATGCATAAAGTTTATTGTTGGAACTGGGGGAATCTAATTAGTTTTTATTTTAATATGGCATTTGTTTATATATATATTTATATGCTGTAAGAAGCCTCATCTGGGAGATTTATTTCTCCACTGAATCAGCTGAAATGTAGTCATTCACTGATTGACTGGGAGCTGATTAAGTGACTAGTACAACAAGCCACAGGGAGAGTGTGTGTCTTTGCCTAGTAATAACGTTAGGTTTCAGTATGATGCAATAGACAGCTCAAACAGTGAAGCAAATTTCTCCTTATACTGGCAAATAGCTATTTCAATCCAATTATTAAATACTACCAAAACCTTTCCCAATGCCCAAAAAGTTAGGGAAGAAGTGTGCATAGTGTCTATGCCTCTTATTTTATGTGAGTTAATTAGCCTATATATAAGCACTTGGTCTGTATTCCTGTTTATCCAAACTAATCTGTTAATTAATTCACAATCCATCTCCAGCCTATAGTTCCTCTGACTTGAGCCCATTTCTAATACTGCTTATGAAGTATCAGGTAAGTGAAACCTGTTTTCCCTAGAAACAGAACATTAAGTATTACATTTGGGGTGTGACAGACAGTAATCCAAACACCCAGAAGCATTCTGAATTTGAGACACTAATTACTATGTAACACTCTATTAATAATATTCATGAATTTATTATGGAAAAGAAAAGACTCTGCTGAAGCTAAGAGACAGACACAGGCTAGCACTGCTGGAGCTAGCATGCTAATAATTGCAGTGTGGCCAGCAGTAGCATAGGACATGGCTTGGGCTAGCCTCTCAGGCTATGTCTACACTACAGGGGTTTTCCGGGATACCGGAGGTATCCTGGAAAAACTCCGCTGCGTCCAGGGAACGTGTCTGCTCTTCCACAAAAAAAAGCGGAAGAGCAGATGTGCTCTTTCAGAAGCCCTGTCTTCCTCCTTCCACGAGGAAGAAGTGCTCTTCCGAAAGAGGCAGTTTTTCCAAAATTTGGCCCAGTGGAGATGGGCTAAATTTTGGGTAAGTTTTTTTTGGAAGAGGCTATGGGAATAAGGTATGCAAATTGTGCTCTGCAATTTGCTTACTTTTTTCTGATAGATCAGTGTAGTCTAGACATAGCTTCAGTGTGTACTTGGAGGTATGTCTATACTCCAGTTAGACACCTGTGACTTGTCTATGCCAGCGGATTCTGGCTTGTGGGGCTCAGGCTCAGGGGCTGTTTAACTGCAATGTAGACACACAGGCTCAGGCTGCAGCCTGAGCTCTGGTACCATCCCACCTCGCAGGGTGCTGGAGCAGGATTCCACCTTGAACCTGAATGTCTATCCTGCAAGTAAACAGCCCCTGAAACTGAATCTACTGGCATGGAGCAGCTGTGGGTTTTAATTGCAGTGATGGCATACCCCGGGGACTGGGCAGATTTGTACCCACATAGCTTGCTTGAGCTGGCCCCCATCTACATTGTTATGTTTTGCCTGTTAGCTTGAGCAGAGCTCTAGCCTCTGTCAACTCAAGCTGGAAAGCAAGCACCCATTTGCAATGTAGACATAACCATAAACTGATGGTACAGTCCCTAATTTATGACTGCTCATGGGCTGTTGGCTCCAGCTACTTGGTCTATTTATCATGTGGTCTCTGTGTGTTTTGGCTTCATGTGCATCTTTTCACAGAACTGGCTCCCCTATTTCATTTAATTCCATCACAGTTGGAGATTTAACCAAGTTGGAAGAGTGTTACTAAAATCATTTTTCCCCACTGAAAAAAAAGAGCAAAGTGTTATCTGCTTTCAAGGAGCCTTTTTCTTAGATGGAAGCATTAAAAATGTTGAATGACAGCTTATTATTTAGTTAATTTATAACATTTATAAAACAACTGGACTCAGTGTGATACAGTTGTCTGTTTTAAACAGGGCCACAACAGAAAAGCTGAAAAGCCTGACTCCATATTTTGTCCTTACTTCTAAGCATTTTTTCCTTGTACAACACTGTACCCTGGCAATGACTGACTTTTAATTTGTACTTTTCAGTGTGAGTTTCTGGTTAAAGGAAGCATGAGGGCTCCTGTTCCAAAACATGTGATAAAACTTTAGAAACCTGCCTCAAGAGTTCTGTGGGCAGTTTAGCCCATGGTTGAAAAAACTTGAAAAAGGAGCTGCAACATGAGCTGAAAGACAAAACTTGAAAACTGATTTATACTTCACAGGGATTTGTGGAGCTGTGGGTCTAGATTGCACTCTTCTGTCACTAGCCAATTTTGACTCTGCTTCCATGATAGGCTCTGTCTTCACATTTTAAAATACTAACAGGCTTCTTGTGGATGGATCAAATGACTGCCCTGTTCCCTTCACCTGTGAAATTTCAGAGACTATTTGAAAAGGGCCATTGTTTCCAAGGAATGCCAGGCCTAGTTCAGGAAAGAAAGTTTTCATTTCATCAGGAATTTGGAGTCTGCCTGAGAAGGCCAGACAGTTACTATGTGAAAGCTATGGCACATTCATTCAAGAGCTGAACAGTTACGCTAACTGGGCCTCACCCTTCTTGGGTTCCTTTGCTTACCCCTGCTGAGTGGGTGGGAAGGAGAAGGAAGCTTTTGCTATTAAAACCATTGAGCTCAAATGATGATTAGCCTTCCAGACTTAGGTTTCTCTGTTCTTGCTTCTGTCCCATGTATCCACAGCACTTGTGTGCATTCATGTGAATAAACGTATATATTTATTGAGCATTTTGAAAAATATACTTGTATAAGACTGCAAGATAAAGATACAGTATGTATATTCAAGGTCTGACAGATGACTCCTGTTTCAAGAACATTAAAATCATTTTGGAAGTGAAAATTGGGAATAGAAGCTGAAAAAAATATGTTGATTTTTTTTTTAAATGACACACAAGCATACAGTCAAACTATTCTAATAGGACTCTACTGGGACTGGGCAGCAGTTTTGCTAGCTTAGGTTTTCTACTGTTTAGGTTTCTCTGACATTTTCTATATGTTGGGAATTTAGTCTGTATGGATTGATGCTACTGAGAACATATTTAGCTGTTCTTATTAGGAAAATTTGCCCATGTGTTACAGTAGCAATAATCTGTGTTGCAGGAGACTCAGAACTTGAAAATGTGTTAAAATGTGGAGCACCTTTAATATTATTAATCATTACTTGAACTTGTAACTAGCTTCACTCTTCAGGGAAAGTGAGGAAGTTTTCTAAGGGATATTCGACCTGTTTTTCAAAGAAAGGAGAAATGTGACCTGAATATGAACTGATGATAATAAGTACTGTGCTCAGTGAGCTGAAGCTTTGGAAATTGTACTTTTTGCACAAATGCATTTCCTCTTTGTTTTGGTTTCAGCCCTCATTTAATCTGAAAATGGTTGCACAGTAGTGGCATTAAATATTCAAGTTGTAATAAACGGACTGTGACTCTTTTCTGAAGTATGGATCAGTATGTAATAAAATTAAGTGTAGCAAACAGAACCTGGGAGTATAATGCATGGCATTTTGTGGACTTTTTTTTCCTCTCCCATTTTAGATCTTACTCTCACCTAGCGAAACAAATGACATGATAATATTATTTGTCCTAGACTAGGATATAGATGGTACATAAAAGGAAGCTTGTCCTTTTGGGACCTGGCTTTAAATCAATTACAGATGACTGAAAAATATTCTTGTAGCTGCTAAAGTTCAGAAATGAATTCTGGCAGTCTGAGCCAAATCCCTAATGCAGAGTCCATATTACCAACATCAAATTGGCAGCTTTCACCTGTAACTCCCATTAGGGACAAGGCAATGAATGAATTTAGTTAAGGTGTCCTGACTCAGCTGCAGAGTGGCTGCTATACACATCGAGCCTCTCCCTGAGAACCTCCAAAAAGCTGTCACTCAAAGAAAAATGAAGTTGAGAATGTTTGCTAGCTACAGTAGCATAGCACACTACTCTTTTGTAGTAAGCTGTACTCTGCTTGAAAAAGCTGCAACCATTAACCTTCTGGTCAGTAAAAGCAGAGGAATTACAACAGGAAATATATTAAATACCCGTCAGTCTCCTTTTTTCTCTTTTTATTCATATTTGTATAGAAAAATCATAAATATTTTTCCTATTTCCCCCTTTTCTCACTATCCCTTCCAAGTCAGAATGTCCTTCAGGCTAAATAAGAGTTAAGTGAACAGGCCACTACCATTCTTGGGTCACCAAACAGGGGAAAAGAGGGAAGTGGAGGGACAAGCAAATATTTCACCTTCCTTCCCAACCAGGCTGTGCAGTGAAAAATCAAAGTTGGTACCAAACTCTGATACCCTGCATAGCCCAGCATCTAGATAAACTAGTCCTGCATCTAGATAAACTAGTCAGTCTAATATGCTCCTTTCCATAAATGTCTGTTAATTACTCATTCCCTTTTTGGCAGGACATCTGTTTTTTTTTTAATTAATTCAAAATACAGAAACAAATCCCTGGACCAGATCCTGGAGTGCTTACTCCATTTCTAATCTGTTTTTCCTTGGTGCTTACTCAGGGGCCCTGAAGCTCAAGTACTGAGGGAAAACTTAGTAAAACCAGAGTAAGGTTGTGGTCTCTGTTGTCAACAGAGCTACAGTTTTCTGTTCAACCCTGTTTCTTCCCTTCATTGATCTGTACTCAATAATAGTGTTTACTGGTGGACCACAATGGAGTTCCCTCCTCTCTTCCCCAAGATTCCTAGTCCATGCCGGTTGCTTCAGCTCAGACTACTGAGGAGTTTGAGGCTGTCTAATTTGGTTCTTTGAAATGATTTGTTTGAGCTATTTCTCTCAATAACAAATTGAATCTGGTCCCCTGAAAGCAAGTGATGGTCAGGATCTAATTCTTGTCCTGCAAAAGAGTGTAAATCAGGAGAAATTTTACTGAAAATACTGGCGTGAAAACTAAACAGAAGTAGGATCCCATGTGTCAAATAATTTTTCTATACGTGTGGAATGCCTAAAGAGCACTTTTTCCATTCACTCCTTTTTGAACAAATAATTTATTTGCTTCCGTGCATAGAGACACAAGAAATTGTACTGGGAGATAATTTTAAACATTTTTACATCCTTTCTAAACAAAATGTGCCAAAACTATTAAACAGTCAACTACAGCCTTTACCCACTCTGTACCTCAGTTATGATAAGCAATATGAAAAAAAAAAAAGAGAGAAAAAGGCTCAATAACAAAATCCACATTGAAAAGTTAGGCACTTTGAACTTTCCCATCACCTTACCAGTGTTTCCCTACAGGCAGTCTAAAAGACAATTCAGCAATGTCTGAATAGAACAGCACACAAAAGCTCCTTTACAAGTAGGTCTTTAATTGATTACGGCTGTGTTTATAGAAGCAGAAGAGAATTTACACAAAATGACAGATTGCCTTCAGTTTCAAAATGCTGTAATAATGATAATGGTAAAGGAGGTCCCCCCATATCCCATTCAGCTCGATGGTGAAGCCTTAAGGATGCGCTCTTTGTTAACCTTATCGTAGCATTTATGTCTGCTTATTTTTCCTTTGAAAGAAGTGATGGCCATAACCTTCATGATTGGTTTGACAATACAAATTTACACAGGGAATAGCACTAATGATTTTGCATGAACATCAAGGCCTCATAAATTGTAAATCCAAACATTAAATATGAGAATAGAGAAAAACAAACAATATAAACCTACTGGAACTCATTCCCACTGTAGCTCTGAATATGTCAATTTGTTTAGCTAATCATAGAAGCACAGTTTTGTGAATACAGTCAGAAGGGTTGATTGGAAGCAAATAGTGGAAAGAAATTCCTTCTATTCATATTTATAGAAATTTCAGAATAACACATTCATAGTATACTGCCTGGGTATTCCAAAATTGGTTCCTAATACCTCTTTAGCTAGCCAGAGATACTAGGGCAGATTCCCATCTCCGTTATGGTGTAAACCTGGAGTAGCTCAGTCTGGTAATGAATTACTCCACATTGACAAGGTTGTAACTGAAATGAGAATCTGCTCTCCTGGAGCTAAACCAGACACAAATTAATCAAGTCTCTTTCTACATTATTGGTTTTTTATGCTGGAGCTAAGACAGAAGAGCTTCTTTTTTTTCCCCCATTCCTCTGCTAATAGTGACCTCTGCTGGTATAATTCTGTAACACAGACTTTCTCCCCTATCCTAGGAAGTAGCACTTTTGCGAAGCAAATTATTCCTGTGATTTTGTAATACATAGTGTTAATATTGGAGCAGAATTTTAGTGTCAAAGCTATGTAATATTTGAACTTTAGAACACCTTCCAGAGCTAATGTTGATGTATAGATCTTTCATTACTGATGTCTGATCTTATATTAAAGCATGTGATAATCTGACAACCAGTTATTTTCAACTAGGATTAGTTGCGTCCTCCATTCCAGAGCTAAGATGAGGATGGTGCTGATTCTGAGCTGTAGGATTCACTCAGATTCTTATCATTTACTAGGCTGGAAATAGGAATTTAAAATGATAGCTGCTCTATTTCCAATGCAGGTATATCTATTGTTTGTGTAAGCATGGAGGTAAGCAGATAGGAGAACAATGCTGATGTTTTACATTTCTTTTTGTTTTAAAGACATTTTAAATACTTTGAGTCTGCTGACACTTTTCTTTAAACACAAAGATTTGTTAAATTTAATTTCTTTCATCTGTATGATTCTTAGTGTCAGAGGACAGCCTGTAACAAATAAAGAGATGTATTTCTGGAAACAAGTACACAAGAAAAGCTAAATGGGTAACTAAATATAAAAAGTGGTCATGAAAATATCCCCCAGGAGGATTGTATTCTTCCAAAAATATATTTGGAGGCATGAAAATGTTTTATGTCTTCAAGTTGGAAAGCATATTTTAATGGTGTTTTTAATTAGACTAGTCCTTTCAACTTCAAAGATTGTCTTGTCATTGTATGATTCATCATGCTTCCTGGTTATGCTGTCCTATTGAATTATACCACTAATGCAATGTAATAATTTAGAGCATGACAATACCTGAAGTAAAAAAAAATCCATTACTAAATAAAATTCAGTTGAGATAAAATCTGTTCCTAGTTATTCCAGTGCAAAATCAGAGCCGTTCAACTAAACTCTATCGACTTTCCCTGGATATATACAAAGTAACAAAAACAGCTTCATGTGGATAATGACTTTTTTCAGTTACCTGACCCACTTTGAAAAATCTAAACATGTATTGATGCTAATACCTCTACTTCTTATTCACCAGACGAGACAAATATTCCAGCTTTCTACAAAGATTCATTCAATTTTTAGATCACTTCCATTGACAATTTTCCAACCATCATTTGTTTCTTTCCTGTGAATCCACAAAGACAAAAATGGGAGAATCATATCAGAAAGTATTTGTTCACTCTGTTCTGCTAGCATGACCTACTTTCTGGTCTGCTAGCATCACCCACTTCCATATTCATAGCACCCGTGGGAGCATGACATTGCTGTCCATCTCTCAGCTCACTTCTGCATACTATTCTGCTTCTTTCCTGGTGGATGGAGCCATCTACTCCTCTACACAATATGTAAATGATCAAATGCATATGTATTAATATTCAAATAGTCACCTTATACAAGTTCAAAATGCAAATTAGAACTAGAGAATAAATACTTTTAGGAGAGTGATATCTTGTAATATGTCTTAGGCTTCTCCTTTATAAATAGATTTTGTATTATGGAGGTACAAGGTGGATAGCTTTGTGAATACAGTTTTTAAAAATCCCTGCACTGCATTACAAAGTAAGAAAATTCACAGGCATATAAAGTAGTTTCTTTGTTTTTTGTTTGACTAATAATGAGTTTTCCATACAACTGTCCTAAGAACAAATTTGCTTTGTTCTGAAATTTTGTAATCTGCATAGCGATTGTACATTCAGCTTGGTGAGGTACTTGAAAAAATCATAAGAATATAGCAATTCCAAAAATGAGTATTTATTTCTCAGGTTCTCTCTAATTTCTCATCTACATCTGGTTTTCAAGAGAGAAGCATCATATACAAGAGACTCTCAGTTGTCATAGAAATCCTGAAGACATTCCCCATATTATCAATTCCCAGCAAGGGAATTGCTTTCTTTTCTGTTTTCGTTGAAATTCATGAATGAATGAATAGCTAGTAGATGGATTGTATCTGCTCCCAGATATAGCCCATTGCTTAACAGATGTTACAAAGCTGCAACTTTTCACATATACATAACCAATTATGGATACAAAGGATTACAAGGCACTAGGTTAAAATGGTGGGGTAAGGAATGGCCCAAATCTTTTCCATAGCATATTCAGTTCTATTTTATGCTGGTTGAAAATAAATTGTGTATTGATGGGACTGACAAAGAAAATGTGACAAAAACTAGCAGAACAGCAGCCAAAAGGAAAAAAAAAAACACCACATGTGTCTATCAAACGTATGGGTTTGTGAGACAGCAGAGGCATTTAGGAAGCTGCCTTCAGGAGACTTGAAGCTTGAAGCAGACTTGCTAAATGTGCCAACAAGAAACACCTGGTATAGGGAGGGAACTGGTTCCATGTAAGAGAGAGAATGCCCTGAATGGGGTGGATTCTAACAAGTCTGGAAGGAAAACAGCTTTAATCAGGGTAGTTACAAGACAAACCCTGGATTAGGTCACCATCTAAAAACTGATAAAAGGGCCTGTGAAGGAGCTCTTTCACTCATCCAGCCTATGAGTACTTCCAAGCTGCAATGGTCAGCAGAGAACCACACAGGCCAAGCTGCAATCATGTACATGCTAGTACCTCTAGCAGTTTATTCACTAGAGCAGTCAAATATTCCAGCTTTCTACAAGGATTCATTCAATTTTTGGGGTCACTTCCTTCAAAAATTTCCCAAACATTTTGTGTTTCTTTCCTGTGAATGTGTTAGCAGATTAATTTGTGTTTATGCTAGCACCTCTAGTTCTATTTCTTTGAATAGGTTTGGTACTCTTACTTTGTGGTTCTTTTAGTCTGAGGCTATGTCTACACTATGGCTTTTGCAGGAAAAGGCAATGCAAATGAAGTGCTGATTAGCATTTTGTCGCACTTCATTTGCATAAATCTATTCCGAGCCATTTTTGCGCAAGGGGTTTTTGTGCAAAAACAAGCAGTGTGGCCATGGCCATTTTGCGTAAAAAGAGTTTTTTGCGCAAAAAGGAAATGTCCACACAGCTTGGTTTTGCGCTAAAATCCCTTGCACAAAAACAGCTCGGAATAGATTATGCAAATGAAGTGTGACAAAATGCTAATCAGTGCTTCATTTGCATTACCTCTTCTGGCAAAAACCATAGGCTATGTGTAGACTGCAAAAAAAAGTCAGAGAAAGATACGCAAATTGTGAACTGCAATTTGTGTATCTTTTTCTGGTTTTCTTTCAGAATAGGCTTTTCCAAAATTTGGCCCAGCTACACGGGGACAAATTTTGGAACAACCTCCTCTTTCAGCACATCCCTTATTCCTCATAGAATGAGGATTACGGGGATGGTGAAAGAATGCATCCGCTTTTTCTGAAAGTGTTCCAAAAAAGTGGATGCATTCCTTGGATGTGGCATAGTTTTTCCGGGATACCAAAGGTATTCTGGAAAAGCTCTACAGTGTAGACATAGTCTGATGAACACAGCTCCAAAAGGGGTGGTGATTGGATAATTAAAGTGTATGGAGTCCAGGAAAAAGGCTCTGGAAGAGGTAAAATAAAGAACAGGGAAGTGCAGCGGCCCACGGGCTATGAGGGGGTCAGATGATGGCAGCCAATTTGTTGACAGTTTTATATTGCAGATAAATCTCATCTCAGCTTTAGCCAACATATAATATGAAGGGTAAGGTTTGCCTTTTAAACAGGGCAGTCCAGTTCAGTATTCCCAATGGTCAAAGTCTATACCTCGCCCTTATTAGCAGGGTAGCTCAAGTCTAGAGTCCTAATACAACCCAATGGTCAAAGTCTGTTTTAAGGAGTAATAATTAGGGGAAAGTTTTACATCCCCTGGTGGGGGGGTCCAGGCCCTCCCACTCCACTGGACCCCAGGCCAGGGCCCTGTTAGTGGCTTGCTCTAGTCACTGAGTCAGCAGGGAAATTCCTGCCATAGCACACTGACTCCCCGATGGCGGCTCACTTACCCTGTGGCCGTCACCATCCCTGGGCTGCTTCCAATGTCTCTGCACTGGTAGATCTATGTCTCCCCTCCTTCCTCTGTAATCTGATTACTGACACCTGCTTCTGAATCCTGAGTGGTCTCTAGATGCATCAGGTCTCTGACCTGCATGGTAGCATCTTGGCATTTGGGCCGTCACTGGGATCTGCAGGGATCTGGTCAGGCACATCCTCTCCCTCCAGCTGCTAGCCCCAACTGAGCAGAGCTGTTCTCTTTTATAGCAGTGCAGCCCGAGTATGCCCAGTAGGGTAAAGGGGTTGTGGCTTCCTCTACTCTCAAGATGGAATTAACACCCCTCTTGTTCAGTGTGGGAAGAGCATGTCCTGTCACAGCAAGTTTTTAAAGAAGTCCTTTGAAAGTGGAATTCTGAATAAATCAATTCCACTAAGCCAAATTATTTTGTTTTTGTATCAAACATTTACTGAAACACTCAGAAAAACCCAATACATCAGCTATGTTGTACATATTGAATGATTTGTTCTTGTGACTTATGAAGCGCAGTCCCCTTTTTTCTTTACAAATTAACTTTGAGCATTCACAGCTATTTGGATGTGCTGTGTGAAAAACTAGTTAGCACATTTGAAGCTGTTCAAATCTGTTATGTGAATATCTGTTTTTTGAGAAGGTTGTCAGAGTACTTTGTGTGCAAACTCTTGCCAATGTTTATTCATGAAGCTTCTGCTTTCTACAGACATTCTTATCAACAAAACCACGCACACCAAAAATGTTTCTGTATAAATTAATATATTAGATTGTGAATAACACAAACAAATTGGCAGGTTTTATTTGCAGTAATGTTCTTGTATACTTTTTCTGTTCTGTCCTCTACCAAACAGGTCTGCAAACAGGAGGGAGGGGGGCAAAGATGGCCCCCATGTCACCCCTCACCAGTAGACTATGCCTATATCTAAGGGCCCCCTCCTTAGCCCAGATCCCCATGGCCTCTTTTCTCCCACTTGGCCAGGGAGTTTTTATAGCATGTTTGGGTGGGATACCACATCATTCTGATTAACTGCCATTGAGCTCACTTGAATTTTAGAAATTTAATCAACTGTCCCGTATCCACCATAGGGAAATATGGTCACCCTACAGTTATAGAAGTACCAGTTAAAGAGAGCACTGATTTCTGATAGACTGTTTATTGGTTTTTCAATATGCCTAAGGCACTGGTTGCATAACATAGACTGAAGTCTGTGTGCTACAGCTAGAAGACTGGAGTCCAGTGTTGTATCCTTGACCCTTAACTTGTGATGGAGGAAAGAAATCTCCCTGGAGAGCTGTTGAAATATTTTTGTGAATTACTGTGTACTGGGTTGGAAAGTGAGAAGGCCTTTTGGATTATTCTTTCACCCTGTCAGCTCCCTAAATAGCAGGGCATCCAAAATTACTGGGTGGAGAGCAAGCACAGGGTATTTGTATCAATGAGCTCAAACCACAACTAGAGAGAGTATCTAATGATCTTGATACTTTTCATTCTTGGTTTGATCACAGGAGAGTCAAAGGATAAAAGGGAGAATATGTTTTTATCAATGGGAGATGATCCACAGTTTCCAAAATCTGGGTAGAGCAGCACAGTTAGAATGATGTCTGATCAGCTGGGGGAAGGGGAATCCTGGCTTTCAATGTATCCTCCTCTGAAGTTTTCATCTTGTTTTAAAAGCTGGAGTCCTTAGCATGCACTGCAGTTTGGACTTCTGATTTGGGGCAGAACCCTGGCCACTGCAGTCGATAGCAAGACTCTCAATGGCTTCATAGAATCACAGGACTGGAAGGGACCTCAAGCGATCATCTAGTCCAGCTCCCTGCACTCATGACAGAACTAAGTATTATCTAGACCATTCTGACAAGTGTTTGTCTAACCTGCTCTTAAAAAATCTCCAATGATGGAGATTTCACAACCTCGCAAGTCAACTTAGCCCAATGTTTAACCACCCTGACAGTTAGGAAGTTTTTCCTAATGTGCAACCTAAACATCCCTTGCTACAATTTAAGCCCATTGCTTCTAGTCCTATCTTCAGAGATCAAGGAGAACAATTCTTCCTTCTCCTCCTTATTACAACCTTTTAGTACTTGAAAACTGATATCATGCCCCTCTCAGTCTTCTCTTTTCCAGACTTAACAAATACAATTATTTTTGTCTTCCCTCATAGGTCAAGTTTTCTAGACCTTTAATTATGTTTGTTGCTCTTCTTTGGACCATCTCCAGTTTTTCCACATCTTTCTTGAAATGTGGTACCTAAAACTGGACACAATACTCCGGTTAAGGCCTAATCAATGCAGAGTAAAGTGGAAGAATTCTCTCTCATATCTTATAATACTCTTGCTAATACATCCCAGAATGATGTTTGGGGTTTTTTTGCAACAATGTCACACTGTTGACTTCTATTTAGCTTGTGGTCCACAATAATGCCTAGATCCCTTTCTGCAGTACTCCTTTCTAGACAGCCATTTCCCATTTTGTATGTGTGCAACTGATTGTTCTTTCCTAAGTGGAGTACCTTAGAAGTGAAGCAAAGAGTTTTTACACTTGGTCTCTTGAGGCTAAATTCTGATCCCATTGAAGTAAATGGAAATTTGGTGCTTGATATTTAAAAGGGTAATAAGAAAATGTTTTATACAACATATAATTAGCTGATGACATGCATAGTCACAGAATGCTATTCAGGCACATGCAAAAGATTATTCAAATCTAGCTAATCAAGAATACACATGCAGTTATAGTAGTTAAGACAAAAAATAAGGATTATCAATCATTAGACCTCAAAGAAAAAAAATATTTCCTGCTGCAGAAAGAATACTCTTCCTTTGTTATAATATTGCTTAATTAAATACGTGTATGCCTTCCTCTGAAATATATCTGGCATTGGGTATACTGGATTTGATGTGCCAATTCTATTCTGGTATAGATTTCTTATATTGTTATGAGAATGTATTTTGTCTATAGAGAAGATTTTTGTAATTGTAATGTAGGAAGATTTAATAAATCCAAAGCCCATTGAAATCAGTCCTCCCATCAACTTCAGTGGATGCTAGAGCAAGTCCAAAAGCAGTATTTATATTTGGTAAATGCATCCTTTATTTTTATTCACTTTGGGCATGTCTACACAGCAGAGCTAAACTAGAAATAAGCTATGCAACTTGAGCTACACTCATTGCATAGCTTAAGTCTAAATAGCTTATGTCGACTTTTGGCACCATCTACACAGCAGTTATTTCAAAATAGAGCACTCTTTCCCTGACTTCCCTTACTCCTCATGAAATAAGGTTTACAGAAGTTGGAGTAAGAAGCCCGCTATTTTGAATTTATTTCAAAATAACGGACTTGCTGTGTAGACGTGCACTATTATGCATCTTTACTGTAAACGTCAGTTATTCTGAAATAACACTGGTTTGTAGACATAGCCTTGGTTCTGTGCAGTTTTATTTAATGTCATTGCTGAATGGATCTTTAACTTAATTGCTGGAGGGTTTGTTTGAATCTCTATTGTCTCTTACATTGAGACTATTATGGGAGTAAACCTCAATACCAAAACACATTGTTAATACAATAAATATATGCCTTTACTAAATTTTAGGAGATGTTTACAATTGTCTTAATACACATGATGCTTGAGAATGATAGCTCACATGTTTATAGGATTTTTTGCTTGTTTGTTTCTTGGCTTTTGGAGTATTGTTACTTATGACATGAAACGCTCAAGCTATTTAAGGAACTTCCGGAATCTTTGCTCTCTGTCAACAAGAGACAAGCACCAAAAATGTCAATGATGATAAATCAGAGCTATAAACTAAAGCTAAACCTAGTCTCTCTCCAGTTCAGACAGCAGAAATGCGAACAGCAGTGTGCACCAAAGTGCTGCCCTGTACCTCCCCCATGTGGACACTGCAGGTGCAAACTAAAAAGTTTCTAGTTTTCATTAAGATAAATCCTGCTTGAGGAAGACTTTGTTAATGCAAACTAGGAAGCTCTGAGGAGCGGGAGTCTCATTCAGAGAGTTTCACCCTAGGCAAAGCATCAGTGTGACAACTCCCCTTCTTTTACACAGTGGCTGTGTCTACCTTGGCACCCTTTTTCGGAAAAGGGATGCTAATGAGACCAGTCGCAATTGCAAATCCGCGTGGGATTTAAATATGCCTTGAAAGTAGGCAAGAGATCTTGCGGAAAAGGGTTTATTTTCCGCAAGATCCCGTCTAGACTGGCGCTTTTGCCGGCAAAGCCCGAGCCGGAAAAAGCATCTAAATGCAAATACCGCGGGGGATATTTAAATCCCCCGCGGATTTGCAATTGCGACTGGTCTCATTAGCATCCCTTTTCTGAAAAAGGGTGCCAATGTAGACACAGCCAGTGGGTACCCCCAACTCATTAAAGGCATGTCTACACAGCAGGGCTAAACTTGAAATAAGCCATGCAACTTGAGCTATGTCAATTGTGCAGCTTAAGTCGAAATAGCTTATTTTGAATTTGGGCATGTTTATACAGCAGTTATTTTGAAATAGAGTACTCTTCCTCCAACTTCCCTTACTCATTATACAATGAGATTTACAGAAGTCAGAGTAAGAAGCCTGTTATTTTGAATTTATTTCAAAATAACGGGCTTGCTATGTAGATGAGCAACGCTGCTATGTAGACATGCCTTCAGAGTTCCTTTACTTGGGTGCTGCATCTGTCAAATTTTTTGTGTGTTTTGTAGTGGAGGTGAAGTCCCCAGCTGGTGTGTCAAGGGCCGATCACCTTATACTTAGAAGTCTGGAGTATTACCCTAAAGGTAGGAGAAAAGCTTCAAAATAAGGGACCAAGAGAATGTCTGGTCTGGACAGACTGGATCATACTGGCCTGTGAGGAATGACCTCTCCTCCCCCATTTGGGATCTAGTATAAAGGTGGATAGGACCTAAGTGACTCCTTTAAAATGGCATTCACATTTTGAAGGGTATATCCAAAGCATAAAGGAGACACCTCCTGTGGCTTCCTGTTCATCCCTCCCAGTTCTGGGTCACTTCCTCTTTTGGGGTGATAACAGCAAATATGTCAGCATGCTCCTCTGTAAACCGACTTCCCTGTTAATGCACTTGGATCTAATTCATTTTCAACCTATTAATGTGCATTAGGGCGTGTAAGGACAGTTAATCCACAGCAGGCAAGTGCAAGGTAGATCACACTCCGGCTTGCTGAGAATCTGCTGCCATAGGCAGCTGTGCCACCTAGGCAGCTGCCTATGCCTAGAGCAGCCTCTGGTTACATTCCTGATTTGGCACTGTGAGACCCTTATTAAGATTGGGCTGATGCTCACACAGATGCTCTGCCTCGGGTGACAGATTGTCTTGATTTCTTGTTTTTTCTACAGAATATGCTTGTAATTTTCAGAATACCCAAAAGGGGTTACCTTTCAGAATACCCTGTTTTACTGTACTTCACACTGAACTTCCTGATGATTGTTAGATACTGACTTTGAAGGCACATGTATGTGAGTATGAAGTTATTTTATGCACTTCATGCAACAGTAATGCTGTTTATTCCTAGCAAACTTAATCCGTTTGAGTTCATCTGTATGACTCAATTTGTGATCATACATTTTAATGAATGTTTTGATATTTGTGTATAATTCTGGCCATTTATTTTTCACTCTGCAGTTAGAAGAACAATTTCTAAATTAATGACCCTTTTCTGTTTGTACCAGCAGGTTGTATTTGCAAATGTCTACTTGCCAAATTCTGCTTTAACATTGCAATTAATTAAACACAATTTTTTCCAATTTTAGCCAAATTCCACCTTGTTAATGAATGGTTAAACACGTTGTAGCCACTTGTTTTTCACCATCCCCTACAAACTTAAGTCCTGATCCTACAAAATTGCACACACGTGAGTAGGACCTTATGTCCCTCATACAAAATTTAAATCAGAAGTTTTCAATTTTACCCTGTATAACTGATGGCAAGTTGTAATTGAGTGTTATTTGTTTTCTTCTGCCACTCTGAAGCTAAAAACTTTGACACAAAATATCATTTGTACTGGACAACTAAGACCTATTAGCCACAGAAAATCTGACCAGTGATGTGGCTTTGTTAGAGACAGATGGCTAAATGGTTCACTAGATCTTAAAGACCGTGAGTACTTTATAGAAGTTGAAATCTGGGCTCTGTAGGTGCTACCTATTTCCATGAATGGGTGAGACCTCAAATCCCAAAATCAAATTATCACCTACTTTGGACTCAGATCCAGTTCTGTGACTATGCTTTTGTCCTCTGTATGGCACCTAGCACAAGTGCTCCTAGGTGCTATAGTAATACCTGTACAATGAACAAATAATAAGCTAAACTTTATCATTCAACTAACCTAAAACAGTAATATTTTCTTCTTTCATTGGTACCAGAAGAAGTTTAGAGAGAAATATTGATAACAGACAATATCTGAATCAAATTCCTTTTCTAAAATCATATGATGTATTAATAAAATAAAATTAAAATAAAAATTCACATACTGAACCAAATTTATTTAATTATTTAAGGGTGAGATTTTTTCAAAGGTGGCTAAGGGAATCAGGCACCCAAATCCTATTCATTTGGGGGAATTTGAAAGTGAAAGGAATTTGGTCATTGTAAAATAACGTGTTCTGGAGGCATTGTTGAAGGGTCAAATCAGGACAAATTGCTCAGAAATAGGGCTACTTGAAGCCCAAGACAGAAGGCCCTCCCCTATAAAGCACAGCAAACCAGTCACAAAGAGAACTTCTGTTTGCCGCAATGGCCAGCAAGAAGTCACACAAGCAATCCCTTCAGACTCCACCTTTTCATGTGCCAAAACCAGTACCATACCTTACACAGATGAGAAATTATGAAAACCAGTCTCACCAAATCTGACCTGGTTCTTGCAATCCCAATGGACCAGTCATATTCCAGGTCAATTTATACATTAGATCTTACCCAAAAGAGCATGCTGTGCCTGTCCTTTAAAATCTAAGATCTAAATATTCATTAATAAAGAAAGAAAGAAAGAAAGAAAGAAAGAAAGAAAGAAAGAAAGAAAGAAAGAAAGAAAGAAAAGGTTGAGAGTAAAATTGTTAGAAGAAAAAAATTACATACACCAATTACAAGGTTCTTGGTGCAGGCTTGTAGCTGTGGTGAAATAAACTGCTGTCTGAAAAGTCTCTGGAGTACATCCGTTGTTAGGATGGGTCTTCAGCCCTTCAGGGACCAATTCATAGCAAAGACGCTTCTAACACAATGAGCTGGACTGAAGACAAACTGCAGGAACTCCTAGGGCCCTTTTAATAGCCTTGCCCACGTGGATGGAATTCCATTGCTCTCCTTGTGTGAAAGTACCTCCCAAAATGGAGTTTGTCACATGAGCAAGTCACCTGTTCATGCCCTTTTTAGGAAAGCAGAGTCTGAGCAAAATTCCTCAGATGCGTATTGGCAACACGCAAGGTTTATTGTCAGTCAAGTACTCTCAGGCTACGTCTAGACTACAAGCCTCTTTCGAAAGAGCATCCAGCCTGCAATCACTTCTTTTGAAAAAGCGAGCCGCTTTTTAAAAAGAGCACCGAGGCAGTCTGGATGCTCTATTTCGAAAAAGTCCTATTTGCATTCAAGAATGCCTTTTTTCGAAAGAGCACTTTTGAAAAAAGGCGTTCTTCCTCATAAAATGAGGTTTACCACGGTCAAAAAAACTGCTGCGTTCTTTCAATTTAATTTCGAAAGAATGCAGCGGCAGTCTAGACGCAGGGGAAGTTTTTTCGGAAAAACCCTGTAGTCTAGACAGACCCTGAGTCACTTGACTATCCATCCTTCTACAATAGATGGGTAAGATCTGATGATATCTCTCTGAAGCAAATACTTGAAATACTGGTACACAACCAATACTAATAACTTCAAATACAAATATCATACTGGCATATGAGAAGTATAAACAGAATCAGCAAGGTATCAGCTTTCAATAGACATCTCTCTTGGCCCACTTTTTTCAAAATTTGGGGCAAACACATAACAGTGGGTGCAACAATGTTCTAAATCTTCACATCAAAAATCCTGTAATGTCACAAGCATCTTAGAAAGTCTCACTTTAAAGAAATTGATTTTACTATGTCCTTTTGATTATACACACTTTTTAAAAAACTTTTGAGATAGCTTCAGTAGATTTAATATACCTTTGTTCAGACAAGGACTTGGTAGGACATACAGATAGCTTATCGCATAAAGACTAGCATTACAAAAAACAGAATAAGGAATCATTTCTGTAATACAAATCAGCAGGATGTGAGACTCTGATTTGGACTTGTTTGTATTCAGAGGACACAAACTTCCTAAAGCAAAACTATTGTTCTAAAAATATAACACTTCTTAAAATGAGCATTTAAGGATGCTACCATTACTGAATATATTGTTACTTATAAGAATTGAGAGCAATGGTTATGATTTAACATTGTGCACTTAAGATGTATGCATTTCTTTAAAAAGAAAAACTGTGAGAGGGAAGGGTAAACAGTATGAATGCTGGTGTTAAATCAACAGAGATCCATTGACATCAATGCAACTATACAGATTTATATCTGTCCTTTGAATTAAAATCAACAGTTACAATAATAGAAGGCAATCCCTGTTTAATGTTGCTGGGAAAAAACAGTTATCTTGAAGTGCAACGAAAACACTAACTGCCAATGTGCCTGAAAATTTTTTTTATTCATAGAAAACTTGAGGCTGTTGTATTTTCACCCCAGCACCTGGGTCTGCTTTTACCCATTATTTTACCCACTATTTTAAATTGTGATCTGAAACCTATTGGATTAGATGCTGTAGAAAGAGAGAAAATCATTAGAAAATTCCATGTGTTTAAATGACTGATTTTTTTTAGTGCACAGCAAGAAACAATTTAATGTTCTAGAATATTTTGGGTTTTATTAGCTTGAAATCATTAGGACTGGTGACTATACAACACTCAGTCAGCAGCTGAAAATGTGAAACAACGAAGTAACCACATTTTAGTCTAACCAGCTAGAAATCAAAATTTCCTAAATGGCTGGGGGGTGCTATAAACAATCACAAAAATACTAAATATCACTCTAATCTAACAGTACTTACACTTACCCAAAACAAGTCTGTGGTAAGTGAAGCCTATTTACTGTCTCAATTAAATAAATATGAAAATAATAGATTCTGCAGCTAAGGGATAAAAACAATGGGATGTGGCGTCTGGCACAGTTTGCTAAAGAGGAACAGCTTTGCCTCAGAGACTGAAGGAAGAAAGACAAGACACAACAATGTGGTTTAACTAGGCCTTGATGTCGTTAACTTATCACATCTGGGAACTATCCTACAATAACTCATCCAGTGCATGTGTAAAAGTCAGGAGTGCTGACCAGCACCTGGCAACTAAGGGGTTAACTCAAGTGCCTAGCAAGGTATCGGGTGGTCCGCCAATAACAATGCAGGTAGGAATTTCAAACTCGGGAAGAGGGGTTTTTCTCTCTCTCTTCTTTGTTTGAGATTCAGAGCAGTTTCTCCCAGCTATTAAGGGAGATAGGAGACACTTCTCTCTCCAAGAACAGACTTCTTAAAATGTGTAAGTAGAGAAAAGTTTAGATAGTCTGTCAGGGTTTATTGTTTTCCTTGTTTAGGGATTTGGAAATAATGTCTGAGCTTGCTAAATGCTTTTTTTTTCTCTTTTGTAACTAAGCCTTACAACCCAGGGTTTTTTCCCTGAGTATCTATATCAAATGCTGGCTCCTTCCATGTAGCCAATTTACTATGCTTGCAACTGTAGGTGTGTTTTGATAATAAAAGTTGTTGGGTTTTTTTCTAATTAACCGGTATTGGTTGATTGCTGTGTCCTTAGGACTCAGTACCTAGTTACAAGGGAAGAGTCCATTGTTGTCTGTGGATTCCCTCTGTTTTTCCCAACTCCAAGTAAAACGGAGGTTGGTGCAGGAGGGAGATTTTACTTTAGGGAGGGGATTTGCCAAGTGATCCCTTCCCTGATTTTTCATGGCGTTACTTGGGTGGTGGCAGCGGGTCCCCCAAAATCTGGGTATTAGGATTTTGTGGGGGGAAGGTTTTGTACAAGAGCCTGTACAGGCTCCTGAGGGCCCCCAACTCCTGAATTCATCGTGCCAGAATGGGGAACAGCCTTGACAGCATGTCAATCTCATTCCATGATCTATGCCACCTAGAGGAGAGCTGCCTCCCTCCAATCATTTAACTGAATCCTAGCATCATTGGTGTAACCCATTGCCTTTCCTTCATATGGAGATTGAGGGACATAGTTCTCAGTGTACCAGACATTACGAGTCTCAGTTTCATTCCCCAAATTTTTCAAGAGAAACCCTCTCCTAATCCACTTCCAATTTTGTTTTAGCAGGTAACCAGACATCTATTAAATATTTGCACTAGACACCAGTCAAGTTGCAACCAAATGCATTTTACAATGCGACTTACCCACTGGGTCTCCAGGCTGCTAAGAGCATGGCAAAAAATCTGCCACAAAAGGCAAGTATGTCTGTGAGGGGGAGAAAAATTCCTTCCCAGGCCCAGAATACTTACCAGTGTGATGTCCAGACAACGCCTGAAAATCAGGTCTTATGCCAAACATCAGGGAAGGATAGGGAGCTGTAGTTCTCTGGTGAAGAGTGGTGCCCTGAACAGGGGAAAGAGCTTATAAGCCCTTCTTTGGGGGGAGGGAGGGAAGGAGTGTGGAAGCAAATGAGCATCCATTATATCCTTTTATCCAACTAAGGAAGCTCATCTCCACGCACCCATGAAGGGGCAGACAATCCAGCAGCAAAGAAGTGGAAAAAAGAACACAGGACAATACTTAAAGGGGTTCAAGGATTTTTCTTTCCCCTGCTAGCCCACTCATTCTTCATGGGCACATGTAAAATAACACATGCCACCTGCAGTGGTGGGAAATGTCATACTGAATCTTAATTATACTAAATAACTTTTAGTAGCATAATCTGTACAGTCTTTCGTATCTACACTAAGCAATTTCTTACATTCTGAAATGAAGCAGAGTTGGTTCAAAACTGGTTTTCGCTGTATACTCTGACATCATAAACTGTCCTTTTAAAAGATGACAAAAACACCTGAACACAAGGTTTGAAATGCACAGACTCTGGGGAAGCAGGGCTTCAAATCCAGAAGCACTAAGTGATTCCAGAGAGCATCGGGGGCACTGCTGTTGTTCCTGGAGTGCCAGGGTTTGTTGCACCAGCAGTGAGTGCAACTTGCTTAGTCATTAGAGTTCAATGCTCGTAAAGAAAGGCCACAAGATGAGTTCAGTACTGAGGGTGCTCAATAAGGTTCATTGTCAACAAAACATAGTCCTAGAGCCCCAGGGAAGCTAGAGGTACATTAACACATTTATGCCCATTATATGGTATCAGCTCAATCAACATAACATGATTCCCTAGGCCAATACAAAGATTCCCCCTCCCCCCATGATTTCCCCTATTTATACATGGATACAGACAAATCACCTACTTGGGTATGTCTACACTCTGGGACAAGGTCGAATTAAGATACATATGTTCAGCTACATTAATTGCGTAGCTGAAGTCTAAGTACCTTAACTTGACTTTTGGCGCAGTCCACACTGCAGGAAGTCGAAGGGAGAACACTCTTACTACTGGTGGAAGCAGGACTACCAGCATCACCAAAGTGCCCCCCTCGGTTTGAATTAGCTGTCTTAATTCATTCGAACCCTGGGAGAGCAACAGTAGCAGCTTTGATTTCTCCGCAGAGTAGACGTACCGGTACATTCCAGATTTTGTTATCAACTTGTTCCTCAAAGTTTGATCAAAATGTCCTTATCCTATCCTGTTTGCAATGTCACTGATTACCTCTTTCTCCAAATCGCTTATGAATATGCTGAATGGGATTGAACTCAGTACAGACCCTTCTGGAGAACACTACTAGTTTCTTCTCTCCATTCTGAAAAATGACCATTTATTCCTATCTTTTGTTTCCTATCTTTTAGCTTGTACCAATCCAGGAAAGGACCTTCCCTCTTAGCCAATGACAGCTTACCTTGCTTAAGAGAACTTTAGTGAGGGACCTTGACAAAGGCTTTCTGGAAATCTATGTGCATGATATCCACAGGATCCCCTTTGTCCACATGCTTGTTGACCCTCTCAAAGAATTCCAGTAGATTCGTGAGGCATGATTTCCTTTTACAAAAACCATGTTGACTCTTTCACAACAAAATATGTTGATCTATGCATCTGACAAGTCTGTTCATATGTTATACAACTCTTTTATATGCTGTGACAGGATATACCAACCCGCACTAGGCTGTCAAGAGTTAACCAGGCCTATATGACTGGGAAAGCTCTACCCCCACAACCCTGCTGGACATGCTCCAACTGGAGTATAAAAGCCAGGGCAGCAGCTCAGTCAGGGCTGACCACCGCAGGGGAAGGAGCTGCTGAGAGAGCTCTAAAGCAGGAGCAGCAGATGGATGCCACGGCAGAGGCCAGCCAGCGAGACCAGCCAGGGAGATTTCCAGCCTGGAGGAGGAGCAGCAGCAGATGAACACCACGGCAGAGACCAGCCAGCAGAGACCAGTCAGGGAAGGGCCCAGCTCGGAGGACTCAGGTGGGGAATACACCAGCAATCCTGGACAGGGTAGGAAGTAGCCCAGGATGGGGAACTGGAATCCCCAAGAGCTCAGTGTGTTTTGGGCAGACTTCCCACTGAGCTAGTGGTGGGATGGGGCTCTGGGCTAGGACCTGGTGGAGAGGGAGGGCCCAGGTCCTCCTACTCCACCCCATTAGCCCCCAAGGGGGACACTACACCTGGACTTGGCCACTGGGCCCTATGGCCCCACTGACAGGGGCTGTTACTGACTTGGCCACTGGGTCCTATGGCCCCGCCAACAGGGGCTGTTACTGGCCTGGGGATGATGGCAATTATGGGGTGGAGCAACCCAGACAACACACTCTTCAGGTGTATGAGGAAAATATACCCCTTTCTTGGTCAGTCTTTCTGGCTAGTTAATTCAAAATGACTTTGCTACTGAGATCCATATTGGCAGAAGAGAAAGTAAGTGGTGCACCCTGATGTTCAGCTCAGATAAAAGCCAGCAGGGAGCTATTTAAAGAGATGGCAGGGACCAGGGTTGAGATAGGACAGTAACTGTTAGAAGTTTTAAATTACTTTCACGGCTCCATATTGGTTGGTATTCATACCAATATTTATACTAATTTTCTGAAAACCTGGGTCTTGTGAGTATTTTTAGTTTAAACATGAAAAGGTTTTGGGAACAGTTTTCTTTGATAGATTGTGAGCTTCTTGAAGTACAGATTTCTCAGTTTGATCAGTGATGGGCAGACTGATTAGTGTTTATATTTTTTTTTATGGCTCCATTTGAATTGATGGTTGATAGAGGGCTATTTCTCCCTATTGCTGACAGCATAGAACTCCTTTTTATGGCCCCATAAAGTCAGTGAGTTAGTTTTCCAAACTGTCTTAGTTTAGAGCCAGGTCAGACAATCCTGTCGCCCCTGCAGATAGGCATGTAAAATCCCATTTAACCAGTTAACCAGTTAAACCTGACATTTAACTGGTTAACCCCATCACTGGTATTCCTCAGACCACCAGTTAACAGGTTACCCATGAGCAACACCCAGTAAGGGTGATGCTTACCAGTTAACCAGTTACATCCCTACCTTCAGGTGTAGAGGATAAGGGACCTCCGGTCCACCAGACAAATGCTGAAATGTTGCTCAGACCACAATATCGTGGTATGGAGTCTGAGTTGTTTCATGACAAATGAGAATGTTCTTGTGAGGATAACTTGAAAGCCCCAGGGAAGCAGTATTTATTTTATCATAGCCCTGGATGGGGAATGTTAGTTGTTCACTCTCCTCCATTTAGTGGTCTCCTCACTTCTGCAAATCTACAGATGAGTGCTGGACCTCTTGCCTTCCTATCCATTCACCCATCACACCGTCTGAAAATGAATCCACCTGCACTGGGGTTGTAGTTCAGTTTGGGGTGGATATGGAGTAGGAGGAGGGGAGCCTTAACACTGAATATTGGACCTTGTATGAGACTTCATATTTGCTTTAAATGGCTTTGTTCTAGGGCCATTAAGTTTCTTGCCTGTGGAATATAGATCCATAGACTTTCAAGCCTGAAAAACCACTAGGCTTATCTAGTCAGGCCTCCTGCATAATATATGGCAAAGGATGTGACACAACATTTGTTGCATCTAGCCCTATACTTTATCATTGGGCCTGATCCAATTCCCACTGAATTCAATAGGAATCTTTCAGCTTGGCCACTACAGAAGTTGGATCAGCCTCATTGCTAGGAAACTAGGCCAAGTGACAGGGTTTTAATTTCAATACTGTACATTTCAATTTCTTATACTACATTCCTATGAACTTTTAACAAACAAACTGTTTGAGCTCTGTAGTCCATTTCCCTGGTGTTTATCATTACCGTCTAGATCAACATAGCTCTGTCACTGCAGCCTGTCAAACTCTGTGTTCAGTACCTCCGGGAAATCTTAATTCCCATCTGCAAAGGCTAGAAAAACTAGTATGAAGTACTGTCAAATATAATATAATGAAAAAGAGAAAATTACATGTGTGAAATTGAATTTCTCTATGGGTCACAATCTCAGGGGATTTGTGGATTAATATAATCTCAGTCGACAAGGTGTGGGGAAGGAGAGGGATGATACTTTTCAATTACTATGACTTTGTTTTGTGTCAAGGAGTTATCACATCCAGCAAAATATCAACAATTAAGGCTGAGTTTTGATCTTAGATCTACAACATACATGGCACCAAAAGCAAGATTATTGTGTGTTCAGGAGTCATCAACAGCCTTCACTTACAAATCAGGCTGTGCCAGGATAGTGTTTTCCCTCCAAAAGGAGTGATGGGATAGATATGCAAGTTTAACAGGCATGTTCTTGAAGATTCTAATAAAACCTACTAAAATAAAAAAAATGACCTGACTAACCTTCCCACTTTTAAACTCACAAGAAGTTACTTGCATATTCCTTCCTGAAACTAGAGTATCAGGAATAGATTTAATAAGAACTGTATATTCCATTTATGTGCTTTGAATAAGCAATGTACCTGAGCCATTTCAGATACACTCAGCTATTTTTTCTAGATTTGTTTTCACACATATTTGAGTTAATTCAGGGTTCCAGTTGAAGCACTGGCAGAGCACTCATAATCACCAATGAATACAATACTCATCCGCATGCAGTTTATCATATCTGACAGATCATAAAAATGAGTGTTTGGTTAATAACCAATCTGAGTGCAAATGAGTAAAGGTTATAAACATAATCAACAAATATACTTAATTTTATTTAATATATTTTAGAATGCCACATGAAAAAGCAACTGAATACAATGTGTGAATGCAGAATGAGAGAGAAGAAATCACTGCATTTTCTTTGACTCCCAAGAATACTTGATACTCTGTTTATTTGATTGGTGCATGCCACAGAGCAGTATGATAACCAGATACTGGAAATATAATAGGAGGAGCTACAAAAGAGATGACATATATAAACTGTGAATATTGGCTATTGGAACAAAACTTAAAAATGTCACAACAAACAAAACTTCCACTAGCATTTTCTGAAACAAGACATTCCAACTAACTAGAAATCAGCTACATTCAGAAATTGTTTCTATTGTCACATGGGCAACATTTCCAATTATCAGAAATTAAGAATATATAGTTCTGAGATATATTCAATTTTATTTCATGAATTCTTTTAAAAATGGCCCATTGAACAAAACATCAAAATACATATAAATTATACTAAGGTGTGATCAGCTAATGTAGCAGTCCTAATAGCACAGAGAAACTAGCCTCTGAGGTTTATACCATCCAGCAGCAGTTCAGGCCTGTGAATGAGCTTTGAGAGAGAGAAAGCATAATGGCTACGTATACCCTACAGCGCTTTTATGGGATACCGTAGAGATGCCGAAATACCTATTCCGGGTCTTTTGAGCATGCTCATTATTTCGAAATATAATGGACTTATTATTCCGATATCCCTGTAAACCTCATTCCATGAGGAGCAAGGGACATTTCAAAATAGCGATTTATTTTGAAATAAGTGCTGTGTAGACAGCACCAAATTTCAAAATAAACTATTTTGAAATTAACTCAAATAAGCTATGCAATTTGCACAGCTCAAATTGCATAGCTTATTTCAAGCTCTGGGTGCAGTGTAGATGCACCCTAATTGTGCTATTTAATATACCATTAATCCGTTCGTTAGACTAATTAAAATGCATGATGGTAAGTTTATCTATCAGGATGCTGATTATGTGTATTCCACTGTATAAATCCAAGTGGTTTCTTTAAAGTAACAAAATGCCTTATATTGATGACTGTGTATGCTGATTAGGATGAGAGAGGAAGGCAGATGACTTCACTGCCACATAATAGAAGTTGTGATTGCCATACTGGAAACTATCTGCAAGCTGTGTAAATGGCCACTGAGGATACTGATATACATTCCAAATTAAATGCTACCTTTTCCTGGTATTTTTTTTCAGCTAATACCTGAAAACATTACTAGACACACAAAAAACAATACGGCTGCGTCTAGATTGGCATGATTTCAGGCAAATACTTTTAACGGAAAAGTTTTTCTGTTAAAAGTATTTGCGCAAGAGAGCGTCTAGTCTGGCATGTGCCTTTGCGCAAAAGATTTGCTTTTGCGCAAAAGCATCCGTGCCAGTGTAGAGAGGCTTTCTTGCAAGAAAGCTCGATGGCCATTTTAGCCATCGGGCTTTCTTCAAGAAATTAACGTCCTGTCTACACTGGCCCTCTTGAGCAAGTATTCTTGCGCAAGAGGGCTTATGCCTGAGCAGGAGCATCAAAGTATTTGCGCAAGAAGCACTGATTTTGTACATTACAAAGTCAGTGTTCTTCTTGCAAATTCTCGCGCCAGTGTAGACAGGCGGCAAGTTTTTCCGCAAAAGTGGCCACTTTTGCGCAAAATCTTGCCAGTCTAGACGCACCCTACTTGTGCATTAATACTGGTGAAATATCTAAGATGAATCCACACTTCAGAACTCACAGCTTAGTGGATAATTAGAAGTCTGAGGTAGCTTAGGAATCTGTTTATAAATAAAGAGGAAAATGTGTGGTCCAGATCCACTGACTGCTCTGGAAAGCTCTCATGCAAACCAGCCTAAATAGTTCTCTCTACTCTCTACTCCCACACTCCTCTCCATCCTACCAAAATATATTGCAGTAGCAAAGTGAGATCTTTTCCTAGTTTAAGTAAAAGGATCAGAGCACTGTGGGTCTTAATTTTCCAATAAATATTCTGGCTTGTAATGAAACTCCCTTTTTGGATTTATTTTCAGAATGTGAATTGAACTTCAGCAGCTATGAAGATAAGTCCTAACAATATCTCAGAGGATGTGGAAAGGAGAAAGAATGTTGTATGTGACCTGAGTGAGCTATTTGGCATAAGCTAAGTTCCTGCTTTATCCTTCCAAAAGCTTATATTATAGCCTCTGGAAGTGCATGGTTCCTTTCTTATGACTTCCTGGATTTTATGCAACAAATTAAAATGCTCTCTCACAGTGTAAATGCTATAAGGCAGTGCTGTAAAATCATAGGACACAGCCATTTCAGAGCTCATTAAATGTAAATTGTTGATTTTGTTTATTCTATCAAGCCATATGCAAAGGGAAATAAACATGTGCATCCAACAAACAATAAATGTTTAAATAATGAAGATATTTTCTTGCCTTCATCATAATGTTTGACGCAAACAATTCAACTAGCTTTTTGAATCAAGCTGTTTAACGAACCAAAGGAGACCACACCCTTTTGTCCAGTTTCTAATGACACACACAAGAGCTGCACAACAAATTCCACCAGGTATCTTTCAACTGGCTGCTCAGGACTCTGCAGCATTAATATTAAGCCTTTTATAAGTTGAAAGCAAAATTGGGCCCTCAGCCACAGTAGTGACCCCAGAAAATCTTTAACTGGTAGAAGAGGATTATATGGATGTTTTTCTATAGTTACAAGAAAAACTGGAGCCTTTAAAAACTAAGCAGTGACTGAAATATACCATTTTAAAAGCCCCTTTGATTCTTCCACAAACAAGATGTCTCCTAAGGGCCCAGTTCTGCAATCTTTATTTGCACTGAGTAGCCCTTCATTATACAAGTAGTGCCATTGACTGGAAATAGTGCTGCTAATGTAAGTGCCGCTCAGTGTTGGGTTGAAGAATCAAACTCTTCAGAAGCATTTTAACATAGAAATCATGGGTGACTTAATAATCATGGCAAAAATCCTTGAGGCAATACAAAGACCAAACACTATTACCTTCCATTGATATACTACTCTTTCCAACAGGGCTTCTCTCATAGTTTGGATGTATGGTTTGCTAAAGAAGGCTTTACTTCAATTTATAGGGCAGTTAATACCAGATTGAGAGTTCTGCTCTATACCTTTCCATGAGGGGAAACCCTTTCCAGTTTACTAACAACCCTAAACCAACGATAGACCTCACTTGGGGTGAGACAGCTCAGAAGGGCTGCTCAGGGAAAGTACTTAAATATGTAACATCCAAGAGGGTCTTCTGAAACAAAAGTACACATGGGATCCCATAGAAAATCATTGTCACTCACCCTTATCTGGAGTGACCGCCATCTATTCTTGGCTGTGCAGGCATTCAGATGTCTGAAGGGATGAAGACTGTGTGTGTAGCTAATAGCTCCACATCCATTGTGGAACATTCCTCAGACTGCCAGGCAGCAGATAAAAAAAGCAAACTGATTATTCAAGTCAGGTGCTATCTCAGAAAACCATCAGAAAAGAGACAGAATCACCAGGTACATGAAAGAGGCTGGCTGGGGGGAGGCCTTCCCCTCTGAAACTGTCCCAACCCCAAGCCTCCTACTTTGAGGTACCATTCAGAGAAGGGGTGAGGGGGCTGATGCTTCCCTCCCCTAGAGTAATACGGGGCCATTACTAGCTGTTCCCCTTCTACAAGGAGTAAGGAGAAAGTGCTGTTACCCCAAAATTCCCACTGGAGACCATCCAGGATTATACTAGTATGGATTTACTGATTGAGGAATCAACATTCCACTATATGCACTATATGGTTAAACTAAAGAGGACAGAGCTGCCACTAAAGGTTTAAACTAATGGGGAACCAGCTCTCTCTCTCACACACAAATACAACAAGAAATCCATGTGTAAAATCAAGTAATAGCTTGGGCGGAGGTTTTATGCAACAAGTGCAGTTTGCTGCAGTCCTGATTCTGGCTGGGGAGAGCAGGGGGCATACATGCTGTGTACTTTGCTCTTGCTCCATGATAGGAAGGGAAGAGTCCTGGTAGGAATCTTGGGGCGAGGGACCTTCAGTCCCCCTGCCCACCCAAAACACACACACACATACACAGTCCTCTGTCCAGAGTCCCTCCTCACCCCCCAATCCCAACTCCTGTACCTCCCACACCACCAGCCCTATGCCCTGAGCCCCTCCTTAGAACCCGAGCAATGCTGGGTTAATGTGCTAGTACTAATATAAAATGAAAATGTATGTTTCTAGCTTACTGTTTGGAAAAATTTGAATCAGAGAATTTTGCACTGTGCAAATGCTGTGGATCAATATTCTAATACTGATCATTTACAAACAATAATATTGATGGAAAACTTATTAAATACACAAAGTAGGCATGCTAAGGCTGGGGAAAGTGTCTTGCCTCCACTTTCAGTGAAATATTTATTGTGTGTCTGTTGTCATGCTCTTTGGTCCTGACTCAAAGCTTATCTAATTTCAGTGATTTCCTTCATTGATCTTCACTGATTTCAGTGTCGTTTGGATCAGGCTCCTTATGATTTTTCTGTCATATGGCATGAGGCTTCTAAGATAAAGGAAACAAATTTTGATAAATGTCTACAATTTCTTTTTGCCAGCAGAGGCATTCAAAATTATTAGAAATGTTGCAGTTTCAGCCCATAACAAATACTGTCTGCTGATGTAACATCAAACAGTACTGTTTGAAAGCAGAAAAGAAGGCAATGACTTGGGAAGAAAGCAGAGGAGAAGTACTTGTTAAGACTACATTTGGAGTCCCATTATATGTAATCACTCAATAAGACAGTTTATCATGATCAAATTTAATAAGTACTTGTACATTTTAACACATATAAATGAGTAACAAAGCTGACAAAGAAGTTCAAATGTATCTTATCTTACTATACTTATAAAAAAGGTTTTCCTGTGGGACGACAGAGTGATGTCATCACATCACTCTGCGTCCCACAGGAACATGCCCCACCCATTCCCAGCTTGGCCCTTCCCAGGGCCAATGTGGAGCTCTAGCCCTCCCCTTCCCTTCCCAGCAGCCAGAGGGAAAAATGGGCCCAGAGCTGACATAGTGTGGGCCTGTCCTCTCCTGGTGGGACCCCCCTGGTGGGAAAACAGGACCGGCAAAGTTTGGGTCCTGTCACTCCCGGTGCACGGGTGGAAACTAGGCCCAGGAGTTGCCCTGGCATGCACCGCGGCCCAGCCTGGCTGCTGGGGTTAGAGCTGGGCCTGGCGCGTGTTGTTGCCTGTCCACTGGAATTAGGATTAGGCTGTGGTGGGGGGGTGGGGAGGGAGAAGAGGGCCCTGGCTGGTGAAGGGGGGGAACAAGGGGGCCCTGGCTGGCAGAGGGGGGGAAAGAGGGAGGGGCAGAGGTCAGGGAGGGAGGAGGGAGCCCTGGCTGGTAGAGGGGGAAAGCGGAGGGGGAAAGGAGAGAGCCGGGGTTGCCTACCTCCCTCCCCCTCCGACAGGAGGGTTGGCAAGCACAGCAAGCAGGGGGCACAGCCCCCTAGTGGTCATAAAATAGATAAGGCCACTGAAGTTTGAGGAAGATAACCGAAGGGAAGCTTTTACAGCAAACTGTAAATAGGCTTAACAAAAATACCCAAGCAAACAAGAAGAGACTATAAAAAAGAAGAGAATTGCCAAGCACCTGCACCAATGGGTGGGGATACTTCATGGAGCTGGTGGTGAAAAAGGTCAGGTCCCAGCAGCGGGGGTGAGAAGCAGTAGCAAAGAGACACCAGATTGCTCCTCCTATGTCTTAGTCTCTGGCACCACTGGACAACTGGAGAGTTGGGGGCAGTGATTGGACAACATTCCCCAGCTCCCAAGATTTAATCTGGAATAGGGGTCATGTGGACCCTCTTTCAGCTCTGTTTTAGCACCCCCATCCTACCCACCCTGAACTAGGAATAGTCAATACAGCCTGACAGATGCTAAATGCCCATTGAGGGTGTCAAAAAGAATTCCCCCACCCATGTACCAACTGGCAAAGGACCACGGAGTTTTTCACTTTCCTCACAGCACTGTCAAGCCACAATGGGTTAAGCAGGAATGTACTTGGTATTTAACTGAGGTATTTGCTTAAGTTATTAGTTTGTTGCAACTTGTGGCAGTTAACTCCAGTGCAGTTAAAAGGATAAAATGAATAGTTCCCAAAGGGTATGTCTACACTTGCCCCCTAGTTAGGACTAGGGAGGCAAATGAAGCATACCGAAGTTGCTAATGAAGCGTGGGATTTAAATATCTCGTGCTTGATTAGCATATTCGCGGCCGGTTGCCATTTTAAAATGCCAGTCACCTGATTTTACTTGCCGCGTGTAGACGCAGTAGTCCGATTCAAAACCCTTCCCTCGAATTAACTGTTACTCCTCGTGCAATGAGGAATAACAGTTAATTCGAGGAAGGGTTTGATCGACTACGCGTCTACACGCGCAAGTTAAATCGGGTGACTGGCATTTTAAAATGGCGACTGGCCACAACTATGCTAATCAAGTGCAGGATATTTAAATCCCGCGCTTCATTAGCAACTTCGGTATGCTTCATTTGCCTCCCTACTCCGAACTAGGGGGCAAGTGTAGACATACCCAAAGGTAAAATACCTGGGATTTTTGCGACAGACATTGGGCTCGTGAGATAGGGTCAAATCTTGTGGCCTTCATGGGCATGGGTCCCTACCCTTCTGAACCTTTGTGTTCCTTGTTGAGGGGAGGGTTGAAGAACTCAGAGGTAGCTGAGTCCTTAAGAGTAGGCCCTAAGTTGTGGGTTTATGGTAGGAATGTGCAGCAGCAGTCAAAAAAGCAAACACAATGTTAGGAATCATTTAAAAAGGGATAGAGAACAAGACACAGATTATCTTATTGACTCTATATAAATCCATGGAATGATCACATCTTGAATACTGCATGCTAATGTGGTCCCCTCATCTCAAAAAAGATATTTTTTGGAATTGCAAAAAATTCAGAAAAGGGCAAAAAATGGTTGGGGATACGGTTTTATTCCACACTGCATATCCTGCACACGGTTTAGACAAGCATAATTAAATGTTCCTACATATATCAATACACACTCCTTGCATTGGCATCCATTGGGACCCATAACTGGCATTTTGCAGCTAAAGCATCATGATATGCACCCTTTGGCACAGTCAGAAGTAACAATTACTGCACAGTCGGGGATTAATTCCAGTGATGTTAGTTTGGATATCAATTCTCCCATGTGTTTGCCCTCACCAGAGAATATAATCCCAGAGGGGTAGCCATATTAGCTTGTAACTTTAAAAACAATGAGTAGTCCTGTGGCACCTTTGACACTAACAAAAATATATACTATTATGAGCTTTCGTGGGCAAAACCCACTTTATCAGATGATGAGCTGGAGTAGAAATAACAGAAACCAAGTTATTTATAACAGAAAAAAAAGAGTAGCTGTCAATTGTAGGACCAGTGTTAAAGAGGTGAATTACATGGGCTGGAATTGTCTCATACTTAGCTTTGGATATAAAAATGCAGTGTTAAAGGCAGGCGAGAGTGGCTTTATAATGCAACATCCAGTTAATGTCTTTGTTCAAGCCCAGGGAGGTGTCAGATTTGCAGATGAATACCAATTCTGCACACTCTCTCTGTAAATGGCTGGTGAAATTTCTTGTAGAAGAATGGCTACTTTTAAATCTATGGCATGTAAACTGGACAGTCTCTACGACAAATGATAAATGGACACAAATCAGACATCAGAAATGGTAACACACATAAACCTGTAGAACATTTTAACCTGCTTGGGCACTCAGTCCTGGATTTAAAAGTAGCCATTCTATATTTTTGAAAAGGAATTTGGGAAATAAACTCTATCACATTATATTGTGTATAGTGCTTTATATAAGCTGTAGCAGCGCATTTAACTCTTTCACATATCAAAAATACCTGACAAGTAGTTAGCTTACTGAATCTTAAATTTTGTTTTTAACTGCAAGGCCAACAAAATTCAGATGCATGTCATCACATGAACAGCAGAAGCAGAAGAGTATGATCTTCAACAGAAGTTTCACCTTGCATTTTCTAATAGCACAGTAGTCCAAAGTCAGAATATTTTCCACATTTAGTACCTCTTCTTTAGTTTCTAATTATTTTCAAGTTAATTTTTTTTAATGTTTCAAAATTCAGCTTGGTAAACATCATTTTCAGATTCAGCACATTCATATTAAGAAGGCAAACACGTTTACTAACTTTTCCACAGAAATTCTTTCTGTTTCGTTGATATAGCCTTGTCTAGCAATTTGGCCTGCTCTTTAGTTCACATGGATGCTGAGTCAGGTGAAAAGCTTTAACAAAAGAAGCATGTTCTCTTTTTGGTTAAGGTAATGGACTGGGTCTCGGGAGAGCTGAGTTCTAGTCCTGGCTGTGCTACACACTTCCCATATGATGATGGGCAATGGTATATTTCAATGAATGTGCATAAGAGGGTCAAATGAAGTTTGCACAGGCAACGTTAAGTGTCCATAGGCTTCCCTGAAATCACTGCTGGCTTCCTTTGAAGTCACTACCAACTGGTAGTGTTTATAACAGTTAGTAGGAAGCTCTAAACTCTGTCAAGATTTGCACAAAAGGAGTCCCAGGATGAATGAGCCAACAACCAGCTTCCTGAAATCTGCTCTCTCACGCCTGGTCTATGCTAGACCAGGCAGATAGGCTTACCATAAGCCTATCTGTGGTGGCATCTACACAGCAGGAGGCCAATGGGAGCACACACTCTCAACTTCCCTTACTCCTCGCAGGAGGAGGAGTACTGGATGCTGGTGGGGGTTTCCCTCAGTGTTAGATTTAGCAGGTCTATCGTAGACCCATTAAATCAAATGCTAGAATATCAGCCTCCAGAGCATCGATCTTCTCGTAAGTATAGACATGCCCTCATTGCACTCACCAGAAATTTGGTGAAGCCCAGGCTCAGAACGTTTTACTGATTATACTCTGGTCCCAATCTTGCAATGTGAACCACATGGCCATGGGATTTGTGCTCACATGTCACATTGCAGGATTGGTGCACATGTGTTTCAACTTTAATGTTAAATAGCAACTTAAGGTTAATGAAAATAGAGATGGTTTATTTGCAGGATGGATAGGTAGGGGAAAAAAACCAAACACCTCCCCCCAAATACTGAAAACTCACCAAATTTGGCATGAAAATGTACTAAGACACAGCTTGGGAGCTTTGATAGCTCTCTGGTTCTCCCTGCTCTGTGAAGCTTAAATAACCTTTTATGCCTTGCCTTCAATGCTTTTGTAAAAAGTGGTTTACGGTAGGATAACTAAGGGTATGTCTACACTACAGCACTAATTCGAACTAACTTAATTCGAATTAGTTAATTTGAACTAAGCTAATTCGAATTAGTGCATCTAGACCTAAAAACTAATTCGAATTAGCGTTTTGCTAATTTGAAATAGCATGTCCACATTAAGTGGACCCTGAACCGAAGTTAAGGCTGGCCGGAACCAGTGCCGGCAGGGCATCAGGTTAGGACTTAGAGTGTGGAGCTGCTGCCTCAGGCTAGCCGAGGGCTGTGCTTAAAGGGACCCGACCCCTCATCTCGGACAGACAGTTCTCAGGTTTCTCTGCTTGCTGGTCTACCTCGCTGAGGGACAGCAAAGCATTTGTGTCTTGGAGTGCTCTGCTTGCCCTCACTCGGGGCACCACGGCACTCTGCAACATGGAACCAGATCTGCCCCCGGGAACTCTGCTGCATCTCGTGGACACGTTGCCAGCAGCCTGGCTGCACTCTCTGCAGGCTGCCATCCGGGAGGACCATTGAGGGGATGTCAGGATACAGGGGGCCCTGCGGGAGAGCCTCCACCCTGAGGAGCGCTAACAGTCTCCCCGGTCTGCCCCACCGTGGGCTTGTGCCCCATTCCTCCCTCTCTTCCTTCCACTTCCCTAGCCCCCCCTTCCTAATGTCAAATAAAAGACACGTATTTTCAAAAATAACAACTCTCTTTATTCAACACAACTGGGGAGGGGGAATGAAACTGTGGGGAGACGGGGGAAAGGAGGCGGGAGAGGGTGGGAGAGAGGAGAAAACTGGGAGGAGGAGGGAGCTGGAAGGGAAGCAAGGGAAGAAGGGGAGGAAACTCAGGGATCAGGGGTGGGGTCTCGCCGGGCCAACCGCCTCCCAGCACGGCGAGGGAGGGGGCCTCGTGTCCCGGGGATGGGGTGGAGGTGCGGAGGTTGAGGTGGGGTGTGGACATTGAGGAGGAGGTGTGGGGTTGAGGAGGAAGATGTGGGAGGGGGCAGGAGTGGGAGGAGGGACAGTTGTTGGGGGGGGCGCAGGACCGGCACAGGGCACCATGCTCTGCAGCAGGGACTGCAGGTTTGCGTTTCTGGCTTGGTCCTCAGCCAGCTGCTCCCGGCGGAGCTGCAGGTCTGCCCACATCCAGGCTTCCATGGTGCGGTGCAGGGCTCGCAGGGACCCCAGGTGCTGGTCCCAGTACTCCTGCTCCGTGGTGGTGGTCCGGAGCAGGCCGCGGGTGCGGGAGCATGTCCCAGGTGGGGTGGTGCGCCCTGCACGAGCAGCTGGTGCAGCTGTAGAGAAAGAAGAGAAGTGGTCAGTTCTCCCTGGGGACACAGTGGATGATGCCCAGCTCCCTTCCTCCCCGTGCCCTCGACGTGAGGGCGACCATGCCCTGCACCGTCAGAGCCGTTGTGCTTGTACAGAGGCCATGGTCAGGATGTCTGGCTCTCCCCGGGACTGGGAGCTGCCCCAAGACCGCACCCATGTCCCTGTGCCGTGTATAGTGTGGCTGGGGCGGGGAGATGTCCCCTGCCTCTGTGTAGAGGGGGCGTGTGAAGGGAGAGCATCCTGCTGGGTTCTGCCCCGGGGTCGGGAGCATGTCAGGTATCTTCACACACGCATGTGCCTATTGGGCCACGGCCCCTGGGTGTCACGCAGCTGGAGCCACCTGCCCAAGGGTGGCATGGCATGTGCTCGCACGTGCACAGGTGGCTGCATGATCCGTGGGAGGCATGGCCCACGCGCGCAGTCCCTGGTCTCCCTTCCTGCCTCCCCCCCGGGCAGGGGACACTTACCCGGTACGGCCTCCCCAGACGACCCTGCCGACTCCGGTGCTGGAACTGCTTGCGGTGGCCCCTCCGGTGCGCCCGGGTCAGGGCCCTCCGGTCCCGGCTCGCTGCCTCCCGGGCTGGCGTGGACCGCCCTGCCCCCCAAGAGTCGGTCGAGGGCGGGGAAGTAGGGGCAGATGGCAGCCCCTGCTGCGGCGCTGCCCCTGGTGGCCCTGGCATACGCCTGCCGCAGCTGTTTCACTTTCAGGCGCACCTGCTCTTGGGTGCGCCTGTGTCCCTTTTGGGCCATGGCGGCCGCTATGCAGCCATAGACGGCTGCGTTCTTCCACCTAGTGCGGAGATCATGGAGGTTGGGGGCCTGCCCCCAAACCTCAATGAGGTCCATGACCTCCGCACTAGTCCAGGAGGGCACGCCCCGTCTACGGTCCCTGGCTGGCCCCTGGGTGCTGGGGGACTGGGCGGGGGACGGCTGGCTGTCACTGGCTCCCTGGCTCATCGTGGGGCCACTGGGTCAGGGGCAGAGACTGCTGGCAGCGCTGTCTCTGGCAAGTGCTGTCTGGCCAGAGTCTACCCCTTTAAGGATCCCGGGGATGGGGGAGAGGAAGGAGTTTTCCTGGTTTGGCCCAGAGTGGCCACCAGGGGGAACCTGGGAAGGGCTAGCCTCCAGCTAGTTCGAATTAAGTGGCTACACAGCCCTTAATTCGAACTACTTAATTTGAACTAGGTGTTAGTCCTCGTAGAATGAGGTTTACCTAGTTCGAATTAAGCGCCCCGCTAGTTCGATTTAAATTCGAACTAGCGGTTTGTATGTGTAGCCCCTATTAAAGTTAATTCGAACTAACGGCTGTTAGTTCGAATTAACTTTGTAGTGTAGACATACCCTAAGATGTTAGCCACCCCACTATAAAACCCCAGTGAGACACTGAAGTGTAGTTTTGCCATGAGACAAATGAGTAAGGTCAAGTGCCATTCATAGTGTTGACCTCTGCTAGCTACTTCACAGTAAAAACTACCCATGCATTTTGTCCATAAGGATTTTACCGGTAGAGAAGTGAGTGCGTCACTTACCTAATTGTGTAAGGCTTAAAAAAATAAAATAAACACCCTCCCATTAACTTCATCAGAGGCAGGATCTCATCTAAGAACTCTATGGGCTTCTTCCAACATCAATCTTCAACAAAGTACTAGGAACTAAGCAGGGTCTCCAGCAACATCTAGTTCACAGTGTCCTGCAAAGGTTTGAAATTTGGAAAGGCTGTTCCACTCCCAGTGGCTTTAATTGCTCTGTGGAGCAAAGAATCTCAACAGGGCTTGTTTTTCCCCACGTCTCCTTGTCCTGTATTTACTAAATAAAGGATATCTGGGGCTATACACACTTTACAAGATATACATTGTCTTGAAAGGCACATGCTGAATTCTGCACAGCCCTAGAAGGACATTTGTGGCCAATCCACATCTCTCAGTCTAAATTAACAGAATTTTTTCAACATTTTGACTATAACACTGTAGCTATAGAATCTTACATTATCTACGTCTACACTGGCAGCTTCTTGCACAAGAACAGCCGTTCTTCTGCAAAAACTTGCAGGCTGTCTACACTGCACGAGCGTTCTTCCAGAAGTAAATTTACAGTATAGCGTTGTAAAACAGAGCTTCTTCCAGAAGAGTTATTCCTCTCCCCACGAGGAGAGCACAAGAGCTCTTCCAGAAGAGGCCAGTGTAGACAGGCAACATGAATTTCTTGCACTAGAAGCCCCTATGGTTAAAATGGCCATCAGAGAGCGTCTACACTGCCCTGGATGCTCTTGCGCAAAAGCACATCACTTGCGCAAAAGCACATGGCAGTGTAGACGCTCTCTTGTAGAAGAGTTTTTGCATAAGATCTCTTCCGCAAAAGAGTTCTTGCGCAAGAAGCTGCCAATGTAGATGTAGCCTATTTGTTTTTCATTACCTCATTTAAACTTATCAGTATCTATTTTGAATACATTATTGATTGTCATGTGCCACTTCTACAATCTGTTCACGTCTTCCATTGATTCTGGATTCATTGATATTCATGATAAAACCAAAGTCCCAGTAGAGGCACTTGAACAGCACAGTTTTAAAAGAAACCACATCTCAACATAAATAAAATGAAGAATTTCAGCATAACTACAATAATCTGCATGTTCCCTGTTAATAACATTTTATCCTTATCCATTTTGTCTTGACAAAAAACACATTATTTCTTATATTTATAGCTGCATCGTTTCCCTCCCCTTTGTACTGCTGGTCCTTAGAGGCATATAGTAATGTCTATATTCTAACCACATCTTATTAAGGGTCAAATCACATTTATAGATTCCAGCGCCAGAAACAACCATTGTGATCACTTAGTCTGACCTCAGGCTGTAGAAACATCCTCAACAATATTTACAGCTTATCATTTAGGTATGTATAATAGCATGAAAATAATCAGTGATGTCAGGGCAAAAGTCATAATCTTCACACTTTTATGCCATTCAGTTGAAAACCGGGAACAAAAGAATTACCTGCTTGTTGAAAAGACAAGAGACATTAATTTTCCTTATATAGATTCTTGGGGCTGTCAGAGCTGGCTTTGATGATCCAAATAATGGAAGCTTACAGAAGTGAGACAAGAATCTTTCTGACCTTGAGTTACCTCAATATCAGTGATTTTTTTTTGTAATATCAAACTGGAATGCACAAAAATGCACCCATTCTTACAAAATAATGTTGCATACTTGTCACAGTGACTTTTCAGATGAATAGCAAGTTTGGTACAGCCCTAATGTGCTTACAAGTTGGTATGAGGTTCTGCATTTGTGTGTCAGTAAATTTTCATTCCCCATTTAGTGAGTTTTCAATATCTGGGGAGAGGAGTTGTTTTGTTTTTTCCCCCTACCTGTCTAGCCTGTAAACATTGCCTGGAATCTGTAAGATGAGCTGGGTTCTTTCTGCTTATATATTATCACTGATAATAAGGACTCTGCTGGTCAAATTATAGTGTTAGCTTTGTTTGTATAAACCTATTACTTCCAATGGTGTAGCAAAGCTGTAAGGGCTTAACTCAAATGTGAGTTACACAGATAGCGCTTACAATGGATCAGGTAATTAACAATTTAGTTGAGAATGGGTATGCCAGAAAAGATCCTGTTTTATTCTGCCTGAGCTATGTTGATTCTGGTTGGCCAAAAATAGAAAAGAGGAAATAATATGGCAACAAAAAATGCCATTTCTTTTGCACAGTCACTTTTCAAAGTAGAACAACACCTTAAATTGTTAATACATGCCAGTAAACACTTGTGGTATCTGAAGAGTATATTGATTATTTAATTTGTTGAACATAATTACACTATATATTGATTTATTACAATATGCCTTTCTTGTCATGAACTATCCATAATTCTTATTTACTGTTCACAATTATTCACAGTAAAGTTAGTACTCTGTAAATTACTCCTCAATCTGGCAAGTTTTTGTAAGCAACATGGGAATTGAGGGATGAACTTTGTTTGCAGCAGCATTTCCTGAATTATTGAAACAATTTTGATCTACGCATTTATGTATTTCTAGTATCCCGAAAGTATCCCGAAATAGCAACGTTGTGTCTTTAAACTCTCCTGCTATTTCCCGAAATAGCAGGTACGCTATTCTCACATCCCTGTAACCCTTGTTCCATGAGGGTAAAGGGATTTGTCAGAATAGTGCCTTATTTTGAAATTTGGTGCTGTCTATACAGTGCCAAATTTCAAAATAAGCTCTTTCAACCAGACTTGGAATAAGCTACGCAATTTGCATATTGCAAATTGTGTAGCTTATTCCGACAGAAGGGTGCTGTCTAGATGCACCCTAATGTTCAAGGAGCAAAAGACAGGCATCAGCAGAAAGCTCTTTTAGCTGACAATTCATTTCATTCAGTTTGGTATCATTCAGGTAATTGTTTCCCGCTCTCTCTCAGATACAAAGTTTATTTAGGCAAGCCCATAGACCCAATTTCCTGCCATTTCTTGATGCCAGCAGCATAAAGGGAAGAAAACTTGGGGTTGTTTTTTTTTCCTGAATGGACTGGAGCATATTGTCTGACTCTGAACTGAAGTTTGCTGTTTTTCCACCAAAAATTATTTCATCTTTCTATATTAAAGCACAATGAAGATTTTTTTACAGTTACTTGATCTGGCTCCACTAAAACTCCAGCATGGCTTCCCTGAAGTGTGTGGATAGAGACTATGTTGTCAGAGAAACACTCAAACCTACGTTATCAAGTATGGAAAAAGCCTGAACAGATAAGTAATCCAGGGCATGATTTTACTACCACGGTTCTCTCAGCAAAATTCTGTCCAAACTAGTTAGCCCAATCATACCAGATTGGCAGCATGGGTCAGTGTTTTACACTCCCGGGTTTATAGTGTGGTCAGGGTCTTACATTGCCAGTTCCGCAATGATGTCAGAATCTTACACTGGTCTCCCATTCTGTCAGTATAACACTTGACGGCATGCGTGTTAGGAAGATGGTAACTAAGAAGCAGTTCAATAGTCATAGAGAACTTAGAGACAGATTGTCTGGCCAAGTTCATCCTAGTATCTCCAATGGACATTGTGTCTACCTTGGGAACAGTGCCTCCCAGGACTGCTAATAAGGCAATGCAGCTGTACACCCCCTGAGTTAAGTGCTCTTTGATTTCCAGACCTTGAATCTATTAAATAAAGTTGTGTATATATTTTTTTCCTTTTAAGCATCTGGAACAATATGGTAAAGACAAATAACGATAGGTATAAGCAGATGTCTGGAAACTGAGGATCATTGACATGAATTTACAGCAGAACTAATTGCCTGGGCAGATCTTCAGTGAAGCCTGTAATTGTATATGTTTTAAATGTGAGATCCATCTACTACAAAAATCTGATATGAAAATACTCAATATAAACAAAGGGCCAATACTGCATTCCTTATGAACTCTAGGATCAGGCCCTTCCTTTTTTCTCTCTCTCTAACAGTCAGCATGGTCCCACAAAATGAGGAAGATACTATTTTTCTTTCACTGAAGTCCTGACACATTGCAGTGACTATATTCATCCCTAATTATACAATGGATCTGCAGATTCTTTACTGGTACGTGATAAGAAGAGGAAATACTTATTTTCCAAACTTAATTGAAAGAGGAAGTTACTTTAACTGCTGACTTCTCCATTTGCTTATTTGACCATGACCATATGCATGCCCCATTATCAATGGGAACACATTCCTGTAACTAATTTCCTCAGTGTGCAGACATTACCCTTTTTCTGAACATCTTTGATAAACCAAGCAAATACGACACACTACATAGCCACAAAAAACATAAGTCAGTGTAATGTAACTTTGATGGGTAGCCAATCCTTTTTGTGTGTTAGAAATTCAGTGTTAAGTAGTGATGACAGATTTATTTTACGGTATACAACACAAAGGAATTACTCTGCTTCAGTGCTATTCAGTGGCAATTACTCTGCTACAGAGGTGAGTGATTTAAATGGGGAAAGGCATATGCATCATGGTATGCTAACAAATAAGACAAGGCTACTTTTAAATAGTTAATGTCTTAAGAATTGTCATGCCAGTACATCCAGTGAAGAGACATTCCCATAGTTCCAGAACATAAAACTAATAATGGGTCTGTTTGTGTGGTTTTAAAGCTGTAATTGTTGAATTATGTCTTATTTTCAACTCTTGGATGTCTGCAATCCAGCATGGTATTTATATTTTGTGGAGGAATCTGTCATATTTTTTCACCAATTCATTTTTCCAATATAGAATAAAACAACAAGGCAAACTGATGTTTTCATAAAATGTAAGGATGGGTCTGTCTATACAGCAGCCTGAATTGAAATTGCTACATATCTAGCAAAGTTTGCCAGTGCACTTCACACTTTCCATGCTGTGTGTCTTTCTGATCCATTAGAAAAAGACTCCGTATTTACTTCCACATGGAGTCTCCTTCAGTGAGTAAAGCCCCTTTCCTGCACTGCTCTTTCTAATGACACTATAAAACGATCAATGTTTCAAAACTAAGGGGAAAACACACCTAGGCCATGCAAACACACATGCTTAATCTTTGCATTGTCAGTGGTTCCACTGACGCTTATTTGTAATTGAAGACAATGGAGCTACCATCAACATGTAAAGTTAAGTATGTGTATGAACATTTGAAGGGTGTAAAGTGACATGTTGCTATATAAAAGGCATAGATTTGAAAGAAGAAAAAAGTCTGTTCCTTTATTTCCCTCTAATACAGGTTGTTACCCTCATGTACTTCCTCCTCACAAAAGTTTTAGCATGCGGATCAGATCTTTATATTTATTAAAAATGACTTGTATAGCACTATGTCTACTCAGCGCTTTAAAAAGCATAGCGCAAGATATGCAGCCTATTTGGAAGAGATGACTGTCTAACACATGTCCCCCAGGTGGTCATTCAGTACAAAGTCACCCATAGAAGTCATATCAACAACTTTGAAAATCAAATCTATTTTACAGGAAAGACTTATGATTCAACTTGCTACTATATGTCCTTAATTAATGCTTAAGAAAAAGAGGATAAAAAGTTGTGCACATTTATAATGGAGATACTCTGTGGCAAAAATATCACTTCTAGGTCTTTTCCTAAGACCTATCCAAAATACTTCATTCATTCATTCATTCATTCATTCATTCATATCAGAACACCCGTTTATAATAAATTTAGGAGAGCATAGTAAGTTTTAGAACTGAGGCAAGAAAATGGGCATCATACATGTATTCTATATGTTAATTTAGATTTTTTTTTTAATAACAATTATTTAATTGCATTTTTAAAGACTTTCTAACATTCTGGAAACTGATATACAAAAATCGCTGTGTTTATATTCTGGTAGCCAAAAGGGATGTGTGTCCTCAGTAGGGAGAATCCGGGAATTCTATTCACTTAAGCAAACTGGCTATAGTATGTGATTTATCCACTACAGCTTTGACTGGAAAAAATGAAATGACCATGAAGGAGCAATTGGATTTAGTGAGGCATCGTTTCAATTTATAATAAATATGTGTGTGTTATTAACACATAAGCATGTTTTCTCAGGTTTGCAAAGTTTTATGTCTTACAAATCTAAATATAACCAGCACTAGTGGTCATTCCCCTCCCAGAGCTGGGAAGAGAACCCAAGAGTCCGGTTTCCCAGCTTCCCTGATTCAAGCACCAGGGCCATGAAGGGAAAGGGTATAAGCTTTTTAGCTTCCATTCTTTGTGCTTGTAGTAAACAGACCAATTATAATGCAGGTTGCACCTCTATAAACCAGAACTCTCTAGTCCAGCAACATCCGTGCTATGGCAGGACCATGAATGTTCCAGGATCAGAGAGTCCTGGTGCGATGCAGGGAGGGGCACAGTATGGGGGGGAGCTGTGAAGCCTGGCATGTGACTCAGCTGGGCTGTGGGGCAAAGGGAGAGATGGGAGGAGCCTGGGGGCAGGGCAGAGGGAGGGACTGGCAGCAGGCAAGCCAAAAAAGGGTGCCTAACCAGGGAGGTCCAACCTGTAGTTCCTCACTTAGTGGAACACAGAAACTGTCCCAACCTAACACACTTATGAAATCATCCTACACTGGAAAGAGAAAGGCAGAGAGGGGTCAGGCCAGCTCTGGAGGAGCATGTTGTACTATACAAAGGGATGCTGCATTGTGTAGAATCATAGAATCATAGAATACTAGGACTGGAAGGGACCTCGAGAGGTCATCGAGTCCAGTCCCCTGCCCTCATGGCAGGACCAAATACTATCTAGACCATCCCTGATAGACATTTATCTAACCTACTCTTAAATATCTCCAGAGATGGAGATTCCACAACCTCCCTGGCAATTTATTCCAGTGTCTGACTACCCTGACAGTTAGGAACTTTTTCCTAATGTCCAACCTACACCTCCCTTGCTGCAGTTTAAGCCCATTGCTTCTTGTTCTATCCTCAGAGGCCAAGATGAACAAGTTTCCTCCCTCCTCCTTATGACACCCTTTTACATATCTAAAAACTGCTATCATGTCCCCCCTCAATCTTCTCTTTTCTAAACTAAACAAACCCAATTCCTTCAGTCTTCCCTCATAGGTCATGTTCTCTAGACCTTTAATCATTCTTGTTGCTCTTCTCTGGACCCTCTCCAATTCCTCCACATCTTTCTTGAAATGCGGTGCCCAGAACTGGACACAATACTCCAACTGAGGCCTAACCAGCGCAGAGTAGAGCGGAAGAATGACTTCTCGTGTCTTGCTCACAACACACCTGTTAATGCATCCCAGAATCATGTTTGCTTTCTTTGCAACAGCATCACACTGCTGACTCATATTCAACTTGTGGTCCACTATAACCCCTAGATCCCTTTCTGCCTTACTCCTTCCCAGACAGTCGCTTCCCATTCTGTATGTATGAAACTGATTGTTCCTTCCTAAGTGGAGCACTTTGCATTTGTCTTTATTAAACTTCATCCTATTTACCTCAGACCATTTCTCCAATTTGTCCAGGTCGTTTTGAATTATTACCCTATCCTCCAGATTAGTCGCAACCCTCCCAGCTTGGTATCATCTGCAAACTTAATAAGCGTATTTTCTATACCAATATCTAAATCGTTGATGAAGATATTGAACAGAGCCGGTCCCAAAACAGATCCTCATGGAACCCCACTTGTTATGCCTTTCCAGCAGGATTGTGAACCATTAATAACTACTCTGAATACGGTTATCCAGCCAGTTATGCACCCACCTTATAGTAGCCCCATCTAAGTTGTATTTACCTAGTTTATTGATAAGAATATCATGAGACCGTATCAAATGCCTTACTAAAGTCTAGGTATACCACATCCACCGCTTCTCCCTTATCCACAAGACTCAAGTTATCCTATTAAAGAAAGCTATCAGATTGGTTTGACATGATTTGTTCTTTACAAATCCATGCTGGCTGTTCCCTATCACCTTGCCACATTCCAAGTGTTTACAGATGATTTTTAATTACTTGCTCCATTATCTTCCTGGCACAGAAGTTAAACTAACTGGTCTGTAGTTTCCTGGGTTGTTCTTATTTCCTTTTATAAATGGGTACTATATTTGCCCTTTCCAGTCCTCTGGAATCTCTCCTGTCTCCCATGATTTTCCAAAGATGATAGCTAGAGGCTCAGATACCTCCTCTATCAGCTCCTTGAGTATTCTAGGATGCATTTCATCAGGCCCTGGTGACTTGCAGGCATCTAACTTTTCTAGGTGATTTTTGACTTGTTCTTTTTATTTTACCTTCTAAAACTACTCCTTCGCACTAGCATTCACTATGTTAGGCATTCCTACAGACTTCTCGGTGAAGACCAAACAAAGAAGTCATTGAGCATCTCTGCCATTTCCAAGTTTCCTGTTACTGTTTCTCCTCCTCACTGACCAGTGGGCCTACCCTCTCCTTGGTCTTCCTCTTGCTTCTAATGTATTTATAAAAAGTCTTCTTGTTTCCTTTATTCCGTAGCTAGTTTGAGCTCATTCTGTGCCTTTGCCTTTCTAATCTTGCCTCTGCATTCCTGTGCTGTTTGCCTATATTCATCCTTTGTAATTTGTCCTACTTTCCATTTTTTATATGACTCCTTTTTATTTTTAGATCATGCAAGATCTCGTGGTTAAGCCAAGGCGGTCTTTTGCCGTATTTTCTATCTTTCCGACACATCGAATAGCTTGCTTTTGGGCCCTTAACAATGTCCCTTTGAAGAACTGCCAACTCTCCTCAGTTGTTTTTCCTCAGTCTCGATTCCCATGGGACCTTACCTATCAGCTCTCTGAGCTTACCAAAATCCGCCTTCCTGAAATCCATTGTCTTTATTTTGCTGTTCTCCTTCTACCCTTCCTTAGAATTGTGAACTCTATGATTTCATGATCACTTTCACCCAAGCTGCCTTCCACTTTCAAATTCTCAACCAGTTCCTCCCTATTTGTTAGGATCAAATCTAGAACAGCTTCCCCCCTGGTAGCTTTTTCAACCTTCCGAAATAAAAAGTTATCTCCAATGTAGTCCAAAGCTACTCCGGTGTAGCTTTTTGTGGCATGCTTTTTGTGTAGCAAGGAGCTGGGGATCAGGGTTGGCCTTACCATGAGGTGAACTGAGGCGGCCGCCTCAGATGCCAGACTGTGCGGGGGGGGGGGGGCGCCACTAGGACCCAGACTATAGAAAATTGTGTCTGCTGCTTGTGCATATGTATTCTCTTTGCTCTAGATGCACAGAGATGGTGGAGTGCTGTGCTGGAGGAAGGAGGGCACAAGAGACATAACAGGTAGGCAGGAGAAAAGGTGTCATGGGGGCGTCATTTGAGCTCCCCGCCTCAGTTGCCAAAATGTTGTGGGCCGGCCCTGCTGGGGATGACTCTCACCCTAAGGCTACTGAGTGAACATTAAGATATGAGTGCTACTGATCTACTAGAAAGAAAAATGGGTCCCCGGAGAGTGATATATTTCACTTGTAGATCACTGCGGTAAAACACGTGCGATTTTTACAGGTTCCTGCTATCTCCATTCTTCTCTTTGAAAGAGAGAAATCTGTGTAACTGTCAGCCACTTAAAGTTATGGCAGATCCTTGCATGCTTTGGCTCCCTGTTCTCCAAGCAGTTCAGCACAGTCATCCATTGTATTCAAACACTAGACTGGACTTCCCATTTTGACACTATAGATCATGCATTGGAAATCAACTTTGTAGATTCTTTGGCACATCACTGCCTATTTTTGTGCCTTACATTTCATGAGAATTTTGTACTTACCATATGGCAGCTGCGTGTCACCAAATTGTGCAAAAAAGTCACTACAAATTGAATATTGGTTCCCCCTCCCTCCCATCAGAAAAAGAAGGAAAACCAAATAGATTCTTCTTTCACCTGTGAACAAAATCTGAATGAAATCTCAATTATCTATGGTCTGCTAATCTGCACACACGGTAATTTGTTTTTTTTTTAAATGGCTGTCAGCAACCACTCCTCAGAAAACAGGCCCTAGTGGAGTGGTATAGGGTGGTCTCGCTTCATTAAGTCATTGGGCCAAATCCTCAGAAGGGCAATTCCAGGGGATTAAGGCAAAGGACTGTGGTTAAGGTTCCCAAGCCCTGTGTAATTCAACACTGATCCCAGTCTACCTTTAAGGACAGTTTTGAATTAAGTGGCTGGGTGCAGTTATCAAGGGGTTATCCCTCCCTTGATGAGTTCTGCCTATTGAGGACTCCTATGTTACAACTGCTGTTCGCCCCTGTTGCACTAGTAATCTAGTAAATGCAGAATTGAGCTCTTCTCTGGTAAGCCACAGGAGAAAATGCCTCCATGCAACTCTGCCTACATGTCTCCCCCTTTTCTTGTCCCTTCTATGAACCTTGTGTTGATCGTACCGAATGGATCATACTGAGGGTAGTAGAGGGAGAAATTTGCAGGCAAAGTTGTTTGAGAAGCAGAGCTTCACAGACATCTGCTCCATCTGGAGATCCTTTGATGTAAATCTGGTGTATCTCTATTGACTCAAGAAAGCCATTATGGATTTATACCAGTGTGAGCAAGACCAGTACTTGACCTATAGTGGAGGCCAGAATATACAGTGTATTAATATTAAATACATTAATAATTCATTCAAAACACATCAAGGAATATATCTGCCCCAAGATGTCTACACTTAGGGCCAAATTCTGTAGCCTTTGTTTAGCAAAATTCTCTTTGAAGTCAGTGGGAGTTCTGCTTGACTAAGGACTGAAGTATTTGACCTTTAGTGAAATATGCATGTAATGTAGTCATAGACAGATACAGAAGGAAACTGAAGTCTAAAACTTGCAGCTGTTAAGTAGCTTTAATAACTAGTAGCTGAAGCCTTTCTAGGTTATTTTAAAGCATTTTTCTTGCACATCAAATTCATTCTAAACTGGCTGGAACATCCACTTTAGTGCCTATTGTAAAAAAATTAGATCTACAATAGAATTTCATATCCAGAGGGCACACAGTATATTTTAAAGGATTTACAAATGTCAAGGTCATTTTCTCTTTTTATTTATCAAAGTCAGTTTGGAAAGTGGAACACATTTTCCTGGAGGAATTGTAGCTTTTTTTTTCAACTGAATTTCTGAATTAAGATTTGCCTTTGTTACAAAATTCTTTAATAAATTGTTGAGAGCAGAAGCATCAGTCAAGAGCTTGTTGGTTTGTGCTATGTCAGTTTAAAGTATTTTTTTCTTGATAGGAATGAAGTTTAGACTGTAAAACACTTTTAAGCACAGTGCAATAAAGTCAACTGCACACGCAAATTAAATAAATAAACTCAATGATGATCTGACCTTCCTCACACAGTTGTATGATCAGGAACTACAATAATGTAAGGCTACTTTTACAAGAGGAAATACATACTGTATGGCCTGATCATTCAGCACAAGTTTACTTTTCTTTGTCTAAATTGTATCACCCATGAGTTTATTCATTTCATGTATGCTTGAAATGCTATTTAAGGACTGATTTTTGTGTTCAAGTAAAAAAATGCCTTCCCTTGATTTAGAAAAATATCATATATCCAAGGAACACGCCCTTTTAAGGCTGCATCCCAATGTTGTGCAGATGACAACATCCTAAAGCAAAAGAACTAATTTAATCTAATATCTATCTCATGTCAAATGACCCTAAATTCTACCTGTTTTCAGCTCCATTGGCATATTAAAGGGGCAGAAAAGTACTGCATTAAAGAATGAAGAGAATTCCATATTGTATTAAATGATCCATTTATCTCACACAATAAAAGATTAAAGGGATAATGCATTCCAAAGCCATCAACTGAGTCTCGGCGACTGGGTATAACTTTGCATCTGTAATTCGGTGCAGGCACTAAATGATAGACATGCTTAACAGCATCCATAATTTGTATTCATTTTGAAGCCTAGCTACCTGTTTTGCAGTCAAAATATTGGTTTATGTTTTCTTTGAATGTGAAAGAGCCTGAAGAAGAAAACAGCCTGTACATACTCATTGATTAATGCTGTCTGGAAGCATTAACCAGGTCAAGCACCAGACAAGTAAAGTTTTGACAAAAAAAATGAGTGAGCCTTATGTGAATCCCTAAATCACAAAATGAGGCTCTTTAAATTACAGGAATCTCAGGAAGAAAATATTGTGGGAGAACCAGGAAGGGATGAAGACTCTAATGCTATAAGAAACATTAAGAATATGCAACTCTCCGTGGTCAACACTAGGCAGTAGCAAAAATCACTACCAGAAAAAATAAAACCAATCCAGAGGCTGGAAAATTCTGGGATTTTCCATTTATGGAGTTTCTTTTAAATTGATCCATCAAGGGGAAAGATATGCACAGAACTAGCCCTGCAGTTTCCTTTATGGAGGCTGAGGGGGCTGACACTCCTCCACTCCAGTTCATATAGGAATATTGTTATCTGTTCCCCTTCATCAGGGAGCACACAGTTTGCTGCATTCCTCACTCTGGCTGGGAAGCACAGAGAGCAGATGAACTTGAACCTGCCCTAGCCGAAGGACATGCATCCCTCCCCGACTTGGCTGTGCCTGCTGGAGCTGCAGTGACCATGGAGGGGCGCTTCTCACCTGGCCCCAAGCTGCTGCAGTGAGAGAGGGCTGGTATAGTCCTCTCTCCCCGGGGCAGCCTGCAGCCTGAACCCCTCATCCCCAGGCCCACCCCAGAGCAATTATTTAAATGAAGCATGCACATTTTCATTTTATTTAAAAAAAAACAAACTTTAATGGAGTTAAGGACCCAAGCAATTCCAGGAGTTTACATGAAAAACATTTTGTATAATAAAAAGAGTGGAAGATAAAAACAGTGCTGGAGCTTACAAACTTGCATACAAAAGTCAATAACTAGTAAAATCTTAGTCAAAATCAGCCAAATGTAAAACACCTGGACAGACCAAGGAGACGTTTTAGAGAGACAGACTAAAAGATCTTGCTTGACTTGTCTCAGCAGATCATAAAAATAAATAAATGAAAAATGTAAAGGAGCAAATAAGATTGCCAAAGAGATTTTTTTTCTGGACCAAGACTGCAATGACTAATAAATCAGAGGAAAGAACCTTGCAAAAGTAATTTTTGACTAACAACTAATAGATTTTTTTCAAAGCAGGTAGGAAGCTCCTTTAACCTTTTTACTAATGGAAAATAAGCTTAAGCTTATACAAAGTTTAATAAAGAAAGAAAATCCATGCATAGATTCTCTAGTCCAATCTCTAGTACAAATGCATGGTAAAACTCAGTCTAGCATTATTCCCCAAATTAAAGGCTGGGATCTCCAGATTAGTGATGTGAGAGGTTAACCAGTTAACTGGTAAACATCACCTTAATGAGTGATGTTTACCGGTTCCGGTTAACTGGTAGGGGCTGGAGCAGCTCCCCATCTGCTGCAGGCCTGGGCACATCATAGGCAGGAGCTGCTCCGGCTAGGTACCCCCCTTTAATTGGTTAACTGGTTAAACAGAACATTCTGCAATGTTGTGGTAGGTTGAGTTGATTTACTCAAAGCCATAGTACAAAAAAGTTGCTTAAATGGGTAGTGTGAGGCAAGAGGCTGGGTTACCCTTCACTACAGTTATGTTTGTTACTATGTGAAAAATTTGACTAGGTTTGCCACAAACAAAGAATAAATCATCTACTCATTAAACATAAAAATGAGTGGTTTTAAAATAGCCTCTGTAGAATACTGAAAATGTTATACATGAAAGCCTCCTTAGGAGTCACTATCTTATTCAAAAGCAAGTGCCAGTTATGGGAAACCTTCACTTTACAATGTGCACTGAAGACCATTTGTTACTAGTAATGGTATGGCCCAGGTATTCTTCGAGGTGATATTTACTGAACCAAAATATGGCTTTGTTAACTAGTGAGAACATTATAAAAGAGCTGGTTTTGAAAAAAAAAACCTTTTGGATTGTTTGATGACTGCACCCATAGCTCAAAATAAGCTACACAATTTGAGCTACACAAATTGCGTAGCTTATTTTGAGCCAATTTCAAAATAGATTATTGTCTATATCAGTGTTTCTCAACCTCTTTGTATAAATTACTCCTGTTTCAAAAAATAAAAAATTATAAGTACCCCTAGTACCTACAGTTTTCAGACACACAAAATTTTTTCTACCATTGCAACACATTTGTTTAAACAACTTAATCATAGCTGATGAAACTTTTGGGTGGAAAAAGTATAAAAATAATAATGCGCTGTAAAACTTAAAACAAAAATTCAGTTTTCTCCAAATTTCAGTTGTGTTGAAATACCCCCCAGACTTCTCTCAAGTACCCCTAAGGGTACTCGTACTACTGGTTGAGAAACACTGGTCTATATAGCACTTATTTTGAAATAAATCGCTATTCCGAAATGTCCCTTATTACTCATGGAATGAGGTTTACTGGGACGTCAGAATAGCGAGCCCGTTATATTTCAAAATAATGGGCATACTCAAAAGACATGGACTAGTTATTTCAGGATACCTCTGGTATCCCAAAATAGTACTGCAGTGTAGACATGGCCTAGCTGATTTGGTATAAATTAAATGGAAGAAAAGTTGGTAATCATGGCTTTCCATTTCAAAAACCAGATTTTTTTTTAAGAAATTAGGGCAAGGTCTACACTGTAAAGATAAATTGGAAAAAGATACACAATTTGTGGTACGCAAATTGTGTATCTTCTCCTACTTTACTGCTGAAACAGGCTTTTCCAAAATTTGGCATGCCTACATGGTGCCAAATTTTGGAAAAAAAGTCCTCTTTCGACACATCCTTTATTCCTCGTAAAACGAGGTTTACAGGGATGGCGAAAAAGCATGTCCGCTTTTTCGAAATTTTTTCCAAGAAAACAGACGTGTTCCATGGACACAGCATTGCTTTTCTGGGATACCTCCGCGGTGTCCCAGAAAAGCAGTGCAGTCTAGACATAGCCTAAGGGATTTAGTTAGTGATTTTAGCTGGACTTGATAACTCAGAAATTTTAATGTAGGGTATGCCTAAATTTTCATCCCACGCATATGAGAAAAAGACACCTAGGAAAGGGCTCCAGAACTAACTGGGCCTAAGAAAAAAAAAAAGAAAATACATCCATACCTCAAAAAAGGCTATTAGGAATAATTAGAAAATCTTCAAGGAATAGAAAAAGAGAATGACCAGCTGTTTGGAGGTTAGAAAGAGTAGGGATAAAATGTGAATTGTCAAAAGACTAGGTGAGTTAAAACTTGCAAAGGAAATTAAAAAGTAAAAGTTTATGTATCCATATAAATAAAAAGAGAAATGAAGTGGAAGGAAGGGAATGGCACAGAGATTAAACATAATCTAAGTAAGGCATAAATGAATGAACACTAAATGAATACTTTAGTCTTAGCTGTCAATAAGGATGATAATATAGAACAGTGGTTTTCAAACTACGGGTCACAATCCAGTACTGGGTTGTGGAATGTCAGGCACTGGATATGATTGCTGCAGGGTGATCAGGTGACCAGTGGGGATGCTAAGGCAGCTCCTTCCTGTTCTGGCACCACAGACTGCTCTGTGCCCCAGAAGTGGCTGGTAGCAGGCCCATCTCCTAGGTGGAGGGAGAAGAGACCGCACAGAGCTCCCTGCACTGCCCCTGCCCTGAGCACTAGCTCTGCACTCTCATTGGCTACTTCTGGGCATTAAAATAGAGAAGATGGGGAGTAGCACAGGGATTGTACGGTGGACCAGGAATTGGCTGGAGAAAACAGCAATGAAAACAGTGCTGAAAGCAGAAATGTCAGACTGGAGGGAGGTTACCTGTGTAGTTCCCCAAGGATCAACCTTGGGCTAATCTTATTCAATATTCTCATTAATGATCTTGGCACAAAAAGTAGAAATAAGCTAATGAAATTTGCTGATAATACAAAGTTGAAAGACTGTGAATATAGAGGAGGATTAGAATGTTACTTTGGAAGAATTGGATAGCCCTGAAGATAGAAGTAATATAAATGTGATGAATTTAATAGTACAAAGTGTAAAAGTCATGCATTTATGGACTAATAAGAATTTCTGCTATAAGCTGGGGGCTAATCTTTTGCCAGTGACAGAAGAGAAGAAAGACCTACATGCATTAGTCAAATGCAAGATGACTATAACCCAAAAATGTGATTATATTTGGTGTCAGAGGAGGTATTTCCAGGAGAGATGGGAAGATAATAATGGTATTTGTCCAGAGCACTGGCAAGACTTCATTTGCAATACTGTGTACAGTTCTGGTGACCCAGGTCAAGAAGGATTAGTTTGAACTGGAACAAGTACAGGGAAGAGCTACTAGAATGGTCAAGGGAATGTAGTAGACACTATCTTATGAGAAGAGATTAAAAAGCTTGGTTTCTTTAGCTTAGCAAAACAAAAGCAGAGAGGGCTAGGATTGTTCCCTATAAATATTTTTGGGAAGGGGGATAAATATCAGTAAAAGTCTGTAGAGGTAGCCTCAGAGAGAAATCTGGGTAGAGACAATGGTGTTTTTCTATGTGTTTCATATTTGTATATAACTAATCTATATAACGTTGCAGAAAATAAGCAATTTTACCAAATGAGAGAATTTTTTTTTTAAATCTTAAGACATCCAGCATCACACATAGTTAGAGTCAGAGCATCATCTAGTGGTCAGTTATTAAAAATAGAAATTCATCACTGCCTTGCAATTTGTGCAGTCATTTACACCATTGTTAACTGACAGAAAACTTGTTGCAAAATGCTACCAGAGCAGGATAACAAATTGTATCCATCTACACTGGTGTAAATGACTACAAAGAAATACCACATACTTGTGTTGCAGTTATTATCTGCCCTAATATATGTAATGTAAATTGCAATCCTAGTGGAAAAATCCTTATTCCACATGTAGACTTTATTTAGGTAGACCGTAAATGAAAGTCAAATCCTCAAAATTTGGTCCATTATATGCCAAGCAAAACGAAATGTAGCAACCATGATGCTAACTCAGGCAGTGGTTGTCTTTTGTTATATACTTATCCCAATGCCTAGCAACTGGGGCCTTGGGCTATGCTTGTGGCTCCTAGGCACTAGCACAATACAAATGAGTAATAGTAGTAATAAGAACCATTATGCTAACTGTCCTCTAACTTTACCAGTACTAATGCCACTTTGTCACAGTACATTATTAATTTTAATATTCAGCCATATGGGATTCCTACTATGAAAATCTGATTTCCCAGCAGCACTTTCATTTTGACCCTACTCATGGACTGTTATCTTTAAAAATTATAATAATTAAAATAGTTTTTCCTGAGGCTACTAAAACAGCACACTTTTATTGAAATAACCCTAGCTGCCTGATGTTATCTCTCAAGCTGATGGGAGATACATTATGCAAAGATGGATCTATCTTAAAAATGTCCAAAAAAGGAATGACTGGTAATATCTACACCCTTTTTTCCATTTCTCTGTTCTGCACAACTGTTAGTGGAGAAAGGATAATCTAGTGAGTAAGGATAGAGAATCAGGGGATCTGGACTATGATTTTGGGTTTTCTCAGAGAGGACTGTTGCAATCAGAATAACTCTGTCAGGCCCAGAATCTACAAGTACAAAAACAATGTATCATGCTTGTGACGGGATCCCTGAGGTGCAACCTGGGACTCTGGGACTGCTGTGCCTCATTAACTCTCCAGCTGGGACTGTGACTCATGATGTTTTGCTAGCGCAACAGCATCTGGAGGAGTTTGCTGCTTATCACTCAACACAGCCACATGTGGAGCCCCACACCTAGAAAGGTAGCATGAATGCTCCCAGAGCCACTCATGAGTCATACAGAAAAAGGCCCCAGGCAAATAACCTCAGCTCCCAGCCTTGCACCTCGAGAACATACTGCATTGCACTGCTCAAGAACCTTTCTTGAGCAATGCAAATTTATGAATTGGTTCACCACTTCATCATGGGAAAGTGGCTATACACCAGCCTTTATAAATCTGAGCAGGTTTATGAAGCGCTTCAGGCAAACTGCCAGGTAAAGATAAACAGCAAAACAAGTTTCTTGATTACAACAGATATATTTTAAGTGATTGTAAGTGACAGGCAAAAAACGCAGAGCGGTTATCAAAGAAAATAAAACATAAACACGATCAACTCTATTCGACTGGGCAATGTCTAGATTAAGCTTTTTTCTCACCCCACTAGGGTTGCCAGGTGTCCGGTATTGAACTGGACGCTTCGGTATTTTCACCTCCTGTCCGGTAAAAAAATTCAGAAAATACTGGACGCCTAAAATGTCCGGTACTTTCTGATTTTTTTCTCCCGGCCAGGAGGCGAAAATCCCAGGCTGTCCGGCTCAATACAGGGGCAGCCTGGCAACCCTAGTGCTTACCGAGTTCCGCAGGGGAGCTGTCTGGCCTGTGTAGGGAGGCAAGATGGTAGGCGGCTGCTGGTAGCCTGTTAGGGCCAAAAAGCCTCACCACGCATTTCTTAAAGGGGCCACGCTTAACAACTCTTGGAGTCCTTTTTCTTTTTCTTAATAACTCTTTAAAAGTTGGTCATTTTTGTTGTTGGTTACTTAACAAGGTTACTTAAGGGCTGCCTTTGGCTTTGCCCGGGGCTGCCCATCTGAGTGGCAGAGTGCAGGAGTCATTCAGATGGATACACCAGGTCCATGCATGGTAGGTTTAGGGTTGTGGGAGGTACGTTCGCATGCAAGGAGTGACATCCATCATCACTCCTCTCCGGTCAGGACATAATTGCACCCATGACGGCGCAGGGAGAAAGCGGTTTGTTAGGCCGAACAGATTCAGCCGCAGGAGGATCCAACTGTTCTGATCCTGCTGTTCCAAACGTCTAAGACTGAGTCCGGAATCCAGGTGCTGCCATGAGGGTCCCAAGCTGCAAGACATGGTATTGTCCCCGTGACATTCCTCCGGTTACCTTGTACCTACCTTTAGTAGCAGTCAAGCCTGTTTTGTTCTATTTCCTGTGGTGGGGTCCTATCTTATTCCTGTTTATACTTACTTTGTTTACTGTTTAATAAATCCTTGTTAGTTCACCTCTACTGTCTGTCCTAGTCCTTGGGGAAGTCCTAATAACTCCCAATGATAGGTGTGGGTTTGGGGATGGGCTAACACCCTAACTGGATATTGCAATTCATAGTACACAGGTTTCATCTTTGAAACCTGAGCCAGTCTCCCCTGTTGGAGTTCTCAGTCTTCTGGGTGTCCTTGTTGCTTGCAGCATAGGTGAGGGAAGAAGAAAAGGCCAAGCATGGGGCCCCCTGTGTTCTGCTTGCAAGTCCAGGCATGTCCAGTGGGCTTTGCTGAGTCTCCGGGCAAGGATAAGTAATTCCCCTGGCATAGTGTTATGCAAGTGAGTCACTGCATTGGAGCTCTCTTGCTGGATATTGGTAACAGTGATTGTTTGATACCCATGCAGGTACTGGTTATTTTCCTTGCTGTTGTCTCTGGAGAGCTAATATCTGGTCCATTCTCCATTTTTGTTTGTTTCCAGCATGTTTTAGTGAAAACCATACAACACAATCTCCTAACATTATATGCACTAATTATATATATAGTTAGGTAAACAATGATTTTCAGCAGATCCTAACTTTTTCTGATATCTCACGTCATGTTTTATATGCAATATCACAATTATCTAGAAAGAGGAATGTAGCGATTACAGAGTGTTCAACCAAGATACAGAATATCACAGTGCTAGTCTCTCAGGGTATGTCTACACAGCAAAGTTATTTCAAAATAACAGCCGTTATTTCGAAATAACTTTACTAGCATCTACACAGCCAAACCGCTATTTCGAAATTAATTTGAAATAGCGGAGCGTTTATTTCGAACTTGGTAAACCTCATTCCATGAGGAATAACACCAAATTCGAAATAGCTATTTCGAAATTAGTGCTGTGTAGACACTTATATCGAAATAGGAGGCCTCCAGCCTTCCCAGGGTGCCCTGGTGGCCACTCCAGCCTCAACCAAGAACACTCCTCTCCCTCCCTGGAGCCCTTAAAGAGGTTGACTATGTCCACAGTGCCTGTGCCAGCTCCAAGCCTGCCAGCCCAGAGCCAGCAGTCACTGCCCCTCACCCAGTGGCCCCAAAACATGAGCCAGCAAGCCACTGGCAACCAGCCCTCCACTGCTCCCCAGGAACAGTCTGCCAGCTCCCAGGAGCCTGCCAAGGCCCGGAGAAGGCGGGCGCCTTCCTGGTCCAGGGTGGAGATCATGGACCTTATTAAGGTTTGGGGGGGATGACCCCAACGTCCATGATCTCCGCAGTAGATGGAGGAACGTGGCTGTCTATGGCAAGATAGCTGCCAGCCTAGCCACCAAAGGCCACATGCGAACCCAGGAGCAGGTTTGCATGAAAATCAGGTTGGTCTGGCGAGACCCCCCAACCCTGAGCCCTGAGCTTCCACTCCCCCTTCTTCTCCTTGCTTCCCCCTTCCAGCTCCCTCCTCCCAGGTTTCCCCCTCCCCTCTCCCACTCTCTCTTCCCCTCTCCCACCTCCTTTCCCCAGTCTCACCAGAGTTTCATTCCCCGCCTCCCCCCCAGTTTTGTTAAATAAAGAGAGTTTGTGTTCATGAAAATACATGTATTTTATTTGACATCAGGAAGGGAGGTTAGGGGTTAGGGAGGGATAAGTGGAAGGACAAGCGGGAGGAATGAGGCACAAGCCTCCAGTGGGGCAGACCAGGGAGGCTCTTAGTGCTCCTCAGAGTGGAAGCTCTCCCGCAGGGCCTTCTGGATACTGACAGCCCCCCAATGGACCTCCCAGATGGCAGCCTGCAGAAAGTGCAGCCAGGCTCGCAGCAACATGCCCAAGAGAAGCACCAGAGTGCCCAGGGGCAGCTCTGGCTCCATGTTGCAGAGTGCTGTGGTGTCCCAAGTCAGGGCAACCAGAGCATGCAGAGACAAATTGCTTTGCTGTCCTTCATCCAGGAGTGGCCTGAGGCCGGCTGCGGCAGCTGGCGCCCCAGGTGGAATGCACAATCGGCGCCCCTGCCTGCACGGCCGTTAATGGGATGACGTCATCATCGGGCACCCCGGGCGCTCCATAACGTCATCATCGGGCGCCGTGGAAGGCGGCGCCCTAAGCAACGGGCAAGACTACCTACAGTCACGGGCCACCCCTGCCCTCATTGAGGTAGGCAAGCAAGCAGGGAAACCTGAGAACTGGCTGTCCGGGGGGCGGAGTTCCTTTAAGCACAGGCCTCAGATAGCCTCAGGCAGCAGCCACACAAAGTAACTCCTGACCTGATGCCCTGCCGGACCTGGTTCCGGCCGGCCTTCAATGCGATTCAGCGTCCACTCAGTGTGGACGCGCTATTTCGAAATAGCAAAAAGCTATTTCTAAATGCATTTTGTGTGTATATGCGTTATTTCGAAATAAGCTATAAGATATTTCGAAATAATGCTGTCGTGGTAGACATACCCTCAGGGTGCATCTACACTGAGGGCTATAGTCAAGTTAAGATAAGCAACTTCAGCCACTTTGATTGCGCAGCTAAATTCAAAGTACCTTAACTCGACTTTTGGCACTGTCTAAATAGCAGGAAGTTGAAGAAAGAACACTCTTCCTTCGACTTCCCTTACTCCTCATGAAATGAGGGTTACCGAAGTTGGAGTAAGGAGCCCATTATTTTGAAATTATTTTGAAATAACGGGCTTGCCTTGTAGATGCGCACTCTGTTATTTTGAAATAAGTGTGCAGTGTAGACAAAGCCTCAGAAGATAATAGCTCAATACTTCTAGTTTTCTGGTCTGATATAAAGACACAGACTTCTGAGCAGTCCACTAGCTCAATAACTTAAACATACTGAACTGATGACACGCTACAAGCCTCTACGTTACAGATTCAACACTCTGACCTGACATCATGATGTAAATTTTTGTGAAATAAATTAACTAGCCCAACAGATTTAGCATATTGGACTGAAGTTGGTGCCCAGCCTCTTGTTCAGGTACTAGTTCAATGCCTCTAGCTTCTTCTTTGAGGAGTGTCCCTTTGGGTATTTCATTTTAGGTATTTTGGTGCCCTGTGATTTTAACTGGATACTTTTAGTAGCAGTGCCTTGGATGGTCATGCACGTGCAGTATCTGTCTTGTTCCTCTCTGAGAGGGTACTGTGGGGGTGCAGGTAACACTCACTTAGGTCCTTTTCTGCCCCAGAGGATCAAGTCAAATTCTGAAGTAGAGGGGAGAAGAGTGGGTAGTGGAGCACCCACAGGGATAAGCATCTCAAAGGTGAGTAATCTTCTCTTCTTCTTCTTCAAAGCGTGTCTCTGTGGGTGCTCCACATTAGGTGACTGAAACGCAGTGCCTCTTGGTTTAGAGGAGAGGCTTCTGAGTTGACATTTGTACAAGGGATAGCAGTGATAGCCCAAAGTGAGCGTCTGTAAGCTGTTGTTCCAGGGCGTAATGGCGAAAAGAATGGGGCGATGCCCAGGTAGATGCTTTACAGATGTCAATGACAAAAGTCTCTGACTAGAAGCACAGCATGCCAAAACACCTAAAGTGGAGCACTCACCAAAACAACCATCTCGAAGAACCTCAGTTACTGCACAAAGCGAGTAATCTTCTCTTGCTTGTCACATCAAGGAATAGGCCATTGTGAGGTCTGTGACTAAATATCTCTGGATTGCTCAGCTGATGCCAAGGGGCAGGTCACTGTGAACTCAGTAGCTTGCTGGACTTATTTTAGAAGCATAGCCTCTGCAAATATACAAGTCCAGTAATATGGACAAAAGAATACATGTATCTAAAATGAGTCATGTTCCCATAATGGGCCAGGACAAGACCAACAACAAAAAGTTTTGTGTGTGCACATGAACATAGACTATGAAAATCTGTAGGGAAACTTCCCTTGTTCTACCAACTGATTTTACCAATTCTTTCCTTGCTTCACAATAACATGCCATGAAGAAGAAAGGGAATTAACAATGTTTTCCCTAGAATGTAGCTAAGGGTGGAGATAGTAGGCATTTCCTCTCTGCCCTTCCAGAGAGGAAATAGAACCAGCAAGGGAACAGATCTTCCTGAAATAGTAGTAGTAGCATATTACAACTATGGCCATTAATCAAGGATCAGAGCCCTGTTGTGCTGGGCACAATACAAGCTTACAATAAAGACAGTCCCTCTCCAAAAGAGCTTACAGTCTAAAGGACAAGTAACAGTAAGTGGATGCAACAGATGGGAAGAGCACTAGTTAACACTAACACAGCTATGATCATTGTATGGCCATACAGGCTACCTGACCATTATAACCAGGGCTCGACAAATCTGCTTATCTACTTGCCCGTGGCGATACATTTCAGCCGGTCGCCCTGTTCACCAGCGGTTCGCGCATGCGCAGTGCGGGTCTCGTGCGTGCGTAGTGCGGGGCTGGCAAGTGGTTTTCGCCGTGATCGTCGAGCCCTGATTATAACTGCTGTCATAGTTCCTGAGTTGCTGAGCTTCTGCCTCCTCTATGGTCTTATCAAAGATGCCTCTTCAGGTCTTAGGTTTCCACTCGACAACTCTTTACAGTTGGGGACCTGCATCTATCTCCCTCCAGGTCTGAGGTTTAGGCTTGCATACATACCCACCTCCAATTCACTGTGACTACCCCAAGTCTGACTTTAGTCCTGCACCTGTGGTTTGTTCTCCCTAGGGACAATGTTTGCAACTGACTAGCCAGTTTTCACAAAGCACTGTATATTTATTTTTAGGCCAAAACCATTACAGAGACAATATAAAATAAAACAATAAACAGCCTAGAAGCAAGATATGCGTATCAGGTGTCACTCATCTTCCATTTGCAGACACTAGTAGGTTTCCAGTCCTTCAAACCCTTACAGCGGATAACACAGTATACACAATTGTTTCTTGGAAGTAGCACTTCTCTGGAGTTGTGTACTTATCCTGGGATGTAGCAATTTCCTCCTCTCCCCCCCACACACAAACACAGATTTTTAATTCTTGAGGGAAACTTCATAATTGTCCCACATGGAGCTAGAATACAATCCTTAGTAAACAAGGATACCTATAACACTTATTGATGTTTAAAGTTTAACTAATCTCCATGCCTTTGGCTATGTCAAGGGTGAATCTACACTGCAGCGTTTTTCCAGAAAAATGGCCATTTTCTTGGAAAAACAATACTTTGCGTTCACACTGCCATTGAGTTTTTTTGACAGAAAGTCGGAAGAACAGAGGGGTTTTTCCGATGGTGGTAAACCTCATTCTATGAGGAAGAAGCCTTTTTCCAAAAAAGCTTTTTCGGAAAAAGGCGTGTGTGAATGCAGAAGAGGGAGTTCTTTCAAAAGAAGAGGTCTCCAGGAAATAACACAGGCGCCCGGGTGGCCACTCGATCCAGACTAATCACAATTTAAACGCAAGATACCGTCCAATCAATGTGGACGCTATCTTTCAAAAAAGCACATTGCTTTTTCATTGAGCTTTTGCTATGCGGGCGCTCTCTTTCGAAATAAGCTTTTCCGAAAGATCTCTTCCGGAAAAGCTTCTTCCAAAAGCTTGCAGTCTAGACGTAGCCCGACTTCACAGTTATTTCAGAATAAGCAGGTTTACACTGGAGGGAAGCCTCAAAATTAGTCCAAGGCAGGCTTCCCTAATGTAGACATGCTATCTCGATATAGAGCCCCAGGAGGAATAACTTAGAATGGCGTTGCTGAGGGGGCTCTTTCAAAATAGCAGAAGTGGAGCGTCTACACATGTCTTATTTTGAAATAGCTATTTCGGAATAGGCATTATTCTTTGTAGAATGAGGTTTACAGAAGTTGGAATAAGCCATCCGTTATTTCAAAATTATTTTGAAATAACTGAATTGCTGTGTAGACGCCGCTCGCATAGTTATTTCAGAATAACAGCCGTTATTCTGAAATAACTTTGCTGTGTAGACACACCCTTAGTATCTGGTACGTTTCAGTATATATCTGTTGGAGTCTGTATGATTCCAAGGCCTCACATCTGTGACAATCCCCACCAAATTCACTTTGACTGTTTTTAACTATCTCTTCATACAAAACTCACCAAGCACTAGAAATAAAATGGAACCAATGTCTTGAGGATTAGTTAGCTTATCCTCAGTCTTCAGGTGGGGCTAAGAGTGAGGCTGGGCCCAGATGGTGTAGCTTGGGCCTTGAATCTAAGGAACTCTGTTTTTGTTTGAATCTGGTGGTTGTTGTCTGTAGTAAGGGCATGTTTGCATCCTACCATCATGTGCTGGAGCTTCCCTACATGGGCACATTTCCCCCTATTCAGCCACAGGATGTAACCTACTTCTGCATCAGAATCCACTGATTGACAAGGTCTGCTGCAAATGATGTACCCTCAGAAACGGCAAAATAACTCAACATTTTAACAAGTGATACTAGTCTAAAACAGTACTGCAATTTAATGTGGCAAAAGAATCTTGATCTTCTGAGAAGACATACATATTATTGGGGATGCATGACTTTGCTGTTTGCATGCAATATGAAAACCAGAAAGCATTCAAAGTCATGAGGAATGCCTTCTTAAATCTTGCAATGTTGAAATGGGAACAAAATGTACCTGGGTATTAAATGATAAATTAGCCCTGATCCATATGAATGTACACTGTGGTGCATATTCCTTGACTTATTAAACTAAGACATTTTGCCCACTTTGAAGGCAGAAAATATTTGAATTTTAAAACAACAGAATGAAAGGGCAATAATGAATTTTGATAAATGTCAATTGCTAAAAATATGTTCCTTCTTGTCAGAGATTTGTCTTTTCACATTGATCTTTAAAAAGCCTTGTGCTTGGATCCCTTTTTTGGGGGAGAGGGTCGTCCTAGTTCTTATGTGAGCAAAAGTAAACTCCCCTTTTTTCTGCCTTCTGTACACATGCCTCCCACAGAGGTAGGTATATACTTCATATATATTTTTTGGAGGAAGAGGGAAATTCTAGATTACAGTGTCCGAATCTTGCTTCACAGATACTTTGAATCAGACAACTTCTGAGGATTAGAATGTTGATCCAGTGCACGACTTGGGGAATGTCTACATTTCCCAATAAGTTTGGACTACAGGGATTTTAATAAGCACTGTACACTGAAGTGCTGTGCTGTAGCTCCCCCATGTGGACACTTGCAGGCATGTGCAAAAAGGTTCCTAGTTAGCATTAACATAGTCCTGTTTGAAGGGGACTATGTTAATGAGAACGAGGAACATTTCAGTTCCTGCCCACAACCTCCACACAGGGGAGTTACAGCATTTGGTGCATGCTTTTATTAACATCTCTGTAGTACAGTGGTCTCCAACCTTTTTAACCACAAGATCACTTTTTCAATTTAAGTGCAATGTAAGATCTACCTCAAACTCAAATACCCTTGCCCCGCTTCCTTCCCGACCCTTCTTTGAGGCTCTGCCCCTGCTCCACCTCTTCTCCTAGGCCTAACCCTGCTTACTCTGTCCCCCTTCCTCCCCCATCCTCATTCACTTTCACCAGGCTGGGGTGCAGGCTCTGGTCTTGGGCCAAGAGGTTTGGAGTGTGGGAGGGGCTCCAGGCTTAGCCCAGGGCTGGCGATTGGGGTTCAGGAGGGGTTTCAGGGTGCAAGCTCTGGGAAGGAGTTTGGGTGCCGGGGGACTCATGTCTGGGGCAGGAGGCTGGGTATAGGAGAAGGTTCAGGGCTGGGACAGGAGTTCAGGAAGCAGGCTCTGGCTGGGCACCATTTAACTGAGATGGCTTCCGGGTGGTGGAACAGAGGAGTTAAGGCAGGCTTACTCCTGCCCTCGCCCTGCACCACTCCTGAAAGCAGCTGGCATGTACAGCAACGGCTCCGTGGCATCATATGCTGTCATATGCTACAGACACTGAGCCCACAGCTTCTACTGGCCATGGTTCCCCATTATTGATCAATGGGAGCTGCAGGAATGGTGTCTTCAGGCAAAGACAGCATGTGGAGACACTCCTGCTCTGCCTTTCTCAGGGGCCCCAGGGACATGCAGCCACTTCCAGGAGCAGCAATTACCATAGGGATAATTACTCTAGCCACGACAGGTTAGGCATTTTAGAACTCACTACTCAAAGAATTAAATGTAAGCACAAGAGAGAAATGAAAATTATGAAATGCAGAGACCAGTAGTCTAAAACCAAAAATAACACACTTGGCAAGCAATAAAAGAAGTAACAAAAACATCAGAAGCAGGAAGCCTGCTAAACAACCAGTGGGGCCACTGGATGGTCAAGATGCTAAAAGAGCACTCAAAGATGTTAAGGTAATTGCAGAGAAACTAAATGAATTCTTTGCTTCGGTCTTCACAGCTGAGAATGTTAAAGAGATTCCCAAACCTAAGCCATTCTTTTTAGGTGACAAATCAGATGAATCATCCCAGTTTGAGGTGTCATTAGAGGAGGTTTTGGAACAAATTGATAAATTTAACAGTAACAAGTTACCGGGACCAGACAGCATTCACCTAAGAGTTCTGAAACAACTCAAATGTGAAATTGCGGAACTATTGACTGTGGTTTGTAACCTGTCTCTTTAAATCAGCTTCTGTACCTAATGACTGGAAGATAGCTAATGTGATGCTAATATTTTAAAAGGGCTCTAGAGGTGATCCTGGCAATTACAGACCAGTACATCTAACGGCAGTACTGGGCAAATTAGTTGAAACTATAGTAAAGAATAAAATTGTCAGACACATAATTTGTTAGGGAAGAGTCAATATGGTTTCTGTAAAGGGAAATCATGTCTTTACACCCAGAGAAGTGAAAAAACATGTTGACAGAGCCAGATGAATATCCAGACATGAACTACTTCAAGACAGGCCAACTGTAGAGACAATCCTTTAACCTCAAATTCTTTCCAGTAACCACGCAGCATACCTCCATCATAATCATCCAGGAACACACCCTGCAATCAGCCCTGGTGTCAACTCTGTCCACACATCTACACAAGCTATTTCATCACTGGACTCAACCATATCAGCCACCACATCAGAGGCTCATTTAACTGCACATCCACTAATGTGACCTATGCCATCAAATGCCAGCAATGCCCCCCTGCCATGTATACTGGCCAAACTGAACAGTCTCCATGGGAAAGAATTAATGGACACAAATCGGATATCCGAAAAGACAACACACAGAAACCTGTTGGAGAACATTTTAACCTGCCCGGACATTCATTAATGGATCTCAAAGTCACTGTGTTGTTTCAGGCCAATTCCATAAGCCAAATACATAGGGAAGCATTGGAACTTAACTTCATTTACAGGTTTGGGACCCATCACAAAGGTATGAATAAAGACATTGCCTGGCTAGCACACTACCTTCCACATCCTAATGACTTAAAAAAACAAACAGTGGGCACTTAAGAACAATTTGCACCTTCTCTATCAGCTTCATGTAGAATGAACACTCTAATTGACTTCCCACCCTTTTCCCATCTTTTTCCTTCTTCCCCCCAAATCCCCTATTTATTTTTGAACTGGACCTTTAATAACTCCATTCATCTGAATGTGAAGAAGTGGGTTGTGCCCATGAAAGTTCATGATACCATCCACATGTTTTGTTAGTCTTCAAGGTGCTGCCAGACTAGTCATTGTTTTTCCAGTTACAGACTAACTCGGCTACCCCTCTGAAGCTTTTAATCTAGTAGAGTTCTTTGAAGGGGGTCAACAAACATGTGGACAAGGGGGGATTCAGTGGATATAGTGTACATAGATTTCCAGAAAGCCTTTGACAAGTTCCCTCACCAAAAGTTCTTAAGTAAAGTAAGTTGTCATGGGATAAAAGGGAAGGTCCTCTCATGGATTGATAACTAATTAAAAGACAGGAAACAAAAGGGGGAATAGTTTTCAGAATGGAGAGAGGTAATTAGTCGTGTCTCCCAGGGGTCCGTACTGGGACCAATCTATTCGACCTATTTATAAATGATCTGGAGAAGGGGTAAACATTGAGATGGCAAAATTTGCAGATGATTCTAAACTGCTCAAGGTAGTTAAGACCAAAGCAGACTGTGAAGAGATCTCACAAAACTAAGTGATTGGGCAACAAAATGGCAAATGAAAATTAATGTTGATGAATGGAAAGTAATGCACATTGGAAAAAAATAATCCCAACTATAAATACAAAATGAGGTGGACTCATTTAGCTATAACTACTCAAGGGAGAGATCTGGGAGTCATTGTGGATAGTTCTCTGAAAATGTCCACTCAATGTACAGCAGCAGTCAAAAAAGAAAACAGAATGTTAGGAATCATTAAAAAAGGCAGAGCGACTAAGACAGAGAATATCTTCTTGCTTCTATATAAACGATTGTATGCCCACTTCTTGAATACTGTGTACAGATGTGGTCGCCTCATTTCAAAAACAGATATATTGGCATTGGAAAAGATTCAGAAAAGAGCAATAAAATGAGTAGAGATTTGGAACGGATACCATATGAAAAGGGATTAAAAAGACTTGCACTTTTCAGTTTAGAAAAGAGGAGACTAAGGGGGGGATATGATATAGGTCTATAAAATCCTGACTGGTGTGGAAAAAGTGAATAAGGAAAAAGTTATTTACTTGTTCCCATAAGAACTAGGGGTCACAAAATGAAATTAACAGGTAGCAGGTTTAAAACAAACATAAGGAAGTTTTTCTTTGTGCAGTGCACTATCAACCTTTGGAACTCCTTGCCAGAGGACCTTGTGAAGACCAGAACTTTAACAGGGTTCAAAAAAGAACTAGATAAATTCATGGACGTTAGGTCCATCAATGGCTATTAGCTAGGATGGGTAGGAATGGTGTCCCTAGCCTCTGTTTCTCAAAGGCTGGAAATGGATGACAGGAGAGCAATCACTTGGTGATTCCCTATTCTGTTCACTCCCTCTGGGGCACGTGGCACTGGCCACTGTTGGAAAACAGGACACTGGGCTAGATGGACCTTTGGACTGACACATTATGACCTTTCGTTTGTTCTTATGTAACAACAACCCACATATGTGTTGGGTCAGGAGATGAGAGTGAAGGACAGTATGAGTTTGTGAGAATGACAGAGACAATGAGAGTGACAGAGATTTGCATTGCCAAGCTCCCTCCATCCCCTTCTCTCTGTCTGGAGATAGGGTACAGAAGTGGTGTGGGGGGAGGGACACCCTAACATCAGCGCCCCCTTTCTTCTATCTCCCACAACCTGCACAGCAAGCAGGTGGCACCCAGGGGTCAGCTCCAAAGCAGAGGGCAGGGGCAGCATGACAGTGGGTGAAGGGGCAACTGAAGTGCTAGTGCTTGATAGCTTCCTGGCCAAACCAGTCAGGATCATGTCAGAGGCTCCAAGATCACAGTAGATCCAGATCTACTAGTTGGTGACTACTGCTGTAGTCCAAACTGCAGGGCAGCATAGACATTACCTCAAGACTAAAGTTTGCTCATTTCATTACATAACAGAATATTTAAAATTGTAGAGTTCAGTAGTTTCAAATATAACTGTAGTGCATCTAGGCTGTGTCTACATTGGCACCCTTTTCCGGAAAAGGGATGCTAATGAGACAAGTCGGAATTGCAAATGCAGCGGGGATTTAAATTTTCCCCGCAGCATTTGCGTAATTTTATTGCCGCTTTTTCGGCTCGGGCTTTGTGGAAAAAGCGCCAGTCTAAACAGCGGCTCTTGCAGAAAATAAAGCCTTTTCGGAAGATCCCTTATTCCTCTTAAAATCAGGAATAAGGGATCTTCCGGAAAAGGCTTTATTTTCCGCAAGAGCCGCTGTTTGACTGGCGCTTTTTCCACAAAGCCCCGAGCCGGAAAAAGCGGCAGTTATAAATTACGCAAATGCTGCGGGAAAATTTAAATCCGCTGCATTTGTATTCGACTTGTCTCATTAGCATCCCTTTTCCGGAAAAGGGTGCCAATGTAGACACAGCCCAACAGTATAACTGATATATTGGATGAAAAAAATTGCCTCTAAAATATAAAAATGAATGAATAATAGAAAGCGAGGCTTTTATTCTGCAATCTGATCCAAATTTGTGTAAGGGTCAGTGCCATAGCTAAGACCAAAGTGTTGGACCAGAGGATGTCATCATGTTTTGAATCAACAATTCAAAAAACAAAGATATTCTTTAAAAATGGAAAAGCAAGTGCACAGAAACTCAGTTGGTGCAGCATCTTAGCACACAGCAATCCAAGAACAGACCCACTAGAATTATAAAGAAATTCTACATATACTTTTTGTCATTATATTGAAAAGCAGTTTTAAATAGTTCTTTATTGTTAAAATGTAGCGCTTGAAACTAGTACAGAGGTGTTTACACTAGAAAAAATGCAGTGGTTACATGTTTACACAAACATATTTTAACATCCCTAGTTTTGAGACAAGTGACTGGATGTTTTTATTGGGATTGCATGGTGGTGGCTACTTTTCTCTAGGTGCATTGTGGTCATGTGGCTAGCATGTGAACTAAGTATATAAATGACAAATTGACAATGTCTTGAATAGGCTGTTAGATATATTGGAGTTACTTGGAAATATGTCTGATACAGGGAATTTCCAATATATGTCTCCCCCTTATCTGTGATTTTCGGTATCCATCATTCATCAATAAGTGAACATGTTCCAATTTATGCTGATCCTGATTCATGTCTCGGTCTTTTGCAATTTACTCACTTCACCTTTTGCGTAACTTTTCTCACTCACCTGCAGCCAGTGCCCCGAATCTGCTGGTGGCCCATCTCCTAGTACCTCCTGCACCCCACAAGTTATTCAGCGTTCATGATCCAGCACTAACTCTGCAAATTCAGCAGCTGACCTCCCAGAAATTTGTCACACACCATCTACCTGTACCCTCAGTCATTGTACCTACTAAAATGATCTGCCACCTTTCAGTCCATGAAAACTCTTCCAATTATTTCTGTGTCTGTGCCTGATGTGCCCAAAAGTGTGGGAGGAAAAAGCACATTGCTATGTACTCTGTACCTACTGTTAGGCCACAGAAAATTGGGCCTAGGGCGGTTATGCTAAGACAGACCGAGAAGAGTCCAGCAAAGGGTTCTGGGTAGTCCCTGAACAAAATTTAAGACATGAGTTGAGCAAGGGAATGAGATAAGCTAACAACTGCATTTTTGTACTTGCTGAGCTGAACAGCTTGCTTAAGGAACTGATAAGAAAACTCCCTGTCTCCTTGTTGTCTGGTACTTGCCTTATGTCTTAAAGTTGCTAATGTATCAAGGCTACCTTGTATAGTTGGCAAGGTATGCATCCATGCTAAAAGTTTCTAACTAACAAAGGGGGGTGGGTTGCTTAAGTAAATAGTCGATGACGCGACAGAACTGTCTATATAACCCCACATGTTAGAGAAATCAGGGGCTGGTTCTCAGTGGAGACGGGCTGCTCTCTATTGTCGTGTGCACTCTTCAATAAAGAGCTTTGTGATTAGACCTTGCTGGTGTTGCCTGTCTCTTTATGGTCAATGAACTGAAGCCGTCTGGGTTAGAAGTCCCCGACACTACGCTTGCTTTTGTAGGCACTCTTGGTACCAATGTATGCTTGACACACACGCAGTGATTTAGTGTGTGGCACACAATGCTGCATGTTCACTTTTCCACCTACTGCTTGGAGTCCATCTTGGTCCTTGGACCATGTGTGTCCAAGGGGGAGAACCTCGGAATTTAGCTTGAGCCCAGGGTACAATTTTTTTCACAACCCTGGGCAGCATGGCCAGGCTGATCTAATTTTGCAGAGTAGACCGGCGGCGCAGTGAGCACGCGACTACACAGGACAACTGACAGCGCATGACACGGCGGCCGAAGCGGCCGCACAACTGCTCCGTGTGGACGCGACCTGGAAGCGAAGCGACTTCTAATCCCCTTTGGACTGAGGATCGCAGCGCCCGCCCATTGAGCCCGCCACAACCGCAATTCGTTGGGCAGGCGCAGCGCTGGCTGGGGAACAAGGGAGCCGAGGCCCAGTCCCGCCCAGGCCAGGGTGGGTCGGAACCCCAGGGGGGCGGGCAGCCAGCCCTGAGTGCGCATCCCGCCCCCAGGAACGCCCCCCCCGCGCCCACACTCTTCCAGCAGAGCAACCTAGGAGCGCGCGCCGAAAGAACCCGGAGCTTAGCGCACAGGTTCTCGCGAGATCTGAATTCCCCGGCCCTCTCCCCGGCAGTTCTCGCGAGGGTTGGGGGCGGCAGTCCCTGGGTGTCGCGGCCGGGTTCGCACGGCCTGTCTGACCCCGGATCACCCCCTCCCCCAAGATGGCGGCCACCGGCTCTGAGGAGGACCAGGCAGGGGGAGGGCCCCCGTGCGTGGGGCGGCGGCGCAGCCGGACGCTGCTGGTGCGGCACCTGCCCGCCGACCTGACGGCCGCGGAGAAGGAGGATCTGCTGAGGCACTTCGGGGCCGTGTCCGTGCGGGTCCTGTCCGACCAGGGGCGGCTGGTAGGCAGCGGCCTGGCGGGAGGGGTCACGTCCGGCGGGGTTCTCGAGGGAGGGAGACACCTTAACGCCCGAGACGGGCGGGGCGGGGCGGGTCAATTGTGAGGTTCCCGGCCGCCGGGGCACTCCCACTTAGCCCTGGCGGCGCCGGAGCTGTGCGGCAGGAGGCTCCGCCCCGCCCGGGGAGCGGAAAAGAGCATCTCCGCCCGCACGCGCGAAGGGAGTCGGGGCGAGGTGCCCGGGCCAGGGGGTCATGGGTTTGTTCTTGGCCGGCCGCTGGGTGTTTGATGCACAGTCAGCTCTGTATCGGGCTCCATAGCCCCGCGGTTGGAGACCCGAGTTCCTGGCCCTTCATATGTAATTCGTACAGCGGGTAGCCGCTCTCTTGATAGAGCAGAGGTTTGAACCTGCGTCTCCCACAGCGCAGAGGCGCATCCTCATCGCCAGGCTAGTAGCTATTCGGGGGCATCCTCTTAACCCTCAGATTCTAACTTGGATTCAACAGAAGTTTCCTTGAAACTGTTACTTTCCCATCAAACATAAGATCTTGAAAAATTCTGACTGACCCTCAGATATTTCAGTGAGGTACCAGACAGGTGCAGGGATGTGTCCACATACAGCTTTTTTCAGAATTAAGTTTTTGTTGTGACAATGACAAATGGATAATAAAAGATCTGATGGGACCCTAAATGATACACCAGAATTATACAATATGATTCACATGCCTAGGGATGTGAATGACTAGTCGACTATCTGATAAGTAACTGGATAGTTGATGCACCAGTCAACTAGTCGCTTCCCCTCCCCCCCCTTGCTGCCTCTATCAGAAAGAGGCGGAGGTGGGAGGGGGGGGAGAAGGGGTGCATTAAAGCAGCAGTGCTGCATGGAGCCCAAGGTCTGCCGCTTTGAAATGCCACTTTGAAACGCTGCAGGGAGCATGGGGCCAGCGGGGGACTGCTTGATTCCCCTGCTGGCTCTGTGCTCCCGCAGCGCTTTCGCCTCAAAGTGTAGCAACAGTCCTGGAGCTGTTGCTAAACTTCAAAGGGAAAGGCACCCTTATTGACTAATCCAATAGTTTATGCAAATTGCATTTATTAATCTGTTAATCTAAATTTAACATCCCTACCTATGCCCAATACTATTATGAAAGCATTCTGAAAATAACCATACAATTTAATTTTTTTATTGATATATAGTGGGGTTAGTCTTAGGTAGGGATGTTAAAAAAAGATTTATTTGTGTAAACATGTATGTAACTGCTTGCAGGGACCTGGCTTTTAAGCCACCTTCCCATGTGTATTGGCTCTCATCCCATTCTGCTTGCTGCTGCATCTCTATCCGAGGGAGCAGCGCAGGGGCGCAGACGGGTCCATAGGAGCCGGCTCCTCACACATACCAGCTACCTCCTGCTCCCTAGCGTGCCTCTACTACAGAGACAACAGCGGGGGAAGGAGGCTTGAAATCTGGGTTCCAGCATGTACTGGCTTTCATCTGCCCCACTATCCCCCCTTCCTCTCTATCAGAGTGCTGGCTCCCACCTGCCCCAGGCACTGCTATCTCTGTGGGACAGAGGTGGGGGAGGGGTGCATGTAACCATTAGAATTAACCGATGAGCCCAGGCTAACATCTCTAATTTTAAGGGTCATAGGAGTAAAAATAGAGACTCCAATTTGGGGTTAAAAGTTGTCAAGCCCCATTGAACCAAAATTTGAAAATGGTCTTTATATAAAATAAAGGTATTTCAAACTCTAATTTAGAATTCTATAGTGACAAAAATTCTTATAATGGTGCCAGTGGACAGTTCAGAGCTCCCAGACATACAAGATGTGTGGGTTGCTGGTTAGAGGTGAAAAAGCCAAATTGTTTTTTTTTAATGCAAAATAATTTAAAAGCCTGAACTACTGCAGGAGTTGTTGTTTTTTAATGTTGGACAGTTCCAGAGTGGAGGGGCTTCATTAAGACTTAGTTTCGGCAATGCCCTGTTATAGTTTGGTCTGTCATCTTGAGATATGAATTTTCTTTATTGTTAGACCCTTAATGCTTTTTTACTATAACAGACTATATTGTTTAAACTTCAGTTTAAATTTTTGTTACTAAAATTAGTATGTAAATAAATAAAGTTAAGTATGTCTTTTATTGTTTGCAAGATAAGGGTATAAAATGATACCAGCTAATAAAACTTTAGACTGAAGTCTGCTCTATTAATTAAATGATAGATCATTTCAGATTTGAAATCTGAGAAGGCACTTTAGAACAAGTGTCTTGAACTTAGGGGAAAAAAGAGGTAAACCATCCATGCTAGAAAATAAGCAGAAAAGCCTCCCAAATATCAGAACATGGTATTAGGTGTGATGTGTCCTTTGCAATAGGAAAAATAGTATTGATAAGAATTGCTTTGATGTTCCACCATTTGGTACTGTTGACTTTGATATTATTCATGAGAAAAGTCTGTCAGAAAAGTTTGTCTCATATGCAGTTAGGATGACTTGGAGATGGCCTTGTCATCTCATGTTAAACTCTGGCCTTGACAAACTTTCTCAGCATCTGCTTGGCCAAAAACTAAGCATGCTTTAATTTTACATTGGGGAAGAAGTGAAGATTTGTCAAAACCCTCTACCTCAGTGGTGTGCAATCTTCAGCCCAAGGGCTCATGTAGCCTGTCAGTTTTTCTGTGTGCATTTACGGTAGCTCACAAGCAGGGTTATTAGAGTATACTGGTTTTTGTCCACATAGTTTTTTCCTAATGGTATTAGTAAAGTGACATGCACGTGAAGAGTTGTGCATGCTGACTGCACACATTGACTATGACATCTCTGCGCTCCCTCTTCATCCAGCAAAGTGCTGCTCTGTTCAATCAAAACACTCCACAAATTCTAGGTAAGCGCAGTTAACAAAAATACCATATCTCAGGAGACCGTCTTGGAGCACACTGAGATGGGAAGAAGCACGTACTTAAGTTGCAGAGTAATTATCCCCTCAAATAACCTATGTTGCCCATCACTGCTCTATGTTTTTGCAGAGCTTCATTGCCTTCATGGACAGTGTGTCAACGATTACCCTCCTTCTTATTACTTTTTGTGTGCCACATACTCCCAGGTTGTCTATCTCTTGCCCAAAACATATGTTTAGTAGGCTAAAAACCAAAAAACCTGAAACCTGCAAATAATGTATTAACTTTGAGATTTAAATGTAATTTCTAGTGCTAAATCTTTGGAAAATACTTTTAGTCCAAAAGTTTGTGTATATGGCTGAAAGCTTATATATGACATCGCTTTTTTATATCAGCAACAGACAAATAATATTTATTTGTTTTTACAGAAACATACAGCCTTTGCTACTTTTCCCAATGACAATTCAGCTGGAAAGGTTTGTATTGAGCTTTCCATTAAATATTTTAGCAAATGATTTTTCTAAGTCTCTAGTTAACTGTTAATATTTCCTTGATTGTCCAATATTATGTTTTAGGGGGAAGGATGCAAAACAAATGCTAAAATATAGTAAAATTTAGTACAAGTATATACATGTTACTAATACTGAAAAAAACACTGTTATATCTAGGGATATTAGCTATCATGTAATCAAATAGTCATGTAACCCCATGAAATTTTAGAAGTTACACGTCTATTTGATAGTCCCCAGGGGTGGGGTCGGCAGCCAGTGCGCTCCTGGCCTCACTCCTGGGGAGCACCCTGCACTGCTGCCTCTGTATCAGTAGGTCCCAGACGGGGGCATAAGCAAGGACTGAGCTGGGCTGCTGGCCTGCCTGCTAAAAAATGTACCCAGGGGAGGGGGGGGGATTTGGGTAGTCTGTAGCCTTAACCTGTAAGCGTTCGTTTATCAGTTAATTGGTTAATCAGCTACACTATTACATCCCTAATCTGAGTTAGGGATGTAAATGAGTATTCAACTATAGAATTAACTGATAAGCCTAGGCCTTGCCTCTATCAGCAGGGCCAGGCTCACCTCAGACAGAGGCTGCTCCATATCCTGTAGAGCAACTTCTGTCTGCGGCGACTGTGGGCCCGTTGTGAACAGAGGCTGGTCCTGTATCGGAGGAAGCAGCATAGGGCAGCAGGCAGCTTGTCTGTGCAGGGAGCGGGTTTTTAATCTAGCTCCCCCCACAGACCGGCTCCTACCTGGCATCCCACACTGCTGCCTCTGATACAGAAACAGTAGCCTGGGGTGATAGAGGGCTCCCTGGGAGTGGGACCGGAGCCCACTGGCTGCCGGCCCCGTCACTGGGGGCAATAGAACAGTCAACTAATCACTAAGAATTTACACAGTTACTCGACTGTTCTATTACCCGCTCTCTAACATCCCTAATCTGAGTCCCTTCCATTTGCAGAGAGAATAAGGGTGACTAATGGAATGGATTGTAAACTTGAAATAGAAAGGGCTAAAAGTTAACCAGGGAATTGTGTATGCTTGCATCTGACTCCCAGGACTTAGAACTTGGATACTGAGTCTCTGCTTAACTAGAGCTCAGACCCTCCACCCTTGCAGGGTCCTGGGAGCCTGGCATTAGTGCAGATGCAGTGTAGACACACAAAAAAGGGGTTAGAACTGAGCATAGGCTCAAGCATGGGCTTATGTTACAGAGTAGCTCTACCATCAAAGAGCTCTTGAAATGTACATCCTTTATGTCAAATGTTTTTGTGGTGTTCATGACTTTGTTGACATAATAACTACTAAGAATTGGTGAGAGGCGATTAGCCTTTGAAGTAACAGGCTATTTACATCCTATTTATATCATGATTTTTCAAGTGTTCTATTTTTAATTATTCTATTAATAAATATAGAACATTTAAATTATATATAGAGAGCAAAAGATTAGCTGAATGGATTCTGGCTTAATAATTAAATTTTGTTACATTATTTAAAGGATAGTTGCAAGTGTTACTAATATTGATACAGCTGCCAGTTTTCCTATTTGATACCCACATTTTTTAAAAATAGCATACAAAAATCAAGCCGCTTTGTTTATATCAAGTTAAAAATACATCATGTAATCACGGAAACCTTGATTGTTGATAGCCTTGACTTAGCTCTTCAGAAAATTAATAGAAATTAATGTGTTTGCCTTTCTCTTTCCAAAATAACCTTCCGCCAGGTTGTGTTTTGGTACACTTCTTTCTGTTCTGTTGTATATAGTAGAAGTTGATGTGAAAATCAGGTTATATTAGAAATGACAACTGAAGAGCCAGGATGTAAGGAAGAAAAATTGAACCTTTAAAACTGATGAAAACATTAATTTATATTGGAATATATTTAAATGTTTCTCTTAACGGAATCTATATATTCTTTCTTTCTGTTGTGGTTATTTGAAGGCATTATCAAGACTGCATCAGCTGAGACTTTTAGGTCATACTTTAGTTGTTGAATTTGCAAAGGAACAAGACAATGTTCATGTTCTTAGCCAACCTTCTCTTTCAGAAAAAAATAAAAGGTATGTATGTGCATAATACCTTGTTTCCACATTTAGAGTTTTTTATAAATTTGACCATAACAATGAGAGATGAGAATTTTTAAAATGTTCACAATATCTGAATTATTTATTTTCATCACAAAATAAAACATGTCAATTTAAAAACATTAACATATTTGAGTCCAGTTTCTACAGTAAGGGCAAACGTGTATATCTAGACTGATAGCCAAAATTCTACCCACATTACTCACTTCAGGTCCAGTTGTGCCATCATTATATATAGAATGGTACCCTAATCCAGTGTTTCCCAAATGATTGGTCTTGACCCACCAGTTGGTCATGGAAAGGTTCTAAATGGGTCACAGGCTGGTGCAGAGGGAGTCCATGAGGAAGGGGGATGGATTGCCCTGCATTCACTGCACAGTAGCAGGTCTCCTGTACCCTGGGGATGGGTCCAGCTTTCCACTCGGGGAATTGTGACCCGGCATACAGGGTCATAGTGTCATCAGGAGTAGAGAACCAGCCCCCCTTTCCACCTCACCCAGAATTCCTTTGCATTTATCAGGGATTATGGTTGCAGTGCTAGGGCAGAGGCTATTGCTGTGGGTGGTCAATGCCACCTCATGAAGAAAATCTGGAATTTGGCCTGTGATATTTGAGGGCACCCCATGAATTTAGCCATGGGTGAGTTTTAAAAGAAGACAAAATGAAGGTGGAAGGACAGGAGTCACCTTAGTCAAAAGTTTGGGAACCTCTGCCCAATCTGTGTGTAGTCCCTCGTGTGTCCACTTGCAGAGCAAGTCTCCAGTTCTTCAGGGACCTCCACATGTACTGTCCGCTACCCCACACAAAGGCCATATAATAAGGCTGGAACATCTCTCACTTCACTCATTCAGGAGCTATAATTCTCTATGGGATTTAAACTAGTGCACAGCAGTTTGGTGAAGTTTTCTGAGCCCTTTTTTCATTGTGTATTGTCTTACAAACCAAGCAGAATCTGACTGTAGCCTCAGTCTTCTGAGGAGCTCTGCATAAATGCCTGGCTCCCTTTCAGGGAGCTTCTTGCAGACTTTGGTCTTAACAATTAATTCATATTATTAAATGGCTTTTAATATTTTGAATATGATATAAAAATGGCTGAGTTCTTGAAATTTATACTTCATGTGTAGTTATTCTTCAAAATATAAACCTTTTTTCTAGTCCCATTCATTCTAAATCTAAGCATATAACCAAGGAGTGTGATAATTTGGGTCTCATTTTATAATATTGCACACAATACTTCATTTCCAAAAAATAATACATTAAGGGGTCAAGTAAAGTAAACTAACCTACTGTATTTTGGAATAAATTAGGAATGTTACAAGTGAAGCATGTTTCATATTCCTCTACTGAGCATTGGGTATTACATATTTCATAGCGTTTTGCACCACTTTATGTAATATTAATCTGTTTTTCAGGTCAGAAGAACCAGTGAAAGAAGAGAAAGAAAGGAAAGAGCCAAGCTGTCTTAAAATAGAGAATGGAATTGCTCCCAGCCATGGGTAAGTACTAATTCTTTATCTGCTTAACTATTATATTTGTGGCACACAATAGTTAATGTATAAGTCTCCTATTCGGTAAATTCCTGCTTATATTATTAAACTTTAAGTATGTAAGTAAAGTACGTGCATGAGTATTGTTGGAGTTGGAGTCTTAATATGTATGTGTAACCTAGGGATGTATGCTATTAGTTGAGTCAACTACTCGCCCCGGCCCCCTTGCTGCCTCTGTATGACAGGCAGCAGCAAGTGGGGGGGTAGTGGAGGCAGCCACAAAGGAGCCTTTGACCACAATGAGCCGAGGCTTGCTGCAGGCAGAGGCTGTTCCGGCAGCAGCTCCTATCCATGGTGGTCCAGTCTGGCCCAGGTAGAGGCTGCTCAGCAGCCCCTGTCCATGGCCAGCGCCAGCCACCCGGCTCTTACTACATCTAAAAGGCAAAGCTGCAGTGGGGGTAGCTTGTGGACTGGCGCAAGCCAGGAAAGAGCACCTCCCAAATTGTATCAGCTACACGATTAGTCAGTTATCCGCCTCTTAACATCCATAGTGTAACTGCACAGAGCATATTTTGGAGCAGAAGCTGTAACTAGCAATCGGAGGAAAGAGAATTCAAAGTTGTCTATAGACTTCAAGCCCAACTAGTCCAGCAGCCTGTTTCAGGTATTGGCCAGTATCGGATACTTCAGAGTAGGAATGTAAGTAACTAGTCAACTGATCGCTTCCCCTCCACCACCGTGCTGCCTCTATCAAAGAGAGGCAGCAAGGGGGGGGAGCAGGATCTGGTGCTGGGGGAGCTGGCTTAAAAGTTGGTTCCCCCCAGCACTGTCTCCATGGGGAGAAGCAGTAGGGGCACAGCAAGGAACTGGCAGCGCTTCTGCCTTTGAAATGTAGCAAGAGCAGGGCTTTTGCTACATTTCAAAAGCAGAAGCGCTGTGGAGAGCCTGGGGCAAGTTGGGGATTCAGTCTCCCACTGGTCCAGCGCTCCCTTCTTTTGAAATGTACAAGACCCAGGGGGCTTTGCTTTTGAAATGTACAAGAGCCCTTTCAGGACTCTTGTACATTTAAAAAGCAGTGAGCGCGGGGCCAGTGGGGGACTGCTTGAGTCCCCCACTGCCTGTGCTCTCCACAGCGCTTCCACCTTTGAAATGTAGCAATAGCCAGCAGTGCTCTTGCTACATTTCAAAGGTGGAGGCGCCCCTCATCGAATAGTTAATGCAGATTACATCGACTATTTGATTAGTTGATTAATCTAAATTAAACATCCTTATTTCAGAGGAAGGTATTAAACCCTGCAGGAGACAGATGATGGAGTAATCTATCTGCCTCTTTTTGTTAGTGCTTATCCTGGTCTCTGTTAATCAGAGAGCCACTTAATCCCTGGAACCTGAAGTTTAATATCCCTTTGATGGCAGGTTTTTGGGTTGTTTTTAATCATTTAAGTGTGATAACTTTGGACAGGAGATCAGTTCTGAAATTCAAGGTTTAGTTTTGTGCTGTATTTTTTTGGCTGAAATATCTGGATTTTATGGAATGTTTTATTCTTTTAACTATAAGTGGCTCTGATGCATTTCAAAAGTTATTTTTTTCTTAATTTTACCTCTGGTCTCAGAAAATGTAAGGTTATTTGATATTGCTTCTGGTTTACTGATTTTAAACGTTTCTACAATGTTCACCTCAAAAAAGATATTTTGGCCTTGGAAAGGGTTCAGAAAAGGGCAACTAAAATGATTAGGGGTTTGGAACGGGTCCCATATGAGGAGAGGTTAAAGCACCTGGGACTTTTCAGTTTAGAAAAGAGGAGACTGAGGGGGGATATGATAGAGGTGTATAAAATCATGAGTGGTGTGGAGAGAGGCGGATAAAGAAAAGTTATTTATTAGTTCCTAAATAGAAGAACTAGAGGACACCAAATGAAATTAATGGGTAGCAGGTTTAAAACTAATAAAAGAAAGTTCTTCTTCACACAGCGTGTAGTCAGCATGTGGAACTCCTTGCCGGAGGAGGCTGTGAAGGCTAGGACTATAACAGAGTTTAAAGAGAAGCTAGATAATTTCATGGAGGTTAGGTCCATAAAAGGCTATTAGCCAGGGATAAAATGGTGTCCTTGGCCTCTGTTTGACAGAGGCTGGAGAGGGATGGCAGGAGACAAAGCGCTTGATCATTGTCTTCGGTCCACCCTCTGGGGCACCTGGTGCTGGCCACTGTCGGCAGACAGGATACTGGGCTAGATGGACCTTTGGTCTGACCCGGTACGGCCGTTCTTATGTTCTTATGTTCTTATTGTTCTCAGGCTAACGTTTCCTATAAACTCTTGCCTCAAATATCTATATCCACCGCCTTCAAGTACAATCCTAGCAAATATAGCAAATGCCTTGGCAAGTGTGCCTAAATTTTATGTACAGGTAAGTGAAGAAAAAGAAAAGCAAAGGAATACCAGTTAAGTGCCAATATTTTCCTTCTTTATTTAAATATTTACTATAGTGATGATTATGCTACATAGTTAGTGCTGCTGTTTCAGTTCTTGTGCAAAATTAAGCCTTGATTTTTCCAGTGCTATGAGTTAACTTTCTGCTATTAAGTAAGTTGAAATAAATATAGTGAAAATTTAGTTGACAAGAAGTGGGATGTAATTTTTCTAGCATTGAACATTGCACTGGCTTACCTCCTTGTAGTCTGGTTTTGACTCAGGTACCCAGTATTGCAAATTGGCTCATAGTAAATCTTTGGTGTTAATTTTACTTGACACACCTGAAAGTGGTTTAGCATCCTTTGCTTACTCATTAGCGCACATTATAACTTGAGTTTTAATTTTTTCATAGCAAAATACTAACTTCATAAGATAAGCTTCATATGGGGTTAAAATCTTCAACTGGTGTTAATTGGCATAACTCTGACTTCAGTGGAGCTACCCCAAAGTGTACCACAAGGGATATCACTCATGATGCTAAGCTACTTTACAATACCAATGCAGGCAGTGAACAATATAAGTGTTAAGTACTAAACAAAATAACTACATTTTGATTATAGTTGAACTGAGTTTTAAAGGAAACTTCTACTTGAAAATATTTACAAAAAGACACCCTCTTAGTGGAATGGAAACTGAAGATTGAAATAGCTTGTGCTGATAACATTTCTGCATTTAACAAACATAGCTGTTGTAAAATTCTGTAGATTTTTACTTGTGTTATTTAAAATTGAGTACAGTACTTAAAAAATAATATTAAAGAGTTGGAAAGTACTGTGCTAATGAACTTCTCTGTTGCTAAAAAGAATTGTTACCATTTTTTTCAGGTGCTACATCTTATGAATAAAATGAATTTACCTCCACCTTTTGGACCAGTTACTGCTCGACCACCCATGGTAAGAAATTTTATATACATGTTGGACCTTTCTGGTCCGGCACCCTTGGGACCTGACCAGTCCTGGATGAGGGATTTTTCTGGTCAAGCGGAGGCTATATCTGCTCCCTCCCCCCACTCCCAGCTGCCATCTCTCCTTGCCTATTACACCGGGCAGCCAAGCTGGGGTGGACAGTGCAGCCCTGCTGTAGCCCCCTGAGGCGCTCTGAGCTCCAGGCTCCACCAAACAGCCCCACTAGGGCACTCCAGGCTCCGCTGAACAGCCCCGCTGCAGCATGCCAGACTCCCAGCCCCTTGAGTAGTTCTGTTGCAGTGTGCCAGGTTCTGGGCCCTGTCGAGCAGCCCCTATGGGGTGCACCAGGCTCCCAGCTCTTCTGGGCAGCCCCATTGTGGGGAACTTGGCTTCTGGCCCCTCTGGCAGCTTGCTGCCAGCAGCTCATAGGCACCTGTGCTCCACCGGGGCTCTCTGGTCCTGCAACATCCATGGTCCTTTCAGACCACAGATGTTGCCGGACAAGAGAGTACCCGTTTACAGAGGTTCAACTTGTATTACATTTAATATGCATGCCTTGTCCTAGGAGGTTTATTAGTATTTGCTGCTGATTACACATTTGTGCAGCTATTGGATGTCTTGGCATGGGCACCAAATTGGTGTATGTCTATTTCTGTCATAAGGAAAACTGAATTTTCCAAAAGTATGAGAAGAAAGTCATTGTGTCATGACCTTTTAGTAATATCTTCAGAATATTTCAAAGAATAGTGAAGAGCAGTAACTTGGAAAATATGATAGAGAAGACAGTATCTTGTAACAGTTATAGGAAATATGAAATTAATTTGACTGCCATTCATGTATGCTAACAGTAATAACATATGAAATGTTCTTTGAGCTGTGCATTTGCAGAGAGTGCTTATGAGATTCAGACAGCTGGTGTGAAATCCACACGATCACTTGATTTCATCCTAGAATTTAATTTTCATGATGAAAGCAATTTCTCTGGTGTTAGGAAAGGGAAGAGACAAGGAGGACCAGAACCTGTGGCCCCAGTTCGCCAATGTGTCTGGACACCGGGAGCTGGGGCCAGCTCCTTGGCCGCAGTGGATGTTAAAAGCCCAGAGGGCTTACTCTAAATTATGCCATTGGTAGGATCAAGCATAGAGAAGCTCAGGTCCAATGCTTCCCATAGCTTGCTCTGTATTCAACCACCTGCTTTTCCAGGGATTGAGTAGGTAGATGTTTAGGAGGTTACATTGTGAATAGTAAATTTAGCATACCGGTGAATTCACCCAGATGTTTGTGAAGTCCTACCCCATGACTCTTATAGGACAAGATCAATTACTGGAAATGTAATGGCCAGGTAAAAATTAGAAACATTTCCACATATTCAGTGCTGCTAGAGTGCTGAACAGCTACTAAAGATAGCTGAACATTTTCACTTTCATTGACTTCAGCACTTTATGCAATTGTCTCCATGTTGTTCATCCAAGTGACCATAAGCTTTATAGTAAAGTGCACTTGGAGTCATGTAAATAGACGTGAGGTTATTTTGTTTGGGAAACTGCTGATAATATTCTCTCTAATCAATAACTAATCCTTACTACACTTGTTTTACAGAGGGAAGGAGTTTATAGCTTGTCCAAGGTCACAGATGCAATTCAACGTGATAGCTGAGAATAGAATTTGAGAGCACCTGGTTTCCTGTTGTATGCTCAAACTAAGCTCTTTACTAGTCTATAAAACTAAAAATAGAAAAACAAAATTCCTCTTTGAAGCCAGCTGTTTCTCCTTCCTTAGTTTCTGAAGTGGTCTCTTTAATTCTTCAAATTAAAAATGGGAGTGAGGTGGGAGCAAGAAGAGTGTTAAGCATTTTGTTACTATTTTTGAGTTTGAATTGTTAGATGTAAAATTCTCATAAAACTGGATTTGTCAAGAGTGAGTACATAAATCTCAATAAACGTGTTGGGTTTTGAAAAGCTTTCTTTGCCATCTGCCAGTTTTATTATATTTAAGGCTTTTTATTTCTGCAGAAGAAATTAAAACATAGTTTTCCAAAGTGAGTGTTAAAATAATTCATGTTTATTTTCCATTGATCAGTATGAAGAATATTTACCTATGCCCGTGCCGCCACCGCCTATCCCTCCTCTGCCTCCAGAGGAGCCTCCTTTGCCTGAAGAAGAGGAAGATCAGGTATCTAGCAGAGAAGAATCTGAATATGAGAGTGCTGATGAGGAAGAAAAGGAGAGGTTTGTAATTCAAATAAATAACAAGCCATGCTTAAAAAAAGTGCTGTTCTTATAGGTCTCAATCCAGCTAAATCAGACTCTGTGTCTCCTGGCTCATAGAAGCTCCAATTTTGTGACTCAATATCCCCAGCTATTCCAATAGGTAGATGGCCTTTCCAGATGTAAATTTTAAAGAAGCCAAAGTTCTTAGTATGCTCTCTAAGGCTGACAGCACTCTTTTGAAAGTCAGGCCACATCTAGGCTACATTTTAATTTCGATCTCTTTTTCGAATAAGGGTTTTTTTTTCCCCAAAAAACCCACATCCAGAATACTTTCACTTTCGAAAGACCTGCTTTCGAAAAAGCGATCGGAAGACTACTGGCACTAAACATTAAAAAGGCCATAGAGCAGTTTTTAAACTAAGAGATGGGGGAAAGCCGATTGGTGCGGAGATGCACGTAAATCGGAGGGAGACTTCTCTTAGAGGAGAATCCATTGATAGAGATTCTCTAAGCTGTAGTCAGAAAGAGAGGAGGGGAGAGGGCAAACCATGGGCCAGAGCAGACAAACAACTGCATACAAAGGAATCCAATGCATCAGGGAAGGGCAGACAAATAAGCAGTGGCAAATTTTAAAGTGCTTCTACACAAATGCTAGGAGTCTGACTAATAAGATGGATGAACTAGAGTACCTAGTATTAAATGAGGAGATTGACATAATAGGCATCACTGAAACCTGGTGGAATGAGGAAAATCTAGGGACACAATCATACCGGGATATAAAATATATCGAAAGGATAGAACAGGCCGGGTGGGTGGCGGAGTGGCACTGTATGTGAAAGATAATGTAGAATCAAATGAAATAAAAATATTAAATGAATCAACATGTTCAATAGAATCGCTATGGATAGTAATTCCATGCTCCAATAATAAGAAAATTAGCAGTAGGGATATATTACCGACCACCTGACCAGGACAGCGATACTGACATTGAAATGCTAAGGGAGATTAGAGAGGCTACCAAAATAAAGAACTCTATAATAATGGGGGATTTTAATTACCCCCATATTGACTGGATACATGTCACCTCAGGAAGAGAAGCGGAGATAAAATTTCTCAATGGCTTAAATGACTGCTTCTTGGAGCAGCTGGTGCAGGAACCCACAAGGGGAGAGACAATTCTCGATTTAGTCATGAGTGGCGCGCAGGATCAAGTCCAGGAAATAACCGTTACAGGACCGCTTGGGAATAGTGACCATAATATAATAACATTCAACATTCCTGTGGTGGGAAGAACACCTCAGCAGTCCAGCACCCTGGCATTTAATTTCAAAAAGGGGAATTACACAAATGAGGAGGTTAGTTAAACAGAAATTAAAAGGCACAGTGACTAGAGCCAAATCCCTGCAAGCTGCATGGAAACTTTTAAAGACACCATAATAGAGGCCCAACTTAAATGTATACCCCAAATTAAAAACATAGCAAGAGACCTAAAAAGAGTCACTGTGGCTTAACCACCATGTAAAAGAAGCAGTGAGGGACAAAAAGGCATCTTTTAAGAAGTGGAAGTCCAATCCTAGTGAGATAAATAGAAAGGAACATAAACACTGTCAAATCAAGTGTAAAATGTAATAAGAAAAGCAAAAACAGATTTTGAGGAACAGCTAGCCAAAAACTCAAAAGAAATAACAAAATGTTTTTAATTTAGAAGCAGGAAGCCTGCTAAAAACCTGTGGGTCCCCTAGACGATCGAACTATAAAAGGCGCAATCAAGGACGATAAAGCCATTGGAGAAACTAAATGATTTCTTTGCTTCAGTCTTCACGGCTGAGGACGTTGGGGAGATTCCCAAATCTGCACCGTCCTTTGTGGGTGATGAATCTGAGGAACTGTCCCGGATTGAAGTGTCATTAGAGGAGGTTTTGGAACAAATAGAAAACTTAATGTTAACAAATCTCCGGGACCGGATGGCATTCATCCAAGGGTTCTAAAAGAACTCAAATGGGAAATTGCTGAACTATTATCTGTGGTTTGTAACCTATCCCTTAAATCGGCTTCTGTACCTAATGACTGGAAGGTAGCCAACGTGACACCAATATTTAAAAAGGGCTCTAGAGGCGATCCGGGCAATTACAGACCGGTAAGTCTAACTTCAGTACCGGGCAAATTAGTCAAACAATAGTAAAGAATAAAATTGTGAAACATGTAGAAGAACATAATTTGTTGGACAAAAGTCAACATGGTTTCTGTAAAGGGAAATCCTGTCTTACTAATCTATTAGAGTTCTTTGAAGGGGTTAACAAACATGGACAAGGGGGATCCAGTAGATATAGTATACTTAGATTTTCAGAAAGCCTTTGACAAGGTCCTCACCAAAGGCTCTTGTGTAAATTACATGGCCATGGGATAAGAGGGAAGGTCCTTTCTTGGATTGAGAACTGGTTAAAAGACAGGAACCAAAGGGTAGGAATAAATGGTAAATTTTCAGAATGGAGAGGGGTAACTAGTGGTGTCCCCCAAGGGTCAGTCTTGGGACCAGTCCTTTTCAACTTATTCATAAATGATCTGGAGAAAGGGGTAAGCAGTGAGGTGGTAAAGTTTGCAGATGATACCAAACTGTTTAGGATAGTCAAGACAGAAGCAGACTGTGAGGGACTCCAAGAAGATCTCACCAAACTGAGTGATTGGGCAACAAATGGCAAATGAAATTTAATGTGGATAAGTGTATAGTAATGCACATCAGGAAAAATAACCCCAACTATACGTACAGTATGATGGGGGCTAATTTGACTACGACAAATCAGGAAAGAGATCTTGGAGTTATCGTGACAGTTCTCTGAAAACTTCCACACAGTGTGCAGCGGTGGTCAAAAAGGCAAATAGGATGCTAGGAATTATTAAGAAAGGGATAGAAAATAAGACCCGGAATATCTTACTGCCCTGTATAAAACTATGGTACGCCCACATCTTGAATACTGTGTACAGATGTGGTCTCTCACCTCAAAAAGATATTTTGGCCTTGGAAAGGATTCAGAAAAGGGCAACTAAAATGATTAGGGGTTTGGAACGGGTCCCATATGAGGAGAGGTTAAAGCGACTGGGACTTTTCAGTTTAGAAAAGAGGAGACTGAGGGGATATGATAGAGGTATATAAAATCATGAGTGGTGTGGAGAGGGCGATAAAGAAAAGTTATTTATTAGTTCCCTAAATAGAAGAACTAGAGGACACCAAATGAAATTAATGGGTAGCAGGTTTAAAACTAATAAAAGAAAGTTCTTCTTCACACAGCGTGTAGTCAGCCTGTGGAACTCCTTGCCAGAGGAGGCTGTGAAGGCTAGGACTATAATAGAGTTTAAAGAGAAGCTAGATAATTTCATGGAGGTTAGGTCCATAAAAGGCTATTAGCTAGGGGTAAAATGGTGTCCTTGGCCTCTGTTTGTCAGAGGCTGGAGAGGGATGGCAGGAGACAAAGCGCTTGATCATTGTCTTCGGTCCACCCTCTCTGGGGCACCTGGTGCTGGCCACTGTCGGCAGACAGGCTACTGGGCTAGATGGACCTTTGGTCTGATCCAGTACGGCCATTCTTATGTTCTTATGTAAGAAGATATGCAAATTCCATAGGAATTTGCATATCCTCTTTCCAAATTAAAACATAGACTAGACGTGCCCTTAGGGCAAGGATGAACTTGACTATATGACTCAAAAATTAACATTGCTTGTTTCTGTACACTTGTTCTCTCTCTCCTCTCTTCCAAAATTCCTCTATCATCTGTTAGGGGAAGACACGTAAGAAAATCTAGTGTACGCTCTGGAATTGATATCATCTTTCCACTCACCTGCATACTGATTATTCAGTCCCATTTGTGGGAAAATTAAGAGGCATATACTGAATATGATGCAGGAGGTGCAAAGCTCATTTGCATGTGCTTACCTCTCATGAGTAGCCATGCCACATGCTTTTGATTTTGGATTGCCTCTTTTGTGATATTTGTGAAAGTCTGACTTTCTCCAGTTCTCCATCCCGCTATTACGAATGTCAAGGGCTTGACTAACTTGCAAAGCCAGAAACTGATTATGCCATGTACTGTGTGGTATTAGGACTTTAGGGTAGTCTTTAAAAATATTTCTTACTGCTAATCTGTTGCTGCCAATCTAGGAGTATCTAAAACTCCTTGAAAGAACAAATATTTTTAATACTATGTATAAAGATTTCCTTTTATGAGTCATAATGTACTAATGAAACTTCTGTGTGTCACTTGTAGGTTTACCTTTTTTCACTTTGGTGAATGATTTAGGCAGCTCTTTTACATCCTTTCTTCATATCCAAGTACTAGTAATTTTAATAATCTGTGTTCTCATCAATCAAAATGTTCTGTACAGCTGAATATTGCTAGTATATAATAGAACAGTTCAACACACTTAAGTTTCAGAGGTCCTGTTCAGAAATAAGAGGCTACATTTCTAAAATGGCATCTCTAGTTTAAAAACAAAACCATTTTGGATTTCTTTGTGTTTCACTTTTAGAATGAGTAAATTGATGGAATTAGCAACCATTCAGCCTAAAAGACCAATAACCACAAAGCCACGTGGTGTGAGAAAAAAGCAAAAGATAAAAGACTTGCTGAATGCTCCCACATCTACTCCTCACAGGTACTGTTTTACTATAATTTGTATTTCTGTAGTACTCATCATATATTTTACATATAAGGAATAATCCCAAAAATTGCCTTACTCAGGATTTATTTTTCTACCTCAACTCTAATACAGAGGCTCCTGCTGAATGATGACATTCAGTTGTTACTAAAACTTCTTTGAACAGCTGGTACTTGCGGAGCCACGTCCCGTCCTTCCCTCACCTTCCCCTCTATATCAGAGGAAGCAGCATGAGTCAGGCAGGTGGGAACTGGCTTCTCTGCCTTCTCTCCCCCTTGCATGTAAACTGATAACTGCTGAAATTTTCAGTGGTTACATGTTTACCTAAATAAACACATTTTAACATCCCTAGAAGGCATCATTGTGCTCATCAGGGCTTGACGAACGGCAGCGAAAGCTGCTCGCCAGCCCTGCACTGCGCATGTGCAAGACCCACATTGCGCATGCGCGCGCCGCAAATGAACGGGGCGCCCAGCTGAAATCTACTTGCCACGGGCGAGTAGATTCAATACTTTATCGAGCCCTGATGATCATGTAGTCTGATCTGCACATTGCAGGCCACAGAACCTCACCCACCCTCTCCTTTAATAAACACATACTTTGTGGCTGAAGTCCGCAAATCTTCATTTAAAGATTTTGACCTATAGAGAATCCACCATTTACTCTAGGTCAAACCAGCTAGTGACCAGCTTCCAATGCAGCAGAAGAAAGTGAACATCACTGCCACCTTTGGGTTTTTGCCAATTTGACTCCGGGAATAATTTCTTCTGGACCCCAAATATGGTGATCAGTTAAACCCTGAAGATGTAGTCACACCTAGTAGCCAGGTACCTGGGAAAGAATTCTCTGCAGGAACTCAGAGCCTTCCCGATCTAGTGTCCCATCTCCAACAGTCTTGAATGGGCTATATGTTATTGTAGGCAACCTCATCATAGCACCCCTTCGCAAATTTATGCTCAGTCTAGAAAGGTTTTGTTAGTCTTTAAGGTGCTATTAGTCTTTTATTGTTTTTTAAGTTTTTCCTGTTACAGACTAACTTGGCTACCCCTCTGGTACTGAGAGTGGGTACTAAGAATTCTTATCAACTTTATTTAGCATGAACACTCTAATTGACAATTTCTTTCCCTCCTTTTTTTTCTTATTCCTCCTCCCCCCCCAATCACCTCTCTGTGCTGTTTATTTGAAAACTGGATCCCTAAACTCCAGTCATCTGAAGAAGTGGGTTGTGCCCAGGATAACTCATGATACCATCTGTATGTTTTGTTAGTCTTTAAGGTGCTACTAGTTGTTGTTTTTTAAATTTTTAGAAATAATTTGTTTTTTGCCCTGACTTCTCCCTTTGGAAGGCTCTTCTAGAATTTCTTGACTCTTTTCATGGTTAAAAGACTTCATCTATTTTCAAACCTAAGAGTGAAGCTAATTTTTTTAAATGGTATTTCAATCCTGATTTGTGTAGAGAGACAAAACAAGCCAATTTCTTTTCCTTGGCATGCAGTCTTTAAGAGAGTGCATTTGATTATGCTTTATATCATTCCATTTACTGTTCAGACAATTTTTTTTAGTATTACAATCTACTAGTAGTTATAAGGTTGTCTCAGATCTTTGTTTTTGCTGTTTACCCACTAAATATGATGTATCGCTCATGAACTTAATGTAACTCACTAAATGTTAATAAATCTGAAGTTTAAAATTGCTTTGAAAATAGAAAACTGATGTTCTAATAATAAATAACGTGAAATATAATTGGGAAATATACATATATTTTGTTTGATCGTGCCTGTTCCATTGACGAATTACATTTTAAGTAAGATTGATATGTTGTTCTTTTAAACAGTAATCTGCACCCTATACTGTCCCCTTCGGATGTGTTTGAGCAACCACAATCTGTAGGCCATAAAAAAATTAAGTTCCAGATTTCTGCAGACATTCCAGCTGTTCTTCAAAAAAGCTTAGAGAGAGAACAGAATAATGGTAAGAATGCTTATCCTTAAATTCTTCTTGTAATGATTTGCAGTATTTTAAGATGCAGTGAAAAAGGTAAGATATGCTAACCGAGTTGAAGATTTTTATATTCTACTAGCGGTCTTACCCAGAGTTGCCAGAGTCTTTCAGGGCAGGGCCTTGGGGTTGTTGTGGGGAGGGTGCAGGAGGCTGGTGGACAGCCGTGTGTGTTCTCTCTTTCCCTCCTAGGTGCCCCCCAGCACACCAGGGGCTTGTCTCCCTCTCCCCTCCCAGCACTGCAGCCAAGGTCCAGGAGGATGTAGGGAAAGGTTTGGGGCAGGAGGGCTACTTACACACTCTCTCTCCTGTGAGCTCCCTCCCATCAGTGGCCACTCTCCTATCATGTCCCTCCAAACAGCAGTCCCTCCCTTTGTATGTTATGGAAAATTGTCCCTTTCTCAGCACTTTTGGTTTTTCTGGGAAAACCAAACTCAGATCTTGCTTGAAGTTAAGAGAAGAGGATGCTACATACCAAATTTTGTGGCAAAATTATATTTTGTGTGTGTGTGACAGAGACTGACAGACTTGGAGACTGAGGATTCTGTAGATAGTACTGATTAATTTTTTTATATTTATTTAATATGAGTTTTCCTTCAAGGAATTCAACCCTAAGGTCTGTTCTACACTTAGATTTTGGGTCAACGTAGCTGTGAAACTCAGTGGGTGAAAAATTATGTTGACCTAAAACCTGCTATAAACACAGGTTGACGGGGGAAAAAAGCTTGATGGAAACAAACTGCCATGAAGGAAAGTAGTGTTCTTTCAGAGATGGAAAAACCTCTTCCATCACTGTAGGCTGCATCTGTGCTACAGCCATAGCAATGTCACTCTGGTCACCATAATGTCCATGTCTTCAAACAGTGAACCTGCTGCTCTAAAAATTCACTTCTTTCAGGAGTTCTCTTTTATAAGATTTTCAGTTGTAGTTCAGAATGCAGGATGGGGGTGAGATTTTAAGGCTCTAAGATTGCCTCATCAACACAAGATGATGTCTTTTTCATGTGAATTATGTGTTTTGTTTTTTTAACAATATTATAAATTATGCTGAAGACTTTCCATGGGGTAAACAGGCATTTCAAAATACTTAGTGTGTGCTTCAGTCTCTGTTTCAGATTTTTGAAGAGAGCAACTTTCCTGTGGTTGTCGTTTTTGTGATGCTCCATCGTACAGTTTGCTCATGTTACACATTGTCTTTATAGTGAATTTCCCAATATTACGAAGTTCCTGTAGTAACAGTGTAGCAATGACAAAAGGTGGATCTTGCCGATAGATATTTTCTCCGGCAAAATAAATCATGGAGGCTTATATGAAGCAGACATCTTCTGTCAAAATAGGAATTAGGACACTTTGCTTGCAAAAAATCATTGTGTATATACTAAAATTCCTTTCTATCTTGACTGATATTCAGAAATTTAAACCCTTTAAAACTTCAGGATTTGCTAGCTTGCAGTCATCCCTCTCCCCTCTCTCCCCCCGCTTTTTTTGGGGGGGGAATGTGAAAACATTTTATACAATGTGTTGTTCAACTTTCAGACCTTTATGCAACCACAGAAGAAATAACAACTAATGCGGGATTTGGAAAGATCTTCCCAGCTCCTAGCTCTAATGATAAAGAGGAGACAGAAGAAGAAGAAGAAGATGATGAAATACTGTCAGAATTTGTTTCTAGAAGGGAACTGGAAAAGGGCAGACTTTCTAGAGGAGGTATTTTCTCTCAATTATATGTTAGCTAATATTATATACAAATCAATAATTTAAAAATTGATGTTTTGCTTAAAATAGTAAGTTACATTACTGTTACATAGCCTGTAATTTGCTATTCATGTTGTAAGATATTTGTTTTTGTTACAATGTATAATTTTTAAGAGGTTTTAAAAAGCCTAGGTAAAGTTTTATGAAGTCATATTATATGCATATTGATTATTTTCCTCTTTTTTCTGTCTTGGTCAAGAAATGGAAAAACTTTCCATTTTTAAAAATTATGATCCAGGTGATCCAAATTGCAGGATTTATGTGAAGAATTTGTCAAAACAAGTTCAAGAAAAGGTGAGTAAGGCTTTATGAAAATGTTATGTTGTTTTCCTTTGTTTGCTGCCTTTTCTTACACGCCCATTTTAATTTCAGGATCTCAAGTTTATTTTTGGACGATATGTTGACTTTCAATCAGAAACTGAACGAATTATGTAAGTTATTTCAGTTCTTCATGGAATTAAACTATGCACAACTTTTAAAGCAATTGTAAAAACTACGGTTGAAATTACAGTCATTTTAAGTACCTTTTGTCTGCTTCTAATTTTTGGAAGAAAATCAAATTGTCATGAAAATGTTAATTGTTAGGAGAGAATAGAATTTTTCATATGTAGTTAGCAAATGGTGGAAATGTGTGCTTTTGAAGTTACGTTTCAGTACAAAATGCCCAGTTTAAGTAGTTTATCTGGAAGTAGTGTACTTATTAACAGAATATTTTTGACACCTACCACACAAAAATGGAGAAAGACTGGCTAATATTTTTTAATGCAGTATTTATAATCTATGCAGTATGTACACAACTGCTTTCTACTAAGTGGAGTGGTACATCTTGTTCTAAAGACTGAGCTGTGCCTTTACAACAGAGACCCTAATTCCATTCCTGATGTCACCTGATCGGCCTAAATGTACAGCATTGTAATGACTGAAGTTCTAGTTGGCTGTGCATCTGTTAAATGCTTGCTTGTGTATGCAGTATTTGTTGCAATAGGACATCAACTTGCTATTCTGCCTTCTTGATTTTGACAAATTGCTTATTTATTTTTCTAGACAAACTATCATCAGTATCTAGTGATATAACTCTGCCTGTACCAGAATGTGGGCATTGATGCCACTTACCTTCACACCTCATCTTGCACCTTGTGAAATGAATGTCTATTGTAAATTGTGGTGGTGATGGGGCAAAATTTAAACCTTTCATCCCTCTATCCATTTTATTTCTAGGTTTGATATACGTTTGATGAAAGAAGGTCGCATGAAAGGACAGGCTTTCATTGGCCTTCCTAATGAAAAATCAGCTACTAAAGCTTTGAAAGAAGTAAACGGATATGTTTTGTTTGAAAAACCCATGGTGGTTGTATCCTTTTCCAAATATTTGCATTTTAGTGGCTTTTAAATTTAGGACAGTTCTGGAGATTCTTGCTTCCTGTCTTGTAAACCCACTGTAATTCATAAATGACTGTAGAATAGATATTTATTATTAAAATTACAGACAATGTAATAGTCATGTAATTCACATTTGTTTTAGTTATAATAATTTAAAACTTGATGGGTTAGACTTTCAATCTGAACAGAAGAGTAAATGTGTGTGACCTTATTATTTACCTTTACTCATATAAGAAGTCTCATGGACTAGAGTAAAGTCAAGTATGTAGGTGTTTGCAGTATCAGGGATATTATTGTGGAAGATTTTGACTCACTTGTAAATTCTCTTTACAAATCAACAAGCTATTTCTTTTCAAAGTTTATATTCAGATAAAAATATCGTGTTGTAACAGCTTTAAATTCAGAGATGTTTTTAAAAATGGTTAATATATGCCAATGAAATCATGGATCACACAGAAAATCCAATTTTTAACTACAAGTAAATGTGATGGTGAAATTTGATTTGAAGAAAGGGTAAGTGTAACATCATGTGACTAGAGTAAGAGGTAAAGTTGGATTGAGCATGCAAATAACATACATATTACATGTGCATCAGAATATGTTCATTATCCAAGCTTTATTTACCTTCTAGTAAATTGGTATTCCTCAACTAATTTAATTATGGCTTCCTGCTAACAATTATCACTTATACTTGGACTTAAAGTCCTTAACAGAAGCTTAGCAATTTGCACGATCTGCTAGACCAAAACAGGATTCCAAAGAAGAGAAAAGAAAAAGATAGAACAATGCTAAAGGTAAGTAGATTTAGTGAGAAAGGAAAGAACATTCAGACATACACAAGCTGTTTTTTTTAATAGTCCATTATTTGAGTGCATTGTGTGTTGGGGGGGGGAGGGTTCTAAAAAAGGAAATCTGTCACAGGATTATTGACCCTACAGTTAACTTTGGGGCACATGGGTGAGAGTAGGATGTTGCCAGTCTAATCCCCGAGGATCATCCTCCTACAGTCCTATATGCCCCAGAAGCAGATATTTATGCATTACAGCAATGAAGCAGTAATACTTGAGTTTCCTTGCTGGCATCTCCCAAAAAGTCTTTGCTTTGGTGACTCTGTAGTTAGTGGCATTTTTTTTAAGCCCTTCCTTTTTTTTTTTTTTTTTTTTTGTCTAGTTGTTAGATAATGCTTTAGCTTGTGTAATGTTAAACAAGATTTTGGCCTTTCTGTTAAGGATGTAAAATCCCAGTTAATCGGTTAACCAGTTAAACGTTAGGTTAAGGTAATGTTTAACTATTTAACCTTTTAAGCAGTATCTCATGGCTCAAACCCCCCAACCTGTGGGGCTCCCATTCTCAGCCCCGACTTGGGTCTGGCTGCTGTTTCCTGGCCCCAGCCCTGTGGAGCTGGGGCTGGCTGCCAGAGCTGGAGCAGCCCTGTGTCTGCAGTCAATTGTGCTTAAAAATAGGTTTGCTTGGTTATGGTTTTCTGTAGCACCTCTGTCCACACTGCCAATAAAAGCATATTTAACATCATGTTTGAAAAAGTGTTCTAATTTCCTCATACAGTCAAGTCCTTAATTTGTATCTAAGAAAATATCACTAAAATGTTATGATTAAATTGGTTATCTATTGATTTTTAAAAAAAAATGAAGATAGCTTCAATGTTGCTGTTTCCAGTGGAATAACAGCACATTTTCTTAAAATTATGCTCAGCTTTACTGTCACTAATAAAGTATTTATTAAAATAGATGTTTTATCGTAGATTTCTTGTGTCCATTGAAGGCCAAGCTATATACATGCCTTTAAGGGTTTTTCTTATGTTTTTGAATTGATGGTGAAACTTCCTCTGAAACTTATATAATGTGCAATACTGAGATGGTGTGTAATCTGTTTTTGAATAAGCTTTGGTCCCACTTGGCAAAATTAACTGTTTTAATTTTATCAAATTAAAAACAAATACCATTCACAAATATTTTCTTACATTAGTTGACAAGAAACAAATACAAGTTAGCTAATTTACTCTAAAAGTGATAAAGGCACAAATAAGCTTTGTTTTGAAACCTGTTCCCTTTTGTTTCTTCATGGAATTATTCCATTGTTTTACAGTTATTTTATGTAGTGGGACAAATGCTGAAAAACAATGAAGATACTCTTTGAATGGGTGTTGGCAACCTTTAACTCTGAACACTGAAAAAAACTGTACTGCAATTAAATTCTAGTCTTCCCAATTTATTCTTTGTAAATAAAATAAGTCACTATTCCTCTTTCTGAATAAACTAACTACAAGTTCCAGTTCACATTCATATTATATAAATAGAAAAATCTAGACCTTGGTTTGATCTCTAATCATATTCTTAACAGTCAATTCACAGTTATTATATTTGTAATGATTAGATTTGCATTAGCAGATTAAAATTAAAAGCCTAATAAAAGGAGTGAAAGTCAAAACACCTTCCTTTAACCCAGCCTTTTGTAAGTATCATGGAATACATAAAACTGTCGTGTTTATGATTGCCCACTACAGAACTCAAGTAAAGTGGCACAGTGGATGGCTGAGTTTCATTAACTTTGAATTGCTTTGCTTTTGGTAAAGAAAAACAAACATGAACCCTAATTTTCTATGATTGCCACGAGCCAAAATGACTTGATGCAAAATAGTGGTTTCTGTGGTATGAAGTCTGGATCTGCAAGGAAGAGATTCAGGTTTATAAGTACATTTTGTAAATAAAATAAAATAAAAATACTGTAAAATGTGAATTGTATACCCAGGAGGGATGTGAATGTACTCATGTACACTGTTAACTGATGAGCCTCGGCTCACTGGTTAACTGTTACTGTTACACGCCGCCTTTATCAGAGGCAGCAGCAGCCTGGGGGTGGGGGAAGCTGGAAGCTGGCTCCCCATGAGCATTGGCTCCTGCCTCCCCTTCCCCCCCCCAGCATGTAAACAGGTAATTGCTGCAAATTTCAGTGGCTACCCGTTTACAAAATTACATGCATTTTAACATTCCTAATACCCAGCAAATTTAAAATGATACACCAATACTATACAAGTGTCACTTTATATGGTAATTTATTAGTGTCAAATTATTTTTTTAACAGTGAAAAAAGGCTACATTTAATTGACAGTAATTCTAAGTATTACTACTTTCTCCTTTATGAAAACATTGTAATTAACATGCTTTCCTAGAAGATGAAAAATACACAGCTTTGACTTTCATGGGCTGGAATTCCCTTTTCCTGTCAGGAATATTTTCATGAACATTTGGGCGCTCAGTTCTGATCTAAATAAAATGCCAACTATATGAGAGAGCGCAATCAGGTAGAAGCTAATGTGTCAAAGGTTACTGGCTCCATAGACTGCATTGGATGGAAGCATAACTTTAAAACAATGGAGTTGATGAAAAACAGAACCCTATATAAAATGCAGACCACTGAATGAATGGGACAGTAAATGTTGGCATTTTCCTAATAGTTCAAGTTGTAAAGAACTTTGTTTGCTTATGGGAATGGAATCATCATTGGTGCACACGTGAGCTCTCACTAATGTGCAGAAAAGGGATCAAAACAGCTATATTTTATCAAACAGTCTTGTAAGAGATAGTAAAAAAGTTGTGTAAATGCAATACTGAGAATCAAGTAAAATTAAACCACATTCTGCTGTTCTTCTTTAGAAACATTCCTGCGTAAATACTGCAGTAATACTGTCATGCAGAGTGTATCCTTTCTTGTTGTATCCTTTTTTTGTACAGTGTTTCCCATAGCGCTCAAATACCTCAAAGTTCTCATTTGGTGCAGGTGCGGGGAGGAATTTACACTTTTTTCATATATATACAATTTTGTAAATCTATTAACATAAGTAAGACACTTAAAAATTATGAAGGGAACTTTTTTTCTGACACACAGTGAATCAGGTCACTTGTTTACTTAAAGGGACACCATGAATGTTCTTAGTCTCAAAACGTGACCATTCCTCCTTGTTCCTTCTGACTCCTTATAATTCATTTTTATGGGCCACATCCTCAGCTGGTGTAACCTGCTTTGTTCCATTGATTTTAGTGGAGCTATGCTGACTTATATCAGCTGCAGAGCTGGCCCTAGATGTTCTTTTTAATAAATAGCAACACCACACAGCATGTTTCAGTTTTGATGGGGTGGTTATAACCAGAAAACAATCCTTGAAGTTGTCTTTTTATCTAATACTTTTATGTAATGACAACTTGTGTCTGAGTTTCTGAGAAGCAACCTGAAATTAGTTTTTCTTGTAACTTTTTTTAGAACAAAAAAATCTAGCTGTCTCATGATGAAGTAATGCAGACTGACTGAAGCTAAACTTTATTATTTATTGCTACCTTTGTTTTCCACTTTCTGGTAGTGTTTTGTGGCAACTAATCTTTATTTTCCTGAGAGGGTGGGGGTTGTACTGTAGCATTCTCTGATTAACCCTCCTTTTTTAATATTAATATAAACTAATATATATGTGTAGGAAGTTAAATTTAGCTGTCTCATGTATGATTCACTAATTTTTTCTCTCTTAAGATTTTCAACTGTCTAGTTAAGCTTCTGACAACAGAACACAGTAATTTTCCAGTAATTTATACGTTTTAACATGCCTTTATAATGTTCCAGGTTCCTTTTGTGTTCCATCTCTTTCAAGTGTTACCAAGCTATGGGAAGAAGCAATGTGATCATCAGGACTATTGAACAGTGCGTAGTAGCATTTCAAATGTATTTAAAACAAGACTTAATTCTCTTCATTTTTAAAGGTTCCAAATGCTTTTAAACAAATTGTAGCTTATGAGAAGACAGATATATGAAAAATGCATATTCGTGTGCTTGTTAAATCTCTAATAAATTATTATTTTCCCCTTCACTTTGCATTCTAACTGTTCTTTTTTGGAGAGGAGATGTTTAACTCTTACAGAAATTCAATACAGGTTACACCTCCATGGTCCAGTACCCTTGGGACCTGACCAGTCTTGGATGAGGGATTTTACCGGACCAGAAGAGGTCATTTCTGGCCTACAGGGCTGCCAGGCTCCTGGCCCCACGGGATAGCCTCGCTGCCTCTCAGTCCTACCGGGCAGTTGTGCTGCTGGATGGCAGTCCAAGGCTGAGGTTCAGCTGTGCTGCCAGGAGGCAGCTCCACTTATGAGCTCTGGCCCCTTTCGGGAATTCTGCTAGGTAGCAGTCCCACTGCCAGGCAGCCCCACCGCCTCCAGTCCTGCTAGGCATCTGCAGCGCTGGGTGGCAGCCCTAGTGCCTCCAGCACTGCCGGGAAGCTCTGTTGTCGGGTGGCAGCAGGACTGCTGGGCTCCCGGTTTTGCTGCCACAGAACATCCTGACTACTGGGCTCCAGCCCCAACTCAGGGCTCCCAGCACAAGCCTTCTGTCTGGACTCTCTGGTCCTGGAACAGCCGTGATCCTGCCAGACCATGGATATTGCCGGACCAGAGAGTCCCAGTTTAGAGAGGTTCAACCTTTACTGAATTATTTTACATCTTTATGCCACAGAGTATTTGTCAGAAGAGACATTCAGAGGCTCCATGGTGAATCCTGTTTTTTCTCTTCCTTGAGAATGTTGATGTGCTGTCTGAAAGCAAAAATGGGAATAAGAATTGGTTTTAGTGAATCAGGAATTTTTGTTTTGTCTTTGAAATCATACTGAACTAATGCCCTGGTTTTGTGCCATCAGCGATTTTGTTATTCACGTGAATGCAAGTTGCTGCTGGCCAATGTCAGTAAAGCAGGAACCATATTTGCAAATACATGAAGAGGCCTTAGTCCTGATTGAAGCCTCTGCACATTACCATAAGATAAATATTACACACTAATAATTTTAAGCAGTGGTAAGCCAAAGGACCATGTAGGCTAGCATTCTTATTCTATTATTGAGTCAGCAGTGCTAAAAAAACCCAATGCTTTAGGCTATCTAAAAGTATCTTATGTTACTAATTTTTAGAACTATAAAGTGAAGCCAGTTTATATATTACCTGCTAAAATCCTGTGGGAAAGACTATGTAAAAATACTCTGTTGGCAGTGCAATGCAAATATTTTGAGGAGCAATAAACCTTACCCTCAAATCCAGAATTAGTATTTTGTAAGGCAGGGGGATATATATCACACTCTAGTTCCCATGCCAGTAGCAACAGGGAAAGAAATCAGTTACTATTTAACTAAATGTATTACATTTGCATTCTTTAAGTAAAAACTGGTTTTATCATCACTTAAAATGCTTTCATATGAATTTGTGAGTTTAAGAATTTATGTAGGAAGGATAAGATGACTTGCATCAAAACTTTTAAAGAAGCTTTAATAAACAGTGTCCCAGCCAAGTAATCATCAGAGTGTTCTTTATTTTGAACACCACTTATGGAGATGAAACACTAGCACAAGTTATGAACAGACATTTTAGAAAATTAGCCTGTTACACAAAAGTGCAGGGGAGCTTTGGGTTCTTTTTATCAAATTGTGTTTATCAAATTGTGTTTAGAACAACTGAGATAACTAAAATTAGTAGACACACGCCACTCATGCTGAAAGGTGTTCCTCCCCACACACTACCATAAATAAAATATATATGTATAGTTTCTATGTTTGTCTTAAGTTTAGTGAGCAAGCAAAATTGGGTGTTAATTGAAGTTGGTTAGTTATTCTGTAGAGTTAAAGCCACCTCACATGTTAAGTTACTCAAATTTGATAAAGAAAAGCAGAATAACTTAGAAGAACAAGTGTTTGGATAGTCATATCCGCTTCCCAAACTAGCTTTGACTCATCATCCATACTTGAGCAATGGGTGAAACCTCTTCTGGGGATCCAAGTGGGATTATATTCTAATGAAACCTAGTCCAAATTTCAGAGTGACTGGATGTTAAAGCTGTGATTTTTAAATGCTTCAAAATTAACATCGCAGTTAGATGAATAAGATAAACAGTAAGTTAAGTTATGCACCTGCAGGGTCCATAAGCAGTGTGTGTGTCTACCATTTTGCACCAACTGACTCACAGAAGCCAAGGTGCTTCTGTTATATCCAGACTCTGTCTTTGTTACTTAAGCCTTGACTGTAACAATTTGCTGGAGTTACTAGAGTGAGAGAGTAGCCATGATACAAAAACAACTTAAGTTACACAGTATGTCATGCATGACATGCATCTGACGAAGTGGGTCTTTGCCCACGAAAGCTTATGCTCCAACACTTCGGTTAGTCTATAAGGTGCCACAGGACTCCTCGCCGCTTTCGCAGATTCAGACTAACACGGCTACCCCTCTGATACTTTTAGTAATAAATGGCTTGTAAAAATCACAGCACTTGAATTATAGTTAACTTAGTACAGGGGTGGCCAACTTGAGGCTCATGAGCTGCATGCGGCTCTTCACCCCCTGAAAGTGTGGCTCTCAAAGCCACCCCATGCGCCCCTACAAACAGCCCCCATCTCTCTGTGCACATCGGATGCAGGGGAGCCATCTGGTGTGGCAAGATGGCGGCGGCCAGCTGGAACCTGATGTGTCCAAAAAGCCTAGCCCATGGTATTTAAAGGGGCAGCGTCCCTTTTTTCCCCCAACACTCTGGCTGGTGGGGATCTCTTTTTCTTTTTTCCCTCTCAACAATTCTGGTGCGGCTCTTCTCATTTTTTCCGCCGCTATTGCAGCTCTCTTAGTTTAATGGGTTGGCCACTCTGACTTAGTACAATATGCATGATTTTTAGATATAGTCGCCTATCTCTAGGTTTCAAGCAGATGCCAGGCTACAGCAATAAAGCACTTGGCTAAATCTCACAATAGATTTTCTTGAATAAAGAAGGTACTTCTTAAGGTGTTTATTAAGGTCTTCTAGCAAAAGAGTTCCTTGATGAATCATTAGGAACTTAGGACATCAAAAAGTACATTTTTTTATATAGCATAAATCTAAAATTTGGCTAGATTCTTGAGTATGACTTGGTCATTCTGTGACACATCGCTGTCAGGGTATGCCTGTCGTGCATGTGTATCAGTCCTCAGAAGGTCACTTGACCCCAAGATAAGTCTAGTCATTTTCCTTGAAAAGCGAGCCTATTGAAAATGTATTGCTGTGGTTAAATGGAAAATGCATGCAGCTTGGGTGCACTGCTGTTGCTGGAGACTGGAGTTAAGAGCATTTCCACCTTCAGACACTTAAATTTTGTGGTATATTCCAAAGAATCATAGCTGACTGCCCACTGAATATAAAGCTAACTCTGTATGAAGTGTATGATGATGATAGCACATGAAGAGAAAAAGACCTCCTGTAGCCACAGCAGATCTACTTCCTCAAGAATCAAGAATATCTTCAGCAACCCATCCCACAGCTGGAGCTCACAAGAAAACACTTGCCACCACTACTACTGTGAGAGACAGCTATCACTCAGGAAGCCAGCCACAGAAAAGTTTCTGACATGTTGCTGAGTGTGAAGGTTCTGAGGTGGAGGGTGGGTGATGGGAAGAGTACAGAATGGATGTTGGTGAGGATAGGTTAGAGGACCTTTTCCAGGGAACATAGCACATATTACTGACAGGCATAATATGTTGCAGCAGAGCCCCTTTTTTGCCAGAATATTTCTGTTGCTTTCGTGTATGTCTTCCTTCATTTTAATCCAAGCAGATACGTGAATGGTGAGTGGTATATTTTCCCTAAAATATTTCAGGAAAGGGTGGGGTATTTTCAGTACTGACCACACAAATATCTAGAAAGGTATGATATTCCCCCTTTTTCTTAAAAATCTGTTCCTGGTTGGTTGATTTGTGGGATTTTGTTTGTTTTTCAAACAACGTAGATTTCAAGGAAACTCCTGGTGTGCCTTACTTCCCATTTTTTTAAGTAGCTCTTTGAAGTAGCTCATGCTACTCATATTCTCATAGAGGACCTTCCTTACACTTTATGGGGCCCTATGCAAATGAGCCCTGCCAGTATGGCTTCTGATGGGGCTCGGGGCTTCCTTCCCCTACTCCCCCCGCCTGGTTCCCCATGTGTGTTTTGTGCCAGGGGCCTGGGCTTCCCTTCCCCCGAGTCGGCTTCTTGCCAGGGATGGGCTCAGGGATTCCCATCCCCCTGCACATATTCTACCTGTGTTTGGGGGCTTGCCTGGGGCTTGAGCTGAGACTGAGGGCTCCTCTCTGCCCCCAGCCTAACATGATAGAGCCCTCACTAGTGGGTGTCTGCTTGCTGAGAAGAGTATGTTGAAGTGATATCGGGCAAAGGAGAACAGATGGAGGAAGGAGGCAGAGAGGAACCAAGAAGGCAGCAGCAGAGGTAATAGAGCTGTACTTATACATACAAGTACAATGGCAGCTGCTTAAGCCACGTGAAAATTTGCTGCTCCAAATTTTCAGGTGCCCTTCGTAATTGCATATGCCTAGGGGCAACTCCATTCTCATAGCAGCACATATTTAGCAGACAAATTGCTCAGGTCATGCTTGGGCTTTTTCCTCTTTTGGAGCACTGTCCAGTTTCTGAAACTGGATCCAAGTTGGTTTTGTGTGACAGAGCACAAATATTTATTCTAGCCCTTGAGCTCAAGTAGTTTTCACCATGAATAAAGCATTTCTCTACTCCAGCTGCAGTTACTTAAGAAATAAGATATACTCCAGTCTCATATGGAGAATGCAGCATGGTAACAGTAATATAGGCAGGTATAGAACATAGTATTGGTTGGTCAACCAATACTACTACTTGTTGTACTTAGCTATTCTTTGAAAGGAGCTGAATCTCTTAGTGAGTTAGACCTGACATCTGTAGCTCGTCTGAAAAGCAATATGCAGTCAGGCTACTTAACAAATGAAGTATTAAGCAACAATCATGCAGTTTAAAATGTTTTAAAATATTTCTGCTGTATTCCCTGACACACACATTGCGCCTACTTGTTCTGCCAAACAGCCAAAAATATGACATTAGAATAACTTATTTCAGATTGGGAGTCAATAGGGTGGAAGCAAAATGGTGACACATAAGAAACAAATACATAATATCCTCAATAATCCCCTTTTCAAATCTCAGAAATCAAGACAGGGCCCATTTCTCAGCAAATGGTTTGAACTTGAAAATAAAAGTGAAAACAAAACCATTTTTCACATGTGCTTTTGATATACTCGTGTTTAGAAACAGCCAAACAAATCTACTTCCTAAAACAAAATATATATTAAGAGGTTTTAATATTTGTAAATCAGTAGAGCAGCAGAGGGCAGCATTAAGAGGCTTATGATTACTGGCAGTAGCTGCAAGAAGCAGTCCTGGCATGCATCAGAGGAAGAGATTCTATCTACTCTTCCTTTAGAGACAGGAAGGTCTGCCTTTTAATGACCGACTTAGATATGACATTGAATCAATCCTACTTCAAACTGTAGAATGCTGAGATGGTTGTAATGCTGCAGGAAAACAACTGAAAACACCATCAATCAGTCAAAAACGTATGTCTTCAGATCTGCTTTGCATTTATTTTTGTGAAATAGTATTGCTGTCATGAATTTGCTTATTTCTTGTATTTACAGGGAAAAAAACCTACACAGGGCTACAGTTAATAAAACTGTTCCTACAAGAGAAATTAGAAATGTATTTAGAGAAACCTTTATTTAAGGAGACAGGCAATATTGGAGAGCAATTCTAAGGAGGAGAACCATCAGATTGCATGAGATTTAAATTACTTCCCTCTGAGGAAATCTGTAGAAATGCTCATCTGACATAACAGGCCGGATTGCAATCTCACAGTTAAATTCAACTGTGTTAGTCCTTATCTGCACAATTGAGTTAACCTGTATAAAACTTTAGTGAGAAAAGAATCAGGCCCCCCGGTACATGGATTTTGAAGTCAACACAGATGACTATTTGCATTCTTAAATTTGCTCAGAATTGAAAGGAAAGTGTGCCTATCTAATATTGTTGAAAGCTTGGAAATTTCCATACGATGGGGGCTAATTTGACTACGACAAATCAGAAAAGAGATCTTGGAGTTATCGTGGATTGTTCTCTGAAAACGTCCACACAGTGTGCTGCGGTGGTCAAAAAGGTAAATAGAATGTTAGGAATTATTAAGAAAGGGATAGAAAATAAGACACAGAATATCTTACTGCCCCTGTATAAAACTATGGTACGCCCACATCTTGAATACTGTGTACAGATGTGGTCTCCTCACCTCAAAAAAAGATATTTTGGCCTTGGAAAGGGTTCAGAAAAGGGCAACTAAAATGATCAGGGGTTTGGAACGGGTCCCATATGAGGAGAGGCTAAAGCGACTGGGACTTTTCAGTTTGGAAAAGAGGAGATTGAGGGGGGATATGATAGAGGTAGGTATATAAAATCATGAGTGGTGGGGAGAGGGTGAATAAAGAAAAGTTATTCATTAGTTCCCATAATATAAGGACTAGAGGACACCCAGGGTATGTCTAGACTACAGGCTTTTGTTGACAGAGGTTTTATCGACAGATACTGTCGACAAAGCTTCTGTCGACAAAGAGCATCTAGACTACATCCAGTTCTGTCGACAAAGCAAGCCGCTTTGTCGACATGAGAGTGTAGATGCAAAGGACAGTGTAGATGCAATAACGCCTTCTGTCAACAGAACTCTGTCGACAAAAGGCGTTATTCCTCGTAGAATGAGGTTTACCACAGTCGACAAAACTGCCAAGTTCTGTCGACGTTATGTCGACAGAATTTGGCGGTAGTGTAGATGCAGGTATAGTTTTGTCGACAAATGTCCACTTTTGTCGACAAAACCCTGTAGTCTAGACACACCCGAAATGAAATTAATGGGTAGCAGGTTTAAAACTAATAAAAGAAAGTTCTTCTTCACACAGCGCATAGTCAACCTGTGGACCTCCTTGCCGGAGGAGGCTGTGAAGGCTAGAACTATAACAGAGTTTAAAGAGAAGCTAGATAAATTCATGGAGGTTAGGTCCATAAAAGGCTATTAGCCAGGGGTTAGGAATAGTGTCCCTGGCCTCTGTTTGTCAGAGGCTGGAGACGGATGGCAGGAGACAAATCACTTGATCATTGTCTTCGGTCCACCCCCTCCGGGGCACCTGGCGTTGGCCACTGTCGGCAGACAGGCTACTGGGATAGATGGACCTTTGGTCTGACCCAGTACGGCCATTCTTATGTTTTTATACTGAATTGCAATAGCTTTCTTCAGTTAAATGCAAAAACTAAATTAAGAAAGAAGTTTGGAATTCCAATTTTGTTTCCTGAGGGAATTCCAATTTTATGTTTTCTGAGCATCTATCTGTAACTTACTTAGACTATACAGTATTTTGCTGCCTGTTTTTTTATTATTATTGTGTGAGTACTGTCTGTGGGTAAGCTACCATGGGCTGCTAACTTAGTTTAGCATCTGTTTACGCATGCACGCTCTCACATACTAAATGGATTTTCACAATTCTATTTCGAAATAGCTTACTTTGAAATTTGGCACATCTACACAGTGCCAGATTTCAAAATAATGCACTATTTCGAGAGATCCCTTAGGCCTCATTCCACAAGGGTTATTTCGAAATAGCGGGCACGTTCAAAAGACATGGGATAGCTATTTCGGGATACTTCCGATATCCCAAAATACCCCTCCTCTCTCTTCTCCCTCCCCTCCCCCCTAGTGTTTTCAAGGGACTGAACAGGAGGCTATTTTTCCCTCACTTATCACTTGGAGCAAATTAATTAGCTCCCTCTATATTTCAGAAAGAAGTCAATGAGAGTGTTCAGAAGGTCAGCCCCCAGCCTGCTTCTCCAAGTTGTAGCAGCAGGATGTATGTGCTCTTCTACATTTTTCCATTCTTCTTTAAGGAGTGTCCCTGTGGGTGCTCCATCTTGGCTACGCCAGTACCTCTGCACCTCTGGTTGGTAGACTTTTGATAGCAGTGCCCCACCCCCAGCCAGCAGTGCATGCAGAATGCTGATGCGCAACGCTTCACCCCCTGCACACAGCCAACCACCTCCTCAGTTCCTTTCTGACCACCGCTGGCTTTGGTCACAACAGAGCAGTTGCTTTTATTTAGTTTCTCCTACTGTATTCAGATTTAGTATTAATCATTCACCTTAGCATTAGTTGGCTTAGATTCACTGTTTTTTCTTTTTTTTCTTCTTTTCTTGTTACATTAAAAAAAAAAAAGGAAAGGAGAGAGAATTCCTTCCCTCCGCTTCGCCGCGGTTCCTGCAGAAACCCTCAGTCTTTAGAAAAAAGAAACTGTTTCAAAACTGCCTGAAATTGACCAGCAGGACAAAATTCAAGAGCTGCCACTGAGCAAACTAAAATCTCGCCCCCCAGACCCATGTCCCCTAGGGAGGATCATGCGACCACTCTCTTAAAGCCCCAGGGACCAAGACAGGGCTTAAATGCCCAGAAAGAGGTTCCACTTCTCGGCAGGCTCTGACTCCCCGCTGAGGAAACACTCGGCAAATAACAAGTCTGTTTCCGTGCCTGTTACAGCTAAGGCTCTGGAGAAACAGATGGGGAATGGGGCCAGTACACACAAAAGCCAGGACCTCAAAGATAAGGTCCAACCTTCCTCCCCCAAGCCGAGCGTGGAGCCGAAGCACAGGAACTCCGCACCAGCACCAGCGGACGCGCTGTCAGCTCTGGCACCGAGCACTTCAACACAAGCACTTAAAGAGCCGGCACCGTCCAAATGCACAAATGCACTTAAGAAGCACCCGGCACCAGCTGAAGCTTCAATGCCAGTGCAACAATGCAAATACCCCCGGTGCCCATCCTGCTCTCCCCACCTCAGCTGCCCCAGTTTATGTCCACAGCAGAGTTGATAGTGACATTTGGTACCAGGGATGCCACTATATGAGACAGATGGCACCCTAAATACCTCGGGATTTAGTGTCTCTTCAACACCAGCTATGGCGTCTCCCTTAATGAGTGATAACGACGACGGGAAGCCTATATACACGCATACTCCCAGAAGTTCGTTGCCCAAGCCAATGCAACAAGTGCAGCAATGGCAACAACCATGATGGCTCCCACTACCCATACCACCCAACTGGCTGTACTGGGACCCATGGGCAGCATACACAGTTCAACAACCTCAGCAGCTGCAACTACCACAGGTGCCCAAACTTCAGGTCCTCCCCACTCAGTCACCTGACCATTCTGCCTTCTCAGAGGACAAAGAGGTGGACATCACAGGGGCAGAATGAACAATTGACTTCCCACAAACTATGTATCCTCTATCCTTGATATCGCTGTCAGCTATGCCGGAGACTCAGCGCAATCTGACGAATATTCTGCATGCTTCACCACATGCCAAGCTGGCAATCCACATGAATGAAGCACTCATGGATCCTGCCAAAACCTTATGGCAGATGCCAGCAACAATCCCATCAACTTGCAAAAGATCTGACCGCAAGTATTAGGTGACCCCGAAAGCTGTGGAATTCTTATTCTCACATACCATGCCAAGCTCTCTCGTCGTCAAGGTAGACAACCAGAAGAGCAAGCATCACGTCGTGCACAGTCCTCTATAACAAGGACTGGAAACGTCTGGACCTAATAGGCAGGAAGGCTTACTCCTCTGCTAGCCTTCAGCTCAGAATTGCAAACTGTGTCCCCCTCCTTGCAAAATACACACATCACATATTTGATCAGCTGGCAAATTTTATTGAAGACCTTCCTGACAAAAAAAAAGAGCAATTCAAAACGAACATCAATGAAGGAGCATTAATCTCCAGAATAGCCCTACAGGTCACATTAGATTAAGCAGATACGGCCTCAGGGTCCCTAGTGTCAGCAATCGTCATGAGGCGTGCTTCAGGCTTCAACTTTCCAGCTTCCCAAGGGAGGTCTAGTCCACGGTTGAATATATACCATTCGAAGGCACGAAGCATTTTTCTGAATCCACCAATGCCTCAAGTCATACATTGAAGGATTCACGAGCCACATTGAAAACCCTAGGCATACACATACCTAGGAATAAGAAAAAACAGGGAAGATCTTTCACACAGAGATATAAACCAACCCCATTTAATCAACAGCCAACATACTACAACAACAGACGTCGACCATGGCAGAACAGGTGCAGACAGGCAGATCGGACAATCGCACAAAAGCCTTCAACATCCCATCAGGCGTTTTGAAGGTCTGATTGAGGGTCAGACAACACCGAGATCTCCAAGGCAGCAATTCAAACACAGTACAACATGTGACAGCAGACTAGCTGCATTTTATCTAGCATGGCGAATCATCACCACAGACAAATGGGTGCTAGAGATCATCAAATAGGGTTACTGCACCCCATTCATTTCCATCCCCAAACCCCCTCCCCATCCTTCTTCAGGGACCCCTCTCATGAGCATGTGCTTGTACAAGAGGCACAATACCTCCTACAATTTGGAGCTATAGAAGAGGTTCCACCAGAGAACAGGGGGAAGGGAGTCTACTTCCACTACTTCCTCACCACCAAGAAGTCAGGAGGTTGGAGATCAATTTTAGATCTCTAAAAACTCAATCGCTTTGTTCGTTATCAACGGTTGAAGATGGTAACCCTAGCCACCATTGTTCCTGCCTTGGAGAAGGGAGATTGGTTGTCCACCCTTGACCTTCAGGATGCATATTTTTGTATTGCAATACATCCGACCCACAGACTGCAACGAACCCATATACTTAACCCGTCTTCTTTCCTAAAACTCATAAGGATGACAGAGAAAGGGCACTACATACTCTAGGTGTCTGCAGGGCAATAGCCTTTTACCTAAAATGCAGAGTCCTTTCGGAAATCTCCATGACTCTTTGTGTCATCTATGGAGAGATCAAAAGGGTTACCCATATCCAGACAAAGACTATTTAAATGGATCTCGGGTTGCATACATCTAGCATACAACATATTCCAGAAGAGCGTACGGGCTCATCCCATGAAAGCAATGGCAGCGATAACAGCCTTCTTCAGAGGAGTACCAACAGAAGACATTTGCAAAGCTGCCACATGGGGCTCAACCTACACATTTATGCAGCATTGTGCAATACAGGTGTTGGCAGACACAGACGTGTTTCGGCTGAACTATACTCACAGTTACAGAGTCAACACTACTGAAGCGCCCACCATCAAGCATGAATACTGCTTTGTAGTCACCTAAGGTGGAGCACCCACGGGGGCACTCCTCAAAGAAGGGAAGGTTACTCACCTTGTGCAGTAACTGGAGTTCTTTGAGATGGTTGTCCCCATGGGTGCTCCACACCCACCCTCTTCCCCTCGGCTTCGGATCCAACTACATCCGGGTCAGAGAAGGAACTGAGGAAGCAGTTGGCTGTGCACGTGGGATGACTGTTTCAAGTGTTGCACATCAGTGTTCTGCATGCACAGCCAACCGGGGGTGGAGCACTGCTATCAAAAGTCTACCGACCAGAGGTGCAGCGGCGCTGGTGCACCTAAGGTGGAGCACCCCTGGGGACAGCCTTCCCTTTTTTGGATACTAAAAACACACTGAGGCCCAGACACCCTGTGAGGTTGGAGAATCCTGGAGCTCAGGCTGCAGCCCAAGCACTGAATATCTATACTACAGTTTCATATCCCATTAGCCCAAGCCCTGTGAGCCTGAGTCAGCTTGCATGGGCCAGCTTCTGGAGTATAATTGCAAGGGAGACAAACACTCAGGGTGCACTGAAGGATTTCACAATCATCATCATTAACTGATCTGGCTTCACTACAGGCTAATCTTCCACCTCATCTCCAAGAACTAGAAAACCTCTGCAATGGATTCTCCTTTCAAACATTACCTTAAGTGGTTGAAAGTAAGGTCAAAGTTTATATTTAGCACCCGCTATTCCATATTGCCTTGTCATCCATTTTACTTATATGAGTACTCACTTTATGATGGATAAAAACATGTAACTGTTCTCTTGGAGTTAGGACGGTATAACCACTCATAGTCACAGCCAGGGTACAAAGGTATTAAGTAGCCGGTCAAAACTTTAGACTCACTTTTGATTGCTGGGGTTGTGCATTCACATGTAACTCTGTTACTGCGTGAATGTAAAGATAAACTTAACTTTAAAATCAGACTGCATGGTGTAGAATTGCCTGACTTTTATAGCAGTGGTGTATAAGACAAGATGCGATTCCACTGTTCAGGAAAGAAAAAGATTCCAAGTACCATAATTCTGCAAACTGTGTAAACTGTTTTTATCCTCTCCAGACAAAATCAAACAAAGTCAATAACTTGATCACAAATTCTACTTTTTACCTCAAATTCTCGTTGTTCGCTCTAATCAAGGAACAGAAACAAATACTGTTCCTTGTTATGTGATCAAACAGGCATAGCACATGATGAATCTACAAAATGCACACAGTTCATAAACAATTCCTAGTCTGAAACCTGCTCATAAATTACTCAACAGGTACAGATGGCATGAAAATCAGTTTGTAAGCAGAAAAATGGGCTATATTTGTCAAATGATTCATTCAAAATAGCTCTGCTCCCAATTATGACTGTTAGTTACAATAACAGCTGATGACAACAGGATCTGGCAGCAGAAGCTGTGCTATATAAACTGGCACACTTTGCAGTTGAACAAGTTCCAAAGAGTACAGCTACACAGAAAGAGTGAGGTAGTTCTTCCTCGCTCATATTTATATTTCAAACAAAGGGAGGATTGTTATGTAGGAAACATTTTTTCTTGATATTTTGGATAGCTCCTTTCCTATTCCATTAGCTTGTTGTCTGTATCATGATGCAGTTTTCAGCAGCATTTTCATCCAAAACTTATTTACAAATGAAGGCTGTGTGAGTGGTACAGAAATCCTGAACACTAAGCCTTCTGAAAAAACACATGCTGAACTGAGCTTTCATTATAGAACACCTCCATTTTGAGCATTACCAAAGGGCAGGCATGTCATGATTGTTTTTATCTTGTGACTTCATATATGAACCTTAGTTTTTTCCTCTACTCTCCTTTAGCCCAATATTCAATCCTGACTATAATGTTGACTTTGATCAGAAAGAACAGCTTTTTCAGCTTGTTCTCTCATTTTTAGGTCTTGCATCCAAGAAGAGCAGTTCAACTCTCTGGTTACAGGAGGTATTTATCATCCAAATGTCACTGCTACAAAATGAGAGTATAAAAGCTGAGGATCAGGTAACCTCCAATCTGTTAGGTTTTATGTCCTTGCTGGGTTTGATGACGAGAGCACAGGATGTTTTCACAGAGGCATTTCAAGATCTCCCAGAATTTTGTCAAACTCATACTTTAGGGAACATGTTTGGGAGTCTTATTATTTTAAACAAGGTCTGGAAACATAGGACTGGAAGCTGTTTGGCTCTTGCTTGGCTGCACAGACTATTAAGGAGCTTTATAAAGTGTGGAGCTGTGCTACTTAAGTTCAGGGGTAGGTAAAATGCATTTACTTCACCCAGTAGACCACAGTGCTCCAGAAGGGCTGGAAAGTAGGTAGCCATGGCTCTGGCCTCACAATGTGACAGCCAGGAGAACTAGCTATGCCACACAGTGGACAGTGCTGAACCTGCTAAATGAGTGAAGCACATTCAGCGTGTTCACCTTTTGCACCAGGGAGCCAAGAGAGGCAGGACAACACAGCTGCACAACACTCCCAGGCCTGTGCCTGAATGGCATAGTCTACCCTGAGAGGCAGATATCTATTTTGTACATTTAATACAACATTTTGTACTATCAAGCTGCAAAAGCAGATCGATATCAAATATTTAGTGTTTCTGGTTCCAACCCAGTAAAAACCTACAGCTCTGAGAAACCCTTTGGATCTTAAAGAATTCCACCAGGATTTCAACAGTTTCCCCCTCATCATCAATCTCATCTTGGACCAATCCATACAAAAGATCCACTTTCTGGACACTACAATGCAAATAAGTAATGGTCAAATAAATATCACTCTATACCAGAAACCTGCTGACCACTATACTTACCCGCATGGCTCCAGCTTTTATCCAGAACATATTATACTATCTATTGTCTACAGCAGTGCTTTCCAACCTTTTCACTAGTACAGACCCTCAATCATCCCCTCAAACTGTTCGTGGACCCCCATCAATTCTAGCTGCATTTCTAGTAGTCAGTGGAGTATTTTCTCACTTTTTGTTTACTTATGTCTGTTTGATTAGATGTTCCACTTGTGTATGCTTCACTCTGCTCATCAATCTCCTTTCTCTTCAGCAAGCCTGATTTCAGCCACAGATCCATGTTGAATGTATGGCTAACGTTTGCATGCTTCTAACTGTCCCGATCATTTCATCACACAAAGGTGCCACAACATAGATTTTTGGACAGCAATTAATAACATTATTGGAAGATATTTAATTTTAAAATAATAATTGATTGTAACTTTGCAATTTATTTAAAACTTATTTTCTATGAGCATTTTTATTTTTATTTCACGGACCCCCTGCAATACTCTCTTGGACCCCCGGTTGGGAACCACTGGTCTATAGCAAAGCCCTAAGATACAATCTCATTTGCTCCAATCCCTCAAGGACCTTCAGGAGGGCTACTCAACTTTGGAAGCACTGGGGGCCACAATGATACTCTCAGCATATGCCAAGGGCCACAACTTAAGTGTGGTTGCATACACATGCTAATATATATTCAAATAGGTTTTTTTCACACTAATGGGCATGAATACAAGGATTAAGCCTTAAGCTGTGGCATTGGACCCAAACGTGGCCAGTGTGAGCCAGTCAGAACCTCTCAGGCTCTGCCCATATGGCTAAGCAGCCAGCATTTCCCACAAAGCCCTGGCGCTCCTGGCACCTCCTCCCTTGGGGCTAGAAACACCAACACCTTGTACCCGTCTGTTCCAGCTGACCTGTCTGCTTGTGTCTTTCAATGCTCACCCCACCTGGGAGACGCCTCGCCATTGTGGAGCCTGTTTCCGGTGGAGGCCATGTTCAAAGGATCCCACCTGCCGGCTATGTGTTGAGCCCCACGTAAACCCAAACCGCACCATGAGCCACAAACGTGTGGCCTGCGGGCCACATGTTGAGTAGCCCTGACCTACAGGATCTCTATCAAGCATTCTTAAAACTATAATACCCACCTGGGAAAGTGAAGAAAGAGATTTACAAAGCCAGGCAGGTACTCAGAAGTCACCTACTACAGGACAGACCCAACAAAGAAAGCAACAGAACACCACTAGCCATTACCTACAGCCTCCAGCTAAAACCTTTCCTTTACATCATCAAGGATCACTACCTATCCTAGGTAATAATCTCTTGCTTTCACAGATCTTGGGAGGCAGGTCAGTCCTCACTTACAGACAGCCCCCAACCTGAAACGAATACTTACCACCAACTTCACATACCACAACAGCAACACTAACCCAGGAACCCCCTGCAACATATCCCATTGCCAACTCTGTCCACGCATTTACCCAGTGACACCATCACAAGACCTAACCACATCAGCTATACCATCAAAGGCTTGTTCACCTGCACACCAACTAATGTTATGTATGTCCTTGTGCCAGCAATGCCCCTCTGCCATGTGCATTGGACAAACTGGACTATCTCTGTGCAAAAGAATAAATGGACACAAATCAGATATCAAGAACAGTAATATTCAAAAACCAGTGGGGAGAAATTTAACCTCCTGGACATGGAGTTACTGACTTGCAAGTTGCCATCCTTAGGCAAAAAAATGTCAAAACAGACTGCAATGTAACACTGCTGAGTGGAATTAATATGCAAATTTTACACTTTCTGAATGGGTCCGAATAGAGACATGGAATGGCTCTCTCACTACAATAAGTAATTTCCCCTTCAGGTACTCTCACCTTCTCATCCCTGTTGGAGGTGAGCCACATCCACCCTGATTTAATTAGTACTGATGTTATACTCTCATCTCTGTATCCCCACCTTTCTTTCACTTCAAGCATCTGAGGAAGTGAGTTGTATCTCACAAAAGCTTACTCCCCAATAAATTTGTTAGTCTTTAAAGTGCCATCAGATTCCTTGTTGATTTCACTGAAAAGACTAACATGGCTCTCTCTCTCTCTCTCTGAAACCTTAGACTTTAGTTACTTAATCTGATGCTGTGTTCGTCTGGTTTTGACAGTAAGTATTTGTACCCACATACATACACATCACAGTCCTTTGAACTATTGAATTTGTTGACAGAATTAAGCCCAAAACCAAAACATTGAAGGCTTTATCTAAATACAAACATAAGTATAGTTAAACGCTACACTATAAGGTCCCTTTTGTGCAGATATATTTATAACAATATAAAAGTGCCTTATGTCTGTGTCCATAGTAGGGATAGTATCAGCATAAATATAGCTGTAAAAAGCTCACTCTAGCAATCAATATAGTTATATACCAGCACAACATCTTTGTGTAGTTGAGGACTGAGCCTTAACTTGTTACATTATTGAAGTTATCATGAGAGATTGTGGTATAGCTTCATCTGATAAGCAATTCTGAAACAGTCAAAACAACAGCAAGATAAACAAAATGCATGCTAAAAATAGTTGGCCTTTTTAAATGTGTAATTTGTACCATGTACTTTACCCTCTTGCATAAGTATAAAAATCCAGGGAGAAGAACACAAGCTATTATTAAAAGAACCATGAAGGCCTTTCTTCTGCTAGCTGTCGTTGGATTTTGCTGGGCCCAGTACAACCCAAATACAAAGCCTGGGAGGACGTCTATTGTCCACTTATTTGAATGGTGTTGGGCTGACATTGCTCTTGAATGTGAACGGTATTTAGCACCCAATGGATTTGGTGGAGTCCAGGTATGTAGCCTCTAATGTTAATATATAGTGAAATTGCTTAATAACCAGCACATTTTATTTACCAAAGTAAAAATCCAAGTCACATAGGACAGACACCAAGTTCAAACTAAATAGAAATTGGTAATGGATATGCTAAATGCTAAAACAGTAAAAATGAGACCAGTCCATCATGATGGTGTATGTTTATTTAGTCATTCCAAAAGGCGTAATTAAAATATTCATTCCTCTAAATGCAAAATAACACTTGAATCTTTATGAATTACTGTGGAAATAAGGGAGATACCTGTTTTTTTTTATTAATATGCACTACAGTTTACCAGGCTGATATTTTGAGTAGGCCAAATTGAATGGAAGGAGAATGTTTAGGAGAACAAAGAGGAAATGATAGAGATAAAGGTTTCCACAGAGATACCAAGGCTCCTTAGGGAAACAATGGAGTGAGATTTAACTGGGAAGTGCCCCCCTGTCTGACTCCCGCTGAGCTAGTACATTTATTTTTCCTGACCCTGGGATCAAAGGAACACTATGACAAAGACTGACACTCCCCCTTCCCGCATAGGAAAAAGGGGGGAAGGGAGGATGAACAAGCAGCTTTGGCTGGAGCAAACTTTGACAAAGATAAGATGAAAATATGCTGTCTGCCTCTCCCCACCCAGGATTATGGGGGGTTGGACTCTATGGAACTTGAATAAAGTTGAGGTAAGACACATGAACATGTATACAGGCCCCTCACTTTTTAACTCTCTTCTCAGAGTATTGTGTATCGTTGGGTGAATACATAATACTTAATTTTGAAGAAACTGTTTTGTAGTGCCTTTAATCAGCATGTGGTCACAGGCTCTTAGATAAAAAGGGCTGGCAGGCCCGCTGCCAAATGCAGTTGAGCATGTCATCTCTCTGTTGGTAAACGGGGCCTGCAGCCCAGAGCCTCATTCTAGGAGTAGTAGGATTGTGTGGTTCCACTGGGAGAGGGATGAGGGCCATAAAACTTGTTGCCAGAGGGGTATCAAGAAGGCCTAAAAGGGGTCTAAAATGCAGCTCAGCCTGTTAAAGTGACAACTCCTGGCCCATATGCAGGAATTTCGGTGGGGGTGTGTGAGCTTTGGGAGGGGCTGGTGGCTGCCCCCACCCCCTCGGGGTCTGGCCTTACTCAAGGGTGAGGAAGCGGGAATCAGCCCCAGCTTTCCCTGGCTGGCCGGCACACGGGGGAAGGAGGCTGGGGCAGTGCACCGCCCCTGCCTTTAGGGTTGCTAGATGGTTTCAACAAAAATACTGGACACACTTGACATTACATCACAATCTACATTACATCTTAGTTAGAAAATACCGGACATTTATATTTTCTCATTTATATTTTCTCAATTTGTTTCCCGAACAGAAAGCTCAAATACTGGACTGTCCGGTTCAAAACAAGACACCTGGCAACCCTACCTGCCTTCCCTAGGTCAGCAGGAATCAGCCCCATGGCACACCATGAAGGACTGTGGGAGGGATCCTTGACATAGCCCCTGAGTATGGGCCTGAAGTACAATTTGATACATACCATTTCTCAACATGCTGCATGAAGCTATGTCTATTTCATATGCTTCATTACACACTTACATATAAGCTATCTCAGGGGCCTGATCTCCCAGGGAGTTCCTGTCTGTAAGGACTGCCTCTGAGATGCTTCATCTCTTATTGATTTCAAAGGGAGATGACAGTGTTGAGTATCTCCCTGAACTGGGGTCTGGTATAGCCAGCTACTTGTTGCAGAGGGTCAGGGCCAGTGTTCCCTGTAAGTTGGGCGTTTGTGCAGCTGCTCAGGAGAAATTCATATGCCACTCAGCTAATTAGCAAAGGTCTACAGCAAGGCATTTTGTTTCTACAGGTGGTGCACATTCATACAGGCCTTGATGTACACAAAATTCATTCCTCATATAGATAGAAAAAATCCACACATGGATGAAAAAGATTAGATGGAATGTTCACCAGGCCTCAGACCCTCTGTCTTTATAACTTTGAACACGTACATAAGTAATGACGATTTTATTTTCAAATGACATCACTTTGTTCACAGATATCTCCTCCAAATGAAAATATTATAATTACTAACCCATGGAGGCCCTGGTGGGAACGATACCAGCCAATCAGCTACAATCTATGTACACGATCTGGATATGAGCATGAATTTAAAGACATGGTGACCAGATGCAACAATGTTGGAGTAAGAGACTTTGAAATTCCTCTTGTATAAACAGTGTGGGGAGATGAAAGAGATTTCAGATAGCCCTCTGTCCTAGTCCCAATGAAAAAAGTTTATATTCTTCATTAAAGCCAAGGAGATAACTTGCCATAGCACAGGTCATGTTTCACTTGTTCACAATGGAGGACTATGTCAACCAAAAGCTGCATCATGTAGCAATAGCTCAACTCAAGAAAGTATTGTTAAAGAAAACCCCAGCAAAAGTTGGGTTTGGGTTGTTGGGGTCTATGTTGGTTTTTTTAAAGTTTGTAATCAGGAGAAATATTTGCTTTCCAACAGGTGCCAATTTTTAAAATTGAGTATAATTGCAAAACTTTCAATTAGCAAAAATCAGAGTAACTATTCTTTGGCGATAGAAGAACTTAAGATAGATGCATAAATTTAACGTTTTACTTCATATGGTCTTGACTGCTGCATTACTGATGGTATGTGATCATTAGCACTCAAAATCAGGTCACTTAGGAGGGAAGATATGGGGAGGTCAGAGTTAAAAAGAAAGATGATACAATTTTTTTTCCCAAGCAGTCTGGTGTTTCAAAGGTGGTGCGTATGATTGATTGGTGACCTAACTTCTGGACATTTAGAAAAAAATACTCTTATCTCTTTGGTCACATGAAAAAGCTCTAGAAAAAATGGGGAGTCAAAAGGGAATGAGAGAATAAGTGTTATTCATTTAATGGCACACAGGTACTAGCTTCATTAAACTGAAATGTAAACACTGCTCTCTAGGTTCATGTTTATGTGGATGCTGTAATCAATCACATGTGTGGATCTGGTGCTGCCTCTGGTAATAGTTCTACTTGTGGAAGCTATTTCAATTCAGGGACCAGAGATTTTCCTGCTGTGCCATACTCAGCCTGGGACTTTAATGGTGGTAAATGTAAAACTGGAAGTGGAGGCATTGAAAATTACCATGATGTGACTCAGGTAAACAATTGTAAAATATATTTTCCCTTTCAGTTCTTACTCACATCCTCTTCTTTAGTTGGCTTTGCTGTCACATATAAAACCTCAGATTAGGAAAAACTTAGGGATTGGTGAATAATAGATTTCTCAGTTCATTGGCAATTTAAAAATAATATAAAATAATTTCCATGTTAAGCTTTTAAACTTAAAAAAATAGATTTAAGGGACATTTTGAAACTAAAAGTAGTTTCAAACCAAAATACTGATTTTTTTTAAAGTCAAAATTAAGTTTTGAAATTTTAGGAATTTCTCTCCACAAATCCACCCCGTCCAAACAAATTTGGTAAAACTTTTTTTTTTTTGCTTGAAAAACATGTTCCATAGCAAATTCTTGCCCAGCTTTAGCAATATTTCACACATAGTCTGCATTAATTAGCTACTAGGAGTGGTGAGAATTATATAACCAAGAGGCTACAGTTCAGCAAGGAACTTTAAGCATGTTGATCTATCAAATCAGTGGGATAACTCTTACAATTAAATCTGAAGTGGGTTGTGCCCATGAAAGCTCATGATACCATGTACATTTTTTGTAAGGTGCTGCAAGACTATTCTTTGTTTTTTAAGTTCTTACAATTAAAGTTAGGAATGTGTTTAAGTACCTTGCTAAATGAAGGCCATGCTGGTCATTTCAAAGGATATTGTTACCTCTTAAAAGCTAATCAGGACTGAGTCTGATCAGCTTGGGCACCCACTGGCCTGCCCACTGGGGGAGACTAGCCCTTTTTCCCCCTTCACTTCTGCCTGAGGCCCTGCCTGCTCCCTCACAGGAACCCAGAACATCACCACTACAGCCTCTGGCCTTCCTGCAGAGTGGCCATGGGGTGAGGCCCCAGCCTTAGTGCTCTGAGTGACATGGTCACCACACCCCCAGTTCTGGGGCTCCGGGCAGTGCAGCCACAGAGTTCCCAGCCCCAGTGCTCTGAGTAGCCAGGCAGTGTGGCAACAGGGCCCCCATCCCTGGTGCACCAGGAAGCAAGCCCCAGAGCACCAAGCACTGGACCGGCAGCACAGCCCCAGCACCAGAGTCCCTGCAGGAGGCCAGCTAGCCAGCCCCAGTCAGTGCAGAATTCTGTGAAAAGCACACAGGGGTGGGGCCTGGCCTGGGGGTGGAGCATAGGTGGGGCCATACCCCTGCCATTGACACCCACTACCCATGCTGATCTAGAAATATAGATGGAAATCCCAGAGTGATACAAAAACTGTGATTCAGTAGATAGCACATTTCCTTGCGCTTGTTCTGGGTGAGCCACACAACTGAGCTTTTGACCTCTTCTGATTAGTAGGTATTTGATTGCTTCTTTTCCCAGTGCAGGGTCTAAGGTCAGCTGTATTCACCAAATCCCATTATGCAGTCTCCTTGCTTTAATTCCCAGGGCGGCTTCATTTGAAAGCAATATTCTTCACCCCTTGCCCTGAATAGTTAGGTAGTAATGCTGTGCATTGCTAAACAGCATCTTTCACCCTATTTCAATGGTACATGAAAGGATTCCTCTCTCTCTCTCTCTCTCTCTCTACCTCCCTCCTTTTGTCCCTGTCTTGAGGGCTGGAGGAAGGGAAGGAAAAGAGAGGGAAATTGTAAAAATCATTAAGCAACTGGGCATCCTTTAGGATGAAAGGTGCAAAAGTTTCATATTATACATCTCTTCACTGCAATGCAGAGATAAAACATTTGATTACAAGTCGCCTCTCTGAAATATATTAGGTTTGCCATAGGAAACTATTTTTTGTATGATAATATTTTAAAATACTGCTTTAAAAATACTATTTAATTAAAAATTCATGTCAGCAAAAAGGTCATGACCACAGTCGATGTGAATTTGTTTAAAATTGTGAAATGAAATCTATGGCAAACATTTGCATTATGAATTCAGCTGTAATAAAATCTCACATACACTCAAGCTACGAGTAAAGTGGCATGTAGTTGATCTTGAAGAGAAATATTTTTGTCTGAATATTAGAACTGAAGTAAAAAAATGCATATTAAACCAGATTACTTCTTCTAATTGTATTAAAATCACATGAGTAAGCTTGGCAGAAGTAGATTTTTATTTTGTATAATATTGTTTATTTAGCCCTTTTATAATTTGTATCCATTTAAGTCTTCACAGTTGCAAAAACTGTGCATTTTAAGCACTTCTTAATATTTTTATTCATTTTAAAGTCTCGGAATTGTGGGAAATTATAGGAAAGGTCAGATAATTGTTTAGTGACCGTCCACATTGGGATTTAAAAAGTTCAAGCTTTATAGGCATGGAAACATGAATAAATATTAATCACATTTCAGTTATTATTGGTGGAAATATTTTGTCATTGGTTTGTGTGTATATGATGAAATCAAGGTGGACCGATAGTTACTAATAAAAATCTAGTCCTTTCAAACCTCCTTATGAATAGAGAATTAATGGATTGATTCTTAGCTGGCTTCTTCCTAAATCACTTATACTGAGCCAGACTGGGTGTAAAATGCAATCAGTCTTTGTCCTAATCTAAACAACTATACATGGTGCAAGGTAGTAAAGGATCAGGCCCTATATTAGTATAATCATATATAGACTATGTAATCCCAATGTCGCCTGCAGCCATATGTATGTTATGCACATTGTGTACCATTGGTAGTGACAACAATGAGGAGGGCTGGCTGGTCCACTGGCCACGCATGTGTCCCTGCTGTAGAGGGACCAAAATTGAGTGATATTGCAAACTGGTGCACACTCATCACAGTGCTACTCACATTTGGCCCCATGCTCCCTGTGTCATGACGGCAGGGCTATGGGACCAAACCTGAATGCATTACGCTAATGACCCAACACTAATCCTCCTTGCTGGTATCATAGGGCTAGCTCCTGCACTGGGGCCTACCCTTCCTCATCCCACTTACAGCAGCCTGTGTTCCTTCTCAGGAATGGGTAGTGACATAGCACCTGAGTAAGCTAGGCTGGAAGACAGGGACTGCTCATGACACAGACAAGGTCCTGGCACCAGCAGCATGGCATGGGCAAGGTACTGGCACCATGTATCATTGGCACTCCATAAGGATCACTGGCACTCCATAGGGACTGACAGTGTGTACCATGGAAAAAATTTCTGGGGCTGCCCTGCGAAATTCCTCTTACTCTGTGGGTTTTGGTTTTTTTTTTCCAACAATGGCTTTGCAGGAACTGTGTCCAGGATACTTCATTTACCATCTGGGATGAAAATTGTCTTAAATCAATGTCCCAGCTAATTTTTTAAACAGGTCCGTGACTGTCAACTTGTCAGTCTTCTCGATCTCGCCCTGGAGAAGGACTATGTGCGCTCAAAAATTGCGGAATACATGAACAATCTTATTGATATTGGCGTGGCAGGCTTCAGAATTGATGCTTCCAAGCACATGTGGCCTGGGGACATAACAGCAATTTTAGACAAACTGAAAAATCTAACTGAACACTGGTTTGCCGAAGGATCAAGACCTTTCATTTACCAGGAGGTAATCTAGTTTTCTTAGTTTCCCTCTACAGCAGGGGTGGGCAATCATTTTTAACGGGGGGGAGGGGAGGGGAGAGGTCACTCCAAGATTTTGGAAAGTAATCAAGAGCCACACTCTTCCATGATATTAATGGAGGAAGTGCAGGGTCTGGGATGGAGGTTGGGTGCAGAGGGGGGAGCAGGAGGGAGACTGGAATCTGGGAGGGAGTTTAGTGAAGGAGGCAGTTGTGACCTGGGGCAGGGGACTGGAGTGCAGGAGTTTGGGATGTGACCTAGGGTAGGAGGGGATTGTGATCTGGGGCAGGAGATTGGGGTGCCAGATCAGAGAGCGGGTATGGCTGCAAGAGGGGGACAGAGATTTTGGGTGTGTTGAGTGGGGGGGGGACAGAGGGTTGGGGCAGGGAAGGGCTGGGGTTCCAGAGGCAGGCTGTGGCCAGGAGACTCTACCAGCCAGCAGCCAAACCAGCCTACCTGCCTGCAGAGCTAAGGCTTGCAGAGCTTAAAATGTTTCCTAGTCAGCCAGCCTGTCTGCTTGCCTGGCCATGTGCTTCTGTGAATAACTGAGCCAAGGAGAGGGGGAGTGGTTCCTCTTGGCTGCCTGTTATTCAAACAAGCAGCTCCCATTTGTTGGATTCTGGCCAGAAACTAGCCAATGGGATTGTGCTGGCGTCAGGAAGGCTCCTGAAACTTCCCCCCTCCCCTCCAGTTTTGAAACAGAAAGGAAGCCCGTCACCTGCCTGGGGCTCCCCACTGCCTCCACGGGCCGGATCCAGTAGCCTGGCAGGCTGGATGCAGCCTGTGGGCTGTATTTTGCCCAGGCCTGCTCTGCAGAGAAAAGGGTTCTTTTATGCAAATAGTGTATGTACTTGATCCTGCATGTGTGTTAGTGTTTTGTTGGATCAGGACCAGAGTGCTTAGCAGCTTGATTGAATTATCTACAAATTAACGCAAAAAGATCTAATGTCAAAATGTTCATGTTTCTAATTTGTACGGGCCCAAATGAATCCTTTTGTTTGCAATCCAATAATGTCTAAATACCTGAGGTGAACTCCTGGTTCATTGACTTCAATGTCAACACTCCCATTGACTTCTAGTGGCCAGGATTTTATTCTTGATATTACACATGCATACATATTGTAGCTGTCTAACTGATCACGCAAAGTTAAAAATAATGGAGAATCAGGCCCCAAAAGTTTTAGTTCCTGTGGATTCTAGCCTTTAGTACTTCACACACCAGCCCCCAGTTTCCAGTTTTGCTACTAGAGCTTTATGTTTGCAAGCCTAGTTGACTTTTTCAGTGAAAAACTTTAAAACGTGTACATAATTTTTCATGCATTTTCTTTTGTTTTGCTTCCTTTTTGTGCCTCCACCCCAACTTCATGATTATATTTGCCATAATCATTACAAATATATATAAACAGAGATCTCTGAATTTTATTTTGTAGCTGCAGCACCAAAAAAGAAAGTATAAAAAGTATGCCCTAAAAAGGTTAATTACTTTGTAAGATTTTTCCCCAAATCTCTGCAATATTGTTACATGACTTTTATATGTAAATGACTGTATTTAAACTATAAGACAATCTCTCCCAATTTAAACTTTTAAATGTGAATTAATATTTTGGACCTGAATCTCTCAGCAATGACCCTTTAAAGTCATTTGATTCTTATTATTGTCAATCTGATTGGAAGTGGGTCATGTATTTCTTTACTAATCTCTTTGTGGTCATGATGTACTGGGGGATGGAGCCAGGGACAAGAGGTTTTTAAATGTTTTTAAAATGCCCCTGAATTTGGGATGCTTTAGGAAGCAATAAATGGGATTTAGCACGTAACCCAACTTATTTCTGTTCCAATATGTTCAACTGTTTGTTTGTTTTTTTCTTTCCTAAAAGCATCCCGTGGGGCTGGCATTCACAGAGCAGGGACTGAGAAGGTGCTTGGTATAAGAGGCAGGGTGGCTGCATGTAGGGCTATGATTTCATGTTTTATCCAGCTGATTGAACTATAATAAGGGCTTTTCTTATTTGAACTAGGTAATTGACTTGGGTGACGAGCCAATTAAGAGCAGTGAATACTTTGGAAATGGCCGAGTGACTGAATTCAAATACGGTGCCAAACTGGGTACAGTACTCCGCAAATGGAATGGAGAAAAGATGGCCTATTTAAAGTAATATAGCTATTATCTGAATTCATCGTTAGAGTCCTGCAATATTTGAAATACTAATTCCAATGTATTTGATTGTTTGATTAGGAACTGGGGAGAAGGCTGGGGTTTCATGCCCTCTGACAGAGCCCTTGTCTTTGTGGATAATCATGATACCCAGAGGGGACATGGTGCTGGGGGAGCTTCTGTTCTAACTTTCTGGGATTCCAGGTAGCTTTATACAGCCAACAGAGTTCCCTTCCTTCCTCCCTTCTTCTCCCCTCACTACTCTCCCCCAAATCAATGTTATTTTCATGTATATCATTACTCTTTGGTTTACAGATTGTACAAAATGGCACTTGGTTTTATGCTTGCACATCCTTATGGATTGACACGTGTAATGTCAAGTTACCGTTGGCCAAGATTTTTTCAGAATGGAAAGGTAGGTTTCTGGTCAACGAGAACAAGTCTGAAAGACATTAGGCTATTAACGCTATGTCACCTTGTGTGCTCCATTGAGCCCTCTCCCCAGATAGAACGTTTAATCTGTATAACTTTGTTTTTAATAACAAGGACATTAATGATTGGGTGGGACCTCCAAGCTACGAGGATGGATCAATCAAACCTGTTACAATTAATCCAGACACTACTTGTGGCAACGACTGGATCTGTGAACACAGATGGCGTCAAATAAAGTAGGACACTGCATATGGCAATTTCCAATGTATTCTTCCCCTGATGTGGGGATATTTTAATTAAAGGCATGTCCATTGGTTGTATTTTCAGGAACATGGTTATTTTCCGTAATGTGGTTGATGACCAGCCTTTCACAAACTGGTGGGACAATGACAGCAACCAAGTGGCTTTTGGGCGTGGTAATAGAGGTTTCATCATCTTTAATAATGACGACTGGTAAGAGGGCGAGGTGAAAAGCTTCAGAAAAAATGTTACTCCCTGTTCCTGCAGATAACTGCACATCTGTCTTCATGCTTTTTCTCTTGTCTTTCTCTCTAGAATCTAATTCTGTCTTCTTATGTGTATTCACAGTCCCCATTGACTGTCCATGGACATTATGCCCACATGATACAGGGCATAATTTATAGTACAGGTTATCCCTTCCTGTTCCAAAACCCTTGGGACCTGACCGGCCCCAAACCAGGGAACTTGCTGGATGAGGGAAGGTCAGTGCCAGCCCCTCTACTGCTGCCAGCTGCAGGGCTTTACTCCGGCAGCAGCAGAGGGGCCAGCATTGGCAGAGCAGGGACTGAGAAGGTGCTTGGTATAAGAGGCAGGGTGTCTGTGGAACCCCAGGAGCGCAGCCCTGTGGGAGCTCACTGAGCCCCACAGCCATCAGGCTGTGCTCCTAGCCCCCAGTCCCTGGGCTCTGCACCCACCCTGCCTCTTCCCCTGAGCACTCCCCACCCCAGTCCCAGCTTGGTCAATGCTGGTCCTGCTGCTGGCAATGGGGCTCCATTCCTGGTCCCCGCAGGGCTCTGCAGCCACCCTGTATCTTCCCCCAAGCGTCCCCTATCTCTGCTCTTACTGCTCCCTTCCTGAGCTTAAGCACTGCAGATGAGCTATTTGTGGTGCTCCAGAAACTCTGGGAGGGTGGGGGAAGAGGGGCTGAGCACGGGCTTTCCCCATGAGCGCTCCAACCGAGGAGCACCCACGGGGATGCCAGACCCTGGATGTTACTGGACTGTGGAGAATAGAGGTCGAGCCTAGAGTAAAAGGTGAAAGCAAGTAGAATAGAATTGAGTCTTTCATGTGTAAATTACCCTGTGGACAGTCTCCTCTTCATACAAAAGGAGGAGCAGCTGTCAGATAGAACTGCATGCATGAGAGACTGTCTGTCTGAAAGATACTTCAGCAGATTAACATTTGTCCTCATGTCTATCCCAGATGAAATGGGGCTTCAATTTTAATTAATTTTTGCCCTTTTGAAAGTGGGATCATTCTACAGATAATCAAAAGCTAATTCTTTAAATGTCCAGGTCAAATGAAAAATGAGTCTGAATAATTTATTTTCGCCAGCCTATATATTGAATTATAAATATATGAAGCCTTTGGGAATGGGAATAGATGGAGTAGCCTCTGCTTACTCATTCCTACACATGCAAGGCCTGCTGGCATTTCAAATTGGAACCTTCTTTCTTTATGTCTAGCAGGGCTGCATGGGCCCTTTGAGGCCATATAGACAACATACACAATGGCCTAAGTATTCATTGTAGGCTGACGTTTGTCCCTCCCTAACACACCCAAACTCTGCTGCATCAGGGAGTGAAAGAGCAGACCCAAGAGTACTCAGTAAACCCTAAGTGTCAGGTATTGTGGTGCTGAACACTGTCCCCAAAGCCACCAGGCAGGTCAAACATGAAGCTTTATAACAAAAAAGAAATAGAGTCTGAATTAAACTTACTCCATTTCCATCTGTTTTTCATAGGTACTTGAATGTAAACTTGCAAACTGGCCTTCCCAATGGCACTTACTGTGATGTTATTTCTGGTCAAAAGGAAGGCGACCGCTGTACAGGAATACAGGTGGAGGTTGCTGGTGATGGCAGGGCTAACTTCCAGATTAGTAACCATGCTGACGATCCTTTCATTGCAATTCATGTTGATGCTACTTTGTAATCCAGGCAAGAATTAATGATTCTCTGTAGAACATCTCTAGCAAGGAATAAAATGTATTGGTGCAGAAGTCGTGGTATGTTTAGTCTCATTAATGAAATATTGTGTAATTGCTGTACCATTATTACACAATAACCAGCACTGATACTGAAACACATTTTTGAGATGGTGAAATAGGCCTACAAATATGGTTCATTTCAAAGAGTACTTCATTTTTGTTTCACATGAAGATTGTAAAAGTGAAATTAAACCATGATTTGAGATGATTTTACAGTTTTAATTCCAAAACTCAGCCAGATATAGAGCACCTATTAGAGCTGGCTGAAAAAAAATGGATATTTTTGGTTCACTGGCAATGCAAAAGTGTTGAAAAAGATTTTGTTTCACATCAAATCAGTGACAGTCTATCTCACAGTAGCATCCTGGGATCCCCCATATTCACTGTGGTCATATAATTATGACACGTTTTGTACAAAATATGTCTTGGTTATGTATCAGTCTTGATCTGTTGAACAATAATAAGCTGTTGGACTGTATGTACGATCTTTGTATATGAAGTTCTGAAGGCATTATGTAGAGCAGGGGTGGGCAAAAGGGCCTCCATGGGCTGGATCTGGCCCGCCAAGCATTGATCCGGCCTACGAAGGCCCTGCCGCTCCCCACCCCTAGGCCAATTAGGGCCTGGGGGCAGGGGGAAGCATACAAAGTTTCCTCCACCCTGCCAGGAGCATGCGGCCCTTAGAACCGCCGTGGGCTCCTGGCAGGGTGGGAGGAGACTTCACGCGCTCCTCCTCCCCAAGCCCTGATTGGCCTGGGGGCAGGGGCAGCAAGTGAAGTTTCCTCTGCCCTGCCCCCGCCCTTAAGGGGTGCACGGGCAGGGTGGGAGGAGACTTCCCATGCTCCCTTGTCCCCAGGCTCTGATTGGCCTGGGGGCCGGGGAACGCGGGAAGTCTTCTCACGCTGCCAGAGGCATGGGTGCCTAGGGGAAACCCGGGGGGTGGGCAAAGGCACTCTTCCACCTCCAGACCAATCATGGTCTGTGGGTGGGGAAGCCCGGAAGTATCCTGGTCCTGCCCCTTCTCTTTGAGGCCCCGCCTCTTCCAGTGCAGCCCGAGGCTACTTCAAAAATTTCAGAAGTGGCCCCTGGCAAAAAATTATTGCCCACCCCTGATATAGAGAATAACATAATGATATACATGTTACTGAACCATGTTGTGAGGTTTGGAACACCTACAACCAGCCTTTCGGTAACAACAAAGGAGTAGCCATCAGTAGGCAGATGGCATTAAAGCAGGAGTGGGGAACCTACAGCTTGCAGGCTGGGGCAAGGGGTGCCACCGGCTGCATCCAGCCCATGGACTCTGCCTGGAAGAGAGAGAAAGCAGCTCTGTGCCGGAACATGTCCCCTGAGCTGACTTGCAGGATCCAGTCCCCTTAACTCCCATTGACTGTGAATCCTGGCTAATGGAAGCAGTGAGAGTGATGCCTGCCAGCACGGCGCCACCAGTGCCCCCCTGCAGCTGAGCCAGGTAGGCACGCCCATCCCCCTGTTGCCTCCTGTACCCCACCCTCACCCTACTCTTGCAGCCCCTCCTACCCAGATGCTCCATCAGCAGCCCACTCCTGAACTCTCCCTCACTCTCTCCCAGACCCCACACCCCAGCCTGCTCCTGCACCCTACCTTCTGCCCAGACCCTACACCCTCATCCTCACTCTCACCCTGTTCCCTGGCAGCATCTCCCACACACTGAAACCCATTTTCGTCCCCACCCCAGAGTCTAGGGGGACCCACAGAATCTACTACCCCCAGGCTCTCAGAGTTAATTTGGTCCTGAGGGGAAGCCATGAGCTATCGTGCCCCTTCATGACGCTGGAGTGTGAGGGGAACCCTGGTACCCTGAGTTGCGTGAGTGAGGTATCTTTCTTTCTTTCTTTGTTCTTTTTTGTTTGTTTGTTTCTCACTTACATGTGGCTTCGGAGTGACTTTTCTGTGGGTCAGTGGCCCTTGACCCCTTGACCCAAAAAGAATTCCCCACCCCTGCATTAAAGAGTCATCTGCCCACTATTGTAGAGCCTGCTGGGAGGGGACACATATCCCATGGGAGCAGACTAAACTGCATCACAGCAAAGAACTTTGCAGCAAGCTGGAAGAAAATATAAAAGAGAAACAGTGACAGCAGCACATGGTCTCTATGCAGACAGACAGACACACACACACACACTCTCTCTCTCTCTCTCTGACTGGATGATAGTCTCAGCCTGAGTACTGAGAAACTGTAACCCGCATGTACCATCTCTGAGGGTGAGACATTGTTTGCTTCATCACTTGCTTAGAGTAAAAATTTAGCATGTAAAATGTGTGTTTGTTTCATTTCGTAATCTCTGATCTTTATGCCCATCATGTATAATCACGTACAATCTATCTTTCTGTAGTTAATGAACCTGATTTATTATTTATTTAATAATGAACCTGATTTATTATTTTACCTGAAACTGATTTGATTAAAGTGCTTGGGAAAACTCAGCTCAGTTTACAAAGGCTACTCTGTGTCCATTTCATCTTGAGGGAGTGGCAAGCTACTTAATGAACTTGCCTTAAGCAGTGTAAGACTGTATAGTCCTGGGCTGTAGCACTGCAGAGAACTGACCAAGGCCCCGGAATTGATGATTCAGGAGTGACTGGGAGATCATTCAGGTAACTATGTTTGGTGTGTTCCTGCCCGCAGGTGCTGGCTTCCAACTTTTACTGGGGGTACTCACCTCCTGCTCTGCCCCAAGTCTCTCCCTCTGACTCCACCCCTTCTCCCAGTCACCCGCCTCTGCCCAACCCTGCTCTGGCCCAGGCCCCTTCCCTTCATCCCTTGCCCATCCTGAGCCCCTGTTTCTTCCCACCCACTTCCTCCCCTGAATATATCCCATCCCCTCTCCTCCCTGTTCCTCCTGCGTGCCACAGAACAACTGCTCTCTGGTGCATGGGAGATGCTGGGAGGGAAGGAAAGGAGTTCATTGGCAGGGCCACCAGCTGCCATGTGTGACTGGGGGAGAGGGGAGGAGGGTTGTTAGTGAGGGTATGTCTACACTACAACTTTAATTCAAACTAACTTAGTTCGAATTAGTTAATTCGAACTAACCTAATTCGAATTAGCGCATCTAGACTTAAAAACTAGTTCGAATTAGCGTTTTGCTCATTCGAACTAGCGCGTCCACACTGATTGGACGCTGGGTCGCATTTAAGGGCAGCTGAAACTGGTTCCCGGCGGGGCATCAGGTCAGTAGTTGCTTTGTGTGGCTGCTGTCTGAGGCTATCTGAGGCTCGTGCTTAAAGGGACCCCCCTGGACAGCCGGTTCTCAGCTTTTCCGCTTGCTTGCCTACCTCGCTGAGGGACAGCAAAGCATTTTTCTCTGCGCCTGTCTGTGTCGGTGGTTCCTATTGGGGCCGCCGCCGCAGTTGGCAACATGGAGCCAGAGCTCGCCCTGGGCATTCTGCTCCAGTTTTTTGGACTTGCTGCTGCAAGCCTGCCAGCAATGGCTGGAGGCTGCCTGGCACCACCTGGTGCACGTCAGCCCCCTGCCTCTCCACCTGGCCTCCCTGGGGGCCGTGGAGGAGCCACAGCAGCGCCCGGACGCCAGCGTGCCCCGCCGCATCTGGCATCTGGACACCAGCAGCGACTGGTGGGACCGCATCATCCTGGAGCGCTGGGGAGACAGACAGTGGACCCAGAACTTCAGGATGAAGGAGGACACCTTCCTGGAGCTCTGCGAGTGGCTCGCCCCTGCCCTGCAGTGACGGGACACTCGCATGAGGCCCGCCATCCCCCTCCAGAAGTGTGTGGCCATTGCCATCTGGAAGCTCTCCACGCCAGACAGCTACCAATCTGTCGGGAACCAGTTCGGCGTGGGGAGATCCACTGTCGGAGCAGTGCTCATGCAGGTACGGCACTCACCGGCCACTGGGCCGGGAGGGAAGGGGGCTGCAAGGAGGGAATGGGCCGCCCCAGGGAAAACGGGGGCCGGGGAGGAGGCGACAGTGCCCTGCATGGGAGGGTTTGGTCTGTCCCGGCCGTACTACATGCCACCCATGGCGGCCAGGATCACAGCAGGGATTGCTTTTGGGAGTGGGGCGCGGGGCAGTGCCAGGGAACCAACACTCCCAGCCACCCAGGGGCCCCAGTGATTCGCGGTTTGGTGTGTCTCTCTGCAGGTGGTCAAGGCCATCAACCGGGTGTTGCTCCGCAGGGTGGTCCGCCTTGCCGACCCGGACGCCGTCATCCAGGGGTTCGGCGCCCTCGGCTTTCCCAACTGCGGGGGGGCCATCGACAGGACGCATATCCCCATCCATGCCCCGGAACACCAGGCCTCCCAGTATATCAACAGGAAGGGGTACTTCTCCGTGCTCCTGCAGGCCGTGTGTGACCACCGGGGCCAGTTCACGGACATTAATGTGGGCTGGTCCGGCAAGGCACACGACGCCAGGGTGTTCCGCAACTCCTCCGTGTGCCAGAGGCTGCATGCTGGGACCTTCTTCCCTGACCACACATCAGGGTCGGGGATGTGGACATGCCTGTCTGCCTGGTGGGGGATGCGGCCTACCCCCTACAGCCCTGGCTCATGAAGCCATACACGGGGCACCTCAACCCCTCCCACCAGGCCTTCAATGCCAGGCTCACCAGGGCCCGCATCGTGATCGAGGGGGCCTTCGGATGCCTGAAAGCCAGATTTAGGTGCCTCCTCACCCGCCTCGACCTCGCCGAGCACAATATCCCTCCCGTGGTGGCAGCATGTTGCGTGCTGCACAATTTGTGCGAGTGGAAGGGGGAGGCTTTCTTGCCAGCCTAGATGGCTGAGGCTGACCGCATGGCTGGCCACTACGCTCAGCCCTGCACCGTCGCCATCCGGGAGGCCCAGCAGGGGGCCGTCCAGATCCGGGAAGCCCTGCAGGAGAGCTTCCAGGTGGAGGAGGAGGACTGAACTCTCCCTGCATGCCCCATTGGGGCCTTCTTCCACCCTCCCCTCCTTCTCCTTTCCCCTTCCTAACCCCCCTTCCTAATGTTAAATAAAGACACCTGTTTTGAAAACAACAATCTCTTTTTATTTTACATAACTGGGGTGGAGGGAGGGAGGAATGAGGGTGGGAGAGGAGAGGGGAGGGGGAAACCTGGGAGGAGGGAGCTAGAAGGGGGAGGAAGAGGAGGAAGGGAAGGGAAAGCTCAGGGTTGGGGGTCCTGCTGGCTCTCCCATCTCGCAGCACTGCGGTGCGGGGCCGGGGGAGTGGGTGTGGAGGGTGGGGCAGGAGGGACGGGGTGCGGAGGAAATGGGAGGGGGAGCAGGAGTGGGAGGAGTAGCGAGAGCTGGGGCGGCCGCAGGGGCTGGAGCAGGAGGAGGCAGGAACCTGACCACCAGAGTCTGGAGGTGGCCTCTGAGGGCATGGCCCTGCTCCTCCAGTGCCTCCAAACTCCGCTGCCGCAGCCGCAGGTCCTTCCGGACCCAGTGGTCCTGGGTGTGGAGCTGGTGCTCCAGTAGCCGCAGGTGCCGCCGGTGGTAGTCCTCCAGGTTCCTGGTGCGCCTGCTGGCCCGGGTGCAGGTGGCTGTTGCAGGTGGGGTGGTGCGCCCTGCAGTCCCAGGTACTGCGGCTGTGGTGAAACAAGAGCAGTGGTCAGTTCTCCCTGGGGACACGGTGGGTGAAACCCAGCCCCCCTCTGCAAGGCGAGGTCGGCGTGTGGGGAACGGGCCAGGGCCCCTGCATGACACCCAGCTGCTGCTCCATGGTGGGCAAGGCCCAGGCGCACGGTCCCTGGGCTCCCTCTCCCCCCACCCCTCCATACACATAAGGGGAGCATGATGGCACTCTCATGTGGAGCATTCCTCGGCCTCGGACAACACCGCCGATGTGCTCTGTGGGGTGCCTCGGGGGTCCTGGGTCCTGGGCAGGCTCCCTGCAGGCTCCTGGCTTTCAGCATCCTCCTCCTCCTCCTCAGTGTCAGGGACGGGTCCCTCTGCCCCGGGGTCGATCACCACCCGGGGGGCATGGATGGCGTGAGCCCCCAGGATGCGGTCCAGGCCTCAAAGTGGGGGCAGGCCTCCGGGTTGGCCCCTGGCTGGGAGGCCCTGGAGTAGGACTGCCACAGGTCCTTGACCTTGCAGCGGACCTGCTCCCGGGTCCGCGTGTGGCCTCTGGTGGCCAGGCTGGCAGCCATGCGGCTGTAGACGGGTGCATTCCTGTGGCTAGTGCGGAGATCATGGACGTTGGAGGCTTCCCCCCAAAACCTCGATGAGGTCCACGATCTCTGCACTAGACCAGGTGGGCGCCCGCCTCTTGCAGCCCTGGGCAGGCTCCTAGGAGCCGCCAGCCTGGTCCCGGGAAGAGGGGGAAGGCTGGGTGGCAGCGGGTGGCTGGCTCATCCCGTGCCACGTGCAGGGTCTGCTGGCTGGGTGCTGGCAGGCTTGCAGCTGGCACAAGCAGTGTAGCCAGACCATGGCCCTTTAAGGGCTCCGGGGCCGGGAGTGGGGCAGAAGAGTTTTCCTGGTTTGGCCCAGAGTGGCCACCAGGGCAAGCTGGGAGGGGCTAGCCTCCAACTAGTTCGCATTAAGTGGCTACACAGCCCTTAATTTGAACTACTTAATTCGAACTAGGCGTTAGTCCTTGTAGAATGAGGTTTACCTAGTTCGAATTAAGCGCTCTGCTAGTTCGAATTAAGTTCGAACTAGCAGTTTGTATGTATAGATGCTATGAAAGATAATTCGAACTAATGGCTGTTAGTTCGAATTAACTTTGTAGTGTAGACATACCCTGAGTGATAAGTATCACTCTGCTGTTTTTTTCCGCATGGGTGTTCTAGGTCCGAAGCACCCATGGATTCGACACCTATGTCCCTGCCTGTGGATGTCTAAGTGCAGTCCCTGTCACACATTTGTAGCTTGACAGCACCTTTACACCAGGCCCGAACTACTCCCCAATAGCCAGGGCCAGGAGCAGGACATTGGCTCTAGGGGATGGGCATGAGGAATGAGGCCGAAGCTGTGAGGGGGGGAAAGGATTCAGGGATGCCACAACCTCGTGCAGCTTCTGTTGTCCCCATGAAATACTGAAGCAACGCCGGCAGGGCTGCTATTTAAGGGGCCACTTGAGGTCAGTGCCACGGAGCCCCCATGACCTGCAACAGTCAGAGCCACCTAGAGCTCAAACACTGAACCACCTCTCATGCCCCAGCCCTGCTGTCCCAGCTTAGGAAACGCCCCCCCCCCCACCAAAATGCCCTCCCAGAGCCTGCACCCCAACTTCTTTCCCAGGCCTGAGGCCCCCCTCACACTCCAAACCCCTCAGCCTCACCACCCCAGAGTCCCCTTCCAAACACGCCAACCCCCAGCCCCACCCTAAAGCCTACCTTTCCTAACCCCCTGTCTGAGCATCCTCCTCTCCCCCTCAAACCCTCATTCTGGCTCCATTCCAGCCTGGAGCCCTGACCCCCCCACGACACCCTCCTGCTCGTCTTAGCAGGTGCCCCAGCTAGGTGGCCCTGCTTCCCACAAGCGGCTGCTGGCTGCGTTGGGAGGACGGGTATGGAGGAGATTGTCTAAATGTGCAGCTCCCTTCCCTGGTGGGTGAGGGGAGAGCAAACGGCTGGTGGGGGAAATGGAGACAACAGGGGTGAAGCAGTAGAGAAGGGGCAGGGCAGGGAGGGGCCTCTGGGAATGGGTGATGCAGAGGGCAGGGCAATGCTGATAAGGTTTTTTGCTGTTAGAAATTCGGCAGGCCCATGTAAAGTGGGATTTGGTCGTGCTAGCCGTGCGGCCGCGTGGCCATGCAATGTCCTCTTTAGCACAGCGCAGGCACTTGCAGGGAGTCCACGCAAGACAGGAACCTGTGGCAGCCTGGATAGGACCACCCACGCCTGGCTACAGTGTTGTCATGGGCAGGGTGTCCCGGCCCAGCCTCGATCCTGCTGCGGCACTAAGCTTGGCTCGAGCCTCAACTCTGCTGCAGCTGGGGCAGCCCTAATCCTGGCCCCGACTATTCTGGGGCAGCCTGGCCCCACCTCCGACCCCAATCCTACTGTGGTTAGGGTGGCCTGAGCAGCCGAGCCCCAGCCCTGCTATGGCTTGGGCAAACCAACCCCACTCTGATGCTTTATGAGTGTGGCACTGAATATGTTTGAATATTCTTTAACAAAATTTGAATATGCATTGATAATTTTAAATAATATTAAAAATAAAGTCTCATGCACAGTCTGTGAGGAAGCACTGGTGCTAAGAAATTCACTGGGATGGGCATGGGGGAGGAGACACTCAAACTAGCAAGCTTCTGGGAGGAGGCTTGACCCCCCCCCACCTACTTATTTATTTTTAAATACTAAAATCAGTTTGTGCTGCCTCTCTGCTTTACAAAGTTTCAAATAATATTAAAAATAGAGCCTCATTATGCACAAGCTATGACGATGAAATTCACTAAAATCTGTACCACAGCCTATCTACAAAGCAAGTGGTTTTTCAAAGCTACACTTGAATATTTCAGCTGTCTCCATGGCAGCTGCAGACCCTACAGGATTCCCAGTGCCTGTGATTTAAAGTTTCCAAGAAAATAAAATTCATTTGTGTGTGCATAGCTGTGCACCTGCTTCTACACTAGGTGCTAACTGGGTTAAACAGTAAGGGAAGCTTTGATTCCCACTCCCCCCCCCGCCCCCCCCAAGGAACTTGGATTGCTAGTTGAATGTCCAAATGCCTTTGTCTGCTGAAAGGCTGATGGGAAAGAGCCACAAACAGCACAAAAAATACCAAAGTCCCTTACAACTCTTTGGCTACGTCTAGACTGGCATGATTTTCCGCAAATGCTTTTAACAGAAAAGTTTTTCCGTTAAAAGCATTTGCGGAAAAGAGCGTCTAGATTGGCACGGATGCTTTGCGCAAAGCACTTTTTGCGGAAAAGCATCCGTGCTAATCTAGACGCTGATTTTCTTATAAGAAAGCCCGATCGCCATTTTCGCCATCGGGGCTTTTTTGCATAAACAGTCCTGAGCTGTCTACACTGGCCCTCTTGCGCAAATACATTTGTTCAAGAGGGCTTTTGCCCGAACGGGAGCAGCATAGTATTTGCGCAAGAACACTGACAATTATACATTAGATCGTCAGTGTTCTTGCGCAAATTCAAGCGGCCAGTGTAGACAGCTGGCAAGTTTTTCCGCAAAAGCGGCTGCTTTTGCGGAAAAACTTGCCAGTCTAGACACAGCCTCTGTGCATAGGACCATGTATCTGTTTTATTACATCAATGTCAGAATGTTCCAACCTGGATACCTTCCAAGCATTTAAATTCCTATTGCATCCTGTTGCACTGTGTTTGTAGTGTGCCATTAATAACTTTTAACCATTCTGGATCTTTGTGTATCTTTTGTTTGCAAGATTAAAACCCCCCATCTAGTATCAAATTTCTGATCCATGTGGGGGGTCAGATATGGTAGTCATATCAGAGTTTTGGAAATTTGTGTTCTGGATTTAAAAGTTCGATGAGTTTGACCAGCTAGGGATGGTTCTTAATCTATCGTCATTATAGTAACTCACTAGCTGTTGGCATTTGGAGGCTTCCTGCTGGAAAGTAAAGCTTGTTCTGCAACTTGCTTTTCTTGTGAGATAACAGAGCTTCTGAGTTAGTTGCCTGTGAACAATCGGTTCCTGGTGAGCAAATGAGTTCTGTCTGATAGTTTCTCCACTTCTGACTGTCATTTATTCACACTGTTAAGCATTTCATCTTCCAAAATCTCTTTTGCAGTTTGGTACATTTTCTTAATATTTACTTGTCTGTGTATTTCTAACACTGTGGAATTTTATTACTCTTTGTTTCAGTAGGAGACTATGATTTGATGCCTCTCCTTGAAATTCATATTGCCTTTTGTCTTCACTGCAAGAACTGTTATTTTTCCATCAAGATAACTACTTTGTAAAATATATCTATTAACAAAACCTGTTTTGTTTTGTTTTGTTTTTTGCTTTAAAGAAATAGCCATTGCCTCTTTAAAATAAAACCAAGTCAATTACCTAGTTCAAGGAAGAAAAGCCACAATTGTAGTCCTCCTTACATCTGCAGTATCATTTCAGCTGGACTGTCACGATATATTCCTATTATTCTGAGTCCTTTCCACATTTTGACTATGGCTACATTTATACTGCAGCCTTCTTCTGCAAAAGCTTATGCAAATGAAGCTCAGAGTAAAATATTGTTGTGATTCATTTGCATAATTAATTAGCAGCCATTTTTGCACAAGAGGCTTTTGTGCAAAAAGGAGCTGTGTAGATGGCTCCTTTTTGCGCAAAACCCCCCTCTTGCACAAGAGCCATTCTTCCTAATTTTTTCAGCTGTCTACACAGCTCCTTTTTGCGCAAAAGGCTCTTGTGCAAAAACGGCTGCTAATTAATTATGCAAATTATGCGTAGGGATATTCTACTCCACGCTTCATTTGCATAAGCTTTTGTGGAAGAAGGCTGCAGTATAGATGTAGCTTAAGATTTGCTGTATTTATGAAAGATCAGCTTTTATTCAGCCACAGGTTTTTGGGCTTGATGTACAAATTATTTGTGAAATTTCTGGTCTGCATTATGCAGAAGGTCAGACTAGCTGTTCCTAATGAGACCTTTTAATCTTAAACATCTATGCATATATACTTCCCTACTGCATCTCAAGCATGTATCAGCTTTGCATTGATTCTACTCAATTGTTCCCATCAAATAAACAAGGAAAAATAGTAATGGAGAATTTAACTTCTATGGCTATAATCTTGTTGACCACCAAACTATCACGTATATTGGGATTCCTTTTGAGCCACTTGATTTATCCAGAATACCTTGTCGAATTCTGGGAGAACATTTCATCCAGTTCTCTGGGATCCAGAAGTCATTTGACTCCAGCTTGACACAGATTACTTTATTAGGCATGCAACATTTAATAAGTAGGTTTAAAACAAAAGGAAGTATTTCTTCTTCTTCAAGCAGTGTCCCGTGGGTGCTCCACTGTAGGTGTCGGGCTTGTCCCGGCGCCACAGATCGGAGAACTTTTCCAGCCGTAGTCTGCTGGACCGCGCATGCGCGAAGTGCGGCTCGTGCCTTTTCGCGCCGTTTGTGTGTGCGCGGTCCGGCTCCTGCCAGTTCCTCCTGACCGTCCTCAGCCGCGGACGGACTAACGCTTTCTCCTCAGACTCTGTCAGAGTGAGAGAAAGGAAGAACTCAAAGAATTTAGTTAGATTAGTTCTTAATTAGTTCTTAGTAGTTTCTTATAAGTTAGTTATTAGTCGTAGTCGTTCTAGTTTAAAAAAAAAAAAATTTCTCAGAAGTTATCTGTAAATAGTTTTCCAATCAGTCGTCAGAGGAAGAAAGAGCATGCCGGGTTCGCCTGGTTTTAAAAAGTGCAGCTCATGCCGGGAAGCAATGCCTGCCTCCGATGGCCACGCTCTTTGTATTAGGTGCCTCGGTGAGGGACACATACCTCAGAAGTGTCCTCACTGCTCCAAACTCACCGTGAGAGCGAGGAGAGACAGGGACATGAGGCTTAAAATGCTCCTCTTTGATAGGGCATTACAGCCGCAAGATACGGCAGCTGCTGTATCGTCAGTGGATCCCTCGGCCAAACTGTCTCCGAAGAAGGCGAAGAAAAGACCATCGCCTTCTCGTTCTCTTCCCCCGATGCGTGTTAGCGTGGGGGACAAACCGGGCACCTCCGGCTCGCCACCTATGCGTGGCCCGCCTAAGGCGAAGCACAGCCGCAGCACTTCGGCTCCGCATCCCTTGACTCTTCTGGTGCCTAAGATACCATCGGCACTGAAGCCTTCCCTGGTACCGGCGCCACACACAGCACCGAGAGCACTCCCCGTACCGTCTATGAGTGCGGCACCAGAAGCAATCTCGGCACAGACGGCCCTCACCGCACCGATTGCCACCTCGGCACTGAACAAGCAGCCGGCACCGGGGCGCCCCTCGGCACCGACAGATTCCCGGGCACCGTGCTATTCACCAGCACCGAGTGACTCGCCGACACTGAATTCATCCCGGCTCTGCAGGATGTTCCTCCACAAAGTTCACCGGTCCCTCCCGACGCGGCACCGCGCCCGGCGCCGAGGGGGGAAGGTGAAAAGTCTGTACGACCCTCTACCCTGATTACTTCTTCACCAGAGCAGACTACTGTAGCCACATCAAAGATCTCAGAGAATCATTACACAATCTCCTACCCCGGATCATACCCAATTCTCACCGGAGCCACCTTCTCCTTCATCGGTGCATTCAGCTCAATCCTTGAGACATCCATGAATAGTCTACCGCTCTCCACACATCTCGCCAAAACGCCATTACCACCGGTCACCTTCTCCAACCCTGAGGTCCAGGGGACGATCCCGATCTCCTAGGTCCCCATCAGGCTCGGGTCACTCTGGGTACTATGGTTCCCATAGATGCCATTATTACAGCAGATCACCGCACCGCTCCGCTATTATCACAGGTCGCCTCAGCATCACCGTTACTATAGGCACTATTCTCATTCTTCTACCCGGCGTACGTCAATATCTGATTCTCCACATCGGTCTCACATATCATCCAGCAGGGAACATCAGTCCTTACCACCAGCAACCAGACCGCCAACTCCATCAGGTATCCCACCTCCCCAACCACCTGAGCCACAGGTCCTACAACAACATTCCATTCAGGATGAGCCTCAGGTTCGGTCCCCCACCGATCAATCCTCTTCCTCGCCTGACGATGCAGTATTCCAGGGAGACACGTCACCATCGGACGATCTCCGACAATTCCAGGACCTTTTCAGGAGAATGGCGGACTCACAAAACGTGCAGATTGCAGAAGTCCAGCAAAAGTCCCACCATCTGCTCAGAAATCTACACCTTTCACATCAGGCCAAGGTGGCTCTCCCACTGGATGATGCCATCCTTGAGATTGTGGATGATATATGGCAGCTGCCAGCTTCTGCACCAGCCACTAACAAAAAAGCAGACAAAAAATATTTTGTCCCGGCGAAAGGGATGGAGTTTCTCTTCTCCCATCCCCAACTGAATTCTCTGGTTGCCGATGCAGCCTAACAAAGAATGAAGGGCTCGCAACAGAGACCTAACATGCCAGACAGAGACATGAAGCAGCTAGACCTCTTTGGGCGAAAGGTTTACTCGTCTGCTACTCTTATGCTCCGTATGGTGAACTATTCTGCATTATTAGCTAATCATAGCTTTGACAGCTATTCGAAGTTAGTGCCCCTGCTGGAACATCTACCCGAGAGCAAAAGGGAGGTCCTTAAAGCGGTAGTCCAAGAAGGCTATGCAGCTTCCAGAACAGCTCTCCACATAGCTTTGGACATGGCGGACACTGCAGCACGTACCACAGCCACATCCGTGGTCATGCGCAGGGCATCCTTGCTGCACCAGGCAGCAGTTCCCAAAGACCTTCTTTCCAAAGTCCAGGATCTACCCTTCGATAGGCAAAATCTTTTCTCTGACAAAACTGATCAGGTTCTTCATTCCGGTAAAGATTCAAGAACCACGCTCAAGACCCTAGGGATGTATACACCACCTTTTCGTTGAAAGAGGTATACTCCCTATCAGAAACAAAGACCGTTTACCTTTCAGCCATCCCAATACAGAGAGCAGGACCAGCAACGCAACCGGCAGCGCCAGCAAAGAAGAAGACCTCAACCAAAAACATCTGGCCGTCTAACTACCAAACAGCAAGTTTGACGCTCCCGTTGAGGGACTGTGCACCATTCCGCTAAGCAGCCATCCCAATCCTGCACAGGCATTGTTCCATCATCGCCTGAGACCCTTCCAAGATCGGTGGTCTCGCATCACCACTGACAGATGGGTGCTGCAAACGATTACGCTAGGACATACCATTCCATTCACCACTCTACCCCCTCCCACCCCCCCACTCCGTCCCTTTTCAGGGACCCATCTCACGAGCCTCTGTTACAACAAGAGGTCAATCGCCTCCTCGCCATTGGAGCAATAGAGGCAGTACCAATCGAGTTCCGGGGAAGGGGTTTTATTCCCGATATTTTCTGACGGAGAAAAAATCAGGGGGGTGGAGGCCAATTCTCGACCTCAGAGGACTAAATCAGTATCTATGGAAGTACCATTTCAGGATGGTTACCCTAGCCACCATCATTCCAGCTCTTCACAGTGGAGATTGGTACACGTCCCTCGATCTGCAGGATGCCTATTTCCATGTGGCGATACACCCAGCCCACAGACGATTTCTACGGTTCCAATTAGGCGCAGAACATTTCCAATACAGGGTCTTGCCCTTCGGTCTCTCATCGGCTCCCAGGGTTTTCTCCAAGACTCTGGCAGTAGTTAAAGCTTACCTGCGTCGTCTCGGCATAATGATATTCCCTTACCTGGACGACTGCCTAATCAGAGCTCCTTCAGCCACAGAGGCACTGCACGCGACGCACCTCACAAGAACAGTTTTCGAGGCCTTGGGCTTGATCCTCAACGTCCCGAAATCAGCCATGACGCCTCACCAATCGATACAGTTCATAGGGGCACACCTCGACTCAACCAGCGCTCGTGCTTTCTTACCAATGACCAGATTTCAAGCAATGCAAGACCTCATACAAGCCATTACCATCAGTCCCAAGCCATCTATACTCCAATGTCTTCAGCTTATGGGACACATGGCGGCCACGACGTACGTCGTCGAACACGCGAGACTACACTTTCGTTGTCTCCAGCATTGGATAGCTACTGTTTACACTCCAAATGCTCGAGATGTCCACAGACGTGTATCAATTCCCCCTCATGTCAGAAACTCTCTAGCTTGGTGGACAGTTTCCAAAAACCTAATGTCGGGTGTCCCCTTTCATCGCCAACAACCGACAAGACAACTAACCACCGATGCATCGTTGCTGGGGTGGGGTGCGCATCTGGAGCACAGTCAGGCTCAGGGGGCTTTGGTCCCCTGCAGAGTTGATGATGCCTATCAATTTCCTAGAATTGCAGGTGGTGCGCAATGCCCGTCGACACTTTCTCCCAAAGATTCGTGGTCAAACCATCCGAATTCTTACCGACAACATGACTACAGTATATTATATAAACAGGCAGGGCGGAGCCCGATCCTGGTCACTTTGTGCCGAGGCGATCAGTTTATGGAGTTGGTGCATCCACCACAAAATCTCCCTCATTGCAGAATACCTACCCGGTCAACAGAACACTATGGCCGATGGCGCTGAGCAGGCATTTTTCCATGAAGCACGAATGGGAGCTTCACCTGGATGTGCTCTCAACCATATTCCGTTCCTGGGGATTTCCAGCAGTGGACTTGTTTGCGACATGCATGAACGCCAAATGTCCCCAATACTGTTCAAGAGCGGGAATCGGACAGGGTTCCAAGGGGGACGCTTTCCTATGCGATTGGAGTCATCATCTACTATATGCGTTCCCTCCCACACCTCTAATTCCCAGAGTACTAGAAAAGATACTCATGGATAGCTCCTTTTTGGCCAAGACAAACGTGGCTTCCTTACCTTCATCAAATGTCGACGCGTCATCCGTTTCCTTTGCCCAAGAGACACGACCTTCTTTCCCAGAACAACCAGCGTTTGTTTCACCCCCCAGATCGATCTTCTGGCATTGACAGCCTGGTTCCTAGTTGGTTCGAACAAACAGAGATGATTTGCTCACAAGAGGTCAAACACATCCTTCTACACAGCAGAAAATTATCCACAAGATCCACTTACCTTCACAAATGGGCACGGTTTTCTGCATGGTGCTCGATGGCATGTTTGGATCCTTACTCCACTCCCATTCACCGGATTCTGGACTACCTCGTGCATCTCAAGGACTCTTCTCTCAGTTGTGCTTCCATTAAAGTGCACATTGCCGCAATCACCACTTTCCACCACTCTGTGGAGGGTTATTCCATTTTCTCTCACCCAATGATGCAGCGCTTCATGAAGGCATGATTAATCTTTTCCACACACAACCAGCGCAGCCATGGGACTTAGAGCTAGTTCTTAATGCGCTAACGCACAAGCCCTTTGAGCCACTAGCCACATGTGATTTGCGCATCCTCACAATGAAAGTTATCTTTCTGATTGCCATAACCTCTGCAAGAAGGGTTGGTGAGTTGGCTGCCTTATCGGCTATACCCCCATACACAGTGTTTACCAATCAGGGAGTCATCTTACGCTCTCAACCCACTTTCCTTCCGAAAGTGAACTCACGGTTCCACATCAATGAACTGATAGTACTTCCCACTTTCTACCCTAAGCCCCATATCTCTGCAGAGCAAGCTCGTCTACACACCCTTGACATCAGACGTGCCTTGGCCTTCTACATAGACAGGACTAGATCCATCAGAAAGACAAACACGCTTCTAGTGTCTACAGTCGAGCGTTCTAAGGGCCGCCCATTATCAACACAGCGCATTTTGTCGATCATAGTGAACTGCATAAAGGAATGCTATGCGCTACATAATAGACCACTATTACAAAAACCGACAGCCCATTCAACGCATGCAGTCGCCGCATCAACTGCATTCTTGAAAGGCGTTCCCGCTAAAAGACATTTGCAGGGCTGCTACATGGTCTTCAAACTTCACCTTTGCCAAACATTATGCCATTCCCAACCTTCACCTGCCAGATGGGGCAGTGGCAGCAGCGGTGCTGTCCATGGCCGCAGCACGATAGCTCTGAACCCTCCTCCTTTCAGGGGCTACTGCTGCGAATTCACCTACAGTGGAGCACCCACGGGACACTGCTCGAAGAAGAAGTTACTCACTCTGTGTAGTAACGATGGTTCTTCGAGATGCGTGTCCCGTGGGTGCTCCACGACCCGCCCTCCTCCCCTCTTCGGAATTCTCATTTATGTCTTTCAGACCAAGAGGATCAGGAAGAACTGGCAGGAGCCGGACCGTGCGCACACAAATGGCGCGAAAAGGCACGAGCTGCACTTCGCGCATGCGCGGTCTGGCAGACTACGGCTGGAAAAGTTCTCCGATCTGCAGCGCCGGGACAAGCCTAACACCTACAGTGGAGCACCCACGGGACACGCATCTCGAAGAACCATCGTTACTGCACAGAGTGAGTAACTTCTTCTTCTTACAACGCAGAGTCAACCTGTGGAACTCCTTGCCAGAGGACATTGTGAAGACCAGGACTTAAATAGGGCTCCAAAAATAACTAGATAAATTCATATAAGTTATGTCCATCAATGGCTATTAGCAGGGCTCGCCAAGCGGTGGCGAGCCCCTCTCACCAGCCGCGTGGTTTCACACGGTTCTGCATTCTGCGCATGCACAGATCGTTCTGCGCATGCACAGATCGCTCTGCACCGGCTCTTCCGGGTTGTAATCTACTCGCCACGGGTGAGTAGATTACATTATTTGTCGAGCCCTGGCTATTAGACAGGATGGGTAAGAATGGTTCCCTAGCCTCTCTTAGTTAGAAATTGGGTGACAGGGTGGGTTCACTTGTTCTGTTCATTTCCTCTGGTGCACCTGGCACTATTAGAAGACTGGATATTGGGCTAGATGGGCCTTTGGTCTGACCTAGTATGACCATTGTTATGTTCTTATATTCTTATTTTATATAACTGCTCCTTGTGTACCAGCCATGCCTAGATGCAAAGGGTTTATGTACAGGGGGATGCTACAGTTCTAATCATGGCACACCACAGTTCATATACACCTATCATAGCTAACAGCATCTATGCTTGCATGTAAAGATCAACTGATTTGCAGATTGCATATGGCATGCTTATCAGTTCAGGACATTTCTGCTGACATTGTTTATAAGAAACATAACCACATTAATTAGTTTCTATTACCCTCAATAATATATTCACAATAGTTAGTTGTTTAAGCCATTACAGTAACTGCTCTTCAATAATTACTTACTCTGGCATGTCTTGTCTTAACTTGGAACTGCACCTGTCAGCTAAGTGCATAGTTTTGGCTCACAAATTTCAGAGAAATACAATTTCTTCTAGTTACTCTTAGAATATTGAAAGGGTACATGGAAAAATACATTTTTAAGTAGCCAAAGCACAATGCCAACCATATATCCGCTGGGGCTGTGAAGTCCTATGCCTTCCCACCCCAAAGGCTATCTAGCTATCCTACAGGGCAACAATTGAGCCTTCAGCAAGAAATTCTGGAGTTTTAAGAAATCATGGAGCCCTCTAGAGGCGCAGTGTTGATAGACCTTTAGTATTAAATCTCTCTTTCTAAGCCATTGTGCCTTTCAGATCTGTGAGTGAAAACGTCCCAGCTTAGCCCTAATTATCAAAGCCAATGGCACGTTCATATCTGCTTTTTGTCAATGAGTTTGTGTCCCAGGGTGCACCCACACATATCTGAAACCTCTGGAAAATATACACACGGGCCTAATTTGTTTTATTTAGAGTTAATGTTTGTTAGCATGAGAATTTGTTTTATCTTCACCTGTTGAGCACTTCAGACACAATCAGATAAAATGACAAATGACTGGTTAACCAAACAGTAGGCAGTCATGTGAAATATGTCACATGTAAATGTAATGTGAACTGTACCCTCTTGCAGGACTATAAAGAGCCAGTGAGAGCACTAAACCTCAATCTCAAGCACCATGAAGACCTTTCTTCTGCTAGCAGCTGTGGGCCTTTGCTGGGCGCAATACAACCCAAATACAAGTGATGGGAGGACGTCTATTGTCCACCTTTTTGAATGGCGTTGGGCTGACATTGCTCTTGAATGTGAACGGTATTTAGCACCCAATGGATATGGTGGAGTTCAGGTACGTAGCCTTTACCATACAATACAATTTCTCTATGTTTTGGAATTATTTATTTACCAGAGAAAAAGGTTTGGTTTGTAGAGGGCAGGCAACACATTTACCAACAGTAGAAATTGGTGACGGAGGTAGGAAATGCTGACAGGTATGTGCCTAGATCAGTCACTGTGAAAGGGTGATTTTACTTTGTCCCAAGGGGGATAGCTCCAAAAACTGTTTTCCTTGTGTGTTATGCACATTCTCATTCTCCCAGTACAAAAGAACAATTGATTTACTATTGATTATCATTTCAGACACATGTATTCTCCAGGAATGTGCACAAACAGCAACTCTCATCCTACCAATTTAAAAAGAAACTTCTAAATTACTTCACTCCCCCAGAATGCTTTTGTCTTTCTTTAAGGAATCAGGTTTAGGTACCTTTTGTGAGGTGCTGAGCTCCTGTTACTTCTACTGATTTCAATCTGAGTCCTCCCAGGATCATTCTTGTGAGAGCAAGCTCTGGTTGGGTAGAGTGGGCTGGATTATGATGTAAATCAGGATTAATACTGGTGTAAGTGAAATCAGTTTGTGCTCCTTGTACGTGTTGTACAGCACTGAGCATCCTCACTGTGCTTATACAAATAAAGCTCAAAATAATTACTAGTTTATCAAATGACATAATTTCATTCACAGATATCTCCTCCAAATGAAAATATTGTTGTCAATAGCCCCTGGAGACCCTGGTGGGAAAGGTACCAGCCCATCAGCTACAAACTGTGCACCCGATCTGGAAATGAAAATGAATTTAAAGACATGGTGACCCGATGCAACAATGTTGGAGTAAGTATCTGGAAGTTCTTCATGTTGAAATAGTGTAGGGAGAAATAACTGATTTCAGCTGACATAGCTGTCTGTTCTATGGCAAATGGAGAAGGCTTCAAAGAAGTTACATAAAAGAGAAGGAATGTAAATGGGGAATAAACAGTGACCTGGTCAGTGACACTTACAATGTCACCTCACTCACTCTCCTTTGAAAAACAAACTGACATGCAACCATTGCTCCCTAGGTTCGTATTTATGTGGATGCTGTAGTCAACCACATGTGTGGATCTGGTGGGGGCTCTGGAAATGGTGCCACTTGTGGAAGTTATTACAACGCAGGGAACAGAGATTTTCCATCTGTCCCATACTCAGCCTACGACTTTAATGATGGTAAATGTAAAACTGGAAGTGGAGAGATTGAAAATTACAATGATATGAATCAGGTAAATAAGGATCTGTTTTTACTGTCCCCTCCTCTTATCTTCTTGACCAATCTGTGACCATCTAAACAAGCCCCCTCCTCCTGCCCAAAAAAGGATCTTTTGTGGAAAAATGCAATACACAGTCAGTTCAAGATGATACTTACGTATAAGCCTACAATTAAGTGTGGGAGTATGCCCACTAATTTCAACTATGCTTAGAGTTATGCTGCTGCACCTATTTATGTAGTTCTGTTCACTCCTAACTAATGAAGACACTATTGTGGTCAAGCTATTACACAACTTTCCAGCCTGATCAGTAACTACTAATGAGAGATCACCTTAGAAAATCCACAGGTCTGCAGCAAAGGATGCTGGTGATTCAGTGGATGCTGAGCCATAAAACTGGAATCTGAGCTCTTGTAATCATTAAATGGCTAATGGCTCTTTTCCCAGATTTAGGGCTTTTAGCTTCTCTGTCTTGTTTGCCAAGTTCCTTCATAAATTCCCAGGCAGCTACATTTGGAGACAATATTCTTCATTTCCTGGCCTGATCTGAGACTCACACCAGCTCAGTATAGTAAGTTCCAGGATGCATTCTTCTGTAGTGACTTTGAAGGAATTCTCTTCAGAACAGGTTTAGCTTGTGGATTGAACAGATTTATGGTGTGAATTGAAAAATATGTTCACAATAGATCTATTTTAATCAGAGATTTATAATGTGGTGCATAGGCACCGACACTGTGGTTCCTTCTTCCCACAGTGCCTGTCATTGGCCAGTGGCCTAGCTGATTGAATTCCTGTTCTTCCTTCCATCCTTCCTTCCCTCCCAGAGCTTCTCACCTGCCACAAACAGCTGTTTTGCGACATACAGAAGCCCTGGGATAGCGGGGGAGGAACAGGTACAGGAAAAGACATGGAACAGTGGTGGGAAGAAGCGAGGCAAGGTGTTGAGTGAAGGAGTGAAATGGGGCAGGAAGTGGGGTCGAACACTGGCTTGGGAGAAGGGATGGAGTGGGGGCAGACCCTGGATCAGAGTGGGGAGTCAAGCACTCCCTGAGCTAGAGGAAAATTGGCACATATGGTTTGGTGTATGACTCTATGGCATCCCATCCTATTTTTGAAACAGGTCCGTGACTGCCGCCTGGTCGGTCTTCTTGATCTTGCCCTGGAGAAGGACTATGTGCGCACAAAAGTTGCTGACTTCATGAACCACCTCATTGATATTGGCGTGGCAGGCTTCAGAATTGATGCTTCCAAGCACATGTGGCCTGGAGATATGAAGGCATTTTTAGACAAACTGCACAGCCTAAATACTCAATGGTTTTCCTCTGGCACCAAGCCTTTCATTTACCAGGAGGTAATCTCATTTTCTGACTTTCGCTTTGCATAGAAATGGGTCTATTTTTTTTGCATAAAAATAGAAATACAGTATTGGCCGGATCCCGCAAAGCACAAAGTTCTGAACGTTGTTGACTTAATATAGCAGAGCAGGCCTGCTGATGTGAGGGGGAGAGCAAAGGGGGCTACTGCCCGGGGGCTCAGTGGTTCAAAGGAGCCTGGGGCTCCCAGCTGCTGCCACTACTACTGCAGCAGCAGTGTGGTCAGAGCCCAGGCCCTTTAAATTGCCGCTTGAGCACCATGCTGGCTGTGCCAGCCCTGACCCTTCTGGGAGCGTAGAGCTGCCTCCCCCGCCACCTTGCCAGGGGCCCAGCAAGTCTGTTGCTCGCTTGTAGAATAGTACTTAAGAACTAACTTAATAAAAAGTACTTAGGACTTTGAAAAATCACACCTTATATGAGATCATAAAAGTTTTAAAGGCTAAATGGTAAATTCTGTAATTTTACATGATCTCCAGTTTGCATATACAAATAAATCCTTTTGTTTTGAAATCAAGCAGGGGCATAAACGTATGTTATTCATATAAATACTTATGCATTTGCTCTTCCCAGGTGAAAATGACATCATGAAGTTTAAGGAAATAATGAACCATGAAAAAATACTCCTTATGGTCACTTACCTTTGCCATCTAGGAATCCCACTTTTAGTCTTCTGTTCTGACATTCAGGTTTTCCAAGGAAATCTTCAGAGAACAGTTCACCAGGGCTTTTTAATTTGTGCAGGTCCAGGAAATTTTATTTTGCTAGCTAACCTACTCAGAGGCAACAGAAAGATCACAACATTGATTTTGTGTATGCCCTAAACAAATGATAAAGTTTTGATTTTTAAATATAGTACTTCTCTCTATTTAAATGGCTATTTAAAAAACTGATGCTAATAACTACCCGTAGAAACAGTTTAGTAGGTTTTTTCCCCCCCTAAATCTTTTAAAGTCAGAATTTTCAACTCTCTTTTGAATTCTCAAACTCAGCATTCTGACACAAGGGTAATTCTTTTAACACTCATAACAGCTAAGCATGCTTCTTGTATAGAAAATGAGATGGTTTTAATGTTCTTCATGATTTTTCTTGAACAGATTTTTCTTATACAGTGTTAACTGTGTATATTGTATGGCTTTTTAAATAGCTAGGAATGTTTTAACAGCTTTTTCTTACTTTGGCCAGGTAATTGACTTGGGTGGAGAGGCAATTAAAGCCAGTGACTACTTCGGAAATGGCCGAGTGACTGAATTCAAATATGGTGCAAAACTGGGGACCGTCATCCGCAAATGGAATGGAGAAAAGATGTCCTATTTAAAGTATATACCAATTGGATTAACTGCGAAATTCATACAACAACTGAAATATTAGTGTCAATGTGTTTGAGACTCTGTTGTTTTTTTAGGAACTGGGGAGAAGGCTGGGGTTTAATGGCCTCTGACAGAGCCCTTGTCTTTGTGGATAATCATGACAACCAAAGGGGCCATGGTGCTGGAGGAGCTTCTATTCTAACCTTCTGGGATGCCAGGTAGGGAAAGCTATTGGCTGTGTAAGGGTCTTTTATTTTTTCCTAACTATTACAGTATATCTTCATATGTCTCATTACCCTTTGGCTTGCAGACTATATAAAATGGCAGTTGGTTTCATGCTTGCTCATCCTTATGGATTCACACGGGTAATGTCAAGCTACCAGTGGACAAGAAATTTCCAGAATGGACAGGTAGGTTTCTAGCAGTTGAAAATAAATTCACAAGGCTCTTACTTTTCCTCTGTGTGGAGTGACAGTGCTGGGATTAGGCACTGTTGAGTTCCCCTTAAAATCTTTGGGGCAGGAGCATTTCTTGAGTGATGAATAAATCTTGTTTTGCCTCTCTGCACATGAATGAAAATTATCCTGCTTCCTGTGGCCTTTCTCATAGGTAGAATGTTTCATTTTTACTATTTTCTGTTTAACAACAAGGATGTTAATGACTGGATAGGACCACCAAGCAATGGTGATGGCTCCATCAAATCTGTTACAATCAATGCGGATTCCACTTGTGGTAATGGTTGGGTCTGTGAACATAGGTGGCGTCAAATAAGGTAGGGATCTGTAGAGAGAAATTAAATACGGATAATGCATTTTGCACTATATCTTTCACGGTTTGGGAAGATTTCAATTTGCCTATGTGTTTTATTTTCAGGAACATGGTGATTTTCCGTAATGTGGTTAATGGCCAGTCTTTGTCAAACTGGTGGGACAATGGTAGCAATCAAGTGGCTTTTGGGCGTGGTAATAAAGGCTTCATCGTCTTTAATAATGATGACTGGTAAGTAAGTAGGGTAAATTGGAACAGACTGGACAGGAGACAAATTTGTAATACAACAGATTGTGACTCTTAAGTATTGTAGTTCAAAACCTGCACATGCCACCTTCTTCCAAAAACACTTTCCAAAACCCAGCATTAGCTTCCAAAACAATACATCAGTTTGCTGCAGTGTATTCAGATCCATCATTGAGGAGGTTGGGCCCTTAGGAATGTATGTCCATGGAGGTCTGAGTGGTAACTAGGCATGAGCTAGAAGGTGGATGGCTCTAAAGAAATGAGCAGAGACTAATACTTGACTCAGGTTGGGATGCTCTAGAAAAGGCCAGGGATGTGGGACTGGATCAGGTCTGCTGAAGGGAGGAAGAGAAGAGTTGATGACTGGATTAGATGATTTATAGGGACAGGATTCTCAGCTTTTGAATGCTCTTCACTGAATTATTCTTGGCTCTGTCCGTGTCAAGCTGTGAATCACTTCTATTGAATGCCTCCCTCTTCAGTACAAAAGGCATTTTGTATCCAAGCAGTGCCTTCAATCTCTCTGGATATTCCTGAAGACTATAGTGGAGTCTCATGAGGGATGGCAGTTTGATAGGATTGGTGTTGTGCTCTTCTAGGCTCCTCTCATGTCAGAGGTGCAAAAAGAGATTTGGGGAATTTGTGACATAGTGGAAGCCATAAAGAACATGACACTGCCAGAAAATGGTCCTTCTAATACCAGCTTTCTGCTAAGGTGCCTTAGGGGACAATCAGAAAAGGTAATTTGGGTGTGAAAAGAAAGTGAGTTTTAGGAAGAGGAAAAAGGACAACATATGCACAGAAGTGACAATGAAGGGTGTAAATATTTAGTCTGAACTGGAAGCTGATCGTTCTGTCAAAGCTGGTAAATATTGTAAGAATCTGAGTTTGTGTTCTGTCTCTTAGGGTGCGTCTACACACCACCCTAAACTTGGAATAAGATACGCAATTTGCATTATGCAAATTGTGTATCTTATTTTGAATCTATTTTGAAATAGCCTATTTTGAAATTCAGCATGACTACACAGTGCCAAATTGCAAAATAACGCACTATTTTGAGCCATCCCTTATCCCTTGTGCAACGAGATTTACTGGGATGGTGAAATAGTGCGTCCGTTATTTCAAAAAATATTTTGAAATAAAGGGTGGCTTGTGTAGACGTGGGGTAGCTATTTCGGGATAAAATATCTGTGCAGTGTAGACATACCCTTACTGCTTGCAGCTTAAATCTTCCCAAAGAGATTCAGGCCCTGTCTACACTGTGGGCCCTACAGCTACTGTGCTGCAGCTGTGCTACAGTGTAGACATTTCCTACAGCGACAGAAAGGGTTTTTCCACCAAGGTAGTTAATCCACCTTTCCCAACAATGGCTGTTATGTCAGTGGAAGAATTCTTCCATGGTCCTGGCAGTATCTATGACAAGGTTATGTGAACTTTACTATGGCGCTCAATGGTATGAATTTTTCTCACCCTCAAGAAATATAGGCAGGTCAATCTAAATTTTATATGTAGAACAGGCCTTAGATGAAATTTCTGTGCCTTTAGTGGAGGATTATATCTGTGAGGAGAGAACTATGCCAGGAAATAAATATATGAAGCTTTTGTCTTAATAAATGACATGGAACACCCTATCTTGTTCATGTTGTCCAGTGGTGCTGCATCCTTGTGAAGTGCCTATGAAGATTACACAGAGCACTTTCAATTCATTGCAGTTGATCTTATTTCAGATAAAGAACTCATAGTAGATTTCCCATACCAGCACTTCCAAACCCACTGGCCCAATTAGCAAAAAATCAGACTAAAGATTAAAACTCATCTGACCTTGTAGGGTCATCCCATGGGCTGCAGGCTAGCATGACTTTTTATTATTTTTTCTTTATTACAGAGACAGATCTATGTTAGAGAGACTGAACTATCACTTATTTCTTTTCTATCTGTTTTTATACCCAGGGCCTTGAATACAAATTTGCAAACTGGCCTTCCTGCTGGCACTTATTGTGATGTTATTTCTGGGCAAAAGGAGGGCAGCTCCTGTACTGGAACCAGAGTCAACGTTGGTTCTGACGGCATTGCCAATTTCCAGATTAGTAACCAGGCTGAAGATCCTTTCATTGCAATTCATGTGAACGCTAAATTGTAATGTAAACTGGACGCATCTCTTCCCTTGGTTTTTCACACTGAGTTTTTTTGTTTGTTTGTTTTGTTTTCTGTAGCATGCAGCAATGAATAATCTTTTAATTAAGAAATAAATAGTAGTGGAGCAAAACTGTTGTGAGTTTCATTAATGAAATTAAGTGTAACTATTTGTACTCTCAGCACATAACTGATAGAAATGCTAACGCATGCTTGTAAAAGATGGTGTATTTGGCCAACAGTGTAGCTTAATACTAGCTGTACTACAGTAGTTTGTTTCAGGTGGAGCAAAAGAAAAGGACAGCAATTAGAAGCAGAAATTAAATGATACATTATTTTACTGTCTTAAGGCCAAATGTGGTACATGTACACACACATCACTAATAAATGTATATGAATACTGAATTTAAAGTGATGAAAACAGGTGAAATAAATACATATTATTCTCCATAGGTACATTACATTATACTAAATGATAGGATGTTGCTCACACGGCATGGAGTGGCTCATGACTGTGAATGCCTATCTCTGGGCAGACTGTCAAAAAAGAGAATTTTTTAAAAAAATAACAAATAGTCTGGCAGCACCTTAAAGACTAACAAAACATATGGTATCATGAGCTTTCGTGGGCACAGCCCACTTCTTCAGATGAATGGAGCACTACAAGTCCAGATCCAAGAATAAATAAGGGAAGGGACGGGGTGGGGGGGGAGGGGAGGAAAAGAGGGAGAAAATGTTAGAGTGTTCAAATTGCAAGAAGCTGATGAGACCAATTTGCACTTTCTCTAAGTGCCCATTGTGTAGTTGGTTAAGTCATTAGGATGTGGAAGGTAGTATGCGAGCAAATCAATGTCTTCATTCATACCTCTATGATAGGAATCAAACTTGTAAATGAAGTTAAGTTCCAACCCTTCCCTGTGTATTTGGCTTGTGGAATTGACCTGAAACAACAAGGTGATGTTGAGATCCATTAATGAATGCCCGGGCAGGTTAAAGTGTTCTCCAGCAGGTTTTTGTGTATCAAAAACAGGACAGACACCACAAACTGGTAGTACATTCTATAATTACTCCATGTCTGCACTTACAGAGTTTGTGCATTGTCAGTTTCACTAGTGATAGAGAACTGGTAAAAGAAAATTGCTTTTGTGTTCTCATTTACTTCTGCAAGCACCAGATCGTGTTCACTTTTGCAGCACCTTCATTGCCAATGAGAGCAGTGTATTGAGGGCAGCTATCCCACAGTGTAGCTCTCTCTATTTTGAGGATAGGTCTTGTGGGCAGCGGGAGGGTGATCACAGGGGATCCTGGGTCCCTGTACAATCTTCTCTCCCCAAACACTTATCCGGCTCCAGTAGTTCAGTGTTGTTCCAACCAGCGGTTCATTTGGTATGTGGAGCAGCCCTTGTCACTTGGCCAGATGATTAGTGAGCACTTGCAAAGAAAACAACAAAGGACATTTCAAAGTTCCCAGGGCTTTACAGGGGGAGGAGAAGACCTCTGTTAACCTGGATCAGAGCAGAAGATCTGCTGGCTGGAGTTGTCTTGTAGGTACTGTCGGATATCCTCCTGAGGTTAAAAGCTGTGTAAACAGGATGACCGTCCCTTCACTTGCACATCACCACAAAAGCACCACAGCTGTATGCCTCTCATGAAGGTGGTTTTCTGTTTGTGGTGTAGACAGGCCCTTAGAATTCATCAGCACAGTAATAAATGAGAACTACTGGATCATGGTCACAATTTTATCATGGAGTCACATCTTTGGTCTCCCATCTTATTTGTCACCCGGGTAATCTGGATTTAGCAATAAACAGTCACACACACACAAAATCACAAAATATTCAAGTTGCTACCCATCCAAAGAGACCTGGCTCTAACCCCAAAATCAATAGGTACCCTGCATCTTACACCAAACGCAATGCCCTGTAGCCACTTCTCTTACCATTTTAAGGTTTATCTAGGAAAGAGGAATAAGGTTATTTACTGGTTAAAGCAAGCAAGCATATACAAACAAAGGAGTTACCATTTATCATTCCTGAGGATGACATCATAATCTGCCAATTCAAAATGCTCTTCAGGCTAGATCCAGATTAACCCTGGGTATCTCTGCTTTAATGTAGATTATGTCTGTACTACTACTCATGTCAGTAACATTTATGTTGCTTAGAGTATAACTATTCCCCTCCTGATGTAAATTATGTTGGGATAGGGGCTGACAAAGGTACAACTACTAGTTGAGGGTGGATTAATTATGCTGATGGGAGATCTCTCCCTGTGGGCATAGAGCAGCTACATGAGAGATTTTACAGTGGCACAGCTGCATTGGTGCAGTTGCAGTGCTGTTAGCTGTCCAGTGTAGACAGAGCTTTAGAGTCTCTGGCCCTGGGAGACTTCAGACAGCAAAGAGAACATCCTGTAAGAATCTTTATATGACCTTCCCTCAGCATTCAAACTGGGCATGTAATTTCTTCATGGGTGGAAGAGGCAGCCAGCAAAACCATTTTTGTCCTAGCTGGCCTATCAAGTCTTGATAGTTGTTCTTGATTGGGGGAGGAACCTTTCCCTTCTGAGTTCACAAGTTGTGGGCATTTTTACAATTGTAAAACATAAGTTGTTTTACCTTGCTGCATGAAATACAGATATTACAAGTGAGATTAATGCATGCAGAACTGTAAAATAATTTCAGAGTCTAAACACTAAGTACATTCTTATAAGATTAACTAGCCAATTAGCCCATCATAAAACGGGATTTTCAGGTCTCTCCTCCACGTCCGTCTTCTCTCCTGAGCCTCCGGTCTCTAGCTCCGTCTCTCTCTCTCTCGCTCCTCCTCCTCCTACTGCCTCCCCTTCTCTCTCTCTCAGCTCTCCTCCACCTCCTGCCTCTCTCTCTGTCTCTCTCTTTCTCTTCTCCTCCCCCTCCTGCCTCTCACTCGGGGGACCATGGAGCCCAAATGGCCGTTTGGGCTCCGCACTCCCCATGCTGCATGGGGGTGTGGAGCCCAAACGGTCGCTTGTGCCACTTGCTCCCACGCAGCGGCCTGGCTGAGCAGCACAGAAGTCAGCCAAGCGCGATGGCGGGAGGCGAAGAGGGGCCGGGCGGTGATGTACACGGCCAGGCCCCGCCCCCTGGCCATGTACGTCACCACCCCCCTCTTCCTCCCGCCGTGGTGCTCTGCTGACTTCTGCGCCGCTCAGCCGGGCTGCCACGGGGGAGCAAGCGGCACAAGCGGCCGTTTGGGCCCCGCATTCCCCGTGCAGCACGGGCCACCCAGAGGGAACAGCCAGCATTTCAGCAACAGTGCCGCCCAGAGGGAACAGCCAGCATTTCAGGCAACAGCGCCCCTCAGAGGGAACAGCCAGCATTTCAGGCAACAGCGCCCCCCAGAGGGAACAGCCAGCATTTCAGCGTTACAGACTCACAGATACTAGGCTACTATATATATGATACCCGTTTTGAACAAAATGAACATACAGGTGAAATGGTTTAGTTCTAACCAAGAGTTTGTCAGTTCTTAGTCAACACTATGGCCATGCCAAGAAATGGTACTAGTTTAACTATTGGGGACATTGTGATGCTGGTAAAATAGGGCAAGTTCAGTGCTAGCAACTCTCTCATCAGCAGACAGTAAAAGATATCACCCTCCCTCCCCCCCTCTAGAACAAAGCCTCTCTGATACAGACTGCTTTCACATGCTCCCCTTGGGCCAGTTCAACTCTATATCATGCCTATGTGCAAGAACCATGGTAGTAACAGAATCTAGTCCTTAGAGGTTTCATGTTTATCAGCCACTATCTTCAGTTTGCATAACCACACAGATTGAGTATTATCTGTAAAGGGTGTGGGATAAACATCTTCTCCAGCTATTGTAACAAGAGATTAGGATGTCACACACGCAGGACTGGGTTATCACTGAATGAATCAGTTGGGAGGAAAAGGCTGAATACAGAAAAGGAAACTTCTGACTATCCTGGAGCTGGGAACATAGTTTTATATTAATCTATATTCAGGGGAAAATGCTGAATGGTCTGAACCAAACAGTTTATGAAATAGGGCGTTATTCAACAAATTTCCAACTTGAAGTAATGTTGAGAAAAAAAAGTACAAACAACCCTACAACATTTTGCTCATGTGAATGAAAAATCCCAGGCTTCTGGTTTACAATGACTATTTCATTTGGAAATTTAAGCTAGTTAGATTTTAAAAAAAAGTAACGTAAAAATTAAATCTAGCCAAGATATTTAATTTGATTTTTTTCAGTTCATGATTATTTTTTAGATTGTATTTTAGTATAAGACAATGAAGGGGATGTGAAACAATGACCTCTCAAAATATTCAAAGGAAAGGAAAACTGTTTCCTGCCTATATTTTCACAACAAATACATGTTTTAAAATCATAGAACTGGAAGGGTTCCAAAGAGCTCATGTAGTCCAGTCCTGTGCACTCAGGATAGAAATAAGTATTATCTAGGCCAGTGTTTCTCAACCTTTTTTTTTATAAAGTACCCCTTTAAAAATATATATATGTAGATATATAAGTACCCCCCAGTACCTAAAGTTTTCAGACATACAAAATCTTTTTCTACCATTGCAACACATTTGTTTAAACAACTTAATCGTAGCTGGGTGGGCAATGACATTTTTGGGTGTAAAAAGTACAAAAATAATAAAGTGCTGTAAAACTTTTAAAAAAAATCAGTTTTCTCCAAATTTCAGTTGTGTTGCCGTACCCCCCAACTGCTCTCGAGTACCCCTAAGGGTACTTGTACCCCTGGTTGAGAAACACTAATCTAGGCCAGGGCTACTCAACAAGCGACCCGTGGGCTGCTTGCAGCCCACGACCCCTTTGTTTGCGGCTCATGGCGTGATTTGGGTTTACGTGGGGCTCAACACACGACCAACGGGTGGATCCTTTGAACATGGCCTCCACTGGGAACACACTGCACAACGGTGAGTCAATATAATGGTCTCTGTTGAGATGCATTTCAATAATTAAATTCCTGGACTGTCATTGCTCAGTAAAAGTGCTGTCATGTGGGTGGAAATCGGGTAAATACTGCCTTTTATTAATATCAGCAGAACTGACTTAAATGGGGCCTGTGTGTTGTGTAGTCTTGCCTTAATCTTTGTATTCATGCCCGTCAGTATGAAAAGTTATTTGCATATACATTTGCAACCACACTTAAGTTGCGGCCCTCAGCATGTGCTGAGAGTATGATTGTGGCCCCCGGGGCTTCCACAGTTGAGTAGCCCTGATCTAGGCTATCCCTGACAGTATTTCTACACCTTTAATCATGTTTTTTTGTATTCTCTGGACTTTCTCCAATTTGTCAACATCTTCCCTGAAATGAGGTGCCCAGGACTGGACCACAAAACCAGAAAATGCAGTAATAATGGAAGACTTCAACTATCCCCATATTGATTGAGAAAATGCCTTCTGAGGAGAGGAGGCAGTGATACAATTCTACACACCTTTAATGACTGTTTTGTAGAGCAGCCAGTCCTGGAATCCTCAAAGTGATAGGCAAGTCTTGATTCAGTCCTAAGCAGTTCACAGAATCTGGTCCAAGAGAAATATAGTTCAATCAGTCACTAATAGTTACCATAATGTAACAAAATTTTGCATCCTAAGGGTGGGGACAATACCAAAGAAACCCAGCATGGTAGAATGGAGCTTCAAAAAAGGAGAACTAAAGAAGAATGAGGCGGCAAGTTAAATGAAATTTCAAAAGTGTAATGCCTGCAATTTGTATGCTAACTAATACCATAAAAGTGACTCAAACAGTAAGAGGAACCTCCATGCACCCCTCCCCCCTCTTGTTCCCCCCCCCCCCCCCCCAAAGATTACCAATAAGGCTAAACAACAGAGTAAAATGGGGAAAAGACATAGTTTAAAAATTGGGAAGTTAAATCCTGCCATGGAAAACCTAAAGTGACTACCTGTAGCAGTTTCATGCTGCTCCATTGTGCCAGCAGATCAGGCAGATATCTGGCTAAGAGGGCAGCAAGCGTCACGTTGGTAATTTACTTACATAACATCCCTTTGTAGTTTGTCAGCACAGTCTGGCTCCACATGCTGCTTCTGCCTACAGGCATCCCAAGCTCCAGCTCCATGCAGCCCACTGGCTGGAAATCTGCAGCAGGTGTGACTCTGGGATGCCATGGACACATGCAGCTTCCGCTGTTCCCACAAAATGCTGGAGCAACGTTGGTGGGGCTGCTATTTAAGGGGCCACCTTGGGGTGAGTGCTGCTGAGTCCCCATGATCCACAACAACCAGAGCCACCTAGAGCTCAAACCCTGAACCACTGCCCATGTCCTCCCTGTTGCCCCAGCTTAGGACCCCCCTCACCCAAATGCCCTCCCAGAGCCTGCACCCCAACTTCTTGCGCCTGACTGAAGCCCCCTCTCACACTCCAAACTCCTTGGTGCACCACCCCAGAGCTCCCACTCAAACACTAAACCCCTCATTTCCCAGCCCCACCCAAGAGTCCACACCCTCCCTCTTTTAACTCCCCTGTCTGAGCCTGCTCCTCTCCCCCTGAAACCCTCATTCTGGCCCTATCCCAGATCCTGTATTCTCAGCTTAGAGCCCGGACTCCCTCTCACCCTCCTGCTATTCCTAGCAGCCATCCCAGCTAGGGGCCCTTCTCCCCATAAGAGGCTGGTGGATTCTTGGAGAGTAGGGGTCTGGTGAGGATGCTCTGACTTTGCGGTTCTGTTTCCCGGTCGTTCATACATAGAAGCCTTCACTTCAGCTCCTCTGAGCTCTCTGGGGGTATGTCTAGACTACATGGCTCTGTCGACGGAGCCATGTAAACTAGTTTACCCAACATAGTCAATGAAGCGGGGATTTAAATAATCCCCACTTCATTAAAATAAAAATGGCTGCCGCGCTGGGCCGACAATCAGCTGATCCGGCACAGCGGCAGTCTAGACTTGGCTCGGTCGACAAGGGAAGCCTTTGTCAACCGTTCCTGTAAACCTCGTTTCATGAGCCATAAGGGAGCAGTTGACAAAGGCTTCCCTTGTTGACCGCGCTGCTTCTAGACTGCCGCACTGTGCCGGATCAGCTGATTGTCGGCACAGCCCGGTGGCCATTTTTATTTTAATGAAGCGGGGATTATTTAAATCCCCGCTTCACTGACTATGTTGGGTAAACTAGTTTACATGGGACATGTCTACACTGCAATTAAATGCCCTGCTGGCCTGGCTCGGTGGACTGGGGCTGTAACATCTCTGAGTCACTCTCCCATTGGGAGAGAGGTGTCCTTGTGCTTGTGGTTCAGCCAGTCCAAACACAGCCGCATAGTGAGCCAAAGTCAGTGGCTGGGGCACCTAGCTTTAATTGCTGTGTAGATACATTGACCCACCCCCTCTCCCAGTGAGTAGAACACAGTGGCTACTTGCCACCTAGCTACCTAGGTGGCTGTGCAGGCCAATCCCTTCCTGCAGGAGGTTCATGTAGGGGAGGCTACATCTACACTGTAAGTATTTGTCGGCAGAGAGTATGCTGTATACTTCCTTTTTTGAGGCATAAGGAATCTTGCACAGAAGGGTTTTTTTGCACAAAATGGACCCGTCTACACTGCTTGTTTTTGTGCAAAAAGCATCGGCAGAGATATGCAAATGACAGTGCGACAAATGCTAATGAGCGCTTCATTAGCATACTCTCTGCCGACAAATACCTGCAGTGTAGACGTAGCCTGAGTGTGGTGTTGGGTATGTCTCTGTCAAGAGGCACTGCACTGGATCTGGGCTGGCCTCCACCACACAGCAACCCATCCAGGGCAGGGCACAGCAGGAGCCAGGTCAGCGGCCAGACACTTTGTAATGGTGGGTAGCTACCCAAGTCTGGAAAAAGTAAGTGGGTCGTATGGTCTGCTGGTACCAACACCTCAGGTAGCACAGCAGGGGCCTGCTAATAGTTTCAGTAGGGCTGATGTAGAAGTGCTAATTCCTGACTATAAAAAATCTCTTACAACCACACACTGATCCTTTATATTTCAAATAAAGGATAATTTGGAAATTATAGAAGAAAATTATCTTTCAGGGCAACACCCCAATGTTTTAATTGTAACACACAACGCTCATATGCAACTAATGCTTTGCATTGCTGCGTGCAATCCTTTGCATGATTATTGACTTAAGACACTGTTTATTTATTTGGTTTGTAATCTGGGCACAGAACATAGCGGTTACACTGTGCGTGACCCTGTAAAATATTTCCTCTCAACTGGCTTTGGGACACACTGGGGACAGTAGAGGTGAGAAAACTTGAAGAACCTAGAAAATCTGGGTAAGTGATATGGCAAAATAAAGAGGAAGTCAGTTTCTATGACATGAATTAAATTTTATGCACCCTTACCTTCTGAACATTAATGAGCTAATAAACTAACATCAGCACAATACAGAGGTTATATATTTAAATATAGATATCAGGAAATGTCAACATTAAGATGCCCATAACATTAATTTGTCCATCCTATTGGCCATTAAAGGATACAGACAACAAGACATTAAGCATGGAACAGTGTAACTATTCCCCCTGCATATTGTGATGTTGGGAAGGAGTCAGTCAGTGGCTGCAGCACTACTGGATCCACTGCTAGGAGAGTTGGGTGAAGGCAAAAAAACATAAAGCTCCTGGAACAGACTGTGAATTGTGAGTGAGCGGGACTCTTTTGGGAGGAAATTATTTTACAATAGTGTTTCAAATCTCTCTCTGGGGAGGTGAAGTGCTCTTGAATCACACATTCAATCTCCTACAGTCAAGCTATTGCAGCCCCTGGTGTTCTGATGCTGCTTGGGCCTTGCAGTGAGAAGGAGTGAGTGATCGGGAGTGTGAGTGGCGGAGGGAAGAGCAAGAGACTGCTGGAGGGAATGGAGTGGGGGGGGGGCAGAGTCTCAGAGAAGGAGCCGGGCAGGGGTGGGGCCTCTGGGAAGGGATGAAGAAGGGGCAGAGTAAAGGTGATCAGTTTTTCTGCCATCTCAGAGGGGTTGCTGTGTCAATCTGTAACTTTAAAAACAACAAATAGTCCTGTGGTACCTTAGAGATTAACAAAAATATATATAGTATCATGAGCTTTTGTGCGCTAAACCCACTTCAGCCACTCTGGGTGGAGCGGGATTCGCTGGGCTCTATGTTCCTTGTAAGCTGTGTGGCTGGGTGGTCATGCAGCTAACAATTTAGCCTGACACAGCTGCAGGCACTCCAGGAGGCCACGCAGGGCAGGAACTTGTTGCGGCATAGGGAAGGGTGACCCTTTCCCTGCCACCTAGCCTATCCTTCAACCTGCAGCAGTTGGAGCCACCTGGCGTTGGCCCGGACACTGTAATGGGTAGGAGTATTAGTCATTTTTTCTAAGGGACAACACCTGCTCATGTCCTAGGCAATGAAAAGGCTTCACTTTGATTGGTGGTGTCAGGCATCACACCAAAGAACTGAGGGCCCAGCACTGGGGTGGACATGGCAGAGGAAACCCTCTAACTAGCAAGTTTCCAGAAGGAGGCGCGACCCCCCCCCCACCTAATTATTTATTTTCAAATGCTAAAATCAGTTTGCGCTGCCTCTCTGCTTTGACAGTTTCAAATAATATTACAAATAGACCTCATCATGCACAGTCTATGATGACAAAATTCACTAAAATCTGTACCATGGCCTATCTATAAAGAAGTTGTTTTTTCATAGCTACAGTTTAGTATTTCAACTGTCTCCATGGTAGCTGCAGACCCTACAGGATTCCCAGTGCCTGTCATTTAAAGTTTCCAAGAAAATAAAATTCATTTGTGTGTGCATATTTGTGCTTATGCTTCTACATGAGGTACTAACTGGGTTAAACAGTAAGGGAACCTTCAATTTTTTCCCAAGGAACTTGGATTGCTAGTTGAATGCCCAAATGCTTTTGTCTGCTGAAAGGCTGATGGGAGATAGCCGCAAGCAGCACAAAAAACACCAAAGTCCCTTACAACTCTTTGTACGTAGGAATCAAAGGCTTTTTTATTACATCAGTGTCAGAATGTTCCTTCTTGAATACGTTAGGCACTAAATTCCTATTGCATCAGTTAGTTTGAGTTCCTTCATGTGGGTTTAGCTGCCTCGTTTAGTTTAATTTGGTGGCATCTGTATTAGAAATTGCAGGTCAAAATTTTCATAGATTTTTAGGGGAAGTGGGGACTTCTGTGATCATTGAGTTTGAACTCCTGCACACACAAGCCATTGGCCTCCCATGAATCAATTCCAGTTTTCAGGCCAGTAGGAGTGGTTGAATCAGAGCATATCTTAAAAAAAAAAAAATCCAATCTTGATATTTAAATTTCCGGTGATAGCAACTCCACTACAACATCCATTCATTGATCCAATAGTTAATAATTGCCCTCACTGTTTTCTAGGGTTGCCAGATGGTTACAACAAAAATACCAGACACACTTGACATTACAGCACAATCTACATTACATCTTATTTAGAAAATACCGGACATTTATATTTTCTCAATTTGTTTCCTGAACAGAAAGCTCAAATACTGGACTGTCCGGTTCAAAACTGGACACCTGGCAACCCTACTGTTTTCAACTTGCAACTTTTCTAGGCTGCCATTGGTAACTTTTAGCCAATTTGGATCTTGTTATATCTTTTGTTTGCAAGATTGAAGAGCCCTATCAATTAACACATTTCTGGTACCTGTGTAGGTACTTTGGCCCTGATTTACACTAGGAAGTTATTTCAAAATACTTCCCCTTATTTCAAAATAACAAGTGGAACATCCACACTACCAACCCCATTATTTTGAAATAAGGGGCTGGTTATTTTGAAATAATAACTCTTGTTTTCCACAAGGAATAACACTTATTTTAAAACAGTTATGTCGAAATAGCAATAGTATGGGTGCTCCAGTGCTGCTATTTCGAAATAACTGCTCCCCAGAGTCATTACTCCCCAGTACTTCCTAGGTCTCTAGGTTAAGATAGTGCATCCATATAGAGGGAGGCTGCCTTGGGCTAATTTGGAGGCTTCCCTATAATGTGGACATGCTTATTTTGAAATAGTTTGGGAGTTCTTATTTCTAAGTAAGTTATTTCAAAATAACTTCCTAGTGTAGATATTCCGAGCGTAGTGCAGTGTAGTCAGATGACAGTCATGTACGTGTTTTAGAAGTTTGTGTTTGCATTTAAAAGTTAGGTGAGTTTGACCAGCTAGGGACGTTTTTTTAATCTATAGAGATCATAGTGATTTGTACCAGATATAGGCAGTTGGAAGCTTCCTGCGGGGAAGTGGCGCTTGCTCTACTAACTTGCTTTTCTTGTGATGTTGTGTATTAGTTGCCTGTGAACAATCAGTTCCTGGTGAGCAAATGAGTCTTTTCTCATAGCTTCATAACTTCTGGCTGTCATTCATTCTCACCATTAAGCTTTTCCTCTTCTAGAGGCTCTTTTGAAGTTTAGAACATGTTCTTAACATTTACTTTTCTCTCTGTTTACTAAGACTGGGATTTTATTACTCTTTGTTTTAGTAGGAGACTATAATTTGATGCCTCTCCTTGAAATTCATATTGTCTCTGTCTTCACTGCAAGAACAAATGTTTTCTCATCAAGATAGCTACCTTGTAAAAGATATCTATTGATAAAACTGCTTCATCACATCCTCCTTATATCTTCACTATCACTTCAGCTGGTCTGTTCCCAGATATCCCTATTGTCCTAAGTACTTTCCACATTGTGGCTAAGATTTGCTGTATTTATAAAAGATCAGCTTTAGTTCAACCACAGATTTTTGGGCTTATTGTATACATTATTTGTGACATTTATGGTCTGCATTATGCAGAAGGTCAGACTAGTTGATCCCAATGAGCCCTTTTAGCCTTAAAAATCTATGCATATTATACTGCCTCTCAAGCATGTATGAGCATTGTATTGATTCCACCAAATAAACAAGGAAGAAACAATAATGGATAATTTAACTTCTATGGCTATAATCTTGTTGACCACCAAACTGCCAGATATGTTGGGATTCTGTCTGAGACACATGGCTTATCCAGAACACCTTGTAAAGTTCTGGGAGAACATTTCATCCAGTTCTCTAGGATCCAGAAGCCATTTGTCTCCTGCTTGACACAGGTTACTTTAATAGGCATGCAACTGCTCTTCGTGTACACTAGCCAGGCCTAGATGCAAGGCGTGTAGGTTCGGGGGATCCTACAATTCCATGGCACACCACAGTTCATATACACCTATCCTAGCTACCAGCATCTATACCTGCATGTAAACATTACTGATTTGAGATTTCATATGGTATGCTTATAAGTTCACCAATTCATCACCTCTGTCAACATTGTTTACAAGAAACATGAGCATACTCAGAGGTTCCAAAGACGATGGAAAAAGGCTGTTCTCAGTAGTGATGGATGACAGAACAAGGAGCAATGGTCTCAAGTTACAGTGGGGGAGGTCTACATTGGATATTAGGAAAAACTATTTCACTAGGAGGGTGGTGAAGTACTGGAATGGGTTACCTTGGGAGATGGTGGAATTTCCACCCCTAGAGGTTTTTAAGTCTCATCTTGACAAAGCCCTGGCTGGGTTGATTAAGTTGGGATTGGTCCTGCTTTGGGCAGGGGACTGGACTCAATGACCTCCTGAGGTCTCTTCCGGCCCTATGATTCTATGATCCTTATTAGCGTAGTCACAATAGTTAGTTGTTTCAGCCATTGCAATAATTGCTGTTCAATAATGATTTACGTACTCTAGCATAACTTGGGACTGGTCATGTCAGCTAAGCCAATGCTACAATACAGGTCTCAATATGCATTTTTTGTAACTCACAACATTACAGAAAAATACAATTCCTTCTAGTTACTCTTAGACTATTGTAACGCTAAATGAAAAAAACTAAAAAAATATATTTTAAAATAGCCAAAGCACAATGCCACCCATACATCCTCTGGGGCAGTTCAGTCCCATGCCTTCCCACCTAATGGCTATCCAGCTATCCTACAGCGCAACAACTGAGATTTGAGTAAGAAATTCTGAAATTTTACGAAATCATGGAGCCCTCTAGAGGTGCAGTGCTGATAGACATTTAATATTAAGTCTCTCATTCTAAGCCATTGTGCCTTTCAGATCTATGAGTGCAAACTTCCCAACTTAGTCCTAATTATCAAAGCCAATGGCATGTTCATATCTGGTTTCTGTCAATGAGTTTGTGTCCCAGGGTGCACCCACACATACCTGAAACCTCTGGAAAATGCACACACAAGCCTAATTTGTTTTATTTAGAGTTAACGTTTGTTAGCATGAGAATTTGTTTTATCTTCACCTGTTGAGTACTTCAGACACAATCAGATAAAATGACAAATGACTGGTTAACCAAATAGTAGGCAGTCATGTGAAATATGTCACATGTAAATGTAATGTGAACTGTACCCTCTTGCAGGACTATAACAAGTCAATGAGTGTAGAAACCCTCACTTTCTGGCACCATGAAGGCCTTTCTTCTGCTAGCAGCTGTGGGCCTTTGCTGGGCGCAATACAACCCAAATACAAGTGATGGGAGGACGTCTATTGTCCACCTATTTGAATGGCGTTGGGCTGACATTGCTCTTGAGTGTGAACGGTATTTAGCACCCGTTGGATTTGGTGGAGTTCAGGTATGTAGCCTCTAACGTACAATACAATTTCTCTATGTTTTGGCATTATTTACTTACCAGAGAAAAAGGTTTGGATCACAGAGGGCAGGCAACACATTTACCATTAGTAGAAATTGGTGATGGAAGTAGGAAATGCTGACAGGTATGTGCTTAGCCCAGTCACTGTGAAAGGGTGATTTTACTTTGTCTCCAGGGGGTTAGCTCCAAAAAAACATGTTTTCCTTGTATGTCATGCACAGTCTGATTCTCCCAATACAAAATAACAATTGATTTACTATTGGTTATCATTTCAGACACACGTATTCTTCAGTAATATGTACAAACACCCATTCTTGTCATCCTAATTAAAAAAAACCAAAACTTCTAGATTACTTCAGGCTCCCAGGGTGTTTTTATCTTTCTTTAAGGAATCAGTCCCAGGTATCTTTTGTGAGATGCTGAGCGCCTTTAACTCTCACTGATTTCAATTGGAGTCCTCTGAGATGGTGAGCTCCTTGTGGGGAAGAGTGATGTGAATTATGAAGTTAATCAGGATTAATACTACCACCTGATATCAATTTGTGCTCCTTGTACGTGTTGGACAGCACTGAGCACCCACTCTGTGCTTATACAAATTAATGACACCATAATTACAAGTGTATCAAATGACATAATTTCATTCACAGATATCGCCTCCAAATGAAAATATTATTGTCAATAACCCCTGGAGACCCTGGTGGGAAAGGTACCAGCCCATCAGCTACAAACTGTGCACCCGATCTGGAAATGAAAATGAATTTAAAGACATGGTGACCCGATGCAACAATGTTGGAGTAAGTTTCTTGTGTTAAAATAATGTGGGGAGAATAAACTGATACCAGGTGAACTGCCTGCCTGTTTTATACCAAATGAAAAGAGAAGACACCACCCTAAAAAATGAAGGAATGTAAATGGGGAATAAACAGTGACCTGGTCAGTGAGATTATAGTGTCACCTCTCTCACTCTCCTTTATAAAAACAAACTGACATGCAACCATTGCTCCCTAGGTTCATATTTATGTGGATGCTGTAGTTAACCACATGTGTCGAGCTACTGGCGGGTCGGGAAGCGGAACTACTTGTGGAAGTTATTTCAATGCAGACCGCAGAGATTTTCCATCTGTCCCATACTCAGCCTGGGACTTTAATGATGGCAAATGTAAAACTGAAAGTGGAGAGATTGAAAATTTCAATGATGTGTATCAGGTAATTTGTATTTAAGTATTTACTTCTGCTGTCCTTCCTGCCGGTCTTTGACCATCATAACAAACCTAAAATAAAATACAATAAAATAATTGGCCGAGCTAAGTAGTATGCACTCTATTTAAGATGTTACTTAAGGATGCAGCTACATTTCAGTGTGGGAGTATAAACACTGACTTCTCTTGATGTTTAAAGTTATGCTGCTGTACCTATTTATGCACCTGTTAGTAGTTATGTAGTTCTGATCACTCCTAACTGATAAAGACACTATTGTGTTCAAAGTATTGCTCAAAGACCTAAGGAGATGACTTTTGAAAACCCACAAGTCTGCAGCAAGTGATGCTGATGATTCAGTGGATGCTGAACCATAAAACTGAAATCTGAACTCTTGTAATCATTAAATGGCTAATGTCTCCTTTCCCAGATTTAGGGCTTTTAGCTTCTCTGTCTTGTTTGCCAAGTTCCTTCCTAAATTCCCATGGCAGCTACATTTGGAGACAATATTCTTCACTTCCTGGCCTGACCTGAGACTTTGAAGGAATTCTCTTCAGAACAGGTTTAGCTTGTGGATTGAACAGATTTACAATGTGATATTAAAAATATGTTAAAATTAATGGGGTGCATAGGCACCGACACTGTGGTTGCTCCTGGGCTGGAGAAATCACGGAGTAAAATTAGTGTGTACAAAGCACTCACCGGCAGCAAAGCCCTCCCCCCTTTCCTCCTTCCCTCCCTGCCTCCCATCTCTTTGCACTCACCACCAGCAGCCGGCAGGCAGGAGGAGAAGCAGGGACAGGGGGTGCTTGAGGCAGAAAGAGGAGGGGAAGAGGCAGGGCAGGGAGTTCAGGGAAGGGGTGGAGTGGGGGCAGGATTGGGGTGGAGCACAGGCTTGAGGTAAGGGGAGCAGTGGGAGTAGGTTCAGAGTAGGGTTTAAGCAGGCTCCTCTCTATGGGGGAAGTTGGCACCAATGGTTTGGCGTATGACTCTGTGGCATCTCATCTCATTTTAAAAACAGGCTCGTGACTGCCGCCTGCTTGATCTTCTTGATCTTGCCCTGGAGAAGGACGATGTGCGCTCAAAAGTTGCTGACTTCATGAACCACCTCATTGATATCGGCGTGGCAGGCTTCAGAATTGATGCTTCCAAGCACATGTGGCCTGGAGATATGAAGGCATTTTTAGACAAACTGCACAACCTAAATTCTCGATGGTTTTCCTCTGGCACCAGGCCTTTCATTTACCAGGAGGTAATCTCATTTTCTGAATGTTCCTTTGCATAGAAATGGGTTCTTTTATATGAAAATACAGAGTATCAGCTGAACTCTGGAAAACATAAGATTCTGAACATTGTTGCCTTGATGTAGCAAAGTACTGCGGCATGGGCTTAATTTAATAAAGAGAAGTCAATACTTTGTTTTGAAATCAGGTAGGTGTATAAATATCTGGGAGGGGAGCATTGTTTGTTTTTGTTTTTTGTTTGTTTGTCTGTTTGTATTTGCATGCAGAGATTTGTTTATTTGCTGTGCCCAGGTGCAAAATGTAAGGGATGACACAAAGAATAAGGAAGTAACAAATCAAGCAGGTAGTCAATCAAATGCTCTTGTGGGGGAAGAGCTTATTGGCAGCAAAGGTGCCAACTACCAGCATTCACACAAGCTCAGTTTTAGTGACACTAAAAGCTGCAAACATACCCTACACTGAGGTGGGGAACCTTTTTTGAGTCGGGGGCTACTGACCCACAGAAAAATCAGTCAGGGGCTGCACACAAGCAAGAAGCAAGAAAACAACCCCCACAAAAACAAACCCTTATTGATGTGTCCCCTGACTGAAAGGGAAAAGACACTCCCCACATTCCCCTTGCATACCTGAGCCTAGGGGGGCCTAGGCTTGTAGATTTTGTGTGATCCAGCCCCATGGGAGGATGGTGTGGTAGATGGAGTGAAAGGATGGGCTCCCCAATGCTGGGCAGGGGGAGCCATGACCCTTGGGGGCCAGACCCAGGCAAGCCAGGGGCCGCATCCAGCCCCCTGGGCCTTAGGTTCCCCACCCTTGCCCTAAGCATTCTGACATTGGGGCAATTCTTTTAATACAACAGCTATGCATGCTTGTTGTATACAAAATAAGATCTGTTTTAATGTTTATTATTTCTCTTATAATTCAGAACCAGAACTAGCGTTAAGTGGTGATTACTGTATTGCTTGTTGAATAGGTAGAAATGTGTTAACAGATTTTTCTTACTTTTGCCAGGTGATTGATTTTGGTGGAGAGGCAATTAAAGCCAGTGACTACTTTGGAACTGGCCGAGTGACTGAGTTCAAATATGGTGCAAAACTGGGGTCTGTCATCCGCAAATGGGATGGAGAAAAGATGGCCTATTTAAAGTATATACCATTTGGATTAATTGTGAGATTCATGCAATAGCTGAAGAACGAGACTCAATGTGTTTGATGCTCTTTTTTTATTTCATTTTAAAGGAACTGGGGAGAAGGCTGGGGTTTCATGCCCTCTGACAGAGCCCTTGTCTTTGTGGATAATCATGACAACCAAAGGGGACACGGTTCTGCGGGACCTTCTATTCTAACCTTCTGGGATGCCAGGTAAGGAATATGGTTGGCTGTGTGAGAGTTATTATTTTTTTCTAATTAAGACAATGTACCTTCATGTGTCTCATTACTCTTTGTCTTGCAGACTATATAAGATGGCTGTTGGTTTCATGCTTGCTCATCCTTATGGATTCACACGGGTAATGTCAAGCTACCGGTGGACAAGAGATTTCCAAAATGGACAGGTAGGTTTCTAGCAGTTGAAAATAAATTCACAAGGCTCTTACTTTTCCTCTGTGTGGAGTGACAGTGCTGGGATTAGGCACTGTTGAGTTCCCCTTAAAATCTTTGGGGCAGGAGCATTTCTTGAGTGATGAATAAACCTTGTTTTGCCTCTCTGCACATGAATGAAAATTATCCTGCTTCCTGTGGCCTTTCTCATAGGTAGAATGTTTCATTTTTACTATTTTCTGTTTAACAACAAGGACGTTAATGACTGGATAGGACCACCAAGCAATGGTGATGGTTCCACCAAAGCTGTTACAATCAATGCAGATTCCACTTGTGGTAACGGCTGGGTCTGTGAACATAGGTGGCCTCAAATAAGGTAGGGATCTGTAGAGAGAAATTAAATACAGATGATGCATTTTGCACTATATCTTTCACTGTTTGGGAAGATTTCAATTAAAGCGAAGCCTATGTGTTTTATTTTCAGGAACATGGTGATTTTCCGTAATGTGGTTAATGGCCAGGCTTTCTCAAACTGGTGGGACAATGGTAGCAATCAAGTGGCTTTTGGGCGTGGTAATAAAGGCTTTGTCGTCTTTAATAACGATGATTGGTAAGTAAGTAATGTGAATTGCATCAGGAACACGGCAGCTACAGACAGGACAGGTGACAATTTTTTATGTGACAGATCTTGGCTCTTACATGTTGCAATTCGAAACCTGCCACCTGCCTGCTTCCAAAAACACTTTTCAAAACCCAGCATTAGCTTCCAAAACAATACATCAGTTTGCTGCTGACTCCTGATCACTGGTTTCAGACCCAGCAGTGAGGAGGTTAGGGGTCTTAGGAATGCATGTCCATGAAGGTCTGAGTGGTAACTACGCATGAGCTAGAAGGTGGATGGCTCTAGAGAAGTGAGCAGAGATTAATACTTGTGTCAGGTTGGGATGCTCTGGGAAAGACCAGGAAGGTGGAACTGGGTCAGGTCTGCTGAAGGGAGGAGAAGAGTTGATGACTGGATTAGATGATTTATAGGGATAGGATTCTCAGGTTTTGAGTGCTCTACACTGAATTGTTCTTGGTGCTGTCCATGTTAAGGTTGAATCACTTCAAATTAAATGCTTCCCTCTCCAGTACAAAAGACATTTTGTCCTGAGCAGTGTCTAGAAGAGTCTCATGAGGAATGGCAGCTTGTTAGGATTGGTGCTGTGCTCTTCTAAGCTCGTCTGATGTTAGAGGTGCCAAAAGAGACTTGGGAAACTTGAGACACAGTGGAAGTCATAAAGAACATGAGATGGTCCATCTAAAATTGATGTAGGCCAGCATGACATTTTAAGTTTTTAATTACAGAGGAAGACCTATATTTTGGAGTCTGACTGGCCTCTTACTACTCTTCAATCTGTTTTTATACACAGGAACTTGAATGTAAATTTGCAAACTGGCCTTCCAGCTGGCGCTTATTGTGATGTTATTTCTGGGCAAAAGGAGGGCAGCTCCTGTACTGGAATCAAAGTCAATGTTGGTTCCAACGGCATTGCCAGTTTCCAGATTAGTAATCAGGCTGAAGATCCTTTCATTGCAATTCATGTGAATGCTAAATTGTAATGTAAACTGGATGCATCTCTTCCCTTGGTTATTCACACTGCACTTTTTTTTGTTTTGTTTTGTGTAGCATGCAGCAATGAATGATCTTTTAATTAAGAAGTAAATGGTAGTGGAGCAAAACTGTTGTGAGTTTCATTAATGAAATTAAGTGTAACTATTTGTACTCTCAGCACGTAACTGATAGAAATGCTAAAGCATGTTTGTAAAAGATAACATATCTGGCCAACAGAGTAGTTTACCATTAGCAGTACTAGCTTGTTTCAGCTGGAGCAAAGGAAAAGAAAATTTGAAAAGTGGTCACCTGAGCACTATTCAATACCATCCGGAGGCTAAAAGTTGTGTAAACAGGAAGAACACGTCTTTATATATATATAAGGAGATATACCATCTCATAGAACTGGAAGGGACCTTGAGAGGTCATCGAGTCCAGTCCCCTGCTCTCACAGCAGGACCATGTACCATCCCTGACAGATTGCTACACGTGAGAAACATGGTAGCAGCAGAATCTAGTCCTTAGAAGGAGGTTTAGTGTTTATCAACCATTATCTTCAGTTTATATAACCACACAGATAGACAGATAAACATCTTCTCCAGCTATTGTAACAAGAGATTGGGATGTCACACACACAGGACTGGGTTATCACTGAATGAATCAGCAGGGAGGAATACAGAAAGGAATACAGAAAAGGAAACTTCTGCCTCTCCTGGAGCTGGGAACTTTTACATTAATTTATTTTCAGCAAAAATGGTTTGTGAAGTGTTGAGAAAAAAAAGTAAGTAAAAACAAACAACCTTACAACATTTTGCCCATGGGAATGAAACATTCCAGTTTTCTGGTGTACACTGACTTTTTAATTTGGAAATTTAATTTTATTAGATTGCAAGAACAACAAAAAAAAACCCAAAGAAAAAATCAAATACAACCAAGGTGTTTAATTTTTTTTTTCAGTTCATGATTATTTCTGAGATTGTCTTTTAATTTAAGAAAATAAAAGGAGGTGGAAAGCAATGACCTCAAAAATATTCACATGAGAAGAAAACTGCTTCCTGTATCTTTTCACAACACATATGTATCTTAGAACTGTAGAACTGGAAGGGATCTCAAGAGCTCATGTAATCAAGCTCTCTGCACTAAGGGTAGGAATAAGTATTATCTAGACCATCCCTGACAGTGTTTCTATACCTTTAATCATTTTTGTTTGTATTTTCTGGACTTTTTCCGTTTGTCAATATCTTTCCTGAAATGTGATACCCAAGACTGGACCACACACCAGAAAATTCAATTATAATGGGAGACTTCAATTATTCCCTTACGGTACATCTACACTTGCACCCTAGGTCGAACTAGGGATGCAAATGTAGGTGACCAAAATTGCTAATGAAGCGGGGATTTAAATATCCTGCGCTTCATTAGCATGATCTCACAGGCACGTTACTCCGCTCAACAGCTGTAACATTAGTTCGAACCAAGGGGTTTGGTTCGAACTAATGTGTCCCGGCGTGCATTTTCACTTTCGAAACAGCTTTTGAGTGGAATAATGCGCCAGCGAGATCATGCTAATGAAGCACGGGATATTTAAATCCCTGCTTCATTAGCAATTTCGGTCGCCTACATTTGCATCCCTAGTTCAAACTAGGGGTGCAAATGTAGACGTACCCATATTGATTGAGAAAATGTCATCTGAGGACAAGAGGCAGATGCTAGACTTCTCCAGTGACTGTTTCTTAGAACAGCTAGTCCTGGAACCCATAAAGTGACAGGCAATTCTTGATTTGGTCCTGAGTGGTTCATAGGATCTGATCCAAGAGAAATATAGCTGAATCAGTCACTAATAGTAACCATAATGTAACAAAATTTAGCCTTCTCATGGGGGTGAAATACCAAAGAAACCAAGAATCACAGAACACAATCATAGAACACTAGAACTGGAAGGGACCTTGAGAGGTCATCTAGTCCAGTCCCCTGCCCTCATGGCAGGACCAAGCACTGACTAGACCATCCCTGATAGATGTCTATCTAATCTGCTCTTAAATATCTCCAGAGATGGAGATTCCACAACCTCCCTAGGCAATTTATTCCACTGTTTAACCACCCTGACAGTTAGGAAGTTTTTCCTAATGTCCAACCTAAACCTCCCTTGCTGCAGTTTAAGCCCATTGCTTCTTGTCCTATCCTCAGAGGCTAAGGAGAACAATTTTTCTCCCTCCTCCTTGTGACACCCTTTTAGATACCTGAAAATGGTGGAAAGGTAGAAGTGAACTTCAAAAAGGGGAACTATAGAAGAATGAGGAGGCTAGTTAAGTGGAAATTTCAAGGACATTTCAAGAGTGTAGTGCCTGCAATTTGCATGGTAACTAATGGTGGCTCAAGCCATACAAACGGTAAATGAACCTCCACACACACGCCTCCCCTAAAAAGATTGCTACCATGCTAAAACACCAGAGCCAAATGGGAAATAGACATAGTTTAAAAATTGAATTTAAATCCCACTGAAGAAAATAGAAAATTCTGGAAACTCACAGGAAAAAATATAATCAGAATTTGAAGGAACAAAAATGAATAGCAATTTAAAAAAAATGTATATCCACAGTAGCTCAAGGAAACAAGTTCACTGTGGCACAATTAAATTAATTGTTTGCATTGCTGTTCACTGCAGCAGATGTGAAGAAGATTCTGACATGCAAGCTCAGGCTTTTTTGTGGTGCGGGTGACAAATATGAGCACCGCCAGTCCCACGACTGCTGTGGCTCCCTGGAGCCAGGGCTCCCCATCCACACCTGCCCCAACCCCACTGGGTCTTCCCAGCTACCACCAGCCCCACTATCGCCGGGACTCCCCAGTGCTGGTCTCTCCAGCCACTGCTGGCTCCACTGGCACAGGATTTCCTGGCTGCCACTGGCCCATCCGCCTGCTCAGTCAGGGCTCCCCAGCCACCTCTGGACTCCCAGCTGTCTTCTGCTCCTGGTCTCCAAGCTTCTTTGGTCCAGCAACATCCATGGTCCTACTGGACCCTGGGTGTTGCTGAACCAGAGTCCCAGATTGGAGAGGTTCAACCTGTATGACAAAATCCCCCACAATGAGTAGCAGTAGTTATGTTGGCACTCTTGTGGTTTAAGCTTATGTTTATCAGAGCTGTGGTTTCTGCCCAACAAAAGTTTTACTGACCAAAGTTATAAAGAAGAGTGTAGACAAAGGCTAAGATTTCAATGATCTTTGTTGCTAATTAGTTCCTCATTCTAAGTGACACAAAAAGAAGGATTTTTAGGAACATCTGGCAGTTAAATATATCAGTAGGCTGTAAAGCAGCCATTGTGTTAACTTAGTACTAAAACCACGACAAAGTTATTTTTAACCAACTTTACCAAGATTTCAGGTGTATCATTGAAAACTAGTATAAAAAAATGAATATATCATGGCTTGGCTGGGTTTAAGTGTCAAAATACTCCCAAACACTTCTGGGTTGTTTTTCTTGACTGTCTGATTAAAATCTCTCTCTCTCTCTCTAAAAACACTTCACCTGCGGGATGACAAAGTGACATCAGCAAGTCTGTGTCCTGCAGCCCTCCCCCCCTCAGCCACACAGCGTCCTCCCTCCCTCCCTTCCTGCCTCCTTGGTGCTTGGGGGTGGCAGCTATGCAGCCCCCTGAGTCTTCTTGGTGCTCAGTGGAGTGGTGCAGGAGCCACACAGCCTGCCTGGTGCTCTGGGGAGCAGAGTGGCTGGAGGAGGGCCACAGCCACACAACCTCCCCCCTCCCCAGTCCTGGGGGGCACAGGAGTGGTACAGCCTCCCTCCTCCCTCCTTCCTGGTACTTGGGCGGGGGGCAAGAGCCCCGCAGCCTCCTCCCTCCCGCCGCCCTGGTGCTCTGGGGTGGGGGAGAGTGGGAGAAGTGCAGCCTTCCCTATCCCTGGTGCTCCAGCAGGGGGTGGAGCCATGCAGCCTTCCCCTTCCCCTCTCCCTAGTGCTTGGGGAAGGCAAGAGCCCCGTGTCTTCCCCCCTCCCCAATGCTCCAGGGAGGCAGGAGCTGTGCAGCCTCCCCCCTTCCCGGTGCACTGGGGAGGCAGGAGTGGGGTTGGCGAGCGTAGTGAGGAGGGGACACAGCCCCATAGTAACAATAAATAAAACTGTGCATTTCAACTTGATTTGTGCAGAGCATGAAATATCCTTCAAGTAATTGATAACAAATCTTATACGTGGAAGGTAGTTGTTGCAGATAACAGATCATCTTGCTCAGAACTGACTTGACACATATTAATATCTACAACAAATGCTTATGTTATGTGAAAAAGAAAAGCATGCACCACCTAGCAACAAAACCCCCCAAAACAGGTAGATGGCACCCTAATCTACACTTCACTGATGTTTCTCATCACAGATACCCTTATTCACATATGTTGCTCAGGAAGACCAAGTTACCCTTATAATGCCTATTTGTAAATGTAATTCTTATTTTAAAAAGAGCACTGAAATATAGGGAGAAAGTAGCACAGCTGCAGAAAGGGAATATAGTACAGAGTTCAAAGAAAGTGCATTTGCTATTTCATATGAAGCTGCATATGCACTGAAAATATCCTGAAAACTGATTTATTTGTACAACAGTGAACAGTGTTGTTTACTAGATTGCCAATTTTTAATTCAACATTAACAGCTCCCTAGGTTGAATGGGATAGAAATACTCTTGTTGCTACTATTGTTTAGCTGGAGGCAAGTTTACGCACAGTTAGATTAACAGAGCAGTTTGAAATCTGCTACTTTGTGATGGCAAGATCCTGGCAATTGGAAATGACAATCTAAGAGTGAACTAATCCTATAGCTATGCCCATGATAATGTGCAAGTACTTGCCAAAACTGGCATGAAACCAATGGCAACTCTCTTAACATGGTTGGGAGGGAACTGTGAGGGACAGCCACTGAAAGCCAGGACTTGAGACCTGGCTGACCATTCCCACAGAGATTTCCGTACAACAGAAAATGACAAAGTTGTTGCTTTAATCTCAAAAAGTTACAATAACTTTATGTCTACAAAATTATGGTAGATATGGTTTTGGTTGATGCGGATTCTGAATAGAAAGTGTATTACATATCTATAAATAATTCTAAAAATTTATTGTAATTACTTTTTAGTGTTAAAACAAACTACCACATCAAAAGGATTTGAACCTACTACCAATGAAATGTAAATCAAGTACTTCCTTTATGAAGCTAGTCAATCTTTGTTTATACATTCTTAGCATTTTACTGGTGTTGCCAGAGCCCATGTTGTTCAATTTCACAGAGAAATGCTGCGAATCACAGTTAAATGAACAAAGAAGGAAAAGCTTCAGAGGGGTAGCCGAATTAGTCTGTAACAGGAAAAACTTAAAAAAACAACAAATAGACTAGTAGCACCTTAAAGACTAACAAAACATGTAGATGGTATCATCAGCTTTTGTGGGCAAAACTCACTTCTTCAGATGACAGGAGTATTACAAGTCCAGATCCAAGAATAAATAAGGGGGGGGGGGAGTAGGGGGGAGGAAAAAAAGGAGGGGGAAAGGAGAAAAAAATAAAGAGAGAGAGAGAGAGAGAGAGAGAGAGAGTAGATGGTTCAAATAGTTACAAGAGGCTGATAAGAACAATTAGCACCTCCATTGGTTGGTTGGTAGGTTAAGTCATAGGATGTGGAAGACAGTGTGCGAGCCAGCCGATATCTTTGTTCATACTATTTGCATAAGAATTAAACTTGTAAATGAAGTTAAGTTCCAGACCTTCTCTATGTATTTGGTTTGTGGAATTGGCCTGAAACAAAATGGTGACTTGGAGATCCATTAATGAGTGTCCAGGCAGATTAAGGAAAAGCTGATTGTAAGGGAAAATTAAGGGAATATAAGAAAGACTTGCCTCGTTGTGTGTGCACATGTGTGTGTGTGTCTGCGCGTGCGTGTAAAACTTCTTGTGTAAATGATAGTTTGCTTCTTCAGCCACAAGAAGCTCAAAGCATTTTTTTAAGATTTAAGCTTTTCAAAAGTCCTTGGCCACTAGCAGATCCCAAAACAATGAAGTATGCTGGTGATGATCATTTTTGAAAATCTGGCCCATAATTTACATGCCTATATAGTGAGTTCAATAGTGAGTTCAACTATTGAAAATGCGATCTCTTTTGCAAATTTGGCCTTATAATTCTCTGCAAACAGAGCCCCAATTTCAATTACTTGGCATCAATAAATAAAAATATAAATATATTGTTAGGAGGTTAACATATTTCCCCTCAAGTTTAGTCCTTTATAGTAACATTCATTGTCTTTTTCCTACATGCTCTCAAATCATTACAGTGACTGTTCGCCTGCAACACCACCATTCAGATTGAATAAATTAACATATCCCTTCTGCAGTTTGCCTGAGAAGTTTCTTATAGATTGTGCAATGATGGCTCTTTAAAATAACATAGGACCTTACCCTGTCATTTATACCACTGCAAAGTGGATGCAAATGCTGCTAAATTAGAATGATACCATTTTTTACAAAGGTACATGACAACACAGAGCAGCAAACCAGGCCCATTGCTTCCTTAGTTGAGTAAAAGGTGTATACAAAACTTCCAAGTTTGAGGTATTTGTTCTCCAAACACTGAAAGCTAAGACCAAATCTCTAAGGTTTTTGGATGCCCAACTTGAAACATTTGCAGCTTGATTTTTCAGAAGAGATCAACACCCAAAATTCCAGCTGAATCAAATCAGATCTAACTTATTTCAGGATGTTCACAAAGACCCTGAAACACTCAAAATTACATGCCACTTTAGCTGCCTACTAAACATGCTGTACTTGGGGCTATGCTTGAAAAGGATTCAAAAGCTTCAGGTAGCGTATAATAGCTTGTCTCATAAGGCATGTCCCACTCAAGCATGTAACATTGGCACCACCTGCTTTGAAACCTGTTTGCTCTTAAAATCAAGTTGTTGAATGATATTTCTATGGCTGACCCTTAAAAAGTTTTGCACCCTGTCATCTAAGAGCTTATTTTTCCCCTTTTATCCTACCAAAGGAGCTCTCTCTGGCTACGTCTACATTGCACGATTATTTCGGAATAAGCTATTCCGGAATAAATACTCTGAAATAGCTTATTTTGAAATAGTGCATCTATACTACAGGGAAGCATCTATACTACTGGCAATTAATCCGAGGCAGAGTCTCCTAATGTGGACGCGCTACATTGATTTAGAGCCTCAGGAAGCACTGGGGAGTAATTACTTTGAATGGCTTGGAAGAGGAGCTATTTTGAAATAGCAGCAGTAGAGCATCCACACTACTTCTATTCCAAAATATCTATTTTGGAAAAGGCATTATTCCTCATGGAATGAGGTTTACAAATGCCAAAATAAGCTGCCCATTATTCTGCAATTTTTTTGAAATAACAGGCTAGCTGTGTAGATGCTCACATAGTTATTTCAGAATAATTGATGTTCTGCAGAAGATATATAACTTTGGAAAACAGTGATCTGCCATAATCTAAAGTTGGTAAGCTTCAGAGCACAATATGAGAAGACCTGGAAAAAGCCTTTAACTCATTCTCTCTAATATTAAGGAATAAGGCTTTTGTTTTTGATGGTGATGGTGGTGAACAGGAGGGTCTGTTCTATTCTGTAATCAACTTTTTCTTTCTGTGGGGTGCCTTGGTGCTTCACTTCAGGGCTTGATGTACATTTCTAAATAAAATAAATAATTTAGAGACTGTTTCCAGGCAATGTGAATTCTTTAATATGCTAGTCTCCTCTCCCACCATTTGAAAATATTCTGATGTTTGCAGCGTATTTATCTTGTAGGAAACAAGCTTCCTAGTGAATCTGATGTGTATGACACTTTACTGAAAAGAAGCCAATGAAAATAAGTAGTAATTTAACATTTCAAGAGCACATATGAAAAAAATAAGAACACAGGCTCTCTCGCTCTCAACTGGAATCAACAACAAAAAAAGACCTTCAAAGGTCTTTGATTAGAAATTGAACAGATGGGCAAACATGTGATCTGTTTGCTCTTTTTGTCCTTGAATATAAATTCTGGGAAAGAGAATGAGGTTTATGACACAGAGCCACTGACATAGCTTGTTTTAGAAAGAGGCACATAGAATGAGAGTTCAGGAACAAAGTGCATGGAGTTTAGATTGGTGCTAGAATTGATGTGATGTTTTGTTGATTCCCTTTCTCTCTCTCCGCCCTACATATCCACTAAGTGTCACTGACATTTTGTTCTTCAAGTTCTCTTGGGAAATCTTATAATTATCAACACAAGTCTAGTAATATATTTAAAGCGCTGTCATTGAGTCCTTCATTTAGAAGTCTGTATATCAATATGAAAGAGTGAATATTTTAAATTTTAAAATATTTCATAACAGCATATAGGTGGAGAATTTCATGGAGCAAACTAGGATGTGTATAATTCATCTTCTTTATAGTTTCAATTACTACAATGGTGAAATTCATAGAGATTCATTTGCTTAGGTATTCATTTTTTAAAATATTTCAGATTTGTGTGGACAGACAATATATTAGTCAACTACCCACCATGGGCCAAATTCAGCTTCCTTTATTCACTCAAATAATACAGTAAGTCTGTTATATGGGATGATGGTATAGGTTATTATTCTAATGATTTGTAGCAGTATTGCCAACTGCAAACATCACAAAATGAGCCATGAGATTAACATAGATATCATAAAACTTTTAAGTATAATACATTTTGGCTGTGTCTACACTGGGCCACTTATTCCGGAAAATCAGCCGCTTTTCCGGAATAAGGTGCGAGCTGTCTACACTGGCCCTTTTCCGGAAAAGCAATGACGATCTACTGTATGAAATCAGCTGCTTTTCCGAAAGCTATGCCGCCCCGCTGGCAAAAGTCCTTTTTCGGAAAAGCTTTTCCGGAAAAGGGCCAGTGTAGACAGCTTTTCCGGAAAAGCAGAAGAAAGAAACGGAAAAAGCGGTTTGGTCGCCACGAGACCCCGTAGGAGCCCTGGACTTCCTGGTAGGGAGGCTGCTGGGCGCACGTGGCAGGAGCGCTTCGCAGACCCTGCAGCCTGAGCTCTGCCACGTGCCGCTGTGCTGCCCAGCCACACATCGGACCGCGCCATGGCAGCTCCAGCTGGTGAGCCCCCTGCACCCCCAGCACAGGAGGCCCCCAGGGGCCGCAAACGGCGGGCCCCATCCTGGACCCCCAGGGAGCTGGAGACCCTCCTGGACTTGTGGCAGGAGGAGGAGGGTCTCCACGACCTGCAATCCAGGCGCCGCAATGTGGAGATCTACACACGGCTGGCAGACAACCTGGCGCAGCAGGGACACCCCACCCGGAATGCCAAGCAGGTCCGCTCTAAAGTTAAGGAGCTGTGGCTGGGGTACGTCCGGGCCAGCGAGGGCAGGGGGGCAGGACCAGACACCTGCCCCTATTACGACCGGCTGAACGCCTTCCTGGGCCAGCCAGCCCCGCAAGCCCCGGACGTCCTGGTGGACACCTGCCAGCGCCCCCCCATTAGTCGACCCACTGAGCAGGGGGAAGGAGAGGACAGCAGCAGCGCGTCCGGTGCAGAGGAGGCCACCACCCAGCAGGCCCCCTCCAGCAGCTCCTCCGAGGCCGAGGCCGAGGCCGAGGCCAGGGAGGAACCCACTGGTGAGTCTTTGCAGTTTGCACTCCCAAAGGGCGGGGCGGAGGGTGGGAGCCAGGTGCCCAGAGGAGGAGGAGAGCATGTCACTCAGGCCACGTGAGCTGCACGCTGCGTCGCATGAGGCAGCAAGCAGCACGTGCAACCTCGTGCAGCCTGGCGACCGAGCGGCACGTGGCCGCGGCAGTCAGCTGCAGGGCACGCCTGGGACCGTGCTGCTCACACACATGCGGCAGGACCAGGGGGAAGGGTGGATGCCGGCTGGAACCGGCCAGGGCCCCAGGGACTCAGCCCAGAGCCCCTCACCTCCGCCAAGGGTGCAGCACGGAGAACAGCACACTGTCCCATGCCTGGCTGTGAGGCACAGCCAGCTGCTCCTGGGAAAACCACAGCGTCACAGTCCCTCGCCTGCTCCCGGTGCCTTGGCTGGTTCCCGAGGAAGTCCCACTGTGGCCGCACATGTCTCTGGGCTACTGGCCTTGTGGGAGGTATAGTGGGAGGGACAAGGGCCCCTGAGTTTTGCTGCAAGGATGGGACACCCCCCCACCCAGTCACGCTTCTGGTTACGCCCAGGAGATATCCCACACGAGGGGATCTGAGAGCCCAGACCGCCTCTGCCAGATGTGCTCCCAGGCACTGCGTGGGGATGCATCTCGCTCCCTGTCAAACACCAGCGATTAGCCCAAAGCTTTTCACAGTCTCCACTGGCAGGAGTTCCACAGGTGAACACAGCACAAGCACCCTCCCGCCTCCACGGGCCAGGATACAGACCGGTGCTTACAATACTGGAGGGGGACCCTACTCCAGCAGGGGTGGTCCTCCTTGCCAACATACAACACGGGGCAGGAGGGAAACCGAGTGGGCCACACAACTGTGGGGTCACCTGGGCTCAGGGGTGGAGGGCATGAGATGTGGGGACAGTGGACAGCCTGCCCGACTGACCCATCCTTTCTTCTCTTCCTGCAGCGGGACCCAGCACCAGACCCGACACTGCGGCAGCAGCGCACCCCAGCTGGCCAACCCTGGAGGCACAGGCGGCGTCAGAGAGACCAGCTTCTGCGCTGCCATGTGCGCGCCGTGGAGGCAATCCAGGCCTCCATCGCCGAGCGGGTGCAGGGGGACCTGCAGTGGCGGCAGGAGGGCTGGGCTGCCTTCCTAAATGAGTGCAGAGGGATGCGCACGACCATGGACATGCTCACGGCACATTTGGTCCATGCCATCCATTATGGCATGGCCGGACCCCATGCCCCCGCCATCCCTCCCGGAGCACAGCCCATGCCCCCTCCTATCCCAGCTCCTATCCCAGCTCCTGCCCCTGCTCCTGCTCCTGCTCCTGCCCCTGCCCCTGCTCCTGCCCCTGCTCCTGCCCGTGGTCGTGCCCCTGCTCCTGCCCCTGCCCCTGCCCCTGCTCCTGCCCGTGGTCGTGCCCGTGGTCGTGCCCACCTCCCCGTGCAGCCTGCCCCTACGCGGTCTGCCCAGCGTGTGCAGGCCCCCCCCCGGAGGAGCAGTCGCAGGGGCCATCCATCCCAGTAACTGCCCCGTCCCAGTTGAAGGTCCCCGTCCCAGTTGAAGGTCCCTCCCCTTGTAAATAAACAGTTTTCTATTTTTCTGTTCATTCCTGTGTTGGTTATCGTGTTACTCTAGTAACTGTAGGAAATGATGTGAGATGCCAATTAGCCACTTAAATTTAACAGGGTTACAAACTGCAGACAACAAAATCTGTACTCTATCACTGGGGGGGCCCTTTTTAAGTGCTCATTGGTTTGTGGCGCATAAATAAATACTGAGACTTTTCAGTAAAATGTAAACCACAAACTATATTTACATAGCTCACAAACAAGCAAGAACGGTTAAAAGATGCACACTACAGATAATTAAACATAGTCTAGGCGCAGGGAGGACAATTGGGTAGTGTTGCTGGCCACCTCAATCCTTTGGTCCTTCCGGGCCTCAGGAGAGGAACAGCCAGGAGATCCTCGACGGAAGATGATGGCGAAGCTGGCTACCTCAATCCTTTGGTCCTTCCGGGCCTCAGGAGAGGAACAGCCAGGAGATCCCTCGACGGAAGACAACTGGAATCAGGTACGCTGACCTGAGCCTTCTGCACGAACCCCGAATCCTCGTGGCTGTTCTTCGGGACAGGCGATGGTGGCCTAAACCCTAGCCTAAACTAAAAAGAAAAACCCTAACTAAGCCCGACGCACCCGACGAACAGTCACGATGACGGCCGATGTGCTTTGACCCGACGCTTTACAATTGGGGGGGGAGGTAAGGGGAGGGGGGTGGGGAAGGGTAGGGGACGGGCGGGAGTAGTCTGGGGAGACCCAGGCGACCCTACTACGGGGCTTGGGCAAACATGTCCACCAGGGCCTCTCTGATGCGCACCGCATCCTGGCGCGCCTGGCGGACGGCAGCTGTGTCGGGCTGTTCCAAGGTCTGTGCCTCAGCTGCCATCCATGCAGGGAGGAAGGCCTCCCCAATGCGCTCCACAATGTTGTGGAGAACGCAGCACGCAGCCAGTACCTCCATTGCATTCTGCTCACCCATCTCGAGACGGGTGAGCAAACAACGGAATCGGGCTTTTAAACTTCCAAAGGCCAGCTCCACTGGGTTTCGGGCCCGGTTGAGGCGGTCGTTGAACCGGGCCCGGTTCTGGTCCGGCTGCCCCGTGTAGGGCCGCATTAGCCAGGGCATCAGGGGGTAGGCCGCGTCCGCGACGACGCAGATGGGCATAGGCACATCCCCGACAGTCAAGTCTCGCCGGGGGAAGTAGGTGCCCGCCTTCAACTTGCGAAACAGTCCAGAGTTCTGGAGGATGCGGGCGTCGTGTGCCCGGCCGGACCAGCCCCCGTAAATGTCCAGGAAGCGGCCCCGGTGGTCCACGAGGGCCTGCAGAACAATGGAGCAGTACTCTGCGGTTCATGAAATGGGCCGCTCGATGCCCGGGCCCGGATGGGGATGTGGGTGGCGCCCAGGGCTCCCGCAGTTGAGGAACCCGAGGGCAGCGAAGCCGCCCATGGTATCATCCACGCCGCGCAGGCGGATGATTCGGGAGCAGGATGTTGTTGATGGCGTGACGACCTGCAGAAGGGTGCAGAGAAACACAAGGGAACACATCACATACGGCAGGGGTGAGTGTGCGCTGGGGCCCCTTGATTCCCTCTGTCCTCACACACACCCACACACACACACACACACACCAGGGCCCCTCGCCCACGGCCCCCACCAGCGGGCCTGTGCAAGGGAGGGACGGCCCAAACCCCTGGACGACCCAGCCTGGAATCTTGGCTGTCCCTGGGCCTGGAGTGCAGCACCTCCCCACCCCACTCCCGGGGACTTACCTCCATGACAATCACTCCGACGGTTGATCTTCCCACCCGAACTGCTGGGCCACCGAGCGGTAGCTGTCCGGTGTGGCCAGCTTCCACAGCGCGATGGCGACCCTCTTCTTGATGGGGATGGGTGCCCGCAGCCGGGTGGTGGCTCTCTGCAGCGCGGGTGAGCCAGGTGCACAGCTGCAGGAAGGTCCGCTTTCTCATGCGGAAATTCCTGATCCATTGGTGGTCGTCCCCAGACCCCGAGAACCAGCCGCCCCACCAGTCGGTGCTGCTCTCCAAACTCCAGACGGGCCTCTCCACGGTGGGGTGCTGATGCCACACGGTTGCCAGGGCCTCCTGGTGAGGGAGTCCAATGCGATCCCTGCCTCCTGGTTCATGTACACCATGGCACCGCCTGCAGCACGAGCAGCAGGCACTCGTACAGCTCCAACAGGGGCCCGAGCAGGCAAATGGCCACCCACGGCTCCATGGCAGACAGAGCAGGGCAGAAAAACTAAACTCAGGGAAAAGCAGTTGGGGGCCAAAGGGTGGTGTCCCCAAAACCCAGAGGGCAACCACTGAACCTGCTAAGGGTGCCAGTCCCTGGCAGAGGTCCCAAGGCAGGGGAGCAGGAGACCAATGGCTGTCCGGAGAGACCCATTTAAGCACGTGTCTGAACGGCGCTCTGGCCCCGCCCCCGGAAAGGTCTGGTGGCCTTTGCCCTCTTCAAATGGCTCCGGCTTCTGCTTTTCCGGAAAAGCACGCCGCCAATCGTAGACGCGCTTTTCCGGAAAAGCGCATCATTATAACGGTAACTCCGGGACCAATGTAGACGCTCCTTTTCCGGAAATACTTATAACGGAAAACTGTTCCGTTTTAAGCATTTCCGGAAAATCATGCCAGTGTAGACGTAGCCTTTGGGTTCTTTTAATTTGACTTCATTTTTTGAGCCTACAAGATACACATGAGTCATTACGTCAAGCTTTTCTCTACAGTCATGAGAGCCAGAAATTTACTTTTAAAAGAAAAATGAAAGCAGGGATCCTCATACAATCAGTTTATCTCTAGCAGCTGGTGCTTTATGAAAGACATTATATTTTGCAAATGTAATGAATGCATGAGAGTTGACGACACTATTATGACTAACAATTGGTTCTCTTCAAACTTATTTTTGCCACCTAAACTATAGTAGAACCGCTTCTAGGCAAGCATGGCCAAAGAGTTTGCAGGGCCCAAAGTGGCACGCTGTGGTTGACTGCACCTTGCTTGCTTTGCCCTAAGGTGGGGCCTGCTTCTACGTTTAACTGTAAATTATAAGACAACCCATACATGCTATAAAATAACAACATTTCAATAGTCCTGGGCCTGAATGTTTCAATTACTTTTGAAATTCAAACCTTACCAATGGATAGCAAGCCAATTCCCAGTAAATGTGTTCCATTTAACTGTATGTAGCTACATCTGGATGTGGCATCTAAGGGTACATCTAGACCACATGCTTCTTTTGAAAGAGATCATCTAGACAGCCACAACTTTTTTCGAAAAACCGATCCGCTTTTTTGAAAGAGAGCATCCAGGCAATCTGAATGTTCTCTTTCGAAAAAGCCTTGTTTGTGGGCAAGAACACCTTTTTTTGAAAGAGCTCTTTCAAAAAAAGGCATTCTTCCTTGTAAAATGAGGTTTACCACTGTCAAAAAAACTGGCACATTCTTTTGATTTAATTTTGAAAGAACACGATGGCAGTCTAGACGCAGGTGAAGTTTTTTTGGAAAAAGGCCTTTTTTTCCCTGAAAAAACCCCATAATCTAGACATAGCCCAAGAAACAACAAGTAAATCTTGTCTTGGTCACTTTTTGTACTATGGCGGCTGTATGTAACTTATTATTTATATCCTTTATTGACTCTAGAATTTTGTGTCCCATGTGACTGATTTGGAAGAGGCGATGAGAAACACCTATCAGGGATGGTCTGGAGGTAATGCTTGGTCCTGCCATGAATGCAGGGGAATGGATCTGATGACTTCTCGAGGGTCCTTCCAGTTCTAGTATTCTGTGATTCTAAGTTATGATGAAATGTAAAAGGTACCAACCTGCCAAGTGTCCCGCTATAGGTGTCCCGCTATAGGTGTGACACCTTCACTTTCTTATGAAGTATCAGTCTACCAGGCTGCTTTTACATTTGCTGGAAGAAGATTATGGTTGTATGACCACAGCAGCATAAACTAAAATGTGATTGTTTTCCCTTTGGGAGCTGAAAAAAAACGCATTCAACAGGAAAGCGAAAACCTGTTTGTAATGTAGATTTCTTCAGTTCCATTAGTACAGAAAAGCATATTCAGAGCAACCCAGTTACAAAGAGCTGTTTGACTGACTTTTCATGGAGGAGTGAGTGAAATCAATCTTTGATTGTGACGCTAAAGGGAAGATCCCTCCCTTCCTAGGGGATCTTGTGGCTTGGTTCTCCTCCCCTATTGTCTCCCACTTGCCCAATTTACCTTCTTCTCGCTTTTAACTTCCCCTTTCACAGTGCTCTCTCAGCTCCTTCTCCTTCCATTGTGCTTTCTGCCTAAGCTACCTTCCTCCAAAGCATTTCCCTTCCCTCCCCATTTTGCTACACAACACTGCTTCAGCCATTACTGACTTCCATTTCCTTTCCAGCTACTTCTTCTACAGAGACTACATGTGACTCTGTGTTAGGCTCACCCACATGAGAAGAGGGACATCCTGCTCAGTTCTTGTTTGGATTATGAGATATCAATAAAGCAGTGGAAATGTGTGGGGATGGGCACCAGTGAGACCGCATCACACCTGTGGCGGGACACTTGGCAGGTTGGTACCTTTTACATTTCCAGCATGTGGGCTGTTATCTTTCTCTGTACTCTTTAAAGATAGTCAGCATCTTGCTGAGCTAGCGTTGATGAAGAAAGGAGAGAGTGAAAGTTCTTGCTTAATGTTTGGAAACGTTGCTTTTTATAGGCTCACCAGTCTCAAAGAAAACTCATCTGACTCATTAATGATGAGGTTGGGAAGCTTTTTCGAAAGAGCTTTATGCTCTCTTCAAACTATACTGAAGCGAAAAGGCCTTTCTTACTGATAATTTTCAGAGGAGTAGCCATTGTTTCAAGAGAAACAACAAGGAGTCCTGTGGCACCATAAAGACTAATACATTTATTTGGACATAAGCTTTCATGGACTGGAACCCACTTTGTCAGATGAATTTTACTGATAATATTCCTTCAGGCAACATGGAATCTATAATGATATGATTTAGGAGAGCTAAACTGCATAACTCAAACTAAGCAGAATCTAGGATATATCAAGATGTTGTTAAAGTATGTTTTGTTGTGTGCCATACAACATATGGAGGCATTTAAGGGAAATAGACTGGAACAGAAGGAAGATCAATGAAAAGATAATTAATTGTGAGTGTAGGTGTGAGATAATGCCTTGATTTCTGTCACCCAGCTGTTCTATATGTATCAATTATTGGAAATTATATCCCCAACTTAGATTTACAGAGCATTTTAAGGATGATAGTTTAATGCATTTAACAGAAGAAATTGAGGGACGTGAGGAGGATTGGGAGTGGTGCTGCACTATGGTTTAGGACCTTATTAATACTGGCAGTGGAATATTATTGCTGTAATCTATTTTGAATATTATCGGTAGTTTCCTTTGTGCATTAGGAAAGATCTGGAATAGTCCCTTTTTCAGTATTTCCAATCAAGAGATGCTTTCATTGTGGCTGGTTGGGCAGACGGATGATGGGGGTAGAGTAACAGAATAGTTAGCTATTCAAGACTGAGTAACTGTAGTTAGCTAACCAATTGAAATGAGATGTTATTCCCATTTAACAATAAATTACTTGCTTACAGAGTCTCTTAGGAATAATTTATCAGTAATAAGGTTTTTCCTCACTTCGTTAATTGTACCTGTGCTTAGCTGTGTTGTAAATAAAATTACATCCTTTGCAGCTCAAATAAATGTTGTAATGAGGTGTTTTAATTGGATTGGGGTGGGAAAAGCAATGGTATTTTGCCAGCTCTCTATAGGTGCTTAACACTTAATGTTCATTTAAACTTTCCATAATTAGACCACAGAGAAAAGAAAAGAAAAGAAAAGAAAAGAAAAGAAAAGAAAAGAAAAGAAAAGAGGAAGAGCAGCAGTAAATGTGGTTTTCTTGCTGTGGCCATTTGTTTTGATCATATGTTCTTTCAATGTATGCAAAATAACTGGATTAAATACCATGAAACAGCTTATTGGTTGATGTGGTAACTGTGTCATTTCCTTTTTTTTTTTTTTTTTTGCATAATCTTTTCGGTTAATGAAACATTTCTGAAATTTGTCAATCCCTTTTCTACATAATATATTAAATGCTTAAGTGGGAGCTATAGCTACAGAGGCTATGATCTTGGCACAAGCTATGGGCTATTCCAGTCAGTATTAGTACTGAATAGTTATAACGGTATAGTATCATTTATAATCCTAAAACAATGATAATCAAATTGGGTTTTTGTTTTTTTGTGTTTTGGTGTTTAAAGGTGAGTACCAAGAGGCCAGGGAAAAACATTTCACTACATATATATCACTGTAACTTTCTTCGACTTTCTCTGAAGCATCAAGTATTAGCCATTCCTGAATTTAGGATATCAGGTTTGGTCAATCAGTCGAAAAGCCCATGTTTTAACTGATTCTGAGCAAAAAGATTTATCCCTTTGGCTGAAAGATAATGTAACACAATATGCCACCTTGTTCTATTTGAATATTTATCACTTTTGATTATTTCTGCTTTCATAAAACTAAAAGCACCTTTGCCAGGGACTGGCCTCTGCTGAAAAACTCTAAAACACAATTCTTAATAACATAAATAAATAATAATAATAATAATAGCAACCAGCCTGTAAATCCAGGATTTTATCCTTTTCACCCACATCTCAAAACTAGATAGGCCAAAAGGTAATTTGAATTTATAACAAGGGGCCATAAGTTAGCAAGCCTCACTTTGCCCCAAAATCAGATATAATAGATGGACTTTGCACTAAGTCCTGAAGATGAGCACATGTGGGGTGGCAGTCTCTCTGCTCATTTTCTTTCTAGTACTAGTACTAACTTAAATACAAGCACTTGAAAATTGTTCTTCCCAGACAACACATATGCCATTCATTCACCATCCCACACATTGACTGTGAACAGAGGTACTCCAGTATTCGCACCCTACACACGACTGCAGTAATATCTATACACACTCTGCTTTGTGAGGCAGCATCTGAAAACTGGCTATTAATATCCCTATAAAATGCGGGTCTTAATGTTATATGTGAAGTTACAAAGTCCCACTATATTATGTAATGCAGGAGGGGCCGACAGACTTGCAGGCCCCTGGGCAAGGTGACGGAGGTGGATCCACACTGCCAGAAGGGGCGGGGCCTCAGGCAGAAGGGACAGAATATGTCGTGCTCATCTCCCTCCCTCCCCCCCAAAGCATGGTGCACAGTGCTCTGACAGCAATTTAAAGGGCTCGGGGCTCCAGCCACCACGCTCACTGTCCAGCAGTGGCTGGGAGCCCGGGCCCTTTAGAATCACCGGACCCTGGGGCAGATGCCCCCTTTGCCTTCCCCTGTTGGCAGGTCTAATGTTATGAGAACATGTTTAAGACCAGAGAGCCTAGCCTACATAAAGTTAATAAACAGATCTGTCCTAGACAAGGAAATGTAACTTTACCTCAATTTGCATAATAGTTGTAAACAAACCTATCAAACTAAACCAGCAGGGGGTTAGCCTGTTCCTGAACTTTAGAGAAAAAGAACTAAATGGCTCCAGCACCCCAGAGAAAGACACACAATTAAAAACATCTCTTTATAAGCCAGAGAGGGACTCCATCCTTTCCCTTCCCCTCGGAGAAAAAAACAAAACAAAACAAGTGATCTGATCTCTATGCTGAGTTCTGGCTAGGCTAGTCAATAAAAAAACTGGAAGTAAGTTAAAAAAAAAAAAAAAAAAAAAAAAGGGTACAGAAACCACCTTGAACAAGGACTGTCTTGACAGACTACATTTTAGACTTTTAGATGTGTGTTTTCCCCTATTTTTCTTCAATACTTGGCATCTCCAAATCCATGCTCTTTTGTTAATGGGTTATTTTACTACAACCAAGGTCAGTGGTCTTGTTGAAGGGAAGAGTGTATTTACTCCAGTTAAATTAATAAGCAGCAGTAGCTGGAGCCCTGGACCCCTTAAATCACTGCTGGATCACTGTCTGCAACTCTACCGGACCCCGCTTCTGGGACAACAGAGTTGGCCCCCCTCACAACTTGTCCAGGGGCTGGAGGAAGCTGTCAGTCCTGCTGGAGTGAACTAAATATCTTCTGAATACACAGACTGATAGGGGCTGTGTATTGGGTGCTGGAGTTCATGGACTGTTAGCTGCTCCGTGCAGTTTGGGCTAGGAGAGCCTTGAGGAAGATAGATTGTGTATCAGTTCCCTGCCCCCACTAATTTATCACAAGCAAAACTCACATCTGCTGTGGCAGAAAGATAACACTGTGGCTGCAGCAGTGTGTAGCAACTAACATATACAAACCCATGAAAATGGTTCTTTCCAGGAAATTCATTCACTATCCCACGTACATCAAGTTTAAGTGTTTCATGTATTATTTGTAACTAGCACAGGGCAGGGCAAAAGCTTCTCAGCGGGCCGGATCCAGCCTTTGATCTGGCCCACACAGCAATTCCCAGCCCCATCCCCTAGTGCGTTGCTTAGGGTTACCAGATGGGTTTCAAAAAATACTCACATGATCTCAGAACAGGATTGGGGGAGGGACTGCCCGGGAAGGGGTCGGGAGGAGCAGGGCTGACTGGGGAAGATTGCGGGGCAGTGACTGGCGGGAAGCAGGGCTGGCCAGGAGGGGTTGGAGGAGCAGAGCTGGCCGGGGAAGATCGGGGGGGGGGAGGGGACCAGCCAGCGGGAAGCAGGGCTGGCCGGGAGAGGGTCGGGGGGAGTGGGGCTGGCTGGGAGGGGAACCGGCCAGCGGGGAGCAGGGCTGGCCCAGGCGCACGCAGATCCCAGGGTGCTACCCATAATGCGCACAGTCCCAGCAGGGCGCACGGGCGAGTCCAGCCCTGGGGATTCTATCCCGGCCCCAGTCCTAGTCCCGGCCCCCTCCTCTCTACTGCGTAGCTGCGTACTGTGTGGCTGATAGACATACTCACTCAGCGTGAGCGTGACTACCAGCCAGGCAGTACGCAACTAGGTACTGATACTCCTGATAATAATAAAACTTACTTAATTAGAAAATACCGGACATTTATATGTCCGGTATTTTCTCAATTTGTTTCCCGAACAGAAAGCTCAAATACCGGACTGTCCGGTTCAAAACCGGACACCTGGCAACCCGGATTCAGAAGCCCTTTCAATTCCTTCTATTTAAAGGCTTGTGCCTGCCGGGCAGTTGTGTTGCCTGGCAGCCACCCAGCAAGCACAAGCCGTTTAAATAGTAACAATGGAAAGGGCTCACAGATCCTGGCCCCACACTAGCCTGTTGCCTGGGAGCAGCCCGGAAGGTGCGAACTCTTTCAACTGTTTCCATTCAAAGGGCTTGCACCTGCTGGACGACTGCCAGGCAACAGGTTAGCAACGGGGCCAGGAGCTTTGAGCCCTGTTATGTGAATTCTAAGCCTCCACCTCAGACAAATCTGGGAGGAGGCTAGCCCCCAGCACCCTGCCCTCTGCTCCATGTCCCTTCCATTGGCCAGAAGTCAGGCAGCAGAGACCCCAGGCCAAGCAAAGCCCTGGGTAGGATAGCTCTCAACCCCGCTCCTTCTGCCTGAGGCCCCACCCCTTCTGGGTCAGCCCACGACCACTTCTGAAATTTGTGAAGTGGCCCCTCTTCAAAAATTATTGTCCACCCTGATCTAGCAAAATTCTACAAAAATCAGATTGCTATAATCCAGTGTTTCTCAACCAGCGGTACGAGTATCGTAAGGGTACTTGAGAGAAGTCTGGGGAGGACTGAACTGAAACTTGGAGAAAACTGAATTTTTGTTTTAAGTTTTACAGCGCTTTATTATTTTTGTACTTTTTACACCAAAAAATGTCATCACCCACCCAGCTACGATTAAGTTGTTTCAACAAATGTGTTGCAATAGTAGAACAAAATTTTGTGTGTCTGAAAACTGTAGGTATTGGGGCACTTACAATTTTTTTTTTTAAAAAGGGGTACTTTAAAAAATAAAGGTTGAGAAACACTGCTATAATCTACCACGTCTCAGAAATATACTGATATCTTGAAAGTTTAGCAGTAAAAGGTATCGAGCATAGATGATAAGAGATTTCTTGAACTGTGGCCAATATTCTGCAACTTCTACAAAGCAGGAGCATCAGCAGCCTTGAGTTTATTTAGCTGCAACCTCTCCTCTTTAAATACAGGTACATGGGCATGATTTGATGCTTGGCATATAAAAGTGACTTCTCTGCTCGCAATTGTTATGGATAATAAATTAACCTGTAGAGGTAAAATAATGCCCAACATTTTCATAAATATTTGTTCAACTTTCTAAATGAATTTGTTTTGATTCTATTCACTCTCTTTTGATGTTTTCTACGGACATTTAAATGATCAGGATTTATTGGAGCAAACTTGGCACAGAATCAATGTGAATTTCATAGTTGCATATGCAAATATTAATGGATGCTGAATTTTAAATTCACAAAAGTATTCATGCTGAAAGTATTGCAGGCTGCTGACATCTAACATCCACATGATAGATCGGACCAACCACAACCAAGCAATACAGCCTGAATTTTGAACATTGTATTTATCATCCACAGAATAATTTAAAAAAAGCATTCAGATAATGTATACATTCAAGCAAATTGTGTTTCTGCTCAATAGCTATTCCATGAGTGGATTGAAAGGTTAATCAAGTAAATTATTCATTGCAATTTTTTTGCTCAGCTCTATTCAAGAGTGCAGACTCAGTCTGTTCTTGTTTCCATGGGTCATTCTTATTGTCAGACTGTTTCCATGAGTCATTCTTATTTGTCTAGCAAAAGAAAAAGTGCTACAAAAGGAAGCTAGTAATCTATTATGCCTTTTATAGAGACCGAATGCCTGATTCAAGTTACCATTATGCATAGATGGAAACAAATCACAAAATCTAAAAGCACATAACACTTGAACTTTTATTACATCTCAAGTGCACGAACTCTTTCTATGCAAGTCTCTGAGTATTTTTTTTTAATGCGCTTAGTCTCTTATCCTCACCATGCACATACAACCCTTCCTGGTAATGAATGGCAGTCATATATTCATATGGCAAGAACAGAGCTATCATTGTCAGCAAAGAATAATATACTAGTTTAAGTACTTCCTGTATAAATGTTTTCTCAGCACCAGGCTGGCCAGAGGGTGCTTACCCCAGTGCCCTTCTAGCTGAGGGACAGAAGCCCAAACCCTGGCAAGGGCAAGTGGGTCCATGCTGTAGTACCTAAATTACCAATTGGATGGTGAATTGAACAGGAGTCTGGGGCCCAGGAGTGGGACCAACCCTGCCACACTATATATATATTGTAACTGATGCTCTGTAACAAAATGGACTATTAGAATACAGAGGCAACTTCACAAAACAGGTTTCTGCATGACAAGTGTGTCTATTATCTGTTATGACACATTCCATTTGCAATTTGGGTCTGGATTACCCTTTGCACATGGTTGTAATTTGTATATACAGGAGGAGGGAGTCCCCCTTTCCCCCAGCCCACAGTGCTGTGCTCCATGGCCCACAGGTGATATAGATTCATGAAGCAAAATTGTAGCAGGATTTAATTTAGGCCTCTCTCATATGTGGAAAAATGTTGATGTATGAACTGGACTCAAGCAAGAAAGCATGGTATATTCTCCTAAGCATGGTATAGTCACAGGTTTTTGCCTTTCGACAAATTCTTCTTTTAACCTACTAGATAGTGATGCTTTAGAGACAGTTGATATGACAGAACAAAGCACAATAGTGAGAGCAATATGATCGGGCAGTCACTGACAAGTAGCAGGCATGGCACAGCAAGAGCTGATAAGAGAATAGCTAAACACTATTGTGAAAAATAAGTGACATGCCGAAGTAAATAGCATAAATGATATGTCAGAATACAAATAATAGAACACAGGCAAACTTTCCGGATTACTCAGTTAACAGACGAAGCTGCATAGCCATAGCAAATCCAAATGATTGAATCACCAAAGAGAGTGGAGGAAAGAGACTGATTCTGCAGTCACTTTGTTTATGCACAGTGTGCAGGATTTGTTACTTTCATGTTGTAGCTGACGAGCATGTCTCAGGACAGCTGCAACAGGACTTTATGATGCCTGGAAAACACTGAGCACGTCTTGATATAGGAGTCTTCAGTCTCACTGCATAGCTCTGCTTCATGGGGGCTCTATCCATGGCAGAGCAGAGGGGGTTCAAAGCAGGAAAATCAGAGGCAGAGCCAGCGGACCTACAATTCCATGGGGTCTGTGGTTAGCCACAGTATGGATCAGGTTCCCTAACTTTACATCATGGATGCAGTAACAGCAACAAAACAGTTCAATTTTGTGATCTCCACTAGAGGGGCACGATTCCCTAGCTCCTAAACCCCACAGAAAATCCCTGAGCAAAACCCATTCACTCTCTGGCACAGAGCACATTCACATGCTGCTTCTCAGCTTAGGCACAATCAACTCATTCCTACAGCAAGTGTGAGCAGTTACCCAAGTTTATACAAACTTTCAATTTATTTACAGTGTTGATATATATACATGCAATAGATTTATGCACCTAGAGGAGGAGTCACAACCTATTTTAGCAGGGAATTAACACTAATATCTCATCCTTTGTAACTGTGCAATGGGATTTCACTTTTTATATTTCTTTCACTGGGATAAAAATTCATTATGGCTGATGCCAATAGCAGGTGTCTGTACAGAAGAGCTTCCTATTATTTTGCCATGTGCAGTTTATCCCATAGAGTTAGAGCACATAAAACCACCTGGGTCACTTGGGGTATGTCTACACAGTAATGTTATTTCGAAACAACTTAGTCCTCATCTACACAGCAGGCAGTTATTTTGACATAAGGTCGAAGTACTATCAAGCTGGAGGACTTCTTACTCTGACTCCTGTAACCCTCATTGTAAGGGAAGTCAGAGGAAGAGTGCTCTGGTTTGAAATAAGTGCTGTGTAGACGCTCCCAATTTCAAAACAAGCTATGCAATTGACATAGCTCAATTTGCATAGCTTATTTCAAGTTAAGCACTGCTGTGTAGATGCACCCTTAGGCTGTACTATTATTATAAAATTATCCTGTCCATGAATTGGCCTACTTTGGAACATGTTTCTGTTGATGTTTCAGTGACCTCCAATTGCCAGAATACTCTATTGGCTAATGTATCATAAGGGCAGCACTTTTTCTCTTGGTATCTAAGTTAAATTTTCCATGTTAATAGTGCAGGCAATTATTCTTTTAATCACCTTAAATAAACTCGCTCTCTTCCCTAATGCTGTACCTTTCAAGTCTGTGAGAGACAAAGTATATATTGTATAAACACATTTATGGTGGCATGCTAGTGGTTATTGGATTATGAGCAAATTCAGAGTTAATTTCAGGGGCACAAAAAAACCCACTTCAGATTTTTTTCTCTCTCTCCTTTACTTTATCCATGTAATCACAGAAATCTCATTAACATTCTTCTCCTGCTCCTATGTGAATTTATGCTAAATGTCCAATGCATTGTCAACTACTAGGGCAAACTTAATTTGCTAGCCTGTAATCATCACGCGTTTGGTTATATTTGTCCACCCAGAAAAGATTAGGTAAGCATGTAGCCTCATACAAAATTAAATACTGAATCAACATGAGGATATCTTCTTTCTACATACAGGACATCTCAAAGGCTCTCTGGTAGATATTATATTAAATTATGTCCAATGAAATATTTATAGCTATCATTTTGTTGAATTTCTACCATAATAGTTTACGGATCTGGATTAGTTTTATTTCCAGGAAAATAATCGTCCAGGTGAAGCACTCCTTGTGCATCCAAAGTTTCCACTGTAGTCAAAGAGAGATCTGAAGAGGTGAAAAACAGGACTAGGTCCAGATTGGTCTGATGTAGTCAAATTATCTTTTCCTTTAAAATGCTGAATTCTTTTACTCAGTTTTTGAGATAATTGCATGGCCAGATGGAATTTTAAGTCATTCTAATCCTAAGAAATTAGCAGGCAAGTAGAACATTTTATTGAAGAACAACCCCCTTTACAAAACAAATTACCTATATTTTGATTTTTCCCTTTTCTTTCTTTTTCAAGCATACATTTAGAGGCCTACATAGCAAAAGTGATTTCTGGCCTTCTCCTCTCAAAAGAATGGCTTACTGGAGGGACAGGCAAAATATGATCTGTGGGCTAGATCTGGCTGGCGAGAGCCTCAGTTGGCTCCTTGCCCCGCCCTGCCCCTGCTCGGCACTCAGGAAAGCTGCCTGGAGGGCCATGTGCTTCTGTGAATGCTGAGAGCCCAGGGGAAGGGGCAGAGGCTTCTCACACTGCTCTGGCCCCCAGTAGCTCTCACTGGCCAGTTTCCAGCCAATAGCAGCTGTCTGTTTGCAGGACAGGCAGCATGTGAAGTTCCCCTCCCCCCAATCTCGCATTCTCACATGGCCCCTGTAGGTGCTGTGAGCAGTACATGCACATGGAAGGCAGGGACCCTGGTTAAAGAACCTGCTGGGTTGCTGGCTGGGAGCCATGTAGGTCAGTTCTCCCGGACAGAGCCTGCCTCTAACACCCCACCCCCTTTCCCCCCCAACCCTCTGCTTCTCTCCTACACTCCTACCCCATGTAACCAAACCTTCTATACCCCTGCTACAGCCCCCATACATCTTCCCAGCCACTGCATCACCTCCTAGGTTCCTCCTCAAGTCGCAACCCCCTCCCAGACCTTGCACCCCAATCCGCTATCCCTGGTCACAGCCCAAATTCCTGCACCCTTCCTGCACTCCTGCCCTAGGTTACAACCCCCTTCCAGACCCTGTACTTCTCCAAGAAGTAGAGGGGCATTGCTGGCATTTGATGCACTGTACCCAACCACATCAGCCACCACATCAGAGGCTCATTTAACTGCACATCTACTAATGTGACCTATGCCACCAAATGCCAGCAATGCCCCTCTACTTCTTGGAGAAGTACAGGGTCTGGAAGGGGGTTGTAACCTAGTGCAGGAAGGGTGCAGGGATTTGGGCTGTGACCAGGGATAGCGGATTGGGGTGCAAGGTCTGGGAGGGGGTTGCGACTTGAGGAGGGACCTATGTATATTGGCCAAACTGGACAGTCTCTACAGGAAAGAGTTAATGGACACAAATCAGATATCCGAAAAAGCAACACACAGAAACCTGTTGGAGAACACTTTAACATGCCTGGGCACTCATTAAATTATCTCAAAAACACCATGTTGTTTCAGGCCAATTCCACAAGACAAATTAATAGGGAAGCCTTGGAACTTAACTTCGTTTACGGGTTTGGGACCCATCACAAAGGTATGAATAAAGACATTGCCTGGCTAGCACACTACCTTCCCCATCCTAATGACTTAAAAAAACCTAAACAATGGGTACTTAAAAACAATTTGCACCTTCTCTATCAGCTTCATGTAACATGAACACTCTAAGATTACATCTTCACTGCAGTGTTCTAGCGCAAGAAGTCTATAGCGCTAGTTTTTTGGCACAAAGGCTTCTTACACAAGACCACATCCGCATATCAAAGCACCTCACTTTTGCGAGGCTCTTTTGCACAAGAGAGTATCCACACTGCTGGACGCTCTTGCGCAAGAAAGCTCTGATGGCCATTCACAGAATGGCCATCAGAGCACCCGTGCTTTTTTCCATAGGGGTTTCTTACACTCTGGAGCGTACACTTGCCTTCTTGTGCAATAGCTGTAGCGCTAAAAGCAGTTATGCCTCAGAAAAGGAGGTTTACCTAGGGCGGAAAAAGCCCTCTGTTCTGCTGTTTAACTGCCCATTTAATAGCACTAGAGCTCATTTGAGGTGTGGATGCTCCCCAGGTTTTTGTGCAAAAACAGCTGGTTTTGCGCAAAAACCTTGTAGTGTAGACGTAGCCTAATTGACTATTTTCCCCCCTTTTTCTCTTCCTTCTCTGCCCTGCCCCCATCCCCTATTTATTTTGGAACTTGACCTTTAATAACTCCATTCATCTGAAGAAGTGGGTTGTGCCCATGAAAGCTCCTGATACCATCTACATGTTTTGTTAGTCTTTAAGGTGCTGCTAGACTATTCTTTTTTTTTTAAAGTTTTTCCAATTACAGACAAACTCGGCTATGCCTCTGAATTATTTTTACAGTTACACTAAATATTGATGTATAGTGCTCCACTATAAATACATCTATTACCTTCTAGATCCCTGGGCTCTCTTTTCTTTGGTGCTTCTGTATGCTGTGAAGTTTCTGGGAACATCTTGCCTTCTGTCTGTGCTGAGGCATCTCCATCCGTTGGCTTTGCAGAGACTTGTCTGGAGCAGATGGTGCCTGTCCTCTCTCTCCAGCTGTCAGTCCCAATGAGCCAACCTGTTGGCTTTTGCACCAGTACACCTGTAGTGTGCCAAGTAAAGTGGAAGGGTTTCACTTCCTCAGCCCATGATGCAGGGTTAACCCTCTCCTGTCCAGTGCAGGGTGAATGTGTCCCATCACATGGGGAGAAATAAAACCCCCAAAGGAAACCAAAGTTTCCATATTCTTAAATGTCTTCCTCCAATTAAATATAAAACCTGGATTTAAAATTAATTCTCATGGGTAAAGTATTTCAACTAGCCCAAAAACATTAGTCATATGACTTGTCTCAGGGATTTCAGTTAGTATTACTTCGATGGGACAACAATGGGACAACTCACATGAAAACAACATTCCATATGTCTGCGTTTGCAGGACCAGGCTTTAAAGTTGTAACTAAACTAACCGAGGAACTAATTTGACCCATTCCCCGAATAACCCGTAAGGAAGGGTTTGCTGCTAGTTTGAGTCAGTGGGGAGAAGGAGTATGGGCCACGCATTGTCTTACTGGCTAAATATTTAAACAGAGGGAAAAGAGAAAACAACTTATCCATTAAGAAAAGTCTGGGTCAATGGAGATATGCTGGACCATTACAACAATGAAAATGATGCAACTATAAAAGAAATAAAAATACTACAAAAAGTTTCATACACAGATTGTTTATTGTAGAAATAAATGGTATATTTAATTGTATTACTGTCAATTAATGAGATCAAGGCTCTATTGTGCCAGAATCTATAACATATAGGTTCCAATTCAGACAAACTGTGCTATTCAATACAGCACTTAAATATGTGCTTAAGTGCTTTCTTGAATCAGCTTAAGATTATACTGTATACTCTTCAGGGAAGGGACTGTCTTACTAAAGCCCCTAGGACACAAAAGAGATGGGAAGATCAGAGGCCCGGAGTGTGACATGCCTAAAGTCACACAGCAAGTCAGTAGCAGAGTGAAACAGAAACTAGGTCTCTTGAGTCCCAATTCAGTGTCCTGTCCACTAGATCAGTGGTCGTCAGCCTTTTCAGACCACTGTTTCTCTTTCAGGAGTCTGATTTGTCTTGTGCACCCCATGTTTCACCTCACTTAAAAACTACTTACAAAATCAGACAAAAATATAAAATGTCATAACATGCTATTACTGAAAAATTGCTTTTCTTATTTTTACCATATATTTATAAAATAAATCATCAGAATGTGAATTTTGTGCTTACATTTTAGTGAATAGCATATAAAGCAGTATACACAAGTCATTATCTGTACATGTGACCACCGACTTGCGACGCGATTGGTTCCCGGGGAAGCGTTGCAACTTGGGGGCATTGTACATCAAACTCTCATTGATGATAGGCGCTGTGCGCCATCATAAATGCAGGCCGAGGACGTAAGTTGGGGGGTTTTGGCCCCTTCCTCACTTTAAAAAATAGTTGCAAGTGCGGGGGGTTGCAACTTGGATAGTCACAACTCGGGGGTTTCCTGTATTACATTTTAGTTTATATTGAGTTTGTATGTAGTGCTTTTTGTGTAGCATGTTTTAAAGCAAGGCAAATATCTAGATGAGTTAGATGATGCACCCTCTGGATGACCCCCATGTACCCCCAAAGCTATGCATACTCCAGGTAGAGAACGACTGAATTAGCCCATGCTGTTGTTATTTGAGATTTATGTTTTGGTGCAATTAAAATGGAATGGATATAAATAGATTTGCACAATAGGCAGAGTTAAGAATGAATATACAATCTTAACTTTTGTCGTTTCCTGATTTTGGGTGCCCAGTTATGCAACATTAACATTCTCTTAACATAGGGTTAAAAAAAGAAGTGCTATTGAATTCTGTATATATTTAGCAGAGTTTGAGTTTCCACAGTGTGTTACAGAACTGTAAGCCTTGCAAAATATCTAACTGAATTGAAATAGATAGCTTAGGCACTCTGATTTCCATTTATATGCTCAACAAACTGTAACATAGGAAGTAGTTTTGCATGGTTTATAACAGCTTCAAGAGATTTGCAGTTGTGCTCTGAATGCATTCAATTATACTTAATATAACCTTCAAAATTACTTTTTATCATTACCTCAACAACTTTGGTGCAGAGTAAAATGGTTAGTTCATACATAGTATGCTAATATCATATATTTGAACATTTGAGATATATTCAAACATGCAATTCTGTGTAAAGTGAAAATTGCATCAAGCATTTATTAAATATCAAGACTCATTTTTACTGTACATTCAGACTGAGAGGCTAGCTGAAGTGAATCAGCAAAAGAGTGAAGAAGAAACAGAATAAGGCCCAGTGAAAATGAGTTTGAGCTGAGTGCAAATGAGGTGCTGAGAAGATAAAGACAAGTGGAATGATTATGGGCTTGAAAGCTTATTGAAGTTAATGGAGAGACTCCCTTTTATACTTCAGTGATTTGGCTCAGGCCCACAGAGGTGAAGAGTTAAACAAAGATTAGAAAGTTAGATGAATAAATATCTAGGAGTTCATTCCACCCGTAGGAAATGAATCCCCTCAGCGCCACCACCATGTCTAATAATAGCATCTTGCCTTATGGATCTATGACCAAATGTCCTGTTTTCTTATGCCATGAAGGAATACAATAATTCTTGGACTACATATGACACCTGCAAGATGAAGTAAGATTAATGACTATTTCCTGAAGCAGCTGGAAAGCCTGCCAAGAAAAACCTGGCATGTCCGTGTTTGATGATGCTGTCCTTACATTACCCAATTCTGGCTTATAAATCCACAGGATTTCAAGTACCAATAACCTAGTACCTCCACTAATTCCAATAGTTTTTCATTTAAACTGTTGCTGAAAATACTACTACTTTGTTTTGACAAACACGTATGGATACATACTTGTTGCTGCAAATATTATTGCTAGAACACAGAAACACACTTCACTCTAAAGCAAGACTATCAGTTATAATTAATTTGATGGATTGTTATAGCAGAAAAGTTGCCTCTTTCACGGAGTGATAAGTAGCCACAATTTATAGCCACTTATTGCCATACTGTACATACTTCTGTGCGCAGAAGTAGCTTGAAGTTTATTGTAAGTTCAGTTTAAATTATTATGTTGGGCCATTTTTCAAGATCAAAATTCAAATCCCAGGTCTGCTGACCAGATTCAACCTTCCTGAGTAAAATCTTGGTTGAAATGAACAGGCCTGCCAACAAAGGGTGGCAAAGGAAGCAATCACTCCGGGGCATGGTGCTTCAAAGGGACTGGGGCTCCAGATGTCATTGCTGGAACTAAGTATGTTCTTTCTTCAGGTGTGGGATGTTCATATTCAGTTTTTAGATTTGCTCACTACAGAGCTACCTCAGAGTTTACAGGTATTCACTCTGGGCCCATGTGTGGCCAAATTCTGCTCTAATTTACACCCAAGTAATTCAGTTGACTCATTGAAGTAGCAGAGAGGTATCTGAGAGAAAAATCTGATCCTCTGTATTCTCCGTTAATACCCAGATAACTTACTGAAAGACAGAAACCTGATATTTCACTATTTTAATAGCTAGATAATAGCTTAGCTACACTAAGAATAATTGTTCCTGATTCTATAAAAAACTATAGGAACCACGTTCTTTCAGATTTCAGAGTCAAATGTTATGGACTCCTTAAACCTATAACACACATTTTATAGAACTGAGAACCCAATCCTCGACAGTGCCCTGGCTTCAAGGTGAATTTAAAATTGTCGAAATATTATTTTTTGTCAATTTTTAAACAAAACAACACATTATAATTTTCAGCTTGAAATAACATGTATTTTAAAAAACTATAATAAAAATATAATAAAGTCAAAATCAAAACAAAAATATTTTGAAATGACTGAAACAAAAATGTTTCAATTGACTCAAACTTATGGGGCCAATCATTGGCATTCAAGGAGTTCTGTTTGTGAAACCTACTCAGTTCCTCATTTTTCTGTCTATTTTAGGGAGGGGCTGATATAGGTATGGTGAAGCCAGTAATGTCTGTAAACAGATCAGGCTTAATTGGGATGCATTTTTCATTTTTTGGAGAAGGGAAAAACAACACAAAATGGTATTATGAATTTTGAGCATTTAAATTCATAAGTGAGAATATTAAAAAAACTAGGTTCTCCTAGTAACACTGACTACACTGCATTAATCATTCTATTATATTGATGTCTCTAAATAAACAAAAGTTACAAGGTCAAAAAAGATGGCACTAAGCTTTTGAGGTTTTAAATTAGAAATATTATTATATATTTTACATTTAATTTCTGTGTCCTTAGGTTTTAGAAGTTTCAGGAGATTATGATTTGTTATTATATGGAGCAATTAGTTTAGGCAGTACACCATTCTTCATGCACTTTCTTCATGAACACAGGGTAAAACTTTTAATTGAGTCAAAAAATAGCAGCTAGAGATAGAGTTGTCAGAATGAATATTTACCTGTTTCAGGTCACCAATCATAGCTACAGATGGATGCCGTTAAAGTTTTGTTTGTGTTGTATTAAGTAAAAACAAGGTGCGTAAGACAGGTGATTTTGTATTTAGTTTTTAGAACAAGATCATTGTTAATGACAGAGCAGATGGTCAGCTTTGTTAAAACAGAGAATTAAAATCACCAGATAGATTTTGGCAGATGTTCATGCATAAATAAGCCTAAGTCTCATCCTTCAATTTTTGAATCTGGATTCTAGGGTATAAGTAGTATGTAATATCGATTACAAAAAAAATATAGAATATTCCATAAGCAAAGTAACCAGTTTAAACAACATTTATGACTCAATTTTAAAGTATAAAAACCAAGATGTTGAATAATTTGTCACATTCAGATGGTATTACCACGTTCTGAAACAAGGGGATTTTTCTTTCCTACAGACATCTGATGTTTCTACTGAAGTGAATTTGTCACTTCTATTTGTTTTTGCTTTGCAATATTGTGTAAAATCTGCAGTATATTTCTGAATGATCTCTTCAATTTTAACCTCTCCATTGTAAAAAGAATGCCGTCTTGTTTCCTGCTCCACATTCATTGGAGGATATAAAAATTATATGAATCTTGCAATTACCACTAATAAAGTTGTAAAGCAATAGTTATCTTTATTACAGAAAAATTTCTTATCTTCAGATAAATTACCATAATAAATTCCTAAACTTCAGAGTAAACTGGTGATTGTGTAGCACAGCTCTTCTACTGCTGCTACTCCGGCATCTGACCTGATGTGGAGGGGTTATAGTATCTCTTTGCTATGTACATATTATCTAAATATAGATTCCATAACTTCTGCTCTTGCCTGCCCCCACTGCAGGTGTCCACAACTGTAATTAGAAAAGTCAGGAATTTTCAGTCTGAAAATGCAGTTCTTGCAAAATCAAAAATTTCAATTTTTTCATGGAGAAAATCAAAATGAAATATTTAATGTGGAGTTCTTTCCAATCAAATGTAAATGTTTCCTTTTTTCAAACCAAACCTGAAACATTTCATTTCAAATCACTGTAAATTGCATTTTCCTCCACTATCACATTACCTTGTGTGAGTTGTAGTTTCACTCTCATGGACTGGCTCTATGGAAGACTGCATCTCCCATAAAGCAATACACTGACATCATTTGGACCAAGCTTTGTGGTTCATCATATGAGTTATATGGTGTTGGGTGCATTGTAGCAGATGTAATCCACTCATGGAGCCTGTCCATTAGAGAGAACTTGGAGGGGTGGAGGTATTAGTTGTCTGATCTACAGCTCCCATAAAGCTGTAATCTAGTGGCCACCTCATATTGCCTCTTGGCTGACTCAGTTCAGCCCTGAACACAGCTCCTCACCACAATTTACCTTCTTGGATCCCCAAATTAACTTATCACAGAGTTTTCCAGTCCAAACACAATAGCTCTCCTTAGTAATGGATTTATTAATTTGAAGTTTAAAACTAAACATCATAGTCTTTCCTTTACCCCAAACTCCCATGGTTTGAGCAGAGTCTTTCTGCCTTAGCAGTCTACCCCCAGCTCTTCTGAGAAACAGCAGATCCCCTAGTCTCAAGAGTCTTCCCCTCAGAAGCTTCTCTCAATGCTTTGTGCAGTCACTAGCACCTCCTACACTTTCTTCCTTCCTGCATCTTTTGTTCTTTATAGGAAATTCCCAGACTCCCCCTGAGGCGGAGCTTATTCTGAAATCAGGGTTGGCTGGGCCACAGGCTCTCTAGCCTAAAAGCAAATCACCCTTTTCCCCGGCAATAAGGAAATGTGAATGCTAAAACAAGGCAAAACAAAGCATTTCCAGTCATGTCAACAAGCCGAAGCAAAACACGTTGATTTGGGGAATGTTGAAATGCTTGGCTTTGATTGAGAATGTCTGAATTGAAAAAATTAGGAATTTTCTTTCTGTGGAAAATTTCAAAATTCCACTTCCAACTTTTTAACCTGTTCTAGGAGAAAAAACAAAGAGTGAAATGTCAGATTTCCTGTGGGAAAGAAATTCCAAATTTTGCCCAACTCTGATTGTAATGTCCCTGATACCATATCAGACAGAAACACCTGACCCCAGGGAATTCCAGCAAACAGACCTTGATGACTGTCTGCTCACATAGATCACTGTGAACGCTCAGTATTGGAAGTTCAGCGCACTATGCACCGGGGTGACTGGTGAAGGGAGTTACGCGGGGAGGGAGCATGTGACTAACCCCAGCCAGGATAACACCCCCTTTACCCCATGCCCCACCTATCCCCTCCTTAGTGCCACCCCCTTCTTCTATGTCCTTGCTCCATCCCACCCTGCCACTTCCCTCACTCTCCTCCTCCAAGCAACGCATTCCAAGGGACAAGTAGGGCTGGGGAGCCGTCTGGAAGCACCAGATCTGCTTCCCGCCAGTGAGTGTGGGGGTACTCCCAGCCTCTTTCCGGAGAGTGTTGCTCCACTTGCCCTGCTGCTGTTGGTGAATGTGGCGGGGGTTGGGAGGGTGTGGCAGACCCTGTGCTGAGGTCACCACACTCCCCTGCTAGGCCCTAGGCCACCCAGAGACTCTGGCTGGCCTCTTGCCCCTCCCACTATGGTGATCAGGGGGCATGTGCCCCCTCATGTCCCTGCCTCCCCCAAGTGTAGCCCCTGCTGGGCTCTACAATACTGGCCTATACATAGTAGGTGCTAAGAATCCTCCCACAACTTGCATAGTGTAGGAGAATCCTTGCATGGCTCACCTCTGTCCCCTTGTGGTCTAACCTGTGAAGAGCCCTTCTTCTTGTTCATTACCAGAGCGCAAAGATCCGATTCCGCATGTACCTCTCCTGTGTAGCCTTCACTTCCAACCACGTCAGTAGTGTACGGGGTTTCAGAACATCAGAAGTACTTAGTTGCTTGCAGCAACATGCTCTACACCTGTGGTATGCGTCTGGGTATCTGTGGTTTATTATAGGTCTGGGTTACTATTTCCATGATTTGTTTCCTTAGTATGTTGGATTGTCAATGGGATACAGTCTGCTTTGTGCCATGCAGTGAAGCTCCACATAGCTACACTGATTTTGGAACCCTATTGTTCCCTATCTGTTGTGCTTCTCTTAGCCACAAGTGCCTTGGGACTGCCTTTAAAGGGGAATTACTGAAGCAGAATGAATTTTCCCAATTCAGCAGCAGACCTCCCAGGTCACGCCACTGCATGGATTCCAAACCATTGTGCAGAGTGTCTGTGGTGGGATCTTGGGACAAGGGGATGGTGGCTCTCCCTTCCTTTTGCACGTGGGAAATCTGTGCATGGACCTCCAGGGCACAGTCTTGACCATTGTGATCTCAGTCACTCAGTGGGGACTCAAGTAGAAAAATGACATTGTATTGAAAGACAACGACTATCCTGCTTTCATTTTCAAGGGAACCATCATGTTTACAAAAAGAAACATTTGGATTAACTACTAAGCTTTAATGTTTTTTACCCTTCTTATTTTTAAGAAAGTTGTAAAGCCAGATAGAAATTTGCAAATATTTGCTGGAGGGTATTTGGGGAGCCAAATGCACTTAGTAAGAACATATCTGAGGTTATGGATTGCCTGATTTTCAGAGGGTGTGTTCAGTGTTTCCTGTAAGCTGAGTGCTTGGGCAGCTACCCAGGACAAATTCAAATGCTGCCCAGCTGATTAGTGGAGTGTCCATAGTACTCACAGCTGGCAGCATGTGTTTTTACTGGTGGTGCACATTCATACATGCCTTGGTGCACACAACACAATTTATTCTGCACACAACTGGAAAAAATTAGAGGGAACATTAATTGTGATCATGTCCAGCTCCCAGAGAAATTAGGAAAATGGTGTGTGCTTAGCACATATCTTTGGCAATGAGATTTGAGGGTGCTCAGCATCTTACGGGAAGAAGTCAACACCTTGACATATTGATTGGGCCCTTATAATGGACAAACTGGGCCTAATACTGCATTCTGTACTCTGGCAAAAGTTGAATGTTATTATTATCATTTAATATTGCAGTTGTGCTTAAACAGAGGCCAATCAGATCAAGGTCCCATTGTGTGGTAGTTGCTGTACAGATATACAGAAAATGAAAATTTCTCCTCCCAAAAGCCCATATTAATATCGTCTGTAGGACTGAGCTCTATGTCAAAAGAGAACAATCGTTTGGACAAGAAGCTGTCACCAATCATTTCAGAAGTGATTCTTATAATTAAAAATTGCCTCTCCAGTACTTTTCTGTTGAGGGAAGGTGACAAAGGCGTCTTGTCTTTCAGACTTTCAGACTAATGGGCTGAGTGTAATTTTCTTTTGAAGGTTTATACACTTTTTGAAATTGGGAGATGTAGCATTGTGGCAAATTTATATTATTTACTGTTTTAGGAGCTTTTGCCAATACTGTAAAGAAACTGCGACTATAACAATAAGAAAAGGAATAACAGAACTAGTTTGAGCCACAAGATGGCAATACTGTTTAAAATATGAAGTCATTGCCCTAAATAGATTTGTATTTGCTGACTTAAATATGACCATTCACACCATATAGTTTACATAACACTTGTTTACAACTATAATATAGGGTCCTTAGGTAATTTTTCATCGGAAGATACTAACAAATTAGTGGCGGCTGCAGGCTTTGTTTTTATTCTCCTTTTAACAAGGGTCATAGAATGGGTTCTTGTTAATATCACTGATCTAGCTCCAGTGGCATTGTACTGCTAGATTCCAACTAAACACTCTAAAGAGATAAGAATGAACATATTGCAAGTGACGAACACATTGCAGACTTGGCTTTTTTTTATGTCTTCAGTTTCTGGATGAGAGAAATTAGAGACCATTAATAGTGTCTGACAACTACTTTTGTTGATTAGCTCTCGTGTTAATAATTACTATCACTTTCAAGCAACAGAGAGGGAGCAGATGCAGGCTGCTGCTACAGCATTGCTTGGCCAGTATAAAATTTGTGTTGCATACAAAAGGCACCAGAGCAGTCAGATCAAATGATACCCCATTCTCTTAACATTAGCTCTGTGTCATTCTCAGTTCTGGCACACTGATTGTTTGTCTACAGTATGAATTAGTTATTATCTGCTAAATAATAAAAAGAAACCCAGCAGAACAAAGCATTTATGGAGTGAAACCTCAGAGATAATACACAACAACCTTTCCATTTGATGAGACTAAATGTTGGTTGGTCTCCAAGCCAGGAAAAAACGACCTTTTCCAAAAGCATACAATTGTCTTCAGAAAGACGCACTTGTGTGTGGGCACACGCATGCATGTGCAAACACCTCCACACACAGCAGTAAAAGGGAAGATGGAAAATTACCAAGAAATTCTATTTCAGGAACAGAAATGATAATAAGGCAAAGTCTATTCAAGTCCAAATGCTGTATAATAATTAAAAGAATCCTATTTGCACATGTTCTCACACCTCCAAAAAGGATCACTCTGTAGGCCTGCAGTTTGTCTCTTTTACTCCATATCTCACTCAGGATTCTAGTATGCAGCTGGCAGTTGAGTAGTTTTAAAAACTGATGACATACTGTACCAAAGTTTGCCCATGTACTGTAAAAAACATGTCATTTATCTGCCAATCACTATGGACCAACTCAGTCCATATCCTTCCTGCTCCTATGTCTACACATAAAAATAAAAGCAACCATGGGATTTCCCAAATTACAACATTTGTACCATATCAGAGAACATTCTTTAACAACATCAATATTCTGCTAACTAATAATAGACAAGGAGAAACTTAATCCCATTTAACAAGGGGGTATATCTTTGTTTGATGTATACTGGAATATGTAACTTCCAATAACTTTAAAGGGTTACATCCTCTATGAACGTCAAACTTGACTATACCCTTTAGAATCAAATTGTGCCCTTAGATGTGCATACACAGCTCTCATTGAGAGTAATGGAAGCTTGCAGTCAAGTGTAGAGCATAGCTTTAAATGTAGCTGTTAGCTGAATTTGTATCACTAATGGAAAAGTCCTAAATAATTTCAGAAAAAGTGGCAACTTCTGAATAGATTTTTGACCTATTCTATAAATTGAATAATGAATGAGATCTCTACTATAGAATTCCTTGAGATAGTTTAAAACTAAAACCAATGGAAAGGATCTCATTCTCAATTTAACTCTTATGAGCTTCATCATCTTCCTCCTTTCACCCACTTGGAACTCCTGAGGCAAATTCTGGCCAAAATGTAGCCACCTGAGAATTCTCTCTATGAGAAGAACTCTCAGTATGCCTATTCTACCCCAAAGTCTACTCTCATATAAGGAGCAGAAGAAAGTGGGTAGGGAGGGTGTGTACAATTTGTGATTGGTATTACAAGATTTTTATGGAGTTGTTGTTCTGACAATTGTTGTAACACTGAGGCTACGTCTAGATTGGCATGATTTTCCGCAAATGCTTTTAACAGAAAAGTTTTTCTGTTAAAAGCATTTTGAAAACGTCTAGATTGGCACGGACGCTTTTGCGCAAAAGCACTTTTTTGCGGAAAAGCGTCGTCTCAATCTAGACGTGGTTTTTTATGCAAGAAAGCCCCGATCGCCATTTTCGCCATCAGGGCTTTTTTGCGCAAAACAGTCCTGAGCTGTCTACACTAGCCCTCTTGCGCAAATACATTTGCGCAAGAGGGCTTTTTCCCAAACAGGAGCAGCATAGTATTTGTGCAAGAACACTGACAATCTTACATCAGATCGTCAGTGTTCTTGCGCAAATTCAAGCGGCCAGTGTAGACAACTGGCAAGTTTTTCCGCAAGCAAGTGCTTTTGCGGAAAAACTTGCCAGTCTAGACTGAGTGTCCTGTGTAAATGTGGGATCCACCCTTGCAGGCAGGACTTGCAGCAAGTATACACCAAAGAGCTATGGTGCATCATTAGGACTTACTAGCCATCTATTCAGGGTTAAGAATGTTGGGACAATGGATTAGCTTAAGCTGGGAGAAAATATTTCCTCCTGCTGTCTGAAGATAGTGGGGAACTGGAGTGTGGTGGAAAATTATCAATAGGCATGGAAAGCATGAAGGTTTATGATTTTTGTTTTAATCTATGCATCCCTTGTACAACTAAATAAAAAGCAATAATGTATTAGACCTCTGTGCAAAGTATCCTGGTATTATACCTTACCCCTCTCTGATATGGTATTCTGAATGGAAACCAGAAGCTCCACATGTGATGGCAATCTAGAAAAGGGTGTGTTTAAGAAACTGTGTTTAAGGTATCTTGGGGATTAGTGCTGATACTGGAGCCTATAGCATATAGACTGCTGGGTTTGTGCTCTGCCAGTTCCTCAACTAGCTACGGTCTTTTGGGGATCAAATCCAACTTGTAAGTTAGAACAGCCACTGGGTTTGTTTAGTTTACTCTGAAGCTGTGGCCAGGGTAGTCTGCAAGTGATTTCTGACTGTTCCTATGTCCTCTTCCTGTGCTGAGCAAATCCTAGCACAGAGAGAATCTGAGCCTCTAGTTTTTTTAGAGTCATTTCTATATAACCTTACTCAGCATTTATCCTTATAATTCCATTCAGACTGCATTCTCTATGGCCTATCCATAAGGATAGAAGTAGAGGACAATGAGCAACTCATCCACCAACCTGGGGGAATTTTGTGCTCCTAAATTAAAAATTCTGCACCAAAAATATAAACATTCTACACACAATATTTTAAAATTCTGCATATGTTATCAAATAACACACAGTAATCTCACCAGTTTCAATTATTTTGGTAATTTATTATGAAATACTTGTCAGCAAATTAACATAATTCCCTCAGGAGCAGGGAGTTAATGAACCCCCTCCGATACTCAGAGGCCAGCCAGGGGGAGTGGGGAGGGCAGACACCCACAACCCCTCCCCACAAGACCAGCTGTGCCCTCCTAGCCAATAAATCCAAACCTCCTTCACTCCAGAGCCCATCAGTGACATCCCCTAGCCAGTACACCCAAACCTTTCCCCAAACCCAGCCGTGGGGACCCCTCTAACCCAGATACCTACACCTCCCCCCACCAAGCCCAGCTGTGGACCACCATCCCAGTCACCCTCCTACTCCTTCTACCTCCAGAACCCAGCCATAGCCCCCACAGTCCAAACAACCATCCCCCTACTGCACAGTGCTCTGGTTGCCAGCTTCCATGCTATAAATAAGTGCCCAGATTTCACAATAAGCCTAAAACCCAGTTAATGTTATTTCAAAAGAACCTAAAAGAGTATTCTGTAGCCATGTCTACACTACAGATAAGATCGAAGCAGCCACAGTCAATCTTCTAGGGTTCAAATTATCAAGTCTAGTGGTTCAAATTAGCAAGTCTAATTCGAATGAAGAGTGACACTCCCGTCGATGCCGGTAATCCTGCTTCCAGGGGTAAGGGAAGTCGAAAAGAGAGTGTGCTCCCTTGGACTTCCCACAGAGTGGACGGCACCAAAATTCAAGTTAAGATACTTCGACTTAAGCTGCACAATTAATGTAGCTGAAGATGTGTTTCTTAATTTGAACTTATCCCCTAGTGTAGACTGGGGCACGTGACTAGATCTCCAGCATGCAGTCTGGGACTGTTGTCCCAACCCCAACCCTTAAATCTCTTGCCCTCCTTACCCCTCTCCCCCGCAAACACCACAAGCTACCAACAACTTTTAAAATCCCCGACAAGCAAAAAAGTAGCCAATGGAAGCCAAGTGAGCCTGAAACAAGTCAAATTTCTACTTATTTTCTGCAGATTTGGCAGCAAGCATCCTCCCCTACAGTGACCTCTATGTAGCGAGTGAGGTTCTGTCAGATCTAGAGGGGCCCTAGTGTCAGCCAGCAGCACTGCAGTCCATTTCTGTGTGTGTGTGTGAAATTATGCACAAAACCCCATTAATTTCTGTCAAATTCTGCATTGTGCAGTGATGCAGAACTCCTCAGTAGATGTCATGCTATAAACTATGCAAAATAATAGCTGACGATGTGCAAGTGTGATAGTAGGGGAGAGGTTCATGGTGCTCTGATTACCTCAGCACACCTCTGAAGGAGGCCATCATGATTTCTCTGCCTGCACTCAGAAGATCTAGGGTGAAGGCCAGTTAGCCCTGCTGATTGCACTTACTGGATCAAATGAAGCATGCCTAGGCAAAGAGCAGGTGGGGCTACTTCCTGCACTTCGCACTGGAAAGCACTGCCAAAAGAGCACCGGGGGAAGTGCACTTTAAAAACATGTAACGATCTACAACATTAAGACCACTCTGATACTGTGGTGGCAAGTGCATTGCAAGGAGATATTTAGAGCCACTTCATCATGTCCCTCCACTCCCTAATACTGTAACTATTGGTACTTGAGAGGTGATTCCCCCAGCTAAGTGCACCAGTGGCTGGTAGGCCCATAATTTGATCTTACATTTTTAGGTTGAAGTAGCTTTTGTCTATATGAAAGATTTGATATGACTGGGAAGGTAGCAGAACTCAGGTTAAAAAGGACCAAGATATGTTGCTTAAACACTGACTATGAAACAAATGTTAAAAAGCATTAACAACAAAATTCAAGTCTGAAAGCCATTAACCATCTCAAGGAGGGAATGAAAGAGGAAAAGAAAAACAAATATCTATGAAAATATATTTACTCACGCTTTATTGTATGGTATGCAAAAACACTCAGCAACTCAGCATTCATGGTTTGTGACTATACAACTTCTTGTCTAATTTCTGCCCTTGTGCATGCACAACTACCATTGATGGGCATTATCTTATACTCTTCATGGAGGCAAACTTCTTATTGACCATAATGGTTCATTCACTATGTGTTTCTCCTGATTCTGAGAAAGAATGACAAGATCAGGCTTACTGAATGAAAGACCCAAGCACATATCAGAATTTGCTCCTTATTGCTTAGTTTTCAGAGCAAAGTAGCACACACACTTACACATAGAACCATATGAGGATTTTGCACGCATATGTGGCTAGACCATGAACCACTTTGAGAAACACTGCTAACTGGCCACATCTGGCCCACGCCTCTTTCCGCGGCTGCAAACAGTGGACTGGAGCCAATGGAAGCCATTGAGGCTCCGTGGCCATGGCACTGGTAAGTAAGCACACCGATATGGCCAGTAAGCAGGTTTCTCAAAGTGGTTTCTCAAACCATTTTGAGAAACACTGGGCTAGAATGATAGTTATGTAGCCAAATGTAAAGCTTAGATCCCCAACTTGCATGAATGAATAGCTGATCATGAACAAATTAGACACACATATCAGGCTATGTCTACACTACAAAATCTATTGGAAAAAGGTACGCAAATTGCGGTCTGCGTACCTTTTGCCGATAGATTTTTCGGAAAAGGCTTTTTCAAAATTTGGCCCCTCTACACTGGGAAAAGCCTCCTTTTTTGGAAGAGCCCTTCTTCCTTGTTGGAGGAGGAAGACAGGGCTTCTGAAAGAGCATGACTGCTCTTCCGCAAAAAAAAAAAAAAAAAAGCGGAAGAGCAGATGCACCGCCTGGAATCCTGGAAACATCCTGTAGTGTAGACATAGCCTCAGGTCCTGAATTTCAGCTGTAGGGGTATATTCTCTGGCTATGACAATGGACTCACCACTGTTTTCTGATTGGCATCTAGGGCCAGACCTTCTATCAATCTGCACATGGAAAAGACCAGCTGGAATCAATGGAATTGTAGAAATTAAACAAGGAAAACATTTATTAGAACATTAGAACATTCAGTCCATTCCTTTACAAAAGCAGGATTATAACCAATAATTCGTTTTCTCATGTCTTGGAAGATATGTCCATGTCTGTAAGAGCAGAATCTGGCCCACAGTGTTTTTGACTGATATTGCAGAGCTGCAGACTAGTTATTTGAGTGCACACTGCTCTCTTAATAACTAGAATCACCTTGTCACAAATCTGGTAGCACAACACCGTGGAGAGAAAGCATAAATAAATAATAAAGTGACCTGTAGACTAATGTGCTATCAAATTGAAAAGTAATAAGTCATTTTCAAGTATATATTTTAAGCTGACATGCCATTAAAATAAAAAATTAATAAATAGAAGCAACAAAAAGCAGCACATTTCATTCCACATTAAATACCGCTAGGTGGTTTGTCATGCCACCATTTCTTTCCTAAGAGATGGTAGTTAAAAAAAGCTTATTGGAAGACTCCTGCACAGATACAACATTTTGTATCCAGATGCACAAAAATGAGCCACTGATATCCGCATCCATACATCCACACAGCTACAGATGCAGATACCTGTGGATATAAAGCAGGTAGCAACAAATTTGCAGGGTTCTACATACAAAATTTGTATCCGCATCCCCACCTGTATCTGCAAACATGAACTGCAGATATCCACATCTACACCCACAGATGCGGATACCCATGGATATAAAGTGGATATCCATGGATTTGCAGGGCTCTACTTGTTAGAATGAAGGATAGTACTACAAATCTCTTTAACTTTGGACCATTGGTGTTTTCATATCAATTCAGTGTTTCAGTAGCAAAGAGTGATGCTGAACTCTTGTTAAGCTGAACAAGTAGAAAATCCCAGTGCACTACTCTGTCCCCGGGCGTCAGCCGCTTCTAGCCTAACACCGCCACCTGTTTCATGTTTCCCTACCATTGCCTCAACCCCTCCAGGAACCATGGGTCTCTGACTGCAGTTGCAATGATCATGACACAACTTCCTAATTTTACAAACATTTTAAATAGAAAAGCATTAAAAACAAATAATTGATGTCTGGACTCCTACCTCAAGTCCCTTTGGCAAGGAGTTGCTAGCAAACAGCTTAGCTGGAGCGTTATCTTTACCACAGACTCAGCTGCTTACGTAGTCTTTGAGATAGAGTTTGAGCCCCTCAACAGATAACCGCACCAGGAGTGACCTCTCTCTGTCTCCTTGTCAACTGTCTCTGATTCTAGGAAATTCAATGGAGTCTGCTCCCTCCCTTTTTTGGATTGGCTTCCAGATGTTCTCGGTCTCTCTGTTCTGTTATGATCTGTGTTACTTCACCACTGCACACCTCACTACTCCTTCATTCCACTTCTGACATCTCTCTGATGACTGGCTGTTCACTGGAGGGTCTATTCCAGCGGCTAGTAGGCCCTTGGCCGGCCTATTGTACTCTAATAGCTGCTTTATCTCATGGCTAGCTATCTCCAGTTAAGTGTCCCCATCCTTCTGGCTGCAACAGGTCTTTTGTCCCATCAATGAGGAATTCCTATGTGCTAAAAATGCTAACAAAGTGTCTAAACCAGAAAAAAAACCCACCTCCCTTGTATTACAATCTCTTTTCTGTTTCCCCAGCCTTTGCCGTATGGTGAAGAAGAAGTGTGGCAGTTCAATTCCCATTTGTATGCTAATACTTTGAATTCCTCTGAAGCAAATAAGGGTCCATTGTTAGTGAATAAAGTGCCCGGAGTGCCATATTTCACATAGTGGGCCTTCGGTTTGCCAATTATTGACTTTTTTTTTTTGTATCAGGCAGGACATCAACATCAACCTCCGAAGAGTTTGAATAGTAATCTGCTGTAATCAAGTTCTGCTTTTTTTCTTAAGGTAAATAAGGCCACTCCTACCTTTTCCTATAGCTAGATGGGCAGCTCATGTGGCAACAGAGGGTATGTCTACACTACAATTTTTTTGGAAAAACGGCCATTTTTCCAAAAAAACTTCAATTACGTCCACACTGCAATCGCGTTCTTTCGAAAGAAAATCGAAAGAACAGAGGGGGTTTTTCAGCAGTGGTAATTCTCTTTCGATGAGGAAGAAGCCTTTTTCCGAAAGAGCTCTTTCGGAAAAAGGTGTGTGTGGACGAGGAAGAGAGAATACTTTCGAAAGAAGAGGAAAGAGGAAAAAGCACAGGTACCTTGGTGGCCACACCATACATAGTAATCACAATTTAAATGCGAGATAGCATCCATCCAGTGTGGACACTATCTTTCTAAAAAGCAGATCACTTTTTCAATGTGCTTTGGCATTGTGGATGCTCTCTTTCAGAAGAAGTTTTTTTGGAGGATCTCTTCCGGAAAAGCTTCTTCCAAAAAAAGTCTGCAGTCTCTTCCTTTGAAATTTATCATAAGACCAGCAGGTGTCACATTTTCCATCATTCCCAGCCAGTAAACACACTCTTGAGCCCATGTATTTTTGCATGCTGTCCTTATGTAATGAAGTGGGACGACAGCTCTCTGCCCTTGGAATAGTATGTCATCTTGCACACTCAGCTCTGCTTAAATTTGAAAATAGGATTCTGCTCCTACCTGTATTTAGAATCATAGAATCCTAGGGCTGGAAGAAAGGTCAGGAGGTCATCGAGTCCAGCCCCCTGCCCAAAACAGGACCAATTCCAACTAAAATTGGCTTTTGTCTTCTGGCCACCATTCTAGTATCACTGCCTTGATATCCAAAGTGGGGAGTTCTTTTCTATAGGCATGTTGATTTCTAGCAACCTCGCTGTTGAAACTGGGGGACAGCAAAGAAGATTAACGGATTCAATGCTCTGATCCCCTTCCACCAACATGCCCTGTGTGCTGTGTAAGCTAATATCAGTAATCATCCTGGGGTGCATCTACACAGCACCGTTATTTCGCGATAACTAGCATTATTTTGAAATAACACCTACACAGCCATTCCGTTATTTCAAAATAATTTCCAAAATCTGTAAACCTCATTCTACCAGGAATAATGCAGATTCTGAAATAGCTACATTGAAATAAGGCACGTGTAGATACTCCACTGCTGCTCTTTTGAAATAGCCCTTCACTAGGGACATTCTAAGTTACTCCTCACCAGTGCCTCCTGGGGCTATATATTGAGATAGCATGTCTACATTAGGGAAGCCTGCCTTGGACTAATTTTGAGGCTTCCCTGCAGTGTAGATGTGCTATTTTGAAATAAGCCTATTTGGAATAACTATTCCGGAATAGTTTATTTCAAAATAAGCATGTAGTGTAGACTTACCCTTTGATAGTGACCTGATAGAGCTGGCGGAGCATCTACATGTGCTGCAATCTCTCTATAACAAGAAGGACTTTGCCATAATTGTCTCTAGAGATTTGAGGTCCGATTGCATGATCATTGGTTAGCCATTGGTATACTCATAAAATTATTCCGCCCCAAATATCACAGCTGCTCCTGCAAAAGAGCTACACCCAATCCTTTTGCCAATTCTTACAATGATTCTGTCAATGGCTCTCCTGAATGATAGCACTTTAGAGCAGGAACGTCCATTATCATTGGTTTTAGCATGTATAGTGGTTGATATTGGGCACTTGCCCAGTCCTACATAATATTCTCTCTTTACCTCCCCCAGCAGCAAACTCCATTTCCACTGATCATGATACAATCAGAACTGAAAACAACCTGAAGTTTCAATTAAAATCTTTAAAGTGGAGGTGTTTTCTGCTAAAAGATGGAGGGGGAAAATCTATAGGTCAGACATTTTAGCAAGCAATGTCTACACTCACAATGTTTGAGATCTTGTTATTTCTTATATGGTCTGCAAAACCTCTTCAAGTTTGTAAATGTTTTTTTCCCACAGAACATGAATCTCTTTTTCTATTCCAAAGATGACTTCATTTAAAAAAAATGTTTCACTATCTAAAGAAGAGCCAGTGTTTTGTACTAGTGATAAAAGAATCCCCCACAAGGGAAGGCTAGCACAAATGGATGCCCTCTAAAATAGAATACATATGAAAAAATTCTTACAAACTTTATACAGATTATTTTTCTCTGATATTTTATAGTCTTTCTGAGCCAGATCTCCAGCTCATGTCAATCAAATATTTCCATTGATTTCCACAGAACTATTCTGATTTACACAAGATCAGGATCTGGCCTTCTGTTTTGTTTCCCCCCCTCTGTTCCCCTTAATCTGGTCACATTAAGAAAAAGGTGAACACAATAATGTTATAGATAGATTTTCAAAACCTACAACATGGGGTCAATATTAAGCAAAAAAAGTTCATCCATATCAACCACCAGAAAATGTTAATGAATGCAACCATAGTATGGTTTTATTATTTCTTTTAAAAGTTAGATGGGCAATTAACTCTAATTTTGAGCATCTACACATATTAACATTACTTAGTATTAAAATATCTTGTTGCATATAATAAAACATAGTATCAACTATTCAGTTCATCAGCATATTATTCAGATACTGTACTGGAAAAGTAGGAGAAAAAATGAATAACTGAACAGGTTTCACCGTCCTTTGAAAACCTAGACTGTACACCCTTCCAAAGGGAAGCTGGCTTCAAAAGTACAGTGCTCATTTGCGAAACGTATATAGTCTAGAGCACACTTCAAACAAACCTCTCTAGGGGATATTTCTGTGTTTATATGCATTCAGGTGAATATCTAAATCAGAAGAGTAGATCTTACATGTAGCACAAAGGCAGTAAAAATAATGGACACTGGTAGGCTCAATATTAGCAATTATTGCAAGGAATTTTATGGAAATGCAGAGATCTGTCACAGTAATTTTACCATCCAGATTTAATAAAACCCAAAATGTCATCACTTTAGGTTCACTTTAAGCCATGGTCTATCCTAGGACCTTATTCTGAAATAACGCCCCCAGTTCAAATCTATAAGCAGTGCCTCCACACTATCAAGCCCGTTATTTTAAAATAATAGGCTGTAGAATTCGAACTCTGTACTCCTGCTTTTCATCAGGAATAATGCTAATTCCAAAATAATAATTTTGAAATAACATTAGTGTGGATGCTCCAGTGCCATTAATTTGAACTGTGGGCTCTGACCACATCAGGCATCTCCACTACTCTCCTTCTCCTGTAGTTCTGTAAGGGTATGTCTACATTGCATTCCTCCTTCAAGAGAGGAATGCAAATACAGACAAATGAAATTGCAAATGAAGCACAAATTTGAATTTCCTGCTCTTCATTTGCATAATGGTGTCCAGCCGCTTTTCTGAAATACCGTATTTTGATTAAAAAATGGGGTTATTTAAAAAAGAAATAACCGTTACTCCTTAAAAAATGAGGTTTAAGAGTTATTTCGAAGGCAGGATTTCTTTTCGAAATAACCCCATGGGGACCGTGATTTTTTTCTCAAAATACGGTATTTCAGAAAAGCAGCCGGACACTATTATGCAAATGAAGCGAGGGAATTTCAAATCCGCGCTTCATTTGCAATTTTGTTTGTCCGCATTTGCATTCCTCTCTCAAAGGAAGAATGCAATGTAGACATACCCTAAAAGTCCTGGGAAGAAGAGAAGGGCTTGTCCCACATGGCCAGCTGCATGAGCCCTGTGCGAACGACCAGGACATTGAGAAAGACATGAACACCCCCAATGCTCTGGTGGACCTTCCAACAGCTGCCAGAACTTCTGCTGCTCCCACGGCCTCAAATGCCCAGGGACGCAGAAGAGCTCTGGCCTGGACTGGTGCAAAGATCCTGGACCTTACTGAGATGTGGGGATCCTCCAACCTCCAGGCTCTCTGCACCAAGAAGCTCAAAGCCAATATCTACGGCAGGATTGCTGCACAAGGCCTACCATATGGGCAGGGAGCAAAACGGATGCTCTAGGGTGGCACCTCACTCCAGCTGCTACTATGAACAGCTGGTTGACATCCTGGGAGGGGGGCTGGTCACCTCCCCTGCCGTCGTTGTTAAGTCTGGCCAAGATACACTTGACATCAGCCTTCAGGAGGGTGAGGTGGCAGAGAAGGAAGATGACAACATGGAGGAGGAGGAGGCCAGCCAGGTCACCATTCCTGAGAGCCAGGAGCTGATCCTGACCTTGGAGCCAGTTACCCCACCCAGGACATCACCCAAGGTTCCAAGGAACCCAGGGAGAGCACTTCAGAGCAGTTCTATCACTTTCCCTATCTACAAGCAAGGTCAGGTGATGGGCTGTGAGGAGCTGAGTGCTCCTCTCTCAGCCTACTCGGCCTGGGGGGTCACATAACAGCTTGTTCATGTATGTGGACATGAAGCGCCATTCTGGAGCACTCAGCTCCATGATGTTCTCACACAGGAACCCCTCGCTCCTTCTCACAAGGTCCCTGGAGAGGCCTGCCTTATCCCAGCTTCTGTGGTAGGACACCTTTCCATGCCAAGTCACCGCTAAGTACTTTGGGGTCATGCAACCACACAGCAGTGCTGTACATGGCCCAGGGTCATGCCTGCACTAAGTCAACACTCCTGATCAAGCACGGTGATGTGGAGGAGACTGATATCATGCATGCCAGAAGGAGGAAGAAGAGGAGAATCCATTAGCACTCTCTCTGGCAAGCGGTGTCTGCTGCTCACACATACCTCCCCTAACCATCCCCCCTCCAGATGGCAGGATAGAGTCTCTCTGTGGGACGCCACCGGTGCCGAACCCAGCATGTGTAGGACACAAAAGGAAGCCATCCCCGCATCCCACCCATGCTCCTGGCCTGGTTGGCATCTTCCCATGCCTGCTTGTTCTCTGGCCAGGAGTGTTGCAATGCTCCCCTGAGACATCTGCATACCTGCTGGGGTGTGTGCAGAAGCAGGAGCACCAGGACTTGGCTGAGCAGGGCCTGGGAACCATGCTCGGGTTCGTCCTCCTTGTTCTCATCCTTGTCCCACTGGAGCAACATGTGAGCAGTCTGGAAGTACTGCACCATGAGGTGCAGCATGAGAGCCATGAGTATGGCACTGCTTTGTAGCAGTTCTGGCTCCATGGTAGCTGTGGCATCTGCATGGGCAACCAGAGCACGAGAAGGCGCTTGCCCACTGTGTCCCTTTTCTGTCCTGCGATGGGGGAGGGAGTGGAGGAGTGGCTTGTGAGACGCGGGCATAGAGAGGAGCCCCTGTAAGCATGCGTCGTAGCTTGCCAGACCAAGCAGCCACAGGAAGGATCCGCCCTCCTAGTGCCCTCCCCAGAATGCTTCTGGGGGCTCTAAGTTTGAGTCAGGCTCTGTTAAATGTGGATGCACTATTTCGGACTAATTTCAAGGCTTCCCCATAGTGAGGAAACGCTAGTTCGAATTTGTTGAATTGGGAGTTCTGAAGTCGAATCTAGTAATTTTGAAATAGTTTCCTGGTGTAGACATGGCCTGAGGGAGCTAGCTTTGATTCTTTAAATATGACAAGATTTAAAGGAACTTGAGATAAGAGGGTTTCTACTTTTTGGAAATTAAAAGTTATCTCATTTCAGGAAAAAAGTTATATAATTTGGAAATGCACATTATGTATATAATATTAATTTTTGCTGTTCTATACTGGATGAATTTTGCAAACTCCTCTTAGCATTTGCTAAAGAGGAACAGAGGAATCCTTGCCTCATAGACTCATGAATTATTCTTTGATTTTTTTTCTACCAATAAAAAATAAGAAAATGGTGATCTAAATGAATAAGAAATGAAGGATTTTCATTTAGGGGCTTGTGAGCTTATACATAGTGAAGAATATATGGTGTGCCACTGTAGCATAGTTTTTATTTAGTAGATAGGTCATTGGGAATATTTCATTTATAGAATGGATGTGTTATACATTTACATTTGCCTGTATTCTCATGTGTGGAATGCTCTATAAAATCCTGCTTACATCATGAAAACAAAGGAGTCTGTTGATTCATAGAAATTTCATAAACTGACAAAGCACAGAAGGCATAAGGCATATGTTAGATCAATTTAAGTCTTGCTTGTTTAAGAAGACTTTCTGATTTCAGCTACTGAAAAGGTGTGTTAGATGTACAAAGAATATGAGCAAAAATCATATAGCATATCAATGGCGCCTAATTTTTTTATTAAGGTGGCTCACCTACTGCATTTTGTCTTGTTTGAGGACTGACTGTTGCATATATATATACAGTGTGTGTGTAAGAGTACATAACTACTCTTTGCTATTTTAAAATTATTTAAATAAATTCATTGTTTTTGCTCTCTCTCTCCCACCTTTCCCTCCTCATGAGGACCGAGAATTATAATAGGGCTCTTGCTACACCCCTTTAATTTGAATACATCACTTTTTTAGTTTACAGTAGAAGACAGGCTACAACAAAAAGGAAACACAAAACAGAATTCCAAGCAGTCTCTGTCCTAAGAAAATATTAGCTTCTTAAAGTTCCTTTTATGTTGGGGGAAGAGGGGAGACTAGCTGATACAGACCCCAAAACAACACAGATCACAGCCACAGAATCCCAGTCTTATCCTGTGGCTGCTGCCTTTCCAACATTGGCTACCGTTCCCAACCTAGACCTGGTCTACACAACAAGTTTAGTTGAACTTAGCTGCATTAGGTCAATGTTCTAAACAACGAATTCATACCACCAAGCCCAGCAAGTACACAACACCAAGTTCTGCCAACTTTAAGAGCTGTTAAAGTAAGTTACGGTACTCCGGCTTTTCAAGAGGTGTAATGGTAAATTCGACCTGAGATGGTTGACTTAAGGATAGTGCAGACACAACACTCTGAAGGTCAACATTCTTGGTCTCTGGGAAGTATTCTACAGTGTCCCAATGTGAATGCTTTGGCCAACACTTTCAAAGCTGCTGCTCTCCAGGTGCACAAGAAAAGGCCTGAGAAAGTTTGAATTTCATTTCCTGATTGGCCAATGTGGCAAACAAGCCTGAGAGCAGGCAGGATACCTCAGCAGCACTCCTGGCCATAAATGTCCAGGGTCGCGAACAAGTGCCAGCATGGAGCATGCTGGACCTAATTGCTATGTGGGGAGAGGAATCTGTTCAGGCAGAACTACAAAGCAGCAAAAGAACTCTGATATCTACGCCAAGATCACACAAGGCAGGGAGGGGAAAAGATATGTCAGGGACACTCCGCAGGGCCTCATGAATATAAAAGAGCTCATGTAGGTGTACCAGAAGACAAAGGAGGTAAACAGATGCTCTGGCTCATCACCAGAAATACGTCATTTCTATGAGCAGCTGCTTGGGATTCTAGGGGGAGGCACCAACCAGTATCCCAATCCTGTCTGTGGATTCCTCCAAAGAGATTCTTCGGGCAGCCTTGGGCAAGTGTGGGGAGGACATTGTGGATAAGGAAGAGGAGGAAAATGGTCACCAGGCAAGCAGAGTATCTGATCTCACTGACAGCTAGGACTGTTTTATAACTTTGAAGACAATCCCCTTCTCCTAGGGCATATCGTTGCCGGGCCCTGATAGTGGGGAGGGCACTTCTGGAGAGTTCACATTTTTAATCACGCTACAAGTGGGTTAAGGCAATTGGGATGTGTGATGGCCATTCTACCTACAAAGTGGAGGCTCCCCAGAAGAGCTTGTTAACGTGTCTGGAGATGGAGCAGGAATCCTCCCTGCACACCTCCATAAAACACTCATAGAGGTTCACTTTCATCCTTCCCACAGGGTTTCTGGGGAGAACCCTCTTATCCATCCTCCACAGTACTGCACCTTCCCACGCCAAGCCAGCAGTAAGTGACCTGGCGTCATCCAACACAAAGCATTGCAGCATAAGGTATAGGTTTCTGGCCACATTCAGTCAGCACCTGCCCCTTATCATTCTGTGTGATTCAGAGAAGACTGAGAGGGTGCATGGTCGATGGGGACATATTACATCAAACGATGTCGAACTCTTGCACGCAGCGGGGACATGCACCTTGGATTTTACAAAAATCTGGTGCTGAAAAACTGACCTTCATAAATTCAACCTTATCTCATAGTATAGACAAGGCCTGGGCTTCAAAGCCCTCTCCCAGGCTCACCCTCATTGCAGCTTGGGAGGCCTTGGGGCGGTGAGGGATTGGAGAACAAGTGAGCCTGTCTTGCATTTGCATTGCAACAGTGACGCCCATCCTGCAAGGTGGTCTTAGCTTCATGCTCTGGACATTGTAACCCACTGTTTACAAATCACATAATCCATATATGAAAAGTGCTTTTTTTGTGATCGTACTGCCCGGTACACAATATCGACACCTCCAGTCAGAACTTATCTGGAAAGAACGGAGCGTGCAGGCACCTCTGTAATGAAAATGGCTGACAGTTGGCTGGGCCATGTTTCTTAAAGGGGCCGCATCTCTTAAAAGGGCAATGCCGGCTCCACCACCCTTTTTTTTTTTTTTTGCTCAACAACTTTTCCCCTTGAGTACGGCACCTTTTTTTTTTTTACATAAAAAACACTGTATATGAGCATTTCAAGTCATATACCAATACATGCCTAAATAATAGCAATGCCAGTTAAGAATCTTGAAGTTTACAAATTTCATTAATGATACACATTGCACCATGTATCCTCTGTTGCATATTCATTCCCGTTTCAGTATAAAGGCATACACACACACACACACACGTGCCTTTCAACACACATGCCCATCATTGCATTTGCATCTTGACTTCATTTCAGTGACTAATTCATTGGCCCACACAATTTATTTTCCTCCTAGGCACAAAATTACAGTTTGAGTCCATGACAAGGAATTCATAACAAAAGGGCAAAGCAGAACTGTGTAGGGTACAAATGGATGCAAATATTCTATCTGAAATGATACAAAATCTCCTACTCTCCTAATCTCCTACAAACATCTGAGAAACAGAGTGAAAGAACAGGTCCTTCCCAAAAGTGTTCCACACAAAGGGAAACAAAGGTGAGGAATTGGGAGTCCTGAAAGAGCATAGATAGTAGAGACTGAAGAAAGAGTAAGAAGGAAGCAAGTATTTGTCTTGGAAACATACTTTTTTTATTTGATCTGATAGAACTAGTCAATTTAAAAAAGGGAAAACTCACATGGACTTTTACTCTCCTCTCTCAGAACCCACCAGCCCACCACACACAAAACACTTTTAAGTGCACTGTTTCCCTTTACATGTGCTCAAAACAGAAAAGGGAAAGTGAAGGGCACCTCCACATTAAAACAAAAATGAAGCAGCATGTTGTAATGCTTTTGGGAAGGTTTTAGTTTGTTTCATCTACACAGCAGCAAATCAGATCAATCAAAAAAGGAATAAGGAGAAAAAGATTCTGAGTGGGGAACAATGTCCATGCTATAAAAAGAGTTTCAGTCATGAAGGGGAAAAAAAAGGAAAAATGCAAATAAAAGGGGTGATAAAGACACAGTGAAGGATCATTTCCCCATAGATTTTCTATTTAGATTTTATAGAAAAAGTTGGATACTTAATACAGCCAAACATGTGCCAGTTTATTTTTTGGCACCAAGCACTGTTTTGCAGGATAATGCCCATTTTCACTTGAAATATTCAGTTGTAAAAAACCATTTCTGCAATTCAGTAATGTTTTTTACTTCAGTTTTTCCTATGGATTTAGGTGCCTAATTAACATGCTCTTCAAAGGTTGGCCAAAATTATCTTTCCATCAGATAAAAAGGAGGTTATTTTTCTTTCCAATGACACAAAAGGCTCTTTGATACATTCATAGGCAAAAAGGCAGACACTTCACATACAAAACAAAACTGGTCTAAAACCCAAAACTTGACAGTTTCACTTGGGGGATGACATAACATTTCATCCAGCCTATGAACAAAAAGGTAGATTTTGAGCCTTGATTTAGCTAAATATAAAATTGTTGGTCATTATGGGTATGTCTACACTGCCACCCTAGTTCGAACTAGGGTGGCTAATGTAGTCATTCGAACTTGCAAATGAAGCCCGGGATTTAAATATCCCGGGCTTTATTTGCATGTTCCCGGGCGCCGCCATTTTTAAATGCCTCGTAGTTCGAACTACCTGCCCGCGGCTACACGCGGCACGGGCTAGGTAGTTTGAATTAAAGCTCCTAATTCGAACTACCGTTACTCCTCATTTGCAAGTTCGAATGACTACATTAGCCACCCTAGTTCGAACTAGGGTGGCAGTGTAGACATACCCTATGTAAGTAAGGCCTCAGAGGCCCACTTCTAAAGAAAAAGTGTCTCATGACAGTGGGGTGGAGAGGCTTATGCAGTCGGTTAACTCTTTCAGGAGTGCCACTGCCTCTTTGCTACACTTTGCCTATGATGTAAGTTTCCAGCTTATGAGTCATTCAGTGAGATGCTTCTTATCAGCCAGAGGTCTCCCAGGACCAGACTGAAGTGCAGCACAGTATAGCTCCTAGCAGTTACTGTTGCACCCTTCAGGGTCAACATACTTGGTTACAAAGGCCCAGGCCTCCCATAATGTTTCTATCAGGACTAAAGAGCTGCTGTGGCTAAACATACTTTCTTTGGTACATGTGGATTTTTCCAAACATATTTGGTTTTCCTAACATGTGATCAAAGATTGGAAAAGTGGCAAAGTCAATGCAAGCCAATTTAGAATGGCATGCTATCATTTCTGCCCCTGCGGTGTTTCCAATTGCAGGGGTATTGTTCAGCAGAAGAAAAGGTTCCATAAAATAGCAAGGCCCCTTTGATCTTGACAAAAACACCATTTGTGCTCCATGCTCAGAAATTCCCCAAAGGGCAGGTCCAGGATGACTGTGTAGGATGTTTTCAATTCACATAATACCAGCTGATGGTTTTGAAATGAATACTATGGAACAATCCTATAGGTTCACTGTCTCTCCTATTCACACATGATAGACCCGGTGCAGAGGCCCAGCATAAGGGCTATGCATTACCTATGTTCTACTCCAGCCATCTGCACAGGTGTGAATTTCAAGACCAAAAGGTATTGTAGAACAGACCACCGCTGTGCATAGATCTTGCATTGGGTAATGCCACAACTCCAATTTAATTCTAACATGATATGTGCCCCACACATCAGAGTTAGGGAGAAAAGTAAGAAATCCAGTAAAAAGTCAGCAATAGAAAGGGAGCGATTCTGACTCAGGGAGGAGGACTGTAGTTATCTTGAATGCTGAGGGGCTTGTCATAATTCTCTCTCTCTGTCTTTCCCACTCTGTATAAAGCATGAATATGGCCAGACCCCTCCAAAGTTGGAGAGCTGTAGAATCCAGTGTACCCAGAGCAGCTGTAGGTATGCCTCTGCTGATTTATCTACAGGACATGTCATATGTTAACAGGAGGGGCATCTTTTTAAAGAGAAAGTCCACAGGAAAAAATAGAAATCAAGGGCCAGATCCCATATACAGAAGAGAGATGATTGACAGCATGCAAAGGCATGATGAGAATGTCTACACTGCAGCTGAAAATGATTTTCCCATTCTGGGAAGAGAGATGCATATCATGCTAATGGAGTGCATGCTAAAAAATAGCCATGTAGCTGTTGTGGCATCAGCAGAGGCTCAGGTTAGCCACCTGAGCCTCTGAATCCAAGCTTTGGTGATGGCCCAAGCCCCAGCTAGTGTTGCAATGTGCACACAACTATTTGTAGAGCACTAGCGCGAGCCCTGCTAAGATCAGCCCAGGCCGGGAGGTTCCCTCCCAGCTGCAGTGTACCCTCAATGTGCACACCTTCACTCCCTGATCCGGCTGTTTTGGTGAGCACACTGGCTCGGCATGTGCCATGTTAGAGCAGCCTGACATCCAGAGGCCTAAAACTCAGAGGAAGGTCAGCATGGAACAGGGGTGCACTCTTCCCCCTGCTACATCAGAAGTGGATAGGGGAAGAGCTTAAGTGTCTCAAGTCTACTCCACTCCACGAGAAGACCACCTCTACACTGGGATGGGCAGCTGTTGGCTCCTTTAAGACCACCAGAAGAGCGCCATAAGGCCACACCACATCAGAGAATCTGGCTACATATTTCTAACTTGTGCATTCGTGTAATTTGCAGCAACATTAACTAATATTGCATGGTACATTAAACATATGAGTTGATTTAGAAAACTGTTTTCCAAGTCAGGTGTTACCATCAATTATTCATAAGTAGGACTAACATTCTTAGGGTAAAAATCTAATATAACAAATTTCAGCCATCAAATTAAACTTCTTGCAGTAAAATCTGATTTTTACTCGAATTCTAAATCCTCATTCAAGTTCCAGAAAAGAAACAGTTTCCTCTACTCAGCCCAGTTTATTGTGCAGGCTATTGCCTCTCTAACAAAACAATAGAGGTGTAGTGACCCCCTTTTCTCTTACCGCTCACACCCTGTTCCCTATGAGATGCAATAAAATGGGAACATGCATTAAAGATGTAAATAATGATGACATTGGCATGTTCCTGTAAGAGATCTACGAAACAAAGAAGCAGCTATATTTTTAAATTTTTATACTTGAAATATTCAAATTCCAAAAACTATGGACTTAATTTGTGTTACCCATCCGCCACACTCCAAACAGAATTTGCATCGCTTTTCTTTGTTATAACCTGACTATTAAAAATACAAACCCTTCTCCAGAACAGGGCCAGACTCTAGACTCTGTCTCAATGGCAAGAGTTAGAATCTAGAATAACTCCATGAAGTTACTCTGGATTGAGACCCTTCTCAATAACATTAGAGTTTGGATTTTGCCATTTATATAATAAGCATTCAATGGATCCCTATATTTCAGGAACTCTTACAGACTCTATTACCATCAGGATATCTTCTGCATCAGAAATAAGTAATAAATAAATGAAAAGATCAGTTCTCTGCTAACTTACTGTACTACAGCTGTACTGCTCATAACATAATGAAAACCATAAGAGTAATAAAACTGAGTTCCCATTGAACTACTAAAGACATTCTACCTCCACAACTCTGCCAGAATGTAACAGTGAGATATATAGGAAAATCAATAATTGGTTAAGTTTGTGGAACGATACAATTACCCCTTAAAATCGATAAGTCATGGCATATTCTGCAAGTGCATATGTTAGAAAGGATTATTGAAAAGATTATTAAATCAGTTTATTAAAAGCTCCCCAAATCTTTACGGGGCAGCTACTAAATAAACAGCTTATTATGGATGAAATTCAGTCCTGTGCAGAGGGCCAAAATAAGGCCCATTAATGGCACCTAAGTCTTGCATCAGCATCCCCTGTTCAAGTGCTGTGTTATAACATTTTTGAAATAAGGGCGATTATCTAAGTTCTATCTTGGTGTCTATATGCTGTATCTCAAACAATGTCTGCTTTTATCTTTCTGTACAGTTATGCTGAGGACTTTGGATTGCTCCAGGAAGACATTTTTGAGCCAGCTGTCATATCTAACTGTACTAAAATAACCTGTCCTTCAACAACAAAGTGAACTAATACAAATATTTCTAAACCAGGTAGAGTGAACAATCAATATGGCAGAATCAAATCCTTCACAGTCTGATTTTTTTTTAGAAGCAGGGGGTACACTGAAGGGTCTGGAAAACAAATCTCAATGAAAATTATTCACAACAGTTAGGATAATTCTAATTCCAGTATGATTTTAAAATGACTGTAGACTTCACATCGTTAGAAGAGGTATAGGGCCAAAACCTAGTACTGTAATATGAAAGAAAGCCTGTGCCGCCCCAGCAGTTGTATGTATTCAAATAGTTCAAACAATATGTGCTCTGAGAGAGAAGTCCAACTTCTAACACTCCCCAAATGCTCTAAATTGCATCTTTCTTTAGGTGTACATTTTATTGGACCATCTTCCGTTGGCTCCACACTGAAGGCCCAATTCAAGACATCTTAACTTTAAGCTAGTGATTAATTCCCATTCACTTTCGCTCACACTTAAGCAAATGCATCAGTGTTGTCCTGGACCAAGATATTTTCTTGAAGTGAAGCCTGAAATTGTTGTGAATTAGAGGAAAGTTGCTCACTAGATTTTCAGCAAATTATGCCGTTTTACCCTGAAACCACATTTCCTGTTGCTGTTGTGTGTCATAACAGGATGTCATCTATAGGTCCATTTCACACACACTGTTGCTTGTGCACAGATTATGCCATCTTTAAGTCAATGTTACTTAGACATTCTAAAATATATTATATTCTAAATCCCATCCAGGTCTACGAGATGCATAAAGAACGGGAAGTTAAACACCTGCAGGTTGGGAAGTTGTCACACACAGCATTAATAGAGAAATCACACTGTAGAGTATAGGCTGTAAATGATTTAAGTCTTGTGATGAGAAAACAAAAAGAAGGGCTCTGTGCAGCTTGAGGACATGTCTCTTTCACCAGCAAAAGCTGGTCCAATAAAAGGCATTACCTCACCCATTTTGTGTCTTTATGATAAAGTGATATATAATTATGCATGACTGGAGCTGGGTGATTAATGATCTAATTTTTCACAAGTGTTTATTCATATATTTTAATGAATTTTCTTAAGCCTAAATTTGCACCTATTTTGTGCTTGCCTTCTGTAAACATCTGAGTGATATTGTTTCCTGGTATATTCACAGAAAACCAGTTTCAGAATTTGCTCCAGAAATTCATGAATAGTCCCCCAACCAGTGAGCCAGAAAAACAAAAGTGATTTATCTGACAAATTACAGTTAAGGAAAACAGCATGACTTGAGATCTGTCCATAGATTGAATAATTTAAAAAAGATAAGTTTAGATAATGAATAAATCTGAGACAATCAGTATATGCTCATGAATATTCTGTGAGCAGAAAAAAGGCTAAATTAATCAAATAAATTGTTTATCATTAATTATTTGGTCAGGTATATGAAAATGTAAGGAAGTTCCTCCACAAAAATTTTATAGATGACTTACTGGGTCATCTAGTTTCCTAATTCCTATCTTTCTAGGACAACCAGCTAGAGTATAATCAGGCTGACATGCAAAATATCTAAAACTACTCTCATGTATAAATAAATCAATTTTCTATTGAAATTAATCTGCAACTGATGATGAAGACTGTAAAGCCAAAAGTAAAGATGCATTGAGATTATAGAAAATTATGCTTTAATATTTACCTGAATTTTTAGAATATAGCCCACGGAACCTTTCTCCCCTCCTGTTTTGCCCTGGGTTTTACAAACTGATATACTTAAAAATTCCCAAAGTGAAACACACCTTGACTCAGATCTTAGTTCCTCCTGTGCTGCTAACAGATTGTTTCTCCATCTATTATGATTCTTCACTAGTTGTGGTACTTCTAAAAAGAAGTTCTTCTTCACAAAACGCATAGTCAATCTGTAGAACTCCTTGCCTGAGGAGGTTGTGAAGGCTAGGACTATAACAGGGTTTAAAAGAGAACTAGATAAATTCATGGAGGTTAAGTCCATAAATGGCTATTAGCCAGTATGGGTAAGGAATGGTGTCCCCTGCCTCTGTTTGTCAGAGGGTGGAGATGGATGGCAGGAGAGAGATTGCTTGATCATTACCTGTTCGATTCATTCCCTCTGGGACACCTGGCATTGGCCACTGTGGGCAGACAGGGTACTGGGCTGGATGGACCTTTGGTCTGACCCTGTATGTCCATTCTTATGTTCTTATGTTCTTCCCAGGTCATGTCAGCACGTTTAATATCCTGTCACTATCTTCTGTCAATTCTTCCTTGGCCTTGCATGCATTTTCTTTCTTCCCTTGGGTACCCAATTCAATGCTTGCTTAGCATGTCTCTCAGCTTCCACATGGAGTACATATCTCAGCCATGTGAGACTTCTTTTTTGATGATATTTCCCAACATGTCCTGCTCTCTCTGCTTCCTGTACACTTGTGCTGTTTGTTTTATCTTACTATATACTTACTATTACTGTGTACTATATTCCTCATCTATCTGTAATGGGAAGCCTCCAATCTCTTTTTGTAAGTCACTGTCATTGGCCAAGTCTTTGCTCCCTGCACTAGTGTGCTCAGTACATTTGCATCGTAAGACCTCTTGGGAGGAACCAGACTATCCCAGGTGATGCCTATCAGGGATTCTTATGGGCAGATGTTGAAAGCAAAGAAGAACAAGGCAGATGATGGAAAGAACATTGCCATTCCCTATTAAACTTACCAGAGCCAACAATCAATGTGCAGGTTCTAGAGAAATGCCAATGCTAAATTAGAAATTGAAGAGGGACCAGTAACATCCCATGAAATTAAAGCTACCATTGCTGACAGTGAATGGACATAAATAAACAAAATACACATCTAAGTAGATCTTAAAGGCATAAAACATATAAACAAGGAAATTCAAAAATATAGAAGGATCTACATTTTTTTAAAACCAGGCCCTGAAGATTTGGCTGGATGCCTAAGGCATAATGCTGCTTAATTAACCTAGTCTCAGAGCTGCACATACTGTCAATATTGTGATGATCACCTCTATTTAGTAAATAGGTCACAAATCATTTGCAGTTCCAGCAAAGAATTTGCATGTCAGACACTTCCATTTATCTATTAATTCACCAGTGTAGAAAGCACAGGAAAATCTTGCCTACATCATCAGGTATTACACTTGAACTCTCCTGTAATTTAAGAGCCTGGAAAGAAACAGGAACTCACCTGATTTCACTACCTAAGATTGTTTAAGACTGTTGCACATAACATGCTTTTTAACTACATACAGTAAGCAAAGCGAACAGTAATCTGCAAATTGCAGGATAATTCCCTTAAGAATACTGGAGGCCATTGCTGTTTCTGCTTACTTTTAAATTACACTGTTATAAATTGCAAAAGATAAAATAGCTTTCTTCTTCCCAATCTATATTATAAATAAACAAGACATAGCAGGAAGACTACATGATGGAATGATACCTTTGGGGATAAATAGAATAGAATAGAATAGAATAGAATCCATGCATGTTATCTCCTCCAAAACACTCAATATTACATTTACTGTAGATTTGACACAATTAGCTATACAGCGATAGCTTGTTTAGTCTGGTTTGATAGCTTGTTTAATCTGGTTCAATAACTATAATGTTAAATATTGTGGTTGTGACTGAAGTCAGTGGGGGTGCTGGGAGCTCATTTGAAAAGAAAGGAATTTGTCTAAGTGTTAGAGTTACGAAAGTGCCTAAATAATGGAGGAGCACAATTTCCACTGACATTCATTTGTTCCTAAATTGCTAAGATATTTTTGAAAACCCTACTTTAGGTGCATAGCAACCTAACTTTAAACACTCATTTTATTTTTTCTTGGCCTGGTTGCTTATTGATAAGAACTAAATATGTTAATTTTAGATTAATCAATTAATCGAATAGTTGATGTACTCTGCATCAACTATTCGATTAGTCGATAAGGGCGCCTCTGCCTCTGAAATGTACCAAGAGCCCTGCCAGCTCTGGCTGCATTTCAAAGGCAGAAGCACCGTGGTGAGCACGGTCAGTGGGGGACTCAAGCAGTCCCCTGCAGGCCCCATGTTTCCTGCTTTTGAAATGCTTCAATTATCTTCTAGACAGTTCTCTGCTGAGGTTTGTTTTTTGGGGGAGGGGCATTCTTTTTAGGTGGGCTAGAGTATTCCTAGAAGTAGTTTGATACTTTGGGACAAAAATCCTTCATATATCTATGGTACAACTTCAGTTATAGGTTAATCAATGTTGATTTCCCATCTAACATGCTTTCTGAGTACAGGAAGCTTATGAAATATCTAGGAGAGCCACCCACATAGTGGCCTAAAGGTTATTCAGTCTCAGATTCAAATCTTCTTTCTGAATCAGAATCAAAATCCACAGCTGCTTATGCTTTGAAAGGAAGCCAACATAATAAGTTCTTCATTCCATATGAAATATCCTTTACGCTAGCAAACTATCTACAAGTCTGAAATAATTAGAATTGCAGAATGGCTGAAAACTTCACTGAACAAATCCCAACTCGTGAAGGCAGAAAGCTCTGTTTTATCACTTTTTGCTAGTGGAAACTTGTCATCTACCGAATCCTCAGAAATATGAAAATGAGAAATGAGAAAGACCTTGTGACCTGAATAACTTCATCACTATCTCAGCTAGCAGTCAGCAGCTGAGCTCTCTTCTCCACTCTGTCATGTGCGTCTTGATTTTTCCCCCAGAATACATTCATTAATGTATTTTTCTCTCTACATATATTAATTTGTGGCTTCATTACACTAAATTAAGATATAGTGAAAGTCCAATGGAGTCAATTGAGACACTACAATGGCTCTCATTTCCACCAGTAACTGCTGCGAACAGCATCATTAAAAAAAAAAAAAAAAAAAAAATACAGTGGCAGCAGCTTTTTAATAATTTGGGAACAATATAAATTCCCACATTTCTCTTGGGCTACATCTAGACTGAACTGTAAGATCAAAAAAAGATATGCAAATTGCATATCTTTTTTCTATTTAATTTTGAAAAAGGGTATTTCGAAATTTGGCGCATCTACACAGCACCAAATTTCGAAATAAAGTGCTCTTTCGAGCCACCCCTTATTCCTCATAGAACGAGGTTTACAGGGATGGTGAAAGAGCGTGTCCGCTATTTTGAAAATTTTTCCAAAATAGCAGACGTGTTCCTTGGCAATGAAGTCTAGACATAGCCTTGTATAATCTTCCTGTGTTCTTTTGTGTCATCCGTCATCAGCGCTGGTTATGAAAATAAGAGTCCAAAAACTATTTTTACTCCTTTCTGAGGTCTTCTAGGCCTCAAGCAGATTGAGTATTACAAAACATCTGCCTAGAATACTCTTGATTTTTTTAAAGAGTTTTCACTGTGTTTGGGCCCCTTTTGAGCTTGTTTTCTGAAAATCTTCCAGCAAAAGAATTTACTGTCAGGAGTGTTCAGAGAAAGTATGCATTTTGAATTAATTTAAAAATTGTAAATATTAGTGTTTACACCAGACACCTGAACCTTCACTATCCAAAGGGAAAAAAAATAGTAGGTGATCTATTTGTTAAGTGTGAACAGTTAGAATTTTGGACATTCACATATTATACATATGCAGAATTAGCCATTTTTTCAGTAAACAATTTCAAGTATGAATACATTTTTTAAAAAAAAATCAGGATTTATTTGCAGATAAATTATGAACAGAAAAAATGTTTGATGAAGTCACTGCATATATTAGCCATCACTGATTATTCATCCAGCTCTAGCCAAGTCTGATAGGATTTGTATGAAATCACACTTTCTCTGCTGACCTGACTAAGGCCAGTTAAACCTGTTTTCTTCCAATTCTATATCCTCTTACTGATAAGTATGGTTGCATAGGGTGAAAAAGCCCTGGTGGTGATTTTCCAAATTAAAATAAAATTTTACACTACAGGTTGTACCTCTCTTAACTGGGACTTTCTGGTCTGGCAATATCCCGGGTTCAGCATGACCATGGATGATCCTGGACCAAAGAGCTCAGGTTTAGGGAGATCTGACCCCAGTGCAGGAGCATGGCAGGGTGGGCCAGTGACTCAGCCAGGAGCCCCGTGTTGGAGGATGGTGGTTCAGGTGGTACAGCAGGGAGTTCTGGCCTCAGCGGCTGGGCAGTAAGAGGGGACCAGCCCCAGAAATCTGGCCCCAATAGCAGCCAGGGAGTTCTGGCCCTGGCCGCAGAGCTCCAACCCTGGCCCTGGTGCTCCAAGTTCTGGCCCCCTGGCAGCAGCCAGGGAGCTCCAGTCATGGGAGCCATGGCAGTGAGGCCATGCTGGAGCCTTAGTTGGGGACAGTGGTTCAATATGGTCCATGAGGGGAGGGACCTCCCCTGGTCCAACAAATCTCCTTGTGCAGGACCGGTTATGTCCCCAGGGTGCCAGATCAGGGAGGTCCAACCTGTATAATTAAAGTAAATCTACATTGAAATAACAAATAGAGAAAAAAAAAGAAGATTCTCCTTGCATGGTTTAGATATGTAATCTTTCTGCCAGGTTTGCAGGCAGCAAAGAGGGCCGAGTTACATTTTCTAGGGGTTTCCTTAAAGACTTAATTCACACCGGTTCAAATCCCACCCAAAACCAAAGAGAACTTTATTGGGGTGGTGGCTGGTTGGTAAGGAAGAACAGAATAACTTTGAGAACAGCAAGAGTTAACAAATTAACCTGTTCCATGAAGTAACATTCCCATGCCTGGTGTATTTTAACAGCAGTGTCAGCCCCACTAACACTAATTGTCTGTTATGAATGGCTAACGTGTTTTGGCCACTTTCCTCTTCTCTACTCCCCCCACTAACAATTAAGGAGATTAGGGCTGCCTAGGCTATTCTGGGGGCTCTATTACCTAATCCTCTGGATAGATTTTAGCTTTAATTGCTGACTAGGTAGGGCCACACCAGACTAGAGTCCCTTGAATAGGCTGCTGCTCTCTCTGTGGATTCAACTCAAGCTGTCTAGCTCTACTACTGATCATCAGTCAGAGCTGGCAACAGACTTTTCTGGGCTGGGGGCAGGGGTGGAGCTCAACTCCTAGGCCACCAGAAAAGGGCGAAGCTTTAGGTGGAAGGGATAAGCCTAAGGCAGCCAGCCCTCAGTGCCACCTGGACTGTATCATGTGGGGCTCCAGCAGCGATTTAAAGGCCTGGGGGTCCACGACTACCTCCCCCACTACTGTGGCAGCTGTAGTGACAGTAGTGAACTCCCTTTTCTAATGCTTCAGGCCATGGGACCTGCACATATAACACAGGGTTGTTAGAACCTATCAATAATGTATTTTACAACTGCAATTTACAACAATTCAATTTTTATGAATCTATTTTCCATAAAATCAGTCTTATCAACAATGCTAATATGACCACACTATTCTGGATATTTTAGAAAGGAAAGCACAAATGCATTTTCAGGTTCTCCAGTGTTCACCTTTACTTTTGGAGGATTCCCAATATATGAAGGTAATAAACAAAACCAATGAATAAGTGAGGTCATTACCACATGTATTCATCCATTCATACTGTCAATTCTGCATTATTCCCAAACTTTCTTTTTGTCTTGTAATAGCTCCATGCTTGACTGGCTTCACCATGATGGTAGAACTATTGGAAAACCAGAGCATACCAACTAGATACCATCTAGATGTTGTGCCAAATTAGGGAAATGAGCCAGGAACTAGAAGATCAAGCATACCACTCCATGACTAACTAGCCCATCCCATCATGGACCTATCCTGTCTGCAGCATATATGACAAACAAGCATCCATGACACCAAAGTTTTCTTCCTTCTCTATCCTTTCTTTTCTGCTCATGTGTTTTGCCATGATTGTCTAAAGAGCAGGAATAATCTTAATGAAAGCAACTGTGAGCCAGAATTCAAGGTTGTGATGTTTTGTCTCTGATTTGCCTACAAAAGACATTAGCCGAGACACTTTAAGGAACATTTTTTCCCTTTGACTTTTCCAAATTTGAAAGTGGGACTTTCTCACAAAGGCAGGATTAATGTTTTTGAACACCACACATTTTTTTTTCCTTTTTGTTTTTCTCAACTGTGCATACTTAAGAAATGTTTAAAAGAATTTCCACAGACTGGCTGCTTTCGCAAAAGTAAGTCAAAGACCCTTTCAGCAAAGGCCTATGAACCAAAATTAACAATTTTAACAACATAATAGTAAAATGTTGTAGTAAACTTTCAAGTCCAATGCCACATCCTCATTACAGACTGCTAGAGCGGAGCACCTGCTGAATGAATTGCCAACGTAGTTAAGCCAAGCCTGGCCCCTTTGCATTCTTCTCAGCATGTTTCTACCTGTTTACCCTACACCTAAAATCATTGCAACTCTTCACACGGGCACATTAAAGCTTTTGAATATAGTGACAAAGTAGCTTGCTGTGACAAGATCGTCATTTTGAAGATTGTCAGAAGTACTGGTCAGCTCCAATGCAACTATAGCTTTTAAGTTGCCATGTTCTACTTATATCATCCTAATGTTAAATAAACATGTTTAGAATTCAGGTACAGAGAGCTGTTCCTTCTTGGATTAATTATCTGTTTTACACATTTGTGAAATGTTACCCGATACTTGGAGAACATTGAAGAAATAGCAGATTTGCATTTCCCTTCATATGTCAACCAAGAATTGCATTGCACTAAACTATACCTTAGAAAAAAATATCAATAATACCTGCATCCTAACTGAAATATAATAATTCTAAACTGATAGCTAATATGACATCAAATACTTTTATATAAAGTAGTATGCAAAAACTTACTATTTGTCTGTGTATATTCCTTTGTGGAACAATATCTGCACCTCATACCACACTTACTTCTTGAAATCCTGTCTCCTTTCAAGTCAATGGCAAAACTTCCATTGAATTCAGTGAAGTCAAGATTTCACCTAGTATATCTCTGTCTATCTGTGGGTTTTCTCATAGAAAAGTAACAGCTCCAAAAATCCTAATATTAGGGGTCTGCTAAAATCTAGCAATAACATTCTGATTAGGTCTTTGTCTTAGAGACACGAAGAGCAAATCTATAGTTTAAGCATGAATTATTTATAATTGTAGGTTAGAAACCAGAAGGCAAGATTGAAGAAAGCACAGTCTCCGTAAGATAACAAAGTGTTTCTTTCTCCTGTAATATGCTGCATCACAAGGTCTACCTACATGGATATAGGAAAGATATTGAGAAATAACAGAAGCTATACATTTAAAATTAATTAAACTGCTTTAAATCTCTGTGGCCATGTCTACGCTACGTGGAAGATCGACAGTGCCGCAGTCGTCTTCCAGGTCTCAATAGACCTGCTAATTCAAACTGAGAGGGTGCCCCCAATTGGCGCTGGTAGTCCTGTTTTTCACAAGCAGTAAGGGAAGCTGATGCGAGCGTTGTTCCTGTTGATCTTCCACTGTGTGGACAGCATGAAAACATGATTTAAGATACTTTGCATATCCGAAGTTGACTTCCCCCTTTAGTGTAGACCTAGCCTGTGTGAACACTCTTTCACAATGAAAATGGCCTTAAAAATCGCTTTAGTTTAATTCACTTCAAAGTGAATTCAACTAAAATGCATTAAGGCCACTTACTCCAAAAAAGCATATCTGCACAGGGATATAACGAAATTTAACTAATTCACCTTAAATCCTTGCTTTTAGTTAATTTGGATTAACTTTCAGAAGAGCTTGCCTACACTTAAAATGATACAGCAGTACAGCTATACCACTGTAGCTTTCAGTATAGATGATACCTATGCTGACAGTAGATAACCCACTTTTTTGATACACATTATCAAGAGAGACAGAAAAATTCTTCCATCGACTTAGTGCTATTTACATGGGGCCTTAGGTCAGCTTTTGAATGCTGCTCTGGGTATGGACTTTTCACTGACTGACAAAGTTAAACTGACTTAATTTTCTAGTGTAGACAGGCCTAAGACTGTCTCACAAAAGGGCAGCTGCTCCTGTAGACAACAGACTAGTCATTCAAAAGTGCTGTATGCAGAAAATGAAATCATAATTGTTATATAGCGACGAAGATAAACTATTCAAAAGGGTAAATTCTAGTGCAAACAAGACAAATTACTTTAGGAAAACTGATACGAGAAAGTGCAAAGTGCTTGAATGAAAATTGATTGGAGACCATTTAATATATGGGAAACCTGTTGCATAAGAGTGGAATGCATTTTTTAAAAAAAGGTGGAGAGACTGCAATTGAACCATCCAGGTTCAATTTTAACAGATAAAAAGACAACTGAGGTACCTATGATAATAAGACATAATAAGCACAAAACAAGATGAGCAGATGGATTGAGTAAAAATATAAACCATCCAGAAAAAAGTAAGCTTGAGAAAGAGGAAAATCAAATTAATATAGATACACAGGATAAACAGGTTTAAAACAGACAATTAAAAGTTAATTATACTAGTCTCTCACTTGAAAAATGTTTTTAAAATACAGCCTACTTCATAGAGATAGTGGGGGATGGGAGACAAAATATAACAGAATAGATTTATTAAATGTGTTGTTTTCCCTTTGTTACTATTGAATTTGGGAAGGAGAGTAGAAATCTGCCAGGGACCATATTTCTTTATCTGATTAAGCTATGGTTTGGAAAACTACCAGGTAGAAATGTACAGCTATGAATTTTAATGGAAATTAAAACATAACTTGTAATAATTGTTATTCTTACTTAAGAGTTACTGACTTCTTATGAAAAACTTTTCAAAAATTTTGGTTTCAAAACAATTTTGGTTATGTATTAAAGAACATTTCTTTCGATTTGTCTTCATTCTTTTTTAAGGCTATTTCTTTTTCGCTTTCACATACTCATAGAGATTCTATAGTTTAAAACTAATCTGTTTCTACTGATTATTCATACCCAATAGACTCATTATCATGTCTAAATAGCAATGTTCACTGTTATTTTCACTGGGAAAAAATGATTTTCACCTATTGTTTCTCAGTTGGACAAATCATGTGATATCTCAGATCATTCATGCCCACCTCTTAAAAAATAGGATGTATCTTGCAGGATTTATAAAGAGAACATGAGTAATCTCTTTAGATGACCCTCAGTATGAATGTAATTTCAATTTTTTTATTTTTAGATTTTGATCAGGTTTAATGAATCATATTTCAGGGAAGGCTGCAGAAGAGAAGTTTATCCTCCTTAAAAGCGCAATTCTGCACTTCTTATTCATACAAAAATTCCAAAATATTTCTCTAGAAATTCTCCCAAGTAAGAATTGCTGGATTGGGCCTAGAAAATAAAAGGTGAAGGTAAAAGAATTCTATCTTTCTAGCATATTTTATAAAAGCAAACAAGATATTTGTGGCAGGCAGTTTGGCCTAGAGAAGGGCACTAGATTTAGATTAAGGAGACTTGAATTCTATTTTAGACTCTGTCAGTAACTTGCTTGTGATCCTGGGCAACTTACTTCATCTCTCTCTGTCTCAGTTAGGTTGGCTTAGCTACTTCACTCAGGGATGTGAAAAATTCCATGCATTGTGCAAAGTAATTAAGTTGACCTAAACCCCAGTGTGGTCACTGCTAGGTGAATAGAAGAATTCTATCTACCACCTCGAATTCCATCTACTGCCTCTTGGAGAGATGGATTTACTAAACCGAGTAAGAACTCCTTCCATTGCTGTAGTGTGTCCATTACAGCAACACAACTGCAGCTCTACAGCTGTTGCATTTTGTGTAACACAGCCTTAGTTTCCCAATTTATAAAATTGAAATAATGATACTTATCTCCTTTGTCAAGTGCTTTGAGATGCATGGATCAATAGTGCTTTATAAGGATTAGATATTATCATCATTAGTTACCAGTATTCATTCAGAGATAAGACCCCAAAACAGATAGACCGAGTGGCTTAGTCTTCTCCAGTAACTGCTTATGTTCTTAATATAAATGGAAGTTTCTTTTAGCATATCCAAAATTTATAGGACCATTCCTGACCTGACGCCTACTGGACAGCTTCACTGACTTTTGCCTAAGGCCATGTCTATGTTTATAAGCACAGCTGTATCAATATAGCTCTGCCGCTGTAAGACTGCTCATGGAGCTGCGTTATGATGATGGGAGAGAGTTCTCCAGTTCACATAATACCAGCTCAGCAAGCAATAGTAGCTATATTGTTGGGAGAGCATCTCCTACTGACATAGTGCTGTGCACATGCATGCTGATGCCAGCAAAATGTACGTAGCTTAAGGAGGTGGGTTATTTCAGGGAGTGGGCTTGCTGGCTCCTGGACTGCCCTCATGATGGGCTGCCTAGCTTCCCAGTGGCTGACCTGGAAGCTAGACAGCTGTTCTCTGAAAAGTTCCGAGATTTTATGTTTGTTTTTCATTCCACTACAGAACAAAAATTACTGCTCAGCTCTAATTTTAAGCCAGTGTCGGAGGGAGTATTATGTAAGGGAAGGGAGATGAAGAAACTATGGATTGAGGCTAGGAAGATCAGGGTCCCTCAAATAGTTCAAATAAAGATCTAAACTTCTAATGGACACTAATAAGAAACTCCCGCTGTGCTGTGCATTGCTGTGCTTGTCTTTAAATCCTCAGAAGAAATCAATACAATACCATATCGGTAGCACTGTGCAGTTCAACATCTAGTCTTTCACTGTGTTAAACTAGGAGGGCTTTCCACATTTTGTAAGAGCACTATTGACTTAGGATATGTCTACACTGCAGAGTTTTTTCAGAAAAATGGCTGTTTTTCCGAAAAAAACTTCACTTAGGTTCACACTGCAATCACGTTCTTTTGAAAAATTTTTTTGAAAGAACAGAGGGTTTTTTTCTGACATTGGTAAACCTCTTTCTACGAGGAAAAAGCCTTTTTCTGAAAGAGCTCTTTCGGAAAAAGGCGTGTGTGGACGAAGAAGAGGGAGTTCTTTCAAAAGAAGAGGAAAGAGGAAAAAAGCACAGGTGCCCTGGTGGCCATTCCATCCATAGTAATCACAGCTTAAATGCAAGAGAGTGTCCATCCAGTGTGGATGCTATCTTTTGAAAAAGCAGATCACTTTTTCGATGAGCTTCTGCTGTGCAGACGCTCTCTTTTGGAAGAAGTTTTTTCCGAAGATCTCCTCCGGAAAAGCTTCTTTTGAAAGAAGCCTGCAGACTAGATGTAGCCTTAAGCATTTTCTGGTCCTTAATACTGACAATGGTGCTAGGAATGCATATGAGTTATGCAAGGCACACAGGGATCCATTATTAACTATCATGGTTAGCTAAGAACTTTCCTCAGTACTCTGTGTATACAGTTCACATGATGCATGACCTAACACTTTCGCTGCTAACTACATATTTATTTATATGGCCCACAATTCAATGTAGTGTTAGAGCACCTCCCAACAAGCTAGTAAGTTAAGAAAATAGTATCCTCATTTTAATTATGGGGGAAATGACGCAGAGGCTGATCTTCTATACAACTTCTTCCAAATCTCAAGGGACATGCACCAGTGAGCCAACTTCAGAATCCTAGGTAAATTGCCTTGAGCACAAGACCTGCCTTCCTCAATGGATCAATTCCTCAGGCATTCATAAGTTACTAGGAAATATCCTTCCCTTTATTGCTTAATTAGAATATTTTGAGGAAAATTCAGCCAATCATATTCATTCTATGTGACCTCTGACATAGTTGAATTCCACAGGAAACAGTAGTATTTAAACTGCTATTATGTTATTTGTATTGTGGTAGCACTTAGGAATTCCAGTCATGGATCAAGACCCTGTTGTGATAGGCTCTGTGCAAACACAGAACGAAAGTATAGTATGTGTCCCAAGGCTACTTAAACACTTACCCTCAGGGTGGAGTTATTTACAAAGTGTGTTGTTGCTTTTTTAAAGAGACTCTCTAGTAAGTGTTATTTAGAGTGGTCGTAGTGCCTCCTTATTTAATCACAATCTATCTGAAAAGTGATTGCTGAATATTATTCAAATATTTACTCTAACTATCCACAGTTTCTTTTCTTTTTTCCCTACTGTGTTAAAAGGTTTACCATTGACTATTGTTATATGTGAAGTACAGACATAAATTAATGACTTTCATGCTTCAGAAAACATTGTGCATATAAACATACCACTAAAAGAAACAATTGTCACTTTTTGTAGGACAATCAGTCTCTAGATCAACTGGATTGGGACTTCATTTTCAAGCTCACCATAAAGGATTTATTGGCCCAACAGGCTCACAAGGCTGAGAAAACATAGCATCTAGGGAAGGAAGAGACTTCAGCTGAGCCAAGTCAGTTCAGGATCATTTAATTCAAAATCTCCACATAATTTCCTTTTATTTAAACCATTATTAAGAAATATCCTTCAGCTTATCACATGTGAAGCGTAAGCTTCCCTTGGTATTAACTTTGACACATACAGAGCACTTTGGGGATTATATTAATTTAAGCGGTAGTACCTGTTAGTGAGCATTTGATTGCACACAGTGAAGAAGGATTTACTCTTGTTATTGATTTGTTGGCAAATATATTGGGTGAAAATCCCCTGATATTGCCGGTACTGTGCATTCTAAATTTTATTGGATTTGTGAGCCATTTTCCTCTGTGTTTAAACTTGTGATATCTTTCTATTAAAATAAATGTCCAGGTGTTAGATGGAAATGTTTGCTATTATTCTGATGAAAAGGAAGCCTTACTTTTTTTATTTCCATTCATAAGTTGTTGATTATATTAGTTTAGCTTTACTTATAGTTATTGTTATATTTAGTTACAGAAAAAGAGCCAACAAAGAATGAATACATTAATAAAAGGTCAGAATAAATGGCAGACAAGGGGGCAAAGGGTGACATTCACCTTATGCAGAAGGTCTAAATAAGGCCTATGCACTATTTAAGTGTCACTTAAAGCTTTAAATGGTTTAAGCGTTCTTCTGCATGGGCATCAGTTTCACTCTAGATAATTATCCTAGATTCTTCAGGCCATGTCTACACGAGGACTGCTCCATCAGAAAGTTGTCAGGCTTCTGTCATAATTTTGTCCAAACTGACAGTTTCTCATAGAACATTTTGATTTCAGTGCACCAGCATTCCCTGACAGAAAATTTCTGATCAGCTCTATTTCTGTTAGTGTCATATTATAATATATGGAATCAGAGATTTTAAACAGCAAGTGTTTCTTAAAGAAAACACCTTCATTAATGCCTTGAGTACCAATTTTTTCCCTCTTCTTTACCAGAAACCATAGCTGCTTGGGACTCTATAAAGCTCACAGAGATATCTCATGGCTGAATAGTATACTACAGGTAAACTCACCAATCCATCTCTCCTCTACTGTTCCATATAATATTATAAAGGGTCCATAACCAGCCTTCCATTTCCTTACTCTGACCCTACAAAGACTCTCTGGCTTTTCTCTCACCACATTTCCTGTGATATCACTTCATGTATCACAGAGCTCAGCAGCCTTTTTGGCCTCACTAGCTGCTGAATTTTTGCACGGTTTCTGACTCTGTCTCATGTGGTGTAGTGTGTATTCTGGATAATCAGATTTGAATTGAGGAGTACATGAAGGCTTTCAGAATTTAGGAGAATCCTACGGAAGGTTAGCTATGGTGAAGGTCAGGTAGAAGAAGGAGGAAGAAAGTCCTCATCTGAATTAATCTGACCCTGATAGAAAAAGTCAAGTTCGGATTTGTGTCAGATATATGCAAAAGTGCAAGTGATCTCTTTGTTATATAAACCTCATTCTAACAGCACAATTCATTGCATAAAATTATGAATTAACAGTAGGAGTGACAGAAAGCAATGAAATGTGCCAAAATTTGTTAGAAGAGTCACTCCTTAAGGCCTGGTGTACACTACAGCAGAAGGTCGAATTAAGATATGCAACTAGCTGGGGTCAATGTGTCTTACATTGATTTTTTGCACTGTCCGCACAGTAGTAGGATGACAGGAGCAAATGCTCCCATCTACTTCCATTATTCCTTGTGAGGAGCAGGAGTACCAGTGCTGATGGAGGTGCCCTCTGAGTTCAATTTAGCAGGTCAGCACTAGACCTGCTAAATTGAACCCCGGAAGATGGACCGCAGCAGCATCAATCTTTTGCATATTATAGCCATGCCCTTAGTAGCTAGGGCTGTGTCTAGACTACACTTCTCTGTTGACAGAGAGATGTAGATTAGGCACGTCGAAATTGCTAATGAAGTGGGGATTTAAATATCCTGTGCTTCATTAGCATAAACATGGCCTGTGCTAGAGGTTTACAGGATCTTTCGAAAAAGGGTTTATTTTTTGAAAGATCCGCATCCAGACTGCTGTTTTCTTTTGAAAAAGCTCCATTTCGAAAAAAAGCGGTGGCCATGTTTATGCTAATGAAGCATGGGATATTTAAATCCCTGCTTCTTTAGCAATTTCAACGTGCCTAATCTACATCTCTCTGTCGACAGAGAGGTGTAGTCTAGAAATACCCCAGGTGTTGTTGTTATTATGGCAATGAAAAGTGCTTTAGTTGAAATTAGCTGAAGTAAGTTTAAGATGCCATGCAGAGTCACAAGCCCAAAAAACGGTGGGTTTATATAGCTGACATGATATACCGAGTCTCCTTTCAGGAAACAGTATACACTTTAATAATGATAGTCTAATCTTACGCAGTACGAAGAATACATCCACAATTCAAAAGAAGTTCTGCAAATGTATATTTGGCAGAGGAGAGGGAAGGAGATCCTTCCCAGTATAATCCTTCAAAAGCAGAACATGTTAATGCTGGATACAGGTTTAAGAATAATAAGGGATTTAAAAATGTATCAGAGGAAAAAAGTGCTAGAGAGAAAATGGAGCTGTTAATAGGGTAGAAGGAGAGAAAACGTCATGCTGATTCTAAAATGGCTGTGCTACTAATCTCACAACATGAGAGAGAGAGAGAGAGAGAGAAAGAGAGAGAGAGCGAGAGAATGCAGATTCAATAATGCAGATTCAATAATTAAGCAGTAATGAAGACTTTGGGCCTGATTCTCATCCTCCCTAAACTGATTTTTTCCCTGGTGCAACTGTTACAATGTTGTTAATAATGATTCATCCTATTGGGGTCTCAGAGGTGGAGGTAGGTGGGCATGAACCTGCCCTCATTTAAAGGACCCCCCCAACCCCGCAGCCTATAGGGAGGATCCATAGAGATCTAGACACCAACTAATTCCAAGGAACAAATAAAGAAGAAAAACAGGGACGGGAGTGAACAGGACAAACAAGGTCAGAATCAGGTCCCTCATCACCACAGTGGCTGATTATAACCTAGTAAAGGATTATGCCCAAAACCCTTCTATATACAGATTAGCTATTCTGAATGATGTACAGCCTAGGGACTCATGGATTTACTTTATAAAATTAACCAATGGTATTTATAAATGGAAATGTTTTTGGCCCTGATTCAGCAAAAAGTCATGCACATGCTCAATAGTTCCATTCACTTCAGTGGGATTCATGTCCTTAAAATCCACCAACTGATTAAAGCTTTGAATGGTCCGGCCTCTGGAGAAACCAAAGGATTGGATGAAAATGTGAAACTGAACTTTAGAAGATGAATAAAGAGCAATCCTGGAAATTATATGATCTGGTCATCTCTAGTAAGATAGTGGAACAGTAATACTTTAAAAAATATATAGGCATGCACAAGGTAGCATAATGGTAAGCAATGGGCACCAGTAAGGGTACCACTAGACTACAAGTCTCTTTCAAAAGATCGTCTAGACAGCAACAACACTTTTGAAAAAGCAATCCCCTTTTTCAAAAGAGAGCACCCAGGCAATCTGGATGCTCTTTATTGAAAAAGCCGTGTTTGCGTTCCAGAATGCCTTTTTTCGAAAGAGCTCTTTGAAAAAAGGCATTCTTCTTCGTAAAATGAAGTTTACTGCTGTCGAAAAAAACGCCGTGTTCTTTCGATTTAATTTCAAAAGAACGCAACGGCAGTCTAGACATAGGTGACTTTTTTTGGAAAAAGGCCACTTTTTTCGAAAAAACCCTTTAGTCTAGACATAGCCCATGTGAAATTATGATAGCAGACATGCCTGCGGAAATCCAGGCTGACTTCAATGCGATTGCAATGGTGTAATGAAGCGCAGCTTTTGGCACGGGATAAAATGCCTCAACTCATACTTGAAAAATTAATTTTAATTGGCTTGCAAATTAGCAGCGTCTCATGGAAAAAAATTGGCCCATTACAAATGGTAATGATAAATGACAAGATATTGAGTTGAGGAGAAAAGCAATGTAAAAGTTTAAGGACTAGAGCAATTTGATTGAGGTGGAATATTTAAAAGAGCTAATTATGTATATCATGGCTGAACACTGACTAAGTGTGTTAGTCAAAACCAAACAGAGACAGGAATTATTTAGAGAGGGCCAAGAGACATAACAAGAAAAAAAAGGGCTATAACTAAACAAATGACTGTATGGAAAAAATGTCCTGAGACATCTATATAGTATGGAACAAATTTCTTCCAAAGACATCAGAGCACATTTTTTCAGAAGATGCCAAAGCACTATACAAAGCTGGTTAAGCATTATTACTTCCATTTTACAGGGAGGGTAACTGAAGCACAGAGGCCTTGTCCTCCTTAGGGAATGGAGTGATTGCTTAGCTGCTTGGCTCGAAGGCTGTTTTCACAGTGGTGAGGCCTCAGTAGTCCTCATAGTATATTATGTAGCAGTGTGTATATTTTGCCCTTGTCCTACTCATGTGTTGGTCATTTTCAACATCTGCACTCTGAAGGAGCTGAGCAGCATGCCACAGTGATTCTGTACCTTCTGTGCTGCCTGATTACCTTACTGTTCTTGGATAGCAGGCCATATTGGCTGAACTATAAGGGGCTCCTCTATATCCACAAAAACAAGTAGTGGGATTTAATTCTGTGAAGTAGCAGATCAAAAGGAGAACAAGTGAGCATTGATTGGCTACATCATAATACTATATAGCCCCTGAACTTTTCATTTGTTCTTTAATCCTTATTGCTAAATAATCAACCTACCTACCTCTCTGCCTTCACCTCTCTTCATTATTTGGTGTTTCTGGCTTAAAAATGCTAATGCAGAAACAAGGAACTAAAGCTCCTGAAAAGCCATTAATCTATAGTATTATGTTGCAAATAAATGTCCTAAAACAATTCTGACTGCTGTCTTTCCCATTCGACCATCTAGTAGTGCTTTAATAACTTAAAGATTCTTCCAACTTAATAGGGGGTTGTGATTCAAGTATACAAGTACTGCCAAGGCAATTGTCAAACTGGGCGTCACGCCTATTTTTACTGCTTTAACATTTGGGGTAAAGAAAATCAATAACTGACTGAGGCTATTTCTGAGAAAAAAGCAAGCAAGCAAACATCCAGTCATAAAGATTTCAAAAGCTAGATCAGGAACTATCTACAAGCCAGTCTCAAGCTGTTTTTTATCCTCAACAGCACTTCATGAATTGTATTAATTATTATTGTGGCACCATTTCTTGATTCACCTATTTTTCCATACTATCAAGGAAATGTTCACACAGATTTAAATGAATGGCAGAGCAATATAGATTACTCCAACGCTCTCTAAGGTTGTTTTTCTCACAATAGAATATTTGGAAAAGTAAATATAACCATGGACCCAGGCAAGAAAAGTTATAGCTGATGGTGGCAGTGGTAAGGGAGAACTAGTGTGAAGAATCAGAGAAGTTGATCATAAAAAGAGGAATGGACAACAACTACATAGGAAGTTATACAAACAGAAGTCAAAATCAATTACCATCAGAAAAGCGAGAGTCTACTATAATATCATTAGATTGTAATTTTTATGATATCAGGGCATTGTTTTGACGGATTTGAGGGAAATATTATTATTGTGATTTATTGCTATAGCTAGTATTGTGGCAAGGTTTTTTGTTTTTTAAGTTTCAGACTACAAATCCAAGTAGATCTAAATAATCAAAATATTTTAAACCAGTGAAGTACTAAATAAATTCAACAAAGTTAGCTATTTTTGGATTTGACCTGTCATTAGCTACACATTTCCAAAAGCTAGTATCCTATTCAGGCAATCTTATAGTTTTACTCTTATAGTATGTATAAACATTGCTCACCATTAAAAACTTCTCATTCTCCAACAGTTACCAGCCAATACCAAAAGACAAAGATGCTAAATCTGCTTATTTGCTCAGTTCGTTGTCTTTCTTTCTCTCTCTTCCATTACAACATAGGCTATGTCTAGACTGCAGACTTCTTTCCGAAGACTCTTTTCCAGAAGAGATCTTCTGGAAAAACTTCTTTTGAAAGAGGGCGTCCACATAGCAAAAGCGCATCAAAAAAGCGATCTGTTTTTTCGAAAGACAGTGTCCACACTGAATGGACACTATCTCGCATTTAAGTTTTGATTACTATGGACAGAGTGGCCACTAGAGCACCTGTGCTTTTTCCAGGAGGCCTCTTCTTTTGAAGAAAAAACAAAAAACCAAACCCCTCTTCCCTGTCCACACACGCTTTTTTCTGAAAGAGCTCTTTCAGAAAAATATTTCTTCCTCGTGGAAAGAGGTTTACCTCTGTCAGAAAAAACCCTCCATTCTTTTGACTTTCTGTCAAAAGAACGCAATTGCAATGTGGACATAAGTGTCGTTTTTCCGGAAAAACTCTGCAGTGTAGACATACCCACAATAATGCTTAGTTTGAGCCTGGAGTTGAGTGTTAGTCAAAATGAAAGGTTCTACAGCGTGACAATTCATGATACAGGGCCCCTGCTCTATCCCCTTTGCTCTGCTCCCTCAAAAGTGTGAATGCCTGACACTTAATCATACAGCGTTTCTGTTATTTTATAGCATTTTAACATGTATGACTATAAAGAGATAAAAGAAGGTTAAAAATCCCTGGTTAGTTCAATAGCATACTGAAAGGAAATCATTTCTCAGTCCTCATTAAGGACCCAATCCTGCCAGGTACTTTGTAAACTTTGTTTGCAGTGCTCAGCACTGCCAAAAAAATCAATAATTAATTTACCGGAGGGATCTACACGTGGTCTCATTAAAACAAGTTCTTACAGGTCCCATTTTTTAAATAATTCTATCTCCTAAACTAATTAGCAGATTTACTTGTAATTTATCAGAAAACTAATTCTTTGGCCAAAGAATAAATATTGAGTATGTGAGGATGGAACATTATATTATTCAGACCCTGCAAAGAAGTTTAATTCCCGCTTTAAGTGCAAATCTCAATGCATTGAGAATTTAAGCAAGTAAGAAAAATCTAACCTCTAATTCAGGGCTACTCAACTTTGGAAGCCCCAGGGCCACAATGATACTCACATCACATGCCGAGGGCTGCAACTTAAGTGTGGTTGCATATATATGCAAATATATATGCAAATATATGCAAATAGCTTCTTTCACACTGATGGGCATGAATACAAAGATTAAGCTGCAGCGCCGGACCCAAACGTGGCCAGTGTGAGCCAGTCAGTACCTCTCAGACTCTGGCCACAAGGCTAAGCATCCAGCACTTCCCACAATGCCCTCGCACTCCCAGTACCTCCTCCCTGGGGGCTAGAAATGCCAACACCCTGTACCCATCTGTTCTAGCCAGCCCGTCCGCTTGCATCTTTCAATGCTCACCCCACCTGGGAGATGCCTTGCCATTGTGGAGCGTATTCCTAGTGGAGGCCATGTTCAAAAGATCCCACTCACAGACCACATGTTGAGCCCCACGTAAACCCAAAGCGCACCGCAGTCTGCAAACAAACAGGCTATGAGCCGCATGTGGCCCGGGGGTCATGTGTTGAGTAGCCCTGCTCTAATTTATATAATAGAATCAGAGAAACATGTAACCCCAGGGCTGAAAGGAACCTCAAGGAGTCATCAAATCCAGTTCCCTGTGCTGTGCAGGGCCAAATAAAGCCAGACTATCACTGACATATGTTTATCCAAACTGTTTTTAAAAATCTCCAGTGATGGGGATTCCACAACTTCTCTTGGAAGCTTACTCAACCCTATTTATCCAATAAACCCTTTGCTACTCAATCAATAACTGGTAATATTTGTAATGGTAACTACAAGGCTAGTCTTGAACATTTATTGGTCTCACAAGCGAATTACAAAGCCCTGGTCAGAAATATAAGAGGGATTCAGCAACCTGCACTCCCATCAACCTCTAGTGAACTTTACCTATTGTCCAATATACCCACTTGTTACATTGTTACTATCCCACTCAATGTGAGCCAGGGTAAAATGGTAGTTTCTTGTATTCCAAAAGAAAACCTTTTCTGGGGATATACTCTTCGAATTCTCCAGTGATGAACAAGATTCAAATCCACTGACCATAGCAACAACATACAGTCCCTAGTATAACTACAGGAGCCACTGTTACAAAGCTTTTTCACAAGCTCCATGTTTTAGGCTTCCAGAAACACTGTGCAGAATTATTATGGAAAGACAAGGTTTATAGAGGCACAAAGTTCTAGCTGTGAGCTGTGCCCACTTCATATCCCAGAAGTGAACTAATGAGGCAATTTCTCCTCACAGTTTCATCCATGCTAATACGTCTCGGCTGTGTATTTTAAATTCAATAGACCTATTCTTTTGCATTTACTCTTTTCCTCCTTCATCCATATGAACATCTTTTAATCACTAAGTAAAAGTGTTACCTTGCATAAAATCAGAAAGGGCTGCAGCAGTAAGCCAGCACCACATGGTGGTCCACATCATATGCCTGACTTTTGCCAAGGACTCTGGGTGCAAGCCTTCTGAATTAAGCAGAAATTTTTATGACAGCACTGTCCTGTAGTGCAAAACAATCACTCACTACCTTTTGAGCTCTCTTGGACCTTTAGGATTCCAAAGACAGACTTCTCTGCTTATATTTACAGAGGATACAAGGAGACAGAGGCAGGTAGAGCAGCCACTAGCATGCCATGTACTGGATCCCAGCATGATATGCAATAATGACCTGTCAGGAAAGTAGGCTGTGTACCATCACACTGTGAAATATCCTGGGGGACTTTCTTTATGAATTCTAAAAAGATTCAGCAGGCCTGTAGGCAAGAATGAAGTCACACATCATTTAAATATTATTTCATGCTTCTCTTTTAGGAGTCTTTTCTTTGTTCTGTTTTAATCTGTAGTTCTAAAAAAATTATCAAAATAAAAAAGATGTCTTGAAATCACAACCCTTTGCCTCCCGCAAACTTTTATCTCAGTAGGGGTCTGTAAAAGACATCCTGAAAAATATTTTGCTAACTATTATCTGATCATTTTAAACAGGGATTGATTTCTTTGTGTTCTTAGCTTCAGAATTTGGCAGCAGTCTGCAAGCAGAAGTACATGTTTATGTGGAACCGGGAAGCACAGCATATTTTAGAACCTGCTTATAAAGAATGTTGGGGGGGAAAATAGAACATGTCTGTCCATAGCACACTTACAGTGAAACCTCCATAAACTGAATGTCCTTTATTTACCATGGCTTTCTCTGCTGATTTTTAAACCAAACTAAAATTGCCACTTCAGAGATCTAGATTCTACAAGAAAACATCCTTCCTTCCTTCCTTCCTTCCTATTGATGTGTTCCCAAAGACCCACATAGAGTGCCAAACTGGTGCTCACACAATTGCTGCTAATCACCTATGCCACTTTTGTTCTCTCTCCCTGCTACTGCTCCTAGTCAACACTGGGGGCAACAGAATGGCTGGACATGATCACAGGAAGTAGCAGAATGTAGAAATAACCTTTGGAGGAATTGACTGAAGCCCTGTGGATTTTTGTTTGGTCACATGCCATCTCTGGTCACACTATAAAGCTGTACATCTTGACAGGTGCAAAGCAGAAGAAATACATTTAGAAACTAAACAGATGGTTGCTTGACCCTTTCCCACAACCATCAAGGTTTTGTAAATACAGATAAGGGTCCTCTCTCCTGGAAGAAATGTCCTATGTGTACTGTGCATGGACAACAGGTTGGAGTCTTCACTTCTTCTGTTGTTACCTTGTTTTGCCTAGAAAAAGCTTTTTCCCATCCCTAAAATGAGATTAAAAATTAATTGGAGGGGTCAGGAATATGCTATAAAGATTCTTTCTGCATATTGCTATGAATGAATCACATAGGCATGAGTCACATAGAGAAATACAATTTGGACAGCAGGCTAGGTCTTCATGCAAGGCTGAAAATGTACATGGAAAACAAAATAGAGGTGTGGGCATGCACCTCATCTTCTCAGCAGGATATCACCAATAACAGCAATTCATAAGCTTCTTCATTTTGAACTCTTGTTTCACTCTTTCAACATCCACAGAAAGAATGTCACAGATGACAGTCACCTCTGCCAAAGAAAATCTTTCACTTCTTTTCTCTCCCATTAGGAATGCAACATTAAAAAGCCAAACAAATAATCTTTGCTACAGCTAACTACAAAATAACTGTTACACAAGGAACCTTCCTTAAATAATGAGCTGATGTGCTATCAAAGTACTCGTCATAGTAAAAGCATGTATTTTATTGTATAGTAGAGGAGAAAAATCTACATAACTTGTTGAAATATACAGTGACTCATTCCAGTACTGGGGCTGCATTATTATTATTAGACATTCTTCTCCTAAATACACAGAATTTTTAAAAGGGTTTCAACACTATACATATCTTTAAAATATATTTTAGAAATGTGTGTCTGTCTTCAAATTTGTTTGTTCAAGAACTCCTTCTAAATGGTAATACTGGGACCACCAGATTTGTTATGCAGCTTCCTCTTATCATAACTTCAAGCAAGGTCAGGAGTTGGTTTTGCCAGGATAATGGGAGGGTAAGTGGAATTCAATTGTTCCTCATACATTGGAAAGGGAGGAGTCTGGTAGGATGTAGTTATACTGCAGAATAACCACAAGGGGTCAGCAAGAGGCCAGAGTTCAGGACCTGGACTACTATAACCCCATTGGGCCTGCATGGGACAGGGGTGGAGAAAGGAACAGCTGTCTATGATATATTTTACAGTTTGTTTCTGTGTGTGTGTCTGTCTGTCAGTCCCCCAGCTGTGGGACATGTACCCCTTCCCCAGCTGTGCCCGCTGCACCTGCAGTGGCCATGGATAGGTGCTTCTCACCTGGCTCCAAGCTGCTGCGATGACAGAGGGCTGGGGTTGTCCTCTCTCCCCAGGGCAGCCTGCTTACAGAACCCCTCATTCCCAGCCTCACCACAGAACAATGATTAAATGGAGAAAACTAAAACTTCTCATATCTTATACAGAAGATGTAACAGTCCTCTATCGGCTGCTTCACCCTTTCCTGAGGCTGAATTGAGTCTCAGGTGTCTAAATGCAGACTGGCTTATGTCTTTGCCACAGAAGGAGGTGAATGGATCACATAAAAGCAGTCTCTCCATGGATAAAACATGACCATTTACCAGACTTTTCTAAATACAGGTCTTAAGATCTGCCTGGAAAAGGCTTGATTCATGAGAGAGGAGGGGGGAAAAAGCCAGGCAGAGGGATGTTCATTTTTAAAAGAAGGTTTCTATTTCCATTTATACACCTCCTAATTTAACTGTTGGTAAGTGCACCTCACTACCCTTGTCTATTCACCTAAGCAAGTGACTATATGATTGTGAAGGGGGTGTTGACAGTTTTGTATCCATTATGTATTCAACCCAAGGTGCCCTTCTACATGTATTATACACTTGGGTATTTTTAATATTCAGTTTGCAGCTATTTAAAGCCTTGCTAATGCCTCATGGAAAATTTTGAAAACGTCTATTGAGACAGTTTTACCTATACAGCATGTATTTTCCATGCTTCTCTTGCCTCACTATTTTATAACTATAGAGAGACAATGTGAGTGAGGTAATATGTTTTACAGGCACACTCAGGACCGGACCGGTGCCAAATGAGGGGATTTGCCAGACCAGAGGAGGTCCTTCCCCTCATGGCCCATGCTGCCCCATTGCCCCCAGGCTATGGCTCCAGCCTGGCCCTACTGCTGCCCAGCCCCTTGGGGCTCTCTAGCTGCTGGGGGCCCTGCTACTGCTGGGGCTGGTGCACAACAGCCGGAGCTCCACAGCCAGGGCTGGAGCCCTGCAACTGCATATGGGGCTAGAACTTCCTGGCTGCCCCTGAGGCTGGAGGTCCCCAGCTGCTGGAGCCAGAACTGAAGCTACATGGCTCGGTACAGAACTTCTTGGCTGCCTCTGGGGTCAGAGCCGCTTGGCCATGTCCAGAGCTCTATTACTGCTGCTGGGTTGGAGCTCTCCAGCCAGTGGGGCCAGAACTCCAGGCCGTGCCGCACACCCCCAAACCTGCTCCCAACATAGAGCTCTTGGCTGAATTGCCGGTCCCTTCTCCTGCACTCCTGCCCCATCACCAGACCTTCCTATTCATGGGCTTTGTGGTCCAGGAACATCTGTGGTCCTCTTGGACCACAGATGATGTCACACTATAGAGTCCCAGTTTAGGGAGGTACAACCTGTATTGCACAGTTTTCTATTCATGAAAGAGACAAACTTTCAAAGGACGCAGAGCTTTTCTTTGGGTTTGGGTCACCCTAACTAGCCACTGGAAGTAGTGACATTTGCACTAAAACAGACTCTTTCCTTGTGATGGGTCCATCTAAATTTTGCTTTCCAATCCTTGTCACAACTCATAGTCCTCTATGACCTATCATCTCCAAGTCAATGAGTTGTGACAATCTAAATAAGATTATGAGTTCAGGGAAGGAACTTGTCTGTTTTGTTTTCTGGAAAGAGAAAAATGTATATATCAGCTACAAAGTTCTACAGTGCGGGTTGCAGGAAGTGTGTTCTAGGTTTCTTCATAAAATTAAAAAAAGATTTAATTTTTTCCAAATTCTGTCAGCGTGGCTTACACATACTGTTTTGCTAAAATAACATGCAAACCAATGGATGAACTTAATCTATTCATGTCACTATTTATTCACTTCTTGTGATCATTGCAATCAGTGTTTCATCTAATTTCTAATAATTATAGTATTCTGAAATTATCTATTTGACAGCATTTTGTTAATAAGGGCATGCAAAAAATTGCTTAATTTATCTGACTCATTTTCCAGACAACAGATGTTTGGATTTGTTTATTGATTATGCATGACAGTCAAATGACACTGATTAAAACATCCACAATTTTCAGCAAATTGATACACTATTTAGTTTACAAACTATGTATTCCCAGGGAGAATCACTCTCCCAGTGAAATAAAAATATTATGAATATTAAGGATCTCAGTCACACAATTCAACCTCTGTTTCTAATCCAGGTCTACATAGGTATCATGTTTCAAATCTTAAGTATGCAAGAACCACAGCCTATTAGCATGTGAATTAGGCTGGTATTATTATTATTATTATGCCTCTGCTTACCTGCCATACTACAATACTGAAAAGAAATGAGATAACCTGTCCTACTCTAAATTATACATCAGATGCTCAGACCTTATTTGAACAACAACCTTCAAAGTTTAAAGACAGTCTTATAGCACTTACCTTGTTCCTATTATATTGTCTTAAAGATAAATGGACATTGTAAAACCTTTCACCTTTAGGATTCTGATCTGAACCCAACAAAGGTCAGTAGACATTAAGCTAAATGAACCTTATGAACTGATAGTAATTTTGTGTCCTTTGTGAAATGAGTTAGTGCTTTCAATCCAGTTGTTTTATCTCAAACATGATCACCACTAATTAACATCCTTCTTTGCAGACTCAGCAAAAAAGGCCCAGAACGAAATAAATTGGATAACTGAAGATCAGTTTAGAAATAGCCTCTCCCATCCCCTAGACATGAGCCCTAGACATAGTCTATTTGCTATACGAATAGAATATATATCTTGCTCACTGATGTGTATAGAGAAGACTGAATTGAAATATTATAGGTGGCGCTGACAGTGTTGCCAATAGTTAAAGCTGTTATAATGTTCAGTTTGTAAAACACTTTGAGCTCTTGATACAGAATGCAGTGTAAAAGCAAATTATTGATCATTATTCGAAATATGTATTATATATGATTGATAAGTTTGAAGTACATTGTTGGGAAGAGAATGTCACTATCCAGGCCTGAAAATCACAAGAACTAAATTCAAAATATATTCATATATACATTTTCTCAGTGTGTTAAAAATTACCACATAGGCCATCAGTAACATGGTTAAGTTGTTCTTTGCTAGCTTACAACACTGAAATAAACTGGAGCTTTTTCTTTCTTTAGAGGGAGCAAGATTAACCCCTAAATGTGGATGCATTTCCCTGGCACAAAATATTCTACGGTATGTAACTTTTGTATGTTGCATGGAGCAAGAGGGCTATAACAAACACAGATCTTTAACTTTAGTAGCATCATAAAAGCACCATCACTATTATATATATGGAAATACCAATGTTCATTTTATGCATCCTCAATTTCTATGCAAAACAAATAGAGCTCATGCATTGACATTTATACAATAAACACACTGATATCTGGTAAGTCTTACCCTCTAGCCTGGTAACTCAGTCAACTGTGTCTTTGGGGACCATAAAAATCTCTTAATGAAAAAATACATAAGCAGATTAATACAAACCCATCATGTGAATTAGCTTATTTTAAACACCACTTTACATTCACCACAGTCTTTACTGTGACTATATAATTGTGAAATAATAAAACAAAATATTCATGTTTTAAATTCCAAAGATACTACGAATAATCCAATTTAATAGCTACTTTTTTCTATTTTAAGCAAATACTTTCTGATTACAAATAAGGCCTATGGTCAGCTGACCTTACAGAAATTTGTTAAGAATCAAAAGATTTTCCTACTCACTATATTTTAGCCTGTAATTAATAATTTCCTTACCAGACTTCTGGTCTTCCAAAAACAAATAAATAAAAATGGGGCAATACGTATCTTCCAACTAAAGTAAATACCAATGACTTGACTAGGGCCAAGGTGATAGACACCAGTTCGGATTCTAGAATGCAGTCTTTAAAAATAATAAAACCACAACATGTATTTTTTTGTTTTGTTTTTAGTGTATTTTACATATCTGTTGATGAAAACATATTCATATATTGTTGGTAATACTATGGAGTAGTTACAACACATAGTTGGGAATCATGTGAGATGGGTTCTGGTCTTGATTTGCCAACAACCACAACTCAGACTAGATAAGTAACATGTTTTTAGTCCTTAGCAAGCGTGGCATAGAAGCCCAATGGTGGTTCATTACTTTGTGTCGTCAACTCTTGTCAGGCCTGACACACACACTATGCCTTGCACACTGCTGTAATAATCTGTATCTAAAAAGTGCAATGTAAGGTGCTATAAGTCAGACTTCCATAAACCAGACTTCCCTCATCCAGCAACATCCCTGGTCCAGCACCATGTGTGCTCTCTGGGCCTGTAGCATTCATGGGGAAAAGCCGGGGGCCCCATTCTCAGCAACTCCTCCCTCCACCCTCCCAGAGCTTCCAGAACACCATAAATAGCTTATTTGTAGAACTCAAGCTCAGGGAGGGAGGGCGAGGAGTGGGGACTAGGGAGAACAGTTGGGGGAAGAGGCAGGGCAGCTGGGGCCTGGGAGTGCAGCCATGTGGTCGGCAATAGAGTCCCGTGGCTGGCAGCAGAGACCAGGAGCATAACCCTGTGACCAGGGATGAGGGCCAGTAGCACAATCCGGCAGCTGCGGGGCTCCGGTGCCAGCTATGAGGCTCCGCTTTTGTCCCCTGTACACAGAACTCTGCAGCCGCCCCTCAGCTCAACCCCTCAGTGAGCCCCCATCTCTGCTTTGTCAAGACTGGCCCCTCTGTTAATGCCAGAGCAGAACCCCTTAACCAACAGCACAAGAGGGGCTGGCATTGACCTCCCTTGGTCTGGAAAATTCCCTGGTTCAGGACCCATCAGATCCCAAGGGTGCCAGGCCAGAGAGATTCAACTGCACATACAAACTGGTAATGAGCTGGTCCTAAAAATCATTGCATGGTATTTGTATATCAGGCGTTTTATTAATAATTTACTATTTAAGTTTTAATTGGTTATTACTTTAATGCTATACTGCCAAAGAAGCTTCCATTCTGGAACCCTGTGGCTGTAGCTACTGTAGGAGCCAGGAAATTAGAAGCCTTTCTGAGTCCAAGGTCTGCATTAGTCTTCCTCGGTGCTTCAGCCTATGCTTTCCATTCGGGACTCCATCGTATGCCTTTCTAAAGTAGCAGCTACACTGGCTAGGCAATCATGTTAATGCCCTGACAAAGAACCATTTCGGGCTCACACTGTAGAAGGATGATGATGGCCATGTACCACAAAGAGTACAGCTCCCTACTGAAGTATAAATGTGTGGTAACACCATTCTTACAGACTGGTAACAGTGAATGCTTCAGGCAATCCTTGCAGATCCCTAGCTATTTTGCTCTTTACTTTGAACATATCTGCAGGGGAGATAAAGCAATATCTAAGGCAGAGAAATTGCTCAGTTTTTAATCAGATAGTATGAGGAACAGCTGCATGGCCTTCCTCACCCATCTCCCTTCCATTCCTGCAGCAGTTCTTGGGGAAACCATCTTGGCAAATAATTTTACAGCGTACCTCAGTGGTCTGCCTTTTACCTTTATGAAAAGACCATTCTCTGACACCTAATCATCTGCCTCAGTGTAATGCCATCCAGTGAGGACAGCCAAAATGAGATATAGAGGAGATTACTCTACAGCTCACCTACATATTCATTCTACCACCACCATCAAAACCTCAAAGGCATATGAAAAGTGCAGTGAGACAGGAATATAATTCCCAAGCCCATCCCCAGACCAGAAACATAATTTTCAACCCAACCTCATCCTACCCCAGCCTGCAAAAAACAGTGGCAAAACTACCCAGCATATATTGCACACACCATGTCTCTGAGGTTCCTCCAAGACTGGGAAGAATCTCAGGGAGTTAAAGCCAGAAATGCATGTAAAACAAAATGCTAACACATGCTCCTGAGAATTTGATTAATAACTATCTCATTTTCTTAACATTCCCCTGTTATGACACATGCACTGGCCAGACCCATAAGGACAGAGACATTATCTACAGATGAGTAGCAGGCAAACCTGTAGGGGGAGAAAATGGAAAACTCAAGATGAAATGTTCAAAGGCATCTTGGCTGTGACTTTAAACCCTTGTACTGTGTGTTCTGCATTGCACTTTTCTGTTTGTTTCACTGCTGATTTATTGAAAAGACTCTAGGTAGTTAGATAATAGATTGGTTTTTAATATTTTGTTTCATAATTAAAAGCCATTGGTTCATTTCTGCTTTAGTTAAAAGTTCCTTTCTGTTTGTTATATAATAGATTAATGATAAAAATCTATAAATATTTCATTCCTAAAGAGTTGACAGCTCATTTTACACAGAAAATAATTAAGTTTGCACTAACTTATGAGTTTTTGCAAGCATAAGTAGGCAAAGACACAATGGGAATTTCTACAATGTTGCACTTCCACCACCCATAAACAACCCTGATCTGCACAACAAATTTATACCCACCTGCTCTGCTATAGGTTGGTGGGTACAGCTGCACAATTTCAGGCCCAAAACAAAACAAGTGAAATAGGTATCACTCCATGACAGTATTGTTTGCATTTTGTAGTGGACTCCTTGCTGGCTGCTAAAACCACTTAGCAATTCCTTGCACCTCAGTCTCTGACCCATCTCTAAAGATTTCTTACTTACACTCTCAAACACAATGCAAAACACAACCTGCTGCTTTAGTTGTTGGATGTTTTCTTTTGCTGCTTCCAAACTATGTCACAAACAGTGCAATCTCCCTTTCAAATGGGCACATGCACACACCACTGTCATTCTGCAGCTATCAAGACAATAGTTAAATAGTTCTTTCTTTCTGTCCAAGCTGCCTGTAATGGCTTCATTCATTAGGAAATCATAGAATCACAGAATACAAGAACTGGAAGGCATCTCGAGAAGTCATCAATTCCAGTCCCCTGCTCTCATGGCAGTACCAAGCACCATCCCTGATGGATGTCTGTCTAACCTGCTCTTAAATATCCCCAGTGATGGAGATTCCACAACCTCCCTAGGCAATTTATTTCAGTGTTTAACCACCCTGACAGGAAGTTTTCCCAATGTCCAACCTAACCTTCCCTTGCTGCAATTTAAGCCCATTGCTTCTCATCCTATCAGCAGAGGTTAAGGAGAATAATTTTTCTCTCTCCTCCTTGTAACACCCTTTTAGATTCTTGAAAGCTGCTATCATGTCCCCTCTCAGTCTTCTCCTTTTCAAACTAAACAAACCCATTTGTTCCTTCCTAAGTGGAGTACTTTGTATTTGTCCTTATTGAACTTTATCCTGTTTACCTCAGACTATTTCTCCAGTTTGTCCAGATAATTTTGAATTATGACCCTATCCTCCAAAGTACTTTATAAGCATACTCTCTATGGCATTATCTAAATTGATGAAGATATTGAACAGAACCGGTCCCAAAACTGATTGCTGTGCACCCCACTTGTTATGCCCTTCCAGCATGACTGTGCATCATTGATAACTACTCTCTGAAAGTGGTTATCTAACCAGTTATCCATCCGTTTTATAGTAGCCCCATCTACTATACTACTATTGTATTTCTATAGTTTATTAATAACTAGCAGAGGGTAAGTCAGGTCTCCCAGGATAACCAAAGCAATGGACACACTTTAATAACCATAGCATTCCCTGGGCAGACTGTTCTTTTTCTAGTATTTAAACAAAGCTGAACTCTAAAAATGTCTTCGCATTGTGGATCCTTCCATACTACCCAGCATTTATGTCTGTAAACCTGCTGTAAACCTGCCATGGTGGTCGACAAGCTCCCCTTTCTGTTTTTGAATTCTGAGCTCCGATGGATGAGGGGATAAATTATAGGCATCAAATCAAATCAGTTGCCCCAACACAAAGTCATCATGAACTCCCAAAGACCAGCTCTTCAAACCAGAACTGCTTTACCTGTTGCCATTTTGGTGGCACTTGCAAATGAGTTATGGTTGTTTTCTGAGTATTAGACAAAAGTTTTTAAACTTGGTAAAGAAGTATCTTTTCCATAATATCACACCCCTGCTTGGTAATAGCCCCTATAGCAGTGATAGACAATAATTTTTGATGGGGGGCCACTCCAAGATTTTGGTAAGTGGTCTAGGGCTGCATTATTCTATGGAGGAGGTGCAGGGTCTGTGACAGAGGTTGGGTGCAGAAGGGAGCTTGGGGTAAGGGACTGGGGTGTAGGAGAGGGTGTAGGGACTGAGAGGGAATTTGGGTGAAGGAAGGGTTGTAATCTGGAGCAGAGGATTGGAACGCAGGATTTGGGATTGGGAATGGGTGAAATAAAGGATTCTGGCCTAGGGGATGGGTGTAGGAGGGGGGTGCAGTGTCTGGGAGGCAGTTGTGATGTGCGGCAGGAAGGGGTAGTGACCTGGGGCAGGTAGCTGGGATGTGGGAGGGGCTGGGGTGCCAGAGGCAGGCTTACCATAGAATCCGCTGGCCAGCACCCCTGAAAGTCCCTGAGGCAAGCTCCCTGTCTGCTAGCAGCCCCAGACCACTCAAAACAGCAGGCTGCTCCCAGTGGCTCTCTGCTCCTGGCACTGTGGGGGATAGGGCAAGACTTGGCACACTGCTTCTGCTCCCAGCACAATTTTTCAGTGCCTATTGGCCAGAAACTGGCTCATAGGAGCTGAGAGGTTATATTGGGAGTGGTAGCAGCATGCAAAGCCTCCTCGCCCTGGTGCCCAGAGCAGAGAGCTGCAGGGAGCACCCCGTCGCTTCTAGTGGCATTGTTCTGTGCCTGAGGTTCCTTTTCTGGGGGTAGCCTATGGGCCTGATCTAGTGGCTTGCCTGCCCCAATCCTATGGTCTATCTTACCATGCCAAATAGCTTTGCTATGGCCTGGTATTATTCAGGGATGACCAGCTGCCATATGGCAATTACAATCTACTTGTCCATGGGTCTGGGGCCCTGCATTCTGGGACATTCCTGTTGTGACTGTGGGATAGCTTTAGCACATCTCCAAAAAAGGAATCTTCTCCATTTTGAATTTCTCTTGCTAGTCAACCCAGGTCTGCAGAACAACCTTTTCCACCTGTCCACACAGGTCTCCCAAGCCCAGAAATGGCACTGCACCAGGCATGCATCTTTTACTCTCGCATGCCTGGTGCCTTTCCTTTGTACTTGTTCACATCCTGGTCCTACTAAAGACCCTCTCGGAGGCAGGCAAAGTCCCAAATTGAATTCATCCAGCTCCGTGTGACAGGGTATTGTTGGGAAGACGCTGGCTGCCAGCAGTTTGAAAATGGCACTGGCCCACCCATAAAGGAGGACAGGGAAGAACCAGACAAATTGTGGATTAAAAAAAAATCTGAATAGCAAGAATAATTGGAAAATATACGCTGTTCTTTACAGTCACTAGAATGAAAGCATAAGGCTAAATTCAGCCTTGGCATCAATGGAATTACATGACGGACATATTTGGCCCACGATCACTACAAGAATAGTCAAATGAATAAAGATCTGAAGCGCATGTAATCACAGTCTTCCTCTTTTAGCCTGATTTGAAGAATAACCACATTTCTTTTTTCTCACTCACTTCTTTTGCATTTGCTTTATTTACCTCTCCTAAAATCTCTGGCGAGGATGCTGGACAATACTTGGACAAAGTCACTAGGCAGACCATTCAGCTACCAAATATGAACACCACTTTTTGATTTACTAAGAAAATCAGGGGCTGTGTCTACTCTAACAGGTTATTTCAAAACTAGCCAATTAGCCCGTCATAAGACGGGATTTTCAGGTTTCTCCTCCACGTTGGTCTTCTCCCCTGAGCCTCTGGTCTACCGCTCCATGTCTCTTTCTCTCTCTCTCCTCCTCCTACTGCCTCCCTCTCTCTCTCTCAGCTTTCCTCTGCCTTCTGCCTCTCTCTCCGTCTCTCTCTTTCTCGTCTCCCCCTCCTGCCTCTCACTCTCTCTCCGCTCTCCCCTGTCTCTGTCGGGGATGCACGCTCATTCAGGTCCCGCCCCCTGGGCATATACATCACCGCCCCGGCCCCCTTCGCCTCCTGCCGTGGTGCTCGGCAGACTTCTGCGCCACTCAGCCGGGCTGCCGCACGGGAGCAAGCGGCGCAAACGGCCTCTCTCTCTCTTCTCCTTCTACTGCCTCGCCCTCTCTCTCTCTCAGCTCTCATCCGCCTCCTGCCTCTCGCTCTGTCTCTCTCTCTTTCTCTTCTCCCCCTTCCGCTTCTCACTCTGTTTCTCTTCTCCTCCTCCTGCTGCGTCTCTCTCTCTCTCTCTCTCGCTGTCCTCCGCCTCCTCCGTTCTCCTCTCTGTCTCCTCCGCGTCCTCTGTGTCTGCTCCACTTTCCTCCTTTTGAATCTGGTGCCCTTTCCTGACGTCAGAGGTGCACACTCATCCAGGCCCCGGCCCCTGGCTGATCCCTCTGGGCGGCACTGTTGCCTCCCGCTGTGGCTCTCCCGTGCCACATGGGGAGCGCAGACCCCAAACGGCCACTTGTGCTGCTTGCTTCTGCGCGGCGGCCCGGCTGAGCGGCGCAGAAGTCAGCCGAGTGCCACGGCGGGAGGCAACAGTGCCACCCAGAGGGAACAGCCAGCGTTTCAGCGTTACAGAGTCACAGACATTGGGCTACTATATATATGATAAGTTATTTCAAAATAATAACTCCAGATATAACTATTTCAAAATAAGCTTATTCCTCTTCACAAGCAGGAGTTATTATTTCAAAATAACCAGCCCATTTTTTCAAAATAACAGGCTTGGTAGTGTGGATGCTCTGCTTGTTATTTCAAAATAAGGGGACTTACTTCAAAATAAATTCCCAGTGTAGACATACCCAGAAGGGCCAGCCTTTACATTCTGTATGGGCCAACCATAATAGGAAATTCTTTAGTCCTCTTCCAGACTTATGTAGTAGTGCCTATAGAGGACTTTGAGCTAGGTCAGGTGCCAGGAATAATCCATTATATTTTCAGGGAATGAAAAATGTTCTGTCCCAGTGAGTGCTTTGTATTTTCAAGTTTCATTTTCACAGAGATCTAGAAATATACTACTTTAAGATATGAAAGTTGAGGTTGCCATTAACATTTAGGGAGAACCAACCAATTTTGGAGAAACAGTTATTGGACCTAACCATGCCTATTACAAGATCAAGAACACATATTCCTGTTCATCCAGAAATATAATTTATGCCATCATGTGCCTATAGTGTCCATCTTCTATGTACATTGGACAAACGTCTCAGACACTTCGCCAAAGAATCAATGCACACAAAACAGACATAAGACTCTCTCACAGAGAGAAAGCTGTTGCTTGCCATTTCAGCCAGACTGACCATTCCCTCAATGACCTTAAAACATGCATATTGCTTCAAACTTTAACTCCAGACTTCAAGGAGACGCTTCAGAATTGTCATTCATGCTTAAATTTGACACTTTATGTATGGGTCTAAACAAAGACTCTAATTATCTCACCCATTACAAAGATAGCTTCCCCAATTTCACCCCTAATGTCTTTACCTCACAGAAACTTCCCCTATTATCACCCCTATGTCATTACCTCACAGACACTAAGCTTCCCCCCCTCACCTGCACTCTGTTCTAAAATTAGATTTGTCAATTTCACATGCGCTCATTTTTTTGATTGTATCACTTTGGTATATATTGTTGTGCCAATTTTCTTCCATATATTGATCTGAGGAAGTGGGTCTGGCCCACGAAAGCTCATCACCTAATAAACCATCTTGTTAGTCTTTAAAGTGCTACATAGTTCTGTCTTTTGTTTCAGCTAGACCAGACTAACACGGCTGCATCTCTATCAGTAGCCATAAGTGTTTCACAATCTAAAGGCCAGCTCTTCAAACCAGAACCCCTTCACCAGTGGCCATTTTGGTGACACTTGCAAATAAGTTGTGGCTGTCTATGTCTTCTTTAGGGCTTTTATCTTTATTTAACCCTAAATAACTCGGAGAGAATGAAAAGCCAGAATTGATCTGGCTGTTTAGTTAATTGAAATGTTAAACGAAAGCTTCTGTTTACATTAAAAGAAAATATATCATGAAAAGCTTTGTCCATCTTAAAAGAATGAGGACAAAGCAGCTGAGATGTGATGGTGGCCATTCGAGAAAGGGGGGCATGAATGCCAGTTTGTGAAGTGCTACTTCTCCTGTCTCAGGAGAGCAGCTGCCAGCTACACTCGAGAAAGAAATCTGAAATCAGACATCTGTATGTGCATTGCATCCACCATGTTTGCTCTGAGGAGAGAGAACCATATGAAGCAAGACAGCAAAGGTGAAATCCAGCAAGACATCCTACTTTATTGCCATGGCAACCCACCCTGATGAAAAGGAGAAAAACAATAAAGCATCTTTAGGGGGAAAAAATCAGTGCTATCTACCAAGAGAATTGAGGGAAGATGCACTTTAAGGAATTGCTTGACATTTTCACCATTTGGTGACTCCTTGAGACAAAGGTACGGCTGCAACTTTTGCAAGCAACAGAGTTAGAACATATTGTATTTATTAAATTATTTAGCAGCTGAATTTGTTTAGCAGCTGATTTCTGATTTATAAGTGAAAGCTGTAGATAAAGACTAGACCTTTTAGTGCCAATGTAGCTGATCAGCATATTATTGTTGCAGTTTTCCTTGATGCCTTTTGACATTTGTCACCATATTGCACTGGATTAAGCTTTCCTCTGTGTGCACATACATGTGCATGTGGTTGCATGCGCACACACACAAAATGTGGTCTGTAGAAAACATATATATATATACATATAGATAATGGAAGAATTTTGTCTAATGCAACTATCTAAATTGGAGTTATTTATTGGGTAAATTAGGCTAGATTCACCCCAGGGTCTATGTATGCTCCTAAGAGTGAAAAGTTTGCTGGGGAGGAGAAGGCAATATACAAAAGTAGCCACAAGTTGTCTTGTACTACTAGAGCAGAAGGGGACCGCTATATGATAAAACAGTGGGCAATTCTAGCTGAATGGGGGGCATAGATTGGCAGAGGCTCCTGCTAAGCAGTTTCTTTGCTGAGCTCTGGTGAGAGTTTGAACTGTTCTCTCCAGAAGGCTCCTGAAAAGGAGCAGCAGCAGTGACACGACATGCCCTTCTCCGAGTTGAAGGAACCTCCTGGTACAGCAGGGGACTTAGTGCCAGACAAAAGTACAATTTATACCTCCCCCAGCTTTAGTGACTCGTATACAATATGCTGTGTTTGTCTAACATACTCCTTTCATTTTCATCTGTTGTGTGCAAACAAACATTTTGGTTTAAAACTTGATTTGCATGGACAACAAATGTTCTCATTTGATACAGTAGTGAGAAAAGCAACCCAATGGTTTTATTAAAAGGCACTATCAGGATTTTTTAACAAAACATTGCTTTTTTTAAAAAAGGTACATACAGTTGATGTTGTTATTATTGTGAGCATTACTACTTTAGCAGAAACAGTACAGTAGCATCTAGAGGCCTGATTTAAAATCAGGGCTCCATTATGCTAGGTGTTATACACAGAATCATAGAACACTAGAACTGAAAGGGACCTCGAGAGGTCACGGAGTTCAGTCCCCTGTTCTCACAGCAGGACCCAGTACTGTCTAGACCATCCCTGATAGATGTCTATCTAACCTGCTCTTAAATATCCCCAGAGATGGAGATTCCACAATCTCCCAAGGTAATTTATTCCAGTGTTTAACCACCTTGACAGTTAGGAAGTTTTTCTCAACTGTCAACCTCAACCTCCCTTGCTGCAGTTTAAGACCAGCTTCTTGTCCTATCCACAGAGGCCAAGGAGAACAATTTTTCTCCCTCCTCCTTGTAACACTCTTTTAGGTACTTGAAAACCACTATCATGTCCCCTCTCAGTCTTCTCTTTTCTAAATTAAACAAGCCCAATTCTTTCAGTCTTCCCTCATAACTCATGTTCTCTAGACCTTTAATCATTCTTGTTGCTCTTCTCTGGATCTTCTCCAATTTCTCCACATCTTTCTTGAAATTTGGTGCCTAGAACTGGACACAACACTCCAATTGAGGCCTAATTAGTGCAGAGTAGAGTGAAAGAATGACTTCCCGTGTCTTGCTCACAACACTCCTGTTAATGCATCCCAGAATCATGTTTGCTTTTAATAATAACAACATACATTTAATAAAATTCAGTCTCTGCCTTTACCCTGTTCATGGACAAAGAGCAGGAGACAATGAGTATTTTTACCTGCATTTTAGCGGTTGGGAACCATGGAACAGATGAGATTAGGCAACTTTACATGCAGAATCAGCCAAGCTGAGAACTGAATCTAGACCTTTAGGCTATGTCTACACTGCAGGCTTTTTGCACAAGAGTGGCTGTTCTTGCGCAAAAACTTGCGGAGTGTCTACACTGCACGTGCATTTTTGCGCAAGTTAATTTACAGTAAGGCATCAGAACAGAGGGCTTCTTGTGCAAGAGTTATTCCTTTCCCCTCAAGGAATAAGCCCTCTTGCGCAAGAGCTCTTGTGCAAGAAGGCAGTGTGGACGGGCAACAGGGGTTTCTTGCACAAGAAACCCCTAGGGCTAAAATGGCCATCAGCGCTTTCTTGTGCAAGAGCGTATCCACACTGCCATGGACACTCTTGCGCAAAAGCACATGAAAGTGTGGACACGCTCTTGTGCAAGACCTTTTGCGCAAGAACTCTTGCGTGAAACAGTTCTTGTGCAAAAAGCCTTCAGTGTAGACGTAGCCTTAGAGTCTCAATCCAGTGCTTTAAATATATGAATCTCTTTTTCAGCAACAGAAATGGGGCACAGTACAATGGCAAAAGACAGATTCCTCAAATTTAAAATACAGCACTGTAGGTAAGCCTTTGGTTCAGCTAGTATGACCCTATAATTTTAATATGAACACTGAAATGTCATATTAATGTCATGTGGTGTGTGTTTATTGCAGAATGGACTCTTCACCCATTTTTTTGCAATCAAAAGCAATAAAGAAGAAGACTCTGAAATTCTTACTTACTCTGAGCAGCATTTTACCAACAAGGCCTCCTGCTGACTTCTAGTGGGGTAGTGCTCTGACTCACACTGGTAGGAGGATCCGGAATAAGTCACGGTATGGCAATGAAATTATTTTAGTTTTTCGCCAGTGCAACTCAGATCAGAATCTAGCTGTGATATCCCCATAAAAAAAAGATCAATTCAATAGGGATATGCAGTCATACTCACTACTGGTTACTGCATGTTTTCTTTTGTCATGATTGGATGGCAGGATACTTATTAGCTTAGCCAGATCAGTTCTGTAGTAAATTTCAGTGGCTCTCAGATTTCTTCACATTTTTACTATAAAAGGAAGCATATGGCCCGTAGTTCCTACCACATTTATCAAGAGCTGTGTCAGGGATTATCACAATACTGTGTTAGTGAGTGGTGTAAAACGGAGTTATGATCACAAGAACTTGCAATAAATTTTGTACTCTCCTGCGCAATAACTCAGTAGCTGGTGTGTGTCACCACGACATTGTGAAAGGTATATATAGGAGCTCAGATGTTAACAGAGAGGCGAATTCTCTTTGAAAACAGCAGCAATACAGTACAAATGTTTGATTAAAAAAGAGACAAAGTGCAGAGGTGACATGTTTGCCTGATACTGAAGAACAGGCTGTTTGGCCTTGTTCAAGGAACAGATCACCCATGGGAAAAAGAGACCTGTATAATACGTTCAAGGTCAGTGAGACCTATGGTGATTCGCTGAGAAAAGGCTAGTGCTTCCTTAAAACAGAATTAAAAGGCAAACTCAAATTTTGCATGAATTAGAAAAAAATACAATAAAAGGAAAAGGTTTCTCCTTGTAATGTGTCCACATCAGTCCCACTAATATTAATGAAATATGTGTCTTCCTGCAATGACTATCAATATTAATGAGTGATGCACATGCCATTAATGTTAATGAGAAACGTGCATGTATACAACTCCCATTAATGTTCAGAGATCCACGTGTGGGTAACCTCCATTAATGGTAATGAGCACTGAACGTACATGTAACTCTCATCAGTGTTCATCAGAGAGCTACGTGCATGTATTACCTATTAGTGTTAATGAGAGATAAACATGCATGTGCGTGAAGCAGCCATTAATGTTAATGAGATGTGTGTAGTTACTGACAAGAGACCATACTTTATCTTGAGCGGTGTAATTTGCCCTTTGTGTTCAGGTTCTAGCATATGTTCTTTAGGAAATGCACTTCTTCATATTAATCAAGCTCAGGCCTTATGAAGGCCTTGTATCTAAGCACCAGGCAAAACTAAAAAAATATATCAAGGTCCAACCTCAAAATGGTGGTACCTCACTCTGTTTCCTACTAATTGGGTGTACTGAAGTCTCTGTTTAAGACTCTGTTTCTGGATAAACCAGTTATTCAAAAGGTGTTTGTATATTGGGACTAAACACACCCAGTCTAGTCTCCTCTGCCAAGGCTCTCCATAGACGTGGTCTACCAAGAACAGTGCTCTGTCTCAGTTTCTGGATCTCCACAGTGGAACCGTCAGCATTTAAGGACAGAGGGACCCCAGGATCATCTAATTGGGCCTCCTGTATATCACAAGCATACCACATTACCCAGTACTCACACACTATACCCAATATCTAAAATTAGACCAAAGTATTAAAACCCACATGAGACTAGACTATTAAATTCTGCAGTTGGGAAACAGGAGGGACCCGTACTTGAGGCCCCCACAAGAGCAGGGAATTGGTTAAGTCCAAATTCCAGTTAATCCTGACAAGAAACCCTCACCCACACACTACAGAAGAAGGTGAATTCTCTCCCCCATTAAGGCCACTGCCAACCTAACCTAAGGGAAAATGATTTCCCAACATCACATATGGTGATCAGTTAGACCCCGATCATGAGTTCATGAACCAGCCAGCCAAGTAGATGAGAAAGGAAAAGTTTTGTGCTATTTCAGAGCTCTGGCCAGGCCCTACCAATGACCCATCTCCAGCCATGACCTTCCCTGATGCATCCAGAGAACGATAAAAAAAAAATCCTGTAGGGTATAACTGTCCTTGTGTATCATGGAGGATAAGGCTTTTATCTGAGGTAGCTAGCTAGTTCCCAGTCCCTTTCAGGTTTTATAGGGTGAATTAAGAGAGGAACTTTAAATTCTGTTCTTAAGTGAACAGGGAGTCAATGGGGAAATTTGCAAAGTGCAAGTGTGATATGTTTGCATTAGCCTTCATTGCTGACGGGGCATGCTGCTTTCTGTTGTTCCTGTCTTTTGGGGGCGAATACACTGCATATGCACTGAGAACTATGCCACACTCCAGTTCACATTATAAAAAAGTCTCTCCAAGCCAGGCCCACTGATGGGGGGGACAAAGGGAGCAACTGCTCCAGGGCCTAGTGATTCAAAAAGGCTCCTGGCTGCTGTCATCACTACTGAGGGAGCAGTGGTGCCTGGAGCTCCAGACCCTTCAAATCACTGTCATAGTGCCAGGCAACATACTCCGGGCGGCTCTGAGAGCTGGCTGCTATGGCCCCGCCCTTTCTGCCTGAGGCCCCACCCCTTCTGGGAGTGCAGAGTTGGGTCCTGTGCCCAACTTGCCATGGGGTTCAGCAAGGCTGTTAGCTCCCCTGCACCCACAAAGCAGCAAACACAAAAAGAGAGGATCACTAACTGCTAAAGCGAAAATCAAATGAAAATGTTGAAAAATAAATTGTTACTAAACTCTCTTTTTTAATTTTAGAAAAGTACATCACACACACACACAGCCTTACAAAAATCCCAAAGCTTCTTTTTTCAAAATGAGGGACTGACGCTGCACTAGTATGCATGCTATGCAGTCATTTATACCTCTGAAAAGTGGATGTAAAATACTATAAATTCAGCATGACAACAGTTCACCCCAGATATAAATGACTACAAAATGAAAAAGGCAGTGGAGAATCAGGTCCAATGTACTTCATAGTAGTATAAGTTCTAGTCTACTTTTGTTCCCCATTTATACTTCATTGCCTTTATGCCATTCTAATTGGTTGTGGAGTGACAGTGTGGCACAGAAGAAAGCCCAGTAGCTAAATGGTCCATATTCATGTAACAAAAGCAACTATTTTGTTCTTTGATATTATCTATATTTGTATCCAGTAAATATTAGGAGAGAAGAAACACCATCTAGAATCTTTATGAGACAGGATCAGCCACAAATCCTGTTCTTAGTCACACTGATGAGAATCAAGAGTAATACCACTGAAAACAATGGAGTAGCTTTATCCATAAAATCTGAGTAGATTAATAAATAATAATAAAAATAAATAATAATAATAGTAGTAAGAAGAAAAAGAAGGACGACTCAGGAATGAACAGTATCTTTTTCTATGTAATGATCTCTTTCTTGGTTGTACTACCCTGTCATATAAGCCAGTCTTTCATAATGACTTTTTTCCATTGTAAGAACACCACATAGGAAACAGGGGCAGTAACTGAGCAGGGCAAACGTAAAATGAAAAATAAGAAGTGAACTTTTGGAGGTTCATGCCTTCAAACCCCAAAATAAGGAATTCCACATGGCATAGTGCTTCAAACCAGCAGCAGACCAAGAGCTAACAAAGGCCTATCACAAAATAGGCTCAATTTCTATTTCCAAGCATGTCAACTTTGTTTTCATACTTGCAACTCTAGGGATCATCAGGGTAATCAAGTGCTCCTCATTTTAAATGGGGGTGGGGGAAAGGGGAGTAATATTTGCATATCCTACTCCCATCTTTCTGCTGGTGATATTGCAGCAAGACCAGCAGCACGAATGAACCAACAATAAAAATAGGTTGTTTAATCATTAAAGTAAAGGAATAAAGATGAAAATATAAGAACATTTCCATTAATACTATCAACACGTGTGAACTAAGCTAGTGGCTTTCCACCAGTTTTTAACTGCACAAGTGATTTTCCAGATCACAAATGTTCCCAGGGCAATCACAATTGGCATAGATATTTTGGCCTTGGAAAGGGTTCAGAAAAGGGCAACTAAAATGATTAGGGGTTTGGAACAGGTCCCTTATGAAGAGAGGCTAAAGCAACTGGGACTTTTCAGTTTAGAAAAGAGGAGACTAAGGGGGAATATGATAGAGGTATATAAAATCATGAGTGGTATGGAGAGGGTGAATAAAGAACAGTTTTTTATTAGTTCCCATAATAGAAGAACTAGAGGACACCAAATGAAATTAATGGGTAGCAAGTTTAAAACTAATAAAAGAAAGTTCTTCTTCACACAGCGCATAGTCAACCTGTGGAACTCCTTGCCAGAGGAGGCTATGAAGGCTAGGACTATAACAGAGTTTAAAGAGAAGCTAGATAATTCTTATGGCATAAATGATCACACTGCAGAGGTAGACGCTGAAATGATGCAGAATGTAATCCCATGAAAAGCCAAAGGCTGGTGAAAAACTGCAGTCTTGAGGCAAAGCTTCCACCGTATCATGGATGCTCACCTCTCACAGAACGACCCTCTCAATCTGCCCCATTGCCTGTATGAGGAAATCCCATCTACTGTGGCCATTGAAACAGAATTCCACTACTTCTGCTGTAACTTCCCGTCTCTTGAACCCTTCTGGAAATAAAGATACTTTAGTCGGGGTGTTGGTGGGAGTCGATGTGAGACAATGCTGCTGACAGTGTCTGTATTAACTTACATGACAAAATAAGTCTTTGTGGGTTTCATATAGGCTAGTGCCATGGACAGCATGTGCCTGCATGTCCCAAGCCCCAGAGCCCCAAGCATGCATCAAGAGACTGACACAGGACTGGACAGGGGGTACTGTTCCCTAGAAGCTGTGTGCTTCTGTGAGAATCTCAGGAGAGATTCAAATGCCACTCAGGTAATTAGAAGAGCGCCCACAGCTAGGTTTTGCATTTCTATTGGTGGGGCACATTTGCACATGCCTCAGGGCACATAAAAATATATTCTGCATATGGATGGAAAAAAATCCTCACGTGGATGGAAAAGATTAGAAGGAACATTTTTTTTGGGGGGGTGGGGGGGGGGGGTGGAATTCCCACATCAGACACAATCACAACTCCTTTCAACAGAATTCATAACTCTGGTCAATAGCAATAATTTCTTACTCCCATTGACCACTTTACCCTTTCTTCCAGGACAGACCGGAGAGGAGCATAACTGAACACAACTCAGAGCAGCATTCATTTCTACTCAGATTCCTGCACTTTCAGGAGGGAGGCATTCCTGAGAGCCTCCAGAAAGAGCATACCACGGAGATCAGTATATCTGTATTAACATTGGAATTGCTCCATACTACAAAATATAATACAACATAACAGGCTCCAGAGGAGCCACTATGGTCTGTTGAGTAAAATATGCCCTTTACGAATTGTTCCAATGCATATTTACATGATAGGCTGAAAATACAGAGTTGGTCTACGAATAAATACTGCTGTAAGCTTCAAAGCTGTTACAGTCTATTGAGCAAATAATAAAAAGCAACAGAATTACAATTCTTTCTTTCTTTCTTTCTTTCTTTCTTTTAGTCAAGATATTATATATGCTATATACATAATGATATACATATTCACTCACATCAGTTCTTTCCAGTCCCTGGATTGATTAGAATCATCCCAGAAATTCATCCTGCTGCTAAACACAAACATTTTTCTACTGGGGTTTTAAGTAATAGTCTTAACACTATTTCAACATAATTTGGGGATTTGGCAGGGTGTGAGTGTGTGTGGGAGAGTGGCAGAAGGGAGGAGTTTTTTGGCCAAATGGGACCAATTGAAATTTTCACATATATTTTTCTGATGCATTATTTTAATGTCTCCCTTATTTTGTCTTTTTCTTTTTTGTTTTACAATGGTTACTCTTTCCTAAAATAATAATAAAAGGTGCCCCTTTCATAATACAGCATTTAATGACAGATAAAAAAAAATCTTGATCTATGCTCACAGTCAAACTCAGTATTCATTTTATTTCATCCTTTAACTTCAAAGGGCTTTCAGAGAATGAAACTAATCACAAGTTTGATGCTCTTACGCTGTGCAATACAATAAATTAAGAATCTCACAAAAATTGATTGCTACCACCAGCAGTTTGTTGTCTAATGATCCAGGACCAAACTATTTGTTGTTAATCTTCTAACAGACTAGGAACAACTAAATTCATGAGACCATACTCTGTTCTCTTTTGCATCCTGTTCTCTTCTGCATTTGTGCAAATCCAAAATAATTCCATTTGTCTCTATGGAATTACTTTGATTTTATTCTCTTGTAGCTGTGAATGGAATTTAGCTCACTGAGGTTATTTTAATGGGAAACATGCTCATTGGTTTCCAACACAAGGAGGTATTAAAAAAAGAAGTAATTATTCCTTGAACCAACTGCAGTAGACTATAGATTAGTCAAATTTAATATTAATATCTAGAGCTGAGTAAATCTAATGAATGCTTTTAAAAAAATGCCGCATAACTCTTCCATTCCAAACTGCATTATTTCATGGCTCTGAAATCTTGCTTTCCTGAAGACATTTTAGGCAATAGTTATTTTTCCCAGTGAATCTGGTGAAAATGCAAAAGCCACTTTCATGTAAGAGGGCATGATTGTGACATTCAGAGAAGAAACATGAATGGTTTAGTGACTATGTTTGAAAAGTTTTATTAAGGGGAAGGGAGAGTCCTGGAGAGAGAGAAAAATCATTTTACTTACATACATTTTCAGCACAGACAGACACAGACATATTCCTTTTGTGACAGGGGAGAAGGCTGCAAATATAGATGATGGTGGTGGTGGTAGTGGAGGAGGACAGGGAACAAAATGTTAAGGTTTTGCTTTGGATAAGGAATGTGGTTTCTGATATTATACTTAAATGCAAACAATATGGAAGTGTATTTAGCTATGATCTAAGACCAGACATAAGGAACACAATAATGGTGCATCTTAATAGGTGTAGTCTGCATACACTTGGGTAACCCAACCAAGTGTTCCATCAGGAAGGCTAAGAGCATAGATACATACACCTGTGGTACAAAGTTACAGATCAGATAAACCTCCTGGCCTGGTCTCCAACTAGCTATGAAAGTTTCATAATTACAGGCAATTGAAACCATCATGCTAGGGAGTGTTAATACAACTGCAAAGAAAAATAAATAGAAAGAGACTATCAAGGATTATGAAAAGATGATGCAAAGCATGTGAGGATTAATTAGTCGGGGTTAACATAAGGGGTTTAACATAAGGAACATGGAAGGATCTTGGCTAATTAAGGACAAATATGTCTATATCACATACAAACCTTGTACTTTTGCTAGCATAGACTTTCACAAGCCTTCTCTTTCAAACCTTAATTTCCATTTCCTTGTGATGTCTTCTTATGGGGAACACCAACCAGCCTTCCCCTCCCATCTAGTATTTTTAATAGATAAGAGGCCTATTCCCTTGGAGATAAGAAAAGAAGCTTAAAGAAAAAGAAGTAAAAATGACTTTGTGGGCTCTTGTAAAGATTTGGAGTAGATTCAGCCAGTCATGGATCCTGAAAAAATGCTATAGGAAAAAAAAACACCCTGTTGATTATTGCCAGACCAACACTTCAAAAATTATTATCAAAGCCCTCGCTCAACCATAATGTAAACTTGAGGTTTTTTTCCAAAAGGAGTAATATATGTGTGGTTCTTTCTATTTCACTTTTGGATTTTATATCTTTAGACTACACTTATGCTTCTTTTTTCCAGGTTATCTCCAGAACCATTAAGATGAGATTGAAGGTTGATATTCAGAGAATTAAAAAAGAATGCCCCAGACCAATGTTCCCTCTAGTTTTTTTCCATTCCCTGGGCAGAATAAATTTTGTTATGTGCACCATGTCATTTATGGATGTGCACCACTAGTACAAACACATACTTCCGGCTGTAGGTGCTCTGCTAATCAGGTGGGCAGCATTTGAATCTCTTCTGAGTGGTTGCTCAAGTGCTCAGATTACAGGGAACACTGCGAGACCCACCAATTGTTTGCTGATGTGAGAATAAAAATAACAATCAGGAAGCTGAACTTTCATACAAGTTTTTGTGAACTTAAAATAAGGCCAAATTTTGAGTGATTTTAATTTCACATCGTATATTTCATAGCACTGATGACATAGCTTCTGCAAATCACATGATGTATTATACTGGGATTTGTAAAATATGCAATGGTTCTTATATGGAAAGAAATATGTCTAGTATTTAAAAGAATACTAATATTGAAAAGAACACTCAACCAGCTGTTGTGATTGACTATCACTGGGACTTGCACAAGTTCTTAAGCAGAAATTATTCAATATCTCTTGGGTTTCTATCTAGTAGGAGGATATGGTTGTTAGGTTCTGACACAGTAAAATTTTTAAAATGCTATATAAAAATGCTTAAAGGAACATCTTGGGGAATTTTATTTCAATAAAGTGTTACTTGCATTGAGATGATATGGCATGTGATATTGACACAATTATCCTTACAGATAGGAAATTGAATACTTTTTCTTTTCTACGGCAAGTATATGTGATCTGTCAGGTGCTAGGAATTCAGTGTGCTTATAAAAAAAAAGTGTATGCTCATAGTAACATACTATAGCTAAGTGACTTCTTCAAGCTACACAGAGAGACAGAGCTAGCAGTAGAATTCAAGAGTTCCTGGCTTCTAATTATCTGCTTGGTCCATTAGGTCACAGTGCCACTCAACATTCAAAATGGGTTGAAGTCTTTCTCCTACAGACTGCAGTGCCATATATCACTTAGAAGCCCACAGCACAAGGAGACTTACTGAGCTAACCCAAGAGAGCCCATAGACAGCTGGCGATGTGAATACAAGCTTCTGGTTACGGAAGGCAGAAGCAAACATAGGACAATATGGAGGTATGGTGAGATGCACACCCAAACTTGTGCACAGCTTTGCTGTCCATGGAAAGGTGGGACCACAGAAGTTGCAGTTATTAGAATTACTTGTATATAATTGGACAGGCCTGCCTAGGTATCCAGCTGTAGTTATACAGACACATTTACTAGTCCATTACTTATAGCACAACCCGGTGTGGATCAATGGTTGACAATGATGAAAAAATTCCAAAAATCTGGAGGGAGAATAACAATTTTGGACAGTTTGGAAGTTCCATGTTCTGAAGCTATTTGGTATGGTGCCTGAGGAATGCTGCCATCCTTAGCCAATACCACTGGAACATTGTGATTCCTGACAAAGGCTTCCTGAATATTTACCACTCAATGGATCCCCATTAAACAGAACTTACCCCCATACTGTCTTGATTAACTAGCAGTCACTACAGTTCATTGTCATCCGTTTCCAGGGAGATACCCCAGTAAAGCTGACATCACTGTTCAGCAAACCCCAATTATGCAGAGTGCACAATGATAATTTACATTTACATAGACTGTTCATCCTAACGAGCTTTAAAGATTATACGGGGTTCAGATACCTCTGCAATGAGTACATTATAAATGCCTTGATGAACTGCAACAGCCAAACGCAGGGCAGCAGCCAATTGGAATACCTGTTGCTGCATCACATTGTGAGTGGTGGGGTTAAAGTTCCTCTAGGCCAAATCATTACAAAACAGATCAGGGCTCTTCAATATCCTTTGAGAGGAAAAAACCAGGGTTTCAGCTTTTAGGTCTAGTCAGAAAAATCAACATTGTATGAAACTAAATTTATCTAACGTGAGGAAGACAGACAAGACATCCCTTACTAGATTTGAACCTGTATGTCCTGGCAGATTAAATATGTAAACTCTGATGTTTATATTACTAAACTATCTCTCATGGCACCTGAAAGCCCCATTACTACTCTGTGTTCCTTGTCTTGTTTTACTGTTTATATGCTTCATCTCCAGACAATATTTCTACCAAAACAACACACTTTCTCTTAGTCCTTCCCAATTTCAAACCCAGACCACATTCATCTCCTTCCAGGTTCTATGGAAGGTAGGGGAATTATGACACTAGACATCTACAATTCACTCAATTCTCACTCAATTTGCGCCACAGTTAACATGAAGTATGTGATTTGTGGACACTGCATGTGCATGGTATGGCATCCTGCTTGATTCAGCTATAAATCAACAACTACCTCGTATTGTCTAATGTCTCCCTCCAAAGCTGACTTAAGGGTATGTCTACACTACAGGACAAGGTCAAATTAAAGTACGCAACTTCAGCTACATTAATTGCGTACCTAAAGTTGAAGTAGTTTAACTCAATTTTTGGTACTATCCACACTGCAAGAAATAGAAGGGAGAACGCTCATGGAAGCAGGACTACCAGCATGGACCAGAGTGCCCCCTCTCAATTCGAATTAGCTGTGTTAACTAGACCTGCTCATTTGAACCCTGGAAGATCGACAGCAGCAGCTTTGATCTTCCCTGTAGTGTAGACATACCCTTAGTGGGCACACTAATGCTTACTAAGTAACTATTCAGATAACTGGTCCAGACATCTTGTTTGTGGTGATCTGTCCATCCCATTTAGCTCCTTCAACAAGGAGAAATACCAATAAATCAAGGTTCAGTTCTCAAGTCAATAAAAATTGAAAGCAGCACACAAGCCAAGTCTAATTATGCAGAAATCATTAGCTGCTGCTCTTACCCAGACAGCCTTCCTTTTGATTACTCTGGATTAATCAAAAGGATTCAGTGAGGTAATGCCATCTTACAGGTGGAAACACTGAGGCACTCATGATATGTCTACACTACAAAAAAAAAAATCATTCATAGCAGCAAGTCTAAGAGTCTGAGCCTATAGATTTGTGCATGTGCTACAGCGTGTAGATGTTTGGACTTGGGATGGATTTTGGGATCTGAAACCCAGCAAAAATGTGGGTCTCAGAGCCCGAGATCCAGTTCAAGTGGGAACATCTATGCTGCCATTTTTAGTTTTGTAGCATGAACACAAATTTGTTCTGCAAGTCCTGTACTATACCCTCTTTTGCAAGCTCTGCAAGTTTGAGTCTATAGACCTAGACTCTGACACTGCTGCAGGGGTTCTTGTTTGGATTTTTTGTAGTGTTGATAGATCCAAAAAGATTATGTAATTTGTTTGGGTTGTCCTGTGGCCTACTAGATTAGGCATGGGCCCAAGCAGCAAAATTAGTGTTTAATTTTTCAGAAGTACTGACTACCTGTGACTTTCACTTACTTCAGTTGGACTAATTCTAGACTATGTGCATGTGAGGGTTTAAAGGGTTATTTATTTAGACATTTATTTATTTTCATTCTCTCATAACTCAAAATCAGATTTAGAGATTTGGATCAAACTTCTAAACATAAAAAAATCACTTTTGGGCAGAGACCCTGTTCAGGAATGTATTTAAGCACCTCCTTGTTTTCTCTAGTATTTAAGCATTTGGTTAAAGTTACGCAAGTACTTATGTGTTGTTCCTGAACAGACATGCTTTTCTGAATCAAAGTCTAAGCACTGAAAAAATTCATTCCCAAAGGTGAATGTTTTGGAAGGTTATGGTCTGTGGAAACAGCAGATTATAAGGTTATGTTTAGCAATTGCTGTTGGTAAAAGCCAAAATAAAGAATCACTTCACCCACCCACTGAAATGGAGCCGCCTGTGGGGAGTAATATGCCAATACTTTAGTGCAAAAGTTAAGACAGAAATGAAACAGTATGCCACAATCCAAAGAGAGTGTTTGCCAGTGGAGTTATTAAACATGACATTTACTCTCCTGTTGGAAGGTAACATTGATAGAACACTTTGTTTCCAAAGAGTTAGGTTTGCAGAAGCTGGAATTTCTTTAAAAAGATTTAGAGCATCAGTGCTAATGGTAATGTCATAGACCAGTATCCTTATCTAGAATCAGAAGACAAGCAAGAGAGACATCATCTTTCTAAATCTTCTTGGGGGACAATGCAGTTGCTGTTAAAGGAACAATTAAAGGAAATGACCACTTGAAAGGGGGACTTTCATTTATCTCTTCTTATTTTTAAGTGACCAATGATGATACACAATAAGCATTCTTGTTGTGGCTGGCAACGGTGCTTTAAATACATTTCCCTTTCTTTTCCTGAAACACATAATTATCTCTTCATAATTAAGACTGAAATCAGTTTCCCATTAAACTCTGATTTCACTCCCCTCCAAATTTCCACCAAACTATTTGTATGAAATCTCACCTGCCCCTTTCTTTGACTGGTTAGATGTTTTGGGGTTATTTAGTGTCCTTTCATTAAAGAATGACAAATCAATAAAAATTGTAAGCAGCACACAAGCCAAAAGTGCTGTGTGCTATTCTCATTTTTATATGTATTTATTTTTAAAAAAACCTTCTTTTAAAATGAATGAAATGTGTTATTATTATAATGATTTCATCACTACTGCCTTTTCTTTCTTTAAGCCCAAAGAAAATACCCAATTTTTCGCAATCTATGTACTCTCTAAAGCATAATACATACTTTCCCCATGTGAATACTCAGAATGAAACACTCTGCAGTAGTTTGAACGTCTAATTATGCAGAAATCATTAGCTGCTGCTCTTACCCAGCCAATTCTTATACACACTTTGGCCTCAAGGTGGCAACATTGAATAATATTCAACAAAAAGACATTCCACATACTGAGGCCTTTAATTAAAATTTTATATTTTAAAATGAATATCCATTTTCCTCACTTATTCACAATGTGATTAGAAGGAAATGGCATCGGGGTGTCAGACTTTGTTTCAAATAACCTTGAGTGCACAGAGTATGCAAAATTATTTGCAAATTGAAATATAAGCAAATACTTATGTATAAACATGTATACATAAGCTAAACTCCCTTCCTCTTCAATGTAAAATAATTTTTAAATGTAAAATACAGTGTTTCTTTCACATAGAATTTACATCAATAGGTGTGCTTAAATAGTTCTTTTGAAGGAAATCTTGCTCTCGTATTATTTCCGCTGTATTCAGTAAATGTTGTGTTTTAGAATGTGATGCATTAATCAAGTAATAGGACATGGCATTCAGTGTATTGTGCTAGATATTGATACAACTTGGGTACATTTCAGAGCAGCAGGTGAAGCTCAGTATTTCTAGTACATCCAGAAAGGGCTGATAATCAGCACAGTAACATAATCTGGAGTGCTTTAGAGCAGCTATAGAGACAATATGAGCTTTATTTATTATTTAAACATTCTTAGTTTAATTCTTTTAAAGTTTGGTTTTATTTTCACTTTGCTCCTAAAAGGAACTCTTTTTCAAAAAATAAATATAGTAGATAGATAGGCATCTGTTCCTTTGGATGCATGGATCTATACTGAAGGGGAGTATCTATCGGTGATTTCCAAGGTATTGAGAGATTTTTCTCATTGTTGTAAAAATCAGTTTCAGGATCTCTCAGTGTTCCCTATTCTTGTCATTACACACAGGGTATGACATTCAGAATCAAAATGGTAATATCCTTTACACAGCATTGGCGAGGTCACATTGGCAGCACTGTGAGCAGTTTATGCTTCTGTGCTATAAAAAGCATTTTGCTAGATTTGAAAGGATCTAAACTAGGGCAGCAAAAATGTTCACAAGATTTAGAACATAGCTACTGTATTGAAAGAAATGTAAAAAACTCCCAACCCTGAATACGTCCCACCCAGAGAAAAGATGACGTGATAACAGTATCTGAGTACTTGCAAAGAATCAACAGAAAGGAGAAGGGGACTGGAGGCTGGTGTGGGAGGATTGGCAGCAGTGTAGTGAATGAAAGTACAAGTAGCAGTACTGGCTAAAATTATAGAGGGGAATAATGTAGACTAAATAGTACAAAACGTGAGATTAGGCCAAGGAAGTACTCTGACAAAACGGCTCATGGACTTTATATCATTAGAAGTATTGAAGGCAAAGCCAGATCACACCAGCCTTCTTTACTATCCTACCTATATTCAAAGGGTTGGACTAAAACACCCAAGAGGTCCTTCCCAGCTTTGATATTAGGGATCAGATCACCCCCGCCCATGAAAATTTCTCAAGGATGCACAGTTTCCCTTAGAACATTCTGATATGGATGAGGAACAGGCAGGGGGTTTGCCCAACACCACGAATTCTCTGGTGACACCCCGGAGGCACAAGGTTATCTGTGCGACTGTGTCCTGTGCCCCACACCAGCTTCCGGTCCCCCAACCACAACTTTGGCACTCTGCTGCCTGCAGCTACCAAGAAATCTCTTGTGAATTATGCTACATGAGAAAACGTTTATGTAAATAAATTGCAAACGAGAGGCAAAGAAAAATGAGGAAGACCTGTGGCCATAAAAATTAATAGAGTTGAGAAAGGAGCACATGATAAATCAGTTGTTCAGAAAAGTAACCTAGGAAAGGTCATTTCTGGTTTAGCTGGCCAACATTTTACTGTATACCCAACCCTGAGCAAGGGATAACAGTCAATTAAAACTTGCTATTATGGCATAGTTACTGGCCATTGAATAGAGAGGAAAGTAGAACTAAGGCTCTGGTCATTCACATGCCTATTCCCATCTCTCCCCACTCACCTGTTCAACATGGAGAGAAAATAATTAAATAAAAATCCTGCATCCTAAGACCAACACTTGGTAGGATGTTCTTACTGCCCTGCACGGGTGCATAACAGGAGTCACAATCTAGTCCCAAAAAACTAGCAAAGAGTCATACATTCACAGAGTTTCAAATGCTTTTTGGGGGGAATGGGAGGAGAGCCAAGTTCTAGACTAAAATTTTGATTTTTTATTAAATGCACTTTATGATTTTGAAAGCAGATAGTCATGAAACTAGGCCTATTGTGCTTGGCATGTCTATTAAAACTCACTCTTTTGAGTCACTCACAAAAGAGCACAGGTATCAGAGAATGAAAAAAAAAAAAAGATTATTTCCAGCACTGAGCTGGCAATTGAATAACTCTTATAGAGAACTGACAAAGGTGCAATATAAACGACAACATCACAAGCTAAAAGGTTGGGAGAGCAAAATTAGCATAACGACAGCCTCATTCACTTCAATCTTCCTGTTCTAAAAGTAATAATAATATTAAGAACGCTAACAAATGAGTTGCCATTCAGTATCATACCAGACTCTTCACAGAGGCAAATTTGATATCAGTATTCTATTGTAACAGTGTGCAAGCGGCTCCTACTAGCCTGGAATTGTTAGGCTTCTCAAAACATAGCTGCAAGAAAAGATAAAATGTGTGAATAAGCTGTGTGTTATGGCCCCTGTGTAAGAGTCTTCAACAAGAGAAGTTAAAATTATGTAAATGCGGACAATTAAGACATAGACATGAAAATCATAGATAATAGATAAACTAAGAGTTGTGCCAAATTTGTTTCTTCATCTTGCAGTGAAGGTGAACATGACCTATCCTTCTCAGATCTGGTGGGATTTCACTTTGGAGACCTACATCTGCAGATCAAAGGTATGGGGCATAATCCTTGGCTATACCAAGCTTATGGTTGATTCTTTGAAGGAGGGAGGTGAAGGTGGCTCTAAGATATCTTTTCTCTTTCCCTAATCCTGAGTCAGTATAAGCATCTCTCAGTCTCTAGCATGCTCCAGAGAGGGCACAGAATGGCCACAATTTATGCCTACTCCAAAATCCTCTATGAAACCTTCTCCCTGGGGAGGATCTGCGGAAAACTGCACTCCAGCTCTGTAACCTCTTTCCCCTTAAATGTCTCTCTTCTTCACTGATCTAGTCCTGATCTGACCCCTGTGGCCCAGTCAGGGATGTCTTAAAGTCATCTATGTTAGCTTTATCCCAGTCAGGAATCGCCCTCCTTCCCCATGCTGATTACCCCTTAAGGGCAGCTTTAAAGTCACTTCATAGCACTCTAGCAGTGAAAAGAAACCTTAGCAGTAGTATTGATCTGGCTCACAAATTTTACTTAAATTACTTTATTTAAACTATCTAATCCTTCTTGAACCAAATATCCTATGCCCTATAATATGACATAGTGGATTAGAAGACAGCATCTTGCATAGCATTTAGTGTTAGGCATAATTTAATAGTGGATGTTAATCAGTGGTGTAAGGAGAATCCACTTCTTACTGTACAGGTCAGGAGATACCAGCTATTGGGGAGACAACATGTCCTCCTCACATGACCCTCCACATGATTCCTACCCACCCCTAGCCCGCGTACTTTCCCCCATCCTCTCTCCATGATCCACTCCCCTTACCTGGAGAGGAGGGGCTCTGTCCTCCTCTCACTGAGTCAGAGACTTTGGAACTGCAGCGACGAAAGGCACAGAATGGGGGCAGGGAGTGGCAGCTCCTCCAGCTCGGTTGTACTGCCCCCAATGGGGTTGCTCTACAGCACGGACCCACTCTGAGAGAGCTGCTAATTAATGGGCCACTCCGGTTTGTTTACTTACCGGCTCTGTAGCCAAGGATCCTTGTGGCCCCCATTGGCAGCGGTTTGCTGTTTGCCACCAATGTGAGCCGAGGGAAGCAGTGGCCTGGGTCACGCCGCTTCCCGCAGCTCCCTTTGACTGCAAATGGTGAACCAGAGGGAGCAGCGAAGCTCCATGACTGCAGAGCTGGTAAGTAAACAAACCAGAGTGGCCCATTAGCAGCTCTCTCAGAGTGGGTCCGTGGACCAATTTGAGGAACACTGCTCTACAGACAGAGGAGACCCTGTGTGGAAAGTCTAGGGGTGGTTCAGCCCTCACCCTACCATGCTGCTAAAACTATTGTATTCTGGTTGCCAGTGAAGAACCACCAAATCCTGTGATCCTTGCTAAGGTCAACTTAGAACAGCTGCCTTAAAGCTTGTATTTTACTGAGCAAGTCCAGGAGTTCTCACAGCCAACAAAACCTACATGGTGATACAGAAGTTCAATCAGTCCAGTTCAATGGTGGCAGAACCTAGGCCTTGATGATGGAAAGTTCCCTTTGTTAAGGGAAACCAATGGAGGTCCAGCAGAGTCCTAAAAATGTGTGATATTGAGTGGGAAGGAGATGTGGCTAGAAAGGGGGGTGAAGACTGATTCAGCATATCCATGCTGTGAGCTTTGCTGGTGATATTCCTGTGGTATAACTTAAAGCTGCCTTATCCTGGCGGGCCTCCCTTCTTCCTTTTCACTTGAGTGTGGTGATCTTTGCTTACATAAGGTGATACATATCTGGCCCAATATCTAAAAGCATTCACCTAACTCCTACACAAAAAGAAGGACCATCGTGTGTACTGTAGCCATGGGAGGCTTTCAAAAGTAAGTCTTGGCCTTGAGAATAACTCTATTCTTTGTTACCTAACAGGTAATCTCTGTAATCATAAATAAATCATATTTTATCAGAACTACTCCTTTGAAGAGTGTCATGTTCATTCTTGTTTTGTCTAGCAAACCAGCAGTGTGCTGGCCCACCTCTGAGCAGAGAGTTAGCCCAGAAGGAGCACAGACTCCATTTGTTTGTGAGGACTCCCTGCTAGATTTATTGCAGGCAAAAGCATGTTACTAGGGATTTGGGTTTGTTTACTCTGCAGAAGAGAAGAGTGAGGGAGGAATTGATAGCAGCCTTCAACTTTCTGAAGGGAGGTTCCAAAGAGGATGGAGAGAGGCTGTCCTCAGTAGTGATGGATGGCAGAACAAGGAGCAATGGTCTCAAGTTACAGTGGGGGAGGTCTACATTGGATATTAGGAAAAACTATTTCACTCGGATGGTGCTGAAGTACTGGAATGGGTTACCTAGGGAGGTGGTGGAATCTCCATCCCTAGAGATTTTTAAGTCTCGGCTTGACAAAGCCCTGAGTGGGTTGATTTAGTTGGGATTGGTCCTGCCTTGGGCAGGGGGCTGGATTTGATGCTCTCCTGAGGTCTCTTCCAGCTCTATGATTCTATGATTCTAAGTGCTACAGGCATGCTAATGCATGTATGTCCATGACAATGGACCAGCTCAGTCAGCAAAGGGACTTTCTGCTGCCTCTTAGACCAGACAGAGATTTCTTCTATACACTAATTCAAACAAGTGACCACATTAGAAGGGCAATAAGTAAGTTATCATCCTACATCTTGTAGCTACTGGTTCAAACAAAACATCTCCATCCATTGTCCTGCCACGCTGATCTTATCTTATGGGCAGACTAGTGAATGGGCCACAAGATTGCTGTAACCATGATGGTCTCCAAGAATAGGCTAGTTCTGCTAACTGTGCTCATGTACCTAGAATTTGCAAAGTGTGCCGACTAAACCATAGCAGTGCTTTGATTGGAGGCAGAGGGAGCACACAGATCTTATAATCATTGTGTGCAATCAGAACGCACCTCATGTCACATGAGTAATACCTGTAGGGAAAAAAAGACACTGATGGAAACCAGCAGAATGTGGCAACCCTGTGCATGAGCAATGGTAAACTAAATGTCTCGTGGACTGCACATAAAAACCCTGATGTGGCACTTCACACACAGGTTGCCCACCACTGGGCCAGCGTGTCCCTGTACTAGCTTCAGGAACTGTGTTTATATCATATTATATATGTTCGGGTTTACTCATACTAGCTTCCTGTAATGTGTTTATGTGAACACTGAGTGCTTAGTATGTCTTAGTAAAAAGCTCACTGGAGTTGCTAAAACTCTAGGGATGCGTCTAGACTGGCATGATTTTGCGCAAAAGCAGGCGCTTTTGCGCAAAATCTTGCCGCCTGTCTACACTGGCCGCTTGTATTTGCGCAAGAACACTGACTTTGTAATGTACAAAATCAGTGGTTCTTGCGCAAATCTCCGACGCTCATTAGGGATAAGCCCTCTTGCGCAAGTATTCTTGCTCAAGAGGGCCAGTGTAGACAGCCACGTTTATTTCTTGCAAAGAAAGCCCGATGGCTAAAATGGCCATCAGAGCTTTCTTGCGCAAGAGAGCATCTACACTGGGCACGGATGCTTTTGCGCAAAAGCAAATCTTTTGCGCAATGGCACATGCCAGTATAGACGCTCTCTTGTGCAAATACTTTTAACGGAAAAACTTTTCCGTTAAAAGTATTTGCGCAAAATCTTGCCAATCTAGACGCAGCCTAGCACTCCTAAGTTCATATACGAGACAGTGAACTTGTTTGCATTATGACTTGTGCTACGAGTCTGACTTTGTTTCAGACCTCAGGACTTGCAGCAGCTTCTCTCTTTCTATTCCATTCTCTGAAAAAGCTGGATGTCAGAAAGTGGAGAAAAAGATTCACACTCAATCTGAGGGAATCTTCAATGAATGGCTATGGCAGAAGAAATGTGTTCTTCAGAAATTCACTTGCCAATATCATCAAGACTGGATTTTAAAACTGTGTGAATTGACAGTAAGAAAATGCATATGACAAGACATCTATTGGAAAACTTAGGGGAGCTAGGAAGTGACCCTTATTCCTCCATTATCGATAAGGCAGCCATGGGAAATGTCCCATCATTAAGCTGAAATAATACAAGAGTGTGTATCTTGGTTTCTGTTCACACCCTCTGAAAAGAAATATTTATTGCAATTGGAAGTTAGATTTAGAAGGGAATAAGTAATCAGAGACAAAATAATAGTAGTCAAACATCCTGATATGTGACTAGGATCCAGCAGTGCAACTAAGCCATAGCTCCAAACCCAGGATTTATACTAGTTTTATTTAACTTGTCTCCTACCAATAACCCTTATAGTGATAGTATATCTAGGAGAAGCTTTAAGAAAGATTAGAAAGATAATCCTTTCATGCTGGGAGCTGCATTTCTCCGCTTAAATGTCCATTGCTAGCAATGAAAACACTGGCAGAACTGAGAGAAAGAAGATATCAGTGGAGTGCCGAAGCTGAGTGCTTTCTAGAGTCAGTTTAAATTATCAGTTAACAGATTGCTACTACACTTCTCTCTTTCAGAGAAAATATATGATGTATATTATATCAGCACCATTTGTTAATGAAGTTTCATTAACACAGACAACATCATATTAATTGAAGCTGCATATTTAATTTTTTTCTGAGGAGAAACTGTCTGAAAATTAGCACTGAAATCTCTTTTATTTCCCATTGAAGAGGAATACATTTTGAAACATATAGCTGAATTTTCCTTCAACCCCATTTGCAATGACAGATCAAGGAGATTTTCATTGTTTAAAGGACTGCCACCAGTTGTCTCTCTCTCTCTGACTTTTTAGAGGACAAACATATGGATAAAAATTGAACACAATTGCTGCAATCAGCTGTGCAAACAATAGTCTATGACCTGATCAACTTTGTTAAGTAGAAATATATATCCTCTTTACATGATACATTAAACAACTGGTTGTGAGTGAAAAGTATGGGCCTGAGTCTCTTCTCATTTACACTTGCATAAATAGGGAGTAACTTCAGTATTAACAGTGGTGTCTCACTATTCTAAATGTGCGGGAAGTTAGATCATATTCAAGCTTAGTCTTATGTACAATGTAATCGATATATCGAGATAGACAGGTACATAGCAGTGACTCCGTTTGCTGGATTTTCTTGAGGCTTATGGGGTAAAAATGACCTTGTACGGTCTCCACGCTTAGGTGGCTCTCATCCTTGTGATTTTCTATAAAGAGAATTTTCCACTTTCAACAGGATGGAGCAGGGGTTGGTAAGTGGCAGGAGAAGTGGTCTCTATGCTGAGCCTGGGGTGGGGGTTACAGGGCTGGAGTGGGCGTGGGCTCTGGGATGGAGTTTGGGTGCAGCACAGGGTCCAGAGCAGGTGTAGAGGATTGGGGTTCAGAAGGGGATGAGAAGTGTAGGCTCTGGGAGGAAGTTTGAGTGTGGGGAAGCTCAGGGCTAGGACAGAGGAGGTGCAGGAAGGAGTGTGAGTTCGAGATGGAGTTCAGGGCTGGAGCAGGGTGCAGAAGGGGGTGCAGGCTCTGGGAGAGAGTTTGGGTGCAGGAACGCTCAGTGCTGGGGCAGGAGGTTTAGTTGCAGGAGAGGTTTGGAGTGTGGGAGGAGGCGCAGGGTGCAGGCTGTGGGAGTGGGCTTAGGACTCGGACAGTGGGTTGAGGTGTGGGAGGAGGTGAGGGCTGCAGGCTCTGGCCAGGTGGCACTTACCTCTGGCAGCTCTGAGTCCTGGTTGCAATACAGAGGGGCTAAGGCACACTGCTCCCAGAAGCATCTGGCACATCCCCATGGCCCATAGGCAGAAAGGCCAACTGGCTCCACATTCTCCCCCCATGTGCTGTCCCTGCCTGCAGACACTTCCCCCAAGGCTCCCATTGGCTACAGTTTCCAACCAAATGGCGCTGCAAAGTCGTCACCTGAGGCAGGGGCAGTGTATACAGACGTCCTTCCCCCCACCTGGGGGCCACATGGATAGACTTTCTGGCAATTTCCGGGAGCAGCATAGGGTCAGGGGGCCCTCTGAGTTACCCTTCCTGGTCCTCTGCCTACCACTGCTTTCTTCCCTCAGTTGCTGATCCCAGAGAAGTTAAAAGAAAAAGAAACCAAACTGTCTCCCTGGGCTCAGGATATAGCTCTAGTCCCTCAGGGATGCTTCTCCAGCCCCTTGGTCAGGCATCTTTGGGAAAGCCCCCTTCAGCCTCCTCCTTCTGAGCTGGGTTGTTTCCTTTTCAAATCTGTCTCTAGCTGGAGGATGCTCTGCAGGGGAGGAGGGGCAGGGCTATCTGGGCCCAGTACTTTGCTTTGACCCTTTCTTACCCAGTGTGGGACTTGTATAGCCCCTCACCCAGCCTTACAAAATTCTGCATGACAACTTGGGGGAGAATATTTTAACATGACAAAGAGTGGGCCACAAGGTTTCGTGTCTCGACCGGTAAATGTTTAGAACAATTTTAAAAACTGGCTGCATTGTATCATGGAATTTGAAAGATGGGATAATGAGGGAATTGGAACATCACAGGCAAAACTGTGCAATGTTAGGTGACATTTTCAATATGCGTTGTTTTATTTGCATATATTTATGAAGTCAACTTAGAACAGTCAGCCAATGATCATTTCAATGCATTCATATACCTAGGTATTTCTATGGTTTCCATCACGGTAGCATCTGATATTTCCCAGGACAAGGCTTTAGTCCAGGACAAAGTGAAGTCACAGCTGGATGAATGATCTGGCTCCAACCTAAATGCTTATGTGGGCCTTGAGACTTTGCAGTTACTAGATGTAGCCTCAGAGCATCCATGTGAGGAAAGGAAGGGTTATCAGCATCCACATTTTACAGATGAACAATTGAGAAACAGAGAGATTAAGTGATCTGCCCATGGTCATATGGAAATTAAACTCAGAGCTTTAACTACAAGACCATCCTTCCTTCCTCTCTTTTCATTAGTCATAATATTTCAACTTTCATAAATATGTCTATTAACCTTTCTAAACATGTGTGGCAGTGTAAGCAAATAAGAATTTTAATTTTAGAATAACTATTAATGCAGAAAACAGTGAAAAGTCAAATCTAGGAATAAGAAAATCTCAGATTTAGAGCTGTCGTTAACTGATATTGGGGTTTTCAGGGACAACAGAAAATGACAACTCTTCATATAACTTCCAAATTCCACACAAAAATAGCAGTTTTTCAAATATCTGCAAGCAAACAAGCTGTATAACAATCCTGAAATAAAATTACTTTGCACAAAGCTTGCTCTTATGTAGGTATTAATTCAGTAATGTCCATCTTATAATGACTCTATAGTGAAACCCTTCTAGCGTTTGAAACTTTTTTAGTTAAGCTAAGAGTCTTAATCTGCACAACTCACACTCAGTTATATTACATATTCTCACTATCACTTTCCTCCACATTACATGGTGCTAAGATATTTTATGATCTAATTTTAGCTTTCTACTGACGAGTTTTATTACTGTAGCACTTTAAAGGCTTGGATTCTGGAACCAGTTTGAAGATAAGACAAATAGTTTGGGGCTAAGTGGAATTTGCCCAGCACTGCTTGTAGGTTGTTTTCACCAGACAGTTAATTAGCATTATAACAAGCAAGGATACAACATTCAAAATCACAAGGATATTTGATGATTTCTCTCCCTCAATGAGTGGAAAGCTTTAACATAATGTTCAAAGGAAAATTATAGAAATTATCTCATAGCAAAACTTGCTGTTTTTGAAAGCCAAATAGAAAAAAAAATAGCAGAAGGAATGATTTATTTGAAAAACAAACAAGACAAAACCAAAATCCTATTAATGATGTTTTATAATTGCCTAATGTCAAATTTAGATTTATGTTTAATTAAATAGATTTGGAAATTAGAATTCCTTAAAGAGTTGAACATTTCTTAATTTGCCCAGCCCTATTTTCAGGTCATTTTTATTTTGGAATAATTGAAGCTTCATCTCCTGAGTGTTTTCTATTATTCATTCATCCCAAGGACCATGTTCTTGCCACTGCAGGGAAAAACAGCAAAACACAATCCCAGAGAGCATAAACACAACCCTAGATGATAGAAAAGAGCCTGGTTTTCTGGCTGTAAGCAGCCATGAGGATAAGTCACCCATAGATTCATTTCAAGGAACCAATGCTAAATTAGGGAGCATATGTACATAAATATTTAGACTATGACCCAAATGTTTCCATAGTGGCAGGCCTGCAAAGCTATCTTGACATATATTCTTGGTGGCGGCAGAAAAAGGTGTAGACAAATGTGTCCTCACTTGAGCTGTTAGACTCAGATTATCAGGATGAGGTAAAATGGGGTGAGGAAGTGGAAGGAACCAGAGACAGGGGAAAGGGCACCTCTGTGTACCAACTGCAAGAAGTTGACCACAAGTTAAGAAACTTTTATTTTTAAATCTCAACACTTCAATGCATAAATAATTATTCACTATTCATAAGACTTTGACCCCTTAGTTTGGAACGGTTTGCAACTAAGTCCAAGTGATAGTTCCCCCGACTCAATGGGCTAAAGTAGCATTAATAGATGAGTTGCACACCTTTAGCCAGCTACCAGCTGGGTATTCCTCTTATTAACATTCTGAAGCTCATGGTGCTAATGTGAAGGGTTATTATTTTTGTCAAAAAACTAGCAAATGGCCCAAAATCTGGGTTCAGATCAGGACTTTCTGGAACAAATTCTGGTCCCTGGTGATGTCTCTCAGGTGCCTTTTTGCCATTTGCTCCTCCCTCCAGAGCAATCATGGAGAAGGTGTGTTGAGAGAGCCAGTTCCTAGTCATTATCGCCATCTCTAGATCATTCCTGCCAGCGTAACTGACTACTTAGACAATTCCAAATTATGTGTGTATGTGTGTGCACTCACATGTGCAGAGGGGAGGAACCAAGCAACTCCTAGATCAGTGTTTCTCAAAGTGGTCTGCGAAATCACTTTGAGAAACCTGTTAACTGGCCACAGCGGTTAATAAGAACATAAGAACAGCCATACCGGGTCAAACCAGAGGTCCATCTAGCCCAGTATCCTGTCTTCCGACAGTGGGCAACGCAGATGCCCGAGATGGAGGGAACACAACAGGTAACCATCACATGATCCCCCTCCTGTCACCCATTTCCAGACAAACAGAGGTTAAGGACACCATTCCTACCCATTCTGGCTAATAGCCATTGATGGACCTATCCTCCATGAATCTATTGAGCTCTAGTTAGTTTATTTACTAGGGCTGTGGCCATGGAACATCGTGGCTCCTATTGGCTCTGTTTTGCTTTTTGCAGCCAAGGGGAGCCTTGGGAAGTGGCGGCTTGGCCCAATAGGAACCAATAGGAGCCACGAGGCTCCGTGGCCATGGCGCTGGTAAGTATACAAACCAGCACAGCTAGTTAACAGGTTTCCCAAAGTGGTTTCGTGGGCCACTTTGAGAAATACTTCCCTTGATCAAGGAAGCAAAGAAGTGTCTCACGGTCACTTTTCTCCTCCCTCACTGGATCCTGAACTGAGTACAACTCAGCCTGACCCAGAGACCTGGTTCCGTATCTCTAAAATGGTCAGAAGTAAAACCTCTGAATATGTCCAAGAAAGGGATTTGAAATACGAACATTTTCAGCCTATTTGGATTGGGTACATTATAAGGAGAGATGCTATAATGCTATTAACCCTTTCTTGAATGCAGGGTCTGGATCTTGGCCACTTCTCTGGGGACTTGTAGTGAGGCAGCTGCCCCACTTTGGGCAGAAGGGGTTGAAGCAGTCTGGAGGAAGCCTGCACAGAGTACTGGCCAGAAAGGGGCTTAGAAGGAGTCAATCAAAAGGCAGTTTGCTGAGGCAGCCCTGGATATAAGGAGCTGCTTAGCAGAGCAGTGAGCAGTTGGGGCCTGAACAGGGAAGGTGCAGGACCAGTTCCCAGAGAAGCACATTAGAGAGAGCAGTGCTGGGCAGGCTCAAGGAAGTAGGCGTGAGGCTCCAGCCTAATACCTGTCAGACTGCAGGCCTTGACAAAGGAGGTGCAAGGGATCATGGGATGTGGCCAAGAGACCAAGAGGCAATAGAGGGAAGTGAAGGAGGGTAGAACAAGGCTACCACCAAAGGGTGCTTGGGCCAGGACCCAGGGTAGACTAGGTCCCCCCCTTTTCCCATTTGCACTACATGTAGACACCATGGGTGCATCTACACAGCAGGGCTTAACTCGAAAAAAGGTACACAAATTGAACTACGTCAATTGCATAGCTTATTTCAAAATAGCTTATTTTGAAATTGGGAAAGTCTACACAGCACTTATTTTGAAATAGAGCACTCTTCCTCTGGCTTCCCTTACTCCTCATACAATGAGAGTTACAGGAGTTGGAGTAAGAAGTCCTCCACCTTGACAGTATTTCGACGTTATTTTGAAATAACTGCCTGCTGAGTAGAAGTGGACTAAGTTATTTTGAAATAACTAGTGTTATTTAAATAATACTAGTTATTTCAAAATAATGTTGCTGTGTAGACGTACCTCATGGGAGTGTGGCCTATACATGCTGAGGTGAGGGATAAGACATTGGGTGCAATTGGCCATGTTGGCAGGGGCAAGACTGAGGACAGCTGATACCTCTGGAAGAAGGTGAAAGACCCAAGTAGTGGGCACTGCCAGAGAGTAGTGTTCTAAAGAGGACGTCACAGTCCTGGGAGCCATGCAGGTCCAAAGCTAGAGGATGGAGAGAACAGAGAGGACAATGGATAAGACTGGCCAGAAGAGGGAGCCCTGCTGTGAGTCCAAGCTAATTCCCAGAGTGACCAACATGAGGTGCAACACTGGTGAGTCCAACCTGTTATAAGTGATATACATTAAAAAAAAGTTTATGTAGATTAAAAAAAATTAGTTAACTCCCCCCCCCCCCCCCCCGTTTCATGTGTCTCTTCGCTTCCAGACTCTGACCAGGAGCAGAACTGGGAGAAAAGAAATACTGCAAAAACCTTCTTAAACCCTCTTGTGGCATTTCCAGAGTGACCACATGCAGGAACCAGGAATACCATATTTTAACTGAAATACAAGAAACAGGTCTGCTTCTATGAACTACCTGGAATCTTAGGGTCTTTTGACTGGATTCTCCATTATTCTGCATAGTCATATCCTATAAATTCATATAAATGTAGGGCTGGAACGCACCTCAAGAAGCCATCTAGTCTACCTGAAAGCTGAGGAAGGGCCAAGAACACCTAAGATGAGTCCAACCTTTTCTTAACAACTCTCAGTTATGAGCATTCAACAACATCCCTTGCTAATGAATTATTCTTATAGTTAGAAAAAATGTTTAATACTAACGTAAACCTCCCTTAAGGAAGGTTAAGCCATTACTGCTTGCCCTGCCTTCAGTAGATAAAGAGAACAACTGGTTAATGTTCTGTCTGTTTGTAATAACTCTTAGTACACTATGATCAGGTTCTCCTGCAATATTCTTTTCTTAAGACTAAACATACCCAGGGTTTTTTTCTAAACCTTTTCTCAGAGTAATATTTTCTAAAACTTTGATCATTTTTACTGCTCTCTTTGGGTATGTCTACACAGCAAAGTTATTTTGAAATAACAGCCCTTATTTTGAAATAACTTTCCTAGCGTCTACACAGCCAAACCGCTATTTTGAAATTAATTCGAAATTAATTTATTTCGAATATAAATAATTATAAATTATTTGAAATAAATAAATTATTTCAAAATTAATTCGAAATAGCAGAGCACTTATTTCGAATTTGGTAAACCTCATTCCACGAGGAATAATGCCAAATTCGAAATAGCTATTTCGAAATAAGTGCTGTGTAGACACTTATATCGAAATAGGGGGCCTCCAGCCTTCCCAGTGCACCCTGGTGGCCACTCCAGCATCAACCAAGAACACGCCTCTCCCTCCCCACTCCCCGGAGCCCTTAAAGGGGTTGACTCTGGCCACAGTGCCTGTTCCGGCTCCAAGCCTGCCAGCCCAGAGCCAGCAGTCACTGCCCCTGACCCTGTGGCCCCAAAACATAAGCCAGCAAGCCACTGGCAGCCAGCCCTCCACCGCTCCCCATGACCAGTCTGCCAGCTCCTAGGGGCCTGCGAGGGCCCAGAGAAGGCGGGCACCTTCCTGGTCCAGGGCAGAGATCATGGACCTTATTAAGGTTTGGGGGGGATGCCCCAACGTCCATGATCTCCGCACTAGACGGAGGAATGCAGCCATCTATGGCAGGATAGCTGCCAGCCTGGCCACCAAAGGCCACATGTGAACCCAGGAGCAGGTTTGCATGAAAATCAAGTTGATCCGGCAAGACCCCCAACCCTGAGGCCTGAGTTTCCCCTCCCCCTTCTTCCCCTTGCTTCCCGCTTCCAGCTCCCTCCTCCCAGGTTTCCCGCTCCCCTCTCCCACCTCCTCTCACCGGAGTTTCATTCCCACCCACCCCCAGTTTTGTTAAATAAAGAGAGTTTGTGTTCATGAAAATACATGTATCTTATTTGACATCAGGAATGGGGGTTAGGGAGGGGTAAGTGGAAGGACGTGAGGGAGGAATGAGGCACAAGCCCCCAGTGGGGCACACCAGGGAGACTGTTAGTGCTCCTCAGGGTAGAAGCTCTCCCGCAGGGCCTCCTGGGTACTGACAGCCCCCCGATGGACCTCCCGGATGGCAGCCTGCAGCAAGTGCAGCCAGGCTCACAGCAACGCGTCCAAGAGAAGCACCAGAGCGCCCAGGGACAGCTCTGGCTCCATGTTGCAGAGTGCTGTGATGTCCTAAGTGAGGGCAACCAGAGCATGCCGAGAGAAAAATGCTTTGCTGTCCCTCATCGAGGTAGACAAGCAAGCAGGGAAACCTGAGAACTGGCTGTCTGGGGGGGTTGGGAAGGGCCCTTTAAGCACAGACCTCAGTTAGCCTCAGGCAGCAGCCCCACACAGTAAGTCCTGACCTGGTGTCCTGCTGGAACTGGTTCCGGCCAGCCTTAAATGTCATTCAGAGTCCACTCAGTGTGGACGCGCTATTTCAAAATAGCAAAATGCTATTTCAAAATGCATTTTGTGTGTAGACGCGTTATTTTGAAATAAGCTATTTCTAAATAAGATATTTCGAAATAACGCTGTAGTGTAGACATATCCTTTTGGACCATCCCCAGTTTATTCACATCTTTCCTAATGTGTTGCCTACAAAATGGGACACAGTTACTTCTCACCAGTGCCATGAAGAGCAGATCAGTTATCTACTGTGTTTTATATATGGCACTCTTGTTAATATTTGCCTCTTTCACAACTGCATCAGAATTGGTTTATACTCAATATGTGATCTACTGTAACCCCCAAATACTTTTCTGAAGTACTACTGCTTAGCTAGATATTCCTCATTTTGTATTTGTGCATTTGATTTAGTTTTCTTTCCTACACGTGGTTTGCACATGTCTTCTTTCAATTTCATCATGTTGATTTCAGACCAATCTTCCAATTTATCAAGGTCATTTTGAATTCTTATCTTGTACTCTAAAGAGCTTTTAACCCCTTCCATCTTGGTATTATCTGCAAATTTTATAAGTTTAGTCTTTACTTCATTATGCAGTCATTAATGAAGATGTTAACTAGTGCTGGACCCAGGATAGACTCCTGCGGGTTCTCACTAGATAAATCTTCCCAGTTTGAGAGTAAACCATTAACAACAATTCTTGAGTATGTTTTTTCAACCAGCTGCAGCACCCACCTTACAGTAATTTCAATTAGACCAAATTTCTCTAATTTGCTAATGAGACTGTCACATGGGACTGTGTAAAAAGTCTTATTAAAATTAATATATATCATGTCTATTATTTTCCCCCATCCACTAAACTAGTAAACCTGCCAGAAAAGGAAATTAGATTATTTTGGGAAGAGTCGTTCTAGACAAATCCATATTGGCTATTGCCTATCACATTATTACCCTCTGGGCATACATCTAGGGTGTATCTAGACTACAGGGTTTTGTCGACAAAAGTGGCCTTTTGTCGACAAAACTATACCTGCATCTACACTATTGCCAAATTCTGTAGACAGAATGTGGCAGTTTTGTCGATGGTGGAAAACATCATTCTACGAGGAATGATGCCTTTTGTTGACAGAGTTCTGTCGACAAAAGGTGCAATTGCATCCACACTGCTTTTTCAAAAGAGAGTGTCTAGACTCTCTGTCAAAAAAGCGGCTTGCTTTGATGACAGAACTGGCTGTAGTCTAGATGCTCTTTGTTGACAGAGGCTTTGTCGACAGTATCTGTCGGCAAAGTCTCTGTCGACAAAAGCCTGTAGTCTAGACGTACCCCTACACAGTAGCGCGTACCTCGAAATAAGCTACGCAATTTGAGCTACGCAGTTACGTAGCTTATTTCAAAATAGCTTATTCTGAAATTTGTCAGTCTACACAGCACTTATTTCAAAATAAATCGCTATTCCGCTGACACCCTTAATCCTCGTACAACGAGGTTTATAGGAAGTTGGAGTAAGAAACCCCAAATAACGGGCTTCTTGCTTCAAAATAACGGGCTTTTTGTGTAGACAGCACATAATGTTATTTCAGAATAACGAATGTTATTCCAAAATAACTCTGCTGTGTAGATGCACCCTGCAAGCTTATTATATCATAGTTCCTGATGATATATTCCGAAATAGCTTATTTTGAAATAAAGCATCTACACTACAGGGAAGCCTCAAAATTAGTCCAAGGCAAGCTCCCCTAATGTGGATGTGCTCTCAGTTTAGAGCCCCAGGACACACTGGGGAGAAATTTCTTAGAATGGCCTGGGTGAGAAGCTATTTTGAAATAACAGGAATGGAGCGTCCACACTGCAGCCATTTCGAAATAGCTATTTTGGAAGAGGAGTTATTCCTCATGGAATGAGGTTTACAGAAGTCGGAATAAGCCACCTGTTAGTTCGATATTATTTTGAAATCACAGAATTGCTGTGTAGAGACTTGCATTGTTATTTCAGAATAAAACTAGTTATTCCTAAATAACGGTGCAGTGTAGATGCACCCTTGGTGTTTACAAACTGATTGATAATTTGTTTCAGTGCCACTATCTTTCCAGGAACTGAAGGTAGGCTGACTGGTCTATAATCTCCAGGTCCTCCTTTTCCCCTTTTTTTAAAAGATAGGTATTATATTTGCTGGGACCTTTCCTGTCCTCAGAGAATTCTCAAAGATCCTCGCTTATGTTTCTGAGAGATACCATTCAGATTTGGGTAGTTTTTGTGCACTCATCCTGCACAGGTGCAAATGCTGGCCCAATGCCAAGCAGAATCAAGCCCAAAATAGAGATTATATTATTGTTATTCACAGTTTAAGTTGGATTTGCAGTTGTGATGTTGCCAAGCTGACATAAGACTTGCCCTTTTATTGCCTGCCTACGGTCATTATTGGGATAGTTTCTGATACCATAGCCCTCATGCTCACTGGCAAAGTGCTAGCAATTGCATAGCTTGTGAAATGGGATAAAGATTTATCAGCTTCTCCTTGGTCAAATACAGCAACAAATGGAGAGTTGCTTGATCATTTTCCCAAAAGGCATTGCTATGTGCATCTTTGTGGTGGGAGATGAGGACAAAGAATAAAATATAAATAAAAAAACATATTTTTGCCAGGGGCTAATGAATTCATTTCATTGAATGTCATTAAATTACACATTTTTTTTCCAGAAGTTTAAATAAAAACCAGTTCCTAGAGATAAAAGGCATGTATTCTGGCAACATATATTTCCATTCCACCACCACCATCCCTTTTCTGTACTATCCTGTGTTTTCTTGTACTGATCTGTCTTGTCATTCAACTAAAATAGGGTTCAGAATCTTTTTCTCACCATTAGTAATGAACCCAGGATATACCCTGGGAAATCCACTTCTTTATATATATAAAAATACTTTACCAAAGCCTTGACTGTCAGTAGTAAGGTTGAAGGGACAACTCTACCACCTAATAAACACAGAATAGATTTAGCAAAGAGATTCAGAAAGAAAGAAAACACAGAAGAAAATGTAGTACAGCATTAAAAGAGAACCTTGAGACTCACATAGAAGATTAAAGGATTACTTCCATCTTGGAAGCTTTTGAGAAAGAAGGACCTAGGTAGCCTATGCTATCACCAGCACTGTTAAATTCTCTAATAGTTTTCTTTTTTGTTATTCTGCATATGATAAAGTAGTTACTTGAACGATGGTGTCCTGATGGATTTCAAATAATGAACTCACCATCAATGAGATTAGAGTGAATTCAGACACAAGGGAGAATAGTCCACTGCAGCTTAATGAAACCTCATTGTGTTGTTATCCATTTCACATCTTTATTCTTTATCTAGGAGATTTAGCACTATGAATTTTATTTTTGTCTATAAAATAATACTTCCCAGTGGAGAATATTTGTACTATATCTGAATAATCATTCCTTTAGAATTTTGGGAAATCGCCCAACAGTCTGTATTAAAACCCAATCAAGGGTTCTAGTGTACTAGTAAAGTATTAAATAGCCAGCAATAGCATCAGGATTGTCTAGTGAAATCAAGGCAGAGATATCCATCTATGCAAGATATCATTCAAATATACCACAAAATTGTATAATTTCTCAATTTCACATAAAGAAATTATTTTTCACTTTTCCATCTCCCATGCTACATAAAAACTATACGTTTGATAACCTTCTATTTGGGATTCTTTCACCAGCTTTAACATATTTAATCAAAGCCATCATCACAGACATTGGAATGCATTCTTAATGCCACCTCTTTTGTATATTCCATACGACTTCTCTTATTGTACTCACTCATGTCACCCTATCCTCTCACTTGCTCTTTGGACATTACCGTGTGCCAAAAACTGATGATAAATAGTTTATTGAGTTGGCTAATCAGTAAGTGAGATGAAATACTATTTTCAGTCACACAGGCAAAGCATCCTTTATAAACATATTATTCAGGGTATGTCTACACTACAGAGTTTTGTTGGAAAAATGGCTGTTTTTCCGACAAAACTTGAGGAACGTCCACACTGCAATTGCGTACTTCCACAAGAAAATTGAAAAAACAGAGGGGTTTTTCCGGCATTGTTAATCCTTATTTTTCGAGGAAGAAGGCTTTTTGCAAAAGACTCTTTTGCAAAAAGGCATGTGTGGATGGGGAAAAGGGAGTTCTTTCGGACGAAGAGGAAAGAGGAAAAAGCACAGGTGCCCTGGTGGCCATTCCGTCCACAGCAATCACAGCTTACATGCAAGAGAGAGTCCATTCAGTCTGGATGCTCTCTTTCAAAAAAACAGATCCCTTTTTTGATGCACTTTTTGCAGTGTGGACTCTCTCTTTCGGAAGAAGTTTTTTCAGAAGATCTCTGTAGTCTGGACGTAGCCTAAGTGCTAGAACAGCACTAACCCTATTTGTTATTAATATATAATTATTTACATATGTAGCACTCATTTATTTAAAAAAAATGGACACTGTCATGTACCTTTTGTCATGCCAGCCCCATGTTGCTCTCTATTATATAGTCTCTAGTACTTTGGCTCTGTTTACAGCAAATTGTGGAAAATCTCCCACTGTTATGTCTCCACTGTGGATATAGATATTCCATCCTAAGAGTTGGGTGCTGGTGCAGGCCAGGTTCTGGCATTTTAACACATGCCCTGCTAGAACACTTGAGCCAATGCCCTCTAAATAAGCAAGCATGGATAATGGCAACATTTCTAGAGGGAAGATTTCTTCCAGCTGGGATTTTGCCCTTTTCAGATTTCAGGGTCAGGCAACTGTGGTTTTTTTAATATATCATGCCCTAGCAAGGTCACTGCAAATTGATCTTATCCTGTAAAGTACTGAGCACCATCTGGTGAAGTGCTGAGCATCAATAGGAGTTGAAGGCACTTAGTACGTACCTAGCAGAAATATTCCGTATTTTACAAGATTTTGTCTTTATAATATACTTTTCAGCGTGTGATGCAGGAGATTTAGTTGTTTTCATGAAATAAGGAGGGTTTGTACACAAGCTTTGAGGGCCACATACATAAGGTGCTTCTATAAATGACAAAGATGAGATGCAGCCTTGAAAATTTGTGTAGTTCAATATATGAGTTGTTTCACTAACGAGCGTTACAGCATCTTCTCCATCACTCCACTTCTCAAGGACTAGTAGAGCTAAAACATTTGCTTTGCACTTCTAGGTCATCTAATTCAGTTCTCATATGAGAGCTTGAACAGTGCCTATGTATCATAAAGATGCCAAGCACTAACACAGGTTTGCAGGTAAAATAGATTTTCCTTCCCCCATTTCCCCCACCACAAAGCAATAGGTTTTTATTATGATAATTAGATATACAAGGAACTATTCCTGTCACAACTTTGGCAAAGAAGCTGAGTATACAGTTTAACCTGAGCTATGATCATGAAGCAAATTCATATAAACCAATAGTAAAAATTAATTTCCATGGTAAATGGAGAAAAATACTCACTTCATATGGATATATATAAATATGAGAGATACCAAATATGCTCCACTAAAAGTATTATATTATATCTCCTATTTTGGAGTATTGTAATTTGCACAAGAAGTGGCAGCTACTGCAAATGTGCTTGTTTTTGTATTTATGTTCAAGTTTATAAAAATGTGGCTATCCTTGCCTGTTATATGTGCAAAAACTATAAAAGACACATAGATCCAGATTCTCTCTCTTTACAGTAGTGCAGCATGGTTGACTTTACAGGAGTTATTCCTTATTTGTACATCATCAGAGGGAATAATTAATCAAGTCTGAAATTTGTCCAATCTGAAGGGCCCACACAAGGGGTCCAAGCATGGAACTTATGTGGTACAAAAGTCAGAAACTTGTGCTGTCCTCTTCCCTGATGTGAGTTTCACCCTAATTCAAATGAAGGTAAGTTTATAGTGAAGAAATGTTATTACCTCAGCCACTGTCCAAAATCCTTCAGACCCACCCGCAAATACCTCCTTTCAGGGTCACCCCAATAGGGCAGTTTGCTGTGGTACTTCCATTTGAAAAGGTTCCCAAAGAAAATGCATTGTGTCAGAGCCTATCATATGGACTGTCTGACTCAGTGGTTTGAGCTAGGAACAGGCTCAGGGTCTTGGGCACACCAAGGATCAAAGCCAGAGGCAGTAACTGGGTCAGGCCTAAGAAGCAGGAACCAAGACAGTGCACAGGGACTTGGTTTCTAAATTAGTAACAGACCCAACAATTTGTTGCTCAGAAAAGGGATAGGACTGGCACAAGAAGCCTTATTCTCAGTGGTATCCAATCAGCAGGCTGCTGTTACTCATCTGATCCAGCTGAGTCAGCAGGTGTAGCTTCTGATGGAGAACTAGCAGCAGTTCTATTATCAGTCCTTACAGCTTGGTAGTGCAGAGAATAGGACTCCTCCTTACTATGACCCTGGCTTCAAGACCTATGGCACCTGATGTGATGCAACTTGTACCAGGTTGCAATGCTACTTGCTGACATTTGGCCCCATAATCATGACAGAAGAGGGAGAGATCAAACCTAATTGATGCCTTACTACCTCACAACAGCCAAGTCACGGTGGGCTTGCTTTCCCTCAGGCACCACTGTTTTTATACCCTTCATTTCAGATTATTCCTGGCCTTTTAAAACACTGTGCAGACCCGCCTCCTTAGGAAATCTATTAGAGCTTGGTACAGATTCTGGAGGTTCTCAATCTCAGGAACTTAAAGGTGGACACAAAGGCCCTGCCTCCAGCTTCCAATCAAATCTGAAAATGGACCTAGATGCTTGTAAAATGCAAGGATGGAGTATGAAGAATGTCTGCTAGAAAAAGAGTGTATACAATCTATACTAGTAGTGTAACAGGTTGTATGCCTGAAACACTGCTGAGTGAGCAGGCACCTAAATTCTGCACTAGTTGAAGTTTCCAGATGAATTTCCCAACATGGGGATACCAACGGCATGGGTATCTATTTTATTGCTCTCAAAGAGAAAAGGTTACAAGAGACATGCCAACTGAAGATAGAAAGAAGTGCTTTTGGGCTGTCTGGACATTCAGAAGTAGATGAATAGACAATAAGATACTTGTGAATTTTATTAAGACAATTGTGTGCATATCTTGTCTTTTAAAGGAGGAAATATATTTTCCATTATCTGCTCTGCTTATTTCTGTTTATCGTTGTTATATGTTTGTCATCTAGTAACAATAAGAAAATTGGGTTTTTAAAAACCAGAAGTTCGCAGCTGAATGAGATCACCCCACTGGAGAGGAATACATCCTAAGGGTATGTCTACACTTGCAGCCTAATTCGAACTAGGGCTGCAAATGTAGGCATTCGGAATTGCAAATCAAGCCCGGGATTTAAATATCCCACGCTTGATTTGCATCTTCCCGGACGGGCACCATTTTTAAAACTTACAAGCCCGAAGTAACTGCCCACGTCTACACGCGGCAGTGAAACAGGCATTCGAAATAAATCCTTAGTTCGAACTACCTGTTATTCCTCCTGCAATGAGGAATGTTATTCCTCCTTTATTTTGAATGCCCATTTCACTGCCGCGTAAAGACACGGGCAGTTACTTCGGGCTTGTCAATTTCAAAAATGGCGCCCATCCGGGAAGATGCAAATCAAGCGCGGGATATTTAAATCCTGGGCTTGATTTGCAATTCCGAATGCCTACATTTGCAGCCCTAGTTCGAATTAGGCTGCAAGTGTAGACATGCCCTAAGACAACATCTCTGTGACATGTGAACTGCTTCATTTGTGCCAGTGGGTGTTTTCTTCTGCCTCTCTCACAGTTAGTACTTGTGAATCTTTGGTTTCTGCCTCTCATTCCTATTTTGAAATGGTCTAGTACTTACCATCTTGTACTGGAATCCCATCAGAACTCACAAGATAAGAAATACAGAGCCAGGGCAATGCTTGAATGGGACATCTCCCAGGCTTTGTCTTTGCTGAAGCTGGGAGTGAGCCTCCCAGCCCTGACATATGGACTCACACTAATGAGAGAAACTATAATACCTGTTTCCAGCTTCTCACTGCACTGTACTGTGTGATCAGTGCTTGCTCCAAGCATGCCTGTTCTTGGTTCCCCACAAAGAGCACACATGAGGGTACAGGAACAGAGAAATGGGCTTAGGCTGTCAGCCCTGGTCTACACTAGGGCTTTATTTTGAAGTATTCCCCCTTAGGTCAAATTTATAAGCAGAGCATCCACACTACCAAGCCCGTTATTTAGAAATAAGGGGCCACTTATTTTGAAATCAGTACTCCTGCTTTTCTCGGGGAATAATGTACATTTCGAAATAGTTATTTTGAAATATCGGTAGTGTGGACGCTCTGGTGCCACTATTTTGAAATAACTACTCCCCAGAGTAATTCAAACTAATTACTCTCCAGTGCTTCCTGGGGCTCTAAGTCGAGGTAGTGAGTCCACATTAACAGAGCCTGCCTCAGACTAATTTTGAGGCATCCCCATAGCGGGGACACTCTCTTTTGATTTTGTAAAATTGGGAGTCAAGTTGAATTTAGTTATTTTGAAATAGTTTCCTAATGTAGACATGGCCTAAAAGGGCAGAGAAACCTAGATCACATGGGGGGTGGGGAAGGGAGTGGGGCTCAGAGGTCTGGAACCCTCCAGATCCCAAAATATACATGGTGCAAGGAGAGGAGCTCAGGACCATTCACAGGGGCAGGGCTCCTTCAGTTCCTGAAATACTCATAAGAGGAGAGAATGAGGCACTGCCATCCACCCATATTTAAACCCTTCCCTCCAACTCTTCCACCTCGATTGATTTTGTATAATGCTTGGGGTTTCTTTGGGTGGGGACAGAGTGTTTTTTGGAAATAAGTTTGCTCAAACAACCCCAAATCTTGGTCATTAGCAATACACAGCATCATCACGAGGCACAACAATTCTCAAGACCGTTTGAGTAAGCATCTGGATTGCAGAGCACTTAGAAGAGAAAATCCTTTAACCAGGAAGTGCTTCAGAAGCTTAACTATAGCTAGGCTTGGAAGGAGTAGATTTTTATTGGCAAAAGTTAGTAAATGTCAATTTCACCATATACACAAAGGAGTAGAATAGAATTTGAGTTAAGGATATTCACTTTGTATATTTTGACATGTGAGGTTGTCAATTTGTGTTTTAACAGATATAGAACACAAAATCGTGGAAAAGTAGGGCTGAAAGAGACCTTGAGAAATCATCCATTCTAGCCCCTGGTGTTCTGGCAGAACCAAGTAAGCATAGACCATCCTTCATAGATGTTTGTCCAACCTGTTTTTTTAAAAACCTTCAGTGTTTCCACATCATCTGTTGGAAGCCTATTTAGCAGCTTAATTATTCTTATAGTCAGAAACTTTTCTCTAATATCTAACCATATAAAAGCTTTAACTTTTTGAAGTGAACATTTACTATAGTTATTAAACCATGACTCCCAACAATTTCCCAAAAACAGTAAAAAAAAAGGATTTTTTTACAGTAAAGTCCATAATTTAGCACAATTGTGAACATGTAAAGAAATAAAAATAGGGTAAATACTTCAAAATAAGCATTTATATTATCATTCAAAATTATAAAAAAAATTAATTCTGCCAAGCCTAACTCTAAAAGAGCTAGTGCATCTCTATACTGTAATAGTCAGTTTGCCAAGAATGTTAATGTTTTTAGAAAAAAATGACATTAACAAACATACTGGATTTAAGTATTACACTGATTATTTTGCCTTACAAACGCTTTCATAGAGGTGACTTTTTTCCGTCAGAAGTGTTGGTCTTTGAGAAGCTGCTTTTTTTTGGTGCAAGTCTTTTATGGAGCTGGCAGAATGAATGAAGTAAGCAAAACAGATCAAGGTGTTTGACAAAATCATTTTGTTTGCAGCATATCTTTTAGCTACTTGACAGGATGTTTTACCCCTGCTGAAGTATTTTGTTAATATGCTGGCATTAGTTTTCATAATTCTACTGCAGTGAAACTCATTTCAATATCTGATCAGAGAATGAACATTAAAAAGATACAATTTCTGGCACAGCTTCCACATATCATCTATTTATAGTGAACATTTTTAAAATACTGCCTGACAGAAGAATAATGAACATTGTATATAAATGAATAAGCTAGGACCAAATGGGGAGATAGTTTTTTACTTGCTAGTAATCATAAAGGGCACATCTACATTCCAGGGCAAAAATTGAATTAAGATACGTAACTTCAACTACATCAATTGTGTAGCTGAAGTTGAAATAGCTTAATTCTGCTTTTGGCTCTCTCTACATGGCTTTTGGCACTCTCTGCTCCGGTCATCTGAAGAAGTGGGCTGTGTCCATGAAAGCTCATGATACCATCTACATGTTTCATTAGTCTATAAAGTGCTACCAGACCATTTGTTGTTTTTTCTGTAACAGACTAACTCGGCTACCCCCTGAAGCTTCTACACAGAAGGAAGTTGAAGGAAGTACACTCTTCCTTTGACTTCCCTTACTCCTCGTGAAATGAGGGTTACCATGAGTTGGAGTAAGAAGTCCTCCATCTTGAAATTCTTTACAAATAATGGGTAGCTGTGTAGAAGCACACTATGTTATTTTGAGATAACACCAGTTATTCCGAAATAACACTGCTGTGTAGACATAACCAAAGGCACTTAGACCACTAATATTTACACAACAACATAAAAGTTGCCCTCCTAGGATTAGTTTAAAGTTAAATTCTACACCATCCTTACTGATTTACTCTAAAATGGCTAGTGTGAGAGTGACCTGTTGGCTGGAATAAGGGATGTGCAACCAAGACTTTTGAAGCCTGTTCCTAGTTCTGCCACTGCCTTGCTGTGTGGTCTTGTATAAATCCATTGACCTCTGCTTCAGTTTATCCATCTAAATATTGAGGATAAGAATATTTACCAACCTCACAGAAGTGTGAAGGGTTAATTATTTGATTTGTAAAATGCTGTGAAATGTTTGTATAACTAGGTCAATATAAGTGAACAATATGAATATTAATTATTGGAGTGCACATTGAATGGCATTTAAGATAATACACTTTTTAGACTGTCCAAGAACAACATGTGCTAGAATAACTAGACCCAAATGAAAAATAAGAATGATATGTCAACCTTATGTCAGATTGCCCTTGCTTTTCTGGTGTGTGCATGCGTCTGAATTACAATGTTCTATAAAATGCAGCATCATTAAATGTAATTTAACATACACAGACATTAGTGTATGACATCAACTTAAAACTGTAACACCTCCTTCATGCAGTTGTTCTGATGCCACGTTACTTTCATGTTACTTTCTCAACAGTTTTGCAATGAGGTTCTTTCATTTTTGGTTTGGTACTCTGTGTCATCTTTCCAGATTTTCATTTTGTTATAGTGATGCCAAGATACTATATGAAAATTAATCTTACACTGGCTCTGAAATATTTTTCTTATGGTAATGACATCATAGAACTCATCACTGAATAGCTGAAGAACTGCACTAAAATTGCTTTTCCATTGCAGTATCACACAGAATCAGCATCCTTGTGATCAGAGGGCATTATACTGAAATGAAATATTTGGTGCTTTTGAGGCAAAGACCAATCCTTATGAAAATGAATTAACAAACAAATTCTCCCTTACCATAGCTTTTTCCTAATTAATTATATTGCTAATGTGAGCACGTCTGAATGACCCTACATACACCAAATATTATGGAGTTCCATTTTTCCCTTGATACCTTGGTCTGTGGCTAGATAAAAAGTAACTCTCCCTATCCTGTATGAGTAAGCCTCAGTAGGGGAATTACTAGGGAGCTGGTCAGACTGAGATGGGCCCCTATTAAAGATGTCTGAAGAAGCTAGGCCTGCCTGAATCAGCATCTCAGAATGGCATGAGAGATGAACATGAATGTAGACTATAGTTAAAATCCTTTTCTGTAAATGCTTTGTTCCTACCATGAAAATTAAACTGTACTTTATTTTAAGAAGGCTTTCTGTTCACAGTTGTCGAGGGGCAGCAAGCACTTGGAGGCCCCTCAGCTTGATTTTCTCAGTTGAGTGACCTCACAACCCCCAAGACTATTTACCGTATGGCCCAACGGCCTCAGTCAATATAAACACTCTTTTACTCAGGGTGTAATGGCCCCTGCAGCCTGGATCAAAAAGTCCACCCCTGTGTTCAGGGTATTACTGCCTAGTGGCCTCAGACCACATATACAAGACCCCCTCTTCAGAGAAATACCGCCCAGTGGCTTCAATCCCCATATACAAGTTCCTCCCTCTTCAGGGTAATATGGCCCAGCAGCCTCAGTCTACATATACAAGTTCCCTCTCTTCAGGGTAATGCAGCCCAGTGGCCTAAGTCAATACAGCCTTGGTAAAGCTACCCCCACCCCCACATGGGGGTATGTATGGAGGACGTAAGGTGACCTGGGCCCTCCCTCTCCACTGGCTCCCAGCCCCGGGCCCTATTGGCAGTGGCATGGTCCACTGCTTGCTCAGCAGGGAATCCTGCCACAACATGCTGAGCGCTCGGGGAAAAATTCCCCACCCTGGCTACTACCTGCCCATATTTGTTAGGTATCTTCTCCACATGCTCACTCTCAATCTGCAGCTTCTCTGATAGCCGCTCTCAGACCGGCTGCCACTTGTTGGTCTGGCTACACTTCCTTCTATGGAGCTCCTGCAACACCTCCCTCCCCTTCTGCGGTCAGCCCTGACTGAGCTACTCCAGAAGCTTTTATAGTCAGTTTCCAGTTGGAGCATGTCCAGCAGGACTGTGGGACTGGGACTCTCCCTGCCAGCTGGGCCAGAGTAACTCCATTAGCTTCAGTGCGGGGTTGATACACCCTGTCACAACAGTGACACCTACTGATCACCTACTCCGAAAGGGAAGAAATTAAGGTCAGACCTGCTGGATAAGCATGGTTGATACAGGAAGTACTGTAGCCCACAGCTCAATCTAAGCATGGAGGAAATGCATGATCCCAACTCAGGAGAGGCCTGTCACCAAAAGAGGTGCACTCAGAGGCTATGTCTACACTAGGGAGTTATTTCAAAATAATAACTCCCAAAATAACTGTTTTGAAAAAAGCTTATTCCCCTTCACAAGCAGGAGTTATTTTGACATAACAAGCCCTTTATTTCGAAATAACAGGCTTGGTAGTGTGGACGCTCACCTTGTTATTTTGAAATAAGGAGAGTTATTTCAAAATAGACATGCCCAAAAGAGATTAGAAGGGTCTGTTTGCACAATGGCAAACAGATGCTACATGCACAATTGCCCACTTTTCTCCCCATTCCTCAGGCAGCTGGGCGGAGGGGGGAGGGTGGTAGTGGTGGTGAGCAGGAACCTTTGCACCCCACACAATGGTCACCAGATCTGAGCAGGCAAGGGAACAGCCAGTTGCAATGGCTGAGGAGCAAGGAAGGAATCATGCACTGCTAATGAGCTGTCACACTAACTCACTGCCTCATAAAAATTACTGCCCAGACCTATGTTTGCATTAAAAGCTAAGTTGCCCTTCAGTTTGTTCCCTCATTGAAAACGGGGAATCCCACAGAAGCAGCAGGTACATTCTGAATTAAGAGTTAGTCTCCAAAGCAGAAGAGGGCAGTAAGGCAAAATGTGAAAATCCCACATGCATTGGGTGAGCCAAATGCAATAAGAAGCTGAAATGAGCATAAAAGACTCCAAAGAGAAAGAGAAATGAATCAACAGGTAAAGAAAAAGCAGCCTGGTATAAAGCAATCTTTAAATATTATTATTAATTTTTGAGAAAAAAATCCTTTAAAATATTACAATGCAGGTGTTGTGTACTACCCTCTTTATGCTCATCTGGGTCTTTGAAGTTGGTTTGAAAACCTCACCCCTCAGACATGCTCAGATGTATCCTCCCCTTGACATTCCCCTTTCTCTCTGTGCCAATACCTTCCTCCTGCTTGCTGCGTATTCACTTTCATTTCCAGCTAAACTATTGCTGCTGAGTGGGTACTCGCAGGACCTAAGAAAGAGCTGCATTTGGAGTGAAACTCCGTGTGTGTTTGATGGACCTTTGCAAAGAAAGCCAACTGAAATGAAGAAAATTCTCTCTGTCTTTTAGCTACTGCAATGTTAAGGTCTTCTTGTAATAAGAGATGGCACAACATTTTCTGATGGAAATGTTATTTTTCAAGTGAACCGTATAACTTTAAATAAAAGGGAGAACATGGAAAAAGCGTGCCATTGTGAAAGAAATGTCCCAAAAAGGAGCCTGAACAGAGAAATTTAATTTTGTATTGTTAAAATAGGGCTCAGTTTACAACCAGCACTCACGTCTGCCATATAAGCAGCATGGACGTTCCAGGATTGGAGAGTCCTGGTACACCTCAGGGGCGGGATGGCGGTAGCCTGGTGCGATGCGGGGAGGGGCTGTGAGGAGCCGGCACGCAGCCCAGCTATGTTGCAAAGGGGGGATGGGAAGCCTGGTCCATGTGATCCAGCTGGGTTGCCCAGAGGAGCCCACGAGCCTGGTGCACAGCTCAGCTAGGCTGCAGGGGGAGCTGGGGAGCCTGGCGTGTGGGTCAGCTGGGCTGCGAGAGGGTAGTCCGCAAGGCTGACGTGGCAACTGAGCAGGAGAAGAGGAGGGTGGGAAGCCTGGTGCATGACTCAGCTGGGCTGCTGGGGGAGCCGGTGAGCCTGTTGGAGTGGCAGAGCAGGAGTAAGGCTGACAGCGGGGGCGGGAGCAGAAATGACTTCCTCCTGGTCCAGCAAAATCTCTCATACAGGACCAGTCAAATCCCAAAGGTGCCTGACCAGGGAGGTCCAACTTGTGTTATTTTCTAAATGAAGATAATGTAGTGGAATAACCACATGGCTGGGAACCAGTAACTTCTGAGTTCCAATCTCAGTTTTTATGGTGTGTCTCTGTGCAGACTTGAGGAAATCACTTATTCTTTCAGTCTTAGTTTTGCCATTTCTGATACGGTGATAATGGTTACATAGCTAGCGATTATTGTAACGTATGTCCATATCATGTTTTCTCTCCATTATCCAGTATTGCTATTTATTATTCTGATGTATTATTAACCCAATCAGAACGTCATTGTAAATAAATCAAGTGAATCTTTTCTTAGTTCATTGTTGGAATCACTCTCTAACCAATGAATAATATAGCCTGATTCCTCTTCCCAGTTTGTGGGCTTTGTTTCTTTATTTCTTTTTTTGGCTTCTACTTTTAGCTCTCAAATTGTAAAGTTGCAGTTATCCTGTTCATGTATTTAATCCTGGAATTTAACAACTCCCCTTTGAGAGAAAAATGAAGCACTTGGAAATGGACAAGTTGAGTCATCCCTTCTTGTTTCATTACCTTACAGAAGGATTTCAAAAGAACAGGCATATTCCTGTTTCTATGTTTATAACAATCATATTCTAAAAAGGATAACATGCTTTGCAATTCACCATTTGTATCACATTTAAAATGAAGAAAAAGCAAGTACAAGTTATTAAATGTCTTTTTTCACAAAATAATTAAATAATTCTATTCTAAAGCTATAATGAGATTAATTTACTTCATATGAAGAGTGTAAGAAGTAAACGTGACTACTCATGTGTACAACAGGGACAGGATTGGGCTTTAAGTGTCTAATTTGCAAAACATAGTATATTCGTTGCAATATTCTTAGCAATATCTAAAGAAAATCTTGAAATATGGTTAAAAGTAAACAAGGTTACATAAATTTTGCACTGGTTCTCACCATGACTTATATAGCCCTTGTACAATTACACAGAAACTGTTATGTTCAGTTCTGGGCAGTTTGACATTGACAGACCAGAGGGAATTTGAAGAACCAAAAATGGAACTGGAGTGGTAGACTTTCAAGGAAAGATTTAAAAAGCTAAATGTATTTACAATAGCTTAACTATACAAAAAGTAAATGGGGACATGAACACAGTCTACAAATATTAGAAGAGTGTTAATGCAGAAAGGAAGCAATTAGTTTTCATAATTAAGAAGCAATGAAATGATATGTAAGGAAATAATAGGCTGAGAGTGAGGGCTGTTAGTCTTGGGAATCATTTCTTCAAGGAAGAGAGCGAAGTCCCATCACTTGTCACATTTAAGGACAAACTTGCGAAAATACAAATACATGTACATTAAGGGACAATTTTACACTAGCAGGGAGATGAACTAGATGATCAAGGGTGCACTGAATTCCACAGAAAGATAACAGTAGATGTAGTGGCCTTTCCATCTGCTAGCTAGCAGGTCTTTCCATCTGTGATTTTTATGAATCCTCAAAAAATATTATTTATTTTGTCCTAAACTTATTTCAGCTGGTACTTTCCTATTTAAGGTAAAGGGAATTTGACCCATTTTCAACCAGTAGCTAGCTCAACAGTTTTTGAGGCAAACATTATTGCTCAACCAGGACAAATGATATAAACCCAAGGCCCCCGAACCTATCTCATTTTACTGACATATGTTTTGACAATCCCAGGCTAGGAAAAAATGCACAAAGGGTCTGCAGGGGGAAGGGTGAGGGAGCAGAGATGAAAGAATGAGCTTTCAACTTTGCTGTAAACTATTTTTTAATATTTACTGGCCACCAAAGCAAAAGTTTAATCTGATTTTTTTATTTTAGTCTGCTATACACCTTCCTACCAGTGAGGGCTGCCAAGCAATACAATAAATCAGTAAAGGCTGCCCTGGACAAGCTCTTCAGAGGACAAAAGCTAACAGTACTTGTTGCGCAGCCCTAGCCAGTTGATGGCTCTCTGACTGAAAGGGAAATGTGTGATGTTGAATCCTGAGTGGACTATTCCACCCCACTGGGGTTGAGGGAAATAATGCATTCTGGGGTTAGTTCTGATCTATATATCTACTATATACAGTAAAACTCCAATTGTCGAGCATCCAGTGGTCCGGCACTCTTGATAATCCGGCACCAACTGGAACCCAGAAGTGCTCCAGCCAGCTGGACAATTGGAGCTCTTGTGAGCCCCACATGCGCTCAGGGGCCAGGGAAGGGAAGGGGAGGAGAGGGGAAGGGGATTATACCCCTGTGACGGGTCTGCCGGGACCCACACTGCGGCCGGCCGGGAGGCGGGGGCGGCGGGGAACGGTGTGGCAAGGGGCGAACCATCCACCGTTTTGCAGGGAGGCAGGGGAAGCCCCGCGCAGCCGCCGGCAACAGGCCAGCTAGGACTGCAAGCGGCGGCAGAAGAGAGGGGGCGAGGCGAGGGGCGGCGCTGCGGGACCAACCCAGCAGCACCCCAGCTGCTCTGCCCTGCTGCTTCCCCAAGTCTGCCGCTGCTGAAACTGACGAGCGGCAGACTTCGGGAAGCGGCGGGGCAGAGCAGCTGGGGTGTTGCCGGGATGGTCCCGCAGCGCCGCTCAGGTGAGGGGCAGCATTGCGGGACCAACCCAGAAGCACCCCAACTGCTCTGCCCCGCCGCTTCCACAAGTCCTCCACTGCCGCTTGCAGCCCCAGCTGGCCTATCGCCAGCGGCTGCGCGGGGCTTCCCCCACCTCCCTGCAAAATGGCAGAGGGTTTGCCCCTTGCTGTGCTATTCCCCGCCAACCCCCCTTCCCGCCACCGGTCACAGTGCGGGTCCCGGCAGACCCGTCACAGCCCCCCCGCCGGAGTACCTCCTGATACTCCGGCATATCCGATAATCTGGCACCCCCTGGGTCCCAAAGGTGCCGGATTATCAGAAGTCTACTGTACTGAGTTTGTCTATCTCTCTGTCCATCTGTCTGTTTGTTCAAGAATTCCTCCTAAATGGTAAGAGCTAGGACCACCAAATTCAGAATGCAGCTTCCTCTTATCATAACTTAAAGCAAGGTCAGGGGTTTGGTTGTAAACAGGAAGCCATACAGAAAAGAGACAGAATTACTAGGCAGGTGAATGGGGCTGACTGAGGGCATGCCCCCCACTCTCATACTGCCCCAGCCCCGAGCCTTCCACCCCTACAGGTACCCTTTAGCGGTGGAAGGGACTTCAAACCCCCACCCCATTGATACAGGAACATTGTTTCCCTTTATCAGGGAGCCAGGGAACAGTGCATAGATTTCTGCATTCCTCATTCTGGCTGGGGAGTGCAGTGGGCAGACGAACCTGGATCTGCTCCAGCCAAGGGACATGAACTCCTTTTCTGGCTGTGCCCACTGGAGCTGTTGCAGCCATGGGGAGGTGCCTCTCACCTGGCCCCAAGCTACTATGGTGAGAGAGGGCTGGAGTTTTCCACTCTCCCTGTGGAGGCCTGCAATACTGGACCCCTCATCCTCAGGCCCACCGCAGAACAATGATTTAAATGAATCATGGACATTTTCATGTAATTTTCCAAAAACCAAAAATTAATTGAGTTAAGGACCCAAGCAAATCTTCTAGTAACACAATATTTTAAAAACTTTTTTCTTCTTTCTGACAGTGTAATTGTTTTTGCTAAGTGTTTAATGAATAAGGAGAGTGTGGAATATCTTTGAAGGAGTTAAACACAGGGAACCAACTGTTGATCTCAATTTACCCCTTGTGCAAACTCCCAGTGATTCCTGTGATGGACCCTGCCCCCCATGCTTAATGAACTGGACTCGTGGACATGAATATACATAACTCAAAGGTGGTTTGAGCAAATTATTTCATGTAACCCATCGATCTTCATGTCATGATCTGCTGGTTCTGTTTATCTTACTCTGGTGTATGTAACATTTGTGTGTGTAAAATTAGACACAGAGTGGGGAATACTTGGTGAGTTTCAAATGTATGAATGAGAGACATGGAGGGTGTTACCCTCAACTATTAAATTATCTCTTTTGTCCTTCAGCCTGAGCAGTGGTTGGTAGGGAGTGGCCTCAATCCTTTAACAAAAAGAATAGGAGAAGAGAGACCTGGGTCTTTGGGCTGGTATGCACCTGAAGTAAAGAGCTGGAGACCCCAGGGTGGGGAGGAGAGCCTTGGTTTAGACTGGAAGCTGGAAAAGAGGTTTTAGGGTGAGTGTGATTAAGTTTGTACTGAGGTTTCAGTGGAGAATTAGCCAGGTGGTTTTGTTTCTTTTCATTTGTAATCTACTTTGCTCTGCCTACTTTCACTTATTACTACTTAAATCCTACTGCTTCAACTTAATAAAACCATTTTTATTTTCTATCAAACCCAGTGTAAGTGATTGTTACCTGGGGGCAACCAATGTGCACATTCCCCCTTTCATTGCTAAAGGGGGCTTACCTAATTCTTTGGGGTTTGATCCCATCTGGGGAGTGCTCTCTCAGGAGGCTGGGCCCTAAATTGCACTCTCCTTGGACCTGAAGTGGTTCAAGGTCTGTACTGCTTCTCGTTGGGGGCAGGGACCTCAGCTCAGGGCCTTGGCTGGGGGAGACCAGCGGAGCTGGCCCAGCAGGACCGGGCAGTGAGGAGCCCCAGAAAGCGGGAAGGTGAGTGGCAATGGCCATGTCAGCACCCCGGGAGGCACCCCCGAGGGGTAGTCTGTGACCTCACCCCGTCACAATTCCAATTCAAGTGATTGTAAGAGAAGGAAAAGTCCTGAGTCATTCCTAATTCTTATCCGGCATTGCTTCTCATTGCTTCAGGTGCCCCCAGAGGTAGGCCCTTATGGTTTGAGATCCCAGAATCCCAAAACTGATGTATGCATAATTACTTATACAAACTGTTTCCTCCTAAATTTTGAGGGTCTGGACAAAATCAGATTCAGGTCCAAACTAACCACAGTCTTGGAATTAACATACCAAAATTCACACTCCCTGGTACAGCCCTTGTTTTCTCTCTCTCATATGTGTGGATACGCATAGAGATAGCAAACAAATACATGATTGAATTCATTGGATATAAAGTACATACATATGCTATTTTATATATTACATTCTCATAAATCATGGTTATTTATAATAAAGCATTTTTATTTTATTTAGTTTATTTTAGTGCCAATCACATAATCAGGGTTGTACAATACACAAAAACTAATATAGTCCCTGTTATAAAGAGTTTTTGGTTTATAAACATAGCTAATAAATAGTGAATATTTACCACTAGTTAACACAAAGTGGGATGTAAGTTAGAACAGAATTAATTAATTGCTGCAAGTATTCACAAACATGAGGTCAACCTGCTGTATCTTAAATATTCACCATATGGCAATTGATTGCAAAGGTTGGCTTCTTGATAGCTAATGCAGGACTCAAATATGCATAATAGGATAGAAGGATAACATGGTGACAAGTAATAGCCGACATGGATATCTTGAAAATAAAACATGACAAACCAATCTAATTTTCTTCTTTGACAGGGTTATTGGCCCAGGGGATAGAGGGGTGGGAAGCAGTGATACATCTGGATTTTAGTAAGGCTTTTAATACAATGCTACATGACATTCTCATAAACTAGCTAGGTATATATGATCTAAGCAAAGTTACTATAAAGTGGGTGTAAAACTGGTTAAAAAATTTACCTCAAAGAGTAGTTATCAGTTAGTAGTTCATTGCCAAACAGGGAGGATGTGTCTGGTGGAATTCCAGAGGGGGTCTGTCCTGGGTGTGGAGAGTATGCCTATAACATATAGATGGCACCAAGTTGGAAAGGCTTGCAAGCATTGTTAAAGAGCTTATCCCTTCACCCTCCCACTTCCCTGGTCCTTCTCATGTGAACACAGAACAGCAATACCCGAAGTCCATTTCGATTTGTATTGGGGTTAACTTCCAGCAAACATGAATCTAGTTTCCTTTTCCCTTTATTCCTTGTTGCCTTGTTTCTCCTTTCCCCTCCCCACCCCCACTTACTTCCTGATGGCCCTTTATATATCTATAGTAATATTTTCAGGAATAACTGAACTGATCATTCTTCTGAAATTAAACTAACCAATTCTAACTTATTGTAACATGATTATCTAACCAATTATATCGCACCACCTTAATTGGTTTACACCCAGCTACATTAATTATATAGGAGACGGAAATAATCAAAGAATCACACAGAGACCATAGATATAAACAATAGAGAGATGTGGAGCATAATAATGAAGCAATAATAAAATGAGGATTTCACAACCTTGCCAGACGGAAAGCTATCAATCTCAGTTTCATTTAAATCTTTTAGGCTCTTACCCTTATTTCCAAATTGCCTTAGTGCAATGTGACTGGTTTGTAATGTACATTTGAAATGGATATGACTGTACATTTCCCAGCTTATGGATGCCCCTGCTGCTTAGCCAAAAGCCTAAGCTTAAGAACAAAGCCTTAGACTATCTTTCATAGTTTTTTAAAAGATAATTTTTAAAATCGTAAGAGTACACCTACATTCTTAAAGTATAGGCATTTATAATTTTTAAAATTGTATAATTTTTAAAATCATAAGAGTACACCTACATTCTTAAGGTATAGGCATTTATAGGCAGGCCTGAATATTTATCTCTTAACGAACATGTTGGAAGAAAGGATTAGAATACCAGAACTTTAGTACATGAGAGAAATAGTTAGAAATTAACAAGATAAACTTCAAAAAAGACAGGTGTAAAGTACTGCATCAATATGAAAAAAAAATCAAATGAACAACTACAAATTGGGGGATCACTGACTAAGTAGTAGTACTGCTGAAAGGAAGCTTGGAATGATAAGGGATCATACAATAAAAATAAATCAACAATGTGGGATGCAGTTGCTAAAAAGGCAAATGTAATTTTGGGGTACATTAATGTGAGTGGTGTATGTAAGACACAGGAGGTGATGTATGTAAGACACAGGTCTCACTCAACTCAGTAGTGGTGAGACCTTAGCTGGAAGACAGAGTCCAGTTCTGGGTGTCACATTTTATGAAAGATGTGGACAAACTGCAGGCAGTCCCATAGACAGCAACAAAAATAATAAAAGGTTTAGAAAACCTGACCAGCGAGAAAAGATTAAAAAACACTGAGCATATTTTTAGTCTTCAGAAAAAGATGATTAAAGAGGGACCAGTGCTGCCCCAGCTGCACTACTATTTTAATGCACTAGACTTAGCCCTGCTGTGTAGTTGTGGAATCCTCATCATGGGAAGTTTTTAAGAATCAGTTAGACAAACACCTGTCAGGGACTTTTAAGGCGCACTTGGTTTTACCTGAGATGGGGGACAAGAGGAATGAATTAGATGATTTCTCAAGGTCTCTTCCACGTCTACATATCGAAGATTCCATGATAAAACTTATCTTTGACAGCAGTGTGCAAGTTGTGACTTAATCTAGTACTTAGGCAGTCCCTGTGTTTTTCACACATACAGTCAATCCAATCTATAAATATATCTATCAACATACTTTTGAATAGTAACACACAAAGAGAGTTTTTTGTTTGTTCTTTCTTCTGTGAAAACCTATGGTGAATTCTTTCCTACAGAAATAGAAAATTAATAGTAGTGAAAAACTCCAATAATTCTTTATGAGAACCCACAGCTGGTTGTCCATTTGGACTGTATTACTGAATTCTGAAGTGTTTGTACCTGCACATAATCAACTGAAAATTCTATACAGTTCAAAAACATCAAAAGGATTTTTGGCTTATTTTATCTTTTTGGAACAGCTCTAGAGTATTCAAGTTCCTCATACTGAAGCTTGCCCTAGCCTGCCACTGAGGGTATGTCTACACTAGCCCCCTAGTTTGAACTAGGGTGGCTAATGTAGGCATTCGAACTTGCAAATGAAGCCCAGGATTTAAATATCCCGGGCTTCATTTGCATGTTCCCAGTGGGCGCCATTTTTAAATCCTTAGTTCGAACTGACTGCCCGCGGCTACGCGCGCAGTCAGAGTTAATCGAACTAAGTCCTTAGTTCGGATTAACTGTTACACCTCATTGCAGGAGGAGTAACAGTTAATCCGAACTAAAGACTTAGTTCGATTAACTTCTGACTGCAGCGCGTAGCCGCGGGCAGTCAGTTCAACTAAGGGATTTTAAAATGGCGCCCACCTGAACATGCAAATGAAGCCCGGGATATTTAAATCCTGGGCTTCATTTAAGTTCACCCTAGTTCGAACTAGGGGGCTAGTGTAGACATACCCTGAGAGACTTCATCTTCTCTTTTCCTTCTAGAATTTAACATTTTTGGTTTAAACAAATCATTTCCAAAGACAGGGTGAAATTAAAGAATGCAACATTCTCTTTCATTTCCTTTTGTTTAAGGTGTCAAATCAGAGTCCAGGTTCCTTTTTTAATCAGAAAATTCTGAGTCTTACTGCTTGCCATAATGATGTCCCATTTATTATAAATTACTCTCTTCTAGTGTCCTAATATAAAATGCCCTTGTCAGAGGGCCTCATTCTCTTCTCCCTGACACAAGTTTTAGACCTGTGTAACTCCACGTACTTCAGTGAAGCTACTCTTGATTTACACTAGTGCAGTGAGAGGAAGACAAGGCCCATTGTGTTTATATGGAGTATTAGAACAGTGCTGTGATCAGAAACAAGATTGTAGAGAAATGCAGACAAATCCGGAAAAGCGGAAGAACCCTTAAGGGAGCAATCTTAGAATCTGTGGATTCTTTCAATAAATGTCCTGGATAAAATAGTCCATTGTTGAATTAAGAGACCGGATAAAAGTGTTCTATGGAATATTGTATTTAAGTCTCTGAGTAGTCCTCCTGTAAAATACTAATATTTCAAAAAATGCAAACTCTTTGATTCTGAGGGACAGTTGTGTATGAAAGGCACACTTACATTTGTTTTAGGGATGCAGACTAAAGAAGAATTGGTTACTTATTGTACCTGTGGTTCTTCAAGATGTGATGCAGACTTACATTCCAATCGGGTGCATGTGCACCCAGTGTGCCAAAATTTGGCTTAGCAGTTCTTATAGTGTTCATGGCTGTGGCCTCTCCCTTGGGTATATAAGGAAATGCTGCCTGACACCCCCTCCCAATTCCTGTGGACTGAATGTTCATGAGAAAAGACTCTGAGGCAGAGGGGATGAAGGGTGGTTTGTGGAATACACATCTTCATCACATATTGAAGAACCACAGATACAGTGAGTCAGAGTTGTAACTAGCTAATTTGGTGCCTGAGGCAAGACCGTCCTCGGCGCGGGCAGGGGTGCTGACGTGGCATGAGGCACGAACGAAGACAGCGTAGTATCTGTCTTTTCTGTGCCCCCTCAGCTATGCACCCGAGCAAGTGCCTCACTCGCCCTTGTTATGGCCCTGCAGTGAGTAACCTTTTCTACTTCTTTAAGTAAATACAGATTTGTATTCCACTTTAGGCACGGGCCGCCCCTGCCTTAGGCAAACTCGGCAGCCGCCTAGGGTGCCAAGTTAAATGGGGCACCAAACTCCCTGCCACTTCCCCTTCCTGGCGTTGGCCCCGGAGGAAGGTTTCCCTGCACCGCAGGAGGGGTGAGTCAGCCCTGGAGGAGGAGCATGGGGAGTTGACCCCGGGGAAGGCACGCTCCGGCTTCCCCTGCACCGCGGGGGGGGGGGGGTCGGCCCTGGGAGAGGAGGCATGCAGGGGTTCCCTGCGCCATGGGAGGGGGGGTATCAGCCCCAGGGGAGGCACACGCTGGCTTCCCCGTGCCGCGGGGGGTGGTCCGGCCCTGGGAGAGGCGGTGTGTGGGGGTTTCCCTGTGCTGCAGGAGGGGGAGTTGGCCCCGGGGGAGGAGGCACGCAGGGGTTCCCTGCACCATGGGAGGGGGGTGTTGGCCCCAGGGGAGGCATGCGCTGGCTTCCCCTGCGCTGTGGGGGTCGGCCCGGGAGAGGTGCACGGGGTTCCCTGTGCCGCGGGGGGGGGGAGGGTTGGCCCTGGGAGAGGCACGCGCCGGCTTCCCGGGGTGGGGGGGAATCCTGGGAGGAGGTGGGTGCAGAGGACTCTCTCCCCCCCACTGGCACCCTGTTCCCTCTCCCCTCTCCCAGCCCCCCTCTTCCCAGCGATGTGGTGGTAATGGCAGTTAAAGCAGGATAGCGTAATGGACTATTTTGGATTTGTAATAATAAAAATTGTAATTAACATTTGTAATGCATTTTTATTTGAAATCGTACTGAAATATCGTCTAACTGTCATGTACAAATCTATTCTGAAAATTTTGTGTCTCTATTTTAATCTGATCTCAGAAACATTGGTTGGATGGACAAACCGAATAATTATGCCTGTTTAAATAAATATGCTTAAAAACCATTAAATGGAAAATAGGGGGCAAAGTGTTTCCCAGTTTACCAAAAACCTCAGTCTATATCTGCCCTTGGGGTGGGGGTGGGGGGACAGGCGCTGATTGCATGGTTTGCCTAGGGCACCAGTTGCTGGCAACTAGTCTAGGGCCGCCCCTGCGCTTAGGTGACTCACAAGCAGTACACCCATGCAGGAGGGGGGAGGCTCGTAGTCTCTTGGGATTGAGATTATAGGGACCGCCCATATGTTTGTTCTGGAAGATGCAGTAATAGCAAACAATACTGTATACCAGGGTGGTCAACCCATTTAACAAAGAGAGCTGAAACAGTGGAGGAAAAAAATACGAAGAGCCGCACCAGAATTGTCGATCAAAACCAAAAAAATTTTAAAAAAAAAATTTAGAAAGGAGGCTGCTCCGGTAAGCACAGGGAAGCCGGGGGCTGGGCGGAGGAGCTAGCATGGGGAGTGGGCGGCGGCCGTTGGGGGGGGGAAGCCGCACTTTTGGGGGGGGCAAGAGCCGCATGCGGCTCGCGAGCCATGGGTTGCCACGGCTACTGTCTACTATTACTGCACACATCCAATATGGAAATGACACTAAGGAATGCTACTGATGTTGCTTATGCTCTTATATCTGCTGAGGAGATGTAGCCACAACTATCTCATGTGGCATCTTGATACAGGATGCTATCTTTCTAGATATGCTCTATACTCAAACCCCTTGCCCCTTTGTCTGGTCTGTATATAACATGAACAGGTGAGGCAAAGCACTAAAAGGTCCAGTCCTATTTATATAAAAGGCTGGATGGTGCCTGACATCCAAACTGTGGAGGCGCTGTTCCGCAGTGGATAACTGAAGCTTAGGGAAGAACAGAGATGTTTCTCTGGATAAACAAAACAAAACAACAACAACAACAAAAACTTTGGGTGTGGTTGTAAAGTTACCTTGTTTTAGGAGAAGCGTGTGTAAGCTTGCAACTCTCGTGTCCTGCTTGCAGACACAAGGACTACCAGGAATTCGATTTTCTGACACACAAGGGCAGTGAACAGGATTCTAGGGGATTGAATGTATGGCCCACCAAAGCTGTCAAAATCATATTTAGAGCTCAGAAAGGGACTGATTCTTGGACTGAAGGGTATAAGTAGAGAAGCTCTTTCAGAAATCTTGTGACCACAGTGTTGGCAAAGATCCATTTTCTCTGCACAGAAGTATGAAATGCAGATATTGCAGCTAGATGGACTCTTAATGAACTGAGAGCAAGTCCTGATTTCTGATGATATAGCAGATATTGCAAAAAGTCCCAAATAGAAGTCTGCCTCACTTGGATCCCACGGACAAAGGCCCACCGTGAAAACCTCTTCCACTTTGCTAAGTAGGCCATCCCAGAAGAGGACTTTTTATTGTTGAGTAGGACTTCTGGGAAAGTTCTGATCAGTGTTCTTCTTTTAAATAACTAACAAAATCACCGCCCCCAAAAAAACCCCATAGTGGTGAGGTGGGGACATGTTTATCCGGACATGTTTGGGAAAATATCACAGCAGGGCACAGATTATCTCACAAGTTCTTGGAATTTCTTGGAGACATTATTTTTTAGGTCAGAAGGTGTAGAAAGCAATGAGGGTGAAGCTGTTCTAGAACTGATTTTAAGAAATAGGAATGAACTGGTTGAAAATTTGAAAGTGGAAGGCAGTTTGGGTGAAAGTGGTCATGAAATGATAGAGCTCATGAGTCTAAGGAATGGCAGAAGGGAGAACAACAAAATAAAGACAGCAGACTTTAGTAAACTCGAGGAGCTGGTAAGTAAGTTGCCAAGGGAGCAAGAGAAGAAACAACTCAAGACAATTGGCAGTTTTTCAAAGGGAAATTATTACACGTGCAAGAGAACACCATTCTACTGCATAGAAAAGATATGAAGTTTGGCTGTTTAGGAAGAGAACGCTGTGTCTTAACCCACAGCTCTTGAATGATCTAAAAATCAAAAAGGAGTCCTATAAAAAGTGGAAACCAGATCAAAGTATAAAAGATGAATATAAAAAAATAACACAAGTATGTAGGAGACAAAATTAGAAAGGTGAAGCCACAAAACAAGCTCATTCTAGCTAGAAACATAAAGGGCAACTAAAAAACATTCTACAAATATATTAAAAGCAATAGAAAGACCAAGGACAGGGTAGACCCATTGCCCAATGAAGATGGAAAAGCAATAACAAAATGTGGAAATAGCAGAGGTGCTTAACAACTTTGTTTTGGTTTTTAACAAGAAGATAGGTGACAAATGGATGCCTGTCATAGTGAATGCCAGTGAAAAGTAGGTAGGTTCAGAAGTTAACCTAGGAAAAGAAGTTAACAAGTGCTAAGAAAAGTTAGATGTCTTCAAGTTATTTTAAAAAAAAAGTTACCAGGGCCTGGTGAAATGCATTCTAGAATACTGAGGTTGCTGAATAAGGAGGTATCTGAGACATTAGCCATCATCTTTAAAAAGTCAAGGAAGACAGGAGAGATTCCAGAAGACTGGAGAAGGACAAGTATAGTGCCCACCTATAAAAAGGGAATTAAAGACAACCCAGGAAACTGCAGCTTAACTTCTGTGCCAGAAAAGATAATGAATAAGGATAATAATAATAATAAATAAATAAGGAATCCATCTGCAAATATCTGGAAGATAATAAGGTTATAAGTAACAGCATGGATTTGTCAAGAACAAATGGTGTTAAATAAACCTGAGAGCTTTCTTTGATAGATTACAAGCCTTGTGGATAACGGGGAAGTGGTATACATGGTATACCTAGACTTTAGTAAAGCATTTGATAGAAAAATCTCATGACCTTCTTATGAATAAATTAGGGAAATACAACATAGCTGAGGCTACCATAAGGGGAATGCATAACTGGTTGGATAACCATTCTCAGAGAGTAGTTATCAATTGTTCACAATCATGCTGGGAGGGCGTAACAAGTAGAGTTCCTCAGGGATCAGTTCTGGGACCAGTTCTGTTCAATATATTCATCAATAATTTAGATGATGGCACAGAGAGTATGCTTATAAAGTTCGCAGATGACACCAAGCTGGGACGGGTTGCAAGTGCTTTGGAGTATAGGGTCATAATTCAAACTGATCTGGGCAAAGTGGAGAAATAGCCTGAGGTAAACAAGATGAAGTTCAATCAGGACAAATGCAAAGAACTCCACTTAGTGCATGTCTAGACTGGTGGGTTTTTCCGGGATACCAGAGGTATCCCAGAAAAACTCTACCACATCCAGGGAATGCGTTTGCTTTTCTGCTTTTTTTTGTGTGGAAGAGCAAACACGCTCTTTCAAGGAGACCTGTATACCTTGTCCTACGAGGAATAAGGGCTCCTCCAAAAGAGGAGGCTTTTCCCCCATTTGGCCCCATCTAGGTCCTCCGGTCCTTCGTAATTGCGAAACACAATTTGCATAGTTTTTTCCGATAAAAGAGTGTAGTCTAGACCTACCCTTAGGGAGGAACAATAAAACCTGGTTCAAGACAAGTGGAAGAAGGAAAGAATGGTTTTGGGGAAGGGAAGATTGTTTGAGACAGGAGAGAGAAGGATGGCTATTGGACACAGGGGAAGGGATGGTGTGTAAGCCACTGAATGTATATGACAATTGAAAATGAAGGTGCAACTGATTTTGGGTAGCCTCAGTACAGACTTGAGTTATTCACTGAGGGCATGTCTACACAGCAGCATTATTTTGGAATAATGTTAGTTATTCCAAAATAACATAGTGCGAGTCTACCCTACAAGCCTTTATTTCAAAATAATATTGAGCTGGAGGACTTCTTACTCTGAATCATAGTAACCCCCATTTTACAAGGAGTAAGAGAAGTCGAAAGAAGAGTGCTCTTCCTTCGACTTCCTGCTGTGTAGACATCACCAAAAGCCGAAATAAGGTATTTCGACTTCAGCTACGCAAGTGATGTAGCTGAAGTTGTATAGCTTATTCCAACTTTAGCCCTGATGTGTACCCTGAGTTACCACAAAATATGTTAACTATTTTGTAAGAGCTATTAAGTGGCTGCACAATAACTTCACTGAAACAAATGGCAAACAACAGTAGCAATCCATAGCAATGAACTCAGGACATTTAACATTCACCTTCATTTCTCCAACTGCATTTTAAAAAGATTTTTTAGTAGGTCAGGAGTCACACACTGAGTACATGTAGAGTAAACCAATTTCTCTAACAAGTTTCTCATCATGTAATTTTCTGCATATAAAAAAACCTGGAATGGTTTAACATTTGAAACAAACAACAACAAAAACTGTTGAGGAAAATATCAATTTACACATCAACAGATAATATATTACTGCAGATTTAAATATTCCATTTAAATGTCCTGTGACTTCAGTTTGGTTTTATTTCTGATGACTATTATTACAAAATACAGTTACTATCATTGCCATGAAACAATATTTTTGTGCCCTTCTCTATCACTTATATTTTGTTTGTGTCACTTTCAAGCAAGCATTTATGAAGCAACATATATTAAATCTATCACACATATAATACTTTACAAAAAGCCTATGAAAATTACGAGTGTTTCTAATTAGCTGATCATCAAGTTATAATCACCTCATGATAAATTATACTAAGGGCATTACAAAAAAGTAATGAAGTGCTAGAATCTGGATTTTTTTTCAGTTTTTTTTCCATGTGTTGCATATAGAGTAGAAGGGCATAGCAGGTTTGTTTTGACTTTAACTTGATTGCATGTGGTAAGCAAATACGAGTTTTTCAAACCCCAGACCAAAAACTCTGGTTTCTACTGAGTATTTGATCACAGATGGTGTTTCTCAGTGGTGAGAAATGGTGTTTCTCAGTGGTGAGAAATAATTTGCCTTTGTCAGTTGTGACCCCACGTTGTCTTCATCAGATTACTTTTTGAATAAAAAATGTATGATTATCTTCTCTCAAAAAAGAAATAATCTACTATTTTAAATTTCCCTGAAATAGTGACCTCAGAAGTTAAACCACAATCCTGAAAAAAAAAAGACCAATATTCCCTCCCCTCTTATCACTCCCTCCTTAAATGACTGGCATCCCGATATTAAAAATCTTATGATACAAGTGGACTAATATGCAATTAGATTAATTGCTCTAATAAAAAATGAAAACCTGGTACCTAGAACTCATAATATTCTACCCAGATAGTGTATGTTGGCATGAATAATGAGGCTGAAAATCTGAACGACATTCTATTGTGACATCTGCCAGCTAATATAAAAGAAATTAAAAATGCATAACTTAAAACACATAGAAAACCTTTAGAACATTGCAGGCCTCAAAATTCATTAAAAAGAAGAAGAAGCAGTGTTCAAATATTTTATAAAATGTGGACTCTAATATCACTTTTATGTTTTGTTTCTTGGGGCTATTTAAGAAGAAGTCCTTGTTTATTTGGGTTTTACTTGATTAGGTTTCCTGTTTATACATGAACCATGGCAATTTCAATTTGCATTTCACAGCCATGGCCCTTGTAAAGCCTTGCTTAAGATTTTAGTTCTAAAGTAATTATGCTTTATAATACATTTGGGCCCTCAAGTTTGAATGAGGTCGGCATGGCAGATTAGCACATACTGGATTCATTTCACAAATGCATTGGACTTCTTCCACTCTGGCATAAAGTGAAGAAAATTTGAAGTGATGATGAATTTAGAATTTTAATAGACTGCAATTAATCTTTTGTCGCTCTTTTCCTAAATGTGAATATAACATATCTACCTTCCATCCTAATTATAAGACTGGCTGTAACAGTGTAATTTGTCATGCAAAACAGCTGTTTCTGTATCCTCTGTTATACTGAAGTCAAGGAATTGAAGTGGGGATACATTTGGAGCTAGAGAACACTGACATATAATAAATTATACTGAAAGCTTTTTCTTATATGAGCCAGCAAGAGATGAAGGCAGTATAAAGGAGCCGTTTAGAAAGTTCTTTTAACTACTACTATGATACTATGCACACTTTGGCATTCTATTAGTGGTTTTACAGATTCATGTTGTAATGACAGTGTAGTATACAAGGCCAAGTTATTCTCTTCGCTTTAGTTTCAAATATACTCTGATCAGTTTGAACAAATTATCATAGTGACTAGTACATAGGCTCAGATCCTCAAAGTATTTAGGCTCCTAATTTCCATTAAAATCAATGCCTCAAACACTTTAAGGATCTGGGTCAGGCTGCTTCATATTTTTCAGAGAGTTGCACTGTGATGGATGAGGGCAGAAGAGAGTAACACCATTTTCTCATGTCAAAGTTGTTTCCCCACTCTGCCACTTCAAGTGCAGAAGATGGGGACCTACAAAAGACTTTTACATACTTTGCCATTAAAAGTTTGCATTATAATTCCCCAAAGTTATAGATTCCTGGGTCTTGGATTGGTGTCACTGCCACCCAGGCCCTCTCAGAGAACGACAGAGGCTGGGGCCACTTTGAGTTTAGAGGCCTCAGTCCAGTCCCAACCCCAACCCTTAGAGACATATCTAAGTTCTCATCCACAAGGCCATATAAAAACCAAAAGAATATATGAAAATTAACACTTGAAACATTTATTTAACAATTAAGTCATTATACCAATAGCATGTATATTAAAAATGTAACTAAAATTGTGAGTTTCCACTGCAAGCAAAACTCTTCATTTTAGGAATGCTTTTCTGGCTTTATTGTGTGCAAACTCGTGAAGAAAAATCTAATCTATGTGCAACATCACTGTTAATGTTCAGCACTGCGAGCCCATTCAAACGCTCTTGTCCCATTGTGGAAAGATGATAGTGCTTTACTTGTTTTAACATGTTGAATGTGCATTCACCTGAAGCCACTGATGCAGGGATACTGACAAAACTATGTAATGCAATTGCGATATTAGGAAATACAGTTGACAGACCGAGATCAAATATTTCTTGAAGCAGTTCTTTTGGCTTGCAGTCTAATTTAAAGTTGGTGGAATGTATATGTTTCAGGAAGATGATCTCGTCACAGAGATCTCTTGAATTTCATTGTTGTACCTTTATTGAAGATGGTCAGCTGCTGAATATAGATTTTTATCACTTAATTCTCTGAAATCCCAAAGGAATCCAAAAAGGGTACAAATTTGTTGCAGTGACTCAAATTGATGTGAGTTGATTTGACCAGATTTGATGGAGTCAATAATAACAAAAAAATAGTTGACTTAGTAGTGCCTTTCTATATCAGATTGAGATGTTAGTCTTTGATTGAAATGTCAACATGCTGCACTACTGATTTGGACTCAGAAAGGATTGCATCTCATTAATCATGAATATTTTGAATATCTTTAAGAAGACATTCAGTGTTATCCCTCTCAATATCTAATGTAGCATTGCATGCTTCAATTACAAGATTAGTTATGCTGATCATTTTTAGCAGCTTCATCCACATGGACAATATTAAAATGCATTCAAATTTGGATGTATACTTCTGAATTGACTTAAGCTCAGTGTGAGTCTGTGCTGTGAGAGTAAGAGATTTAAGCTCACTTAAAGCCTCTCTCATGTAGTCCAAATGCTGTGCAACTGATTTAATGCCATCATTTCATGCTGACCAACCTGCCATGAAGAGAAAGAGGCAGATGCTGCTTTAGAATTTCCAACTTTCAAGGATTGCTACTGAAGAGGTTGTACAATTGCTGGATTGTTCCAAAGTATGTGATTACTTCCTTGCATGATTCAGCGCAATCAACGCTGACAAGTTTTAGTGTGTGGTTGCCACAACTGGAGAAAATAGTTTGGATTTTGCTCAAGAAGGACTGCTTGTACTCTGTGGTACTTCTCAGCAATATTGGATCCATTGTCATAGGCTTGACCAATGCAGACTTGAAAATTTAATTTGAAGCCTTCCAGAATTTCTAATACATGAGAGGCAATTTCATTTCCAGTTTTTTGTGTGAAATTATTAAACAAAATTAATTGTTCTTCAATTGAAACCTTTGAACTTCCTGCAATTTTAATATATCAAACAGCCAAGGTCAACTGTTCTTTATGAGAACAGTCTGGAGTTGCATCAATAATAATTGAAAAGTACATTGAGTGTTATATCGTGTTAAGAATTGTTGTTTGTACAAATGTACCACACAGCTCAATAAACTCATTTTATATTCTGGTAGACAGATAATGGACTTGCATGCGTTTTCTGCTCTCTTGTGATTCACAAACACGCTTAACATGGCCTGATAAAAGTGGGTCATAATTGCTAAGAAGCTCAAGTATATCAAGAAAGTTTCCATTTGTAGGGTCACCAATACGTTGCCTGGAACCAATCAAAGCCAATCCCCATTCAGAAAGAAAAAGAATGACTTTCAATATACACTCAAGAAGATTTTTTCCAGTTATCAGTTTCTGTGTTTATTTCACTTAGAAGTAAGTTTTCAATTGAACTATTAGCTAGTGTTGCTCTACTAGCTGATTTCCATGTAACACAGTTATCTTTATGTGATACTGAAGTTTCATGTGCAGGTATTGGGTCTTTCAACTTCCTCCAACCTCCACTGATGCTCCAAATGGATGGATCAGCAATACTGATGCATTTGAAGTATTACTGTTAAACGTGAAACAGGGTATACAGTACAGAGCCTGCTTTTCCATGCTCCAGCAGGGCCAATCTTTTGTGTAGACCTCTCCATTTTGAAAATTTTTTGTCAGCAGATGAGTGGGGAAAGCATGATTTTCAGCATCTTTCGGTATATTACTTGGAATCTGAAAACAACTAACTTTGAGAAATGACTGCATTTGAGCAACATTTTTCTTATCAAGAAGTCCAATATCAAGTTCTGATGCCACTGTTGTTACACTGTGTCCTGTGTTAGTCATAAGTTCTTGCTCTTGCAACGCAGCATCTCCAAGGTCCTCATTTTCTGCCTGCAGTCTCTAAATCGAGCATAGATTCTGCATCTATCACTACTGTTGGCATTTCTCTGTCTTGATTAATGACCTCCTCATTTTGAGGCAGTGGCATTGAAATGTTATTTGTAGGTACAAAGTTTTCATCATCGGAACTGGAAAAGTCACTGTCAGTATGGTCACCGTCTAATGGCTGAGGCATCTTTTCTATGAGCAATGATGTTACTGGGTTTAAACTTTTAACTACTTCTTCACTCTGTTGCTTTCACCGTCTCTTACTTGCACTGCTTTCAAATCTTCGCTTCATTTTTATAAAGGGGTTCTTTTAAAACACGAGAAGTCCTGTGACACCTTATAGACACAGTAACACACAAATTAATTCACTAAAGGTATTGGTTATACAAAATTTTAATTGTATATACTTAGCAATGAACATGATATAATAATGGTTTGGTGGTATTATTTACTATGGCCCTTATAGCCTTATTTTAAAGTCTTGAAATTTCATCTCCTAACATGCTTCCGTTATTACATTCCTCTAACAACTGGTGTGTTATTATGAATATGAACACGGGGTGATTGCCAGATTAGATATAAAATATATTAAACAACTAGAATTAAAAGTTTGTTATCACAAAAAAAGATTTTAAAGGTGAATCTAAAACTGGACAAAGAGGTAGTTTACAGCTGAGCCTGATATGGTTATTGTATACAAAGTCACATAAGAAAAAACAGGAATACAAAAATCTGCTATGCAGAGATAAACATCTAATTTAAAGGTTAAACTCACCCTCAGACCAAGCAAAATCACTTTACAATAACAGAATTAATGACAACGTTCAAAACCTAAGCTATGCAAAGACTGTAAACAGTATTTTATAACATAGAATCACTAATCATAGAAGCTACTCCAGTCTCCTGTCACACAAATTAAAACTCACATGTGAGCAAAAACTGAAGAAGGCCTGAGGTCCCACAATGATTTAAATCATTTTTTTGCAGGTATATATAGCTTCTTTTGTGTCTCTGTTATAACTGCAAGGTATATAATAAATGGAAATGACACAGTAGAAGGATGTCAAAATTTGAGGCCCCTTTGTCTCCTGAGGCCTGGACCAAATGGCCCTCCTGGACCCCCTCTGATAGGGCCTGCTGCCACCACCCAAATGGAAAACTGGTTTGAGAACCTAGGAAGGCTCTCATAGGAGCTCCTTCCTGTGGGGTACCCTCAAGCTCTTTTAACCCTCTCTCTAAAGAGAGATCAGCTGAAAATTGAACTTTCTCTTAGTAGTTGTCTGTGTAGTCTTAGACACATGCAAACAGAACCTCCTGCCTTCTAGGACACAGGAATTAGTTCATGTTCTTAAAAGTGTGATGTTTCTTTGAAAAAAAACTCCACATTTGGTAAAACACTGATTAGTTACTAGGTGTTACAGAGTATCTGAAAAAAAAGATTAAAAACAGAAAATTGCTTCCATGGGATTCAGCTTGCAAAATTACAATATAAGGGGGCAGTTAAATGTGCTCTACACAGAGAGGTCTAACAAACTCCAAAATAAAGAAATAACCTGGTTGTTCTGACTAAACATTCCCTGTTCTATTCACATGTCTGTAGTTTCAAGACTTAGGCCTTCCCTAGACATGGATGTCCCTGGATTCTCCATGACTGGCTCCCTGGCTCCTTACTGGTCCTTCTAGGAGCACTTAGCTGGGCACAACAGGAAAAAGAAAGGCTGCGGCTTCCAATTAAAAAACCCATACTCTGTTTTCATAACCTCTGCTGCTTCTTGCCAACTCACGTCCTACTTTCCTAAGCATTCCTAGGATCTTCTAGGACAGTGGTTCCCAACCTGTGGTCTGCAGACCCCTGGTGGTCTGCATTGGTACTGCAGGGGGTTTGTGAAAAGTCTAAAAGTAAGGAGAATAGTGATAGAAATGTAGCCGTGTTAGTCTGGTGTAGCTGAAACAAAATACAGGACTATGTAGCACTTTAAAGACTAACAAGATGGTTTATTAGATGATGAGCTTTCGTGGGCCAGACCCACTTCCTCAGATCAAATAGTGGAAGAAAATAGTCACAACCATATATACCAAAGGATACAATTAAAAAAATGAGCACATATGAAAAGGACAAATCACATTTCAGAACAGACAGGGGGCAGGGGGGAGGGAAGGTAAATGTCTGTGAGCTAATGGTATTAGAGGTGATAATTGGGGAAGCTATCTTTGTAATGGGTAAGATAGTTAGCGTCTTTGTTGAGACCGGTGAGTGTCGAATTTTAGCATGAATGACAGTTCAGAGGATTCCCTTTCAAGTGCAGATTTAAAAGGCTTCTGAAGCAGGATGCAGGTAATTAAGTCGTTGAGACAGTGTCCTTTCTGGTTGAAATGGCAAGAAACTGTTTTTCTTTGTGATCCTGTCTAATATCTGTTTTGTGGGCATTGATCCTTTGGCGAAGTGTCTGAGACGTTTGTCCAATGTACAAAGCAGATGGACACTTTTGGCACATGATAGCATAAATTATATTTCTGGTTGCGCAGGAATATGTATTTTTGATCTTATAACTCACTTGGTTAGGTCCAATAATGGTATCAGCAGAGTGGATATGTGGACAAAGCTGGCAACGGGTTTGTTGCAAGGGAAGGTACCAGGGTTGGTATTAGTGTGGTATGTCCTGTGGTTGTTGGTAAGAATCATCTTGAGGTTAGGTGGTTGTCTATAGGAGACTATGGGTCTGTCTCCCAGAGCCTCTTGGAGTTTAGTATCCTGTTCCAGTATAGGCTGTAGTTTATTGATAATGTGTTGGACAGGTTTAAGTTGGGGGCTGTAGGTGATGACAAGTGGTGTTCTATTGTTGGTTTTCTTGGGTCTGTCTTGAAGTAGGTGGTGTCTAGGTATTTGTCTGGCTCTTTCAATGTCCACATATCCACTCTGCTGATACCATTATTGGACCTAACCAAGTGAGTTATAAGATCAAGAATACATATTCCTGCGCATCCAGAAATATAATTTATGCCATCATGTGCCAAAAGTGTCCGTCTGCTTTGTACATTGGACAAACGTCTCAGACACTTCGCCAAAGGATCAATGCCCACAAAACAGATATTAGACAGGATCACAAAGAAAAAACAGTTTCTTGCCATTTCAACCAGAAAGGACACTGTCTCAACGACTTAATTACCTGCATCCTGCTTCAGAAGCCTTTTAAATCTGCACTTGAAAGGGAATCCTCTGAACTGTCATTCATGCTAAAATTCGACACTCTACGCGTCGGTCTCAACAAAGACGCTAACTATCTTACCCATTACAAAGATAGCTTCCCCAATTATCACCTCTAATACCATTAGCTCACAGACATTTACCTTTCCCCACCTCTATACCATTGGCTCACAGACATTTACCTTCCCCCCCCCCCCATCCCCTTTCTGTTCTGAAATGTGATTTGTCCTTTTCATATGTGCTCATTTTTTTAATTGTATCCTTTGGTATATATGGTTGTGACTATTTTCTTCCACTATTTGATCTGAGGAAGTGGGTCTGGCCCACGAAAGCTCATCATCTAATAAACCATCTTGTTAGTCTTTAAAGTGCTACATAGTCCTGTATTTTGTTAAAAGTAAGGAGTGAGCCCACCATAGATCCTTACTTTTCATTTTCTTTTCTTACTTTTCTTTTTCTTTTCTTTTTTCTCCCCCAGGAAGCAGGGTCCTTGAAATTTTAGTAGCTTGAAAAGGGGTTCACATGCTTGAAAAGGTTGGAAACCGCTGCTCTAGGACTCACTGTCCCTGGTTTTAACCCTTATAGGCAAGTCAATAGGGCTAGGTCTAAAGAGTTAACACTTCCAAGAAAATAGTTAAGCCAACTGAATAACTAGAACATCCAGAAAATGGTGTTACCCTCCTCCTACTGCTTATCACATGTACAAATACTAATAATTAATTCTCACAAAACTCTGAGAGAGAGTTAAATATTCTTTTCTTCATTTAATAGCAGGGGAAACTGGCACAGAGTGGCCACAGACTCCACAATGTCCACTATGGACTTCAAACTGTTTTTGATTTTATATGGATGGCACTCAGATACTGTGATGGTGGATGGTAGTACAAAACCTGAACACGGGCTGTTCAACAGCCATAATCTATTCTGTGTGTTCGGGGGGCTGGGGACTATACTGTGTTGTGGGATATCAGGCAGGCATTGTTCCTCTGAAAGTGATTTAAAGTTATCTATAGTTGTAGCAGCTCAGTACTGCTCTGTCTTAACGCTAACTAGCAAACAGGAGGAGGAGGAGGATGACATCAGATCAGAATTTTACCACTGGAAATGGAAGTCACTGGCAGAGCTTTGATGTGAAATACTCATGGAACTGTCTCTGCTTCTTTGGAATCTTATGGTGCCTGGGTATTAGGGTGCACAAAAGGTCACAAAGACAGGATTCATGGGTTAAGACCAAAATTTTCACATGTAGCAAGTGATTATTAATGCCTCAGTTTCTGGATCACTAACCTGAGACACAACATGCCTGAATTTGAAAAGTGTTCAGCACTTGATATTCCCACTAACTTCAACTGGAAATATGAGTGCCCAGAACCTCTGAGGTTTTATTGTTTCAAGTCAGGCACCAAAAATGCATAACACAATTCCATTGTTTGTTTGTTTGTTGCTCCTATTGAGTTTTAATTAAAGTGAAATATCTAATATTTAACTTCTTTCTATCTGTGGATAAGAGTACTAAATAAAATATGAATGTGTCAAGATGAAATGTAGACACATGCCATGGTTTGTCATTTTAAAATATATTATTCATATCACCATCAGCAGTCTCAAAAGCTAGGAATCAACTTTTCTCAGCTTGAGATGACATGAATAGCTTGTGCTTATGCCCTTCCTGTCTAATTTTTTTTAAATGGGTAAAATGTGGCTAATGATTAGGGATAGTCCAGAGGCTTAATGTTGATAAGCATCCAAAAATTCAAAAGTTTATCCAAATTTACCCAGGATCCCTCTCAAAGTGTTAGGGAGCCTTCACCAAACCAAACTCCCTCGTAGCCCATGCCAAGGATCTTTCCAACAGGTTCTGTATTTTCTCTATTTGTCCCTTTCAATGGAGGCGCTTAGTCAAGTGACCTGTTTATCCCTATGCTGTCAGGCTTATCATTATCCCAAACCACTTGCAATGCATCAGTGCAAGGTAGGTGAAAAATGCTACCAGACCAGAATGGGAGTGTCTCTCAGCAACTGACATTGATTTAATAACAAACAAGATGTAACAAACAAATGGTCAACAATGAAATGGACCTCAGATCATATTTGGGTCTTCCTGAGATGAGAAATTATGGGTCCTGGATAGGGACCCTTCATCAAATTTTTTTTTCAACAAGAAGAGGTTCTTTTGGGTTTGGTTTGAGGTAGCTGTTGTGTGAACTGTCAAACTACCGTAAATTAGCGTATATAACCTACATTCGTGTATAACCCGCACCCCATGCATAACCCGTGGTTTTTCCTGAATGTGTAAAAAAAGTTTTAGATAACCTGCGGACGTGTATAACCCGCAGGTTATATACGCTACTTTACGGTAATTGCACATACCAGGATAAACTGCATCTTCTGTTAGGTAGCCAACCTGCTGCCAGTGGGGGGAATGTAGAGCGCAGCGCAGGCGAGCTGGCTGGCCTGCGGGAGGGGAGCACTCGTGCCCAGGCTCCGTGCAGTCTCCGTCAGGTGCAACCCACCCTCCTCCAGGTGGGGGGAACGGAGAGTGCAGCGCAGGCGAGTAAAAATAAACTTGTATACCCTGCGGACATGTATACCCCATGGGGGGAAGGGATGGGGTTTGTAAAAACGTGTATAACCCGCAGGTTATATACGCTAATTCACGGTAACCCCTGGCAATCATCATAGTAACATTATAGTACCTACATAGCTACATTTAAAATACTTCATATTCTCCCCTATCCTGAGAATTTTGTTTGTAGCATATTTTAATTGATTCACAAAGACCCTCTCACTGAAATTGATAATACCTTTTGAGGATTTGGCCTAAACAACGAGGTTTGGATAGATCTGATGTGATTTAGCTAATTTCTAGATATCCCACAGAATGTCACATTGCCCTCCACTCACTACTTCATTCTAACATTCACATACCTATGCAGACTGTGGGACATTGAATGGACTGTGCTTTTTGAAGAAAGAAAGAAAGAAAGAAAGAAAGAAAGAAAGAAAGAAAGAAAGAAAGAAAGAAAGAAAGAAAGAAAGAATTCACTTGCAATGGCTCCAATCCTGTAAACTGTCCTACAATGACAAATGCTTATGCCCACAAGAAACTCCACTTAACTGGGAGCCTGCAGGAAGAGAACAGGCTTGTAAGTCTCTTTTTAGAGCATGGGCAGAAGAACTGCTCTGCTTTCAGTAGTTTACCTTTAGGGGAATGAAGGGGAAAATAATAGATCTGTTAGTGTTGTTGCTTGTATCTGTCATTTGACCTTTCAGAACCCAACAACTTAGTGTAGTACCTGTTTTAAGTATTGTGTTCATTCCAAGCTGTCATTTTTAGTTTATATTAGCATGTAGATGCACTCCAGTTAGGGCTCTTAAACACTAATAAAACTTCGAGTATGTGACAAAAATAATCAGAATGGTTTGATCATGGGATATGTTGATTTAAATGGTGTGTGCCACTATGCCCAGAAGTAACTGGATTATCTATGTTACCTCAGAGTTCTAATAAATAAAGTACTTCTGTTACTGCCACACTTGCCCATCTAATCCTGGCTGCTGCCTGCATGAGGATACACAAGATGGTGTCAGAATTGGCTGCACTACCAATCCAGAGACAGGAAAGAAAACAGGTTAAAGGAGTAACAGGGAAATGATTAAATGCCTCTTTACTGAGGAGTTTTCTTTAACCCCCCAACCACTTTGTGCTGCCAGGGCAAAAGAGGAGAAATGGCAGCAGCTAAAGTACCAAAGAGAAGCATAGGTAAAGCAGAGAAACATTAATTGCATTAAGTAGATACTAGTCAGAGAAACTGGGTTATAAGCCAAATGCAGAGGAGCTACAAGTAGGCACAGATACCTGCCAAAAATGGTTTGATTTGGAAAGGGGGATTTCAGTTCTGAAGGAAAAAACACACATTCAGTTTGACAGAAACCCAATTTTTCTATCAAAAAAAGCTTTGCCTGAAAATTTTCTTCCAGCCCAGGTGGTAATTAGAGAACTGATGTCTGAAGATGGGAACATTGAAAATGGTAAATAAAGAACCAGATAAAAGGAGACATCCACAATAGAAATGGTCATAGGGCTGACATTGTCTGATTGTGACAGTGTGTGAATAAAGCTTCAGCTTTATCCCTCATAGCCCACTGAGGAGCAATTTATTGAAGATTATACCGCAGCAAACTGAAAGATGCATAAGCCTCAAAAAGCACAGGACTTCTCTCCACCTCACTGACCCCAGACTCAGTGCTGACTACCAGTGTCACTTCTGGGTTATTACTAATACAACATTTTGCACTGTTGCAATCAACTGTCTTGCTGTGCTCTTTGCTTGCAACAGGACATGGCAAGGGCGCTTGTTAAGTGGCTTTCCTAAGGTGACTTCACATGCATATCTCTGGTGGCGTAGGGCCTATTAATGGGATTATCTGTGACAATTTACAACAGGAAGAGAAGTTAGCCCTCCTAGTGTAAAATAAGAGCTAAAGGACTGGGTTCTTGATGTTTGGTTTGGAATGCTTCCCAGTTAAACTAAATTAAAAAAGCCATAGGTTATCTCTGATAACAAGAGACAAGACTGGCTAGGAAACCAAGAGGAGTGACCATTTCAAAATTTATTTCCATCATCTTTTTCTCCCCACTCCCAAATTTATTAGTGAGGAGTCACACTTTTCTTTGTGACTTAGTGCCTGTTAAGAAATGAAAAATTCAACCTTCATGCTGGATGCATGTCCTGCTGCCCTCCTATTCCACTGGTCTCATACAGAATGGATTATGATTTCACAGCCTGTATTCCACCCCATCCGCCAAACAGCTAGCAAAATCAATAGATTTGAGTTAATCACTGTCATAGTGGAAAAGATTCCATCTTTCCACATTCGGGCATTTATGTATTTGAACATTTTCTTTGCTAAATATTTATATCCATGGTAGCTGGTAGTGCTCAAGCTTGTCAGAATTCTGACTGCACTTCAGACCTTTCTGTGCAAGAAATCAATATTACTGATTCACCAGAAGTATCACTCACCAAGGCTAACTCTTTCATGCAACGTTGTAGTCTACTAAATAACTCTATGGTTCTATTCCTTGGAAGATACATCGCCTCATGCATTTGGTAAACTAAGTCCTTTAGTTTTTAGTGACTACCCTTCGTTTCATAAAGTTTTAATATCAAGAAATGCTGAAGGGATTATCTTGAGTGTGACTATTAAAAAAGGTAACTGTTATAATAAAATATTGTTTAGTCCTGGCAGACAACAAATGATTCTCATATGCCAAACAATATTTTACAAAGTAGCATTTCTCTTGCACCAAACAGTACCACGCACATATGAACTCACAAAGTAATACAATGAAATAATTTCAGATGCAGTTGGTTAGCTTTGTCTTTGAACATTAAAATGTTAACTTGATTATCAATCTTAAATCAATTACCATGTAATTGCTGAGTCAATAGGAGTGTAGTTAAATATTGATAAGTGTCTAAAAGCTCTATCAGGAGATATTGACAACCAAAGAGATGAATGTGGGCTTGGGTGAGAGGAAAGCTAGACTTGCATTGCTTTGATGGAAAGCAGCACAAGGTTGCGTTTACATTCTTATTACAGCTGTGAGAGGTGACAATCGATATAGACGGCCTCTGCTTTGTCAGCATGGTGCACTGAAGATATCTAGGTATTAGTTTGAGTCTGTCTTCATAAGTACATGGAGTGGACTAAATAACATCCTAGGCAGCTGGGAACAGAGGGCTAAGGACTTGCAGCTTGACAATTAAAATAACGTATATGTAAGGTACAAATAAAATGTTAGGAACGGGAAAAAATATTCAGCTCTGAAAGGTATAATGCTGCTTCTACTTAGCATTCTCTGGCTATTGCAAAGGTAGTCACAGTAGCCTGCAGCCACCCTCACTAGTGTGGCTATGTTTATAAATTATGAATCAGGACTCAGGAGTTCTTTTATTTTGATAGATGTGAACAAAATGGCTCCAAGGATTTACACAGTATACACAGTTAAATAAAGCTGGAGCACATTTTAATTACATCCAGCTTTGGTTTTGCTATGATATTTAGCAAAGGAGTCATCAATTTTGTTCAACGATAAAAATGGAGAATTCATCCTGGCTCATTTATGAATGCTCCCTTTGTCTCTAAAATACTAAGCCATTCTTGTTCCAGTTTGTGTAATGAAGTCATTACACTGTAGCTAATACACTTCAATATTTCTTTTGCACTTTTGACTTGGTGAATAATTGGTGTCTACCTACTAATATACTTTGAACAAAACATGTTCAATTTTATCTGTAGCCAGCAGTAAAATATACAGGAACAGAGAAACAAAGTATTTGTTGTTGGATTTGGGTCAGATAAGGCACATTATTGTAGCAGGCTCCAGGTAACACCAGCTATTAAGTTTATGCCAGGAATGTCGTTATTGTGAAAAAAATGAAGCTCTAAGTTTTTGAAATATTCTCCTTTCCTGCTAACATTTTCTCTACTTTGTGCCAGCCAGAGGGAAATTGGTTTTGGTAAACTTAAGCAAAATCTGTTCAACTATTTTGTGTTACAGAAAGGTGAAATTTCCATCCCATTTTTAGCAAATATGATTTTGTAGGTGCATTTTTTTTTTCCTCCCATGACACAAAAATGGCTGAATGCTAGCATTTGAAAGTTTCAAATTAGCGCTCACTGAAGATGTAGCCCTTTTGTTGCTTGCAAAAAATAACGAAGCCTGATGAAACTCTTAGTTTGGGCCATGCTTAACCTTGTATAACAGACTGCAAAAAAAGCACAATTCTCCCATCCACGTCAGTAGCAAGACTCACATTCACTTCACTGGGAGCAGCATTAGGCATTGAGTTTGCAAAGTTGAAAAGATTTTCTGTAGACAGAGTTCAATGTCGAAATGGTTTCTATAGAGAAAGCTTTATGTTCCTATACATCTTTTCAGCTTGTTCCCTGGTGCAGCTTTTAAACTCTGCGGGATGTGGCTATGCAGGCGCCGAAGCCTGACGATTCCCGAGGATTCTGTCAGTTGATGATTCTTCCACATGAGGCTCTTTATTCCCACAAATCTTATATGCTTATTAGGGTTCTTTGATTTCCTACAAAACTTAATACATCATCAAAATTCCCACTCTTAGGAGCCTCAGAGGTCCACAGTGCTAGACCTGGGTGGTATATAGCCACCTGTCACAGGGCAGACTCACCACCATGGCACCTCTAGCCAGTAGCCCTGGGAATTAGCTCATCAGCTCACTAGATGCCTCCCTCTAGCGGGTGTCTCCCCATGTTCTCACTTCCCACTCTAGTCCAGGCCCATGTCATTCTTGGACCACTGAGTCCTCTTCAGGACACTGCCCTGCAGCAGTGTCCACTCCACTGTCTCTGAATCCCCCTTCCAGGGGTAGGTGTTTATCCAGCTTTGCACTCCAGGGTCCTCCCCTTCCCAGGAGCACCCAATTCTCCACCCAGGGAACACCCAGTTCCCCTGTACCCACCTTGCCTCAGTGACCCACTGCCAGTCTTCATCTAGCTCCTGCCTCAGGGGCAAACTGCAGTCTATAATGGCCACTCATCACTGGCAAAGGGGTGTGGACCTGCTGCTTTTGTCTACCATGGCTAGTGGTTTCAGGCCTTGCTTCAGGCCCTGCAGCCTGGGAACTAGCTTGGCCAGAGCTTCCCCAGCCCTGCCTGCCCCAGCTCTTGCTCTTGCTCTTGCTCTTGCTCTTGCTCTTGCTCTTGCTCTTGCTCTTGCTCTTGCTCTTGCTCTTGCTCTTGCTCTGCTGACAGTCAGGTCCCTCCTGCTCTCTATTCAGGCAGCAGTAAGTTCTCTTCTCCCTTCAGGAGCCCTTCTTTAAATAGCCCAAGCTGGGCCCTCATTAGCAACAACTGCCTCAGCTGGGGCTTCACTCTCAGCCCTCGCTCAGGGCTGGGGTTTTGCCCTTAAAGGGCCAGTGCAGGGCAAGCACCCTGTCACACCACCCATTACTTCAGGTGCTTGGCCAAACACCCACCCCTTCAACATTTAAGTTGTGGTATTGGGGACTGGGCATTTATTGCCTAATTTTTCAGATAGAGAGTCTGAGCAGGGTGCTGTGAAGCTCTTGTAGCGCACAGTGAGCTGGAACCAGCATTTCTTGCAGGTACCTGAAGGAGTGGTGAGTAAGCACTAAAAACTACATGGTACCTGGAATAAAAACGGACTGAAAAATTACCCAAGTGGAAGAACGGCGCACCTAAAAAGTCCCACTAGAGTTGAAAGTCCCAGCAGAGCTGAAATTCTGGAAAAGTGAAAAACTTTACTCGGTACTTGCAAACAATGAATGCCAGCAAAAAGGCAGTCAGAAAGGTAGCCTCATTTCTGATAATAGCTGCTTCTGAAAAAAAACTGCCTCTCATAACTGTTAAAACTTAAAAAAACAACAAATAGTCTTATATGTTGCTCATATCCATTCCAAATAGGTGTGTGCATTGGAAGGTATCCGTTGGGTTGGCTGTGGACCCCTCTGGAGCAGTGACATTATTGTGCTGTATGTAGTGCTGGACCGAGCCATACTTGTGCCCAAGGCAGCAGGCGCGCGGCGCATGCGCGGCCCCAGCCCAGGCTCGCGGCACGTGCGCGGCCCTGCCCCCGGGCATGCGGCGCCCCTTACCACTTCAGTCAGGCGCCCTGCATAAGTTGGCGCCCCGGGCAGCTGCCTGGCTAGCCCCCCCTTAATCCAGCCCTGGCTGTATGTAATCCACTGCTGACCCTCACCCCACTCAGTTTCTTCTTGCTAGAAAACTCTGACAGAGGCGAGGTGGCTGGGTCTTGGACCAGACATGAGCAACACTTCTCAAAGAATAACAGTTACAACAGTTACCTCCAAGAGGTAGGCATCCGTTTTTTTTCTTTAAGTGATTGCTCATGACAATTCCAAGTGGGTGACTCCCAAGCAGTTATCTGGTGGAGGGGTCCCAGATCACTGATTTGGCCTAAAGTACTGCTCTCCCAAACACATCATCATCTCTGGCCTATTGATGAGTGACGTAATGAAATGCAAAGGTATGGACTAAAGACCAAGTTGCCATTCTGCAAATATCCTGGGTATGAACATGGGCAAGGAATGCACGGCGCTCGTGTAGAGTGTGCTCACAGTAGTGAAGCCTGGATTTTGGTGATGTCTTAACAAGTCTTAATACAGTCTGTTATCTACGAGGAGATCCTCTGTGAGGTTCTGGGAGGCCCTTCATTCTGTCAATGATAAAAATGAATGGTTGGGAAGACTGCCTGAATAGTTTAGTGTACTCCAGATAGAAAGCCAGGGTACACCTGACATCGAGAGTGTGAAGTGAATGCTCCTTCTCCAACCCATATGGTTTTGGGTAAAAAACAGGTAGGAAGATGTCCTGGTTGGTGTGAAAATATGAGACCACCTTGAGCAGAAATGCTGGGTGTGGCCAGAGCTGCATCTTGTCCTTGTAGAAAACTGTCTAAGGAGGTTCTGAAATTGAAGCTTTAAGTTTGGAAACCTTTCTGGCTGATGTGATAGCCACTAGATATGTCACCTTCCAAGACAAATAGGCTATGTTTCTAGCGGAGTGCCCCAAGGATCTGTTCTTGGCAGGGGCGGACTGGCCCGGTGGGATACTGGGAATTTCCCGGTGGGCCGTCCTCCTAAGGGCCGGCTGGCGGCTGCTGGAGGAGGAGGGGGATTTGTGACGGGGCGCCCCAACCCCGCACTTTAAATTCCCCGGCGCTGCATGCTGGCCATGTACGGGGCACTGTGGGGCTGAGGGAGTGCAACAGGTGAGAGGGGAGATGCCCGGGCGTGGCGTGATGTCACCACCCGGGACTTTAAAACCGCCCGGCCCAGCGTTGCACCACGCGGCCCAGCTCCAGGTCCGGCATGTGGTCTGGTCTGGAGCCCCAGAAGCAGCTGGGGCCCAATCACAGACTCCAGCCCTGCAAACTAGAAGGTAGAAGCCAGGTAGGGGAGGGGAAGGTGGAAAAATAGGGGGAAGGGGTGGGAGAGGAAGGGGCTTGTGCTAGGAGATGAAAATGTCCCGGGGTTTGGGCTCTCCCTGGAGCGCACGCCCCACCCCCCAGGAAGCTGCAAAAGCTGCATTTGTGCGCGCCCCCTCAGCAAGCCGCGCAAGCTGCATTTGCATGTGCACCCTCCCTGGACAAAAAATAAAAATAACTGTTTATTGTTTCAAACCAAAAAGTTTGTTTTATTTGGTCTGCAAAGGAGGGGAGAAGGAGGTGAAAAGGAAAGGCAGGGAAATAGAGAGGTGTGGGAGGAAGGGGGGGAGAGTGGGGAAGTCCAGGGGAGAGTGTGACAGGTGGTCTTGTCTGAAACTCCCCCTCAGGGCCTCCTGGATGTGCACAGCTCCCTGATGGGCCTGCTGGATGGCAATGGCGAACAGCTGCTCAATGGCCCTTGTGAGCCACTTAGCCTCTGCCCCCCACCCTGGCAGGAAGGTCTCCCCCTTCTTCTCACACAGATTGTGCAGGACATAGCAGGCCGGCACCATCTGGGGGACATTCTGTTCACTGAGGTCCAGGTGGGTGAGGAGACAGCAGAGCCTCCCCTTCAGACGGCCGAAGATGCCCTCCATCACAATGTGGAGCCTGCTATGCCTGGCATTGAACCATTCTTTGGTGGGGTTCTGTGTGAGGCTCCATCAGCCAGGGGAAGAAGGGTAGGCTGTGTCCTCCACTATGCACTTGGGCATGTCTACATCCCCAACTCTGATGGTGTGGTCTGGGAAAAAAGTGCCAGCATGCATCTTCTGGAAGAGGCTGGAGTTGCAGAAGATGCAGGTGTTGTGCGCCTTTCCTGACCAACCAACGTTAATGTCAGTGAAGTGGCCTTGGTGGTCCATGAGGTCCTGCAGCACCATTTAAAAGTATCCCTTCTGGTTGATGTAATCAGAGGCACAGTGGTCGGGGGCCTGGATGGGGTTGTGGGTGTCGTCAATGGGGAAACCCATGGCAGCAAAGCTGGCGACGATGGGGTCAACATCACCCAAGATGACAACTCTGCGGATCAGGATGGCCCTCACAACCCATGAGAGGATACAAATCAAGAATCGCAGGGTTGCAAGAGTCCTTGGGAGGTCCCTGAGCCCAAGCCCCTTCCCAAGGCTGGAACAACCCCCAACTACCCTATCCCTGGCAGGACTTTGTGAAAGCGGGACTGCAAAACCTCCAGGGAAGGAGATTCCACACACCACACACCCCCTTCCTTAGGGAACCCCATTCCAGTGCTTCACCACCCTCCTGGGACAATAGTGAGTCATACCTACACGAGCACGGTCACGATGGTCGATCTGCCCACACTGAACTGGTTCCTGACAGAGCAGTAGCTGTCCTGCGTAACGAGCTTTCAAATCGTGATGGTGACTTGCTTATGGAGGGGGATGGCCGATCACAAGTGGGTGTCCCATTGCCTGAGGGCATGGGTGAGCCACTCGCAAAGCTCCAGGAAAGTGTCCTTCCACATGCAGAAGTTCTGGAGCCACTGCTGGTCGTCCCACCATTCCAAGATGATCCGGTCCCAACTGTCAGAACTGGTGTCCGGTGCCAGAAACTGCGGTGCACGGTGTGCAGAGGAAAGTGGGAAGGGATGTGCTGCATGAACAGCGTATGGAGTGGGGTGAGGAGGAGCCCCAGAATGAGCTGCTGGTCATGGTCCTGCAGTGCCATGTGGGCAGCCTGTAAAAACGATGCCAGGAGATGCAGCATGAGGTCTAAGAGCTGGTGACTGCTTTGCAGCAAGTCTGGCTCCATGGCAGAAGTGCTGTGGTGTCCACAAGGGCAACCAGAGCATGCAATGAGAAGAGTTTGCTGTCCCTCAAGGAGGTAGGCAAAGGTGAAGAGTCTGAGACACAGCTGTAGAGGGGAGCCCCTTTAAGCATGAGCCTCAGATAGCCTCAGGCAGCAGCAAGTGATTGCTGTCCTGATGCCCTTCTTGGAGGCTTTAATGTGATTCAGTCTCTAGTTAGTGTGGACTATCTATTTCAACATAAATCTGCACTATTTCTATTGGGATTTGTAGTGTGGATGTGCTATTTTGGGAGTTATTATTCCGAAATAGCTTATTCCAAAATAAGCGTATAGTGTAGTCATACCTAGAGGGTCTAAAAATGTCAGCCATGTATCAGGACCTTTTTTTTTTTTTTTTTTTTTTTTTGCTAAACTCTGTATAATCACAAAACAAAAAGGCCATCCATGACCCCAAATGAGGGATAATTGACATGTATATAACATTCTATTTTCAAGGCCAACATGCTTTTTAATTTGTTTAAAGAGGTTAAGCGAATAAAGTCAAACTTATCTGTAGGCTGTGTTTTAGCCAAAAACTGTGAAGTGGCTATTAAAGTTGCATAATAAAGATTAGATTGGAACAGGTAGTCGCATAGAGTTTATGAATCACATAGACTTGTTAAAACATTTGGGATCAACAATACCATGTTACTTTTTTTTGCTCATAGAGAAATGAAGTAAATCTGTGTAACTATGATTTTAATATCTTATTTAGATTCAGAACATGGATGTGATTATTTTTCTATCTAGAATGGTTCTGTATATACAATCATTGCCATCAATGAAAAAACGACTTTAATGGGAAAATATACCTTATTATTCCTAATACATGTACATTTTCAAAATTTCAAGGACATTTTTTAAATCACTGTATTCAAATGTAACTGTTTAAGGAACTTAAGGAGCATCAGGATACAAGTCGTTTTTGGTAAATATGTTGGAGGAGAGTGTGGGAATAATGGATTATTACAATTTATTAATCTTTTAAAAAGGGACAGAAACATAAACAAGTTGTAGATTAATGTTTCTGCTAATGACGTCCCCAGATAATAAAGAAATTACACAAGATATAAGCAAATAGAAATTGAATAATCACAAATCCCGCCCCCACTACCTTTCTTTCAAAAGGATGGATATAAAAGTATTCTTCTAAAACAGTAGGAATATTGACCCAATTTTGCTGTACATTTTCAGGCAATTAATTAAATAATAATAAATAAAAATAATGATAGTTTGCACATTTTAAAAGCATTTTCCATAGGACTAGTTAATAAAACATGAATGAATTAAGGCTTAAAATTCCCCCATAAGCTAAGGAAGTATCATTATTTCCATTTACAGATACAATAACTAAGGCCCATTATGTTTAAGCAACTTGTTTAAGGTTAGAAAGCTAGATAGAGGGAAAAATGGGCATAGACTCTGATGCCCAGACCTCTCTTATAGACATTATATCATACTGCCTCTTTGACTTAAATTTAAAGAACCACATTTCATTTTAGACTATGTTCTGAGAACCACATTTCATTTTAGACTATGTTCTGAGAATTTCTATGAGATTTTCTTCAAAGTCACACTGATAGGTACAGTTCATGTTACTTTATATACTTCTAAATATAAAGAAAGAAAATTGACAAGTTTTTAAAAAGTTTTAGTAATGTGAGAAAGCAAATTAGGACTAATAATACTAAAGCATTCTTTAAACAAAATATAAGGGTATGTCTACACTACAGTGTTATTTCAAAATATCTTATTTCGAAATAGTTAATTTGAAATAAGTTAATTTGAAATAACGCATCTACACACAAAATGCATTTCGAAATAGTGTTTTGCTATTTTGAAATAGTGCGTCCACACTGAGTGGACGCTGAATCACATTTAATGCCAGCCGGAACCAGGTCCGGCAGGGCATCAAGTCAAGAGTTATTTTGTGTGGCTGTTGCCTGAGGCTATCTGAGGCCTTTGCTTAAAGGGACCCTCCCTGGATAGCTGGTTCTCAGCTTTCCCTGCTTCCTTGCCTACCTCGATGAGGGACAGCAAAGCATTTTGTCTCTGCGTGCTCTGATTGCCCTCACTCGGGACACCACAGCACTCTGCAACATGGAGCCAGAGCTGCCCCTGGGCACTCTGGTACTTCTCTTGGACGCGTTACTGTGAGCCTGGCTGCACCTTCTGCAGGCTGCCATCTGGGAGGTCCATTCAGTATCCAGGAGGTCCTGCGGGAGAGCTTCCACCCTGAGGAGCACTAAGAGCCTCCCTGGTCTGCCCCACTGGGAGCTTGTGCCTCATTCCTCCCTCACGTCCTTCCACTTATCCCTCCCTAACCCCCCTTCCTGATGTCAAATAAAATACATGTATTTTCATGAACACAAACTCTCTTTATTTAACAAAACTGGGGGGAGGTGGGAATGAAACTCTGGTGAGACTGGAGAAAGGAGGCGGGAGAGGGGAGAAGAGAGGGTGGGAGAGGGGAGGGGGAAACCTGGGAGGAGGGAGCTGGAAGCGGGAAGCAAGGGGAAGAAGGGGGAGGGGAAGCTCAGGACTCAGGGGTGGGGGTCTCGCCGGACCAACTTGATTGTCATGCAAACCTGCTCCTGGGTTCACATGTGGCCTTTGGTGGCCAGACTGGCAGATATCCTGCCATAGAGGGCTGCGTTCCTCTGTCTAGTGCAGAGATCATGGACGTTGGGGGCATCCCCCCCAAACCTCAATAAGGTCCATGAACTCCACCCTGGACCAGGAAGGCGCCCGCCTTCTCTGGGCCCTGGCAGGCTCCTGGGAGCTGGCAGACTGGTCCTGGGGAGCGGCGGAGGGCTGGCTGCCAGTGGCTTGCTGGTTCATGTTTTGGGGCCACTGGGTCAGGGGCAGTGACTGCTGGCTCTGGGCTGGCAGGCTTGGAGCTGGCACAGGCACTGTGGCCAGAGTCAACCCCTTTAAGGGCTCTGGGGAAGGGGGAGGGAGAGGAGTGTTCTTGATTGAGGCTGGAGTGGCCACCAGGGCACCCTGAGAAGTCTGGAGGTCCGCTATTTCAATATAAGTGTCTACACAGCACTTATTTCGAAATAGCTATTTCGAATTTGGCATTATTCCTTGTAGAATGAGGTTTACCAAATTCGAAATAAGCGCTCCGCTATTTTGAATTAATTTTGAAACAGCGGTTTGGCTGTGTAGATGCTAGTAAAGTTATTTCAAAATAACTTTGCTGTGTAGACAAATCCTAAGAGATATGGCAGAGAGAAAGGAGGGTCAGGGCAAAACTGGGAGGCAAGGTCAAATCAGGATCTTAGATGCCTATATACAAATGCAAGAAGTATGGGAAATAAGCAGGAAGAACTGGAAGTGCTAATAAATAAGTACAATTATGACATTGTTGGCATCACAGAAATTTGGTGGGATAATATACATGATTGGAATATTTGTATAGAAAGGTACAGCTTGCTCAGGAAGGATAGACAGGGAAAAAAGGGAGGAGGTGTTGCCTTATACATTAAAAATGAACACACTTGGAGTGAGGTGGAGATGGACATAGGAGACAGAAGTGTTGAGAGTCTCTGGGTTAGGCTAAAAGGGATTAAAAACAAAGGTGATGTCATGCTAGGAGTCTACTACAGGCCACCTACCCAGGTGGAAGAAGTGGATGAGGCTTTTTTTAAACAACTAACAAAATCATCCAAAGCCCAAGATTTGGTGGTGATGGGGGACTTCAACTATCTAGATATATGTTGGGAAAAAAACACTGTGGGGCACAGACTATCCAATAAGTTCTTGGACTGCATTGGAGACAACTTTTTATTTCAGAAGGTTGAAAAAGCTACCAGGGGAAGCTGTTCTAGATTTGATCCTAACAAACAGGAGGAACTGGTTGAGAATTTGAAAGTGGAAGGCAGCTTGGGTGAAAGTGATCATGAAATCATAGAGTTCACAATTCTAAGGAAGGGTAGAAGGAGAACAGCAAAATAGAGACAATGGATTTCAGGAAGGCGGATTTTGGTAAGCTCAGAGAGCTGATAGGTAAGGTCCCATGGGAATCAGACTGAGGAAAAACAACTGAGGAGAGTTGGCAGTTTTCAAAGGGACATTGTTAAGGGCCCAAAAGCAAGCTATTCGATGTGTCGGAAAGATAGAAAATATGGCAAAAGACCGCCTTGGCTTAACACGAGATCTTGCATGATCTAAAAATAAAAAGGAGTCATATAAAAAATGGAAAAATAGGACAAATTACAAAGGATGAATATAGGCAAACAGCACAGGAATGCAGGGCAAGATTAGAAAGGCAAAGGCACAGAATGAGCTCAAACTAGCTACGGGAATAAAGGAAACAAGAAGACTTTTATAAATACATTAGAAGCAAGAGGAAGACCAAGGAGAGGTAGGCCCACTGGTCAGTGAGGAGGAGAAACAGTAACAGGAAACTTGGAAATGGCAGAGATGCTCAATGACTTCTTTGTTTCGGTCTTCACCGAAGTCTGTAGGAATGCCTAACATAGTGAATGCTAGTGGGAAGGGGGTAGTTTTAGAAGGTAAAATAAAAAAAGAACAAGTTAAAAATCACCTAGAAAAGTTAGATGCCTGCAAGTCACCAGCGCCTGATGAAATGCATCCTAGAATACTCAAGGAGCTGATAGAGGAGGTATCTGAGCCTCTAGCTATCATCTTTGGAAAATCATGGTAGACAGGAGAGATTCCAGAGGACTGGAAAAGGGCAAATATAGTGCCCATCTATAAAAAGGGAAATAAGAACAACCCAGGAAACTACAGACCAGTTAGTTTAACTTCTGTGCCAGGGAAGATAATGGAGCAAGTAATTAAGGAAATCATCTGTAGACACTTGGAAAGTGGCAAGGTGATAGGGAACAGCCAACATGGATTTGTAAAGAACAAATCATGTCAAAGCAATCTGATAGCTTTCTTTAATAGGATAACGAGTCTTGTGGATAAGAAGGAAGCGGTGGATGTGCTATACCTAGACTTTAGTAAGGCGTTTGATACGGTCTTGCATGATATTCTTATCAATAAACTAGGCAAATACAACTTAGATGGGGCTACTATAAGGTGGGTGTATAACTGGCTGGATAACCGTACTCAGAGAGTAGTTATTAATGGTTCACAATCCTGCTGGAAAAGCATAACAAGTGGGGTTCTGCAGGGATCTGTTTTGGGACCGGCTCTGTTCAATATCTTCATCAACGATTTAGATACTGGTATAGAAAGTACGCTTATTAAGTTTGCAGATGATACCAAGCTGGGAGGGGTTGCGACTGCTCTGGAGGATAGGGTCATAATTCAAAATGACCTGGACAAATTGGAGAAATGGTCTGAGGTAAAAAGGATGAAGTTTAATAAAGACAAATGCAAAGTGCTCCACTTAGGAAGGAACAATCAGTTTTATACATACAGGCTGTGTCTAGACTGGCCACTTTTTTGCACAAAATCAGCCGCTTTTGCGCAAAACCGTGCCAGCTGTCTACACTGGCCGCTCGCTTTTCCGCAAAAGCACTGACGTTCTCATGTACGAAATCAGTGCTTTTTGCGGAAAAGCTTTGACGCTCCCGTTCGGGCAAAAGTCCCTTTTGCGCAAAAGTGTTGCGCAAAAGGGACCAGTGTAGACAGCTAGCTAAGACTTTTGCGCAAAAGCAGGCTATGCGGAAAAAAGCGGTTTGGACGCCGGAGACCCGTAGGAGCCCGGACTTCCTGGTAACCCGAGCCCTTAAAGCACACGCAGGCCGCCTCAGACCTCAGGGGCCTGAGGTCTGCCACGCTGCCCTGCTGTGCCCAGCAGCCACCACAAAGCCCCAGCATGGCAGCTCCAGCCGAGGAGCCACCTGCACCCCCAGTGCAGGAGGCCCCCAGGGGCCGAAAAAGACGGGCCCCATCCTGGTCCTCAGGGGAGCTGGACAGCCTGCTGGACCTATGGGAGGAGGAGGAGGGCCTCCACGAGACCCACTCACGGCGCTGCAATGCCACCATCTTTGGCCGCATGGCCGAGGCGCTAGCCCAGCAAGGCCATCCCGCCCGGACACTTGAACAAGTCCGGGCGAAAGTCAAGGAGCTGCGCCTTGGCTACGTGCGGGCCAGCGAGGGCCGGGGGGCAGGACCAGACACCTGCCCCCACTACGACCGGCTCCACACCATCCTTGGCCAGCCAGCCCCGCAAGCCCCAGACGTGGCTGTGGACAGCAGCATGCGCCCCCCCGTCACCAGGACCACCGAGGCGGGGGAAGGAGACGACAGCGCTGACTCGGAGGAGGAGGCCAGCATTGCCACCCAGCAGGCCCCCTCCAGCAGCCCTGACGTCCCGCGCACCCTCCGAGGCCGGGAAGGATCCACCGGTGAGTCTTGCACTTTGCACTCACAAGGGCGGGGGCGGGGTGGGGAGGAGCCAGGTGCCCGGAGGGGGAGGGGAGAGCATGTCACTCAGGCCACGTGTGCTGCACGCTGTGTAGCAGTAGGCAGCAAGCAGCCCGTCCAACCACGTGCAGCCTGGTGACCGAGCAGCACGTGGCCGCGCAGGCAGCTGCAGGGCACGCCTGGGACCGTGCTGCTCATACTCAGGGCGGGACCAGGGGAAGGGTGGATGCCGGCTGGAATCGGCCAGGGCCCCAGGGACTCAGCCCAGAGCCTGCACCGCCGCAAGGGTGCAGCACGGAGAATGGCACACTGTCCCATGCCTGGCTGAGAGGCACAGCCAGCTGCTCCTGGGTAAACCGCAGCGTCACAGCCCGTGAGCGTGGCCCCCACTGAGCCCCTCGCCTGCTTCCCGAGGAAGTCCCGCTGCAGCCACACACGTCCCCTGAGCTACGTGTGTGAGGGATAGTGGGAGGGAGAAGGGTGGGAAGCGCCGGGCCGCCCCTAGGGCCGCCTGAGTTTTGCTGCAAGGATGGGACACTCCCAGTCACTCTCCTGGTTCTGTCCAGGAGATATCCCACGCGATGGGGATCTGAGAGCCCAGACCACGTCTGCCAGACGTGCTCCCAGGCACTGTGTGGGGATTCATCTCGCTTTCCTGTCAAATACCATTGATTAGCCCAAAGCCTCACAGCCTCTACCGGCAGGAGTTCCACAGGTTAACGCAACACAAGCGCCTCCCGCCCTCCACGGGCCAGGACACAGACCGGGGTTCCAATACATGGAGGAGGACCCTACTCCAGGGGCGGTCCTCTATGCAAACATACAACCCGGGGCAGGGGAGGAACCGAGGGCCCAAGCCACACCACCCCTGTGGTGTCACCTGGGCTCAGGGGTGGGGTGGAAGGCATGAGGTGTGGGACAGTGGCCGGGCTGCCTGACTGACCCATCCTTTCTTCTGTTCCCTGCAGCGGGACCAACCAGGAGCGGGGGACCCTCCGGTCGGGCAGCAGCAGCACCCGCAGCCGCCCAACCACAGAGGCCCCGCACCCGACACCGGGACCAGCTCCTGCGGCGCCACGTGCAGGCCGTGGAGCGGGTGGAGGCGGCCATCCAGAGGTGCACGGAGGCGGACCTGCAGTGGCGCCAGGGGGCCTGGGCCGCCTTCCAGGGGCACTGTGCAGTCATGGCAAACTCTATTGCCAGCCTGTCTGCACAGATCGCCCATGCTATTCATTACGGCATGGCCGCGCCCCATGCCCCCGCCATCCCTCCCCTAGTAGTGCCCCGCCCCTCCTGTTCCTCCCTCCTGCAATAGCCCCTCCTGCCCCTGCTTCTGCCCCTCCCGCTCCTGCCCCTGCTCCTGCCTTTCCTGCCCACCTCCCCGTTCAGCCTGCCCCAACGCAGTCCACCCCCCATGTGCAGCTCCGCCCCCGCACGAGCGGTCGCACGGGACACCCCTCCCAGGAGTAGCTCTCCTCCCCCTCCCAGTTCAGGTCTCCTCCCCCTCCCAGTTCAAGTCTCCTCCCCCTCCCAGTTCAAGGTCTCCTCTCCCTCTCCCCCCTTTGTAAATAAAAACCGAGCACGTGTTTATGTTGAAACCAAACTGTGTTGTTGTGTGTTGGTAGGTAAGGGGAGAGGGGGAGGGGAGGGGGAAGGGGAGGCGAGGGAGTTGTCCAGGGAAACCGAGGCGACCCTACTCCGGGGCCTGTGAGAACATGTCCGTGAGGGCCTCCTGGATGCGCACCTCATCCTGGTGCACCTGCCCCCTTCCCCTCCTGCTCCTGCTGCCCACCTCCCCTTCAGCCTGCCCCCATGTCCAGGTCCGCCTCGCACGAGCGGTCGCAGGGGCCACCCCTCCCAGGAGTAGCTCCTCCCCTCCCAGTTCAAGGTCTCCTCCTGTTACGCGAGGTAACGTGAATAATTAATTTAGAATGCCGATCACCCTAATAAAATCACGAAGATGACAAATGCGGACTCCAAATTCCATATCTATCACAGGTTTTCTAAAAAAAGGGAAAAATTTTGAAGGGTTATGGGTTGGTGATGCATAAATGAATACCAACTCAAGATAAAATTCAACCACAGGACTATATTTGACATGCATAAAATCCCAATCAAGCAAGGGATAGATGACAAAAGAGTAAACACAACACAAAATACATGAAACACAGTCTAGGCGCGGACGGCGAGTGCGGTGATGCTGGCACCCTCCATCCTTTGGTCCTTCCAGGCCTCAGGAGAGGAACTGCCAGGAGATCCCTCGACGGACGAAGCTGTGGCTGGCGCCCTCCATCCTTTGGTCCTTCCGGGCCTCAGGAGAGGAACTGCCAGGAGATCCCTCGACGGACGAAGCTGTGGCTGGCGCCCATCCTTTGGTCCTTCTGGGCCTCAGGAGAGGAACTGCCAGGAGATCCCTCGAAGATGACTGGAATCGGGTGCGCTGACTCGAGCCTTCCGCACGAACCTCGACTCTTCTTCCTGTTCTTCGGGACAGCTCGAACAGACGATGGTGGCCTAGACTATCCCTACACCTAACCCTGAACTCAAAGAACACCCTAGCTACGGCCGACGCGCCCGACGAACAAACTCGACGACGGCCGAAATGCTTTGAACCGACGACGATAGCTAATCTAACTAAACCTAAATCTAAACCTAATCCTAATTGGTAGGTACAAGCCTTCCGCTTGACCTGACCAAACCCTTAACAAAACCAAGAGTACTGTGCTCTGAACTAGACTGCTCAAACATATTTCCCATAATAACGAACATTCTGCACAACATCCCCCTCTCCCCCAAACAGTGTGTTGTTGTGATTGGGTGGGAGGTAAGGAGGCGAGGGAGTTGTCCAGGGAAACCGAGGCGACCCTACTCCGGGGCCTGTGAGAACATGTCCATGAGGGCCTCCCGGATGCGCACCCATCCTGGTGCGCCTGGTGGCTGGCAGCTGTGTGGGGCTGTTCGTAGGCCTGGCCCTCTGCCAGCCATGCGGGAATGAAGGCCTCCCGCTCCGCTCCACAATATTGTGGAGCACGCGGCAGGCGGCCACTACCTCCGTTGCATTCCGCTCACCCATCTCGAGCCGGGTGAGCAAACAACGGAAGCGGGCTTTTAAACGGCCGGCGAAGCTCCACCGGATTTCGGGCCCAGTTGAGGCGGTCGCTGAACCGGGCCCGGTTCTGGTCTGGCCGCCCGTAGGGGCCGCATTAGCCAGGGCTTCAGGGGTAGGCCGCGTCCCGACGACGCAGATGGGCATAGGCACATCCCCGACAGTCAACTCCCGCCGGGGGAAGTAGGTGCCCGCCTCCATCCTGCGAAACAGTCCGGAATTGCGCAGGATGCGGGCGTCGTGTGCCCTGCCGGACCAGCCCGTGTAGATGTCCAGGAAGCGGCCCTGGTGGTCCACGACGGCCTGCAGAACGATGGAGCAGTACCCCTTTCTGTTCATGAAATGGGCTGCTCGATGCTCCCGGGCCCGGACGGGATGTGGGTTGCATCCAGTGCTCCCCGCAGTTGGGGAACCCGAGGGCAGCGGCCGGCGACGGTAAGGCCCACGCCCCGCAGGCGGATCACTCTGGGGAGCAGGAGGTCGTTGATGGCGCGGACGACCTGCAGAAGGGTGCAGAGAAACACAGGGGAACACAACACGTAAGGCAGGGGTGGGTGTGCGCTCCCTTGGCCCCCTCCCTGTGATTCCCTCTGTCCTCACGCACACACACACCACAGCCACCTCGCCCTACACCCCCCCCTTCCCCAGCAGGCCTGTGCAAGGGGGGAATGGGCCGAACCCCTGGGTGACCCAGCATGGAGTCTTGGCTGCCCCTGGGCATGGAGTGCAGCACCTCCCCCACCCCATTCCCACTCCCTGGGACTTACCTCCATCACGACGGGCGCCGACGGTGGATCTGCCCACCCGAATTGGTGTGCCACCGATCGGTAGCTGTCCGGGGTGGCCAGCTTCCAGACTGCGATGGCGACCCTCTTCTTGACGGGGATGGGTGCCCGCAGCCGGGTGGTGGCTCTCTGGAGCTCGGGGGTGAGCCAGGCGCAGAGCTCCATGAACGTCCGCTTTCACATGCGGAAGTTCCGGAGCCATTGCTGGTCGTCCCATTGCCCTAGGACCAGCCGGTCCCACCAGTCGGTGCTGGCATCCAGTCTCCACACTCGCCTCGGCACCCTGGGGTGGGGGTGCCACAGGGACACCATGGCCTCACTGGTGAGGGGGTCCAAACCGAAGGGCCCCTCCTGGTCCTGGAAGAGGAGGGCACCGACCTGGATCAGCAGCTGCAGGCACTCCAAAATGTCTGACAGGGGCCAGAGCAGGCACATGGCCACCCCTGGTTCCATGGCACAAGACAGAGGGCTAGGAAAAAAAGGCCCTGGCAAAAGCAGTAGGTGGCCAAAGGCAGCAGTGTCCCAAGGTCAGAGGGCAACCACCAAACCTGCTTATGGCTGTCAGTCCCTGCAAGGGGCCCTCTAGCACGGAGCACAGATAAATGGCTGTCGGGGGAGATCCCTTTAAGCACGTGTCTGAAATGGCCGCCAGCCCCTCCCCCGGAAAGGGCTGGTGCCCTTGTGCCCTCCGCAAAATGGTTCCCGGCTTCTGCTTTTGCGGAAAAGTGCGCCGCCAATGTAGACGCGCTTTTCCGCAAAAGCGCACCGTTTTAATGCGAACTCCGCGCCAGTCTAGACGCGCTTTTGCACAAATACTTTTAACGGAAAAACTTTTCCGTTAAAACCATTTGCGCAAAATCATGCCAGTCTAGACGTAGCCACAGAATGGGAAGCTTCGGTCTGGGAAGGAGTACGGCAGAAAGGGATCTAGGGGTTATAGTGGACCACAAATTGAATATGAGTCAGCAGTGTGATGCTGTTGCAAGAAAGCAAACATGATTCTGGGATGCATTAACAGGTGTGTTGTGAGTAAGACACAAGAAGTCATTCTTCCGCTCTACTCTGCGCTGGTTAGGCCTCAGTTGGAGTATTGTGTTCAGTTTTGGGCACTGCATTTCAAGAAAGATGTGGAGAAATTGGAGAGGGTCCAGAGAAGAGCAACGAGAATGATTAAAGGTCTAGAGAACATGACCTATGAGGGAAGACTGAAGGAATTGGGTTTGTTTAGTTTAGAAAAGAGAAGATTGAGGGGGGACATGATAACAGTTTTCAGATATCTAAAAGGGTGTCATAAGGAGGAGGGAGAAAACTTGTTCATCTTGGCCTCTGAGGATAGAACAAAAAGCAATGGGCTTAAACTGCAGCAAGGGAGGTTTAGGTTGGACATTAGGAAAAAGTTCCTAACTGTCAGCGTAGTCAAACACTGGAATAAATTGGCCAGGGAGGTTGTGGAATCTCCATCTGTGGAGATATTTAAGAGTAGGTTAAATAAATGTCTATCAGGGATGGTCTAGACAGTATTTGGTCCTGCCATGAGGGCAGGGGACTGGACTCGATGACCTTTTGAGGTCCCTTCCAGTCCTAGTATTCTATGATTCTATGATTCTAAGAGTGTTCATAAAACATCTTGTTGAATCTCTCTCCCCACAAAGATGAAAAGCAAATTCTGCAAAAAGAAAATGCGAATTTTCTTATGCAAACACTAACTCTGTGATAATGGCATTTTTGCATCACTCCAGAGATGCCACCTTTACATTCAGAACACTTTTCTTTGTAAGGTATATTTGCAAATTTGTTGTGTTTTTTTCCCTTTTCACAAACACATTTTTTACCTGGTGCTTAATTAACAGGTCCCATTTAGGTACACCAAAGTCATTTCATTATGATATTAAATGAATGAAACCCTTTGAAAAGCTCTCAGTGCACAATCTGCAAGCACCAGTATATTTCCCTTTGGTACTATTAGATACTGCAGTAGATAATCAACAGGCACTTGACTCTGTACCTATGAAATGAAATGGGAGTTTTACATTAATTGTAGTGGGAGTACTATTTGGCCCTAGTAGTGCTGCACTTAAAAGAGTTACGACTAAATTCTAGTTTCTATTCTATTGCTTTCTGCATTCAAAAAAGCTTTCAAACCATACCTTTTGGGATGCAATTTTCCATGCTTCATATCAAACAGTAAGGTGAAAAAAAATGCCAAGTATATTTTGACTAGAAAGTTGTTTTTGGACTTGGCTTCTTTTTTAAATCTGATACCTAAAAATCCACACTAAATAAGAAAAATGTTTCAAAAAGTTATATAAATATTAAAGTCAGTAAGTTGTAAAGAAGCTTAGCAATGGGGATATTCTTAAAATGTATTTTAAAAAAACAAGGATTGAAAAGTCATAGAACGTGTATGAAAAACTATTGAACTTAAACTTTCATTCATTAACATCACTTTAAAACGCTTGTGTTTTCCTAGTTTCCATGATATTTATAAAGCAAACTAAGCAGCAAATATTTAGTAATTTCTCCATATATTTGCCATTTTAATATACTTTATCATGTTAAAAATATCTTATATAATGTAGGATGTGCCCCATGGCTATTTGAGCCAATTTGGAACAACTTGAGCTTTCAGAATATACTAAATTTTTAGCTCTTCATATTTCATAGTTTAAATTGTTGCTAATATTTTTATCTCATACTATTCATTTTTACTATTGAATCTTCAAACATAGGCCTATAGTTTTTCAAAACTGCAAAAAACTATTCTGAATATGAAGACCTTTGCCTTTCAAGACTGAGTGCAAAAACATAAAGGCATGATGCTTCTTTACAAGCAGGACAGGAAGTCTGTTCAATATTTATGAGTTCCAAATGTAGAAATACTCTTTATTGGCTCCTATTTTGCATTCTGTTCAACTAAGGTTGCAATCTAGGTCAGCTAAAACAATATCACCAGTTTAAGATAAATAAGCAGCTATAGACTATAAGTAGTACAGCAGCTTAAATGTATAATGTACAGTATTTTTAAAAAAGGAAAAGAAATCAAGTCTGATATTGTAACATTTTAAATTACTATTATTAAATTATTCAAAATATTTTAAATTGAATTTCTATATCTACTATGATTGCAAAGTGGCAGTGGTTATGTTTAGAGAGGTTATTTTTAAAGACTAGAAATTCAGAAACATATACTAGGTCAAACATTGTTGTCCTAGTGTAAATAATAAGGGCTCAATATTATAAAACCTTGAGCAAATGTGTATTTTCACAGTAACTGCAATGGGGAATTGTTTTGGGTGTCTGAAAAAGAGCCTTTGGGGCAGGCTGAGAAGGGAAGCAAACAAAATACTCAGCACAATAGACGAATAAATAGATTGCATGAAGCACGGTAGTATTTTATTAGTAGCTAATGTATAAAATGGCTATTTTATGTCATACCACTGATAGGTTCTGGGTTTAAGGTCATTGTAGCCAAGTATAGGTTGTCATTGAGCTGCTTTTGATTTATATGTAGTGTAATTAAGAGATTAGTCTGGGTCATTGATTTGCCCAATCATGGACATCCTTCTAATGCCTTCTTTAGGTCTTTTTTCTATTTCGACAGAGAGGCCACGAGATATATATATATATATAATATATACAGGGCTCGACAAACTGCTGAATCTACTCGCCCGTGGCAAGAAGATTTCAGCCGGTCGCTCCGTGCACCCCATTCACCAGCGCTTCGCGCATGCACAGTGCCGGTCTGGCGTATACGCAGTCTGGCGAGTAGCTCTCGCCGGGGTTTGTCAAGCCCTGAATATATATCTTCATATATGTCTAATTTTGTTAATATTAGGTATTTGACCAGAATTCAAAGTTTGTGATGAAGTTACTGGTCTAAATCCTCAACTGTGGGTTAAGAAATCACAGCACAACTCACAACAACATCCCCTGATGCTGTGCCAGGCCCTAGCAACCTACTAAAATGAGTCCCAGCAACCTAATCAAATTGGCCTTATTTTGCCTCCATACATCAACGATACTAAGTATACCAGTCTCCGGGGTAACAAAGGACCCACAAAACTAGTTCTAAGCCATAGATCAGGGCTGGGCAAAATGCAGCTGGGGGAGCCGGTTCTGGCCCACCTAACACTTTGATCTAGTCCCTGAACTGCATCTCACCACTTACTATTTATATCCTAAAAAACAACAAATAGTCTGGTAGCACTTTAAAGACTAACAAAACATGTAGATGGTACCATGAGCTTTTGTGGGCACAGCCCACTTCTTCAGATAACTGGAGTGTTGTATGTCCAGAACCAAAATAAATAGCGGCGGGGGGAGGGGGAGGGGAAGGAAAAAAATGTGAGAGGGGAACAAAAGGAGGCAGTGAGTATATAAATATCAAAGGGAAAACCGAGCTGGTATGTAACAGGCAAAACTGATAGCCTATAAGCACCTAAAAGCTGGATAGTTAAAAGAAGCAGATAAAGACCATTAGTTAGCAATTAGAGAGGAAGAGTTCTAACACTAACACCAGAATCTATGCAAACAAAGAGTTCAAGAGACAGGTTTTATATAGGCTTGACACATAAAAAAGGAGACGTTTAAGAGGAATTCAATGGACCAACGAAGAAGAGAAACAAACATTTGAACAATGAAAAAAATTGGTATGATTTCAAATTAGGCAGTTCACCGACCAGTTTAAGATAACTAATGATGCAAATTTGTTGGTGTATACAAAGAAATTCAAATGTGTCAAAGCTTGTGCCTTTTCTAGGAATGTGACATTAAAGCAAGAAGTAAGCCAATCTGGAGGTACAGCAACAGCAGGTCGAAACGCTGCCATCTGTGAGATCTATATGTTCAAAAGGAGACAAGAAACTTAGTTTCCTCATGTTATGCTCAAATTGTTTATTAAAAAGGTATTCTTTCTATATTCTGTTCAAGTGTAATGGCTCCCATAGAGAAGTGAAAGCAATTACTGTGTGCATAATTTAAAGAGTATTTTGGGATCTCTTTGGTGAAAGAGACTCTTAAATCCAGTGCTGGATTTGTCTAGAGACTACCATGTTTTTTATCCCAAAGTTTATCCAGTGCGGAGGTGGGCAAGGCAAAGTATTTGTGGGCTGGATCCGGCTTGCAGCCATTCTGCCACCTCCCAGCCAATTGAGACCTGGGGACGGGGAGTATGCGAAGTCTCCTCCCCCTGCCAGAGGCACGCAGCACCAGAGGAACTGCTAGCTGTTCAAAACAGCTGCTGGTTCTCTCTAGGTGCCCCATGCCCCTGGCAGGGTGGGGGTGGAGGACAAAGACTTCATGCACTCCCCCATCCCCAGGCCCTGATTGGCCTGGGGGTGGGGGGAGTTAGTCTCTTCCCACTGCCAGGGGTGTGCAGGGTGTCTAGAGGGAATGACCAGCTGTTCAAAATAGCTGATGACTCCTTCTAGGCACCGCACACCCCTGGCAGGGCGGGGACTGGTGGGGCAAAGACTTCACACACTCCCCTGCCCCCAGGCTAGGATCTGTGGGCGGGTGAGCATGTGAAATCTTCTGCCCCCGCCCCTTCCACCCAGGGACCCTCCCCTTCTGGGGTGGCCCACGACCACTTGTGAAATTCATGAAGTGGCCCCCCTTCAAAAATTGTTGTCCACCCTTGATCTAGTGGCACGTGCAAATATTTTAGATGTATTCCTTAAATTTCTTGACAAGTTATAGGTTAAGCAAAATGACTGAATTGACAGTTTTACAGTTGGCTGCAGGGAAATTAACATGTCCCCATTTCTACAGGGAAAATAATGTATCGTGGCTTTAGGGGAGCAGTCCCAGAGTACACATGTAGCTATCTACAGTTATAAGTATTATTGAAACAATGACAAAAGGAGAGTTCAGAAAACAAAAGTTTTCTAGAGGAGATTTTAAACATCTGAAAAATCATTCTATTAGCAAACTTCTTTGATAATTAAAAATGAAAATAAAGATTTTTTATTTCATCACCCCCCAGTAATATTACTTACCAGGATAAACACTGTCATCTTTTTATTCATCATACTCATTCCTCAAAAGGCATATTCAATCCTTTATTTCAAGCCTTAATCATTTAAGGCTATAAAATTGATTCAAAACAGAGGTCAGTGTGCAGGTTTACTCTGACTTAACCTGTGGAATGCTAATGCATTCAACCACATAGAGATTTTCACAGTTGATTTTTGAATGCGGTTTGAGCAAAAGGGATGCATGTAGCATTCTGGGCTAAGAATGTGCTATGCATCCAAAGGGAAATCAGAATTACTGTGCATGGAGTTAGTTTCAGTTTAAAGTGAGAACCCACAGAAAGTTCACTTAAGAAGACTTTTGTAAATCATACAGATCAGTTTCTATTAAAAAGATTTCATCACGGCATCATAAAACTAAATAAAAAAATGGAGTAACCAGAGATTTATTCCAAAGTGCCCACTGTTTATTTTCTCAAATGGTATGATCATAATTATAGCTTACCTGTTAAGGAAATTATTTAGTACAAATGCCTTAGGGGTCTAGAACATTTTTGTTCTAAAATATATTGTATTTTTTTAGAGAGAGATTTTTCGAGTACTTATAGCAGAGAAAATGTCAGGATATAACTAGAGCCCTGCACGGATACAAAAATGTGGATCCACATCCCATCCTCATCTGTCAGACTCAAGTCATCATCCAATCGTCTCTCTGCGATCCAGATTTCTCTTTTTGCACATCGAGCACATCAAGCCATCTGAAGGGAAGGGAGCACAGATAAGTGGGGGGACGAGGTCTTGCAGGGAAAAGGCAGGAAGCATGAGATCAAGGACTAGGGATAAGGGGCAGCAAGGTGACAGGGTAAAGATCTCAAGAGGGGGTAGGGGCTTGAGGGGAGGGGACTTGCTGCTGCCTCCGGAGGCTCGTGAGACATGGCACCCAGCAGCATTAGCTTCCGTCAGACCACAGCAGGGCAGAGGGACACAAATTGTCAGGGCTCAGGAACCCTTCCAACACCAGGGCTTTCTTTGGCCTGTATGTTAATCAGGCTGAAGGCCAGACAGGTCCTATGCTATTTCAGACACTGTGTGGAATTCTGAACAAAGCCATTCAAATGAAAGGGGAAAAGGTAAGGTCCAATTGGCTTTAGTCATGCTCTCCAGCTTCTAGTTTTATAGCATATCTTGTTGTTTGAGTGTGGAGTTGCTGCTGGTTTATTGGGTATGATCAGAGGAAAAGAAATGTTGAATTTTAACTCACACGAGTTGTCAAGTAGAAACACTTTGAAATAGTTCTACATGAAGTTCACAGGGCAAAATGGAAAGAGGGAATTTATTATGGTCCTCCTGTTCACTAAATCTGAGTGAATGAAGTATGAATCCACAAAGTTAACCTACAGCTTTTCTGCCTGCTGATAGTCACTAATACTTAGAATTTAAAATGTTATGGTCCTCTTTCAAGTTTTACGGCTTTGTGGAGGGAGAAGGAGAGCTCTTCTCTTAAAATATTCACCAATTTGTTTTTGTATTGACCCTATCAGATGTCAGGACTCTAGTACTGCCCATGGAAGAGAGAATGGCCTTTCAAAATCAACTGGAGTTGGCAGGTGAACAAACCTCCCAATTTCATTGCATCTTTAAAGAGAAGGTTAGGGCAATTATCCCAGTGCTTCATTGGTAATGAAAGAGGGGCTAGAGTCAGGGTCTGAAGCATTTTTTTCATTCATAACTGATGCAGCAAGGTTCCGGGGCTATCAATTACCAAGCCGAAAGGTGCGGAGTCTCTGGCCTGATAAGCTCTCACACAAATTAAGCATTGGATATGTGGGGAAGGTCCTGGTGATAAGAGGAGACCAGACAAGTAGAACATCCACAGCTTTGTGAAATGGGAATAGGGTATGTTGACTTGTGCTGGTTAGTATGTATACATATGCCTTGGCACTTTACCCTACCTGTCTATGTTCTTAAAGCATGGATTCTGAGCACCTGCATGTAAGGCCAGACCTGTTTAAGAACATAGACCTGCTTTGCCTTCAGACAGGTGACACATGAAGAAGCTAATTCAACCTAATTCTACTGTATATCTTATAAAGATTTTCCTTGAGTTCAGGTGGGACGGTCCTGTGCATTTGCAGTAAAAAGACCCATGTTCTGGTTTCCAGTGATAATCTTGGCTCTTATTCTACCACTGTCATATACTGGTAACCATCTACTGTATTTGAACTCCTGTGAACTTCTTTTGGTTTAGGATGAGCTTTGTCAAACTGCAGGCAGTACACAATTGTAGACAAAAGGGCCTTTATTCAATCCCTCATGCCAGGAGTATTAGCCCTAAATACTAATCATGGTGTCCTTTGTTTATATCCATTATTTATTACACTGTTCTCTTTGACTACTGGAAACTACATATTAGAGTTGGGAATGTCTAGACAAAATACAGTTGTTTACAGTCACTTTGTTCCTTTATAACTTGCAAGTGTTATATGAGCTTTCCAAATAAATATTTGTTGTTTTAAAAGAAGCATTCATGGTATCATTGAAGGAAAAACCAGTGGCTAAACTCTACAAATTTGAGTGTCTAAAATTAAATAATCCAAGTCTTTAGGTGTCTAATTGGCTTACAATCAAAGCATTTACACAGGAAAAAACATTGATTTATTTTACAAAGTATTAATTTGGTTTACTTTGTTCAGGTCTACCTTGTGGATTTCTCTCTGAAAACATTTATTTTCTGCACTTACTTGTACCTTATATAGTATGTATCCATATTTTTACAGTTGCAGTGAGTAATATAATTTTGTATTTGCATTTCACTGTATCTGAATATTTCATAAGTATTACAAAAATTAAGAAAATATATTAAATTATGCAATGAAGGCCAAAGAATAATAGCTAGTACAAGGAAGCACCTTGAGTTAAGACTGATGTTATGTCATTTATACATGTCTGTTGTTGCCAAGTCATTTACTTATGCTCCTTTTTCAGCTCAGGGCTATTATGAATGATACTATGCAAAGTCTAGGCTAAGTAGAAAATGTCAGTGCAGGCATACTATTCAATTTTCTTGACCTTTGGTAATATTTGAATGATTTAATTATTTGTTAAATATTTTACAAAACACACATGCATATGGATGTTCAGCCAGTTAGATATCCAACTTAACTTATACCTTTTTAGACCAGATGCTTGGAGGCATTATGCTGTCTTATGCAAAAGCATATGATAGATTTTTTCCTTTGCTTATACAGGCTGAACCTCCCTGGTCTGGCACCCTGGGGACCTGACTGGTCCCGAACAAGGGATTTGCTGAACAAACGGAGGTCCCTCCCAAAGTGGCCTGTGCTGCGTCCAGCTAGAACTCCAGCCATGCCCCACTGCTGCCTGCCTGGCTATGGTTCCTCAGGCTGGAGCTCCGGAGCTACCGTGGCTCTGTAGCTGCCGTAGCTTCTGGGGCTGTTGAGGTTTTGCGGCTACTGCAGCTTCTGGGACAGCCGAGTCTCTGCAGCTTCTGGGACTGCTGGGGGTCTGCAGCTGCTGTGTCTTCCAGGACCAAGACTCTGAGGTTGCTGGGACTCTGCAGACACTGCCGGCCCCCTTTACCACCCTGCAGCAGGGGCCAGAACTCCCTGCTGCGCCCTCCTCCCTCAACACAGGGCTCCTGGCTGAGTCATGCTCCTCCTCCCCCACTCCTGTCCTGTGGCCCGACCTTCTTATCCCTGCACTCTGCGGTCTAGGAACATTCATGGTCCTGCTGGACTAGAGATGTTGCCGGACTACAGAGTCCCGGTTAAGGGAGGTACAATCTATATTGAGAGAGACATATTTTAATGTGATATTTGGAAAACACAATTTTTAAAATGTAGACTATCCATGAGATTTTACTTGTATATTCCAAAGGGTAGAGTGCTTAGCAAGTGCTGTGTTTGAGGGAGCCTCACAGCCTGAAGCTTGCTGGAACAACCTTCGTTTGTTTCAGGAAGTAGAGGTTGTCTTGCCTAACAAAGAGACTGATGCCTGATTCCATTGGTGCTGGTTTTACACCAACAAAAGGTCAATGGCATGAGAGAACAATGTCAGGCTCCCCTCTCCCCAATTCCAGCCTACAAGTTTAGTTAGGCCAGAGCATAAGGGAAAAATGAGAGGAGGCTGTAGGAGGCAGTGATCATACTCCCATTTTCCATATTTCTCCCGGAATGTGAGCATCCCGGAATGGGGAGGGAAAAAAAAATCATTCTTGAAGGTGCTTGCTTGGTTCTGAAAAGTGTTCTTCCCATTTGCATAAGTGCACAGAAAGGAAAAGACAGATGTGACCAATTCTTTAACATACGTTTTTGTTCAACCCCATTACAATCATCTGGGGTTAAACTAGCATAAATGAGTGGAGAATTTGGCCCTAGGTTGCAAGGAAAGCTATGAAGATAAAAGGCTACTGCACTTATTCCTATGTTAAATGGCAACTCAATGGGATAGTGAATGGGAAGGGCAAAACTCATTCCGCTCATGGTTGGAAAATCTTAGAGGGAACACTGAATTGCACCCTTTGCCCTCCCATTGGCAGGCCTGTTTGCACTCAATATTTAAGTAAGAAAAAAAACACATTTTTCTCCACCTCACCATTTTTTTGGATCTCACTGGACTACTCACAACCCCCCATTACTCTAATATGAAAAGAAACATAATTTGGCAGAAGGATGCATAGTACACTTAGGTTTATGATTACAGAAGCTAAGCTGCTCTCAAGTCATAGTCCCAAATATTGAAAATGTGCATCTTTTGATGGTCTGCCAGCAGTTTATAGATATATAAACCACTATGGCTTTAGCACCTCATAAAGTTTTATTTCCAGGTTTGATCTGCCATAGAACATTTACTTGCTGTCAAAGAAAATAAAAAATATGCTAATAGCACTGGGATTCCTTTACAAGCACTGAAATTTTTGAAACCACCTTATAGCTACCACTTTTTCATAATCCTTGCAATATCTGATGTACTTGTGAGGTAGGGAAAAATTTATCTCTAGAATTGCTATATTTTAGTATTGATCTCAAGGGAACAATGATTCCTGGAGATATGATTTAATTTGGGCCTTCTCTGTGACATTTAGGCATGAGTCTGTCAAATGACATTGTGCTACTCCTTTTTATTGGAAAGAGTCTTCATGGAAAGGGCACCTATATAGTTTATTAGAGCTATGTATTGTTAGATTCAAGCCTGTCTCAGCTTATATGAATACATACCAAGCTCTTTGCAAGCTCTAAATTCATTCGCTTCACTGCTGCTTAATGCACTGGAGTGAAAATGTTACCCAATGTAGCAAGTATTTTAGCTTATGATATCCTTACAATAGAATGCTGGAAATTAGAAAAAAAAAGTACCTGAGTTGCGGGACCAGCAGTCAAGAGTTATAATTACTTAGGGGACTGATCCTACACCATTTCAGTTAATGGAAATTTTGGCAATGGAAGTAGAAGTGAAATCTTAACCAATGCCTACTTAAGTTAACAGGAATTGATTTACTTCAATGAGCACTGAATCAGACGTTTAATTGATTAATGCCTTGCCACCATAATGGTTATATTAGCCCTATGGACTTCTGTGTCGAATATGGCCAATACCATAAATTTTAAAATAAAAGATCTAATTCTGATCTCACATCATTTTTGCGCCTGTGTAAACTCTATTGACTTTATTATTGTTACTCCAAATATACACCGATGTAATTGATATCAGAATAACACCATTTAAACTTATCATAAAGACAACACAGTCATGCAGCAGACACACAGATCTTTATATCCAAGCAACGTTTACATTTCAAGACATTATAGCACTGTCACATGGCTGGGGTGAATATAGCTACTCTTTCTAGTTGCTACTATTACGGTATATAAGTTTAAGTGAGCACATATACTTTACAGAATTATTCCATGATGCGCACCAGTTCCTGCGTGTCTATTTCAAGGCAGAATAAAACCAACTATTGAGTGTTTTGTTAGACTGAGAAGATTGAAAAGGCATTATATATAATATTATAAGAATATTATATCCATGATGTCATATTATTCAAGTTATTTTAAGGAATATCAAAAAGTTAAACCTATTTGGAAATATATATTTTTCTGTATTCCTTATACGGTTTAAATATATCCTTTTTCTTATATTTAAGATAATCTTAAATACCTAACATATTTTATCATCTTCAGTTCTAGAAGATTTAAAATACATTGTGAAAATATAGAGACACAGCTAGGAACACATACACCCAACTGTAAACGTACACACACAAACACACCCCACTGGAAACAGGAATACTGCTTAAAGCAATGGAGTTGTTCTTAAGCACACTTTGAGACTGTATATTATTATTTCAGTAACAATTTCAGTCACGTAATAATAACAACAAAAGATTTTAATATCCCAAAAGTTATCATAAATTTTCAACTATTGAAATAAAAATAAAAGTAACTCAAGCCTCCTTAGTTTGGAAACAAACAGATTGATCATTTGTTGCCTTTCTAGCAATGACTGGCCATACAGTCTGTGCACTTGATTCACCCTTAGTGGTGTGAGGAGATGACAATGGCAGTCTCTTCAGCTGCTGTACCTCAAGGGATATTTACTTTAGGAAGTTCAAATCATGAATATATTGCATCCTTCCTGGGACTTTAGGGCACCTATAAATTACAGTGAGGACTCTCATGGAGCCTTGTGACCCCACTTTCCAGACCCACCTCGTTTTGATGCAGTAGGATGTCTTATGCTGCAAACATGCCTTCTGGGCAGAGGTTCTAGCACCAAGGGCTCTGCATCCTGAGTTATAAAGACACCACAGCCCAAGACGGAGGTGAGCCCTCTGTATTTGGTATCATGTACTACATTACCTATAGATGCCTTCATAATGCCATTCCTATTCACTTGGTGTTTACATCATTATGAAAAAGCAATATTCATGTAATGCTTGTTTTGATGTCTGGATTAAGCTCACACCTTGGAAAACTACATTTGGGCTGGAACCAATCTCAGTATCTGGAGGTTTGCAAATCATAATATTTCAACTTTTATTGTCATTGTGTCTCTTTACAAAATTCGTAAGCACATGCAAAATAAACACATCCAATTCCCTGTGGAGTTGTTCAGTACGGTAGACATTTATGACAAGTAAATTGCCAAGAAAACATTTACAATGCATATATTTGTTCATGTTAAATCATACCTCTAAAATAAAAAAAATAATTTTTCAGAGTTTTGCAATTTTTACATCAAAGACTTGCGAAAAGAGTGTTTCCCCTTTTGAGAAATAAAGCAACATGATAACTGCAGAGCTGCCATGAAGAATTTGGCAGAAAGCCGCTCACCATCTTTGAGATCATCCCTACGGCAAGGTTTACTTTTCATCATAAAGCGAAATACATCTGTTAGGTTTGTAATGAAGACTCAGCCCGGAAAAAGGCCAGTATCTTGCTACCATATCAGTGGAAAACTGAAACGTTACTTTGGAAGTGAATTAAGCTAAACTGAATTAAGGATACTTTAATTCCGAATGAGCGTGTCTATGCAGAGGCTTTAATGAGATTTAAACTTAGCCTCTTTAAAGTCACATGATTAATTAATTTGGATTAATTTTTTGAGGGTTTCATGCTTTTACCTGGATAGAAATAAGGATGTTGGACTATGGTTTAAAAATTAGATAGCACCAAGCAATGTTAATGAAAAATGTTGTACTTTGAGCACAGGAGTTAAGTCAACTGAAATGCAGGTGTAGAGCTGGCAAAGTCAACATATGACTTTTGAACTGGCCACCATCATTTGGAGAGGTGGACTAACTACGTGGACTCTGTTGAAGTAGGAGGCACCTTACACTATGGTGCTATGGTGATGCCAATGTAATGGCTGTAGCATAGACATGGCCAATGCTGGTTTGGTTTTTTTTTAATTTGTTTCCTAAACAGGCAAAGGTAGCAGTTACCTTTGGACTCATGCAGCCTCCATCTAATGGGTACAATTTTCCAGCAGGGAAAATAAAATAGATGAGATTTTTTTCCTATAAATTGTTCACTGTCAATAATTTAGCTTATTGGGGCCAGTGCTCATGAGTTTTTAGATATTTGGTGCTTTTGAGCCACTAGACTTCATCACAATCCTTCTCACATTCCCACCTTTCCCAAAATTTCTAGCCTTCAGAAGAGTAGAGCAAAGCTTGTGAATGTGAACTCTCAGGCCTAAAACCCTGGAGCCAAATAAGGAGAAACTGAAATGTATTGTATTTTAAAGATCCATTACTTTTGAAAGCTTAGATGTTGGCCACACCGTTACCCTCTCTTCATGTTCATTAAGGCAGAGATTTTTAAAAGGCACAAATAGCAGTCACCTAACTGGATCTGTGCCTTTGAGAAATCCCCCCACCCAATCGCTGAGATTTTATTCAACATAGATACAGATAGTCAGAAATCATGCTGATGTCTCTATGACCACAGGGCACAGTGAACAAGGAAGGGTACAGTCTGAATCATACAATAAGCTCTTGTATTTAATGAGCCATGAAATGTGGAAAATAAACTGCTGTTCAGCAGGGCAGAAAGTGTGGCTTCTCAGCATTTCATTGGTTCATAGCATGACTCTAGTCCCACACATTCATGAGATATACTATGCAATGGTCATTGGTCTCTCACACCAGGCTAAAAGTGAGCCATCACCGCACATTTGTCAGATAAACCAGGATGCTTGCAGCACCTCAAGCACCTTTTGAGCTAGCCTGCCCTCAATATGATATGGGAATATTCAAGCATAAAGAAATTATTTGCATGTGTTCAAGATATCACTTCAGATGTTTCACTGCGATATCTATTGGGAAGTCAAAGACTGGCCATAAAATCATAAAGATCATGGATATTCATGAAAAATTGCTACTTCATATGGGGTATAGATATGCCTTCATTTTGGAGATCCCATGGGCACTTTGGAGAACATCACCTAATATACTATGTAAAAGTGTTTGATTTTCTGAAATATCAATCAGTATGTAGCAATTAAAGATTTTCTTTCACAGTGACATGAGCAAAGGGCTGGAAAAAACATATTGCTCTATGTTAGTCTTCAATGAAATAAACCTGCTGGAGCCGCACTACCCATTTTACTGGCCAGGCCAGAAAATATTTACAGCACACAAGCACTCACTCAAATGTGCACACACTCACAGCTGAGAGGGGAAAAGTCCAGAAAATCAGAGCAGGGCAAAAATTACCAGCTAATCAGAGTGGAACAAAAACAGCAGCACACCAGCTTCAGAGGGGTAGCCTAGTTAGTCTGTACAGGATAAACTTAAAAAACAACCAATAGTCTCGTAGCACTTTAAAGATTAACAAAACATGTAGATGGTATCATGAGCTTTCATGTGCACAGCCCACTTCTTCAGATGACCAGCCACCAGTTCAACCCCCCCCTCCCCAAAATTCACACTCTTTTTGCCCACTCTGGAACCAGTCCAGTAAACCCATAAGTGAATTCAGCTTTCTACCAACCCAAACAATAGTTCATACTCCCAAGACTGAATGCTGACCCTGATTGATGATGTGCATGGAAACTCAGTGGTTTCTTTTAAAAGCTTCCCTAGTAGCCGGGAGGTGGGGGAGGAGGGGGGGGAAGAAGGGGGAGCATACTGTACTCCCTGTTGTACATGACTGAAGGCTCCCTTAGGAGTCCACTGAAAGGATTTCTCTATCTTCACCACATTTAATAGTCTGATCATAAACTTAACAAAAACTACAGTAAATTGCTTTTCTGACATTCCAATTCAAGCCATTTCTGGCTGTTTCTAACTATAATTTGTGTAGTGCTGTAGGATTTCTTTGAATTACTTTGTGTGCATTTTAACCAATACACTTTAATCTTAGGATTTCACATACCAGTTATATAGTCATTGTGGCTATCTTCACCTCTCCCCAGTTTTATGAATTCAGTAAATTATATTAACCATATTCTGGCCTCCATCTAGGGTTGAAGACATGCCGTATAAAATGAGAAGGTGCTGTAAAGTCAGAGATCGATTAATATAACTCCAGTTACTAAGCACAAATTATGACAACCATGGGCTATTGCGAGCTATATTTCTATTTTGGAGAGCACTTTAAAATACGTTTGTCAGCTACTATTAGTTTGCAGTTAAGTCACTGAATGATGTGCACAAAACTCTAATAGAAGGAAATACCAAGATGGATTTTCTTTGTAAAGGTGGGACACTAATCTAATTAATCTGACTTGGTTTACAATTTCATTAAACACATCTAGTCTCCAAACCAGCAAGTAAATTGTATGATCCTGAACCAAATAGGAAATATCAAACATTCAAAAAAAAAAAAAAAAGAAAAAAAAGGGCAGTGTGTACCTCTCTACATTTTGTCCCAGGAGAGTAGGATAAATTACCTTGAATTTTCAGAATGTATATTTAAAGCAAAAATAAAATTCAGCTTCAGAAGACTCCAATAATGAATGTGTTTGCATGGATAAATTACAGTGTTTACATAGTGCACTTAGTATGTATGACTTGCCTTCTGTCCCTCTGGATCCTTATAAAAATTTGATGTGGCTTTTCATGAAGGTACTGGAGAATATTTTTAAATAAGTAAGCCCAGCCTATGGTAACTAGCAGTCTAATCCAGAATTAATGTGCCATAACCGTTCCTGAAAGTCAAAAGAATGGCAACAAGACATCATCATGATACACCAATAGCTAAGATATGGTGGCTATACATTTAAAGATGCAGATTGTTAGCAGGCCTCTTGCAATATGAGGCATTTAAACGATAGCTGTTTTAATGTCACATAATTTCTTTATGCATGTGGCATTGCATGTGTAATGAAGCGGTAAGTTTGAAGTGTCACATTATCAACAGTGTTGTTATCTGAAGCTGAGAGGCTTATTCGGATTCCACAAGCTGTCACTAAAGAGGGGATGGAATAAGTAGTCTACCTGCTCAAATGGTATTTATCTCTCAGCAGGAGGAGAACTGAATGTAAACTAATTCCACAGACACCTCCTACTCCTGACCTCTGCATGGTCATATCTCAGGGAAATATCTAGATGAAAAGCAGGCACTACAGGTGCATGGTTGCTCTATGCATTATCTTCTCAAAGGGAAATACCCATAGGAATGAATGATGACCCTGTCAGATGCATTCCCCTGGGTTCCTACTTTGCATCTGCAAAGATGCTGAAAAGAAGCTAATTAGCCCAGGTGCAGGTGGGACGCCATTGCAATAAGTTTCAAATCAGAGTGGTATTTCCATGTGGGGTAAGGTGGCTCCCTGAAGAATACTGGCCCCACAAAATGATCTGGCTCTCCACATATGTCTAAAGTACAAGGGAAGTTCTAATGGCTCTTGCGACACTTTGGTTTTGAGAATTATGTGCTTGCCCCATCATGAGCCACCAAACCCATTTCATCAAATTAAATGATGTGTGAAAAACTGCAAAGCTTCAGGGTCATGGAAATGCTTTACAGTTGCCTTCATTTAGCTTTTTTCCCAACGCCCTCAAAGCTCCTTACTTTCCTTATTTAGCAGGAACAGTGGAATAAATGGAGATTTTCCTTAAAGTAAAAAAAGAAATTGGGAGCTTTTTCATAAGTGAATTAAACCCACACTTCAAAGCATACAGAAGAATCCTTGCTCCAATATGAGCAAGAGGCATTTTGCCATTAATTTCAATGGCTGTGAGATATGGCCAGGAACAAGGATAGGATATTAGGAAGATAATTGAACTTGAAAACATAAAATACCTGAACGGAGCATATAAGTACATAAAAAATGGAAGACATACTTAGAAAGTCAGTGAAAATATGTTCCTCTGAAAATGCAGCTTGAAGCAGTTGCATACACTTTCTTCAGAAAGCTATTAAGCAGCTCTTAATTTACCTGAAGATTTACAATGGTAAAGGCAGGAATCCTGCAGAATTTTAGTTCCCATGACTCCTCCTAGGTGATTCAATTTTCCTCTGTGAGTATCTAGTCAGGTAAATAAGAAAGTACTGAGTTATGGAAGAGTATGTATTTTCAAACTTCTTGACAAGTATGTTGGGTAACAACAAAATAAGTGCAATGAAGCAAAACGTCTGATTAAATATAAACTTTTCAGCTACTTTCTGATATGTCTTATTACCTTACTACTCAAGTCATGTTACTTATCTTCAACATGTGGAGGAAACAAAAGGATTTTTGTCTAATAAGTCTGGTTAACCTCCGGGGGGAGAGGAGGGAGGGGGAGAATGAAACAGAAGGGGAAATGAAATGTAGCCTTAAGATTATTGCTTTAACAGAGTAAATACCCTATCTAGTATCGGGAGACCACTGCCATGATCCTATGTGACCATCACAAAACAGTGTAGTCTACTATAGTTTTCAGAACATATGAATGGGAATTAAGACTTCAGATTCTCTTTGGTAAAGACAAGCTATTCTTATTTTTTATCCACCCAGATTTCTTCCATTAATGGGAATGGATCATTTTTCATTGTAAAACGTTAACTTACTACTGGGGCACCCAGAACCATAAGCCACTGTGTTACCTCTTTGCCTGACAGTAGTGAGCTTTGCTAGATATTAGACTGTGTGTCAGCCCCTGCCACAACAATCTGTCTTTCTTACCAGCCAACTCCTTAAAGCTCTCTGGGCCTAAAACTCACCTAGCAGGAAACAATCAGTGAACCCAAGCCCCAAACCCCTAAAACAGGGGTGAACAATAAAACAGCGGTGGTTTGCCAGGGTTAGCCACTCATGGGACACCACTGCTGTATTTCCAGAACTTCTATGTAGCTCTTTGTGTTTTTACTGTACATATAAAACATAAAAATATGAATGACCAGTGTGTTATTAGTTTTCCAGCGATACCTTATGACACCTATTGGATGAAGATTATGACATTAGTGATTTGGGATACACTAAACAGGTTGGGCCAGCTAAAACTCACTGCTACATACCAGACAGCTCCTTGTACTCTGGCACTGGGATGCTGTTATGGTCACAGAAACCTAGGTATCTTTCTTGGCCAGGGTTAATGCATAAATCTTATCTGAGGAGCAGCTTTTACTGCAATGTTTTTATGCAAAGGAAGAGGGAGATTTAGTACATACAACCATTACATTGTCCTCCCTTGAGACTATGCCCCTCTTCCTAATACCTATTATTATTATTATTATTATTAGTGTCTTTTCTTGACTTCTCTTTTCCTATCTCCCTCCTTTTCATTGGGCTTTTTATAACAATCTCTTGCAGATATTAAAATTAATAAAAAATACTTAAAGCTCTCCTCAGTCTCAAATCAAGTGGGCAAAATGCAGATTAAAAAAAGCACCCAGCAAACCAATATATTCCTTTAATTTCACTCTCCCCCACTTCACTCTGACAAAAAACATATTATTAGCCTGGCAAAAATAAGAGCATATCAGTTTACTTGCAGGACTTTGGCAATATCTCTGTACTAAATCCCAATCTCACACTGAAATTTAATTTTTGTCAATATACCTCTCTTTTCAGCTTTTGTTCATTCTCTTCATTGTAGAGATCAGTTACTCTTGGGCCAAATTTGTACATTTATTCACCACGATGCAGCAACATATTGAAAAAACACAGCTGTCCGGAGGAAATATATATATTTGTTCTAAATAGTGAATTTTTTTTCTAATTTCTTGAAGATATTTTTCTTCTGTCTGCCTGACGGATGCAGTTACATAACTACCTCTTTTACTGTAACTTTTAACTACTCGGCAAAGTTGGAATTCAATATTTTACTCAGGACAATAAAAACATGCCTGTTATTTGACCTTAATGCCAGGTTGATCTAAAGTCCATCAATTCACTATGGCTTTAAAAGGCACGAGATGATGATGCATGGATTAAAAATAGGAAAAACAGTCCATTCTGTGTTCAGATACCATGATCATCAAAAAGCTTTACCACTTTGTGGCAAACACAAATGTTTACTATGAAGTTTCTAGCTCATCCAATTGGATTACTTCAGTACCTCAGTAAGAATCACTATCTAGTTTTCTCAGCTATAGGTAGTATAGAGTTTCCAATAGAAAGTTCATTCATGCAATGGACAAATTTCTTCTCTGAGATCACCACCAGCACCACATCTTTGCAGAAATAGTCTTGGATGACAAAACATAATGTACAGGTTATGACAGGACAAAATCTTTCTCAGCTTGTATGCAGGAGCTGAGGTACCCCAGTAGCATCTGGAGTGTGGTTTCTACTACTGGATATCAGAAAGAGCATCAGAAGTGTGTCAGTGCTAGAAGTGACCTGCCCACTGCTTCAGTTAAGGGAACAAGGACTGGACTCTACTGTGTAAGTCATGTTCTTTAAACAGAAGATACTCTGCATTCTCACATATAACCAGATACATCCTTATGGCCAAACTCTGATACCCTCACTCACAGTAATTCATATCTTATTCTACCAGTTGATTCACTTTTTTCAAAGGGACCGCTCATAAGTAATTCAGTTCGAGAGAGCACTCACATTCAGAACAGCTCTTAAAGCTGTCGAGGGGCTCTAAGGACATGATTAAATGCTGCTCTGAAAAGGTATGGAATTAAACTCAGCCCTAAATGAATTCCTGAATCAGGGTCAGCATAAGATGCTATTTGATGTGTATAAAAGTATCATAACCTAGCCTCGGTCATTAGGGTAAAAATCAGAGGAATAATATTTTCTAATATTGAAATGGAATTTTACTAGATTATCAGTACATTCTATTGCTTTCCCCTGAACAATTCTTCCATAACTATGTGCTGTGTAAAGATGGACCTTTGATCTGACCCAGTATGGCCGTTTTTATGGACTTTCAACCTTTTTGCAACTGTGAGCAAGAATCCATGGGCCCATTCCTGCAGTAAACTGTGCACTCTTACAAGACCCCACTTAAGACACTAGTCTTAAGACGCTAATTTCATTCATTCATACAGCACCACTTGCAGGTTTGGGACCTTGCACACATATGCAAAGTAGTGACGGAAGTATCTCTGACAGCATGACAGACAATGCCTATTAAACTCAATGCCTTTTAATGGACTTCAAATGTGCTTCAGATCAGGCCCAAAGAGAAATTTTTTTACCAAGAATGAAAGCAAAGAGTGTACAAGTTTTTCACCAATTGCCTACTCCTCCCTTCCTCCAAATCCCTGGAATGAATAAAATATATTAAATGGAAAGATACTTTCCAATTTTCTTGGTCACCAACCAGCAGTATTTTAAATGTTAAATATTTAACGCAGTGATGTTTGGTAACATGCTCTACCAGCCCAACTTTTCATTTTTCTTTCATTGCCAGTATTGATTAAGAGTTGTATTTCTGTTTTTCTGCTCCAGGTAATCCATTTGTATGCATACTTGACGTTAGTCAGCCATCATCTTTTACGTCTTTTACTGTTTGCCTCTTAAATGTGGATTAAGCTCACACAACCAACCAAATCATTCAATTCATGTATGTCAGCTCATACTGTTTTTAAAAAATAGCTTCTGTGTTACAGTACATTAAAATGTGATACATCAATCTGATAAAGTATTCCTGTTTCTTAGAGATGTCAGTGGTATTTTCTTTTTATTCATCTTTTGTTGTCTTTAATATCCCAGATACTGTAACTCAGTTTTTAAGATGTTTAGTTCACTTTCAGGGGTACTGTGTGTTTGCATCATAATATTCAAGTAATTTAGGTTTTAGATCTCAACTAGGTCTCAAAAATTGCTTACCTAATTCTCCATGCACTATAGTGAAACAGCCTTTAGTACCAGAATACACCACACCAACCTCATTTAAGGCTGTATTTTTGAACTAGAAATACCTCTTCTTCATGTGATTTCACCCACTTTCACATTTCCATGCCCCTTGGAAGGGAGCTAACAAATTACATAGGGAACATTTATATGCTAAGTCATTCATTTCTTATGCAAATGTTGTGTTCTGCTTCAGGGTGTATCCTTAAACTACATCAGATATTTACTTCCTTGTTCTTGGAAGAGTTCCCTATACTTTATCAGTGGTAAAATTTGGGCGTCTGCCTCTCAATTGCCTAACCACTTGAGTACTCACACTGCATCATATAAAGTTAGACAAAATCTAAGTAGTCATATTCCACTGGCTATTTTTACCGAATGGTAAGTTACTTTTTTTAGACCCTATTCCTATAACTACACTATTGCAGAGACCATCAGCAGTCCCTGATATTTATGAAGCAGAGCTACTTGAATTCATTCATTTTCACTTCACAGTTTTTGTGTGCATTCAATGATTAATATTTTATTGATTACACTTGAGAATTTGTGGATGTGAAACTTAATCCAAAGCTCAATGATCATGTCCTAAAGCAATGATTTTTTTCTCTGTCAGCAAGTGAAAACACAGATTTCTGCAGTTGAATGAAAATAACATTGTACTCTGCAAAACATGGCTCATTTTTAAATGTTCACCTCCCATGAACTTCTGTCTTGCCTGATATATATCACTCATGTAAGGAAGGGAAAGAAATTTAATACGAGATGCATGGCATGAAGCAGTCTCTTCCACGCTCAGTTCTGAGCCCAGATGTAAGTGAAGTGACATGACAGTGACTAAATTTAGAAACCCAAATCCATATTTAGGCATCTAAAATTAAAATGGCATGATTTTCACAGTTCCTGAGCATCCACATCTTTCACAATGAGTGCTGAAAAAAGTGTAGCTCTTCTGAAATCAGAGTGGCCTGATTTTAAAATCTGAAAGATGGACCTGTAGAAGCTTAATGTCAGAAATCTTTGTTTAAAAATTCTGTCCATAACAAAACTTTTACATTTTTAAGTCTACATCTTGATCATGTAGACTTACTTCTGAAAAATATAAATTCAGAATTTTTTTTTTTTGGGGGGGGGGGAGGCATATCTACAGATGCAAGATATGTCTGGAGCTGGAATTTCATCATGTAGCTGCCTACATGTAGTAGGATATGATCCCACCAATACCTACACTCAACAGGACCAAAATTTCCAATATTTTGTGGCTCCAAGGCAGGAACCCAAGGTTACTTTAACATACTTTTTCTGTATTTGATAATGCCTATTTTCTTCTGAGACCAAATTAGTTTAGAACCTGTCCTGCCTTACATTGCAATTATTTTTTCATCAGTTAGGAGCAGCTGCCAATTTACCACACTTTGTGACCTGCATTAGCTGGTTTAGAAGTCAATCTAACAGTAATATGCCTTCCTGAACAGGAAGAGCTTTACTGCACACTATTCAGGGGATGCAGAAGGATGATAGCAGCAGCCGTGCTTATCAGGTATAAATGCAAACCCAGTTTTGATACAACCCTTTGAGGGATGTGAATGGATTAGTTCCCCCATAACATTTTACCTGTGATCTCTGTAAAATAGATGATATATCACAATGAAAAAAATGCCATTCATTTAACTTCCTAGCATTCGATTTTATTTTCATTATAAGTATTTCATCAAGTATGTGATGTGCATTTACACATTAATGCATGCAAAAATAAAAAGGGCCGTACAGTATATTTTCAAGATACACTAAAGCAAATACATGGTGACTTGCGTGCTTGATTATGTTTTAACAAATGCACACTGCCACAATAGTATCAGAGAAGTCAAGAGATGAGAAAGGCACGTGAAGTCATCAAGTCCATCTCCCTTGAAGAAGATTGTTCCCTATAGCACATTATCTCATGAGAAATTAGAGCTGATGCAATAATTAGGTTTTCTGCCAGATTGCCATATGGCATATTAAATTCTTGACTTCCCTTAAGATTTTCAGTCAAGTACTTTAGCTTTTTTTGTACATTTTATTTTTAAAGAGTGTTCTCAGTGTCACAGAACGAAAAGTTTGTCTCGTAGTTTTAAATTTGCTTTCTGTGTATTTCAACAGTTGGAGTAATTATCAGATTTTATCAACAAAACTAGAGAGTCTGATTCTGCCTTCACAGGCTCCCATATAACTTCCATTCATCAGCGAGATTCATGACCACCCATCAGAGCAGTACTAAGGTCAGAGAATTACATATTCCCAGGAAGGAGATAATACTACGGATCTGAGAATGGAAAAAAGGGGAGAATGAAAGAGATTAGAATAACGCGCCAGAGATTAGGACAGTCTACTAGATACTGAAAAAGGAAAAAAGCTGTCCAGGATAACTAGAATTGTATTCTTTTTTAAGTGGACCAGAACACACAGAGAGCGGTAGTACACAGTTCAGAGCTAATCACCTAATATCCTAAATGTTTCTGGTTCTATGAAAACATGTACACAGTGTTTGAATTTTGTACAGGAATGATTGTGTCTAGTATCAGTTTTTTCTCCCAAGATAATTTACAGAGGCGAAAAAACACAAATTATAGGTGAGTTAAAAACTTACATCCTAATTAACATGGAATCGATCCCTTTTGTTTTGCAAACTGGTCCCAAACACCAAAGTTTCAAAGAAAAGTAGATGAATGAAATAGTCTTTCACTGCTTCATTAATAGAGAACTGTTGCACCAGTCTGTCCTTGCAAGCTTGGATAGCAATATGTCTCCACTGAGATTAATATTAATTATTATTATTAATAACGATAATAAATACTTGGCACGTATGTGGTGCCTTCATACAAAAGACCTAGAAAGTCATTTAATTTATGGTTAACCTACCCTTTGACGTAAAGAAGACATAAATTGGCAACACACTGGCATCTTGGCATCTGACAGATGGTGAGGTTACATCTTCCAGAGCAATTAAATGTCACTGTTTATATTATAACCAAGACCAGTTATAATATAGTGTCATGAAGGCACAAGTCTGTGCTAGGACAGTGCAGAGCCAGCTCACTCCAGGAAAAACTCCATGGAGGTATTTTAGGTGCAAGGTGGGGCAGAGGGAAACTCATTGCATGCACCCATTCAATATGAGATTAATAATGGCCAATATATCAACCAGCCTCAACATATGTAGAGACTCTGGGCACCAGACTACTATTATTAAACAACCTAGCAAATCTTCAGAAGAGCAATATATAGATATGGACCACATCAGAAAGTTCCCTCCATGCTAGACATCACCAGCCAAGGAGGACATGGGTCCAACTCATAGGTCAAGGTACATGAAACTGGCTGAAATTCAAGCAGACAAGATGTTCTGTTTGTCGGCTTATTCCCCCAGACATAATTGGTAGATAACAAAAGTGTCTTAGGTGTTCAGACACCATGGTGTTGGGTATGCTCTAAGAAACTAGACAGACCATCCAAACACAAGTGATATTTACGAAGCAATCTGAACATTTCTTATGGCTCAAGATACTTAGTTCTGGAACCATGCAGAGACAATCCAAGGTATCTAAGTTGTTCTGACAGTGGAAGCATTCTGGATATCAAGTTTTCACAGATATTATAGCACAGAGGTAAAGTCTCTGGGCTGCACAGCCACAGCATAAGAATTATTTCCACATTAATCAGTCAGAATGATATTTGCTCACTGGCAGTCTAGCCACCATTCCTTTTGCTTGACAGATCTACATACCCCATTGACAATCAAATACAAACCTGGAAAATAAGGCATTTAGAGGCAACTGTATCCCCAGGGATCCATATTCCAGTTCAAACTTAGCTACTGATAGTATCTATATTTAAGGCATCACCTCCCACCCTTGCTGCAAGAAAGGTACAATCCTTTAATTTAAAAATAGTTGAGAAATAAAATAGCAGGAATCATACATTCTAGACAAGGCCCACATTGGGGGCCATTTACACAATTCAGATCTAGGTTCAGATTGTGAACATCTCCAAAGTTCAGCTCTTGGATTTTGGCATGTACCTGTATTTATGAGAGATGGGATGAGTTTACAATTTGGACAAGTCTGCCTTGGTTCACATGCAAAGTAGGTATTGTAAATCAACACAATGGAAGCCCGTTTGCAGGAAACATCAATATTAGCATGTGCAGGAACATGGAAACAGCACATCAGGAAATAAACCACTGAAGTCATCATGACTCAGGGGACAAAACTATTTTGATGAAGATAAGGCATTATATTTTTTTATCCTTCACCAAGGAAGCAAAAAGAACAGAGGTTTTTTGCATTCATGGAAACAGGATCCCAGCCTTATTGTGGTAGTTGCTCTAGGTGAGATAAACTTCTTTAGACATGGGGTTAGCCTGATGAAGTTAAGTTTAGACTGCAAGAAACATACTATATTTTTAGTTCTATATGTAGACATTTGTTTCCATTGTTACCCTTATTCACTCTTGCTTAAATCTTAGCCTTTGATAATTGTTTTCACTATAAATAGCGCCCTACCAAATTCACAGTCCATTTTGGTCAATTTCACAGTCATAGGATTTTAAAAATAGTAAATTTCATTATTTCAGTTATTTAAATCTGAACATTTCCTAGCCTTGCAATTGTAAAGGTCCTGGCCCATAAAGGAGTTAGGGGGGAGAGGTTACAAAGTTATTGTGTGTTTGGGGGGGGAGCGGGAGGGGGGTGGATTGAGGTCCTGCTTCCCTTATTTCTTGCAATGGTGCTACCCACAGAGCTGGACAGCTGGAGAGCGGCTGCTGTTGGCTGAGAGTCCAGCTTTGAAAGCAGAGTCCCCACCAGCAGCAGCACAGAAGTAAGGGTGACATGGTATGGTGCTGTCTCCCTTACTTCTGTGCTGCTGCTTTCAGAGCTTGGCCCTTAGTCAGCAGCTGCCATTCTCTGGCTGCCCAGCTCTGAAGACTAATGCATAGAAAGGTAGCGTAGTATGGTATTGCCACCTGTATTTCTGCCCTGCTGCTGGCAAGGCACTGACTTTAGCCCTGGGCACCCAGCCAACACCTGCCACTTACCAGTGCCCTGCAACTCCCTTTAAGCCCCGGACCTACCATTTGAGAAACTCTGGTCTCATTAATGAAATCTGTATGGAATAGGGTAAAGCACAGAAAAGACCAGATCTCGTATGGGATACCAGATTCCATAGTCCATGAAGTCTTTTTCCTGGGCTGTGAATTTGGAAGGGCCCTAACTATAAATATAGCTCAGTGCTGTGTGTGTTATGCTGGAGCTGATCCTCAGCTGAATCAAACAAGCTGGTATGTACACTGTTTCTTTGGGGACTGGTAATTTCTGAGTGTCCAGTGTTTAAGGGCTGGACACTTCAGGGGAACATTTTAAAGGGCTTCAGGAGTTGGTCCCATCTATTTTTATCCTTCAAGGCAAAGTAAAGGCTGACACAGCCCTGAGAATATGATTTCGGTAGCTAATGTTAAAAAAAAAAGCGGTGACATTGTTAAGCACAAATACTTTTTTCTCTTGCTGGAGGCAGTGGGGTAAAAAGTGACTCACGGCTCAGGGGTCCCTGAGGAAGCACCACGTGGTATTATGGAAAACATCAAGGACACCGTGATTCTAAGATGGGCTCTGGCTTTGACACAACTCAGCAGCTGCTGTAAGTGACACCACTGGTATAGAGACCATTTCAGCGAAGCCAGGTATAACAAATCCCTACTCTGCCACACCTCTGCAATCCTCTTTCTATACCCAGCACAGCTTCATTCATAATTTTGGGCATCTATTTATTACATTGACTTCAGGAGAAGGCTAAGTCCTCATTTCTTTAATTTTGTTGGGTTTTACTGGAATATAATGTGGACAGTTTGAAGGTTTGGGTTCAATTAACTACCAAAATCCAAACAAACAGATCTTTGTGTATATTCAGAGCTCTGCTTTCAGAGGTAGACTTTTCACTATGTGGAGACTAAAACTATCAATTTAGGCAGAATTGTGTAGTGTCAGAGACAATGCTACACACTTAAACAAAAAATCAATAACATTTGTTTATATCCTCATCAACTGAATTTTCAAAAGGGGTTTTAAACCTCGGGGTGGTATTTTGTATTTCTGTTTGGTTAGCCAGAATCTGGTACCACATACAAAAACTTGTACTTGTGAGCTTAGACGTCAACTTCATGGATGTTCTGGGGCGCAAGCATCAACAGAAAATAAATAGGGGTGGCTCAGTATCTTCAAACCACAACTGTTCCGCAGCCCTGCCAATCAGCTGTTTGGCTGCTGATAGAAGCCTCTCTGGGGAGTGTGGAGAGTTGTGGGGCACGAGGTCTTGTGAGCGCAATTGAATTTATATCTGCAAAAATGAGCTGTGAGTATCCATATCCGCCATCCACATCCATGGATATAAAGTGGATATCTGTGGATTTGCAGGGCTCTTCTTGGAGCTATTAACAGGAATGTTGTAGTAAGCAAACCATGAACATGATTGTCCTGCACTGAATGCAATTGTGCTTGAACTCACAAATTACAGTTATTGCACTCCTAGAGGCATGGGCATCCAAAAATTCCATTGTCTGAAAACAATCCATTGGAACATGTTTGCATTTATCATACTCTTTCTAACCTTCAATGGAGAAGAGAATTAGCTGGACTTGATTATATATGCCTATTACATAGACATTCAACATTTCACAATCTTGTGATATGAATAAAAATAGTGTGAGAAACTCAGCTGGATGCTAAGGAAACACAGAGATAAACAAATATGATCAAGGTGAGTGTCTAATCAGACAGAAGAAAAAAGCTAATGGAAATATACAACAAACAATAAAAAATTCTTAAACATCTCACACTAAAAATAGGTCAAATCACTTCAAAACGGATTGTTAGTTCATGAATCTATCATGGTAAATCCTCCATCTATCAAAAAGGTTTATCAAAATACTAATCCTCAAGACATTTAGTAATGTTCAAATATTGATATTTTTCTTTGCTCATAAGCAGTGCATATTCATAATCAGATTTGACTGAAGAACAAACAATGGCAATTGTCACTAGTGGAAAACATTTTATTTTTGAGCTACTTTTTGAAGCAAGGATAAGCTGTTAACTTCAAGTCCCTTCAAGATTTTCAAGTTGAATGTCATTTTGGAGAAGTTTGCTTTAAGTGGTTTATAAAAGAGTGAAGATTAATCTGAACATGATAACAATTAACCTAATGACCAATATTATTTTTTGTAGAAACAATTAAGAACAAATGTACTGAGGAAAAAACTGTGGAAAGAAAAAAAAGCTAATTGATTTCTTAGGGACAACATGCATTATTCCATGAATGAAGCAAATATCACAATGCATTAATGATAAAAGCACAAGTGAAATACAATTCCTTTTTTCATAACTGGAACTGCAATATTATCCCCCTGAAACATCTTAGATATTTTACACTCTTGGGCTAAGAACAAGCCTTTTGCTTTGCACAGGAAGCTATAAAGTATTTTGAGCCATTTTTTGCTTATGACACAAATATTACAATATTAATGCTATCAAATTCCTTTATGCCATTTAGTTCACTGATCTATTAAATCAATGTAATGATCTCAGATCGCATAGATTGTGAGCACTCTGAGACAGGAATTGTCAACATCTTTATTGCTTGTCAGTACAATGATTGTACAATGGAGCAATTCTTTTTGCTGGTTGCGAGGCGTTGTTATAATTCAATGACAATTCTACAACTGGTGGTACTCATTTAGTAATGGTGGTACTTTTAATTTCCTTGTACTTGTACAGTTCTTTGTTTTCTATGCTGGAGTCTATGCAGGGCATGCTACTGTTTTGGTATGGCCTGGTTGTCCCTTCGCTAATTCTATGCCAGGAAACAATCTCTGTGAAAACATGGTGTAATGTCCAAAGCATCTCTCAATCTTTGGTCCCACTACCCATGTTCTAGGAAGTACTAGGCATTACTCCTGAATAGCGCTGCAGTAAAAGATTAAAAAATGGGTGTACATAGGAAGTCCAAGTGGAAGGGAAAACAATTTAATATTATAGCCAAATTATAGAATATGGATTGATTATTTGTCTTCACATAAATTTACCTCATATTGTCTAGTCTATATTCTAGACTTTATAGAATTTGTCTACATTTTTTTATACAAAATATCTGATCAGCCTTAATTCCGCCCTCTAACTGGTGGTGGTTCCATGATTTATGCCAAACTTTTCCTGATTTACAAGAGTGTAACTGACAGGAGAATCAGGTCAATAATATGATTCCTATTTCAGACTGAAATAAAACTAATTATAAGAGAACTATATTAAAAAAGCTTTCCACAGAAGACCAGATCATCCGCAGTAAATATCAGATTAGTTACATTGAAATAATTGAAATACACTAGATTTACATCAGCTGAGGATCTGGCACAAATAATTTACTAGAAACAAATTGAAAAATTGTACTAATAACTTTAGGGACTTGCCATACACTCCCCCTGGGTGCAATGACAGATTCTGCAGGCAGGCATAGATGGGACAAATCTTTGGATTGCCCACTACCTGGGGTATGTCTAGACTACATGGCTCCGTCGATGGAGCCATGTAAACTAGTTTACCCAGCATAGTCAATGAAGCGGGGATTCAAATAATCCCCGCTTCATTAAAATAAACATGGCCGGCGCGCTGTGCCGACGATCAGCTGATCCGGCTGGCGCGGCGCAGTTCAGACGTGGATCTGTCGGCTGGGGAAGCCTTTGCCAATCGATCCTGTAAACCTCATTTCACAAGGCATAAGGGAGCAGTCGGCAAAGGCTTCCCCAGCTGACAGATCCGCGTCTAGACTGCCGCGCTGTGCCGGCTCAGCTGATCATCGGCACAGCGCGGTGGCCATGTTTATTTTAATGAAGCGGGGATTATTTAAACCCCCGCTTCATTGACTATGCCGGGTAAACTAGTTTACATGGCTTCGTCGACGGAGCCATGTAGTCTAGACATACCCCTGGAGACCTGTTTCTATTCCTTCATTTACTTTCACACAAGCTCTGATCACAAAAGGCCAAAAAAAGTTGACATTTAAAGGCCATCCAAATCAATTAGTATTTTCACCATTTTGATTTTTTAATATTAATGAATTAAGGAGTCATCTGCAGAGTGATGTTTATATCAATTTATTCTAGTCAAGAATAGCCTCTTATCTGGATTCTAAGACCATTTCATTTTACTGACTGTTACATGTGAATTAGTATCCAGACCATTCTTTCACTATACACAGTGCAGGGATTTCCAAGGGTGTGTCTATATTACACCCAGAGCTCGAACTAAACTATGCAATTTGAGCTTCACAAATTGCGTAGCTTATTTCGAGTCAATTTCAAAATACCTTATTTATAGCTTATTTTGAAATTTGGCGCTGTCTACACAGCACTTATTTCAAAATAAATCGCTATACCAAAACATCCCTTACTCCTCGTGGAATGAGGGTTACAGGGAAGTCAGAATAGCGAACCCGTTATATTTCAAAATAACTGGGACGCTCAAGAAACGTGGAATAGCAGTCCAGATGTAGCCCAGGTCTGCCTCCTTTAGCAGAATTTGACCCCAACTGTAATGTCTGGGTGGAATGGTGTATATGGAAAAGAGAAGATTTGGGATTGGCCTGATCAGTGATACATACATATGGACCTTACATAAAAGCTCTTTTAATTTCTTAAAGCAAAAAGATTTTAAAGTGGTAATACAATAATGGTATGTACAAAAGATCAATAAAATAACTATTTCAATATTTACTTTTAAGCTTTTGTTGGTATAACATTTTTCACCTTTGGTAGAAACTTTCAATATAGATATAGAGATAGACAGACAAGCAGACAGACATTTGGCTGCTTCTCTAAGAAAGAGAAGATAACGAGGATCAAGTATACAGTGCTCTTGGCTTTCCTCCCTCTCCCTGTTTCATTCCAGATGAAAAGGAGGCATGTGCCATCTTTTAAAACTGTAGTTTTATACTATCTTCATATTTTGTACTAACTACAACTAAAGGTTAGATGGTGTGGGGATAGTCTGTGCTCTAGTTGCCTACTAGTCAGGGCTGCTGTGAGTGGATGTGAGGAGATATTTAGTAAAGAATCACAGAACAAGCCACTTTTGTCTGATAGTGAACAGGGAACTTTACTGAAACATGGTAAATATTATGCCTAAGCTAAATTCTCTGTCTGCTTCACTGTTCAGTTTCTACCTAGAACTTTCCTCAGCTTTACTTCTACCTGGCTTCCTGCTACTGATTTAAACAGTGTAAAGTTGGATATTTGGGAATATAGTATACACATGAGGAACCCATGTAGCAAAACCTTTATAAATATTTGTTTTTTTATTTTTGATTTGATAATGACCCAACAAAATGTCTCCAATTTAATCCTGTGTGTCCAAGGCTAGAGCTTCTGTAGGGTCACTAATTGTACACATATCTACATTTTACCTTCTGCATTAAGTTTTTACTGGCTTCAGATAGTTACTTTTCCCATCACACTTAGAGTGCAGGGAGGGGGGAATGGTAACCTTCCTGTTGCTCAGTACATGAAGGACAAATTATCCTTCTTGTCATTCAGATGTTAATAAGCAATGTTAAATAATTCATGCACCCTATTATTGTCATCACTGAATGTTTGTCATGATTTGCTCAGTCTATTAACAGTGTAAAACATGAATGTTGTTGAATCTGATGTTATTTGGGGAATTGTGAAGCTAAAAAAACCCGACAACCCTGTTCAAATGATGTGGTCAGTGATGAACATATCAATAATTTTTAGCACATCATGTTTAACATAGCATTTTCTCCTTAATCACTTGTAGAAAATGGACTTTGCAACATGATTAATATCTGTGAGAAATATGGACTTTTATTCACTCCCTAAACTAGCCTAGGAACTATTGAAAATATAGAATTTCCTATTTTGTGACATTGTCTCAGGCTCTATAGTTGTGAAATCAGGATTAACGCCAAATTCTTTTTCACATATGAACAATCACTTTGCCCTTGACATCAAGTCCTGGACAAGTACACAAACTTTTAAAACATCACAACTAAATTACAAGAAGTGTGAAGATTACAATAAATTCCCTTTACTTTTTCAGCTAGACTGTACACAGGGAAGGGTCTTCCAATGTCCATATGGAAGAAGGGGAGTTTTTGACCATACAATGTCTTGTATTTGACCTAGATATGCCTCTATAACTAGAGGTTGTCTGAGGGTGAGCTCTGAAGACTTGAAGACAGAGATCATCACCACAGAACCATATGTCTGTCCACTGCGTAACATATAAAAAAGTGGAAGCAAAGCAGGCAGAACTAGCAACACTTTTAAAGCTCCTTAAATAGCAGCTCTGTCTTAGCCAGCTAGCTCTCACCAGAGGCAGTCAGTTGATTTTGTGTTTTTAGTCTCTTCAGATATCCAAATTGAACTAGCCTTTTAAAAACACAGGTAAATTGTTTTAGTACGGAGTGTGTATGAATGAGGGATTCAGGTGTAGTGTCACCCTGGCACTCACATTAACAACCAAGTATCTATCATGAATGTTAGAATGCACCACTCAGAAATATTCAGATCACAGGCCAATTTGCCATGAATCCAAATGAAGTCAAAGTGCTGTAAAACCGAAATACATTTTCACTGTTACGACAGCGAGGCAAACCTTTGAATCTTTTATCCATGAGGAAGATGATTTGCATTGACTAGATTTAAATAATTGACATTGCAAAGTTAGTCGGAAGACCTCAAAGTCTACTTGCATATTTCCTGATTTAAAGGCTGACAGCAGTCTGGCTATGAAAAAGTAGTGTTCTCTGACACAAGGATTCAACAGGCAAAAATGTCTGCCTCATAGCAGGCTAGGTACTGTATATTGGTTTAATTCTCACTAATACTTCAATGTCTAGGGAAGGAGAGTAGACTCTGTGGAGGGAACAGCACAATTTGGAAGGCAGTGCTGGCAGTGTACTAATAAGCCTCAAGTCTTCCTGTTCCACATAGTCACCTAATCTCTGGAGATGCTGTGCACAGTTGACATCTCGCCCCCTCCTATTTATAGATAATTACAAAATATAAATCAACTGCAAAGAAAATAAACTAATAAATAATGCAAAATGTTAGAATTCCTAAAATTACAGTTCTAATCCTACATAATTCAGACTATGGGGTGGACTATGGAGCCTGTTTTCACACTGAGTAGTATTTTTGCGTAATGGTATCAGAATGTAGCCCTGTGTAAGCTCCAAACCTATATAAGCAGGCTAATAATATTAAGTGGCTGCCACTTCTAATGAAGTTAGAGTTGTAGGTCCCTAGCATCTTTGAAAAATCAGACCACAGTTTAGGCATTTAAACATAGATTTGAATGCCTATTTGAAATTTTGCCTGTAATCAGAAAAAAAAAATGGTACAAATGAAACTTAGTGAAAAAAAAAATCTGCTGCTTATTTCAGATCTTGTTCAGATGGTACAAGTTTTCTCCTTTAATAATTAGGCTGCTTTCTCTCTTCAGTTCCCTGTCAGTTGCTTATTTCATGGCATTTCAGGAACAGTGTCAGTCTACCCTCACCTTCTCAATGCTGAGCAGTCACTTCAGGGATCCTTTCCTCCTCATGAATAGATTTAAATTAGAAAACCTAGGAACTAAACGATTAATTTTGCGAGCATTTGGCCTAGAAGCTACTCCAATTTATATTCCAACAATGAACCAAACATTTTGGATTTGCCTACTGGTGTTGGACTCTCAGTATTTTCTAGTAGATAGTACTCAGAAGCGGGAGCCAAGACTTCTTGGCTCTGTTTCTGAACCATTCTTGGATTCACTAAGTGGCCTTGGGTATGTCACTTAACCTCTCTGTGGCTGAACTAACCAATCTTTATAACAATATTAAGAATCCCTGTTCTAGTGGGTGAGGATTAATTATACATTTGTGAAGAGCTTCAAGAGCTTCTTTAAAAAGTCCTATGGATCACTCTATATTTGGTTTATTCCCTCATCCAACACATAACTCTTTGGTCTTCAGAACAACCTGAGTAAGTACTGAATATTATTTTTCTAGAATATACATAAAAAAACTGACAAATCTTCACATCATTTCAGAGAAATGGAGGAATATATTTCTGTATACATTTGTTTTTGGCTATTTTTTCCTCTCACATAGCTGGTGCACTCTTAGCTGGTGCACATTTAAGGCCACAGAGGGGTAGCTGTGTTAGTCTGTAACTGAAAAAACTTTAAAAGCAACAAACAGTTCTGCAGTTCCTTAGGTTATGTCTACACTAGCCACCCTAGTTCGAACTAGGGTGGCTAATGTAGTCATTCGAACTTGCAAATGAAGCCCGGGATTAAAATATCCCGGGCTTTATTTGCATGTTCCCAGCGCTGCCATTTTTAAATGCCCGGTAGTTCGGACTCCCTGCCCGCAATGCGGAGTAACGGTAGTTCGAATTAGAGCTTTAATTCGAACTACCTAGCCGTGCGTGTAGCCGTGGGCAGAGCCCGAACTACCGGGCATTTAAAAATGGCGGCGCCGGGAACATGCAAATAAAGCCCGGGATATTTTAATCCCGGGCTTCATTTGCAAGTTCAAATGACAACATTAGCCACCCTAGTTCAAACTAGGGTGGCTAGTGTAGACATACCCTTAGAGACTAGCAAAAATGTAGATAGTATCATGAGCTTTACACTTCTTCAGATGAATGGAATAAGGGGTCCAGGGTACAAATAAATAGCAGAGAGAGAGAAAGGATGGCTAAAGAAAGAGAAGGAAAAAATATTGTCAGTTAGAGTGTCTGTGCTAAATGATGCTAACAGAGTGGGCTGTAAGCACCCGGTACTTAGCTTTTTATGTAATTTGGGTGTGGAATTTAGAGGCCCCTCCAGGTCAGGTCTTTGTTCAAACCTTGATTACAGGCGTCAAACTTGTAAATGAAACCAAGTCCTGCAGCTTTCCTCTCCAACTGGTTTTTGAATTTGCTTTGTAATAATATAGTCACTTTTAGATCCATTAGCGAGTGCCCAGGCAAGTTCAAATGTTCCTCAACAGGTTTCTGTTACCTTTTCGAATATCTGATTTGTGTCCATTAATTCTTTGTCATAGAGACTATCCAGTTTGGCCAATATACATGGCAGAGGGGCGTTGCTAGCTCTTGATGGCATAGAAAGGGATGCTAAATTTCGATTAATCAGTTAATCAAGTAGTTGATGGAAATTCCATTGACTACTTGATTAGTCGATAAGGGGGCTTGGGTGCTTGCTATCCCTGCTGTGCCTCTGCCTTTTAAATGTAAGAAGAGCCCCAATATGATATATGCCTAGGGATGTAAGTGACTAGTTGACTAGTTAACCAGGCTTATTGGGTAGTTGAGTCTCTACTTGACTCGTCACTCCCTTCCCGCTTGCTGCCTGTTGAGACAGCAAGGGGGGAACAGGAGCTGGTGTTGGGGGGAAACAGCTTAAAAGCCCACTCCCCCAGGCACCATCTCCGTGGAGGGTGGGCAGGGAAGGCAGAGGTGCAGTGGGGGAAATGGCATGAGCGGGGACTCATGTAGTCCCTGCTTATGCTGGGTCCTTACTTCTGCACCTCTCCCTTTTAAATGTAGTAAGAGCCCCCCCGATTACCACAAAGGCAAGGTGCAAATTACTGCATAATTCAAAGTAACGTGGTCCAGGGGAGGAGTTGGGAAATCTAGGTTCTCTTCTAGGTTCTGTCACTGATGTGCTGCAAAACCCAAGTCAGTTCTCTTCTGTCTCTCTTCCCACCTTTGGTCCATCTCATTCATTTAGGTTGTAAACTCTTTAGGGCAGGGACTCACTCTCTCACTATGTGGCTGTATAGTATGTCATATAATAGGGGTCTTAATAGGACCTTCTAGGCATTACTCTTATGCAAATAATTCTCCACTTTGAAAAGTTGCCATCCAAATCTTACTCTGTGGCACAAATTCCCAGAAAAGATTTTTGGGGATTGATGAAGCAATAGATAGAGGAGAAGCAGCACTGGAGGAGACTGAAGAAAATGCAGGAAACACAGGGAAGCTTTTGGATAAGACACTTGCTGTCTGGAGGTGTGTTGGAGTGAGGAGCCAACCGATGCCAGTTCCGTGCACGTTCGGCCTGCCACTCACTGTCCTACCGCCCCTGAGGGGGGGGCCGGTCTAGTCCTGGGGATCTTCCCCGCGCTGGGGTCCCAAGTATCCGGCGTGTCGCACACTGGTGTCTCCACGGACGGGTGGCCGTGGGGTAGGGGGGCCCGGGCCTGCCCTCTCTCATGGGCCCCAGCCCAGGGCCCTAAGGACAGGTTCGACTGAACCCGTCCAGCTGGCGGGGATCTTAGCCCGCAACTCGCCGGCTCACCGGCCACACCTTCAGGCCCTGCCCTGGGCTGCTTCCTACCCCGTGGTCTGCCCCTTCTCCCTTCCACCCCTCCTCCTTCTTGCCAAGACCTCCTCCTTCCCCCTCGGAATTCGCCTCCTACCTCTCCCTGCTGGCCTCCTTTTAAACCCTCCCGCCCTGCTGACATCACCCGCTGACCCTCCTGACCCCGTTGACGCTGCCGCGTCCTGCTCGTGCGCCTAACCCCGCCCCCCACCGCTCAGCTGAGCCGCCACGGCCGTGCACAGCGGACAAAGTCTCCGCGCCTCCCAGTCTGCCCCGAGCGCGAGGGCGACTGCTGGGTCAGTGCGGTGCGGATCCGCCTCGGAGGGGCAGAGGCGGTCTGTCCCGTCACAAGGTGTAACATCAGATCTGGTACAGATTAGGACAGTGACAGGACAAATGCCCTGTGTACTTGTGGAGCTCCTAAATTGTTCAAGCAACACAGAGTTGCAGGCCAGATCTTCCAGTCCTACCTCCTGTATATCATAGGCCACTGACACCACCCCCACACCTCCATACTAACCAAACAACCAAAATTAGATTGAAGTATTACAGCCTGAGAATACTAAACCTTTATGTATCACAGGCAGAGAATAGGAGAAATCAATATGCACCAGCTTTCCCATCAGTAAAAAATGGATCCTAATACCTATCTCAGGCACGATTGTTGGAGAGTGATGGAGGCTGCACATCTTGGCATCCATAGGGATGAATCAAGACTTTTGTATCTATCCCACTGTCAGAGCAAGCTTATATAGTCATCAATGACTCTCCAATGGCAGCAGACTTTACTTTCTCATACTTTATAACAGGTTGCCATTACTTGCCACACAGATGGCCCATGATACCATTATTTTTGTGTACAGGGCACACCGAGGAACCTCACATACCTCTCTTTAAAAGCAAACTCTGTGGCCTACTTGCCAGCCCCTTGGGGCATCTTGTCCCACCCACTCTTCACTCTCATTAGATGTAGCAGAATGTTAGAAACTTCTTTAAAATACAGAAAAGCCTCCAATTGTGTTTTCACTACCAATCAATTTCCATAAATGCTATATATTTGGAGAGGGTTTTTTAAAATACAGTCAGATTTGTCTATTCCTTGTCAGTCTTATCTTCATAATCCCCTAAAACTGTGCATTACATTGCTGATCCATGGCTAGAATGCTGTTTTATGCATTTATTTGCACCTCTATTACATAAACAATACTGATGCACAGTTAGGGTGCACCTACACAGCAGGGCCTAACTCAAAATAAGCTACGTAAATTGAGCTATGTCAATTGCATAGCTTATTTCGGAATAGCTTATTTTGAAATTGGAAGTGTCTACACGGCACTTATTTCAAAATAGAGCACTCTTCCTCTGACTTCCCTAATTCCTTGTACAATGAGGGTTACAGGAGTCAGAGTAAGAAATTCTCCAGCTTGACAGTATTTTGACATTATTTCGAAATACCTGACTGCTGTGTAGACGCGGACTAAGTGCCCTTTCAGAATTTCTCACTTTCCACTGAATTGTCTCAGACCTAAAATTGTTCATTTAATTAATATATTCAGATGGATAAAGTATATATGCAGTGGTCTTTAAAACTAGTAAGTATATTACTTAGATATTTGCACATCGAAAATTTAATAAATGACCGATGTTGATTTATTGTATCATAATGGGATATTTTCTTATCTACTGAATACTAATGGTAATAGCTGTCTGATATAATCACTTATAAGGTCAGGAGAAAACTCTACCTTAAATTGCCTTCCTGTCCATGCACCACAAACACCAAAAAAAGATTTGTTACTTTAAGCGTTCAGTTGCCTATAAAGAGAGGGTTTTTTTTTTCAGGTTTACTAGAATAAAAATGCCACTGTTGGCTTACGCTGCATGAAATCCCCTCAATGCAATTGGAGATTTAGATATGTAACCCTTATTAATGCTAACCTATGCATTAATAAGAGAATAAAATCCTACTGTCTCCTTCAGAGAAATCTAAACAAATATACTGGTTTAAAAAAATGATTATAAATGTGGGTCTTTAAATTTCAAAACTTTTTCTGTAAAGTTTTTCATGAAAAAACATAATTAATAGGTAAAGCCAGCGCTAGAAGAAATCTCCTCTGCCTTGCCAAATGATTTAATGCTAAAGCTGTAAGAACTTAGTTACTCTTCATATACCAAATATTTTTAAAAATAGACTTTAGGTAAAATAACCTAATTTGCACCAGCCTTGCTAAATAAATTCAGCCATGTGATTTGTGTCAGCTAATATTAGAATGGTCTTATTAATAGACTGGCCTATACAAATTAAAAATATGAAACAGGAAACATGTTTGGGCCTGATCCAAATCTCATTTACAGTATTATGTATCTGTAATGATTCCTTTGAACTTAAGCAAGTTAGTGCCAACTATTTTCTTTTTCTAGGTGAGAGAGCCAGGAATTCTTGTTTAGTAAATTGAACTTTGACAAACTCCCTTTGTGACTTGTGCAATTCACCACACTGTTCATTTATCCATCTGCAAAAGATTTTTTTTAATGAAGATTAGTTAATTATCATACAGTGCTTTAACACCTGTATCTAACATTCTTCAGTCATTATAGAAAATTGCATTAAAAAGTTTACTAAAAGAGCATTCAAGAGTTTTAGGCTCTGGTTGTCATGATCTGCAAACTCCTTGTGACTAACAGCAACAATTAAGGCTGCTTTACTGGTCAACATTTTTAATGCAAATGGTAAAATCTTGGCTCCAATGAAGTCAGGGGCAAAACCAAAAAAGTAAATGCAGAAAGAAGGGAGATATGAACACTGAAAGAAAAAAAAAAAAAAGCTTGCACATGTACTTGGAGTCCACTTCAGAAAAAAACACTTTCCCCCAATTCTAGTACTGCCTCTTAGCACCATCTATTTATTGGAGGATTTTACACTGGCCCTGATCACATAGTATCCGAGCACCTTTATGATCATTGTAGGATGGGGAAGCTTCCACGTCTTTCAGCAGCAATAGGACAACCTAGAGCTATTTCAAGAGTTGAAAACTATTGGACTAGCAAGATAGAAGATGGATGCCAAAATCGCCACCTTAAATTAATGATAACCAAGGCCTTCACCTCATACTCAGCAATGGATCTTTCCTGCTTTCAATTGCCTCTGAAATGTGACACTCTATGTGCTGATCAAATGTCTGCCAGATCCTTTACAATACCATGGTAAAGGAGGGACGAGGGTTATGCAGACTCTGCAGGGGCATCTCATCCTCCATGGACTCTGCAGCAGAGGCGGGTATCCAGCTTCAAAGACAGCAGCATACAGCACATGCAGGTGCCCAACACCACCTGCTTTGCAAGGGCAGTCTGACTTGCATGTGTGTGAGAGAGAATATGTCACTGCGATTCTGAGAACAATGTAAACGGAGAGATCCATGCATGCATGTTCCTTGCTTTCTGGCTACATGCCTGTGTGTGACAGGGTAGGCACTTAAAGAGAGAACATGGCCTGACAACAAAAAGGGGGGTCAGGCAGAGAGTTGGAACTAAGGACTTCATCATGCTGAAAATGAACCTCCTCACTATTGCCATCAGAGATATAAAAGGTGAAGGAAGCCAGTACCTCTTCTCTGCATCCAACAATATAAGCATGGGGTTTCATCACAGGTGAAGTGCCCCTTTAAAACTCTTCATCTCCATGCTACAGAGAGTCAGAGGTGGTAGGTTAGTATTTTAAGGAAACAGAGTATAAACTCTGCTATACAATAAAGGTCAAAGAATCAATACACAGTTAGTAGACATGTTATTATGTTACATATCAAGAAGTTAGCAAGATTTATGACTCCTCAGGAGCTTGAAATTAAGAATTGGACATATATCATACAGGAAAACAATCCTGGAACAGTATCCCATTATCAAGAAAGAGTTTTAAAATTTTGTTCATAACCTTTTTTGAACAATACATTATTATTTTGGAAAGAAATTTAAACAACAATTTTAAGAGTTTTTTTTCAATCACGAAGAAATTCTAATTAAATTCCATGCTAACAGAAGAAAAAGAAAATTTAAACTTCCGTAAACTTGAATATCTTCATGTGAAGTAACACAGACATAGAAAAAATGTTCAAGAAATAGCTGGCTTCAAAATGATATCCCATAATTGGATTATAGAATTAAGTCATGTCAAGGAAGAATTTCTAGCTTTGCAGTTGTTTTAACGGCTACAGATAGCTTAAAGGCCATCAAAGTAGAAGATCATGATAAAATGAGTCAGAGAACTAATGTTGCCAACAAAATGTTAAGGGTATATGTAATAAGAATCCAGTAAGGCAGCAGACATGATTACTTGGTATGTATTATAAGACTGGCTGTCTAATGTACTATTCTAAAATATGCAGAACAAAAAAAAGATAAAGATGTGGATTCCACTCTAAAGCTTTTGTTCAACTGATGCTAAATGGTTACAAAAATGTCTCAATGCTCTGCTTTCTTCTCTTGCAGCCTGTCTTCTAGTATGTCCTATTTAACTGATTTTTTTCTTACATTTCTTGGTAAATGTTTTTATGCGGTGAATTTGAAAGGGAAAGTAGGGCTAATGACAGAATAGAGATGCAATTGAGACAAATGCATATTTTATCTGGTGACAGCTAAGGGACCGTTAAAAATGTGTAGATTCTATATTTAATCCCAAAATCATGAAAGGAAGTCACAGCATTAGCTTCCTTCAATGACTTCAAAAAGGTATAACCTTGATTCACTCTATGTAAGAGGAAATTTAGAGCCCATCCTATATTGCACACTCATGTTTCCGAATTAATGGGAGATTTGCTTGAGTGGAGTGCAGCATTAGTTTCTTACTTTTCATGGTAATTCAATATTGAGCATTTCCAGTTGAGCATCTGTCAGTTAAGGTATATATTTGGTAATGGTGAAATAGGCGCACATATCAGTGAGGAACACACTCAACTTATTCAAATTACAATAGTAAGGAATCTAAGGCCATGTCTTCACTCGATGGAAGATCAACACCGCTGTGTTCGATTTTCCAGAGTTCAATCTAACAGGTCTAGTTAAGACTCCCTAAATTGAACTCAGAGGGCACCCCCGTCAATGGCTAGTACTCCTGCTCCTGCAAAGAGTAAGAAAAAAATTATTGATATTTCACTCCATTTGCTGGAGGTTACCTACACTGGCTGAAAAGCTAGCTTTGTGGGACTTTCCTAGCTTGGGAGAATCCCTCAGTGGCTGGGGCTGGCATTGCAGCAGTTACAGTAAGACACCTCAGGGAGGCATGCCTGGGAAAAGGAAACATGAATTGAGAGAGCTGCAGGTGCTGATTGATCCCTTGATGACCAACAGAACATGGAGGCCAAGGGCAGCCAGATTTGTGACAGCACCCAGCGACCTTGTGGCCAGAGCAATGTCAAGGTGATTTCCAGTCACTTTTGTGCCTGGATCATGCCTCACAATTACTCTGTTCCTAACATGGCTGGCTCTTGGGATCTAGCCTATTGATTTAAATGGGAATGATATGCCCAGAAAATGGCAGGCCATGTCCCACACCAACTAGGGGCCAGGTTTAGGGGGCCAGGCAACATTTTCAGTTTCATTATTTTCCTGAAAAGATACATGGAATTTGCTTCCAAACTAGGTTGGTGTTTGCAGCAGTTAAGAATATTGTGGTAGACTCTAGTATGCAGAAATATTTAATTCAAGAGGCTCTATCATCCCCTTCAAATACAAACACTGGAAAGGAAGTGATGTGCCACAAAACTGGCTGCTTTCCTCCTTCCGATACTCAGGAATTCATGTGCAGAAGCAAAGAAGGACGTGCTGTGTGCAGGTCACCCAGGGCAAATACCAGGGTAAAAGACAGCGACAGAAAAGCAGTGAAGTCATGCACATTGACGACATCTCCTAGCTGCAGGGATCACGTCAGACAGTAACCATCACATGTTAGGAAACTACCCTTTGGCTGACAGATGAGGTGTCAGTGCAGGCGTAGCAAATGAGACTACTTTATTGACTGGTCTGTGATTGATGGCACAGTACTACTGAGATTCAGTCTGAAGGCAGCTTGCCACATGTGACAGTGAATTATACAGCACAGGGTGATGGATGTCAATAGCAACTGCGCAAGAGGGCGCTGACTAACAGACAGGTGAACACCGCAACTGCAATGAGGTCATCCTATACAGAACAGATATTGAGGTTACCACATTTGCAGTTTCTAGACCATGATCTCTTGCAAGTATTCTATATTGCTTATTAAGTGCTGTCTAGACACAGCCATACATCAGCTCTACTATTCACCCTGATAAGACACTCACCTCTTTCCTTGCATGCCCTAGAGTCATTCGATATGCATAATGGACAAAGTTTAACACTGGAACCTTAAATGTTGTCTACATACTGCAGAAATTGTGCTTTGTAACAGAATCTATGATTGTTCAGGTATCACACCTCCCTTATTTCCATTCCTTAATGAAGTTTAGAAACAGATTAACTGGGCCATTTTATTTAATCCCTAATCTTACAAAGTATTCAAGCAACACTTATCTTGCATCCTTGAGTAGTCCTACTAAAGCCAAGCACATGATTGAGTACTTTGCTAGATTAGGGCCTTAATCCTGGCCAATATTATTTTGTCTGAAGCCCTTCCTCTTTTTCCAAATGTGCACCTTCTGAATATAACATGATTGGGGGGAAGGGCTGCAGAGCCCTTGACTAAACAGAAGCATTACATGACTTCCTTTCTCTAGTCATTGGCACGACTGTAGTCCATGTCACACATATGTGGTATGTGTCTTATGGAATAATTGGACTCAATCAGTGCAGCCTTAGAGCTATACTGAACAATCATGGGGCTATGACTGTGCCTGAATACCTGAATTTCAGATAATTGAGGGAATTTTCAGAATAGTTCATGGATGTCGAGGGACACAAATCTCATTATGCAAAACAGAGTTCCAGTTCATTTTATTTTGAATAATCAAGAATGAAATATTTCCACAGCAAAAAAGGGAGAAAGAGAAAGGTTTTGAGAAATCACACGAGTGGGTCAACCACAAGACCACAGCAACTGGGTATTCCCCTTGAGAGTTGGTGAGTTTGATACAAATTAGATTTCATTCAATAAGTTAAACTTTGACGTGTCGGAGTCCTAATAGCTTCCTGTGGGATATAAGTTACTTCCACTCCAGTGGAAATTTCCTTTGATAACTTATTCATTACTTTGCCTTTTAAGAGTTGTAATGCTTTTCTAAATGCACTGAGCATGCAAGTTCTTTTATAAAAGGTTTCTTGTTTTTTGACCAAGTGTAATTTAAGCCTCAGCACTTGATTGTACCAAAACTTTAGGGGGCAATGTGAAATGAATAGTTGTAGAAAAGCTAGAAAACTAATAAGAGAAGTAAAATCCATCAATTACATCAAATTAATATTTCCAAAATCATTCCTGACAGGAAGTATTTTATACCACATACTAGCTAGCTCTAAAGAGTGAACAAAGAATTCAAACACCTCCCACTAGGTTGTAATGTAAAGATAAGGATGCAATGGAAACAAGATATATGCAAATGAGAGTGCTATAATTATCTAAGCAATGAGAAAAAATTCTATTTGTTTTGTATTTAGAGTTCCTGGCAATGAAAACTTTTTGGCAAACACATAGGTTGAAAGAAATTGCCTACCCTTCTTATGGTACCATTTGGGAGGAGAGGTGGTTCAGTTGAGAGGGAATCATATAAGGACTTATAGAAGTTTGTTTACTATGTGCCACTCAAATGTCTTTCTACCTCAATTTATCTAGCTGGAAAGAATTACATTTCTTCTCGTTTCTTCTCCCATGCATTGGTAGGGTTGACAGATGGTTTTAAAAAAATACTGAAAAAAAGGACCCCGAGAGTTGTTAAGCAAAAAAAACCAAAAACAAAACAGTGTGCTGCCTTTAAGATACGCATGGTGAGGCTTTTTGGCCAGGCTGCTAGCGACCGCTCGCCATCTTGCCTCCCTGCGCAGTGCTGGACAGCTCCCCTGCAGAACCCGGTAAGCACTAGGGTTGCCAGGCTGCCTCCGTATTGAGCTGGACAGCCCAGGATTTTCACCTCCTGGCCGGGAAAAAATCAGAAAGTACCAGACCTTTTAGGTGTCCGGTATTTTCTGAATTTTTTTACCTGACAGGAGGTGAAAATACTGAACTGTCCAGTTCAATATTGGACACCTGGCAACCCTATGCATTGGTGAGGCCTCAGCTGGAGGACTGAGGCCAGTACTGAATGCCACACTTCAAGAAAGATGGGGGAGAAACTGGAGAGGATCCAGAGGAGCACAGATTTCTCTACCAATGACTTGTAAAAAGAAACCTGAGTGTGACAGGGTGTGCATACCCCACACTGTCCCCACACTGGGACAGAAGGGGTTAAAATCCAGTGAGCAGAAGAAGTCCCGCTCCTCCAGCCAGACTGGGCATCCTCCAAGGGCTAGGGCAATATAAAAGGGACCAGCTCAGATTAGTCTTGGCTGGAGAGGAAGGATCTGCTACAGGATTTCCAGAAGTAACCTATCCAGAAACCCAGATGAGGGAAGCCAGAGATCTGAGAGACCACATTGAGCCTTCAGAGCCTATGGAGCCTTGGGGGAGAATGGTGTTGTGGAGCCTGACGATACCAAAATCATAGAGATTGCCCCAATGCCAGAATTGGTAGGAAGTAATCCAGGGAGGGTGTGCAAGTGGTATCTCCCACCTGAGTGAGCTCAGCATGTTGTGGTGGGATTCCCCACTGACCTGGCCCTAGGTGGGGGCCTGGTGGAGTAGGCTGGGCCCAGGCCCCCTAACAGAGCTGCTATCCACTTCCTTTGATTCTAACCACTAGTCAGTATTGCCTTGACCCCCATGGGCCACTTTATAGACTCTAGCCACCAGGCTGTGCTGCTCTGAACCCAAGGCTCTGGACAATTAAGCTCTGGCAATTGGGCTGTGCTGCCCTGCATTACAGGGCTATTAGAAAGACATTGACCAGTAGGCCATGGTGCCCTGAACCTGAGGGCTACAGACTGTGGCCATTAAGCTATGCTGCCCTGAACTAAGGGCTATGCTACAGACTCTGTCCATTAGGCTATGCTGCTCTGCACTCCAGGGCTACTAGGCAGACTCAGGCCATTAGGCCACACTGCTTCAGGGTGATGGACTAACTGAAGTCACGTATGAACTGACAGCAGTGCAAGTGGCATCCACACACTCCTGTGCCCTCACTCTCACAGGATTGGATGTCATATGCTGAGATATGAGAAAAAGCTTAAAAGGGGATTGAGAGAGGACCATTAACAGCCTTCAAATATGTTAGGAACTCTACAGAAAAAGTCAGAGATCAGTTGTTGTCCATGTCCACTGAGAATACAAGAAGTAGTAATCAGCTTCATCTGCAATAAGGGAGATTCAGGTTAATATTAGAAAACACTTTCTAACTAGAAGGATAGTTCAGTACTGGAACAGGTTACCAGGGGAAGTTGTGGAAATCCCATTATTGGAGATTTTTTTTAGAACAATTTGGACCAACACTTGTCAGAAATGGTCTGGGGTACTTGGTCCTACATCAGTGCAGAGGTCTGAATTACATAATCTCCTGAGGTGACATGCAACCTTATGTTTCTAGGAGTCTATGAATTTTTCAGGAGTGTACATCATTTTGGGTGCCTCCGTTTTAGGGTTTCCACCATATCTATCTAGTGTCTTGAGACAGAAACCCACAAACTGGCTTCTCTTACTTCTTACACCCTCTCAGTTCAAATTAGTGGGTCTTCACTAGACCCACTAAATCGAACCCTAGAAGATTGACTGCAGCATGTTGATCTTCCATGTAGCGTAGACATGGCCTTGAAGACTGTCTGAACTCCTACCTCAAGGCAAGATCAAGCAGCTAGTTGTGTGGGGCAAAGGGGAAGTGGTGAGAATGTATAAAACATTAAAAAGGCCAAAGAAATGTCTGTCTCTCTCCATAGTGCATCACTCCTCTGATGGAGTACAAAAGAGGTGGGACAAAGACCTATGACCCCTCAGAATGGAACACAACCATAGTTTGTAAAGGATGGGACTGAGGGCTTGCATTATGTAATTATGCCTGCTAAGGAAGGAAGGCTGGAATACTGGGAAACAAAACTCTGTGATGTCACAGTTATGGTACACATGTTTGCTGGAAATTAACCCCAATGAACAATGTTCCCATTCCTCTTCCCCTAAAAAGGGAACCAATAAATAGTCACAGCAATGCTATCACTTAAGGGCTTGTTGAGAAACAGCTTAAAGGCTCACACTTGACACCCTCCCCTAAGGAAGGGCCAAGTGATTGTAGTCAGTGGAGCCAATGTTTCACCAGAGAAGGAACAAAAGCAGAAAAACAGTCCAACTCATAGGTTGCTAGATGAGAGTTTTTCCACAAGTTTATGACAATTCCACCTTCCCCAGTCAGACTTGTCACTGCTTGGGTGCCTGTGTTGTGGTTTACCACAGTAGAATCCCAGGCTACATCTAGACTGCAGCACTTTTCTGGGATACTGCTGGTATCCTGGAAAAGCAATGCCACATCCAAAGAACGTGTCTGCTTTTTCAGAAATTTTTTTGAAAAAGCGGACACATTCTTTCGCCATCCCTGTAAACCTCATTTTCACGAGAAAGAAGGGATGTGTCGAAAGAGGACTTTTTTCCAAAATTTGGTGGGTGTATATGTGCCAAATTTCTGAAAAGCCTCTTCTGACAGGAAATTGGGAAAAGATACACAATTTGTGTACCGCAAATTGTGTTTCTTTTTCAGACTTATCTTTGCAGTGTAGACCCAGAGCAGAATGTGGTAAAATCATTGTAAATCTAATTAATTCACTTAGGAAATAAATCTAAATGTAAGATGATAGGACAAACAGGACATGCCTTTAAAGCTGATGGTTTTCTTCTGAACTTTACAAAGTCAAGTAAAAAGACAAAGCTATTTCCTAATTTGACAGTGACACTGTATATTTATCATGGGCAGATTACCACATAGGATACAGCAATTTCTCTGATCTGAAAAATACAGATCACAAAAAATAAAAATACGAAACCTTTAACTTGTGATCAGTAACACAAAGCTTATACAGTCTTCCCAATGAAGACAATGAGACTTTGTTGTGCAAAGTATCCTAATCTGGATCAACACACACTATCTTTTGGCGATACATAAACATTACAATCAGTGTTCTGATTTTACAAGTCATTTTCAGCTTCATTCTTATTTTGGAATAAAATATAGAGGCCTATTTGTCCTGTCACTTATACAAAGTAGAACTCCAGTAGAACTCCATTAACCTCAGTGGATTTCCTCTTAATTTAGACTAGGACATGTTAGACAAGAATCAGGTTCTATGGGTTTATCCAAAGTTTCTATCCTGTGTTCTCACTTTGCAAACTAACCTGCAGAGATATTGTTATAGCACTGCTTTTAAAAACAGACATAAATCTTTCACTACGTATTTATATAGTGAAATACCCATTATACTTGTGCTAAAGAGCCAAAAAATGAATAAATAAACAAATAAAGGAACATAGCTATGTGTGCCTCTTTACCAGACTCACCTGGCAGTACATGATGGTATTACATCTTCCCACACTTAATGTAATAGCTTAAGTACAAAACACTTTAGTCTTTGTTCTCTGAATCTAGTGCTATAAAATCTTGTTTTTTAGAACTCTGGAACTGTCTCCTGCATGTGTCAGGCTTCATGGATATTTTTATTCCTGACTCAAAGAAGAAATATAATATGTGACACAGGTTAACTTGTAATAGGCATTGTGATAGTTATCTGATTAAATGTCCATGTGGTTTGACATATAGGATAGATTTCCACTGCTCTCAAAATTACAATTTCAGAACATACTTGTGTAGAAAAGGAAGGAAAAGATTTTTTTACAAACTAGAATCTGTTGCAAAAGCTTTACAGAAATAGGTTATATCCTAACATCTTTGAAATTCATGGGTATTAAGGGACACAAGTATTGAAGACTATGGGAGTTAGGTGAGATCAGGAGTGGATTCTGAGTGCATAACTTGATTCAGCAGGGATGAAGATACAACTTATTTTTCAAGAGATCTGAGGTGTTTTGGGTGTACACTTTCAGAACTTTAACTCACAATGGTTTAAATGGGGAACTTGATTTAGCCCCTTCCATTAAGATATCTGTTGTAAAGTTAACTGATCTTTTTATAAGCCAGTTGATGATGCATCTATTTTATTCCACTGGTATACTGCACAGTCTATGGTATTTTTAATAATCTGTAATTAACGCCAGTTGTGCAATCTATCGCTCTCTCTCTATATATAAAACATTTCCTGTGTTGCCTCGCCCCCAACTCCAAACCCCAAACACACCTCCCACCCAGAAACAGCCTCTTGCTATGCTACCAGCTCCACCAGCAGGCTTCCCCAATGACTGGCCTCTTCGCCCGCAGTCCTACCGGGGCTACAGCCCCTCCAGGCTCATATGCACGAGTAGTGTGAATGTACCCCCCATCGCCCTCCAAGTAAGTGTGAGACTGGGGCAGCACATTGCTCCAGGCTCCCTCCCCCGTTCTCCGGCTGGGGAGGGGGCAGAAGCCACGAACTGCATAGCATCTCTCCTCCCTGCTCCTTCCTCCCCAGTGCTCCGGTGGGGTGGAAGCCACTAGACATGCAACCCTGGGAGATGTGCAGCCTCCTCCCTTCCCGGTTCTCTGGGGAGGGGCAGAAGCTGTGAGCCATGTGGCCTTCCCCATTCCTGTTGCTCTGGGGAGGCAGAGCTGGGAGCCATGTGCCTCTCCCCTCTCTGTTGCTCCAGGGGGGTAGGAGTCGCACCTCCTCCCCCCTCTATAGCTCCCTTCACACTCCCCTAGGTTGGGGGGAGGAGCTAGGGCTGGGGTGTCGCAGCCCCGTCCTGCCTGGCAGCAGCGGGCAGGGGACTGGAGCAGCCTTGGCTCTAGGCCTTCCCCGGCAGCTGGGTGGGGGAATGGGGGAAAGCTGGGCATGCTTGGGGGGAAGTAGGGTGAGAAAGACCTGGAGAGTGCTGGGGAGAGGGGATGCGAGATGGAGGGGTGAGAAATAGCCAGGGCCAGACCCTCCCCAGTGGCTGGGGGAGGGGGAGGGAAGAGCTGGGGCCAGGGTGGGCTTGGCCCTGGGCCCTCCCCAGCCTAGAAGGGGGTTGGCAAACATAGTGAGCAGGGGACACAGCCCCCTAGTATATATATGTTAGAGTCTGTGTGTCTGTATGTGAGTTCATCCATCTGTGAGTCCATTTGTTCAAAAACTCTTATACAGTAAGAGCTAGGACCACCAAATGTGGCACGCAGCTTCCTCTTTTGCTAACTTAAAGCTAGGCCAGGCTTTTGTTGTGCCAGGAAAATGGGATGTGCCTGGAATACAATTGTTTTCCATAACATGGAGAGGGGGCTGAAATCAGGGACAGCTATGCTCCGCAATGAGCACTGGGGGCAATAAGCACAGGGAACAGTTATACTGCAGGGTGACCACTGGGGGCAGTGAACGCATGGGGCAGCTATACTGCAGAGTGACCACTGGGGGCAGTGAATGTGGGGGGCAGCTATACTGCAGAGTGACCACAGGGGATGGCCACACCAGAAAAAGAATGGCCACCTGAGGATAGAACTTTTATTGCCATACATGGGTAAGTGGCCTCCTGCTCCCAAACTCTCCTCCCGCCCCGCCCCGCCCCGCCCCCACACCGGTTCTTGGCCCCAGCACCAGATAGGGAGGCTACTTGGGGCTCGCCTTGGGAGTGCTACTGGGGCTCGCCCTCAGAGGAGGCTGGCAACTGCAGTGCCATCCTTGTCTCTGTGGGCAGCCCCAGATCCACCAGATCTCCCAGACTCCTGGCCTGAGCCCTCTGCCCTGAATCCTGCACCACCCCTGCCCTGGCCCCTCAAACCTCCCAGTCCCTTTCCCTGAGCCCCTCTACACACACCCAACCCCACCTGACTCCTACACCCTCCCACACCACCAGCTCCCTGCCATGAAGGACTTGAGCAATGCTGGGTAAGTCTTCTATCAGAGCAAGACAGACAAATTCATCTAGGGTTGTTAATTCACCTAGGGTTTTAAACTAGATGAAGCAATCCAAAACCATTAGCAATTATCTTGGAGAATTCCTGGACTATGGATGAGGTCACAGAAAATCAGTGCAGTATAGATGCAGTGTCTAACTTTAAAAAAAAGGGGCTAGTCAGCCTGACTTTGATACTTGGAAAGATACTGGGGCAACTTATTAAACAATCTATTTGTATGCACCTAGAAGATAATAGGGCTATAAATAGTAGCCAACATGGATTTGTCAAAAACAAATCATACCAGACCAGCTTAATTTCCTTCTTTGACAGGATTACTGGCTGTGGATGCGGGGAGGAAGCTGAAAGAGTGATATTTCTTGATTTTAGGAAGGTTTTTGACAGTCCAATGTGACATTCTCATGAGTAAATTAGGAAAGCTGGTCTACATATAATTACTATGAGGTGGGTATATAAATGGTTGAAAGACCATCCTCAGAAAATGATTATCAATGGTTCACTGTCAAACTGGAAGTGAGGTGGTATACCTAGTGGGGTTCCACAGTATTTTGTGTCCTGAATCCAGTATTATTCAATATTTTAGTGAATGACTTGGATAATGGAGTAGAAGACACCACAGTGAGGGTCTTACATATGGGAGGAAAGGATTAGAATTTAAAATTACATTGACAAAATTAAAAAACTGGTCTGAAACCAACAACATAAAATTCAATAACAGACAAGAACAAAGTACTACACTTAAGAGAGAAAATCAAAGGCTAACATATGAAATGAAGAGTAACTGCATAGGTAGTAGAGCTATTGATATAGATATTGATTAAAGTGGGTCACAAATTGAATATAAATCAATGTGATGCAGTTTCTAAAAAGGCCAATATCATTCTGTGGTCTCTTAATGTGACTGTTGTAAGACACAGGAGATCATTGTTCATCTCTGCTCAGTACTGGTTAGGTCTCCACTAGCGTACCATATATGGTTCGGGGTACTGTACGTTAGAATCATAGAATACTAGAACTTAAAGGGACCTTGAGAGATCATCAAGTCAGTCCCCTGCCCTCACGGCAGGACTAGCACCATCTAGATCGGGGTGGGCAATAATTTTTGAAGTGCGGGGCACTTTGGGAATTTCGGAAGTGGTTGAGGGGTACCCCAGAAGGGGTGGGGCCTCGGGCAGAAGGGGAGGGGTCAGAATACTTCACCACCCACCAACCCTGATTGGCCTGGGTATGGGAAAGCACGTGAAGTCTTACCCCCTTCCCCAACCTGACCCTCACTCTGCCAGTGGTGTGCAGCACCTAAAGAGAACCGACAGTTGTTTTGAACAGCTGGCAGTTCCCTCTGGTACCATGTGCCCCTGACGAGGCAAGGAAATGGTATTCTCCCCTTTTCCCAGGTCGCAATTGGCCTGGGGGCGGGGAAAGGGCAGGGCGGCCATGGGCCAGGAGCCCTCTCCACCGTTGCTATTTAAAGAGCTTCTGACTCTGGCTCCTGGGCTACGTCTAGACTGGCGCGCTTTTGCGCCAGAGCTATGCAAATGAGGCTCAGCATTGGAATATCACCGAGCCTCATTTGCATAGCTAATGAACCGCCATTTTCACAGAAGAGGTTCTCTTGCGCAAGCCTACACTGCCCCCTTCTTGCAAGAAGAAAATCCTTTTAAAGCCGCTATGCCTGGAAAATAATCGGCATAACGGCTTTTGGCGCCAGTAGCGTTTTTCTTGGCGCAAGAAGGGCAGTGTAGACAGCCCCGTCTTGCGCAAGAGCCTCTTCCGCGAAAATGGTGGTTCATTAGCAATGCAAATGAGGCTCGGCGATATTCCAACGCTGAGCCTCATTTGCATAGCTCTGGCGCAAAAGCGCGCCAGTCTAGACGTAGCCCTGGAGTTGAGAGCTCTTTAAATAGCAGAAACTTAAAGGGCTTGTCCCTGTCAGGCAACTGCTACCACGTGGCTTTATGTAGTGAGGAGGCATAGCCCCCTCAGCCACAGACACCAGGGACACGCCCCAAACTGTCTGTTCGGTGGAGTCAGGAGGGCTCCACCCCTCCCACTGGAAGTAAAGGGGTAGGCCTAAAAGATAAAGCATAAAAGGCCGGCCTCACTGTTCAGTTGAGGAGAAGCATCTGGAGACAAGAGACACTTCAAAATAAGAGTTGTTACAAGAGCACAGTGATCAATTGCTCTCCATGTCCACTGGAGGTGGGACAAGTAATTATTGACTTAATCTGCAGCCAGATGTAGGTTAGATATTAGGGGAAAATTAACAATAAGGGTAGTTGAACTCTGGAATAGGTTTCCAGCAAAACTTGTGGAATTCCTCTCACTGGCAGCTTTTAAGAACAGATTAGACAAAATACCTGTCAGGGTTAGTCTAGATATACTTGCTCCTGTCTCACTATAAAGGTCTAGATTAGATGATCTCTCGAGGTCCCTTCCAGCCCTAGATGTCTCTGCCCATTCCTCCATGGAACTGGATGCTCCCCTCATAGCAGTGAAATTCCACAGTGCAAGGAATGAATTAAGATACTAGGAGCCATGAATACAAGATAGGTTGTTTCTGAGGCTACGTCTAGACTACAGACTTTTGTCAACAGAAGTTTTGTCGACAGATACTGTTGACAAAGCTTCTGTTGACAAAGAGCATTTAGACTACATCCACTTCTGTCGACAAAGCAAGCTGCTTTGTCGACATGGGAGTGTAGACGCAAAGGACAGTGTAGATGCAATAACGCACTCTGTCGACAGAACTCTGTCGACAAAAAGCGTTATTCCTCATAGAATGAGGTTTACAGCCGTCGACAAAACTGGTGAGTTCTGTCGATGTTACATGTAGATGCAGGTATAGTCCACTTTTGTCGACAAAACCCTGTAGTCTAGACACACCCTGAAGGAGGAATTGGGGAAAAGCCAGGGGAAATATTGCTATATGGATCCTGCTAGACTCACTCTTCCCAAGAATGCATTATCACTACAGGGCTTAGGGCACCTCAGGAGAGTACTGCTGGAGATGGGGTAGCTTTGCATCTGCTTCACAAGTTGGAAGGGGAGGGGCAATTCTCATACAGCAACCCAGTACATGCCAAGGAACTCCGTGTGTGCTGTGCCTTTGTGCATTCGGTCTCCCTACACACATCACACTGTAAGGAAAGATGTTAATTCCTCACCAAGGTGCATGTACATACCACATTTAAACTTTTAAAAACTAAGCAAGAGACTAGGCTGGCATGAAGCTAGTGTAACACTCAGGACAAGGCTGTATCAGGCTCAGCTGCTGTAGGAAAGAGACATTCAATGGAAGGGGGATGATGTGTGAAGAGCCACAGCTTTATGCTGTCTTTGTGTGCTGCCCATCTAGTATGCAACCTTTCAAGTCAATGTGAGTTAGAACAGTGACAAAATGCTCTGGCATGCAGTAGATGTCATTTTTGATCCCGAGGAGTCAAATATTGGCAGAGACAGAAAGGTGAATTAGGTTCTCCTCCCTATTGCTTTATCAAGTGAGCTCAGCTGTTCTGAAGGACTGAGTGCAAACTTCTTTGTTTTCAGCAGAGATATTTGAGCCTCAAGAGTATGCTCTAAAGTGTGGAGAGCAACATTTAAATATTTACACAAAAATTAGAATACTTCTTAACTGGCCCAAATACTCCATTACCCTCCACCCTTTGTATAAGGGAAACGGAGCTGGGGCGGGGTAGAAAAAATAATGAAATTTCAGACCATTCAGAGAAGGGAAATGCACCTGAAAAAAGAGATGTTGACACAAAATATCTCCTTAGCTGCCCAGTGATAGAACTATAAATGGATTTCTAAGTATTATAGCTTTTATGCCCTCTGCACAGGGAATTTTTTCTCTTAAATTTGGTTGTCAGAGAACATTTGAAACAAAAACAGCGCCAAGTGGACTGACTGCAGGCAAGCCAATCTTCCAAAGTTTATAACTCATACATTCAGCTTTCTCATGTGCTATGTTTCTAGTGAGCTACTGTTAAGTGCATTATGGAGAGGTCATTATTCGTTTTGATGGTTTATTTTCTTATGCAGAAGTCATTCTCTAATGCCCCATGTTCATACTAAAGTTCTTGGTGAAATTAAACTTTAGGGCACCTGTGTACAATCACCAAGCTATGTATTTTAACAAAGAAAAGAATATTGCTTTGTGGTATCACAAATCTTTTACATATGTTAAGTTTTTTTTTCTTTCTGTACATTTGTTGTTTTTTCCTGCAGCTCAATGTGTTTTTTGTTAATTTCCCTACCTCTACTGGGTCTATTTAACAGTGCCATTTCAGAATGCAATACTAATATCCAAACAAAAGCAGTTTCAAAGCCCCGTTGATTTAACTGTGTGCACATATACTGAGGATGTACCACAGGGCACCAATCAAGTCCACAGAGTAAAGAAGGCTGAGGAGAAAAAATTGCCCAATGGTTAGGGCAGCAGGATTTTGGAGATAGGGGTGAAGCTCTGATCTGCAAGACTTCCTGAGTGACCACAAGAAAGTCGTTTAGTCTCTTTGTATCCATTTCCCATCTGTAAAATGGGGACAGTAACACTTCTTACAAGGGTGTGGTATATGCAAATACATTAAAGATTTATTCAGACAACAAGGTATTGGGGTCCTATAAAGTGGTTAAGCTAGATAGATTTAGAAAAACAGGCATGTGCTGTGTGGAAAAATAAACCCTTGGGACTGAATCTGATCTCATACCAAGTTTACATCACTGTGAGCAAGTCCAGAATCAGGAGCCAATTGATGGTATTAGCACTCTGGCAAAGGCCTTTGGTGCTTGCATCCAGTGCTGGGCAGTGGACTTCAGGAAAGAAGTAACGCATTAGAGAAACTCCAGGTCACAACAACAACAACAAAAGTCATGACTTGTGAGGAAAGAGAAAAAATGTGTTTGTTTATTCTGAATAAGAGAAGACTGCAGGGATGGGGTGATGGGGACATGACAGTCTTCAAGTATGTAAACGGTTGCTATAAAGAAGAGGGTAATACACTGTTCTCCTTATTCACTGGGGACACGATGGTGGTTGAGGTTGGACATTAGGAAAAACTTCCTAACTGTAAGGGTAGTAAAGCACTGGAACAACTTACTTAAGGAGGTTGTGGAATTTCCATCACAGCAGGATTTTAAGAATAGGTTAGACAAATATTGGTCAGGAATGGTCTAGCTAATGCTTAGTCCTGCCTCAGTACAGGGAGCTGGATGGGATGACCAACATCTACATAGCAGGGCTACAGCCGAAATAAGCTACGCAACTTAAGCTACGTAGCTTAAGTGGAAACAGCTTATTTTGGCTTTTGACATCGTCTATACAGCAGGAAGACACAGATAGAGCACTCTTCCTCCGACTTCCCTTACTCCTCATAAAATGAGGGTTACAGGAGTTGGAGTAAGAAGTTCTCCAGCTCAACATTATTTTGACATTATGTAGAAATAACTGCTTGTAGTGTAGACGTGGACCAGTGTTTCTTAAACTGTGTTCCGCGGCACACTGGTGTGCTGCGAGGCAGTCGGAGCTGTGCCACAGAGAACAACAGAGTTCAAATGGCCACCCTTAAAGGGGGCAAGCAACCTTTTTTTTTCTTCAATAACTTTCCCCCCTCTCCATCCCCACCCCCCTTTTTTTGCTCAACAAAAAATCCTTGGTGTTCCTCATAAAAAAAAAAATTATTGTTTAGTATTCCTCGGTCGTAAAAAGTTTAAGAAACACTGACGTGGACTATGTTATTTCAGAATAATGTCAGTTATTGCAAAATAACTCTGCTGTCTAGATGTACCCGTCCAGTCCTCATTTCTATGATTCAATCCACTTAGCCTCGGAGTTAAGGCCAGAAGGGACCACCAGATCATCTTGCTTGATCTCCTATTGATGTGCCTCTACCCAACATCCACATACCACAAGCATTCTTGACCAAGATATTACAGCCCTCTGGAAATTAAAATATTGTGTGTGCTACAGACGGAGAGACTAAGATGCACCAATGCCAGAGGCCCCTGAAATGACAGGGGACTGATTAGGTAAGATAGTCCATTTAGATCATCTTCTAAATAATCTGTAAAGCTTACCTGCAATGATTTTAGTGCTTATGCCTGTGGACACCTACTTTATACCAATTGCCACTCTGAGTGTTCTCTGTTTTCACTGAATAAGTCAACTCTTACCCATACAACAAGGTAAGCTTCTCTAAGGAGTGTCAGATTTTGGCATGAGATTCACTGGCTGCATTTGGGCAGGATCATACATAGACTTCCCATTGGCGCTCCTAGAACCATTGTTCCTCACTCAAGAGCAATGAATCCAGAGCAGAAGGGAAGCGTGGCTGTTACCACAAGGCGTCAGCAATTCTTCCCTTATCCCACGTTGTTCTAATTCTGTTTGCTGGTGTGGAGGTCGAGCAGCATTTTGAGAAGCACAGACCAAAGATTTGCCTGGTCTTTGTGCTCCCTGATGTATAGACTGTGATTTTTCTGCCCCAGCTTCAGGTTGCAAAGGAATGGGCAGAAAGAAAGCTTTACGTATCTGTGCAAGGCTGGGTACATATCCCCTCTGTATTTATGTAAGACTTGCATAACAGGACTAATCATTCACTGTGTTAACATACCATTTGTGATACAATCAAACTTATATTTTCATTTGGCTCTCCAATAATTATGCTGCTGTTGTTCCCATCAGCAACAGATGATTGTTCGTGATTATCTTATTCTACTAAATGAAGATGCATCCATAAACAGTCTCTGGCCAGTAATCAAACATACAGTACTCAGAATGTGGCAAAAACTACTCACAGACTAATTGGATGCAAGTTTAGGAGGTTAGAACTCGTGTGACTATTCTTGCAGCTGCTGCTGTGGTGTATCACGTGAAGAGCACAGAGCTAATTCACACATGGACCAAATCCAGGAAACCGTTAATGCCATATGTACATTCCATGTGTTAGGGCCAGTTCAGATGGCAGTAGCAAAGTGCACTAAGTGCTCTGCAGCAGTTTATAGACTCAAATTCATTTTCTTTTGCACTTTCTAGCAAATGCTGAAAACCATTCTTGATTGAAGTAGTGTTGTCCTAATGAAGTTCCTGTTTAATTGTGCCACACATGGAGTGGATTGGATTTAAATCACCAATTTTAATCATGATTTAAATTGTCAAGTAGGAAAACTTGATTTTAAAAAACCAAAGAAACAAAACAAAACAAAACAAATATGGTTTTAATTTTGTTTTGCACTTTGTACTTTCCTAAGGAAAGGTTGATTCTCATTGATGGATATAATTTGGTACTTTTTAAAAGCAAGGATGATATACTTATTCAGATTCTTAACGTTTCCTTTTTTTAATGTTAAAAAGTGGAGAGTGAATTTCTGATTTACTTTCCATGCCCTGATGTCCCAGTTTTACAGGGACAATATTGATATGTGGGGCTTTGTCTTATATATATACCTATTGCCTCCCATACTGAATTTTCACACTTGCTATCTGGTCATCTTTTATTTATTAGATTTTTTTTTTTACTTATTTATGTCAAGTTGGATTTGGGTGGAAATGGGCAGAGAGTCCTATGGGACCCACAAGATCCCAGTGGTTCTGCAGGGTTCTGCCCAGCAACTTCCACAGTTCAGTGATGTGACTTTGTTTAAAACTTTGGCAACAAATATGTACAACATTTAAAAAAAATCAAATGTAAATCATTTTAATAGATGATAGTAAATTAAGGCCTTAAAGAGAAGGAAGGAAGGAAGGAAGGTTATACATCCTGGTCACATACGTGCTGATTCTTTCCAGATTCCAATCACTTGACGTAAACACTATAAAAAGGTTAGTACACTGGGCAGATGCACTAACTCCTATGTCTACTGTTTCAAGTTCATATACTATTAATTTAAAATTCTTTCATGCTGTAGTGAAAAATTGATATTTAAAATGTAAATTTAATATTTTTATTCTGGTGGCTGACACTCATGGAAACGGCTTCATCTATTCTAATTAATATGTTTTGAAATGGTATTTCCTGTGCAGAGGCTAGTTGTGAGCTATAGAATGAGGGAGTTGACTCATGAGAACTTGAAGTGTGGTAATGTGGTGATTCTGAGTGGAGAATTCTTTCAGTTGCTTCCTACCAATTCCTTCTGAAGCCTTCCTAAGGCACCTCAAGTTAGAGTTATGGTCTAGTTATGAACATGAAATATCATTACAATTGGGGGGCATTTATACAAACAATGCCCCAAGTACTAAGCCTCCATTTTCTCATCCTTGGGGAAAAGGTATTCCTTTGGTCACTTCAAATCCACTTGACACGTCTTTGCCTATTTTGCATCCCTTGTTCTCCATATCACATCAAGTAGCTCCACATTGCCTAGTGATATCTGGCTGCTGCCCACAAAAACTTAAAATCCTCTCTCAGCAATATCTCCATTTCTTTGATTCAAGAAACTCTTGGGGGCAGGGAACTCTTTCACATATTACTTATCCCAAAACAACCACATTGCTTCTACTCTGCCTTCCATCTTCCTTCATCATTCTGTCCCGTATAAGATTTCCCTTCTGATCATCAATCTATGCTACATCTTTAAACCTCTTCCCAACAGACTTTATTTCTCATTTCTTATCTACAGATAGTAGACATAGATTGCACAGCTTACTTGCATTTTAAAATATAAGCATACTCGCAGGTGAGGCCCATCATTGACAGGCAAAGTCATTTTGTGTAGATTATACTTATAGGAAAGTTCAAGAAATTAAATATATGTAATAGAATTTTTTATTAATGTGCTTGCAAAAGGGAAGTAAAAGAACAGTTTTAAATTCGTAGGATTTCCACTTCAAACATTATTCATTTTATTCAATAATTATCATACATAGAAAATTTGAATCAGAACTTGTAAAGCTTCCATTACTCTTTCCGTAATTAATTTGAATTATTTTGTGATTTGTAACAGTAAAAATTTTCTTTGCATGAAAATGACAGTTGAATAGGTGACTCAATTTTAATTTAGTTAGCAAATTTTTTTATGAACACTAACCATTATAGTCATGATTTTTTTCTGATGAAAAACAAAAATAATTATTTAAACCTTTCACCAAGCATATGTGGGTGTAAAAAGTAGTGCATTCTGCTAATTTAAGGGGCAGGATTGTTTATGCAAAGTTTGGTATCTGTAGGTAATTGCAAAGTATGACTTTATTTTGCACAAACTCTTCAAAATATATAATAGATATGACTGTGATGCATTCTGTGGAAAAGATTTTATGGAAGACATATTAAACAAATTTCTCTCTCTTTTAGTATTTTATTATATTTTTCCATTCCCTTTCTCCTCTTCACACTCCCCAACATTGTTCCCTCTAAGGGTACGTCTACACTGCAACACTATTTTTAAATAGCTTAGTCCGCATCTACACTGCAGGCAGTTATTTCAAAATAGTGTGAAAATACTGTCAAGCCGGAGGACTTCTTACTCCAACTCCTGTAACCCTCATTGTATGAGGAATAAGGGAAGTCGGAAGAAGAGTGCTCTATTTTGAAATAAGTGCTGTGTAGTTCTCCCTATTTCGAAATAAGCTATTTCAAAATAAGATACGCAATTGGCATAGCTCAATTTGTGTAGCTTATTTCGAGTTAAGCCCTGCAGCATAGATGAACCCTAAATTGCGCGGCAGCAGAGCTTCACAGGGGATTAACCAGCCCCGCCCAGTCAGAGGCCCAGGGCTCCATGCAAGGAGCTGACTGACTGGGCGGGGCTGATTAATCACCTGTGAAGCTCTGCTGCCATGCAGCTTAGAGGGAACACTGCTCCCCAACATCATCAGGTGAACCATTTCAAAGATCATAAATGCATCTTCAAATGATTTATTATACTGCTTATTGACAAAATTATCTTTTGTTCTTACCTCCACCATCTTTTAACTTGTGATTCAAAAGTAGATCCTTACAGTATGGTACTACCTGAAAATAGCTATGATAAAAGTAGCAATTTTACTGTATTCTCAATTTACAAATAAAGAGATATATCTTCTTACTGCCAGCCCTGGAAACTCAACCTTGAATCTGAAAGTCAAGTTGACTTCTTCCCTTTTCATATATCACCAGCAATACTACAAATGCTTTGGGCCAAATGAAACCATCAGTTCAACCAGTGTAACTTCAATGTCCTTGGTGAAATAAATTTAATCCCCAAGAACAGGTTTTCAAAGGTATAAGTACCTGCAATTATATGGACAAAAAACAATAAGAAAATAATTCCAACACATGCAGAGCTATGCAGAGTCTCCAGTGTTATCACAAGTAAGGAGCAGTACAAACTTACCTTTATCACTAAAGCCATGACCACACTGCCCCTTATGGTGGCAGAACTTATGTTGCTCAGCGGTGTGGAGGGAAAAAATCTAACCCCGAGAGCAACATAGGTTTGCTGGCATAAGTGGTAGTGTGCACACTGTTACACTGATGGAATAGCTCTCTCTCTCATTGGCATAGAGCGGCTACACAAGTGACCTTGTAGTGGCATAACTGCATTGATACATTGCTCACTTAGACATGGTCAAATAAGCAGATCTGTGTGAGTGAAATGAAAGCACCACTCTAGTAAACAGAGGCTGCCATTTTCCAGTCTAAGTGTTTCATAATGACAACAACAATCAAAACCCAAGTAAGAATGTAGTCAATACTCAGAGAAGCTTAAATGCAATGCCACGATCATCTAAGAAAACTAGAGACCACAGAACAACGTTTTTATCAGCACATAATTTTGTCAGTTCCTGAGCAGCACTTCTGGCTATGGCACACCACTTTTTAACCTCATCCTTGATGGAACCATTGCAATGGATCAAGTGTACCAAGGTTCTACTTGTTCTTTATCACTGCTGCATTTCAACAATTCCCCTTTCCAAGATACAGTAAATGCCAAGCAGATGTAGTAGTTGCACGTCCAACCTGACTACACCAATTTTCCAAGGTAGCAAAGTGTATCATCATTAATTCAAACATCTGTCAATTGTACGATGTGCCATCTGCATGAGCTAAGGAACTTAACTCTAGATCATCCAATGTCATGCCTTCAAACTCAACTAACGTTCTTAATCTCTAGTGTAAGAACCTGAAGAAAAGCAATGACGATTCCATGCCTTTTTTTTTATATCAAATGTTCCACTTTGGTACCAAAGTGGATATTTATCAAACCAGTGTACTAACAGGATTACCTTATGGTCTGGAAGGAGCTGCATTAAATTAAACAGACCTAAGAAGTCTGGAGTCAGTAGAGATGAGTATTCTTCAAAAGAGAGCAGATGTTAGATGGCATGATTTTAAGACAAAAAGAATTTGGGGGAGTAGGAGGTGAAATCAAGAATATGAGATGTATTATAATAAGTCTCAGAGGGGTAGTCATATTAGTTTGTAACTTTAAAAACAGTAAGTCATCTCTAGGATGCCACAGGAATACTAGTTGTTTTCATAATAAAAAGATTATGATGGGAACCACTGCATAAGACAAACAAATGATATTATTGCCAAATAAAATAACAGAGACATAAGCAAAATCAGTCTGGATGCTCTGGGATGAAAAGGAAGAGACTGAGGTAGTATGGACCTGATCAGATGCCTATTGAAGTAATCAGAAAATCTCCTGCTGATTTAACTGGACATGGGATCAAGTCCTAAATATCTGACAATATGCTAACAAATATAGAATAGTGCAATTGGTTACCTTTTAAGATAATGAGTGAGTTCATGATCACCTTATGCCCGGCAGGGCTGAATTAAGAAAAGGGCTTTAGGGACTACAGCCCAGGATCCCAGGCAAGGTGGTGGGGGGGGGGGGGATCTGCAAAAAGATCTCCACACTGCCAAAAGTGCAGATCTTTTTGCAGGACCTAGGTTGCAGCCACTAAAGCTCCTGCATTCTGGATCTAACTCGTGGGGGTAGGGGAGGAGAGGGGGGAAGGGAGAGGGGGCTTCCATTATACACACACACACACACACACACACACACGTCTGCTGAGCTGCAGCTGCAAGCACCAGGAAGCTCTGTCCACAGGCTTCCCTCTCCTGCAGGCACTGCTCCCACAGCTCCCATTGGCCAGGAGTCACAGCCAATGGGAGCTGCAGTGCCAGTGCCTGCAGGTGAGTGTAGGGCAGTGTGCCACCACAAGGGAGCTGCCCCAGGTAAGTGCTGCACACCCCAACCTCCTGCCATGAGCCCCCTCCCACACTGCAAACCCCTTAGACCCAGCCTGAAGCCCCTTTTTGAACCCTAAACGCCCCACCTTCATTCTCACCCCAAAGCTCGCACCTCCAGTGTGGAGCATAGAGGCCCACAAAATCTAATTGTCCCAGGCACCAGAAGAGTTAATCTGGCCCTGTAAACTTTGAAGACGTTTCCAAGGTGATCATAAAAGCTTAGCAAGGCTGAGAAACTTAGCAATATTCAAACTTATCTCTGTGCTACAACAAACATGAAATAAGGGTTTTAACATATAAAAAAATTGAATATTGTTTATGACTGGGAATGCTAGACAGAAATTCAGCTCTCTGGTTCCTTTTCCCACTTAAGTCTATTCAAGATGAGCTTTCAGTTTATGACACTTGGCTGAATTCTAGCTTTATTTAACAAAGGCATAGTTCCATTTACAGTTCAATCATAGAATTAGATTGGGATTTGAAAGAAACAAATATGTAAGTTTGCTAATCAAAGAATTCTACACAATTGCCATTTATTTATGCTTCTTTAAACACTGCACTGGATTTTTTTTTTGAAAACTCACATAATTAACAACAAACCAGATACAATGAGACATTTTTGTTCCAGAAGATTATTTTAGCTGTTGCTCTTAAAACAATGGAAGCTCTAAGTCTTTTCATTGAAGGTACTGTCAGTTAATTACCTGCTGAGCTTCTGCACTGGTAGCTAGAAAAACCACCACTGTTTTGAAAATTAGATTGAGCCAGTTCCTCTGGTTATAAGTTATAACCCCATACCATATTAATGACTAAAGATTAATTCTTAAGTTATACACCAAATGTTTCCACAATTCCATTGTTTGATTGCTTTTACCAGTGAACACTGCATATATATTAGTCACAAAAAGTCATACTCTGTTGTCCTTAATTTAATGCTGTAATAAGTTTAGACCTCTCTCTTCTTTTTCCAATAACTTACCATTTGGAATTTATGCAGAGAAATATATCACAACTGAACAAAAGACAAAGACAAAAAGTTATAGGAGAGGTAAACAGATTAAAAATGAGATCAGAGCATTGCTGTTTTCTGACCGTAGAAGAATTAACTGCCTTTTTCTAAAGAGTTCTTTTAACTATGATAAGAATGACTTTCTTTTACTTAATCCCTTGATATATTGCCCTAAAAATACTAGTCAACCATAGATGCTTTAAGCAATGTGTATTTCAGCATACTAAATCATTTATCAAAGCAGACTGTGATTGTCAGGCATGCTCAGTATTGAACCAAAGGTCCTAGACTTTGCTAGAAGACCTATAACTCCTTAGGCATTAAGCGTGACTGCAACACCTGCTTTTCTCTTTATAATTATTCTGTCCTTAATGAAAAAGAATGACATTCATTTACATGTCTCCTGTAAAGTATAAAATATTCCATAATGTCTGAAATATAAAATTGGCAAAACTTCCTTGTGCTTGCCATAAATTCTCTTTAAAATGGGTTAGAAAGAGAAGAAACTGACTGTCCAAGACTAAATCAACTGCAATATATTTTTTTAGTGTGCAGAATTTGGAACTGCTTAATCACATCACACTCCCATCACATCAACAGATCCAAGAAAGGCTAAGCAACTGTGCGTAATGGCGCTTGCACTCCAACCTGTGCTGCAACATCTTTGAAAGAAATAGAGCTAGCCAATTTTGAAAGAAAAACAGAGGACTCCCATTATTTAACTAAGCTCTGACTAGAAGACACTCTGTTGGAGTTCTAGATTTCACCCCTAAAGTCCACCCGTCTTCAGTGGGGTCAGGAAGTCATCTTGGATTTCTTTTATTTTAGAATATTTACATAGTAATATTCAACCTTAGTGCGACAGTAGTCACCAATAAAACACCAGGATTTACCCACAGTCATTACAAAATATTTAAATCTCTAGCAAAGTGAATCTCAAAAGTTTTTCTTTTCTTTTTTAAAGATTTTTATAATTATCTTTATATTTCAGGAATAAATTTTAAGGGGAAATTAAAATGGCATGCCCAACATCACATATCATGTCAGTACTCTGACCAGAACATGCATTTGTGACTAAATGAACTGGGTCATACATGCATAGCTCTAACTGGAGGGCAGCTTTTTGGGTTAGAAAATAGCTGAACCATATGCGATTTCAAAAGCCCATGTCAAACAGAAAACCGCAAAGCTACAAACATGTTTCTCTATTCATATGCTATTACTTTTCCATGTGGAAGAAGGTAGTAGCATGTGATGTTTCTACCACTTCATATATGAATAGTTCTGGCTCTTCCATTGGATTATTGTGGTATTTTATTTAAAACTGAATTCTAGTCTAAATAAAGCCAAAGATTGCATACATTCATTTCAAATAAATATTACAAAGAAAATTTTAGTTAGGTTTTTATTTTCTTATTTATCAATGTTTGGAAAACTTTTTAAAGCAATGAATTTAGGAGATCGTCCTGCTGACATTCTGTAGTTTTCTTTGCTATTTATTTAAAGAGATATTAGAATAAAAGAAGGTTCTTCCTTGTTTATTAGGTCATCTGCTTTTTGTCCATGTTCCCTACTTGAAATGAAAATTTTCTGATTCAGACAATTAATCATCATCTGGACACTTTTTTATGTGGGCCCAGTAGGCACATATTTGATCAGGATGGAATAAGTGACCAGAGCAGATGAAGATTTAAGAATAAAGATGATGGGATTTTTCTAAAACTGCAGTCCCACTATTAAGTCAATGTCCGAGGAAACAGAAATAAGTGAAATTGCAGATATTAAGCAGAATTTTCTTCAGTGAAAATATTTCAGTTTTCTGTGAGGCTAATGCTGATATCTCAGACCAGTATAACTCAGTTGTAGCTGAGGCCAAGTAAGTTATCCCAGTGAGAAGGCTGTCTGAAGCAAGATAAGAATTAGATTCTTGGTTTAGTAGTGCCTGTTTTAGCTCTTTTTAGTTCAAAGGCTGTCATCTGGTTCAAGTGTTAGTGTGTTACACAAAATTAATTTGGGGAGCCATATTTTATGTTAGTTCCTATATAGAGGAGAGTCCATCATTCTGCATGCCACTCCTGCTCACTAAACCCTTCATACAAGCTACTAAAACTCATTATTATATTCTAAAGCCATGTCTCCACTGAGAGATAAACTAAAATTTATTAGGGTCGATTTTGTAAAGTTAGAGGTGCATGTCCCCATTGTGTGCAAGTTCAAAGTACCTCATCCCCAATAGGGTGGCTACATGCCCCTTTGCATTCTGGGTTATGCTCCCAGTGCATGTTGGGACCAAAACTGTACAGCAGATGGTTCTGGTTACATGTCATCAGTGGTCCATAATCCACTCATCTCTTCCTCCCCCCTCTTGCTTAACACCAACAGCAAACAGCCATTTTACACCCTTTTTCCTCTTATTGGTTATCCACAGGGCTTGACAAATAATGTAATCCACTCACCCGTGGTGAGTAGATTACAACCTGGAAGAGCCGCGGCGCAGAGCGCAGAACCGCATGGCTGGCGAGCGGGGCTCGCCGCCGCTTGGCGAGCCCTGGTTATCCACACAGACGCCATAGCAGCATAACCATGGAACCCATAGTAGATCCCATTGTGCATCAAAGTATTGTGATGATGATGTTCACCATGGTGTGCCTAATGCTAGAGTATGTCCCGAGTTTATCCAGGGTCTGCCAGAATGAGGAAGAATCTCAGGAGGCCTTGAACATACTCATGTGTGGTGCACTTGAGTTGAACTAATTGCAAATGCTGCCAGCATTCAATCCTCTGGACACAGTGGAATGCCAGGTCCAGTGCTGTCAGACAAGCACTGACTGATGGGACTGCATTGTTATGCAGGTATGGGACTATCAGCAGTAGCTGTAAAACTTTTACATGAGTAAGGCCACTTTCATTGAAGTTTATGAATTGCTTTCCCCTGCCCAGAGGCACAAGAATACCTGAATGAGACCTGCTCAGACAGTGGAGAAGCAAGTAGAAATTGCCCAGGTGAAGCTTGCAACACCAGACAGCTACCAGTCAACTGGCAATCAATACGGAGTATGGAACTCTACAGTGGGGGCTGTTGTGATCGATGTAGCCAAAGCAATCAATACCCTTCTGCTACAGAGGATAGTGACTCTGCGAAATGTGGACTTAGTAGAGGGCTTTGCCATGATGGGGTTCCCTAATTGTGGTTGGGCAACAGATGGAATGTACACCCCCATCTTGGCACCCAACCACCTTGCAAAGGAGTACATAAACCGCCAGGGGTATTTCTTGATGGTGCTGCAGGGACTTGTGGATCTCAAGGGCCATTTCACCGACATCAGTGTGGGATGGATGGGAAAGGTGTGCATCTTGAGGAACTCCTGCCTCTTTGACAAGCTGCAAGCTGAAACTTTTTTCCCAGACTGGAAATGAATAAGTAGCAAGTTTTAAACAAACAAAAGGCAGTACTTCTTCACGCAATCTGCAGTCAACCTGTGGAACAACTTGCCAGAGGATGTTGTAAAGGCTAGGACTTAAACAGATTTCAAAAAAAGAGCTAGATAAATTCATGGCTATTAGCCAGGATGGGTAGGAATGGTATCCCTAGCCTCTGATTGTCACAGGCAGGAAATGGATGACAGGAGAGGGATTGCTTGATGATTACCTATTCTGTTAACTCCCTCTGGGGCATCTGGCATTGGCTACTGTTGGAAGACAGGATAACAGGGTAGATGGACCATTGATCTGACCCAGTATGGCTGTTCTTATATTAATTGCAAGACGGACAGCCTTTTTGCTTTGCAACACATCCCTGTGGGTTGAGTGTGAGGCTGCCCATGACTTCCCCCCAATTTCTAGGACTCCTGGAGAGGAGGCTATGGAACTTGGTGAGGAGGAAATGTTGGTCCATAAGGGCTGGAGGAGGTCCCTGTTCAGCTAGGCATCCTGGAAAGCTGCCATGTGGTCCATTGCAACCACCATGGATGACACTCTCTGCTAGTGCTTCACTTCCCCTTCCCTGCACAATCTCCTTTCCTCGTGCTCCACATGCATCTCCTCCAACAGCGTTTTCCTTCACTTGCTTACACACTCCCTGTCCAAGTTGGTGGATTGCATTTGCTCCTTGAACATCTCTTCTCTAGTCCCTGTTCATCTGTGGATTTGGATTTGTGCCAGATGGACAGCTGGTGGGATCACGGGAGTGCATAGCAGGTTGACTGCTGTTCCCACTATAACATAGTGAAGGGGAGACTTTACAGGAGATACATTATAGAGTGTAAAGCCTAATCTGTTAGAATAAAATGAAGGTCTGTCTAAAGACAACAGGGATATGTTATGCACAAGGCCACAGTTATGCTTTTAATTGGCCACTTTATAGCAGGTACACCTCAGAGTTCTTAGTGGAGCATCTGGACTCTGTTTGGTAGCACGCATAGTAAAGGACAGGACAGGGCATGAGTTTGCGAGCAGGAGTCAACATGGGGCCTAGGCATTGTGACAGAGCAGGGCAGGGGCTCACATGGCGCCCATATATTCAGCGCACACACCCCTTTTCTGGGAGAGTGCAACTTTCCCTTCCCGCAGGAGGGAAGGAGGGAAGGAGGACTCTGCACTGTTCATAAATTACCATTTCAATGCACAGGAAAAGTTAAGCTAAACCCCAGTCTACATCCTGTGTTTGACAAAACCCAAAAGTAAAGTGTCTATTTCAAAGTGAGAGTGCTTTGTAACAGCTGGTGGAAAATCAGGTAGGTGTTTACCCTGCACGTCATAAAAGTACCATAAAAAAGGGTCCACGTTTTTGGATAAACAACAACTACGATTGGTGTGTGAAAGTTATACAAGTATTTGTACACACAAATCAGGGATTTATATTGCCAATAGCTAACTATGATATTAAACATCCATTTCTCAGTTAGGAATAAAGAGAGTCAGGAAACAATTTCAGAGGCTGTTTTTTAAAACTTTGGCCTAAATCTTTGAAAGAGTACAAAATGAGTGAATGAAGGTAATTCTAAACTAGGATAGCCAGAGGACACATCTACATGGACCTATCAAAACTAGACACACTCTTGCCTTCTGTATTAGTACACTACTACTAAATAAGAAAGTAAAGCAAGATCTTTGAGATACAGCATTAAGGATACTTCAAAGAAACAAAAGTAACTATCCTCAGCATAATGGCACTGGAGGTTTCAACCTTGTCATTATGTGAAATCAGATAAAATGAAACAATATTTTTATCCAGGAATTAGCATGTTCAATGTTTCATGTACTCTATCATATGAAGGAAAACCACTACTGTCTCAAATGTCATTCTCTTACAGGGAGGGCCATTGCTAAATAAATAAATAAATACATACATCCAAACAATCACATTAGAAAAGTTAGTTACTAGATTAAAATAAAATTGGGATAAGCAGAGATTTGAGAAATTAAATTATATTTATTGTTAACATTAACAATTAAGGAGGGAATTAACTATACATAACTAATGGTGGTCACAGAAGGACAGGAGATTACATATATTTAAGATACTGAAAATGGAAATACAAATAAAATGTTGGATTTTTATAAAAAAACCTGTATATTTTCTTTTCAGCTAAGCATTTAGTACTTCTTTTAGGAATTACTGAGCACGCCAGATAACATCCTACAACAATCTGTATCTGTTCTGTAGGACACCACCACTATAAGTTTACACAAACTGGTCCACAAATAGGCAACAACATTACCATAGAGAACACACCATGGAGTCTTTTCTGTGCTAACATATGCTAACTAGAGTGCATTAAAACCTTAGTATAGTTAAGCCAAGCTGTAATGGTCTCATCCCTACATTAACTACTGGTCATAACTCTTCAACGGAAGACTTGTAGAGCTTGGGGCCTGGGTACTCAGTGTGCAGGTGGGAGGATCACAGGATTCCAAGCCAGTATAGATGAAGGTGAAAGGCAGAGGTGCACTATAAGATAAATGAAAGGGCAGATAACCCTCAACAGTAACATGATTCATTATGACTTGAATGCACTGTCCTTGGATGGTGGGCTGGGGCATACACAGAGACTACCACCCATGGAGGAATATTATGGGGCAAAATGCCTGCTGGAGCTCCCAGACCTTCAAGCCAAGCCTACATCTATATCCCTTTATGGAATGCAGTTTACTTACCTTTCATGGCCAGTCAGCTCGGTACTTAAGCAGGTGAGAGACATGGACTCAACACCCTTTGGATGCCTTGATCCCTCAGTTGGAGCAGGATGGAGTCCAAAAGCTCCCCCCAAGCAAAAGGAGCTGGAATTCTTTATGTCTCTTATGAAGACCCTGCAAGAGTGCGTGCATGGGTAGAGGTGGGGGAACAAGAGGCAGAGGACAATAGAGGAGAATGTTTTCCACCCAGTCCCCACACTTTCATGCACCAACATAGAAGCTAGTGAGAATCTGGCCTCAGTCATTTATACACTTTCCACTCATTTTTATTATAATTTTTACTTATTTAATTTTTACTTATTTTTATTTTTAAACTTCCATTGAACATTACTTTGTCTTCTGGGGGAGACCAAAATGCAATCATCTGTGTACATTTACTTCCATTTTATTTCAGATCATTTGTGCATCTTACCTATATGTTATCTCCTGATAATAGGATTTTCTTAGTCAAAAGCTGTTAGTGACAGATGTGATGAGCACAAGGAAAATAACTTGAACAGTTTGGGCATGTCTAAACTACATCCCTTTTTCGAAAAAGGGATGTAAATTTGACACTTCGAAATTGCAAATGAAGCCAGGATTTAAATTTCCCGTGCTTCATTTGCATAATGGCGGCCATGGTTTTTTTCAAAAAGGGGCTTTTAGAAAGAAAAACAGCTGTTTAGATGGGGATCTTTCAAAAATAAAACCCTTTTTTGAAAGATCCTGTAAACCATGGGACTCTGTTCCCGGGCACAAGGATTGTTAGGAAGAGATGAGATCCACCTAAAGAAGAGAGGAAGGAGCATCTTCACGGGCAGGCTTGCAAACCTAGTGAGGAGGGCTTTAAACTAGGTTCATCGGGGGACGGTGACCAAAACCCTGAGGGGAGTGGGAAAGTCGGATACCAGGAAGAAATGCAGAGAGGAACGAGCAGGAAAGGAGGACCCCTGATTCAAATGGAGAAGATAGGGCGATCAACTGGTTACCTGAGGTGTTTGTACACTAATGCGAGAAGCCTGGGCAACAAACAGGAAGAACTGGAGGCCCTGGCCCAGTCCAAGAAATATGATTTAATTGGGATAACAGAGACTTGGTGGGATGACTCGCATGACTGGAGCACTGTCATGGAAGGGTATAGACTGTTCAGGAAGAACAGGCAGAGAGGGGGAGAACAGGGGGAGAAAAGGAGGAGGAGTTGCACTAATTGTAAGAGAGCACTATGATTGCTCTGAACTCCAGTATAAAGAGGGAGAAAAACCTGTTGAGAGTCTATGGGTTAAGTTTAAAGGAGCAAACAACAGCAGTGATGTTGTGGTTGGTGTCTGCTACAGGCCACCGAATCAGGTGGATGAGGTAGATGAGGCTTTCTTCGGACAACTGAGAGAAGCTTCCAGATCGCAGGCCCTGGTTCTCGTGGGGACTTTAATCACCCTGACATCTGTTGGGAAACCAATACGGCAGTACACAGGCAATCCAGGAAGTTTTTGGAGAATGCTGGGGATAACTTCTGACACAAGTGCTGAAGGATCCGACCAGGGCTGTGCGCAGCTTGACCTTCTGCTCACAAACAGGAGGAACTAATAGGGAAGTAGAGTTGGGTGACAACCTGGGAAGCAGTGATCATGAGATGGTAGATTTCAGGATCCTGACCAAAGGAAGAAAAGAGAGTAGTAAAATACACACCTTGGACTTCAAAAAGCAGATTTTGACTCCCTCAGAGATCTGATGGGCAGAATCCCCTGGGATGCTAACATGAAGGGTAAAGGAGTCCAGGACAGCTGGCAGTATTTTAAAGAAGCCTTATTGAAGGCACAGAAAGAAACCATCCCAACGCGTAGCAAGAGAGGCAAACATGGTAGGAGACTGCATTGGCTTACAGGGGAAATCCTTGGTGAACTTAAGCACAAAAAGGAAGCTTACAAAAAGTGGAAACTTGGACAAATGACCAGGAGGGGTTTAAATGTATAGCTCGAGAATGCCGGGGTTATCAGGAAGGTGAAAGCGCAAATGGAATTGCGACTGGCTAAGGATGTGAAGGATAACAAGAAAGGTTTCTACAGGCATGTTAACAAGAAGAAGGTGATCAGAGACGGGGTGCGGCCCCTACTGGATGAAGGAGGTAACTTAGTGACAGATGATGTGGGGAAAGCTGAAGTACTCAATGCTTTCTTTGCCTCTGTATTCACGGACAAGGTGGGCTCCCGGACCAATGCGCTAAGTGACGCAAGATGGGATGAAGATGGACAGCCCTTGGGTAAAGAACAGGTTAGGAACTATTTAGAAAAGCTAAACGTACACAAATCCATGGGTCTGGACTTAATGCATCCGAGGGTACTGAGGAGTTGGCAAATGTCATTGAGGAGCCTTTGGCCATTATCTTTGAAAAGTCGTGGAGATCGGGAGAAATCCCGGATGATTGGAAAAAGGCAAGTGTAGTGCCCATCTTCAAAAAAGGGAAGAAGGACGATCCAGGGAATTATAGGCCTGTCAGTCTTACCTAGGTTCTTGGAAAAATCATGGAAGGGAGCCTTAAGGAATCCATTTTGAGGCACTTGGAAGAGAGGAAAGTGATTAGGAATAGTCAGCATGGATTCACAAAGGGCAAGTTGTGCCTGACCAATCTGATTAGCTTCTATGATGAGGTAACTGGTCTGTGGACGTGGGAAAGTCAGTGGATGTGATATACCTTGACTTTAGCAAGGCTTTTGATACTGTCTCCCACAATATTCTTGCCAGCAAGTTAAGGGAATGTGGATTGGATAAATGGACGGTAAGATGGATAGAAAGATGGCTAGAAGGCCGGGCCCAGCGGGTAGTGATCAACGGCTCGATGTCAGGATGGCGGTCGGTTTCTAGCGGAGTGCCCCAAGGTTTGGTTCTAGGACCGGTTTTGTTCAATATCTTTATTAATTACCTGGATGAGGGGATGGATTGCACCCTCAGCAAGTTTGCGGATGACACTAAGCTAGGGGTAGAGGTAGATACGCTTGAGGGCAGAGATAGGGTCCAGAGTGACTTAGACAAATTGGAGGATTGGGCCACAAGAAATCTGATGAGGTTCAACAAGGACAAGTGCAGAGTCCTGCACTTGGGATGGAAGAATCCCAAGCATAGTTACAAGCTGGGGACCAACCACTTAAGTAGTAGTTCTGCAGAAAAGGACCTGGGGGTTACAGTGGATGAGAAGCTGGATATGAGTCAACAGTGTGCCCTTGTAGCCAAGAAGGCGAATGGCATATTACGTTGCATTAAGAGGAGCATTGCCAGAAGATCCAGAGATGTCATTATTCCCCTTTATTCGGCTTTGGTGAGGCCACATCTGGAGTATTGTGTCCAGTTCTGGGCCCCCCACTACAAAAAGGATCTGGATGCATTGGAGAGAGTCCAGTGGAGGGCAACCAAAATGATTAGGGGGCTGGAGCATATGACTTATGAGGAGAGGCTGAGGGAGTTGGGTCTGTTTAGTCTGCAGAAGTGAAGAGTGAGGGGGATTTGATAGCAGCCTTCTACTTCCTGAAGGGAGGTTCCAAAGAGACTGGAGAAAGGCTGTTCTCAGTAGTTACGGATGGCAGAACAAGGAGCAATGGTCTCAAGTTGTGGTGGGAGAGGTCCAGGTTGGATATTAGGAAAAACTATTTCACTAGGAGGGTAGTGAAGCACTGGAATGGGTTACCTAGGGAAGTAGTGGAGTCTCCATCCCTAGAGGTGTTTAAGTCTTGGCTTGACAAAGCCCTGGCCGGGGTTGATTTAGTTGGGATTGGTCCTGCTTAGAGCAGGGGGCTGGACTTGATGACCTTCTGAGGTCTCTTCCAGCTCTATGGTTCTATGATTCTATGATTCTATAACCTCATTTTTTGAGGTTTGAGAGAAATTTAAATCCCAGCTTCATTTGCAATTTCGGAAGTGTCTAATTTACATCCCTTTTTCGAGAAAAGAGATGTAGTTTAGATATAGCCCTAGACTGCGCATAAGGCTTTAAAGGTACTATGTAACTAATATGGGCAGTATATGCTCTTAAAGATAAATGCCTATCTTTTACACAACTGGAGCTCAGGATGGAAAGATTGCCTAAGTCAAAATAAGTATCTTTCAAGTTGTATACAGTACATATTGAAGCACAGAGAACTTCCTTTGAGTTATGACTGCCACAGTCTATACCTTGCTCACTGTTTTTTATTTCTCTCTCTAATAGAGTTATTCAGTATCTCTTAGGCCTTCTCATCAAATATTGTCCCTTTCAGGCTCCTGGAGTCAGCATTAGATAATCTGTTGACTCTTAAGGACTGGATTATCATCTTGCAGTGCAAGAGCCTTTTGAGAGCACATATTCTTTTTAAATCAGCAGTCGTCTAGAGGTAGTTATCTACCACTGTGTTCGTCATTAGGAATGTGAAGTTTTGCTTAGAACTGGCTTCTTTTCTATTACTTTTTAAACTGTAGTTGGAACCACCCCTTAATTGTTTTGATTTTTGTACATATAGCTCTTTGGAATGCTTTGTGAAAGGCTACACATATACCGTATGCACTGTGTTAACACTATAGGTTCTCTTATTGCTATACTAAGAAATTATAGGATTACGATCAGATGCAGTCATTATGTTCAAGACAAATGAAGTTCAAAAAACAATTTTACCTCAAATTATTTCCCTGAATGCATATAAGTGTTGCACATCAAAAGAGAGATTTGGACATCTATATATTCATAGCAGCTTTGTCAATGAGGAATAAATGAGAAAATTAGCATCTGAAAGTAACTATACCATTTTCTTTATAATTTCACAAAACTGTAAAATGAGTAGCTAATGTGTAAGTAATTTCTATTCTCACACTGTAATGCTAGAGTTTATGCTTCTTCATAACAATATAAAAGGCATATTAAAATAAGAAACAAAGCACCAGTGTATATTGTCAGAAATCTGTCAGCCATTCTGAAATTTTCTATGAGCTGCTGCTTCTAGTTCTCATCCTCTGAGCCTTTTTTCTCTGTCTCTTCAGGGTCTTTTTAACACAATTTCTAGCAAGTAGCAGAGGAGAAAAACCTTATCTTTATAACACACCTATTTTAATCTCTTTGATGTGCAGTAATCCAATATGCATGTAACCCAGGGCTGCTTTCTAAAAAGATCTGCAAATGATAAGAGCCTTGTAATTCACCAAGACAGATTTTAAAAGGAGTTCACAAGGCTAGTTACTAGAACGATGGAAACTATCCTTTCATCTTGGTATTGATAGGATAGATCAAACTGGTTAGACATAGATTGAGTAATTCTACAACATTAATGGAGTCAACAGCTTTACAGTACATGGCTTTAATTTTTCATAGTGTAGTTTGTGATGCAGAACAAGAAAGAGGTAAAACTGTCAACCCCACAAATCCAGCAATTGTGTGTCTGTGCACACCCATGGGAATGTGTGCATAATATATAGCTCCTAAACATCTCCTCTGAGCAACAGACATCAAGTATGATAACAACAATGTTTCTTTAATAACAATACAGATTAGACCTCCCTGGTCCAGTGATCTCAGGACCTGACCAATACTGAATGAGGGAGTTTGCTGGACCAGGGAGCGTCAACACCGGCCCCTCTGCTGCCCGCCTCCCAGCTGAGCTTCCCTCACAGACCGTGACCCCACTGCCAGACCCAGCCATCAGACCTTGCAGGGGTCTCTGCCCCCAGCTGCCGGACTAGACCAGGACGATGGCAACACGCTTGTGGAGGGGAATGACAGGCCTCATATGCATGTCCCGTCACCTCAGAGCAGGGGCGAACCACTCGCAGAGCTCCAGGAAGGTGTCCTTCTTCATCCTGAAGTTCTGGATCCATTGTTGGTCTCCCCAGCATTCCAGGACTATGTGGTCCCACCATTCGGTGCTGGTGTCCAGATGCCAGATGCGGCGGGTCACACCGGCGTCCAGGTGCTGCGGCTGCTCCTCCACATACCCCAGGAGGGTCTGGAAAAAGGCCTGGAGGTTGGATTGCTGCAGCTCCTGTGAGGCAGCCTGCAGAAAGTGCTGCCAGACTTGCAGCAACATGTCCAAGAGCAGCAGAGTGTGCAGGGGCAGCTCCCGCTCCATGTTGCAGAGTGCTGTGGTGTCCTGAGTGAGGGCAACAAGAGCACGCAGAGAACAAAAGCTTTGCTGTCCCTCAGTGAGGTAGGCAAGCAAGCAGGGAAACCTGAGAACTGGCTGTCCGGGGGGGTTCCTTAAAGCACGAGCCTCAGATAGCCTCAGGCAGCAGCCACACAAGGTAACTCCTGACCTGATGCCCTGCCAGAACTGGTTCCAGCCGGCCTTAAATGCAATTCAGCGTCCAATCAGTGTGGACGCGCTATTTCAAAATAGCAAAATGCTATTTCGAAATGCATTTTGTGTGCAGACACGTTATTTCGAAATAAGATATATGAAATATGATATTTTGAAATAATGCTGTAGTGTAGACATACCCTAACAGGAAAAACAACAAATAGTCTAGTAGTACCTTAGGGTGTGTCTAGACTACAGGGTTTTTTCCAAAAAAGTAACATTTTTTTGAAAAAACTTCACCTGCGTCTAGACTGCAGCCCTGTTCTTTTGAAAGTCAATCACGGTAAACCTAATTTTACGAAGAATAACACCTTTTTTCGAAAGTACTCTTTCAAAAAAAGGCACTATTGAATGCAAATTGTGCTTTTTCAAAAGAGAGAGTCTAGACTCTTTCGAAAAAGTGGCTTGCTTTTTCGAAAAATCTGCTTGTAGTCTAGACGCTCTCTTTCAAAAGAAGCTTGTAGTCTAGATGTAGCCATAAAGACTAAAGCTACATCTAGACTACATCCCTCTGTCGGCAGAGGGATGTAAATGAAGCACTTCGAAAGTGCGAATAAAGCGGGGATTTAAATATTCCGTGCTTCATTTGCATAATCACGTAATGGTGCTGTTTCGAAAAAGTGCTATTTCGAATTGAAACCGCAGTCTAGATGTGGTACTTTCAAAAACGGGGCGCTTTTTTGAAAGATCCTGTAAACCTCATTTTCTTTTCCTTTTTAAATTAAAGTACCCTCATTTTTTTTTAAAGTCCTTCATTTATGTTTTGAGATTACAAAAAAAAAAATCTCTTTTAACAAAACACAAACATCTTTATGAAAATACCCAACAGCTCCAGTAGCAGGCTCTTCCTTCTGCAGGTTTTTCCAGGTCATGGGTCAGAATGTCTTCCCTCTTCTGGCAGCTAAAGATGTTGTAAATCCAGTTTCAGTCAGGCCCTTTGGGAATCTCCCTACTTAGGAAAACAGGTGATCACCCAAGCATAGGAAACATGGTCACAGAAAAGAAAGCTTCTGGAACTGCCCCGTGGGGGCTACTAGCAGCCAGTGAAAGCTGAAGCACCCTTGAGGATGCTGTAATGAACCAAACCACCAGGTGGACACACTCAGAATTGAAGGAGCATTAATAGCTCAGAAGCTGGGCTGGGAAAATGAAGGGAAATGATAATGTGAGTATTTCTTCAGCTGTCAATATGACCTGACCTGCCATACTTACACTCCTTTCACTCTGAAGATACTAAAGAGTGATAAAACTATCCACACAAGTGCTCAGAGCTGCAGATTGAATATTTTCAACCTGACATTTGTGCTAGTGATAAACAATAGGGCTGTGGCTGAAAGAACGGTCTTTCCTGGAAAAGATGTCTGGAAAAAGCAAGATGACTATTTCCTATCACACCTGAAACAAATCTTTGTGCATTACCCTTGGCTACACATCAGGATTTAATTTTCATTTTAACAGATACAATACAGCCAAAACTTCTCTAATGAATGCTCATTGAGTCATTAAGAATGGATTGAGAGGAATGAAAACATGAGAAACTGAAATGCCTTTTCTTCGGTATGAACACTCCACGAATAATTTTTCAACTGTATGTTGTAATCTACTTAAGCTAGATAATTTCCTAAACACATGAGGACACTTTCCTATCTTTGGTCAAGAAATTCAGTTTTACAGACCAGCTCCTTCATTCATTAGCGTGAAGGATTCTGTGTCTAGAGCTGGTTGGAAAATTTCCAGTTTTATATTTTTTTTCCCCAGAAAATGCAGATTCGTCAAAACGAAAAATATTTTGGGGAAACCTCTATTTCAAATTTCCACTACAAAACAGGCAAGTTTCCAAAGGATCTCCTTCTGGCAACCAGGTTTCTTGCCCGCTAGCTAGTGGGGCATGAGGGAACTTGCATTTCCAGGGTCCAATCTCTTGGGCAGGCCTGCCATGTGGACACTCCAAGACCATGAAATCTAGAACAGTGATGGAGACCCTCTAGCAAGCAGCCACACACAGTTCGGCAGGATTATCCACTGGTGGGCTGCCAGATACTTTATTTACTTGAGCATCCACAAGCATGGCCACTCGCAGCCCCACCCATGATCAAGAAGCACATACAGCACAGGCTCCAGCAAGAGTTCTCAGGCTTTCACTACATGGCAGCAAGTTAGGGGCAGCTTGCTGCTCTGGTTTGTTTCAAAGAAATCAGGAAACATTTTGATTTTTTCTCAAATGGGGGGAAAAAAACCCCAACAGAACAACATTTACGAAGTGTCAGAATTTCTGAAAGAACAGAACTTCTGAGTTTCAACCAGTTCCAGCTGTTTCTCAACTATATTTCACCCATTTAAACAAAATAGTATATTCATGCTACTAGAAAGCACTAATTTCAGATATTTATATAGCCCTATCCTCAGGCCCATTGTTATGAGAACTGGTATCATAACAGCCACATCAGAAAGGAATATACACCAGCAGATGGTGGGAGGGGAAGGAAGACAGCACTCCAGATTGAGTTCTTCCTCTTTCAGGAAAGAAATTAGTGAGCCAGACAGAAGAGTGTCTATTATGAGTATTAAATCCCTGTTTGAAACTGTAAAATGTGAAAAATATCAAAGTACAGAAGCATGAGCAAGTCTTGCACCTCCCAGGACTACAGAGAGCAGTTGCGTGTACACCTTCAACCACCAGGTTCTTTCTGCTTTCCCCCAGAGAAGCTGCTATGCATATCTCTATGCTTTTACATAGAGTACGTTCTCATTACGGAACCTTTGTTTGTGTAATGTTATTCCATAAAGAACCCAGCTTGACTTTCAGATTCTAGGTTGAACCTGCAAAACTAGCCATTGCAAGGTGGGTTGGGGGAAGAATAAAACAAACCATACAAATGAACATCTTTTTATTCTAAAATTAATACATTTGGTTTGGAAATCCCTAAATACGAACTCACAATGTCATTTGTATAACATTTCCTTTTATGACACTCATAAATTAGTTTGCTAGAGTAGCAATGTATGTGGTAATGATACTAGGCTGGACACAGCAGCAATCGGTATCTCAGGTCACATATTTTATTTTAATAATGCTATTAAGTTTTAATGAGTAAATAAAGCTAATTTTTTTACACTGGAAGTGGAAGTATCATTATCACTGAGAAATTAAACCCTACGTACTCCAATACATGAAAGTGCACAACAAGAGTTAACCACAAGTGTTGGGCCTGGTCAGGACACCCTAGGGAATTACAGTGAGTGCAGAAGGACTGCAAGCCTTGGTCTGGAGGCAGAGACGCACAAGAGTCTCTGCCTAAGACAGCTGATGGCTAGTAAGTGCGAACCCTTAAGCGAGTGCAGTTAATCCTGAAACTGGGACAGTAACCACAGAGAGGTGCTATATACACAAGTGGAGTGAAACTTTGTCAACAGCCAACTACTTTCTTATTTATTTAGAACTCGAATCTGCAAAGCCTGTAAGCCTGGGCTTAACTGCTACCATGTGCTTTCCTGAAATATTTACGCATTATCTTAAATAATTGCTGAACTGATGCTTTAATGGGGTGGCTAGGAGTAAGCTTCAGCAGGTTGACTTTCATTTAAAAACCCAATGATTTTATTGCACACTTCTTGTGGCAAAGCTTTCCGGGGCATTCTTACAGTTTTCTCAGGGCTCATCTATAATACCAAATGTTGGCAGATTTAACAAAAAATGAACATCTCCCCCCCTAAAAAAAAAAAACCTAAATAAGAAAAAACAGAACATGATTTGATGTTAAATCTCTAATTACTGAAAAAAGCTGAATTTCTAAGAAAAAATGGGCTAGAAGAACCTGTTTGTTCAGATGGTCGAGCTGTGATAAATTACTTCCCAGAGAGCTACATCATGCTCAGGAAGTCAGCACATTACCTATGTTAACATACTGACAAAGGACAAAAGGAGGTCTAGTTAATACCATAATGGTTTCCTTTCAGAACTCGACAGATTATGCATTTGGAGAAGTATCTTCAATCTTGAAGATCTTGCTTAAAGTAAGCAAAGGGGGAAGGTAATCAGGGCTCTGCCTCTTCTCACATTCACTGGAGAAGTTGTTGTTAGAATGATTGTGGGTGGGGTATGATCAGTGGTTCACCTTTGCTGTCTAATAGAGCTGGGAATATTGAATTTTTGAGTTGTATCTACTTTTCCTCCCTCCCACCCCCAGCATTGATGCAGCTGCACCAGAGACCACAATGGTGGAGAGTATAACTGGAATATATACATGGTTTGGGTGCTTTGCTCTGGGGAGATTTTCACAACCAGCAGAAAAGTATCTGAGACCTGTTGATACTATCAGCTTCACATAATTTTGTTGCCAGGCAGATACAGGGCTGCATCCTGCTTTCTTGGAAGTTAGTGACAAAACACCCTTGCACTTCAACAGGAGCAAGATTGGGCTTAGGTCTCAGCCATACCATGGCAGATAACGCCTTTATTATAGCTGGGAGGATACGCTGCCACATTTGTGTAATTGGCTTGGGGTTGGTTTGCATTTTGAATACATTTCCTTTATTTCATTTCTCTAGGGGAGTACTTACAGTAAAAAACAGACAGGCAATGACAGCCAGCCACATTTATTTACCAGTTCTTCACTCTGAACATACCTGCAGTTAGAACTGGGATTTTTAAAGCAGCATTCAAGGTCATACACCCTGTTTCCTTGGCTGCTGCATACAGTCAAAGTAATAAAATAGGTAATATTCTTACTCACAGATCTAATTTCTGCTCAACATCTGTGCAATATGAATCCTACTATTACACCCTATATACCAATTCTTTAAATAATAACTTTTTTTTTTTTGCATTTTTATTTTACAGTGGTGGAACTCAAGTGTGATCTGCTGTTGAGACATACATAGTTGGAAATGAGAAAACACAAGACCATTTTACTTTAGGAAAACAGGGATTTGGGGCAATGCAATTGCTGGTAATAAATAGCTTATAGAGGCACTAAATGTCACAGCATGTAACTTTAGATTATTTGAGGAGTGACAGATTAGCACCAAAAAAAAAAAATAAAATAAAAAAAATAGAATTCATCTTTACATTTGCAAAGCAAACCAGGATTGCTATGTGAGATACTATTTTCTAGACCATAAAGCAGTGGTGAGCACCAGCGGCCCCCCTCAGGGTGGGCCATGAGAACTTTTGCTGACGTTGACCATCCTCAAGCATGGCCCCCGGCAATTCCGATTGACAAGAGTTCACTGATCCCGGCCAATGGGAGCTGTGGGAAGTGGCAGGCCACAGAGACTTGGTATCTACCCCTTCCCACAGCCCACTGGCCAGGAATAGTGAATTGCAGCCATGAGAGCAGCAAGGTGCCTGCAAACAATGTAAAAAAAACTTATTCAACAGGGGAGAAAAAAAGCCCATAAACCACACATTCCACATTTTCCCCTACCAAACAAGACTATGACACATGCAGTTTTGAGGAAAATAATTGCTAGACTATAATGAGACCATTACCCAAATTGACACTAAACAAGTAGTTCCTTTTCATATTGCACATGTGTCTGGTCTCCAAATTGGAGGCAATTTCATCCTGGGCTAATTGTCTATTTTCCCCATTATTTGTTGCAGTGAACTAGTGCAATTTTAATTGCACTAAAAAAAAAAAATAGTTTAGTACTTTTTTCATAAAACTTGATAGAGCCAAGACAAATTGCAAAGCTATTAAAGTAAAGAGTAAATATTTTAAAAAGGGAATACAGCTTGAGGAGTAGATGGGAAGGATACTTTAAATTTGCAGAGTCTGCTGTCAGAAGGGGTTGCAATATGTCTCTTTGAAGCTAATGTACTCAAATTTCCTGGGGCGGGTGCAGCCCTAGGCTGGAGCATCATCTGAATGAGACATATTTCTGTCTAATCCTGCTGAAGACAGATAAGTCTGCCAATTGAAATGGTAAAGGCCTGACAGCCAACGGCACCAGCTTTGTAATAGCAAAAGAGTGATGCTGAAATATCAGAAATTGAACAGCACTTTCAGACAGCAAGTAACTAACATGTTTGACAAGAAATTGGAGCCAAAATCATCTCTTGTCAAACAGGAGGGCTGTTCATCAAGAGTGTTAAATTCACCTTCCTAGCCAAAGTTCAAGTTTCATTTCATTGCTGACATTTTATGCTGCTTTTCAATAGCATGCTAAAGTTTACAAAAAAAACCTTCAGCTATTTACATATTTCATACATCTTGAGAAGACAAGACTCTCAAATGTGTCTTCTTTAATAAAGAACATTAAACACAAGTGTTAATTCTTGAGTCGTAGTGAAACATTGAATATATGTCTGTGTTTCTCTATGGAGTGCCTTTCCAGGTACCCTGTCAGCCATCCAAAATCCATTTAGGGGATTCTGCTATCCTTTAGCCTCATAACTTGCTCAATTTTTATCTTTACTTCTTCTAATACTCCTCATTGATTAACAGCAATAAAATCTTGGCCCCATTAAGTCAGCAGCAAAACTTCAAAGAGGTCAGCGCCCAATTATCTAAAATAGTAATAGAGATGTAGCCGTGTTAGTCTAGTTTAGCTGAAAGAAAAAACAGGACTATGTAGCACTTTAAAGACTAACAAGATGGTTTATTAGGTGATGAGCTTTTGTGGGCCTGGCCCACGAAAGCTCATCACCTAATAAACCATCTTGTTAGTCTTTAAAGTGCTACATAGTCCTGTTTTTTGTTTCAATTATCTAAAGAGCCTCTGCTCTGATCCCAGCTGTGTTGTTGCTGCCCCAATTCTGAATGAATGACACCCAAATTCATGGGGTGGCAGCTCCATTTCATCTAAGTACCTGGATGACTAATGAGGCCCTCAAGGTCTAGAGGTTTGGGACCAGCCAATCCTTGCTACTAAGTAGGCAGGTTTGAGAAGGCATCAAGCAATTTCCTTATAAACAAGTAGTAGGAAGCTGCAGAAAGGAATAGATACTCAGAAAGAAACAAGCAAAGGAAGCTGTAGAGTTGGAAGTATTTGCTGGACACCCTTGGACCAGAGGATTAAGGTATGGAGTCAGAAGCCAGAAGGCTGAGAAAGGCAAAGGGCCAGGAACAGCAGACTCTGTGGAGGTAAGATAAGACTCTAGCCAGATAGAGCTAGGGATGCAAGCAACTAGTTGACTATCTGATAAGCAAAAGCTTATCTGATAGTCAACTAGTGCCACGACTAGTCATTTCCCCCCACCTTGCTGCCAGCACTGTCTCCATGGGGAGCAGGAGGAGGCAGGAGGTAGTGGGGACCGGGCACCAGCTGGGAATCAGCTGATTCCTGGCTCGCTCCAAGTCCCAGATGCTGTGCCTCTGCTTTTTAAATGTATTAAGAGCCTCCCAGCTCTTAAAGTGGGAGGCTAAAGTGCAGCGGCGGGGAGACCCAGTGTGAGCTGAGACAGCTGGTTCCTGGCTCACGCTAGGTCCCCCTACTGTGCTCCAGCCTTTTCACATTTAAGGTTGGTGGGCAGCAGGGCACCTGGCACAAGCCGGGAATCAGCTGTTCCAGCTCGAGCTGGGTTCCCCCCCGGCCCGCTGCACTTTAGCCTTGAACTGCTGGCTCTTAATACATTTAAAAGGCAGAGTTGCAGCAAGGTTAGCTCCCAGGGCCAGTAGTAATCAATTAGTTGATTAAACTAAATTTAACATCCTTAGGTAGGGCTGAGAGTGGTCTGCCAATGCAAGGAAGAGCTGCAGAGGATAGAATCAGGGGGAAAAGAGAAGCACCAGGACTGAATTTTATTTTGTTTTTTGTCAATCCATTAGGCCAACATTTTTTTCCAGGAGTTAACATTAGAGTCAGATATGTTACAGTGCACGATCTGTCAAGGAGCCAAGAGTCCTCTCCAAATGGACAAGGCCAGGAGAAATGTGAACAGGGAGATAGCCAAAATTCCGGGGACCTAGGACAGACAGTAATTTCACATCCTGGCATCATATATGGGGCACCAGAGTGGTTTTGAGGGGATGGGGCTCACCTGTCAGACTTAGTCACTACCATGATTTTGACAGATAGAAAAGAGGGCATTAGGAGATGTCTGGGAACCCAACTGAATTTGGGGAGGAGGCAGCCATGCTAACGCCTGGCTCCTCCCCCTAGCAGATGTTTACTCCATCAAAAGGTATACAGTGACCCAATAACATGCATGGAAAAAAGACTTTAAAAAGTTTTTCGGTAAATGAGTGAACAGGGAGTGGTAGGGGACTCTTCTGATTGGCACAGTAGGGAGCCAATCCCATTATTATAGTCCACCTTAACCTTCCTATGAGGGTAAAGCAGATGATAACATCCCAGCAATGGATTTGCTGAAAGGACCTGGATGGAAAAAGGGGGTGCAGTTGGTAAAATTATGGAATAAACATGGGATTGCCTACACTGTACACTTATCTGCCAGGTAGTGCCAGACATCTAATAATAAAGTTGTGGCCCTATTAAACCGATGACAAATGTTTCCTCTCCTTTTGGTATGGCCAGACAAGTGTGGTTTAAAACCATTGTACAGGTATTAAAAAGAATAGCTCTGGAAAGATATAAAGAGATACTCAATTTGGACCCACTGCATTGGATTAACATACTTCCCTTCTACTGGCAGTTGTCAGTCGGAGCTGGTATTTACTGATCGCTTTTTGAAAATTTTGCCATTCCATTGAGTGCTGAAATAGGAGTTAAACTATATTGAAAAATCTGTCTCTCACAAGATAACTGTTGGAAAATGATGACTACTTAATATTTTCTTAAAACAAAAACCTGAAAAAAAGGACAACCTGTCTTGAAAGAAACAAATCAGATATAAATGAGCGTGCTTGCACTAAAGCATTTTGAGATATGGTTAAATTGTTGTTTCAATTCATAAAAAGGGAATCTGGCCACCTTAATCTGCATTAATCCATTTTTGAAAATTTGATTTCATACTAAATATGTTAGCCAAAGCAAAATTTTATTTGCTAGAATGCATTACCACAATTGAAATTAATTTTGACTGCAAAGGCAAGCTTCACATTAGAAGGCTGACATAAGTACAGTGAAATGCTGATGACATCATTGTATTCTCTTTTACTGCCTGCATGGAAGAACACCTTTACTAGCAGATTAAAAGAGAGGTGGTACAGAGAACAGTAACAATAATGATTAGATGTATGGAACAGGTTTCACACGAGAAGAAATTTAAAAGACTGGGACAATTCAGCTTAGAAAAGAGACTACAAAGGGGAAAAAGCATGGTGTACAACGACGAATGATATGGGAAAACATTGAAAAGAGTTATTTTCCCTTTCACATAATACAAGAACTAGGGGTCACACAATGAAGTTAATAAGCAGAACTTTTAAAACTAACATAAGAAAGTACTTCTTCACACACCAGTCAATCTGTGGAACTCATTGTCAGATTGTCAGGGAATGTTGAAGTATAACTGGACCACTAGCCAACATGGTCAGGGATTCAACCCCATGCTCTGGATGTTCCAAAGCCTCTTACTACCAGAAGTCAGGCTGTGCAATAGGATAGATCACTCATATAATTTCCCTGTTCTATTCATTCCCTGTGAAGCATGGGGCACCAGCCATTGTCAGAAACAGATGCATTGTTGGGCTAGATGGATTGTTGCTCTGATCCAGTATGTTCATTCTTATGTACTTAAGTGGTGAGAAAAAATTAAAGGGGAAAAACTACTGTGCCCTAAAATAGAGGCAGGGTTTGGCCTTGGCTCAGACATCTTTGTGGGCCTGCATTCTCTAGCGGTATAGGTGACTGGTGGATGCAGGGGGAGAGGGTACAGGGAGGCCCATTCAGAGGATCAGCAAGGCATTATGAGGTGGCATTCCATTTAGCAATTAAAATTTTGGCGAACGCTACCATGAGTCACCTATGTTTGATGGTCAAAGAGTGATTAGTGCTAGGATTATGATACCCACATCTTCAAACTGATAATTAATTCTTGGAAAACAGCTATGTTCCATTCCTGAAGACAAGACTCCTTTTCTGCTTTTCTCCTCATCCCTCTTCATAACAGATACCTCTCTAACGGTTCATCATATCACTCCTAACATGGCAGCAGAAAGTCTCACTTAACTTTTGACAATCTCTCGTCTCCCAGCAGATTCCCACTCTAACACAGACTGCCTGCTCTGTGTGGTTTAGAATCACACCAGATCCCTGCCTGAATGCCCAGGGTGCACTTCTGATATGCTTGTGTCTCCATAACAATTTCCTGGCTCAAGGAGCACCGGTCATAGGGAAAGGTGCATTTCATTAGCATAGACCAGGATCACAGAGGAGTTTCTGGAGTTAGGGCTTTAGAATGTACTCTAGGCAAAATATCTTTCCTCACTCCTGCTATATCATCTCCCAAGGAAGATAATTGACTTGGAAATGGGCCAGTTATTTTTAAAATGTATAGCATGAGAGGTAGGTAGATGAAAACACACCTTGTTCAAGTTCCTAGAACTACAACAGGTTTTGCTATGACACCCCATTATATTATGAATTCTAACACATCACTGTGTGATCTAATAATTGAAAGTCATTCTATTGTTTGGCAGATATGGGTGTAAATAAGCCAAGGGTAGTCAGTGGACATTTATTACAGTTTCTGCATTCACTAATATGAATACTCACATAGCTATAATGTTTTGTCTACATAGCCACATAGCTCAAATCACAAAATTGTGGCTTAACTACGACAAGCTACAGAAAGTATCTAAAATTCATCATTTAGATAAAGCAGGGATGGGCAAGATACGGCCCCTGAGCTGGATCTGGTCCACCAACCTTTTGAATTTGGTAATTCGGCCTGTGGACTGCCCCTCAGCACCAAGCAGCTTCATTCTGCCTAAAGTGGTTGGCTGCTCTCTGTGGTTTTCCATACCATGGGTGGCAGGAGAGGCTTCGTGTGCTGCTCCTACCCCCAGCACAATCTCTCAGCTCCTATTGGCTGGTTTCTGGCCAATAGGAGGTGAGAGATTGTTCTGGGGGTGGGGGCACTGTGTTGAAGCTCTCCCCCCTGCCCACTCCAAGCAGAGAGCTACATGGAACAGCCAGTTACTTTGAGTGGTCTGGGGCTGCTGGCAGGCAGGGCAGCTTGTCGGAGGATCCCTCTAGGCTGCTGATCAGGAGCTGCTTAGGAGCCTGCCTTTAGCACCCCATCCTCTTCCACACCCAACTCCTTGCCAGACCCTGCACCTCTTCCTACCCCCAGGCCAGGATCCTCTTCTGCACCCATATCCCTCACAGACCCTGAACCCCACTCCTCTGCCCCAGGTCACAACTCCTTCCTTCACCCAAACTCTCTTAGGCCCCAAACTCTCCTATAGGCCAGTCCCTTACCCTGAGCTCCCTTCTGTAATTAACCTCTGTCCCAGACCCTGCACCCCTTCCATAGAAAAGTGAAGCCCTTGACCACTTACCAAAATCTTGGAGAGGTCATCCATTAAAAATTATTGCCCACCCTGGAACCAAAGTGTAATAATGTCAAAATACAACCTGGAAGATTGCTAACTGTCTCCATAGAAGAACTGTAGTCAACTTTAAAGTAATTAGGAGTGATCAATAAACTAGGCCTTGTAAAATTTCTGATTTTATATAACATGCAGCATTGGGTACATCATCACTAAAAATATACCAAGCCAACAGAATAAAGGAAATAGTTCACTGAAAACTACAATTGAAACACTAAGGGTATGTCTACACTAGCCCCCTAGTTCAAACTAGGGAGGCTAATGTAGGAATTCCAGGAGGAGTAACAGTTAATTAGAGACTTAGTTCGAATTGCCGTTTTACTGCCGCGTGTAGCCGCGGGCAGTTACTTCAGGCTAGTGGAATTTCAAAATGGCGACCGGACGGGAACATGCAAATAAAGCCCAGGATATTTAAATCCCGGGCTTCATTTGCAACTTCGAATGCCTACATTAGCCTCCCTAGTTCAAACTAGTGTAGACATACCCTAAGGGGTTTCAATTCATTGTTTCAATTTCCATTTTCTACTGCTCTAAATACTAGTAGAACTTGGCATCCTGATTATGTCACACAGAAGCCAACCTCTGTTCTCAATTATATCTGGCCAACCCCATGACTTCATTCGAGTTAGGAATTCAGCAAAAAAGGAATTGTCATAGCAGGTCAGACCAATAATCCATTAAATCCAGTTCTTTATCTCAAACTAGGACCAGCAGTAGATACGTCAGATTAGAAGATGCAAAGCACTCCAGATAGATAATAGGGACTAATTTTAGGAGAATCTTCTTCCTAACTCCAGGTACTTAGTGGTAAATTATTTCAGCTTACTGGATTCTATTCCCATCTCTACCTGAAAGGACTTTGTACAGGCTCTATGTTAATTTACTTATGCATGGAATACTTCATTGCCTTCTAAGGTTTGGGTATGAGGGTTGTAAAATGCATGGAAATATGAACAGCAGTCAGAGAAAAGATCTGAACTCACAGTTTCCTGACTACCAGCTCAGTACATTTCCCTCTCTATAGCATATTTGTTGGGCAGGTATAAACCACAGATGCATGTTTTCCCCAGAGTATGGAAACCCCACCCTGAGTTTCCAATCTCCCTCCACTCAGCAGACCTGGCAAAAACCTTACTCATTCATTTCGGTTGTCTGAGGTGATCTAACAGATTGTTCCGCCCCAAGATTTCTGACTATTAACAAGTGGCTGTCAATGCTCCTTAATGACTTTGCATCCCAGCATCATCCTTCCTTCTCACTCAGGCTCCACATTGGTTTTTTGAGCTTTGGCTAGGTGCTGAGGCATGAGGTGACTACAGGAGGGAAATGACAGTGACACAGGCAATAGGGCTGAAGAGAGCAGAAGTGTGGAGTATGGAGTGGAGGAAAGGCTAGATCAGTTGCAGTGTTAGGAGGAGGAGAAGAGTGACACAGTGCAGCAGATGGTTGTAAGAGCTAGTGTGAGAAGAGAACCAAATATCGGGGATGGAAGAAATATTTATTCTTGGAAATATATGCATACGGAGACCCTGCACTCTGAACATTCTCACTTCATATAAATTTTAGTGCACTCATTATTTCCAGAAGCAAAAGAGATTAGAAAGGGTGCATAAAACTTTAGTGCACAGGACTCTAGGTTTTAATTAAAGTTACCTTGTGTAGTTCACATTTTTGATTTAACAACTAAGTAGTTCAATTTGATCATATTGTGTTGTTTACCAAATCAAAACCCACTGAAGGGTAGTAGTGCAAATCTGTTTGTAATATTGTTTTCTAGCAATTCTTATCTCCTGTTCTCCCCCCAACATAATTCTTGGCTTTTAATTGGTTATGGAATATGATTACTTCTTCACATCTGAGCCCAGGGATTTAGGTTTCCAGGTCCATAGAACAGCTTTTTATTGTGTTATGCTTTATACACTGCAAAATATTTTAGAAAAAATTAACTAACATGAGTGAGCAGAGCTTGGCTTTCTATGTTTTGAAAGCCTTAATGGTTGTTATTTCCAGTCAGGCTTTCACAGCTAAAACTACTGCAGTACCTGCTGTTTTCTGTTCACCGCTAATTTGAAAAAAAGTTAACATGGAGTATTATGTAATCCGTAGCCACAAAAGTCAACTTCTTGTGGTAACAAAATATTTTTAGTGTGTGTATGAGTGAACCACACAGGGGCTACGTCTACACTGGCATGATTTTCCGGAAATGCTTAAAACGGAACAGTTTTCTGTTATAAGTATTTCCGGAAAAGGAGCGTCTACATTGGTCCCGGAGTTACCGTTATAACGATGCGCTTTTCGGAAAAGCGGCGTCTACGATGAAAAGCAGAAGCCGGAGCCATTTTGAAGAGGGCAAAGGCCACCAGACCTTTCGGGGCGGGGCCGGGCGCCATTCAGACACGTGCTTAAAGGGGTCGCCGGACAGCCGTTGGTCTCCTGCTCCCCTGCCTTGGGACCTCTGCCAGGGACTGGCACCCTTAGCAGGTTCAGTGGTTGCCCTCTGAGTTTTGGGGACACCACCCTTTGGCCCCCAACTGCTTTTCCCTGAGTTTTGGTTTTTCTGCCCTGCTCTGTCTGCCATGGAGCCGTGGGTGGCCATTTGCCTGCTCGGGCCCCTGTTGTAGCTGTACAGTGCCTGCTGCTCGTGCTGCAGGCCGGTGCCATGGTGTACATGAACCAGGAGGCAGAGATCGCATTGGACTCCCTCACCAGGAGGCCCTGGCAACCGTGTGGCATCAGCACCCACCGTGAGAGGCCCGTCTGGAGTTTCGAGAGCAGCACCGACTGGTGGGGCGGCTGGTCCTCGGGGTCTGGGACGACCAGCAATGGATCAGGAATTTCCGCATGAGAAAGCGGACCTTCCTGCAGCTGTGCACCTGGCTCACCCGCGCTGCAGAGAGCCACCACCCGGCTGCGGGCACCCATCCCCATCAAGAAGAGGGTCGCCATCACGCTCTGGAAGCTGGCCACACCGGACAGCTACCGCTCGGTGGCACAGCAGTTCGGGGTGGGAAGATCAACCGTCGGAGTGATCGTCATGGAGGTAAGTCCCAGGGGGAGTGGGGTGGGGAGGGTGCTGCACTCCAGGCCCAGGGACAGCCAAGATTCCAGGCTGGGTTGCCCAGGGGTTTGGGCCGTCCCTCCCTTGCACAGGCCCGCTGGTGGGGGCCGTGGGGCGAGGGGGCCCTGGTGTGTGTGTGTGTGTGGGTGTGTGTGAGGACAGAGGGAATCAAGGGGGGGCCCCAAGGGAGCGCACACTCACCCCTGCCGTACGTGATGTGTTCCCTTGTGTTTCTCTGCACCCTTCTGCAGGTCGTCCACGCCATCAACGACATCCTGCTCCGCGAATCATCCGCCTGCGCGGCGTGGATGATACCATGGCCGGCTTCGCTGCCCTCGGGTTCCCCAACTGCGGGGATCCTGGACGCCACCCACATCCCCATCCGGGCCCGGAGCATCGAGCGGCCCATTTCATGAACCGCAAGGGTACTGCTCCATTGTTCTGCAGGCCCTCGTGGACCACGGGGCCGCTTCCTGGACATTCACGGGGCTGGTCGGCCGGGCACACGACGCCCGCATCCTCCGGAACTCTGGACTGTTTCGCAGGTTGAAGGCGGGCACCTACTTCCCCGGTGAGACTTGACTGTCGGGGATGTGCCTATGCCCATCTGCGTCGTCGCGGACCGCGGCCTACCCCTGATGCCCTGGCTAATGCGGCCCTGCAGGGCAGCGGACCAGAACCGGGCCCGGTTCAGCGGCCGCCTCAACCGGGCCCGAAACCCAGTGGAGCTGGCCTTTGGGCGTTTAAAGCCCGATTCCGTTGTTTGCTCACCCGTCTCGACATGGGTGAGCAGAATGCAACGGAGGTACTGGCGCGTGCTTGCTCCACAACATTGTGGAGCGCAGCGGGAGGCCTTCCTCCCTGCATGGATGGCAGCCGAGGCACAGACCTTGGAACAGCCCGACACAGCTGCCGTCCGCCAGGCGCGCCAGGATGCGGTGCGCATCAGAGAGGCCCTGGAGGACATGTTTGCCCAAGCCCGTGGTAGGGTCGCCTGGGTCTCCCCAGACTACTCCCGCCCGTCCCCTACCCCTCCCCACCCCCTCCCCTTACCTCCCCCAATTGTAAAGCGTCGGGTCAAAGCACATCGGCCGTCATCGTGACTGTTCGTCGGGTGCGTCGGGCTTAGTTAGGGTTTTTCTTTTTAGTTTAGGCTAGGGTTTAGGCCACCATCGCCTGTCCCGAAGAACAGCCACGAGGATTCGGGGTTCGTGCAGAAGGCTCAAGTCAGCGTACCTGATTCCAGTCGTCTTCCGTCGAGGGATCTCCTGGCTGTTCCTCTCCTGAGGCCCGGAAGGACCAAAGGATTGAGGTGGCCAGCAACACTACCCAATTGTCCTCCCTGCGCCTAGACTATGTTTAATTATCTGTAGTGTGCATCTTTTAACGTTCTTGCTTGTTTGTGAGCTATGTAAATATAGTTTGTGGTTTACATTTTACTGAAAAGTCTCAGTATTTATTTATGCGCCACAAACCAATGAGCACTTAAAAAGGGCCCCCCCAGTGATAGAGTACAGATTTTGTTGTCTGCAGTTTGTAACCCTGTTAAATTTAAGTGGCTAATTGGCATCTCACATCATTTCCTACAGTTACTAGAGTAACACGATAACCAACACAGGAATGAACAGAAAAATAGAAAACTGTTTATTTACAAGGGGAGGGGACCTTCAACTGGGAGGGGACCTTCAACTGGGACTGGGGCAGTTACTGGGACCTTCAGTGGATGGCCCCTGCGACTGCTCCTCCGGGGGGGGGCCTGCACACGCTGGGCAGACCGCGTAGGGGCAGGCTGCACGGGGAGGTGGGCACGACCACGGGCACGAGCAGGAGCAGGGGCAGGGGCAGGGGCAGGGGCAGGGGCAGGAGCTGGGATAGGAGCTGGGATAGGAGGGGGCATGGGCTGTGCTCCGGGAGGGATGGCGGGGGCATGGGGTCCGGCCATGCCATAATGGATGGCATGGACCAAATGTGCCGTGAGCACGTCCATGTTCGTGCGCATCCTCGGCACTCATTTAGGAAGCGCAGCCCAGCCCTCCTGCCGCCACTGCAGGTCCCCTGCACCCGGCTCGGCGATGGAGGCCTGGATTGCCTCCACGGCGCGCACATGGCGGCGCAGAAGCTGGTCTCTCTGCCGCCGCCTGTGCCTCCGGGGTTGGCCAGCTGGGGGTGCGCTGCTGCCGCAGTGTCGGGTCTGGTGCTGGGTCCCGCTGCAGGAAGAGAAGAAAGGATGGGTCAGTCAGGCAGGCCGTCCACTGTCCCCACATCTCATGCCCTCCACCCCTGAGCCCAGGTGACCCCACAGTTGTGTGGCTTAGGCCCACTCGGTTTCCCTCCTGCCCCGTGTTGTATGTTGGCAAGGAGGACCGCCCCTGCTGGAGTAGGGTCCCCTCCAGTATTGTAAGCACCGGTCTGTGTCCTGGCCCGTGGAGGCGGGAGGGTGCTTGTGCTGCGTTCACCTGTGGAACTCCCTGCCGGTGGAGACTGTGAAAAGCTTTGGGCTAATCGCTGGTGTTTGACAGGAGCGAGATGCATCCCACGCAGTGCCTGGGAGCACATCTGGCAGAGGCGGTCTGGGCTCTCAGATCCTCGCGTGGGATATCTCCTGGATGTAACCAGAAGCGTGACTGGGTGGGGGGGTATCCCATCCTTGCAGCAAAACTCAGGGCCCTTGTCCCTCCCACTATCCCTCCCGCAAGGCCGGTAGCCCAGGGACATGTGCGGCCACAGTGGGGACTTCCTCGGGGAACCAGCCAAGGCACCGGGAGCAGGCGAGGACTGTGGCGCTGCGGTTTTCCCAGGAGCAGCTGGCTGTGCCTCACAGCCAGGCATGGGACAGTGTGCTGTTCTCCGTGCTGCACCCTTGGCGGAGGTGAGGGCTCTGGGCTGAGTCCTGGGGCCCTGGCCGGTTCCAGCCGGCATCCACCCTTCCCCCTGGTCCCGCCGCATGTGTGTGAGCAGCACGGTCCCAGGCGTGCCCTGCAGCTGCCTGCCGCGGCCACGTGCCGCTCGGTCGCCAGGCTGCACGAGGTTGCACGTGCTGCTTGCTGCCTCATGCGACGCAGCATGCAGCTGACGTGGCCTGAGTGACATGCTCTCCCCTCCTCCTCTGGGCACCTGGCTCCCCCCCGCCCCTCCGCCCCTTTGGGAGTGCAAACTGCAAAGACTCACCAGTGGGTTCCTCCCGGCCTCGGCCTCGGAGGAGCTGCTGGAGGGGGCCTGCTGGGTGGTGGCCTCCTCTGCGCCGGACGCGCTGCTCTGTCCTCTCCTCCCCTGCTCGGTGGGTCGCCTGATGGGGGCGCTGGCAGGTGTCCACCGGGACGTCCGGGCTTGCGGGCTGGCTGGCCCAGGAAGGCGTTCAGCCGGTCGTAATAGGGGCAGGCGCCTGGTCCTGGCCCCTGCCCTCGCTGGCCCGGACGCCCCAGCCGCAGCTCCTTCACTTTCGAGCGGACCTGCTCGGCATTCCGGTGGGGTGTCCCTGCTGCGCCAGGTTGTCGGCCAGCCGTGTGTAGAGCTCCACATTCTGGCGCCTGGAGTGCAGGTCGGAGACCCTCCTCCTCCTGCCACAAGTCCAGGAGGGTCTCCAGCTCCCTGGGGGTCCAGGATGGGGCCCGGCGTTTGCGGACCCTGGGGGCCTCCTGTGCTGGGGGTGCAGGGGGCTCACCAGCTGGAGCTGCCATGGCGCGGTCTGATGGGTGGCTGGGCAGCACAGCGGCACGTGGCAGAGCTCAGGCTGCAGGGTCTGCGGCGCTCCTGCCACGTGGCGCCAGCAGCCTCCCTACCAGGAAGTCCAGGGCTCCTACGGGGTCTCATGGCGACCAAACCGCTTTTTTCCGTTTCTTCTGCTTTTCCGGAAAAGCTGTCTACACTGGCCCTTTTCCGGAAAAGCTTTTCCGAAAAAGGACTTTTGCCCGAGCGGAGCGGCATAGCTTTTCCGGAAAAGCAGCTGATTTCATACAGTAGATCGTCATTGCTTTTCCAGAAAAGCAAGCGGCCAGTGTAGACAGCTCGCACCTTATTCCGGAAAAGCGGCTGATTTTCCGGAATAAGTGGCCCAGTGTAGACACAGCCTAGGTGTGTGGGTTACATACCGCGCTGGTGGTGGTTACATATGCACATACAGAAAGAGAGGAGAGCCAAGCATTAGTTACATCTTCATCAAAAAGATGCCTAAAGAGATTTATTGGATGCATTTTGCTTTTACGCATATTTATAATCCTGTAATTTAGGAATATGTTTCTTGGTCAGTTATCAGAGGCATCTTTGCCTTATTTCCTGATGCATTACAACATTACAAAGTTAGGGTTTAAAAAAAACTGAAAAAATTAAACAATGCTAACTCAAAAGGAATATAGAAACAGGATAGTAATTCAGAATCTTGACCTTTTGGAAGGAATGTACTGCACCCAAGGTTTCAGGTAACTACCAGAGCTGCAAAGAATAATCTACATGAAATCCATGTTTACTAGAGGGATACAAAGCCAGGTAGAGAAAGAGTTTTCATCCACTGAAAACAGTATGATTTCACATTATGTACTCAACATACAAACCCTTATTGAGGCCATGCTATGAATAAAGAGAAACAGGATATGTTGTAAGGAAAGAATAGACTGTAACTTTGTGTAGTACAATCCAAAATATAAACAGAATATAAGCAAGCAGTCTGATGAGGATATTCATTCTATACAGACTTCCATACCTTCTCCTGGCCCCCTAGTCACTACTATAGGGCCAAATTCAGATGTAAATAAAGTGAATCTAGCGAAATCTAAGATTTAATTTAGAACTTACTTCATAAGTGCAAGCACAAACATAAGAACATAAGAACAAAAGAATGGCCGTACTGGGTCAGACCAAAGGTCCATCTAGCCCAGTAGCCTGTCTGCCGACAGTGGCCAGCACCAGGTGCCCCAGAGAGGGTGGACCGAAGACAATGATCAAGCGATTTGTCTCCTGCCATCCCTCTCCAGCCTCTGACAAACAGAGGCCAGGGACACCATTTCTATCCCCTGTCTAATAGCCTTTTATGGACCTAACCTCCATGAAATTATCTAGCTTCTCTTTAAACTCTGTTATAGTCCTAGCCTTCACAACCTCCTTTGGCAAGGAGTTCCACAGGTTGACTACATGCTGTGTGAAGAAGAACTTTCTTTTATTAGTTTTAAACTTCTTTAAAACAGTGCTTTAAAACAAGCACTGAGGAAAAGGATGAAAAGGAGAGTATTTTTCAATTAAATTGAAAAACCAAAATCAAACCCCTTTAATTCTAGGAAGAGATATAGAAAGGCTTTCCAGGGCTGGCGCCAAGTAAATTGTTTATACCTCCCCAAACATGGCTGCAGGTCAAATCACCAGCCAGAAATTATTACTAGAAGAGGTATCAGGAGATGTGACTACATTATTACAGAGCACAGAGACAAGATTAGAGAGTGGAAAACCAGTAACTTTTATCCACAAAACAAAATCAAAAATAAAAATACATGAAATCAAAAAGAGAATTCTGTATCGTCATGAATTTCTCTATATGTTAAACATTCGAAGAGGAAAACCAAGTTGCAAAGCAATTATTAACTTCAAAAACAACTCTCTCTCCTAAGTTTATTTGCTCTGAGAAAGAGATCTTGTAATCAGGCAGAAATTGAAATTCAGGACAACACATTGAAGCAAGCCCTTTTAATTTTTGACCATCAGCATCAGCATCATTCAGCTCCTTGATGGAGGAAATCACAGCTGGGGTCTGCCATGAAAACTCCTTTTTTTACTTTTGGTAAGCACTGTTTTCCTATAGAAGCACACTATCCCATTTAATAGAAGAAAGGCAAGCAGCAAAATGTATCAGGTTAAGGCATTTCTGGCAGGTTGCACTAGTGTTGTTTTAAATTAAAGATCCACATATTTCATTTGCTCAGTTTCGACACAAGAATCAATGTTTATATATACATTACATTTTTGTACAACAACTATTCCACGTCCTAACTTCCCCAAGAGAGTCTGAGAGATGGCTGACTATGCAACTACAATCACAGAGATGACAGCCCACAATGCAGGAGCTCATTTTTTAAATGAAACACTGATATTATGACCTTTTAATTATTTATTTCCCCTTCCTCATCTCCTCATCTGATCAGAGAGCCTTCCATCAAAAGAGAAGGGAAAAATTAGACCAATATGTACAATTTGAGATAGAAATAGGGCTGCCCAGAAAACAAGAATTCCATTTTGCAAAAACAAGATAGTGAGGTTTCACCATTTATTTTCATCTCCCATCAGAATAAAACTGTGATCTTCTGAAATTTCTATGAAAAAAACAGAAACTCCCCATTCTAAAATAGCCAGTACCCTGGTGGTTAGGACAACTCACCATGGATGTGGGATACTCACCTTTATGTCCCTGCTTTGAGTTTGATAAAGCAGGCACTTGATTCTAGGTCTACTACATGGCTGCTGAGTCTATGTCTACACTATGGGGGTTTTCCGGGATACCAGAGGTATCCTGGAAAAACTCTGCCGCATCCAGGGAACACGTCTGCTCTTCTGAATATTTTTTTGGAAGAGCAGACATGCTCTTTCAAAAGCCCTGTATGCCTCATTTTATGAGGAATAAGGGCTCTTCCAAAAGAGGAGGTTTTTCCAACATTTGGCCCCGTGTAGACGGGCCAAATGTCAGAAAAGCCTCTTCCGAAAAAAAGAATCGGAAAAAGATACGCAAGTTGAGATTCCCAATTTGCATCCCTTTTTCTGAAAAACCCCAACAGGGTAGACATAGTTCGAGTGTCCTCACCACTGGCTGAATCGCTATTCTGGGTCCTTCTCACGTATTTTGAAGAGAAATTCCAGGCTGGACATTCAAAACTTAACTTTCTTGACAGAACTATCGTTAGGGCTTTTTATTTTTAATAGTGTGTGTGTGTGTGTGTGTGTGTGTGTGTGTGTACAAATTGCCAGTTTCCAATGAGGGAAAGAAAACACTGTCAAAGCATTCCCAGTCAACTCTAGATTTAAATCCTTAACCAAGAAAGGATGGTATTCTGTACTGAAAAGCTTCTTACTGAAATATGCATAATTGTAGCAATGACATTTAAGTGTGGGTTTCCACATAATTATTGTTTTAGAGCAGGATTTGTTCATTATGAAGTAACACAAAGGAAGCTTAGACTTGTAGTAAAGGCATTGGGCTAGGACCAAGACCACCCTGGTTCAATTAGTGGGTTTGCCATACACTTCCCATGTGATCTCAGTCAAGTCACTTAATTCCTCAGGGCTTCAGTTTTCCCTCTAATGGAGAAAAATTCTTCCTTTCTACCATACTTGGCAGTTTGTCCCCACTCCAGCTTCTATGTGTAGGGGCAGCCAGAGGGCTTTATGCACCACCCCCGCAGCTCCCATTGACTGGAAACCATGACCAACGGGAGTTGCAAGGGTGGCACTTGTGGATGGGGGAAGGGGCAACATGGAGACCTACCTGGCCATGCCTTCAGATAGGAGTCAGCCACAAGGGGGACATAATGGTGTTCCAGGAGCTGAGAAGATAAGCACAGCCTGGAACCTGCAGCTCTGAGTCCCCGCAGCACTCCAACCCTTTGCCCCAGCCCAGAGCCCCTTCCTGTTCTCCAGTCCTCTCAGTCTTAGCCCAGAGTACCCTGCTGTACCCAAAACCCTTATTCCCAGCCCCATGCCAGAGTGTACACCAAGAGTCAGAGCCCACATCCCTCCTGTTCCCCAACCTCTATTCATGGACTTTTGTATCATTTCCAAACCCGGATGTATCCATCAGGCCAAATAATTTGCCCATGTCTGCTGTCATTGCTACAGTACTAGCAATATGGAAAAAATAGGAGTTATCCTGGAAACTTGCTAATGTTAGATTGGTCACACAACTGGAGAAAAATATTTATACATGGAGCTTTGTAGTGACTACCTTTTTTAAAACAGATAAATCTTGTCATAATAGAATAATTATGCCAAAATGTCTCCCTAATTGGTTGAAAAATACAAGCACAAAGTGACCTTTAGTTTTCACTCATTCATGCACTCTGTGAATCTCTCTTCCTCACTTCTGCACGTAGGGAAACAGTTGCCCTGTTTGATCCTGAAGTCTAGCTCCATAGTAAGGTTCACCAGAGATATGAAAAGTGACACGGTTCAGATTCATTTAGCAAAGCTTGTCAGCTGTGAACCAGCATACACCTGGGAGACTTGAGTCTCAAAACTCAGCAGAGCTCCTCCTGGAGTTACAGGCCCCTGAACACTTTCCACGTGAAACACCAGAAGTTCTTTATTTATAATCTGGAATTGGTTCCTTGGACTTACCAGTGAGCTTCAGTAAAAAAGCAAACATCCTTGTCATCTATAGAACAGCCTATCTAAATATCAACTATTACTACAAATATTACTATTACCACATCTTCAAACATTGAAAGTGACCAGCTGGGAGTCTACCAGGTTGTTTTAAAAACAACTAGACCAAGTTGTGCTGAGTTACTCAGGTACAACTTCTAACTTCAGTGGGGATGTGCCAGTGTAACAGAGTAGAATTTGCACCAGTGCATCCAGGTGTGCTGGGTCGGTGTGTTATTCAACAAAGATTGATGCAACAATGTGATGAGAGCTGGAGCCTGATACTAGAGTGGCTTTGAAAGTCTTTCCCACAATCTCTGAGGCACAATGGGGAGATAGGTGACCAACTCCTGTTGATTATCTCATCTTTGACAGTTGACACAAAATCCTAGCCCTAAGTACATGAATCAGCGTACTAACATGGTTAAGTGCTTTGCTAAACTGGGTCTTAAGGCAGCCAAATTACACCCTCCTTTAACCCTGAAACTATCCTCAATACAGCAGTTTGCTTTGGATAGTTCCTGTGGAACTTCCCAAAAATAAACTTAAAAGGGCACTATAATAAATATACTTCTCCCCAGTCATGTACAATTAATAACAACTCTTTTCTAGACAATCAATTTTTTGGAAATTCCCAACTGGCCTTTCCATGTCCCCACTACAATAGTTGGAAAATCTGAATATTTGTGTTTCCTGGGTTAGATTATCATATGTGTTGCTTGGTGAAACACATACACATATGGGAGGAGGACAAAGGAAGAAGTTATCTTCTACTTTCCTCTTATTCCGCTGTCTAAAATTGACATGGCAAACTGTGAACATGAAAACACCATCCTCAACTGACCATTGCCTTCTGGTTTATTCTCAGTCACTGTCAAGACCATTTTCCAGTTTGCTGGAAGTTAATTTAAAAAAAAATTGGTATTTGTCCCACTGAGCAGCACTTACAGTGCACCTTCAGATATTTGTTGAATACCATCATATGTCCGCAGGTAACCTATGGATTTTAATATACTCTTATGATGCAATAGGATTTACATGAATGATTCCTCAAACTTCAAGATCAGAAAATATTTTTTTCCAGTAAGTTGAAGATAGAACTTGAACTCACTTAAAGCACTGCTGATGAACCTTCAACACAATAAGGCAACCAGGGTATAAGTTTTCAGGAATAACATGTAATTTGAAGTGAATATTTTAGAGTTTTGAACTTGTAATTCAAGAGCATTTGGTTTACCTTGAAAACCAAAACCTTTCATTGCAAGTTTATGGAAATAATCATGTAAGAATGTTATCCTGGTGAAGTTTAATAATGTTTCCAGTCACATGACTACGGAAGAACAGAAAGATAATGCAAGGTTACATTTTCCTCTTTCAAACAAAGAGTTCTCAATAATCCTAAGAAATCAATCTATTAGTATTATTTGTTTTATTTTGGAGTTACGGTGCTTGGTGTTATCATTAATTGATTTTCAAAAAGACAGCTAACAAGTTGAATACGATTTCTGACCAGACTTTACAGCTGAGAAATTATTTCTGTGCTGAGCTTGAATGAGGTCTAGTGGAATGGTTGGATAAAGCTGCACTTTACCAGAAGAGGGTCAGGCTTATTTTTTGAATTTATATTATAGAATACACCTTCTCTCAAGATGTCCCTAGAAGTGACATGGCCTGACAACATTCTGTCCTTCTTGTCAGATCGTTTTCAGTGACTAAAGTACTAATGTGGGTGAAGTCTGACTTTGATATATCAAATTACCAAAAGGTTCAAAACTATTGACCCTCTCTTTTTCTTTTCGGGAATGATTTATACCTCCTTGCAGTAATCAATGCTGGATCAATGTGGTTTTATCCCACAAGCTTACATCATCATTATGTCTAATGTTCGTTTCAGTTTACATAAATGTCCTCCAAAGATATCAGAAAAACTGTAATAAAAGGTAAACCGATATACTGCGTCAACAGCAACCAAGGGAGAGTAGTGGGGAAATCAATAGATATGTAGACAGATGGCAGAAAAGGAAGGAAGGGAACAAAAATAACCATGCCATGCAAACCAGTAAGGATTTAATGATTTGTTTTGAATTAACTAAGCCATTTACTCTGCACTGAATATGTAGAGAGAACTTTGGCAGTATCCTTTCTGAAAGCAATTCCTTCATGTCTGCCCACGTATTGTTTACCTAGAATAATATACTCTGTGTATCTATCTGTGTAAAAACAATGCTGGTGTGAGTAAGCTTCCTAATATAAATGCAATATATTTAAAAGGTCCTCTTTCCAACCACTCAATGCATGCACCAGCATGGAGTAGGCAGATTTTAAGGTGATGTGTCAGTTTCAATATGCATGGGATGGCAGGTAGAGGAGACAGGATGCTATTCTAGTTTCCTTTCCATTACTGATTCCTAGATTGGGAACTTGTGTGATCTCAAAATTGTCACTGAAGTTTTGTACAAGTTTCAGTCTGTTCAGGGTTGGCAACAGATGTGCTGAGGCCCCAACCCATGTGGAAATGTCATAGCATTTTAGATTTTGGGACAAGAGGGGGATGAACCTCTCCTCCCCCAGCCGGAGAGGCTCTTGGGTGACCTTCCCAAGCCTGGGCTGCTAGAACTGGAGTAGCGCCCGGGCGAATACCCTGAGCTTGGGATGCCCTGGCTGGAGCAACTCTGAGGCCGCTGCCGTGACTCTGGGCTGCCAGGGCTGGAGTGGATCCCGGGCAGCCATCCCCAGCCCTGCTGCTGTGGCTGAAGCAGCTTGGAGGCAGATGCTCAGTGCCCGGGCTATCCTGGCTGCAGCTGTCTGGGGCGGAAGCCCTCAGGCGAGAAAGGCTAGAGCCCACAAGGCTGCTGCTGGGAGAGAAAGCCCCCTGAACAGCAGAAGTCACTGCAGGAGGAAGCCCTGAGCTTGGCACCTGGACCTGGAGCTGAAACAGGAGCCAGGAGCTGGGGGATTGACAAGCCCAGAGCCCAGCTCCCAGGCAGCTGCAGCCATCATCTCAGCATTGCTTCTGGAAGTGGGTTTGATCTCCCCTCCAGATGTGGCCTTGCAGGGGAAAGACAACTCCTGTCCTTCTCCGGAGCACAGGGGAGGCCAGATTTCATAGGAGAGGGCTAATTTCACAGTTTGCAAAATGTTTTTTCATGGCCATGAAATTGATAGGGCCTATATATAAAAATTGCTATTCCCCTCTAATACTTTCTTTTCTGTGACAAGCCTGCCAGAAAGGGGACAAGAGCTGACTCTGAGCAATGCTGTATACAGCTGAACACAAAAACATTAACATTTGGTGGATATTTTTTTTAACTGTACCTGGTTAATGTGATTGGAAAACAAGTATCTGTATGGAAGGTGGGAAGTCTCATGAGGCAAGTGCCATCTGACTGGGCTTGCAAGTCTTAGGCTGCAGGGCTACAAAACTTCAGTGTAAATGTTTGGACATGCACATTTCTACACTCCAATTTTATAGCCTCAACTGGAGTATTGTGTCCAGTTCTGGGTGCCACATTTCAGGAAAGATGTTGACAAATTGAAGGTCTAGAAAACATGACTTATGAGATAGTTTGAAAGAATTGGGTTTAGTTTGGAAAAAAAGAAGACTGAGAGGGGACATGATAACAGTTTTCAGGTACATAAAAGGGTATTACAAGGAGGAGAAAAATGTTCTCCTTGGCCTCTGGTGATAGGACAAGAATCAGTGGGTTTAAATTGAGGCAAGGGAGGTTTAGGTTGGACATTAGAAAATCTTCCTAACTGCCAGGTTGATGAAGCACTGGAATAAATTACCTAGGGAGTTTGTTGAGATTTTTAAGAATCAGTTAGACAAACACTTGTCAGGAATGGTCTAGATGTTGCTTGGTCCTGCCATGAGTGCAGCTGACTGAACTTGATGGTCTCTCGAGTTTCCTTCCACTTCTAGTATTCTATGATTTCTATGATTTACAGCCCTTCAGTCCGAGTCCTAGTGAGATAATATGGGCTAACTGTGAGTTTTCCATTACAGTTTAGACAACCCCACAATTAGCACATTTTTAAAAAAGTACCGTAAATTAGCAAATATAACCCGCGGGTTATCCATGTTTTTTACCAACCATGCCCTGCCCCCCCGTTGGGCATACATGTCCACGTCTTGTGCAAGTTGATTTTTACTCATATTAAAAGAAGACAAGACCAACATGATAAAATCAGCCTTTTATGAATGCAGCAGAAGTCTCTGCAGGTTATGTACGTCCGCAGTGTTACAAAGTTCCTTGGTAGCTCCCTTGGGGTTCTGCACTTCTTGGTGGTTATTTGAGCACCTCAGAGACTCACGGAGCCCCCTTTGTTGCCCTGGGATTTCCCTAGAGGCAAGGGTCTCCGCTTACCGAGACGTTCTCATCACAGGCCAGTCCTTGGGGTTCAGCATTTCCTTGCTTTGCTTTGCTTTGCTTTGCTTTGCTTTGCTTTGCTTTGCTTTGCTTTGCTTTGCTTTGCTTTGCTTTGCTCTGCTCTGCTCTGCTCTCTTCTGTATGCCTTCCAAAAACTCCTCCCCCACTGTCTGGGAGGAATCCTTTTATAGGAACCCCGGAGGCCTTAATTGGCAGCAGGTGCTTAATTAACCCCAGCTGCAAGCTGCCTCCTAATTAGGCCTCTATTTTCTACCCCGGCTGCTGGGCTGTGTTCAGGTGAGGCTAATTTGGAAATAAGAAAGCATTAACTCACCTCCCAATATGGCTGCCTTCTATAAGAGTTTTGCAGTTTGTAGGCTGTGGTCTGTCACACATCCACCCCCCCACCCCCCGCTCAACACCAGGGGGTTGGGCAACTTGGGACGCCAAACAGTGCATACGGGATAGCCCATCCGCATTCCTGTGTTGGGTTCCAGCCCTGTGCTGCACCCTGAATTGGAAAGGTTGTAGGGATACGAACCACCGGGTGACCCTAGCATTCTTTTCCCTATTCCTCTGCATTCACTGCAGTGGGGCATGGTCCATTACCAATACAAAATGTCGCCAAAGAGGTAATAGCGTAGTGCCTCCATGGCCCATTTTACGGCGAGGTACTCCCTCTCAACTACCGCGTACTTGTGTTCCCTTGGGAGCAGTTTCCTGCTAAGATAAAACACTGGGGCTGTGTCTAGACTACACCTCTCTGTCGACAGAGAGATGTAGATTAGGCACGTCGAAATTGCTAATGAAGCAGGGATTTAAATATCCCATGCTTCATTAGCATAAATATGGCCGCCGCTTTTTTCCGAAATGGAGCTTTTTCGCAAAAAAATGGCTGTCTAGACATGGATCTGTCGAAAAATAAACCCTTTTTCAAAAGATCCTGTAAACCTCATTTTTTGACAGATCAGCGTCTAGACTGCTGGGGGGTTTTTCGAAAAAGCTCTGTTTTGGAAAAAAGTGGCAGCCATGTTTATGCTAATGAAGCACGGGATATTTAAATCCCTGCTTCATTAGCAATTTCAACATGCCTAATCTACATCTCTCTGTCGACAGAGAAGTGTAGTCTAGACGTACCCTAGGTGTTCTTCTTCCCCAATTGTTAGTGATAGTACTGCCCACAACCCCACATCTGATGCGCCAGTTTGTAGGATAAACTCTTTAGAGAAGTCTGGGGATATCAATACCAGGTTGCTACAGAGAGCAGTCCGTAGGTCCTCAAATGCGTTCTCTGCTGCCTCGGACCATTTAACCGGGTCATGCCCCCGGGCTTTCACCAACTCTGTCGGGGGGTCCATGTTGCAAAATGGGGAATAAATCGTTGATAATAGGCCACTACTCCTAAAAAAGCTGGAACTTGTGTCTTTCCTTTAGGCCAGGGCCACTGTTACCACCCCTTTTCCTGCCACATATCCGAGGTATTTAGCCTCCCTGAACCCCACAGCATATTTGGCTGGATTTGCTGTGGGGCCGGCCCACCTAAAGGAGTCTAAAACAGCCTCTACACTCTTCAGGTGGGTCTCCCAATCCGCTGTGTGGATGATGACGTCATCTAAGTAAGCGGCAGCATAGGTGGCATGGGGCTGCAGCCGCTTGTCCATGAGGTGCTGAAAAGTGGCTGGTACCCCATGGAGGCTGAACGGGAGGACTGTATACTGAAACAGCCCCTCTGGGGTAGCGAAGGCTGTCTTCTCCTTGGCATCCTCAGCCAATGGGATCTGCCAGTAGCCTTTTGTTAAGTCCAGGGTGGTCAGATATCGTGCTCGGCCCAGGCGGTCTACCAGCTCGTTGATGCATGGTATGGGATATGCATCGAACTGGGAGATCTCATTCAACCGTCGGAAATCGTTACAAAAACGGGTGGTGCTGTCAGGTTTCGGCACCAGTACTATGGGACTGGACCTCTGGCTATAGGATTCTTCGATGATACCCATCTTTAGCATCTTGTGTACCTCCGCACTTATCTCCTGTCTTTTAGCTGCCAGGACCCGGTAGGGCCTCATCCTTACTCGGGCTCCCAGATTGGTAATAATTTGGTGGGTGGCCTCCGATGTTTGGCCAGGCTTCTCCAAAAACACATCCCTGTTCTGGGCAATCATGTTAGAAACCTCTTTCCTTTGGGCTGGCGTTAACTCGGGGCCCACTTTCACTGATACTGAGGGTTCGGTCGGGGGATCAAGCTCCTCCCTCTGGGTAACCATACAGGCATCCCTCTCCTACCAAGGTTTCAAGAGGTTGATATGGTAGATCTGCTCTTGCTTTTGATGCCCCAGTTGATGTATCCTATAGTTTACTTCCCCAACCAGCTCAATGACTTGGTCGGGGCCCTGCCACTGGGCCAGCAATTTACTTTCACTGGTGGGCACGAGTACCATGATGCTGTCCCCAGGCTGGAATCGTCGTATCTTGGCCTGGTGATTATAACAGGCCCACTGGGCTTCTTCTGCCTCTTCCATGTGCCTCCTCACTATGGGGGTAACCCAGGCTATCTGGTCTCTCATCTGTGTCACATACTCCACAATATTTCTCCCTCCCTTCATCTCTTCCTCCCAGCCTTCTTCGGCTATATCCAGGATGCCTCAAGGGTGACGTCCATACAGCAATTCAAAGGGGGAAAACCCCGTGGATGACTGGGGCACCTCCCGGATGAGATAAGGCAGCAACATGTCCCAGTCCTTTCTGTCTCTGCTCACATCCTTCTTGATCATAGCCTTGAGGGTACGACTGAACCTCTCAACGAGGCCATTGGTCCGAAGGTGATAGACCAAGGGCTGCAAGGTTTGAACCTAGAGTAGTGTGCAGAGGTCCCTCATCAATCGGGACATGAATGGGGTGCCCTAGTCAGTTAAAATCTTCTTTAGGAGGCCCACTCGGGCAAATATTTCCACCAAGGCCTTGGCTATGCTCTTGGAGGCTGTATTCCGAAGGGGAATGGCTTTAGGGTATCGCGTAGTGTAATCCAGGACTGCCAGTATATACTTATGTTCTCAGGTTGTCCTTTCCAGGGGACCCACCAAGTCCATCGCAACCCGTTCAAACGGGACTTCAATGATTGGCACTGGCACTAGGGGGGCCCTCAGATGAGGGCGAGGGCTGTGTAGTTGGCACTCTGGGCAGGAAGTGCAGTATCGGCGAACAGTATCGGCGGCACCCCTGGCCAATAGAAACGGCGTAGGATCAGGGCCTGGGTCTTTTCCTCTCCTATGCATGCTCCGAACATGTGACTATGGGCCAGATCTAAAATCGCCTATTAGTGTTTTCGGGGTGTCAAGAGCTGGTGTATTTCCTCTTCTCGCATATGCACCACATGGTACAGGAGATCCCTCTTGAGAATAAAATAGGGGCCAGGCCCACGGGTCTTGCTTTCTACAGGTATCCCATCTACTTCAGACACCTCCTTCCTGGCATTCTCGTACCAGGGATCCTCTGCTTGGTCCCACCCAAAGATCATGCTCCCTGGACTGGCCAATTCGGGCCCTAGGGGGGGTCCCTCTGGCCCCTGCATTGCCCCTATGGTTCTGTGACTGGCACTAGCCTCCACCTCCCCTAGGATCTCTGTTACCTCTCCCATTACTGATTCAGGGTCCTCTCCATCCTGCAGGCTACCGCTTTCCCTTTGTGAGCCCCAGGGACGTCTAAATACACAGGTAACTCCTTGGGCCTGCATCATGATCCGCGTGCCCAATGCCTTGGCTGCTCTCCTCTGCCTCTTTGGCTTTCTGCCGTCCACGGGGGTGGAGAACAAATCTTGGACCATCTCTGGGAATAGTGGAGTATTTCTTCTTTGAGTTGGGGGAAAACACTTGCGTGTTCCATCGGTAAGTCGTAACAGGCTCGCTGAGCTTCTTCACAAAGGAATGGGGCAAGTATGCTGGCCCATTGTTCCTCGGGCCAGACCTCCCGCTGCGTGGTCCTCTTGAACGCAAGGAGGTAAGCCTCTACGTCATCCTCCGGTGACATCTTGAGGAGGCAAGCTGAGGCCCTCAGAGGTCTCACACCCTCACTGCCGGGCACTCGACCTGCCCACCCCCACAACTGATCAAACACTTCCCCAAGGAGGGCACAATCTGCAGCAGCCTGCTCCATTATGAGTTTGTTTGTTTCTTGCTGCACCACACGGCTTCCTGTTGGGCTGCCATAGCTTGCACCAATGCCTTCACTACATCCTCCATTTTGGTGATGAGAGGGAATTACCCGGGTAACGGGGGTGGGAGGAAGTGAAGACAAACCTCCAGATCCACACCCAAGTGCTCTCTCTCTATATTTTTTGTTGTTTTGGGGGGAGGCGGGTTTTGTTTGGTTGGTTTGTTTGGGTTTTTTTTCCTTTTTGCCACCATGCAGTAAAGACTATCCCACTCCTGAAACCAGTGTGACAAAGTCCTTTGGAAGCTCCCTGGGGATTCTGCACTTCTTGGTGGTTAATTGAGCACCTCAGGGACTCACAGAGCCTCCTTTGTTGCCCTGGGATGTCCCTAGAGACAAGGGTCCCCACTTACCGAGTCATTCTCATCACAGGCCAGTCCTTGGGGTTCAGCATTTCCTTGATCTGCTCTGCTCTCCAGCTCTCTTCCGTGTGCCTTCCAAAAACTCCTCCCCTGCTGCTTGGGAGGAATCCTTTTATAGGAACCCCGGAGGCCTTAATTGGCAGCAGGTGCTTAATTAACCCCAGCGCAAGCTGCTTCCTAATTAGGCTTCTATTTTCTACCCCCGGCTGCTGGGCTGTGTTCAGGTGAGGCTAATTTGGAAACAAGAAAGCATTAACTCACCTCCCAATATGGCTGCCTTCTGCCCAATATGGCTGAGTTTTGTAGTTTTGTCTGTCACAGCGCGTAATCTAATATTTTTTTTACACACGATAGAAAAACCACAGGTAATACATGAGTGCGTGTTATACATGGACACGGGTTATAGTCGCTAATTTACGGTAATGTCTTAGGTAGCTTCATGTGACCAAACTTATTAGTTTACAAACAGTTTTCATATTATGCAATGGGATAACCATTGGAGCATTAAAGATAAACTATTAGCCTATGTCTACACTACCAGGTTATTTTGAAATAAGTTATTTTGAAATAATAACGCCCAAAATAACTATTTCAAAATAAGCCTATTCCTCTTCACAAGCAGGAGTTATTGGTTCAAAATAACAAGGCCTTGTTATTTCGAAATAAGAGAAGTTATTTCAAAATAACTCCCCAGTGTAGATATGCCTTTACAGTGCAATTTATGCTAAGCTACTATATGTAAATTCAAGGACAGGTTAATATGAACAACCAATTTGGTTCCATCAAACCAAGAAAATATTTTCCAAATTAGGATAAAAAACTAAGTAGGAAAGGTTTTAAAAATTTCAGTTAGGGAGAGGATAGGTATGTGTTGTAAATTATAGAGGGTATCAGGCTACAGGATCACTTCATAAACCCATACCTGACTTTATCTGTAGCTGGAGTTGGGTCAGCCAGCTCTAATTAACCAGTAAACTCTTAAATGAGTCCATCCTGGAAGTCTCCTAATTTTTTTCTAAGCTCTTTCACTCACAAGAGGAAACAGTCTACTCTGCTCTATCTATTTATAACCACATGTTAGTAGAGTCTGCCCTCTTAGAAAAACCACACATCTTTCATCATCTTAGATTTTTATTACAAGTTAGGACTGGCAATCTTGAACGCAACTGTCCTTTTCATCCCCCATTGTTCTCCAATGGGCATGTTGGACCAGAATATGACTGCACCCTGATTTGGAGTTTAATGCAAGGAATCAAAGAAATCCCATGTCTCACTTTTATTACAAATCCCCTTATTTTCCTCAACTAGCCTTGAATTTAAAATAACTCACCAAAATAAATTGAAACTACCCATGTGTACAGAATTAGCTGAACGTGCATCAGTAATATCACCAAAGCTCTTTTCATCATTATATTCATCCACAACTGCTATTTCAATTACACCTTTAATAGAGTGTGGGTTGTTTATCTGATTGTGAGTAATGTAGTATAAACCGCTTAGGTTTTCCTTTAATAGCCATCTCCGATAAATCATAATTATTTTAAGATTTTTCAGATTGTGGGCTGTTCTGATGTGATTACGGTTTAGCTAATACATTGAATTGAGTAACTTTACTTCCATAAATTTAACATGAGGGTGATTTAGAATGAAATCTTCTATTTTTACACTTTGGAAAGCTCAATGATACAGACGTTTCAGGTCAAAGCTCATATTCTACAAAGAAGTCTTTGCTGAAGACAATGGGAGCTGCCTCTTGGATCTCCCTGCCATTCCTTGGGAGTATGTACCTTGGAGTGTACAGGCAGGGGAGGAGAAAAAAGGAGCAAAGAAGAAGGGAGAGAAAGAAGAAAAGGTTGAATGAAGGAGAGAATTAGGCTACGTCTAGACTGCATTGCTATTCCAAGGAACACGTCCACTATTTCAGAAAACATTTCCTCATTTTAGAAGGAATAAGGAATGCCTTGAAAGAGCACTTTTTTTCAAAATTTGGCACCATGTCGATGCACCAAATTTCAAAACAGTTTCTTTCAAAATTAAATCGAAAAAAGATATGCAATGTGAGTAGGACAAATTGCGCATCTTTTTTCGATTTAAGAGTGCAGTCTAGACATAGCCTTAGAAGAAACAGAGTAAAACTGAACAAGAAACAGATATTACAAGAGAAAGTCACATAAAAGAAAGACTGATTGAGATAAGAAAGAAAAGAGAGAGCAAGGAGAGTGTCTGAGAATCATCAGTCCATTTATCCTCTTGACAACCCTTTAATGTTGGGTACTATCTCCACCGTGCAGAGAAGGCACATCTGAATTTACAGGCTGCCCTAGGTGTATGACTTTGTCCTAGAAACATCAAGTATGAGTTGGAATCTGGATGCCAAGAGGTTTTGTCAATCTGATGGAGGTGGTCAGGGAAAGAACTGCTTTCGGGGATGTAAACCATTTACTTTCTCTCTATCCTCAAAGCATTATCTAAGTTAGCTTATAATTGTTAGGTAGAAGAAGCCATACATTTTATTTGAATTTCATTTTTTAAACTAATGTTTTATTAAAATTATTTATAATTTCACACAGAGGTCCTCAAAGATAGTGGGTCAGATCAGTGGTCCCGTCTAACCCAGTATCCTGATTTTTGATGACGATCCTGGCCAGATAGTTCAGAGGGTATGAATAGAGCATGAAAATTATTGAGCGATCTATCCTGTCATGCATTTCCAACTTCTTCCAGTCAGATTTTTAGAAACACTCAGGCTGTGTCTACATTGGCACCTTTTTCCGGAAATGCTTAAAACGGAACAGTTTTCCATTTTAAGTATTTCCGGAAAAGGAGCGTCTACATTGGTCCCGGAGTTACCGTTATAACGATGCGCTTTTCCGAAAAGCTGCCTACATTGGCGCGCGCTTTTCCGGAAAAGCAGAAGCCTGGAGTCATTTTGAAGAGGGCAAAGGCCACCAGACCTTTCCGGGCGGGCCAGAGCGCCATTCAGACACATGCTTAAAGGGGTCTCCCGACAGCCGTTGGTCTCCTGCTCCCGTGCCTTGGGACCTCTGCCAGGGACTGGCACCCTTAGCAGGTTCGGTGGTTGCCCTCTGAGTTTTGGGGACACCACCCTTTGGCCCCCAACTGCTTTTCCCTGAGTTTTGGTTTTTCTGCCCTGCTCTGTCTGCCATGGAGCCGTGGGTGGCCATTTGTCTGCTCGGGCCCCTGTTGGAGCTGTACAAGTGCCTGAAGCTCGTGCTGCAGGCCGGTGCCCTGCTGTTCATGGACCAGGAGGCAGAGATCGCATTGGACTCCCTCACCAGGGAGGCCCTGGCAACCCTGTGGCATCAGCACCCCACCGTGGTGAGGCCCGCCTGGAGTTTCGAGCAGCACCGACTGGTGGGAGCGGCTGGTCCTCGGACTATGGGACGACCAGCAATGGATCAGGAATTTCCGGATGAGAAAGCGGATCTTCCTGCAGCTGTGCACCTGGCTCACCTCGCTGCAGAGAGCCACCACCCGGCCGCGGCACCCATCCCCATCAAGAAGAGGGTCGCCATCGCGCTCTGGAAACTGGCCACACCGGACAGCTACTGCTCGGGCACAGCAGTTCGGGTGGGAAGATCAACCGCCGGAGTGATCGCCGTGGAGGTAAGTCCCAGGGGAGTAGGATGGGGAGGGTGCTGCACTCCAGGCCCAGGGACAGCCAAGACTCCAGGCTGGGTCGCCCAGGGTTTGGGCCGCCCTCCCTTGCACAGGCCCGGTGGTGGTGGGGGCCGTGGGGAGGGGGCCCTGTGTGTGTGTGTGTGTGTGTGTGTGTGTGTGTGTGTGTGTGTGTGTGAGGACAGAGGGAATCAAGGGGGCCCAAGGGAGCGCACACTCACTCCTGCCGTATGTGATGTGTTCCCTTGTGTTTCTCTGCACCCTTCTGCAGGTCGTCCACGCCATCAACGACATCCTGCTCCCGCGAATCATCCGCCTGTGCGACATGGATGATACCATGGCCGGCTTCGCTGCCCTCGGGTTCCCCAACTGCGGGGGAGCCCTGGACGCCACCCACATCCCCATCCGGCCCCGAGCATCGAGCGCCCATTTCATGAACCGCAAGGGGTACTGCTCCATTGTTCTGCAGGCCTCGTGGACCACCGGGCCGCTTCCTGACATTTACGGGCTGGTCCGCCGGGCACACGACCCGCATCCTCCGCAACTCTGGACTGTTTCGCAGGTTGGAGGCGGGCACCTACTTCCCCCGGCGGGACTTGACTGTTGGGGCTGTGCCTATGCCCATCTGCGTCGTCGCGGACGCAGCCTACCCTCTGATGCCCTGGCTAATGCGGCCTTACACGGGGCAGCCGGACCATAACCGGGCCCGGTTCAATGACCGCCTCAACCGGGCCCGAAACCCAGTGGAGCTGGCCTTTGACGCTTAAAGCCCGCTTCGCTTGTTTGCTCACCCGCCTCGAGATGGGTGAGCAGAATGCAACGAGGTACTGGCCACAGGCTGCGTGCTCCACAACATTGTGGAGCGCAGCGGGAGGCCTTCCTCCCTGCATGGATGGCAGCCGAGGCACAGACGTGGGAACAGCCCGACACAGCTGCCGTCCGCCAGGCGCGCCAGGATGCGGTGCGCATCAGAGAGGCCCTGGTGGACAAGTTTGCCCAAGCCCCGTAGTAGGGTCGCCTGGGTCTCCCCAGACTACTCCCTCCCATCGCCTACCCTTCCCCACCCTCTCCCCTTGCCTCCCCCCCAATTGTAAAGCGTCGGGTCAAAGCACATCGGCCGTCATCGTGACTGTTCGTCGGGTGCGTTGGGCGTAGTTAGGGTTTTTCTTTTTAGTTTAGGCTAGGGTTTAGGCCACCATCGCCTGTCCCGAAGAACAGCGAAGAGGATTCGGGGGTCGTGTGGAAGGCTCAAGTCAGCGTACCTGATTCCAGTCGTCTTCCGTCGAGGGATCTCCTGGCTGTTCCTCTCCCGAGGCCCGGAAGGACCAAAGGATTGAGGTGGCCAGCTTCGCCGTCATCTTCCGTCGAGGGATCTCCTGGCTGTTCCTCTCCCGAGGCCCGGAAGGACCAAAGGATTGAGGTGGCAACACTACCCAATTGTCCTCCCTGAGCCTAGACTATGTTTAATAATCTGTAGTGTGCATCTTTTAACCGTTCTTGCTTGTTTGTTAGCTATGTAAATATAGTTTGTGGTTTACATTTTACTGAAAAGTCTCAGTATTTCTTTATGCGCCACAAACCAATGACCACTTACAAAGGGCCCCCCCGGTGATAGAGTAAAGAATTTGTTGTCCACAGTTTGTAACCCTGTTAAATTTAAGTGGCTAATTGGCATCTCAAATAATTTCTTACAGTTACTAGAGTAACACAATAACCAACACAAGAATGAACTGAAAAATAGAAAACTTTTTATTTACAAGGGGGAGACCTTCAACTGGGACGGGGAGACCTTCAACTGGGACAGGGAGGGGGCAGTTACTGCAACGGGCGGCCCCTGCGAGTGCTCCTCCGGCGCTGGACCTGCACACGCTGGGCAGACCGCGTCCGGGCAGGCTGCACGGGGAGGTGGGCAGGAGCAGGGGCAGGAGATGGGGCAGGAGCAGGGGCAGAAGCTGGGGCAGGGACAGGAGCAGGGATAGGAGCAGGGGCAGGAGCAGGGGCAGGAGCTGGGATAGGAGCAGGGGCAGGAGCTGGGATAGGAGGGGGCATGGGCTGTGCTACGGGAGGGATGGCGGGGCCATGGGGTACGGCCATGCCATAATGGATGGCGTGCACAAAGTGTGCCGTAAGGATGTCCATGGAGTTGCGCATCCCTCGGCACTCTGCCAGGAAAGCACCCCAGCCCTCCTGCCGCCACTGCAGGTCCCCCTGCACCCGCTCAGCAATGGAGGCCTGGATGGCCTCCACGGCGGCGATGACATGGCGGCGGCGAAGCTGGTCCCTCTGTCGCAGCCTGTGCCTCCGGGTTGGCCAGCTGGGGTGCCGCTGCTGCCGGAGTGGAGGGTCTGGTGCTCGGTCCCGCTGCAGGGAAGAGAAGAAAGGATGGGTCAGTCAGGCAGGCCGTCCACTGTCCGCACACCTCATGCCCTCCACCCCTGAGCCCAGGTGACCCCACAGTTGTGTGGCTTGGGCCCACTCGGGTTCCCCTCCTGCCCCCATGTTGTATGTTTGCAAGGAGGACCACCCCTGGAGTAGGGTCCTCCCTCCAGTATTGTAAGCACCGGTCTGTATCCTGGCCCCGTGGAGGGCGGGAGGGTACTTGTGCTGCGTTCACCTATGGAACTCCCTGCTGGTGGAGACTGTGAAAAGCTTTGGGCTAATCACTGGTGTTTGACAGGGAGCGAGCTGCATCCCCACGCAGTGCCTGGGAGCACATCTGGCAGAGGCGGTCTGGGCTCTCAGATCCCCTCGCGTGGGATATCTCCTGGACGGAACCAGAAGAGTGACTGGGTGGGGGGGTGTCCCATTCTTGCAGCAAAACTCAGGGGCCCTTCTCCCTACCACTATCCCTCCCGCAAGCCCGGTAGCCCAGAGACATGTGTGGCCACAGTGTGGACTTCCCTCGGGGAACCAGCCAAGGCACCGGGAGCAGGTGAGGGGCTCAGTGGGGGCCACGGTCACAGGACTGTGACGCTGCGGCGTACCCAACAGCAGCTGGCTGTGCCTCACAGCCAGGCATGAGACAGTGTGCCGTTCTCCATGCTGCACCCTTGCGGAGGTGCAGGCTCTGGGCTGAGTCCCTGGGGCCCAGGCCGGTTCCAGCCGGCATCCACCCTTCCCCCTGGTCCCGCCGAATGTGTGTGAGCAGCACAGTCCCAGGCGTGCCCTGCAGCTGCCTGCCGCGGCCACGTGCCGCTCGGTCACCAGGCTGCACGTGGTTGCACGTGCTGCTTGCTGCCTAATGCTACACAGCGTGCAGCTCACGTGGCCTGAGTGACATGCTCTCCCCCTCCCCGCTCCGGGCGCCTGGCTCCCCCCCGCCCTCCGCCCTGTGAGTGCAAACTGCAAAGGCTCACCAGTGGATCCTTCCCCGGCCTCGGAGGAGCTGCTGGAGGGGGCCTGCTGGGTAGCAGCGCTGGCGTCCTCTGCCGAAGTGCCGCTGCTGTCCTCTCCCTCCCCCGCCTCGGTGGTTCGGATGACGGGGGGGCGCTGGCAGGTGTCCACGGGCACGTCCGGGCCTTGTGGGGCTGGCTGCCCAAGGATCGCATGCAGCTGGTCGTAGTGGGGGCAGGTGTCTGGTCCTGCCCCCCTGCCCTCGCTGGCCCGCATGTACCCCAGCCAGAGCTCCTTCACCTTTGCCTGGACTTGGTCAGTGTTCCGGGCAGGGTGTCCCTGGTGGGCCAGAGCCTTGGCCATGCGGCCGAAAATGTCCGCATTGCGGCACCGGGACCTGGTATCATGGAGACCCTCCTCCTCCTGCCAGAGGTCCAGGAGGGTCTCCAGCTCCCTGGGGGTCCAGGAGGGAGCCCGCCTTTTGCGGCCCCTGGGGGCCTCCTCCGCTGGCGGTGCAGGGGGCTCACCAGCTGGAGCTGCCATGGTGCGGTGAGATGGGTGGCTGGGCAGCACAGGGGCACGTGGCAGAGCTCAGGCTGCAGGGTCTGCGGCACAGTCCTGCCACGTGCGCCCAGCAGCCTCCCTACCAGGAAGTCCAGGGCTCCTACGGGGTCTCGTGCCGTCCAAAGCGCTTTTTTCCGTTTCTTCTGCTTTTCCGGAAAAGCTGTCTACACTGGCCCTTTTCCGGAAAAGCTTTTCTGGAAAAAGGACTTTTGCCTGAGTGGGAGCGGCATAGCTTTTCCGGAAAAGCGGCTGATTTTGTACAGTAAATTGTCACTGCTTTTCCAGAAAAGCAAGCGGCCAGTGTAGACAGCTCGCAGCTTATTCTGGAAAAGCGGCTGCTTTTCCGGAATAAGTGGCCCAGTGTAGACACAGCCTCAGAGTCTAGGGATGTGTCCCTTTTCCTTCTTGGCCAATAGCCATTGATGGGCCTATCCTTCATGAATGTATCTAATTCTTTTTTACACTCATTTATACTTTTGACCACAACATCAGCATCCTTGGCAAGGAGTGCCACAGGCTGAGTGTGGATCATGTAAGTGACTTAAAAAAACCCTGCCACCTATTAAATTCCATTTGGTTACTCTGGTTCTTGTGTTACCTGATGGGGTAAATAACACTTCTCTGTTTACTTTCTCCACTGCAGTCATGATTTTATAGACCTCTACCATAACCCCCTGGATCTTTCTAAGGCGACAGTTCCAGTTTTAATCTCGCCTCATAGATAGGCTGTTCCGTGCTGATTACAAACTGGTCTGGTGACTTGTTACTGTTTAATTCATCTGTTTGTTCCAAAACCTCTCCTACTGACACCTTTAATCCACAGCAGTTCCTCAGATCAGTCACTTGAAAAAAAATAACTCATAAGAACATAAGAACATAAGAACGGCCGTAGCGGGTCAGACCAAAGGTCCATCTAGCCCAGTATCCTGTCTGCCGACAGTGGCCAGCACCAGGTGCCCCAGAGGAGTGGACCGAAGACAATGATCAGCGCTTTGTCTCCTGCCATCCCTCTCCAGCCTCTGTCAAACAGAGGCCAAGGACACCATTTTATCCCTGGCTAATAGCCTTTTATGGACCTAACCTCCATGAAATTATCTAGCTTCTCTTTAAACTCTGTTATAGTCCTAGCCTTCACAGCCTCCTCTGGCAAGGAGTTCCACATGCTGACTACGCTGTGTGAAGAAGAACTTTCTTTTATTAGTTTTAAACCTGCTACCCATTAATTTCATTTGGTGTCCTCTAGTTCTTCTATTTAGGGAACTAATAAATAACTTTTCTTTATCGCCCTCTCCACACCACTCATGATTTTATACACCTCTATCATATCCCCTCAGTCTCCTCTTTTCTAAACTGAAAAGTCCCAGTCGCTTTAACCTCTCCTCATATGGGACCCGTTCCAAACCCCTAATCATTTTAGTTGCCCTTTTCTGAACCCTTTCCAAGGCCAAAATATCTTTTTTGAGGTGAGGAGACCACATCTGTACACAGTATTCAAGATGTGGGCGTACCATAGTTTTATACAGGGGCAGTAAGATATTCGGGTCTTATTTTCTATCCCTTTCTTAATAATACCTAGCATCCTATTTGCCTTTTTGACCGCGCTGCACATGTGTGGAAGTTTTCAGAGAACTGTCACGATAACTCCAAGATCTCTTTCCTGATTTGTCGTAGCCAAATTAGCCCCCATCATACTGTACGTATAGTTGGGGTTATTTTCCCAATGTGCATTACTTTACACTTATCCACATTAAATTTCATTTGCCATTTTGTTGCCCAATCACTCAGTTTGGTGAGATCTTCTTGGAGTCCCTTACAGTCTGCTTCTGTCTTGACTATCCTAAACAGTTTGGTATCATCCATAAACTTTACCACCTCACTGCTTACCCCTTTCTCCAGATCATTTATGAATAAGTTGAACAGGATTGGTCCTAGGACTGACCCTTGGGGACACCACTAGTTACCCCTCTCCTCTGAAAATTTACCATTTATTCCTACCCTTTGTTTCCTGTCTTTTAACCAGTTCTCAATCCAAGAAAGGACCTTCCCTCTTATCCCATGGCCATGTAATTTACACAAGAGCCTTTGGTGAGGACCTTGTCAAAGAGCTTTCTGGAAATCTAAGTATACTATATCTACTGGATCCCCTTGTCCGCATGTTTGTTAACCCCTTCAAAGAACTCTAATAGATTAGTAAGACAGGATTTCCTTTACAGAACCCATGTTGACTTTTGTCCAACAAATTATGTTCTTCTACATGCTTCACAATTTTATTCTTTACTATTGTTTCGACTAATTTGCCCGGTACTGAAGTTAGACTTACCGGTCTGTAATTGCCCGGATCGCCTCTAGATTTTTAAATATTTTTAAATATTTAAATTTTTAAATATTGGTGTCACGTTGGCTACCTTCCAGTCATTAGGTACGGAAGCCGATTTAAGGGATAGGTTACAAACCACAGATAATAGTTCAGCAATTTCCCATTTGAGTTCTTTTAGAACCCTTGATGAATGCCATCCGGTCCCGGAGATTTGTTAACATTAAGTTTTTCTATTTGTTCCAAAACCTCCTCTAATGACACTTCAATCCGGGACAGTTCCTCAGATTCATTACCCACAAAGGACGGTGCAGATTTGGGAATCTCAACATCCTCAGCCGTGAAGACTGAAGCAAAGAAATCATTTAGTTTCTCCGCAATGGCTTTATCGCCCTTGATTGCGCCTTTATAGTTCGATCGTCCTAGGGGACCCACAGGTTTTTTAGCAGGCTTCCTGCTTCTAATGTACTTAAAAACATTTTGTTATTTCTTTTGAGTTTTTGGCTAGCTGTTCCTCAAAATCTTTTTTTGCTTTTCTTATTACATTTTTACACTTGATTTGACAGTGTTTATGTTCCTTTCTATTTATCTCACTAGGATTGACTTCCACTTCTTAAAAGATGCCTTTTGTCCTCACTGCTTCTTTTACATGGTGGTTAAGCCACGGTGACTCTTTTTAGGTCTCTTGCTATGTTTTTTAATTTGGGGTATACATTTAAGTTGGGCCTCTATTATGGTGTCTTTAAAAGTTTCCATGCAGCTTGCAGGATTTGGCTCTAGTCACTGTGCCTTTTAATTTCTGTTTAACTAACCTCCTCATTTTTGTGTAATTCTTTGAAATTAAATGCCAGGGTGCTGGTCTGCTGAGGTGTTCTTCCCACCACAGGAATGTTGAATGTTATTATATTATGGTCACTATTCCCAAGCGGTCCTGTAACGGTTATTTCCTGACCTGATCCTCCACTCAGGACTAAATCGAGAATTGCCTCTCCCCTTGTGGGTTCCTGCACTAGCTGCTCCAAGAAGCAGTCATTTAAGCCATTGAGAAATTTTATCTCCGCTTCTCTTCCTGAGGTGACATGTATCCAGTCAATATGGGGTAATTAAAATCCCCATTATTATAGAGTTCTTTGTTTTGGTAGCCTCTCTAATCTCCCTCAGCATTTCAATGTCAGTATCCCTGTCCTGGTCAGGTGGTCGGTAATATATCCCTACTGCTAATTTCTTATTTTTGGAGCATGGAATTACTATCCATAGCGATTCTATTGAACATGTTGATTCATTTAATATTTTTATTTCATTTGATTCTACATTATCTTTCACATACAGTGCCACTCCGCCACCCACCCGGCCTGCTCTATCCTTTCGATATATTTTATATCCCGCATGATTGTGTCCTACAGATTTTCCTCATTCCACCAGGTTTCAGTGATGCCTATTATGTCAATCTCCTCATTTAATACTAGGTACTCTAGTTCACTCCATCTTATTAGTCAGACTCCTAGCATTTGTGTAGAAGCACTTTAAAAATTTGCCACTGCTTATTTGTCTGCCCTTCCCTGATGCATTGGATTCCTTTGTACGCGGTTGTTTGTCTGCTCTGGCCCATGGTTTGCCCTCTCCTCCTCCTCTCTTTCTGACTACAGCTTAGAGAATCTCTATCAATGGATTCTCCTCTAAGAGAAGTCTCCGATTTACGTGCATCTCCACACCAATCGGCTTTCCCCATCTCTCAGTTTAAAAACTGCTCTACGGCCTTTTAATGTTTAGTGCCAGCAGTCTGGTTCCACCTGGTTTAGGTGGAGCCCATCCTTCCTGTATAGGCTCCCTCTCCCAAAAGTGTCCCCAGTTCCTAATAAATCCAAACCCTCTTCCCTACACCATCGTCTCATCCACGCATTGAGATTCTGAATCTCTGCCTGCCTACCTGGCCCTGCGTGGAACTGGAAGCATTTCCGAGAACGCCACCATAGAGGTCCTGGATTTCAGTCTCTTTCCTAGCAGCCTAAATTTGGCCTCCAGGACATCTCTCCTACCCTTCCTACGTCATTGGTACCTACATGTACCACGACCACCGGCTCCTCCCCAGCACTACACATAAGTCTATCTAGATGCCTCGAGAGATCCGCAACCTTCGCACCAGGCAGGCAAGTGACCATACGGTTCTCCCGGTCATCACAAACCCAACTATCTATGTTTCTAACGATCGAATCACCCACTACTAACACCTGCCTCTTCCGAACCGGCATTCCTCCCCTCAGAGGTATCCTCAGTGCGAGAGGATACCGAACATCCTCTGGGAGGAGGGTCCCAACCACGGATGGTTTCCTCTGCTCCCATTGAATGCTCTGTTCCTTGAGACTTTCATCCTCCTTAAGAGCACTGGGGCTCTCAGACTGGAGGTGGACAGTACTACAGTGTCCCAGAAAGTCTCATCCACAAATCTCTACCTCCCTTAGCTCCTCCAGTTCAGCCACCCTGGCCTCCAAAGCCCGAACTCGGTCTCTGAGGGTCAGGAGCTCTGCAACGGGTGCACACATACGCCACCCGCCCACAGGGCAGGTAATCATACATGTTACACTCGACGCAATAAACAGGATAGCCCCCACTCTGCTGCTGGGCTTCTGTCTCCATTTTTCTAATGAACAAGTTTAAGTATAAACTGGGATTCTTTTTAAACCTCTGGAATATAGATTATGATAAGAGTTATGTTTTAAAGAAGGCCAGAAGTCACTAGTGCCCTCTAACCTCCCCCTCTAAACTCCCTCTCCAAACTCCCTGTTAGCAATTCCTGTTCGCAAGCTCAGATATGGGAATCTCCCTCACATCTTCTGCAGTGAAGTCCAATGCAAAGAGTTAATTTACATTTTCTGCAATGGCCTTGTCTTCCTTGAGTAAAAGAGTTATGTAGACTAAAATTTTTCCAGGTGTTATCAGTCCATTCTTAGGACAGTATGATTATATGCCTTTGCTATGTACCTCTGTGCTCTTATAATCTCAGCAGTAAATTTAAAAGTGAAACCAAAGTGCACTGGATGGACAACTGGATAAAGTTCTATTAGATGAATGGACCTATACATAACTGGTAGAGAAAGACATGTGATAAAACAAGGCTCCAGAATCCTTTTGGGAAACTTGCAATATTCTGGAAAACTGGTCTAGATTTTAATTCACGTATCATGCTTTTCTATAAAGTGAATGAATTAATGCCCCGGATCAAAGCACCTTGTGAATTTTGGGGACAGTTGCAAAGGGATACAGAATCCAAACTCCAAATTTCATAGCTAGCCCTTCTTTATAGGGGAGCTGAAATCCTGGATCTATGTACATATGAAACTTGAGTTTGCAGAAATTTCAGATGTGGATCTGATTCTGAAACACAGGAATGCATCTGTTGCCAAAAAACAAAAAAATGAAATGCAAGCATCTACAGTGACTGATGATTTTACTATCAAGCTATAAAATTAAATTGTAAACTGTCCTTCTTTCTTGCCCCCTCCGCCTGCACACACACCAAAAAAGAAAATTAGTATGTGCCATCATCTACTCTGGTGGTTATAATAGGGCACAATTTCTATTCAAGTTTTAATTGGGCAGAAAAAGAAATCAAATAGAGTACTTAGAATGATGGATGCCAAAGAAACGTATGGATTTTGTTCAATTTAATATATATCCAGCTGTTAATCAAATAAAAAAAAAAGACTTGGACAGATGGAAAAGCTTCATTTTTCCTATAGGGAAAGTAAACATTGTAAAATGATTGTTCTCCCATGGTTACTCTATATTCGTATTGCTACTTCTGGGTGCCACAGGTTATTGTTAAAAGAAAATTAATACAACTCCCCAGGACAACAAGGGAGGGGAGCAAAACCAAAAAAGGGGGGAGATTAAAGATTGTGTTACATTTACCTTCAAGAAAATCTCACCATAGGCATCTGTAAAATCCCTCAAGTTGTAGGCTAGTGTCTGTCCATTACATGCAGTAGTGTACCTCAGGGTTTGTTCTCTCACACACTACCCAAGCTGTTTAGTTAAAACTGAACACGAGCAAATTGACATTTTAACACACAGGTAAATGAGAGAAATCATGTTCAAGTGCAAAAATATTTGGAATCAGCTATAGTATGTGCCACTGAACAATCATTTTTGGGAAAGACAAAGACTGTATGAAACAAACTTTGAAAAACCCATTTGTGTAAGATTTCCGGAAAAACATACATTCCCATCTGAAACTTTTGTTATACCGTCTGACTTCATTAATTGAATTCCATTATTTCATAGCATGCACAGAGTGTGCTCCTTTTCTCTGCGATAGTATTGCTCAATCAGGCCCATAGGCAGGGTGGGGGGTTGCGAAGGGTGTGAACGCACCTCCCCATTGTTCCTTATGGTCTGCCATAGGGCCTATTATGGCTGGCCAGGGGAAAGCAGAGGGGGCGCGTTACCCCAGCCTCCCTCCCCTGTGCTCCAGCAAAGTGTGTGTGGGGGGGCCTCTCTTTGTTCACAGAAGGGGCATGGCTTCAGGTGGAAGAAGTGGGGCCAATGGCACCCAGCCTTGATGCTGCCAGGACCACGGCACCTCTAGTCCCAATCCTAAGAGCCCCATGGAGCCGCAGAGCATATAGTGCTACATTCTGACAGCAAATTAAAGGGGCCCAGTGCTCAGGCCACCATCTCTGCTACTTCGGCAGCAGTGGTGGCCAGACCCCTGGGCCTCCTAGAGGGCGATGAAGGAGACAGTTGCTTCAGGGCCTGCAGATTCTGTCAGCAGGCCTGCCCACACCACCAGCTGGGCCCCTCACCCTCTGCATCCCATCCCCCCTTCCCTTCCTGGACCCCCTCCTGACCCCAAACCACTGAGAGTTCACGCTCCCTTGAGCCAGCCTAGAATCCCTTCCTGTACCCATACTTCCTCCAGAGCTTGCACCATCTACACCCCAACACTGTGCCTCCCTCATCTCCAGCCTCAGCCCAGAGCCCACACCCCCAGTTGGAGCCCTCCCCTCTACATCCCAACCTCCTGTCCCAGCCCAGCGAAAGAATGAGGGAAGTGCACAACCACGACTGGAGATAGGGGATGGAGCAAGGAGGGCCAAGACATGGGAGAAGGGGCTGCACAGGGACAAGACATCGAAGAAGGAGTAAGGCAGGGGTGTTTGGTTTTGTGCAATTAGAAAGTTGACAACCCAAAGCTGGATAAGAACATTTCCATAGCCTCCCAGGCCTACCAACGACAAATAAAATCTGGAACAATTTCAGGTGTTCTTTTTTCAACATTACCAGAAGACTGAAAAAGGCCCCAGAGATTCCCAGGAAGAGAGGTGCAGTATATGGACAACCTATTCATGCCTCTTGCCATTCATCTATCTAGAATCTGAGCAGCCTCATCATACTTTTACTTCATAAATGTACTCATCTCTTACTATAGCAGAACAGTGGCTCTTCAAATTCCTTCCACTTAGGAGAAGCATAGCATTCCGAGAGCTGAAACACCCCCCCCCCTCCCCCCTCCCCCCACAAGACTGAATTTAAACTAGCGAGCAGACAAAGTCATTTTTGAATTTCAGAAACTGTATCTAAGGTTTAGAGTTGGGATCAGATGCCATGAGAGAATGCTACATTGGCTACTACATTCTGCAAAATGATGGAAAGAAACAAGACTTCAGACAGAGCCAGTGGAACTGTGAAAATGGCCAAAAAAGGTGATTGGAATGTTTGGGACTTGTGGGAGAAGTAGAACTTTATAAATGTAAGCAGGGTCAGGATAAGCTCTACCCTGACACCTGTTAGTGAACTGTGGCAAGTCAGGGTCAGGATAAGCCCTACCCTGACATCTGGGGGTGAACTGTGGCAAGTGATGCAAAAGACTTCAGGGCTGATTCATTTGCATAGGCACGCCCACCCTGCCTACTATGTGCTCTCAGCAGCCAAATGGTCACTTTGGCCACTGTGGGATCTCAAGTTTCTCTGTTATTGAGGCAGGGGGGATAAAGTGTTGTTACCCTGATTATGTGAATCAAATAGTGGAACTGTTTCGCCATAAACTAAGTAGCACTTGCTAGACAAGGGGCATGGGTTCCAAACCCAGTCAGACTGAGAGAGGCTGGGGACAGGTCTTTGTACTTGGTGGTAGGGGGTCCTGTCTGAGGGCCCAAAACATGCTGATTGCACCTCTGCCTCTCTTGCTGGCTTCACTGTGGGCTAATGGTGCACTTGCACTGAGGCTCTTCTATTGTGAGCAGAACTTACTGAAGAGCTGAAATCACTGTGTACTAAGGGGAGCCTGGTGCTATACTGCTGAAGAGCTGAAATCTACTGTGAGCTGAAATCACTGTTGCTGAGCTACTAGCAGAGCAGATCGTGGGATGACTAGCAGAGCAGTTTGCGGGGGTGACTAGTGGATGCAGGCGAGCGGGTGGCGGGGATGACCGATGGGCGGCTAGTGGAGCAGCTGCGGGACCTACCAGCTGGTGGCCGGGAAGCGTGGACCAAGGCGGGCTGGCGGAGCAGACACTGCTCTGTGGAACGCCTGGAGCGGCTCACAGGACAGCAGGTGGAGTGTGGCGGAGTGATTTGCATCAACAGCGGCAGCAGAAACCTACGGAGAGGTGGAGCTGCTGGTGGACCGCGTAAGGTGTATCAACCCCTGCCCCCTCCATTGCACCCAGGTTGGGATGGTAAAACCCTGCCGGGTGAACTTTTGAACCCTGGGGCAGCACTGACCCGGGGCAGAGACTTTTGGGGTGTCGGACTTTGGGACTTTGGGTGATTTTTGGGGTGTTGGACTTTTGGGGACCTTGGGTGATTTGTGGCTGGGGGGTGGGTCTTTGCTCATGTCTGGTTTATGAATCTGAGTTGTGGTGTTTTCCCACTTCAATGCTGATGTTGGTTACCTTGTGTTATTAAAGATTTGCTGCTATACCAAGGCTCTGTGCTTGCGAGAGGGGAAGAATTGCCTCTTTGAGGCACCCAGGGGTGTGCGTAAGATTTCCCAGGTCACTGGGTGGGGGCTCGAGCCGGCGTTGTATTATGTTGTTGGGAGGAGACCCCTAGATATTGAACCCGGCCCTTGCTGCAATTAACTTGTCCTGGCAGAAGGGTTACATAAAAACAAAAAGTGAAATAAATTATTCTAGAACTCACTCTTGTTGAGGCCAACATACCTAGCTGCCTACTTTAGTAGGATCAGGGAAAAGACAGATTATGCCATTAAAGTACAAAGCTGTACTAAGGGCAGCAAACAGTTATTCAGAGCCATTCGTTATAAATAGGTAGCATGCTTGTTTTACCAAAACTCATAGGAGGTCATCCTCTAGCTAGCTGGTAACTTCTTTCCTTCCCTCCATTTTAGCGGGGACTTCAAGTTTGCCTGACCTCTGAGGAAGCAATACCCTTTTGTTTCTGACCTCCATTCCCTCTGTCTTGCTCATCAATGCAATCTGACCCCAGGAACTCCAGAATTTAGTAACAAGAATGAAAAGATATTGAAAGGAAACAGAAAATATAATACACACCTATAAAAGAAACACAGAGTATTGTTATTGGAGAAATTCTGGTTAAGAGTAATGTTCTAAAATAAATAGTAATAATAATAAGAGCAAGGAGGGAAATAATATACTAGACTCAGAGGCATTGCACTGTTCAGACTTAATAGTATGAAACTTAGTATTTCTGTATTACTATGGGAATGCAAAGTGTGGCAGATTTAAATATATGCAGCATCATCTGAAATTATAATCTCATTTCAGAAACATTCAGTAAACGGGTAGTAAACATGAGCATGGTTGTCACTTTTGACTTGCTGGTGTCCTATGCACTTCATATTGATCTGCACAATACAGTCATCTCCTTTTTATCAATGCATTTATATTCAAACTCGCCAGTCATCTTGTCAGGTGCAAATGCCACTTTAATATACAAAGAAATTGACATACAATTGGGATAGAGGCGGAAGAATGAATACATGAATAAGTTTTTCTAAATTCAGAATCCCTGTTGAGTACAATGCACATTTACTATGAGAAGTCATGTTTTCTGAAGTAAAAGATAGATATTTTCCATTTAATAGAAAGTTACACCATACTTAATCTGCTTTTAGAAAACCACCAACAACGAAAGTACAGTAACTCTTTGAATAGTAAATAGTTTCAGCTACACAGTTTACAGGTAAAATACATTTGACATAGGCTAGAAGTTAGTTATAAGAGCAAAACTCCTTTTTTTTTAATGCATAGAGCATGCATTTTTGAAAGCATAGCAATAAAAAAACTCAAGAGCATAATGACACCAACTCAGAGGGCATTTTGTTTTCTGATGACTTACAGCAATAATTAATCCAACTTGCTTCCACTGCTTCTTTTATCTTTGCTGAAGAGTTGGATGAGCTCTTTAAAAACAATTATCCAAATGTAAGATACAACTCATTTTACTCACAAATTTAACATTTGCAGGGACTATTATCCCTACTAAACGTTTCTAGTCAAGTTTTTTATCACTGAGTCTAATTAATGTATGTCAGACTTCTGGACCATAAAAGCAGAAAGATCAACCTGTTGATCTGGTACCTTGAAAGAACTAGAAGATTTGGGGTGAAATTTAAAGCATAACAACATTTAAAAAGTTGGACACTAATGCACAGTGAGCAACAATGTCCATTAAAAGCAACAGAATTTGGAAGGATGCCACAAAATGAGTACCAGGAGTAGCATCAACAATCCAGGAGTGATCATTAATCAAATGATAGGAGTCCATACTTCTAGGAACTATGCTCAAAAGGAGTTCAGCAACTACTTCCCTGGTTTGGGACCAGTGTGATATACAAAACTCCCACTGAATCCCTGCTGGTGCCTAAACTTGCTTGGTACCTCTGTTTTTGCATTAAAAAATTCCTTAGGCACCTATGTTTCCTTTCATCAGCGGTGCTGATTTCCTGTGGGTATCAACTTCCCTATACTTCCTCTTACGAGCAAATCATGAGCCAGGAAAAGCAAACATTTTGTTGTTTGAAAGGCCTGATCTAGTATGTGTACTCAGAGGCTACCTACTGGATCAACCCCCCATAGACAGGTTAACACAAAACAAACAGGAAGAAAGGTAGTGAAAAGCTCCCCTCAAAGTTTTTAGTGTAGTGGTTAAAGTACTTATCTGGGAGGCGGGAAATCCCCAGTTTGAGTCCCCACTCCACATAAGGTGTAAAAGCAATTTGAACAGGGATCTGCAGTCTTTCAAGTGAATACTCTAACAACTAGGCTATTCTGATGTGCAGAGAGTCCCCCAGTATCTCCTAGTGAAGCTGCTCCACTGTGGATTAGTGAATTCTCGAAAAGGGAAGTGGATCCAAGGTCTTCCACATCCTGGCTATGTATTCTAACCACCAGTCTATAGTCAGTCACTCACTCTTGTGTTTCCTCTGGCCCAAATGACAGAGAGTGGACAAGAGAGATCTCAAGATGTAGGTCTGCAAATCCCAAATATGATTCTATGTGGACCAAGTAACAGTACAAATAACATGTAATACAAGGACTAATAACTCTGCTACTAGTAGTCCTTGTGTTGCAGGCTATCCACTTAGCAGAGAAACGGCTTGAATGTAACCACAGAAAAAAAAACCCAAAGACTTCCGCAAAAGGTCCTTATGAAGTACTCCTGATATCTTGATCAATACCACTAGCAGAACTTCTGCTAGGAAGACAACTTGAAATAATTTTGAAAACAGAATGCCAAAATACAAAAACTGGGCAGCAGCAAAATGTCAATGTTCAGCACAGAACAGAAGCACTATCTTCACAGGCATGACTACCTGCCCTTTCCAAGTTACTCTTTGTGGCCAGTCTTCAGTCATGTCCAGTAAAATATATAATTTAAAATATAATAATAATCCAAATAGTTAAGTATTTATTAAATAAGTTAAAACCTTCTTATATGAAAGGACAGGTGAAAATGTAGTCATGGATACAGAGGTACTAACAACCAATAATCCATGATAAAAAAGATAAAAAAATATGGAGAAATATGTACAATATAAATATAATAGAATACTCCTAATGGAGCTCTGGGATTACTATTTGTCACTGAACATAGCCATCATGTCGGTAGTTGCATACAACACAAATCTAGACAAGGTTTCCTTAAAATTCTTTCTACTCTCAATTCCAAGGAGCCTTAAAATTCATCATTACCGTGGCTTCATTTGCCTTGAGCCCCAATTACGAGGCCAAAAAAGTGGACATTTCTACTCCCACTTAGTTCTTTAATATCCTTCTTCTAATCAGAGTAATCGGCCACCTTTTTCCTGTGGGCCTTCTCCAAACTATCAGAATTGTCTTCCCATCAAATGGTAACAATCACCATCATTGCCGTTTCCTCCCTAACAAAAACTATATCGGTCTTTCACAAATAACCATATTTATTCTTAAATATGGTTTCACTATTGCTTTCCATCCTAACTTACCTATTTTATCAATAACTACAGTGACTACCTTATTATGTCTTTTTATCCATGCATCTTTCATTTTAAAACATTGCCCAGATACATGCAGGATTGTTTCTTTAACCTTCCCAAACCATCCACACATAGCCTGCATTTCATTTCTCACTCTAGCTAGTGTCTCTTCGGTAGGAGAAACTTTAGGTCTTAATTGTAGTGCAGTGATAAACGAAGAGAACTTAATCAGACACTTTCTAATAAAAAAGGAATTACTAATCGGGTCATTTTTTAAAAATACTTAATCCCAATTCTCTGGCATTTTAAAGTGTACCACCTTTGTAATTCCATCTCCCTCCTGAGTACAAGGTAACCACACTATACATTATAATCTTTTCAACTAAATTTTCCCCTGCATATATATATATATGATAAATCTGTCCAATCATCTTGTGAAACAATATGCCTTTCCACTTCTGAATTAGCATATTTGGGATTTCAACAATAATTGTGCACTGAGGAAGATGTAAAATCTTAACTTTCCTCACTATAACACCCAAACCATCTAAAACATAAAAAGGAGGCTCAATTAAAAGCAAATTATAAAAAAGCCTGGATAAAATATATGTTTATAAAATCATCAATTTTGGGGCAGATTTCAAAAGTGCTTCACATAGTTCATTACATGATTCAGTCAATTTCCCCTTTAGTGATATATCACCAGCCCCGTCCAGGGGTCTATCTTTGTACCCAAATATTTTTCAAACAGTCCTGGTTGCACATAGTCTATCTTCTCTTTACCCAATTTCCAATTATCCTTAGGATTAACCACTTGTGTCGTACATTTATGTGGAATCCCTTTGTTTTCCTAACATTTACTTTCAAACTAGTATTCCTGAAGAAACAGTCTAAAATCTCGGGGTTCCTAATCATCCCTTGATGCATCCGACTTAAAATGGCCACATCATCAGTAAAAGCCAAGGCCACAATAGTTTCCCTTGAACACTGAACCCCAATCCCTCAGTCTCCAACTTAACCAGCAAAGAACCAATAGCTATATTAAATAATATTGGAGATAAGTGGTCTCCTTGCTTGACCCCACTTCTTATGTTAATGGACTCAGTGCACTTACCACCCACCCACACCCTAGTGACATAATTACAATAAAGATTTTTAACAATATCTATTATTTCCTCATTAATTTTCTCATTTCCTCATTCCTTTTTGTTACAATTTTTGTGTATAGCCTCACTCAAACAGAATCAATTGTTAATGGCCTCCAGGAGGATTATTTCAGCCAATTCTTTGAACTGAGAGCAGGGAACTAATCTTTGCTCAAAAGCACCCAGACATTTGGACCCAAGCAGAAATATGATTCTACCTACTGGAGACTCCAAGGGGACCTCTCTGAAAGGATCAAGTTCATCTTCAATATGTCCCAGCATAATGAAGAGAGGATATGGAACCTGCACGTATCCTTTAAACAGGGTGACCAAATTTCCCAAGGTAAAAATGAGGCACCATGCAGGGCTGGTCCAAGGTCCCCCAGCCCCATGGGGCTAGCCCCAGCCGCTAACTCAAGGCCTCCTATCCCATCTATAAAGTAGCGAGTCCCCTCCCCATGAAAATACGCACAGAAACTCAACAGAAGCAAGAATACAGTCTACAAGATTGATCAGTCCCCTTCCCTCCCAACAGACTTGGTTATCAGAATACTCCTCAGGACAATTTAAATGTAATTGATAACAGGACATAGTAAATGCTTTTAAGAAGCTGGAGGTTTATTTCAAACACTTTGCATATACACTGAATTAAAATGAAAGTTTTAATCTTTTATTTTAAAGAAAGGGAGCTGCAATGTTGCTATGGAGTTCCTAGTCCTCCACTTACCTTGGAGGACCATGATGTGTTGCAATGGGGATCTTAATAAACATGGGATTACCCTAATTATTTAGGCATTTTGTGTTTGTTCTCATGTGGCAAGCACTAATATCTCAATTCAGAGAAGCAGGTGCTTAAATTGTTTGCTGAAATGTGACCTGTATTATTTAGCACAGGTATTTCTTTAATTAGGACACTGGGAATACTGACTGGTCAATGGCCTTCTGTTGCCGGCAAGAGTGAGTCTCAGGTCTGACACTGGGTTCTCAAAGTACAAAAAAAGCTACACAGGTATCTGTCAAACACAAGCATTTTATTTCCTAACAGCTATGAGCTGTGCCCCTTAACTAAAAGAACAACATGATAGGAAAAGCGGTATTTCTTACATCCCTTCTGCTAGCTGGGGAACCCATTTTGGCTGTGGATGAAGTGGGAGACTGTCTCAGCTTCCGAGGCACTGGTACCCAAAGCCCATCGGTGAGGTCCGAATTGCTTGTGCTCTGGTACAGCTTTAAATACTGTGTCTCTACCTTGCTTGTGGCAGTTTGGAAATTTCCGGGGGTTACTCATTGCTTGTTACAGTATGGCTCAGCTGTACTGCTTGTCCTTTGACTTTGTTTACATGATCAGTACATTTAGGTAAACAAGATTGTTATGTTCCTGCCCTTATCTACAATTCACTCTTGCTACAATGGCGTATGTTCCTAGAGGCTTGCTTCTGTCTCATCAGTAGTAGTAGGGAAAGGTGGGGAGGGGAATGGGAAAAGGGGGAGAATGCAGGCCTCACCACCCCTATACTTCACACGTACAGAGTTCTTCCGCAATTGACCCCTACACCTTCTGACTTAAATTGTATTCTATTAATCCACATAGACTACAACTGAAAAAGTATTTTGAATTGAGGTAAGTATATCTGTTTTTAAAATGGAATTCTCTCCTCTGACCCAACTCAAAAAAAAAAAATGCAGATGCAGTTTCTCTGCACAAAGAATTTCTCAAGTTGTTCACATGCCTTATTTCAAATCATCTGCTCTTCAGTTTTTACTTATGTGAACTCTGTTCTGTGTCAAAGCCTATTAATTTTAGATTAAATGATTTAAGTATAAAATAGAACTACATATTCCATCTATAAATTTCTATTATATATAAAAAAGAAAGTTTTCTTACACTGATCCAACATCTATTGTTTTTCATAACTTTGTTGGATGACAAGCTGCTGCTGCTATTAGATTCTGCATGCACGTATGCTACAGAATCTACAGTCTATAGAGGCATACTTTCAAGGATAAAAGTGATGTATGAAGCTGCAAAGTAATGTTTGTTCTTATGAGACCAGAGGAAGCAGACATGCTTTTGTCCTGCACAATGATTACTGTGACTGCTCACTGCATGCCACACGATAGCAACACCCATGGGCATTAACATTAAGCTATTTATTCAGTCCTAGGTATATGTCACCCAAGCCACGAGGCAACAAAATCATCTTCAGACATGTAGAGATCTGCAGACAATTGGCAGAAAGATGAACAGATAAGGTCTGTGCACATTTGTCCGCCCGTTAAGTTTTACAAGCTGTATGCTAAAGTTTCTGTTTTATGCACTATATAAGCAACTCTTAATCTTTTCAGTATATTTGTATTTTTATTTCTTTATCCTCTTAGAATAGATAGCTGGAAAAAAGAATCCTCTGCATAAAAACATACAGGCTGTGTCTAGACTGGCCAGTTTTTCCGGAAAATCAGCCTCTTTTCTGGAAAAACTTGCCAGCTGTCTACACCGGCCGCTTGAATTTCCGCAAAAGCACTGACTTCCTACTGTAAGAAATCAGTGTTTCTTGCGGAAATTCTATTCTGCTCCCGTTCAGGCAAAAGTCCCTTTTGCACAAAGCCTTTGAGCAAAAGGGCCAGTGTAGACAGCTCAGATTTGTTTTCCGCAAAAAAGCCCCGATCGCGAAAATGGTGATCGCTTTTTTGTTCGTCTAGATTGCGACGCTTTTCCGCAAAAAGTGCTTTTGAAAGCGCCCGTACAATCTAGACGCTCTGTTCAAAAATGCTTTAACGGAAAACTTTTCCGTTAAAAGCATTTCCGGAAAATCATGCCAATCTAGACGCAGCCACAGTGATTTCTTTTTGAAGTACTGTGTTACATACTTGCAATAAACACAATACTTAAAACATAAATTACTCATTTTCTCTCACCTGATAGAAAGAGAAAATGTTTCCAATACGAGCTACACTATGGTCTCCACAAGCATAGCTACAGTTATTTAGATGAAGAATTAGAGAAAAATTAGAACTGAACTTCTAAAGACAGTAAGGCTACGTCTAGACTACAAGCCTCTTTCGAAAGAGAGCATCTAGACTACAAGCAGATTTTTTGAAAAAGCGAGCTGCGTTTTCGAAAGAGAGTCTAGACGCTCTTTCAAAAAAGCACAATTTGCATTCAATAGTGCCTTTTTTCAAAAGAGTACTTTAGAAAAAAGGTGTTATTCCTCGTAAAATGAGGTGTACCGCGATCGAAAAAACTGCTGCGTTCTTTCCATTTACTTTTGAAAGAATGAGGCTGCAGTCTAGATGCGGTGAAGTTTTTTCGCAAAAAGGCTACTTTTTTCGAAAAAACCCTGTAGTCTACACACACCCTAAATGAGAATAGGAGACATATGAGACCAAGTGGACTAAAAATGAAAACTCTGCCTTAATAAAAGCATAATTCAATTTTATTTTCATGGGCTTTTGAAACTGTCATTAAAATTTTTGACTGGACAGATAGTAGTGCACCAATCACAGATATTTCATCCAAATAATCAATGCAGAAACCTAACAGTTAGTGCACATGGAATGAGCAAGCCAAAGAACTGAATTATCTTTTCTTCTTACTTTGTTTCCTCATATATATTATATTGGAGCACTTTTCCCTTCACTCTCTCCCCTGGTTCTTGTCAGAGACAAAAAGCAGAAGACCAGAATTCCAAAGTGCAGACAATGTGACGTATATTGGGGTTAGTTTGCCAGCCAATGTATTTCAAAGCCTGTCACACCATTTGGGAGTATCTCAATATGCTGATAGAGTCTGTTTCCCAGTGTTCCATTCCCAGCTCTGATGTTACGGAGCATTTACCTCATCTCCCCCTCGGCAGTCCTGAGGCCAGAGAGTGTTTACTCCATGGCCCCTTTGCCAGTTCTAACACCACAGAGCTTTGTCTGTGTCCCTGTTCCCACTCCCCTTAGCAGAAATGGGGAGAAATTCCTTTCCCCTATTTCTTATTTAACCTCAATTTATATAGTAAAGTTTGAGTTCTGCTCAACTATCCCCTAGCCAATCATTTTACTGAAATTTTACAGTCCTTGCATATTGTAACATCATTTTCTGACCAATCATATCCCGCTACCTTCCTTATTTACCCCCAGCAAAATTATTTACCCAGTAGACAGAAACAATTAAAGAACCAGAGACCATACATATTAACAACAGAAAAGTGGGGATCATAAAGAAAAAATAATAAATAAATGAGAGGTTTCACAACCACAACTATTGATAATTGAGTTCTTACGAGAACAGACAGAAAGCTGTCAAGCTAATTTTTATTTAAACATTCTGGAAGCCTTCCTTTATCTCAGCAGTGGGCAACAACTGGAGGTGGTTCACCAGGGTTAGCTTCTGGCAGGCTTCTGCTGCTATATTTACCTGTGCCTCCACAGGTACAGCCACTTGAAGCTCTCACTGGCCTTGGATTCCCATTTCCAAACAATAGGAGCTGCGGGAAGCAGTGTCTGGTCAGCAGCTCCCATTGGTCAGGCACAGTGATCTGTGGCCAACAGGAGCTTCAAGTGGTCATACCTGTGGAAGCACAGGTAAATAAAGCAGCAGCAGCCCACCAGGGACTAAGCCTGGTGAACCAACTCTAGCTAATTTCCCACCCCAGCTTTATCTGGAGGTGTTAGATTGGATAGTCTTCCTAACAGCCTAATATTACCTTATTTCAATGTCACAATGTGACCGTATACTTCTCAGTTTATGACTGCTCCCCTCCCCTCCCCCCCGCCCCGCTTAGCCAAAAAAATAAGCCCTTAGCCAAAGAACAAGACCTCAGACTGTCACAGTTAGAGAAGGCACATATACAGGAAGACTTGTGATTTTGATTCTTTGTTTTATACTTCCACAACTAGCTATCTGATGAGAAAACACCTAAATTCTTAAAGTATAGACTTTTACAAGCAGACCTGAATATCTATATTCTAACATATTATATAAATAGCCTCACTGTGTTTCCATTCAGATGTTAAGTTATCACCAATTGCTCTCTACAGTACATAAAATATTTTTGCCAAGAAACATCATTTCTCTGTTATTTTGTGTTCCTGTCTCATCACTTAGTCGACCTGGAGGCTAATACACCAAATGTCACAACCTACTGTTTCTGTGGAATGGGATGCGTGCTATAAATATTGCTCTGACAAAGATGATACTTGTATGTGCCTAAAGGATTTTATTTACCACCCATGTGTGTTTTATTTCTGTGAATTAGAATCAGAACTGGATAGGATTTAAGTGAAGCCAGAAGCCATATTGAGCTTTTGGTTTTTTGATATATAAACCTGGGCATTTGTATGCTCATAGTGTTTCTATGGTTTTTTTTTTAAAGGAATGTTTTCTTGAGAAAAATAGTAATGCATCTTATGATATAATATGATCTCTTCACAGAAACTCTCCATTGAGCACAAGTACAATCTGTAAAGTCAGCACAGTTTAGACTTAGTCCAAATCATTTGATGTGACTCTAATTAGTTTTAGTCCGAAGCAGAAAGACCAGGGTAAAAAAAAATGTTTTTCATATGTTCAAGGACAGCGGTTGTGCCTCAAGAAAAGTTAGCTGCATTCCGAACACAACCAAATGTTTTCTTTGAACTATTTGTTTTAATTTCAGGTTTTTTCAGCTTGTTTTGTACAAAACAGGAGAATTCAGAAAACTTACTATTCTGCTGGTTTGTTTGGAAAAATATGAAAGAATGAATACACTTTGAAATCTACCAAAATTGTATGAGACACATCCAGTTTCTTAAATATGAATTTTAAATGTGACGGTGTCCAGAACACTCGAATGACAACAATATAACAGCTTACTTAGTTGTAAAAGTATTTTGAAATCTTGTTGTAGAACCATACGCGTTTACTAGCGTTATTTCAAAATAACAATGCAAGCATCTACACAGCCATTCCATTATTTTGAAATAATTTCGAAATAATGGACCGCTTATACCGGAATCTGTAAACCTCATTCTGCGACGAATAATGCCTATTCCAAAATAGCTATTTTGAAATAAGGCATGTGTAGACGCTCCACTTCTGCTATTTTGAAATAGCCCCCACCAGGGCCATTCTAAGTTATTCCTCTCTAGTGCCTCCTTGGGTTCTAAATCGAGATAGGCTTCACTAATGTAGATGTGCTGCCTCAGACTAATTTTGAGGCTTCCTTGCAGTGCAGATGTGCTATCTTGAAATAAGCTATTTTGGAATAACTATTCCAGAATAGTTTATTTCAAAATAAGTGTGTAGTGTAGACCTAGCCTATGAGTCAGTTTTGTTTCTAATGATACTTTTGTCCTAAACTCACAAGTTATAATTTATTTGCATTATGTTACGCTTGATATAGTTTTAGGTAGAGTATTACAGTTTCTGTCTTGTAAACTAACCTATAAGGGGGGAACTAATCCAAATTACAGGTGTCCCAAACAGGAGAGAAATATGGAAGACTGCTACACTGAGAGAGATTTATTTGGATGGGCATAATCAAATTAGAAACAAAATCATCAAAAGATATAGTGACAATGCAGCCAGCGTCCAGAGTGGTTTTAGAATTCATATTCCAAGGCATCATGTCAAGGAGCAAGAAAACATAGGCCATAGCCACTTACGGATGTTGCAGCGGGTGTGTGGCAAAAGGAGCGGTTAGCTCCAGACCCTCCATTTGAAAGGACCCCCAAACTGAGGAGCAGCTGAGGAAAATCTGAGTCAATGGTGTTGTGACCTGGTGAAAATCTGAATGGCCTTGCAATCTGGTGAGCCAAGTTCCAATGCCTGGAGCAGGGAGCCAGGCCCAACCCCATGGACAAGAATTGCTACCGCAGGCTCTCTCAGTGCCCTAGACCTCCTCTCAATGATTTTATTATGGTAGGGTACGTATCCATTTCAGATTTTACCCCAGGCACCAAAACATTTCTTCAGCAGCCCTTCTGTTGGCATGACTGAATCTGGATCAAATCTGGGGCACTTTGGAAGAAGAAAGTTAAATTAAGAGACAGAAAACTAGTGGAGGTTTCTTCCTAAACTGGCCCTCAAACCACAAGGAACCCCAGGATTCATGAAAATCCATGAGATCTGAGGGGTATGTGTCTTCATGTCAACCCAGTGTTTTGGCTCTTCATGCCCTGAGATAGTGAGGCTGGAAGAATTCTGACTACATCCTCCCAGGAAAGTATCATGGTTTAATATCACTGAAAGAGCCCTATGGAAGGACCTATATATAGTGTAGTTATCTATTAAAAGCGTCTTCCTGGCCTAATCCAGTTCTCATTGGACAGGGATTAAGCCTGGTGTGGGGCACCTTTCCACATCTGCAAAGCAAAATAGATTCAGCACAATCTATTTTTACTTAAAAAAAGAGTTCTTTGATTTGTTTTCCCTGGAACATATCAAGGAATGCTGAGATGTCAAATGCTAGCATACATAAACATTATTCATTACAATGCATTGTCTCCCAACTGGGCAGCTCCGCACTTCCAATGGTCACCTAATTAATGGATGTCTAATAAACCCATCTGCAAATTTACCATGCAATACTTTTGCAAAACTAATTTGAGCTTGCCACTGCAGAAATGATGCAGTACTGTGGGGTACAATTAACCATACAGAGGCATACCTGATCTTAGAAGCCTTAGGGGTAATCGATAATGAGTTTTCTTTCTGAGAACGTTATGTAGTTATAAGTGCAGAATGATAGGCTTGAATTACTTAAGTTTTGATTACCCTTTCCTATTAGGATACAAGCTCTCAGCAAATATGGAGCTAGACAAAGTTTTATTACACAATAAAATTACTAACCAGTTCAAGAATTAAAATCTGAGTGCCTAAACCATAAAGCAGAGCCTTGTCTGTATAAAAGTTTAATAAGTACAATATTAATAAAACAACATGTGAAACCAATGATACATATTTTTGTCATTCCTTCCTATATACAAGAATACTATTTGATGTTATGAGACTTGAAATAGGCAAAAACGAAGTGATCTGATTGGCCAATAAGTATTCCGAGCTGTGATTCCACAGCTGTGATTCACAGGTTGGAATTTATGAGTCTCATCACTTAATTAACAAGGAATGCAAGAACTGTGACTGCAATCAGCATAATTCATGGAGTCTTGGAATTTATAAGCCTCAGTTAGCAAGGTAAGCAGGAGAACAAGATCTGACTGGCTAAAAAAAGAATCTCAGCAACACTGAGTGTAATTGAGCTCCATTATCTAAATTCAGAACATGTCAATAAGTGTATAAATGTTTTATAAATATAGCACTTGACAGATACAGTAAGATATACAGGTGTTTTGTATTGATTCATACATAAAGTATTGCAGAATTAGAGCTAGATAAACCCTATCAGCTCATCTTGGCCAGCCTCCTTCCAATGTAGGCTTCCCTACCACCACAGAGCTTTTGCTAGTGATTTGTCTGGTCTAATTTTGAGACCCAAGTAATAGGACTTCCTCCACTTGGGAGACTGTCCAATAATCTATGGATCTCACTTCCAGGAAGTTTTCCTAATAGTCTCCCTAAATTTTACTGTATTTAACAGCTCTTGTACCACCCCCAAATAACTCCTCTTTCCAGATTACATCCTTCAGCTACTTGTTAGCATATTCCAATCGAATACATATAGTACTATCCTTCCAGATACTTCAAGCTATGCTATTTTATTTAAAGGTACACAGACAAGTCATAGGAAGGAGGGAGAAAAAAGAAATCTGAGGACTGTCTTGAAAAGTTCCTCCCCAGTCATTCTCTTGGAGGAACGAAGTTCCTATTCAGCAGACTAGGACACATATATCCCCAGTGACACATGGGAGGTCAAAATTGGCTCCTGGCATTACCAGCTTTCCTACTAGCACAGCACCATAGAAACTGTAGCGTGTTTATAAAGGAGCAAATACAATTTGGGATGGCAGCAAGATGCCATTCATGCATGCTTTCAGCCTTAACGCGTCTTTAAAAAAGATGCGTGTTTGTGAATATAAGAACAATTTAATGTCAAACACAATGCAACTATGGAAATCCCATTAAATGTGCAGCTATTTATTATTCAATACTACAAAAGAGAAACTGTTTTTAATTAAAACCCAGGGGGTTCCTTTGGCTAGACTATAAGTGAGAAAATCTTGGAAAACTAATTTCATACCATTTTAATTTAAGAAGCCCATAATATTACAATTTCAGTGAAAAGCTAACAAAGTGTGTAAATCAAGTATTGTGCCCAATTACAAACTATATTATTCTTACCATTAAAAAGCTTAAAACAGTTTAAGATCACATTCAGATTCATAAACACATAACAGCCAGGAAGTTGTAAATTAAGTCTCTCTGCCCCTCTTTCCCTCCTCCCTCCATCCCACCCTCTCCACTCCCTCCCAAACATCAGGGTGCCTATATTCTTCATGACAAAGGTGCTCTCTCAGAGAAAGAAAAACACCCACAAAATTCTCAGTTTTGGCAAAGAAAAATTTGTATGTACATGCAAACAAGAAGAAAACCCCCTTAAATTGTTAGTTAAAAGAGAGATGCCATTTTGTCTTCAACTCTTACAAACAGTACATATATCCCTATAGAAAATGGGGATTTTGTTCTCAGATGACATTTTACCATGAACATGTAGGACCAGAAACAAAGTATTACCTGGGATCAAGTTTTTAAGTACTGTTTGTTCTCATCATGTCTCAGATTTTTAGTGGCTTGGCACTTCCAGACTATGGGATGAACAAAGGGACTGTGTGATTTAATTCATCCTCATCTGCCACTCCCTGCTTTGTGCCCTCCCCAAAGGCCAATTACTAATTAACCAATAGCAAGTAACTGGGCTTTGTGTTGGCAAATTTCAGAATTACATCACAGCCCTTCTGCATTCACTATCTTTGTCAAACATTTGCTACAATGACTGTTGAAGAGCCTACCTCTCTCTCCTTGGCACTAGGGTTGCCAGATGGTTTCAACAAAAATATCGGACACACTTGACATTACATCACAATCTACATTACTTCTTATTTAGAAAACACTGGACATTTATATTTTCTCATTTATATTTTCTCAATTTGTTTCCCAACCAGAAAGCTCAAATACTGGACTATCCGGTTCAAAACCGGACACCTGGCAACCCTAGTTGGTGCTGAGATGTGGCCACTCCCACAGCATGCTTATTGACAAAGGTCTTGCCTGGAAAAATAGAAAGATTTGAACCTGCAGCCAAATCACTAAGGGTATGTCTACACTAGCCCCCTAGTTCTAACTAGGGAGGCTAATGTAGGCATTCGAAGTTGCAAATGAAGCCCGGGATTTAAATATCCTGGGCTTTATTTGTATCTTCCCGTCCTGGCGCCATTTTTAAATCCTCTAGTTCGAACTAACTGCGGCTGTTACACGCAGTCAAATGTTAACTCGAGCTAAGGACATAGTTCGAGTTAACGCTTGACTGCCGTGTGTAGCCGTGGCAGTTAGTTTGACTAGGGGATTTAAAAATGGCACCGACGGAAGATGTAAAATAAAGCCCGGATATTTAAATCCCGGGCTTCATTTGCAACTTCGAATGCCTACATTAGCCTCCCTAGTTCGAACTAGGGGGCTAGTGTAGACATTACCCTTAGGGAATCTTTTCTTTGAAGAAGGAAATTAAGAATCCAACTGGGCAAACAGCACCAGACTCATGAGTTCTTCTCCCCTGGTTTACAGAAGTTTCCACACCATTCTTCAAGGTGGAGGAACTCTCAGAGTATGTCTACACATCAAAGTTAATTCGAAATAACAGCCATTATTTTGAATTAACTTTATTAGCATCTACACAGCCAAACCGCTATTTCGAAATTAATTCAAAATAGTGGAGCACTTATTTCGCATTTGATAAACCTCATTCTATGAGGAATAATGCCAAATTCGAAATAGCTAATTCGAAATAAGGGCTGTGTAGACACTTATTTCGAAATAGGGGGCCTCCAGCCTTCCCAGGGTGCCCTGGTGGCCACTCCAGCCTCAATCAAGAACACTCCTCTCCCTCCCCTTCCTCCCCAGAGCCCTTAAAGGGGTTGACTCTGGCCACAGTGCCTGTGCCAGCTCCAAGCCTGCCAGCCAAGAGCCAGCAGTCACTGCCCCTGACCCAGTGGCCCCAAAACATGAGCCAGCAAGCCACTGGCAGCCAGCCCTCCACTGCTCCCCAGGACCAGTCTGCCAGCTCCCAGGACCCTGCCAGGGCCTAGAGAAGGTGGGTGCCTTCATGGTCCAGGTTGGAGATCAGGGTGGACCTTACTTAGGTTTGGGGGGGATGTCCCCAACGTCCATGATCTCCGCACTAGATGGAGGAACGTGGCCGTCTATGGCAGGATAGCTGCCAGCCTGGCCACCAAAGGCCACATGAAAACCCAGGAGCAGGTTCGCATGAAAATCAAGTTGGTCCAGTAAGATCACCAACCCTGAGCCCTGAGCTTCCCCTCCCCCTTCTTCCCCTTGCTTCCCCTTTCCACCTCCCTCCTCCCAGGTTTCCCCCTCCCCTCTCCCACCCTCTCCCACCTCCTTTCTCCAGTCTCACCAGTTTCATCCCCCCCCCCCAGTTTTGTTAAATAAAGAGAGTTTGTATTCATGAAAATATGTGTACTTTATTTGACATCAGGAAAGGGGGGCTGGGAGGGTAAGTGGAACAATGTGAGGGAGGAATGAAGCACAAGCCCCCGTGGGCCAGACCAGGGAGGATCTTAGTGCTCCTCAGGGTGGAAGCTCTCCCGCAGGGCCTCCTGGATACTGACAGCCCCCCGATGGACATCCTGGATGGCAGCCTGCAGAAAGTGCAGCCACGCTCACATCAATGCATTCACGAGAAGCACCAGAGTGCCCAGGGGCAGCTCCAGCTCCATGTTGCAGAGTGCTGTGGTGTCCTGATTGAGGGCAATCAGAGCACGCAGAGACACAAATGCTTTGCTGTCCCTCATTGAGGTAGGCAAGCAAGCAGGGAAAGCTGAGAACCGGCTGCCCGGGATGGGGATCCCTTTAAGCACAAGCCTCACATAGCCTCAGGCAGCAGCCACACAAATAAACTCCTGACCTGATGCCCTGCTGGACCTGGTTCCGGCCGGCCTTCAATGCAATTCAGTGTCCACTCAGTGTGGACGCGCTATTTCAAAATAGCAAAACGCTATTTCGAAATGCATTTTGTGTGTAGACGTGTTATTTTGAAATAACTTATTTAGAATTAACTATTTCAAAATAAGATATTTCGAAATAACACTGTAGTGTAGACAGACCCTCAGGCCTAGAATTTTAACCATGCAGGTTTAGTTTGCCTTTTTCCCAAAGCTTTCTCACTTTAATGCTGCCCAAGGCCTCTTCTTCAGTCCTGCCCACTCTTCTCTCTGCTTCTCTCTCTGCTTCTCTATTAACTTTTCTGTGTTCTTTCCTGGACTTTGCACTTTCTCCCTGGCCTCTTCTCAGAAGTCCTACACCAAACTGTTGCTCTTTCCCAGATTTTGTTCCTAGATTACAATGAAAAGATGAGCCCTAGCCCATGTCTCACTTCTTGTTTTTCTGCTACTGAGAGAAGGTTACCTCTTTACTAGCAGGCCCTGCATTTAGCCTGAAGTTACATGACTCCTCTCATGCTCTATTGGTCCCAGAACTTTAGCCTTAAAGCAGCCACACCTTGAAATATGATTGCATGGAGCTAGGCTTGCATTTAAAGGAACAGGCTGACTTGCTACACCATCCACTCTCTAGAACAACATTTAGATTCTCTGAACCACCTATGGGGCCTAAGGTGTGTTTGTAGCAGACTGACTGGGTCAGTGGCATTTATGATGACAGATCCCACAAACTTTTCCCAGGCCCGACCAAAACTGTCCCTATCTACTGAGCTATTCCAGCTGCTAAAGCCAGCAGATCTAGAGCTCAGAGGATAATTCCTGAATGACATAGTGCTGCTGCATACGTCCCTGCAGCTCACTGGGTGGGACAAAGCTATGTATCTGTGTGCTAGCAACCCCATCTGCTGGAGTAGCCCTAAAGTTAGCTCAACATAAAAAAGAGCAACCCAGAGGCTGTCCTAATTTACACTTGAGGCCAGTCCAAAATGTACATAGCCCCAGATCAGGGAAATGTAAAGATAACATCCTGGGTCTCAACCACTCTTCTCCTTTGCTGAGCACAGCCCAGAAGGGCTAAAATCTAGCCTATGTGATTTTATTCTGCTTCTCTCAGGCAAGCTCAAAACAGTGTGCAGTATTTATTGCCTTCTGTAATGTATAAATCTGAGGAAACAGAGTTGCAGGCTCACTGGCAGCTCTAATTCAGAAGTTTCTTCTTGTTTTATATTACTTGGGCATCATTTTTGTGTTTAATTAATATGTGTAATAATTCCTCATTTTTCCTACACTAAATCCCACTGACACACACAGAATTTAGTCCTCAACCTGTATGGTATCTTCATTAAATTGCTTTGCAGCACCAAATCACTTCAGAGAAATCTGAGGAGCATGGAAGGAGACTTCAGTAAAGATTTTTTTATGGATCTATCGCTTATTTTAATATGTAAACTTGACTGTGTATTTCATTTTAAATTTTATCAAGAAATCAAAAAGGTTTGATTTCAAGATTTGAATCAAGTAGAGAAATGTACAAAGCTGTAGCCAGTTTTAATATCTCAAATATCTCAATAAATGTTCCACCTGATGATGGATTATATGATAAATTAAATATTCACACACCAACACAGAGCAAAAGCTCTTTAACTAGAGCAGTTTATTCCACAAGTTTAAAATCAATATGGCAGATAGTAACTTTTCTTAGGAGCTAGTTTATAGAATTTATTTGCCAATCATAAAAGCTATCATATCCCAGTTAAAGTGGTTATAGTGTGTATGCATTATGTTCACAAAAATGTTATGGTAGGTATGTTCCCTACATTCAAAGCTAGGTAAGCAGTTTAGCTTAAGATTAATCAATATTGTGGAAGCAAAACTGGTGAATATTCAGACATAAAGTGTGTCTTCTGCTAAATGCCCAGGACTGAGCATCAGAACATTCCTTTTCCAGCTCTGCCTCTGTCTTGCTGTGTGACCTGGGAAAAGTCATGCCACCTCTATAGCTTTCCATTTAGCCATCTGTAAAATGGGGATTAAAATATGACTGTCTGTCTCCCACTTTACTAAACTGGATTGGAGGTATTTCCATGAATGTATTTGTCTAGATTTTATCTGATGTGGCGCAAAATTCTGTACAACAGAGTTCTAGATATCAGGTAGTGGGCTCCAATTACCTGATTCTCAAGGCTAGTTGTGGTCTTGATACAACTTCAAGCTGCTATCAGGCAGCTTTCACTACTGCTATTAACTTAGGGTCATTGACACTTATTCTGCCTCTTTGCTGTGGCAAAATGCTGTTCCTGTCTCCTCCCTGCTACACAGGGAAGAAGGCTGGCAAAGAATCGTGAAGTGGCTGTAATAGAGATTCACCAACATGGAGTTTCCCTCCAATGGGAATTCTGTACTGAGCATTTTCAGGTTATTCTCAGCTTCTCTGTGTGTCCTGAGTGGTGCAAAGAGGCTGGAACCCAGCTTGTGACAGTGGTTCAATATTAGAGAAGGAGGCTGTCACTTGGTCGAGTCATGCCCTGACATATGTCATACAATGAGCTACTCAAAGCTTGGCAGATATTGGCACAAGTCCAGTTGTCAGACAAACCCAGGAGGCTAGGGAGCGAGACTGAGGGAAAACCCATTTCCATGCTTGGAAGGGATTGTATGTATTTGTAGAGAAGTTTGATGTTGATGAGTTTGTCAATGAGATGACATTAAAGACACAAATGATCACACAGGAATTTGGGAGTCTTTTGTGCAGAAAAACTTGTGGCTGGGGAAATATTTAAACATAGCTCTTTGCTGGAACTCTTTTGTGCTATGTCTGTGAATTATAAAGTCCACTTTGCTTTTGCCAGCTAATATGACTATTTAGTAGAATTCATGTTTGTCCAAAAGGTATACCAGCCAAAGACACAACAACACTGCTAATTTCTCTCTCAGGGTATGTCTACACAGCAGGGCTAAAGTCAGAATAAGCTACGCAACTTCAGCTACGTCTATTGCGTAGCTTAAGTCTAAATGGCTTATTTCAGCTTTTGGTGCTGTCTATGCAGCAGGAAGTAGAAAGAAGAACACTCTTCCTTTGACTTCCTTTACTCCTTGTGAAATGAGAGTTACCATAAATCAGAGTAAGAAGTCCTCCAGATCGAAATTATTTCAAAATAATGGCTTGCTGTGTAGACGTACTTTTTGTCATTTCGGAATAACACCAGTTATGTCTACTATGTAGACATACCCCAATGAAGAAATATCCTCCAACTAGTATATGAATTTATCCCTGGTGTATGAGTTTGGCCTGTAAAATCCCAAAGTACAATTTTCAAAAGGAGGCAAGTGATTTTGGAGCCAAAACTACAATTTCAAAAGAGATAGGCTTTTAGAAGTCTATGTGTGATTACTGAACACTTAGGTACAGATCCACAAAGTGAATTAGGCACTGCAATTACTATTTTGGGCCAATTTACTACCCCATGGAATCCATAAAGCCTGGGTTGGGCATCTAGGCTCCTTGTACAATGCACAAAGAGAGACAGACACCTGGGAATAGGATCCACAAAAATCAGCTCTTTAAGCAAGAGGCTCCCTACTCTAGCCAATAGCAGATGCCAAGAAGATGTGTGTGTATTAATCTCCCCAACCCCTGGAGCTTAAGTCTGAGCTGGAGGGAGATGCCTATCTCTTCTTGAGCTTCACAGCCAAGAAATCCTCTCCTGAAGTCACATCCATAAGTTATTTCTTGTAAGAAGAGTTGCAGATCACGCCTAAATATTCACAAAACAGAGGAGGTGACAGACTCTCTTGTACATTTTAGCCCAATACGTAGAAAGGCCATTTTGCACCATCCCCTCGTTTAGGGCATGTCTAGACTACATCCCTCTTTCAAAAGAGGGATGTAAATTAGGCAGATCGAAAGTGAAAATGAAGCAGAGATTTAAATATCCTGCACTTCATTTGCATAATTGCATCACAGCATTCTTTCGGAAAAGGGTATTTCAAAAGTGAAACTGCCCTTTAGACGTGGTTCTTTTGGGAAAAAAAACCCACCTTTTTCGAAAGATCATTTTTTGAGAAGTACAGGATCTTTCGGAAAAGGTTTTTTTTTTTAAAGATCCATGTCTAGACGGCGGTTTCACTTTCGAAATGCCCTTTTTCGAAAGAATGCTGTGACACGATTATGCAAATGAAGCTTGGGATATTTAAATCCCCGCTTCATTTGCACTTTTGATCTGCCTAATTTACATCCCTCTTTCAAAAGAGGGATGCAGTTTAGACATAGCCTTAGTGGCAATTCTCCAATTGTCTAAAAGGCATATATATAGATGTTGAGAGCATGAAAGGATGAGTGCAGAACCCCAAAGTTATGTGGCCAAACAGGAAAGGACCAAATCTATGCAAAATGGACTTATGTAGTGGCCTTTTATCCTGAGATGTAACATCAAGCCTTCTAGCAGTCTCCAATGGGTGCAGCAGTGCTCCAAGTACCATTATGCAGTGACAATTTTTATTTTCTTTTTAGAGTCATTGGTTTACTGTCTGCTCTGCAGCTGGCACTGCATTGCCTCTAGAAACCTTTGTTATATTACAGCATGTGAGATGGCACCTGGAAACATGTGGCTATAGAAATCAATTCCATTGTTGCTTACACAGTATACAGACCTCCACCATGCTCCAGCATATATATTCAAACCCCAGGATATTCTGTATTGGCCATAGACCTAGCTAACAAATTGGGGAATGTACACGGTGGCCCTACATGTGCCAGATATTTGGAAAAGCAACACTGGCATTATAGCTTGCTTTTGCCTTAAAATTAGAAAGTGAATGTGGAGAGGAAATACAATGGAAAAAAAACGTGTCAGGGTGTTACGTCATAATATCTTTTACAGTCTTTAAAGAGTGCAACTTTGACAGAGGTTGCCTTGTATTTTTATTTTCAAATGAACACTTCTCTTGCCTACTATTAGCCAAAAGATTCTCCAGAGGAAGAACAAGTAGCTTCCTAAAATATATTGAAGGAAGCAACTTACTGAATTCACTATATATAAATCCATTACTGAACATAAAGAGAGATGGAAAGGAAATTTGTACTGCAATGCAGACTGAACAAGCTACTTCAGGCTCAAATAACTGTATTTTTGTGGAGGGTGGGGGGGGGTGGGAGTGAAACAAAGAAACAAAATAAAAAAACACATGGTAGCTAGTTGAAATCATTAGATGGTGGGATGGTGTGGGTACATTCCATAAGTGATTGCAAAATAGCTTTGAATAAGTCTTCCAGGGGAGCAATGATTTTTATACCTTGGCTTTCACAGTGGTTGGTATGATAGCTTACCTTTTATGGCACTGTGCTTGCTGTGGCTCTGCCTAAAAAGTATTCAAGCTTATCTTTGCTCCAAGGGTGTTTTTATACCTTGCCTTAGAATCTTAAACAGAATGTGTTATTCAGCTGTGACTTTGCATGCAAGCACATTTTCTATGGAAACTCTTGCATGCCACATCTGACATTGAACATTTTCATATTTAGTCAGAGAGATGTATTCTTAAATCTGTTAATGACTTTACAGTGCTCTTTGCTATTCAGTATCTGAACTAAATATCTGTTTCACATCTTACTGAGCTGATGTGTACAGAGACCTCCAAACAAAGGTAATGATACATTATTGAAAAAAAATCCCAAAATGACATTGTCCTTCATGCAGTGTCCTTTATGCAATCTAGTAACAAAACAACAACTGCCAGTAAAGCTTTTAACAACACATATGCTCAAATTGTGCTAGTTTCTGTTAGATAGATTCGGCTATTGACGCGACGGGTCACAATGCAATTTAGAAGCAATTAAAAGGTAATGAATGTGCTGAACTGAAACCTCTGCCTGGGAGGCTTTTTCTGTGTACAGGGGAAAGTAGACAGATTTGCGTCCTTCAGTAATTGCTGCTGGTGAAATGGCAATGCAAAATGCTACTCAAATGGGCCTCCAATGTCTGAAGGACAGACTGTTTTTGTGATTGTGACTTTTGTTGATGCAGCATGGTACATCATCTTAAAAGTATTATAGATTATATAATACCCCCCCTCCCAAACCCCCCCCCCAAAAAAAAAACACCCCTGCAATGATAAATACCTTCCTTTTTATTTTGCACGGTGCTGTTTTAACATTCTTCTCCTGAATAATGACATTTTTAATGTTTTGTGAAGATATAAACTGACAGTATTGATTGGACACCTGCACATTTTGCACAGAATGCTGCCTGGCTTCCTACAGGATTAATGTCCTGGCAAATGAGGTAGAACTGTCTGGGTGGTTAATTAATGATGGTATATGTCAAACATTGATAACATCAAAGTGATGGATATTATATTAAGTGACAAAAGTTCAGACCGGTTTATTCTCAATTTAAAGATTTATCTGAAATGGTGTATTTCATGGCTATGTTTTCATAAATTGCATAAAACAGATAAGAGTGTCCAGACCCTGGAATATTTTCTTCATCCCCGAGAATCACAGCACAGATTTTTTTACACTATCCTCTTCACAGCCTTGTAATTCAGGTTTTTGTTTGATGCATTTGATCATCAAAACTAAGGTTGATGTATGAAAATATTTGGACCAGAACTTGCTGAAGATTTAAACTTTAAGGCAGCTCAGATTGAAACTTTGAGGTTTGCAATTTTTTTTTTACCACTATGCATGCTCATTTTTGCATGTCCCTATACTTCCTGGTTGTACTCATGGTAATTCCAGCCTGTTCATAATCAAAAGGCATAGAAACGTTAAGAGACCGACTTCTTGCAAGATTCCCAGCAAAATTTTGCCTACTTCAAAGAAATACTTCAGATAACCCCTGAGTGCTTAGCCAATGTGAACCCTTTCAAACATTTTTGCACAAGGAGCTATTTGAATTAACCATTACAAATGTATTCATTTTTACTGATTTCTGCATTATATTCATAAGTACTTGCAAAATAGTTTAGCAGGAATAATTTTCAGCCTGTTGGTTGTTTGTGACCTGTGTTCATTTTGACCCATTTGCTATTTGTGGTGTGTGATTCATCATCGAAGTCACTTAGTATTGTTCCTCTTTCCTGGCTGAAATTTCAAATTAGAGAATGAAGAAGAGCAAACAATACACGTCAAGCTCCTATTTCTGGACATATATTCATTAGTGCCAAAACTTGTAAAAATTCATGGTTTCTGATGGTGTCTGCACATTCAGATTTTCTGACCTTTTGAACACCAGTAAAACAAATTTAGCACTTTTCATAAAGAAGAAACACACAACTTGTGACCAGATCCAATACTGCAATATTCTGTTATTTACTGTCTATATGCTTTCTGTAGAATTCCCTTTTTCCCATGTATTTCACATAATGGGAAACCAATAAGACTGTGTTCCAGTATTAAAATAACAAGGAACGAGTAAAATAACAGAACACCACGAGTCATCTCCTACAGTCCCAGCTTTAAACCCTCCAATGCATCATTGACAATCTACAACCTATCCTGGAAAATGACCCCTCACTCTCACAGGCTTAGAAGACAAGCCAATCCTTGCCTACAGACAACCCCCAAACTTGAAGCAAATCCTTTCCAGCAGCCACACATCACACCTCAGATACACTCACCCAGGAACCTACCCTGGTTGGCTGAGGGAGTTGGGTCTATTTAGTCTGCAGAAGAGAAGAGTGAGGGGGGATTTGATAGCAGCCTTCAACTTCCTTAAGGCAGGTTCCACACAGGCTGGAGAAAGGCTGTTCGCAGTAGTGATGGATGACAGAATGAGGAACAATGGTCTCAAGTTGCGGTGGGAGAGGTCCAGGTTGGATATTAGGGAAAACTATTTCACTAGGAGGATGGTGAAGCACTTGAATGGGTTACCTAGGGAAGTAGTGGAGTCTCTATCCCTAGAGGTGTTTAAGTCTTGGCTTGACAAAGCCCTGGCTGGGTTGATTTAATTGGGATTGGTCCTGCCTTGGGTGGGGGGCTGGACTTCATGGCCATCTGAGGTCTCTTCCGGTTCTATGATACCCCTACAACAAACCCCATTGCCAACTCTGTACACATATCTATACAAGTGACACCATCACAGGACCATAAGCCTCCACTTCAGGGACTCATACGACTGCACATCCTCTTATGATCTACACCATCAAGTGTCAGCTATGCCCTCTGCTATGTATATTGGCCATACTGGACAGTCTCTATGACAAAGGATAAATGGACACAAATCAGATTTCAGGAATGGTAACACACAGAAATTTGTATGGGGAACATTTTGATCCGTGTGGTCACTTAGTCATGGTTTTAAAAATAGCCATCCTTCTACAAAGGAATTTCACCTGCCAATTAAAGAGAAAGTGTACAGAATTAGTGTTTATCTGCAAATTTGACACTGTTTCCCTGGGCTTGAACAAAGACATTAATTGGATGTCACATTATACAGGCAGTCCCTGGGTTACGTACAAGATAGGGACTGTAGGTTTGTTCTTAAGTTGAATTTGTATGTAAGTCGGAACTGGTACATATTGTACCCCAGGTGTCCCCGATTCAGCCGCTGCTGAAACTGACCAGCGGCTGACTACAGGAAGGCCGAGGCAGAGCTGCTTTGCCCCGGGCTTCCTGGAATCAGCCGCTGATCAGTTTCAGCAGCAGCTGACTTGGGGACACCTGGGGTAGAGCAGCTGGGGTGCTGCCAGGTTGGTCCCCGCAGCGCCGAGGTGCGGCGCTGGGACAAACCGGCAGCGCCCAGCTGCTCTGCCCAGGCGTCCAGATTCAGCCGCTGTTGAAACTGACCAGCAGCGGCTGAATCGACATGCCTGGGGCAGAGCAGCTGGAGTGCTGCTGGGTTGGTCTGGTAGCGCCGACCCTTGGCGCGGCGGGACCAACCCGGCAGCACCCCAGCTGCTCTTGGGACGCCTGGGGCAGAGCAGCTGGGGTGCTGCCGGGTTGGTCCAGTAGCGCCGCACCGGCGCTGTGGGACCAACCCGGCAGCCCCCAGCTGCTCTACCCTAGCGCCGGCGAAAAGCCTGGTCTGCTGGGCGCACTAGCTGCGCCTCCCCAGCAGACCAGGCTTTCTCGCCGCGGAGGACGGGGCGGCGGGATCGCGGCGCGTCTCGGCGGTCCCGCTGCCCGCGTCCTCCACGGCGAAAGCCGCTCGCGTCTCCCTGGTCTGCTGGGAGAGCAGACCAGGAGACGCGAGCGGCTTTCTCGCCGCGGAGGATGCAGGCGGTGGGACCGCCACGGCGCGTCTCGGCGGTCTGCTGGGGGGGGGGGCGCAGCTAGTGCGGGGTTCCCTCACCCCGTTCTTAAGTAGGGATCCGACGTAAGGCGGATCCACGTAACCCGGGGACTGCCTGTAAAGCCAGTCTCCCATCATGCCTTTAACACCTCATTTTTACATCAAAAGCTAAGTGTGGAACATTTCCAGCCCACTTAATTAGCCTCATTAGCACCAGTGCTACAATTGACAGGTACTATTTTTTTTCTGTTGTAAAATACTTGGTTTCTATTATTTCCACTCCCGCTCATCATCTGATGAAGTGGGTTTTGCCCATGAAAGCTCATGTTTCTATATGTTTTTGTTAGTCTCTAAAGTGCCACAGGACTGCTCATTGTTTTTCAAGTTACAGACTAACACGGCTACCCCTCTGAGACTAACTGAAATAAATCAGAGATGAGATTGTCACCCCTCCTTCCGTCCATCCCATAAAAAGCCAGAGCAGCATAAGGGGACATAAATGTCCTGTATTCAATTGCAGGAGAATTTTCTCATTACAGACACTGTGGATGATGACCATAATGTTGCCTTTCAAGGAACCCCTGGCAACAGCTACCTTAGGGGATGAGGCTGAGGCTAAAGGGCTATGGCTGTCATATTGTGTAGATTCCAGGAAGTGCTTTGGTCCACAGAACAACCTGAGTAAATTACAGACCACTATAATATAGACAAAGCCTTGGGTAGGTGTGAATGAAGAAATGCAATTCTAAAAAGCAAAACAAAACAAAAACCCAGACAAGAGTATGGGTCATGAAAAAAGTGTTAAACTTACTAAGTTACACAACTTATACATATATTCTTCTTCTAGAAACTGCAACATATGGGGGAAATTAGGTGTGTTATTTAAAAATGATTCCTGGCAATTTCAACTTATGCAGCCAACATTTTTGATGAATTCCTTCACAGAAATATCTTCATTTTTCATCAGCAACAAGTCAGCTGTAAATTATATCACTATCAGTATGTGTGATGGGTTGACTGCCCCACACTGGTGGGAAGGGTTTAAAACAGGCAAGAGGGAGCCTGCACAGAGCCCTGACCAATCAGGGACAGGCTTTTAAAGAGCCAATCAGGTTGTACTAGCTGGGACAGCCCTGTATATAAAGAGCTGCGCAAAAAGAGAGACAGTTAGGCTCTGACCAGGGAAGGTGTATGTCCTGGTTCCCGGAGAAGCACCTTTGGAAGACTAGTACTGGGCAGACTCAAGGGGGCTAGAGAAGGAGGCTCCAGCCTGATACCTGCCAGTCCGCTGCCCTTGCTATAAGGGCCAGGAGGGTGCAAAAGGTCACAGGAAAAGTGGCCCAGAAAACAAGAGGCAGTAAAGGGGAGTGGAGGATGGTAAGACAAAGCTGCCAGCAGAGAACCCCTAGGTCAGGATCCAGGGTAGTAAATGGGCCTGGGTTCCTCCCTTTCTCCTAAGCACCACACCTAGTCACCAAGGTGTGGCTAATACAGACTGTGGCTTGCCCCTGAGATAAGGGGCTAGACTTTGGGGCTGCAGTTGGACACAGTGGCAGGTGAGATGGAGGATTGCTGATGCCCTCTTGGGAGGAGGGTATGGCCTATACAAACTGTGGCATACCCCTGAAACAGAGGGGCTAGGCTTGGAGGCCACAGCTGGCCACAGTGGTAGTAGAGACTAAAGACTGCCAATACAACCCCTGGAAGAGGGACGAGAGACTGCAGTAGTAGGCACTGCTGGAGGGCAGTGTCCTGAAGAGGATGCCATGGTCCAAGAGTGACAGGGTCTGGGACAAGAACTTGGAGCATGGATGGGGGAGACAAACGAGGTGCCCTGCTGATGAAAGGACTAATTCCCCAAAGATACCAGCAAGAGGCACAACAATGGTGAGTCCCACCCTTTGAGAGATTGACACAATCATATACCCATTCATGATGCTGAGTTCCAACACTTTTATAACCTTCTATTAAAGACTGGCAAACAATAAATATATCACATATCAATCTTCGAATCTTTTATCAATGTGAGTATAGAAAATATGACATCTTAAAAAACAAAAACAGCCCTCCAGATTGGGACTGGGATAAAAGTCAAAATTAGCTTTCCCTCAAAACCTGAGCCCTCAAGTTTCAAAAATTTATAAAAGACTTTTTTAGGGGTGGAGAGAATGCAAGCCTCTCATTTATGTATGCTTTGATTCTGAAATTACTGAGAGCCTTCATTTGAAGCACATTTTTTGTGTTTCATGTTTCTTTTTGTAGCCCATCCAGATATGTGACTCCCTACACTTAATGTATTTTAGGAATTATTATTATTTGTATTACACTAGAGCACCTAACAGCCCCCTGTCAGAGACCAAGAACTTGTTGTCAAATACAATAAAAATAGTATTGAAATTTGAAGATATCAGTTATAAAATAATGTGTAATGGCATTCCATACAAATTGAGACCTATTGTAATATCTTCATGGCATCATAAAATAAATCTCATGAACAACATCAGTTGTGTTGTATGTAGTGTTCTTGTAGCCACACCAGTCTCCAGGATACAGAGACAAGGCAGGTGAGATAATATTCGTGTTGGACCAACTTCTGCCTTGCTAAGTGCATGGGAGAAAACAGAAAGACAGTCTAGACTTGCTGACACAGCACAGCTGAGAGGGAAGAAATGATAAATGAAACTGACACAAACTGTGAAGTCATTGTGATTAGGAGGGTTGCCTTAATTCCTGCTTCATGAAGTTCATTAATAATCTCACTGATTGGACCATGGCAAAGAACAAAATACACTATCTAGCTTTTTTAATCTAGTAGTTATTATGAGGAAAAATAATATTTTGTTCCAGTGAATGTCTACACTATTCCTGGGAAAGAGCCTCCCAGCCCAGGTAGCCAGACACATGCTAACATGACACATGCAAAAGCCGCTTCATATCTGAAGAATGTAGAAAAATCAAGTTATAGCCAAAAGTAGTTTGAAGGTCTTTAGGATCACCCCTGATTTGTAACGAATGGACTGGTGGAAACACCAGATAGAGTCAGGTCATGTTTGGGTACTCAGTTTTTCAGAATAGACTCAAGTCCACTGAGAGGTCTCAGGGCACATCTACACTATGCAAAAGATCAATGCTGCCATGGTCGATTTTCTGGTGTTCAATTTAACAGGTCTAGTATAGAGCCACTCAGAGGGCATCCCCATTGGTGCCAGTACTCCTGCTCCTCACAAGGAATAGGGAAGCTGACAGGAGAATTTGCTCCCATCACCCTCCCACTGTGTGGACGATGCAGAAATGTGATTTAAGATATGTTGACTCCAGCTACATAAATGACATTGGTGTAGTTATATACATTAATTCGACCTTCCACTGTAGTATAGACCAGGCCTCAAAGAGTAGGCTTGGAGTCCAGATAAGGAGCTAGGTTCCCAGTCAGGATTTTCAAAGCACTCAGACCCCATCCACTTGTAATTATCTTAGCCATTACAAAGATAGCTTCCCCCAATTATCACCTCTAATATCATCATCTCATAGACATTAACTCCCCCCCCCCCCCCATCCCTCCTCTGTTCTAAAATCTGATTTGTCTATTTTATGTGTTCACTTTTTTTGATTGTATCCCTTTGGTATATATGGTCATGCCAATTTTCTTCCACAATTTCATCTGAGGAAGTGGGTCTGGCCCACGAAAGCTCATCACCTAATAAACCATCTTGTTAGTCTTTAAAGTGCTGCATAGTCCTGTCTTTTGTTTCAGCAAGACCAGACTAACACGGCTACATCTCTATTCCCATCCACTCAGTGCCTCTGTTTTAATGTGCCTAGGTTATGATGTAGCCAATAGGCACAGGGCAAGCTTTGCATTCACTGTGTGAAACATTGACCCCTTCTGTGCTCTGGCTGGAGCTTGAGCTCCAAGACCCTGTGAGAAGGAAAGGTCTCAAACCTCAGCCCTGCAAGCCCGAATCAACTAGCATGGGCCAGCCACAGATTTTTCATGGCAATGTAGACATGTCCTTTGAGGTCAAAGTGAGTTTTGCCATTGACTTCAGTGGACTCAAGATATCACTCTACTGTTTTCTTTGTGCAGAGGAGGGAGTGTGTCACTGTTAATAACATGAACCAGTTAAGTGAGGTCTGTGGTTCGCATCAAGTTATCACTGGCAACTCCAATTAAACACCACCATTAAAAAGCTCTTTAATCTCTTATTAAAGATATAACATTGCTTTCCTCTGTCTGTGGTTACAGGCTCACAGCAGTAATGCAAAAGATACAGTTATCTTGGCTTGCTCAGCCACCCTCTTATTTGACAGAAAGCAAAGAGAGAGACGGGAAAAAGAAGAAATCAAATGGGGAAGGAAAAATAACTTGCAAGGGGTGAAGGCAGGCACCCAAATGTTACATTCCAGGCCATGTCCAAGACTTAGCCAAAGCTGGTGGAGGTGGTAATGTCATTGAGTTCCCTCTCTTTGGCCCTGCAGACCCAGTGATGTTACACAGTCTCCCATAGTTCTAGAAGATGGTGGGGGTGACAGTCAGAAAGGTAAAACATACTTCTTTCAGACCATCGATTCGCACCACTCTCACTCAGTGACCCCCGCTCAGCTGAACAATGGCAAAGGAAGGACAGCAATCTCCTCCATTAACATTAACCAATGAAAACACATTTGAGTGACTTAAGGTACAAATATTTCCTCCCTTTAGTGCTCATTCTCTTCCAGAGAATCTACCAGGAGCCTTGCAGACCCCTTATCACAGTTTCTTCCATTCAGATAATCCAACTTGTACCAGTGTGTTTGTCTCCAATGTTTGCTAACTTTTATAAACAATTTTATATAACAGGCTGTGTGGACTTTTGCTGACCTCAGCAACTAAGAGTACCAGCTCCGCAGCACATCATACACATCTTCCCGACGCTCAAACACACAGGTGAGCATGGAGTTGAGAGGCAGTTCAATGCAATGGTTTAGGGGATTTAAAGTGAAGCTGTTGTGAGTGATGCCTTGTGACTAACCCTTAAGATTGAGCATTCAACTAATCTCAGAGTATCCAGGCAGCATTTTCAGAACTTCTCTCCTCATATTCAGCTTGAGAAATTCCTCAATTTTTAAAGCATCTACCAATGACATTTCATTTTCCTGCTGCATGGCTAAAGTGGGCCCCCTTTCAGAATCACCCTGTATGTATCTTGTTCATTTGAATGAATAGTAACTGCAATTCTCAGCATCTCTGAAATTAGGCCACTTCCTTTGGGCCTGAACATTGATTTAGATATCTAGTTTTAAACATCCAAGTTTGAAAATATTGACATAAATTAATTCCTCAAGGCCGGACTTAGACTCACAATGATCATAAGCACATGTAAATCTCAGGTATTCCTAATTCTACACTGCATAATCCAATACACTGACGCTCCCCTTAACAATGACAGCTGGGATTTTCAAAGGAGCCTCAGAAATTTAGGCATCTGATTTTCACTGATAATCAGTGGAATTGGGAACCTAGTTTCCATTTTTGGCTATGAAAATCAACTCTAACATGTCTGAGAGAGAAGAATGATCCAGAAACATCATTCAGTATCAAAAATAGAATGGCGCTTTGGGGACCAATCTAGTTCAGATCCAATTCTGCTCATCCTATCATATCTCCTTTCTTTAGAGCAAGGCAATCTCATATGCACTTCAATAGCACATATCTTTGGACTGAGTTTGACTATGCTCCTGAAAATGACCCTAGAGAAAACAGTTATAGTAGCAGTAGCAATAAAAAGATGTAGCCCTTTATAAATGGAAATAATGGAAGAAATGATTAGCATAGTGATCTTGTTAACTTCAGAGAATGTTAACCTCTTTCTTCAGCGGTGGAAGGAATAATAGCATTTTTGTGAATCTACATCTCCAGTGAAAATCCTTTTAATATAATACACAAACAGAGCAAAAAAGTTTTATACAGTGTACTTGGAGTTTTAGGTAATTCAAAATGTGGAAGCTGCATAATGTACATAATGTGTAAAGCTGCATAAAGTCAATCATTTCTCCTTTGGGCCTCTGATCATATTATAAGCCTGATCCAAAGTAAGTAAATGCCTTTCCATCAATTTCAATTGTCTTTGGATTAAGCCTTAAATTGTCACCATGTCAGGAGAGGTGGGGTTTGCACCTTTGACAAAGGGTCAGAAATCAATGATAAAACAGAATAAAATGGCCAAAGAAAGCAAACTGTACAATTAAAAAAAAAAGTGCAAATCCCAAGACTCTTTCCTGTAAACTAATGCAATTAGTTTAAACCTATACTGTGTGATCCTAGTTTATACAGAATAAGGCCTGATCCTGCAAATACTTTGCATGTACACCATTTTACTTATATACTGTCACAGAGTACAGATAACACATGCCTAAGTATTGGCAGTATTATGACCTATGGGCCTGATTCTGCAAACACTTTTGCATTTAGGCCCTGATTCAGAAAGGTACTTAAGCATGTACCTAATTTAGAGTATACAGTTCGTCCCACTGACGTTCATATTTGTTTAATTTACTAGATCATTCAGCACTTTACAGGACTGACTCTCTAGTGAAGAGCAGTTTACTGAAGATTTTAAACATGCCTCAGTAGTGGACTTAGTAGTAAATTTAAGAGGCCCAGAAGCCTCAAAACACATAGAATTCGTGGCAGAGAAAAGCAAAGGTAATTCATTAAGTGGATGCAAATTGAAGTTACCCAGCAAAGTTTTTTGAGGCAATACTCTGTCCTGAAGCAGTGAATAGTTTAAGGCAGTGGTCACCAATGAGTAGATTGGGATCTGATGGATCTTGGAGCCTTTGACAGGTGATCTTGACTGGTTTGGCCAAGAAGCTATTATCAAGCACAACACTTCAGCTGCCCCTCCCCACACTGCTGTACATCTCCTGCCCTTTGCCTTAGAGCTGCAAACAGGTACAGAGCAGAGAAGGGAGAGGAGGGGGTGCTGATGTCACGGTGCCCCCTCTCCCACCCTATATTCTATCTCCACAGAATGGAGGGCGGGGGCACAACAGGGCTTGGGATGGAGGGAGTACGCTGGCTGCTTTGGAGTGTGGTGCAGGGCCACGGCAGGGGTGAGCCTGCCTTAGCCTCACTGCCCCTCCACCCAGGAGCCACCTGAGATAAGCAGTGTCCAGCTGGAACCAGCTCCGATCCCCTGCCCCAGTCATGAACCCCCCTCCTGCACCCCAAGCCCCTGTCCTAGCCCTGAGCCTCCTGGACCCAAACGCCTTACAGAGCCTGTACCCTGAACCCCCTCCTACACCCCAATCCCTGCCCCAAATTCAGCTCAGAGCCCCCTCACACTCCAAATCCCCAAGAGCAGAGCCTCTGCCCCAGACCGGTGAAAGGGAGAGAAGATGGGGGAGGGAGGGAGGACGGAGTGACCAGGGGTGGGGCCTCAGAGAAGGGGCAGGAAGGAGGTGGGACAAGGGTATTTGGGTTTGAGGTAGATCCTGGATTGCACTTAAATTCAAAAAGTGATCTCGTGCTTAAAAAGGTTGGAGACCACTGGTTTAAGGTCTGGTATCTCATGAGCAATTAGAGCTAGAAATGGAAGAGATATTCACCACCAGAAACTAAGCCCTTCTTTCCGTGATAGGTCCCAAGATTTATTTTTTGAAAAGTATCATAATATTTGTCAACATTATTTGGAATCATTCCTAGAAGTTTCTAAAATGTCTTAGTTGTAAAGTTCAGTTTCCTCTCCCTGTATGACTGGACATAAGGCACTAAAGAAGCCTGTCTTTAAAGCTGAAGGGAAATGTAAATCAGCTCTGAGAGTGATTTTTAAAATGTTTCCAAAATAGTTTTTCTGTGTCATATGGGGCATATATAGAATACATGATGTTATGGTGTGACACAATGGTTGTTTTGGCATGAATTTGGTATGACATGCAGAAACACACTAGTGTACAACTAATACAACCAGGTTAAACAAAAACAACTTACTATATATACTCATTCATTAGTCTATTTGTTTATAAGCCAATCTCCCCCCTCCCCAAAATGAATAGATAAAAAGGGCAAAATATTATGACCTTTTCAAAACCCAACCCTATATTTCAGCAGTTGGCAAACTTTGTTTCCCAGCGTGCCAGGGTCAACTGCTTGTATGTTGGGATGTTTTGTTTATCTAGAGTTCCTGCAGGCATGGAGTCCTGCAGTACCTAGTGTCTATGATTCACCATTCCTGGCCAACAGGAGTGGCAGGAATTGGTGGCCAGTATCTCCCTCAGTTTGTGCTACTTCCCTCAGCTCCCATTGGCTGAGAATGGCAAATCGCAGACACTATGAGCTGAGGGGCTCCATGTCTTCAGATGCTCCAGGTAAACAAACCTCCTGATGTACCTGTGGCTTACTTTGATGGGCCAGGAGCCAAAGTGTGCTGACCCCGTCTGTAGCTCACCAATGATGGAATGTCAATTCTAGACTCACTTCTTTTTAAAAAATGATAAAAACATTATTTTTATTTAAATTGTATAGGCATGAAATTTGACCCATCCATTCAACAAAATGCTAGACCTTTCAAGTCAGTCAGAAAAATACACTGAATGATAGTACTGTGGCACTGGTGTCAGTCTGCTACTGTGAAATTTAATCTCTTCTTGCATATGACCACTGGACCGCCTAAGTCTCTAGCCAATCTGAAAATACAATGTGCAGAATTGATCAATTCTGTAACAAAATTTAAATAGATTGTTATCACCACAGACATGCCAAGCTACAGGGCTGCTTTGAAATAAACAAAGAATGACTATAGAAGAATGGCATCTGCATTATCACTGTTAAATTATAGATTAAATTGATTAAATTATAAATTAAATTACATCTGATGAAGTGGGTCTTTGCCCACGAAAGCTTATGTTCCAATAAATCTGTTAGTCTATAAGGTGCCACAGGACTTCTCATTGTTCTTGTTAAATTATAAAGTCCTACAAAATCTGTAACTAAATTATTCTCTAAGCTTTTCATGCTAGTATTTAAAATGAACAATGGTGAATTTAGAAGAAAAAGGTCTGCTTATGATGCAGCATTCAAACTTAATGTTGTTGAATACGCAGAAGCAAACAAAAATTGTGCTGCTGCTTATGAATTCTGTATTAATGAAAGGCAGGTAAGAGAATGGTGAAAAAATAAAACAACACTAAAAGACATGCCAAGAAGCAAGGAAAAAAATGTCCAATGAAGTGCATTTCATTTTCTGGGCTGGAGAAAGATCTCAGTGATTGAGTGTTGAATGTTCACAAAATGGGGACCTCATCACTAGAACTGGAATTCATCAGAGTTCTTTGCAAATGTCAAAAGACGACAAATACAAGTCAGTAAAGTCATCAATATTTGTTGCATCAGTTGGTTGGTGTATTCGCTTCATGGAGTTCCATGGTCTCTGTCTTCGACAGCAAACAAGATAGCACAAAAGCTGCCGAGAGACCTGGAAGAAAATAATTGAATCATTCCAAAGGTTTATTATAAAATATTGAAAGGAAGATGCATTTGAGCTGTCACAAATAAGAAATATGGATGAAACATCAATGACATTTGATCTCCCGAGCAACAGAACGGTAACTGGTGTTGGTGGAAAAACAGTTTTAATTAAAACTACTGGCCATGAAAAAATCCATTTTATAGTGGTTTGATCATGCTTGGCCAATGGATCAAAGCTCCTTTCTGTTATTGTTTTTAAAAGAAAATCTTTGCCTAAAAACATAAAATTTCCTGTGGGGGTCATTGTACGTGCCAATGAAAAGAGATGGATGGATGAAAGTGGGACTATTGAATGGCTGGGAAAAGTGTGGAAAAGACCAGGAGTACTTCTCAAGAAACCTTCTATGCTTGTTTGGGACATGTTCAGGGCACACAAGACAGATGAGGTAGATCCATTGATAAGATGACCCTGTTCTTTTATGCAACACTGTTTTTCCAAAAAATAATTTGACTTATATATGGTAACTCTTTTATCCACACCACACTTATATGTACCCTATTAGGCCACAATTTGGGAAAGAATTCAAGTATGTTCCTCTAAAGCCAATGGAATGTAGTTACACACATAAAGTTAAGCACATGCTTAAGTGCTTTCCTGAACTGGGACGTTAGCACCTTCAGCTTCTAATCTAGGAGTTGTTCTATACTTGATATACAAAGTCCAAAAGCAGTTAACTTGCAGATTATCTAGTGTCTCTATTGGCATTTTTTTTTCCTATTCTGCACTTGATAATGTTTCTAAAATAAATCTGTGCAAGATGAACTTCTCTTACAGGCTTTTTGTCTGTTTAATAAGGGTCACCATTTCCTGCTTCAGCAGTGTATAGTTCTTTAGAGAGGATTATTTCTAGCACATTACTTCCTAGAGCATGACTACACTGTAATATCTCTTAACAATCAATTAAGCCTGAAACAAAGTCTGATATGGAGTTAATGACTTCAACTCATTCCTCAAATCCTTTGAGTGAACAAGAACCTAACTCTGTTTCATAGAAGGATAACATTTGAAAAGCACTGGAAATGTTAATATTTTTAAAAATAAATTTATGCTTATGCCATTAGAGCATTATTTTTATTCCTCAGATCAATTGATAAGACTCTCAAAGGCATTAAATAGGGTTTTTTTTAAATTGTTGTTAGAACATCTCTCTCATATCCTCTTGTCAGAAAATCAATTGTAATTTTGCATTTCTGTCTCTGCACTTACAGCTGATGATGGAGAGGGTGAAAAAATGCATTAAGAAAGTAAACTTGTTAGCAACCCAAGGCCTGGTTCCTGTCACTTACATATACCCTTACACTCTGTCCACAAATAGTCCTGTTGAGAACAGTGGGACTACTTGTAGGCATAAAATCAAGCATATACATAAATCTTAGTAGTAGTGGACTCTAAGATGATAGTGTCTTTCAAAATGGATATGTCCATATACACGCAAATAGGGCATACATTTTTTCTACTCCACTACATTACAGTCCCAGTGGGAATAATTCCTTGAAATTTTCCTCAACAATTACATTTTCTGGAAGCTCCGTATTATTTGAAATGCTGGAAATATAGTATTTAGCAGCAAGTCTAGCAATATTGTGTGTGTGGTGAAAGTTCAAAAGAAGGTACATCATCTGTAGATGGCAGTATGTTACCATTCTGTCCACATGGAAAAATAATTCCATGGAATATTATATGGGAAGTGAAAAGGTTTTGGGGGACTGGGGAATCACATTTTTGTTGTACAGACAAACCAAATTATTCAGTGTTTCCAGGTGTGTCCTTTCACATTTCTATTCCATTAGATGTCTCACCTTCTCAGCCTGTGGCTGGAACAACAGATCTAAGCACCTGCATGCAGGCAACAACCTCCAGGGAAATCCTCTTGCTGGTGCCACTATTTCTAATGACAGCTTCATTCTTCTTGGAAAACCACCTGATCTCTGGGTATGAAGACCTCCAGAGACCTGAGCACAAGCTTGATATGAGCTACAGTTTCACATTAGGTCTCTTCAGCCTGGCCTACTTCCGAAAATATGGTTTGCATAACTATGTTCAGGGGTTTCAAACTCCCTGAGCATAGTTAAGCTGATCTAAGTTCCCATGTAGACAGTGCTAGGTTGATTAAATAATTCTTCCCTCGGTCTAGCTACTACCTCCCAGGGTGGTGGATTATTTATGCAGATGGAAGAACCCTTCTTATTGGTGTAGATAGTGTTTACAATGAAGTGCTGCAGAGGAACCATTGAGCTCCTATAGTGTTTTAAGTGTAGACAAGGATTTTGGAGAATGTGTATGTAACCCACACACTTGTTGGGGGTGGTGTATTGTCCCATCTAGTGGCACTTAGAGAGAGAATGAGTCTGCTCTACAGCATTAGATAAGGGTCAGTTGGCTTTTAGCTCAAGCAGTAGATGCTCATGCACTAAGCTCCAGAGATCCCAGGCTGGGTTCCCTCTGTGGTGTTACATATAGTTTCCAAGCACAGATGGATAGCAGCATTGCTTCCACTCAAACTGCTCAAGAACAAGATGGAGACAGCAAAAGACCAATGGCAGCAGGGGTCCACACACTGAATATTTTGCCTAATTATAATTTTGCCTATATACAACTCATTGTGATCATATCCATAACTTCTGCCACTGTAATATGAAGTAACCTCTGTACAGTCCCTTAAACTTGCAACTTGATCCCCAATTTATAATTCCCCCAAAAGGTGAGTGTTTTGAATTTTTATATAAAGGCAAATTCCTTATTAGTCATATTCATATTGCAGTGCTCTGATGTGCTGTTCCAGAAGAAAAAAATATGAAATTGTGGTGCAAAAACTGTGACCTTTCCTTGAACTAGCAATCCCTTTTTGTATAAATGATTGTAAAACATTTTGTGACATGCAGCATGGAAGAAGCCATATAAAATAATTTGTGACTGTAAAATACTTCACTCTGCCAAACTGCAAGAAATAAGTGAAGAGCCACTTATTACCATAATAAGAGCAAACACCTCTTTGAAAAAGACATTAGCTCATCAAGAGTGAAGCACCTCCTTCAAATAAGGGGTAAATAATAGCCAAATTAGGGAAATCAAGAATTGTTACAATACATCTGTCAATCACAGAAAGAAAATGTATTTTAGAAGCAACCTTCATCATGAAAACTCCAGGAAGGAAGTGTCACACAAAAGCCACTCATCAAAACTTTACATTCCCTTTTCTTGAGAACACTTACAGCTCGACAAGATTAGCACAACAAAAGAACATCTGAGCAACCCACACAGGAACAAGTCTTCCAGAGCAATCAATCAGAGTCTAATTGTCCCACCACAAACTTAGCAAGAGCATAATGGATAGTATAACTGACAGATATTTTAATGAATTCTGTAAAATATTGAGTGATTCAAAAGATAGTTTTAGATCATTGAAAGTGTATAAAGAAATACAAAGGAATTGTATAAATGATGATGTGTATGTGTTTATGTTTGATGTATCTGATACAATGCACCAAAGTAGTATTTGATTCAACTGCTAACAATTTGGACACTCAGGGTATGTCTAGACTACATGGCTCCATCAACGGAGCCATGTAAACTAGTTTGCCCAGCATAGGCAAAGAAGCTGGGATTTAAATAATCCCCGCTTCATTAAAATAAACATGGCCACCGCGCTGTGCCGACGATCAGCTGATCCGGCACAGCACTGTAGTCTAGACGCGGATCGGTCGGCTAGGGAAGCTTTTGCCGACCGATCCCTTATGCCTCCTGAAACGAGGCTTGCAGGATCAGTCAGTCGGCAAAGGCTTCCCTAGCCGACTGATCCGCGTCTAGACTACTGCGCTGTGCCGGATCAGCTGATCGTCGGCACAGCGCGGCGGCCATGTTTATTTTAATGAAGCGGGGATTATTTAAATCCCCGCTTCCTTGCCTATGCCGGGCAAACTAGTTTACATGGCTCCGTCGACGGAGCCATGTAGTCTAGACATACCCTCAATGTTCAACTGGAGAACCCTCTAGAGACAGGAACATGGGCAGTAGTCTCACAAATTGTAATAGACTTTTCAGTTATCTGTGGGGCTGATGCTAGGCTGCCAGAGCCTTGTCTTCACTAATTTAAACAAAAGGTGGGAATGTTCTTAATTTCAGTTAGTTACATCAAGTTAGCTCATGCGAGGTAAAGCCTAGTGAAGACAAAAGAGCTTTTAATTTTCCCATGAGTTGTCAGGTCAAGTTAAATACTATGAGGTAGCTTCAGGCGTAGTTCTATCTGCAAACATGCTTGAAAACTTTGGAGTGTCTTGTCTTCAGTAGGACTTTACCTCATGCTAGCTAAATCAAGTTAGGAACACACTTTTTTCTGATGTACAATGTACATCTACACAGTCCGGGGCAGCAAGCCCATTAGCCTAGGTCAAGAAACTTGGGTTAGCAGAGCTCATACCTATGCTGTAAAAATAATTGTGTAGACAGTACTTTGGAGTGAGGCTCAGCCTGGAGCTTGGGCTCTGTAGAGTCGAGTCACAATCATGAACACAGGCAGTGTTCATTAGTGTACTTCATTGCTCGTGCAGGGCTCTGTGTGCTTTTCAATGTCTTAAATGGAAGCCCAGCATGCAAGGGCTGGAAGAGCTTGGGCTGGCTGTACTTGGTGGGTGAAAGCAGTGGCTGGAGTGGGGGCAAGGAACTAGCTGAGTGGGTCCAGGTAGAGTGAGGGCCTGGGGCTGGCTGGGTCTACAGCTCACCCCACAGAAGCAATGACGTGTACAACCCTCCATTTATTATACTATTTGTTTTTAGCGATGCCCATAACGTGCTTACACTTCAGGAACAAACCTTTCTTAGACAAAATGTCCTAAATCATCCTGTCAGATCCATTATTTGTTTTAAAATTGCCCAAACTTTTGCTTAGAACTCATACCAAAGCCAGACTAAATTAAATATTTCCAAGTATTTAATCTATAACTATTATACCACCAGTAATAGTTTACTTTGTTCATAATCACTGATTTCATTAAGCCTTCTCAAGGATAATTTTTCTATTTTTCCACATTCTGGAAGGTCTGATCCTGGCAGCACTCAGCATTCCCTCACGTTACATGGGAATGTATCAAAAGGTTACTCTATTGTTATTCTTTGCAGTTATGTTGTTGGAGCTTCTGCTCAACCAAGGCAAATTGTGTATCAAAATCAATAAAATCTAATCCAATAGCTTGCTTGTTTGATCATAATTACAGATAATTAGGCAATATTTACTACAGTAATGAATACTGACGCTATTCAAAAATTACTCATTTCAATATTTTAAACCCTAAGAATTATTTACTAATGAATATGTACAAATACAAGATTGCCATTAAAAGATACTGGCTATCAAAAAGTATCAAAGCTGTTGTAAACTAAGGTCTATCTATATTATGGATATGCCTGTTAATGATTCTATAACCGGAGTTTCATTCTAAAATGTGTTTACATGGGCATAAATTCCTGTTATTCTCTAAAAGTAGGTGCCCGATTGCCATGAAAACTCTCCTAACTCCTTGCATTCCCTATGTAGTTTCTCTTTGGTTTCACTTAATGTTTTAACTGGGAATTTTTAAATTTAAACTTTGATTATATTTATTTCTTTGCATTCCTACTTTTCACTGACTATCCAGCTACAAAAACTTTTTTTGTGTGCAATAGAAAATATTTAGAGTCTTATGTCACTTTGGAACAAAGTTCATACACTGTGCACACGAACCTGATTGTTGGAAATACATACAGACATGATCGATGAGGGGCAAGGAACACACAAGAATGACCAATTGACTGGGGCTAGAATGCACAGAAACCTGATGGGTTGAATAGGGGTGGGAAAGTTTGACTGTTGGGGGTCAGGAACAAGCTAAAAAATTAGGCTCCTAAACCCATATTAGTCATAAATAAATAGCCTGAATTCAGCATTGCCAACCCTAAATGTTCAAAAATGATGAGTCAGGATCACCAAAAGTCATGAGAATGGTCTTAATATCATAAAATTATATAAAATAATACATTTTTATTTGCCTCCTGCTTTTTGATCCTTTAGGGTACCTTGGTGTTATATTTTTCCACAACCATGAAGGCTAGAACTATACTTTTTCTTTAAGAATGAAAATTGAAATAATTACATATTCACTTGATTCCAAGAGCTGGGGCTTTAAAGAAAATAATAATAATCATCAGACTCATGATACAATTAAGATACATGATACATTAAGCATTGGCAACACTGTAGAATTTTAAATGTTTAGTATTTAAGTGCCTAAAACGTCAACTTCAGCAGCCTAACTTTAGTCATCCAGTTTTTAAAAGTCATTGTATACGTTTCCGCTTCCAGGATGTGACTGCAAATCCTTTTTCATAACCATGTATAATAACAAGACAGCAAGTAATTCTAAATTCTTTTAATTAAAGGAAAAAGTTTTTAAACAATTATTACTCGGAGAACTGAAAATTTAAAATGGATATTTACAAAACTGTCCAATTTTCCTAAATGGATTGAAAAAGATTGAATCCTACGAAGATAAACTATTAAGTTTTTGTTTAGCTGACATGAATAATGATTAGTGAAGCTATTTGTCTGAAGGTTCTTGCAGACAGGTACATAATGTATTTAAATCATTGAAGTGTTCTGACTATATTTATAATTACAACTTGGGAGCTGGTAAACTCTTGGCTCATTTAAACTGAAAAAGTGAGCTCATATAATTATGATGGTGCTGCAATCTCTGCGGCGGCTTTCTGCATGCTGAGTAGCTTTGCCTGGACTCTTTTAGGTGCTACTATAAACACAGACAAAAATGTAAATGACTTTCACAAGTTCTTCACATCAAGGAAAAAGGTGAACATGATCCTACTTTTTTTAATTCCTTTGGCTCTTCCATCCCTCTCTTGTGAATGAGACATAAAGCAAAGGTCCTAACTCTTAATTACAAAGAGCAGAATTTTCAAAATCCTGCATGTGTGACCTTGGCTAACTGTGTCTAAAAAGGTATTTGACGCTGAAGTGGCTACATAGATACTTTGTTAAAGACATCTAGGACAATGGCTTTGTGTGCCCAAGGATGACCCAGCCAAAGATTTGGTACTGGGGTGTTGTGATGTTGCCAGGTGCTCCTGGGGGAATTTCAAAAGCAAGAAGGGGCTCACATATGTGAAGAAAAGTATTGCTGAGTTAGCAGTCCTATGGTATGAGTAACTTAGGAGGAGCAAGCTGATTCTGCTCCATCTTTCAACTCTGCAAGCCAGGCAGGACTGGCTTGAGAGCATTAGAGGACAAATGCAGGCTTGAGTCAACTCCCCCTCCCCCCCAGATCTTGCTACCTCTAAGCAGGCACCAAGATAACAACAAAATTATTACTTTAGAGTTTATGGTTTTAAGAGAGCTGGAGGAAAAGATAGCTCACTTCACATGGTTCAATCTGCAGACTCTGTGTAACTACACTAATAAGGCACACACACAACTGCCTCCCCCATCACATACAGAGTCCCTCCTCCCGCAAAGAACCAGTTACCTTATTTTGTGCTGACCAGGGTGTTCAGGCTTCTCTGGCAGAGCTTAATTAGTCATTGGGAGTAAAAGGAACAAGACAGAGCACAGCCATAAGTGAAGACAGTCTGCATTCCCAGTCCCCACCTTCAGCAACCCTCAAACTATTTTGCAGAATCACATACTAATGTATAGGTGATGTATATCATATTAATTTCGCCGAATACCTAAGATGCAACTACCTCTGGGATGACATGAAACAGCCATTATAAACAGCAAAACCACACATTTTAAAACAAGAAGTTTCAGAGGGATAGCCGTGTTAGTCTGTAACTTTAAAAACAATGAGTAGTCCTGTGGCACCTTAGGGTATGTCTACACTTGTAGCCTATTTTGGAATAGGGCTGCAAATGTAGGCATTCGGAATTGCAAATCAAGCCCAGGAGTTAAATATCCCGCGCTTGATTTGCATCTTCCTGGCCGGGGGAGCCATTTTTGAAATTTACAAGCCCCGGAATAACTGCCCGCATCTACACGCGGCAGTGAAATGGGTGTTTGAAATAAAGCCTTATTTCGAACTAGCTGTTATTCCTCCTGCAATGAGGTTTAACAGGTAGTTCAAAATAGGTCTTTATTTTATTTATTTATTTATTTATTTAGGGATATTTAAATCCCGGGCTTGATTTGCAATTCCGAATGCCTACATTTGCAGCCCTATTCCGAAATAGGCTGCAAGTGTAGACATACCCTTAGAGACTAACAAAAATATATATTGTATCATGAGTTTTTGTTGGTAAAACTCAATTCACCAGATGAGCTAGAGTGGAAATAACAGAAACCAAGATGTATAGACAGCAGCCACATATCACACCTCAGATACACTCCCCACAAGAACCTACCCCTGCATTAAACCCTGTTGCCAACTCTTCCCACATATCTATACAAGCGACACCATCACAGGCCCTAACCACAACATCAGGGGCTCATACAACTGCACATCCTCTGTGATATATGCCATCAACTGCTAGTAACACCCCTCTGCCATGTATATTGACTAAACTGGACAGTACAATAAAGGATAAATGGACACAAATCAGACATAAAAAATGATAACACACATAAACCTGTAGGGGAATATTTTAACCTGCCTGGCCACTCAGTCCTGGATTTAAAAGTAGCCATTCTTCTACAAAGGAATTTCACCAGCCAGTGACAAAGACTACAGAATTGGTATTCATCTGCATATTTGACAGTTTCTCAGGGTTTGAACAAAGACATTAAGTGGATGTTGCATTATAAAGCTAGTCTCTCCTGCCTTTAATAACTGCATTTTTACATCCAGCCCACTTACTTAGCCTCATCAGCACCAGTCCTATAGCTGACAGATACTTTTTTGCTGTTATACAACTCTTGGTTTCTGTTATACATCTGCAGCTCATCTGAAGAAGTGGGTTTTACCCACGAAAGCTTTTTGTGATCAGCTATATGCTAATATGGGAAAATAGTAGAAAAATATTATACATATTAGCTGCCTTTAATATAGCATCTGGACACTAAGGGCATGTCTACAGAGCAGAGCTAAAGCTGAAATAAGCCACGTAACTTGAGCTACATCAATTGCTTAGCTTAAATCTAAATAGCTTATTTTGGCTTTTGGCACTGTCTATACAGCAGGAAGTCCGAGAAATAGCACTCTCCCTCTGACTTCCCTTACTCCTTGTAAAATGAGGATTACAGGAGTTGGAGTAAGAAGTCCTGCAGCTCGACATTATTTTGACATTATGTCAAAACAATGGCTTGCTGTGTAGATGCGGACTATGTTATTTTGGAATAATGTCAGTTATTAAAAAAAATGCTATGTAGATATACCCTTTGACAAGAAGGAGCCAGGAGCCAATTTGGCACTGATTATCAATAGGATACTTCACTGCCAGATTGGAAACCTATTTTAATGCAATTAAGTAAAAAAGTTATACATCCAGAATAAAATGATCTATGATTGATTAGGCCTGCACACTCTGGTTAATACCACTGCACTTGTAATTACATCTATTTAATTTCTAAACTCTCCAAATCCAATTTGCATATCTTACCCCAAAGACTAGAGCTAAAATAGCACTGTGGCACCCAGCAATATTATGGGCACCACTTTAAGTCTAGGTCATTCTACAATATGATCCATGCCACACTTTGAAAATCTTTGTTTTGCTTTAGAAAGTTTCACCCCATGCAGGTATGTAAAATCTGACTCTACCCAGAAGCATTCAAATTGTATCACATTCCATCAATTCTCAGTCACGCTTCCTCTAATGGCGATCAAGATGGTTACGTTTTTGTCCTGCATACTGTAGCGAATAAATAATTTTTAACTACAGCTGGCAGACAGCCAAGAATGCTCATGACAGTTGTTGACAGTGGGCTATTTTTATGGAGGATATAGTACCTTAGACAAACAGCTGTCTCAGTTCGGGGATGTCAGGGCTGTTCCCCTCTCTGGCATGCTGGCTACATCTACACTACAAGGTTTTTGCGCAAAAACAATTGTTTTTGCGCAAAAACTGGCAGAGCGTCCACACGCGCTTTTGCACAAGTAAATCGGCAGAAGAGAGGGCTTTTGCCGGTAGAGTTATTCCTCTCCCCACGAGGAATAACTCCTTTTTGCACAAGAGTTCTTGCACAAAAAAGAAAGTGTGGATGCTCCGCAGGGGTTTCTTGCACAAGAAACCCCTATCAGGAAAAGCACGGGTGCTGTGAATGGCCATCAGAGCTTTCTTGTGCAAGAGTGTCGATGCAGTGTGACGCCCTCTTGCGCAAAAGTGCATCGCAAAAGTGATGTGCTTTGAGATGTGGACCTGTTATTGCAGAAGAAGTTTTTGCACAGAAACTCTTGCGCAAAAGGCTTCTTCCGCAAAAACCGTGCAGTGTAGACGAAGCCTCTGAGTGCAGAAGATGGGGGCCCTCAAGAGACCTTAAATATTTTGCCTCTATAGACTCTGCTTACAAACTCTCCCTAGAGTCACAGATTCACTGACTTTGGGAGGTAGTTGCTACCACCAAGTGAAAGAAAAGAAACCTCTTTCTTCTTGAACCCAGGAAGAAAGCACTTGGACTTCTTCCAGAGGGGTACCACCCAAGCTTCTTTACCACGAGACAGCTTGAAAAAAAAGAGAGAAAACAACTGCAGTCTCTGGTAGCTGGCCACTCAGTCTTAGGCAGGCATGCCCACACACAGGCAGACCTCCTGTTTCTTTCCAGGATACAAGAATCAAATCATCACCTTAAAAAAGGTGATTTTATTAACAAAACAAAAAGATATACTTAATAAAGCATACTTGTTTGCTAGGTGTTACAGAGCAACTGATTAAAACAAATTAAAACACAGAGAACATTTCTGGGTATGCTCTTAGATAGTGAATGGGGAAGGGAAGGCAGACATTCACACAGAGAAGTTTAACCAAACAATCAAAACAAAGAAAAATACCCTGATCACGACTAAATACACTTTTTCCCTCTACTCACGATCCGTGCTGATCTGTTTTTCAAGGCCCAGTTCACTTCCATGTCCAATATTTTTTATAGGCATGGTAATTCTGATAACTGCATCTGCTCCCTCTAGCCCTTAACTCAGAACTCACATAAAGGAAGAACAGACCAGGTATCTATATTCAATTCAGATTTCAGCGCTGTATCCAATTGGTTCTTCTGGCCCACTGCCAACACCTTTGCTAGCTATCTAAGTTTAACCCTTTAGTCACCGAGTGCTAGCCAGCACTCCGCATATCCATCACAGGGGGTAATGTTAAAAAAATCAGCAAACAAATATTAACAATTCTAAAATAAAAATATCAACTCCTTTACATGTTTCAAAAGGAACAGATATGTATTTGACTACTTCCATCTTAAAGGACAAGACCTTGGAATTGTACTTTAACTTACTGGTTAAATACTACTTAACCCCCTGACACTGGACAACTGCATTTTGTAGAAGCCAAATGTTGTCAATAGTGTATCAGCTGATCAGTAGTCATTGCCGTTCATTATTGTTAGTCTAAATTGTTTTTTTCAGAGATGTCCCAATATAGCAACCATCGTGGTTAAGTGCTTCTCAGTTAAGTAGGCTGTGGAGCGAAAAGGAATTGTAAAAGAAAAAAATACAAACATTATTGTAATTATAATTATTTCTATTTTGATATTTTTCTAATTTGCTGTGATTGTTTAGTTACAAAAGTATCATAAAATCACATGCAGCTAATTGTCCACTGGGATTTTCAACTGCCGAAGTATGTAAATACTTAGCTTCCGTGGGACATCAAGACTTTGGCTCCTAAACACCAAAGTTATTTTTTGGGACCAAGGTGCCTAAGTCACTTATGTGCCTTGAAAATTTTACCTACAGTCATTTATTTTTTGTTATTCTTCTGTACACTATGCAAAAAACTATAGCGAGCCCTCGCTCATCTGCTCTGACACCTCAGCAAATGGCAGATAGACCATTTTCCCCCTGTCAACGTGAACTGGAACAGGTGCAACAAACAACCCAGTGCAACAATCAGTTTAGTTTTGGGTGATCTTATGTTTAAAACAATGGGGTGAATCAAGGTCATTGGGTTTTATGTTGGAGTTCCATTTAAAAATCAAGAAAGGGGAGGACTGGGTGAGAAAAAGGTGAAGCTAGGAGTATATGATATGGGGATTATTTTGCTCAGATGCACACACAGACAAGTATAGTTAGAGAGAGCAGATGAAAACATGGATGACAATTCTAATGTAATTAGAAGGAAGACAGTAATATATCCTCAAATCTCTGTGTTAATCACATTCTGGACGTTTACTCTCAAAGGGCCTGAAAATGGAAATTGCTGAGCACCTCCTAAACTTTAATTGAGGGCACTTGGGACCTTGCAGAGCCAGATATTTCCAAGGCATATCCCTTGCATTACAGGTTGTGTATAGAGGTGGCAAGTCCGTTTCTTTGCCACTTGGAGATACCCGTTTCCTGGAGGAATCCTCAAGTAGCCACTGGAGCCAGCTATGAGGCTGCTGCATACCACAGGCACTGCTGTGAGCTTTATAAGGGCTGATGGTCTGATACTTTCATTTTCTGTTTTTAAAGCACAAGAAAAAGAGCAGTGTGTCTAGAGGGACTCTAATAATTTACCCATATTTTTCATAATGTTTACCTTATCATTAAAACAAACTACAGCTGAATAGCCGTATATAAATCTCACAATGCCTTGGGCAGAGGAATAGGTTAGAGACTATTATACAGTATAGTATCCAGTATTCAATTATGGCAAACAGATCTAAGAAGGCCTAGCATAATATTAGGTAGGTTGCACCTTGTTTCTCACATCATTGCTGTCTATTTTGTGTATGGTGAGATTCTAGCCTATATCACTGATTAAGCCTTGAATCTGATATAAATAGCCCAGAGATAGCTTCAAGCAGTTTGGGGCATAGGCACAGCAAGACATGTTCCCCTCTTCCCCCCCCACCACATAGACCATGCTTCTGTCATTCACTTGAAGCAGCAGTGACAGGTAGCACTGTCTTGTTGCAGAGAGAATGGATTGGGACAGTAGCCTGGGGATTCCCCCACCTACTCCCACATGGATGTCAAGAAATATGTATTAGCTTGGGTGGCTGGTCCACACATAGGCTATGTCTACACTGCACGCTTATTTTGAAATAATTCATGTTATTTCAAAATAATATAGTGAGCATCTACACAGCAAGCCCGTTATTTTGAAATAATGGGCTTCTTACTTCAACTTCTGTAACCCTCATTTCACAAGGAGTAAGGGAAGTCAAAGGAAGGGAGCTCTTCCTTCGACTTCCTGCTGCGTAGACAGCACCTAACGCCGAGTTAAACTATTTCAACATAGCTACATTGCTGAAGTTGCTTAGGTTAATTCAAATTTAGCCCTGCTGTGTAGATGTACCCTAAGGGTATGTTTACACTACAGCATTATTTCGAAATATCTTATTTCAAAATAGTTATTTTGAAGTAGCTTATTTCAAAATAATGCGTCTAGACACAAAATGCATTTTGAAATAGCATTTTGCTATTTCGAAATAGCGCATCCACACTGATTGGATGCTGAATTGCATTTAAGGCTGGCCGGAACCAGTTCTGTCAGGGCATCAGGTCAGGAGTTAGCCTCAGGCAGCAGCCACACAAGGTATCTGAGGCCTGTGCTTAAAGGGATCCCCCCCCCCCCCCCCCTTCTCAGGTTTCCCTGCTTGCTTACCTACCTCACTGAGGGACAGCAAAGCACTGTTTTCTCTGCGTGCTCTGATTGCCCTCACTCAGGACACACAGTACTCTGCAGCATGGAGCTGGAGCCGCCCCTGGGCACTCCGGTGCTTCTCCTGGATGGGTTGCTGCGAGCATGGCAGCATGTTCTGCAGGCAGTAACAGTCTCCCTGGTGTGCCCCAATGGGGGCTTGTGCCTCATTCCTCCCTCACGTCCTTCCACTTACTCCTCCCTAACCCCCCTTCCTGCTGTACCATAAAAGACACGTGTTTAATACAACAAAGTCTCTTTATTGAACAAAACTTGGGGGGATGAAACTGAGGTGAGACTGGGGAAAGAAGGTGGGAGAGGAGAGCAGGGATGGTGGGAGGGGGAAGGGGAAACCTGAGAGGAGGGAGCTGGCAGGGAGAGGCAAGGGGAGGAAGGGGGAGGAGAAGCTCAGGGCTCAAGGTTGGAGGTCTCGCCGGCCCAACTGTCTCCCAGAACCGCGGGTGTGGGGGTCTCGGCATCCCCGGTGGGGTGGGGAGGGTGTGGAGGAAGGAGCAGGAGGGGGAGAAGGAGTGGGAGGAGGAGTGGAAGCTGGGGAGGCACCAGGGGCTGGAGCGGCAGGAGGCGGCAAGCTCTGCACCAGGGTCTGCAGGTGCTCGCAGATGGCACGGCCCTGGGCAAGCTGCTCCCGCCGGAGCTGCAAGTCTTCCTGCACCCAGTGGTCGAGGGTGCAGAGCAGGGCTCACAGTGCTCCCAGGTGCTCCTGCTGGTACCCCTCCAGTGCATGGGTGGTCCTGCGGAGTCCTTGGGTGCAGGAGGATGTCCCAGGTGGTGTGGTGCACCCTGCACTCGCAGCTGGTGCAGCTGTGGAGAAACAAGAGAAGTGGTCAGTTATCCCTGGGGACACAGTGGGTGAAGCCCAGCCCCCCTCTGCAAGGCGAGGACGACAGTTCTCCGCGCCATCAGAGCCAATGTGCTTGAACAGAGGCCATGTTTGGGATGTCCTGCTATTCCCGGGAGTGGGAGCTGACCCGGGACTGCACCAATGCCCCTGTGCTGTATATAGTGTGGGTGTGTGTGGGGGGGACATGTCTGCTGCCTCTGTGTAGAGGGGGCTTGTGGAGGGAGGGCGTCCTGCTATGTCCCACCCTGGGGTCAGGAGCATGTCATGTCTCTCCACACATGCGTGTGGCTAACAGGCCAAGGCCCCTGTGTGGCAGCCAGCTGGGGCCACGTGCCCAAGGATGGCATGGTACATGCTCACACGTGCACAGGTTGCTGCGTGAACCCTGGTCTCCCTCCCCGCCCATAAGGGGACAGTGATGGCCCTCACATGTTGTTGCCTCCCCAGATGACACCGGCAACAGGTCCGCTTGGACAGCTCAGGGGTCCTGTCTGCATGGCACACTACCTCCGGGCTCCTGCGGCTCCTAGCCCTCCTCCTCCTCCTCCTCCATGCCCTGGTCAGGGCCCTCTGCCCCAGGGTCAATGACCACCTGGAGGGCACAGACCGTCCCACCCCCCCAGGATGCGGTGCAGGGCATCAAAATAGGGGCAGCTCTCTGGGTCTGCCTCTGTTTGGGAGCTGCTCCCTGTGGCCCTGGCATAGGCCTGCCGCAGCTCCTTAATTTTCATCTGAACCTGCTCCTGGATTTGAATGTGGCCTTTGGTGGCCAGGCTGGCAGCCATCCTGCCATAGATGGCCGCGTTCCTCCATCTAGTGTGGAGATCATGGACGTTGGAGGCATCCCCCCCCCAACCTCAATCAGGTCCATGATCTCTGCACTGCACCAGGAAGGCGCCCACCTTTTCCGGCCCCTGGCAGGCTCCTGGGAGCTGGGGGACTGGGCCCGGGGAGCGGTGGAGGGCTGGCTGGCAGTGGCTGCCTGGGTCATGCTAGGGCCACTGGGTCAGGGGCAGTGAATACTGACTCTGGGCTGCCAGGCCTAGAGCTGGCAGAGACATTGTGGCCAGACTCTACCCCTTTAAGGGCTCCAGGGAGGCAGGGAGGAGAGGAGTTTTCTTGGTTGGGGCCAGAGTAGCCAGCAGGGCACCCTGGGAAGGGCTGGAGGCCCCCTATTTCAAAATAGCCCCTATTCTGCATCTACACAGCGCTTATTTCGAAATAGCAATTTCAAAATAGGAGCTATTCCTCATGGAATGAGGTTTTCCAAGTTCGAAATAAGCCCTCGCTATTTCGAATTAATTTTGAAATAGCAGTTGGCTTGTGTAGATGCTAGTACAGTTATTTTGAAATAACGGCTGTTATTTAGAAATAACTTTGCTGTGTAGACATACCCATACAGTCCTTTGCTGCCTAGTACTGGCAGGGTACCCCACAGCAGACAGTCTTATTGGAGATAGATAGGGCAGTTTGTCCCTCTCAGAGCATTTTGTTCAGGTTTCTCTGTAGATCCAGGGAGATGTCACTGCGTTGGTTACACACTGGTGAGGTGACAAATTTTTGAAGCTTAAAAAAATATACACAACCAGCTTGAATAGAAACCTACTTTAAAACATGCTATGATTTTAACATAATCATTGTAGCTTTAGGAGCTGGGACGTTATGCTTGAGCCGACAGTGCCTATGTCTCAATCTGGCTCTGGACCAGCTTTTGTTCAGCTCAACGGTGGGGGAGGGGCTATTTTTCTAATAAAGCCTACATTTAAGTTTGCAAAATCCTTTTTTCTTTGTTATAAGAATTGATAATGAGAAATGCAGTTTGCAAATGCAGACAGTGAGGAAATTAGAAACAAGCAAACATGACATATTTTGAAAGGAGCATTCTGAAAAGGAGCAATGGAAGATGCCATAGGCATCATCTGCCTAGAAGGTGAAGCAGTGTTTGCAAAGGCTGCTGTTGACTTCAGGGGCTAATGCACAGTTAGGGTTTTTTTTTTTTTTTCACAGAGATCAAATAGAAACTGAGACACTGATATGCGGCAGGGATGCAAGTGGAGCAAAAGGGCTGGTTTTTTAAAAAATGACACTGTCAGATGCTATGATTCTTGCATAGCATAGCTTTACAGTAAGCTTCTTTTTATGTCTGATGTTAATATGTTTTTAAAAGGTTATATGCTCAGCAATATACACTCACCTATACAGCTCCAGACAGGAATTTTGGTGACACCATAAAATTATTCAGATAAAACTTAACATAATTTTTGTGTTTTTACATCCCCAAACAGTCAAAAACCATGAATCAGTTCCTGCCAACCTCCCTGATTTTGTGATTTTTAAGTGTGTGTGCGCATCTTTCTGAGCCTTTCAGGTGTACTCAAGTCACATTTTAAAGGTTTTCTCTAACAGGAGGCCTAGAAAGTTACTTAAAACATCAGACATTTTTTTAGATTTTTTTTTAAAGATTCTTATGAAATCTCTTGATTCCAACAGCTACATTTTTTAGGAAAAAATACTGATATAAGGAGAACTGGCAGCACGGTAACCTGTTTTTAGAATTCATGATGGAATGCCACCTGACATGAGTGGGTCCCTTGCTCCAGCTAGCAGAGAAGAGAACAGCTGGAGTCCTTTTGCTGTAAGGGTGAGAATCACACCATTAGTCCTAGTTTGAAAGGGACAGGATTCTCCCCTGGCCCTTCCTCAGGTAACCCTGATATTATCCTGCCTTTGTGCTCAGTGCTCTCAGTTTATGGTGCAGTGCAGTATGATGTAGTCTACACCTCTTTGCTGGCCTTCTCCTGCTGTGGTGATTTAACTCAGACTGGTGCAAAAGGAAAGCAAAAGAAAAGCAAATCTCTTCTTGGAAAGGGAATTTCCTTGACTGTAGACTGACCTAGCAGTGGGGGGTTTTCACTGGCCCCAGAACATTTGCCAGGACTGTGGTTTGGGATCAGGAGGGCTTATGATTTATGGGTTTGCCTATATGTCACAAATGTGTGGTTACTGTAACAGCAAAGGCAACAGGTATGGAAAATATTTACTTCGCATGTTTTGGCTGCATGCTAATGCAGCAGCTGATCATAAGAGTAGAAAGCTTCCAGGTCAAGCTCAGAATAAAGCTAGTCCCTCCCCCCGACCCTTCCTGTACAGAACATTATCAATCAAATGAGGGCAGATTGGCTGGGATTAAAGCACTGGATTATTTGCAATGGCCTTTGAATTCCATCTGAAGATATCACACTGAGCATTTGACAGACAAGGTGATAGCTTGTTTACTCTGTCTTATTTGTATGACTGGCCAATTAATAAAAGTTGCCATCAATACTTTCACCATACTAACTGTGTCCTACATACCTAGCCATCTGTTACCATCTATTATTGGTACTTTGCTGTTGCTCCTGTCCTCTGTCTCTCCCAGTCCTCCATATTATGGTGTACTGTCTTCCCTGAGTATATGACACTTGTCTTTGGTCAAGGAAATTTGTTAAAACTGTAGACCAAGCATGTCACTGAGGAATTTCAATAATTAGAAAAGACAAGCTGTTTATGTATTTTCAAAGATATTTATCTAGACCCCAAAAGCAATTTCTGGAACTGAGCATATACAGAAAGTAAGTTGAGCTCTCCAAAACAACTCTAGAGTACACAGACAAAGTAGAGAAGGACATGGCCAAAAATGTGTAACTGTCCCTAAAAGATACTTAAAAATTCTCTTCTTTAACTTAAAACTACTCTCTAAGAGCCCAGATCTCTTACAAATCGTTCCAGAATCCAGCTTACTCCCAATATGTTATTTCTGCTAACAGAAATAATTCTTCATAGAAAGAATTTTGTATGTAGCACATGCTTAGTCCCTGTCATGGAAAGCTAAAGTGAACTGCTGCTCCCACATTTCTGAGAACATTGCCTAAGAAATTATGCTTTCAGGCTATTATAATCGGCTCCAGCTAGTAACCTTTTTCTCCAACACATCTGCAGCGTGAAATACATAGAATATATCATTATCAAGAATATGAAACAGTGAACATAAATATTAACAATAACTATAGAAACTCATATCTTTGATAGAAATCTGTTCATTGTTCAACTATTCACTATTCTTGCTGCTAATGGGTGTCTTAAAACATAAATTTTACAGCTGCTGCTACTAAGGGAGAGTCTCTTAAGCACAAGCAATAGAGGCTGATGCTTTCCAAACAGAAGGTTCTGACCGTGATCCCTGATGCTGCTATAAGTATGTGTTGTACTGGGCCTAGACTCTGCATTGTGTATCATGCACATAAAACTGGAGCGAGGCTCTGCATGTGTTCAACACTCAGCCCACATGCTACCAAATGCAGGATCAGGGCCACACAGCTTGTGTAAGTATGGATCATTGAATCATCCCCCACCCCCATCCTGCTGAAGCTTCCAGTTGCATCTAGAATTACATAGAATCTTTTAACCTGGTTATATAGAACCTTTTAACTTGGATTTTGGTTTTGGGCAGAGGGAACAAGAAAAACAAGAAAAAAATCAGGATGTTAAAGCTCTTAGTGTGTTTTTTTTAACAGAAAATAGATGTTTAATGCTGCTGTAGCCCCTAATAGCTACAATGTACACTTCAAGGAAGGGAGCCCTCTCCATACACCCACACACACACCTTTTTATGTTTCTTTGCAATAATGCCTTAATTATTATTTATTCAGTGACATTGTTTAATTTCTCATTTCACATGGATGCCACTGCTAAACAATAATAGTTATTGATCTGAAGAGGTTTATTTCAATAGAACTATACATTGCCATGTATTAATGAGTGCTGTAAACTCCCCATTTGTCACATTCTGCTGGTATCTAACTAATAATTTGTGCACCTTCAACATCCTATCAATATCACAGGAACACAGCAAGTTGCTCATGCAAATTTATGTATGGACTTCTATCCTGTGTTTCATCAGCAATAAGTACATAATAGATAAATGCCTGAAATTTTAAACTCATTGGAATACTTTTAATGTGAAGTGACCTTTGGTATTGATTGCAATTCCTTCTGGTGCTTGCTTTAAAAATAACTGAAAGGATTAATGAGTTCTTGTAGCTTTTATGCCAAGCTGGGTGTTTCTGGTTGTATAGATCTTCTTTTCAATCCAATGAAATGATTAAAACAAATTATGGTTCTACATAGAAAATAATCAGGCAAATGACTTTGAAATAAAGAAGTGCTTTTAAAAAGACCATATTAATCTAGAGAAGAGATATCCTGAATCTCTTGGAACATGGGGTACCTGATGTTGTAAAATGAGTGAGGAGATAGAAGTTGTTACCCACCTCTGGATTCCTTATCAAGTGACACTGTATATGCAAGAGAATCCTGAACTTTCAGTAATGATGCTGTAGTGTGGTGGGTTGAGAGGTAAGTCACATACTGCAGGGTAAGGCATACACCTTTTATACTTTTGTCCTGCTCAACTAAAAGAGTAGTAAAGAATTTCAGTACATTAGGATAGGTTATTTATCCCAAAGGAGCAACCCAACCCCAGTCTAATAACTTGGATAGGTATAAGCCCTTCCCAAATCTCTGTAAGCTATCTTATCACCCTCTGTCTTCCAGTGCTTGCCTGTCTGATCATTGTCTGTACTTAGATTGGTCTGCAAGTTTCCCAATTTAAGTACGCTATCCTCCTGCGAATTAATGGCACTGTTTCTTCAACTCCTCTCCAATCTATGTTTGGGATTCTCCCCTGCTCCAACTGACAGCCTCCCACCCAGGGACATAACAGGCAAACATCTATGCCACACCTCTGATGCTAGATTCTTCCTGCTCCCTCTCTAGATTTTACACATTCCAAGATTGACCGTGTCTCCTCTAGCCCAGGTCATCCATGTTTTATAGCAGTTTGGGGGCATTGGGGAATTTCTGACTTGCCTGAATTCCTTAATGCAAGCTGGGCCAATACCCACTGAAAGAAAAAGACGGATCATGGAATGTTTAGGGTAATAAAGATAATAGTTGCTTCATTGTAAGTATCTGTAACTGCAGTATCTTGTGACCTCCAAACAACACATCACTTAAAATGGACTCATCGGGCTCCTATAGTCTTACCTAATGGACATTTTCAGAAAACTGTAGCTTTTCTTAAGAGAGATTCTCCAAGTCTGAGAATGCAGAAGGAGTGGGGAGGGAGTATAAAGAGCCTTCAGGGAATGAAGCTGAGGCGTTGGTAGGGAGGTGACGTGTGAATCCACAGATTAGTGGATAAAATGGCAGAAGGTATAAAAAAGTAGAACAAGCCCTCAGAAACCCAACAGGCACCAGAGTGAGGCACCACCAGGAACAGGGAAGGCAATAAGGAGCCTTCAGGAGAAAAATGGTCAAGGGATTGAGACTGTAAAGAGTAGTGGTGCAAAAATCTTTCCAGAACCCATTGGGCAGGATACCTAAGAACTTGAGGGACACCAGGAGCCAGTGATTGCAGAAGTACCTAGAAAAGTCTATGTTCTTCCTGGTTTCAGTGATAGGACATGACATAACTAAAGCAGCTTCTTTGTGGGGGAGGACCTGATTTTATCCAGATGGGGCTAAATTGTGAGTGATCAAACAATTAGTTTCCACTGAATTTAACTATCAAATTATTGTGCATGTAGACAAATAGGGCACCAGTCAAAGAAACTAGTATGATACTTTGCTACTGTTTGCTATGTATTGCTTGCATGAATTTGTGACAACACATATAAGTTCTATTCCATTTTATCTTTCACATGGATCTCCCAGACTCATTTTTCTTTTTCAGCACCTTTTCTCTCTCTACTCTGCATGGAGAAAAGATTACCAGAGTCTGGTTTTGTTATCCCTTTAAGATCAGTGCAGATAGACTATGTGATCCTTTTCAGAATGACATTTCACTTGCATTTTCCTTTGTATTCTTCAAATGGGTGAAGTTCAACCTGTGCAGAGGGCCAGCACTAGGCATATGCACCAGAAATTGTGCTGCTGTTGCTTTGCACAGTTTGTTTCACAAAACTTTGGTTTTGTGAAAGTTTAAACTTAGGTTTAAAATACTAACAAATCAGTTTACACTCATGTAAATGTCCTGTAAATCAGTTCATGATGTGGAACATATGAAATATAGAGTAAAAAACGTGAAATCTTAAAATAATGAACTGCAGTATGAAAACCTATTCGTGATAGTAACATCATTCAGGAATTGCTTAGTGCACCTTGTTATCATCCATTTTTAATTTGTGTACTACAGTTAGCACCATGTCCAAGTGAGTAGCCTAAAACATTAACCTACAATAGAATATTGGCCATTATAAAATCAAAATTTACTAACCGTTACCAGACCAGCATCTGAGATTGTAATAACAGGAGATATTTGTGATAACTTTGTGATAACAGTTAGGAAAAGTTGGCTTTTTATTGACTTCTACTGTACCCTACCTTATGATGTGATGTACTCTGAACACTAAAAACTTAAATTCATCATTATGCCACAAAAAAGATCTACTCATTTTGCAGAACTCACAAACATCTCTGAAACATTATTCCCATTCGGTGTTTGTTTTATCAATGCATAAACAAGCAAGGAAGCTAAAATAGCCATATTACAGCTAACACTACAATTAATCATTGTGTTAGGTTGAATATCAAAGGATATTGTTGATAAAGAAAATGTGATTTCCTAGTTTCTTTATTACATAAATACAAAAGAAAGCTATGAAAAGAGTCTTGAAAGGGAAAGTTTTAAAGGTATTTAAAAATTTGGAGTGGGATCCAGAATTTACAGTAGACATTTTAAAAGCCTTAATTGTAGTCAGCAATTTACAAGTCATCATTAGCATTTCATGTTGACAAAGGAGGGAAGATGAAAAGTTAAACAAATTGGTCAAGCTGCATTTTGTTGAACAATGAAATAATTGAAACAGCAATAGTTCATGTCATTGATTTTGTTAATTTCTAGCATCATGGAGTATGTTTGCAATGAATATCCTCTAGGGTTTCGTAAGCCTTTTGTGAATAGAAACAGCTTCCTGCTGCATTCTCATTATAGTCCAAATTCAACCCTCATGTAGCTCCAGAGCTACACCAAGGATAAATTTGACCTGTATTTTAGATTCTGCACCCATGCGATGCCAACAGACCAGGTGCCAGTTCATACCAAGGTCCCAGTATCTCAGCACTGACAAATGCATATCTGGAATCAAACTGGCTCACCTGTATGCTAGTATTGTTAAAATTGTATTAGAATTATTTTTTAAAATGTATTTAGAGTCTAGACTTTATTGAATGCTTGTGAGATGCTGAATACATTAATCTCACTTATAACATTTGTACCACACATTGAACAATTGTATTGTCAATCTCTGTGACTGTGTAAATCACCAGACAGGCGAGAGGCATTAATTTAGATAAAGGACTGATCTTCAACAGAAGGTGTTATGCCCTTCCTAAAAGGAAAGGTTCATTGATATCAGGAGGACTATTGTGAGCCACTGCTTTTGTTGTTGTTCTGCCTCCTTCCCCTGAAGATGAGACATCCAAGGGACTCTTCCCATCAGTTGAGCTTTGCAGCTGAAAGCATTTGGGAAAAGGAGAATAAAACACCAAACAAGAAGGAACTGATTATCTTGATGCTGCTTTGATTTTGGAGGATAAAGTATGTCTTGGCAAAGTAAAAGATCCCCAACAGCTTACCTGGTATGTCCTTTAGAGCTAAACCGGGCTATGTTTACACTGCAATTCAAAAGCTGCCTCTGGACAAATCAGGCTTGCAGGGCTCTGGCTAACAGGATGTTTGATTGAGGTGTAAGCATTTGGTTTCACTCTGGAGCCCAGACTCTGGGACCCCACAAGTGGACAGGGGCCCAGAACCCTGCAGCTGAGTACCATAAGCCCAAGTCAGCTGATACAGGCCTGCTGCACATGTTTTACTGAAGCGTAGAAATGTCCATGGACACTGGAGCCCCAGGTTGGGACTCCGGATTCAACCCCAAACCTGGGTTTACAAATGAGTCTAGGTGGCTCAAGCCCTAAGTTAAAAAACCCAGAGTCTGCTAACTCAAGTCCTATTACCCGTGGGCTTACATTGCAGTGTGCACATATCCATTAAATTGTAACTCATTTGTGTTTGTTTACCTACTTTATCCTTATAAATAACTATTGCTTCATTTTCCCATTTAATAAATGTTTATAAACTTTACTATAGGACACGGTGCTTCAAGTAGTTGAAGGGCATAAAGTTGTACAAAATTTGTCAGCTGTGGCTGCGCTGTACTATAGTACATAGGTGAGCGAGTGGGTGAGTGCCTGGGGTGTTGTCCCGGTAAATACGAGCATGGGGAAGCTTTGGTTTGGTTCTTTTCTCTTTGAGATCCAGCAGACAGAGATAGAGCCATCTGACTGATGTCAAAGCAGGTGTTACCGTGCCCTCTGGAAGCTGCCAGCAGCAATGGCAGTGCATTCCTGCAGGATGTGTGACATTCCAGCAGTGCTGAGGGAATGCGTGGAAAGGTGTCAAATGCATGAGTGTCACAAGCGATCTGCCACCCTTGGCAACCCTGCTGGGCTCCACCTAGAACTGTACAGGAATCAGAATTTATGTTTAACAGGGAATTTTGTAGATTCATTTTTTAAATTCTGAATCAGAATGAAAGATGAAATTTTGAAATTTTCCAAACAATAATGTTTTGGAAACATTTTTCTTTGGTTATTAAACATATTTTGTTTCACTATCAACTTTTTAATTTTATTATATTATTTGTGATGTAAAATGAGTTTTTGCTTGTAAGAAACCTCTTTGTTTATTTGTTGTATTTTGTTTTTGAAAGAAGATGTTGTTGAGCTCAACATGCTCCTGCAGGAATGTGTCCTTTTTGACTATTTTGCATTGTTGATGAAAAATGTTCTTCAGAAAATCTGACCAGCTCTACCTTCACTTTTATCATCCTGAACTCAGGCCCTTTAGAACACCACCAAAGGTTATTTTACAAGGTGGTGCATTTAAATGAAAGAAAAGAAATCATATTAGTGACCCCTGTTCTGACCTTTCACAGCTAGGGGATTGTTTCTCTGCTCTTTCTAACTACCAGACACAGAAATGGAGTCTCTTGCAATCACTGCACCACAGAGTGTCCTCTTACCCACTTAAAACGACCATTCTTATTGATGCTGTTACCTTAACCTCTAGTGCAAATTGTTAACAGGGCATCTACTAGCAGAAATGGAAATAACAGAAACACAACAGGAAAACAAATGTCAAAAATAACATCCCCATTCACTTCTAGTTCTAAAATGGAGCATCCTACAAACTAAAAGCATTTCAACAACAGAAACTTTTCCAGGTCCCTTTCACATGTTGAAAACGCACCAAGATTCTGACTGCCTCAATTAGGCAGAAAGTGTTGCTCATGGACAGGAGCATCAGGTTAATCAGGGAGAGGAATACGAAGTCTGAGGGTGCATCTACACAGCAGCGTTATTTTGGAATAACAGCCATTATTCCAAAATAATGTGAGCATCTACACACCAATGTCATTGTTAAGAACAAAATTGAAATAATGGATGGCTTCTTCCGACTTCTGTAAACCTCATTCCACGAGGAATAACGCCTCTTCCGAAATTGCTATTTCAAAATAGCTCCACTGCTGCTATTTCAAAATAGCTCCTCCCCAGGGCCATACAAATTAATTACTCCATAGTGCTTCCTGGGGCTCTAAATCAAGGTAGTGCGTCCACATTAGGGGAGCCTGCCTTGGACTAATTTCCAGGCTTCCCTGTAGTGTAGACGAACTATTTTGAAATAAGCTCTTTCGGAGTATTTCTTTCAGAATAGCTTATTTCGAAATAAGTGTGCATTGTGGACGTACCCTAAGAGACCACCTGTGGTTTAGCTGGATAAAGGAGCTTTCTGGGCAGCTACTGGTGCTGGGATGAAGGAACAAGAGATCTTAACATAGTTATCATTGTAAATCTATTGATTTCCACTATGAAAACAAAGATAAGGTCTGGAGCACATCAACACTGCACTTTTATCAAGCAAAGACAATAAAGGAAGCTTTATATGAATATTAGATATCTTTCAGCCACTTGGGATCCTTGAATAAGTGCTGGATCCTTTGGGAGATGATTCAAGTGTTCTGAGACTCCAGCATCACTGCTGGAATTCATAATAACCACATTCTGTAGGCAGAAAGGTAAAGGAGCAGCTGTCATTGTGTGTGCTGATATTGACATTTTCCTAATGTGTCTCTCAGTTCCAATCAGTTTTATGATTTTGTTTGACTTTTTTCACCTAAACATCTACCTCATTTAAGAAAGGACAAAGTCATACTAAATGTGAAACAAAATACCGAGCCATTGCAAGCACTCTCTAAAAAACAAATTAAAACACATTCACATTAGTGAATAAGAATAAATAAAGAGCATTTACTGTTTTCTCGCTCTCTCTTTTTATTTTAAACTCAATTTTTTAAATAAAAGCCCTCATAGGATGAAACTGGACAATAAAGCAATGTGAAAAATGTTTTATTAAACCAAATTACTTTGCCATCAGTTTAATGACATCAGTTTAGGATAAAATGATTCCATATTAACAGTGGAGGTTAATTAAAAATGCACCTTCAAAATATTTATTACATCATTTGCCTAATATTTGTCATTTTGCTCTATATCACTTGATGTAGCTTTTGTTTTCTAAAATTTCTCCTTGACTATGTAAGAGAAAGTTTTTTAACGAAACTCTGTGCTCCCTTTTTTATGAACCTCTCCAGTAAATGAGTGATTGCTGACAAATTCCCATACCACCTGTTAAATGCAGTGCCTCTGTTTTGCTTTAACCAACTGATTTGGTGTCTCAGAACATAGGAGCCTTCAGGGCATGTCTGCACTGAGATGAAACATCCACAGCTGCCATGAATCAGCTGAGTTGGGCTTGTAGGGGTCAAGCTGTGGGGTTATAAAACTGCAAAGTAGATGTTTGGGCTTGGGCTGGAGGCTAGGTCTGGGACCTTTCCCTCTTAGGAGATCCCAGAGTCTAGGCTACAACTCAAGCTCAAATATGTACACTGAAAATGTATAGCCCCACAGACAAAGCCCTACAAGCCTGAGTCGACTGACACAGGCAGCCACTGGTGTTTCATGTTATTGTAGACACAGCCTCCAACTTACAGGCTTGTTCACTGAGTAAGGCGGTGCCCCAGTGGTAGCATTGCAAAGGGAGAGACCAGTGGTGAGGCTGACTCAGGTCTATATAAAGCTGGACATTTTTTATAAATAGCTGATTTGTCAAAAAAGCAGATTCAGTCAACCTGAAACGATTCAAGAATTTGATACAAGTTCACTGAATGGTTACTCTTTCTTTCTCAGGGCACGTCTTCACTCGCTGCACTGGAGATCAACCTTCTGACGTTCAGTTTAGTGGGTCTATTATGGGGCTGTAAATCGAAAGCTGAGGGCAGCTCCACCTCCTTCAGTGGGGACTATGCCAAGTTTGGCTTAAGTTAAGCCGACTCCAGCTATATATTCCACGTCTAGTGTAGACCTGGCCTCAAACTATATTAAAAGAAAAGACAGTGAGGCGGGGGTGGAAGAGAGCAGAGAGGCCTTTCCTCACCTTTTATAGCCAAGTAGTTAGGGCATTGACCTGGAATATAGAAGACCCACATTTGAATCCCTTGGAGCAGGGACTGGAGCACAGGTGTCTTGCATGCCACATGATCATCCTGATCACTGGGCTATCACCTATTTTGGGATAGGGTTATCTGTCTCTCATATCTATCAGGGATGGTCTAGATGATACTGGGTCCTGCCATGAGGGCAGGGGATTGGACTCGATGACCTCTCGATGTGCCTTCCTGTTCTAGTGGTTTTTGATTCTCTGATTCCTGCTGAAGCTGTTCCACTTTGTATAAATAATTCAACATTCATCGGAGCAATAATTGTGTCTTCTACCTGCCAGGTGAGTGCCCTAGACACCAGGCTCAATAGTCATATTCTCTCTGCATGAATATCACATAATGAAATATAAAGCTGAACTTGAAACAGACTTTTTTGAGCCTCAGAGGGGTAGGAAGTGGGTTGTGCCCATGAAAGCTCATATCAGCTATATGTTTTGTTAGTTTTTAAGGTGCTGCTAGACCAGCGGTTCTCAAACTTTTTGGGCTCCAGAGCCCTTTACGTGCGTAAAAATTTATGTGGCGCCCCAGCAGTGTGTGTTAATTGCGTCAGTTCGAGGCGATTCTCAATTATGCTTTTGAAGGCTTTCCAGTTTGTCAACCTTGCAGAGCCCCTGGAGATGTCTCACGGAGCCCTGGTTCTCTGCGGAGCACAGTTTGAGAACACTGTGCTAGACTATTCGTTGTTTAAGTTTTTCCAGACTTTTTGGGGTCACTTGATTTTTTTTTTTTTAATTCTGATACACCAACACCATTTTTGTGGGGGAGGTTTTTAGAATCACCAGTAAACCAAAACACGAGTTATTTCTCCAGTTCTAGAATCTCCTACACTTCTATTTTGAGTACATTTTGAAAGTGTTACATGCTTGGATGGACAGGAAAGGGAGCAAAGGGGCCTACTGGCTCATGGGACATGGTTAAAATAGATTAGTTACATTTGGATCCAAATGACACACTGTACTTTTTTATTTTTAACAGGGCTGGCCTCTGGTTTATTTTAACTTAATATTAAAGCAGAAGAATAGAGAAGGGTATACCAGATAGAACAGAGAGCCAAAGCATTTTTTTCCTTTCCTGTGCCAATTTCGCTAAAATATTTCTAATGAGAAATTTTCAGTAAACACCTTGAAGAACTTAAGAGTTTTCTTGAAACATTGGCACAGGGTAAAACTATATCCACACTGTAATTTTACATTAGAACAAGGGAAAAATATTGGCTAACGCAAATCCTTCTAGTATTCCTTACTTCTACTATATCTATATGGATTTTACCTTAGGTTACTTTTTGTTTGGCAATTCTCATACATTATAAGGAAGTGAACATTGCCTGAATTGGCTGAGCTATACACAACAAAGATGAATTATACATTTAGCAAATGTTATGTAGTTGAAATATTGTTTTAAAACTGTCCAAGCAAATTAATCTCTTTTCTTAAAGTGTTTACATGCACAATAAAGCTACTTAGTTCAGCAGGCAGAAAATCACTGGTGCACAGAATCTATAAACATTCACCTGCCAAATAAAATAAAATAAAAGCGATAATCATTCCCCATATGAGAGCATAGAAGTGGAAAATGAACTACAAGTCCAAGGGGATGCAGTGTCACATAAGGGATGGCATGGCTTGTTCATAAGTTCAGTGTGCTCTTCTCATGACAGATTTCTTGCAAAACTATGGCCTTGTCATTGGATTTCCCCTGATGCTGGAAGCAGGGTGAGACTTTCTTTATTTGTAAAAAAGCTTCAGAGGGGTAGCGGAGTTAGTCTGTAACTGGAAAAATCTTAAAAAACAATGAATAGTCTTGCAGCACCTTAAAGACTAAAAAAAATGTAGATGGTACCATGAGCTTTCATGAGCACAACCCACTTCTTCAGATGAATGGAATTATATAAATAGGGGATGGGCAGAGAAAGAAGGAAAAAGAAGGGGAAAAAGAGTCAATTAGGGTACGTCTAGACTACAGGCTTTTGTCGACACAAGCTTTGTCAACAGATACTGTCGACAAAGCCTCTGTCGACAAAGAACGTTTAGACTACAGCCAGTTCTGTCGACAAAGCAAGCCGCTTTTTTCGACAGAGAGTCTAGACGCTCTCTTTTGAAAAAGCACAGTGTGGATGCAATAACGCCTTTTGTCGACAGAACTGTTGACAAAAGGCGTTATTCCTTGTAGAATGAGGTTTACCGCTGTCGACAAAACTGCCCGCATTCTGTCGACTTACTGTCGACAGAACTCGGCGGTAGTGTAGATGCAGGTATAGTTTTGTCGACAAAAGTCCACTTTTGTCGACAAAACCCTGTAGTCTAGACACACCCCTAGAGTGTTCATACTACATGAAACTGATAGAGAAGGTGCAAATTGTTCTTAATTACCCATTGTTTGGTTTTCTAAGCCATTAGGATGTGGAAGGTAGTGTGCTAGCCAGGCAATGTCTTTATTCATACCTTTGTGATGGGTCCCAAACCTGTAAATGAAATTAAGTTCCACAGCTTCCCTGTGTATTTGGCTTGTGGAATTGGCCTGAAACACAGTGACTTTGAGATCCATTAATGAGTACTGGGGCAGTTTAAAGTGTTCTCCAACAGGTTTCTGTGTATTGCCTTTTCAGATATCTGATTTGTTTCCATTAATTCTTTCCTGTAGAGACTGTCCAGTTTGGCCAATATATATGGCAGAGGGGCATTGCTGGCATTTCATGTCATAGATCATATTAGTGGATGTGCAGTTAAATGAGCCTCTGATGTGGTGGCTGATATTGTTGGATCCAGTGATGAAATCGCTAGTGTAAATGTATGGACAGAGTTGGCAGTGGGTCTGATTGCAGGGGTGGGTTCCTGGATGATTATGATGGAGGTGTGTTGCGTAGTTACTGGAAAGAATTTGTTTGAGGTTAGGGGGTTGTAAAGCAGTATCTGAATTTTCAGATGTGAGAACTAAAGTGGAAAGCAAAGTTTTCATTGAACCAAGATGAGGAAGAATGCTCTTGTGGGTTGAGGAATTGGACTAGAACTTTGGAAACTTGGGTTAAATTCATTCCTCTACCATAGTTGCTAGTGTCACCTTGAACAAGTAACATAGGTCCTGATCCTGCAAATACTTATGCACACGTTTAAATGTAAGCACCTCACTGAAATAATGAGGTTATCAAGGTACTTAATGATAAGCATGCATATGTATAAAGCATGCTTATCATTTATTTTTTTATGCCTCAGTTATTTCTTCTGTAAAATTAGTATAGTAATTTTTTTAATTTTATAGGATTATTGAGAGGATGAACTCATACAATATTTTTAATTGGACCATATAAACAGATAGATAGGACACAAGCTGTTACCAACATCAGTGAAGACTGGCAAAGTGGCTAAAGTGGCATTTCTCTAGCTACTCTGGCATTAGTGGAAATGAGTGGAGTTCCTGTGACATTTAAAAATTACCATGTGATCCATCCTTCTATTTAATTACTTTTAACTCATTCACTTTATGTCTCTTTAACAATCCCAAGCCACTGGTGATGCCAAACACTGGCACTCAAGGTTCCTATCAGCTATATTATGTATCTCACTAAAGGTGCATCTACACAGCAGCGTTATTTCAGAATAATGGCCATTATTCTGAAATAATGCGAGTGTCTACACAGCAATTCCATTATTTTGAAATAATTTCAAAATAATGGACGGCTTATTTTGAGTCTGTAAACCTCATTCCACGAGGAATAATGCCTAGTCCGAAATAGCTATTTCGGAATAGCAGTAATGTGGATGATCCACTGTTGCTATTTTGAAATAGCTCCTCCCCAGGTCCATTCAAAGTAATTACTCCCCAGTGCCTCTTGGGGCTCTAAATTGAGGTAGTGCGTCCATATTAGGGAAGCCTGCCTCAGAGTAATTTCCAGGCTTCCCTGTAGCGTAGATGTGCTATTTCAAAATAAGTTTTCAGAGTATTTCTTCCAGAATAACTTATTCCGAAATAAGTATGCAGTGTAGATGTACCCAAATAGTGAAGTGGTGTATAATAATTTTCATAAAAAATACATTGATACAGTTCGGCTTTTAATATTTTCCTTCCTAGTGCTCAAATCAGTGTATGTCTTTTTAGGACAACCAACTTATTTTTGCAACTGCTATTTTTAGAACACCTTGTGTGTTACTGTAGCAGTTCAAAGGTAAAATCTGCTTGCTGTAACATCTCTTTTGTGAGAACCATCCTATTTTGATCTGCAGCATTGAAAAATTTACTAAGGAACTGGAGAGTGGCACAGGTTTAGCAGGGTGTGTGAAAAATTGTTAAGCAGATCATCTTGTGCATGGCAAGAAAAAAAATCTGTGTTGCAGATTAATTATTGACAAATACATGGACATGCTATATGTAATGATGATATTGGCATGGTTATTTATGTCTTCTACACTGGTGTGTTTTAATTAGATCTAAAAATCGTAAGTTAAAGTTACCTATTTTTGGAGCTACCCAACATACCACAAAAGGTTAGCCCTTGCTATAAATAACTGTATGATACATATTAGTGCTTATAAAATGAAGAGGTTCCAAACACAGAGTCCCAAGTGACAGCTCTTAAAAATAATTCTTAAACTACTAAATTGAGAGACTGATTATGCTGTGCTAATGTGTTTGAATAGTTTATTTTATTGTCCCTAGGTGATAACAATCAATGAATATATGGATGAGTATGTATGTCACCTCCAAGTGCCTTAGAGTTATGCTTTTACCAATAACAATCCCTCTTTCCCTTTCTGTTTCTGCTATTTAATTAGGAAAGAGATGGTTTTCAAATGAAGTCTAAGGCAAGAATGTCTGGGATACAGATGTGCCTGAACACAAAACCCAATGCTGCCTGCAAAATAATTTCATTTATCTGCTCCACAAACCCAGGGTAATCCAACCTAATAGATACAAATGTAAAAGGAATGCAAATCATTCCTTCAGTTGAGGAAGAAAGAGAATTAAAAACAAACACAACATCTTTAAAATAGTTCTTATTACATTTATATACATGGCTATAGGGTCATCTAGTCATGCAGGACCAATGCCTACTAAATCATTCTAGCCAAGGCTTTGTCAAGCGAGGACTTAAAAATCTCTAAGGATGGAGATTCCACCACCTCCCTAGGTAACCCATTCCAGTGTGACACTACCCTCCGAGGGTACATCTAGACTGCAAGCTTCTTTAGAAAGAGAGCACCCACACCTCAAACCTGGATTGAAAAAGCGATCTGCTTTTTCGAAAGAGAGCGTCCAGACTGAATGGACGCTCTCTCGAAAGAAAGCCTTTATTGCTATTCACAGAATAGCCTCCAGGGCACCTGTGCTTTTTTCAGTTGCTTCTTCTTTTGGAAAATGTCCCTGGTCTGCGTCCACATGTGCCTTTTTTTGAAAGAACTCTTTCAAAAAAGGCATTCTTCCTCATAATTGGAGATTTACCAATGTCGAAAAAACCCTGCATTCTTTCGATGTAATTTCAAAAGAATGTGATTGCAGTGTGGATGTAGGTGAAGTTTTTTCCAAAAAAGGGCAGTTTTTTCAAAAAAACTATGTAGTCTAGACATACCCCTAGTGAAACACTTTACTAGTATCCAGTCTAAATCTCCTTCATTGCAACTTTATACCATTACTCCTCGTTCTGCCATCTGCCACCACTGAGAGCAATCTAGCTCCATCTTCTTTGGAACCCCCTTCAGGTAATTGGAAGGCTACTATGTAATCCCCCACCTCATTTTTCTCTTCTGCAAACTAAATAAGACCAGTTCCCTTATCGTTTCCTTAGAAGTCATGCACCTGAGCCCCTTATAATTTTCGTTAATCTCCGCTGGACTCTTCAATTTGTCCATGTCCTTTCTGTAGTGGGCCCCCAAAATTGGACACAAAACTCCAGATGTGGCCTCATCCCTGCCAAAATAGAGGGAATAATCTATCTGCTGGCAATGCTCCTGTTAACAGAGCCTAATATGCCATTAGTCTTCTCAGCAAAAAGAGCACACTGTTGACTCAGGTCCAACTTCTCATCCCCAGGTCCTTTTCAGCAGAACTGTTGTGTAGTCAATCAGTTTCCAGCCTGTAGCATCACATGGGATACTTCCATCCTAAGTGCAGCGCTTTTCATTTGTCCTTGTTGTACCTCAGATTTGTTTTGGCCCAGTCCTCCAATTTGGTCACTCTGCACCCTACTCCTACCCTCCATCTTATCTACCTCTCCCTCAGTTTAATTTCACCATAAATTTGCTGAAAGTGCAATCCATCCCATAATCCAGATCACTGATGAAGATGTTGAACAGGACTGACCTCAGAGCAATCTACTTGATACGGGCTTGAACCCATCGATCTAGCCAGCTTTCTAGCCACCTTATAATCCATTCATCCAAGCCATACTTCAACTTGCTGGCAAGAATACTGTGGGAAACCATATGAAAAGCTTTGCTATAGTCCACTGCTTTCCCCATATCCACAGAGCCATTTATCTCAGCATAGAAAACAATTAGTTTGTTCAGGCATGACCAGGGCTCGTGACAGACTTGCTGGGCCTTGGGCAATGTGTGCCCTGGAAAGGGTGGTACCACAGGTGAAAGGGGCAGGGCTAGGGGCAGCCAGCCCTCGGTGTAACCCAGAGGTTACACAGCATGGTAGAGGGCTCTGGTAGCAATTTAAAGGGCCCAGGGCTCCAGCCACCACTGCTGCTGCAGTTGTGGTGATGGCAGTCCAGATTTCTGGGCCCTTTTAAATCACTAGGCCCAGGGGCAAATGACCCCTTTGCCACCCCGCCTTCATCGGTGGCCCTGGAAATGACTTGCCCTTGGGAATTCATGTTGATCTCCTTCCTCTCCTCCAAGTGTTTTAAATGGATTCCTTGAGGACCTGCTCCATGATTTTTCCAGAGACTGAGATGAAGCTGACTGGTCTGTAGTTCACCAAAATTCTCCATCTTCCCTTTAAAGATTGAGACTATATTTGCCTTTTCCCAATCTTCTGGGACCTCCCTGATCACCATGAACTTGTGCATGTCCAACTTTTCTAAACAGTCCTGTTCTTTAACCACTGGATTGCTGCTCATCTCCTCCTCATATGCTTTCCAGTGAAGCAGTCTAGGAGCTGACCTTGCCCTTGAAGACTGAGGCAAAAAAAAGCAGTGAGTAATTTAGCTTTTTTCTACATCATCTGTTACTATGTTGCCTTCCCCATTCTGTAAGGGTCCATAATTTTCCTTGACCTTGTTGCTAAAATCCCTGTGGAAACCATTCCTGATGTCCTTCATATCCCTTGTTAGCTGCAATTCTAATTGCACTTTGGGCTTTCTGATTATACCCCTGTCTGTTGGAGCAATATTTTTATACTCCTCCCTAATCACCTGTCCAAGTTTCCACTTCTTGTAAGCTTCCTGTTTGTGTTTCAGTTCACCGAAGATTTCTCTGCTAAGCCAATTGGTCACCTGCCACATTTGCTATTCTTGCACATATTGGGAAGGTTTGCTCCTATGTCCTCAATAAGGCTTCTTAAAAATACAGCCAGCTCTCCTGAACTACTGTCTCCCTCATATTAACTTCCAGTGGATCTTGCTCATCAGTTCCCTGAGGAAGTCAAAGTCTGCTTTTCTGAAGTCTAGGGTCCATATTCTGCTGCTCTCCTTTCTTCCTTTTGTCAGGATCCTGAACTCAACCATCTAATGGTTACTGCTACCTGAATTACTATCTACTTCTACTTCTCCTACCAATTCTTTCCTGTTTGGCAGCAGCAGGTCAAGAGGAGCATGACCTCTTGTTGTTTTCTCTAGCACTTGCATCAGGCTGTTGTCCCCAACACTTTCCAAAAACTTCCTGGGTTGTCTGTGCACTGCTGTATTGGTCTCCCAGCAGATGTCAGGAGATGTGCTCACTACTGTTAAAGGTCTGTCACAATTTCCATCAAAAATCCTTATTTCCAGGAATTTACTCACCCATACAATTTTGACTTTAATTAAAACTTGACAAAGTTATACTAGTAATTCACATTTATTCCATAGAGATAATGCCACCTTTTCACTTTTGGGTAAACAAAATCACTTTTAATTATAATATCAGGGCTATGGTTTTAATTCCTGAATCCCAGAAAGCTTGCACTCTCTTCCAGTGTAAATAGGACAACCCTACCATGCTTAGCTGACTGTCACCAGTCACCTGGTGAAGCTCCCTTCATGAAGTGTCTTCCCTTCTCATGCAGCAGCATTTGTCATAGTCTCCACCTTCCTAGTTCAAAAAGAAGATGGATCAAGCATGTGATTAGGGTATTACTTCTCACTCAGCTCAGATGCAGGTCAACTCAGAAGTGAAGGTTACCTCAGCTCCATCCAATATCTTTGTCTTAGAATCCCACAGTCTCCCTGTTTTCTTGACCTCTACATAAAACAATGAAACTATACCCATACGGTAAAGTGTTTTGCTTATCACCACATGTAGTTGACAACAGCAAAGTGTGACAGTAATGCCATTATGTGTGAAGATGCTAAGAAATTCACAAGATTGTCTATTTTATTGTTCAAAATGCTAAAAATGTCCAAGCAATAATAATAATACCTCAAAACTAAACTCAGAGAAATGTTTCCATATCAACAATATTTTTACTTTAGAGAGACAGAATGTCAGAAATATATTGCAGCTGAATATCAGTAGAACATAATCTGATAGCGACCAGGGGAGCGAAGCGGACAGGAGCTGCAGACAGGGGAGTTTGAGAGGGAGTTTGACAGAGGGGAGGCCTACGATGGTCAGGAAGACCCGCAACACCTGTGCCAGCACTGCTTCTGTCTCCTCCACCGGCTCCTGTAGCCAGACAGAGCACCTGAGCATGGATGCCTCTACCCAGATCCTGATGTGGTTTTGCAGGGACTGTGGATTGCAATTCCCACTTATTGATATCCAGGCTGGGGAGATCATCCAATGCGAAAGGTGCCTGCTGGTGGAATCTCTCAGGCAGCAGGTGGCAGAGCTACAGAAGGAAGTGGCTAGGTTGAGGAGCACCCACATCCATGAGAAATTCCTGGACCGCGTTCATGAGGAGACAGCTGAAGTAGCTGTCCCGGTACACAGGACTGTGGACACACCACTGGTGGAGGAGGAGACCGCTCAGGGTGGACAGTGGCAGCTGGTTACTTCTGGCAACAGGCACTGCTCCACCCCTGCTCCGAACCCTCCCGCCGTGGTACTAGGAAACCGTTATGCTCTTCTTTATACAGGAGATAAGCAATCACCCCCTACACCGGAGGAGGAGAAGTCCCATACCCCCAAGGCTGGGAGGTCTGCTGCCACCACTGCGAATAGGAAACGTAAGGTAGTGGTGGTCGGGGACTCTCTTCTGAGGGGGACGGAGGCGCCCATATGTCGCCCTGACATTTCATCTCGGGAGGTATGCTGTCTGCCGGGGGCCCGTATCCGAGATGTTATGGAGGCATTGTCAAGGATTATCCGGCCCTCTGACTACTACCCCATGCTACTCATCCATGTGGGCACAAATGATACTGCGAGGTGTGACACTGAGCAGATCAAGAGTGACTACAGGGCTCTGGGAGTACGGGTGAAGGAGTTTGGAGCGCAGGTGGTATTCTCTTTGATCCTTCCCGTCGAAGGTAGGGGCCCGGGCAGAGACAGGTGCATCCTGGAGGTGAATGCCTGGCTGCGAGGATGGTGTTGCCAGGAGGGCTTTGGCTTCCTCGACCATGGGGTGCTATTCCAGGAAGGACTGCTAAGCAGGGATGGCGTCCACCTTTCGAGGAGGGGGAAGACCCTATTTGGACACAGAATGGCTAACCCAGTGAGGAGGGCTTTAAACTAGGTTCGATGGGGACAGGTGAGCAAAGACCACAGGTAAGTGGAGAACATGGAGACCTGGGAGATGGGTTGGAAATGGGAGGAAGCATGGGCTACAATGGCAGAGAGAAAGGAGGTTCAGGGCAAAACTGGGAGGCAAGGTCAAATCAGGATCTTACATGCCTATATACAAATGCAAGAAGTATGGGAAATAAGCAGGAAGAACTGGAAGAGCTAATAAATAAGTACAATTATGACATTGTTGGCACCACAGAAACTTGGTGGGATAATACACATGATTGGAATGTTTGTATAGAAGGGTACAGCTTGCTCAGGAAGGATATACAGGGAAAAAAAGGGAGAAGGTGTTGCCTTATACATTAAAAATGAACACACTTGGAGTGAGGTGGAGGTGGGCGTAGGAGACAGAAATGTTGAGTGTCTCTGGGTTAGGCTAAAAGGGATAAAAAACCAAGGTGATGTCCTGCTAGGAGTCTACTACAGGCCACCTACCTAGGTGGAAGAAGTGGATGAGGCTTTTTTTAAACAACTAACAAAATCATCTAAAGCCCAAGATTTGGTGGTGATGGGGGACTTCAACTATCCAGATATATGTTGGGAAAATAACACTGCGGGGCACAGACTATCCAATAAGTTCTTGGACTGCATTGGAGACAACTTTTTATTTCAGAAGGTTGAAAAAGCTACCAGGGAGAAAGCTGTTCTAGATTTGATCCTAACAAATAGGGAGGAACTGGTTGAGAATTTGAAAGTGAAGGCAGCTTGGGTGAAAGTGATCATGAAATCATAGAGTTCACAATTCTAAGGAAGGGTAGAAGGGAGAACAGCAAAATAGAGACAATGGATTTCAGGAAGGCAGATTTTGGTAAGCTCAGAGAGCTGATAGGTAAGGTCCCATGGGAATCGAGACTGAGAGGAAAAACAACTGAGGAGAGTTGGCAGTTTTTCAAAGGGACATTGTTAAGGGCCCAAAAAGCAAGCTATTCCGATGTGTCGGAAAGATAGAAAATATGGCAAAAGACCGCCTTAGCTTAACCACGAGATCTTGCATGATCTAAAAATAAAAAGGAGTCATATAAAAAAATGGAAAGTAGGACAAATTACAAAGGATGAATATAGGCAAACAGCACAGGAATGCAGGGGCAAGATTAGAAAGGCAAAGGCACAGAATGAGCTCAAACTAGCTACGGGAATAAAGGGAAACAAGAAGACTTTTTATAAATACATTAGAAGCAAGAGGAAGACCAAGGAGAGGGTAGGCCCACTGGTCAGTGAGGAGGAAGAAACAGTAACAGGAAACTTGGAAATGGGAGAGATGCTTAATGACTTCTTCGTTTCGGTCTTTACCGAGAAGTCTGTAGGAATGCCTAACATAGTGAATGCTAGTGGAAAGGGGGTAATTTTAGAAGGTAAAATAAAAAAAGAACAAGTTAAAAATCACCTAGAAAAGTTAGATGCCTGCAAGTCATCAGGGCCTGATGAAATGCATCCTAGAATACTCAAGGAGCTGATAGAAGAGGTATCTGAGCCTCTAGCTATCATCTTTGGAAAATCGTGGGAGACAGGAGAGATTCCAGAGGACTGGAAAAGGGCAAATAGGGATAGGGAACAGCCAGCATGGATTTGTAAAGCACAAATCATGTCAAACCAATCTGATAGCTTTCTTTAATAGGATAACGAGTCTTGTGGATAAGGGAGAAGCAGTGGAAGTGGTATACCTAGACTTTAGTAAGGCGTTTGATACGGTCTCGCGCATGATATTCTTATCAATAAACTAGGTAAATACAACTTAGATGGGGCTACTATAAGGTGGGTGCATAACTGGCTGGATAACCGTACTCAGAGAGTAGTTATTAATGGTTCACATTCCTGCTGGAAAGGCATAACAAGTGGGGTTCCGCAGGGGTCTGTTTTGGGACCGGCTCTGTTCAATATCTTCATCAACAATTTAGATATTGGTATAGAAAGTACGCTTATTAAGTTTGCAGATGATACAAAGCTGGGAGGGGTTGCGACTAATCTGAAGGAGAGGAGGGTCAGAATTCAAAATGACCTGGAGAAATTGGAGAAATGGTCTTAGATAAATAGGATGAAGTTTAATAAAGACAAATGCAAAGTGCTCCACTTAGGAAGGAACAATCAGTTTCAGACATACAGAATGGGAAGCGACAGTCTGGGAAGGAGTATGGCAGAAAGGGATCTAGGGGTTATAGTGGACCACAAGTTAAATATGAGTCAGCAGTGTGATGCTGTTGCAAAGAAAGCAAACATGATTCTGGGATGTATTAACAGGTGTGTTGTGATCAAGACACGAGAGGTCATTCTTCTGCTCTACTCTGCACTGGTTAGGCCTCAATTGGAGTATTGTGTCCAGTTCTGGGCACTGCATTTCAAGAAAGATGTGGAAAAATTGGAGAGGGTCCAGAGAAGAGCAACGAGAATGATTAAAGGTCTAGAGAACATGACCTATGAGGGAAGGCTGAAAGAATTGGGTTTGTTTAGTTTAGAAAAGAGAAGATTGAGGGGGGACATGATAGCAGTTTTCAGATATCTAAAAGGGTGTCATAAGGAGGAGGGAGAAAACTTGTTCATCTTGGCCTGTGAGGATAGAACAAGAAGCAATGCGCTTAAACTGCAGCAAGGGAGGTTTAGGTTGGATATTAGGAAAAAGTTCCTAACTGTCAGGGTAGTCAAACACTGGAATAAATTGGCCAGAGAGGTTGTGGAATCTCCATCTCTGGAGATATTTAAGAGTAGGTTAGATAAATGTCTATCAGGGATGGTCTAGACAGTATTTGATCCTGCCATGAGGGCAGGGGACTGGACTCGATGACCTCTCGAGGTCCCTTCCAGTCCTAGTATTCTATGATTCTATGATAGATTCTTTACAATCCAGTCATGGAAAGATGACAGGTAAGGGCTGTGAGTGAAAGGTATACATTCAGGTAAGGAATACCTGGCTTATTTCCAGTGAAGAAGGCAGAAGGCAAGGTATCTGAGCTGAGATATCACTGTCATCCAATCTTTGTTGCAGTGCAGGAGATGTTTTAAAGGGAGATTTGGCTTTTTGAACACCTTTAATAGGCTTCCTCAGAGTTTTAATTAGTAAGAGATCCAAGCAGTTCCTGACAGCTGGCAGAATCTCCTGTCGTGAGTTAAAGTCAACCTAATTAAGATTCTAGAAGGAAAACATATTCCTTCCAGCACCCTTAATCAGTCAGCCTTGGTTAGAAAAGCAATATGGAACTTTTTGCCTTAACAGCATAACCTTGGAAGTGTGGAAATTCTAAATAATGGACTGATTTCTCGATATGGAAATTCCAATTTCTTCAGTAAATCTATTAAATACATGTTTCACCATTTAACTTAATAGTGTTAATGTCATTTAGGGTTGATTTGTTTGGTTCATAAAAACTGGCATTCAGTGGCGAAGCAAGGTCAGTTTCCACTGCCTATGATGTACAGTGATATTAATGATCTGCTAGGAAGCAACTAAGGTTTCCTCTCCCATTCTCAGCATGAAGAGGTCATATTGGAACAAAGTAGAAAATGGAAGGGGTATTATATGGGTAAGGTGTGGAATCTGACTCTACGTTATGCTGATCACTGGCTGGCAGAATGGCCCCAATAGTACCGTGCTAGCTGCAATACATTAGAGTCCCCTTGCGGCTGCTGTAGCTTAGTCAGCTAAGGACTGAGTCAGCTCCCAGCGAGCCATGGGACCACAGAAGATGCAAAGGTGGCTTTAACCAGAATCAGACTTTGAAATAAAGGGTGCAATTTTCTTTAAAACCTATTTGCCCTTTCACATTGAGCAATGATTTGGAAGGTTTTACCCCCTCTGCTTTTTCCACAAGGCCTGATACTTCATTGCCTTCACAGTGTGCAGTCATTTACTTCTGTGCAAATTTAGTACAGAAGTTGACCCTTTTTGCTGCTATTCAGAACAGCAGTGCTCCGAGTTTTCCAGTCATGCCCCCTATTACCATTACCGTGCTCCTGCTCCATTATGTCACTGCTAAGGCTCCCTTAGCAGTGCAGCTGGACTGAAAGTGGAACTGGGGTTAGGGGAGGACCTGGGGCCAGAGGAAGAGCTAGTCAGAGAGGGGTTAGAGAGGAAATGAGGGGAGAGCTGAGCTGGGGACAGAGCAGAGGACAAAGTGGAGCTGGTGTTGAAAGAGGAGCTGACTGAGGGAGGATCTGGGCCTAGAGGCAGAACATGAGTGAAGGCTGTATGAGGTTGGGGGAGGAGTAAGACCAGGAGTGGAGTAGGATTGGAAGTGTAATGCTCCCTCCCTGTTCTCTGTGGAGGCTGGCTCAGGCCCTGCCAGGTGTCCCCAAATGTTCCTACATGCCCCCCCCCACCCCGACCCAGGTGGAGCATGCTTCAGTATGGGGACCACCGATTTTGACAGAAGTAAATAACTACACAAGCTATAAGATAGTTGAGAAACAAGCCTGAAGTACTTAGTAAAGTAATTACCATAGGGATGCCAATAATCCTGGTCTTTGTAAAACAAAATCCTAGCAAACATGCATATGCTGAGGTTAAAGCTTCCTGGAGCAATTGCTAAGATGCTGTTTAGACTACTGAATTATTTTTAAAAATGACAGTCTAACAAGTGTTTTGTATCCAGGATTTCCCCTATACATAATACGTGAAGTATGAAGAATAAGACAACACTGGCTTTGATAATGAGGGAGATATTAAAAAGACCCAGCCAGTGAATGCTGCAACTATTAAGAGAACAGTTCCCTTCCTATTTCTCCAGCTTCTCCTTTACCTCCTCTCCCCTATCCACCCCTGTAATCCTGCCTGCACAACCAATCTGTTTTAGATTATTAAATGGGCCTGGTAGCTAACACCCTAGTGTCCCACTTTAGTTTTCTGAACACTACTGTTTTGGGGCTGAGTCATGCAGGGTTCCAGATTCCTCACAAAAGATGCAGAGTACCCTTAGAGAAACTGATAGGAATTGAGGGTGCTTAGCAAGTCACAGGACTGAGTCCTGATCAATGAAACCGACTGAGCCACACACTGAGTACAAATGAGGGCAAAACTGAATCCATAATCTGATCATTTTTGTAACTAAAGAGTTAATATCGGCAGCATTTTAACATTAAGAATGTCTAGATTGTGCTTGGTTACTTGTAGCACATAGATCACCGAGCAAAGACAAATGAAGAGCTGTATTATATTAATGATGCCCTGTGTTGGTCTTTAGATATTTGGAAGGCCACCCACAGGCAATGGTCAGGAAAACTACATTTCATTTAAGCTGCGTACCTGACTGAAGGAGAGACTCTTGCTTTACATTTTCAGTATTACATGCCTCCGTTTCTTAAATTAGCTAATTTCACTTCTGCCTTTTCCACTTCAGCTCAATTTACACTTCCAAGTCCAGTCTAGTTAACATCTTATTTTCTGCCTTTCCCTCTCACTATTTTCCTCTGCACATATGCAGCACAATGATTTATTTCCATTACTAGGATACCTCCCTTGACATAAACTGCTGTGGCATTCACGTTGAGTATACAGTTACAATATTCCTACATCTATTCAAGCCTAAGTGGCAGTGGGTGGCAGGAACGAGATGGCTGTTCTCCCACTTTAGGGTATTCTCCCCCTCTCCTCAAGCTTGGTTTACCCCTTCTATGGTCACCACCTTCTATCACCACCATCTGCCATTGTCAATCACCACAAGTGCCTTCAAGATCCTTCTTTTCCATTTTAATCACGGTTTTTCCAGGATCTATTGTCTATCAGCACCCTTTGGGGAAAAGATGTGGCTAATACAAATAATGATGCTGAAACTTACATTGTACTGGTGTGAAGTCTATTTACATTAGCAGGAATACTGATTACTGATGGCATGAGAGGATTAATATACTCACAAGCATATATATATATATATACTGTCCATACAAACATCTGGATTATATTCTCCTCTTGACCTACACATACCTCCAATTTATCTGAGGGGAAACAATTATGTGGCAATAAATAACGTTACTATATACTTTAGACTAGAATTTAAACTACGGTAGGTTTTCTGATCTATTGTATCTATGTTATATATATATTGCACACTTGTCTTTCCCAAGTCATTAATTAGATAGCTACAACATACTGTACACTTGACAAGTGCCACAGAACCAAAGCCAGTTAGAGTCAATGGGAGAAATCCCTTTGACTGGAATGTACTTTTGAGGCAGGCCCTAAGTGACCACTAATTATTAGTTTTAGTATTTTTATGGCATGTTTTTGGTAAGTGTTTTTGGAAATATTTTACACATTTGTTAATATATTAAATTTGTAAATTCTGCATATTGGGAGCTGAAAATTGTGAAAATGCTCCTTGAGTAAACAAAAAATGGTGAGCAAAGAGCAAATGGACCAAATAAATAAATATACAAAATAATATTTAATATTCTTTCACAATTCAGTTTGAGAAATAACTGACTGTACCAATACAGGAAGCAAAAATGGAAGACAAGATATGGCCAAGATACTGTCAGAGGACAACATTTTCATATTGCTTATCACTTATGGATTATTTTCCCTTAATTTTAAAATATGGTTGAAAAGTTCAGTCAAAATACAGAAAGGTATGATGTGAACAAGTAAGATGTCTGTGTCAAGCTTATAATGCTATGATACAAGAACTGTTGGATTTAACTGTGATGTGAAAGCATCACCATTACAAGCCCAATCACTTCTCTTTGCAAGCATTTACTACCAGTTCCTATTGTACTAATATGTGTCTTGATGTTCTTGTTTTTGTAATTGTTGAGAAGCTTTCTGCTCTCTAAGAAATATATTTAATACTATTCAGTCACTATGTTGCTTGGCTTGATTCTGACCTCGGTTTTTTATACCACAGGAACTCCATTGACTTCAGTGGAGTTACTCTTAATTTACATCAGTGTAAGTGAGATCTGATTGAGTATGTTGCTTCAGAGTTTTATTTAAAAGACTATGACATTTTAAATAATCATGTTTACATCCAATCTTACTTTACCCTCATTACTTATCCAGAATGCCAACCCAAATCATATCTGGCCTTTTGCCTTCTAACTTCCTTTTTCCAAAAAACAAAAATAAAACCATTTTAAGTGGCTGTGGTGGGCTCCTCAGCCCTGCCCTCTTCTCCCCAAGGTCTGGTCCCTTTAAATGCAGGCCCCGCGGTCTAGTCCTTTAAATGCAGGCCCTGCGGCCTAGTCCTTTCAAACGCCGGCCTGGAGGCCTAGTCCAAGGTCAAGGCAGGCCCTGAGGCCTAGTCCAGCACAAACGCAGGCCCTGAGGCCTAGTCCACGCTCTGGGTGGATGGGGTAGGAGGGTCTGGGCCCTCCCTCTCCACCGGACCCCAACCCAGGGCCCTATTAGTGGTGGGTGGTTCCCACCACTGTCTCGGCAGGGAGTTCTCCCCGAAACGCACTGAGCCCACCGGGTGTTCCCTGCCCCTTGCCCTGGGTTGCTTCCTACTCCAGCCCCGTGGCCAATGGCGACCCCACCTGCAGACGCTGGACTGGCGGTGGCTCTGACGTTGGCAGGTCCGGCGTCTGGGGCAGCAGAGAAGGGGGTTGTCCACCGCGGCGGGGCAGGCGGCCCCCCCGGGTCGGTGTTGCGGGCGCGCTTGACCCGGGGACGGTAGCAGCAACGGCGGCGGTCCCGGTGGTTCTTGCTCCGGCGGCCGGTCCGGCTGTGGCTCTGGAGGTTGGGCAGGAGCTCCTCCCTCCCCGGAGGCCAGCCCCAACTGAGCAGCCCGGCAGCCTTTTATACCAGGGCTGCACTGCGAGCATGCCCAGCAGGGCTGCGGGGGAAGGGCATATTCCACCCAATAGGCGGGCTCTCCGCCCCCCCCTGTTCAGTGCAGGGCAGGCCAGCCCCATCACAGTGGCCTTTAAACATTATTAAAATATAAGCAATATCGTTGTTACAAAATTCACCCTCCTTTCCAACCCCCGCCCCCCAAAAAACCAACCAAACAAAACAGTGCTACCAAGTCATACAATATATTTAGTTCCTAGTCACCTTGCTTATGTTGCAGTCTTTTTCCCACTTTTATCTACTTGTTATTTGATATGATTGGTGCCCCACGGGACATGGAACTTGTATTTATGTATCGTAAAATCACGAGTATAATGCGCACCTATGTATAATGCGCACCCTAACTTTGCTATGTTAAAAATCATGGAAAAAAACTGAACACCTATCTATAATGCACACCCCGAATTTGCTGTATTTCCTGCCCTTTTGTATTGCCGGTAGATTGCATGTGCGTGCACGAGTATATAATGCACAGTGTTTCAATGCTCTCTTTGTGATACCCTGAGCTGTCGGCGATCTTACACTACAGCTGAAAAACTTAAGGTGCTTAGGTATGCTGAGGTCATGGCAACAGAGCTGCCAGCCGTGAATTTGATGGCATAGCAGAGTCTAACATTCAGCTTTAGAGACGGCAAAAAGAGCGCCTGCAAGCGTTGCTTCGGATGAAGATGGCTGAGCGAGGTAAAAGCGCTGCATATCCTGAGCTGGAGACCAAGCTGTTTGAGTGGATTGCTCAGCGTCGACAGCAAGGCGGTGGTGTTAGCATTGCGGAGGTTTGAATGAAGGCTTTGACTTTTGTGAACACTTGCACTAACACAGCCGTGTTTAAAGCTTTGCATGGCTGGGGTGATCGGTTCATGCATCGGCATGGCCTATCGGTCCGACGCCGAACGACAATCACGCAGAAGCTACCTGTGGACTCTGACACCAAGTTACTACAGTTCCAAAAGTTTATCATAAAACTACGCAAGGAGCACAGGTAGGACCTTTCATTAATTGGTAACGCAGATCAGACATCTTTAAATTTCGATAATCCTTACGATAGAACACTTGAAGTGAAAGGTGCCAAGACCGTCTCAATTGCTACCACAGGACATGAAAAGTCGAGGTTCACCGTAATGCTTGCTTACATGGCCGACGGAACGAAGCTGCCTCCTTATATTTTCTTCAAGCGAAAGACAATGCCAAAGAATGTTATATTCCCAAAGAATGTTATATTCCTGAACACTGTTCATGCGCGTGTTCACCCTAAAGACTGGATTGACGAAGCTTTAATGCTTGATTGGCTACAGACGGTTTGGGTGAAGTGGCCGGGTGGACTTATCAGAAAGCGGTCTGTAATAGTTTTGGATGCATTTCGTTGTCATCGTACGCCATCCATCAAGAAAAGTCTTCAGCAGTACAAAACAGACTTGGCAATTATTCCTGGTGGAGTGACCAAAATATTGCAGCCGCTTGACGTGACAGTTAACAAGCCAATGAAAGATGCACTATGCAGAAAATGGAACACCTGGTTGTTGGAAGGTGAACATACGTCCACCTGCAGTAAATGTATGTGAACTCCGACGCTGCAAGACGTGACCCAGTGGATAGCGGATGTCTGGCTTCAACTTGATCCTGCCATTATAAGGAAGGGGTTTCTGAAATGCAGCATCTCTAATGCTATGGATGGCAGCAAGGATGATGCTCTGTGGACGGATCTGAGCAAGATGAATTGGCCGAGGGCGAATTATGCAAAGATTACAATGACTAGTATTACCTGGTTGAAGATGTCGAGGGCTATACCCCGGAAGATACTGCTCATCTGTTCAAGGATGATTCTAACAACAGCGAATTCGAGGGCTTCGAAGATGAGTAGAAGATCAATTAATATATTTGCATGTTTGAGCTGCGGTGTTGATTTCCTTACTTCTACTTACTTTTTTGAAAGTGTATATGATTGCTTGTCTATGCTAATATAATTCAACTTAACCTCCGGTGTCCAGCAATTAATTAACTGACGCGGAACTGCCAAATGATGCGGAACTTTAAAACAATAACTCCTATAGATAATGCGCACCCAGTCTTTGATGCTAAAAAATCCGGAAAAAAGTGTGCATTATACTTGTGATTTTACGGTATCTTTAAATTGCCTAGCACATTTCAGGGGCTAGCCTACTGCAATCACAAACCAGAAGCTCAAATTCAAACAATTCTTCCTTATCTGAATTTCAATAGGTTGTTGGATGTGGATGTTCAGAGCTTCATGACAATAAGAACAAGATGGCAGAGATAAGCTATTTCATGACATTTCTATCATTTTAAACTGTAAATTCAATAATATCTTGCATAATAATCAGATTTTAGAACAAAAATACTGTACAACAGAAACAGCTCTCTCATCTGCAGGTTCCTCAGAGCACAGTCAATACCTTGTAATAGTGAACAACATGCGGAAGAGTGTTCTGCAACTCTGCACTCCCCCAAAGTTCCACTCCAAGTTCCCTATTCATGACTATCATCAGGCCCTTCTGTTTTTGAGCTACCTGCTATAACTAACATGTGCGCGCACGCACACACACACACACACACACACACACACACACACACGTACGTTTGGGGAAAAACAGAAAGATCCAAGGACCAGAATAAATAGAAAAATGATAAGTTGCCGATGTCGTCTCTGTCCTTTACCCTGTGTGTAGCTACAAAAAGCTTCAAGCAGTGCTGCACATTAATAGAGACATATTTTCCAGAAATGCAAGGAGGAATGCAGGAAACACTAGGCCATTAACAATAAGAAGGATGGAGGGCAAAGTTTATGTGGGGGCTTGCAAGGAGATCTCTGCAAGCGGAGAAACATGTTGTTCATGTGGGGACAACATGGGCTTCAAGAGGGATAAACTGGGGCCAACGCAAAAGGACACCTGAAGCACTTAAAAGCAAGTGCTATTTAGGTATATCAATATTTAGAACCCTAAAGGCAGCCATTAAAACAATCTCTTGATCTTGGGCGCACAAGAGAGTAAGTTCGCAATGAAGACAGTGAGTGTCTTTTCACCGATTTAAAACAAAGGAATAGATCTGACCTTGATAAAGAAAATGAGGCATCAGTATGAAATGAAGTAATATCATGAAGTGGAGACTGAAAATTGAATGTTAGTAAGTTGTGGAGCATTTACATCAATGCTATTGTGACCTGTTTATGTAGATCAAAAGGAGACAAAATTCCCAGGTTTGGAATGTGTATCAACAGGTTAGGGGTCAGGATATCAAACGGCTGTAACAGAATAATTCAAATAATGAGGCCTCAATTTTCACAGGAAAAAAGCCTTGGGCTTATGTTTAAGGTCTCAGATCTGACGAAGATGTTGGCTAGGCGATATTTATTTTAGATGCATTTTTCCCCTTGAAGCTTTTTGATAAAATACATGAAATTAAGAACATCATTTTTTCACCAAACATGGTCAAAATGTCAAAACATAAGGACACCTAAAGTAAATCCTAGTCTGAGTCCAAAATACATTAGAGTGGAACTTCCTATACATGAAAGTTTTTAAATATGCTTCAATCTGAGGTATATATTGAAATATCAAGCGGTATGTAGCCTCAAATGTGAATGAAAAGGATTCACGTAGTAATAGAAAGATGTTTGAGTGGCTACATCTTCAGTGTTTTGTCCACACTAGGAACAAAACATTGAAGATGTAGCCACTCACACATAATAATAATAATTTTTGATGGGGGGGCACTCCAAGAATTTGGAAAGTGGTTAAGGGCCGCATATTAATGAAGGAGGTGTCAGGTCTGGGATGGAGGTTGGGGGCAGAAAGGAGTTTGCAGTAAGGGATTGGGGTGCAGGATGGGGCTGTGGGGTCTAGGAGGGAGTTTGGGTAAAGAAGGCAGTTGTGACCTTGGTTAGGGGACTAGGGTGCAGAGGTTTGGGTTTTGACCTTGGGCAAGAGGGGGTTGTGACCTGGGGTAGAGGATTGGGGTGCAGGATCTGGGAGGGGATATGGGTTAGAGGGTTTGGGTTATGTGGAGTAGTGGGGCAAACAGTTGAGGTGCCAGGGCCAGGCTCTAGCTAGGAGACTTACCAGCTTGACTCCCAGCCAGCAGCCATCTCAAGTAGACTCCCTGCACTAGCTGCAGGGGCCACAGGATTTCTGAACAGCTACCAGCCTGAGGGGGGCAGTGCTTCTCAAGCTGCCTATTGACAACAGGCAGCTCCGATCGGCTGGAAACTGGCCAATGGGATCATGCTGGGGATGGGAGCGGTGTGTGAAGCCTCCTATCCTCCCCCAGGCTCATAGCTGTTCAAACAGAGCCTCACAATGACTGCTTTTCTCAGCAGCAGGCGGAGGGCAGGCAGGGAGTCTAAGTGAGGCTCCCCGCTGCATCTGCAGTTTGGATCTGGTAGCTTGGCAGGTTGGATCCGACCAATGGAGGGTATTTTGCCCAGGCATGAAGTATATTGAATACAGAAGTCTGAGATCAAATAAGAGTCTAATGCAAACCATTTTCTCTAAATTATAGGGATCATCCCCCTCCCTCATTTGTCATGTTTAGAAACAGAATAATTTAGATAAATTGCCCTCTTTTATAGGGCACAGCATATCAGACCATTGGTCTATCTAATCCTGCCATGAGGAATGGACAAAACCTGATGTTCCAGAAGAAACTCTTTTTTTCTTTCCTAGGCAGTTGAAAGATGCAGTGTTAAGAGGTAAGTGTATGGATGAATTCTTCCTGGTCCTTGCAGGCAATCAGTGTACTCCCTGGAGCATGAAATTTGATTACACTTATTATCTTAGCTTGTATAACTATGATTGTCATTACTGTGCATAAAATCTTTCAAACCTCTTCAAAATCCTGTGACAGTATTTGACTTGGTGGCTTCCTCTGGCAGTAAATACCACAAGTGGACTGTGCAATGTGAAATCCCACTGAGCTGAATGCCACAATATTAGATTTCACTACTAGCCATGGCTCCCCAGGGCCAAAGTGGAAGTACATTACTAAAGCAGCATGGGGAAACTCAAGTTACTATTGCTCAGATGGTTCTCCTGTCTTTGTACTTGTCAGTGCTTGCCTTTTGATGAACACTAAAATTCACTTCAAAAGTTGACAAATTATTTTATAGTTGGCAAGAAGAACAAAAGAGTTGGTTCAACCTAACTGAATAAGAAATCACAAAATACCTGAAATGAAGAACATGTTTTTAGTTCTCTCTCTCTAAGATCTATCTGTCTGATGGATGGTGTGACAAAAGAAGCCTCACTAAATTCTGAGTAAATTAAGATTAGCAGAAGTGCCACTACATTTATCTTATTCCGTAACAGACCTATTGTTTCTCTTCAGCACCATCCCTTTGCTTTTCTTTGTGGCATTAGTCAGTGCAGGGCTGAGATAAAAAGGCAAGGAGATTAATGGAGTGGGATGAAGGGGTGAAGGCCAAGTCTTCTGATAATGGTGCATTGTATGTGTTTAGCAGATGTTTTACCATCAAAACCTGCCTTTTTCCACTGATAACATCTGTGAAACTACCCAAGGGTGATTCCTGACATTTTTGCACTTCACACATTTTGTTCTGCCTAGTTCTGGCAAAAGGTTACATTTTATAAAAATCTCACTTTGTACGCTGGTTTCATGGAATGTATTCATTGTTTGCCCAACAAACACGCATCATTAATTACTTAAACAGCTGCAATTTTTTATGCCTATTGAAGTCAATGGAGGCTGGTGGTGTTCAGTATCTTTGAGTATCAGGCAATATGTTTTCTTGATTTTGCAAGGTGTTGCACAATTACATAGCACGCATTCTATAGAACAGATTACAGTATGTAAATATTCCATAGAGACAGGCTCCCCAACAGGGGTGCAAAGGAAGGGTTGCCAGATGGTTTAACTAAAAATACCAAACACTCCCCACCCCCAAAAAAGCACCCGGGAAAAAATTCTGTTGAAAAAAAAAAGGGGGGGAGAGACCAAAGTTGTTAAGCAAAAAAAAAAAAAAAAAAGGCCCCAAGGCAAAAAAGAAAGAAAGAAAGAAAGAAAGAAATTAAAAAAACCCAGCATGGCTCTTTTAAGAACAGGGGATGGGCGCTGCCTCTCTTAACAGGCTGCCGGTGATGCAGTACACATGCTCAGTATGCCCTAGATATGGCTTTTTGGAACGCTACCGTGGCCATCTTCTCTGCCTTCTCTCCCTGCTCCGGACCAGACAGCTCCCCTGCAGAACCAGGTGGGGGGGAGGGGAAGTGGGCGGGCTGGACCCAGTTGCTTAGGGTTGCCAGGTGTCCAGTATTTTCGCCCCTGGCTGGGAAAAAAATCAGAAAATACCGGACATTTTAGGTGTCCGGTATTTTCTGATTTTTTTTTTACCGGGCAGGAGGCAAAAATACCAGACTGTCTGGGTCAATACCGGGCACCTGGCAACCCTATGCAAAGGGCACAACTGCCTGGCAAATCAAAAGTACCTAGGGCTCCCAGCTGGAGTCCCAGATCTTTTAAATGGAAGTAGGAGGCTAGCACCTAGCTCCGCCCTTCTGGATGAGGCCCTGTCCCTTCCAGGGAGTAGAGTCAGCTACCTTCCCCACCTTGCCCAGGGGCCTGGAAATTCTTTTGGACCCCATGCATACAGAAGTTCTGCAAATTAGCCCCCCTCATCATGCAGGCACATGTTAAATGCTTCCTTTTAGGCAGGATTATGACATATCAAGTCACTGATACCATATATTACAGGTGACCTCCATGATTTGGCTTCCCAAACAAGACATATGCAATGGCTTTGAAAATATAGTAGCGGCTCAGATGGAATTGTAAGTTCATTTAGTCACTCAGACACATTAGCTGAAACATTACACAAATACCTCAAAATCTAGAAATAATTATTTAACAAAATGCATGCTGCTAAGGTTGGTCGACATTAATTTTGGAAACATAGTGCATATTCGTGAATGTGTTCCCGTCAGTATTTGCGCGCCTTCAACAATATCCTAATAAGTACATTTGGAGAAATAATTGACTTGGTCATTCCATCTGAATATGTATATGATGATTCTTAAACTCAGACACATGTCTATGGAATTCAAATACTCAAAGTTCAATTAAAATTGAAATACAAAATCAGTCTTCTGTTCATAATACAATTGTGCACTGTTATGACAGTATAATATAACCACCATATCAGATGCTGACACTTAACAATTCACCTTGCTCTTCTTGACCCATTCTCTCTTCTGACAAGTCCCCAACACAGCTAAAGATTGACTACTAAAGATTTAAATACCTGCAGTTGTAAGTTCCTTCTTTTAATTAAAATGTGCTCTATTCATGGCTAACAACATATCTGAACCAGTTTGACAAAATATGGGCAACTCCAAACATGGAAGTAAGCAGCCTGCCTAACGAGATCTCAGTGTTTTCATGCTACCCATTTTCATGTGGATATGACTATATACTTTGAGTGGATTGGCTATCCCACTACTGCTGCTACCCATGCTACATGGGCCCTGCTGCTACTTATACTCCAACTAGTTTGACAAGGGCTCATGAACTTATGAATATATACCAGGGACTCCTAGCTCAAAGTTTAGACATAGTCTAAATCACCGAATCAATCCCACATTGGTAATAATTAAATTTATTGCTGTCTAATGGGTATCCCAGAGTCTATAGTACATAAAACACATTGGTTGCCATAGTTCATTTTCTAGTGCACCTAATACCTGCTGACCAACACTCGCACAATTACAGCTACAAGTAGTATAGTGATAGAAATGTAGCCGTGTTAGTCTGGTGTAGCTGAAACAAAAAACAGGACTATGTAGCACTTAAAAGACTACATAGTCCTGTTTTTTGTTTCAGCTACTACAAGGACACTGCTCAGGACTGTGCTCAATAGAAAGTCCAAAAGCAGAACAGGACTATATCCTTTGCCCCATTCCAACAGTCCCTTCTGCATGAAATGAGGAATATAAAGGGGAGAGTTTGTGGGAATTTGCAGTGCCCCAGTTCTAGGAACCAATAATGGATTAGGAACTTTGAGGTTGTCAGGAATCCTGACAATAAGTTCTTGCTTCTTTGTTCCTTTCTCTTCTTTAAACTGATCAAATTTATGAGCATGGAATTCCTTACAATCTAGTAAACAGTGCATGGTTTGGAGATGGCACTTTTCTTTTCAATGGCACAGCTGCAGTCTGAGTAAGCTCATCCATGGGGATGGAACCATGCTAGCCTTTCTCTGAACGCAGCAGCATCTATAAATTCCATCTGAGGAACAGCTATTTATAGGAACTGAACCACTTACTGCTTAGAAATTTCATCTCCAAAGTCACTTCTTTAGCAGCCAAATTTTCCCACTCCCAGATAGCTTCTAAGTTAGCCACTTGTGCATGGGTCCTCTTATAAGGTCAAACAGATACATCAAGGCATTCTATACTACCAATTGCCCACCCAGTACACATCAGTGAAAACTTAGAGTGAATGAAAGGAGTGTAGCTCCCTTCTCTTTTGCAAAGTGGACAGCCAGACTCTACAAGGGAACATAGTCCCTGTTTTTTCTTAATACCTATATATATGCTATGTGTCTGAAGAGAGTGTGGCCATGGCCCCATGTGCCTACTCAGTCGTGTTCACAGAGCTGGGGGGAGTATACTGGACCCTTTGCATTCTGTGCAGTGTTCTTTAGGGTACAGGTGGCATCCAACCATAATGGGTTTTAAGCAGAAAGAGGTGTCATCTTTTGTATGAATAGTTTAGCACGTATATATGATTTATTGATCTGTCACAGATGTTACATTAGAGCTGACCTCAAGCAGCAAAGTTCAAACTTAATAATTAAATGGTGATCAGATGGGGGGAGGGGTTCAATTCATTGTAAATAGAAGGGCCATTTGCAGAATATGGATCTAGAACAAAGTTTAGCATTTCAAAAAATTGGGGATTTTGCTTAGACCCATTTCTAGTTTATGCAACTATTAACACAAATATTACTAGTTATTAATAGGCCATTTTAATATATCCACCATGCAAATACTCATGTTAAGTAACAGAAGATGGGAATATAAATCTCATATAATTGCTAAATGTGTCCTATTTTATAATATTACAACTAAACTGTAGGCCATTTGCCTCAGTCCTATGCTCAGGCCTGTAAACCAACACCCAGTGGTCCTCTCTAAGCCCAGGCCCTGAGTACAGGGCAGGGCAGGCATACAAACGCAGTTCCAGGTAAGGGCACACAGACAGCAGTTCATTGTTCAAGTAAGTCCAGGCCCTGGTTCAGGGCAGGGAGTGTAAACAAACAGTAGATCTCTGGCACGAGAGGGGGATACTGCCACCCAGTGTGTTGGGTAGTGGGGGAGCAGGGGGGACAGACGCAGGCCCTCCCTACTCCACCGTGTTCCATCCCAGGGCCCTCACATTGACAAGCTTGGCTGCCTCTGAGGACAGCGGGGATCTGGCCTGCAACACACTGACACACTACAGGACAATTAGGTCAGCCTGACTGTTGTCGGCTTTCCCTGGGCCACTTCCAAACTCCCCCTTGGAGTATACCTGGCTCCACGGTTGCTGCTGGTACTCAGGGTTGTTGGGGTCTGAGCCCTCAGGTAGGGGTACAATGGTCTCTTCTTTGGTGTGGGGGTCCGGTCGTCCAGGACAGTCCTCAGCTTCAGCCAGGTCTTCAGCAGCCTCCCCACTCACGGACTTGGGGCAGGCCTCTGCTTCCTCCTGCGGCTGGGGCCTTACCAAGCTCCTGGGCTTTTATACTATTTGCCCTACCCCTTAGCTTCCAGGGACTTAAAGGGGTAGGACCGGGCTCGACCCACCCAGGCTAGGAAAGGGGTTCTTCCCCCTCTGGGTCAGTAAGCGGCCACCCCTGCTCACTACATAAACAAATAGTGAGAGCTGAGCTTGTGCCTTTTAAAATGGAGTCAAAATCAAAAATGTTTTCTGTGGACAATGTTTCCATAAGCTGGAATTGATAGAGTCACAGAGAAAGAACATGGCTTATTCTAGTAGACTTTCAGGGTGCATCTACACTGCACCGTAGATCGAAATAAGATATGCAATTTGAGCTAAGCAAATTGCATCTTATTTAGATGTTATTTCAAAATAGCTTATTTTGAAATTTGACACTGTCTATGCAGCACTTATTTAGAAATAAATCACTATTCCGAAATGTCCCTTACTCCTCATGGAATGAGGTTTACAAGGACATCGGAATAGTGAGCTGTTATATTTCAAAATAATGGGTGCACTCAAAACACATGGAATAGCTATTTCGGGATACCTGAGGAATCCCAAAATAGTGCTGCAGTGTAGACGTAGCCTCCGTGAGGTTAGATAAAAATTCAGTGGAAAATTTAACTTACCGGGAGGTGGGTTGTAATCTTTCCTGGGGACTAGTCTAGAGGCAAGACTCTTTCATTTGACTTCAGTGAAACCATGCTTTTTTGGGGCGGGAGAGGTGGGGGGAGTCTTTTTGTTTTGATTTTCACTGAGATCAAGACCTCATATGCTAAGTTTCAAGCCCAAGAAAAGTTTCATGATTGAGTTAGATATTTGAGACTCCACATGGGTAAACTTCAGTGATCAGATGAAAAAAAATGATGCACAATGGAAAATAATTATCTCAGCATATTGCTTGAGGCCCTGTAAATTACTAATTATATTTTCAACTCATGAGTCAATCATTTTGGTGATAACAGGGCAATTGTCACAATCAGCCCCGGAAAGTTTCTGCCTTCAGTTACAAAGTTTAAGACTATCCTTGTAAGAATTTCTGCAATATTTCTCACAATTATTTCACAAGTGAGATTCCTCTGACAAAGCTGTTTAATGCACAGTGTGTGTGGATAGCAATGTGAAACACACCTTACATTCTGTGCAGGCAGCGTGTTCCCCTATTGCCCTGATGATTGGAACAAAAGTCTGTACTACCGGTTAGAGCTGAACTCAGGGTATGTCTATACTACAAAGTTAATTCGAAATAACAACCGTTATTTGGAATTAACTTTAATAGCGTCTACACATACAAACCGCTATTTCGAAATAAAATCAAAATAGTGGAGCCCTTATTTCGAATTTGGTAAACCTCATTCTACGAGGAATAACACATAATTCAAAATAGCTAATTCAAAATAAGCACTGTGTAGACACTTATTTTGAATTAGGGGGCCTCCAGCCCTTCCCAGGGAGCCCTGGTGGCCACTCTGGGCACAACCAGGAAAACCTGTCTGCTCCCTTCCCAGCCCCGGATCCCTTAAAGGAGCAGACTCTGGCCACAGTGCCTGTGCCAGTTGCCAGCCTGCCAGCACACAGCCAGCAGACCGTGCACCTGGCACAGGATGAGCCAGCAACCCGCTGCCACCCAGCCCTCCACCGCTCCCCAGGACCAGGCTGGCGGCTCTCAGGAGCCTGCCAGGGGCCGCAAAAGGCAGGCGCCTTCCTGGTCTAGTGCGGAGATCGTGGCCCTCATTGAGGTTTGGGGGGAGGCCTCCAATGCCCACGATCTCTGCACTAGGCACAGGAATGCGGCCGTCTACAGCCGCATGGCTACCAGCCTGGCCACCAGAGGCCACATGTGCAGCCAGGAGCAGGTGCGCAGCAAAATAAAAGAACTGTGGCAGGCCTATGCCAGGGCCTCCCAACCAGAGGCTGACCTGGAGGACTGCCCGCACTTTGAGGCCCTGGATCACATCCTGGGGGGTCAGACGGTCCGTGCCCCCCGGTCGTCATCGACCCCGGGGCAGAGGGCCCGGCCCCTGAAACAGGGGAAGAGGAGGAAGAGGAGGACGACAGCAGCCAGGCGTGCCCTGCACCCAGGATCCCTGAGCCGAACTGGAGAGCCCGTCAACAGCCTCATCGAGGCTGGGGAGGCCTCCACATGTGAGTGACATCATGGTCCCCTTATGCGGGGCGGGATGGGGGAAGGGGGAGCCCAGGGACCGTGCACGTCGGCCTTGCCGACCATGGAGCAGGCGGCAACCTGTGTATCTGCCATGCCAGCCGGGACTTGTGGCCCCAGCTGGGTGCCATGCAGGGGCCCTGGCCTGTTCCCCACACACGTCTACGCATGAAGGCACATGACAGGCTCCTGACCCCAGGGAGAGACACTGCACACTGCCCTCCCTCCAGACGCTCCCTCTACACAGAGGCAGGGCACATCTCCCCCACTCCCCACACACCACACTATAGGCAGCCCAGGGGCTAGGGTGCAGTCCTGGGCCAGCTCACACTCCCAGGGATAGCAGGACGTGATGGTGCAGAGACCTGCCATCCTCGCCTTGCAGAGGGGGGCTGGGTTTCACCCACTGTGTCCCCAGGGAGAACTGACCACTTCTCTTGTTTCACCACAGCCACAGCACCTGCGAGTGCAGGATGCACCACCCCGCCTGGACCATCCACCCGCACCCGGGCCAGCAGGCGCACCCGCAACCTGGAGGAGTTCCAGAGGCAGCAGGTGCGGTTGCAGGGACGGCAGGTCCACAGCCAGGAGCAGTGGGTGCAAGAGGACTTGCAGCTGAGGCGGGAGAGCTTGCGGGAGCTGCGGGAGCAGGGCCGTGCCCTCCGCGAGCACCTGCAGGCCCTGGCGGACCGATTGCTGCCTCCTGCTGCTCCAGCCCCTGCGGCCACCCCAGCTATTGCTCCTCCTCCCACCCCTGCTCCCACTCCCGCTTCTTCCGTCCCCCCATCGCTCCTGCCCCACCCTCCATACCCACTCCCCCCCAGGAACGCCGAGGCTCCCGCACCCGCAGTGCTGCGAGACAGGAGGGGCGGCAAGATCCCTAACCCTGAGCTTCCCCTCCCCCTTCCTCCCCTCGCCTCCCCCTTCCAGCTCCCTCCTCCCAGGTTTCCCCCCTCCCGTCTCCCACCCTCATTCCCCCTCTCCCCCCACCCGAGTTATGTTAAATAAAGAGATTTTTTTGTGGCAACACTGGTGTTTTTATTGTATATCAGGAAGGGGGGTTAGGGAGGGGAAAGGGGAAGGAGGTGGGGGTGGAATGTAAGCCACAAGGCCCCAGTGGGGCACGCCAGGGGGACTTCAGTCCTCGTCCACCTGGAAGCTCTCCCGCAGGGCTTCCCAGATGCGGACAGCCCCCCGAAGGGCTTCCCGGCTGGCAGCCGTGTGAGGCTGTGCGTACTGGCCAGCCAGGTGGTCAGCCTCTGCCATCCAGGCTGGCAGGAAAGCCTCCCCCTTCCTCTCGCATAAATTGTGGAGCACACAGCACGTTGCCACCACGTGCAGAATATTGTGCTGGGAGAGGTCGAGGCAGGTGAGGAGGCACCTAAACCGTGCTTTCAGTCAGCCGAAGGCCCCCTCGATCACGATGCGGGCCCTGCTGAACCTGGCATTAAAGGCCTGCCGGGAGGGGTTGAGGTATCCTGTGTAGGGCTTCATCAGCCAGGGCTGTAAGGGGTAGGCCGCATCTTCCAGCAGGCACACTGGCATGTCCATGTCCCCGACCCTGATGTGGCAGTCGGGGAAGAAAGTCCCAGCGTGCAGCCTCTGGCACACGGAGGAGTTGCGGTACACCCACGCGTCGTGTGCCTTGCCGGACCAGCCCACATTGATGTCCGTGAACTGGCCCCAGTGGTCAGACACGGCCTGCAGGTTCACAGAGAAGTACCCCTTCCTGTTGATGAAGAGGGAGACCTGGTGGTCCGGGGCACGGATGGGGATGTGCGTCCCATCGATTGCCGCCCCGCGGTTGGGAAAGCCCAAGGCGCCGAACCCCTGGATGACTGCGTCCAGGTCGGTGAGGCAGACGACTCTGCGGAGCAGCACCCTGTTGATGGCCTTCACCACCTGCAGAGAGACACACAAAACCAAGGGTCACTGGGGCGCCCAGGTGGCTGGGAGTGTTCATTCCCTGCCACTGTCCCGCGCCCCACTCCCAGGAGCAACTCCCGCTGCAATTCTGGCTGCCACGGGTGGTCTGTAGCATGGCCGGGACAGACCGAACCCTCCCCGGGAGGGCACTTACACCACCTCCCCCCCATTTTCCCTGGGGCTGCCCATGTCCTCCTTGCAGCCCCCCCTCCTGGCCCAGTGGCCGGTGAGTGCCGTACCTGCATAAGCACCGCTCCGACGGTGGATCTCCCTATGCCGAACTGATTCCCCACTGATCGGTAGCTATCCGGCGTGGAGAGCTTCCAGGGGGCGATGGCCACCCACTTGTGGAGGGGAATGGCGGGCCTCACACATGTGTCCCGTTGCCGCAGAGCAGGGGCGAGCCACTTGCAGAGTTCCAGGAAGGTGTCCTTCTTCATCCTGAAGTTCTGGGTCCACTGTTGGTCTCCCCAGCGCTCCAGGACGATGTGGTCCCACCAGTCGCTGCTGGTGTCCAGACACCAGATGCGGCGGGGCATGCTGGCGTCCTGGCACCGCTCCTCCAGGGCCCCCAGAGGGGTCAGGGGGAGAGCCAGGGGGCTGGCCTGCAGCAGAAGGTGCCAGGCAGCCTCCAGCAATTGCTGCCAGACGTGCAGCAAGACGTTCAACATGAGCACCAGAGTGCCATGGGGCGGCTCTGGCTCCATGGTGCCGAGTGCTGCGGTGTCCCAAACGAGAGTGACCGAAGCAGACGGAGAGGAAAACGCTTTGCTGTCCCTCGGCGAGGTAGGCAAGCAAGCGGGGAAGCTGAGAACCAGCTGTCCAGGGGGGTTCCTTTAAGCACGAGCCTCAGATAGCCTCAGACAGCAGCCACACAAAGCAACTACTGACCTGATGCCCTTAAATGCGATCCAGCGTCCAATCAGTGTGGACACGCTATTTTGAAATAGCAAAATGCTATTTTGAATTAGTTTTTGTGTCTAGATGCGTTATTTCGAAATAAGTTAGTTCGAAGTAGCGCTGTAGTGTAGACATACCCTCAGAAGGGCAGGTCCTGAAGCAGAGCTAAGGACTGAAGCCACAAATCAGAAGTCTAAGCCAAAGGGCTAACGAGAGGTGTAAACAAGGGTCAGAACTGAGAGTCTGAAACCAGGTCAAAGCTGGACATTGGGGAGGAACAGGTACAGTCTGGGACTGGACCTAAAGCAGGAGCAGGGCTATGAACAGCAGTGATAGAGAGAGGGCCAAACACAGCTTCAGGCAATAGCCTATTGAGCAGGCAGTGTGCTGCTGGGCTTATAAAGCTGGCTTCTGACCCTGAGGCCAATTGGGCGCTGTGATTACTTAAGCAGTAGCCTTTTCACTGCAATGGTGCAATTGTGGAGTGGTGTGAGAAAGAGTTCTATTGTAGAAGAAATAAGGCTCCTCTCCCTGAAAAAAAGCTGATAGATGTTTGTCTAACTTGTTCTTAAATATTTCCTATGCTGGAGATTCTACAACCTCCCTAGGCAATTTATTCCAGTGTTTAACCACTCTGAAAACAGGAAGTTTTTACTAATGTCCAACCTAAACCTCCCTTGCTGCAGTTTAAACCCATAGCTTCTTATCATATCCATGGTGGTCATCAGGGAACTGGTGATGTCTCTACCAAATATAGCCTGCAGCTAGTTGTAAAAGCAGCAGGTATTGCTTCTAATCCATGTTGTACCGAGGGTTGCCAGATGGTTGCAACAAAAATACCGGGCACACTTGACATTACATCACAATCTATATTACATCTTATTTAGAAAATACCGGACATTTATATTTTCTCATTTATATTTTCTCAATTTGTTTCCCGAACAGAAATCTCAAATACTGAACTGTCCAGTTCAAAACCGGACACCTGGCAACCCTCATTGTACCCTTTCACTTGCATCCTGTCCAGTTTTTTTTAAGAGGTCCACACTTATATCAATGCTCAGTAGCTGTGCCTGCCCAGCCTCTTCTCCCCAAAGACACAGTAACTTGTTTACTTCATGCGGTAGGGTGTCTAACACAGTGGTTTTCAACCTGTGGTCACAGACCCCTTGGGGTCCACAAACTATGTATACAATTTCCAAAGAGGTCGATATGTCCAAACATTTTTAAAGGTCCACAAATGAAAAAAGGTAGAGAGCCATTAGACTGAAGTACGTAGCCAGCACGGTTGTCTGGATAGCTGCACACAACAAGGGAGAGCTGATAGGTGTACAGGGATAGACATTTCAATAATGTGTGTGTGTTTGTGTTATGGGGGAGGAGGCTGGAAGGAACAAAGAAAAAGTGGTTTCTGTGTCCACGACCCCAAAACAGTGGAGTTCACAACTGTGACCAGAACAGTGAGCAGAGAGCATTGTGAGTACTGTTAGGTTCAACATAAGTCATGCAGAGTCTATACTCACACTGACACCATTTGGAAAGTTAGTTTTACTACAACACTATACAGAGATTCTTATGCTGGTGTGAGAGATATCTGACTGCAAACATGCATAGATAGATAAATGTAAGTAGCCTTGCATTGAGCTACCTTTGTTGTATAGACTAGGGATGTAATAGTGTAGTTGATTAACCGATAAGGGAAAGCTTATAGGTTAATTTTATAGACTACACGCATTTCCCCCTCACCCCCGCCCCCCCTTGCCAGTAAATATTTTAGCAGACTAGCCAGCAGCCCAACTCAGACCCGGCTTGCACTGAGTCCTGGACCTACCCCCACTGCAGCTCTGCAGTTAAAGTGTATTAGGAGCCAGGTGTGCAGACAGCCCGTTTCAGTTCCATCTTGTGCCAGGTCCAGGAGCTCAGACCCCGCCCCCCAGACAGGGGCTGCCTGGAGACTTTAGAATAGTCGACTAACCAATAGGAATTCATGAGGTTAATCGACTATTCAATTAACCGATATTTAACATCCCTGGTGTAGACCAGGCCGCTCTTTGTGAGCATGAGTGGTGGGTAAAGGTAGGGCTGGGGGAGGCAAGCCCCCAACACTGTGAGGGTACATGGCCGGCCCCAGAGCACTGGGGTGGGAGGGCAGTGTGCGGCCCAAGTCTCCCCAAACGGAGCGCATGGGGAGGGCAGGCGCTCAAGGGCATCAACATTCAGCCTCAGCATGCCTTCCCCTGCCTAGCATGACCACTGCCCATGTTTGTGAGCTTTAGCTTCAGTTCTTTTTGCTTCAGTTCCCCATCTATAAAATTCAGTTCTTTGACTTGCCTATAATTTAAATTGAACACAAGAGTTTACAAGGTCAAGGACTCTTTGCTACTGTGTTCATAGCAGGGCACTGATATCTCATGTTGCTCCTAAGCACCCAATTAATAATAACTGATGGTAATTCACAGGGAATTTAACTATCTTAATTCAGGAACAAAGAGCTGGGGAAAATATGCGATAGTGGCTGAGAGCATATGCATTTATATTGGTTAGCTTATGAGTAATCTACAGAAAACCAGAGTGGAACATGCAAACTCAACAACACATGGCTAATCCAATGCTTCTGATTTTGAGAAGGGCAAGTGAACAAATCTCTGTCACTACTAGTATTTCAATACAGACATGCAACATATGAAGGAACATAAATTTACTTTGACACATCATCATTATTTGTTAAGATAAATTAATAAACAGCACCTGTAGGTGCAGCCAAACCATTCAGTTCCTGTCACACTTGATTTGAATATCAGACTGAGCTGTAATAAAATTGAGTGCATTAATATAAGATAGTTTTCTTTGTTTACTTAATGCAGAGCAATTACCACTTTTCATTCCACCAATCACAATTTACTCATAAATGGTGAGTGTTTCTGCCTCTTGCTTACAGTGCTGAAATGAAAAGGGTCATTACTCACATTTTATTGTTGCCCAGAGCTCTTGGTTACAGTGAAATAGAGGAGTAGTGGTGATTTAAATAGGTAACATGAAGCCTAACTAATCAGGTTTGTGTGAAAGATGTACGATTAGCAATATTATTAAAAAAGCATAATGTATGAACATTCTATAAATTTAATCTTGGAATGTTCCTACCACTCATAACAATATTCCAATAGAGTGTGTATATTGCAAACAATTTCTCATCAGCTCAAATATTATAAATAAGAGTAACTTTCATGAGTCATCAATATTGCATTCTATCAGTAATGACCTTTTCAAAATGGGCTTAGGTCACCCTAATTTAATTTCTCGGTTACTGAATCCTTACAAAATGAAAGTATTTCAACTTGATTTTAAAAAGCACTCTTTGATTACCACCATAACCCATTGGGATGTAGCAAATTTATTTTTTTATTCACTGCCATAATTTTTTTCTCTGATGATACTTTCTTTTATTTGGCTGCATGGATACATCTGTGCTTTAGCCAAATAACTTCAACCAAAGACTTTCTACAGGGAATATTGATATTATTGTTTTTCCTCTTCAATCTTCATTATGGGGACCTGATCTTCCCCTATCCTAAGATTACTTTACATCAGTCTGACAACTTTAAAGTGGAGTACATTATTTTACTTCATTTGAAGGCCTCTTTGCACTGCTAGAGTGTTGCAAAGAAGTGGGAATCGGGTCCCGGGGTGAAAATCTGAAATCAGCTGTGTCAATAGGAGTTTTGCTATTTACTTCAATGAGGCTAAGATGCTCTCTCTGGCTATGTCTACACTGCAGTGTTATTTTGGGATACCGGAGGTATCCCGAAATAGATATTCTATGTCTTTTGAGCGTGCCCGTTATTTTGAAATGTAACGGGCTCGCTGTTCCAATGTCCCTATAAACCTCATTCCACAAGGAGTAAGGGACATTTTAGAATAGAGATTTATTTTGAAATAAGTGCTGTGTAGACAGGGCCAAATTTCAAAATAAATTATTTCAAAATTGACTCGAAATAAGCTATGCAATTTGAGTAGCTCAAACTATGTAGCTTATTTCGAGCTCTGGGTGCAGTGTAGACCCACTCTCTCTCTTTCAGCCATGCTGAAGCTCTTATTGCCTATTCTGAAAGTGTTATGTTTATATAAGAGACACAATTCATCTGAGCTCCTTTTTGCTTTCTCAGGTGAAAGCTTCCATGGTACCAGGAGAGCCAATATCCTGTGCAGGCCCCTTGGCAAAGTGGGAGGGAGTGACTCAACACTTCTGGAAGGGGTGGGCCTTCAGGTAAAAGGGGCAGAGGTACAGTGCTCCCTCCCTCCCCCAACTCTAAGAGCCGCATGGCATGCATGGTGTGGCAATCCAGGGGTGATTTAAAGGGTCCAAGGCTCTAGCTGCTGCCACTGTGACAGTAGCAGAAGTGGCAGCTGGGACCCTGGGCATCTTTGAATCACCAGGCCCTGGGACATCTGCCCTCTTTGCCCTCCTTCTCAATGGGCCTGCATGGCACTTTAAAAAGATTACCCTGGTACCTTGCCCATTTATCCCTCTTTTAATGAAGACAAGTCAAAAGGTGCAGTTAAGCTATTTCTAAGGGCCATCTAAATCCAAAGTAAAGATCCACATTGATTTGAGGGGCTTTGGATCAGGCCGTAAGTGCATAATGACTGAAATAATTACTTACACAATCACTAATTCCAGGAAAGGACTTGTTCATAGCAGATACCTTGAGTACTGACAGCCTAAATGTGTGTCATTTTTATTCACAGTCTAAATGTTGCTGACAAGAACAGGAAGAGTTAAACAATGTCATTCTGAGGTGGTGGGGGGAGGTAGGAAAGCAGGTCAAAAGATTTTTCAGAGGGATTTTAGTAGCAGGTGACATGACAGAAGTACAATAGAGCCACAAAGGTTTGAAGATTTTCCTGCTCTCTGTCACCAGGCATACAGATTGCTCCCTGCTATCTACAGCTGGGACATGATTCTTTTTTAAAGACTTTTTTTGTAATCCTAAACTTCATACTTATGTTTTTATTAAGCCAACTCACAAGGGGGCTGCAATAGCTTCTTTGAAAAGAGGAGAGTATATTAAAAAGGGATTTAAATTTTTGAATCTGCGATCTGTAAACAGAAGGGGAAAGATAACTAGTACCATAAAATATAAACAGTGGCAAAACAACCAGGCATATATTTTAACTAGAGCTCTGCTGGTTGTAAAATGACTACAGTGTGGGCATGGCCTCTTCAACATGAAGCAGATTCAGCTCATCTATAGTAGGAATAACTGCTCAAGAGCAGTTACACAGAGCAAACCACTAATGTAGGTGGATGAACCCAGTGTAAAGCAGAGCCTACTCTAGTGTGAGTTGCCATGGTTCAATGTATGCTTAAAGTGCTATGACATGCAACAAAACTAGAGTGACTGGGGAAAAAAAAACCCAACTAGCAATCCTATTAGGGTGTATTGACATTTTCATAAAACAATGAGCTAAATACATTGCATTACTATTTACTCTTCTGCTTTATGGAGCGTGGAAGGCTGCATCCTAGGCTCTGTTGCTGGATAATCTTGGGCAAGTAGTTTCAGCACTTTGTGCCACAATTTCCTCTTTGTAAAAAATTGAGATAATGAGCCAGACCTCCTCAGTAAACCATTTTGAGGTCTACTGATGAAAATTACTATATAAGAGGTAGTAGGTATCATATTCCCCATCATGAACCCATAATAATGCCACAGATTTCTTCAGGGACTGTTTCCATCCCTGTAAACAGCTGGAGAATCTTCTCTGATATGAAATATCGAAACACACTACTGGATGAGGCTGCCCATCAGTGTTCCCTCTAATTAATCAGCCCCACCCACTCAGTTAGCTCCATGCACAGAGCCCTGAGACTCTAGCTGGGCAGGGCTGATTGATCACTTGTGAAGCTGTGCTGCTGCCCAGCTTAGAGGGAACACGCTGCCCATTCATGTGCTGGAAACCCCAGGGTTGTTTGGAAAAGAACTGGAAAACTATCACCAAAAACAATTTTAAAAAGGTTGTATGAATAACTCTGTTACTTAAGGTGCATCTACATTGCATTGTTATTTCGAGATAACTAGCATTATTTCTAAACAATGCGAAAAGTCATTGCAAAGCCATTCTATTATTTCAAAATAATTTCAAAATAACAGATGGCTTATTCTGAAATCTGTAAACCTCATTCTATAAGGAATGACGCCTATTTTGAAATAAGGCGTGTGTAGCCGCTCCAATGCTGCTATTTCAAAATAGCCCCTCACCAGTGCCTCCTGTGGCTCTAAATTGAAATAGCACATACACATTAGGGAAACCTGCCTCGAACTAATTTTGAGGCTTCCCTGCAATATAGACTTGATATTTCGAAATAAGCTATTTCGGAATATTTCTTCTGGAATAAACTTATTCCAAAATAAGTGTGCATTGTAGACATACCCCCAGTTCTGTGATATTTGTGAATCATTTTACTTGCTTTCACAAACGCTTATGTGAAATTTTGTTTGCAAAGATATTTGTAGAAAGAAAAATATTGTTAATATTCATTTGCTTCTGAATTTGAATATTTTATGAATACTTCCATTCAAACAAATATCTATAAAAACTTGTAAAGATGATTTTTTGAAGACTATGGGAAGCAAAAACAATACTATATGACTTGGGGCCCAGATCAGGTGTCCAATCAGAATTCCAGCCCTTATTATAACCAAGGAAACTAAGCACCAAGCACCTAAGGAATCAGAGAAATAATGGATGTACAATAATTATAGTAATTACAAAACATTTCCTTTAAATGAAACTGTTTTAGAGGTTTATCACATACATAGCAGAGAGGGAGCACTCTAATTTTTACCATTCATGTGCAGAATACATTTTTTATGTGCATTGCACCAAGGCATGTATGGCTGTGCACCACCAATAAAAACACATGGTGCCAGCTGTGGGAGGCTCTGGAGCAGTGCTAATCAGCTGGATGGTACCTCAATCTCTCCTGTGTAGCTGCTCAAGCATTCAGTTTACAGGGAACACTGGTAAACAGGTGAGAAGAGGTGCCCTGACTGAAATGCCAAACTGAAATGAATTGGACTTAAAAGCAGTATCATTGCAAAGAGCTAAAAGTTAAATACAGTAGAAACACAATAACAATCAAGTACAGTCAATTATTAATTTGAAGTACAATGACCAATACATAAATCCATATAATGCATATCCAATACAATAATCCATACAGTAATCAAGAAAATCATGAAGCTGTTTCAAAATGACTCCTAGAAAAGAGTATCACTCCAGATTGAGGGAGTCAGTTATTGGCACCTTATGAAAGCCAAATAACTGTGTGTGTTATGAGTTAATTACAGAGATATCATATATGAAGGAGTCAGGGCAAGTTCAGGGTCCTCAACACCTCTCCAAAAATCATTCTGTACCATAGCAGAATATGACTATGGCCCTTAAAATACAAGTTCAAGAAAAAATATGGTTAATAACAAACTCTGAACCTGATTTTTATTTTCTTAATAAACTCTAAGCACAATGTTCAATATCCATTTTCTGTGGGTCTTATTTTAACTGTCATCTGTTTTTGTGCCTGATTTTTTTCAATAAAAAAGATAAGTTTTAATTGTTCACCTCCTGTTTTATTTTAGTATTATACATTGTATAACTGTACCAACCTGGATAGCAGTCCTTTCCCCCTTCATTTATTTAACACTGAATTCATTTAACCTTAGCTTAAGAGGAACAAATGCTTCTATAGGTCAGACAAAAAGTCTGAATAAATTGATGTTGTGAATATAAAGTCCATAGGGTAATGTGTAAGTTTAGATTATTTCTTCTATGATAAAAAAGAACTGTGAAGTACTTACACCTAAATTTATATACTAAATTGTAAACAGTACACCAGAGTTGCAAATCTATATTATAAAGTACTGTTTTTTTCCTGTGACAAATTTTTATCTGCAGAAAAGAAATATGGCTAGAGAAGCCTATAAATATGATTTTTCCTTGTCTTGGAAGTTCCTGTAATTTATTTTTAGGATTGTAGGCTAGCATCAATGACAAACTATAACCTACCATTAATAGATGTATTTAGTAGTATGCCAAAAAACGACTTCTGGGTATTTCATGAGTCTGTTAGTAGAAGATATATAGAGAGATATAATGTATAACAAGTACAGGAAAGAAAAAAAAATATTTTTTCAGCATTTCAGTAAATGTACCCTATTTGATATTTCAGGGTGATGTATACTATCACTTTATGAGAAGGTTTAGTTATAGAAAATGTTATTTATACTAAAAAAAAATCTTACCAGTAACCTCATTTTTTATCTCCTTTATTTTCCCATCACTGCTAAAAATGGATGGTCTGTACCCTCAGTAGCATTTCTCAATCCAGCAACCTCAATATGTATGTTGTTAAAGATGAATGGATAAGCTGTTTAGAGTTAATGATCTGTATCATATTGCATCCATTTAGCTAAAGATATATAATCCCACACGGTTTGGTTTATATTGACTCTTATTCAAGAACCACAGCTTCAAAAGGCCATCATGCTATCCTGACAGGTTTGAAGATTAAAATAAATAAGACAATAAAGTCCACTTTCTGTTTGTTAAATAAACCCGACAGAGGATTTGATGTTTTTACTCCTTTCTGTTTTATACTGATATTAGAATTGTATATCACCAAATGGCTATCACACTGCATTTCATCACCTCAGCTTTATTTCTTCTTCGGAAACATTTATAGTTCATTACATTTTTGCTAGCATACATAGATTTTCCTGTGTCTGCGTGTGTGTAAATTTGTACATTCAAAGCAAATGGATTCAGCTTTATTCACCCTTGAGGGCCCATCTGGGTACAATTTGAACTTCTTTGCATCTACAGAGTGACCTTCACCCCTGGGGAAATCAAGAACCACTGTGCAATTATACATTCCCAAGGGTTGTGCCAGGGAGTAAAACAGCCTTCATTTCAAAAGGTCTTCATAGAGGACCACTGGTTGGGGTTTCCTGGGGCATGAGTAAACTAGAACATACACTGACTGCTGCGGCTTCTCCTCCTCTTAACTAATTCTGCTTTTTGAGTTGCACTGGCCAGCTCTGAGCCAATTGATAGACCACGGATGATGGGTAGTGTGAACTATCTTTATCTCTCTCAATGGACTTTCTGCCTGCTGGGGCCTAGAACACTTATTTTGCTTCTAAAAGTAAATGAGGTCCATTATACTTAAACACAACATTCTCATTCAGTGTAAGCAGCATGGGGATCCCAAGTTATGAAATGCAATACCTTTCTATTACATGACCATTCAGGTGTGCTGAAGATGGGCTATCCTTTATTTCCTTCCCTCAGACACTTTATTTAGTGCTATTGCATTGATAAAACTGTTCATGGTGTTACCCAGCAACTAGTTATTCATAAAGAAAAATATTCTTTTGCTAATCTCTTACCATCTTATTAAAATTACCATTTTAATAAACTTGTAAGAGATTAGCAAAAGAATATGTGTATATATATAAAGTTTTAGAACTAGTGAAACATACTCCTAAAGCCAATTGGTTCCCCCTAGGAAATACATTTGAATTTACTGGTTAGTCTATATGTTTTATCCTGTGAGCATATGGATTTCTCCCTGTTCTACATCTGAGTGGTGTGTAATTACACAAGTGAGGTGAAATTAAATTTCTAAGTTTACAAGTATGGTTCAATCTTGCTTCAACTAAAATCAGTGCCTACATCCCAACTGGGCTCAATAGGTGAAAGATTTTCATTCTCAACCATTCCCAATGGTCAACGTATGTATGCAAGTTATAAGGCATTAGGAACAGAACAGACTAAATTTAAAATCGTTTTCATGCCAAATAGTAAGGGTTCTCTTTTGAACTGAGTTCCTAAGATGCAACTACAAAAAATGTGTACCTGTTGCATACATAAATCTTGTACTTTCAAAGTACAAGTGACAAAAATGCTTCCAAAAGGAGATACTACATACAAGTATTTATTTCTGGGCAGAGCTACCTTTTTGTGTATGCACATATACTCATTATCTATGAACAAAAATGTGTGTGTGGCCATAACTCATGCCTGTGCAAATTCTGCAGATCCAACATCAGCATATGTATTTAAATGGCACCGCACAAGCAAGCTCAGCATCCCTGGAATATTATATAATATATATGTAACCCCCTTTTTCCTCCCCAGGTTACTGGGGAGCAGGTCACACTCACAGGTGTGCCTGGGCGCCTGATGTTTTAAGCCAAAAGAGATCCTGAGCACCCCAGTGGTGATGGTGTTTAGTTGGGGAAAGCCCTATCCACCCCCTTGCTGCAGTCCCTTGCTTGTAATGAATGCGCATGGTGGTGCCTCCACCTGGCTGGCCTTGTACACACTCACTGGTGTGCCTTGAGAGCCTCCAGGAACATACTCATTCCAACATAAATCTGGATCTAATTCCAGAACAACTACAAATCATATACATCTAATAGAATACTTTAAAATAAACAATCTTTACTTAACTTAAATAAACAGGGATTAACAGATTAAGCAATGAATAGCATTAACAAAACACATAACAATAATTGAAGCTTATCTAGCTAACATTTGTACTACCAGTGACCCCACCCCAGAGTGTGCACACCCCTGGACTCACAGTCCCAGACACTTGCTTGTGCTGGCGCGCTGATGTTGCAGCTGTAGTGGAGATTTGGTCCAGGCTAGACAGCAGCTCTGTCCCAGGCAGCACTTTTTCAACAAGGCCCAAAACTTACTGCCTCATGCTGTGCCTATTGGAAGCAGCCTGCTAAATCCCAGTTCCACACAGGCATCTAGTCCCGGTCTGTAATTGCATCCAACAGCCCCTGGACTGGATCAATGTCCTTGGCAGCAGCCTGGCTCCCTCTTCGGTTCCAAACTCCAAGGCAGAGTCCCAGACTGCTAGGCCTCTTTTCTTCAGGCACATGGAGAGCATCCTCTCTCCCCAAGAGTCCTTCCTTCCTGTTTTTCCCAAGGGCTCATGGGAATTGTAGTCTGGATTGCAGCACACAGGGTCTTTCCAGAAAAAAACAGAGGCCCTTTTAGTAAGGGGACTACATATATGTAATATCTTATTATTACTCTGGGTTTATACAGTGGTAAACTCACATCTTCAAGGTACATAAATCAGCCATTGCAAACACACAGTGCAAAATCAACACTAGACGATACCACAAAAATAAAAGCATAAATAAACATTAACCTCTGGGTTAAACTCTCTCAATTATTTGTAAGCACATACAAGAGAAATTGTGTGCAGAAACTGTACAGTTTCATTTGATAAATATTTTGGACATCTCAGTCTTTTCCCTTGCCTCATTTGATGAGACTGTAGATAGGAGGCCAATAAAATAATTCACCTAGATGAGCTCTGTAAACACTCAGTTAGCAATTAAATCTTCAACGAACTTTCAGTGGGAAATCTGTAAGTTCCAAATATTATAAAAATAGTCCAGCAATAACAGTCAAAGCCTGGTCCAGTGCACATTTAAACAGGGCCGGTCCATAATATTTTGGCACCTGAGGCGGGGAGCTCAAATGACGCCCCCACACCCCCTCGCTTGGGCCAAAACTTTGAAAGGTCTCAATTCTGCCTTCTTCATGTTCTACTCCTCTCATGGTATTGCTCTGCTACCTACATATGCACCAGCAGCAGACATAATTTTCAACACTCTGGGTCTTAGTGGCGCCCCCCCACAGTCTGGCACCTGAAGCGGCCACCTCAGTTCACCTCATGGTAGGGCCAGCCCTGCATTTAAAGTAATGGAAGGACTGGCACTTACTCAAGTGAGCAGAATCATTAACTCCACATCAGCACAGACTAAGCAGACATACTACAGGCCAAGCCCGTATCCAAAACTAAACTGCATAATGCAAAGAAGCAGGAAAATATAAGGAGTAATTGACATTCTCTGTGCAGTTCTGTAATACATACAGACATAAAACAAAAGTAAGCAGCAGAACTTTCAGATAGCATAGACCTCTGGGGAAATCCTCAAAACTCACATTTGAAGCCATCTCCTCTCCATTGTAAAAAAAATCTGTCTGGTAGCAATCATATCCTTTGCTCCAAGACAACTAATCACTATGAAAATTAACTCAAATTGTTTCAATTCCACTGGAGAGAACATGGGGCCTATAGATTAGTCCTCCCAGATTTCCTGTGACTACTGACAAATCCAGACATTTTGGTGACAGGTATTTAAGAAACCGTAGAACATTTTCAACATATAGTTTGACAAAAAGATACACAATCTATTATGGTCTAAGAAACACACCCTTCAACATAAAGAAACCTGTGCTTCGTTAGTCTATAAAATGCTATCAGACCATTTGTTGTTTTTTTCTACAACAGACTAACTCGGCTACCCCCTGAAGCTACTAAAAAGGGTCAGTCATAAAATTTGCCAGAGGAAACACTGCTAATCCTTTGAACTGGAATAATGTACACCTCTCAATAGAGTATATGCTGTATGAGCTATATGTGGCAGAAAGCAAGCAAGCATACTTAGGGTCTAACAATGACTAGCAATACTCCCGCTAATGAAGCCCAATATGTTTTAGCCTTTTTGGCATACTGTTGACTCATATCCAGCTTCTCATCTACCGTAATCCGCAGGGCCTTTTCTGCAGAACTGTGATTTAGCCAGTCAGTCCCCAGCCTGTACCCATACATGGGATTCTTCCATCTCAAGTGTAGTATTCTGCACTTGTCCTTGTTGAACCTCATCAGATCTTTTTTGGTCCAATCCTCCAATTTATATAGGTCACTCTTTTAGGGCCACACTCATGACTGCTTTACAATTGTCTGGTGCCGGTCTCTTGTCTTTCTGTCTAGACTTACATAGAGTCATACAGCTACTACAACAAATCAATACCCGAGGACTCTTGTTTTCAATGAGTCCCAGGGAAATCCCTCTTACCATGGCTAAATTAGTTCATGATCAACTTTTCCATGTGGCTCTGTGCTTTGCATGGAGCCTTTTTATAATTTCAAGCAATTTATTTCCACTAAGGAGCTTAACTACTTCAATTTACCCTGAAAGAAGGCTGGCCATCATCTCTATCAGCTTTGATCTATGATTGCCTATACATCAAAGACATGCTTGAGGGCATCCATTAATACCTTCCAGCATAACAGCACCTTGCTGGCACACTTCATGTTTTATGGTCTGGCAGTTGGAAAAATACTTATTCCTTCCCTCAGCTCTCAAATTAATGCTAGAATAGAATCCTAGATGTTTGTTATTCTTGGAGTAAAAAGTTTCTCCATGCCCTCTTCCCCTACACACATGTTCCCTTCCATTTCTGACCCATCACTCAGGTCTTCATGTTTTTCACTTACTTGTGAGCTTTGCTCACCTGCCCCCATTGAACCTAGTTTAAAGGCCTCAGCTCTGGGGGTGAGGGGCTCCAAGAGTCAGGGGGAGCTGACATTGAGGGGCACTGTAACATCCAGGACTGTGACTGCCACTGGGGGGGTCCTCTGGGGGTGGGGCTAGTAGTGAGGGAGCTCGGGGGGCAGGGCTGGCACTGGGGACAGGGCTAATATTGGGGACTGGCACAGGGGACCTGGGGGATTGGGTACAGTGGGGCTCTGGAAAAAGGGGCTGGCACTGAGGCATTTGGGGAAGGGGGGTTGGCACTAGGAAACTCTGGGGGTGAGAGGCTGGCACTGGGTGGTTTGGGTGCAGAGGACTCTGGAGTCAGTGGCTGGGAATGGGGGGGGGTGTAGTGGAGGGGTGAGGGTCTGCAGGGGTTAGGGTTGGCACTAGGGGCTCTAGGGGCTGGGACTTTTTATACCGCGGACTGGCAAACACATTCACAAACTTTTGGCAGATGATAACAAAAGATGATATTTGCAAAAGAAGTAAAAAAGGAGTCATAAAAAGTGGAAACTAAGTCAAATTATTAAGGATGAATATAAGCAAATAACACAAGTTATGTAGGGGCAAGATTAGAAAGGCAAAGGCACAAGATGAGCTCAATCTAGCTAGAGATCTAAAAGGTAACAAGAAAACATTCTACAAATATATTAGAAGCAAGAGGAAGACCAAGGCCCATTGCTCAATGAAGAGGGAGAAACAATAACAGAAAATGTGGAAATGGCAGAGCTGCTTAACAACTTCTTTGTTTTGGTTTTTTACCAAGAAGGTTCGTGGTGACTGGGATGCCTAACATAGTGAATGCTAGTGGAAATGGGTTAGGTTTAGAAGTTAAAATAGGAAAAGAACAAGTTAAAATTATTTAGAGAAGTTAGGTGTCTTCAGGTCACCAGGGCCTAATGAAATGCATCCTAGAATACCCAAGGAGATGATAGAGGAGGTATCTGAGCCATTAGCTAACATAGAATCATAGAGCACTAGAACTGGAATGGACTTCGAGAGGTCATCGAGTCCAGTCCCCTGCCCTCATGGCAGGACCAAGCACCACCTAGATCATCTCTGACAGGTGTCTGTCTAACCTGCTCTTAAATATCTCCAGAGATGGCGATTCCACAACCCCCCTAGGCAATTTATTCTAGTGTTTAACCACCCTGACAGGCAAGAAGTTTTTCCTGATGTCAAACCTAAACCTTCCTTGCCGCAATTTAAGTCCATTGCTTCTTGTCCTATCATCAGAGGCCAAGGAGAACAATTTTTCTCCCTCCTCCTTTTAATACCCTTTTACATACTTGAAAATCACTATCATGACCCCTCTCAGTCTTCTCTTTTCTAACTAAACAAGCTGAGTCCTTTCAGCCTTCCCTCATAGGTCATGTTTTCTAGACCTTTAATCATTTTTGTTTCTCTTCTCTGGACCTTCTCTAATTTCTCCACATATTTCTTGAAATGTGGTGTTCAGAATTGGACATACTACTCCAACTGAGGCCTAAGCAGCGCAGAGTAGAGCAGAAGAATGACTTCTCGCGTCTTGCTCACAACAGTCCTGTTAATGCATCCCAGAATCATGTTTGCTTTTTTTGCAACTGTTGATACATGTTTAACTTGTCATCCACTATGACACCTAGATCTCTTTCAGCAGTACTCCTTCCTAGACAGTCGCTTCCCATTCTGTATGTGTGAAACTAATTGTTCCCTCCCAAGTGGAATACTTTGAGTTTGTTCTTATTAAACTTCATCCTGTTTACCTCAAACCATTTCTCTAGTTTGTCCAGATTATTTTGAATTTTGATCCTATCTTCCAAAGCACTTGCAACCTCTCCCATCGTGGTATCATCTGCAAAAATAATAATCATTATTTTCTATGCCATCATCTAAATCATCGATGCAGATATTAAACAGAACCCCTGTGGAACCCCACTTGTTATGCCCTTGTCCAGCATGATAGTGAACCGTTAATAGCTACTCTCTGAGGGTACGTCTATACTAGCTCGTTAGTTCGAGCTAGGTAGGGTAATGAGGGCAAGCGGAGTTGCAAATGAAGCCCAGGATTTAAATATCCCGGGCTTCATTTGCATGTTCCCGAGCGCCGCCATTTTTAAATCCCCCTTAGTCCGAACTCCGTACCCGCGGCTACACACGGCACGGAGTAGGTAGTTCGAATTAAAGATCCTAATTCGAACTACCGTTACTCCTCATTCCGCCATCTTGCCTCCCTGCGCCAGGCTGAACAGCTCCCCTGTGGAACCCGGTAAGCACCTGGGATTTTCGCCTCCTGGCCAGGAAAAAAATCAGAAAATACCGGACATTTTAGGTGTCTGGTATTTTCTGAATTTTTTTTTACCAGACAGGAGGTGAAAATACCGGACTGTCTGGTTCAATACCAGATACCTGGCAACCCTATTTCAACATGGTCATGCCTGTAACCTGACACATAACTTTTCCATGGCAGATGGAATCTGGGTGTGATTTTCCTCTTATTTATGACTTGATCTTGCAATATACAGAAGCACATGTGAAACTTTAAACAGCCAATTTGGTTTCAAGACTCCCCATTTGGGACTATTCGTATGTCTAAGTTTATGCAAGCATATATGTTTTTTTCTGGTTTGGCCCCATACTAATATAAATCAGGAGCAATTCCACTGATATTAATGGAATTAGGTTGAAGATATACCCAGATAAGTAAAATAACATCATGCCCTGTGAATTGAATTGTGTAATTTCCACTCTCATATGTAGCAATAATCCATGTAGGAGAGGAGTTAGCCTTTAGATTTTGTCAGGTCTTTACACCTCTTTCTTTCCAAGAAGGAGTTTTGTTATTTTGCTCATAAATCTTTCTGTGTTTAGTGATGAACTGCATAATGGTAGACATTACACACTAGACTTGAATTACATAAGAGTTGTTTCACCCAAGGTATGTGGTTTGTTGTTTAATACAATACTGAAATGCTTATGTTATTAGCAAAATCATTTCTCTTTAGTTTTGTATTAAAAATAAGGCAAGTGACATGTTTGATTATGTTTATGCTTTTTTAAGTGTATTTCATAACATTTTATGAGGCTCTCTACTATTTCCATTACCGAGGATTTCATTAAAAGCCTAGTAAGTGACTGTAGGCCAATGGCAAACACAGGAAAACAGAAAAGCGTACTCTGTCAGAAGCACGGATTGTATTAGAGAGACGTTGTTTGCCATAATAAGCCCTAGAACAACGGTTTCATATTGGGTTAGAACTTTCTATCAGCTCACAGTGAAATCAGTTTAGAAAATGGATGATGAGCACTGCAGCAAGACAAAATGAGAAAAATCTGTATGCTGATTTCAGGATTTACCCACACAGAGCCATTAGCATTTCATATTGATAGTTTTATCATGCACAGTCCTCAATATTACTTGTATATGTTACACACAAGGGTGAAGCAAGAATTAAATTTGCCTTTAGTGGAAATATGATTTAGAAGCATATTTAACATTTAGTTTAACATTATATTTTGTATATATATATATATATGAATAAATATGCTGTAGAATATATCAGGACTGCATTTTCAGTGTCTTTCTAAAACTGACGGTTAATTTTACTGGAATGCCGTTGTATTATCAGAATATGAGTCAAATACAGGATTATTCTGGTTACAATTCAGAATAGTTTTGCCTTACAGCCACCTTTTTTTTAACCGTTAACCCCGTTCTCCTACCTTTGTGCTTTCACTGTCATAGAAGGCATCACTACCATCCTACCTGCCAGTTAACCATATAATTTTGCCTTCATCTCTGATTTGGCCCCCTCTTTTGACTTCCAGATCTAGGGTGGATATAAATCTTGCCACTTCTGCCCACACACCATCTTCAGGATTTGACTTTTTCTCCCTATGTGCACTGCCAAAAATCAAATTAATCCTGATAGTCTTGTACCTCAATACTCTGATTCCTCTTCTGTAGTCTTGAAGCCTGTAATCTCACCCCTCAAATCCATTCAAAATGTTACTCTTCCGATCATGTTCCTAGATCACCACCCTGATTAGGTTACTCTCAGCTTGATTCCCCCTCAAACGGGTTCCCCCTCTCCACCACATCAAATGCAAACTCTTTGTCCCTCATTATCAGCCCTGTTATCTGATCACAAGGTCAGCTCATGCTCTCTCAGTGATGCCAGCCTCCATCTCCACTTCTCAATTTCAATATGTTTTCTTCCAGCTCCCAGTCAAAGCTTGAAAAGACACCATTTTGTACTCATGGCACTCCTCAAAACTCCCCTCTTTTGTAAATTCTTCAGAAAATTGCATGTGGATAGCAGTGACTTCTGCTCCTGATTGGCTAAAAATTGTAAACATCCTATTATTGTTGCCCTCATTAACCTAGTTACCCCTCCTCCTCATCCCATAGATCCCCTCATTCATTCATCCACCAGTTATTTCTTCTTGACTTGTGGATAGCAACCTCTTTGCATGTGGAATATCATTTGCTATATGTTTGTACAGCGCCTAACACCATAGGACCCCATCTGGGTTGGACTCTAGCCACAATAATAATATAAATGTTGTAGAACTACTATTAGTTTAATTTTATCTGTAGCCAACATGAATGAGAACATCAAACCAAGTGGGAATCACTCTTTACATGGCAGAATTATTTATCCCCCTGAATCAGTTAGCAGTGGGTACCAACTGAAGGAACATGGAGAACTTGTTTCTTACCTTTTAATTTCTGCTATTTCCAAAAATCCTTTCATTTAAAAAGATAGAAACAGTCCACTTAGTTACGATGACATAACTTCAGAATAACTCCATCGACAGTCATTGAATGCACCAGTGGAATGGAGTGCAGAATGCCAGACTGTGTCCCCTCAAAAAGGAGAGAAAAAACAAGACAGTACAAAAGGGGAGAGACAGACAGGAGTAAAAATGTGTCTGTCATGGGTGTGTGTGTGAGAAAGTAAGTGAATGAACACTGATGGCAGAATTAGACAGAATAACCTTTAGCTCTCATCACATTATGAAATAATACCCTGCTTCTGTGACTTCCAACACAGAGGCAGACCTTGTCACCTGTGTGAAGCTTCACTGGATTCAACAGAGCTTTGCACAAGCACAGCAGACCACCTGTGTGCACCCACAGAACTAGGGGCTAAGTTCAAACACCCTCTCTGACAGCTTTCTTTTAATAATACTTTTGATCACAGCAGTGCCCTCACTTTACATAAACTGTATTTACATAAACTTTTTTTAAAAAAACAGCCCTTGCTAGTAGTTAGGTTTATTCCTGTGAGAAGGACTGGGAGAAAGAGAGTTTGTAGCGTTTACTTCTACATGATGGCTCTCAGATGACATGGTGAAAGGCAACCATATGAAAAATTAAATAGATTGATAAATAAAGGCTGAGTTAGGAAGAGGGGGAAATGGCATAATGATTAAGACAGTGTTTTAGAAGGAAAAATGGAAAACAATTGAAGAGCATTGGAAATTACAGAAAATTAGCCGGGGGGGGGGAGGGGGGGAACGCAGCTACTAGAAAAGACTGAAGAAATGACATAAAGCTGTTGAGAGGAGGTAAAAAGACAAAGAAGCACAAAAATGCAGGAAGTCATTACAGCCCTCTCGCTTTATCATGGGCTTTATTCCAGATTTTACACTCTATGATTTTATGGTAATGTTAGCCACTTTCAGTGCAATAAAACACCACTTTTTGTTATGACCAGAGTTGCATTTGTGGTGTATGTGCATAATGTCCTCCTATTCTGTGAGCACTGCTCTTTCACAAAGACCAGAGTATCACTGCCCACTGAGAAGAGAGCTGTGAGGCCACTGCCATGCTGTCTTTTATTCATAATCTAGAATTGAGTTTCTGTCGTCTCTGTCATTTATGGAGGCTTTAGATACGTTTTCTCTTTACTATTTTCCTCAAACAGGAGGGGAAAGGCATCTACAATGAAAAATATTTTACTCAACATGTAGCAGAGAAATTATGTCAATGGCGATAGCTGTTTAATAATCCTTCCTGCATTTTATACTATCTACAGATATATTATTCATAAAGACAACCTGCGAAGCTGACTGGCATGCAACTGCAACTTCCTACATGGACTGGTCTGTCTGCTCCTCTTCAGTTTCTCTACCCTTCACCCTATCATTGCGGCCCTTGCCCCCCGGGCACATGGTAGTTTCTCAATGACTCTGTGTTTGCAGCTGCATTTGTTCCATAATAGCTGCACATACTTCTCAGCATTACTAGGAGCAGCAGGGTCCACAAGAGACTTCTAATCAAAATGTGTTACCTGTATCAGGAATTGTGTCTACCTCATATGACACTTTATGCCAGGCTCAAGTCTTTTTAACATTAAAGCTAATTACATGTAAACCCACCATCGCCATAGTGACAATAAGGAGACTTACTCTGAATGACAGCTATGCCATACCTGTCCTCTTAGCACTTTGCTGGGGGAAACACACTCATCATTTTCTGATTTCCTGCCAATCTTTTTTCATTAATGGGCTTCTGCTGTTTAACATATCCAATAACTTGTGTGACAAGAAGATAATACAAGAGCTGGAAGTCCAATGAAAAGAAGGTCATGTTAGAGAGGAAAAATCTTCATTCAGAACATTCACAAATGCATAAAGAATTTTCTTCCTTCTGATCTTTCATGGCCCACTCAACTCCAATATGTAGTTTGCTTTAATAAGTGAAAGGTATTAGTGAATTATGAAACTAAAGTCAGATTCACTAACATAGTGTTGCCATAGTCAAATGGAAAGCTAGAGTTAACATACTTTTAGATTTTAAATTGTTTAAACTATTCTGCACCACCAAAAATAAATGGTAACATTAACATAAGATTTTCCAAATCTATAAAATATATCCTAATTTCTGACACCGTCAATTACACCTCTCTGGGATAAATATATTCTATCAATTTCAAGAGGGTTTAAACTGTGAACTGCAGACTAGTTTCTATTTGACTCACTCAAGTATTTTCTTCTTTTCTGAAAATAAATAAATGAAGTACATGCCTCCCAGGGAACAGTCTTTGCAAAATCTTAAATTAGGATTTTAGCTCAGAGCAAAATGAAAAAAAAAATTAGAATCATACTTTTACACTGGAACTTTGCATTGCACTTTAACGTATCAGAATTACATCAGGCTTGGATTTTCACATTGGCCAGGGATACACTCTAAAATTCTGAATGGAATTCTTTATCTTACAGTGACACCTGAGAGTGTTAAATTACAAAATAATTTCAAAGTTCAAGTACTGCAAAAACTCCTTCTTCTTGGGTTAGTAACAGTTCACAAGCAGGGACAATTTTAGGATTTTGTACTTTCACTGACATCTTTTAATGAAATAATAATAACAAAAAAGCCTCTGTCTCCTAGAGTTTTTATCTTATGTTGCTTCTAGAAGACTTACATTTTAAAATGTCAAAGTCCATCAGGAATGAAAATATTCCTGTGGGAAGGTGAATCAACTCATGTATTAATCACCAAGGGACAACCTGACATGGGAAAGACTTTTGCATTTAGAGAAAAAACTGGTATTCTAGATAAAACAGCTGCTCAGTTCCAACATTGCAATCAAAACTGACTTAATGGGACCAGTCCCATGTATGAAGTTAAGACTATAGTTAAATGTTTGCAGGATTGGGTCCCTGGTGTTAAGGGAAGCTGTACACATTGATAAAAACAGTCCCAACTTGAGACCAGCAACAAATACTAATTCTAAAGATTTGGAGTGAAATAATGAATAGCAATACTTCCATGGACTTCAGAAAAGAGTGCAGGATTCCATCCATATCCTTCAGAAAACAGTGCAGTAAATAACCTGAAAACACTCACTTAATCTTCCTCTAAAGAAGAAGAGTCAGATATTCATGAAGAAATGTTTGAATATAAAGTGTGAAGTCACTGAGCTTAATATTTTTCTAATATATTTCCTAATCATTATTTTCACACACATATATATAGATACACACACACACACACACACACACACACACACCTAAATTAATTAAAACAAAAGACAGAACTATGTAGCACTTTAAAGACTAACAAGATGGTTTATTAGGTGATGAGCTTTCGTGGGCCAGACCCACTTCCTCAGATCAATTTGTGGAAGAAAATTGGCACAACCATATATACCAAAGTGATACAATCAAAAAAATGAACACATATGAAATTGACAAATCTAATTTTAGATCAGAGTTGGGGTGAGGGGGGAAGGTTAGTGTCTGTGAGGTAATGACAGAAGGGGTGATAATAGGGGAAGTTTCTGTGAGGTAATGACCTAAAGTGTCCGTCTGCTATGTTCATTGGACAAACTTCTCAGACACTTCGCCAAAGAATCAATGCACACAAAACAGACATAAGACTCTCTTATAGAGAGAAAGCTGTTGCTTCCCATTTCAGCCAGACTGACCATTCTCTCAATGACCTTAAAACATGCATATTGCTTCAAAGAGATTTTAACTCCAGACTTCAAAGAGAAGCTTCAGAATTGTCATTCATGTTTAAATTTGACACTTTATGTATGGGTCTCAACAAAGATTCTAATTATCTCACCCATTACAAAGATAGCTTTCCCAATTATCACCCCTAATGTCTTTACCTCACAGACACTAACCTTCCCTCCTCACCCCCACTCTGTTCTAAAATTTGATTTGTCAGTTTCATACGTGTTCATTTTTTTGATTGTATCACTTTGGTATATATGGTTATGCCAATTTTCTTCCACAAATTGATCTGAGGAAGTGGGTCTGGCCCACGAAAGCTCATCACCTAATAAACCATCTTGTTAGTCTTTAAAGTTATTCACACATGTTTTCACATGCAGTATTGCTTCCTTAGATTGATTTATATGTCTAACTACAGTTTCACTATAGAAACTATCATAAATTGCGGCCTATAAACTATTGTTTAATGTGCATTATGGTACATAGTTTACTTCAGTGGCTTATTATAAGTTTTGTGTTACACAGTTTATTGTGAATTATAGTAAATATACTACATTGGGGAATATTACATGTAGTAATACTATATCGTTTGCATGATGCTGGCAGAACAGGTCATTTTAGAGTGTATTCAGCCCAATTCAATTGTGTATTAGTATATATGAAAGTGATTGTTAAATGTTTAAATATATTGGGTGTTAACATTTCATAAATCTAATGGGATGGCACATGCATTGTTTTGTCTTATTTGTATCCTATTGTAATGAAGCAACAAATATGTACATTGTTAATTCCCCTGTAACTAAATAACTCAGATATCTAAGAAGTCATGTGGAATGCTAATGAAGGACTTGAACAGGAAAAGTGCTAATTCAAAAGCAAATGGTCACTGTGTGTGATGACCAGAGGTCAGAGACTCTTAAGTACATTCTTCACTGACTATCATCAAAGGAAAAGATCTCGTGAGTAGAGAAACTGACAGATGGTTTTCTGTGAGATGAAACAAAAAGTAGTAATTCAACAAAAGATCCTGCCTCTCTGGACTTTGTGGACTCTTGCAGGGAAATATACCAGATGTGAAGCAGAAATCCCCAGAGACAATCTGGATATCCTGAAAAGACTTTGGGGAAACTGGCAAATTATTACATCACTGCCACCTTTTGGAATTACAAAGTGTGATTCACCTGTGCTTTAACCTCTCAATAACTCTCATTTTTTAGCTAATAAACCTTGAATTATGTTACTATAGAATTCACCACCAGCTCTGTCTGAGCAGTCAGCACAGAAATATCAATTGATCTGGGGTAAGTGACCAGTGTCTTGGGGTTAGAAGAAACCTGATCTGGCATGATTTTTGATTTAAGAGATCATAGAATACTAGAACTGGAAGGGACCTCGAGAGGTTATCACATCCAATCCCCTGAACTCATGGCAGGACCAAGAACCATCTAGATCATCCCTGATAGATGTTTGTCTAACTTGCTCTTAAATGTCTCTAATGATGGAGACTCCACAATGATGGAGATCTTTTATCACAAAGTCCAGTTTGTTGGGATGGCAAGGTAAAATGTAGAGTCTAATGGGACTGTCTGACTCTGTGGGAAGACTGTTTCCCAGGTTGGATCTCCCTGATCCGGCACCCTTGGGATCTGACCGGTCCTGAACAAGGGAGTTTGCCAGACCAGGGGAGGTCAATTCTGGCCCATGTCAGAAAAAAATACTCCCTGACCACAAATCAAGGCAATTGGGTAGACCTGCAACATCTCTCAGGACAGATTCCCCTTACTACTTCAGAGTTGGGCTGCTTGAATGGAGCCAAAAGAGGTTCCAAATGGTCTCTGCTCTTAGTAAAATTGGGGAAGTGAGGAACTACTAGTCAATCAGAACTCCTTCCCCACAACTGCCCTATGGACACCAGAGACTACAAACAGCATGGAGGGGGTGGAACTATACTTCCTTAATTAAGTAATAAATTACCTCACTAATAGAGCTGCCCTTTTTTCACTGCTGCCCCTATCTAACTCTCTCACCCACTGAGGCAGAAAGATGGTATATGTAAGTAAGGACTGCTAATACATTCATATGTTTTAAGACCAGTAAGAACCATTCTGATAATTTTTTTCTGACCACCCATTTAAAACAGGCATAGAAATCCACCCAATAATTCTTTTATATGTCTTCTCTCCATGACTCTACTTTTTCATTAGGATCATCTCCCCTCTTAATATTCCCATGGATGAACCAAACAGATGGACCATATTTAGTTTCACTCCAAGGCAGGTTTTCCAGGCATTGAGTAATTGTTGTAGATATTTTCCAACCCCCTTCTAACTGTCAAATTCCTCTTTAAAGTATGGACACGGTATTTCAGATGTGATCTCACTAATGCTATATACTGTGAGAATATCACCTCCCACTTCTACTCTGTATCCCCCTACTTATATGTCCAAAGATCTCATTACTTCTCTTAAGCACTGCATTATTTTTGGTTTCCAGATGTATTCCCTGGTATCTGGTTGTATCAAAATGCATATTTTTCAAGTGAGTCCAGATTTCTAGATCTCTCCTGCAGCTTATATATGATTGTTCCATTGCTAAAGACCAATTACATATTGCAAAAGAACAAGCAAGAGGGCTATACATAATTCAACAGCATCCTGATGAAAAATGTGCTATGGTGCACACTGAAACACACTAAATGGGGAAATGAATTTGTTCTAGTGTCACACGTGACACTACAAGGATTTCAGAGCCCTTATGTGGTATGTAATTGCACCAGTGCAGTCATTTCCACATGGGAGGACCTACAAACAGGCAGGTGTATACATTGTTAGGGATCTATACAACAGATATGCTCTGAATGATGAATAATTACTGATTCTTTTTGGTCCTCAAACATTAGAAAAGCTATCCATCTGTTTATCCCAAAATAGGATCCATCTAGAAAGTCTGAGAAATTGTTCACATCATATGAAACGCTTTATCTAAGGACCCGTAGATAAGCCTAGTTCAGGAGTTCTTCACCTCAAGAACAGAAAATAAACAGGCTAAATGAGAATACTGTATATCACATAGGCAAGAATCTCTCATAATTTACCCATGGATACTTTCTTTCTCTCAACCTACTTAAGAAGAACTCTGAGTTACCAAGCAAGGCTGGCACCCTGCTTTCCTATGGAAAGTGGCTCATTTCACATTGTGAGGGGATCAAGAGGTGGGATGAGACAATGAAGATTAAGCTATTTAGAAATGATGGGCTGTAAGATTAAAGGTCAAATTGCGTACTCTACTGTTATCTTCAGAAATCCAAGCCATGTGTTTTCACCCCAAATTATAAATTATTCATGGTTTTCTTTGTAACTACAATATAGCATGGATAGTCTTTCACCTCAAATTAGATGTCACACATTTGTTTGCCTTGACATTTCGAGAAGTCTCATTCTATGTATGGATAATGTTTCTAGTTCTATTGTTTGTCCTTAATAATATGAAATGCTTCTGTAGAATCAAAGAATGTATGGAACGTTTCCTCCAAATTTAGATTATAAAGGATTCTGTTGGGGTTTATTGTAAATAATTGTTGTGCTCTAGAAGTAGCTCCAGAATTCTAAGGGTTACTGATGCTCAGACCAGCCAAGTGGAAAGGACTCCCATTCCCCAGTCCCAGGATAAAGAGAATAAGATGTGGTGAGATTTCGTTGTGCCCCTCCCTCCAAAAAATTGTGTTTCCCCTTCTGTTCCTTAATATAAATAACTGTGGTTTATTTTGCAAAGTCTGCATTCTCTAGTGAGACCTAGTAACCATATTTTAGATTTCAGCTCCAAGCAAATCGGCCTGACAGAGACTGAAACCAATAACTTCAAGGAATTGCTTTTGATATTGTAAACTTGTCCTTTTTGGACCGATCCATTTAAAGAATAATAATCACACTCTCTAAAAATGCCTTAAAGACAAGCACATCCTTAGAGGTGTGCAAAAATGTGTGGCTGTAACGCTGACAAATGGAACTGAACCTAGGCCTTCTGGAGCTTAGTGCATGAGCCTCTACAGCTTGAGTTAAAAGCCAGCTGGTTCTCAGCTAAGGTTGTAGAGGAAACTGGTTCTTTCTCTTTGTAAGTGGTCTAAATGCCTCTACATAGGACAGTGAACCACACCCAGTAGGTGTGTGGGTGACATAGCATGACCATATTCCCCAAAGGGGAAACAGGACACTGCATGGGGCTAGCCTGAGGCCCCTTACTCCTCTGGTGCTGGCCCAAGCTACTATTCTAAGTCCTGCCTTCCCCTGCCAAAATGGTGGCCCAAACCTTGCCTGTTCCCTGTGTGAGGCAGCTGCTGGCATTGCTGCTTGCTTGAGCTCTGCCTCCTGTTCTGCTTGGGAATGGCATCACTGCTTGCTCCCCTGCACATTCTTCTGCACCCCACATTTTTGACAAAAGTGGCCATTTGTCAAAAAACTTGGGACAGCTAGGATAGGGCTTTAAAAAAGTGACTGTCCTGGCCAAACCGGGATACTAAAAATGTGTTAGGTACTAAATAATTGAAAATTGATTATTGTAAGTACATGTAATAAGAAATCTAGGCGATTTGCATTGGTCCTTGTTATAATTGATGAGTCTCAACTCCAGTCTGTGATAATTGCTTGCAAGACTATATTGGATGTACTACACACACAGCATTGGCTTTGTTTATACTTGAGTGGTGAACTATTGATTGTATAGTAATATGGGTCTGGATGAATTCATACATTTTTATTAAGCATAACCAAGTGTCCTGATTTGATAAATACTGTTCACATTACAAGATGATCTGAAAAGAACTGAACATGAAAATTAATAAGTTAAAGTTCTATAGACTCCGTAAAAAAGGGGTTTATACAAGTAGATTCCATTCTATACTGGCTATAACACATCTATCATTGGCTAGCCTAGTTGATTTAGATTTTAGATTCCCTCTTCATACATACACCATTCAGCTTCATATTTCCATCTTTAATATTATGAAGGCTGAAAAAATGTAATATATTCTCCACAGCTGTTCATTTGGTTGTAATCTGAGAAAAACAGCAGCATTCTATGGGTTAAGAAATGGTACAGAGAATCATATGCTACTCAGACTGCAGCACCATTCATCAGGGTCACAACAAGTTCAAGCTTTCAGCTTTTAAGAGATTTGGCCCATCATGTTGCACTCGGTTGGTTTTTGGACACAAACACTATTAGGATAATAGCAATGCTAGATTACGGGGTTTGACTTTAAATTAAAAGCCCCAAAATAATGATGAGACAGGATTCTAAGACTGTAGACCTTGTGACCCTGACCTTAAAAAAACCCTCCTTCCCAAACAGGCTAAATATCTATTAATTCATTTTTGCTAAATATTATACTTATGGCAGGTAGGAAAGTACATAGCTGGAATATTCCCCAAACTTATATATTATGCAGGCAGAACAGAACAATGATTATAAATCTCTCCAGATGCAGTAGCTAAAGACCCTACTAGCCCTCTCTTATTCTGAGGGAGGAGGAGGAGAGGAAATTTAGTCAGAGAACTTTGCTATGGCCTGACAAATTACCTCACCCATTGCCACTAATACAGACTAACCGAGCTGAATTAATTTCTATGCCACCATGGTCCCTTTTCCTAGTGCAGAGATCAAGGTCACGTTACATCAGTAGAACAGTGAACAGCTGTGTATTACTCTTCATGAGATATTCCAATTTGTATTCTTGAGCTGGTAGCCACTGGTGGCCTATTAACAATTATATATTGTAAGGTCTTTCATACATTACTGTTATTCACAGCTCCTATAAACTGCCTCTGCACACTGTAGTAATACATCTGGCTTAGTAAACTGACCTCTAAAGAATATTAAACAGCTAAGTGCCAGCTAAAAAAGCAATTAACTTTGTGACTATTTAGATATACCTAAGTAATTTTTAGCATTTATAGTGCTAGTAATAATTCCTCCTGGTATCTTGATATACCATATCACAGTTAATGTAGTCACATTTTTTGTGTGACAAATGCAAATGTGTTTGTACTGATATACATATTAGACAAATTGAAATTAAATGTATTAACTTCAAGTTCATACTTGTATCTGCCATTCTCTTTTCTATGATCTTTCTTTTCTTTTCTATGAATTGAGAGGCCTTGAGGGATCTGAAAAAAGAACCTGGGATAAGAAGGCTCTGAGGCTAATGAAGAGTTCACCAAGATGTGTTAATAGGTCCCCAAAATTCTAAAACTCCCACTTTAACAATCACTAGAAAACATAATAATGATAATAAATTATATTTAGAATGATTCATGAAAAAATTATAGGAGAATATCACCATGCAATGAAACTAAAACTTCTATGAATGAAACAAATTTCTTATTTAAGGTATTATCAGAGAAACTAAGAAAAAAAATCAGAGATAATTCTCCCCACTTTTAGGCTCCCGTTCATCTGCCCAGTGCCAGACCTGGGCTGGATGCTAAATAAAGGATTTACCTCTTTTAATGGCTACTGCTACAAAACGCATCACTCACAACATTGGCAAAGAGTATTTAGTTTTGCCTAAGAGTTCTCCCATCCTTTAATATTAATGTTTAATTTCACAGAGACCTTAACACAATTTAATAGGGCTTCTTTTCTTAACAGATTCATCAGTGTGCCAGAAGACAAATCCTACCACAATAATAAAGAGAGCCATTTAGAATGCCTAAGGGATTTTTTGTAAGGGGAAAAAATGACTATGAAATGGAGAACAAAAATGATATAATGTCATATTTTGCCATCTTGCTCACATTGAGAAATGTCTCAAAAGTAGTGCCACTGAGGAAAAGGAGAGTATTCAGACAATAGGTGCTACTCAATCTAAGGATGGCAGGATCTGGCTCAGAGTGAATAAGCAATCTCTCACTGTGTCTTTCTTCATCAAGGCCCAAAACTTCCTTGAATTTGGATAAAAAGGGATCAAAACACTAAACAGTTTGCACTTCAGTATATTTTGGAGCCATTATTACTTGACTGACAACAAAAATGTGTAAGTTATCCTGTGGAGTATATAGTATATAATTTGGTTTTATTTTCACTTATTCCAAACTTCAGGAATTAGCTCTGAAACTTTTCAACTTTCAAGTTGCTTCTATAACAATAGAAATTTAAAAACCCCATGGAAGGATGTGCTGGAAATTGCCTGTTCTAAGAAATTTATGATTTTATTATAGCTGCATATTGACTATTCCTACAATAACCCAAAGGCAGAACCAAACACTTTATTTATTTAAACTGCAAATGAAATTGGGCAAGAAAAGTAATTAGCAAGCAACAAAAAAATAATGGAAAAGCACCATAAAAGCAGTTCGGAATTTATGTGGGTTGTCAAATGGTTAGAAAAATAACAGCTTACATTTAAAAAGATCAACTTTTTAATGCACACCAACTGCATACAGCATATATACAGATTTACTGCAAAGTTGATGTAAAAAAAAAAAGTAGTCAGCACCCTTGGTTCATACCACATCTAATCCAGGCATTTCTCCTGCTTTTAGATGGCTGAAGCACTAAGTCACAGATAAAAAGTCCTTCTGGAAAGTAAAATCCTCTCCCCCCCCGCCCACTGCCTCTCCCTGATCCTCACTGCCACCCCCAGACTCCATCACCCCCCAGAGACTTCCTGCTTTACTCTCCCCTCCATTGCCCCATGGTCCCTTCCATTGCCTTGCACCTCAGGATCACCCCTCTCCTTGCCTCCTGTCCACAGCACCTGGTAAGACTGGCCATGCTGAAGCCCCACTGTCCTAACGGTGATGCCAAGACCTGGAACCCCATGGCTGGATTCAGGATGTGGCAGGTCAGACCAGAGCCCTGCCACCGTGGTGGCCTGAAATGCAGAACCTATTAGCTGAACCTATGGGGGCAAGAACTGAAGCCTGGACCTGCTTCCAGAGCCCCAAGGCTGAAGTAGAAGAGGAGGGTTAAGCCTACATCTGGAACCATGCAGCTGAAGGGGAGAGGAAGTTGAAGCCCATCACGAGAGTCTCAGGCTAAATTAGGAGAAAGAGGCTGAAGTCCACCTTCATAGTCCCCCAGCTGAAGACAAACAGAGATGTCTGAAGACCACCCTGGACACTTCAGAGAGAGGGCACTGCTTTGTTTCCTCCCCCATCTCTACCTAGCAAGCTGTCGTTGATGACAGGCATAGTGCTGGATTGAGGAGTGCTGGGTGAACCGCACTCCTGGCTTGAAGAGGGTTCCATTATATATAGGCTCTACAATCTGGTTTAATAGCTGTCAATTCACGCATTATAAAAATTGTTCCAGCACCCTGGCCTGAGGAAGAAACCATGGAGCACACATGCAGCCATGTTGGCCGCATTTGAGAAACTCTGGTCTAACCAATGCTTTACTAAGCAGTAACCCAATAGTCCTGATTAATATAACAGCTCCTACTTGATACAAACCAACATTCCATTAACCTATTTACTACAGCATCCCAGAGCTTAATGTTCGATTTATATAACATACTTTGCTTCTTTTCTTCTAGTATCTTAACAAATTCAATACCATTTAACTGTACTTATCCTGGATATTATTTCCACCCAATTATAACACTTATATATACAGTAGAATTTATATTGCCTCTCCAAGCCTATTTACCTAAACCATCCTTTCACTCCAAACATATGTTGCCACTGCCCAAAATGATAGGAGATATTTAAAGGAAATAACACATACATATTAGCTTTGTCACTGTAAACTCCTAGGCTGTGTCTACATTGGCACCCTTTTTCGGAAAAGGGATGCTAATGAGACCAGTCGCAATTGCAAATCTGCGGGGGATTTAAATATCCCCCGCGGTATTTGCATTTACATGGCTGCCGCTTTTTTCCGGCTCGGGGCTTTGCCGGCAAAAAGCGCCAGTCTAGACAGGGATCTTGCGGAAAATAAACCCTTTTCCGCAAGATCTCTTATGCCTACTTTCCGCAAGATCCCCGTCTAGACTGGCGCTTTTTGCCGGCAAAGCCCCGAGCCGGAAAAAAGCGGCAGCCATGTAAATGCAAATACCGCGGGGGATATTTAAATCCCCCGCGATTTGCAATTGCGACTGGTCTCATTAGCATCCCTTTCCGAAAAAGCAAAATGCAGACACAGCCCTAGCACTATAGCGTTATTTTGAAATATCTTACTTGAAAATAGTTAATTCGAAATAAGTTATTTCGAAATAACGTGTCTACACACAAAATGCATTTTGAAATAGCGTTTTGCTATTTTGAAATAGCGCATCCACACTGAGTGGATGCTGAATCACATTTAAGGCCGGCCGGAACCAGGTCCGGCAGGGCATCAGGTCACGAGTTACTTTGTGTGGCTGCTGCCTGAGTATATCTGAGGCCTGTGCTTAAAGGGACCCCCCCCCGGACAGCCGGTTCTCAGCTTTCCCTGCTTGATTGTCTACCTCGATAAGGGACAGCAAAGCATTTTGTCTCCGCGTGCTCTGGTTGCCCTCACTTGGGACACCACAGCACTCTGCAACATGGAGCCAGAGCTGCCCCTGGGCACTCTGGTGCTTCTCGTGGATGCGTTGCTGCAAGCCTGGCTGCACTTTCTGCAGGCTGCCATCTGGGAGTTCCATCTGGGGGCTGTCAGTATCCAGGAGGCCCTGCGGGAGAGCTTCCTCCCTGAGGAGCACTAAGAGCCTCCCTGGTCTGCCCCACTGGGGGCTTGTGACTCATTCCTCCCTCACGTCCTTCCACTTACCCCTCCCTAACCCCCCTTCCTGATGTCAAATAAAATACATGTATTTTCATGAACACAAACTCTCTTTATTTAACAAAAGTGTGTGTGTGGGGGGGAATGAAACTCTGGTGAGACTGGGAAAAGGAAGTGGGAGAGGGGAGACGAGAGGCTAGGAGAGGGGAGGAGGAAACCTGGGAGGAGGGAGCTGGAAGGGGGAAGCAAGGGGAAGAAGGGGGAGGGGAAGCTCAGGGCTCAGGGTTAGGGGTCTCGCCGGACCAACTTGATTGTCATGCATGTGGGTTCGCATGTGGCCTTTGGTGGCCAGGCTGGCAGCTATCCTGCCATAGACAGCCACGTTCCTCCATCTAGTGTGGAGATCATGGACGTTGGGGGCATCCCCCCTAAACCTGAATAAGGTCCATGATCTCCACCCTGGACCAGGAAGGCGCCTGCCTTCTCCGGGAACTGGCAGGCTCTTGGGAGATGGCAAGGTGGTCCTGGGGAGCGGTTGAGGGCTGGCTGCCAGTAGCTTGCTGGCTCATGTTTTGGGGCCACTGGGTCAGGGGCAGTGACTGCTGGCTCTGGTCTGACAGGCTTAGAGCTGACACAGGCACTGTGGCGAGAGTCTACCCCTTTAAGGGCTCCGGGGAGGGTGGAGGGAGAGGAGTGTTCTTGGTTGAGGCTGAAATGGCCACTAGGGCACCCTGGGAAAGCTGGAGGCCCCTTATTTCTATATAAATGTCTACACAGCACTTATTTCGAAATAGCTATTTTGAATTTGGTGTTATTCCTCGTGGAATGATGTTTACCAAATTTGAAATAAGCACTCCGCTATTTCGAATTAATTTCGAAATAGTGGTTTGGCTGTGTAGACCCTAGTAAAGTTATTTCAAAATAACGGCTGTTATTTTGAAATAACTTTGCTGTGTAGACATACCCATAGTGAATACAAGGTGCAGATAGCTTTTACAGTGGTGTAACAAGGCAAGGTCAACTGCAGGTAGAAGAGGTATAGTAATGATCTTGCTTAGCTACACTGAGGTAAAAAACACTTGCACCTTGTGTGCACTATGATTTTAAAGGAAGATAGTTAACTCACATTACCTAGCTCACTTTGTTGGCAGTGAAGTCATAGCCTAAGTCTTTACTACTATCTGCAGTAGTAACTCCTGGAAATGCATTGCTCTCATTGGCAGTAGGTATGCCAAAATAATAAGTATTTATACTACAGCGCATTGTAGCAAGGCATGTCTTGGCAACTTTCATTTAAAATACACACTTCTAGGTCTAATTTTTCCTCCTTCATACAACCCTTTTTTTTTTCATAGACTCAATGCCATCTTGGATTTAATTCTCTCACTTCTCTTAGTAAGTCACCTGCATTTGACAATCAATATCCAAGTCCAACTGAGATCCAACCCTTATTCATTAGGACTCTGTTTCTGTTTCACCTTAACTGGCCTTTCACAGTTACTTAGATTTGTTTTACCAATTCTCTGTCTGTACTTTCTCTTCTCCACACAGTTCAATCTCACCTAAGCATTTGTGTGCTGTTTAACACAGCCATGAAGTTTGCAATGTTCAAGGGGGGAAAAAAGGGGGGGAATGAAGTTTGCAAAAAAACAGTTGGGACGTGCCTTTGGCAAGTCCCCCTTTGCATAGTCACTTTGTTCTCCTTGTGGAAAGGAAGTAAATGACAACTCCTTGTGGAAAGGATGTAAATGATGGCTACTGGGATTTTAATAAATCTATCCCCACAAACTTCTGAACTGTGAGCACATGAGTGTTTTTGGCTATGTCTGCTGGGTCCAAGGAATGCATCCGCTTTTTTGGAACAGTTTCCAAAAAAGTGGATGCATTCTTTCGGCATCCCTGTATTCCTCATTGTATGAGGAATAAGGAATGATCTGAAAGAGGAGGTTTTTCTGAAATTTGGCCCCGTGTAGATGGGCCACATTTTGGAAAAACCTCTTCCAAAAAAAAAAAAAGCAGAAAAAGATGTAAATCTTTTTCCAGTATAACCCTGCAGTCTAGACATAGCGTGAGTGAATAAAAAGTGGAATTCTGATGCTTACTTCTGATACTTATATTTGTTGCAGTAAAAAATACAACTTTTGTAATCACTTACCTTCCATTATATTTAATAGGTGGGTGAATAATTTGTTTATCCATACATATATCATCCATGCATTGTACATGCATTGGATTCAGACTTACCATCATTTCCAGTGAATATATAATAAGTTATACAGTTTGTGGTTATTATGACTACATTGCATCAGTGAAAAGGGATCCCAAATGTTCAATATTTTCTTCACAACCATGAGGGCTAGAAACATTTTATGTTGATAGAAAGCTGTGTTTCCTATGTCATCATATGCTCCACCAGCTGCAGTCATAGGCATGTGACTGTAGCACATAAGCCTATGACTATAACAGCCTTGTGTATAAAGCATATGAGCTGAAGAAAAAAAATATATAGAGAAACCAAAATATTTTACCTTCCAAAGTTTGTCAATTAAAACATTCATAGGTAAAAGACACCAAATGGAACATGTTTAATGCATAGGAAATACAGCATTTCTTTTAGCCCTGGTCTACACTAGGGCTTTATCCCAAAATAGTCCCCCTTAGGTCAAATTTATAAGTGGAGCATCCACACTATCAAGCCTGTTATTTCGAAATAAGGGGCCACTTATTTCAAAATCTGTGCTCCTGTTTTTCTTGGGTAAAAATGCCAATTTCAAAATAGTTATTTTGAAATAGCATTAGTGTGGACATGCCAATGCCACTATTTTTTAAATAATCATTCCCTAGACTAATTCAAACTAATTACTCCCCAGTGATTCCTGGGGCTCTAAGTCGAAGTAGCATATCCAAATTAAGGGAGCCTGCCTCAGACTAATTTTGAGGTTTCCCCGTAGTGGGGACATGCTATTTCAATTTTGTAAAATCGGGAGTTATTAAGTCGAATTTAGTATTTTGAAATAGTTTCCTAGTGTAGCCATAGCCTTATAGGGATTTTTTATGTACTGGTTTTTTTTTTTTAATCTTCTATAACTTCACTCTTTTTCCTTCCTAGGAGAATATGCAAGAATACATGTCTAGTGGCAACAATTTATATTAAATGGCAGAATCATTCCATAGTTAGGCTCAGCAATGTTCTGATTTCAAGCCCACACAGACTAGCAATTTGCTATTTACATTCTGGGAAATGATGACATTTATTTGGAGCCAATGATTCACCGAATGCTGCAAATGACTTTAATGCGTTTTTGCTACATTTTATCCTTAAAGAAAAAACACATTCATGTATTAGAGAGCTTCTCCATGTAGTGTGGAGTGTCTCTGGGTAAAAACTTAAATGGTCTCAGAAATAGAATCTGTTATGTTCCTTGCCTGGCAAAAATAGAGTAGTTATGTGTGCTCATTTAGTGAAAAGTAATACTTTCTATACTATTAATGTGCTTAAACATAAGTATTGGCAAAGAGGCCCAGATTCAGCAAAACCTTTAAGCAATTTTTAGCTTGTGCTTAAGTCCCATGAAATCAATGGGACTGAAGCTTATTGCTTAGTCTTCCATTTCATAGGAGCCAGAGAAAATATCTAGATAGATAGATAGATTAGATAGATAGATTAGACAGATAGAATCATGTCCATATAATACACTGAGATTACTGATGAAAATATAAAATACTTTAAAATACCTTATAACATCTTTGTTGGGTATTAGAGCGGTTGATCGGAGTAACGCGCCGGCGAGATCATGCTAATGAAGCGCGGGATATTTAAATCCCCACTTCATTGACTATTTTGAATGCCTACATTTGCATCCCTAGTTCGAGCTAGGGTGCAAGTGTAGACATACCCTAACTTCACTAGAAGTTTTGCCTGAGTCAGAAGCTCTGCATAGGACCCTGATGTGTACTGTAATTCCAGAAAAGCTATTTGCCAAGTAGTGTCATTCTCAGAAACATTGCTTTTAAGAGGCAGTCCTCCTAAGGTTTAGAGAAAACAAGGTATCAATATCTTGACATATTGAGAAATATTGTCTCTATCTGCAGTAGGCTGCAGAACACATGATGTTTGGAGAGACGAACAGTGAACACTCTATGTTCTTCTAGACTCTGAAATTATTTCCAAATAAAATTTTTTAATCAAGAATAACACCCAAGCTTTTGCACTGAGATGAGAGAGGTAACAGATTACCATCTAATGGAGTTATAAGCTGGGAATGATTGACAGGGTAACCATCACTTAGGGTACGTCTAGACTACAGGCTTTTGTCGACAGAGGCTTTGTCGACAGATACTGTCGACAAAGCTTCTGTTTACAAAGAGCATCTAGACTACAGCCAGGTCTGTCGACAAAGCAAGCCGCTTTTTCGACAGAGAGTCTAGATGCTCTCTTTTGAAAAAGCATAGTGTGGATACAATAGCGCCTTTTGTTGACAGAACTCTGTCGACAAAAGGCGTTATTCCTCGCAGAATGAGGTTTACCGCAGTTGACAAAACTGCTGCGTTCTGTCGGCTTACTGTTGACAGACCACAGCGGTAGTGTAGACACAGGTATAGTTTTGTCGACAAAAGTCCACTTTTGTCGACAAAACCCTGTAGTCTAGACACACCCTCGATGATTACCTGTTCTGTTCATTTTTCTGGGGCACTGGCCTTGGCCACTGAGCTAGAGAGACCTTTGGTCTGACCTAGTATGGCCATTCTGACATTCTTTATGTACATGGAGTCAAAGGATCAAAATTATTTAATACCTTAACTGAAACTCTTATGGGAAGAACTAGCTGGCTAACAAGAGGGTGAACAGTAATATACGTCAACTCAGTTCACTTCCTTATTTTCTATGACATTATTTCTAGAAAATTGTATTTATAAAAATCTATGTTAAAAGAACATTGTTCAGGTTGCAATGGTGAGCAGTCAGTAGCTAGTAAAAAACCACTGACCTTGCCAGTGCAAACTTTATTCAGCCTATTTCTTCATATACATTATGATACAGTCTTCAATTACATGATCACATATTATTCCCAGTCTCCCCCCAGAGCCATCTCATCCAACCTACATCCCCTTTGCTCAGCAAGTCATAGTTTCCTTTCGCCCTGCTACCAATTCCATTCTCTTTGACCAGCCTCCTCACTCCAACTCCCAATCCTGGTTTCCTTTCTCCCTCACACTGCCAGGCTCCGGTCCCTGGCCAGGTGTGCACTAAAGACTTAGACTGGTATCACTACATCATTGAAGGATGTGAAAAACCCATGCCCCGAGCTACATAATTATACTGATCTAATCCCTCTTCCCCTCACGTACACAGGATTATGCTGACAGAAGATAAGCATATGGACTTGAAAGCAAGCCACTGGTCTCACACTCAATCTACTCTCCTTGATTTCCCACAAGTTTGGCTCTTGTCTCCTCTGCATTTGAAATAGGCATTTTGTTCCCTCATGCTGCCTAAGCACCAGCAGACTTATTAATTATTATTAATATTATTGAAAGGACAGAAAATACAACCTTCCTCCTCTTAGTTCATTTTCGAGAACTAAGTCAACTTCAATTGTGAATGAGAGTATCCACACAAGGATTTGATGAAGTGCAGCTAATTCACTTTAAATTCACACCTTTTGTTAAATTGGATTAATTTCCCTATTTGGGCCAACGTAGACAAGTCTAAAAGTGATTGTTTTTCACCTTAGCTATGGTAGCCTTACTTTGCATTATATTTGTGAAAATGCAGATACTTAATTCAATAATATGACAATGAAAATTGTCTTCCGTGTTACTTATTTCTCCTTCTACTTCTTTTTCTATACTGCCCCCTAAAACAGGCACTGATTTTATAGCCACTCTGATAAGAGCTTCCAGGGTTCACCCCTAAGTATTAAAACTAAAGACCAAAATAGATAACATCAAAAATGGGATCTGCACCTCTGATTGCAGCTCCACTAGCAGCAATGGTAGAACTCCACCATAGACAGGGTTTATCTGATTTCAGGCTTATGTGCCTCTGTATCATTTAGTCTTGCAGCTTTCCCTATTGCTTCTACCACTTCTACCAGTAATGAATTAGGGGTGTCACATTTGACAGTGTGGACAAGACCATAATGTCTTCAGTTTGGTGTGAAGTCCCACTCACATTCTGTGTGATAACAGTTACTTATTGCCATAAATGTATATAGTGCCTTTCATTTGGAAAAAAATTAAAAAATACTTTAAAATGTATACATGTTACCACTACAAAACAGCCACCTAGTAGCAGCTGGGTGGATGGCTAACATATAGCTCATTGCCTAACGTAGATAGCATAGAAACTATTTGGTCATTGCAACCAGTACTATCCCCTCCTCTTATAAAAAAAATCTGTCATGGTATTTTAATGACCTCACTGAGCAGTAAGGAACTAATATTTTAATGACTCTATTGACAAATCTCTCCATGGTAAAATGTGTGGAACCAATTTAATGACCTTGGAATGGTAAAGGTAAGAATCAAAATCTCTCAACCATAGTTCTTCTTTGACACAAAAATTACATACTACGGAACAAAATTTGCCTTGACATATCCAGATACAATTCCTATTGTCTAAAAGCTCTACCTGCTTACACCAGAGTTGATTCTGGTCCCACATCTCTTGATTCCTTTTGCTTTCAAGACTACTGGCTTTGGCCTTAAGCAAGTCGTATTTATTTCATAAATTCCTTGGCATACTGATTCAAGATGATAAAAATCATTTAGAGGTCCCTATATGACAATAATAGATGCAATGGAGCTGTCTCAAAGAATTACAGTTATGAATAAATGCCAATTACAGGCCTGAAACAACATGATGAATTTACTTCATTATTGTGAATGTAATTACACATTTATTGCTAATATGACTTTAAGTTTCCATCTCAGCTGATCTCTTGTACACCTATTAAACATACTGTACATGGTTTATTTCATTATCAAATGATATAACATATAATTGCTCTACTATATCAGAATAAAATGCTTAATTTTGACACTTCATTTTACCTCCAAAATGTACACATACAAGCTCATTATTTTAAAATTATTTTTAGTGTGTAGTCTGTAAAATATTTTGCTAACCTTGGAGAGTGCACTGTCTAACTGTCATGCTAGACAATTAGGCAAATATATACTCGTTCTAAATGGCTTAATTTCATTACAAGAGTACATGCTTGGGCAGCATTTAGAGAACAGAACTGCAATTGTTGGCATTGCTTGTTCCTGATGTATAGTGGAGAATCAGAGCATTTTTTTGTTGGTAATTTCTGGTATTCAAGTTCTTGCGGAGAAAGTTACAACAAGGCTCAGTTTCATAGCCTTCAGTAGGGCTGTGTCAGAGTTTCTCTGCTGCATGCCCCCAACCATATTTTTACTTGTATATTCATTATAGAAACATTTACTTAAAAGTAATTCTAGGAATTTTCATTCCTTTTTTGAATAAATTTCTTTCCTTTTTGTCCCAAAGAAAAATGGAACGATCAATTAGAGTTGGTTTATTGAAAAGTGGGGAGGCTAAAACTAACAACTCTTCCTATCCCATCGCAAAATGCCATTATTAAAAAAGAAATAGCAAGAGGCAATTTTGAGATATGTCTAAAGTTTAAACAGCAGCAGCAGTCAGGTATGCCTTTGAGAGTCTGGGGCATGATGCAGACTAGACAGTAACGATCTACTGGGGTGCACTGGGTGATAAGCAGGGATGTTTGCTAACTTGAAACATTTAAATTTCATTGCACTTCATGTAAGGATCATAATAGAAACATATCCTTTCATGTCTCATAGGGGACACTGCTCTCTAGTCACATCACTGATATGAAGCCAGAAGCTGAATACTTTTCTACCTTGCTATTGAAAGGTAAAACCTGAAGCGGTGAGGCAGTACCTGCTCTACAGAAAAACCAACAGAAGTGGTGACTGCTTGGGAGACTAGGATTTGTCTACATGGTGGCATAAGACGTGGTACCTGGATATGATTTCTCAAGTGCAGCAATGTGCTATACATTAATTGGTCCATGTAGACCCTGCTAGTGTGCACTAAAGGTGTTCTCTTTTCAAAAGAGTTTTCACAGAAGTCTTTTCCACTAGTGGTGGTGCTATATCTTTCTTTATCTGCTCTCAATGATAAAAATTTTGGTCTCACTTACTTCACTAGTTGAATAACTGCATGGAGGTAAACTGTTATTTTAATCTACAAATTTAAAACTGAGAGCAAAAATCTACTCAATCTACCTTCTCTGTTTCGGGTTGCCAACTTTCTGACCCAACAAAACCAAACATCCTTGCCCCTCAGTTCTCCAAGGCTCACTCCACCCTCCCACCCTCCTTCGCTCACTCTCCCGCACCCTCACTCAATCACTCATTTTCACCAGGCTGCGTGAGTGTGGGGGGTGCCTTTTCAATTGGGGGTTCAGTTGAAAAGCAGACACCTGGCCATCTTTGTTGGAAGAACTGAAAAAGGCAGCTCTTGGAATGGTGCCATTCTCAATCACTAGTTCCTTTGCTTGACTCATTTCTACTTACCTTACCAAAGAATCAGAAGCACCTTTGTCTTAGAAAGCACTAAGACCCAGCCTGTCAGATGGAAGTATGTGATACACCAAGGAAAAAGAAAGCATTCTATATAACAGATGATTTAATGTCCATTAAAAACAAAGGCACTTTATAACTATTGCTCAGAGTGTGTGATCTGTCAGAGATTAACGCCATGCCTTTAGCAGTGGTTAATCAGGTTACATAGCTACCTCATTTTCAGGCTCTGTAGGACTTTCATCTAGCACATATTTCTAATAATTAAGTGACATGGGAGTTCTGGGAAAAAGCTGAACTTTATTGCCTGACTTCAGCCACCTGACCTTGGTCAGGTTTACTAAGGTTAATATCCTGGCTGTCATATGATTATCTCAATATCTACTGACTCCATTAACTACAATGTCTCAACTAGGGTCTCATTCGCCTGCTAGAAAGGTGGTTGGAAGGACCTAACTTGCTGCTAGTCAGTTACATTTAACTTTCTGATAAAGTTAACAACCTTTTACGATGAATGTCCTTATATGTGTCACTATTTAGACCAAGAAGTTTTTTCCCCACAACATATAGAGTATAGGTTTAATAAAACAACCATTTGGTGACTACATGAACCAATAAAAGCTTAAAGGTATGCACATAAAACTAGGAGAAAGTATCAAGTTGAATGAATTCTCAAAGAATAAAGAAAAAGTCATTAAGGTAGAATTAAAATCATAGGGAAAGAATAGCCTGAATAAAACAGATTTAATCATGAGGTTGATTGAGATGTCCATGAAATTTGATAATGAGGGGCAATAAGATTTATAAGTAAATTAGGTATAATAAAAAGGTGTTAATTTTTAATGAGATGAGTTCTCATTAGAGACTAAAAAAGAATGCCAGAGTTTCAAAGTTTTACATTTCTTTTATGAAGTACTCTGAATGTAGCCTGAAATATGTGTCACTTCTTATTATAAAATATTCGCTGTAATTTCAATGGTGTGGAGGGTTGTTCTGTATACGAGTTTGTATAGAAGTGTGATAAACGTTAGCTACAGTGTACATTTGTTAACCCCAATTTTATTTTGTGTGAAGGGAGAGATTTTTCCCTTAAAGATGGCAGTAGTATATTTATATGTTTTCTTTAGCTGCAGAATATTCTGTATCTTGCTGTTGTGTTGTTGAGTTTTAAATGAGTTAACAAATAGCACCATAGCTCAACACACTAGGGGGGAACTGAGGGTGAGTTTACATCACAGTTTGAGTCCTACACAGCTAATCAGGATAAAAATCAAACTTCAGGGAGCATGGAGCTCCTGGATGATCCAGGAATTGTTCTTAAGAAAACACTGACTCCAGGAAACCTGTAAATACTACAGAAAAAGTGAGAGAAATAGAAAACTGTAAGTAACTGCAATGAATAAACAGCTGTGCTACCAAGAACCTAAATCGAAACATTTCAAGCTCTGAAAATTAGACAGGGTGAAAATATTGTTTTTAAACACAAATAATCAACATTGTGAAGAAGAGCAAGGACACAAAATGTGACTGCCCTCATATAGGGGCAGATACAACGAGGGTCCTCAGTTTGTGTCTTCTGTGAAAGGTCCAGAGTGCAATATGCATCTATGCACTCATTGGCTCCCTCCCTCCTAGCAAAGCTGGCCGGGGAAGCAGGGGGCAGCAGTCTTCATAAATAGCAGCATTTGTGCCAGAGAGATCCATGGGAAACTGTACTTTTAGCGTCATGTGCTCTGCCATAATTCCCCCACCCAGGATAGTGGAGAGCCACACCACCACTCTGCCTACCGTAAAAAACACCATCGGAGTTAAAAATGTTAGACTACCATTTTGTGGGCTGGGAAAGACAAAATTACAGTGTATGACATTCACACAAGCATACACGTACATCCATTGTGAAATATGGTATGCAGTTTATGTACAGGCAAAATTTTCATATGGAAGTAGGGACTAGAGCAGGGTTGGGCAAAAGTCACTCGGTGGGCTGGATCTGGCCCACCTAATGCAACTATTCCAGGCCCCACCCCCTAGCGCGTTGCCTGGAAGCCGGAGCATCATGAGTCCTTTCAACAACTTCTATTTAAAGGGCTCGCACCTTCCCTGTGGCTGCCAGGCTTCATGTTAGCCACAGATAGGCACTGCAAGCCCTTTCAATTCCTGCTATTTAAAGGGCTCACTGCTCCCAGCCTCGCTGCTAGCGCATTGCCTGGGAGCCAGGGACACGTGAGACCTTTCAACAGCTTCTATTCAAAGGGCTCGCGCCTTCCCTGAGGCTGTTGCCTGACAGCCATGGGGAATCATAGAATCACAGAACAGTAGGACTGGAAGGGACCTCAAGAGGTCATCGAGTCCAGTCCCCTGCCCTCATGGCAGGACCCAGTACCATCTAGGGAAGGCGCAAGCCCTTTAAATAGAAACAGTTGAAAGGGCTCATATCCCTGGCTTCCAGACAATGGGCTAGTGTGGGGCGGAGCTGCAAGTCCTTTCAATAACTTCTATTTAAAGGGCTCATGCCTTCCCCATGAGCCCTTTCAATTCCTACTATTAAAGGCTCTGCCCCTTCTGCCCGAGGCTCTGCCCCTTTCGTCCAAGATCCCACCCCTTCCAGGATGGCACCTGCTAAAAAATTATTGCCTACCCCTGGACTAGAGGGTTGTCCCTCTACTTAGAAGTAGCATATAAGGTGAGAATTTCAACAGATCACTGTATAACATACTGTTAGCAGAACTGCTGCCAGATAACGCTCTTCCACATAGTTCTGAAATCTTAAGATTTTAACAAAACCACATTTCTGAAACAAAGGGTCAGTATTCAGAGATTTAAAAACTTCCAGTAAGGTAGATTTAAACATATTTTTGATTTGTGTCATCATATTTTTGGTATCACTACACATATACTTTCTTTGTTATTTTCTTATCTGAAGATAATATATAGCCTCTTTTCCTACCTGGTAGCAGCCTTGATGTCAGTTCTAAAATAACATATTTCCAAAAGTACCTGACGTCATTATCGCATACTAGATTATCCCAGTAATTCAGGCAAATATACCACAAATTGTATAATTAATTTATGCTTAGGGGTAAGTCATCCTCTTCTCAGGCACAGTAATTCATTAAAATCTATGAATATTATAAGCCAGATTTTTTTAAATTAGGTGCATGCAGCTGGGTATGGGTATTTGCATGGGCCTAATGAACATACAAAAATATTTCACCATGCTTGAAGAAATCAGGATTTCTGTATTCATATTCCCAGTTAGGTGTTTTGTGAGCATGAATTAAACACACAAAAGTTTGCAGACATAACTATACGTTCTGAACTTTGAAAACCCTGTCCATAGGTTTGGGTAATATGCCTGCATTATGGCAATATAACACAGTGCTTAAGTATGCCACATGCTCCTGTATTGGTTTGTTCACATGGAAGATAAGAATCTATTACCGCTCCTAACTAATACAGGCACTATTACTAGAGAGTAATATTTAAAAAAAACTTTAAGCCATAAATGCTTAAATTAATGAAATAAAGACCTCTGGTTCTACTGACAACGATGGTCAGCTGTGGGCGTCCGTACAGAAATGACTGTAATTATTCCTTTTTTTCTCTTGTGCAGAATTTTACTTTTATTTTGGTTCTTTTTCTCAAAAGAGAGAAAGATCAAAAAGACAATCCTACTTTTTATATTGTTCCCTTCCTTCAAGCCTTCCGTTACTTACTTATTTTGAACCAAAATAATCATATTTTGGATAAACCCAAGAGGCAAATGACACACAGCCCATGAATCAAAGCTTGCAGCCTCTTAATGACTTGTTTGGAATGCTGGTGAATCATTAGCTTCTATATACCACATAGGACTGCAGTTAAAAGTAGTAGCTTTTGGGTTTTTGTCTGAGTTCTCTCTATGCTATTTCATATATCAAATGTGACCAAGAAATTGATCTCTCCAAGAACCATTAGGCACAATTTTAATCATCTGATTAATGGGCCCAAGAGTCGCTCCCATTTCTCCAGAGGGGTGGCAAGACAGTTTCTATAGCACTGCCAATAAGGTATTAATTAAAACTTACATATATAAAAAAAGGATTGAACAGGAAACATCAAAGACCAATCTCAACTGTAAGTACCAAATCCAAAGCCACACAGTTTAAATAAAATTTCGCTTACTCACCTAACAGGCTCAATGATAAATAGCCCATAAAAAGGCTATTTCCTCCTGGTTCATTGTAGGGAATCATTTTCCACACATAATTTATGAATGTAACTTTGTTTTTAAACCTAAGTAATGAAGTCTTTTATTCTGCCTAGGATTTGGATGCACTAGGCTTCCACAGAGAAAGGAGATACAACCAATAAAGGTGACCTTTAATACACGTCCTTCTTAAAGTTTCATTGCACAAGAGGACTAGACCACAGAGAAACTCAGTAATGCAAAGCATGGCTGTTCTGTTTTCCCTTGCTTTTCTACAGTAAATAGTATTGGCCTCTATATATTCATCTTATTGATTTTTTAATGATATGCACAGAAAAGTAATTCCCAAATGTTCATGCTGTCATCGTGACTAATCATTTCCCCCCGCTCTAGATTTTACACCTTGAAGAAACAGTTGTGTCAATGATGTTTTCCATTAAAGTGTCCTGCAGATGTCAAGAGGAACACATTAATGGCTAGATAAACCTAATAAATGGCAAGCATACTGTTTAAATACTAAATACAAAGAATAATCAATAGAAAAGGCAGTACCAGACTATGAATTTGCCTATTTTAAATAATTTCCTGCAGCCATGTAAAAAGCAATTGACATTTTAGTCCCATTTCTCACTAACTTTTCCAATGAAATTTATTTATAGTCTTTTGTCTTCCTTCATATGGGTCATTTTAATGATCATATAAATACTGCTGTGAAACAGGATTGCTGTTAACTCTCATTACACGTGGATAGCTATGGCTTTTTAGAACGTAGACTGCTTGAGTAAAAAATAAGTTGGGATGAACATTGAAAAAGTATGCCCTGATATGTAAACAGGGCAGAAAGCTGACAGAAAAAAAATACAGCTGCAGAAGCACAAATAATAATTGTACATGCATTCTTATTGTTTACAAGGAACAATTTACAATGTATGTGAAAAAAGTTTTACGCAGTTTTAAGAACACTAATTAACTATGCATAAGCCACATGCAGAAATAGATGGATACTCCTGTTCTTAAATGTAAGAATCCTTTTGAAGATACAATTTAAAGAAAAAGGAGTAACACCCAGTAGGAAATCCCATAGCGATAGTCTCCTCATTTCTAAAAGACATGATGAAGCTCAATCTAAGTCCTAAAGCAATGAGGAAAACATCCAGCTTTGTGGATAATTATAGTTTCTATTGTCTGTTGAAAACTGATATTTCTTACATGTCATAGGACATGCTCCATTCTGACAGACTTAGAAGCACGCATGGATTTGGATCAAAACTATAAAGAAATAGGATTTTTAAAAGTAGTACAAGATCGCACAACTGACAAGATACTTCACAGGCTTTAGCAATATACAAATTTTCTGTGACATAGCATGGTATATCTTTGCCCTGGAATTCACAAAGAATCTTGCCATGGTCATTCAGGGTTGTGTTATATAGCTGTAATGGTACAGTCACAGTACTCTGGGTGTAACATCAGGAGATTTTCTATGTCAGGGCGGGAAATGGGCATATGTGGTTCCCACATCTTCAATATCTATACACCCAATACTATATCCCATAAGTGTGTGCACCTTACAGCTCCACTGAAAGAATGCCAAGCTATGATTTCCTGGGGAGGGGGAAAGAAGACTGCATCTTGGCACTAACCCCTCTTCAGCTCTTTCTGAATCCTCAAAGAAGGCAGGGGCTGCAATTTTCTTGGACCCATTCAAAGGCTTCAAAAAGCGAAAAGTCTCCATATGCCTTTAAGATCAGGTTGGGTAGACATCAATCAGGGATGATCTAGACTGTGCTTGGTTCCTCCGTGAGGGCAGGGGCCTGGACATGTTTTCTCTTGCGGACCCTTCCAGTTCTAGTATTCTACGATTCTATAATTCTATGCCCTCTACCCCACACAAAAGCCATGTAGAGATTGGCTCTAAAAAAAAATGACTTCCATATACAGTATTATCCTGAGAGGCCCATTGGGAGTGGGTTTTTCCAAAGTGCTCACACTGGCCTAAATCTATTTTCACTGAATGGGAGTTTACCACTGTCTGTGATGGAAACAGGCTAAGTCAATGCTCATCTCTTCTGAAAATCTCATCCATGTTTTCAGATCATGGTGGCTGAGGAAGCGTAAGAATCAAAGACCTGGACATAAGAACATAAGAGACGAGAGGGTGAAGATCTTTAATCCTTTTCTCAGTGATAATTTTTTAAATTAAATTATTCACTTCTATTACTCTTAAAAAAAACATTTCCAGGAAGTCTTTTGAAAAAAGAATCTCCTTTCCCAATGTCAATCATTTACTCGTGGCCAATTTACAGACTTATTCTTCCAGAAATGTTTTGGATCTACAGTGTAACAAATGATGTTCCTTAGTCTTTAAAGATAAAATTGCCAATGAATGTGTAAAATTCAAACAAGAAATTACCTGAACATGGAGGATTCATTCCCAAGTATCACTTATCAAAGGAACACGTGTCCTGTGGAATGCCTCCAAGAGCGGATGGCAATCAAACCCATTTGGAAAATACACCATTAGGGAGCACAGAACAAGGAAAGGTTGATGAAAATTTGGAATTTTCGATTTGCTGGATAGAGATTTTACAAGAATATTCTTACAGTATGTTGGCTTCCCTTGTGACTGTGATCCTGCTGGGTTAGTTGCATAGCATGCTCCGATGATCTGGCTATCAGAAAGAGTGCTGTGCCAATCATGCTGTGGGGACCGCTTGTAGACTTTACCCTTCCTCTATCCTATCACCCAGACTCACCACTAAGTACTTTTACAAAAACATTTGCAATTTAAGGCATTAACAGGGACCTCCAAAACACCATTGTCCCTAAAGGAGGCCCCAAATACACCATTTGGGATAGATATCAGATGGGGCCTAATTTTAAAGCTCAGCTTGGACCCGAACCCCACACAAGCAGACCCAACACTGAGAGGGTTAAGTCGTTTTCAGACTTAACTCAGAGCTGAGTCAATGCAGCCACCTTCTCCTATCCATGAGCTCAATGTAGCAGCGACTGTGTGCTTCCTTCCCAACTCAGCCGCCATACTTAACCTACCCAACCTGAGCCTGAGATGGTCTTGTTGTTTTCCCACAAGACCTTCGTCCCACCGGGCTGCAAGACACTAAACTAAGACCCAAATACATCCTTCAAAGCACTAATTGGGGGATAGCAAATGGTACAGTCTGGGTGGTGAACAGGACCCTGAATACATCATTTGGGAAGTAAAGAGGAAAACCAATACCAACTGAGAAGTAAAGAGAAAAACCACAGAAAAGAATAAGAAATGAAACTAACAAAAAACAACAAAAATGAACCCCCTTTCAGGCCGCTTCATTTAAATAATAATGCAAAAAAATAATATGCATTATTGTTTAATGACTTCTGAGTTTAATCTCTGCTCTGTATACAATCCCACTCCTATGGCTACTAATCTTCAATAGTCTGGGGCTGACAGATCCCTGCACTGGCCATCTTAAATCACTTTGGGAATGTTTCTGGGTTTTGTTTCAACTAGAAGGATTGTGGGGGAGAACAGTAGAGCCATTCAAGAAGAGACAAAACTTTAAAAGGCTTGGATAATTTCTTACAGCTTCTAAAGTTTTGGATGCTTCTCTGAATGACACTTTTGAAGTGCCCCGTTCCTCATCAGTAGAACAACAAATTCCCACATCAATATCTGAACACACAATACTTGCTAGAGATTGTGATATAATTCATCGAAGCCAAGATTTTCTAAAGCAACCACTCATTTGGATACTCAGCTTGAGGTAACTTAAAAGGTCTGATTTCAGAAGGCAAGTGCTAATCACTTTTGAGAACTTTGGCTAAATTGCTTAGAGACAACAATGTGCTTACTCTTGTCCAAAACAAATCTAAGTGCCTTATCGATAAAATAACCATCTCTCACGAAGGTTCTGATGTCAAGTATGATTTTGTACAAATGACTGATGTCCCCTGTAAAATATTATTTTAATAAGCAAGCTACTTATGAAAAATATACATTTGAGAATATTTTTCTTCTATTAATTTAATCTATTGAAACAGTTAAATATTTACGGCCATAACTAGATTTTGGGTAAAGCAGATGATCAACAGCAGCATTAGGGCAGCCAAAAAATTGTTTGCAGCTTTCTGGCCCTAACTTTTCAAAACCCTGTGGAATTCATTCTTTGCATTCTGCTTAGTAATACCTATTATACACATTTTAGTGCATACCCTCTTTGATCTATCTAAACACCATCCCCTACAGAGATTGCTCATGCTCACATAAGTCATGACATGAATATTTTCAGGGCATTTGTGACACAAATAGCATGAAAAAAATCATGAAACATGCTTCTTCAAGAAGGAAAAACAGTGATCAAATTTATTTACTGCAAGTGAAAAGCAAAAAAAGGATTAAAATAATATTAAAATAATAAAATGAATCTATCTATCTATCTATCTATCTATCATCAAGAGTGAAATCCTGGCTCCACTGAAGTCTGCAGGAGTTTTGCCATTGATTTAAATTAAGTTATTAGGACTGTTTTTTGGGCTAGGTGAGCAGGGCCTTGTGTGCCTGATTCCAGGAAGTACTGTACTGGAGATAATAGGCTGTGAGATTTTTTTTTTGTTTGCTTTTGTGATTGTCTCTCCATTTATTTATTTATTTTCTTATTTACTTATGCATGCATGCTTGGACATCCCGGGGGAGGAGGGCGCTAAAATATGTTTTCTGTCATGGCCAGCAAAATGCCTAGGGTCAGCTCTGGATTTCATTCCAAGCAACCCAGAGCACAGACAACTATTTAAATGGACTTTTCCCTGTGGGTACATCTACAATACGGAGGAAGATCGAAGCTGCCGCTGTCGATCTTCCAGAGTTCCAATTAGCGTTCTAGTTAAGACAGCTAATTCTAAGTGAGAGGGACACTCTGATCAATGCCAGTAACCCTGCTTTCACATGGAGTAAGGGAAGTTGAAGGAAGAATGTTCCTCCTTCAACTTCCTGCAGTGTGGATAGCGCCAAAAGCTGAGTTAAGCTACTACGACTTCAGCTACGCAATTAATGTAGCTAAGTTGCATATCTTAAGTCAATTTTGTCCCATAGTGTAGACATACCCTGTGTGTGTCTTAATTTGGACTTTTTATCAGCCAGCCACTTACAGTTCTTGTAGTAGCTATCACACCTGAATATGTCTGACCTTTCTGTTTTATATCAGAGGGGTAGCCGTGTTAGTCTGGATCTGCAAAAGTGACAAGGAGTCCTGTAGCACCTTATAGACTAACAGATGTATAGGAGCATAAGCATGCATCTGACGAAGTGGGTCTTTGCCCACGAAAGCTTATGCTCCTATACAACTGTTAGTCTATAAGGTACTACAGGACTCCTTGTCGCTTTTTCTGTTTTATGTTATTAAAATGGCTTTTTTTATTGATACTAACAATCCTGATCAGAGAGAGCTATACTATTATATCTCAGTGAAATGTTTAATTAGGTTTGTTAATTGTTTATGCTGACTCTACTCTCTTACTTTCAGTGCCAACTCTGGAATGACCATTCTGCTGCAACATGTAGTGCTGTTGAGAGTTCCCTTTTGGGAACAGTGACTGAAATAGCTAATGACAGATCTCAATGTGACATTCTGGGGCCCACCTAGACCACTAAGCAGTTTTCTCACCACTGCCTTATAACCTTGCCTTTATGCTGCACAGCTATAGTTTGGATCCCTGACACCAGTGAGCAGGCCACAAGCAAAAGGCCTCCCCCTTGTTCTCATTGGCCCAGTTACTGTTTTCAGGAAAAGATCAACAGCCCTTTTAGACCCAAGACTCCCCAAATACATCCTCATTCTCACTGATACTCAGACCACTCTCCCCTCTGGTTTGTCATCCCTAAAAGCATGAAACCAGCCACCCACCCATTTAGCAGCCTTCTTTAGCACACAGATTCCACACAGTGTGCACACCAGCAAAAGCATTTATTTAATAATAATAATAATAATAATAATAATAAAAAAACAGACACAAAGATGAAATAGAAAGAAAAAGTGAAGAAGAGAAGAGAAACAAAGATAAATTCAGGCTTTGCATTTTCATAGTAAATAAAATCCCTTTTCGAAGATGAGTGACGCATTACCTTAAAACAGTTTCCTTGAGTACTCCCTAGCTCTAAGCAGGATCCAATGTTCACAAACAGCCTCCCACTTTAAGACTGTCTCCTAAGCTCTCTATTTAAAAAAACCCATCAGACTCAAACCCACTTTCACACTTTTTTTTATCCCCTTTCTTAATCATTTTAGTCCACCTTGACTCATGATTAACCTCAGGAGGAAATTCCCTCCTGACCTGATGTTGAGGGGCCATGAAATTCTTTTCAATTTCAAATTGGCTCAATATATTTCCCTTCTCTGCTTAACTGTAATTGCCCACATATCCTAGACTGCACAGACATGATTTCAGTGACAGCTCTACTTATAGGGGTAGCTAGTCTGTTTCGAAGGCCAGATCTATATTGGGGGAGAAATTCAATTTAAGATATGTAACTCCAGCTACATGAATAATGTAGCTGGAATTGACACACCTTAAATCAAATTTTTGCAGCAGCTCCACTGTGGTAGGTCAATCAACTTCCCTTACCCCCACAACTCTGTGGAGTATCAGAGTCAACAGGGGCACCGTCCACATTCCATTTAGTGGATCCTTACTAGATCCGCTAAATCAAATCCCAGAAGATTGATCTCTGGAGCATCGATCTCTGGGTAAGTATAGACAAGGCCTATGTGCTATTGTTCTCTGGTAGCAAGTGAAAAGGATACCTTAATGGTTAGAGCATCTTTTCGGGGATTCAAAAACTTGCAGGCACAAAGAAGCCCCACAATCTCCATATCTATTCATTGTCTTTGTAGCCGGCCAGAGTAAGTTTTAGGTCCGACACTGGGTTCCCAAGGTACAAAATACACCACACAGGTATCTGTCAAACACAAGTAGTTTATTTCCTGACAGCTAACAGCTGTGCCCCATAAATGGAAGAACAATATAACAAAGAAGCGGCATATCTTACGTCCCTTCCTGCAAGCCTGGAACCCCGGGTAGGCTGCGAACGAAGTGGGAGGTTGTCTCAGCTTCCAAGGTGCCGGTACCCAAAGCCCATCAGTGAGGTCCAATTTGCTAGGCTCTGAGGCAGCCTTAAATATAGTTTTCCCTGCCCTGTTTTGCAGTTTGGAAATTTCCAGGGGTTACTCATTACGTGCTGATTTAGGGCTTAGCTGTTAGTTATCGATCTGGTTCTGATCTAGTTCTACTTGTTCTTTGGCCCTGTTTACGTGATCAGTACATTAGGGTAAACAGAATTGTTTATGCGTTCTTGCCCTTTACCCTTATCTCATACTTGTCCTGCTATACTGGCAACAATGCTTATCTTAAGTGGTGTATGTTCCCAAAGACTTGTTTCTGGCTCATCAGATATAGGGAAAAGGGAAAGGGGGGGAAAGAATGCAGGCCTCACCACCCCTAAACTAGCACGTACAAAGTTCTTCCGCAATTGACCACTACAGTCCTCAACTGGACCTACCCTGTGCCTCATCCAAACTTTTCTAGAAGCTTCAGAAAATGACCCTTTAAAGATAAATTTAGCAGTGCTACATAAAAATCTTGTGTTTCTCATATCCTGGGTAGGCAAAATTAATTTAAGTATTGTCTTTCAACCAAATATTCCAGACAATACCCATTATTACCCTGTATCTGCAGAAAATTTTGGCATTATCCTACAATATTAAAATTTATTTTACATATTTCCACTTAAACAGTTTCCACTCTAGCCCTGCCCTAGACTATGGTGGATTCAGAAATGATAGACTAGAAAAAACTAGATATCATGACGGTGCTTACCCCTTTGTATATCTGACTAGCATAGCCTTCAGTCAGAATAGTAACATTCTTGCTGAAACCTATTATTTACTTTGAGTCACAAACAGCCCTTGAGTTGCCAAACCATGAGTTAGGATGGACCTTATCCAATTTGTTAAAATGGAATTCAGATTGTGAGTTTCTGTCAATTACTTAAAAAGGAAAAAAAAATATCTTGAGAGAACATTGCAGTTTCCCTTCATTACAAAATATTACAAAGCCTGGAAACTCAGAGTTTATGTTCTTTTTAACAAAACAAAGCAAAAAACCACCACAACAGAGCTAATATATGGAAATTCACCACTGAAGTTCACACAACAACTGTTATTGTTGTTACCTACTGAACAGAAACCAGGATACAAAAATATACATATCTTTATTGCATCAATGACTCTAGAAATTGAGAAATGATCTAACTAGTGATCCTTGCTCCAATGGACACATTTTACAGAAATGATCATGGTGACAGAGTCTCACATCAGTGTTGGTATAGAAGATGTAAGGTCAGACTACTACAAGAACTACAAACATGGGTATGTGTGGGACTAACAGGAATGTCCATGAACATTGTTGGCTATTGCATCTTTGCTTTGCGCTGTTCATGTTTTTCACATAAGGAGCTAATGTCTCTTGCTTTAAAGTGGCTAAGAGCAATATGACGAATCTATTGTCACCTTACTGTATCATGGACTGTTTCTTCCCAATTCCTGGGTTCAAACCCACATGCTTCCAAACCTGACTTCACCTTGCCTTTACATTGTTAATGATGGCTGCCATGAGAACTGACCATAAAATATAGCCTTGGGTATGCTTGAGTTGGCCAGAAAAGTAGCATATCCAGACAAACATAGCTGAGCTTTTATCACATGCTAAAATGCCAGACATACAACAATTAAAGATTTTTATATTTGGAATTTCCCCCCATCCTTCGATCCTGTAAAAACTGAAGACAGTGCACATGGGTCTGAACAAATTTTCTAATGTGGCAGCAATATGTTGTCCAGGGACCACAACTATATAGAAGCACTGTAAGCACAACTGCCCAATAGACATTTAGCTTGGAATTTATTCTGACACCCCTCTCATTCCAAAAGGCAGCATGAGAGCATTCCAAATGCAGAGCTGTCCTTGGCTATGCAATAGGTAATCTCATCAATTGTGGCATTCTGTGACAGCACACTCCCTCGGTAGGAAAACATCTCTATGGACTTGAGAGGAGTGATGTTGATCTTCATAATTGGATAGACATAATTGGATCCTCCAGCACAAACTCGTACAGTATTTTCAGCTGATTGTAAAACCGAAATGATTGACTGCATGAGTAAAGTGATCAGTTATAAACTGAATGTCATCAATTGAGTGAGCAACCAGTACACAGTCACCAACAAATAAAAGCTCCTTAAACAGTAAATCTGCCACTTTTGTGCAAGCATGGAAATGCTGCAGATTAAACAGCTTCTCATCAGTGCAGAACTGGATAAACACTCCACTATCAATGCAATGACAGGCATCCATAAGCATAGCCAAAAAAGGGTGGAAATGAAAGTGTGATTTCATTAATAACTGGAGAGGCATTTGCTATCATGCAATTTTCCCCCACTCCAGCCATCAGAAGACTAAGTGACAGAAATAAACTTAAGCAAAGATGAACAAAAGTTTCCAGAGTCACAATTTGCAGAGTCACAAAGATTATCTAAGTCTATGAACTGCATATAAAGACCAAAATTTTGCTCCTGGCACTTTTCCTAAAGCTGATGAGATGTGACGATCAAGGCTATTGTGTCTTCATCCAGACTGAAATCCACACTGAGATTTGGAAATAAGATTTGGAAATCCACTCTGAGATTCAGAAAGTCTATTCATTATGAATTTTTGCAAGATTTTCCCAGCAACAGATTAAGGAAATCTCTGGTGGTTATCACAGTGTGTCCTACCATCTTTCCGTTTATAGAGATGGATAATGTTGGCATCCTTCAAGTCATATGGCAATGACTTACATTCCCGAGGAATTTGCATATCCTCTTTCGAATCTTCCCCATAGTCTAGACATAGTTTTTCTTTCTTTCTTTCTTTCATATACCACAGAAGAGTTAGGTGCTTTCTCTTGTGACATCTACTTGATTGCTGCCATAGTCACATATAATATGGGGACTAAAGAAAGTTCTTTTTAACAAATGTTGTGGAAGAGCATTAATTAGTTCATTGAATGTTGGAAGGATGATTGAGAAACAAACTGAAATGTTTCCTTTATCAGTCATGCGTTTCTTCTTTGTCAGTTGAGAGTTGATTGCAGTCTAATGTGGATACAGCTGCTTTGTCATTGCACCTGGGACCATTCACAGCATGAAGGCCAGGAATAAAAAAAGCTTTTGTTGCCTCTGAGGTCTCCTTACAAGTTGCAACTTCAATTTTTTCTTTTCTCAACACTAATTTTTCATTTGCTGAATTCTGATCTAAACCATTTGTTTTGCTTGATCATACACAGCCTTTCTAGCTGCTGAATTCTTATCTGCTATCTATATATGTGTATGATCAAGCAAAACAAATGCTCAATGCATGATATACAGTGAATTCAAAAGCCAACATATTTGGGGGTTATTTACATCAAACCAGACCTGATGTTTCCTGAGAATGAAGCTGAGAACTTCAGCAGTCTTATTATATGTGATGCCCTAAAAAAACAATTACAGGCTGTCTCAACATCAGCAGATGTAATTAAGGAAAAGGCTTCCATAAATTTCAGTTAGAATTCAGACTGTTGGTCACAGTTTTCCAGGCTTGAAACACTGATTTTCTTCACTGATTTGAGTCACTGTCTATGTTGCTTGAGAACAAAAGGAAGGGGCATTCTCACAACTCTATGGTCTGATCAGCAGTCACCACCTGCCACGACCTGAGAGAGCCTGACATTGCAAAGATCCCTCTTCTGTATAAACACAAAATAAATTATGGTCCAGTGTATTGAATGAGGATGCATCCAGATCTTCTTATACTTGTTGGCCTGTTGAAATATAGTATTAATGATGGTGAGTGCATTTGAAACTGGTTGTAGTTGTAAAGTTTAAAGCATCTACCTTTATTAGAACACACTATTTCTGTCTTCCTTGAGGACATACATAATCAAGAGAAAGAGCCATGATTTAAAAATATTTCTTACGTAAAAGTGACCACATTCAGGATAATGCTTAGGGACAATTTCCTATGTATGGTGGAAGTTCATATATTGCATTTTTTTATGACTAACTAATATAGACCTATCTTTAACTTATCTTAATGCTCTTTCTGATTATAGCAATAATTAAGTAATTTACAACTGGAACAAAGGTTGGAAAAGGAATCTTATATATCATACTCATACATATCAAAATAGAGCCATGTATTTCAGTGTTCTTTCACTCCAATTCAAGAACTCCACAACCTGCAAAAATCTTAAAGTCTTAATTAAAAATCTCTTTAATGGAAATGTTTGTCTTACAAGAAAGTTTTGAAAAGAACACAAGGTGAAAAGTCATGAGGAAACAAGCTCACAGTTAACACTGGATAATTTTGCTTTTCCATATTTTTTGTTTTATTAAAAGTATAATATTAACTTTGAATTTTCAGGCTCTCATTATGTTTGTGTTCATGGAGAAAGTTACATTTTCTAATGTATAAGATAAGCACTAGATAGATCATTATAATTCCAGTTTTATATTTTTGCATGATAGTAATTTTTATTTCAACCTAAACTGAACTAAGCAGAGGTAATCTAGAAAGAGTACAACTCTCAGCAGTTCTATGGACCAGGAATCAAACATGAAGCATGACCTCCAGAACCATAGGGCAGATCCTTATATGGTGTACATTCCAATAAAATCATTAGAACTATATTATTTTATATCAGCTGAAGATCTGATCCCATTTCAGGTCTTAGGTTTTTATAAAACTTTAAAATGTCATCCTTTGTGATAACTCAAGGAATAAGAAAAGTACTTTTGGAAGAAAGCAGGAGATAAGATACTCACAATTGCAGGTGTATGACAAGTAGGTCTTTAGATGGACTATATATTTTATTCTCTTGGTCTACTTGTAAAAGCTGTGAACACAGCTTTGCCTCACATTTAGAGCTCCTGTTCCTGATTCTCCCCCTTCAGGCTACCAAAATATACTTGGGAATATGTCATTTCTTGCTGCTGGGTGGTGAACTGCTGTTTTTACCACTGGCTTCTTCTGACTTTCATTGGGAATAGTCACTTTCTTCTGGATTAGTGGCTGCTTTTACGTAAAGGAATCATAACTACAGTGGCTAGGAATTTTGCAACTAATTTTTCTCCTAAAAAAATGTAGGCCCAACAAATCTGACCCTGTTTGTGGGAAAGATTCAGTTTTGCTGAATTTCCTGACTCAAAAAAGTTGAAAAAAGTACCAATATTGTCAACACTTCACATTTCAATATTTTTGAAAGCAAACCTTTCAGGTTTTTTTGTTTGAAACAGATGTTTATTTCAACATTTAACTTAATTTATAATAACAAGGTTTTAAAAGAAAACAATGCTGAACAGCTAAATGAATTACTTCAAAATTATCAAAAGCAAAATGTTTTGGACTGATTTTTTTGGGGGGGGGGTTAAAGATGTTGACTTTAAGACTTGAATTGAGACAGGAATTTTTTTTATTTTGAAAACACAGGAAGACTATCCCCCATGGAGCCCTAATCATAACCTGTATACATTAACTCCAGATGTTTGGGTATGAATTGTGAGTCTGCTGTTTTCGGAGACTGGGCCCCAATTTTTGTTCAGACTGTACCAAGAGGATATCAAAGAAAATACCATGTCTGGTTTTCATGAAGGAATACAAAAGACACTACTCATGATAAAGACATATGGGTTTCAGAATACAATATATGTGTTATTTGCCTTATTGCAAAGCTGATTGAATAGTGTTTGCCAAAATATATAATTAGGCAAAATGTGGCACTTCTAATTGAATAATTTATTCAATGAATATTTGTGATGGCATTAAGAGAACATTTTTTTACTACTGTTTGAACTCTCGTAGCACCTTGAAGGCTCCAAGTCAGGATCAGGGCCATACCAAGCTGAACATTGTGTACGTACATAATCAAATGACTTTCCTTGCCCCCAAAGAGTTTCAAATCTAACTACTGTATACATTCCTAGCTAGGATATACTTGTAAACATTTAAATCTCTCTCTCTTTCTGTGTGTACTGATATGGAATAAAACAAAATAATAAGACATGGTTTGTGCCTAGGCAAGTATGTTGAATGCCTCTGGTATATACTCTCATAAGAAAATACATGATTCAAGTTGGGTGTTCTCTTTTCTTTTACAGTTCACAGCTTTTTAGTAGTTTGCAGAAATGACTAGTTGAGCATGAAGCAAGAGGGATTTCATACATCTCCAAAGCTCAAACCTAACCTGAAAAGACCATTTTTTTCTGAGTAAACAGTAGAAGTCCTGTGCCAGTGGGGCACAATTGTTTTATGAACTGGACTGAATGATATTAACAGCACAGTGCAACAGTTTCCCAGGATCTCAGACACTGTATTTGTGCACCATTATTTTCAGATTATGATGGTATGTACATGGGGTGGTTTCCATGTAAAATGGGTTTCCATGTAAAATATAATACAGTAATTGTGTCTCTGATGGAAATGTCTAAATATACATAGTTATACCTATAGATACGCACTAAGAACTACTGATATTTTATATTTATAATCTTGTAGAACTGATTGTATTGAAGTCAATGCCAAGTCTTTCACAAGTTCAGTTCACCACTAGCAAACAACTTGGACAGTCGTTTTGCCCCAGTTATATCAAATCAGAACGATGACATTTTACAATCATAGAAAATGACTGCATAAGTTACATGCCAGTGGTGGAATTAGACTCAGCATGAGTGGATCAGGTTCATAACTCAGCAAATAAAAATGAAAATAAGTTTTGTTGAAAATATATGGAGACTTCCATGAAGCCAAAATAACTCAGTAGGTTTTTTTTTTTTTTTTTTAAGAACTACTGCCATTTTTGGCAATGACAACAGCCCATATTCTTTTAAATTTTCTGTAAATTGAATAGACAAACAACAGAGGGACTATGAAAGTGGATTGTGTCTTTAACTTCTGTCCCCCATTCACAAAAAAAGCTTTGGAAATCATAGGAAATTGTGTTTATCTGGTGCCTACCAGCCATTATTCCTGATGTCTAAACTATTTGCTGGGAGTATGAGAGTAACACGTGTATCTGTCAACAAAATGGGTCACCTCTATACTCCTTTATATTTTCTTTAGTTGAAATCAATAAAGAAGAAATCAGAAGCATCAGACACTGGAGGGCAAGAATGATGAAGTGTTTAACATTACTCCCTGGTGTCTCTGTCCCAAGGCACGTTGCCAGTTCATAACTATTTTAGCAGGTTTCACGTCTTACTCAACTGTGTGACAGCCAACCCTTCTGACTGCTTTATATACTAATATTGTTCTGCCCATGTCATACATTTGTGGGCAATAATTAGAAATCTGAAGCAGATTATTGATTCTGTTCTTAATGCTCTGGATAACATAGTTATGCAAACAATTTATTTTCAGATTACATTTCTTTCTATGTATCAGGCATACACAAATTATATCTGATAACAAAAAAAATCTGTAAACAAGGCCTTACTAATATTTTTGCAACTAGCATGTATGGTTTTCATTCATAAGCAAATGAATGCTGGATTATAATTATATCTCTGTGATAATAAATAATGAGGATCATTCATTCATTAGTTCTAATCACTTCTCAGTGTTTTGTCTGCTAATGCCATTATTACATCATACACAGTGAAATGTAGATCAGAATCAATGCTAAGTGGGATGGGGAGAAAACAGCAATAAAAGTCACAGAAACAGAGACATTAAATTCTCCCTTTGCTGAAGTGCATCGCTAGAGCATGTATCAACTATAAGGTCAGATACTACAGATATGACCTTAAAGCATTATTCCTTGGTAGTGATGGCATAGCGGCTGATTAAATAGGTAACTGATTATGACATCTGGCAAAGCATAAAGGTAATTGTGAAAGTGACCAGAAGATTAAAATAGCATTTATTAGAACTATTGGTTTTACAAATGCCAACAGAAAGAATTGCATCCACCGTGATGCGTCATTACAATGACCTGAGTACAGACTATTTTAGGGACAGTGTTTCCTGTGCTACTAAGAATTTTGTTCCATATTTACAAAAAGGGAAGAAACATGAAAAAGTAATAACATGGTTCTGGCACAGCTGCAAAATTCATATTCTGATACAAATTTCAAGCCCCTCAACGTTTAAAGAAATGTGGATAAAAATCTCTGTTTCAGCTAATTAAAGACAACCTGAAAGTATAGTTTAGGATCCTAAACCACTTCACAGTTCAAGAGTATTTGGATTTGGCTAATCTCTATAAGCTGAACACATGGACAGACAGAGTGTGATATTAAAAGTGTTCAGCCTGCCATGTGCAGGCAAATCAGTAACAGACATTTGCAGTGCAGAAGCTTACAAGTACTCCAGTCGTATTTCCTCATGGCGCTCACTGGAAGACATTGCTATGCATGTTAATAGTGCCACTGATGACAGGGAGAGATAATGGGAAATAAATGCCAGAACTTATAATCCTAACAATAACAACAAAATATTGAGTGTTAGCACAACAGGTGGAGTCGAATCTGGATCTTTGAAACTTAGTGCATGAGCCTCTCCCGCTAAATACTAGCCGACTGGTATCTAAGGCTATAGAGCAGATTCATTATTCTCTCTATAGGTGGACTTGGTGTCATTACATCACATCCAGCAAGTGTGTGGGTTACATTAGTGCATTTCTTTTCACAAAATACTTGAAAAACAAATTTTAAATGTTTCTGATTACAATGCAGTGAAAATATTAGGATTCTTGCTGTTACCGTAGTGTTTGTTTAATATAAGTGAATCAAAGTGTGGCAACACATAAGTCCTGTGTATATTAAACAAGCTTTGATTGTGTAAGGCTCCATGGATCTAGACTTCAGACCTGCAGACCTACCAGGTAGCTGACATCTCCAGGCTGCCATCCAACAGAAGCTGTAACCCACATGCACTCCATTTCCCCTGATCTGCTGTGGACACAGACCATGGAAAACTCCACTCAAGGGTTTGATGGAAAGCAGCCTTATGGCTCCTGATTGGCTTCCTGCCCTCTGTAAACTCAGGAGGCATTCTGGGAAGTGTCCAGGCAACAGTGCAAATCTTCTGTAGCAGTCACAACTGTTCTAGCTCCTTGCCATTGAATTCCTTTCTTGATCATGGCTGACGTGAACTTTGCCTCCTAACTAGAACCATGAAACCTGACTCTGATCTAAACCTTAGTATCCTCTAGCCTCAGCCTAGATCTGATCAAACACTCCTCTCCTACTCCCAGCTTCAGTTTTGCCCCTTCTCTGGCCCTTCGCCCTGACTGCCCTTGCTGGGATCTGGACAAAGTGAAAGAGAAAAAAAGAACTGAATGGTTTGTAATAAACTAAAACAAAAAACAGGACTATGTAGCACTTTAAAGACTAACAAGATGGTTTATTAGGTGATGAGCTTTCGTGGGCCAGACCCACTTCCTCAGATCAAATTGTGGAAGAAAATTGGCATGACCATTTATACAAAAGTGATACAATCAAAAAAAGTGAACACATATGAAAAGGAGAAATCAAATTTCAGAACAAAGGGGAATGGGGAAGTAAATGTCTGTGAGCTAATGATATTAGAGGTGATGATTGGGGAAGCTATCTTTGTAATGGGTAAGATTTACCCATTACAAAGATAGCTTCCCCAATCATCACCTCTAATATCATTAGCTCACAGACATTCACAATCCTGCTGGAAAGGCATAACAAGTAGGGTTCCGCAGGGGTCTGTTTTGGGACCAGCTCTGTTCAATATCTTCATCAATGATTTAGATATTGGTATAGAAAGTATGCTTATTAAGTTTGCAGACGATACCAAGCTGGGAGGGGTTGCGACTAATCTGGAGGATAGGGCCATAATTCAAAATGACCTGGACAAATTGGAGAAATGGTCTGAGGTAAATAGGATGAAGTTTAATAAAGACAAATGCAAAGTGCTCCACTTAGGAAGGAACAATCAGTTTCATACATACAGAATGGGAAGCGACTGTCTGGGAAGGAGTATGGCAGAAAGGGCTCTAGGTGTTATAGTGGACCACAAGATGAATATGAGTCAGCAGTGTGATGCTGTTGCAAAAAAAGCAAACATGATTCTGGGATGCATTAACAGATGTGTTGTGAGCAAGACACGAGAAGTCATTCTTCCGCTCTACTCTGCGCTGGTTAGGCCTCAGCTGGAGTATTGTGTCCAGTTCTGGGCACCGCATTTCAAGAAAGATGTGGAGAAATTTGAGAGGGTCCAAAGAAGAGCAACGAGAATGATTAAAGGTCTAGAGAACATGACCTATGAGGGAAGACTGAAGGAACTGAGTTTGTTTAATTTAGAAAAGAGAAGACTGAGGGGGGACATGATAGCAGTTTTCAGATATCTAAAAGGGTGTCATAAGGAAAAGGGAGAAAACTTGTTAATCTTGGCCTCTGGGGATAGAACAAGAAGCAATGGGCTTAAACTGCAGCAAGGGAGGTTTAGGTTGGACATTAGGAAAAAGTTCCTAACTGTCAGGGTAGTCAAACACTGGAATAAATTGGCCAGGGAGGTTGTGGAATCTCCATCTCTGGAGATATTTAAGAGTAGGTTAGATAAATGTCTATCAGGGATGGTCTAGACAGTATTTGGTCCTGCCATGAGGGCAGGGGACTGGACTCGATGACCTCTCGAGGTCCCTTCCAGTCCTAGTATTCTATGTTTCTATGATTTACCTCCCCCCCCCCCCTCATCCCCCCTCTGTTCTGAAATTTGATTTGACCGTTTCATATGTGTTCACTTTTTTTTGATTGTATCCCTTTGGTATATATGGTCATGCCAATTTTCTTCCACAATTTGATCTGAGGAAGTGGGTCTGGCCCACGAAAGCTCATCACCTAATAAACCATCTTGTTAGTATTTAAAGTGCTACATAGTCCTGTTTTTTGTTTCAGCTAGACTAGACGAACACAGCTACATTTCTATTACTATAGTTATAAACTAGTGTTTAAAACCAGAAAAGTAAAAACAGAAAGATCTACAAATTGGTTGTTGTCAAACAGCCTAACAACATGCAGCTATGGAAAGTTTTGAAAAAGGGAAATGGTAAAAAATGGATGAAGGCTTGTGAACTGCCACAGTCTCATTTTCTTGAAAGATAGAAAGAAGTATCAGTAATCAATGACTAGTATGAAATTAGCCACAAATTCTTGCTAATCTGCAGAATTTTTTGTCTTTACAATCAGTATTTCTGCCTCTTAGAGCATAAACTAAATTAGGTAAGTATCATTTAAGTATCATTGATCTTAATATTTTAAATAAAGTTTAAAAAAAGTGAATATATATATTATATAGTTTGAAGAGTTTGTTTGTTTGTGGATTTGTTTGTGCAAAATAAAGTCATACTTTGGGATTATCCACAGATACCAAATTTTGCATAAACAATCTTGCCACTTAAATTAGCTAAATGCACTACTTTTTACACCAGAATATTCTGGGTGAAAGGTTTAAATAATTATTATTTGTTTTTCATGGGGAAATAAGTCATGACTCTTATGATTAGCGTTCATAAAAAAATTGCTAACAAAATAAAAATTGAGTCACCTAATCAACTGTCATTTTAGTGCAAAGAAAATTTTTACAGTTTCTAATCAAGAATAATTCCAATTAATTACAGAAAGAGTAATGGAACCTTTATGAGTTTCTGATTCAAATTTACTATGTATGGTAATTATTCAATAAAATGAATAATGTTTGAAGTTGAAATCCTACAAATTTAAAACTGTTCTTTTACTTCTCTTTTGCAAGTATATTAATAAAAAATTATATTGCATATATTTAATTTCTTGAACTTTCCTATAAGTGTAATCTATACAAAATGACTTTCCCTAGTCAACGACGGGCCTCACATGCTAGTTTAATAAAATTTCTTGTGTTCTGTGTCCACTGAAGGCTGGCTCCTTCAATAGCAAAGCCCAGGCTACCAATGATGGGATTATTTAAAGTGAACTAGCCTTCTTGGTCATTAGAGCTTAGCTGGAAGGGTGACACTAAAGAGAGAAGAGGAATCTTTTATGGTGTTTTGAACTTGTTAATAAATAAGACTTCAGAAGAAGGGACCCTGTTCGATGATAAAAAAACCTCACTACATCTCTCGTCAGCCCAGTTGTGGAAATTCAGGAATGAAATACCTACAGCACTACATCTAGCCCCCAAAGGAGTGGGTGGAGAGGGATGCGCCTATTACATTCTCATTTATATATTGAAATGCAATATAATACTCAGTCTGATATTGGTTCGTGACAATGCCAAGCTTAAGTTCTGGAAGAACTACTCACACAAAACTCCAGATTTTAAACACCACCAAAAGAAGAAAATAGAAGCATCCTTTGATTGCCATGATGATTGAAGTCACGTCTCTCCAAATTCAGATTCTGACCTACTTTAATTTTTTTCATGCCCAACCATTTCAGAAACTTCATACAATCTCTCTGATTTCTTGTTATGTATCTTCAAGGCCAGCAAAATTTTAGTTAACATAGTTTAAGCCTTGATCTAGTCCTTCAAGACACTTCACAGACATAAAAAATCCAGCATTATACTGAATCCAGTGATTATGGAAGCAGCACCTTTCTTAATTTGTGCAGCAACTTTCACTTCTAAACGTAATATATCCAGATATTTTGATACATCCCTGATAGTTAAGTAAGCAAAATGGAAAATAAAAGCTAGCTGGCTAAATAAAAATACAGGGAAGAATTAAAGTTACTGCCATGACTACACAGCTACATCATGAACTTTAGTTATTATTAATGTTTGCGATGTGCATCTTTTTTTGAGATGCAGAGGTTGTTTTTCATGTAAAAAACATAGTGGAATCTTCAAAAGTGGCTAGATGCCCAGGAGTTAGATACATAGGTGCTTTTGATAATCCCAATAGGCCCCCAATATGTACCAACCTCTAAAAAGCTGGCCTCAAAACTAGAAGCGTCAGTACACTGATCTTTGAAGAAATTGATGAGATGCTTACTGGAAGACACTTGTTTTTGTCATGAAAAGTGACAAACATTTCTAAAAGAGATGCAAATCTAAAACACTAATGATAACTAAAGGGTGTTGTTATGGTCCAGTAACTACTGATATTTAATTAAAAAACAAACAAAAAACAACATTGTCCTCTCTCAACCTCTTCTGTGTGGCTTGTAAACATGACAGTAACTTTAAATCTGGTTGACAACTATTTCGTCACCTGTCAGCAAGCAGTGAGTTGCAGTTCAAATAGTGTTGCACAGGAAAACATCTTCTAATTCTACTTCAAATCCAAAAGGAAAAATCTGGGCCACAGATGAATGCTGGGTCAAAAATGTCACAGCTTTACAAGCAACTAACCAATTAAAAATATAACTACAGAACAAAGAAAGATGATTCACTAGAAAAAAATCAGCAAGAATTCAAAACTAGTTAGAATACTTTTGTCTGCTACCATTGTAGACTGTAGACTGAATTTTAAAAAAAAACTTATGGAAATTAAACCTTCAACCTTGTACCCAGATTATAAAAAATTACCATGTGAGATATCAGCAAAACTCTTTGTTGATGGGTAGTGTGGATTCTCCCCAAAATCTCCATTGTCATTATTATGTTTTGAAAAGATAAGGAGACTCAGACATCAAACAATAAATGCTCCACTGCTATGCTTAGCCATTATATAAATTAGCAATGTTCAAAATTACATAGAAAATAATACACCACATGCTATTTAATTCAATTGCATCTTCAGAAATGGTGCTTCTTAGACTTTGCAATCTGGATTTCTGTAATAAATTCAGCAAACATTTGATTGAAATTGTTTAAAGTAACTATTTGCATACAGCACTATTTTTATGAAGCAGACCTGCTGAAGCCCAGATAAAACAGGCCTGTCTATTTGTAGGCAGAACATGATCATATGACACCCAAACTTACAAAAAATAATATGGACTGCCTACTGCTTTATAGTTTATTCCATTTTTAAAGTAGGGTGTTGCTCTAAATAGCCCTTAATATTCATGTGAATATCAAATAACATCACATTGACATTGTACTGGGAATGTTTGTCTTTTGATTTCTAAGTCCTGCTGTGTTTTAATATCCATCCTCATAGAAAAATCTCAGCAGCATAAGTGCTCACAGGCTTCTAATACAGAAAGAATTTCCATTGCAAAATCTGGCACATTTCTAATTATATTCCAACACCCTAGAGAATGCTCTCATATTGTAACTGCAAACTGGGCATTAGTGCTTGGAATTTCTTGAAGTAAAGGAAGGTAGCATTAGCAATTTGATTAGTGGAAACTTGTTGTTTTCCCTGAATACTGAACTAGAGGTTTCATAAAACAAATAAATGAAGCAGGTGCAAGACAGATTCTGATTTGAAAGGCTGCCAACTGATCAACTCCACCAAGGTTTTATTATCTTAACAGAAACACATTTTGTTGATACTTAGCTTTTCTCCCCCAAGAATAACTTCTGCCAACCTTGGAAACAGCTCAATGAATAGAATGCCCATATTGAAGGTACAGGTAAATGCACTATAATCAGTATTGTACTCAACAAGCTTTCTGCTCTAAACACACAGATGACTATTCTGACAATACATTCCTACCTTTATGCCAACCACAAAATATCAACAGAAATGATAAAGGACCATATAAAAGAGAGACCCATGTTTTTTCATGCTCTTTGTCATAGATATTAACACAGTGATTGGGCAGAAAATGCCACACTCAGTAGTTTGGAGGGTGAGGTGTTTCCCAACTGACTAGCTTTCCCTGGATCCAAAGAAACAACTGGAGAGGATGGATGGGAAATAAGTTAGCATTTTACACATGAACTTTATTTATCCTTCCATAAAATATTTAAATGTTTCACAATGCAAAACCAACCATGGGCGATGCCAGCATCATCTGCAAAGGCTATCTGGTACTATACTACTAACATGTTGATTGTAACACAGAAGTATTAATAGTTTTAACTGATATTTTTATGTTGTATCCTGCTTTCCTGCCATTACATCTCACTGTTTCTTCCTAATTCTTATTGCCAGGCTCTTGGACCCATTTTCTTGTGTCATATACTTTGCAGAGTTATTTCGGTCTAAGCTGTCTGATTTGTACATTTTTTGAGCACTTTTCCAGATGGAGATACAGAGTGCTCCTTAACTAAATGCCCAAGAGTTCGCAGTACCAAATAACAGCTAAGATTTTAGGTATCAGCTTTTTAAGCATAAAATTTGGTACTTTCAAGAGTATCAAAGTCAGCTGACTGTTCAAAGGCAATGCCTCCATTTTATATTATAACACCTGCCAAATATTTTCTGTGCATTTGGCTGCCTCGTTGTTGCTCTGTGTAGTCAGTCTACTCACGCTGTTACTATCACATTGTTACTCATTGCTAAGGAAAATCATACACTATATTTGGAATCTACACTCAAAGATGGGTTGAGGTTTCATGTGTAATTGATCATATATTTACCCACCCAGATAGTCTGCATGGAACATTTCCCATTCTCTTGTGGAGGAATTCTGTAGGAAGAAATATTTACTTTTATATGGACTAACTCAATGAACTGTACCTAGTCAAATTGTGTTGAATTTCATCACTTCCTACAAAAATGAAAAGGTAAGTTCTCACCAGAGGTAACATTTTCAAAAGTGGCTCAGGAGCCTAAATCCCACTGATTTTCCATAAGTGACAATGTATCCAATTATTATAATGGAGTCCATAGTCTCCCCACTCCAAAAACAGTCTTTAAAGAAGTAAACACATTTTCAGAGGGATAGAAAATGCTTGGTATTCAATGTTATTATATCGCCAGTACTTAAACATCTGTATCTTGCAAGTCTTTAAATAATTCCGTGGAACATACTCAAGAAGACATCTGTGATCAAACTGAATCAGGTTAGAGATGACTTGCACCTTTCCATTTGGATATGGTTTACTTGCCAAGAGAGATACTTGCTCCAACATAATTCATTTTGTCATTGAAACAAAATTACTTACACCTTCAAATAATGAGTGTGAATGAGGGAAGAGTAAGTCTGGATGGAAGAGATTCTCCACTAGATAGTATAACTTTACTGGGAAAGTCTTTGCTGAAAATTCAGTATTTTATCCACTATAGGTCTGTGCATGCTTGAATCAAACCTTGATAGAGCTATGTGTTACTCTCATATCCAGTCTCTTTCAACCAACTATCCATCTCCTTCCCTGCTTTTTCATTTCCAGAACATGAGCCATATATTAAGATTTTACCACATCTGGCATTCTACGTGTAGTAAAGATTTGCAAATTTATAAAGGGATCTAAATTTATATGACTATGTTTTCTTGCTTGCTTTTTGCTACTGAAGTTTAAGGGTGAAGAAAATCTCAGCTGTGGATTTGCAAATGGTATTGGTGCTTGCAAACCCTGTAGTTACATGTTTAATTATGACAACTAATGGTAAAATCGAGTGCTGAGTGCCATACGAAATTTCGACAGAGGAGGAAAAACAAAATGCAAAGTATTTGAGTGAAAAAATTGATTCCGAAATACTGTCACAGAGCCTTGTGGGTTTTATGTTCCTCTTCCCCTTTATAGACTGTATTAGACTACATCTCTCATGTTACACAATGAACTCCCCCAATCTGAAATTAAATATATAATTTCTCCAAGACACTGACATATTTCTAATTCTACTCACACTGATACTTCCTCAAATATAAATCTGTCCAGTAGGTTACCTATGCCCTGTAAAGCTGTGATCAGCTTTACTTTGCCTCTCAGTAAGTAATTGGGTAAAGTACAGCACTGCGGGGGGAAAAGTCTCCAGGAAAAAAAAAGGAATAATTAATGTGTTTCTTTAATTAACAGTCACAAAAAGTTACCAAGAGCTGGGAGGACTTGGAGAAATTAAGAGAGAAGCCTATCAGTTGAAGATAGAAGTGCTCCAGCATACTCATGTGGATGACATACCAAAAGAACTTTTAAGCAAGACTCCTGCTGCTAGTGCAACTTTAGGGATATTTTCCCTTTTTGTTTCCTCCAGGACTAGATCCAGCCTTGATCAGATACCCAGCATGAGGCTCCATTTATAACTCAAGTTGAAATATGGCCCACACAGCCTGTAGAGCATCTGATCAGTCCAGTCATGCTCACTGGCAGGCAGGAAAGATAATACAAGTAAATAAAACACATTCCCAACAAATCATTCCCTCCTCACACCTATTCAACCTCTCTCTTGCAAAGGCCTATGCCATGCACTATTGAGAACACTTCAGCAAAGACCCCAGAAGATGGGAAGGCACCAAAACAAATCAGAAGAGAGGCGATCCATTGCTGTCAGCGGGATGCAGTGGAATCTCAGGAACAGTGAAATTTGTGAGCTATGCAGTGCTCTTTTAGAGGGCTTAAACAAGAGGAAAAATCATACTTTCTCCCCAGCATGATGCTAGCAAAACTTTGCAAGAACAACCTCACTGAACTGCTTTGCAATGACAGGGAGAAAGGAGTGTTCTTTTAGTATTTTGTGACATCAACATTGGGATTAAGTTGTGCCAGTACACAAGATATGTTTACAAGAGCATGGGCTCTTGTATCAGAGCTAGCTGAAATTGAGCTGCGTACAAGTAACAATAGCCGTGAGGACAGCGCAGTGCAGGCTGCAGCATGCTTCATGGAAGTTCATTATGGACACTGGGTATGTACTTGGTTCACTCTCTCACTCTGAGGTCCATTCTGCACAACTGATGTACAGCAGTGTGGAGCACTATGAATTTACACACCAGCTTGCTTGGCAGTAATTACTCATGTAGACATGACCCAGATGTACAACACACACACAGGCAAACAAAACAAAAGAGGAGTGTCGGTAAGCTCTTCAAGCCTCATTGCTCTGGATTTTTAATTTTTCCTTTGCTTCTGAACTCCCAACACACCAGGAAGAGCTTTGAGTCATTGTAAGCTCCCTAGAAAGTAGGGGGATGCATCACTCCTTAAAAAATTGTTATATTCATTCCTCTGTGGCTTGGCAGTCTTGCTAGTTAGCATGAGAAGGGCATGGATCATTACTACACTCTCTCCCTGCTCCTTTGGGGATGGCTAGAAGAACCCATGAACTTCTAGAAGTACAAAGCTCATGTGCCCAAGAGATCCTGGGAGTTTAAATATATCAGACCCTTTATTCACCAGCACAAGGGCTCAGTCCATAATATTAGTTATCAATATCTGATGAATTATTCTGACAGAGTAACTTCTGTAGATTTCATTTGATCATAGTCTACAATTCAAAATTATTCACAGGAAAAAAATCAGGTCTCTAGTCAATCACTTTGTCAGTTTATGACTGTTTTCGTCTGTATACTCCAGTAATTTGCCAATCCGACTCAAATGAAGAAAAAAAAGAACACTTATCACTTCTCTTAGGAGACCGTTCTACATTTTAATAGACCCTCATGTTGAGAATTATTTTTCCAATATGCAGCCTATATTTCCATTCCGTAGGCCTTAAATAGCATTTGCCCTCACCAGCAATTGTTCCATCAAAGCACAATTAACAGTGTGTGTAAGCGAAGCACAGAGACAAGGAGAGGGAGGTAATATCTGTGATTGGACTAAGTCTGTTAAGGAAAAAGAGACAAGCTTTCAAGCTTCACAGGGCTCTTCTTAAGTCTGAGTTATTTGAATTACAAAAAAAAAGAAGTGAAGTGAGTCAGTAGCAGAAATGCAAGGCAAGGTGCAGTATGTCAACAGTGAGGCATAGAAGTGCACCAAAATTGGGAAATTCACTCAGCTTCTTTGTTTAAATAAAAGCAAAACAAACAAAAAAAGTTTAATTTTCTTACATCCAATGTCCTAAATTAATACAGCTGGTACAGAGGCAATCACTTAAGTATCACAGAAACTTAAAAAATCAGTCCCCAGCAGCCTGGACTGCTGAAACAGCAAGGCGACTTGAGTCGCTGCTGCTACTTTGTCACCTTTCTTTGATGGCAGTTGTTTTTAAAAGTAGGGAAAAAAATCAGTCAATACCTACTGCCACAATACAAAACAGGTGTTAAAAATAGGTTTTGAACAAGAAACATAACTGCAACACCTCAAGGCATGGAGAAGTCACTCGCACCAACTTGCATCTTCATGCCAGTTGAAAGGAATCACAAACATTACCATCTACGTGTAGTGAAAATGGTATATAAGAAATTAAAACATGTGTTCTCAGCAATTAGGATCAACCCAAGCCTTCCAACATTTTAACCTACAACCTGGTTTAAAACAAGAGGCACCAAATTCTCTGTTCTCACTTATAGTCATGTAACCCCACTGTCCATGGATGTAACTCTGGTTCAGTGACTCCAATTTCACCTTCACAAAAAGGAAGAAGAAAAGGATTAGTAAGTTAGGGTACATCTAGATAGTAGGGATTTCAGGATACTCCACATCTTTTAAATGCACTTGTTATTTCGATAAATATTCCACGAGTCTTAAGGGATGTCTCAAAATAGTGCGTTATTTTGAAATTTGGCACTGTGTACATATGCCAATTTTCAAAATAAGCTATTTTGAAATACAATCTAAATAAAATACGCTATTTGCATACTGCAAATTGCGTATCTTATTTCGAGTTTAGGGTGCTGTGTAGACACACCCGAAGTATGAAATAAAGTATACAGCTCACAGAGAAAGACAAGAACCTCTCCTGGCATGCCCTTTCCTAGCTGAAGGATATGTGCACAGTATGCATTTGTTAACTGCATCCAAGGATTTTTGCACAAGTTGAAACATTTACATTTATTTTTTCTACAAATTCAGTAGTCTTAGTCCTAGGTGGTCTAACTAGATTCAGTCCCTTTGCTTCCCTCAAGATACATAGAGGGGACATCATCTGGCCACAAAATAGCCACTATTCTCATAGTACAGGCGAAACCCCCATTAATGTAAGTTTGCTGGCAAGTACACTTTGTCAGCCATTAACCACCACCTCTAGGCAGAGGTACAGGCTGGAGAGGTAGCCTGAGGGAATTCTGATCTCCTCCACCTGTATAAGGTCTGTGAAGAACCCTAAACGAGCAGCAGAACTTAGAAATGCCACAATATTGTTAGGTGTATCAGAGCCAGGACTAAGCCCAAAAATAACACTTCCCACTCTCTCATGCATTGACCAGAGGTTTAGCACAGAAAAGAATCTTCTCCATTTGTCAGAATTCTTATAAAATGACAACCATCTATCTCTGCAGATCAGGTCAGTTCTGATGAGCCTTCTGAAACTGGACTTTTCACATTTCAGTGAACAGGACTCTTGTCAAGAGCTCAGAGAGGTTTTCATTTGATTTTAAAGATGTAGGCTGGTGGGTTTGGAGCAGAAGATATAGAATTTTGCTCCCAGTAGCTGGCAGACACAGTGCATCTATGAATGTTGCTGTAGATTACCATTTGCAAGTGTGCTTTTTGTGACATTCAGCACTGAAACAGAATTTCTTCTTGCAGTGTCCCCTGAGCACTCAGCACTATGAGTCACAGAAATACAAATACTTTGTGCCCCAGGAGGAAACATGCAGTGACCCATAGCCCATTTTGGGCACCTGAACACAAGATATATTCACCAAGCTCAGTTTGCTTAAAATAATTCTTTTGTATTAAAGTAAGACCAAAAATCCTTTGGTGCTCTACAAAGTAGTGCAAAGGACAGGGGTCATAATAAAGCACTTACATATTTAGCAGCTTAATATGTAGACAGGCTTTTTTTAAAACAAATGTTTCTCTCTCCTACACATACAGTTCACCTAACTGGGCTGCCTCAAAGAAACAGTTCTAGCCTAAAGTTAATGAATGGCAATATATGTTACTTAATTAGGAAATATTAGCATACATTCTGCTTAATGGGGACACAGTTGGCCAGTGTCAAGCAGAGCTTACCAGATATTATGTAAGACATAAAAGACCAAATGCACTAAATGATTTATATTTTTGTATTCAAATTTGTATTCAGAATTACAGATATTATGTCATTTTCTCTCTTCATAAACGAGAACTGCTTACCATCCATTAAGGACCCTAATTAAAGGAAGTGTGTGTGTGTGTGTGTGTGTGTGTGTGATTAATATATGCTATATGTACATACAAAATACAAATAGGTGTCCCCCTTTATTTCATAATCAAATTAGGGTGACTGAGTAGGGCTGAGTGAAGTTTTTTGAGAAAACCTTTTTTCAGTGAAAAATTTAAAATTGCAGTGACTGAAACATTTTGCAAATGTATAGCAAACTCATTGAATTGTTTCTGTAAAAAATTAATGAAATACTTTGATGTTTGGATTCAAAATGATCTTTGATTTATAAATGTACTTCTATTTCGTTTAAAAAAACGAAACAAGTTTTATTTTGAGTCAAATCCATTTAGTTTAACCAAAATAAAAAATATTTTTGACTTTTTGCTTAGCCAAATATTTGTCATTTTGCATTAAACCGAGACTTTTTTCCAATTCTTCAAAATTGCCAGTGAACTGAAAAGTCAGGCTATGTCTACACTACAGAGGGTTTTTTTTGAAAAACGGCTGTTTTCCAAAAAAACTTCAATTACGTCCATGCTGCAATCATGTTCTTTCAAAAGCAAATCAAAAGAACAGAGGGGTTTTTCTGGCATTGGTAATCCTCTTTTTATGAGAAAGAAGCCTTTTTCTGAAAGAGCTCTTTTGGAAAAAGACGTGTGTGCACAGGGAAGAGGGAGTTCTTTTGGAAGAAGAGGAAAGAGGAAAAATCACAGGTGCCACTCTGTCCATAGTAATCACAGTTTAAATGCGAGAGAGGGTCCATTCAGTGTGGACGCTATCTTTCAAAAAAGCAGATCGCTTTTTTAATGCGCTTTGGCAGTGTGGACGCGCCCTTAGACCTCTTATGGAAAAGCTTCTTCCGAAAGAAGCCTGCAGTCTAGACGTAGCTTCAGTTATTGCACAGCTCTGTTACTGGGCTACAGCATCTATAACAACCAATCCCTTCAAACTAAGTGTACAGTTCAGAACACTTTAAATCTTGCACTACATACATAATAAACAAGCTATTCTTCTTTACTATAAAGTAATGGGCTTTCACAACACCACCTTTACTTTGCAACTATACAGTTTATTTCAGGTTAGAATGAATAAACCACACCCTGGTGCAGATCTGTATCTAGAATCTACCATTCCAGTTAAAGGAAGTTCTTCCTTAGCTATCAGCTAAGTAAGGCTGGGAGTGGGTGGTCGAAGGCTGGGGGATCAAGCTGCTGGGGCCAATAGGTAGAGTGGGGCGCTAGGGAATTGGGCTGCTTATGGCAAGAGATGGAGCAAGGGTTGGGGTTGGAGGATTGGCGGTGCGTGACCTGGCATTGCCCTCAGCCAGCACAAGGCATACACAGCAAAGGGCACTACTTAACTTGGGGCACAGTGGTGCCTCAAATTTAGTGGTGCCCTATGCAGCTGCATATTCTGTATATGCCTAAGAACAGCCCTATCCACAGGTCATTGTTACACATATTAGTGCACTAGATGGAAACACTATTTACATTCTGTTTTTTCCTCATGGGACATTCAGAATATGCAGTTAAGTTCAGAATGTATATCCTTGGACAACTGCATCTAGAGTATCTTGTGAAAACCTAAATAGATAAAATGAGGCAATCCTAAAGTATAGTTTTATTGGTTGTCTCATGTTACAGTAGAAGCCAAAATGATCTGTACAGATTATCCCATCAAATTCAAGAAATCTTCTCTTGTTCAGGAACCAACACATAGGAACTTGATAGTCAAATATTGACCATGGGAAGAGGGGTTGATAGATAATACAACTAACTGATTCCGAGGAAATTGGGTATCTGTACTGCATATATTGAATTCATATGTATGTTTATTCCCAAATTAAAATAACAGATTTCTCTTCCTCTGACATGAATTCAGCAGGAAAGATGTACAGGAGGTCCATAAATCAGCTGAGGTCAAATTGGAGTAGATTAGAAATGGGATGAAGTTCAAAGATGGGGCTGCCTGTTGCAGAGTATATATATTAATCCTCAAATATATAGAGACACATAACTTTCTCCTTTGGGCTCTTTTATATTCCCCTACTTTTGTGGTCCTCCAAGATGCTTTAAAAAATCCTTTGGAACTACTAAGATGTAACACTATTGACAATATAAATGTAAGAAGCTGAGATGTTGAGAGTATTTAATTGCTTTATATTAGCAAAATCAAAAAAACTGTAGGAAGGTCAAATCAAGATGGGATAAAAGAAGTCAGATCGACTACTTAAAGGTTATTATATAGCTCACAACAGAAATACTAACCGAGGAATCAATCCCTGCAACAAACCCTGCTGCCAACTCCATCCATGCATCTATCCTAGTGACACCATCATAGGACCTAACCACATCAGCTATACCATCGGGGACCTGCACATCTACTAATGTGATATATGCCATCATGAGCCAGCAATGCCCCTGTGCCATGTACATTGGACAAACCAGACTGTGTCTATGCAACAGAATAAATGGACAAAAATCAGATAACAAGAATGGTAACATACAAAAACCAGTCAGAGAACATTTTCACCTACCTAGACACACACAATTATAGACTTGAAAGTTGCCATTCTCAAGGAAAAGATTTTCAAACTCAGGCTGCAATGTGAAACTAGTGAACTGGAATTCATATTCAAATTTGACACCATCAGAATGGTTTTCAGTAGGAACTGAGAAATGGCTCTCTCATTACACTTAGGGTGTGTCTACACAGCACCCTAAACTCGAAATAAGGTACACAATTTGTACTGCGTAATTTGCATATCTTATTTTGAAACTATTTTGAAATAGCTTATCTTTAAATTTAGCGCATCTACCAAGCACAACATTTTGAAATAACGTGCTATTTCGAGCCATCCCCTGTCCCTCATGCAATGAGGTTTACCGGGATGGCAAAATAGTACGCCTGTTATTTCAAAAAATATTTTGAAATAACGGGCGGCTTGTGTAGACATGGGGTAGCTATTTCGAGATACCTCCCTATTATCTCTTTCTTTTTCTTTCATGCATCTGAGGTAGTGAGTTGCAACTCACAAAGCTTATGCCATAATAAAATTGCTAGTCTTTAAGGCGCCACTGGACTCCTTGTTGTTTTTGTGGAAACGGACTAACACGGCTACCTCTGAAACCTGTGGTCATTGCAGTAGTTGAAGAATATACTTATTCCGACACATTAAAACCTGCTGCAAGACCCTCCCCCCATCTCATAGAAATCCATCTCTATTCTGCTTGTCTGCCGAGATATTGTATCAGCGCCTAATTTGAGTTAAGGGCATATAACTTTTATAACTCAGATTCCTGTCATGATTATTTGCCATGTGCAGTCTTAGGAATGTGACATGCATCTTGGGATAATTGAACTGAATGAGCAGCACAATCAGTTAAAAAGTTACTTTTAATTGGTCACACTGTGCATGGTGATAAAAGAGCTAGATGAACAGGAACGCTAACAGACTGTCAGGATGCTGGTATATGATATTGAAAACTGGGACTGTTTGTTCAACATTGTCCTTATTCAGAGCTGTCTTCCTATTGCAATTCTAAGAGAGGTCATCAATGAATCCAAGGTGGAGGGAAGAGTCTATGTCTGACCAGAGCATTTGAAACAAAAGGACATTCAGCTTACTCAGTAATTATACCCAGCAGAATTTTCAAACTATGTTGTGGGTGGGTTATTTAACCTTTTTTTATTCAACCGCACTCCAAAACAAACAATCTTCATATTTAAACATTAAGTAGCTCTGTGTTTCCTTGTATTTTCAGAATACAAATAATTTAAAATGGACTAGCAAAGCCATGGAGATATTAAACACACATTGCATTTTCTGTAGTAGGAATCATTTTCATTAACACTGAAAAAACTTGAAACACAACAATAGACTAGTAGCACCTTAAAGAATAACAAAACATGTAGATGGTATCATGAGCTTCCATGGGCACAGTCCACTTCTTCAGATGACAGGAGTGTTAGAAGTCCAGATCCAAGAATAAATAAGGGAAGGAAGGAGGGGAGCAGGAAAAAAGAGAAAGGAGAAAAAAAGGAGGGGAGAAAGAAAAAAGAGAGACAGTGAGTAGATAAGCTTCAGAGGGGTAGCGGAGTTAGTCTGTAACAGGAAAAAAGTAAAAAAACAACAAATAGTGTAGTAGCACTTTAAAGACTGAATAGTTACAAGAGGCTGATAAGAACCGTTAGCACCTCTATTGTTTGTTTGGTAGGTTAAGTCATAGGATGTGGAAAGTAGTGTGCAAATATTAACACGGTTTAGGCAACAACACAGGATAAACACTATGGGTATGTCTACACGTCAAAGTTAATTTGAAATAACGGCCGTTATTTCGAATTAACTTTAATAGTGTCTACACAGGCAAACCGCTATTTTGAAATAAATTCGCATATTTAGAATTTGGTAAACCTCATTCTATGAGGAATAACGCAAAATTCAAAATAGCTAAATCTAAATAAGTGCTGTGTAGATGCTTATTTTGAAATAGGGGGCCTCCAGCCCTACCCAGGGTGCCCTGGTGGCCACTCTGGGAACAACCAGGAAAACTCTTCTGCTCCCCCCCCAGCCCCGGAGCCCTTAAAGGGGTAGACTCTGGCCACAGGGCCTGTGCCAGCTGCAAGCCTGCCAGCACAGAGCCAGCAGTCCATGCACCTGGCCCAGCATGAGCCAGCAACCCCATGGCACCCAGCCCTCCACTGCTCCCCAGGAGCAGGCGCCTTCCTGGTCTAGTGAGGAGATCATGGACCTCATTGAGGTTTAGGGGGAGGTCTCCGATGTGCATGATCTCCACACTAGACACAGGAACGCAGCCGTCTATAGGCGGATGGCTGACAGATTGGCCACCAAAGGCCACATGCGCACCCAGGAGCAGGTGCGCATGAAAATCAAAGAGCTGCGGCAGGCCTATGCCAGGGCCTCAGGGGGCAGCTCCCAACCAGGGGCTGACCCAGATCCCTGCCCCTATTATGATGCCCTGGACCGCATCCGGTGGGGTCAGACGGTCCGTGCCCCCCCAGGTGGTCATAGAACCTGGGGCAGAGGGCCCTGCCCATGACACCCAGGAGGAGGATGAGGAGGAGGATGGCCAGGAGCCACAGGAGACTGGAGGGAGCATGCCCCACACCCAGGACCCCCAAGCCATCCCAGCAAGCCTGTCACCAGTGTCATCCGAGGTGGGGAGGCCTTGACATGTGAGTGCCATCACTGTCCCCTTATGCGGGGCGGGGGGGGGGGGGGAAGGAGAGGGAGACCAGGGACCTCGCCTGTGGGCCTTGCTGACCACGGAGCTCACAGCAACCTGTGCATATGCCGTGCCACCCTGGGCATGTGGCCCCAGCTGGCTGCCACACAGGGGCCCTGGCCTGTTACCCACATGCATGTATGTATGATGGCACATGACATGCTCCTGACACTGGGGAGGAACACTGCACAATGCACTCCTTCCACAAGCCCTGTCTACACAGAGACAGGGCACATCTTCCTCCCCCCCCCCCCCCACACACACTATATACAGCACAGGGGGCCAGATCACACTCTGGGGATAGCAGGACACCATGGTGCAGAAACCTGCCATCCTCACCATGTAGAGGGGGGCTGGGCTTCACCCACTGTGTCCCCAGGGAGAACTGACCACTTCTCGTGTTTCTCCACAGCTGCAGCAGCTGTGAGTGCAGGGGGGCCCAGGACATCCTCCCACACCCGGGCCCTCAGCAGGCTGACCCAGAACCAGGAGGAGTACCAGCAGTAGCACCTGGAGCTCCTGCAAAGCAGGTCCGCTGCCAGGAGCACTGGGTGCAGGAAGACCTGCAGCTGCTGCAGGAGAGCTTGCGGAAGCTGCTTGATCAGGGGTGTGCCATCCACGACCACTTGCAGACCCTGGTGCAGAGATTGCTGCCTACTGCCACTCCAGCCCCTGCGACCGCCCCAGCTATAGCTCCTCCTCCCACTCCTGCTCCCCCTCCCACTTTTTCCACCCTCCCCCCTCCATACCTGCTCCCCCCCGGGGACGCCGAGGCCCCTGCACCCCCAGTGCTGGGAGACAGGTGGACCAGCAAGACCTCCAACCCTGAGCTTCTCCTCCCCTTCCTCCCCTTGCCTCCCCCTACCAGCTCCCTCCTCCCAGGTTTCCCCCTCCCCTCTCCCACCCTCATTACCCCCTCACCCCAGTTATGGTCAATAAAGAGAGTTTGTTTTTGGCAACACACGTGTTTTTATTGTACATCAGGAAGGGGAGTTAGGGAGGGGAAAGTGGAAGGATGTGAGGGTGAAATGAGGCACAAGCCCTCAGTGGGGCACACCAGGGAGACTTTAGTCCTCCTCCGGGTGGAAGCTCTCCTGCAGGGCCTTCCGGATATGGACAGCCCCCCGATGTGCCTCCCGGCTGGCAGCCATGCGGCGCTGCGCGTAGAGGCCAGCCAAGTGGTCGGCCTCTGCCATCCAGGCTGGCAGGAAAGCCTCCCTCTTCCGCTCACACAAATTATGCAGCACACAACATGCTGCTACTTGCGGAATATTCCGCTCGGAGAGGTCCAGGCGGGTGAGGAGGCATCTAAATCAGGCCTTCAGCCAGCCAAAGGCACCCTCCACCACAATGCGGGCCCTGCCGAGCTTGGCATTAAAGGCTTGTTGGAGGGGTTGAGGCGTCCCGTATAGGGCTTCATGAGCCAGGGTTGTAGTAGGTAGGCCGCATCCCCCACCAGGCACACAGGCACATATACGTCCCCGACCCTGATGTGGTGGTCAGGGAAGAAGGTCCCGGCGTGCAGCCTCCGGCACACGGAGGAGTTGTAGTACACCTGCATGTCATGTGCTTTGCCAGACCAGCCCACGTTTATGTGCACGAACTGGCCCCAGTGGTCAGACATGGCCTGCAGGATGACCGAGAAGTATCCCTTCTGGTTGATGTAGAGGGAGTCCTGGTGGTCCAGGGCACGGATGGGGATGTGCATCCCGTCGATTGTCCCCCCGCAGTTGAGGAAGCCCAGGGCGCCAAACCCCTCGATCACCACGTCCAAATCGGTAAGGTGGATGACTCTGCGGAGCAGCACTCTGTTGATGGCCTTGACCACCTGCAGAGGGACACACAAAACTGAGAGTCACTAGGGTGCCAGGGTGGCTAAGGGTGCTCCTTCCCCGCCACTGCTCCGCACCCCCACTCCCAGAAGCAAACCCCCCCACACACAATCCTGGCCACCATGGGCAGTCCGTAGTGCAGCTGGGACAGACCAAACCCTCCTGTGGAGGGGACTTTCACCACCTCCCCCCCCTTTTCCCTAAGGCAGCCCATCCCCTCCTCGCACCCCCCTTCCTGGCACAGTGGCCGGAGATTGCCATACCTGCATGAGCACTGCTCTGACGATGGATCTCCCCACGCCAAACTGGTTCACCACAGATCGGTAGCTATCCAGCGTGGAGAGCTTCCAGAGGGTGATGGCCACATGCTTGTGGAGGGGAATGGCGGGCCTCATGTGCGTGTCCCGTCACTGCAGAGCAGGGGCGAGCCACTCACAGAGCTCGAGGAAGGTGTCCTTCTTCATCCTGAAGTTCTGGGTCCATTGTTGGTCTCCCCAGTGCTCCAGGATGATGTGATCCCACCAGTCGCTGCTGGTGTCCAGACACCAGATGCGGCGGGGCACGCTGGCGTCCAGGTGCTGCTGCTGCTCCTCCCTGGCCCCCAGAGGGGTTGGGAAGAGGGCCTGGAGGTCGGGCTGCAGCAGCTGCTGCCAGGCAGTCTCCAGCAATTGGAGCCAGGCTTGCAGCAACGCGTCCAAAATGAGCACCAGAGTGCCCAGGGGTGGCTCTGGCTCCATGGTGCTGAGTACTGTGGTGCTTTGCCGCATGGTGCTGAGTACTGTGGTCTCTCTGCCTGCTTTGCCGAGTCAGGGCAACCAAAGCAGGCAGAGAGAAAAATGCTTTGCTGTTCATCAGCAAGGTAGGCAAGCAAGCAGGGAAAGCTGAGAACTGGCTGTCCAGGGGGTCCCTTTAAGCACAAGCCTCAGATAGCCTCAGACAGCAGCCACACAAAGCAACTACTGACCTGATGCCCTCCTGGAACCGGTTTCAGCTGCCCTTAAATGCGATTCAGCGTCCAATCAGTGTGGACGTGCTATTTCAAAATAGCAAAATGCCATTTCAAAATGCATTTTGTGTGTAGACGCGTTATTTCGAAATAACTTATTTCGAATTAACTATTTCAAAATAAGATATTTCAAAATAACGCTGTAGTGTAGACATACCCAAAGGTATATACAGGCGGTCCCCGACTTGCAATGCCATTGGTTCCCAGGGAAGCATCACAAGTCGGGGGTGTCATGACTCAAATCCTCATTTACGATAGGTGCCATGCGCCATCGTAAGTGTGGGCCAAGGACGTAAGTCAGGGGTTTTCAGCCCCTTCCTCACTTACAAAAATGGTTGTAAGTGTGGGGGAGGGGGGGGGGGAAAGGGGTCATAACTTGGGCGGTCAGAAGTCGGGGGGTTCCTGTACTTGGATTTAAACACAGAAGAAGCTTCAAAGAGTTAGATGGGAGTACTCATGTGCTTAAAGTGAGCTAAGCTCATGATACCATCTACATGTTTGTTAGTCTTAAAGTGCTACCATACCATCTGGGTTTTTTTAAGTTTATCATGTAAATATTTGGTTGAGTGAGGCCTTAATTAGCTACTTTGCTAATAGGAAGCACTCTACACTCAAATCAGTACAGAACAGGAACCCTCCATGGCATTATGCAAAGGTTTTCCAAAAGTTATTGGTGTGTACGAAATGTTGGGGAAGGAGTGAAGATGAACTATAAAAGTATACAGTGTTTGTTGCAGTGGTTAATGGTCAACACGTTTGAAAACAATTACTGATAAGTAGAAACCAACCACCAAAAATTTGCTAATAGCTGCCTAAGACTATAATTATGCAAGTAGTAAAGTCAATATTAACTATCTCCTGTTCTCCAACTTAAAAATCCAAACATTTAAAAATATCCAGAATAAAAAAAAAAGTTTCTGAAGACTCATTCTGATTTATATTACAGTCAATTTAATATTCAGAGACTTTCTTTTAAAACCAACCAACCAGCCAAACCCTGCTATGCATCTCTGACTACAGTGGAGCGAATAATTGAAAAACAAATAAACAAATTAGTAGCTTTTGACTAGCAATGTATACACATCTGAAACTTGTAAACTTTACAGTCAATTCAATCTTTTGTTTCAAAAATACATATTTTGAAAGCAACTACTGCTTCCACAAATAAACCCAGTCTTTCACAGCAGCAAATAACCAAATTGTTGTAGGTTCATTTTCCATAAACAACATCTGAAAGGATACATAAATATCACATGTATATACATTGTAAAATACAATACCTACAACCCTCTGCCATCGAGATATTGTAGAAGGACCAGGCACTACCCTTCTTTTAATGTTGACTAATGCTTTTCCATTATAAAAATTATGACCTTTTTTTGAGAGCTTTAAAACCTCTATGGGTTGCAGCAAGAATCTGAAGATTGTCCGGAGGAATCATCCAAGGCTCAACATACTGATCCCTTGAAAATCCATTCCTATCTGAACACGTTATGAGCCTTAAAGAAATCTCCATTTCCCATCTATGTTTTGCTCAGTATGGTCATTCCAGGCCTGCTGCAAAAATGCTGGGCATTCTGTGGGCACTGCACATGAACCACTCCTACATCTTACCAGACTCACCAATCCCAAACATTCAAACTCATGGGTAGGGCTCCCCAAACTCTTGATATTGTATTATAAAAACATGAGATTTTATAAGTTATACGCGCAGGGGCTTTTTTTACTGACCTTCTGGTTTTTGAGCCCTTAGGATTCACATTTTCAAGCTTTTCATAGCAACCAGGAGTGCTAGAAACTTACATTTTAAAGAACTGAAAGGCAAGAGTCTCATGTAATCACCTACCTTCTGGAGCTGGGGCTTTAAAAAAGAATATTAATACATTTGTGTGAGTTAGCAACACAGAAGGCCACACAGAATGACACCAGCAGGCTAAGTGAGGAAAGAATGAGGGAGGGACCGGCAGCATCCTTCTCTAGAGGCTGGTAACAGTCTAGCTATGCTTCTAGCTATCATAATTAACTTTTTAGTTCAAACGTTATACATCTGTGCTGCAGAGCTTCATGCAGTTGTTGCAATAATGGATGAGGTAGCTTTCCCTTTATGTATAATAAAAACTGTTTTTCTTTCTTTTAAAAAACTGCAAATTAAATCCATTCTCATATACCTCCCACAAAACAACCCCAGGAAAAAAAATTAAGACTGGAAACCCATGCACTCAGAAGTTAGGAAATGCCAGAATTCTGGTGCTCAGGCATCTTCAGTTCTGTCCTCTCTTGTGCATGTATCATGATTCCTTCCTTAATAACACAATCACATATTATTTTCTTGACAGGATCCCTACCTCATTCAGTATACGGGATGGACAGATGCACAGTTTTCGGGGAATGAAGCTGGTCTCTGTTGTGAATGAGTTGGAAGGCATATAGAGAATGAGGCAGAGGACTGCAAAAAAGAGATAGGGTGATTGTAAAGCAATTGAATGTCACAGTGGAGAACTAGGTTTTATTTCTGCCTCTGCCAAAAACTTCTTGGAGTGAAGATTGCAGCCCCAGATATATTTAATATAAAAACCCATTTTAAGAGATTAAGAAAACAAATTACATGGCTATGCATTCCAACTCAGTAAACAGTTACCTATTCAGACACACACACACGCACATTAATGTTGCAACATCACAATTACAGTTAAGCCCACAAGTCAAGAAAATGCCAGTTACAGATGAATGTGTAACCTTAAAATAGACTGACCAGTGTGCATGAATTATGACACTTCCTTTAATTAGTTGAACGCAAAACTATTTCTGAAACAAAAGGCTATATGAAATATATATTTCCTTCAAACTGGACACTTGACCCTACAAAGTACTGATCATATCTTCAACTCAATTAAGAGTGCTTGGCAGCTAACAGAATTGAATCCACTGAATTGCATGTGTAGTAACCCCTTGTTATATTTCAGTCTTCTTTTATACTCTACAGAGATTTTCATGATTAGGCTCTTGATTGGTCAGATTTTCAAAAGTGCTAGCAACAAGTGTTCCCGTGGAGGTCTACAAAGCTATGCCAGCTTACACCATCTGAGTATCTGGCCCTGGATATGTATATTTTGCCATACAAGCACACACACATGTCACTCATATACAATTTCTTGTTCTTCTGTATCTCTCTCATACTCACACATACCACACATAATATTTGTTTAAGATAATATCTGAATATTTAACTAGTATTCTGTTGTATTGGTTTACTGCTTGGCACTCTTTGATACTAACTCAGTTGATTGTGGAAATAGCAGATCAGGACTGGCACTAATGCAAAGGAATTTCAGGCTAAGGTATTAATGTTTGCTCACAGGTGCCAGCAGATGTCACCCTGCTAAAAGACTGTCAATACAATTGTACAGGGTGGGTAATCACCTGCTACAGTTTTGATCAGATTCTCTACTTGTGAAAGATTTAGACCTGACCCCCTTTTCACCTTACCATCTACTTTACACACACTCTAATGACAACAGGATCAGTAAATTAAAACTGTCAGGTGCCCCACCTCTAGTCTTCAAAGGTGCTTGGTTTAAGTATAATTTATGGCCAATGCTTATATAAGAAGCACTGCCAAATCTCAGTAATTATTACAGAGATGTAACTAGACACAGAAAATAAATGTTTCTACAAGTTGAAGAAGAGCTCTGACATTACTGTAATTAGGCTAGTGATTCATGTCAGCTGGGCTTTTTAGAAGGTTCCCAGAATGGATGCCAAAATTAATTTCATTTTTTAAGAAAAATTAAATCCCAGAACTTAAGTGTGGTTTCAGGTATCACAGATGCAGCTAGATTTTCAGCCATTTTCACTGAAAAGACCAACATGTGTTTTTTTTTTAAGTCAGTCGCCTTGCATTATGTAAAACAATGTCTTAATATTTTATTGGTTAAATCTTCTTTGTTGAAGAGGCATGTGGATTTAGCAAATTTTTGAGAGTCTAATGACTAATAATAAGAGAGAGCAGTGCTGATCTTTTTATGTAATACTAAGATGAATGACACACTGTATCAATAGTTACTGCTGATTTTAAGATACCAAAAAGATTGCAGGTTTCCCCCAAATTTTGAGGCTGGGCATTGCTGAACATCTTGTAAAATCACTTATGAGCATGAAACACAATGTTCAGATGCATGTGGGTTGTTTCAAAAGATATGAGCAAAGTCCACATACATACCCACAGGATCAAGCTAAATGGAAGCTATGCCAATACGTGCTACGGTGACATAAGGAAATATTTTTAGCTGTACTGACAATGACAATCAAACCCCAAATATAATTGCTTTTACATTTTAGCACCATGCATTGTATCTGTATGTTGTACTACTGATGTTTGCTTACTGCATATTGCATCCTCAGGCAGTACAGAATCTGTCACATACACGCAGGACATGCCCAAAGTAGACTCAGAAGGATGCCATTCTTCCTGCTGCTGCTGAACAGCTCTACCACAGTTTGAACTGTTGTTATAATTAGATCATCTCAAAAGCAGCTGCTATGGAAAATGTCTGGCAAGATTCTGAAAATTCAGATAATCCAGCACATTCACTGCAGGACTGAGAGTGCCCAGACTTTATGCCCCTGTTCAAAGGTTGGGTACGACAATCCGTGTGCACCTCTGAAAGCAAAGTTTCCTCCAGGCAGCACTGTACAACAATATCGTCCACAAATAGGCTAGGAGAGGGGCAAGGCAAAGACCCCATTCACCCACCAGCTCATATTATACCCTGTGCCTTGATGCAACAACCGCTCTGCCCCTCCATTTATAGAAGGCAAAATGTCTCCTGGCTGGGGTTGTTCAAGTATATATGGGACCCTGGCTGAGCCAAGAGGGACATGTAACCGCCCTCCCCCCATGCTTATGATTCAAATTAGGAGAGGAGTTCCAGTGGCACAAACAGGAAATAAGTAGCAAGAACTTACTTCCTATAGTGGAAGTAACATAAAGCAGCTAGCTAGAAGGACATCTGGTCCCCTATCCCAAATGCCATGCTTCCTTCCTTCTCTTGACCTCATGTATCAAAGCCCTGGTCTACACTAGGGAGTTATTTTGAAATAACTCCCCTTATTTTGAAATAACAAGTGAAGCATCCACACTACCAGGCCCGTTACTATGAAATAGGGGCTGGTTATTTTGAAATAACAACTCCTGCTCTCCCCGAGGAATAACACTTATTTCAAAATAGTTGTTTGGGGAGGTATTATTTCAAAATAAGCTCCTGGTGTAGACGTGCTCCAAGAGTCCAAAGAACCTAGACTATGCTTGGGGGTGGTTAGTGGTTGGGTCACTCAAGTTTTTATGAGGCACTGTTGTAAATTCTTAGGCTGTTGAGGAATTATGAGGAGCAAGGCTTAAAAAAATGATCTACAGGTTCAAGGTACAAGTCTACTTACCCAAGTGAAAAAAATATTGTACTGCCATGCCCCAAGACAGCCACCCTGACAAATTATACATATTTAACTGTCACCTCCACACACACATTCCCCCATAAAATCAATTACAACCATTCCCAACCCCCCACAAAATACAATCTTACCACCTTACCTTCTTTTGAGGCAATAACCCTTGCTGCTGCTCCCTATGTTGTCCGGGACATATAGGAGGTTCACAGCTTCCCTACTCTCCCTCCTTCAGATGGGCCATGTAATCTTTGTTTCCCCTCCACAGCAAACACTAGATATTGGTCTGCATTTTACCCCTCTTCCTGATAAAGAAGCATCCAAATGCACTGCAGTGAGGGCATAACTCTGCCGCCTTATGGGAGCCATTCCTCACCTGGGACCTCACATTCCACTTCAGCTTGTGATAACCAACCTGCCACTAGGAATTCCCAGTCATCTAAGGTACCCCCACCACAGGCTGACATTAAGTCCCAATATCCTTTTGGTCATGGGCCTTGTTCGCATATGTCATATTCCTTCCATGGATTTTTCCCAATGTTTCTTCTGTAGCTGGTGGCAAAAAAATTGGTCATGCAATACTCTTTTCCACAGAAGCAGTTCTTACAAAGACAGTTAACCCTACCCTGTCTCTTGGGCTGTGTCTGTGTTCATCATGTTAACATTGTTTTTCATGCTTTACCAAAGTTTGCTAAAAATTGACTAACATGGTAAGTTTAGGCACCATTCGAGAAACTGAAGTTCTCATTTCACAGCATATTTATAGCCTTCACTGGTCAAATGAACCAGGAGCACAATAGGAGTGCTTATGTAAGTACTAAGTTAAGGACAGCTTTTCTTGGATTGATTGAAAATGGGTAGGGAGCTGGTCAACAGGGATTACAGAGACCATTAATATTATCTATTGTTTATGTACTGAAAAAATATGTACCTTTCACTATTAACCTGATACACTCTCCTCATTACACCCAGGTGTTGAGACTTGCCTCTGATTAGATTTGGCCCTGATTCCCCCTCTCACTTTCCACAGTTTTCCACTCCCTTGACTTAGAGTTCCTCCTGATTTACTCTGGAACAAGCCAAAGGAGAAATCAGACCCAGTGGCTACATCTAGACTGGCATGATTTTCCGCAAATGCTTTTAGCGGAAAAGTTTTTCCGTTAAAAGCATTTGCGGAAAAGAGCGTCTAGATTGGCACGGACGCTTTTGCGCAAAAGCACTTTTTGTGGAAAAGCATCCGTGCCAGTCTAGATGCGGTTTTGTGCAAGAAAGCCCGATTGCCATTTTCGCCATCGGGGCTTTTTTGCGCAAAACAGTCCTGAGCTGTTCTACACTGGCCCTCTTGCGCAAATACATTTGCGCAAGAGGGCTTTTTCCGAATGGGAGCAGCATAGTATTTGCGCAAGAACACTGAGAATCTTACATCAGATCGTCAGTGTTCTTGCGCAAATTCAAGTGGCCAGTGTAGACAGCTGGCAAGTTTTTCCGCAAAAGCGGCCAGTTTTGCAGAAAAAATTGCCAGTCTAGATGCAGCCAGTAAGTTTGACACAGTAGGAATTGGTTTTCACTATGGGTACGTCTACACTTGCACCCTAATTCAAACTAGGGATGCAAATGTAGGCGACCGAAATTGCTAATGAAGTGGGGATTTAAATATCCCGTGCTTCATTAGCATGAGCTCGCCGGCGCGTTACTCCGCTGAACAGATGTTTTGAAAGTGAAAGTGCGTGCCGGGACGCGTTAGTTCAAACCAAATAACACTACACTGCAGTGTTATTTCAAAATACCAAGGTGAGCAACTACACAGCAAGCTGGTTATTTCAAAATAATTTAGAAATAACTGGCTTCTTAATCTGGAGTAATATACCCTCATTTCAGGAGGAATAACACCTATTTCAAAATAGCTATTTCTAAATAGGGTGTGTGGGGACAGTGCAGCTGTGGTTATTCCAAAATAATTGGCCTCTAGGAGTTTCTCATAGCTCCCTTGGTGGCCACTCTGTCCACACCCCTCAGACCTTCCCCTGCAACCTTTAAAGGCGCAGGCAAAAGAGAAATGGCTCATGGCAGAAGGAAGGCTCTGACAGCCCTGTGCCACAGAGCAGCACCCCTGGGCTCCCACCAGGCCCTCCATGGCTGCAACTGAGCTGGCAGCCAGCTCCCATGCCCCTGCCTGGGGCAGAAGAGGCCCCTTTCCTGGTCTGGTGTGGAGATCCTGGATCTCATTGAGGTCTGGGGAGAGGAGGCTAACCTCTAGGATCTCTGCACCAGGTGCAGGAATGCTGATGTGTATGGACAGATGGCCACCAGCCTGGGCCAAAAGGGAACAGGTGCACATGAAAATAAAAAAGCTCAAGCTGGCCTACCCAAAGGCCAGCAGACAGCGTTCTCGCTCCAGAGCGGCATCCGAGTCATGCTGCTATTATGAGAAGCTGCACCACATCCTGGGAGGGAGGTCGGTCCCTTTCCCCCCATATCCTTGTCATGGACTCTGGCCTGGAGACACCCACCTTCAGGCTCATGGAGGATGGGCCCATGGATGAGAAGGAAGAAACTGAGGAGGAGGAGGAGGAGGAGGAGGCCAGCATGGACAAGCTGCCTGCCAGCCAGGGGGTCATCCTGTCCCTGGAGCCAGTAACCCCCTCCCAAGATGTCACCCAGGGTTCGGAGGAAGCCCGGGAAGGCCCAACAGGTGAGTTCCAATACTTTCCCTAGACACACATGTGGGGGAAGGAGCAAGTGGTGAAGTGCTGCATACTCCTCACTCAGCCTGGGGATCACACAGCAGCCCGTGCAGGTGGGTGCATATGGAGCGCCAGTCCGGAGCAAACAGTCACATGAGGCTGCCACAAAGGAACCTTGTGCTTCTGCTCACAGGATTCCTGGAGAGGCCTGACATACTCCCGACCCCATGGTGGGACACCTTCCCACCACAAGCCACCACTAAAGAGGATGGGGTCATGGACACACACAGCAGTGCTGCACATGGCACACGGTCATGCCTGCACTCCCGGAGCAGCACCCACTCCTGGTCAAGCGTGGCAAGGCGTGCACTGAGCCCCTGAAGGGGAACCTACTGGGGGGAAGGAAGTGGAGGGGACCTCATCAACGCCCTACCCTGCAAGTGGTGTCCACCGCTCACAAACCCCCCTACCCTCCCCATCTCCTCCAGTGGCTAGGGATAGAAGTCCTTCCTCTGTGGGACACTGCCACTGCTGTGCACAGCCTGGAGGGAAGGCGAGCCACCCCATCCCCCACTCCTGCCCACAGGCTCCTGGCCTGGCTGGCACCACCTCATGTCTGCTTGTCCCTGGGGAGTGGGGGTAGCGAGGCTTCCCTGGGACATTTGTGCCCCTGCAGGACAGTGCCCACTGTCTGGGCCACAGATGGCCTTGCTCGAAGCACATTGCCTTCAACCGAGGCCTTTTGGTGTGAGCTCACAGATGACAGCTAGGCTTCATGAACAGTGTCTCCTGGGATGACTGCCCATCTCACCGTTCTGTCCAGCAGCCACCCCCTGAACCCACTCCTCCCCAAGTCTCCCCTCACACCCGCTCCCACTCCCGACCCCCAGCTTCTCCTCCTAGCCTCACTCTGTGGCCACTGAGGGACCCCACACATGAGATGGTGGGACCATCTGAGGCAGGCTCCAGTCCCAGCTCCATCCGTGAGCCCTACCTCCCCCTTCGTCTCCCCTCCCAGGTTCTTTCCCCAGTCCCTCCCCAGTTATATTTACCCCAAAATTAAAAAAAAGTTTATTCTTTCAAAACAAAAAGTCTGGTTTATTGTATCTGCAGGGGAGGAGAGAGGTGTGGGAGGAAAGGCACAGAGGGGCATTGCAGAGGCCCCTTGTGGAGAGGCCAGGGGAAAGTGTCACAGCTGCCTTGTCTGAAATTCTCCCTCAGGGCCTCCTGGATGCTCACAGCCCCCTGATGGGCCTGCCAGATGGCAGTGGTACATGGCTGCTCCAAGGCCCTGGCCAACTGCTTGGCCTCTGCCCTCCACCCTGGCAGGAAACTCTCCCCCTTGTTTTCACAAAGGATGTGCAGGACACAATAAGCTGCCAACATGTGGGGGGTGTTCTGCTTGCTGAGATCCAGGCAGGTGAGGAGAGAGCACATCCTCTTCTTGAGGAGGCCGAAGGCACCCTCCACCACGATGCGGGCCCTGCTGAGCCTGCTGTTGAAACGTTCCTTCATCGGGTCTAGATGTCCCGTGTATGGCTTCATCAGCCATGGGAGCAAGGGTAGGCTGCATCCCCCATGATGCACATCAACATGTCCACGTCCTTGACCCTGACGGTGTGGTCAGGAAAAAAGTGCCGATGTGCATCTTCTGGAATGGGCTGGAGTTCCTGAAGATGCGGGCATCATGCGCCTTCTCTGACCACCTGACACTGATGTCAGCCTTGGTAGTCAATGAGGTGGTCAATGAGGGCCTACAGGACAAAAAAGGAACCCCTTCAATGTCCTCCCACCACAGTTGGGGAAGCCCATGGTGGCAAAGCAAGTGACGATGGAGTCCATGTCACCCAGGATGACGACCCTGCATAGCAGGAAGGTGTTGATGGCCCTTATCACCTGTAGAAGAATACAAAGAGAGAATCACAGAGTTGCCAAACTCCTTGGGAATTCCCTGAGCCCAATCCCCTTCACACACCAGGACCAACCCCGACTACCTCATCCCTGGCAGGGCTTTGTGAAGGTGGGACTGAAACACCCCCCTTCCCCAGCGAACCCTAGAGTCCACCCCCACTTCCCTAGGAAACCCCATTCCAGTAGTTCACCACCTTCCTAGGACAATAGCAAGAGCACCATACCTGCATGAGCACAGCCCCGATGATCCATCTTCCCCCACTGAACTGGTTGCTGATGGAGTGGTTGCTGTCCGGCGTGGTGAGCTTCCCAAGTGTGATGGGATCACGCTTCTGGAAAGGGATGGCAGGTTGCATGTGGGTGTCCCGTTGCTGGAGGGCAGGGTCAAGCCACTCGCACAGCTCCAGAAAGTTGTCTTTCCACATGTGAAAATTCTGGAGCCACTGCTGGTTGTGCCACCGCTCCATGATGATCCAGTCCCACCAGTCGAAACTGGTGTCCTGTGGCCAGAAGCAGCAGTGCATGGTGTGCAGGAGAGGGTGGAAGGGGCTGTGCTGCATGAGAAGCATGTGGAAAAGCATGAGGAAGTGCCCCAGAGTGAGTTGCTGGTCCTGGTTCTGCAGTGCCACATGGACAGCCTGCAGTAACTGCACCAGGAGGTGCGGCATGAAGTCTAAGAGCCGACGACTGCTTTGCAGCATGTCTGACTCAATGGCTGGAGTGCTGTGGCATCTGCAAGGGCAACTAGAGCACACAGTGAGAAGAGTTTGCTGTCCCTCAAGCAGCTAGGCAAAGGTGAAGAGCCTGAGACATGGCTGTAGAAGGGAGTCCCTTTAAGCACAAACCTCAGAGAGCCTCAGGCAGCAGCTACAGGAAGTGACAGCTGTCCTGATGCCCTGCCCGGAGTGCTTCCAGGGGGTCTTAAATGCAATGCAGGCACCAGTCAGTGTGGATGTGTGATATAGCTCTGCACTATTTCAATGGGGATTTGTAGTGTGGACATGCTATTCTGAAATAGCTGTTTTGGGAGTTATTATTCCAAAATAGCTTATTTCGAAATAAGTGCGTAGTGTAGACATACCCTACGTGTCCAGCACAAAGTTCCCTGAAGCTTAACAGAGGCCTCTCACCACAAATGTAAACAGTAAGTACTTCTCTACAGACATTAATGTATACTCACAACAGCACTGGTACGTGGATAAACACTGTAGAGTCTGATTCTTCATTCACACTTGTGCAAAATGCTACAATTCTGATATGACGACGCTTCACACAGACCTTGCATATATGTGAATGATGATAAAAGTCACGAAGTAGTACAGAATTAGACCCATTATTGCCATTAACTTCCATTAACAATAGCAAAATGGAAGTAGAAAGCTTAAATGAGCAGTTCACAGCCTTAGGCATCATTGTCAGAGAGGCACTTGAATGTAGGAACTCTTGGTAGCTATACCTACACTTAGACTTTTCAGCTTGTCTAACCTAACTTGCAATCATCATATTCTAGAGCAGGGGTGGGCAAGAGGCTGCCATCAGACTGGATCTGGCCTGCCAAATTACCAGATCCAGCCCGGGGCTGCCTTGCTGGGACCCTTAAACACAGCGTAGCGACAGCCATTTTAAATGTGGCTGCTCTATTCTGGGAACGAGGAGGAAGCCTTTGTGCTCTGCCCCGCCCCTCAATAAAATCTCTCAGCTCCCATTGGCCAGTTTCCAACCAATAGCAGCTGAGACATTTTGCTGGAGGCAGGGGCAGCCAATGAAGCCTCCTCCCTCCTCCTCCCCCTTTACCCTTTCCAGAGCAGAGCTAAGTGGAGCAACTTCAGGTTCCTGCAGGGCTGCTGACTGGAAGCTGCCTAGGTAAGCATCTCCCAGCCAGAACCTGCCTCTAGCATTTCCTCCCCTTCCCCTCATTACCTGTCCCAGGCCACCACCCAAACTCTCTGTACCCCTTTCCCGCAGGTCACAACTCTCTCCCAGACCCTGCATCCTCTCCTACACCCTTCCCCCAGCCCAGAATCCTCTCTGGCACCCAGACCCCCTCCCTGACCCTGCATCCCATTCCCTTGCCTCAAGCCATCACCCAAATCCTCTGTACCACCTGCACCCAGGTCACAACTCCTTCCCAGATCTTGCACCCCCTCCTAGATCCCCTCCCTCAGGCCAGAATCTTTTCCTGCACCCACACTCCTTCCTGGACTCTGAACCCCAAGTCTCTGCCCTGGATCATAAACCCCTCCTTCATCCAAAGTCCCTCTCAGACTCCACAACCCCTCCTGCACCCCAGTCTTCTACCCCAAGCTCCCTTCTGCACCCAACCTCTGTCGCAGACCCTAAATTTCCTCGGTAGAAAAGCGGTCCTTGAGTACTTGTTAAAATCTTGGAGTGGCCCCCCATTAAAAATTATTGCCCACCCCTGTGCTAGAGTCATCTTCATCATTCTGTTCTCTGACCCTAAGGGCATCCCATTTGCTTTTCATCTTCAATTATTCCATCAGCAATCACACACTAAAGTCCTGCTGAACCTAGATTTCTTGGAAAATACAATAAATTCTAATTGGGAGTCTTCCTTTGAAAGCCTTGTTCTTCCTCGGTCATACATTGCTAGGGAACTACTTTTGGTGAACAGAAACCGCAGATTAGAATAGATGCTAATGGCACCTAATGGTATTCCGACAGTGGGAACCCATCTTTTTTTCTTTGTTTATTTACTGTAGATATCCAAATTACAGAAACTGCTGCTTCACCCTCTTGAAATAATGGGACATGCACCACTGGTCTGTTATGCTAATAAGCAAATGTTACAGTCATTTGTCTTATAACCAGCTGGTAATGGATATCTATAAGACTTTCATATGTGTCAAAGTAATTCATAGCAAAACCTTACAAAAAAAATAGTTTAAATAAAAATCGAACATGGCAAACAGCACAGACAGTATTTCATTGCATGTTTTAGTCTTGCAAGCTAAAGGTCTGCTTGTCTTAGACAATCTATCTTTAAAATGTTATGGTGAAAGATAAACCGAAATTGCATTTCCTTTAAAAGAAATAAATTCATTGTTACCCTAAACATAAACAATTGTATCAATCCATCCTAATTCCCCATTCTATGACATTATTTAGGATATAAAGTTGTTTTCATGTCAACTTGTGATTTTATATTCCAACAAATGTTACTTGGGAAATAAGACTGAAAGATGAAGCATGGAAGAAAATGACATTTGTGTACCATCTAATTACCAATTATCTGCCAGTGGAACTAATCAAATTGTATAAATTTAGACTGCAGATTCATCAGCCAATTACCTTAGAGAACATGCTATGCCCCTCATCAGCGATTCAACCAACGGTGCAAGTATTATGGAGCTCCAGTTTGGTAGAATAAACCTTTCCCCAAGCACAATATTTAAAAGCCAATGCAAATTATATTTTTGCTAAAGTAACACTTCAAATGTAAGCATTTTTTAAAAGAAATGACTATTATTTGTTTATTACTTAGATTCTAAAAGAGAAAAGATGTATTGTATGTCACCAATTCACTTTTTGTAACCTATGATTATCTACTATGCATTTTAAAGAGACTCTGTTTGTGGATTTGTTTGTGCAAAATAAAGTCATACTTCGTGGTTACCTATAGATACCAAATGTTGCATACACAAAACTGCCACTTAAATTAGCTAAACGCACTACTTTGTACACCAGGATATGCTGGGTGAAAGGTTTAAATAATTATTTTTGTTTTTCATCAGAAAAAAGTCATGACTATTATAATGAGAGATCATAAAAAACATTTTCTAACAAAATTAAAATCAAGTTGCCTATTCAACTGTCATTTTAATGCAAAGAAAATGCTTACCGTTACAAATCACAAAATAATTCAAATTAGTTATGGAAAGACTAATGGAAGCTTTACGAGTTTCTAATTCAAATTTACTATGCATGGTAATTATTCAATAAAATGAATATTTGAAGTTGAACTCTTACAAATTTAAAACTATTCTTTTACTTCCCTTTTGTAAGCACATTAATAAGAAATTCCTATAATACATGACATGATTTTGCACAGTCAACGACAGGCCTCACCTACCGGTTACATACGTTTGATGGAATAAAGCTAGAAAGTAGCTTAAGTCTTAGGCTATGTCTAGACTACATGCCTCTTTTGAAAGAGGTTTTTTCTAAAGTATCTTTCGAAAAAGCCTCTTTCGAAAGACAGAGTCTAGACTGCAACCACTTCTTTCGAAAAAGCGATCCGCTTTTTCAAAAGAGAGCACCCAGGCAGTCTGTTTGCATTCAAGAACACCTTTTTTCGAAAGAGCACTTTCAAAAAAAGGCGTTCTTCCTCGTAAAATGAGGTTTACCGCAGTCAAAAAAACCGCTGCGTTCTTTCAATTTAATTTCGAAAGAACGTGACAGCAGTCTAGACGCAGGAGAAGATTTTTTTTTAAAAGGCCACTTTTTTTGCAAAAACCCTGTAGTCTAGATACACCCTTAGTGTATTCATTTAATGTTTTGTTGAAAGACAAAATTATTTGGAAAATACAACATGCCAACTCATATCTAATGTAATAATCTTTCTGCCGTAGGAAAATGTTTTATTTGTTAATTTTTGTAGAATAGCAACTTCAATTAAAGGTACTCTGCAGAAGTTCATTTGAAAAAAAAGTCACTTGCCATCTTTGAAAGTATTCTGGAAATATGTCTTAGCAAATGAAAAACAGTAAAGCATTTTCCCTTTTTCTTCCATTAGCAAATGCAGTCCCATATAAATACTCAATGATTAAAAGGAGTAATGCATCTATCCATCATCACCAAATCTCAGTCATCTGTGATTTTTCCTCTCCCATTTGCTGGATTCATTTTCTAAATACTGCTATAAAACCATTCCCAGCATAATAGATAATGAAATCATAAGTATTTTCAATATGCTGAGGGTGACACTGTCTGAAACAAACAGTTATAATTTTTATACACAGACAGACCATTCAACCAATGCAGTGAAGGAAATGCAATTCAAGTTTCTAACTGAATTATATGTGGATAATTTAAAAATTTCTTATTTGACTGGATAATAATTTTTTTTTCTTTTAAAGAGAGAAAACTATCTAATGCCCAATTTTCAGTATTTATCTATGACTCAAGGTCTAAAAAGGTGGTTCTAATTTTTAATCCAAGCAGCAGAGACACAAAACTAATTTGCATGACTTCAGTAAAACTCGCACCATGTTGAACCTCTGTGCCTGGCAAATGAGGTTACTGATGCTGAGGACAGCATGGTCCAGATTTTTCCTGGTTCTTTCAGGCAGTGAGTGTGTGTAATAAGCCTTCTGTACTCTCCATTCCCTCCTTCCTCCTTTGCCTCCTGCCATGGAGATTCCAGTCAATATTGTAGTCCCAGCAATTCCCAGACAACATGTGCCTCGAGTTGAACACACAATTAGTGAACATATTTGAAAATACCCAAATTTTTAATTTTGGCTACTCAACCTGAGAGCTTTATGGCCTGATTTGTCAATATGCTGAGCACCTAATTTTCTCTTGACTTGAATGGGAGCTGCAGGATCTCAGTACCTGTGAAAATCAGGCCACAGAGATTGAGGCAACTGTTTTCTTTCCCCACTAAAGTCTTGATCTCAGATACTTATTATATTGTAGTTTGGGAATGGCATACACACTGAAAATGAGCACAGGGGATCCTTTTTCTATTATTAACATGGATGTAATATCTCCACATCACTCTTCTCACTGTCAGTGAGAGTTTGTCTAGCTATAATGTCCCCTTTGGGAGTTGGTACTTAGAGAAGCTCACTTTACAAGTTAATTAAAGGCAACAAAGGGGGAAATAATAATAAAGCTTGGTTAAGCGGCCACAGAAAAGTCAGATACAAAGAAGGAGATTGCCAAGGAGATTGTCTTATCAATACCATCCCAAACTCTTAGATAGATAGATAGTCTGGTAGGATCTGTGCTGTTGATCTGAGTTGTTGCCCCTTCAGTGGCTTCTGTACACTTCAGTACCATACCATGTAAAGGAGGATGAAGCTAATGAAATTAATATTTAAACCGATTTTTCTTTTTCTTTCACTTCCTGCATCTGATGAAGTGAGGTGCAACTCACGAATGCGTATGGCATAATAAAATTGTGGGGTCACCAAGTGCTTGGGGAGGCCATTGAGGGTGTTATGTGAGTGAGCACAGAAAGTCTTTAGGGACAGGGAAGAGGAAGCCTGTCTACTGTAAAGAGCCATTACTGCTGATTCCCTGTCAGGAACAAAGACTTGCAGCTTCATCTGCACAACCTATGGGCAGCCTATGAGCATAGGTGAGCCACAGAAGGGCTGCCAGACTGACCACACTACTTGACTGGCCAAGGGTATCAGAAATTCTGCTCTTAAGCCGACAGCAACGATCAGCTACTCAATGTTTACTTCTCACTCCTGCGCCTGCCTTGGTCCCAGCCTGGCTCCTGACACTGAACTAACAATATTTACAAACTGATTTGATGAAAGGGTCATCCAGGACAGTAGCTCACTGGCTGGGTTCTGCCTTCCTGCCAAAGACAGGGAACTGAGACTGGCAACTGGCTACACTACCTCATACGCCTTGAGGTGCGGAGCTTGTAATGTTCCTACCAACAGAGTTTAGTTGGGAAATGATTTGTTGAACCCCAAATGTTTCACAAATACAGTCTGGGCTGGGTGCATTTCTGTGGAACTGCAGGCAGAGTTCCCCTGGAAACCACTCCAGTTCCCTGCTAGTTCACCTAACTTGCTGCTAGAAAATGCATGCTTCCAGGTCTGCAGCTCTCCCAGTAGGGTTGCCAGATGGTTTAACCAAAAATACCAAACACTCCTCCCCCCCCCAAAAAAAACACCAGGGAAAAAACACATTTTAGGTGTCCGGTATTTTCTGATTTTTTTTTACCGGACAGGAGGCGAAAATACTGGACTGTCTGGGTCAATACCGGACACCTGGCAACCCTATCTGCCTGAAGGACTGACCTGGGACCAGGAACCCAGTACTTCCAGGCTCCCTGCAGCAAAGCATAAAGCTGTGGAAGCCCAGGCTGTAAACCAGGGCTCAGCCATGGGTCCAGGCTCCCTGTCTCTGCTACCGGGAATAGGGTATCCCTCTGGCTCAAGCATGGCTCTCAGCACGTGGGTCCTCAATATCACAAAAAAGGAGCCTGGGAGTGCAGACAACTCAAGATGAGGCTCTCAAGGATTCCAGGCTTCCTGCCACTCAACCAGAATTAGGCAGCCCAGGAAATGTCTTCCGGCCGCGGAGCTGCAGGAATCAGATGGCCCAGGGACCTAGGTGTTCCTGGAATTTGGAAGCTCTGTGGTTCCTGGCCCTGGAATAGTCCATATGCTCTGGAATTTCCAAAGCCACTGGACTCCAAGATCCCCAGCAGCTTCATGGCATCTAGGAAGCATATGTTGTTTCAAAAACAAACAAACAAAACTATATTTTTTCATAATCTCTGGTTCACAAGATTTCTTTTTTTGGGGGGAGGGATGATTTCAGTCCAAATCAGTTCCCATTGTGTCTGTGGTGGGAATTCACATCTACCCATGCTACCTCAGTTGTGCTCTCTACTGTTCCAATGGCAACAAAGTGCCTACAGGATGTGACAGGAGATGTTCTTGTGTATATTTTTAAAGCCATCAATGGCAATTAATGGCTTATATATGTCTTTACTCAGTTTACTCACCAATACTGGAATGGCAAAGTAGGAATTTTCTTCAGTCATAGAAGGCTGCATGGAGGTCATAGCGAGTTCAAAGGCAAATAATTTAAAAATTAGAATGTAATTGGAACATATCAGAACTAATGGCAGGTAAATCACTATGTCAGTAGGACTGATTAAATATTAGAAAAAAATGTGAATTGATCTGCGAGAGAAAAAAATAATCTTTGTATTTTATTACACTGTATATATTTCCATACTACACTGCTGTTACACTATTATTGACCTTATGATAAAAACACAATGTTTGTTTCAATAAGGTTGAACAAATTTTAATTTAAAATCCAAAAAGGTGAATCTTAAGAAAAAATAATTCACAACTAGTCAGTATTATATAAGTCTTGTTCAAAACATTGTAATCCTTTCACATAAATCTAGCAGAATAAATCTTAGAATCCATTCTAAAATCTCAAATCCAAGCACTGAGTTTCATGTGATTAATGTGCAAGGAAAACTATCATAGTTCAAAAGTAACAAGGAAATCTCCACCAATCTCATTGCTTTAAATTATGGATCAGTGTAAATTAATATGATTAAGTAAAAGTGTTGGAAATAGCAACAAGGAAAATGTTGAGATTAAAAAAAAAATATCTACCACCTATGAATATAGAGGAGAGTTAGATGCATAAAAATATTGTTGATGAGAATGTTTTTGTGTCACTGGATGTTTTTTCAAGATTCCTAAGAAGTTCCTTTTAGTTTCCAAACTTTGGTAGAAGAATTGTTTGTAGAGTTTTCACTCTAACCTATTATAAATCCTAAGCATGCTGGGGTTTATTAGAAATGTCATCTTGAGACACTGGGGAGTAACAAAAAACAGCACAATTTATAACTAAAATAATAGAGCACAAGGTGCTGCAGTAACTGATTAGATTTAAAGGAAAAATGTGTGAAAAACAGTAAAACTTGTATTGAAGATTTCCTCCGTGCCTTGTTTTTTTTTTCTCTAGTTACTGCACCTACTTGCCAAGGCAAAGAAACAACTAATTTCCTTTAACAAGTATAACAAAAAGGAAGAACAACCAAGAAACCACCAACCCGGGAGCTTAACTGTAAAATCCCTAAGATGTTGAGCTGACAAGAGGCGGAGGAGTTTTTGACAAAGAAAATGTAGCTCAATTGTTGAATGGCAGAAATTCAACAGGCTTGAACAGGCTACCTTGTATATTTTTATAAACATTACAGTGAACTAAGTGAGCTAAGTCACATTTTGTCCAGAATACTGTAAGACCTCTAAGCTTTTAAAACAGATTTCTTGGCTTAGAAACTTGACTTAGTGAAGGAGATGGCAACATGTTGGAAAACAAATTAATGCATCAAGGTATGGTAGAACATCAGTTATTTGGAGTCAAAAGTCATTTCACGGTCAATAATTTAAGTCCATAAACCTGAGTAACTAATCTGGAGTATTAGGACTGAAGGCTGATGGAGCTTTCTCAATGTCATGCTGCCTTTTGGCAGAAAATATTCTGGACTGGAGCAGTAGCTCCAGTCTTTCCACACTTAGTGAATCTGCATAATCATGATTCCAATACTCCAATTCCCAAAACTCCCTTTATGCTGATCCCCAATTCTTGTTAATACTAGCAACATCTCTTCCCCTCCTCACATAACACACATACATACACATGTCAAATGTGGGGCTTGCATGTCATGGAAAGCCTTGCATGTACTTACTAGATATGTATGTACATGGAAGAACAGAATATTCTTTATAGACAATTTAAATGTCTGACCAAATCCGTAAGAGTTATTTATTAATCTAATCATTGTGTAATGGACAAGACTGCTACCAGTAGTTTTGTTGATGGCTTGATAGCTGTTCAGAAACACTATTCCACTGAGATGGTCTCATGAATAGCTTTATGAACCTTTGTTGACATCATTGCTCTTTTCTGTGGGGGGGATTTTGGTAAGGTGTGCAATTAAGCTCCATACTGCAAGTTTTGTACTATGAGAATTTTTTGTTAAGTATTCATGGTGGTTCTGTACCATTAAAACCTCTGACAGAAAAGCAGAACCTCAGACTGAGGCAGAGACTTACAGCAGGAGATTTTATAATGAGGGTGATAAATATCCATTTAAAATGACTTTTTTCTTAAATCATCTTTATAAGAGATAAACTATCTATTAGAAATGTATTGGTTAGGTAGTGCTTATCTGAAGCCTTTTGATACACATTGTATTTCTATTACCATACAAGCCAGGGGGGCTTTACAAAGCAGTGGCCATTGTATTAAATCTAATACAATCACATTCTCTACTAACCTAGTTAAAAAGAGAAATTGCTATACAGCTGATGATGATTTTCTATTATTATTACTTTGTCATTCCTTGGTCAACAGCAAGTGTTCTCTCTGCATTTTAAAACTGAAATTATCTTCTTCATTAGAAAATGGCTGGCTCCTTGACTATGCAACTGTAAAAGTTGCTCCCTTATACCTAGTGTCACTGTCCTTTTGGTAAGATTCTATAATGCCAATTTAGGCACTGAGTAGTCACCTTACAATACCTACCATCCATCCAACAGTGTGGAGTAGCTGTTTAGGGCCTAATTGGCATAACATGGATATTAGTGAATGGGTAGTACCCATTGATACAAGGGAAGAGTTACCACAGTTGCACAGTCAAGGAGCTAACTGCTTTCTGATGGAAAAGACTGTTTTTATTATGTATTGTAAATTATAGATTACACACAGAGTGATTAATATATACAGTTGTGCTCATGGGAATTGCATCAGGAGACACACTCAGGGTATGTCTACACTTGCCCCCTAGTTCGAACTAGGGAGGCAAATGAAGCATACCGAAGTTGCTAATGAAGCACGGGTAACAGTTAATTCGAGGGAAGGGTTTTGGATCAGATTACCGCGTCTACATGCGGCGAGTTAATTCGGGCTACCAGCATTTTAAAATGGCGACCAGCCGTGAATATGCTAATCAAGCGTGGGATATTTAAATCTCGTGCTTCATTAGCAATGTTGGTATGCTTCATTTGCCTCCCTAGTTCGAACTAGGGGGCAAGTGTAGACATACCCTGAGTGTGTTTGAGGAGACATTTCTACTTATAATTATTACTCATAACTTATAATTATTACTCATTTTTATTTATAATTATTTATAGAATCTCCTGGATGTACAAAGCACTTTACATGTGAAAGACAGAGAGAGACCCTGTCTTGAGGCATGTACACTCAAACTGAGAGAGCGCAGCCAGAGATGACATGAACCAGGATGTGTAAAGATAAAATATAGGGGATGAAGACCAGAACAGTGGAAGACTGAAATGTGCTTCTATTAATTCCTTTTTCATTTTAAAAGTGAGATGGACTTATTAGTCAGCCCTCAAACGTTACTTAAGGAGCCTCTTATTACATGTATGTATAGTGCCTTATTACATGTATATATTATTGTAGCCATGCTGCATAGCTCAAAAGCTTGTCTCACCAACAAAAGTTGGTCAAATAAAAGATATTACTCCATCCATATTTTCTTTCTATAGTGCACAATATAATATGGTCTCATCCTGGCTGGGGTCTCCGGGTACTAGCTTATTATCATATTTGTAATTCAAGTATTGAGTCTCAAGAACATGCATGAAGGAAGAGAATATGGTTGAATGGAATGAAGAACACTGCAGGCAGTAGAAGCAGTGGGAGTAGAAGAAGTGTAGGTCTATGGCAGGCCACAATTGAGAAAGATGTTGCCAGAAGCATGAGGAGGAAACAAGAAAAAGCAGAGATGAGAGAAAGTTCTGCAAGAGAGGGTATGGGATTGCTGGGTGTCGCAGTTGGTAAATCAGAGAGGAAACTGTAAAGTCCCTGGCTGGCAAAGAAGTGAGAGAGGAGAACAGATGAGTGGTAGAAGTAGAGTAGGAGACTGGAGTAAGACTGAGGTGATTAAAGCTGGAGAGAAGGAGCAGGTGCAGAAGAAAAGAATGAGGTGCATGCTGTAAATTCAGTACATGATTACTCTGACATTGGGTAGGACACTATTTTTCATGCTGCACAATTGTTCATGTGGAAGGTTCTCTGGTTGTTCTTTAAGAGAAGGGCAGGCTATTCCATGTAAGACTGGCTTTTCATCAACCACACATCAAATATTCAGAAGCTGTTTACCACCTTGGCTGACAGCTTCATTGCTTAGCTTGGCAAAGGAAAAGGATAACTGTCCGAAAATCCCCCTTAGCATCCTCCCTTAATTAAGTGTTTGAGGTGAATGATCGCTTGGATGGATTTGGGGGTGCAGTAGTAAGAACCTCCGTCAAGTGGGGGTATAAGCAGCTTCCTCAACTCAAAGAGCATCAGATAATTTTTTGTTCAAATGGCACTTAAATGAGCAAAGGAAGCAAGATTCTTCTCAACTTTGGGATTGCTCATAGGATTACTCCAGTCCTTGAGCGGCAAAACTCAGTTACATGTCCCCTTTATGATTAAAATAGAGTTATAGATCTAACACAGGATTTGTAGAGCAAGGGATATGGACAGCTTGTTTGCATAATTTGTTCCCAAAATTATTGTACATCATTTTGGTTTATATTAGTGGTTTATTTACATGGCCTGCTGGTACAAGTCAACTTCTCCCTGCATACTTAGACTGCCAAACCTACTAGCAAACAAATAAAGCAATGGACAAAGCATAAAACTTTCCCCAGCAAAGTGACAAACTTTCTGATGAGTAATATGAAGTATAAATCACAGATTAAACTCTATCATGACATATAGACTTTTGACTATTACCAAGCTGAAGCCCCCATCAGAATGCATTGCATGGATGGAAGGGCATGGCTATTTTCTATTGGATGGGTTTAAATGCCTTAAGCCTTTTATATTTAAAAAGCAAATTCCACATTAAAGATATTTATTTTGCAAATTATTAGTATTTTTCTCAGTGAGAATTTTTAGGACACGATCCTAAAAGGTCCTGAGTGGCACAAAACACTCATTTGAGTGGAAGATGAAAGTTAGTTAGCCCTTGCAGGGTCAAGTTCACATGGTGTACTGTATAAAAAGTGCAAACAGAAGTTAACACTCTGACCTTTGAATGAAATAATATTCCACTTCGGTATTTTTCAGCATTCAAATTAAAACATATATTTAACTATAAAATTTGCATAATATTTATTTCACCTTAGACAATAAAACAATTAAGAACTAGGCTTAATTGTACATAATAGTCCTTTAAATACTGTGAATGGTATGCAGATGTCCTTTACTATGGTCTAGTGATATTTCTTTTTTCCTTTTCAAATGAGCTAAAGTTCTGTTTAATCTCTGTTTCTAAATTATTCCTCTACCTTTCCTTTAAAATATAACAGTGCTCAGTAGCTTTATATTCTGGCCAAAAGGCCAAAATTGATACAAAAGAACATTTCTGTCTAACCATAAAATGCTGCCAGAAACCCAACGGGGACTGAACACCATGTTGGAACAAAAATAGTCCAGAGATACACTTTCAAAGTTGAGCACCTGCTGTAAAATAACCATCTGTGTTTAACTGTAATTTAATTATAGGTTCATTCCTTTTGTGTACACTGGAAGGATCTCATAGGTCTTCCCCAGTTGGTCTGCAATCAACTTCTGGCATTTTGCAAAGGCAACAGACATGTTCTCTTAATAACACCTGCTAACTCTGTCTCACTCCAGTTTCAGTAAAGGGCTTCTGGGATTTTACAATGGTGTTGATAGGCAAAATAAAATATTATTAAATCTGGAATCAAAAGCTGCATTAATTAATCACCTGTCTTAGGAAGTGGATGTCCTTGGTTAACATACAGATCAATTTTAAACTTTGTAAAAGCAATTTAAGAACTACAAAGCTGAATTATTTTATTTTATTTTGGGGGAGAAAAATACCAGTAGTCTCTCAAAATCACCAACCTACCTCTTCAGAGAGAAAATTATCTTTTATATTCACTGAAACAAAAAATGGAATTAAAAAGTATTCCAATAACACTAAGACTTATACATATACTTCTAATAGAGGTGACCAGGAATCAGGAGTCCTGATTTTTGGTTTGGCCACAGTGCGGTGGAGGGTAGCTAGCTATTAGTGAAGACAATGTGGTATACAACCTTGTACTTTTGCTGTCCCTCTACTTCTGACTTCTAGAAGCTGGGAATGAACAACAGGGGCAAATCCCCATAAATGCCCTGTTCTGTTCATTACTTGTCAGACATCTGGCACTGGTCACTGTAGGAAGACAGGATAATGAGCTACATGAACCATTTATCTGATCCAGTGTGGCCATTCTTATGATCTTTTCAAACCTGAATGCCCAAATTCAGGCACCAAAATAAAAGAAACTTGATTTAAAAAAATCAGGGTACTTACTTAAATGCCTGATTTTAAGTACCCAAATTTCAATAACATGCTGCAATCTTTTTGTTTCTCAATTTATTCATAAGTAAAATGAGCATAATAATAATAGTTACCTACTTGCCACTGTTGATATTGATCTGACTTATTTAATGAATGACAGTCAAGCCCTTAAAATACACAGGAATAATTTTAAGGATGTGTGGAGTCCCTAAGTGTGAACTGATTTGTACTCTGTACTGCTAAATATATATTCAATCAAATCATCTTGCTAACTTTACAGTATATAATGGATTCTTAAAATGGTGATCAGACATTATGATTCTAAATAAGGTTCCTCTCCTCTCCTCTCCTCTCCTGCAGCTACTTGACCACACTTCAGGTGTGTGCTAAGGCTGGGAGTTCTCTCCTGCTGTTCAATACCCTCACATAAACACTTATCAGTGCCCTAGACACTGAGACTCTCTTCTCTTCCTTCTCCAGCTGCCTGGCATCACAGTTATTAGTGGCTGTACTGAGATTTACTAAAATACAAATAACTATGCTCTAGCATTCAAAAAAGCCAAAGTACATGGAGTCATCATCCATAGAATCAGAGAACACTAGAACAGGAAGGAACCTTGAGAGGTCATCAAGTCTAGTCCCCTGCCCTCATGGCAGGAACAAGCACCATCTAGATCATCCCTGATAGATGTCTATCCAACCTGCTCTTAAATATCTCCAGTGATGGAGATTCTACAACCTCCCTAGGCAATTTATTCCAGTGTTTATCCACCCTGACAGGATGTTTTTCCTAATGTCCAACCTAACCCTCCCTTGCTGCAATTTGAGCCCATTGCTTCTTGTCCTATCCTCAGAGGCCAAGGGGAACAATTTTTCTCTCCTTTCCTTGTAACACCCTCAGACTTTTCTAAACTAAACAAGCCCAATTCTTTCTATCTTCCCTCATAGCTCATGTTTTCTAGACCTTTAATCATTTTTGTTGCGTTTCTCTGACCCTTCTCCAATTTCCCCACATCTTTCTTAAAATGTGACACTCAGAATTGGACACAATACTCCAGCTGAGGCCTAATCAGAACAGAGTAGAGCAGAAGAATGACTTCTCGTGTCTTGCTCACAACACTCCTGTTAATGCATACCAGAACCATGTTTGCTTTTTTTGCAACACTGTCATTCTATTGACTCTTATTTAGCTTGTGGTCCACTACGACCCCTAAATCCCTTTCTGCAGTACTCCTTCCTAGACAGTCACTTCCTGTTCCATATGTGTGAAACTTATCGTCCCTTCCTAAGTGGAGTACTTTGCATTTGTCCTTATTAAACTTCATCCTATTTACCTCAACCTGTTTCTCCAGTTTGTACAGATCATTTTGAATTATGACCCTATCCTCCAAAACACTTGTGACCCCTCCCAGCTTGGTATCATCTGCAAACTTTATAAGTATGCTTTCTATGCCAATATCTAAGAATATATTGAACAGATCTGGTCCCAAACTGACCCCTGAGGAACCCCACTTCCTATGTCCTTTCCATAATAACTACTGTCTGAGAATGGTTATCCAGCCAGTTATGCACTCACCTTATAGTATCCTCATCTAGGTTGTATTTCCCTAGTTTACTGATAAGAAGGTCATATGAGACGGTATTGAATGCTTTACTAAAGTCTAAGTATTTCACATCCACCACTTCCCCCTTATCCACAAGACTTGTTATCTTACCAAAAAAAGCTATCAGGTTGGTTTGACATGGTTCGTTTTTTACAAATCCATGCTGCCTGTTACCTATCACCTTATTATCTACCAGATGTTTGCAGATGAATTCCTTAATTAATTATTATTATGCTCCATTATCTTTCCTGGCACAGAAGTTAAACTGACTGGTCTGTAGTTTCCTGGGTTGTTCTTATTTCCCTTTTTATAGAGGGGCACTATATTTGCCCTTTTCCAGTCTTCTGGACTCTCTCCTGACTTCCATGACTTTTCAAAGATGATAGCTAATGGCTCAGATACCTCCTCTATCAGCTCCTTGAGTATTCTAGGATGCATTTCATCAGGCCCCAGTGACTTGAAGCATCTAACTTTTCTAAGTAATTGTTCTTTTCCTATTTTAACTTCTAACCCACACCATTTTTACTAGCATTCTCTGTGTTAGGCATCGTGTCACTATCAACCTTCTTGGTGAAAACTGAAACAAAGAAGTCATTATGCATCTCTGCCACTTCCAAGTTTCCTGTTATTTTATTCACCCCATTATTAATCACCCCTTATTTATTATAACTCTTTAATTATGACATATAATTAAAGTGATTTACTGAATATATCTTTAATCAAAATAAATATGCACTGCTGTGAGGTGGCTACTTTATTTGCAGAAGAACAATCTTTCCTGAGATCTCTTATGGGCACCCTTTGTGGTTGAGGGTATGCACTTGCACATTCTTGGTATTTCTTCTGGCTCTGGGATGGGGTAGTATCCCAGGGCTCCCTCATTTGGGTTGCCTTAGAACCAGGTTTAGGACTATCCATTAGCTAATGGGGGGCTGGGCCTACTTACTACTCTGGGTCCTGGCCTAGGAACCCTGTAAATATCAGTTGTCTACTGTGTCCAGTTCATTAAATTTCCGCTGCTGTTATACCTCCCTGAGCCACTTCACTATGGCCCCACACTGTCCTCATTCTTGCCTCAGGGCTGTGTCTCAATAAAGCCCCAAAGCCCCGGAGTTCTGTAGCTCTTCTCACCATCCAAGCACCCGGTTTTCAGTAGCCAACCCTGGGCCTCAATCCTGTCTACAGTAATCTTTCCACAGCTTTCCATGGGACTGTTGCCCTTTCAGACAGCCAATCACCCAGTGTTCACTCCTCAAGCTCCATAATGGAACTATCTGGCTCTGGTCCAACAGCTTTCTTTAAACTGGCTTGCTGGGCCCTGATTGGCTGCTTCTCACACCACCATTACAAGGAGCTTGGAGGACTTCTGTACTGCTCTTTTCCTAGGGTGGTGTGTGGCAATCCCCAGGCAGAGGGCTTCAGGGCCTAGTCCAACCTGTCACACTGCCCGTGCTAGGGCAGCTTCATGTAGTTGTGGGGATGTCCTACCAACAAATTTGATCTGTTTATTTACTAGCTTACTCCGCCGGGCATCTACCTCTTCTCCTCTACTCTTTCTACCTTTCATCCCTGGGAACGTAAAATATATACTCACACCTGACACACTAGCCAACTACATCCCACTCGCCATTTCCCCCTAGCCCCTAATTTCCCCACGGCTCAATTTTTTAAAGGATCACAAATGAAGGGATACGAGTGGCAAGTGAAACTGGGAATGTAGCCTGTTATTTCCATGGTTTTTGTTGGTGATATTGTGTTTGTGTGTGTGTGTGCACATGCACAATTATAAATTTCAGTTGCCTGGTTAGTTACCACCTCACTTCTGGAGAGTATTAAGCTTTGTAGTTCTTTAGGAATGGGTGTGATTTGAAAAGAGACTTGGAGGACAACAGGATATAAGTAAAGCAGAAGGACATTTCAGGCCACAGTATATAGGGCTAAGAGATGGGAGTGAGAGGACATTATGGGTGTGTCTAGACTACATGGCTCCGTCGACGGAGCCATGTAGATGAGTTTACTAGACATAGCAAAATGAAGCGGCGATTTAAATAATCGCGCTGCGTTTACATCAAAATGGCCACCGTGCTGTGCCGACGATCAGCTGATCCGGCACAGCGGGGCAGGCTAGACGTGTCACAGTCGACAAGGGAAGCCTTTGTCGACCGCTCGCATGCCTCGTGAAACGAGGTTTGCGGAGTGGTCGACAAAGGCTTCCCCGTCGCATCAGCTGCACGTATAGACTGCCCCGCTGTGCCGGATCAGCTGATCGTCAGCACAGCGCGGTGGCCATTTTGATGTAAATGAAGCACGATTATTTAAATCGCCGCTTCATTTTGCTATGTCTAGTAAACTCATCTACATGGCTCCGTCGATGGAGCCATGTAGTCTAGACACACCCTATGTGCAAAGCCCAAGAAAACTAGCAGGTTATAGGTACATGAGCCCTAGCTAGAATACAGACATTGAAGAACAGAGCAAACTACTCCTCTAACAGATCTATATGACCTCACTTATTTAATATATCTTCCACATAGAAATATCTGCCCAGTTTGTTAGGTCAGATTGCCATTCAAAATATATTAGACAGATGCCAGAATACCATCTTCTAAGGATCACTCACATCACTACAATAAGGAGTCATTTCACTGACACTGTGCATGTTATATCAACTTCTGGCAGGACCAGAAAGCAGAACCAGGAAGAGGGAGAAGTCTGGATATTCAGGGCTGCTGAGAGATGTGTCAGACTAGACATTTTGCAGGTCGGGACATGAGTAAAGTGCATGTGACAGACTCACTGCCTGCTGATGACACCTCTGGCATTTACTGTCCTCAGCAAGGCTATAACCTCTCTGGGGCCCATTAGAATTGACTGAAAATCTTATTCTGAAGGAACCTTGAAGACAGAGATAGAGGGTTTGAAGTATTTTTGACATTTAGTCAAATGGTTTTCCAGATATTTTCTAACAAAAGGATTTGTATTTTTGTTTTCCATTTAATGAAGGTTTAATATCTCTGGTCAGAAAGTGAAGTCACCAATATGTTGCAAGACAGAGAGCGACATAAAAATGAATATAAATGCTGTTCATAATTTAATGAGATGTTTACCTTATCTCCCATTTATTTGTTTTATTCACCTGTTGTATCTCATTCCGTGGATCAATTATAAATTTTTTTGGAGCTGAGCACAATGGAAACTGGACCCCTGACAGAAGCTTCTAGGCACTAATATTAATAATGAATACATCTTGGTTCTGATATCCTAAAACACAAATGCAAATATGCAAACCACCAGTAAGTGAAAGCTAATGGGAACATCATTTTATCTGAACAAACTGAAAGTCAAACAGTCGTTAAAACAAAACAAAATAGTGCTATTTGAAAATAAGTTCCAGGGAACATAAAATACATACACTTCAAGCGAAAAAGTCAGCAATATCTATTAGAGCTAGTTGGGAACATGACATTTTCACTGAAATCAAAATGCTTCACAAAATTGGGTCAGTTTTTAAGAATTTTGCTTGGAAAGAAAACCAGAATAAGTTTATTTTCAGAATCAAATGTTTAGATTTTTTGTTTTGAAATTACTTTGTCTTGATTTTTTAAAAATATATATATGTTATCATACAAGCTTTTAAAAAAAATGAAATAAAAATAAAGCATTTCAACTACCTTAACAATTATCAATGTTTTCTTGCAACCGTCTTGCTTCATTCACTGCATACTTTCAAACTTCTGCAACAAATGAATCAGGAATGATAAAGGCAACAGCTTCCTTCACTACATAAACTTGATTCATCCTGTGCACTGAATAAATCAGAAGTCTTGTAAAAATGTATGTGATCATGTAAAGACCCCATCATAATACATAGGCACAGGGGGCCAAGTTAAAGTTTCACTGACCACTCTAAGTCTGACATTTCCTAACTTTCGAGTGCTTGCTTTGCAAATTTAATAATGTTATTTTAACATAGTGTCTTTTTGTTGGTATTAGCCTAGAAATTATTTCCCTAAAACAAACTAAACACATCAGAAATTCCATCATGTGGCATCAGCTGTTACCTTCATGGTCTGTCATCAGGATTGAAACCTTCATATCTACAATGCAGACCTCTGCCACATGAGTAACTGGCAGTAGGAAGATGTCATCCCACATGCAAAGCAGTACTAGAGGGGAATGGGACATACAATTTGCCAGTGGATTTCACTGATATCTGCTGAGGAATGATGAAACTCAGGAATCTTGAGGTCCATTCCAGGCTCTTGAGGGGAAGATACTCTTATGGGCACAGACTCTTCTGCCTGTTCTCACTAAGCATGATCTCTCCTGCCTTGTACCTGTCCTAGCTCTTCCTCACCCCTGGCTCCCTTTATTAGTTTTAAATTCCTCACCTACGCAGTCTCTGTCTCCACCCCAAAGGCTTTTTGATCTAGTCTCTTTGCCCAGCCATTACCAGTTCTTTCCTGTATCCCCAGCTCCTCATCCAACCTCAACATCTCCATCTCCAGCCAGCTGGTTTTCAGTCTGACTTCCTTTACTGGCTCCCATTCCCAGCCTCCACTTCTCACTGCTGCCTCACCATCCAGGCCTCCTTTCCCCATCAGTCCCAATTTCTCTGCTCCACCAGTCCCAATTTCTCTGTCTCCCCAGTTTCCTTGTCCCCAATTTACTCTTTTTCATCTCCCTGGATTAGCTTTTGATCCCTCTATATTCAAAACAGATGACTTCCTCCTTCATGCAGCATGGGTATCAGTGGGGGCAGGAGGGAGCACTGAGAGTGACACAGAGTCAGGCTCCTGATCCCAGCTCCAGTATTGGTTTCACCCTGACTCGGAGCAGCTATTACAGGATAAATCCAGCTACCCTTCCTCCCTTCACTGTAGGCATGGTGCATGTGCAATCTGGTCAACACTAGGATCCTTGAGGGGCTCAAGAAGATGGATGTGAGGCTAGACTCTTCAGAGAATGTAGCTGCTAAAGGCACAGACCTCTTTATTGAACAGGTTCAACCTGAATTTTTTCAAAGGTTTATAACTTAGCCAAATTTAGCAGATTTTCATAGAGAGGGGAAGAGGCCTACTGCTAACACAAAGGCCAGCCCCCTTCATACATTTCAAGTTTTTGATTGTGTTGACAGAATTACTTTAAACATGGTAAATCAAATATATTTGATTGTTTTCAGAAATATCTGAACAGTTATGGGTCGAAATTTTCCAAAATAGTTTAGCCTGAGATAGACTCTGTCATGAAACATTTCAGCCCAAACACTAAAATGTTATATGCAACTGAAAACAGGGTTTTATAATGGGAAATGTCAGGCAAATCGGCAGCACTACTAGTCTCTCCTAAAATTTTTAACAACTTCTGCTACGCAGATACCATGAGTGGTTGTTGCATTAGCACCACTGACAGTTATTGCAGATAAAATGGAATTCTTATGGAAGGTCAAGGACATGTGTTTAAAAATTAACTTAAACTGACATAAAGGATAAGTTCTGGAAAACAGTTATGTGTTGGCCCCAACTCATACATGAGTGCAAGTTTAAGCACATGATTGGTCCCACTGCTTTCAATGGGACTGTGTGCTTGTTCCAGATTAAGTCCAGGTGGAAGGACCTTGTTGAATTAGGAGCATTATCTCTAATCACTAGACTTACGCTATGAAAGATCAAGAGGATGTTCCTCCATCAAAAGGAAACTAACAGGAGTCGTTCATCCTAAAACCAGCTAAAAGGTAACAAATGTTTATGCCATGGAGCAATGAGCCTCTTATTCCCTAGAACTTCATACCCTCTCACACTGCTGTGTCACTCTCTCTCTGGAACAAGTAGGCAGGGAATAAGGAGGCAGAACCAGGGAGTAGGTGGAGATTTGGTGTCAACTTCCAAATATGTGGACCAGTACAACTAATTTCTGCTCTCTGAGTCTCACTGTGATCACTGCTCAGCTCAACTATATGTCGCCCATTGCTTTAAAAATGGTCCCATAGGTATTAATGCTATATTTATCCTGTTGATCTGAGGTAGCATTACTGGTAGAGGGCTTTTCTTTTCTAAGCCACTTTTCTCGGAATCTCTGCTGATGAGGAAAGACTTGCCATTTGTCATTCCCCATCAAGATGCAATTGTGTCTTAAATTGCAGTTGCCTCTGAAACAGAAAACATAAAGGACAGCAATTTTACTTATTATATAGTATGGCAGTTCAATCTCATTTTTTAATCACCATGGCTTCAATTTTCACAATGACTTTCTTTTCCTAGTATGTGATATTAGTCCTTGTTTTAATGTCAAATTGTATATAACCAAGATTAGTTTCAAATTGTTTCTGAATCCATTACTTATTGCTTTATTACAATAAAATAATAATAACAAGGAAAACCTTTGTTGGAGAATAAAGTTATATTCAGACAAGTAGAACATTTCCCTCAGTCTTCAACATTTCTTCATCGCATGCTCACCCACTGACTCTGAATGATGCATGTTATTTTCTAAATTTTAATTGCAGAGAACTGTTGGCCACTGCTGAAAACTCATATGATTAAGCCTCTCAGACTCTACAAGTTGTTTGTTGTATGCCAACTTGGCTCAGCCTTCATCATGAATCTGAGTCAATGTCTAAGAAACTTGCAACAAAGGAATGTGTGTCAGGTGACTATATTGGGTGGAAGAGGGGGAACATGCCTTCAGCCTTATGAACCTCACCGTTTAGAAACATAAGATCCTATTCTTCTAGATTGCTAAAATGAAAAAAAAAAAGTTCCCATTCCATAGGTGCATCCTTTGATTCCTTTACTGGCTTCACACGTATTACCACATAAAATCAAAGCCCTTTGTACCTTTTTACAAGGCCCTACATAATTTTGTCCCACCTACACCTCATACTAATTTCCCCCTGAACTACATCACCCATTATCTAATACTTTCACTTTACGCTTTCATTTGTCTCTTTCTCGGTCTTTATTTTTTGTTTCTCATTGTATTGCCCTCTGTGTCTTAGAGAACTTCCATGTTATTAGCCATGGGCCTTGTGATTGTTAAAAATCTGTCCTTTAAATTCATCTTCACAAAAAATATTCCTCCCTTTTTCTACCATTAATAATGTCCAGTCCCGTTCTCTCTCCTTTTCTCATTGAAACCCTGATCCTGTGAAAACTTATGAACATTCTTAGCTTTATACACTGCAAACAGCCCCAATGATTTCAGGACTCCTCACATGCAGAAAACTAAAGCTCAGCTGTAAGTTTTTCAGGATCAAGGTCTTATTAGTTATTATTATTAATCAGTTTTATTATGGTTACCTAAGGGGATAACCAAGAATGGGGCAGAATTGTGCTAAACAGTAGATACTTCCTGACCCAAAGAGCTTAGACCTTTGACTGCAAGTTACTCAGGGCAGTTACCTATTCACTATAAAATTGTGCATAAATTAAATCTGCTGTGCTTTATCATGAACTCAACACTATTTACATGGCTTTATTTTGTAGACAGTGGATTTTTGGTGAGTTTTTAAGATTGATATGAAAGCTGAGTTTGATAACTCTCTTGTGGGAAATTTTCAATGCAGAGAAGTGGATTAACTGAGATCTCTCAACATTTTATCCTGCATTCCTCTACATATCTCCTTCAAACTGCATTCAATCACTTAGGGTGTGTCCACACTGCAGGGCTTACCTCAAAATAAGCTATGTCAATTGCATATCTTATTTTGAAATAGCGTTTTTCAAAATAGGGAGCGTCTGCACAGCACTTATTTTGAAATAGAGCACTCTTCCTCCGACTTCCCTTATTCCTCATACAATGAGGGTTACAGGAGTCTTCCCTTATTCTTCGTACAGTGAGGGTTACTGGAGTCAGAGTAAGAAGTCCTCCAGCTTGACAATATTTTGACACTATTTTGAAATAAGTGCCTGCTGTGCAGACACGGACTACGTTATTTTGGAATAGTGCTAGTTATTTCAAAATAGTGTAGACGGACCCTAAGAAAATGCTTCAGGGGGTAGCCAAGTTAGTCTGTACAGGATAAATTTAAAAAACAACAAATAGTCTGGTAGCACTTTAAAGACTAACAAAACATGTAGATGGTATCATGAGCTTCAGATGGGGTCATCTGAAGAAGTGGGCTGTGCCCACAAAAGCTCATGATACCATCTACATGTTTTGTTAGTCTTTGAAGTGCTACCAAACTATTTGTTGTTTTTTAAATTTATCCTAAGAAAATATTAACACACAGGGACTGGTGTTACAGCCTCTATATGTTTTTCTTTTAAAAAAGCATCCATAAGATAGAAGGAGAAAGAATTAGGAGAAATTAAAGTGCAATTAGAGACAGGGAGTGGCTTTGTAGGGTTCTGTTTTCATTCCCTCCCAGTGACTTTTGGGGAAAATATATTCATCTTACAAAAAAAAAAAAAAAGAAGTTTTTGTAACTGGCAAGAGTGAAAACTCAGCCTGAGATTTTTCTGCCTCCAATGTCATTACATGTCTCAATGATGAGGCAGAGTATGAAGGGAAAAATTGTCCATTAAGTCTCTATCTGGTTTTTTAAAAATTCAGCCTCCTATGAGATTGGAACTATGCAGGCTTCTCACTCCGAACAAAGACGACAACTTCCTTATTTCATCCTCAGGATGCACTGGGAGGAGTGCATAAATGATTGCATCGTGTAGTCACACATCTCTCCTCAATGGGGGACATAATCTTTAATATTTTTTTTAAATGTGGAGACTCCAGGTCAATCCTGGAAGGTTGGCAACACTAAGAGGTCAGTCACAGTAGCTGCAAACCATTACATTTCCTGCCAGTCCCTCTCCTTTCAGTTCCAGCGCAGTGTTTGAAGAGTTGGCTCTGAGTGGAAGCCTGAAGCTCTGTATCTTCCTCCTAACTCCAGCCTTTTACCATAAGCCCCTCACACAAGCCAAGGAAGGCACAACTCCCTCCGAATCATCAAGGGAGATCATCAACTGTCAGGGGAGACAAGCCCATCTAAAGAGCTAAAGGAGACCATTTTTTTAAATCTGGTCACTAGAGGGAATGTATCTCACAGAGACCACAGGACAATCTAATACCACACAGAAGAACAGAGGTGAAGTAGATCCAGAGAGGTGGGTGAACTTGCTAAGGGAAAACTATAGAATCAATAGATTATTTAGCAGGAGAATGAGTATTGGAATTATTTTTAAAGGAACAGGTATTTTTTGTTTTGTTTTTCAGAGAATGTATCAGTACCTATGCAGAAAGTGTTTCTGGCAGCCCATGTTAAAATTTTGATAGCACTGCAGAACAGAATCCAGCTCCTTTGCAATAGCTTTACTAGCATTCAAACAATTAACACTTCATTTGGCAGTGTAGTAAGCAGCCATGATTCAAATGCATACACAGAGCAGATACCTTGAGTAAGATGGGCATGCACTGGGTGTTAACAAAAAGAAGTTGAACATGCCCTCAGGTATGTACAACCTGCCTTTCCTCTTTATTCAATGGCTGTGAATAAACAACTCCATCAAACTTGTTGAATAGCAACCCCATAATCAAATATGCATTGCAGATAAGCACAGTTGTAAGTGCTACATCTAATCCAGCTGCTAAAGTAGATAGGGGACATTTATTGGGGTATGTAGGGAAAAAAGATCCATTAGAATGATTTCCAGAACATAATTAAACATTCACATTTTACTCAATTTCACTGTACAATTCTCCCCGGCTCTAATAACTACATCAGTTTCTAAAATAAAAAGAAAAATGATAAATATCTCACAACGGGATGTGGAATGCAATAACCCAATAACTACAAACCAGGAAGAGCTCCACAGAACAATTTTCTTGTTTTTTCCCCATTTTTAGTGGAAATCTTCTCCCATTAGTTCTAGTGGCAGAAGCCTGAGCTGTGAATCTATAGGTCTAAATCCTACCGAGGGTGTGCTCAACATGATTCCACGTAATGGGACTTTTGGTTTGTTTTATTTTCAGTTTGCTAAAACACAAAATTATGTTTTAAAAAAGCTTTGTATTAAAGGAACATTAATGTTGCAAATTCAAACACTCAAAATTTAGAAAATGCCAGGAATAAGGGTACTTGTGCCACCTTAGTTTGGTTCCCTAGTCTGTATGTATTCTCATACAGTCTTTAACTGCATGATAGTATTCTGTTCTCCCCACCTCATTTGAAGCACAGAATGGATGGTGGTTCAGGAATGATTCAGAGCAGTGCAGTGAATGAGACACTAGTCTATATAACTCCTGCCTCATCTGTTGCAGAAGTTGGAAGGTATGTAGTGGATGTGGTGAGGAGTGCAGGAAAAGAAAGCAGGGTCTCTGAGTTAAGGAACTTTAATGATGCCCTGGAGAACTGGATTCTATCCCTGCCTCTGCCACAGAGCCCTTGTATAAAACTGGGTGTAGCACCCCTCTCCACCCGATTACCTTCTTTAATGCCAATCTGCCTACAGGTTTCGGTGGACAGGTCTGGGTTCTTCTGGATCCCGCCACCCACTCAGCAGCGTGTATCTTCTTTATTTTTTCCTATGAATGTATTTGGCGGTGCCTCCACCCAACTCAATCCTTCCTGGCAGGGTCACCAGGGCAGTTTGGGAGGAAAATTCTAACCCACTTACTTGCCAGATAGTTGGAGACTTCAAAAAAATAACACAAACACATACAATATATTCAACACAATAATTATATTAAACAGGAAACAATTATAACATAACAGGGTAAAACACTATTTTTAGGTTCACCGGTGCCCACGCTGCTAATACTTGTGACTTTCCCAGTCACGTGACTAGATGTAGCAAATGTAAGATTAGTGTCCCGTTGGTACGCGTACTTTGTTGGGGCCCTTGATGACCTATGACCACAAAATTCTTCTCTGAAGTGGTTTAGCAGTGTGGCTGACTGGGTTCAGTACAGCCCAAAGGACTCACAAGCAGGAGAAGGTGGTAAATCCCTCCACAGGTTTAATATGCAGCAGGTTATAAAATCCCCAAACCCTTATTCCCTGGCTTGAGGACACAGTTCAGGGAGCAGGGGATCCCCCCAAAAAATTCCCTGACTAACTGAAAGATGGTGCACTCAAACTCCATGAACGATCCTCCAGTTCAGAGATGACTCTGGACTCATCAGTCACTGCAAAGGGGCTGATCTCCGTTAGCAGGGATCCTATTCAGGCAGAAATCAGGCTGCTTCGGTCCCAGGATTTCCCCTCTCCACAAAGGGGTGGAGGGTCAAGGTGCAGATTACGCAACTGTACTAAAATCCAAACTGTAGTCTCCTAGCCCAGCACCCAGACACACACACAGCAGGCAGCAGCCCTGAACTAGCAGACAGAGCAGAGCTGACCATGTGGTGACTGGGTCTCACAGAGGGAGCTGGAGGGCTAACTCAGCCTGGCTGGGGAAGTTTCCCAGCAAACTCTACAAACTGGGAATCATCAGTGGAGAAGGAAAACCCAGCTGAGGGATCTTGCTTTCAGGTCCCTAGAGGCCAGTTCTCAGGGGGGACCTTGCATGCAGCCCTGGGGCTTACCAGCTCCCCACACAGCCTGTCCTGCCCTTGCCCTGCCTGGCTCCAGACTGACTCATAAAAAACAATGGCTTCTCCCCTTTCCTGAACTCCCTGGGAGGGGCATCTCACTCCCTATTTGTTGCTGGGCAGACTCTGAGTTTGCTTTGGTTCCCCCTCCCTACCAGGGACAGTGTGCCTCTCCCTGAGCTGCCAGCAGACAGAGCCCCAGAAATCTAGGTAATCTCCTTGGGGGTTACATGGGCAAGTAACAAAACCCAACATTTTCAAGGTGGTCTCTAACTGTATGCTCCTTTTTTTCTGCGTGCCACATGTAAGCCACCTGCAGAAGTGCAGAAGCAAACTTAATTCTGGGTTTACTGAATCTCAAGTGTGTGACTTTGCAAATTAACATCCTTTTGACTTAGTTTTTTGGATGAAATGAAGTATTGTTCACAGACAGATTTTCCCCAAGAAACTTCTTGGTAAATCTCTTAGATGCTTATTTGTAATTCTCTCTTTTTTACTTAAAGAAAGAACTGCATTTTTCTTTTGTTTACACTATACTCTTAATTTCCTTACAGCTAGGATTGGTTAAACACATAATAACTAAACCTCTTCTTGAAAGGCAATTTGCAATGGCTATGCTGCCATGCATTTCAGATTATAGTTTTAAAATAACTCTGTTTCCTCAAGGGTATTATCTAGCCTCCAATACTACTGAACAACTAGATACTCACATTTAACAATACAACATTATCTGTATCTATCTGTATAAAATAAACATTTGTGCATCTGTCTATCTGTGAATCCAGCTGTCTGTGTGACTGTCTAGAAGTCCAACCTCCCCATCCCCTAGGCCACAGTGCCGGAGGGGGGAAAGGCCCCTGACAGCCAAGGGGTTAGGGTAAGAGAGAAGGATGCTGCTGGCCAGGAGGGCTGGGGGAAGACAGAAGACCCCTGGCACCTGGGGAGGCCGATAGAAGGCCCCTGTTGGCCAGGGAGATTGGCAGGAGACAGAAGGTCTGTGCCATCTGAGGGGGGGGGGGGGTGAAAGGCCCCACCAGCTGTGGGGAGAGAGAAAGCCTCACACAATGGGTCCCCCCACCTCCCAGAGCTCCTTCTTACCCCTAACCCTTACGCTCTTACCCCCCCTCCCCCATTGCAAGCCTCCTGCTTTGCCCCCTCCCACATTCCCAAGGCCCTGCCCTGACACCTACAGCCCCCCCACCAGTCCCTTGCCCTGGAGGACCCAGGCAGCCCCCGGGTAATTCTTCTAGTTTTATATAAAAAGTAGCTTTCCGTCTCTTATGATCTCAGAGTTCAAATTGCAGTAGACACTGATGTACTTCTGTATATATTGCTTATATTTAAAGGCCAAGATCCTGCAAACAATCACATGTTTAACTTCAATGCAGCTACTCACATGTTTAAAAGTTACTTATGGGCTTAAGTGTTTGAAGGATCAGGACCTATTTCTATAAAGGATTGCTCCAAAGCCCATTTTAGTCAACTAGAAACTTTTGACTGATTTCAATGGACTTTGGATCACGTTCTTGACCTCTGTGAGTATAAGTACATGCATTGCTTCCATGATCAAAGTCGTCTCTCTGTTCATCCATGCATTTCTAGTGCTTCCATCATCCAGAATATGTAATGACTACAGGTTGAACCTCTAAAAACCGGGACTCTGGTCTGGGAACATCCATGGTGTTACTGGACCATGGATGACCCTGGACCAGAGAGCCGCAGCAGCTGGGAGTCAGGTGGCAGGAGGGCCTGCAGCTGGGAGCCCTACTGGAGCAGGGAGTCCATCTGGAACCAGCGGCAGCAGAGACGATGGCCAGGAGTTGAGTGGCAGGAGGGCCTATGACCGGGAGCCTTGCTGGGCCTGGGAGTCCACTGGGGACTTGCGGCAGTGGGGCTGGGAACCCATCCGAGGTCAGCGGCATGAGCAGAAATGGGGGCAGAAAAGCCAGCAGCCAGTATCAAGGCTGGCCAGTGGCTGCGGGATCGGGAACCCAGAGAGGGCTGTATGGAAGTGGAGTCCATCCAAGGGGCTGGCAGCCTGGGTGGGTAGATGGCAGCTGGGACCGGGAGCGGGGGGCAGAATTGATCTCCCCTAGTACAACAAACTCCCTCATTTGGGATTAGTCAGGTCCCAAGGGTGCCAGACCAGGGAGGTCCAGCCTGTAATGTATGTAATATTGTCATTACATTTTACCTGCAAACTAAAAATATATCAGCATGCATCTGCTTAACCAGAGGACAGTGTGATAAAGGGTTAAAAAAAAACATCTGAAATATAAACTATTTAAAAACTAAATGGATTATCATTTTTCCAGAATTTAAAAAAAAATCTACCTTTTATTAAATTCAATCTAAATCATATATTAATACCATATTATTTAATTGTTTGGCATTTTCACAATTTTTGGTGAATTTTAATTACTGGAGCAATTAAAAAGATCCTAGAAAATACTTATAATGAGCTGAAGTCATATGCTTTAGTGTCACCCTGGAGCTTTAAGGCACCTGCCATATGTTCCCTTTAATAATTGCTACTTTTGCTTTCTGAATGCAGTAGGAGAATTTATTAACTTGTAGAGTCTTCTAAGATATATGCACTTGTGGCTGAAAATGTGAAAAGAATACCAAAAATCATTTCAGTCTTAACCAGACTGAGTTAATACGAGGTAATATCTAAGGACAAGGGCTAATTTGACGCACTTCCATGAAGTAGCAGACATCAGATGAAAAAAATTATGCTTTAAAAATGAATAAGAAAAAATAGGGACACTCAGAATTAGCATCCATTGGGATTACAAGATCAAGATTGGCTGCTTGGGATGCATTCAATATTTAAAAAGCTTTTTAAGTTAGTATGATAATTTTAGCTTATTTAATTCTTGTCAAAGTAGATTTTCAGTATTTAATATGCTGAATGACCTAGTCCTTAATGTTTTTTTCTTAAACAAAAATTGCATAGATACCTTGTTATTCTGGATGTTTGCATGTTTCCAAAGGTTGTATATTAATTCATGGCATTTTAGATTCATTTGCATGTAAGAGAAGATTTATTAATTATATATTTCATAGCAAAATGTGGTCTCAACCAGAGAAGTACACACAAATCTATATAAACATAATAATTAGAAACATTTAAAAAAATTAAATTAATGCTGTCTTATGTTTTAAAATGAAACAGTCTAACATGGTTAATTTTTACAGGTAAATGTAAATTCACAATATTCCTCAGGGAAAATAACTGACCAATCAGATTCTGTTCATGTAAATTGCTAATCTACTAGCAAAACCAGGCCCAGCTTTCTGTGTGTGTGTGTGTGTGTGTGTGTGTAATTAAATGCACAATTCATCAGATATTTTGTACCTCAAAAAAAATAGTAGTTGGAAAATCTGGTTCTAAATTAATGCTATTAAAATAAGGAATTCACTTTTACTCCATTAGCAGAGTCCTACCAATATACCAACTAAACTTGAACATCAATCTTATAATTCATTGTATTGTTTCTTGTGATCAAAATTATCTTGATTCTTCAAGCCAAAATGATCATGAAATATTTCTGAGTATTTTTTTTTTGTTGGACACACTGTTTGAGGAAGAATTCCTGACTAAAGTGAAGTCAATGGCAGTTGCCGTTTACTTCTGTGGGCCAGAATTTCCACTCTAACACTTTTTAATTTAGTGTAAATAATACTGACTATAGTGCACTTCAAACCTGCAAAAGTCTGAAGTCTTAATATAGATAAGCACAAGATCAGAGTAGTTTGCAACTAGATTTTGTCACCTAGGGCCTGTTCCAGAGCCCATTAAAGAAAGTGGGACACTTTCCTTTGGTTTGAATCAGATTTGAATCCCACTCATTTTGAGGAATTAAAATCAGTTATACCAATAAAAACATTCTATATATGCAAGTACAACTAAAAAAACCCAACAACAGGTTAAACTGTCTTTTTCAAGTTAAATATAAGGGTTAACAACAGATCATGAATGGATCTATATATATAATCTACATTTTTATATGCACTTATTTAACACTAGAAGATTTACCTGGTATCGCTCAGGTCCTTCAGGTCCTTTTTGAAATAAAATGAAAATGTATTGAAATCATTACTCTAGGGTGGGACTGGGGATGAGGGGTTCAGGCTGCCACAGTAGAGAGGACTACCCCAGCACTCTCTCACTGCAGCAGCTTGGCACCAAGTGAGAAGCACCTCTCTATGACTGCTGCAGCTCCAGCAGGCACTGCCAGGGGAGGGGTACATGTCCCCCAACTGGGGCAGGTGCAGGTTCATCTGCCCCCTGTGCTTCCCAGCCAGAGTGAGGAATGCAGCAAAATGCATTTTCCCTTCACTCCCTGACAAAGGGAATGAGCCAGCAATATTCCTGTGCAAATGGGAGGCGGGGGTAGAGCTTCATTCCCCACATCCTTTGCGCTGCCTAAAGGGCACCTGGTGGGTGGAGGGTCAGGACTAGAGGAGTCTCGGTAGTGGGGGCATGCTCCCAGACAGCACCTTTCCTCTGCCTAGTGAGTCTTTCTCTATTTCCTGGTATAACAAACCCTTCCCAAGTTATGATAAGAGGAAGCAGTATGCTGAATTTTGTGGTTCTAGCTCTTACCATTTAGTAGGAGTTCTTGAACAGACAGACAGACAAACACTCTAAAATATATACAGATTATTGCTCTTTCTGTATATACATGTGGGGTAAAATGAGAGAGAGAGAGAGAGCAGAGGAAGGAAGTTTGGCTTCACAGGAAGAAAAAATGGAAAGATTTTTGTCAAGAGAAAGTTCCAAAACCCATTTCTACTGAAAAACGAATGCTAAAAATGACCTCTTCAACAGAACAAGTGCCTCTATCCTATCCAAGTCAAAACATCACACAAACTGCATATAAGCATCTTCATATTGTGATGTGTTTTAAATTATTCTTTTAGCTTGATATCATGAGAGACACTCAATTCCCAAAGCTTTGACATCTGCACTCTTTGAAAACCTTTGCCCAATGTTTTTATTAACTCAATTTAATGGAACCTTTTTTTTTATATGACCTTAAGAATTTAATAACTTCTCAATGCAAGGACAATAGCACCTGCAGGCTCTGCAGGGATTAAACTGTGGAAGTTCAAAATGTTTGCAGGAATGAACACACACACACACACAGAGTAAGTAGGGGGAACCCTCCTTTCCTCCCCCCCCCCACTGAAACTACACAAATCAGTCACTCAACCTTGTGTTGGTATTACAACTGGTTATGTCTTCTCAAAGACATGTGACATGAAATTCTGTGCATCCAAGGCATTCTGCAGCTCACTTAGAGTTTTTTATTAGTATTAATCTACCGTTGATCATGCCAGATATACTAGCAATTTTCAGTTCCAGAGTGTCTCCTTTTTCTGACAAACTCTCTGCATATCTTACAGATATAATCAATATGTTATTAGTCAAAAATCTGACGGAGGCCCATCAATTAATCCCTAGCATTTTCTACTGTGGAGTAAACTCACCCACATAATATGGATGAGATTTATCTTAATCCAATTAAAAGTAAAATAATTTTTTTCCTGCTCTCCATCTATGTTAATTCAAACGTCTGAAGAGAACTGCTCCGAGGAAATAATTTTATGCTTGACCTTTTATGTGCAAGGTTAAATTCAGTAAAGATATATACACAAGGAAAACCAATGAGCTTTCTTTCCCATTCACCTTCAACCTCCAACTAATACCTGGAAACAATGCCATAGATCTCTGATTTCAAAGTGACAATGATGTATTTATTTTAGTTGCATACAGGACTTGATCACTTTGGGTACGTCTACACAGAAGCATTATTTCGGAGTAACTGATTCTATTCCAAAATAATATAGTCTGCATCTACACTATAAGCAGTTATTATGACATAAAGTCAAAACAATGTCGAGCTGGAGTACTTCTTACTCCGATTCCTGTAACCCATATTTTACAAGGAGTAAGGGAAGTCGGAGGAAGAGAGCTCTTTCTCGGACTTCCTGCTGTGTAGACAGCGCCTAAAGCTGAGATAAGCTATTTCAACTTACGCTACGCTACTGACGTAGCTAAAGTTGTGTAGCTTATTTCGGCTTCAGCCTTGCTGTGTAAACGTGCCCTGTGATAGTTATCTAATATAATGAAAACACCAGTTAGGGAAACAAGCCTTGATTTATACCATTATTTCTCCAATGGATAGTATAATGGAAACTGGCACTTATGTGCATTTGGATCCTTTGCTGTGATAAAAAGTTGAGTAAGGACTAAAATAGTATAGTTGTTGCTCAGTATATGCTTTTTACAGAGAAGCTCTAACTAAATTCTCTTGCTTGCTTTAGAAGCCCTCAGAAAACTGACTCATCTGACACTTTAAACAGGAAACTGAATTAATTTTCTTTCATTTCCCTCTCATTGAAATCCCACCCTCCCCATAACTCTTGGTTACGCTTATAGTGCTGACCTCCATTCTGTGATGCTGTCCTGACTTTTTCAAAAGGCCTTCAAAGGGAATTAACTGAACAGCAGCAGCAGGGAAGAGTAACCAGGGTGTGCTTCTGGCTCGAGTAAGAAGCTGCCATTCCTTTTTGCCTGTGTTTCTGCACCCTGCATTCAGGCAGAACTCCTGGGATGGAGGCGGAATTATGAAAGACTCAGAAAAATGGCTGCTGCAAACCACAGTAGTGGGAATTGGATCGTGCTTAGGGACACAGAGCTTGGTAGCAATCCCTACCCTTCATATGCACAGTTTCTTCACTATACACATCAGTATGACCTGTATGGGAAGGGAGCTCTTATGCTTCTGCAAGGTCTGTGGAAAGCTCCATGCTGTATGAGAACTGTACTGTGCAGATGCACTGCAGTGACATTGGGCTGAGTATGCACCAAGCCATGCTACACAGTGCCTGCTGGCCTTTCTTAGACTAGAAGGAAAGCTGGGTTTTGTGAAAAGTGTTAGTAAACAAACAGTATGTAACACCTAATGTCGAGAGGTTTTAAAAAAACGCTAAAGTACAGTGCTGGTCATGGTCAAGCTTGCATTCTGCTTAGTTCAGAGGTGACCAGGAGTAGGAAATCTAGCTTACAAAGTGAGACTCATATAGAGAAGGATCATGTGTGCCACATGAAGAGAATGGTTTTTGGTGTTGTGGGTTGTTGCGACTATCGCTTAATTAGCCAAGCAGGTTTGTGCGGCACAACTGTGGCTATGTTTGTGTATGTACTTGTAGTTTTAATGAAATATTCTAACGTTCATGATCAGTATGCATTTCTCAAGAATTTCTTACTTTAGCCATTTTTGTTGTAGCCCTTTCTAAATTGTGACTCAAATATCAAAATTAGGAAACCCATCCTTTTTCAAACTCTTAATTAAAAAGTGGCTGAAGGGTTTTGTCTCAGAATAAAAAAAAAAATCAGTTTTAGGAAAAGACCAAGCAAAGAAAATTGTAGTTCAGTGGTACGCCAGTACATGAGGTAGCATCTTAAAACGGGGCAAACCGTCACACAATTCACGTGCTAATTACTCAAATACTGTTATACCTCCAAATACTCACATACACCTCCTCACCTCCACACGCTCTCTTTCAAATCCAACATATTACTAACCAGGATACACACATCAAATTCCTCCCTGCTACCCTCAGTCTACACAGCATTAACTCTTTAGCTGACACACAAAAGATTTTTAAGGTGGAAATCTGTCTTAGTATAGCTTCTTAAACTTGTTGAGGCAAGTAGGGGGATCTAATATGGCACTCTGATGGTGTTGGAGATAGGGATGGCTTTTCAAGGATTGGGATGAAGGTGATGCCAAGGAGAAGCACACAGCTATGCATGCGTTAGTATGGAACAACGTGGAAAAGGGTGGGATATGGATATTTCTGCCCTGGCATATCCACAATGGAAGTTTCTTCCTACTGAAGTCAGTCAGTGATTGGCATCTATCCTGGGGGATGCGGATGCTGTCCATTATATATTATTTTCCAGTGAGTGAATTACCTTGGCAAATATTGAGTGGGCATGGAAGTGAACTGTCATCTCGTCTCCCTGAAGTCAGGATTGGGCCATAAGGGGACACTCATATTGCTGCTGTGCCTACAATGACTACAGCCCTTCACTCTAGAACTCAGCCAGCATAAGGTAGAAAAGACTCAAATTTAACTTAAACCGTGATCTAATTTCAAACCTAGCTCCTGGTAATTTCTTCCCTCATGTTCAGGGTCTCACTGATGGCCATATCTAGGGTCAATAAGTAATTCTACATCCCCCTCCTTCCTCTGTTAGATTAACAGAGACTCAGTGTGTGGGAGGATGCCTTCCTCTGTAGGATGGGGCATGGGTCATATGTAGTTTTAAACTAGTGCAAATGGTGAATTATCTGTAACTTGAAGTCTTTAAGTCATGATTTGAAGACTTCACTAACTCAACCAGAGGTTAGGGGTCTATTACAGGAGTGGGTGGGTGAGATTCTGTGGCTTGCTATGTGCAGGAGATCAGACGAGAGGATCATAATGGTCTCTTCTGAATTTAAAGCCTATGAGTATAAAAAACAGCTTCTATAAACAACAGGTTGAACCTCTCTACTCTGGCATCACCTGGACCTGAATGGTGCTGAACTGGAGAACGTGCCAAACCATGGGAAGTCAATATTATCTAGCAGCATTACCAACACTTTCACTGTTATTTAGGGATAAATTAGAGCTGAATAACAACACAGAACACTGACAGCCGGGACTGGTGGCTGTAAACAGACTGTATGGGACAGCACAAAACTTGGCCGCACCCATGATAAGTGGGCATCCAGCTAACTAAAACCAGGCCCGACTACAGGTGTTGTCCGAACAGAGAGTGCTGAATTAGAGAGGTTCAACCTGAATATGGCAACTTCCTGCAATAGTTCTGGAAGACCACAATGTATTAATCTAATTAATGATTTAGGTCTGACTGTGGACCAGGGAGTGTATACGCTTCATGAAGGGAGAAGTTACTACAAATCCTCCAGGAAATGAAAACGGTAGGGGATGATCAAGCCCACTGACAGGACTGGGGCAAAGGGAACATTGCCCCAGGGCCCAGTGATTCAAAGGGGCCTGAGGTTCCTGGCCGCTGCCACTACTGTGGCAGTGGTGGGAACCAGAGCCCTGAGTCCTTTTAATTACCACTGGAGTGCTATATTGTATGCTCCATGTGGCACGGAGGATTGGCTGCCCTCCGACTCTACCCTTTCCACCTGAGTTGCCCCCCACCTTGCCCAGGGGCCCAAAGAGGCTGTTGACTCCCCTCAAGATGATTAAAGCAAACCACTCAGATTATACCACTGTCACGGAAGTATCCCCTCCTCAGGGACCTTATGTACACTGAATCAGACTGGATTCTCCAGAGCTCCATAGACAAAGAAAGGACTTTGGGATAAATAGTCTGAGTTTAAACGGACTCATTGTATTCATTCTGATTCCTGATCTAAAGACTGGTAAGAACTTGTAACTAAGGGAAAAATATCAGTTGTGGGCTTGGGGGGAGGGACACATACAAGAGCACTAGGTAAGAACTAGGAGTTACGTCTTGTAAATTCTTCTGTATGTACAACAGCTCTTTTATTATTTTGATATGCTTTCTCTGTAATGCTTCTTCCTAATGAATAAATGTGCTTACTTAGAAAGAGCGGTGTAGTAATTTATAATTGCTGGCAATGCACTGTTCATAGTCCTCAGATGGCGAGCAAAGTCCAGGTGATGGCTTTGTGGGCAGAATGGGCTGCTGAGGAGATCATAGTGTACATCAGGGAGCTGTAAAGCTTTAAAATCCTCAGTCAGAAAAGAGTGAGATGCAGATCTCAGTCCAGGAGAGGTGTTGGCAGGAGGCAAGAAAGCTTTAAATGAGTATTGTTGAGGGACCCCAGAAGGGGAAATGCAGGTGCAGTAACTGTGAAAATTGCAGGAAAACACCAACACATGGATGATCCAGAGATTTCTCATGAGCATTAAGCATCCCTTTATAAAGAATAAGAAATACAAAACCATGAGGAGAGGAGATTAAATGCAATCTCTACATCTTTGGACTTTTTCCCTTGAATGAGATTCTTTTCTAATTCAACCATATTGCTAGGTGAGTCATCTACAGGTGTTCTTAGAAGGGGAGAGAGAAAGCAATGCACTCAGTGTCTCATTTTAGCCATGGTCTACACTAGGGAGTTATATCAAAATAACTCCCCTTATTTCAAAATAACGAGAGAAGCATCCATATTTCAAAATAACAACTCCTGCTTTCCACGAGGAATAATCCTTATTTCAAAATAGTTATTTCAAAATAGCAGTAGTGTGGATGTTCCACTGCTGCTATTTTAAAATAACTACCCTCCAGAGTCATTCAAAGTAATTACTCCCCAGTGCTTTCTGGGGCTCTAGGTCAAGATAATGCATCCATATTAAGGGAGCCTGTCTTGGACTAATTTTGAGGATTACCAGTAGAGTAGATGCGCTATTTTGAAATAGTTATTTCAGGATTATTATTTCAAAATAAGCCATTTCGAAATAATTTCCTAGAATAGACATGCCCTTAGTGATTGTCAGTGCCAGCATGGTCAGCTCTATCCTCTAAGGTGTAAGTTAAAAGACTGGATGATTGTAATTCAGTCAGTCATACTGTATACTGACTATATAACCAAGAGTTTTCTATCTATGACAAAGCAGTCAGCAGCACTGAAAGTGTCCTCTAATTAACAATGCATAACAACTATTTCTGCTAGAGCTGAGCACACTGAGTTTCTCAATTCCCAACACTTTTGATCATAATCATGAAAATGTCCTTCTGCAAACCATGAGGTAAATAAGAGTTTCCAAGATTGTGCTGTACAGAATGGAGTACTGAGAAATGCTCAAGTTATCTGTGCATGGTTTCTGACATTCATAGTTGTATTTGTGGATTTAACATTTGGATTAACACAGAAACATGGTATATTTTTATACTGTTCCTACCAGTGGTCAGTATCCCATACTTCAGAAATAAATAATATATTCAGCTGTGCACATAATAAATACACAAAGACTTTCCATTTGAATATTTGTTCTCATTAACATTGAGTTTAGAGGTGAACTATGCTGAAAAATGAGCAACATTAACAGATTGCACAGTGTTTGTTGCAGCATAAGAACCTATACAGAATTGTTTTTAATACAAAATAACTGAAGTTTAACTATAGTGAAATTGGTATGTAGGATTTTTAAAATTACATGCAATGTAACAGAAGATTAACTACAGTATACTTTCCCAAGCAGAACATATACCCTACACTTTGAGTCCAGTTTTTGAATGCATATTTTAATAAATTCAGATTAATTCAATTCAAATTCACTTATTCCTCCTGACTTCTTTCATATTATCTTTCAGATGACTAGTGGTGGTCTCCTATGTGAAGACACAAAACAGGAATCAGGAATCAAAAATAATTCCCAAGATTTGGATGTTCGTGACACTCTGCATTATGATGAACTTTGCCAACCTGAAATTTCACTCAGCTGAGGAAAGGGATGGCATTTAGGAGGAAGCTAGCAAATGTTTTGTTTTGTTTTTAAATCAGAAGGATTCTTGTCCCTTCTTACAAGAGGAGTGTATCTCAGCTGCCTTCTTCCTTAGTCAAAGCACTTCATTGTCTTACTCCTGTTTTTTTTAATCTTGGTGAGAGGAGTCAGCAATTTATACAGCAAGAGCTATGACTTCACCAATTAAGAAGGGGAATTGTTACAGTGTGCACAACCCAGGCAGCTTATAGAACTTCAAAGGACTAGCAGAGCTTGCAGCTCATTTGATCCCTTGGCTGTTGGGAGTCCAGATATCAAGAAGTATGGAAAGTTCCCTACTGCATACAATATGTTTTGCCCAGCCTCAAAAAATGGGATTCAGAATGGAAAACTGTGGCAAAATATGTTTGTCCCTAAAATTGGAATTTCTTAGGTGTAACAGTTGAGTTCTGTTTCTTCACAATTTGTAGAAAGGCCAAAACTTTATATTTAAACGGGGAGGAGGGGGAGAGGAGGGCAGTTTGATTATTGCTGTTTTCATTATGCTAATTAAGTTTCTTGTCTATGATGGGAAGAAAATTATTCTTACTGGGATTCTTTATGATTTTCACATGACCAGGGACATAATCTCTCAGCATTGTAACACTATGCTGCCTGTCTCCCAGCAGGAATCTCACTGAAATGAACATGGCAGTATCCAGGAAAAGAAACTGCATGTTATAGACATGGATAACATTCCCCACCCTTTATATTTCAGCACTCCTCTGCTTCAAATAGCTACCGTTTTTCTAATTGGAACGATTACTCTATGAAGCACTACAAAGCTCTGAATTGAATTAAGGAACGCAAGTGCTTTAAAGTCAACTGCAACTTGCAGTAACACAGAAATCAAAATACACTAGAAATGAATTATAGCAATGATACAAATTAGATAGATTAATAGCAGTGAAATGATTTTCAGACATTTGCTACTCCAAGAGTAATAAACGTAATAAGTGAAGTTGCTTCATAATACAGCATGAAATGTATTATGGAGAATGGTTTCATAGCTTGTGTTTTTCTGTGTGTTTAAATTTTAAATGATATATTTATACTGGCAGATTTGTTGCAATTTTTTCACTTTTTTCCTCAACAGGTATTTTCCCCCATCTTATGTTATACAATTTAGGCAGCCTAAGCTGTAGAAAAAGAAGGACCACTGTCAATCATTTAAACCTGAGTTCTAAAAATAAATCACTTTACACAGAAAAGGAAGAAAAGCAAACCATGTCTACATCTCTGTGGAGACAGCCTGACACAATAGACCAGGTCTAAGAAAGGGCAACTAACACATTATTGTAGTCTTTAACACTGAACAATGAGTCTTTTCTTACATATAAAACCACGCATACGATTTTTTCCCCCAAGGAGAGGGAAAATCAAACTATTTCCTTTTTTCCCCTATGGAGTTGTCAGTTTTTACTGGAACTTGCAAGATTTTTTTCACTGTTCCAGGTTGAGAAGCATCCAGAAATATATGTAACCTTTTCCTGTGCTCAAGATAACTGCTTCTGTAACAAGGCTACTGAAGGCGGTCTGCTCCCGACACCAACAATAATGAAATATTTGATCATATGCTCTGTGAATCACAGAAATTTGATATTGAAAAGAAATATCGGGTCATCTAGTCCATCTCTTTGCCTGCCAGAATTGTATATTTTTCTTGCTTAATTTGCTTACATGATTCAGCTGACAGGGCTTCCAACACTTCCTGAGAGAGATTATTAGATCTTAAGTTTATAAAGTTTTTAATAATTGTGAATCCTTGATTTTTAAGGAGGCTACTAAAAAGTAACAGGATAGGATGGCCAATGCAGTCTATTTCTTTCCTTTCCTCCAGAACCATATGCAGAGGGACAAGCACAAATTTCACCCTTCACCTCTAATCAACTTCATCCACCTCTGCAGCATCATCACCCCTTTCCCTTTGTTGGGGCCAAAAATTATACAGCGGCGCATATGCAGTTTGGTGGGTGATGGAGTAGCGCAAGGGCAATGAAGCACAATGTTCTCCTTTGACATTGAGGACTTTCTTTTCTATGTAGGATGGGGAAACTCCTGTCAGAAAGAACCGTCAGACCAGGGAAAATCCCTGGTGGCAAAGTCCATCAATGTCAAGAGGGGTCAGAGCTGCAGTGGACCCTAGCTGGGAGCAGATATTATAGTCCTGTTTTGTGAGAAGCAGACAAATCCCAGCTCCTCTAATGGAATAATATCAGACAGTCTCCAAACATGTAGTTGCAGTACCATTTTGTCTGTGACCTGACATTCAAATATTCTGTTGGAGGAGAAATCAGTCATGTAAAATTAATATATATTCGTATAGTGCAACTGGCTTATTTTACAGTGTACACATCAGTCCTGGGACAAAGGTGATTGCAGTCATCCCTCAGGAATCTCAGCCCAATACCAATGGTTGGTTCCCAGAGAGCATCCGTGCCTTAAGAATTGAGTCTAATAAGAGAGATTAAGGGAGGGAGAGCAAGTTCCTCTGCTGCCTGCCATAGCTCCCCAAAAAGAAATTGTAGCACAAAACTAATGATGGCACAGTATTTCTTCCATGACTGGCCAGGGCTTTCACAGTAAGGAAAGGAATGGTAAAACAACGTGTAAGAATTCTGCTAGATGACTTCCAATGTTCCAAGAGGAAACTAGGTTACAGTATATTAGCAATTCCTCTTCCTCAGTCCCTTTCCTTTTTCCATGAGATGGAGCACTCCAGTCTCTTAATTGCATCCATTATTCCTCGCTTTACCCTTTTGTATGATCTCTTTCCTTAATCTTCATGTTTCAGAATGAAATCTATTATTTCCCTCCCTTTTGGGCCCTAAGTTCAGACCTAAATCAGGCTTTCCCAAAAGCCACCATGCTAAACTCTGCCCAGCAAGCCCTTCTGGTCAGAATCCTAACCCTTCCCCAGGCCATACATGGACCACAATTGTGACTCTAGCTCAGGGTCTTTCACTCCTGCATACCCCCACTTGAAATATTTCCTTAAAATGAATTTTTTGAATTAAGGCTGTGAAAATGCAAATCTATGAGTACATTTTTAATTTTTAAAAATGCTATTTTTGTAAAAGCACTCATAACTCATTTTCATTGGACTCTTAATGATAGGGTGGTGATTGGAAAATTAAGAAAATATTTAATACACAGTTAATTAGCTGTTGTGCAAAGAATCTACGCAGTGCAGCAATTTTGTAATATATGTATAGATTGTTCAGAAATTGTAGGGATAAATAGCTTAATTGCCTCTAACAATTTATTAAGACTTTCTAGTAATTCTTACCACTTTAATCCTTGTTTACTGTCCCTAACTTATTTGAATACTGTTGGCCGAAAATAGATTTAATACTGCAATTAAAAATAAATAACAACAAAACTTCCCCAAAAGGGACTCATAATTGGCAGCATATTTCGTATGTTACTTTACAATATATCAGCCAAATCATGTTGCCCCATAAAGGTCATGCATGTATTTCTAATACCTTGTCTAGCCAACCTTTAATAATGCAGTATAAACGAGTGCTGTTAATAGCAGAAAGCTTGCTGTCATTAAATTGGAGCTCTCTATCTTGTAGATATTTCATGCTACTTCAACAAGATACTTCATCCCTTTTCAAGAAGTAAAAATAATCTATGATCTAATTAATGTTTTCTAGAGTTGGCTGGTCTGGAGACTAGAATTTTTTTCTTTAAGAGAGGAAGGATGATTCCAATGGTTACAGTGTTAGCCTAGGGCCTGGGTTCAAGTTCCTGCCACAGACTTACTGTTTAGAGTAGGGAAAGTCACTTGGCCTTTTTGTGCCCAGCTCTGTAAAATTGGGAGAATAGCACTATTATTACTCATAGGAATGTTGTGAGGATAAATACACTGAAAATTGTGAGGTGCTCACATACTACAGTAACAGGACTAGATTGTTGCTAGCCCTCCATGGCTACACAAGAGTGAAGGAGGGTATGTCTACACAGCAAAGTTATTTCGAAAAAACAGCCATTATTTCTAAACAACTTTACTAGCGTCTACACAGCCAAACTGCTATTTCAAAATTAATTCGAAATAGTGGAGGGCTTATTTCGGAATTGGCAAACCTCATTCCATGAGGAATAATGCCAGTTTCGAAATAGCTATTTCAAAATAAGTGCTGTGTAAACACTTATTTAGAAATAGGGGGCCTCCAGCCCTTCCCAGGGTGCCCTGGTGGCCACTCTGGCCTCAAGCAAGAACACTCCTCTCCCTCCCGCCCTTAAAGGGGTTGACTCTGGCCACAGTGTCTGTGCCAGCTCCAAGCCTGCCAGCCCAGCGCCAGCAGTCACTGCCCCTGACCCAGTGGCCCCAAAACATGAGCCAGCAATCCACTGGCAGCCAGCCCTCCACCACTCCCCAGAACCAGTCTACCAGTTCCCAGGAGCCTGCCAGTGCCCAGAGAAGGCGGGCACCTTCCTGGTCCAGGGTAGAGATCATGGACCTTATTCAGGTTTGGGAGGGATGCCCCCAATGTCCATGATCTCCGCACTAGATGGAGGAATGCGGCCGTCTATGGTAGGATAGCTGCCAGCCTGGCCACCAAAGGCCACACGTGAACCCAGGAGCAGGTTCTCATGAAAATCATGTTGGTCCAGCGAGACCCCCCAACCCTGAGTCCTGAGCTTTCCCTCCCTCTTCTTCCCCTTGCTTCCCCCTTCCAGCTCCCTCCTCCTAGGTTTCCCCCTCCCCTCTCCCACCCTCTTTCCTCCCCTCTCCCACCTCCTTTCCCCAGTCTCATCAGAGTTTCATCCCCCCCCCCCCAGTTTTGTTAAAAAAAGAGAGTTTGTGTTCATGAAAATGCGTGTATTTTATTTGACATCAGGAAGGGGGGTTAGGGAGGGGTAAGTGGAAGGATGTGAGGGAGGAATGAGTCACAAGCCCCCAGTGGGGCAGACCAGGGAGGCTCTTAGTGCTCCTCAGGGTGGAAGCTCTCCCACAGGACCTCCTGGATACTGACAGCCCCCCTGATGGACCTCCCAGATGGCAGCCTGCTCACAGCAACGCATCCACGAGAATCACCAGAGTGCCCAGGGGCAGCTCTGGCTCCATGTTGCAGAGTGCTGTGGTGTCCCGAGTGAGGGCAACCAGAGCACTCAGAGACAAAATGCTTTGCTGTCCCTCATCGAGGTAGGCAAGCAAGCAGGGAAACCTGAGAACCGGTTGTCCAGGGGGGTCCCTTTAAGCACAGGCCTCAGATAGCCTCAGGCAGCAGCCACACAAAGTAACTCCTGACCTGATGCCCTGCCGGACCTGGTTCCAGCCAGCCTTAAAGATGATTCAGCGTCCACTCAGTGTGGACGTGCTATTTCAAAATAGCAAAATGTTATTTCGAAATACAGTTTGTGTGTAGATGCATTATTTTGAAATATCTTATTTCGAAATAACTATTTCAAAATAAGATATTTCAAAATAACGCTGTAGTGTAGACATACCTGGAGAGAGAAGGATTCACGAACCCTTCTCCCATAAATAATGGCCAGAAACAATAAAACTGGGATCACTGATCCTTACTACCATCGGTGGTGGCAAATGGCCTAAAAGGATGGATAGAAGGCAGGACCATGTCACTGAGGGACTTCATCCTGCATCCATTTAGAAAGCAAAGGAGTTTCCATTTTCAAGTTATTTCTGGCTCATTTAACACAAAAGCACCCTGCAAGTGTGCAAGTATCTTCTGCTCTATTGTGCATATCCCCCAAAGTCTCAAAGGTCTATCAGAAATAGAAGAATCCATTGAACCCTTTCAGCTTAAATATCAACATATTACTGGCTAGCAACATCTAATATCTGAAACAAAGAGACTAAAGGAAGGGTGTTTTTTTTCCAGATACTCTCAGGCAAGAGAATATTGGAGGGGTTTCCTCCATGAAAATTCTGGAACCCAGTTCTTGAATTATAATTTGCGAATTCAATCTGATGTGCTCATTGGTAAGAAAAGGGTTTTTCAAGTTATCATTTTTCTTATTTACAAGTGAAAGCCAATTAGCACTGAGTTTAAAAAAAGAAATATATCCCCTTCCTGTGGAATAACTTATTATTTTATTGCATTCACTTTTGACAAAGATAGACTATTGCCAATTATAAAAAGTAGTTCATTACAAGTTTAAAACCTCTACCTACTTAAGATGATTTTAGCATGACTATGATTAAAGAGAAAAATCTGAAGTGGTAATATGTGAATAGGAGTCAAGTAGCATATAGATTTTGTTTTGTTCCTCTAACTCTACTTAAGATACTAATTAGTGAACAAAAATTATGTTTAGTGGCAGCCAAGGCCATATCTCATCAACCCCCAAGCTTAAATGTGTGGAAATAAGTAGTTAAGGGGAAAGACTTGTGCGTTCCTTTCCCCCTTCATATTGTAAGTAATGCTGCCAATAATATACTCCAGTACTCCATCAGACTTGCATTGCCATCCGCAGCACATACCCAAAGGCAATATTTACCCAACTAAATCAGACTTGTGCTCTAATGGAAAATTTTAAGCCAGGTTACAGAGGTATTTGGAGAGGGCTAGAATTTCTGACTGATTTGTTGTCAAATTCAGCAGGTGCAACTTTGCGCACAAGTTTCCGGTATGGCTAAGATAGTTATAAAATATTCTATAGAAAACACCACCAATTTGTAATTGATAGTTGAGCAATTAGCTTATGAAGAGCAATAGTATGGCCAAAGGCAGCCCCCAGAACACCTTAGATTTCTTACAAAAGTGTTGTAAATGAGACAATCCAGTGAAAAATTTCCAAAAGGAATATTTTGAATTCTTTTTCTACTTACTTTATTTATTCATTTTCATCAAACTGCCAAGAAACATTCAAATATAATTCATACTTTATTTACTGTGTTTTGGATGTTGCTATTTCAATCAGATTTTTACGAAGTAAATGTCAAAAACTCCTGTTAAACTGAAAAAAATGTACTCGAGCTTACCTATGAAATTGTGATCAGCAACTCTGCAATAGCTGAGCTTCTGAAACAAAATACTCTGTTTATTCAAAAGGAAAACAAAGATTTTAAGATCAATTCATCTACCACTATAATGAAATCATTATGCTTGACATCTAGTTAGATACCACTTATATTCCCCATGTTTAGCCAGATGTCATTTCTTTGCAGTGAAATTTCTTGTTCTTTGGCATGATTACATTGAGGGTTTTTTTCTGTTAAAATAAGCTGCCTCATCTGTTTTATTGTTAAAGTTCACATTTTTAGTTATGAAAAAATAGTTTGGAACATAAAAGTATCAGAAGTGTTTAGCTTCTTGATGTCATCCATTTATCTTTTTCCTCCTTTCCAACATAGGAAGTGCATTTGCAACATGAGCTTATGCCAAAATCCAGCGACACCTATTGCACTGAAACCCAGTAGCTTTTCACCTATCAGACTCTCAGTATGAATAATTAGACCCATTATGTAATAGAAGCACAGAAGTTTGTGATGGAAAACTATATGTTATTGTGTTCATCCCCTGCCAATGCAGAATTGTTCTTTGTAGTAAATTTCTAGTCTTTGCACATTATTGTTTTGAATATGTCAATGGATAGGACTTTCACAATATATTTTAGGGGCAGCACAATTTCCCCTGATAATTCTCTATATTTTTTATCAAAAAGTCATCATCATAACTAGAAATAAAAATCAATGCAGGAATCAATAATGATATTAAAATAGTTATGAAGCCCTTAGAAGGACTATAAAAGCAGTCAAAATTTGAAATAAGAACTCCTGAACTAGATCAGAACAATTCCTATTAGTGAATTTATTAGAGGACCATACAATGTTGATAGAGATACATTTTTATCATAAGCACTTATTTTGTGCAGACTACCCCATTCTTTTGACAAGGAATGGGTAAGAAAACAAATGTTCCTTTGAGGACATTACTTGTTGTCCTTGTGTTCACTGAGGACCTGTAGAATGAGAGCCTAAAGGTGACAATCCAATTTTTCAGCTGCTTTTGCAGAGACTTCAAAAAAGGAGCATGATAGATATAGAGGGAATATTGTTGAAAACTCAGATAAATAAGATTTCTTTTGCTCTGAGACAGTAGAGAAGTTTAAAGTGATAAATGAAATAAAATACTAAAGAGGGATACTAGTAAAGGAGGAATTTTAATTTTAGATTTTTAATTTCATTTTCTATAAATGTAAAATATGCTTTCAAAAGCTTTTCAGTATTTCTGCAAGAAAGGAAATTAACAAGATGCCATTGATAGTTGTCACAAAAAGTTTGCAGGTAGGAGGAGGCTGATAAAAGACCTCTTGAATTCATTTACTTTACTTGGGTATTTTATTGCTCCGTCCTCTGTGGTTCTTTTTCGTGTCATTTATTTGTACTGTCAAGATATTACAATGTACCAACAGCAGTTAATTAATGGTTGCACAGGCACTGAATGAAATAAGATAATTGGGTGGCTGACTTTAACCACCTGCAGAAGAATACCTTCATAATCTGGAAAATAAAAACATGGATAATAGCTCATAACCTGCAAATTTTACTCAGGCAATTGTCCCACTGCAGACAGAAGATTGACATGATTAAGGCCTACGGGATCAGGTTTATTGCCATTTCTTTGCAGTCATCCCATTAAGTACATTTTAGTCACGCATTGAATTCTCCATGAAATTCTGTCAATGTATTTCTTGCAAAGCTCCTTTCAGGCAACCACAACATCATAATCATATAGTCAATATGCTGCCTCAAACCGCCTTGTTCATCTAGATTTTTTTTTTAGCTATGACCTCCCTTCAATTCTCTTTAACATCCTCCTGTATTCACCAGAACAGGAGACTGTGAAAACCACTAAAAATGTGGAGCCATGCTGTACCAATGAGACATAGCCCTAACAAAGGGAAAGCATGTAGCCCAACAGCTCTACATAGAACTCCACAAGGCATTCGGACCCAGGGAACCACCATGCCTCTTGGAGCTCTTCAGAAACTAACCATTGGTTCACACCTTAGGAAGGCCAGATAGCACTTGTGGTTGGAGCAAAGGGAGGAAATGCTAATGTCATTCTTCAGTTAGAAGAGAAGAGCACTCACAGGGCAATGGCCAATCAACTGACAGCCAGTATACACTCTGGCCATTTATTTTCATGTCCTAATAAAATGTAAGTTCCTGTTTCCTTTGAGTCATCATATTGTTGAAACAAGCTGCCATCCAAGGGTATGGCTAGACTGCAGGGGGTTTTCAGGATACCGTTCCACGAGGAAGAAGGTGGCTTCCAAAAGAGGGGTTTTTTTCCGAAATCTGGCCCTGTCTAGACTGGCCAAATTTTGGAAAAGCCTCTTCTGACAAAAGTATCGGAAAAAGATACGCAAAATGCAGAGCGCATTTTGTGTATCTTTTTCTGATAGATCCTCGCAGTCTAACGTACCCCAAGCCTCCTTAGAAATGTTATTTGTGCTGGTTGCCAACTCTGCAGCATGCTATCTACTATGTACATGGACAAAGAAACAGAAGTGGCATCCTAGATCAGGCCATTATTAACACATCTGCAACAGTAACCAGTATCAGGTGCTTCAGAGGAAAGCATAAGAAATACTATAATAGATTATTTTGAAATAATCGGTTCATAGATGGAGTTTCTTCTTACCTTCCCTCCAACAACTAGAGCCTGAAGTATGTAGGTTTATGCTCCTCCTAATTTTTAAAATTCCATTTTATGCAACTGTGAATATTCTCAATCTCACGCCATGGGAATGATCCACCATCCCACATGAAAGGGGTGTCTATGCTATTGCTGTCCTTTCTTTCCTAAACATTTTCTGCCAGGCTTGCTCTTTTGGGCTATGTTTACACTGCTGGGGTTTTTTCGGAAAAAGGTACGCAAATTGCGAACTGCAATTTACGCACCTTTCTCTGATTCTTTTTTTCGGAAGAAGCTTTTCTGACATTTGGCCGGTCTACACAGGGCCAAATGTCAGAAAAACTTCTTTCGGAAGAGCCCTTATTACTCATAAAATGAGGAATACAGGGCTTCCAAAAGAGTGCGTCTGCTCTTCTGGAAAAAAATTTAGGAAGAGCAGATGTGTTCCCTGGTGTAGACAGCCTGGGTGGTGTTGTCAATAGCTATACTAGCAAACACAGGGCAAAAGAATTGCAGTGACTGTTAGTCAACGAGGTCTAGAAGACATGGTCAAAGAGGTCTAGAAGACATGGTGGTTAAAATCCCAGTGGATTCCGAGTGGAATCACAGCCACCACTACACCTGTAGCACTTCCACCAGTGTTAAGCTTTAGCAAAGTAAGTCTGGTTTAAACAAGGTTCAAGACCATGCCCTGCTTAGTAGCAAGAACCAAGCACTTCACTTTGAGGGCTTTTATTTCCCATATCCATATGGACAAATTCTTCATTGCTGTGGATATTGTTTGTTTGCACTATGGAGACCATTTTGTGCCACAACATAAGACTCTTTTCAGTCTTCTTGAACACTGCCTTGTGCCCTATCATCTTCATGTTCTATCACATGCTTTTTACAGGCCAGGTATTCCTTACTCCTTATTTCTCATCTCACAATTTCTCTACTGGGATTAGCAACATTTTCTTTCCAAAACTCATTTGAATGTCTCAGTCTCTGCTCTATGGCTCTTTACAGTCTAATTTGGGTGTGGGGAAAATACAGCCTGTGGCCTGCTGAACCACTGCATCCTGCCCACCACCGTCCAGCAGCCCAGTGGGTGCCTCAGGAAGGCACCCTGCCTCTTGTGTCCCCGCACGCCACTTAAAGCAGCTGGCTGCAAGGGCCATGTGCTCTCTGTACACTGTGAGCCCCTAGGAAACCAGACAATGGGAGCTGCTTGGGACATGCTTGTGGTACAGCCAGCGTGCAAAGTACAGCCTCTCCCCGACTTACACACCAGTTATGGACCAAGCAATTGGTCCGTAACTCGGTTTGTTCGTAAGTCGGACCCCATAGAGTTACAGGCAACCGCGCTGTTTGTAAGCGCGGATCGGATTCGTAACTCGGGGTCCGCCATTTACGACAGCTTCGGTCATAAATGCGAACGGTCATAAGTCGACCGTTCGCAACTCGGGGACTGGCTGTACATACACACACACACTCCTGGGACATGTGGCACAGAGAAAGCACCATGGCCCCCACAGATGGCTGCTTTGAGTGTGGCAGGCAGAGAGCCTGTCTGATAGCCCTGTCGGGCTGCTGGCCAGGAGCTGCCTAGGTAAGCACCTCCCAGCCAGAATCTTCACCTGGCTCCCCAGCCCCTCTCTCCTCATATCCCCAGCACATCTCCTGTACCCCTGCCCCAGGTCACAACTTCCCGACTCTGCACCCATCCTCCAGGTCAAAATCTTCTCCTGCACCCATACCTATAATCATACCCCCGCCCAGACTTTGCACTCTCCTTCTCGCACCCCAATTCCCTGCCTCAGGTCACAACCCCCTCCGTCATCCAGACCATACTCCCTCCTGCACTCCAATCCTCTATCCCGAGCTTTCTTCTGCACTCAGCTTCCATATCATGGAAGTGTGCAGCCCTTGACCACTTACTAAATTCTTGGAGTGCCCCCCCCCATTAAAAATTATTGCCCATCTTGATCTATTGCTTGAAATTTTTCATCCTTCTTGTTTTGACAACATATTGCCAGTTCATTGTCATTCCTGGGCAAATCGGTTGTAATTATATAATGCGTATGATCATTCATTTCATTTGTAACTCCTGCTCAGTAATTGTATCTGAGCAGTGTTCTATGGGCAATGATGGCTTGAGGTTGCTTTCAGCTGCTCAGTTGAAATGGCCCTTAGTGCAGCTCTCTGACATCCCTAGGAAAGGGAGAAGTATGTCCGGGGGATGGAGGTGGAGAAGAGGGGAAGAGGGTCTTGTAGTATAGGGATTCTCCCACATCAGGCAAGTCTGATTTACACTGTCATTGCACTGCAAAGTAGCCAATTCCTGATTATTTCTCCTTTATTTTGTTATTTGCAGGACAACCAGCAATAAGAAAAGCCCCAATATCCTGCAGCAAACATACAGCCAAAATCATTGTGATAATTTAATACAAGTCACCTTTACTCATTAAATGGAACAAACCAAGTTGGTAAATAAGACACTGATATATGCAAAGCAGACACCAGCCACAGATGCAAATTCATGCAACTCATTTTGATTCATGAGTGGCATAGAGCAGCCTGATGTAATTGGCTGATAAGACTGTCACTGCTCCTGTTTACTACCTGGGATTCCAAAGGAGAATGATGGGAAAGCCATTCCAAGGCATTAATGACAACTGAGTGAAATGTGCCAACAAGGGCTAATAATATACCTGCATGATACAGATCATTAAGCAGCTCGCTAAAAACGATTCTTGAATAACAGAAACAAATGAAAATGACATTTATGGTCAAATACCTTGTCTTATTAAGCTGTGTTAAACACTTTTCAGAATAATTAATGCCCACTGAAAGTGATCATTCAAATATTTAAGCAATTGTCCTGTCTGCTTTTTCCTTGTTAGTAATTATTTAAGTCAGCACCGAGAGACAGTGAGGTGGTAATAAGCACAACAATACCCAAGAAAATGCTTTCTGCTGCAATTGTGAAAAATCTAATGGTCTCCAGCAACAATCACAAAAAGACTTACCATTAACTGGCGCCACTGGGATATTAATCCAGCTATATAAATAAAGTGCGGTTTTGTGCTAAGGACAGGAATATATAGACAATATAGCCATATCAAACCTGTAGCAGGAAATGAGAATTATGTGCAGTGTATGCTCCTTCCTGACATTTTCCTCTTGTACCAGAAAGGGGGATGTAGATTCTCCAATTTGTTGTAATAGACTTTATAGGGGGGAAAAAACTGTTTGCAATTGTTTCCATTTTCCTTAAGTGGAGGCATAACCAAAATCTGCCAGATGCAGTGGGGAAAATACCATTTCCACAGATTTGTGAGCTTCATGTTGGGCTTCAGGAGGCAGAAACTCTGAGGGGCTGCTTTCCGTGATTCCTGAAACCCTAACTAGTGATGTATAATACTTACTTAAATATGTGTGTCAAAGTCTGTGCTATTTGTACCAGCCTTTATTTGCTTGGTTCTCCATGATTGCCCCTGCCTGCTAGTTTCCTTTATGGGTGGGACAACCTGGACAACTATGATTGGCTCTGAAATTTAGGTTAGGAACACCTGCAGACCCCACCAACTTCAACTGAGCTTTAGGATCAGGTCCAAAGAGTGCAAGCCTACTATGGAATCATGGAATTCCCATTATAATACTGGGAGTCCTGCATGGGGAACAATGTGCCATAAAGGATCTTTAGGAAGTCAGGTTAACAAAAGCCAATGCCACAAACCAAGGGCAGACCCTCTAATTAAAATAAATTATGTTGTTTCTCTGGCATTATAAATGCATCACTGCAATTACTATGTTTAATGTATATCTAAAATACATTTTAGATTACTCTGTGAATAAAAGTGTGTATAGTGATTAATATTCTACTTTTTATTGCAATGGACAAGATTTATAAAACAAATGTATGGCTAACTAAATGCCCAATTTAAATAGTTCCAGTGCTGTAATTTAATGTCAAGCTTTTTCAAACATTGCTTTAAAAATAAGGACTCTTAATTATTTGTATTATGAGAAATAATGAGAAAATCCACTTTTATTAAGAAAGTCTATATTTCATTCCAAACTAAATCAGTTCAGATAATATAATGGGACCCTGTGCCTTTAAACAAAATGGTAATTTATGGTCCTTTTAAAATTCAGTTCACTGACTTATTTGTCATTAAAATAACTTGAAAATGAGAATGGTGTATGTCTCTGAATTAATTCCCAAGTAGGAACAAAGGTTGTATCCCCCCATGAAAATCATTTGTGCAAGTTTATATATTGTGAGTGAAGGACTGAGCCCACTGTGCACATTTCTCTCTTAAAAATTGGAGAGCAAATTCAAATCTGTTTTACAGTGCAGATTAACACATAACCATGCAGCTATGCAGGATAGCACAATTTACTAACCTTCCATGTTACCCATTCACAGAGCTATTTAAAGCAATCTGTAAAGTGAAAGGTGTTGTAATTGACTTACATCTTGTTCTACTCTTCTTTTGCAATGTCACCTACTTAACTTGGTTTAGTTCAAGTGCATCTTTATCATTCTATTCAAATCCAGTTGCTTTGCTTTTTTCCCTTGGCTTGCTTCTTTTTTGCTACTGTCAGTCTGGTTGTAGAGTCTCTTGGGTAAAGACCGGCTGTTAATATGCAGAGCATCTCGCTTTGTAATCAGTAGTTCTGAAAGGTTGTTACTAATGTTCTCTGAGGACTACTACAAATCATGAATAAGTAGAAGCCCTACACCATTTCAAGTTAGCTCTGCACCCTGGATATTAGATCATCTTTTATTCTCTGCTCTTTGTACATAGGCTCATATGCCAATGACAAAATAAAAATCCTGGTCATATAGATGTCATTTAACTAAAAATGATAACACTGAACTATCTTCCAATTTGATTCAAGCGGGCCTGTCTTGTTTTTAATGTTGTGTTCAAATCACTGCATACCATGAAAAAGTGAAGCCATCTTGCTTATCTACATGTTCCCCTTAGGGACACATTTCATTAAAAAGCCCTTCTGGTGCAGTACATGCTTCCACTCTGCCTCCAAGGAGATGTAAAAACAATTTGACACTGTAGCTTCTGCAGTGTCTCACAAATAAGTGCCATGATGCTTAATATTATTTAAAAGATCCTTATATGGAAGCAAAACCCTTTAAAATTCCTCTAAGTACGTTATAAATTATTAATTAGACTGTTACGCTTATGCCCGCAAAGGGAACATAAAACAAGACAAAAAGTACATTGAAAGGTGAAATTCCAAATGGTCCTGTTAGGAAAAGGCGTAACAAAAAAGTTTAAACAATCACCTGGATTAGTGCTTATAATAAAACTTGTCTGTGTCATAGAATTATTTTACATATTAACTCATTTAAATCATGTTGATTCCAAAGGACCAGAGACAGTAAAAATATAGGCACTGTAATAAAATCACAGCTAGGCATAGACCAGATCTGATACAGTAGATTAAATTACAAAAAGGGGGAGGGGAGACATGGCATTTAGAGCAAGCATTGTCATAACACCATAAAATGTGTTATCTGTGCACTGTTAAAAATAGCTTAATGCACAGATCTATTCAATTTATGTTCTAATGCAACCCAGCATCTCTCTCAGAGCTTTATCACAAGCCTATATTGGTTAAAAGTGGTTGGCTAAATGTCTCACGTTGCTGATGGTATTCCCATGTCATATTTCACTTTACAAATTTGCAAAGAGAGTACTGCTGATAAATTCTAGATATTTTAGACACAAGAAAACACACTTGAGAGGCAGAAGATAGATTGTTAGCTAGGAAAGGCCAAGAGGGTAACTCCACTCATAATAGAAATACTGCAAGTAGCCTATAATCAGAGGTGAAAGTAAGGGGGTGCGCCCCGGAGCGCAGCTCTGACAAGAACTGGCTGAGCTGCGGCAAAAGCCAGCAGGGAGCTATTTAAAATGCTGGCAGGAACCCAGGTTGCGATAAATTTCTTACAGGTACTGTCCTAAGTTCCTTTCACCCCTTCCTATAATTGCACTGTGATTAAAGAAAATAATGCATATCATCATGTTTCCAGTCAAAAGAGTTCAAAACCAATCACATTGGCATTAGTGTTTGCAACATTTCTTTGTAGCATGCATCTAACAAACTAGCAATAAAGTCTGTATTTTTAGAAATAAAACATTTGTGTGTCAACTATGAAACTCAGTAGCTTTTTCCCCACTTCAGCTTTCTTATGGTTTTTCTAAAATAAATTACTGAAAGTGGAAGAACACCTAAGATGTATTTTTATGGCCACACCAATGTTCACGAAAATGAAATAGTGCATTTTTATGATACAATTCACTAGAAAATCACTGTTAGTGAATTTAGGACTCTTCGAAAGTAATGGATTGATAGCATGACAGACTGAAAAAGGTACATCAGAGACAGCAATTGTAGCAAATTTCTTATACTAACCAACCAATTATCTTGTATCCCAAAATCATCACTCATAAAGGGTAAAAAAAGTAGTTTAAAAATACAAGAGAACACTAGAAAATGCACTAAAGAGGACTGTGATGGTGAGCAACTCACCACTGTTGCACCTTCTGCTGGCTGTTACCAGGATGCACCCGGCAGAAGGCAGCCACATGCTGTGTCCCCTCCAGCCTCTCATTACTTTTCCCTGGGCCCTTGTCCATGGCCTCAGCATCATTTTTGCCCTTGCTCCAGGGCTTCAGCCTGCTAGTTTTGGCAGTTAGCCAGGCGCTCTCCCTAGTGTCCCTGGTCCCTGCTAGCACTACTGCTCTGTCCTGGTCCCTGCTAGTACAACTACTACTGTGCTGGCACTCCTTTCTTCTGCTAGAAGCCTGATTGTCCCTCCTTCAGCTCTAGGCAGCTACTGAACTTGTACTGCTCTGCAGTTCTTCTTTGTGGAACTGCCCTACCCTGATTGGCTGCTCAATGGAACCCAGCGTGGGGCAGGTGCCCCATCACAAGGACAATTCTGCTTGGGTAGACTGAATAACCTAATATGTGTCTTTTCTCTCTCTCATTTTTAATCATTCTTCGGGATGAGTTCAGCCCTTATAAGAGCTGATTAGAAAATGGAGGAAATACATATGCTTTCTTCCTGTTTTTATTATAATTTCCCAACCTATTCTAGTCTCTATTTTCATCCAGTCCATGGCCTCTGCTAATTCAATGTTTCCCTTACTTCACAGACATGCTTAGCTTTGTGCCCAGAACTCAGTCTCTGTGCCAAAGTGAGTCATATCCATTCACTTTGTGCTGGGACTCCTACCCTGAACTTCCAGCATCACCCCTGAAGAAGCAGGTTGTGCCCACGAAAGCTCATGAAGAACCACTCATTATTTAAATATTATTTAAGTTACAGACTAACACTGCTACCCTTCTGAGGCCATGTCTATACTAGGAAACTATTTCTAAATTAGTGTATTCGACATAAAAACTTCCTATTTAACAAATTCAAACTAGCGTGTCCTTACTACATGGAAGCATCAAAATCAGTCCAAATAGTGGATGCGCTACTTCAGACTTAGAATCCCCAGCAAGCACTCTGGGGAGCTGTGGGAGACCTCCTGGAGGCCAATTAGTTAGAATTAGCAGCATGGTTGTGTCCACACTAGTGATCATTTTGAAATGACTATTTTGGAATTAGTGTTACTCCTTGGGCAAAGAAAGAGTCCAGAGTTAGAATTCTGTGTCCTGTAATTTTGAAATAATGGGCTTGGTACTTTGGACACTGCTTCTAAATTTGACCGGGGGGGGGAGGGGGGAGAGAAGGGGGTGGTATTTTGGAGTAAGTTCTTAGCATAGACCAGGGCTGAGGCTTGACTACAAGGGTGAAAGGCACTCATCAGACAAGCAGTCATGCAAAAAGCAAGGCACAAGCAGCTGGGCTTTGAGTGCCACAAAAAGTGGTGAGGTCTGGCAGCAGTCTCAATACACCTATGCCTAGCCATTGCAATTTTTTTGTAGGCATCACAGCAGACTTGAATCTTATATGCCATCTAGTTAGGTCCTGATCCAGAAAAGTACTGAAGCTCATACTTAACTTTGAAAACAATAGGCTAGTCATGTGGTTAAAGTTAACTATGTGCTTTAATACTCTAGGTTAAGGGTTTGAGCCCCCACCCACCCTGGGGAAACCCACCACTAGCTTCCTGAGGGATACAGCTGGCACCCTTGGAAGGATAAGGAAGCCCCTAAAGGTAGGGAGATTGGGGGGCTCCTCCAGTGGCACAATAGATAAGGTACCTGACTACCTCAGCTACCACCAGCTTCCTGAGGGATGGAGCTGACACCATTGAAACATTTGCAAGATAAGGGAGCCCCTGAAGTTAGAGAAGTGGGATGGGTCCTCCAGTGGTGTAATGGATAAGGCATCTGCCTCCTGAGCCTAGGGTTGAAGGCTGGAGTCCCACCCCCCTGGGCAGCAGCAACCACCACCACCACCACCCAGAGGGATGAAGGTGGGAAGGATAAGGGGGCCCATGAAGGTAGGCTCCTCTAGAAGCACAATGGGGTTGAGGGCTAGGGAAGCTACCTCTGCTACCCTGAGGGTACAACACTCAGTACCTTCCAGGGGTCAGCCCTTATGACTTCTTGTTCTGTGCAGCTTTATGGGGGATCTTGTTCAAGTTATATTCAGTCAAAACTTCCATTTTTACTTCAGTAAAAGTTTTGAGTGAGTACAGACTTCAGGATTTAGCCCTGGTGAAAATATTTTCCTTTTGGAACTTACAAATTAAAAAAAAACTTCCAGTAGAATAGGTCAAATGGAAACATTCTTGGTCAACTAGAAAGTACATAACATTTTAATGTGGTTACGTCTTATAATTAAATACCTATCCACACAGTAACACATTATTTTTTAAGACTTTACATTAGAGGTTCTTACATTCTAATATACTCCCTTTTAAAATATCATGGGAAGACTCAGTCAGTGTCTGCAGCAAGAAGGTTCATAAAGATAAGTAGTCATGGTAAACTGTACATTTGTATTAATATTTCTTAAGTAGTTTACTAGTCACATTAGAACTGATTCAATTTACTTTGAAGGCTATTAATATCTGAGCAGTTAATGGATATTATCTTATGCCCTTAACCTAATATCTGCTCTAATATGGGAAAAACACATTAAAAGGACGAAATATTTAATATATATATAAATAATTCAGCCTCTGTACCACATAGCTAAATCTTAGGTTTCTACTGTATGGAGAAACAAGTGTGTCAAAGTGGGCGGAGTTGTGTGTGCTGATTTGATGGTGTGAACGACCAGAATGGTCAGCTAGAGATTTGACCCAATGAAATTCAGCCTACTATTAAAAACAGACTCCAAATCTGGCTCTGAGTAAAATATTAACATATGGTCAGGCTTTGCCCTTTGCTGTGCTATCCCTCTGCAAGGACACAGCAGGGTCTGAGCCTCCTTAGAGGTGGAATGTGTGCCAGCCAGGAGAGGAGTTGTGGCAATGCAAGGCGCTCACAACCCCTTCTCTGCCAAGCTTTACATCTGGCTTTGTAATCCCCAAAGTGCTTTCTGCTGGCTGTGCAGGAGAGTACAAGTCGTCAGAAGAATAGGGAGAGGCACAGATCATCACATCTCCCTTGAGCTTTCATCACTGGTGTTTTCCAGCATCAACAGTTTCAAATTATCTTCCAGTAGCAGAGCCCCCTACAGGGTGGTCAGCTTCTCTTGACCAGCACTGCGTGTGGAAACTATACCTCTTTCAAGCTTGCAAAAGGAAATCTGATATATGTACCCCAAAAAAAAAAAAAAAAAGGATGAAGTTGTGATTAAGAGAAATAATGGATCTGGGTTAAATTCCTAGCTCTGCCACCAACCTCCTGCATAGCCTTGGGCAAATCATTTATGACCAAACTGTGCCATCTTTACTTACATTAAGTAGCATGCTTTAAGTAACTCTCACAGAACTGAGAATAAGGGACTACTACTCAGCATTAGTAAGGGCAGCAGAAATTGGTCTTCACTCTCTATTTTGCTCAGATCACCATCTGTAAAATGTGGACAATAATATTTCATTATCCCAATTTTTCCAAGCTCGTCTATTTGGGTTAGAAAAGGGATGATCTCTTAATATGTGCACACAGTATCTGTTACAACAGAGCTTTGCTTTCAACAGGGGGACCGCAGGCACCACCATAAGATAAATAATAGCCAGAATTAATGAAATTATAGAAATGTTCAGAAAAATCAATGCCCAAGCATAGCTGATGCAGAACATGAACCCTATCCAGAAAATCCATAGTCTAATTTCTAACCGGAGTATGTAAACATAGCAAACACTTCCATTTCTAAGCAAAAACAATGCACAGCCAAAAAACAGCAGAATGTATGGAATTTGGGACTGCAATGATATACATCATCATGACGCTGCAAGGACTACATTAAGTATTCACATACACACAAAGAAATGTATGTCAAAAGACAATATATTCCTTGGAGAATTTTAGACGCTCACTAGTTTTCTTAATGCCCGACTGATTACCATTGTCCTGAATGTAAGTGGTTATAAAACATTTGGGCTCCTCATTGTCTGCATTAGAAAAAGGAAAAGAGCAGGAAATCTTGCGAGAAAGATTGAATCCCAGGGCAACTGTTGGTTAAAACATAAATATTTCTTTTATTAGAAAGAATGGCTGGTGGCTGGTGTGCAGAAATGTTTGTTTTGCTAAGTGGTCCAAAAATCTCAAGCTTTTGTTCTTGATTTTTCAAAAATAAAAGCCAGCTACAAGCTGATATTTTTCAAATCAGATAGTACAGCACCTTAAGTGTTCAAAATTTACATGGCTAGCTACACATACCTCACGGTCAATCAGTCTGGTGGGAAAAAGCAACAGGCTTTATTTTATTCACAAACAGTTCAACATGAAGAGCAACGACACAGAGAATGGCCCTGTACACATTCATATGAAAAAAATGATAATAAAAATTGGTATTGGGCCAGATCCTTAGCTGTAGTAAATCAACTAGCTTCATCAACAGAGTTCTGCTCCGCAGAGTCATCCACCTCGCTGATGTCGATGTGGTCTTCGAGGGGTTTGGCGCCCTGGGCTTCCCCAACTGTGGGGGGCCATTGATGGAACACACATCCCTATCTGTGCCCCAGGTCACCAGGCCTCCATGTTTATAAACTGGAAGGGATACTTCTCCATCATCCTGCAGGCCATGACTGACCACCAGGGCCATTTTCTGGACATTAGCGTTGGCTGGTCAGGCAAAGCACACGACACACGCATGTACCGCAACTTCTCCGTGTGCCAGAGGCTGCACGCTGGAACCTTCTTTCCCGACTATTTCGAAGAAAGGCGTTCTTGACCACAAACAGGGCTTTTTCAAAAGAGAGCGTTCAGATTGCCTGGGTGCTCTTTTTCGAAAAAGTGGCTCTCTTTTTCGAAACCTTTGTGGCTGTCTAGATGATCTCTTTCGAAAGAGGCTTGTAGTCTAGCTGTACCCTTAGTGATAACAGCAAAAATAATTTTGTTGGAAATTTTCTGACTATTTGTAGTTCTAACAAACTGAAAAAACTTGGATCACTAAATGCAGAATATACAAGAGCACTGTGGCGGGAGCTTAGGTAAAGAGTGAGAAGATAAAATGTCACTATTTACACAAGTACAAACTACATGTATCCAATATTCCCTTTCATCTTTTTTGTCTATGTGTGGATTTTTTTCCATCCATATGTAGAATACATTTGTATGTGCACTGAGGTATGTGAAAATGTGCACCACCAGTAGTAACATAAAAAACTCAGCTGTGGGTGCTCTGCTAATCAGCTGGGTGGCATTTGAATCTCTCCTGAGCAACTGCACAAGTGCACAGCTTCTAGTGAACACTGGATGCATTACACTATTTTGATTTGTGCCACACAAATTTGGGGTTCAGCTCGGGCGCTATCAGTTGTGGCAACAGAACTAGAGGATTTCAGGGGAGAGAGTCCAGGAAGATTTAGGATTGAGATAGGGTTTCCTGTTACCATGATGAGAGAGGGAGTAAGCAAGTAAGAGGCATAAAGGAAGGGATAGTAAAGAGAGAGAGATCCCAGAATGAAAGGAGGAAATGGGATAGAACATTGGGTGACAGCACATTTACCTAGCACAGGAAAGTACCTAGCCATCTCTGCCTCTTCCTATGCCTCCTGCGTAGTCTCAAAACCTTGTGCCTGTATTATTGCTAGTTCAGTAATTAAACCCATTCTTAACCAGGCAACTCTGTATACTAGATGTTTTCGCACAGTAGGACAAGTAACTACTGCAGGCTAGTTTTAGAATAGAAATAATGGAAACTTATACCTATATTAGTGGAAGCATTACATTTGATGCTAAAAGTGGATTGCATTTGCTATGGAAATGTTATCTTGTGTGTGCCAAATATATTCTGTAATGAATTCTAAAATTATTGCCAAAAATATAAGGAAAACATCCCCAAAGTAAATGTCATACAGTAATTCTCTTCACATCCTGAATATTTTTCTTTTACTTAGTTCAAACCTTTGTGACCCGATTATGTGTTGCTTTATAATTGGCAGCAATCTGATCACCATTCATCTCCTCTCATAAAATCCTCACCTGAATCACTGATGGAGCATCCCAAAATGATTAAGGTATTAAGCTTAAAAGGCAAACACTTGATTTCCATCACTAATTCATATTTGTGGTCTGTGCTTTTCTATATATCACAGCAGTGAGAGCAGAAAATAGTTTTAAGTAGTGTTTCACCAGAAGGATAGAAACCTCTTGTTTACCTCCTTGTGTCATTCAGTTTTATCCTGTCTTAAAGCCTTATGATGCTTCTTCAAAACCATTAGGAAAATACAGTCTATCTCCTTTCATTTGAATATCCTTCATATGAAGTACACTCTGGAGGAAGAAATTAATGATTACAGTAACAACACTGACACTCAACACACCAGTAATGTAAGCAATGAAGGTCATTTTACAAGCAGCTACTATAAGCAAAAATATAAGGCACCACACACAATCCACTTTTATCTCCCTATCAGGTTATTACAGAGGGCGAATCCGATATTTGACATCTTTACCAGGCCTATTATTGTCATGTTTTAAAGTGAATTCATTACAGGTGAAAAACTGTTGGCTTGGTGATGCTGAACCCTGAAGGGGTTGCAATTCAAAGGTGTTGAGTACAGGTACCTTTCTGGCCTGGGACTCTCCAGACCATGGATGTTGCTGGACCAGAGAGCTCCTGGCTCAAACAGCCCCTGAGGTTAGGAGCAGGGGCTAGCTGGAGTCTGGCAGCCGGGAGCCTGGCTGGGGGGTCAGAAGTGGATCTGAAGCCCTGCTGGGGGGAAGCGGGGTGGAAACAGAGCCAGTCTCATGGCCAGCAGGCAGTTGCCAAGAACCCTGCTGGGGATGGGGGGCAGGAATGGAGCCAGAGCCCAGTTGAGGGGACTGGGAGTAAAGCTGGATAGGAATGGAGTTGGAGCCCAGCCAGGGGGCTGAGAGCAGAGCTAGTCCCACAGCCAGGGGTGGTGACCCAGAGCCCTGCCGGGTGCCCGGGAGTGGAGCCAGAGCCCAGTTGCGGGGGAGGGGCTGGGAGTGGAGCTGGTCCCGCGACTGGAGCAGGGAGCCCAGCCAGGACCAACAATGGAGCCCAACGGTTGGGGATGGCAGCCGTGAGGGGCGCCTGTCTGAGAGGCTCGTAGCCCCTGGGAAGAGCCCAAGGGTTGGAAGCAGAGGGGCCAGAACTGACCATCCCTGGTCCGGCAAACTCCCTTGTTCGGGACAGGTTAGGTCCTCAGGGTGCCAGACCAGGAAGGTCCAATCTGTACTTATGGATCCTATTGACTTCAGCAGAAGTTTGTGTGTGTGCATGTTCAGGGTATTCTGATCAGTGCAACTGTCACAGGGCCTGTGTTCCCTGAAGGGATGTTAAGCAAAGTTGGGACACCAGAAAAATGGGAAACACTGGGAGTTAGGCTGGAATCAGTTCAACCACATGCACAGGGCAGTGCAAAGGTTTAATAGAGCTCCTCTTCTTCAGCTTAGCCTACATTCAGCTTCACTCTTTGTGACTGAAGCATGGGTCAGCATCTGAGCTGCGAGGTCTCTGAAATGCAGCAGCTAGCTGCGTGAGCCACAGAACTCTATCTGAAGCCTCCTAGAGTCTTGGATTTTGCAGACACAAACCTAGCCTAGTGAAGGGAGCCAATGGAGGAAGGAGTTTGAACAGTACACAGAGCGGAGGGATGTGTATCACCCTGAAACTCCCCAACTTTCCAAGCCTCACAGCAGTCCTAGAATTCCTTGGAAACTATTGCTCCCCAAAGCAGAAAGAAACTGGAGCTGGAGACCAATCTGAAGTGGAGGAGAGAGATCCCTACGTTACAACCTTAGGCACATTGGCGGTTACACACAATTTTGGGGGCTTGACAGATTCCCTAATTTGGGACAGGATAATCTGCAGCAACAGAATTACCACCTGCAAGGCAATTTCACATTAGACAGATGCTTAGACATGGGACATGTGGGTGGAATGGAGTTTAATAAAGTTCCACTTGTTCAACTTAATCAACATTTAGCTTCATTCTTTGCTAATGAAATGGTCAACATTTATGAAAATCAATCCTCCATTTCTATACAGAAGAGATATGGTAGTATCAGTGGCTGTATAAGTTTTTATTGTATTCTTCTTACAATATACCTCTGTATATCTTATGCCCAAAGCCAGGTATGCCCAAGGCCAAATTCTGATCTAATTTACTATAATGTAAAGGGAGAAGCTGGCCCCTATCTTACAGAATGTTGGCAGTGCTGATTCTGGGAATTCAAGACCATTGAAGAGAGTACCCTAAAAAATTTTGAATCAATAATTAAAAATACAATATTAGCATACCATGATGAGCATTGAGTTTTAAACTTCCCAGAAAATTTCTCTGTTACTAAAAATGTATTGCCCATATAGTTAGATTGCTGTATAGTTAGTGTGTGTATTCATGAATTGCAGGAAAAACGTAAGTGAACACCATCATATCTAGTACAGCAGTTTATTACTACGCTGAACTTTTTATTAGAAGCATAGCCGCTTGGCAAAGAATTGATTGCATGTTAAAGACATCAAGACTACGTCTACACTACAGGTTTTGCTGGAAGAGGCAATGCAAATGAAGCACTGATTAGCATTTTCTTGCGCTTCATTTGAATAATCTCTTCCGATCCGTTTTTGTGCAAGAGGTTTTTGCGCAAAAGCAAGCAGTGTGGATGTTTCCTTTTTGCGCAAAAAAACCCTTTTGTGCAAAATCCTTATACCTCCTTTTTTGAAGCATGAGGATCTTGTGCAAAAAGGAAATGTCCACACTGCTTGTTTCTGCGCAAAAACCCCTTCCGCAAAAACGGATCAGAAGAGATTATGCAAATGAAGCATGAGAAAATGCTATTGAGCACTTCATTTGCATTGCCTCTTCCAGCAAAACCCGTAGTGTAGACATAGCCTCAAGAGTTGGACATGCACTGTTAGCTATGGATAATTATTATGATGTTTCAAACAAAGCAAAAGTTTGTTATTTGTTGTTTACCTTTTTCTGTAACCAACATTATCCACACCGAGGGGATGTATGGTCTCATGAATAGTCTACAAATAATATTAAAGACTATACTTCTTCCAGATTATTTTATCAGTTGTTTAAATATTGAAATACATCTAATAAATACTGAAATGATTCTGGCAGTTTCAAGCAGTTTAGCCACACTTAATGCAGTTCTTCAAATCGACATCCTCACTTATGGTCATTCTATATTATATCAATGGTCCAGATCCAACAAATCATTGAAATACATTTTTAACATTGAGCATGTGATTGGCTCCATGACTCAAGGGGCTCTTGCCACTGAAATTCTTGCAAGACATTACTGCACTCCAAGATCAAGAGATGATAGAGGTCCTTCCTGAGCCACAATACCCTGAATGTCTCACTCCCGGAATGGTGCAGCAATGTGCTGTCTCATGCTAAGGGTAGCACACAGTCTAGCCCAAGGTGTTTTTATGCATCCACAGGATGACAGTAGGGTACAGTTGCCATTTTGTTGTTGTTACATGTACAAAGGCTGAGATGATTTTTAAAGGTGTTTACCTCAGGATATCAGGTATTTTTAATGGTTCTATTTATTTAGGAATGCAAATCAGCAATATTAACTTCAAGTTAACTCTTTTTTCTGATATTACAAAGGATGAAGCATCTAATATTTACATGGCTTTGGTGTATGAAAAGCTATCATGGGAAGCTATTCAATTTGAATGTAGTTACTTTTTCTCCCCAAGACAGGAATTTTGAAAGCAGTACTCTGAAATCAGAAAGGCTGCATCTACACTGCACTCATAGGTCGAAATAAGATACGCAATTTAAGCTACACAAATTGCGTATCTTATTTTGATCTAATTTCACAATAAAGCGCTATTCCAAAATCTATTTCGAAATAATGGGTGCATTTAAAGATGCGGAATACCTATTTCAGGATACTTCTGGTATCCCAAAATAGTGCCACTGTCTAGATGTAGCCGAAGAGAGCTATGGTAATAGGAGGGAAATGGAACTACAAGTTAAACCTCTCTGGCCTGGGACACTCTAGTCCAGCAACATCGATGGTCCTTCCTGCTGTACCACAGATGTTGCTAGACCAGATGGACCAGACAGCCTGGCAGATGGGTGTTGGTTAGCAGAGGGGCCAGCAGTCAGGAGCCCAGCTGGGGCCAGGACACAAGCCAGTTCAGCTGCTGGGAGTGCAGCCAGAAGTGGAGCTGGTCTGGTGGCAGGAGGCCAGCAGCCAGAAGCCAGCTAGGACCAGGAGTGCCTGGGAGATCCCAGAAGTTGGCAGCGGAGGGGCCAGAATTGACCTCCCCTGGTTCTGCAAACTTACTCATTTGGACCAGTCAGGTCTTGGGCATGCAGGACCAGGAAGGTCCAACCTGTATTTGTGCAGTAAGTTACCATAAGGTGGACAGAATCCAGTCCAAATTAAAAATCTGGGAAACATGAGAAAACTCTGGAAGGGCAATTGCCCCCCCTTGTCCTAATGAGCAAGATATACAATTAATTATTCTTTAGCTTGAGCTTCCTGCATCACTGGTTACTGCATGTGATGGGGAGAGGAATCCCTGTGGGATTGCTTCCTGCTTTCTACAAAGCTGAATGAGGAGTAAAATGGGCAGAACCTCCAATCATCCACTGTCATCCCCTGTGCATCAGCAAACAGGACATTTGTAGCAGTGGCGAATTCTCACTATTCTGGGATAGCGGTTGGGGAGGGAAGTAAAGCTAGTGACTCAAGAGTGACAATTAATTCACTGGCATGCAGCAGGGCTACAGCAGCTGTATGCTGCCCCTTACTCAGGACAACATATGATGATACAACTTAGTCCTTAAAAAGTCCCCTTTTCTAGCGATCCCATCCACAATTCAACAAACAAGCAAAAAGAGAAAAAGACAAACAAATTATATGAAAACATCAAGAAAGAAAAAGAAAAAGAAAAAAAGAGAAAAAGAGGAAAAGAGAAAGAAAGAGGGAAAAAAGGGGCAGTAGCTCGTAATAGTTCCTCTTGGGCAGAAGAGGGGGGAGGAAAGAAAGGATGAAGTACAATACATCAAAAGTCCTGTGTTTCCAGTCTCTGAACTACTAAGCAGCACAGTGATGAAAACCACCAAGTCACACAGCTGCTCCACTGAATGTTGTATGAGAGAGGATCTTTGTTTACCTGCTATATATAAAGTCCTAAGGAGATGTTGTTAGCTTTCTCTGGTATCTATCTGATTTGAGAGGAGTTGTTTTTTCTCCTTTTTATTTTTTGTTATATCCTTCCAGGGGCACTGCATGTTTCGGAATGAAAAAAGATCTAACATGAAATAGATCTTTTTATAACCTTATAAAAACCTTGAATAAAATAACTTTAAGAAAAAAACTTCTGAATAATTAAAATGTATGACAGAACTGGAAGGGATTTCAGTCCACCTCCCTTTGGCAAATTTCCTTGTTTTTAATACTGGTCATGAGGTGACCTTCTCAAAGAATATAAATGTTCTGTGATTAATTGGGTTGTTCCATCCCTTGTATTAAAGGGAACTTCTTCATGGATATCCATAGTTCTCTTAGATGAATTCAAATATATAATCTGAATACTACTTATACATTCAGTAGGCATATATGACTACTTCATTCACACCTACTTTATGTTTAGGAATTGTTTATTTATATTTAGTATATTCATAAGCATATTTAACAATATATCATTCATTAGTTATTGACAAATTTCTTATTAAGTTCATAAACTACAAATTGAAAGAAAAGGTCTATAATTCATTTGTTGCACATCTTCAAACAAGCGCAAGTATTGAATGCATGCAGTTTGTCCATGGTTTTGTGGAAATGCAACTGATATTAGGTTTCTCAATAGGAAGAATTTGTTCCCCTTTTTTTTTATTCCCAGCTGATTCTGAGAAGATCTGCTCAAGACATTTCTATAAAAACTTTGTCTTTTAAATGAAAAAATGGGTTTTCCACTAAACACAATTGTAAAAATGTGTCTCTTCCATGCAAATTCATTATTTTTTATTTAAAAAACTCCCTAATATTTCAAGCTGGAAATACTGAAATGATGCCTCATGGGATTGTACTTCACTGGCAACATGTCCCCATTGTCCAAAAGGAGGCTGTGCCTGACCAGGAAGTCTGGCATAGCTTGACCCACACAGAGAATGGGAGCATGAGGCACTCAAACTAAAACTCCTATGAGCCACTGAGGCAGTATTTCCAAAATCAACTGTTTTGATTTTCATCTGATTTTTTTGATAGCTGAATTTCTACTGAAAAATTATTTTGGCAGATATTTTTTTAAACCAGACATGCTTCTGAGGCACTGCATAGAGTAAGATTTAAGGTATGATCAGCTCCTGAATTTAAAAGTATGTTCAGTTTGTATTACCTAGTTTAGTCTAAATAGCATCTCTATAACTAATTAAGACAAGATAAACTGTATTTTGAAAATGATTACTAACTGAGTTAAAGCCTAGAGCAGGAAGCTAACGTTTCAACTCAACCAGCTGAGTGTGTGCTAAAGTACAACTCGCCCTGTATTGGTTAGAGTTTAGAAAGTATTAGAGGGATCAAACCAGCCAATGTGATATGAACACAGTTTTAAATCTTTGGGGATAGGGTTGCCAGATGGTTTCAGAAAAAAACCCAGGAAGCAAAAACCCAGTGTGGCCCCTTTCAAAAATGCGTGCTGAGGCTTTTTGGCCCTAACAGGCTGCTGGCAGCTGCCCAACATCTTGCCTCCCTGCGCAGGTCTGGACAGCTCCCCTGCAGAACTCAGGAAGTACTAGGTTTGCCAGGCTGCCTCCCTATTGAGCCGGACAGCCTGGGATTTTCTCCTCCTGGCCGGAAAAAAATCAGAAAGTACTGGACATTTTAAGTGTCTAGTGTTTTCTGCATTTTTTTACCGGACAGGAGGTGAAAATACCAAACTGTTTGGTTCAATCCCGGACACCTGGCAACCCTATTTGGGGAAGAAGGGCCTGACTTAACCAGGCGGAGGTAGCAGCTAGGAATGGTTTTCTTTCAGGAATGTACCTCACTACCATGACTGGTAGCACTGTTGCATTAGTATTGGATTCCTGCAGTGCACTTTTATATAGGTTACACATTAAAGACCATTTAGAAATTGGTGTAGAATCAAAAGCCCATTTGCATAGCTGGTGTATATCATCTGCACAGGCATCCATTTTATTTCCAAGTGAAATGTAAAGGGTTGGCTTAAATAGACTGATGCCAGGTTACCTTAGATATCAGTCCTTTCCCCTGTGACACTACAATGTACCTGAGGAATTCAAGCTAACATGCCCGTTTGAATAGACTGAAGCTGGAGAAAGGCAGTTCTCTAGAGTTCCTAATTTTCCTCCCAGGGGTTTCCTGAGTAAGGCAACAGAAGTCTTTTTTAAATTCATGATATAGAAGTGACACTTGTTTAGCAAAGATGCCTAGAGCATTAACTTTTAAAGTGCCTTCCAGAATACTATCATGCTTAGAGTCATCTAAAATATTCTGTACTGCTTTGTTCTAGGTCATTTGAGAATCAAAAACTGCTCAGGGTAAACTCCCTGCTTTGTGGCCTCAAATATGCATAAAAGTTTAAAAATCATTCTGTAAAAGCAATATTTTGATCTTAGCTGAGACCATGCCTTCTTGTTTGTGGGCACAAACTGTACCCGCAAAATAAATCATGGGCTAATTCTGTGCCTCTGTTTGATTTACACCTGCAGCCAGGGGTTCAACTCCCTAGATGTGCTTCCATAACATTTGTTGGCACAAACAGCTGAACCCTCTATTTGCCAGTGCAAATTCAGCCTACAAAAGGGAAGGAAAGCCTCTACTTTGAAAAACTGCTATGAACTATCTTTTGGTCTGGGAATTCTAAAGCTGAGCACTTCCTTGGATTAGTTCCTAATTTCCTAGCTGCATCATCTACTATAGAAACAGCTTTTACCTAAATTCTGCCACACATTCTCTAGTTTCTGCATGGTTTGAATCACCACTGCCGTGAATCTTCATGCATTTAGACAAAATGGAGATGTGATCACAGATGGATCACTTACACTCATACAGGATGTAAGAACAATTGCACATCATTACAGTGTCAAGTGGTAGCTTGGTTAGCAAATAGACATACCCTGATATCAGAGATAATGTTCTTACCAGGAGTCCTTATAGCTTAAAAATCAGAATAGAGCTAGCAAGTTGCAATTCTTCCTCAAGATATTGAGCAAAATGATCTAATTCAATTCATATTTTTCTCAGTTTTAGCCATTAAGTGCTATATTTATTCTCTGTATATTTTGATGCCTTTTAAACTAGTAAATATATTAAATGGGGGTGTGTGTATGTATCTGTACGTGTGTGCGCACATATATATGTAATACAACGTGCTCCTTTTTAAAGTGTTTTCATGCACTTATTGGGCTATATCACTTACAACTAATTGCCTGAAACAATAAATGAGAACACTTTATTATTATCTCTCTGTGATATTCCTAGGATAGCAATTATCTTGGTTTCTAAACACCATATAATAGCAAACAGAGAGAAAGAAAGATGAGATCTCACATATGTTATACTACCAAGCCCCAAGTGCAAGCAAATGCACTTTTTGAAAATAGATTTCTTTTTCTGAACAAATAGGGAAGGGGGAAAGGCAACTTTGATGCCTACATGCCTGTTTCTTCCAGTTGATGTGGTAATGGAAAGCTGTAATATTGTCTGTATTTCTTTGTATTTATTGAATGTCAGGATTCTACAGATCAAGGCAATAGCTCTTTTACAAAAGGTGCTCAGAATGTTGGTATGTTTTTGTAGTGAAAGTTATGAGATATATTACTCACTGCTTATGTGCTCAGTGAATCATGGTGGTCTATACAGTTTGTCTACTGTTACTATGTGTTTCAATATGCAGACTGCTAGGAAACAGTCTGCATTTGGGGGAAGCAAATTGTTGTATCTTCAGTGAGCAAATAGCGCTCTGCCAATGTACATCATCTGGGGATCTGCCCCTTGCTAAGGTATGGGAAGAGCCGATTCATACAATGCAGTCAACTTTAACATTTCCGTTTTTGTTTTGACTTCTTTGGGGGGAAACTTCCTTTAATTCTTGCATGATATTAGAGTGTCTGCATCTGCCAGGCATCTGGAAAATCACAACTTCCAGAAAGAGTCAGCCAGGCACCTGGAAAAATATGTCTGAACTTATCAGGAGGAAGAGAACAAAATAGGCTTATTACAACCATCATAAGATGGTTCCTGCGCATAAGATTTAAGAGACACCAAAAAAATGAAGTTCACAGAAAATCCTCCCATAACATTTGTGACCAAAAGGACTTCTGTATTCATACCCTACACTTTATTGCCAGATTCTTTGTACAGAATATTCCTTATAAGGTATACTTTGAGAGCTAAGATGTTTTTGGTCAATAATATCATGGTGAAATGTATTTAACAAAACTATATATAAGATTATTAATTCATCCAGGGTATGTCTACACTAGCCCCCTAGTTCGAACTAGGGAGGCTAATATAGGCATTCAAAGTTGCAAATGAAGCCCGGGATTTAAATATCCCGGGCTTCATTTATCTTCAGCGCCGCCATTTTTAAATCCCCCTTGGTCCAAACTCCGTGCGCGGCTACGCAGCACGGAGTAGGTAGTTCAATTAGGATCTCTAATTCAACTACTCCTCGTGGAACGAGGTGTACGTAGTTCGAATTAGAGATCCTAATTGAACTACCTACTCCGTGCAGCGTGTAACGGAGTTCGACTAAGAGGATTTAAAAATGGCGGCGCCAGCGGGATATTTAAATCCCAGGCTTCATTTGCAACTTCGAATGCCTACGTTAGTCTCCCTAGTTCGAACTAGGGGGCTAGCGTAGACATACCCCCATATGATGATGTTAGCACATGTCCAAATCAACACTGCCCTGACTTGGCAAAAATTGTTAAACAATTTTATTCTAAACAAAGTAATGTGGGTTTATTTCAATTTACATATATATAGTAAACAGTCTTTCAGACAGCAAGATGACATATTTGAAATGGCCAGGAGAGAACTAAACAGTGCAGAACACATGTCCAAAGGAAAATTCAGGACTGGGAGTATGTTGAGGTCCCCTTGCAGGTAATAAAGAAGACTGGTGAAAGCTGGAATGTGATTGGAGGTGGTTGCTGGGGAAGGCCTATAGCTATGTGCAGACACTCAAGGATATGACCTGTTGCTTTTAAACTGCTTGTGGGTGACCCAAGTTGGGAGCTACAACAACAAAGCATTATAAGGCAACCAGGGTTGTGGTGCAGGTGGTGGCAATCTAGTCTGGATTGCACCCCAGAATGTGACAACAGAATTATCAGCTTAAAAGTATTTTAGACATAGATTTAAATGGCAGCATGAACATTGAACATAAATGGACATATTAAATATTCCATGTAAAAAATGGGCAATATTATTGTGATATATGAGATAGACGCTGGGGAGTAGGCAAAGTCTGTTCATTTATCTGTTAGGCGGCACAGATATCCATCACCTGTACAGTATTTATACCCACTGTACTTTCCCCTCTGGTTTAGCTACAAAGTATATTTGTGTACATAATGCCAGAACTGGTCAAGTAGGGAGAAAAAGCATGAGACAACACAAAATCACCTAGGCGCTTTGCTATTCCCAACATACTTCATGTGGCAGATTCTCAGATGCAACAGTAATGGAGGCGGAGGAAACTCAAATACAGTCTCCAGTATCTCCCTTGTATTATATGTATCAAGCATTTCCCAGGCCTCTCACTGCTAACAATCCTATGTCTGGGAATTTTAACATGGAATTAAAAGGAAGCAATTGAGCCCTTCCACCACCCCCTTTTTTTTTTTTGTGTGCGTGGGGAAAGGATTTGTTTTAATTAGGCTGGAGTTTGTCACGTAACAACCAGCCTTACTTACTAATAAAGTCCTGAGATCTGGCGAAGCACAAGAATGAACAGTGTCTGCCTTTCCCTTTACCACTGCTCCAGATTGAATTGGTTCAGACACAAAAAATCATATTTGGGTTCACCAAAATATTTTGTGATTTTATTCCAAGTTTGTTTTAAATTTTTAAAAAAGTTTTAAAAAAATTTACTTCCCCACAAATTTATAAATTTTCTTTCAACTCTTTAAAAAGGAAATACTTCAATATTTTAGTTCAAAATTACTCTAAATTTAGAATTTTACTTCATTTTTATTTTTTTTAAAGTTTAAATACTCAACATCAAAATGTTTTGTTATGCGTTAAACTAAACATATTGTTTGACCTAAAAAAAAATTTCCCCAGTGAAATGAAAACTCAGTTATTTCCACAGCTTTAGCCCCAGTCTCTTACATAAGATTATGCTGCACAGCAAATAATTATCAAGGTCCTTGGGAACAGAAGTGTGACTTGAGATTCGGTATGCATCAGCTCCTTAGTGATAACGCCCTTTTAAAATAAATTTTATCTAGCAAGGCAATAGGAGACTTCAGCTACTCCATGGAATTATTTCCAGTCAAAATGGGTGTATTTTAAGCTAAATTCTACACACTTTCAAAGGAAGGCAGAAGTATTCACCATCCTTCACTAAATGAAGCAGTTGAAATTTTTACACAAATACCTAGTTCATTTGTTTTTTAATTGTGACTTTTTTACAGTCCAGATGTTGCTGAAAATGTTTAGGTTTCAATATTTACTGTAAATATACTCCTTTAGTTACAGATGCAGTTCTATTTCCCTTCAAAGGAAAAAGCATAGTACATTTGCAAGAAAATAATCCTAAATGTAAAAAGATGCATCAAGGAATAAAAATAAGTAGCCTCCCAGCAGAATTAAGGAGCCTAACTTTAAGGACCAATTTCTGAAAATCTTGCCCAGCAGGTTTTATGCCTGGGAGGACTGTGATCCCTTCCCAGTTCTTTTTTTTTTTTTTTTCATGATGCTTTCTTAAAGGAGATTAACATTCAGGGGAAGCATCAGACCATGTGTAGTCACTTGTATTGAGAAAAGTTCTAGTCAAAGAATGAGACTTACATTTTATCCTGAAAGTGACAAGAGTCAGACTTGGCAGCAGGAGTTTCACATCTAAAGATATAGCCCCAAGAATGTCCTTACTGCCCTTGTATGCTTTTTTTTTTTTGGCATATAGGTGAGTTACAATTGGCTGGATTATCTTTTACTAAGCATCGAGTCTATGCCTTATATTAGTTGAAAAACAAACTTTGAAATAAACAGGAAAAAAATCCATCAGTTCCAGAGTCCCCTCTCCTTCTCCCCCATCATTTTATTCCCAAAATGTATCTTGATGTACTTAACCATGATTTCGGAATGGACTTAACTCAGTTGTAACAAGTAAGACACAATTGTGTTGAACTTCAAATATATTATGGTATTCCATACTTCAGAGGGGAAAATTAAATGCTCTGTTACCTGTTCTTATTCTGCAGAAAAGGAGAAGACAATGAGGTCTTCTCTTTGATGATGTGAGTGAAAAGCATCTTTCTTTCAGCAAGTCTCTCAAAATACCTCGCCACGTGCATGGTGACGCCTCTCCCGAAAATGCAGGAGTCCCCTGTTCTACACAAGGCTAAATCCTCAGTGTACATTTGGGCTTTATTAAAGTAGGTTTATTAAACCATTTTGTAAATTTGTTTACTTCTGTTAAATTAGACTAGTGATTTAGCTGATTGAAATGTCTTCTTGAAACAAATGACTTCCAAGAATGTGTATGATTAAAAATAAGTAAGTGCCTCTAAACCTTAAGAGATGTATTCAAACATATACTTATCCTTTACTTACATAAACGCGCACACACATATATATGAACACATGCACATACACACCCTACCTTTCCTACTTTTTCCGCAAAGTCACAGAATAGTTTGAATTTTTCTTCTTGAACTCAATAGTAAATTCATGGATCCCAAGTAGCCACTTCTCATGTACATGGCAAGTTCTAATCCAATAGATGCATTAAAGAGAAAAAGAAGAATGTGAAGCTCATTTGGTTTTGCCAATTGCTATTAACAAGTTAGAAATATTTTTCTCTAGTTGTTTAGTTTTTTATTTATTTTATACTCATGAAACGGAGGGACAATAAAGATAGTGGAATTAATTTGATAACTAGGTCTGTTTTATTGAAGCCAAAGAGAATTTTGCCATTTATGTCAATGGGAGCAAAATCAGACTTCTAAAGATCAGCACACCTTAAAACCAGTACAATAAACTAACATCACTTGTGCCTTCCATTCAGATATTGAACTACTGTTTAATTTTAGAGCAGAATGTCTACACAAGCATAATATAAACTGGTTTCAGAACTCTTTTAAACCATAGGTATATGGGAAATCCCATGTGTATGTTGAAAACATCTATAAGGGGGAAGATTTATTAAGGTTTATTAATTAGGAGTAAGTGAGAGAGAAGTAATTTAGGCTGTGTGTCATGGGAAATGTACTGAAAGTTACAGGAAGCTACTAGATTGTAGAAAAGTCCTCCAAGGGTAGTAGAGATGAAAGCTTATTGCTTATTAATTCTAAGAGTAGACCAGCATGAACAAAGAAATAGAAAATGTATTAGAGGACATTCTTTCCCTGCCCTCATCTCTAATTTCCATGATTCTTTTTTGAGAACAGATATGAAAGAGAGTGATATGCAAGGGGATATATTGGAGGCCTGGAGCTCTCTCTTTCTGTGTTTGAAATCTTGGGCAGCACCTGAGTAATGCTGAAAGACATCCTGTCATCTGTGGGTGGAATCAAACATGGGACCTCTGGAGCTTAGTGCACGAGCCTCTACCACATGAGCTAAAAGGTAGCTAGCTATTAGCTATGGCTATCGAGCAGACTCATTATTTTCTTTGTAAGAGGTCATGGTGCCACTAGATGGGACAGTACACCACACCCAATAGGTCACCTAGGATATGTCTACACAGCACCCTTACCTCAAAATAAGCTACACAATTTGTGCTACGCAAATTCCAAAACGTCCCTTATCCCTCATACAGTGAGGTTTACAGGGATGTCTGAATAACGAGCCCGTTATATTTTGATATAACGGCTTGCTCTTAAGATGTGGAATAGCTATTTTGGGGTATCAGAGGAATCCCAAAATAGCTCCTCTGTGTAGACATAGCCTTATTTCTCCCCTCCTCCCCCCCCCCCACACAATACCTTTTGAGCCTATAACACAGTGATATCTCCTCCAACCTCAGTGTCCTATGCCACACAAAAGGGCTTCCTCTGTGCAGCATGACCTCATATCCACCAGATATGTGAGGTTATGCCTGTTGGGCATGTCCATGCCATTCCCAGAAGTACCAAAAGGTCCAGTATCCTTGGAATGTGTGAGGCACCAACCTTCTCCAAAAGGGGAAACATTACTCACTCTGGATTCCTGGTCTCACAGGGATGGTAAAACTGCTCAAGAGAGTCAGCTTGGTCACCCTTGTTGTGCCATTCCTGCTCCTCAGGCTGATGGGAAGGTCACAGCTCCTACTTCTTTTCACACCCCTTTTCAGACGCTGATCATTCCTGGGGGAATAGGAATAGAACAATCTCTGCACTTAGCTGGATGCAAGGATTACAATTCTGCCAAGCCCTTATATGGGCCATGAAAGGACCAAGATATCACAGTGAGGGACAGCCTTGTAAACACCTTGCCAGGCAGACAGACAGAAAGTGATGGGGAAGACTCCTTATATCTGACTGTTTCCCACCAAGTTATTTGCCCATGTAAAAGCCAGGCCACAGATGTTAAATTACTACAGATAAATAGTACTGAGAAACTTTTATTTGGCAGTAAGAAATTGATTTCTTAGGGAAGGATGTTCAAAATTCGACTTCGGTTAAATCAGCACATACCCGTATGGAGGAATACAAAGTGTTGAATAAAAATATATTTGAGTCATGTCCTGATACAGTTATAAGTAAGGGAGGGGGTCATGTATTCCTGCTTTTAGGATATGAAAAGAGAATCTATTTCTCTTCTAAAAATGTAAGTCTGGTTTTTCTGTGCATCCTTCAGTTTAGATGCACATGGCAAATATTCTGAACTTGATTTGATCCCGAGGTAACAAAAGGACTGGATTTTTAAAAGGTCAACTTAAAACTTCCACAAAATAGAACAACAAGATATTAGCACACACACAAAATAACAAATTAAAACATTAAAAATAAAGAACCAATAATCCAAGGTAATTTTTAAAAATAGTATCTGATTAGACTTTTATGGTTTCTATCCAATTCCACTAATAGTATCAAGGAATTTTAACACAATTTGAAGAGCAACATTATACAATTTAGGTTTAAGAGACATGACCAGCCTTTAATTTTACAAACCCATCTCTCCAATAAAAGTCAAAAATATTCTTAATTGGCATTTTAAAATCTCTGTTTGTACTGTTCTTTATAATCCTGCATGAAACACGAATGACATTTCTGTTCGTGTAATAGAACTCATTTTTAGATAATTGTATCATATTGAGAACCTTTGGAAATGCAGTATTTTATTATAAATATAATTTAAACCTGTCAAATACTATGACTAACTTTGCAAGAAAGAAGCAATATTTTGACTTCTGTTGATCCTAGTGGGTCCCATTCTGCTTCAATCCTTACTTGGGGGAAGAAAAAAAAAAGATGTTTAAGTAAAATGTAGTTTGCAGAACCTGTGAACCAAAGATCTGCCAAATTCTGACACCTCTAATTGGAACACATTTTCTGAAGTTGAATCACTGTCTTATACATCTATTACATACTCATCAAGTCTCTGTAAGGAGGTTTTGCAAATTAATAGATCTTTAATGTAAATTTGAGAACTGTCAATTTAAATGTTTCATACAACATAAAATAGGAAAATATCAGATCAGATCATGATAACAGTGATGGATAATGCAAGATTTTGCTCCTTTTAAACTATAGCATTTAGAAAATCCAGTACCTGTGGGACATGGGAATTATCACATATCCATCAGCATCAAGTTTGCTCTTAATGGCTCTGAATATGACCTTACATTTAACCCAGATGAACACCAGATGATGTCAATGAAGTTATTCCTGACTTGCTGAACTGTGAGATAAGAATCAGGTCCATATTTCCACTTAATATTAGTGTTTGCTGACATCTGCCCCCATTCCCACAGTTTTACTATTTCCATTTCACAAGTGAGTGATGGAGAAACAAAGACATTTGCTCAGGCCCAAAGAGAAGACTGTGGTGTAGCATGTAACTGAACCTGAATCTTCTGAGACCCAGCCAGTACCCGAACTATTGGACCATACTTCAAATACTTCTAAATTGCCACCACATTGTTTGATACTAATTTTCTTCTTTTATCTGTGTGAAATGCAATTCTTTGGAGTGTTGATGAAATGTCCCAGGTCAGGAAGCCAGACCTAGGCGTTCCCACACAGCTGCCATAACCCTTACCCTGCTCAATAGCTACTGAAACTAGATGGGCTGGGAAGCTAATGGGGTATATCCCCAGCCAAGGCACCACACAAGGAAGCTCTGATTAGAGGATTTCCCAGTTCCACAGACACTATTTAAGTCAGAAGGAGGAGCACAAATTTTGTCCAAACAACAGATGGTTATAGAAGCATTGGACACTGATCATGTCTGCTTCCTGCACCAGCTCTGTTCTTGTCTTAATCCTGCCTTCACTCCTGTTTCCACCATGCTCCTGCTCTGTGCTTGATCCTTGCCTGCAAGTCCTCAGTGACCAATCCTGGTTCTGACTCCAATCTCTGACTCCTGACCCTGTCTCTGACTTGATTCTGGCTCTTGGGGCATTTAATATCAGATCCCAGCTCTGACCCTCAGGTTCTCATCCTGTTTCTGAATCTGGCAACTGGCAGTTGACTCTGGTGCTAACCCTTGGTTTTGTTTCCCAACCTGCACACTCGCACCACCAATAGGTCAGAGCACCTATCCCCCAAACCATAACAGGAGAACGGTGAGTTATTTGTAGCAAGCCAGTTTCCCTTACAGAGACTAAATAATTATAAATAACTAACCAAATCAAGCAGTTAATAGTTGATCTAATCTAACTTTCTACAAAAATTCCAGACTCAAACAATGCCAGTTTGAATATATATTTTAACCTAAGAACAGATGCTGCCAGTAAAGGCAAAAATCAAGGGTATGTCTATACTTAAATTGCTCCAATACTGCAGCTGTGGCACTATAGCGCTTCATTAGAGAAACTACCTATGCTGCTGGGTACAGCTCTCCCAACACTAGTTAATCCACATTGCAGAGACAGTAGTTAGGTCAAAAGAAGAACTTTTCCATTGACTTCATATTGTCTAAACTGGGGGTTAGGTTGGCATATCAAGGTTTGGATTGTTCACAGTCCTGGGAGACGTGGTTACGCCAATATAAAATCCCATTGTACATCCATCTTAGACTATGTCTACGGTGCAGACTTTACAGTGGCACAGCTATACTGCTGAAGTTGTGCCACTGTAAGGTCTTCTGTGTAGCCACTCTATGTTGATGAGAGAGAGAGAGCTCTCCAGACCACATCATTAAACCAACCTTTACAAGTGGCGGTGGCCACGTCAGCAGGAAAGTGCTTCACTGTTGCTGCACTGTCCACACTGGTGCTTTTGTTGGTAAAATTTTGTAATGGTGTTTTTTCACACCTCTGACCAGCAAAATTGAAAGTGTAGAGCTAGCCTAAGCTCGTAGAATAGAAAAGAACAGGCACTGGAAGTCATGTTTCACACATACAATGGTCTAATTCTAATCTCAGTTACACAAATGTTAAACAAATGCAACACCCCGGGCCCCATTTGCCACTGCCCTTGTGTTGTCACAACTATGCCAAACAGATTTAAACCCCTATCACCCTGATTTGGCAGAATTTCTACACCCACTTTGTACATAGTACAAATGACACAGAGGGCTAGCTCTCTTTTGCATCGCTGCTCCATTTGGTGCAGAGAAATGGAAAAGGGTTGTGAGCTTCCAAGATGACACCTTCTTTCCCAGAGCTTCTGACACAGAAGATAGGACATAAGTTGTGGAGGCATGTTTTGGGGCAGGAAGAGGAGTAGCCAGATCAGGGTATGCTGGATATCCATAACTGGTGCATTGTTCTAAGAGGACTATCCTCACCTGCCACCAGTTATAAACGAGTTATGCTGTTGAACTCTGTGCTGAGGGTGGGGCTAGGGCAGAGAATAAAAGAGCTATTATTTGCTCATTGACAATCCTTTTGCTCTGCTGTGTCCAGCAGAAGCAGGAGAAGATTCTCCCACTGCATTAAGGCTGTCTCCTCCTCAGGTCACAGCCTGTGTCTGTTGAAATCTATGGCAAAACTTTCATCGTTGTCATTGAGAACAGAATTGTGCCCTTAGGGGCTAGTTTGTGCATCCTGCACAAATTAAAGATTTGTTTTCCACACTAATGTCCCAGTTCCTGTGAGTGCAAAGCACCCTCACAACTGGCTTTGATTGGGCCCTGTGAGTGCAGAATGCTACCAGCTAAGCTGTCATGTTGGCAACGTGAGAATCCTTTCATAGCGGCGCTAATCTAAATCACTTCTGCAACAGTCAGAATTGTATAAAGTGCTCTGGTTTTTTAAACAGTTTTTTTAAAATGTCAGTCATTACCCTGCTAAAGCAATTGCTCACTGAACAACAAATCAGTTATATTCAGACACCTATTGCATAGCACTGAAAATAATACAATAAAATAAAAAAGTAAATATAGTAAATACTACAGATTTTAGAAAGATGCCTGTTAGGTTAATGTTTAAGAGCACACATGCACCTGGTTTTGAAATGAATGCCCACAATTTCATTTGATTCTCATCTTGCCGTGGGAGGCCATTAGAAACATAACAAAGGGTGCCCATTACCCTTTAGAGCCAAGAAACAGCTGAATTTCAGCAAGTTGGGTGTATTCAAAATTTGTTTCCCGTTCAGAGTCCACAAGTTGTAAGGATGAGTGTAAAGAGGATCTGTGTTTCCTCTGTGTTTGCACTACAACTTGATTTCCATTGAGGGGTTATTGGAGACACACTCAAACTTTTTAGATCTTCCCTCTCTCCCCAAACTATCTAGAGATTTCACTGCTGGAAAGTGTTATTCTCCTTAACGGTCAAACAGGGCAACTTCAAACACACAGCTAGGTTTTTAAAAGCCTCTGGATGAAAACATTATGCCAGACTGAAAGAGATTCTGGACATGTTCACAGGAGAATATGATCAGCAGTAGTGTCCTTGTGACTTTGAACCATGTGCTCACCATACCAATACAAGGTGTGCCATATTAATCATCTAATGTCTGCTCATCACTGGATCAGATGCTAGACACATCTGCCACAGTAAGGTCTATGTCCCTAGATTGTTAGAAGTAGTCATCTTCCTGAAATAAAAATAAGAATTATAGGATGTTTGGTATCCTAAATATACATTTAACTGATACAAATGTCTCCTTGTTCATAAGATGTAACAATCATTTTTATCACGTTTTCAACATAATGACATTTGTGTCATTGTGCTATTATGGTAACTAGTTGCCTTATTACCACTGGAGAATTGAAACACTCTGTGGTAATACTGAAGATAAGATTTACAACAAGGATTTTTCATCTGAATGATACAGACTTAGAAAGCTTTTGACAGGAGAGATGTTATGACTTCTGTGAAGACAGATTATCATAAGTTGCTCTAACCTGTAAAAGATAGCACTTGGAATTTACAAATGTGACCTAATTGTTTTAAATTTACGTAGCATGTTTTTAATACCCTAATGATGTGCCAAAACATTTGTAACGGGGATATTAAATGAAAGGTCTTAAGGTATATCCAGTTGCCTTTCTTATTAAATTTCCTACAGTTCCAAAATTTGCATTTTAACTAATCACTTAGGGAAACAAAATTCAAAACTTTTATTTCAAACTTCAGTGACCTTTGGGACTATGTACTGTTTTATAATCTCAATATATTGCAAAATTTCACTGAACATATTATACTGTATATAACCAAATGGCCACGCCACCTTTTTGTATTACTAAGAAAAGACAGAGCAATTCTGTATATAAATACCATGTGGGATATTTAGCTTTTATTCAGATGTTATGGTAATGAAACAGAAGATGTTAGATGAGTGATAACAGGCATACTATTCCTTTGTGGTTAGGTGAATCCAAATTCTAACATCACTTATACTGGTATAAACTAGGAATAACTCAATTGATTTTAGTTAAATTCCTCTAGATTTAAAGTTATGTAACACAAAGCAGAATTTGGACTATGGTTTTCAGCCTAGGGTGACTGTGCACTTGCTTTCTTATGGCTGAAGATAAAGTATTAACAAAGTACTTTTACTTATATAATCTTGAAGAAAAAAGTGCTATAAATAGAATTCAGTTTTATATTTTATTGTGTGGTATTCTACTACAAATGTTAAGTCATAGTTCTCCATACTTGAATAACACCAATTACAAATACTATACCATCAAATAAAAATGTAATCTGAATAGAAACTTCCCACTAAAGACCTCTAGAGAACAGGATTATATCTCTTTGGAAGATGACTATGTAAACTTGGTGTCATGATTTGAGCCAGAGCCTATGTTTCCTAATAAAAACTGATTTATCTTGCAAGTCAGAGTAATAAGGAGATAGATTTCATGCTTAAGACAGTAATGTAACACGAATTAAATATTTCACTTCTATTTTCCCAAGGAAACTGAATGTCAATTTATCAATTTGTCATGAATGTTAAATTAATTGATGCTCAGGTAATGAAATGAAGTTTTAGTTCACTAGGATTTAGTGCTATGGCAGTAGTTTGGTTTTGCTAAAGACAATAGCAAATTTTAAATGTCATTTACATTACTGTAATTTTTATGAGCCTCCCTCTTCTACTAAAATAAGGAAGGTTGTGACATAAGACAAACAAATTCTTGTTCTGCTCTATCATTCTCCAAAAGTCAGCATTCTTATGAAGGTAGCTTATCTTCTAGTAGAAGAGAAAGATGTGCTTCTTTCTCACTGTAGAGAGTCTGTGGCCAGTTAGAACACAACATTGGATGGATCCATTATAAAGACCTGTCTAGATCTCCTCAGCTAAACATATAATGGCTTTCACAAAGATGACCATAATGGAGAATAAGCAGTGCTTTCATTAAATTTCCAAATCTTAAAGAAAGCATCCATTACTACTGGAAGCCGGGCTATCCCCAGAAATGTTCATGCCCCCCATGCAGGGGAAGGTGGCATCCACAGGGAAGGCTGCATTTAGGGCCATTGAAGCAGGAGCTGTGGAAGGCAGGAACAGGACAAGAAGGCAACATGGGTCAAGCCTGCCCTCGTACTTACCAATAGTGGAGGGAAGCAGAGAAACCCAGGCCTAGCCAACTCCACTCTGCCAGCTCTTAGCTGCATTGCTCAGGGAAGGGAGTTTGGATCGAAGGGTTGAACAGGTGCAGGGTAGGAGTGGAGCAGGGGTGGGGACTCAGGGGAAGGGATGAAGTGTAGGTGGGATGGGGGTGGAGCAGAGGCAGAGAGCAAAGGGTGTCCGGTGCCCCATACCTCCCTATGGATGGCCCTGCAGGGAGGCCGGCCAGTGGATGGAGCTAGCAGCCAGAGCCATACACAGCTGCCTAGGGCACCATGGAGCATGGGGTAACTTGGAGCCTCAAATTTTGTGGTGGCCTATTGAGCTGCATATTTTGCCTATTGGTAGAGAAGACCTTGACTGTAAGGAGAAGATCCTCAGCTGTTGTAAATTGTCATAGCTTTATTGAATTCAATTCAAAAGGTACATGATAAAGAATGGAATTTCTACCCGATAATAAACATACTACACTGCACTAAGTAAGCATATATGTCTTGAATCACACCCTGTAGGCCAGGGGTGGACAAGAAAATGGTGGCAGATTGCCAGGATTAGTGCATGGCAGGCTGCCATTATATTTACTTTCGCCTTCACAGGTACTGGCGATCACAGCTCCTGTTGGCTACACATCAATAGCAGCTACGGTCATTCAAATTTATTGACTTTTTAGTGCAGACAGATAATCAAAGGTACCACAATGCATATGAAGAGAGAGTCAGGAAATTTTTTTTTTAAATGAATATAATTGGGTTGAATTGCAGCCAGTGCACTATATGGAGGACTTGGGTAATTTGTTTGTTTTGCACAGGCCCTAGCTTCTGAGTGGTCTTTAGGGAAAGCAGCGGCCCCATGTAGCATGCTACCATAATGCAATCCTGAGGCGGAGTGGGGAGGGGCAGCAGGGAATCACAAAGCTATGGATGTCAGTACCTTTAGCACACAGCTGGACCATAGGTAGGTGCTAAATGGACCACACGTTGAGTACCACTGGTCCTGTTCCAAGGAAGCAAAGACATACATCTAAGTGTTATCAGTATACAGTGATGCTCCTGGAGAGCAAACAGAACCTGCTGTCTCTCCAAAAGTAATACATACATGTTGGGGGAGGGGAAGGTAAGTAAGGGAGCAGAGCAAAAAGGATGACAATCATTCTGAAGGGTAGGACCCTCTCAGGAGTGTTATCAGCTGCACTAACACCTCACTGAGCCTGATTCTCCTGAGAGCCTGGACACTCAGTAACCTTGTCTTGTAACTCAGTAATCTTGCCCAGCCCTACAGCCCACTTCAACTGAGACAGAGTCAGGACCACCCCAAAGCTGGAGGCACACACACTAAGCAGCACAGTGTGCGATTTTTTCCCAAGTACCCAGTGTCTCAAGGAGCTGAACCGAAGATAATTCCATCTAATACTCTGTAGAGATCTGTACAGTATAAGTTCATGAAATTCTCAGTGTAGAGACATATGCATAGTCTCCTTGCCCCACTCCTCCCCATAACAATTACACTGTGTTTATTAATAAACAAAAGTGATTTTATCAAGTATAAGAGGTAAGATTGAAGTGGTCATAAGAGATCACACACAGAACAAAGTAGGTTACTAACCAAAATAAAACAGAACGTGCACGCTAAGCTTAATACACTAAAGAAACTAGTTACTTCTGGTATCTTACCCTCAAAGTTGTTCCAATAATCATCTTCACAGACCAGGCATTCTTCCAACCTAGGTCCAGTTTTCTCTCCCAGTTCAGTCTTAGTTGTTTCCAGAAGTCATTTTAGGTGGAGTAGCCAGGGAGAACTGGTGACCTGGATTTTCTGAATCTCCACCCTTAGATAGGTTTTGCACTAGGTGGGAATCTTTTGTGTTCAGTCTAAACTTACCCTCTGTTCTTGTGGAAAAATATAGCATCCAAGCTGGATCTCAGCATCAGATGACATGGTCAAATATCTTGGTAAAACCCACCATAGCTCCTTCTCCCAGGCTTATAGGAAAATCAAGTTTATTCACAGATAATAATGAGTATTGGGCTATTAAGTTCCTTGAGTATTACTAATGGCTCTCACTTACCACAATTATATTAGTAATGCAGGTTTATACTTCATATTTCTAATTTCAAATATACGTGCATACAAATGAACTAATCATATTCAGTAGATTACAGTTTCCAATGATATTTCACATGATGTATCTCAATCATGTCATATTCATAAGCATATACCCATAAAGAATATGGAATGCCCCATCACCATCATATTATGTATAACTTTTCAAGATATTATTCCAGACTTACATAAGAACATAAGAACATAAGAACATAAGAACGGCCGTACCGGGTCAGACCAAAGGTCCATCTAGCCCAGTATCCTGTCTGCCGACAGTGGCCAGCACCAGGTGCCCCAGAGGGGGGGTGGACCGAAGACAATGATCAAGCGATTTGTCTCCTGCCATCCCTCTCCAGCCTCTGACAAACAGAGGCCAAGGATACCATTTTGTCCCCTGGCTAATAGCCTTTTATGGACCTAACCTCCATGAAATTATCTAGCTTCTCTTTAAACTCTGTTATATTCCTAGCCTTCACAGCCTCCTCTGGCAAGGAGTTCCACATGCTGACTACACGCTGTGTGAAGAAGAACTTTCTTTTATTAGTTTTAAACCTGCTACCCATTAATTTCATTTGGTGTCCTCTAGTTCTTCTATTTAGGAACTAATAAATAACTTTTCTTTATCGGCCTCTCCACACCACTCATGATTTTATACACCTCTATCATATCCCCCTCAGTCTCCTCTTTTCTAAACTGAAAAGTCCCAGTCACTTTAACCTCTCCTCATATGGGACCCGTTCCAAACCCCTAATCATTTTAGTTGCCCTTTTCTGAACCCTTTCCAAGGCCAAAATATCTTTTGAGGTGAGAGACCACATCTGTACACAGTATTCAAGATGTGGGCGTACCATAGTTTTATACAGGGCAGTAAGATATTCTGGGTCTTATTTTCTATCCCTTTCTTAATAATACCTAGCATCCTATTTGCCTTTTTGACCGCTGCACACTGTGTGGAAGTTTTCAGAGAACTGTCCACGATAACTCCAAGATCTCTTTCCTGATTTGTGTAGCCAAATTAGCCCCATCATACTGTACGTATAGTTGGGGTTATTTTTCCCTGATGTGCATTACTTTACACTTATCCACATTAAATTTCATTTGCCATTTTGTTGCCCAATCACTCAGTTTGGTGAGATCTTCTTGGAGTCCCTTACAGTCTGCTTCTGTCTTGACTATCCTAAACAGTTTGGTATCATCCATAAACTTTACCACCTCACTGCTTACCCTTTCTCCAGATCATTTATGAATAAGTTGAACAGGATTGGTCCTAGGACTGACCCTTGGGGACACCACTAGTTACCCCTCTCCATTCTGAAAATTAACCATTTATTCCTACCCTTTGTTTCCTGTCTTTTAACCAGTTCTCAATCCAAGAAAGGACCTTCCCTCTTATCCCATGGCCATGTAATTTACACAAGAGCCTTTGGTGAGGACCTTGTCAAAGGCTTTCTGGAAATCTAAGTATACTATATCTACTGGATCCCCCTTGTCCGCATGTTTGTTAACCCCTTCAAAGAACTCTAATAGATTAGTAAGACAGGATTTCCCTTTACAGAAACCATGTTGACTTTTGTCCAACAAATTATGTTCTTCTACATGCTTCACAATTTTATTCTTTACTATTGTTTCGACTAATTTGCCAGGTACCGAAGTTAGACTTACCGGTCTGTAATTGCCGGATCGCCTCTAGAGCCCTTTTTAAATATTGGTGTCACGTTGGCTACCTTCCAGTCATTAGGTACGGAAGCCGATTTAAGGGATAGGTTACAAACCACAGATAATAGTTCAGCAATTTCCCATTTGAGTTCTTTTAGAACCCTTGGATGAATGCCATCCGGTCCCGGAGATTTGTTAACATTAAGTTTTTCTATTTGTTCCAAAACCTCCTCTAATGACACTTCAATCCGGGACAGTTCCTCAGATTCATTACCCACAAAGGACGGTACAGATTTGGGAATCTCCCCAACGTCCTCAGCCATGAAGACTGAAGCAAAGAAATATTTTAGTTTCTCCGCAATGGCTTTATCGTCCTTGATTGCGCCTTTTATAGTTCGATCGTCTAGGGGACCCACAGGTTTTTTAGCAGGCTTCCTGCTTCTAATGTACTTAAAAACATTTTGTTATTTCTTTTTGAGTTTTTGGCTAGCTGTTCCTCAAAATCTTTTTGCTTTTCTTATTACATTTTTACACTTGATTTGACAGTGTTTATGTTCCTTTCTATTTATCTCACTAGGATCGGACTTCCACTTCTTAAAAGATACCTTTTTGTCCCTCACTGCTTCTTTTACATGGTGGTTAAGCCACGGTGACTCTTTTTAGGTCTCTTGCTATGTTTTTAATTTGGGGTATACATTTAAGTTGGGCCTCTATTATGGTGTCTTTAAAAGTTTCCATGCAGCTTGCAGGGATTTGGCTCTAGTCACTGTGTCTTTTAATTTCTGTTTAACTAACCTCCTCATTTTGTGTAATTCCTTTTTGAAATTAAATGCCAGGATGCTGGTCTGCTGAGGTGTTCTTCCCACCACAGGAATGTTGAATGTTATTATATTATGGTCACTATTCCCAAGCGGTCCTGTAACGGTTATTTCCTGGACCTGATCCTGCGCTCCACTCAGGACTAAATTGAGAATTGCCTCTCCCCTTGTGGGTTCCTGCACCAGCTGCTCCAAGAAGCAGTCATTTAAGCCATTGAGAAATTTTATCTCCGCTTCTCTTCCTGAGGTGACATGTATCCAGTCAATATGGGGGTAATTAAAATCCCCCATTATTATAGAGTTCTTTGTTTTGGTAGCCTCTCTAATCTCCCTCAGCATTTCAATGTCACTTAAACTTATTCACTTATTTAAGTGACATTTCAATGTCACTTAAACTTATTCACTTAAACTTATTTCAATGTCACTTAAACTTATTCCTGTTCTTTGTTTTGGTAGCCTCTCTAATCTCCCTCAGCATTTCAATGTCAGTATCCCTGTCCTGGTCAGGTGGTCGGTAATATATCCCTACTGCTAATTTCTTATTTTTGGAGCATGGAATTACTATCCATAGCGATTCTATTGAACATGTTGATTCATTTAATATTTTTATTTCATTTGATTCTACATTATCTTTCACATACAGTGCCACTCCGCCACCCACCCGGCCTGCTCTATCCTTTCGATATATTTTATATCCCGGTATGATTGTGTCCCACAGATTTTCCTAATTCCACCATGTTTCAGTGATGCCTATTATGTCAATCTCCTCATTTAATACTAGGTACTCTAGTTCACCCATTTTATTAGTCAGACTCCTAGCATTTGTGTAGAAGCACTTTAAAAATTTGCCACTGCTTATTTGTCTGCCCTTCCCTGATGCATTGGATTCCTTTGTACACGGTTGTTTGTCTGCTCTGGCCCATGGTTTGCCCTCTCCCCTCCTCTCTTTCTGAATACAGCTTAGAGAATCTCTATCAATGGATTCTCCTCTAAGAGAAGTCTCCCTCCGATTTACGTGCATCTCCACACCAATCGGCTTTCCCCATCTCTCAGTTTAAAAACTGCTCTCGGCCTTTTAATGTTTAGTGTCAGCAGTCTGGTTCCACCCTGGTTTAGGTGGAGCGCATCCTTCCTGTATAGGCTCCCCTCTCCCAAAAGTGTCCCCAGTTCCTAATAAATCCAAACCCTCTTCCCTACACCATCGTCTCATCCACGCATTGAGATTCTGAATCTCTGCCTGCCTACCTGGCCCTGCGCGTGGAACTGGAAGCATTTCGAGAATGCCACCATAGAGGTCCTGGATTTCAGTCTCTTTCCTAGCAGCCTAAATTTGGCCTCCAGGACATCTCTCCTACCCTTCCCTACGTCATTGGTACCTACATGTACCACGACCACCGGCTCCTCCCAGCACTACACATAAGTCTATCTAGATGCCTCGAGAGATCCGCAACCTTCGCACCAGGCAGGCAAGTGACCATACGGTTCTCCCGGTCATCACAAACCCAACTATCTATGTTTCTAACGATCGAATCACCCACTACTAACACCTGCCTCTTCCGAACTGGCATTCCCTCCCCTCAGAGGTATCCTCAGTGCGAGAGGATACAACATCCTCTGGGAGGAGGGTCCCAACTACGGGATGGTTTCCCTCTGCTCCCATTGAATGCTCTGTTCCCTTGAGACTTTCATCCTCCTTAAGAGCACTGGGGCTCTCAGACTGGAGGTGGGACAGTACTACAGTGTCCCAGAAAGTCTCATCCACATATCTCTCTACCTCCCTTAGCTCCTCCAGTTCAGCCACCCTGGCCTCCAAAGCCCGAACTCGGTCTCTGAGGGTCAGGAGCTCCTTGCAACGGGTGCACACATACGCAACCCGCCCACAGGGCAGGTAATCATACATGTTACACCCGATGCAATAAACAGGATAGCCCTCACTCTGCTGCTGGGCTTCTGTCTCCATTTTTCTAATGAATAAGTTTAAGTGTAAACTTAGGAGCCATTACCCACCATATCCTTTGGGATATCACTGACAGGAAAAAAAAAAGACAAAAAACAATTCCATTCTTTGGAGCCTGCAGTCACAAGTCAATTAAATTACCTTGATCAAGAGTATTCGAGAGGGCTGATTGATTTTAAAACAACCAATACAGATAACCATCTCTATCCAATGCACAGAAGAGACCTTCTACCCAAGGGGCCAACACAAACCAGACTGAAAGGAATAAGAAAATCATGGAGCTCTGGATAGTGGGGTTATTTTCAGAAGTGCTAAGTTCCTGAATCCCATTCAAACTTATTATCACAAACAGGACCTATCAGGGGAAGAACGGGGCAGGAAGGCCATTTGGCCCAGACCTCAGGAGACAAAGGGACCTCAAATTTTGACATTTTTCTACCAAGTTATTTCCATTTTATTATACACTTTGCAGTTATAGCAGAGACAATAAAAGAAGCTCTATATACCTGCAAAAATTATTTAAATCATTGTGGGACCTTGAACCTTCACCACTTTTTCGGTCATATCTGAGTTTTCATCTGCATGACTGGAGTAGCTTCTGTGATTAGTGATTCTACATTAGGAAACGATGTTTACAGTCTTTGCATAGTTTTGAGGTTTAGAAAGTTGTAATTAATTCTGTTACTATAAAGTGATTTTGCTTGGTCTGAAGGTGAATTTAACTTTTTAATTAGATGGTTATCTCTGCATAGGAGATTTTCGTATTCCTGTTTTTTCTTATGTGTCTTTGTATACAATAACCATATCAGGCTCTTAGAAGCTTCCTCTTCATCCAGTTTTAGATTCACCTTTAAAGGCTTTTTCGTGACAATAAATTTTTAATGCTAGCTGTTTAATAAACCTTATATCTAATCTGGCAATCACCCCATGTGCATATTCATAATAACACACCACTTAGAGGAATTTAATAATGAGAACATTTTAGCAGATGAAATTTCAAGACTTTGAAATTAGGCTACAAAGGCCATAGTAAATAACACCCCCCAAACACTTATTATATAACATTCATTGCAAAGTATATACAACTAAAATTTTGTATAACCAATAGCCTTTAGCAAATTAATTTATTATGTGTTACTGTGTTTTAAAAGAACCTCTTTATAAAAATGAAGCCATGATTTGAAAGTGGTGCAAGTAAGAGATGGCAAAAGCAACAGAGTGAAGCAGCAGTTAAGAGTTTAAAGCCAATAACATTATTTTTCATAGAAAAGACGCCTCAGCCATTAGACGGTGACCATGCTGACTGACACTTCCAGTTCTGATGATGAAAACTTTGTACCCACAAATGACATTTCAATACCACTGCCTCAAAATGAGGAGGTCATTAATCAAGACAGAGAAATTCCAACAGTAGCGATAGATGCAGAATCTATGCTTGATTTAGAGACTGTGCAGGCAGAAAATAAGGACCTAAGAGATGCTGCGCAGCAAGAAGAAGAACGTAAGACTAGCACAGGACACAGTGTAACAACAGTGGCATCAGAACCTGATACTGGACTTATTGATAAGAACCATGTTGCTCAAATGAAGTCATTTCTCAAAGTTTGTTGTTTTCAGATTCCAAGTAATATTCCGAAAGATGCTGAAAATCATGCTTTTCCCACTTGTCCACTGACAAAAACTCTTTCAAATGTAGAGATCTACACAAGAGACTGGTTCCGCTGTAGCATGGAAAAGCAGGCACTGTACTGTGTACCCTGCTTCACTTTTAACAGTAATACTTCAAATGCATTCTGAAATTACCTCAAAATAAACTACACAATTTTTATTGTGCAAATTGCATAGCTTATTTCGTGATAAGGGTGCTGTGTAGATGCACCCAAAGAGATATCTATTACATTACCACCAGTTGTGAGGCAAACAACACTAAATCTATACTCTGTATACATTGTGTATAGCTCAACATAACAATAGGGCCGTGGATGACTTCCTAGTTCTTAACACTGTCCTTTTTAACAGAAATACATTTCTACCTATATAGAAACAAATTAAATTTCCCTGGGTGCTCTTGTTTTACATTTGGCTATTAGGGAAGGTCAAAGTTAGCTATATAGTTTTTACTGTTAAAACATAAGAGTACTAGCTATTTTTTATGCTTCTGGCCTTGGCAATGTCATTATGTCTATTTTTGGTCCAGTAGTCTTTTTGCCTTCTTTGACGCTCCTGTTTTGTCACAGAGGACAAAATAGTATCCTGAATTTCCTAGGAACATCTTTATAGGAATTTATTTCATGACTAGGTGGCATGTTAATCAAACAACATCACTGAACTTGGAAAAAGGATGTACATTTTTTCACTTACATAAGTGTCTACAGCCAGCAATACCCTTCCATGTTGTATCTTACTGGAAGAGATGCAGTTGCTGAACAAGTCAAGGCAAGAGAATCATCCTCACATTTCTTCCCTCTCCCCGACTTCTTGGGTGCTTAGTTCAAAATAGGCTGAGAATGTTAATTAAATAAGACTGAGAGCAAGGAAAAACATCTTTTCTATTTCTGCTTGTTAGTGTCATGGTGCCAATATATGCAATGTATGAATTGTTGCTGTTTCAAAAGCCTCCAAAGCACACAAGTAATACCAGACATAGAGTTCTCACTACTAATATACTAAAACATCCTTAGAGGTAACATTCTGACATATTGTTTTCTTCTTAGTGCTGAATCATGTTTATTCTTGTTCTGACAGAATACGTCCACACCACCTATATGGTACTTCTAATAAGCTTTCGGCAGTGCTTTTTAGTCACTCAGGATGTCATAGCATATAATTAGTATACACAGACTGGTGTTTATCTATAAACCTCAATGATGAAATTGCCTGTGTTAGCCATATTGTGTAATATAGTATCTGGAGTTTTGGTAAGTAACACTTCATATAAGATTGACTGCTATGTGATCCTTAACAAACCTTCACTTTCTACTCTTGAGTGGTTCCTGATAACATTTAGTTTGGGGTTTGAGGAGTGGAAGTTTGAGCAAACTGAAAGATAGTTAATGTGCTACAATGTACATTGATTAACTATATCTCACGTATTTAGGGGGATGTGAATGTGAAATAGTATAGGTTGCTTTAGCACATGTTTGTTTTCTTCATGCGATCTCAAAACTGCAGAATAGTTATTTTCTCAAAAAATTACAAGGAAAATTATAATATATAGGATCCATACTCAAGTTCCACAAATGTTTTTGTTTCTCTGTAAGAGCACACTATTAAGGAAAGACTGGGATGTAACCTGAAGAGCTCAGGGCGTTGTATTTGCTTTAAAATGTTAGTTCCCATACAAATACTGTCCAATCTTTATTACAAAAAAAGACAAGATGATACTATGTGACTAGTCACTATATTGTGTAATCAACTATATCCTAGTGTTGAAATGAGACTTATGTCCAATATGCCTAAACATGTGAGCAAGATTCTCAATGGAATCAGTGGGATAAAAGGACGCAAAGAAGCCAGTTTTGTCTGAAATGACTTTGACAGAGTTTGTTGCAGGTTTTGAGACTGATCTAAACATGCAGATTCTCTAAGTTGTCTTCTACTGTCTGAGAATACGTGTAGTGCAGCAGTGTAGCAGCCTCTACACATGGGCAACTAGCTATGACCTTTCTGCATTAACTGATGGCTCTACCACACAGAGGCTACGTCTAGACAGCAGTGTTAAATTGGAAAAAGACATGCAATATGTACGCAAATTGTGTATCTTTTTCCGATTTACTTTCGAAAGAGGCTTTTCTGAAATTTGGCATGTCTATGTGGTGCCAAATTTTGGAAAACAGTGCTCTTTCAACACTGCCCTTATGCCTCATAAAACGAGGTTTACAGGGATGGCAAAACAGGCCATCCGCTTTTTAAAAAAAAAATTCAAAAAAGTGGACGCATTCCTTGGACACAACATTGCAGTCTAGACATAGCCAGAAAGACTTTACGACTAAAGGACAGCCAGCCAGTTTTCAGTCCCTTTGTTCTTCCAGAGCAGCATAAAGGGGCTAGGTTACAAGAGAGAATAAGGACCAATATGAGCAAAAGTTCCATGGAACCTCTGCATTCAAACTTCTCCAAAGTTTAAGATGACTTTATAGGTTGTGGTTGTCAAATGATGTGGAATTTACTACTTTGTCTGATTTTTTAGACTAGATTAGCTCTACCCCAGTGATTTTAGCTAGATTACCATGATTTTTATGTTGAAGACAGAGTTACTTTTGTTATTGACTGAAGAAACAAAAAAAATCACACAAACAAAATGTGTTACAAATTATAATGGAGTTTATCTTAAAATACTTGGAAAAACTTAAGTTTTTCCAGCAGACTTTACCAGCAGGTAGAAAATGAAAAATGAACTCTATGCAAATATGTACAGCTTTCAAAACAACAACAGCAGAAATGTATTTGTCTTTTTTCTTTTTGTGTGTTAAGGATATGTACTGACTTCATGGAATTATTCCAGCAAGCTGTGAATGACGATGCATGAAATGAAAAATCTCAGCCCAGTGCACAGCGAGAATACAGACAATTCTCTGCTGTCACTGCTCTACTTTTTAATAGTGTATTGATATACCACGTTCTCTTCTGAAACAACAGCACAGTAGCAAGAAGCCGAGGAACTCCACTTTGTTAGATTTCAGAATCCTTGCAGCTACATGTACTTTGTGCATTATACGACAAAGACAAAATTCTGGGGCTGGCAGCCAGAGCCAGAGCTGGAAGTAAGGCCAGTGTGGTCAGGGCTGGTGACAAATGCCAAGAGGCTGGCAGCAGGAGGCCAAAACTGACCTTCCTAGATCCAGCAAACTCCTTTGTTCAGGACTGATCAGGTTCCAAGAATGGCAGACCAGGGAGCTCCAACCTGTACCAGTATTTCTACTCTTGTACTTGGTGATAAGGACTGGCCTCTTCAGAAGAGAAAGACATAAGAAATAGGCCTATTTCTAATTTTACAACCATTCCACAGTGCATGTAAACATCAGCAGTGTCTAAGCTCAATCAAAATATATGCCCTCTCTTCTAAGAAGACATGTCAAAGAGACTTCAGGGAGTTGTACAGGGCCAAGCATAATCACATCTTTCACCAGCAAATCATTGCAGAATAGTTTTTAGTGAGTCAGACTTTATATTGAACTGACTTTTAGATAGTGGATGAACCATGGAACTGACAGATTTAGAGCCCTAAATATGGAAGATAATGTACAATCTGTGTGTACACTGAAGTCATGCAAGCTGTAGTCCCAGCAGGAAAGACTCAGGAAGTAAGACTATATTACAGCTCATTTGAAGCAGCAGGCATGTGTTTGAATCCCTACCCAGGAAGAGACTAAGCTTGACCAGCATTTGGAAAAGGAATGTAAATGTGTCAAAAAGACAAACTGAAAGAATATCCCGCAACACATTATATGGTCCAATGCTTACCAAGGGAGGACTGATTTCAAAACCAGTGCAATATAAATGCATCACCAAAATATGAACTTCAGGCAGGCCAGGTGATAGCTAAGGGAAAAGACAATACTAGTATTGCTATTAGAACTGACCAGAAATTCTCTACTGGAAAATCAATCATTTTTTAAGTCTATTCAGTTTTGACAAAGTTATTATGGAATCCTGCCTACCAGGCATTTTTCTACACTTGCCTAATGTCCTACCTACTTGTCCATCCAGCTCGTTGGCAGCATTCCTGACAGGCTGGTTAGGAAGCCTATACTTCAGGCTCCAGGTTACTAGGGACAGCATAGAAGCCTGAGCTCCCAAACTCCTTTGGAATTTGCCTCATGGACTACCTTACAGAGAGGCTCTATGGGCTTTCCAGCTCCCCATCAGTCTACCGGACAGAATGACTGGGAGTGCCAGCTGCCTTAGACTCCCAGAATGTGTATCTCTGGGGAAGCCTGCCAGGTAGATTGTGCACAATCAGCTACCATTATCTCATGCAGTACCATAATATTGGGGGTTCATTCCAAACTGGAACTGCTCTAAAGAGTCATGAGAAGGTTAAAATAATTCATTTTGTTCTGTCCTCTGTTTTCTTAAATCCCCCCCAGCCCAATGCATGCGTGAGAGTTACCACTGAACCTCAGAGCTTACCAGATGGGTGAGTAAAAGTGCTGGCTTTGGCATCTCTATGCATCTGCTCCCTGACTCCCCACTTCCTCCACTACACAGAGCCTTCCACAAACCCCAGCTCCCCATTGGCAAGCTCCCTTGTTCCCCCCACTCCTTTCAGACCCATTTCCACTCTGGCAGGCACTCATACTTCCCTTTGTTCCACACAACAGCTTCCCCCTATTTCCAGCTGGCAGAAAATGGGGCTTCCCTGGGCCTTTACTGCCATTAATTCCCCTGTCCTGCCCTGTGGTGAGGCATCAGTTTCAAAGCTGCACCTGTTTCAGGGCTCTGCTTCACCCAGATTGAACCAAACGCCACAGTGGCTTCCAGTCGCTGAAGCAGTTCCGTCAAAATTAATGAGCTAAGCATGGGGTTTTTTTCCATAAGATTCCCCCAAAATCACAGCACTCACAACACTGTTGTAACTCTGTTGGTCCCAGAATATTGGAGAGGCAAGTCCTGAAGAGGAGCTCTGTTTAAGCCTGAAAGTGTGGCTGTTTCATCAAGAGAACTTGATCTAGTAAATGTTTCTTCCTCCCCGTTTTGTCTCTCTATACACCCAACAACATTAGAATCTTGGTAGTGTTCTGATATTGATTCGGGGGAAGCTAAACACATCAAGACAACTGGAAAAAGTCTCTTTCTCCCTGCCCCTTTGAAATACAGTTCACCCCCGAAGTAGTGAGCAAGTAGCCATCATGGGGCTCTTAGCACAGTCTTCATTTGAGCCTGGTCCTTCCAGAGGCTTGTAAAGGGGTATGATGGAGGCTCCATATCCTTCAACCACAGCCCATCCTTGAAAGGATTCTGCTGAATCAGATCTTGCAATTATGAAGAAAATCTGCAATAGAAAACACCCATTCAATGGAAATGCAGGTTTCCCCTATTTCTTGAAATTTGTATAGTCTTTCAGACAAGGTTTTAATACAAGACACAGAAAGACTTATGGGCAAAATACAAACATATTTACTTTGAAGGCTCCCTATAGCATTTTCCTACCTTGTCCTTACTGCAGAGTCTTAGTCTCCCAGAACACTTCAAGCTAATTAAAAATGCTAAATAAAATTACAGCTACTGAGAAGGAGCAGTGTGCACAAATATAACCATAGATTGGGGCTATCTTGCACAAGGGAGCATAGAACCAATCAGTATCACATTCAGCTATATAAACCTCTGCTGATAGCATATAACAAGACATAGATAAATAGCACTGCTTGAAATGCCAGGCAGATGATTTTCACTAAAACAAACGTTTCCTATTATTTCTGTGTGGTACACAAAAAGCATTTGAAGTCATTTCAAAGAAATGTTCTTAGCCCACACAAGAGATGCACAGACAATAGAACTGAAGAAGAAAATTTTTAAACTCCCAAAAACTGTTTCTTTCCTGATTCTATTAGTAATGTTTTTGATGTTGCCATTTCATTTCTGACACACTCACAGACCAGAGAATATAGGATCAGATCCAAGAAGTTTTGCCATTGGACTCCAAGGGATAGAAATTTGGAGCATGCAGAAATAGTCTAGTTTGATTTTTCTGAAATAAGTTAAATTATAAAAAAACATAGTTATTAATTACATGCTTCTCTGTGAAAAGATTTGGAGCTAACCAGAGTCCATCAAAGTCTATTGAAGGATCCCAATTAATTCAATAGGCTAGGGATCAGGCCCTTAGGAATAACCTTAACTAGTGAAAATGTCTTCCTAATGTATATCCTCAGTTTATGAAAATAAAGTTCAGTGATTGTGAAGACTGAAAAACACATAGAAAACAATTTAGATGATATAATGAAATTATTCTGAACTATGGTACCCTCATCTATAATTTTGGCACTTTTACCTTTAGAAATATATTTCAGATTGTTGTTTTTCTGGGGAACATTTCAGAGATTGCCAAGAGTATGTTGGGACACAAAACATTGACACATTTTGTATCCCACAAATGGGATTGCTCAGCCTGAGAAAAAAAGAGCTTGAAGAGACTTCATGGAGAAATGTGAAATTCAGAAGTATGTAGAAACGGATCAGTCTATCTTTCTTGCACTTTGTGCTAAGGGCCACAGATTTAATGCATCAAGTACATTAAGTGGCAAGATTCCAAATTAGTTGGACCAGTCATATGGCTAGTATGAGAATTCCTATTTACCTAGCATCTTTCAGCCTTTGTGGACTTTCCCTCTTCTTAATATCATGGATTTAAAATAAATTAAAATAACATAATGTTAAATGTTAAAATTGAAAGTTAATTACAAAATAAAAACATAGTTTTCATAACTGGGTCTTTTGGAGCAGAGCAAAACACACAAGTTAGTAAATGTGAAAGGACCAAAAAACTTCCATATCAATCTTCTAAGCCCCTAATTTGTAAAAAAAGTATAAAATTCAGTCTATAGGAAACAGTAATATATATTGTCATTTAAACTGCAGAGATGTGAAATAAAACCTTCTCTCTATATTCTACTGAAGTGCTGAGAAGTTTTTCCTTGATGTTCATGAATACTGCTGTACAACTTCCTTGGGGTTCACGGTCTTTGGTTCCATGCTCCAGTTGTTATCACAAATCATGTGATGATGCTGGAATGGGATTTTCATTTCAAATTTCTACTTCTACTTTCTTTTCTCAGGAAAAGCTACAAGGAGCACCACTAGGAGGTAGAATTTGGTAAAACATCTAATCAAAAGACAGAAATAGATAGGATCATTCCCAATCTCTTTCCCTGTTCCAATGACAATCTGTTGTCATTCATAGCAGCGATTCATAATCATTCATAATGACAATAGATCGCCACTGGACTAAGGAAAGAGAATGAAAATAACTATATAACCAGATAGGGCTTTCATTTATGGGGGAGACCCAAGTTCAAGTTCCTACTCTAATGACTAAAAATAGCTTCAACAGGAGAGACTGAAAAACTCCCATACCAGGAAATCCAGTAGTCCAGTGTGTAGGCACTTTCCTACAATGTGGAAGACACAGGTTCAATCCACTTTGCCACATCCAGGTCTTCTACATACCAGAATACTCTGACTAGTGGGCTAAAGATTATAAGGAAAGTTATTCCTCACTTTGCCCTGGTCTACGCTAGGACCTTATTCAAAAATAACACCCCTTCACCCCAAGTTTGCATTTATAAGTGGTGCATCCATACTATCAAGCCCATTATTTCTAAACAACAGACCACGGAATTAGAACTCTGTACTCCTGCTTTTCACAAGGAGTAACACTTATTCCAAAATAGTAATTTCGAAATAACATTAGCATGGATGCTCCGATGCCATTAATTCAAGTTTATTTGCCTCCAGGGATGCATCTACAAAGCAGGGCTTAACTTGAAATAAGCTATGCGAATGGAGCTACGTCAATTGCTTAGCTTATTTCAAAATTGAGAGCATATACACAGCACTTATTATGAAATACAGCACTCTTCCTCTGACTTCCCTTAATCCTCATACAACGAGGGCTACAGGAGTCAGAGTAAGAAGCCCTCCAGCTTAACAGTATTTCAACATTATTTTGAAATAACTCCCTGCTGTGTAGACGCAGACTAAATTATTTCGAAATAGTGCTAGTTATTTCGAAATTATTTTGATGTGTAGACATACCCGCAGCTCCTCAGAGTGCTTCCTGGGGTTCTAAGTTCGAGTTAGTGTATCCACATTAACAGAGCCATTTTGATGGTTCCTCATAGAGAGAACATGATAGTTTGAATTTTTAAATTGGGAGTTCTTAAACTGAATTTAGTAATTTTGAAATAGTTTCCTATTGTAGACATAGCCTTTGAGTTTAGTAAATCTTGTCGTCTTTGGCTTCTGTCGAAATGCCCAAAATTTAAATGAAGTTTTTCAAGTTGAATTTTCTCTCAAATTTTCAATTTGCTAATTAAAATAAAATAAAATAGTTCAAACTGTTTGTTTGCTTGCTTGCTTGCTTGCAGGGAAGGGAATTGCCAGAAACTGAAAAATCTATTAGTTTTCAAGCCTAAATGAACCTGATAAGTACCTAAAAACTTTTAAGAACCTATAAGGAAATGGGGAGGGGACGAGATTTACCCCCTTCCCTTTCTATACTAGCTGAGATGTCTACACTTAGGATATTTTTTATAGTCAAATAAGTGCTCTGGTAAATGATAACTGGGGTTTTCTCCAGAACATGCTAGTAATTTAGGAAAAATCAACCCAATGGTTCCAGTCACTTTCACGTGTTTTTAGTTTAATGCTTCAGTCTTCCAGTGTATCATTGAAAATATATCATTTTTTTAATAAACCTGAAACTGTTTGAATTTTTCATTGGGGAACTCTTAGCGAGGTTCAGCGTCCTAACACCTTTAATTGTAATTTGTGAACAGTCAACACAAGAGTTACTAATAGTCTTAATACCAGAATTACTGAGGTTTTAGATAACTTGATACTGAATTTACCCCTTTAATATTTGTGATTTTACAGTATTAAATGTAACAGAGGAGAAGAAGTTGTACCAAACAATTCCTTTAACAAGCACAGTATTTTGGTGCTGATCCAGGAACGAGAATAGCACTACAATAGGCTTAAAGTTACACTCATGCTTAAATTCTTTCCTGGACTGGCCTCTTAATCCAAAATGCACAATTAAATGTTGCTACAGGTGTATAATTCTTCACGTAACTTAACCTGCTGGCATCTCACAGAACTGTATAAGTTGTTGCACTTAGAAGTTTCTTATACTTGAAATGCATCCTAGAATATTGTGGTTGCAGTGATATTTTCCATTAGGAAATCTCTCTCACGCTCCTAGTCATGTCAATACCTTCAAAGCAGAAGAAGCACTTTAAAGTGGTACTAGACTATAAGATCTTACTAAAGACTGAGGGTGTATTCTTGGATTCACTAAAGTCAGGGGCAAAACTTCCACTGAGTTGAACAAGGTAAGTGCATATTTTACAGCATAATTAATTTTAGCAATTTAATAAAAAATATTTCTCTTCATTACTGGCTCAGCTTGAGAGAACTATTTAGGTTTTAATGTCTCTGCATTGCTTTTTTCCCAAAACCACTCAAATCAAGTGAGTTTTTTCATTCCAATGAACTTTGAATCCCACCCTTGGTTATCTGAGACTGATGTAAGTGTGATTAAGGTCCATATACATAAGTTTCCCAGTATTATTTGGGTAATAAAATATTATTCATGATTACTACTAACAGTAACTGTTATGCTTTTAAAAGAATATTGGGACTTGAGGAACAGTAAGCAACATGGAAAGAAAACTCAGTTCATATCCTCAGTGTTGTGCTGGAAGGAAGGATGATCATGTGGCCAAAGTCTTCAGAGGGGGTCAAGTTAATATGTAAAGAAGACTTACCAAATATTATTAGGGTCTCCAACCCTAAAACAGAAGAAGACAGTAAAATTAAGGCTGGGGAAAGAGCTGCAGGTCATAGTTAGAGCACGGGGCTCTTTAAAGGTTGGAGTCAAATGGCAATATCCAGCTGCTCCCTACTTGTAACAAAAACAAAACAAAAAGTAAAAAGGAAACTGTTCTCACTCTGGAATATGAGATTCCTTTTCTGTGCTTCAGTCTGGCCAGGAAAAAAAAAGGCACATTATGTAGATGTAACAACCTCAGTTACTCTTATTTTCAATAGTGACTCATATATCAGATGTAAATAGGGTAACCTTGAACATTCCACAGAGTTCAGAGATTAATATTCATGCACTTCCCCATTGGTGTATCTGTACGTCTGTCATGAGTCTGCATTATAGCTCTCCCAAATGAAAAAAAGTAAAAAAAAAACCTCATTAGGACTATGTGCTAATCTTCAAACTGCTGCAAACTGGTGGTATAATTCTGACCTAATATTTAGGCATATATATGTGATCAAATGTTTGGGAAATGTACAGAAATCCCCTTTTCTGCTATCTCTTAGAAAAAACATAAAAATGGTATTTAAGCTTAAATTTTAAGCAACTTTTGCTGTTTACTTTATTTGTTTTGTAAATTATATCCTCTTTCAACTGTAACTAGTTAAAATTTAATATTCTCCAAATGATCACCATAGCTATACACCATCCCAAGAGCCTAACTAAAATCTCTTAGTTTTTATTCAAGAAAAAGAAATCAGCTGTGTTAACAGATTGTAATGTGACAACAATATTAAATTAGACTACAAGGTATAAAGGACAAGGTATAAAGGAGCAATTTTTTTTCTACCATAGGGTAATATTGTGTACTGAACTAATTCAAGTTAGAGAATGGATTCTATTATAAAGCCATGTTATAAACTCCATTGCAATGCACAAATCCAAATTAAATGTGAACTAAATCAGCCAAACACTCTCTGGTAATGAAAGTATCTTTAAGCCTGTGGATCACTGAGCTGTAGAACTGTAATGCCATTCCCAGAAGTACTGCTTGAAGACTAGTACAGTACTTCTAAAAAGAGTATCAAACTCTTGTGACATCACCACTATTGAAAAGAGATTAATTGTACAAACATATTCCGTCATGGCTCTTTAAACACCTGTCCAGGCTCACAGCCACTAGAATGCTTTTATAATCTGTTTATTCCTCTTCAGTTTTAAATGTAAATATAAACATGATTGTTATTAATTAACTACTATCTAAACATGTCTAGTATAAAATAATATAAATCTATCAGTCTAGCTAAGGATGTATTATTACGTCTTCTATTCTCCCAAAAATTGAAAACTGACTACAGTATATTTTTTAGAACATAAGAACGGCCATACTGGGTCAGACCAATGGTCTATCCAGCCCAGTATCTTGTCTGCCAACAGTGGTCAATACCAGATGCTCCAGAGGGAGGGAACACAACAGGTAATCCTCATGTGATCCCTCCCGTCACTCACCTCCAGAGAAAAAGAGGCTAGCGACACCATTCCTACCCATCCTGGCTAATAGCCAATTATAGACCTAACCTCCATTAATCTATCTAGCTCTTTTTTCACCCTGTTAAACACCAAGCCTTCACCACATCCTCCGGCAAGGAGTTCCACAGGTTGTCTGTACGATGAGTGAAGAAAAACTTCCTTTTGTTTCTTTTAAACCTGCTGCCGTTTAAACAACTTTTCCTTATTCACTTTTTCCACACCAGTCATGATTTTATAGACCTCTATCATATCTCCCCTTAGTCTCCTCTTTTCTAAGATGAAAAGTCCAAGTCTTTTTAATGTCTTTTCATATGGGACCCGTTCCAAACCCCTCATCATTTTTGTTGCCCTTTTCTGAACCTTTTCCAATGCCAATATATCTTTTTTGAGATGAGGTGACCATATCTGTACACAGTACTCAAGATGTGGTCGTACCATGGTTTTATATAGAGGCAATAAGATATTTTCCGTCTTATTCTCTATCCCTTTTTTAATGAATGTGATGTAACAGGACCTCAATCTAGCATCCTTAAAGTTGCAAACATGATTTTGAATTCAAATATTTGCATGTTCCAGGTCTCATATTGGTACTTGGAGTGCATTTGTGTACCATAAGGCATCAAGTACTATTTACATGTGGACCATCATCCCAATTTTCAAATGCAAATACAGTTTTCACACATATAACAAATATTTTGAAACTTGGCCACTGTGAACATGTACATACACTTAAGATAATGCTTTTGAAACACTGGCCCAGAACATTCCTGAGAATTTGATTAAATATTAATCCTTGTGGAGCCCTGGCTTATTAGACTACCTATATTAACTGTAGTTAATCTATAGCCACTCTCTACAGACTGAAGTCTTTCTCCCTTAAAACATGGATTTCTACAAAGCCTCCCCACTCCCTTGCAATTCTGTAGGCCCCCCTGACTCTAACATATAAATAATTGTAGCTAGCAATCTTTTAGGCCAAGAACTGCTCCCACGATTTTTTCATTTTACACTTAGAAAGCACAACTCATCAGAACCTGTAAGCAACTCTACTTGAAGCATACAAGAGAACAGCCCTAGACTAAGCCCAGTTTTCATTTTTCTACTAGCAGAAGTGATATATTATTAGATAGAAGACTATACTCTGCCTCATTCTAAATCAACATGTGAGAAATATCAAGGTGTAATTTATTATTATAGAGGTCCTGGTGTATGAAATGAAACTAGTGAAAAATCTCATTACAAAGTTATCTCCATCGAATTTGATCTCTCATACATTAAACAATGATGTTTTCAATATCTAAACTTCAAGAAGACTAATCAAAATATTGGTACAAGTTGCTCATTTTGGAAATAAAGTTTGAGTGATGAGATAAAGTCCTGCAACAGATCTCAGCAATAAATCAGATAGTTATTTGCTATCTTTTACTACTTCTTACTCTGATGGTGTATGTTATTGCATACAATAGAAAAGTTCCTTTCATACAAAAAATGTAAAATTGATGATGCATATCCTACATATTTTAAACTTAAGCTTAGCCTTCTCTAGTATAGTTACAGTAGGTACTTATAATAGTCTTTCCAAGGTCAAAAAAGAATAAAAGCAGAAGAACAGTTAACTTCTAAACACCATGGCTGCGTCTAGACTGGCATGATTTTGAGCAAAAGCGGCTGCTTTTGCGCAAAATCTTGCCGCCTGTCTACACTGGCAGTAGACAGTATAGATGCTCTCTTGCGCAAATACTTTTAATGGAAAAACTTTTCCGTTAAAAGTATTTGCGCACTAAATCATGCAGGTCTAGACGCAGCCCATGAATGTGTTTAGAAGTTTAGAAGTGTTTAGAACACTAGAATGAGTTCTCAGCACTAGTTTAGAGTACCCTACAAAATGTAATGTAACATACCTTTTTAATAGTTCTCTAGTCCAGTGTTTCTCTGTAAAAAAAAAAAAGTATAAGTACCCCCAGTACCTACAGTTTTCAGACACACAAATTTTTTTTCTACCATTGCAATACATTTCTTTAAACTGCTTAATCATAGCCAAGTGGGCAATGAAATTGTTGTGTGTAAAAAGTACAAAAATAATAAAGCACTGTAAATTTAAAACAAAAATTTAGTTTTCTCCAAATTTCAGTTGTGTTGATGTACCCCCCCCAGACTTCTCTCGAGTACCCCAAGGGTACTCGTACCACTGGTTGAGAAACACTGCTCTAGTCAATATGTTTGTGAATAGAGAAAATATTTCAATATTTTTAGCAAATATTGCTAGAGGCTTTACCTTCTAGATAGTGCCTGATAATGCCATTAGTGCAAGGGACTGGACTTGATGACCTCTCCATTTCCTTCCAGTTGTATGATTTTGTGAGTCTCCTTCACCAGACCAATAATGCTGACTATCCAACAACTGTTGAAAGCAAGGAAACAATGTATATTCACAACACTGACTTAAAAGATGTACACTCAAATAACAAAGGCATCTGCATCATCAATAACACTTCTGCATCATCTAATACTGCAGACAAACCATGGTTTAATCCTAAATTGTGCAAAGCTTGGACATTTTTATATTGAGGGTTTTTTTGCAATTTGTTTTCCAGTAGGGGTCCATGTGGCCACAGCCCGGGTCTCTTTAAGTCTTCCTTTTTGTTAGGTTAGAGCTGGATGAGTAACTGATAGCAAATAAAGTGTATCTAATAAACTGATCCTATTTCACATTAATGAATGTTCTTGACTGTTTTTAATATTCACATTTAAAGTGTGTGTGTGTACACACTGGTATGTGCACATACATTTTAAGTGAATACTAAATAATTAATATATACTGAATATAATAGGCAATAACATATGTTGAATAACAAACATATATTCTCATTCAATACAAACCATATACTCATTACAATTGGTCAGCTCAAACTTTCTTTATATTGTTCCTGCTCCCTGAGTACACGAGCTTTCAAGCACTTCAAGAGTTTATATTTGCATGTATGAATTTAAAATCTAGTGTCCATGCAAGAATAAAGCCAAGATATTGTGAGAGTTAACACAAATTCAGTCAGAGTTGTCACTTTTAAGAAGTTTTAAATTCAAACTATGAGAGAACACTATGCTTCATGTGGTTCACACTGAAAACATTACATGTGCTACATTTTTGGTAACATAGGAAGCATGGCCCCCATTCTACAAGTGTTTTTCTTCACCAGTTGCCAGTTATCTTTGGCAGGTATTATCTTGGCCATCTTGATATCCCCTGGTCTAGGCAGACAAGTGAACTGTCTTGATGAAGAAAAACTTTAAAAAACCCTATGAATAGTCTAGTAGCACCTTAAAGATTAACACAACATGTAGATGGTATTATGAGCTTTCGTGGGCACAGCTCGCTTCTTCAGCTGTGCCCATGAAAGCTCATAAATACCATCTACATGTTTTGTTAGTCTGTAAGGTGTTACTAGACTATTAATTGGTTTTTTAAGTTTTTCTAGTTATAGACTAACTTGGCTACCCCTCAGTGATGTATTTCAACATAACTCCATCTTGCCATGTAGTAGCTACTGCATTATCTTGAAGCTTCCTATTTAGCAAATGGTTTGCTCAGAATGGAATTGCACTACACTTCCTGGATTTCCAGAAGCACAAGTAAGTAGAATAAGACACAAAAAAATCCTCAGAAACCGTTTTTCTCCCTAATTTTTTTTATTCCAGGCCTACATAACTTGTCAACCTTCTTCACGGTTTTTGCATTTCCTAAATGGGTTTTATATGTAAAAAAGACAAATTCAAGCTGTGTACATTTTCAGAGATTTATAAAAATATCCATATCTGAGCACAACTTTCTTTAAATTCCAAATGAAGAATTTAACATAATTCTGAATAGTGGAGGGAATAAACCAAAACTAGAACATTGACTCTTCTAATTCAGGGGCAAGGGTGACTGGGGAGCAAAGGGTTTAAAGTCAAACCTGTCCCTAAAGTTTTCATTCTGGGTCCAAAAGAAGTGGTCTAATTTCAGGCTCCAGTTCAAATGAGGTTATACTAAATACAGCTTTGATCACGACTTTTTTTATCTGTCACTAGTTACTATCTGACTGCTCTCTCTCTCTCTCTCTCTCTCTCTCGACAGTATCTGAGCTGCAGGAATTCCTTCTAAAATGTGGCTAGAAAAAAAAGTTAAAAAAATGAAACACACTTTCTGGAAAAAAATGTGTTATTGTGTGCCAGAGCCATTGCTATAGAACATTCTGTATACTACTAGCTTAATTTAGGTTGGCTTTTTAGTGGGAAAGCACAAAATATCAAATGAAATGTAGCATGTTTTTTTTCTTATCATTATGATTTTTCCTCTTCACTTCCTCCACACAGGTAATCCTTACTGACTTTTCTGAAAAGAAACTTGAATGGGTTTAACCAAGGGGAAAGAATTTGCTCACTTTGCAGTCACCCCTTCCCACAAGCTTCCAAAAGCTCCCATTTTTAGTATTTATATAGAAAGTCTACATATACAGAAACATCACCCCATTTCTTAATCAAATACTAGACTTCTTTGAAAAGAAAAAACTATAAAAAAAACAGAAAACTAGCTTACAAAGATTTAGACTCATGACCTTAATGGTTAGAAGGGTTACTTTCATTCAATAATAATGCTTGTTTAATAGTTTTTCTTTCAGAGAAGGAAGGAGAGGAAAGTGATGAACATGTATTAAAAGACTTTTGAGTTAGGTTGAATAATAGCTCTGAAAGGATTCACATAGCTAATGTAGGTATCCTTCAATAGAGCATGGTTTGTAACACAGTAAGGAAAAAGGAAAAGAATAAAAACTAGAGAAAGAATGCCTACCAAGAACTATTGTATATACATCCTGAAGTCGGAGGGGGGGGGGGAGAAGGTGTTAGTATGGGGGACAAAACAAAATTTCAACTCTGTTTGTATGGCAATAAGATAGGGAGAAATCTGGGCCTCTAATCAATAAAGGCTGAGGACCCTAAATTAATGTAAAATGTTAATACAAAAGTGATAGCACTGAAAGCAATCATCCGTACATTTCAGTTTGCCAACACTAGTTGTCAGGTTTTTGGCATACAAGTTAAGAAAAATGTAATCTGTTTGAAATAAACACTTAATGCAATTCAGTTTGCCTAACACTACCCATTAAAAGACTGCATTTCCAGTTAAGTACACATTTGCCAGATTGTTGTTTTTCAGCTACAAATATTCCTTGCTGTTTTTTGTGGGTGTGGCTTTTGATCTGTTTGGGGTTTTTTTTAAGCTTAAGTTAAAATGGTTCCAAGAATAGGATTGGGGGAAAAAAACGCATTGTTTTCTCAGCGCTTTATTTACCTGTGCATCTGCAGGTACGGCTGCTTGCCACTTCCATTGGTCATGGATCGATGTTCCCAGCCACTAAGAGATGTGGGAAGCACAGCGAACCAGGACACCGCTTCTCACAGTTCCCATTGACCAGGAACACCAATCCACAGCCAACGGGAGATGCAAGCAGCTGTATCTGTGGATGCGCTGGTAAATAAAGTTCTAGCGGCCTGCCAGGTGCTAAGCCAAGTGAACACACCTGGCCTGCACACTGCGTATTGCCCAGCTGTAGCATCTCCATACTTCTGATCCAGGACTTGAAATTTGGCATGGAGTGTCTACTATTATGTCAGGCTATGACTTTTGCCAGGCCTATGAAAATTTGCCAAAAATGCAGCAAAAATGTAAGCCTCCAAAAATCTCAATTCACCCAAATGCAGTAGATAAATACATGTTAAAATTTAGCACTTAAATTCACCTAAGATTGTCTGCACTGAGCATGCTCCACCCTGGAACTGCAGGGCCTGAGCAGGACTTTCCTGCAATTGCTCCTCCCAGCTGCCAATGTGGTGCAAGGGACTGAGAGCAGAGAGACTCTCTCTCCTGTGCTTTTTTCTGTGCCCTCTCTGCTGGCACGCAAGCAATAAAGAAGAAGGGGGATACGGGCTGATAAGAATGAAGAGAGGTGAGGGGAACAGTGGATGGTAGGAGAGCAGAGAGAAGAACAGATGGGGTGACAGCAGAGGGGCTATGGACAGGAAGACCTGGTAGGGACCATAGATAGGTGCAGAAGAGTGCAGAATCCCTGTGGTTCACTCCCTTTCAAAACCTGGAATAGAATCCTACATTCCTCCACTGTCAGCAGAAAACTATGAAACCCAATGGAGATGAGTGCACCTCCTCCCCCTCTAATGGCTGACTCACAGAGGATTACAAGTGGTAAGGGTCTGTGCTGTGAATGTAAAAGTGTAAATCTTATTGCTGACCCACATTAGATATCAATATGGTTCCACAATGGAATTTATATTTCTGATATATTTTTAAAAACTTTACATTTATGCAAATTGGATGTTAAAAGATCATTATTCAACCTGCAAAGTCCAGGTCTCAAAAGTTAGGAAATACTGCACAATCTTAATTGGGTCCTTTTTGCATACAAATTATGTCTTTAATTACACTGCTACATACAGCTTAAACCTCTCGGATGCGTCTAGACTGGCAAGTTTTTGCACAAAAGTAGTCGCTTTTGCGCAAAAACTTGCCAGCTGTCTACACTGGCCGCTTGAATTTGCGCAAGAGCACTGACTTTGTAATGTACAAAATCGGTGCTTCTTGCGCAAATACAATGACACTCCCGCTCGGGCAAAAGCCCTCTTGCGCAAATGCTTTTGCGCAAGAAGGCCAGTGTAGACAACCCAGAATTGTTTTTAAAAGCCCCGATGGCTAAAATGGCGATCGGGGCTTTCTTGAGCAAAATTGCGTCTAGACTGGCCACGGATGCTTTTGCGCAAAAGCGCTTTTGCGCAAAAGCATCCGTGTCAATTTAGATGCGCTTTTGCGCAAATACTTTTAACGGAAAAACTTTTCCGTTAAAAGTATTTGTGCAAAATCATGCCAGTCTAGACGCAGCCCTCTAGTCCAGCATCCTCTGCAGAACCAGAGAATTTGCAGAATGGGGAGGTCAATATAGTCTATGATGGGGTGGGCAATAATTTTTGACTGGGGGCCACTTCAGAAATTTTTGAAGTGGCTCCCGAGCCACCCTGGAAGAGGCGAGGCCTCAGGCAGAAGGGGCGGGGCCAGGGCACTTCTGTGCTTCCCCACCCACAGACCCTGATTGGTCTGGGGGTGGGAGAGTGCACAAAGTCTCCCCCCCCCTCCCCGAGAGAACCACCAGCTGTTCTGAACAGCTGGTGGTTCCCTCTAGGTGCCCCTGCCCCTGGCAGTGGGAGAAGACTTCACGTGCTGCCCTCAGGTCAGTCAGGGCCTGGGCAGGGGGAGCATGTGAAGTCTCTCGCTCCCTGCCCCCGCCCTGCAAGGGGAGCGCCATGCTTAGAGTCAACTGCCAGCTGAGCAGGAGCTGACGGCTGACATTAACTGCTGTGCCCCTTGCAGGGCAGGAGGAGACTTCATGAACTCTACCTGCCCCCAAGACCTGATTGGCCTGGGGGCAGGAGGAGAGCACAAAGTCTCCTTCCACCTTGCCCCTGTGCTGCAAGGAATGTGCGGTGCTTAGAAGTGCTGCACCCCTCGCAGGGTGGGAGGAGACTTTACGTGCTTCCTCCCGGCCCCAGGCCAATCAGGGATTCTAAACCCCACACACTTCTTGCAGGGTGGGGGCAGGGCGGGAGGAGACTTTGCGTGCTTTCCCCCGGCCCCAGCCTCTGATTAGCCTGGGGATGGGGGGAGTGGCAGGGCCTCTGCGGGCCATATCAACTTGCTTGGCAAGCTGGATGTGGTCCGCGGAGGCCCTTTTGCCCACCCCTGGTCTAGTAGCATTACCAACATTTCCATTGCTTACCGGGCTCGTACAAGACATTTAGGGGTAAATTAGAGCTACATAACAGCACAGAACACTGAGGGCCAGGGCTGGTGGCTGTAAACACATTTGATGTGATAGCAGGAAACTTAGTCACACCCATGATTAGTGGACATCTGGCTAACTAAACTCACACCAGTCCCCTTTTGTTGCCAGACCAGAGAGTCCTGGACTAGAGAGGTTCAGCCTGTGCTGTTTTTCCATAGGATCCTGGTCTCAGAAAGTGCACAGGATTGGCAAGGCTCTAGGAACAAATAAAGGTTGTTTGGCGAATGAAGCTATTATTTATGGCATCTTTGCCTCATTCGTTGCAGAAACAGACAGATGTACAGTGAACGAAGCAAGGTCTTAACAAAAAAAGGAAAGTAATGGATATTTCATATTAACCCAGGGAACTGGTGGCTATCCCTACCTTTGAGCTCCTATAAGATGCTGGGCAAGTCAATTAAATAAAACATTTCACAGATTGTGTGTGCCCTTGTTTCTGGGAGCCATATATGAGACACCTGGGGTCATATGTGCAGGAGTGCATTCACTCATAATGGCAATTGAAGTTGACTGGAGCCCCATTTTAACTATATAACATGTCATAAAAATGTTAAGTATGCGGAAAAATCAAGTCTTGTGTCTCTCAAGTTGGGCAGCCACTATTAGTGGAGACTTCCTTGGACTATTTTGGCCTTATTCTTTCTATGGCTCAGCACCAGCCATTAAAAAGGAACAATGATGACATCTAATCACACACAAGAATTGTGAAGATAAATTCATTAATCTTTAGAAGCAATCAGCTATTATAGTATTATCACTATAGCAATGCCTCGGAGAAAATAAATAATTTTGTATTCAGTGCAGGGCTCGGATGGTGGCTATTAAAAAAGGCTTTGGGACATACCCGGAGTGAGGAAAAAAAAGAATACTGAATACCTAATTACCTAGGCTAGGGATGTAAAATCCTGATTAATCAGTTAACTTAACGTCTAACCGGTTAACCAGCTAAGCAGGATCCCAGCCACTGTCTGGCTCCTGGTTCCGGGGCTGCCATTGGCAGGCTCCCAGCCCTGGGATTAGGGCTGCTGGTGCCAGCAGGTTCCTGGTCTCAGTGCTGGGGCTGGAGCTGCTGACACTGGCTGATGTCCACCAGCTCCCAGCCCCAGTGCAGAAGTCAAAGTTAAACATATGCTTAAGTTCTTGTTAGAGCCTGGATGCTCTAACATAATACTAAGTGCTCTGGAGATATTTTCAGTTCCTTTTAATGCTGGCTGAGTTGGGTGTCACAACCACTCTGAAAGGTAAGTTCTCAAGTCTAGACATGTAAAGCAGGAAAGGATGACCTTTAAGATAGCTTCCGCAAGAGGGAAAGAATACTGCATGGACCATGCATTATACAACTTGCTTATCAGTTCAAAGGATAATAATTAGTATTTTGGAGTTTCAATGGTGCAAGCTTACCATGTCAAGGCTTGCCACTACCAATCTAGAAAAAGGCTTCCTCATAGTCTAGCTGCATTACATACTGCTACCCACACAATAGACTTCAGAAAAATAATTGATCATTTCTACAGCAGAACATACAACATTTTTCAGAGCAACCTCACAAAGGATGCATATTACGCATTGTGCAGCACCTCTCTGACAAGCTAATCATTAAAAAAAAAAAGAGCAGTCCTGTGGCAACTTAGAGACTAACAAATGTATCAGGTCATGAGCTTTCATGAGTAAAACGTACTTCATCCGATGAGTCAGAATGGAAATTAGGGTACGTCTACACTTGCTCCCTAGTTCAAGCTAGGGATGCAAATGTAGCCGACCGAAATTGCTAATGAAGCGGGGATTTAAATATCCCACTCTTCATTAGCATAATCTCTCCCAAGCGTTATTCCACTCAACAGCTGATTCGAACCAGGAAGTGCGCTCCGGGATGTGTTAGTTCGAATCAAACCCCTTGGTTCGAACTAACATTACTCCTAATTTTTTGAGGAGTAATGTTAGTTCGAACCAAGGGGTTGATTCGAACAACGCGTCAGGCGCGCTTCCTGGTTCGAATCAGCTGTTGAGCAGAATAACAGCGTGGTAGATATGCTAATAAAGATATTTAAATCCTCTTCATTAGCAATTTCGATAAACTGCATCTAGCTCGAACTAGGAGCAAATATAACGTACTTATTAGGAATATACCTTTATTTAAGCTTAAATTGTTAGTATTCATTTTATAAATGAATTTTATCACTGGATTACAAAGGGAGACAGCTGAACTGGAGTTCATTTACAAGTTCAGTAGTATAAACTTAGACTTGAATTAAGATCTTAACCGATTAACACACTACAAAAGCAATCTCCCTGCCTTTCATATTCACATCTCCATACCAAATACTGTTAATGAGGCATATCCACCCTGACTTAATTAGCTTCATTAACACTGGTCCTACAATTGACAGGTAACTTCTTTTGCTGTTATATATACCTGGAATTCTGTAATTTTCTCTCCAACTCATCTGATGAAGTGGGGTTACCCATGAAAGCTCATGACCTAATATATTTGTTAGTTTCTAAGGTACCACAGGACTGTTTTTACCATTACAGACTAACATAGCTAACTCCGGTCATCTGAAGAAGTGGGCTGTGCCCACGAAAGCTCACGATACCATCTACATGTTTTGTTAGTCTATAAAGTGCTACCAGACCATTTGTTGTTTTTTTTCTGTAACACACTAACTGGGCTACCCCCTGAAACAGCTATCCATGTGAGACATTTATTTTTAAATATTTTATACACTACAACATAAAATTCTTGGTGGGTTATTAATACAGAATACACCAAAAATCTGTCAAGCTTCTGGATATAGCAAGGACCACTTTGTTGAACATTTAAAACAAGCTGTTTAAATGTAACACCTATTTATCCATGGTCATCAACCTTAAAATACGGAGATACACACACATCAGAAGCAGAGCCTCCCATAGTTGAGAAAGAAATGGAGTAAGAGATTCCATAAGGTCCAGGAGGAACTTCATTGTTGCTGAATCTATCATACAGGAATCAAACCCAAGCATTGCAGGATGAAGCACTGTGTTACAGGACTTAGCCCACCCTGTCCCCCGAGTTGGCTTAGCATCTTGTGAAAAGGACCAAAACCATTTACTCACCTTTGACACAAAAATGGCTATTGAACAATACATTTTATATGAAATCACAAATTTGAGTGCACAGTATACCCAATGGCTAACTGAAATTAGACTCCGTTCGTATGTGGCAAAAGACGACTGGTAAGAATAGCAAAACTGCTGCATAAGAAGTAGTTACCTTGTGCAGTAACAATGGTTCTTCAAGATGTGTGTCCCTGTGGGTGCTCCACCTAGGTCTCAGTGTGTCCTCATGCTGGCGATCAGAGATTTTTGCCTAGCAGTGCGTTCCCACATTGCGCATGCGTAGTTGCCACCTTGTACAGCTTTTGTCAGTTGGCTGCGCGCATGGTGCAGGTCCCCATTAGTCCCTTTTCTACCGGAAGTCCTATATTGGACTCCAAGTAGTGGGCAGGAAGGGAGGGTAGTGAAGCACCCATAGAGACACACATCCTGAAGAACCATCATATGCACAAGGTGAGTAACTATTCCTTTGAGCAGTGTCCCTGTGGGTGCTCCACTCAGGGTGATTAACTAGCAGTACCCGCCACTCAGGATGGTGGGTTTTTGAGTCAGTTTTAAGAAGAGGCAAGGACTGCATCAGCTAAGGAAATGGTAAGTTTAGGTCCTTTCTGCAGAGCATAGTGTTGTGTGAAGGTGTGATATGAAGACCATGTCGCTGCTCTACAGATATTGATGAGGGTAAATTGTGCAGGAAAGTAGCTGATGTGGCCATTGTATGAGTGGATTGTGTAGTGATCGTCTGAGGAGGGTCCCTCCTTCGGAGATGGTCTCTGGTACGGGCATACCTGCTTCTCCTGTTAGGCAGTGTGTACATGCTTAAAGTGTGAAGTGTCGTGTGAGAGTCTTTCATTGAATGGAGGACTTCATCCATCTTGACAGCAAAAAGTTGGTTCCTGTCCTGTCTTCCACCTTTGTCTGTAAGTTCCGTGGGAAACCAGATGATTGCAACCATGAAGCCCTACGCATTACTGCTGCTGTGTCAGCCACGTCCATAAAAGCCTGAAGTGCCATCCGTACTATCAATTGGCCCTCCTTCATTATCAATTGGAGCTGGGGCCTCTTTTACTCAGGGAGCTCTTGTAGAAGTTCCTGTAGCTTGGTATAATTTGCATGGTCATAGTTAGTGAGGAGAGCCGTGTAATTTGATATGTATAACTGGAGAGTGGCAGAGGAGTATGCTTTCCTGAAAAAAATGTGTAACCACTTCTGCTCCTTATTCTGTGACATGGATTTATATTGTGGCTGTCTTGACCTGTAGTGGACCACATCCATGACCAGTGAGTTGGGCTGAGGGTGAGAAAAAAGAAAATCCATGCCCTTGGCTGGGACAAAATATTTTCTGTCTGCTCTACGATTGGTGGGAGGAATGGAGGCTGAAGTTTGCAATAATATCTCTGATAGCCTCATTAATCAGTAAAACTATTTTAGAGGATGTAGCCAGTTGAAGAATTTTGAGTAATTTGTGTGGTTTTTCTTGTACTTCCTGCAGTGCAATATCCTGGGACTGAGCAAACCCATTTGAATAGATCCTGAAATTGCTTCAGGTCATCTGCAAGTGGAGAGTATGACAAGGGTAAGATGGCCTCATCTGGAGATGAAGAGGAATGGGGAACTGGAGAGGAACTATCCAAGTCTGAATGAAACAGGTCATCATCTTCATCTCCCAGTTCAGCTTGGGTAGTGACAGAAGGTGAATGCAACGGATGAGACAGAGAATACTGTACAGTGGTGGCTGAAGATCTTGTTGCTGTATGTGCTGGTGTTGATACCACCATCTCACGTGAATGATGACGGTATGGGGAGCAGGTGCAGTTTTGGTTCCAGGGATCCCAAGGAGGTCATTGGGGTTGAAACTGCTGTGGTGGATATGACCAAGGGTGATTAAACCATGGGTACTGGGGGGGGGGGGGGGGGTGTGCTGGTCGGTTTTGAGTGGAGTGCCATGAAGCTACTGAACCCATTTGTGAGGAATGTTGTGAGGAGAGCCCCCCTGTCTGGTGCCCAATGATGACGGTGTAGGTGAATAGGAAATATGCTCAGAGGATTGTTGGTGAGGACTGGGTGGTTGAATTTTAGGAGAATGCAGAGGTGAAAGTGTGCTTGGCACTGATGGAGATAGTGCATGTGGCTACAGCTTTCGTGCCACATGTCAGCAGTCTTTTGAGAAGCCTTCTTGGGCTCTAGTGCCAGAGCATGCTTAGGTTGTGACTGGCAGGAATCAGAGAGTTGGCTCAGTGCTGAGGTGTCCACTGGCGCCAGAGGTGGTGGCATGTCAGCTATTGTTGGTGCTGATCAAGAAGCGGCACCTGTCTGTGCGGAGGAGCTAGACTTCCTTTTCGGATCTGACTCCACTCTCTTTGTAGGTGTTGTTTTTCACTTCTCCACGGTGCCAGAAGTAGACGGCACTGGCAAACAGGAGACATGGGATGTGGACGGTAAAGACAATGTTGGAGAGGCCCGGGACATAAGGGAGACCCTAGAGGGTGATGAATTTGCCCGCTTACAAGGAGTTAGTGGCTCCGAGGGATCGCTGGACTTAGCCTCCAGTGGTTGAAGGGATTTCTCCCAGAGGAAGTTTTTGAGCCTCATTTCCGGGTCCTTTCTGGCTCAGGTTGTCATGTTCGGGCAGTGTGGGCATTTCTGTGCCACATGGCCTTCTCTAAGACACTATATGCGGGCATCGAGTCTCTGCCAGAGTAACACTTTTTAAAACCAGGAGAGCCTGGCATATTGAGAAGAAAAATTTTAGGGGTCCAGAACTTGTTCAAAATATTTAAAAAAAACCCCACAGGGCAAACATTTTTTTAACTAACAAGAACTGATTAACACTAACTATAAATGGACTACAAGTACTAATGAAGCTACAAACTATTTTTCTCTTTCTAATCAGAAAAATAGCACTGCTGAGAGACTCAGTCTTCTGCCGAGGAACTGATGGGGTAGAAAAGGAACAGATGGGGACCCGTACCATGCGTGAAGAGAGAGGACAAAAACAGTGTGAGGCGGTGACTACGCATGCACGACACAGGAAGGCACTGGTAGGCAAAAATTTTTGATCGCCGGTGCGAGGACGCACCGAGACCTGAGTGGAGCACCCACAGTGACACCACTCGAAGGAGAACAGGTGACGGATCATAGTGCTAGTTATTTTCACCTATACAATATTCTAACCTCCGGTATTCCAAAATAGGCGTGCAGTGTAGATGTACCCTTAGTCTTTAAGGTACCACAGGACACCTCGTTGTTTTTGCAGATACAGACTAACATGGCTGCCCCTCTGAAATATGTTGACAATACATATAAACTTAAGAGTAGTGAGTCAAGAAGATGGGAATAGTAGAATATAGTTTTGTTGTTTATATGTATAATGGAAAATTTTAACTCTTGCTTTGCCTTAGATGTGTGTGTCCAATTACACTGCTCTACAGCCAAAATGCTTCTGAAATAAATGTAGTCAAACTTTACTAATTCTGGGTCACTGAGAATGAAAATGATGCTTAAAATTGTTGATTGGCTCTAGTTTTCAAGATATGCTATTGGGTCAGTATATACGACCCTTGACTTGGGAATGGCGGAGGATAAGTGAGTTATAAAGGAAGGGATCTCAATTTAAACCAGAAATGACTAAAATACATCTTTGACTGGATCTATGAATAAATCTATGACTGGGTTTGGACAGTACTTGCTTTTAGGCAATACAATGAATGATGCAATCTGAAGCTGGTATTCGTCATACATGATATGAATTGCATCATGTTATTCCTAGAAGTCATGGATGATGCAATCATAACGAAGCTTACATCACTCTGCTGAACAAATTGCCCTATATCAGCTCTAGAAATCATACAGTGTCGTGCTCTCTTATTTGTCAGTGTTTGATTTTGCAAAGGGACACATTTCTCTTTAGCCAAAGTGAGCAGAGATGCCTCGTACTTGTGTGAACAGTGCAGATAACTTCTGCTATGTTTGTGGTGAAGTGACTTTTGCATCACAAAAGCGCAGTATAACCGCTATGGTTAAGAAAGCCTATCACCTTTATTTTGGCTGCAAAATTGGAGATCAGGACAAGAGGTGGGCCCCACACATATGCTGCAACACTTGTGCAACAAATCTTTGCCAGTGGCTGAACAGGAAAAGGAAATCGATGCCTTTTGCAGTGCCAATGATTTGGAGAGAGCCAACAGATCATACCAGCAATTGTTACTTCTGCATGGTGCCTCCAGTTGGGAAAGGTGTGTCAAAGAAGAAAAAGTGGACTGTGCATTATCCAAACATTCCATCAGCTATACGCCCAGTACCCCACGGAGAAGGACTGCCGGTTCCTGATGCACCAGAATCATTCTCACTTGAGTCAGATGAGGAAGAGGAAGAGGATGAAACTTCTGGTCCTGAACCATCAATGTCACAGGACCCACATTTTCTCCCATCCTCCTCCTCTGAACCACACCTCATAACACAAGGTGAACTGAATGACCTTGTCAGGGATTTGGAACTACCCAAGAGTAAGGCAGAGCTGTTGGGCTCCAGACTACAGCAGTGGAATCTCCTGGCAGGTGATGTTAGGGTTTCCATGTTCCGTGACCGTCAAAAGGATCTTGTCCCATTCTTCTTCATGGAAGGTGATCTTGTAGCCAGAAACAACATCGATGGTGTGATGGCAGCCCTCAACATCGTTCACGACCCAGATGAGTGGAGACTGTTCATTGATTCATCGAAGACGAGTCTTAAAGCTGTTTTGCTGCATAATGGCAATGTTTTGCCATCAATTCCAGTTGGTCATGCAGTCCATATGAAGGAAACCTATGACAACATGAAACAACTTTTGAAGTGCATAAACTATGACCAACATCAGTGGCAGCTTTGTGGCGATTTGAAGGTTGTTGCTCTCTTGCTTGGTCTGCAGACTGGATACACAAAGTACTGCTGTTTTCTCTGCAAATGGGATAGTTGTGCAAGAGATTCCCACTACATCAAGATAGATTGGCCACTCCGACAGTCATTGGAGCCTGGGAGGAAAAATGTTCAGCATCCACCACTTGTTGAATCAAGGAAGATTTTGTTACCACCCTTACACATCAAGCTGGGTCTGATGAAGAACTTTGTCAAGGCCATGGACAAAACACAAGCAGCTTTCAAGTACCTCCATGGAAAATTTCCAAGGTTAAGTGAAGCTAAGATAAAGGAAGGTGTCTTTGTTGGTCCTCAGATTCGTGAACTTCTTCGAGATGATGCATTTGACCATGCACTGCATGGCAAGGAAAAGATGGCATGGAAAGCCTTCCAGTTAGTGGCAATAAATTTTCTCAGAAACAGCAAGGCAGACAACTACAGGTTGTTGGTGGAAAACCTCCTCAAGGCATACAAAAGCCTTGGTTGCAACACATCACTAAAGATACATTTTTTTGCACTCTCATCTAGATTTTTTTCCACCGAACTGCGGAGCAGTGAGCGATGAGCACGGCGAGCGATTTCACCAGGACATTGCAACAATAGAGAAACGCTATCAGGGCAAATGGAGCCCATCAATGCTTGCAGACTATTGCTGGACAGTGACAAGAGATGCTCCATTTAATGAATACAAGAGACAAGCCAAGAAGCGCCGAGTAGACACTGAATAGGACTAAACTATGTACATAATAGTTTTTTGCCTTTTGTTTCATAATAAAGTTTATTTATATAACCCTTTTGCTGATTTTTAAAGTGTTACATAAACAGGACAGGTGAAATATTATCATGTAAAGCAACCATAAACACATGAAAAGACCAAGGTTTACAATTTAGGATTAAAACTCTACTATCTACACAATATACATAGACGTAAAATGTAAAAACTTAAATATCTTAGAAACAGTAGCCAATCAGTTGTTTTAATTGTCATATTTGAATTCAGCACATCAAAATACATAATAAATAGCAGATTTTATCTCTGAAGCAGACGACTTCTAAAAAAATTGTAGACCAGTGTTATTTATATGAAACATTATTTGTTACTTTTGTTTACATTTTTCAAACATTAAAGAAGAGACTTTAACATTTACGCTTCCCTTCATGCCGTGGGGGGAGGAGCTTAGATCTTAAGTGTGCAAGTCTATTAGGGAGTGGGTAGAAGTGGTCAGAGTCTCAGTTATGTTTCATTGGGGCTCCCCAAAGCAGATTGTTCATGTTCATTCTCTCTCAAATATGTTTCCTATCAGATGCTAAGGTGTCAGACTTCAAAGAGAGATCTGATCAACAGTGAGTCCTGTTCCTTATGTTTCCTGCAACAGTGCTTTAAAAACAGAGCAAAGAATTGCTCTAGAAATGATAGAAAATAACTGGACTTTAGATAGAGATAATATTCTTTCATGATTAACAAAATAATATACAGTACCTTGTGATTTATTTCTCATCTCTAATGCAGTTTTAACAAAATAACAGCACGTTCTGTATCTGTTCTTTTGCCTTTATCCATTTCCTATAGCATAGCATGAACATGGACTGATACAAAAACAAGTGTCAAAGAAGCCCTTGGAATTTAAATTGCAATGTTCCCTCTGCATAAAGCAGGCTTTTGCCCAGCCACATGCTTTGGGAGAAGTCTTTGCTGTAAAAAGGCATTGTACAAAGGATTTCAGTGGAGTTAGAAGTCAGAGAGCACTAGTATCCTTATTGAAGGGAAAAGTGGCAATTCAATCCAGAAGAGACTGTGAAAGCAGCACAGTCTGTTTCAGGTTTTTACTCTCTGGGCCATGTTTCAGGACTGTGAATCAGGATCAGAAAATGGAAATGAAGCACTCTGCTGATTTCCACACAAGGGAGAGACTGGAGCACTGATCATTAAGAGATTTCTGCAACTGCTTCCACCTGGGTATATTTATAAAGAAAAATTGTTACATGCAGGGGAGAGAGCATAGTAATGTTATGAATTCCTAACAGCCCATGGTGAGCTGAAAGGCAAAATGTCTGGTAGAAAAGAGAAACCTAAAGTCTCTTTGCAGCAAGAATATGGTGGCATGGGAAAGAGGCAAAGAATAAGCTTATTGTAGATTTTATGGAGGTTTAAATGGGAGACTCTCATATTCCTCCTATCCACAAAAAACAATGGTGTAGACAAATGTATCCATATTTAGTTGCTTAATACGTCTAGATATATAATCCTACTTTCAAAGATAAATGAACACACTGTATGTGTGAATCTTACTGTATTGTATAAAGCAGTATTATTTTGAGAAAACATCAACCAATTTTTCCAGATATAGCAAAAACGCATGTGGAGCTGTAGCATTTCAAAGTGCAGGGGAAAATTCCAGAACCTGCATACAGTTTGTGTATATTGCTGTATAGAAGAGTGATTTTGGTATTTGGAATGTGGGGAAGAAACAATTTTTTTCTCTTTATCCCACCAGTTCCAATTTTCCTTTTATATCATGCCGTCCAGTGTACCCAGGTACACTGGAGCAGAGCAGAGCAGAGAGTACATAGGACCTCTTTCTAAGCGTCTTAGAACTTGAACTTCTTAGAACTTGAACCTTGTTCTGTGCAATAAGAAATACACTGGTTTTGCAAACATGGATTGAGATGAGACTCTAAGCCAAAAATACTAAGTGCCTGCGTGGCCTATCTCTTAGTAATTCTATACGTCCAGATTGTTGAAAGTACCCACCATTGAGCAAAATTCCCATTTAGGTATCCACAAACAACAAAAGAGGCCAGATTTCTAAAGTGCTGAAGAGCCCCCAATGTGGGTTTTTGGAAAATGTGCCGATAAAATCATTGTCTCAACTGTACTGATGAATCATTAAATAATTCTGTTGTGTAATAAACTCTTGTAAGATCTAGTTCACTTTCTCAGAGTTTCCATTTGAGCAAACCTGCCCCTGGTGAAACAAAATCTAAATGAGACCTAAAATATTCCTAGGATTCTTAGCAGCTTCCTTACAGTATGAGGATGAATGTCTATAAGTTGCTTTGATTTTGAAAAGTGACCTAGTATATCCGTACTAAGTACTTTACAATTATATCTATGTATCTATTGAAACAGTTCCTTCTTGCCTCCTAGAAATAATTCCATTGACTTCAGTGAGCCTTCTTGTGTGAGTAAGATGAGGAGGATTTGTCCCGTAGTATTTTTTTTCAGATTTTAATAAGTAGATTTAAAGAAAAAAAACTAGATTGTGCTAAATAGATATGGAGTAATTCATATTGAGACATCTTATTTAATAGGAATGGAGTTTAGCTTTAGTTCTGGCATCTATAATGCTGGTGAGATGACACTGTTTTCTATAATTATTATATTTTCTTTATTAGTGCTACAGTGCCATATAGATGTGAACATGGGGCTTCACAAGCAGAGAAAAAGGTGACATTCTAAAAACCTGTACCAGGGACTGAACTCCACATGAGACAAGACAATGACTATTCAGTTCCAACTGCAGGATTGGAAGTTAGTCCATAGCCATAGCAAAGAATGGAAAATAGATGGATATAGGAAAGAGGACAACTTTAACCATACAAATCACAGGATATGCGTTGATTGGTTTCCCTTTTTCCATTGTTTTGATAGAGAGGCTAAGATTTTCAAGAGGACTCATACTTGACCTACCTCTGCTCCCATTGGCTTCTTTGAGAGTAAAACTGAGCCATATCATGGTATTTATCCATCCTGTGCTGTCTCTGCTGCTAAAGGGTCAATAGGAAAACTGCCAGATTAGACTGGTAGACTCACAACAGTTGCAGAGATAAAAGGACTCTGAGCAGAAGAGTGGGGTGGCTGCCAAAGAGGCTGAAAGCCACAGAAAGTGGGAGTCTTCAGCAACAGGCTGGTGAAAAGTTGCCCAGGACACCAGACCCTCTGGAGAAGGGGACAATCTGTAAGACTGGCATGGTAGAAATAAAAGTTGTACAGGGTTGTCTGGAATCCATCAGAGTAGATGGGTCTGAGTTTCCCAGCCATTTTCAGCAGCAGTGTTTATTAAAGGATTGAACAAGTGAGCTAATTTTGAAAAGGCCAGGAATGGTGTGTCCTCGTCTAGACCACCAGCTTTCTGAAGTATTGGACTTGTTAATACCCCGAGAAAGGTGTTAGAATGACTAGTAACCCATCTAGAGAGTCATAAAAAGAATGATCAAAAGGCTAGAATGATGGACAACTGATCGAAGGAGGGAAATTGGGAAGAGACTGGTTTCACTATCGGGAGGACCTAAGATCAAAGGTGACTGCCAATTTGGTCAGTGCTGAGCAAAATTGGGAAATCTTACACTGTGTTTCTAGTCTGAAGGGAAATGAAGCAGGAATGATGGAGCAGAGGTCGGTTGCAAGACTAGCCTAAAAGGTGTCTTGAGTGATTTGAAGGAATACAGTTAAGTATCCTGGAGTCATGTAAGAAAAGTTACTGACTGCTTTTGAGAAAGAGATCAGATAGCTGCCCGGCACATGGATCTGACAAAGCCTTTGATGTGAGTGGAAGAGTAATTGGTGATAATATTTTAGGTATAACAGAAGAGATGTAGGAAATTGAGGAAGACGTACCTGTGAAGGAAGTTGGACACCTGTGTAAAGCTTTAGTGACAAAGTCAGAGTGGTAGGCAAAGGAGACTGTTTTTAACAGCAGATGGATCGCAGGAATACAGAAGAGAGAACTGGAGAGTCCTGAAAGAAAGTGAGAGATGACTAGGGCCTGGACCAGAGGTTTTAACAGCTGGGATAAAGGGGGGAGGATCCAATTTTGGAGACACTTTAAAGGACGGGAAAAGAAAGAATAGTTAAAGTCATGAAGCCGTGTGTCTGGGATGGTGAAATTACTGATAAGGAAGAAGAGAAGACAATTTGCAGGTGAGAGGGGCTTCCCCTCTCTTCTGATGTTTCTCTTCTACCTGGTTTAATTTGAATTGAGGGGGGAACAGCTCTTGGAAAGATAGCTGGACATGAAGGACTGAGTATGTGGGAAGACAGGTTAAATACATTGGATACATAGGACCAAATTCAAAGTTGCCCTAAGGCCCACTTGTGCCAGCTAGGCAGATATAAACACTCTGTAAAATATCTCCAGTGCAGGAAACCTCTATGCCACAGGCAGGGCTGTTTCTCTGAGGCATTCTAGAATATGCTAGAGGACTGGCTGGAGGTAGTGGAAAGAGCAATACCAGACTGGCACTGTGCCTCAGCAATTCCTTAATTTGGCAAATCCCATACAATCTATGGTCACACAGAGTACAAGTCAAGGTATTCCTCAGGGTTTTCTTAGCCTGCAGGGATGGTAGGAAGCAAACCTAAGCTGTGGCCACTCTCTCTGGGTCACCACAACAACTGGTACAGGGATGAATTTGCCCATAGTGCTTGGGCAGGGGGTGCAGTGGGATGGGGACCAATAAAGGACCCATGAGGGAATGTAACAGGAGTTGGTTGTATCCACAGAGGAAGGTTCCAAGGAGAAGTAGGAGGCGATCTAGTCAGGTCAAGGACCACAGATGGTTGGGGGGTGGGAGAGGGAGGAGATGAGAAGAACACAATTGATTATGTCACAGGAGATTGTTAATGGAGCTGTGACCCTGGACTGGGTCATGAGACTTGTTAGTGTCAACAGTGAGAATATGGCCAGCATATCAATGAGGGTAGAAATAAGACTGCTGAGGGCCCATAAAAGTATTAGAGGAAAGGAAAATTCTGGCAGTAAAAGCTAGCAGTATAGGAAGGGAGAGTACTCAAGGAAGGAATTTTTCAGATACAGTATAATGTAGCATGTTTAAAAGCAAAGAAAAGGATGGACGGACCCCAGAAGAAAGAGAGCAATTTACATTGAAAAGGGGAGATTTTAGTGGGAGTGAAAGAAAAGGACAGGAGCCAAAGAAAAGAGCAAGGTAAAAGAGCAAAATTTTTCTTGGCATCTGTTTTCCCTGAAAGAAATAGCTGAAGTACCATTCTGTACATATTAATTTATACTCCAGGGGCAACCTCTAAACAATAATATATTCACATGCTGATGCCAATCAAGACACAAAATCTTTCTTTCTGTAGACTCAAATCAGTAATATTATGTTTTACTGTATTCTCCTGACATTATGGAATATATTGTAGATAATGAATCATGACCAAGAAATTCTCAGAATGATAAGACTATAAAAGTTTTAGATTGGCCACTCTACAGGAAACATTTTATTATGCATTTCTCACTGTCGATACTTTAAGTCTGTTTACAAATAGTGCAAAATAATGAGGAACGGAGAGTGAAAAAAACCCCTGTACACTGATTCTTAACCTTTAGTTTTGAAGCATATATTTTTTATCATCACTGCATTTTTCCCCACAGGGCCAGCCCACGCCCAAATGCCTACACTACAATGTTATAGCTCCAACAGCTTAAGCCCTGTGAGCTCCAGTCATCTGACCTGGACTCTGAGACTCAGGGCCACAGGGTTTTTTTTAATCGCAATGTAAACATAACCTTAGTCTCGCTTTGCCTCAGTTCTCCAGCTGTAAACTGGGGATAATAGCATGGCCATATCCCACAGGTGTTGTTGTTAGAATATTATAATTAAAGATATGCTGTGATATGCTCAAACAACACGGCATTGGAGGACATATAATTTACACTTATTCTCCTCAACAATGTAAACAAACCTAACAAATCTACTTATGACCAATTAATTCAAATGGTGTATTCAAGTTAAACACCTTTCTAGATCATGGGCTTATCTCTTGTGTTGCCCTGCTGACTCCAATAGAGTTACACAGATGTAACTGAGGGCAGAATTTTGCTGCTAATGTTTCATTTCAGCAATAGGACATGACAGACAGATCTTTGCTGAAGAATTTAAATTGTTGCCAAAGGCCAAGTGACTTTTACCACCTAGAAAGCTCAGTAAAAGCCAAAATAAAAAAAACTGCTTCAGTATAAAAGGCCATTTTAGAATATCATGTAATTAGTACAGTTTTCCTGAACTTTAATCGGTTTGTCAGACTCATAACTATTGAGATCCCAGTAGTTCATTTAGTCATCTTCAGTTATTTCCCAGCCCTCCCATAGGTTCCATTTTGTACAACTATTGCCCAGGACTTTTGTAAAAGCATAGATTCACAAAATAACCTACTGACCTTTACACTTACCTACATGCCTCTAGCTTCCATTCAAGGCATGTTTCCCAATCACTTGTTTACAGTTAGGCCCTAAAATACAGCCGGATTTGCTCCAATCCCAAAGACAGAGACAAACACCCATAGGATCTCTATCAGGCACTCTTAAAACTTAAATACCCATCCGGGGAAGTGAAAAAACAGATTGACAGAGCCAGATGAGTACCCAGCATCAGCTTCTTCAAGATAGGCCCAACAAACAAAATAACAGAACATCACTAGTCATCACCCACAGCTCTCAACTGAAATCCCTCCAGCACATAATTAACAATTTACAGCCTGTCTTGGAAAATTATCCTTCACTCTCACAGGCCTTGGGGGACAGCCCAATCCTCACCTACAGACAACTCCCTACCTGAAACAAATTCATTCCAGCAACCACACAACACACCTCAGTCATACTCACTCAGGAACCCACTGCTGAAATCAACTCCAGTGCCACCACTGACCACACAGCTACACAAGCAGCACCATCATAGGACCTAACTACATAAGCACCACATCAGAGGCTCATACAGCTTCACATCCACTAATGTGATATAAGCCATCAAGTGCCAGCAGTGCCCCTCTGTCATGTATATTGGCCAAATTGGACAGTCTCTACAACAAAGGATTAATGGACACAAATCAGATATTTGAAACGGTAACACACATAAACCTGTTGAGGAACATTTTAACTAGCCCAGGCATTCACTAATGGATCTAAAAGTAACTATACTCTTACAAAGCAATTTCAAAAACCTGCTAGACAGAGAAACTGTGGAATTTGCCTTCATTTGCAAATTTGACACATTTGACAAGGTTTGAACAAAGTCCTGAACTGGAAGGGCTGCTATATTCAACACCCTAATGACATCAAAAGCTAAATATCAGGCACTTATAGCCCACTCCATTAGCCTCGTTTAGCATGGACACACTAAATGACAAGGTTTTTTTCCCCTTCTCTTGCCCTCCCCACCTCAACCACTTTTTCTGCTGTGTATTTGTACCTCTGGATCTCTTGCTCCATTCATCTGAAGAAGTGGGTTGTGCCCACGAAAGCTCACGATACCATCTACATTTTTGTTAGTTTCCAAGGTGCTGCAAGATCATTCGTTGTTTTTTCAGTTACAGACTAACATGGCTATTCCTTTGAGACTCACAAAATGATAGTGAGAAAAAGGGAAGGAAGGTGAGGAGGTGGTGGTGCCACCCTTTTAACTTCTAGTCCAGTGATTAGGGCACTCACGTGGGAAGTGGGATGTCTTGGCTCTTTGCCTAATCTGGCTCAGGGATTTGAACTTGGATATCCTACTTTTACAAGGGTGCTCTAAAAATGGGGGCCAACAGAATTGCCAGGCCCCTGGTTAAGGTGTGGAAGGCACAGCTCTGTGTTCCCAGAAGGGGCAGGGCTGTGGCACAGCCAGCCCTAAACAATATCTGGAGTGCACTGCCTGGAGCTTGGGCGGCATTTTAAAAGGCCCTGGGCTCTGGCCACCACTGCAGTAGTGGTGGCAGCAACTGAGTGTCCCAGACCCTTTTCTATCGCCGGGCTCCAGGGCAGTTGCCCCCTCTTCCCGGCCCCATCGGTGGGCCTGGTTCTAGACTTTTGACATTCTGAGTTCACTCTCTTTCTGTCGGTCCTGTTGAAGCCATTCCACTTTACATAAATAATTAAATATTCAATGCAACAAGACTTGACTTTTTATCTGCCACTTCCTATGTTACAGAGAAATTCTTTCGCTGTGTAACATTGAGTAGTTAATTGTTCCACACATTGCCAAACAACTTGAACCAAAAAGATTGAGAGACACATCCATGAATAGCCCATAGCCTAGTGGTTTGGGTGCTTTTCTAGGAAGGGGGAGACACAATAGTCTGACCCATCACTGAGGAAATGCACCCTGGATACATCAGTTCATTCAGTGTCAAATCCCTAATCATGAGCAAGTTCTTAGAGAAATTAAATGATTGCCAAATGTTAATGTAATTGAAAATAATATCTTTGACCTTTATAATTTGTATTCAGACCAAGACACAGAACTGAAATCTCTTTAGTGGCACTGACGGATGATATGCTTCTGTTAATATTTTGGCCATTCATTCCTATCTTCCTGAACCTCTGGGCTGTGTCTACACTGGCATGATTTTCCGGAAATGCTTAAAACGGAACAGTTTTCCGTTATAAGTATTTCCGGAAAAAGAGCGTCTACATTGGCAGGATGCTTTTCCGGAAAAGCCCTTTTTCCGGAAAAGTATCCGTAATGTAGACGCGCTTTCGGAAAAAGCCCCGATAGTCATTTTCGCGATCGGGCTTTTTATGCGAAAAGACTGCTGGGCTGTCTACACTGGAACAGTTTTCCGGAAAAAGGACTTTTGCGAGCGGAGCAGTTATTTTTCCGGAAAAGCAGCTGATTTCTTACAGTAGATTGTCAGTGCTTTTCCGGAAATTCAAGGGGCCAGTGTAGACAGCTCACAGCTTATTCCGGAAAAGCGGCTGCTTTTCCGGAATAAGTGGCCCAGTGTAGACACAGCCTTGTAGTGTTCAACACTGTCAACCACAAGATACTGCTCTCCTGCCTGAGAAAGGTTTCAGGGTCCTGGCTAATGCAGTAAATTGGTTTAAGTCCTTCCTAGAGAGACATAACCAATGAGAAGTGGTGAGAAACAGAACCTCCACCCACTAGACACCATTTGTGGAGTCTTACAAGGATCTATCCTTCTCCATTCCTATTCAAAATCTACATGCATTGAGTAGATGAACTGGCAGATGAGAGAGATTCAAATGCAGGTAATATGCAAACAATACACAGTTCCCTCTGTCTTTCACCACATATCACTGCGACTAGATTGCCCAGTACTTTGACAAAATCAGCTCACAAAGACCATCTAGTTGAAGCTAACCCAGAGCAAGGCAGAGGTGATGCAATGGTCAGAGGAAAGAATTTGGAAGTGTTTGCATCCATAGTGCAATCGCCTTTGGGGGAAGGTGCCTACACCTGCAATCGGTAAATTCAAGTTCATAGCTTGTGAGAGCACATGCATTCTTCAGAGATGCTGAGCTCCAACATAGTGACATCCAAGAAATAACGCTTTCTATCATTTCTATTTTATTAAGAAAATCTGTCCCATCCTGGTGAACGATGGCCTAGCCTCAATTACTCAAGCCTTTGTCATCTCTCAGCTGGACCATAGCAATGCAATGTACCTGGGCATGAAGCCTTTCAGTACATGGTAGGAGTCCACTGGTACACGGCAGGAGTCCACCATTCTTGGATGAAAAAAACCACTGTCCTGTTAGCTCTCTCTGTGATCAATAGAGATGTATTCTTTCCTTCCCTTTCTATTCCCAAAGTCATTATTTTTGTCCCCAAGTCAGGAAAAAAATCTAATCTTTATTCTCTGTGTCTGGTGACTTTAAGTTGACTTCACATCCTCATGTTCATGTCATATGCAAATAGGCTTCCTGTGAATTGACCATGCAGGGCTTAATTTACATTTGACAGAGAGATACACATCTTATCTATTGTCTGAAAGAAGCTTGCTTGTCAGCTCAGCCTTTAATACAGGATTTAAAACATATGTCTATTACACATACAGAACTTCTTAAATAATATCCATACATATATCACCGAAGTTATGAAGATCTGTGTGATTCTGGCTATCATTTCAGATGACATTCTTTATAGATAAATACCATAGAAGCAATGTGTTAAATGTAATGAGTTTGTATGGCCTGATAAGAGAAGTTGTTACAGAACAGTGAAGCCTTTTGCCAGTTGTCAGTGAACAGCTTTTATAGTCACAATCTTTAATCCAAATGTTTAACTAAATCAAAATAAACATCAAGTGTATTTAATCACAAATTAAGAGATTTTGATTCTGCATAAATATTGATTTAGTGATGCAAGGCAGCTGTGAATGGCATTAAGCAATGTGTTAAGAAGGAATAATTGATGCAAAGTGGATCTTATTCTTATACAATTTTATTTTTGGTAGAAATCTCTCTCTTTTGATTGTAGGATATTGCTGAAGGGTTTGCCCAGTTTTCCATTAAAGTGTAAATTCTATATTCCCTTAGAGGGGGGGAAAGAAACCCACAAAAACAAGGGACTTGAGCTCATCCAATGATAGTTAAGCCACATTGTTCTCATTGACCAAACACTTGCATCTCTAGGGAGTCCAGATGCTCAATGAAAGAGCCGTACAAGCTGTTGTAGGTCAAAAAATCAACAGGCTTCATTTCAGCTCTACACCTATTTAAAATTCTATTTAGTAACTTTTTCTTGGACTTGAAAACAATTGCACAGAATTTCAGCACTTCACTCACATTACTTTTATTTTTAAAAGACTTGAAACTGTACCACTGAGTTTGTCTCCCAACTTCCCAAACTCCCATAAAGTTTGTCCTTTTTCTGGTGGAAGAAAAAAGAAATAATGAAGCCCAGAGTTTGTAGATAGCATTGCTTACATGAGCATAATGGCCTGAAGGTAGTTGATTACTTTTGATTTAATGGTGATTTGAAACTTAGTTTTATTGATTACTGTGTAGTATAAAAAAGAGCATTTGCATTTGTTCTTTTAGCACTTTGTCACTGTTTTCCTTATAATTTATACTGTCACTCAAGCAGCTGCTGAAAACTCTGATTAAATTGAAAAGGCAAATTTATCTAGTATCATTATAAGATCCTGTTAACTATTTCCCTAATCTAAATCCACATTTTAAAGCTTAATTACAATAATGCAAAGTGGTGTATTCCTCCACTGAAGTGTGATGCATTTTCCAGAAAAAAACAGATATTATCCAATCGTTATAAAATTTGTGTCTAAGAAAAAAACAGAATTATAAGTGCAGGAATATTCTTAATTAGAACAATTTGTATTTCTGTTAGGCCATAATCTGGTATGTACACAGAGAAATAATACCAAAATGATATTTATTTTCAGACTTTCGGTTTAATTAAATAGTTTTCTAATAGCTAAGAAAATATTCATAATATTTTAAATACCATATTTGTATAGATTTGGCAAATCTATTCATATTGAGAGGTAAGGTCTTTAAAAGTTAACTTAGTCAGAAAATCTGTCCAAAACAAAAGTGCAGGAAATACATTCTCAAACACTCCTAATAGTGGTTGCAACTATTGAAGAACAACTTTCTTATAGCTTCCTTCTGAATTGCTTTGACTTCCCAGCTCAGAGGAAGTATAATAGATACCTCAATTGAATAACACCTTTAAAATAAATTAAATTATTTAATTGTTTTGTATTTCTCTGTTAATGTGAAGCAGTTGAACCTGAAGTTTCATTAATAGATGGAAGTGTATTTGGGGGAGTGGAGTTTGTAAAGAAGACACAACACTTTTCAAAGTAAAATGACACTAAAATCCTGAAATAGTTATCCCACGTCTACACAAGCTGCCCGTTATTTCAAAATATTTTTTAAAATAATAGTGGTGCTATTTCGGCATCCCGGTAAACCTTGTTGTACAAGGGTTAGGGCCGTGTTTCTCAAACTGTGGGTCCCGACCCCCCGGGGGATTGTGAGCAACTTAGAGGGGGGTCGCGAGCAACTTAGAAGGAGGTCACAGTATCACAAAGTTTGAGAATCCCTGGGTTAAGGGATGGCTTGAAATAGTGCAGTATTTCGAAATTTGGTACTGTGTAGATGTGCCAAATTTCAAAATAAGCTATTTTGAAATAGATTCAAAATAAAAGATACGCAATTTGAGTAGAAATTGTGTGTTTTATTTTGAGTGCTATGTAGATGCACCCTAACAGATTCATTTGGGCAAAAGCTTTTATGAGTTAAAAAAACACTGTCAGGTGCACGGAGTGGAAATCACAGAGTAGGGAGATTTATATATAACTAGCACATCAGAAGAAGGGAGTTAATTATCATATGTAGGACCACTGTTAATGAGGCCAATATGGATTCAGTTCACTCCTAGCAGTTGTGAATAGTGAATTCCGAGTAGGAAAATTGCTTTTGTAGTGAGATAACCATTCTCAGTCCTTATTCAATCCTAATTTGATCATGTTAAATTTTTAAAATAAATAATTTTAAAATTTGCTACTAAGTGTCCAGGGAAGTTAAAGAGTTCTCCTAAGCTACGTCTAGACTGCTCCCTTTTGAAAGAGAAATATGCAAATGAGGTGAAGCGGTGAATATTGCTATGCCTCCTTTGCATACTTAATGAGCCGCCATTTTGCGCAAGGGGATTTTGCGCAAAAAGGAGCCATCTACCCTGCTACTTTTTGCACAAAACTCCCCTCTTGCCCAAGAGCCATTCTTCCTGAAAAAAAAGCAGCAGAACGGCTCTTGTGTAAGAGGGGGGTTTTGCACAAAAAGGAGCCGTGTAGACGGCTCCTTTTTGCACAAAAGCCCCTTGCGCAAAATGGCGGCTCATTAAGTATGCAAATGAAGCACAGCAATATTCACCGCTTTGCCTCATTTGCATATTCTCTTTTGCAAGAGGGGGAAGTCTAGACCTAGCCCTACTGTTGTTGTTGTTGTTATGTTACCTTTCTTGATGTCTGATTTGTGTCCATTTGTCCTTTGTGGCAGAGACTGTCTGGTTTGGACAATCCTCTTACAAAAAACTTCAAAACCAGACTACAAAGAGAAACGACAGAGATGCAATTTATTTGCAAATTTAACACAATCAAATGGCAAAGTATTATCATCATCCCACATTGAATCTTTGCATGTTAGATATTCAGGAATTATTTTTACAAGCAGCTTCAGAGACTTTTCCAGCAGATGAACACCTAAGAACTATAAAAAGGAAAGTTAACAAAAGATCAAAAGGTCTCCTGAATCATCTTAACAGCAACTAATACTAGTGAGCATAATAGGAGGTATAAACATGAGTTGAAGCCAATTTTTAAAAGTTAGCAAGGTCTCTCTCCCTGTTCTTTTTCTCCCAGATAACAGGTAATATGATAATCATTTAGCCAAGTGGGTTAAGTGTTTTGATCCCAGATGACTTTAGACGCCACTGAAAACATTACTATTGTTTCATATACAACTTAATCAGGCACAGTTATGTTTCAGTTTCTGAATAAAGTTTTCTGTAGTAAAGTTTTAGGGTCATTTTTACATTCCCATCCAAAATAGTAGGAGAGAAATTATGCTCTTGTGATTGATATATTGGACTGGAACTCATTAGATCTAGCTTCAGTTCCAGATCCTGCTAGAGTTGCCAACTTTCTAATTACACAAAACCGAACACCTTCGTCACACCCCTGCTCTGAGGCGCCACCCATGCCTTGCCCCTTCTCCGAGGCCCCACTCCTGCTGACTCTATCCATCCTCCCTCTGTCACTCGCTCTCGCCCGGGCTCCTTCACTCATTTGTTTTCACTGGTATGGGGCAGAAAGTTGGGTTGCTGGAGGGGGACAGCACTCTGGCTGGGGATAAGACAGCAATGAAGGATTCAGGTTGGGGGAGGGAGCTCCAGACTAGGCCAGGGGGTTGAGGTTTGGGCAATGGCATGGGGCCAGCGATTAAGGGTTTTGAGTGCAGAAGAGGGCTCCATGCTGGGGCAAAGATTGGGGTGTGGGAAGGATGCAGGGTATAGGCTCCAAGAGGGAGTTTGGGATATGGGAAGGGGTATTGGCTCTTGGAGGGAGTTGGGGTGGGGATCAGGTTTTGGAGTGTGGGATGGGGAGCAGGATCTGGGCAGCACTTACCTTGGAGAGCTTTCTGGAAGTGGCAACATGTCCCTCAACTTCTAAGTGAAGGTATGTCCAGGTGGCTCTTTATGGTGGGTGCTGCCTCCTTTGGTTGCCCCTACAATTCCCTTTGGCTGAGGTTCCAAGCCAAAGGGAGATGCAGAACTGGTGCATGGGCAATGTGTGAAGCCCTCTTGGCAGTCCCTCTGCCTAGGAGCCAGTCAGACATGTTGCCACTTCTGGGCACCCTGATAGACATTGAATGGCGTGGACAGCAGTGCTTCCCAAGGCTGCCCAGGTTGCTTATTGATCGGATGCTCCAGTTAAAAACAAGATACCTGGGAACTCTAGGCTCTACCAGTTTTGTTGGTGTGATCTTCCATAAGTCACTTACAGACAGATTTTAAAGACAGCTTAATACCTAAAGTTTGGCCGTTTATTTTGCTGCTTAATGGGAGCAAAGGTTTTTAGGAAATCTTACCTTGACTGAGGATGCTAAGCCCATTTGAAAATCTGACCGGTAGTTTCTCTAAATTTTAGTTCCCATCTGAAAAGGAGGGATAAAAGCCACTTTCTCCCCCCACTCACTACTTATACTGTAAGTAAATGGAGCAGGAGCTGTAAGTAAATGGAGCAGGAGCTTTTGTGCACCATCTAGCTCAATGGGGCTTTGAGGTGCTAGCTAGTACATATAATGTCAGCAACGAATACCTGAAAATAGTCAGACAATTTGTAATCCCTATCATCATGTTATTTTTTAGACCACCTGAAAATAACGGAAACATACCACTTTGTAAAATCTTTTAATGCAATCTGTATTGTATTATCTCAATCCCTATTTCTGAGTTGAAGAATATGATATTTAAAGTTCCAACAAGCTCAAGGACTTCTCTATTTTGTTTTTAACTGGCTAGATGAAGTTTAATGGACACTCAAACTTCAGGACAGAGAAAATTTTAAATGTCATAGAAAGAAGCAAAGATTGTAGTGAAAAAGAGAAACTATTCAGGGAATGCTTTTGAGCTGGGTGTTTCTTTAAAAATACCACATCCTTTGGAGCAGGCCTTTATAGCAAACTAAGGTTCATTCACTTCTACATGGCTGCAAGATATCTCCCACCTCTTCCAGAACATGCAAATCATTTCCAAGGGATCAGTCAGCTGCATAAATGGATGAACACTACACAATGAAAAATCGTTCACCCCCAGTTGCTTCCTACATTGTTGCTGCCATATAGCAAAGTGGCAAGTCCCCCACACAGTGCAAATGTTTTGACTTGCTAGAGTAACGTGGAGAGTGTTAGAATGTGACAGCTCCTCAAGAATAAATAAAAAAGCAGAAAAGAAAGCTATAGCAGGAGCAAAGAAAACTCACCAGCTGGAAGGGAGGGAGGTGCAGCCTGCGGCCCTTCAAATGCAAAACGAGCACCTTAGGGCAGCAGCTGCTCATCTTTCCCAAAGTTAAAGGGCCAAGTGCCACAAAAGCCTGATGGAAAACGTTGCTATAGAATGGCTGATTTATTTCAGAGTAAAAATAATGACACACACAGAACAAACAAATATTAGTTCCCATAGGGAGCAAAGAGTGCTGCTCACATAGTTACAATTTCAATTTAATTTCACTGTTCATTTTCAATTCACTCACTCCATTTGCCCACCCCAGGCAGATAGGCAGGCAAATTCCTTTGATGTAAGGGTTCAATACACAGAACACAAAATGAGAGCACTTTTGTATTTCCCTGCACTGGACTAGTCCCCTTACACTGATTAGAGCACTCAGAGGTTTGTTAAATTTCTCTGCTGGCTTACACTACCAGGAAGTCATGTCATAGCTGGGAAGTGCTGGAGCTCAGGCATACCAAGGCCATGCCCCATTTTCCCCAGCCACGCCCTCTGTGCTGACCACAAGAGCCCTCATGGCAGCACTGAACTGCCTGTCTTTCCTCCCCCTATATAGGCAAACTATTCTTTGGCCACATAAGTTGGCTTTATAGAATCCTTGTGTTGATGGATCCACACAAAAGCTGCCTTAACTCAAAGTATTTTTCTATTCTATATGGATTCTTACGAAGGATGTTAAGTAACAGTTAACTGACTAGTTGAGTAGTCGATGGAATTTCCATCGAATACTTGACTAAGCGATAGGCATTTCGACATTCCTCCTTTGAAATGTACAAGAGCCGCAAGCGGGGCTCTTGTACATTTCAAAGGAGGAATGCGGAACAACACATGCAGCCCGGGCCCAGCAGGAAGTCCCGCTGACTCTGGGCTGCACACAGCATGCCAGCTTTGAAATGCACAAGAGTCCCCAGTGGGAAATGCTGCGCTGGAACCGGGGATCTGCTGGGGAGTCCCTACCGGAACCCAGCGCTCCACGCACAGCAGCACCGAACAGCACCTTTGAAATGTTGCCTTGGCATCCCCAGCTGACCCCAGGTTCTGAGGAAATGCCACATGGAACCCGTGGTCAGCTGGGGGAGTACCCAGCTGAACCTGGGCTTCATGCGCGGCAGTGCCAAACAGCTGATCCTGGGCCTGGCTGTGCCACTTTGAAACGCCAAAGCGGTGTTTCAAAGGGGCAGCACTGCACAGCTGAAGTTCCTCCTCTTTCCCCTCTTTGCTGCCGCTATCTGATAGAGGCAACAAGGGTGGGGGGGGGGGGGGGGAGAAATCGACTAGTTGACTGACTATCCATTAAGCATTTGCTTATCAGATAATTGACTAGTCTACTAGTCCTTAACATTCCTAATTCCTACACCACATTTTTCATAGTCTTATCTGAGCACCTTCAGTCTTACCTGAGCACCATCATGTGGTTGTTCTTTTATCCTCTGTCTCGTGTGAGAAGCATGTGTCTTGTTTTTGTTAGGGCTTATTTGGTTTTTTTGGAGGAGGGTATATAAAATACATGACACTATGTTTATTTTAGAAGATGACAAGATGAAAGAAATCCCCCTTCTATTTGTAATAGCAGATATTGAGGATTGTGATGGTCCTTAGTTCTCTGGAGAGTCCATTTTCTAGTTTCAATCTCCCCGCACCCTTCCAAGAATGTTCTATCTCCCACACAGATTCTAGCTCCATGATGTCCAACACACTAGGCATTAGCCACATGTGGTTATTTCACCACTTGAGTGTAGTTAGTTGGCTTTACCAATATGCCTATTTGGACAGTTGAGTGTGGCTAGTTCGCTATAGCATAGCATTTACATAGTTTATACACCATTAGACTATATCCCAGGGAGACTATACATTAGGCATTGAAAAACAATGTACCTACTAATTATTTAAGCAGACAGCAGCATAAAATGCCTCATTTCCTTGATGACCAAGTATTCTGTTCCTCATCTGGTATATCATTTAGTTGATATACTATGTCTAGAATCTATGGTAACTTAGATTAGGAAGTAAAGATAAAACAGATTAAATGAGATCAACAGAAGCCTTAACAAAGCCCCTTCTTTAAGAGAGCTGATCCTATTTGTAAATACCCTTCTCTTACAATGTACTTTTTCACATAGTGTATGTGCGTAGGAACGGTCAGATAGCAAGGTGCTTTCATAAATGTTCTTGACTGCAGAATTCACTGCCCATTCCTCATGCTTTGCAAGAACCCAAATTCTCTGACCTTCAGGGCATGGTGCAATGTCTACTTATAATCCTTGTCTTTCTCTTGAAGCATGAACCTACATCACTAAAGTCAAGGGGAATTTCACCCTGCATTTCTCTGAGTGGGACTGGGTGCTAGGTGAAGAGGAAAAATTCAACTTTGTTTAGATGAAAAGGTTTGCGGGAAATATTAGCTCAACTTGATTTTTAACTTTAGTACATATGCCTAGAGCACTTTTCTCCTACATGCTTTTAAATAAGTGACTGGAGTTAAGAGATGAGAAAAAAAAGGGGAGAGGGGGTGTTAAAGCACCATGTACAAAGACCAAAGATTCAGTTCCACTGGCAGTAGGTTGCAAGCAAGACTAAGCTTCAAGGGCCTCAGAGGGGTAGCCGAGTTAGTCTGTAATTGGATAAACTTAAAAAACAACGAATAGTCTAGCAGCACCTTAAAGACTAACAAAACATGTAGATGGTATCATGAGCTTTCTTTGGTACAAAGCTCATGATACCATCTACATATTTTGTTAGTCTTTAAGGTGCTGCTAGATTATTTGTTGTTTTTTAAGTTTCTTCAAGGGCCTGACTGTCATTTTCCCTGGGCTGGTGTAAATCAGGAGCAACTCCAAAGTCAGTGGAATTACACTCTCGTAAAATCAGTTAAAATTAGAGGAGAATTAACCCCATTGTTCCAGCACAGTCCCTAGCAGAGAACTCGCTCACAACACCAATCAGTACGCAGTCAAGCACAGCTATTGTTCTTGCCTTGTGACAGGCAGAGGACAGTAATAACAGCAGTAGCTCAGGTCAGGATTGAGACGCATCAGCAAATCTACACAAATAACCTTGCACAGCCCCTACTCACATTATGACCGGCTTTATCAGTTCCTTACATACAGACATCAAACATCTACTAATATGTATTAACTTATAGTGAATTTAATATTTAATACGGATTTTTTTACATATCTTATTTGTTGTGGTACATCACTGGCAATGTTCTGTTAATTCTTTACTCAGATTTACATTACTAAAATGACTCGGCTTTCTGAGTACTTTTGATGTAAAGGCTCCCTGAGAAATGAAAAGTGCTGAGCCTTTAATTTGGAAATTTGGTTTCTCTTGGGCTACCAGGCACTACGGTTAATTTCAACTGCTGGCAGTAAACAACTCCAGTGTGAGGGCTATTAAGAGGCAATCATTCTAAGTAAGCCTCCTGGGTGACACAGAGACTGTGCTGCCAGGAATCAGTTTTAAAACTGAACAGACACAGCTATGCAGAAAATGCAACTCAGCTACATGGATTAATGACACACAGAAATAAAATTCTGGCTAACAAAACTTAATGTTCTGTTTTACCTGTATGCGATTTTATTAAGTATGTATCGTTAAGCTTGAAAGTAACCTATTAGAGATTCTTTATTACTGTACTTGGACATGCTGCTGAATTTAAAATCATCCATAAATAGTTTTCAAATCTAAGACTGTTTTAATATGAAAATAGTGCTCTTTTCCCTAGATCTTTTCATTGCTGTTTCTTTTATAGAAACCCAAAGAGATTTTGTAATGCTGAAACTAAACTGGTTTAGATATGGTAATATTCTATTTTAATACTTTTCATCTTATACGTATTCAGAAACACTAAAAGTCAAACACTTCTAAGCATGCTCCCCCTTCCCCTCCCCCACTTCCCTCAATGATTCTTTAAAACTGTTTTGTGGATTTTTAGGCAAAGTAATACCATGGCTGTTTCATGACATAGCCTGAGGCTGCAAATGCTCTGAGTCCTCAAACACTACCCTTCAAATTTTTTAGAAGTATCTCAATGCTGTGTTTAGCAGACACAGGGATTGGAGGTTCAAGCAGCTGAGTGTTGCCAATAATTAACAATCCATCCATCTTTTTAAATAATACATTACAGAAAATATAACATACTGTGCTGGTCACATCTCATTGTTAACTATACATGTCTTGAACAGCTGAACGTTGAAGGCCTTATCTTCAGCTGGTATAAATCAGCATACCTTTGTTGACTTCAGTGGAGATATGTGGATTTACCTCAACTAAGAATACATCCAATTTAAGTCTATAGGGTTGACAAATCCAGCAATAAATGGTTTAGCGGCATTATGAGTGGATATCTCCAAACATGAGAATATTTGGATGTTGATAGCTATATCGCATATTACAGCAACCCAAGGAAATGTAGTGGTAAGAAATGTCCAACTTCAGATATTCCATTGTACTTCTGCTAATAGATTTCTTCTTAATTAATGCCAATGTATCATTTAGGAGCTATAGCAGGAATTAATTATGGGAACAAATTATTTTTTGATGAGAACCATACTTTCCTAAAAATAAAAACAAAAAAGATCTAAAAATCACCCATAAAATCTAAATTGAAAATTTTTCACATTCTGCAATATTATAATTGTAGTTAGTTAAGGGACATTGCATCATTTTGTTTAGAACCCAGGAATGGGTTTTAAAAGTGGGTTTGAAATGCAGCTGAACATCTGCAGCGTTCTCTTATACCATGAGCAACACATGAACTTCATTTCTGAGTCATTCAGGCCTCTTTTCACTAGGGTGAATTATTCATTTACATTCTAAGGTTGATCCTGCAGCATTAAAAAGCATTACAATTTACTTCACTGGGCGCAGGATCAAGCTAAGTCCCTAAGTATATTGAAAAGGGTTTCTGGAAAGGTGTCTTGCATAATTTATATTGGTGTAACCAAGATCAGAATCTGGCCTATCTGAAGCAACTCAGGATATTTACTACATGGGGCTTTAAAAAAAGCGCATGCCCTATTAACCCACAGCAAGTTGAAGCTTTAAATTGTGACTTGGATATATAATCATGCAGCAGTGCTTGCATTTGTAGAATTGGAAAATAAATTTCTTTTCCACAGACATTCATTTGGAGCAGCAGTAATGTTTTAGCTTTTACTAATCTCAACCCTTCAGGTGTGATTAAATAGTTCAGCACCAGAACCAAATGAAAAATTGAGTGACTTTACTTATTTGAGTTTAATAACTTCTTAATTTAAGAAAGGATATTTATTTTCCCATAAAATACTGGAAACCTTTTGGATTAAAACACCTTTCCTTTTAAAAACGCTGAGGAAAAGCTAACTTGCTGGTGCTTTGGCTCTGTGTTATCCTGCCATGTGACTGACCAGAGCTTTTTAGATGGTGCCTTGCTCTGAGAGCACAAAATGGCCAAGATACAGATAAGCAAGATGGTGTGTTTCATTTATACTGCTGTGTCTTGTTACTATCCATTCTAGATTTAACCTTAACAAAACCATGCCGGTGGCATTTATTCATTCTCTGCTATCCCACTTTAAAAATAGTTGATTTTAAAATATTGATAACTCTTGCAATATTTGGGCTTTTTAAATTGCCTCTGCTGGATCCTGTGATTATGCAATAAACTCAGTTTTCATTTTAAAAAAGTGAGTTTCTAGTGCTCATGATTGTGGAAAAAAAAGTTGGAAAATGTGACCTCAGTGAAGCCTAAAGCTTAAAATCCAGGAGAGGAAAAATACCCAACTCTTCCCCCAACCCTTTTTTGTATTTTTTAAATTCATTATTTGGGCATGGGGGGGGGGGGGCTGGCTCACTATTTTAGAATATTTGAGGATGACAATACTGCTTTAAAAGCCTATATATACATAGCTCTGAACATCCAGAACAATCCATATGTGTTTCACAGATTTTATATAGAATACAATTTAGTGAGAAAGATATTTTTTCCCCATAAAATTTCCCCCCATTGGCAGTACCTAGAAGTTGTGGATAACAATAACAAACAAATAACACTATTCATAAACGAAAGGATTTTTCAAGGATTTATGGGGAAGCCACAGATGCTCAGATTGGTGAATATTTCCCTCCCACACATCATTTTTGCAAAAAGCCTACAATATTTTGTGTTTTCCTCTTGTTCTCCATTGTTCCATATGACAGCTGTGCCTTACTGGAGAAGGTGGTTCACAGCAATCTGCAATTTTTCACAGACTTGATTTACAGGTATATAATAGCTAGTTATTACCTCTAGGTTAGAGGATAACCCCAAGAGCCTAATTAATTAGCTAGAAAGCAAAATGTGTGAAAACTAGCTAATATAAAACAACACCAATGAAATTGCACCCACTTATTTAATAATTCATTGAACTAATTTTGAAATGTACTTCATAACTAAATCTGACATACGCAACAGCACACAGTGCAAAGACATTGATGTATGATTGTTTTATGACTACTTCCCAAGGTCTGAGATTTGTTTCTCTGCAAGGACTCTTCTTCAGAGTGGAGGAAGTAGTGCTTTATGCTAAGGATAATATACCATGTACAAGATTATCTTTACAAGACTGTGTTTTAGTCACTCTTTACAGCTTGCATGCACAAGCTTAATTTTCATTCTAGCCAGGGAGGTCATTTAGAGCTATCAAAAGGGAATTCTGACTAGAACAACTCTTTAAATTTGTTTCAGAAAATTTTGCTGGCCATGCAAACTGAAAAAACAGTGATTCCTACGATTTTGACCAGTCATCTCATTCATATGAAAAAGAAAACAGACACTGAAAAAGAGGGAAAGCATGTTTGCTTCAGAAGTACAAAATGAATTAAACTTTAAGTAAACTTTTACATTTGGAGGCCTAGATCCAGCTTACATCTAGGATCCTTTTGTCAAGATAGTGACATGAAAGTACTGCAAATCCCTGTCTGTTGGGGAGCTGTTGCTAACAAATACAGTCTCAACCTGAGGCCAGGAAAGGGGCATAAGCAGGTTATACATTGATACAGCACATACCTCAGTAGCCCATACGCCACTTGTCAAATGCTCCCAGCAAAAACCCTGAGAGATGACTGTTGGTTCTCCTGGCATAAATGATGCCTTTCTACACAATCTTCACATCTTGATTCAGGCTCTTAATAGGATTAATGTGGTTGAACCCCTGTCGCTGTGTGAGCTCTTTTGTGTTCACTGGGGCTGTATGTGGCCATAAGCATCCACTTGTAAGGATCAGACTGTAAGTTCTAGGACTGAGTGTGCAGTAAGAACTTAGACCCAGATTCCTAGAAATAGTTTGGGGGTCTGGGCCTTTGGAGTTTTGACTCTTTTTCTTTAAGTCAAATTATATTTAAAATTTAATAAATTTTTCTACGACCTGAATAGAATTTTTTCCGCGCCAGCTCTTCTGGGGTGTAATCTACTCGCCACGGGCGAGTAGATTACACTATTTGTCGAGCCCTGGCAATTAACATGGGGAACATTTCTATATGCAGTTAAATATCAGTTACCAATTAACGGTGATGTACAACATTTGCACAATACAAACTGCTAATTTAATAGACTAAATATTAGGATCCCTTTTGCTAGTACATTGCATTTTTAGTTCTGGCTCCTGAAGGCCAATTTTTCCCTGCACATTTCTCCTTGTTAATGCAGAAACTACTGTTTGATCTCACTAGTTAACCTATGTACAGGTTACTGCTTGTTTTGTTGTTGTGGCATTGAAAGAAAATTCTAATACTTTCATTACGGCAGCTCAGGAAATGGGAAACAATCCTTCTGAGAACCTTTGTCAGGTTTCATGCTCATCACAAGCCAGCTGGTGCTTAAAATTAATTACCAACGGTTACCTAGGTAACACTAAATCATGCTTAAAAGTTTCAATATTGTTTATCCTTACAAGTTTCCACAGCCATTTCAATCACATGGGTACAAAATTGCAGACCTGAGGTTCAGCAAGGAAAGCAATGTAAAACTGTCCCTTTCACATAATCAGGCCCCTTTTTTTTTCTCTTCCTTCCACAAGTGCACTTGTCTCTTGTTGCATGCTGTTTTAGAAACATTTGAACTTTGGATACCTACCTTAAAAAGGGTATTCATTAAATTCCTGCGGTTCACATCAAAAGCCTGCTGTTCAAATCATGGATTCTTAGATCACTGCTAAGTTGATATTGATTTCATATGTTCAATTAAAAGGATACAATAATATAACTGACCTGAAAGAAGAAAATGACTGTTTAGACATTATTTATAAATATAAAGGCACCGCACTGTCAGTAATCATAATAGCCAACTCCCAAGAGCTTTGCTTCTATCCGCCTTGTATGGTTTTTGCATCAGGCAATGCCAAAAAAATTCTTTATAGTACTCAGTTATTTATACTTGGAGGAGAAATTCTATTTTGAGTAGAGATCTTGGTTTTTTAGCACATGGATTTGTCCTGTTTCAGTTTCTAAATTCTGGAGCTTGGTCTTTTTGTATATTTTGGTCTCTCAAGTAGCATTTCAATGCTATATGGGCACTGAACAGAGACCCTTTTATGCTGGAGCCATGGAATTTGCAACATGATTCACTGTTAGCCATTGAGTGGGGTCCAAGCATCTTAGCTTTCATTTAAAAACAATTCTATTCCCAGCCCTTATGGTTCTGCAGAAAACTTTGTAAACATACACTAAGCATGAATGGATGCTTCTCTGCATCTGGAAGGAGCTGACACAATGATTTTGAGAAGTAGGAACTGCCCCAGTCATCTCACTTGGGGCAACATGAATTCAGCCTCTCCACAGCCATGGGATTCAGAACCCTCCCCAACATACAACAGAACTCATTTATTTGCTGCAGCCAAGCTCCCTGCACCAGTGGGACCCTCATGCAGCTGCCTCCTGCTTCACACCTTTCCCCACAGGAGGAATTGAATTGGATTACGCTGCATGCTCCCTGCACTGTTCTATATAGTAAAAGAACAGCTGAAGCTCAGGGAACAGGAAAGGTGAAACACTGAAGCAGACTACAAGCTCCTGCCTGCTTCCCCTAACACACTTGGGCAAGTGGATGAGGGTAGCAAGAGGGATTGTGAGTTTGGCTGCACAGCCACTATGGAACTGCAGGGCCAGATGGAGAACCCAGAGAAAAAGTCCATAGTTAAAAATAATGATTGTTGAAAATAAGTGTGGACAAATGGTTCACCAACAGATATTTTTAGTTAGAAGTCATGGCTGCATGTGTTTGAGAGGGCGAGGGATGAGCTGTAATTAACCTGGCCTTAAAATTAAGACTGGCGGTCATGGAACTGTGTCCTATTGTGGCAAAGTGTATGCAAGGCTCTGACGAGAGGTGCCTCTGAGATAGTGAGAGCCTCCCCCCCCACCTCGATGAACTCCTTTTGCAGAATGTCATTTCAGCATTGGCTTCTACGTAACATGCTATCAACTGCATTTCAAGAATCAACTGGCATCAACAGAACACTGTGTTCTTAACACGCCTTTCCTATTTGTCACAGAGACTGAACACCCCAGCTCTGTTAACACACCCAGGTCTGCACTAGCCCAAGACAAGACTCAGTAGTAATGTATGCAGTGATGTTGTAGCCATGTTGGTTAGAGCTTAAATTCAGCTGGAGACCATCAAAGCGGAGCACAAGCAAATATTTTCTAACTCGCAGGAGCCCTAATGTCCCGTGAGGCTAAAGCCCCAACCTCCCCTTCCCCTCCATGCATAGGACTGAACCCTGAATGTGAGGGCTCCAGGAATAATTTTAGAATGTAAGCCCTGTTGTCAGTCATAGGCAAGGCAGGTGAGGTAATGTCTTTTATTAGACAAACTTCTGAGTAAGAGAGATAAGCTTTCAAGCTTACATGGAGTTACTCAGAAAACACCTTTCTTTTTGTAATATCATAACAGAGATTTGTGTACATTTCTCGCACAGCCAACATCATGACAGACCAAAACCAGTCAACACAAACTGGGAGTGCTTTTAGTGCAATAGAAACAATGGGCCTCATTATAGGAAGAGCTGGGAGCACAGAGCACATGCCAGATCTGCACATGCAAGGCCTGAGCAGGAATTTCCCTGCAATTGTTCTTCTGGGATGCTGGGTGGGTCACTGGAGATGAGAGCAAAGAGACTGTCTCACTTGTGCTTTCAGTCATAGGCGCCTCACTCCGCCTCAGGCCCCAGCCACATCCAACACCTTCCTCCACCCCTGCCTCCTCTCCTCCTCACCCACAAGTCCCCACCCCACTATTTTTTTCCCGTAGGTGCTGTAGACCCAGAGCTCCTACTGAGTAAGTGCCTCTGCTCAGTGATTCTCCTACTGGTGCTCAGGCAGCAAGTAGGAAACAGCACAACTTGAATACAGAGATTTGAGGATCACAAGGGTAAACTGAGGAGGAGTAATAGATGTAGGATGCATAAGGACTGAAGGGCATGATTCTGAGGACAGGGGAATGTAAAGAGAAAATTGTTGTGGGCAGACAGGCATGTGATCACTACGGCACACTCCCCCTGCACTATTCAGATAAGCCTCAAGATCCTTATGCTGGCTACCAAATAACATGGATGTGATGAGGTGTAGGAAGCTCTCATCCATCTCTAATGGCTCATCCACACAGAGGATAACAGCCTGTTGTTGCTGCCACTTGGATAGCTCAAGAGATCTCAGTTGTGAAACTTTAACTAAGCCCTCATGTGCATATGCATTATGATAGAGTCTTTAATGGTTAAACACTGAAATGAATTGCCTAGGGAGGTTGTGGTTGTGGAATCCCCATCACTGGAGATATTTAAGAGCAGGTTGGATCCATCAGGCATGATCTAGACGGTGCCTGGTCCTGCCATGAGGGCAGGGGACTGGACTCAATGACCTCTCGAGGTCCCTTCCAGTTCTAGTGTTCTATGATTCTAATTTCAACTTGTAGTAATTCAGGACTAAACAATAGGAATAAAGCTTGCAAAACTGGGCTGCATTTTATGATGTCATGGTTAATGATAATAAGTTTTCCATGACCTCTTTTAGAGCCTGACATAAAACCTGTCAAAATTTGTGAGAGTCTTTTAGTTGCCTTTGGATAGGGACCTTGAGTTTGAAGTTAAAGAAAGCCAACTTTCTATAATCACCTCAACTTTGGTTAGCTTAAAATAGCTTCCAAAACTCAGTTAAATCATTTGCTATTTGTTCTACTACAATACTCATAAATAAGAACTGCGACTAAAGCCAGATCAGCTTTTCCACACAGTTCGGAAGAGAAATCACCATCAAGTTGAAATGACTAAGGCCAGGTGTTCACTTGGGAGTATGAAAACCCACACCCCTGAAAAGGAGTTATATAAATTAATCCCACCCACATGTAGACAGTGCTATGCCACTGGGACAAGCTCTCCCACCAGAGTAGGTGCATCTTCACTTCAGCACTGTACATAACCCTATCAATAAACTAGGGAAATATAATCTAGATGGGGTTACTATAAGGTGGGTGCATAACTGGCTGGAAAACCGTTCTCAGAAACTAGTTATTAATGGTTCACAATCGTGCTGGAAGGGTATAGCAAGTGGGGTTCCACAGGGGTCTGCTTTGAGACCGGTTCTGTTCAATATCTTCATCAACAATTTAGATGACCGCATAGAGAATATGCTTATTAAGTTTTCAGATGATACCAAGCTGGGAGGGGTTGCAAGTGCTTTGGAGGATAGGGTCAAAATTCAAAATGATCTGAGCAAACTAGAGAAATAGTCTGAGTTAAATAGGATGAAGTTTAATAAAGACAAATGCAAAGTACTCCACTCAGGAAGGAACAATCAGTTCACACATACAGAATGGGAAGTGATTGTCTAAGAAGGAGTACTGCTGAAAGGGATTTAGGGGACCACAAGTTAAACACAAGTCAACAGTGAGACACTGTTGGAAAAAAAGCAAACATGATTCTGGGATTCATTAACAGGAGTGTTGTGAGCAAGATATGAGATGTCATTCTTCCGCTATACTTCGTGCTGATTAGGCCTCAATTGGAGTATTGAGTTCAATTCTGGGCACCACGTTTCAAGAAACATTTGGAGAAATTGGAGAAGGTCCAGAAAAGAGGAGCAAAACTGATTAAAGGTCTAGAAAACATGACCTATGACGGAAGACTGAAAGAATTGGGCTTGTTTAGTTAGAAAGGCGAAGACTGAGAGGGGACATGATAGTGGTTTTCAAGTATGTAAAAGGGTGTTAAAAAGAGGAGGGAGAAAAATGGTTCTCCTTGTCCTCTGATGATAGGACAAGAAGCAATGGGCTTAAACTGCAGCAAGGGAGGTTTAGTTTGGACATTAGGGAAAACTTTCTAACTGTCAGGGTGGTTAAATACTGGAATAAATTGCTTAGGGAGGTTGTGGAATCTCCATCACTGGAGATATTTAAGAGCACGTTGGATAGACGTCTATGAGGGATAATCTAGACAGTGCCTGGTCCTGCCGTGAAGGCAGGGGACTGAACTCAATGACCTCTCGGGTCCCTTCCAGTTCTAGTATTCTATGATTCTATGAAGGCAAGCCTTAAGATCTAGGATGAACCACCCAAGTTCATTTCCACTGGTGACTTAAGGTACAGCTTGGACTGAGGTCTACAGTACTGACAGATTAATACTGTAATACCACCATTCCACCTTGCTCTCAAGTTTGTTTTTCTTCATCTCATGCAGCATTGTATGAGTATATGTCCTCTGTGTGTGCTGCTTGTCAGATAATACTAGGTTGCTATAGCAATTGCTTTAAAAATGAATTGTGGGGAATCCCTCAGGCTAAAATACTGATAAATGACCATTCCTTAATAGAAAACTGCCCAACAGTATTAGGGCTAACTTATGTACAATCTTTCTTGAATTCAATTGGAACTATTTGGGGAAAAGGATTGAATGCACTGTACTTTATGAAAAGAACTCTTCTCTTCTCCTATTAACTCTTCCAGGTTTGCACTTCTTTGGGGCGAAGTGGATGGAGAGACGGAAAGAAAACAGCGAAGACCATCCACTGTAATGTCAGAGATCTTTCCTTCCAAGATCTTCAGGATCTTTACTATAGTGGAGATAATTATCTTATATGACAGAAAAATGGCCATCCAGAAAGGTTAAGTGACACAAACTCAGTCACACGCCGTCATTGTCAAAGCTAGGAAGGGAACCAGCTTCTCCCACCTCCTGTATTCTAGTGCTACATGGTTCTGTCTCCAGTAGAGGAAAAATATATTCTATGCCTTACAAAAACCAAATTTCCCCACAATACTTCACACAGTAAATAATAAGGATGTTAAGTATAGCGTAATTCACTAAACGAATAGTCAATGCATTTTTGCATCCACTATTTGATTAGTCAATAGGGCAGCACTGCCCCTTTGAAATGCCACCATGGCTCCCCATCTGACCCCGGGCTTCACGGGGAGCTGCCGCTTTGAAACGTCATGGCGGCGTTTCAAAGGGGAGCACTGCACAGCTGATCCCGGGCTCCCTCCGGTGCTGCCCCTTTGAAATGCTGCCACAGCATTTCAAAGGAGCAGTGCTGCTTGGAGCCTGTGCCTTCCCAGCTGACCCTGGGCTCCATGCAGCGCTGCTGCTTTGAAATGCCATGGCATCGTTTCAAAGCAGCAGTGCCGCATGGAGCTGACCCCGGGCCCCTGGGCTCCATACGGTGCTGCCGCTTTGAAGTACCTCGTCTTCCCCCCCCTTTGCTGCCTCTGTCTAATAGACGTTGCGGGGGGGGGGGGCTGAAGCGACTAGTCGACTCCACTATTTGATAAGCATTTGCTTATCCGATAGTCGACTAGTCCTTAATATCCTTAGTAAATACCTGAACTTGTAATACAAATCAAATATGAAACACACACAGAAAAAATTCTGTCTTTTCCTGACTACAGTCTTACTTATAAGACTTTGGAAGGCTTGAGTCTAAATCGTCTCTCAAATATCTCCCACTCTCAAAATAAACAATCTATCCCCATTGGAGTCTTTGAACATCTTGAGCAGTGCTACCCAACCCTCATACTATTGCTCTCTGACTGAGTCCTGTGTCTCCACAGCCATCTGCCCTCCTGTTACCCACGAGGCTGTTGACTGCAGTTCCCAGTGAGCCTCCTGTGATGTCTTCAGAATTGTACATTTTTTAAATAAATTTGCCAAGCCTCTGAACATCAAGTTTCTGCTATACCAGAACAGGGAAAACAGATGAAGTTGGTACTAAGGTAAGAGCCAGTGACAAAAAAGGCAGCATCAGCATCCCCTTGGAAAACCCCTATCCTTTAATTAGCAGTCCAATGCTCTATCCATTAGGCAATGCTGCTGGCAGACAAACTACTTTATACATTTGAAGACAGCATCATAGCTGCCCACCATTTAGCCACAGTCCCGACTGCCCAGGAACAATGGCACACGTGAATAAGTTGTAGAAATTCATGGTACCTGCTGCTGTGCCTTGCTAGTTACAATTGTTTTTTCCACCAATGGGGAGCTAGCCTGGGGTGGGGGCCAGTGGCTGCATGCAGGGGGGACAAAAGGTGTAGGACATTGGGTAGAAGGGGCAGGCTGAGGCAAGACTCCCCAACTGGCAGTTCACGTGCCACACATGATTTATATTCTTATATTTACCCTTTTTTCCCCTCTAGATCCAGCATTTAGATAATGCTGCTCTGGAGATTGCCAGAGCATGATGACGCATTAAAGGCCAACCACAGAAATACCATGTCAGTATAGCACAGGGCCAATAAGTGTTAGCTCATGAAACACGTGACACTCTCACAAATCTTGTCATTTTCAAGGCCTGCAGCTGTCTTTGCTCAATACTCCTGGCACCCTAATGAGTCAAGTGGGCTGCCAGACAGGCCACCCTGCTTGATTGGCTGAGGAACTAGCAGGCCAGTTCTTATGCCCAGCAACAGAAGTAGCCAGTTGTCTGTGGGATGACTGCATACGCCCACTGACCATCAGTCTCCCTGTGCTCATTTCTGCAAGCCCTGCTCCTACTCTGCTCTTCCACAACGGCAGCCCAGATCCTGCCCTGCACCCCACCTTGTTACTGCCTTGTCCCAGCCCTTGCTTCTGCCTCAGAACCAACCCTGCTCCTGTTGTTCCTGACTGCTTGTAATCCAGGCCTAGCTCACTTCCCTGCAGGCACGCAATGTAGCAATGCACAGGGAGGCAGTGCAGCTCCCACACTGCCACCCATTCTGCATGAGCCAAAAATTCCCTTGCTTGACAATTTAGCGGTGATTAGGGCACATATTGGGGGGTTTCTTACTCAATGTCAACTCCAATTTCTGCTGTGCCTGCAGTTGTTCCTCACTGACCATTGCAGGATGGGACTGATTGTCAGCATGCTTACCAGGGAGGTTCTGGCCTGAGAATCCCTCAACTATACAAGCTTGAAGACCTCATTCAAGCCACAGATATTATCTTCAATGACCCATCTTGAGCATTCAGCCAAGGCTACCTATTGCAGAAGGGATGTCAGCCTCTTTCTGAGTATGTCAGGGAGTTCTGCCATCTGGTAGCAGATACCAGAATGGAAAGAAGCTATGCAGCATTATTATTTTGACTTCCACCTAAACTACATCATCAAAGATGAACTGGCATGTGTGGTCTTCCCACCCACTTTAGACGCATTGATTGATCTCAGCATAAACACTGATAACCGCCAGATGGAATACCACCCAGAAAGAAATTCAACTTTCTGTCTACAGCCCCGCAATCTTTGATGCCTTTCCACAACCCAAACCCATGCAACTTTTCTCCAGCCCAGAGAAATGGCAATGCTCTGCATCAGGGCTATCCTATATTATAGAAGACCAGGACACTTCACTCCCTGCGAAGGTCCAATCTGTATCCAGGTCAGGGAATGCCAAACTTCAGCCCATGATAGAGGGTTTGGGGTGGGGTGGCACTCTCCTTCTTGCTTCAGTATCCAGAATCAGTTCTTAGTATCTTATTGACAACTGAAGAGGTCCCAACACATCTCTAATTCCCTCTGCAAGTCTGATACCCCCTCCATCTCTGAGACCCATCTATAGGTACTGATGGTTTTTGGTCTCAGGCAACTTCACAGATCAAGACTTTGTACAAGTACATCAGATCCCCACCCAATGCAAAGATACTCCAGACTTGGCTGAGTCTATGGTTAGCTCGCTCCTTTCCCATAGGCTAGATTACAAACCAGACTGCAACTGGTGGCTGAGATTCTTCGGTATCACCAAGAGAGCCTTCAGTTTACATTTAACTGAGTATCGCACTTTCCAGTAGTTCTCAGCATACCCTGACTCACCATCCATAACACCATGATTCACTGGCATGCAGGTGTAATTGAGTTCAGCTTGCTACACTGCTGACAGTTCTGACTACTGAAACCTGACTCTGGAGACCACAGATTGGAAGGCCCTTATGATTCAAATACCCTTCCTCAAGATTCTGATTCTGAACAAGTTAATCACCCGGGAGCCTTGTTACATTCTGTGGTCTGGTCCACTGCCTCTGAATTATTGCTTAAATACAAGGATTTTGCCAATGTGTTTGAGAAAATGAACAAGACACTCTGCCACTCCATCATAGCTATGACTGTCACATCAACATCCAGCCCTGAGCTAAAGTCCCTTTTGGCTACATCTATTCCCTTTTGGAGCTAGAACTTGTCCTTCACAACTACCTCCATGAAAATGTACAAAAGGGCCCGCCTGTCTTTCCACATCTCCAGCTGGAGTGCCCACCATTCTCTTTGTAAAAAACAAAGATGGATCTCTAAAGCTCCATGTTGACTACCAGGCATTGAACAGAGTACTGATTTGAAATAGATTTTGCTCCGCAATGGTTTTCACTAAGCTGGACTTTCAAAGGACCTATCATTTGGTCTGGATGAGAGAGGGAAATAAGGAAAAGACCACCTTCCATACATGGTATGAACACTGAGCTCATGCTGTTCAGCCTGTGCAGCGCCCCGGCAATATTTCAGCACCTTATAAACAGTCTCCTCAGGGATATGTTAAGTCATTTATCTGGATGACATCCTCATCTTTTCTGACAATCGGTCTTCTCGTGATCAGCACATCTGCAATGACCTAGGAAAGATTCACTAACACCACTTATATGCAAGGTCTGAAAAATGCAAATTTGGCCAGGATACAATAGAATTCCTTAATTACATTATCTCCCGCTAAGGGACTAAACATAGACCCAAGCAAGGTGGCACCAAAGAACACCTGTGCAGTCAAATGGTTCTTGGGCTACCTGCAAGGTTGGGGTCAGGTGTCATAGTTACATTTAAACATTGTAATGGGAAATAGATTAACACACTTATCTTAAGTTCCTTCTCTTACCTTGGGCTAATTGGACTGAGGTGGAGTCTTGAACAAGTTCTGTCTCACAGCATAGCTGGATCCGTGGTCACATGTCCCCCATTTTTACACCTTCACCACTTCCTCCTTCTCACTGTTCATGACAGGGATCTGTCCTCAGAAGTATCCATCGTACTCTGCAGAGGGTGCTGGTGGGGTTGCAACAAATATGGCATGTGGCAAATTGCGAAAGCAGCAGGTCTGTGGCTCAGGACTTAATTGACTGTTGGCCTTCTTGGTTTTCTGGTATGCTAGCTAACTTTTACCTTCATATTACTCTCTTGCTGATCCCCTTTTTATTCTGCACTTGGATCTCCCATGCAATCTGCAGCTGTTGGCATATCTATAACTGCATCATATCTGTGCTTTTACAGCCCCTTTTCCTCACAGACCCAGAAGAAGCAATACCTCCTGTCAGCTCCAGGCAGGAGCACGTTAGAAGCATGCAACCTGCACGATTAGCTGGGCAGTTTGTACACAATGGGGCGCTGCTAAGTGTCCTTACCAAGGGGGAGGGCAACCAGAAAAAAGAATTTTAAGGGGTGGGCGGGGCGGGAAGGAATGACTTCTGGTCTCTGACTCCTGGGTAGTAGAGTTCACAATTGTGACTAGAGCAGTCAGTGTCAGGCATTGTTGGAGGACTGTTGGGACTGACATATGTTGTATAGTGTCTATTCTTGGACTGTATTGACCTCATGTTGATCATAACAACACTTTTTGGGGAAGTGGCATAATCATAATGAAGTACATTGGCTGGAGACAAATTTAAGCATGGTCACATGTGTAACTAGATCAATACAAGGATCTAAACTTTGTAGTGTAGAGTAGGCGTCAGACACGTGAAATCAGTGGTCACACTGTCAAATGTTATTCATAGTTGTCAGATTTTTTTATTGAAGATTTTGTTAGTCACACAACACTTCATATAACAGTATATGTGAAAACAAATCAGCTGATTTTTCACAAACATTTCACTTCACCTACTACTGGGCTTTATTTGTGCCGTGTGATTGGTAACTCAAATCTCATTGTTTGTTACACCTCCCTGATTGGTTGATCCAATTTTAAAACAGAACAATAAGTGAATAGCAGAGATCCAGCTCATCCTTTTATGTGTGTTGGGATACCCTTGTACTCATGTAAATATGAGTGCAATCATCACTATGCAAATATTCATGGGAACCACATAGGTGCGCACAAGACTATTCAAACACAACAATGTTCACAAATATTCTTCATGCAGCTTCTCAATACTCATAAATGCAATCAAGATGAAAGTGGAGTATTGCTTCACTCAGCCAATCAAAGAAGCTAAAGACATGATTTGGAAAACATTTTAAACAATCTTTCTAGAAAATAGTGCTAATTATTATTTCTCTGCATATCTATTGTACAAAGAAAGATTACAAGCAAACAAACTCTTGGTTCACTTTTCAAGTACTGAAAGAAAAAAGAGAAAGGAGAAAGTAAACTATTTGTTATCAAGCAGATACTTCCAAGCCCATTACAAGTCAGAGAACTGAGACAGCTTTACCTACATTTTAAGTAGCCACCTTCAGGTCACATACATAATTTACAAATGGCTGTAGCTCTAGAAATATCTATGACAGCCCCCAAATTCCATTGCTATAATGAAGTTAACTAAGGGAATTTAAAAATGTAACATCACAATCTAAAACTGAATAAAACGCCATAGATTCTATTATCAATATTTACACATTTTGAGATGAAGATACTATACAATGGAAATTCTAAAAGTAATTATTTCCCATACATTTATATTCAAGGCCAAACAGTTTGTACCTGCTGGTTTGCTTTCTCGACAGAGAATTACTTGAAAGTTTTTGCATTCTCTCCCAGGGGTGAAATACAATAGGAATCCATGCAGAACATCAATTTCCTTTGCTTTTGTAATGTTTACAACTTCCCTGTAGTATTTATCAAGAAATATACAACTCCCTATAGTTAGGCCCATGCAGGCTAACAGTAGGAATTCTTGGTGTTGATGGAGCTATTGATCATACAAACATTAAAATTATGTCTCCTGTAGTAAATGCCAATGAAAGAGAGGTACATTAATCAGGAAATCAATATGCTTGTCAATAGAAAGGCTAAGTTTGACAATGTAATGCAGCTGGCAGACCTCGTGGATGGTGAACCAGGAGGTATGAAACCCAGGAAGTGACCCATTTGTTTGACTTCTGGCTGTGTTAAAGCACTGAATAAAAAAGAGAATGTGGAGAAACAAAAGACAGGAAGCTAAGGAGTTAGCTATTTCATTTGTTCCACAAGAGCTAACTCTGAATTATTGCTGCAGTGACCTTTAGATGAGCAATTTAAAAAAAAAAACCCCATGAACTTCTGGCTTGTGTTTCTTAATACAACTTTGTTAATTACCTTGAATGAAGGGAACCTGCTGGTGAAAACAAGAAATCTAAACTAAATGTATGATTTTAAAAATTAAATTGAGATCAAACTTTTATTGTTTTATCTAACTCCCCATCCAGATATAATACTTTTTGTGGTAAGCTTGGTACTGATGGTTTGTATTTGTTCATATGCTTGCAAGGGTTGATCTGTTCATATAGGTAAAAATTAAGCACATGATTGAGTTTCTGCGTACTCCGTGCTTTGATTGAAATATCTGGGCACCTGTATCTCCACATACAGGTGGTGCTTTTTTTTTTTTTTTTAAAGCAAATAAATATTGTCTCTCTTACATATTCTTATGCTAAATAGTTGAGAGTCTATCTATGGGAATCCCCACTGGAGAAAGTTAGATTCTATTTCAATTATATATAGGGAAATGTAGACTTCTATTTGCTTCAAAAGCTATTCTTATGGTACTTATGAATTTGCAGTACTAAGCATGAATCAATCTCTCTCTCTCTCTCTCTCTCTCTCTCTCACACACACACACACACACACACACACACACACATTCCAGAAAATGAATTCTAATGCTTCAGAGGCTTTCAGGTTTAGGACATTTGCAGTGAGAAGTGATGTGGAAATTCTGGAACTCTTGCTCCACTAGCACATCTGTAGTTGCTTATAACAAGAACAAATACAGTTAGAATGTACATGTCACAACTTGCCAATAGGTTTTTAAAAAGTCATGGCAGAGTTAAATGACATCCAGGAAGAGTTGTCACTTCATCCTGTTCTGCCTCTAGATGAATTGATAAAATAAGACCAACGCTGACTAGAATTAAGAACTAGCAGCTGGTGTGACTGTTTCTGTCCATCCAGTTCCAGATCAATCGCTAATCTTCTGCAAGAAGATTGTTCATTCTTTGTTGGGGGGGGGGGGGGGGGGAGGAGGAGGAAAGAGGAGGAGGAGAAGAAGACTGATCATTGATCAGCTACTGTATATGTGAGAAAAGCATACACACATACACACAGAGACACATGAGCCACCTGCTATGCACACTACATGGCATATGTCTAATGGGCATTAAAGAAAAAAAAAAAGTCCTCATACCACTTAAGACATGTGTAATCAAAACATGCAAATTAATTGAAGAATGCACAATGTACATACCAGGGAGCTTAATATATTTCATTTTAAAATATGCTGAAGTGGTGCAATATTTCTATCTAACACAGACATTTCATTAGCATTGGTTTAAAAGTGTGTCAAATACACAAGCACATTACTTATTTTTACGGTTTTTGAGAGATCAGAGGTGCTGGAACAATTTGTATAGTAGGGGTGCTGAGAACCATTGAATCAAACTGTAAACCCTGTGTATGAAGGAAACCCCTGCAAGCCATGGTTGTGGCATTTAAGAACGTAAAAATGGCCATACGGGATCAGATCAAAGGTCCATCTAGCCTAGTATCCTAACTTCAGATAATAGCCAATGCTGAGTGCTCCTAGGGAATGAACAGAAGAGTAAACATCAAATGATCCATCCCCTATCATGCATTCCCAGTTTTTGGAGAACAGGCTAGGACACCATCTCTGCCCATCCTGGCAAATAGCAATTAATGGACCTCTCTCCATGTACTTATCTAGCGCTTTTCTGAACCTTATTATAGTCTTGGCCTTCACAACATCTGTCAAGAAATTCCACAGGATTACTTTATGTTGTGTGAAAAAATACTTTCTAGTTCTAGCACCTATTTGCGAGACTCCAACAAAAAACAATTTTAATTTTTTAGAAGGTTTGTTCATAAACAGAAACTGAGGCACAAAATGGCAACAATAAGTTGTTGCTCATGGTGATCAACATTTTAAAACAGTAGGTCAATTTTTCATTAATTATGCATGTTTTTATTTGTAAGTGGATATGTCACACTTCCCAATGACCATTTTGTACAAATCCACACTTGTTTGCATGCATATGTCATTTTTGTAGGCACAAATATACACAGCTAATCTATCAGTCTATAACAGGCAGTCCATTTTCAGTTATCTTTCAGATATCCTTTGAAAACTTGGTCCTTCATGTTCAATTCATGTTAAATTAAATAGGCAGTTTGAACTGAACACAAAAATTTGGTAATATACAAATATCTATGAGATATTCCACTACAGAATGTATCCAGTACATTATTGGCAACGGATATGTGATGATGGGGCATGAATTTCACAAAGCTTATAAGTCAGCTTCTTAAAATGATAGGCTAGCACATCAGTGGAATTGTAAACAAAGTAGTGAAAGCCATTTTCTTCTTCTCTCTAAATCAATTAAAAGACATAGTTTTTCCACTCAGCATTCTCATTTTATCGCCTTCCATGTCTCTGTACTCTCTGTGCATTATAGCATGGTGCTAAACATTAATGAAGCAATAATTGGTGAAAACTCAGGCAGCTATTTTTAGGGCAATTTTGTTCACTTATTTATGAGCTTATAAAACATCCTTTAGTACGAAAAATGCATTGCTTAAATGTTATGATACTCCCAAATTGTTTTGGAGAGAAGTCTGGAGAGGATTCAAACAATTCCACTAAAACAATACCTTCAAAGTCAATCGCTTGATTCAGCAATAAACTATGACCTTGTAAAAGAAATAAAGTTTGGAGTGTTTTCTCTTTTGGGCGCAAATAGTCTTCAGCACAAAAGAGATTGACCTTGTAGCCTGATTTGATTAGCAAGTCATGCTGGTGAGCTACACTGTTCTGCTGGAATACAAAATACCATTCAGTGGCACTAGAAATGTATCTTTTAACAAGGATTGATGTTGACCATTGTGATGACTGCTCTCCAGTTTTATTTACTTTTCAGCGCTGGAACATAGGGACATGAAGTTGTTCCGAGCCTCACTGGTGCATTCTTCCTAAGCAAGCTCCTCCACTTTAATGTTTGGTCCTTTTCCTCTATTTTAACTTTTCCAGTCCACACATGGCAGATGCTGTCATTTCTTTCACCTCTGGAAGATGATAGACAATGAATATGTGACTGCAGAACCCAGCTGCAAACTATGGACCATACAATAACTCAATGCTTATGTTGACCATTTGTTGGTGGTATCTCAGACATACACAAAGTCACTTCTGAAGCTACCACTGGCTTGTTAATCTGGATTTGGCTACTTGAACTTTACTAATCACATTCTTCTGCAATAAAATAGAAGGTGATTCATCATAATCCAGCATACAAGTTATTTTAGTGTCTACCTCAGGAATTTATAGAGTAGTAACAGAACTTTATTAGTTATTTCTGTCTCTCCCAGATCATCTAAATTATGGCAGAACTCTTTTTTTGTTACATTAAAAAAAACCCGGTTACTTACCTGTAACTGTTGTTCTTCAAGATGTGTTGCTCATGTCTATTTGAATTAGGTGTGCACGCACCACGTTTATGGATTCCGGAGCCTTTTTTCCCTAGCAGTATCCATCAGGCCTGCAGGGAGCCCCCTACAGTGGCTTTGACATAATGGTGAATAAGTTCCCCTGCTGGGCCTCCCCTCCCTCAGTTCCTTCTTGCTGGAAAAACTCCGACAAAGGGGAGGCAGGGTGAATGTCGAATGGACACGAGCAACACATCTCAAAGAACAACAGTTACAGGTAAGTAACTGGGGTTTTTTTAATGTTTTTTTTTCTTCTTTGAGTGATTCCTCATGTGCATTCGAATTAGGTGACTCCCTAGCCAAAACTAATGGAGGCAGGGTCGGAGGACAATACAGGTTAGATCAAGGCCAATTGCAATACCACAGTGTTAAGGCTGCATCTACCCTAGCTTGCTGGGTGATCACATAATGTGCTGCAAACGTGTGTACTACGACAGTGTTGCTGCCCTACAGATGTCCAGTATAGGGACCTGCGCCAGGAAGGCTGTCGAGAAACCGTGTGCCCGAGTAGAGTGAACTGTGATGCATGGCGGTACCCTGCCCACCAAGTCATCACACTCCTTGATACATGATGAAATCCAGGATGACAGGCACTGGGCCAACACTGGCAAACCTTCATCCTCTCTGCTATCGAAATAAAGAGCTGAGGTGACCTGTGAAACTCTCTTGTCCTGTCTATGTAAAAAGCCAGAGCCCGCTGCAGGTCTAGCTAGTGAAGGGCCTGCTCCCCTCAGGGTTGCATGAGGTTTTGGGAAGAACACTGGCAGGTAAATGTCCTGAGACATATGGAATGTAGAGACCACCTTAGGGAGGAAGGCCGGGTGTGGACGCAGACTCACCCTGTCTGCTGAAAAGACCATATAAGGAGGATCAACTGTTAGTGCTCTCAGCTCTGAAACCCTCCTAGCTGTTGTGATCACCACTATAAATATCTTTTGCTTAAGGTAGACTTTAAGGGAGCACGTGGCCAATGGCTCAAAAGGAGGGACCATAAGCCTGGTGAGCACAAGGTTGAGATGCCACGGTTTCACCAGTTGCCTGATGTGAGGGAACCACCTGTCCACTCCCTTAAGAAATCTCTTGACCATGGGCTTCGAGAACACAGAACTTCCCCACTTCCCCTGGGTGAAAGGCTGCAATAGCTGCCAGGTATACTCTAAGGGAACATCTAGACTACATCCCTCTTTCGACAGAGGGATGTAAATTAGACACTTCATAATTGCAAATGAAGCTGGGATTTGAATTTTCTGTGCTTCATTTGCATACTTACGTCATGGCGCTCTTTTGGAAAAGCACTATTTTGAATGTGAAACCGCAGTTTAGACGCGGGTCTTTCGAAAATAGAAGCCTTTTTCGAGGTTTACAGATCTTTTGAAAAAGGCTTCTATTTTTGAAAGAACCGCGTCTAGACTGAAGTTTCACTTTTGAAATAGTGCTTTTTCGGAAGAGCGCCATGACGCAAATATGCAAATGAAGCTTGGGAAATTCAAATCCCAGCTTCGTTTGCAATTTTGAAGTGTCTCATTTACATCCCTCTGTCGAAAGAGGGATGTAGTCTAGACACACCCTAAGGGAGGATGTAGAGGGACCCGACTGCCGCAAGTGCAGGAGATAGTCTAAAATCAGTGGGATAGGCGACTGCAAGGGGTGCACTCCCTTCTGCAATGTCCATTCGGAAAACCACCTCCACTTTGCTGAGTAAGCTGACCTAGTAGAGGGTTTCCTGCTTCCCAACAGGACTCTCCTAACTTCTTCCGTCAGCCATGGATATACTAAGCTGCCAGGTGGAGCAAAGGCAGGTTTGGGCGGCATAGCCATCCTTCCCCCAGTTCCTGGGTGATTAGGTCTGGCACCGTGGGAAGAGCTATGGGTCTCCCCTCACCCTGCCCCATCATATTGAGAAGGATAGGGTACCAATATTGTCTGGGCCACTCCAGTGCTATGAGGATGACCTCAGCTTTGAACCTTTTTGCCCTGATAAGGACCTCATGTATCAGGGGAAACGGGGGAAATACGTAGAGGAGGACTGGGGGCCAATCGGCCACTAATGCATCCCCTCTGGACCCTGGGCCCTGCCCCAGGTACGAACAGTAAAGCTGACATTTCCTGTTCCTGTGACAGGCAAATAGATCCCACTGGGGATGACCACAATTCTGGAAGACCTCCTCCAGTATCTCAACCTTTGGGGACCACTCATTTGTTGTGAAAATACAGCTGAGAGTGTCTGCCAAAACATTCTTGTTCCCTGGTAGGTACAAGTCCTCCACATGAGTGTTGTGGGCGATACAGAACTCCCAAAGGAGTGGGGCTTCTGGGGAGAAGCCATAGGGGAGAAGAGCGAGCTCCACCCTGTCAATTGATGTAGAAAATTGCTGCCATGTTGTCCATCAGGACTGAGACCACCTTGTGCCTCAGCTCGGGTAAAAATACACTGCAGGCCAGTATGACCGCCCTGAGCTCCCTGACATTTATGTGAAGATCCCGCTCCCTTGGGGACCACATACATTGAGTCCATTGCTTGCCCAGATGCGCTCCCCATCCCATGTCCGATGCGTTGGTGACAAGCCGCACCAACGGGCTCTGGCTCACGAAAGGCACTCCCGCACACACCTCGTCCTCTTGCATCCACCAGTTGAGGGAGCGGATGACATCTTGAGGAAGTGTGAGGAGCAAGTCCCAAGGTGCCCATGCCTGGTTGAACATGCGGGCTAACCACATCTGTAAGAGTCTGAGCTTCAACCTGGCATGTCTGGCCACATAGGTGCAAGCTGCCATATGACCGAGCAGCTTCATGCAATTTCTTGCTGTCATTATTGGAAAGGCTATGAGACCCTGTATGATGAAGTTCATAGCTAGAAACCTGGTCTTGGGAAGGGAAGCCATGGCCATAGTTGAGTCCAAACAAGCTCCCAAAAATTCTATAACTTGAGTAGGTACTAGGGTGGATTTCTCCTTGTTTATTAGGATACCCAGCCTGCTGAACAGATCTCTGATAAGGTATATGTGATGTAACACCTGCTCCTTTGAATGGCCCCTGATGAGTCAATCGTCTAGATAGGGTAACACCTGGACTCTGTGCCTCCTCAGGAAGGCGGCTACTGTGGCCATGCACTTCATGAATACCCTTGGTGCTGTAGACAGTCCATTTGATCAGGCCTATAGCCCTGATAGGGGGGCCTGCCCCATGGTTTGGGGTTGAATGACCACCTCTGCATGGCCGGTGTGTGGATTCCCAGGGACCTATGCAGCCTGGCATCCATCTGTTGTGAGAAGACCAGTGGCATATGCCTTTCTATGAAGCAGGTCCAGTTTTTTCATCTCCCTGCTTTTGGGGGTAGGTCCTGGCTGACCCAACCTCTCCTTTTACCCTGCCGCCTGGACTACGAGCAAGCCTGGGGCCAGGTGAGAGTATAAATGTTCATGTCCAGTCTGGGGGACAAAATAACACCTCTCTAATACCTTCTGAGTAGTCAGGATGGATGCTGGTGTCTGCCATGGACTAGTGGTAATTTCAGAAGCCATTTTATTGAGTAGCAGTGCCAGTTTCATGGTGCATCTGCCGACAAAATGTCAAACATGGGGTCTGAGTCTTCATTGAAGACTTCTACCTGAACCCTCAAATTGGTTGTTAGATGGCACAGCAGCTCCTGGTGGGCTCTAGCATCCATAGATGGCATAGACGGAGCTGGGTTGGCCAGGGTCTCATCCAGAGATGATGATGAGGACTCTCTTACCACTGGCTGGTCTTCGATTGGGTCTGCCACCTGGGAGATTGCCAGGGACTGTGGTTGGTCCTGCGCTCCCTGACCCTCACCCTCTGCTTGAGGATGCGGACTGTCCCTCTGCGGGCTACCTACATACTCCAAGGCAAGGGCTCTAAACAAGGGGGTCGCTGACAGCATGTCTCTGGATCAAGACTGAACAGAGCCCTGAGTCAACGGCACCGGACCTTGCATTTAGTGATAGGCCCAGCATGTCCAGAATGGCCACTGCGGTTGGATCGGGGGCGGCCAGGTTTGGTGAGGCTGGTATCCCTGGTGTTGGGACCAGTGCTGTGAGCGGGATCAGTGCCAGGGAGAGGATCTACATAAAAATGCCCCAGATCGTACTGACTCTACGTCGGACCCGATGAATACTCCGACGCAGCCAATGGTGGTGCCATCGAGGGAGCCTGGGAGAGGTGGCAAGGCCGGTGCTGATCCATTGATTCAGGTTTGGCTCGATGCATCGGAGCAGGAGGCCTCATTGCCATTGCATACCAGTCCATACCGTCTCCCGGTACCGATTGCCCCAGAGCCAAAAGGCCTTCCTCCACCGATGGCACTACGCCGACAAGGTTGCTGGTGCTGACAAGGCCACCATTGACCCATATGTACCCGGTGCCAACAAGGCTCCTGGTGCCGATGAGGTCACCGAAGCTGGGAGCAGAAGACCCATCTGCACCGAGTGTTTGCCCTATCTTGGTGCCGACTCCGGTGCTGGGGAAGAGACGGGTGAGGATGTGAGCTTGATTAGCTCCCTTGCGGCGTTGAAAGTCTCAGGGATTGATGGCCTGACTCCATGCAGGGCTCTCTCCTGCATTGGACTTCTAGGCTGTGTCGAGCTCAGCCAGTGCCTAGCAGGGCCGGGGAGCCTCCAGATGTCAAGGGGCCGAGTCCTCCCGGTGACGTCCCCCAAGACCCTGCTTCCTGGGAGATCTTCCCCTGTGTTGCTGTCTCTTTTTCAGTGCCTTGACGGTGCCGACTTTTGTGGTGCCAAGGCAGCCAGTACCACAGATGGCTCACACACTGACGCCAGTGTGCTCGTGATTGCCGGTGCCTGCTCTGATGCCGGCTGTAACACGGACTCCATAAGGAGCAGCTTGAGACGGGAATCGCGTTCCCTTTTTGTGCCAGCTTAAAACCTCTGCAGATCCTGCAGGATTCTGCTAGGTGGTCCTCCCCCAGACACTTTAAACAAGAATCATGGGGGTCCCACCAGGGCATGGGTTTTTCACAAATCATGCAATGTTTGAATCCCTGCGGACCTGGCATCACCCTCCCCCGTAGCTGGGAGTTAACAACAAGGACTATAAGAATGACGACCTAACTAATTGCCAACTATTTACAATTCAAACAACTAACTACAAAGATAACTATGAACACACTGGGTGCAAAGTCAGAGAGATGAAATGCTCCAGCTATTGTCATGGGCGGTAAAAAGGAACTGAAGGAGGAGAGGGTCAGTCGGAGTACTTATTTACCATTATGTCGTCACCACTCTAGGGGGCTCCCTGCTGGCCCGACGGACACCGCTGGGGTAAAAAGGCACTGGAATCCATGCACGCGGCGTGCACGCACCTAATTCAAATGCACATGAGCAAGCACTTACTTGAAGAACTCTTTAGTTACATTGGAAGCAACTTCAGAGACTGAAAGACTGAGGATGGAGATTGTAACTGTCTGACTGTGGTATTTGGGCACATTACAAGGATTAAGTTGAAACATTCACGTTCATAAGGAGACCAGGAACATTGCTGCAGTGCAGCTTTAGCTGTCAGCTAGGAAACCAGGATTTCATCAGTTGCAAAGGTGTGGTCAAAGAGATCAGACCTACCACTCTTGTTTACAAATTAATGTCAAGTTAATCCTCGTGGAATGAGGAGTAACGGTAGTTCGAATTAGGATCTTTAATTCAAACTACCTACTCCGTGCTGCGTGTAGCCGCGGGCATGGAGTTCGGACTAAGGGGGATTTAAAAATGGCGGCGCCCGGGAACATGCAAATGAAGCCTGGGATATTTAAATCCCGGGCTTCATTTGCAACTCCGCTTGCCCTCATTACCCTACCTAGCTTGAACTAACGAGCTAGTGTAGATGTACCCCCAAGGTGCCACAGGACTCCTTAGTAGATAAGAGAGATTCCACAGTTTTCTCCCCATTCTAAGTAGTATCCACATACAACTGTGTGGTACCTGTCGGTAAATGACATCCACTGATGGTGATACAATATACTAAACACATATCATTATGACAATGACATGACAATAAATAAAGGAATGACATGACAATAAATAAGGAACATTTTCTCATCTGCTCTTCTGAATCATCATAACCATGGGGGCAGATGATCAAAGGCACAAATAGCAGTTAGTTATCTAACTCCCACTGAGAACATAACTGTCATCTGAGCCTTTAAAGTCTCCACCCATGGTGTTTTACCAAATAGTATCAGTCCTCCACTTCTGCCCTCACAATGTAATTCCACATGTAGGAGCAGCCTGGAAGTATATACTGATTGCTTGCAGTGTGAGCCAACATCATCAGTGGAAGGGAAGGGAAGGGCACAGTGTAAATTAGACAAAAGCAGATAAGTAGAGAGAGGGAAAAAAAAGGTATGCAGGACCTAAAGGGTACGTCTACACAGCAGTGTAGACAACATAGTCCATGTCTATACTATAAGCAGTTATTTCAACGTAATTTCAAAATAAAGTCTAGCTAGAGGACTTCTTATTCCAACTCCTGTAACCCTCATAAAATGAGAAGGGAAGTCGAAGAAAGAGTGCTCTCTCTTGGACTTCCTGATGTGTAGGCAGCACCAAAAGCTGAAATAAGCTATTTCAACTTAAGCTATGCAATTGATGTAGCTCAAGTTGCGTAGCTTATTTTGGATTCAGCCCTGCTGTGTAGATGTGCCCAAAAGGAAGAGATGGTTGACTAGGTATAGATGGGCGAGCTAGTGGAAACTGAAAAAAAACCCCAACAAGTGGTGATTAGATCAGAAGGTGGTGTACACTGACAACAGTGTTTTGTGTGGTCTGGAAGGAGCAATGTGTGTCAAGTAGCTCAGAGAAAAGGTAGTTTCAATAATGAAAATAGTGAGTGCATTTACACCTTTTGAAGTCTTTATACTGTTCTTGTCAAGCCAACTCATATAAACTGCGAATAAGAATCAGAATTTCACCCTAGGACCGTAAATCATACATTTATTATGTTCCTGGTATGTTATGTATTATTAGTAATTACATGCACTGCTGTAGAACCAGTTATGGACCAAGACTCATGTGCTCCATGCTGTATAAACATAAAACAATGACGGCCCTGCCCCAAAAATCTTTCAGTGTAAATATATTAAAAAAGAGACAACCAATGGACACAGGCTAACGGGGGAGTACATGGAAACAATGAGAGAATACTGGTCTTCATTACTGGCAGTGGTCTTGGCACATCAGCAGCCTATCCTTGGCGAAGTTTTTGTTGTTGGCATCATGGAAAAGGGATTTTAAGAAAGGATTTCAATTAGTTTTGTTTTTATCCTAAATGCAATCACAGAAAATTACATTATGTCTAAAACAGTAAGTTTAGGTGCCTTAGATGTCATGTAGATTAATAAATATAAGATATTATACAGTTATATACATACCTGGTTAATATAATACAGGTAGATTAGCAAATATCAATTACTTAAAATCTTATCATTTTGTTCAGAATAGAAGATGATAAATACTACCATTTATAGCAAAGGTTCATTTTAAAAATGGTTCCACCAATACCTTTGCTTATAAATAAAAGTCTGTATAAGGATAAACTGATTTCCCCTTGATCAAGTCTTAAAAAGACAGTTGTAAAAGAGGAGGTTACCCACCTCCTGTAACTGATGTTCTTCGAGACGAGCATCCCTGGGGGTGCTCCACATCAGGTGTAGAGTGTCCCAGCGCCTCCGGACGGAGTATCTTCAGGAGTGCCTCAGAGGGGACTGTGTATGCGCGGCGTGCGAAGCGTGTGGGCTCCCTCACTAGCTATGTGCAGGTGAGTAACCTCCTATTCTCCTTTGAGAGGCGTCCCTTGGGGTGCTCCACATCAGATGACTATAAGCAGTCTATCTTATGGAGGTAGGGACTTCGGATCGGGTAAATATGCTGTCTGCAGGACAGCTTTTGCTCATTTAGTATGTCGTAAAGGACCCAAGGCAAGAGAGTAGTGTTTTGCAAAAGTGTGATCCGAAGACCATGTTGTTGCTGCACAAATGTCCTCCAGTGGAACTTTCCTGAGGTATGCGACCGAGGTTGCCACTGCCCTCGTAGAGTGTGCTCGGATTGGAGCAGGTGAGGTAAGTCATTAACTGAGTAGTAGATATTGATGCACTCTGCGATCCAATGGGATAGCCTTTGTGATGATATTTTCTCCCCCATGTTATGGTTTGCAATGGAAACAAACAGGTGTGGGGAGGATCTGAATGATTTTGTTCTGTCAATATAGAAAGAGAGAGCTCTTTTGGCATCAAGAGTGTGCATCTGTGCTTCAAAGGCTTTGGAGTGGGGCTTTGGGAAAAACACAGGTAGATGTATTGTTTGATTAATGTGAAAGGCTGTGCGGACCTTAGGTAAAAATTTTGGGTGCAGCCTCATGGACATTCTGTCTTTAAGAAAAATGGTGAAGGGTGGCTCAGACATGAGAGCGTCCAGTTCGCTTACTCTGCGTGCTGAGGTGATAGCCACTAGGAACGCTGTTTTAAGTGTTAAGTGGAGTAAGGAGCATGTGGCCATAGGTTCAAAGGGTGATTTTGTTAATGTTGTCAGGAGTAGGTGGAGGTCCCATGGTTCTTGTGGGGGTGACACGTCCAGTTATAGAGATTGCAGACCCTTCAAGAACCGTTTAGTTGTGGGGTGTGCAAATAAAGTGGTGTCATCCAGTGGTGCATGGAATGTTGTTATAGCTGCTAGGTGCACTCTAATTGAGGCTAAGGAGAGTTGAGACTGTTTTAGGTGCAGCAAGTATTCCAGAATTACCAGGAGTGGGGGCTGTTTGCGGCAGTATGTTGCGCTCGCTGGCCCAGTGTGTAAAACGCGTCCATTTACTAATATATGTTTTCCTTGTTGCAGGAGCCCTGCTGTGCAGGAGAACCTCCCGGACTTGCTGGGAACACTGGAGCTCTATGCCAGTGAACCACTGAGGTGCCATGCTTTTAGATGAAGCATCGGGAGTTGAGGGTGAGATGTCCTGATTTGCGGGTGATAGAGGATGTAATGAAATTGTGGTAATGTGATTGGATGGCTCTGTGTCATCCTGAGTAGTAGGGGAAACCAAGGTTGTCGCAGCCAGCACGGATCTATGAGGATGATATTTGCTTTGTTCCTCTGTATCTTTATGATGACTCTGTTGAGGAGGGGAAAGGGAAGGAATGCATATAGCAGGGGTGCATTCCATGTCAAAATCAGAGCGTCTCCTAGGAACTATTTGCCTATGCCCACTCTGGATCAATACATTGTGCATTTTCTGTTGGATCTGGTGGCAAATAGATCTATACGGGGTGGCCCCATTGGCTGAATATTTCTCGCAGGATTGTATGGTCCATCTCTCATTCGTGTTCCTGGGGGAGAGCTCTGCTTAGGGCATCTGCTGTTGTATTGAGAGCGCTGGGTATATGGCATGCGGATTATCGGATATCTCATGCTATGGCCCAGTTCCAAAGGGCTATGGCTTCTCTGCACAGGGGCTGTGACCGTGCTCCGCCTTGTCGGTTTACAGAGAACATGCATGCCGTGTTGTCCGTGTAGACACAGATGTGTATCCCTTTTGCTTGAGAGAGCAGTTTTTGACATGCTAGGCGGACAGCTCTGAGTTCTAATATTTATATGCAGAGCACACTCCGCAGAAGACCATAGGCCTTGTTCTGTTCTTCCTTCCATGTGAGCGACCCAGCCTGTGAGTGAGGCATCCATGGTGATGACCACTGTGGGCTCTATGGATTAGAAGGGTGTGCCTATAGTTAGGTTGGATGCCTTTGTCCACCATTTTAATGATGCTTTGATTGATGGAGGCATAGTTAGTCTCTTTGTCAGTGAATGAATGTTCGGTTTGTACTGGGTTAGGAGCCAGCCTTGGAGACACCTCATAAATAATCTTGCATTGGGAACCACCGGGTTGCAGGAAGCCATGTGGCCTAGAAGTCGGAGACAGTCAAGTGCGGTGACTGTAGCATGTCCTGGAGGGATAATGCCAGGGGCCTGATGTGACTGGCTCTGTCGGGAGGGAGGGAGGCTTTGGCTGTGACAGAGTTGAGGTGTGCCCCAATAAATTGGATGGTCTGCAAGGGTGTAAGCATTGATTTGGGGTGGTTCACTAAAGTCCTAGAGAGTGAAAACTGTCTAGCACCATGAGAGTGTGTTGGTGGCACTTATGTCTGGACCTTGCTTTTACTAGACAGTCGTCCAGGTAGGGGTATATGGTAATTCCTTGTCTCCTTAGGTGGGCAGTGACTGCCGCTAGGATATTGGAAAATACTCTTGGAGCTGTAGAGAGTCTGAAGGGTAGAACCATGTACTGAAAATGGTTTGAACCTAAAGTGAAACGGAGAAAACGTCTATGAGATGGTCTGATAGAAATATGAAAATATGCATCTTGTAAGTCAAGAGAGAAAGCCACTCACCCATCTCCAGAGCTGGAATAATTGTGTGACAGGGCATCGACACCCCACACTATGAACGCCCCAGCCGCGGAGCTGTTCGCAATGCAGGGAAGTGAATACCGACACTGTGCCGGTTGTTCGCTCGCCACGGAGCGGCTACACTACAGGCGGGCACAACCCCGTGCTTATGGCAGGGGAGAGGGAGGAGGAAACGAGGGAACGGCGTGAAGTAACGCCGGCGGGCGGAAGCACGTCAGAAAGGGGGGAGGGCGGGGCACAGCGCAGGCGTACTGACGTCAAGGGTAAGGACGGCGGCTAGTTTAAAATGAGGGCAAACAGGTGCAAAAGAGGGGAGAGCGAGGAGGAAGCAAGGAGAGAGCGAGGAGGAAGCAAGGGAGAGAGGAGGAAGCAAGGAGGGAGGGAGGAATGAGAGACGCCGCACCGGCTAGTCTCCAAGAGTGGGGAGAGGAAGCAGCCCAGGGTAGGGCAACAGATAAAGCCTGAGGGCTGACGCATTGTGGCAGAAAGCCCCGTCAGCTGGACAGGACCAGAGCTAAATCCCTGTCCTTAGGGCCCTGGGCTGGGGCCCATGAGTGAGGGTGGGCCTGGGCCCCGCTCTTCTCACTGCACCCTGAGGAGCTGACGTGTTGCCCCTTCGGGTTATGGTGAGAGAGTTAAAGGACCGCTAGCTGAGCCAGGAACTGAGAAGGAAGAGGCTCGCAGGGCACAAACTTTGGATGAGGTGGAGGGACCACGGATGGACACAGGGGCGCCTGGTCACAAATTGTATTTAGGGTAACCATCTTAAACCTCTATTTCTTTATTAAACTATTGAGGTCTAGGATGGGTCTCCACCCGCCGGTCTTCTTTTCTATGAGAAAATAATGGGAATAGAAACCTGTTCTGTGGAATTGTGGTGGAACAGGTTCTATGGCTCCTATGTGTAATAGGTGAGCTATCTCTTGTTGTAAAATGATCTCATGAGATGGGTCCCTAAATAGGGACGGGACAGGAGGTTGGGTGGGGGGGGAGGGAAAGATAGTTTAAAGTACCCATTTGTCTGATGTAATTAATTCCCATTGATGAAGGAAGGGGAGTAAATGAAAATGAAAGAGTTTGGAAGGATTCTGATATTCTGGAGATGGCATTCTGGTTTTCGATCTCTCAACTGTATTTTCAAATTTGCTTATTGGATTGCCCCTGTCGGTTGGGGGGTATTAGTCTGAGACCATCGCCTCTACTGTCTGTTTCGACCCCGCTGTTGGTAAAAGGGTTGTTCTTGTCTGTGGTACTGGAAAGGGGGCTGTTGGTACCTTGGTCTGTGGAACGGTTGGTATCTATACTGTCTTGTTCGTGTTGTAGGGGCCTGGATACCTAAGGATCAGAGAATGGCTCTGGAGTCCTTCATGGATTGAAGAAGCTCATTGGTCTTTGAGGAGAAAAGGTTCTTCCCTTCAAATGGCAAATCTTCCACAGCTGTCTGCAGCTGCCTCGGGAGGTCGATGAGTTGTACCAAGAGGCCCGCCTCATAGTAACAGCTGTAGCCATCAACCTTGTGGCTGTGTCTGCTGCATCGAGCACCGCTTGGAGCACTATACGTGAAATTACCTGTTCCTCAGAGACAATGGCTTTGAAATGCCCTTTTTTGCTTTCTGGTAGATTGTAGCCAGTTTGGCTCTCCGGAGGGGTTCCTTCTCCTACGGGTCAGCGGGCGGCCACTCAACCCCACTATACTGGCCATTTAAGCCAATCCCCAAGTCACTAGTCCATGCCTGGCCTTCCTTCAGGCGGGACGGCACACAGACAAAGTCAGATTATATATGTAGGCCTGGCCCTCGTTCAGGGTGGGCAGCAAGTTAACACAGTCCCCTTTTGGGGGTAGGCCAAGCCCTGGTTCAGGGCGAGGCAACAGACAAACCAAGAGTCAGTTATAGGTAGGCCAGGCCCTTGGTTCAGGGCGTGACAGAAAACAAACGGAGTCAGTTTAAGGATGAGCCAGGCCCTGGTTCAGGGCGTGGCAACAAACAAACACAGAGTCAGTTTATAGGGAGTGGCCAGGCCCTTGGTTCAGGGTGTGGCAGCAACCAAACACAGTTTATACAGAAAGGCCAGGCCCTGGTTCAGGGTGTGGCGGCAAACAAATCACAGCAAGTTTGGCAGCTCCTTGTTCAGGAGGGGTGCAGGCCAATTGCCTGTAGTGGTGGCAAGGAGGGGGAGACTGCCACCCGGTAGGTGGGTGGCAGGGGGGGTGCAGGCCCACCCACTCCACTGCGCCCCGGCCCAGGGCCCTAGGAACACTAGTTCAGGCTGCTATGGGCTCAGCAGGGGCTCCAGCCTAAAACTCGCCGGCCTTAGGGCCTTTAACAGCCCCTACTAACCCCTGGGCCACTTCCCTTCTCCCCCTCAGCTGGTACCTGGGATTCTGGCTGTGCGGTCAGGGAGTCCAGGGTAGGTTTGTCGCACTGGGATCCTAGCAGTCCGGTCCAGTCCTCTGCTGCTTTCAGGTCTGCGGGGCTCAGCCAGTCTCCTGGTGCAGGCGGGGTCAGGCGTCTGGGCCAGTCCACAGGGTCAGGCTCTGTCAGGGTCTCGGGCCAAGCCTCTGGCCTTGGCAGCAGCAGCAGTTTCTCCTGGTTTCTGGACAGGGGCACGGAATCAGGCTGGCCCTCTAGGTCCTCTTCAGGGTCTGCTAGGATAGGGGGGCCAGGCCTGGGCCTCCCAGGCAGGGAGCAGGTAGTTGGCCTCTGGCTCCAAGAAGGTTGGAGGTCCAGGCCAGGCCTCAGTCCCAGCCTCCCAGGCCGGGAGCCCTGAGCAAGCCTCTGTCCCCTCTGCAGACTCAGCCCTGAATAAGTCTGCTGGCTGGGCTTTTATAGCTCTGGCCCCACCCCCTGGCTTCTGGTCAGTTGGCTGGGTGAGGTCAGCCTCAGCCCAACATGGTGGTTGGAGGGGTTCCTCCTCCTCTAGGTCAGTGGGTAGCCACTCCACCCCACTACATAGATCATCAATAAATGTGTTCATTTTCATGTAATTGTTGTAGTCGTACTTACTAAGTAGGGCTGAATAGTTTGCTACCCTCAGCTGGAGTGTGGCTGAAGTGTATACTCTTTTGCCAAACACATCTAATCTCTTGTTCTCCTTATCAGATGGTGTTGAACGATTTTTCTGCTTGTTTCTCTGCTGTGTAGCATCCACCACAAGAGAATTAGGGGGGGATGTGTAAAGAGAAACTCAGATCCTTTGGGCAGCACAAAATACTTTCGGTCCACCTTTCTGCTCGTAGGGGGAATTGAGGCAGGTGTTTGCCATAAAGTGTTTGCAGGTTGGAGAATGGCTGTGTTGATAGGGAGAGTAATTTTAGATAATGAACTGGATTGTAAGATGTTAGTGAGCTCGTGGGGAGCATCTTGTACTTCCTCCACAGGGATGTTTAGGTCTTGCGCTATCCATTTAAATAAATCTTGGAAAGAGGAGATGTCCTCTGAAGTATTAGTGGAAGGAGGTAACATTGCTTCCCTGTATCCGCTAATGATGCTATGTGAGCCAAAGATCCCATGGCTGACATAGGGGATTATTGGCTGTCATTATCACTACTCGTGGTGTCTCTGTGAGGCGATTCAGTGGAGCGTGAGAGAGGCTTCTCTATATGTTTAGTCTTACATAATCTCTTTGGGTATGTCTACACTATCCCCCTAGTTCGAACTAGGGAGGCTAATGTAGGCATTCAAAGTTGCAAATGAAGCCCGGGATTTAAATATCCCGGGCTTTATTTGCATCTTCCTTAAATCCCCTAGTCCGAACTAACTGCCCACGGCTACACGCGGCAGTCAAACATTAACTCGAACTGTTACCTCGTGGAATGAGGTGTAACAGTTAACTCGAACTAAGGACTGCCGCGTGTAGCTGCAGGTAGTTAGTTCGGACTAGGGGGATTTAAAAATGGCGCCCGGACGGGTAGATGCAAATAAAGCCCGGGATATTTAAATCCCGGGCTTCATTTGCAACTTTGAATACCTACATTAGCCTCCCTAGTTTGAACTAGGGGGCTAGTGTACACATACCCTTTCTGTGGTGTTGTGGAGGATGGTTCCACATTTGCCACTGTGGAGGGTATGCCACCGGTGGGGGCATCCACAGATAGGGAGCCCAGGGGGGCATTTGCGCTCTGAGAAGGTCTGGTTGCATGTAACTGTGTGTCCCCAGTGCCCCTTGTGATTGAGGGGAAGGTGTGGTGAGAAAACATCAAAATCCTCCCCCTCTTCATGTGAGAGGGGAGAGTGCGGATCTGAGTTGTCAGAGAGCAGAGACTGAATATATCTATCTTCAGTCAATATAGGGGAGTGAAGAGTTGAGTCAATGCGCAAGCTTTTATTCTCCTTGTAGGTGACCAGAGGAGTCTGTGACGTGGAGGGCTGCGCTAACTGAGAGGAGCCCATATTTACCGCAGAGCTGAGAGGGAGAGCCATAGCCCCTAATTGTTGAAAGGAGGGGGAAGTATTCACAGAATGCTCTATCCCTTCTCTGGGTGCCATCGTGAGAGGCTGAGGTACCGGTGTAGTTGTCATTGCGGTCAGCGTTACCGGAGTTTCTGAGGCTGGCACAGAATGGTATGTTGCCTCTGTAAGTGCAGTGTTTGAAGCATACTACGCTGTTCGCCCGAAGTACCTGGGCGTTCAAACGTGATCAGAGGGCTCTTATCTGAGTGGTCTGACTTTTTAATCTCAGAATGCCTCTTGGTGGGTTGCTAAGGTAATGAGCTTGCAATTCTTTTAGTGGGTCAGAGGCATGTCTCTTGTTGTTATCCTTGAGGAGCGCTTTTAGTTTAAGCTCCTTCTCTGTGTGAGACCTGGGTTTCATTTTGACGCAATGGGGGCAATCTCTATGAGAATGAGAGCCTCCCAAACATTTCAGGCAGGCATCATGCCCATCAGAGGCAGACATAGCGTTCTTGCAGAGCGCACAGCATTTGAAGCCAGGAGAGCTCATACCAGCTTGTAGGCTGTGGCAGCGGTTCAAACGCCACGCCGCCTTTTTTTTTAAACTACTACTATTCTAAAGTATAAGATAAACAAGTAAAAACAGCAAGAAGAATGGCTAACTAACTAAACTAAGCTAGGTATGCTGAGGAGAGGAGAGCACTGATGAGTTCTGTCTGCAGCCGGGGACGGTAGAAAGGAACTGAAGGGAGGCGGGGGCTGCGCGTGGGCATAGCTAGCGAGGGAGCCCACGCACTTTGTGCGCCACGCATGCGCAGCCCCCTCTGAGGCACTGCTGAGGAAACTCCGTCCAGAGGCGCTGGGATGCTTTACACCTGATGTGGAGCACCCCCAAGGACGCCTCTCGAAGGAGAACTAAAGGTTCTTATTCAGAAAAGTTATTTTATCGGTAACATCTTATGTCCCTGGAAAGGACATTTTAATTTCTGGCAGGTTTTGGGCTCATTTCTTTTTCTATTCAAAAGATGTCTGTTTCTCTGGGATACATGTTAGCAACTATATAACTGCAGCAATTTTTGACTAGTGTTCTGATCATTATTGAAAGAGGCGAGAGAAAATATGGACCAAAATCTGCTAATATAGAGAAATAGATTTTTTTTCTTCCTGCATCTTCATTCCTGAAAGCTTTTGCAGTTTACGGTGGGGCAGTTTGTCACTCTGAAGTGTCCTTGACAGGTGAGTATAGTAATTACTTGCATAATATCCACAACATGCAGAAGAAAGTGTTTACTGCTAACAAATGTGATTTGTTCCTTATGAAATAGGTTTAAAAATCAGTGTAAACAACAGAAATATTCAAATTACTGTAATCATTGAATATCTGTGAACAGTGAGGTGGAACAGACGTCACCGTATGGCACCGCTCCTGGTATTTGGCCACGGAAAGATTTGGGTCATGAGATTATGTTATGTATCTTTTGGTTATAGATTGAATTATCACAAGAGAGAAGGGTTTGTTTGATAGGTTATTTTTCTTTTCTTTTTTTAATTGTATTAAGTGGTTGGGCTGACACTCACATATTCAAACCCTCTTGCACTATTTGCAGAGGAACATACTTATTACTGTTGTGGTTGCCTTATGCAAATGTAGTAAAGCACTTCTTAAAATATATATTTGTAGTTCTACTGGATGTCAACAGATAATTTTTAACTGAAGTCAATGGGATTCCTCCTGTTTTTAAAGAGTTGCATTGCAGCAATACATAATGTCCCCCACCAAGACTGGAGGCCCATTGTACTAAGCTGTACAAACACATAGAAGACACAGTCCCTGTACCAAGTTTTCCAATCTGAATAGTCAAGACAAAGTATGGGAGCAAAGAAAAAAAATATGGGACTGAGGGACAGAGGAAATTAAAGACAACATATTAAAAATGCCCAAATGATTTAGGAGCCTAACTCATCTTTTGAAATGTGATTTAGATGTTCAGAGTCCCTTTTAAAATGAAACTTGAACATTCCTTGAAATTTTGCACTTTGAGCTCGAGATACACTTTGAGCTGTAATTTCAAGCTCTAGGAGACATATCAATGCTAGCTCTGACTGAACTAGTCCATTAAAAACAAGAGTGTCGCCACTGCAGTGTGAGTTGTGGGAAGGACTAGACACCCTGAGTGCATATACAGTACACATATCATATTTTGGGGGCAGCCAGACTGTCCTCCCATCTCTCACACTGCTGCAATTACACTTCTGCTTTTAGCACGCTACTTGAATCAGATCTAGCAAAGCTACATGTCCCAGAGCTGGAAATCACACGTTCAAGTTCTAATGTACACAAGCCTTAAGTGATTTACCGGAAGTTACACAGGTAGTCTATATCAAATATAGCAACTGAAATTAGGTCTCCTTTGTCCCTGACTTTACTCACAAGAGATTCCCCCCCTCCGGTGCTCTCCCCATCCTCATGAGTCCCAACGCTGCGCCCTTGGGGGAAAGGGTGCCATGGGCAATGATGGGAATGGGCAGAGTTTAGGGGTTGGTAACGGGGCAGATTGCGCAATTGTTCCAGCTGGGGATGGCCCATGGGCAGATAGTTTGAGACCCCTGCATAAAATCAACCTTCCTCTTTAATAACTGGAGGTTCAGGTTTAATACTTCACTGTTAAAGTTGAAGGCTTTCAGGTTCTCATTTCAGTTGGGCTGGCATTAATTGCAGTTAAGTCACGTGATTAACTCAAAAAAATCAATCATGACTAAACACAATTTTAATTGCACTGTTAGACAATAGAATACTAATTGAAATTTATTTTTTATTTCAGTTACAACACAGAATACAGTCTATAATGCTAATTTTATATTATTTTATTATAAATATTAGCACTGTGAAAGAGATAAATGAAACAGTATTTTTCAATTCACCTCATACATGTACTATAATGCAATCTCTTTGCCATGAGTAGGATCAAAAATAAACAATCCAGAGAGAGAAACTGAAGAGAGCAGAGAGAGAGAGAGAGAGAGAGGAGAAGAGAAATGAGAGAGAGAGAGAGAGAGAGAGAGAGAGAGAGAGAGAGAGAGAGAGAGAGAGAGAGAAGAGAGAGAGAGAGAGAGAAAGTGACTTTCTATTCTGCTGCAACTAAAATCAATATTTTTTAAAATGTAGAAAACATCAAATATTTAAATAGATGGTATTCTGTTATTGTTTAGCATCATGATTAATAACACAATCACATTTTAATTCCACAATTAATCTTGATTACATTTTAAAATTTTTTAGTAGCCCTAGTTCATACATTAATAACATTGAAGATGTATTAATTATTGGTAGAGAGTAATTTAATCAATGTGAGATGCAAGTTATTCCTCCTTGCAAATGCCCATTGTGTACTGGAGGGGTTGCATTGTAATTTTTTTATAGCTATGTAGGACATTAACTTCTATAGCTCTTACAATACTTTTTTATTTGTTAATTCATTATGTCCATCCAGTACAGATTTCTAGAATACTTTTCCTTACCTATTTCAGTGTATTTGCCTAATAATCAATTTGAGTTATATTTGACTGAGCACTATCCAGTTTTGGGGGCTATATTCCATAAATACAGTTTCTAATGGCAATATTTTGTATTACCTTTTCAATGTTTCATTAAAATCATCATCTACCATCTCCAATGAGAACTATTTATTGGAGATGAAAATGACCCAGGAAGTTCAAATCTCAAACCAAATTACCCAAGGTTTTTGGGTAAATGTTTATGATTCAAAGCATTATCTACATAGATCTGAATCTTCCCAAACTTTGGTGTGGGGGAAGTTGGATGCAGGAATTCCAGTTTGAACCCATCTTTGCTGTGTATGTACTGTCCTGAATCCTTAAAATTCTACTACCTCTTTTTAAATACATCAACTTAAGTGACAGGTAACCCCATTCAGGACAAGAAGAAATATAATGCCCAGGTCTATAACTTTCTTTGAAATTGACAAAAACTGGGTTACCTGGATTCTAATGGCCAACCTGAAATATATCCAGACATGATCAATTTGATCTGTGCAAAATAAGTGAAGTTTGGCTCTTTGGATATGAAAGCTACCTGTGAATTGACTAACTTAGATGCCCTCCGTTTTGCCTCATCACCATTCAGCATCATATCTGCAGCCTGAGAGAAAAGAGAAAAAAGAACAGGAGATAAAGGGATAGTAGATAGTGGAGAGACACTATTGCTTCTCTGTGATATAGACTCTCTCTTTACCCAACAGATGCCCTCCCTCCAGATCCATGAAGTGTGATTAGCAGATGGATTTACTGAAGCAGCAAAATAGTAGTTCTATCTCTTTCTATAATCAGTCAAAACAAGAAGCTGAATTTATCCTTAATTAGCTAACTCATTGACAATTTCATAGTGAAAGTGAGAGGATTTTCCTATAATTATTGCATAGAAAAATATTCATCACATTAAACAGCATTTTTTCTCCACACCAGATGAACTGGAGCCACTTTTCTCACTTTGCCCACGTTGACTCCAGGCAACTAACAGATTCTAACCAGTGTGTAGAGACTTAGCAAGCCACAGACACAATCAGAATCAGGCATGTATGAATAAAAGCATTCACAGTTACATAAAATAGGATCAAGTGTAAAAGAGAACTAAACACAAGTGTCTGGTCACAAATTGGCCTGCACTTGGAAGAAATTTTCCGGACAGGTTATTCCATGATTGCCCACAGTGGGTGATTCAGCATCTCTCTTTGAAGCCATTGGCAATGGTGACTGGACACCAGCTATCTCCCTCATTTTTTTTTCACTTATTTTTTAAAACTAATCCTTAGTTAAATATGGAAAGGTGAAAAAATGACACCACCTACCCCACCACAGGAGATGCTTCCATTAATTATCTCAGAGGAGTAACCTTGTTAGTCTGTAACTTTAATAACAATGAGTAGTCCTGTGGCACCTTGGCCCTGGTTTACACTAGGGAGTTATTTCGAAACAACTCCCCTTATTTTGAAACAACAAGCAGAGTGTGCACACTACCAAGCCTGTTATTTTGAAATAAGGGTCTGGTTATTTCGAAATAATAACTCCTGCTTTCCACAAGGAATAATGCTTATTTTGAAATAGTTATTTCAAAATAGCAGTAGTGTGGATGCTCCACTGCTATTTTGAAATAAACTACTTCCCAGTGCTCTAAGTTGAAGTAGCATGTCCTCATTAACGGAGCCTGCCTCAGACTAATTTCAAGGCTTCGCAGTAGTATGGACACACTATTTCAAAATGCTTATTTCAGTTGTTACTATTTCAAAATAAGTTATTTTGAAATAATTTCCTAGGGTAGACATGCCTATATATATGTTAGTCTAACATATATATATATTGTGAGCTACTTCCCCAGATGAGCTTGATTCACACTCAAGCTAATCTGAGGAAGTGTGGTTTGCCCATGAAAGCTCATGATATTTTATATAAATATTTGTTAGTCTCTAAGGTGCCAGAGGACTACTCATTGTTTTCCATTAATTATGTTTAGGCCTGGATGGAGAGACCTCACTAGACCAGAAAGTAACTTTAGGCCTACTTAATGAAAAAGTAGCTTTGACAAGGTTCCTTTAAAATCAAAATTGGTTCACCATGGGAGCTTTTCTTTTTGGCTTCAGGCTTGTGAGTCCTTCAAAGCTTGCAGACCAGATCCAAATCTTCATAATTTTCATTCAGGCAAGGGGAGGCATAGTTGAAGTGAATCCATATGCAAATTAGACATCCTCTCAATCAGAAACAAAAAACCTTCCACATGAACAGTTATTTTGTATCTCTGCAGAAAAGTGAACAATAATAATGTTTTGCAGTCATTACTGCTACAAATGACGGTCCAAAGTCATAAAATTGGGATCTAGGTTCAGGTGCTTTTGTACATTAAGTCCAATGTAGTAAGTATTCAGATGCTAAATTCACATTCAAGACTATCAGTAATTACACTTGATTTATATCCATGTTACGGCTGTCAAACGATTAACATTTTTTGCAATTAATTGCAAGCTTAAAAATTGTTTGACATTTTTTAGTATAGTTACGTCAAAAAATTAATTCTACATTTGTAAGATGAATTTCCCTGGTAAATATATTGCACAATAATACTTGTATGAGAAGAACTGAAAAATACTATTTATTTTATCTTTTTTACAGTGCAAATATTTGTAATAAAAATATAAAGTGAACACTTTATATTGTATGTTGTAATTGAAATCAATATATTTAAAAATGTAGAAAAAAATCCAAAAATACTTAAACAACAATAAAATACCAATTTAATGTTTATAACAGTGTGATTATTAAAACTATGGTTAATTAAGACTTTTTAAAATTTAGTTAATTTGTTTTTCATTAATTGCTTGTATTAACTGAAATGATCTGATAGCCCTGATTCACATCTATACTTTCCTTAATTTATTATCTTTTTTTTTGTTCCTTGTACCTCCATTCAGCCACTCTGCTCAATCAGCCAAACGCAGTTCCTGCAAAAGTAAATCTTTCTTCAGCTACTTTCCACCAAAAAAAGTTCTGCAAAAATATTAATTTAATTGCGTAGAAGGTTTTTTCCTGCTAAATATAGTTGTATATCTGGAGCTTAAAAGCTCACAGACAAAGACAAAACAGTGGTTGCAATTTAAGCCAGAATATGCTTCCCATTTTAGTGCAAGTGTTTCTGTCTTCTGTAAGTGCTTTTTCAGATAAAGGGCCGAGTCAAAATGTGCTGATGGGCAACTAGTGATTCTCAAAAGAATAAAAAAAAATCAGTTTGAAGCAATATCCAAACATTTGTAAGATTATGTGAGGAGTATCCTACCCTTTTTATGGCATGGTCCAATTTTTCATAAGATTTCTCACATTTCCGCTCTTACCAGGAATGGTGGTAACATGAAATCAGCCTTTCTTGTTACACACGTGTAACTGGTATTGAAATCTGGCACCTAGATTTTACATTTTCTCCCAGGGGATCATCCTGACTACATTTTATGATTTCCCAGAATTTACTCCCTTGAAAATAATTGAAATCATACCTTTCTGTACTAGGGAGCCTATGTACAAACACAAGTAACATATGGTCACAAGAACATCTAGAAAGCAGCACTATTTTGGGATATTTCTGGTACCCTGAAATAGTGTTTTCTGTGTCTTGACAGTGCGCCCATTATTTCGAAATGTAATCAAAGTAACAGGCGCACTATTCCAATGTTCTGGTAAACCTTGTTCCACGAGGATTAAAGGGACTTTTCGGAATAGCAATCTATTTCAAAATTTGGTGCTGTGTAAACAGCGCCAAATTTTGAAATAGACTACCTCAAAATAAGATGTGCCATTTGCATAGCTCAAATTGCTTAGCTTATTTCAAGCTAGCACCACAGTGCAGACACCTCTACTGCTAGGGTGTGCAAGACTCGTTAGTTTCACTTCACAGAAACGTGAACAAAATTCTCTGCCTTTCTTTCGTTCTCATCAGTTCACTTCCTCTAAGTTTTAGTTTCAGGTTCAAGAGAACATTGATCACAAAGGAGAACAGCACATATTGTTTGCCATCTTTTCTCTGATCTGAGCTCCATGTGATTAAAACCAACCAGCCAAACAACCTACCATGTAATTTTGCATGCTATCAAGCAATACACAGGGGCAGCCCGTGGCTACAGGTGGACTCAGCCGCCACCTAGGGCGCCGCCGCCTGGGGTGCCCCGATGATGACGTCACGGGGGCGCCCGGGGCGCCCGCCGATGACGTCAGTCCATTGACAGCCCTGCAGGCGGGGGCACCAATCGCGCGTTCCACCTGGGGCGCCAGCTGCCGCAGCCGGCCTCGGGCTGCTCCTGGCAATAACGTCAATCCAAAACCTGTTGAAATTTAGTATCCTTTGATGAAAAGTTCACAAATATGAGAAAATCATTCAGAGAACTCAATTTCTGAGTTCTGCTCCACACAGCTCTATTACCAAACTGCTTTTTAGCAGAGCTACCCAGAAGGACAATTGTTCTGGGCCCAATGCTCATGGGAACCCCAAAACATCTGTAATGTCTTTGTAAATAAAGTGAAATGGCGGGGAGGGAGTGGGGCTTGAGCGATCACGATGTACGTGGGCCTCAAATTTCTCTTGCCAGGCTTACTTATTATTGTATCTATATGGAATGAATTGAAGTTTCCTCTCTCCAGTTTAGCGATGGACAAATGAAGGAATGGGTCCATGTATATATTATAGGAGCATAAAGGGGCTTGTTTGCTAATTCTCTGACATACAGTGCACTGCAGCTCTAGCCATTACTTAGTTCCAACATGTTCTTATAAAGCAGCGTTTAGTTCTATCAAGTGCTTCTGATCAAACTGCTGAAAAACATTTGGGGTCTTGTAATTGCTCTTTCCTCTCACCATTCTGCTCTGCAGATCTTTTACAGCAGCCTTTAAACCCAGCTCTATAAAAGAACTTCTAACACATCTAAGTATCCTTTTTTAAATTAAAAAAAAAATCTTAATTTTTCTAAGATTTTCAAAGGGCTGTTTCTGACCTCACATTTCTCTCTTTTATCCAAACATGGAAAAAACCTACAGTGTGCCATTTATATTTCCTCAGTTCTTTTCATGACACTCATTATAAGGATTTAGTATCTTTAGTCTCTGTTTCTCCCTGCTCATGGACATGTACAAATCCCCAAATACCATCTCTGATGTGAATATGAGAGATTCCTATGAAAGTGTCTCCATCTAACTTTGCAATATTCATATGCAAATATTTCTCTTAGTAAACAAATGGATAACACATAGATTCTGCCTTTGACATATCTATTTTAAAGCCACATTTTTTAAATGTTTTAATACCTTAAGATAAACGTCTGTGCAAACTTAATGACAATATTAATACATATTACTCTCTGGTCAATTCCATTTGATGATTTATTTACAAAAAATGACAACTAAATGCAATGGAAGATCTGCTTTGCTAAGCATCTGCTAGTGATTCAGCTATCAAATTAGCAACATTGTCATAGATTTGGCTCAATATTATCCTTGCCAGCAATTTTATAACTAAATTTTAAAAGGGCAATTACTTCACAGCTGTTGATTGATATTAAACTAATATCATCCTTGTACAGTTTAAATACTGCAAGTGCTGCACCTGTTTCTCCTCTGAATTATTAATGTAGTTGTCTATTACTGTTACCTTTATATTATTTTTCTGAGCATAGTAAAAGAGATGACAGAAAAGCATCCCAACTCCTCTGTTTGTATGCCTTCTGGGGACTGAAATTAAAGTTTACTTTTCTTAATAGTTTTGCTACAAAGATAAAGCATTGGATTGATTTTTAAACAAAAAGTCTTCCCTTTGCTGCTTAGTTTCTCTTGCAAAATAATTTACTATCAGTGTCCTTCCTCCATTTGCAAAAGTTTTATTAGTGGAAGATGGCTTTCTGCTGCTGGTCCTGTTATAGCCCATTGGATTTCTGGCCAAATACACACTATCCCACTAAACACAAAACCTATAGTTTGTAACCTAACCTACTGTATAATGTGTAATACATAGTGCTGGAAATATCATAGCTGTCTCTAATTAAACTATAATCACTGAAATTCTAATGTCAGAGGATAAACTGAGATTAAAACAGACCTGAAGAATGAATGTGTTAGAGAAGATAAATAAGATGCTCATATTTACCACTCATCATAAAAACACATGGGAGAGAAACTGAAAGACAACAGGATTACCTTATACATGAAATACATTTTACGTTACACATAACTAGCTTGTGAAACTCAATACTCAGGAGATATTAAGCCAAGATCCTCCTGAGACTCAAGAGTTAGATGCTTGTATGGATAGAAACTGTACATAAATTTAGAATAGTATCAAAACATACAAGTGTATGTTCCAGGGTACAGGACATCTGTCTGGGGCTTGGAAGAACATTCACCTGTGGGGAATTGCTCACTGTTCCTCAGAAGCATTTGTTACTGAGTGTTGTCAGACAGGATACAAGACTAGATGGACAACAGCCTGAGCTAGTAACCCCATGTTCACCAGGTACTCCTAGTAAAAGTTGCATTGCTGTGACTTATTGGTTCTTCAGTTCATTTTCAAATCCCAAAGATCAGTATCTTTTGGCTTCAGCATGAATGCCACATATTTCAAAATAAACATTTTTGGCAAGTATAGTTTATACATAGCAAACCATTCCTCAGTAATATAAATAATTAACTTTTTTTTAAAGGACAGGATTGTAAAGTTACCTGTAAAGACACAAAGATAGTTCTAATGAGTATAATCATTACAGGAAGGACCTCTTGATCTTTCTGTCAGGGCTTTCTAACTTTTAATGTACTTAAATATATTAAATTAGAAAACTTACCCAGCATTGCTCAGGTCCTTCAGGGCAGGGTTAGGGTGGTGTGGAGGGATGCAGGAGTCAGGGAAGAGGTTGGGAGGTATAGGAGGGCTCAGAACAGGGGGCTAGGCAGGGTAGGAAGATCAGGGGAAGAGGTGTGGGTGTGGGTGCAAGCGTCAGAGCAGAGGGGTTCAAGCCGGGGGCTCATGGCAAGCAGGTGGTAGGTCTGAGGGGTCTCACTTGGGTTCCCCGTGGTGGTGAGGATGGCGCTACAGCTGCCAGCCCCCACAGCTCCTCATGGGGGGTGTGAGACTATGTTGCTTGGCCTGCAGCCCTGGTTGTCAGCTTTTCTGGGGATGGCTGGGGGATCAGGGCTGTGTGGCCCAGCCTCAACCCCCAGAGGTGCTTCTCAGGGATGGTGGGACTGCTGGCTGGAGGGGCTGCTGGCAGGCAGCCCACCCCCATTCAGCAATGTGGCTGAGAGCCAGGGGGAGGGGTTTGGAACAGGAGGCCACTTACTTGGGCTGGGGGCCAGCAATATGGAGAGCCCTGGCCCATCTGACCATTCTATTCCTGGTGTGGCCACCCCCTGTGGTCACTCTGAGTCTAGCTGTCCCCAGTGGTCATGCTGCAGTATAACATTCCCTCCTATCAGCCCTCTCTCATTCCAGGCACATCCCATTGTCCTGGCACAAGCAAACCCTGACCTTGCTTCAAGTTAGGATAAGAGGAAGCTGCATACCAAATTTGATGGCCCTAGCTCTTTCTGTGTAGTAGGAGTTCTTGAACAATTGGACTCAGACGACGGATTCAGGGAACAACAGATGCACAAACTCCCTGCATTTGTGACTAATTTGCATGATCAGGCTGTTGCGTTGGTAATAAAAGAAGTTTGGTTGTCTTTTCTAGTTCAGAAATGTACAGCTGTTTCAGAAAATACAAATACAGTAATTGCTACACTTCCTAATATTAGTATAAAATTCATATGAGGTAATGCAGGGTTTTAATTTTATTAATTAACTCTGTACTTTAGGTTGAATAAAGGTGTCATCATTAATTATATTTTACCTATTAGCAAGTAAGTGGCTCAATTAAATTGTTGCTTAAAAATTGGTATTGTTCCAATATGTTACCTAATCAAGACCACAGGTACTACTAATTTGTCCAAATAAATAGTACTGTACATTTTTCTCATTAATTAGGTTGTTCACATTATCTTAATCTGTACCAACGAAAGTGGATGTCAGTCTCCCTGGCTGCTCATGGAAGAGCCCTGTAATCCAGTCACTTCTCCTAATGGCTAGGTGCATTTAAAATCTCTAGAGTAGCCAAGTTAATTCCTCTATAAAACAGTCAGTGTTGTAAATTTGCCTTTTACTGCATTCTAATTCTCAGTACCAATTAGCACATTTTATGACTCCATTTGGAAAGGCTCCAAGTTTACATCCATATCACTGTTCTTCATAATTACTTTATTTAAAAGGCTTAGCCCTTTGCTACTTTAAGGTGGTCTGCTATCAAATTCTGGAAATATTGCATATATTAAACAGATGTCAACACTACATATTTTTAATTAGTAGCTCTGGCTTTATAACATTTACTCGAGTTCATGAGTCCTAGAAGCATTTAAGTGCCAAACAGACATGATATCATTCAAATTAGACAAGAGGGGCAAAGACACATACGCTGGTTTGAGTGGCATAGTTACAACACTCCACAGGACACAAAAGAAAAAAAGGCATTAGGGTCAATGGATTTACGCCAGAGCTGAATCTGTCCTTTTAGCTTTCAATGCACAGAAATTCTGAGAAGGTTCTTTAATACTTCCCTCCACTCTGGCTTCAGCAGCTATGCCTCTCTAATGATCAACCTTAAAGCATTTGAAACAACTGAGCAAGGTGGCTGTAGGTTGAAAACCTGGGAAGTGGGAGAAAAGGAACACTAGAAGGGGTTTTGGCTTGTTCGATAGCCAGGAAGTGATCATTTTGTGAACTAAAGAATAGATTTCATTCTATTGATGCAAAGGCCTTTTTATTTTTTTAAATAAAATTATGTTTTACTATTGAAGGGACTGGATGGGTATTAAATCTGTGTTAATGGGGAGAGAGGAGTTCTAGGGTGTCACATTCTATTGGCTTTCAGAGATAAAATATTATTTATTTATCTTTGTTTATTCTCCTGCCCCCTTTTTTTAGTACTATAAAAAATTGGTTTGGTTTTACATGAGCTTCACCATGCTGATTATATCCCCCGCCCCAGTTTTGCTTTGATTGTGAATTTATTTGCAACTGTTAGAATCAAGGGAATTTTGCTGAAGCTTTAGAAACTTGATATTCCAACTTCAGTGGCTCCCCTGCCTACAAAACACACACACTTCCACATTTTCTTGGCACCTACAAGTGGAAAATTGGACAGAGTACCAGTGTCTTTTAACCATTACCTCTCCTCACTTTCATCATAGTAAAGCAATTCAGCTGGCTTCTCCTTCACTCATCCCAAATATTAATCGCTAGGAGAGAAACAGTGGTCAGCAAGATAGGGCCATCTCCATAAGATCAATATAATCCTTCTGCCTAAATGCCATGTTGGGTGGCAGGAGGAGTGGAAAGTATTCTACTGTATTGCGTCTTTCATCTTCAACACTAAGAGATATATGCAGCCTACTGCTCGAAGCTCAAGGAAATCACTAATTCCTCACAAAAGCATACTTTCTGTGGGGCATCCTCAGCCCCAGAGGGTATGTCTTCGTGGCAGCGAGGAGGTGAGACTTCCAGCCAGGGTAAACAGACTTGCACAAGCTCATCTAAACATGGAAATGTGAATGTTGCCACTCATGTGGCAGTTTGGGCTCACTGCCCAATCTTTGACCTTGTAGATTCAGTAGGCTTGGATTCAGGCTGCTCGCCCTGGTCACCATCAGTGCCACAAGTTCCATATTGCTATTGTTAGCACTCTAGATCCATTTGGGCTAGCACAGCTCTGCCTACCCGTTACTGCCTACTCTGGAATCATTTCACCCGGCAGCAATGTAGACAGAGCCAAAGTTAAAGGGGCTTAGCAAAGCAGTGGCAGCAGAATGAACAAACATCTGTAAGTTTTGGCTGCTGAACAAGTGTTGGAACAGGAAGGCCAGCCACAAGCAGAAGACATCAGTCAATTCTGGGAGTGGATAGAGGCTCTTCTCTGCTGGCACTCAAATGAAGATGGCTAGGATGAATCCCCCTCCAAAAGATGACCAGGTAAAGAGAGGGAGCCAAGGCCTATGGGGAATGAAAGTTGTGGTTATGCAAAAAAACAAACAAAATCAAAATTAGGCAAATGCTCTTGCTTTGGGGTTTCAAAGTTAGCATGGCATTTTTTGAGGCACCTTAAGAAGGTTTCTTAATCCCACTTATTTTATTGACAAAAAAATCTATATACAGGGCAAAAAACTTGGTTATAAGATCTGTCAATGTTTGTCAGAAAGCATGAGAAAAAAACCAGTTAACATATGAATGGGTAAAGGGAGAAACCTGAACAGAAACAGAAGTAAATTGGTCACCATTAACACCTTTAAAATATGTATTATCAATTATTTTATTCTGATTTTTCCTACCAAATTCAAAGAATAGAATGGTAATGTTAATTAATTACTTTCAAATTCAAGTTATGAAAATTTCAAAAGGCAACCATTGTGCAAAATTACTAACACTAGAAGAACATCAGTTTGATTTTTTCCCCTTCCAGAAATGAGGGACTCAAGATAAATAAAATTATTATTTTTAAGCAAATAACAATAAAACTAAGAGATAGGAAAATCATAACTAGGCTATATGAATTATTTAAACCTATAGAGCATTTTGAACTGCAGGATAAAGGAATGAACTCAGAGATCATCTAATGACAACTGTTACATGTGCTTCCTAAAAATTGAACCTGATGACTGAATAACATTTGGAGTGGATGCATGCTAAGTGCATCTTCAATCTCTATTTTGCTTACGAAGAGACAGTGATATACCCATGGATATTGCAAGGGATCTTCCTCCACCTAAAACTTACACCGGTTATTTCACTTTGGCATTATTCAAAGTTTAACCCTAATGCCAATATTTTCCTGACCATTTGCAATAAACAATCTGAAAATAACAGGATGATAATTAATGAACTCTGGGGGCATGCACAGTAATCCTTGTGCCTTTAAAATCCTTGCCAACTGAAATAATTTGGACAAATCTCATGTGTCTGTTTACCATGGTGATATGTTTAATTAATTCAACTCTAGAGGATGTGCTGATCTGATTTGGTTTTAATGTTTTTTGAACACTCTTTCTTAATTACTGTTGTTTAAAAAGTCATAACATTTCTTAGTGAACAATACACAGCAACAAAATTCAAAGCAAACACATAAGAGTCCAATTTTACAAGACCGTAAGTATGCAACATATGCTTTATCACAATCTGTCAAATATATAAGACAAATTCCTCAAAATATAAACTAAAGTCCACTTAATATTTTCTATCAGGTAAATGAGAAAGTGTAAAAAAGTAGAAAAAAAAATCAGGTCAACTGCAATTTTTTGGTTGAGAAAGATGTAATGTAAAAATTGGTGCGGCAGCCCTGGGCAAAGCTATGGGGGGATTCAAGAAGTAGGCCACTGACAAGGCACGTGTACCTCCTTTAGATGGTAAAAGGTTCAGGTAGCATATAAAGTGGGTATAAAAAGATCAAACGGTAAAAAGCAATTAACCCCCCTGGCACTGGGAATTGGGATATCCTGACACCCACTGCTAGTGCTGGCCTTAAGGGGTTATAGGATCAAATAATAATAAGCCAACTCCTGAAATAAAGACTGATTATTTAGGCAGTGAGGGAGAGAATTTCAAGTATACACTGGGCTACAGGACCACTATGATGAAGGGGAAGGAGAACAGCCCCTTTAAAGATAAAATAGGAAGAAAAATTGTAACCACAGTTTCCCAAATTTCAGCTCTTTTAACATATTGCTATTAAACAAGCTTTCCTTTCATTTGATAATAGTGTTTTTTCCCCATCACATTTTTATCTCTGCCAAACTTCTTTTCTTCTTTGAAGCAGAAAAAGATTTACTGCTCTTTTTTCAAATACAGTCCTTTCAGAGATGGAATATTCCCTTTATAGGCTGGGAGTGGCCTGTTTATATGGACCCCCAAAATGTTGAGATTCCTTTATTTTCATGCCACATAAAAATCTCAGGAAAGGTATCTTAAATCAAGCAGCAACATCCAGCTAAAGTAACCAACCTGTCTTGGATTTAGAGTGGTAAGTAGTCCTTTCCATGACCACTTTATATAAAACAGCACATACTGTTTCAGTGCTATTCAATATTGTTTTTCCATCTTCCATCATTTTTATATCTTTCCAGCTATTATTGTTGCAATTGTCTTCAGCCAGGTACAGCTTTTGAGTTGAAATGCTGCTCTGGATTAGGGATGTGAACGACTAGTCAATTAATCAATAAGCAAATGCTTATCAGATAGTCAACACACTAATTGACTAGTAGATTCCCCCTACCCCTTGCTGGCTCTATCAGAAAGAGGCAGCAAGGGGTGGAGGAAAAAGAGGGTGCTTCAAAGAGGCAGCACCATGTGGAGCCCGGGGTCTGCTGACCCCGAGCTCCATGCGGCACTGCCGCTTTGAAACACCACAGGGAGCAGGGGGCCAGCAGGGGACTGCTCGAGTCCCCTGCTGGCCCCATGCTCCCCACAGCGCTTTCGCCCTGGGCCTGTTGCTACACTTCAAAGGCAGAGGCGCCCTTATTGACTAATCGAATAATTGATGCAAATTGCATCGACTATTTGATTAGCCAATTAATCTACATTTACCATCCCTACTTTGGATCCAGCCCTATAAAACAACCATGTGTTTAATTATTCTTCCTGGGCATTTCACAGCTTATGCTCACATTAAATATGAAAAACAAAATAAAACCCACAAACGCTTTTCTGTGAATTTTTTCTTAATTCTCTCTCCTGATGTCTATAAATAGAAGACAAACGAGTTTATGTGATCACTTTAAGTGACTGAAATATAAATTTCCAAAAGCCTTGAGAGACTCTTATTTCTTAGTAAGTTATAGGTTATGGCTTCCTAAAACAGAATGATAACAAGTCCACTGAAATGTTTCAGAGTGCTTTGACCAAACTGTATTCTATGAGCTCCAATTTAAATGTAGCAGAAAATCACTCCACAGTAGTTAACATAACTGCCAGTGCTGCTGAATATCATATGCTCCTCACTGAAAAAGAAAAAATCCTGCATTGATGTTGTTTTGTTCTATTTGTTGGTTTTCTAGAATTAAGATTCCCCTTTCAGGGACAATGCATGTTACTGATAGTATCCAGTTAGTGTATATTTAGGGGATTCAATGGTTGTTACACAAATGCTGTTATAAACATATCAGATCAACTGGTGTAATTAGGCATAGCTTCTTTCAAACCAATGAAACTATACCAGCAGAGGACTTAACCAATGGATCCAAATGTCCTGAAATTTGCATAATTTTGTACAACATAATTTGTCAGCACATGAAAAGCTATGAGAAACATAACCTTGTGCTTAAACTTTAAAATATTGTATGAAGTTTTCTCCACACATAACACACAAGTCTTTTGCCTTTGTAAATATCCATGTTCACAAATAACTAGCAGAAATTAAGAAAGAAATCAACTCTATAGATTAATAGTTAAATTGTGATTCCAAGAGTCAGAGATGCTGTTGGTGCATGGTAACGATACTCTGCAATGGCAGACACAACACCATACAGAGCTTTGAAGCAGCCCAGTTGGAGCAACTACTTCACCTTTCAAAAGGGGCAGTATGCAGTCTGCCAGGACTGGCTTCCAAATGCTACTGAATACGAAAGGGTGCAGGTGCCTCAGGTGTGTCCCCAGTAATGTCCCCTTTGAACAGTTGAGTGCTGTTGGCACTACTAGCCATTACCTAGGATATGTGCTATTGTCCACTAAATAGTGCAGCAGGTAGAGAAATTAAATATAGGAGATGACACACAGTAGCTAAAGGAAGGGCACAAAACAATTGTCCGCAAAAGCTGACTTGGATTTTTTTTTTTTTTACACTATGGATTTTGTCAAATCTGAAATTTTCAGGCAAATACCCAGGGTTTGATCAATTTTCACCAGGAAGGTTACTTGAGTCCAGAATAAAATCTCTGTGGAGGTGGCAGGGCAGCTCCCCAAAATAGCCTGGGCTATTCATTTGGGATGTGAGAGAGCCAGGTTCAAGTCCCCCCTCTGAATCAGCCCCATCCCAAGTGAATGTTGTAACCTCTGGTGGATAACAGTTAGTCTCTCTCTCTCTCTCTCTCTCTTTGATCCAATTAATATTTTGTTATTTATGCTAAATGGGACAGCTCCAAAAAAAGAGACTGAGAGACTGACTCTATAATCCAAGGGTGGGCAGGACAAGGCCCACAGGCTGGATCTGACTTGGACACCCCTGTGGCATAGAGCAGCGCCGCTCCAAGTGGTGAGTTCTTCCCTGTGGCTCTCTGCACTGTGGGGATAGAGGCACGCTTCCTGAGCTGCTCTTGCCCCCAGCACAATTTCTCAGCTCCCATTTGCCAGTTTTCAGCCAATAGGAGCTGAGAGACTTTGCTGTGGATGGGAGCAGTACACAAACCCACCCCCACCCCCAGTGCAGAAAGTCACATGGAACAGCCATTCGGGGGCCTGCTGGCAGAGGGGAACCTGCTTGAGAGTGCTGCTGGCCAGGAGCTGGTTAGGTAAGCACCTCCCAGCCAGAGCCTGCCTCTGGCAACCCTGCCCCTTCCACACCCAACTACCTCCTACACCCCTCCCCCAGGCCAGAATCCTCTTCTGCACCCACTCCACTCCCATCCAGACTGTGCACTCTAATCCCCTCTCCCAGGTCACCACCCAAACCCTCTACATCCTTCTCTCCCTGCCCCAGGTCACAACGCCCTCCCAGATCCTGCACCCGCTCCTGTATCCCTCTCCCAAAGCAGAATCCTCTCCTGCACCCATATCCCCTCCCAAACCCTGCATCCCAACAGCCTGCCCCAGGTCATAACTCCCTCCTTCACCTAAACTCCCTCTCAGAGCCCACACCCTCTCCTGCACCCAAATCCCCTATCTCAAGCTCCTTTACCAAATCTTGAAGTGACCTCCCCCCCATGAAAAATAATTGCCCACCCCAGGATAGTCCAATGGTACACGAACTTGCATAGGATGTTGGTGACGGATGTTCATGTCCCTGTTCTCAATCAGGCAGAGAGTATCCTAACTACAGGTTGCACCTCTCAAAACCGGGACTCCTCCAGCAACTTTCATGCTCTGGCAGGACCACGGATGTTCCTGAATGAAAGAGCCCTGGGGCAGAAAGGCCAACAGCTGAGAACCTCACACACGTCAAGGCTGGTGGTAGCAGGGGCAGAGTCACGGTAGCCTCACTGGCAGTCAGGCCAGGCTGTGGCAGCCCAACAGGGACAACCCACCAGGGGCCGTGGCATCGGAGCTGGGGATGCGGCAACTTAGCAGGGGTTGCAGGAGGCCGGCAGCCTGATCGGGGCTGTGTGCTAGACAGCAGCAGGGCTGGTGCTGCTGTGGCAACCTGTCTTGGACCAGGGCAGCTCAGCCAGGGCCACATGCTGCCCAGCAGCAGAGCTGGTGCCGCGGTAGCAGGACCAGGGCTGCATGCTACTGTGCTGGAACTGGGGCTGAGGCAGCAGCTCTGGCAGGGGGATTGGCGCAGCAGCTCTGGCAGCGTGGCTGAGGCAGCCGTGTCGCCCAGCCAACAGCAGGGCTGTAGGAGCCAGCAGCGAGGGAGATGGCAGGCTGAGGGGGCCGGTGGCAGGGGACGTTCCTTGGTCTGGCAAATTCCCTCTTCCAGGACCACCCAGGTCCCCAGGGTGCCAGACCAGGGAGGTCCAACCTGTAATAGGCTATACAAGAGCAGGACTCATGCCAGAGGTCTCATTTTCATTTTGCTGCAGAAAAACAATTTTCCAAACCATGAAGTTCCTCCCAAAACAGAATTCGTGTTTTCTAACCAGTCCTTCTTTCTACTCTCTTCATATTATTATGGTTTAAGGGCTGATCCAATGTTCATTGAATTCAATGGAAAGATTGCAAGGCATTTCAAGAAAAGCTAAGTATTGTCTAAGAGGAGATTAACCATTGAAGAATCCCATGAGGGCAAGGGAAATAGACAGAATAAAGGAACTGCAGAAAGACCTACATAAAAACAAGAAAGAGACACAAAAGTACAACGGTGCTAAAAGATCCTGCAGTGATACAGTACCGCATGAATGACATTCTGAAAATGACACAAGGCTCCTACCACATGTAAATATGAAATTGCTGCCCTCAAAAACAGTGCTGCTGCTAACACACAATCCATACAATGTATACGGTCTGAAACAAGAATTGCTTATGATGAGCAGGGGATAGAGGTCAACATACATCCATGTGCTGTAAAATTATCAGTCTCCAAACTAAGAGCTTCCTTGCCGGTTAGCCTGAAAATATACACAAAATCACTGCTGAATAATGCAGGACTCGTTCCCATAGATCAAGTGGATAACAGTGATGCAATCTGCTTCTGGTATACAGGGGTCAGAGGAATAGTTTATGAGAGAAACTGCTTGAAAAATAAGCAGATGTTAGTTTTGAGGAGAGGGACATCTCATGCTCTGCTTTCAGTAACGCTGGTGTAACTGAGGGCAGAATTTGGCTCAGAGAGTACAGATTAGCAAACCACTGACAGTTCAGCAGAGGAAGAGGTGAGAAGAGAGGGTGAGATTTGAGTGTTATTTTCTTCCTCTCTCCAATACTGTTGTGAGGATCTAGGGAGACAGTAAATTAAGACTGTCTGCTCATCATTGAAGCTGTGTACCTGGAAAAAAACAGAATCCTCTAGCACATCAGAGCAGATCGCATAGGCCACATTTAGACTGCAAGCCTCTTTCGAAAGAAGCTTTTTCGAAAGTATCTGTCGAAAAAAGCCTCTTTAGAAAAAAAGCGTCTAAACTACAACCAGTACTTTCGAAAAAGCAAGCCACTTTTTTGAAAGAAAGCATCCAGGCAGTCTGGATGCTCTCTTTTGAAAAAGCACAGTTTGCATTACATAGTGCCTTTTTTTGAAAGAACGCTTTCAAAAAAAGGCGTTCGTCCTCATAAAACGAGGTTTTCCGCAGTCGAAAAAACTGCTGCGTTCTTTCGATTTACTTTCGAAAGAACATGGCAGCAGTCTAGATGCAGGGGAAGTTTTTTTAAAAAAAAGGCCACTTTTTTCAAAAAAACCCTGTAGTCTAGACACACCCATTCTGACATGGGGAAGGACAGGTGATTAAAAAGAAAGCATTTGAGCTCATTTTGAGGGGAAATTCTATTGAAGAGATCCTGGGGCTATTTATGTGTAGTGCGGACACCTGGTTTAGGTTAATTTCATCTTGCTCCCTCTCCTACGCAGGGTCCAAGGACTGGAGGGATGGTTGAGTATAACCCCTCCCCTCATGCCCAAAGATGCACAGATAACCATATATGTATGAATAGCAATGGCTGCACATAGGATCTTAAACGTCCTTACATCCTGATGTCCTCTTCATAGCTCAATGTAATAACGTAAGCTTTCTTTCTCTGACGTATACAAAAAGGCCCTTGTGGAAAGGCATGATTCAGCTTTAGTCACAAATTTTACCCAGAAAACCAAAAATCTCTTGAATTTGATTGTCAGATTAAAAAATACACACTTCACGTCAAAGTCATTTGAAGCAATAGTACACCAGCTCTGACAATAGTGGCTCCTCTGTTAATGTACATTCATCTGTTAAAGGGTTATACCCTCCTTAACTTTTAATCACTGACTGAAAGAAAGCATGCCATCTTTTACTCTGGGGGTGTGGCCACGTCAAGCACACACTACAGAAAATTCCTTCAAGTAAAATTGCCAAAGGCATATCACAGAACATTAGCAAGATTTGTTGGAGAAACTCCTTCACATATGGGAATAAACGGAAGTTTGTGAGCCCCTGTAAATATACGTAGATGTCCAGCCTGTGTAGGTTAGGTATACTCTTATTTGCATACTAAACTAACCAAATGTATTCAAACAAAATGCTTAGTTGCCCACAAACTAGTTGCAGATTGAGGCTTTATGCCTGTGCATTCTTGCATGTAGCGTGGCTTGCACTAAGAATTGTTGACACAGCTGTACACAATTGGCACACACGAATTTTCATAAGCAAAGGGTATAACTTCTGAAAATATGGCCCATGAATCAGGGTCTAATTTTATCACTGTACACTCATAATGGAGCAAAGTGGAAGAATGCACATGCCTATCTGTTAATATATAGAATCAAACATTTCCTAACAGAATTTACCAAGCAGCCCCACAACAATCTAATATGACTGTTAAGGGTTTACCTCAAAGGTGCTTTACTTTGTGCAAAGGTGTCAACATGTTTTCATATAATCCATGAAAAACAGGTGTTTTTAAGTTTTCAATTCTCCTTCAATCCATTAGAGTCTACTAACAAGGCTCACAAATTATCAGAATTCAGCATCTTTGTAGGAACATCAAATAAGTTATTACATATCACTTGGTCTGTTCAATATTTTTTTTTAAATCCCATTGTTCCTCCTTTCTGGTAAGCTCTAACCACCCCCTCCCCGAACTTATAGCAGGAGAGTAAATCTGAAACAACCCACAGATGGAACTTTCCATCCATCTCTGTGCCATCCCTTCACTGATCTTTGATGGCATCTTTTGAAGCGTTTCCTGCCTTCAGGAAGCCAGAGAGCTCCCCGCTCCTATCTCCCACAGTGGAATGCTATAGCAACTTTTCTCTGGAACATAGATTGTAAGTTGCAATCTGTTTCTTTTTTGATCCTGAAAGATTCAAGTTTCCTCTTTCAAATATTTATTTCAAAATGTTGTGCAACAACCAGCCAAGCAGCTGAATCCAGTTTCCTGAATCCTTCAGCTTCCACTATAAAAATGTTTTTTTAAATTTAAACCTATTTTTCTCCAAAACTTCTGCATTTCCCCAAATGCAAGATGAGGGTGTTTCTCTTGCCAATGAAACTTCTCCCAGCCTGAAACATTGTTACATTCTCTCCCTACTAATCCTCTTGACTTCCAAGAGAATTCAGCCTTTTCTTTGCAAAAGGCTCAAAGGCATCTTAATTTTGGCAATTTTTAGCAAGCTACAGATTCCCAGTCTGTTTAGGATTGGTAATGATGGGAACTCATGCTACCCCAGAAAAAATATTTATGATGTGAAATCTTAAATATGTAATCATCAGATAAAAAACAAAATTTATCATTAGAGCCTCTGAAAACTTTTTCTTTTTAGCAACTTTTTGTTTTTCTCTAAAATGAATACATCAGTAATTACACAGTGTAATTTGGCATTGCTTTTCATTTGGCAGAGATCAATTAGGCAACATTACATGAATATTTATTATCCGCTTTGCAATTGCATAGAATAATCACCAAATCGTGCTGGTGCTTTCACAGACAATGCAAAGCAACCATTCACACAAGTATGATGGACATCATTACATTGTTTATAGCAAATATTTCTGTTGCTTAAAGGATGCCTCCCTGCCCAAAGGTGGGGAAAAACCCATGATCCCCGAAACCATGGGAAATCCCACTCCACTATATTGGAAGAATGAAATTAGCAAAAGGAGAGCCAGCATTGGTCCAAAAATTGTTAGAAAGCATTTAAAGTCAGGTATCTTGAAACTGGAGCTCTATCCAAACTGAAAATTGCACAATGGCTCATATAAATGCAAAACATTTGTGTCAAATAGGGAGAGTGGTTCCCTCAATCTAACTCCCATTAACTATCTGACCCAATATCGGCAGGATGTATCCCAGAAATATCAGCAGCCTTTCTGACAGTGCCCAAAACCCATTTAAGGCATTATGAAGGAAAAAAGGAGCAAGGCAAAATGTATCATAAAAAGTCAAGCAAGCTTTAAGTAGAAAACATGTGACAGGTTGGACCTTCCTGGTCCAGCTCCCTTGGGATTTGACCGGTCTCAAACAAGAGAATTTGCCAGACCAGGGGAGGTCAGGACTTTCCGGGGAGCCCCTGCCAGCTTCTCTCCTGGCTGTGAGCCCCACTGCTGGCCCTGGTTCACTGGCTGGGCTCTGCTGCCAGCCAGGCTGTGCTCCCAGCCCCAGCAGCTGCTGGGCTGGCCAGGCTCCACTCCCAGACAACTGTGTTGCCAGCTGGGTTCCACTCCCTGTCCCCTGGGCTGCTGACAGCCACTGGGGCTCTCTGGTCCAATAACGGACCCATCTCCACCAATCCAATAATGGACCAGAGAGTCCCACACCAGAGAGGTTCAACGTGTACTGAGAAATTCCTCCAGGAATTCTAGAGATGCAAGCCTGCATGTGCACTATACATGAAATCTTTAGTTTCCTGCAATACTTCCTGCTAGGTGCAGAAAAGCAAAGAAGTCCAGCACAAGGCGGTTGCAGGCTGTAGCTACAGTTAGTAGTAGAAAGTTTTATTACCTCATTTCTGTACAGAGATCTGACATAGTATCATGACACAGGTTTGCTTATCAGTGAGATAATGCATGGCACCGGCAGTGGAAGGCACAGTGGGCTGAAAGACCAGTGAGAACAGCAGCATTGTACAGGCTGTACCTCCCTTAACCGGGACTCTCTGGTCTGGCGGACCATGGATGTTTCTGGACCACAGCGCACACGTATAGGGAGGTCAGGCTGTGGGGCAGGAGCGGGGTGTATGTGTGTAGAGACTCAGCCAGGGGGGCAGAGCGTGGAGGGTCAGGCAGTGCAGGGGTAGTAGGGGCCTAGCAGCGACAGCCATGGAACTCTGGCCCGGGCCCATGGAGCTCAGGGAGGGCAGTGGCAGAGCTCCAGCAGTGGTGGCCACAGAACTTCAGGAGCAGCAATGCACTGGCCCCTGCTGCAGAGCTCCAGCCTCAACTGTGGAGCTGTATCCCCAGCCACGGAGCTTCGACGCCAGCAGCAGCCATGGCAGGTAGGCAGCAGTGGGGCTAGGCTGGAGCCCTAGCTGGGTCCAGCAGGACAGCACGGGCCATGTTGGGAGGGACCTCCCCTGATCCAGCAAATCCCCACATTTGGGACCAGTCAAGTCCCCAGGGTGCTGGATGAGGGAGATCTAACCCCTAATAGCTGCTTCAGATCCTGTGAAAATAAAAATAATTCTCCAACCAGGGAAAATTCTAGATATGCTCAGAAAAGACTCAAGCAACAGTTTGAACTGCATATTGAAAGCCATTGGGGGCAAATAAAATGGAGGTTGAGCAAAAGACTGCTCTGCTCTCAACAGTGACAGGCACAGAAGTCCTAGATATCTACAATGAATTCCATGCAGGGGATGATTAAGAAAGAGAGGAAAGCTCTGCAGAAATAATTTAAACATGGAGAATCATTGTAACCCTGGAAAGATGTTATTTTTCAGGATAAGAGTAAGGAACGAAGGAGAAACAACAGAGGAGCATAGTCTTACAACTAAACAGACAGCCTTGTGATTGGGGAATATTAAAAGACTCTTTAATTAAAAAGAATAAATTGTCCTGGGATGGAACAATAAAAAAGCATTGGAACAGTTATCAGGAAAGATGGATCTGGGACTAGAAAGTGAAAAATGTATGTGTGCCAAACAGCAGAACAAATAGAAACACAAATAAAAAGAACAGAGAAATGCACAGAGAATGTGGCTGTGAGTTCAACAGTTAAACAAGGAAGGGAAAAGTTCATAAATTAAATTGGCTGGGGTAAGACAAATGGAAAGCAGGAAACAATGCCAGTAAAGTGGCAACCAACATGGAACATAGGAAATTGCTAGCACTAAGGCAAATACATAGAAATTGTAATAATCCCAACCATTATGCTAAAATGTGCAGATAAAGCAGGTAAGTGTATGTATTAAGTGCAAAAATGGATTCTCCAAGTGAAGAGGAAGAGCTGTTCTTAAGTTCAACAATGGAGGAGGCTGAAAATTCAAAAGACTGGCTAATTAAATGTGCATAAATGGCATTTATGACATGCAAGATGGAAACTGGGCACAGGTCAATATAACAACAGAAACTGAAGCCCTCATAAGGAACACATAAAAACAGACAAGTCAAAAGCATCCGTGAAAAACTAGAATGGATAAACAATTACAGTGCTGGGAAAGTGCACTCTGAAACTTAAATACAAAGGCAAAATGATAAACCAAGTGAATTTGTGGTGGCATACAGAGGCAAACTGCCAGTTTTGGGTGTATATACCTGGACTGCTTAGTCTTGTTAAGAGGATTTATGTCAGAGACACTCAGAACCAGATATGAAAGTATTAATATCATGTGAAGATGTATCTATAGATAATGATTGCCTCCCAGAAACATAGAAGTTAGGGTTAAGAGAAGACTTATATTGCCTGTGTACATGCTATATGAAAAGTGTCACAAGCCTTAAAGAAGAGTCTAGAAGAAGCAGTCCAGAACATGATAGCAAACGGTCATCATCATTCAGAAAAGAAAAGAACCAACATTTTGGGTTCACTACTTAGTAACTATAAAGGAAAAGATAAAAGAGACTATAGCTGCATATGGACCCTACAGAGCACAAATGGCATTTATGAAACATAAAAAAGAATACTTTCACTAGCCCACAAGAAGTGAACTGTTGTCAGATGGCAAGAATCAAATTCTTCAGCAAATTAAATGCAAGAGCAGGATTTTGAGAGACACTGTTGGACACTGAGAACCCCAAGAGCTTCATGTTCAATATACAGTTTGGCAGGTACTATCTTCTAAGACTGCCTTTTGGAATATGTTCATCTCCAGAAACAATTGAGTGTACAATGAGATAGATGACAGAGGGGCTAGCAGTGTACGTTGATGACATCATAACTTGGGGTAGCCCTGCCACTGAACATAAGGAAAGATGGAGGAGTGCACAGGAAACTCTAAGAGCCAAAAACCTTAAGCTGAATTATGCCAAATGTCAGTTTGAAACAACAGAAATAACATACTTGGGAGAGAGATTGACCTCAAAGAGAATATTGCCTGATAAATCAAATATTCTGGCAATCCTACACATGCTGAGATCTGAAGATAAAAAGGAAATTCAAAGGGTACTAAGTATGCTGAATTATGTCAGCAACTTCATTCCTAACATCACAGTTCACACAATTCACCTAAGACATTTCCTCCATAAGGACATGAAATGGGCATGGATGCCAGAACATGAAAGAGAGTTCAATGAGTTAAAGCACATTCTGTCATCAGTTCCAGAGCTGCAATTTTCCCATCTATTGGAAGATACCAAAAGATGGATCAAAAGGAGGGTTGAGAAAGGTACTGCAGAACCGATTGCCAGTTTCATTTGCACCTACGGCAATGATAGCCACAGAGATAATGTATTGCACAAATTGAAAGAGAAACATGAGGTCTAATGTATGAATATACAAGATTTCATAACTTTCTCTGTGGTTATAGCTTCACAACAAGAACTGATCATAAACCACGGACTGCAGTACACAAAAAGCAGCTTGGAGAAGAATCGCCCAGGGCACAGTGATTAGTACTGAAAATATGGATTTATGACGTGATGTAGTCTGGCTGTCACTTTGTCATGGAGGACACACACTCTACAACACAGGCTTCTCCTGATAAGACCCAGCCTGAGGATCTGGAGTAAGCAATAAATACGTGTATGAACATGACAAAAGTTTCACATGTTGTATCTCCAGGCGCACGGGATGACTGGGAGTCAAACAACTAAAGATGAAATGCTGCAAGTAACAATACAAGTGTTATGTGAAGAATGGGGGGTGGGATCCAACACTTCCTACTTTCCTATTTCCACTATAAATAAGCTTTCAATGTTCTTAGGAAGCTTCTTGAAAGGGACACAAATTGATTTCTGCAATGATGAAAAGAGAACGATTGGAACAAATATGTGACCCGCATCTGGGAATAACCAAATCAGAGAGAAGAACTAGAGAAATTGTGTTGTGGACACAGATTAACGGTGATATTGAAGAAATGGTGAGCAAGTGTAGAAAATATGACAGAAGTACCAAGATTCCCAGCAGAAAGAACCAATGACACTGCATGACAACTAGTAATTCCATGGAACAAAGTCAGAACTGGCATGTTCAACATGGAAAGACAAACTTACCTGGTTACTTTACCAGTTTCCCAGAAATAATCATACTTGAAGATACCAAAGAACCAACAGTTATCAGGCACATTGAATCTGTATTTGTACATCATGGAATTCCAAGAACAATTATAACCAACAAATGATCTTAGTTCAAGAATAAGGAATTCCTAGATTTTGATAAAATGTGCAACTTTCATCATGAGACATCTAGTTTCAGATATCCTCATAATTATGGATTAGCTGAATGTGGATTTTGAGTAGCGAAGAGCTTGCTTGAAAAAGTAATGGAGGCAAGAACAGTTCCATACTTATTCAATCACAGTCACTGCTATTCAACCACAATGTGCAGAGTCACCAAGGGCATGTATACACTAGCAAATTATTTTGACATAACTACTCCCAAAATAACTATTTTGAAATAACTTCAAGGAAGCTTTGAAATTAGTCCAGGGCAGGCTCCCTTAATGTGGGCACACTAGCTTGACTTAGAGCCCCAGGAGGCACTGGCGAGTAATTATTTTGAATGAAACTTGGGAGTAGTTATTTCGAAATAGCAGCAGTGGAGTGTCCACACTAATGCTATTTCACAATAACTATTTTGAAATAAGAGTTATTCCTCGTGACAAGCAGGAGTTATTATTTCAAAATAATGTTTTAGTGTAGACCAGGGCCTAGTGAACGTTTCTGTAGCAGTAATATCAATAGGTGATTACCAGATACGAGACAAAAACAAAGGTGATTAAGTTGTTTGCTGATAGTGAGATAAATACTGGGAAAGTACAGTTTGACAAAATATTATAATAAAGGAGCAAGGCCTCTTCTGAGAATTTGGCAAGATGGGCACTGGCCAGTTATAGCTACAATGATTAAAGAGGAGTCACCTCTTTCATACTTCATGATCACAGACTCAGGCAAAATCTTACAGAGGAATCATAAGCATGTGCTTAAGATACCTGACAGCCTAGCTAAGACTAGTGACGTTACTGAAGATATACAAGTAGAAAACAATTACATACTGACCCTACTATTGACCATGAGATTGAACAGTCTGTTACAGATAAGGATTTGACCAAAGAGGGTTTGCAATACATCAGGTTAGGAAGATTGCTAAAACATCCTAAGAGACTGATAAAGATGTGGGAGGGGAGTGTTTAATGAATTTGAAGAGTTAAGTCATTCATTGTATTTAATTTAGTCAGAAAAATCATTTTACAAAAGGGAAGCTATGCTATTAAGTCATCCAGGATATTTAGCTGTGGCCACACTTCCAGTACACTGTAGATGCAGTCTATGTTTTCCTGGGATGCTTTCTGCTGGCAACTGAAGCCAAAAAAAAAAAAAAAAAAAACCCCACCCCAGTGCAGGGCAATTCTAAGCTATTAGTAATGATAAACTCATAATAAAGAGCTTATCTTGAAATTGGTCTGCTCATCAATAAAATACTACAGAAAGAAACTTGCCACATAAAAAAAAAATTTAAAGACTTTTCCCCCCTACTTTAAACAGCCTGCTTTCTACATAAAAGAACTGGAAGGACAAAGTCTCAATATTAAAAAAAAAAAAAGTCTTTTAAAAAGCTGTTTGAAAAACTATACAGTTTTTACAAAGAGGCTTCCTGCAGCCCTTTGAGAAGACAAACAGCACTTTTAAAGTGGTACATTTTTATTCTTTTCAACTTTGCAGATAGACTCTGTGTCTGATGAAGAATGTTCCCCACATGCAGCACATTGTTTTGCAAGAGACAGGGAAGCAGTTAAGAGAAATCTCTCTCACCAGTAGCATCATGAGTGCTAGTGTTCAATAAAAATATATGGACAGGGAAACATAAAATGGCATTTGGACTCTCAATTAGAGTAAACCAATCATTAATAACAACAATGACAAGAACAAGTACTGGTTGTACTAGTAGTAGTAAATGGAAGGCCTACTGAAAAGAAAACAATCCCAGTTGCTAAAGATAAGAGTGGTAGAACCATTATTCAGTTCATTGCAAAGGCAAAATAATCACATTGGAGTGCACTTAAACAAATGCTTATGAAGTCAGCATGACTTAAATACATATGTATGTGCTTTCCTTTATCAGGACCAGAGATGAAATCCAGATCTCAGAGAGGTAAATGGAGGTTTTACCGTTGATTTAAACGGGATCAGGATTTCATTCCAGACCTCTTTCTGCATAGTCGGACCTCATTGCAAGGACCTTACAACAGGATTCAACATCCTACTGATGTTAATGAAAACACTCACATTTACTCTAGTGAGAACTAGATTGGGTCCTACATTTTCTGCAACTCTGTCTATTAAAGGAACATCCGATGTTCCCGATGTTACAAAAAATTGATTTTCCTCTTTCTCCAATAAAATCAGGACACAGCAATTTATCATTTGTTTTCTTCCTAAAGTTGGGTGACTATCTGACTTTCTGGTTTTCTGGCATTTAAAAATAATATGTTTGGTCAAGCAAACTTTTTTAGATACTTTAAAAAATAATTGTTTTCTCAACTTTAGGAGAATCGGCAAGTCAATAAAGTTTTTTATTATGGAGCAATTTTTTTTTTAATTTTTAAAATCCCCCCCCTTCCAAGACAATTTGGCAAAAACTGACACAAATGCACAAAACGTTTGTGTTGCTGAATTATCATTTCATACCAAAAAACAGTTTCAAATAAAAAAATTCACCAGCTCTACCACTGTCGTTGTTTAGGTTGTTTCATCATAATCACTTGGAGGTAGGAGGAAACTGAGAACAGTAATGGCTGGCAAAGAGTTTTTCATATTATTTTTGTTTGAGGATATCCTAAAAAGGGCACATGAAGTCTAATTCTGGTAGTGTCAAATAGCCATTTGTAAAAAGGAAGATTTATTATTCACAGCCAAGAGACATTATATTGAACAAAGGAATAACTGTGTTTTTCATAATATGATTATTCAGCTGTATTTCATTCTATCATGTCCACACCTTAATGACCAATTGACTAATCTGTACAATTGCTATGATTCAGTTTGAGCCCTGAATACAATGAAGGCATTTCTATTAAAATTTGTGTAACTTGTTATTTAAGATAAATTTGATGTACAGTATTAATTTAACAAGAAATGGAACTGGCTATTTACCTTCTGGCACGCAGAAAGCTAAAGAAGTCCGACTCCAAGTATAATGTCAAAAAGAAATACAGGTTGAAACTTATATGAAACTCTTCAGCTGGATTAGAGACCATGAAATGAGTCATTGGTCAATTATAAGTATTATAAGATGTGAAATCTACCAATATGAGTGAAGCATCTCTGTAGGAGTTGTTCCTCAGAGGTTCTGTTCGATGCTTGGTGTGTGATCTCCATTTTAAAATGAAAATACTTTTATGATTCCCTAAAAGTGCAGATATCACTCTTATAAAAGCATTTACTCATGAGAAATTTTAATATTCATCCTGTTACTTAGAACCATCTGGAGTTAATCCTGCAGATTAATTTAAAATGGAATAAATCTGTAAAGAATTTATTTTGATCTCTAATAAGCATGCTCCATGGAGGTTTGGTAAGGGTGAAGGGAATTATCTTTCATGCAATGTTCCTCATATATTTTGACTTTAAAAACTTAGCACTAAGCTTGGACCAGTTTCAGAAAATCTAAATCCCTCTGACAGTCACAGTGATATTTAATATGTCTATGCGTCATGCGGTACTTTGTGTGTGTGTACACATATGGATGTATTGTAGTTTGCTGTTACAAATGAAGAACACAAAATTTAAAACTAAACTTCTTTTTAACGTCTTGTGTTCTCTTTCTTATCATGTTTTCAAAAATTCACCTTTTGGGCTTGTTCTCAGCCCAAAGATGTCAAACCTCTTTCCTGATAGAAAATTATAAGGAAAGTGTGTTCCATGATTTTCAAATTATAGTTTGAAAAAAATTATATACTGAATACTTATAATTGTCATTAAACAATATCTAACTTGGGTGTATAGTGCTTTTGTTAGTAGATCTCAGTGTACTTAGCAGAAGAGGCCATTCTCGTTATCACCATTTTCAACTGGAGAAACTGAGGCACACAGGGAAAGTGACTTGCCTATGGTCACTAGCAGGCTACTGGCTGAGCTGAGACTAAACATAGGTTTCCTGAGTTCCAGTCAATGTGAAAATAACTCTTTGGTACCCAACCCTTGAAAAAGTGGCCCAGTAAAAAAACATGCTGCTAGATTTCAGTGAAGAACAGATAGAGCTGAGAAAAAAAGTGTAATAAGTCAATGAAAATAATTGTGTTTTAAAATATGTTACTGAACATGGTCTCCGGCAGTTTCCTAATGATCTCATCAATCCACCAATCAACAAAAGCTCTTCCTCTCCTTTGAATGATGATGATTTGAGGTTAATTAGGCTGTGGGACTGACTGTGTCTAGTCAGGAGATCTCAGTAGGTGACGCTACTGATAGAGAGGGGGAGAGGCATGTATGTGAGAACTTGAATTTCCTGCCTGAGGACCAGGTGGCAGGTATTCCTAAAGATGAACATGTAACACCTCACTCAAGAAATCAACACTAGACCAATACTGAATCTCCCATTTGGGAGAAAGATTCTTAAAAAGATGGTGGCAAAGAGGCTACTTGCAAACTGCAGATATCCTTGGCCCTTGTTAATCTGGGTTTAGATTTGGGTATGGGATAAAAAAAAACACTAATTGTTTCATCAGTAATCACCTCCTGTTATGTTATGAGAACAGGAAATATATAACTCCCTTCCCTGCATGTATCACACATATCAAATGTTACAAGGCGAACATTGCAATACTATCAACATACTAGGCAGATTTGTCAGGAAAATGCATAAGGATTTCCACCAAATCAAAACTAAGTTAAAGTTTGTTCATCCACTGATGCTGTCTTTTTCCTTGATTATTAAAAAAATATATTTACACAGGAAAACAAATAATTGGATTTCTCATTCCCTCACAGTTCCTTTCTGTGAACACAGACACAGACACACACACTTTATCACTGGATAGATGACACAGCTATTTTGTACAGTTCTTGTTTAAAACTGTCTGCCCATCCTTTATGTGACTGTTAATGCAACTGATCTAACACAGATTAGAGTTGAGCAGTCAAAGTCCTGCTCTCAGTATAGAATAGCAACCAGTGGTTACTTTGAAGCTAGCTTCCTGGCTGCTCTTCACATTCTTTTCAAACCATTGGCCTCCTAGAATGACTTTTTTTCTTCTCCTTAGGAGCACATTGATAGCACTTAAGAACCAAGCAGTCCTGATTCTCCCCTCAGACAGATCTCTCTGCTAAGTAAGGAGGGAAGCAAAGCCACTAGCAGACTCTCCATTGATTTATGTTACTCCACAGAGCCTGAATGTGTAATAGCCACTGGAGATAATGCTACGTCTGGATATATGGAGATATAGAGCAGGTTAGATAGACATCCATCAGGGATGGTCTAGATGGTGGTTGGTCCTGCCGTGAGGGCAGGGGACTGGACTCGATGACCTCTCAAGGTCCCTTACTAGCTTTTCTGTGTGCAGCTGACTTATTAAATGGTGTCAGAAGAAAAATAAACATTTGGCAGAACTGGAGCAAATGAAAATACCTGAATTGTTCAGTGTGAAAAGGATCCTGGGAACAAATTTGTGGAGCAGCTACAGTACTTCCTAATTCCCCAGAAGAAAATAGGGTTGCCAGATGGTTTCAACAAAAATCCAGACACACCTGACATTACATCACAATCTACATTACATCTTATTTAGAAAATACCAGACATTTATATTTTCTCAATTTGTTTCCCTAACAGAAAGCTGAAATACTGGACTGTCCGGTTCAAAACCGGACACCTGGCAACCCTAGAAGAAAGTAGTAGTGAAGGAAAATCCCAAGTCCTATTACATGTGGCAGGCCCAGAGACCTTAAAGATCTAAAGTACATGCTAGTGACAGTATGACAGAGACTGAGTTGCAAATTACTATGCAATTATTCTAATGTGATCCATCTAGTATTGTCAACGGAGATAGGCTGTGAAATTTTCAGGTCACCCAGTCCAGCAAACTGTTCAGTTAATGTCTGCTTATAATTCTGGGTGTCTTGTGGCTGTGCAGCTCCGGTTCAGAGCTCCGGCCCTTATCAGATTGCTATCAGTCCACAAGCTGCACCCTGGGTTTGCCCAACTTGGTTACTGCTTGCAGGCTGAAATAGCATATTTCTAGCCCCAAATTTTCTCCAAGATTGGCCTAGGGTAGGGATGAGACCCTTTCCCTGGACCCTCACAGAAAACTTGTTAGTTTACCAAGGCAGCATACCATTCCAACCTGTACGCTTACTAGACACACATATTTTACTCAACTTACACAGCACTAATTAAGTACACTTCCAATAATCCAGAACCTTTGGGACCTAGGTGGTACCGGATCATCGGATATGCCGGAGTACCAGGAGGTACTATAAGGGGGCATACTCCCATCCCAACCCTCCTCCCCCCACCTTATGATCGGGTCCCGGAGCCGCTGGTACAGCCGCGCGTCTCCCTCCAGGCGCTAGGGCACGTGTGCTGAGCGGCCGGCTTTTCAATGAGGCGGCCAGGATGCCGTGCACAACCCAATCCCCCTCCCCTCCTCTTCCATTCCCCAGAGCCAAACACCTCCCCCTCTCTGCTGTCACCCAATCCCCCTTGTGATGGACCGGGACAGGTCTGGGCACAGCTGAGTACGTCCACTCAGGGCGAATTGCTCAAACTCAGGGCTCCTTACAGCCCGACTGGACACCTTCCCAAATAGGCCACAAACCAGTCACACCGAGAGCTTCTGGTACATGTACACACCGAGCTGCCAAAATGGCCAACCAGAAACCTCACGAGCAAAACCCCTCTGACACTCCAGCTCTTCCTGTGCCCCAATCAGCCCTGGGCCTAACACACAGGTGAGGGGTTATAGAACCCAATCTCACCTACCTTGAACGGGTTTTTCTGGTCCCAAGAAATCAGCCACAGTTCCCAGGTCAATTTACACTCTGGATCTTACCCACAAGACCACGCTGAGCCAATCCTTTAGAATCTACAATCTAAAAGTTTATTACTAAAGGAAAGAAAAGCATGAGAGTAAGGTTGTTAAAGAAAATACATTATATGCATCGAATCATCCAGTTCTCGATACAGGCTCTTAGCGGAGATGTTATAAACTGCTATCTCTGGTGTATGTCAGGATGGGTCTACGGTTCTTACCGGCTCGTTGATCCCTGCAAGGCTGTATTTGGGATCAGGAGCTGAACTCAAGACAAGATGGAGGGTGCCACATGGCACTTATATACCACCCCTAGCATCTTCCTGGCCAGAGCAGGTCACTGCAGGTCACATGGTCCAGTGACCTATCCTTGTGTCCCAAGTCAGCAACCATTATTCTGGCTGGCTTGCAGGTATCCAGACATTCCTCAGGTGTGTCTCTGGCAGTTAGAGATCTATTGTCTTTGGAGCCTTGCTAATTAGTATAGACATTGAACAAACATTCCTGGCACATTGCTCTGCCTCAGACAGAGAATTTTCCAGCATCAACACAGAGTACATATTTATAACTCCACATACAGGTATTATATGAGTACATGAAATGCATATACAGAATCAGTAGAACATAAAATCCAATACCGTGACACCCCTTCTCCCCCAACCTAATGTCCGGGTCCCAAAGCAGCTGCCTGTGCTCAGCGGCAGGCTGGACGCTGTGTGTGCTGGGGACTGTGAGAGGAATGGTGCGGGCCGTGAGCGCGCATGCGGCTCACAGTGGCCTGGCCATGAGAGTGGCTGACCTGAGCAGTTCTGGGTTCCAGCTGATGCCGAACTATCAGGAGTGCTGGACAACTGGATGCCAGACTATTGGAGTTTTACTGTAGTTGTAATAAAAGCAAAGCAAGTTTATTTATGTCAGAGCAGAGACTAAGTGATTGCCTAGACAAAAATCAACATGGTTTCTGTAAAGGGAAATCATGTCTTACTAATCTATTAGAGTTCTTTGAAGGGGTTAACAAACATGCAGACAAGGGGGATCCAGTAGATATAGTATACTTAGATTTTCAGAAAGCCTTTGACAAGGTCCCTCACCAAAGGCTCTTGTGTAAATTACATTGTCATGGGATAAGAGGGAAGGTCCTTTCATGGATTGAGAACTGGTTAAAAGACAGGAAACAAAGGGTAGGAATAAATGGTCAGTTTTCAGAATGGAGAGGGGTAACTAGTGGTGTCCCCCAAGGGTCAGTCCTGGGACCAATCCTGTTCAACTTATTCATAAATGATCTGGAGAGAGGGGTAAGCAGTGAGGTGGTAAAGTTTGCGGATGACACTAAACCGTTTAAGATAGTCAAGACAGAAGCAGACTGTGAGGAACTTCAAAAAGATCTCACCAGACTGAGTGAGTGGACAACAAAATGGCAAATGAAATTTAATGTGGATAAGTGTAAAGTAATGCATAAGACACAGAACATCTTACTGCCCCTGTATAAAACTATGGTATGCCCACATCTTGAATACTGTGTACAGATGTGGTCTCCTCACCTAAAAAAGATATTTCGGCCTTGGAAAGGGTTCAGAAAGGGCAACTAAAATGATTAGGGTTTGGAACGGGTCCCATATGAAGAGAGGCTAAAGCGACTGGGACTTTTCAGTTTAGAAAAGAGGAGACTGAGGGGGGATATGATAGAGGTATATAAAATCATGAGTGGTGTGAAGAGGGTGAATAAAGAAAAGTTATGTATTAGTTCCCATAATAGAAGAACTAGAGGACACAAATGAAATTAATCGGTAGCAGGTTTAAAACTAATAAAAGAAAGTTCTTCTTCACACAGCGTGTAGTCAACCTGTGGAACTCCTTGCCAGAGGAGGCTGTGAAGGCTAGGACTATAACAGAGTTTAAAGAGAAGCTAGATAATTTCATGGAGGTTAGGTCCATAAAAGGCTATTTGCCAGGGGATAGAAATGGTGTCCCTGGTCTCTGTTTGTCAGAGGCTGGAGATGGATGGCACGAGACAAATCGCTTGATCATTGTCTTCGGTCCACCCCCTCCGGGGCACCTGGCACTGGCCACTGTCGGCAGACAGGCTACTGGGCTAGATGGACCTTTGGTCTGACCCAGTACGGCCGTTCTTATGTTCTTATGTTCAGCTCAAAGTAGCCTGCTACAGAGGAAATACAATTAGGGAAGGAGTGGAGGGGACTGGGTACCATAACTAGGTATGCAAGAGAGAGAATAGCTAAGCAGCTAGCGAGGGCCCCCAGAGGGTGGTAATATAGCTCCAAGACTTCTATACAGAACTCCCCGGTTGGGTTTTTTCCCTTCTACATTCCCTAAAATACTATAGTGCTTGTTGTATACGGCACTCCAATTGAAGCAGGTGTTTGTGGATAAAGACCTGATTTTCCCCTCTCTTCTACATGTGCAGAGGAGAGTCCTACCCAGACAGCATAATCTCATGCAAAGCAGATGTTTTGACTTTAGCTATTTAATCTGAAAATGTATGCACTGGGGTATCCATTCAACAATTGCTTATAAAGAAAAGGGTAACAGTAAGTAAGGGCATCCTCCTCCAAAAGGCTCTTGGAGCTTCTGAGACTTAGGAATATGAGGTTTAATGCCTTGAGGAACATCTACAAAAAGTCTCTTGCAAAATCAAGCCCTAAAGCTCTGAGGTTAATTTTTTACACAATTACCCACTGATATCAGACCAATTATTCGAACAATTAGTAACTGCGGTGCAGCCTGTAAAATTATGGGTCTGATTGTTAAATCACTTCATCCACAGAAGATACATAATTTCCAACAAAAAGAGTAAACAACATTTAATATAATTACTGTAAGGAACATTGAGAAATGATAGCATAGCAAAGCTAATTGCTGACCTGATATTTACCCAATCGTAAATACAAATATTATGGTTAGTTATTTCATGGACTCTCCTAAACCATGTATTTAAGGACCTAGTCACCTTTGCACAAGAATGTCATTCTGATAAGTGATGGAAGCATTGCTTAGCTTTTACTATAATTAGCAACAATTATTGCCTGTGAGCTGGCGTGGCGGCCCTCCTAGGGTATGTCTATATTGCATTTAGTATTGAACCTCCCTGCATTGATAGATGGGTTCTTGCTAGTGGGGTTTGAGCTAGAACACTAGAAAAATTTATATGGGCATTATGGCTCCAGCAAAACCTTAGGGTAGTCAAGCTGATCTCCTGGGCTTGAAATGGCCCTCTTCAAGACCTCATTTTAATTATGCTATTTGGTGATGTCTGGTCGTTAATATGTTGTTTGTTTTTATTCTGTATATTTTATAAGAGAGCCACACACTTTGTAGCTTCTATAGGCTGAGCTTATGGTGCACATCAGGGACTCCTTGCATCCCTCCAAACCCCATCTGCCCTCAGCAAGCTCCCTAAATGGCAGCCTCACACCTCCCTCTATTTCAAGGATGTTCTGTAGCCTCCCACATTATTCCTTAGGGCAGGCACTCTGTGGGTCCCCACATCTCCAGCTTCACTACATGGGTGCCCCACATTTCTCCTTCCCACCATTTTCCCCTTTCATACCATGCCAGGGGATCTGTGTGTCTACAGTTTTCCCTATCCCCAATAGCAGAAACCCCATTCCTCTCATGCCAGGGGCTCTACATCTCCTCTCTCCCCTTCCCCCACACAATTCTTCCTTCCCCTCCATTTTTTTTATTCAGGGTGTCAACATTTTTAACTCTATTGAAAGGATAGTCAGAGTTGAGAGGGGGGTATTATTCTGCTGAAAGGTTTAATGGCTGTCATTAATCGGTGTTTTGAGCTTTAAACAATTTCAGGGTGTTTAAAGACTACGTATCTACTAACCAAATACAAAGGACTCCACTTGTGCCCCCCACTTTCCCTTCTGGTTTTTCTGATTTGTACCAAAATGAATGGGGTTTAGAACATTTTAGGAAGGGTCTAAGAGCATTCTCTGAAATTGAGGAGTAGATCTGGTAAAATGTTCAAAAATTTCTGCATTATTTATGGTCAAACAGAAATAATATTAAATTGAGCATAGGACATTCAAACTTAGCCAATGATGTTTTATTTTTTGTTTATTAGGGTTGTATTTTGTTTGTAAAGTGCCCAGATACCTTGGGCATGGTTTGGGCCATTAACAAATAAAGGCTGGCCTGCTATTCCAAGTACCTGATTGCTGGATCTTTTCAGTAACAAATCTAGGTGCCTATAAAAAAAGAAGAAAATTGGAAATAGAAACACAAGTGATCAGAGATAAACAGATAAAAGTCTTACATTTGCTGCTTCACACCACTCCAGAATTACTAGACAGCAATAAATAACAAAGTATGTGGTGAGTATTGTGGATAGGGTTGCCAGATGGTCTCCCAAAAAATACCAAACACACAGGCTAAAAATTTGTCAAGTGAAAAAAAAAGACCACCCACACTGAACACACATCCTGGGAACAAAGGGGAAGGCAGCAGAACCTACCCAAAGCAGAGAGAGGCAGACCCTGGGGCAACACAATGGCAGGGCGGGGGAGGGGGGGAGGTGAGTGACCATGGAAGGTGACTCCCCCATTGCCAGGTCTTCGGGTGTCCCAGTGGGAAGAAACAGAAATTCCACCCCAGTGAGTTTTGGCTGAGAGCCCATGGAAGGCACCTAAAGGCAATTACAAAGCACCTGCGGGCTTCTCTCCTGGACTACGGTGCCACCATGCGCTTGAACAGCACTCAGGAGCAGGGACAGGGCTTCTTCTCCTCCCCAAGGCATCATTCCTCCTAAAAGTCCCAGCCACTCCCCCCGCTCCTGCCAGGCTTTTGCACGCTACCACAGGCTCCCAGCGCCGATCGCGGCCCCACCTCTCAGCCACTCCCACCGCCCCCGCCAGGCTTCCATCTGGCGCACAGCTGGAAAACCAGAAAATACTGGACAATGCACATGTCTGGTATTTTCTGATTTTTTTTACCAGACAGAGGGCGCAAAAACCGGACTGTCTGGTAGAATACCGGACACCTGGCAACCCTAATTTGTGGACCTAGCCCATACATATTTTATAATTCCCCAATATGTGCATGAGCCAAAGCCCATGGAAAGACATTTTGTACTACAACAAGATTTAGATCAGGCTCCAAAGGCCTAACAATGAGAGGTACTGAATATCTTATGTTTTCATTAAGGGAACATATACTTATTATCAGAATGGGCTCTCACTGATCTTATTACCTTGTTCCTACCCATTGTAAAAATAAAATATCAATTAAAGAAGATGTCTCCAACTAAAAACTATAATTTATCTTTCCCTACACTTACAGCTTTTTGGATTTCTTAGCAATGACACATTAGAATTAATTTCCCAATGGGACACCATACTTCAAGTTCTGAAAGATGCGTCAAACAGCTATTTGTGTGGTGTTTGGGGGTGTTTTGTTTTGAAGAGATTAGCATGATTCCCTGACAGCTTTTCACAGCTGGTTAACTAGAGAAGCCCCTGGTTTTACATACAGGTGAAGAGATTAAAAATGTAGTCCCCCTAATTTTGTTTAAACATTCTAAAACCTTCCTGGAATAGATCTTCTATAAAATCTATATATGGCAAATACAGAATACATGGTGCATAACAACGGTTGTATTGGGACTCATTTGAAAGGACATGAATAACTAAATTATGGCTTCATCTGAATAATACAGTCATCCCAGAGTCAAGTCACCAAAATTTTATACCACCCCACATCAAGTATTCTCTCCTTATGTATTCTTATAGTCAAGCCATATGTTAACATTTGCAATTGTTATCACATTGATGTCTGAGGAAACATTGCTTTTCTTTGGTAATTGGAAATGTTTACAAAAGAGCAGTACTATTTGTACATAGCTGAAATTCTCATGCTATTGATGTATAGGAAATGATTGCTCCCAAGAAGTGGCTAGCGCTGGAGTGTAGTAAAACACTTAAAAAGAAATGATGGCAGACACAAAGTGCCTCATAAAAAGATACATAGCGTTTGTTAGCGACACGGTGAACTGCATAGTGTACAACAAATGGAATGAAATACCCAAGGTCTATATACCGCACTAAAGCAATTTAATTTAACAAGTTAAAATACATCAAGAAATTTATGCAGTTCTACTCCCTCGCTTTACAAGAAGCCACAGTGCTTTACTTTGTGTTATCTCAGCAGTCCTACAGCTGTAAAACAAAGTAATAGTATCAAAGTGTGCCAGACTGCTAATATTTGCACAAATTCACAGGATACAGCTTTTCAGCCCACATTCTCCTGGGATTCAAAAGCCCCACTGGTTTCCTGCCTTGAGTCTGTGGGGAAAAAAAACCTAAACAATGTTTGCAGCCCCAAATCTCCTGTGATTTAAAAGGCCTTCTAGCTTCCCATCTGAGTCTTTGGAGAAATCTTTAGGACGATCTTCTGGGATGGTATGCATTGTATCTACCTACTGTGTGAGGGGGGGCACTTTTGGGGATAGGGACCCTATTTTGGGTCTGTGTTTGTAAAGCACCCAGCACAACGCCTAGCTACTCTGGCAACACAAATTGTACACATGTGTGATGGCAGCGGTGGAGGGGGTATATTTGAGCCGGACAAAAAAACCCCACAGAATTTACATTTGGCGTGAAATACTGATACTTTGAAATTAATTTTCATTCTAAATTGAAAAGAAAAGCACAAATTTCCCACAAAATGAAGATAAAAAATAAAGTGATTCAGACTCATCACAATGCTCTATTTCCATCTCAAATAATTTTAATTAAATAATGTCAAAATATATTGTTTCAGTAAGGTAAAACTATTTCATTCAGATTATGTTGAAACATGACAATATTAAATATAATATACTAAAATATACTATACTATTAATTCAGTATAAAAGTGAACACAATATATAACAGTAAAAACAAAATTAAGTGTAACCAGAAAATATCACCTTATTAAAAAAATGAGAGCCAAAATGAATAATTTTTCCTGTTAACATTTGTTAAAATCAGCACAGTCTTGTGAAACATTTATATTTTTTATACTATTACATTTTCTCATAGAAAACTAATATTTTTTCTTCAATTACAAAATGGTGCTTGCATACTAGCTGGAAAGCAAAGCATCTCAGGTTTATCAATATGTACTCAGTCCTGTATTACTTGAGTTAGGTATATTTCCATAGTGTTGAGAATTTACTAAACATGAAAACTTATCAGCTAAAAGATTAGCATTTAAAAGATAATTTATTCTTAAAGGCATCTGTGTAACTCCAACTGAAATCAGTGAGATTGCATGTTTTTAATTTAGAAAAGAGTATGTCCCTTAATATGTTGAGGTAAGCATGAAATACTCTTTGAAGGTAAAAATCTATCCCTGGCCAGGGGGCCAATGCTATGCCAATATACCATTTAAGTCCCCTTAAAGCCCTCAAAATAGGGCACTAGTGGTGTATAGATTTTCTGCTGGCTCTGCACAGGGCAAATTTCACTCAAAATTGAAGACCAGATGGAACAAAAACAATGGACATTATTTCACCTTTACCATGGGACGAGCTATTTAAATAAGCTTGGCTTTGTTAGCCATTAGAAACTTATGCTTACATTTTGTAGAAAGGTAGATAATAAGAGTAATTACATTATGATACTTTCCTCTCACTCTGCAAAGCAATCTCAAATTTTGGTTCAATGCGTTGCTCCACCCCAGATAAAAATATTTATATTTCAGCAACTTTTCAAATTCAGAAATAGAGTTATGAAACTAAAGTAAGTGGAAACATTCCTAACATCAAAAATAGTATCGTATTTTCTTGCCATTGGAGCTTTCCTGCTTTACAGCACAATATGTTTTTTTATTCCTTGCACTTTAACAGCTTGTCTGTATTATACTTTGGTCACTTTGTAGATTTAGCTGTATAGCTCCAACATGATTTGTAATGATCTGCACTGTCGGATAAAATTTTGCTTTAGTTCTTCTATTCTCCAATACATTCAGATTTTAAACTGCATTTTACAAATTGTGATAATGTACAATGCAAAGGTACCTGGGAGTACAGATGAAATTTTTTTTTCTCTTGGTTGTAACTTTAAATTCTTGTACAATGCACGGTACATCCCATATACAAATACCTGCTGCTAACCCTTAAGTAAGCCTTGATCCCTAAACATGGCCTTCTCTCTCTTTTTTTCTCCCTCTCTATATAAAAAGGTTTTCCTGCCGGACGACAGAATGTTCCCGTTGGGAGACAGAATGACATCTTCATGTCATCAGCCTCAACAGGCTCTCTCAGCAAAGCGAAAGCAGCCAGAGAGAGAGAGGGGTAGGCAAGCATAGTGCGCAGCCCCCAAGTGTTTTTTTTAAAGAATATTATGGATGATGGATACATGAATAAATAGTTTTCTGAATCTTTGATCACAAACACTGGTGGAGAATCAATGTTCCATGTACTCCAGACAAAATAGTATTATCCTTGTCAATATCAAGAACCCATTTTTCTTCCACATACCACTGATGGACCTGGTTTCTCATCACAGATGCTAATACACAGATTAGTGCTTTTTTGTGCGGATGGAACTGGTCTGACTCACTGGTAGTGGCTAGGTTGTGGGTGGTTGCTGCTAGCAGTAAGAGCACAACGTGGTCTTCCAGAATTAGAGCCCAGGGCCATAGCGAGGCTGGGCTGGGACTGAGCAGCCACAGAAGCTAAAGATCCATGGGCAAATGCCACTGAAGGGCTGCTGCTGCTGCTGGGTATGAGAGCCAGTCTGCTGATTCTACCATTATGGCAGTGTAGATAGTGATGCAACCTACTATAGATCAGCTGTGTGGCTTTGGTTGCCTAGAGACTGGCTCAGCTGCAAGCCCTGCTCACTCACCTCTTGTAAATGCTAAAATCTAATTTTCCAGAATATCATGAATCAGCTGGAACCAGATTCTAATTTGGCCTCTCTGGCAATATAAATGGGCTTCAAATGGGTAAAAAGGAGGCCTAATGTGGGTGTGATATAATTTACTTACCCTTTAAGTCCTCTTTACACTGTTAGCATTAGTATAAATAAAAACATGGCCATTATATTTTGCTTTTACTATGGCAATATTTTGACCTGGAAATCATGGCTTATGGTGCAGCAATCAAGTATAGAAATATGAAGTAAGAATGGAATTAATTCCTGTTACCACTTGACCAACAAGGGTATGTCTACACAGCAACATTATTTCAAAATAACTAGCATTATTTTGAAATAACTTAGTCCACATCTACACAGCCAGCAGTTATTTCGAAATAATGCCGAAATACTGTCAAGTTGGAGGACTTTTACCCTGACTCCTGTAACCCTCATTGTACAAGGAGTAAGGGAAGTTGGAGGAAGAGTGCTCTATTTTGAAATAAGTGCTGTGTAGACGCTCCTAATTTTGAAATAAGCTACACAATTAACATAGCTCTTTGAGTAGCTTATTTTGAGTTAAACCCTGCTCTGTAGACGCACCCCAAGATACTAGCAGGAAACTTGCTATCTAGACAATTGTGCAGTTTGATACTAAAACATTGCATCCAGATGTCTACTGCTTTTCACCTGGTTTATCCATCTGGGCAAAGTGAGTGCAAAAACTGCCAGTTTAATTGAAACATATGTAAATAACTACCCTGAAGCAGAAGAACCAATGCCATTACATTCATTCAAAATAACCTAGCCAAAAATAATTAGACAATCTACTGTGATCAATAAATACTACCTTTAAAAGATTATATAAATTATATTCTTAATCTGCACTCAAATGGTTTTGCTTTTCCTTTTTTTCATTTGCTTAAATTATGTATTTCAGATACTCAGTGCAATTAGTGTCAGATCATATGGGCATTATTCTTGATGTTAGTATTAGTGAGAACCATTATCCAAAAAGGATGCAGAAGACAATCTAGTGAACTGAATAGTAATATCTACCTTCTGTGGCATATTCAAAACTGAAAAATAAATACAGTAAAACATGAAATGCCAGTTTGGAAAAATGTTGCTTATGATACTTGTATATAATAATATACAAGTGTATGGGGTTGCATGGTAGTATCGATTTTTACCAGCACCCAGCTCTTACCTGTGGCTCCACGTAGTTGCTTTGCATGCAGCAGCGGCCACACCCCGGGCAACGGCTTTGACAGGCCGGCTAAACCAGGTGAGGGTAACCGATGGGACTGAAATCCTTGGTGAGTTAGGGACTTGCTCACCCCAGAATGCGAAGACTGCTTTGACAGATCAGGAGGAGGAAATCCTTATGATTCAATGGCTGAGAAGGCATTGCAGCAGCGCACAGTGGAGTGCGTGGGGCATGTCAGAGCATTTAAGGTGACATGGCCATCCAATGCAGCCGAGGCAGTCTCCAGAAGTAACGATTTTTTTTTCGTGCCACTGGATTCCAACTTCTGAGGCCGAGAGAGTGGGATCGTCTCTGTGCAAAGGCTTTCCCACTATAATAATATTTTTCACGCACAGGTTATGTTGTGCAAAAAAAAAAAAGAAGTTGGTAATGGGAGCATGGAACGTCCGTACGCTCATGTACCGTGAGGACACAGTAAGACCTCATCGGAGAACAGCCTTAGTCGCTAAAGAGCTTTCACGCTATGGGATTGATATCGCTGCCTTGAGTGAAACCAGGCTTGCTGAAGAAGGATTTCTCACTGAGCTAGCTAGTGGTTATACCTTCTTCTGGAAAGGGAAAGCGCAGAATGAGGATAGGATTCATGGAGTCAGCCTGGCCATTAAGACTAGTCTGATTAAACAACTTTCGGACCTGTCTGTCGGTATTAACGAGAGGCTCATGAAGCTACGCCTACCCCTTAGTCACAAGCAGCATGCAATAGTCATCAGTGCATATGCTCCCACCATGAACAGCACAGAGGAGACAATTGAACAGTTCTACATCAGTGCCATTCTGTGCTCAGTGCTGGCCAATGACAAGTTGATCTTGTTGGGAGACTTCAACGCCCGAGTTGGCTGTGACCCCAGTCGATGGGAGGGAGTGTTAGGCAAACATGGTGTTGGTAAGATGAACAGCAACGGCTTATTGCTGTTAAGCAAATGTGCTGAATATGACCTCATTATAAACACAGTGTTCAGGATGGCAAACAAATACAAGACTACCTGGATGCACCCTAGATTGAAACAATAGCACATGATAGACTATGTCATTGTTCATCAGCGTGATATTCGGGACGTCCTTATCACCAGAGCCATGCGAGGAGCAGAGTGCTGGACTGACCATAGGCTTGTCCACACTATTTTCAAAATACACATCACCCAGCATCACCCAAAGTGCCCAAAGCTCATTCAAACAGCTTCTAACATTGCCAGACTCCACCAGCCTTCTCATCTGTGCAAGTTCCAGTCAAGCCTTGATGAAAAGTTGACTGCCAACAGACCATTGATTGGAGATCCAATTCAGAAGTGGAGCCAGTTTAGAGAAATGGTGATGGAGACAGCGAAGTCAGTGCTGGGTCCCAAGAAACGCAATCATCAAGACTGGTTTGATGAGAATAACAGTGCTATTGAGGACCTGCTTGCCAAGAAGAACAGGGCATTTATGGAGTGGCAGAATGACCCAGGCTTCATCTCTAAGAAAGACAGGTTTAAGTTTCTCCAGGCCCAGGCTCAGCGAGAAATCCGCAAAATGCACGATCAGTGGTGGGAGAAGAAAGATGAAGAGGTGCAACACTATGCTGACTTAAATAACTCAAGGGAGTTCTTCAGCTCCATCAAGTCTGTCTTTTGTCCTTCCAAGTCTGGCTTTGCCCCCTTGTTGTCTGCAGATGGAACCACATTGATTAGGGATAAGGCTGGCATTAATAACCGATGGAAAGAGTTAGAACATAAGAACATAAGAACATAAGAACGGCCGTAGCGGGTCAGACCAAAGGTCCATCTAGCCCAGTATCCTGTCTGCCGACAGTGGCCAGCACCAGGTGCCCCAGAGGGGGTGGACCGAAGACAATGATCAAGCGCTTTGTCTCCTGCCATCCCCCTCCAGCCTCTGTCAAACAGAGGCCAAGGACACCATTTTATCCCCTGGCTAATAGCCTTTTATGGACCTAACCTCCATGAAATTATCTAGCTTCTCTTTAAACTCTGTTATAGTCCTAGCCTTCACAGCCTCCTCTGGCAAGGAGTTCACATGCTGACTACACGCTGTGTGAAGAAGAACTTTCTTTTATTAGTTTTAAACCTGCTACCCATTAATTTCATTTGGTGTCCTCTAGTTCTTCTATTTAGGAACTAATAAATAACTTTTCTTTATTCCTCTCCACACCACTCATGATTTTATACACCTCTGTCATATCCCCCCTCAGTCTCCTCTTTTCTAAACTGAAAAGTCCCAGTCACTTTAACCTCTCCTCATATGGGACCCGTTCCAAACCCCTAATCATTTTAGTTGCCCTTTTCTGAACCCTTTCCAAGGCCAAAATATCTTTTTTTTTAGGTGAGAGACCACATCTGTACACAGTATTCAAGATGTGGGCGTACCATAGTTTTATACAGGGCAGTAAGATATTCGGGTCTTATTTTCTATCCCTTTCTTAATAATACCTAGCATCCTATTTGCCTTTTTGACCGCGCTGCACATGTGTGGAAGTTTTCAGAGAACTGTCACGATAACTCCAAGATCTCTTTCCTGATTTATGCGTAGCCAAATTAGCCCCCATCATACTATGCATTATAGTTGGGGTTATTTTCCCCAATGTGCATTACTTTACACTTATCCACATTAAATTTCATTTGCCATTTTGTTGCCCAATCACTCAGTTTGGTGAGATCTTCTTGGAGTCCCTTACAGTCTGCTTCTGTCTTGACTATCCTAAACAGTTTGGTATCATCCATAAACTTTACCACCTCACTGCTTACCCCTTTCTCCAGATCATTTATGAATAAGTTGAACAGGATTGGTCCTAGGACTGACCCTTGGGGACACCACTAGTTACCCCTCTCCATTCTGAAAATTTACCATTTATTCCTACCCTTTGTTTCCTGTCTTTTAACCAGTTCTCAATCCAAGAAAGGACCTTCCCTCTTATCCCATGGCCATGTAATTTACACAAGAGCCTTTGGTGAGGACCTTGTCAAAGGCTTTCTGGAAATCTAAGTATACTATATCTACTGGATCCCCTTGTCCGCATGTTTGTTAACCCCTTCAAAGAACTCTAATAGATTAGTAAGACAGGATTTCCTTTACAGAAACAATGTTGACTTTTGTCCAACAAATTATGTTCTTCTACATGCTTCACAATTTTATTCTTTACTATTGTTTCGACTAATTTGCCCGGTACTGAAGTTAGACTTACCGGTCTGTAATTGCCCGGATCGCCTCTAGAGCCCTTTTTAAATATTGGTGTCACGTTGGCTACCTTCCAGTCATTAGGTACGGAAGCCGATTTAAGGGATAGGTTACAAACCACAGATAATAGTTCAGCAATTTCCCATTTGAGTTCTTTTAGAACCCTTGGATGAATGCCATCCGGTCCCGGAGATTTGTTAACATTAAGTTTTTCTATTTGTTCCAAAACCTCCTCTAATGACACTTCAATCCGGGACAGTTCCTCAGATTCATTACCCACAAAGGACGGTGCAGATTTGGGAATCTCCCAACGTCCTCAGCCGTGAAGACTGAAGCAAAGAAATCATTTAGTTTCTCCGCAATGGCTTTATCGTCCTTGATTGCGCCTTTTATAGTTCGATCGTCTAGGGGACCCACAGGTTTTTAGCAGGCTTCCTGCTTCTAATGTACTTAAAAACATTTTGTTATTTCTTTTGAGTTTTTGGCTAGCTGTTCCTCAAAATCTTTTTTGCTTTTCTTATTACATTTTTACACTTGATTTGACAGTGTTTATGTTCCTTTCTATTTATCTCACTAGGATTGGACTTCCACTTCTTAAAAGATACCTTTTGTCCTCACTGCTTCTTTTACATGGTGGTTAAGCCACGGTGACTCTTTTAGGTCTCTTGCTATGTTTTTTAAATTGGGGTATACATTTAAGTTGGGCCTCTATTATGGTGTCTTTAAAAGTTTCCATGCAGCTTGCAGGATTTGGCTCTAGTCACTGTGCCTTTTAATTTCTGTTTAACTAACCTCCTCATTTTTGTGTAATTCCCTTTTGAAATTAAATGCCAGGGTGCTGGTCTGCTGAGGTGTTCTTCCCACCACAGGAATGTTGAATGTTATTATATTATGGTCACTATTCCCAAGCGGTCCTGTAACGGTTATTTCCTGGACCTGATCCTGCGCTCCACTCAGGACTAGATCGAGAATTGCCTCTCCTTGTGGGTTCCTGCACCAGCTGCTCCAAGAAGCAGTTATTTAAGCCATTGAGAAATTTTATCTCCGCTTCTCTTCCTGAGGTGACATGTATCCAGTCAATATGGGGATAATTAAAATCCCCATTATTATAGAGTTCTTTGTTTTGGTAGCCTCTCTAATCTCCTCAGCATTTCAATGTCAGTATCCCTGTCCTGGTCAGGTGGTCGGTAATATATCCCTACTGCTAATTTCTTATTTTTGGAGCATGGAATTACTATCCATAGCGATTCTATTGAACATGTTGATTCATTTAATATTTTTATTTCATTTGATTCTACATTATCTTTCACATACAGTGCCACTCCGCCACCCACCCGGCCTGCTCTATCCTTCGATATATTTTATATCCCGGTATGATTGTGTCCCACAGATTTTCCTCATTCCACCAGGTTTCAGTGATGCCTATTATGTCAATCTCCTCATTTAATACTAGGTACTCTAGTTCACCCATCTTATTAGTCAGACTCTAGCATTTGTGTAGAAGCACTTTAAAAATTTGCCACTGCTTATTTGTCTGCCCTTCCCTGATGCATTGGATTCCTTTGTACGCGTTGTTTGTCTGCTCTGGCCCATGGTTTGCCCTCTCTCCTCCTCTCTTTCTGACTACAGCTTAGAGAATCTCTATCAATGGATTCTCCTCTAAGAGAAGTCTCCTCCGATTTACGTGCATCTCCACACCAATCGGCTTTCCCCATCTCTCAGTTTAAAAACTGCTCTACGGCCTTTTAATGTTTAGTGCCAGCAGTCTGGTTCCACCCTGGTTTAGGTGGAGCCCATCCTTCCTGTATAGGCTCCCCTCTCCCAAAAGTGTCCCCAGTTCCTAATAAATCCAAACCCTCTTCCCTACACCATCGTCTCATCCACGCATTAAGATTCTGAATCTCTGCCTGCCTACCTGGCCCTGCGTGGAACTGGAAGCATTTCCGAGAACGCCACCATAGAGGTCCTGGATTTCAGTCTCTTTCCTAGCAGCCTAAATTTGGCCTCCAGGACATCTCTCCTACCCTTCCTACGTCATTGGTACCTACATGTACCACGACCACCGGCTCCTCCCAGCACTACACACATAAGTCTATCTAGATGCCTCGAGAGATCCGCAACCTTCGCACCAGGCAGGCAAGTGACCATACGGTTTCTCGGTCATCACAAACCCAACTATCTATGTTTCTAACGATCGAATCACCCACTACTAACACCTGCCTCTTCCGAACTGGCATTCCCTCCCCTCAGAGGTATCCTCAGTGCGAGAGGATACCGCAACATCCTCTGGGAGGAGGGTCCCAACTACGGGATGGTTTCCCTCTGCTCCCATTGAATGCTCTGTTCCCTTGAGACTTTCATCCTCCTTAAGAGCACTGGGGCTCTCAGACTGGAGGTGGGACAGTACTACAGTGTCCCAGTGTTTTCAGTCAGCTCCTGAATCGTCCATCGTCAGTCCATCAGTCAGAACTGGAACAAATTCCTCAGAAGCCAACCCTTGAAGACCTGGGAGATCCTCCATTTATTGACGAAGTTAGAAAGGCCATCAGGCAGATGAGTTGCGGCAAGGCATCCAGCAAGGATAGAATTCCCACAGAATTGTACAAGGCATTTAATGAGAAGTCACTTAAGGTTTTTCATAATGTCTTGACCAGTATTTGGGAAGAGGAAGAAATGCCATCTGACCTCTGTGATGCCGTGATAGTTGCTCTGTACAAGAATAAGGGTCAAGAGCCGATTGCGGGAACTACAGAGGTATCTCGCTGCTTTCCGTTGCCAGGAAAATCTTCGCCCGCATCATCCTGAACAGGCTGATTTCGACAGTTTCAGAAGTGAGTCTCCCTGACTCGCAATGTGGTTTCCGCCCTAATTACAGTACTGTCGATATGATCTTCGTAATGAGACAGGTGCAAGAGAAGTGCCTTTAGCAGAATATGAACCTCTACTCTGTCTTCATTGATCTAACGAAGGCATTAAACACGTTTAACAGAGATGCATTGCGGATCATCCTCAGGAAGCTGGGTTGCCCAACGAAGTTCATCTCACTCATCAAGATGTTTCACGACGACATGACAGGAGAGTTACTCTCAGATGGTGTGCCATCTGAGAAATTCAACATCTCCAATGGCATGAAGCAGGGTTGCGTACTCGCCCCGGTGCTTTTTAACCTGTTCTTCGCTCAAGTCCTCATGCATGCTGTCAGAGACTTAGATCTTGGTATTTACATCAGATACTGTTTGGACGGTTCATTGTTTGATTTGAGACATCGTACTGCAAAGACCAAGACACTGGAGAGGCTTATCACCGAAGCGCTGCTTGCTGATGACTGCGCCCTTATGGCACACCAACAGGACCACCTGCAGACCATCGTTGACAGATTCTCTGAAGCATCTGAACTATTTGGTCTCACAATTAGCCTCGGAAAGACAGAAGTCCTCTTCCAGCCTGCACCAAACAGTGCTCCTCCACAGCCATGCATAACTATTGATGCTACACAACTGAAGGTAGTGGACAGCTTTAAGTACCTGGGCAGCACAATATCAAGTGATGGATCCCTTGACAAAGAGATTACAGCAAGGATCCAGAAAGCCAGTCAGGCATTAGGGAGATTGCGTATTAAAGTTCTTCAGCACAAAGATATTCGCCTGTCAACTAAACTCATGGTGTATAATGCTGTGGTCCTCACCTCTCTCCAGAATGGCTGTGAAACATGGACCCTGTACCGTAGGCACATCAAGCGGATGGAGCAGTTCCACATGCACTCCCTATGATCAATCATGCGAGTACGCTGGCAGGACCGAATTACTAATCAAGAAGTGCTTGATAGAACTAGTTCCACAGGCATCGAAGCCAAGATCCTCCAGATCCAGCTTCGATGGTCTGGCCATGTTCTCCGCATGGACGAAAGCAGGATCCTGAGGCAGCTGTTCTACGGGGAGCTGGTAAGTGGTAGTTGCAAACAGGGACGCCCGAGGAAGAGGTATAAGGATAACCTGAAGACCAACTTGCAGTGGACAGGCCTTCAACCTCGACAATTTGAACTAGCTGCTGCGGACAGGACTAATTGGCGTTCCCTTACGAGAAAAGCAGTGACAAAGTTTGAGGACGACCGCTGCCAATCCATCGCAGCTGCACGTGAAAGACAACATAGAGCTGTATTCTCTCCTGTCCTGACAACTGGCATCCCATGCCCTATTTGTAGCCGCATGTGTGCTTCGACCTTTGGGCTCCGGAGCCACATGTATCTCCACAAATGAAATGCACAACATATCTTCCTCAGCTCCCGAGAGACAACCAACAATATAATAATATAAAGTGAATAATATTTGTATTTTCTGTTTTTAAGAGAATTTTTACAAAATTATCTAGATGCTACTGCTCTACCACCGAGACAGTTTGCATAAATATTTTTACTTTCACTCATCTACTTAAAGCAACCGCATCAGATTCTGATTCATTCTACCCTTTGAAACTAATGTATTTAGCCAAAAAAACCCCATAAGAATGCAAAAAGCTTGTTGTTGCTCTGAGGTGGAGGACTGTATTTAAATTCATTGTGACCAAATTAGGAGTAACAAAACTTTTCTAGCAAAACTAATTCATGATTTTATTTGCCCACCACAAATAATTTATCCTCACCCTGATGCTGACATCCAATACGCCCCATTGATTTCTAGTCTTACACTGAGGGGAAATTGATTACAAATCAATCAGAGTATTGCCTGACTAAGTAACAGCAGGATTGGGCACTGTGCATAAATTGCGGAGTATTTCCACATCTTCCATTTCCATTCATGTAGGAAGCTAATCTGAGGATGGTGCCACATAGGAAGAAAGAAGGGTGTGTGGCATGCTTTCCCTTACTCTAGTCTCATAGTAAACTCTTCCGTCCAAAATCTATCAGATTGAGATGTTATGATTATAGAGGAAGATCCATGCCATTTGCCAGAATCTTGCATACTCAATATCAGTTTTCTGCAATTGCCTCCAAACCTAGCTACTAATTTTTGGCTGATTTCTGTGGATACCACAACAGAAGTGGGACTCAAAAAAGGGATCAAATAGAAGAGCATAGAGGAGCCTTACGGCTGCTTCACTTCTATATGAACGTTCCTTTTATAAGGAACAGCTCAAAAGAAACCATTTATTGGGTTCTTCAAGGCATTCAACTCCTTTACTTGGTAAATGTTACTCAACCAATGATCATCTGATTTTACATTTAACGGAGTCTTAAGATTTTCCATTCATATTGTACCCTGTAGGTATTACAGAATAACTACTAGATATTCATGTTTATTGGTTTCACTTTGGCAGCTTGTCATATGCTCCCAGACTGCCTAAGCACATTGGTGATAGGTTCAAATTGCCACATTACTTACAATATTAAACACCAGTTAGAGAGGGCCAATTAGATGCAAACATCCTACTGTTTTCATTCTTATGGGTTTGAAAGTTCTATTGTTAATGAGGGCACGATGGTTTCCAGTTCAGGAGGAAATGTGACATGGAAAAAGGCACACTACCATAAGGGTAAATTATGTATGCTATGGCTACAAATTCTCATTCTTACAACCCTATCTCTACTGGGGTTGAATATCAAATAAAGTAAAAAAGGGCCAGTTCTGATTTAAAAAACCCCCAAACTCTCTGCTGGACTGTATTCAATAAATCCTTTAGCAAGCAGAGAGATCCTCTGAGACAATACTGTCAACTCTCAAAGGGACACTCCACTTAAAACTAAGACTGTCACTACTAAATGGATAAAATGTCTCATTGATTAATTTTGATCTCTTTTGTGTTAGGTCACAGAAGGAAGTTTGTTGAGGTTTCCCGTATGATGACATTTTCATGTGACCACTCTTCGATTCTGCTAAAAGCTTAAGAATAAGGCATGATACTCATTTCCAATCAGAGCTCTACCCTTGCTGACTTCATACTGATGAAAGAGGTGACATTGCATAACTGTCTGTACAAATTTGTGCACTGCTATTACCCACAAAGACTGCTCCAATTATGACACCTATTTCCATTTCTTTCTTGCTAAGCATAAAGATTAAATTTCCACATTCTTAACTAAGAATAAAATGTTAATTGACTTTGATCAAGTAAACTATTTCTGTAAGAATATCTCTGTGGGGTGCACAAAAGTAATGCCTTAAAATGCTGATATGAAAAACACATTTAAATACATATTATTAAACACCTGGGATTTGATCCTCCACTGCCTTGTACCTTTTATGGTCATCTACACTATGCAAAGTAAGTCCAAAGCCCCACCAAACCATCAAAGCAGCATTTTAGACCTCCTCTATGCCTGAGAATAAATGATCACAAAGTGCAAGGTAGTGAAGAATTAGCTATTATAATCAATATGAAACCAAGTTTTCACCCTTAATAGATGTACCTCTCTGTGTAGAAAGTGAATGACTCACCTCAGAGGGATATTGTGAGGATCAATTTTATATTCACAGAGTGCTCTGAGATCCTCTAATCATAGTCTCATAGAACACTAGAACTGGAAGGGACCTCGAAAGGTCATTGAGTCCCATCCCCTGCCCTCATGGCAGGACCCAGTACTGTCTAGACCATCCCTGATAGATGTCTATCTAACCTGCTCTTAAATATCTCCAGAGATGGAGATTTCACAACCTCCCAAGGCAATTTATTCCAGTGTTTCACCACCCTGACAGTTTAGAAAAAAACTTCCTAATGTCCAACCTAAATCTCCCATGCTATAGTTTAAGCTCATTGTTTCTTGTCCTATCCTCAGAGGCTAAGGAGAACAATTTTTCTCACTCCTCCTTGTGACACTCTTTTAAATACCTGAAAACAGCTATCATGTTCTCTCTCTGTCTTCTCCTTTCCAAATTAAACAAGCCCAGTTCTTTCAGTCTTCCTTCATAGGTCATGTTCTCTAGACCTTTAATCATTCTTGTTGCTCTTCTCTGGACCTTCTCCAATTTCTCCACATCTTTCTTGACATGTGGTGCCCATAATTGGACACAATACTCCAACTGAGGCCTAATCAGTGCAGAGTAGAGCAGAAGAATGACTTCTCGTGTCTTGCTTACAATAATAGAAAAGTCCTTAAGGATATAAGTGTAAGGAATTATTGTTAGAGTAGATTATTAGAGTTTTGTGAATTATCTTATTTTTATTTGCTGACACTAAATACAATTAAAAATTTGTTTAGATATTTTGCAAAGCAACTGTCTCCCCCTCTAGCCAATTATTTCATTTATGACTGCTTTATAATTTAAAAAAACCCCACAAATACTAAGGAGCTTGAGAAAAGATAGATTTTTCGAGAATAATTCTTTGAAGAAGATCATAATATGTACCAAATAGCAATATAACAGCTTGATACTCACACCATTTCAAGCTTCTTTTAGGTTATTCACAGGGTGAGAGAGAAAAATAAACATGAGTGTAATTGTTTAAAAATGGATAAACTGTCATATTTAAATTTAAGACACAATTGGTTGATTTCATAGTTCCTTAACAATATTTCAAACATTTCTGTTTTCAAAGTTAATCAGCCTGTCTGGTGCTGATTGTATGCATAGCTAAGTTAGATGCACAAATCTGAATTCTGACCTTGACAGCACTAGCAGGGATGTCAAGGAGAACAGTGGAGGCAGTATCTTAAATTTCAGAGAAACGCCAAACCTTGTGTTGCTCTGATAGCCTAATAGTAGATCTACGAGCAATACTGATGATCTTTGATGCACGTGTGGTCAAGTTTTCCTGATCAAGGAACAAACACAATGATGTGTGGCCTATTTGAAGGAAACAGACTTATCAGGGACTGATTAAGCAGGCCTTTCAAAGGACACATCCATTTTTTATGTATGCTTACATTATCAGTAATAAAGCTTGTTTTTTTGTGTTTGTTGTTTTAAATAAAAGGCAATTTCTAAACTCTGAATGAGAACAGCCAAGTATCAGTTCTTGGAGAAATGGGTTCTACATGCTCTCTGCATCATCTTTATATTTCATTGTAAATAAATCGTTAATACATTTATTATTCTTTTTAATCATACATTTACCTTTGAAGTTCTTTCCCCCCCCCCCCCCCATTCCGCCCCTTGGAGACCAAGCCAAGAAATTTGAAGAGCCTCACCCCTTAGTATTCATTAAATGTATTAAAAATTTAAAGAACTAAATGAAGGGCTGGGTAAACATCTTGAAGACTTTAAACAGAATATAAAATAGCGAAAATGGGCATTCTTCATCAACTTTATTAAGTGAAAGCAAAAGCATGTTTATTTTTTCCTCACTTCTCCCCTTTTCTGTCTCTCATATATATATATATATATACACAATTTTTGAAAATACCTTTTTACACTTAACTGTATCTGAAACTTATGGAAACATCATAGCCCATATGCCCTCAGTGAATCAGATAGCAATAATGAGAAGTAAACAGCTCCATACAAGGTTGCCACTGTATTCCAATTAGATCAAGGAAGGGAAAAAAAATCATCTGGGAACACTGACTGCAGCAAACTCACACACAAGATCAGGAAGGCATTTTAAACACTGCCAGAATAAAACATAATGGTAACACTGAAAGGGACAAAGGGTGAAATCTGGGCTCCTGTGAAGTCATTAGAAGTTTTACCATTGACTTCAGTGAGGTCAGGATTAAAACCCGGAGCATGTATGCTTCTGTGTCTCAGTCTAGCAACCTTAAAGGAGGACCAAAATGGCAAGACTTCTGGAGGAAAAAAATAATGGTAATTGCACTTTATCCTGATAAATTTATTCTTCATAGATGGCTTTGAGATTAGCTGCTTTTGGATTCTGACTTCTCTTTTTAAGTGCAAACAATTGCTTGTAGAATTTACATCCCTCTGCTATTTCGTAGATTTTGATAACCTGCTTATAATCATGATTTAGCTGATTAGGAAATATGTGTAATGATTCTAAGGACAGAAACTTGGAGGTACTTTTTAAATATTAAAATATCCATATGGCATTCTAACAAATAAAATATACGATATATTTTAAAATTAGAGATTTTTTGGATGCTTTAAAATGTCAGATTTGTGTTGCAGTGTAACACACAGCCAGATCTGTTAGACTGACTGAAGAACTTTGTGCATGAACTTTTGAGAAATGAAGGGTTTCTCCAGAGGCTGCTATAGCTCAACTGCTATGCATAGATTTATTCAGAGATATTCATTGGGCCAAACAATATATGACATTTAGAACAATAAGAATTTTTTAACAATCGTATCTGCAATAGCCTTGGCCCTTGATCTTGTAATCCTGTCTGCCAGACCTCTTCACCAATACAGAACACATTTGATTGCAGTGCAGCTGAGACCTAAGATCTGATTGCAGGATTGGGGGTTAAAATCAATACATCAAAATATGTAAAATTCTGGAATGAAATTGCTAGGGGAGCAAGATCTCCCCTGTGAGAAAAATTTACTCAAGCTTATGAACAAAGCTTTATAAATTTAAGTTAATTAAAGTTGCATCTTCTACAACCTTGTTGATGTTTTGGATATAAACCAGGCATATTTTCAAATGAACTAACTCCAAACTCCTTTTTTAATATTTATTGTACTATCCATCACTTAAAAAAAACATATTCAATCACAAATTAAAATTAAAATGTATGCAGCATATTTTAAACAACTTTGACTGGTGATCATTCATGTGAAGATAAAAAAGCCCCCTTCAAATATCAAGGGAGGAAAATAAAAAAAAAATCTATACTCTGAAAGCGCAAATCATCACCCATGTATTCCACTCCAACTAGAAGCACTTATTCTTACTGATCATTTGTATTGTTATGGTTCCTGGAAGTCCCAGTCAAAGTCAGATCCCACAGGGCACAGTATAAACACAGGACAAAAAGCCGCTGAATTCACTGGGATTACTCATCCTAAGCATATAAATTCCAACAAAGCAATTTAAAGCACAAGAATACTTTTACTGACTTCATTGGAACTACTCATGCTTAAAGTTAGGCAGTTGTTTAAGAACCTTGCCAAAGAAGGGTCTAATGCTCCTCTTATGTACGGCTATTAATTTAATAATCCCAATATATGGACACCAGAGTGCTCCATGCTGGATAGCAGAAAAAACCAAGTGTGTGCCCAATTTGAGCCAAATGGACTGTCTCACAACCGTAATAAAGCTTGTCCTCCCTGACCAGGCACACAGCAGGCTGGTCCATGTACTTTTTAAGCCTAGTAAGGCAGAACAGAGTCCATGCACTATTCCTGCCTGAGGACTTAGTCACGCTTGTAGAGTGCTGATTCTATGTCTAGCACACCCTTTTGAAAGCTGATACCCTCTGGTCCTAGAGCTTAGTTTAGGGGACCAGTACTGACCCCTTAAAATTTGTTATAGCTTAAACACATCCTCTCCCAGAATTCCAGTCATGTGGCACTCTGGGTTTACAGTTCATTTCTGCAGGGGCATGGAAAAGTGAAAGTTAACAGACACACAAAGTTTGCGCAGGATTCTAAACACAAATACACTTTACTGAAAACAAGAGATATACAGATATAGCCAAAATAATAAATACACCAACACTTACTTCCTTTCCTCAGTTTCCTCACCACTCTTGACATTTCTTAGGCATTTGGGCTGAACTTCTGTGGTATCTTAAGAACAATGAAACGTCTCTGCCTCTCTGAGGCTATGTCTAAACTACAATGTTTTAACGGAAAAAGGTACGCAAATTGCGGAGTGCAATTTGCGTACCTTTTTCCGATAGTTTTGTAGAAAGAGGCTTTTCTGAAATCTGGCCCATCTACAACTGGCCAAATTTTGGAAAAACCTCCTCTTTCAGAAAAGCCCTTCTTCCACAAAAAAAAAGCTGAAGAGCAGACGCATTCCCTGGACGCAGCAGAGTTTTTCCTGAATACCTCCAGGATCCTAGAAAAGCCCCATAGTATAGACATAGCTTAAGTTAGTTAGCCTTCCTAGAACTTGGCAGGTCCCACAAAAGAATAGGACACACCTGCCACACACAAAAAATTCCCCTTGCTCCTGCCTCAAAATTCTTTTATTATTCTGTGTGTCCTCAAGAATTTATCAGTCCTTACCAAATTTTTTTTTTATTCTGCTACTGGGGATTTTCCATTCACCCTCCCTGAAAAGAACTTGGAGGGAGCTGGCTTCTCACTACTTCAGCCGCCCTGTTGTCCCAAAGTGTTTCCATTTGAATAAGCTAATAGCTCTCAACATTCTAAACTACTGTACCCCTTCCAGGAGTCTGATTTGCCTTGTGCATCCCCAAGTTTAACCTCACTTAAAAACTACTTGTTTATAAAATCAGACATAAAATAAAAAAGTATCATTTTTGTTAAAAACACTTTCTCTTTGTAAATATTTCATTATTAAGTAAATCAATTTGAATATAAATATTGCACTTACATTTCAGTGCATAGTATATAGAGCACTGGGCCATCAGTGGGCCTTTAAATCATCACCAGATCCCTTGGGAGCAGCACAGAAGGGCTGGCTGGGGGATAGCCCTGAGCCCCGCTCCTTCTGCCCAAGCCCGACCCCTTCCAAGAGAGTCCTGGAGGCCAGCTTTCCCAGAAGCCTGGCATTTCTGTACTCAGTGCTGACAGAACTGTATAAACAAGTCCATATGAAATTTTAATTTGTACTGAACTGCAGGTGCTTTTTATGTAGCCTGTTGTAAAAATCAGGCAAATATCTGGGGGTATGTCTAGACTAGCCCCTTAGTTCGAAGTAGGGAGGCTAATGTAGGCATTCGAAGTTGCAAATGAAGCCCGGGATTTAAATATCCCGGGCTTTATTTGCATCTTCCCGTCCGGGCGCCATTTTTAAATCCCCTTAGTCCGAACTAACTGCCCGTGGCTACATGCGGCAGTCAAACGTTAACTCAAACTAAGTTAACTCGAACTATGGAATGAGGTGTAACAGTTAACTCAAACTAAGGACTTAGTTCGAGTTAACGTTTGACTGCCGCGTGTAGCCGCGGGCAGTTAGTTCGGACTAAGGGGATTTAAAAATGGCGCCGAGGAAGATGCAAATAAAGCCCAGGATATTTAAATCCCGGGCTTCATTTGCAACTTCGAATGCCTACATTAGTCTCCCTAGTTCGAACTAGGGGGCTAGTCTAGACATACCCTAGATGAGCTGATGTACACCTTGGAAGACCTCTGTATACCCTTGGTTGAAAAGCACTAGAATAGGCAATCATTAAGATTAAACAACCAACTAGAATCCCTGGTCTGGAAGAATTGTACCACTGCCCTTTAACAGCAAATGGTCACATGGATTAATGGGTTAATGGAAGTGAACTTAAAACTTAAAACTTGTGGGCTTGGAAGGTCTTGTTTGCTAGAATCTAAATGTCTAGCAAGCAGTTTATTACCGCTTTAATAATAAATGAATGGAAAATATTAAAAGAGGAGTTTTAGGGACAGATTAAAATTGAGGCTAAAACAGAAAAAAAAAGGAAATGGGAAAATAGAAATTGCAGGTTTTTTCCAGATATAATTACTTATTCCAAAGTTTAACACATTTCACTTTTCGATGTGCTGTTTTCATTATAAATAAAATTATAAAATTACCTCACATAACAATGAAAGCAATGCATGGAAACAGTATTGGTTTAGTGTCTATTTTACTGTAGTATTGATGGACAAATATACAAATTCATGAGTTTCTAGCCAAAACACTTTTTCAGTGCAGACCATGTGATGAGGAAGTCCATGAAGGCTCAAGGCAGATAGTAATTACTATGGAGTCTTATTTCCCCTGTGCCCTTTCATGCCTTTGAAAGAAGTAAGATGACACTCCTTGGAAGTCTAATTAATTTATGCTCACCCAGATCCACATAATAAACCTGAAAATTTCAGCAAATGACCAAGAATACTTAGATAGATCTGATAACCCAACACGTCAAGAAAAACTTCAGACTCCTTTCGGTGAACGTACAGTCCTTACTAGGCAAAGAATATAAGCATATGCTTTTCTTTAAGAAAACCAGTAGCCTCTCTGACTTCAGAAGAGTTACATGGGTAACTGCAGCAACACAGTGATAGATCAGGTACAAAACAAGAAGAATGAGAACAAGAGAAGTGTACGCGTGTGACAGAGAGAGAATGGTCCCCCAGAAAAAATATTCAAGATTTTTTTAGAAAGGGATCTAGTCCTTCACTTGGGCAAAGGTAATTTTTACTCTCTCAGAATTACCATCAGTCCTCCACTATAGATGGATACACCTACCCTTTTAATTTATTTAAGTGTGTTAATATGATCCCTCCTTATGGTACACTTCCTTTTAAATAGGAAGTCAATAAACGTGTATGCAAGAATTACTATCCCTTTGGTTTTCTTTCAGTGACAAAAATAACTTTTCCTGATCTAATTATGCTTTGGTTTCCTGTGGTTTTGAAGAAACATGCATCCTCTGTAAACATGCCAGAGTAAGTCTTCTTGCTCTTTAAATAAGAAATAATTATCTCTCTCTTCCTCAAATTGTTCATGCTACTTAACATTATATGCTCCTAACTTGAGGAAAGATGTTAGTCAGGTGCACAAAGACAATGCAACATCAGAAGAAAATCCAAGGAAGGGCAGATGCAGAAATGCGGAGGGGAGAGAAGGAAAAAAAGGGATGAGGGAAAAATCTCTTCCCACCTCCCTTCCTTTCAGTTCTGTCTCTTAAGTACTTAAATTGTGATGTTATGTCTTTGTATGATTACTATTATGAAAATAATATACCAAGGGACAGAATCTTAGCCAATGGAAGGTGAAATTCCTAGGTTCACCAGCTAAACCAGCTACTTTGCATTTTATCAGAAGCATATCTGGGAACTCGGCCATATATTTTTGATTTGTAATTACTTCTAATGGGAAAAATATTGCAACCTTCTTCTGAACTTCCAGGCAGAGATTTCAATTAAAAAGAAAAGATTTGTCATCCCCTTCATAGGAGTCGCTACTTTATCAACTTCACTCAGAACAATATTCTCTTGATAAAGAAATAATTTTACAGCCATGTCTAAGACGGTGTCACTATCAGGAGCCTTGATAATGAGGTCAAATATGCTCTTTAAATTTCCTGTGCAGTCCTGTAAAGAAGATCTAAGGAGCTCCCAAAATAAAGAGTAGAAAAGGAGAGATGTCATGCCTTGACATCCCAATAACTTGCCGGTTGAAACGACAAGTGTGAAGGAACCAAAAAAGAGCTTCTTAAAAATCCAGACCTGCCTGGTCACTGCTAGTCAGAGTCTGAGTCTTGTCATCTGCCTTGATCTATCAGGCAGGTTTCAAGCAGCATCGTTTCCTCGAGAGCTGCAGTGTTACATTGAACTTGTTCAGCAATTTGCAGGACCTGACATTGCTTCTAAGTTTGTGGTCTGCTCTGCCATTGGGTGTGAGAACATTTCTGGCTCACTCTAATACTGTCTCTGGGGCGGATGAGCAATCTTTGTTCTTCTACATTTTTTTCTGTCTGCATAACTTAACCACAACAACTAAGTACCCCTCCAACCTCCCACACAAGGACCCACCAAAAGAGATTGGAGGCAAACTAGGGCTCACCATTTTACAAATGGAGGTCAGCAGGGGAGCTGGAACAAATTTTATAGTGGGGGCGCTGATGATGGAAACCATGCAAACCATGTATTTGGGGTTTGTTATTATTTCTTCCAACCAGGTGATCCGATAGCATCCCCTATTCCAGCACCACAAGAGTTAAGTGTCATTAGCCCTATTTTACAGATGAGGAACCTGAGGCACGCTGAGGAAAAGTGACAGTAGCCAAGGTCATCCTGTAAGCCAATGGCAGATTCAGAAGTGGAACTCATCTGTCTCAATACCCAGTCCAGTGTTTGAACAAGGCCCAGACCTTGTTGCTTACAGTATATTCAGACTATACGGTGTATTCAATGATACCATTTATGTAATGGCTTTGTAACTAATTCCACAGACATGTCTCTGAAGTTTATCTCCCTTTTGATATATGATCTTTTTGCTCCTTCTCCAACCAACTGGAGAGTTTGCTGACAGTATAGTTGTATGACCTTGCAGTCTCCTACTTGGACGTTAACATAGAAGGCAAAGTCCCTGGAATGGTGACACTGGCACAATCTCAGTAACAGAACATGTATTATTTATTATTGTAAGAGTGTACAGAGGTAGCGTCCTACCAGCTGCTGCCTACTTTGCCTTCCTCAAGTAGAAATATCATGTGACAACCCTCCCGTGCTTTATAAAAATAGGCTTATGAATGTAAATGTGCATAGCTGAGAGATGCTTTGAACAAAATACCTCATGTACCTTTCAATTTTAATGTTAAAATCTACTGGATCTGTATAGCCCAAGTTGTGTCATTTGTATGAAAAGTTAGAAATATGAAGTATGAGACTGTTTATAATTTTAAATGTGCTATTGAGAGCCATTCCTGGTGCCACCCCTCACGCTCCTTCCCTTCCTCCCTGGCCCATAATCCTTAAAAACTTGGTGATCAACTTAAGGACTTGTAAACAGTCTTGTTTGTCCTGTAAGTCTAAGCAGTGTTTGGTCCTAGGAAGACATGTAACCATACAACCTGATATTGGGATTCCATTTTGACCTTGGTAATTGTCCATGGAAGCAGGGATGTAGATCAAAAAGTTCCTGCTCTGGAGAAAAGACCATTTAAGCAACAGGCAGCTATCAGCCATTGGTCTTCTGCTGGTCTAGAAAACCCTGGAAGAATACAAGGTCAGGGTAAAAGAGTGTCTGACCTGAAGATTATGCCTAAAACAAGAACAGCAAAGTTTTTCAGTGAATTACCACTACTTAAGCATTTTCTTTTCGTTTTAACTTAGTAACTTACTTTGATCTGTCTGTTTTCACTTGCTACCACCTAAATCCTGCTATTTACATTTAACAAAAACACCTTTGATTACTATCAGGCTCAGTGTAAATAACTGTTACCTGGGGTGGTGACCAGTGTGACTCTCTCTCTTTCATTGATAAAGAGGGTGAACAGCTTCATGAGCTTTCCTTGTGCAAAACTTTTACACAAAGAAAGATTAATTTAAATGGGGTTTTGATCTGATCCCTTTTGGGGTTGGTTTCCAGGATGCTGTGCCCTAGAACTGCATTCTCACAGAGCCGAAGTCGTTCAGTGTCTACATTACTTTAGGAGGGCAGTAATCCCAACTCTGTGCCTCATCTGGGGGAGACCAGAGGATCTGGCCTAGCAGGACAGAGTGGTGGGGACTCACAGGGTGTGCCTACACAGCACCCTAAACTCAAAATAAGATACACAATCTGCGCTATGCAAATTGCATATCTTATTTTGAGACTATTTTGAAATAGGCTAATTTTGAAATTTAGCGCTGTCTATACAGCACCAAATTTCTAAATAACATGCCATTTCGAGCCATCCCTTAACCCTTGTGCAATGAGGTTACAGGGAAAGGTGAAATAACATGCCCATTATTTCAAAATATTTTTCGAAATAATGGGCATGTTTCTAAGATGCAGGGTAGCTATTTCGGGTTACCTCGGTATCCCAAAATATCTCCGCTGCATAGACGTAGCGCCAGAAAGCAAGTAAGCAGGTGTCAGTGGCATAATCAGCTCACTGGAAAAGAATCCCAATGGGTCTTCTATGATACACATCCCGTCACCTGATTATCCTTCCCGGGGGGTCCTTTGTCTCTGGGACTCTCTATGAATGTGACAGACCCCATGTGACATATGCTGTTACAGTCCCTTAAAGAAACAGAGGCCCAAAGCCTCAACAGATGTTAGGCATCTAACTCTCATTAAAAGTAATGAGAGATGCCTAAAGAATCCAGGCTGGAGCCTTTGCCCATTGAAAGAAGCAGAGGTTGGAACAGATTAAAGGAGATGCAGAAGTAGATGACGGGACAAATTGGAATGATTACGTTACTTAGTGATGTAATCAGAATCAAACAGCCATCCCATATGTGGTAACTGCTGCTTCCTCCTCATGTGTCTATGTGAGGAATATTAATATACCAGATCTAATTCCTGATCAGTTTATGGCTCAATTTGTCCTGTAAATCATTTTGATGGAATCTACTAAATGAAATGCTATCTTCTATGCTGATAATTTCCCATGGAAATAATGTAGTGCTTTATTTCTAATGTGTATGAATTTATGAAGCAATGATAACACAATGTAAATCAAATTAAGAATTAAATATTGCATTCCATTTTTCAACTCCATAAACCAAGTATTGGCTTAGTGCGTTATCATGAAAATACTCTTCATATTCCTCTGTCCACAGTATAAGAACCGAAGTCCAGGTCAACAGTCCTCAGTGAGACCTGTGAGCCTGATGTAAGAAATCTTTGGTTCACTTATCTCCCTTTCTAGTCAATGGGATTTCTGCAAGTAGTGTGTTTGCAGGATCAAGGGCCATGTTAGGTTGATATGACGTTTAATGCTGTAGGTTGATATTTAATAGAGGGAGACAAAATATGAAATTTATTACTTACCATAAAAGCCAGAATCAAGAACTATTGCTTATTGTGAAATGGAAAGCTTATGAATTCAGAAGGTCTTTTTTAAGAGAACACAAGTGACAAAAGTGACTCGGTTTTGCCATTGATAAAATATTTTGCTTAGATCTCACCACCTGCTACCTGATTAAGAATTAATTCAAGATGTGCAGATAAAAAGCATACTCAATTTTAAAAACATATTTTATGGCACCAGTTGGTAAAAAATAGTACCAAAAGTAATTCTGTGTGTCACATTTCAGTAGCAGAGCTTTCCTGTGGTTCTTCACTTGTTAAAATATTACTGTGTAAACATTTCGGGCTATATCCTGAAAATGGATCTACTCAGGTGCTCACTATCTTTGATAGGCTCCAGAGGTGTTTCTGGGAAGACTTATTTACGCATAAATAAATGACCCTATCCTGAGACAATACAGAAGGGTAACACCACCAGCATATCCTTTCGTGGCTGGGCATGGGATAGCAATCTGTTCTTTGGAGCCCTTCTTCCCTGTGGCCAGCTCACATTCAGTCCTATCCATTATGTGGTAGCAGAGAGTGTCCCATAAATAGTAGTCCAATAATCTTACACCAGGTCCCCAGCCTGACCCTAGGTTCAATAATCCTTATATTACTTGTGACAGGGGGCTTTCATGCCAGTAGGGGAACACAGGCCATTCCTCTACTCTGAGACACAGTCTAAGCACTCAGTAACAAGCAGTTCAAGATCTGCTTTTTGACACTCCTTGCTGCCTCGCTGACCACTTCCTACTGTGGCCTTTTCCTAGGACCTTTTCCTAGCCCCTTCCCTGACTCACTGCTCCACAAACTCTTCACTCTTTCCTGAACTCCACAGAGTTCAGTCTCTCTCTTATACTGTGTAACACAGCTTATGGGTCAATGATTCAGTTTACAATAGTTATTTGTGACCTATCATTTAGTGATCTTTTATTCAATTCTATTGCACTTAATCTTTGTAATCAAAACATCATGAAGTGTCAAGTCAAATAATTTTGCAGAAGTTAAAATATATTTGATCAACACAATTATCTCTATTAGTAAAACTTACAATCTCATTAAGGTATCACTTCAGAGTGACAGGATCTATTTCTCATAAATCCATTTGATTTGCATTATTTACATTACCCTCATTTAAATTATTTCTTAATAGAATCCCATATCAGCCTCTCCATTATCTTATCCAGGACTGATGTCACACCAAAGGACCTATAAATATCTGGGTCATCTAACTTAACTTTTTAAAATATTGGTACAAGAAAAGCTTTCTTCCATTCTTCTGGAACTTCCAAAACATTCCACTGCTTATTCAAAATCAACATTAGCAGTCTAGCAAACTCCTCCAGCAAGGTTATCCAGGCCTGTTGATTTTAAAGTGGTCGAGTTTAACATCCTCCTCATATATGAGTCCTCCATGCTTTCGTTCTGGTCTAACTTCTCCCTGGTCCAGGCTCTCCATGTCAGTTTCTCTTTACCATGGCAATACAATCCTCTCGTCTGTTTCATGGGAATCTTGCCTTTTTGTCAGAACTCACAACAGAGCTTTGTCCCACACTTCTGTGGCTTCCTATTGTCTCACCTGGCCCGTTTTAGAACTTCCTTCTCAGGAGTGGATCCCAAAGCTTATTCTCTCTGCTGGGTTTCCTGCCGCCTTCTGCCCAAACACTTCCTTTAAGCTCCAGCAGGGCCTCATTCCTAATAGAGCTTGACATGCGCTATACTTGCCAATGGGTGTCCTAACTGAGCCTTCTAGCTCTCTTTAACCCTTACAGTGCCAGTGTGGGGGTATTCACCTCATCACATATAGTAGTGGATGAAACTCTTCACAAGCAAAGAACCACAGAAGAATAGAGCACTGGCTAGATCACTGTGAAATTTAGACAAGAGAAAGTATTGTATGCTTTATGAATACCAGAAGAAATCCTCATTGGATAAACCAAACTGACTGATCCACTATTTTAGTTTAAGAGTTGCTTTCCTGCCCTCAGATTGATATGAATTGTATGCTTACAAGTAAATTCTTACCATGGATATTTGTTTATGTTGTTATAGTTATGTTGACAAAATATCTGATTAATAACAACTTCTTGTCAAAACTAGGTAATAGACTATATGGAAGGCAAGTATGAGGCAGCAAGCCAGACCAGTAATGATGGAAAGAATTTTTAGAATATAAACAACATGCTTTTGTCACCTCTCTTAATTACTTGGGCCTGACCCAAATCCAGCTGAAGGCAACAAAGTCTTTCAATTTACTTTGATGAACTTTAGATCAAGATCCTTGCTTACTGACGGACAGGACATTCTGTTGCTTGACGTACATTACAATAGGCAATACAACTAGCCAGGCATAACAACAAATTGTCTGCAAAAGGCATGGCGGTCCATAGGCAGTAAATGATTGACTTTAATACCCTGATGCCTGGAGTAAATAAGTGTATTTTTATTCATGCCAAAATGACAGCAATTGCAGAAAGCATGGGCATTTGGAAAGTAACCCATGTGTTTGATACTAGAGCTGTTGGCTCCATTCCATGATTTTTCTAAAGTGCTTGAAGCTGGTATGGCTATTTCAGAGCAACAAAAAGGTGACAAATGCTACCTAAAGCATAGTTTTACTAAAGTTGAAATGTTCCCCTGATGCAGAATACAAGAAGTTCATGTGAAAAATACATGCCATTTAAACAAAGCTCAAGAAAGGTAATGAAGGACATTATGACCAGGCAGCAGGCTTAGCATATTCTGAAAAGGCAGCCCTTGACCCTTGCCCTGTTCTGTCAGTTGCCAGATGGGTAGGGATTTGAACTTCAGTGTGATAGCTCAGGAGACGGGCCAGTAAGGAATACAAGGTTAGAGCGATTACAGCAAGATATATGTGCCATTGACCCAAATTAGCAAAAAGTACTTGTAACCAGCAAAATAATGAGCTGCGGTATCCAGCCAAAGCCTGAGCAAAAACATGTTTAAATTGTTTCTCTTTTTATCTTCTCATTTCTCTACAGACTTTATGATACACTCACATAGATCTGAAGCTAAATGACTATTTTAATTATGTTGGTTTGTTTTACAGTGATATAAATATACTCTCTCACTAGGATTTCTTAGAAATTTCCATTTATTATTTTATTACTATTGGTCCCTCAAGGTAGCAATATTAAATTTTCCTAAGTCTCCGAAGTAATGAATATTATAATTAAATCTTGGTTAGAGGTAGTTCACGACCAAATGTTGTTGAATTCTTCCAAGCAGCTGGCTGCCAATACAAGTTTTATATTGTAGACTTTGAGAATTCTTTGACCCTGATCACAAAACTTTTCAGTTAATGACTAATTGCATGAAAAGGCAGGTGGGGAAGAGGGAACACATAGCAAAAACAAATTAAGCACTAAAATCCTGAAATTTCCTTTTCACAGAGCCACCATTGGTCACCTTCAGGATATTCATAAGGGATACAAAGGTGAAAATAATAGGTGGATTCAGTTAAAACAAAGCTGTTCACTGCCCCAGAGGGACAAAATATTACATGAAGGAGTTGATCCTGCAGTCTCTAATCCCATGGAAGTCATCTGTAATTCTGACTAATTAGTGAAGGAACAGGCCCGATATGATACATATATGCAAAAAGGGGGCAGGTAAGTTAGAATACAGATGAATTAATTTAGTGAAATCTATTTAAGCAGCAGCAGCTGAAGTATTGCTATATGTCATTTGAACTTGTACCATTTGGTGATTGTAACTATTTCAGATACCATGTGGTGTTCTCTCAGAATTAATCCCAAAATAAAAGCTATTGCACCTTGGTAATAAAGAAAAGGCAGAAGGACTGACCTAATCATGTTTTCCATTCTTTCTATGGTCAGAGCCTAGCTAGCATGATTTTTTTTAATTGCTCATTGGTTTCAGTGACATGACTGTGCAACAGGCAAGATCAGATAGCACTCCAATGTCTTTTTCTCTGTTCGTTGAATGGGTCTTGTTATTCCACCAAATACAAAATTTGGAGAACCAAGCACAAACCAGCTGGAGTGTTGGGAGGTGGAAGTGGTCTATGAAAACCATTCTCACGCTTATGCAGGGCCCTTTAGAATGAACTGACATATTATCAAAATGCAGCATCACAGGCATATCACATTGGAAAGTGCAGATCTGCACTCAGATCTCCACAGATTAGAAGTTTGAGGAGGAAATGGAGGTGGTATTCCACTTTGAGCCTATTGCTAATATTATTTCATTTTAGCACAAATGAATTGCTAATAAAGCTCAGAGAGGAGGAGATATGATTGTCAGAGGCTGAAAGCCATTCATAAGTATACTTTTTCAGTTTCCATTATTCATAAGTATACGTTTTCATTTCACGTGTGTGTGTGTTAGTGTGTATAGGGGAGAGGCAGGAGCAGGCACCACAGGAGTGGCTAAAGCAGTTTTGGCTGCCCACTGGGGAGTGGATAGGAGTTCTCCTCTCCCTTCCTTCCAGAAAATACAGGTCCTGGCCCAGATGCTTGGCCCAAGAGACAGGCAGAAGCATGTGCACCAGGGTGGGGTGGCAGACAAGGCTTCCGCAGCTGGGGTGGGGGCAGGGTGATATCAATGCACAGGGTGCTAGCTGCCAATGCGGGCAGAGAAACAGCAGGGTCCTGGGCACCAGCCACCAAGTAACTGCCTTACAAACCACCAGGATGTCCCATCCCAGCTTTCCTTTTTCCTCCTCCTCCTCCTCCTCTGCTTCTCTGCTTTCTGCCACAGTGAGTTTCTACCACTTCCCCACTTTTGATCTGAATCTCTCTGCCTCGGTTCCCCATCTGTGAAACAAAGATATTACCTCTCACCTTACCGGGCTGTTGTTAAAATACCTTAATTGATGTTTGTGGAGCTCTCAAATACTGTAGTGATGAGAAGAAAAACTCAGGAGAAAACAGCTCTATCTTCTGAGAAGGGTTTAAATAATGTGCAGGAAATAAGGCCTGGGACCATACATTAAACCAGTGGAGGGAAACCTGCATCCCATCAGAGTTCCAAGTGCAGCCTGCAGCCCACACACCCCTTCTCCGTCGCTTTCCCCCACATCTCATGCACTGGGGGACCAGTACTTACCTAACTCCTCTCCCTCTCCCTCCTAGCACTTCCAGAGCACCATTAATTGACTGATTTGTGGCACTCAGAAATTCTAAGATGGAGAAGGGGAGCAGGGACGGGGTGTGAATCAGCTAAATTCATGGCACTCCAGAAGTGCTGGGAGGGAGGGGGAAGAGCAGGGACAGGATGTGCTTGGGAGAGGAGATGTGGAAGAGGCCGGGCAGGGCTTTGATACTGTGAAGTAAGTGTAAGTGTTTCTTTTTTTTCTCTGAAGTTGGTGGGAGTCCTATTAATATATGAATGATTCAAGTATTTTTACTTGTTTTGAAATATTCAGCATGCCACGTATTAATGTATTTAATCTTATTCTTTGGGTCATGTTTAGTGCGCATGACTGATTTCAAACTTGTGGCCCTGGCCACTCACTAGCCTTGGCTGCCCATCACTTCATTAATCAATGAGGAGAAAAAATATTGAATAGCTGCTTATTAAAAGAACACCATTCATTTGGTGCACTGAATAAGGCTGAGTCCTGTGGAAAAAACAGTACAGTTAAAGGCTTTATCATGTAATGCATATTCAAAAGGAGGCTGAATTAAGGGTGTTTAGGCAACCTGAATTCTGGCATCTCCTAGATTTTAAGTGCTTGGCTGGGCAACCTTTATCATGTTCTTTACATATTGTTGTGTGTGATGTAAAATTAATTGGTGAGTAGACTATAGGATGAGGCTATCAAACAGCACAGAGAAAGGTTATATACACTACATAAATCTACTATACATTTGAGAGAGTTTGTCTGTCTGTCTGCCATCTGTCTGTAAGCCTGTTCAAGAACGCCTCCTAAATGGTAAGAGCTAGAGCCACCAAATTTGTTATGTAGCTTCCTCTTACAATGTAAAGCAAGATCAGGATTCGGTTGTGCCAGGACAATGGGAAAGGCCTGGAATCTGATTGTTTCTCATCAACTGAAAAAGGAAGTCTCTGATAAAAGAGACAGTTATACTGAGGGGCAGCATGCCCCAGGGAGCAACTGTCAGCTGTGCTGCATAGCCCCCACCATCCTGGCCTGCTCCGGGGAGTAGCCGCCAGCTAGGCAGCACCACCCCAACTGCCCTAGGCAAGCCCCGGGAAGCAATGACCATCCAGTCACTTCAGCCCCATCACCCTGTGCTGGCTGATGGCCAGCGAGCATGGCCCCCGCCACCTTGGGCCAGTCCTGGAGAGCAGCTGCTGATCATCTCCATCCCATGTCCTGAGTCCTGCACGTCCCCAACCCCTTCCCTGAGCCTCTCACCTTTCTTTGAGCCTCCCACACATGCCTGCCCTGACTCCTGCATCTCTACACCCCTCCTAACTCTTACACCCCACCCCTTGATCTGAGCCCCCCAACAATCAACTTCCCGTCCTTACTCCTTCACCCCATCCCTTGTCCTGATTCCTTCACCTCCCACCCCCTGCCCTGAGCCCCACCTCACTCCCCCAACCCTGACTCCTGCGCCCCCATAGCTTCCTGCCTTGAAAGACGTGAACAATTCTGGGTAAATCTTCTAGCAATTGTATATTTTTTTTCCCCTAAGCAATACATGATTTCACTGTGCAACAATTTAAAAACATACATGTCACAATTTAGGTAAAATGCTTTCTTTTCCATAACAATGTTAAGATATCACATATGCATATATGCTAAGTAAAAAAATCTCAAAATAAAATATAGTATTTGATCATAATAAATATCTATATATCTGTAAGTTTCATTAAACACAATTTATAGTAAACAAATATATGACTTCTTCAAACATACTAAAGAACTAAAATGTAACCTTTGTTAATTTCCTTATAAGAAAACATCAATAGAAAGAACTGCCTTACCAGGTCCCTTTACAGTGCACTTAATTTCTCTTACAGGTCACTGCCTTATTGCTATGTCACAAAGAATGAGTGACTGTCAATACCTGGGTATGTTACAAGAAAAGAAGAATTTGGCTCTTGCAGTATTAGTTTTGGATTTTAGCCCAGTGAGCCCCATTGGCCCCTTCCCTCACTGTAGGGCATCCTCATAAATTAAATAATTTGAAGGGTACAAAATCATTACACCAACTGAATATTTACTCTCTTGAACTTATTACATAGTCTAATATATATATATGAAAGAATTTGACTGTCTGTTAAAGAGCAAAGATTACAAAATTGCAAGGCTCAACAATCACCAAGCTTACAGTAAGTTTCTGAACTTACAAAGCAAAGTTGCTGAAAGTTACAAAGTTGCAAGGTTTTACAACGATTACAAGGAGTTGCAGAGCTTAAAAGGCAATGCAGCTGAAACAATTACAAAGCTTCAGAAAATCATTTACAAATCATCAGTAATGAAATGATTTAGAAGACAACGATCCCCTCCTGTCCCCCACAGCAATGCAGTCAGCAGGAGGTTTTTGTCAGTCTCTGAAGCTACGTCTACACAGCTTCCCTCTTCCACAAAAGCCTATGCAAATGAAGCACAGATTAGCATATTGCTGTGCTTCATTTGCATAATTAATTAGGAGCCATTTTTGCGCAAAAACCCCCTCTTGCGCAAGAGCCGTTCTTCCTGAAAAAATGAGGAAGAACGGCTCTTGTGCAAAAGGGGGGTTTTGAGCAAAAAGGCGCTGTGTAGATCATGCCTTTTTGCGCAAAAATCTCTTGCACAAAAATGGCTCCTAATTAATTATGCAAATGAAGTGCAGCAATATGCTTTCCTCTTCCACTACAAAGGGTGGGTGCCGCTCCAAGGATGGTATCCTCTAGACAGGATTATTGTCCCCTTAGCACATTAGAAGAGACTGCCACCATAAACAATAACCACTGTGATCCTGCCCTCGCCCAGATCACAGATGTGAATGTGTAGTTTTTGTGTTATCTCTACCAGTACCCCCTTTTGAGTCCCATGCAGCAATGGTTTACAGTGACATACAAACATCATTTTGCCAGAGAACAGAAAGAAGAGTTCTCTCCACAGAGAGATCTCCCTTTGTCCTAGCCTTGCTAGCCCTTTCCTCCCTCTCTGTGTGCCTTTCTAATCTTCTAGTTAATGGTCTATTTAGCACCTTAACTCTCCTCAGCTTAGACTGATCTACTAATTAACCCCAGGTTTCCCCATTCAGGCCTTTCTGAAGGGAAACAGAATAGACTTTAAGTGACCAGAGTGCTGGTTCAGCTGCTAGTTCTTACCATTGTCACAATGATGTATAAGTAAACAATTTGTTACTATAAATCTGGCTAAGCCTAGCCATTTTGGCTTAACATTAACTCAACAAAGCCAAGGCTGCCAGGCTTTGATTCTTTCTGTTCCATGTTAATGAGTCACCTGCATTATCAAAAGAAGCTCCCATTTACTTGATGCTGTAATGTAGAAACTAGTAAATGTTATGGTGGGCTTCCCAACCTTAGCTGAAGAAACCTTTTTTGTAAGTGGAAGGAGGAGTTTTAGGTATAAAGGGCAGAATGGAAGGATATCAGCAACATGAGTCTGGAAAAAGTAAATGAAGAGGCTTTGGTGGAATGAAAGAAACAACTGGAGAAGTGAAAGCCTAACTACTAGACAGCTCCAGCTCATGCTGGATCTGGGCCAGTGCAGAATCAGGGAGATATAACGTCTCCTGCCTCTCCCCTATGCTTACCAGAATTCAGCTGCAGGGAAGACGCTGATCTAAAAGGTGTAGCTCAGTTTTGCTCATGTTACATTTCATTTGGTGATGAGACATTGTGGGTGAGATATTTCAAGGCTGTTTGGGTATGTCTACACATCAAAGTTAATTTGAAATAACAGCCATTATTTCGAATGAACTTTAATAGCGTCTATACATGCAAACCGCTATTTCGAAATTAATTCAAAATAGTGGCGCGCTTAATTCGAATTTGGTAAACCTCATTCTATGAGGAGTAACGCCAAATTTGAAACAGCTATTTCGAATTAAGTGCTGTGTAGACACTTAATTCAAAATAGGGGGCCTCCAGCCCTTCCCAGGGAGCCCTGGTGGCCACTCTGGGCACAACCAGGAAAACTTGCTCTCCTCTCCCACAGCCCCGGAGCCATTATAGGGGTAGACTCTGGCCACAGTGCCTGTGCCAGCTCCAAGCCTGCCAGCCCAGAGCCAGCAGCGGCCACCAGGGCCCCTGACCCTGTGGCCCCAAAACATGAGCCAGCAAGCCACTGGCAGCCAGCCCTCCACCGCTCCCCAGGAACAGTCTGCCAGCTCCTAGGAGCCTGACAGGAGCTGGAGAAGGCGGGCACCTTCCTGGTCCAGAGTGGAGATCATGGACCTTATTCAGGTTTTGGGGGGATTCCCCCAACATCTATGATCTCCGCATTAGACAGAGGAATGCGGCCGTCCATGGCAGGATAGCTGCCAGCCTGTCCACCAAAGGCCACATGTGAACCCAGGAGCAGGTCTGCATGAAAATCAAGTTGGTCCGGTGAGACCTCCAACCCTGGGCCCTGAGCTTCCCCTTCCCCTTTTTCCCCTTGCTTCCCCCTTCCAGCTCCCTCGTCCTAGGTTTCCCCCTCCCCTCTCCCACCCTCTCTCTTCCCCTCTCCCACCTCCTTTTCCCAGTCTCCCCAGAGGTTCATCCCCAGTTTTGTTCAATAAACCCAGTTTCTATTTTTGAACATACGTGTCTTTTATTTGACATCAGGAAGGGGGGCTAGGGAGGGGTAAGTGGAAGGACGTGAGGGAGGAATGGGGCACGTGCCCCCGTGGGGAGTACTGGAGTGGCTCTGAGGGCTCCTCGGGGTGGACGCTCTCCTGCAGGGCCTCCTGGATACTGACAGCCCCCCGATGGACCCCCCCGATGGCAGCCTGCAGCAAGTGCAGCCGGGCTGATGGCAACGACCCCACGAGATGCACCGGCGTGCCCAGGGCCAGCTTTGGCTCCATGTGGCCAAGTGCTGTGGTGTCCCAAGTGCGGGCACTCAGAGCACTCCAAGACAGGACTGCTTTTCTGTCCCTCATCGAGGTAGACAAGCAAGCAGGGAACCCTGAGAACTGTCTGTCCGGGGTGGGGGTAGGGTCCCTTTAAGCACAAAGCTCAGTTAGTCTCAGGCAGCAGCCTCACACACTAAGTCCTAACCTGATGCCCTGCCGGCACTGGTTCTGGCCAGCCTTAACTTCGGTTCAGGGTCCACTCAGTGTGGATGCGCTATTTCGAAATAGCAAAACGCTATTTTGAAATAGTTTTTGTGTGTAGATGCGTTATTTCAAATTAGCTTAATTCGAATTAACTATTTTGAATTAAGTTAATTCTAAATAGCACTGTAGTGTAGACATACCCTTTGTGATGCAAGACTTAGCAGAAATAGTGGCACCAAGAGAAGTCACTTAGGTTTGTGATCTGAGAAGTCACTTAGGTTGGGGGCATTCAACAGATCAAGATGAATGAGGATGGAGGAGATGTCTTAACATTCTCCAGGAATTACATTAGAAAAAAAGGTAAAAGAACTTCAAATGGTCCCTACATTCACATTGAGACTTGCTGGCATGGCCTGATTAAGGCAAATACCAACTCGATTAAATTTACCCCATTGCAAACTATCTGACCAAGACACTAACCCACTCTAATATAAAATTGAAGGACAGCAAAATGGTGTGGAAGAGCTCAAATGAGCTTTCTGTACCACTTCATGTCAAGATTTCAGAAACTATAGACTGTTTGGCATGTGACCCAGAGGTCAATAATGTGATCAAGTGGTGAACAATGCAAAAGTAGCTTTAGTCACATGACACTGACCCATCCAACAGTATCATATATATTAAAAAGCAGGATAAATTACATTAAATAATAGACAATTTTAAATACATGACGTTCACGCACTAGATAAAATTTGAATTGGAATGTATGGTCTTAATGAAGCCAATGACGTAGAGAAACGTGAATACTAAATGATTGCACACATTAATTATAAGTGATGAATTGTATATGATAATGTTATTTCTTATACTATTCTTATGGCAAAGGTTTTAAAACCAAAGGGCTTGTTCAACAAGTTTCCAGGAATAATTCATCTGCTCATAGTTCTGATCTACTTCAATGCTTAATTAATTGCCACAAACTTTGACTTGCTACAGAGCTTTGTGAAATGGACCGTTGTTCTGAGTAATCCATTTTTCACTAATGATGTAGCACATTCAAATTTCAGCTATGTGTTTTTGTCGATAATTGTCTTTTTCTTCATGTTTAGACAGTTGTTTGCTCCTTACCAAGCTTACTTTGAGTTTATAGAGGTAATGCTTTGCCTGCATCTGTGAAAGCCATCATGCTATTTTGCAGAGGAAGAAAAAGCCTTCCAAACATGGACAGGATATAATGTGCTTACCTAGATTGCTCTGCCAGTAATGAAATGTAATAGGAAATGTTGATACGGTGCCATTTATGAGACAGTGCCACATGCCAGCATGATTATTTAACTAATAGGATTAGCAAAACAGGAAGCCTTGGGCTTGTGACAATTGTCCCACTGCCAGGACTGTATCTCTTCCAAGGGTTGAAACCATAGTATCTATACATTAATTTGAATGAACTACAAACACCTCACAGGAAAATCCTTGCTAAAAGCCTTTTATGCTTGAACTGTTCGTATAATTCCTGTGTCTTTCACTGACACTTGTTCTACAGCTAGTTGGGGAAAACTCCAGGGACAAGAACTGTGTAGCTGATGCTAGGAAAAAGGAGTGATGTAACTTATTTTGCCGTGGTACGCCCTGTACCTGCCTTCCAAAGGTATATTGCTTTCAGACACTGTAGTACATCACTCAGTTTCTTAAACATTTCCCAATACTTTTTCCAAATAAGATAAACGTACACAGTTAGATGGGAAGGGGTTAGCAGTATCTCAAAATAACACATCCGTGTCTGTGGTGCATAGGAGGCACTCCCATCTTAAAGATGGATCTGACAGCACTGAAAACAGCTCAGATTCTAAACTGTTTGGAAGAACATTGATCCATCACTAACCCCCCAAATTATCTGAATCCCCCCATAACTTTTGGTGAGGCTTGTTTTAACTTTGGGGTTTGCTTGAGGGCTGCAACTTTCAGAGTTGGTTTGGGGTCAGATCTAGATCTAGGATGGGCCTATTTCTATTTTATTGGTTTATGGAAGGGAATATTGGAAGACACTGTCCTCATAATACTTTCTCCCTGATCAGGCTTCTCAACCTCCTTCTTTCCATCTGCATCCAGGTTGTGTCTCCCACTTCCCCAGAGACTTGGTTGCCCAGGATCCTTCCCCAGCTCCCTTGGCTGTGCCACTTCTCATAGACATTGTGCACACGAAGGCAAGTCCACATGATGTCCCATGTTAACCTTCTTGGTTTTGTGCTATGTGGTTACTCATGGTTAATCATGTGCTACTGGTTTATCAATTTGTGGGATCTCTTTAATACCTCCCAAAGACCAAGAACCCATTCTTTGTTTGATGTCAGTTCATACTCTTCTTCCTACCAAATTTTTATTAGTTAGTCAAATGGTAGCATCCTGTAGAGCTAGAGATTCAGATTTCAAATCCTGCTGATGATGGGATAAGGTGGGGGATGGCTATTATAAAAAGTTATAAGAGCAACATAGTGTAGTGAATTGATGACAAGATGAGACTTCAGGGGACCTCAGTTCTATTCACCATTCTGTCAGTGGCCTACAGTGTGCCCTGAGGAAAGTCACTTCACTTTTTTATGTGTCAGTTTTTCCATGTGTAAAACTAGGATAATGAACCTGACCTCCTTTGCCTACTTGGAGATCTACAGCCGAAAGTGCCAAATAAGATTTTATTTCTATTTTGAAAATTGATGATCAGTTTAAGTTAGAGGGGTTGGGCACACAGTAGTCTGGCTGGGCCTGCAGCAAGGAATTACATGCTTTATCCTTGTCTACCAGTGCTGCTGCTGTTAATTTATGTATTATTTGTATTGCAGTATCTTCTAAAGGCTTCAAACAGAGCTAACACATTCATTGTATTAGGCACTGTAAAAACAAATAACACAGACAGAACCTGCCCCCAGGAGATCCCAGCCTTGGATTCAGACAACATGCAACAGTGAATAAACAAATAAATGGAGGCAATGGGAGAGGGAAGACAATTATAGTAGAGATATTTGTATTATGTAAATTAATAGCAGCAGTGGTCTCCATGGTCACAGAGAGTATGGGGAATTCAGTGAAAGGTACCGGTACCTTGTTTTCCTTCACCTGTTATTTGTGTTGCCTTTTCATATATAAAATACTAGAAGATTTACCAGATGTTGTTTGCATCCTTAGGTCATTTTTTTTTTTAAATAAAATGAAAATGTACATGCTTCATTGAAATCATTGCTCTATGGTGGTCAGGGAAATGAGGGGTTCAGTATGCAGGTTACCCCAGCGAGAGATGGAGTAATGCAGCTCTGTCTCACTGCATCAGCTTGGGGCCAGGTGAGAGGCACCTCTCCAAGGCCACTGCAGCTCCAGTGGGCACAGATGGGGAGGAGTGTATGTCCCCCGGCTGGGGAAGGTCCAGGTTCATCTGCCCTTTGTGCTCTCCAGCCACAGTGAGGAATAAAGCAAACTGTGCACTTTCCCCTCATTTCTTAACAAAGGAAACATCCAGCAATGTTCCTTTATGAATCAGGAGGGGAAGCTTTAGCCCTGCCCTCCCTAAAGAGCATCTGGGAAGTGGGAGCCTTGGGGCTGAGGTAGTCCTGTATGGGGGGTGCGCTTCCAGCAAGCCTCTTTCACCTGCCTATTGATTCTGTCTCTTTTCTGTATGGTTTTATGAGAAGCAAACCCATCTGAGCCATATCTTATTTTCCTGGCACAACCAAATCCTTACCTTGCTTTGTTATGATAAGAGGAAGCTGCCTGTTGCATAAAGCCTCCACCTGAGCTATTACTTGGTTTTACACATGGATTTTTCTGGCAATACACTAAATTATAAGGTCCTGCCAACACATGACTCAGGCTACATTTACACAGCTTTCCTCTTCCTGTAGTGGAGTGGCACCCACCCTTTGTAGTGGAGATGATGCAGGGTGGAGTTGAGGAACCTGGACTCTCCCACTTAACTATATTCCCACCCTGGGAGGTGGGTTTGGATGCTCATCTGTTGACATGTAAAGCTAGATTCTCTCAGTCAATTCCTATTTCAGTCTGCACCCCATCCAGTTGCCACCAATCTGTGGAGAACATCACCTTCTAGAGACTCTGTCATTGTGGTGCCTCTGCTCCACGGCTCAATACGGGCTCAGCTCCAGTCCTTCCCTAGAGCATGTCCTCATCCCTGGCTTGCCAGCCCGACTGAGCTGCCTGGCTGACTTTTAAACCTGACCTCAACAATGCTGGGGGTGGAGAGGAAGAAAAGCCTCTTTACCCTAGAACCGCTTTTTAGATACATTGTCACAACAACCTAGAGGTGCTTGGGCCATTTATACAAGGTGACAGAAGTGGAGGGAGACATTCCCGTCACAATTACACATATGCATGGTAATGTCCTGCAGCAGTTGTGTTTTCAAAGAACAATATGAAAGACATGACTCCCTTCTGGTACAACTCGGTTGGCTATTTTCTATTAGGATTTTAATGAGAATACATTTCACCCAATACCAGTCCAAGTGGAAAATTCAATTACCTCTGCAACTGTATGACAATGATACGATTATTGAATCAGATAGAAGTCTCTGTCCCTTTTTTATCACAAGTCATAAAAGAAAACAAGTGGGTTTTACTTTAGTACGTAGCATGCTTTCAGAAATATCATGAGATCACCACCTTTAAGAAAAATTAATAATACTAGACATAGGTAACAGAAAACCTCTTTAGCATCTCACTGCAGCAATGTCTTCTTAGACTCATCAACTATAAGGTCATAAGAGACTATTATCATTATCTAGTCTGAACTCCTGTACATTGCAGACTACAGAATCTTACCCACCCACTTCTATAATAGTCTTCTAACCTCTGACTGAGTTACTGCAGTCCTCAAGTCATGATTTAAAGACTTCAAGTTACACAGAATCCACAGTGTATACTAATCTAAACTTGCAAATGACCTATAACCATGCTGAAGGGGAAGGTGAAAACACTGCATCATCTTTGCCAATTTAATCCAGGGGAAATGTCTTACTGCCCTCAAATATGGCTCTCATTTAGATCAGGGCTACTCAACACGTGGCCTGCGGTCCATTTGTCTGTGGCCCACAGTGTGCATCTTGAGTTTACACGGGGCTCAACACATGGCCTGCAGGTGGGAGCCAAAACAAAAAAGTAGTCAATATAATGGTCTTCTGTTGATATGTGTTTTAATAGTTAAATTCCTGGGCTGTCATTGCTCATTAAAAGTGATGTCATATGGGTGGAAATGGGGTAAATACTGCATTTTTATTAATATCTGCAGAACTGACTTAAATGGGGCCTGTGCGTTACATAGTCTTGCCTTAATCTTTGTATTCATGCCTGTCAGTGTGAAAAAAGCTATTTGCATATATATTTGCATGTATTTACAACCACACATAAGTTGCGGCCCTCGGCAAGTGCTATGAGTAACATTGTGGCCCCCAAGGCTTCCAAAGTTGAGTAGCCCTGATTTAGACCATGAGCATATGTGGAAGACCCACTATCCAGATACTGGGTAAAGAAATTTCTGTAGTAACTCAAAGCCCACCCCATTTTGCGTTGCTGCTGGGGACTACTGCTGCTGGCAGTCAGAGATCGACTACATTCCATTATGGGCAGTCTTATCATCCCATCCTCCCCATAAACTTATTGTCCCCATAAACTCTTGAAGCCAGTTAGGTTTTCTGTCCACACTGCTTACCTTGGAATGCTGTTCCAGACTTTTACTCCTCTGGTAGTTAGAAAACTTCATCAAATTTCCAGCCTAAACTTTGCTCGTGTCCACATGGGTGCTTATCTTTAATAACTCCTCCTCCCCTTCCTGGTATTCATCCCTCTGATGTATTTTCAGAGAGCAGTCATATCTCCCCTCAACCTTCTATTAGTTAAGCTAGACAAGCTAAGCTCTTTGAGTCTCCTCTCATCAAGTAGGTTTTCCATTCCCCAGATCATCCTAGTAACTCTTCTCTGCACTATTCGAATTTGAAGTCATCTTTCTGAAACATGAGAGACCACAATTGCAGCAGTATTCAGATGAGGTCTCGCCAGTACTTTGTGAATGGTACTAACACTTCCCTGGTGCTACTGCAAATACCTTGCCTGATTCATCCTGGCATTATCATTTTGCACAGCTACATCACATTGGTGGTTCCCAGTCATCTCGTGATAACGGATACAACAAAGTTTTTCTCCTTCTTTGATATTTCCAACTGATACCCTCCCCCTCCAGCTTAAGAAAACATTCTTGTCATTAGTCCCTAAATCAGGGGTAGACAATAAGTGGCCCATGGGCTGGACGCAGTTTGCCAAGGTTGGATCCTGGCAGGCCACCAAGTGCTTTATTTACATGTGCATCCACAGCATTGCTGCTTGCAGCTCCCATTGGCCATGGTTCACTGTTCCTGGCCAGTGAGAGCCCAGCCTTCAGCCCTCCAACAGCTCCTGTTGGCTGAGAATGGCAAACTGCAGTCAACACGAGCCTGCAAAGGTCCATTCCTGAGGAGAGGTAAATAAATAAAGCATCTGGCAGGCCACTGAGGGCTAACGCTGATGAACCATGTCTAGCCCATTTGATGCCTTTTGCCCACTCCTGCCCTAAATACATGACTTTGCACTTTGCATTATTACATTTCATCCCATTCCTATTATTCCAGTTTACAGGGTTGTCCAGATCTACTTGTATGACAGGTTGGTTTCCTCTGCCTTAGCAATACCTTCCGACTATCTGCTAATTTTATTAGTAGACTTCCACTTTGTGCATCAAGGTCACTAATAAAAATGTTAATCCCAAGACCCATTCCTGTGGAACTCCACTAGTAACCTCCATCTAGCCTAACAGTTCACATTACTCTTTAAGCACCTCCTTCTCCACCTTTCAGTTCTCATATTAATCCCATCTTCTCCAATTTAATTAATCATTTCCCATGTACAACTGTATTTAGTGCCCTACTGAAATTTCAGTAAAGTAGGTCAACTGCATTTTTTTTAAAAATAATCAGTTCTCTCAAAGAAGTAGACCAGGTTGGACTGGTAAAACTATGTTGTATTTTAGCCCAGTTACCATAACCTCAACGTCCTTAACTACTTTCCTTTTTAAAAATTGTCTTCCAATCTTGCATATAATTGAGGTAAAACAAATAGGCCTTTTGTTTCCTGCATCGCTTCTCCCTACCCCTGCTTCTGAAAAAATAGGGATTATATTAACAATTCTACAGTGTAAGGTTATGAACCCTGAGTTTACAGATTCATTAAAAAGCCTTCCTCTCGGGCTTGAAATTTCATGTGCCAGTGCCTTTAATATAGTATGTTATACAACTATTTTATTACGATTGGACCGTGTCCTATGTGGGTGAACTGCTGCTGGCCTCTGTTTTGTTAGTAATTGGTGGATTGTAGGAAAACTCTTGTCCTTCACTTCTCATGTAAATGATATGAAAATGTTCAAGAGAGTGCTAGGGGAGAAGCGCTGCATCCAAATTAGCCTCTGTAGGTTGTCCCCAAAGAGGGTATATTCAGCCCCTACCTGGCGAATATAATCATCAGCACACATACTCAAAGAAGCATCACCTTCTCAATTAGCAGGATTACAATAATGGTGGATGCAAAGGTTAACATCTCTGTGCCCACTCTTGCTCTCTACCAGCAACAATTGGCCCTCAGAGTGCTCTCTTGTGTGCAAAAAACACAAAATAAAGGTAATTCAGTAATGAAAATATAATACATAATGGACGGCATCCCTCAGACCTCAGGATAGATACCAATCATTGACCGACTTCAGTAGGAAAAAACTTCCACCATGGATATGCCACTGCAGAATTGTCCATTATGTCATGCTCCTCCATGCCCTTTCACATTGTTCCACACTAACGTGCACAATGCTGTGCTCCCCTCCCTGGCATCATCATCACCCCAATCCTTGAAAATCCATCCCTATCTCCAACACCATTACAGTTCCATATTATGTCCCCTACTTCCCTCTGCTAGTTTAAGAAGCTATACTAAAAGACAGATTTCCACTTTAAAAATCTATTGTGTGTCAGTAGGTGCCAAAAAGTTAAAGCTGTGTAGCCTATGGGTAACAGTGAGGAATTTGATGTAATATGTTGGAATTGAGTGTGTGTTGTGAAGAGGATGTGTATGTGAGTATTTGGGGGTATAATGGTATTTGAGTAGTTAGTATGTGAACTGTGGGATGGGTTGCCCCTTTTAAGATCTACTTGATGTACTGGCATACCACTCAGCCTACTTGTTCTGCCAGCTTGGGTGCCTTTTATGCTGTCTGCTGAGCAAGGCTCTTAAGCATCAGGCAGGGCCAAATCCAGCTATAGAAAGACAGAGCCACTGAGATCAGCTTTGGGAATACTCAGCTTAAGAGACTTGCCTCAGCACCCAAGTTTCCACCTCTCTTGGAGAGCAGAACAAAAGATATATTGGGCAATCCCCCTCTTCCCTCAGTGAGGAGGAAGGTATGCACAGCCTTTTCCCCCACATTATTGTACAAACTGGATTTCAGAATAAACAAGCAATTTTATTAACTAGAAAGGGTTAATAAGTGAATAAAAAGATGACCAGAGCAAAGCAAATTACTGAGCAAAATATGTGAGCTCCATTTAAAACACTCAAGAAACAGGCTGTAAAATATAATTTCTCATTTCAAATGTTATTTTGGGTAGGCTGCAAATTATAACATAGTTCTCTTCAGAATGGTCCCCTGTTTCAATCTGGACTCCCCTTTGCCTTCCTTTTGGGTGTTTTTAGCCATCTTTCTTCTTGGTCAGGCAGCTGGGGAGGCAATGGAATAGTGTCCTGTTTGCCTTCCTCCCCAGCCTTAAATACAGTTTACATAAAGTCGGAATCTTTAATTTCCAGTGGAAAAATGTCAGCAGTGACCAAAGTGGGTTTCCGTAACTTGTGGCATCATTAGACTGTGGCACTACAGTGTCAGCACAACATCCCAGGAAGCATATCAGGATAGCGGGAGATTAGTATCTCCAAAGTTTTATTGTCACTAAATGGATCATTCAGGCTGAGTGCTTAAGGTCTGGTGGATGATCCCCCCAAATACACACTAAGTCATAATTGTTACAAATTCAATATTCCTCACTTCTGTTATAGCAATGATACTTGCATAGAAATTGGATAATCACATTCAGTAAATTATACACTTACCAATAATCTCACATCACCTATCTTGCATGAAACATATCTTTGTTATGCCGTATTCATACAACAATTGCTCTATGAAGAATTTGGGGTGCAATATAACAAATTGCATTAGGTCTGCTGGTTAAGATGATCTTAACTGATTTCCCACATCATTGGAGTGGTGAGATTTTCACTTGAGCAACATAAACCATTAACTAACACAGATTTTTTGGGAGAAAACTAATACACAAATGAACAAGAAAACAAGAAGTTGAACTTAGCCAATTCTGAGGAGAATAATTATCTTGGCTTCAGAGAGTAGGTCTGCTCAGCCCGCATCCTATGGTCTTTGTATTTCAGATCAAAATCCATTAGTCAGGGAAGTCCCATTGTGAAGTATGCTTCTTCCTTTTTAATTACCTCCCAGTGAATGTCATACTAATCAGGATTACTGTAGGTAGCAAGTATTACAAGGAAAGGGTGACATTAGACCTTTTCTTCTCTGCTCCTATTAGAACAGTGCTTGTCCATCCCAACAGAGGTCCAAGATCAGGCTGTAAGATTTAGAAACTGGGAGGCAGAGTCATTGGCATGTTCCACCTACGTGATATAAAAAGGCAGCCATAAAAGTGTCTGGTTCAGTGATGTTGACAGTTGTTTGTATTACCTGAATATAAATCTGTCTCTATTAAGAGATGAATTTGTCTATCATATAAATCTGTCTCTCTATTAAGAGATGAATTTGTCTATCATCTGAGCCACTTTTGAGCTAAAAAGCATGGGTTTTTTAGTGCAACAGAAATATTGCCCACAAGTCAGCATCAGACTCAAATCTGAGCAAGATGGTTGCAGATTTCATACAAGAGCTAGAATACAAAAAGCTATAGTTTAGTTAGCTTGCAGAAACAGAACGAGTTGTATCCACGGGTTGACCTGTCTGTGTAGCATATTTCCATGAACACTGGCTTTGTTTACCTATCTTTTTATATAATTTAGTGTATTAATTAAAAAGCGCCCCTTCCCATCTAAAATCAAACCACAATATATGGTTGCCTCTAGAAAATATTTTTTAGACAGCCAATATGGTAATATTGTAATACAATGTATGCATTATCAGATTTATGAAAAGGTATGTGCAATTTATTTGATCAGAAAAATCAAACGATGTTACATAGGAAGTCACATCAAGCTTGTGAAAATGTCAGCTAACAGCCAACAGCACTGGGTTGAGTGGAAACATGGTTTGGAGACATCTAATGAAAAGCATGCTGTGGGAAGTGGCGTAGGTGATTGTCCATAATAACCTGTCTTTTAATTAAGACCAGAATCAATTCCCATACATGGTGCAAAGGGGCACTGTGCAACCTTTCAAACTAGAGAAACAAATTCCAGACCAATTGTGGTAATTAAAAATCTCAGCAATTTCTGCAAGAGTATGGGATTGTTAACCCTGATGTCTTGGCCAAATTCCAATTTAAATAATTCTAATCAGTCTTTCTAAAATATAATATAATACAATTGGATGCAGAACACTTCACAGCTCATGATCCTGTATATTTTTGTTAGTTTTAAGATACCGCAGGACTACTCATTGTTTTAAAAGTAACAGACTAACATGTCTACCCCTCCGATCCTTTCCTATACTTATGGAATGTCAGTGTGCTAATTTCAGGCCTTATCCTTGCCAGCTCTGATTCACGGGGTTAACTTTAGGCATGTAAATAGTACCTTTGGAACCGTTCACGAGACTAAAGTCAGGCACATGAGTAAGAATTCACAGGATTGGGTTCATGTTTGTATATTCCCCCCACACATACCCACAGAAGATCTGATCCCTCCAAGGGTTCTTATGAATGAAACCCATGAGGTCCCCATGAAGTCTACCCCCACAACATTTATCAATACTCCCTATCATGCTTCTCAAAGAAACTCCATGGACAGCAGGGCCAAAAGCCACACTGTGGGCCCCGGAGCAAGGTGCGTGTTGGGGGGTCTGCTCTACACTCCTGGAACGGGCAGGGCCAACAGTGGAAGGGGCAGGGCTAAGGGAAGTCAGCTCTGAGCACCACCCAGACTGCAGCATGCTCCTCCTTCCTACCCCTGCAGCTTCTGGCAGGAATTCCAAGGGAACTGTTGCTGCTGCAGTAGCAGTGACAGCAGCCGGAAACTCCGGGCCCAGGAGCAATTGCCCCTCCCTCCCGTCAGTGGGCCTGTCCCTGGAAGAATAAAAGTGTCTGCAGCTGGTACTCTTTATGGCAGGGGTGGGAAACCTTTTTTGAGTCAGGGGCCGCTGACCCACAGAAAAATCAGTGAGGCCCAGGCTAGTAGACTGTGTGTTCCAGCCCCGTGGGGCGGGCTGGGGGGGGCGTTAAATGGGGGGTAGGAGAGCACCAGCTCAGGCTCCCCAATGCTGAGGGGGAGCCCTGAGCCTCAGGGGCTTGATCCATGTAAGCCTTAGGTTCTTCACCCCTGCTTTATGGGACCAGAATTCTTATTTTGTACAATACCTTTTAGAATCCATTTGAAAGAAAGGCACTATGTATATAAAAGGATTATATATAAAGTCAGACACTCAAGTTTACTTAACCCACAAAAAGAGTAAAAATTTTGTGTGTATAGTACACTTACACATACACACTCATTACAGGAACAAAAATCGGAAGCACTATATCCAAATCAAACTATAGGGGAAAAGAGGCAGAATTATTCCAGGTAGAATTAGGCCATGAAACCTGAGTTAGCAATCCCACACATTCAAAATATATGCATATGCACACTGGTGTGTCTACAGAAACATTAAATAAATCTTCCAATCTTTTGCTAGCAAATCAAAGTACATAATGTTAAATATAAACTCTTGATACTATATAAATGTCTGTACTTCTGCAGTTTAAATATGCAAGTTATTCTTTTATGCGGCCTTTTAGCTTGTACTTACAAAACCCAATAAATGTTAGTTTTTGAAATAGCCCTACTTTTTAATGCACACATGGAGTACATTCATTTATTTTTTGGTTTGTAGACCGAGCCTCTGCTGAATGTTGCAGTGTCTTACTTATATTATGATTTCCATCCTCATTATCATATCAGACTTGGGAGTCTTTTTTAATCATTAAGGAAAGTATTGCAGTTCAGATGGCTATAGTGAGATTTAATAAAGGTAGGAGGTCTTTTGGACAGAATGTCAGACAACACTGGGCCTTATTAGGTGTAGAAAATATATGTGGTTACATTTCTAACATATTCATGAGGGATTCTCAATAACTGTTGCCATATTCGTCACTAATTGTGATTCATTGCTTTAAGAAATTTATTTTTAATTTATTTTTTTTATATCTTCTAGAATTTTTCATTATATGTAGCATGGTAAAAATTCATATTGCCCTGAAGCAAATTTTAGAAAGCCAAAGATTTCAGGAAGGTTCTTCTCATTATGGTGTGCAGAACTGTGGGGGAGGAGAAAATAAAGTTGGCTATCACTGACCTAGCTTAATAATATACTTTCTGCTGATCTGCAATCAGCTAATGTCGGCAGAGGAATACATTTTTGCTGCAGTGTTCTTTATAAACTTAACAGTTTCTTTTCTGCCACAGCAAATGCATCATCCAAACCTGCAAGAAAGCATTGCTCTAGCAAATGCAGTTTCCTTTGCAGAATTAGATAGGCGTCACACTTTTTCACGTGCCACAAGAATGCAATTACATCTAAATTAATTCAGTATTTTTATTAACTAACAATCCAGAAATATTTTTTTCCAATTTTACCAAATTTGAACATCATTACTACTAGGGCTATTGATTAATTGCAGCTAACTCACATAATTAATTTTAAAAAACATTATTAATAAATTGTGATTAATCTCACTGAACTAGAATAGCCTTTGAAAACTAATTCTTTTCTACCTTTTAAATATTTCAACTACAATGTGGAATACAAAGTATACAGTGTTTGCTGTATATTATTTTATTACCATTATTTGCACTGTAAAAAAACCAAAAGAAATAGCATTTTTCAATTCACCACAAACAAGTCCTACCACTCAATGAATTTATTGTGATAGTGTAACTTACAAATGTAGATTTTTTTGTTGCATAACTGCACTGAAACAAAACAATGTAAACCTTTAGGGCTTATAAGTCCACTCAGTCCTATTTCTTATTCAGCCAGTCACTAAGACAAACAAGATTATTTACATTTATGGGAGATGGTGCTGCCCGTTTCTTATTTAAAATATCACTGGAAAGTGTTCACATGGCCTTTTTGTAGTAGATGTTGCAAGTTTTTTATATGCCAGGTATGCTAAACTTTTATATACTCCTTATGCTTTGGCCACCCTTCCAAAGGACCATGTTTATGATGCTCATTAAAATATGCATTAATTAAATTTGAAATTGAACTCCTTGGGGGAGAACTATATGTCTCCTGGTCTGTTTTTCTCATATTCTGCCATATATTTCGTGCTTTAGCAGTCACGGATGATGACCCAGCACATGTTCATTTTCAGAACATTTTCACAGCAGATTTGACAAAAGACAAAGGCGGCACCAATGTGAGATTTCATTACTGGGCAGAACATACCATCAGCATGGTCACATGTCATCTGGAATGGTGGCTGAAGCATGAAGGGACATGTGAATCTTTGGCACATAAATGTCTTACTATACCGGCTACAACAGTGACAGGTGGATGCTCACACGATCAGATATCATTATAAACAAGAAGCAAGCAGCATTTTCTCTTTCAAATTGTAACCCATCGGGTGCGTCTAGACTGGCAAGATTTTGCGCAAAAGTAGCCGCTTTTGCGCAAAAACTTGCCAACTGTCTACACTGGCCGCTTGAATTTGCGCAAGAGCAATGACTTTGTAATGTACAAAATCAGTGCTTCTTGCGCAAATACTTCGATGCTCCCACTCGGGAAAAAGTCCTCTTGCGCAAGTGTAGACAGGGAAGGAATTTTTTGCGTAAGAAAGCCCGATGGCGAAAATGGCCGCTGGAGCTTTCTTGCACAAAATCACGTCTATATTGGCCACAGATGCTTTTGCGCAAAAGCACTTTTTGCGCAAAAGCATCCGTGCCAATCTAGACGCTCTTTTGTGGAAATACTTTTAACAGAAAAACTTTTCCGTTAAAAGTATTTCCACAAAATCATTCCAGTCTAGACGCAGCCATCTTGTTTATCTGAGCTACTGGCTGAAAAAGGAGGACCGAGTGGACTTGTAGGCTAAAAATTTACTTTTGAATGTAGAGTGGCAGTTTTTGGTACATAATTCTATATTTGTAAGTTTAACTTTCATGAAAAATAAATTGTATTTCAGTACTGGTATCAGGTGAATTGAAAAAGACTATTACTTTTGTTTTTTACAATGCAAGTATTTGTATATTTATATTTTTGATCGAAGTGAGCACTGCACACTTTTGTATTCTGAGATGTAATTGAAATCAATATATCTGAAAATGTAGAGAACATCCATAAATATTTAAATAAATGGTATTCTATTATTACTGTTTAGTACCACCTTTAATCATGATAATTTAATTGTGTGATTAATCTTGATTAATTTTTTAATTGCTTGACAGCACTAATTTCTACATTTCCCTCCAGTCACTAGTATTCAAATGGTATTTGTTCAATATGAAATCAGTGGACCATTTTCTGTACTCCCTGTGCTTGCAAAGTTCTCAGTCTAAGAAGTGGAAGTTTTGCCTGAGTAAAGCTGAAGGCATTAGCCTATGGGTAATTTCCCCCCCCCACTGTGGCAGGCTTGCACAAGTCTCTTATTCTCTACTGAACAGCTTTAAGCCCTGATTCAGAAAGATTCCATCACGGACAGAATGTACTGTCAGAAATTATTGTTTTCATGGACAGCTGAGTTCCTTCTGCTCAGACAATCAGATCACCTGGCAGTCTCCCTCCTCTACAAGGCAAGACTTCCACCTCTCCACCAAAAGGTACCTCTGCAACCTCTTTCCCTTTCAACAGCTACTCAGAGTATCTAGAGAGAGAACATAAACAGATAAAATTAACTGTGGAAGTGCGAATGCTGTTCCATGTTTAGAGAAACAGAGAAACTGGAAAAAATAAATTATCTTCCAACTGGCAAACCTATAAAAGAAATTGGTCAGTCTGAGATACCAGCCAGATAGGAGCCCTTATTTAAATATTTTACTGTACTGGGACATAAGCGATATATAGAGCCTCTATACCAAGTAAATGTCACCCTAAAGAAAAAATAATTTTAATGTATAGCTAAGGGTAGTTAGAATGCAGTGTAAATTGCTTCTAATATTGAGGAAGGGTGCTCTGAGTAGACATGTCTCACCACTTCTTTGCTATTTCAAAAAGGTAGAAGGAAAAATCAGTTTGATACTTCAATTTCAGAAGGTATTTGAAATCTCCATTTCAATTATGTTGTTTGGACCCATCTTATTTCTCTAATGTTAACATGTCCCTATTGTCTTTCTTTTTAAAGCAATACTTGTCTGTCAGTTAAAGTTTCACCGGCAGAGGGGAAAAAAAGGATGACACTTGTGATGGGGACATATTTGCTTTCAAGGGAAATGGGACATTTCTTGTTAACTAAAGAGAATACAAAGATTGAGTTAATATAATAGAAAGGTAAAGTGTCATTCTTCATTTTCCCAGAAATGAGTAATACAGTAGACCACCTCCCTGGTCACTATCTTGAACTAAAACAAAAACAAGGAGTCTGGTGGCACTTGAAAGACTAATGAATTTATTAGGATATTAGGGCATAAGCTTTCTTGAGCTATAATTCACTTCATCAGATATTGAAGAAGAAAGAGGACACAGAGAAGGAAGTGTGACATCAGTGCTAATTAAATCAGAGTCCGTGACTCATCTCCAACAGTGATAAGAAGGTGAGAGTACCTGATTGTAAAGCAAGAATCTCTCAATCTGTCTATTTTAATCTTGGTTTAACAACTAGTAGACAAGAACAGGGAAGGGGATACTAAAGGAGATTTTCTTCCTTCCTTTTGTATTTAAAAATATAGGCTCTGATTCAGAAAAACATGCCTATTTAGGAAAAGCATTTAAACATGTGATTAAAGTTATGCAGGTAATTCGGTGTTTTCCTTTGTGCCACACTGGAGTATGAAGAATTTTACTAAAACAAAAACAGTACAAGAATCACTTCTTATAGCACCTTTCACTTAAGGATCTCAAAGCACTCTCAGCATTTTAAACAAGCTTCACAACACTCATGAATTACTTAAGGAAAAATAAAAGTATAAATAACCTCAGTTGGGTTTGGATTTTGGTGCTAAATTAAAAGCAAAGCCTTTATTGATTTCACTGTCACCAACCTTAAAAGAGTTAAAATGCTTTCAGAATGTATCATGAAGCTTGTGTAAATAAACATGTTTGCTGTGAGGACTGTATGTTCAGAATCAAATACAAATAATTGCTATTTGGTGAAGGACATTAGGTGAAAGAAATCTGGCTACTTCTTGCTGAGATGGATGCAAAGAAAAAAAGCACTCCTTGAGAAGCTATATACATCCTATCCCCAGAAGCACAGATTAGCAATTAAGTATATAATGTGTAACTTGAATGCCATTAAAGCCACAAATCTGTTGGTAAGAGCATTCTGTATAGCTCTAAGAATCCCTTGGTAGATATTTCATCTATCTGAGAATGGGCCATCCAACAGGTTACTAAAGAGCTAAGCCTCTCCAAAACATGAGTTCAAAAGTCTTGCAATTTACTTTCTTGAAAAAGTTTTGGACTTAGTGTACAGACTGGAATGGGCTGCATTATGTTGTTCTTACTGATCTTTTCTTCTATAATAAGAGATAATATAGAATGTGACAGCCAATAGGCTTAGCATATTGCTGCTTTCTGTGATACTGGATGACTTGGGAAAACCAAAGTAGGTAATGCCAGCCAGCGTGGGGCTTTCTTCAGTGTTTTCCTCGGACCTAATTTTTTTGTCTGTGTTCTCACTGTGACAAATTGAGATCCCCTTGAGATTGTCACCTGATGTGCTGATCATAACATTCAGCCTCATACCTGCCCTCTGGTGAACCCCACCACCCTGTCTTGCTGGGCCAGAAGCTTTGGTCTCCCCCAGCAAAGGCACAGAATTAGGGTAACAACCCCCCACCAGAGTAATACAGACACTAATAATAGTTCAGCACTAGTCCCAAAGCACAGTACCAAATATGGACCAAAATCCCCACCTTACTCTATATAAGAGAGTTACACAGGGAAAGCTCATACATTTCCCCCTATTTATCAATAAGAGAGAGACAAGCACAGTGGTTGCTCATTGGCTTGATAATACAATTTTGTTTTTTTATTATATATAAAAACGTAGGGTTTAAGGATATAAGTGGTTGCAAGTGGTGGCAGACAGATCAAAGTTAAGTACTAAGCTAAAAAAAAAAAAAAGCCCAATACCACATATCAGCTAAGCCTAATACGCTAAAAGAAAATGTTACAGCACCAGATCATTAAGTTCCTTAAGGATCACTAATGACTTTCACAAGGAGACCTAAAATTAATAGTTTTACACTTTTTATTTCTAACTTCACATACACAAAAGATACATACACACAAATAGAATATGAACAATCAGGGGGATTACAGGCTCTTGAATGATAGCTTACATGCCCTGTTTTGCATAAAGAATATTTGAGTTAGGCATTTTCACATTCACAAACATATTTCCATAAATAGGGTATAGCCTTTATACTAACCTTTTCTTTAACTGAACTTTTGTAGGCTAGCCATGCAGTTGTTTCTCTCCCATATTTTGAAAAGCTATGCTTATAAGAGGTTCTCTTATTCCTTAAGTGAACTCTTGCATGCTTTTCAAACGGGTATCTTCTTTCCTTCTAATGACCCTTAAAATAACTATTGACTGATTTGACACTTGATCTATACAGAAAATAAATGACCCCAGTAAGGTCTGTCTTTTTTCCAGATGCTCTGGCAGGGACACACATGTTTCTTTTCATCTTCTCACTTTGACACAAATTGCTAATGCAGGCATTTTCTCCAGGCTTCAACTAAAATCTGAAACTCAGCTTTCTGCTCAATCTTTGATATCATTACTGAACCCCTCAAACACAGTCTTCATTATAATTTAGAATGTGAAGAGATTTTTCTCATAGATCTGTGGGCCCAAGTTACTTTTCTTCCTTGCTTCTGTAACCATGGGTTAAATTTAAACTTTAAAAACCAGCCTTGATTAAGCGAGTGCCCCCATTTGGCCGAATGCATGTGCCTACACTGCCCTTGGTCTTTCAAAACCTTGCATCTACTTAGCCCTCCAGCTGAGTCACACACTGTGCTATCACAAAGCCCTTCAGGGTACACCTCTAACAGAGGCCCGTCCTGGTGGCCTCTGTAGAGTGTCTCAGTTTGATGCCATTCCCTCAGCTTATTTCCTCACTCTGAATGAGTGTGGTACCTCCAGGGCTTCCCCTCCTGGAGACAACTTCTTTGCCCTTAGCTCAAGGCTTCACCTTCAAGTCCATGAGTCTCTCAACAGTGCTCCACTGTGAGCTGTCCTTGGTTCTGTCTGCCAGCCAGCCACCCCTACCTTCTCCCTTCCAGGTCTGGGCTGCAACTTAGCTGCTGCCAGTCCTGCAAGTTCTTATATAGCCCCTTCTGGCCCCTGATTGGTTGGCTTCCTTCTAGCTACCTGTAGGAATGTTCTATGGCCCTTTTAGCCTTAGGGCCTAGCCCTGACATCTGTTGGGAAACCAATACGGCAGTACACAGACAATCCAGGAAGTTTTTGGAGAATGTTGGGGATAACTTCTTGACACAAGTGCTGAAGGATCCGACGAGGGGCTGTGCGCAGCTTGACCTTCTGCTCACAAACAGGGAGGAACTAATAGGGGAAGTGGAGGTAGGTGACAACCTGGGAAGCAGTGATCATGAGATGGTAGATTTCAGGATCCTGACCAAAGGAAGAAAAGAGAGTAGTAAAATACACACCTTGGACTTCATAAAAGCAGATTTTGACTCCCTCAGAGATCTGATGGGCAGAATCCCCTGGGATGCTAACATGAAGGGTAAAGGAGTCCAGGACAGCTGGCAGTATTTTAAAGAAGCCTTATTGAAGGCACAGAAAGAAACCATCCCAACGCGAAGCAAGAGAGGCAAACATGGTAGGAGACCGGATTGGCTTTCCCAAGGGGGAAATCCTTGTGAACTTAAGCACAAAAAGGAAGCTTACAAAAGTGGAAACTTGGACAAATGACCAGGAGGTTTAAATGTATAGCTCGAGAATGCCGGGGTTATCAGGAAGGCGAAAGCGCAAATGGAATTGCGACTGGCTAAGGATGTGAAGGATAACAAGAAAGGTTTCTACAGGCATGTTAACAAGAAGAAGGTGATCAGAGAGGGTGTGCGGCCCCTACTGGATGAAGGAGGTAACCTAGTGACAGATGATGTGGGAAAGCTGAAGTACTCAATGCTTTCTTTGCCTCTGTATTCACGGACAAGGTCGGCTCCTGGACTTCTGCGCTAAGTGACTCAAGATGGGATGAAGATGGACAGCCCGTGGTGGGTAAAGAACAGGTTAGGAACTATTTAGAAAAGCTAAACGTACACAAATCCATGGGTCTGGACTTAATGCATCCGAGGGTACTGAGGGAGTTGGCAAATGTCATTGAGGAGCCTTTGGCCATTATCTTTGAAAAGTCGTGGAGATCGGGAGAAATCCCAGATGATTGGAAAAAGGCAAATGTAGTGCCCATCTTCAAAAAAGGGAAGAAGGATGATCCAGGAAACTATAGGCCGGTCAGTCTTACCTCGGTTCCTGGAAAAATCATGGAAGGGATCCTTAAGGAATCCATTTTGAGGCACTTGGAAGAGAGGAAAGTGATTAGGAATAGTCAGCATGAATTCACAAAGGGCAAGTCGTGCCTGACCAATCTGATCAGCTTCTATGATGAGGTAACTGGCTCTGTGGACGTGGGAAAGTCAGTGGATGTGATATACCTTGACTTTAGCAAGGCTTTTGATACGGTCTCCCACAATATTCTTGCCAGCATGTTAAGGGAATGCGGATTGGATAAATGGACAGTAAGATGGATAGAAAGATGGCTAGAAGGCCGGGCCCAGCCGGTAGTGATCAACGGCTCGATGTCAGGTTGGCGGTCGGTTTCTAGCGGAGTGCCCCAAGGTTCGGTTCTAGGACCGGTTTTGTTCAATATCTTTATTAATGACCTGGATGAGGGGATGGATTGCACCCTCAGCAAGTTTGCGGATGACACTAAGCTAGGGAGAGGTAGATACGCTTGAGGGCAGAGATAGGGTCCAGAGTGACTTAGACAAATTAGAGGATTGGGCCAAAAGAAATCTGATGATATTCAACAAGGACAAGTGCAGAGTCCTGCACTTGGGACGGAAGAATCCCAAGCACAGTTACAAGCTGGGGACCAACCAATTAAGTAGTAGTTCTGCAGAAAAGGACCTGGGGGTTACAGTGGATGAGAAGCTGGATATGAGTCAACAGTGTGCCCTTGTAGCCAAGAAGGCTAATGGCATATTAGGTTGCATTAAGAGGAGCATTGCCAGCAGATCCAGAGATGTCATTATTCCCTTTATTCGGCTCTGGTGAGGCCACATCTGGAGTATTGTGTCCAGTTCTGGGCCCCCACTACAAAAAGGATGTGGACGCATTGGAGAGGGTCCAGCGGAGGGCAACCAAAATGATTAGGGGCTGGAGCATATGACTTATGAGGAGAGGCTGAGGAGTTGGGTCTGTTTAGTCTGCAGAAGCGAAGAGTGAGGGGGGATTTGATAGCAGCCTTCAACTTCCTGAAGGGAGGTTCCAAAGAGGATGGAGAGAGGCTGTTCTCAGTCGTGACAGATGGCAGAACAAGGAGCAATGGTCTCAAGTTGTGGTGGGAGAGGTCCAGGTTGGATATTAGGAAAAACTATTTCACTCGGAGGGTAGTGAAGCACTGGAATGGGTTACCTAGGGAAGTAGTGGAATCTCCATCCCTGGAGGTGTTTAAGTCTCGGCTTGATCAAGCCCTGGCAGGGTTGATTTAGTTGGGATTGGTCCTGCCTAGAGCAGGGGGCTGGACTTGATGACCTTCTGAGGTCTCTTCCAGCTCTATGGTTCTATGATTCTATGATTCTCTTACAGGGACATAGCTGAGCAGCTCCAGGAGAGCAAATTGTGATTCATAAAGCTGCCCTCCACTTGTTCAGAGGGAATAAACTGCATCATTCCTTCTTATGGAGCAGCTTACTTGCCACTATGTACCTCATCAACTACTCCAGTCAATGAGTGGCAAAGGTGAAACTATGGCTCCTCTCATTCCCTCTGGATTCTCTCTCCACACCCTGGTTTGCAATACAGAGTATCGGGTGATCTTTTCCCCCTTCCTTAGAGTCTGAGTCACAGGAGCAGAGAACTGAAACTTTGCTTCCCCTTACACACCAGTGAGACAGAGGACTGTGACAATCTTGCCCTCTACATTGAATGGAAAAGCACCTCACATACAAAAATATTCCAGTGACAGGCAGGTTACCCAGTTTCTGCCTTAGGGTCGCTCTAACATTATGCATTTCAGGGTTTTGTTTTTGTTTTGTTTTTTCTGTTGTAAAACTGGCACATTTGTAAAATAATCAGTTAAGTTCAAGTGGTTTTGTTTGTTTTGTTTTTCCTTTGTACTATTCCTTTTCTTCCTCGCTTTTGTATCTTGTACGGTACAAGAATCTACTCTGAAACATCGGAAGACTGACTTTTACTGAGATGGGGTAGGGGGTATAGGGAAGAAGATGGCATTCAGATAATGCAGGGATAGGAGCCAATACCAGTTCCTGAAGAGAAGAAAGTCCTGGTTGAAAACTGCACAAGTAAGGGAGAATCATATGTGTTGATAAAGTTTAACTTCATCCTGAGGCTTGGTACTCTGCTGACTGACCTGAGTTTGCAAAATGTCATAACATTTCTGACCTTTCTAGTTGAGGAAGCAGTAGCACCTTTTCTCCTCTCCCCCAATATTTTAAGAATTCTGTTTCCATGCTTGACCAGGGATTCAGAGTTGCAATAAAGGAAACCAACTCATGGCAAAAGCTGTTAAACTTCAAAATGTTAGGGTTGAGATCCTCCTCACTCTACACAGGTTAAATAAAGAGGAACTAGGAGGAGATATATGTGGAAATTGTTGTGAATGTAATTTATTATATTGGTGTGGAAATAATGAATTTATTATACTAAAGTTAATAAGGTTCAACTCCTGTATAATTTAAATAATATATGAACTAAAGAAATATAACTAACAACAAAATAAAAAGGTTTTCACACAAACATTGGGTTCATCTTTTGGATGAAGCTTTGAGCATGTCAGGGAGAGGAAGGAAGTGTTATATTCTTCTTCTGTTTCACATCTCCCAACAAATTCCAGGGGCTTCAGACATTCAGAACATTGTTTTATTGTCCCAAATTAAACTTCAGAGCAGCAAAGTCGTGAAAATTGAAGTCAATGAAGCTACATCAATTTTAGTTTGAGCCTCAGGATGAAGAAAATGTGTAGATTTGGGGCCTTTTGTGGCTGATGTTCAGGCCTACACTGTCCCTCTGATTCAGTCCTAACCATCTTATTAGGAAACAAAATTTGGATCAGGTGAGACAGACTTTCCATGTTTGCTCTGAGCCATGCCACACAAGGAGGGAGTTGCACCTTAGCAGGTTAAAGCAGCTTCCTACGAAACAGAAAATCCTCGGCTCAAATATGAGCCATCGCTGGAGCAGGGTTAAGCAGTGGAACAATGTATGCATGGCTTGTGGTGGAGTCTGACCATTTTAAAAACAAGATAGACTGGTTTTTCTAAAAGATCTGCTCTAGGATTTACTTTGGGGACATTCTATGTCCTATGTTATACAGGTCAGCTCAGATGGCCAGTGGTCCTCTCTAGTCTTGGAATCTACAAACAGTTCTCTCACACACATTTATCTGACCCCAATAAATGTAATATTTAAATGGAATATTTAAGCTTTAAATTTCCCCCTTATACTCTGGCTGTGCTAATAGAGAGACTGCTGGTTTCCAGACATTCATTGAGACAGGTATTTATCTGGAATTGGAATCTATTTTTGTAAAGCCCTGTTTAAATGTTAATTAATACACATTTTGAGGGTATAACGGATGAGCCAGAAGTATACATAGTGTTATATACGAGCAAACATTTTGTTCCTGTTTTTGACTTTTCACATTTTTTTAATATTAGTTTCTCCAGAATTCATTTGTCCAAAAGTTATAATTTTTTTTCAATGATTTGCTCTTTCTTCAGGCAATTCTGACTTATCACTAGATACCCCCGTATCTTAACATAATTTTCCCTTAAGCATTATTTACATCAGTATTGCACAAAAGGAGATTGCTTATAGACCCTCCCCACTTCCATTCCAAACAATATATCATAAGCACTGAGAAAAAAATTCTAGCTTAACACTTCTGACAGAACCCAGTGAAACAATTCTATAGGCAGCACTAGTCTGACAGAAATACTGTAGCAGCTACACCCATCTTTAGTATATGATGGCAAAATGCATGTTATTCCTGTTTAAATGCCCCTGTTTTGAATACATGAGGTAGTCACCGGTCCTGACTTTGTGAGTGCTGTATACTCAGGGATGCCAATGGAAGTGGAGAGTGCTCAGTGGTGACAGAACTGTGCCCATGTTCCTGTGATATCATGGGGGATAGTGCTTCTACATACTAGTAAATCCAATGCTCACCATTTGCCTACGTCTCACATGTTGACTTCACATGTAGACTGGCATTCCATGTTCTACGAGAAATATCAGCAATGTTACTGATAAACACAATGGTCTGTTGTTCATTGGAATGATTAATTTCTTTCCGGTCAACTGCATTGTTGGTAGGATAATACAAAATCGTGTAGTCAGTCAGTAGCTTCCTTCCCGGTTCAATTTGTATATGACTGTTTACACAATCAGTTTCGAAGAAGGCCAAAATTGGCTAACCTGGGGGCGATTTTTTTCAATAGTGCCTAAATGACTTAGGCTCCTAAATCAATATGTACAGTGCTGAACACCTACTATTCCCCAGTGACATTAATGGAATTGGATGGTGCTCAATGCTCCTGAAACTCGGGCCATTTTAGGAGATTCTCTCAAGGCACTATAGGCTTGAAAAATGTTAAATTTCACACACATCTAAAGCTTATCTAAAGCCTATTTTGGATGGCAACTCCCATTCCAACAGTGATTACTTATTTGCACATGTAACAAATCCATTGTCTGCCTGAATTAAGATTTTTTTTTAGCCAGGTAAAACTGTACAAATCTGACCCATAAAAGTTCACCCAGATCAGTTATTACATAGTAGTTCTAATACCTGATTTTAACTTGGGGGCAGGGATACATGTTAATGAGATATCTGGTTGGACTTTGTTTTCATGTGTGAGGTCAGCAAATCTATACATCAACATATAAACTGACATAGCACAAATTGAGAAACTGTTAAAATATTCCTTCAATTAGAAGTCTCAGCACATGCTGGGGTATGAAACTTTTGATCCATTTCATATATAAGAAGTGATTAAATGTTTGTGTTCAGAGAAATTGCAATGAATATGTGCAACACAGAGTTATCTGTGGGAAGAGTCTTTAATATAAAAGATTAAACACCGTCCAGGCTAAGAAAAAATCCTGTTGGAATATGTTGTACGATTGGAAACTTATGTTCAAATATACACAGCAGCATGCAAAATGAAAAAAGGCAAGGATGGATCTATTTAATAATAAACTGTCAGGCTGTGTCTAGACTGGCTACTTTTTCCGCAAAAGCACCTGCTTTTGCGCAAAAACTTGCCAGCTGTCTACACTGGCCGCTTGATTTTCCGCAAAAGCACTGACTTCCTACTGTAAGAAATCAGTGCTTTTTCCGGAAAAGCTTTGACGCTCCCGTTCGGGCAAAAGTCCTTTTTGCGAAAAACTGTTGCACAAAAGGGCCAGTGTAGACAGCTAGGTAAGACTTTTGCGCAAAAGCAGGCTAAACAGAAAAAAGCGGTTTGGACGCTGGGAGACCCCGTAGGAGCCCCGGACTTCCTGGTAACCCGAGCTCTTAAAGTAGCCGCAGGCTGCTGAGCACACGTGGCAGGAGCGTGCCTCAGACCTCTTGCCTGAGGTCTGCCACGGTGCCCCTGCCGTGCCCAGCAGCCACATCGCAGCCAGCATGGCAGCTCGGCGCCAGCCACCTGCACCCCAGCGCAGGAGGCCCCAGGGCCGGAAAGAAGGGCCCCATCGTGGTCCTCGGGGAGCTGGAGACCCTCCTGGACTTGTGGCAGGAGGAGGAGGGCCTCCACAAGACCCACTCGTGCAATGCCGACATCTTCGGCCGCATGGCACAGGCGCTAGCCCAGCAAGGCCATCCAGCCCGGACCTCGAACAAGTCCGGCGAAAGTCAAGAGCTGCGCCTGGGCTATGTGCGGGCCAGCGAGGCCAGGGGCAGGAGCAGACACCTGCCCCCATTACGACCGGCTTCACGCCATCCTGGGCCAGCCAGCCCCGCAAGCCCCAGACGTGCCCATGGACAGCAGCGTGCGGCCCCCCGTCACCAGGGCCACCGAGGCGGGGGAAGAAGACGACAGCACTGAATCGGAGGATAAGGCCAACATTGCCACCCAGCAGGCCCCCTCCAGCAGCCCCGACGTCTCTTGCGCATCCTCCGAGGCCAGGGAAGGATCCGCCGGTGAGTCTTGCACTTTGCACTCACAAGGGCAGGGGGTGGGGGGGGTAGCCAGGCGCCCGGAGTGGGAAGGGGGAGAGCATGTCACTCAGGCCACGTGAGCTGCACGCTGTGTAGCATTAGGCAGCAAGCAGCACGTGCAACCACGTGCAGCCTGGTGACCGAGCAGCACGTGGCCGCAGCAGGCAGCTGCAGGGCACGCCTGGGACCGTGCTGCTCACACACATCCGGCGGGACCAGGGGGAAGGGTGGATGCCGGCTGGAACGAGCCAGGGCCCCAGGGACTCAGGCCGGAACCCGCACCTCCGCAAGGGTGCAGCACGCAGAATGGCACACTGTCCCATGCCTGGCTGTGAGGCACAGCCAGCGGCTCCTGGGTAAACCGCAGCATCACAGCCCTGTGAACGTGGCCCCCACTGAGCCCCTCACCTGCTCCCGGTGCCTTGGCTGGCTCCCCGAGGGAAGTCCCCACTGCAGCCACACATGTCCCTGGGCTACGTGTGTGAGGGATAGTGGGAGGGAGAAGGGGGGGAACCCTCGGGCCGCCCTTAGGGCCGCCTGAGTTTTGCTGCAAGGATGGGACACCCCCCCCCAGTCACTCTCCTGGTTCCGTCCAGGAGATATCCCACGCGATGGGGATCTGAGAGCCCAGACCACCTCTGCCAGATGTGCTCCCAGGCACTGTGTGGGGATGCATCTCGCTCCCTGTCAAACACCAGCGATTAGCCCAAAGCCTCACAGCCTCCACCAGCAGGGAGTTCCACAGGTAAATGCAACACAAGCTCCCTCCCACCCTCCACGGGGCCAGGACACAGACCGGTGGTTACAATACATGAAGGAGGACCCTACTCCAGGGGCGGTCCTCCTTGCAAACATACAACACGGGGGGCAGAGGGGGAACCGAGTGGGCCCAAGCCACACTACTGTGGTGTCACCTGGGCTCAGGGGTGCGGTAGAGAGCATGAGGTGTGGGGACAGTGGCCGGCCTGCCTGACTGACCCATCCTTTCTTCTCTTCCCTGCAGTGGGACCAAGCACAAGCCGGGGACCCTCCAGTCCGGCAGCAGAGGCACCCCCAGCTGCCCAACCACGCAGGCACAGGCTCTGCCACCGGGACCAGCTCCTTCGCCGGCATGTGCAGGCCGTCGAGCGAATCGAGGCATCGATCCGCCAACGCGTCCAGGGGGACCTGCAGTGGTGCCAGGAGGCCTGGGCTGCCTTCCAGGCCCAGTGCACACAGATGGCTGACTCCATCGCCACCCTCACTGCCCACATAGCCCATGCCATTCACTATGGCATGGCCTTACCCCATGCCCCGCCACCCCTCCTGCCCCTGCAATGCCCCCTCCTGCAATGCCTCCTCCTGCAATGCCTCCTCCTGCCGCCCCTGCAATGCCCCCTCCTGCCGCCCCTGAAATAGCCCTCCTGCCCAACTCCCCGTGCAGCCTGCCCCGATGCGGCCTGCCCTGCATGTCTAGGTCCGCCCCCGCAGGACCGCTCGCAGGGGCCACCCCTCCCAGTTGAAGGTCTCCTCCCCCTCCCAGTTGAAGGTCTCCTCCCCCTCCCAGTTGAAGGTCTCCTCCCCCTCTCCCCCTTGTAAATAAAAACATACAAGTTTTTCAGTTGCAAACAAAACTGTGTTGGTTATTGTGTTACTCGAGGTAACTGTAATAAATGATTTGGGATGCCAATTAGCCAACTAAATTTAAGAGGATTACAAAATGCGGACACCAAATTCTGTATCTATCACCGGTCGTTCCTTTAAGTGGTCATTGGTTTGTGGTGCATAAATAAATACTGACACTTTTAAGTAAAATTTAAACCACAACTATATTAACATAGATAACAAACAAGCAAGAAAGGTTAAAAGACGCACACAAAAGAATATGTACATAGTCTAGACGCAGGGACGATTGTAGTGTTGCTGGCAACCTCAATCCTTTGGTCCTTCCAGGCCTCGGGAGAGGAACAGCCAGGAGATCCCTCGAAGACGACTGGAATCGGGCACGCTGACTCGAGCCTTCCGCACGAACCATGAATCCTCTTCCTGTTCTTCAGGACAGCTCGGACAGGCGATGGTGGCCTAAACCCTAGCCTAAACTAAAAAGAAAAACCCTAGCTACGTCCGACGCACCCGATGAACATTCACAATGACGGCCGATGTGCTTGGAACCGACGCTTTACAATTGGGGGGAGGTAAGGGGAGGGGAGGAGGAAGGGTAGGGGATGGGAGGGAGTCGTATGGGGAGACCGAGGCGACCCTACTGTGGGGCTTGTGCGAACATGTCCGTCAGGGCCTCTTGGATGCGCACCCTGTGCAAACGTCTGTGCCTCGGCTGCCATCCATGCAGGGAGGAAGGCCTCCCCACTCCGCTCCACAATGTTGTGGAGCACGCAGCATGCGGCCAGTACTTCCTTTGCATTCCGCTCACCCATCTCGAGACGGGTGAGCAAACAACAGAAGCGGGCTTTTAAGCGGCCAAAGGCGAGCTCCACCTGATTTCGGGCCCAGTTGAGGCGGTCGTTGAACCGGGCCCGGTTCTGGTCCAGCCACCCCGTGTAGGGCCGCATTAGCCAGGGCTGCAGGGGGTAGGCCGCGTCCCCGACGACGCAGATGGGCATAGGCACATCCCCGACAGTCAACTCCCGCCGGGGGAAGTAGATGCCCACCTCCAGCCTGCGAAACAGTCCGGAGTTGCGGAGGATGCGGGCGTCGTGTGCCCTGCCGACCAGCCCGCAGACGCTCCAGGAAGCGGCCCCGTGGTCCACGAGGGCCTGGAGAACAATCGAGCAGTACCCTTCCTGTTTGTGAAATGGGCTGCTCGATGCCCGGGCCCGGACGGGATGTGGGTTGCATCCAGGGCTCCCTGCAGTTGGGGAACCCGAGGGCAGCGAAGCCTGCCAGCGTAGCGTCCATGTCGCGCAGGCGGATCACTCTCGGTAGCAGGACATCATTGATGGCGTGGACGACCTGCAGAAGGGTGCAGAGAAACACAAGGGAACACATCACATAAGGCAGGTGAGTGTGCGCTCCTTGGGCCCCGTGATTCCTCTGTCCTCACGCACACGCACACGCACACGCACACGCACACGCACACACACACACACCAGGGCCCCGTCGCCCCACGCCCCCACCAGCAGGCCTGTGCAAGGGAGGGACGGCCCAAACCCCTGGGTAACCCAGCGTGGAGTCTTGGCTGCCCCTGGGCATGGAGCGCAGCACCCTCCCCCTACCCCACTCCCCACGGGACTTAACTCCATGACGATCACACCGACGGTGGATCTTCCCACCCCGAATTGCTGTGCCACCGATCGGTAGCTGTCCGGGGTGGCCAGCTTCCAAAGCGCGATGGCGACCCTCTTGTTCACGGGGATGGGTGCATGCAGCCGGGTGGTGGCTCTCTGGAGCGCGGGGGTGAGCCAGGCACACAGCTCCAGGAACGTCTGCTTTCGCATGAGGAAATTCCGGAGCCATTGCTGGTCACCCCATTGCCCAAGGACCAGCCGCTCCCATCAGTCTGTACTGGTGTCCAGTCTCCAGAGTGGCCTCTCCACGGTGGGGTGGGGATGCCACAGGGATCCAGGGCCTCCCTGGTGAGGGAGTCCAAGGCGATATACGCCTCCTGGTCCTGGAACACGAGGGCACCAGCCTGGAGCACCAGCTGCAGGCACTCCGAAAATGGCCGACAGGGGCCAGAGCAGGCACATGGCCACCCGTGGCTCCACGGCAGACAGAGCAAGGCACAAGAAACCAAAACCAGGAAAAAGCACTAGGGGGCAAAAGGCAGTGGTGTCCAAAAGGCAGAGGGCAACCACCAAACCTGCTATGGCTGTCAGTCCCTGCAAGAGGTCCTAACGCACAAAGCAGGAGACAAACGGCTGTCCGGCGAGACCCCTTTAAGCACGTGTCTGAACGGAGCTCCAGCCCCACCCGGAAAGGGCTGGTGCCCTTTGCCCTCTTCAAAATTGTTCCGGCTTTCTGCTTTGGCAAAAGCGCGCCGCCAATCTAGAAGCGCTTTGCAAAAGCGCATCGTTCTAACGATAACTCCGGGACCAATCTAGACGCTTATGAAATACTTTTCACAGAAAACCTTTTCCGTTAAAAGTATTTCCGGAAAATCATGCCAGTCTAGACGTAGCCTCAATGTATACACACACTATTTATTCATATTTGTCCGTTTGTAAACTGAAGTAAGAACTGAAGGTAGAAAACAGCTAATTCTTTTACTTATTAGATGGACTGATTGGTTTGCTTTGTAATCACAGTGGAATCCAACAGATTAAACCCAAATTGCACACTAGTAATTATCTAAAGATTCCTCTTTATCAGAGTATGTAAATCTGTCCTCTTTCATTAGTCACACTAATTTTCAACACCGTCATTCTCTAATATTTTGTAGGCTCTTGAGTAAATATAGTCAATACTCAGAAATATATTATTAGGTGTGGAAAGGTAAGAAATATGTGCAAACAGATTAAAAGGCATCTGTTCAGCATCTGTTAAAGCAAGCAATATTTACAGAACACAAGTGTGAATGGGATTGTTGATTTATTAATTAAAATAACTGTTCTTCAATTACAAAGGCATTCAAATCTTCTTGGAAAAACATGAACACCTGAGTAGAAAGTGAACAATTTAAAGTACACTGTGCATATTTTAAAACACATTTTTAGAAAACTTTTCCTTTGATATTGCTTCTCCTCCAAATGAAAATCATCTAATAGCAATCTATTTGCCTTAATTTGTGGAATTATACCCTTGTACTTCCACAGACTTCCAGGAAGACAAAAGTTCATCTTGTTTGGATTAAAGGATCTATAAATAACATGGATAGCTAAGCCACAGAAAAGTATTTCAATAAAGAAATTCTGCTTCTTTCACTTCATGTGCCTGAGACTGGTTAATATGTTGAGATTTTTAATTTGTTATTCTATTAGAGATGACAATTAATGTTTATTATAATGACAATAACCTTGAAGTCAAGTGCTAATAAGGATAATATATTTTCACATTAAAGTGCCTTTCATTCAAAACATTGCAAATTATAAAATATACTTTACCCACCATGGAAATGTAGCAGATTCTAAGTGGCATACAGCAAAACACCACAACAGATCAGGATAAAAACCGAAGACTAAGTTGGCCATTTAAAAACTACAGGGGGAATTTCAGGTAGGCAAAACTTAATTGCCAAACTGGGGATTAGCCAGGAGACCAGGACTCAGTCCTCTTCTTTAATGTTCCATTGAATATTTAATAACCACATAAGGTAAAAAATCTCATCTGATAAACAGACCTCCAAGAACACCAGACAAACAGCACTAACATCACATAGAGACAGGCCAAATTTAGGCTGCTAGGAAAGAGACTGAAATCCAGGACTTCTATGGTGGCATTCTCGGAAATGCTTCCAGTTCCACGCGCAGGGCCAGGTAGGCAGGCAGAGATTCAGAATCTTAATGCGTGGATGAGACGATGGTGTAGGGAAGAGGGGTTTGGATTTATTAGGAACTGGGGACACTTTGGGAGAGGGGGAGCCTATACAGGAAGGATGGGCTCCACCTAAACCAGGGTGGAACCAGACTGCTGGCACTAAACATTAAAAGGCTGTAGAGCAGTTTTTAAACTGAGAGATGGGGAAAGCCGATTGGTGTGGAGATGCACGAAATCGGAGGGAGACTTCTCTTAGAGGAGAATCCATTGATAGAGATTCTCTAAGCTGTAGTCAGAAAGAGAGGAGGGGAGAGGGCAAACCATGGGCCAGAGCAGACAAACAACCGTACAAAGGAATCCAATGCATCAGAGAAGGGCAGACAAATAAGCAGTGGCAAATTTTAAAGTGCTTCTACACAAATGCTAGGAGTCTGACTAATAAGATGGGTGAACTAGAGTACCTAGTATTAAATGAGGAGATTGACATAATAGGCATCACTGAAACCTGGTGGAATGAGGAAAATCTGTGGACACAATCATACCGGGATATAAAATATATCAAAGGATAGAGCAGGCCGGGTGGGTGGCGGAGTGGCACTGTATGTGAAAGATAATGTAGAATCAAATGAAATAAAAATATTAAATGAATCAACATGTTCAATAGAATCGCTATGGATAGTAATTCCATGCTCCAAAAATAAGAAATTAGCAGTAGGGATATATTACACCACCTGACCAGGACAGGGATACTGACGTTGAAATGCTGAGGAGATTAGAGAGGCTACCAAAACAAAGAACTCTATAATAATGGGTGATTTTAATTACCCCCATATTGACTGATACATGTCACCTCAGGAAGAGAAGCGGAGATAAAATTTCTCAATGTCTTAAATGACTGCTTCTTGGAGCAGCTGGTGCAGGAACCCACAAGGAGAGGCAATTTCGAGGAGCGCAGGATCAGGTCCAGGAAATAACCGTTACAGGACCGTTTGGGAATAGTGACCATAATATAATAACATTCAACATTCCTGTGGTGGGAAGAATCACCTCAGCAGACCAGCACCCTGGCATTTAATTTCAAAAAGGGAATTACACAAAAATGAGGAGGTTAGTTAAACAGAAATTAAAAGGCACAGTGACTAGAGCCAAATCCCTGCAAGCTGCATGGAAACTTTTAAAGACACCATAATAGAGGCCCAACTTAAATGTATACCCCAAATTAAAAACATAGCAAGAGACCTAAAAAGAGTCACTGTGGCTTATCCACCATGTAAAAGAAGCAGTGAGGGACAAAAGGCATCTTTTAAGAAGTGGAAGTCCAATCCTAGTGAGATAAATAGAAAGGAACATAAACACTGTCAAATCAAGTGTAAAATGTAATAAGAAAAGCAAAAAGATTTTGAGGAACAGCTAGCCAAAAACTCAAAAAGAAATAACAAAATGTTTTTAAGTACATTAGAAGCAGGAAGCCTGCTAAAAACCTGTGGGTCCCTAGACGATCGAACTATAAAAGGCGCAATCAAGGATGATAAAGCCATTGGAGAAACTAAATGATTTCTTTGCTTCAGTCTTCACGGCTGAGGACGTTGGGGAGATTCCCAAATCTGCACCATCCTTTGTGGGTGATGAATCTGAGGAACTGTCCCGGATTGAAGTGTCATTAGAGGAGGTTTTGGAACAAATAGAAAACTTAATGTTAACAAATCTCCGACTGGACGGCATTCATCCAAGGGTTCTAAAAGAACTCAAATGGGAAATTGCTGAACTATTATCTGTGGTTTGTAACCTATCCCTTAAATCGGCTTCCGTACCTAATGACTGGAAGGTAGCCAACGTGACACCAATATTTAAAAAGGGCTCTAGAGGCGATCCGGCAATTACAGACCGGTAAGTCTAACTTCAGTACCTGGCAAATTAGTCGAAACAATAGTAAAGAATAAAATTGTGAAGCATGTAGAAGAACATAATTTGTTGGACAAAAGTCAACATGGTTTCTGTAAAGGGAAATCCTGTCTTACTAATCTATTAGAGTTCTTTGAAGGGGTTAACAAACATGCGGACAAGGGGGATCCAGTAGATATAGTATACTTAGATTTCCAGAAAGCCTTTGACAAGGTCCCTCACCAAAGGCTCTTGTGTAAATTACATGGCCATGGGATAAGAGGGAAGGTCCTTTCTTGGATTGAGAACTGGTTAAAAGACAGGAAACAAAGGGTAGGAATAAATGGTAAATTTTCAGAATGGAGAGGGGTAACTAGTGGTGTCCCCAAGGGTCAGTCCTAGGACCAATCCTGTTCAACTTATTCATAAATGATCTGGAGAAAGGGGTAAGCAGTGAGGTGGTAAAGTTTATGGATGATACCAAACTGTTTAGGATAGTCAAGACAGAAGCAGACTGTAAGGGACTCCAAGAAGATCTCACCAAACTGAGTGATTGGGCAACAAAATGGCAAATGAAATTTAATGTGGATAAGTGTAAAGTAATGCACATCGGGAAAAATAACCCCAACTATACGACAGTATGATGGGGGCTAATTTGGCTACGATAAATCAGGAAAGAGATCTTGGAGTTATCGTGGACAGTTCTCTGAAAACTTCCACACAGTGTGCAGCAGCGGTCAAAAAGGCAAATAGGATGCTAGGTATTATTAAGAAAGGGATAGAAAATAAGACCCAGAATATCTTACTGCCCCTGTATAAAACTATGGTACGCCCACATCTTGAATACTGTGTACAGATGTGGTCTCTCACCTCAAAAAGATATTTTGGCCTTGGAAAGGGTTCAGAAAAGGGCAACTAAAATGATTAGGGGTTTGGAACGGGTCCCATATGAGGAGAGGTAAAGCGACTGGGACTTTTCAGTTTAGAAAAGAGGAGACTGAGGGGGATATGATAGAGGTGTATAAAATCATGAGTGGTGTGGAGAGGGCCGATAAAGAAAAGTTATTTATTAGTTCCTAAATAGAAGAACTAGAGGACACCAAATGAAATTAATGGGTAGCAGGTTTAAAACTAATAAAAGAAAGTTCTTCTTCACACAGCGTGTAGTCAGCATGTGGAACTCCTTGCCAGAGGAGGCTGTGAAGGCTAGGAATATAACAGAGTTTAAAGAGAAGCTAGATAATTTCATGGAGGTTAGGTCCATAAAAGGCTATTAGCCAGGGGATAAATGGTGTCCTTGGCCTCTGTTTGACAGAGGCTGGAGAGGGATGGCAGGAGACAAATCGCTTGATCATTGTCTTTGGTCCACCCCCTCTGGGGCACCTGGTGCTGGCCACTGTCGGCAGACAGGATACTGGGCTAGATGGACCTTTGGTCTGACCCGGTACGGCCGTTCTTATGTTATGTTCTTATGTACTGAAAGAGTGAGTGCTACCTACTGAATCAGCCTCTTGGCCTCCACTACTGAGGTTTTCCTCTGAAGTCTCCCACTGACACAAAGACACATTCTACTTAGTTCCATACTTAAGATATCTCAAAATAAGACTATGCACACTCTATACTTTGCTCAAGCTAGAGCTAATTGCAATAGAATTCAAAATATTCTCAAACTTTGCTTAGCTAGCAAAATTCATAGTATGAATATTTACCTTCAGAATCTGTAGCAAATTTCCATAGTATGAAGTCAGGCACAGAGTACACTGATGTAGGTAGGCGTATTGGTTTTCATTTATTTGTGTAGCAAATTTATAGTACATGGTCACTTTGTAGGTAGGGATTATACAGTTGCAGTGTCAGGTAGGGATTTTCCCATGCCCTTTCCAATAGGAAGGATTGCATAAGTGATGCATAATTGAGATTTCATGTTTTCCTCTGAAACATTTTTCAGTGACTACTCTGTAGAAGATTGACTCTTAAACTCTAATTTGAGACAACATGTAAGCATGTGCTTGATAAACCCATTGTGTCTCTTCCTTTCCCAGATTCTTTTAGTTCCTGAAAGATCTTTCCTACTCTATTTCCTTTCCTATTCATAATCCTATTCCATTTTGCTCTTCCATGATTGGATAATTTTGGTCTAATACATTTAAAGGATAAGTGCCATAGTTTTAAAAATCAGTATCATAGGATATGCTAATACATTGTATTCATATTGCACATATGTCTGATTCAGGAAAAAATACCTAGGTTCATACCACCATATTTCGAAATACAAAACAAACATAAAAATAACAAAACAAGAACCAAACCATAATAAACCCTGAGAAAAAAAATCAACCATATTAGAGCCTTGCAGTTAGGCATGGCAGGTAAGTATTTCTTTCACTTCAAAGACTCCAGTAAATCAAAACAATGGGGCCGATGGCATGGTATAATTGTCTCTGATATGCTGCAGTGAGTATTATTTATGGTTGTTTATAAAATATGCTGTCAGCATGGCAGGCTGCCTAAGACCTTAGCACTATTTATGGATTTGCCTGCCTTCAGATGGCCTTTAGTGTACCAAATTAAAAAATAAAATAAAACTTCCAACTCCATGCTCTTTAAACAAGCACATTTTCAGAAAACAAGTATGGTTGCACTCTGTATCTATCCCTTACATTTAAACTAGTCCCAGAACCATCATTTATTATGAGAATTGTTTGCAATTTATGTACAATTCTTCACCGTGCCCTCCTGACACAAGGTAAAAGGCTGTACTGATTTATACCATATGCAGTTCCTCCTAGGGAACCGCAGAAGGGCTGTGATGGATGTAAGTCAGCAATAAATCTGGCCAGAAGATTGGGATTGTCAAAGATGCCTAAAGGAATTAGATACCCAGCTCCTATTCAAGACAGCGAGTGTCTCACTGAATAGGAGCTGCATGCCTAATTCCCTTAGGCTTTCTAAAATCCCAGCCTAAATGTCTTATTCACAGGGGGGGCGGGTTTCCTGTGTTTTTCTCTACAGGATAGTAACTCCCCTGTTTTTCAAACATTACTTTTATTTATTTATAATACATTTTAGGCATTTCAAAAGGCTTCAGATTTCACTCTCTTTTCAAGACGGCTTTAAGCAAATTGGAGCTTTCAAGATGATTAAATACCAGCCAAACACTGCTTTTTACCTATTCTCTTCCCTCAGAAATTTTAATTTGGTAGCTGAACTTAGATAGAAAAAAAGGATGCAAGATAGATGGAGCTGTTTGATTTGTAACACAACATCTGAAGTTCTGAGAAGCACTGATCAGAGGAGACAGATTTGAAACATACATTGTAGATTTTCTTAAATGTTGTGACCCACAAGAAATTGTAGTAACTGTCGCTTCTTGAATCAAATTCTGAAGAGATATAAAATAAGCAGACTCATTTGTTTCATAAATCCTTTCTTATGTACTTTCGTTGTTTCCAGGTATCAGGCATTCTCTAATTAGATGTAATTTGTCAAGAACAAAATACCAGTAAATAAAAAAGCAAGCAAAGAGGTTATTTTACTTTTAATATTCGCAGCATATTTTAAAGAGATAAAAACTTACTGCAGCTTCTATCGGCAATTATTCAAAGACCACATGGAATATATCCAACCTTAAAACAAAAGAGAGCATTTAATTCTTTCATCTTAAAAAAAGTTACTCTCTTGTAGAAATAGAGTATGGGCTAATATTCACATTCATATGATAGTCAGACTTTGGTAATGGCAATTCATGACAAGGAAACAAAGAAATCTTCTGTGGCTTGGGTGTAAGCACCCTGAAGGTGCAGAATAGCAAACTAGTTTCTCTGAGCCACCTCGCTGAGGATAGTTGATAGGGAGATGATTCAGAACCTCATGCGTCTGATGTATTTGTTGAGGTTCTGGAGGTAGATTTTGGGAACCACAGAGTACCAAGAACAGAAGCCCTGAACCCTGATCCCAGTCTTCCAGTTGAACTTCCTCCACTCCTTATAGGGCCAATAAAGAGCAGACCTGTCTGAGGAGCAATATGTCACGCAAGGGGTCCCTGAATAGGAATGGAGGGATGGTGGAGGAAAGGAAGAGTGGAGTTGAACTGGATGGAATAGCTCAGCCTCAAACATCGTTAAAGCTAGCTGGCTACTCCCTGAATGGAGCTGGGGTAAAGGAATTGATGGCTGCTCCACACCAAAGTCAAAATGGATGCTTGGAGAACACCAGGGAAGCCCTGTCAACTGACTAAACCCTGAACCAAAATGCCTCCTCCCAGGGGATCCAGGCCCTTTCTGAAGTAATCCTGCAGTGTTCAGAGAAGCAAAGACTGTCAAAGGTGAACTGCAGATGTTATCGTTGCTGCTGCTGGGCACCAAAGTGATGCCTGTGCATTGCTGGCATATACCCCCACAAGGAACATACAGGCACTCTAGAATCCTCGAAGAAGTGCAGGGTCTCATCAGTCTTGTTTGAAAACAACACCCAGCTATGAAGGACAAATCCTCTGTGGCCTGCTGCATGTTGAAAGCAGTACTCAAATTTTGCAGCCAGAATACACTTCTCACGGTGATAACTCAAGCCAACATGTTCGAAACATCCAGCATGGACATGCACTAAATGGCCTTCATTGATAATTCCAGAAATTCCTCTCTGGAGGGTTCAGGCAGCTCATCTGCAAGTTTAAACATAGCTACCCGGTTTACAAAGTCATACTTGAACAAAAATGCCTGCTTGTTAGTAATTCACATTGGTAGGGATGAGGAGGTGTAAATCTTCCTGTCCCCTTTTAAAGTCCTTCTCCTTGGAGCGAACTTAAACCTGCTTTGTCAGGCTCTACCATTCACCGTGATTACAAGTAGAGAATCTGGAGCCAGGTACGAAGAAAAGATCTCAAATCCCTGCGCCAGGATGAAACAGTGTTTCTCCATATGCTTTGCAGCAGGTAGTACTGAAGCTGACATATTCATGAGGAGGTGAACTTTCCCGGGAGTAAATGGCTGCAGGATTTCCACTAATGTATAGGCATGTTTCTGCAGGAATTCTGCCACAAGTCCCAAGGAAGCAGCCACATGAAGCAAAAAGTCATACTAAACCTTGAAATCCTCTGATATTGAAGCAGTGCAATACTTGCACACTGCTGAATCATCTGTGGACGAAGAAGGGGAAGTTAACTGAGCCACGGCTGGCTTCCATTCCTAGAGGGACAGCTCTATAGACTCCACACAGGAGTTTGTAGTGCCTGCCACCAATCTGCCTGGCGAGCTTCCCTTAGAGTGTCTTGAGGAGTGCAATCTCCACAATCAAGTAGCAACACATGGATTTCATGAAGGCCTTGGATAAGAAAAGGGTATTGTTGGCAATGGGTGCCAAACCAGGGACCTCCCTCCTGACTATGAATGGAAGGCTGATCCTGGTACACACAGTGCTCCGTAAATAGTCCCGTAGGGGGAGGGGAGAATGGAGTATAAGAGAAGGAAGATCCTGACCTCAATGCTAAGGAGCCTCTGGTTTTGGGAGATAAAGGTAAAGCCAGGTCTGAAGGAGTGAATAAATGCTCTGATTCATCCATCACCAGAACAAGACAGGTACCAGTTCTTATGATAGATGTGGTATTGCCAGCAACAAGTCCACCACTGTCAGAAGTGGTGTTGGCCCAGAAGTCAGCAGTGGTGCTGAAGCAGCTGACCTGCTGAAATGGAAGGCCCCGAAAGCTATCATGGTAACATTGGTGTTGTTGACTGAACAGTGCTGAGGAGTTTCCTCATGCCAAGGATGTTCCTTGTACCAAGCCCAGCAAAGTTCAGCTTCCATACACTGTGGAAAAGGAACGTAAGGGTGCAGTATCAATTGACCCGAGGGGTCAGTGCCCCATCCAGTCAATGGTATCATAAACATCACAGCCCTGCAAAGTCCTGGACTAAAAAGAGAGGCTGGGACTGAAAAACAGGGAAAGGCAGTAGCTGCCTGGTATTCCATCAATGTCAAAACAATAAGTGCCTGCATCACCATCGTAAGTTCCAGACTTAACAAATGTTTGGGGGCCAATTGATGGTACAGGGTCGCTAAGGTCCCTACTCAATACCAGGGAGTGGTTAGAGGCACTTGCATTGGCTCACATTCTTCATATAGCAAGGGAAGAGACTATGGCAATAAGGCATGAGTACCAGTTCTGTAAGGGTACTGCTAGACAACATTTTTGCTCCCAGACACACCAAATTGGAATATATGGTTGCTTCTAATTGAAGAAGAATACTTACACCATAATCAGTTAGGGCAGCCTAAGATTCCTGCCACTTATATACCAGCTGTCTTCCTTCTTGCTTCATTTGTTGTGATCAAGGTGACCAAGGTGACCTGTGAGGACAAAGCTGTGGGAAAAGAAGACTAGAAGCCACTTTATTGATGGAGAGGATAACAGATGATAAAGTTCTACTAATCCATCAACACTGTTGGAGCCACAATGTTCTCTTAGATCCCTCTGGGAGGTCTCCATTTTCATCACTCTCTGAGAGCAGACAATTAATATTCCTATTTATTTGCAAGTACTACCTGGAGGCCCTAGTCTAGGATGAGGGCCTCTAGTCAAAATAGGTCAATTAACCTAATAAGAGACTCAAGCCACCTGAGTTAATGATCACATTGGGATATAATCTTGCAATTTCTAACACCTACTGAAACACAGTATCCAAAGCATAAAATAAGACCTCAGCTACCTAGTGCAGCCTTAATCCCATTGTCATTATGGTGCCACAAAATCCAAAGAGGACTCCACAAACTTTCTGTGTTGCTATCTGAAGGCACTTTGAGGTCCTGGGTTTTACAAGTTGGGAACTTTGTCATCTTATGGGATTCTCCAAAGCCCAATGGGATATGTGTATCAGAAGCAAGCACATATTTATGTTACGTAGCCCTGAGATTAGCATACTATATGAGATCTAGTACTGGGACAGCGGTTAGCATTAATAGTCCCAATACAGGGCTTGAGTTGCATGCCTCTTGCCAGGTGACAAGGAGCTTCCAATCCCATTAATGTCAATAGGACTTGAAGGAACACAGTTTTATGGACTTGGAGTTACATCCCTTGCCAATGTTTATCCTCATTACAAAGTTATCTTCACATTTTGCAGAATTGCCCAATACTTCTTCAGAGAGAATCGAGCCTGAAACAGAAAATTCCAACTTTGAAATAAAGTACATTCACAGAGCTGTGAGTGGGAAGTTTGCAGATTATTTGCTCATACCATATTTCATTCTAGCCAGCACTGTTAGCTCCTTGCATTCAAGAGGACAACATTTCCACATTACCCTGAGGGCAAAGGAAAAGGGAGTAGAGAACTGCTCCCCAGTTCTAAAAACTACACTCCCATCAGACTGTCAAAACATAGCATATGGGTCAAAGGAGAAATAGTTGACCACACACATGGTCCATCTCCTTGTCAAAATGGGTGAGGAAACCAGTATCAGAGCTAATCAAACTCCATTGTCTGCTAGACATGCACAAACAACATGCAGCTGGACTCATGTAGAAAAGGAAGAAAAAATAAAGTAAAAAGAAAAACTAGTTAATATAGTACTGCAGCCAAGAACAAGTAAAGAAATTGTGATTAATTTGGACATAAAGCAATCAAGCAGTCCCCCTGAGAAGTATTATATAAGGACATGTTTCCCATTTCCAACTTGAAGGATAAGATCCTGCATTTGGTCAAAAGCCGCTCCTCCCCTTTCTCTCCCTTACCCCAGTGATTGTATGTCTCCTAGAAATCATGTGGGTTTTTTGCTTGTTATCTTCATCTTAGAGCAAGGACAAGTGCAGTGAGCCTCCCATTAGCACCATGCAGACACCAGCAGCACTTGTAAATCAACCATATAGATTATGCTGGGGAATGAGCTGAATCTGATTTCAATATCAGGCATCACAGAAACACAGGGATAGGCTCTTTGGCCTTCCTGTAGTGGCTCGCTATTTTTGTTCTCATTTTCTATTTTGAAAATGGACGAAGAAGATTGTTTGGTGTTTTTGAAGTCATGAACTGAAGCCATATATTAGTAACCTTGCATGAAACATCAACATAGAAAAATGATACAAAATATCATTGCAAAATTATGACTTCATAGGCAAAACTAGGTTATCTGGAGTTTTCCCACTATAGTATATTTTACATATGTGATCTTGAAATGGATATAGGCAAAATCCTTCCATCCGTTAGCAAAAAAAAAAAAAAAAATCATATTTCTCAACTATGATTTAATCAGAAGGCTGACTTTCACAGATGCAAGGTCATGCAGAAACTGTGAAATGACTGTAAAGCACAAAGGAACGTACAGAGCAATCTTTACAGCATTTTAACAAAAAAGACTGCAACATGTTGATACGTTTAGTGAGTTGTATCTGATTTTGCAATCCCACCCACTCTTTCTCCACTCAGCCCGACTATTCTAATGTCAAGCTGGAAATTTACAAAATTATCCACATAGTCTTACTTCCTCCTCCTACCCATTTTCCTGTTTTTCTACAAAAGTAAAAATAAATAACAATATACAAGAACATTCTGTTTTGTAGTTAGCATCCTGCACTGCTCTTCAAATATATAATTTACATAGCTGCATGAAAGGTTCCGATCACATCATCAGCCATGTGTATATGTGTGTGTGAGAGAGAGACACTACCAATAGGCAATTACCATCGTGGATTATGGAGAAGGTAGGGGGCTGTTGGTATGAGTATGCATGTCGTATGTATCCTTTTTTAACTTTCATGATGGCATCTTTATTCAACACATTTCACATAAAAACATCACATTAAAAATCATTTTCAATCATTAATGTGTCACACAGTTAAATAAAGAAAGATGCAGTCAAGTTCGGAAAACTTGCACTTCTTAAGAAGGTCAACAGTTCATTCAAAATCAATAGAAAGGTTTCCAGACTTCAATAGATTTTGGATCAGGTCAAGTTGAACAAGGTAATTAGAAATATATTTTCCTGTCCAGGTTTATCAACATGAAGGAAGGTTAAACCTATGATGTTACACCTATTATTTCCTTGAATTTGAACATTTAATGAACTACTCCCTTTTCTAATCTGGGATGTCTGGGTAAACATCATGTTTACAATACATATTGGACTAACTGGGCAGTTTGACATGTGAGTATTGTGTATCATATAGTTTTTCTGAACTTTAGGAAAGCAATGAGAATAAATCAATAATAGCACTGATGGAAAATCCAATAGAAATTGGATTTTGATGCACCATCTTGGTAAAAGTTGCACCTGTTTCCATTAGTGGTGCAACTTTTCCATTATTTTCTGTCTGTGATTAGTGTGAAAATACAAAAGTATTATTTTGATCACCAATAGGGCAGGATCAAATTCTATAGAATTTTCTGTCTTCCCATGGAAGGTTAATTTAAAAAAAAAACAGACATAGATTATAGATGGTATATACCAGATAATAAATCTGAGGTAAGTCCTTAACAAAAGGGTTTTGATCTGAAAACATGGTTCTAAGTACCCTATGTGACCATAGTGAGCAGTGCCAGATGCCTCAGAAGGAATTAACAGAACAGATAATCATCAAGTGATCCATTCCCAGATTCTGGCAAACAGAGGCTAGAGATGCCATTCCTGCCCATCTTTGCTAATAGCCATTGAAGGACCTTCCTCCATGAATGTATCTAGTTCTTTTTTGAACCTGGTTAGCAGGGCTCACCAAGCGGCAGGGAGCCCCGCTCGCCAGCCGCGCGGTTTCGCGCCGTTCTGCATTCTGCGCATGCGCAGATCGTTCTGTGCATGTGCAGATCGCTCTGCATCAGCTCCTCTGGGTCGTAATCTACTTGCCACGGGCGAGTAGATTACATTATTTGTCGAGCCCTGCTGGTTAGTCATGGCCTTCATGACATCCTCTGGCAAGCAGTTCCATAGGCTGACTGTGCATTAGGGGAAAAAATAATTTCTTTAGTTAGTTTTAAACATGTTGCATATTAATTTCTTTTAGTGTCTTCTAGTTCTTATGTTATGAGATGGAAAAAACAATGCTTCTTTATTTACTTTCATTTCACAAATCATGATATAGCATGTCTCCCTTTAGACATCTCTTTTCCAAGATGAATAGTCCCAATCTTATTTATCTCTCCTCATACTTAAGTTGTACCAAACACCCTCTTCATTTTTTTTGCCCTTTTCTGAACCTTTTCCAATTTGAATATATCTTTTTTTGAGATGGAATGTGTGATAGGTTGGATCACAGAAGTCCCTTGGGATTGTCACTCAGTGTGCTGATCAAAATACTGATGCCCACATTCCTGCCTTCTGGGCCTCCCCACCACTGTTTTGCTGGACCAGAAGCTTTGGTCTCCCCCAGCCAAGGCACTTAATTAGGTGTTACTGACCTCCAGCATAGCAACACAGATGCTGAATCAGCTCAGTTGAGGGAGGACTCAGCTATAGGACCATTGACAGCACCCAAAAAATCCAACTCTCAAAAAGGATCAAAACCCCAAATAAATTTGTCTTACTTACTATAAGTAAGTTTTACACAGAGAAAGCTCATAATTTCATCCTCATTGTCAATGGAAGAGAAATATGCAGTGGTGTTTTCTCCTCTTCTCCCTCCCCCCAAGTAACAATTATTTACAGAGGGCTTGATAATAAACAAAAGTGTATGTACTAAAATATAAAATGTAGGATTTATGTGATTGCAAGTGAAAATAGACAGATCAAAGTAAGCTAAAACATTTCAGCTAATACTAATAAACTAAGAAATTTGTTACATGCAAATTGTTGCCTTAACAGTTGTTCTAATCATCTCACTCTTGCAAGCTAGGCCGCCTTTTAGCTGGGCCCCATCCTTGCCCCTGTTCAGTCTTGGATGTTTCCAGCAAGCATATTAGGTGATAAGTAGGGAGGATTCTCCTGGTGTCCGATGACTGCCATATTTTTTGTTTGTTTGTTTTTCCCTTTTATGTTCCTTTTGCCCGAAGCGGGAATTCTTTGTGCTCAGTTCAAATTATTCCTCACTTTGAGTGGAAAAGTACCAGATCCAAAATGGGTTCCAACATCAGATGGCAGGGTCACATGTCTTTGTAGGACCAACCACAGTTTGGGCTATCAGGAAAAACAAAACTATTTACAGGTTGTTGACTTGATCATGGACCCATTAAGTTCCTGAAGTATCATTAGTAGCTTTTACTAGACTACCTGAACTTAAAACACAAATTTCCACTTAATATTTTTAACTTCACATACAAGAAAGATTAGCACACACATAGGATTTAGCAGATTACAACTTTTAAAATGACATGCCACATGAGCCATTTTTCATAAAGTGTCTTCATATTCAGAAGTCAATTTTCATAAAACATGTGGAGGCGTAGGAGCATGACAGGGTGATCACATCTGCCTGTGGTATTCAAGAAGTGGGTGTACCATACATGTATGTAGAGGCAATATGATATTTTTGTTTTATTATCTATCCCTTTCTCAACATTGTCACCTTGTTTGACTGCTGCTGAACACTGAGTAGGTATTTTCAGAGAGTGATCCACAATGCAGCACGATCCTATGCAGGACAATCCTAGAGTAATGTACTGCTGAATCAGGCCTTATATATTTACATTAGATGCAGAATTCTGTTGGGATGAAAGATGTCATAGGCCATTGTTCCCAAGTAGCAGAAAAACTAAAGAATTTTACCAACGGGCATCACCAAAGCAGAACTTGATTAAAACACTAATGAGATGTAAAATAAGCACTTTGTTAACCAAAGGCACTGTTGCCTAGCAGACAGTGAAAATAATTAAATTAACTACAGAATATCTTCATTAGTTTCTTGAATACAATGTAAATATACTGATAAATGCACATAGGGGATGGGGGCAGGAAAAGAAAATACACCTACACTCCTAAAGGAGCAACTAAATACTATTAGAAATAGCTTTCTCACTTTGTTCTAAAAGCATTACAAATTTGTTTATTGTGTGTGTTTTTCTCTTCAGGCTTCTTTTTTCATTAGAAAACTCAAAACAAATGGTGCAGACTAAATTGGTTAAAGAGAATGCAAAGGTCCTGACATCAATCAGCATTGTACATTTCTGTATATGCACAAAGAATACAATTGAGTTGCAAAATGGAATCATAAACCACTTTTGAACAAAGAATATATTGTATCAAATCATGCCTCTTTTGTGATTCTCTCTTACCGTGATGTAACAGCAACCTCAGGATTGAGTTATCTTGTATTGCCATAAGTGTTTCTATATTGAGGAAAGCTACAATGCAGCTTGTGTAGTTGGAAGTCAAACCAGACTATTTTTTAATCAGATAAGTTGACAAAGCATTAAGCATCTCAATGAAGGTAGAATGAACTCGACTGAACAATCCAATCTTACTGAATAAGTCATATGTGCACACATTAATGAAGTACAAGATGTTTTCTCAAGACTGCTAGAGCAATCTACATGTTTAAGAGTGTTCTGTTCCTTTGCCAGCTGATTCCATGAAAGCCATCTCAAAGACTCTGCCCAATTTTGAAGGACAGATGGATAATCCAACTGGTTGAGGGGAAGCATTTCCTACTTTCGCCCTCTATGGTAATGGAGGCCAAGGACCTGCTTCTTAGTGACATGTACCTTGTATCAATCATTTCCATTTTGCACAGGTAGAAATTAAAACAAAAGATGCAAGAAAATGGAGAACAAAGCAAAATGGATTCTCTCATCTGCAATGAGAACTCTCCTATCGCAAGGAGTCATGATACTCCAAGCTTTGCTAAGAACAATTATCAGACATGTGTAACCAAATGTAGCTTAAAATACTAATTGTGGAACCTACAGCATCCAATAATGAGTATCCAATTAAACCCTATAAAACATTCAGAATAGTCTGCATTACAGGCCTGCATTTTTTTCCTTCCCAATAACAAAAATCCACTATTACACAACAATTAACACAAACCTTAAACCTCTAATGTGTACTTTATCTCATTCATCCTTTCAATGAGAAAAAATGTATATTGGACATACACTTTCCAATACAAATTTCAGTAGTTCTTCATCACGTCGCTGTTTGACTTTTATCATTTTACTGAACAGTATTAACATATGAGGTCATCTCTTCTTTCCAAGTAGTTTTCTATCTACAGTTGCTATTTTATAAAAACTAGGCCTGTGCTCGCTGCACTTGCCAACCGCCCTGTCCTGTGGGTAGGCAACACTCCCCCCACGGGGGAGGGCCCTACTGTGGCCACGCCAGTTAGGGGCTCCCTTCCCCTTCTCCACCAGCCCAGTACTTTTTCTCCCTCCCCTCCGTGCGGGTCTCACCGCTAGCGCAACAGAGCGGCTGTTTTTAAAACACCAGCAGCCGCCTGCCACGTGGGGACTGCCCGAGCTTCAGCCAGCTGCTGGGCACCCCAGTCCCGACCCCCCGTCTCCTCCCGGCGCAGGTCAAAGCAGCTGTTTTTAGAACATTGGTGGCAGCCACCCTCCACATGGCAGCAGCTGGCGCTTCAGCCAGCCACTGTGCAGCGCCTCAGGGGACCAGGGACGGTGCACCCCAGTCCCGATGGCCCCTCCCCAAGTGCCCTCACTGCCACAAGTTTCAGCCCCCACAAGCCCAGCAGCACCTTCAAGGTGCAGGGAAGGTGAGTGCTGCTGTCGCAGAGGCAAAGAGCCAAACTTCGACCTCTCGCAAGCCATAGCTTGCCGACCCCATTATGGGTTAGCAGCAGGGAGGAGAGCGAGAGGGAGGGTGTGGTTGGGGGGCACAGTGATGTCACTCTGCTCTACCGCAAGAAAAACTGTTATATAAGTATAGTAAGATCAGATATGAAGTGAACATGTTAAACTGCTTTGTACAGTTTTACTTTGTAATAATTTGACAGGGAAAAAAAATCCTTACAATTAGGGTTTGAGTCACTACTATGACACTCCATTGATCCCAGTGAAATAACACCAGCAAAAAGTACAAAGAGAGGCATATATTAAGTAATGCTGTAGTGATTCAGGCCTTCAGGTGCTATACAGGCTTTTTATATGTATGCATAAACATAAAATTTATTGTGGGGGCAAAGAACCTACACAGAATCCTATGGAGTGTTAAACATTTAGAGTGCAGATTAAAGGCTGCACAGGAAAGTGTTGCCAGTTATACCAATATAATTATACACTGGTGTGGAGACAGTCCTATTTCAGTACCAGTGGCTTTTGGTGGTAGTATTGAGCTTAATCCCCATCCCAAGCAACATAAGATATAATGAAAAAAAAAAAAAAGTCCCTTGTACCCAAGGCCTTTGAGGTATAATGTTGCCCAGCGTAGTATGGTTATATATTTTACAGACTGCAGAGACAGAATCTCAGCTAGTGTAAATCACCATAACTTCACTGACTTCACTAAAATATATATTAATTTATACCAGCTAAGGATCCAATCTTTTTTTTTTTCTTTTTTCCCCGCAAACTGCCAGTGACATAGATAGAATTTTGTCTGGTAAATATAAGAGAAATTTAATTTTGGGCTTGGGGCATTCTATCAGATAAGCCATATTTGTAAATTTTTACACATGTATGTAATTCTACAATTTGTGGGCTAGGTTCTGTCTGTCCCTAGGAAGTATCTGTACCAGACTACACTAAGGAAGTCTTCAAAAAGTATTCCCTGGGAGTCAGTCACTAGTAGAAGACCAAATGTAGCCAGACTCTGGTGGCTTCTGACTCTTTGGCATTAACAAATAGGTAATAAATTTTGTTGATGCAGCTGGAATGTGAGCTATATGTGGTAAACCATTCCTGCTGGTTTACCTGAACCACTGGTGGAAATTTATTTAGAAAATTCCCCAATGAAAACACTATCATGGAAGCTGGGGCTGTGGAGTCCTGGTCTATGTCAATAATAAAACCACCTGTTTTCTCCATGAAGAAACTGTGCCAACAAACATAGCAGCCTTTTATTCACTACAATATGGGAGGTAGGGGGAGGAGTTTGGGATTCAAGCATTCTTAGGTGAGCACACCCTCTTCTTTGACAAACACAGAGACTGTTTGTGCCTAGCTATTATGCAGACAATGGGGTGTTGAGAGGCGAGGAGCATACATTTTTCTTTCACATTACCTTAGATGGTCACTCTTGTCAGTTTTGCTTCTCTCAGTTGTGGAGTCATAACTGAAGTGCCCTTTAGGTACGATTTTCCATGACAGCCTGAGAAATCGATTGATGCTACTGTAATGGTTTTGCATTAGCATGAAACCATGTTTATTTAATGCACATATAATCAACTTTCTGGCCTTCATTTTATTCATTTTTTAAAGAAATATCTCCAGGTCATTAGGAGGGCTTGAACTTCTTGCTATTGCATACAGCTTTTTCACTGCAACACTGTTCTTCCATTTCTTTCTACTTTACTCAGGGATATGGAGCCCTCCTGCTGAGATTTAATTTATATTACTTGTCCTCCTGCCCCCAATAAACACTCTCCTGGACTGTCAAAAATCACTTCTTCTGAGCACTTGATTAGACTGGAGATGAGCTAAGCCATCTTGGACACCAGTTTCCTTTAATAAACTTTCATTCTGAGCAATCTGAATATTGATTTGGGAATGATTTCTTTGTTAGATGCGTATGCAAGGCAGTTTATGGTAAAGATTTGACTCATTCTGTTATATGTCCTTTGACTAAATCTGCATGTAGTGTTTTAGGATCTTCTTTGTGTCCATGGATTTATTATTTATTTGAGTGCTAAATTGCATTTGTGGGTCAGAAAATAAAATGAATTGCATCTTTCCCTTGATGTGCTGAGTTATTTTTCCAGCAGATGCCAGGAAGCGATTTCTTTATGAAAAGCCCTGAGATCTGTATTTCTGTATATGATAGCAACACATAAATATGAGGAAATAAAATCACTATTGATTTACAACACAGATAATTATAGATGAATGTGTGATCAAGCTTTCTAATACAATTCTGTCAATCAATTCCAAACACAAACTTTCCCATTATGCCTTTGCTGAAACTATATGATGGAATTCTGCTGGTGACATTTGAGTGATAGTGACTTTGATTTCAAAGGAAATGTTTCAGGTTCATTTCATTACCTTAGAAAAGTAAAAGCAAATTTGCCTTATAAAAAGCAATTACTTCTTAGCTGACCAGTGCACAATAGCAATATAAAAAAGATTTCTCATTCCACTATTCAAATCCTGAACTAGCAAAATAGTGTTTGATTTTGCTTTAAGCCAATTTTACCTTGTTTGAATTGCAAAACCATTTAATCTTCATAAAGTAGGTTATTATAATGGAGATCATATTGTATTGGTACAGTACACCAGCTATGGGACAAACAGGATTTTTTATGAGGAGAATGGCTCAAATTTGAAAAACAGCTTTCAGTATGCACGTTTGCAAACTTTTCAAAAGATCTATGGGAAATTTAAGTCTTCAGGGGTAATCACTAAGCAATGATGATATTAAGTTGCATAGATTCTACAACTAATAATGCTCCTTTCTGAAGTCACTATGGGCATGACTACACTTTGGAGTTATTTTGAAATAACTCCCCTTATTTCGAAATAACAAGGCGAGCGTCCATACTACCAAGCCTGTTATTTTGAAATAATGGGCTTGTTGTTTTGAAATAGTAACTCTGACGTGTGAAGAGAAATAAGATTATTTCGAAATAGTTCTTTCAGGAGTTATTATTTCAAAATAACTTATTTTGAAATAACTTGGTAGTATAAACATAGCCTAAAATATAATAGTCTAATCTCTTAAAACCACTATCCGGTCCAAGATCTTAGTACAGGAACATCCAAACCTGAATCATTTTATGCAAATAGTAAAGGATTTTCTTATCCTTGTCAATATTTATACATAATGAAAGATACGGTATGGCTATTTGTTGTTAGGTTTTTTTATTGGTTTCTATTAAATTAATGACTTAAATTCAACAGGGTTATCTATGTGAGTATCAACCAGTTAAGTGAGTATTATCACAGCAATTTATAGCACCTTCCACTTTAAAGGAACTTTGGAAAAATAGATCAATATGCAATTATAACAGCAGTGATAGTTTTATCACTCCATGATAAACCAAGGAATTAACTGGAGAGAAATAACTGAAAATGACAAGAAGTTGCCATATTTTCTGCTTGTATTTACCAAGGGACAACAAGACATTCTCTAATTATTTGTGGAATGTAATATAGCCAAGACATATAAACCACAAAATGTCTTTTCTCTAAAGAACATTTCATTTCATTAGGAAATCTGGACCCAGAAGAGCAGACAGTAAACGTGGAAAGGAGATATGAATGTATGATCAGCTATGTTCCACAAAATTAAGCAGACTGATTTTAAAATCAATGCAAGCACAAAATAGGAACGGCAGTAAAAGTAGTAATAGAGGAACAATCTGGAACTCTAATTGGAGCAGTCATTGTTTTAATTGCAGTTCAAGAGGTTTACAAGTTCATGCATGTAAGAGCTAATACAAAGACTGTGGAAATTTGGTTCTAACAAGCATTCTTCAAAAGCTTTAGATGAGTTTGCATAGCAGTTTACTTTGACTGGGAGAAAAGTAAGCCTCTGTTAACAATACAGCCTTGAATTTGTGCAATGTGCAACATGAAGCACAAAACCTTTAGTCGAGCACAATGAGCAAAGGCTACACAAGTATAAATAATGTGAGTGCTAGGGAGAGCCCTCTAAACTGAGTGAACTCTCAAGTCCCTTGCATGCCTGCTCCCACAGCATGAGGTATAATAAAAAGCAGGTTTGTGGCAGAGATGAGACAAGTCTGATGAGACACAGGGTTAAGTGATCTCCTCAACCTGTAAATGAAGTGTTCAGCAATTCACCCCTCTTTGCCCTTACTCACACTACTAAAAGTAACTTGCTGGCAATATAGCAGCAGCCATCTTATTAAAGGAGAATTTTGTTATCTTGGTTCTCCACCCAATTCATCCTTTTTTACTTTGCACATAAATGTGTAAACAATAACCTACATCTACACCATGTGGGATAAATCTTGTTTAGTTATTATTAAAGCTAGGTCACAAATTCAGTTCTTCTCCCTAAAGGATTTTTTCCCATTTTTATCTAAATTTTTCAGAATAATAATAGATTTCCCTGAAGGAAAAGGAAAAGGAAAAGGAAAAGGAAAAGGAAAGAAACTGAAAACCAAAAAAGGTGCAGCTGAAAAATGAAAAATGTACAAGCAATGCTTTACTCAAAAATATTATTCTAGTTGAAAACCCAATTATCTGTCAGAAAAACTGGCAGATAACTTTCAATCAGTACTAATTGGTATATGTGTTTATGGTTTGTTAGCCTTAAATTATTTAGGTAAAAGGTTTTCTTTGTGCCTACATAAGAGAGTGTTTAATTACTATATGGAATTTCTGGGTGTAGCATGAATTTAAAAGAACTCAGCTCACCCCCAAAACCAAAGAATATGAAGCAGAGTGTCATCAGGAATGCAGTTCTGTAAAAAGATCATCTGCAAATTTAACAGGATTTGCTGGTCATGAATAAGTTACCATTTGTTTTTCAGAGACTGAAATGCAGGCAGTTCCCTTCCATCAAATGATGAATATCGCAAAAACAGGCAGAGATAAACTACAGTATGGTCCCTGAATCAAGAGAAATGTCAAGTAAGGTGTGTATCCTTTACATAAGAACAAAAAGACAAATTAGAACAGCAAATTTTACCTCTGTGTGGCATATAAATATTAAGCAAAGGGAACCATGCATTTGTGAAAGACAGATGGATGTAAATCAACCAAATATAACAGGATTTCTCCAGTAAAATGCATAGGGAATGGAACCCCAGAAAGTGAATGGTTAGACAAATGAGGATACTGCTTCAGTAACTATCTGAGATTCTTTTCTTTTTTGATCAACAGTATTGAATTTCAGAGCTGTATCTAACATACCAACATGACTATCGAGCAAAACTGGAGGTTATTTCACACCAGTTGGAGAAGAGCTACTTCATCATTGCAGATGCAGAATGTGAAACCAGACTGATGCTTCTTGGAAAGAAACAAGAAATATTTGCATAAATGTGTTTCAGTTACATTCCCTATGAATTTTAGAAAGAAATGTATGGTTCTTTAGAAAAAAAGAGTACAAGAAATAGTCTGTGAAAAAGTTGTAATTTATTTCAATTAAATCTTTATAGTAATTTTCAATGACAAAGGAAACTTGCATTTCATGTAGTGATAAGTTTATATTAGGAGCTGAACGTAATGAAATAAATGTGATTATGTTTCAACAAAAACTAAAGATTCCTAAGTGTTCATGGCATTTTTGTATGAAAGGCAACAAATAGCCTTAAGAATGAATAGACTTCAGCTGAGACACTAAACAGATCACTCATGTTAATTGCTAGTCTTCCAACATCATAAATATTACTGATATTTTAATAGAAGATTAAAAAACCCTCAGATATTTAATGTGAAGTACAGTAGAACCTCAGAGTTATGAATACTTCAGGAATGGAGATTATTTGTAACTGAGAAACATTTATAACTCTTAACAAATGATTATGGTTAGGGCCCTGCCAAATCCACAGTCCATTTTGGCCAATTAATTATTAACTATTATTTCAGTTATTTAAAAATGTAATTTCACAGTGTTGTAATTATAGGAGTCCTGGCCCCAAAAGGAGCTGTGGGGGTGTCTCCACAGTTATTTTAGGGGAGGTTTACAACTGAACATTGACTTAATCCATTTATTGTGCATAAGAATGCTGCTTCCTTTCTCCCCCTTTTTTTAAACTACAGGTTGAACCTATGTAGTCTGGCACCCTCAGGACCGAATTGGTTCAGAACCAGAGAATTTTCCAGACCACAGGAGGTCAATATTGTCTAGAAGCATTACCAACACTTCCAGTGCTTACTGGTCTGTTAGAAGACATTTAGGGGGTAAATTAGAGAGAAATAACAGCACACAACACTGAGAGCTAGGACTGGTGGTTGTAACTTAGCCACATCCATGAAAAGTTGACATCTGGCTAACTAAAATCATTCTGGACCATGGATGTTTCTGGACCAGAGAGTTCTAGATTAAAGAGGTTCAACCTATAGTTTACATTTAACGGAGTACTATCTAGTTTTGTTTTTGTTTTTTGGTCTCTGCTGCTGCCTAATTGTGTACTTCTCATTCCAAATGAGGTATGTGGTTGACTGGTCAGTTCTTAATTTTGGCATTCATAACTCAAATATTCTATTATAAAACTTTTCTATATTCTGCCATTTCAATAGTGTATTGGGAATAATCAGCTGGTTCTGTACAAAGATCTGTTAGGTTTTTTTCTCAGAAGAAAGTAGAAATGGACTGGATAAAATTTTTAAATATTGTACTTCTTTCCAGTGATAAACAGTTTTTTGTAGGCTTCCTTGTTTATTTCCATCTTGGCCTTTCAGAATGAGATTAAAGTTTATTGGTGGTAGTTTGTTCTTCAATGAGGTTGGAAGTGTGCTTGAAATCTACATTGCTTTTAGCTGCCAGAGAATATCCTACCAATTAAAATAAGCAATAGGAAATATATGGCCTACAATAGCTAATATGCATTTAAAAATCAAAAGACTTGTCAGCTGTGACAGCTCTAAGATCTCGCTGTTTCAAAATCTGGGGTGAAATCTTTGCACCACTGAAGTAAATGGAAAAATTCCCATTTACATCAGGGCAGAGGAGTAATTTCCACCCTTGAATTTTTACTCTAATTTAGAAACATAACAGAGAGATTGGGGGTGGGGGGAAGGAAGGATGTTCATAATTTGTAAAAGACCTATGTTAACCAAGGTGGTAGCAAAGATTTCAAGAACTGTTGCATAATAATGCAACCACACAATTTAATCAGTAACAGAGCAGTTAGAATAACCCACTACAGGTTGAGCTGAATCAAATGAGTGCTCATTAAAATTTGGGGTTGAAAGTTCAAAGAAAGAACCTGGAGAAATCAAGCTATCCTGAGGTCTAAGACACTGTTTGATGAGAGATGGAGGTGAGTAAGTCAAATTCAACCAAAGGAGAAAAATTAATAAACATAGATAAAAAAGGCAAGAAGCCATCACATCAGAAAGAGAAAGATTAAGGTAAAAAGTGACATCAATTTTATTTTTAAATGTATTTTACTGCTTATAAAAAAAGAGCCATTTGGCATCAGAGGAAATTAGAACATTCATTTATGCAACAAGTATAACCATGGACTGGTCTATACTTCAAATTTAAACTGACAAACAGGCCGTCCTCACTATCAGTCCAAGATGCGTTCCAAAAAACTTGGACTTACAGCAAAACAACTTAAAGCGGGGAATTTTTTCCCACGGCTGACTTCCATTTCAGCAAATTGGGGGGAGAATTTTGTATGACTTATAGTGGGGAATGGGAGGATTTATAATGCATCAGTTCCTACTAACATCAACAACTTTAGTGTGGAATGAATGTATACCGGGGCGACTTACAGTGGGGATGCCCTGTAGTTACATTGCTGCTCAGGCTGTGAAGAAATCATACACCTGAATGCTGTAGCTAGGTTGACCTACCCTCCTCTCCTGTGCAGATGTGTCTAGATCAAGAGAAAAATGCTTCTATTGACCTAGTTAGCACCACTTAAAGAAGCAGATTAACAAAAACTGAAAATCCCCATCCATTGCTATATGAAGCATCTAGTTTGTGGTGCTAACTAGGTCATAACTACAGTGCTATTCAATAGATAATCCCACTCTTCGCACCATGGAGTGCCAATTTCCCACACTGACTACTAATGTAACTCAGCCATGATCCAGAGGGCAAACCTCTCTGAGGGACAAGAGACGAATTCATTCTCCATCCCCATTGATTTCTTATTCTCTCTGCTGAAACTGCCAGTAATAACTGGGCATAATTGATTTTAATTGCTACTGTGTTATTGTGACCTAACTGAACCCCAATGCAAGAGGGTAAGGGTCTCCCTGTATCTAGTAATGAGTTTCAGCTGTCTTGAACAAATGTTCTTGCATGATGTATGTATGGTAAACACACATGAGGCCATATAAATATGAATGAAATGTGGAACTAAATGGTGTTCACCAGAGAACTCTAGGAGTGAGTAAACAGGTTTATCCTATACAAAGGGCAGGCCAATGCCTCCACCCTGGTGTCAAACTCCATTAGCAATCACATGTCAAGTGGCCATTCATTTGCACATTAACACACACAAGCAGGGGAAGAAACCAGCATGAAACTTCCTTCATCTTCTTCACAGCTTAAATGAACTTTAATTTGGGGCGCAGCCTCCAAAAGAAGCCATCTCAAAAGTTTATTGGACTACACAAGATCAGGTTGAAGACTCCCAAGTTATCTTTCACCTAAGAAAACATAAGAACTGAGCATTTTGGACTTTGAGGGAGATCCTGACCAGAGAGACCAACTGTCTTGCTAGAAGTAAGGACTCTACCTAGAAAAAAAGCTGTGTACTTAGTGTTAAGTTTTAAACAGTAGAAAACATTTTTTACTTTTATTTGAATGTAACCATTTCAACTATCTTTTATATTTGAACTTATTTAAAATCCGTCTCCATTTGTTAATATACCAGTGCTGAATCTGAATTACAGTGTTCATTAACTCCAATGAAAGTGATAACCTGTGCATTTTGTTTAGAAGAGCAAATGAACTGCATTATTTCTCTGAGTGTTCCAAGGAAGAGCCAGACTTTTCAGAGTAGGTGGGTTTGAGAGAGGAGAGGAAGGCCTGGAAGAGGGTTGTGCCCAGGAAGGAGGGGGAGGAGGCCTGCACTCCTCAGCCCTCCCACACCCAAGCTCCCTCCCAGAGCCTTAGGCAAGTGTGTGTGTGGTGGGAGGGAGGTAGCTCATGGATACATTCTGGGCACCACCAAAGATTATACAAACCTGCCATTCCTGAACCAGAGGCATGCAGGCTAAACTCTACCCCTCAGAGAGAGAGATTCATTAAGTTTGAGCTTAAGGCCATGATCCATGAACCAAGGAAAGATAGGAATTGGACACCTAAGTTGCCTGTGGGGCCCAATCCGGTAGTTATGCTCAGCGATCACTTAAGTCCACCAAACTGCCAGAGAAGGAAGATGACAAACTTTATATCGCTTTATATCGCTGATAGTATACTCACCTGCGATATGGCAAACTACTTCTCAAGTCCTTCCTCCTCTTAAGGTAGAGGAGGCATTTGAACAGGGATTGCCCACCTGGTTGAGTGACCTAACCTATAGAGGCATAAGAAGTCTTTCACTGACACAACCATTTAATTAAAGTAGTACAACGTCAACAAGAGAGACTGAGGGAAACACCCATCAGAACATTCCATAGCCCAGTAGTTAGGGCACTTCCTTCACCTCCTCAGGAGGAGGGCCTTGAACCAGGGGCCTTTCGCTTACTGGGTGAGTACTCTAATCCACTGTGCTAAAGGTCATGAGAGAGACATTCCTCCTCCTTTCTCCCTGACCTCTCAGGAAGTTTTGTGTGACTTTGCCTGAGGCATCTCATCCAGTAGGCAACCTCTGAGCATGCCTACCAGAGTGTGTCCCAGCATGACATAGGTGGCCAACTGCCTGGTTTGTTAATCACTGTGGGGATTAGGTGAGAGATAGCTTCCTAGGTGCCTAGAGTGAGGCAGAAGTGTACAAGCTTAGGTGGGAGATAAGCACCAAGATGCGTAGAGTGAGGCTGTGGTGCACATCTCCACAGGCAAAAACTTAGACACCAACAGGCTTAGGCAGCAGCCAAGCAGATGTTTTCTGAATTGCTGTGGTGCCTAAAAATGGGAATTAGGCATCTAAGTATCTTTGTGGACCACACTCTGAATAACCATCAGAATATGTTTGATCCCTAATTAACCTGGACTAATGGGCATATTCAGTGCTTACAGGTTAAAGACACTTCCATTATCAATATTCCAAACATCCAGCTTCTTAAATGATGTGAAGACCATCACAGTTTGCTGCCTCTGATAATACTTACCTATGGAAAAACATTTAATTGATCACTAGGGTCTGCTTGCCTGTACAACAGAGGCTACAGTCCTGACTCCATTTGTGTGCATTTAAAGTGGCAGCTTCATGTGCCGGATACTTTGGTGGAGCAAATATGTACAGTCGATTGATTCTGCATGTCAATGTTTGGAAGGTGGGTATAAAGGTTTTTGCAAGTCCACACACATACCCAGAGGGAGGTCACTTTATGACAGCTTGGCTTTATGTATGTGATGTGTTTTCTTTATTACAGACTGCAAACATATTTTGATCAAATGTCAAAACCTTTCTGTGCTGATCATGAGCAACAACCATGAATTTTACTTGTATGCTGAAAAAAATTATGCAGGCTTAACGAATGATGATAATGACTACATTTGTTAATCTCAGTTCTCCAAAATACCTGCAATATGGTATCACGCATATCTGTCTAATACTCCTCATTAACTGTGTTGTTAATATTTGTACCGAGTAGTACAGAGGAGTCCCTGCAGTCAATGTCTTGGTTAGATTTTACTGCAATGACTTGGTTAGATTTTACTGCTTCAAATGGTTAGTATCTCCAAAGATATACTGTGAAAATACAAATAATTTTCTTCTCTTCCTTGATTACTCATATAGCATTGCACTGAAAATGTAAATGAATTTAAATATATTTCAGCTGCTACTAAATCGCTTTTTAGTTGCTTCTGAATAGCAGTTAACTTACACGTTCTGAAAGGAACAAAATTCCAACAGCTAACTCTCATAAGGAAAAACTTAAACAGCGAATAGTCCTGCAGCAATTTAGAGACTAACAAGAAATGTAGATGGTATCATGAGCTTTCGGGGGCACAACCCACTTCTTCAGATGAATGGAATAAAGGGGTTGAGGTTGCAAATAAATAGCAGAGAAAGAGAGGGAAAGAGAAGGGGGAAAATTGAGAAAAAAATGTTGTCAATTAGAGTGTCTATTCTAAATGAAGCCAATAAAGAGGGCTATAAGTATTCTAAGTGCCCGGTGCTTAGTATTTTATGTCATTAGGATATGGAAAGTAGTGGCTCGCCCAGGTCAGATCTTTGTTTAAACATCTAGTCAGGGTGTCAAACTTGTAAATGAAATGCAGTTCTGTAGTTTCTCTCTCCAGGGGACTTTTGAAATTGCTTTGAAATAATACAGATACTTTTAGATCCATTAGTGAGAGCCCGGGCAAGTGGAAATGTTCCCCAACAGGTTTCTGTGTGTTACCGTTTTGAATATTTGATATGTGTCCATTAATCATTTGTCGTAGAGACTGTCCAGTTTGGCCAATATACATGGCAGAGGGGCATTGCTGGCACTTGCTGGCATAGATCACATTGGTGGATGTGCAGTTATATGAGCCTCTGATGTGGTGGCTTATGTGGTTAGGTCCTGTGATGATGTCACTAGTATACATGTGAGGACAGAGTTGGCACCAGGGTTGATTGAAGGGGTGAGTATGATGGAGATGTGCTGTGTGGCTGCTGGACAGCGTCTGTTTGAGGTTAGGGGGTTGTCTGTAGGTGAGGACTGGCTTGTCCCCTAAGGCCTGTGAGAGTGAGGGGTCATTTTCCAGGATAAGTTGTAGATTTATAATAATGTTCTGGAGAGGTTTAAGTTGGGGTCTATAGGTGATGACCAGTGGTGTTCTGCTGTTTACTTTGTTGGGCCTATCTTGAAGATGATGATGCCTGGATACTCGTCTAGCTCTGTCAATCTGTTTTTTCACTTTTCTGGGTGGGTATTTAAGTTTTAAGAATGCTTGATATAGATCCTGTTTTGATTATAATGTATTAAAATTCAAGGCTTCACTGCAGGGAATTCCTGAACATGATAACACATGCTGATTGATATTTTGTTATATACATTGATTGTTGGAAGTAGGACTAAAATGTAGTTGCCAGAAATGTGTGGTCCCACTTTCAGCTGACCTGACATTCCATTATAAAAAGGGCCAGGACTTCGCTACTACCATGTCTTTCAGACCTTGACAAAATCCAGCAGTTGATGGAAAGACTTAGATTAATATGGTGAACTACAGAAACATCATACAGGCACAGCTTCAAAATAAAAGGAGAGTGTTTAATATCTCACATAAGATGTTCAGCCTCTTGCAGTATGAAGGCTGTGATTACTAAAATGTTGGTAATTTAATCACAGAAAATTTTGAACACTGGACTGTCGGAGTGCACTCACCACACGCGTGCCCTTTCATGGATAGATGTTGCATTGCAGGCTCTCTTCATCTAGTGGTCTGCCTCTTCCAGTGATTCAGGTCACGTTTAGTCTCATCCTTTCCCAGGTATACAAAACTTATCCTGCAGATCAAATAGAGAGTTAGAAATACAGTCAGTTACTCTGTTTTGAACAACACCATGGAAACAGTTATAGATGAACAAAAGATCAAAGCATCATTTTCAATCACTGATGGGGAATCTAAGAAAGTTAGATACAGAGGTCTTCTACATCTGCCCCCAATAAAGCTGTTTTGCAACTCTCCTTTGGCACAGAGAAGGCTTAAAGATAGTCAAAATGGCCAGCTGGAGAGGTCCTAGCATAAGACACACATTTAGGGCATTGAGCACACTTCACAGACCCCAGTGTAGGAGACACACTGGATAGGTGACAACAAGCAAAGAAGATGAGGCAAGAACTTGCAGCACTGTCAATCTCATGTATTCCAGAGATTGAGGTATCCCAGGGTATGTCTACACTAGCTCGTTAGTTCGAGCTAGCTAGGCAAATGAGGGCAACCGGAGTTGCAAATGAAGCCCGGGATTTAAATATCCCGGGCTTCATTTGCATGTTCCCGGGCGCCACCATTTTTAAATCCCCCTTAGTCCGAACTAACTGCCCGCAGCTAGACGTGGCAGTTAAATGTTAATTTGAACTAACTCCTTAGTTCGAATGAACTGTTACTCCTCAGTTCGAATTAACCGTTACTCCTCATGGAATAACTCCTGGAATGAGGAATGAGGAGTAACAGTTTATTCAAACTAAGGAGTTAGTTCGAATTAACGTTTAACTGCGCGTCTGCCGCATGAGTCAATTGACTAAGAGATTTTAAAATGGCGGCGCCCGGGAACATGCAAATGAAGCCCGGGATATTTAAATCTCGGGCTTCATTTGCAACTCCGGTTGCCCTCATTTGCCTAACTAACGAGCTAGTGTAGACATACCCATAGATAGGTCTTGCACTGAGCACAGCTTGGCCAATTCTAAGCCTCGGGGCTTAGAAAATTATTTCAAAATAAGTTATTTTGAAATAATAACTTCTGAGAAAACTATTTTGAAATAGCGCATCCACACTACTAGGAAGTATCAAAATTGCACAGAATTATTTCAAAATAGCACATCCACAATGATTGGAGCCTGCATCACATTTAAAGCCCTTGGAAGCACTCCAGGGAGGGCATAAGGAGAGTGGACATTTCCTGTAGCTGCTTGCTGAGGCAAGCTGAGACACATGCTTACAGGGGCTCCTCTCTATGGCCGTGTCACACACGCCACTCTTCCACTGCCTACTCCCTCGCAGGACACCAAACTCAGACCGTGTGCTCTGCTTTTCCTTGCAGATGCCATAGCACTGATTACATGGAGCTGGAGCTGCTGAAAGCAGTGCCAGGCTCATTGGCCTCATGCTACACCTCATGGCGCAATTGACCCACACTACCCATGGGCTGATTGAAGACCACGATGAGCAGAGCTCGCCAAGCGGTGGCGAGCCCCGCTCACCAGCCGCACTGTTCGGCACGCTGTGCATGCGCAGACTGCGCTGCGCGGCTGTGCCGGCTTGTAATCTACTCGCCACGGGTGAGTAGATTACACTAATTGTCGAGCCCTGACGATGAGCATCCCAGACCAGGGGACCTCTTCACCCAGGCCCTGGCACTCCTGATGCAGCAAATGATCCTCAATCCCCTGCACACCATGGAATGCTACTTCTGGCGGAGAGAGACCAGTTCCGACTAGTGAGACTGTATCGTCCCACAACGATGGGGTGACCAGCAGTGGCTCCAGAACTTCCTCCAGGCCACTTTCCTGGAGCTCTGCGAATGGCTTGCCCCTGCCCTCAGGTGACAGGACACCAAGATGAGACCTGCCTTCCCCCTGCAGAAGAGCATCACCATCACTCTATGGATGCTCACCATGCTGGACTGGGGTCCCCATCTCTTCCTCTCCTTGGTAGGTTCCCATGCAAGGCATCGGTGCCCTCTGCATTGCCGTGCTTGACCAGGAGCAGATGCTAGTGCAAGTGCAAGCATGAGCCTGTGCCATGTCTGACACTGCTGTGTGTTTCCATGATCCCAGCCTCCTTTGTGGTGGCTTGTCATGGAAAGGTATCCCACCACGGAAACCAGAATAAGGCAGGCCTCTCCTGGAACCTGGTGCGAAGAAGCGAGGGGTTCCTATGTGAGAGCATCATGGAGCTGAGTGCTCTGGACTGGTGCTCCATATGCACTCATGTGCACAGGCTGTTGTGTGAGCCCTAGGCTGGGAAGGTGAGCGAGGAGCTCCCAGCCCCTTGCAGCCCACCACCTGCCCCCGCATGTGTATAGGGAAGTGATGGAACTCACCTGAAATGCCTTCTCCCCATGATTGTCCAAGGTCTGGGAGACATCCTAGGAGGGGAGGACCAGCTCCAGATTGATGATCAGCTCCTGACTCACGGGCATGATGTCTTGGCTGGCCTGCTCCTCTTCCTCCTCCTCCTCCACAACCCCTCTCTTGTGGAGGCTGATGCTGGGCATGTCCTGGCCGGAGACGATAACAATGGGAAGGAGGGGAAGGTGACTGGCCCTCCTCCCAGGATGGCATCCAGCTGCTCATAAGAGTAGCATCTGAGTGGTGCCACCCTAGAGCAGGAACTTTGCTCCCTGGCCTTGGTGTAGGCCTGCCAGAGATCTTTAATTTTAATGTGGACTTGGTCCAGGGTCCTGGTATGCCCTTTGTCTGCAAGGCTGACAGTCATCTAGCCGTATTTATCAACATTGCATCTCTTGGTGTGGAGATCCTGGATGCTGGTGTCCTTACCCCAGACCTCAATAAGATCCAGGATCTTCACACCAGTCCAGGCTGGTGCCTTCTTTTGCCCCTGTCAGGGGCATCTGAGGGTGCTATGGATATGCAGGCAGCTTAGGGGGACAGACAGGGAACACTCAGGTCGCTTATGGCTCATCCAATGGGTGCTGTGTGGCACAGGGTTAGCAGAGCTTGCCTGGTGCCAAAAGCCCTTTTCCTTCTGCCTGCAGCTTTACAGTCTGCGGGAGAAGTGAAGCAGTGGAATTGTCAGGGGTGTAACCAAGAGCAGCCACAAGGGCAGCTGCAAGAGGCCTCCAAAGGACAATTAATTTGAAATAGCAGCAGCTGAGCTTCCACACTAACGCTATTTTGAAATAACAATTTTAAAATAAGCATTATTCCTCATGACAAGCAGGAGTTGTTATTTCAAAATAACCAGCCCATTATTTTGAAACAACGGGCTTGGTAGTGTGGACGCTCCACTTGTTATTTCAAAATAGAGGGAGTTATTTCGAAAAAACTCCCTAGTGTAGACCAGGTCTCCTCATCTTTATCTATGATAGTACAATGGCCTTTGCAGCAATAGATTTATTGAATACCTTATGAAAAAAATATTACTTAGAGACAGTCTTTGAATTTGTTTTACTTTAAACATACAGCTATAATAGAAAGCCATGGCTAATCCCAGTACCATCTGGAAATATCATATTGGGGTTTAGGATAAATTAAGGTCTAGAACTAACCGGCTGAGCCTCAAAATGATAACTCATGTCAACAGATGAAAAAGCATTCCATTCCTTAAAAATGAAAAGAAGGTGTAATTTTAAATGTTATGCTTTGGATGTCTGAGCAGGGCTTCTATAATCAGTCATTCCAAAATAAGCTGGAACCTATTTGAAAGCAGACAGACAGAAAACATGTTCTGCCATAATACAAAAGGGGTTTGCAATATCTAATTTTTCTACCTGATTTTAATTTATTTTTACATATAAAGAACAGGCTTGCAAACCTAGTGAGGAGGGCTTTAAACTAGGTTCATCGGGGGACGGTGACCAAAACCCTGAGGGGAGTGGGAAAGTTGGATACCGGGAAGAAATGCAGAGAGGAACAAGCAAGAAAGGAGGACCCCTGTTTCGAATGGAGAAGATAGGGCGATCAACTGGTTACCTGAGGTGTTTGTACACTAATGCGAGAAGCCTGGGCAGCAAACAGGAAGAACTGGAGGCCCTGGCCCAGTCCGAGAAATATGATAAAATTGGGATAACAGAGACTTGGTGGGATGATTCGCATGACTGGAGCGCTGTCATGGAAGGATATAGACTGTTCAGGAAGAACAGGCAGGGGAGAAAAGGAGGAGGAGTTGCACTATGATTGCTCTGAACTCCAGTATAAAGAGGGAGAAAAACCTGTTGAGAGTCTATGGGTTAAGTTTAAAGGAGCAAACAACAGCAGTGATGTTGTGGTTGGTGTCTGCTACAGGCCACCGAATCAGGTGGATGAGGAAGATGAGGCTTTCTTCGGACAACTGAGAGAAGCTTCCGGATCACAGGCCCTGGTTCTCGTGGGGGACTTTAATCACCCTGACATCTGTTGGGAAACCAATACGGCAGTACACAGGCAATCCAGGAAGTTTTTGGAGAATGTTGGGAATAACTTCTTGACGCAAGTGCTGAAGGATCCGACCAGGGGCCGTGCGCAGCTTGACCTTCTGCTCACAAACAGGGAGGAACTAATAGGGGAAGTGGAGGTAGGTGACAACCTGGGAAGCAGTGATCATGAAATGGTAGATTTCAGGATCCTGACCAAAGGAAGAAAAGAGTAGTAAAATACACACCTTGGACTTCAAAAAAGCAGATTTTGACTCCTCAGAGATCTGATGGGCAGAATCCCTGGGATGCTAACATGAAGGGAAAGGAGTCCAGGACAGCTGGCAGTATTTTAAAGAAGCCTTATTGAAGGCACAGAAAGAAACCATCCCGATCGAAGCAAGAGAGGCAAACATGGTAGGAGACCGGATTGGCTTACGGGGAAATCCTTGGTGAATTTAAGCACAAAAGGAAGCTTACAAAAGTGGAAACTTGGACAAATGACCAGGAGGGTTTAAATGTATAGCTCGAGAATGCCGGGGGTTATCAGGAAGGCGCAAAGCGCAAATGGAATTGCGACTGGCTAAGGATGTGAAGGATAACAAGAAAGGTTTCTACAGGCATGTTAACAAGAAGAAGGTGATCAGAGAGGGGTGCGGCCCCTACTGGATGAAGGAGGTAACTTAGTGACAGATGATGTGGGAAAGCTGAAGTACTCAATGCTTTCTTTGCCTCTGTATTCACGGACAAGGTCGGCTCCTGGACTTCTGCGCTAAGTGACGCAAGATGGGATGAAGATGGACAGCCCGTGGTGGGTAAAGAACAGGTTAGGAGCTATTTAGAAAAGCTAAACGTACACAAATCCATGGGTCCGGACTTAATGCATCCGAGGGTACTGAGGGAGTTGGCAAATATCATTGAGGAGCCTTTGGCCATTATCTTTGAAAAGTCGTGGAGATCGGGAGAAATCCCAGATGATTGGAAAAGGCAAATGTAGTGCCCATCTTCAAAAAGGGAAGAAGGGATCCAGGGAACTATAGGCGGTCAGTCTTACCTCCGTTCCTGGAAAAATCATGGAAGGGATCTTAAGGAATCCATTTTGAGGCACTTGGAAGAGAGGAAAGTGATTAGGAATAGTCAGCATGGATTCACAAAGGGCAAGTCGTGCCTGACCAATCTGATCAGCTTCTATGATGAGGTAACTGGCTCTGTGGACATGGGAAAGTCAGTGGATGTGACATACCTTGACTTTAGCAAGGCTTTTGATACGGTCTCTCACAATATTCTTGCCAGCAAGTTAAGGGAATGCGGATTGGATAAATGGACAGTAAGATGGATAGAAAAATGGCTAGAAGGCCGGGCCCAGCCGGTAGTGATCAACGGCTCGATTTCAGGTTGGCGGTCGGTTTCTAGCGGAGTGCCCCAAGGTTCGGTTCTAGGACCGGTTTTGTTCAATATCTTTATTAATGACCTTGTTGAGGGGATGGATTGCACCCTCAGCAAGTTTGCGGATGACACTAAGCTGGGGGAGAGGTAGATACGCTTGAGGGCAGAGATAGGGTCCAGAGTGACTTAGACAAATTGGAGGATTGGGCCACAAGAAATCTGATGATGTTCAACAAGGACAAGTGCAGAGTCCTGCACTTGGGACGGAAGAATCCCAAGCACAGTTACAAGCTGGGGACCAACCAGTTAAGTAGTAGTTCTGCAGAAAAGGACCTGGGGGTTACAGTGGATGAGAAGCTGGATATGAGTCAACAGTGTGCCCTTGTAGCCAAGAAGTCTAATGGCATATTAGGGTGCATTAGGAGGAGCGTTGCCAGCGGATCCAGAGATGTCATTATTCCCCTTTATTCGGCTCTGGTGAGGCCACATCTGGAGTATTGTGTCCAGTTCTGGGCCCCCCACTACAAAAAGGATGTGGACGCATTGGAGAGGGTCCAGCGGAGGGCAACCAAAATGATTAGGGGGCTGGAGTATATGACTTATGAGGAGAGGCTGAGGGAGTTGGGTCTGTTTAGTCTGCAGAAGCGAAGAGTGAGGGGGGATTTGATAGCAGCCTTCAACTTCCTGAAGGGAGGTTCCAAAGAGGATGGAGAGAGGCTGTTCTCAGTCGTGACAGATGGCAGAACAAGGAGCAATGGTCTCAAGTTGTGGTGGGAAAGGTCCAGGTTGGATATTAGGAAAAACTATTTCACTCGGAGGGTAGTGAAGCACTGGAATGGGTTACCTAGGGAAGTAGTGGAATCTCCATCCCTGGAGGTGTTTAAGTCTCAGCTTGACCAAGCCCTGGCTGGGTTGATTTAGTTGGGATTGGTCCTGCCTAGAGCAGGGGGTTGGACTTGATGACCTTCTGAGGTCTCTTCCAGCTCTATGATTCTATGAACATATTAAGCTTCCTTTTAGTACATTCACAATATATGGCTTCTTCTGGTTATGAATTAGTAAATTATCCTGGATTAAGTGGTATTGGGATTTATTAAATTGTGGGTACATCTAGACTGTGGGGCTGTGTCTCATTAGCATCCCTTTTCCGAAAAAGGGTGCCAATGTAGACACAGCCTGGGGGTTTTTTTGGGACACCTCTAATATCCTGAAAAAACTCCACCGCATCCAGGGAACACATTTGCTCTTCTGCCTTTTTTTTTTTTTTTGCGGCAGAGCAGACGTGCTCTTTTGGAAGCCCCATCTTCCTCGTTTCATGAGGAACAAGGGATCTTCCAAAAGAGGGGTTTTTTTTCCAAAATTTGGCCCGATGTAGATGGGCCAAATTTTGGAAAAGCCTCTTCCGAAAAAAAACCCGGAAAAAGGTACACAAAATGTGGAGCGCATTTTGCGTACCTTTTTCAGAAAAAAAGAGTGTAGTCTAGACATACCCTGTGTGTGTGCACACACGTGTGTTTAAAAATAAAATATCCAAATAATTGGGTAGGCACTTATGTAAATATAAATAAGTACTAGTGCAAACACAAACTGATAAGACTTTTTGCAGTTATCAAAATGCTAAGCATTTTTGGATGTACATTTGTTTATAGTCACTGGCCTACTCAAAATATTTCACCCAAGATATCTTGTAAAGCCAATCCTGTTTGTGTAATGTGTGTATATCATAGGAATCTGCCAATGAGAATGTGAAAGCTCAAGGAGGGAGCCAGTGAATGCTCAACCTGAAGATTATCCTGACTATAACACAGCTCCTACCTGTGTCTCATACAAAGCCCCATAAGACAAAGAGAAAGCAAAACTGTATTTTGGATATACAGCTTTGAAAGCCCTGATCTGCTCTGGGCCCTGTCTAGAGGCCAGGAGCAAATCAAAGCACTTTGGTAGTCACACTTTATTACAAGTATACTTTTCCATATGAAGTGTATTTAACTTTTATGCCAGATGTCACTGATCACTTGGATGATCACAGTTGATCCTCCTTGCCTTATAACTGATGAAAAACTTTAAAAGTCTTAAAGTTACCGTTTGTAAACCCTTAACTGTTTCACTGAAGTATTTCAAATACTGTAATATTTAGTACAAAGGTAAAATAGAAATCATGTTAATTATGACATCTTTGTTTTCAGTTACATGATGACTATTTTTCAGTATATTGTGAATGTTTTAATATATATAATTTCCAGTACAAAATGATGCATACGACGGCCCCTTAAACAGACCAATCATTTATATGAAATATAACTAAGAACTAGAAATTAATACCTATTCCTTTACTTCCTCAAAGTCAAAATGTAATGCTTTTATTTACAGTTTCTAAATAGCTACATTTCTCACAAGCCTACTTTGCAGCATTTCTTTATATTACTATAAACAGCTTTGCATTCATAGGCTAAATCTATTAAATGAAAATATATATTCACGTTTCTTCAGCTAATACATCAACGTATCTTCTATTATAATAAAATGGAGATAATGCCTTACTACTTCAGCTACAGTAAATGCTCTTAAAATTGGTTGTCCTGATTAGAGCAAAGCAAATTTCCTTCACCCATCTGCATCATTACATATTGAAAAAGAATAATATTTGGCATGTATTTCAGGTGCATACTTGCTATATACAACCTCATTTATTATACCGTCCGGCCTTCTATGTAATTATGCATTTTATTTTACCAATATTATGGATAACACTATGATACAGTACAGACAGCATGAGCATGTCTACACTAGGAAATTATTTCAAAATAACTTATTTCAAAATAATAACTCCTGAAATAAGAAATAGTGTGTCCACACTACAAGGAAGCCTTGAAATTAGTCAGAGGCAGGCATCGTTAATGTGGACACACTACCTCAACTTAGAGCCCCAGAAAGCACTGGGGACTAATTACTGTGAATGACTCTGGGGAGCAATTATTTCAAAATAGCAGCAGTGGTGCATCTATACTACTGCTATTTCAAAATCACTCTTTTGAAATAAACATTATTCCTCGTGAAAAGCAGAAGTTATTATTTTGAAATAACCAGCCCCTTATTTCAAAATAACAGAATTTGTACTGTGGATGCTCCACGTGTTATTTCGAAATAAGGGGAGCTATTTCGAAATGACTCCTTAGTGTAGACCAGGGCTATATGTCAAAGATCTACAGCAACCTTTGCATATTTTCCCTAACAACAACAAAACAGGGATAAAGGTCAATTGTCCTTCATTCTTGTACTCTGTTATTTGTAAAATCTTTTTTTTTTTATCCAGAAGTTTTTCTGAGTAATGGTTTAAAAATACTCTTTAAATATTAAACATACCAAAATATCAGTGGATTAAATGAAACCAGGTTTGATAATCATAATGCACAAATTTTTCTCGACGTGTGCATAGCATTGGGTTTTGGGGGGATACCTTGCATTTTAAAATAGACTTTGTTTCATTACCATAGATTTTTTTCTCCTCTTGGAAGCATTTAGTCACCAAAATATATATGTTAATATCCCAGATAGTAAACCCCTGGTGGGATAATCTTCTGCCAATCCATATGTGATAGGAAATTTTTTAGAAAAAACAAATCCTATCATTATGTGATTTGATCTAAGAAAAACAATTGAAACAACTGAAAACCACAAACACAGTTCTTTAGTATATTCTAGTTGAAGTTAATGAAAAATAGCTAAACAAATGAACATAATGTTCTGACCAATAGGTGAACCCATTCTCATATTAAATAAAGCCAGAATTTTATTCCATAGATAGCGCACTATACTTGCTCACAGATATTGGTTTGCTTTGTATATTCAAGGGAGTAAACTTTTATTACAACTTATGTTATTGCTACAAAACACAAAACTGAACTAGTACAAACTAGTACAAAACCGAAGCTAGTACAAATATTCAAGGTGACCATAATAAGATCCAAAGATATACCCAATAGAAAGGCTGTGAATATCACTATGTAAATAAAGGAGTGTAATTTTTAATATTAATATTGAAACTATGATAATTAATCTGATATGAAAAATCTCATAAAAATACAGTTGCTAATGCATTTGATCAAACTACCTTTAAAATTAAAGCAAACACTGTCCATTAGTCTCTAGCATTTAGCTGGCATTTAAGGGAATTAAGCTAAAGATATTAATAATCCATTGTAACATATTAAAACTACAGGGAAAAGGACTAAGTTCAAATATAGCCTGGTATCCAGTGGACTCTAAGGTCCACATGACTGCTTCTCTTACTAAATCTACTGCATGCATTGCTTTTTCAGAACAAAATGAAGGCAAGTCTAACTTTTAGCTATGTGTTTATCCATAAACAGATTACCTATGGGTGTGTCTAGACTACATGGCTCCGTCGACGGAGCCATGTAGATGAGTGTACTCGGCAAAGGGAAATGAAGCGGCGATTTAAATAATCGCCGCTTCATTTACATCAAAATGGCCACCACGCTGTACCGATCAGCTGATTGTCGGCACAGCACGGTAGTCTAGATGGTGATCAGCCGACCCCAGAACCCTTTGTCATCAGATCCTGTATGCCTCGTGAAACTCGAGGCTTACAGGTTCCGATGACAAAGGGTTCTGGGGTCGGCTGATCCCCGTCTAGACTACCGTGCTGTGCCGAAAATCAGCTGATCGGCACAGCGCGGTGGCCATTTTGATGTAAATGAAGCGGCGATTATTTAAATCGCCGCTTCATTTCCCTTTGCCGAGTACACTCATCTACATGGCTCCGTCGATGGAGCCATGTAGTCTAGACACACCTTATGAATGTGATCTTTGCATGTAATGTCACCATGATTGGACGGACACACATACAACAAAGTAGAAAAAAGGTAAATATTGGGCACTGTCAGGGCAATATTGAAGAATCATACTCTAAATCTAGATTATTAAGAAATACTTGCAAAGGGATACTATTTGAGGTAGGAACATTAATGAAAATTTCCTGGTGGAGTTCCACTAAATCATTTCAAGTGGGAAGGGAAGAGGCGTTCTACATTCTACCCCCTTCCTCGCTGCAAGATTAATAACTAATTGTATTCTCATCCTCATAAGTATGTACCTCAGAAAATCTCTAGAGGAGACCAGGGCTAGATACACTGAGTCCCCATCCCCTACTTCTCCACACTCAGCTTCCTATAAAGTAAAGCTAATCTCTGATTTTAGCTGCTCTCTATCATCTACTTAAAAGGAGTCTGCCCGTGTAGATAGATAAGATATGTATTTCATGATGAATTGCAGAGTTCTTGGGGATAATGTCCTATCTTGCTCCCACTCCAAGTCTGCAAACCTCCCAGCTTCAGTGGAGACCCAACAGAAGAGTCCTGGAGGTTGAAAAGAGAGAAAGGGATTGCAGTGATTGTGAAAGAGGAAAGGGAGACCTGTGAATGTTGCAGCCCGCCTCTGCAAGGATCTTGGGGGCAAAAATTTGACACAAGGTTTTGTTCTGTTTGGAGAATAAAAGGAGACCTGTGAAGACATTTCAAATGAAAAGGAATCTGTTAAAATCCATCCTTATTTTAAAATGTAATTTATTGTAATCCTTTGCAGTGACTTTCTGCAAATATTCATAGAATCCTGAATATTACTAGCATAGATGTTAACAGACAGGGAATTTCAAAGTTATATGCACATATTCATGGAAAAGTGAATATAAACATGTACATACAAGTATTAGTACCAGCAGCATATACATTCTGTTCTGCAGGAAACAGAAATGAGACTTACCTGACCAACTGCTGCTATTCAACACGGCACAGCCAATAAACTTCACGAAACTGTGAGGAATCAAGCTACCATGTTAAAAATGCTCTCTCTCACACACATGCACAAACATACCCAGATACTTTCAGTTTGCAAAACAAAATAAAGTAGTATCTATTAGATGTGTTCCTGAATATCACCAGAGCAGAAAGAATGGCTGGAATCTTCAGATTAGTTATCTGCTGAAATCATGCACGCAGCTTATTTCTCTCTATAGCAATATATTTTGGGGTAATGTGTGTGATGGGTATTTTGGATCTCCAGCCATTGTTTGCTGCCCCAAGGAAAACAATAAGTCTTTTTTTTTTTTGGTTAATGTTATACCCCCATTCCACAAATTCTTTTTACACATATGTAAGTGCAAAAGCAAATCTTGCATTTATCTTTCAACTGAGGTTCAGAAAATTTTAATTTGTGATTTTCTATAAAACTGATATAGTGGCACATGGTCACCTTTATTCCTTGAGAAAAACACCTGGCTAATGAAAGTAATTTGTCTTTTAGTTCATTGCCTCTCTAGGTGATACCATAACCTTGGTAGAAGAAGAGTGGTATATATCACAGGTTATGTCTAGACTTCAGGCTTCTTTAGGAAAAAGCTTTTCCAGAAGAGATCTTCTGAAAAAACTTCTTCTAAAAGAGAGTGTCCACACTGCCAAAGCGCATCAAAAAAGCGATCTGCTTTTTCGAAAGATAGGGTCCACACTGAATGGACGCTATCTCGCATGTAAACTGTGATTACTATGGGTGGAATGGCCACCAGGACACCTGTGGTTTTTCCTCTTCCCTCTTCTTGTGAAAGAACTCCCTCTTCTCCATCCACATACGCCTTTTTGCGAAAGAGCTCCTTCAGAAAAAGGTTTCTTCCTCATAGAAAGAGGTTTACCGATGTCAGAAAAACCCTTCTGTTCTTTTGATTTTCTTTCGAAAGAACGCAATTGCAGTGTGAACGTAACTGAAGTTTTTTTGGAAAAATGGCTGTTTTCCTGAAAAAAACTCTGTAGTGTAGACATACCCATAGTGATAGCCAATTGAAGATATGTGGACCACACTCAGCTAATGTAAGTGAACTACTGTAGTTTAAACCGGCTGAAGTTCTGGTCCATGGGGATGGGATTTCTAAAGTGTTTTGCACTGGCTTCTATGTAGGCAGAATTAGTCCAATGGCAAGCTCTTTGAAAACAGTAGTCCTAAATGTTTGGAAAAAATAATGCTGTGTTACCAGTGATTAAAATTCCTCAGTTACTTAGAAATCTAAACTATTATATTTTATGTTTCATACAAATAAGACTCCCACATGGGAAATTAATTAAAGCACTTTAAGTACTTTTAAGTGGCTTGCAGGATGGAATTTTCGGCCATAGCATATGCAACATGAGAAACAGACAGTATCACATGCAACATGACTGTAGGTGTGCCTTCTAGCAGGACATACCTTTGCAAAATACTGTTTAATATTTTTGACTTGTTGTTTATTTGCTGCCTGATTAATAACCATTTGCATCACCTTTGTGAAAAGTAAGAGTGACATCCATTGGTCAGCCAAAGTCTCTGAGGAGTGCATGTTGCTGATACATTAACCTTTCAGTGGGGAAGATTGATGGGAGTGCATATTTCTAGGCCCCATTGGTAGAAATGTGTTTATGGAAGGGAGGGAAAAGAAAAGAAAAACCCATGCTACTCCATGACATTTTGATTAGTGTGGTATTCCTATCTTGCACACTCAGGAGTTTGGGCTAATGTTTCAAACTAAATTTAACTTCTAACAAAAAGATCTAAGAATGCATTTTTACAGCAAAATTCAATTTTGTACTTCTAATCAGGTGTCAGATAACTACAAATTGCTTTGGCAAATCATACTAGCATTATTGAAAGCAGAACAGTGCAATTGCAGAATATTTCACTTCAGAATTTGTATCGCAAGCCTCTATTCCCAGTTTATTTCATGCCAACCCACCAGTGTGGATAGTTTCCACATTACCTGGCCTTTGCAGTTTACCAAGATAAAAAAAATAAATAAATATTTTCTTACAGGCATCAGCTACCTTAAAGGAGCAATGTATGAGACCATTTATTTCACAAATCAAATATCCATATTGGGGAAAGTACAATCCAATATTTTTTATCAGTTAAACAAAAACAAACAAATGTGTAGCTGAAGAAATATTCTTTCCCTACCTACAAAAGATTTTTTTTATTAACATGCACATTTGTCATGAAAATGGGTTGCTTGATTTTAAAATTTGATCTGTTCCTTATCTGAAATCATAATCCTCTGGCTGTGACATCACAATCGGTTACTGCGGAGATGATTATGGGGCTGAAAATAGAGGATTATTACTCCAGGTGAGGAATAAATTGCAGGAGTGGATGAACTACTGTAAGAAACAAAGATCCTGTTATTTGTGAAAAGCCTTTAGCAATAACAAATGAGTAGAAAATAGGACTGTAGTTGATACACAAGCAAAATTGTTTAAGCAGAATGTTTCCCACAAGGCATCTGCTGCTCTTTGAATCACAAAAGTATATTTAAGTAGAGTTAACATTGTGGAAAAAAATCAGCAGGAAGAGAACATTCACAGTTGAGATAAATTCCCACTCCTTAATTCTTTGTGTTGGGTCATTCCAATATATTACAACACATGTGGCATGAGATCACTCTCTAAAACCCTGAATTAGGATAGCACCAAAATACAATCCTTAACCCTAAAATAAAATTAAACATGTACTTCAGTGCATTCCAGAAGTAGAGACTGAATTGTGACTTCTGCAGAAGTTAGAAACAGCTAGATGGTTTTTCTGTTAAATTATCCAGCTATTTAAAGTATCTCTGCTACGTACTCACAAGGCCATATATTTAGAATTATTCTGCTTCATTGGAAATTCTAAATCCTGTATATAGCTCTGGAAAAACTAGACCCTCTGAATCTCCGTGCAGTCACACTGTATAGAAAGAACAACAGTCTCTACTGTTATTGGAAAGTGGAGGAGTGGGTCAGCTCTTCTCTCATACTGACTCACTATTATGTGATCCATTCTAATGATGCACCAACTTGAGGAAGTTGTAAAGTCTGCTGCCTTGCACTCAGCTCTGAGTGGCAGGTCACCCATATGCTCAGAGGTACCTGAATTTCCCTAAAGGCAGTTCAACACATCAGCTCATAAAACAATTGCATCCAGATAATGTACCTTTCTTCCCTGGAGAGATGGAGTGATTGATTGATTGATTGACTGATTAATTACATTTATTGAACCAGAATACCCACACTCTGCAATGCCACATCTTATTTCTAATCTGATGTTGTCACAGTGGGGTTATTTACTAGACACGTTTAAGATCCATATTTTTTTTTTGCAGATATAAATGTGAAAACTAAAGGACGCTAGAGAATAATAGCATAACACAAAGCTACAAGAAGCAGATCAGGATGGGGACAGGCTGGCCTATGTAAATGGATTAGGATGAGGGCAGGCTAGCCTACTGGTTTGAGCAGGCATAACGACCCAAGGACTAGGTCAGAGCCATAGACAAATGTTGAAAGCCAGAGCTTAGGGTTAAGCCAGAGTCTGTAGTCAGATACCAGAGGGACATGTCAAGCTGGAGGCCAGGAACTAGAGCAAACAGGGGGTTCAAGGCAGAGGCAGAAAGGTAACACTGTCCTTCCAACAGTGGTGAATATGAACATTGAGCAGCCAGTGAGCTGCTGCTGCTAATGCTTAAGAGCCAGCCTGCTGGCCCCTCCTGCCAATCAGGCAGCCTACTGAAAGCCAGCTGTTATGAGGTGGCTTCCTGGAGACTAGCTCTGCCACGGGACTGACTCCTGACACTTCCAGGTTAGTCATCAGCAGCAACACTACTTTAGCATCACATCATAGTGTCAACCATTGCTACTGAAATGAATTGGATCAGAGAATGGGATGACTTACTGGAAGTGTTATAGCAGAAAGGCAGATTGAAATATAGGTTTCCCACAGTTTTCAGAGAAATGGTGGGCATGCTTTGCACGATATTAGATCTAATGGGTTATTTCATTTTATCACTGGAGATATTTAAGAGCAGGTTGGATAGACAGCTTTCAGAGATGGTCTTGACAGTGCTTGATCCTGCTATGAGGGCAGGGAACTGAACTTCATGATCTCTCGTGGTTCCTTCCAATTATAGTATTCATCCCTGTAGGTATGTCTACATTGCAATGCCCTGGGTTAGTAGTACTTAAGTTCACAGATCCTGGGTTTGAGCATCTATACTCATTTGTAATCCTAGAGCTATGCTTCATCATGGAGGTCTGAGTCCAACTTCCTATATCCCAGGCTTCCTAGTACACTCCTCCCTCCAAATATGGTCTCTCTAGTCCTTTATTCATGGAGCAGTATGGGTAAATTTTACTGTCCAACAAACTTGACTGTCCAGAGGACAGAGAAAATCATCCTGTTGGATTATGAGATAATTTTGGTGGGATACTCCTAGACCATGAGGCCAATGAGGCTGCATCTACATGGCAGAGCAATAGGGCTTAATCTTGAATCCTGGCTTCATTTAAGTTGGATCCTCCACTTCCATGGGGTCTTGATAGCCTGGGTCTGAGTACTAGGTTGGCACACTTTGTGGCTATGTCTACACTCGCGGCTTCTTGCGCAAGAACGGCCATTCTTGCGCAAGAATCCGCAGAGCGTCTACACTGCCCATCCGCTCTTGTGCAAGTAAATGTACAGTACGGCGTGATAAGAGACGGCTCCTTGCACAAGAGCTATGCTGTTTTCTATCAGGCTTAAGCTCTCTTGCGCAGGCACTCTTGTGCAAGAGGGCAGTGTGGATGTTTGGCGCGTGCTTGCGCAGGTGGCCTCCAGTGAAAAACACAGGTGGCCTCTCTGACACTCCGTACAGGCAATCACCACTCGTTGGTTCCCCTAATTGGCCCCCTTAAAGGCACAGGCACGGAGCACAGCCATTTGCCACGTGCAGCCGGGTAGCAGCCAGAGGAGGAATGGCAGCTGCCCAGCCTCAGCCAGGTCCTCAGACCCCATGGAGGAGCCACCCCAGAGCACCCAGCAGGCCCAAAGGGGCACCAAGCGGCGGGCTCCATGCTGGAGTACCGCCGAGGTGACTGCCCTCCTGGACCTCTGGGGAAAGGAGGAGGCCCTCCGGGACCCCAAGTCCAGGAGGAGAAATGCGCATATTTTTGCCCAGATGGCCCAGGCGCTGGCTGCAAAGGGACACCCGGCCGGACCCTGGAACAGGTCCGGGCCAAGATGAGACCTGCGCCTCACCTACGTGCGGGCCAGCGGCGTGGGGCGGCGGAGCCACTGCCTGTCCCCAGTATCACCGTCTGCACCAGATCTTGGGGGACAAAGGGGCCACTCCCCTGCTGGCCCAGGTGGACACGGTGGTGGCCACCCCAGTGGTCTGACCCAGGCCACCGGAGGAGGAGGAGGAGGGAGTCCGGTCCTTGGATGAGGAGGAGGAGGTGGCAGAGGACAGCAGCCAGACCTCACCATCCCGGCCCAGCAGCAGTCAGGATGTGTCCCGGGCATCCTCCGAAGCCGGCGACGGATTGTCTGGTGAGTGCAGTGGCTACCATTCGCAAGTGTGCTGGAGAAGGGGGAGGCCACAGGGTGGGGAGAGGTAGCGGCACATGGCACAGCCTGGCCACATGCTGCGCAGAGGCATGCAGCATGTGCAACCTCGTGCAGCTAGGGTCCAGTTTAGAACCGGACAGTCCAGTCTTTGAGCTTTCTGTTCAGGAAACAAATTGAGAGGATAAAAATGAGAAAATATACATGTCTGGTATTTTTTAACTAAGATGTAATGTAGACTGTCATGTAATGTCAAGTGTGTCCGGTATTTTTGTTGAAACCATCCGGCAACCCTACGTGCAGCCAGACCAAGTGGCACAGAGAAGCGGCAGCTAGCCCCAGCACACACCTCGGACCCCAGGGATTCCGCTCAACCAGACCGGGGAGGAGGTTTGGCCAGGTGTAGGCCAGCCCCAAGGTTGCAGGCCTAACCCCACACAGCCTAAAGGGTGCTGCACATAGCACACATCCATGGCCACCTCTGGGACACTGTAGCTTCCCCTGGGGAAGGCACAACAGGCCCCCAAGCATGCGGCCCCCGAGGCTCCTGGGCCACCGGACCCCCTCCTGCTGCCCCAGAATTCCCCTTACCAGCCACACCTGTCCCGGGCATCGTGACGTGCTGGGAGGAGGGCACGGGCTCTGGAACACCATTTGGGGCAGGGCTCACTGACCATGTTGCTCTCCTCTTCTTCTCCTGCAGTGGGACCCCCTGCCACCGAGGGACCTTCCAGCTCCATCCCGCCAGCGCAAAGGATCCAGGGCCTGTCGCAGCGCCCCTGGGACCGCCACCACCTGCTCCGCCGCCACGTCTGCGCGATTGAGCGCATGGAGCGCGCTCTGACAGAGAGGATCCGCGCAGATGCGGAGTGGTGGGAACGGGTGTGGGGCCAGTACCTGGAGCACTGCGACCATGTCTGCACTCTCCTGGGCACCATTGCCGACCGGATGGGACCTGTGCAGCAGCCCAATGCTGCCAGGCCCCCCTCTGCCACCCCCAGCTCTCCGGCCGCTTCTCCCCCTGCCTTGCCCATGCCCCCTCCCGAGGTCCCCCAACCTCGGCACCTCCTGGTGCAGCCTGCCCCAACCCGGCACGAGGGGCAGAGGCGCCCCCGCACCCGTGGGGGTGGGAGAGGCCTCCATTATCCATCATGAGGCCCTCCCAGTTCAGGGTCCCCTCCTCCCCCTCCCCACAGTGTACTCCCTTCCCCATCGTAAATAAAAAGTGCCTTTATGTATAGCAAGTGCATTGTATTTATTGGGAGGTGAGGAAGGGTGGCAGGAAGGGGTGGTGAGGAGCGGGAAGTGGGGGCACAGGGCATCCCTGCAGTCAGAGGTGTAGGAGTGACCTATTGTGGGGCCTGGTCCAGCATCACCCGGCGGGCTTCCCGGACCCGAACCCCATGGCGGTTGGTCTGCTGGGTGGCAGCCATGTGGGGCTGCTGGTAGGCCTGGCCCTCACCTACCATCCACCCCGGGAGGAAGGCCTCCCCCCTTCCCTCAATAATATTGTGGAGCACGCAACATTCCAAGATGACCTCTGGGATGTGCTGCACCCCCATGTCCAGGCGGGTCAGGAGGCACCTAAACCGTGCCTTCAGGCGGCCAAAGCGCACTCGACAGGATTGCGGGCCTGGTCCAGGTGGCTGTTGAAGGTGGCCTGGCTGGGGTCCAGGTGGCGGTGTATGGCCGCATCAGCCAGGCCATCAGGGGTAGGCGCATCCCCAAGATACAGACTGGCATCCTGACATCCCCAATGGTGAATTCCCGCTGGGGGAAGTAGGTGCCTGCTTCCAGCCTGTGGCACAGGCCTGAGAGCCTGAAGATGCGAGCATCGTGGGCCCGCCCGGACCACCCCACTTAAATGTCCTGGAACCGGCCCTGATGGTCCACTAGTGCCTGGAGCACCACGGAGCAGTAGCCCTTCTGGTTTATGAACCTGGCCACTTGGTGCTCTGGCGCCCGGATGGGGACGTGGGTCCTGTCTACAGCTCCCCCACAGTTCGGGAAGCCGGCAATGGTGGTGTCCATGTCCCAGGGGCGGATCATCCTCTGGAGCAGCACGTCATTGATGGCGTTGACGACCTGCAGAGGGGCACATGGGAGCACAGGGATGCATGGAATGAGACACAGTGCGTACATGGGCCCCTGGGGTGTGCTCACCCTCCCTTTGATGGCCCCTCCCCCCATGCAGGCCAGGGCCCTCTGTCCCCCGGGATCTCCCCCTTCCCCACCAGCGGGGCTGTGTGCAGGAGGGACAGCGTGACCCCCTGTGTGCGGGGCTTCCCCTGCCCCTACAGCCTCCCCCCACCCGGTCTGGCCCCTTCCTTCCCCAGGGACGAGCCCGTGGTCCACGGAGGGCCTTACCTGCTGGGCGACCACGCCCGGCGGTGGACCTGCCCACCCGAACTGGTTCGCCATGGGCGATAGCTGTCGGGGTGGCCAGTTTCAGAGGGCAATCGCAACCCTCTTCTCCACGGGGATGGCGGGGCGCAGGCGGGTGTCCTGCTTCCGGAGCGCAGGGTGAGCCAGGTGCAGAGCTCATGGAATGTCCCCTGCGCATCCGAAAGTTCTGCACCCATTGCTGGTCTCCCCATTGTCCCAGCACCAGGCGCTCCCACCAGTCCCCACTGGTGTCGTAGCTCAGAGGCGCCTGTCAGTGGATGGGGTGTGGGTGCCCGAGCCCAGCTGCAACCGTGGCGAGGTCCTGCACCTGCTGCATGGTCTCCAGCTCCTGCTGGAGCAATGTGGCTCCCTGGTGGAGGAGCTCCACAGCCTCTGTAATGGCCATGAGGAGCGGATGTTGCTGGCTGGGGTCCTCCTCCAGCTCCATGGCTGTGACGGTGGCAGCAAGGGTGCCCAGGGGCACTTGCCAGGAACAGAGGTGCTGTTCTGGCTCTCGCTCCCTCAAAAGGGTGCAAGAGCATGCAGCCACAGGGAAATGGCTGTCCAGGAGTCCCTTTAAATACGTTTCCCAGTGGGGGTCCGGCGCATGTCCACAGACGCTGCTGGTGACCTCTTGACATGGCCGATTTGCTTCGGAGACACGTTCTTGCGCAAGCTTCCCGCCAGTGTGGGCGCTTTCTTGCGCAAGAGCTCAGCGTTCTTACGATACGGTTCTGGCCAGTGTGGACGTTTTCTTGCGCAAGAGATCTTGCGCAAGTATACTTGCGCAAGATATTCCGGCGCAAGAAGCCGTGAGTGTAGACATAGCCTGTGTGTTGAGAGAAAGTAGGGCAGGCTTGAGTCTGAATTCAAGGCCTGAGTGTTGGGACAAACATTTTTGTTGGGACAAAAATTATGTGTTTGAGCACAGTTGTGACACTCAATAAGTAAATCATTGCTATTATTAAAATCTACAGTATTTGGAACAAGTTCAGTATGTCTTGCAATCAGAAGGGACTCGGATATAAATTGAAAGATTTTTTTTCTTTATGTTGTTAGTTTGTTCTTGATTCATTGGAGAAACTGTGCATCCTTTGGCCTGTAATGCTTAAAAATTTCAGGAAGGATGTGGTCTCAGATCTACTTCACTCAAAGGAAAGATTTCCATTTATTTCAGTGGACTTAGTATCAAGCCTTAGGCATCTGAATACTTTGAGGATCTGGCCTATTTTCCTCCTTAGATATCAGGCATCACCAATCAGAAAACATTAACATGTTTAAAATTACTACTCAGCTGCCACCTAACCACGTACACACCTAAATTTCCACTGGCTGGCATTTGCAAACACATGTAATCCCTGACACTCCCAAAACTAATGAGCAGATCAGAGCCTTTACTCAAACCAAAACCCTGGAGACCTTGAAGATTTAAACTAGAGTAAGTAGAGGAATACTTACCTCAGGAGTGGGGAGGTCTGAACAAGTGTAAGACCCAACACCAATCAAACTCAACAATAGGAGGTCACCAGTAGGTGGAGGCGGCAGCATGATATCCATCCAAAAGACAGAGAGGGGCACCGAGAAATGTATGAGTGTAAGCAGGAGAGACTGCTGCAACTGCAACTGCATGAGGCATCTATGGTTGACCTGACTTAGGTGTATATCTCCAGAAGATTTACAGCTGAAGGTCCCAAGCAGAGGAAGGTGTGCAGCTCTGGTGCATTACCCTAGTGGCTCTGGGTCAGCCACCACACCTAACCTTTTCTCCTTTCCTCTCCTCAGCATTTCTTATTAGATAGCTTAGGCAGCGCCATGCTCAGCCTTGCTAACTTCTGTACCCATTCTGGAGGTAGCAGACACTGTATGGGGAGCCTAAGTGCCTAGCTTAGTGCTGAGGGTTCCACTAGGAAGCAGGTGACCTAGGTGTTAGATTTTGTAATGCTGAGCACAAAAACGTCTAACTACCTTTGAGGGCTTATATCTTACAGCTCCTCTGTTATATATGACTCAGTCCTACAAGTGAACATGACTGAGAGCACTTCAGCTTTCTATGTCAACTTGATATAAACATTGAGTTGAAGTTTTCCTCTTTAACACATGCTTTTCTCATTTTCTAGTCCCCTCTACTTCCCTTTGGACTTCTTCCAATGCATGCTGTTGTCCAGCATGCTGCACAGTACAAATTTTCTCACTAGCCTAACAGAAGAAAATAAGATAGAAATAAAACACTTGTGAATCCATAAATAGAGACCTGGACAAATACAAAATTTGTATCCTTATTTTCAAAAATAAGCTGCAGATATCCTCATCCACATCCACGAATGTGGATATCTACAGATATAAAGCAAATTTGCACAAATTTGCAGGGTTCTAGATACAAAATTTTATCTGCATCTGCATCCATATCCACCAAATGAGCTGCGGATTTCTGTATCCACATCCTCAGATGCAGATTCCTGCAAATAAAAAGCGGGTATCCGTGGATTTGCGGAGCTCTGTCCAAAAATCAACACAGTCTTCCTGCACAGGAAATATAAAAAGAGAAGGCATGAAAAATAAGAGATATAGAGAAATTGGGAGAGGGAACACACATGCATTACTTGAGATAGTCAGAATGGATCCCCCTGCTGAAGATGTGGCTTTTTGCAATCTCTCTCACACTCTCTCAGCGTATTCATTTAACATACTATAATGATGTACTTTCCAAAACATCATATTTCACTTATTGTGCTGCTTGGGCAGCTGAATGAATAATCACTAGAGATGTAATGACCTTGTTCTATCTGCGCCAAAATGACTTAAATATTTGTGGCCGATACTATAGGTGTCCAAAATGTAGGGCAAATTGTTGCAGTAAAAATGCATAGGACTTATTCCCCTAGCACGCATTTATTTTTCTTCAATTAATTTTTAAGGGTAAACTCTGATATGTCTAATTCATTCATGTATACCCACTTCACAAGCTTCTAAATTACTGAAACATCTTGACAGAACTGATTTTTTGTAGTGTAATACATAAAATTGGTAAATGATAAATGATGTTACTTTTAGCTGGGTCTAATGAGTTTTCCATTTGTGACTCATTCCATTTTCCTGTCTTAGGTAAACTGAGTAAACCATGCATAATTGAAGCACCACAGGCTGTAGTTCCACAATCACCACCATAAAGCCTAGAAGTCCTAGTTATGGACCTGAGCTCCATTGTGTTAGGTACTGTACAAACACAGAACAAAAAGGGTCCCTGCCCCAAAGAACTTACAATCAGAAGAAACTGACTATGGACATATGGGGGAGTACAAGGGAATTATGAGACAATATTGGTCAGCACGAGGGCAGTGGTCTTGGTACCCTAGTTGCCTACCCACTTCTAGCTTCATTAACCAGGAGGGTATTAGTTCTTCCCAAGATTTGTCTGTTATGATGAGACTCATCATAGCCACCTTCAATCCCTGAAGCTCAACTCCTCCTCCAAAGTTTGAGAAATAAAGGCGTGTTTAAGAGAATCTGGCAACTTAATCTAGGCTCTGGGGGATGAAAGAGAAAATAGTTCTACAACTAAATCTGAGTTTTTGGTTCTGGTCAGTCTTGAATAAAATATGGTAAGCATAATAATTAACTGATGAATCACTCAATATTACACATGATTATCACATATTCCTGGGGATTGTCATGACATCCAAGTTTTCAGTACATATCACATTAGTCAGACTATCCAGGAAGAAAACCAAACCACCATTGCTTTACCAGCAGAGTATAGAGCTGTGCAAACAGCAGAATTTAGCCCCCCCTTCCTTCTTTAAAACAGAACAAAATACAATTCACTATATTTAACGTGGACTCCAAGTATTACTAAGAGCAAAAAGTTCCCCTGGAGAATGGATGTTTTCACTAATTGTATTTAACAGTTTATAAATAAGCCAAGGGGCAATTGAATCATCCTGTGAAATTACAGTGGTTAGGATGTATTCCCCACTGGAGTTTGGGAAAGTGCTTTGCTTGTATTGCCTCAGGCTCCAGCCGGATCATCCTATCCTTGGTATAAAATAGAGTTTGTCAAGGCCATGCAATGTGCTTGATGCCCCTCAAGAAGCAAAGTCACCTACATCTGCGAAGAAACCTCCCCAATGTAGAATATCACTTTATTTTCACTAAAGACCTCAGAAGGCAGAGCTCTTGCTGCACAGCTGTTACCATCTAGCTCCTGAGTGAGAGGCCTGCCCGTTAGGGCTCAGACCTTTCAACTGCAGGTGTTGCCTGCAGCCATTACCGGGGCGGCCTTAAAGCCAGGAGGCCACCCCTGGCGGTGGGCCACCCCAAAGGGGCAATGCAAAGGGGGCTGCCCTTTTGGGGGAGCCCTTCGGGGGCAGACCAAGGGCAAAGGTGTGTGCTGTGATGGTAGATTGTAATTGAGTGTGTGTTTGTGTGTGCTGGTGAGAGCAGTACACTTGGTTGTGTGGTAGCCTATTCAGTCCCTGGTGAGAGCAGGGAGGGCAGGCGAGAGTTCTTGGTGAGAGGAAGTTCCCTTTAGCTACCCAAACTGAAGGTGTGTATTTGTTCTGCTACCCACCCCCCCACCGCCAATATATGGTTTGGCACAGATGGGGTGCCTAAGGAGGAGGGCTCAGATGGCATCGTGGCAGTTATGACAGGTAGGGGAAGATATGGAAGTAAGATCTGGACTGGCCAGCCAAGGGGAATGAGGTTTAGACAGTTAAGTGCTATTCCTTTTTCTGGTCCTATTCCCAGCCCTAAAAATTTTGGGAACTTTAATACCTGGCCACCAGCCCTGAGGGTGCTGTTGCTGAATGCCAGGACAGTATCCCAGAAGACAGCTGTCATCCATGATTTAATTCTGAATGAAGGGGCTGACCTGGCTTGTATCACTGAGACCTGGCTGAGAGTGGAGGGAGGCGTTGACCTTTCCCAATTGTGCCCGGCTGGGTTCTCGGTACAGCATCAGCCACGGCTTAATGGTTGGGGAGGTGGGGTGGCAATTGTCTATCGAGATACTATCTCACTGGCTAGGGTTGTGGTCCAACAAAGTGTCAAATTCGAGTGTCTGTACTTGACGTTGGGTGGCCGGGATAGGTTGGGTATGCTGCTTGTGTACCGCCCACCTCGCTCTACGGCAGATGCTCTGCTCGAGCTGGCCGACGTGGTCTCGGACGTGGCATTGAGGATGCCGAGGCTTTTGGTCTTGGGGGACTTTAATATCCACGCCGAGGCTGTTCTGTCTGGTCCGGCCCAACATTTTATGGATATCATGACCACCCCTAGGATTATCCCAAGAAATAACTAACCCAACATGTTGCAGGTCATACGCTCGATTTGGTTTTTTGGACTAAGGGTGATAGAGTTCTTGGGATAAGGGATGTGGCTACACTCCCTTTGTCATGGACTGATCACTACCTGGTCAAGTTTAGACTATCTGCTGACCTTCCCCTCCACAGAGACGGAGGACCAATTAAGATGATCCGCCCTCGGAGGCTGATGGATCCGGAGGGTTTTCTGAGGTCCCTGAGGGATTGTTCAGCCATTATGGCAAATAGTCCTGTAGTTGATACATGGAACACTGAGGTAGCCCGGGCAGTTGATATGATTGCTCCTAAGCGCCCTCTTCAGACCAGTCGAGCCAAGTTTGCTTCCTGGTTTTCTAGGGAGCTGATGGCAGCAAAACAGTCTGGCTACGTCTACACTGGCATGAATTTCCGGAAATGCTTAAAACAGAACAGTTTTCCGTTATAAGTATTTCTAGAAAAAGAGCGTCTACATTGGCAGGATGCTTTTCCGGAAAAGCCCTTTTTCTGGAAAAGCATCTGTGGCCAATGTAGACGCGCTTTTCCGGAAAAAAGCCCCGCTCGCCATTTTGCAATCGGGGCTTTTTTTGCGGAAAAGACTACTGTGCTGTCTACACTGGCCCTTTTCCGGAACAGTTTTCCGGAAAAAGGACTTTTGCCCGAGTGGGAGCAGCATAGTTTTTCCCGGAAAAGCAGCTGATTTCTTACAGTAGATCGTCAGTGCTTTTCCGGAAATTCAAGGGGCCAGTGTAGACAGCTCGCAGCTTATTCCGGAAAAGCGGCTGATTTTCTGGAATAAGTGGCCCAGTGTAGACACAGCCTCTGTGTGACAGCTAGAACGCCGCTGGAGGAGAACTAGAGCTGAGTCTGATCGGCTGCGGGTTAGAGCTGAACTGTTAGCTTACTCTGTGGCGGTGCTGACAGCGAAGAAAAGCTACTTCTCCACCTGTATCGCGTACGCACAATGCCGTCCAGCAGAATTGTTTCGAGTAGTGCGGGGCCTGTTGCAGTCTGGCACTCATGATGAAATAGAGGAGCCTTTGGCCCCTGGCTGCAATCTGTTTGCAAAGCATTTTGCTAATATGATCGCCTGCAGCCGGTTGGATTTAGACTCTGGTTGCTGTGTAAGTGGGGCACAGAATGTGTTGAGTGCACCACCCAGTCTTTTTTCTCTGGATCAGTTTCAGCTATTGCAGACTGAGGATGTGGACAGGGTGCTTGGAGGAGTGCGACCAACCACGTGTTCACTTGACCCCTGCCCTTCATGGCTTATTAAATCTAGCTGGGAAGGGATAACTGGCTGGGTCCAGGGGATTATTAATGCGTCTTTTAGATCTGGTATGGTTCCTGCTGCCTTGAAAGAGGCAGTGATAAAACTGTTACTCAAGAAGATCTCCCTGGACCCACATGACTTAAATAACTATCGCCCAATTGCTAATATTCCCTTCTTGGGCAAGGTACTCGAGAGGGTGGTGACGTTGCAACTCCAGGCTTTCTTGGAAGAAACAGACTACTTAGATCCATTTCAGTCTGGCTTTAGGCCTGGCTTTGGAACTGAAACAGCCTTGGTCGCCCTGGTAGACGATTTACGCCGGGAGATAGACAAGGGGAGTGCATCCCTGTTGATTCTCCTAGACCTCTCAGCGGCTTTTGATACCATTGACCATGATATCCTTCTGGGACGCCTGGCGGAGTTGGGTATTGGAGGTACTGTTTTGCAACGGTTCCGGTCCTACCTGTCAGGATGCTTTCAGAAGGTGGAGCTAGGGGGCTGCTATTCGACCCCGTGGAGATTGTGCTATGGGGTCCCGCAAGGTTCCATCTTGTCCCCTATGCTGTTTAATATCTACATGAAGCTGCTGGGAGAGGTCATAAGGAGTTTTGGAGGACGGTGCCATCAATATGCAGATGACACCCAACTCTATTTCCCTGTGACATTAGAACCAGGTGTGGCAATGACTGATCTAAATCAGTGTCTGGAGGCAGTGATGGTTTGGATGAAGACAAATAAGCTGAGGTTGAACCCAGATAAGACTGAGGTCCTGTGGATCAGGAGGCCATCTGTGCGTGAATGTGGCATGGCACCTGTTCTAGACGGGGTTACTCTCCCCCGAAAGAACAGGTACACAGCTTGGGAGTCCTCCTGGACCCTTTTTTAACATTTGAAAATCAGATTTCTTCAGTGGCCAGGAGTGCCTTTGGGCAACTTCGTTTAATCCGCCAGCTGCAACCCTTACTGAACAAACAACACTTGGCCACAGTGATCCATGCTCTTGTTACATCCCGACTGGATTACTGTAATGCACTTTATGTAGGGCTGCCTCTAAAGCGCCTTTGGAAACTTCAACTGGTCCAGAATGCGGCTGCTCAAGTTTTAACCAACACTAGTTATACGGAGCACATTATGCCAGTGCTTCAGCAGCTGCACTGGCTTCCGGTATGTTTCCCGGGCACAATTTAAGGTTTTAGTTATGACCTATAAAGCCTTAAATGAGTTGGGTCCAGGGTATCTGAAGGACCGTCTTCTCCCATATGAACCTGCCCAGGGATTGAGGTCAGCTGGGGAGGCTTTGGTTCGTGTTCCCCCACTTGTGGAGATAAGATTAACATCTACGCGGAACAGGGCATTCTCAGCTTTTGCTCCCAGGCTGTGGAATTCTCTTCCTCGGGATATTCGCATGGCGCCAACGCTAGCGTTGTTCCGGCGTCAGGCTAAAGCCACCCTTTTTACTCGTGCTTTTATTAACGTTTGAGTCTGTATGTGTGTGTTCCTTCTCTCTATATGTTTTTAGCTGGTTATATCCCTCTGACGTCTCATATTTTAAACTCTCATATTTTAAATTTTTATATATATTTGTATTTTTTTTTGTTTGTTCTTGTAAGCCACCTTGAATATTTTAAATAGAAAGGCGGGGTAAAAATATTTAAATAAATAAATTAATTAAATAAAGTATTTAAATTAAAGTAAGACTTCCATGAAGACAAAGTAATTCATGTCAAAATACACAACACATCCTAGATCAATACGCTTTACCCAACAATATCCAAATACAGAACCTATCCTAAGACAAAGTCAGCAGCAGAGGTGGCAATTAGGTAATGACATATAAGTAGAGTGTTACAGATCTAAAGTTACAGTGGGGGAGGTCTAAGTTGGATATTAGGAAAAACTATTTGACGAGGAGAGTAGTGAAATACTGGAATGCATTACCTAGGGAGGTGGTGGAATCTCCATCCCTAGAGGTTTATAAGTCTCGGCTTGACAAAGCCCTGGCTGGGTTGATTTAGTTGGGGTTGGTCCTGCTTTGAGCAGGGTGCTAGACTCAATGACCTCCTGAGGTCTCTTCCAGCCCTATGATTCTATGATTCTAAAGGTACAGTTTACCTCTATAATCACAAGCATATGATACACCAATGTTTGATGATATGGAAGCTCCCCCAAAGAAGAGAATATTAATAGAAATAAACTGAAAAAATCATACAAACAAAAAAGCTGAGTATTTTCTCCATCTGACTACTACTGGCTCTGAGAAAATCCTCCTGAAGCACAGCAAGCTACAGCAATAATGACTGGCTCACTCAGCTTCTGTGCTTCCTGTGTTGAGGTGAAGAGAAAGTAGGTAATGAAGTGAAAGATGAGATACAAAGTATCAAGCTTCTGAAGAAGACATTAACTGGCATGGTATTGGGGATTCCAAACCATAATGTGAGAGAGATGTTTCCTAATTTTCTCCAATTTATTGATGGCCACTACATCAGTGATTGCATGGCACGGGATAGGACACTGGTCTGTAAGGCAGTAGACTACTGTGTTCTATGCCTGGCTCGGCCACTGATTGATTGTCTAACCTGGGTACATCACTTCGCTTCTCTTGTCTGTCCTGCCCTTTGTCTTGTTTATTTAGATTGCAAATTTTGACAGGCCTGGGGTATTTACTGCAATGTGTTTGTACAATTCCTAGCCCAATGAAGGTCTTATCTCAGTCAGGGATCTGAGGCATCACCATAATCCAAAAAGTAAACAATGATAGTAGTGGCATATGGCGAAACTAGCCATCAGCCCAAGAGTTCCAGATCACTCATACAATTATAGTTCACAGTATTCTTAGGTCTTATTCATCTTTATACTTTTCATTTAACCTACAAATTATAATGTAACATAATTTGGAGTTATCTTTTTAAGGGGTACAGATTTTTTTTTAAGTGGTGCAGAAGATACTTTCACGTTTCAGGATTTTCAAATGCAAGACTTGCTTGCAAGATTCTAAATCCTATTGGTTTCTTTGCCAGCATGAATGAGATTACAACCACCATGAAACAAGAGAGCAAAATAAGGTTTTAGAATGGAGTTTTTCCAACAGTGATAGCTTTAGGGTTATCCTGTCTCTGGGGTGACCTTTTACAGCTCTACACTTCAAGAATCCTCACTCCAGTCAAACAACACACAATCGTGTAGTCGTATTCTTGTGATCAGCCTGTGCCAGTGAGTTAGGACAAATTAAATTTACCAAATGAATTTCTCTACTTGGGAAGAGTCCCATTGGGTTTGAGCACTTGACTTCTGAAGTCCATCCTGGGGAGGGCCATCAGAAAACAAAACGATGGCAGAGGAATTTCCTCCATATGGGGAGAGCAGGAGGTGGAAATGGCTGGAGGTGAGGCTCTCATAAATGTATAGGGATGGGAGGCTGTGGTAACAGGAGTGAAGGGAATTGGGTGCAATCACACACTTAACTACATGTGGTGCTGTGCATAGCCCAGAACCAGACCTGCTTTCCGAATTTTCTTTATGGCAATTAAATTGCCATTCTTTCTTACAGGAAAACAAGGTATCTGTAGCTCAAAGGTTGTTTGTTTTTTTAAACCATAATTTCCTGAGATGTGGTTGCACTTTTGGCAGTAATGAAGTCAGCGGGAGCTTTGCCATTGACTTCCAAAGGGCCAGAATTTCACCCAACATTACAGATAATTTTAACTCTTGGAATACAACCTCTGCAATTTCCTCCTCTTATAGCATTTGATGAGAAAGTTTGGGGATCAAAAACAAACCACTTTGTAGTATAATTTATCATGCTGAGTTCTGTCAAATGCTTCTTATGCAAAGCCTTTTGCATGAATTTTGAAACTATAGAGAAGGGTGCGAAACTATTTTGCTAACTCAATTTCACTCATTTGGTTGAAGCAGCACCAATTAGAAGGGAGTAAAATTTTTCAGTCAAAACTTTTTGCAGGAAAAATGCAGTTTTGGCTACACAAAAACAGTCAAACATATACAATCAACCTGTGGAACTCCTTGCCAGAGGACGTTTGAAGACCAGGACTTTAACAGGGTTCTAGATAAATTCATGGAGGTTAGGTCCATCAATGGCTATTAGCCAAGGTGGGTAGGAGTGGTGTCCCTAGCTTCTGATTGTCAGAGGCTGGAAATGGATGACAGGAGAGGGATCATATGACGATTGCCTGTTCTGTTCACTTCCTCTGGGGCATTTGGCATTGGCCACTTTTGGGAAAGCAGGATACTGGGCTAGATGGACCTTTGGTCTGACCCAGTATGTCCATTCTTCTTTTCTTATGTTCTCATGTCATTGAATTTGTGTTGATTTTGCCAAATTGTTCATTTTAAAAAATCATCAAAAGTCAAAACATTTTATTGTGATATTTTTAAAAATGAAACTGAGTTTTTGGTTTGAAATGATTTTTTTAATATCCTTTTTAATTTGAAAATGTTTAAAAATGGTGAGAACAAAATATTTTGTTAGCCCCGCTATTATTTTTATTTTTTAATTTTCAAATCACTGAACATTTTTTATTTCCATCTGACCTGAACCATTTGTTTAACTTTTTCAGAATTACCAATAAATGAAAAATCTGTTATTTATCCACTGCCAGTAACAGTGCCTGTATATAGGATAGGGGCTCACAAATGTCAGCCTACAGCTTTGCTTTCAGAAGTTGATTGACTAAAGTAAACCCCAGCAGTCAAAGAAGACTCTCTATATCAGGCTGCAGAAACAGAATACCCTTTTTTGCCTCAGGCTCACATATCAGGGTCTTTCTAGTGTCTAACTTTTAAAGCTAATCAATACCCTTTATGGTGTACACCTTCATACCTGTCTCATTGAGTGGATTCATTATGTGATATACAGGCTCAGTATTAAGTTCACAGTGATGTGGAGAACCACCTTAGTGATTAGATAAATAGCCTCTTCATGCACTGGGCATTATATTGGGGATAGAGGTAGAATTAATTAATTCATTACAGTGCTTAAAATCATTCCCTTTTGTCTAGCGGCTACTGACCATGTGTTTGATCTTAAGGAATTATATTCTATAATAGTCGTAAGAACCCTGTGTATTCGGTGTAGAAAAATCAAGAGCTTTCACAAACATGTGTCTTTCATTTTTCATTTTGAAACTTTGGGGTTGGGTAAGATCCTGCAATAGAACTTTGTAAAAGAGACCATTTTAAAATGCAGCTTTTCCTGGGGTTATTATCCATTGCTAAATATAACAGAGGAATCTTGAGAAGTTACTTTCACTTTGTGCTCCACTGTAGCAGAGCACTTTTTGAAATGACCCAGAAAGACTTTTTTTCCTCTTTCCCTCACCCAGTATGGGCAGATGGCTATGCCAGGGAACACCGAGACTCTGAAAAACAAATTATGCACTTCACCTAACGTTCTCCATCCAGCTTTTCTGGACAAATCCAAGATGCATAGCAATCTCTGTGAACCAGCCCTTGGGCCAGCATTGGTCAATCTGGTGTAAAATATGTAGTCACATTTCCCTGACACAAGCTAGCAATGATGTAAGGAAAACATTGTATAATGGGAAGAGAAAATGTTGCTCTTATTTAGGGGATGAGGGCAGTGAAAGTCTATTCTTCAGACTTCTGTCTCAGAAACAGGCCTTTTCTCAAAATATGACATTTCAGATCCTAAATAAAGGATAACAGGTAATACCTGAGGGCCCAGCTGTGTAATATACTTCTATTCTGGTCATATATTCTCTATACATGACTTTCAATTTGATTTCAAAGCTTAAAATGTTTTGCTTTTTATTGAAAAGACTTCCTAGTATTTTCTTGTTTCACTCTTGAATGCTTCAAGACTGAAGTGAGTGAAAGAGAGATATATGGTTTGTGGGAGGGTGCTGGTTTGTACCTTAGGGGAATATGGAGCGATGGCATGTGGAAAGAGAATGTAAATGCATATTGTTGTGTGTTGTTGTGAAGGTAGGCGGTGTACAGGAGGGTTGGTGTACAATGTTTCATTGTTAGATTTTTAGTGTTTACACTGATGAGAAAGTCCATGTGAAGTCTTAATAGCTGATATGTGTGAACATTTACAAATGGAGCAAAGTAGGGGGCTGTGGGTGGGTTTCATGAGGTAGTAAAGTCTAGGAATCTGGCTGAGAAGCCAAGGAGCTAGTCTGGACAGTAGGAATGAGCAGCCAAGGAGTCAAGTAACTCTCTCAACCAAGTTACCTAGTTACCTCTCACAACCATTCCCATTTTGCCTCTAGTCCACTGCCTTTTGCAGCTTCCAGTGACCTGTTAAACACCGAAGGAAATGCTGACTTACAAGATTCATCATTCTGGGGCTGCTGTCTGAGGGACAATAGAATGTGTACTAGCCACTGAAAGTACCTCTCCTGTCTTCTCACCCATCTTCAGAGACTAATTCTACAAAGGAAGCACCTTCTGTGGGTAGCAGATTTTCTATGAGCTACTAGGGTGCAGCCCCCATCTAAAAGCCTTAAGGTTGGAAAGGGGATATAAGTAGACAAGGAGAGACAGGGAGGTTGAGTCAGAAGCTAGCTGACTCACCCATGGAGCACGAGCACTATGGCTGAGGTTCTAAGGCAGTGAAGTGCTCATGCTTCAGCGCTTCATCCCCTCTGCTGTCAGGTAGCTGTCTTACTTTCCATCTGCTTCACTTATGACAGAGAATGTTCTTAATGTTGTTACTTTAATCTAAAATATAGATGATAGAGCTGTTCAAAAATAGGGAAAAACTGTGAGTAATTGCTAAAATTAGAAATCAATAACAAGGTCCTTATCAAAACAAAAGGAAAAACTATGTAGCGCTTAAAAGACTAACAAGGTGGTTTAATAGGTGATGAGCTTTCGTGGGCCAGACCCACTTCCTCACATCATATTCTGGAAGAGAATTTGGCATGACCATATATACCAAAGGAATACAATGAAAAAAGTCTCTATTACTAAGGTCCTTATCGGAAATCATGACTCCATATTTCTAAGTACTACATACAAATACAATTAAAAGAAAACCCCCTCCAGAAAGGCCATATAGTTTATATAATCTCCTTGGGTTTTAGGTTTTAAAAAAATCACTAGAGGGCTGCACTCTCTGCTCACTACGCTCACCTATCCTCCTCTTACTGGCCACTTTAGCTTCGCTGAGAGAGCTTATTGGCACTGATGATGTGATGATGTCATTCTGTCATCCGGCAGGGTAAAATGTTTATATATGTGTGTACACACACACACACACACACACACACACACACACACACACACACACACACACACACACACACACACACACACACACACAGAGAGAGAGATTTTGTTATGTTAAGATTTTTTTAAAATACATCAAGACCATTTGGTATGGAAGCATTGTATTCATATGCAAAATAATTGCTCTGCCTCAGGAGAAGGAAGTAGACAATAAGCTATTTCATGAGGCATTGATAAAAATCAGAATATTGTATGTCTGAGTGCTACCGCCATGCTTCCTGGCTTCCAAAAAACCACAACTGATGTTCAAATAGAACACTAGTAACCTTCTGAAGTTGTCATTGTGAGACACAGACTAATTTTAACGGTGCAACATAGCCCTCCCATTACCTAAACTAAACGCCTCTCCAATTAGATATTTAAACATTTATTTTCAATTAAATCAAACACAGTTGAGGATGACTTTTGTTTTCCAGACAGACTGAAAATAACCCCATTGTATTGTTTTTGGAGGTTAGAGTGGAACTAGATACTCTCTGCCAACTGCTCACAAGAGAGCAACAATTACTACCTATAGGGCTTTTTGTTCTCACTAACCGAAAATATCTGCTTCTGATGCAGCAGAGATAAACTACTGCTGGGAGTCTATTTAAGTCTGATTTAAAAAAGAAAGAGAAAAAAACAGAGAAAGCATGGCAGATTGCACTTTTATGGTACTTATAAGATGATCTTATCCTCACTGCAATATAGCCATTATATGGATTATGTTTGAAGTGGGGCAACAAGGTCTGTTTCAGAACTGCATTATCTAAAGTACCATAAAGCATTTTTTTTCTTTTAACGCTGGTGACAGAAACTGTTGAAACTATTTCTTTTCTATGTACTCACCTGCCTAATGTGCCTGGCATTCATCTAGGTCAACTAAACATGCCAAAGAGATTGTCCTTGTGTTTATGATACAACCCTTTATTATATAGTCAGCCTTTTTAATTATATGCCTGCAGTTTTATGTAGATACATGAGACAGACACAGTAGCATTCAAGCAGACATTTAATCACTTAGCCACCCAAAAAGCCTTTGTGTCTGGGGTAGGGGACAGGGATTAAGATACAAACAAATATATTAAAGGAATCATTAAAATACAAATCTGAACCACGATCCGCGGGGGTTGGGGGAGGAGTGCTATTGTATTAACAGAGATATACATAGATTTAATATGAACAGAAAAAAATATTTTCAAAAGTGGCTGGTACATTAGCATTATTTTTTACAGATTTTATTTTAAAAGTAAATGCTAAATGACATCTAACAATATTATAGTTCCCAAAGCCTGAAATCAGTTAACTTCCTATGTCTGTATATTTGCAAAATGTAAGACAGTGCAACAAAATACCCTGATTGCTTGCAGTCACAATACAAGTTTAGCTTAACAGGCTGCAGGGCAGGAAGTAAAGGAACAGGAATGGGACTGAAGCCCAGATATTCACAGGGCTACAACCAGATCTCCAAAACTGCATCAATAGTTTTCAGAAACCAAGTTTCTGAGTTTATGCTTCTTGTTTCCAGGTTTTGGCATGGAGCCAACAAAGCCATTACTGGAAAAGTGAGCCCGTATCCAGTGTTTTCTGGGCCATCAGCATTCCCTCTCTTTGTTGAATTGACATTCTTGGTCTGCTGGTGGATTACAGATAAGGTGATAGCTATTCAGTACCATGTCATAGAGATGAGGAAACGGGAAATGTTAAAATTGTATTTCTATGGAATGAGAGAGTAACTATGTTGACTGAAGCAGAGCTGAGCACAAAGGGATAAAGAACTCCTGTTTAGCTGGCAGCAGAGGTGAGTAAACTAGCCCTGCGCAGAAGAGTAAATATGAGTAAATGACACAATGTACAATTCTGGAGTGATTTTTATGGAGGAAAAAATGAAACCAATAAAAGCTAAATACAAACTGGACTAAAGAACGTTGGGAATTAATGTTTCTCCCTTGAAATTGCACAATGATCTCATTATTATCAGATGACTGTTGAGAGGCCTAAAAAATGTGATGGCGTGGTAGACATGGCACAGAAATAAGAAAACACCATGGCAGTAGATATCTTTGTATGTAGTCTCAGGAGACAAAGCAAAACCAAAGGACAGAGAAGGAATTTCCCTTTGGCTCTAAGATTGGAGTTGCTGTACAAAAGGGGTGGTTTGGAAGAACTGTGTGCTTCCAAAGTCTATTCCATACTTATTCTGGGAATAAATAACTCACTTTCCAGAACAGTCAATATGATACCTCTCAAGAACACTGAAACATTTGTCAGTAACTGCTGAAGCAGGTATTTTATGGTAAAGTGAAGGTACAAAGGGGAGAAGATGAGCAATCAAAAAAGAGTTAGTTAGATGGGATCAAGCTAAGGTTATACAACAATAAGATGAATCTTAAATGTTACTTTCATAATCTACTGCACTTTGTCCATATGGTTGTAGTATTTTCACCTAATGAACCCAGGCATTTTTGCACTTTGATAGTCTGTTTATATTGTTTATTTTCTTGCTGGTCGTAAAGGAAAATATACATCCGTACCAACCTTTTATAATTGTTTCAGGGCAATTAAGCCCTGAAAACCCAGAAACAAGACTAGAATGTGGAATGTTTAATTTGCATATCCAAATTTCCAATTATGTGTATAGCAATATGCAAATTAGCTTTTGTTTCTCATTGCCGGATGGCAACAGAACGGTCTCCTTGTCCTTGTAAAATAACTTCCCCTATAAATAAAGAGCTTGATTAGATTCAGCACTTGTCTTTTCTCTGTCAAATGCCAGGAACCTCAGTATCAGGATATATCTGAAAAATGTAAATAATCTAGAGATTCAAACATTGATGTTTTCTGAGCTCCAAGAGAATAAGAGTTAAATCAGAGACTTTTCCATTTAAAATTAGGGTATTTGATAAGTATAAACATTTACTCCAGGTATGATCATTCAAAGCAATCAAACTTGAAAAAAAAGAATTTTACACCAGGTGAACAAATACTCAATCTCATTGTTAGAATTATAAAGGAGTACCTAAAGAGAGTAAGTCTCTATATAACTCCTCACTCTGATTAGCACATCTGGGTGGCTAATTTCTATGCAGCACGTACATCCTAGCAGGCTTTGTGATACACATCAATTATAGCTGAGTTATGGGGGTAAGCATAGAATAATTGCTGGATCCATTTCTAAAACAGATGACTTAGGGGAAGTATGAAGTACAGGTAGGCATTCCAGTGAACCAAGACAGATAATATGGTCAAGAGAAGAGTTGGGAGAGAAGTCATCACCAAGGAGGCAGTTGTGGTGGTAGAGATTCAGTGAGCAATGGATTTACTCTGAGCTAGTTTCAATGGGACTCAAGGTATAAACCAGCCTACATTAAAATCCTTGTTCTCAGACACATATTAAAGCTGGCCCTGCAGCAGAAACTCTCCTGTGATCTACAATGTTTGTCTTGCAGGCAGACTTGCCAATATTTTAGTTTTGAAACCAGGGACAACTGTATTCAATGCTAAGTCTCATGCATCAGAGAGAAACACGTAGAGGGTATGCAAGAGACTGGGAAATGTGTTCATTTGATTTCAGAGTTAAATAAAATGTTGATTCTTAAGAATAAACTGTGGAAAGAGGGAAACACCTCTTGACAAACAAATGTGCTGCACATTAGATATAGTTACTGACATTCTTTATATTTTATTTCTAAAAGAATATAGGATTAAATCCAGGGCCTAGAAATGCCTACATATGAACATTACAGGAGATTTATTTATGATGCACCTAAACCTCACAGCTATTGTAGGCTTATCACACCCTGAGAAAGAAAAAACACCCTGTGAAATAGCTACATAGGGGAGGTCTACACTGCAGCTTGAGGGAGTCTCCCAGCCCTGTTTGAGAGACTCATGATAGCATAGCTTGAGCAGTGTGGACATGGCAAGTCGAGCCAAGTGTGTCAGGTGGGCTTGAGAGCCTGTTTCAACTTCAGCCAAATCATCCACACTTCTGTTTTCAGTGCACTAACTTGAGCCCTACTAGGGTATGTCAATCTGGGCTAGAGGTCTTGCTTCCAGCTGTAGTACAGATATATCCAGGGAGCTTAGGAGACACCCATCTTCCTCTGTCTCCTGGGTTGGGTAGGTAGCAATTCCTTGATATTATCAAAGGAGGTAGTGAGCCTATGGCATTCCTTTCTCATTGCCCTTGCAGAGAGGGAAAACGGTGTTAGCTCCTTTTCCCTCTACCTGCATCTGTTCCAACCCTTCTAGGCAGCTTTAGATACTGGTTGAAGTCCTGATCCTGTTGAAGTCAATGGTTTTGCTAATAACTTCAGTGGGGCAAAATTTCAGCTGCTGTCATAAGGTGGAGACACAACTAGTAGAAAGATTAAACCAAATTGTTTGCAACTCCTTCCACAAATGTTATAAGCATACTTCTTCACTCCTTTACCCAAGGCATTAATGAAAATACTGAAGAGTGCAGGACTCATTCCTAAGAATTGTGTAGGTTTTTTGACCAGCCACATTCCAAATTGCTTAATTTGTGAGAAACGCTTAGCCTTGAGCTCCTCCCTATATTTCACAGCAAGTCTTCTTTAAGAAAGCAAGTATGTAAAAGCAGTTAGTTCGCTTGTAGGATTGAATTCAAAAGGTGAAACTAACCGATTTTGGTGACACAATAAGAATAAAAAATCCAGACATGTGCCTTTGTCTTTAATGAGGCTTTGACAGTTTACTCATTGCAAAGAAAGCAGCCATTCTTAGTAACCCAGCATAAAGGGTGTTTTTCAGCCGTTTCCCCCAAATCTCCCTCAGAAACAAACATAGGCCTGAAATAAGTTTCTTTCCTGTCAGGGTTCAAACATAATCAGCAACTACAGAGTACATCTCAAACTGAGGTTCTACATGCCTATTTACATCTCTTGCAATCAGTGTATATAAAGTACTCACTGATATATAAAGCGTCTGAGTTTGCCTGCCTAGTGAACTCTTGTTACCTCTCCTCCCAGATTCAACTAACTCCTGAATCCTGATGATAAGCACATGAGAGAAAGAGCCATTTAGCTCTGATACGTCTGCAATGGCCTCAGACCCACTGTTCCAAGCCTTTCAGAACCTCAGTGTGTAATATTTCCTGTCACAGTGCTCCTACGAACACATTCTCCACCAGGATGGCAGAGGGATTGCAGTGCTGCACAGGCTGTGGCAGAGGTGACTGACACCTCCATCACAAAGGGTATGTCTACACTAGAGAGTTATTTCAAAATATTGTATTTTGAAATAGTTAATTCGAAATAAGTTATTTCGAAATAACACGTATACACACAAAATGCATTTCAAAATAGTGTTTTGCTATTTTGAAATAGTGTGTCCACACTGAGTGGACACTGAATCGCATTTAAGGTCGGCCGGAACCAGGTCCGGCAGGGCATCAGGTCAGGAGTTACTTTGTGTGGCTGCTGCCTGAGGCTATCTGAGGCCTGTGTTTAAAGGGACCCCCTCTGGACAGCCGGTTCTCAGCTTTCCCTGCTTGCTCGCCTACCTCGATGAGGGACAGCAAAGCATTTTGTCTCTGCGTGTTCTGGTTGCCCTCACTTGGGACACCACAGCACTCTGCAACATGGAGCCAGAGCTGGCCCTGGGCACTCTGGTGCTTCTCGTGAACGCGTTGCTGTGAGCCTGGCTGCACTTTCTGCAGGTTACCATCCGGGAGGTCCATCGGGGGGCTGTCAGTATCCAGGAGGCCCTGCGGGAGAGCTTCCACCCTGAGGAGCACTAAGACCCTCCCTGGTCTGCCCCACTGGGGGCTTGTGCCTCATTCCTCCCTCACGTCCTTCCCACTTACCCCTCCCTAACTCCCCTTCTTGATGTCAAATAAAATACATGTATTTTCATGAACACAAACTCTCTTTATTTAACAAAATTGGGGGGGGGGGAGTGGGAATGAAACTCTGGTGAGACTGGGGAAAGGAGGCAAGAGAGGGGAGAGGGGAGGGAGAAACCTGGGAGGAGGGAGCTGGAAGGGTGAAGCAAGGGGAAGAAGCGGGAGGGGAAGTTCAGGGCTCAGGGTTAGGGGGGTCTCGCTGGACCAACTTGATCTTCATGCAAACCTGCTCCTGGGTTCTCATGTGGCCTTTGGTGGCCAGGCTGGCAGCTATCCTGCCATAGATGGCCGTGTTCCCCTGTCTAGTGTGGAGATCATGGACATTGGGGGCATCCCCCCCAAACCTGAATATGGTCCATGATCTCCATCCTGGACCAGGAAGGCACCCACCTTCTCCGGGCCCTGGCAGGATCCTGGGAGCTGGCAGACTGCTCCTGGGGAGCGGTGGAGGTCTGGCTGCCAGTGGCTTGCTGGCTTATGTTTTGGGGCCACTGGGTCAGGGGCAGTGACTGCTGGCTCTGGGCTGGCAGGCTTGGAGCTGGCACAGGCACTGTGGCCAGAATTAACCCCTTTAAGGGCTCTGGGGAGCGGTGGAGGGAGAGGAGTGTTCTTGGTTGAGGCTGGAGTGGCCACCAGGGCACCCTGGGAAGGCTGGAGGCCCCCTATTTCAATATAAGTGTCTACACAGCACTTATTTCGAAATAGCTATTTTGAATTTGGCGTTATTCCTCATGGAAGGAGGTTTACCAAATTCAAAATAAGTTCTCCGCTATTTTGAATTAATTTCGAAATAGCGGTTTGTCTGTGTAGAAGCTAGTAAAGTTATTTTGAAATAATGGCTGTTATTTCAAAATAACTGCTGTGTAGACATACCCAAAGGGTGTTACCTACGTGGTATTAAAGCAAGTTAATTTTTAAATTAATTAATATTTGAAAATTGAAACAAAAAAAATTACAGTGAGCTCAACATGCTGCAAGTCAAGCACAGTGTTAGCTAAACACATTGCAATCCATACAAAGGACAAGAAAGGGTCTGGTGCTGGTATCTGACTAAAACGCATGCCCCTACAGTTCAGGGAGAGTATGTAAAGAAGGGTGCAGGAAAGATAGCATAAAGCTCCCCTTAGCACTTCCCTTATCCTCTTGTGAATGAAACCAGTCCACCAGTGTAAATTAGACCAGCCCAAGCCACCCAACCTACAGCTGGGATATTCCTGGACGTATCCTGTCCTCTGCCAGCAGGGAGGAAAGAAAGGCCCAGACATGAATTGTGCTAATTCAATGACCCACAAAGCCAGAGATTCATGGGGATAATACTACAGCTCTGCACAACGTTCCAATGCATGCAGTTTTATTTCAGCAAACATTTCTTAATGAATTTGTATGCCGAACTTTGCAGTCCTGTAAGCAGAAATGAAAGTAACTTAAAATATCTTACAGGTACTGTCCTATTGCAACCCGGGGCCCTGCCAGCTCTTTAAATAGCTCCCTGCTGGCTTTTGCTGCAGCTCAGCCAGCTCTTGCTGGAACAGCATAGCAGGGCACACCCGCTTACTTTCACCCCTGCCCGCAAGTGAAACGGATTGCAAACAGCAGTGAAATGGACTCTTCATTTTCCTTACCCAAGTTGAAACCTGGAAAAGATACAAAGCATAAACCATGAACAGAGAGTTGGATTTTTAAAATTCTGTCACTTTTAAAAAATTATGATAAGGTATAGAAAAGGTTATTCTTTCATTTACAAAATGTAATTTTTAACTTAACATTGCCCTTTTATTGCTGAACAAAAAGTATCTTCATTATTTTGCTACTGTATTTTGGACAAAAGCTAATTTTTATCAGTAAGTTAGAAAAGCCAGGGAAAAAGGTTTACAATGGGAGCACTGACATCCCCTTAATGGCAGAGGTGCCAGCTGAGGCAATGATAACAGAGAAGATATTTCAAAGATCAGAATCAAAGTGCTTTATCAAGGTTGTTCATCCTATTATGATCTTTACTTCTGCAAATCCTTTAATGTAGAAAGTCACCTGCTGGACAAAAGGCTGTTAGTATTAATCTGTACATAAAGCAGTTTTCAGTTACAGTTTTTGCCTGAACTATCAATAGGATGTCCTGTGTGGATTTCTCTTTTAATGAATTCTACATTAAAATGTTCTCTATATTCTAAAATATTCTAGAACTTGTAAAAAGTTCAAACCTTTCATTCCAACACATGCAATTCTACCTCCTGTGAGCAATAAATATCAGATTCTGTTCTCAGTTATACTGGTACATATACAAGGCAATGCCACTAAAATACAATAACCAAGCTTGGATTTACATTGTTGTGTGTGAGCTCAGAATGGGCATGTCTACTCTAGGAAGCTATTTCAAAATAAAATCGACATCATAACTCCTGATTTAACAAAATCGAAATAGCATGTCCCCACTACCAGGAAGAATCAAATTAGTTAGAATTATTCCAAAATAGCACATCCACACTGATTGGATCCTGCCTCAGACTTAGAACTCCAGGAAGCACTCTGGGGAGGGCACCTGGAGGGCGGATAGCACTCTGGGGAGGGCACCTGGAGGGCGGATACTTCCTGTGGCTGCTTGGTCAGGCAAGCTGTGATGCACTCCTCCACATCCTCTCCCCTTCAGGGCACTAAAGGGACACAGTGGGAAATGCCTTCTCATCTTCTGGTTGCTCCTGTGGATGCCACAGCACTCAAACCATAGAGCCAGAGCTGCTGCAAAGTTGTGCCAGGCTCATGGGCCTCGTGCTGTGCCTCATGGCACAATACTTCCAGGCTGCCTGCCTGTTGCTCCAGCAGGACAAGGACCAGGACCTGCAGGATGAACCCCAGCATGGACTGCAGGCCCTGCTCACCCAGGTCCTGGCACTCCTCCTGCTGTAAATGACCTTTAATGACTCATGGCCCTTAAGCGGAATGCCACTTCTGGTGGTGGGAGATGAGCTTGGACTGGTGGGACTGCATCATTATGTAGGGATGAGATGATCAGCAGTGGCTGCAGAACACCTTTCCTGCCCTTAGGCGACAGGACACTCACATGCGACCCGCCATCCCTATGTAGAGGTGCAGGACCATCGCCCTGTGGAAGCTTGCCACGCTAGACAGCTACTGCTTTGTCAGGAACCAGTTTGGAGTGGAGAAATCCACAGTCAGGGGCCATGCTCCTGCAAGTAGTCAATGCCATCAGCCACGTGCTGCTACAGAGGGTTGTCACTCTGGGCAACATGGACACCATCATAGATGGCTTTGCTGTCATGGGCTTCCCCAACTGCGGGGGATAAGGGTGCCATAGACAGCACACACATCACACACATCCCCTTCCTGGCCCCCCGACCACCATTCCTCAGACTACACCAACAGAGAGGGGCATTTTTCCATGGTGCTACAGGACCTCATGGATCACAAAGTCCACTTCACTGACATCAACATTGGATGGTCAGGAAAGGCGCACAACACCCACATCTTCTGGAACTCCTGCCCATTTCTAAAGATGCATACCAGCAATTTTTTTTCCCAACTGCACCATCAGAGTTGGGGAGGTGGACATACCCATTGTCATCCTGTGTGACACAGGCAGCCTGGATCCCCACAAGGGGCACTTCAATGCCAGGCAAATGTGCATTCAGACATTTAAAGGGGAGGTTCAGGAGTCTTGTCACCCTCCGGGACCTCAGTGAGTGCAACATCCCCTTCATGGCGGTAGCCTGTTGTGTGCTCCACAACCTGTGTGAGAGCAAGGAGGAGACTTTTATGACAGAATGTGGGGCAGACGCTAAATGACTGGCCAGGAAATTTGAGCAGCTAGACACCAGCGACATGAGGAAAGCATGTAAAGGGCCTGTGCTCATCGGGGAGGCCTTGAGGGAGAGTTTTGTGCAAGGCCAGTTGTGAGACTCCCCTGCGCCTCTGCACAAAGGGCCCCAGAATTCCCTGTGTGTTCCTTTTATCCCCATCCCTCCCTTCCCCTGCCTTCTCTTCCCACCTTCCCCCCTCCCCTGCGGAGCAAGTAATAAAGCCATCTTTGTTGAAAAAACAGGACTGTTTATCAGGGGACATAGAACAGAGGAGGTACTGGGGAAAGAACCTGGAATGTGGAGGGGGGCCTCAGGGATGGGGCTGGGATTGGCACTGCTTCTGGGTGGTCAGGAGGCTTTGGCTGCCTGAGAGGTTCCACCTCCCTATGTTCTGGGGCACCGGCAGCCCCTGGGGAGGCTAAGAGGAGAAGTCATGGGTGTGGGGAGGTGGCTGGTGGCCCGCTCCATGCACGACGCCATGGTCTCCATCACCAAGGTGAGGCAGGAACACATGGTGTTGTGCTGGCTCACCAGCTGGTCCAAGGTAGCTTTCCTTTGTTCCTGATCAGCCCAGAACTCCTCCCAGTCGGTGGCCCACTCCTGGCACTCTTCCTTGAGCCTCCAGACAAGGGACTGCAGTCAGGCCATCTGCTCTCTCAGGAAGTCTTTGTGGGTGTATTTCCTCCTGCAGATCCCACAGAGTCTGGTAGATGGTATGGAAGGCAGGAGACATGCCAAGCTCACAGCTGTGCCAGCTGTGAAGAAAAATTACAAGGGCAGTCATCACAGGAGACACTGTGTATGAAGCCTAGCCCTAATCTCTGAGCTGACACTGAAGATCTCAGTTCAGATGATGGCAATGTGCTTTGAGCAAGGCCATATGTTGCCTAGACAGTGCACACTTTCCAGAACAGGCACAAATATCCCAGGGAAATATCACTACACCCATGGCCTGGGGACAAGCAGGCAAGGGAAGGTGCCAGCTAGGCCAGGAGCGTGTGGACAGGAAGGGAGGTGGGCTTGTATTCATACTGTGTCTCGCAAACATTGGGTCCAGCAATGGCGGCATCCTGCAGAGAGAGAATTTCTATCCCTGTCCCCTGGAGGAGAGAGGGTATTGGGGGAGGTGTGTGTGAGCAGCAGATGCCACTTGCCGGAGAGAGTGCCACTGGGTGGTTCTCCTTGTCCTCCCCCCAGAAGGTTCCCATATGTGGGATCAGTCTCCTGCACATCACTACACTTGACCAGGAGCGAATGCTGCCTGAGTGCGGGTATGACTCTGTGCTGTGTGCGGCACTGCTGTGTTGTTCCATAACCCCAGACTCCATAATGGTGGCTTGTTGTGGGAAAGTGTCTCATACCTCAGAGGCTGGAATAAGGCAGGCCTTTCCAGGAACCTTATGAGAAGGACCGAGTGGTTCCTGTGTGAGAGCATGATGGGGCTGAGTGCTGCAGAGTGATGCTCCATGTGCACCTACAAGCACAGGCTATTGTGTGGCCCCCAGGTTGAGTAGGCTGAGAAAGGAGTGTGCATCCCCTTGCAGCCCGTTGCCTGCTCCCTTGTGTATAAGGGAAAGTTATAGGATACACCTTAAGTGTCTTTCCTGGGTTCGTCCAAAGCCTGGGAGACAACCTGGGAGTGGAGGACTGGCTCCAGGGTGAGGAGCAGGTCCTGGCTGGTGGCTGGTTTTTTCTTACTCCTCCTCCTCCTTCTCCTCCTGGCATTGTCCGCCACCCTGCCCACCTGGAGGCTGATGCCGGGTGTGTCCTGGCTAGACTCCACGACGATGATGTGGGAGGTGACTGGCCCCCGCTACCACGATGGCATCCAGTTGGTTGTAGTAGAAGCAGCTGTGTGGTATCACCCTGGAGCATCCGCTCTGTTCCCTGGTCATCCAGAGCTCTTTGATTTTTTTCTGGCACTAGTCCAGTGTCCAGGTGTGGCATTTCTTTGTCAGGATGGCAGCGATCCAGCAGTAGACCTCTACATTTCTCTTTCTAGTGTGGAGATCCTGGAGATTGGTAGCCTCCCCATACACCTTGATGAGGTCCAGGATCTCCACACCAGTCCAGGCCGGAGCTCTCTTGTGTCCCTGGCCAGTGGCAGCTGAGAGAGTAGAACGAGTGCTGGCAGCCATGTGAGGGTCTGCTGGAGCATTGGGGTCACTCATGGCTACCTCGCTGGCTGCTGTCTTGCGCGGGGCTTCCAAAGCTGGCCACGTGCGGGAAGCTCATCTCCTGCTGCCGGGAGTTTTAAGCTCTGCAGGAGGAGGACAGCAATGGAGATGCCAGGTATGGCTAGGGTGGTCTGAGCTGCAGCTGTGAGAGGTCTCTGGAGGCCAATTATTTTGAATTAGCAGCACTGGAGCAACCACACTAGCGCTATTTTGAAATAACTATTTTTAAATTAGCTTTATTTCCCGAGGAAAGCAGTACAGATTTCGAAATAACAGCCTGTTATTTCAAAATAACGGTAGTGTGGATTCTCCGCTTATAAATTCAACCTAAGGGGGGGTTATTTCGAAATAATTCCCTAGTGCAGACCAGGGCAATGTGGCTCAAAATCAGCATATGTTATGCTAAGGTGTTGCCAGACCTTAGTGGTATTAAACTGAATACTCCAGCTGCCTGAGAAGTAACAGTATCTAAGTACAACCTACACTTCTGAACGTATAATTGCAATTATGAACTCTCCCTATGCAAATATTTTCAAATGGAGAATAAAAATTTATTAAATGTTTATTCAATGTACTTGCAAACTCACAAAATAAATCAAAGCGTTAAATCAAATTAGTTAAGTACATTAAAAATAAAACTGCCTTCCCGCCCCAACTCCCTTTTTAGTTCAGGAGACACCCAGCATATTATCATTAAAGTTAACCACTAAAGTCTTTGGATTTCTTTTTACAAAGAGATTGGTAGATTGACTAAAACACTGAGGTGTCTTGTTTTGTTCAGTCCTAGAATGGTCACTGTAATATCACTATGTATTGCAACATTATGTATTTTTAAAATAAAATGTACCCTAACAAATACTGTTGTTACACAGTACATGAACAGCATCATTCTGATTACATATTTAGCTGAGCTCCACTAACTTCACCACACTGGACAGTGATAGTAAAAAAAATATTTCTGTGTATGTATGTTATAAAATAATGCTTTTAGCCACTTACTATGATTGATGCACAGTTTGATTTAGTTGGGCATGCCTTCCCTTAAGATAAGATAAGTATTCAAAATATGTTAGATATAGGATTTAAGATATAGATGAGATTGAAAAGGTCTCGAGAAGGGCAAAAAAGTATTTTTTATAAAGGTACAGCTGGAGTTTCTAGAGATTGCAAAATCAGGATTATTTATCCATGAAAGAAAACTTAAAAGTGTTCCTGAAAACATGTTTACACAAGCTTCATTTTATACATGCAATCAGCCTCAAAAAGCCAAAAGAACTAAAATAAGCACCTGCAGAAAAAAACATAGATTAAGATAATATATTAAAAATATTAATATTAGAAGTGAATGCTCATCAGTCCTAACTCTTTATCCTATCCAGTAATAAAAGAACAAGAATTTACAGAGATTAGAGACCCAACACAGCATGATTGGTGTGCTTTAACTTTATTTCCTGTTTACATAGCATCTTATCACTTTTCCATTCTCAGTTTTAAACCTGGGTCCAACCATTTCAATCTGTTGAACTGAACTGAAAAATTTTGCTGAGAGTTAACATTAAGTGGCGTATCATGCTGAACTCCTATCACGAGAGCTGTAATTCAGATACCACATATACCTATTCTCCACTAGGGGATGGATAATTGGCTAGACTACAGTTCCCAGAAAGCACTCCAATATCCCCTCTGACAAATCCATGTGATGCATCATGGAGTCTCATACATTTCCTAGGTCACTATGGTCTCTTCCAAAATATATATCCCAGTAGTCACCCCATATAGATCTTGTATATCTTCCTGCTAAGAACTTAGGCTGTGTCTAGACTACACCTCTCTGTTGACAGAGAGATGTAGATTAGGCACGTCAAAATTGCTAATGAAGCAGGGATTTAAATATCCCGCACTTCATTAACATAAACATGGCCGCCGCTTTTTTTTAAAATGGAGCTTTTTCGAAAAAAATGGCAGTCTAGACGTGGATCTGTCGAAAAATAAACCCTTTTTCGAAAGATCCTGTAAACCTCATTTTTTGAGGAATACAGGATCTTTCGAAAAAGGGTTTATTTTTCGACAGATCTGCATCTGGACTGCCGTTCTTTTTCCAAAAAGCTCCATTTCAGAAAAAAGCAGCAGCCATGTTTATGCTAATAAAGCGTGGGATATTTAAATCCCTGTTTCATTAGCAATTTCGACGTGCCTAATCTACATCTCTCTGTCAACAGAGAGGTGTAGTCTAGACGTACCCTTACAGCAACAGATTAGCTCTGTGGGTTTTGACAACTTGTGGGCACAACAATGACCAGACATTGGTTCCAGTAACAGCTGTTTTTAGGAGCCAGAGCGTCCAACAGATTTCACGTCCACAGTTGGAATGAAATTTTCAAAACTCTAGCACTGCCCCCCCCTTACATATCTTTGATAACACGCCAATTTCCAGAACTCTTAAGTTCTCTACTTATGCCCAAAGCACCCCTTTGAAGATTCCCCTGACTCTATGTATTCTAAGTACCATGAGATCCCTTCCAGTGGCACAGTAACGGATAATAAAGTAAGGTTTAATTAAGAGCTCTCTTTGGCAGAGAACTAACCAGGGAACATTCTGGACTCTACAGACCTGTTGCAATAAAAGAGATATGCCAGAGATGCTAAATCTGTGTCAAGCTGAAAAGGACAGACTTCTAGAAAAAGATTTATTACCTATTTGTTCGTGAGATTAGTGAAGTTATCATTTATAACCTCCCAAAACTATTACATCTAACTGCTTGTGAAACTGAACCAAAACATATGTGAGATGCATCTGATGATTATGCAAACTACTGGATATTTTGAAAAAAAATACATATTGCTTCAGTGTACCACAGGACTTACTTTTGTCTTTCTCTTCTCTTACTGCTTCATTTCTTGAATTTCCCATTTTGGGTTTGTTTTCTAGTTTTCATCTCGACAAGGAAACTAGGTTGTGGGCCAAGAGTCTTTCTGTTATTGTACTATACCAGAGACTTAACATGTGAGCTGGGTGCCTATGGAATTTAAGGTGAAAGGGTTGTGCACAAGCTAATACAATAGCATTGTTTAGGAATTAAAAATTATTACAATTATTTAAAGCTGACTGGAACTGTTGATAAAGGGAGAGGGGCATCCATGGATCAGATGAGCTAAATGGGCATGACATTTCTAGCCCTGATTTAAAAATACCCCTCTCCCTAGATTTTAAAAATAGCTCAACACCCAGGATCTCCCATATGTATCCTCCCATTCCAAAGTCTCAAACATGCATACTGTAGAAAAGCACAAATGTGGAATGGGAAGAGAGATGAGTTAGAAAATATGTAACATCTTAATTCTGGTGACGACCCATCTTTATATTATTGGAAGGAAGAAAGGAAGCAAAGAAAATGTAAGGGAATCTCTATTGTTTTATGATACGCACAATAATGTATAGCAATTGAAATCAACAAATAGCAAGAGTTAAACACAGGCATTTATTCGATCTAAAAAATCTATTAGGAGGATGCATGCTAAGTAAGTAAGTGTGATTGTTTCTTTTGCAAACAAGTATAACATGGTGAAAAATATGTGGCTTTCTATCTAAGACTGAAAAACACTCAGATAAGAAGCTTCAGGGGGTAGCCGAGTTAGTCTGTACAGGATAAACTTAAAAAAACCCCAAACAAACAAAACCCTGGTCTTCTAGCACTTTATAGACTAACAAAACATGTAGATGGTATCATGAGCTTTCATGTGCACAGCCCACTTCTTCTAAAACTCTGGTCATCTGAAGAAGTGGGCTGTGCCCACAAAAGCTCATGATACCATCTACATGTCTTGTTAGTCTATAAAGTGCTACCAGACCCTTTTTTTGTTTTGTTTTTTAAGTTTACTCAGATAAGAGTTTGGTGAAAGGGATACAGGACCTAAATAGAAAGTTCATCCTTCCAGGGTGTTTTTGAACTTCTAAATACCATCACATTGAACGCTGGAGGTTATTTGTTAAAGGTGATGGTTGTATACCTTTATAAAATGTGACTATATTCCAAGAGCCAAATTCTCAAAAAACAGCTTCTAAATTTGAAGCTGTAGTTTTGCCCATACAATCTTTTGTGGCTAATGAAGTGCCTACAACAAAGATTTTTTGCTTGAAATGAGTACACAAAATTTATGCTTTTCGTGGGCACATATCTTTGGTTATCAATACTTTGCAGATGCAGATTTAGGCTCTGATTCTTCAAATACTTTAGTATGTACTTAATATGAAGCACATGAGCAGTCTTGCTGATCTAAAGAGCGCTTTCACATGTCCACAGAATCAGAGCCTAAGAGGCAACACTACAAACCCTTCCCTTTGAAAATCTGGCCCCAAGTAACAAACATCTATTTGTGTTTGTGAGAATACAGTGGTGAATTGAAGCAATTATCTTCCTTTTATTATACATTTGTTCAGTTTGAGTTTGTAAATGTTAGAGCTGGTGCAATAGTGGAAAATATTTTTCAAAACAGTTCACCTAAGTCAGAAATCCAATTCTGACTCTGCCTGTCCATGAACTCTTATTATTTATTCTGTGCAAATATTGACATGCCCAAAATTTAGCTTGTAAAACACTTTTGAAATATTGCATGTTGGGTAAGTAGCAAAGATTTTTTTTCCAATCAAGAAATAAAATTCATTCAGGCAAAAAGGGGTAACAGTTCTAGAAGCTGGTTAGTTAAGTCAGGGAACAAAAGCAATAACATCTGGCTTATGTGACCAATCACAGAGTTAAAAGTAGCAAATTCTGATTAGCAATAAACACAGTATGCACAGTTTGTAAAAACTCTGTCGTGCTCATGTGCTTGTAAAAGTTACAAGAACAGTTTTAAGTTAAGCAGAAAATATTTAAATACCCTGAAAACAGAAAGCCTGGAGGAGGTTAAATAAATTGTTTGACGAACCTTAGTCAAGAGAAGATTGCTTTTGCCCATGAGGCTAACATTGTTAAATAATTCATTTAAACATATAGTAGCTTGTATTATGTAAGTGAAAAGAAAGGAAAACGGGGTGGGAGGGAGGGGGACAACAAGGTGGTAATTTCCAGAGGACCTTTCCACACAGTTAAAACTTTAGGGCCAAATCTTCTTCAAATTATATTTCAAGTGACCCCATTCAAACTGACTCTGGATTGAGAGCTGGTCTGTTATTATAAGGAAAGATTGAGCATAGTAGGTAAGCTTTATTCTCAGCAACATCTGCATCTTCTGCAAAGTATCATGTATCTGCTGCTGCTACACGTAACCACCAATATGCAGTAAAATAGTTGGAACAATGAGTCAAGTCATGCATATACTAATATATGGTGTGTATCACACAGGTACTGCTATTCCTTTTGCCAAAAAAAACCCCATCCCACTGTGGCTGATTCTATGCCTATGACAACCTCAGAATCTTTGGGTTTTAGGAAGGAAATCCAGCTGGAAGAAAATTCACTGCATTATTAAAAATAATTATTCTCTTCTCCTCATTATACAGCCTCTTCTTTAGTTCTGTGGGTTTGTTCTCCATGTCCTAGTTTTTTCCCTGTCTTATAATTTTATATTCATTTAAAATAAGCTTTCCTAAGACTTGTGAGCTTTCTGAGATTGGGAAGGTTTTATTTAAATACGTGTGCTTGTCTGGCATTTCTCTCCAAGCTCCTGCACTCTACTTAAGAGTTAAAAACTGTAATAAAATTGAAATATGTTAATATAAAAATGAAGAATGGGATTTGTCTTACCATATTAAGAAGATTAAGCAATGGCTAGATAGTCCTGGACCATCTAGGGTTTAACTTCTACTTGTCAAAGCTGCTTCCTCATCTCTATAAAGACACTAGATTATAGCCCTTTTCCAAGGTCAGGGTACTCTGTCACCGCAAGTGAAAAGCATGAAAGAGATTTATTAGGCAGCAACATACATCTATGCATTTTATCTTTCTTCAGTATAAACACCTAGGAGAAGCTTGAAGCAGTGTTTAAGAGGACTTCAAATGAATTATAAATGATGATAAAGTCTAACTTGATTCAAAAGTGATGAGGTTGCTTCATTTAACATTTTCAGTAATATGCACTGCCATTTTTTACATAGCCTACTTTATGTCTGAGTATGTACCATCTCTTAGCTGGATTTGTCAAAAAAAAGGGGTGTGTGTGAAGGGAATGCTCCAAAAGTCACCCTAGAGTTGGGGAAACATCCTCACAAGCATATTTTATTTTATAATGTGTTTTTAAAATTATAATTACTTTGTGGAAAGAAAGTCAATTCAGAGAAGCAGCACAGCAATGATTCTCATAGCCAGTATGCATACAAATACCTTCAAATGGATAAAAGCCAAATGAAACAAGGAATAGCAAAGCATCGGAGTCCTTAGTAGATATTTCTTGGTGGCTAGACACCATGGTGATGGGTACATTAGGAATGCATAGATAGATAATACTGTATGTTAGTAAAGTACAGGAAAGACATTCCCTAACCAGGAATATGTTGAGATAAAGATTACTTCAGACTAGCACAGCACTAAAAATCACCATCAATAATCCAACCTTGATACTATCATTCATACCACTTGTCCTTCAGGCTCTCAAAGGCAAGAACAACATAATAAGTATCCATTGCTTCTGTTGTGAAATATTTCATCTTTGGAAAGAAAAATTATTGGAACTTTTTAAAATTTCCTTCAGCTTTTAAACATGCAAATGGACCAGAAATGATGTCTTAAATGCCAAAATTGATTAGTCTATTTTAGTCCACTGACTACAGGACAAGCAGAAAACATTTTTAATTTAAAACTAACCGTACAGATTCCAATCAATATAATAGATAAAGAAATTAATTGGTAAGCATACACTAGCTAAGCACTACTGACTGTTAGCATAAATTAAATATCTGATAATCTTGTCTGTCAAGTGGATTTACTGCTGATTCACAAATGTGGGCAGGGTGGTAACAATGGAGCTATGTTCACTTTCACTGTTAATGATAAGAGAGAGCTTAGACTAATATAATTTTTAAGCAAAACTTACTCCTCCCTTTATAGTTTAATTGTTAAAGGGGTATGATATTAAAACTTTTATATTGGCCTTGGCATCCTTTGGGGTGTATCTATGTAACAGTCACCAGGCAGATTTGAACCTGGGACCTGTGGAGCTTAGTATAGAAGCCTCTACCCTTTGAGCTAAAAGCCAGCTACCTCTTAGCCCATCCTGTAGAGGTCTCTTGTTCTTATCTGTTCCTGTGGTCTAGGTGCCACTGCATGGGGACAGTGAACCACACTAGGGCTATGTCTACACTCAGGGCTTCTTGCGTGAGTAATATGCAAATGAGGCTAAGCGTGGAATACCGCCAAGCCTCATTTGCATACCTAATGAGCCACCATTTTTTTCAGAAGAGGCTCTTGTGCAAGAAGGAGCATCTACACTGCCCCTTCTTGCGCAAGAAAAACCCTCTTGCGCAATGCCGTTACACCTATTACTTTTCAGGAATACTGAAAAATACTTTTCAAAATGGGTTTGCTGCAAAGATGTGGAATAGCTATTTCAGGATACTCTGGTATCCTGAAATAGTGTTGCAGTGTAGACGTACCCTTAGGCTGTGTCTACACTGGCACCCTTTTGCGGAAAAGGGATGCTAATGAGACACAGTGCAATTGCAAATCCGGGATTTAAATATCCCCGGCATTTGCATGAACATGGCTGCTGCCCGCTCGGGGTTTTGCGGAGAAAAGCGCCAGTCTAGAGCGATCTTGCGGAAAATAAACCCTTTCCGCAAGATCTCTTTCAAGTAGGAATAAGAGATCTTGCGGAAAAGGGTTTATTTTCCAAGATCGCGCCTAGACTGGCACTTTTCTCGGCAAAACCCCGAGCCGGAAAAAGCAGCAGCCATGTTCATGCAAATGCCGCGGGGGATATTTAAATCCCCGTGATTTGCAATTGCGCTGTGTCTCATTAGCATCCCTTTTCCGCAAAAGGGTGCCAGTGTAGACACAGCCTTAGTGTCCTCTTCTGATTTCCTCATAAACATTAAAAGCTAGATTTAAAAAGAACAAGAAGATTTAAGAAGATTAAATCAAGTATGGAGCTAAATGTAACATTAATAAAAGCATAGGATTATTCTCAAATGATCCCCAATAGCCACAACTTCATTATGAAAACAGTAATTTCTGTACAAATAAGGATCACATTGTAGCTTTACCAAGTTGTATAAAAGGCTGTATCTATTTGTATTGCCTCAGGATCACCCCAGGAAGCAGAGTGTGACTCAAAGTGTCTCTACAATACAGCTGCTACAGAATCACAGTTACAACTGTAGTGCTGTCACGTAGATGCTTCTTCCTGTTACAGACAGGGTTTTCCATCAGTGTAGTTAATCCCTCTGTAGCAAGAGGTAGCAGGGAGTTCAATGGAAGAATTATTCCACTAACCTAGCAGTTAGGTTACCTAACTATAGCTTTCAGGGCACAAAATTGTTCATAGGCCTGCGTGATATAAACAGATTCATCTAATTTTTAATTATAGACTAGAGTCTGCCTTCAGGTTTTCCTCTGCTCAGAGTGGTGGGGTTTGTGCCCTACTTTAGTCTAACCTATATCTGCTGAATTTTAACTCCTCTGGCATTCTGATAGCAAGGGATAGGTAGAACATTCTTTTCCCTTTCTTTCCCATACCCACTGGGCTGCGGAGGAACACAGCAACTCCACAAACATTGTTTTCTCCTCCATGCTGCTGCCTGCAAGCACTTATCTCCTTGTAAACATGTGATTAGCGTCATTTATATCAACAAAACTACTCTGTGGCTAAAGAGATATACATAGAAAAAAGTTACAGGATCAGGGCCTAAGATTAGAAGCTGTCTGCTCTTCACTGCAAGTTTTCTGAACACTCCGTGTGCTTGTTGTTTCTCTCGTCTGCTGTTGGTTTCTTCTGCACTGTGTTTGTTTTTACCTCTCATCCTTCATTCAAGAGTTGTCTTTGACCCCAAGCCAGACAATCACCATGGTATATGTCAGTTTGGATGATGTGTTTAACATATCATAAAGATCCAAGGAATGGGACTCCTGCAGCAAATGGCAATAGCTTCAAATGCCTGCATATGGTATTTATACCATAAGCAGAGTCTTCCTAGTAGATTCTAAAATCATCAGCAGTGGCTCTCTCAGGTTAAGACAAAAGATGGAAATCTTAAATACGTTCATGCAGGGTTGACAAAACACCTTAAAATTTGATACTTGGCTGCACGTTGTCAGACTCACAGAAGAAAAGAATAGACTCTGCTGTACTTCTCACTTCATACAAAGAATGTGTGGGATCTTTAAAGGTTATTGGTAGCTGGACTTTCAGTGGGCTTATCTGAATAATGATCTCATCTGAATAATACAGTGCCCCGTTAGATCATACTTAGATTTTAAGGCCAGTAAATGGTTTTGCCATTCATCATGCTGGAGCACTGATCCATCAGAGTGACTCAGGAAAGTCATCCTTTACTGAATCACCAACAAGAATTTCCTGCAGCAGCCAAATATTCTTAGTGGTTTCCAGTACAATAGTTGTGAATGACAAGCCTCTGCTTAATTTATGGGACCTTAAGGGGTCACAGCACAAGGAGGTATCGCTATAGGCCATCTATGTACAGCATCACTAAATCAGATAGCGACATATCTTCAAACCCTAAATACCACGGGTTTTTCAAAATTTTTCTTGCCTTATCATTCTGAGGTAACATCTTACTTTTAAATGGCCAGCCTGTGGTTATGTGACAGCTGTATGTGTCAATGCAGAATAGCCACTGGTGTTTCATTACTGGTCTATTACTGGTGTTTCATTGTCCTTTTTCCTATTTTGTGGTTGATGCCTCTTTTTGTTTGGCACCCTGTTTATCAGCAGATGTTCATGCAGTTGGCTCCCTTCCTAGTGAGTGAATTTAGGATGAAAGATAACTCCAGCCTATATCATCTTTGGACATAAATAGCCTGAGTCCTGTAGTACTACTATGTCACTTAGGAGGCCACTTCTGCTTTAGAAACCTTTTTGATTAGTAGAGAGGTTAAAAATCAAATAAACTTTTACAAAAACTTAGGGCCAGCTCCTCCTATGGTGTAAATCAACAGAGTTCTTTTTGAAGATGAGGATCTTGTCTTGTTTTGCTTTATCCTCAGGATATGATTATATGGCTCAGTAACAGCAATTAAAGCAAAGTGTGTTTTATTGATAAGTAATCATAGTAAATGAACCCATGGGAATCACTCACTATCCAGAAGATCTGAAATACTAAAGAAAAGTTTCTAATACACAGATTGTAATGGGTGGGATTTTCAAAAGAACCTTAATAACGAGGAAATGGCTATCATTGGGTAGTGGGGGGAGAGGGGACCTGGTGTCCTTCCCTTTTCCAGCAGTAGAAACATTGTGTTATTTGGAGCCTCTCTTGTTTATTAATAGCTTTACCCCTGAGGAAAGGGATGTGAAGCTGGAATCAAGCATTGGTGGTTTATGTAGATGACCGCTGCTATGGACCCACATGAACATTTACAGAAAATATTGCTGCAGAGTATCAGACACTCAGTAGGATTATTAATGAAATCAGATTAAATCAGAGGCTTTCCTTAAACCCTAAAGTCAATGTGTGCAGTCCCTCAAAAATGTCCAGATCAGAATACTGCTTATATCTACATTTGTGTGTGTTTTTAAAAAAGTGCAACATATCACAACAGTCAAAATAGAGTTAATGCCACAACTAATATATTGTGATAGTGGCAAATCACAACATAAAATACATCGTGTCACTAGAAGATTTTCTTTCAAGTATAAAAAGTGGTTTATATTTATGTTCTATGTGTGTGGGTGTATATATTTAATTTTTGAAGATACCCTTTGGAAACAATGATCAATGTAAAGAAAATGCCAGCATAGCTACAAAGTTTCCCAAATTTGCATAAAAGAATGTGTCAAAGTCCTTGCTACGTGTGTCAGAGACTTAACCTTGCAAAAATGGTATCAGGTGTCATTCTGTTTAAAGGAATAAATTGTGTCATTACGGTTAATAAGTGCATTTTTTCAGCATCCCATATAGATGCAAGAAGAATAGGCCAATATTTCTAATCTCATTCATGTCATAGAAGAATATATAGATGGAGCATGATAGGCATGCTGAATCTATGGTTACTTGCTCAATTGAGCCACCCTATGAACCTATACAATGTACTAAAAGAGGATTTTGCTGAATGTTTTCTCCAAGCATAGAGAGTGCTGATTATATAAAGCTAAAAGGTTTTTCATTATTCAAATGTGATCAATAAGACAAATGAGGAGAGCTATAAGATATTAAACCTGGCATGAAATCCAGAAGTGGGTTCGCACTCTGGCCTTATATTTATTGCTTCATGCAGGACATTGAGGTTTCATTCTCTGGCTCGGTGTCTAGTTCTGCAGGAAAGCTGGAAAGGAAATGCTACATGGATACCATGCTCAGCCTCTGAACAAGGGAGATACTTATGTTGATCTGCAGCAACTCCTGGAATTGAACTAGGAAGTAACACATCCAAATGGAGTCTTATTCGGTTTCCTGGGTACCCCAACAAGGCAATAGCTGTGATGGAGGCTGTGTCACAGAAGATTTACCACTAAGACTCAACTATACAACTGAGAAGAAGTCATCAACTGAAGATAAAACCAGCATAAACATCATCCACAGAAGCCACAAGTTATCACTTTTGGATGCTAGTGAAGAAACACTTCCACGCTCACGCTGGCATGCTTATTTCTGTTGTCGACTTTAGGCTCATACTGATAGAGGTCAGTATGAGGGATTGGGAAGCAAGGACAGGTTTTCATTTTTGAGGGGCAAAGAGGAGCAGAGGATAAATGAGATCTGGGCTGAAAGCAGGGACCAGGAGCAAAGCAGTGGTGGCTGGCAACATGTGTACATGGACGGACAATCTTTTGAAACAAATGTATGTTCACAGCATGTAGCTAAGCACTACGTGCCCTGAAGAGGTTGCAAATTGGAAGCACCTCCCACCGGCACAGGGAGAATTATGAAGAGCGGGGAATATTTTAATATTAAAATCAGTTTGCTAGATCAGTTTACAACAGAAATGTTGTAAACTGCAAGACACAAAAAGTAATTCTGCTCTACTTTGCACTAATTAGGCCTCAACTAGAGTACTGTGTCTAGTTCTGGGCACCACATTTCAGGAAAGAGTTGGAGAAATTGGAGAATGTCCAGAGAAGAGCAACAAAAATAATTAAAGGTCTAGAAAACATGAACTATGAAGGAAGACTGAAAGAATTGGGTTTGTTTAGTCTGGAAAAGAGAAGAGTAGGAGGAGACATGATAACAGCTTTGAAGTACCTAAAAGGGTGGCACAAGGAGGAGAGAGAAAAAATATTCTTCCTAAGGTCTGACAATAGGACAAGCAGCAATGGGCTTAAATTGCAGCATGGAAGATTTAGACTGGACATTAGGAAAAACTTCCCATCAGGCCAATTACGCACTGAAATAAATTACCCAGGGAGGTCGTGGAATCTCTGTTACTGGAGATATTGAAGAGCAGGTGACATACATATCGGTCAGAGATGATCTAGATCAGGGTTTCCCAACTTATGGGTCAGGACCCTAATATGGGTCGCCATTACATTTCAAAAGGGTTGCCAGGTGTCTCCCCAGGTGGCTCTTAAGGAGCCATTCATACATTTTTTGAATTGCCCTGGGTCACCAAGTCTTCCTGAATTGTCAGAATGGGTCCCCATCTGGAAAAGGTTGTGAACCGCTGGTCTAGATGGTGCTTGATCCAGCCATGAGGTTGGACTTGATGACCTCTCAAAACCCCTTCCAATTCCATGATTCTATTATATGATTCTATGAATAAGAACAGAATTTTGCTGCTCATTGAGAGGAGGGGGAATTCATCAGGAGTTGGGGTGAGATTTTGCTGCTGGACAGAGAAGGATAACAGACTCATTGGTTTATTTTAAAATCAATGCAGAGGTGAAGAGCTGCATTTAGGGCTGACCAGTCCCAGGGCTGCCAATCCCAAGAGTTCACACGTCCTGAATTAGGCTCCAAAATATCATGAGATTTTTTAAAACCATGATTTTAAGCCACAAATTTTGCATTCTTGAACATCAGGTTTCTGAGCCTACGGGCTCATGTTTCCAAGCATCACACCAGAACCAGGAGAGTTAGAAACTTATCTTGAAAGCTGAGATTCTCTCAATCATTTCCCCCAGAAGTTGGAGACTTCCATATATTGCTAGATTTATAAACCACCATATATTGAGAGATTCATGCTAACATTGCAAGAGTTAGCAATTGATAAAATGTCTAGAACTAAATGGGAAAGAATAGGAAGGGAAGACAAGGCGCTTTATTCCTGTCCCTGTGCAAGAGCCAAGGTTAGGTCATGCAGGGGCTGTTTCTTCTCGGCATTCCACAGGGTGCATATAGCCCCAAAGATAAGGTGGAGGAGGCAGAACTTTGGAGTTCTCCCAGCTCACCATCTCTCAGTTCAGTTCAGGAAGCCTGGATGGGAGGGGGGGGAAGAACACAGCAGGCAACCTTGGGAAAGTCTGAAGCGCCACAGTGTCTTCTATGCAAGGCTGTGTCTATATGGCACAAATTAGCCCTTGGTACGTAAAGAGAAAAGGACACTTATGTACCACTTTGAGCTTCTATTTTTGAGCCTGAGAAGAACTATATGGTTGGGTGAATGTTGACAAGTTCTTCCAATTCTAATACAGTTGCAGCCAATTTTGTTTAATATACAATTACCATGTTTGCAGAAAAAGCAGACACAAAACACAAACCAGGAAAGCATACTAAGTGGAAATGGATGATGAAATTTACATTTATACAGTACTTTTGATGTAGGTTTAATTTTTCCCCCCACTTAGCACCATAAATATAAGTGTTTTGGAACCTCATTGCAGAAAGCATTATGTGCTCATTTAAGGAGTTTCATTTGCATTTAATTTGCCTTCAGTCACTAGATAGGGTATTAAGTTTGGAGGCCTGTAAGCATTTCTTGTGAAATAATACTAAGAACCAAACATGAAAAATCTCCATATTTATTGCAACAGTTTTCACTCAACAGTATCTATTTTTTATTACAGGCTCCGGAGCGGAAGCCCTTACTTAGCACAAAACAATTTAATCTGTTTAAAGATATACGATCTGTTGTTCGCAATTGTGTTTGAAACCAATTTTAATGAAGGAGATACTATTAACCTTGTTTATTCTGGGAGATGTATAAATTATACCAGTATTGCATGCACAGCAAGCTAGAGCTTTCTTTAGTGTCCAGAGCCTTTAAAATTCTCTGATTGGGTGATGGCTATGAAGTGTTGTAAGGGCTTGATCTAATGCATAGTGAAGTCATACCACCATCCTTTGGAGCTAACTGAAAGTGGCACTTTACATACATCTGCGAGGCAAGGAAGCTCTCTATTCATCCCTTGTATAACTCTGCTGATTTCAGTTGAGTCACATCAGGGATTGACTTGACCAATTGTCCCCTCCAGGAGGAGTTTACTTTTTTGACAGACACACATGCTGTATAGACACAGATTCTACACAGGATGACAAGGTGAAATTATTAGCACCGAATCAGTACCAGAAAGATTTTCAAAGAAGAGTTTTATGGAGGCACGTGAAGCAGGAGAGGGAGGCAACTGGTATACAAGAAGTAGGAGAGTATTCTCAACACAAAAACAGAGATGGAGCTGGCCATGAGGAAAGGCTAAGAACCCAGCCCTAGGGCAGAATAAAACGATTGTATCTGGGACTCTTCAGGGATTCAGGATTCTATATGAGCAGACGTGGACACAGGGTCAGGGCAAAAAGGGGAAGTTGAGAAAGAGGACTGGGAAGAGCATAGGAGCAATGCCAATGACTACAAATCTCACTGTTCTCAAAACAAAAGGAGAGATTTAACTTCCTTACAATAATGGAAACAGCAAAATAAATACAAACCAAACCCAAGAAAATGAGGGAAGAGCGGGGAAGGGAAACTCTGGGCCTGGAGCACCCACCCAGAAAAAATTAGCAGTTGCTCAGCATCCCAAGTCCTTCACTCCCCAACTGTTTTTCAGCATTCAGGACACCTCAGAAAGGAGGGGGAGAAGAAAAGACATTGCATGTTCAAGGAAGAAGGCAGGGAAAATGTGGGTTGCGCAGGTGCTGGGAGGTAGTGGCTTGACTGGGAAGGTCGGGGAAGATCAGAGGTGAGAAGAGGTGGGGTGAGGGTGATGTGGGGCATGATACTAGAGGGAAAGTCAGCGTCTATGGCCTATTTCTATACTTCAAATGCTACAGTGGCACAGGTGCACTGGCTTCAGCATAGACACTAGCAATGCCAACGTGAGGGGTTCCCCCATTGATGTAGGATGTGCAGCACTTCCCTCCTTGAGTGGCAGTAACTAGGTCAGGGGAAGAATTCTTCCATTGACTCAGTGCCATCTACACAGGGGGAGTTGTTTGACTTAACTACATTGCTCAGAGGTATGAATTTTTCACGCATCTAAGCAACATAGTTGCGTCGATCTAATATGCTAGGGTAGACCAAACTTAATCTATTTGGGGTTTTTTAAGTTAAGAACTTGTAGATTGTTCAAGATACCACAGGGATGAAATAAAACCTTCATTAGATTAGAACAGCTAGATGAAGGGCAGGATGAAAGGCGAATAAAGATTTAGGCAGAGGCAGAGTTGTGGAGAGCCTGACCCTTGGAACATGAGGACGAGAAACCCAAATATGAAACATTAAAAAACAGAAATCCAGAGACAGAATCTGAGGAAGAAGAAGATTGTGTTCAAAATGGCAGCAAAAGAAGATAATAATAGCAGGGTTATTTTCGATAGACTGAAGTAAGAAACCTATCATTGGGTCAATTTAACTTTAAGGGTCAATTTTATCATAGAACATCTGAGTGCTGGTTATTTTTTCCAGATCAGATGAGAAAGTTTGCCTGACCAATCCTGCTGAACCTCTCGTTCCCTAGTCTCATTGATGCATTAGTATGTGAGTCTTCATGAAAAGTTCTATTTCACATAATAACACTACAATGAGTAGGGTTTTTCATACAGTTTAGAAGGAGGTCAAGCACTCTTTTCTAGAAGTGGATAGGAAATTATTTTCCCATCCCATCAAATTTTTTGCATTTTGAAAAATTATCCTGTCCTGAATTGGAACAAAAAGTCAAAATCTCAATTTTTTTGCAAATCAAAATCAGATTTTTGTATTCAAGTCATTTGACTTTTTTTGTTGTTGTTTGGATTTAGACCTCTTTATCCAGGTTGCACCTCTATAAACTGGAACTCTCTGGTCCATCAACATTCATAATCCAGAAGGACCATGGATCTTCCAAGATCAGAGAGTCTTGGTGCACTGTGGGAAAGGGTGGCCCAATGCAGAGAGAGGGGTGAGAGTTGGAAAGCCTAGGATGCAGCTCAGCTGAGCTGCAAGTGGGGGGTCTGGGAGCCAGTGTATGGTTCATCTGGGCTGTAGGGGGAGGCAGGAAGCCCAGGGCATGGGGAAGGGGAGGGTTGGGCAGAGAGATTTGGCAGCAGGGGGCCAGAAATGATCTTCCCTGGTCCAGCAAAATCCCTTAACTGGGACCAGTCAGGCCCTGAGGGTGTCGACCAGCGAGTAGTAAAATGGTGGGCTTTCATACTCTAATTAGCCTCAAACCTCTCTTTATATATAAAAAAGTTTTTCCTGCCAGGTGACAGAATGACATCCTCATGCTCTCACACTCTCTGGATGTCATCATGCTCTCATGCTCTCTGGTCACAAAGCTGCCAGAGGTAGGGGAGTTGAAGAGCATAGCAAGCATGGGGCGCAGCCCGCAAGTTCATTCAAAATTTTCTCTTGGGTTATTAGCTAATTTTATTTTATGAAATTCTAAATGTTCCTATGAAATCAAACCACTCAGTGTCTGATTTGACTTGTTTTCAGTTGTAAGAGCTCTGTCAGGAAAAGGAACAGAGCCAGTATCACATTGCTTTATTTCTGGAACACTGACTTTCGGGAGTCATGTTCATTTAGGTGCTCTGTGGGCTCAGCCACTTTGCCAATTAACAGTAAAGAATTAGTTTATGACATTTAGGCTTCTAAGAGGATGGCTAACAGCTGGCTGTTTCCAATGGCTCACAATTCAGTTTTTAGGGTCAGAACCAGACATAAGTTTAGTATACTCAGCAATTGCTGTGAGGTAGTAGAAAATAGTTTTGTTCACAAATCTTCCAGTATGGGTGAGGTGGCTGAGGATTCATTAAAAGGAAATGCTGAATGGCTAGCCATCTGTTATAGAGGAATAGGAGGATGTACAACAGCAATTTCTGATGGGCCTAATGTGCAATTTATAGCCATACAGTATTCCAAAACTTAACTACTTTACATAAAGGGGGTTGACTCCAAACACTAATAATTTTTTTTTTTTTTACAGAAAAGTCATTATTTCTGAAATACTGCTGGGGTTTGGAAACACCGCTTCCTGTTAGAGCAGATTCTAGTAGGATGACTTTTCTTGGAGGCAGAGTGGGACTGGGCAGATTGCATTTACAAATTAAGGTCCTGATCCTACAACTGACTGCAGCAGGTCTCCTTACAGATACCGAGATTCACCCATGCAGAATCAATTCTAGTATTGGAGCCTTACATTATTTTCAAGAACTGATTCAAGGGACTGATGAGATTTAAGCAAGCAACCAAGAGATCTGACCTTGTGTTCTCATCAGCGGTCACGTGTGCCAGTCATGGGCATGTTTATTTTTAATTCCTCAGAACATTTTTTTTCTGTTAAAATCAGATTCCTGTGAGGGGAAAAATGTGTTTATCTATGTGGAGCAGATGAAATTAAAAGGGGAAAATAAAACTCTCACTTTGCAGGAGGCACTTTTTCTTCCAGTAACAATAAATCCAGTGTGCTTTCAGGAATCATTCAATCTTCATAAAAACAGGGCAAAGCAACACAGCAGAGATAGTAGTCAGGTGCTGACAAGAAAGTGGCTTCATTTTTCTGTTGAATTTGGCAGTGATAGAATTGGTTAATACAACCGCTTAAGGTAGCTGAGTTGAAGCTGAATAGGAGACTATGGCAGGGACCTTTTCTTTTGATCACTACATAAGGTGGCTTCATGCTTGCACAAAAGAGGGGGAGGCACTGTGGACCTGGTATGGACCTGGTCCTTCGTATTCAGTGGAGGTAGAAAGGGGAAGGGTGGGCAGGCCCTATTCACCCTTGCCTCCTCTTCCTTCACATTAAAATAATGGGGGCCATAAGTGCTCAGTGTGACAGATATTGCAATCACATGCATAGTCTTTGGAGGTCATATTTTAATAAGTTACTGTAGGCCAAAGATAGTATACAACTCGGGGGGTGGTGGGGGGGGGATTACCTCAGCTTCTCCAGGAACTGAAAACTATATGAAGGGGAGGTGATTAAGGTGAATTGCTCCGGTTAGAAATACCTTCAAGATTGGTTCCGCTCCCTTGGGACATTTACTTATAACTGATTCAAATTAGCTTTTCCAGGGACCAACAAAGAAAGGGCTTGTGATATAAAAATGCTGTGTCTTAAACTGATGCAAAGCCTACTTATTTGGAGTATTGTGTCCAGTTCTGGGCCCCCCACTACAAAAAGGATGTGGACGCATTGGAGAGGGTCCAGCCGAGGGCAACCAAAATGATTAGGGGGCTGGAGCATATGACCTATGAGGAGAGGCTGAGGGAGTTGGGTCTGTTTAGTCTGCAGAAGTGAAGAGTGAGGGGGGATTTGATAGCAGCCTTCAACTTCCTGAAGGGAGGTTCCAAAGAGGATGAAGAAAGGCTGTTCACAGTAGTGACAGATGGCAGAACAAGGAGCAATGGTCTCAAGTTGTGGTAGGAGAGGTCCAGGTTGGATATTAGGAAAAATTATTTCACTAGGAGAGTGGCGAAGCACTGGAATGGGTTACCTAGGGAAGTAGTGGAGTCTCCATCCCTAGAGGTGTTTAAGTCTCGGCTTGACAAAGCCCTGGCTGGGTTGATTTAGTTGGGATTGGCCTGCCTAGAGCAGGGGGCTGGACTTGATGACCTTCTGAGGTCTCTTCCAGCTCTATGGTTCTATGATTCTATGATTCTACTTTTTATTAAGCAAAAGGGCCTCCAACCCTTAATGAAAAGTTGGAAAGGGTGGAAAGACTTTGGATTTCTAGGACTCCATAAAGATTGATGGGAGGTTTCTGTGTATTGGAATGGGTTTTTTTAGTATGTTTTCTCTGTAATGTTGTTACCCTAAGAATAAATGTACTTTGTTTGGGAAGGCTGATGATTGGTAGTTTACGTATATTGTTGTGGGCCCTGTAGAAAGTTTAAGCACAGGTACTGGACCCCAATCAGACCTGTTGGGGAAACCATAGTGAGATGCAGAGGGGCTACAAAGTCTAATCCTCTAGTCTGGACAGAGAGACACGTAGGTCTCTGCCAAGAGAGATGACAGCTAGAAAGTCTGAAATCTTAATGAAGATTCCATGAGGATGAAGAGCAGGTGGGCAGGATGGTTGAATGAAGATGCAATTAACCCCTGAAACTGCCTGAAAAAATCAGGCCTACACTGTTTCAAGGTGGGGAAAAAATAAGGCAAATGAAATTAATAGAGAGTCTGAAATTTTGGCTGTATGCCTCTTGACTGCACTACATCATTTACCACTTCCATGATATGATCACAGTGAATTAAACTAACTCGAGTAAAGTTTGCTTCACCTACATAAATTTCAAATAAATGCAGGACCCTCCATTGGCCTCAGTGCACAGCTGTCTTTCAACCCAACCATTCAGAGCCTGTGCAGAAAGCTGCACAGAAGTGCACAGGAAAAACCCACAAGCTACTCCCCAGTGGCTCACCTTGAGTACCTCCTAATACTCATCTGTACTATTATATCGGGAACAAACAGCAAGCAACTAAGCTGCACTGCTGCAAACTGTGATATGAGGGAGCTCTGCGAGGAGCAATCAGGCCTTGTGACAGTTGTATGGCTGTTGCAAGGTAATTACAGCATAAATATAAGTACAATGTGTACAAAACTGCAACAATGGAATGAAAAGTAACATCACATTCTTTGATCCAGACCCAAAACATGGCTTTCCATGGAAAAGCTGAAAGTGATAACAAGATTCCTATCCTGGCTTTCTACCAGAATCCCCCCTGGGAGCAGGCTCATAAAAAAAGGGAAAGTTCCCTCAAATCATCACCTCCTACACATCAATCTCGCTTGTACTTTCGTGGGACTAAGAACAAGCTAGCATTCATCCAGTTAGCAATATCAAACATTCTGCCAGAGAAGAGTTCCAACTTGCATACTCTAGTGGGTAAGAGATATAGCTCTGTGCTTACTATATAGTACATTTCTGTAGGGATGATACTTTGTCCTAGCCAGATACTGATGTATTATATGGTACACAATGTATTTTATAGCCATTCTAGCTTCTGCAGTTTACATTTTTTGAGGAAGATATATTGCAATAGTGAATCCTGACCAGAGTGGACCATGTTCCTTGAAATGGCTGGGTGAATTGCACAAACTCCTATTTGCTGTCCCATTTGCTTGAATTCAATGGCTTTTCCCGGTTCTTTTTCTTCCTAAAATTTCCAGTGTTAAATCTCTTGTGCTAAAAAGTAAGTTTTATTAAAATGTTATGGTAAAATGATTTGATTTCCAGGGCCTCACTTTCCACTCCATTGCTCCAGTGTTACAGCAATGTAACTCCACAGAAATCAATGGCATTGCACTGGCATAACAAAGAGAACTCTGTTGATTTCAGTGGCATTATTCTGGCATAAGAGACGGTATGTCTACACTAAAGAGTTTTTGCAGAAAAACAGCCGTTTTTCCGCAAAAACCCGTGGAGCGTCCATACCTCAGGCGTGTTTTTCCGCAAGTAAATCAAATGATCAGAGGGGTTTTTGCACAATTGGTAATCCTCATTCTGCGAGGAAGAACACCTTTTTGCGCAAGAGCTCTTGCACAAAAAGGCATGTGTGGATGGAGAAGAGGGGTTTTTTGCTCAAGAAGAGGGAAGAGGAAAAAGCACAGGTGAGCTGGAAGCCATTCTGTCCATAGCAATCACTGCTTACTTGCAAGAGAGCATCCAAGCAGTCTGGATGCTCTCTTGCGCAAAAACACATCGCTTTTGCAGTGTGGACACTCTCTTGCACAAGAAGTTTTTGCGGAAGATCTCTTCCAAAAAAGCTTCTTGTGCAAGAAGCTTGCAGTCTAGACATAGCCGGAGTGAATAATGAAGCCCCAGAAATAAATTCCATTGAAATCAGCTGAATTGCGCTAGTGTAAATGTGGTTTGATGTAATATAGAATCAGGCTTCCAATTTCTATGAACTCTTGAGAAAGCAAAATGAAGATATGAATATATGAAAATGAATATATAATACTGATTTCTGCATTACCTCCAGTGTACTTCCCTTGTTTCATCAAACAATCTTAAAATATATTCAGCATTAATAGTATTATTTTTTCCGTTAAAGACCACATGCTACTATGCAACCATATTTTTGCCGGTGTCTTGTCTGATTGCTTATGACAGGCTTCACTGTGTATGTAACATATAATCAATAATTTTGTTTCGCAGTTCTTTCCTAATTTAACTAGTTTTTGGAAATCATTCTGTTGAGTGTTAGGATCTGCTATTGAAACACACAGTATGCATCCTCCTTTCTGCCACCCATTATAATATGTCCTTTAGTAGGGATGTTTCAGGGTAAGCCTCAGGATCTAAGTCCTGGCTACTCTTATTCTCTAAAGAAAATCAGCTGTGCAATGCAGCTCACTGAACCATGCACTGCTTGAAGACACTGGTCAGGCCCATCAAATCCCTGTTTGTCATTATAGCCAGTCTTCCGAATGCCACTAGAGTTTCTAAACATTCATTAGCCTCTGCAGTATCTTCATTGATCATTAAAAATCACTGGCATTTTCAGAACCTTGGATCTGGCATACATCCTTTCTTCTCTGTGAATGAAAGCCACATTGTGGAAACTCCTTTACTGCTGCTTTGCACTTGAGGTTTATTTATAACAATGGCACTGCTCTGTCTTTTGAAAAGTAAATTAGCCCCTGCAGATGTTGATATTAAACAGCAGCTACTCAGGATAATAAATCAAATGTTCAGTAACACTTTTGAATGCTAGGTAGGTGAAATGTATTTGTAGCAGTAAATTACACTAATTGATCTATATGCCAAAGGCATCATTTGGGCAGCTTTACTCCAGTCTGATCTAATAAAGAGCTCTGGCAATAGCACTCAGCTGAAAACTGGCCAGTGAATCTCTCTGCATAAAGATGAGATTTAATTTTCTGAATTGGAATTTAATGTCTGGATAATAAAAAGAAACTGTATTAATGCTAATGCAAGATATCTCAGTCCCAAAGAGTTAATACCTACAAAGCTGAGGCTTTGTCTCTGCTGAGGATTTGCCCTGATTCCAGCTATCAGAAGTGAACACTAGTAGAGTAGCTATACTGCAAACCCCACCTGTATGCAGCCAAAGTCATTCTGATTTCCTTTTGGGTAACTTACAGCAGTCTCAAGCAGAAGTGAAACACTGCATTATAAAATCACAGCTTATAGTGCTTTTTCCTCACAAAAGTAAGGGCTTGCAATGTGCCTCTACAACTGATGTCTGAAATCCCAAATGTGGGCAATTTAGTTTGTGGTATAAACAATGAAAAGTCAAATGTAGGGAGATAAACACTTGAAAACTATCTCGCACAACTGGGAGGCAGATTTTCCAATGATCTCAGTACTGAGCATACTGGACTCTTAAAAATCTGGTCATTCATTTTGGTAAGTGGCAAGGAGAAGGCCTCTTTTGAAATATTGGGCTTGATTTTGAATTGGTGAATAAAGTTAATTGGAAAGAGATGTATTTCTGAAGGCTAGGAACTCATGGGCTTCCAAACTATGTAAATGAAAAATTCTTAGATTCTATCACAAGTATAAGAAATTCACCTTTTCCTAGATAGTAATAGATCTTTTAAAATTATGCAGAGTCAATATGTTTGGCAATTTAAAAATTCTTTGGTACTGAATGCAGAGTCGATGTTTTCATATGGAAAAATAGCTACAGTACTGCACCTACACAGCTGATAACTGCCAAAGTTAAATATTATAGAGGTTCTGTATCTCAGATGAAAGATTAGCATGCCGAATATTGATATAACCTTAACAATCTGAGTGGATGGAACTATAAACATTATTTATATATATATAAATATTACAATCCTGATTTTGTGAGGTATCTTCAGTGCATTTTATTATATACATTGAAAAAAACGCATAACAGTGGGAATGGACATAATTTTTTCTCATGGTGTCTGGCTTTGCTTTACATGAGCACAATAGGCCAGATCCTGAAGTCCAGCCAAGCTATACTCAACAGAACTCAAGGAGTGGAGGAAAGGTGGGTTAAAACTGCCTTTGTTGGCTAGTCCTTTTGTTGGGAGGTTTGACAGTGGTGCAAAAGGGTCTGAAGAAGGAACAAAGGGCTTTGCCTGTTATTCCCAGCAAGGATTGGTACCAGTTTAATTGCTTTGTTTAAAGACAACAAGCATAACAGACCAGGTTTTTAAAGTTTATATATATATATATATATATATATATATACACAAACTCATCCTCAAGGCAGGAAATCTCTTGCAATTATATATTAAGGCTCCAGGATTTACAAACACTAAGGAGAAACTACTCTGGATGAACCTTCAGAGAACAAGCTGACTGAAAAACTAAATGAAGATTATAGGGCCAGATTCTAAGATGCTGTAAACTGCTGTAGTTCCTGATTCTGGCACTATCTGTCCATTGCATAAAAATCTCAGAGGGGTAGTCACGTTAGGCCATGTCTACAGTAGGAAATTATTTCAAAGTAACTAAATTCGAAATAACTCTCGAAATAACAAAATCAAAATATCGTGTCCCCACTACAGGAGAGCCTTCAATTAGTCTGAGACAGGCTCCATTATTGTGCCAGTCTGATTGTATGGCAATTTATGGCTTCAAATAACATTCCAGCATGTCTCAAATCCACATCCTGCTCCAGTCTTTGGGGAGCAAGGCTCTCTCTCACATACTCTGAAGTGCAGCTATTTAGAAACTATAGGGATGAGGGATGGTTGGGCCATTACCAACCTAACATACAATGAAGGTGCAAACAGCTCTTTATGTAGATTCTTGTGTTAGTATCCCCCCATCTATTGACTTTGATCCTTATCTGCTTCGTTTTAACTATCCAATCTTCAGGTACTTACTGATGGCCAATTCTACCTTCCTGTTATTCCCTTGATTTTTTTTATAACCTCTGCTCCTTATTTCACTCCCCCCCCCCTTCCTTTTTTCCCCTTCCGCCTTCTCCCTTATTTATTTTGGGTCTGCATATCCTAAATTCAAAACTCCAGTCATCTGAAGAAGTGGGCTGTGCCCACAAAAGCTCATGATACCATCTACATGTTTTGTTAGTCTATAAAGTGCTAACAGACCAGTTTTTTTTTAAAAGTTTATATATATATATATATATATATATATATACACACACACACACACACACACACACCACAATCATCTCCCACAAACTTTTACAGAGAATGACTATGGCCATTGTTTCAGTATAGGATTGAAAAATCTGACATAGGACAGACATAGGATGACAATTTTGTAGCCAACGAGTTGCACTGCCTTATTTGGACCATCAAAAATGGATAGTTATGATTAGAGTCTATCATGCACATTAATTTAATCTCATGAATGGTCATGGTATGGAAGCTTGCAATAAAAAAGTGGGGTATTGATAACACAGTATTGATTCAATAGTGTCTTTTAGGAGATGGCAGGTGTATAACATTAAAAAAAAAATCAAATCTCTTTTACTGGTGCCTGTTTAGAAAACTCTGATCTGTCCTGATAGATTAAGGTCTGAAAGGGGCAATCAACAAATCCTCTGTATTTAATTATTGGAGGACAATGTATCAAAAATAAATTTAAAAGCCTTAGTTTATTCCTGTGCAGCTACTCACCTCTTGTACATAGCAACATGGGCCATTAAGGACTCATCTTCTGGACATGCTGCTCTTTCTGATGCTTAACACTGTCCTGTTCAGGGCTTGATTGCTGATTGTCAATGGACCCACTCCAGGTCATCTACAATCTCACCACTGACATCCATGAGTACTGTCTACAGTTATGTTCTTCTGGAGCAATGGAATTGCCAAGCAAAAGATTGAAAGTAGTGAGAGCTCAAAACAAAGCTTTCTACTAATACATGTATTTAAATGCAGTTTCTTTGGAAACAGTAATTAATTGAGATTTTGGTCATACTGTGGCTCTCAGAAAAATACCCAGTTATAAATAGCCACTAAACCAGGGGTTCCCAACCTGGGGTATGCATACCCCCAAGGGGTACGAGAAGCTTGTCAAGGGGGTACGGAGAATATTTGGTAAATAACTAGATTATCCTAATTGAAATATTCCAAAAGTAGTAGTGTTAGTGAAAAAAGTTGTGAATTCTAGAGTCTAGAATTTATTTCCTTTCATATTGAATAGGGGGTACGGGAAGGTTTACTAAAAGCCAAGGAGGTACGGGGACCAAAAAAGGTTGGGAACCCCTGCACTAAACTATAAATTTAGGAAAACCTCGAACACTGTGGAAGTTATTTTATTCAATTTCCTGTCAAATAACTTTGTAACTAATATCTAATAAAATTATAATGTGATTGCCTGAGTTGGGTTAGAAAGCCTCCAGCTTGCTAATAATATCTACAGGGCAATGGAAGTTTGGCACATTTGGTTAAGTACAGTATTTAAATGGATATTTTAATGCTCTTATGATTTACAAACTGGATAAGATCATATCCCTCTATAGTTTACAATCTGTGAGACACTCTACTTGCTTCCTTAAACACAATGGTTTCTGCTTTGCCACATGAATTCAATTTTCTGTGGGAATCAATCTAAATGGTTCTGTGGTGAAAGATTTTTTTTTTGTCTCCTGTCTAATTTTATCTTGTATTTCTGTAGATATTAACATAAAATAATGAAACCAAGTGTGTATTTGTGTAGTCTAACACAATCATTTTACCCATCATTGAACTGCAAACATCTCCAAGACAAAATACAGCACTCTTTTACTGTGTTCACAATACCACATAACTATTTACCTCCAGAAACAAAAAACATCTTATCCAGCTGAAGAGATTTAGGTAGCTAAAGTAGAGGAAATTAACTGAGCAGTAACTGAGCTAAAATACTGGAGTTTTGATTATATGACAATGCAATAGGAAGTTAAAAGTTAAATAGTTATACGTGGACCTTAGATTGATGGTTAAGGTTTGAGCTCAGACTACGGTTGCATCTACACTGCACTGTTATTCCAAGATAGCTAGCATTATTTTGAAATAATGGGAATGTCTACACAGTCATTCCTTTACTTTGAAATAACTTCAAAATAACAGACGGCTTATTGCAAAATCTGTGAACCTCATTCTATGAGGAATAATGCCTATTCCAAAAGAGCTATTTCGAAATAAGAGGTGCGTAGACACTCCAATGCTACTCTAAACTGAGATAGTATGACTACATTAGGGAAGCCTGCCTTGGATTAATTTTGAGGTTTCCCTGCAGTGTAGACGTGCTATTTCGAAATAAGCTATTTTGGAATAACTATTTCGGAATAGCTTATTTTGAAATAAGCATGCAGGGTAGACATAGCCTAAGCCTGTAGAACACAGAAGTGATAGTGAATGACAAAAAGAAGAGTTTGGAAGAAGTGATGCTTGCTCCTTGAGTTGAGCGTACCTTCTCATCCATAGTCAAGTCGTTCACAATCTCAGCTTTTTTTTTAAGTTTTACTGTGCCTATAAGTGAAAGAGCAACCATACTAGGAATGTGTCTTTGACTCTCCAGCTGGAGGGAAGACTTCAGCAAGAGCAGGAAAATGCTTCAAGACTTTTTCCAGCAGCATTTGATTAAATGTTTATACAAGCTCATTTCTACTGTGTTTGCCCACTTGAGTGTTCACTGTTCTCATATATTCTTTCAGACAAATTTACAGACAGGAAAGCTCACCAGAACACTGTGTTAAGCAAACAGTAGGCAGTTATCATGGCTGTTTGCAATCTGCCCATGGCTCTATTGTTAAATCTGGAGAAGGACCCCCATGACAGCTCATTTTAGTTTTGCTCCAAACAAATGTTTTTGGTCAAACTGGACATTGGCAGGTATGTGGGAACAATTGATAAAATGTCACCAGACAAGTACTGGTAGGGACATTTTAAAGGTGTGAGAAGTTAAATATACTGAAGAAGTTAAGTATCCATTTGTTTTGGATGAATAGTCATTACAACCTCTGTAAAGTCCCCAGTGTCAGATTCAGAGAAGTTAATAAAAAAAATATGAATACTCTTGGCATAGCCCATTAGTTCAACAAAGCAGCTGCTCTAGATTTCCATGATGTATCATGTCAGCCCACAAATACCAAAATCAATCCAACCATGTCCAAAATGTAGAGGATTTTGTGCAGCATGACAAACCCCTTACTCCCAGCTGTGAGGGTAAAGCTGGCTGAAATCCAAACATACCCTTTCATAGCAAAATAAATCTTTATTAGCTTAAAAGATCACTTTCTTGGAGTTACCCGGACACATTTTTCAGCTATGATTAGTCATTTAGGGCACTTCATTGTTCAATTTCATATTTTTTGAAGTGTCCTGATATCAAGAGTGTACATAGGACTTTTTGAAAATCAATCCCCTTCCACAGTACCTCAAACTAAGAACCTGAAAACTGAGGCATCCAAGGTCACCAGTAACTTTCAAATCTCTTACTCATAGGTTCTACTATATTATCCAATCGTCAGCCAAAATTGTGGGAAATAAATTAAGTAGAGTGGGTTAGTTTAAACATGTTAACTAGGTTGGGTATTTAATCAGAAACCGATTTATTTTCTCAGAGCTCTTGGAATTACCTTACATTAGAGAAAATAGGATCAACGATGGCATTTTGTGCATTGTCATGTCCATTTTATCAGCTCACTTAACCAATATTAAGAATGAAAATGCTGCCACTTCCAACAGATTACCTCAGATTGTAGTAGTTGGGCTGGTTGATTTGTTTCTGATGCCAATTTTAACAAGTGGTTCTCAGCTCAGGTTTTGCCAATAAAAATAATTTTGGACATAAAAGATGAGTTTATTTTTCTGGTTGTCAAGCCAATATTTTGTTTTCCCACCCTCCCCCTGTTCAACTGAACTTTAAACGTCATCTTGAAAAGTCACCTTAATTAAATAATGTGTAGGTGTTTTACATGTTCTGCTCTTCTGGAATTTGATGAAAAAGCATGTGCCAGTTGACAAGCTCTGGAACTTAAAAGAGAATACGTCTTTGATGTCAAGTATGTCTAAAGGATTCTTGAGTAAGAGTTATATGAAAATGGCTTCACTCCCACTCAATCTATTCCCAACAGTTACCTGCCAGTCTAAGTGCCTCTGTACCATTATAAAAATCTGTCAAGCATTCAAAACCAATTACACACAGGATGTCAAGTGCTGTCATGCCAGCTGTCCCTTCCGTCCACAGGGGCTCTTACTGCCCATTTCCAGTTAAAAATACATTTAACTACATTGTTGTTTTTTCTCAACAATGGTTCACTGTATTATGCTAATCTTCCTCATTTCTACACACTTGAATATATTAGTGAATGAAAATACTGTATGGCTGTGCCTGACAAATTTTATATATCTAATGATGCACATTGAAAATTTAAAGAGATTAAACACAGAATGATTCCCATCTTTGCGTATTTAAAAGGAGACGAGCAAAGTGTTGTTTCACAACATATTATTGTTCCAGATACATTCCTAAAGTTATTTTTAAGAAGTCATATAGAAAAAAAATCAACTACTTACTATATTCCCATTGTATTGTTGTTTTCTAGGCTTGTGTTAGATTTCTTTACAAAATAGGTCTTGAAATCAGACTAATTTATCAATATTTCATAAAAAGACAGACGTTGTCAAAATAGCCCTTCCTGGGCACTCTTTGCACACTGGCACAGGGACAGTACATATCCACTTATTTACCACTGCATGCAGGACTGCTTAAGACTCAGTTTACTACAAAAATAATGGCTGCATTTGCCTAAGGCATATTTCTGGTCATGTCATTAAATTATGCTGTTTCTCTGGCAACATTACCATTTCTGTGCCCAGCAATTTAGAGGGACAAATTGCTGAGATAGGTTTTGGCTACAGTATAATGTAATTCAATTTAATCAAAGATTTGAGAAAAATAATCTAAGCAATGAAATATTATACTGCTGCACATCACTTCATATTATTTCTTGGGTTAGGTCCTTTTTTTCTTACCATAGAAATTAAGGCAAGGACTTCAATGGGAGAAAGGTCTGATCCTATAACAGGGATAACACCTTAATGAACAGCAAACTGTCACCCCAGAGAAGCTCCTATGCATGTGCCACGTAATCTTAATACCTTGCCAACCTCATTATTCAACTGCAGTAATTTTTAATCTATGGCCCAATCCTGAGATGGATCCTACATACATATATCCAATTGATGTTAAACACGATGTGCCAAAGATCTAAAAGTATAAAACATTTGAAAAAAATAGTCTTTAAGGTATTTTTCCTACTTGTTCTATACTATCTTAGAAATAACTAAATAATAAAATGTTGTTATTAATCCTGGTCAGAACATAATGACAACATTTCATTTTTACAAAAACATATCAGTTTTGGTGACATTTTCATAGAGAAGGTTTTTTGGACACTTCTGATCAGAAAGAGAGATCAAATACCATGCAGCATACATTGATTATATATGAAATAGTTTAAGAGTTAACCATTACACTAAATAATACAATGATACAGTGGAACCTCAGAGTTATGAAAATCAGAGTTACAAACTGACTGGTCAACTACACACCTCATTTGGAATCAGAAGTATACAATCAGGCAGCAGCAGAGACTGAAAAATCAAAAAATCAAAATCAAATACAGTACAGTACAATGTTAAACTATTGAAAATAATGGGAAGTTTAAAAAGATTTGACAGGATCAGGAAAATGTTTTTTCCTCATTTCATTTTGATTAAGATGGTTAAAAGCAACATTCTTCTACTGCATATAAAATTTCAAAACAGGAATAAGGCTTTGTTCAGTTGTAAGCTTTTGAAAGAATACTTTGTTCAGAGTTCCAAATGTTTTTGAATTACAAACCACCACCATTCCTGAGGTGTTCATAACTCTGAAGTGCTACTGTAATTGGATGATAAAATGAACTAATTGGCTACACTAAGATTTTTGATCTGGAAACAGTCATTTCTACACAAGTTTTTCTTTCCCAAAATGTTCTAAAATTTTTGTTTACACTCCAATGTGGAACAAAAATCAATTTTGAATCACTGAATGATGTTTTGAAATGGAATTGTCATTCTCCGGACAGGTCTAATAATTTTCCGTGGCTTTAAAAGAGGTTTTTTTGGTGGTCTCAGAGATACATAGTAAGTTACGAAATATTTGTCATTTTAAATTGATGCATTTGTCCACTTAATCCTGCTCTCAATGAAGACATGACAAAAAATCCCTTTGATTTCAATCAAAACTGAACTGGCCCCAACAATATGGCAATGCAAATCTTTGCGTAGTATGGAAAATGTCCTGTGACAGTCATATATTTTCTTTTACTGTTGCATCAAATTCATGATTGCTTTGCAGATAAATATTGAAATATCTACTGCATGTTCTACAGAATCCTAATCTTACCACATGACTTTTTTTTTATTGTTTCTAATATAGTTCATTCTCTCTAGCAGTCTTTTGTAGCTAAGCTAATCTTGTATCTTGGCTAATGTAATGAGAAAGCAAATGTTAGGTTTTCAGAACTGTCTGGATCTGAAGTAGATAACAAGCATTATGATTACATTCTGTCTCTGATATGCACAGTATTGCAACAAAATAAAGCATATTTAGCTCTTTTGCTCCCATTTAAAAATGGTAGGCTTATGAGAACTAGTGATACCTATGTTAAAGTGTGTTTGGATTTGTGTTTGCATATACAAGCATGTACAGGGACAGGACTTGATAACCGCTTGAGGTTCCTTCTAATCCTATGATTTTATAAGGAGGAAACCGACCAAGAAGTTAAGGACTCTGTGTGGAAATACATTTTAACTAAATCAGAAATTGAATGAAAAATAAGGCTGAAAATTCAGTCATTGAATTAAAGAATAAGGTCAACATTTTACAATGTTAATAAATTTGCTGTTAAACAAGAGAATGCTAATACATTGCTATTTCATCATTATATCCATTTGATTGATTGTTATACTCTTGTTCTCAGTCCTCTTTGGATCATCCAGGCCCTGATCCTACAACAAGCTCCATATATATGTCTTTTCTCCTCATCAGTACAGAGCCCCACTGAAATCAGTACATCACCCCATAGATTCAGGAATACGCCCAAATCAAACTCATTGCAAATTTGGGGTCTGAGAGTGTAAACCCTTCAGAAAAGAGATGGTCTCTCCATACAGCAGGGCCTCATTACTGCCTGGAGTTTTTGTGTGACATCGTAATATCATTTTTTATTAATAATAGAGCTATATGGCAGTGAGGGAAATACTTGAATTATCCAAAGTTTTCATCATGTAGCTGCAATCAGTGTCATGCCTCTATAGTACAGCTTCTAGATCAGTATTTCTTAACATTTTTAAGACCGAGGAACACCAAACAATTTTTTATGAGGAACACCAACGATTTTTTGTTGAGAAAAAAAAAAAGTCGGTGGGGGAGAGCCAGGGGGAAGTTATTGAGGAAAAAAAGGGTTGGAGGAAAGCTATTGAGGAAAAAAGGTCACCTGCTCCTTTAAGGGTGGCCATTTTGAATTCTGTTGTTCTCCACGGCACACCTCCAACTGCCTCGTGGCACACCGGTGTGCTGCGGAACACAGTTTAAGAAACACTGTTCTAAATCTAGATCATACTAGATTTTCCAAGGGTACAAAATACTCCAAATCTGGTTTTCACTGGTTTGCTAGCCACATCAAAATTGGTATAACATTTTACACTAATAATCTAAAAATAACTGTGGAAACACTATTGTGGACTGTCGTACCTTTACCTGTTTGTTCATCATATGAAATAATTTCTAAACAAAGTGAAAGGATGCATTTTAGTTGGATATGGTCCTCAGATTATAATCAATAGACTGCAGATAGAAATTGCTTGATGGAGCCCTGTGTGTTCATCCATTAAAAATATGAAAGTTGAAAGCGCATGGTGTTGGTGGAAGTGAATGGAGCAGGTGTTTTTAATGCTTAGAAAGCCACTCACCATCCTGCCCATCCAAAGATTATTGCCACTGCATTGCAGGTTCAGCAGTAGCCTACACACACAAAAAAGTTACTTGAAGAGGCTGTCCCTTCAATGACCCTGACTAGAAACTTAGAAAATGTCACCATCTATCAGAATCATAATCACAATACAAACCAGAGTCTCTGAAAAAGGTCAACAATAATAATACAGTGTGCAAAATCCCCACAAAGCGCAAAAGATGCAGCAGAAATACACATCTGTATTGCATCTTTTATCTGCATGTATGCATATAAGCACCAGAATAAAGGGATATAAAAATGTCAGCTTTCAAGCTCCAGACACAGAAAACACAATTCCGTAATTAAATAATACTGGCTGTTACCTAGCAGGCAGTGGGCTTATTTCTAAACCAGGGGTGAGCAAATACTAGTTCACAGGCTGGATTTGGTCTGCCAAGGTTAGTCTCTGCTAGGTCCCCAGCAGTATGTTTACCGGTGTCGCCACAGGTATCAGTGATTACAGCTCTCATTGGCCAGATTGCTGTTCCAGGCCAATGGGAGCAGCAGGAAGCAGAACAGACTGGGACACCGCTTCCCACTACTCCCATTGGCTGGGAACAAGAGCTTTGATTGCCAATATTTGTGGCGGAGCAAATAAATATAGCAGTGGTGGCCTGCCAGGAACTAACCCCTGGTGTGCTGCCTTTTTATTGCTCATCCCTGTTCAAAAGCAAGCTACTGATAGGGGAAAAAAATCAAACAAAAGGCTAGATTCTCAGCTGTGGTAAATAACTGTTTTTTCTATGGGTTTCAAGGGAACTCTGCTGACTTATACCAGCTAAGGATTTGGCCGCATATCCTTCCAAAGAATCTGAAAGGAGCCTGTGTGTATATCTCTTACAGCACTCTACTTGATACAATGGCAGATTGGAAGAAGTGTCTGGAGACAAAAAGTTTCTGTTAAAGCATAAGATCTCTTCTGGAGCAGGTTCCACATGTTGAATGTGTAGACAATGCCCTATGTAGACTGTCAGGGCTTTTACACTATCAAATAGTATTATCACAGGATATTGTCATACCACAAATTCAGAGCCACCAGTGGGATTATAATAGGAAAATATAATACATCTTCAAACCTGCTTAAAGTTGCCACTATTGGGCACAGTGCTTTTTCACTAAACATGAATCTGCAACTCTTCTCACATGATGAATCTGTCACTCTAATTTATACCTAGATGATAATGCTGCAGAGTGAACACTCTCGACAATTACTTGAAACAGCTTTGTAACAGTACTTTTTCTTCTCTCTTTTACTCTAACAGCTATGGGTATTTCTCTCCAAAGATGTCAAGTTGGCTTGTCACTGAAACAAACCAAAGCAAAGGTTTGACAGCTGCTTACAGTTGTTTGCAGTCCTGCTGTTGCCATTTGGGTCCATTTCCTAACCTGTTCTCTCCCTGGTGATATAAATATGTCAGGACAAGTACTGGGATCTCTAAGAAAGAGTGTCTTGTTGCTGCCTATACCACCATCTTTCACATCTGGCTACACTCTCCTCTCCATGCTGTGCTGATGCAAATCCCAACCTACAAGCCTTCAGTATGTGCGTGTGTCTAATTATAATGTAATCATCAACCATATGCTCATACAGCAGATGGAGAGGTATGATGGGGTGGCAGCATGGTGAAGGAAGAATAGTTCAACAGTGTCATATCAGGGAGTGAGGAGAGACGCGTGGCTTAAGGTAGATCATTTTAAGGCAGAAGATATGAAGTTAATTGAGGCAGAAGAAGAACTGAGACCAGGAGCACCTAAAGGAGTCTGGAAGTTTCCTCTTCTGACTCTAGAAAAAAAAAATCTTTGTTTTGTAAAAAGACAAATTTATATGGATTGCCAAAGGCTCCCTCATCTCATCAGGATCAAAAAATGGTATACAAAAAAGAAAAATTCAGGTAACTGAAAACATTAATAATGGAAAAATTAAATTACAGTTGGACAGTTATTTCCCATTTGTGAATTTGCAATTGTATGAAGAAAGTGAGGGAAGGGGGAAATACACACACACACACACACACACACACACACACACACACACACACACACACACACACACACACTATCTGAAATTATTTATGAAAAATGGGACCAGCTTTGTCACATTTATATAGACAGATTAAAAGAGTGGGAACAGTCTTCTGTGTTCATATTCTTGGAATCCAAAAATCTAAAAAGCTATCAAGTAATGTGACTGTTCCACTGGCTAAACTAATAGTGATAGCTTTGGCACCAATGTAGGTAAGAGATGTGCAGCCACCTGCAGTTTTTATTGTATCTGATAATATGTCAGACGTTATAATAATCAGAATGGAGACTTCAGAAAGCAGAAATTACTTAAATTAATAATATTTATTGCTATAATAAGCAAGGATCTATAACAATAGCATGGATTCCATTGTAAATCAGAATACCTCAAAATGAGATCGCTGACAAGGCAGCAAAGGCAATCTCTAAAAAATGATGAGGCAAATATTAAGATATTCTTTTACTTAAGGGTAAGTGTGGTCATGAAGAAGCTTACAAATAGCATAGTATAGCAAGAACTATGGAATAAACAAACTAAAGGACAAAGGTTTTGTAATGTATGCTCAGAAATTGAAGATAATACTACATTCCCTGGTCAGGATAGAAAAATTGAAGTAGTCATTTTCAGAGTGTTAACTGATCATTGTGCCTTGAATGATAATTTAAATTTATTTAAAAAGATATAAAGCTGGGCCGTGTAATATATGCAAAACCAAAGAAACCATTCATCCTGTCCTATAACATTGTGGGCAACATTCTATGGAAAGAAAGTCTTTTTAAGAAAAACCAAGATTGGAATGATATGATTTTCCCGTAAGGGACCAGTTAAAATGTCAGGAAAATGGAATTGTAAAAAAATAGCCTTTCTGCATTTCCATATGGATTCTAGAAGGTGAGTAAATCTTATAATACTACACTTATAATACTACAATGCCACAGCAGCACTTCAGTGTAGTAGACACCACCTGCATCAACAGGAGGGATTCTTCCATCAGCATAACTAGGCCAATGGAAGAATTCTTGTCTCTGCCTAGCAATGTCTACATAGGGCAGTTAGGCCAGGTAAGCTTTACTGCTCAGAGATGTGGATTTTTTATATTCCTGGCCATTGAAGTTAAATTGATTTAACTTTCCAGCGTAGACCAGACCTGAACTGATATATAAACTTGGCTAAAAATGAATGAAGAAAGTGGCTGCCATAGTCTCATATGATGAGGCTGCTGAGCCAATAAACCAAAGAGGATGCCAAGGGAGGGTCTGAAGTCACTCTGTAAAGACAGAGGTAGTGAAGAGTAAGCCCTAGGATCCTAGCAAATTAGGAGAGGCTGGTAAGAAAAGCAAGGAAAGGAACATGGCTGGAGAGCAAGCCCAGAGAGAAGCACAGAACTGGGTGAGAACTTTGAAACAGGAGGTAATCCTTAAAAGAAGGTAAGGGTACCAAAGCTGGATTTTGGAAGAAGGTGGGATTGAAGGGAAAAGGAACAAAAAGTCTTGCAGGAAGCAGCTTATACCCTGAGACGGTCCCTGAAGGAACAAGGCAGTTCCTAAAATAAGTCTGAGAAAGAATAGAGGTGCTCTAGGGAAGAAACCTTGATTGTCAGAGGCCCAGGAGAAGCCAGGCCTCCAGGTAGAAGGCCCTAAGAGACAGCTGTAATAGTGAGGACAAATCCTTAAGAGGCTGGGACTGGAGGGAAGTATGTACAGGTTCTGGGAAAAACAGAAGACATTTTTTCCTTTGAATTACAACATTATTACTCCAGACAGAGACTAAATCAGTGTTTCTCAACCAGTGGTATGAGTGCCCTTAAGGGTACTCGAGAGAAGTCTGGGGGGTACGTCAACACAACTGAAATTTGGAGAAAACTGAATTTTTCTTTTAAGTTTTACGGCACTTTATTATTTTTGTACTTTTTACACCCACAAATTTCATCGCCCACCCGGCTATGATTAAGTTGTTTAAACAAATGTGTTGCAATGGTAGAAAAACATTGGTCTGAAAACTGTAGGTACTGGGGGTACTTATAATTTTTTTTAAAGGGGTATTTTATAAAAAAAAAGGTTGAGAAACACTGGACTAAATTATGACCGGACTGATTGCTGAGTCACAGGAAGAGAAATCACCCTAGCACCAGAGTGAGCAGGGGGTGTGAGACTGGCGGAAAGAGATCCATTAGGCTGTGCCCTGCTACAAACTGCTAGTCTCTAGACTCCATAATATTTAATCTTTTAATATACAATAATAATTCACACTTGATAAAATTAAAATGTATGTTTTTTGAAGAGACAGAGGCTGCAAGCTATTAAGCTAGAATACCTAGATTGCTATTTCCCCTACTACCCTCTGTAGTTGTAGGCATGTGGCAGAACTGTGATTGATCCCCCTCCTCGGAGACCATTCACCAGTTTTGTTGGTGCTCAATATCATGTAACATTATTCCCCAGATAATATAGATTTGTTGCTTAGCAACAGGCTCTACTTGTAGACCTGACAAACCTTAACTAATTTAGATACAAGTCCAAAAAAAGTGAAGTTATTGGTATTACTGGAGACTTTAACAATGTTGAGCAAGGAAAAGAGGAACAATTTACAATTTCACATTAAACTTGGTTGGCTCATGAGAAATGAAATTGAAATAAGGACGTTTGAAGTGTAATGTTAGATGCAACTTCTTTTTTGGAAGGAGGACAACACAAACAACAGATGTCTGGCCACCAAAGAAGAGTGGAACCAAACAATGTTTGGAAAGCTGAGATTCAACTGTGTTTAAGAGCATAATGTCCAAATTCATATCAGAAAAAGCAGTGCAACTTACTTTTCAACTTACATCACAGATATGCACAAACTGCATAATTCAGATTTACATTCAACCAACATGGATAATCTTGTCATTAAATCAATAGCTTGTGACTAGTGCAATGTAGGCTCAGTTTCCAGTATTACCACAGCTTTCCAGCGTGACTTTGGTAAGTCACTTTACTTCCACTCTCTTTAGACTGTAAGTTTTTTAATGCCAGGTTTGTCTCGTACAATATATGTGTAGGTTGACTACCACAATGGGGATACTGTGATAGAGATAGAAACCTGGCATAGTAGCTAAGGTTATGATTTAGGATCCTCAAAGTAAGATTTTAATGAGACCCATTTATGGTATGTTGGGTTAATATTAAGTCATAGTGTTGTTACCTCATTCTGGGGCTCAGTGATACTCCAGATTGCCTCACATGTAGTCCCTAGGGATTCAACTGTTTTTCTCCAAGTGAATGAATGAGGTCAGAGCAAAATGGAACATGGTCAACAGCTGCTCACAGCACTTCCTTTCCTGGTGAGTAGGCAAGCCATCCATTCCCAGGAGAATTCTTTACTGCTTATTAGGAACACGACAGGCATTCTACTCTTCCCTTACCAGCCAAAAAGTGAATCAGTAATTGGGGAAGAAGGAAAGGGCATCAGGGGCTTGCACTCCCAAGACACTCCTGGATGTGGGACAGTTGTGATCTTTGATTCAGGGTGTCAGGGAAGTTGGCCTGTGTTCTCCTGGTTTTGTTGTAGTTTTGCTTTGAAGTTTCACTTTTGAATGCACCTGAAAGTCAAAGCAAAATTCAGGAGTAGGGATACCCTTTGAACCTGGCTGTTTTCCTGCAGGTCTAAGACATTCCTACAGTCTGTCCCTAGACACAAGAATCTAAATAGTCCCAAAGTTAAACAGTGATGGGAATCTGTATTTTGGCTGAGATTTAACACTAATCATGTCAAATATTAAAAGGTTATTTTTATTTAACAAGTTTGCCGTACATACTGAAAGCATGTGAGAGTATTCTTTTTTACATGGAGACAAATAAGGCTATGTTTGTGACTATTTGTTTTTTATTGAAAACAATACATGGACTCAATCTTGTGTGACAGGAAGAACATAAGATTCTTAATCTACAAGGTTTGTCGTATTATGAAAACAGATAATACAATTCAGATATAAATCATGCATGTTGATCCACTACTAATAATAAACCTAACTATCTAATATCTCGGACAGGAGTAGCTGAAAGTCTGCAGATATGCATTTTGATGAGAGATCTGGACCCTGAGCTTAATCCTACTTTCATAAAAGTTAATGGAAAAGTTTCCACTGATTTTAATTGTGTAGCATCAGGATCACAAGAAGGTTGAGTGGCACTGTACAAAAAGGGTACATCTATACTCCAGTGCTATTTCAGGATACTTCCAGTATCCCAAAATAGCTATTCCACATCTTGACAGTGCGCTCATTATTTCAAAATATCTTTTGAAATAATGGACGCGCTATTTCGATATCCCTGGAAACCTCACTCAGAATAGCGGTTTATTTTGAAATTTGGTACTGTGTAGACAGCGCCAATTATGAAATAAGCTATTCTGAAATACACCCGAAATACATAGCACAAATTGCGTAGCTTATTTTGAGCTAAGGGTGCAGTGTAGACACACCAAAAGAGGCCAGAGTGGAAGAGGTTACAGTTATCAAAGTGGCTGATAACTAAGGAATAGCTAAGTATTTCTGCTTCCAGGATAGTCTGTAGTATACACGACAGCTAATTAAATATAAATTTGATTATTATGAATACATATTGTTATGGCTATATTTACTGATTAAATCATTTATTCTTGTACACATATGTTCAGTGGGACTTATCCAAAATTTATTGAAATCAATGGGAGTCTTACCTTTGATTTCAGTGGATTGTAGATCAGTCCCACAGCATTTTGTTGAAGACACAGGGATAGATCTCAAGGAGCACTCAGGAAAGCTCAGGATGTCCTCTTCTTCCCCTTTCTCCACTTTATATTTGACCCTCTGTGGCTTTTGCTCCATATTTGTCATCTGAAGAAATGGGTTATGCCCGTGAAAGCTTTGTTAAGCATTTTTTTTTTTTAAGTTACAGAGTAACACAGCTACCCCTGTGAGACTTTGAAGCCACCCATTGCAGTCCTGGAACCATCCAACTGTTGATTCAGTATATCCACAGCCACACCTATTTTCCCCTGCCATGTTTGCATGCCCATGACCAATGAAAGGGTACGGTCTAGGAGAGATTATGTTGTTTCTATGTCAACAGGAAATTCCTTTCACAGGCAAAATCCTGCATTGTCCAAGTAAGCTTGGAACTGCCGGAGCACTCCAAGTTGCTTCATCTTACAGGAAACTTAGGCTCAGTGAATTGGAAATATTTACCCGGTTTCTGTAAAAGTACATTCATGGGTACTATCAGCAAGTGAACAATAAATGAATTGAATGGGGAAAAAGCTCTTCAATGTCGAACCAAATTATCTTTTTATCTTCTTCAATGGAGTCAATTAAAGAGTCAACATCAGATAAATAATTCCACTGCTATCTCTGAGAGAAACAGATATTTCCTGTTCTAAATATAATGACATGTTGTGCTACTATTTATTATTTGTATTATGGAAATAGCTAAAGATCAGAACTCTATTGTTCTATGCGCTGTATGGATACATACCGTGACTGTTCTCTGGGCACCCAGGACTGTGAGTCTTCTTGCTCTTCCTGACTCCAGTGAGAAGGAATCTCACATGGCTGCCCACTGCCTACCACCACTAGCCTTTCAGCCACTCAAGAACTTTCTTCTGGATCCTGGCAGCCTTAACTTCCCAAGTCCCTCTGAAACTTTTCCCTGTGATAGCCAGTCCCAGACACAGGCTGCTCACAGAAATTCCAGATTCTCTGCATCCACAGAACATGATGCCAAACTTACCAGTTTTACCTTAAGCCCCCACAACAACAAACACTTTGCCACAGCAAGCGCTAGTGCAAACAGTGCTTTATTGGCAGGCGTGCTTTTGAGGAGTGGAAGTTTTTTTTGTCAGCAAAAGTGCTGACAAACAGCATTTACACAGCCTGACTTTTAGTGACACAGCCATGTTGCTAAAAGCTGTGTAGTGTAGACAAAGCCTCAGACACATTATCCATGTAACTAATTTTTCCTCTGTGTCCATAAAGTATGCTATTGATATAAATATTATTTCTTAGATATTTCCATATGTATATCTCACAATGATTGAGAATCTCTCTGTAGATTACCAGCTTTCTGTGCATTCTTATATTTACTCTTTATAGATAAGGCTATGTCTAGACTACGCAGAAGATTTTAAAGAGGATATGCAAATTCTGCAGGAATTTGCATATCTTCTTCTGATCTCACTTTCAAAAGTGGAGCTTTCGAAAGTGAAAGTAATAGGGACACGGCTTTTTCAGCAACCTCCTCCCCTTTTTTCCAAAAGCCGCTCTTCCTCAACAAAAGAGGTTTCGAAAGTGAGATCGGAAGACGATATGCACATTCCCACAGAACTGGCATATCCTCTTTCAAATCTTCCACGTAGTCTAGACGAGCCCCAAGACATGTTGGTGTCTTGAGTTTGTCAGTGATGAGGAGGGAGCTGTTTGCAAATAGTGAACCTGTTGGCAAGGAGGTAATGCATAAAAGGGGAACCCCATGCTTAAATGCTTACAGACTGAACAGACAAGTTGGAAGGGGAAACAAGGAGCCAGAGAGATGAAGTGACTTGTCCTAGGCCAGAGGAATCAATGGCATTGAAAGTAATAGTGCTCATGTCCCAGTCCAGTGCCATGTCTAATGGACTCTCCCAGATATCACTGGGTGCTTCCTCACAGCACTGTTACCTCAAATAGTTTATTTTGAAATTTGGTGCTGTCTACACAAATAAAGCTCCATTCCAACAAGTCCCTTAACCCTCATGGAATGAGAGTTACAGGGACGCTGGAATAGCCAGCCTGTTATTTCAAAATATAATTAAAGATGCGGATACATCCTTTATCCCAAAATAGCCCCACTGTCTAAATGAAGCCATAGTGTACTAATAACTGGATTTTTTAATGGCACATTAACTTCTCTAATCCAGCACTCTGTGGTCCAGCACCATCCATGGTCCGGCATGATTTTAGTTAGCCGGAATCCACTTATGGGTTTGGCCAAGTTTCCCGCTGTCCCATAAAGTTTGTTTATAGTGACTAGTCCTGTTTCTCAAAGTTCTGTGCTGTTATTTAGTTCTAATTTATCCCTAAATGTTTTCTACGTGCCCAGTAAGCCTGGAAGTATTGGTAATACTGCTAGACAACATTGACCTCCTGTAGTTCAGCAAATTCTTTAGATTAGTGAGATTCAACCTGTAACAATTTGATTTTTATTTGGAAAGCATTTAGAAATGGAGAATGTTTAAGACCAGTGTATGTAGTGGACATTCTCAAGGAAGAAATACATGGCAAACAATACAGTTACAAGATGAGACATGCAGAATTGAAAATTTTTAACATAATAGAAAAAAAGAAAAGATATTTAAAACTGGAGCCAGAAAAATCTCAGTCTGAGTCCTGACACTTTGAAAAACTCTGACAGAAAAATGATAGTGATAATATTAAAAATACACTAGTTTTCTAATATGTAACTAAAAAAACACTGTTAAAAATAAAAATTGATTATGCAAAAAGTACAGCCAACTTCAGATTTTCCTGTTTCATTTTTACAGTAAAAGCAAATTACTTTCAGGAAACTAACTTTGATTCATATTTCTGAAGCATTTTGCATCAATTTGCATGAAGCAAAATTGACTCTGAATTTGAAAAGAAAGGGTCACTCTTCCCTGATACTAATGTATTTCATACCTCACTGCCCATGAAAGTTTTCACTACTTCAACTATTCACCCCCATGAACACTGAATGGAAAGAACTAGAAGGAGAGAGAAAAGGATATGTATTATCCACTCTAGTTTTAATGTGTTACTGATAAGTATCTGGTGAATAATACAGTATTTGAAAATCTTTCCTAGTCAATGTCTGCATTTCTCTCTGTAAAATTAGACAAAGAGAAGAGGCTTAGAAAAGGTGTAGATAAATCCACTTAAGTTTATTTTTTAATAGACTCATTCAATGCAGTTGGAATTGCATAATTCAGATTAATAATAAAGAGCATACAAGAGGGTAGGAAAAAGATTTAGCTAAATCATGCTTTCTGATGACAGGATTTGGCCTTCAATATACTAAAGATACAGAAGGGAAGCAGATTAGGAAAATAAAACATCATCTAGTTAAACAAAGCACAAAGAAAACATTAATTAAAAGCTCTCAGATTAATCCACATAATATAGCTATATCTTTTAAAATATTTCATTGGTTGACAGCAGAATTACTTATCTCACATGACTTTGTTCTACCAACCCAGTGGATCAAAAAATAGACAAAAAAAGAAGAGAGAGGATACTTATCTTAGTTTGTGGGAAAGAAGACTATTACTCTTGACTGGAGAGAATTGAAACCAACAGTTATTAAACTGCTACAGGTAATATCTTTCATGGAAATCAAGGAGCTCTTTCTTTGCATGCAAAAAAATCAACAAAATAGGTGGATAATTGGGAAGCCTGTGGCAGTGCTATCCCAATTTGGAAGGAAATTACTTTTGAAATGTTCATTAATATGGCTGCTCTTTCAGTTTCAGTGGGCCTCTCAGCCCAGTTTTTCAGAATATCCTCATCTAGGGATTGTCTACATTTAACCATTGCAGGTGTGCCACTAACACTTTGGTGAAGATACTACTTATATCAATAGGTGGGTTCTTCCATCAGTATAGGTAAGCCATCTCCTCAAGAGGCAGTAGCTACAGCAACAGGAAATTTCTCTCAACAATGGCAGGTTATGTTGGTTTAACTGTGCTGTTCCGGAGTTTGGATTTTTCACGTCCCTGTATGAGGCATTTGTACTAAACTAATTTTCTAGTGCAGATCTGGACCCAGTCTCCACATTTGCAATCAGTTTCTCAAAATGCACATTTAAATATGAGGGAAGGGGGAACGCAAAATGGCAGATACAAATTTAGAGGCTGTTCTTAGAAATGTGACTATGTGTTGATGGAAATGCAAACTTGAGTTATGTAATTGAGGTATTAGTAAAGTAGGTTTTAAAGCATTTTGTAGAATGTACATCTATTTGAAAAGTGCTTACCCCTTTTGTTAGCAAAGTTAACCATCCAATTGTGACACATGCATGAATATTTTGTATCTATAGCCTGAATGAATGAAAGAGTAGCAGTAAAATATGTAAAGTTGCATCCCACACAATTCTTTGAATTTGTACATCAACATACAGAGACAATTAATATTATATAGAACATTTTACACTTAGGGTGTGTCTAGACTATATGGCTCCGTCGACGGAGCCATGTAAATTAGTTTATTTGGCATAGTCAAAGAAGCAGGGATTTAAATAATCCCCGCTTCATTAAAATAAACATGGCCGCCGCGCTGTGCCGACGATCAGCTGATCCGACACAGCGCTGCTGTCTTAATGATAACTTCAGAATCCAGATACACAGAAGTGGGCAGTAAAAGGCAACCCAGACCAATCCCAATCCTATTTTGGATACTGCATTTTAATAGAAAACATTCCTGTCTATTCAGCAGGAGATGTATAATAAATACCAATGCAAATCAGATTTTATGAGAGTAATTAACAAACCACTAAACTAAAATCACTCTACCACAACTAACAAAACAAGTGCATAGAGTCAAAGGCCTGCCAAAATTCAGTGAGAGGTGGTGTTTGCATACTTTTGGCCACATGTAAATGCACTATGTGCATACTGTATATACACGCACAATATATTGATGTATACATTCTTTACTTAAAATGTTACTGTGGCTCTAACTTGAACCTCATGGAGCACAGCAACACATTAATGGCCTCCTTATATACCTCTCAACAGGCGTGTTGGGGTATGAGTCAAAGACCAAATCTGTCCCTGATAGTGCAAATGAATACACATTCATTTAGCACTTTTCATCAACTGATCTTAAAACATTTTCCATAGTTAACTATTATTAGCCAAATATTGCAGATGACGACTCTGAGGCACAAAGATGTTGTGTGATTTCATAGAATCCTAGGGTTGGAAGAGACCTCAGGAGTCATCAAGTCCAACCCAGCCCAAAGCAGGACCAACCCCAGCTAACTCATCCCAGCCAGGGTTTTGTCAAGCCAGGACTTAGAAACCTCTAGGGAAGGAGATTCCACCACCTCCCTAGGTAACTCATTCCAGTGCTTCACCACCCTTCTAGTGAAATATTACCACCCTCCTAGTAAAATATTTGTTTCAGGTCAGGTGACTATTCATTGCAGTTGACTCCTAGTTTGGCCTGTGATGGAGTATACAAATCCCACACTGGAAAAATATACTCTGTGATCAGTTGGCCCAACCCTGGCATATTAGCAAAATGTGCATGGATTGGAGGAAAAGCATAAAAAGGACACAAGGCATCTGAATAAAGACCCACAGCAGAGGTGAAGGGACCTATATTTTGAACTCCTGGGGAGGAGCACTGCAGGAGCGCCAGCTGCCCAAGGTATGACTTGGCCAAACACACACAAGGGTGACTTGCACATCTTCAAAGGTCTGTCAATTTACCTCAGAGTCCATTTAATGAATTTACTTTATCCATTGAGAAGACAGAGGATTTGTAAGCAACGGTGCAGGGAAGCAGCAGCATTGTACTTTGGGAGTCAGAACTTAGCTCTGGGCTCTAGATCACAACCTGATGGACAGGATGGGCCCAGGTTTTCCTACTAATTCCTAAGGGGTGCAGGAGAAGAAAGTCTCACCCTGTTGCAGGGAATCCAGCTAAGGGAGGGCCCTGAAGGATCAAGACCAGAAGACCACAATCCCAGGGGGAAGCCCAGTGGCCTTTACCTAACCCAGAGGGTTCCACTCCTTATATACTCCAAAAGAAAAAAAAAAGACATGAGTGTCCTAACTGAATAGCCAAGTTTTGGAAGGGACAGCCCATTGCTGCGATGGTGTAGTTGTCAACGGGGAGTACCCAGAAAAAAAGCCTGCAATGCCATGGCTCACCACTGACACCAGTGGCTGAGGGAACTCTTTCCAGGTCCTCAATCCACCGGATAAAGCTGACTCCCCACTACTGAATCTTAGATAGTGATTCTGAGTGGTTATTTAATTTAGACAACCACCTCAAGTTATTTTTATTATTAGTAATTTGGATTGCTGTAGTGGCTACCACTACATACAATAAACAGGTGAGAGAGCACAAGGAAACAAAGAGATGATCAGTGTGATAAGCAGCAGCGATAGCACAGCTAAGTGCTGTTGTGCTTTTAGTAGGCACATCTGTAACTTAAGGAGGGAGTGGAAAGATGGAATGGTGGATTTGCAGGCTTTTTCATGCATACAGCGCAGTATGCAAACAAAGATCCTTGTTTTAAAAATTGATAACTGGTCAATAAAAGTGATAAATGGTCAACAAAAGCAATATTTTTAGTGGCATAGAAGAGGGAATTGGCATCTCTCTCATCCTAGTACAGAATAGCTGCTGTTTATTACAACTTCAAATGGCACAGAAAATATTCTATGATCATTTATACTAACATGATACAAACTTTTATACATTCAGTAAAATAATTCAGAGTCAGGCCAATTATTGTTTTTGGCTAATGAAAAATATGGAAACCTTAGCCTGTTACCAAAGAATACATTTTTACTATGCCAAAGCAGAAATGCTTTGTACATATTTACTACATAGTAATTCTGCTAAAATATAAGAATATTTCCTATTTGGGATATCTGCATATTTTCTGTGAAAGAAGAAGTGAAAAGAAGCTTAGAAAAGCTATAGATAAAGCCACTTCAGGATGCTTTTGTTATTATTTTTTTAATAGAAAGTCACTCAGCAAAGCAGGGTTTGCACAGTGCAAATTAATAAAATGGAACAAACAGACCTTTATAAATCAAGATTACAGATTAAAGGATTTGCCACTGAAAATTCTCTAAAAATAAAAGTGGGTAAAGCTTTTGGCAACACCTAAATTGGAGCAGCATAAAGAAAAACATTCCACTGATTAAAAGTTCTTGGATTAATCTACACGATACTGCTGTCATATTTTCACTGTTCTGGCTAAAAGAGGATTTGGTTATTACATTTGTCTTTGTTCCTCCAATAGATTAAAAGTGAATATGAAACAGGATAGGATTCTTTTGTTTTCCTGTTTATTACTTCACTACTATTTACTCAAAATTCCTTGCAAATTAATTAAGACTCAAGTGATGTACAATTTAATGTTGAAAGGGCCTCATTATTTCAATTCTGTTCAAGGGGGGTTGAAATTATCGGGTGTATACACACCATCAGAAGTGAAATGGGAGTTTTAGGCATCCTGGTATGCTCCAGAAGTAGACAATTACAGTACAAAATGTAGTTTTCAGTCTAACTTGTAAAGAACTGTAGAGTGTGTGCAGCCCCACAAATGACAACAGTTGGATGAATAACTCATTTACATTATTTTTAGTTAATAGACAACAAAGAAAACATATATATATGTGAAGATTTTCTTTTAGAAATTTCAAAGACATGTTGTGTTTTAAGGTCTGACTAATTTCAAATGTCAATGTGTGAAGATAGCACGGGTAGATTGGAGTTTCATTACAAATAAAAGATATTTTCCCTTTTGCTAACATCATAAATTGCCATACAGTTTGATGTAGTTCACAGCATCCGTTCAACACACATGGGACAATAAATGCAAGGATATCATGGAATCATTGAATAGAAGTTCCTTCTAGAACTGGAAAGACCAAGCGCCATGGCAGGTCCCAAGCACCAGCTAGACCATCTTTGACAGGTGTTTGTCTCACTTGCTCTTAAAAACCTCCAGTGATGGTGATTCCACAACCTACATAAGCAATTTATTTCAATGCTTAACCACCCTGACTGGAAGTTTTTTTCTAATGTCCAACCTAAACCTCCCTTGCTGCAATTTAAGACCATTGTCCTATCATCACAGGTCAAGGGGAATATTTTTTCCCCCCCTCCTCCGTATAGCCACCTTTTAGGTATTTAAAAACTGTTATGTCCCCTCTCAGTCTTCTCTTTTCCAGACTAAACACATCCATTTATTTCAATCTTCCCTCATAAATCATGTTTTCTAAACCTTTAGTCATTTTTATTGCTCTTTTCTGGACCTTCTCCAATTTCTCCACATCTTTCTTGATACGTGGCACCCAGAACTGGACACAATACTCCAACTGAGGCCTAATCAGTGCCTACTAGAGCAGAAGAAATTACTTTTCATTTCTTGCTTACATCTCTCCTGTTAATACGTCCCAGAATGATGTTAGGGTTTTTTGCAACAGTGTCACACTGTTGACTCATATTTAGCTTGTTGGGCACTATGCTCCTAGATCCCTTTCAGCAGTCACTTTCCATTTTGTATATGTGCAACTGATTGTTCTTCCCTACGCGAAGTACTGACTGCATATTCTCAAATGGCCCAAACCTGACTTTCATTGGTCAGTCTAGGTGAGCAAAGCTTGCAAATCTAGACCTAAAATGTGTCATTTTAAAAATACACAGCCATTAATAGAACATACGAGTCAAATGTGAACAGCTGCAAGTCACACCAATTATGTTTTCCCATTTGGCACTCAAGTTACCCATTTTAAGACTGTTTATTTTGTATATTACAATCTGATGGGCAAGACAATCCGTCTCCTCTCACCTGCTTTTTTTCCTTTTTGCCCTGCTGTCCTAACAGACTTCACTCTGAAACTCCCTATTTCAAATGTTTTCATATGCAGCTTCTCTTGATTCTTACACAACCAGGGTTCATTTTAAAGAAACACAGAATGCACTAATTATAATTATTGAAATACTAGCTACATCTTAGGAAAACAAACAAAAATTTGTCAGCCTCTCTTAATAACATTTCATTGTTCAATAAGACGACACTGAAACACTTCTTTATTGTTAAGGTCCAGAAGACCTTAGGCTTTTATAAGTATCACCCAGGAATAGAAGAAAAATACTTTTAAATACTTTCTTGACACTGGTGGATTGGAATTAAAATATAAATGAATTTAATAGATGCTTTCATAACTACAGTTACTAGATGTCAGAATTTCAGTGCAAATCTCATGTTTAACATTATTTTTTAACTTCCTTGACAAACAGATGGTCTTCTCCAATGAGAGAGAGAGAAAGAATGAAGCTGTTCTTTATTCTGACAGTATAAATTAAAGTCTAAGACGCTCTTCAATCTCAGTTTAAATGGAATGTTTTGGGCCCACAATCAGTAATAGACAATGTTTGGCTTCCATACTATAGAATCCCACACAATGCCACAAAGGCCTCCAACAGCCCAGCATGACCATCTGCAACGTAGGAGCCTGAACATATTTTTTTTTCTTTAAAATGAATTGTGCCCTTTGATGGTAGCTACTCAGGTACTAAAATTATCCAGTAGTGCAAATGTTTGCTCTAAAAAAGATGGGAGCCGTGTGTGTCTGTGGGAGTGGGGGGAGGTAATAATTATATAATAGCTTCTTAGAGGAGTAGATTGTGTCATTTAGATATAGGCTGCAGTGAATGTGCTCACACAACTCTCGAATACAGAAGCTGCAGGGTCAACACTACACTATTTTGTGGGCTGTTACTTATGCCCCATTGTGACGGGTAAGCGGGGACCCGCACTGGGTCCAGCAAAGCCTCCGCTGCTTTGCAAGCCTCCGCCACTTTACAGGAGGGCGGGAGAGGCAGCATGGGGGAAGAAAAACCACGCTGCCAACAGAAGCTGGGCAGCCCGCATACGCCAGTTACGGACAGGAGCGGGCCGAACCGGAGTGAAGGCGATGTGGCAGAATGCCAGGACGCCAGCACGGCGGAGTGTCAGGCCGGCATGTCCAGCGGTGGGCCCATTCAAAAGGGCAGTGGCCAGAGAAACAGAGGCAGTGTCAGAGGACGGCAGAGCCCAGAGAGGGACTGGGAGACAACCCGAACTGGGGCCGGAGAAGAATGGAGGCTGCCACGAAAGGACCACAGCAACAACAAGAAGGAGGAAGCTCCAGGGACTCTGGTAGGAAGGAGGGATGCAGATTAGGCAGGTCGACATTGCAAATGAGGCAGGGATTTAAATATCCTGTGCCTAATTTTGCATAAAAATGGCTGCCACATTTTGCTGACTCAGCACTTTGTTGGCAAAAGCAGCAGTCTAGAGGGGATCTGTCGAGAAAGAAAGCCCTTTTCGACAGATCCCTTATGCCTCCTGCAAGGAGGTTTACAAGATCTGTCAAAAAAGGCTTTTTTTTCGACAGATCCCCCCTCTAGACTGCTGCTTTTTGCCGACAAAGTGCTGAGTCATCAAAACATGGTGGCCATTTTTATGGAAATTAGGAATGGAATATTTAAATCCCTGCCTCATTTGCAAAGTTGACCTGCCTAATCTGCATCCCTCTGCCGACAGAGGGATGCAGACTAGACATACCTCTGGAGTACCAGCAGTTTTTTACTGAAAGCCATAGGAACCAAGCCTTAGAGAGAAAGGGTTCCCACCATATTCAAAAGCTATTTAAGGCAGGGGAGTGACATCATCAAGGTTCCTCACTGACTCCCCACACAAAGATTAACAAATAGTCTAGTAGCTTTTGTAAGTTTTCCCCACACAGAGATTCTTAGGAACACTCAAGGAACAGAGATTGAACTCAAGGGAAGTGCTAAACCCAGGTTAGAAGGGCTTTTAGCCCGTGAATGAAACACCTGGATTTTCTAAGCTTCAAGCCAATGCAGTTTGCCCCTTAAGAATCTACCAATTGCTTGCATCATCACTGAGGATGAGAATTTGCTATTCATATCTGATCTAAGTAGTGTATTAAGCTTTGGCTGGTTGTTGTGTTTATTGTGTAGGTAACCTGCTTCAATCTGTTTGCCACCCCTTATCACTTCAGATCTGTCTTTTCTAGTTAATAAACTAGTTTTTGTTTTGTATAAAACCCAGTGAGTGGAAGGACAGTGACAGGAGAGAGAGGAAGGAGAACATACAATGGCTCCTTAGAATTATGGGACAGCAAGCAAACATGCTGGAGGTGCTGCAAGGATTACAGATGGAGCACCTGGGCTTTTGCCCCCCTGCAAATGGTGTCTCAAAACTTTTTCCAATACAGTCCCCATTCCCACCAGTGCAATTTGGGCACCCATTGTGTCCCCGGGGTACCACCCACCGAACTCCACACTTACCCACCCAACCCCGACCCATGCACACTCCCGCAGGCTGCAGATGCACTCAGTGCCAACCCACATGCAGTTTAGCCTTGATGAACTGCAACCCCCCCCCCCCCCCCTTACACACCATATGAGATGATGAGGCTGAATACGAACGATCTCCCTGTCTCCCACAGTGCAGATGTTTGTTTCATACTGCCTGAGTGTCCTATGTTTACTGTGTGTTTAATGAATGAAATTCATGCATTTCAAAGAAATCTTTATTCCATTCCATGAAAACAAGCAAACAAGGGTATCCCAGTAAAGCTACAATCATTGCAGTGCTAAATGCAGTGCATGGACCAATGAGTAACCGCCTAACACCACAGCCACTGCACTCCCATGCACAGTAACAAGTTTTCCTGACTTTCAATAACAAATTGCTGCCTCAAGGCATCCTTGATACTTATGGCCCAATACTGTGCTCCTCTGAGGGTATGCCTAGACTGCAAGCTTCTTTCAAAAGAGAGCATCCACACCTCAAAATCGGATCAAAAAAGAGCATCCAGACTGCATGGAAGCGCTCTCAAAAGAAAGCCCTGATTGCTATTCACAGAATGGCCACCAGGGCACCTGTGTCCCGGTTCTGCATGCATAAATGCCTTTTTTCGAAAGAGCTCTTTCAAAAAAGGTGTTCTTCGTAATTTGAGGTTTACCAATGTCAAAAAACCCTGCATTCTTTCAATTTAATTTCAAAAGAACGCGATTGCAGTGTGGACGCAGGTGAAGTTTTTCGTAAAAAAACAATGTAGTCTAGACATAGTCTTGGACTGTTCAATGTCAGCCTCCAGGCACTGTGCCTCAGTGGTCCAGCCCTGAGTAAAGCTTTCATTCATCTCTTCACAAATATTAGGGAGGGTATGGCAGGTAGGCAGGATCTCCAAGAATCACAATGGGCATTTCCACTTCCCTCACAGTGATCTGCGGGTGTAGGAAGAAAGTCCTGGCTTGCAGCTTCCTGAATTGGCCAGTGTTCCTAAAGACACATGTGCCATGCACCTTTCTGGACACGCCTGCATTAATATTTGTGAAACCACCATGCTGATCCACAAGCACCTGCAGAACCATGGAGAAATACCCTTTGCTGTTAATGTACTCAGAGGCTAGGTGGTCTGGTGCCAGGATTGCAATATGCAAGCCATCTATCACCCCTACACAGTTTGGGAAATTCATCCATGCAAAGCCATCCACAATTTCATGCACATTACTCAGAGAAAAGGTCTTTCAGAACAGGATGTGATCAATGGCCCTGCACACTTCCATCAACATGAGTCCAATGGTCGACTTTCCCACTCCGAAATGACTGGCGATTCAGTGAAAACTGTGTGTTGTAGCTAGCTTCCACAGTGCAATCGCCATGTGCTTCTCCACCAACAGGGCAGCTCTCATCCGCATGTCCTTGTGCTGCATGGTGGGGCAAGCTCAGCACAAGGTCCATGAAAGTGACTTTCCTCATCTGCCAGTTCTTCAGCCACTGCTTCTCATCCCAGCCTTGCATGACAACGTGATCCCATCACTCAATCCTTGTGTCCCAAGCCCAAAAGCGGCGTTCCACTGTAGTCAGTACTCCCGTGAATGCCACAAGAAATCTCATATTGTACAAACACCACTCAGACGCCTCATTGTCACTTTGCAGCTTCAGGAATCACTCAACTGCCACTCGTGATGGTTAGTAAGTCCTATCAGCATTTTCATCAACAGCCAGGGATTAATTCCGCACACCAAGGAGGCAGAGCGTGCAGCACAGAAGCTGTTGAAAGATGATACCACATGTGGCCAGAAGGGGTTGCTGGGATGCGAAGCAATGCACCACAGGGCAATGGGACAGGATCCAAGATGCCCCGCCTTCCCACAAACTTCTGCAGCAGCAGAGGAAGAGGTGCTCTGTGGGATAGCTGACCACAATGCACCATTCCGAAAGGTGCTGCAAGTGTGGCCACGCTACTGCACTAGTGGCTGACAGTGTGAACACACAACAGCAGTTTCACTGCTGCACTCTGCCAACCTCGACAGAGCCAGAGTCAAAAAGCCTATCTGCATGTAACTGTATCCGGCTGTGTCCCTACCTGTGTGCTGGTGAAAGTCTGAGACTGGGAGCATGTTGGGAGCTTGTAACAGCAGTAAAGCTCAAGTGGGAGGCTGGTGGAGTCAGATGCACAATAGTACCCAGGTCCAGGCAGCACCCCAAGGGAAACCTGTCACAGTCCCCATTTGAAATGTTCATTTCCACATTTTCAAACAAATGAAATGATGTTTTGTTTCAAAATAAATGTTTTATAATAACATTTAACATTCCTGTGGTGGGAAGAAAACCTCAGCAATCTAGCTCTCTGGCATTTAATTTCAAAAAGGGGAATTACACAAAAATGAGGTGGTTAGTTAAACAGAAATTAAAAGGCACAGTGACTAGAGCCAAATCCATGCAAGCTGCATGGAAACTTTTTAAAGACACCATAATAGAGGCCCAACTTAAATGTATACCCCACATTAAAAAACATAGTAAGAGACCTAAAAAAGAGTCACCGTGGCTTAACCACCATGTAAAAGAAACAGTGAGGGACAAAAAGGCATCTTTCAAAAAGTGGAAGTCCAATCTTAGTGAGATAAATAGAAAGGAACATAAACACTGTCAAATCAAGTGTAAAAATGTAATAAGAAAGGCAAAAAAAGATTTTGAGGAACAGCTAGCCAAAAACTCAAAAAGAAATAGAAAAATGTTTTTTAAGTACATTAGAAGCAGGAAGCCTGCTAAAAAACCAGTGGGTCTCCTAGACGATCGAGATATAAAAGGAGCAATCAAGGACGATAAAGCCATTGCGGAGAAACTAAATGATTTCTTTGCTTCAGTCTTCATGGCTGAGGATGTTAGGGAGATTCCCAAATCTGCACCGTCCTTTGTGGGTGATGAATCTGAGGAGCTGTCCTGGATTGAAGTGTCATTAGAGGAGGTTTTGGAACAAATAGAAAAACTTAATGTTAACAAATCACCGGACCAGATGGCATTCATCCAAGGGTTCTAAAAGAACTCAAATGGGAAATTGCTGAACTATTATCTGTGGTTTGTAACCTATCCTTTAAATCGGCTTCCGTACCTAATGACTGGAAGATAGCTAACGTGACACAAATATTTAAAAAGGGCTCTAGAGGCGATCATGGCAATTACAGACCGGTAAGTCTAACTTCAGTACCAGGCAAATTAGTCAAAACAATAGTAAAGATACCTAGCCTCGAACTAACGAGCTAGTTTCTGTAAAGGGAAATCATGTCTTACTAATCTATTAGAGTTCTTTGCAGGGGTTAACAAACATGCAGACAAGGGGGATCCAGTAGATATAGTATACTTAGATTTTCAGAAAGCCTTTGACAAGGTCCCTCACCAAAGGCTCTTGTGTAAATTACATTGTCATGGGATAAGAGGGAAGGTCCTTTCATGGATTGAGAACTGGTTAAAAGACAGGAAACAAAGGGTAGGAATAAATGGTAAATTTTCAGAATGGAGAGGGGTAACTAGTGGTGTCCCCCAAGGGTCAGTCCTGGGACCAATCCTGTTCAACTTATTCATAAATGATCTGGAGAAAGGGGTAAGCAGTGAGGTGGTAAAGTTTGCGGATGATACTAAACTGTTTAAGATAGTCAAGACAGAAGCAGACTGTGAAGAACTTCAAAAAGATCTCACCAAACTGAGTGATTGGGCAACAAAATGGCAAATGAAATTTAATGTGGATAAGTGTAAAGTAATGCACGTTGGAAAAATAACCCCAACTATAATGCACAGTATGATGGGGCTAATTTGGCTACGACAAATCAGGAAAGAGATCTTGGAGTTATTGTGATAGTTCTCTGAAAACTTCCACACATGCAGCAAGGTCAAAAAGGCAAATAGGATGTTAGGAATTATTAAGAAAGGGATAGAAAATAAGACACAGAATATCTTACTGCCCCGTATAAAACGATGGTACGCCCACATCCTGAAAACTGTGTACAGATGTGGTCTCCTCACTTCAAAAAAGATATTTTGGCCTTGGAAAGGGTTCAGAAAAGGGCAACTAAAATGATTAGGGGTTTGGAACAGGTCCCATATGAAGAGAGGCTAAAGCGACTGGGACTTTTCAGTTTAGAAAAGAGGAGACTGAGGGGGGGATATGATAGAGGTATATAAAATCATGAGTGGTGTGGAGAGGGTGAATAAAGAAAAGTTATTTATTAGTTCCCATAATATAAGGACTAGAGGACACCAAATGAAATTTCACCAAATTTCACCAAAGGACTAGAGGACACCAAATTTCACCAAATGAAATTAATGGGTAGCAGGTTTAAAACTCTTAAAAGAAAGTTCTTCTTCATACAGCGTGTAGTCAACCTGTGGAACTCCTTGTCAGAGGAGGCTGTGAAGGCTAGGACTATAACAGAGTTTAAAGAGAAGCTAGATAATTTCATGGAGGTTAGGTCCATAAAAGGCTATTAGCCAGGGGATAGAAATGGTGTCCCTGGCCTCTGTTTGTCAGAGGCTGGAGATGGATGGCACAAGACAAATAGCTTGATCATTGTCTTCAGTCCACCCCCTCTGGGGCACCTGGTACTGGCCACTGTTGGCAGACAGGCTACTGGGCTAGATGGACCTTTGGTCTGACCCAATACGGCTGTTCTTATGTTATGTTCTAAAATCTAATAGTATTTCATTTGGCCTCCACTTTCCCCCACAATTTTTAATTTTTATTATTTACTACATCGTTTGCCAAAAATAATTTTCACTTTGACCTGAACAATATTTTAAAGCTTTTCAGAATTGTCAGTGAACTGAAAAATCCATTATTTGCATAATTCCCTGCATTCAACCAGGAAAGGGGAAAAAAGACTGACCACCCATCTTTGTCCACTTTGTGGTGTTGTATAATCCTCAGAGCGGAGGAAGGAGCAGACCTTGGGTTTTCATAACCATGGGATATGCAGCTCAACCTGGCTTGTCTATAGGCTGTGCAATTTCAGTCTTGGAGGCTCCTTACAACTCCCCCTGCATTGGGCACCCATGTAAGGCCTGGCATCAGAGTGATTAGGGCATTTTAGAGAAGCAGTCTTAGACCACTCCCTACCTGGTCAAATATCTAATAGTAACAGCAATACTCTGCTTTTGTGGCTATATTGACCATCACAGACTGCAAAAGTAAAACTTTACAAAAGCATTTGGTGAAGAAAAGGAAACAACAATCATTTAAAAAGCCAGTTTGTCTGATCCCTGTGTTCCCACTAACTTCCAGAACCCTCAAGATATGACTCCACTGCAAACAAACAAAACAAAATATGGATGCAAGACTTGTGCTCTCATTATGGGGTTACTACACGGTGGCACACAGTGTAAGCTTACTGATGGCAGGATCTGGACACTTTGATGTTCTATGATCTTCATTTAAGATAAAGATTTTGTTTGTTTGTAGAGTAATTGAACTAAAGATGCGGGTCAGCTATTAACTAATCAATAAACTTAGTGAAATGAAAACTAGCTAGCCTACTCATATGGTGTCCAATCCTGTGGTGTGCTGAGCACCCTCAATTCCATCAGCAAGATCTCTGCACTTTAGAGAAATGGGCCTTTGTAGGTGCCCATTTTTTGCTAGATGAATTTTAATACTCAACATACTTGTTTGCTTTGTCTTTTTAAAATAACTAGAAATGAATCTGTCTAGGCAATAACAACTGAATTGCTATGAATAGAATATTGTTATAAGAGACTCTGGCATCATTTGATGGTATGTTGTTATAGCTATCTGCACAGAAATGCAATCCTCATTAGAACTATTTATTAAAACATTTTTTTTCTGCTGAAGATCACTAGCTTATCTAAGCAGGCTTACAGATATCCAAAATATACACAGGACATTTATTCATTAAAAACCATTTACAAACAATGAATCTGACCTTACAACCCCAGAAGAGAAGTTACAATCCCCTCATTCATCTTAATAGGCTGTTAACTACTATACTTCATTATGATGGCCATCATAATACTAACACTGCTGGAAAATGAAAAAAGCCAAAAAACAAATATAGAGCAAGGAGTTATTAAAACTAAATTACTGCATTGTGGGCTGATGGACCTCGTCCCTCTCTTAAACACTGTTAAAGATCAAACCAAATACCAGACATCAAATTGTGCCCCTGTTAGTTGTGCAAATGTTTGTGAAGTGGAAGAGGCAGCATATCTAGCCAGGAGGACTGCACATCAGCTCTACTGTACAGCACCTACCACTTTGGGGCTTTGATTCTGAATGGGCAGTTTCATACTACAGATAAATAACGGTTAGACATGGTCAAAACATAGGATGAATGTACCACAAAAAGCTCAATTTTTTCCTCCCGTTACTTGTTTTGTTTCCTATTTTTCAACCAGGTCTATTAATATTTGTTGGCCAAGCTACACTGCAAATATGCCAAATACAGGTACCAAATCCATTAGGCCTAGAGTACACTAGACCAGGCAGGTTGGCTTAAGGTATGCCATACAGCCACGCAAAATGCACAGCTAGATTCGGCTTACCTTAAACCAAGCCGCTGGAGCGTCTACACTGCGTGCTCCCGTCGGCTTCTCCTACTCCTCACAGAAGAAGAGTACAGGATGCCAGCGGGGGCTACCCTCAGCGTTCTATTTGGGCGTCTACATTGGACCCGCTAAATTAAACACTAGAAGATCGACCCTCCAAAGAGTCAACTAGCTCTGTAGTGTAGATAAGACCTTAGTCTCCATTTTGTGTCATGTTACCAGTCTCCTAACACATGCTTCCACTTCTACTGCTTAAATATCCCACTTACAATGCCTTTGTCTTCCTCATCTCTGCTTATCATTTAGGGCAGGACTGCAGCTCTCTTGCTTCTATCCATGAACCGGTACTTGTGTGAGGAGTGCCACTGAAACCAAAGACCTTTTGTTAGCAGAAGCACTTTACTAATATTATTGTTGCCACCCTTCTCCCTGACTCTTTTCACTCCCACTCCCAAATACACAAAGTGTGTGCTGTACACAAAGTACTTTGCCAAGGAATTCACTAGCATGAATACTTACATTCAATCAGCATATATACAGTCCTTTGCAGAAATGTGAATAAAATGGGCTACAATGGCTAAAAAAATGAAAGCAATTCAGAAGGGGAGCGGGAGTATGCAAGTAAATATTCACCCAGCTGTACTCTTACTTTAATAAACCTATTCTTTGTTGCACCTCCAAAATCTGGGAGTCTCTCATCCGGCAACATCCGTGGTCCATGGTTGTTCCTGGATGAGAGAGTACCAGGGCAGGAGGGCCAGCAGCTGGGAACCTGGCACAGCCCCACAACTCTGCTAGCAGTGGGGCTGCAGCAGCCTGGGTGGAGCGCGATTGAGACTGTCTGCTGCCCAGCAGCGGGGCCGCAGCAGCCTGGGTGGAGCGCGATTGAGACTGTCTGCTGCCCAGCAGCGGGGCCAGGACCACAGCAGCCCAAGAAGGGAAGCCTGACTGAGCCATGTCAGCCTGGGAGGCAGCAGGGCTGCAGAAGCCCAGATGGTGGTAGCGTGATTGGGGCTGCCTACCGCCTGACAGCAGGCTGAAGGGCTGGTGTCAGGGAACCTCCCTCATCCGGGACTGGTCAGGTCCCGAGGGTGCCAGACAAGAGGGGTCCAAACTGTACTATCATTTTTAATATGCAGAAATAGCCAACAGTTTTTTCTTGAAACTCAAGCTGGCCAGCAAAAAATATTAAAAATCATTGTTATAAATGTCTGAAAATACAGCAATTCATTGAGAGTTAGTCCTAATCAGAAACAGTCATTCTAAAAATAGCACAAAGTTCCAAAGAAAAAAAAATTAGGAAAATAGTGAACTGTGATCCTTTCATTAATATTGGACTAAATATGGGACATAAGAAATGGCAATTTCCATTTCTTATATCCAGCCTTGGTTTTAGGACAGATTGCTCAGAACTAGCATTGATTTTCTATTGGGAAAAATGTCTGGGGCCATTTTCCTGTAATGTCTTTTTTTAGTGGACTGTGGCAATCTACTGCTCTTCATGATCGCAAAGTATATTAATTAAAGTATGGCTTTAAATTTCTACATCACAGTGTAAAGTACTCAACATATTTACTGTATATACCTTTATTTTGGCTAGAGTTGGGAGTGCCATTTATTTTGGGTAGAGTTGGCAGGTCGATAAGATCCTGCACTCAGTTGCTAGTGATTTGTGAAACTTTAATTGTCTGGAAAGAAATTTTGCATGCTTGGCATGTATCTCAGGCTCAATTATTTTGGAAAGTTTCAGCAAAACAGTCAAGATCCATTCCTCAGAACCAAATGTGGGAAAATACTGGTATTTTATTTTGTCTGTGTGAAAATCTTATAACCATTTTGATGAGAAGCTTTGGAATAGGGGCTTATCAGAATTCCAAAAAATCCAAATATGGCCAGCTGTAATTCTTTGAAAAATCTCAATTAATACTTGTGCAGTAGAAACTTGCTAGAGTTTGGCAACTATATCCTCCAAAGATTCCATCTGTACTGAGCATGCTCCATTCCAGGGCTGCAAGGATTAAGCAGGCCTTTCCCTGAAATTGCTGCTCCCAGCTAATGTGGTACCAGTCACCATAATGGAAGGTAAAGATGACACTCTCTCCTATGCTTGTGACTACTCAGCAAAGAGAAGGAAGCACCCTGAAGCAATGGAAGAACAGCCATAACTCCTGATGGAAGGAAGAAAGGAGGGAAACATCCTTACGTAGACAGAACAACCATAACTCTAGGAGGTGGAAGGGGTAGACTAAGAAAAAGGATCTGAAGGCTGGTGTTTAAATTTGGGGTAGTAACTGGAGGGGAACTGGGAGCCAGTGGGGAGTGTGTGACCGAGACTGGTTAGGCAAGAAGGCTGGAACAAGGAGACAGATAATGGAGATGCAGGGGATTGGTAGAGGGAGTGATTGGTTGGTTAACTGTATGTAGAAAATATGACGCATGACCACGCATTTAAAATATATAAAAATGCACACAGACAAGCCAGTCAAATTAAGATTCCCTAAGGAGCATTAATTTTGGCATTTCATAACCTCTGAGAAATGGATTTTATACAACTGTGTTTTTCTTTTGACATAATTTGTATAATTCTATACATCTGCAGCTCTCCTCTGATAAGATGATTTCCAAAAGTCAGATTTTCAAATTTGTGGCACACACATTTGGACCAGATTTTCCAGAGAGCTCATTCTCCTTTAGGCACCTAAGGCTGTGTCTACACTACTAGATTATTTCAAAAAAAGTTATTTCGAAATATCTCCCAAAATAACTATTTCAAAATAAACGTATTCCTCTTCACAAGCAGGAGTCATTATTTTGAAACTAGCCAATAGCCCATCATAAGACAGGATTTTGGGGTCTCTCCTCCACGTCCTATTCCCTTTCTATTTCACACTTCTCTCCTGAGCCGCCGGTCTCTCTCTCTCTCTCTCTCTCTCTCTCCTCTTCCTACTGCCTCCCCCCCCTCAGCTCTCCTCCACCTCCTGCCTCTCTCTCCGTCTCTCTCTTTCTCTTCTCCCCCTCCTGCCTCTCACTCTTTCTTTCTCCTCTTCTCCTCCTCGTGCATGGAGAGCGCGGAGCCCAAACAGCCACTTGCGCCGCTTGCTCCCACACGGTGGCCCAGCTGAGCGGTGCAGAAGTCAGCCGAGCGCCATGGCGGGAGGTGAAGAACGTGACGGCAGTGATGTACATGGCCAGGCCCCACCCCCTGGCCATGTATGTCACCGCCCCATCCCCCTTCGCCTCCCGCCGCAGCTCTCGGCTGACTTCTGCGCTGCTCAGCTGGGCCGCCGTGAGGGAGCAAGCACAGAAGTCAGCCGAGCGCTATGGCAGGAGACAAAGGGGGGCCGGGCGGTGATGTACACGGCCAGGCCCCGCCCCCTCCCCACCCCCTTCACCTCCCACCATGGCGCTTGGCTGACTTCTGCGCCGCTTAGCCGGGCCGCCGCGGGGCAGCAAGCAGCGCAGAAGTCAGCTGAGCGCCATGACAGGAGGCGAAGGACGTGAGTGAGGCAACAGGGCCACCCAGAGGCAACAGCCAGCATTTCAGCGTTACAGAGTCACAGACATTGGGCTACTATCTATATGATAATAGGCTTGGTAATGTGGATGCCCACCTTGTTATTTAAAAATAACATGTCCTAAGGGAAATGGCCAGATTTTCAGAAGAGCTCAGATGGAATCGAACCTGAGACCTCTGGAGCTTAATGCATGAGCCTCTACCACAGGTGGCAAAAGCTCACCTACTATTAGCTAAGGCTGTAGAGCAATGTCGCTATTCTCTCTAAGTGATCTCAGTGCCACTGGAAGGAACAGTACACAATACCCAAAAGGTTTGTGGGTTACATCAGCACCAAGAAGCTTCTATTGTTTCTGCCCAGAACTGGTTGTCCTTAATGGATGCTTCTATACCAGCTTCAAGCGGTTTTTGAATCTGCTCACTCATCTACCAACCCCCCCATTCTCATGGATTTTATTGGGGGGTTTTTCAGTTGTGTTTCATGATTTTCTCAGATACAGCAACATGGATAATCCCAACACATTCCATCCATCTTCCTATCCCTGCTTAGCCTTTCACCAGTCTTGGGTTACCAATATAAGTAGATTCATAGCATTTGAGGCCAGAAGGGACCATTCGATCATACAATCTAGTCTCCTGCTTATCACAGGCTGTTTAACTTCTCCCGGCTACACCATTACGGAGCCCATTAATGAGAGTGATACTGTGAGACTGTATAAAGTTCTTACATTTTGAGAAACTGAAGAGGGGTCAGAGACAAGCACAAAAATGATCTTAGGGCTGTAGAAAATGTCTGATATTGAGAGACAGAGTTCAACCTATTTAGTTTATCAAACAGATTGAGAAGCGACTTGATTACAAAGTATAAGTACCTTCACAGGGAGACAATACTGCTACTAAAAGGCTCTTCAATCTAGCAAAAAAAAGGCATAAGAAGAAACTATGGTGGGGACTTGAAACTAGACAATCTCCATTGGGAAATTCTTATGAAATAGTTATCTGTACAAATGTTGATGGCAAACTTGCTTTCCACAAATAGTTTTTATTCATAAGAATATCATCCATATGTTTTGCATATATGGTGGGGAAAAGAAGATCTATGAATACTAGTGAAATAAAGTGGTGCATTTTATTCACAAGAATGTCCACAATATTTTTCACCCCGCTCTAGTAGAATCCATGATTTTTTAATGGTGACAGTTATCTGATGGATACAATTGTATGGTATTTCAAAAGACCCTACATTTTTTCATCACAATTCTTTATACAGGTTTCAGCCACTTCCTTTAGTTTCCTGTTTCTAGGATATATCTAAATACTCCCCACTACCTTGAAATGAAACCACCCTCATTAAAGGAGATTTCCACAATGGCTTTTGATAACATTTATGTTAGTCTAAAGAAAATTACATGAAATGATGAACTGATATCCAATTTGAATCCAAAATTGCACTTTTCTTCATTTGGCTTGCTACACAAACTAAACAAACACTGACAGTTTCTAGTAGGAGAGAAAATTCAAACATGTACTATTTGTTTATGCATGGAAAAGGCAACATGTAATGTCTTTACCCTTTTTGTGCCCTTGTTGTCAAGGTATCACTATCTGCGAGGGGACATGATAACAGCTTTCAAGTACCTAAAAGGGTGTTACAAAGAGGAGGGAGAAAAATTGTTTTCCTTAACCTCTGATGATAGAACAAGAAGCACTGGGCTTAAATTGCAGCAAGGGAGGTTTAGGTTGTACATTAGGAAAAAGTTCCTAACTGTCAGGGTGGTTAAACACTGGAATAAATTAGGGGGCTGGCGCACATGACCTATGAGGAGAGGCTGAGGGATTTGGGCTTATTTAGTACGCATCAAAGAAGAGTGAGGGGGGGATTTGATAGCAGCCTTCAACTTCCTGAAGGGAGGTTCCATAGAGGATGGAGAGAACAAGGAGCAATGGTCTCAAGTTGTAGTGGGGGTGGTCTAGGTTGGATATTAGGAAAAACTATTTCACTAATAGGGTGGTGAAGCACTGGAATGGGTTACCTAGGGAGGTGGTGGAATCTCCATCCTTAGAGTTTTTTAAGTCTTGGCTTAACAAAGCCCTGGCTGGGTTGATTTAGTTGGGGTTGGTCCTGCTTTGGGCTGGGGGCTGGACTCGATGACCTCCTGAGGTCTCTTCCAGCCCTATGATTCTATGAAATTGCCTAAGGAGGTTGTGGAATCTCCATCACCGGAGATATTTAAGAGCAGGTTGGATAGACATCAATCAGGGATGATCTAGATGGTGGTTGGTCCTGCTGTGAGTGCAGGGACTCGACTTGATGACCTGTCATGGTCCCTTCCAGTTCTAATATTCTGTGATTTATGATCTCACAATTAAGATGCCATAGATAGCATATCCAACCTCATCATCACCTTTTAGCGTGAGCCACTTTGCTTCTTCTACTTACGTACCCTTTGATCGACTGCATGAAAAATGGAATTTATTCTCTGGGCTGGTATAGAGCCCTAGATCCTTCAAAACTCCACTTGTCTTATTAGGCTCTAGGCTGCAGTGGTAAATCGGAAAAAGATATGCAATTTGTGTATCTTTTTCTGATTTACTTTCAAAAGAGGCTTTTCTGAAATGCGGCACATCTACATGGCACCAAATTTTGGGAAAAAAGTGCTCTTTCGACACATCCCTTATTCCTCATAGAATGAGGTTTACAGGGATGGCGAAAGAGTGTGTCCACCTTTTTGAATTTTTTTTCGGAAAAGTGGATGTATTCCTTGGACGTGGTATTGCTTTTCCGGGATACCTGGTATCCTGGAAAATCAATGCAGTCTGGACACAGCCTGAGATGAAAACAAAAATTCAATGTTTATCCCACAGGGCAGCAGCTCAGGGCCACACTTCATCAAAGTATTTCACCATACATCTTATAATGAAGCCAATAGCAGGGCTCTCACGTGCTTAAATATCTGGCTGAACTGGGTTCCTGAAGTGACTGAATTGCCATCTAAATGCCCTGGAATACCATTTGTATTTGCTCTGACAAACGTTTGTTTTCAAAAAGATTATTTTCCCACTTTAAAAGGCCTTGGTGAGCATTGTCCCTATCAGGAAGACTTTAAAATGGGAGAACATTATCAAAAACAGCTGTGGACTTATAGATACCCAGTCCCTCAGACAATCCTACTTCAGCTGCACTGAGAAGCAATCCATTTGTTTTAAAATGGGGGTGATAAAGAGAAAGAGAAAAAGCTTTTCCTGACCCACAGCAATCATATATGGCCCCGATCCTGTAGTACATTGCTCCTGGGCAGAACACCATTAATGTCAACCTACGTGTGCACAGTGAATGAGGTTGCCAACTTTCTACTCACACACAAGCAAACACTCTTGCCCTATCCTTCTCTGAGGCTCTGCCCCTGCCTTGCTCCTCCTCAGCAGTCCCACCCCTAGTTATTCCATCCCGCCTCTCTCTGTTGCTCACTTTTTCCACCTTCACTCACTCATTTTCACCAGGCTGGCTCAGGGAGTTGGGCTGCAGGAGGGTGGGAGGGCTCCAGCTGGGGGTGCAGGCTCTTTTGCCTTCCCAGTCTGATTACTCCATTCCTCCACCCCCAGCCCTCGCTCCCTGCAGTCCTATCTCAGCTCGGCTCTCTCCTTCTCTTCCCAGCCTGGCTCTCCCCTCTCCTCCTGCCTTCCTGCTCTGCAGACCCAGGCGGGGGTTCAAAGTGGCAGGAAGCTCCTCCCTACACCCCCTCACTGCACCACCCCCACTACTGCTCCCACTTTACTGACTTCAGCTTGGCTTAAAGGAGCAGGGAGCTCTGAGACCCCTCCTCACCCTGCTACTCCGTGGATCTGAGCTCCGGGGCTTCCCATAGCTGATGCCATGCTGCTACAGCAGCACTACTTAAAAGGACTGGGTCCTAGCTGCCACTGTCATGTGGCAGCCCAGGGCTCCCTTAATTCCACCGGGCCTCTGTGCAATTGTCCCCTTTGCACCCCCTGTCAGATGGCCTGCCACTAGGGTCCCTTTTCAACCAGGTAATCTAGTAAAAAACCAGACACCCGGAATCCCCCTAGTGAATTGGAGAAATGAGGCCTTTGACTGGAAGCTTGTTCTGGCAGGGACCATCTTTTCATTGCAAATATGCATCATGGCTTGCATAAAGGGTTCTTTTCTTTGCATGGGCGGTGGGTAAAGGTAGGGCTGAGGGAGGCAAGCTCCTAGCCCTGCCTCTTCTGCCCAGGCCCCACCCCCATGGGAGCCAAGCCTCTTCCATCCCAGCACTATGAGGATGTGGGGCAGCGCACAGAGCCCCAGCCTATCCTGCCCCGGAGTACAGGGAGGGCGGAGGCTGTGCAACTGCAGTCTCCCTGGCCCTGACGCAGAGGGAGGGCAGAGAGCATATGTCCCCAGCCTCCCTGACTGTAGAGCACAAAGCGGGTGGAAGGTGGGTGGCCCCTAGAGTGTGGAGAGGGCATGTGCTGGTGAGGGGGCAACAACACTCTACTTACAGTAGGTGTTCTGGGAGCAAAGCCTGTGTATGTCAGGCTTGTGGTTTGGGAAGACAATGCCTCTCCCCACCTATTATATCCACCACCCGTTTGTCTTTATTTTTGTTCTGTGTATTAAAATGACACTAATTACACACAGGTTTGATATTTTGAATCTATTTTAAAATCTAAGAAATAAAGAACTCAAGTGACAGATTATGGTCTATCATCAGGTTACACCAAAACAGAACCCGATAAAATAATTCAGAGGACGGTGTGCTACAAGGACTTGCAATAAACCAACCATCCAAATGGAAGGAAATGGCCAAAACAAAAGAAACCACTTACGTAAAAGAAAGCCTAGCGTCAAGATCCTTTAAGCCCAAGCAATTAATTGAATTACATGCTGGTCACAATAAAGATCAGAGCTCCCTGAGAGTCAAGTTCTAGCTGTCATGCACTTTATATGAATGCGGTGGGAAATACTTGTGTCTTAATGTATCCAGAGCTAGCTATGGCTTTCAAAGAGCTTTGGAAACTTTTCAACAGTGATTTTTATAATTGTTTTTCCATTAAAATCCAGTCTCTCACAGTGACTGTATTGTTCCCTTCAGGTGTTTCTCTAGACACAATCTGTGAGAGATGACTGCATATCACAGGATTACTTTCTGAGCAAGAGTCATGTTCATTTCAAGAGACACAAATGATGCTTTGGGGTATTAAATTTTCTAAGCAAATTTATTTTTTAAACTGTCTGATAATATATTTCTGTTAATAACATGCCTTCCTTTAAGTCTTTGACTGGCATCAAAGAAAAATATAGGTTGTACAGTATTTATGCTTTTGCAAATTTGGGATGATATATATTTTTGATATTTAAACCAAGTACAATATTCAGCTTTCCTTCATGGTAGCAAGGTAACATCTACTGTAATTAAACATCAATCCTTCATCATTCTGCACATGTGGTCGGTACACACTCAACTATCATGTTTACACATTACGGTGAAGAACACTCCCTGATTTTGAAATCAGTTTAAAAAAATAAGTAGTATGCAAACAAAATATATTTATTTAGAGACAATTGAAAGGAAAAAGAAAGTCAGAGATTGCCACAATGAGGCAAAATTTAACAAGTAGCCCTTAGGAAAAATACAGAAATAATACTATCAACTAAAGGTGGTGGCTTACTTCTGGACTCTGCATTTTTCCTTGAAAGGGCATCCCAGTGAGTTGCTATAGCTGAGAGGCAGCAGTAACCCATGCAGGAGGCTTTATGTGTCTATTTTGCTAGTCAGTAAAAAATACCCATTCATTACTAGCATTTGCCACTTTGCGTGCAGTGTGCCCTAGTGAAGGGATACAGACGAGCCTGCAAAAGAAGCTTATGCAGGTGTACCACATGTAAAATGATTGATCTTACTAATACTTTGCATTGGTTGTGTGCTATTTTGCTATGGGCAAATTAATTGCTCCATAAATTATCTAATCCAAGTCAAATGGGAGGTGCATAACATGAGCAGCCTGTTCTCTCATGTCAAATCTCACTGAAGTTGCTGGATATAGCTGAGGGTACATCTACACAGCAGGGCTAAAGTGGAATTAAGCTATACAACTTCAGCTACAGCAATTTGTAGCTTAAGATGAAATAGCTTAATTCAGCTTTTAGCGCTGTCTACACAGCAGGAAGTCGAAGGAAGAACACTCTTCTTTTGACTTCCCTTGCTCCTCATGAAATGAGTGTTACCATGAATCGGAGTAAGAAGCTGGACATTATTTTGAAATAAAAGCTTGTAGTGTAGACGTGCATTATGATATTTCGGAATAATGTCAATTATTCTGAAATAAAGCTACTGTGTAGACATAGCCTGAGTGAGTAAGGGTTACTCCAGTGAATAAAAACTTTCCTAATGCAGATCCATTGCTTTCTCCAGTTAAAGAGGCAACCAAAGTAACATTTTTGAAGGTCAGCATTAGGGTTCTTACCTTGCAACCACTGAAATCAATGGCAAAACTTCCAGGGTGAAAAAACCTGGCTCCATTGAAGTCAATGGTAGTTTTCCATCGAACATCAGTGAATCCAGGATGTCACCCTCATTGTTTTTAATATAAAGGAGAGATTACCCTATCTTCTTGATTTCACATCTGCTATCTCTCAATACAGACATGTTTCACTCTGGGAAACAGCTAATAATTTCTTCATCCTGAGAAATATTTAATTCTAGAAGTTTTAATATATCATCTCTGATGTGTTTTAGGGTACATCTACACAGCAGGCAGTTATTTTGAAATAATGTCAAAATATTGTCAAGCTGGAGGACTTCTTACTCTGACTCCTGTAACCCTCATTGTGCGAGGAGTAAGGGAAGTCAGAGGAAGAGTGCTCTGTTTGGATAAGTGCTGTGTAGACTCTTCCAATCTTGAAACAAGCTATTTTGAAATAAGCTACGCAATTGACATAGCTCAATTTGCGTAGCTTATTTCGAGTTAAGCCCTGCTGTGTAGCCACCCTTTAGGGTCCTAGCTAGAAGAAAAATTCATGCACAGTATGTAGTCTGTTGAGCAAAATGAATCTATTCCTGGAAAGGAAAAAAAGAAGCCAGCTCGGATAATATTAGCAGCCTGTGTTATGTAAGTGGAAAATTCTGGGCTCTATAATCTGCTGTCGTCACAAAGGCAGTGGCCATGCTGTTCAACATAACATTTCTGAAGTTCTGAATGCTTGTTTATTCATTATAATATAGTGAAAGGCAAGAGAAAGACAACAGGGATATTAATGAATGTAAAGTTGCTCTTTACAATATATCTTGTTCATGATACATATTTGTATTGGTAAGCCTCAACTTATTTGTACATTGAGGAAGATGCAGTTAAAACACTTTAAAAGATGTCTGAGAAGATATATATACTGTATTCATTACTGAACATGCAATAGAGGAGATTTTTTTTCAAAGGGCCGTTAGCTGGAGCAACTAATTTGGCGAGGTACACTCCATAGGACTAGAAGTGTTCTTGCATCATTATACATTGCAAAAAATAAAATGGATTTCCAGTTACACAAGTTTAGAATCTAGACAGGCTCGCACTTTCCCAGGATAATTGTATTCAAAATTGTGGCTATTAAGCTAGAAAACAATCTGAGTGCTGAGCTGTTGACATGGTAGATGTTAGCTAGGGGACTCTCTGCCCATAATCACCCAAGCAGTTTGAATTCTCTAGAAAGGCCAAATGCAGTAAAGGAAGTGTGATGTACACCAGAAATTCATAGTAAGTGATTCACATCTTCAGCCAATAAACCCTCTAAACTTGCTTGCAGTTGCTCATGCACTATTGGAATATCAACTGCTGAGTTCACAATGAAGAGCAATTCAAAATTCCATTTCTGATCATCAGAATATTTACACTGCAGCAAAAAGGAGCTGTAGAAGCCCTAAGGGAATGGTAAGAATTAGATAACTGCACCACAATCTCATTCTGAACAAACTTTTTCAGACTGTGCAGTTTAGCTGAATTGTACTTCTGATGAGGAGTGGGTCCATATGTAGATAATATAACTTTTGAAAATGTAACTTTTAAGAAACCTCTCTCTCAAATGTCATTTCTGGAATATATATTGTAACTGGATGAAGACTGTGTTTCAGGTTGTGAGCACAAAACAGCTGTTCTGTGTGCTTTAAGAATAGTTCAGTTTAGAATAGATAGGCAGGAAGTCAAGAAAAAATAACCTTGACAAATGCTAAACAAAACACAATTTATTGGAAGAGACTGAGAAAAGAGGAGGACAAATCCTAGAACTCCAGGTGACATTTACAATCTCTGTTTTGATAAAGAAATTTAGTTCCTTTCCACAAATGTGCTACAACATGTGTGTTTTTCTCACTAGCATAAGTGAAGGTTACATATTAAACTATTTTCCCACTCGGAGAAGTCTGTATAATAGTAAGGCAAGAAAACCTTATTTTGTATAACATTTGTCATACCAGCATATTTCCTGTATACTTTCCCTATTTAAGTGTCTATTTAAGGCTTTGGATACTAAATAAAAACAGAGGGTGAAAGAAATTAAGAAGTATGAACAACGGGTAAGACCTGTGTAAGATTTTCCAAGGAATGGCTAATTTATGAGGCAGAAAGACACAAGAAAGTTCTGCGAAAAGCAGGAAGGAGCCTGTGCAGACATGCAAAAGGTAACAGTACAGAGAGGAGGACCCAAATTAGAAAGAAAACAATATTCTCTTAATTTACACAGAAATCACATACTAAAAGCCTGATTCACCAAAGATAGGTAGAGAGATCAATCTGCCCAACTTTCAATGTATGCTGACCCTTACAAATGCATTTCCATGGGGTTAGAAAAATCTGCGTAGTCTGGAAGTCAGAAGGAATCTGGTATTACTGAACATGGTACCAAATGCTTAATATTTTTAAGTGACAATTTTTTTGTACCGAGAGAGAAAAAGGAAATTTTATTAGCCTAAAATGAATAATGACGGAACAGCGTCAACTAAATGAATATTGATTCTTAATTATTTCAGTTATTTAATTTTTTATTTCAAGACAGTCATTGTAAGCCTAGGACAATAAATAGAATAGCCTATCTAAGTATAATTTTTTCTACATACTGGAAAGGTAATTTGAGTTTTAGTACCTAGTATTTGATTATTTTCCATTACCATCATTATTGCTCACTTTAAAATTTCTTTATTGAATTTTCTTCAATTTGCTAAAGGCTCCAAAAGCCTAAACATTTTTCTTTCAGGGAAGAAAAAGAAAGTCATTCTTACTAACTGGGTGGGTTTCCCTCCCAGCTCTTGCTTTCATGAACTCTTAATCCTCATAAATATGTCTCTGTGTGTGCACACGCACATTCATGTTCCTTTAACGTGGGAATAGGCTCAGTGCTTTACTTTATATTGTTTTAGGAAGATGCCACTGGTTTCTCAATTATATAGTCCCAATACGAAACATTTACTTTAATGATCCCCAAGAGCAAGATTCCTCATTTGGCTAATTTTTCTCTCTGGAATCACTTTCTTTTATTATCTAAGCCTTTCCTTTTTATATCTTGTGATGTATATCTGAATTTAGAGTTGAAAGGAATAGAGGAGTCTCTTAAGTTTTCATCTAGCCCACTCCCTTAACAAGAAAAACATGCTGTTTCTTTTCTCCTACCCATCCACCCCACTCCTTTACCACTTTGTGTTCTTTGAAATACAGGTTGAAATGCTTTTAACTGGGATTCTCTGGTCCAGCAACATCCATGGTCTGGCACGGATGTTGCAGAACTAGAGAGTCCTGGTGGAGGGAAATTGGCAAGGATCCCTGTGGGGCCAGCAGAGGTCAATGCATGGCAGCAAATCTGCCCAGCAGGGTTGAGAGACACGCGTGTGGCTGCCCTGTGGGTCTCGGAGCCCCAGGGCAGCGTGTGCAGCTGCCTAGGGACATGGAGCCCCAGTGTGGTGCACACAGCTGCCTTTCGGGTCCCAGAGCCAGAGTAGCGATGGCTGATGAGCGGGGTCAGCAAGGGTGCAGGAGGTGACGAGCTGGCCTGGAGGCCAGCAGCCCGGGCAGGGGGATCAGCAGCAGGGCGTCCCCCCCATATCTGGCAAAATCCCTCATCCGGGTCCTGTCAGGTCCCGAGGGTGCCGGACTAGGGAGGCCCAACCTGTACTCTTATTTAGGACTTTAAGAGTCCACTTGCAGTATTAAAACCAGAGTTAGGTAAGCATAAGACAACCACTCTGGGGTTTTTGATGAAAAGAAAAAAAAAAATTATTTAAACAGTTGGGTCAGAAAACTTTCCCACTTCAATACAGTACTAAAATGGGTCCATCCAAATAGATTATTCAGTTCTTTAATTACTTTGAATATTTGGAAGCTAGGATTTAAAAAAAATATTTAGATAGCAATTGTGAAGCAATAGAATAACCCTCTTGCCAAATCAAAGGAATTTAAACTCAATTCATAACATCCCTTTATAGTCTTAAGAACCACGAGAGTAAAAGGGTTAAATTCATTTCCCCATACTGCTACTTGTCTAGCTCAGCACTCATCTTTATAATTTTTGCAGGTAATAGCTGTTGTTAGGAATATCCCTGCTTTGCATGGTGTGACCCCAAAAACTTTTTGCTCGTGAGTTTATTTTGCACCCTAGACACACCAGAAGCACTGGGCTCTGCCCTTTTAACCTGAGAATAGATCAGTACCCTACTACCCAAGTGAATTGACTCCTCATGTCTAATTTACCCAAAGTTTTTTATCATTTTATTTTAAGAAAAAAAATCCTTGAATGTTTTTCATAGAGTGCAACCAACTGATCTCTAAAAAACGCTAACTGCTTTCTGCAGCTTTTTTAGATGAAGGGGATAATCAGAGTGAGCTTCTGAGACTTTAGGACATTTAAAGTATGCAAGCAACACATCTAAACAAGGAGCCTGAAATACTAGTTTCTACTTAAGAAGATCTTTACATTGGCTCTTACAGATACTAATTATGATTGCTGCGTTTCTATTTTTTTTCCTTTGTTCAAAAATTCTGAACTCCAGATGGAATCTTCATCACCTTTTCCAAGAAGTGATTATTTTGGACACTGCCCCATTAAATGTCAGATGGTGTAATTTTCAAAAGGGCTTATGTCCTATTTTTTAAAAGTACTGTAGATAAAGATAAACTAGGCAGCTAACATAGTTAGGCACTTTTGAAAATTGTACTAGGTACCTAATAGGCTCAGTCCTTTTGGAAAATAGAACTTGGTCTTTTTTGAAAATTTCCACCCTCAGACATTTATGGAGTCAGTGTAGAAAATACTCATTAAAAAAAGTGATAAAATAATTACTAGAGTGCAAGTGTACTTCACCTGATTCCCCTGGGTACCTAGGCAATTTTGAAAATCCCACTAAGTTCCTATGTGCATCTTTAGGAGCACAAATACTTTTGAAAATCTGTTCATTTCATAGTTTGCTTCTGGGGAAAATATGATTGTGATCCTTAAGAAATGTCAAATACAGCACAATGTGTCCTCTATAGACAGCACACCTATTCAGGCCCTGAAATCCAATCCACCAGATAGTGACAAGAGATAAAGGGAGCGTAATTCTCGTCTTCAATTGTGATGACTACATCAGCGAGGCCAACCAACAGTTCTCCCACACTACTAGTTAGAACACAAAGATGATTCCACATGGCAATTCATTCAAGAATTTAAGGATATCATCAAATCTTTCTCAAATTATGGAGTACCATTATAAACAATTAAAAATATCAAGTTCCTAAACTGCATTCCCTCTAATTTTCCCCATGTATGGGTGAAATGAGCTTTGTTATGTGCACCAATAAGAAGGGGAGGTGTGATATCACCTCCATATTGGTGCATATAAAATTCATGTGGCACAAGTGGGGCCAAGGGATTCAGAATATGGGAGAGGGTCAGGGAATTGGTAATCTAGGAATTATCCAGAATTTCTAATCTGTTTACAATGATGCTACTGCTGATGGAACAACAGTTATACTGAAAACCTAAAAGCTTTAACAACAAGAACTTCTGCTCTCAGTGTTCCCAGAAAAGATGGCACAAAACAACATAATATAGAACCTGCAAAACCAGCAGGAAAAAGGAAGACATTGTGTTATTAAATTTTGAGCATGCATAAAATCTGATTACCTAAAAGGCAAAGGACTGACATCCTAAAAGACAATTAGGGTATGTCTACACTACAGGTTTTTTTCCAAAAAAGTAGCCTTTTTTCGAAAAAAATTCACCTGCGTCTAGACTGCAGCTGTGTTCTTTTGAAAGTAAATCAAAAGAACGTGGCAGTTTTTTCGATCATGGTAAACCTCATTTTACGAGGAATAACTCCTTTTTTTTTTAAAGTACTCTTTCAAAAAATATAGTGATAGAGATGCAGCCGTGTCAGTCTGGTCTAGCTGAAACAAAAGACAGAACTATGTAGCACTTTAAAGACTAACAAGATGGTTTATTAGGTGATGAGCTTTCGTGGGCCAGACCCACTTCCTCAGATCAATTTGTGGAAGAAAATTGGCACGACCGTATATACCAAAGTGATACAATCAAAAAAAGTAAACACATATAAAATTGACAAATCAAATTTTAGAACAGAGTGGGGGTGAGGGGGGAAGGTTAGTGTCTGTGAGGTAATGACATTAGGGGTGATAATTGGGGAAGCTATCTTTGTAATGGGTGAGATAATTAGCATCTTTGTTGAGACCCATACATAAAGTGTCAAATTTAAGCATGAATGACAATTCTGAAGCTTCTCTTTGAAGTCTGGAGTTAAAATCTCTCTGAAGCAATATGCATGTTTTAAGGTCATTGAGAGAATGGTCAGTCTGGCTGAAATGGCAAGCAACAGCTTTCTCTCTGTGAGAGAGCCTGATGTCTGTTATATGTGCATTGTTTTTTTATTTCTCCGGGTGGGTAACTGAGGTTTATAAATGCTTAGTAGAGATCCTGAAGATCCCCCAGTATGCTAACATCTTTATGGCTGACTTAGAACAATGTTTCCTCAGATCCCGTCCCCTTTTAACCCTTCTCTACTTATGCTACATTGATGACATCAAAGCCGATTAGGGCCCTTCTGGGAGCTATATAAGAGGATGAGCTGCTGCTCGGAGGAGGAGAGCAGTGAGAGCCTGGCTACTGGGGGAGTACGAGGCTCCCTGGAGCTAGGGCAGTGCTGGGGGGGGCAAGGCAGGGCTAGGGGAGCTCTGGCCAAGCAAGCTCCCAGGCTGCAGGGCCTGAAGCATAGCCCGCTGAAGAAACAACCACCCCCGGAGAGCAGTGTCCTGAAGAGGACGCCGTGGCCTGGAAGGAAGAGGGGAGACACCACCCGAGGGAAGGCACCCAGCCGGCCAAAAGGAGCTAATTCCCAGGACAGACGGCTGGTGGCGCTGTGGTGGTGAGTGAAACCCCCTACACACCATCTTGTTAGTCTTTAAAGTGCTACATAGTTCTTTCTTTTCTTTCAAAAAAAGGCGCTATTGAATGCAAACTGTGCTTTTTCAAAAGAGAGCATCTAGACTCTTTCAAAAAAGTGGCTCACTTTTTCAAAAAATCTGCTTGTAGTCTAGACGCTCTCTTTCAAAAGAGGCTTGTAGTCTAGACATAGCCTTAGGTAAAGATTAAGTCATCTGACAGCATTGTAGCCTGCCTGAAATAGCTATGACAATAGACAACACTCTGATATCCACCTTCAAAAACATTGCCAAACTCATCCATTTCACCCACACATATAACTTTACATTTAACAACACACACTTTGTCCACAACACAGACACAGTTGTTAGTCCGAGGATGGCTCTCCAATATGCCAAATTCTGCAGATTCCACCTCAAGGAAGAATTTCTGGACAAATGCTCCTCTAAAACCAATGACACACCTGAGCCACATTGATGACAATTTAATCATCTGGCCAGATGACCTAAACACTCTTGTAGATATCTACCACAACTTTAGCAATTGCTACCTCTCCATCACATTCTCTCTAAAACACACTCACACCAGCATCAACTTCATTATATTCAGTTTCAACAATGACAACTCTATATAAGAAACCCATGGATTGCAACATACACCTTCATAGATTCAGTAACCACCCCAAACACACTAAGAAATTGGTTATCTAAAGCCAGGCATTCAGAAAATCCATAATATGCACCAATCATTGTAGTCACCTTCACTAAGAAGCAAAGACTCTCCACCAAAGCAGATTATATCATGGAACTGGCTGCCCTAATGCCCTGAGAAAACTTGCTTCAATGCAGGAGCAGGGTGGGAGAGCATTCTGAATGCACGTTCCTCCTTGTCACCTACAGTCCCACACTGGAACCCAAACAGGGTGTGATTAAACAGTTACAGCCATACTTGATGGGGACTACCTCCTGAAATAAATCAGTCACATATCCCTGCTTGTGGCCTACAAACAACCCGCAACCTCACCAAGCTCACCATCAGAAGCAAGCAGCCTACAAAGCAGGACTCACCAACTCAAAGTGGCACCAAACCCTCCCATAACTACAGATGCAAAAAAGTATCTCCACTGCTGCGATAGTCAATAGCCCCACAAGCTACCATTCCAGATCGATGCATTCTACACATGACTATTACAACTTGTGGTGTCTCTCATCCATTGCAGTAAATGCCCCCAATAACAACTATGTGTGTAAGAAACAAGACAGTCACTATGCTCTCAAATAAATTCTCATAGGAAAAAAATGATAAAAGACAAAGACCATATCATCCAGGGGCAAACTCTTCTCCCAGAACAATCACTCTGTAGCTGACTTCTTAGTCTTCATCCTCACAGGAAACTTGCACATCACCTCCAAAAGACCTGGGAGCTTAAATTCATAAGTTTGTTAGGCACTAAAAATTATGGACTTAATAAAAATCACTGGATTTATGGCTCATTACAACAATCTCTATAATCCACTAATCCTCCTTATGATTGCTAAGATATTAACTGTCCACTTTGCTTTGCATGGTTTTTTACAACGTTAACTCCTTACACTGCCCATTTTGTATTTAGCTATGACACGAAAAAGAGTTCCGTGTATATTCAAAAGCTTGCTGAAAAAGACAACATAGCTGGTCCAATAAGAGATATTTCCTCACCCACCTTGTCCCCTTATACTGTCACATAATGCACTAAGATATTCCATTTGATGGGGGAATGACAAGGTTAGTTCTCTTGTAGTGTTAGAGACTGAAACGGAGAATTAAAGATTCTCTCATCAGTTTAGTAGTACCTTAGCTAAAGTAATTTAGAAAGTGTTGTATTTTGAAGGCATTTGCTAAACATGTAGATGTATGTAGAAAAAAAAAGGACTTATCCCACACACATAGGCTCCCAAAACCTACCACTCCAATAAAAAGATATCCACCTATTCTCCCCAAAAACCTGAATAAATGGGTAGGATTTGAAATCTACCATGAGGGACAACAATTACAGGCATGTAAAACAGTAGCAAGATCAACCTTGGAGAGGTGGATGAGCCACCACCCTCCATCCCAGCCCTGCGAACAAAACGTTGAAGTCATCAGAACTGCCCATGCAGAGGACCTCACTGGATTGATTTTCTATAGTGAAAAGAAAAGTAACAAATCATGAACAAACCCCTTCAGATGAGTTGATTCAGTTCCTCTGAATACTTCTCTATAACTACCATCATAACTTTAGTCTTATCTAGATTGAACCAAATCTAGCTCACTTTCATCCCCAACAGTGAGATGATACAGATTGAACCACCTTGGTCCAACACCCTCAAATTTGCCAGAGTATGGGAGGTTAATGTTGTTCCCTCCACTCCTGGCACCCAGCCCTGGGTCTCAGGGGCTCCACTCCCAGCTATTGAGGCTCTGCTCCTGGCCCCGGGAATCCATTCTTCCCTAATCCAGCAATGTTCCTTGCCCCAGCCTGCCAGTTTTTCTCTGTGTGCGCTCCACTACCAGAGCACCTATGGGGTCATCAATGATGCTAGACCAGGAGTATTGCCAGACTAGGGAAATCCAGATTTCTGAGTTTCAGCCTGTATAAAGAAACCTTCTCTGGTGTCGCTTGTATTATACCTGATCTTTAGACAACTAAAGCACACTGTCTTGTCCATCTGCTTTTGTGAACTTTTTATTGCTTCGACTATAATGATAGCAAGGTCCACAAGACCAGTGATCCTTTAAAACAAATTGCCACATCAAAATATTTTAACTCAATTCTTTCAGCGTTTGCCTTTTAGCTATCTCATAACTTACAAATTTAAATATTGCTAAAAAAAAAAACCCAACAAAGTCCCAGGTTAGTTAATTACTCTTGGAAAATTATTTGTATGGATTGTCATATTTACACATCAAAAGTACAATCTAATTTGCTAAAAGTACTCTTATAAATTACATTGTGCAACACTGCAGCCGGTATAATTAATTAACTCATTTTAAATTCCTCAGAGCCTTTTCTTTCACACCTTTTTGAAGAAAGTTATGCTTTTTAGTTTCTTGTCTTCCACAGGGATGAGAATAATGCCTCAGCATCTTAGGATCATTTCATTTAGTATAAATTAGCAATAGGTGTTGAACAAATAATTGAATATTTATGACATGAGGTAGAAAGAGCATTTTAGGGACATTTACATTGCAAATATTTGAAAAAAGACAATAAAATATAAATGATGCCATCTAATTAGCCAGATTGTGTTGTTAATTCAGACTATCCAAGCAGTCTGGGAATCATCTTTCAAGGTACCTTGATCGGGTTAATTGGGCACCAAAGAACTTGCCAGAACTTGTTGGTAAAAACAGGTTTTTTAACTTTCAGAAAAAGGCTTATCACTGCTACAGAAGTTGAACAGTAATTATTACCACTTAAAAGATGCTGCTGGGGAACTAAAGGCTTTGAAAGTGCTTTGCTTCACCAAATCACTAGTTTCTCTCATTTGTGGTTTTGATGGTATCTCTTTGTTAAGTTAATGGATTTCCTGTCTCTTGTTTGTCTACAACAAGTATTTGAAACTCTTATGCCAAGCAACAGATATATTACCACCCATCTGGCTATAGTTCCGTCACATTAAGTTGCAGCAAAATGGGCTCTCTCAGGACTTGTCTACATTAGAGATAGTACAGGTTGAACCTCCCTGGTCCAGCTCCTTTGGGACCTGACTGAACCTTGACAAGGGAATTTTCCAGACCAGGGAAGGTTGGCAGCGGGGGAAGCAGGGGCACACTAGCCTCTTCACTGGGCTCCTCTCCCCAGCTACCTGGCACCACTGCCCTTGGCCCCCTGCCTGCAGCAGACCTGCAGGCTTTGAGGCCCCACGAGCTCTGGCAGTGCCAATAGCCCCCTGGGCCCATGACGTCTGGAGACAGCCAGGGATCTGCAGCCCACCCCCTTGCTGGCCCCACTAGCTGCAAGCTCGGCAGCTCCACCCCACCCCGCAGACTCTGGCAGCCCCACCAGTTTCCCGACACATTGCAAGCTTTGCTTCCTCCTCCCCTGCACTGCAGTCTCTGGTGCCCCATGGGCTCCACTGCCCCACTGGCTCTGCTGGATGGCTCTGCTTCCAGCTGCTGGCAACCTCTATGCTGGGGCTCTCAACTCTGGCAACATCCGGGGTTTGGAAGGATGCATGCATCCGGAAGGACCACAGATGTTTCCAGACCAGGGTGTCCTGGACCACAGAGGTTCAACCTGGAGTACCAATTTAACTACATCTGTCTAGCCAAACTGATGTAAACTTAGAATAGATTCAACTAGTGGCTTAAAGCATTGCTTACATTATTTGAGCCTCCACTAGTGTATTACAGTTCTCAAGGACATCCGTTTAAGAGAAGGTTAAATTAATTTAAATGAATCTACAGCAGGGGTTTATACCAATTTAACAAGATGGTCTAACTTTTTATTGTAGACTAGGCATCAGCCAAGTAAAAGGTAGGGATGCATGACAATTAACGAAGCATAGCCAGGCATGCTACATAGTTCCCTAAACATAATTGGTTCCAAATGTCGGACTTGAATAATCGTAACACAGTTATTCAGTTACTTCTGAATTTGAGCCTTGATCCTGCAATGTGCACCTCCCCACATTTTCACGGAGGTGTTTTTTTTTTTTTTGCTTTGTACAATACGTAAACTCCTCTATTGTGATTGGCTGGTTGGTCATGGAACTGGAATTTGCATAATCACTATGTGATTATTTCTCACTAATCATATATTGTTAATATGCAAATCTTTCTACTGCATGCAGCTCAGTGCAAACTAGATCATGTACTTGGAATTTTCAAGTAATACAGGCACCGCTTCAGTTGTTCACTAATAGCTGAAGTAAAAATGTATACAGAAAACCATTGAGAATAGACACAGCAACTTCCTGTGTGTGACAGTCATGCTGAGTACCACCTGGGTGTTGCTGAAACAGAAATAATAATTAATCATAATGAAATGGGGCTGTGTGACTGGCAAAGGGGAATTTTAAAATAACTAATTTTATGACTAATTTCTCTTCTCTCAGGCCTAATCCTTTTTTTCATTTCAATCAAGGAGACATTTGCCAAAACTCCAATGGGACCAGGAATGGACCATTCCTTCTCATCTCTCTCCTTTCCCACAGGCTAGCAGAATATTATTCCCACAACAACTGCCATATATTTGTGTATATACTGGGAAGATCCCAGCCTCTCCCTCTAACTAGCTGCTCCTCTATTATAAGTACAGCTGGGAGCTAAGCTACTGCTAAGGTGCCTGGCTCATCTCATTATAAGACCCTATTTCAGTTGCATAAATCTTTGCCAAATTAATGGTCTGGAGTGAAATTTTCAATGCTTGGTGTCTGCCTCCGGCTGAGAGGTTTTTTGGAAAATGTCAGGTTAAGTGGTTGAGATTTTTTGAGAACAAGGCTGGGTGGAAAAGTGATTTTTTTAATGTTAAAAAAATGCTGGTGACCTCTCTCTGGAAAGCTTTACTCCCCCAGTGCTCTGGAGCAGTATCTTTACATTTGACAAGGGGGTGGTTGGCCTTTCTGTCAGGGATGTGCTTTTTGACATCTTTGTGATAATCCACCCAAATTAGGCCAAGTTATAGGACTGTGAAAAATTGCAGTTCACACACACTTAGTAAAGACTTGCTAGAGGTTAAGAACTACAATCTCCCAAAATTCTACTCTTACATGATCTCACAGCTCCTGTCTGTGGCCAGACTGCAAATGCACCATCCCCACAGAGAAACTGAGCACGCTCTAAGCCTTCGCACCTCTGCTTGTAACAGAATTGCACATTCCTCATAGAATGACTGAGCATGTTCTCTCCAGTCCTGGCCTGTGGGATAAAGTTGGATTTTCCCTGTAATGACTGCTACAAGGTACTCCAGATTCAGGAGGTGGTGGTTATAGGTATTGGGCACATTAGCTATCAATACTGTACTTGTTGGCATCCAGGCAAGGTAAAGAAGGAAGACATCTAATTCAAATACAGAGAGGACAGGAGAGGGACCAAAAATCCCATGGGGTGATCTGACAGGGTCGGATTTTCAACTTGGCACAGGAGGCATGTGCATAGGGGCACCTTACTTCTCTAAAACTGTGCAACAGAAAGGTAAGCTCTGGTGGAGGGGGCTGAAGATGTTGTGAATAGGGCATGTAAGGTATAAATCCAACCCTGAGTGTTGGAGGAGTAAACCAGGCCAGGATGCTTGGGGCAGGGAGGAGAAACTGGGACTGGAGGCTGGCAAAGGGGCAGCTTTGCTCGCAAAAAAAGACAGGGTCTGCCTCCCAAGGAGGGTAATGGGTAGGAGGAAACTGAGCCTAGGCGATTATTATGCAGGAAAAATGAGACTGGCACAGAAAAGGACTTGGTGTGGGACATGGGGTGGGGGGGAGGAAGTTAAGGGAGAGGACATATGGAAGGAGATGAAGCTGGGGTGCAGGGAAACAGCTGAGCCTGAGAGGACGAAGAGACTAGGACATGCAGCCAGGGGAGTAAGGATGATCAGACTGGATGAGAAGCACAGGGACTGTGACCAGTCAGGACAAGGAACATACGTGTGGGAGAAAGAGTGGAGGTGGGATGGGGGTGAAGGCGGGATGGGGGAGGGCAGAGACACACACACAAAAACATTAGGAAATGTTGGATTTAAAGTTACCTGTACAATCTCAATTTGCTCCTTTGTGCATTTGTATTATGAAACAGTCTTTAATTCCATGATTTTGCACTATTATTTCCATAAGGCCTCTGCTTCAGTCAGTGCCCAGGATGCACAGCACTCACTGAATGAGCAATGAGCCAGCATTTTTTTTATCTTTGTGTGATGTGTGGCCCTAAGATTTATTTCATGCTATTCAAACCGGGCTTCAGAGAAAGAATTATGAATTGCCTCACATAGTGCTGATCACTAGAGTGTCTGAATGCTTCACCAACATTAGTGCATTAATATCTTCATGACATGACACATTTGTGTGATCTGTGGGTATTGTCATGCCCACTTTACAGATTACTGAGGCTGAGAAAGATGGTCAGAAATGTTCACTAATTTTGAGTGCCCAATTTAAGAGATGTAGGACCTGATTTTTCCAAGTACAGGTTGTACCTCCCTGACCTGGCACCTTTGGTACCTGACCGGTCCCCAAACGGAAATTGCCATATCAGAAGAGGTCAATGCAGACCCCTCTGCTGCAGAGCTCCACTTTGGTGGCACTACAGGTGTTGGTACTGGCTGAACAGGGAATAGGGGGGACATTCTGGAGCACAACAAATAGCTCCTTTGCAGCATTCAAGCTCAAGGTGGGTGGGGAAGGAGCGAGAATGGGGCAAGACCTTGGTGGGAGAGGCAGTGTGTCTGTGGAACCCCGTGGCCAGAAGCGCACTGGGCCCTGTGGTTGCCACACTGCACTCATGGCCCCCTCTTTGCATCCCCCCTAAATGTCTTACCCTCTTCACACTCCTCCCCCACCTACCATGAGCTTGAATGCCGCAAATGAGATATTCAGGGTGCTCTGGGAAGGCAAGGGAGCAGCTGCTGAGCATAGGGTCCAGCTTTTCCCCCTGAGTTCTCCAGCTTGGGAGCACCCAATGGGGATGCCAGACCACAGCTATTGAGTGTTCAGTACTTGAAATCAGATCCAGTGTCTCCAATTATGCATCCAGTGACCATTAGTGACCATTTGCAAAGTACTTGGTGTAAGTGACTTAACTCGCATCACAGGGGAGGCGGAACAGAATACAATTCTGAGAGGTACTTGCCCTAACCACAAAACCATCTTTACACTTCCTGCAATCCCCCTACCTCATTCACAATATACCTAACCAATTTCTTCCACAAATGAGGCATGGGTCCTAGATAGACACCAGACTTCAACGCACATTCCCGATTCATCCTCAGAGGAAGTCCAGCCTGTGCACTGGAAGAGAACGAGGTTCTGTGGGAAAAAAGTCTAAGATCATGTAACTAGAGACTGTATGATAATGTGTGCACACCTTGGAGCTAAATTAAGATCGAACATGCAATTTTAGTTCTGGCATTTCCTAATTTCTGAGTGTTTGTCTTTACAACCTTTATAATGAAGTTTTAAAATAGATTTGTGGGTGTAAAAGGAAAGATTTAATATTCTTGAACCAGGGGGTTGCTTTTTCATTTTAATTTTTTTCAACTGTATGCTGGAAGAAGCCAAAGAATTATTTGCAAGGGGAAAAGAGCTTATTTTAGCTGAATAGTGTCACAAGATACCTATATGCTTTCTCTTGTCATGGGAAAGGAAAAACATTGCATTTGCCAGAATCTAAAGACAGTCACTGAAATCCATCTTTATAACTATGCTCTTCTGTATTGAAAGACAGACACACATTTATAAAACTTTTTAAAGTAATTCAAATGTTTTATTCTTTTCATAGTGTTAGCCACAGTTAAATACTGCATTAAATAATTACATGGTTTGGGCAAAAAGGAATTTGACATAATCAGCAATGAATATATTAATATTCTAATTTTACAATTTTGTTTAGGGTGTATGTGGTATTACATTTGTAAATTAATTATGCAATGGTTCATCTGTTGAGTGTTAACTACCTTTGCAAGCAATCAGCAAAGAAAACAGAAAAAAAATCCACATTATCCAAAAAATTCATTTCACTGCACTATTCTTTGATCCATTTAATATGTGTGGCACATTCATTAACTCTTCATTATATTTTCATGATTATATTCTGTGTGTAGCTGAAAACAAATCTGACTTCCTTGAGGCAAACATTTGCAATCTAAGAAAGTCAATTTCTATAAACACAATCAATCTTATGCATGAAATTTTAATAGCAAAAAAAATTCTAATGCAACATAAATTTTAGGCTGCTTCATTGCCAAAAGCCGCACCATGCAAATTCACAACACAGCATAATTAAAAGCTACTGATGGACAGTGCGATACCTGAAATTTCATTTTATATCATGACACATCATGGATTTTGAGTAGTTTGGGCTCAGTTCTTCTCTAGGGTTGAAACATTAGGGTTGAATTTGTCTCTTTCAGTTTATGAAGCTGTCAAATGAGATTATCTATAGGTGTAATTCAAGTGAATTCAGCAGAATTATACCAACAGAGAACTTTGGCATAACAATTTGTAGTTTGTAGAAATGTCCTGTATGATGTTGGAATAATGTAATTGGACCTGCTTTGTTTAAGTATCTTTATATTTTCTGAGATGGCCATAGTCAGAAATTACTTCATAAGAATTTTCAAATGCATCCATGGATTTTTTTAAGAAGAAAAGCCAGCTTGCACTGTCAGAGTAAGTGACTGTTTAAACAGCATCTTTTTTGCCAATCGTTTCTTCTGTTGGAAGCAGTATATTCCCATATTAGACATTTCAGAATAAGAGGAAGATTTTTATATCATAATTTTGGCATGTGAACCCACCTGCAAATTAAGTTAAGGATATTTTAATAAAGTATACAGGGTATGGAAGTTGTTCCAAAGATTGTACCTAGCTTTCCATAATCAGCTTGTGACCTCTATCTAACTTCCATCTGAAGCTTCTCAGACATGATTCTCCAGCTATGGGGAGAAATTTGTGGTAGGATGTGTGCAAAGTGAGAGGTTTTTCAGAAAAGGGGATATACTGGAGTTTGAAACAGGAGATATTTCTGTCTTAGGAAGTCATAACATCTCTTGGGGAAACATGCGGTAAGTTTTTACTTCAATGAGACGATGGCTCATAGAGTAAGCTTATAGACTTTTGGGGGGCTCAGGATTGGGCAAAGGCAGTCTTGAAAATGAAAACCTGTTGGTGAGACAGAAGGGGCCAGAGGTATTTAACAGATTAGCTTTTCTTTGAAAAATGAGTGATATACATTTTCATACTTCAAGGGAAAAAATCATTAAATGACAAGAGCAAACAATTTCCACCATGATTTTCGGGTACCTGCATCTGAAGCATCCAATACTTGCTACTGTCAGAGATGGAAAACTGAACTAATGGATCTCTGGTCTCATCTAATATGCCAATTATTAAGCTTACTTTCCCTTCCCAAGGAATGTGTTCATTATCCTAAAGGAGACTGCTAACAGCACCATATCCAGTGACCAATGCTTTCTATTCAATGAGCTTATTTAGGTCAAACTGAAATTGTCAAGGAACTCCTCATCTGTTCTCACATTTGCCAGCTCTATGGCTCATGCTCTGGTATTGCCTGCTTAGAAATGAAAACAAAAGGAAAATGTAGAGCTGTTGCACAGACTATAAGGCTGCGTCTAGACTGCATCCCTTTTCCGTAAAAGGGATGCAAATTAGACACATCGCAATTGCAAATGAAGCGGGGATTTAAATCCCCTGCTTCATTGCATAAACATAACTGCGCTTTTTCCGGCTCGAGCTTTGCGGAAAAAGCGCCAGTCAAACGCGATTTTGTGGAAAATAAAGCCTTTTCCGAAAGATCCCTTATTTCCTCTTAAAAAGAAGGAATAAGGGATCTTTCGGAAAAGGCTTTATTTTCCGCAAGATCGCGTCTGACTGGCGCTTTCTCGCAAAGCTCCGAGCCGGAAAAAGCGGCAGCCATGTTTATGCAAATGAAGCGGGGGGGATTTAAATCCCCGCTTCATTTGCAATTGCGATGTGTCTAATTTGCATCCCTTTTACGGAAAAGGGATGCAGTCTAGATGTAGCCTAAGGGTATATCTACACAGCAGTGTTATTTCAGAATAACTGATATTATTCTGAAATAACAAAGAGCGTGTCTACACTATAAGCCATTATTTTGAAATAACGTCGAGCTGGAGGACATCTTACTCAGACTTATGGTAACTCTCATTTCATGAGGAATAAAAGAAGTCAAAGGAAGAGTGTTCTTCCTTCGACTTCCTGCTGTGTAATTCCTAAAGCCGAATTAAGCTATTTCGATTTAAGCTACACAATTAACATAGCTGAAGTTGCGTAGCTTAATTCGACTTTAGCCCTGATGTGTAGACATAGCCTAAGTGCCTCCAAAGTATATCAACTGTTAGCAGAAGCAGTGTTTAAATTGCCTAAAACAGCACCGATTATGCAACCTTTAATTATTTCAATAAGTTAAAATATCATTTCCTTCAAATATTGAGTCAATTTTTTTCATATGGTTGGTAATTAATAGCCATTATCTACCCTGAACTTTGTTTTATCTAAAAATAAGGATTTTGAAAATAATTGGACAAAATGCAGATTCCATAATCCATAGTATTCACCTCATTAGTGTTTAATCCTTTCCCAGTCCTCTGATTTAATTGCAAATGTTTGGTTCAGTGAAGCTAATATCTTTTTCATCATTATTGTTCAGTTAAAATCAACATGATGCTGCAAAAGATATAGATTACCAATAAAGGTTTATCCTTTTATAATTACTCTAAAGCTCAGAGCAGGCAAACAAAAGTCATTATTATGCAGACTAAATAAGATAACAAGGAATTTAGAAAGCAGAACAACATGATAAATCAATTCTGATGACTTTCCTTCATAAATATATTACTGTAGTTCCCTCTTTTAAAGTATCTTTGGAGCAACATTTAGATCTTCCTGTTGTTAACAGCCTCACAATGGCATAAATTTAACTGATTTTGAAAGCCTTACAGCACAGTATATTTTTCTTCCTTCTCCACAGCCATTGTTTTCACAGAGACTAAGCCAAAATTAATTTTTTTTTTTACTTCTGAACCCATGACATATTTTGATTGCTATTTATGACCTTAATAAACCTTGTAACACTCTTAGACATACAATGTTTAATACTTTCACTATTTTAATCTGATTTGTGCTAGTCTGAACAAGTAAAATCACAGAATTAACTCAACTGGTCAACTAATCCATTAAAAGAGCTACTATGATTAGGTGAACTACACTGGGAATAAGAGAGTGCTGTAGTGGTAAAATTAATCACTCACAGATAATAATCTTTTCAAAATGTTATAACTATTTAACTAGATAACTCCATTCTCATAAGATTTTAAATGAGCACAAAGCAAAGATTTTATTCAGTGTTATGTCTATCTCATGCACTGCAGGCATGAAAATGAAGATACATTAATACATGGAACTGAATAACATTATTAATTTCCACTTTATGCTTATAGCTGTTACAATATCACCGTATGGCTCCCAATTTCATCTGAAGCTAGAGATGTCAGCACCCTCTGTGATATAAGTGATCAAAAAGACAATGTAACCTCTGAACAGAAATACCGTAGATTGAAACACATCCCAAACCCTCAGTGCATTATCATTACAACTTGCAGGTTCCAAACTCTACAAACAGGAAGTAATGTGACCTTTGCTGATTTTCACTAATTTTTTAAAAGTAAAGTTCATGATCTGTGTGTTTTGCAAGTTTGTTTCTGTCATTGCTTTCCTATTGCTTTAGCAAATATTGAGACAGCAGCCAAGATTAAAGTAACAGCAATTTGACCCACTTATTTACTTTTAGATACACTTGTTAAATGTGTATGGCCCACTAACACTTCTGTTATGCTGGTATCTCTATGGCTGTGTTTCTCATTTTACGTTCAAGACCTGTCACAGTATCTGTGGTAAATTAAACTTTGGCATCATGCTGGAGTATCGTACACTCGTTTTGCAGAGGGATAAATAACTGCTCGTGCTGAAGGCAATAGAGAACCAGCCCCAATTTTCTTTCCAAAATGGATAAAAAGTGAGAGTGCTGTAGCACAAAGATATATTGCTATAGTGAGATTAATTTGTGAGGGTTTCAGGAAATGAAAATGTAAAAAGCCTCTGTCTAATGAAAATACATGGTGATTGCATGGTAAAATATACGGGTACCCAAAGAGAATTGCCTAGAACAATCAAATTAGACAAACTCCCCACTCATAGAAGACAGAAATAGATGCACAAACATACACATCTTAATCTGGTGGCAATGTATATCTTGGCTGGTTGAAGATTATTTAATTTTTTTTCTGGACACTATGTGATGTAGGTATCCAAGAGTAAAGCTGAGTCTAGCTTTATTTTGGTTGGGCATTATCTTAAAACTTTTATTCATATGTGACTCCTGCACTAATAGCAAAGGACATTTTGACTGAATAAAGATATTGATCATGATCCTTCAAAATCTTAAGCAACACAGTAACTTTATGTGTATGAAGTATCCCATGGAATGCAATGAGACTTTATACATGCATAAAGCTGCTAAATGTTTAAGTCTTTGAAGAACTGGCCATGTTTTGCACTCGAGAAAAGCTAAACCTAACATACCTACATACCAAGTTTTAGTCTGCTACTGTGCTAAGTGTCATACACAGAAGATATTTTCTGAGAGTAGTAACAAGTCCATAGTTGCTTATTTGGGTTGATACAGCAGTTCCAAAAGAGCCACTTATGCACTAATAATATGAAGTGTATGGCTGCCTTTTTATTCTCATTTGCAGCTTAGCATCCATAATACTCTTAACCCTCTTGCCAACCCATAGCACAATAAATATCTGAGTTCTGAGAACTAACTGAAAATGGGAGGAGGTGTTTCCTGATTTCCAGTAATCTAGCCTATATGCTTCTGAATATCCTTACAAAATTAAAGGAATTTCCACTTAATCATCAGTGAAGTTAGCAAGTTCCTCTAATGTTTTCACAGCAGAGGGAAGTGAAAAGTAACATCCAATATATAAAAAAAACCTATCTAAAGATGAGAAAAATAATTCCATTTTTAGCAAAAATATTATCATCGTTTTTAACACTTCGAGAAATCAATGAGACAGGAACATGAAAAAAACATGAAAATCTTCCAAATTTCATGTCAAGATACATATTCTAAAAACAGCTCCCCTATTTTGGAATGTTCTAAGTACTGATCCAACACAGTGGCACCTTACTCCTTGATTCTTTTCACAGGCATGAACTAATTGAGAAGGGGGAGCCAGTTATATCACATTTATTCATTGTCACCCAGCCATAATTTTAGCCACTAGCATCAGGTTCCTCAGAACCAAGGCAAAGGGAGGACTGACAGAACAGAACTCCAGTCTTTTTTTAACTTTGTCCTCTCCCCATCACACCCACATTTCCAGAAGGCTGCCCTTCTTCTCTTTATGCCAAGATAAGATCAGTTGGCACAGGAAGTAGTGGAACTGCTTCTCCCACCTTCCACAGCAGGCCAATTCCCCACCAACAATCTCTGGCCACTTTTGTATTGCTTACTTAATTAAAAAAAATTGGCCTTAGAATACTGGAGAATCCAGCCCATTGTTTTCTGTGTCATACAAGGTCTTCTAGAAGACTGTGCATACTGGCTTCTTGGTAGGTGTCCTCTCCCTGGGAAAGGATGATCTGCTGCAAAAGCCCCAACATTAAGAAATTCCACCAATATCCCTAAAATTCCTGTGGAACATCTAGTGGAAAAGACTGCATGAATGTTTATATTGACAAACCAAACCTTTGTGGCTGCAGACTTGGGTTACAAGCCAAGTTACAGCCATCTCTTCAGGAGTGAAAATGGTATGATAAAACTGCTACTTGTAGTGCTTCCCATAGACTCTGGGTTTACAAATATATCAGGTCTCTAATACATGGTACAGTAGTCTACTTATGGGTGGACACAGAGCCAACAGGTTTCCCTTTGTGGGATGACAACCAGGAAAAAATGCTAACTATAGTATCTAAATAGATACTTCAGACCTTACAAGGTGACAGGGGGGGAAGCGGTATATTCCATCAATCTTCCTTATAAATATCATGTGTGACTGATATCAGGGCAGAATGTGGTCTTGGAATGAGAACAGGCAGCATAGATCTTTTTATCCTTTCTGTGGAACAGAGATGGCAATAATAAGCAGGAGAGAGTTGCCTCAGACAAAAATTTGGCTGACATCAATGTAAAGCTAGCTGTTAAGCTGATAATGCTAATTTGGGGGTTTGTTTGTATTGTTCAACATTATTGTAATAATAGAAACGCCACGCTACAGTCAGTTTAATAAATACATTCACAGGTATTGTTTTTAAAACAAAAACAAACAAACCACAAACATATGTGCAGAAACAATTATTATGAAAGCACCTGGTCTCCTCTATGCTGTTGTATCTGTAGCTTTACCCGCCCCTTTCCAAACTTAGAACTAGTCAGGATTTTTTTCCAAAACATTTCCTCCCCCAAATCAAAATATTTTACAGGAATGTATCCATTTCAAAGAAATTATCATTAATTTCTCAGGTCCAGGATGGACTGAGAGCAAGTTATGAGAGAGTGTCCAAAAGAACCTGCTAGTTAGGACATGAACTTGGATCTCCCATATCCCCTGCTGAAAGTGCCTGACCTGCCTGATTAGAGCAGTGACTTGAAGCCACCTCTTCTACTCCATGAACTTACCACCAGACTACTAGTTATTCTATGGTGGGTCTTGCTCAGCCTGTTCTATTGAAACTTGTTCTGCTTTGTATAAAGTTGTAAATATTAGAACAGGCACTTGAACCTGGGTCTCCCACATCCCAGGTGAGTGTCATGATCACTGGCCTCAGTCCCTCTTTGCCAGGGGGGTGGGCAAATAATAGTTGGCGGGCCAGACCCAGTTCTCCTGGGTTACCCTCTGGTGGGCCGCTGCTTCTATAACTGTTTCTGGCCAAAGAGAGCTACAGAAAATGGTGTCCCAGTTTGAAAGCTTCCTGCAGCTCCCATTGGTTAGGAACAGAAATTGGTGGGCAATGGAAGCTGCAATCACTGGTACCTGTGAAACACAGGTAAATAAAGTGATGGTGGCCCACCAGGGGGTAATTCTGGCAGATCACCGCTGTTTTATTGTCTACCCCCACTCTTGGCCCAAATTATATTTATAAAGAATGAACTCCAATAGGTGTCACTAGAAAAAAGTAGTAAAGTGACCTTATAGCCAGGTATTTAGGGCAAGAATCTGCAATATGAGCCACCTGGGTTTAAATCTAACTATGGGTCATTGCTTATCCCATTGTACTCTTCAAAAACATTTGTGAGGTCTGTGTGCAATGGGAAATCCATTTTCTGTCCAGAATGAAAAAGGCAATCCTCTCTCAATTGATGATTGATGAGTTCAGAATCATTCCCTGCTTCTCCTCCCCTCACACACTGTTCACAAAGGAAAGGATTCCTTTGCTTCTTCCAATCCCATATATGTAAGCCACAGTCGAATAGACTTCCAAAAGAATTCAGGCTAACTGTAGTTGCCAGATTATGAGAAGTGTGCTGTACCCAGCATCTGCTATTCTTCAGAATGAAGTAAAAAAGTAAAATGCAAAATAAGAGAAACCATGTGTCAAGAAATGAGAAATACATTAATTTAGACTCTTGTTATCATTAGGAGCTGCTGGGTGTTCAGCACCTGCCTCATTTAAATGCCTAAATGGGAGCTAATCTCTTTTGGAATCCACCCTATAATCTCCTTGATACTTCTACCTGACCAGTCTCCAGAATAAGACTACTTGCAGAGGAAGTCTAGTGTTTTATGACTTTTGCCGCCAACAAAAAAGTGCCTGTTCAACTAGGAGAGAACATTATTCATTCAAAAAAAAAATCTAAATTCCAGCCCTCAAAGTGTTGTCTCCTCCTTTGCATCCCAGTAACACAATGGCTTTTTGACACTGAAGTCTGGATTATGTTTATGTACATCAGGATTCTATATTGGTTGAAGAAAGTTTCTAATATTGATTAATCAAACGGCTAATGCTTCTTTTAAAATAGACTTTAGGTTACATTTTATATGACAGCCGGTGGCTAAGAATTTATTTCATTAAAATAAGAAAGAGCCTTGAGAGTATGTTACCATATCTAATTATTCCTGATTAAAGTGACATCTTGACACTGCGTTTTTTTGTTTGAGAAGACAACATGAATTATGAAGTACTGGGCTTTTGGGCATGATGCAGACATCAATATTTGTAACTTTCAAATAAGTCTCAAGAGATGTAATACTCTCCAGCTAAGGTCTAAGTAACTGGCACTGTTTTGTAAGTACAACGGAAATACATGGCTGTGTTTTCATTAGAAGTCCTTTAGTAAGTGTTATTTTCTAGAGGTGGATAGAAAACCTATTTTCCCCTATTAAAAATTTCATCAGAAAGCCCCTCTTTGAAGTGTTTTAACTGAATGTTTTCAGGTTCTCAACAGGATTTTCCAAAAAGAATGAAAAAATTAAATTTTATTTTGTTTGAAATGACAAGTAAAAAAGTTGTTTCAAATTACTGAAATGGATGTTTTTATTTTATTTAGATTGGTGACAACATAGGATAAGTTTATCAAATTACTTCTATTTTTGGTCTCATTTTTTCATTTTGTATGCTGATTACTTATGTAATCAATTTGGTCTTGAAAAAAGTGGTCTGATCTTAAAAAGTCAATTATGCTGTATTTTAGATAAGTACCTGGTCCAAGAAAGTGTTCAACAGCTATGTGAATGACTATGACTGAAACCATTAGTTCGTTAGACACAGGGAAGACACAAAATCACACTAGAGGGAGCTAAAGGGTGAATCTCAAAATCTTCAGTGTTTTGCAAATATTTTTTACTCTTTTAAAAAGTAAAATGTCTATGGTTAAGCAATTTCATTGCTAAACCTGTACTCCTTTTCTTGCTTCTCATGATGTTCCCAGAGTGGTTTAAAGTAAAAGGCTAGAGTCATCACAGTCTAGGTGGAACACTGAGGGAGGACATGTAAGCAAGTAGTAGACTCAGAAGGTTGGAGGTACTGACTCCAGAGACTGGGAGCAGTAGGACAGTAAAGTCCCATATCTCTCAGAAGGGCCAAGATAAAGGGTCTGAGTCTGGGAGCATCCATTAGAGTTTGAAGCTGGTTTAGAGTCTTGTAGGATACAGCCGTTGGCTCTGCTCACAAACTTACATCCACTCAGAAGGGGCCTGGGCCAAGTTGTGATAGAACTTAATATAATCTTGCTTTAGTTTAGCTGGAAACTAAACTTTTTTGGTTTTCCATCTTTAGTTTCAGAATATTTGGGTCCCTCCCCTCTTTTATTCACCAGTGGAAATAGAGGGGAAAGGTAAAATACATGTGTCAAAGCAGGGAAACCCCTTTTTCATACTTTTTTACAGGAAAACACTCAGCATATGTGAGCACTTTGTAACAAAAACAAAATCCACACTTATTTAACATGGAAGAAATTCACTAAACTTTATTATTACAAATGTTACACTATTCTTAGTCAGTTCCAAGCAATGGGATGTGGAACTTTGTAATAGCAAGTGATAATTTTCCGACAGATTTGGTGTCATGACTCGATCCAGGACTTGAGAACCAAGAATAGTATGAAACTCCCTGTTACTCCCAGGAAGTTTATTCCCCAAAGGGATGGGATCAAAGGAGGAAGGAAGAGTTTGATTTTAGGGAAATTCAGGTTTGCAAAACCTTACAGGAAGACCCCAAAGCTTTGTTTTGCATATTTGATTTGCTCCTATTCATACTGCATGCCATTTTGAATTCAAATATTCAGGTCTTCAAGCATCATGTTCAACTGCCTCTGCCAAGCAAACAGATGCTCTTCCTACTTGATATAGTGTTCTTGCATGACAGGCTCAGTAGCCTACTACCACCAATGGGCCCTAACAAGGAATGGCTGAAAGACTCTTTCTACACCACTCCCCTGTTAACTGGGGATCCCTCATTGCTGTGGGATAGTCTAGAGGTGGTTGTTGAGAAGACCATTTTGGTACTTTCCAGAACTGTATGTTAGCTTTAGAATGGCAGCAAGTTGCCCCGCCTCCCCCACTAACTAATATCATATAAAAACTTAAAAAACAATGAATAGTCTAGCAGCACCTTAAAGACTAACAACACATGTAGATGGTATCATGAGCTTTTGTGGGCATAACCCACTTCTTCAGATAAAATTTTGTAATATCACATGACGATTAGATAGGCAACCTTTCCTCTTCAGTCAATTCTTTTTTCATGGTAGAGCAAAAGAACCCAGAAATGCCTCAATGGACCCAGTCACTCCTAGCTCTGTAAAATGTTAATATTCATATTATAAGCCTGTCAAAAAAATTATACTCATTGAAGGGATTAGAAGATGTTACCTTCTTATTCTTATCTTATTTTTTACTCCCTATTGAAGACAAAAATATTTTCTGTTTACGTTGGTGTAATTCAGAACAAATATCTCCAACTAATTGGTAAAACTGTATCAGAGGCCAGCTGGGGAAAACGCTATCTCCAACTATTATTTACTAAGAACTGACAAACATTATGGAACTGAATAAACAAATAAGAATTCAAAATCCCTTGTTCAGTGCTAGAGGAAAGGGTCTCCATGTGATTATTTAGTAATGTTCAATCAGAGGTAAACTGGCACATACTCACATTTTGCAGCAGGAACTCTTACAAGTTTGAGAAGATGCAGAAATCTCACAGATTATTGCAGAGAGACATTGATTTCAATCCTCATGATATTTTTACAGGAAGCAGAGAGGGGAAAGTAACAACTTTTCCCCTCCTCAGCAAGAGTAGCCCAGGCTTAGCAAAGGAGGAGATACTTACAAATCAGTTTCCTTTGGAGTAACTGATGGTGAAGGTCTTTGTCAGCTAACTGTATATTTTTACTGTTGTCTTCTTGAACAAAAAGGTGACATTGAGTGATTTTTGTGTTTGTTTAAATACAGATATTATTGGAGGGTAGACGTGTGGACTGAATATATCTGATCCAAGTTTTTGTACTGTACTTGCAGACCAAGTATATGAGTATCCTTAGCCATGTCCAGAACATAGACAGAAATTTCACCTTCCCTTCAAGGAGCCTCGCATAGGGGGAGTTGCCCTCTTGTCTTCTTTCCCACCAGAAAATAGAGAGCTCACTATCATTATTTTAAACAGATTCAACATTTTAATGTTGTGTTCAGCATAAGAATGAAAGCAACATTAAGTATTTTTGTTTGTGTATGTTTAAGCCAAATTTAAGCTTCAAATAATACAAAAACACAAATCCATCTGTGTGCAATCCAGTCTTACTCTAATTCCATTTGTAACGTTACTGGAGCTTAAAACATTGTTCTTCCTTTGTTCTTTGTAGAGTTCATATTTTATTCTCTTTTTTAAATAAAAAAGTATGTACATATAAGTTGATCATATTGGGGTTTCACTGCAGGTAACACAATGCTTCCTACAGCTTTTCTCACATGGCAGGCCATTAGAGGATTAGCTACAGGAGGGTGGGAGGCTTCAAACTGTGACCACTCTTTAGTATAATTATGGGGAGGGGAAAATATACGTCATAAACTTGATTTTTTTCTTTGGTTAACAGACAGAAGATAATCATACTACGGGAAGAAGATGATGTGAGCAGAATGATTCTTTACAGAAGGAACTGTGTTTACAATTGTTATCCTACATGATTTGATTTCAGCATCTTTCACTTTTAAATAGAGGAAGGTCTCTTTCCCTGCTGAAGAGATAGATGTCATTTTGTGTTTAGTTGCAACCTGTTATAAAAAGGAAACTGTGGGACTGATTTCTCAATGCCATGTATTTTGTGCGCAGTCATTTATATCAGTGCAAAAGTGGGTGCAGAACACTACCATATCAGGGCCCCAATGTTAATGGCACAGTGTGACTACTTGGTAAGGATGAGTCCAGTATAAAAGTTATACCAGCTAATGAGTCCAGTATAAAAATTAAAACAAGAGGGAGAGCTTTGAAGTAGATAAAAGATAATACAGTAATAAAAGGCCACTCATGTCACTTAGACTGATCCACTTTTTTATGTCTATTTTGTTGATTGTTCTTACTGAAAAGAACTTGTTTAACAACGTGCAACCTAAAACTTAAACTTTTATTTCATTAGCTTCAGACTGCAATCTACTGGGACTGTGAATAATTTCTTTCCTTAATATATATTTTACCTTGAAGGTATTTATTGATTTTTTTTGGTAAACAGTATCCTGTTCCCCTCAATATTCTTATTCTCTATATGACGGGAGCTCCCTTGAGTCATTTCATCCATGTTTTTTCTCTAATTCTGAATGATTTTTCTAATCACTATTTGTGTAAGCAGGGTCTAAATCAATGCTTCCATTAAAGCCATCTGGAATGGGAAAGGAGTCCTGGGTGTGGTTATGTTCACTCAGTTTATTTAGCCTGCTAAGTATTCAACAGTTGTTATGCAAATACAGTTCACGCTGGAATGCGAAAGAAATCCTCAGTGTGGTTATGAAAATACAGTTCACTCAGTTTGCTAGGCCTGTTAGATATTCAGTTGTTAGAATAGTGTTTTGCCCATTGTAACCAATATGGCTGTTGTGGAGTCACAAACTGTTAACCCTAAATGCAGGAACTGTAAAATATGGCCACCAATGCCTGCAGTTATTGGGAATGCAGAAAAGTAGGACTACGTTTAACTCTGTTTAAAGGAGAGGCCCTATCAGTATAAAGAATCTCAGATGGACAAGGCTTCCTCTGCAAAACTCTGTGAAGTCAACTGGGGGGGAAGAGCAGAGCTCTGAACCAGCAGGCTACATGCCCTCCAGGTCTGAGCTGTAAGACTGGTTCAACCTGTTCCTCTTCCACCTCCCTCCCCCATTCTAATGATAGAACTAAAACAGACTCCATAAGGAGTCTTTCCATTATTTTAAAATTTTATTCCAGTGGATGCCAGAATCTGTTGGCTGGACTGTGCTTTGGGCCAAGAGCTGGAATCACTATAAAGCTGAAATCAGAGAGCTGAAATCACTAGGTTTCGCCCAGAGCCAAATCCATCACAAGGCCAACAAGCGGCAGGACGGCTGGCGAGAGCAGCCGCAGGGTGGCCCGCAGGAGTGGGCGGTAGAAGCAGCACGTAAGTGGCATTGCCACATGCTTAATGAAAGGAGATGTCATGATGACGTACCTATGAACTCTGGGTTGGCAACGACTAGACAGAGCCGCAAGTGGGGTGTTTTAAGTGGGGGGGGAAAAACACACTATATGAGTTGGGTGTTAGACTAAAGATCTTTAAGCAAAAGACTGCCCTGTGGACTCCGGGGATGGTATCTTGCTTATGGGTTTTCTTTGTTTTTTGAGTGTTTCCAAAGATTGATCCCAGATTACTGTTATTAAGTGGGCTGTTTCTATCTCCTACTCAGTGCTTGCGAAGGGGGAAGAATTGCCTCTAAAGGTGGCCAGCGGGTACATTGGAATTTTCCCAGTTTACCGGGTGGAGGCTTGAGCCAGTTTGGTTACATTGTTGAAAGAACCTCCCCTACATACTGAACCGGGCCCTTCTGGCTGCTGACTGCTACAGCAGAAGGGTTATATTTGTATCTTCACAGGTTTTCCACTATCTTTTCTAGAGTGAAGAACAGAACTGCACCCACTACTAGAGTCATAACAAAAATATTTTGCAGAAAAACAATGTTCACCATAATTGTACATGTATATACTATACCCAAAATATATTTGCTTCCTTGGCAATAAGTAAATATTACTTACTTGGCCATACGGGGAGATGAGAGTTCTTCTTCCACTAATAGCAAATTATTATATTTACTAGTTCCCAAGAAGTTGTATCCAACGTGTGTCTATTCTGTTTGTTGGCATTCCTCGGGTATGTGACTTTATACTTAGTATGACACCATATCTGCTCTTGGGTGCCATAATTTCTCTAATGCAGTTGGTACTTCTCCTGCTTCAGGCTGGTGGTTATGACATTAAAAAACCTCACTGAAATCAATGTACACCATAGCCAGTGTATTCCCTCTTCCTACTAAACCCGTAATTATACTGAAGTAGGATATTAGATTTGTTTGGCCTCACCTATTTTTAATAAAAGCTTCCTTGACTGTCAGTTAATAAATTGGTTCTGATGAGAAGTTTGGGGAGGTGATCCTACAGTAAACTGCAGAATTCTAAAACATTAAAGTAACTACCATGAGTTCCACAAGGGACAAGGAGAGTTCAAAATAACTAATAATAAAGTTTCTTCGTATAATATGACTACAAGTTGTAGTCATTCCAATTCAAAAGAAGAAAAGAGACCATGAATTTTTACTTTTTAAGGAGCCACACAATCATCCCTCCCACAAATGGAGCAAATTAGACATAGCCAGGAAATGTATATATGCAGCTAGACTCATTGGTGGATGACTAAGGATAGTATGAAAAAGTCTTAACATGACATGTTATCCATCTTCCTATTCTATGTTTTTAAATTAGATGGCTAAAATGACAGAAATGAAGGATTGGCAAGAGCAAAGTATGGCTGATTAGTGAAATGATTTTTATAGTTCATCAATGGGACTCAAAGGAACACTAGATTATTTTTAATATACTGTACAAATAGTAAAGAGTCAAAAATATTGTAGATAATGACACAAGAACAATTCAAAAGATGCCTGAGTTTGAAACAAGCCATACAATCAAATTACATTTTGTTTCAATAAATCTTGAATATTAACAGAAAATAGGATACAATTTATATGAAAATTATATTAATAAACAGTTTGCACGTTATAATAAATGAATATATGTAAGCATGTTAAAGCCACAAGTAGCATATACTTCCGAGGATTAGAAGAAAATAAATAGGAAGTGTATTAGCCAATTATTAGCAACCTATTTGCCTGGTGAAATCTGTAACTGCTGATTAATTACAGTACTGAGGGTACGTCTAGACAGCAGGGCCTCCGGTATCCTGAAATAGTTACTCTGCATCTTTTAAATGTGCCCATTATTTCAAAATATGTTTTGAAATAATGGGCATGTATTTCAGCATCCCTGTAACCCTCGTTCCACGAGGGTTACGGGATGTGTCGATATAGCATGTTATTTCCAAATTTGGCACTGTCTTGACGCGCCAAATTTTGAAATCAGCTATTTTGAAATACAATTGAAATAAGATATGCAATTTGTGTAGTGCAAATGGCATATCCTCTTTCAAGTTTAGGGTGCTGTGCAGATCTTTAATATAAAATTGTAACCAAAATAGATCACTTACAGCATCAATATTGGATTTAAAGGCCTGTGGAGAACAGGACTCAAAGATAAAGGCTAAATGTAGATTCCCAGTTTGTTATTTTTAAATGTTTGTGGACATTTTCATTATAAAGGTAATCTTTAAAATATAACTGCTTAACTTCAGGTAAATGTTTGTCAGTCATCTTGTAAAGAAGCAATAAAACCCAAAAGTCATACTCTCCCCCACATAGCCATTTATAAAAGTGGTTGGCTAAGTACTTCTCCACCCCCACCAGAACATCTGGCTGAAAAATAAAGGATGATGAAAATAACACTCTACATTGTTATTCTTCTAACTGTCTCAGCAGAAGTTCTACTTTATTCATGAAGTGGAGCCTAAAGGTTCCATCAACATGACAGTATACTATGTTCAGATATATAACACTGAAGCAACAGCACAATGAAACATTCCAGAGCAGGAGGATGAAAATAAAGCATCACTGAAATGAGTAACCTCCTCCCTGCATTGAGGGTGCCATTTGATTGTTTGTCTAGAAAGATGGTAACATGGTATCGATTCCTAGGCTACTTTAAACATTTATCAGAGAAGGCAGAATGAGTTTTTATTCCTAAAAGAAAGTTGAATACATGTGGTTCTTGCGTTAGACTGACAAATCAGTAAATATGACACAAACACATTGGAAGATTATATTGTTTTTCCTGAGTTAAAATAATTCTTTTTCTTATTTTCTTTCTATTCTGATAAAAAACTAGATATATTTTTAAAAGTTAATATGATAGAATCTAATAAAATACAGATCCAAGAAGTGAAGCAAGTTCCTGTCATTTGCTGTTCATGTTGAAGACTGTACAAAATTGTTTCTTTGGGATTTCTATTCATGTGACAAACAACTCTACTGTCACTTCTGGTGCCATAGTACATAATACTGAATATATTCCAAAGCAGGCAGTAGTTGATAATATATTTTACAAAAGCATCTAACATGGAAAGAAGACACAACAAGGAGATTCTTATTCTCAAGTCATCAACAGTGTTTGTGGTAGAGTGTCTACCATATTCTGATTTATTCTCTAAAGCATAATGTGACAATATGCTGTCATTAGAAGAATGTGTGATTGTGGGAGCTGGAGGAGCAATTCCTCCCCCCGCATAAATTCAGATGTCTCAAACATGAAATATAAGACAACATTGGAACATGGTGTCAAAACTTTTCCACCAGAAGAATGCACCAACCTACTAACACTGAAACCAGTGCTAAGTGTGTACATGGCTGACACATTAGGTGAGGAGAATGGGAGAACAACAAATTGGGGATGTAGTGTTTTAGCAGGTTTTTCATGTCTGTTCAATAGATGCAATTAACAAGAAGTTTGCAAGGGAACTTCATTCATGAAGAGGTGAAAATACGTCAGCATAAAATGTTAATGGAATCACTGCGTTTTGTTTCTCCCCAAGAGTGTCAAAGCACTTCACAAATACTAATTAAACCTCGTAAGTCCCTACTGAGAAAATTACCAGTAATTATTTCTTTTAGAAATAGGAGAACAGGCACAGAGTTTAAATGACTTGTTTGAGATTACGTATTGTGATACTGGTATAGCCAGGAATAAAATCCTGACCTCCTATCTCTCTCTCTCAATTCTATAACCATAGGTAGGGCTCCATGTCTGTCAAAGAGGTCAGAGAAATCACATTCTGTGACTTTCCATGACTTAAGCAGGGGCCAGTGTGGCTGACGCCAGGACCAGCCAAGCAGCTGATCCAAGGGCCAGCTGCTCAGGTGGCCCTCAGGGACACACATACCAGCTGTTGCTCTGCCATCCCCAGGCACAGGGCCCCACCTGCCAGAGAAGCCACAGTCTGCTGGTCCCAGAGGGCCCCCACAGCAGTAGCCCCATTCTCCCTAAGCATGCTCCCCCGTACCAAGATTTAGTCACACGACTTTTTAGTAAAAGTTATGGACAGGTCACAGGCCATGAATTTTGTTCATATGCGTGACTTATGCATAGACAATAGTTCTTTTTAAACGGAATCACCTCTACAATAAAATTCCTTAAGGTTTGTGTGTGGTTTTTTTTTTTTTTTTTTTTTTAAGGTCACATAGTTTGATATCTGTTTAATGAGATTGTGGAATCCAAACACACATTGTCAGCACTTAACAAATAACCTATTATTATTATGGGACATACTGTGATACCCTTATTCACATGGAGTGGTATTTTATTCTGCAAATCCTTTTAATCTGTACCATATTGCAAAATTTAATAATCAGTCCCCAAGGATTCCAGTCCAACACTATGATAATGCTTGCCAAATGCTAAGATGCTGGAAATGTGAACCTCTTTCAGTCATAGTGTTGATTGAAAGCTTACTAAAAGACTGGAAAAGTAACATGCACTAACATTGTCCTTCCACAGAACTACAAAGAACAATATACATCATTGGCCCAAAGCAGCTGCTTTTTGTATTGAAATAAAAATGTCTACTTTATATGGCTTGTACAATACTACATCCACAAAGTGGAATAGCTATCTAACTGCTGCTGAATGACTGCCAACACACATTTATCATCTAGGGCAATGCTGGGACACCTAGTCTGAACAGTTACCTGTCTGAAGCAGTGAAGTCAAAAAATATATTTGAATAGCTGTAATTTAAAGAAATGTTAGAAACTCAATGGGCAGCAGGAATGGTGTGGAGAGGTGTGGGCATTCACTGAAACAAGTGCTTAGTTATTTTTAAGTTGTGGCTCCTGGAGACAAGTGATTAGGTCAGAAGGCAAAGAAAAATAATCATTATTTCTAATCCACTGAATTTTTGAGCACTTGAGACTGGCAGTACAGGAAGCTTACATTTGTACATTGCAGTATCTTGCAAGACACAAACAAGGAAGGCTAGAAAGGATGGTGATTTTAAAGTTTCTATTCTGTATCCATTTTAACAGACTGTATTTGTAGAACCTTAACCATTTGCTCTGAGTTACAGGAAGCCCGCACCATTTGCAGGGGGATGGGTTCTTGAGATCGCCATGAATGGCAAAATCCATAAATACTGGAGGCAAGGGGTATTCCCGACACAAAACAATTTTTCCACCGACTTCTAGTTTCTGACAGTGACCACATACAATCAAGATGAATTGTGATTCTCATGCCATGTATATCTATGATTATGTGTCACAGTATAATATTCCCAGTGAAATTTCCTGGTATTGTACAAATACATTATTAGAGCGCACTAAAAAAGTGTCACCACTCTACGTCACGTGCTTGGCCTGATGTGGCACAGCGCATCATGAGTATGCGAAACTGCAGAGAACAAAACTGGGAATGGCAAAGGCTTCCTGTTCTGCAGTGGACAATATTCCATGGATGGTGCATCCGCCCCATAACATTGAGAGAGAACTTTACTACTATATTTAATTAGTAAAAAAGTGATGCAACAAACAGAGAAGAGAAGTAAGAAACAATTGTTTAACACTTTGTCACTTATATTACTTCTCAGACTCTACTGGTTATTTCCATGCCTCACCAAGGAACCATCTCAGGCATACATCCTGAGTCTGTAATTGTTAAACCTTCTGAAACCCAGACTTCTTTCTCTAGTCTGGCCATTACACCACAGCATATCTTCTGCCTTCCTGGAGCACACCCTTGGCAAGATGAAGCAGAAGGACTATGAATGGGGAGTTTGGTATATTTGACAGGAGTGCAAGGTTGAGGTGTCCGCTAAGAGTAGCCCTTATGCAGAAATTTCTTAATTTACTGCCACTCTGTAAGCCAGTGGGCTAACTCATCAGCATGTGCAACTAAGAACACTCTCAGGCCACAAGACTCCAAGTCTTCAGTTTTATTTCTTCACAATAACACAAGTTCAGTACATCAGACGTCATGGAATCTTCGAAGATTAGGTATGGAAGAGACTTCAAGAGGTCAGTAGTCCAACCCACTGCTCAAAGTGGGACCGACCCCAACTAAATCATCCTAGCCAGAGCTTTGTTAAGTCTGGGCTTAAAAACAAATTTAAGGATGGAGATTCCACCACCTCCCTAGGTAACCCATTCCAGTGATTCATTATCCTCCTTGTGAAGTTTTTCCTAATATCCAACCTAGACCTCTCCCTTTGCAACTCAAGACCATTGTTTCATGTTCTGCCTCCTGCCACCACCAGCCTGACTCCTCCTTCTTTACAGCCTCCCTTGAGGTAGTTGAAGGCTATTATCAAATCCCTCCTCACTCTTCATCTGCAGATTAAATAAAACCAATTCAGTCAGGCTCTCCTCAGGAAGCCATGCCCCTTGCCTCCTGATCATTGTTATTACCTTTTGCTAAGCACTCTCCAATTTGTTCACTTCCTTTCTGCAGTGGGCGGCCCCAAACCGGACACAATACTCCAGATGTTGCCTCACCAGTGCCAATTAGAAAGGAATAATCACTGCCAGTAGATCAAGGGAAATGTTCCTACTAATGCAGCTCAATATGCCATTTGCTTTCTTGGCAGCAAGGGCACACTGTTGACTCATATCCAGCTTCTCATCCACTGCAGTCCCCTGATCCTTTTCTGCAGAACTGATGGTTAAACCAGTCAATCCCTTCTGTAGCAGTGCATGGGATTCTTTCATTCTAAATGCAAGACTTTGCACTTGTCTTTATTGTCCTTTTACCTCTGACCCAGAGTCTTTCGCAGGAACTATTTACTCTTTATAGAAGAAGTATTCAATTAGACTATGTACCATTTTCCATTTATTGCAATCTACTTTGTACCCCATTGAGACAGGCAGAGGTGATGCATAGGGGAGGGGACCCCTGCACTCCTCCCACCTCCCAAATTTCTGCCTTCCATTGTTCCACAGACCATCTGCCTAGAGTCAGGGCATGACTCTCCACATGCTTCTTTTTGCTAGCCTAGTCCCTACAGGACTACACTAGTTAGGCCATCTCCCTCAGAATCATATATGTAGGCTATGTCTAGACTACACTCCGCAATTTGCGTACCTTTTTCCGATAGCACTGCTCTACAGCCAAAATGCTTCTGAAATGAATGTAGTCAAACTTTACTAATTCTGGGTCACTGAGAACAAAAATGATGCTTAAAATTGTTGATTGGCTCTAGTTTTCAAGATATGCTATTGGGTCAGTATATACGACCCTTAACTTGGGAATGGTGGAGGATAAGTGAGTTATAAAGGGAAGGGATCTCAATTTAAACCAGAAATGACTAAAATACATCTTTGACTGGATCTATGACTGGGTTTGGACAGTACTTGCTTTTTAGGCAAAACAATGAAGGATGCAATCTGAAGCTGGTATTGCGTCATACATTATATGAATTGCATCATGTTATTCCTAGAAGTCATGGATGATGCAATCATAACGAAGCTTACATCACTCTGCTGAACAAATTGCCCTGTATCAGCTCTAGAAATCATACAGTGTCGTGCTCTCTTATTTGTCAGTGTTTGATTTTGCAAAGGGACACATTTCTCTTTAGCCAAAGTGAGCAGAGATGCCTCGTACTTGTGTGAACAGTGCAGATAACTTCTGTTATGTTTGTGGTGAAGTGACTTTTGCATCACAAAAGTGCAGTATAACCACTATGGTTAAGGAAGCCTATCACCTTTATTTTGGCTGCAGAATTGGAGATCGGGACAAGAGGTGGGCCCCTCACATATGCTGCAACACTTGTGCAACAAATCTTCACCAGTGGTTGAACAGGAAAAGGAAATCTATGCCTTTGCAGTGCCAATGATTTGGAGAGAGCCAACAGATCATACCAGCAATTGTTACTTCTGCATGGTGCCTCCAGTTGGGAAAGGTGTGTCAAAGAAGAAAAAGTGGACTGTGCATTATCCAAACATTCCATCAGCTATACGCCCAGTACCCCACGGAGAAGGACTGCCGGTTCCTGATGCACCAGAATCATTCTCACTTGAGGAAGAGGAAGAGGAAGAGGAAGAGGATGAAACTTCTGGTCCTGAACCATCAATGTCACAGCACCCACATTTTCTCCCATCCTCCTCCTCTGAACCACACCTCATAACACAAGGTGAACTGAATGACCTTGTCAGGGATTTGGAACTACCCAAGAGTAAGGCAGAGCTGTTGGGCTCCAGACTACAGCAGTGGAATCTCCTGGCAGGTGATGTTAGGGTTTCCATGTTCCGTGACAGTCAAAAGGACATTGCAACAATGGAGAAACGCTATCAGGGCAAATGGAGCCCATCAATGCTTGCAGACTATTGCTGGACAGTGACAAGAGATGCTCCATTTAATGAATACAAGAGACAAGCCAAGAAGCGCCGAGTAGACACTGAATAGGACTAAACTATGTACATAATAGTTTTTTGCCTTTTGTTTCATAATAAAGTTTATTTATATAACCCTTTTGCTGATTTTTAAAGTGTTACATAAACAGGACAGGTGAAATATTATCATGTAAAGCAACCATAAACACATGAAAAGACCGAGGTTTACAATTTATGATTAAAACTCTACTATCTACACAATATACATACACGTAAAATGTAAAAACTTAAATATCTTGGAAACAGTAGCCAATCAGTTGTTTTAATTGTCATATTTGAATTCAGCACATCAAAATACATAATAAATAGCACATTTTATCTCTGAAGCAGACGACTTCTAAAAAATTGTAGACCAGTGTAGTTTTTTCAGAAGACTAGCTCTGTCTACACTGGGCCAAATTTTGGAAAAGCCTCCTCTTTCAGAAGAGCCCTTCTTCCTTATGGGAGGAGGAAAACAGGGCTTCCAAAAGAGCACGTCTGCTCTTCACAAAAAAAGCGGAAGAGCAGATGCGTTCCCTGGACATGGCGGAGTTTTTCTGGGATACCTTTGGTATCCTAGAAAACCCCCTTAGTGTAGGTATAGCCATAGAGATTGTGAGAGGCTGTAGCAAGAGACTAGGGGTACTGGCCTGGTGGAGACCTTTGGGTTCACAAACCTCAGGTGAAAACCCTAACTCCAGGGCTACACGGTCACACTCTCTTTCTGGCCCAATGAATATTTCATTTGAACAGATATTTGGAACATCTCCAAGAGCAGAGATTGAGAGAACTTTGCCCCTGAATATTCAACAGCCTGGTGGCTAAGGCACTCACAGGGGATGTGGGAGATGCAGGTTTAATTCTCGATTCAGGCAATGCAGGGACTTAAAACTGGGGCCTCTTGCACCACAGGCAAATGCAGTAGTACCAAGCTATGCTAGGCTGACATTTTTTGTCCAAAGTTTTCAAAGTTCTCCATTTTATCCTAGTGTACAACAGCAGAAATTTTGGAATTTAATGTTTGCAGGATAATAAAATTGCTTCCTTCCACCCTCCAGTAGAAAGTCTGCACAGTTTCTTGTAACAAAAAACTATTTAATACCTGCTCATACTGTAGAGTACATGACTTCAATTGCTATGCTTGTGCCATGGCCAGAATGGGGATAATAACGTAGCAGGCTATTTGCCAGCTAGTCTATTTACAAGTCTGCTTTACAGGACTGCAATTTTGGCAGCATTTTGCTCCACAGACCTGCTCCCAGAGACAAATTAACAGGCCCATTTCCCAGCCCAAGTAGTAGGCTGAGCATCTCCTCAGAGGGAGACAACAGACCTCCTGCAAGAGCCTGGGGAAGGGACAGTGGTGACTGTAATTCATGGAAGCTATTTCAGCTCAATCAAGTAGCTAATCACAGCACCAGTGCATCTCCATTCTGAGGAAAAGGACACTGCAGAAAGGAAAAGGCACTCAAAGTTAACTAATTATTCTCACAGTACCTGGGAATCCTCCACAGTGACTTTAGGGCATGTGCTCTCCACACCCTAGCCTTGGAAGGGAGGTGTGCCAGAGGCAGATAGGAATTCAGCACATAAGGGGTATGTCTAGACAACATGCCTCTGCCGAAAGAGGAATGTAAAACAGGCTACCCAACATAGTCAACGAAGCGGGGATTTAAATATCCCCGGCTTCATTAAAATAAAAATGGCCACCGCGCCGTGCCGGCTCAGCTGATCGTTGGTACAGCACATGAGTCAAGACGCGGATCGGTCGACAGGGAAAGCCTTTGTCCACCACTCCTGTAAACCTCGTTCCACGAGGCATAAGGCATGTAGCAGGTGTCTCGCCAATCCTCAGCTAGTGAAACTTTCTCTATGGAACTGTTCCCACCAGTGTACTTATACTACATTAAATTACACTGACAGGGTGCATCTACACAGCAGGACTTAACCTGAAATAAGCTACGCAAATTGATCTACGTCAATTTCGTAGCTTATTTTGAAATAGCTTATTTCAAGTTTTGGTGTTGTCTACACAGCACTTATTTCGAAACAGAGCACTCTTCCTCTGACTTCCCTTACTGTTCATAAATTGAGCGTTACAGGAATCAGAGTAAGAAGTCCTCCAGCTTCATAGTATTTCAACATTATGTCAAAGTAACTGCCAGCTGTGTAGACACGGACTATGTTATTTCAAAATAATGCTAGTTATTTTGAAATAATGTTGCTGTACAGACATAACCACAGTGGCCTACGAATTGAGGAAATGGAAAGATGTCACAAAGTCACCTTTCTCCACTTCACCCTTCAACTGTGCAAAGTATGTGCTCAGTCATATGTCATGTATTGTAGAGCAATATCATTGAACACATCTCTCTCATTTGGGAAATGAATAAATCAATCAAGTCTTGCACAAAATTTAGATCCACATCAGGATTTTAGCACCCCCATAACTTGCTTTATTCAGAGTCAGTGCTTCAGTTGGGCCCATCATCACCATCATCATCATCAACAACAACCATGGGCTCAACGCCCAGTGGAGTCTGATGCCTTCCTCACTATTTCCTTCCATCTTTCCCTGTCCAGTGTGGAGTGGCTTAGTTTCTGTAGACTAGCTCCGCACCAATCTACTATATCATCTACCCGTTCTCTGTGGGGTCTGCCTCTCCTATTTGGATCAGCCATTATGTAGAATACTAAGGTCTTAACTTTTCTCTCGTCATTCATTCTGCAGATATGCCTGAATAGCTATAACTTCCGTGGTATAACCTTCTGCAGTAGGTACTCTTTCGGCTGAATCTTCCTATATAATTCCTCATTGGTGACCTATTCTCAGGATCTTTCTATAACAACTCCTCTCAAATGCCAATATCCTTCTCTTCTAATCTTTCATCATCACCCATGTCTCACATCCATACAACATGCTGCTAAATACACATGTTTTCAAGATGCTCAGCTTCTTTCCTAAGCTAATCGCTTTACTTCTCCAGATCTTATCCATCGCCTTCAAACTTGCTCTTGCTTTCACTATTCTAGTCGCTATTCCTTCTTACAGTCTAGATCATATGTTACATTGTTCCCCAAATAGATGAACTTCTCTACGTTCTCTAGTTCAATCCCATCTGCACTGATCTTCCCTCCTATTTCCTTATCTCCAAATATCATTGTCTTCATTTTATCAATATTCATAATCAGTCTATACCACTTCCCTTCCTCATTTAGCACCTGCACCATTCTTGCTAGCTTCTTCATCTTCCTCGATGATAACGATATAATCCGCGAACCTCAACTTGTTAATTCTCATCCCGTGCACCGATATCCCTTCTACCTCTTCCTTGATCCTGTCCATCACTCTAGGTATGTGATGAAGATACTTGGCGATATCGGATCTCCTTGTCTCGTACCTCTACTCATTCTAAACCAACTTCCCAACTCTCCGCACGTTCTCACTGCTGCCTCCGCATTATTGTTGATATCCTTCAACAACCGTATCAGTCTGCTATCCACTCCGTATGACTCCAACACCGCCCAAGTCACTTTCTGATCTATACTGTCAAATGCCTTCTGAAAATCGACGAAGCAATTGTAGATGTTCTTGTTCTTTCTACGAGCTTTGTTCGCTATACATGGGCCCACCCCCATGTATATGTGGAGACAGCTTCCTGACTCATGAGTCAAAACATCAAGTACTTGAAGACTTATTGCTATATCATCCTTATGGCTGATTTTTCACTAAATAGTTTGCTAATTCATGTGAAGATACACAATATGTGAAGTCCTTTTTGTTTTAAATATAGCAATTCATCTCTCCAAAACTTAAGACTGTTTTGCCCCAGGGCAGGTCTGATTCTATATATTTAAGTATAGTTTGCTGATTCACAATACTAGTTGAGCTAGAACAAATATTGCATTTTAAAACTTTATGGAACTAATTTATAGTGTAGGGCAGGCACAGACTTGATCTCATGGCAGCAAAAATTTTATGTTTCCATTCCAGCAATACTGCCTAACACAATAATATCAGGCCAGCAAATCTTAAATATAAGTTAAGCTAACATGATCCATTGCCTTATAAAGCAAGAGCACCCTGTGGAGCCATACTGAATATGCCAAGTGATTTTTCAAAATTTAATCATCCTAAATGTCAGATAAAGGTGCTTTTGCTGTCATTCTTTAGAGCCAAGGAAAATCCTGAGCGTGCCTGCACGTTACAGAGCAAGACTGTTCCCAGATAGCTATATTAAAATATCAGTCTACTGTTTGCTAAATATAAAGAAGGAAATATTGAAATGTTTTATTGCAAAACAACTATTGCGTAATTTTTCTCTAAAGATCACCAATGCTCATATCAAGATAAATATTGCTGTTACCTTTTAAGATCAACTTAACTTCTGATGCAGTTTTTACTATAAATAATGTACAGTGACAGCACTGACATTACTAGTACATTTGTGTGCTTTGAATCAAACTTTTGGTCCTTTTAACTGCTGACTTGATCCAATAAATAAATGGACAGTGTAAACCTGCAACTTGAGTAACCTTACTCACATGAGCAGTATCTATTCCATCAGTAAAACTATTCACATGAATCAAACAGCTCAAGTGCATAAGAGCTTGTAGGATTGAGTGCAAGGTGACTGGGTAAGAAAACAGGCTTTTAATTAAATTTGGGAAGGTAAAATGAATCATTTGGAAAAGCAAATTATCTGCAGACAATTTAAAATATTTGTCTCTTATAAACACCAGATTTATTTTACTTATTTGAGACTGAGTGAATGCCATTATCCAAAACTGAATTAAATAAATAAGTAACCAATCACCAGCTCCATAACTATTGAGACAAAAGACGTGGCAAAAATCACAATGGGTGAGAAAAAGTTTTATACACATCTGAGAAAATGGAAAGCACCAAGAAGGAAATGCTACTGACATGAAGGGAGCTAGATGATCAACTTGCTTGGAATGTGTAGCATAACTATGTATGTGAGCTATGGATAAATGTTTAAAAATCTACATCCTTCCTAGGATAATCCTTTAATAGGTAAACAAGCACATGACTCGATAGACACAAGGCCAGGAAAATAACTAGTAAATATACTCTACTAATGTCACCCAACGGACCAATCAAGATTTTTGAATAGGACACGTATTAAGAAAAAGGAAATCAAGCTATAAGACCAAAGTTATTTTCCATCATAGCAAAAACATGGTGTAGCAAAGTTTCTATTAAAGTTTGTGGTTTGGCATGAAAATATACCAATTCAAAGAAGAAATGTTTATATTCAGATAAGACAACTACACATAAAAGACCCTTAAGATTAGCATGGGAAATAACAGACATCAAATTCACAGTTAAGATTTATGTATGCTAGATAGCATGTGTTACCTGACATTCAGGAACAGCGGGATGTGATACACAAAGGCTGCATCTAGACTGGCATGATTTTGCGGAAATACTTTTAACGGAAAAGTTTTTCCGTTAAAAGTATTTCCGCAAAAGAGAGTCTAGATTGGCAAGTGCCTTTGCGCAAAAGATTTGCTTTTGCGCAAAAGCATCTGTGCCCAGTATAGACGCGGTTTTGCACAAGAAAGCTCTGGCGGCCATTTTCGCCATCGGGCTTTCTTACACAAAAATTCCTGTCCTGTCTACACTGGCCCTCTTGCAAGAACACTTGCGCAAGAGGGCCAGGAGCATCAGAGTTTTCTTGAAGAACACTGACAATCTTACATTAGATCGTCAGTGTTCTTGCGCAAATTCTCGCGGCCAGTTTAGACAGCTGACAAGATTTTGCGCAAAAGCGGCTGCTTTTGCACAAAATCTTGCCAGTCTAGATGCACCCAAAAAGTTAAGGTGGCATCCAACTTTGGCTAGTACTGGGGAGCTCTTGGAATGTTTACCAACCAGCACTGTTGAAATATGATTCTCAGAGGTACTGCCACATAGGAAAGAGCTACTCCTAGAAATTGTTACTACTAGCACATCAATATTTCCCTGAACACCATTTCTGTATTCTGGGAATAACAAGAAACCAAAAGCCCAGTTCTATTCTCATTGACCACATGTAACTTCATTAAAATTGTGTGGCCTGTGCCAGTGTAAAACTGGTATGAATTGAGAATTAGTCCCATAGAGTCTGATCCAAAACCCACTGAAGTCAGTGGGCTCTCAGTTACTTAGATGGACAAGGAATCAGGAAGGAAGATGTAATTTGCCTCCTAAGGCTTATCATATTGTTTATTTGTTATGCTTCCCTTTGTGAATTCTGCAGCTCAGAGTGAGATTGAATATAGAGACCAAACAAACAGAGACAAAAGGGGTTAACCAGGAATACTGCTTCAGCATCTCAGAACAATACACTTTCCCTCCAACACACACTATTTTCTATGAACACAGTGCAGTCAGATGTTCTGTGGATAAGGTTTTAGTGTTTTTATAGCAAATGGCTGGCTAGTTCAATCGTTTATTATTAATTATTATTATTGTTATTATTTTCCTCAAATGACATAAATGGTGCTCATGACAAGGTCTAAAGCAGCTTATAAATGTATGAAGACTAACACTGCCTGTCAATGAAACTCAACCACAAGACAAGAGGCCTCCAGTGAGCAACTATTGGAACCAGTGCCATAATTCACAATCATTATAGTGATGCCTTCACTAGCTATGAATAAGACGTAAAAAGCAGCTTTGGAAACTTTATGTTATACACTGTAGACAATAATCTTTTACTTGTCATAAAAGGATTCCCAGCTGTCAAACGGACAGCCACAGGAATAACCATTTATTCATATTTACTATTTCAGATCACTTCAGCCAAGTAACAAGTAGAGATTTTGAAGCACTCCAGCCAACACATTACCACTTTAACGGCCCTAGGTTTTCACTTACCCAACAGATGAAACAACTCCCCACAGAGTAAGGAGAATATAGTCATTGAAATACACAGTTGCTGCACTGCATATATTTTAGAATCTTAATCTGTTTAATCAAATTGCTTGAATAATGTGGTAAGCACATAACAATGAGCATCTACACATGGCAATACTCTTTGTTAATTGCTGTGAGGAATGTATTCTTTAAAATGCTGATGCAACATTGCTTTGGTTGGACAATTATATGCATCAAGATGGAAAGTGACTCTACAGAAGTCCTTGGCACCTAATCATGTTACTTATCTTTAGGGTACCCAGCATGCACACCCCACAGATGAGGATAATTACACTAAGCTTGGGCCAAAATCCCCAAAGGACTTTCCTTACCTTCTAAAACAGGGATGGGAAATTATTTTTATGGGGGGGCCATGCCAAGATTTTGGTAAGCGGTCAACGGCCACACTTTTCTATGGAGAGGTTATGGGGTCTGGGTGCAGAAGGGAGCTCGGGGTAGGGAACAGGGGTGCAGGAGAGGGTGTGGGATCTGTGAGGGAGTTCAGGTAAAGGAGGGGGGACTGTGATCTGGGGCAGGAGATTGGAGTGCAGGGTCTGGTAGGAGGTATGGGTTCAGGAGAGGATTCTTGCCTGGGTCAGTGCAGGGGGGTGGAAGGTCTGGGGGAGAGTTGTCACTTGAGGTGAGAGGGGAGGGTACAGAGGGTTTAGTTGTGACCTGGGGCAGAGGATTGGGGTGCAGGGTCCAGGAGGGGGTATGGATGCAGGAGAAGGATTTTGGCCTGGGGGATGGTTTAGAAGGGGTTAGGGTCTGGGAGGTAAGGAGGTACTGGGGTACCAGAGGCAGGCTCTGGCAGGCTTCTACTCACCTGCCCCAGCAGCTCCAGACTACTGGCTGGCTGTGCATGTGCCTCTCTGTGCTGCCAGAACGGGGAAGGAAGGCTTCACACACTGCTTTCACTCCCAGCAAAGTGTCTCAGCTCCCATTGGCCAGTTTCTGGCCAATGGGAACGGAGAGATTTTGCTGGGGGCAGGTGTAGCGTGGTGAAGCCTCTCCCTCACTTCTCCGCACAGTAAAGAGAACACAGAGCAGCTAACTGCTTTTATCAGCAGCTGGCCACTTTTATTGGCTGTAGGGGTGGGTATGGGCTGGATCAGAAGGCTTGGCGGGTTTGGATCTGGCCCATAGGCTATATGTTGCCCGCCCCTGTTCTAAAAGAATTAATGTACCTATGAGATGAAATCGTGGTTCCTCATTCTTCCTCTTTTACACTACCCTGCAAAGCAGGCAGAAAGCTGGCTTCACTGGGGCTGGGGAAGGTTCCCAAGTGGTTAAGCTGCTTCTGTGTCATCCTTCTGCATCCCCCTCTTAGCATAGGGTATTGTTGGCATAAAGGAGTGTGACCAATGCATCCATGATTCTAGCTGGTGGAATGGTCCCCTAAAGGCCATTACCAGCCACAATGTCCTAAAGCAGCCACAAGCTTCCAGGGGCCAAACTAGCCCTTGGGAAGCTCCAGGATTTGAGTGGGGACATGCAGTTCATTAGCTTTTGGGGACAAGGACTATCATTGCTTGTGACTGTGGGACAGTGGCTAACCCAAAATTATTTGTACCAGAGTACAAATAATAAGTAATGTTGAAAAAGGGTTTCTACCTTCCTGATGCCGAAGAACAGCTTATTCATGAAAGCAGTAAAGAACAACAAAAGCAAAAGGATTTTTTTTACCAGTCTTCATTTATAAATCACCAGAATGTTAAAAAACTATGCATCAAACTCACCTCTTTCACATCCATCCCTGTATATCACAACCTACATATACATTGTCGCTACAGCAGCATTTTTAGAATTATTTGTTTCTTTGAAACCCAACTAGGAAGTTGTTGGCTTGCTAATGTTAATAATAGTACATTAGAAATGGAGCTTGGGCCTATCCTTTGCTGTGTTTTGTTTAGCTAATATATAAAGGACTATTTCTGGTGCAACACTGTGAAGAATAGCAAGGTTTTCCTGGTGAGGCAGAGACCGGTTCATCAGAATGGGAATATAAATGTCCATACAACATCAAACGACTTCAAATAATAGACTCTCAGAGGCTGTCAGTTGTAAGAGCAAGCATTGTATTCTCTAAAGGAAAACAAAAGGATTTACAGTTGACTGGTTTCTCTACTAAATCGGCAAATTACTTGTCACTTTATCCTTTTTAGAATTACATCCTTAATTTTCATTACTGCAACTGCAATTCACATGAGCACTTGTTACAATTGTATTTAATGTGGATTTAGTTGTTATACTCAGTTTTGTTAATGTTTCTTCTCATAGCTAGTTATATTTTTTCTACCTACGTTCTTCCCACAATTTCTCATGTATATAGGAGAAACCAGAAACTTAAAATCAATGCAATGTACTTTTACTGTGCAATCATGTTTGAAAACATCTTAGTTCTTGTGACTTCTTTAAATATCAAGTATCACAAATACAAATCAGTGGTAAAGAGCATTATTTTCTCTGTGTTGCTAGCCCTTTCTACTTGGATAAGGGCAAAGCCATTGTGATTCATGCATTTTGACCTCCAAATTTGACTACTGCAACATGCAGAATTTAGGGATGAAAACACTAGCTTGAAAAAATGCCATGCTGTTCATAATGTGGCAGTCTCTCTACTGGTCTTAAGCTTGCAGTTCACACACTGGCTCCCAACTGAACATAGGTACAAATTCAAATATTTTCCACTAATATGGGCTCCAGAGCAGCCATAACCAATAGGAGTTTACATATAAACATCATCATAAAAAAGCAAGAGCAAAAAACTAATGGTGATGCAGCAGGATGTTGGTGTATTTGGATTGAGACACTGGATGTGAAAAGAATGCACGTTATATCAACACAAATCCTTCAGCAGTAAGCTTCTGTGGCAGAGTCTGTCTTTTTGTTTGTACAGCACATAGCAAGGCCTGTACTATGGCTGGGGTCCCACAATACAAATGAATAGATAACACAAGTCAAAGGGTCACAATGTACATGCAAGTGGGAGAAATGTCATGTGATCAACAAGCATTAAGGTAGCACTCAATGCACCAAAGGCTGGAATGCATCTGATCAGTTGAAGGTAGGTTTTTACAAGCATTTATCCAAAGAACTGGAAGAGTCAGGTAGGCTGGCCCCAGTTTTGGACATCAATGTATATCAAGGAAATTAGGGGCACAGTGAGATGCTCATAAACATTGTTTCTGGCTGTGGAACAGAAGCTACTATTGCTGTCAGTGACCCTTTTTCTTGCAGAAAGTAGATTCACTGCTAGCTTACAGGAAATCCATTACCAGCATGGATGCCTCTTCTGCATGTGGAGGCTGGCAATCTGCTGTAAAGAAAGTTAACTCACTGACATGGCTTTATAAAATTATTAAGTCATGATGCATTATTTCCCACTGCAGCATATGCACATGGCATGAATATAATGGTGCAGGCCTGCCAGTTGGGGGAGGGAGAAAGGAAGCAATGGGGGCAGTTACCCCAAAGCCCAGAGACTGAAAGCGACCCAGGGCTCCCAGCCGCTGTCACTGCTGCAAAAGCAGAGGCCAGAGTCCCGGCCCTTTAAATCACTGTTAGAGGGCTGCTCCACATGGACTGTGTGGCTCGGAGAGCTGGGGGACAGTGCCACAGTCTGGGAGGTGCTGAGGAAGTGTCTACCTCACCCCTGCCCCCTTTCACCCAAGGTCCCCGCCCCGCTGCCGAGCTGGGCTCCCACACACTTTACAGTTAGCTTCAATGCATTTTTGTGCCCATGATTTCCCTCTATATTCTCTTTTGCCCTAAAGGACCTTTTTTGTTCTATGACGCATAACTTATTTAATAGAAATATTCCTACCAAAAGAGGATATAGAAAGCTGGTGCTTTCATGAGCCCATCTATTTCTTCATTTGTTCGTTTTAAAAGCATTTTAAACTAAAAATTTGCATAAATGATTATTTTTCTTTATCATGCTGGTAACCCAAATAGGAATCTGCATCAGAGGAGAAGAATCTATAACATCCACCTTACACATTGTCATGAAAATATTTTAAATACAGTACACAGGTTATACTAATGCCAGCAGCACCAGTATTCATTTAGAAAAGGTTTCTTTTTATTTTCATTACGTTGAAATAATTGCTTATCTCTTCAGTACAGAGACATGCTTACCAAGGCAGGTTCCTTTCATCATATGTTATGTACACAAATTCATCCATCCCTGATAGGCATACTAAGTTATATTATAAGACACTTTTTTTCTTGATAGTGTATGTTAAATAAACAACAAAAAAAGCCCTTTTGAACTTGGTTAACTAGAATTAGTCGACTAAACATGGATTAGGTACTTTAAGTAGGTTTTCAAAAGGCTGATCACCCATTGCTCTGCTTGTCTTCATTAGGAGTTTTGGATGGTCATTACTGCTGTAAACAAGATCACTTACTTAGTGGCCTAAGTATAAATTTAGGTTTTCAAAGGCTGGTTTAAACATCTACTATTTCAGAACACATATACACAAACAGTAACTGGGTTCTTGTACATAATTCATGTATGTGTACAAAACACAAACAAAATATTTTCCTAAAACATACAAAAAGATTTGACATGACTGATGTCTTGTAGAAAGTAACTTGCTCTTTAGCCTGAATTATAGCAGTCTGGTTATATTATAAAGAACAAAAATAAGGACAGATATAAACTTTGGGCACACATTGTTTTAACAGATATTAAGGTGAATACTGCAGTTATTAAGCACAAGGCAATTATACCTTTGGCAAAACTGACATTATAAATAGCACATTCGGGGCATTACAACTGAAAAAATAATGAAAAACATACAATCTGATGGTGGGACATAGAACATAAGAGTGGAGGCAGAGGAATCTGAGAAATGAGGTCTTAAAATGATTAAATGGAGGAGAAAAAATAGTAGACAGTTTTACTAGTGTAATGGACTTACAATACAGACCAGCTCTGATAGGCCATAGGTTATGATGTCATCACTTATGTGACCATAATTATGCCTTTCCATAATTAAGATTGCAACAAAGTTTCCACTACAAAACCAATTTTGGATCTTCCTCTAAAATTCACAAACAAATATTTAGAATTAAACAGGTCCAGAAAAGATGATTACCTGTCTGAGCTACCACTTATGAAGTGGAAGAATGCCACCTGGCATGAACTCTCTATGTATCATACAAAAAAATAGTAGGACACAACTAATGAAAAGCCAACCCATGAAATATTTTCATTACTGTGGCTGACTGCAATAAAAAAAATACATGATTCAGACAAATGACTAGGCTCATGTTGCTAGATCACATCATTCACAGAACAAGGTGTGATAACTGTCAAACAAAGATGTCTTCATTAAAAAAATATGCAAAAATGTTGTTTTACTGCCTTCAGTATTTCAATGTAAATGTAGCCATTTTGTTAACATTTCTCATAAAGTGCAGTATGGGTTGTTTGAAAGCATGAAACAAAATTTCTAAAATTCACCCCTCTCTGTAGGCCCTTTCCTCAAAACATATAGCTGATCCTAGCAAGACAGAAATGCAGTCACACATAGCAACTCCTGGACAAGCTGAAAAGCAATAAGAAACTTTCTGAAAAGAAAGCTTCCATCTTCCTCCACGAGCTGCTGCTACTTTTTGGACTGTGCCTCTACTAGCAGACAACCTGTATCAGCAATAGCTGCCTGTAATTCTTTTCCCTCACCAACATCGCCTCTTAAGGGTACATTGACACAGCAGCATTGTTTCAGAATAACTGACATTATTCCGAAATAACATAGTGAATGTCTACACTACAAGCCTTCATTTTAAAATAATGCCGAGAGAACTTTTTACTCTGACTCATGGTAACCCTCATTTCATGAGGAGTAAGGGGAGTTGAAGGAAGAGTGTTCTTCCTTGAATTTCCTGCTGTTTATACAGCGCCAAAAGCCAAATGAAGCTATTTCAACTTAAAATACTCAACTGATGTAGCTGAAGTTGAATAGCTTAATTCGACTTTAGCCCCACTGCGTAGACATACCCTAACTGCGCAGGAAAAGGAAGTTGGTATTGAGTAGATGCCTGGCTGGTTTGACTAAAAGAATCTTTGGTCCTTCTCAGACTCTGCTTCATGAATGTTCTAGAAAGTTGTCACTCCAAACGGTAGCGGGAACACAAAGACAACCTAAAGAAGGGACAGAAAGGATTTTGAGAGGAGGAAAGAAAGGAGACCTAGAAGGGGAGGGTGGAAAAAGAGAGAGTTGCAATAGGAATTGAACAGGGAAGACATGTGTACTGACATTTAGGCTAGATCTACACTGTAGCTTTTTCCAATTGCTTTTCCGGAAGAGGCTTTCCCGCCATTTGGCCCCATCTAGATAGGGCCAAATGCCGGAAAAGCCTCCTCTTTTGGAGGAGACCTTATTCGTCATAGAACAAGGTATACAGGGCTCCATGAAAGAGTGCATTTGCTCTCCCGGAAAAAGAAAAGCAGAAGAGGAAACTCATTCCTTAGAAGCGGCAGAGTTTTTCTGGGATAGGTATCCCGGAAAACCCCTGCAGTGTAGATGGACCCTCATGTCTGATTCCCTCTGTGGGAAAGGAAGTTGCAATGCTAGCTTTACTTTTTGGACTCACAGGAAGCACTAAGCGTGCTTAACACACACCTTTGCGACAGTACCAAGGTCAGTAATGGCTCTATACGCAGAAACACAACTAATCAAGAGTGGGTAGACAGAGGAGTGGGAGGTACATGCCTTATGGGTCTGTACACCAAAAGTAAAATACAGCTAAATAGGCTCCAATAGGAGCTTTTCATTACTGCTAGGATGTGTCTACACAGCATCGTTATTTTGGAATAATGGCCATTATTCCGAAATAACAATGCAAGCGTCTACACAGGAATTCCATTATTTTGGAAGAAATTTGAAATAACAGACAGTTTATTCTGACTTTGTAAACCCCAAAACCTCATTCCACAAGGAATAACGCCTATTCCAAAATAGCTATTTCAGAATAGCAGTAGTGTGGACACTCCACTGCTGCTATTTTGAAATAAGCTGTTTTGGAGTATTTCTTCTGGAATAGCTTATTTAGAAATAAGCGTGCAGTGTAGACTTGCCCTAAGTGTGCAAAAGCTAAAAGTCACTTGTGGTGGGGCAGCATTTCTGCCCAGCCTAAGAGCTGAAAATCACTGGAAACTAGGTGGAACTTAAGGAGACTGATTTGCAGAAGTCACAGCAGAAAGGCGGATGGCAGAAGATGACTGGTGAGTAGTATGTGGCAGTAAGTGCAATAAGTGACTGGAGACGCAGCCAGAGGAGAGGAACAACAGCTGGTGAGGTGACCAACCAGAGAAAATGCTCAGATGGTACATCAAGCAAGGTGCCTTCTTTACCAGGTGGAAGGTGACTCATACAGATGTAGCTCTGAACTTTGGGTCCTCATTGACCAAGGACAACCAATGTGAGTGGAGTATGGAGAGGGAACTCTGAAGTGGCATTTCCCATAATTAATGGTTGGTGACTTCCCTCCTTTCATTAAAAAGCTTCTTTTTTATACTCAGATTCTCCACTTGTGAATGGGGAGGCATTGCCTCTCAGAGATGTCCAGGGGCAGTATGTAATTTTCCTAGGTTACTGAGTAAGGTTTGGAGCAGGGTCTCTGTTCTATTGTTGAAAAAGCATCCCTAGATATTGAATTGGTTACTGCCAACTCTACCTGGAGAAAGAGTTGCACAAAGATGACAAAAGCAGACAGCATTCAAATAATGGCAAAAGCAGCGGCAGCAAGAGATATGGAGACCATGATGGCAGACAACGCAAAACATCTCCAATAGGTAGTGCATCTTATCTATTTCTCTGTATAACACTTAAAGCAGGGGTCTCCAACCTTTTTAAGCACAAGATCACTATTTGAATTTAAGTGCAATCCAGGATCTACCTCAAACCCAAATATCCTTCCCCTGCCTCCTTCGTGCCCCTTCTCCGAGGCCCTGCCCTGCTCACTTCATCCTCTCTCCCTCCCCCATTCTTCCTCCCTTTCACCAGGCAGGGGCAGAGGGTTGGGGCACAAGTTCTGGTCTTGGGCTAAAGGATTTGGAGTGTGAGAGGGGCTCTGAGCTAAGCCTGGGGCAGGAGCTTGGGGTGCCGGGGGGAAGGTGTTCATGACTGGGGCAGGGGATCAGAGCAGGCTCCAGCTGAACACTGTTTACCTCCAGATCAAAATGGCAAATCCAATATGGCGGCCGTAGCTGCTGATGGGAGCCTGCTGAGGCCAAAAAGCCTCAAAAAGCCTTCTTAAAGGGCCAGCTTCTGGGAGGGCTTTTTTTTTGCCCCAGCTCTTCATGCTGGATCCAGCTGGATCTTGGCTCTTCATCTGGAACGGGTTGGCCACCCCGATATAGTTGCTACATATTTAGAAAGAGCGCATCAATGATCAGCTTTGCTGATTCTGAGTCAGCTTCAATCTCTTTGCTATTGCAGGTTCAATGAAAGCCAAGTATTAAAGCCAAACATGATCACTGCCACTGCTTCAAGAAAAAGGGATTTAATAGAGAGTTTAAGAAGGCTTAACTTCAGTATTTTTATTTATTTATATACACACATACTCTCCTTGTTTATTTTGTGTAAGCATGTCTATCTGTGTGCTTTAGGTCATAAAGCCATATATATATATATATATATATATATATATATATAGCTTTATCTAACATTACTGATTTTATCCTTATTACCGATATATTTCAGTGATAACAAAAGACACAAAAAAGTGACCAGAAATGTTCACATGGAAAACCATGCACGCAGCTTATCTGGTTTGGGGTTCTATCATAGATTCAAGAGCTTAGACTAAATTGTTAGAAAGTTTTCTAAGCCTTTCAGACAACCTCATGTCAACTTAGGGCCAACCCATAAGGAATTAGTGGTTTAGAGCTATTTTAAACTTGAAGGAAATTTGGTTTCATCTTAGATGAAATGCACTTTGAGATTTTTTGATTTGTTGAAATTCAACTCTCAAATCAAAAACGTCGCCGCTCTAGAGCCATACAAATCAGAACTGAATATAATGTTTGCAAAGACCCATTTCAAGCAAAACCCATGACATTTCACACAGCTCTGCTCAACAGGTAAGCCTCAATTATTGCTCTGTTACAATATATCAACAATGAAACAAAGATCATACCATACAAGGCCATCCATCTACTTAAAAAAACTGAACAGATGGTTCCATGCCAGAGAAACATAAGACATAAGGGTAAGATTAATACTCCTGTGCTAAAGCATTTTAGCCTTTATTTCTCTCATACAGATTTAAATCTGATAAAGGAATCATTGATTTGGATATGATAATCAGGGTATTTTATGACATTTTCCTAGTCAGAGGTTTAAAATACAAGGTTTGTAATAAACTCCAAACCCAGCTCAGGCACTGGCAGGGAAAGGGTTAATACTCTTGATAAAAAAGACCACCACTGCATTCATTCCCTAAGGACTGGCAAGGTAAGTAGAGCTTGAGAAGGTTGGTTATTAGGGTTGAGATAAATGGCCTAAAGTAAAAATTCCACAATACACTAGGAGTTATGGATTCTAGTGAGCTGGAGAGATGAAAAGGAGGTTAATGCTAGCTGGAAAAAGCTTTGGAAAATTATACAATCAAACTTTCACTATAAATTCATTTAGAAGGCCATTCGAAGGAAGCTTTTTATGACTCAATTTAAAATCCTGAATGGAAACTCCCACCCCAGTTTTCTGATTAGAGAAATAGGAAAAATGAAAACTCTCCCTCTCAAGCTCACCAAAAGAGGTTAACTTATTCAGTGGCATCAACTACCCCATTGGAAAATAAATATCTAGCATTTGTAGCCCTTTCTTAATCACACCAAAATTCAAACCTAGAACTGGGAATGAAAAATATGGGTCGGAATTAGAGGCAGGATTTTCCTCCCCTCCCCTCTCCCCCACTTACATTGAATATGCATTTGGCAAAAAATAGAGATGGGGAACACCCGCACATTTTGTGAATTTATGTTGATTTTGCCAATTTTTTGTTATGGAAAAAAATCTGCAAGAAAACAACACTTTTTGTTTTGGCATTTTCAACGTGATCTTTTTGTTTGGTTTTTGTTTGAAACAACCTTTAATTCCAAAATTTCCTTTTATTTTGTTAAAAAAATTAAAAGGGTAAAATATCAAAATCTAAAGGAAAACTTTTCATTTTTCTCAAAAATAATGTTTAAATCAAACCACTTTTTTATTTTTTATTCACTGAAAGTTTGGAAAGTTTTACATTTCAGTCCAACCTAAAACATTATTTTGACTTCTCAAAGTTGCCAAGGAAGCAATAAATAGGTTATGTGCCAAACTCTTACTCGAGATGTGTTCCCTCCACCACATTTGTGTTATTAAATATTAGATTTCAACAGTTAGAAATATCCTAACAGTTAATTAATAAAGCAGGACTAATATCTTTGGAAATGCTTACTGTAAATTATTTAAATCATAAGTGAGTTGTAGTGGAAACCTCAATACTTGTCCACACTTGACACCAATCTAAAAGAAATATATGATCTACTTCCTATATAAAAATATCTAGCAGCAAACTCAGGCTAGAGCAAGTCTTATTGGCTGTTCAATCTTCCAAAAATATTATTATCCTTAAAATCTATATGCAGCTTTTAATAACAAAAAACAAACTACTTCCCTGATTTAGGCACAAAACTATTTTTTAGGAGTTATAAATAATAAGTGAACAGACTAAATCTAACTCAAGCTATTTTTAAGGTAGTTAAAGGCGTATTAAATATCCTTTCAGCTCTGACCTCTAAACATCTTCCCTACCTTCCCTGAAAATTGCCTGGGGTGCTGTTGCAGGTCTTGAAATTTCTTTTATCTCAGACATCTAATCTTTCAAGTTCTGAAGCTTCGTAGAAATGTGTGGAGTAGAAGGGGAGAATCATATAGGATGCCACACATTTTGCAGCATTTAAACACAGCATACAGCAGCAAGCTAGAAAACAGGGCAGGCTGCAAAAAGCTCAGATAAATAACCAAATGTTGAGGTTTCACTGGTTACTAAAATGAACAAATTTGCTTAAACCAGGGAAAAAATTAATTTCCAAAAAGTCTCATTTTTCTTTAGTTCATCAAAGGATCTACTCCTATGACAAGTCAATCAGCTTCTTTGATTGATGCAATTCATTGCTTAAACCCAGAGAGAAGTAGAATTATTCCATCAGGGCAAGGTGATAACATTTTCAACTACTTCATCAAGAAACTTCACATGCCCAAAGGCACTCCAGCTTATGAACCATTTAGGATTTGTAGCTACTTTACTCTTCTGCACTTTTTCACTTATAGCTTAATCAGCAGTATAAAATCCATGATGCCAGGATGTAGATTCACCTGGGAAAATTTCCTTCAATATTTTGACAAATGCTTTATATAATTAAACTACTATTATAGCATTAAGGAAATTCAGAAGCTTGTAGTATGGTAACTTCTGAAAGATTTTTAAAAAGTTTTTTAAACTATGCAAAGGATTCTCATATGTCTCCTATTCACTTTATAATCTCTAGTGCACAGAACTAAATGCAATATTCCAGAAGTCATCTCGCCAAAGCTGTTTACGGACAATGTTTCTTCCTTGCCTCATGAGTTGAAGCCTAGGCAAAGTCACATTGACCTTTTTCATTACCACATTGCACTGCAAATTCTTTCAGTGTGGCTGCTGTACATGTTCATGTGTTCTATTGAATGTCTGTTCCAGATTTCTTCCCCCACAGGATATTTCATTTGCAATTCTATAAATCAAAGTGTGATTTTATTAGGATCTGTATACATCGCAGATCATCTACCACATGATAAAAAACCCACACTTGTGTGTGTGTCAGGAAATAAAAAACTCCACATCGTTCTCCTCACTGAGGGAGCAATACAAAGCTACTGCAGTTAATGAGATTCTTCCCCTCGACTTTGGATCAAGCCCCGAGTTTCCTTTGTGTTTCCCAAGTGAAGTTTTGTCCAGCTCATGATGGACAGTGTTTGGAGTATGCTGCATGGAGATAAAAGCCCCGTGGTATAGCAGCTGCTAGCCCAGGTCAGCTGACTTGAATTCATGGGGCTTAGACTCTGGGGCTAAAAATTGGGTTCATAGACCTTTGGGTTTAGGATGGAGCCCCAGTTCTGGGACCATCTATTCTCACAAAGTCCCAGAGCTCAGGTTCCAGTTCAAGCCCAAACATCTACACAGCAATTTCTCAGACCCACAAGCCTGAATTAGCTATTGCTGGCCTGCTGTAGGCTTCTTATCCCTTGGTAGACATACCCTTTGGCCCCCGGGCTCTGCAAAATCCTGTGATTTAGTAGAGACCTCGGTCAACTGTATGCAGACCCTTCCCTTAACAGCTACATTCCCTCTAGGTTCCCCATGATCTTCATTGCGCTCTACAAATATGGAGGGGACTATTTGGGTCCATATTTCTAGCCTCTCTTGATTACTTGTTTCTTCTCTCGTGTTCCTAAATCCTCCCAATTTATTAAGTTCATTACAATGCTCTGTAATAGAGCTGGTGGAAATTTTTCAAATGGTTCTGTCTTCAAAAGGTGACATGTCTTCCAAAATACCTGAAATTGAAAAATCTCTTTGCAATTTGTTATTTATCAAAAACAGTTCTTTTCCAGAAAACAATTTACCAAAAAGATCAATGAAAAAAGGCATAAAATATATTTTGATTTTGTGATCAGCTGTTGTTTACGCCTTCTTCCAGATCATTAACAGAGCTGTTAGATAATATAGCAATATAGGATATATTAAAGAGCAAAGTCTGGATGAGCATAGCCTCTCAGTTCTAGTGAAGGACCCTTACACCCAGAGTTACAAGACATTTTGGCAGGAATACAAGGAGATAGAGTGTGCGCGCACTGTACTGTGCCTGTCCTCACTATACCTCTTCTAAGGATCAATAAAGGATCTCAGTCGCCAGGACTGTGTCCACCAATTTTTGCCACTGTAACTTAGATGATTTTTAATGTTTTTTACATGCAGTGATTTTTCTGAAAAAACAAAATGTATAAAATATCACTATAAGCAGAATTTGTTCTAAATTGTATGCTTTTCAAAGTTTTCCATACTGAGTCACTGGATCTTTATGGTGAGACTGACACACCTATTTTAGCATCAATTCAAAATATAAATTGTGTATTTAAACCAAAATATTCAAACACCTGTGCGTACTATCCCAAGTACAATAGCAGATGTAATGTCTTCACTCTCTTTTCCAAATTGGATAACAAATCATTAGCCAAGACATTTAGAAAACCTACACCTATTATTATTAGCATGACCACCTTCCTAATTGCTTACACCCAATGTTTAATTTTTCTTCCTTGACATCATAATTTATCAATTAAGAATTGGCACAGCTGAAATCTACAAAAGCAACAGGCACTGATGGGTTCGATGCCAGACTACTGAACACAGAGGAGCAACACCAACTGTGTCAACCTTTAGCATGCATAATAAATCCTTTTAAGGACAAGCTGATTTCCTTTTCCATGGAAAATTGCCAAGGTGACTTCCCTCTGTAATGTAAGTGATGGATCAGACACAAGTTAATACTTACCTGTGTATGTCATGTTTCTCCTATTCAAAACTATTGAAAAGGTAGATTTACCACTATATTATGATTTGAAATTTAATAGATGTTTACCAGTCTGAATTTCGTCCAAGACAGTGTACCTTCATAACATTACTAAAATTTATCATCCATGTATGCATTCATGCAGATAAGTGACATCTGTGTGGGATTGTGTTTCTAGGATCTTAAGAATGCTTTAAATACATTCAACCACTCCATCCTCTGCATTCAATTACGTGCATTCAGACTATCTAATAATACTATTCAGTGGCTTCTGCTGTTTCTTGGAAACAGACTCCAAAGAACTTTTTTGAAAATATACGACAGGAGATGTGCTTATACGAAATAAGTGATACATCAGAGAGAGGCCTTTAACTATTTCTTTGTTGTGCCTTATTAATGACATACCAAGATGTGCTCATGTCAAAGGATAGAGTAATTTCTTATTCATGGAAGTCAATGTTGTTTTAACAAAATGTGTCTGCAAAGGAAATGGTTGGCTTTACCAAAAAAAAGAATTAATTGAATTTCACTGCAGCAAATCAGCATGTTTAATTTCCATCTCATCAAAAACGTAACAGTGTTATTTCCATTACTGTGCTGATCTAGGAAATGTGTCTTCTAGAGATGACCAAGACTGGTAATATTTTGGGGTTTGAAAAACTTTCTGTTTAGCAAAATCAGTGGTTCAGATCCTATGCTAGGAAGAAGGGACTTCCAGAAATAATTTCAGGTTTCACAGAGTCATCAATTTCAAGGCCAGAAAAAAAACATTGCTATCATTAGTCTAATCTCCTGTATGACACAGGCCATAGATCTTCCTCACAGTAATTCCTCCTAGCCTACATTTTTTAGAAAAGCATCCAGTCTTGATTTACAAATCAAGAGTGTTAGAGAATCCATTTGACCCATCTCTTCTCGGATACACTGAGCTGACAAAGCCAATGAAAAATCATTTCACCTAAAGCAATAACACCATATACTCTAGTCCTGTCCAATCTCAGTAATCTCAGCAGGGCTTTACCTCTTCATCACTTAAAACATGTAAGTCATATGTACTGGTGCTGGTGATTCAGATTTGGTTCTCTTTACCCTCAATCAATGCTAAATACATGCCCCATTATGATGAAGGGCTTTTTGCAGCTGACATATAGTTTTCCAAGAGACATAAATTCAAATGCTCTGACTGCTTGTGATAAATAATAAGGCTATTTTTCCAAGAGTCAGAGTGTGACTGTTTTCCATGAATTCCTGGCCAAGTTCTAGTTTAGCCAATTCTACATAGGTATGTGCCCCATTCAGTTTCAAATAGATAATTCTCCTTCAATTCCTTTCAAACTGTTGTACCCTAATAAAGGTTCCACATCCAGGACCATTCTCTGTGTTTCAGACAAGTATAGATATTGTCAAAAATTATCAAATCTTATTCACATTCATGGGGATTGTACATCTACATTATCAGAAAATCTACCCAAGAGATGTCTGTTATTCACGTAGCAAGGAATTTAGCTTTGCATAGATTCATATGGAGCCCATCATAGCTGTATCTACAAGTGGGAAGGATGTTATGGATCTATTCATCAAGAAATTTAACATCCCTCTTGAATGTACACCAACATTCAGTAACATATTCATTTCCACAGCCACTCTATGTTTAAGCAAATGATCTGGGCATAGTTTGCAGTAATATTATCTGGCCTGTTAAGCAGATGTAATATTAAGCACTGCATGAGGCTGCCAAATTGGCAATTTAGATGAGTAAATCTCGTCATGGAAATTAATTCTCTGGAAGTCTATTAATTTGTGTTAAATGCCAATGTGAATTTATTGTGTGATAGTACAAAAATACAAATAATGCGGTGGAGCGTGGGTACATGTAACTTTTCCTTCACTGGCATCCCTACCAAATCCCTCCTGGACAGAGAAAAATAAAAATAAAAAGCTGGAGCAGATACAAAAATGTACACAATTTTTCATATCATCCTTGTCCCCTCTTGCTAGTTTTGCCATAGCAACTAAGCTAACTCTTACTTACTTGGAATCATTAGCTTGATGATTTGGCTGCTGAGAAAATAAAGTTGGTATTTTAAAGAGTCTCTGATTCATTCCCAAATGGAAATCTGAAGAAGATACTTCCGTGGCCTGAGGTTAAGGTAGTCAATTCTGCTGTGGATCTTGATATATGCTGTTACTCATTACAATACAGGACTGGTCTCCGTCCAAATCCCCAGCATTTGAGAACCCTGGAAGACTTTGTGCATTCCTTCTAGTTGCTTTAGTTGGTCTGCTCAGGCAAGTGATAAAGGAGCCTGCACTATCACCCATATGGATACCTTGGGCACATACTGGAGCAAATCCTGCCTTGGAAGAATTTGTTGTAGAAACTTTGTGGTTTCACTGAACAAGAGGAAGGTCAGATTTAGGGAGTTGGGAATGAGTCTGTGCACCCACTCCATGGCAAGCATCTAAGCTCCGTAGGAACTCAACAGTGTGACGGCCTTGACAGAGGCAGAGCTAGTGGACCAACTACTATGCAAATTCTTTCTTCACAACTCAAGGAAGCAATGTGGTTGGAGTATAGCATCTATTATAGCCCCAGGGCTTCAGAATCAGAGGCAGAGTTGCTATCCTACTGCTCTGCAGGCTGGGTGGAGGTTGAAGCAGTAAAGAGATTATTGGAAGTCCCCATTTTTCTCTAGAAAGACACCCGGATCACACTTGGCTGTGGCCTTATTAAAACAAGGTTTTTCTAACCTCTACAGATAGATTCTCATATCCTTCAGAAAGCAGGCAACCCTCACAGAAATTAGATGTAATCCTCTATTTAAGCCTTTTCAATGACTGCTCCACCAGTGACAGAGAGATATTTAAAATATTTCCAGTGACGTTAGATTGTTTCAGTACCTTTGACGCCCAACCACAAGAGAGCGTTTGAGTGACCCATGTGTAAAGAAGGCTGAGTATATAACAATCCTTTTTTTTAAGGAACCACTCTCAGATGCACATGAAGCTAAGCACTATGCAAGACCTGAATATGGACTTTCTCATATACTTAGTTCTACTAATATTCAAGAGTGAAATTCTGGCTGAATTAACTAGAAAATTCTTATCAACTTTAGTGAAGCCAGGATTTTACCTTTGGGTTTAGAATTTCTTGTAGCATGAAGCGATGGACTGGCGGGTAAGAATCAATACATCTTTTTATATGATTATGTGACAGTTTGATACAGCCGGTCGGTGCTAAAGCTAAGTTAGGTTATCTCCGAAAATAAACAAGGGGTGCAAATTCATGGGGAAAACATGTAAAGAAGTAAGATCAGGGTTAGAATCCAGAGTGATTAACTATTTCACAAATTATTTTTTAATTAGAAGGTTGATCTCTTCTATAAGTGAGCCAATAATACAGACACCAGAATTATTATGGCTAAAGCACCATAAGAGCAGATTTTTGGCAGGAACATCCACAGCCACCCTCTACTATTAGAAAAACCTCTCTACTTTAGAGATTCCCAGACTACCCTACAGTTGTTTTAATGATAAAAGAGAAGTGTCCAGGTAAATCCTAGTTATTAACATTACAGATTAGTTTTAATTCTGAGATATTTCCTGTATCTAAAAATTGTAGAGAAACTCAATTAGTTTTAGGGGTGGCAGCGCCAGAAGAAGAAAGAGAGGCAATACTGTTCTTCCTTCTCTTTAGCTCACTCTCCTAGATCTACCAACTGATAGGTTTGGGTGATTTTGGCATTAGCTCCTGTGTAGTTCTCTTTATGCACCTGACTGTCATTCCTCCTCACACCCCCCGCCCCAAATATGATAAATTTGCACTAACTAGCACTCCCTAAAAACACCATTTCAGTACTCTCAACAACCTGCATCCACATGCAACCATTTTAAACCTCTAATATGAACGGAATGCTATGTGGATCAAAACTATTTCCCCTGAGAACAGTTATTCTTTGGGAGCTCAATAGAGGAGGAAACTGGCTGCTTATAAAAGGATGATTAAAGAGAAATATCAGATTAATTAAATAGTGAAACTCTGAATTTTGCTGAAAGAGGTTATGAACTCTGATCACATCAATAACATTAAGTGCAGATTTAAACCTCTTCAATAATAGTTACTCTGGATTTAGAACACAGTATTGAGGGAGGTCAGCTACATACAAACAATAAGATTATATAATTTAAATAAATAGCTTTTCCATTTCTACCATCACTGAAATAATGGCACCCAATACCAGCACTATATTTAAGCCACAAAAGGGGGTGGGGTGCGGGACAGAGAAAGCAGCATTGATACTAGCACAAAATTCTATCAACTGTGGGTTAGCTTTCAATGGATCTTCATTGCTGGATGGTCACAGCGTACGGATTCCCTGTATTTTGGGCAGTCTTGGTAACAATGCCTTATGGCAGGTGGGATTATATCTAGGTGAGAAACTAGCCACATTCAGCCTGGGATATAAGATATACACCATTGCTTAGGATTTTCACAGCTTGTTGGTTGCCATCTTCCTAATGGCAAGTTTGTTCCCATCTTGATAGGTAAAGCTGAGGCTCTAGAGAATCAGACATTTTATTCCACATGCTTGAGAAACAATTTGACTTTCAATTTAATCTCTATATCACACCCAGATACTACTGTGATGGGTTCAATATAAATTCTAATGAATATTAAATAATAAAAATATATTATCCCATTCCAGTCCTTCTCAAATTGCCACCATCTTCACTTGGAACCATTATAATTCATTACCTAGTTTTCCAAAAAATTCGCCTTAAAGACTTTGTTTTTAGCACAACTTTGCTACCTAGCTCTCTGAGATGCAGTATTTTTCTGGTACAACACAAGTATCTGTTGTTAATAAAGACCAAAGTCTACAAAGAAAAATATTCAAGTTCAGAGTTAAGGGACATTTGGAAAAGAAGGACAAAAGACACATTAGCATATTAGAGTATTATTTTATAAGCAAATCAGGATCCAGCAAAACCCATGTTGTTCCTATCACCTTTAAAATGTCCTCAAACCCCTTTACTTGTGCTATGGTTCTAGAATAATCCAATTCCTTAAGATTAACTTTAAAATCTGGATGCTTTATACCTCTGTATTTAAATAAGGGCAAACTGAGCTGCTTATTCTAACTAGCTGTTGAAAATTCTTCTTTCAGATCCTTCCTCAGTTCATGCTTTGTTTACGTTGCTTTTACTCTCAAATTGCACAGAAAGTGCTCTCGCATACAGTTATGCCTGAACTTCCTCATATATAAAATGTTGAGCGGACAAAACCTGCAACAGCTTGTGCGCAAGTTCTAACATATCAGTTAGCTTTATATTACTAATATTACAAATATTTGGCATCCAATCATCATTACAAACATTCTGTTTCCTCTATCTCAAAGCAAAATGATTCTGCAGCACCACCTAGTGAGATGACATCACTATCTGCCATGTTATTTTCCTTCTCCAATTACCACTGATTACTATTTCCAGACTTGGCTGGACCAGGAGAAACTCCGGGATCTCAAGATTTTGATTTAGAGTCTAAAAAAGAAAAATGTAATGAGAAGTTGTGTTTGACAGGAGACATAAATCAACCCTTTGGTGTAGGGATATGCTATAGGTTACACCACACATTAGGTTATTGCTGCCTGCTCTGTCCTGAAGTAGTGCTAGGATCTGGTTTGAAAGTGGAATAAAGCTATGGCTCCAATTTCTTTTACCTACACATTATGTGTTCCCGGGAGGCAACTTGAAACAGCAGTCCCAGGACTCCACTGAGTGAGACACCTTCAGCTGTGACAATCCCCTGCAAGATGGATGATAGGTCCCCTCTTAGTACTGATGGTGATATGAAAGCATTCTCTGGCACCTGTAAAATGATGAGGGAGAGGACAACCTCAACCTAGACCTTGAGGAGTACCAGAGCTAATCCTGAAGGGACAAAGAGACCCATCCAGAGCCCAAGTGGGGGCGGCATCAGTGCTGACGGGAAATGGGAGAAATCAGCATTGGTGGTACCAAATGAGAGACTCCCACCTGGTACCAGGAGAGGTACCAGTAGCAAAGAGAAGGACAGTACTGAGCTTGATGAACGGTTCTGCCACCAAGACAGTCATGGTACCAAAGGACACACCAATGCCAAACAGGCTATAACTGCTGGCGAAGGGGGTCTGCCTTAGCTCTACAGTATGAGGCTTGGATGGTGCTAACTGGGGTGCTGATGAGTCCAGTAACTCTGCAAAATGCCAGAAAGTGCCGAGGGAATGAAGAAGGATGAGATGGTAGAAGCCATGACACCATCAGACTCTTGATGTAGTGGAGGGTACAAGTCCTGGAGGCAAAACAGGTTTGTCTCACCTGGTGAACCACCTTGGTGCTGTTGCCAGTGTTGGACACCCCATGACCAAAACCTGAATTAATGCACAGGTAGCGAGTTATATGGGCCCATGGTGCCCATTCTCCACCAATATTCCTGAACGTGGGCTTGGCTCCACCAAAGTGCAATCTTATATTTTCAGAGCTTTCCCACCCATAAGATGGACTGTGACAATTGCCCAGGCCCATGTTTGGGAGAGGGGTGTCCCCACACTTCAGGGGAAACAAGGTCTGTAGCAGCCTGGGGGACTAGAGACAGGAATAACTCCCAGCAACAGTGAGCAATCCAGCCCCAGGCTGCTTCGCCCTGCCCCCAACTTCACCCCTTCCCCAAACTCTCAACCTTCCTCATCCTGCCCCTGCTCTACCTCTGTCCTGCCTCTTCCCAGTCCTGCTCTCATTCCACCCCTTCCCTCAAGTCCCTGTCCCACCTCCTTATGGCTTCGGCTCCCTCCTCCGAGCAATGGTGGGAGCTCCTGGGGCAGAATGGAGAATGTCAGGCTGGGGCAAACCAGGTGCCCTTGAGTCAATGGTACAGTCTCTTGCTGCCCACGATGCAGTATTAGGGCATGTCTAAACAGATCTGTTCCATCTCACCTGCTGCTTCAGCTACAAGTCTCTGACCACCTGAGTCCTCTTTGTTTTGCAGATAGAGCACCACACTAACGTGTTCTTCACTGAGGCGAAGCAGCTCATGTGAGAATCCCCGTTGGGGGAGTCCCCCACCCCAATATCACAAACAATGCTTGAAGCCTGGAGAAGGCATCACTCAGGTTAGCCAACTACTCTAAGAGTGAACTGATACTAAAAAATTAACCTAAGGCACCGCTAACTGCAGTGTACAAGAACATTTTTTCTCAGAACCTCAGATGAAAAAAACAAGAAACCACATGAAGTTCCAAATGGTGAGAAGGAGCTGGGGTGGCACTGCCCTTCTGCAGCCAGGGAAGGAGCTAGGGCATCAGGGCACAAGCACCTCCCACATGGGTACTACTAAGCAAAGTTCTCTGGCACCAGCACATTAGGTCCCTAAGGAAATGCAGGACTGGACCTACTCAAAGAACAAAGATTCTCTTATATGTGTGTTGTCCAATTTTGTTTGTTTGTGTTTTGAGGGGAGTGGGGAAGAATGTTCAAGCCAAATAAAGAACAATTTTAGCGATGCTCTTTACCTGCACCAATCTTGTCATCACAGGTAGTCTAGACAAAGGCTTTATTTTAACTGCGAAAAAAACCCACTGTCACTCAAGGAAAACTCCCATTTTAGCTCACAGCAGATTTACATGTGTACAGATTGCAGAATCACGCCCCAATTATTCCATTAATTTAGACAAGCAAATGATTTTATTGAAGTAAAGTATATGCTGTACAACCAAGAAAAATAATGTGAAATATTTTACTATTCCTAATACGCTGACAGTAATTCCAATGCACAAGCATTTTATACCCCGTCTAAACAGAAAGTTAGCTTTGTGTTTATAACCCAAAAAGAAATATAAGAGAAAATTATAAAGATGTGTTAGTGGTTGATAGAAAGTGTTTGCATATATTTTTAAAATGCTATATGTCAGCACACTAGTAGCAAACTGTTATATTTTGTGGGGCGGGGAATCAACTTTTCCTTCCCGTGTAATCTCATTTTAGATAGATAACCATACATCATGCTCCTCTTTCTCTGAAAGAAACCTGATTATCAAATCACCAGCTGAACCAAAGCTCATAATAGTTTGCTTTCCTTCAAATGTTACTGAACATCTGAAAACATATGGAAGCTACTTGACAAACTGGCTTCTTGTAATTCAGATAGTGGGAAATTTGATGTTTGGAAATGACCGGTTGCTGATCCAGCTATTTTATTATCTACACTGACATATCTGCTTCTTAAATGAAATTGGTATTTCTTTAATAGCTTTGGATTTTTTTTTCCCTAAAGGGGACATTTGATACTTGTGAAAGAGATGGACTAGTGGCTTTTGATATTCCTTAAAATAGGCACAGTACTATCTGGAATTGTGCAGATTAGTTTCCCTACATAATATTTCCAATATAACTTGATCCTAACCTTCTGCACAACTACAGTTCCAGTATTCTGATTTTTTTTTTTATTTTTATTTTTTTTACATTCAGAAAAGAGTTTGAGGGACTATTAGCAACTGAAAAGATTTGTGTGAAAATTGCCTTTGAGTTTGCTAGATGACTACAAAATGGAAGCAATTTCAGTGAAAATATTAAATGAAATTTTATTTAAAAGTGAATAATAATTGAAATGTGACACTTGTTTGTATTACTTTTCTTCAGATTTCAAGGTTGTTGTATGAGTATGATTAGACACAAAGATGTAAAAATGTTGAGCAGTTCTATCCTTGAATTTGAGATGATCCAAGCTCTGCCAGATTGAGTGATGGTTGTTGTCTCTTTAAATGATTATTGAGCCAGAATTTTATACATGAACAACAGAAAGTGGAAAATATGGAAGTACATCAGTTTGTATCTTTTTCCATTACAGGAAAGGAATCACACAAAGCAAAAAAATACATGTTCAGTGAGAACAAAAAATAAATGAAACAGATTCCTGACAATATGCCTTAGGGTACAATGCCATCTTGTACCCCAACATTTGGCAAGAAATTTAACCTTTTGCATTTGAGCAATAATCACTATAATATTAAAGATCAGCCTGATCATCCACTAACTTTTCATATGCAAGTAACTGCAATTAAAGGTAGCCTAGTAAAGTGGATGCTCTAGGTACCTCCAGGGTATAGAAACCCAAATTTTGCCACTTGAGATAAAAACACTCCCTTGTGAAGCATACTTGGGACCAACAAGTCTAATAAACATTCTTTGCTAGTGACTTTTGACTGAGCTTCAGGAGAAGACTATATAAGCCTTCTTTCTCTATAAATGCATCCGAAAGACAGCAATTAATCTATTCTAAATGAAATAATTTCTTATGGAACATACTGAAACATGTTACTCTGAGTTGTCATTTTTAGAAACATTTATTTTGTATCCTGATCTTAGTTCCCTTGACTACAATAGGAGTAGGACCTAGCCCTTTGATTGCAACAGTTTCACATGTCATGGAAAACATTTTGTTAGTATTCCTCTTATCAGAAGCTCCCACAAAAACTAGAATCTTCCACAGTAAACAAATGCAATGTTAGATAGTGTTCTGCAACTTGTGCATTAAAGGAAAACGCTTACCATTGGCATCATTTGGTACCTTTGCTACATTTTTCTCCCCCACAACAAATATGATTCATAGTACAAGGGTGTCCAAACTATGGCTTGCAAGGTGCATGTGGCTCTTTCACAGACACACACACACCCCTCCGCCACTTACCCTTCCTTTCTCTACCTACCATACTCAGGAGCGCTCAGGGACTTTTCCCTGAGGTGCGGTTATACACTTTTCCTGAGGTGCAGCTTAAGACACTTTCAGCAGGCACCAGTGGTCTCTGTCATAAGCCCCGTGTTGGGGGAGAGTCACAATTTAAATGTCCCCCAACAGCTTTATTCATACTCCCAAGCACACCCTCTCATTTACCCTCAGTGGCCCTTCCCTGCATCTCCCAGGTGTTACCTCTGCATGGAGGGGCAGCTACAAACCAGTGGGAACTGCCGGAAGGAATGGCTGCCTTTGCTCAGCAGGGAGAGGAAGCAGCAGCTCTCCCTGCAGGCCCCAGCTGTTTGTTGTTGTCTCTCCCTATGGCCACAGCTCCCAGCTTGCCAGCTCCAGAAGCTGCCATGCAGGGAAGGAGCCCAGTGGCACCATAAAACTGAACGGGGCCAGTAAACCCTGGCAAAAATCAAGGGAGGGGCACGCATGCAAGGGAGGGGCATGCTTGCACCATGCGTTGCCCCTGGCTTCTGCTCACAAGGAGGACTGTTTTGGGCCTTCAGCCCCATGAGAGATGCCTGCCCAGGGCTTGGGGCTTAGGCCCTGAATTCCAGCAGGTGTGCTCCTGGCTCTCAAACTTCAGAAGATTGTCATATGCCACTCAGAGGGTTAGTAAGTTTGCGTCCCTTCCCCCTGACATAACAGAGAAAAATCCAGGCCCAAATATGCCTCAAAGATTGCCAAACAGTGTGGTAAGTGATTGATCGACAAGCACAGTCTGATGTAGCACAAGAGTCATTGTATACAAGCCAGGAAGGAAGAAGGCCTGGGCTAAGTTTCAATTTACATTATGTTATCAAGGTCTCTTAAAACTCTGAGACTGAGTAAATGAAGAAAAGTGCTTTCTGCTTCTTTCATTATAGTAAGCAGGGGGTAGCACCTAATATAATTAAGATTTAGTTCTAGGTATCAATTCAGAAGCCCTATTCAGTTTCTTCTAACTCTATTAGTGAAATTCTCTTTAAGATGAACTATCCCACTGTTGCCCTAAGCACAAAGGCAAAATTTTTGTGGAGGAACTTTGAGAAAATTGAGTAAGGCATTTTTAAGCTAAATGCTTCTTGAAGTTGCATTTGGAAATGTGTTTGGATGACTGCAAATAGGGCTAATGTTATTATAGATAGCTTCCTTTATATCTCACTGAGATTTAAAAATCTGGCTTAGTGTCAAAAAAATCTTGATAAGTAGTTTTAATGAATGTGTGACAGCAGCTTTGTGTGTGTATATTGGAATATTTTTCTCAATTTTAAAAATGTATTTTAAGGCTGCCTATGTTGAAGATGGATGAGCTGAAGTCCCTCATTAAGGAGGCCTCAAAATTCTGGTCCAATAAACTTACAATATGAGCAAGTTGATGCACCCATATTCTCTAAGGGCATGGGTGGCTACATTTACCATAAATATCTATTCAATCAGATAAAGCTCAGTTGTGTGTGCAAAGAATATTTATAAAGAAACTTCACTACATCCATGCAACATGATGCTTTTTAATCTATAGACATAAGCAATGAAATCTCTCAAGGCTCAACACCATTTTATGGCATTCCTAATCCTTTACTCAGGTTGAGTAGCCTGCCTTCAGTTAAATTAACTTCCACTAAACAATTAAAATCTGGCTACCTGATAGGTCTCAAATGTAATTGGAAACAGACAAATATTATTAGGTGGCTATGTCCTTGATATTAGTCTATTTAACATTTTTATGAATGAGTTGGAAAAAACCCCAAAACACTACTGATAAAAGTTTGCAAACAGGGCCATCCTCATCCACACACAGAATACACAGCTGCGTAGGGCTCCAGAAAATGTGGGGCACCACTGGATCTTAATGTCCACCCATCTGCTTCTTCCTGGCCCTGTTCTGTGACTCTGCTTCCTCCCAAAAGGCTGTAGTTAATTTAAAAGTGACAAGCCGGCCAGTCCTATTAGCAGAATAATGAACCTGTGAACAAGCCATTCAAGTGGTAATGAAGCCATTTAACAGGCATTTGCCAACCCCAGGTACATGATGTCAGTTTCTGAATTTACTGTATTAATCTACAGAACCTTAGTTTAAAATTTGGCGTAAAATATTTCATCAGCGTGTTGCTTAAGATCATAACATTGCATCTCTAAAGCATCATCATTCCTCCCCCACTCACCCAGGCTGCCATCGGGCACAGGGGCACCAGTTTAATAGTAATGCATAGGTCTCCATAAAGCCTAAAGACGTCCCTGTTTGTAGATGAGACAAAGACTGGTAGAGATAAACAAAGACGACAGATCACTTATACAAACTGATCTGTGTTGCTGGGTGAATGCACAGTAGTGTTTTAATACAGCCAATTGTGAGGAACACAAAATGTAAGCCAAAGTTACTGGTTGGGAGACTATCCTGGTAAGCAATGACTTTGATAAGGACCTGTGTGGATAATTATCTGAACTACCAGTGCAATACTGTGGCCAAGGGGTTAATGTGATCCTTGGATGTATGAACAGGGGGAATAGTGAGTAACTGGAGAAACAACTACTGGAATATTATGCTCTGGACTGGCATCCACCATTCAGAAACAATATTTATACACCGGCGGTTCAGAGAAGTTCCACGAAAATGATTAAATGATTAGAAAACATATCTTATGTGAGGGACTTAAGTAGTTCAGTCTATGTAACTTATCAAAGAGAAAGCTAAGCACTGATTTAACTGCAGCTACAATGGGTGACAGAAATTAGATAATGGAGGACTCTTCACCATTGCAGAGAAAGAGGTAACAAAAAACAATGGTGAGAAGTTGAAACTAGACCAATTCAAATTAGAAAAAAAGGCACCAGCATTTTAAACAGTAAAGGTGATAAAACAGTGGAACAAGTTACTAGAGGGTGTGATGGGTTTCCCATCACAGGAAATCTTTATATCAAGACTGGATTTTTTTCCCTTAAACATTTGTAGTACAAACAAAGATTGCATTAGGAAAGTCCTATGGTTACACAGGTCAGAACAAAAGATCACAATGGTCCCTTCTGACTTTACAATATAAAAATCTGACCTATCTTAAATAAGACATGATTTCTAGGACTCCAGCACCTGCCTCTCAGCATGACTGACACTGTGTTAAATTCACAATCCTGGAGATATTTTCAGAGCTGTCTAGGAATTTTAATTCTATGTAAAGTTGTGCCCAAATCCCCTGGACTGCTTTGATGAGCTCCAAAAATAGTCCTCTGTTCATTTGGATACCAGCTGTTTGTTTTATCTGTATTGCCTCACCAATGTTCATAAATGTCTGGCTATGAATGGGACTGACACCACTAATTTATTTCACCAAATAACATTCAGCTGGTAGTAAATCAAGCACTATCAATAGTAAGTGAGATCCAAACCTATGACTTGTTTGTTTGTTTTTTAACCAGTGAAGTAGATCATCTCATACTTGGTGGCTCTTATTGCTTTTATGTTTTGCTCCTCAAATTTCATAAATCTCAGACTTGTAATTGCTTAAATTTTAGGCTTAGATGATATCCAGAATAGCACTGAAGCAGTTTTTTAAAGCACCACATAAAATCCTTACTGTTCTGCACTACTATAGCCTTAGAGGTATCATAAATGCAAAACTGATTCCCACTGAGCAGCTTATATGTAAAGAAACCATTCTAATAAATAAATAAAAACATAATATATTTGTGTAGCATACTTTCTCCCCTGTAATTGTATTATGTAGTTTTTGCTCCTTTTTATGACTTATCTTTAGGGCACACACACATGTTGAAGATAATTAGTTTTTGCAAACATTACCATATCTATTGTACTAAAACTTGTAGATCTGTTTTTCCACACACCCGTTTAAAATATCTAAATCGACTGGTCTGTATACTCCAGAGCAATATGGAAGTACCTCATGACACAATCTCACCAATATTGTGAATCTCTGCTCCCTCCAGTCCATAAAAAAGTCCCAAGAACAAATCTACCTTAAATACCTTAAATAGACCTTAAAGCAGTACCTTGAGATAGTGCTACTCTTTTAAAGTCTTTTCTTTCATAATAGTAATTCATTGCCTTTTTGAAACATCACCTAATTATTCAGGATTAAATCCTGCCTTGTGCCAAGCTACCACATCAGAGCAGATAGTTGGAAGGATGAAGAAGTAAGTGTGGGGAGCTGTAAATGCAGGATGAGAAAAATGGCATAGGAATATAGTTCTTCTATTTTGACTTATAGTAATGTAGGTATTAGAATCTTAAAGATGCAGAATAACTACTCAGAGGGGTGGCCATGTTAGTCTGAATCTGCAAAAGCGACTTTTTGTCAGACTTCAATCGCTTTTGCAGAATAACTACTGTTGATTTGTTCTGGCAGGTGGATTTTGTTAGTTCCAATCAGGTTAGAGAGAGATTTCTGAGTCCCCCTCAGGTAGAGGGAAATAGGGACTGAGAGAAAGGAGGTCCTTAAGGAAGTCCTAGCAACAGATAAATGTAAGGAGAAAGAATAGGCTGATGTTTTCGTTTTAATATTGTTCCTTGTGTTACCAATAAGGCACTTCTCTGAGAAGTTGTACTATATACAATACGTTTTATATCAGCTTTCAGGAGGATCCTTTTCCCTGTGTACAAGCACAAAGGATGATCTCTGCATATAGTATTCCATGTAGTTTGAAAGATCCTGGCTAATATGCTGGCCCATACACCAGATGCCCAAATAACTTGATCTTTGATTCAGGGGATAAAGCTTTGTTGTTTGTTAGGTACCATATGCACTTCTGTAAGAAGCAAACACTGACTTTGGAAGCAATTTGCTCATCGTCCAAGGAAGTGCAAACTCTAGCCAGCAAACACCCTAAACCCAAGGATGCCTCGATCAGTGTTCTTACACTGGACTGCTATGGCAGGCTTTGGTCCTTATGGACAAAAGCTTTCTGATAGAGAGGGAATTACCATAAAAATCTGTTCACAGGAAGCCCAAATGTATCAGCCATTTAGCAGGCTTTTTCTTTGGTAGGTATTGAAAAACAAACAAAAACATCAGTGTTATGAAAACAGTACCTACACTTTATGCTAATGACTTTAGATACAGGCTCATATCACCAATATGGGCCCAATTGGGTGGGGAAGTGCAGAAATCCACACACAGGCACAAGCCCAAACAAAACCCTCATTTACCTGGTACAATGATCTCATTTCCAAAGACAAATTGACAGTTTGGAGGTAGAAATGAAAATTTCTGTAAGTGTAATAGGTACACTTGCTTTTTCCTAGATGCATCCATTACATTTAAAATTTGGTTCATCTATTCTGTGTTGAACTATTTCTTTTAATTCCAGAACAGTCTCTTTAGAGATTCAATTTCTGGTAAGCCAAGTAAAATTCATCATGGCAGAATTCGATCCCTCATATTTCCTCCCTTTCCCATTTTCTTTGGCAATTCCACTGTCTCTCTATACTCAGAGGTTCAATTGCTCTCTTTCTTACTCTCCCCACATTGCTGCTGTCACCAAATAAGTATAATTATAACACATTCTTCAGCACCCTTTTGATCTGATTCCCCTCCATAGACTGACTTTCTTCTCCCTTTATGAAATGAGAACTTAACCAGGGAAAAGTTGAGTTCATGGGAAAGAACAATGTACTGCCACCAACACATGCTTCCTGATCATTTGATTCTGTTAATTCAACCCTATTTTTCAAAAATCATTCCCTTCTAAAAGCTGTTTGCGAACCCAGTTGACTTCCCAGTGAAACACATCCAATCACAACAATTCATCATTACAGTTGGCACCCAGGTTAACAGTTTCAGCAGAGATGGAAGGGATCAAATGGGTCCAATGTTCTCTTTAGGCAGGGACTGAGGCATATTGGCACAAGATGAGGTCCACTGTGCTGCAGATTTCCATATGGCACATGCTCTTTGCATAAACATGGGGCTTCTGACTCTATGGCAGTCTTTTAGAGGAGTTTTATCCGCATTTACATTTAATTCAAGTGATAAACCACAGTCCGCTGTATTGCCCTGTGCTATTCACATTATTTTATAAACATTCAATTCCTGATCAGAACCCTGACTTACAAATGAACTCATCTTCATGCAAGCTGCATCTCAGACCTTCTTGGTAATATACAGTATTGGGAAAATAATTGCTGTTTAAATGACATTCTATTCCAGAAATTGAAATAAATGACAACAATAAAATGTCAATTAAACACTGATTACACGGAGATTATAGGAGGTGTTGTATAATTGACTTACAGAATGATCAGAAATTGAGAGTCACGGTGGCAACAAGAATCAAAGTTCTACCTACAATATCTACATGTAATCTAAAACATTTCACATGGAGAAATAGGAGTGACTGAGAAAAGAACAGGTCAGTCATATCAAAATTCAATCACTAAAAATCAGCTAAAGAATCAGATTTCTCCACAAAAAGTACCACCACTGGGTACCTCCAAGCTTCCAAGTGGAGATGCTTCTCCTTTATCTTCATTAAACCCCTTTATCTGCAGTAACAACTCATGCTCAAAGACCCAGGTAGGAATTTGATGACAATGGGGAACCTTACTCTGTTTCCTTTGTGAACTGTTTTATTAAAGTGGAATCAGAATCACTCAACCCCTGATTCTGCTTTATTATTTACTTATTAATTTATTTAGACATACTATTCAATGAAGATGTAAGATTTTTTTTAAAGCTAATCAGAGAAGAAAGATGAAAAATCAGCAAAGGGAGGCATTAAACAATAGGAGGAGGATAGGGGAGAATAGAGTAGGTTGTGAGAGAGAAAGGCTAAAAGAAAATACCGATTTAGGATAAATGTTATTTTATTCTAAATGGCATTGATTGTAATAAGCTTTAAAGGAATTTGTGGGTGGATTTTTTAAAAGACTAAAATCCTTGGCTTAACCCTTGTCCCAATGCTAACAATGACACCATCTATGTGTGACAACATGTCCAGTTATTTCATGTATGGCAGATGAACTCATGACTGAATAACTGGATGTAATCCAATATTTTCATGGGACATGAAAACAAGGTTTTCCACAATTGAAAAAACTGCAGCGTTCTTTCGATTTACTTTCGAAAGAATGAGGCAGCAGTCTAGATGCAGGGGAAGTTTTTTCAAAAAAAGGCCAGTTTTTTCAACAAAAACCCTGTAGTCTAGACACACCCCTATTTTTCAGAGTTGAAGACTAATATTACCCATGGCCATTTTACCCAGAAAGTAAAAGCTGGGGAAACTTCTCAAAATTAGCTTGATTACTCTTATACAGGAGGCCCCCGAGATGTGACTGCCCGAGTTCTGACCCCCCCACACTTACAACCATTTCTGTAAGTTCAGAAGGGACCAGAAACCCCCTGACTTACATCCTCGCCTGCATTTACGAGAGCGCATAGTGCCTACTGTAAATGCGGTTCAAGTTACGATGCCCCCAACTTGTGACGCTTCCTCCGGAACCAATCACATTGCAAGTTGGGGGCCTCCTGTATGTTTATATTCTGGGAGGTTAACCAAAGCTTGCAGTATGTCACAACAGATATTTGAAGCAGGGTCTTTCCAGACTGTGACTTTTACCAGACTTTTAAAAACTAGGCTGCATTGATTTGATTGGGACATGTTGTTGGGTTCAAGACATGTCTCACCTGATTCATCTAAAACCCAGGAAGGCAATATCATAAAACAGCCTGAATGAAGGGCCAGTCACTCAGAGAAGGGAAAGTCAATAAGTCTTTGTCCTTCAGACTAACATGTCAAACTATTCAATTAGTTCCAAGTTATAGATTTCATTGACTTTGGTGAATTTTTTTTCTTGGGGTTGGTAACCAAGTGCAGAGACATCTATTTAGATTCCTTATTAGGATTCATATGAATTGATTGTGTGCCTAATGCCAATCTGATCTTACTGCTAATTATTTTGATCATGTTTTTCTTTGTATTGTGTTATGTTAGCGTACTAGGCTCCTCTACAAATTAAAACCTTGATTTTCACCAAGAAATAGACTGATACAAGCTATCATGGAGTGGTCCCTGAAAATGGGAGTGTTACAATTGGATAGAAACACCCAGTTGAAAGTTTTCTTTCTTTTTGAGGAACATGAAAGGAATCAGTTTAGTCCCATGTCTTCTCCATTAGCTCAAAGAGCAGAGAGAGAGGAAGCACCTTAGGAAAGAGGAGCTGTGAACAGATTAAGGCTGGGTGGAAGATTCCATTTCAAAATGTTATGTTAAATCCAGATCCCAGAGAGGATTGTTATTGGATTTGTGAAAACCTTGTTGTGTTTATTGAGGAACCAAGAGGGGAAACAGACAGGGCACAGCAAAGCCACACCTGGCCACAAAAGGGTGGATTGCCTCTCATGTGCCCTGTTACAATTACTCAGGTATCCTGTAAACGTCGCTGGTTAAAACAACTTCAAGTCTGCTTTGAACCCAGTGGATCTAAGCACTGTATGACAAAGAAAAATAGTACTATTATTTCAGAGGGTCTGGAACACATTTTTTCTGTAATTATGATTTAGATAAACAGTATAGACAACATGTGCACACCAAGTAACATATAGCATTCATAAGCCAAAAGATATAATATTGGGGATGAACTCTCTTATGATCAACTTGCTTCTTTTTTGCTATATACAATTGACTTTGTGGTATGTAAAATTTGGTTCTGTTGTATAATATTCTTTCATAACTAAGCCATAGTCTGCTTTGGATGTATTCATGAAACCCCCATGACCTGAAAGAGTGTATCATGCAAATTGATTGCAGTACGGTCTTATGGTTAAAAAGCAGACTTAATTCTATTCCTTTCTCTGCCACATGCTTCCTGTGTGACATTGGGCAACTTACGGGCAATCATTCTGTGTTCTATTTCTCCATCTGTAAGATGAATATAATATGATCCTGCCTCACAAGACTCCTTCGCAGGAATCTTGTGATAAAGTCATTAATTAAACAAGATGTTAAGATGCTGCAGTAATGACTGCCATAAAAAGAATATAAACAAAAATTGAAATCAGTGGGCATTTTGCCACTGAATTAAATGATGCAAGCAAGGGCCCTAAATGGCTTTAAAAATGTGAAGTATTCTCTCTCCTTTTCTGAGGCTGAACTTTATGAATTCTGTAGTTAGCAGGGTAACAGCAGATATATCGACTGTAAATCATTTTCTAAGTTAGGAATGTTAGTTTACAAGAATGAGGATCCACTTACTGTGAAACAGAAGGACAGAAATCCTTTCATAGCATAATTAAATTCTTATTGAAATGCACAGCCTACACTGATGAAAGCCAGCATTGCTATGGGGGAAACCCTTCCAAATTAGATATTTTATTGCAGTGGCTTATCTTTTCCCCTTTCTCCCAGTGAAATATTGAAAATAAAATTAATTGAACACTGTAAATCTGAGTGTCAGTCTGTGAGGAAAAATATGATGGCATTGGAAATGCTCATCTGAAATTAACAAGTATAAAAAAGGTCTAGGATTTTAAAAACTGCTGCAAGCTCTTGTGATTATTAAAATTCAGGAGATGTTAAGTTAGAACATTTCAAAACAGTCTTTCTACAAGTATATTTATCCTTGTTCCTAAAGATGAGATTCTCTCACACTGAGGCTATGTCTACTCTACAGAGGATGATTGAAACTGCCACTGTCAATCTTCCAGGGTTTGAATTACTGGTCTAGTTAAGACAACCAATTTGAAGTGAGAGGGACACTCCGGTCGATGATGGTAACCCTGCTTTCACAAGAAGTAAGGGAAGTTGAGGGGAGAATGTTCTTCCTTTGACATCCTACAGCGTAGACAGCGCCAAAAGCCAAGTTAAGCTACTTTCGACTTCAAATACACAATTAACGTAGCCGAAGTTGCGTATCTTAATTTGACTTTGTCCCGTAGTGTATACCTTGAGCGCATATGGGTAAACTCATAAGAATCCCACTGTCGCATCGATCATCTCTGTCATTCATTATCATCTTACTCACTCAAGAAGTACTGTAGCGTCTTGCACATTTTTTATTCTAAAGTTACACGTTTATTTAAAAGCTATTAATCTGATTATTAATCTTGGTGACTCCTAACTAGGTCAGAAACAATATTTTTAACACATCAGCCTCTTTAAGAAGAGCCTTGAAAAGAAAGAAGTGAGCCATCAAGAAGAAAGAATGATCTTGTGGTTACAGGACAAGTCCTGGACTTCAGACCTCTGGACTCAATCCCAAACTCTGTCATAGACCTTTTCTGTGGTTTGGGGCAAGTTACCTCATCTGTGTAGCTCCAGGTCTGGGAAGCTCATGTGTGCAAGTTTAAGCATATGTTTAAATGCTGATTCTGAACAGGGATGTTCTCCCGAATCAGGGCTTTCGTACCTCACATTTCCATCTGTAAAATGAAAACAATAATAGTCAGAGGGCTGAAGAACAGATATATCTTGTTAATTTAGGGCCGGATTGTCTCATTAGAGAGTCTGTGGAACCATTCATACAGCAAACTACAGCCAAATGGGAACGAGGGTGGCACAATCTTATCCAGACTTTGTAAGTGTCTCATGAAAAGAATTGTCTTTTACTGGGTGTATATTCTGTGTCCATCACTGTGAGGTTTTCCTCGCCACTGGGCCTCAAGACATTACAGGAATGTCAACACTTTTTTGAGAAATGCTAGATATAAATTTTCAGATACAGACTCAAATATTTTATGTGAGCTGCTGTCAATAGTATAAAACACTTTCCCACATCCTATTGTGCGATAGCATTCAGATACATGGCGCAGAGCACAGCTCTGTTTGATACCCTTTTGAAGATATCTTCATCCTGACCTTTATTCTCTTGTGGTCAAATTCTTAATACCTGATACAACAAAGGCTGAATTCAGCACAGCTCCTAAGTATGTACTTACATCCATTCCTATTCAGCAAAGCACTTAAGTATGGGTTTAAATGCTGCTGAAGTCAAGTCTTGTCTACACTGGCATGTTTCATCGCCAAAAACTGCCTTTTGTCAACAAAAACCTCCAAGTGTCCACATTATGAGGCAAATATTGGAACATATAGCCATTTTTGGTGACAAAAATCTTCCAGCCCCACCAGGGGTTTTGTCTCTGTGGTGGGGACAATCATGCAATGTGTACTAGGTAGGCTTTTTCTGTTGAGTTTATTGGATTCCAGCATGTATTCCAAAATGTCCAGTTTAGCCACTCTGGACATCACCTTGAACTCTGCTGCCCTTCAGCCATGTAATGTTTTCAGGTAAAGAGATTCTCCCTTCCCACCTGCAAACCCCAGGAACTTTAAATCCATTTCCTGTGTCTTTGGCACCAAGGGTGCCATTTGGGAGGATAGGAGGTGCAGCAGCTGTGTGCTCTGGGATATGGCTTACTCTTCATCCCGTTTCCCAGAAGGGAGTGAGGGAAAATTGCTTGTATTCCATGGAAGGGAGCTCACCAGCCAGGTGAGAGGCATGCACAGAATGCAGGCAATTTCCCCTCACTCCCTTAGCATCCGGGGAACAGGATGAAAAGCAAGCCACATCCCAGAGGGCATGGCAGCTCCCCCCCACCTTCCCAAAAGGGTGCTCTTGTACTGGTGCATTGTGTGGTGGTCCTCAAGGCATCTTCTCTAGGAAATAGGGGTGGTGGCTATTGGTCCAAAGGCACTTCTGCTTAGATCCAAAAGCTCTGCATTGCTCCAAGCAGAGTGTGGAGTGAAGAATCAGTGCAATCAGAGCTGTGAGTGACCCGTAGTGACTGGGACATGTCAGTCACATTTCTTAAGCCCTGAAGCAGTGAGAAGGAGTTTGAGCAAGAAACCCCACAATGCAGAGCCAAGATCAAGGAACTCCAGCAGGCATACCAGAAGGCAAAGGAGGCAAACAGCTAGTCTGGTGCTGTTCCCAAAACATGCCAGTTTTATAAAGAACTGGATGGAATCCTGGGGGGGAGACCTCACAACCAAACCCTGGGACACTGTGGATAGCTCTCAGAGAAAAAAGTCAGAAACATTTGTCCTGAATACACAGACAAGTTGATGAAGAGATTGAAAAGGGCCAGGTGGTGAAGGTCAATCCAGTGGCAACCTGAGCGTCTGGCAGCAAGGAATTGTTCTCAAGTAACCATGCTTGTGTGGACGCTCAGCAAGTCATCGGTGAAGAGATGCCGCATGTTGAAGCAATGGAAGAGACACGGGGTATGTTGCTGTGCAGACAGGCAGGGTTGGGGCCTGAGTATGCGGCAGCCATGCAGGGCAGTATGGAGGTGGTGAGTTGCTGTGCCCGGAGATGGGAGTTGATCGGGTGGTACCCGTGCGGGGGAAATATGGTGGCTCTCTGCATTTTGGATCTTCCAAAGCCTCTTCACAGCCAGGGGGATTTCCCTTTCTAATGTACACATGTGTCTTCATTACTAGTACCATTACAAGCCAGAACCTAAAACCAAACAAAAAACAGGTAGCTCTTGTTTGCAAAAATAAAAAGATTATCTTGCCATGCAAAATGAAAACAGGGATCAAAAGGGTGAAACTGATACAGGTGAAGGTTTACCTTTACTGTCTTAAGAGTGAATCATGTAGTGGCATGGAGGGAGTATCTTGACTACTAAATGGAAAGAGTACACTAGTAGCTAGCAGACCGTGTCAACATAGGCTCAATCAAACACCAATGGCTTCACAATGTGTTTTTCTGGCATGTCGTCAGCCATCATGCCTACACACATTGCACATTTTCATTTCAGCTAAGTGACACTTCGTGTCCCATGCATGTTTTTTCCAGAAGTGGGAAGAAAAGTTGCAAAGGTGACCACTGGTGATTGTGAGAAGGGCATTTAAGAAAAAGAGAGAAGAAAAATCAAGGACAAAGTGCAGGAAAAACTGGGAATGGTCTGTTTTGTAGAAATATCCTTGAACTGCATTTTAAAAACAGAGAAACTAGATAGACAGAATTTGTTGTTTACAGATTGCTTTACAAATTCTAAATGGCAATGGGTAAATGAGCTATCAACTCATTTGACATTGCTAAGGTTAAACCAAATGCCATTTCTCAGGATGATGTAAACAATAATGTCTCTTATGTTTTACTGTTGATCTTTAGCTTAATGTTCCTGTCCTAGAGAAAAATACTCCTAACATGCAATAAAACAAGACAGAGTGGAAACAAACTGGGGGAGGATCAATATTAATACACCAATTTCCATATTTTTCAGGTGGGATATAAAATAAACAAACTTGTTCTCATTATCAATGCTTAATTGAAGCATTGACCATAATTTTAAGAGCTTAGAAAATCGAGGTTAATTGGAAACAAATACCCAGTGTGAAGCATCATTATTCACTTTATGTTCAACTTGCTAACAATTTTGTTTAAAATGTCGTTTGTTCTACTATAATCTTACACATTTATTAAATTATTTCCCTGGAGAGACCTGAAATTAAGATCCTGATAAACTAGGTTGACTAACTCCATGGGCTTCCAACTACTGTCTTGTTGTATGTATATTTCTTGTTGACATAGCTTCCTATTTTTTTTTTAATATTTATAAGAAGCATCACAATAGTAACCTTCCCACATAAATATTTTGATCATTATAAAAAAGAGAAGACAGCATTTGTTTTTCATTCGTAATTATTGTATCAGTTGACTTACTTTTCAAGTTGTTACTTATCAAGGCCAGACTTTTAATTAAAGTCCTCATTAGGAGACAGATTAAGTACAAAAGCATGGATTTTATCCTTGCATATTATCATACAATTCCTTTAGCACATTACATCTGTGAGCCTTACCTTAGTCTACAAGATTGCATGACTCAACAGTTTAAGAGTGCCAGCTACTAGAGTGGATAGGAATTTTTAATGAACTGTTTTTTCCATCAGAAACCAAAAAAAACAAACAAAAAACGAGTTCATAGGAATGCACTGAGTTTGACGAAAAACATTTCTCAAATGAATTTCTGTTCAAAACCAAAGAAAAACAGACCCGGAAATATCCTAGTGGTGAGGGTACCCAACTGACTTCATGTCTCGGCTTGCCTGATTTAGAGCCTACCCACCAGGTTATTGACTATTCTGGAGTGGGGGAGGGATGAGTGATCTTGTCTCCTGCATCTAGTTTTACTTTGTCAGCTCTCGGTTTCATCCCAATGCAAAACAGGCACACACAAAAAATTGAAACTCTCAGAAATATTCTTGGGATGGGAAAACCATTTCTCACCCAGTTCTACCAGTTCCTGTTAATCACAATCAGAGACTAAGATTTTCACAAGTGACTGATGATTTTGAGAGTCTCTCAATTTGTTTCCAAACTGGAGATAATACATATGACCTGATTTTCAGAAAGTGTTGAAAATAAGGCCCCTTTAAGGTGTTTCACTTTGGACATCCCAAATTATTGGCAGGTTGTATGATACTAGCTCAGGGGAGGTGGCTAAGACCTATTACCAATAATCCTTATTCATCTCTAATATATGTAGCTAATGAAAATCAATGGTCCAGGATCTGATCTCATCTGCAATTAAATAAATACAAAGTAGCTTCTTTGAATGCTTTATAACTCACATCAGAATTGGGCCTATTTTGAAATACAAATGGCCTTTTTTGCCAATCTGTCTGAACGTAAGGATATCTACTAGAGTGTTGAATAGAATTATTCACTACAGGGGTTATTTTATCAGATCATTTTGCTTTGCATTCCCTCTGTTTTCAGCATCTATTATCTAAGCTGTTAATGAACCCTTCCTAAAGCAGCATTCCCTAGCTAGAACAGTGATCTTCTGTTGTTATTAAAAAGCACCTGTTTGAATGCCCTTAACTACTTCTGTTTATCTACCAGCAGTATAGCACAGATAGGAGCACTAAGTTTTCCCATAATTCCCCCCTCAATCTTTAAAGCGGAACTGGATAATTAATGCAACAGAGGCCACATTCAACCCACCAGATAATTTTGTGCACCCCACCACAGCCAATTGACACCAGGGCCAGGAAGGTGGGGAGGCCCATCAACCTACATTTCATGTGATATTGTGGCAAGAGACAACGGGCCAGAACAGGGAGCACAGCCCCATGAAATGGGAATAACCACTGCAAAGTGAATGTGGGACAGACCCACTCACCCATCTTCCCCCACATCACAAAATTAGTCCACCAAAGGGTGTTACAGGTTGAACCTCTCTAGTCCTGCACATTCTGGTCTAGAAACATGCATGGTCCAGCATGATGCCCACTTATCATGGGTGTGGCCATGTTTCCCGGAGTCCCATACGGTGTGTTTACTGCTACCAGTCTTGGCTCTCAGTGTTCTGTGCTATTAGTTAGAATATATTTAGGGATAAATTAGAGCTAAGAGCCCAATAAGCAGCAGAAGTGTTGGTAATGTTGCTAGACAACATTGACTTCCTGTGGTTCAGCAAACTCTCATCTTTGGCATGCATCAGGTCCCAAGTGTGCCAGATTAGAGAGGTTAGACCTGTAGTGGATTTCGCAGATATCTACTTTCTTACAGTTACCTACCCCTGTCTTAAAGAATTCTGGAGCCTCCTCAATATTAGTAAACTTAAGGTGAGGATACAGAATGATAGCCTTAGGCTATTTCCTAAGCCATTTCATCACAAGTGATTCTAGAACTGCTATTAAGAAAGGGATAAGGGTCTAGGTCTGTGAAAGAAACAACTTTTGAGAAGAGTCAGAAATATTTCATAAAAATGGAAGGACTCTAATACAAGAAAGACACATGGGCCAGAAAGTCAGAACAGCAGAATAAACTTAGAGTTTGTAAGTGAGATCTCATACTAGAAAATCCTCTCTCATCCAGAATAACTTTCAAAAGGTTTTCCTTAAAACCACTGTAGTGAACAGGTCATGTCACAGCTGAAGATTACATTCAGGAAACTGCTGCTTTCTACATCTCTTAATTATGATTTACTGCTTTTCTCTGGGAAGGAATAAAGAAAAGGAAGTTTACTGGAAATGGTGCTACAGGCAGCCATCAGGGAGAAAAGTCTTTGTTTTATCTTTTCTGATTTTTAAAGAGAAATTACATTTACAACTGACACTTGTTTAACAGGTCCTGCCAACTGTCTCAATAGCTAAAGAACAGAACTCGATGCAAAAGGATAGAAGGGATAGAATTCAGTACATGATTGAAGCAGTTTCCCTGATGATATTGTGGATGTAGTTTTAGAGAACAAAGAAAAAGGGAAATCAGGAGGCTAGATGAGACCATCATATGAGCAGAAAGATAATTATAATGTAGAGCTCAGTAGCACCCAGTAGCAAGCCAAATCCTGCTCTTTTCAACTCCCTAAGAGATTTTATTTTTCTTTAAGAAATATTTAATTCTCCTGTATCATTTAAAGAACCTTCACTCTAGACAAAGCTGTGTTTTCTTTTGAGCCATTTCTATATCTGTGGAGAGGAGAAAATTGTGCACCTTTCTTTCAAATTCCACAGGAATACCTCCACAAAACCTCTTTGCATCAGTATGTGTATAGAGAAGGAGGGAACATACAGGAATGAGGAAGAAAGATAGCAACTGCCATGTGACACAGCCTGATTCCCCCATTTCCAAGCAGGAACCTGCAAAGGAATTACTGCAGGTCAATTTGTGTTAATTCCTCTCTAAGTCTCAACCCTTTTCAGGGCATTCCTTCATTGCTTGTAGCAGAAAAAGTATGATGCCATCAGGGAATGTGGATGTTGGGAGATCTTCATAGTGGCCAGCCCTTATCAAAGGATAGAAACATATGCATAGGGATGAGGCCTCCTCTGTCATGTAGGGTTTGCAGGTCTAGCCCTGTATATCTATCAGCCTTTTTCCAATGGAGGAAAGTATCTTTAGGAAGCTAGTTTCATGCAGGGCTGGATTAAAGCATAAAAACACTAGAAAGCTATTTCTAGGGCTATGTCTAAACTACATCCCTCTTTCGAAAGAGGGATATAAATTAGGCAGATTGAAAGTGCAAATGAAGCAGGGATTTAAATATCCTGTACTTCATTTGTATAATCGCATCACAGCATTTTTTGGAAAAAGGGTATTTCGAAAGTGAAACTGTCGTATAGACGCGGTTCTTTCTTAAAAAAACCCTTTTTCGAAAGATCCGGTACTCCTCAAAAAATGACCAGTATAGGATCTTTCAAGAAAGGGTTTTTTTCCCCGAAAGAACCGTGTCTAGATGGCGGTTTTACTTTGAAATACCCTCTCTTGAAAGAACGCTGTCACGTGATTATACAAACAATCTGCCTAATTTACATCCCTCTTTGGAAAGAGGGATGTAGTTTAGACATGCCCTAGGTTTCCAGACCCTGATATCATGCAACAAGCACTTCAGCTATCTTTGTAATAAAAATATCTTCTAGATTCCAAATGTGACCCAAGATTAATTGGAGCAGGGATTTCTGCCTGAGCACGCAGGTAGCCTGAGACAATAGTTCTAAGGGATCCAACCAGTGTGTTGGGATCCCCGAGTGCCTCTTCTACTTGATTCCCCAAAACTTAGTTCAGTTCCAGAATTTGTCATTCAAGTACCTAGATGGAGCTACTATAAGGTGGGTGTATAGCTGGTTGGATAACCACTCCCAGATATTGGTTATCAATGGCTCACAGTCATGCTGGACAGCATAGTAAGAGGGGTTCCTCAGGGATCAGTTTTGGTGCCGGTTCTGTTCAGTATCTTCATCAGTAATTTAGATAATGGAGAGTACACTTATAAAGTTGAGGATGATACCAGGCTAGGAGGGGTTGCAAGTGATTTGGAGGATAGGATTAGTATTAAAAATTATCTACAGAAACTGGAGAAATCATCTGAGGTAAATAGGATTAAATTCAATAAGGACAAATGCAAAGTTCTCCACTTAGCAAGGAACAATCAATTGCAACATACAAAAGGGAGTATCTAGGAAGGAGTATTGCGGAAAGGGATCTAGGGGTCACAGTGGACTACAAGTTAAATATTAGTCAACAATGTGATAGTTGCAAAAAAAGCAAACTTCATCCTGGATGTATTAACTGGAGTGTTGTAAGCAAGACATGAAAAGCAATTTTTCCTCTCTATTCTGAGGTGATCTGCAATATTGTGTCCAGTTTTGAGTGCCACACTTCAGGAAAGATGTGGACAAATTGGAGAAAGTCCAGAGAAGAGCAACAAAAATGACTAAAGATCTGAGACTGAAACAATTGGGGTTTTAGTTTGGAAAAGAGAAGACTAAGAGGAGTCACAATAACAGCTTTCAGCTATCTAAAAGTTTGTTACAAGGAGAAGGGAGAAAAAAATATTCTCTTTAACTTCTAATGATAGGGTAAAAAGAAATGGGCTTAAATTGCAGCAAGGGAGGTTTAGGTTGGACATTAGGAAAACATGCCTGATGGTCCGGGTGATCAAGCACTGGAATAAATTGCCTAGGGAGGCTGTGTAATGTCCATGATTGGCGATTTTTAGGAGCAGATACCTGTCAGAGATTATCTAGATGGTGCTTGGTCCTGTCAGAACAGCAAAGCCCCTTGTATACATCTTTCCTAACACCCACATTCCTTCCTAAGTAATCACTGTATCACAGCCTTCATGCTGGGCTTCATAACTTTTCAGGAACCAATCCCCGTAAAGCATGCACTATGTACCGTTCATGGAAAAATCTGATCTCTACATTCCAGGTTTGCCTTGTCTATTATCCCTAGTACCAGGGTGTTCCTGCTTATCCTAGTTGACAACACCCTAATGTGTTATGCCCTTGTTTACAACTTTCCAGTCACCTTCCAAAACACTACTACTCATTGAAAAATCAGGTCTTCCTTATGTCATGATACTCATATCATGATAGATTTATACAGTGTTCCCAACTGTGGGAGGCAAATTGGCACAGGCTAGGGATGCAGGTGCAGGGGGAAAACCACTGACCTGACCAATTTCTAGATGTAGTAATGTTTTAAATCAGTATGGCTGCTGACAATGTGCTCTGGAACAGCACTCCAGTCACAATGCTACTGACATCTGACTGGAGCGCCCCCTCTTCTCAATGGAGGGGCAACCAGGCCAAATTTCAGTGCCCTGGGGCATAGGGTGATAACATCACTGAATTGTGGGCCAGTTGTCCCTCTGTCCAGAAAGAGCAGCAGCCTGGCCAAATGGCATTGTAACCTAGCATATGTGGAGTCTGTTCCAGTACAGCAATGGCACAGGAGAGACTGCCAAGGGGTGGACTCCTAGTGGTACCAGTTCACGTGTATGTAGGTGAGAGAGGGGAGACTCAGGATTCCTGAAGGAGGTGCTTTAAAGGGTGGACCAGAGCAGAGTTGCTCTTGGTGTGGGGAAAGGGACTTTGCCCCACCCCCCAAAAAATATCTGAACCGGCACAATTGACACCTACAAGGAATGTTGTGTCATTCAAGGCCCATTGCTCTGCGGGATCCTTGCCCAAACCCACTGCAGCAGACGGCTGTTTGTGACAGGAGGAAAATGCAGTTGACCCAGTCCCTTCCCCCCGGCCCCCAACTCACATACACCCCTAGGACTAGTAAGTGTGAAGAACCTCCACTGCCATGCATGGGGAGAAGAGCACCTCAACCTGCTGCCTCATTACTGTCACTCCAAGTGGGGCCACCATACAGCCCCTGACGTGATGTGCCGAAGGCCCTAGATGGAGTGTTTATCTCTTAATGTCTTATGGGATTTTCCTTAGCAGGGAGAACATTTAATCTTGTATCGTTATATCATAGTAAGAGTTATTTTAATGTTTTGTTAAACAGTATACTTTATAATTGCTATGCAATGACATTTTATTTTGATGCAAAAAGCTTAGGGAAAGTGAAAGTGTTTAATTGAGTGTGAAACTGTTCATATGCACTAATGTGTTTTAGGGCAAGTTTAGTATGATGATTATTCTGATTTGAATGAACTGAAGTAGAAAAGAGCAGTGGAGGTTTAAGATTCATCCAGAAACTTGTGCTGACCGCTAAAAATTAAAGTTACATTTGCTTACACTGAATGGAATCATTTGTTAAAAGACTTTGGGGGGAAAGGAGAGGGCAGGTGGAAATTTTTGACTCAATTATTAGTTAAGATTGTAGATGGCCTGAAACTGGATCAGATACAAATCCTCTGAACTTTAGATACATTTAGAACCAAATCAGAGTATGAATGTAAATAGAGGGGTTAATCTTTATAACTGGCTAAACTGGAACCCTACAGAATCTAAACACCCCCACACATCAGATAGTGAAAAATAAATACCACTTGTAATTAACAATGTTACACCAGTATAAACCAGAGTAAGTGAGCAGAGGATCAGGATCACTGTATCTACACAGCACAGGAACAGGCAATCAGGAAACAAAATATGGTAAAAAATAAGGATCAGATCTTATTTCCATTAAAGTTGATGGACAGGCTCCCTTCACCTTTAATGGGAATTGCATCCTTGCCTACAAAGCATAATTTGGAGAGAGCTTTCTTTTAAGAGATTTGTATCTTCTGTATATTGTTTTCTGAGATCCAAAGCCTCCAAGCCCAATCAGACACCTGAAGCAGGGGAAAGCAGTATCAGACTTCAGACCAATGGAGTGGGCCTTTCTGATACATGGTTGATCACCCTGATAGTAAATGACTTGGTTTGCTACCTAAATTCAAACATAAAAGCAAACATGAGGCACCTAAAAAATTAGGTTATAGATCTTAACCACAACCAAGGGCACAACTTTAAGGCCCCAATGTTCTATTCGGCCCTTAATATATTAAGGCAGCTAAAAATAATGCCTACTTCAGCAGTGGGTTTTTATGAGGAGTGCATTTGTTCTCCAGAGGCCATTAACATAATGGAGCCAGAACATGACAGAATGCTATTCCAGTAGCTATACACAGAAACAAAATGACATCTTTCCTGCAGCTGCATGGAAGTCACTGATCTGTAGAACAAAACAACATTCCCCACACAGCTGGAACTCACACACACCATGTGGGTAAGGTCACACTGGAGGGACAAATCGGGACAACATGGCTCTAGAAACTGGAGTGACACAAAAGTTACCTTCCCCACTTCCTGACCCAAGCTTTATCTGTTTTCAGATGTTGAGTGCAGTTAATATTTGCTCAGTCAGTTCTTCAATTTGATACCAGTCACCATCGCATTTCTTTAGAGGAGTGGTTCTCAAGCTTTTTGGTCTGAGGCCCACCCCGCTCAACACAAACCTTTCTGCAGATCACCAGTCAACCACTCATTGTGACAATTCATTTGCTTATCTCTAAGTACCTTAAATACTTAATTATTCATGTTAGGCTACTGGAACATAGAAATGTATATATGTAGCTATAACATAAGGGAGCATATATAACTGGCAAGAAAGGAAATAATATTAATAAAAATCATTAAATAGATTAAGCACTTTAACTTTATCATGCTAATTTACCAAACTTCATCTACTATATATTCTGAAGTGTTTATGGATTTGTTTGTGTAAAATAAAGTCATACTTTGGGATTACCTACAGATACCAAATTTTGTATAAACAATCCTGTCATTTAAATTAGCTGAATTTACTGCTTTTTACACCAGAATATGCTGAGTGAAAGGTTTAAATAATTATTTTTGGTTGTCATCAGAAAAATGTCATGACTATTATGATTATAGTTCATAACTATATTTGCTAACAAAATTAAAATCAAGTTGCCTATTCAATTGTCATTTCAGTGCAAAGAAAATGTTTACTGTTACAAATCACAAAATAATTCAAATTAGTTTTGGAAAGAGTAATGGAAGCTTTATGAGTTTCTGATTCAAATTTACTATGTACAGTAATTATTCAATAAAATGAATAATGTTTGAAGTTGAAATCCTACAAATTTAAAACTGTTCTTTTACTTTCCTTTTGCAAGCACATTAATAAAAATTCTATTACATATATTTAATTTCTAGAACTTTCTTATAAGTGTAATCTATGCAAAATGACTTTGTTTGGTCAACGGCGGGCCTCACCTCCTAGTTTTAAATAAAGTAAAATATTAATTTATATCCAAAACAAAATGTTTCAACTTTGTCTTTTTTTATGGCAGGAGTGAGGAAACTTTTTTGGGTCAGGAGCCACTGACCCACAGGAAAAACAGCCAGAGCCACACAAAGGTGAGAAACAAACAAACAAAAGAATCGGGGGCGGGGGGGAGACAAACTCTCACTGCAGCTCCAACATTGTGTTTCTGGAACACCAAAACAGATAGGTCATGAAGCTAATTTGTGGATCTAGAGAGAGGAAGAATTCTGTTATGTTTTCTTGCTCACTGTTTTATTTAAAGAGGGATTTTCTGCTCTCGTTTTAATTGCTATGGATTGTATTTTTAACAGGTATCAGAGACCTGGATCTTGAGATTTATCTAAATCCATCAACACACCCTTTATATCAGTCCTGGACAAAATAGGGCCGGTGGGCCAGATTTATCCCACCAAGCCACTGAATCCAGCCTGCAGATGCAGCAGGGAGCCTCAGGTAGACTCCCTGCTTGCCCCACCTTCTCCTGCATGTCACTCAGAAAAGTGCCTGCTGGGCCATTTGTGTTTCACAGCTGGGAGAGAGGCTTCATGTGCTGTCTCTGCTCCAGCAGAATCCCATTGGCCAGCTTCTGGCCAATGGGAGTGCCTGTTTGAGGAACAGGCAGCGCCCAAAGCACCACTCCCCCCCCTCCAGCTCTTATTCACAGACGCACATGGCTCCCTGCAGCCTGTACAGGGAGCCTGCCTGAGAAACATGTTGGGCTGCTGGCTGGGAGTCATCCAAGTAAGTCTCCCGGTCAGAGCCTCTCTCTGGCACCCCAGCCTCCCCCTCTCCCCAACCCTCTGCCCCCTTAGTTCTGCCCCTTACCCTACAAAACCCAAAACCCTCTGTCCCCCTCTTGCACCCATATCCTCTCCTAGATCCTGCACCCCTAATCCTCTGCCCTAGGTCAGAACCCAAGATCCTGTATCCCCTCCTGCATGCCAGTCCTGTGCCCCAGGTCGTAACTGCCTCCTTCACCCAAACTCCCTCCCAGACTCCACACACACTCCTATACCCCACTCCCTTATAGGAAGCTCCCTTCTGCACTCAACCTCTATCCCAGACCCTGTACCTCCTGCATGAACATGATGAAAAAGTGCAGCCCTTGACCGCCTTCCAAAATTTTGGAGTGACCCCCTCTATCAAAAATTATTGCCCACCCCAACCTTATATATATATATATATATATATATATATATATATATATATATACACACACACACACACTGCACACTTATGTACACATAAATGTAACATTCTTACAATTTTAGAAAAGCCACTTGTTGCTCAGCATTGCTCAGAAAACAGATCCTGAAATGATGAAAGTCCAAAGCATTCTGGAATTCTTTCCCCTTCATGTTACCCAGAGAGAATACAAAGTGATGGATGGGTAGTTATATACAGATGGCTTCATGAAATATTCTTGAGCAGAGATGAAGTATGTTTCAACAGAAATATCTGCAGCGAACCTTTTACACCAACTTTCAGTATGTAAAGGTTTCAGTGTTCCAATGAATCTGAAAGCAAACACTTTTATAGAGATTGGTCCTATAGTGGAGCTGCAAAACTTTCCATTGTCCTACAGAGGAACTAGGATACAGGAGCTGTTAAGGGGTTACCCAGGCAAGTTAAGGATTCATTGCAGATTCACACAGACACAAAGGGCCTACATTGCAGATTTGTGTGCCGGGTCATAATAGAGATACCTTATGGTACCTTAATAGAGATACATTTGTGGGAGAATGAGTGACTGGTGCCAAACCGGAGAATTTGCTGGACCATGGGAGAGCAATATTTTCTAGCAGCATTACCTACACTTCTACTGCTTACTGGGCTCTTAGAAGATATTTAGGGGTAAATTAGAGCTAAATAACAGCACAGATCAGTGAGAGCCAGGACTGGTGGTTGTAAACAAACTTCATGGGACCATGGGAAACTTGACCACATCCATGATAAGTGGACAGTCGCCAACTAAAATCATGCCAGACCACAGATGCTGCTAGTGCTAGATTAGAGAGGTTCAACCTGTACCTCTTCGTAACAGTAGATAGATGCAATTTTCTGCCTAGACAAAATTAAGTTAAAAGTATCACAAAATGGAGTGAAACATTTCCCTGCACTGGGAGAAGGAAATGACATAGAAAAGGCTCATTCTTGAAGAAGGTACTGAAGCCTGAAGAGACATCTCCGCCCTGTGTTGCAAACAGCAGGGCACAACATGGGATTAGGGTTCTGAAGGGGTTGTAAAGTGGGAGGAGAACCAGCCAGATCAAATAAGGCATCAAAGTCACTGGAGCAGGGACTTTAGGGATACTGACATCCCACAACCAATGCATGGAATTCCCTCCAGCAGGATATCTTTTTGCTGGTTGTTGGGAGAATAGGGATGATAGATTACAGTTGTGTGTGCATAAATACATGCCATCACACTTCCTTAGGAAGCCTTTTGGATGGCAAGAGGGAGCCTGGGAAGCAGTACAGAGGTGCTGTCTCTCTCTATGCATGTTGATACTCACAGATTTCCTTGAAAATCTTTAGAGGTCAGAAGACTAGAGATCATGCCCTGCATCCTAATTACATGAGCATACAGTTCCCCAACAGTTCAGTTGCTGCTGTGCTGACTGACACTGTGTACTTCCCTATTGCTCTGTTTGTATCTAGCTACTGTCAATTGTCCCATACCTATAAGTTCCTTTGGCCAGAAATGGCATTTTTGTTCTGTTTGTACAGCACCTAGCACAATGGGATCCTGGTCCATGACTAGGGCTCTGTGGTGCTATGATGGTATAAATAATAAATAGCACAGCTTTGAAAATACAAAAATATTTTATCATTTCCCCCATTGGCATGATTTATTGGGGGAAGAAGAACGACAAATGCCAAAGGCACTTGCTCTATAACATGGTCTAGACACTGGAATATCCTCGTCAGATAGTGATTTACTTTCAAAGCAGCCCTTTGCAAGAACAGGAGAGATTTCTAAGTAGTGATTTTCTAGCCCCCCTGCTGTTGATGTTCACATCTGCCATGCAAACAGTAGGAAAATGCTGCTATTTTCTGATCTTTTTGATTAGTAAATACTTGAAGAAATGTGAACATCAGCTTGCACAGTCATTGCAAAAACTGATAATACTGGATCTAAAAACAACTTTTGATACATGATATTGTGCCCTATGAGATTACGTGGTTTACAAAACCATACTAAACACAGCATCTCCTCAACATTAGGCCCCCACACACACAGCATGTCCTAAATATTAGGACCTAACATTGCCTTTAGACATAGCTGTCCCTTCCACATATGGTGTAAAAAAAAGCATGTGGAAAGGTTTCAAACCCATGGGGCAATTTTTGCCTTGTAATTATAGGCACACAGTGTTTATTTTGTGAGTTTTGTAAACCTGTGCACTTCATGCCATGGAGCAATGTGAGGCCAGTAAATACAAATGTGATAATTATTTGCCTGGACTATGGTTGTCCATCTACAGAAACCCAAACAAGTGAAAGGAAAACCAACAAATTGCAAAACAATGGGAGCATTTGATGTGTTCTTTAGCACACGTCAGTAAAGATTTTACTGAATGATTTACATGGGAATTTCAAATTGACCTAAAATTGTAAAATTAGCAAACTATGGACATTTTAATTATGCTTTAAGGCCCCAACTCTAGGACAGTTATGTCAATGGGAATCTTTCCACTGACTTTAAGGTGCTTTCAAACAGGCCCAAACTCCCAATTCTACATATTCATACGCATGCTTATCTATACTGCTGTGAGTAGCTCTATTTATTTCAGTGAGAATGGTCACAAATTATAAGCACATTAGAGTGTAATTCTCAAAACAGCCTTAACTTAGTATCATTGTCAACACCTTCATAAGTTATCATCACAGTTATTAATACACAGCAACGTCCAAAGAGAAGTCCTTCCAAACTGTAGACTGATCATTTCTTAAATGAAGTTTAACTTCTTGCCATCCATCAGCTGCATGCCTGACTCTCTTGTCACACTGTTTTAATAAATTCATTGAAGTCAATGGGCTTAAACTACTGTAAAACAAGATGCAACTGGAATCAGGGTCAGACTCAGACAAAAAGTTTTAGCATGTTAAAAAAAAATATTCAGGATCTCTCTTTCACTTTCCTCTATGATACTCCAACCAAAAAAAATCTGACCAATTCAGCAGCTAGTAGTTATTGTTACAAAAAGGAGAAATGCACCAATTTTTAAGCTTAATTAAAAGATGCTGAACCAAAGAAGTTTTCAGTAAAAAGATCTCATCTAAGTTCCCTTGATTTTCATATAGATTGGATGACTTTCCTTTTTCTGTGGAAGTGAAAATACTTTGTGTTTTTGTGCCTTAAATACTATGGCCATAAAATAATAGCAGTAGAAATATTTGTGTAGGTGTAGAAACAGTAACCAAAGACAGAAGAATTATTTACACATTCTGTCAATACAATTAGTTTGCAATTTTTGGATGCTCTCTTGATTGTTACCCTCAAGCATGGTGCTAAAATACACAGTACATTAAAAGAGGTGTAGTATTACAGTGCTGAGTTTTAACATGCAGGCTTCTTCCTTCACTGTTAAAGCTACATTTCAGAGTCTACAGTTTGATTCTAAGATCCATCAGTCAAGCATAATACTGCAGAATGACAAGCAGTAAGTTTCTAGATGTTGACCTTCCAAGGAGGATGCCCACTTGTTATGGAGGAGGAGGGAAACATCTAATAAAAAGGAAATTAAAATGATCTCTCAACATTCCAGATCAATGGTTGTAACTGGCTCTCTGCCTTTCACATTTTCGGAGAGTAGCTGCTAAACACCAAATTGCTTAGCTAGCTTCAAAAAGAAAAGAAACATAAAAAGAATGTGAGGACTTAAAATAAAAAAATAACACTGAATTACAGTTTGTTGCCTTGGTTAATGCATTCATGGAGGGGGAGTTCATAGAGTTACATAACTGTCTTAAATTGGTTTTCCATTCATATACGGCATTACTCACATTATGGCATTAACAGATTTACTGTGGTTACAGTACACATATATTTTAACTCTAGATTAAATTCTCAAATGCCTCCAATTCACAGCAGCATATTGAATTGTTATGCATTTGCCCTCTCTCTTGATGTATTATTAAAAGAAATAGAGCCACAAAGTAATACTTTATTTCAAGCTTTAAGAGTGTGAGAACACCACTCAAGAGGTTAAACCATAAAGCTCTACAGGGATGGCTTTTGGTTCCTGAAAGCCCACACCGATTGGACCAATTCTGATGGATACTGTAGGAAAAAATCATCTTTCATTTTTAATGAACCAGTAAAGCCAGATTCTCAATCACTATGTACCAGTGAAACTCCATTACAGCCAAGAGAGTAATGTTGATTTACATCTGTTGGGACCTCATGTTTCTAGTCCATCTTTGAAAAATTATACAGGTGTAAAAAATATGAATAGACTCAGAGTTTAAGGCCAGAAGGAACCATCATGATTATCTAAGTCTTAGCTTCTGAACATTGCAGGCCACAGAACTTTAGTGAAAGTTCTGCTTGAGCAAGCACTGCAGGATTAGGCCCTTAATGAAAGAATCTCTTCTACCTCAGTTCAAATGCTGGATGTATATAATTAATGCTGTAATGCATATCCTGAGTGTGATTTTTTTGGGTGGTTATAGTGCACAGTAAAACTAGACATACTTGAGTTAACCCCCTTTTTTCTAAGAAGTTACAAATTGAAATGTCAAAGGAAAAAATTCCCCATTTAGATCATTTTGAAAAGACTGGATCTATCAGGATGTTCCATGAAATTACAACAGGACAATTTATTATAACTAGAGATTTATTTTAACTGCCTGGGTGGGAGGCAAGTATTTCTAGTTATGGCAAGACTGAATTTGCTACCAGAACAGATATTATGTAGCCAGTAATTACTTACTGAAAGGACAATTCATGGCCCAAACATACAAGTCATTTTATATTCACAAAGAGGAAATATGAACACTTGTTAAAATGCTTTATTTTGAGATGACTTGCTCCACCATGTATTCTCAGTGTGAATCACTCCTCATCGGATCAAAAGCATTGATACATAGACATTATGGAGCATACAATGAAAAAAAGATCTCTGCATGTTTAGAAAGAAAAGCAAAGAGAATTGCTTAGTAATGTATGTCAGATGTTTTTCTCTTTTATTCTTAGAAATGAAAATCTGCAGCTGAAGAAGGCTTGGAGAAGGAAGTTGGGAGGAACTATAATTGTGCCAAAGAGGAAAGGAACAGCAGATGGTACAAAATATAGTATGAAGAGTAGCACCAACAAAGCACCCTGCCACCCATCATAGAGAACCAATTCCCCTTCATTTCTCAAACGATGAGCATAAGCAGGAATAGATGCTGCTGCTAAGATGCCCGATTAACAAATTGTAATTGGCTTTTGCATAGTAGCTTTCATCACAGAATCTCAAAACACTTTACAAGAGCTCTTCATTTCCAATATAGTATAATCAGGCCAGGTGCTGAGTGTCTCTTGCAATGAAATTTGAGGGAGTTCAGCACAATGGAGGAGGCACTTAGCAACATGCATAATCAAGCCCTTTGGACTTACAACACCACTATGCCCCTATGGGACACAGTTAGCCCAGGAAGGGCAGGAATGATCCTGGGGTTCCCTCAGCCCCTCCTACACCTGCCTGAAGAGCAGAGGAAGGCATTGGGAACAATTCGACACCAACTCCTGTGAGTTGTACAGTGAGGTCCTGTGTGTAACAGCTGCAGTCTGACCTAATATGTCTATTTAATATGTCATAATTCATGTGGTAGTATACTTGGCACAGAACCCAATTAGGTAAAAACTAGGATAGCCATAGAAACTGAAGTGACCATCAACTCCAAACTCAGAATGGGTTTACCTGTTTGGATATAAGGAGTAACCCCTCACATGTTCTTCCCTCATACAAACATTTGTCAAAAACTGAAACTAACCTGCTTTTCCTTAGGATTTTCTTCTATGTATCTGCCTACAATACCTGGTCCTTGCAGGTACTGAAAGCAAAAGTGGGGTGGTGGGGGAGGAGAGAGGCAATAAGAAATCATCTTGTGGAATTCATAGCCTAATCTTACAGATGAGAGGTTCAGATAGTTTAAGACTAAATATCCATTATGCGTCCAAGGCTGCACTCTGTGTTGGTGTAAATACATAATACATTTGAGGTATGTCTAGTCTACAAACCTCTTTCAAAAGAGGCTTTTTCAAAAGAGCTCTTTCAAAAAAGCCTCTTTCAAAAGATCGTCTAGACAGACACAAGGGTTTCAAAAAAAGAGATCCACTTTTTCAAAAGAGAGCACCCAGGAAATCTGGATGCTCTCTTTCAAAAGAGCCCTGTTTGCATTCAAGAACGCCTTTTTTGAAAGAGCTCTTTCAAAAAAGGCGTTCTTCCTGGTAAAAGTAGGTTTACCAATATCGAGAAAAAACACTGCATTCTTTCGATTTAATTTCAGTCTAAATGCAGGTGAAGTTTTTTCGAAAAAAGGCCACTTTCTTAAAAAAAACCCTCAGTAGTCTAGGCACACCCATAGAGTTATGTCATTGTCACCTACCAGTGAATTTGGTCCCAAAACTCATGAACCAGACCTCTCAGAGCTACGTCGTCCTTATTTAAAATCTTCTTTCATTTGAAATGGTGCTTAAACAAAGTTAGGTAGATGGTAGATTCTTGTCTATGATAATAGATAAATAAAATCTGTCAGGAGGCAAGCAAACACCACAAAATTACACTGTCTTTCACGTACCATGGAGATACACGGGGGTAGGGAGGGAGGGGAGGGGAAGAGTTTGATTCAGGCACAAGAATAGTGTTTCACTGATAGCTGTGGAGACACAGCAGGCAGAATTTACCCTATAACAGTTACCCTACAATGGACAAAGTCTGATTTCTCTAAGCACAGAGCAGAATTCTTTTTCTTGTGAAAGAACTGTACATCAAAAAAGTAATTTTTCTGTTTGCTTTTGGAAAGTCTGAAGATTTATCAGCTCCATCCAACCATTCTGCGTGAGTACCCACTATAGTCTATACATATATGAATAGGATTTTCAAAGCTGATTAGAGGACTTCACAATTCTGATAAATTTTAATGAGTTGTGACTAACCCTCCTAGACAGTTTTGATAGTCTCAGCCATGTAAATATATAGTATGTATATCAATAGTGTGAGTGGCACAGCCATATGATTAATTTCAAATGCATGTGGTAACTTTATCACTAAGTTCTGTGTTTTACCATGCATCTTTTACTACCGTATCTGTCTCCCCAAGATTAATTCTAATATTCCAAAATTCTGAATAATTTTAAGTGAGTAACTTTGAAGTTTTTTGCTTGTTTTCTTCTTTATCCCAAGCATGTGATTTTACTCACCATAATTTCTCTTCCCTGAGACTGAGTGGTTTAACAGTATTTAAGGTATGATTGCAGAGCAGGTACGTATAACTGTGTTAGCATGAATTTAGCTAGGATGACTGATAATAGCAGTGAAGATGCATTAGTACAGACCCTGAGCAAGTACAAACCTGCTTAGAATCCTCAACATGCAGTGTACACATACTAGGGTCGCCAACTGTCTAATCATACAAACCCATATGCCTTTACCCCACCCTTTTCTTGAGGCCCCATGCTGCTCACTCCATCCACTCTCCCTCTTTTCTTGTTCTCACTTTCACTTTGGGCAGCAGGTTGGGGTGCAGGACAGAGTACAGGCCTTGGGCTGAGGCCGAGGGGTTTGGAGTGTGGGAGGGGGCTCTGAGCTAAGCCTGGGACAGGGTGTGGAGGGAGTGTGGGTGCTGGGTTGGAATTTTGGTGCACAAGGCGTCTTTGGGCTTTGGCAGGAGGTTAGTGTGTGAGGTTTGGGAGGTTGTTTGGGTTAGGACAGACGGTTGAGGTGCAGAAGGGGTACAGGCTCTGGGAGGGAGTTTGAGTCAGGGAGAGACCTCAGGGACAGAGCAAGGGGTTGGGTTGCAAGCTCTGGGAGGGAGTTTAGGGCTAGGGCTGGGGCAAGAGATCGGGACCTGAAGGAGGTGAGCATGTAGGCTTTGGCCAGACAGCACTTACCTCGGGTGGCTCCTGGTTTGTGGCACAGGAGGCCTAAGGCAGGCTCCCTACCTGCCTTGGCCCTGCATAACTCCTGGAAGCGGCTGGCACAATCCCCGTGGTCCCAGGGAGTAGGGGGCACAGGACTCCGCACACTGCATCTCCCTGCCAGCACTGTCCCCACAGCTTTCATTGGCCACAGTTCCCTGTTACTGGCCAATGGAACCTGTGCTCGGGGCAGGGGAAGTTTGCAAAGCTCCCTGGTATCCCCATATAGGCATTGCAGGGATGTGCCAGCTACTACCAGGAATGGTGCAGAGCTAGGACAGGAAGGGAGCCTAGCTCCACTGACTAACAGAATTTTAGCAGCCTAAAATCTCCCAGATTGGGTGTTGTAGCCTCAATTAGATTGATCCTGATCCTGGAAGACTCTTGGTAAAACCAGGACGATTAGCAACCCTAAGACATACCCGTAGTCATGGATCAATGGCTGATTTCAAAAGCTGATATCTTGCAAGCCCACAAGGCTACAAACGGGAAAACAATGATTTTGGAAAGTACTGACTCTATGGACAGATTCCTCATTTCTAGTCCAAGGAGGGCCCAAAATATTGGATTTTTAAATACCATTTATGTCAAGGAAACCTCTTTGGGATAAAGTGTAGAACTTTTTGTAGTTCCCTAGAATCACAGAATTGTAGGACTGGAAGAGACCTTGAGAGGACTAAGTATTATCTAGACCATCCCTGACAGGTGTTTGTCTAATCTCTTAAAAATCTGCCATGATGGTGATTCCACAACCACCCTAGGCAATTTATTCTAGTGCTTAATCACCCTATGACATGTTTCCTAATGTCCTACCCTTGCTGCGATTTAAGCCCATTGCTTCATTTCCAGTCCTCAGAGGTTAAGGAAAATATTTTTTCACCCTCCTCCTTATAACAACCTTTTAAGTATTTGAAAACTGTTATGTCCCTTCTCAGTTTTCTCTTCTCCAGCCTAAACAAACCCATTTTTTTCAATCTCTCTCAAAGATCATGTTTTCTAGATCTTTAATTATTTTTTATTGTTCTTCTCTGGACTTTCTCCCATTTGTCCACATATTTCTAACAAAGTGGCACCCAGAACTTGACAACACTCCAACAGAGGCTGAATCAGCACTTAGAAGGTACATGCAACTCAATTGTTGGTAAGGGGTTTGGATTTACAGATATAGGGGGACAAAAAATAGTCAATTTAAAAAAAATCATTTTTAAAAACATTCCCATTTCTTCTGTAATGTAGGGGATATGTGCAGGAAATATGATGGAATGTATAGACTACTCATGAGTAACCAAAATATGCCAAAATGATGCTGATTAAAATCTTTGTGTTACAACTCATCATTGCATATTATATCCCACTGGCCTCCACTTTACATGAATGTAAAAGTAGAAGATAGGCAGCAGCCAAAGGGCACAGAAAATCTGGTGGAAACAAAAATACCATGATCCTCAGGCCGGGGAGTGGGGGAAGGGGATAAATGTGACTATACATCACTAAGAGAGAGAGTATGCATGCCATGTGGTTTTCACCATTTAAATGCTGTACTCTTCTCTAATACCTCACCCTGTTTGTGGGCTACATGTTTGTGCTTCCACTGATGGCTGTTGTCCTCTACTGCTCTTTGACTGCCACCTGACTCTGGCTTCTGTATTTAAAAGTGTTATATAATAAAAGCATATGATGAAGAGGAGGCGAATGCCTGTCTTATCTCACCCTCATAGAAGTTATTTCTGGTTTGGGGCACACTACTGCCTCTCTTCCTCCCAAAATCCTGGCAAATCAACAAGATCTGACATTTTCCCTTGCAATTCTACATATGAAAATGTTAGTGTCACAACTAAAAAATGGAAAAGAATAAATGAAAAATTTTGCACAGATCTAGGATTTGATTTGACTCTCACTCACAGGAAAATCATGAATAAATCTACTGTGCTCCGTAGTCACATTGCTGTAAAATTGATGTAGTAAATGAAATCAGGTCCATCCCTGAGGCTCATTGGTTAGTTCATGGGTGGCAGGGGCAACAGTGGCCAGCCCAGCCCCTGGTGTTTACCACAATTTAAGAATACTCTAAGGCTATGTCTACACTACACGTTTTGCAGCAGAAAATATGCTAATGACGGACTCATTAGCAAATCACAATCACATTAGCATATTTTCTGCCATTTCTTTCTATGCAAGGGTTTTTACGCAAAAAGAAGCAGTGTAGCTGCTTCCGTTTTGTGCAAAAACCCTGTTTTGTGCAAGATCCTGAATGCCTCTCCTGCAGATGCATTCAGGATCTTGCACAAAACGGAAGTGGCTACATTACTTTTTTTTGCACAAATGGCAGAAAGTACGCTAATGAGATTGTGACTTATGCTAGAGTCTCTCATTAGCATATTTTCTGCCGCAAAAATGTGTAGTGTAGACAAAGCTTTAGTGCCCATACTCCTCTTTGCCTGCTTTGCTCAGCTATGTTGTTCAGGAGAGCTGTGTATTTGCATCACTTATTTGCTTATGTGGGACTTGAGTAGAGTCAGCACTTCTAAAAATCAACTTAAGGTCTTCATCCAGAATATATGTAATACCATTGCCACAGAGCCCAATTCTCTTGCACATACAGTGGTGTTAATCAAAGTTAACTCCATTGCATTAAATGTGATTATACCAGTGTAAATTTGGCATGCTAAGCAAACAGACCCAATGAATTAACTAGGAAGTTATGTGTAATTGTACTTATAAATTGTGACAATTTTTTTAAAAAGAAAATACACTAAGCAATTCCACCTGAAGGGACAGTTTTAAAAGGCCTCTTGATTCAACAAAAGACAGGACTATGCAGCACTTTAAAGACTAACAAGATGGTTTATTAGGTGATGAGCTTTTGAGGGCCAGACCCACTTCCTCAAATCTGAGGAAGTGGGTCTGGCCCACGAAAGCTCATCACCTAAAAAACCATCTTGTTAGTCTCTGAAGTGCTGCATAGTCCTGTCTTTTGTTTCAGCTAGACCAGACTAACACAGCTACATCTCTATTACTATTCTTGATTCAACAGATATGTTAAGTGCATTGTGACCAAATGTACCCCTGTACTCACACCCTACACACTATTGCAATAATCAGTATGTGAAATGTACCTTGTGAAGTATCATTTGAAAATGAATAACTTGCTGGTCAATATTTTTTGGTAAAATGTATATAGCAATATTATATGTAAAGTTATGAATGTTATTAATTCCTCTGCTATGATGTTGGTAGCATATCTTCAAGCCCACAGAACTCTGATTAGGATGAACTAGTTAAACAAGTCTCTCAAACAAAGGGGTGCATATTTGCCTCAATTTACATATAAGTAATAAACAGGATCCTTGAGACAGCAAGAGGGTGAGAAGGCAATTCTTCATTTCAGCATTTCTGGGAAGAGGAAATCGCTCGACCCCACCTTTTCCCCCCAGACTCACTGCTGTTTGAATAAACTTTGCATTGAGGGGGAAGCCTGAGAAGAATCCATTTCAAAGGGGAACTGGACTAGATAAATGAGGGGCAAACTTATCCCAGTTCTCTCTCCTCCTTTCGCCTGAGACAAAAATGGAGGCAGCTATTTGGACTTTGAGGGCAGAACTTGACTTGAGAATTTGGTCAGTTATGTTGCAGAAGACATGTGGTAAGGATTTTAATTTGGACCATCTCTCATTGGTTAAGTTTTAGCTACTAGGAAGTGTTTTATCTTTATTTCTCTTGTAACTATTTCTGGCTTTCATTCTTGTTGCATTCTTTAAAACTGAAGTGTTTTATAACACCAGTTAAGGTAGCAAATTATTGTATATTGACTCCTTATGGGGCAATGGACCTCTACTATCCAAACTGTTCAGGAAAGGACACATGTTTTGGGGAAAACCTGGAGTTGTGTCGGAGTCACCCTGTAAATGGTAACCAAGGCTGGTAGAAGCTTTTGTGTTGAACAGAGGTTGCAGTCATGCTGTATCTATATACAGATGATCAGGTTATGAACTGCATGTCATCTGACTATTTCTGAGGGACCCAGATTGGGAACTAAAGCAGCCAATCATTGCAAGGCACCCAAGGACAAATAGTGACACAGCCCTTCACTCATCTGGATTGCATTTCAGAATGTGAGATGAACCTTTTATGAAATGTGCTACCTGAAACACTCACAAAGCAATCTCAACAGAAAAGAAACTTTATTTCATATTGTGTGGAATCTGACCACCAGGAATTGGATCACCAGGGTTCCTAGATTTTGAGTTTCAATATGAACTTGCAACTTTGATTTGTTCACTAAAGCGCATGAGCCTTTTGGTAAACCTGGCCCAGAGTATCATAAACTTTGCATCAAAATCATGGAATTGTCACAGTTTTGCATGGTTTTAACGTGAAGCCAGGTAAAACACAGCTGAAAACTGAGTTTTGCTTTACAGCTGTTTGTTCAAAGTGAAACACAGGGAGGAGGAGAATGTGAACCCAGATGGCTTTAAATCAGAGAACATGTCTTCACAAACCCTTGAAATGTTAACACTCCAAGTTTTCCACAGTTCTACTAAGCTCCTTTTTTAAAAGTTCCTCTTTTCCCTTTTGTTCCAGTCATTGTAATTCAAGCCACAAACTTTACTGAAAGTTCAACTCAGTTTAAATTAAAATAAAACAAAATCCTTCACTTCTTAACTTTGAAAAACCACTGTCTTTATTCAGACCCCACCAGCAATAAGATCAATAGCTTTCTTTCTCCTGGCAGACTTACACAGAAAAGGAGGAGGGAGGAGAGTGTAATGGCATCTTATGAAGCACTTCCATACAGAGTATATTATTAGACTTGAGAAAGTAAATATTTTTCAAAGAATCTTTACATTGTAAACAGTTTCATCCCTAACTACAGAACAGAATTGAGAAAGAAAGAAAGAAAGAAAGAAAAGAATTCCTTGTTATTTCCTTCCCTCCTCCCCAGTAATTTAAATACCATAAAGGGATACACAAAGTTACCTAATATTAGAGATGAGCTGAATAACCAAAATTTGCTTTCCCAGGATATTAGATCTTTTGACTAATGAGATACAGGCAGAATAAATATAAGGGAATTTTAAGTGTATGGAGATAGAGAGAAACCCAGGTAGAAAATATCTGAAACTAATTTAAAATGTGTTCTTTTGTGATGTCCCAGGACACACACTCATTTATTGCATCTTCTGCTTAAAGGCAGAAGTTTAAAATTATTCAACAGGTGTCCTATGTCCATCCCATACTAGATATTTACAAAAACCTGCTACTCAAAGCCACCATGAAGCTGCCCCTTATGAACATAATCTATTACTATTCTGCAAAAACTAGATTTGGAATTTAATCAGAATTAATTAGGTTCATGAAACCACTTCAGCAGAACATTAACATGCAGAATCAATAACAAAATGGAAAAAAATAGAAATAGGAAAAGTAGAAAAGAAAATAAATAAGAAGTGGTTGTTTCTTTCATTATTCTGTGCACTCTGAATGAGCAACAAATGTGCAAATACTTATCCAGGAAATAGGCATTGGAATAGCAGCCCCTCTACTCTGCCTTATCAACTGTTCTAATCCAGCTTTACATTTAAAGCTCTCTCACCTGGATGGATGTAAACTACTGAGTTACCATTTGCCTCTGATTATAACACAGTGGTGGCTGAGATAATGTATTCCCTACACTCAGGGATTATCTACCATACTATTGTGCAGTAACGGTATGCAAATATTGACTTATTAAATGTCAGCTAGAACCGAGTGAAGAATTCTTGGTTTGGTAATTAACTGGAAAAATCTAAGGTGTGTGTTGACCCAAAACATGTTTTGTCATGCCGCTGCCCCCCCTCCCCCGCCTCTCACACACACCAAAATGAAAACTTGAACAAAAATTATTTCGTGTCAAACAAAACATTATGTTTGGCCGACATTTATACAGGGGAATACCCTCAGGTCATAGAAGTATTTTTTCTTTATTCCATGAAATTCTGTTCAGTTTTGTCCAGTACGAACTATGGGAATCACCCATTTCCCTTCTTACTCACACAGATCACAGGAAAAATGGGGCAGGCTGTCAAAATAACTGAAGATGTTAATATTTTAAGGCTTAGCTTGCACAGCTGCCAAAGCAGCAGCAACAGCAGAGACTACTGGGAACACCTGGGAGTGGCTACAAATGGCTATGGGGGTGTGGAGGAAAGGTGAAAGACTGGACTTCCCAGCAACTGAAACAGTTATGGTGGCCCATATCCACATCCCAGAGAACCATACGGGACAGGAGCAATGCCAGGTTGGTCCTCCTACTCTACCCACAGCCCATGGATCCAGAATGCAGCCCATGGATCCAGAATGCAGTCCCCCATGGTGAATTTCTTGGCCCATCCCTGGAACTCTACGAGTTCCAAAACTGGAAGTGACGAGTCACATCATTCAGGCTTTTCCAACCAATCAGTCCATATCCTGAACAGGGTCTCAGCAACCTATCCCACCCTCTGAGAGTACCAAATAGGGTAGGAACTCTCTTCCCCCAGTGCTGGGGTTGGGGGGGGGGGAGGGGAGGAGGAAAGAGAAGAGATGCATGTGCACACCAAACTGGCCCACTCTGGACCCAACTCCATACCTAAGCACTTCAGCAGACTTTTCCTGTTGCTGCCAGCTGGTGTCATGTGTTCTGTAGACCATGTGGCAGCAATCTATGTTGCAATGCTAAAGGTTCATTCTTCAGCCCCTGCTTATAATGAGTCCTGGGAATTGTTACAGTTGCAGTTATGTTTTTGCATTATTTCTTCCCTTTAAAAACACCAACAAGTTTCATGCAAAAATTAGCAAAAGAATATTATGTTGCAAAGTCAAGCACCAGAAAGTTGGCAATGCCAGATTTATGGTAGTCTCTGCAACATTAATTTCCCTCTCCCTCCCCCCCCCAAACACACACAGATGTAATACGGTATTACATGATGACATAGTGTTCTATTCTACAAGACTTCCTGCTTCATTTGGTCAGATGGATGCATAAGAAGTCAGAATAAAGATTGTATGGGCAATAATAAATGTGGCATTTCCTAAAACACTCATTGTCAGTCAAGTATACATAATTAAAACAGTTTTGTGCCCTGGATGTATCCTGAAAGGTGTCAGTTTTAAGAAGCCAAAGTCAGAAAAACAGACTTTGGCAGGACACGTTTCATGTTTAACATAATGGGTTCATTTTTTAATCAAGCTGACCTCTGAAGAATTCATGAAAGGCGTAACAAAATTTGATTATGTGCTTTATAAATCTGTGAGTTCAATACTTTTTAAAAAATGGGAGGCAATAAATACTGACTCCCTTTGAGGAGTATGATGCAGTATAAATGGAATACATGGGTGTTACAGAATAGCGGCCTACAGGCAGTATGTGAGTGCTGAGCTGAAAGTTGAGCATTGTCTTTCCAAACTGGACACATTTATTTTCTGATAACCTGTTATTTGAATTGAGGGGCCTGCAGCTCTGTTCTGTAGTGCTCCAGTGCAGACATTACCTACACGAGTGGGAGAACTTCTCCTGTAGGCAAAAGCAGTCACTATGTTGAGGAGAGAAACTTTCCTGCCAACATAGCACCGTCTGTACTGGGAGTTAGGTTGATATAATTGTGTTGCACAGGGGTGTGGATTTTCCACAATTCAGAGCAACATGATAATACCAGTGTATTTTGCTAGTGTAGACAAAGCTTAGTTCTGGTAAGCGGCACCACATTTGCCAGCGCCAGAGACTGAAATGATTCCATGCTGCCCTGGATCTAGCTTCAGCCCTTCCCCAGGGCGAGGACCACATCACAGGTGGTTGGTGGCTGCTCCTCCAGTGGCCCTGGCCAAGGCCAGAGATGGAGCCATGTGGTAGGGGGGCTGCTCTGGTGGCTCCTCCAGGGCCAAAGCACATGATGGAGGGCACCAGGGCCGCATGGCGGGGGGCACCAGGGCTGTTCTGGTGGCTGGGGCTGCATGGTGTGTGTGCGCGTGGGGAGGGAGTGTCAGGGCTGCTTCAGCAGCTGGGGCCATGTGGTGGGGCAGTGCTTCCTGGGAGACTCTCTTGGGGAGCAGCAATCTGGTGGGTGCCACAGTGGCACACATCTGAACAAGTGCACATAACCTCATTGTGGCCACACAAGACAAAACTCACTCAGCTCATGGATGCAAAATCTTAGAGGGAACACTGGCTGGCTCCCTTAAAATTCATCCATAATCACCGTACTCTGTCATTATAACCGATGTCCATACAGTAACCTCTTAAAAACCATCAAAATATTTGGCTCTGAGTGGTCTCATAAAAGAAAGACAAGACATTATCACAATAAGGTTTTGCTTTCATGGTGCAAGAAAATAGCAGCTCCTATTTCCTGTTATGGGGGAATCCAGCTATGCAATAGACTCACTCATGTTTAGCTCCTCCCTGTGACAACAGGCAGAGTGACATCCATATGAGCAATAGTCACTTCCAAGTTGTACAAGTCACAGTACAGGTTGTACCTCCCTGGTCCAGCACCATAGGAACCGGACCAGTCTTGAACCAGGGAATTTGCTGGACCGAGAAAGGTCAATGCCAGTCCCTCTGCTGCCACCGGCTTCAGGGCTGTACTCCAACAGCATCAAAGGGACTTGGAAGGGATACTTGGGGGAAGAACCAGGGTGGCCATGCTCTGCAGCTGGGGACTAGGAGTGTAGCCCCACAGGAGTGCACCAAGTCCCATGGCTGCTGAGCTGCCCAGCTGAAGGGCTCCACAGCACCCTGCCTCTTCCTCTCAGCTTCACCCTCATCCCTGCTCCTCTCCTTCCCTCCCTAAGTTTAAATACCACAAAGGAGTTATTTGCAGCACTCCAGAACTTCTGGGAGGGAAAAGGAGGAGCTGCTGAGCACAGAGCCCCCGGCTTTTCACTGTGAATGCTCCAGGCCAGGAGCACCCATGGGAATGCTGGACCGCAGATGTTTCCAGATGAGGGAAGTCCAGACTACAGAGGTCCAACCTGTATAACTTTCTAACGTGCAAGAATGTACATTGGAAACATCCCACACTGCTATTGAGGAAAGAGTGTCTACTGAAGCAGGGTTCTCAGAGTTCTGCATAGCATGGATCACATCTCAAAAGAGGTTCCATCATATGCAATATCTCTTTCCATGTGCACAAAACACTTCCCATTCACATCCAATAAAATCCCTGCAACAAGTAAACCAATTGCTTACATGGACAATTATTTCATGAATTTATTCTACAATATAGTGTAGCAGCTAAAAATGAGGAGCCTTTCACAATGTGCTCTACCCACTCCATAAATCAATGTCTCTCAAGCTCTCCGGAATACTGTATCCCTTTCAGGAGTCTGATTTGTTTGGCATACCCCCTTACAACTCACTTAAAAATGCTTTCTTACACAGTCTCACATAAAATACAAAAATGTCATAGTGCATGGTTACTGAAAATTGCATACTTTCTCATTTTTACCATGCAATTATAAATAAATTTGAATATAATCATTGTACTTACATTTCAGTGTATAGTACTTAGGGCAGCATAGCAAATCATTATTTGGATGAAATTTTAGTTTGCTCTGACTTTGTGCTTTTCATGTAGCCTGTTGTAAAAAGCTAGGCAAATATCTGCCTGAGTTGACGTATATCCTTGAAGACCACTGCATATTTCAGAGATACACATCCCCCTGGTTGAAAGACACTGCTATAGTCTACCAAAAAGAGTTCCTAGGAAAGTCAATAGCTCACAAAAATAGCAGAGAATATTCCATACTGAAGAATTCATTTAGACTCCAAGGTCGAACATAATTACACTTAAACATTACTTATGTTACTGATTGCTTTTTGAAGCATGTATTATGTAAAGTAACTGAGTCCACATCAAGAATCTTGTGGAATTCTACAGCTGAATTTAATATGTAGGACAGAATGAATATGCCACACCATGTTGAACTTTGCTTTTTTTCTTCAGATGAAGTCCAGTGTTTATAAACAAGATCTAAATCCCTCCTGAGGTTAATCAAATAACCAGAAAATGCAAACCCAAAGGAGAGAGCACCTTCAAAGCTGATATTTGCTCAAAACCTGGAGCAGTTGCCATGGAAATCATATTCTTTTGATCCATAAATATAGATAAAATAGTAGGAGCATCTGAACCAGGACCAGTCAATGTGGAATTGGAAAATGACAATTGTGGAGGGAAAAGGGCTCTGAAATGTCCCAATACATGCAATTTAACTCCAGCACTTGCTATTCCCTATTAAAATCAATGTTTAATAAAATTTACTTGTTGCTGTTCAGAATCAAATATATTAGTGAAAAGCAGCTTTAAAAACTGCAGAGACCAGAAATCTAAAAGTATGTTGTATATTCCACAAAATAATTCTGCATTAAAAAGTTTTAATATTTTACAATTAATTCAGCAAGATACTTAAGCACATGCCAAAATAAAAGTTTGTGCATAGTTTCATTCAAGTTGTCAACAACAACAAAGTCCATGGAACTACTCACCTGCTAAATAGCTTACTGAATTGGGGCCTAAATGACAAAGTTAAGCTAGCCTCCTCACTGTGCTTCTCATGGATGGACACCACAGCAGAATCATTTATACACGGTTATATACTATTCCTATATATAGTAGAATATATATATATTTCCACAAGCTTAGAAATATATTTAGAATCTTCTAATACTTGCTCTCTCTCTCTCTCATACTAGGGAAAATCTGAGGATGGTGTCAAGAACATGCATGCAAACTGGGGAAATGTTTGAGAAGCAAGGTTCCCTCTTGTAGCCAGACAGGAACCCCCCCCTGTAACATCCATCTTTGCTTGCCTGGATATGGCAGGCTGCTGTGGCCCTGAATGGCTGTAAACAGAGATATGCCAATTGCTGACCAAGAGGCTGCAGAGGAGTGTCCTTGACTGAACCCATATTGATACGAACACACAGCCGTCCGTGGGGGGAGGAATCTCTCGCCCAGTAAAAAAAAATGTCTAGTACTCACAATTTAGTTATCTCTCTTGCAAGTGTAAATTAAGTTGAAACTTGCTTGTAAGAACTGGCGTCACAAAGACGAACCAACACAATCTGGCATCTTAGATAAGAAAGAGGATACGGGCCCCTATGGGTATAAAGATGGGTCCAGCAGCACATTTACTCTGAGTGTGTCAATCTACCATCTATCTGCTGGTCGGGTTAGGTGTTTGACCTCCCGAGGTTCCACGGCGACGCCCACCTCGTATTGTCTTTCCTAGGAATTGAGGGACCGGCCCTGGCTTGACCGCTGGAGTCGAGAGGCACAGAAGGGGGTAAAATTGTACCTGGATGTGGTCCTTTGTCTTAAGTGTACACATAAATTTAGAGCTCTTTAAAGATTAAGCTATCACTTGGTACCATTATTTCTATTTTCTATCTTTATTTTCTTTGTAACCATTTTTAAGATCTATATTTGCTAGCAGTTAAGAAATAGAGCAATAGCCATTGTAACCATATGATTTATAAGCTTGAATAAACCTGTAACTGTTTAAGTTTTAACCTGACTCCTTCAGTTGCTGTAACAGAACCAAGCACAATTTAAAAGAACTTCAGCCGGTCATAAGGGACAGGTATAGGAAGAGCTTGGGCGTTTGGATCTGTGTCACTCCCAGGTGACAGGTCCGTTGGGGCACCTCTCAGTCTGTCCTAGGCTGCCCGCTGCGAAGGGATTTTGCATCCTAGCAGCTAAAATCTGAGGTGTAATAAGCTCTTCCTATAAACAGGGGCATCTGTTGGCCTGCTGGCTACCCTCTGCGACGGGACCCCGGTCCTAGCAGTAAAGACACGGACGTTAAACCTTTTTTGGAAACACACACACACACACACACACACACACACACACACACACTGCCCTGACCGTCGGCTGACACCTCTAAGTTGTGTGGCAGCGCAGTCCCACAGCTGTTTAATCAGCCCTGCCTAGTCAGGGACTCAGGGCTCCATGAACAGAGCTGACTGACTGGGCAGGGCTGATTAAGCAGTTGCGGGGCTGTGCTGCTGGACAGCTTAGAGGGAACCTTTCCAGGAAGCAAATACTTGGTTTCCCAAGCCCACACCAAGAATATGTTGCTGACTTGATACACTAGAAGCTTGACTTGATGCCAACATGACTAGTGTTCTATAAACATTTTAAATGGACAGTTAAGCTGTCACTAGGGTTGCCAGATGGTTGAAACAAAATACCAAACCCTCCCCAAAAAAACGGGAAAAAATTCTGTTGAAGGGGAAAAAAGGGGGGGGGAGAGCAAAGTTGTTGAGCAAAAAAACCCAAACAAACAAACAAGCAAAAAGAACTCCAAAAAAAAAAAAATTAAAATAAAACAGCATTAAAACAGCATGTTCCCTTTAAGAGTGAGTGCAGGGATAGGAACAGTGGAGCAGTTGAGCACTAAGACCCAGGGGAAAGTATTGCTTCCCCTAGGTCTTTTGGCCGGCAGCCATTTTGTGCCAGCAGCCTTGGGGAACCAGGTAAGCATGGGGCTGGGGTCGGGGGGCTGGGGCTGTTGGGAGCTCAGGGAGGGGGTTGGGGAGGAGGCTGGGTTCTGAGTGTTTGTAGGGTTGCCAGGTGCCCAGCATTTTCGCCTCCTGGCCGGGGAAAAATTCAGAAAATACCAGACATTTTAGGTGTCCGGTATTCTCTGAATTTTTTTACCTGACAGGAGCTGAAAATACCGGACACCTGGCAACCCTAGATGTCACAATGGCAACATCCCAAAGCATTCTAACAAAACTGGATCTCAGTGACTTTTGAGAGTTTACTTCTCAAATGATCCTACTTATGTCGAATCACAGGAATGCCACCCAGGAATCAAACTTTCATTTTAATATAAATCAAACTGCAAGATAAGAAATGTATTTTAACAGAAGCAAAAGCCTTGAAAAAGATCTATTAGAGGATTCAAAGGCTCTCTTTTTTCTTAGAGCCACAGCAGCCAAACAATAGGAATAGGTCTGCACTGCAATGTAAGGGCAGGGTTAGTAGAACTTGAGTTAGCAACTCCTGGGCTTAATTCAGGGACTAACCATCTACACTCATTTGTAAGTCAAGGATAAGAATTGTTGAGCCCTGGATGCCCAGCTGAGGCTCTGGTAACTACAGTGAATTATGTGAACCTGACTCTCATCACCGTATCCCAGATTTCCTGGTGCCTTCCTCAAATATGGGCTCTTTAGCCCTTTGTTCTTGGTGTAGTGTGGAAAAACGTGACTGTCTACTTAACTTGACTATCCAGGGGGAAAAAAAGTCAGCCTATGGGACTGTGGAATATTTTTTGACAAACTCCTAAAGCATGACCCCAGTGGGCTACCTCTATACTGCTGCGCAATAGAGCTTGAATCCTGATCATAGCTTAACTCAGTCTCAGACCCTCCATCCCTGTGGATCCTAGGATCCCGGATCAGTATAATTTGTATGTAGAAGGAAGGAGAGTTCAAGCCCTCAGGATTATACTACACTGTGTGCATAGCCTAGAATGCCAGTTCAAAAGGCCCTCAATGCAACAGACTTTATAGCAGCTGTCCTTTTCCCAGAAAAATCCTAGTATTACATGGGCTGCATCAGCATTGCCTGAAGTTCCATAATGGCATGAGCCCATCCTCAACAGTGTGACAACAAATGAAGCGTGCGGGTAACGTCACATTAGCAGGAGCAACAGCACCCTTCTTGATCTGTGATAATACAGGACAAACCCACATCCAGTTTTCTACTGGTACGGCCTGGGACAAACCTTTCAAAACCAGGACTGTCTAGATTAAAAACAAATGAAAAACAATGACATGACGACTGAGAATACTTGGTCTGGGACAAGGATTCAGTCATTTAGCATACGATAAACTGAAACAGTCTTCAAGCAATTGACCCTAGATGTTGGCTCACCAGGATTTATATAATTACCACAAGCATCCTCAAAGAAGCACTGTATAAGCCTCGTAAGAGGTAAGTGTTCTCAGAAACTCAAGTTCTGATTTCTTATTACTAATTTGTTAGTTGCGCTATTTTCAAGCATTTTAATGAATGTGATGGAACTTTGAGTTAATCTAGCATGGCGATTTTACAGTATGTTCCCCTCTTTATTATGAAAGACTCCTTTTTTTTAATTGGGCAATACTAATTATTTCACAATAGTGCCTCTAATTTCTCCTAAACCTGAGACTAAACTATTTTAGTTTAAACTATCTAACCCTCAAATAGAACACATCTGTGTTCAAGATGTAATACCACTATTTAATATTTAGTAACACAATGGGGCTTGGATGTCCCTATCAGGCTCAAGACAGTAGTATGCTAGGCACTATGACATCCTTACAAAGACAGTCCCTATCGTGAAGCACTAGGGCTACGTCTAAACTATGATCCTCTTCCGCAAGAGGAAATGCAAATGGAGCACTTATTTGCATATGTTGTGCTCTCATTTGCATTTCCCCTTCCTTTCCCTTTTGCGCAAGAGGTTTTTTTCCCCTCATTTTTTGAGGAAGAACGGCTCTTGCACAAAAGGGGGGTTTTGTGCAAAAAGGCGCTGTCTACACAGCGCTTTTTTGCACAAAAAACCTCTTGCACAAAAGGGAAAGAAAGAGGAAATGCAAATGAGAGCGCAACATACACAAATGAGTGCTCCATTTGCATTTCCTCTTGCAGAAAAGGATCATAGTTTAGACGTAGCCTAAGAGTCAAGGGTGGGAGGTGAAAGAAAGATACAATCAAATGTGCACCATATTAATATACTTTCATACATTCTCAGACTTCTTTTTCAAAATCAGATAGATAAGCTCACAGCTCACCTCCACATGCCTCTTAAGTAATCAAAAACTGACTAGTTTCCTTATAGGCATCACAAAAATTAATGAGTCTTGAGGAGCCATTCAAAGGAGATGGCTGCAATCTTACAAACCAGTTAATGGAAAGGGTTCAATGCATGGGGTAGCTTAGAAAGAGGCATGGGCATTTGGAGAAGCTGACAAACAGGCTGTCATTTTTGGCATAGCAGAAGAAGGAGGGGTGATGTGGTGACAGACAATCTAGAGTCACAAACCTAATTTTATATCTATACTAAACAGCACTACCACTGATGGATGGTAGTACCTAAATATAGAAACCTATTATTTTTATGACATATCTGAACGGTTAAATATTATACATATAAATCATTTGTACTAATGGTTTTGAAGCAAACATTTTTCCAAAGCATTGGTTAGTTAACATACTTCGATGTTTATTATGCTAAAACTGTATTGGAGGTCAGCCAGAAGATTAAAAGGTCATCTCAGAAATATTCTGAGAGGCTCACTGAAACAAATGGGCATGCATGCAAGTCAGTAATGGTGCAATCAAATGGCTTCTATGCAAGTTAGGGGCTGAAATGAAGCAACTCCACAACAGTTGCAAGATGACCTAAGAATTTCATATGGTTTAGGCAAAGATCTGTTTTTCCTATAAATACAAAGTACTTCTTGGAATGACAAAGCTCGTCTGGTATTTTCAACTGACATCCCTGATTGTTGCACAGACCTACATCCCTGGTATCTCAAGCTTGTCTAAAGAAATACAGTTTTGGGCCTCCATCCTGTACACACAACAAATGGGAACACAATGGGAATTGTTTATGTTTGCAGGTGTTTGCACGGTTGGGGCCTTATGCCCCCATCTTATCCATAGCCCTTGTGCCTTTACCTCCATGTCATGTCAGAGCATAGACTTGACAGATTTTCAGGGCTTTAATAGTGTTTTATGTGACTGGTAAGTGCTATGAACAAAAATGGTGCTGGACAAATGATTAAATACATGCTTGGTATGTCAATGACTGTTTGCGAACGTAGGCTTTTCATACTCTTGACACTTTTCGTCAAAGAGAAAATATTTAAAATAAAATATTTTAAAAGAATTGTGTCTCAGCATCTCTTGATGCATATATTATTTCCTTGCTACACAGCCATGGCAAGTATTTTTTTGTTTTTAATAAAAAACTGCTTTAATAAGTTATATCTTTTGTGTGGCAGTGGCAATCCAGATTCTTTCCATATTATTAAGTGTTGTGTGACTGTTTTGTAAATAGACTACTGGCATGACGTTATGGAGGTGTAAATTAAAAGTGGAGTTTACATTCATCAGAAAATGGGTGCAGATGGCAAGATAGCGCAAGGTTTGTCTTACACAGACACTTAATTCATGGCAATCTGGTGTGTAAATCTACCCACATTTACTTGGTGCACACAAACTACTGGAGTGGACCCTGCTGCTCTGTGTTAACAGCTCTCTGGTGAGCTCTGATTTACTTTGCTTTGGAAGTCGTTCCAAAGGGTACTAAGGAAATTGTTAGCATGTCCAGACAGATTCAAGTTTGTGTTTAGATCTACACTTAAACTCTATTTTCCTCTGCCAATAACACCATCCTGGAAACCCCATTTGAAAACCTCTTTCATGAGGGTGTCTGTGCCTGCCCCTGAGCTGACCTCATGGAATGGTCTCCCAAAGCCCATTTGCCATGCTCCCCACTTGTTATGTTTGCTGTACACACACTAGGGCATGGTCCTGCCTCTTTCTTTATTCTGGGGAATATTACGCACACCTTTATGTGCAGAATATGTAAGAACAGTCAGCCAGCCATGAGAAAGCCCATGAGTACACAAAAGAGAGGGGCTATATTTGTCTGTGAACATAGAGGTCCCAATGAGGATACCTTCCCATGACTATATAAATGACACCCTGCAGATTGCTGTTAGTTAGGTAAAGCCAAAGCACATGGATCCCAACCTTTCCATTCCCGGTAGGAGCACCATCTGCCACTGTACTTTTTTTTTTTGTGGTGGTGGTGGGGGGGGGAGGGGGATTGGGGAGCAAACGATAGGCCAACACCTGCCCTATTCTGGGGTTTCTTTTATTTATGAATACTGGCCTATTGTAAGGTGGGGTGTTTAAACTTGTATCAGGCTAAATTATTCCTTGATTTGCACCCCACACTACCACACTGATTTAAATGCTAGATTTCCTCTCTGCCATTGGGATGCTTAGAACAGAATAATTATCTCCATTAAGTGATCCTTGCCCTGCTTTTAGGAGTGTGAAAGGAATAAAATTAAAAAAGAAAATCTAGCACAGCCCCAGCACAGAAGAACTGTGAATAAGAGTACAGTGTAATCCAGTATCCCTGCTGCGGGACTACACACACAATAATTTGGTAAACAAGCCTCTATATGGGAAATATGCGTAAAATACTAATGGGCTTGGAACTTAAAGAGAGTCAATATACGCTCTGAGTCAAGTTCCTGTCAGATGGAATGCTCCCTCTATTTGATAGTTGCCCTCACTCACCGGACTCAAAAAAGAAATCATCATATCAAATGACAGCTGGATACAATCATAGGGACCTGGTATCGATTTTTTCTCCAGTGCCAAAGTGTATCCAACCTGAAACTGGCAATATATACAATTTTAGACCAAAACATTTTGTAACAAACTAGTTAGACTTATAATTCAGCTCTTTGGGCAGCACTGATACAGCAATAAATTATAAAAACAGCAAAAATTTATATTGAAACGTTTAAAACAGATGATTCAGTAGGGCGCTGTAACACAACAAATATCACAACATAATGGAATCTATTTACAGTGAACCTTCAGTGAAATAGATTGAAAGTCTGATGCTTTCTCATTGTTACTGCAATATGTACATCTTTTGTAACACCCATCTTCTTAGATAGTGAAATTTCCATTGGACCAAAAAAAAAAAAAAAAAAAAAAATGGTCGTTGCCATGGGCCTGGTCTAATACTTTTAGCAGTCAACAGAAAAATGCTGATGATGATCTCCAGTGGAACAAGACTTAGACGTTTCCACTATCTATGGGAAACCAAGTTATTAACTTTACCTAATTTAATCCTCAAATCAGAATTATTTGTTTCTTCAGATACCCGCCAGTCTATTATTTTAACCATTTGTGATGAACACATGACAAGATCCTCACTATTTGATTCCAGTTTAAAAAAATCAGTTTGTTTACCAGTCCCAAAAGAGGAGTAGCTACATGCACTGTCTGTACCTTCTCAAATGAGCAAAAGTAATCTCAAGAAACAAACATATAACATAAAAGCAGGTATGATTTAATTAAAAGCCATTATATGAATGCATTGTTTCAAGTTCCTCATGCTTGATAAACCATTTTCCTTTCTTTACAATGACCGATTACAGAATGTTTACACGTTGCTTTGCAGTTTATTAGTTTTAAAAACTAGAACCCTAAAAATCATAAGTAGGTCAGTTATATCATTTTTAAAATAAAATCTTTACGACAACAACTGTTATAAAAAGCTACTTGGGATATTTGAAAGGTTTGTTTACTTTTCATAACACTCTGGAGGGGCAGTTAAAATAAGAGATTTAAACTTGTTTAGTAAATCTCCATTTTGATTGAGCTTCATTAAATGATTTATCATATTGGTCATAAACATTCAGAGCATACGCTATAATGGCTCCCTGGGAGCTACACTGAGATATGCTGAGAATGCATATTAGCAATAATACAGAGGCAAGGGGAACCATTATCTTATTAGTTCTTGGCCAGCCAGAGGTGCTTCTCTCTGCATTTCCCTCAATCTTTTTAAATTGCTTTACAGAAAACAAAGAAATCATATCATAAAATACTATATTAAAACAACAGGAAGTGTCTGATCGGACCTACAACATCCAAAGGAAAAAAAAGAAGAGGCTTTCCTTACTCTCCATCTGTTATTCCTTGGTAGTGACAGAGGATGCAGACTGAGTAAGATGATATATGAAATTCACAACATACAACAGAATGAGTCAAGGATGGCACTTCTCAGCCTAAACTGTGTGTTGCGTGGAATGGGTTACAAGGTTCTGTAAAACTAACTTGAGGTCGGGAACCATTTTCCATGAGTACTTTAAGCTATATTCTGCCTGACCTGAATAAGTGGATACAAGTGAATTGACCTGTATTCCATCTACCATTTTTCCCATTAGAATTGCTTTCCCTTCGAATTTGTCACAATCTATTCTATTTTCACTCCGTCCCCCTCCGTTATTTTACTTGCTTCATTTTTCCAGTATATTTTTCCTCATTTTTTAAGACTTTCCTGAATGGAATATGATGTCTTCAGGAGTTTGTCCATTTAAAACAAAATCAAACCAAAAAAATCCTTTTCTTCCACAAATGTTATATCAAACTGGCAAGACCTGGTAGGAACATTACCTTCTAAACAGCCAGTTGAAAATAAATGAGTTCCAAGTGTTGATTACCCAGTTTGTTTTGCTTTCTTTGCACACCACTGGTTGCCCAGTGTCAATGATTTCTTTTTGAACAGGAGAACCTTCTCCTGGCACAAACCTCGCCAACGTGGCAGAGCTAGTGTCTGTGCCAATCACTATCAACATCTAACTTGGAGAGAGAGGAAGAGTAGTGGAGCAGCTCTCCATCATTTCTCGCCTTCAGTGGCATAAATCAGGTCCCACAACAGCAGAGAACTGTAAGTGGCTCCATACGTGCCCATGCTTTGCACTGCTTCTGAGCTGATTTCAGAGAGAGTGGAAGTCTGAGCCTTGAATTCACCAGAATCTAATTTCAAGGATTATACTCATTTTATCTACTGAGGAAACACAATCATATCATGTTACCTACAAGCAGACTCGTCAGACTCACCAGTGCAACAAACTTCAAATACTTGCAAGCAATCTACAGAGCAAATACTGCTCCCAAAAGTTACTGAGTATACTTAACACACTTCCATTTGAAAAAACATTAAACTCTTCACAGAACATTTATGAATGGGAAAATAGGTAAAATTCATCATATAAGTTATTGAGCAAACAATTTTTAGCAGATAAGCCCTCGTAAGTGTCAGAGTTAGTTTCAAACCTCAGCAAATGACAACATATTAATATAAATGGAAACAGTTTCATGTCTTCCAAATGTCTGAAAGTGTAATCTTGTATATCCTTAGGGTACCTGAACCACTGAACTTTCACACTTTTAAGAACAACACACTGTTAGATGGCAAAGAGGTGCAGAAGCACTGTTATTTTCTACAAAGGGAGTGAAACCCACACCATCCACAAAGCCTGAGTTTGCAATCTATAAACATGGAGAGCTTGAAGAGGTGAAACTGTGTCCCTGCTATGAACATAAGAATGATGATAGTGGGTCAGACCAAAGTCCATCTCACCCATCACACTGTATTCTGACAGTGAACAATGCCCCGTGTCCCAGAGGAGATGAACAGAATAGGTAATCATCAAGTGATCCCTCCCCTGTCACCCATTCCCAGTTTTTGACAAAGAGGCTAGGGACACCATTCCTGCCTATACTGCCTAATAGCCATTGATGGACCTATTCTTCATGAATTTGTCTGGTTCTTTTTTTGAACCCTGTTAAAGTGCTTGTCTTTACAATATCCTGTAGCGGTGAGTTCCATAGGTTGACTGTGCATTATGTGAAAAAATAAATCCTTTTGTTTGTTTTAAATATGCTACCTACCTGGGATTAATGCACAAAACTACTCTTCCAAGCCAAGGATCTCTCTTTCAGCACCTATAGACTAGAAATGACATTACAGTCCCTCCAATCCAGCACACATGGTGTTGTGTTCAATAGAGCCCCTGGACCACCCTCCTTGTGAGATGCACCATCTCACTCTGTAATAGGCTGGTGCATGAATTGGTTCATTGTCCCATGGGAAACACCTAAGCAACACTACTGCACAGGGACTGAACCCACTGTTCCCTGGTATAGACTCTACACAGACCCTTTGTACCATGGAAGAATTTCACGCAATAAGATTTATAGTGTAAGGATCCAAATCATGACCCATTATTTTGGAAAATGGTAATAAAAGTCATCCTCGAAATGACAGACTTGGATCCATTCTTAGTCTCTTGCTTCCTATACTGACGGGCTGCTGAGTGTCATGGAAAGAGCATGGATTCCAGGGGTGAGAAAGTGCCACCCCAGGGTTGCCATCTGGGCAATCTTTGATTGGCCTGTCTGGTTTTATGGATTTGCTAGTTACCAAAATAAATAAATAAGTCTGCTGGATTTTATGTGGGTTTAAAGATTTGCATTATTATGGCAATGCAACGGGCTATCAAACGTTAAAAGTCTCTGTGTCCAGTTAAAGAAGCTATGCTGTTTCCTCTTCCACAGTTGAAGCAATAACAGATCAAAACTGTTGACAATAGAGCAGCCGCTTGCCCACCAACATACATAAGCACACCACACATGTGTGTGAGAGGGGGTTTGAGTCACACGAGAGAGAGGAGATGCGCAATGTTCTCTCTTATCTATGTGTGTTGTCTCTCTAGATGCTGTAAGTGGTGGGTGAGGGGAGGAGGGTATGGTGAAGTTACCCTGTGGTTGGGATTTCAGCGGGCTTACCTTGTCACGGGTGGGGGAGGCGGGCAGTTTTTTGTGCATGTCAAAGGTGGTAACCTTACAGCCACGTCATTGAAAGTCTGAAAAGAAGTTCCATGTAATGCTCATTGAACAGAAGGGTGATTGTGGCTACAGGATGGGTCCTTGGAAAAGAATGTTGCGGCGGCTACAGTTATTTATTTTATCTTATTTTCTTCATGTGCAGAATTCAGCACACTGTGTATTCACTTCATGGATGCTTCACTTGTACTCTCTTACGCTATTGTCCACTTACATTAAAATAAGAGTAATTTTATACCTACAGCATCCATTTGTGTGGGTTTTTTGGGGGGTTTTTTTGTTTGTTTTTTTAAACACAGAAATAGAAAGGTATAAACAAGAAGTTAAAATAGAATCCCTGAGGCTTAAAAACACCATCTCTGTACCCCAGCGTGAAAATAAGCAAGAGCATTACATCCAGAGCCTGCCCTCATTGAACTTTACAGATTTCTTTTTAAATCCATAAATTTGAAATTTCTATTTTGTACTACAGGTGCATCCCTACACAGCTACAATAACCAGCACTATTGTTTATTTATGCCAATAAGAGATTTAACATAATTACGATCTAAAAATAATACCAGTTACTGCCATAACTGAAGAAAAATTATTAGCATATATGAATTGCAATATTCAATATAAATCTAAACCAACTTTGAAATTCTTAGTCATTATTTTGCTGTGGTTTCTCTGATATTAAAATTTGCTAGTGCTCATGTAAACCAGAGATCAGATTTACATTCTAGGTTGAATAGTCTCCTAGTTACTCTATATGCATTTTCCTGTAAATAAACCATGAAACCACTGTTGTTAAGTAGAGCATTATCTCCCAATAATTTGAGCTGAAACTATATTTTTAGTATGTGAAATGAACAGAGAAATTCTCCTGAAGGGTCTTATCTTAGTTTAAATTTGTTTTTTGTTTAGGACATCCAATGTTTGTCAAGTGTTAGAGATGGACTCTTCATGAAAAAAAAAAAAAAAAAAAAAACCTCCCATTGTTCTGTACACTCCTTTGACTTTTTTTCTTCACTTCAACCATTGCTCATTTGACTGAAAATTCATTCCCCTGGACTTGGAATTCACCCTGGTAAATTCAGGACAAATTTTATTTGATAAAGCAATATATCCTCAATAAAGCCCCCCACAATTATAGAAACACACACAAATGTTTTAACTAGTTAAATGAACATGGGACATTTCAGGTGTTCCAATTATTGGAGATTAGGCCCTCAAATGAAAATCCAGGACTATTCCCAGAAAAGCTATTTCATATGCTCACATTGGTCATGAGAAAGTAATAATGTTTGTTTCAATACTAAAGTATTGTGTTCATACAAGCATCCTAGAGGTGAAAGCAATTTATCCCATTAGCAATTTTCTAAGACCAGGGGGAACAAACAGATAGAGACATTCATTTTCCAAAAGTGTGTTTGCCCAATATCTGAAATCCCAGCCCCAAAAAGGTGTCAAGTCAGGCACACAAAAATCATTAGTTACCTTTCAATTTTATTTTATTTTTTTTACATTCAGCCTGTCGCTGTTTTTTAACATTTCTACAGCTGTTAGTGAAATAGCCAAACTGTGTTCAAATACAGACTTGTCCATGGCTTAAAAATGATTTATTTTGAATTTTCATAGCAGTAAATTATGGTATGGGTGCTGAAGTAATCAAGTAATATTTCAGAAATTAAAATTTCATAAGGACGGTTAACATTCAAATCAGAGAGACTCTAATGTAATGATTTGTGTTTATCCTGGTTGGAAGTGTAATTAGCTGAATCAAAACTAATAATCATGGCCATTCATAAATTGCATTTAGATATTTGAGACAATTTTGTTTCATATCTTCCAAAATAATTCCCTCAAGTTCATCATTTCATATGGTACAGATGCAACCCCAGAGGTTAAAATTTTGCATAATAAAACCATTACAGCTAAAAACAAAAAAACCCTGGCTAAAAGAATGTGGCTTCAATTAGTTACAAATGGTAAGTATAGTAAATCAATCTTTAAATCAGACAGGTATTTTGCCGCAAGACCTTATATTACCTGTTATGTGATAAGGAAACAAAGCAAACTATTTTGTCCCTTCCATACTTTTCACCACTGCCTGCTCAGATAACTATTGATCTATTTTAGGACCAGCTTTTGTTCCAGAGCTGAGCATTTTTAAATAGCAAGTGACTTAAGTGCCTAAACATGGACTTACACAGTTTAATTTTAAGCTGCTTATTTTTAAAAATCTTGTCCCTTTCTTCTGCAATTTAAAAGAGACGTTAAAGAAGAAAAAGTTATAGGTTTGTCTGCTGTTTGAGGAAATTTTCTACCCTGATTCTGAAAATCCTTCTGCTTGCACTCACACAAAGGCAGTTATAGTATGTCAGAGCCTTAAATATAAACTGTATTTCCACTAATTAATTGAAAATATATTGACCTTTTCCTTTAATGTTATAATGAATACTTTTTGGAAACTTTGAACAGAATGTTTTTATAAAATGTTGATAGTTTTTCATTTTGTGGGATTGTTGAAAATTTTGAATGAAAAAACTCTTAAGTATTTTAGTTGGCTTTTTTCAAAACTTAAATAGTCTCTTAAAATGAAAAGCAGGCACGTGAAGATAGTCTCTTTCTATGGCAGTTTAGTAGGTAATAATGTGGATCCCTTCTGTGCAAATATATTAGGATCACTAACCCACTGGGTTCAAAATAACTTTTTATTGAAAATAAAAACGTAAGAGTCACTTCTCCTTCCAGCTATGAACAAAAATAAGCTTGTGCCTTCTAGTGTGGCAGGGGATAAATTTGCATCCAAGCAATGTAATGGAATGAAGGCCAACTATTTACTAAGTACTCACCTGGGCAGGATAATGTGAGACACTGCAAAAAGACCTGGGCAACAAAGATGCCCTTTATTTGAGAGAAAAATGAGAAGAGTGATTTCTTGCAAACTAAATATCTCAGAGCCAAAGCAGGAAATTTCCTCCATCCATCAGTCCAGTTTCCCAGCATTGCTGCAGGAATGCACTAGCAATCAGACCAGCAGAAGACAGCCCATGGTATTTTAACTTCTGTCAAACAAGTCCTAGAAAACCTAACAAGACATAAGGGATTCCAAACATCCACCGACCTGTTTCTCAATAGGAGAAGATTAATGGCATGTAGCGAGAATGAAGACACTGCACTGCCTGGCACCAGGAAACAGAGCACTCATGAGTGACAGGATAGTAATTCAATATAAAGAGGCAAGATATTTCTGGGATCTTAAGGAGATGCTTCTCTTTGGATATCAATGAAATCAGCAACCATATTTACAGTTCTGAAAATGAGAGCTGTTCACATAAAAGGGGTGCATGCACAAGTAAAGACAGTTGCAATGTAAATGCTAGGAAGGTGAATGGAAGCTGTGGTCTTCTTTCAGAGGACCAAATCCGCCTACCCTTCATCCCCTGAGAAATCCCACCAAAGGTGATGGGTGCAGGTTTGAAACTTTAGTTAGGCAATTATACAATTAAAAGAAGTCAAAGTAATCTTGCTCTTCCAATAAGTATAAATTTATCAAAATAACCTCAAGCAGATTAAGATTGCTCTGAGTAAGCCTTGCATTCAGTCACCATTTCATATTTTAATTGTGTAATCACATTTCTAAAAGATGGTATATTAATTTTATAATGTTGAGAACAGAGAACTTTTGATTTATTTCAGCCACCATGTAGATGCAGGGCTGGATTCACATGTTACATTTTCCTAAACACAGGTTCTTGGGCACAGTCCTGCCTACAGCGGACCTCATGTTCCACAGAGCTTTAGAGAGGTAAGGCACCCCTAAAATGCCAGTGCCCCAAGGCATGTGCCTACTGTGCCTAACTGGATATCTAGCCTAGCATTGCCAACTTTCTAATTGCAGAAAACCAAACACCCTTGCCCTGCTTCCTACCTTACCTTCCTTGAGGTCCCACCCCAGACCTGCCTCTTCTCTGAAGCCCTGCCTCTCACTCTGATCCTCCCTGTCTCTGGACTAGGGGAGGGTATTGAGGGCTCTAGGGCGAGGCCAAGGAGGAGAGATTTGGGGTGCAGAAGGAGGGTCTAGGCTGGATCAGAGGGGGGAGGGCTCTGGTGTGGGAATGAGGGATTTGGGGTGAAGGAGGGGGCTCAGAGCTAGGTCTGGGGATTGACGTATGTGGAGGGATGGGCTCCAGGCAGGAGTTTGAGTGAGAGAGGTGACTGCAAGCTGGGACAGGGAGCTGGGGTGTAGGCAGGCCCACCGATACGAGGCGTGGTACAAAGGGAACAGTTGCCCTGGGTCCTGGCAATTCAAAGGGGCCCAGGGCTCTTGGTCACCACCACTGCTAGTGCGGCAGAAGGGGTGGCTAGAGCCCTGGGCCCTTTAAATAGCCACCAGAGCAACGCGCTACACGCAGCACTCTGGACAGCATAGAGGGCTGGCTGCCCCAGCCCCTCACCCCTTCTGCCCAAGGCCCTACCCCTTCCAAGAGCACAAAGTTGCCCCCCCACCCCGCTGCCCAGGAACCCGTAGAGTCTGTCGGCACTCCTTGGTGTAGGAGGGGGTGCTGGGCCATGGCAGCATTTCCACAGCTCTCAGGAACTGGCCTCCAGGTCCCTGAAGCCTCTAGGCACATTTGGTACCAGGAAGTCTCTGCATACTACCCCCATGCCTGCAGGCACCACCCCTGCAACTCCCATTGGTTGCACAGTTCCTGGCCAATGGGAGCTGCAGAGTCAGCACTCAGCCTGAGGAAGAGTGAGGAACCTGCCGTGCCTAGAGGCTGCAAGGGCCTGGCAGCTAGTTCTGGAAGCTGCACAGAGCCAAGGAAGACAGGGGAGCTCCCACTGAATAGACTTTCAATGGCCCAGCTGACTGGAGTCACCAGGGTCTCTTTTCGACTGGGTGGTCTGGCAAAAAAAACAGACTTCTGGCAACCCTATAGGTCTGCTGATGGGGGCAGGGGGCAAGGTGGCAATTTGCCCTGGGGCCCGACAACAAAGGGGTCTGGAGCTCCCAGCCACCACCGCTGCTGCAGTACAGCGGCCAGAGCCCCAGGTCCTTTAAATCACTGCTGGAGCACCACATAGCACATTCTAGGGAGCACTAAGGGCTGTCGGGTGCAAACACAGTGCTCTCCAGGCAGTGTTAAGGGTTGCCTAGCTCCAGTCCCACCTCTTCTGCCTGAGGTCCCACCCCTTCTGGTGGCATGGAGCATGGCCCTCCACCTCACACAGGGGCCTGGCGAGGATGTTGGTCCCACAGCAATACTTTATCTTGCCCTGGGTAGATGAAAGTTGCTATGCCCTAATTATTTTACCACAACAAATAGGGATAATAACCAATTAGCCTCTTGACCAGAATAAATAAGGAGCTAACCCTGCAAACATACACTAAATAGGGTACAAAGTACTATGTTCAGCAGTAAATAATATCTTTTCACTTTCACACATTCTTTACGAAAAATAGAGAAAAATCAACAGCAAACAGGATTTGGAGGGGATATATTCAAAATATTTTGAAAGGGCCAGATTGTAAGTCCCTAATCAGTTTTTATTCCATCCTTACTCACTGACATTTCTGAGACATCTTTTTAGGATTTGGTCAAAATACCTCTTATTACTACAATGACATTATCTAGCTAAAAACATGACGGTGATAAAACACACGTAACTGAAACACCCACTCCAAAACATCTCCCTGAGAAACAGATTTAGTTATTTCTCTAAAAATAAAACCTTTTAACCCACAAGTGGTGCTTTTTTTTAAAATATACCTCTTGCCAGGAAAGTAAACAGCCAGCACAAAATTACACAGCAGTTTTACAAAGTCACAGAAACCTTTACATCCTAACCTCCTATCAGAGACTCTTCAATATTCATTTTAGTGTAAATCATTTTAAGAGCCACTTAAACAGTTTAAGCTTGTCCAAGCTCTTTAACCTTGGTTAAAATAAACAACTTAAAGACAGTCAAGGTGAAACCCTTGTTAAGCAATATTGTTTTGCTAGTGGCTAACTGTAGACTATATTTGAATAGATTTGCTAGAGGCTAATTTTAGAGATTGTGGTAACCCCATGTCACGTTGTGTTCAGTTGTCATTCATTGTTAATTTGCTTGCAGAACAAACTTAGTTAAAACCTGTTTTGAGTAACTGACATTAATTATAAAAATAATGTAAACAAGTGAAATCTCACCCCTTTTCTCTTTACTTTATCTATTTTACTGTTCTTTATGGTTTTTATTCAAGAGGTATGCTCGGAGGGGTGGAGCAGCTGGCTGTCTAGCTGCCTCACACCACTGCAGAGGTACAAAGCCCTCATTGCATAGCATGTCTGAGAATCTGGCCCCACGTGTTTGCTCACAGATTATGGATTTTCAGATCCAATGTCAGAGGAAATTCTCCTCTTTGTAGCGGTCATCTCTTGGAAATATTCTCTCTCAAGTACTACAAGATCCTAGAAAGAGAGGAGCAGAGCTGCTCACACCTAATCAATATACTTTCCCTTCCAATTTTGTCTCTGACAGAATGGACTAAGACAGCAGTGTTAAAGTGCCAGCCATGAGAGAGAGAAGGGTAGGGCTATTTAAAATGCCTTGGTCTTTGTAAGAGGGCTTGAAGTGGCATCAATTCATTCTCTTTAAAGCAAGAAGCAAATTTCCATTAGTGATCTTAGACTAAAGCATTTACCACATATTCTATTCTAAATGATAACCAGTTCCATTGATCAATACTGTGATTAGCATGGGTACCTCAGACATATCACAATCAAGATCAGATTGGCATATTGGTCTGATTACCTGTAACAGGAGTTGTGCCCATACAGAAACAGCACCTTCAATACTTTACTTAAAATATGTAAACCTATTTGCACACCTTTACACAGCAATGTATTATTGTTGTTATATAGGTATGCATTCTGGATGAAGATGTATATTAGAGAAAATGTTCCCCTGCATGTAATTAACTCAGAATTGCAGAGGCAATAAATGTGAGATAATTAATTAAATTTGTAAGGAATGTGTAAGTATTCAATTAGCATTTGACAAGAGTGCTTTAGAAAGGAAGTTATAACCTTCCAAAATATCAATTAGGAATTATTAAGCAATAAATTGTTATTTTATGATCTTGCTACACTGCCTTTGTTAAATGCCATTTAGAAGATTGCCATCTTCTCAGCCAAGTCTTCAAAAATTGCAAGCATTAGATTTTCTGTTGTGAAGTTGTGCAACCTTACCCATAAATATGGGGGAGAGAGGTGCGTTTTGTTTGTTTACTAAGACAGGCTAAAGATTTGGAGAGTTTGTTCGGGTGACCATTGAAAGTTCACATGATTCCCTAAATCTGTAAATTTAAAAAAGTTCCCTGCCTCTCATCATCCTAACTTCCTTTTTCTCCCCTTTCCATTCAGGTTTCTGTAACACTACCTCTTCCACCCAATAGTACCACCTTCCTTCCTTGTGTGCTCCCTCTTTCCCCCCCAACATCTGCTCTGACTGAATTCTACTTTTCAACCCATGCCATGACCCAATCAGCACACGGTAGCAGTCCATGTGACATCCTCAGGGCCATACCAGTAGTGCATACATTATGTGGATACAGTCTGCATAACACAAGGAGCTGCTTATGTAGCTCATAATGGTGAATAGTTTCAGAACCACTGGCATAGGCCAGTGGCTCTCAACCAGGAACATGTGTATACCTGGGGGCATACAGAGGTCTTCTGGGGGTACATAAACTCATCTAGATATTTGCCTAGTTTAATAGCAGGCTACATAAAAAGCACTTTCTTTAGTAAGTGCAGACTAAAATGTTATACAATCACTTTTTTACACTGCTCTATTCACTATACAGTGAACTGTAAGTCAATATTTACAATCCAATTCTCCATTTAATAAATACACAGTAAAAAATGAGAAAAAACAATTTTTCAGAAATAGCATATGGTGACACTTGCAATTTTATGTCTTTTTTCTCAAGTCATAAGTGAGGTGAAACATGGGGATACAGGAAAAAAAAAGCATCAGACTTCTGAAAGGAGTTCAGTCATTTGAAAAGGTTGAGAACCATTGAAAATCATCTCTGTGTGTCTTGACAGCTAGCATCATTGTCCTACCAGGACACCACTGGTAGTCTCCCTCTATTCTTCAATAGCTCTGCTGGAGAGAAGGATCTGAGAAAGGTTCCATGTGTTCCAGTGGTAGCTTGGAGGACTGCTCTATCCTCAGCCACCACCACACAGGGTCCTGTTCCCCCTGTGAAGGCAATCTCTCTGCTGGCCCTACCATTCAAATTCTTGCAGCCAGGAAACTCCCTGTCTCATTTAAATCTCTCTCTGAAACCACTTGTTGCTCTTTTTGATTGCTGATGCCCTGGAGTTCTGCTAACTCTGCCCTTTTGGAGAATCAGAGATGGAGGAAGAGAAAAGTTGTGCCTGGCAAGGATGGGGTGCAAGTTGCAAAACAAAGATTATACTCTAATCATAATTTTAGTCACTTTTGAAGGGTGTGTACAATCAAGTATAAAAGGAGTTAACTGATTGGTAGTTAGGTCACATTAGCTAAAATATTTGCACATTAGCCCACATACTACATTTGACATTTCTTCCTGAAATAAATATTTGTAGAATATTCGGACTAAGACGTGCAAATATTTTTTTTCCCACTTCCCCTTTGCCCTCCCCCTTCCCTTCATGGAGTGTGTGCTGTGATTGGCAGGTGGAAACTGGGGGTTACAGTGGATGAGAAGCTGGATATGAGTCAACAGTGTACCCTTGTAGCCAAGAAGGCTAATGGCATATTAGGTTGCATTAAGAGGAGCATTGCCAGCAGATCCAGAGATGTCATTATTTCCCTTTATTCGGCTCTGGTGAGGCCACATCTGGAGTATTGTGTCCAGTTCTGGGCCCCCCACTACAAAAAGGACGTGGACGCATTGGAGAGGGTCCAGCGGAGGGCAACCAAAATGATTAGGGGGCTGGAGCATATGACCTATGAGGAGAGGCTGAGGGAATTGGGTCTGTTTAGTCTGCAGAAGCAAAGAGTGAGGGGGGATTTGATAGCAGCCTTCAATTTCCTGAAGGGAGGTTCCAAACAGGATGGAGAAAGGCTGTTCTCAGTAGTGACAGATGGCAGAACAAGGAGCAATGGTCTTAAGTTGTGGTGGGAGAGGTCCAGGTTGGATATTAGGAAAAACTATTTGACTCGGAGGGTAGTGAAGCACTGGAATGGGTTACCTAGGGAAGTAGTGGAGTCTCCATCCCTAGAGGTGTTTAAGTCTCGGCTTGACAAAGCCCTGGCCGGGTTGATTTAGTTGGGATTGGTCCTGCCTAGAGCAGGGGGCTAGACTTGATGACCTTCTGAGGTCTCTTCCAGCTCTATGATTCTATGAAAACAAAAGGCAGTAAGCCCTAATGGCAAAAATACCTGCGTAACTAAACAATAACTGCTCTCTTCCTATGAGCAAGGCATCTCCTTTTAGAGTCTATGCCAATCAATTTTTTTGTAAATTGCATCAGGAACCACTCAACAGTCTATAAATCCAGTAACAAACAAACTAACTGATGCATGTTACCTCCTATGTCTGCCCCATCTGCTTTGTGCATTGTTAGGCTTACATAGTAAGTAATACGTTAACCTTTAAGCTACAAATTTCAGATGAAACATGGAGAAAACCTGGAAAAGTAAATGCTTCTTTCAACTAGAGAATGTAAAGCCTTGCACAGGGAATACTATCACAGGATGTCAGTTTGTTGGCCCAGTAATTGCTTTGGGAATGATCCCTTAAAATGAAGCAAAACTATAAATATATTGGTGAAGACATCTAACGGGATCAACTCTTGAGTTCACTTCTGCTGATGACGGACAATATGATCCTTGTTATTCACCTACATGTCACTCAAAAGAAATATGCTAATTGCACCAGCTCAAAATAAGGTAGCTAATGGGATACAATATCTAGTTATAACACCAAATCCAGTAAAATAAGAGAATTAAATCTTAAAACTCTCAAGTGAGCCAGAGTAGATCTGCAGTTGCTAAAATATGTTCACCATTTTTGTTATCTGACCTGACTATCTTTTCCCTGTACCTCTATTAACAACAGTATTGTTGAGAAACTGTTTGTTTTTGCCTATGGGAGGACTGTGAAAACTATCAAGAACATCATCTCCTCATTAACAGAGTCACAAATTTCATTCTCTCTTCATTCTAGTCAAAGACACTGTCTTGCACAACGTGTGAGAAAAGGTGGTGTCACTGACACATTCACAGAATGTCACTTCAGAAAAAGCTGGTGATTCTTTGAAAAATAGAAATGAAGCTGGAGCATGGATCATGAGACAACGTCACTATATTGTCTCATTAGCTTCCAACTGTGCAATTTTGTTCATATTGCAAATCTGTTTAGCAGCATATTAATCATAAGGAAACAGAGTGGGAAAGTCTCTTCTAAACTGCTGATATGCCTGCATCAGCAGGGGTGGGGGGGACTCGGGAGAGAATATTCCTAAAGACTGGCAGACAGCAGTGTACTTTCCAGAGTCCCTTAAAAATCACATCACAAGTACTGGGCAAAGCCAGTGGTTTACCAGAGAAAACAGAAGTAGACAAAAATGGAAACAAGCAGATGATTTCAGCAATATCCTACAGCGGTAAGGTCTGCATGTTAATTATAGTATTTCCTTTCATCTGTTTTAAATATGTTACATTCTAATTTCAGTGTCTTTTTTATCTTGCAGTATGGGAAACAACACAGGAGGACACAAGTGGCCTTCTCTAGATTATCTTTCTTTATATAATGGGCCATAACTTATCTGCTCTTGATTTTCCCCTTTCCAGTTGCTCTGTCTTTCTCCAGCTACCAAAGACCTCCATGGTCTGTTCAGATAAACTGGAGATCAGCCAGATTCTGTAGTGGCCAGCCACATACCCTTTTCCTCAGACACATCCATTGTGCTGGGGGGCTGGAAATGGAGTGGCATGAGTCAAATGGTGGCACTACACCTCCCAAGGATTTGTTGGGAGGAAATATTTATGTGACTGACGAGATGCTTTAAGCCAGCAGTATCAAAAAAAGAAGCCAGAACATTGGAGAACAAAGGCCTAAAAATTCATTTTGCACTAGCTTAATTTAAGATCTCCCTACACTGTGATTCCTTTTAGCATTTGCATGTATTAGACACCTTATCATCCAAATAAAATGCAAGTCTTCACTGCAGATAATACTCTTACCTGTGTATTTTCCCCACCACACACAGAAATCTCTAACACAAGTTTGGTGGTGCTTTAATGCTAAGATAGCTGACCTATAGGGACTGTAGGCTAAAACTTGAGTGCTGTTAGTCCTCCAATATCTTCCACAATGTGCATCCAGAAAGACAGACAAGTTCTCTCACAATTCACCAGGAAAGGAATCATTAGAGTAACTCATAGGGTTGCCAGGTGTCCGGTTTTGAACCGACAGTCCAGTATTTGAACTTTCTGTTCAGGAAACAAATTGAGAAAATATAAATGAGAAAATATAAATGTCCAGTATTTTCTAAATAAGATGTAATGTAGATTGTGATGTAATGTCAAGTATGTCCGGTATTTTTGTTGAAACCATCTGGCAACCCTAATTCAGCTTTCTGTAGCACAAAGAACTATGGGATATGCCCCAAGAAATCCCACTGACCCTCTCAGGTTATTGCAGCACCAGCAATGACATTTCATTTGGGTATGGCTAAGTAGCATGGCAGTTCATACCTAAGCTGGGGTAGGCTAATCCCAGGAGTGCTCTGCCCCAGCTGTTAATCTTCCGTAACCCTTGAGTGTGTGTCTGTTGGGTTTTAACTGCAAAGCACAGTTAGAACCATGTTCCATGTGTAGCTCTGACACAATCAAAACTTTAGTTCTTAGAATGGGTGTTTTCTTCAAGCCACTTCTTTCCCATCTGCTTAACACAGGCACTACTAAACATATAGCATACCTAGACTGGTATACCTAGACTTTAGTAAGGCATTTGATACGGTATCGCATGATATTCTTATCAATAAACTAGGCAAATACAACTTACATGGGGCTACTATTAGGTGGATGCATAACTGGCTGGATAACCGTTCTCAGAGAGCAGTTATTAATGGTTCACAATCCTGCTGGAAATGTATAACAAGTGGGGTTCCACAGGGGTCTGTTTTGGGACTGGTTCTGTTCAATATCTTCATCAACGATTTAGATGTCGGCATAGAGAGTATGCTTATTAAGTTTGCAGATGATACCACGCTGGGAGGGGTTGCAACTGCTTGGAGGATAGGGTCATAATTCAAAATGATCTGGACAAATTGGAGAAATGGTCTGAGGTAAACAGGATGAAGTTTAATAAGGACAAATGCAGAGTGCTCCACTTAGGAAGGAACAATCCATTTCACACATACAGAACGGAAAGCAACTGTCTAGGAAGGTGTATGGCAGAAAGGGATCTAGGGGTTATAGTGGGCCACAAGCTAAATATGAGTCAACAGTGTGACACTGTTGCAAAAAGCAAACCAGATTCTGGGACGCATTAACAGGTGTATTGTGAGCAAGACACAAGACGTCATTCTTCCGCCCTACTCTGAGCTGATTAGACCTCAGTTGGAGTATTGGGTCCAGTTCTGGGCACCACATTTCAAGAAAGATGTGGAGAAATTGGAGAAGGTCCAGAGAAGAGCAACAAGAATGATTAAAGGTCTACAGAACATGACCTATGAAAGAAGACTGAAAGAATTGGACTTGTTTAACATGGAAAAGAGAAGATTGAGAGGGGACATGATAGCGGTTTTCAGATATCTAAAAGGGTGTCACAAGGAGGAGGGAGAAAACTTGTTCATCTTGGCCTCTGAGGATAGAGCAAGAAGCAATGGGCTTAAACTGCAGCAAGGGAGGCTTAAGTTGGACACTAGGAAAAAGTTCCTAACTGTCAGGGTGGTTAAACACTGGAATAAATTGCCCAGGGAGGTTGTGGAATCTCCATCTCTGGAGATATTTAAGAGTAGGTTAGATAAATGTTGGGATGGTCTAGACAGTACTGGGTCCTGCCATGAGGTCAGGGGACTGGACTCGATAACCTCTTGAGGTCCCTTCCAGTCCTAATATTCTATGATATGTTGAACACTGTGGCAGGTTCTGAGTTCTGCATGTGTTTTGCAGCTAAAGCTAGAATTCCTTGGGTTTCATTAGCCTTAACCTTCACTGATATTATTACTGTTTGCTGACCTGGTCATGATTCATATTCTACTTACTAAATTTGTGAATGATGGGGTTCAAAACGTTAAAAGGAATACAGAATCAATAAATACTGAAAAGATATTTTCAAATGAGTAAAGCAAAGCCCTATTTTCAGCAGAACTTCTTGAAAACTAAGAAAAAATTAACTGTATCCTTGACCTCAGCATCTTGTGTCAAGAATAACAACACTAATGAAGAAGTCTTGTAAAAGACAAGGAGTATGGGATAAAAAAATTGATTTTATGCTTTCACTTTAAGCAAAGAGTTTGAAAATGTTGAAGCTTTTGCCATTTAGAGAATTCAGGGACATTGCCAAGTGACTTAGAGAAGCTGGAGGATTAGCCACAAGCTTGTTATTTTTGTTATTGCAAAGCAATTTGTTGTTCTTATTGCTGTTAAGAAAAAAACATCAAAAACCATTATCGAGAAGTACAATGAGAATTCAGAAGGCCAGGAGATTCCCATGCTGCCAGTAAAAGTCAAACCCAGTGACTGGCAATTGTGAGACATCCCTTCTTGTTGCCATTTGTCGATGAGGAAACAAACCTTTGAAGTGGCTGTAAACCACTTATTCACACCGGTAAACTGTTACTCGCATGTGAAGTGCCACTGACTTCAGTAGAAAAATGAGTGTGAATAACTGTTCACCAATGTAAGTAATAGGTTCAGAAACTGTCATGACAAATCTTTACCATGTACTACTTATTCTTTACCTCTATTATTTGGCAAATAGAGATCAACAAAACCTGTTACTCAGTGTTATCTTATGCACTATGAAACACTGTTGGTGGGGTTTTTATGCATAGTTACATGGTACAGAATGATGGTAAACTCTTACGATAGGCTACTATTTTAGACATTTTTTGGCAATAGTCTTCATAAATAGTACTGTGTTCAATTTATCCTATGTCTATTAACATTAAACTATCCTAAGTTTATTAGCATTCTAATGTGGGATTACATATATGCTGTATTTCTCTTTCATCTTTATAAAAAAAAATTTGATCCCTCGTTAAAGCATGTCTATAGCTAGCCAGTATTTTTGCAGTGGCAGCATGAGATGGGTCCCTATTTTGCAGATATAAACTATTACATGCCTTTTAGCTTCTTGGCTTGGCTCATCATGTGAGGAGAAACACAGAAATGATGACAGAAAAGTAGGCCACATCCAACATTTCATCATTGTCAGCAGGAGTGGCAATGGGGTAAAAGGAATCTCCACATCATAGTTAATGATTCACAAGCTCTGTATCTAGAGAGCCAAATCCTGCCTTTACATATAACAGTTTCAATACAAACCTTCTCGACTGAAACCAGTGGAGTTACTCCAGCATCACACTGGTTCAAAAGAGCACAACATCTTTTCCACAGTATTTTAATAGTCTGTACTGCCATTTTCTTAAGAGACTGTATGAAAGTGAACACAGAGGACCCCACAACTGCACTTAGTCTGTTTGCCAATAGAGACAATATAAATGGTTCAAATACAATATTTGACTGTGAAAGTATGCCTTGATGACATGCCATTCAAAGAATGTTTGCATTATAAACTAGACAACCAAATTGAACAGAGGTTTATATTAGGTTAAATGCCACAGAAATCACACGAGGGTTAAAAATAACCCAAAAGCTAAGGTTTCCTATGTTATCAATAGAAGGTGTCATACTTTTTAAGTAATATACAGAAAAAGTAGAATAGGGTTGCCAACCTTCCTAGGTTGTCCTGGAGTCTCCAGGAATTAAAGATTGATCTTCATGTGTTGATATCTCCAGGAATATGTCCAACCAAAACTGGCAACCCTAGAATAGAATGATAATAGTAATAAAACCTACAGTGGTAGGAAAAAAGCAAACGTCTTTATTAGATTTAATAACTTATGAGTATTGGAAAAGAGACCTACAAAAAAATACTGTCACTTTAACTGATTGTTGGAAATTTTTTTTGTATTGATATTTAAAAATATATAGGCTGTAGTTTTATTAGTTTTTGGTCAGTTGTCATCTGTTCGAGTGAAGTCTTGCAGGCAATAGCAAGCCATACCATTCTGACCTTTTCAAAATTTGAAAATTTTAGTTGCTGGCCATTCATACCCCCTCCTCCCTGCCTGTAGCCCTAATATTCTGTGAGCAAAAGAAAAATGGAATGGTCACCTATTCAAAACAAATAAATTGTAAAGGTCAAAGTAGTAAAAAAAGATTGGGGCTGTCATTTGCACACAATACAGGGCATAATGATTATGTGGTATTACTCAGATGACAGAGAATGTAATGGAAATAGAAAATGGTAGAACTTTAATCCATTTTCATATTGGTGAGTTTAGAAAATACCAATTTTAGTCCAAATTCAAGAGCATGCTTAGGCATGTGCTGTCCACAAGGGACTAGCTTAACTGAAGTTAATGAAGTACTCATGTGCTTACAATTGGGCACATGCCTAAGTATCTTATTATATGAGAGTCTTAATTATTATCTTATTGAAATTCTACTCATCCTCTGTTGTTCCTGTTGGTGGTGGCATTGTATCTGGTATACAAGATTTAAAAAAAAAAAAAAACCTGCATGCCCTAATGTAGTCACATAAAGCCCTAGAATAAGAGTGTAAATGTAGATCTAAAAATAAATAGTATCTGTTTATTTCCTTCAGAACTAAGATATTTTCCCACCAAATTAGAAACACAGCTATAATTCATCAGCAATCTCAAAATAACTAAAGTAAAATAAGAACTTGTAAGAATTTCTGATAAATACCCCCAGGCCTAATAAAAATCAATCATAGCTCCTTCATCTCCAATTATAAAGTAATAGGCTTCCTACAATAAGACATTTAAAGAGAACAAAAATTGAATGGGTGTAAGCTCATCTTCAAAAGTAAAAGGAGAATAGATATAAAGTTACTTTCTAAATTAAAAATATAGACTATGAAAGGAGGGAGACCCATCAAATATGGATAAAACCACTTTGCAGTTCTTTGAAAACATTGTGAAAGATATGACAAATAGTAAGCTAGATCAAATGGATCTCAAAAGAATTTGTCTCTAAGTTCTACCTTCTTGACACAACTTTCCTTTGCTTTACTAATGTTCTTTGAGTGCATAAGCATGTGCTGATGTCTCTTTACCAGGCAGGAAGGCTATTTAGGATTGTCAATTAACTATTTTTATGCATGCATACATCAAAGAATAACTTTAAGCTTAAAAATTAGATCACGAGGAACATAAAAAGATGTCCATATCGCTCAAAGTTCTGCAAACGAAGGAATAACAGTTATAATCAATGGGAAAATATTCAATAAAAATAAAGCATATATGCACTATAATTTGTTCTTGGTTCATAAAATCCCATCCTCTGACTGAACTCATTCTCAGAGGGCATAAATTGAATCTAAGAATTAATGTGTATTGGGCTCTTTCAGGGTTGCTTTGCATTCTTAATAGAGAAAGAAATACTTGTATTGCAAGTCAAACTCAGTCAACTTGAGATTTGACATCTCCACATCTCTTAGTTAACCCCTTCTGCAAAAATTTAGCAAACCTTGGCAAAAGCTATGGAAACTGCTAGAAAACTGATGAATCTTTATCCTCACTAACAGCCTTCCACTTGTTGGTCCCTCCCACCTGAAGATACATTTATCATTGTGGAAATATTCAGAACTTCTAGGGATAACAATCAAATATCATAATTGTACTGTCTCATGGCTTCATTCATCTCAAATTATCTAATGTAAGAAAGGACTGGCTATAGTTCTTTTTGATGGATAGAGTAGATGGGGTGAGGAGTATTGTGAAACTCCCCCCTTGGAGTTTTAGGCTTTGTTAAATCTCCTCTGAAGTTTCAATTGTTTATGCCATATTTTACTTTCTCGTCTGAATTATTCTGAAGTGTTCTTGGCACTAATAATTGTGTACTGCATTCCACCACAGAGGTGCATGCATTTCAGTAACATACAAAGCAATTATATATCATGCATGCATGCTTGCACGCAAGGAAATCACCCTGGAATTTTTTTTCCCAGATAAAAAGCTGTGTAAACTAGTATACAGTAGGTACTATTAGCAAACAGTAACGAATTTATGAGGCTTCCCTAAAAGTGTCCCTGAAGCGATGTGTGTTTGCTGGAGTCTGAATCTCTGGTGAACAACATGCTATATCTCTAATAAAAGGTCAATAATTTGTTCTATGGAGCTCAGATAGCATCCATCTGGAAACAGAATGTATTACACTCAGGTGTACATAATAGAAAAAATATACTGTGGATTAAATATGCTGGGGGAATTGTACTATCAAAACTCAGTTTTAAGGTCAAATAACATTTGATTACAACACTTAGAAAGAGGATTGCCCTGATTTCTAAGTAAAATGAAAGAGTGAAGAAACCTCAGTGGATCCCATATACTTTAATATGGTCTTAACATACACATATAAGTTAGAAGTATAAATTCTTGTTTATAGCTTTACTCTCAGCTCTCATGCTTTTCATAACTCATTTGAGAAATTTGTGGCCCTAATGGGGGATGAACAAGTCTAACCTGATCCATAACCTAAATTGCAAAAATAATATGAAAAGGTCATATAATGGAAACAAATCAAGGTGTCTGAAGCTCATATAGGATTATAAATGTAGTCTCCTCAAACCCATTCCAATCAGAGGACTGCATACAATAGGCAGACACACAGATCACTAATCAACATGTTTGGTTTTTTAGTCCTTTGTTTTCAAATGATGAGTTTGGTATATTAAATGCAGCTTCACAACCTATTTTGTTTGGCTTACTAGAACATGACGGCTGCATCTAGACTGGCAAGATTTTGCGCAAAAGCAGCTGCTTTTGCGCAAAAACTTGCCAGCTGTCTACACTGGCCGCTTGAATTTGCGCAAGAGAACTGACTTTGTAATGTACAAAATCAGTGCTTCTTGCGCAAATACTTTCACGCTCCCGCTCAGGCATAAGCCCTTTTGCACAAGAATACTTGCGCAAAAGGGCCAGTGTAGACAGCGAAGAACTGTTTTGCGCAAAAAAGCCCCGATGGCTAAAATGGCGATTGGGGCTTTCTTGCAAAAATCGCGTCTAGATGGCCATGGATGCTTTGCGCAAAAGCACTTTTTGCGCAAAAGCATCCGTGGCAATCTAGACTCGCTTTTGCGGAAATACTTTTAACGGAAAAACTTTTCCGTTAAAAGTATTTCCGCAAAATCATGCCAGTCTAGACGCAGCTGACATGAATAAGAGCGTTCAATGACCAAAAAAGCTGCAATGCAGTAAAAACCAAATTCTACCCAACATAATAAGAGTCAGTTTTGCTGGCTTTTGTACACCTGACAAGGGGGATTTTAGAATGTTGTGGAATTATAGAATCATAGGGCTGGAAGAGACCTCAGGAGGTCATTAAGTCCAGCCCCCTGCCCAAAGCAGGACCAACCCCACCTAAATAATCCCAGCCAGGGCTTTGTGAAGCCAAGACTTAAAAAAACCTCTAGGGATTGAGATTCTACCACCTCCCTAGGTAACCCATTCCAGTGCTTCACCATCCTCCTAATGAAATAGTTTTTCCTAATATCTAACTTCAAGCTTCCACATGAGACCATTGCTCCTTGTTCTGCCATCCGTCACCATTGAGAACAGCTTCTCTCCATCTTCTTTGGAGCTTCCCTTCAGAAAGTTGAAGGCTGCTATCAAAGCCTCCCTCTCTCTTCTCTTCTGCAGACTAAATAAGCCCAAATCCCTCAGCCTCTCCTCATAGGTCAAGTGCTAAAGCCCCCTAGTCATTTTGGTTGCCCTCTGCTGGACCCTCTCCAATGCGTACACATCCTTTCTGTAGTGGGACACCCAGAACTGGATGCAATATTCCAGATGTGGCCTCATTAATGCTGAATAAAGGGGAATATCACTTCTCTAGATCTGCTGGCAATGCTCTTCCTAATGCACCCAAATATGCCATTAGCCTTCTTTGATACAATGGCACGCTGTTGACGCATATACAGATTCTCACCCACTGTAATTCCCACGTCCTTTTCTGCTGAACTGCTATCTAGCCAGTCGGTTCCCAACCTGTAACAATACTTGAGATTCTTCCTCTCAAGTGCAGGACTCTGTACTTGTCCCTGTTGAAACCTCATCAGATTTCTTTTGGCCCAATCCTCTAATCACTCTGGACCCTATCCCTGCCCTCCAGCATTATCTACCTCTCCCCCTAGCTTAATGCATAACACAATTACCAGTGTACATTGGGTAGAGAATTTTATAGGAATTTTGTAAATATAGTTACTAAAAAGCATGCACATTTTCTTGCACATAAATATCTGTAATATTGTAAATGTTAAGGGCCAATAAAGTTATCACTGGTATGCACTAAACGTGGCTTTTGGATTACATAGCTCTTGACTTGGACTCCATAATTGAAAGCTGAGATTTTCATAGTTGCCAAGAGAGTTAGATATGCACTTCTCATTAGTTTCTAATTAGCATTGAGAACCCCATCTAAAGTTGTTATTATAAGTAACATAAAACATTTTACCTGTATGTAAAATTAACCTCCTATTGGGAAACCTCTTTGTACATGAAAACAATTTTCCCACTATGTTTGTGGACTGTCTCAAAAGGGGCCAAAAATCACAGGACAAAAACAATTTTACAGGCTCTAATAAACGAAGCTGCACTTTGCCCTAGAACAGGGGTGGGAAACCTTTTTTGGGTCAGGTGCCACTGACCCACAGAGGAAAAAAAAAAAAATCAGTCGGAGGCCGCAAACAATTGAGAAGCAAAAACTCCCCTAGCCCCTCACTGATGTGGCCCCGCACTGAGAAGGAGAAAGAGACTCCCCCACATTCTTCTCCCATACCAGAGTTTGGGGGGCAGCCTAGTAGATTTTGCATGCTCCAGCCCTACAGTGGAGCAGTAGGGGCACTGAAGCATCAGCATGGTCTCCCCGAGGCTGGGGTGGGCCCTGAGCCTAGGGGGCCAGATCCAGGCAAGCCAGAGGCCACATCCAGCCCCCAGGCCTGAGATTTCCCACCCCTGCCCTAGAAGTAATGAATTCAATTTTTTTAAAGCATGATATGGTAGTTAGGGCTCTTTCTACATATGTGGGTGAGTGCAGGATTCCTGAAATAACACTAAGAACTATTTTAACAGGAAAATGGCAAAGTAGGATCATTGATGTGGTAGTCAGTGCTTAATTCATTCTGGCAGAGATCAGAGCAGTCAGAAGAGAAGGAAGAGCAGTGTTGTGAGGGCCCATCAAATATCCATGATATTCATATTGGACATATTCTCTGCCCATGAAAAGTCTTGCTAACAAAAATTAACTTCTAGAAATTCCCTTGGGAGCAAAAAATAAAGAGGTCATGGATACAAAAGCAAATGTTTAACTATGTTTGAATGAATCCCTATAACTTTTTTTTCCAGCATTAGACCAATGACTGTGACTCCTGACTACTAATCTATGTAGGTAGTAGCTGATGGGAATTACATCCCTGAAGCACGTGACAAGCCAGGCACAAGGACCAGGGGAGCAGAGCATAGTCTGATTAGGGCTCAGGTACCAGCATCAGTTGTTCACCAGCTGTCTCAACAGCTTCATCAAGATGATTATAGAGGAGACTAATTAATAAACTTCACAGGTGAGAGTTTAGGAGGCAAAGGACCCATTAACCATAGTCACTTTTTGGAATTGGTCTAAGAAGGATCTGAGCCATTTCATGTTGTTTTTGGTCACCCTACAGTTTGTCAGAGGTGGGAACAGGAGTATTTGGTGATGAACAGTATCAAAAAAAGTTACAAATTTTTGTTACAAATAATATAGGTCCATCTACACTGACAACTTCTAAGCTAGCAGGCACTTAAGGGGAATGTGCTCATGCCATTTGGTTTTTCATATGTACTATACTCAAAGTTTTGCTGAAAACTTTGTTTGTGCTTTCTGATACCTTTCCTCTCATCCATGTGGACGTACATAGCCATTTAGATGCTCTCTATAGTAGGGCTGATGGCTTACACTGAAGCAACTCTACAGTGACGACCACTGGGAATATGTTTTAAATGCCTTGATGCTTATATTTACATATTTTCCGTGTATACATTTTTTGAAATGAGCAAACTATATGAACTTGAAATGTTTTATATTTATGCTGACCTGGTGTCATTTTTACAGTATTATTTGTCTAAATTACTGAAGTTTAGATATCAGCCTGCAACAAATCTGATCTCTATATCTCCAAACTTTGGTGAGGTTCAGATCCAGATGCAAACTTTGTGACTGAAACCCGTCTCTGTTTAATTTAATTACATAGCCTCATTCAAAACTTGGTGTGTCCAGTTTTTGCCCTTCCCCCAATATGGACAGACATTATCAAGCCAGTGAACCAAACTAAATCCTATATATTAATGGAAACCACTTCAAGCCAGGAGGTGTAATAGCACCTCCCTGCATCCCTAGTTCCAGAATCCATAGATCCACTGCCAACAAATGGAAATCTGAGGACTGAATAAAGTATCTATGTCTCTATGGGCCTCTAAACTTACTCCCATTGCAGATGGAAGCAGGAAATGAGGCAGACTAGCAGTTATATTTCCAGTCCATAGATACATTCCAATTGATTCAATGTCAATTTGCCATTTACTTCTGCAGGTGCAAGAGCACATCCTAACACTGGGAATAAGCAACTTGATTTTTTGAAACTTTTCTAAACCGAGACCATAAACCTTTTCAGGTTAGTTCACTCTCAGACTCACCAGACTAAATACGAGAAGATATTGGCCTATGTAAATAATGTGCAATTAGCATTTAATTCTCCTACTGCGCCTCTGAAAATTGTGCAGTCCAAGTACCCTGCATTTTACAATGCCCAGGAGATCAACCTTCAGAAAGTAAAGGCCATCAGTTTATATTTGCAAATCAACACACACACAGCTTTAAGTCCCAATTTTCAGAACACTGGATGCCACTTGAATGTACGGATCCACTCACTTACTATAAATTGTAGGTCTGAAGCCTTATTTTCAATTTTTCTGTCACCACCATTTACTAAAATTCTTTACATTAGACTGTGTACTTTGAAAACAGATGGAAAACATTACTTACAATTAAACTTGCTTTACTTTTTCCCCACAATGCACACTACACTTACATTTATTTCATAATAATCTGCATGAAGTCCTTAAAACAGACTTTCATTAAGAACCTCAAGTGACATTTCTTTATTATTATCCTTAGTATTTTCCAACTTTGCCTTTGATCCTTTTGTATTCCAGTAATGCCAAATGTTTAAATCCTTAGAGAATTCAACAGTTAAAAAAAAAAAAGATTTAGCTTAACAAAAATGCTAACACTCTTCTTCCATAAACCTATGCTTTCATGATTAGAGATGAAAGAAAAACCTGTATTTTTAAAAGAAATAAAATATGATTAAAGATCAGTGTGTGACTCAATGATGAAAAGGAAATTATTCCCTAACTGTGTTTCAAAATAGTATGAAAATAGATAATTTAGAATAATTGCTTTAACAATTGTCTCATTGTACGGCGACAATGTTTTAAAGTAATTTAAAATGTATCCATTTTTGGCTTTTCAGAAAGGTAAAAGGCAATCGATATGAACCACAATTTAGAAAACATTTCTGCTCCAATAATGACGTTAACACAAATTATTTGTTATAGTACTGACAGACATATGTGCAAAGAGCTCATATTGTGAACAATGTACCATCCTCTGCAGCATTCAGAACAGTTTTAATAATTGCCAGTAAATTCACCACTTCTAAAAGTCTTTTCTTTATCTACGAAATGCTAAAGTGCAAGTTTCCAAACATTGCTCTTCTAGTGAGGCTTTAACCTAATCTGCAGAGAATAATGTTCAATCACTATGCACTTTCAATCCTTGAGTTTTCTTCTGAGACTGCCAACAAGGATGGTGGCAAAAATACATTGTTACAAAGCTGGATATACAGAAAACACCTTGGACTAAAAAGCCTTTAATTGTTCATGCAGCTTTTAAAGGGACAAAGGCCACAAGATAAAGGTGGATTTAAAGGATTATATTTGCACCACCTTTGCAGATAATTTACATTTCAACACAAAATAAAACAGTTGCTTGGCACTCAGTTATTTGAGGGGATAGGTCACAGGGAAGTTAATTGCTGAATAGGTCATAGAAAAGTTAAATTGTGGAGAAAGATTTAACAATTAAGTGGGCTGAACCAAGTGATGTCATGTTCTGTAGTAGGTGCCTAATTCTCTTTGACTAGTGTCATTCAGGGTGGTCTGCAAAGGATTTGTTATGCTCTCCCATCCTTCCCCCTTTATTTATGATGTCCTTGAAGATTTACTGGGTCTTTACCTCAGTTAATGTTTGTTTTTCTTCCTTTAAATAATTGCTTTCAGGTGGGGTTTTCTCCCAGGGCAGCCTGCATACTGAACCCCTTATTCCCAGCCCCACCTCAGAGCAATGATTTAAATGAAGAAAAACAAATATTAATGGAGTTAAAGACCCAGGTAAATATTTAGTACAGTATAACTGTCCCTACTAGCAGTCCCCTTCCTTTCCATGTTATGAAGAACAATCACATTCCAGGCACATCCCATTGTTCTGGTACAATGAACCTCTTACCTTGCTTTAAGTCATGATAAGAGGAAACTGCATACCAAATTTGGTAGCCCTAGCACTTACTGTTTAGGAGGAGTTCGTGAATAAATGGATGGACAGACAGACTCACTCACAGACAGACATATTCTCTCAAACATGTAGTAGATAAAATTGCAAATGTGAGGGCTTGGTATTTTTGCTTTTTTCGCCTACAATAGCCTTAGCCACAGTGAAAAAACACCTGGCATGCATGCATGCCAGAATAGGCAGGACTGCTGTAGACACCATTAGGGTTGCCAGGTGTCTGGTATTGAACCAGACAGTCCCTTATTTTCGCCTCCTGTCTGGTAAAAAAATTCAGAAAATACCAGACACCTAAAATGTCCGGTATTTTCTGATTTTTTCCTGGCTAGGAGGTGAAAATCCCAGGCTGTCCGGATCAATACGGAGGCACTCTGGCAACCCTAGTGCTTACCAGGGAGCTGTGCAGCCGGCACAGGGAGGCAAGATGGCAGGCGGTCGCTGGCAGCCTGTTACGGCCAAAAAGCCTCAGCATGCGGTTTTTAAAAGGGGTGGTTGATTTTTTTTTCCTTTTTGCTTAACTACTTTTTCCTGGAGTGTTTTTCTTTTCTTGTTCGGTATTTTTTCTGAAACCATCTGGCAACCCTAACATGATTTGTACAACATCTGCCTGAAGCTGGGAAAAGGCACATGGGTGCAGATGACGGCTTTCAGAGCCTTTCCACATATGCATAGAAAATAGATTTTTATTCTGTCCTGTTCTTCGATTAACACACAAAATTAGCTACAATACTTCAGAAATGTAATATAATATAAAAATATAGTACAAGAGTCTTGCTAATAATTTAGAGAGGTATTGTTAAAGGTCAGGAAAGTGTCATAATCCCAGTGAAGATCAGTGGGAGTTGGTCACCTACCTGCCCTTTTTGGCTCTGAAAAATCTCCTCTATACCACTGAAACATACTTACTCCTGGTGTCTGCCATTCTGTAAACTAACAATCCATTGGAGAATGTCTACAGACCTACCTGCTTTTTGTCATATTAGTATAAGACGATAAGCAAACACTCACCACCACAGAATTTGGTGAGAGATAAATATTTTACAAGAGATCACGAAAAACTGCTCTGAGGTCTTGCTATGAAAATTTAGTATAAAAGATTAGGCCCTTTTGTAAAAATAATAGAAAGTCACTGGCAAAATGACAATGGAGCTATCAGCATGGAGGCGATAATTCAGACACTGACTAAAACTGAAATGGGTCAGGAAAGAATAGAGAATAAGGGCAGGAATAAGCCTGATTCATATCTGGATAAAACAAAGTATTACTTAGCACAGCTGGAAATAGACTTTGATGTAAGATTACAGAAAGTGCAAGGAGAGGTTGAAGCTTTGAACATTACCCTGCAGTTAGCAGTAATGGAGGGTGAAATGAGCGCTATCTATATGGGTTTCTACCCTTTTGTAATCAAGAATTATTGGTTGGCTGTCTCCTCAAAAAGTCATGCTTCCTGAGACAGACACAAAACCCATGCACTTATGATGATAAAGGATGCTGGGCTAAAAATTTTGCTTGTAAATTATAGAACATTAAAATCCCTTTTTTAAGACAAAGAAAATAGAAGCTGAGCGATCAAACAAAACCAGTAAAGTAACCACTTTATAACAACACTTAAAAATAGGAAAAGGTAACCTATAACATCGTGACACTATTGTTTTGGGCTCATCTCATTGTGTATCTATCACTGGTGCTCAAATAAGAAACTGGGCAGGGAACTTGCTATTCCCTTCAGTATCATTCACAGTCCCTCTGGGCAACATTGAGCCACAATCTGGCCTATAGTAGATGTGCTTAGTCTTCAAAGTTGCCTAGGGGAATGAGAAAGGGGCAAGAATCCTGCTCATTACCATGCACAGCCTCTCTGCATCTCTCCTGCAGCTGTGGGGGGTTAAGCAAGAGGTCTGCTTCTGGAGTGGTGCAATGATAATCACCTCTTATTCAGGGTTAGCTGTAAAAGCAGAATCTCCCTCTGAGTTACTAATCCCTACTTGATTGTCATATACATAAGCTGAGTTAAGCAGCTACCCTACCAGAGTCTGGCACAGAATACCATGCATTTAGAAGAGGTAGAACAAATATAACCAAGCACAGATGTGGGTGTTCAGTGCCATTGAAAATCAGGCCAAAGTCATCCAAAACCACAGGTGTCCAAAAGAGTAGATGCCTTGAAAATGTGGCTGCAGGCCATGTTCCCAGTCAAACATCAGATTTATGACAGAGCCAAGAACAGAACCAGACTCATTTCCTTGCCTTAACCACAAGACTATACTTGTCTCTTTCTGGGCACGTCTACACAGCAGGACTAAAGTTAAATTAAGCTGTGCAACTTGAGTTACATCAATTGCGTAGCTGAAGTCGAAATAGCTTAATTTGGCTTTTGGCACTGTCTACACAGCAGGAAGTCAAAGAAAAAACACTCTTCCTTTGTCTTCCCTTCCTCCTCATAAAATAAGGAGTCGGATTAAGAAGTCCTCCAGCTCACCACTATTTCAAAATAATGACTTGCAGTGTAGTCACGCTCCTTGTTATTCCGAAATAATGCTGCTATGTAGACATAGAAACACTAAGATCTTGCCTCTGAGGCTATCTTGGCTGAAAAAGATGAAGGGAGGTTAGCCTATGATAAAGCAGGTAGCACATATGAATTTAGGTCCCACATCAGCTTCTTGTGTCTGATACTGTAGAGTGGGGTATTTGTCTCATTAACTACAGTGAAAACATATGTTGTCGGAGCTGCAATCCTCCAGGCTAAAGCCTGCTTACAAGTTGCCATTGTTGGCAGAAAGCCCTGGGGGCACAGTGGATGTTTCAAGGATGAGCAGGGCTATATTCAGAGTATGCTACTTATGGGAAGGACTGAGTATTAGCTGGAATTCTCTGTGGGACCGAGCGAGTCAGTATAGTTTAAAAGAGTCCTTAGTTTGCACTCCAGAATGCTGAAGAAATTTTCCCCCTCTACCAGCTGTAAGATCCAAGAACAGAAAGGTACCATAGAACCCCTTTTCCATATGCTCAGTGCATCTGAAGATCTAACTTAGACTTGCAGGTATATGACTTTCATATGTTTTAGAGTGCACAGAGGGCCAGGTCACAAAGGAAGACTACTCAATGCAGCTGACTTCCTAGTTCCAGTCTACCCTCCAAAGCAAGTTGCCAAATGTCCATTGAAGAAAATAATAAAAAAAGCCAACCTCTTACAAAGGTCCCTTTTATTAACTGGATATCAAAGCAAAAATAATTCTGCTTCAGCAGACCTCCCAGGGTCTATGGACTGGCTACAAATATAACCACAGAGTGAGCTATGGGCTTCATTTCTAGAACAGCACAATTAGACTCGTGGGAATTGGAGAGTAGTGTCCTAGCAGCTTCCTGCCCCCTAAAAGCTGACCTTATATTGGCCCCTTTATTAGCAATGATATGCAGCTTCCCCAAAGAGACCTAGCTATGCTTCCTGGACTCTTCAGATTTGAGAAGAGAATAATTCTGGGTCCAAGAATAGTGGATATTATCTATTCCCACTGTGCCTTTCATATGGGACATGTACATTATACACACGATTTTATTTGAAACAAAATATTTTTTAACTAAGCAGTCAGTTTCACATGTGTCTTACAATTGATCTTGAAGGAAAACACCCACCAACAGGTATATTTCACAGGCATTCAGAACTGGTTTTGCTCAATTCCTGGTATTTCAGAGACTTCTGAAATCACTTTTACAAAAATGCAAGTTACACCCAACTATAAATTAATTAGCATTCATATGATGCATGAGAGTATAGGGGCATGAGTCTCCCCTCTCTTCCATCTACTTTACACCAGTATAACTGATTTCATTGGAGCTATTCCTGATGTATTACAGAATGAAATCAGAATCATGACCACACTGTACAAAAAGTTAAAGAACATACAGGCTTCAACCTATATGCCAATGTACCCTAGGACTGCCATATTGAAGGCCACATTCTTGTCTAAAAGTTTATGCATCAGTCATTTTTACTCTACAACTGCAGCATTGACTTCTTTGGGTTGTGGCACTCTCAGAAAGAAAAGATTTAGATATTTTTTACCTTGTGATACTTTTAGCCATGTTTTCTCAGGAAGTAGGAAGAGCAACAGAGTTTGCAGCTAACTGTGGGACTCCATTTTGAATGAGGCAGGGGGGTTACTATTTGTATCTTCGTTCAGCACCACCTAATGTTAGAAATGCAGTATTACCCACTGACACTGCATGGCAACATGGTGGTTGCTGAGTGGTTAGAAATAATGAGGAATGGAGCCACGGTCTTCAGCCCTATGCACTTTCTGTGTAATCTGGAATTTGAGGCTCTATTCAGCATCTTGCTCCAGCTGTAGGAGTTTATTCCACTTTAGGAATTATTGAGTGATTAGGGTGGAATTTACAGGGGAGGTCTTGGAAGTGTACTAGGATTGCCAGATGGTTTCAACAAAAATACCGGACACACTTGACATTACATCACAATCTACATTACATCTTATTTAGAAAATACCGGACATTTATATGTTCTCATTTATATTTTCTCAATTTGCTTCCCGAACAGAAAGCTCAAATACTGGACTGTCCGGTTCAAAACCAGACACCTGGCAACTCTACCTGCCACTTTAGGCACTACTGTTATTCACCAAACCTCTCTGTTCAGCTCTGCCTAACCCTGTTGGTGCATATATATCCACTGTTAAAGTGCCTCAGTTTTGGTGGCTGGCCACGTGCTGCTGACACTGCCCAGCAGCTAGGTACCTAATTCATGCCTAGGTCCCATTGGGATTCACAAAGAATGAGTTTCCCTGCATAGGCCCAATGTGGTAGATATATTCTGAACCCATACAAACTGGCCAGGGGAGGAACTTGTGCCCTCCTGTTAGCTCAGTGATCAGTGCTTTCACCTGCACTGTGGAAACCCTAAGTTCAAGTCTCCCCTCTACCAATACAGAGCAGAAAACTGGGTGTTTCATTAATGTACCCTGACCAAGTAAGTCACACCCTCAGTTCTTTTCTCTGGCCCAATGCAGGTTAAATTATTTACATGTCTTGGCATAGCTTCAACAGGAGAACCTGCTCTAACACTTCTCCATAATTCTGGCTAAGGTACCCACCTGGGCTATAAAAGTTCGCAATTCAATTCCCTGCCCCTTAGCAGTGGGTGGGGGGGAAGAGATGAGAAATCAAACTCAGGTCCCCTGCATTCTGAACAAATGGGTAAAAGGTAAGAAGTCAGAATTTAGCTCTACTTAGATTTCAGCTCACGCATGCTAATCTTCTTGCCCTTAGAGGATTTTATGAATGGGTGACTATCTCACGACTTATTACTGGGACTTTGTAACAAAAATTAATGTATTGTTGTTCCTTCTTTGATCTGTCTCAAATTTCAGGGCCCTGGAGATGTAGATAGAAATTGGTGATAGGCATTTCTTTGATGCAGTTTTGTTTATTTACAAATCATGGACAATACCCTGTGTCTCTGAAGGCAGAAGGAAGCAAATAGCACAAAGGATTTCTTTTGTTCACAGCACCAAGAGCGAAATTTTTAGCCTTTACACCAAGCCAAAAACCTCTCTCCAAGTTTATTCCAGGGTCAGACACCATGCTTCCAGCTACTTTTTCAGGGTCTCTGTGTTTTTTCCTGTTTTTCTGTGTTCTGCCCTCTCTCTCTCTCTTATCCCTACCCAAAAATATTCAGGAAAAGTTCCTATTCCCTTTCTCTAAGTTATACTGAGTGAAGAAGTTCATGCCTATCAATCTCGATGAGGTCTTAACTCAGAGTTGAACAGTAAGTGGTCCAAGGGGCAGATGAGTTTCACCAGGGTTCACTGCTGGTGGGCTGCCAAATGCTTTATTTACCTGAGCATCTGCAGGTACAGCCATTCTTAGTTCCCATTGGCTGTGGTTTATTGTTCCCAGCAAATGGGAGCTGCAGGAAATAGTACAGGCCTGGCCACCATTTCTAGTAGCCACCATCGGGAGAGCCAATGGGAGCTGTGAGGCTACATCTATACTGTGCCCTCTTGTGGAAGAAAATATGCAAATGAGGTGAAACGGTGAATATCGCCATGCCTCATTTGCATACTTAATGAGCCGCCATTTTGCGCAAGGGGCTTTTGCACAAAACCCCCTCTTGCGCAAGATTTGTTCTGCCTGAAAAAAAAAGCGGCAGGACAGAGAAGAGGGGCTTTCTTGCAAAAAGGAGCGGTGTAGACGGCTCCTTTTTGCGCAAAAGCCCCTTGCACAAAAATGGCAGCTCATTAAGTATGCAAATGAGGCACGGTGATATTCATTGCTTCCTCATTTGCATATTTTCTTGCACAAAAGAGCGCAGTATAGACGTAGCCTGAGTGTCCGTATCTGTGGACACTCAGGCAAATAAAGTATTTGGCAGCCCCTGGGCGGCAAATCCTGGTGAATCTCATCCAGCCTGCAGGCTGCTTATTGTGCAGTTGGGTCTTAACTGAACCATTTACAGTATTGTAATGGACCAGATGGCTCATTACTCTGGGAATAAGTATCAGAAGGGTAGCCATGTTAGTCTGAATCTTCAAAAATGAGAAGTCCTGTGGCAATTTATAGACTAACAGATTTATTGTAGCATAAGCTTTCGTGGGCATCTGACGAAGTGAGTCTTTGCCCACGAAAGCTTATGCTCCAATAAATCTGTTAGTGTATAAGGTGCCACAGGACTTACCATTGTTTTTACTCTGGGAATCTTTCCACCACTCTGTCTGACGTAGAGGGAAAGGGTTTATCTAGCATTGTCCATTTCAACATCCACCAGCACAGAGCTTCTTAATCTGCAGAATGCAGGAGAACAAGAAATATGCTGACATCGGAAGGGACCTGTCTCTACAGTCAGATTGCAGCTAATGCAAGAGCAAGAGCATCAGGTTAGGGGCAGCAGCAGCTGGCATCTGGCTACGAAGGGAAGGCTAGGGAGCAAACAATTTGAAATTTAGGGCTGGAAGTTTGAGAGTTTACAGAGATGAATCCTGCTGTTGGCAGGGGACCAGCAGGAGACACAGATGAAGCCATGAATATGGAGTAGAGAGGCTTCAATGGAAAATGTTTTTATGCCCCTGCACCATACTGCTCCTAGGGGCTGCATTAGGAACTTTTGCTTTGATTACCTTGGTCGTTATAGTTGTAAGTATTGTTCCTAAAGTATTTGCACCATTTAGTTTCTTGCAGCCCCAGTAAAGGAATTATCTGTTTCTAGTAGCTAGTGAATATTTATGGAAACTTGCTGTCATCCGGAGAACCTAATGCTTGGAGCACATACAGTTACTCTTCTCCGAGCTTGTGATAGGCAGAACACTACCAGACATTAGAGGGGTTAGTGTACCAGAACACTCACAAGAGCTTGCATTGAGGCCAGTACAGGATATTTATGGGATTGTAAAATCCCAAGTATTGTGTCCTTTTAAAACATGGCTGTAGTCTGCACTTACTGCGTACGCTGTTGCCATGAGTCCACAGCATACATCTCCTGCTCTACACTTGTAGCATGACAATCGCTTTAGCCCTTTTACCATTTCCATCATCCTCAAAGTCTCATGTCACCAGCTCCATCCTTTTAGTAGAATAGCATTGCATATGATGCCATTGGGAACTTATCTATGCCCCATCTACATTAGCCATAAAGGAGAAGAGTGGCAGTGAGGTATTCCTTTCCCTCATTAGCTGAGTGAACTTGGCTCCAGTGCAGTCAAAGCTGCTACTTGCCCTGCAAATCAGGCACCAAGTCCAGGAACTATACTCCAGACCTGTACACAGCAGAGACATGAGCTGTCTCATAAATCAACCATTTAAATTTGATTCCGGTAAAAACTTGACCTACAAATTTTCAGGCTGGGAAGCAAAATTCTTTCCATAAGAAGGGATGAAATCAGTTCAACTATTTTTTTCTCATTTCAGTTTCACTGAATGGTCTGTTGTTACAAGCCCTCCATTCAAATGTATAAGGTTAAATATGTTCAGCCAATTGAGCAATCAGATTAGCAGAACATTCTTAAGTGCTTTATAATGACACTGAAGATCTCACTTAAACCTACAAAAAAAAGGTAAGTAGGGTAATTCAATTTCAGTTGGCTCATCCCTAGTGCAATTCAGCTTATAAAATATATTTAATGTGTACTGTAAAATATCACATATGTGAACATATTACACACACACACACACACACAATATTAAAAGAACACTAAAGTTGTAAAGTCATTCAAAGGTAAGGGAATGCCAGTATTATGGTTGCCCATATACCCAACAAAGGGGAGGGTCCCCAGTGGGCCAGTCCGTATTCCACCTTGGTCCTACAGCCTACTAGGAAAATTACTTGGTGGCTCTTTCACAGAGCCATGAGCATGGATGTGTACCCGGCATGGTTCACGATCTCCCTTGACACCTGCTTCTTCTGTGATGAGAGGGAGATCCTGGCATAAGCCTCTCTTTCGGCAACTCCACAACCTCCTCCTTAAGTTTGGCTCCCCAGATCTCCTGATTTACACACATCTTGTGCCTCCCTCTCCCCCCAGTCACAAGACCTTCTTGATAGCTTCCCCTGGGACTGGCCAAGGTGGCAGTCCACAGTACTAGCAGGGAGAAGTGGAACAGGGGTATACAGTGTTTTACTTTGTGTGACTCTTCCCTTGAGTCATGTCTCTGGGCAGAGTTTCTCTGGGCTGTATTTGCTGGCTACCAGTAAATCTTTGAAGAGCAGTGCAGTCCGAAGTTCTGTGCTCAGTATCCTGCTCTGGATCTCTGATTATGAACCAGATTGTGAACCTGTAACTCCCCAGTTCCATCCCTGTTTTTTCATTAGTTATCACCATGATCATTTGATGCTTGTGGCTTCTTCCCATAGGCTGGAGGGAGGGTCCTTTAAATGCATCCAGGCCCACACTTGTCCATCCCCAGTGCTTCAATAGATACCTTTCCCATTAGACAACCCTTTATCTTCCCTGGCTCTTCGGCTACATAATTCCAGTTTCTACAGCAAATGAGGATCCTTATTCCAGTTTCTGTCCCAGCCAGTTCCTGTCTCCTTCCACCATCCCAACTTTTCACCCAATCTCAGTCTTCATACACATTGGATCCCACAGTTTTAGTGTTTCAGCCTCCAACTCTTTGTCCCAATCTGCTCCTTCCTCCCTCTTCCAGACCCAGCTGTCAGCATTCTAGTCCGACTGTTATTCCTCCATACTGCCTGGGTGCTGACATGCAGAGCACGAGTTCTGGTGCCTGGTGCTACAGCATCCCCTGAAAGTTGGGAGAAGCAATTAAAGGAAAAATCCTGCTCAGTGCCTGTATCCCTGGTTTGAAGCATGCTCTGTGCACATGGATTGTTTGATAAATTAGCAGCCAAACAGTAAAAAGTATCTGGTGAACATTTGCAAACTGAGATTTTTCAAGAGCTTATTATTCAGCCAGACTTTCATTGGGTTGGCAAAAGGTACATTTCCTGCATCTGGGAAACCCTGCCCTTACCACATTTCAACCCTTGCTCCAAAACCTGGAGGCACTAGAGTTTCTCAGTGAAATGATTGTGAGAAGCTGGGGTTTGTTTGTTTTTTAAACATGGGCAAAACAACCTATCTTTCCCCAAACTTGATCTCAGAAACATCTGAACCATTTTTAGTTGAAAACTTTTCCAGTCAATCAGGCTGAAACAGATACCCAGCATGACATTTTCTCTCCAAATGGTTAAAGTAGGACAGAATTACCCAACAATTGAAAATGTTGTCTTATAACTGGAAGAGCTGAGTAAACGTAACTATACTTAGCATCACCAGTTCCAGCTATAATATGCACACCAGGCACACATACATTATTACTAATGTAATAATTCTATGCAAAATGGCTAGTGCTGGAACAGGTACAAAGAAGGGCCATTAGGATGATCCGAGGAATGGAAAATCTGTCTTATGAAAGGAGACTCAAGGAGCTTGGCTTGTTTATCTTAACCAAAAGAAGGCTGAGGGGAGATATGATTGCTCTCTTTAAATATATTAGAGGGATAAATACCAGGGAGGGAGAGGAATTATTTAAGCTCAATACCAATGTGGACACAAGAACAAATGGATATAAGCTGGCTATCAGGAAGTTTAGACTCGAAAATAGACAAAGGTTTCTAACCATTAGAGGAGTGAAGTTCTGGAACAGCCTTCCAAAAGAATTAGTGGGAACAAAAGACCTATCTGGCTTCAAGATTAAGCTAGATGGGTTTATGAAGGGGATGGTTTGATGAGATAACATGATCTTGGTAACTAACTGACCTTTCACTATCAGTGGTAAATAGGCCAATGGAGGGATGATAGGAGTTACTATAGAGAACTTTTCCTGGGTGTCTGGCTGGTGAGTCTTGCCCACATGCTCAGGGTTCAGCTGATCGCCATATTTGGGGTCGGGAAGGAATTTTCCTCCAGGGTAGATTGGCAGAGGCCCTGGAGGTTTTTCGCCTTCCTCTGTAGCATGGGGCACGGATCACTGCTGGCGGATTCTCTGCATCTTGGGATCTTTAAACCATTTGAGTACTTCAATATCTGAGATATAGGTGAGAGGATTATTCCAGGAGTGGGTGGGTGAGATTCTGTGGCCTGCATTGTGCAGGGGGTCAGACTGGAAGATCATAATGGTCCCTTCTGACCTTAAAGTCTATGAGTATATGACTAGTTAGTGATCTACCCTTGCATATGTGCTTGGGAGCATCTACCATCCTTATGCAGAATTATCATGTGTAGCACATACGTATGGGCTGGGGGTGGAGTCCCCCTTCGGGGATTTTAGCCACCAGCTCTGCCCCTTCTGCCTGTACTGCCTCCATGGCCATAATCCTATGAACCCCTGCATCACCCACAAGCCCTCCACCCCCTTTCCCCCCCAGCAGCCAGAGGAACCCTGAGCTGGCCGGAGGCTCAAGTACCCCACTCCCCTCAGCCAGAGGTGCCCCCAACTCCCCACTACCTGATGGAACCCCAAGCCAGCCACGCCACGCCTGCCCTCCTCAGGCCCCAAACCACCACAGGGAAAAGCATCTCAGACTCTTGTCCGGAAGAAGCCTTTGCTATGCCCGACTCAGATTCTGGGGCAGCAGAGGAGGTGGTGGCATTTGCTACTCAGCTTCCCGGATTTATCAGGAACCTCTCTAGAATTCAGGGAGATTACTGATGATGAACCCAGGAATACCACACATTGCCACCCCAGCTCCACACTCCTGAAATGAAAAGATTGCATGAGAATTTCAGTGTTTTTAAAAGTTGCCCATGTTTATACATAAAAACGTGAAAAATACGGCAAGCACGGTACAAAGTGAGAAATGTCTCAGAAACCAGAAAGCAAACCAACCTGCACCAATTATTACTTCTATAAATTCTCATTATTTTTAAGTCAATCACATGATATTTGGGGCATAACTGATTATTGTTGAATGTTTACAGTTGCCAATACTGGATTAGCAATAGAGGTGGATGCCCAGTTTACAGTTTGCCTTGTCTCCCACAGAGAATAAGATCCTCAAAAGTATGTAGGTGCCTAACTCACATTGAAATTGGTTTTTTTCTGACTGTGCTACGTTAATATATAAGGTTTTTAACCTCATTATTAACTCTTTTCACAGTATATCGTGCAATGTGCTAACATTGTGTGATAACCTCAGGACAGACTGCACTGAGGATGGAGCAAAATAATCCTGCTGACACTTGTGCATGTAAGTAACTAACTTTACTTATGGGATTCATTCCATTGAAATCAGTGGGATTGCTCGTGTGAGTAAGTGTTGGCAGGATCAGACCAGTAGTTCTTAATTCTTATCCCTCTGGGATTAAATCAACGTGTTCATATTATTTCACCACAATTCTTTGTCTTCATGAGGAGAATAGTAGCTTAAAGCCAAGCTAGATAAAAGATTGCTATTGCGAGCGTCTCTACAGAATGGAGATTGATGGAGAAACTGGGGAGCTGCCTTGACCATACAAAGCATTGGAAGTGCCTTACTTTTGTTATTTTGTACAGACCTACTGGCTAACATATCTAAAAAGTCATGTTCCTAGGAACAGAAACTTTACTGTCTTACCTCGGTTCCTGGAAAAATCATGGAAGGGATCCTTAAGGAATCCATTTTGAGGCACTTGGAAGAGAGGAAAGTGATTAGGAATAGTCAGCATGGATTCACAAAGGGCAAGTCGTGCCTGACCAATCTGATCAGCTTCTATGATGAGGTAACTGGCTCTGTGGATGTGGGAAAGTCAGTGGATGTGATATACCTTGACTTTAGCAAGGCTTTTGATACAGTCTCCCACAACATTCTTGCCAGCAAGTTAAGGGAATGCGGATTGGATAAATGGACAGTAAGATGGATAGAAAAATGGCTAGAAGGCTGGGCCCAGCGGGTAGTGATCAATAGCTCGATTTCAGGTTGGCGGTCGGTTTCTAGCGGAGTGCCCCAAGGTTCGGTTCTAGGACCGGTTTTGTTCAATATCTTTATTAATGACCTGGATGAGGGGATGGATTGCACCCTCAGCAAGTTTGCGGATGACACTAAGCTAGGGGGAGAGGTAGATACGCTTGAGGGCAGAAATAGGGTCCAGAGTGACTTAGACAAATTAGAGGATTGGGCCAAAAGAAATCTGATGAAGTTCAACAAGGACAAGTGCAGAGTCCTGCACTTGGGACGGAAGAATCCCAAGCACAGTTACAAGCTGGGGACCAACCAGTTAAGTAGTAGTTCTGCAGAAAAGGACCTGGGGGTTACAGTGGATGAGAAGCTGGATATGAGTCAACAGTGTGCCCTTGTAGCCAAGAAGGCTAATGGCGTATTAGGTTGCATTCAGAGGAGCATTGCCAGCAGATCCAGAGATGTCATTATTCCCCTTTATTTGGCTCTGGTGAGGCCACATCTGGAGTATTGTGTCCAGTTCTGGGCCCCCCACTACAAAAAGGATGTGGACGCATTGGAGAGGGTCCAGTGGAGGGCAACCAAAATGATTAGGGGGCTGGAGCATATGACTTATGAGGAGAGGCTGAGGGAGTTGGGTCTGTTTAGTCTGCAGAAGCGAAGAGTGAGGGGGGATTTGATAGCAGCCTTCAACTTCCTGAAGGGAGGTTCCAAAGAGGATGGAGAGAGGCTGTTCTCAGTAGTGACAGATGGCAGAACAAGGAACAATGGTCTCAAGTTGTGGTGGGAGAGGTCCAGGTTAGATATTATGAAAAACTATTTCACTAGGAGGGTAGTGAAGCACTGGAATGGGTTACCTAGGGAAGTAGTGGAATCTCCATCCCTGGAGGTGTTTAAGTCTCGGCTTGACCAAGCCCTGGCTGGGTTGATTTAGTTGGGATTGGTCCTGCCTAGAGCAGGGGGTTGGACTTGATGACCTTCTGAGGTCTCTTCCAGCTCTATGGTTCTATGATTCTATGATTCTACTAGAATGCTTATAGATGCAACACTTGTTTTGAGAGGGTGGGAAAATTTTGGTTTGGAAAATATGGTCATGAAATGATAAAATAATAATAGTAAATCTTTTCATTTACATAGCTCTATACATGTTTTAAATGCTGTACCAGTATTAACTATGATGTAGTGGTAATTATGTAATGGCCTTAAGGCTCAATCCATCCCCGATTAAAATCAATGGATACAATTCCTATGATTCCAATGGCAGTCTGGTCAGGTGCTCAACAACTGAACACAGATGACTTCATGAGTCATTGATTGAGCTGGCTAACCAATACTAAATCTGTAAGAATTTATTGATTTTTTTTAAAGAATTTCCTTGGTGGTATTCTTGCCCTACTATTTGCACTTTTGTCCACATTTGTGTTATTGATTTTTAGGGGGCCTTTTTCAAAGCCCAGTGAAATTACTCAGCAGAAGTCATTCATTAAATAAACAAGTGCACATGGAAAGCGAAAGCTAACCTTTCATGCTAAAACACATACAGAAAGCACATTTCAATATCCATTCTAGGAGGATTTCCACCAGAAAAGTGATTGGAAGGATTACATACCTCTGATCAGGGAATACAAATGCCATGTGAAATATATATGAACAGAAAACACTCACTCTGGACATTAACGCTTATCATGGAACTGTGGCCATTCTGCCAAGAGCAAGAGGGAAAAAACAAACAAACAAGGAGTCACAGGCTTTTCCTTCTCCCACTGGATTATACTACTCAAGAACCTGATGTTTTGGAAAAAATGCCCTACACATCCAGTATGCTGCATTCAGAAGGAGGGGTAGAAGGGAGGAGACCAGTGCTAGCTAAACCAACCATTAGCAAAATTATCTGACAGGTGTTTGTTCTTACCCAGCTGGGTGTTATTTAGTCTTGACTCAGTGAGCTTGAAATGCTTTAGATACACCTCAGGGAGTCAAGCTCCCCGCTGTTCAAATGACAGTGACTCAGTAAATGGGTTCCTTATATATGTGCCAGCATACGTTGCTTCTGCCTGCATGATTACACCTCAACCCCGACAAAAACCAGACGAGTTCCCATTAGGCAGAGAAAGACTGTCTGCAGCTCATACGCCTGAGTGCCCATATAACTATGCAGGCTCCATCGTGAAAATATTACCTGTATCAGTCCCTTTTATTACAGAAATGTTAGGCACAAAATGCCCTTTCATGTTGCTTTGCAGTTAATGAAAGAGATGAATAACCCAAATCTCTAAAAACACTGGAGGCTAATTGGGTTACCCCATCCAGCTAATAGCAAAAATGTTTTAAGACCTCCTCAGTGCTTAAAAATATTAAGCTGAAAAGAACTGCTGAATGTTATCTGAGAAGCATAATGAGGAGCAGAAGTAAACCACAGAATCATCATTATTTATTTTAAGAAATAGTCCTAAGACTGAATTTCCCCAAGTATCAAGGTGTCCACATTCAGTGTTCTTGTTCATTCTACATAGTGGTAGGTGCAAATAGTGAAATATGGATCCAAATCTGTCCTTCCTTAAAGTTCTGGTGATTCTAGTTTGAGTCCTTCTCTAATTGCCATCAAACAGATCAAAGCTAATAGAATCATCATTCATATGAATAGACTCTCTCACCTTGCTTGCTGTAAGGAAATAATAATAATAATGCTGACATTGCAAGGTAGAAACTATGAGACAAGTGGTATGTAGTGTGAGTTTGACTAGAAGCATAGCCTGGAAGAAACCATTTTATAGCAAAGCACAAGAAACTGAAATTAAATATAGGTCTGAACAACTTGGAAAGAGGATCAAATGGATCCCTAATAGATCAAACAGTATCATCTGATGGAAACAAATCAACAAGAACCATTCTGATGGAAAAGCAAAGGAGAAGACCTAAAAGGAGCAGAAAGAGGTAGCATTACTAGGCTTCATTTTGAAAAGCCTTGTTATTCAAGCTGTCCTATTGACTCCAACGGGTCTATTTGCTCAAGTATTATGTATGTGAGTAAAATTTATCAGAACTAGGCCCACAATGTGGAGCTGTATAACTTCTGAAAGTAGTGTCAATTTGTTTCATTTCTGTTATGATAGAAACTATGAAAATTGCATTAGCACTGCAAATGACCGAGTAACAAGAAAACATTCTACAAATACATTAGAAGCAGGGGAAGAGCAAGTAGAGGATATGTCTGCTATTCATTTGGGAGAGGGGGAATAGTAACAGAAAATGTGGAAACAGCAAGTGCTAAGTGACTTTTTTTGTTTCATTTTTCATCAAAAAGTTTAGTAGTGATTGGACATCTACCATAGTGACTTGCAGGGAAACTGAGGTAGGATCTGATACTAAAGTAGAAAAGAACATGGCAAGAATTACTTGGGAACCAGCCAGCAGTGGTGGCATTTGCAGGTGCAGGCAGCAATAGAGAGCATGGAGACACCCTCCAGGGGCCACACACAAAGTGCTTGAACAAGCTCCAGCTTTTCCAGGAACAGAGTGGAGTCAGGCAGAGGCACTGCGTACCTATACCACTACCCCTGTGCTAGCCCTGAACTGGCACCCAAGCCCCCTCCCAGAGCCAACACTCTTCACTCCATCCTGCACCCCACTCTCTGCCCCAGCCTAGAACACCTCCTGTACCCAGAATGTTTGGCTGTAGGAGGGAGTGAGGGGTACAAGCTCTGGGAAAGAGCTTGGGTGCAGGAGGGGGCTCCAGACTGGGGTAAGCTCCCTAGCAAAGCACTCCTGCACCCCAGCACTCTTCCCAAGTCTGGAGCCCCTTCCCATACCCAGACTCACTCTCAGTGTCTATACCCCTCACTCCCTCCTGCACCCCAACACTCTATGCTGACTGTTGCTAATCACCATATTGTCTTCTTGGTGTGAAGTCTCTGAGAAGAGTTTGGGTAAATCCTTGGTTGCTTTAAATTCAAAAAGTGATCTTGGGTGTAAAAAGTTTGGAGACCACTTGTCTAGATAATACTTAATCTTGCCTCGAGTGCAGGGGACCGGATTAGAACGTCTCTCGTCATCTCTTCCAGTCCTACGGTTCTATTTCAGTGAGGAAATTTGGAAGATAATTTCTCAACCTGATGCTGAGCCATACTGCACATGTAATACAGAAAACAAAAGATGAACTGTTGGCTGTTATGGCCATTGTAGTCACTGGATTTGAACCTAACAGTCAAAATCAGTAGTGAATTGAAAAAAAAAGTAATAAAAAGAAAATAGATAGAAACAGAGAACGATTTACACAGTCTATTATAGAGATATGGAAGCTTGTTCCTTAAACACAAAGACTTTAGTTTGTACTAAAAGTTAGTGGTCAGCCCAAAGGGCCATACTCTTAAAAATTATGTCTGTCTGCCAAATTTTGCATGTCAGTTTGCATGTAAAATACCCAAATTTGCGCAAGTAATAGATTAATACATGCAGAACTTGGACACCCAACGGGCCATCACTGAAAATCAGGTGTTCAAAGAACTGAACAGAATGATACGTACCCCATGAACAGAATGCGAAGTACCCACCTGCAAGCTGCAGACTCATCCCCCTCCCCCCACCATACGCTCACACTTTTCTTTGGCCCAATGACTCTTCCACATGCCAGGTGGATGCTTTAACCACTGGGTGGAAAGCTATAAGGTGGGATTCCCCTCTTGTTTTGTGAAGTGACCCCAGGAGGAGTTTGTGATTGTGGATTGCTAGCAGAGAGATTGGTGTTTCCTTGTAAACTGGATTTAATCACTGTGAAACTTTTTGGGGTGCCAAGGACTGTGAATCATCTTGTTACCTCCCTGCCATCAAAAAGATGGAAGCTTGTTAATGCTTAACCAGGTGTCAGCTCTCTGACACCACTAGCTTGTTTGCCACTCAGATAATCTCCTCAGGGTAATGTTGGTGCTCACTATGGTTTACAAACTAACAAACTAATATCCCAGCCCCCTAGCCCATTTGATGCAATCCTCTGTGGTACCCAGCACATCCCTGACTGCTCACAGAAATACCAAGGGGACAGTGCACATATTACCTTGTATGAGTCAATGGAGGATCAAACCTTGTATAACATCACCGCACTGAGATATATTTATAGTGGAAGCAATCATAAGTTTATTATCAAAGGCTAAGATTTAAGAGATAGTGAATAAGGATAATGATAGAAAGTTACATGTAAAACAAAATCATAACACGCTTTCTAGAGATATATTTTATTTAACAGGCTAACCACCTAACTAAAGTAGTCCTAATCTCATCCAAACTCTTCTTGCAGAATTTCCAAACGAGACTGGTTGGCATTCCCATTTTCATGAATGTAATCACATGGCTTAATTACTTCCTACAGTTCAAAATAAAAGGGTGTATTTTTCCTTCTCTTCGCCAAAACTCATGGTTGGTCCCCCAAAGTCCAGATCCACCTTCCCTGGATAATTATTCCCTGACTTCATGTTGACTTCCCATCCCCATGTTGACTTCATATGCAAATGAGGCTTCCGTTGTTTTGATTTATTTGCATATGAATTTAGACAGACAGCTAAATAGATATGCTTTGGAAGAAACCTATTTGTCAACCTTGCCACGGACACAGATTTCAAAACATATTTTCAATATATATATACACACTACCTTAAATATCATCTGTACACATTGCATAAGTCCCTAAGTAGATCCAGAACATTCACTAACTTCAGTGGCTGTACTTCTAAGTTATAGTAGTAGAAGTAAGGGTACATCTATACTGCACTATAACTAAGGCGAACAGGAACTGCTAACAGGGAGTTTGGAGAGGGAGTTCTCCAGGTAAAAGAGGAGTAAAAAGGGGACCCTTGTGGTAAGTGGCTGTCTGGAGTGTGTGTTTGTGTGTGGGGGAGTTATTTGCTGTGTGCTGAGCTTGTGTTTGTCTGTTTGGTTGGTTGGTTTGTTTGCTTGAAGGAGCTTCTAAAAGGTTTGAAATCTAGAAGCCTCTGTTAATTGGCTGAGCCTCAGTCAGGGGGAAGGGCTACCAGAGCTATATAAGCCTGTGACTCAGCGACCAGGGAGCTTGCGAACAGGAGCAGCTAACAGGGAGTTTGGAGAGGGAGGTTAGAGGGGGAGGCTAGAGGGCACTAGTGACTTCTGGCCTTCTTTAAAACATAACTCTTATAATAATCTATATTCCAGAGGTTTAAAAAGAATCCCAGTTTATACTTAAACTTATTCATTAGAAAAATGGAGACAGAAGCCCAGCAGCAGAGTGGGGGCTATCCTGTTTATTGCGTCAAGTGTAACATGTATGATTACCTGCCCTGTGGGCGGGTGGCGTATGTGTGCACCCGTTGCAAGGAGCTCCTGACCCTCAGAGACCGAGTTCGGGCTTTGGAGGCCAGGGTGGCTGAACTGGAGGAGCTAAGGGAGGTAGAGATATGTGGATGAGACTTTCTGGGACACTGTAGTACTGTCCCACCTCCAGTCTGAGAGCCCCAGTGCTCTTAAGGAGGATGAAAGTCTCAAGGGAACAGAGCATTCAATGGGAGCAGAGGAAACCATCCCGTGGTTGGGACCCTCCTCCCAGAGGATGTTGCGGTATCCTCTCGCACTGAGGATACCTCTGAGAGGAGGAATGCCAGTTCGGAAGAGGCAGGTGTTAGTAGTGGGTGATTCGATCGTTAGAAACATAGATAGTTGGGTTTGTGATGACCGGGAGAACCGTATGGTCACTTGCCTGCCTGGTGCGAAGGTTGCGGATCTCTCGAGGCATCTAGATAGACTTATGTGTAGTGCTGGGGAGGAGCCGGTGGTCGTGGTACATGTAGGTACCAATGACGTAGGGAAGGGTAGGAGAGATGTCCTGGAGGCCAAATTTAGGCTGCTAGGAAAGAGACTGAAATCCAGGACCTCTATGGTGGCATTCTCGGAAATGCTTCCAGTTCCACGCAGGGCCAGGTAGGCAGGCAGAGATTCAGAATCTCAATGCGTGGATGAGACGATGGTGTAGGGAAGAGGGGTTTGGATTTATTAGGAACTGGGGACACTTTTGGGAGAGGAGCCTATACAGGAAGGATGGGCTCCACCTAAACCAGGTGGAACCAGACTGCTGGCACTAAACATTAAAAGGCCGTAGAGCAGTTTTTAAACTGAGAGATGGGGAAAGCCGATTGGTGTGGAGATGCACGTAAATCGGAGGAGACTTCTCTTAGAGGAGAATCCATTGATAGAGATTCTCTAAGCTGTAGTCAGAAAGAGAGGAGGAGAGAGGGCAAACCATGGGCCAGAGCAGACAAAAAACCACATACAAAGGAATCCAATGCATCAGGAAGGGCAGACAAATAAGCAGTAGCAAATTTTTAAAGTGCTTCTACACAAATGCTAGAGTCTGACTAATAAGATGGGTGAACTAGAGTACCTAGTATTAAATGAGGAGATTGACATAATAGGCATCACTGAAACCTGGTGGAATGAGGAAAATCTGTGGGACACAATCATACCGGGATATAAAATATATCGAAAGGATAGAGCAGGCCGGGTGGGTGGCAGAGTGGCACTGTATGTGAAAGATAATGTAGAATCAAATGAAATAAAAATATTAAATGAATCAACATGTTCAATAGAATCGCTATGGATAGTAATTCCATGCTCCAAAAATAAGAAATTAGCAGTAGGGATATATTACCGACCACCTGACCAGGACAGGGATACTGACATTGAAATGCTGAGGAGATTAGAGAGGCTACCAAAACAAAGAACTCTATAATAATGGGGATTTTAATTACCCCATATTGACTGGATACATGTCACCTCAGGAAGAGAAGCGGAGATAAAATTTCTCAATGGCTTAAATGACTGCTTCTTGGAGCAGCTGGTGCAGGAACCCACAAGGGAGAGGCAATTCTCGATTTAGTCCTGAGTGGAGGCGCAGGATCAGGTCAGAAATAACCGTTACAGGACCGCTTGGGAATAGTGACCATAATATAATAACATTCAACATTCCTGTGGTGGGAAGAACACCTCAGCAGACCAGCACCCTGGCATTTAATTTCAAAAGAATTACACAAAAATGAGGAGGTTAGTTAAACAGAAATTAAAGGCACAGTGACTAGAGCCAAATCCTGCAAGCTGCATGGAAACTTTTAAAGACACCATAATAGAGGCCCAACTTAAATGTATACCCCAAATTAAAAAACATAGCAGAGACCTAAAAAGAGTCACCGTGGCTTAACCACCATGTAAAAGAAGCAGTGAGGACAAAAGGTATCTTTTAAGAAGTGAAGTCAATCCTAGTGAGATAAATAGAAAGGAACATAAACACTGTCAAATCAAGTGTAAAAATGTAATAAGAAAAGCAAAAAGATTTTGAGGAACAGCTAGCCAGAAACTCAAAAAGAAATAACAAAATGTTTTTTACATTAGAAGCAGGAAGCCTGCTAAAAACCTGTGGGTCCCTAGACGATCGAACTATAAAGGCGTAATCAAGGACGATAAAGCCATTGCGGAGAAACTAAATGATTTCTTTGCTTCAGTCTTCACGGCTGAGGATGTTGGGAGATTCCCAAATCTGCACCGCCCTTTGTGGGTAATGAATCTGAGGAACTGTCCCAGATTGAAGTGTCATTACAGGAGGTTTTGGAACAAATAGAAAACTTAATGTTAACAAATCTCCGGGACCGGATGGCATTCATCCAAGGGTTCTAAAAGAACTCAAATGGGAAATTGCTGAACTATTATCTGTGGTTTGTAACCTATCCCTTAAATCGGCTTCCGTACCTAATGACTGGAAGGTAGCCAACGTGACACCAATATTTAAAAAGGGCTCTAGAGGCGATCCAGGCAATTACAGACCGGTAAGTCTAACTTCGGTACCGGGCAAATTAGTCGAAACAATAGTAAAGAATAAAATTGTGAAGCATGTAGAAGAACATAATTTGTTGGACAAAAGTCAACATGGGTTCTGTAAAGGGAAATCCTGTCTTACTAATCTATTAGAGTTCTTTGAAGGGGTTAACAAACATGCGGACAAGGGGGATCCAGTAGATATAGTATACTTAGATTTCCAGAAAGCCTTTGACAAGGTCCTCACCAAAGGCTCTTGTGTAAATTACATGGCCATGGGATAAGAGGGAAGGTCCTTTCTTGGATTGAGAACTGGTTAAAAGACAGGAAACAAAGGGTAGGAATAAATGGTAAATTTTCAGAATGGAGAGGGGTAACTAGTGGTGTCCCCAAGGGTCAGTCCTAGGACCAATCCTGTTCAACTTATTCATAAATGATCTGGAGAAAGGGGTAAGCAGTGAGGTGGTAAAGTTTATGGATGATACCAAACTGTTTAGGATAGTCAAGACAGAAGCAGACTGTAAGGGACTCCAAGAAGATCTCACCAAACTGAGTGATTGGGCAACAAAATGGCAAATGAAATTTAATGTGGATAAGTGTAAAGTAATGCACATCGGGAAAAATAACCCCAACTATATGTACAGTATGATGGGGGCTAATTTGGCTATGACAAATCAGGAAAGAGATCTTGGAGTTATCGTGACAGTTCTCTGAAAACTTCCACACATGTGCAGCGGTCAAAAAGGCAAATAGGATGCTAGGTATTATTAAGAAAGGGATAGAAAATAAGACCCAGAATATCTTACTGCCCCTGTATAAAACTATGGTACGCCCACATCTTGAATACTGTGTACAGATGTGGTCTCTCACCTCAAAAAGATATTTTGGCCTTGGAAAGGGTTCAGAAAAGGGCAACTAAAATGATTAGGGGTTTGGAACGGGTCCCATATGAGGAGAGGTTAAAGCGACTGGGACTTTTCAGTTTAGAAAAGAGGAGACTGAGGGGGATGTGATAGAGGTGTATAAAATCATGAGTGGTGTGGAGAGGGCCGATAAAGAAAAGTTATTTATTAGTTCCCTAAATAGAAGAACTAGAGGACATCAAATGAAATTAATAGGTAGCAGGTTTAAAACTAATAAAAGAAAGTTCTTCTTCACACAGCGTAGTCAGCATGTGGAACTCCTTGCCAGAGGAGGCTGTGAAGGCTAGGACTATAACAGAGTTTAAAGAGAAGCTAGATAATTTCATGGAGGTTAGGTCCATAAAAGGCTATTAGCCAGGGATAAATGGTGTCCTTGGCCTCTGTTTGACAGAGGCTGGAGAGGGATGGCAGGAGACAAATCGCTTGATCATTGTCTTCGGTCCACCTCTGGGGCACCTGGTGGGCCACTGTCGGCAGACAGGATACTGGGCTAGATGGACCTTTGGTCTGACCCGGTACGGCCGTTCTTATGTTCTTATGTAACTATTCCGGAATACATTATTTCGAAATAGCATGTCTACACTGCAGGGAAGCCTCAAAATTAGTCCCAGGCAGGCTTCCCTAATGTAGACATGCTATCTCGATTTAGACCTGCAGGAGGCACTGGGGAGGAATAACTTAGAATGACCCTGGTGAGGGGCTATTTTGAAATAGCAGCAGTGGAGCGTCTACACACGTCTTATTTTGAAATAGCTATTCTGGAAGATGCGTTACTCCTCATAGAATGAGGTTTACAGATTTTGGAATAAGCTGTCTGTTATTTCAAAATTATTTTGAAATAACAGAATGGCTGTGTAGACATTCGCATTGTTATTTTGAAATAACGCTAGTTATCTGAAAATAACAGTGCAGTGTAGACGCACCCTGAGATCAGAATGAGGCCCAGTACAATTTAATATCTGACAATCACTAGTAAATAACATTGAGAAAGAACAAAGTACAAACTATTCAGCAAAGCTAACAATTCTTAATTTTCAACCATTGTCTATACACTGTGGGTGCAATTCCCCTCTCATTTATTAGTGTAAATCAGGAGTATCCTGAAGTAATGGAGTTATACAGGACAAATTATCTTTGCCTAAAATTATCTACGTACTACAGTTCATGCAGTAACAATCTAGGTATGCACTCTTAGAAAAATTCTACAAAAATCCAATCAGAATAGCATGTGTGTCTTAACTCCCAAATATCAATTGATCTAGATTTCCAAAATATTCTTGTCTGTATTTAAAATATTATTGCAACCTTGGATTGCTTAACATAGTCCCATTGATTAGGACAGGGCAGTGTGATCTATAATAGTTGTGCACTATTGACCTCCTAGCTAGTCAATCGTTTTATGTAAAAAATTATTGGCCGGCTAACCACTGATGGAGACAGAGTAGTGTGATCTTTGACATAAAATATAGAAGCCTCAGCAATAGAAAATACTGATGGTGCAAGAATGTTTACTTAAAGACATTTGAAACATCACATCAGCTTCCTTTTGTCCCTTCCTTTGCATCTTAAGTTTTTAAGACATATGAGAGAACCAAAATTAAGAATAATGTTCAGCAAAATTATGCAAAAAATATTCACAATCTTGGGCAGCAGTGGTATCCTAATATACTTGGAGTGACCTCATCATTGTACACGGAATGACAGTAAGACAAAACTACTGAAAGTCAGAATTCTTCCATGTAGGGTTACCCAGGATGGGTGTTGCTAGTTCCAGATTTGTTCCACATGGGTTAGAAATTAGGTTAGCAAAACCTACATGCAAATTAGATGGCAGCTGTCACTGGTGTTTCAAGCAATGTGTCACTGAACCATGCAAGGTGTCAGCAATGTCAGCTTTCTGAAAACTGATCTCAGAAACATTTAATTTGATCAAAAATCTTCAAAGGGCAGGCATGCAGAAGATGAAATAAAAAGCTAAAAATTCAAGATGGAAGAAAAGGAATTTCTCCCATTGCATAGTCATGGATTTCATAACAAAAATATGTTGCTTGGTAGGGCCAAGAGAAATCACAAAGTTCTACCAGCATTATGAATTGGCTATGCTTTTGCAATATTTAATAGTCCTTTTTGGTAGCTACAGTTTCCAAAACCTGTAATTGCTGCTCTGAAGAAAAAGGGAGAACTAACTACATGGAAAATTCTCATGGTGCAATATAGAATAGATTGTCATCTGTAAATGGGACAAGAATAATTAATCCTGCAGAGTAGGTAATACAATAATTATACAGATATCCTCAGACTGATTATTCTCTCAATCACTCCAGTTGTATACATGCATAAATGATTACTTCTGTGAGTTATTAGACATTTACACTTGTGAAAAAGAAATCAGGCTCACTGCATTTTAAAATGAGCAACAAATTGGCAATGAAACAAATTTCTTCTAGCCCCAAAATAATCCCCATCTTAAAGTCGTACTTGATATTACCTTTTGTGCCTCATGCTTAAAATTAGGCCTATACAGTCTTCAAATTAGGTACCTCCTCCTTCTATAAGTATCTCTACAGAGCCTAGCACTCTTTTGAGCAGTATAAAGACATAACAATAGAATCTATGTCAGCTACACATAGAAGTCATCTATTCTGCAGCATGGTGGTAAAGGTGCTTTTGAATTTTAACTGCAGGCAGAGAAATTACAATTTGTGTGGATGTCCTGGATCTCAAATACTTTTTCTTATAGGCTACAATTTGATCGGGTTGTTATCCACTGAAATGCAGGTATTGCAGAAGGGGGAAGAATTCAGTGCTTTGGGTTCTGGCAGAGAATGTATCATTTTTGTTGTTATTATCTTGGACAATCTCCAAGCAGGAAACCTAAGGAAATCTAAATACCTCTCAACAATGGGTGTCTAATGAATAGGCATGTAGTTCAGTTACTAGACAGTGGTGATTAGAATAAACAGTGCTATTACTCTTTGTACTTTAGTCAATATAGCCTCTTATTTCCACACAATAGAGAACCCAACTGGTAAGAATACTAATTACTATAATTAATAAATTAAATATCCTTATCCCTTTCCATCTGAGGATCTGAAAATCACTTTACAACATTCAAGAATTAAGCCTTGCAATACCTTTGAGAGGGTCACAGTGTAGATTTATTTTAGAACATTTTGGGAACACAGCATTAAGGGGACCAAAACCCCAGGTAAATCCGTCTTACTCTGTATAAAAGTTTTACATAGAGGCTCATAACTTTGCTCCCTTTATCAATGAAAGAGGAATGTGCACAGTTATTGCCTCCCCCTAGGTCACAATTGTTTGTACTGGGTTTGATAATAAACAAAACTGATTGTATTAAGTATATAAAGTAGGATTTAAGTGGTTGTAAGTAATGACAGACAGATCAAAGTTACTGAGCTAAAAAAAACCAAAATATACCAGCTAAGCCTAATACACTAAAGCTATGTCTATACTGCGCCTGTTTTGCGCAAAAAATATGCAAATGAGGCAAAGCGTAGAATATCGTTGCACCTCATTTGCATAATTAACGAGGCTCCGTTTTTGCACAAGAAGCTTTTATGCAAAAAGGAGCTGTCTACATGGCTCCTTTTTGCGCAAAAAAACAAGAGCCTTTCTTCCTGAAAAAAATGTGGAGAAGTTGTTACAAATTATAATTTTTCACCTTAGTTCTTATTTCAGGAAAAATTCTTCAGGCCAGAGCTAATCTTGTTTCTGGCCTGGGTCTAACATCCTCTCCCCTCATTAGAGTTCTTTTCTTTCTTGGGCCTTTAATCTGTCCTCTTTAACTGGAGAGCTGTCTGTGATGCCAGCTGAAGACAATCAGATTTATATCTATGCCACACCCTAAAAAAACCCCACCCAAATAGGGACAGCCATCCCTTGGATTAGATGTTATATTATACAATCTAAAGAATCCTGGAAAGGAACTTTGATTTCAGATCTATGAATAACTAGGATTTCAGACAATAAAAATTATGGCAGAAATTAGAAATCATATTAGTATTCATAATCCATACATACATACCCCAGCATATGAATGAGCATTCCCTACGAAATATATAAGGAAAGTTTATCTTCATAGCAAAAAAACCCAACTGATGTTCACTTTTATTGAGACAAATTACATTTCTTTTGTTATCCATTGGGAATGTTATAATTCTATAATTGTTAGAGGAATACTTTAAACTAACTATACTTTTCATTAAAAATGGCACTGGGACTTAGATTGCTAGCCTACATATATTTTTGCAAGAACTCACAATAACGTCGCAGCCTTTCTTGTAGAATTGTTAATTCTATGAAAAAAAAATTAATCTCTACATCAACTTCGGGTCTCAAATTTTATTGAGCAGGAAATTTTGTGGATTGTATTAGTTCTACTTGGTCAGGTCGCCTAGAGTTTTATGGTGTATTTGAACCATGTATAGAAATTGTTAACAGCAAAAAAAAAATAGTAATTATAAGATACTAGTTCACAAGATACCTTCCCTTTATAATTTCAGTGAATAAATTTAGGTGAATAACTAAGGCTTAACAGGTTGGACCTCCCTGTTTTAGCACCTTAGGACCTGACTGGTCCCAAACAAGGGAGTTTGCCAAACCAGGAAAGGTCAGTTCTGATCCCCCAGCCCAGTTCTGCTCCTGGACCCACTACTGGCCCCTCCAACCAGCCCTCCCTACCACTGGCCTTGGGTGGGCTGCCTGCCCCACAGACACTAGACACCTGCCTTGCTAATGGCTCCCAGTTACCAGCCACGGCCAAGCTTTTAGTCACGCTGATGCCATTCCCACTACCATCAGACCCAGCCAGACTCCTGGCCCCAGCAGGACTCCTAGCCACAGATCCTCCTGCCACTTGACTCCTAGCCACTGGGGCTCTCCAGTCCAGGAACATCCATGGTTCTTCTGCTGGACCACGGATATTGCCAGACCAAAGAGTCGCAGTTTAGAGAGCACACTCAATAATTCTTTTTTATGCTTATTCATGAGAATACACAATCACATTACTTACACAATCACTTTTTTTCCAACAAGAACTTCCTTTTTAGTACACAGTATGGACAATGATCAATGAAGCAAATAGTCAACATTATTATTTTTTTTAGCCTCATCAGCCGGTATGTGGTCCCTACCTTATTTAGTACACATCATATGGACTCCAGTGAGAGTTCTAGAAATACCATGAAAACTAAATATCATAAATGAAGACATCCAATAGGCAAACACTTTGCATTTGGAAACCCTACCCTAGAGAAACAGTATGAGTATCCATGAGCAGAAATTTGCCTGATATATTTGAGTCAATTCAGATAAATACTAGGTACAAAGGGAAGAAATGTAAAACTGATTATTCACAGATAAAAATTAGCAGATATACTTTACAGGTCTGTCTGGTGAAATGATGCTCTTATAACTAACGAAGCATTAAAGAGTTTAAGTTGGTATTCTATACATAGAGAATATGATTTTTGTGGATGAAAACCCTGCCTAATGAGTTGTATGTAATGGATGAGTCTTTTATAAAAGATTCTTTTGTGTAAAACAACTCTTCTGAAACTGGGGTGGGTTTTTTTTGTTTTGTTTTTTAAGTGTCTAGACTATGTTTGATAGGTATTTTATAGCCCATAATAGTCAGATACAGATTTCCAGCATCATATTTAATTCTGAACTTCCAAGTATGTACAATTAAAACAAAGCACATAGAGAAGTTTGAGGCATGAAATAAAAAAGAAGCAGACAGCTCTATTACAACAAGGAAAAAGTCATCAGCCACAGGAAAAAAATGCAGGAGGTCACAGACAAATTGAGAAATGGGATGTAATGCGTTTAGTAAACACAGCTAAAGAAAAAAGGTTTTGTAATCAGCAGAGACATAAAGTGCAGCAATAGTGGAAGAACACAGAGATACAATGCAGTCTGAATTCAGGAAAATATAGGAAATTGGCAAGCCAACATTCAGAGTAGAGAAACAAGAGATCACCTCAGAAAGAAAATGACCTCAAACAGACCTTTGAAAAAATGCTGGCTAAAATATAGACCTGTGTAAAAACAAATAACAGAGCTAATTTGTTTAAAACTTTGGTATTAACCAACAGAGGTATTAACCAGCTCAAGTATATTCAGTTGAGTTGGAATGACCTCAATTGGGGGCAAACAAACATTTTAAACTGGGATAGGGAATTGAAGGCAGAAGCAGGGAAGAGAAACAATGAGGACCTAGGAGGAATGAATTTAGATATTGGGTACGACACTAAGAACTTTTGAAATGCATAATCAAAAGAACTTATATGATTTTCAACAGGAACATAATATTGGGGTAATTCATGAAAGTATTCAAGGAACTAATTTCTGCAGATTGTTACAATTGCAAATGAGACCATATTACATAATTAAAATTAGAAAATATGCAAAATCAATACAAGGAAAATAACTTCAGGATCTTGCTAGACAATTAGGGCCCTGTGACGGGGCACGGGCTCCGGGCGAGTGGAGTCCACGGCGCCCCACACTCCCTGGTCACCCATGGATGTGCTGGGTGGCGAGCGGGCTGCCGGAGCCTGACGGAGGAGGCGGGGAGCCCGGGCAGCGCTGAGCACCCGTGCACCCATGCGACCCCCCGGTGCTCCTGTCTGGCCTGTTCGGGAGCATTCCGGGGCCGGACGGAGGCTGGCCGAGGGGGGACATCAGCCGATGTCATCAGCCCGCGCCCAGAGGGGCGGGGCAGGGCCACGTCCGGCGGCCTGTTCAAATGGTGCCCGGCCCCGGAGAGCGAGGCAGGAGAGCCGGGGGAGAACCCGGAGAGCCCGGAGAGCAGGGCAGGAGAGCCGGGGGAGAACCTAGACAGCAGGGAAGGAAAGCCAGGGGACAGCCCAGAGAGCTGGAAAAGGGAGCCGGGGGAGAGCCCGGGGACCAAAGGAAAGGAGCCGGGGGAGAACGCTGGTGGACAGAAACAGAAAGGTCTAGAGGCAGGTTGGACGCCGGGCCAACGACCACCGTGGGAAGGAGGAAGTGGCCCAGGACGGGGACAGGAGGAGGAGTCGCTCCACCCCCCGACAGTTGGTGAGTTATGGGGAACCCCCCGCCAACCAGACAGCGTATCCGCTTCGCTGTCTTTAGGGTCCTGGGCCGGGACCCAGAGCGGGGGTGGGTCCGAGTCCCCCTTCCTCCCCGCAGCACTTAGGGCCAGGCAGGCCCCGCTATCTAAGGGCCAGGCTTACTGGGATCTGGGAACTGAAAGACCTCGGGACTAAGAAAGGCGGAAAGCATGGGGTGAGGGCGGGTGGGACGGGCACGCAGGTCACCCGATGATGACAGGGCTGTAAGCCTGAGGGAGAGCCTGCCCTGCAACAGGCCCCAAATTCTGATCACAATTACGTAAGTTCAATCACAGACTTCAGTAGGGTTGCACGAGTGCAAATGAGGGCAGAAATGTACCCATTGGTAATAACAATGAATGAAAGGGGGGAGATGATTTATTTCTCTACCTACAGAAGCCACTACTAATTTCCAGGCAGACTGTGTTCTGGTCTGAGAAATGTGAACAGGCAGTTATAATAGAACTGCCTGTCTCCTGAAAAGACAGAGACAAAAAAGAAAATGAGCTGGAGGCAGAAATATAAAAGCTTTTGTAGCGGAAACACACTGATGTAGGATGCAAAATAATGTGCCTGCTAGCAGCACTACATTAAAAACATACCACCACTTTACCAGCCCCATTTTCGACAATCAATGCACTAAATTGTATGCATGAAAACTATAACACGCATATGTTTGTGGATGTGCAAACCGGAGACTGTACACTAGAAATACATTTTGCTTGTACAGCAGCTAAACATGCAAAAGCGTGTGTGCAATTTAGCATGTTTGTTTTGAAAATTTATTTCTTGATCAGAGGCAACTGGTGATGAGGGACAGGGTGATACCCCTCAGCCTGGGGAATGCCTGGGAGAATTCCGCCCCCCCCAGGCCCTGCCTCTCCCCACCCTGCTCTGCCCTCTCCCCGCCTTTGCGTCGCCTTCTCCTCTGCTCTTCGCCATCCTTGTTCCACACCCACTGACTTTCCCCTCATCTGAAACAGCCCCCAACTTAGTGGGTCTGGGTGTCTGGAGTTGGCAGCAGGGGTGTGCCTCTCCCACAATTACTGGCAACAGCAGGGGAAGCGGATCAATGCAGCCTCAGCTTGCCTTACTCCCCCCACCATGTCACTCCATTTCCCACCGGGAAGCATGGGGGTGATCCCACCCTCTCCCTCATTGCTCTGTTTATCCCACTGCTGCCAGGCCCAGGCCCCCATGCTAGTTCTCTCGCTGGCTGATGGGCAGCCTCTTGCCCCCTCCTGGCCACAGCATTTGCAGCACATACATTGCCCCTGTTCTTTGTATCTAGAGTCAGTTAAAGACTTGTAGTACCTATGATGATGATGACAGCTAATTAACATTTTGAGAAGCTAAATAAAGCAGTCATAACATAGAAGCATACAGGGCTGATATCACACAAGGATTTATCGAACATAGGCCATAAAAATCCTGAAATCTGTGAAATGTTCTAAACATTTTATATGTGAGATCAGTTTATGGGCATCAGGGCATCAGTATTTTCTATCATGAAGCACACGTGACAGTGAGGGGAGATACATTTCACACGTATGGTTTTCAGATGTGGTAACTCACTTGGCTGTGGTACAACTTCTATATCATACAAACTAATCTACATGACAGGATTTTCACTTCAGAGAAAAGCATATCACATATGACCAAATGTAGCAATCTTTGGCAACATTTTGCAGATGCAATTTCCATTCCAGTATATTTGCTCACCCAAATGAAAGCCAGTATTGTGCAAAGAACCAGCACAAGGCTCACACACCAAGTAGAATTGTGGTGACCCTCTGCACGGGGGACAAGTTTCAGCCACACACTCTGGTTTTATAAAATATTTAAAAGAAAATTTCACCCATTTTGTTTACCAGAAGTATGATATGAAGTTTTATAAGATCTTGTTGAATGTTTTTCCCCCCTGATTGGTGCTGGTGCTGCTAATCTTTTGAAACTTCAGTGTTTATCTAAGGAAAACGAGTAGTTCTCCTTCATACAACAGACCAAGTTTTTAAAAGATCTGGCACAGATTGTAAAGTGCAGAGCATCCACAATTGGAGCCACATTTCCAGATGAGCTCAGCTCCTATTTAGGTACCTGAATAACGGCAACATTTTTTAAGGCTCTGCAGATCCAACATGCTGAACTCATAAAAATCTACCTCAATTGCAATGGGAATCCTTATAATTCCAAAGGACCTCAGTAGAACTAGATTTGCCCTGGAGAATGTCAAATAGATTTGTAGGACACTGTCATGGGGTGGGAAGCCCAGCCCCCTGGGAGGCTGGGCAGGGTGCCTCTTAGGCCCCATCTTCATTGCCTCACCCTGTAATCTGGCCCCTCTCTATAGCCTCTATCCATGGGGCAATATAGCTCAGTGGCCTACTAGTCTATAGTAACCCCATTCTGCAGGGCAGTAAGACCCAGCAACCAAATATATAGTAACCCCAGTCAACATGGCAGTAAGACCCAGCAACCAAATATATAGTAACCCCAGTCAACATGGCAGTAAGACCCAGCAACCAAGTCTGTAGTAACCCCAGTAAGCAGGGCAGTAAGACCCAGCAGCCAAATCAGTATTACAGTAGAGGCGCACTCCCCTTTAGGGTGTCAATGGGGATGGAGTAGGGGGACCCGGGCCCTCCTTCTCCACCTAGCCCCCACGCAGGGCCCTGTCAGTGGTGGGCATGTCCCACCACTAGCTCAGTGGGGAATCCACCTGAAACATGCTGAGCTCGCTATGAACCCTCCAGCTCCCCACCATGGGCTACTTCCTACCCTGTCCGACAGCCGGCTTCTTCCCCACCTGCGTCCTCCGGGCTAGTCGCTCTCCCTGGTGTCTGTTTGCTATGATAGCGGCTGCTGCCATTGTGGTCACGGTGGCCATGGCTGCTGCTGCTGTGGCTCCTGTTGCTGCTTTCTGCAGCGGCAGCAGTTGCTGCTCCTATGCTCAGACAGGAGCTCCTTCCCCTCTCGTCGTCGGCCCTTACTGAACTGCTCCATTGGCTTTTATACTACGCCTGCAGCAGGGCTGTGGGAGAGAGGCCTTGTCAGCCAAGCAGGCCTGGTTAACCCCTTCCGGGCCAGTGCAGGATTGGTACACCCTGTCACAGACACTATAGTTAGACCTGGTTGAAAAATGGAATATCACTTTTTCAGATCATTTTCACTCAGAGCCAGAACCAAATGTAGACATTTTCTACAAAACAGCAAAGTCTGATCATTGAAAGGGAAATGCCTGTTGCTTTTATTTGAAATCAGATGTCAATGTTTCATATAAATTAGAAATTTCAACTCAGAGGAGGGAATGGAAGAGTAGCCGTTTTGAATGTACCCATCAGTGGGCAGGGGAAGGGAAAGGTAAGATGTCTATAGGCTCTCAGCACATGTCTCTTCCCAATCAATACCAACAGAACATCCCTGGACAGGGAAGGGTAGAACACTGGCAGGAGGAGGTGGGAAGGAGATGATGAGGGTGGGGGACGAGGAGGAGTTAGGCTGGTAGAGCCTAGCAGCACTAACTACATTAACACACCACATGTGGTCAGACACACCTCATGTGAAGTCTGACTAATTTAATGAAAAGAGCATCTAAGGGAGTTCAAATTGCAGCGGTCAGTGAAACAGTCACTGGCCCAAATACATTCTTTCTCCCCAAAGATTTGTGTGGAGAGAGTACAGTTCAGCAGCCTTATAGAAAACCCCACAAGCAGATGGCCAGTCAGTGTGAAAGCGGCACAAGTGACATGCTGCACCAAAAAAATCCACTCTCCTCCTGTGCTTTGTGGTGGGACTGGCACAGCTCCTTGACCTTGACTCTGCACTGTCGCATGTACCTGGAATATCCTTTAGCCCCCATGCAACTTGTGATCCTGTTGTATATCTCGGCATTCCTCCTGCTGGTTCAGAACTCATTGAAGGTGGCTTCATCCCCCACACACCTCAATGAGGTCTAAGATCTCCTAGCTGCTCTATGCAGGTACTCTTCTGTGCCTCTGGGAACTGGAGCCTGTGGGAGCAGAAGTCCTTAAAGTTATTGGACTGTTGTTGGGATTACTCAACACCATCTTAACATGCTCATTCATGAATGGGTTTGCAATGTTCTGTTTCAGGGCTTTCTGAGCTCAGCAGGAGAGCAGTAGAGGTACAAGTTCTGGCCAGAGCAGTCAGAGAAGGAAGCTGTGGGAGGCCTCCCATAGCCAATAGCATCCACTTTCCAGCAATGCTGCATCTACACTTACGTAAATTTGACTGTAAGGATGGGAATAGTGTTACTCCTGGTGTAAAGCAGTACAGAAGTTGACTTCTGTGGCCTTTAAGGTCAAAGAAACAGGCTTGGTAGCATGGCCGCATCACTTAGAAAATCGATCTGATGTGTCTAAAATCAATCTAAACTCCTAGTGTAGACCAGGCCCTAGAGCACTGCCACAGAGACCAACAACATAATCTAATTTGGGGGAAAGGAAAAGCAATCACATACCCCTTCCAAATGTTAAGGGTTCCTCCCACTTTCTGAATGGTCTGAATACCTACGCTTGTCAGACAATATTGTTAATTCCTGCTCCTCTAACATATGCACAGACACCTACAGAGTTGCCTGTCACTAATATCAGCTTTGCAGCAATATCTGGAGGGGTGGAGAGGGGAGATCCAAAGTGAGTAAGGAAAGAATTTGAATGACTACCCAATTTCCCAAACTGGACCAATCTGGCAGGGGAAAAGAATAAATCACCTGTGGTTCTGAGGGTTCTTTACCACCCATCACCTTGCTGTTTACTCCAGGTGATGCTCTGAGGGTATGGCTACTCTGTCTTTTTTTTTTTTGGAAGAGGTATGCAAATATCACTCGTATTTGCATACCTTCTTCCATTTTTTTTCCCTAAAGAGACTTTTCTGCCATTTGGCCCTGTCTATATAGGGCTATATAGGTGTTGGAAACCCCCCCTCTTTCGAAAGCCCCCTTCTTCCTCACAAAACGAGGTTTACAGGGGGCTTTCGAAAGAGACTTTTTTTCCAACATTTGGCCCTGTGTAGACTGGGCCAAATGGCTGAAAAGCCTCTTCCAGGAAAAAAAACCGGAAGAAGGTATGCAAATATGAGTACTATCTGCATACCTCTTCCAAAAAAAAAAAAAAAAGACAGTGTATCCGTACCCTAAGGGAGAAGTATTCCAGCTCAGGAAGGAATCCTGGAGCTCAGGCAGTGGAAGGCTAAAGCTCTGCAAAGCTTTTGTGCATTTGACATTTTTTGCTGTTCCTATGGCTATTGCTGGCCTAAGAGAGGTCAAGTAAGGAGACTTGGCACCCAAGAAAGGGAAACTGAAGATTTAGAAGGCTCTTCACACCTTGCCTCTTTGTTCTAACCCCTCCTGTTGGCCTAGGGGAGGTGCCTGAGAGGACCTAACAGCAAGAGAACCAGGCCTTTCAGATCTATTTCTATTCCTTTTATCCAACCTCCTTTACAATTCTCTTCTGGGTGGCATAATAAAGGGATGACAACAAAGAGTGTCAGTAAAAGACTGAACAGTATTGCCTGGCCCCAGCCACCTGACAAAGATGCCCCTATTATATGGCAATTCTGAGAAGTTACCACTAAGTGCAATGGCACTACTGGATACTGTTACTATGTATGTTAAAGTCACCATGACTAACACATAGTCCACATCAGACATACACCCTTTTCTAGATGTTCGTGCAATACAAAAGGACTAGAAATATTAATTGAAATGTTAATAGCACAAAACATTTTGTTTCAAATCTGTCATTCATTCAACAGTGAACATATAGGATCATTGCCATTCACCATTAAAGAGTGATGAGGCCAAACCTCGGGTGTTGTGAATCAGTATAGCTCTATTGTGAAGCTACAGTGAGGATTGGGCACCTCCTATTTACTGTGAAAAAAGTGTGAAAAAACTGAAACCCCTTGAGTGATGGAATCCGGAATTGAAGACATTTTATTGTATCTCTTAAACTGTATGCTACTATTGTAAGAAAACTTTTGCATCTAGTTAAATAAGCTTAGCAAAGGTGAATTTATTGACTACATGTCAAAGTTATAAAAAAATAAAATCATTTTTGAATGTCAAATGGTCTTTCATTTCTCCACCTTGAGATTCCTGTCTCTATTCTTCCTCTACATTTCATGTCTACTTGTTCTTTCAACCCCCTTGGAGTGCAGCCAGGCTCTACAGCCTACAGTATGAATATGCCTGCTATATTCCTGTTTGATCTTCTTCCCTTGATGTGTCAGTTTCTTTGTGGCCTGCCTACTTGTCAAACCATTTTTATTCTTCAAAACTTTTTATGAATTTTTAAATAAGTGGTGCGGATCTCAAGGTATTTGATGATTTTTTCAAGAGCTAATCACACTAAGATATCACAAACACTGCTGTTTATGTATTTAATATACTGGGGATAAACATTTATTTACAAATTTCTTTAGTTAAACCAGCCAGCCTGCAACAAAATGCATTTAAAATACACTGACTTATATGTAAGAAGGAGACCGCATGCCTCTTTTTTACATTAATGGGATAAGTTTGCCATTAAAGATGTAGAAAGCAGCAAGAAGCAATTAAAAGAGTCAACAAATGTAGCATACACAACTAGAATAGGAGACTACAGAATGTATAAGTAATGCAAAAAGGAAAACAAACAACAATGCTCAGCTTCATAAAAAACAAAAAAGTAACTCAACTTTTAAATATAATGGATTCAATTATAAAATGGCTTTATTACTATGTACATAACTGGAGGTTTCTGATTGGCTCTCATTGATGTCATATCCTTCTCTAAGGTAATGGGACCAGTCACTAATGGATGGATCAATGGACAGATGGATGGATAATATCCATTTGCTAATAGCAATAAGATATGCTTGACAATACATTTTAGGAGATTATTACACTTCTCAGGTCATTAAAGTCAATTGTCCTTCAACTTTGTCCCTCATACTACCAGACGCATGAACTAATCATCAAGAAATGCTATGCTTCTTATGTCCTAAGGCTTAAATAATTCACTTCAAGCATTTTAGGATGCTACAATGAAAATACGCTAATCTCTAGGAAGTAATACATTTAAAACTGCATGCTCAGCAGATTATAAATTACGTTGTTGCACTTGAAAAGCTACAGACAAGGCCATCCCGAGACAAAAAGGGTATCAGCTATAAAGTTAGACTAAAATAATTCATCTTGCCCAAACCCAGTGAAGGTCAGATAAAAGAGTACTTGACTGAAGTGTACAATTTTTTAAAAAGTATAGCTAAGGTCAACTAAAGTTAATGTTGTCAATTCTGTGATGGTACTAGACAGCGGGGCATAAGTGAACATATAAGAAAAACTCATACAACAAATACCAGAAAGCAAGTTTTTCTTACAGAGAATTAAAACATTCTATTCAAGGTCATTAAGGCACAAGCTCTCAGTTAATCAGAAAGTAATTAGAAGGTATCGTGAAAGAAAGAAGTACTGCCATATGCAAGAAATGAGCTTAACCATGCCAAATGACTTATTTTTTGCATACCTCTTGTCCTCAAATAAACTTAGTTCACCCATAATTTATAGAGCTTAGATTTTAATTGCTATAGTGTGACATTTACTAATTTTGTGTAGTTCTCTAAAACTGATATAGGACAAGGACATTCTCAATTTAAGAATATATCAGCAGAGCTTTCATGTAAACAGTCTATTTATTTTTGCAGTTTGCTCTCGACAATACTTCCAGATCCATTTGCAGAAGACACTGTGTGAAAAATTACCTTATTTTTCAAATAACTTTACTTTTCAATAAGACATTAGACATTACTCAATGCACTTTATTCAATCTGCATTTTCTATTTGTAACATAAAAACCTTGTCCCTGATACATCTATATGACAACATCTCAGAGTTCTCATAAGACAGTTTCTGCAAGTAAAGGTATTACGCTGAAAATAGGTTTTACTTTTGCCTCAATAAATGAGTTCCTGAAAATGAATTATTAGTGTGGTCACCTGAAGACAAGTGCTTAGGACAGGAACTTATTTCTACAAACTCAGTATGGGCTGAAATAGAAATATACAAATTGGTCTGGTACGCTATTCCCAACACAATAATGGATTTTCCCTGGCATTCGTATGCTTTTCCTTGATGTAAAGCCTAGGTACCTAGAAATTCCCATACCAAATCAGATCAATGAGCCATCTAGTCTAGTATCCTGTCACACAAAGTGTTCTCAACCAGCTGATTCAGGACAAGGTGCAAATTGAGATGAGGTAGCTATTTACATAAATATTAATAATGGTAAGTTCAATTGTCACAAATCACAACTTGAGCAGACAACTCAATGCAGTTCACACTCATAGAAGAAACATGAGTAAACAACCCAGAGTTTTAGATTATTCATTAAATAAATATTTATTTGTTACGTCCCAACTATGTACTTGGCGCTGTCCTAGACAAAGTTAAAGATAAAGTCAGATCCCAAACAAAAGTTTATGGAAGAAAAGAAGAAGAAAAGCTCACTGAGCTGTTGACAGACTATGTTTTTAGTCCTCTAAAGTACCATCCCTTGGTTACTATAGAAGTTTGACTTTTCAGGTTACTTCCCTGAAAGGAGTTAGCTGTAATACTCCCTGGAGCAGTCTTCAGGCTTACCTGGTTTTATTTTACCAAACAACTTATCCATGCTTGTTGTTCAGGTAGTTTTTTTCTACATTCCACAACAATGGGGTCAACAGTGAAATTACTTTATCTCTCTGCCTTTCTAATTCACCCATATCACCATAGTATCTAGGTGCCATATACACATTTAAGGGTCACAGTACCACGAAGGCACCTCAGATGAATTTTCCTTACCATAGTACCTAACATATTGCAATGGGAATTCATTTTCACACAGTGGCTACTGTAACAAAGCAACTCTTTTAAGCAACTCTTCTACTTTAAAGCAACTGTCTTGGATGAGTATGGTCATTACGCTATTTTATTGTGGGGGCCAGGCCTGATTAGAGGGATGGGTCTGGTGCTGGGTTTCAAAAGTGTCAAGGCTTAAACTCAGGCATATCTTGAACTGTTAGTAGGACCTTGAAATAGTATGATGGTCTCTTGCACCTTTATGTGATATAGACATTTTTTGTATAAATATATTTATGCATCTCACACAATAGGTTATATTCATGGTGGAAAGAGATTGGGTTATGTTGACTTAACTAAGCCAAAGCCCATGATCCCTTGCAGCATGGCCAAAGGTGAAATGGAAAAACACTAAATTTTGGTAACATATATTGCTAAATGTTGTAGGGCAGTTATCAGATAAAGAATGGACTTTATCAAGTTTTGTGAGAGCTGACTCTTATAAACAGATATATTGGGAAAACACTTCTCACAAACAGAATTATTAATAAGGAATATAAATTGCTTTATTGCTAAACAACCAGAAAATAGGTACATTTAGTGCTCACGAGCAAAATATTAATCAAAACACAGAAGACGTAATAGCTATCAGTGTGATTAAAAATGAGATGTTACATAACCAAAATAAGACAGTAGATAATAGTGAATAAGTATAGTACATAATATTTAGAATGCTTTTTATGTCATGTTGTCTAGCCAACAGATTATTTGAGGTGGTCTAATTCTAGTCCTAGGTAAAGAGACATACAGAGGGACAGAACAAGACAAAATTTTTATTCATGGTTAGCTAATGCCCTCTACACTAACCTATAGCTGGCGCAGGATGTTTCTAACTTTAAGGTGAAACCAAGGCAAGAAATGGGTTACAAACTCTGCTCTGTTTACCATGGGGTCTCTGACAGCCTAGCAAAAAAGTTTTTGAATATACGTTTAAGAAAATGGATAAGAATTATGTTAGGATTGAAGTAATGCAAAACCTATCTGTTATGAACAACCATATTATATGCAGAAGTAAAGAGAAACTACAATTTAGATAGAGGTGACCAACTGCACTGCTGCCTCCCCGACCAGGTGGAACATATTGGCCTTCCTTTCTACCAGATTCATCTTTACCTAATAATCCTTGATGAATAAAATTGATGAAGCTTAGCTATTTGACATCTCTTGTTATTAAATTAAATCAAGCCTGCAAGTTATTTTCTTGACATAATTCTATTGATGTGAATTATTTATTTCCATGGTAGAAAATAACGGTAATATTGATCAAAGGGAACTCAATCAACAGATTTCCATTATGTATCTGAATCTCATAATCAACAATAAAGCAGATGTCAAGCAGCTGATGACAGCACAATACAACTGTGTCTCACTCTTACGGTATGTCTACTCTACAGTGTTATTTCTAAATAACGCGTCTACACACAAAATGCATTTCGAAATAGCATTTTGCTATTTCAAAATAGCGCGTCCATGCTGAGTGGACTCTGAATCGCATTTAAGGCTGGCCAGAACCAGTTCCGGCAGGGCACCAGGTCAGGACTTACTATATGGTGCTGCTGCCTGAGGCTATCAGAGGTCTGAGCTTAAAGGGACCCACCCCCGGACAGCCAGTTCTCGGGTTTCCCTGCTTGCTTGTCTACCTTGATGAGGGACAGCAAAGCAGTGTGTCTCTGCGTGCTCTGGTTGCCCTCATGTAGCCAGACAGGAACCCCCCTGTAACATCCATCTTTGCTTGCCTGGATATGGCAGGCTGCTGTAACCCTGAATGGCTGTAAACAGAGATACGCCAATTGCTGACCAAGAGGCTGCAGAGGAGTGTCCTTGACTGAACCCATATTGATACGAACACACAGCCGTCCGCGGGGGGAGGAATCTCTCGCCCAGTAAAAAAATGTCTAGTACTCACAATTTAGTTATCTCTCTTGCAAGTGTAAATTAAGTTGAAACTTGCTTGTAAGAACTGGCGTCACAAAGACGAACCAACACAATCTGGCATCTTAGATAAGAAAGAGGATACGGGCCCCTATGGGTATAAAGATGGGTCCAGCAGCACATTTACTCTGAGTGTCAATCTACCATCTATCTGCTGGTCGGGTTAGGTGTTTGACCTCCCGAGGTTCCATGGCGACGCCCACCTCGTATTCGTCTTTCCTAGGAATTGAGGACCGGCCCTGGCTTGACCGCTGGAGTCGAGAGGCACAGAAGGGGTAAAAATTGTACCTGGATGTGGTCCTTTGTCTTAAGTGTACACATAAATTTAGAGCTCTTTAAAGATTAAGCTGTCACTTGGTACCATTATTTCTATTTTCTATCTTTATTTTCTTTGTAACCATTTTTAAGATCTATATTTGCTAGCAGTTAAGAAATAGAGCAATAGCCATTGTAACCATATGATTTATAAGCTTGTTTAATAAACCTGTAACTGTTTAAGTTTTAACCTGACTCCTTCAGTTACTGTAACAGAACCAAGCACAATTTAAAAGAACTTCAGCCGGTCATAAGGGACAGGTATAGGAAGAGCCTGAGCGTTTGGATCTGTGTCACTCCCAGGTGACAGGTCCGTTGGGGCACCTCTCAGTCTGTCCTAGGCTGCCCGCTGCAAAGGGATTTTTGCATCCTAGCAGCTAAAATCTGAGGTGTAATAAACTCTTCCTATAAACAGGGGCGTCTGTTGGCCTGCTGGCTACCCTCTGCGACGGGACTCCGGTCCTATCAGTAAAGACACGGACGTTAAACCTTTTCTCGGAAACACACACACACACACACTGCCCTGACCGTCGGCTGACACCTCACTCGGGACACCACAGCACTCTGCAACATGGAGCCAGAGCTGCCCCTGGGTACTCTGGTGCTTCTCTTGGACGCGTTGCTGTGAGCCTGGCTGCACTTTCTGCAGGCCGCCTTCCGGGAGGTCCATCGGGGGGCTGTTAATATCCAGGAGGCCCTGTGGAGAGCTTCCACCCTGAGGAGCACTAACAGTCTCCCTGGTCTGCCCCACTGGGGACTTGTGCCTCATTCCTCCCTCATGTCCTTCCACTTACCCTCCCTAACCCCCCTTCCTGATGTCAAATAAAATACATGTATTTTCATGAACACAAACTCTCCTTTATTTAACAAAACTGAGCGGGGGGGTGGGAGAATGAAACTCTGCTGAGACTGCAGAAAGGAGGCAGGAGAGGGGAGAAGAGAGGGTGGGAGAGGGGAGGGAGAAACCTGGGAGGAGGGAGCTGGAAGGGGGAAGCAAGGGGAAGAAGGGGGAGGGGAAGCTCAGGGCTCAGGGTCTCACCGGACCAACTCGATTTTCAAGCAAACCTGCTCCTGGGTTCGCATGTGGCCTTTGGTGGCCAGGCTGGCAGCTATCCTACCATAGACAGCTGCGTTCCTCCATCTAGTGCAGAGATCATGGATGTTGGGGGCATCCCCCCTTAAACCTGAATAAGGTCCATGATCTCCACCCTGGATCAGGAAGGCACCCGCCTTCTCCTGGGCCCTGGCAGGTTCCTGGGAGCTGGCAGACTGCTCCTGGGGAGCAGTGGAGGGCTGGCTGCCAGTGGCTTGCTGGCTCATGTTTAGGGGCCACTGGGTCAGGGGCACTGACTGCTGGCTCTGGGCTGGCAGGCTTGGAGCTGGCACAGGCACTGTGGCCAGAGTCAACCCCTTTTAGGGCTCTGGGAAGGGGGGAAGGGAGTGGAGTATTCTTGGTTGAGGCAGGAGTGGCCACCAGGGCACCCTGGGAAGGCTGGAGGCCCCCTATTTCGAAATAAGTGTCTACACAGCACTTATTTTGAAATAGCTATTTCAAATTTGGCATTATTCCTCATGGAATTTATTTTGAAATAGCGGTTTCTCTGTGTAGACACTGGGAAAGTTATTTTGAAATAAGGGCTGTGTAGACATACCCTTACTCAGATTGCAGGATTGAAAATTCCTGAATCAGGTGAGTTATATTGTCCCATATCATGTTCTTCTAATAGATTTGTTTTTCTTTCACAAATTGGTATGCCACAATATATTATTTTTTATTAATATTATTTATTATTTGCATAACCACAGTGGGCAAGGAGTCCCAATTATAGACCAGGAGCCTATTGTGCTATGAGTTGTACAAATATCTATCTCCTATTTGGAGCAATTATGAAGAATGTTATTCTAAAAAAAAATGTGACCCGGGTGAACTGCTAGAGAAAGACAGAAGAGAGTGTCCTTTTTCCTCTCTCCTTGTTAGAGGGTAAACAAAAGGAAGAGTCATACTTGACGGAATCAGAGGTCAGTAAAAACAGATGAGGGGAGCTAGGTGAAAAAGACAAAATGGAATCCATCTGCAAAGAAAAAAAAAGTCTGTATAAGGATGATCATGGAGATAGAATGGTTGGGAGCTTGCTAACAGGTGAGTGCTAACAGGGAGTTTAGAGAGGGAGTTCTCCAGGTAGAGAAGCAGATATAGGAGTCTTGAGGGAAGTATGTGTTGTTATTGGGGCTGTCTTACTGTGTTCTGTGCTTGAGTTTGGTGGTGGTGGTGGTTTTTTGATTTTTGTTTTCTCCCCCCGTGTTTTTGAGTGAGGCTTTAGAGAGGGAGTTCTCCAGGTAGAGGAGAAGCAGATACAGGACTCTTGAGGGAAGTGTGTGTTGTGTTTGGGGCTTTCTTGCTGTGTGCTGAGCTTGTGTTTGTGAGTGAGGGTTGGTGTGTGTTCTTTTTGTTTGTTTTTTTCCCTGTGTTTGTGAGTGAGGCTTTTTTTTTTTCTCCCACTTCCCTTTGCCCTCCCCTCCCCTTCATGGAGTGTGTGCTGTGATTGGCTGGGGCTCTTCTGGGTTCTGTGGACCCTCCCGTAGGCTTTCTAATTAAAGTTTGAATTCTAGAAGCCTCTGATTGAAGCCTGTGATTGGCAGGTGGCAACTGTTGGCTTCTAAGTAGTCAGGGCTTTATAAGGCTCCTTGGGCAAGTGACCAAGGAGCTTGCGAACAGGTGAGTGCTAACAGGGAGTTTAGAGAGGGAGTTGGGAAGGGCGAGGTTCTCTTGCCTTTCTTTTTAAATCCCTTCTCCAGGACAGCAGGGATGGATGGTGATAGTTCTGCTGTTGTTACCTGCACGGAATGTGCCATGTTTGTCTTCCTCCCAGAAGAAAGAACGGATTTCATCTGCACTAAGTGCAAGCTGGTCGCCATTTAATTTTTTCTTCCAAGAGGGCTGGAGGCCCAAGTGTCGACCCTACACTCTATCAGAGAGGATGAAGACTTCCTCGATAGAAGGCAGCGTTTAATCCTTCACGCGCAGCAGGTGGAAGAGCCAGAGAAGGCAGTACGTGACCAGGAAGAGAACTGGCAGCATGTAACTTCTAGAAGGGGAAAAAGGCCAGCATGGGAATCCCCCAATGCTATAGAGGTAAGTAATCACTTTCAGGCTCTCTCCACAGGCTCTGCATTGCTGAATGCTTTGGAAGGGACCTCACAAGGAAGAAACCAGAAGGGAACACCATCTACCGGAAGGCATGGATGTGTAGTCCTAGGGATGGGGGTTCCACGGCCACCACCCCCAAAAGAAAACGACGGGTGGTGGTGGTCGGGGACTGCCTTCTAAGAGGGACTGAGCCATCCCTCTGCCGTCTGGACCCGGAATCTCGAGAGGTGTGCTGCTTACCGGGAGCTCGCATTAAGGATGTGACTGAGAGGCTTACCAAACTGATCAAACCTTCGGATCGCTACCCCTTCCTGCTTCTCCACGTGGGAACTAACGATACGGCCAAGAATGACTTTGAGCAGGTTACTGCGGATTATGTAGCGCTGGGAAGAAGGATCCAAGAATTCGGAGCACAAGTGGTGTTCTCGTCCATCCTCCCTGTTGAAGGGAAAGGACTGGGCAGGGATCGTCGAATTGAGGACGTAAATGCGTGGTTGCGCAGGTGGTGTCGCAGAGAGGACTTTGGTTTCTTTGACCATGGGACTCTGTTCCGGGCACGAGGATTGTTAGGAAGAGATGGGATCCACCTAACGAAGAGAGGAAGGAGCATCTTCGCGGGCAGGCTTGCAAACCTAGTGAGGAGGGCTTTAAACTAGGTTCGTCGGGGGACGGTGACCAAAACCCTGAGGAGTGGGAAAGTCAGATACCAGGAAGAAATGCAGAGAGAGGAACGAGCAAGAAAGGAGGACCCCTGTTTCAAATGGAGAAGATAGGGCGATCAACTGGTTATCTGAGGTGTTTGTACACTAATAGAAGCCTGGGCAACAAACAGGAAGAACTGGAGGCCCTGGACCAGTCCAAGAAATATGATTTAATTGGGATAACAGAGACTTGGTGGGATGACTCGCATGACTGGGCGCTGTCATGGAAGGGTATAGACTGTTCAGGAAGAACAGGCAGGGGAGAAAAGGAGGAGGAGTTGCACTATATGCAAGAGAGCACTATGATTGCTCTGAACTCCAGTATAAGAGGAGAAAAACCTATTGAGAGTCTATGGGTTAAGTTTAAAGGAGCAAACAACAGCAGTGATGTTGTGGTTGGTGTCTGCTACAGGCCACAGAATCAGGTGGATGAGGTAGATGAGGCTTTCTTCGGACAACTGAGAGAAGCTTCCAGATCGCAGGCCCTGGTTCTCGTGGGGACTTTAATCACCCTGACATCTGTTGGGAAACCAATACGGCAGTACACAGGCAATCCAGGAAGTTTTGGAGAATGTTGGGGATAACTTCTTGATGCAAGTGCTGAAGGATCCGACCAGGGGCTGTGCGCAGCTTGACCTTCTGCTCACAAACAGGGAGGAACTAATAGGGGAAGTGGAGGTGGGTGACAACCTGGGAAGCAGTGATCATGAGATGGTAGATTTCAGGATCCTGACCAAAGGAAGAAAAAAGAGTAGTAAAATACACACCTTGGACTTCAAAAAAGCAGATTTTGACTCCCTCAGAGATCTGATGGGCAGAATCCCTGGGATGCTAACATGAAGGGAAAGGAGTCCAGGACAGCTGGCAGTATTTTAAAGAAGCCTTATTGAAGGCACAGAAAGAAACCATCCCGAGCGTAGCAAGAGGCAAACATGGTAGGAGACCAGATTGGCTTACGGGGAAATCCTTGGTGAACTTAAGCACAAAAGAAAACTTACAAAAGTGGAAACCTTGGACAAATGACCAGGAGGGGTTTAAATGTATAGCTCGAGAATGCCGGGGTTATCAGGAAGGCGAAAGCTCAAATGGAATTGCGACTGGCTAAGGATGTGAAGGATAACAAGAAAGGTTTCTACAGGCATGTTAACAGAAGAAGGTGATCAGAGGGTGTGCGGCCCCTACTGGATGAAGGAGGTAACCTAGTGACAGATGATGTGGGAAAGCTGAAGTACTCAATGCTTTCTTTGCCTCTGTATTCACGGACAAGGTCGGCTCCTGGACTTCTGTGCTAAGTGACGCAAGATGGGATGAAGATGGACAGCCCGTGGTGGGTAAAGAACAGGTTAGGAACTATTTAGAAAAGCTAAGCGTACACAAATCCATGGGTCCGGACTTAATGCATCCGAGGGTACTGAGGAGTTGGCAAGTGTCATTGAGAGCCTTTGGCCATTATCTTTGAAAAGTCGTGGAGATCGGAGAAATCCCGGATGATTGGAAAAGGCAACTGCAGTGCCCATCTTCAAAAAAGGAAGAAGACGATCCAGGGAACTATAGGCGGTCAGTCTTACCTCGGTTCCTGGAAAAATCATGGAAGGATCCTTAAGGAATCCATTTTGAGGCATTTGGAAGAGAGGAAAGTGATTAGGAATAGTCAGCATGGATTCACAAAGGCAAGTCGTGCCTGACCAATCTGATTAGCTTCTATGATGAGGTAACTGGCTCTGTGGACGTGGGAAAGTCAGTGGATGTGATATACCTTGACTTTAGCAAGGCTTTTGATACTGGTCTCCCACAATATTCTTGCCAGCAAGTTAAGGGAATGTGGATTGGATAAATGGACAGTAAGATGGATAGAAAGATGGCTAGAAGGCCGGGCCCAGCGGGTAGTGATCAACGGCTCGATGTCAGGATGGTGGTCAGTTTCTGGCGGAGTGCCCCAAGGTTCGGTTCTAGGACCGGTTTTGTTCAATATCTTTATTAATGACCTGGATGAGGATGGATTGCACCCTCAGCAAGTTTGCGGATGACACTAAGCTAGGGAGAGGTAGATACGCTTGAGGCAGAGATAGGGTCCAGAGTGACTTAGACAAATTGGAGGATTGGGCTACAAGAAATCTGATGAAGTTCAACAAGGACAAGTGCAGAGTCCTGCACTTGGGACGGAAGAATCCCAAGCATAGTTACAAGCTGGGGACCAACCAGTTAAGTAGTAGTTCTGCAGAAAAGGACCAGTGGATGAGAAGCTGGATATGAGTCAACAGTGTGCCCTTGTAGCCAAGAAGGCTAATGGCATATTAGGGTGCATTAGGAGGAGTATTGCCAGCAGATCTAGAGAAGTAATTATTCCCCTTTATTCGGCTTTGGTGAGGCCACATCTGGAGTATTGTGTCAGTTCTGGGCCCCCACTACAAAAAGGATGTGGGCGCATTGGAGAGGGTCAGCGGAGGGCAACCAAAATGATTAGGGGCTGGAGCATATGACTTATGAGGAGAGGCTGAGGAGTTGGGTCTGTTTAGTCTGCAGAAGCGAAGAGTGAGGGGATTTGATAGCAGCCTTCAACTTCCTGAAGGGGAGTTCCAAAGAGGATGGAGAGAGGCTGTTCTCAGTAGTGACAGATGGCAGAACAAGGAGCAATGGTCTCAAGTTGTGGTGGGAGAGGTCAGGTTGGATATTAGGAAAAACTATTTCACTAGGAGGGTAGTGAAGCACTGGAATGGGTTGCCTAGGAGGTAGTGGAGTCTCCATCCCTGGAGGTGTTTAAGTCTCGGCTTGACCAAGCCCTGGCTGGGTTGATTTAGTTGGGATTGGTCCTGCCTAGAGCAGGGGGTTGGACTTGATGACCTTCTGAGGTCTCTTCCAGCTCTATGGTTCTATGATTCTATGATTCCATGGTTAGTGATTGTAATTTCTGAAAGTAACTCATAAGGCTTGTCTTCACTTATCCCAAGATCGATGCTCCGGAGATTGATCTCCGAGGGTTTGATTTAGCGGGTCTAGTAAGAACGGGGTCTAGTAAGTAAAATGCCACTGAGTCAGGCCTGGGCAAAATACAGCCCGTGGGCCGAATCTGGCCTGCCAAGCCAGCAGATCCTGCCCATGGATGCAGCAGGGAGCCCCAGGCTGGTTTCCCTGCTTCCCCTGCAGCCCTACACACTGCTTAAAAAAGTGACTGGCCAGAAACTGGCCAGTGGGAGCTCCCTATTTGAGTAACAGCACACACAGCATCATGCCCTTATCCCCTCTGGCTCAGTTATTCATACAAGCACATGGCCCTGCAGCCTATGCAGACACAGGGCAGGCAGGCTGATTGGCTGGCTGGCTGAGAAACATTTTAAGCTCTGCAAGCATTTAGCTCTGCAGGCAGGCAGGCTGGTTGGGCCGCTGCCTGGTAAGTCTCCTGGCCAGAGCATGCGCCTAGCACCTCATCCCCTCCCTTTCCCAACCTTCTGCCTCCCCCCCCCCGCCACACACCATACCCAAACCCTCTGGTTCCCTCCTGTACCCATATTCCCTCCTAGCTCTGGTACCCCAGTCCTATATCATAATCCCCACCTACCCTAGGCCACAACCCAATCTCCTGCACTCTACTCCCCTGCCCTAGGTCACAACTGCCTCCTTCACCGAAACTCCCTCCCAAACCCCACTCTCCTCCCTGCACCCCAATCCCTTACTGCAAGCTCCCTTCTGCACCCAACCTCCATCCCAGGCCATGTACCTCCTCCATTAATAGCATGGAAAAGTGCGGCCCTCAACCACTTTCCAAAATCTTGGAGTGGCCCACTGGCAAAAATTATTGCCCACCCCTGCACTGTGGTGTGCTTTCCTTACCTCACCTTTACATCACCTCAAGAAAGTCTAAGACACTACGTGTAATAGAAGGAGTGATTTTTGGGAATGAGAGTAAAGAATGAAAGAACATAAGGTGAGAATGAAAGAACACAACCCAGGAAATACTGAGGAAAGGGAAAGAATAAGGGGAGAGTGGAAAACTGAGGAAAGATAAGATTAGCTATCAAGGATGCACAACTTACGGAAATAATAAAGTATAGCAAAGGATGAAAAGTAGAAAGAACGAAAAAAAGAATACACACAAGGGAGACATAGTACATTAATTATTTTAAAAATATATTTTAAAGAACATTGATTGTTTTAGGAATGCTATAACATTTCTGCATTTAGATCAGTTTGTATATTTATACACACACACACACATGAACTCACACACACACACACACACACACACACACACACACACACACCCTCCTAGCTATTCCAAGGGCCCCTTCCCATCCTCCACAGGTCAAATAAATTTCTGGCCAACCTTGTATTTGCATTTCTTCGGGGGCAGTGACATCATGTACCTGTGTTTGCGTTTGGAGACTGCTATTATTTCAGTCATTTCTTCATATTCATGCTAAGTTAAGAGTGGAAGTTGTGTCTCAGCCCATAACTAGAAGAGTTAACCCAACCCAAAGTAATAAGATAAATGTGAGGGGAGCAGGTGACAGCTGAAAAGGGAATGCAAAGTGGTTGATATTTGAATTTGTTTTTCAGATTTTATGTTCAAATGCAGGTAAGAATCAGAATACAAATTCAGTGCATATGCATGTTGTTTCTTCTACTACACTTCCAACCTTCTTTTTCTTCTCTTTTCCCCAGCCATTCCATGTGGAAAGCATACCCATATATTCATAATCAAGTGTGTGTGTGTATGGGTATGTGTGTATACATAATGTACACGCACACCCATATGTTATATATATAAATTAAAGCTATTGTTTTGACATATCAAAACAACTCAATATCAATAAACTGCACAATGTTTTTTAAAATGATTACAGCATTATGGTCTTTCAGAGCTGATAACTTGCCACCTTTCTAAAAAAAGTAACAATTGTATACTATGTTTGTGTAAAATATACTTGAAAACACATTTTCATGTTGTCTCCACAATGGTTTGATGGGGAAGAAAAAAAATAAAATTTTTTAATTCTGTTTAAATATTAAAACACTAAACATTGTTGCATTAGCCTTCAAGTCAATGTACAATGTTAGCCAGAATTAGCACACACAAGTCTGGTCAGTAATCTGAGTCTTCAATCTGTATAGAATTGTAGAAGAGCGGCACCATTGCTCTCATCTTAGTGGTTGAGCAACTGTAAGAGAGAGTAAAGACAGGAAAAAAGAAAATTGTTTTGTGATGTTATTTTTTCCCCCACAGTTCATTTTATGAGTCCAAAATACATACAAAAGTCAATCCCTGAATTTTTTCAAATTAAAAAAACCTTGTTACAAAGCATATCAAAACTTACAATATCTCTACCCTCATTCACCATAAATAATGTACATAAGCAACATTAATAAAAATTGCTCCCCAGTGTATGTACAATTTCTTCTACAGTCTGTGCATTTCAGTTGAGTTTCAGATGGAATAAACTGTCCTAAATTCTGGGTGTTCCAGCTGAGAGTATATTCTGTACTAATTATTAAAGTAGGCTTCTCCTTAGGATGCTGCCTTATTCAAAATGCATTTTACATCCTTATGCATGCAAATACTAAGGTCAGGATCCTGAGGACAGAGTAGATAGAACCCCTCTGTTGTCTATGTTTCACAAACAGTCATCAAAATATATTAAAATCCTCTCTCAGATGCATTAAACACAAAAAGAAATGGTTCAGAAACTCCTCAGGAGCCTTATTCAGAATTGGGATTTCTGTTTAGTGAAAGGTAGAAAGTGGCTGTTGAATCAACAGTCGTTTTGAAACTGGTGACAGCGTATATATTCTCATCTCCATGTCATCTCTTTTGTGCCCCTGACCTGTCATATGGATGTAGAATATATTTAAAAATCCAAATAGCAAGTAGTGGCAGTAAAGAAATGGTGATTGAAGTAGCCCTCTTTCCTCTGCTGAGTATTTAACAGGCCCTCCTCTGTGCTACTGCTCCACCAATTCCTTCTAGGTCCGTGTGGTGCTTCAGCTTAGTCCGAAGCTCCTACCCACGCGTCTGGGCAGGGCCCCATGCCAACTGCCGCCTTAATGTCCTCCAAATTCCCGTATGTTAGGCCTTACCCGACTGTCCGAAGTTCGATAGTCCTGCATGCAGTGTTGGTTGACCCCCGCCTACGTAAGGACTACCGTCGCCCTCCAGTTACGAAGGGGGCGGGGTAAGGGGAACCCGGGCCCTTCCTCTCCACTGGGTCCCAGCCCGGGGCCCTAAGGTGTAGGGATGCGTAGCTCCCTACCCGGCTGACGGGGTGCTTACCCAAAACTCGTCAGCCCACGGGCGCCCTGCCCCGGGCTGCTTCCTTCCCCCCTCACTGTCCCTGCCCCGCTGCTCACTGACTGGGGTTCCTACCAGACTCCCTGGAGCTTCCTCCTTCTTATCGTTGCTGCGGTCCTCTCTTGGTGGCCGCCATTCGTCTCCCGGCCCGGTTCGGGTTGTCTCCCAGTATCTCTCCGGACTCCGCCGTCCTCCAACGCTGCCCCTGCTCCTCTGGCCATCGACCTTTTGCATGGGCCCGCTGCTGGACATGCCGGCCCGATGCTCCGCCATGCCAGCGTCTGGGAGTTCCGCCACGTCGCCTTCCCCCCCGGCTTGGCCCGCCCCCGCCCGTCACCAGTGTACGCGGGCTGCCCAGCTTTTGCTGGTGGCACGGCTTTTCTTCCTCCGCGCTGTCTCCCATGCCCTCCCGCAAAGCGGCGGAGGCTTGCAAAGTGTCGGAGGCTTTGCCAGACCCAATGCGGGTCCCTGCGGACCAGTCACAGTCTCTTATTAGAGAACCAAGGAGGACATTGATGGGCTGGAAGGTGCAGAGAATATTTCAGCCCTCAGCCCCGTGCATTCTGCCATCTGTTTAAGAAAGCTCAAGGCTCATTCCCAGGGGGATGCTGGGAACAGACCAATAGATAGCTCCCTGACTCTCTGCTTCACCACAGTTTCTGCACAGACCCTTCCCCAATTGCAGTTCCTGCATCACACATGTCATTGCATTTAACAAACTAGCAGTTTTATTCCAGTAGTCAACTCAGAAATACTAAGTTCAGTTTTTGAATGTGTACATTTAAAATAGATTTCAGCGTCTTTTCTTAGTGGAGAGTGAGTCTTAGCTTCCTAACTTTCCAGCTGTTGAAATAGGATTAGGTGAAAAGGTCATTCAGTGATTTTTTTCTAATGTATTATTTATTCACATAGTTCCCACTCATTTGAAAGATGCTACACTCGTTTGAGTTAATATGTAGCAGAAGCATTTATTTACTTCTTTATCTACTATATATTTAACAGAGTTTTCTGTCTTTCTGTCTGTTTGTTCAAAAACTCCTCCTAAACCGTAAGAAGTAGGACCACCACATTTGGTGTACAGCTTCCTCTTATAACTTAAAGTAACATAAGAGTTTCGTTGGGCTGGAAAATGGGATGTGCCTGGAATGGGATTGCTGCTCATAAAACCATACAGAAAAGAGACAGCATCATGAGGCAGGTGAAAAGGGTTGGCTGGACGTGACATCCAGGACTGACCCAGCCCTGAGTCTCCCAACCCCCCAGGTGCCTTTTGGGGGGGAAGGGCTGCAGTTCTCCCCACCCAGATTAATACAGGGACATTACTGGCTATTCCCCTTCATCAAGAAGTGAAGGAAAAGTGCACAGTTGGCTGCACTCCTCACCAATGTCCCCTCTAAGTTTTTCCATCTATGTGAGGAATACATTTTATCATGTGCACCAACGCATATGCTGATGTGCACCACTAATAGAATCACGTGCTTCTGGAAGTGGTTAGCTGTGGGCACTCTATCAGTCAGCTGGACGGCACCTAAATCTCTCCTGGGGGGCTGCCCAAGCGCTCAGTTTACAAGGAACGTTGCTCCTCACTCTGACTCCTGCAGCTCCCTGCCCTGGGACCCTCCTTAAGGATCCAAGCAGCACTAAGTAAATATGTTTATTATAAATGCATCCCTCTAACTGTCATGAAAAGACCATCGCTAGAATTTCACCATAAACCTGTGCATAAGAATATATTTCCCCATGGTCAAAATGCTAGGACAGAATTTTACAGAGATAAAGGAGTCAAGGAGACCTTCCAGGCATGTGCTCAATTTAGCTACAAAGCGTTTTGGAACCTTAGAGAGAGACAATTTATTACGGATCTTGGGGCCAAATGGTGCTCTCAGTAACACATGTATAAATCCAGAATAATCTATTGATTTCAAATAATGAGCTTTCACTAGAGGAATTGCTCCAAGTCTGAGTAATCTAACTACTTTTCATGTGAAGTTTGATAGAGTCTATTCTCATTTTTTACAACAATATGTAAGCAAAATAAACCTTCAATAAAACAAGAATTCTACAGTTTCTTAGCACAAATAAAATATTAGATTAAGTAACTAAAAGAAACTTTATACCATCTACTTGCACAACTTTATACAATCTACTTGCACAACATCACACTAGAAATCTTTGCAAAAGCGTAAGTGTTTACCTGAGACCTATTGCTCCATTTGAAGTTTGCCTAATCATTTTTCCAGAATACTGTCTTGAACAGTATTTTTTTTTTACAAATTTTTTTGTTACATTTATTTGCAACTATCCAAGATAAAGCTCTCACAAACAAAGTTCTTCTTATGTCTCGTGCAAACTGGGCACTGTTAGTATTTGCATCATAATCAGGGCCGGACCGAGCCATTCCGGCACCCCGGGCAGACAGTTTAATTGCGCCCCAGATTGGGGAAGGGCGCATGTGCGGCCCCGGCCCCACCCGGTGTGTGGGGGAGGGCGTGCGGAGCTGGCGGCGGCAGGACGCATGTGCCCGGCCCGGCCCAGCCCAGCTACCGCCACTGGCGCGCAGCCCGGGGCCACCCGGGGCAGGCCGAGCCTGGCTGTGCAGGGCCCCGCGGCCGCGGGGGAAGAGCGCTGCTGGCCGGCGCTGCGGGGGTTAACGCAGCTCCCACACCGGGCGGCCGCTGAAGGCTGGCCGCTGGGAGCTGCTGCAGCCCGCGATCCTGGAGCTGGATGCGCGGCGCCTGATGGCAGCTATAAGGGGCGCTGCGCACCCCTTACAGCTGCCATCAGGCACCCCCCATAGGTTGGTGCCCCAGGCAGCTGCCCGGCTCGCCCATGCCTTAATCCGGCCCTGATCATTATACTAAGTCACATTATACTGTTTCTATTCTTACTTTGGCTCTTCCAAACTAACAGGCTTTTTTCCTGTTTGAAAATGTTCTATGAACATTTACATTTGTTTGAAAAATCTCAATAAGGAAAATAGCCCTTACCAAACCATGCTTATATTCAACACACACTTTTGCTTTCAGCTAAATTTATGGTTAATAATAAGTTATTCATAAAACATTTTTCCAGACAACAAACAAAATGTTCAGTGTGAACAACAGCAAAGTTATTCAGCTGGTGTTCTTTTAAACATTATCCATAAACACATTTTAATCATTTTCATTGGGCCTGCTCCACACAGGAATGATCTTAGTAGCAACTTTCCAATGACTTTCCAAAAATAAGAAGCTCAATTTTCTAATTCACCATCAGCAGTGATTTATATTTTAGCTTTGGTTTAATATTTAACTTGCAATCAGCAAAATCTTATTTACTATAGGATATACTATTTAATGTTATTTATAAAGGTAACAGAAAAATAGATTTTTATTATTTTTTTGCAAAAGATGTCACCAAAGGAAATTTTGTGACCAGCTCTGTAGCTGGTGGAAACACTGGAAGATTTTTTTTTCGTCACAAAAAAGTTAGTGTCCTTTTTCTTCCCACCCCACTTCACCATTCAAACATTCCTTTTTCGAAAAAAGTATGTTTTTCTAGTTCTTTGTTTTTCACATTTCTGAAATCTGACCTTTCACTTATTCGTACACTGAAAAAAAAAAGGAATATATACAATAAAACCTCATAATTTATTTTCACAATGATTTAACATGAGCTAATACATCTAACCACCCACATGGTTTTTTTTAGTATACTGACTATGAAGGTACATGAGCACCTGTCTACCCATACCAGTCTCTGTAAAGTGGTACTTCTAGTGATGTACTGTACAATAACACATTGTTATAGAAATAAAAGACAGACTATGTTTGAATTACTAACGCCTGCCCTACAAATATTCACTATTAGTTACCTTTTTAAGATTTCACAGAAAAGCTTTAAGGAAATACCACATTAATACATTTTTACAAGTTAATTTATTAGTAGGTTTACAACTATATTCTTTATTTTCTTTATTTTTGTCACAAAAAATGATGAGGCCATTCCAAATACACTATGTATCAGATAATGTGCTACGTTCCATCCCTGGGGTGAGATGGGGCAGCTTGTTTTATATACTTGCTGTCACAAATTTGCAGGACTTTTTAAAAATGATCAATAAAAGCTTTTTTCTCCTCTAAGTAATCACTTTACTGCCCCTCTATATATTGAAAACTCATAATATTTTCATAGCCTTTGTTTTTGTTTATGAAATATGAATCAACATTCTGCTAAATTATTGTGACTGACTTTAGTGTTAAAAAAATCTAAAGAAACCAAACTTTCCTACAGTAAGTGGAGGAAGGCAGGAATCAGGTCATAGTTTTTATTTTTTTAGGGGGGAGGAGAAACACACTTTTACTATTCCACGAGGTGTTCTCAAGCTGTAGCATTGCATAACTAGTCTCCAAACATGCTGAAAAGTTGCTGAATACAGGTGTCTGCTGGGGAAGAAGTATATCTTGATAGGACCATTTGCAATAAAGGGAACCATATATACCACTGATAGGGAAAATATCTTGAAGAAAATGTATATGAATTAATATGCATCAATTCTATCCTCTTCAAGTGGTCTTACTCCTCTGGAAGACATGTCTCAGAGGGGTAGCTGTGTTAGTTTGTAACAACAATGAAGGGTCCTGAGGCACCTTAAAGACTAACAGATTAGTCTGACATCCAACTAAGTGTTTTTTACATGCAAAAGTTTATGCCAAAATAAATCTGTTATTCTTTAAGATGCCATGGGACTCCTGGGTAAGAAACACCAGAAGGCAGCATCTGATGCCAAAAACAAACTTTAACTGTAAAAGGCTTTATTTTGCCTAAAATACCAGGCTCGAGACTTTTTCTATTAAAATCAGTGGTAAGACTCCCCTTGACAGACATGGGAGAAAAACTCCTATTCAAATAAAGAAGGAACATAGTTGCATGATTCCAGAAGTATAATTCAAAATTAATAATTGTTCTCTAATTATTATTTATCGTATCCTACTTATTTGTTTTGTGCTGTTATATATAAACCTTAGGCAATTTATGAAAATTCCTCTCATTTGCATCCCATGGAATTACTTTTGTTTGCTTCTTTTTCTAAATGCATTTGTATTATCATAATTATGTAATTTTAATTCAAACTGTGCAAAAAATCCTGCCAAATGTATTATCATCAGTATAAAGAAACAAATAAACCAGGACAAGCTCATATAAAAACTGACCTGAACATTTTCCTAAAATTCAAACTAAGCTTGAATTGAATTGAACCTTTTTTGAGATTTAAAAAAGTTGCAACCATTTTTTTGTCCAAGTATTTTTATTGTCATGATCCTCTACTTTCTTGCTCAGATCAGAAGCAGATGGGGGGAAAGGTATCACGCTATCCCCAGTGTACTTCTATAGCCTCACGAGGTTCAAGGCAGAGTTCAGATAAGACAAATTTGTCCCACATATTTGACATTTTTGAAATGTGTCCATTGTGTTAATTTAATTGTCTATAGATTTTGGAATGGGTCATTCTGGTTGGCAGAACCAGTCCAGTAATGCATAATCTTAATTTGGGTTACTTTTTTGAGCAAGCTGAAATGGTCTAGGTTTTTTTTTTTTTTTTTTCCCTTCCACTAGTCAGGCTCTTTTGAAGGCATAACGGACAAAAAACGTATACATCTCTATTACATTATATAGAATTAGTTAGATGCCAGCCGCTTCAAGCAGATTTCTAGGCCCAGATGCTCGGTCTGGTTTGGTCAACCTGCTCTCCATGTGGGATTCAAGGAGAGAGGAGCAAGAGTGGTTAAGGGTTGCAAATGGGGCTGCAATGACTCTGTGTCACTTAAACCTGGTCTACACTAGGACCTAGGGAAGGAATGGGTTACCTAGAGAAGTAGTGGAGTCTCCATCCCTAGAGGTGTTTAAGTCTCGGCTTGACAAAGCCCTGGCCGGGTTGATTTAGTTGGGATTGGTCCTGCCTAGAGCAGGGGGCTGGACTTGATGACCTTCTGAGGTCTCTTCCAGCTCTATGGTTCTATGATTCTATGATTCTATGACCTTAGTCTGAAATTAGTCCCCCACAATCAATTTTGTAATGTGTCCACACTACTAAGCCCATTATTCTGGAATAAGGGGTTGCGGAATTCGAACTCTGTAGTCCTGCTTTTCATGAGGAATAAAGCTATTCCTGAATTTATAAGACTGAAATAATGTTAGTGTGGACACTCCAGTGCTACTAATTAGAACTAATTGGCCTCCAGGACGCCCCCCTCAGCTCCTCAGAGTGCTTCATGGGGTTATGAGTCTGAGGTAATGCATCCACATTAACAGAGCCTGCCACGGACTACGTTTGATTCTTCCCCATAGTGAGGTTGTGGAACGTCAAACTTGTAAAACTGGGTGCCTAGAAGTGGAACTTAGTAAATTCAAAATAATCTTATTGTAAACATGGCCTTAGAGATTCTTGGATGCAGGACATTAAGACAATATTGGGTTTACCATCTCCTTGCACTCCTGGAGGAACATAAAGGCCCTGAAAGGCAAAAACTATCCCAAAGTAAAAGAAACAGATAAAAGATCAAGATTTCCGGGGCCTTATATTTGCTTACTGAAAACATTCAGAGACCTGTTTCAGAGAATTAGCCATGTTAGTCTGTTTCAGCAAAAACAACACAGAACTCCTTATTGTTTTTGTTCAGAGACCCTGAAATTCTGAAATCTTAATTACTATGATTTTGTACCATTCATACCAGTAGGGAGCTTTTCCAATTGAGAGGCACCCATCCCTCCAGCATCTAAGCTTTCACATACAGAGAAAACCTCATGGTAAAATCCTGGCCTCAGTAAAGTCAGAGGCAAAATTCCCATTGACTTCATTGGGGTCTTATTTTACCTATTTTTACCCCTTATAGCTACAAAGATAACCCTCCCACTGTAAAGCAAATGCAAACCAATGAAGTGTTGTCTTCCTAGGCCTTCAGCCAGAGCGTCTTTAATGTTGGCCAGAGTTTTTTCAAACTGCAACAAAGTCAAAAAGTCAAACGTGATCAATCTGGTTTGATCAGTTTCAACTCGGCTGTTCAGAATTCTTGGGGCAGCACCAAAATTGACTGATAATTCCTCTGCTCCCAGCAGGTGCTTATGTTGCTCCACTTACTGGTGATGAGGATGGAGACCCTCAAACTCCTAGCCAGGCTCCAGCTCCTCCAACTGCTCCAAGTTCTCCCACCTAACTAATCCTTATTTATCAGTAGGGGAAGGAGAAGGAGGACTTCTGGGAGAACTCCAAGTCCAGGACAAAGAAAGAGAGGAAACTAACTTTCTGCTCTGTAGCATACAAAGAGGAGCTATGCTCCCATTCACTTGCCTTTATTTAGACCCTGCTCTGGAATCCTAAGTTGTTAGGTTGATAACAAGGCTCAGGCATCTGTAAGCTCAATGGTTTAGCATGGCCGTTTACTAAGTATATGTCTACATGGCATTTAGACACTCACAGACGCCCTTTGCCAGCTGACTCAGCCTCACAGGGCTTGGCGTGTGAGGGGTGAGAGTGTTTCACTGCTGCACAGACTTCTGAACTTGAACTGGAACATGGGCTCTGGGACCCTGTCACCTTGCAGGATGCTAGAGTTCATGCCCAGACTGTCCCCAGAAGTCTACCCAGCAATGCAACTGCCCTGCAAGCTCAAGTTTTCTTTGCTGTGTAGAAAATAACTTAGACTAGGTCAAAAAAAAGATTACAAAGCCAAACCTCTAGTTTTCTGGGCTGATATCCATAGAGTATCTTGAAGACGACCTTGTCATTGTTAGTATCCTGGGCTGATGCCAAATCAAAGGGTCAATGGCTGAAGAGTTACCCCGGGTTTTCAGAACCAAAGCTGTTTGTCTCTCGCCAATGTTATGTATAAATCAAGGGGAAGACAGCTCCTTTCTCTCTTAAATGATTGATATAAACCAGAGTGTTTTTCCATAGCACTACTTCATACTATCGCAGCAGGGTCAGAGCACCCCAAACATTTATAGTTGCCCAAAGTCTTAGATAGTTTTGAGCAGACAAGCTTCTGGGGCCCTCCTTCTGCCCACTGGCTGGGAGTTTAAGTATTAACTCCTTACCTGAAGAAAAGTTCACTCGGACTGCCTGAAAGCACACTTTCTAACTAAACTCTTCATAGATTTTCTCCAGACAAAGAACATAATGCATAATAGCTCCTAATAGAATACCAATTTCTGTAGCAACAGCCAGTAACAATTCATTATTCTCCTTATCTGCAAAGAAGCTTCTGCAAACAAATTTATGAACAAGGTCAGCTTTCTATTCCATGCCTTCCCCCCTCCCCACCATTCTCATGAATCCATCCTTTCACTTAGTAAAACTGTAGCAGGCAGCTCTTTTTGTTTGCTTAAGCAAGGCTGGATAGTTCTACTGACTCTGTAATGTCCTGGCTTCCAGCTACTCAGGGGAGTCAAGTACACAAGATAGCTATAGTTTAGATGAAATCAAGTTCTCTGACTTCTATCATAAGAGATCTATGCCAAGGCTCTGGCCTCTGTGGGCATGTCTACACTAGGAAATAAGTTTGAACTAAGTAAAATCGAAATAATAGCTCCCGAAATAACAAAATCAAAATAGCGTGTCCACACTGTTTGGAGCCTGCATTGGATTTAAAGCCCCTGGAAGCACTCTGGGGAGGGAACCAGGAGGGCAGATACTTCCTGTGGCTAGTTCAGACACATGCTTACTGGGGCTCAACTCTACAGTTGTGTCCCACACGCCACTTCTCCACTGCCTACCCCCTTGCAGGACACCAAACTCATGCTGCGTGTTCTGGTTGCTCTTGCAGATGCCACAGTACTTACAGCATGGAGCTGGAGCTGCTCCAAAGCATTGCCAGGCTCACAAGTCTCGTGCTGCGCCTCATGGCACAGTTCATCCGCACTGGCCATGTGCTGCTTCAGCACAACAACTAGCAACCCAAACCAGAGGACCTCTTTACCCAGGCTCTGGTGCTTCTGCTGCTGCAAATGACCCTCAGTCCCCTGGGCACAGTGGAATGCCGCTTCTGGCAGAGGAAGACCAGTTCGGACTGGTGGGAGCACATCATCCCGTAGTGATGGGACGACCAGCAGTGAATCCAGAACTTTCACATGTGGAAGGCCACCTTACTGGAGCTCCCACCATCCACCTGCAGTGTCACCGTCACACTCTGGAAGCTCGCAACACTGGACAGCAACAGCTCCATCGGGAACCAGTTTTGGCATTGGGAAATCCATGGCTGGGGCCGTGTTCCTGAAGGTAGTCCAAGCCACCAATAACATCTTACTGAAGAGGGTTGCCACTCTGGGGAACGTCAACACCATCATGGATGGCTTTGCCGCCATGGTCTTCTCCAACTATAGGAGGAGGGGGAACTTAGACGGCACTCATATCCCCATCCTGGCCCCCAAACACCATGCCTCGGATGATATAAACAGAAAGGGGTACTTCTCTATGGTGCTGCAGGACCTGCTAAACCAGAAGGGACGGTTCATGGACATTAACGTCGGCTGCTCGGGAAAGACGCATGACATCCGCATCTTCCAGAACTTCTGCCTGTTCCAAAAGATGCACGCCAGCACTTTTTTCCCTGACCATACCATCAAGGTCAGGGACGTGGACATGCTGATTTGCATCCTGGGTGACACAGCCTACTACTTGCTCCCGTGGCTTATGAAGCCCTACACGGGCAGCCTGCACTGCACCTTGGAGAACTTCAATGGCAGGCTGAGCAAGTGTCAGATGGTTGTGGAGTGTGTCTTTAGTGGCCTAAATGAGAGGTTCAGATGTCTCCTCACCTGCCTGGACATGAGTGAGAGCAACACCCCCTACATGGTGGTGGCCTGCTGTGTGCTCCACAACCTATGTGAGAGCAAGGGGGATACTTTCCTACCAGGGTGGAGGGCAGAGCCTGAACATCTGGCCAGGACATTCGAGCAGCTGGACACCAGTGCCATCAGGAGAGCACATCAAGGGGCTATGCTGATCAGGGAGGCCTTGAGAGAGAGTTTTAGCCAAGGCCACCTGTGAAACTCTCCTCTAGGCCTCCCCATGGACCCCTGCATTCTGGGGCCCCAGTAGCCCCTGGGGGCGTAGGAGGGGAAGCCAAAGGGGGGATGAGGATGGGAGTGGGGAGTTGAGGGAATGGAGCAGGAAGTTTGGGGCAGGGGTAGGGTCTTGAGGTCTTGGGGGGATGGGACAGGGAGGTGGCTGATGGCTCACTCCTTGCATGTGGCCGTGTACTCCATCACAGAGGTGAGGGAGGAGCACGTGGCCTTGTGCTGGTGTGCCAGCTGGTCCCAGATGGCCTTCCACTGCTCCTGGTCAGCCCGGCACTCCTCCTGGTCAGTGGTCCACTCCCAACACTCCTCACTGAGCCCCCGGAAGATGGACAGCAGTCAGGCCATCTGCTCACACAGCAGGTCTTCCTGGGTTCTCTTCCTCTGGCAGATCCCGCGGAGTCTGGAAGATGGCATGGGAGGTGGTGGATACAGCACACTTGCAGCTGGCACAGCTGTGAAGAAAAGTTACAAGGGCAGTCATCCCAGAAGACATGGTGTATGAAGCCTAGCCCTAATCTCGGAGCTGACGTCAAAGGTCTTGGTTCAGATGATGGTGATGTGCTTCAAACAAGGCCATCTGTTGCCTAGACAGCAGGAACTTACCTGCATGGGCACAGACGTACCAGGGGAGCCTTGCTACCCCCACACTTCAGAGTCAAGCTGGCATGGGAAGTGGCTAATCCAGGAGCCTGTGGGAGGGTGGGAGGGATGGCACAGGTCGGCTTCCTTCTGTGTCCCACACACACCAGGTCTGGCACTGGCGGTGGCCTGCAGACAGAGAACTTCTATCCCTGCCTGCTGAAGGAGGTGGGGGTGGGGGCATGTCGGGGGAGTTGTGTATGAGCAGAAGAGGCCGCTTGCTGGAGAGAGTGGTATGGTGATCCCCTTTTCTTCCTCCCCCCGACAGGTTCTTATGCACAGGATCAGTGACCTCCACATCGCTGCACTTGACCGGGAGTGGATGCTGCCTGAGTGTGGGCATGGGCCTGTGCTGTGTGCGGCACTGCTGTGTGTTTCCATGACCCCAGCCTCCTTGGTGGTGGCTTGTTGTGGGAAGGTGTCACACCATGGAGTCCAGAGTAAGGCTGCCCGGTGCAGGAACCTTGTGGGAAGGAGCGAGTGGTTGCTGTGTGAGAATGTCATGGAGCTGAGTGCTCCAGACTGGCGCTCGATGTGCACCTACATGCACAGGCTGTTGTGCAACCCCCAGGCCAAGAAGGGCGAGTGAGGAGTGTGAATCCCCTGGCAGCCCACAGCCTGCCCCCACATGTGTATATGGAAAATTATAGAACTCATCTGAAGTGCCTTCCCCAGGATCATCCGAGGCCTGGGAGACATCCGAGGGGGAGAGAGGGGATTGGCTCCCAGGTGAGGAGTAGCTCCTGGCTGGCCTGCTCCTCCTCCTCTTCATCCTCTGCAACCCTCATGGAGGCTGACACCTGGCATGTCCTGGCTGGACTCGACAATGACAAGAGGGGGGGAGGTAGCCACCCCTCCCCCCCCCAGGATGGCTCGAGTTACTCTTAATAGTGGCAGGTGTGAAGAGCCTCCCCAGACTTTCCACTCTGCTCCCAGACCTTGGTGTAGCCTGCTAGAGCGCCTTTATTTTCATGGCAACCTGATCAATGGTCCTCATGTGTCCTTTTTTGACCAGCCTGGCAGCCATCCAGCTAGAGACATCAGCATTCCTCATCGTGGTACAGATATCCTGGATGGTGGTCTCCTCCCACCAGTCCTCAAGGAGGTCCAGGATCTCCACACCAGTCCAGGCCAGTGTCCTCTTTTGTCCCTGGCTGGGCCAGTCAAGGGTGCTGGCAGCCATAGTGGGGGAGGGGAGGGGCTCAGAGGGAGCCCTGGGGTCGGATAAGGCTCCTGGGATGGGTGCTGTGTGGCACTGGGCTATGAAAGGTACACATGTGCCATAAGCCCTTTTCCTTCAGCTTGCTGCTTTAAGCTCACCAGGAGAAGGGGAGCATGGGGAGAAGGGGAGATATCAGGTGTGGCCAGAGTGGCCACAAGTGCAGCTGTGAGAGGCCTCTGGAGGCCAATTATTTCAAAATAGCAGCAATTGAGTGTCCACATTCATGCTATTTTGAAATAACAATTTTGAAATAAGCGGTATTCCTCCTGAAAGCAGGAGTTATTATTTTGAAATAACCAGGCCCTTATTTCAAAATAATGGGCTTGGTAATGTGGATACTCCACTTGTTATTTCGAAATAAGGGGAGTTATTTTGAACTAACTCCCTAGTATAGACCAAGACTGTGAGAGCTGCTGGTTCAGTTGCTATAGATGAATGGGATGGTATCAGTACATAGACCTTTGTGAGGTATTCATTAAGGCCATGTCTAGACTACATCCCTTTTTCGGTAAGGGGTGTAAATTAGGCACGTCGATATTGCAAATGAAGCGGGGATTTGAATTTCCCGCACTTCATTTGCATAATGGTGGCTGCCGCTTTTTTTTGAAATGTGGCTTTTTCAAAAAATCCCAGCAGTTTAGACGCAGCATTTTTGACAGAAATGCCCCATTTCAAAAGATCCTGTACTCCTAATTTTTTGAATGATTTCTGAGTACAGAGTTCTGAGACATTTCTTGCTCAGGCTCTTGAGTTTACCAGAATCCAAAGTATAGGCCTTTGTAACCAAATCTAACTTCGAGCCTTTTGTCAATATACAAGCCTGTAAGAAGAGTTCATTTCCTCAGCCTCTTTACCTTTCTGGGCTGTTGTTTAGTCAGACGGTTCTGATGTCATTAGTTCAGTAATTTTAGCATGCTGGGCTCAAGTTGTGGCTGTTGGCTCAGTAGGTCTAGATTTATGGGCCTTGCAAAAGAGGAAGAAAATTGCTACAGGTAAAGAAATGTAGAGGGATCAAATAAAGAGAAATAGAAAGAATCGTGGGAGAAACAAAGAAAGAAGTTTGAGGAAGGAAAAGAAATGAAGGAATGCAGTAGCAACTGTTCCAAAAGTGAGTCTATTTTCCCTTCTATTCATACTGAATATGAAAACAATGTTATGCACAAGTAATAAATAATAATTCCAATATTAGTCACTTTATAAAGGCCCCATTCCACAGTCAATAGTTGTTCTAACTTCCGATTAGCACCCGTGGGAGTTCTTCTGGTGATGACAATTAGACTGTAGCCCTAAATTTATACTCTATCCCACAGACCCAAAAGGGAAAGAGTTTGACTCAACACCAACAATGTCTCAAAGCAAGTTACTAAACGTCTTAAAACAGAAATCTGTAGCAGAATGAGAACATTGTACAAATGTTTTCTTAAGTAGTATTGCATCTATGATGTTTGTAGGATAAAATAAACAGTGGGAATGAATATCCAAATAATCTACATATTTTATTAGCCATGGATAATTAAACTAACAGTGATAAGATAACAGATTATTCTATGAAAGATCATGCTTATTCAGTGTGAGGTGCAACAAGACACAATATATATAATTGTGTGAAAGTGACACTATGTTGTACTTGTCAGAAATGATTCACACTGAGCTTATCATGCATTAAGGTTACACATCATACCTGAAACTGAAAGAAATATTCCCCACTAAAGATCAGATGGGAAATAAAGTTAAGTATCCTGTGAAATGGCCCTTATTTATTTATTCAGGGATAGATTATAACTTTACAGCTGCCCAAGTAAGGGGACAGGCACAGTTGCAACTATGATTGGGGTATTCCATATTCTTTATATGAATATGCTTATAAATATGACATAAATGCAATATGCTTTATTCAAGGTATTTCATGTGAAATACCATTTGTAAGGTAGTAATCTACGAAATATGTTTATCCCATTTATGTCAACATATCATTCCTGTATTTGAAGTTAGCAATATGGAGTATAAACCTGTTACTAATTTTATCGTGCTAAGTGGGGCCATTAGTGACACCCAAGGAACTTAATGGCCCATTACTCAAAACAATGATCTGTGAATAATTTTTTCTTGGAGGAGTGGCTCTGATGGGTCCTACTAAGATGTGGCCATGTCACCTGATGCTGGGATCCATCTTGGATGCTGTATTTTTCCACAAGAGGAGAAAAAATTAGATTGAACACAAAGGATTCCCACTTTATGCAAAACCTATTTAAGAATGGGTAGTGAGGTAATCCAGGTCATCTGTTCTCTCATGGGACCCAACCCAACATGACTGCTGGACCAATCTAAGAGGAAGGATTGGGAACAGGCTGGAAGACTTCCCAGTCTGTGAAAGCAGCTTATTAGAACAACTTTGAGGGTGAGATATGACATATAACCAGTTTTTCAATATATTAAGCTTAGCTGAACTGATCTATTTTGTTTAGTAACCTACATTGTTCTGTGTGCTATCATTTATGCTCACTTACATTACACCTTTTATCCTTAATAAAAATCACTCTTGTTTATTAATAAACCCAGTGTAAATAATTGCTAACAGGGAGCAAGGGGGAAGGAGTCTGTGCTTATCTTTCTTTACATTGAGAAAGAGAGCTGGAGTAGCAACTTGAGCAGGTCTAAGCATGGGATTGAGGAAGGAGAATAACTGAGCATAGGAGTAAAGGGAGAAAATCTCACCCTTTCATGGGTCTTGGGGAACTAAGTCATAGCATCTAGCCCTTCTGACTCACAAAGGACTTCCTCCCCAGGCTCTGCTTGAACCAAAGCCAATCAGAAGACTTACAAAAACATTGAAAAGGCAGGGGAAGACATACCCAGACCTCTCTGGAAACTCCCTTAGCCTAATTTGCATCAAAGATGGGACAGAAAGGCATCTCCATTAGCATACAGAATGGAGAACAGAAAGTCCAAGGTAAGAATCCCACTGAACTCTGGGACCCAAAAAGCAGGGAAGCATTGCCTGATGGGAAATCTGTTCCAGATGCTAATAAACCCATGCCTGCCCACACCTGGAGTAGTAATTATCAGACCAATTTTAGTAGTCTTCAACTGATATCCAAAATACTGAAAATTTCTAACTGCATTATGAGCTCTCTCGAAGGAACACCATGTGTAGGCAGGAATGATCAGTTCCTATTGTCTAGCCTAAACAAAACAACTTTATCCCTTGAATCATCAGTTTACCCACATTATTCTTGAGCCATTGTTCTTTCCTACAAAACTCTCTACCCACGTTCAAGTAAGTGTTCTGATGCTGGGATCCAAAATCTGCATCAGTTCTAATGCGGACTTCATCTTTTCCTGACTGATTTTGCTGGGGGTTCTGCTTGGCTCTAGCCCTCTGGACTCTCAACCACCATCACCAGCTGGCAACTCTGAGGAGTGGTGAGATCTATTGCTCTTGCTCTCTCTTTATCTAGATATAGCCTCCTGACCCTGCCTTATGTGATCAGTTATGATTTGCTGGTCCTAATTTTTGCAATCAGATTTAAGTTAGATTTAATATTGTGTTTCAGTTGTTTGGCTCCCCTTGTATGGTTACTACCTGGAAATAAATAGCTTTCATGGATAAGCTGGTTGCCGCTTCCTCTCTCTCTCTACCCCTCTCTCTCTTTCTTCTCCCCATTGGGGTGGATTTTTTTTGCTTTGTTTTGGGGGTTTTTTGTTTGGGGTTTTTTTTTTTTTTTTTTGCTTCACCATCGTTCTGCAGCAAGGCTCCTTGTACCTAAACTAAAGATCCCTGCAGTAGTGTACAGATTTCCAGAAGAAAATCTATTTGATTTCACTAAAGCCTGATGTTCTTCGCCTCTAATATAGAAAAAGAGTCCAGCTCACAAGGTCCATTTCTCTCCTTTTGTTTCTTTTGTTTTTTCCTCCTTGGGCAATATAGCCCCCTTGTTTCTTTTTGCTCCAGAACTCAGGTCCTTCACTCTTCTTTCATTTATCATGGGTAAATTTCAAACCACCAAAGTTCGACTTGGCTTAAAATTTATTCAGACATGTTCTCCTATCCCTAAGGGAAATAGCATTCAGAAAGAATATTACCAAGAAGAAAGGTTCAGTCATTTTCATGCAGAAGGCAAACTGAATGGTAAGGCAAGAACCAGAACAACAACAACAAAAATCCTTTTTAAATGATCTCATCTCATAGCATCAGTAGTCTAAGCAGATATGGGCATCTGAATGGAAGAGGAATTAAAACTATGTTCTATCATTAACTCATTCCACAGCCAAATGGAGAAAACAGCAACGGAATGGATGATTGAAGATACTGTATATTATTGTAATACACATGATGAGAAGGATGAAAATTATATTCCCCCCATCATATTTAGTACATTTAGGCAATCTATTTTAAATTGCACTATATTATTAATGTTTAGGATTATTATAACTTCTAAACCCATGTAGCTCTTTGTGGATAAAGACTGAGTCACAGTAAGGAAATGCACTACATTTCCGAACTGTGAAATTTGCGTTCAAAGCACATGTAGTAAAAATGTATGTTTCTTAGATTCAGTTTTGCAAAAAAAATTATGGGTGTTCTTAACATAAATGACATCAGCAGTCTCATTAATTTTAATATGAGGTGTTGGACACAGCACTTTGGAAAAAATCACCCCATTTACATAGTTGCTTAAGTATGGATTTAGGGTCTTAAGTTTAGGCACCTATTTTTAATATCTTGGCTTTATTACAAAATAATTAGACTCGTCCTCAGACATGAAAAATTGTTTTAATATAGTGGCCTTTCCATTTATTTGTGCAATAGAACTGCCTCAGAATGGCCAGAATTGCAGAATTTCCCAAAGAAGGGCACAGATTGTCTGTTTCATGCTTAACTCAAGTCATTTTTATAAGAACTAACATATAATCAGATACTAGAGGGGGAAGTATGCTGCACAAAGACAATAAGCTTTCCTCTTTTGCTATAAAGATCATTAGTGACAAAGAGAGGGGGTATATTAAAGTAACATCTAAAATATTTCTAAGTTTTCCCACTCTGTGGGAAATGGTGTTTATTTGTGTACTCTGCCTTGCTGCAGTATACTAAAAGGGCCATATTCTGATCTCAATTACATGGGATTAGCTCTAGTGATATTAGCAGAATTACTCAGGTTTTAAATCAGTATAAGTAAGGTCAGAATTTGGAATATTGCATGTGTGACACATGAACTACACAATATATGTAAACATTCTAAAAGACCATTATGGCAGACAGGACAGGACAGGACAGGACAGGACAGGACAGGACAGGACAGAAGAGAAGAGAAGAGAAGAGAAGAGAAGAGGCGAAGGACAACAGGCTTTAGTAAAATCAAATAAATTTTCTTCTGGAAATCTGTACACTACTGCAGGGATCTTTAGCTGGCATGGGCAATGGCTATTGTGCATGAGTCTTGATGCATGAATGTGCCTGATTTGGGACACACAGGCACATGGATGCTTGCATTGAGGTACGTGGGTACTTCTGTGCAGGCATCTCTCACTGTGGATGGAGGTGCAGCCATGCATGGATGGAGGTTGCAGACAGGAATGGATTCTGAGGAAAGGCATCACTGCTAGACAGAGAGACACCGGTGACAGAGAGAGAGGAAGCGAGGTGGGGATGGTTCTTGGGGACCCATCAGAAAATAATTATAATTCTGAAATATGCAGTCATCAATCCAAAATGGTTTATTTTACCATAGGAATGTCATTTTATAATCCCCTTTCTCTAAAATAAACATGTTTATCTTACCTAAAGTCTTACCATGATGGTAATTAAGCCAGCCCAACTTCTTCAGACAGAGGAGTTACTGTGTCTCAGTGTGCTTGCCCCAAATACCTACCACCTCTCTATGGATTCCTTTTTAACTCTGCAATAATTCTTTTATTCACATGTGTTCTCATGATTTGACACTTCTGGTCAATCCCAGTCTTGCAGGCTCAGCAGGAGTTTGAGCCAGAGTACTACCTTTATTCTCCTACCACCCCTCCACATCCTCTTTCCTGATACCTTGTATATTTTCTCACTCTTAGTTTCACACCTTTCGGTTTTGATGCTCAATAATCTGTGATTATCTTCCCACCATCTATACTGGAAAAGTTTCCTCCTTCTCCTTCAAAATCCACTTAATCTATGAAGCTTAACCATATCAATGTCTCGACTATACCTCCAGATCATCTCATTATTTATTTGTTCCATGACAACACTCCATTCTGAGGTTTATAAAGCAGAGGATGGCATGGTCCATACTCCTGCTATATATAATATTTTTGTTGAAATGAGATTATAAATTATGCAGGGCAGGGACTTTTTAAGATACTCAGTAATGAGCCAGGTATCGTTATAGCCCTCTCTAAATTATAAATAATCATCCTTAGCAATTGTTATGATTCCCCCATATTTTCCAATATTTCCCAAGAACTGTTCAGTCTTTATTCCACTATCTGCTTGCAGTTGGTCAGTAGTCTGAGTTTACATTTTGACTAGCTTGCAGTCTGGGAATAGCAATATCAGCACCATAGCATGCTGGCCCAGCAACAATATTCTAGCCATCTGCCACCAATCTATCGTCTGTGGCAGAGACTGGAAGGCTAGATATATGCCTGGTACATAACACATTCTCGCATTATGATATGATCATTCAAGGCTGTGATGCACCATAAGAATACACAACCTTGTATTATGCCCTTTCTAATCACATACAAATTTTTCATTCCACTTGCAACTCATACTACTGATTGCTGTACATTTTCCATGTGTTCTAATTATGTCAGATGGCAACTCCCTATCATGCATTATCCCTGATATTTGCATATGCTGGAGTCATACATTTTCTGCTAATCAGTGGAATGAATGCTTGGCTTCTTAACACAGTCTGTACAATTTCTATCAAAATTTTCAAGGTGAAAAAACTATTTTTCAGTCTGTTTAGCTGGAACACTTCCCTCCTCTTCAGTGCTACATTTGACTCCATGTTTTCATTAATATCTGAATGCAGCCATGACCTTTTTCTCATATTAAAGACTATTTGAGTTATTTTATAGCATTTACACATAAGAATTACAACTGAATATTTTTGATACAGTCCAATATTTACCATCTCACAAAAATATTTGTATGCATTATGGTCACACAGAAATTCCGCAGATCAGATTATCTCAACTCAGTTACAGCTATGCAACCCTAATTGCTTTAAATGATGCCTCTTTTAGACTTGTGCAGCACCGGTGAAGACTAATATGGTTGGACAAATATAACATTTGAGAACAAAAACCTTAATTGTTGAGACCTACAGTAAACCCTCAGATTTACTAACACCAGAGTTACAAGCTGACCAGTCAGCCACACACGTAATTTGGAACCAGAAGTACACAATCAGGCAACAACAAAGAAAGACAAAAAAAGACCAGCCTCCCACAAACACAGTACTGCATTAAATGCAAACTACTGATAAAAAGGGAAAGCAACATTTTTCTTCTGCATAGTAAAGTTTCAAAGGTGTATTAAATCAATGCCGAGTTGTAAATTTTTGAAAGAAAAAATACCATTTTGTTCAGAGTAATGAACATTTCAGAGTTATGAACAACCTCCACTCCTGAGGTGTTTGTTACTCTGAGGTTCTACTGTATCACTAATTTTAAACAGGACATTTGAGAGAAGAACCATTTGATCACATGTGGAGGTTCATGTTCCCCAATATAGCAAAAGTAGTGATGATCAAACCAGAAGATAAATATACTTGTAAAAGCTAACCAACCCTCCCTCACTCCTTTTACCGCACCAAAAAAATAAATTCACACCCTAGATCTTATACTTCTACTCCAAAATATCTCTTAATTTGCATTTCCGCTTTGTTTTTCAGTGAATAGATAGGTATGAGAATATAATTCATTGTATTCGTACATTCATGAACTCAGTGGCAATGCCTTTTTAGATCTCTTGTAAAAAAGAATTACTTGCATAGCACATCTTCATAAAAAAGAAGAAATTCTCTAAGGGATAACAGTTTATTTGTGTATCTGAAAAATTTGCTAGTTAGGGCTATCTTCACAACCATCCTTCCCCAGGCGTCAAGCATTATAACAGAAGTCATGCTAACTGAGTTCCAAGCAGAATGCAGCAAGAAAATAGAGTCATGAATAGGGAAGGAAATTGTGGATATTACACTGCACTAGATGAAGGGTTATAATGTTTAAATAAATCTTATCCTAGAAAGCAACCACGGGGCTTGGGAAGGGATATGACAGCAAAACAGGCTGGTTATCTTTTCAAAAGAATAAACATAAAGATATCAATATATTAAGCAGCTAGAGAAGATGAATTGTGTCTGGGTGACAGGGGAGGGATCTCGTGAGGATTACCTGTTGTGTTCTCTCCCTCTGGGGCATCTGGTATTGGCCACTGTCAGCAGAAGAGGATTCTGAGCAAGATGGACCATTGGTCTGACCCAGTATGGCCATTCTTATGTTCTTACGTGCCTTAATGGTGGGTTTAAAAAAAATCTTTTTCAGTAGGTTAGAATGGCACACAACTCAAGGCCCGTTAGAACTGCAAGAGGGAAAATGATTCTTAGCGTAAGGTTATGATCTGAAAAATCATGTTCTTACTCAACAGATCTATTCCTATACAAGTCCAGTCATGCAAGTACGTATTTATTTCATTGACTAACACATATTTACAATGTCTCATTGCTGGTAGCTCCAGGAGAGTGATCTGGATTTCATTCTGACTCACAAATCATCCAAAGAATTAACTAATTAACTACACTGACAAGTCGAGAACAGAAATCCAAAGAGTGAAGACAGGCAGAATATTTACAATTAGGTTAGTAAAATGCAACCAGAGTATTTAGTATACTTTAGACTGCTCACAGTTCCAAAAACTGTAAGTATGACTAAAGATGAGTCAGGTGATTAAAACAAAATGTAAGGAGGCTTCATGCTCTGGAGTTCTGCTCTTCTAAGAATGGGGCTGTGATGTGAAAGAACAGTAAAAGCTCCCCTAAATAATCAATATAATTACAATGGGTCATTGAGTGAAAGGAGGGCTAGAGTTCAGATTATCTCCTGATGACTGCAGGGGATCAAGAGGCATCATGTCTGTGACAAACTATGCAGTTAGGTAGTTTATCTAGTAGTGCGATTTCTGACAGAGATGTCAGACTAACCCTTGCTCATGATGTGAAATCTATAAATATTAACTTTTGGTTTTAGAAAGACAAGGCAGCGGAGGTCATATCTTTTATTAGACCAACTTCTATCGGTGAGGGAGATGAGCTTTCAAGCCATAAACAGAGCAAGGTTGAATTGATTGTTTAGCATAAACTTTTAACTGGGACACGGAGTTGCTTTTGCAGACCTGAAGAGCAGACATGAGGGTATGTCTACATAGCAAAAGAAAAAATACATTTTGCTATGTAGCTATATCCCATGTGGCTTGAAATCTCATCTCTCTAACCCACCAAATTTTGGTCCAATAAAAGTTATTTTCTCCCCTACCATGTCTGTTTAATAATCTGGAACCAACATGGCTACAACTACACTGCATATAACTTTTGATTTTGACATTTCCAAAGGTGTTTCTTATTGTTAGTTATTGATATTAGAATAGCCCCTGGTAATCCTAAATATGATTGAGGTCTATTGCTATAATCAGTGTATATACACATAGTAAAAAATGATGCTCTGAAGAATTCACAGCCCAAACAGAGAGCAAAGAGTGGAAGAAAAGAGGATGCGGGGATAAACCATACCGCCATTTTATCTAGGAGGAAATAAGACACAAGGCGATTAAGTAATCATACAGGAAATCTGTAGCAAAATCAGGGATTAAATGCAAACTCCCAAATTCCAGTCCAGGGCCTTCATCACAAGCCCATCCTTCCTTTCTGAAATTGTTGCATAAAAGCCTTCGCCTGAGGTATTACTTGATTTTACACATGGATTTTCTGGAATACACTAAACTGTAAGGTCCTGCCAAGTGCCAACACATAACTTTGACTGACAAAAACCTCCTGCTGACTGCATTTCTGGGGAGGGGGGCAGTTGTCTTCTAAGTCACTTCATCACTGTTGATTTGCAAATAATTCTCTGAAGCTGTGTAACTGTTTCAACTGCATTACTTTTTAAACTCTGCAACTCCTTGTGATCTTAAACCTTGCAACTCTGTAATCTTTGTAAAACCTTGCCACTTTGTAACTCTCAGCAACTTTGCTTTATAAATTTAGAAACTTACTGTAAGCTTGGTGATTGAGCCTTGTAACCTTTGTAACTCTCAACCACTTTGCTGCACTTTGCTGCTCTAAACTGCATTCTTCCCTGAGATATGAATGTGTGTGTAAGTGTAGATTATTGTGTGTTTGGGACTAGAAAATGCAAGGTTGAGCGCATGGAGCCAGGTGATGAGTCATCAGACCACTTAAGGAGACTGCTGCGCTGCTGGATCAAGGGAAGTCTGGGCATGCTCCCTGGTGACGAGTGTGGATGAGTCACAGGGGTTGCACAAAGGCAATAAAAGGAGAGAACACGTGGCAGAAACTCTCTTTCTTTCTGAGAAGAAGCAGCCAGTTTCTTTCCTGACCAGTTCCCCAGCCTTAATCAGCAGACAGACCCTCCAGAATCTACATGCCTTGGCTCCTTCTGCAACCCATATGCCTGTGTAAGTGTGTGAGTACCTGAGGGCAGGAATGAATGTGAGTGAATGAATGAAGGTGTGTGTGGTGTGTGTTTGTGTGTGAGAGACATAGCTGATTCCCTCTTTAGTTTATACCTATAGTGGCAGCTCTATCTTCTTCAGTTTAACAATAAAGCCATACCAGTGTAATCCTGGGTGGTCTCAAGTGGGAATTTTTGGGGTAACAGAAATCATACATTTTTCTTGAACTTTCACCAATACTATTTCATCCACAGACTATTTTCATAAATTTGGTAGGAATCAAGAACAGAATTCAGATAGGTTGGTCTTCAATTCTCTTAGTTCTTCACTGTTTTGCTATTTTCCTAGTTTTTAATGACAGATGTTGTCATTTTTTGGGATGGGTTGGGATTTTTTCACCATCCAAACTCCACCCCCAAAAAACAACAACAACAACTTATCAAGAAGAACTTAAGGTTTGTTTACTTTGAATTCTGTAAAGTGGATTCTGCAGATGAGAGTGTTGCTCTGAACAATAAAGGTCTAGATACCTTTAGATCTAGAATGGTAGATCTAGACTTTTTAGGTGACAAATCTGAGGCATTGTCCCAGATTGAGGTGTCATTAGAGGAAGTTTGGAACAAATTGATAACTTAACAGTAACAGGACACAGGGACCAGATGGCATTCACCCAAGAGCTCTGAAAGAACTCAAATGTTAAATTGCGGAACTATTAACTGTGGTTTGTAACCTATCCTTTAAATCAGCTTCCATACCTAATGACTGGAAGATAGATAACATGATACCAATATTTAAAAAGGGCTCTAGAGATGATCCTGGCAATTACAGACCAGTAAGTCTAACGTCAGTACCAGGCAAATTAGTTGAAACTACAGTAAAGAATAAAATTGTTAAACACATAGATGAACATAATTTGTTGAGGGAAAGTCAACATGGTTTCTGTAAAGGGAAATCATACCTTACTAATCTGTTAGGGTATGTCTACACATCAAAGTTAATTCGAAATAACAGCCGTTATTTCGAATTAACTTTAATAGCGTCTATACATGCAAATCGCTATTTCAAAATTAATTCGAAATAGCGGAGCGCTTAATTCGAATTTGGTAAACCTAATTCTACGAGGAGTAACGCCAAATTTGAAATAGCTATTTCGAATTAAGTGCTGTGTAGACACTTAATTCGAAATAGGGAGCCTCCAGCCCTTCCCAGGGAGCCCTGATGGCCAATCTGGGCACAACCAGGAAAACTTACTCTCCTCTCCCCCAGCCCTGGAGCCATTAAAGGGGTAGACTCTGGCCACAGTGCCTGTTCCAGCTCCAAACCTGCCAGCCCAGAGACAGCAGTGGCCACTGGGGCTCCTGACCCAGTGGCCCCAAAACATGAGCCAGCAAGCCACTGGCAGCCAGCCCTCCACCGCTCCCCAGGAGCAGTCTGCCAGCTACCAGGAGCCTGACAGGGGCTGGAGAAGGCAGGCGCCTTCCTGGTCCAGGGTGGAGATCATGGACCTTATTCAGGTTTGGGGAGGATGCCCCCAACGTCCATGATCTCCACACTAGACTGAGGAATGCAGCTGTCTATGGCAGGATAGCTGCCAGCCTGGCCACCAAAGGCCACATGCAAACCCAGGAGCAGGTTTGCATGAAAATCAAGTTGGTCCGGTGAGACCCCCAACCCTGGGCCCTGAGCTTCCCCTCCCCTTTTTCCCCTTGCTTCCCCCTTCCAGCTCCCTCCTCCCAGGTTTCCCCTCCCTTCTCCCGCCCTCTCTTTTCCCCTCTCACACTTCCTTTTCCCAGTCTCCCCAGAGGTTCATCCCCCCTCCCCAGTTTTGTTCAATAAACCCAGTTTCTATTTTTGAACAGACGTGTCTTTTGTTTGACATCAGGAAGGGGGGCTAGGGAGGAGGTAAGTGGAAGGATGTGAGGGAGGAATGGGGCACGAGCCCCCAGTGGGGAGGACCGGGGTGGCTCTGAGGGCTCCTCGGGGTGGACACTCTCCCGCAGGGCCTCCTGGATCCTGACAGCCCCCCGATGGACCCCCAGATGGCAGCCTGCAGCAAATGCAGCCGGGCTGATGGCAACGACCCCACAAGACGCACCGGCATGCCCAGGGGCAGTTCTGGCTCCATGTGGCCGAGTGCTGTGGTGTCCCGAATGCGGGCACTCAGGGCACTCCAAGACAGGACTGCTATGCTGTCCCTCATTGAGGTAGACAAGCAAGAGGGGAACCCTGAGAACTGTCTGCCCGGGGTGGGGGTAGGGTCCCTTTAAGCACGGAGCTCAGTTAGCCTCAGGCAGCAGCCCAACACACTAAGTCCTAACCTGATGCCCTGCCGGCACTGCTTCTGGCCAGCCTTAACTTCAGTTCAGGGTCCACTCAGTGTGGACGCGCTATTTTGAAATAGCAAACCTCTATTTCGAAATAGTTTTTGTGTATAAATGTGTTATTTCGAATTAGCTTAATTCAAATTAACTATTTTTAATTAAGTTAACTCGAATTAACACTGTAGTGTAGACATACCCTTAGAGTTCTTTGAAGGGAATTGGATTGATAAGTGGTTAAAAGTCAGGAAACAAAGGGTAGGAATAAATAATAAGTTTTCAGAGTGGAGAGAGGTAACTAGGGGAGGACCCCAAGGGTCTGTCCTAGGACCAATCCTATTCAACTTATTTATATATGATCTAGAGAAAGGGGGTAAACAGTGAGGTGGCAAAATTTGCAGATGATGCCAAACTGCTCGATAGTTAAGGCCAAAGCAGATCATGAAGAGCTTCAAAAAGATGTCACCAAACTAATTGATTGGGCAACAAAATGGCAAATTAAATTTAATATTGATAAATGTAAAAGTAATGCAAATTGGAAAAAATAATCCCAGCTATACATACAATATGATGGGGACTAATTTGGCTACAACTAGTCAAGAGAGAGACCTTGGAGTCATTGTGGATAGTTCTCTGAAAACATCCACTCAGTGTGCAGAGGCAGTCAAAAAAGCAAATAGAATGTTAGGAATAATTAAAAAAGGGATAAAGAATAAGACAGAGAATATCTTATTGCCTCTATATAAAACCGTGGTATGCCCACATGGTTGAATACTGTGTACAGATGTGGTCACCTCATCTCAAAAAAGATATCTTGGCATTGGAAAAGGTTCAGAAAAAGGGCAACAAAAATTATTAGGGGTTTGGAATGGGCCCCATATGAAGCGAGATTAAAAAGACTTGGAATTTTCAGCTAAGAAAAGAGGAGACTAAGGGGAGATGTGATAGAGGTCTACAAAATCATGACTGGTGTGGAAAAATAAATAAGGAAAAAGTTATTTACTTGTTCCCATAACACAAGTACTAGGGGTCACCAAATGAAATTAATAGATAGCAGGTTTAAAACAAACAAAGGAAGGGGGGTTTTCACACAATGCATGGTCAGCCTGTGAAACTCCTTGCCAGAGGAGGTTGTGAAAACCAGGACTTTAATAGGGTTCAAGAAAGAACTAGATACATTCATGGAGGTCCATCAATGGCTATTAGCCAGGATGGGTAGGAATGGTGTCTCTAGCCTCTGTCAAAGGCTGGGAATGGATGATGAGAGAGGGATTGCTTGAAGATACCCTATTCTGTTCACTCCCTCTGGAGCATCTGGTATTGGCCACTATCAGAAAACAGGATATTGGGCTAGATGGACCTTTGGTCTAAACCAGTGTGGCCATTTTTTGTGTTCTTATGTAAATATAACTTCCTATTTCAATGTTTACTACTTCTCCTCCCCATACTCTCTATGAAGAATACATCCTCACTTCAAAATCTAAAATACTCCTCCAGGGGAGCTTTGTACAGATATGACAGTCTGCCTGTCAGAAGCCCATTTTAGGATAGAAGCCATAGTTTGAAACTTTTCCTTTTAGAAATCAATCAATCTTGATTTATGTTATGTTTTGTTTCCAGGCTTTTGCACTAACTTTTCTGTTTTTGTCTTATAAACATATTCTCACTTTATATTCTGTAGCAGTCTCTATTAAATTCAATCAAATTAAATACATGCCCACAAGCTTTTTATGGCAGTGGAAGAGTGTATATGTGTTTGTGTACATAATTATAATTATCATTAAGATGGGAGAAAATGTCTCTTTTCTTCCAATTGTCAACATTTTTTAAAATTACAATCTTAATTATAAAATATTCTCAGACATGCCAAAAGTTTCTAGATAACTTGGATTATCTAGACATAGAAGCCAGTGATTGGCTTTGATAAATTAAATAAAATTGGGTCTGTGTCAGTTCCTCTTTTACTAATCTATTTCCTCTTCTCTTTCTGTGACATATTCTGATAGTGTAATTTAAAATATTGCATTTGCAGTATTCTCTCTTTGCTCTTCAGTAAGGTTTAAAGCACAGTTTCTCTAACATGTTCTCTTCCCCCCCCACCACCACCACTCTGTCTCACTCTCATGGAGCTTGAGATGACTAGCAGTTTTAGTTCTTGCCTCTCTGTAGTCCCTGTGAGCAGGAGAAGGAATTAAAGTAAACACAGAAACAGTCATCAATCACTTTCCTGTAATACTCTTCTAACCTGATATTACTTCCCAATCCCATTACACACCCAAAAATGAGAAAGTCACTGTCACTGAAGCTATCAGTTACCACCAATTGCTGTGCAGACTACATGACAGCCTAGGCTCTTGCTTTCTTTGGTTATGCCATCTGCATTGCTTTGGTGACCCGCAGACACATGAGCACATCTTCTAGTGAACCTCAAGAGATCCACTGAGTCATCTATTTGTCCCAAATATGTTCACCCAACCCTAATATTTACATAGTAAAGTTCAAGGCTGTAGTCAGACAGTTGCTATTAGAGGGAATTACTGTCAGAGCAATTGCAATTTCATAGACTAAAGAGGCAATAATGTTTGGCAGATACAATTGTACATGTGAACACCCCAGCATTCAAGACCCATACTTTTCCAGAAAATCCACCTGTCATCAAGAAATCACCTTATTTTCTTGAGGCAAATATATACACTACAGCAACAAAGATGATAATTAATCATGCACGATTCAGTTCATCTAGCATTTCTGCAACTGGATGCAGCTGGACCCCGAGCAGCTACAAGATAACAAAACAAACACAGAAGTGGCATAGCAGTTCAAGAAAAGAAAAGGGATGCTTTGTGATTCACTGAGTATCCGTATGGTTTCAGACAAATCCCTAAAAACCTGACAGAATTTTAGGGTGCATTTTAACCCCCCAGAAATGCCTATTTTTGCTTCCCTCAAGTGGTCCTTGTGCTCTAGTTACACCAAACTGCTGAAACCTCTTTACTGGTGAAAAATAAATTTTAGAGTGCTGCCAATGAATTATAATGATTATAGATATTTAGCTAACTAATTACACTTTACTTAAAGACTAGTATTGGGAGCAAGCTTATGAAGGGTTATGAAAATGACAACTGAAATTCCTCAAAACATGAATTTCCAGAGTTTCTGCAGATTTGACTGGTATTACTTTTTCTTGAAGTGCCAATAAATTAGAGGAAAATTTTGTTTCATATTAATTTGTATGACAAAGCAGCACATACAACACCCATCAATTTCACTGATAGAAGTAATTAGGCTTTCAGTTCCCATGAATTAACAATGGATCATATTCTCAGTAATAAGTGGCATGCATGATTATCACTGATTGTATCCATCTGCTAAAATTTTAATGAATGTCACAGTATGTATGCAAATCTTAATTAACAATAAAAACATGTAAATGTATTAATTGTTTTCAAGTTTATTAGTTAAACTTGTTATGCTATGTTAATACACCTAAAGCATGCTAATACAGATTTCTTAATGTATTGAATACAGTCACCATAATGTTCTCAGGTAGAACAAATTGGAGATGCCAAAGAAGATACTGGTACTTTGTTATTCATGAACTGCCGCATATGGAGTTTAATGGCCGCTTACTATCTATTTGTTACTCAGAGCATGCTTGTATTCACAATCTACACACTATTGCAATAATCCTTATGCAAAAAATGGCATGTGAGGTATCATTTTACACAGAGTAAGATGGGTTTATTTGGGATCTTGGTCACTTTTGGGGGTTGGGTTCTTGGCCAGCCAGACTGCCCTGACGTGGTCCCCAACACCTTGTTCTGCTGGACCAGAGGCTCTGGTCTCCTCCAGCCAAGGCACAGAGTTAAGGTTCTGTCCCCGAGCAGAGCAACACAGATGCTGACCCAGACAATTGTCTGACCCAGACAATGTTCTAACCAACTCCCCACTCTGAGCTGTCCTTGTTTCTGCCAGTCAGTCACCCCCTGACCTTAAATACCATGCTTTTATAGGCTCTGCTTACAAAAACTCCCCAGAGTCACAGATTCACTGACTTTTTTAAGGGGTAGCTGCCACCACCAAGTGAAATAAAAGAATAACCCCATTCTTCTTGAACCCAGGAAGAAAGCACTTGGACTTCTTCTAGAGGGGTACCCCCAAGCTCCTTTAGCACAAGAGAGCTTGAAAATAAAGAGAAAACAACTGCAGTGTCTGGTAGCTGACCTCTTAGTCAGAGGCATGCATGCATACACACACACACACACACACACACACACACACACACACAGAACATCTCTTAGATAGTGAATGGACAGGGGAGGCATAGGTTCACACGGAAAAGTTTAACCAAACAACCAAAACTAAGAAAAATATCCTGATCGCGACTAAATATACTTTTTTTCCTCTACTCTTGACCTGTGATGATCCGTACTTCAAGGTTCAGTTCACTCCCATGTCCAATATGTTTTATGGGCATGATAATTCTGATTACTGCATCTACTCCCTCCAGCCCTTAACTTAAAAGTCTCTTTCAAAGAAAGCAGGCAAGGTATCTAAATACAATTCAAATGTCAGCACTGTATCCCCATTGGTTCTTCTGGCCCCCTGCCAACACCCTTACTAGCTACCTGAGTTTAACCCCTTGGTATGCTATACTTCCCACCACCCCCATTGGCCAGGAATGGTGATTCGCAGTCAATGGAGCTGCAATTGCAGGTGCCCATGGCTGTGGCAGTAAATATAGCAGTGGCAAACTGAGAGAGGCTAACCTTTGGCCAACCACCATCATGTAATTGCCCACCCCTGGTCTATGCCATCAGCGCAGTATAAAATAGTTTGCATTCATTTTGTCTATTGCATCCATGACTCTCTCACCAATTAAGGGTTGTAAAAGTAGATGATCTTTCTAGATTTTAAGATCAAACAATGATTCATTATCATAGCGCCTGCATAACTCAGGGTATTATACTCAGTGACTCCTGCATTCATCCAAATAATGTGACTGGAACCGAATATAACTTTTTGGAAAGAGATCCACTTTTAAAAGCTTTCAGAGTGTCTCTCTAGGAAACCCCTGACATCATTAATAGGCTCAGTATTGATAAGACCTCTGCATTGATCTTCAGATTGCACAATAAGTACTATGTGTAATCATCCTGGAACTCTTTGATGTTTAGAGAATGATGCATTCCAGGGTATCCCGTGAAATGAGTCTCCCCATAGTAACAGGAAAGACTTAATGAATCAGGAAGTGCCAGGAGCACTTCACATCTGAAAGGGGGAGGAGGAATAATACCTGAAAGGCTTGTTAAGATTTATTCTTGTGTTATATGCATTTACTTTGGACTGTTGGCACAACCAGCATACAAAAATAACTCTGGATTCATATTAGCTTAGCAGTTCATCTAGACAGGACTGACAAAAACATATGGGGATCCCTCCTGGTTAAAAAAATATTCATTATTCCACATACATTATTCCCCTGCTTTGAGCATTTGTTAGCACGTAAGACTTATGCAGCACATTATATTTGTAATATAGCACAACACATCTGAAAAGACAAGGAATTGTAATTGGTTATTTAAAAATAAATTTGATATACATTGTGGCCATGAAAGCTTAAATTTACCATTTCAGCCATTTAGGGTATTGGATATACTAGGAAATACTAGACTAAAGATCAAGTGTTTTCCAAATCATTAAAAGTTAATGCCCAGAAACAAACTGTTATTACCTAGAAAATGTTGTGGTAATCATTTAATCAATACAATAAATCAATACAGTACTTTTGAGCAAGAACTGTAGAATCAGTACAATGGCATCATTGAAAATGTGAGTGATTCACTTGTTATTGCAGAAATGGCATTAGTGAAGTGTCATTCATAATATAGGTTTAGTTTTTAAGCTTTAAAACATTTATAATTAAAAATAAATGTGAGGGGACATGTGAGTAAAAAATCTGTTGCTTGGGGAAGAAGAAAAAACATTAAAAATCTTATTCTTTGCCTCTGTCCACATGCACATGGACTGGCTCCCCTTCAATAATTTTACATTCTCTCTGATGTTTTCATAGCCATCTTTCACTCTCATGCCTGTTGGCAGTTAAAACACCTTGGGCAATAAACAACTTTCTAACATTTGTCATCCAGAAAAACGCATTGCACTCAAACACCAGAGGACCAGAGGCCGCAGCCACATGAAAGTCACACTCCATTTAACATCTATTACACTGCTCTTACCTCTCTCTCTCTTTTACCCCTTTACTACTTTTTTTCTCCTGAAGCAGGCATGGCAACCTCCATTGAACATTCACCCACACTTGAGGAAAGTATATGCAGTCTCCTTTGCTCTGTCACTCTGAAAATGGACATGGGAAACAATCAGCCTTTAAAATGCTGGAATTTAATTAATGAACTATTTCAATGGACTTAGAACATTCATCCTGTGTTACAGATCATAGTTCTTCTTTTCCACTGATAGCAGTGATTAAACAAAGATGGTTTCCTTGGTTTTCCCCGCCCTCCACTTCTTCCATGTCAAAGAAATGAGCTGATAAATAATCTACAGTGTTTAAAACAGACCTATCCATTATTGGATATATTTTCCCACAATACAGCCTGAAAAAAAATTAACTAACTGTGTCTTCAGACTTTCTATAGCACCCATCACTGCAGGAAAATGAGATTTACACTGTATGGTTACTTCGTGGGACTTCATGGAATCTTTCCTGGGGATGCACATCTGAGGGGGTGGGAATAGTCCCTTTCTTCTCCCCTTGCTTTCTATCTCCTGAGCATGATGGGAATGGTTCATGGAAGAAAATTTTGTTTCACCTTTTTTACCAGAGTGGATAGTCACAATTTGGGACCTCAGGATGTTCCAGTTGGAAGAAGAAATTGGTGGAGTCTAATAGTCTCTTTTGTGCAATCTTGTTTATTTATATGGACTGTACAAGTCCAGCATTCCAGAAAGCAGGAGGAACCAAGAACAAAAGGAGCAGTTTCTTAACTTACAGTTCCAAGGCTCTTTGTTCAACAGACCAAAAAACACTCTCTAGCTTTTCACAGTGTTGTAGCCTGGTTGGCTTTCTTGATTTTTGCATCTGCTTCAATTTGGTCTGTTCCCAGTTTGTGTGTTACCCTCCCCCATGTCCCTCCTAATACTCAGCTAAGGACCTCCACCCACTCAGTTCAAACTCCTGAGCTTGTTCACAACCTCTCTTGTCTTAGAAGGGGGGGGTTTCTGATTAACTCATCCAGAGAGTCGTGTTAACTGAAGGATTCATTCACACCCACTCTTGAAGAAGTTTGTGACTGATGCAGTCACCAGTACCTCTTGCCATAATGGTATTTTAAAATATATCCTTTGGATGGATGGACTCCAGGTCAATTATCTCATCTGGAAATTTGTTCAACAGCCAACCTCCCACACACACATGCTTTGACTACAACTATCTTGGTTCTCATACATTTTCTCCGGGGCTTTTTAAACTGCACAGCTATAGAGTTAAATAGTTGTCTTGGCATATCATGGATGCAGACACAGTTTCTGATATACATGGGCCTTGATGTTCCCGAAAGTCAGAATGAAGCTGACAACAAGCTGATGAAGTATACATTTACTTAATGGGTATGGTCTACCTCCAGCCCTAGATAGATACAGGCCCCAATCCTGCGAACAGGTGTATTTGTAATAAAGGCCTTGATCACACACTCTCTTATACTGATAGGATCTCCTAGCCTCAGCCAGCTAAGATGTTTATAACATCCTTGTGGAATTGTTCCTATAGAATTAAACAATTAAGTGTAGTCCGGGGTTTGCATAAAGTTACATGTGACCTACTCACATTGCACATAGCCATGCAGAACATATTTAACTTTGTACTAAATGCACAGGCATTTTAAAAAAATATATTTTTAGAGTTTAAAATTTTGTAAATAAAATGTCATTTTAACAATTTCTACAAAGCCAAACTATCTCACTTGCCTGACTGAAACATGTGTTTGACAGTTAATAAACATTGATTGCATGGTCCTAGGCATATGGTTTTTCAACAACATGAAATGTAATCCATAACTCGTTACAAATCCACTGCTTATTTTGAACCACATCTGAAATACATACTGTACTCTCTGAAGTAAAGGTATATGAACATGTTCGCAAGCATACCAGGATGTTTCTTTCAATAAACAAAAATATTATTAAAAAAGCAAGGTTTCAGTCAATTTCCTCTGACATAACCTATAAAGTAGTGAATAGCAAAATGAATGCAGGATATAAATAAATATCATCTGTACCAATCTCATTGTTTTCAACTTCTTGAAAGTATCTATCACTAGCATTAGGTACTTTTATAATAATTTTTAAAAGATCCCACAAAACCCATGTACATGATAACTGCCAACAATTATCAATCAAGTTACAATAATACTTATCCATACCACTAAAAACAATTTGTTTTCAGAAAAACCTGTGCTCCAAAGGACATTTCTCTCCAGTTTCTTGACAGTGAGGTTAAAAATTTAGAAAAATCAAAATATAAAACAGCATAAGCAGCTAAAAATAACAGTTTTCAAAGCAAATAACTTTGCTCTGGATAGTTAATTCAACAGGCTCATTTTTGGGGTAAAGAATAATGGAAATACTTTTATGTAAAACACATGTTCTTTAAGTAAACACATATCATGAGGTAGGAGGCCAATGAAAGATTTATCCAAATTTAATCATAGATTAGAAGAAAAGTTTAGAATTTCCTAGAAAAGATTTTAGTGGAGATATAAACAAATCTCAAATTAATCTCTTCTTTGTTCCTAATCTCTTTCCTCGTTATAGATTATGAAAGCTTGATCTCCTATCAGATATTAAATTTCATCTATATGTAACAGCTTGTTGGAGAAGGGAGGAGGCTTTTTAACCAGCAAAGAACAGAACATAATAGAGGAAATTTTTAGTGCACTCTGAGTTTTAGAATTGCTCTCTTAGTCCATTGCCAAGTAGTTACAGGAACTCTGATAAAAGGGGAAATGACAACGAATATCACAGCCATAGAATATTGCAACACAATCAATGGTCCTAGCTCTCAATGTGATCTGCTGAAACCTCATCATTCTCCTGGTTTATTTCAAGTGTTGCACTCAAAGTATACCAGGTTCATTAACCAGGTGATTGAAAGAACTGTTTTCCACTTACAGGCCTGATGTAAGACAGGCAGCAGCATATGTACAGAGTCTACATAATTAACCCCTCTACTAGTTATCATTCATCAGACTGGGGTAGGCCTGGCCTGCAGTTCCAAGATGAATGTGCTGCTATTTAGGGAGAAACAAAGTGAGAGGAGGGATAATCCCACTACACCATGTGTATCCTGTGGACTCCAGAAATTCCTTCTTTAAATGTCTTCCTTTCCATCAAGTTTTGCAAACTTTTACATTTAAATTTTTGCTTTTTGCCCCCACCCTCTTTAGCCTGTAATTGTGCTGCTCTTCTTTAGTGAATTCATCTTCATTAAAGCATAGATGCCAACTTCTCATCTTGCCAGGAGATGACTGACACCCTCCCTCTGCTCCAGGCCCTGCCCCTATTTCACCCCTCTCCTCAAGTGCCCATCTCTGCCCAGCCTCTTACATTTTTGATGCAAGGAGCTTCTGCCAAGTGCTAAAGGAAGGAATCCTCTCCTCACTAGCCACAAAGACGCAAGAAGTACTGCTTTGTGACTTCTCCTTCATTCCCAAGGCTACATAGTGAGGAAAAAAGTGGACAAGGTATCCTTGTTGTTGTAACTGTACTGATTTCCTTTACCCTTTAGGCTTTTCCTGTCCCATCAATCAGCCAATAATGTTGCGAGCATGCAACTAACTTTGGTCTAACAAGGATTGGGACCACGAGGTAACGGTGCAAATGTCTTTAATTGCTTTAACCTACTCTGGAAGAAAAACAACAAATGGTCTGGTAGCACTTTATAGACTAACAAAACATGTAGATGGTATATGAGCATCTGCTCTGTCTCCCACACCTCTCTCTTTTTCTTCCCTCCCCCCTTCCCTTCCCCTCTCCTATTTATTTCGGGTGTACACATCCCAAACTCATAACTCCGGTCATCTGAAGAAGTGGGCTGTGCCCATGAAAGCTCATGATACCATCTACATGTTTTGTTAGTCTATAAAGTGCTACCAGACCATTTGTTGTTGTTGTTTCTGTAACATACTAACTCAGCTACCCCCTGAAGCTACTCTGGAAGGAGAGGAAAGGGGAGACTCACTCTCACTATCCACAATCACACTTATAGTCTGACGAAATACAGGCTCAGTGCCAGGCACCTGGAGTTCATGCTAAGGTTCATGCTGTTGGTATCTTCCCGTGATGACCCCGGAACTGATCCAAGCAGAGGGCACTCTTGGGAGGTCCTGCTTGGTGATCCTCTTTCAGGTTCTCTCTCTCTCTTTGTTGGATCAATGATGTTACAGGCCATGTGCAGCTTCTGGTTCCATAGGCCTTCCTCACTGTCCTCCCTGGGCCATGTGCACTCTGTGCAGGGGGCCATTTGCACTCAAATTCAGGTGAGTAAAAGTTCATCACCCATTGCATGTTCATTTCCCACACACACCATGCATTCATTCAGGAAGGGGGAACTATAAGGGGAATTTACAGAACCTAAGCCGATAACAATTCAGCTTTACATCAATTATAACTTTCAAATAGATAACAATGTCCTTCGCCCTCAACAAGTAAAATATAAGGAGGCAACAAAAATCTACCCTCCAACCCCATTCAGTGGAACTATGCTAATGTGGAGTCTAAGGCCTCCTATAACTATAAAAACTGTGAACATGTCTTTAACAAACATATCCTTAGCATAAAGTCAGCTGCTTCCAGTTAAAAGTTTTCCTTCAGATTAGTTGTTTGTGTTCAGATAAATAAGCTCAGTGTTTCCCAGCCTGGGTAGAAAATTCCCAGACATTAAGGATACAGTCTGAATAAAATGATTAAAGGGGAAAGGGAAAAAGTCAGGTTAGCTATTCATCCTCATTGCCTTATGAGAGCTTCCATGTACTTTTACATGTTTTGGATATAATGTTCTGTCTCTATTGCCATGCACAATACCTGTTCCACATAGCAATTCTGTGATGCTGTTACTCGCTTTTTTGTACTTTAAATAGACCTTGCTGTGAATGATTTGTGGGTCATAGAGGGGATCTCACTACATGGAGATAAATATAAATACATATACTGCTCTACAGCCAAAATGCTTCTGAAATAAATGTAGTCAAACTTTACTAATTCTGGGTCACTGAGAACAAAAATGATGCTTAAAATTGTTGATTGGCTCTAGTTTTCAAGATATGCTATTGGGTCAGTATATACGACCCTTGACTTGGGAATGGCGGAGGATAAGTGAGTTATAAAGGGAAGGATCTCAATTTAAACCAGAAATGACTAAAATACATCTTTGACTGGATCTATGAATAAATCTATGACTGGGTTTGGACAGTACTTGCTTTTAGGCAAAACAATGAAGGATGCAATCTGAAGCTGGTATTGCGTCATACATGATATGAATTGCATCATGTTATTCCTAGAAGTCATGGATGATGCAATCATAATGAAGCTTACATCACTCTGCTGAACAAATTGCCCTATATCAGCTCTAGAAATCATACAGTGTCGTGCTCTCTTATTTGTCAGTGTTTGATTTTGCAAAGGGACACGTTTCTCTTTAGCCAAAGTGAGCAGAGATGCCTCGTACTTGTGTGAACAGTGCAGATAACTTCTGCTATGTTTGTGGTGAAGTGACTTTTGCATCACAAAAGCGCAGTATAACCACTATGGTTAAGAAAGCCTATCACCTTTATTTTGGCTGCAAAATTGGAGATCAGGACAAGAGGTGGGCCCCTCACATATGCTGCAACACTTGTGCAACAAATCTTCGCCAGTGGTTGAACAGGAAAAGGAAATCTATGCCTTTTGCAGTGCCAATGATTTGGAGAGAGCCAACAGATCATACCAGCAATTGTTACTTCTGCATGGTGCCTCCAGTTGGGAAAGGTGTGTCAAAGAAGAAAAAGTGGACTGTGCATTATCCAAACATTCCATCAGCTATACGTCCAGTACCCCACGGAGAAGGACTGCCGGTTCCTGATGCACCAGAATCATTCTCACTTGAGTCAGACGAGGAAGAGGAAGAGGATGAAACTTCTGGTCCTGAACCATCAATGTCACAGGACCCACATTTTCTCCCATCCTCCTCCTCTGAACCACACCTCATAACACAAGGTGAACTGAATGACCTTGTCAGGATTTGGAACTACCCAAGAGTAAGGCAGAGCTGTTAGGCTCCAGACTACAGCAGTGGAATCTCCTGGCAGGTGATGTTAGGGTTTCCATGTTCCTTGACAGTCAAAAGGATCTTGTCCCATTCTTCTTCATGGAAGGTGATCTTGTAGCCTGCAACAACATCGATGGTGTGATGGCAGCCCTCAACATCGTTCACGATCCAGATGAGTGGAGACTGTTCATTGATTCATCGAAGGCGAGTCTTAAAGCTGTTTTGCTGCATAATGGCAATGTTTTGCCATCAATTCCAGTTGGTCATGCAGTCCATATGAAGGAAACCTATGACAACATGAAACAACTTTTGAGGTGCATAAACTATGACCAACATCAGTGGCAGCTTTGTGGCGATTTGAAGGTTGTTGCTCTCTTGCTTGGTCTGCAGACTGGATACACAAAGTACTGCTGTTTTCTCTGCGAATGGGATAGTCGTGCAAGAGATTCCCACTACATCAAGATAGATTGGCCACTCTGACAGTCATTGGAGCCTGGGAGGAAAAGTGTTCAACATCCACCACTTGTTGAATCAAGGAAGATTTTGTTACCACCCTTACACATCAAGCTGGGTCTGATGAAGAACTTTGTCAAGGCCATGGACAAAACACAAGCAGCTTCAAGTACCTCCGTGGAAAATTTCCAAGGTTAAGTGAAGCTAAGATAAAGGAAGGTGTCTTTGTTGGTCCTCAGATTCGTGAACTTCTTCGAGATGATGCATTTGACCATGCACTGCGTGGCAAGGAAAAGACGCCATGGAAAGCCTTCCAGTTAGTGGCAATAAATTTTCTCGGAAACAACAAGGTAGACAACTACAGGTTGTTGGTGGAAAACCTCCTCAAGGCATACAAAAGCCTTGGTTGCAACATATCACTAAAGTTACATTTTTTGCACTCTCATCTAGATTTTTTTCCACCGAACTGCGGAGCAGTGAGCGACGACCGCGGCGAGCGATTTCACCGGGACATTGCAACAATGGAGAAATGCTATCAGGGCAAATGGAGCCCATCAATGCTTGCAGACTATTGCTGGACAGTGACAAGAGATGCTCCATTTAATGAATACAAGAGACAAGCCAAGAAGCGCCGAGTAGACACTGAATAGGACTAAACTATGTACATAATAGTTTTTGCCTTTTGTTTCATAATAAATTTTATTTATATAACCCTTTTGCTGATTTTTAAAGTGTTACATAAACAGGACAGGTGAAATATTATCATGTAAAGCAACCATAAACACATGAAAAGACCTAGGTTTACAATTTATGATTAAAACTCTACTATCTACACAATATACATAGATGTAAAATGTAAAAACTTAAATATCTTGGAAACAGTAGCCAATCAGTTGTTTTAATTGTCATATTTGAATTCAGCACATCAAAATACATAATAAATAGCACATTTTATCTCTGAAGCAGACGACTTCTAAAAAATTGTAGACCAGTGTAATGGGTAGGAATGGGGCAGTGGATCCAATCATTTTACCTGTGGATTAAGAGCACAAGGACTCCCTTCCTGCCAGCCACCACAGAAATCCTGAGAGTACTACCTGGTTACTCAGGCTGTGTACTGGGAATAGGATTTAGTCCATAGCACCTGAGACGATATTGGCTTGCTGTTTGGATACAAATGTTGTTTTTATTTAAAATTGACACTGATAATAGATACATTCTCTCCTTCACTGAGGAATGCTTTGTAAGAGTCTTGTCAACATTTGTACAGTTTCTTTACTGCTATTTTATTTGTTAATATAATTGTTTAAATAAGGTGAAATATGTAGGCCTCCAATTTCAAAAGTGACTAGTGATCACAGGTGCCCAACTTGACCCTTTCAGGGGCACAGTTTTCAGTGGACTGGTCTGAGCACTTCATGAACCTCTGACCCTTAAGAGGAACTTCAAATTGGGCACAGAAAAATTTACACCTAAATGATATTCCTTTTGAAAACATAAGCCATATTCTGAAAGCAGCATACAATGGCTGCAGTGGAGCACCAGGTCCAAGAATCTTAAATGGGTAGGTCCATTACAAACTCATGATCATACTCTTTCTCCTATCACTGGATTTGAGCATGTGTTTATTTTTACCCTCTAAGGGAGGCAGGACTGGCTCACAGAGGTCAGCTGTCAGTTGGTACTTTAGTTTTACCTGCTGCTGTTTTGGGATCTGCTATTAGGAGCACTGTAGATTTAATGATTCCCTGTTCTCAAGGCTTATGGTTAATCAGTAGTCCTCACAAACTTGCTGGCAGAGGAGAATGCCTCCAGTCCTAAGCTGCACTTTGCACTCCTTGGAGACCTGGGTCAGTAAGTAATTTCTGGGAGCGTCACTTGGTACTATCAAGGTAGTTTCAGGTATCACTGTGAGAGATCCTTGATATTTGCAAAGTTAAGAAGCACCATATAGCAGGCATGAAGAGAGACAGTTGGATAGATAACTTCTAGAAATATCAGTTAATACTATCTCCATTTTACAGAGGGGAAATGCTGGTAAAGTGATTACAACTGCCTAGAGGGAGTCAGTGTAGAGCCAGGATTAGAATATAGAGTTGCTTTGTTTCCTGTCATTAATTCACTCTACTACATCACCTCTCTTCTCAGAAGCCTCTTTAAGTTTTGCAGAGAATGCTGAAAGATCACATTGTTGCATTGTTTCTTCAGATTGCAGAAGAACACATCATGAATAGACATGGAGGAGCAGTGTAATCCTAATCATTGCAATGGTCTCTGAAGCATCTTAGATTCCTCCTTGAGTTGTGATCTGGGGTTTGTCTCTTTAACAAGTATTATATGACAGCAGATTTATAATTCGGTGTTTGCGTATTTGAAAACAATGTTATTAAAGTCTAACACAATGGAATGCCGCATGAGCAATACATACAAATGAGAAGTAGAATAACACCAAGGAGGATATAGATATTGTACAAAAGCTACAGTAAGGGTACGTCTATACTTACCAGAAGATCAAGGCTCTGGAGGTTGATCATCTAGCATTTGACTTAGCAGATCTAGTATAGACCATCAATCGAACTCTGAGGGCAGTCCCCAATGGCATCCAGTAGTCCTCCTGCTGTGTGGCAGTCATCACAGCTTGGTTTAAGGTAACCCAGCTTCAGCGATGCATTTTGCATAGCTGGAGTTGCATACCTTAAACTGTCCTTCCTGGTCTAGTATAGACAGGCCTTAGTGTTTGAGATCAGAGTTACACCAGTTTATACCTGCCGAGAATTTGGCCTATGATTTTGTTCTTCCTCTCTGATAAGAGGGTATTGAAGAACTAACCAGCTAAGATCAGCCATAGATAAGAGTGTCATAAAACTGCTTGACATCTCTGTTCTTCACCTCCAGGTATGTTGTAGCTTCCAGGTTTAAAACTGTACTGGTAGCAAACACAATTTCAGGTGACATTTAGGGTTGAGTTTTGGGTCAGACACTGGCTAAGAAACAGAAAAGAAGGAATACGATAGAATGAGCTGAAACAGCCAAATGGAAGGTAGCAGCTATGGGAGAAAGATTTGAACTGCTTGTCTGTGTTGCTGAGTTCCAAATGATCTGTAACGACTGAGTCAGAGAAGATTCTTGTATGTTATGATGAATAGTTTGTTGGAAACATCTGCTCAACTTGCAGTGGTAGTAAAATCTTGCAATTAAAATATGCACTTTTGTTTTCTCCTTTTTTACATCATATGATCTTTTGTAGCCTCTTTCATAATAAAAGAGTGAAAATAACTGAGGCAAAACATTTAATATAAGGATAAGGAAATAACTGTACCTACCACATAATTAGCCTGTGGAACTCATTGCTTCAAGTTATCACAAAACCCAAGGGCTTAGTTAGATTCAAAACTATCAGATAAGAACATTGTAATTTGCATGAGACAGTAAAAAGGGATATAAACCCTCATGCTTCGGGACATAAGACAACCATTAAACTGATGGAAAAAGTTTCTTGCATGGGCACATAAACTGCATAATATGCATTACAGGCATTCTTCAAGCTTTCTGATGTATCTAATACTAGCAACTAACAGAATACGACGGACCACTGGTTAATCCAGTATGACAATTCTTATCTTCCTTGTAAATAGTTTCTTATTCAACATCTAGAGAATTTTCATTATTTTGGTCTAATGGAGTCTCTTCCACTTCCCACTGACAATGTACAATGGATTTTGCTGTCTCCTGATCCAAAATACCAAATTTGCAATATTATTAGAATTGGAATCACTCGTAACTTTAATTACCGTCTCCATTCTCCTTAGCTATTGTGCTCCATTGTGTGTGTGTGTGTGTGGTGGAGGGGAGTATAAGCAATATAAGGCCTTGCTCTCTTTAGATCATATTTCAACTGTATTTTCCCCAAGGGCAAAGTCATGTCACTCGTAATCATTGATGTATTTTCTGTCACAGAATGCAAACTGGTTCTTTCCATCACACAGAATGTTCATGATGGAAAAAATGAGCACTTCTCATAGTCCCAGTTTGTTCAGTTGGCATCTATAAATTCTTCAGAAGGATTTCCTCCTTGGAATCAGTTATGCCCCATTGACTTCAATTGAGCAGGACTCTATTCCAAACCTATTTGACTTCAAGGTACAGAGCCCAAAGGGAACCAATATTTAATCTTTCTATTAATCTTTTCTTTAGTGAGGTATTCGCTGATTCCCTATTACACCCAGACTTCCTGCTATTGACCCTTCACTTCTGCCTTTCAATATTGAAAGGGAACTAAATTAGCTGGCATTTTACTCTCATGACTTTAGATATTTTAGTTCCATCTAAAATTAGAGACCTCCCACTAATGTGGCCTTACCAGTATTTGATGGTTGTGTGCCAGTATTCTAAGTATGGGAAACCCTAATGCGAAACAGTGACCACAATCAATGTCCAGGAAGCTGTTCCCATTGTAATTCTGTTAGTCCACTTTTTGTACATTGTCAGCATTCAATTGCACATGCTCCTGTCTTCATAGTGGGAGAACTCATTGGCTGAGTATTGCCCTTTACAATACTCTTATTAGAGAGACTCTAATCTTACTTTTCACAATGGGCCACATTTTACCCTCAGTTACACCTATGCATCCATTTTCATTGGTCCAAGTATAAAAGAAGCTAAAATGAGCAACTTCCAGTTCTTTTAACCATTTATCTAATAGTGTATTCCAGGGATTCACTGCAATGAGGTTTCTTGATTGTTCCTTAAGTTCATTGTAAAAATTATCAGAAAACACTTCAAACATATGGTTAAAAAAAGTTGCTTGAAATCTGATACACTGATACCTTGGACACCTAGCTAGTAAGTTCTACAAAGGTTTATATGTTAATGAAAAAAAATCAGGCAACAGTACTTTATTGGAAAGTTACATATTCATCCATCTTCATTGACCTTGCACAAACCTTCCATAAGGATATTAACTCTATCCTGTTTACACAGAAAGAAAGAGGAATATCATGATGTTTACTTCTGTTATGTTTAGTTAAAACCAACACATTTTAAAACATCAAAGAAAATGGTTACAGAGCAATTCGAGATTTGTTTTTTTCCATGTTTAAGAAACATCTTTTTGCCAACAAAATAATAAGAATTTGGAATAAATCCAACAACAAAGGCTGAGGAGTGACAACGCTGGAACTGGGATCAATTCAGTTCAAGATTCTTCAGGATTATATTGTATGTGCAGTACCCTGTGTGGCCAGAACTCCATGTGAAGTTGTAGAGCTCTTGAAGATGACACAAAATTCATCAAGGAAATGTAGAATATACAGTTTATGCCTGTTTCATGCTAGTAAGAAGCAACTAATCAAAAATTCTTTATTCTTTGTAAATGCATTTGTAAATTTATTCTTCAGTCTTTCTCAATATGTTCAGAATGTTTAAAGTAGCAAATAAATATTCTCACTTCTAGAATTTGAGCAAAGGACAGAAAGTTAATTGGCTAAAACAGAGTTTACCTTAGAAATGAACACCATCTTAACTTGTCAAACTCGTCTGTTTTATTGAAAATAAATTATTTTTACTGAGAAAGTTCTCGTTCAAATAAATGCCTATTTGAGAAACCAGTTTCCAAAGAAGGGGAAGGGAAGAAGAGTTTTTCAACCTTGTTGCAAAGTTCAAAGATGTTCAGAATCAATTTCCATATTAAAATTCTCAACAACTTACTACCTTCAATATATAAAGGAACAGGTTTGCATACAAAAATATAATGTACTCTGCCTAAGAAACACAATTGGGTGAGTTTATAAATTCTCCTTGTTCTCATTGTTCTGCATCTGTGGAGCTAAACATAATGGCTACGTCTAGACTGGCATGATTTTCACAAATGCTTTTAATGGAAAAGTTTTTCCGTTAAAAGCATTTGCAGAAAAGAGCATCTAGATTGGCACGGACGCTTTTGCACAAAAGCACTTTTTGCGGAAAAGCGTCCGTGCCAATCTAGACGCAGTTTTGCGCAAGAAAGCCCTGATCACCGTTTTAGCCATCGGGGCCTTTTTGCGCAAAACACTTTTTAGCTGTCTACACTGGCCCTCTTGCGCAAATACATTTGCGCAAAAGGACTTTTGCCCGAACGGGAGTGTCAAAGTATTTGCACAAGAAGTACTGATTTCTTACATTAGAACGTCAGTGCTTTTGCGCAAATTCAAGCGGCCAGTGTAGACAGCTGGCAAGTTTTTGTGCAAAAGCAGCCACTTTTGCGCAAAAACTTGCCAGTCTAGACACAGCCACCGAGTGAAAAGCTTTTAGCTTGAAGGTATAAACTTAACAAAAGTGTGTGACATATGGAATGTAGAAGTGAAATAAGTGCAGTTCATACAAGCTCCCCACTTTGGGTATGTTCCACGTGTGCCAACAAAATTCTGTTTGAAATTTTGGCATACATTTTCTACTTACTACATGGGCTTCATGCTACATACAGGTATTTTAAAAATGCAAGTAGTTTATTTTAATAAATTCTGTTCTTATTACAGCCACCAATTATTTTACAGAAAATGTGAACCAGCATTCAGACAGCTTTATTATGTATGTAATTCTCACAAGGACCATTTCTGATGGCAGTAAATTCAAAAGGTGTGTAATGGTGCTAAATGATTGGGATATTCATATAGAGGACTCATAATATATTTAATATCAATCTTTTAACTGACCACCAAAGCATAATGAACTTTCCTGGGAACAGATTATTTTCTTAATAATAATGTTATATTATCTGCAGATGACAATAACTCAAGTTATGAAGTATTCTGGGACAGATTTATATTGTTTGAATTGCTGCATCTGTTGCCATATTCTCCATTTCTACATACAAACTTTTTTACAAATTTGTCCTGACCTTATCAAAAGTCTCCTTTTTCAACTATGTGTACAATAGAATTGAGTTCTAATAGATACAGAAAAAATCCAAATAGACCGTTACTGTACTACCTTTCTTTAAAGAGTATATCCTGACTGAACATATGTTCGAGACCAAGTTTTACAGTGGCTGGATGGATGGAGCAACCATTGCTCCCCTCTTCCTTTGCTCTGCACAGTTCCAGCCCTGGCATAAATTACAACACTCTACTTAAGGGTCAGAACCAGAAGCAAGGAGGGCAAAGGAGCCAGCAATTCCATTTTCATGCCAACTGAGAGCTACCCCTGCCAGAGAGTTTTCATCCAGCTAAATACATCTGGCATAGATATATGGTAGGAGCAAAACTGGTCTTGAATGTTTTGGAAATATCCACCTTAATGAGACAAAGAGCGCATGTTTCTAAATTACTAGAGATATTTCTAGAATTTAGGCCTGGGTCTAAATCCTGTAAAGTTTATACTAGGGAGTGTGACAGGTTGCTCAGCTCATCACTAAGATGGTGCCTCTTCCTGGTCACTCTGGGGAATAGCTCTTGGGGTCAGTTGAACATCACCATGCTCTCTGGGTCTCTTTCTCACACCTTGCGCGGCTGCTGCTGCCTCTTTGTGACTCAGACCTCTGGCTAGGTCACTATTATGGGTTCCTCTTTCAAGGCAGTGTGCTGTGGGGATGGAGGGAAGTCTCATGTAGTTTTCTTGTGTATTGCCCCACCAGTGCCACTTCCCTCATGGTGGGCTGGGGAACTTGGACCCATCCTCTACTCCAGGTTCAGCCCAGAGATCATGAAACATGAAGCCAAGGTCTGTTCAGTCCCTAACTTACTCCCTGGACTGCTTTTTCCTTCAGTACTCCCTCACCCTTTGGGGTTTGCCAACTCTCTCCACTCCCTTCCTCCCTCCTCCTCCCTCTACTCCGTCCTATAGGGAGCAACCAGGGAATACTTGTTTCTATAGCTCCCAAACATGCCTCCCTTCTCCTGGAGGGCAATAACTGTCCTGTATAGCCCTGGAATTTTGTAACTAATAAGTCAGTTAGTTATAATGAATGTATGTTATAGTAAAAGGTTTGGAATAAACTTAAATACAAGATGTAGATCTCAGACAGGCCAGGCAGCTTTGTTAACTTAGCCCCAGCTCTGTTTGATGTTAAAGTGAAGGGATGGAATATTGTAATGCATAGTGATGTTAATATTAGGTAAGGCCTTGTAATGAATAGAAAGAAGTTTAATGTTGAAGGACTTTGTAACTTTGTTAAAGTAGCTAGAAGTACCCCTTTGTTCCATTCTGCAATTCTGTAAATGTATTGTTTGTGTGAATGAGAGCGAGAATGTTTTAGGAGAGATAAGTGTGAAGGCCACTGCATGCTCAAATGGTCAGAAGAGGAGACTCAAACACCAAATAATTATCAACTAAGAGAAAGCACACTGAAGACCCAAACTGGACCAAGGCAGATTGACAAATCCTGAAGTTAGTGGCAAGCATCCCTTGATACGGAACCAATAACAAGTTTCTCCAGAAGACAACACCCAGGAGGGGTTGTCAGCATACTGATATCAGATGTCTGCGAGAACAACCACCAGGTACACATATGTCGCAGAAAAACCGATTGTGATGCAGTTACTTCTGGAGAATGGGATAATATCCCCGAGGGTATGTCTACACTACATAGTTTTGTCAGAAAAATGGCCATTTTTCTGACAAAACTTGAGCAACGTGCACACTGCAATTGTGTTCTTCCGCAAGAAAATCAAAAGAACAAAGGGATTTTTCTGGCATTGGTAATCCTCATTCTATGAGGAAGAAGCTTTTTTTCCAAAGAGCTCTTTTGTAAGAAGCATGTAGTTTAGACATAGCCTGAGTGGGAAGGAGATCCAGAGGAGATTTGGGAAAGAATAGAAATAAGAGTAAAAGAGCTAGAATTTTGCAGTTAATATAAGATGGCTTAAACAGTATTCCACAATACTAGCTTCCCAAATAAATGGGGGGGAGGGGAGGAATAGAAGAAGCAACATAGGCTGTCCTGGCATATGATTTGCTCGAACAAATAAAGCAGGAAAATAAGAAATTGGAAAAAGTTGTTGAAAACCTGGAAAAGAATGAAGCACCATTCCCTGTTGTTAAACAACAGACTGCAAGCACTTTCACAGGGCCTGAAGAGTGGGAACAGAAATAGAAAAGGTGGCCCTGGCAAATTTAAAAGATGAGATGGGGTCCACTGCATTGCAACCACAATCATATGAGGGTCAAAAGAACGAAGGTTAGTTTCTCTGTTCTTCCCTCATCCAGGGTCTTAAAAGTACATGACAAATAAGACTAAAATTGCTAGTAAAACCAAACTGGGCACGTTGGTGCAAAGATTCAGAAAGAAACCCCTCATGAAGAGGAGAAAAGGTAAACTATATCTTTGGAACAAATATTGCAAAAGGTTATGCATAGTAGCCCATGGTCTGACAATACCTTATGTTTATACTATGCAGACCTAAAAAAAAAAAAACAAATTGGCAAAATATTTACTGGTTTACAGATCCTTAATCTCAATCAAAAGAGATACTGCTGCAGTCTGGCTGTTACGAAAAACCTGTACTGAGGAGTTTAAAAAAAATTAGCTGACTGCACAAATTTTTGCTAAATTAGTAAGGGTATGTCCTCCTGGAATGAGGTGTAACAGTTAATTTGAACTAAGGACTTAGTTCGAATTACCGTTTCACTGCCGCATGTAGCCGCGGGCAGTTACTTCGGGCTAGTGGAATTTCAAAATGACGACCGGACGGGAACATGCAAATAAAGCCCAGGATATTTAAATCCCGGGCTTCATTTGCAATTTCGAATGCCTACATTAGCCTCCCTAGTTCAAACTAGGGGGCTAGTGTAGACATACCCTAAGGGACAAAACCTGTGTCCATGGAAAGGGGCCATTCAGCGGAGAAAGCAGAATCAGGCCCAGACAGATAAGAAAGCAAATAAGCAAGTGAAAGAGGGGGAAAAGGTTCAGAGCCCTGGGGACATAATGGCAAGAATAAGGGAAAGCAGTAAGTACAGGCATTGGAAATTTGAATTCTTGGAAAATTATTTGGAATAGTGATATCTAAACTAATGAAGTTTTCGTTTAAAGGACAAAGCAAGTGATTAAAGGAAAGAGAGTGTGAACTTAATTCTGTAGAGTCTAGAAGGAATTGTTGTAATATGCTAGAAGGAAAAGTGTTATAAGAAAATTTATGCTAATGTTATTGTTTAATCCTGGGATAAGTTTAATGTTTAAAAAGTAACCCTGTAACAATGTGTAATACATATTATTTTATTTTGGAAAAGGAAAACCCTTTAAGTATGATGAAGTGGTAGTTGGAAACTCATCTTTTTTGCAGTATAATACGGAAACTGAGGCACACCGCAATATTAATTTAATGATTAAACAGTGAGATAATTCACCCTCAACTCAAAGGGAAGTCATTAAAACTTGGTCTGCTTATAAAACAAAATTATAAGGAAGTATTGGGGTAACTGGAGGCAAATAAAGACATCCGCAAGAGTATCTGTAAAAGAAAGAATTATGTTAACATATAATGTGCCACCCCCTGGGGTAGAAAAAGGTTTTCTTTTGTCTTTCAGAACATCAGAAAGAACTGGTACCAGCTGAAGAGCAATCGAGGATAATATGGGTTTATTGTTGCAACAAAGATTTTGTTTCATGTGTTGTTGTGTCTTATGTGTTGTGTCTCGTGTTGTGTTATATGTTTGTTGTTCTGTGTTGTTTGTCTCAATGGTAGCATTATTGTATATTGTTTTGGGGAAAAGGGGATATTGTAATAACCAGGAAAAATCAATGACACTCTAATCAGACCTCTTCCTCTCCCTACCCCTCCGCCTCCTGTCACCACATGTCTACACTGCAGAGTTTTTTCCGAAAAAAACTTCACTTACGTCCACATTGCAATTGCGGTCTTTCGAAAAAAAATTGAAAGAATACCAGGGTTTTCCCAACATTGGTAAACCTCTTTCTATGATGAAGAAGCCTTTTTCTGAAAGAGCTCCAGTCTTCATTTTCATTAACCATTTCAGTGCAAGTGTGGGTTGAACACCCTATCACAAGGACAAATATTCATGTTCAATATGGTTCCAGTCTAAATCCATTATTTATTTTACCACAACAAATGGATCAGAGCCTACCTCCTTTCTCTACAAATGGGTCAGAGCCTACTTCCAGGCCACCCATCTCAAGCCTAGCTCTTTTCAAGGCCTGCCACAGGAACCTCCATTTCCCCTGTCACCGTTTTCCTTCAGTGAAAGTAACGGGCTGATCATCTGGTATCTCATCTGTACCATCCTTTGTCCTCTTCTCAGTCATCTCCCTGAGAATTACCTTTCTTCAGGATCTACCAGTTGAGCTAAGCACCCTTCCAGTTTCCCATCCCAGATACACAGTTTTCTCAGTCCTGTGTCGGTGTCCCATTACCTCTCCTGATGGGGTCTAATAATGTCCATCTGATCTCTAGCCAATTAGGAACAATAGGGTGGAGTTGGAAGTAACTGGTCTGTCAACTAGCCATCCTGTACCCAATTTTCCTTAAAGATCCAGTCAATCTCTGATAGGTACTTAAACAGATGAGCATGGTTATGGGTGGATATGGTCATTAGGTGTTTGTCTGCAGAAGTCCACTAGCCAAAATCATTCATGACTCCAGAGAAAGAGCCAAAAGCTATGGCAATAGTGGTGTATTTCTGGAACTGAAAGCTTATACAACTCAATCAGGTGTTTTGTCAATAGATCTAATGCATACTGCTGGCATCATTATGAGGGTAATCAAAACCCATATATTCAAAGTACCCACATTTTTGCTGGTACCAAGGTATTGTTTATAATGAAAGTAGGAGGGAGATTCTTTTAAAAAAGATAAAGAGCATCTAACATGAAAGCATAGTTTTCACACGAGAGATTAGATAAAAACTTTTTATACTGAACAATATTTCTTTGAAGCTTGAATTGAAGGCTTGATTTAACCAAAGCCATAATAAAACTCCAGCTAATGTGTTCCAGACTGGCAAACAATCTGTACCCATATCTGAAAATGGGATTTAAAAAACAGTTTTATAATCCATAATCAAATCTCCCCATTATTCAATCAGCTTGTCAAGTATTCACATAAAACAAAAAAACATACAACAGAAAGATCAGTAATGATGGCCATTAAAGCCATGCAATTATGGAGTTTTATTGATAGAATATACAATTTCAAAGGGATGAAATATCTTTCCATTTGTGTCTGCTTCCATTTGGGGCACTATTTTTGAAGATAAATATTGATTCAAAGGCAAAATAAAAGATTAAACTGAATTGTATTAAAAAGTTTTTATTATTGTCAGTTCCTTGGATGACATAAATCCATCAGAGACAATGGAGCTCTCGCAGTCCAGACTAGTTAAGGATCTAGTCGAAAGTCCTTAGAAGTACAACTTTCCCATTCTTGTGCTTGAATAGCAAAATCTATAGCTTTTTATATTGTCTTACTGCATCAACAGTTTTATCACCGTAAGCTGGAAAAGCCTTATTTAACCTCTGCTGAAGAATAAAAGGCAACTGATCCACAAACCCTAATCCCATAAGCATCAGTGTCATCTTGATGTTAGAATTAGGACTTTATAACACAGCAAAATTAAAATAAGCTGCTATATCTTATTTACTAAATCTGTGTTTAAGGTTTCATGCCTAGAATGCTAGTGTGTAAATAATGGGTTAAACATACACATTTGTTAATGTGTTTTGCTTGCAGTGTAATACTTTTCCTGGCGATAGAATGCAGCTGAGAAATGCTTCCTCTGGGGTTTTGTTTAAGAGGTTTGTCTTGAAGATTACATGACTGAATCAATCAATACACAGAATAATTCATATCAGTAATGTTTAATAGAATATTGCAGTTGTTTATACTTTCTTGTCATGTTCAAATGGAAATTATAGCATCTTTCCCATAAAACCTAAATTGTTACTAAATAGAAACTAAAACTTTCATATCAGGAGTGTGATGTAAGAAAAACATTTTATGAAATACATTGAGAAAACAACATGTTGCCTCAAAAACAATAATTTAAAGTAAACCACTCCATTGGCCTGATTCTAAACAGATGTTAATTGTCAGTGCTATTCCAAATTCAATGGAGTTATACCATTTTACATCAGCCATGAATCTGGTCCCCAATCTTTTAGCTATTAGTGCTGATCCATTAATACTTTAAACCTACATATCCATAAGTTTGAAGTAGATTCTTCTACAGTAGTCTTATACAGGAAAAAATATAAAATGTGTTTGTTAAGTCTAACTGTTCTTTATTCAGACATCAGTGTGATATAATTTTAATGTATGAATTTTAGGGTTTTACTTTGCCACCCATAATCTTATTATGAATTTGATAACTTTCCACGTAAAACAAAAGCCACAGTAATGTGGCTAGTGGACAACATGGAATCTCCAGTATTTCTTCTTTTGTCAAATTGAAACTCTGTTCAGGAGAGAGGTTGCATTTGTTTGGTTGCTGGTTTTTAATGGACAGTGGCTTGCTCTATCTCCCACCCCCCTCCTGTTTTCTTTCTCTCCCCCCTCCCTTTCCCCTCTCCTATTTATTTCGAGTTTTCATATCCCCAACTCATAACTCCGGTCATCTGAAGAAGTGGGCTTTGCCCACGAAAGCTCATGATACCATCTACATGTTTTGTTAGTCTATAAAGTGCTACCAGACCATTTGTTATTTTTTTCTGTAACAGACTAACTCGGCTACCCCCGAAGCTCTGTGAGGAGTTACTTTACTGAGCCTTTTCAAAACAGAATGGTTCACGTTACAATGGCATGTGTCAGTCTTTTGGCTCTGCATGCAGATGCAGAGTTGTCATCAAAGAGTGTATCAGTAGAATACAAACTTCTGCAAGGATGGAGGAAGAACTAAAGAAAAAAACCCAGGCAATGTGTGTGCAAGTTTGCCAGGATTTACTGCCTCCAATTTACTAGTTCCGTGGAAAGAAAATTACCAGATCTGAACTGTTTGGTCTACTGGCATTAGAAAACTGGAGAAGGAAGCAGTCAACTGGAAAGAATAATGTCCAGAGCTTTGGGAAAAAACCCTCACCAGTGGTAGTTGGTACCTTTGGAGATATGAATCTAGGTCTATGTCTACACTACAAAGAAAAGTCAGAAAAATGTGCGTATTCTTTTTCTGCTTTTCTTCTGAAAGAGGCTTTTCTGACATTTGGCCCACATACATGGGGCCAAATGTCAGGAAAAAAACCCTCTTTCGGAACATCCCTTCTTTCTCATAAAACCAGGTTTACCGAAAAAACGGCATCTCGGAAAAGCTCTATAGTCAAGACATATCCTTAATTTGGATCTGTGGAACAACACAGAAGATGCAATGAGGAGAAGGGGACAAAGGTGTTTTTATACCATCTTTATGCTTTCTGGATTCTCTCCTACTCTGAGACTCAAAATGATTCCTGGATGCTACAAATTATGGCAGCCCACACCAAACTGCGTCTTCATAGTGGCCATGTATCCATGGTCCACTCATTCTTGCCCAGCCCATCCCCCTAAATCAGGGCTTTCAATTATGTCTGCCTAATACTGTGCCTGCAGCAGAGTATACTTCTGTGGACAGCTGTGGTCCTTACATATCCAGAGTAATGTATAGGGTCTGTAGCTAGCAATAGAATCTGTCCCACAAGTTGGAAGTCTGAGAACACAATGAAGGAAAAAAGATTCAGTTAAAAGACAAGAGGAAAATACAAAGAAAAATCATAGCAAAAGCAGGGGGATAGAAGAAAACAAGTAGAGCTGATTAAATTATAAATCATGTGAGACACACGAGGCACTATCTTTTATAGGAACAATTTATGTCAGTGAAAGACCAGCCCTTGAACTCAACAGAGCTCTTCTCCACTTCTGAAGAAGAGTTCTGTGGAGCTTGAAAGCTTGCCTCTTTCACCAATAGAAGATGGAACAGAAACAGTTATTACCTCAACACCTTTTCTATCTCATATTCTGGGACCAACAAAGTTACAACAACTCTGTATACAATGTAATTTTTTACTTTGTGAACAGACTGGCTTTCATTAATCGTATTTGCCATTCATAATTTGGCAAACAGTTCACATGAACTTCAAACTATACGTTGTTCACAAACCTGTCATGCTGATTATTTGCTGTTCATGGTGTGTGATTTGTATCCTGAGTCATATGGAATTCTTTTTGCTCTCTGACAGGATACTCTGAAGTATTTTTAAAAGGGGAATGAGAGATATAGGGTACATCTACATAGCAGGCTAAAGTCAAATTAAGCTACTCCAGCTACGTCAATTGCGTAGCATAAGTCAAAATAGTTTAACTCGGCTTTTGGCGCTATCTACACAACAGGAAGTCGAAGGAAGAACACTCTTCCTTTGACTTCCTTTACTCCTCCTGAAATAAGGGTTATAGGAGTCAGAATAAGAAGTCCTCCAGCTCAACATTATTTCAAAATAAAGGCTTGTAGTGTAGACGTGCACTATGTTATTTCAGAATAACGTCAGTTACTCGAAATAATGGGTAGACGTACCCATAGAAAAAATGATTATCCTGTTCAAACAGGAGAATCCCATTGTTTATTTTAACATGGTCATTCCCCAAACATTTGTACAAACAAAAACCCACTTTTATGAATACTTGAGCATGGGGAGTATCACAAGGGCATGTATAACTAGCTGCTCAGAACTCAAATAAATTGTTTACAAACACAGCTTTCCAGTTTTCAACAAGCAGAAGGAGATCTCTTTCTAGCTTCTTCCACCTCCTTAGTTTTCCTTCTGTTTAAAAATCATAAAACTAAAAGGTTGTTCCTGTAGTTACAGGGCCCATAGGAGCAACTAAAGTTGAAAGATGGACAAATATGTACTAAGTACATCTGCAGCTATTTTACAGGTTTGGAGCAAGTGTCCCTTGTCTGATGCTCTGTCAGCACAAAAGGGCATTAAAGCTGCCATGACAGGGTAACTGAGGATTCTCCCATCATGCAAGAATCTACAGGGAATATAAAGCTGGATTTTGCCCCTCAAATCCAAGTTCCTCCTCCTACCCATTCCTCAAGGTGTGCCAAAGGAGTTCTCTTTCTAAGACATAACAGTGTTGACACAAATTAAACCAGCCTTGGGACTGCTTTAACTTATAGTTGGGACACAGAGGGCCTCCAGCAGCTCCTGGGACCACAGGAGCACGAACATGGTAAGCAACTACTTTTCAACTCCTATCCCGGGATCTTGTGCACAACATAACTTAGATCATGGTGTTTAATCTTCTCCTTTTTTCTCACTAATTTGTAAAGCTAGCTGGGATAGCAGCAAATCTGCCTATTTTCTAACTAACATTTGCATTCCAGCATTTCACTACTACTAATATCTGGGCTGTGTGTTTCACTACTTCTATATAGCTGTGGTGTATAATGCACATCACCCACCCACCCACTAAAGTCCTTTATAATTTCTGCTTCCTTAGAAGACCTGTCATCAGTCAGAATTCATAAGTCAGAAGGAGTGGTTCCATGCCTCCTGACTTATACTTGCCTTTTTAGTGCCACAGATCAGGTAGACCTGGATATTGAAAGACAAGAGATACCACTAAAATGAAAAGTAGTACAGTGAGGGATAGCAAGACGCCGAAGAAAGTATTAAGTAACCTGAGTAATGCCAAGTCACTGATGTTTCTAGGAGGGTTATTGTTTATTTCATAAAAGCCTTTTTTTCATTTTAGACACACACGAGTTGTGCAGAAGCCTTAGGCACAAGAAAAGGAATGACTTTGGACACTGAACATTTGTGAGGTTTTGAGTTTAAAAAGGTTTGAAGTTATTCTATTTGTGTCCAATTGTTCATAAACAGCCACAGAATTATCAATATTAGGGATCCAAAAGTGGTTTGCATTTATTACAAAATTAAATGAAACCAAATCCAAGATTCTGAGGTTTAAAAAAAAAAAGCAGCGTTTCTTTTCTTTTGCTTATCTTTAGCATTTCTGTGCATGTCTGCACTTCCAGGTTCTTACCAGAAACTGAAACACAAACAGGAAATCACGACAATAAAACTCATCTTAAACTATTTGCAACTCATCTCTAAACAGACTCGGCTTTGAAATTCTCAGTACTACCTTACATTATGAGATTTTAAACTTTTATTTCCAGGTTGTACTTCCTTGGTTATGTGTGTCGGGGTAGACCAGGCCCTGAGGCTCTCTGCCAGAGGCTCTGTGGTCCTACCAAACCCCACCCAAGAAAAGGGCCATAGACAAGTCCTCCAGGAGGCTAGAGTGGCTGTGGAGGAACCACCCAATCAGGGGCTAGGAAGGCCTACAAAAGGCACTGCAAAGCACAGCAACAGTCAGTTGCAGTCTAGATCTGAAGGAGGGAAGAAGACCAGGGGTGACTGGCTGGCTGGCTGAGGGAGCAGCAGCACCATGGAGAGCATGGTGGACGCTATTGTGGACTATGTTCAGATTGAGATAAGGCCCAAATGCTAGGGCAAGGAGTTGTCTCCAGGAGGGGAAGCCCTGGAGGGGCCACTCTCATCCAGAGTCGGGACATAGAATGAGACTATACAGAGGGCACAGAGATGGACCCCTGTTAAGAGTGTAACCCGGAAGGGGTTTAATTCACACAAAGTGACTCGGCCAGATGGCTGTCAAAAGGCTGTCAAATAAAGAGAGTGCAGGTATGCACACTTATCCAGATAGGGGGGCTTGTGAGAGGTGAGTGCTGCCCGATTATACTATGTTAAAAGCCTTTTGAGACTTGGAGTCACATATGTTATCTGTCACTAGTATTTTGGGTTAATGATTTCCAAATATTTTCAAGAAGAGTTTAGTTTATTATTCACAAGGATTTGTATAACTTCTGGGTATTTGTAAAAGCAATAGTCAATTCCAGAAGTTTCATGACACACACTAAAAATTAATATTTGTTAGGAGAATAATTCTAAAAGTGTATTGTCTACTGTTCATCATTTGCTATTTTCTATCCAGGCAGGGAATGGGACATAATGCCTAGTAATGCATTCCATTTAGTAAAAGTGAACAGTTTCCAGACAACATATTGGATGACAGTTCAATAAACATTTTACTGGATAAAAGAATTGGGTGGGGATGCATGTATGTGTGTATGTGGAGGGAGAATTCACCCCCCCAAAAAAATCACTAAATGTAGTTTTGATGGAAGCCTGCCAAATAGCTATAATATCAAACACTTCCACAGAAATAAAGATTGGTTTATAAATAGAACTGATCATAAAGATGTGTTGTTTTTCCTAGGAAGAAAATTCAATGATGGGGGACCTTGTCAATGTCTCCTTAAAAAATTGGGGATTTTAATTGAAAACTCCAATATTTAATTGGTTTAATTGACACCAATATTTAAAAAGGGCTCTAGAGGTGATCCTGGCAATTACAGACCGGTAAGTCTAACTTCAGTACCGGGCAAATTAGTCAAAACAATAGTAAAGAATAAAACTGTCAGACATGTAGAAGAACATAATTTGTTGGACAAAAGTCAACATGGTTTCTGTAAAGGGAAATCATGTCTTACTAATCTATTAGAGTTCTTTGAAGGGGTTAACAAACATGCAGACAAGGGGGATCCAGTAGATACAGTATACTTAGATTTTCAGAAAGCCTTTGACAAGGTCCCTCACCAAAGGCTCTTGTGTAAATTACATTGCCATGGGATAAGAGGGAAGGTCCTTTCATGGATTGAGAACTGGTTAAAAGACAGGAAACAAAGGGTAGGAATAAATGGTAAATTTTCAGAATGGAGAGGGGTAACTAGTGGTGTCTCCAAGGGTCAGTCCTGGGACCAATCCTGTTCAACTTATTCATAAATGATCTGGAGAGAGGGTAAGCAGTGAGGTGGTAAAGTTTGCGGATGATACCAAACTGTTTAGGATAGTCAAGACAGAAGCAGACTGTGAGGGACTCCAAAAGATCTCACCAAACTGAGTGATTGGGCAACAAAATGGCAAATGAAATTTAATGTGGATAAGTGTAAAGTAATGCACATCGGGAAAAATAACCCCAACTATATGTACAGTATGATGGGGGCTAATTTGGCTATGACAAATCAGGAAAGAGATCTTGGAGTTATTGTGGACAGTTCTCTGAAAACTTCCACACAGTGTGCAGCGGCGGTCAAAAAGGCAAATAGGATGTTAGGAATTATTAAGAAAGGGATAGAAAATAAGACCTAGAATATCTTACTGCCCCTGTATAAAACTATGGTACACCCACATCCTGAAAACTGTGTACAGATGTGGTCTCCTCACCTCAAAAAAGATATTTTGGCCTTGGAAAGGGTTCAGAAAGGGCAACTAAAATGATTAGGGGTTTGGAACGGGTCCCATATGAAGAGAGGTTAAACGACTGGGACTTTTCAGTTTAGAAAAGAGGAGACTGAGGGGGGGATATGATAGAGGTATATAAAATCATGAGTGGTATGGAGAGGGTGAATAAAGAAAAGTTATTTATTAGTTCCCATAATAGAAGAACTAGAGGACACCAAATGAAGTTAATGGGTAGCAGGTTTAAAACTAATAAAAGAAAGTTCTTCTTCACACAGCGTGTAGTCAACCTGTGGAACTCCTTGCCAGAGGAGGCTGTGAAGGCTAGGACTATAACAGAGTTTAAAGAGAAGCTAGATAATTTCATGGAGGTTAGGTCCATAAAGGCTATTAGCCAGGGGATAGAAATGGTGTCCCTGGCTTCTGTTTGTCAGAGGCTGGAGAAGGATGGCAGGAGACAAATCACTTGATCATTGTCTTCTGTCCACCCTCTCTGGGGCACCTGGTGCTGGCCACTGTCGACAGACAGCCTACTGGGCTAGATGGACCTTTGGTCTGACCCAGTACGGCTGTTCTTATGTTCTTATGTACCAGTTTTGTGAACTCCCAAACTTGAGTTTTTCCAACTACCACTCCAAAGTTTTCAATTTCAATGCAAACTCAAGAAAATGTCCTTGCAAAAAATTGTGTTTTGATGAAATAGCCAGATTTCATAAAGCATCACAATACTTTTTGAACAAAATTTGACCAGACTTATCCATGAAACCAGACTTATCCATGAAACCAAAAAGGTGATTAGTCTTCAGTGAATAGCATACATACATAATTGGAATAGCCCTAATAGAATTGGAGAGTGTATATGCTCTTTATCACCTGAATTTTAATCAGAAATACAAGCAGGCAGAGAAGGTTAGTATAGGTTAATTGGGTAGAGGATAGAAGATTACCACTTGTAGAAACTAGACCCACCAACAGAATGCAATATGAAAATATGGCAGAGATGCCTTTTATCTGAAGGAGAAAAGATCTCCCCAATTTTCCAGAGCTCTAGAGATAACAATGGGGAGACAAAGCATGAATCACCACTGGGTATGATGTATTTCATCTTAGAAACTGAGACTCAAAACTAATTTATCAGAAAATAAAGCCAATAAAGATTCATTATTATGATGAATACACACAGTGGGTCTGAACTGCTAGAGGAGCCCTGCTTTTTTGATAAGTGTATAATTCTTTCAGATCCCATATTCAATTAAGATTTTGTTTTCAAATACCAACATCCAGCTTGAAAGCATCATTTAAAATAAACTGTAAACATCTGTCCTTTCTGATCTGCATCCAAACTCATTCCTACAAATGTTGCACCATTCCTGCATGCAGAACTCCCAGTCCCATTACCAACAGATTACAGGTCATACAATAATGCTCCAAAGTATAGCTCAGAGATGCCCTGCAAAACAAGTTTGCCCATTGTATGTGCATTTAAACAATTCAGTACCTTCAAAACTCTGAGAGTTAAATACCAAATACATTTATTTCTAATGCTTAGAACAGTTCCTTCAAATCAGATAGCTCTATTTTTGTTTGGTTTTGATTTTTGTTTGTTTGTTTATTTGTTTGTTTTAAAGTAGGAAAAGTTTTCTTCCTTAAGCAGACTTTCACTTAAAGTATGCTGCAGTCACAATACACTTTGAAAAATCAGAGTTGTCAGTGTGTACATTGTTAAATATCTGTGACCATCGGTGTGCTTCTTAAGTTGCTTGACTGCCACAACTGAAACCTGTTCTTCAAGCATCTCGTTTTAGTAACTTGCAGTCAATCATCATGTTTTGTTACTACCATTAAATGTCAGTTTATCTCCCAGTAGAAAGACCTCCAGTCCAGAAAACAGACAAACAGAACAGACTTCTTCTTACAAGAGTAGAATCATAAAATTATAGAATCATAGAACACTAGAACTGGAAGGGACCTCGAGAAGTCATCACATCTAGTCCCCTGCCCTCTCGGCAGGACCAAGAACTGTCTAGAGCATCCCTGACAGGTGTCTGTCTAACCTGCTCTTAAATATCTCCAGTGATGGAGATTCCACAACCCCCTTGGGCAATTTATTCCAGTGTTTAACCACCCTGACTGGCAGGAAGTTTTTCCTGATATTCAACCTAAACCTCCCTTGCTGCAATTAAGCCCGTTGCTTCTTGTCCTATCCTCAGAGGCCAAGGAGAACAATGTTTCTCCCTCTTCCTTATAACACCCTTTTAGATACTTGAAAAAATTCTTTTAAAAAAGTAATATAGTATGATTTCTTTTAATCTATTGGTAAAGAATCACACCACCTAAAATATGCCAAGGACCAGACAACGGAATTCCTAGGTTAAATGTTATCTACAATTTTGTTGGGAAATAGACTAGCAAACAGCACAAAATGGCTATGTCTACACTACCAAGTTATTTCAAAATAAGATATTTTGAAATAATAACTCTCGAAATTACTATTTCGAAGTAAGTTTATTCCTCTTCACAAGCAGGAGTTATTATTTTGAAATAACAACCTCATTATTTCGAAATAACAGGCTTGGTAGTGTGGACACTCCTCTTGTTATTTCAAAACCCAGTGTAAACATACCCTGTGTTACAGATGTTAAGGTAATAGAATTAATTGTATAGTATTATACTATGCTGTTGGAAAATTGTATACAATGAGGTGATTAAGAACTATGGATCTAGTTTGATAAGTGACAATAAACCCCTCCACTAATGTTCTCAGTAGCATTTACTTATCAGAGGGTGCATCTACACAGCAGGGCTTAACTCTAAATAAGCTACGCAAATTGAGCTAAGTCAATTGCGAATCTTATTTTGAAATAGCTTATTACACAGCACTTATTTTGAAATAGAGCACTCTTCCTCCAACTTCCCTTATTCTTTGTACAAAGAGGGTTTCAGGAGTTGGGGTAAAAAATCCTCCAGCTTGACAGTATTTTGACACTATTTCGAAATAAGTGTTTGCTGTGCAGATGCTGACTAAGTTATTTCGGAATAACGCTAGTTATTTCGAAATAGTGTTGCAGTGTAGATGTACCCTTAGCATCAAAAGTAAGTAGTTTCTGCATACTACTACTATTAGCCTTTGAGAGCCAAGCATGATCTGTATTCTTCTTTTGTATCATATAAAGAATGGTTTATTTACGCTATGTTTCCGCTAATTAACCCATTAATTCTGATTAAGCACAATAGGATGATAGAAGCAACTGAGGACATAATTTGCAGACAGTGGGGGCTGTAGAGATGAAATGGAGGATAGAGACTGTCCTCCAAAATATTTATTATAGAAGTTGTGTGGAAAATAAATAATCTTGAACAAATCTTTCATCCTATACTGAGTCAATAAAGCTGGAAGTTAGAAACAAATATCTTTTTAATTGTAAATTGAATAGATTAAATATGGAAATAACTACAGGATATTAAGCAAACAACCTCACAATGGTATAGTTGTATAGTTGTTTTTCAGAGTTGCATTTTTTGCTCACATTTCTGGACTGTTGGGAGTTTAAATGTTGTATGAATCTAGGCCAAAAGTTTCAAATTTGGATGCCTATTGATAGGCACTACATCTATATTTAAATACTGTAACAAAAGTGGCCTAATTTTCACAGATCCTGAAACCCACCACTTCCAGTGTAATTAACGGGAACTGCAGATGCTCAACAGCTTTGAAAAATCTAAACAAAAGGTTTAGCCTGATTCCTAATAGGTATTTAAATGCCTGAATTTAAGCTCCAAATTTAACCATTTTAACCATAGTGGGGTTTTTTTTCATTTACTCAAAATACATTTGTCATCTGAGAATTCTATGGACTTTAAGTACAATTGGGATAGTGAGGAGAATTGTATAAAATGTACCTAATCCATTTACAACAGAATATTTGGACCTACCACATCTTAACAAATTGAACAAACCTTTGGACCATGATACTGATTTAGATGAGATAAAAATGGTTTTAAAAATTAGTTTGATTCAACTTAAGAGTCAGGACCTAGGCTCACATATGATTTAAAGATGGTTTAGTTCTGTCAATTCAGGCTAGCTAAGCCATAGTTAAACCAACTTAATGTGTTTTAGACCACTGCAGAAAACTTGACTCCCAGTTTGTATAGAAGGAGCCTAACAGAGTGGCTTCCACACAACCGAGTAGGTGTTTGGCTGAGAACTGGGAGAAGGGAAAAGTCTAGATCCTCAGATGGTGCAAACTGGCATAGCTTTGTTGAAATCATAGCATCTAAGTATCTTGCCCATATTTTGGCATGCCACCATCCATTACCAAACCAGTACAGTAAGTGAGGAACAATAAGGAAAAAATGAAAATAACTTAGTCAGTCTTACAGAACCTCAGTTTGGGATTATTTTCCTTTGAGTCTTCTCTTTTTAAAATCAGTTCACTCATTCTTGCAAGAACCATAAAGTGACAAGGGAACATTGCTAGTGAAGTGGCTGACAAGGCTTTGGCTATGTCTCTGATCAGGCATTTACAAATCCCTAATAAAATTTCTTCCATCTGCTCAACTATTTCTAGCAATTTAAAAATGAAAAAAAAATGTTTATATGTTTGAAACAAACAGGTTTTCCAGAACACTGTTCATAAATATACACACATTTTGAATTAGAACGTGGGAGCATTTTCAAATAATAGTATTGCAGGGGTGAGGAAAAGGAGAAAAGCAAAGAAGAGGGGAAAGATTATTCCTGTTTAAAAAGGATTAACATGTTCAAAGAGAAAATTTTACACAACTCCCTATTCATTAAGGGTATGTCTACACAGCAACATTATTTTGAAATAACTTAGTCTGCGTCTACACTGCAGTCAGTTATTTTGAAATAATGTCAAAATAATGTCAAGCTGGAGGACTTCTTACTCCGACTTCTTACTCCGACTCATTGTAAAAGGAGTAAGGGAAGTCAGAGGAAGGGTGCTCTATTTCGAAATAAGTGCTATGTAGATGCTCCCAATTTTGAAATAAGCTATTTTGAAATAAGCTACGCAATTGACGCATCTCAATTTGCACAGCTTATTTTGAGTTAAACCTTGCTGTGTAGACACACCCTAACAGCGTGAGGGGATGCTTGTAGCCACAAGGAGACCCATTAAAGCAGAGGTTGGCAATAATTTTTGGCTGGGGGCCACTTCAAAAAATTTTGACATGGCCCAGGGCCGCCCCGGAAGGGGAGGGCCTAAACCAGAAGGGGCGAGGCCAGGATACTTCTGGGCTTCCCCACCCACAGACCATGATTGGTCTGGGGGTGAGGGAGCCCCTTTGCCCCCACTTCCCACTAGGCACCCATGCCCCTGGGAGGGCGGGAAGAGGCTTCGCATGCTCCCGCACCCCCAGGCCAATCAGGGCCTGGGGGCCGGGGAGCTTGCAAAGCCTCCTTCCACCCTGAGAGGAGCAGTGGCACTTTGAAGTGCTGCACGCTCCTTGCAGAGCCAGGGCTGGGCAAAGGAAGCTTCACTCAGCTCCCCCGGCCCCAGGCACTGATTGACCTGGGGGTAGGGGAGCAGCAGGGCCTCCGCAGGCCAGATCAACCCGCTTGGTGGGCCAGATCCGGCCCGTGCAGGCCCTTTTGCCCACCCGTGCATTAAAGCAAAGGATTTCTACATGGATGCCACAGTCCGTTGCTTTGAAATAAGTTGCTTGCAAGACTGGGGCCTAAAATATGAACTGTCTCTACAAAACTGCATAGAAAACTTATTTAAGACACGTTTCTACTTCATCTACCATATTGTCCGTGCAAAGTTATTTTAACTAAAGCATTTTGTTTTGTTTTATTTTATTTATTTACACAGGATCCCATTAGTGTGAAATATGATTGGTTTCAAAAGCAGAGTGAAATGTGGTTTCAAATTCTGCCCTGCTGCATGGGTCCCTCTGACAATGGTTGTGCGGTAGCAATCAAAGCTTTGTACTTTTTAAAAAGCGTGTCAGTCTCCCTGTGATGTGGTGCCCTACTCATCACTGGGTGGGGTCTCCTCCTGGCTGTCTGCCAGACCAAAGCTCCTGGCTGCAGATGCACATTCTGTCACTTTCTCTCTCTGCTGCCTCTCTCTTTTTTCCTAGAGCTGCAGCTTGTTTTAGTGACCTAGCCAGAAATAGATCTTAAGAGCCAAATGCTGAACTCTGTCCTCTTCATGGACCCTGAATAGCCATACATACATCATTTGACTCGTCTACAGAGATAGAGAGAAACAGGTCATATAGGCTGTTCCTTCCCATTCCCAGGCAGGTGGTGAATTCTCATTACTGTTCCTGATTTGCTAAAAACTGTGCTATAATTTGTGCCACCCTCTCCCACTCCCCATTACAGCCCATTTGTATACGTCATCTTCCAGTCACAGCTTATCTTTTAAACTGCAAGCTGATATACATACACCTAGCACAAGAATCATTGTCCAGATTATCCTCCTAGATGCTACAATAGAGTATATTTTTTATTTGTTATAATTTTATTGTATTTGTAAATGAGTAATGGCCAAAGAGTGCAGAAGATCAACTTGCCAAGGCCCACATTTGCCACAAATTAAAACGGAAAGAAAGGGGCAGGAGGAACTGTTCACACAATAATCTTAAAATGCCATGAGATCAATCCCTTTTTATAGTCTGAGTTTCATGATTCTTTATTTCCATAATAAAAGTGAGAGAACACCAAATTTCTGTGTAATACACCAATAACTTGGTGATTAAAATGAGTAGACTATCCTCATTTAAATGTTCTTCACCATACCCAAACTACGCACCCTTCTCCTACGTGCCAACCCTAAAACGATGTAATCAACCCTTCTTCCATATTTGCTTATGATTTGTATAAAGGAGTCACAGGTAAGAACTCCTTTGACTATTACCACTGTCTTATTTGCTGCCTCCTGTAATACTGATAGTTCTGTTATACATTAGTGCCAAAGGCCATAGGAAGGCCTTGCGCTTTAAGAGGCTCAATAGCTTAGCAAATACAGCAGACATTGGAATTAAATAATGTGGCACTTATACGTTTATAAGAAGTAGTGAGTCAGAGAAGCAGCACCCAAGGATGATTAAAAAAGAATACATCTGACAGCCTGCTCCACAGTGACTAGTGGTGGTTGAGTCATCATCCCCACCCAGGCATAGCATCATTTCGACTTGATGTTTGCCATTCCATAATTAGAACAAGTAAAGTGACTTACTCAGGATACAGGCCTTAGAAGCAGGGGGTGGGGAGTGGAGTGGCTAGTTAACTTTATGCTTAAAACCATTTACTGAGCCTTTACTGTTCCTGCTACAAAAGGTAAGGTACACAATCATGATCCATACTGCCTCCATTTAAAAGACAGTCTATTATTATAAAAGTAAATGTCACCCACCTGCTAACATAGCAGACTAATTAACTCTCTGATTGCTGCTCAGAGAAGGTACAAAATTGCACTGTATTTCAGCAGCTATCCCTAAAGATCAAGAGGATTACGTACCTCATTGTCTTCACAGACCAAGAAGTAGTTTCCTTTCTTTTCTTTTCTTTTTTTTTTAATTTCAGCTTGTTTTGCTAATAACTGTTATTTAAATGGAGCTTTTGTCTGAAAGTGTAAATGGCCTCTGTAGTGCCACTATTGATTAATGCATTGGCTGATAAATCTTTCTGAAGATGATTTTTTGTCCATCCTCCAGTTGAATTTTTGTAGATCTTTGCTGTTAAAAATGGTCTGAACTTAGCCATTTTTGTAAGTGGGGTCACTGAGTTCACCCAGGACAGCATCTTCAGGTTGCATTAGGCATTGATTTTAATAAGTATACTACAAACTGAAAACTACATATATTCCTTAGCCATTCTGTACCCAGTGGATTTTTTCATATACTGCTGCTACTTTAAAGCTAAATTAGGACCCGATTATAAAACAAGTTTGATCATTTTAATTTGGACTGCAATCACTCCATAGAAGATGTCCCTTTAAATAGCTATCACTTCACACTGTATGAAACACACTTCCAAATAGGTATTAAATTAATAAGGTACCTAATCCACCCGTGTATAAATGAGCAAGAATTAAATATTGCCAAACCTCACAAGGTTCATCTATGCAGCCAACTGTTTGTGGATGTACTGGCTCTACTGAAATCAACGATATTTTTGCCACTAATTTCCACAGAGTGAGGATATCACCCTCGGTGTTTAAAGCAGCCTAAGTCAAAGCTGACAGAGAAGAGTGAGTTTAAATTTAAGCTGCTAACCTGAGTTAAAAAACTTGCTGCCACGCTTCCGATTTTAACCCAATTTAGCTAACTTGAATTAAGAACACACTTTTTTCCCTAAAGCGTAGATACACTCAGGCTACGTCTACACTGCGAGATCTTCCGGCAAAATATATGCTAATGCGGGACTCATTTGCATGAGTTGTGATCTCATTCGCATATTTTCTGCCCTTTCATTTTGTGCAAGGGGTTTTTGCGCAAAAAGAAGCAGTGTGGACTTTTTTTGTGGCTTAAAAACCCTCTTGGGAGAGGGAGATGATTGTCATTCATCACATTTGTGAAGGCCAATTCCATCCACTTGAAGTTTCTCTGCACTAATAAATAAATAAATAAATAAGAGACCCAGACTTTATTCTAATATGTTTAGTTATTTAGAAATAACTTTGGTTTATCTCCTATAAACTACTGGTCTTATATCAGCTCATTGTATGTAACTTTCATTAATACATATCTTATTCATAATTAGAGATTTAGAGATCAGTTTTGTTTAATTTGTTTTACCCGCTCTCCTCCCCCTTCCCCCAAATAAACTGTGGTTTCATTTTCTTTTCATTGAATACATGTAAACTCTGTTAATGTGAATGGGAGTTTCACATGTACATCAAAGCAAGACAAAACCACTTTATGTTCAACATTTTAATTAAGCATTTGAATTGTTTTGATGTATGCTACAATGTGCTAATTAAATTGATACTTAACATCTTAAAAGCTTGGAGGGTATTAGGGGAAGTTATTAGTTCTTACTAGACAATAGAATGAAGATACTAAAAAAAACCAAAAACCAATGTCCTACAAGATCACAAACAATCCAAAAGCTTCAGTGAGTTTTCATATAGGCTACGTCTACACAGCTTCCCTCTTCTGCAAAAGCCTATGCAAATGAAGCGTGGATTAGCATATTGCCATGCTTCAATTAATTGGGAGCCGGTTTTGCACAAGAGGGGTTTTTTGTGCAAAAAGGCGCTGTGTAAACGGCGCCTTTTTGCACAAAAACCTCGTGTGCAAAAACAGCTCCTAATTAATTATGCAAATGAAGCTCAGCAATATGCTAATCCGCACTTCATTTGCATAGGCTTTTGCGGAAGAGGGAAGCTGTGTAGACATAGCCATAGATATAAAATCAGGGCAATGAGGAAAGGACTGTTTTGATTTACCTGCAGAGAGCTTTTCAAATTTTAGCAGTGCAACACTTCTTGTAGATTGGGGTAGGTGATAAGTGGCCTGCAGGCCTGGCTGCTTCCTGCAACTCCCATTGGCAGGGAAAGCAAACCGGGGCCAATGGGGGATGCAAGTGACCATACCTGTGGAATATGCAGGTTAATAAAGCAGCTGATGGCAAGCAGTGTCCAGCCTGTAGGCTGCTTATTGCCCATCCTTGTTGTAAATGGCCTGAACTGTCAGCTATCTCCCTGCCTCAATCTTACAAAAAAGACTCTGTGTGTGTGCGTGCGTGTGTGTATTTGTGCATGTGTGTTTATATTATCCAGCCTACACAAGTGAGGTTGTGAAATTTTGTGGCAGACACCCTTACATTTTTCTTGTCAAATATTGCATTCTGGTGGCTCTTATATGCCAGAGCCCTTAGCAACAGGACTGTGTGATGGGTATTGTCACAACCAAGGATAGAACATAATGGCAATATGTGAAATTGACTGACATTCGGATGGCAGTTGAGAAGGGGAAAGTGCTGTTTGAGTGGGAGTTCTGTATTTGATTTTGAGTGAGTATTTGGTTTATTTAAGAACAACCTGATTGTGATAAGCATATGAGAGGTTTGCATATTTGTTAATATGTCCTAAACTCTGTGTTATTATACAAGGCCTGATCTTAAAATTAAAGACAATGGGAGTTTTCCAGTGACTAAGGTGTGGGCAAGACCAGGCCCAAACTCTGGGATGATAAGAGTTGTATATATTTCTCTTACTTTGTTCATGTGCTGTTGTAGTTAAGAATTTCACTCTGCCTGGCTACAAATGGGGAACTTTTTTTGTTTGTTTGCCCCTTGAACCAGTATATTCCAAGGCAGATTCTAATTTATTTATTTTGTTTTGTTTTGGTGATTTAATTAAGCCTTTTGTGGATCTAAACTGAGAGCAGGGATCATTGCTCACTTCCCCTTGCCAAACAGCAGGTCCTGGGAGCTGAGCATTGGGCAAAACCAACTTTCCTACATCTGCCACTGTCTGCTGACTCTTCTCTTTACTATGTGGAGAAAGGAATGAGAGAACACGAATATTTGCTCCCTAGTATGTGGGGAAGGAGAAAGAAGAGCTATTATGGACCCAGAGAATGAGGAGCTGTTAGGAGCACACTCACCCCACTGTCCATTTTTGTCTATGACCTGTCTGTTTATGAAGCATGGGAGAAACAAGAGGCCACTGAAGATACCCCGATAAGTGACAGTATGGGAGAATGGAGCTCTGAAAGAACAACATCCCCAGCAATCTCTCTCCAAATCTCATTGGCCAATCACACCTTTCAATTTAACTCAACAACAGGCAGGAAAAATAAAGAAAGTGCATAAGTGGTTTGATCTCTGTCACGTGGATTGTTCCATATTTATAAAAGGGGAATAATCACACAATTGTGACAGTCTTTAAAGTGCCATGCACTGCACAGGACACCCCTTTCTCTATGGGGTAGGTGGAAAGCCCAAAGCTCCCTCTCTCCAGCACATACATGCCCTTTCCAGAAGCAAAGACAGCAAGAGAAGGTACTGAGGGATGAAGGTGGTCTGCTTCCTGAAGTTTAATTGCAGGTGCCATAGTGCCATTATGCTGACTGCATGTCAGTTGCCAAGGAAACGAGCAGCATACATATTCTAGAAGCTTTCCTAGAAAGAAAGAAAGAAAGAAAGAAAGAAAGAAAGAAAGAAAGAAAGAAAGAAAGAAAGAAAGAAAGAGAAAGAAAGATCATTTAAAGTAGTCTCAATGTAACCTGTGCTAGGAGAGAAAGAAAAGTTTCAGGTATTCTGTTGAACAGACTGAAGGGTGTCATGTTTAGATAAAAGACTCCTGAGGAAAGAGTAGCAGGTCAAGCTCAGGGCCTGACTGTTTTATTGTCTCCATTTCTCAAAGACAAATTGGGAGTAAAGAAAACCTATTTCCTGCCTTTAGATAAAGCCTTGGTATTCTTTTATATTTCAATCTAATTTTAGCTTGGCATTTCGTGTATATACTTAGGTTTTAGTAATGTATATAATTTCTTTTGCTGCTGTTATTCTGGTTCAGTTCTCTTTTCCTGTGCTTGCATATGTAAATGTAAAGCTGCTATTCAAGCTCTGTATAGAATTTCTATTTCTCTAGGAAGCACCTCAGGTTCAGAAGATGATAACAGAGGTACAAGGTATTACATGCACCAATGTCATCACATGTTGCTGCACATTCAGTTGCCAGAGGCTAAGGGTGTGTCTAGACAACCCTTCTGTCGGAATAAGCTATGCAAATTGTGCTATGCAAATTACGTAGCTTATTCCAAGTCTAAATTGAAAGAGCTTATTTTGAAATTTGGCGCTGTCTACACAGCGCCAAATTTCAAAATAAGACACTATTCCGACAAATCCCTTAACCTTCGTAAAACGAGGATTACAGGGATACCAGAATAGTGTGCCCGCTGTTTCAGGAAATAGCGGCGCTTTTAAAGACGTGGTGTTGCTACTTCAGGATACTTCTGGTATCCTGAAGTTTTTGACGCTTTTGCACAAAAACTTGCTGCCTGTCTACACTGGCAGGGAGTTCTTGCGCAAGAACACTGATGTTCTAATATGTGAAATCAGGGCTTCTTGTGCAAGAACTATGATGCTCCTGCTCAGGAATAAGCCCTCTTGTGCAACTGTTCTTGCACAAGAGGCCAGTGTAGACAGGCAACATGAATTTCTTGCGCAAGAAAGCCCGATGGCTAAAATGGCCATTGGAGCTTTCTTGCGCAAGAGAGCGTCTACACTGGCACGGATGCTTTTGCGCAAAAGCACATCTCTTGAGCAAAAGCACATGCCAGTGTAGACGCTCTCTTGCACAAATACTTTAACGCAAAAACTCTTGCGTTAAAAGTATTTGCGCAAAATCTTGCCAATGTAGACGTAGCCCAAGTGAGCTGGAGTGAGATCACAATTTTGAGGGGGGGTGGGTTTTTTTTTCAACCTTGGAAAAGTTGCTGGTGATTACTTCTGAATCATTAGTAAATCAGGTTGGGCTCAAGAGAGAGGTTATACTGCTGCAGAAAATGTAGAACAAAGGTTTGACTATTGACCATTTGTTGTCTCTTAAAGATTTACACAGCACTCTGAGTAAGAGTATTCATGTGAACAGCAGTGTCCTAGCTACATTCCAACTGAGTAATTAAATTCTGCCCTTAAATTAAATTCCCTTGAAGTATCACTATTGAATAAGGTATTTCACTTTTTGCCTTAAACTGCTGCATAGTATTGCTGTGAACCATTAAACATTTTCTGCATTTCTTCCCCGAGACGTCTTTATTCAGAAGTGGTTAAAGATATAGCAATTATTTATAGCTTAAATTAGTAAAGTACTTGGAATAATTTGAATAAAAGGTATTTTATAATGTACAAGATTTGCATTATTGTTACTCTAATACTGGTTATCAGAAATGTAGCTGGTCTTAGTATTGGTGTTCAATTTTCATTTTTAGTCTGCATAAACATTCCCTCCCATGTGTGTAAATATATGAAACAAAAACACTCAATCACATTCAGAAATAAAAAATAGGTAGAAGTATGTTGCCAGTAATATAGGATGTCTGGTAGAGAGTTTGAATACAAGTTGATCATTCTGTTTACAAGCTCTTTCACAAATTAGTTGGTTATTGATTGTAATACATGAAGTAGCATGTGTACACACAGAGAAAGAAACATTTCAAGATTTGAGATAGACAAAAACTGCATTAAGTCATGGGCAGAGAAGTACAAATCTGATAGTCTGTTTTAGGATTAGAAATTACAGGTGAGGAAAGCAATGAAAATCTGAGTGTGTCTCATGTCAAAAGGGGGGAAAATATAGAGGACGTAGCTGTCAGCAAGAGTGCATCTGGTAGAGGAGCAAAAATAATCATAGAACTTGTGTGTTACTCTTTGATCTGATATGAGTTCATACAAGTGTATACAATAAACATTAGACATCTGCTACTGTAAAAGAGAAGACACAAAGTGATGTAGCATGTTTTGATTCTGACAACTCTGGTGAGGTGGGCATAAGTGTATTTTTCCCTAGGGGATAGGGAAGTGTAGGTGAAGATGAATTTTACTAATGCTGCAAGGTCACAGAGCAGTCTTCTTTACAATGGTTGCCACTACCCAGTATCCTCAAAATAATTGTCAGCACACACCATCAGGCTGCTCCATAAAAAACATACAGGATGGTCCAAAGCATTACACAATAGTTAATTCTTAAGGAAACAACAGAAATAATGTTCCCACTGCAAATCCCATTACATTTGAAAATATTAGTATTAGCTGTTAGATTTACATCTTTGGAGAGATGGGGGGGGGGAACAGGGATAATTGTAATGAGAAAGGTGTGTTGATTGCTGATTGTCTCACTTCTGTGTTGCAAATCAGTCTGTGTGATATACTATCTGAAGAAATGGGTTGCGCCCACAAAAGCTTGTGATATTATCTATATGTTTTGTTAGTCTCTAAGGTGCTACAGGGCCACTTGTTTTTTAAGTTTATCAAAGGGACAGTTACTGATCCCATCCATATCTGACAATGACATATTTTACTGCATGCCAGCCTTTGTTCTAGGTGCAAGAGGAAAACCCCATGTTACATCAAGTTTTGGATAACACCAGTCACTTGCCAGTTGTGTTACATTTTTCTTAATCATTTGATTAATCATTTCAGCCACTGTTCATGCGGATGGCAGTTTCAAGAATCAGAATTTCTGGTCCAGCGTTGTGTCAAAAAAACCAAAGTTTTAAAGCTTGACCGAGCATTGACATAACACTACCGCTGAAGCCTTCACTCGGGAGACTACTGACTGGAGGAGCTAAACAAACATTTTTGGAAATAGTTTTAAAGTTGTCAATAAACCACACTGTAAATACAAAATAGATGCATCTTCATTAATCATGTCTTTTTAAAATTTTTAATATTACAAAAAAAGAGCAAAATAGATTTCTCATTTACAATTTTGTCTGCTGCCAGCAGCCATAGAAAAAGTGACTCAATGGAAAGTACAAAGATATAAGGCTAACTTTGGGCCTAAGAGTTCCCCAAGTTATAATTAAATGCACTGATGGAAAATCTTCGGTGAGAGAAAATGAAATTGTAGCGTCAGTTTCATTGACTGAATTTTCAGAAAAAAACTGGTAGGTCTGGTGAAAAAATATTGTTAATTGCACTTTTCAATGGAAAACTGGCTTTTCAACCTTTTTTTGAACAAAAAGTGTATTTCATCCCAAAAATGAAATGTCTCTATTTGGAAATGCTGCCATTGTGCTTCATGAAAGTTGTACTTCAATTGTCTCATCTCTCTATTTTCCCCTGTGGCAGTACATCCAAACTTCCATCTCCCATGGGATATAGACAAGACCATGGGACTCCCATGATAAAGTGCTTAACACTCCAAGAGGAGAGAGGATGTTGCATCATGGGAGAAGTAGTCAGTCCAAGGAACCTGGCCTTTAGAGGAGAATGAAAATATAAGGCACCCAAACTACAACTCCCATGAGACAGTCCAGTGATATTTGGAAAAAGAATATTGCTGTCTTCAACTTTTTGCTGAAAAATCAACATTTTCCACAGAGAAAAACAATGTTTTCTGACCAATTGCATTGTGTTGTGATTTTGGATAGTCAGTTTATGGGGTTCAACTGGAGACACTCTAAAAAGGCTAAGTTTCAGAAGGTGGATGCTCAGGATTTCTGTTAATCAGCCCCCTTTATGTTGCTTTATGTTGGACACCTCCAAAAAACTAAGATGCCCATTGCGTTTTGAAAATTCAGGCTTACGAGATTGATCCCATTTACTAAAGTCCCACTGCCTTCAGTGATGTAGAATCACGCCTTATAGCTGTGATATAAGCCTAAGGCACTGTAGTATTCATTCTCTTCTTACTCTTAGTTGTACAAAATAACTTACACAGGACTAATCTTTAAAAAAATTCAGAAGATGAGACATAAAACAGATATTTCCTACAGAATGTGCTGTGGTTGGTATGAACAGTTCTTGTGCCATATATAAATGAATAGGAACTCTGTCCCTTCCTACTGTAGCTACTTAGACCTCTTCATGGATCATCATCTTGTAGGGGTGGAGAAACTCGTATGTTCCAATGACCCCCGAGAGCGACGCTGCCTGGAGTCATGTACTCCCTTAGGGTCACCCATGGCAGAATAGTCAAAGGCAAGGTTCCAGACAAAGTGTGATCCACAAAGTCCTCAACAGCAGAGCAGATGGAGGATAACTGCACAATGGAAGTGAAACTGTTGTGTAATGTTACAAAAGCTGTGCAGACAGATGAAGGCTGCAGCAGATAGACAGAGGATAGCTAATTGTCATGGTGTCCATGCCATTGGTTTCAAGCCCGCTATCTGTCAAAGACAGTGTGGTGACTGTGTCTACCAGTCTCCCCACTTTAAAAGAAGTCCCGCACAGGCATCTTCCAGTTTTTAGGAAAACAACACCTGCACAAGTCAAAAGTCTGGTGGTATTTGGCAGGTGACAACAGAAACAGGACTAACATTAGTGTTCTGGCAGAGATAAAGACCACTAGTATCGAGGTAATGATCATCCATCAACAACTTCGCTGGACTGGTCACATTGTTCGGATGCCAGACCATCACCTCCCAAAACAGGTCCTGTTTTCTCTGCTAAAGCATTATAAGGACCCACTAAAGGATAACTTAAAGAAGTGCAACAATGATGTAGACATTTGGGAGATATTTGTCCAGCATTGCTCAAAATGGAGAGATGTCCTACGCAATGGCTCCCTGCATTTTTAATTTGCCCGCTGACATGCTGAGGAGGAGAAGAGGCACAGGAGGAAGTGGAGACTGGCTTCTAGTCATGGTCAACAGCCTCCTGATGTACCTGGAAACATCTGTCCTCATTGTAACAGAATTTCTGGTTCAAGGATCGGCCTTATCAGCCAGCTGAGGGTCCACAACTTCCATGGAAGATGATCATATTCAGCAATGAGTGATCGCCCCTAGCTGCTTAGAAACTCATACACAATCACTATTTCAAATTAAAATCTAATAGTATTTTCAAAATATATTTATTGCATTAGCTTGGTAACAATTTGTGGAAATTACAAATTTTATCTCAATTTGCTGGACAAATGGGAAGCTTCCTTTATGAAAATAGGAGATATTAAAGTATTGTGTTTATGAGCTTCAAGATTTTAAAGGCTGGAAGGAGGATCATGTAATCTCGCTAATCTCCTTGAAACATTCGTTGCTGCTGAAAACAGCCAACTCTGGTCTACACTAGGGCATTATTTCAAAATAACCCCCATTTCATCAAATTTATAGGCGGAATGTCCACACTACCATGCCCATTATTTCGAAATAACAGGCTGCTAATTTCAAAATCTGTACTCCTGTTTTCCTTAGGGAATAACGCTAATTTCAAAATCATTATTTCGAAATAGTGTTAGTGTGGGTGCTCCGGTGCCACTATTTCAAAGTAACTACTCCCCAGAGTAATTTGAACTAATTACTCCCCAGTGCTTCCTGGGGCTCTAAGTCAAGGTAGCATGTCAACATTAACGGAGCCTGGCTTGGGAGCTTCCCCATAGTGGGGACATGCTATTTTGATTTTGTAAAATCAGAAGTTATTAAGTGAAATTTAGTTATTTTGAAATAATTTCCTAGTGTAGACATGCCCCCAATTTATTTTCACAGAATTAAAAAAGACTCCACAGTACTGAAATCCTTTGTCACATTGGACAGCATTTCTTAGGGTACACCACCAGCTATACCTTTGGGAAAGCGTCTGTTTCCAGTCAGTAAAGTCTCTAAAAGTTTCAGCTGATGAGCACAATAACACTGTCCACTATTCCTACCATTCTTCTCGTTGATCCCTCTATCCCATTTATTTCCACTACAAAGCTATGCAACAAATAGGACAAAACTTCCTATAACATACAATACAAACCCACAAAGCACATGAGTGTTAGGCAAACAGACCCACCACAAGTATACACAATAGCATTGGAATTTTCTGTATTTTAAAACAGAGGCACTGTCAATAATCATTCTGAACTCACCCCCCAGGAGAGAATGTAGGACTGCAATAAATAGAGCTCTCGCTATGCCTCCTTTAGAAAGGCAGTGTCAGGATCCTTAAATACCCCAAGGATTAAGGAGAATAAATCTACAGGGCCAGATTCTGTTGGTGTTAAAGTTAACTCCCATCTACTTCAGTAAGAGCAAGAACAGGCCTTCAATAGTAGTTTAGACATACACATTCCCAAAGAACATTGCCACCTCCACTTTGACCCACCAAAACTCAAAAATAAAAGGATTTCCTATTTTGACACATGCCTCTATTTATTCTAAGCAGAAAATTGTCTGGAAGCCAAAGAAACACATGCACACCAACAGTATTTCCAGGTGGACCAGAAAAGATATACCCCTTCAGTTCTGTCTGTATGCATACTTCTTCAATTTTAACTTGAAGTTTCAAGCTGAACTCCGAAGAGAGGGTGAGAAGAAATATGACCAAACTTTCAGTCTTTAGCAATCCAGTTCAACTGAGGGAGAATGGCTTTGTTATTGTGCATTTAGTGTTCAGAAAAGTTAGCATAGAATACTGACTTCAAACTACTATATGATTTTCCACACAGGTCTAAAAATGCACTTCAATCCAGACATATCTCTCTTCCAGTCTCTGCCATCTTCACTTGAATAGACTATCAGATATGGTACACTTGGTTTGCTTAGGTGGACAAAGGAAAGCAAGGGTGAGATCAGCAGGTTCTTTTTTACTTTATAAATCGGACATTCTTAGAAGTGGAAAAAAACCAAGAGGCTAACCATTCAGATAGCTACTGTGTTCTTGAATGCTTAGCAAACACTGGAATTGTGCAATACCTCATTTTGCATACCTCAATAGCTGGTAGTCTGCATCTTACATATTTGAGTTCTGAAGGTATTTTTTTCAATTAACATTGTACATTATTTCAATCATCAGTTTAAATCTGTTTCTTGACCAAATATAAAGGATGAGAAAAAACACCCAATTCCATTTTAAAATGTTAAACTAGTCAAATTTGCAGTGAAAACATTTCTTTGATGTAACATTAAAGTGCAATGCTAAGATCTTTCAGATTAACTAACATGAAAGTTTGGATTTTCTCATAAGCTTTTTAAGAAATTTAAAAGAAGAAACTTAAGCGTGCATAATGCTACAGGATTCAAAGAGATTGTTTTTTTCTAGATCAGTACTTATAAGTAATCCAAACTAGACATGCAGCATCTTGAAACTGCATCTGTAATTTGGTTTTTGTATAAAAATTCTACTTCATATTTATTATTTATTCTATATCTTCATTCTTACCAAAGAGTCTTTAACTGCTTTTTTGTTTCCTGCAAGAAACAGTAAAAGAATAAAAGCCATGGCACCTCAAAATGTTAAGTTAGGTCTTTATTTTAAAAGAATGCACATGCTTAATTTTACTCATCATTAGTAGTCCAGTAGACATCAATGGAGCTACTCACATGAATAAAGTTAGGAATGTGCATGGGTATTTGCACGTCTTTCAGGCATTTGCATTCATTTTTCAGACATTCATAGCTATAGCTACAGAAACTGTACAGAGGTTTAGCTACCATAGACCTAATACTGATTATGGACAAAATTATATTTTTGTTCCATGACCTCGGTTGGATCTCTGACCATGTCTTTTAGATCTGTTATGAAATATATAGACAATTCTCTTCTTACTATATACATGCTCCACAAAAGCCTGATGATTCAGACTTCAATTGGATGTAGGTGCCTACATGTTTACAAAAATCCACCTAGCACCCAGATTTTAAAGATATTTAGGAATTGCTCTGCTCAGTGACACAAAGATCCAAGTGACTTAGGAGCCAAAGTCACATTTTCAAATTGATTTAGGACCTTAGAAGCTCAAATCTCATTAAAGAAACAGGGAATCAGCTGTCTGCATAGACTAAGACAAAAAATTGTCAGACAGGTTGTTTATTCACAGAAAATGCAGTTTCAATTTATTTGAAACACCCCCCCCCCCATGAATTTGATACAAGTTGCTGAATAATTTCATCCAGAAATTGTTTTTCAGCCTAGATTAGCAAGATAGCAGCAACAAGTACTGTTCATCATTTAAGCCCATGGTTAGGGCCCTTAGTGGGAGACCCCAGGTCAACTAATTGTTTTATCCTCATCCCAGGTAAGAGCCCCTAAACACTTTGCTACATACTATTCTGAAGTGGGTCTCTCTCTATCTCTCTTGATGAAACTGTTCCTCTGTAAATAAATTACATCATAGTATTTGGGCCAGAGAGAGGAAGAATGACTCTATTGTCAGAATATGACTTGTCTAATCCCACTCCCCAACCCCCCAACACACACACATCTATCTGTGGTAAAGTTACTAACACAAGTGCTGCTACATTCCAAACTTCTTACCATTCCTCTAGACAATGTCACTTCACAAGTGCTACTCTGGTTGTATAAAAAATATATCTGAGAGTGATACCATATGACTATTTTCTCCCATAGCACCAAATATAACCTACCCTTTGTGCATCATGCATTAAATATACTTGTCATTTTATTCAAATTAGCACATCGTCATTCAGATCAGATCAATTTAAGCACTCCATCTGTCACTAAAAATTTAGGGGTCTATTTGAATCATGATATGTGGGGAGTTATGCATGCAAATTCCTGAACATCAAAATGACTTTATGCCCATAAGAATATTAAAATATTAAGAATTACAACCAAAGCAGCAAATCTCATGTCTCTAACTTTCTAACTCTCAGCCTGTTAGCTCAAAACGTCATTGTAGGAGGAAGGAAGATGCATTTAATGGGGCAAAAATAAAAAAGAAATTGGAAAAAAGGATGCTTTTACAACAGGAAACAATGTCTGTGATTCCCACTTGTAAAATTCACCACATAAATTACCTACTGAACAATACAGAAATAAGTGTACCAGCATCTAAATCTAGTCTGAGAGCTCAGACAATAAGGTGAGTCTCTGACAGCTAAAAACTGGGTCCATTTTTGCAATGGGCTTTTAAATAAACCTGAACGTACTGAAAGGATTAGGAGTTGACACCTAAATACCTTTAGAAATAAGGCTCTGAGACTTTGGAAAAATGAATAAAAACTACAAAGTATTCCACATACATAACATAAAAATAAATATATAAATAAATATTAGAGGAGGTTTTGGAACAAATTGATAAACTGACTAAACAGTAATAAGCCACCAGGACCAGATGGTATTCACCCAAGAGTTCTGAAGGAACTCAAATGTGAAATAATGGAGCTACTAACTGTGGTTTATAACCTGTTCTTTAATTATCTTTTGTACCAAATGACTGGAGGATAGCTAATGTGATGCCAATTTTTAAAAAGGTCTCTAGAGGTGATCCTGGCAATTACAGATCAGTAAATCTAACTTCATTACTGGTAAAGAACTATAGTAAAGAACAGAATTGTCAGAAACATAGATGAACATAATTTGTTGGGGAAAAGTCAACATGGTTTCTCCTAAAGGGAAATCATTTCTTATAATCTACTTTGAAGGGGTCAACAAGTATGTGGAAAAGGGGATCCAATGGATATAGTACCTACATTTCCAGAAAGCCTTTGACCATATCACTCACCAAAGGCTCTTAAACAAAGTAACCTGCCATGGGATAAGAGGGAAGGTCCTCTCATGACTTGATAATTGGTTAAAAGATAGGAAACAAAATAGGAATAAATGGTTAGTTTACAGAATGGAGAGAGATAACTAATGGTATCCCACAGGGGTCCTCACTGGAACCAATCCTATTTAACATATTCATAAATGATCTGGAGAAAGGAATAAACAGTGAGGTGGCAAAAATTGCAGATGACACAAAACTGCTCAAGATAGTTAAGTCTAAAGCAGACTGTGAAGAGCGTTACAAGGACCTCACAAAACTTGGTGACTGGGAAACAAAATGGCAGCTGAATTTTAATACTGATAAATGCAAAATGATACATATTGGAAAACCTAATCCCAACTATACCTATAAAATAAAGGGGAGTATATTAGCTTTTGCCATTCAAGAGAGAGAGATCTTGGAGTCATTGTGGATCTCTGAAAACATCCACTCAATGTGCAGCAGCCTTTAAAAAAGTGAACAGAATGTTAGGTATCATTTTAAAAGGATAGAGAATAAGATAAAGAATATCTTATTGACTTTATATAAATCCATGGTATGCACACATCTTGAATACTGCATGCATATATGGTCACCTCATCTCAAAAAAAGATATCTTGGTATTGGAAAAAGTTCAGAAAAGGGCAAGAAAAATGATTAGGCATATGGAATGGTTGACATATGATGAGAGATTAATAAAACAGGAGCTTTTCAGATTGGAAAAGAGATGATTAAGTGGGGATATAATAGCGATCTATAAAATCATGAGTGGTGTGCAGAAAGTATGTAAGGAAAAGTTATTTATTTGTTCCCATAACACAAGAACACAAATGAAATTAATAGCAGGTTTAAAACAAATAAATGGAAGTTTTTCTTCACACAGCGCAGAGTCAGCCTGTGGAACTCCTTGCCAGAGGATGTTGTGAAGACCAGGACTTTAACTGGGCTCAGAAAAGAGCTAGATTAATTCATGAAGGATAGGTCCATCAATGACTAATAGCCAGGATGGGCAGGAATGGTATCCCTAGACTCTTTTCGTCAGAAGCTGAGAATGGGCGACAAGAGGTAGATCACTTGGTGATTCCCTGTTCAGTTCATTCCCTTGGGGCACTTGGCATTGGCCACTGTCAGTAGACAGATTACTGGGCTAGATGTATGTTTGGTCCAATATGGCTGTTCTTACATAATATCTTAGAAGCTGGTTTTATATTTATCAACATGAGTGAATATGTTGTGCTAACTGCATTTACAGGAACCATATCATTTTTTAGTGAGCAATAAGATTCCTGTAACTGATCAGAAAGCAACCACACAACACTTATGCTTACCATGCAAAGGCATCTGTTTTCTAACTATATATTTATATATATATATATAATTTTCAACAGCACAACATCTGTACAGTGAATAAGAAACCTATTTAATTAAATACTTAAGGATATGTCTACACTTGCACCCTAGTTTGAATCACAGCTGATTCGAAAGTGAAAGCGCGTGCTGGAATGCGTTAGTTCGAACCAATCCCCTTGGTTCGAACTAACATTATTCCTCAGGAGTAATGAATTTTCAGCTGTGATTTGAACTAGCACGCCGGCGAGATCATGCTAATGAAGTGCGGGATATTTAAATCCCCGCTTCATTAGCAATTTCGAATGCCTGCATTTGCATCCCTAGTTCGAACTAGGGTGCAAGTGTAGACATACCCTAAGAGACCAATTATAAATATTTGAGACCTGAGCCTGCTTTCACTGATATCAATCTGGGGGTAAGCCAAAAAAAGTACCTGATTGTGCTGCTTTTGAAGTTGGTTATGTTGCATTGTGATATGGAATGACTGGAGAAAAACTGGCACCTTGCTGGATATCCTGTTTCCCTTTTAGTAGAAGTTCCCTGTAATGGAGGCACACTGAGGGTATGTCTACACTGCACGCTTATTTTGAAATAAGCTATTCCATAATAGTTATTCCAAAATAGCTTATTTCAAAAATTAGTCTCAAAATTAGTCCGAGGCAGACTTCCCTAATGCAGATGTGTTATCTTGATTTAGAGCCCCAGGAGGCACTGGGGAGGAATAACTTAGAATGGCCCTGGTGATGGGCTATTTTGAAATAGCAGCAGTGGAGCATCTACAGACACCTTATTTTGAAATAGCTATTTTGGAATAGGCGTTATTCCTTGTAGAATGAAGTTTACAGATTTTGGAATACGCGGTCCATTATTTTTAAATTATTTCGAAATAATAGAATGGCTGTGTAGATGCTTGCATTGTTATTTTGAAATATCGCTAGTTATCTCGAAATAATGGTGCAGCGTAGACACACCCTGAAAAACTGAAGTGTTTATGTCTGAAAAAACAGTGTGAATGCTGACTCATGACTTGAAGGGGAAGTCAGCATTCTGGGAAATAAAGTTTTGGAGTCAAGTTTTTGTCATACTGTGCCTATTTTTAATTGGTTACATTAAATAATACATTTTAGAGTTTTCCTTTAAATGATGGAGGTTTAAACTCGTTTAGCTCTAGGATTATGGGCATTTCCTCTCATAAAACAGGCTAAACTGACAGCCAGAGAGCTCAGGGCATACGCAGGAGTTTTGCTGTGAGTTCTGGGCTGTAAATGTTTAATGCTCATTTGGTTTGAAGGCAATATAGATGTTTAAGCAGTTATATGATTTCTATTTTTTTTAAATCTAATTTCAATTTAAAATAAAAACAATCTTACATACACACCACCCTATGTTCTTCAATGCACCTCTCACAGCAGCATTTTAAATAAATGTCCACTGCTGGTTAAGATTCATCATGTCATGTAAAGAGCATGGCATTGCTTCAGTTTCCTTAATAGCCTGAATATATTCTATACGTGTTCCAAACATCTAGTGATAGCCCTTGGAGCACACTTGCTGCATGCAGGAATTTTCTCTCTTTAGGTCAGACAGAAAAAAAGCCAGTGCTTCTTTTATTTTTCCTGTATTTGACACCTGTCAACAAAGCACTTTTGACTGCAGAAATCAGACAGCTGCTGTCCAGAACCATGTCTGATTTTCCAAATTTTAGCATAAGAGTCTGATGCCCTTTAAACTGAATTGTATCTTATTCCTGTAAAATCCTGCACAACTTTTATGAAGTTAAGTTTTATTGAATTATGTTCAGCCTTATAGAATTAGGTTAAAACCTTGGGAGGTACATTTTCCTGAAAATGCAATTGTTTGTGTGTTATTGTATGTAACTTTTCTAGGGCCTTTGTCAATGTAAATGTTAGGACTGTCAAAGGACTTTTGGGGACAATGCAAGTCAAGTGGATTTCCTAGGAGATATGTGGGGATGAGGAGGAGAACAAATGACCCACTTTGAATCCACCTTTTTTGAAACTGTGACCTGGGGAAGAAAACCTATTGTCTACTAATTAACTGCTTCCAGAAACTCCAGAACAAAAACCCGTGGGTGGACTAAACATTCTGGCTGCATCTAGACTGGCATGATTTTCCGCAAATGCTTTTAACGGAAAAGTTTTTCCGTTAGAAGTATTTGAGGAAAAGAGCGTCTAGATTGGCACAGATGCTTTTATGCAAAAGCACTTTTTGCGGAAAAGTGTCCGTGCCAGTCTAGACGCGCTTTTGCGCAAGAAAGCCCCGATCGCCATTTTAGCCATCGGGGCTTTTTTGCGCAAAACAAATCTCAGCTGTCTACACTGGCCCTTTTGCGCAACAGTTTTGCGCAAAAGGGACTTTTGCCTGAACGGGAGCGTCAAAGCTTTTCTGCAAAAAGCACTGATTTCATAGAACGTCAGTGCTTTTGTGGAAAATCAAGTGGCCAGTGTAGACAGCTGGCAAGTTTTTGCGCAAAAGCGGCTGATTTTGTGCAAAAACTGGCCAGTCTAGACACAGTCTCTGAGTTGTGTTTGTTCTGAACTAAAGCCATGATAAACTTGTGACCACAAAGGAATCCCATGGTTGGGGTGTTGAAGGACTGCTCCTGCCAGAGTCCATGTTAAGGCTGAAAAATTCTTTCGTCAGCTTATTAGCACGCATGTAGGGCCTTTTATTGTTTTTAATGTGCCTTCTCTGTACTGCTTTTTACCTTAAAATAGTCTTGCATAGAAAGAACTGGGATCACTTAAATCTGCTGACAATCACTTTGTTATTGGGTTCTCAAGAGAAAGCAAGCACTGTACTTGGGCAGCCCACCTCTGCTGGGAATAAGTGTAGGGAAGGAACTTTGCAGCCTGGAAATATTTCATACTGAAGAGGGACCCAGAGGTCTCTACCCAAGATAGACAATGGCTAGCACACTGAAGCCTGAGAGTAGTTACCCTTGCTGGGTAGTCAGACCACCGGTTTCATATGTGTGAAAGCCCACAGTGTCAACTGGAATGCATGGAAGTTGGACAAGGGAGAAAGAATTAGTGCTACAGCAACAACATCCATAGTGCACTGGCATAAACATTTCCAAAAATCATTGATGGGATACAAGAGTAGTTCATCAGCTTTTGTCCTTTGTGCTTATGTCTCTTTATGACTGAGGAGTCAGTAGTATGCATTTGTGTAACTCAGGGCTACTCAATACGCGGCCCGTGGGACACATGCAGCCCATGGCCTTTTTGTTTGTGGCCCACAGTGGGAGCCAAAACAAAAAAGTAGTCAATATAATGGTCTTCTGTTGATATGCATTTTAGTAGTTAAATTCCTGCACTGTCATAGTTCATTAAAAGTGCTGTCATATGGGTGAAAATCGGGTAACTATTGCAATTTATTAATATCAGCAGAACTGACTTAAATGGGGCCTATGTGTTGTGTAGTCTTGCTTAATCTTTGTATTCATGCCTGTCAGTGTGAAAGAAGCTATTTGCATATATTTGCATGTATAAGCAACCACACTTAAGTTGAGGCCCTGGCATGTGCTGTGAGTATCATTATGGTCCCCAGGGTTTCCAAAGTTTAGTAGCCCTGGTGTAACTCATTTTCCATGTCATAACCATAATCTTTCAGGCACACATCTCAGTAAGTACAGGAGTAAAAGCAAAGGACCAAATCCTTTATTCTCGTTTATAGAATAAAACTCCCCAAAGCGATAGAAATTGGTCCATAGGTTTTAATTGCTTTGTGTGAAAAATTGTAAGATGTATTGGTTATGACTTTGGAAATGTGGCAAGCAATTTTATATAAATAAATAATACATCTCATCATATACACATAATCTACTATATATTTGAGATAGTTTGTGTGTCTGTCTGTCCGTTTTTTTTCAAGAACACGTCCTAAATGGTAAGAGTTAGGACCACAAAATTTAACATAGTTTCCTCTTATAACTTAAAACCTTTTTTGTTAGTTTCTAAGGTGCTGCAAGACTATTCACTGTTTGTTTAGGTTTCTCCAGCAAGGTCAGGGTTTGGTTGTGCCAGGAAATGAGATGTGCCTGGAGTGGGATTGCTCCTCATAAAATCATACAGAAAAGAGACACAATGACCAGGCAGGTGAAAGGGGCTGGCTGGGGAATCGACACCGCTCCCCCCTGCCCCTGGCCCAGTCTGGGACTGCCCTAGCCCAGAGGCTCCCAGCCCCCAGATGCCCTTTAGGGAGGAAAGAGGGCGCTGAAGCTCCCCACCCCTGAATTGTTCCGGAACATTGCTAGCTGTTCCCCTTCATCAGGGAGACATGCACCCCTCCTTGGGCTGTGCCCACTGCAGCTGCCATGGAGAGACACTTCTTTTCTGGCCCCAGGCTGCTGCGGTGAGTGAGAGAGGGCTGGGGTTGTCCTCTCTCCCTGGGCAGCCTGCATCCTGAACTCCTCATCCCCAGCCCCTCTTCAGAGCAATGAAGAAAACAAAATTAATTGAATTATGGACCCAAGCAATGCCGGGTAAATCTTCTGGTAGAATATCTATTAGAATTGACTTGGTAAACAGCAGACACAAAAGTTCTAGTCCTCATGTTAAATATCAATATATAATATTTTAAGAGGCACAAATAATACATTCTCAGTTGAGCAACCAGAATTGGGTCATTGTTTATACTATCTACAGGTAAGTTTGGAATTCAATCATCTGATTTCAAAATTGTGAAGACCTTGTTTCTTGGTACACAAAGGGAAAATTATTATTTCTAGCTACAGTAGCACGAAGAATTACATTTTTGGCATTTAAGGAAGACAGAGAAAAGGATTTTGGAAGAGGGATGAAAGCTAACCAAGCACATCAAAGACTGCATTACCTATGATTAAAAGAATCTTTAAAGCTAGCAGACAAATGTGACTGGTTAGGGTAATCAGAGATCAAACTTTTCTTACACCTGAACTTTCATACAGACTTTTCCACAGTGCAGCAGTGTCATTTTAAAGTCTCATGTTTCAAACCCTGAGCTCTGTCCTGTAAAAGCCTAGAAATGGTATAATGAAAGTCTTGCACAAGAATAAAGGTGGTATATTTTACAGCCTTTACAAAATCCTTGTGCTATGCACTCGATCATGAAAAATCTAGAGAATATTTAAATGCTACTTGACATATACCAGCAGTGGGATGAAAGCTGTCAGCTCAGTCAGGAATCCAGATAGCACATCTGCAATGGGCATTAATAAAATACAATACAATAAAAATATAACACCATTGTTACATAGTTCTTAAGCTGTGGGCATGCTGTGACACCTCACTGTACCCAATAATATGATCACTTAACTCTTATCTTGTTCTCCCCACATCTACTTACTATTTTTTTTTATTTCTCTTTCATCATACATTTGGACTGAAAGCTCTGACAGACTATTTTTTTAAATATGTGTGTATGGTGTCTAACACAATGGGATCCTAGTTTATAATAGGGCACATTGGTTTTATTTCAATGGAAATATTATTTACAGTTTTAGGTCTTAATACTGAAACATATATGCTAATGCTTAATGTAGGAGTAAGCACTTTGGTAGTGCTTACCGTGCTTAAAAGCAAGCAACTGTTTAAATCTTTTCAGGATTGGAGCCGCAGTTCTGTTTCTTTAATCTGAAGATGCTGGCTGGCAATGACTTACCTTTCAGTGCTGGGGAAAGATTAGACTAGAATGATTTTGTATTTAATAGACTTGGTCAGGATACTAATTAGGAGCTGAGTCATCCTAGAGCAGAGAAGAAGTCTATCGCCTGATTTATGAACAAAAGAATTGGGAAAATATTAAATATTCCCAAAATATGTTTAAACCAGTGAGGGTTTCAAAAACTGTGTATGAGATATTCCTTGGTGTATTAGATAGTCAGATTCAGTATGTTGGATGTGTGACTGGTCATCTGAGGCTATGTCCACCCTGGCAGAAGTAAAATGGTGGCAAGAACAGCGCTGTTCACAGAGCACAGCCGTGAAACGAATGTTATGGTGTCACACTGTCAGTTCAAGAGCAGTGCCATGCAGCACGTGCAGTGGCATTTGGAGTGGTGCACTCTGGGCAGCTACCCCACAGAGCACATCTTCCTCTTCTGCCACTGAGGTTTCTGGGAAGGCCAAGGCGAGGGGGCGGTACGGGGCATCCTGTGTCCTGTCCCAATGTCTCATAGTGCATTGCTTCATATCCCAGTGTCCCCGGTTCTTCCATCCGTATTTGGCACCATATTTCAATGTCTTTTGTGCTGCACGCTTTTCTGCCTCTGTGGAAATGGATCCTAAGCTGTTGAAGAACATACTGATAGCTTTCACTAACTCATTTTGAATGACAGTCAAGTTATTCCTGAAGCTACAGAATGACGAGGAGTCAGGCACTGATCTTGTGATGCATAGCAGCTATGACTCGAGATTTTTTGTGGCAGTCACAGAGGTACTGACCGCAGTGGACCGCCACTTTGGAGCTCACAGAACAAGGACTGAGTGGTGGTATCACACCATCATGTAAGTCTGGGATGATGAGCAGTGGCTGCAGAACTTTCAGATGAGGAAAGACACTTTCATGGGACTTTGATGAGCTCTCCCCCACCCAGTGACACAAGGGTATGAGAATGAAAGTTGCCCTGTCGATGGAGAAGCATGTGGAAGCTGGCTACTCCAGACAGCTACCAATCAGTCGCCAATCAGTTTGGAGTGGGAAAGTTGGCCTTTGGACATGTGCTGATGGAAGGGTGGTCTGAAAGACTGTGACTCTGGCAACATCTATGCAAGTGTTGTTTGCTTTACACAGATGGGCTTCCCTAACTGCAGAGGGGTGATAGATGGTGCCCATATTCTAATTCCGGCACCAGACCACAGAATACATTAACCACAGTGGATATCTCTCCATGTTTTGCTGATGTTTGTAGATTATTGTGGACATTTCTGAGACATTAACACAAGCTTATGTGGAAAGGTGCATGACGCACACACTTTTAGAACTCTGTCCTGCTGAAGAAGCTGCAAGGGGGGACTTTCTTCCCAGAACAGAAGATCATTGTAGGGGATATTGAAATGTCCATTGTGATCCTGGGAGACCCTGCCTACCCCTTAATGCAATGACTGATCAGCATTAACAGCCTGATCAGGTGCAAACAATTGTGGAGTGTGGTTTTGGTCCTGTAAAGGCTCACTGGTGATCTTTGTATGAGAATCTGGGCCTCGCCCATGATAATATCCCCATGGTTATAGCTGTGTGCTGTACCCATCATAATTCTTGTGAAGGAAGGGGTGCACACTTCACTCAGGGCTGGACGACTGGGGCACAGTGTTGGAGGCTGAGTTTGAACATCCTGAGACCAGGGCTATAGGGGTATGTCTAGACTACATGCCTTTGTCGCCAGAGGCATGTAAATTAGACTACCCGACATAGTCAATGAAGCCAGGATTTAAATATCCCCGGCTTCATTAAAATAAAAATGGCCGCTGAGCTGTGATGGCTCAGCTGATCGTTGGCACAGTGCGGCAGTCAAGACACAGATCGGTCGACAGGGAACGCCTTTGTCGACCACTCCCTTATGCCTCGTGAAACGAGGTTTACAGATTTGTCCAGGTTTCATATCGTCGGCCTGATGTCTGATGTGCTGTGCAATGGGGGTTACAGTTCATCAGAGCTAATCTGCATGGGGAAGGGGGCAGAGTGCACTGGGTGCTTGTGGGAATCTGCAGGAAGGGGGCAGGTGTGGAGTGCAAGTGGATCCTGGCCAGACACAGGATGGTGGCTAAACTGTATTGCAGGTGGGGGAGGGGGTGTATTGAAAACAGGTTTGGGACACCAGCCGAAGGAGTGAGGGCAGTCATATAACTGCTCTATCGGAAGTTCTAGTAGAGCCTCAAGTGTGTCCACTTCGTGATCCATGATGTTTAAGAACAGCTCAGTGTTCTCCTTCCTTTCCTTCCTCTCATGGCCCCTCCATTCCTTTAATTCTTTCTTTTCAGCAGCAATTTGAATCATGATGTCATGCAAAAAGTCCTCTCAACTTTTATGAAACTATTTCATTACCCTGCACAGCCTCTCAGCTGGTGATAGCAAGATAGGCTGGCATCACAAGATTAAATCTACAAAGTCAAATGGCAACATGTTACAGAGGAAAGATTGTTAATACTAGACAAAGCACTATCACAACCTATTTTAAACACAAGCATTGTTCACATACCTATTGCTGAGTAGCTGCCCCAGGATGAGTGTACTTAAGACAAAAGACCCCCCACAGTGGTAAGTTAACCACTGGGGCAGAAGTCATTGGTGCATTAGGACACCAGGGCAGGGGAATTCATTGGTGCAGAGCCATACTGTACTTTGGGCACATGTATCTTGGGGCAAACACTGCAGCAGGGCTCTCTCATTAGTAATGGCTATTCGTTTTCCATAGGCTGTGTTCATCCTGCCAGAGGATGTTGTGAATATAAGGACTTTTAACAGCTCTAAAAAGAGCTAGATAAATTCATGGAGGATAGCTCCACCAATGGCTATTAGCCAAGATGGCCAGGAATGGTGTCTCTAGCCTCTGTTGTCAGAAGCTGAGAATGGGCGATGGGATGGATTACTTCATGATTACCTCTTCTGTTAATTTCCCCTGGGGCACCTGGCATTGGGAAGTAAGGACACTGGGCCTTTGGTCTGACCCAGTATGACAACTCTTCTGTTCTTCTGTAAGACATCTCACTGCTTAGGTTGAGCAGGGAAGCAAGGGAGAGTCTTTTAAATTGATGGTGGGTTCCGCCTGGGCCCATACATGGTTTGCCCTTGTGCAACAATGATTCCCCCCACCTGCTTATGGCACAGTGGTGAGGGAATATTATCCTTAATGGGACCGTGAACACAGCAGCCCTGACAAGAAACCTGTGGCGGCATATTGCCCAGCAGCTGCATAATACTTTCAATGAGATCTATGAGGCTGATTCCCATGAAGTGAAAGATGCCATCAATTGCCTGTTCTATCCTCAGTTGGTAGCAACACCACTCAAACGTAAGTAAGCCTGCAACCTTCTGCAACCTTCCCACTCCCAGCAACTTGCTTCAGTGCTTACAGAAATCAAAGCCACTTACCAGGCACCCCTTCTGCAGTTTGTGCTTCCTCAACCTCTAACTGCTGTGCCTGTCTTGCCTCCTCTAGTGTAGAAAAGGCTCCTGATTGCATGCATCATCACCAAGTTACCAAGTCATCCTCTGGGTCTGGGTCCCACTCTACCTCCGCACCCTTGTCTACAATTTCCTCCTCCTGGCTTGGTCCACTCTGGGAAGGTCCCTGAGGTCCTGACCTATCCACGGGGGTATTTGGAATGGAAGTGGAGTCACTCCCAAGTATCTCATACAGCTTTGTAGAAACATCAGGTGGTGGGCCCAGCATTGCAGCAGTGGTAGGTGTTCCAAGGTCCTTAACTTTGACCCTGAACTGCAGTGCATCCCAGTCACGGCCCCTTTCAGTCATGCAACTTCAATATCTGCCTATAGGTATCATAATACCCGGTGTGCAGCTGGGACTGGACAGACACCTCTCCCCAAATACTGATGAGGTCCAGCACCTCAGTATGGCTCCAAGCAGGGGATAGCCTGGTGTGTGGCACAGACATGGACACTCGGAAAGATGCACTAAGAGCACTCCACGTGTCATGAAGCAGACAAGAAGGGGACTTTCAAGGAAGGTAAAGGGCGGATCTAAGGGAAACCAGAGCAATAGAATTTGAAGACATAACCAGAGAGGTGAGAACAGGCGTTGTAGGATGGGAACCAGAGGCCAGTCATGCAGCAAACAATTGAAAGTGTCCACACCGGCACCCTAGTGCTGTAGCCACTGCACAGCAAGCGCTATGCCTCTCGTTGAGGTGATTTACGTAGAGTGCAGCAACTGTGGAGTAAGAGCTCTGTAAGTGTCTTGTCAGTGTGGACACCTCAGGAGTTACAGTACTGAGAGCTGATTTATTGCACTCTATCTTGCCAATGTAGACCTGGCCTGAGCCACATGTAATGGCTTCTCTTTCTTGAATGGATGTTCTACCCTTTTGAACAGAAGCAGCAGCTATGGCAAAATCAATGGGAAGCTAGATCTCTTGGGGAAAAGTGTGGAGCAGTTTAAGGAGAACAACATAAAATAAATAAGGCCTAGCAGAGTTTAGAACATTCAAAATCTTTTCCTGTACTCGTCAGCCCAGGAATGAGCACTATATATACCTGCAGGCATGGACATGAGATTGTAAAATAATTGGGTGCCTTCCTAAAGCAAGCAGACCAATAGGGCCAAATTCCCCATTGGTATAAATTGACAACCCTCAATTGAATTAAAAAAAATGTGACTAACCAGCTATATTTATTGGTTGTGCAGCAGAGTTTACTCTCAATTTTCTCTGAGCACATTAACATCAAGTATTTGTGCAATATCAATCCTTGTCTAGTTCATTACTTATCTGCATACCTGAGCTCTGGCCAGGATATTTTGTGAACCTGCTGTGTGTTCTGTTATCCCATCAACAGCAATAAATATAGATGTCATATATGGACAGAATTCACTCATTTCCACTTCTTGCTGCATTGCCATTCACCAACCATTCTCGATAACCACTAATGATGTATATGTATAAAGGAAGCATTTCCATTACCTCTGTTAAACTTGTGTTTAACTATAGCTTGGAGTCAAAAGAGTGGTAGGAGTGATGATAAGGGTAATTCATACGGCTGAGTTAGGTGGTAGTTCCAATAGCAGTTGAGCAAGAGGAATATTTAAATACAACTCTAAAGATATTAGCCAATTTATGAAGGCTAAATTCTTCCTGAAGCAATTGTTTCATCAAGGGAAGTAAAATGTTACAATGCTCATCACCTGTCACTCCTTGATGTAAATCCAGCATGCAGAGATTACACTTTTAGAGATTATTTTCATTAATTTCCACTTCAATGTATTATAGTATTATTTTTGACAAGTAGTCCCATCAAAGCTTTGGAGCTCTCTCTTTTGGAGTGTAACCCTACGGTATTTTCCACAAGATTTTTAAACAGTTCCTTCCTTCAGTCAATTCTGTTTTCTTTTTTTCCCCAGTGGGGATTATGAGAATCAGATTTAGCTTTGAGAGTCTTCATAGCAGAAGACATATCACCCAAGTGAAATCTAGCAATGCAGAATACAAACTCAGTAATACTACTGATAAGGATGTGGTGTTTTATAAGTGAGCTACAAATTGAATATGAGTCAACAATGTAATCAGTTGCTAAAGATGCTAATATTTTGGGGAGCGTTAACAGGAGAGTCAAATAAAAAACACAGAAAGTAACTATCCAGCTCTACTTCAAAACGGTAAGTCTTCAGTGGAACTACTATGTGCAATTCTGAGAGCCACACTTAAGGAACAAGGTAATGAAATTAGAAAGAATTCAGAAGAGAGTTTAGAAAAATAAGGTTTAGAAAACCTGACCTATGGGGAAAGATTTAAAATAATGGACATCTTTAAGTCTTGAGAAAAGAAGGAGGATAAATACAATAACAAATTTCAAATATGTCAAAGGCTGTTAAAAGAGGACTGTGAACTTGTTCTCCAGGTCCGCTGTACAAGAAGTAATAGTTTAATCTGCAGCAATGGAGATTTAGGTTAGAGATTAGGAAAAACTTTGTAACTATAAGGGTAGTTGAAGCTCTGAAATAGGTTTCCATGGATGGCTGGGGGAAACCCATCATTGGAGGTTTTTCTGAACAGGCGAGAAAAAAACCTTATTTTAATAGTTTAGATTGAATTGTTCCTGCTTCAACACAGGAGGCTGGAGTAAGTGACCACTTATGGCCCCTTCCAGACCCATATTTCTATGATTCTAAATATGCAGGCAGAGCCATGTTAGCCATGATTTAATTCCATTGTATTATTGGTTTCCCCAAACCCCAATTGGAACTTCTCTCTCCTTCCCCCCAGCTTTACTCTTTTTTCATACTGTCCCTGGGTTTTGCTTCTCTTTCTTGTCCTTTCAGGGGTGGGGGAGTTTCCAGTCATTCCTAGATGGAAGGTAGCCCCAGGAAGGTTTGAATGAAATGAGTGAAGGCAGTTTGGTAAATTCACTTGGAAACTGGGCCAAACAAATGAGACCCTCCTTAGCCATTACTGTTGACTCTGCAGAGTGGGCCAAAATAAGAGCAAGAAGAATTTGCTTGTCAAAACACTATCTCAAAGTAGTTTTTACTTTCAAGTAATCAGAGCTGTGTTGATAGTTTATACAATAATCTGAGCATTTCAATAAAAGCATATTAATTAATATATTAATTAATATACCATTAATTATTGTGAGGTGGCATCAAACAAGAGCTTTATGATCAAAATGTTACCCCCTCTCCTTAGGATTATTTAAGCTGCTCTATGACTTCTGAGTAGTAAACCTTTTCTTGTATTTCCTCATCCACAATCAAGTTAATCTTCCTTCCAGCCAAAAATGATGGAGCCAGCTCCCTTTATATCTATTGCTCCAGATTAATCTGAAAGGATCACAAAGCATTACTAAAGAACACTTCCCGAGCCCTCTCCCAGCTGTCCACAACATACTATCTTGGCAGAGATATCAGTTTCACCCAGCCTCAGAATGAGGGAGCTAAACTGAAATCCCTGAACTAAAACTTAAGAACTAAAAATTCAAAACTCAGCTCTGTCTGTGACAGGGCACTGAGCTACTTCAGGTTTACTAGTCCATCTTGTGAAATCATTATTTATCTGTATAAAGGCAATGATGCCACAACTTAATACATTATCTTGCATTTCAAATACTTATCTTTAACAGTTATTTTTCCTGATACTAATGAACAGAGCTGGAATTCATCTGGGAATGGATGTACTATCTCTTCTTGGGTCTGTGTATCCTCAATGACTATAGCTCACAAGGATTTTGTTTGATTTCTATAGTACCTTGGTTTGCCATTAAACAAACAAAAAACACAAGTTAAAGCTGCATTCCAGTTAGACATCAAAAAATTCAGTTACTAGATTATTGTAGACCACACAGATTTCTTATGAAGTTACTTCTGAAGAGTATGTCATACTAAATCCCCTAAAATATATTGACTTTGCCAGCTTTAGCCCACATGGTAGCCCTTCCATTTGGTAACCAAATTGTTTCATGTAGAGATTAACCCGGAGAACTTGTACTTGAAAGAGAATGCTGCAGGATTTAATTCATATTCTAGCCTCAGCATTCTATTGGGGCAGGCTAAGTAATCCATACTAATAACAAGGTGATGAAACCTACATCATGAATGTAAATGATGAAAGATGGCTGTGTTTAGGTACTTCAGAAGCAATAATAAATTTAAAGTATGTGATATGAACAAGTGTTATATTATCCTATATGCTCATAAAAATCTTGGGAAATGGATAAACTAGATGAATGGCTACATACATAACATTGGTTGCTCAATATACAGCTTCTAGGATACTATTTGAAATACAAGTATTATTGTTCTTTGGGTAAGAAGCACAAGTTTCTGATGATCAGCAAAGATAATGTTTAAACAATTATTAGTGGGCAATAACATTTACAGTTGGAAAATACATATTTATGATCCTTCTGAAGAAGCTGTAAAAGGGACTGTTTTGCCTTTTACACATACAGGCTATGTCTACATTGCAGGCATTTTGCACAGGAACTTTTTGTGGAAGAGCATGTCCACAGTACCATGTGCTTTTGCGTAAGAGATGTGCTTTTGCTCAAGAGAGCGTCCACACTGAATGGATGCTCTCACACAAGAAAGCTCTGATGGCCATTCTGCGAATGGCCATCAGAGCACCTGTGCTTTTTCCAGTGGTGGTTTCTTGCTCAAGAAACCCCTGTTGTCTGCCCTCACGCCTTTTTGTGCAAGAGCTCTTGCTCAAAAAGGCTTATTCCTCGTAGAAAAAGGAATAACTGTTGTGCAAAAAGCCCTGTCTTCTGATGATCTACTGTACTTTTTCTTGTGAAAAAACACGCTTGTAGTGTGGACACTCTGCGAGTTTTTGTGCAAAAATGGCTGTTTTTGTGCAAAAACTCTGCAGTGTAGACGTAGCCCTTAGATATGTTTGGTTTTACCAAGAAGCTTTTGAGTTTTTATTCAAATGGGCTTTAGATTAGCTCTTCGGGGCATGAAGTCATGTACTAGAAGGAAGTTGTTTGCGGATAGACAATTATATTTTATTTTCAGAAACTTAAAATGAAATATTTAAAATAGCAACAAAGGTATGTCTATAATGTTTAAAACTGTGCAAAACTTTAGGTAAGTTTTTTAATAGGATATTGTGATACAGGCTTTTAAAATACCTTCTAATTGTAGTTGATGAAATTTAAAAAAAATATTAAAATCTACCATTGAAAATGCAAAATTATGTTATCTAATTTCTGAATGTCAGAAACATGATATCTAATTTCTGAATGTCAGAAGCAGTTTCAGGATATTTACTATCCCCAGCCAAAGCTCTGTTTGGTGGCTTGTGAGTTTTTATGCAAGCTTGCTTTAGACTAGCTCTTCTGGACATGAAGTCATGTATCAGAAGGGAACTATTTGGGGCAGATAATTTTATTATATTTTCAGAAACTGAAAATGAAATTTTAAAATAGTGTCACGGGTATGTCTACACTATGATGCAATTAGGCTCCAAGCAGTGACTTATGAGGGTGTTTAGCTTTACACTGGTGAGTTGTCCCACTAAAGTTCAAGGGTCTGCTCCTATTGAATAAAGTTAATCATATCAGTCCTTTAAGTCTGGGGCCTTAAGAACAAAAACAAAACTGTCCTAAGATTATATGACAATGGAATTAAGAGTGTTAAAGTTTTTGATTCACCAGGCCCTTTCTTTCATTGGGTTTCAAATTCTCTTTTGCCCATCCAGCACCTTTTTTTTTTGTTTACAAAAAAAAAAGTTTTAGCTACTGATATTCTCTGCATTTGTCTAAAGATTTAAAAAAATATATACTAAAGAAGATATCCTAGTCAGTTGTTTTCATATAATGATAGAACACTAGACGTAGAACGTACCTCATGAGGTCATCGAGTCCAGTCCCCTGCCCTCATGGCAGGACCCAGTACCATAGACCATCCCTGATAGATGTCTATCTAACCTGCTCTTAAATATCTCCAGAGATGGAGATTCCACTACCTCCGTAGGCAACTTATTCCAGTGTTTAACAACCCTGACAGGAAGTTTTTCGTAATGTCCAACCTAAACCTCCCTTGCTGCAGTTTAAAACTACTACACTGCTTCTTATCCTATCCTTAGCGGCTAAGGAGAACAATTTTCTCCCTCCTCCTTGTGTCACCCTTTTAGATACCTGAAAACTGCTGTCATGTCCCCTCTCAGTCTTCTCCTTTCCAGATTAAAGAATCCTAATTCTTTCAGTCCTTCCTTCATAGGTCATGTTCTCTAGACCTTTAATCATTCTTATTGCTCTTCTCTGGACCTTCTCCAATTTCTCCACATCTTTCTTGAAATGTGGTGCTCAGAACTGGACATAATACTCCGATTGAGGCCTAATCAGTGCAGAGCAGAGCGGAAGTGTGACTTCTCATGTCTTGCTCACAACATTCCTGTGAATGCATCCCAGAATTATGTTTCTTGTTTTTGCAACAGCGTCACACTGTTGACTCATATTTAGCTTGTGGTCCACTTTGTTCCCTAGATCCCTTTCTCCAGTACCCCTTCCTAGACCGTTGCTTCCCATTCTGTTTTAGGAGTCAATTTTCTGCATTAGTATCATGTCAGGACTTGAATGACCTCTTAATGCTTAGTCACTGTTGAAACAGAAGCTTTTGATTCTAGAGTCTGACAAATGCATGAATGTAGATTAAGGTCCAAAATCTCAGTGGTGCAAACTGTCCTTTGTCAGCACAAGTCAGACAGTTAGACCTAATGGTGAGAATTTCAAAAGTTCTCAAGCTATTTGGGAGCCTAAGTGATTTTCAAAAGAGTCTTAAATACCTAGGAGCCCAAGTCTCACTGTCTTTAATAAGATTTTATCTCCTAAGTGCCCAAGGCTGAGATTTGTTAAAGGTAGTTCAGAGCTGTTGCACTCAGTGTTCCATTGTCTAAATAATTTAGGAGGTTATATCTTACTTTCAAAGGGGATTAAGGCACCTACGCGCCAAAATCCCATTTACAATACCTTTAAAAATCTGGGCCTAAGTTAATTTTGAAAACAAGATTTAAGGATCTATGTAACCAAAACACTTTTAAAAATATACCCACTATTTCAGTTCATGGAAAGGTCAGGAAAATGCATGTATATGTTTTACTGGTTGTAAAGATACCATTTGAAATTTTAATCCTAAATGACTAATCAAAGTATTTGAACAGAATTAAACAAAAATGGGAAGTGATCAGACTTTTCTAATAGAAAACAGGGACCTATTGTCCAGGACCTATTGTCAGGATAAACTGGGTACAATCATCTGAGGTTCTTTACAATATGGGTTTTAATTGGAGATGGGCCGGAACCAAAGCCTTGTATCCGAGCAATTCCAAAGTTTGAGAGAGTTCAGATCTAACCTAAACTTTATAGGCAAACACTATATATGCAATGTGTAGAGCCAAATTCCCAAACTTTGAGGGAACTCAGATCCACAGCTGAATGTTGTCACTTGGATCTATCTTTGGTTTTAACAAAATATTTGTAAATTATGTAATGTATTTTAAAAGTTCTGGCCACAAGGATCATGAATTCTATTATTTATAGTTCCCATAAATGTCATGACTTCCTGCTTAAAGTCTCCTCTGGGGGGTGGGAATGCAAAGAGGTTTGCTGATCCCTATTTGATCCCAAATCAACCTGTTATGGGAAAGTTAATCAACTTGTTATGGAATTTAATAAAAAAGATAACTTTTCTTTAGGTTTTTAGAATATAATGAACAATTTTATTGCTGCTATAGAATTTTCATGGAGGGTTTAAAACTACTACACAAAGAATCTCATTCTTTCACATTCTATATGCCGGTAGAGTAATTAATAAAGACCTCTATTATATATCTATGAAAAAGCAATTTATTTCAACCCTATTAAATTATTTCCTATAAAGGACAGTAATAATCTTGAAGAAAATGAGCTGCTTGAAACCTACCTTAGCTTTCACCCCTCCCCTCTGATGTATTCTTCCCATATTTTGGGTTGAATTTTATTTTCAATTCCTCAGGTTGAACTTGAATATTTAATTCAAAGTGAACCTCAGAGGATGGGAACCCATGTGAACTGAAACCAGAAAAAATGTTTGCCAAAAACCTGATTTTCACACAACTCTGAACAAGGGCAGGCAGGTTGTCCAATGGTCCATATAGTTGTCTTTACTTGAGCTGTCATCATTTGGCTGTCGGGAATAACAGTACAAACTGGATGAAACAGCTTTCTTTAAATAACTTCAGTTTAGACATTTCCTTTTCACTAGGTCAGACTAGCAAAGACTGTACCAATCCAGCTCTGCAGTTGAAAAACTACTACAAAAATGTTCAGAGATAGCAATTAAGGCAAACAACAAAAAGGAGAATTACCTAGGTCCATATAATATGAAGAAGTGAGGCAAAGAATGGCCTCAGAAAATAGAAATCAGAATTCCAGGAGTCAAATAGCATCTGTGAAATTACATTAGGTGCTACATACATGACAATATTGGAAACAACCAGCCAATAGGAGCTGAGAAAGTGGCCTGGGGGTTGGGGCAACGCAAGCCTCTTCCCCCTCCCAGAGCTGAGAGCCACAAGGAGGGAATAGCCTGCAGCTCTAAGTGATCTGGGCTGCAGCAGGCAGGGAGCCTAGTTTGCCTTGGGGTACTGTCCAGGAGAGGCTTAGGTAAGTGCCTCCTATCCAGAGTCTGCCTCTGGCACCCCTGCCTCTTTTGTACCCCAACTCCCTCCCCCAGGTCACCATCCAAACCCTCTGAACTCCCCTGCCCCAGGTCACAACTCCCTCCCAGGCTCTGTAACCCCTCCTACCCCCCTTCCCCAGGCCAGAATCTTCTCCTGCACCCACTCTCCCAAACCCTGCACCCCAATTCCCTGACCCAGGTTACAGCCCAAACCCTCTGCAGTCTGCACCTTGTTTTCCCCTTCTTCCAAGTCACACCCCCCTCCTTCACTCAGACTCCCTCTCAGACCTCACACCATCTCCTGAATCCCAGTCCCTTACGTCATGCACCCTTCTGCACCCAACCTCTATCCTAGATCCTGTACCCCCTCACAGAAAAGTGCGGCCCTTGACCACTTTCCAAAATCTTGGAGTGGCTCCCCACCAAAAATTATTGCCCATCCCTGGCGAATGGGCTTTGGAGGCCAGGGTGACTGAATTGGAGGAGCTAAGGGAAGCTGAGAAGTACGTAGATGAGGCTTTCTGGGACACTGTAGAACTGTCCCACCTCCAGTCAGATAACCCTTGTGCTGTTAGGGAGGATGAAAGACTCAGGGAAGGAGAACAGTCAACTGGACCAGAGGGAAATTATCCCATAGTTGGGACCCTCCTTCCAGAGGATGTTATGGTATCCTCTCATGCTGAAGATACATTTCCAGGGGAGGGAACTCCAGTCATTAGGAAAAAGCAGGTGTTAGTAATGGGGGATTCAATAGTTAGAAACATAGATATCTGGGTTTGTGGTGACTGGGAGAACCGTGTAGTGACTTGCCTTCCTGGTGCGAAGGTTGCGGATCTCTTGAGACATCTAGATAGACTTATGTGTAGTGCTGGGGAGGAGCCGGTGGTCATGGTACATGTAGGTACCAATGATGTAGGGAAGGGTAGGAGAGAGGTTCTGGAGGCCAAATTTAGGCTGCTAGGAAAGAGATTGAAATCCAGGACCTCAATGGTAGCGTTCTCTGAAATGCTTCCAGTTCTATGCGCAGGGTCGGCTAGGCAGGCAGAGCTTCGGAGTCTCAATGCATGGATGAGACGATGGTGTAGAGAGGAGGCGTTTAGATTTATCAAGAACTGGGGAAACTTTTGGGATGGGGGAACCTGTACAGAAAGGATGGGCTCCACCTAAACCAAAATGGAAGCAGACTGCTGGCATTTAACATTAAAAAGGTTGGAGAACGGTTTTTTAACTAAGGGATGGGTGCAGAGGAGCACATGGATCAGACAGAGACATCTCTTAGTGGATTTTATTTCAAAATTATTTCAAAATAACTGGCTTGCTGTGTAGACATGCACTCTGTTATTTCAAAATAAGCGTGAAGTGTAGACATAGCCTAAATGTGCTCTCTATGACATTATCAAAATCACTTATGAATATATTGACTAGACCAGGCCCCGGATAGATCTCTGTGGAAACCCACTATATGTGTCCAGCTCATCCAATAAAGTAACATTGAGTAACATTGAGTAAATCAGTGCCCCTCTACATTTAATTTCGTAGAGAGTGATAGGGTCAAGAGCAAATGCAAGGACTGGGTAAGAAGCCACGCTGGGGCCCAGGCCTCCACAGCTCTCCTCAATGTAATATAAAGAATGGTTTTTCATTCCTCTTGATTTGCAGTTATGGTTCACTGTCATCCAGAAATTAATATCTGTTACAGGCAGATCAAGAGAGATGCTTATCGGGGTGTCTTGGGCTTAATTGATATTTGCAAAGCTCTTTGAGTTCCTCAGATGAAAGATGCTACAGCAGGGCAAGGCATTATTATGAATTGTTATTAATTAATTTGCTATGGCACCCATTGTACTATACCTATGAATTGTTGAACCCATGCGTCAGCCATTGTTTTGCTGCGCTCGTTTCACAAGTGCTCTATACAAGCTGCATTGTAATGACTGAAAATAAAAGTGAGACAATAAAACAGAGGGTGAAGACATCTGCTAACAAGTTACCGTCAAGTCTGCAACCTGCATTTTACTGCTGCTCAGTAAAACTTGGTTGCCATAGCAACCACTACATCCTATTGTACCAAGTGCTTACTCAGGAATCAAGATGACTGTATCTTCAAAACACTAAGCTTTTTGCTTCTGTGTCTTGTAACACTATAAGGAAAACACGTCTCCTGGGATTCACTCACTTATCACCCTTTTTACCTTCTCTTCACAACCTCAGGCACTCCTGTTGCCGTGACCCTTGCATGGCCAAACAGGACTAGATGCAGCTCTTTCAACAGCCTTGCAGCACAACTCCAATTCTCAATCAGAGAATTTCCAAGAAGGCTAGAAGAGCGCCTTCTCCTCAGGACTGGGGATCAGAAGGCCTGGGCTCTCTCCCCATCATCGCCATTGACTGACTGTATGACCTAGAGTAAGCCACTTATCCTCATTGCCCATTTTGCAGACAAGGGCCATGATGCATATATGATAGAGCACTGCCTCTCAGCTAGAATGCCTCATTAATCTAGCTAACAGAGTTTTATGTAGCTAACTTGTTTGGGTTCTCACATTTTTTGTTCTCCCTTCCTATCTCCCCCACCTGCTCTCTTTTTATAATATAAGTGGGAATTTAAAAATATGACCAATCACATAATTTCCCCACACTCCTTCCATATTTTTCTATACCAAACATAAGCACTTCCAGAGAAGCATTCTTTCTCCCTATTCATCTGTATAGCACTGAGCCCATTTTGAGATAAACTGATATATATATATATATATATATAAACAAATCTGTTCTTATTACATAAAAGTTTCAGCAATTAATACTCTAATAACCATTTTCAACTAATCTCTGGTATCCCAGGAGAACATACATGGACTTTGTAACATATTTATTACTATCTGTCTGCTTTTTCACAAGTCAGAGGGCTAGATTCTCAGCTAGTGTAAATCAACTTAGCTCCAGTGAAGTCCCAATTTACACCCGCTGAGAATTTAATAAAGTTTATAAAGTATGCATATAATACCAAGCTGAGAGGGGTCACAAGTACTTTGAAGGATAGGGTCATAATTCAAAATGATCTGGGCAAACTGGAGAAATGGTCTGAGTTAAAGAGGATGAAGTTCAATTAAGACAAATGCAAACTACTCTACTGAGGGAGGAACAGTTTTACACATAAAACTGGGAAGTATCTAGGAAGTGATCTAGAGGTCATAGTGGACCACAAGCTAAATATAAGTCAATAGTGTGACACAGTTGCAAAAAAAAGCAAACACGATTCTGGGATGCATTAACAGGAGTGTTTTGAGCAAAAAATTAGAAGTAATTATTTCACTCTATTCTGTGCTGATTAGGCCTCAACTGGAGTATTGTATCCAGTGCTGGGCATCATATTTCAGGAGAGATGTGGAGAAACTGGAAGAGCAGAAAAGAGCAACAAAAATTATTAAAGGTCTAGAATGCATGACCTATGAGGGAAAACTGAAAGAATTGGGTTTGTTTAGTCTCAAAAAGAAAAGACAAAGAGGAGACATGGTAGCAGCTTTCAAATACCTAAAAGGGTATTACAAGGAAGAGGGAAAAAATTATTCTCCTTAACCTCTGGTGATAGGACAAGAAGCAATGGACTTACATTGCAGCAAGGGAGGTTTAGGTTGGACATTAGGAAAAACTTCCTAATTGTCAAAGTGGTTTAGCCCTAGAATAAATTGCTTAGGGAGGCTGTGGAATCTCCATCACTGGAGAAATTCAAGAGCAGGTAGGATAGACATCTATCGGGGATGATCTAGACAGTGCTCGGTCCTACCGTGAGGCCAGGGGACTGGATTTGATGTCCTCCTCTCAAGGTCCCTTCCAGTTCTAGTATTCTATTATTCCTTGAAACTATATATATGTTATTGCCAAGGGAATGGTTTTAATTGCAATCCACTGGGGGAGATAAAAAACTAAATTCCTTGGGGAAAAAATAGACTTTGTAATACATTTCAGATATTTCTTCCCTGTGCAGGAAAATCTTGAGAAATGTAGATCCCTAGAGGGAAAAATATACTCTTCATAGCCTCTCTCCTGCCACTCATTTCCTTCTATCAATTACTAGTGTGAACAATCACTCTCTTCAACAACACAGTTATCTAATAAAGATTAAATTTGGCTCTCTCAGACTGATATGTTTATGGTTTGCTTGTCTTATTTACACAGGAAACAAATGATCTTTTCTCGTTGCAAGGGCCACATCATGTTTTTTGACTCAGTCTTTATCAAGATTATACTTTTCTTGAGGACCAAGTGTTGTCTGAATTGGCACTGTAGGATTTGGCCCTCAGAGAGCATGTTCAATCTTAATTTTTAAATTACTGACATAAAAAAAGAAAGGGATTATAATTATGGTAATTAGGAACTATATTTTGAGGGGGAAAGGTAAGGAGTATTTTAAGCAATGAATAAGTGATTTTGAGTAATATTTTTCAATAGACAGTCTAGTGCTTTGATTAGTAATCAGACATTTTCACTTTTTATATATATCTCTGCTGATAATGAAAGCAACTAACTGGGTCAACTTTAAAAAGAGGTAGGGAAAAATGGGCCTACTGAGAAGTGAGATCATGCTGGGATTTTCAAAGAGACCTAAGAAGGCTAGTGTCCAATTCTTACTGACTCTGAATGGGAATTTGGTGCCTAATTCACTTGAGCCCCCGTGAACATCTCAGCCTAGTGGTCTGATACAACACCTCTTGATGTCAGTGGCAAATGTTTCATTGACGTCAGCAGGTGCTGAAACAGACCCTGAGATATTTCTCAGTTATACCACATGCGGATGTTTTATGACTTTTAATAATAGCAATCATTTACTGGTTTCTTAAATCTTTAACACAAAGTCCCAATAGATGTCACTAAATTAAATATACTACTGGACTACATTTTCCTATTTTAAAGGAAGTACTTTAAAGAGTAGTATTCAAAATATAGTTATGCTATCAATTCTGCTATATGCAAAATCTAGAAGATTTATCTGGCATTGCTCCAGTCCTTATCACAATTAATTTTTGTTTTTTGGAAAATAAAATGATGGGGCTGGAAATGAGGGGATCAGTATGCATGCTGCTCCAGGAATAGAGGAGTACCCTAGCCCTCTCTCACTGCAGCAGCTTGAAGCCAAGTGAAAAGCGCCACTACATGGCCAATGCAGCTGTGGTGGGCACAGCTGAAGGAGGGATGCATGTGCCCCAGCTGAGACATGTCCTGTGCTCCCCAGTCAGGGGCTATGTCCACATGACAGGGTTTTTATGGGATACCAGAAGTATCCCGGAAAAACTGCACCGTGTCCAGGGAATACATCTGCTCTCCCGCTTTTTTTTTTTTTTTTGCGGAAGAGCAGACGCGCTCTTTTGGAAGCCTGTCTTCCTCTTCCCATGAGGAAGAAGGGCTCTTCCAAAAGAGGAGGCTTTTCCCAGTGTAGACGGGCCAAATTTCAGAAAAGCCTCTTCCAAAAAAACTATCAGAAAAAGGTACGCAATTTGCAGAGTGCAATTTGCGTACCTTTTTCTGATAGATCATTGTAGTACAGACATAGCCAGAGTGAGGAATGCAGCAAACTATGCACTTTCCCCTGGGGGAACAGCCAGCAATGTTCCCATATAAATCGGGGGAGGGGCACTTTGGTCCCCCCACCCTCCCTAAAGGGCAAACAGGGAATGATAGGCTCGGGGCTAGGGCAGTCCTGGACAGGAGGGTGCCTTTCATCTGCCAGGTGATTCTGTCTCTTTTCTGTATGAGAAACAATCCCATTCCAAGCACATCCCATTTTCCTGGCACAACCAAACCTTTACCTTGCTTTAAGTGATAAGAGGAAGCTGCATACCAAATATGGTGGTCCTAGCTCTTACTGTTTAAGAGGAGTTCTTGAACAAACAAATGGACAGACACACTCATAAGCTCTCTCAAATATATAGTAGATGTATAATATTATTATACTAGCCAATTAGCCCATCATAAGATGGGATGTTCAGGTCTCTCCTCCACGTTGGTCTTTTCTCATGAGCCTCCGGTCTCTCGCTCCGTGTCTCTCTCTCTCTCTCTCTCTCTCTCTCTCTCTTTCTCTCTCTCCTCCTCCTACTGCCTCCCCCCCTCTCTCTCAGCTCTCCTCCTCCTCCTGCCTCTCTCTCTGTCTCTCTCTTTCTCTTCTCCTCCCCCTCCTGCCTTTCACTCGGGGGACCATGGAGCCCAGATGGCCATTTGGGCTCCGCACTCCCCGTGCTGCATAGGGAGCACAGAGCCCAAACAGTCGCTTGCACCACTTGCTCCCACGCAGCGGCCTGGCTGAGTGGCACAGAAGTCAGCCGAGCACCACGGCAGGAGGCGAAGGGGGGCGGGGCGGTGACGTTCACGGCCGTGGGTGGGGCCTGGAGCTGCTGTCATGCCGCACATCACCGCCCGCCCCCCTTCTCCTCCCACTGTGGTGTTTGGCTGACTTCTGCGCCACTCAGCAGGGCCGCCGCGGGGGAGCCCAAACGGCTGCTTGTTCCGCTTGCTCCCCCGCGGCAGCCCGGCTGAGCGGTGCAGAAGTCAGCCGAGCGCCACGGCGGGAGGCAAAGGGGAGTGGGACAGTGACATTCACGGCCAGGGGGCGGGGCCTGGAGCCGCTGTCACACTGCACATCACGCCCCAACCCCCTTCACCTCCCACCGTGGCGCTCAGCTGACTTCTGCGGCGCTCAGCTGATTTCTGCGCCACTCAGCTAGGCCGCCGCGAGGGAGCAAGCGGAGCAAGCGGCCGTTTGAGCTTCCCCGCGGTGGCCCGGCTGAGCGGCACAGAAGTCAGCCGAGCGCCACGGCAGGAGGTGAAGGGGGGGTGGGAAGGGGGGAAGGGCGGTGACGTACACGGCCAGGCCCTGCCCCCTGGCCGTGTACGGCACTGCCCCGCCCCCCTTCCCCTTCCGCCGTGGTACTCAGCTGACTTCTGCACCACTCAGCTGGGCTGCTGTGGGGGAGCAAGCAGCACAAGCGGCCGTTTGGGCCCCGCGCTTCCCATGCAGCACCCCTATGCTTCATGGGGACTGCAGCGCCCATACAGCAGCTTGCGCCGCTTGCTCCCTCGCGACGGCCCGGCTGAGCGGCGCAGAAGTCAGCCGAGCACTGCGGCGGGAGGCGAAGGACATGACTCAGGCAACAGCGCCGGCCAGAGGGAACAGCCAGCATTTCAGCGTTACAGAGTCACAGACGCTGGGCTACTATATATATGATGCCTTTGTCTTTTCAAAAGAGCTATTTTGCTAGAACCTTTATTCTTTCCAAATCAGGAAAGAGGGCAACCTTTCCCTCCTAAAATTCCCCACCACAATTCCTAAAAGCTGTACCAACACAGAAACAATTGAAAATATGACTAAACAAGCTACTGGGGACCACTGGTGGTTTTCAGCATCTTTAGAACAGAGTTATATCACATGGTGGTAAAAACACTAGTAATTCTGGTGCCTTGTTTATAATTTTAGATGAAAAGGGCTACTGTCATTACTGACTTGAATGAGTATATTTCACTCAGGAACTGGAAACAAACATATCCTCAACTGTTATCTCTTCTGACCATTCTCCAAATACTTTTTCTTGTCGTCTAATCTACTGCTCATCTGATGTAGCTCCACCTAAGGATATTAAAGGCCTCATCTGTACCTCCCCTCTATGGAAATGAACATGCTATGATATTGGACCCAATGTTTATTTCAAACAAAAAAGTTGCTCCAAGAACCAAATTTAGGGCAACTGACTAAGAGTGAATGGTCATGTCTCCCTTTGGTGGCCTGCATCAAGCGTAAACACCTGCTGCCCAATGACAAGGATAAGATTGGAATGTATGTGTGGTCCTGGTTCACGACAACAAGACATACTTTGTCCCGTTGTGACTTGCCTCAGATTACTACAACAGTGATCTCTGTTCCTACTATTGACTAATGCTGACTTTATTCAAATTATTCAGAAAATACTCACATGGCTCACTCTACCTCATTCACTTGTCTTGTTAAATGAGTTGAAACAGTCTGAATCTCAGATTAATAAAAAAATCAAATGAAGACAAAATAATGCCGATTAATAATGCCAAAAAATAAGCCCTTCCTCGATTATTTTACCTTACAAATGGACATCTATAACAGTTTCATATTAAGGCACTCAGCAATCCTAAATCACTTTCACTGCTGTTTGAGTTTCATTACTTACCTTATTCTACAAAATATTGTTTGGCTTAGGCAAATGAAATTCACTCTCTCCACCTTTGTTTAGGAAGATTCAAATAATTAAAATGTGTATTTTGGGCTTTTTCTTTTTTTAGTATCTCTAATGAGCTTTTCATATAACTGAATAACAGAATTCCCAATATACTGTTGATAAAATAACTTCATGGAAATTATCACATTCTGTGAACTAGGATTTGTGTTGACAGATTTACATTTATTTCATTGGTTCTCTAAACACATTATTTCTTTAGTGATGCTAAGCATAATGTTTCACAGGCCATTTACCTTTATAGTTATGGACATTTTAGGAGTATTGCAGTATTAAAGCCATCAGATCTTAAGCTTTATGCTTTGTAAATCCAAATTGAGAAAGAAAGAGACAGATAACATGTGCGTATGTGTATTTATCTTTGGTAGGTTATATATAATATACGTTATATTGTGGTGTGGTAGAAAGATTTCATTGGCATGATTTTGGGGTGGCTTAGTTATTCATGAGTGATGAAGCCCATAACTGAGTTATTCACATCTTGGAATACGTGTTTTATATCACACCAATATGTACTTTGTACTTGACATGCATTTTACAGAAAAAATATTTCAGAAAAGTTTGGACAGATTTTAAAAGTATCACTGGTCTTATTAATTTAACCTCCCTTTGCCTATGAAACTAGTTTCTTCTAAGGAACCATGAGTCTGATTCTAGAGTTCTCAGGAAAGCAGGAAAAAAAATTAAAATAATAAGAGTAGATACTTCTAAAATTTATCCAAAATAGATATATATCACATAGGGCCATTGTGTCAGCTGTTTTAAATTGTCACAGCCAGGGCCAGATTATCCAGTAGGCACAGTGCCTAGGGCCTATGAAATATTAGGGCCTATGAAAAATTTAGGATGTAAAAAAATTCGTAATTGACTCAAAAATAAGAAAACTGCTAAATCATACTTAATCAGACTTTGATCTTTATTTTTTTAAAAAAATATCCGGTGTTATTAATCAATAACAGCTTTACCATGGAACCTGCTTGTTTGTTTGGCCTTTCAATTAGAGTTGGATTCTAGACAAGTGATTTCCATTAAATTTTAGAATTTGTTTGGAGAAAGACATTAAGGCCAGATCTTTCCTGTATGGGCATATTAGGTGTGATGCCAGGTATGTTGTAGCATCACACCTAATATGATGTGATGTATTTGAAAGCTCTTTAAAAAAATGGATCTGTCTAGAACTCTGAAGCCATGTGTTAAAGTGCCACCCTGGAGCTTCTACTCTGAGTTGGTGACACACACAATGTGAAAGTTTCAAACAAAGATAACTGTTATCTGTGTTTACAGGTTTCTGTTTCACTTGCATAGTGATCCTAAACATTCATTTAAAATACCTATCACTAACAACCTGATGTTTTACTTCCCTTCCTATTTTCACATTTGTGGCTTTATTTGCTTTCTGTGTTGACGTCTTACTTATTTTTACTGGTCTATGTTTGTGCTCTATTAATCAGATTAAGAGTTGACATCCCAGAGAAACTGTATAAGCCTGAGTTCATGCCTTTTTCTTTCCTTTCCAGTGTAAGTAAATATTGTATTAATATTTGCAAGGAGAGCAGGACTGTTTCCAGTTGACTCATAGATTGCTTTAGCATCTTAAAGGGAACTGTGCCGATAATATGCATTTTGGTGTATTTACTAGCTTGAGTTGTTTGAAAAGATGATAAAATACATGTAGTCCCAGGATAGCGATTATTTTCTTTTTATTTGATATTAAATAAACTTCATAAGCATTGTTCCTTGTTAATTATCCCTTGTTTTAAAATGTTTGTCTTCCATATTTATGAGCTATTTAAAAGATATATTTATATCTAGGTTTTTTTGTTTGTACTTGTGATGCACATAAGAAAATTCAACCCGCCCAAGGATGGAAAAGGTTAGAGGGAACACTGCTTATTACCTCAGTGTTTGCATTTCACAGTTGTGTTTCAGAAATCCTAGGCTACTTCTAAACACTGTTTTGGTGGAAATGTATAGCCAGCATCAGCCAATGCAGTGTTATTTCATAAATGACGCTGACCGATCTTGAGACAGAATGTTGCCAAGTTATTGGCTCTGTGGCATGATGCATTGCTCTGTGGATTTTACAGTTGTAGCCATGGCAACATCACTATACTTTTCTCCTTATCAACCAATTAACTATCAGGTGACTCCTAAGTATAATTGTAGTCTACAGCAAAATGGCTGATATTCTAGAATGAAGTACCAGGAATCTCTTGTATGGTGCACCACTTTCAAGAACAAAAATTAAAGTGGGTGATATTAGGTGCATAGGTGATAAAGCATCTCTCCCATATATATTTCAATATAGCCTAATCTAAGGGCCTACAATTATGAGAGTGCCTAGGGCCTAGGAAGAGCTTAATCCGGCCCTGGTCATAGCACCATTGACTTAAATGGAGCTGTTCTGATTTTCACAAACTGAGGATCTAGCACACAATGTTGCAGTTTTAAGACTATATACTTACATCCTATCCGAGCTAAAATGGGGATTCCATTAGACAGCTAGGAATCCCCATTTGAAAGATGTTGAGCATTAAATCAGTCTCTGACCAACACTGAATATTATCCTTTCTACACCCCAGATCATTGCAAATTCAAGGAGGAAAGTTCCCGTTTGGGAAGCAAACAAAGAAACATTTCTCCAGCCTGTGGTTTTTAGTGTTTTCAGTTGTGGCTGTTTGAAGCTATTCAAAAGCTTAGAATGCTGGAAGTAACCCGAGGGCAGATGGAATAGTGGCCAGAGCATAAGTGGAGAACAGGCACACGATAAACAAACCTTGTATTCTGTGTCTATCACTTAATACATGAAACGACCCACACCATATGTGCACTGAGCAGATTTTTCATAGTACATCTACCTCCCCATACAGTATATGGGACTTTTCTCTAAAGTCTCTCCTCAGCAAAAAAGGGCAGAAAGAAAAAAATGAAATGGAAAAAAAGAAAGTGGAAAAAAAAAGGAAAAAGAAGGGTAGAAAAAAATCCAAACAACTTCATAAAGGTTTAGTCACAGAAAGGGGCAGAGTGAGCAAGCAAGAAAGACAGAAGAACACATGAGGAGAAAAGAAGTATAATATATAAGCCAGATCCAGTGCACTCACTTTTGCTAGCACAGCTTTTTTGTGGGCTAAAGGTCCTTTATGAAGAACATAACATTCCCTTTGATTAAAAATCATGGGCAGATTCTCAGCAAGTGTAAACTGCTATCTCCATTTACTTCAATGGATTTATGACAATTTACACCTGCTCAATATCTATCCCTGGAGTTGAAATGACAGGAAAATAAAGATCTGTGACAAGTAACTTTTGCACACATCAATAATAGTTTGCAAGATTTCAGAGTGGCAAGATTTACCCCTGCTGAATCAGGATTCCCAATGTTCCTTTGCTGGCAAAAATATGTGCTTCCATCCCACGTTAATGGCTAGTCGGTCCACAAAGAAGATAGCTTAATACTGCTACCATTTTTTCCATTAGGTCAACTGGTATTGGACAGCACAATGTATCCTTGGGTATGTCTAAACTACATCCCTCTTTCGAAAGAGGGATGTTAATTAGGCAGATTGAAATTGCAAATGAAGCTGGGATTTGAATTTCCCGCACTTCATTTGCATAATGGCGGCCACACGTTCTTTCAAAAAAGGGCTTTTCGAAAAGTGAAACCACTGTCTAGTCGCAGTTCTTTAAAAAAAAACCCTTTTTCAAAAGTACGCATGGCCACCATTATGCAAATGAAGCACGGGTAATTTAAATCCTGGCTTCATTTGCAATTTCGATCTGCCTAATTTACATCCCTCTTTCAAAAGAGGGATGTAGTCTAGACATGCCCTTTATGTTCTAATCTGGCTGATAAGCCATGTGGGAATCAATGCAGTTCCAGATGAGAAAATTGTATTTTTTTTTCAGTTTCCGTTTTTTTCAAATTTTGAGAAATTACACACAAAGCACTACACTAAAACACACTGTTGGGATGCAAAGTCAAACACTTAAAAATTAGGAAATGCAGAATTAAGACTTTACCAGCCAGGCTCCTGCACATTAAGGACTAGTCTTTAATGATATGATCACAAACTGTATTTCTCGCCGTATAACTCCAACCTTGACTTTAAAACAAACAACTAATAAGTCTAATTGGTTAAACAGATTAATATATAGTGCAGCAGGTTCTTTTATTCAGAATAAATCGACCTACCATCTAGTAAGCAGCCATTGTATAATGCAGGAGAAGTAAACCATTTAAATCTCTCACACTCAGACATACAGAGAAACCAAGCATGGATGAAAAAGGGCTCACTTCACTTATATTGTACAGCACATACTTGAGCTTGTTAAATGCAGAAATTGAGAGATCAAAGTTTCCCCCTGACTCAGAAGAGACCAGATAATGAAAATAGACACAGACACTTTCTACCTTCGGAGCAACACAATTTATTTCTCCAACCCCTGCAAGCTATATTTGTTATTATCCAACTAGCTCAATGCATTACAAAAAGAGCAGTGCAGTAGGTGTGTGATTTATGTTTTTTAAGTTGAGTTTGGATTTGGATGCAGAAGTGGCTTTAAACTATTGTTCATTATAGTGAGGCAACTAAAATGCAGAGTTCGGGTCTGCATCTGAACTTTCCCATATTCAGCTGTTTCAATTGGGGCTTTGGTTCAAGCAGATCTCTAGCACAATCTAAATATAACTCCCATCTAGTGGTATCCTGAAATAACTTCTTATAATTACATAGCATTGGGAAGGCAGAATTTAAGATCTAGTAAGAGGCTACAATAATCCCAGTGGACTCATGATCTGTGTTCCCTTGGATCTTCCTACAATTTAGCCTGTAGAGGGTTTTGGTTGTGGGGTAAGGAAACCATATTGGTTGATCACTGTACATCCTCCCGTATTGAGATGACATATCAGATGTATGATTAAGCATGGTAGATTTTGACACAATTTCAATGGATAATATCAAAGTTTACTTTAAGCATTTTTATTCTTATCTATTTAAATTAGGGCTGTCAATTGACCTGTGTTAACGCCTGCAATTAATGCAGGATAGGATTCACGTGTTAATCCTTTTAACACATTAATCGCAGGCGTTAATGCTGTGCTGCCCCTTTAAAGTGCAGCACTTCAAAGGCGCTTTGCAATGCAGAGCCGGGGATCCCAGATGATCCCAGGCTCCTAATGAGCTGCCCCATTGAAGCACTGCATGGAGCCCAGGGTCAGCTGGGAACTCCAGCTGATCCCGGGTTCCTGCAGTGCTGCCCCTTTGAAACGCCACCGCTGTGTTTTAAAGGGGCAGCTGCTCTGAGCCTGGGGTCAGCAGAGGACTCCAGCTAATCCTGGGCTTCTGCAGCACTGCCCCTTGGAAATGCCACCGCAGCATTTCAAAGGGGCAATGCATGCGATTAATGCCGATTAATTTTTTTAATTGCATGATTAATCACGATTAATTTTTTTAATCGCTTGACAGCCCTAATTTAAATGTTCAGTTATGCAAAATTACAGTGAGTGTCACAAATGTTGATGGCAGTAGATGATGAGAATAAAAAAGCTAAAACACTAAAGCACAAATTGTCAGCATCACAAAGTAAATTTCCTTTAATCAAACTTAACTTCTCAAGCAGCATGTTTCTTACTTTGCCTATCTGTAAATTTCAGTCATCATCAATGAAAATATTTTTCTATTGGTTTGTGTAAGGATAATGAAATTGGCATTTAGGATAAAAATCAAGCCTATCTAGGATCTATTGTAATTCTGAGGTTACAGATGCACAGTAGAAGGTTCTGGCCTCGACCATCCTCTTCATTTACTGCAGCAGGGAGAGGATTCGCCCCTTAGAGTGTACAGTTGATCCACTTCACCAGTTTGAAGCATGATTGTTTACACAATGTCTACTTGGATTCAAGGATCAGAGGGGTAGCCATGTTAGTCTGTATATGCAAAAACAATGAGTCCTGTGGCACCTTAAAGACAAACAGATTTATTTGGGCATAAGTATTCATGGTTTTGGAGGGGTGGGTGCCCATGAAAGCTTATACACAAATAAATCTGTTAGTCTTTAAGGTGCCACAGGACTCTGCTTGCAATGAACTCCTGTTCTTCTGTGTGGAGATCAGCTCAGGATTAGAAAGTGTAGCTATTCCATTATAAGTTATTACCACCACATTAGCCTTTGTGGTTCCCTAAACATGTAGGAGAAGAAGATTAAAAACATAAGACCATTTTCTGACCTTGCTGGATCTATATTGCTGGATTTATATTGCTGGATTTGGAAATCATCCCAGTCGGTTGTAGCTCAATGAGATATTCCACATTTAATCTACTCTGGTCTTGTCAACATTTGTCGTTTCTGTCATGCTGCTACAGAAAGAGTTCCAAAACCATTTGCTAGCCCTGCATACTTATAGCTGCATCTGTTTTCATTAAACACAATGGGCTTGATGTCCATGCTAGAATGGGGGAGGGAAGAGTTAAATATTCATCCCGCAGTGATGGGGGAATGGAAAGTAAAAGTAGCCATTCTACTACAAAGGAATTTCACTAGCCAGTTACAGAGAGAGTGTGTGGAATTGGTGTTCATCTACAAATTTGACACTGTTTCCCTGGGCTTAAACAAAGGGTGCATCTATACCGCATCTGTAGCTTGAAAAGCTATGCAATTTGAGTTACCCAAATTTCGTATCTTATTTCAAGTGCATTTCGAAATAGAGCACTATTCTGAAGCATCCCTTAATCCTTGTGGAACAAGGTTTACAGGGATGTTGGAATAGTGACCTCCGTTATTTCGAAAGGAATTTTGAAATAACGGCCTTGTTTAAAAGACACAGAATAGCTATTTCGGGATACCGGAAGTATCCCAAAATAGCACCGCTATCTAGATGCACCCAAAGACATTAACAGGATGCTGCATTATAAAACCAGGCTGCCCTACCTCTGACAACTGCATATTTATATCAAAAGCTAAGAATGGGACACTTCCATCCCATTTAATTAGCCTCATTAGCATCAGTCCTACAATTAACAGCTACTTCCGCCTCCCCCCCATTATAAATATCTTGGTTCTGTTATTTCCACTCCAGCTCATCTGATGAAGTGGGTTTTACCCACAAAAGCTCTTGATACTATATATTTTTGTTGGTTTTAAGAGTACAACAGTTCAAAATATATCCTATTTATTTTTTACTGGTGGGATTCTACGGAGCACCTGTCAGAGAAGAAATGCTCCCTTTCCTGGTATAATCCTCATGAGACATCTGCCTGCCCTCGATCCAATTAATCTGCCCTCTCCCCATATACCACCCCATATACTATTCTCCCAGAGGGCTACAGATAGGCCTGATGCAGGGAGGCAAAATGTAGCATTTCAACAAAATGACAACAGGGGAAGCAAAAACCTGGGATCTTTGGGAGGGAAGAATCCTGCCATGTCATTTGAGAGGTCAATGGTCTAGCACAGGTGTGGTCACTAAGCTGGAGATGGCTCACCAGGATTAGCCCCTGGTGGGCCTCTGGTGCTTTATTTACCAGTGCATTTGTAGGTACGACCTCTTGCAGCTCCCACTGACTTCAGTAGATCACCCTTCTCAGCCAATGAGAGCTGCAGGAAGTGGTGCAGACTGGGAGACCACTTCTCACAGTCCTATTTGCCAGGAACAGTGATCCACAGCCAACAGGAGCTGCAAGCATCTTTTCCTGTGGATACACAGGTATATGAAGTTCCAGCAGCCTGGCAGGGGATAATCCTGGCCAACTGTGTCTGGCCCACAGACTGATATTGCCCACCCCAGTCTAGCAGGATAAGAGACAGCACTTTATTCCTTTGTTGATCACAGATTGGTTGTGTGACACTAAGGAAGTCACTTTACCCTTTCCTCTTAAACTCTTTATCTATCTTGTCTATTTAGACTTTAAGGAGACAGGGCCAAAAATGTCTATTACTGACATCTGCACGGAACCTAGCTCAATGAGGCCCGATGATGGTTGTGGCCTTTAAGTGCTAGTGACAATCAGAACAAGACAGCATTAATTCTCCTGAAACTAAGATTCTAGTCTTACCCGATATTCCTCAACAGGCTACCTGAACCTCAGTGATTCTTCTGGACAAGTCTTGAGGAGTTTCAATTTTATAATTAAACTTGTTTTATTTTGAAAAAAAACATTACAAACATTTTCTGGAGCTTTATTAAATAAGTGGTGATAAGCGACTATTTATTGCAGTAAATTGAATGCTTGTGAACAAGTAAGTCCTGCTACATATGAAGGATTTCTGGAGAGGTGCTGAGTAAATAAATAGCCAGGCAATTGATAGTTTAGCATCATAATTATTTCCAAACTTTTAAGCCACAAAACAAATCATGTTTTACTACCTAATCTGGTGTTCTTTTTATGTTCTTTTCCAACTCTTCTACTCAGAGGAAATAAGCACATACCCTCTTCTCTTGGTTAATCAGATCTTTTACTGTTTGTGAACACTGAGAATGATTGTTCTGTCCTTGAATGCATTTACTAACCTACAGAGAAGGGTAAATATTTAGTTCAGTATATGGGGATTTAGCTGTGTGATTCCCATTAACATGAATAAATGTAAATATTTACAATGTCTTTTCCCCAGAATATTTATGCTGGAATTCAGTGCAGTGAAAAAAAGTCAGAAATATCCTACATGTATATGTTTTAATATCTAACACAAAAAAAGTGCCCAATATGGAAGGTGCTTAGTCCTCCAGTGTCTTAAAGTGCTTTATCATAATATTTGCTAGCAAGCGTTTCTCAAACTAAAGGGAGGAACATAAACAGAATTGCAAATATTTGAGAGATGTTACAAATAGGAAAGGTAGGACACCTTCCATGTAAATCACACCAGTGCACATGAGCAGCACCACGGCTATATACCACTGAAACACACTTTCTGCTCTATTTTGTATCATATCAGGTACATACCAGTTAGATGGATAGCTAAAATATAAGACAATAATTTTTGGCGGGGGGTTGGGGGTTGGTTGCGTGTTTGTTTTAATGATAGATGTTAAATACACTATACTAAGTCTGAAATGGTATATGGAGGTACAACATGGGGAAGAATTAGGTTATATGCTTTATAAGTACATAAGAACATAAGAATGGCAATACTGGGTCAGACCAATGGTCCATTCAGTCCAGTATCCTGTCTGCTGACAGTAGCCAATGTCAGCTCCAGAGGGAGGGAATACAACAGGTAATCCTCACATGATCCCTCTCCTGTCACCCATTTCCAGACAAACAGAGGCTAGGAACACCATTCCTATCCATACTGGCTAATTGCCATTGATGGACCTAACCTCCATGAATCTATCTAGCTCTTTTTTTAATCCAGTTAAAGTCCTAGACTTCACCACATCCTCTGGCAAGGAGTTCCACAGGTTGACTGTGTGCTGAGTAAAGAAAAACTTCCTTTTGTTTGTTTTAAACCTGCTGCCTATTAATTTCATTTGCAGACCCCTAGTTCTTATATTGTGGGAATAAGTAAATAACTTTTCCTTATTCACTTTTTCCACACCAGTCATGATTTTATAGACTCTATCATATCCCCCCTTAGTCTCCTCTTCATACATAGAATTATATTCAATTTGCATTTTTAGGTATTTCCAATATAATTCGGTTAGAGACAGACAGGAGTTATGAAGTTTGGATCCAGATCTGGGAACACAAATATCTGCATAATGTTTTTAATATATAACATGCTATATAAATGCTATGAACTAGTTTTTCCTCTGGAAATCCCCCATCTCACAACAGGATTATTACAGTAAGGTTTCTCTGACCTCTCAGGAATTGTTCTTGGCAATGCAAATCCTAAAGTTTACAAAATGAAGGAGGGAAAGAGATTCTGTGTGCTTGATTACGCACATGCACACTCTGGAGATGATGTCCCTGATTATTATACGCTATACAGATAGAATAATGTTGACAAAGTGATGAAGCCTCAATTTCAGCCAGCCTTCACAGAGAACAAAGAGATGAGGGGAAGGATTGCCAGCCTGACTTAAAACTTACCCCGATAAGGGGGAGCTCTGTGCAGCGCCACCAGTTCCACGTAAGTGCATCCTGAGGACTGTTCTGACTTACCCCATGTGTAAATGGCAAAAGGGTGAGAAAAAATTAAAAGAATTAGCACAGCACAGGTATGTCCCAGCCACGACCCTTTTCTCCTGCTTTCCTAGTGGTAGTGAAGAGGAATGGCATAAGAGCTTTACTTCAGCTCTGTATCACTGAAATGTCCCCATCACTGGAGATTTTTCAGAACAGTTCAGACAAACAGTTGTCAGGATGGTCTAGATTTGCCTTGCCCTACCTTGGTATAAGGGACTGGATTCTTGAGGATTCTTTGTGGAATCATCAGGAAGGACATTCTTAAAAACAGCTTAATATTGTGTAAGTGTAACCCACACTGGATGTGGTGTTCTGGCCTGTCTGGTGGCACCAAGAGCACTTAGGTACGCCTACACAGCAGTGGAAATAACAAAAAAACACATCTATATTATAAACCTTTATTTTGACATAATGTCGATCTGGAGGACTTCTTACTCTAACTCATGGTACCCCTCATTTCACGAGGGGTAAGGGAAGTCAAAGGAAGAGTGTTCTTCCTTTGACTTCCTGCGGAGTAGACAGAGCCAAAAGACAAAAAAAGCTATTTTGACTTAAGCTGCACAATTGACATAGCTGAAGTTGCTTAGCTTATTCCGACTTTAGCTCTGCTTTGTAGACACACCCTTAGAGAGATTTGTGAGTCTGCTCCACTCCCTAAATACAGGGTGGCTTTTAGCTGAATTCAGTTCCAGAGTTCCCAGGTTCCATTCCCTCACTCTCCACCATCAGCTAGGGACTGTCAGTGTTACAATTACACCACTATTATCCAGTTTTCTTAGGTCTTATGCCCCCAATTCCTCGGCATATAGATATATTTTGAATTTGTGTGTATCAAATGTCTCAAGAGTTGTTTTTTGCTATGGCAAAGAGACCAGAAAAACAGTAATAAGCATGCTACAATCTTCAGAAAATTGCCCAGGGTTTATGATCTCAAATACCTCAAAAGTCAGGAATAAAGTACAGGGACAAACCTAAAATGTTATCATTTTAATATAGCCAGCAAATAGCAGACGGTATCTTTATGATCCAAACTTCAAACAACTAATTACTGGATTACATTAAATATCTAATTTCAGGAAATCAGTCCATATACACTAATCACTCAAACAGCACTTTCCTGTTTCTTCAGGTTGCAATTTTATGAAATGACCCTATGCCAGACCCCATCATCATTCCATAGTTTCACATGGGATGTTAAAAACCAACATCAGTTATCTGACAGGAATTTGCTTTAATGGCTTCTGATGATGGTGGTCTCTCTCTCTCTCTCTCTCTCACTTTCTCTGTTGTACAGAAGCTTTTCCTACTCTGCCACGCAATGGAATTGAGCCATTCCATTTACCTCTGGTTTTTAGCAGATTTTTTTCCATTTTTGAGCTCATGAGATTGAGGGTGTTACACCAACCTCAAGGTATCTGTGCACTTTCTGTTAGCTGCAAAAGAATTCCCTAGACAACTTCTCAATCTGACAAAAAAAAACCCCAAAAACAAAACAAAACTGCCACCAACTGTAAACTATGCTATCCTAAAAATATTCCCCAATCTATCAGCTGGCTACACTTCTCAGTCTCTCTGCCAGTATCTGTTGCCTGTTGTCTTTTTCTGACATCAAAGAAATTCAACAACCATCATATCTGTGTTTAAAATAAAATGCTCACTCTGGCAGCTGTACACAACACTCACTGTCCAGCATCTCTGCTAATCTGCCTTCTTCACCTCGCAGTTCTCCACTAGGATCAAAGATAGCTAAGACCTGTCTTATAGATAGCACAGCTGTAACCAACATGAGTTCCCACAAATGGTAACGCTAAATTTCTGTTTAACATTTTATTTAAAAATCTAAAAAGCTAGGATTACATGTGTAGCACCAATAAAGTACTCTAAAACACTGACAGGAAAGTGATCAGGAATAGTCAACATGGATTCATCAAGGGCAAGTCAACCTGATGACCTTCTATGATGAGGTAACTGGCTCTGTGGATGTGGGGAAGATGATGGACTTGACTTTAGCAAAGCTTTTGATACGGTCTCCCACAGTATTCTTGCCAGGAAATAAAAGAAGTATGGATTGGATAAATGGACTGTAAGGTAGGTAGAAAGCTGTCTAGACTGTTGGGCTCAATGGGTAGCGATTAATGGCTTGATGTCTGGTTGGCAGTTGGTATCAAGCGGAGTACCCCAAGGGTTGGTTCTGGGGCTGGTTTTGTTCAAAATCTTATTAATGACCTGGATGAGGGGATGGATTGCACCCTAAGCAAGTTCACGGATGACACTAAGCAAGGGAGAGAGGTAGATAGGTTGGAGGGTAGGGATAGGGTCCAGAACGACCTAGACAAATTGGAGGATTGGGACAAAATAAATCTAATAAGGTTCTACAAGGACCAGAGAAGAGTCCTGTACTTGGGATAGAAAAATCCTAAGCACTGCTATGGGCTAGGGATGGATTAGCTAAGCAGCAGTTTGGCAGAAAAGGACCTGTAGATTACAGTGGATGAGAACCTGGATATAAGTCAACAGTTTGCCCTTCTAGCCAAAATGGCTAACAGCATATTGGGCTGTATTAGTAGGAGCATTGCCAGAAGATCTTGGGATGTGTTTATTCCCTTTTATTTGGCACTGGTGAGGCCACATCTGGAGTATTGCATCCCATTCTCAGCCCCCCATTACAGAAAGGATGTAGACACATTGGCGAAAGTCCAGGAGAGGGCAACAAAAATGATAAGGGAGCTGGAGCATATGACTTATGAGGAGAGGTTGATGGATTTTGGTATATTTAGTCTACAGAAGAGAAGAATGAGGGGGGACTTGATAGCAGCCTTCAACCAACTGAAAGTGTATACTAAGAGCCTGGAGAGGTTGTTCTCAGTAGTGACAGATGGCAGAATGAGGAGCAATGGTCTCAAGCTGCAGTGGAGGAGGTCTAAGTTGGATATTAAGAAAAACTATTTCACTAGGAGGGTGAAGCACTGGAATGGGTTTCCTAGGGAGGTGATGGAATCTCCATACCTAGAGGTTTTTAAGTCCCAGTTTGACAAAGCCATGGCTGGGATGATTTAGTTGGGATTGGTCCTGCTTTTAGCAGGGGGTTGGACTTGATGACTTCCTGATGACTTCTTGATGACTTCTCTTCCAACTCCATGATTCTATGACTGAACAGGAACCAATGAAAGGCTAAAACTGGGGCTAGCAATAGAATAAAAGAAATGTATATAATAAACTAAATGGAAATCTGAATTACTGAACTAACAGCAGAGAGGTAAGTAGAGTTTAACTCTTCATTGAAGAGCAGAATGTGTCACTCATCCTCTTCTCATTGGCGCTCATTTATGCTTTAAAATACAGAAAACCTAGACATAAGGGAATGGAAACTGAGTTTCTTTGGTGTCCTTTTGAGAAGGGCAAAGTTGCCCACCATGGTAGAGGCTGGGATATTTGCACCTGAGCATCAGGTGCAGTGTAGTTCAACAGAGGCAAAGAGTATCTGAGTGCAGGCTCCTTGCCATTGCACTGCTGCCTATATGCATCCCTGATTCTCTGATGTCCCTGGAGACCCTGGTTCCTATGGGATATAGGCTTTCAGAAGCAGCCCCTGGAGTATCCCACCACCACTTCCAGGTCCTACGTCTTCAGTCACAAATGGAATGAGGAAGAGGAGGAGCGGAAGTGCGGTGACTAAAACCTCAAAATTAAAGCCACTTGTCCTTTTCCAACCATTTATTTTCTTTCTTCTTAGTGCTCAGGGATCCCAATTGGGGGGCTGAGCCCTGCTATATAGGCACCACACAAGCACATAAGAGACAATAAAGCACACTTGTAAGTCTCCAGGTCAGAGCCTGCCACTGGCACCCCAATCCATTGCCACACCCACATAAGCCAAACCTACTGCCCACCTCCTGAACCCATACCCCCTCCCAGATCCTGTACTCCAACCCCCTGCCCCAGGTCACAACCCCCTCTTGCCTTAGGTCCCAACCCAAACCCCTGCACCTCCTCCTGTACCCAGTCCCATGCCCCAGGTCATATCTGCCTCCTTCACCTAAACTCCCTCCCAGACTCCACATGCCTTCTTGCACCCCAGTCCCTTACTCCAAGCTTCCTTCTGCACTCAGCCTCCATCCCAGATCATGCACCTGCTCGATTAATATCATGGAAGAGTGAGGCCCTTGACCACGTTCCAAAATCTTGGAGTGCCCACCCTTGCTTTAAGGGGTGAAATCCTGGTCCCTTTGTAGTCAATGGCAAAACTCCATTAATTTCAATGGGTCCAGAATTATACCTAATGGCTACGTCTAGACTGGCGTGCTTTTGCGCCAGAGCTATGCAAATGAGGCTCAGCGTTGGAATATCGCCGAGCCTCATTTGCATAGCTAATGAACCGCCATTTTCGCGGAAGAGGCTCTTGCGCAAGACAGGGCTGTCTACACTGCCCTTCTTGTGCAAGAAAAAACCCTTTAGCAAAGCCGTTATGCCTGAAAATAATTGGCATAACGGCTTTTAAAGGGTTTCTTCTTGCAAGAAGGGGCAGTGTAGACAGCCCCATCTTCGCAAGAGCCTCTTCCGCGAAAATGGCGGTTCATTAGCTATGCAAATGAGGCTCGGCGATATTCCAACGCTGAGCCTCATTTGCATAGCTGTGGCGCAAAAGCGTGCCTGTCTAGACGTAGCCTAGGTCTTTAGTTGTCAGAGGGATGAAAAGAGTTAAACCCTCTCTAATAATATGAAACATTTTCTCACATGCCCTTCATTTCCTTATAGCAACTGAAGCACATTTGTTTTTTTCTCAGATTTGTTCAACATTTCCAATTAACCGTGTTTCCAAAAAAAAAACAAACCTTCCCAACTACAGTATTTCTTTAGCTAGCAATCTTAACTGCACACCAGGTTTCCTATCACCAAGCAACACTAAGCAAAGTGTGATGCTTGCTGCTACTTTCATGTTTCAGGGTTCTACTTGCTTCACCTCGAAAGTATGACAAACTTTTTTGTGATTCTTCACATAATATGAAAGGTGTTTAATTCCCACTCAACAGTTAATACATAACACTGGACATAATCCCTTAAGAGATCATGGGACAGAGGTGTGGGCTAATTTTCCTAGAGTAGCAGTCACCATGTGATGTTTACTCATCCATTTAATCAGAAATGTGTCAATCTGCCTGTGTAATAGAATCAGATAAAAAGAAGAATAGAATGACTCTGTGATCACCTGCAAATTCTCTCTTTTAGTGGTAATAATAATACATAAATAATAATAATAATAAATGTTTATTGATTAAACAATAAATAATAAATAATAAATAAATAAATGTTTATTGAAGCAATAAATAGAAAGAAGAGACTAATGATGAATAAATAATTATGCACTATATCTTATAAGGATACATAAACCTTTTGGTTTTGCAAATATTGTTTGCAAAATATCTATATCCAATTAATAGTATGAAGTCCTATTTCAATACTCCAACTCACCAAAAGGCTGCTCATTTCACTTCACAAGCTCTCTGACTTCTCTGTTGCTGTGCTCTCTGTGAACGGGCCCAGACGGGTACTCCTCATTTGTCCAGCTCCACCCACGTCCCATGCTCCCCTCACCACACCCGACGTTCCCTCACGTCCAAGTACAAGTGAGTCTGGGCTCTCGGGCCCTCGTTTGCCCCGGCCTTGCTCGCCCCCGCCTGGAGCTCGCCTCAGCTGCACCGCAGGGAGAGGGAGGTCCGGGCCCACCCCCTCTCACAGACCCCAGCCCAGGGCCCTAAGGACGCAGCCGCCACTGTGGTCCGGTCCGGCTGGCGGGGCATCTTGCCGTAACTCGCCAGCCTACGGGCTCCCTTTGATCGCCCTGGGCTACTACCTCTCTCCGCAGCCGGGCCTTCTCCCGCCTCCGGTGCTCACCTCCTTGCCTTGGGTCCCGCACGGGGAGTCGCTCCCTCCGGCTCTCCCCCATCCCGGCGCACTGGCCGGGGTTTAAATCCCCTGGCTGGCTTCCAGCCCACGGGGCCCCGCCCCCTCCGGGCGGCCACGCTCCCAGGTCGGCTGCGTGGGCCATAGCCCGACGTCGCCCCGGCCCCGCCGCCCTCTGGCTCTCGGGGCGGGCGCGGGGCCATGCCGGCGTGGCAGCTAGCGAGCAGCTGCCGCACTGCCGGTATTCCGGCCCCCGCACTGCCGGACAAGCGGCTATCGGCGGGGCTGGTGTGCAGGGCGCTTCTGCCCCGTCACATGCCCCCGGTGCCGCCAGACAAGCGGCAGTCGGCGGGGCTAGAGTGCGGGGCGCTTCTGCCCCGTCACACTCTCCCTTATCTGACCCACCTGCTCTCTTTTAGCATCACCCATAAACCCATTCATACCTACACTCACACCCAGACCTTCTGTCACTTGGTTATTCCGGATCTTCCAATCCACCCACAATAACAACTTCTCATCTGTTCTCAACCTTCTTTTCCCTTTCTTCCATTGATATGGTTGTTGATTCTACCCATTCCTCACTGTCCTCCATCCTTGATTTTCTTTTGACCCTCTCTCTCACCATAAAGTCCACCATCCACTCACCCTGCCTTGGCTTAACCTCAACATCTCTTCCTCCACTCCTCCTCTCAGGCTGCAGAGGCTAGCTTCCTCCATTATAAATTCATTTTCTCCTCTTTCATTTCTACACTCTTCCTAGCTAAGTAACTTTATTCCAACTCAGTTGAATCTCATGACTGCAATCCCTACTTCCTTTTTGCCTTGTTTGACTCCTCAAACCTTCCCCTCCTTCCTCAATTCCGCTCTCTTCACAGGATCTTGCAAATTTCTTAAAAGATAAATATAACTAAATATGACTTGATCTTCCCCTTCCCCTTGGCTCATCTTTCCTTTATTTCCACAACTCTCTTCTTCCCATTCACAGACACAGATGGGCTGTGTCTACACTGAGCCACTTATTCCGGAAAATCAGCCGCTTTTCCGGAATAAGCTGCGAGCTGTCTACACTGGCCCCTTGAATTTCCGGAAAAGCACTGACGATCTACTGTAAGAAATCAGCTGCTTTTCCGGAAAACTATGCTGTTCCTGCTCGGGCAAAGTCCTTTTCCGGAAAACTGTTCCGGAAAAGGGCCAGTGTAGACAGCACAGTAGTCTTTTCCGCAAAAAAAGCCCCGATTGCGAAAATGGCGATCGGGGCTTTTTTCCGGAAAAGCGCGTCTACATTGGCCACGGATGCTTTTCCGGAAAAAGGGCTTTTCCGGAAAAGCATCCTGCCAATGTAGACGCTCTTTTTCCAGAAATACTTATAACGGAAAACTGTTCCGTTTTAAGCATTTCCGGAAATTCATGCCAGTGTAGACGTAGCCATGTTGTTTACTTGCTCTCCTGCTTTAATTCCCTGCATGTACCCCAGTGGTCCCATCCCATTCCATTTTGTGATTTCCTTCTTGTCCACGCTCACACTGTCCAGTACCAATCTTTTCAACCTCCCAGGGCCTGTCAACACAAATCTTTAGGGCATGACAAGTTGGGGTGTAAATCTGTATCACACTAATCTGCTACACACCGATTGTCGGTGTGACCTTGCTGCCATGCACTAAAAGTTCCCTTTTTGCTTTGATCTACCTGCCTCACTTTGAAATGGGAGCAAATAGAAGTACACAGGGAACTTTTAGTGCATGTCACATGAATAATTAGTACATGGTCCAGAAAGCCTTTGACAAGGTCCCTCACCAAAGGCTCTTGTGTAAATTACATGGCCATGGGATAAGAGGGAAGGTCCTTTCTTGGATTGAGAACTGGTTAAAAGACAGGAAACAAAGGGTAGGAATAAATGGTAAATTTTCAGAATGGAGAGGGGTAACTAGTGGTGTCCCCAAGGGTCAGTCCTAGGACCAATCCTGTTCAACTTATTCATAAATGATCTGGAGAAAGGGGTAAGCAGTGAGGTGGTAAAGTTTGCAGATGATACCAAACTGTTTAGGATAGTCAAGACAGAAGCAGACTGTAAGGGACTCCAAGAAGATCTCACCAAACTGAGTGATTGGGCAACAAAATGGCAAATGAAATTTAATGTGGATAAGTGTAAAGTAATGCACATCGGGAAAAATAACCCCAACTATACGTACAGTATGATGGGGGCTAATTTGGCTGACAAATCAGGAAAGAGATCTTGGAGTTATCGTGGACAGTTCTCTGAAAACTTCCACACAGTGTGGCGGTCAAAAAGGCAAATAGGATGCTAGGTATTATTAAGAAAGGGATAGAAAATAAGACCCAGAATATCTTACTGCCCCTGTATAAAACTATGGTACGCCCACATCTTGAATACTGTGTACAGATGTGGTCTCCTCACCTCAAAAAGATATTTTGGCCTTGGAAAGGGTTCAGAAAAGGGCAACTAAAATGATTAGGGGTTTGGAACGGGTCCCATATGAGGAGAGGTTGAAGTGACTGGGACTTTTCAGTTTAGAAAAGAGGAGACTGAGGGGGGATATGATAGAGGTGTATAAAATCATGAGTGGTGTGGAGAGGGCCGATAAAGAAAAGTTATTTATTATTTCCCTAAATAGAAGAACTAGAGGACATCAAATGAAATTAATGGGTAGCAGGTTTAAAACTAATAAAAGAAAGTTCTTCTTCACACAGCGTGTAGTCAGCCTGTGGAACTCCTTGCCAGAGGAGGCTGTGAAGGCTAGGAATATAACAGAGTTTAAAGAGAAGTTAGATAATTTCATGGAGGTTAGGTCCATAAAAGGCTATTAGCCAGGGGATAAAATGGTGTCCTTGGCCTCTGTTTGGCAGAGGCTGGAGAGGGATGGCAGGAGACAAATCACTTGATCGTTGTCTTCGGTCCACCCCCTCTGGAGCACCTGGTGCTGGCCACTGTCGGTGGACAGGATGCTGGGCTAGATGGACCTTTGGTCTGACCCGGTACAGCCGTTCTTATGTTCTTATGTTCTTATGGAAGGCTTGCATGGAAGTAAATTTATCTTCAGGTTGCTGAGCACTAACTGTTCATATAGACAAGCCCTAACTCTCCTCTAGCTCTTTGTCCTCACAAAATAAACATGTTTTAGTCTCTCCCATCTTTAAAAACACCCTTGACCCAGGTAACTTCTCCAGTTACCACGCCACTTCCTTTCTTCCTTCCATCTTTAAGATCACTGATTGTTTATAATCAGTGTATAATTGTAAGATCACATTATTTATAATCACTCTCTGGAGTGCCTCTCCTTCAGTTCCATCCGAGGCCCTCTCCAATCTGATTTCTCACCCTTGCACTCAATTGACTCTATAATAACTTATTAGACAAATTTTAGAGCCAGTCCTACATCTTCAAACCTGTCAGCCACCTTTGATACAATCCACCTTGTCCTCATTCTCAAAGCCTTTGAAATCTGCTCCTATTATGGCTTCTGTGACTCTGTCCCCTCCCAGTTCTTACCGTATCTTTCTAATCATTGCTTTAGTGGGTCTTTTGGAGGACCATTCTCATACTCTCTCCAGCTTTCTATGTGGGTTCCACTGGGGATCCCCTTCTTTTTTTTCCTCCTCATTCAAGTTTTACTACAGTCTCTTTGTTGAGGACTCATGATTGACCTCTGTACTCCAGACCAGTCTCCTCTCCCTTTTGGATGTCTAGCCAGCAGTGCAAGCTAAGCCCAGCTAAATCAGAGCTCTTAATTATCCCTGCTATCTCCTGTAAGGATCACTGTGGGCAACACCTCCATCCTGCCTGTCACTCAGGCTCATAATCTGAGTTGACTCAGACCTCACTTCCAGGCTGCATCGATGACTTTGTCTACACTGACAAATAAATAACAAAACTTTAGCTGTTCACAGGTTCTTAAAGCCCTCCTCCCAGGACAAAAGTTTTGCTGCAGCAAGTGCAATTGTAAATGCTGCTTTGTCAGAAAGAGCGATCTCCTATTGACAAACCAAAAGCCACTCAGGGTAGCTGGAAGTATTTTTATCAGGAAAAGTGCTGACAAAAAGTATCTACTCATGCCAACTTTTAGCAACAGGGCTCTGTCAACACAGCTTTGTCACTAAAAGTTGTGAAATGTAGATATTGCCTAGGTCTTGCAGATGCTTTCTGAATAATATTTTTCAGACAGAACCTCTCCTATCCATCCACACAACTAAACCTCTCATCCCAATCTCTCATCATCTTGCATCTTAATTACTGTAACATCATTTTTCTGGACTTGACAAATGCAGTCTTGTCCATTCATATTCATTCAGCAAGCTACTGCTAACTTGAATTTTCTAGCTCACTCCTGCCATGTGCAGGGGACTGGACATGATGACCTTTTGAGGTCCCTTCCAGTTCTATTATTCTATGATTCTATGATTGTTTTCTCCATGGCACCTCTCTCTTCGCTAGCTCCCTCTTCTCTATTGCACCAAACATGAGTTACTTGTACTCAGTTTCAAGGCCCTTCAAAACCTCCCTCTCATTAGTACTGAAAGATTGACTCCTACCTCTGATTGGCCAGCCTCCATCACCTACTTGTTAAAATTTCATACAAGCCCCTTGTTTTTTTCCCCCCACGATGCCATGCATACTTGGGGGGCACTCCTTGTAGACATCTGCAAAACTACCTCATGAGCCTCCTTCTAATTCCTCCTTCCAAGTCTCCTTTTCTATGATGCCAATAACAAGCTTTGCATGGGTTAGGCTGGTTATGTGCTGAGACCCCAGCCTATCATGCTGATCAATATTGCCTCACTGTTTCCTTGTATTCCTCCTACACCCACCCCATCTTTATTCACCTGTTTTCTCTTGTGAGACATTTAATGTAGACTCTTTGAGGGCAGGGATGAGCTTTCTGTTCCGTATTTGTGCAGTACCTAGCACCAGGGTCAAGTCCATGCAAAGCTGTCCTGGCCATTGGACAGTTCAGTGCAGCTGACCCGGGCCCTGTAATTTGGAGTGCCCTGTAGAACCCAGGGTGGCCTGGGGGATTACGGGGTGGGAGGGGCTTGGCACTGGCAGCAGAAGTTAGGCATACCTCCACTCTCTAGCAATGGTAGGAGCCACAGGAAGTGAAGCAACCCAGACCCACTCCCCTAAGCTACTAGGCTGGGAGCCAGGCTCAGGGGAAGAGAGCAGGCTGGAGTTGGATTGTTCCGCTTCCCACCACCGGGGTGAGTGCTTGTGGAGGCATGACCCCCTGCTGCCAATGCCAGGGCCCCTGGTAGTCCCCTGAGTCATATAGCCCAGGAGAGGACATCTGGAGGAAGTGGTAGAATGGAGGTGGGGACAGGAGGAAGCAGGAATGGTTACAGGTGGAGCAGGGACAAGGAGTGGGGAGGAAGGGTTGTTTTCCACACCTGACATCCCCCTAGGGATGGCGCTGTGTCTTTGACGGGGGGCTCCTAACTGCTAAAATAAAACAAATAATAAAGCATGATTCTGTATTGCAATAAACTGAATCTATGCTTTTTTCCTCATAAATGTTTGCAAATAAGTTTTGTTTAATCATTGCTGGGCCATCGCTAATCACAATTTTGAGCTTGAGTAAAAAAAAAAGACATGAGTATATGAAAACGATTATTAATAATGTAAAGACTATTCTGTGTTGCAGGTATCTTGCTGGTAAATAGAATGAGTTTTATAGGAAGATTCTACTTAAATCTTTTATCTACAATTTCATAATAATGAATAAAGGCCTAAATTCTATACATACCACCTGTGCAACCCCACTGATGTCAGTGGAGTTGCATGAGGTGCATATCAGCACAGAATTATTCGTGTTTATGATAATCATTGTATGTGTTCTGGTGACAGCCTATTACTCTAAAACTAAGAGCAGATTCCTGTTAGGTGACATCCTTAAGTATCAGTAAGTATTCTGCTCTTGGCAGTCAAGGCCAGAGAGTCAGACTGATGGATAGCATAAAATAATATATAAAAAAAAAGAGTTTGATTCATATGGGGAAAAGCATACCTGATGGAAGACATTGTGTTTATGTCACCCTAACAAGTAGATAGATTCATTGACTAGATGGTATTAGTGTCTTCATCACTGAGTTATAGCTATTATAATAAACAATGCTGCGTTGCAGTTTACAGCACTTTCTGTCTGAGAATCTCAAACCACTTCACCCACATTAAAGCAATCAACTTCACAACATTCCTGTGAGGCAGAGAAGGGTGTTATTCTCATTTTATATTTGAAGGGAGAATGCATGATTTTCCTAAGTTCACATGGCAAGTCTGTGGAGGAGCCTGGAGAGGAGCAAGACTGCCAATCTTGTGTTTGAATCACCAAACTATTTTTCTTCTCTGGTACTGTGCTACAAACAAATATTCAAAGAGTTCCCTGAGTGAGTTTCTGAAATGCAGAATTGGCAAGTTATCAGATGTGAAATTTCTTTAAATGGATAATCCTTTCCTATATGTGAGAAAGCATATTCATGGGCTAATTGTAAATTTGGAATTAGATAACATATATACTGAAAAAACTTAAAAAACAATAAATGTTCCTGCAGCACCTTAGAGACTAATAAAAAAAATGTAAATAGTAGCATGAGCTTTCATGGGCACAACCCAGCTATACTATTAGTCTAAGATAGTTACCCATTGATATTCCAGAGGATTGGATTCCTAACTTCTTTAGGATTCTTTGAAAATCCCAGCCATGTGTTTAGACCAATTGAACATTAATTTTGTGAGAAACCCAAAATACAGAGTCAAATTCCACTACAATTTCTGTGGAGTTCCAGAGATTTCATATCAGGGAGCTCTGAATTGTTTCCCTTCAGTCATACTTCCAAACTGAATATAAAACTGATGGCGTTAGAAACATTGAAAATTACTGGCAAAAATGATTCATGCCAAAGTAGACATGTACAAACCCCTCCTGTTTAGTTTTACAGGGACTTTGGCAAACCAAATGGCAAATTTGTTTTACAAAGGATTAGGGCCTTCTCTTTCCATTTTTATTTTAAGTTTCATGTTTGTGCAAATCCAAAAACTCAACGTGAAACATGGATATGAGCTCTAATAAATTCTGCTGAAATCAACAAAACTTGGTCGTTCTCCTTTCTTCTCCCCAAGGAGACAGTAAATAGAAGTTGGTGAGAGTGGGGAATTTCAATAATTGGGAGGCACGGATCCAGGATGGAAAATAGGGAAATTTGGTTTGTTTTTGTGGGGTAAAGAAGGAAAGGCAGATAGTTGGAAGGTAGAAGTCTTAACTTATAGGAATGAAGAAGCCCCAGATGAATCCTCATCACAGATGGCCAAACAGATGTTGCAGAGAGGGGTCATGAATTTGGATCACAATTTTGTTTGGTCCTGCGAGAATCCCTTGGGCACCAATATTTCACCTAGTTTTTAATCTCGTTTCGGACTGATTGTTTTATACATCTTTAATTAGGACATGTCATATTGCATTCATAAAAAGACAGTATCACTGCAACAATGGAAAGCACATAGTCCCTTTCTGGCTCTCTTGGTAGAGCTGATGCCTACAGATCACAAAAGTCTTGATGTGAGTGTCAGGAGCAGACATTTTCAGGATGGCATTGCATCCAGCAACCAGACTGGGGGGGTCTGTTAATTGTTTGTCTGCTCTGGAGTCTATCAGTTGGCAGATACAAAGGATGCACACTGCACAGCTCATGAACAAATAATGTCCTATAAAATAAAACTATGGACATTTATAGCTCCAAGCAAGCCATTTTGTTACACTCAGAATAGAGAAGAAAATCATTAAAATACTCCCAAGAGCTGTGGTATCACTCAGTCTTTTCTGCAAAAGAGAAAATAAATATACTTTTGTCTAAAATATCAAGCTTCTAGCTTGCACATCACAACCAGTGGCAAACAAAAAATATGCATGAACACCAAAAAGAGAATAGGGAATTGTCCTCCCAGAAGAGATATTCACGGGTTTAATTTTGAAAATAAGGGAAATGTACGTTGATTTCCCCAAATTGCAGTTGATGAGAGAAGGATGTTCAGCAAATGTTATTCTAATACAAAGATGTACAAAGTCATGCCAGTTGACTCCTGCTCCACTGTGCATGCTAGGCAGGCCAAATCCAGCCCGCTAACAGCCTCTTGCCCACCCCTATTGTACTAGGTAAGATAAGCAGGAACAACCTGGAATCATTTAGAATGGACAAGATAAGCTTAGAATTCCAGATGAGATAAAAAGTAGATCATGCACAGACAGTATGTACAGGGATTGGTTCCTATAAATAACCCAGTCAATTCCAAAGCATGTGATGCAATGTTTGTGTAAATGTACACAACAGAAGAGTTTTCTGTGTAACTTCGGATCCGTGATATACATGCAGGCACATCTTGTGTTTGAGATTGACCAACTCAGTGTAGCTTTGGTGTATGTGCAATGAAGATACTTGAATGATTAGATCTGGAGTTGAATTGAGGGGGTTTTCTAAGACAAGAAGAAGATGTCTAAGAGGGAATTTCAGTGGGTAAACAGGTGATGTTCAAATATTGAGTGCTCAATTTACAAGGCCACTTTTGTAAATTTAGCCTACAACTCATTGCTATAATGTTCAGAAAATATATGTAAAAAGTCTGAATTCTAATTATTTTATTTATGTAAAACTAAATACGTATTTCAGTCTTGTTTTATATAGTTTATTCTCATTTTGATATATGTTGTATGAACCTAAGCTACATGTGAATTTACTTGAATTAAGTAGAACAGGTATTTTCATTTTATTTACTCACTTTAGGTTGGCTCAGAATAAGCCATAGGGTCATATTTAAGATTTTACTTTTATCACATGATGACCTTGCTTCAGGCACTCTAATCAGCATCTTATTCCATATGTACCAGCTCTTTCTTTGAGTCAGCTGTTTGTCTTCCTAAAATTCCCACTATTGATCTTAAATCCTTGGAAGATAAGCCTTTTATCAGTTACACCCCAAAGGTCCTAATGCAGTCCCTGAGAGATCTGAGAGGCTGATACTTTTCAGTGTTCAGTTCGGTACATAATGTAAGAAAAAGCATTTCAAAGCCAGCCAAAATACCATTTCAATAATATTGTTTGGATTACATATTTTTCATTTATTCTTTTATTGTTTCTATCTATCATGCACAGCCGTGTGTGATAAGCAATTACAAAAGATCCTTTATGAAATCCCATTATGTTGTGCTATGTTTTGTGTTATATGTAACCCAAGGCGTTTATCTCCAAAACATCAAATCAATTAAAATATGTGTGATGGTTGGAGGACAACAAGACCCAGTAATACAACAATTTGACATTTAACTGTTAGGTTCAATTCTCAAGGTTATATCAAGAGTAGTAGTTACTGTGTTTCTTTCAGGTTTTTTTAAGATAAAAATTCCTAGAAAATCAAATATGGAAAATACCATACTACTGTTAATTACATTCATCTTAGTCTAGCCAAATTTCCAAATTAGTCACAAAGGACCTGATTTAAAATGGCTAGCTCTCGCACAGTAATTCTATGAAGCTTCCCTGGAATGCATCTCAATTACATTCTTGTTTATTATATTGCATCTTGCAGTTAGCATAAACTTATGCTGAATTGCAAGGGTGGAGTTTTGGGAGGGTGGAGGGAGGCAACAGCCATGCACTCTGGTTCCCCAGTTTATCAGGGAGATAGGGGAAAGTACTTGCATTCTGTGCATGCCTCTCACACTGGCTGGTGAGCACCCTTCACCAGCCAGGTATTAGAGGCCTGCACAGAATGCAAGTACTTTCCCCCCACTCCCTGATAGTCCCGGGAATGAGGTGAAAAGCAAGCCCTGTCCGGGAGCACACTGCTGCTACCCCCCTACCTTCCCGAAACACTGCCCTTGCTGAATCGCACAACCGAACGGTGTGAAATCAAAGGAAGAGGGAGAGAAATTTAAAGAAACTCCAGTTAAAAAAAACCCTAACATTTCACATCCTGCTTCAAAAATTAAAAAGGAATTAAAATAAAAAACAATATGACAAAGCAATATCTAAGAGTGTGCAGCAAACCAGAGCCAATATTTAAAAACTACATCTAAATAAATTAAAGGGTTGCCTCAAAATTCTAGCATTTCATTAAGATAACCATCTAAAGATCTAGATGGCTATCTGACTACAGAGACACAACATGGGTGAGGTAATATCTTTCAGGCCCATTAATATCCCTGTAATTTATTTAGATGTAGTTTTCAGATAATGGCACTGTGCCACAGGGGTATTAATGGGCCATTTCAACTTTCAGTGGACACTTCTGTTGATGAGAGAAACAAGCTTTCAAGCTGCACAGACAGCTTCATATATGAGAAAGGGACTAAAAGTGTCACAGCTATATACAAGAACTGATGGTTCAGCATAAGTAATTAGGGGAGTATTAAGACAAAAAGATGGGTTACTGGATTACAGATTGTTATAATAAGACAAATCCGGGGTCTTTACTAAAATATATTTTTAATATCTAGCAAAGTGATTAATTTAATCTCCCATACTCACCTTCTGAAAGTGTGGGTATGCCTGGTCTGTGCAGAGCCCTATGCTTGTATTGCTTCTGATGATGAGCCTGGAGAGGATGAAGAATAGACCGACACAAACAGGCACCAGACCCTGCCAAAACATCTTACACCAAACCTGGCTCTCTTGTTTTGGGTGGAGTTTTTCCAGGGATACCCTTACCCTTCAACAAAAAATACCTGAGATCCACTATCCCAACAAGCAAGAAACCCACAGGAATTAACCCTTAGAATTGAATCTGCTACTCCCACAAGATCCATGAACATCCACATAATGTTGTCCCTCATGAGAACTTCTCTGATCCATACTCAGGCCCACCGACAGGTGAGGGCAAATGAAGGGTCAGAGATACATAAAGAGTTTGAAAAGAATTAGATTGTTTGTCTTAGAAAGAAGATGATGAAGAGGGGCCACAACAGAAGTATATGAAAATAAATAGTCAAGAGAAGGCACTGCTGTTCTCCCTGTCTCACAACACAAAAACAAGGGGGACAAGTAAATGAAAAGATGGAATTTCAAAACTGATAAAAGGAAATGTTTTCACATAGCATGCAATGAAAATGTGGAACACATTGCCACATGCAATTGAAGCCACAACCTTAATGAGATTTAAAAAAGGGATTGGATCTTCATATGGATATTCAGAATATCTATCATTATAATTGATGACCATTTTTGAAAGACTATTAAATTTTGTTCTTTCTATATTTACACCAATCTCTGATGGGACGTACATGGGAGGCAGATTATCCCACAGATGCCTATTGCATGGTCCTCAGCTCTTTGCGCTGTCTCAGAAACATGGGGTTCTGGCCACTGTTGGAGACAGGATACTGGAATACTGCTGCTTTGATCCACTATGGCAATTCCTGGGGCAAATGAGGAGCAGGCTGGCCAGAAATGCATCCATAAACTCTTCTAAAAAGCTGCTATGGAAGCCTCAGGGTTTTCCTAAAACTCTGGCCTGAGCCATGCAGTACATTTGGATTTCTTGGCCATTTGCCTGAAGTAATTTTGCTATCATGGAGCAGCCCCAGCTGTGGTATTTAGGAGGTGAGGGGGTTCAGAAAACAGGGGTTTTTAGGGTACTTCTTTCCCCCATTTAAAGTAGACATTTTTGGTTGCTCTGTGGGCAACCATTTGAATTATAAGCTTCAAAACTAAAGTTAAATATAAACCTTAAACTACCTTCATGGGGATGGTTTTGGGTATGAGGATTTAATTTTTTCCTCATCTTGAATGTTACTTTTAATTGACATGTACCAACTGACATATACCATTTGCCAAAAAATCTCCCGAGTCAGCTAACAAAAACTGCATGGCATCTTCAACGCAAGGTGAATGGAAATATTCCCATGTAATCTTAAATATTCATCCATATCCAATAAGGTACAAAAATAGAAGAACAGAGAAGAAACTAAACAGGCATAGGCCTAGCCAGAGGCAAATGAGGTTGAATATAGACTACATTTACTCTGCACTGGAAAGCAAAAAACAATACAAGCATCATTCAGGTCCAATGTTTCGGGTGTTACAATGCTCAGGGTCATGCAGGCTACTTCAAAGACTGCTTAGAATCAGATTTTCAGCAGAGCTTAGCTCTCACACATGCACCAAAATAAAGGGCCAGATTTCTAAATAGCACAGCCTGTTGTAATCTGATTTCTTTTGAAAATCTGGCCACTGATTTAGGTGCCTAAATTGGGGGTGAGCTCTTTTGAAAATATGGCCTATTTGTGGTACAAGCACCTAGGAATCTGGCTCTGTGGTATTTTGGAAGTCTTAGCAGTCTTTATTCAAAATGGCAGCTGTGTCAGAAACTTTGATATATCAACTGCCCTATATTGTTCAAAAGGTTTCAAAATATTTTGTGAACTCTCTGGGTCCTGGACTTCGATTTATGTAGGCATGCAGTGTCCTAGAACAACAAAGCTTGTATCCCTAGCACAATATAAATAACAGCAAACATAAGTAATAATCAAATCAGCACTTGGTGTATATAATGCGTTTCATTTCAAAGCCTTTTACATGCCTAACTTAAAAAGGAAGAGAAAAGCAAACAGAATCAGAATAACTAGAGTCATTCCCTAATCTTATAGAAATGTGCCAAAGAAACTTTACTTTGCATCTTACAGGGCTCCAGGTACTTCAGCTTTACTATAAAGACTGGTTGAAAGTTTTCCTTCAAAACTGAAATTCAACAAATAGTGTGTGTGGGGGGAGGGAGGGGGGGTGGCTGTTCAACTCAATGACATTTTTTAAAAGCAGTGTCTGCTTTAAGGAACATTTTTGATTTTTGTTGAAAAACTAAACATTTGAAAACCAAAAGGTTTTGGCCCCAGAGCAGAACATTTGGGTTCAGAAATTCTGCCAATATACCTTATGACTTGGAGTTCAAGTGCTTCATGCCCGAGTCTCCTCTATTGGTTGGATTCCCCAGCAGTAATACATCTCCCATGAGGTACCATAGTTGTTCATCATTAAGGGAGACCATGGTGCAACATGGGAGATGTTTTCTTGTTAGGGCATTTGACTCATACACATCACACAGGAGCATGAGACAAATGAGCTGCAATTCCCAAGAGACAATGCACTAGCATTTCCACATCAAAAAATTTGGTTTTCAATGTTTCATTGATTTCCGGGGGGGAGGAGGAAGAATTCAACCAGCTCTATTCACATCCCATTGGCAGGGTGAGACCTGTAACAACACGTTATCATGTACCATACTGCTAACAGTTCTGTGCTCATGCATAAATCTTGGAGATTTGAACAAACATATCTCTGGTCTAGTGGAAACAGTGGGCTCAGCTGAGGCACCTATGTTAAGTGGATTTTTTTTTCTTCACAGACATTGTATCATAAGTATAAAGTGTGATTTATATGGTGGGAGAGAAAAAAAAGGTGTGAAGGGAAGCAAGATGAGCAACAAAGTTCTCTAAATATGTAGCCAATTGTCTGTTCCTGCCACACTGACACAGACAGTTACAAAAGAATCGGGAATCTTGAAATCCTGTCATGGGGTTAAGAGAAGCTCAGTTAGCATAAAGGCTCATTACCTCATAACTGTCATACATTAAACAGTTTTTTCTTGTTTGCTATTGAACTGCAGCAGAATTACTGCCTCTGAAATGAAATGTTTCTGATTTGGTGTTTAAAGAAAGATTTCTAGTAATGAAGTACTGACTACTACCATCATCTCATCATTCTTTTTATGTGGCCAGGATTGACTTTCTTGACATCAACCAATTAACCCATCATCAAAGTTTACAATCAGAGCAGACACAGCAATATGCATCATAAATGGCTCTCATGTATGCTCACTCAACTGTGGTAGAAGTAATAGACAGACCTCATGTGCAATGGGCACACATAAGCATTTTTCTTTTTTTGTTCTTTTGTGTTTGTTTAAAACCTTAACGTGTAATAATATTCATCACGCCCTCTCTGAGTTCCATCAGTCTGCTTTCGATCAAAACAAGTGACCATAAAAAAAAAGCATATTAGAACTTTACACACCAGACAGCAGATGCATTTGTTTCTCTTGCTTCCAGGGAACACTTGTTAACCGAAGGATCATTTTGCAAGGTTCACAAATTATTTATGTGCCCTTTTCTTACCACACAATTAATGTTCTCTAACCATTTTTCTTCTTATAGTAACTGCTAATTTACACAGATTTCTAAATATTAATGAAATCAGATTTACCTACTGTGTGTGTATAATTTGCAGAGATAAAACATTTGAACCGGCTAATGATGTGGGCTTTTGATTTCTTTGAAATTATAATTACAACAGGAAAACTTCACTTAGGGTTAGGTGTTGGGTCAGACACAAACCACAACACTGAGTCAACTGCAGCTCCAGGTTACAGTCAGATTTTGTACTGGCAGAACACTGATTGAATGTGAGGGGTGGGGAAATGACTGTGTAGAACTTACCTGAATCATTCAGGATTCCATCACTGGTCTCCGTAAGGCTGATATCAGGAGTATTACTGCTCATGCAGAATGCCTTCCTGTTTCCATGGAAAGGGGCAATCCTACTTCAGAACTTAAAGGGGGTATACAATCCAAAAAAATAGTGGCATCTGATGAAGTTGTCCTTCAGCCAAAGAGTAGTAGTGTCCATCTGGGCAAAGACTCACTCCTATGATACCCACAGGACTCCACCCACCCCTCTACACCCACAAAAATTTTTTTTTCCTTGAGTGAAACCACGTAGGGACCTGACCATCCTTAGCATCTGCCCTGAGCTGTTGAGAGCAGGGAGTATAAAATTTGCCGTGCCTTCCAACTGTGCAACATTCTACTCAGTCCGAGTTTTGCTCAAACTTCTGAAAACCTATCTCACCATACTCATGCTCTAAAACTCCTAATGTTTTACAGTCATGCTGTTTCCTGGACTAACCATATGTAATCTCATTTGCATAACCACACCCCGTATTAATAACCTGATTTTTCTTCCGTAGGCTCCTTCTTTTTAGCCACTGTTTCTTGCCAGCTGGAGTGGTTGGCTGGGTTGCATGCATGGAAGGAAATCACTCCTCATATGTGGTGAAATAGCATAACTTCTTCTCTAAAACAAAGGTGAAGCAGGGCAGGAATTGTGAATGAACCACAGTTCGTTCTCTGGTTCTCTCCTGGGGCAGTACAGCTATGTGCTGCCCTTCACTCAGAGCAGATTGTACAATTACAGTTTAGCTTGAATTAAGCAGCTTTTGTTCTATGAAATAACACCTCAACCATGCTAGTCACTTTCTTCTAGTGCATGTGTCTGCATGAATTATTTCTGGAACTCACATAACACTCAGTAAATAACCAAAACAATACATGCAATCATCAGTGAGATCAGTTACATGTACTGAAAACATAACAAATGCCAATCCCTCTTAATGACCCAAAATGAGCCATCCAGCTGAACAGAATGCCTGCTTATGTTTCCATTCAATTGCATTTGGTATATCAAGATAATTGACCTCTCCTTCTACAAGGCAATTTGCAACATCACAGAGAGAGAAAGAGAGAGAGAGAGAGAAGTATTAACCAGATTGCTCCAAAAAATCACTATCATAACATAATGAGCCAGTGGGCTCAAATACTACTGTTGTTTCCTGCTTTGATTATTGTAAGCTTTTTCTCTGACAGCAAGAGCAAATATATGTGCTCCTGCATTGTAATATACCACTACTTACTTCTCAAAGGGTCATATTCCCTGTGTCCAAATTCCTGAAATTCCATCCTTATAACAATTCTTTGTACTTTGTTCTGTATATCTTCAAACACAGAACACACTAAACTAATTTACCTTACTGTGCTTGCAAACCAGATGAGTGTTCTTAATTGCATTTTAGAGATGGGAAAACTGAGACAGAAGAAATACACACAATTTCTGTGACCATACTGTGATTCGAACTAAGTCTACCTACCAATCATCACTCATTTCTCCAGAACATGCTACCTCAGAACAAAGTTACTATAGCAAATAGTTAGAATACCCCAGAACAAAGTTCCTATAGCAAACAAAATGAGAGAGAGACAGCTTCTCCTAGCAAACTCTTAGTTTTATTTCCCAAAATAAAATGTTCCCAACAGGCATCAGAAATCTCCATATGGAAAAAGTATCAATGGCTTGTGACTGGGTGAGCTAATTCAGAAAAAAAAACCCACACGACAGGAAGTCACAAAAATCTTTGAGGTATAGTGCTTAACAAGAAAGCAAAATAAAATGTTACAGCAGGGATGAGGAACCTTTTTTGGGTCACAACCACTGACCCACATAAAAATGAGTCAGGGGCTGCACACAAGTGAGAAACAACAACAAAACAAACAAAAAAACCCACCCCTCGCCAGCACAGGGGCCAGATCCAGGCCAGCTGAGGGCTCCACTGGCCCTAAGGTTCCCCATTCCTGTGCTACAGGCAGAAATCTCTCCAGCACAAGGTTCAACAGGATGGGCAGCCATAATTTTTTCCAGTAGATGGAAATGGTGCTCCCACACTCCCTTGATAACCTCTTTCCCCATTGATGCTCCCTACATGCCATATTTGCCAGGACCTGAGTGGGGTTGTCATAGATGCTGTGATGCTAAAGGAACTCCTGACTGATTCAATCAGCAGGTGTTTTGAGCCCTGTTGTGCCTAGGTAACTGGCATAAAGAGACTACATTACAACAATTAACCAGACTGCACATAGAAATCAGACTCCACATAGACTCGACATAGTTCTTTTGGTAGAAATTACACCACTCTGGTAAGTCCAATTAACAATGAATTGCCCAGTATCTTTTGCCTATTACCTACAAACACCTAGTCAGTTTAGTCCTACACTCTGGGTGCATCTTAAACAAAGATAGCTTGGATTCTGACTTTAGAGTTGATAGCAAAAGCAGCAGAATTTCTTACTAAACCAGTTTTAGGACTGAGCTATTGTTTGGGATCATGTCTCACTAAACTGGACTTTAAGGGCAGTATTATGGTAATTTTGAGGTACCCTAAGTACTTGTTTACATTTTTTTCCCACATTAATTTTTAACTTTTATCTTCATTTCCAATCTAAATTATGAATGTTTGAATTAACTCTTGTATGAGAGTCATCAGAATGTTTGATTCAAACAGATTCAAAGGTCAATTCCCAAAAGAGTGTGTAACACGTCCTATCTTTCTACAGTCTCTCCAGCAACAATCTCTCTTCTTGCTCCTCGTCCCACATGTCAGTTTGGATACAGAAAGAACCCTATCTGGGGGTTCTGGATGCAAGGGAGGGCAACAATCCAGTCTATAAGGGCATGTCTACACTGGGGAGTTATTTCAAAGTAACTCCCCTTATTTCGAAATAACAAGGGAAGTGTCCTCACTACCAAGCCCGTTATTTTGAAAAAACTGGCTTGTTATTTCGACATAATAACTCCTGCTTGTGAAGAGGAATAAGCTTATTTCAAAATAGTTATGTCAGGAATTATTATTTCAGAATAACTTATTTCAAAATAACTCCCTAGTGTAGACATAGCCTAACGGGTAACAACTTCCTTGGAAGGCATAATCCTCCTTATAATCAAACAGAATGTATGGTTATGTAACAGAAATTTCTTTCAGATCCCTGCTCAAGATTATTTTGTATCCTGAATCATGATGATTGCTCCTGTAATTTGCCCAGGGTAAAAAAGTTACAGATATTTTGAATGACCTTAATCCAACAACACCCTGTTACTAAGAGTCTTTTTGTCGATTTCAGTGTATGCTGGATTGGTTCACCGTCATTTGTGTTTATGAACTAACTGTGGCCTTTATCACAGGGCCACACATTTATGTCCTTTTAAATAGAACTGTTTGGCTATCCATTTCAAAACTGAAAGGTGTATACAACATTCACAAAACTTTTGGATAAGGTCTTGGGTGTAAAGTTTCACCCATGATGCAATTTTTTAAACAAATTAAATGACATGCTCCTGCAATTAGAGATTTCCAGCTGAAGTCCAGATAACCTGAAGTATGAAGGCATAAACATGCAACTGAACCACAACAGACAGTGTTTAACAGTTTCTGCCTTCAGTCCTGAAGGAAAGAAGATTCAGAACTAAGGACAAGACACTGTCCTTAACTCTCTCTTTGTGACTCTGTATTGCAGATTCTATGAACAAAAGGAAATCTCAATTACACATCATACAGAAATCTGCCCGAGTAGGGTGAATCCAGGACAATACCCCTTCCTTTTTTAGTTGTCAATAAAAAGTTTGTTACCAAGTTGCTTTTTTGTTGTTGGTTGCTTATCTTTAAAAAAATCTCAGTGCCAAAGACAAGACAAATTAAAGACAATTTTCAGGACTGACAGATGATTCTGAGTACCTCAATTTTCAGGTGCTCAATTTGAGACATTAAAACGGGGGTGAGCTGCTGTGATCCATGTAGCCAAGGCAATCAATACCCTTCTGTTAAGGAGGGCAGTGATTCTGGGAAATGTGCAGGACATAGTGGAGAGGGTTTGCCACAATGGAGTTCCCTAACTGTCGTTGGGCAATAGACAGACTGCACATCCCTATCTTGGCACCTGAACACCTTGCCAAGGAGTACATAAACCACACGGGGGACTTCTCAATGGTGCTGCAGGTGCTGGTGGATCACAAGGGCTGTTTCACCAACATCAATGTTAGATAGTTGGGAAAGGTCTTTAGGAACTCCTGTCTCGTCAGAAAGCTTCAGGCTGAAACTTTCTTCCCAGACTGGAAAATTAACATCGGAGGCATTGAAATGCCCGTAGTGATCCTTGGAGACCCAGCCTACCCATTGCTCCCATGGCTCATGAAGCCATACATAGGAAGCCTGGGCCACAGTAAGGAAAACAACTATAGGCTGAGCAAGAGCAGAATGGTGGTAAAATGTGTTTTGGGGAATTTAAAGGAAAGGTTTTACAATCTACTGATTAGATTAGGCCTCAGTAAAAGCAACATTCCCATTTCAGTGACAGCTTGCTGTGTTTTCCATGATAGCTGTGTGTGTGTATGTTTGGGGGGGCAGGAGTTTTATGCCAGGGTGGGTGACCAAGACATAGCACCTAGCCAGTAATTATCATCTGCCAGACACCAGAGTAGTAAGGAGAGCATAGCCAGGGGCACTAACATTCAGAGAGGCTTTGAAAAACTCTTTATGAATAGCCAGTCATATGACAGTCATTCATGTTGCTCTGAAGGAGGTGCCCTTCCTGAAGTGCTTTCCTGTAAACCCCCTGTCAGGGCTGTTCCCCACTCTGGCACTCTGAGTGCAGAAGGGCCCGCAGGAGAGCTTAAAAACCTTGCCTCTACAGGCACTGGCTACCAAAACTTCCCAGAGTCACAGATTCCTTGACTCTGAAAAACAAAAAAACAAGCTGCCACCATCAAGTGATTTTTTTTATCCCTGAACCGGGAGTGAACATTTGAACCCACCTGCAGGAGTACCCCAAGCTCTTTTGCCCCCAAAAGAGCTTAAAAAAAAGAGAAAAACAAGCTGCAGTCTCTGGTAGCTGACCTCTTGGTCTGAGGCATGCAATATACACTGAATATCCAAATTCATTGGAGGCACGGTAGTCCTGCCTGGGTTTAAATCATTCTGTGTCTCTCAACTCCTGGTTTTTCTCTCCTCCACAAAGAAAGCAGGCAAGGAATCTATATCCAATTCAAATTTCAACATTCTACCTCAATTGGTTCTCCCAACCCCCTCGTCAACACCTTTGTTAGCTACCTGAGTTTAACCCCGTGGTTACCAGGTGCCTGGCAGCACCCCTCCTGTCTATTACACTCTCGCTCCCTTCAACACAATCAATAAATAGACTTGTTCATAAATCATACAGTCTTATTTAGGGAAGAGGGGGAAGCAGGGACAGAAAAGGAGTTCAGGGTGGGAGCGTCAGCAGGAGAGAAGGGAAAGCAGTGTATTACAATCCCGCTGTGCAGCAATTACTGGGATGAGAAGGACAATCTTTTGCTCCAGGATGCATCCCTAGGGGTTGAGTGTGAGACTGCCCTTCACTCCCCCACCCATGTTCTAGGGCCCCTGGGAGAGGAGGATATTGAACTAAGTGAGGAGGGAATGTGGGCCTGCAAGAGCTGGAGAGAGTACCTGTGCAAGTGGCTCTCCTGGAAATCTGCCAGGTGGATCATCACAGCTGCCATGATCATCAAGATTCTCTCCTGGTTCTTCACTTTGAGTTCCCTGCATGCTCTCCTGTCCTCACACTCTGCTTGCATCTCCTGCAGCAGCGTTTTCCTCCACTCACTAAAACACTCCCTGTCAGTCCAAGTGGGCGGATTGCATTTGCTCCTGGAACGTGTCAGACCTCGTATGTTTTAGCCTTTGGATGTCTGCTAGCCACACAGCCGGTGGAGGCGGGGGAGTGTGCAGCATGCCTGCTGCTGCACCAGTTGTAATGAAAAGTGAAGGGCAGACTATACAGGGGATACATTTTCAAGTGTAAAGCCTAATCTCTTAATATAAAGGAAGATCTGTCTAAAGACAATAGGCACGTTATATACAAGGCCTCAGTTATGCTTTTAAACTTCCACGATGCAGCAGCAACACCACAGAGATCTTAGGGAAGCAGCGGGACTTAATTTGATGGCAGGCATGGTAAAAGGCAGGCTGGGACTCGAGCCTGTGTCAGGAGAGGGAGTCTGAGTGTGGCAGCAAGACAGGACAGGGACTCACATGGTGACCATGTATTCGGCACTCCCTGTTTGCCAGGAGACTGCAGGAACATGCATTGTTGTAGATACAGATGTGGATACACAATTTTGTATCCGCACAGGGCTCTAATTGTTGCCTAATAATCAAACCATATGTACGTTATAAATCAAACCATATGTACATTATAAATAAGTGGGAGAGAGCATGGGAGAAAATATTTTGCTTTGGTGTAACAAGTGGTTAGAGACAATGCTGAACAAGTAAAGCAAGTTAATTTGAAAGGGCAAAATAGGAATTAAGAAGGTTGGATATACCATATATGCACATAAACAATGGAAAGTAAAATTTTCCATATTATCGGTGCTTTGAGGTTTTGTGAACAAGAGTTGGTGGAAGAATTTAACATTAACTAAAGAGTTTAGGGTCCGAGGCTGAAATTTTCAGACACAAATACCTAAAATTAGGCATTTAAATACATATTTAGGTATCTAAATTACAGTGTTTGCTGTAAGAGGGCCCTTAGGTTATTTAAGTAACAACTGAGGAACAATGGATTTCCTACAAGGGATATCATGAGCCTGAGTCAACACCAGAGCAGGATGAAACTCTGAATTTCCCATTCTGATGGAAATTCTAAAAAAAAATTAAAAATTCTGATTTTGGACCAAAAGTAAATATTTTTCATACCACAATAGATTTCAGAACTCTGAAGAAAAAGTTTTGAAAATTTTGGAATGAAATAATTTGATTGACATTCTTAATTTAAATTAACTTTTATGTTTTGCTTATAATTGTTTCTTTCTTTTTTTTTTTTTTTTTTTTTTTGCATTTATTTTATTGTAACAGTTGCAACTCTAATTGGCAGAGTGAAACATTTTATTTTCTTGTTCAAAGTGACTCCTGAGTGATGTTTTAATGAAATAGTTTGAAACTTGAAAGTCAAAGCTGCCTGTGTGACTCTCCAAGTAGCTGACTGCTTGGCTGGCTGCCCTCAGAGTTCAGGAAGGCAGCTGTTCCAGGAGCCTGGGTGTCCTAGGGACTCAGGAACCAGGTTGCCCAGGAAAGTGGACAAGTTGGCAGCTGTCTGGCTTCCATCAGAATTGCCACAGAATTATCATTTCTTGGAAAATGTTTAGATTCTGTTGAATAAATATCTTCTGATGAGACAACTGTTCTCAGAACATTTCTGACAGTTGACGCAACTACATTGGGAAGTAAAACATTCAGAGCTTGTGCAAATACTTGTTATATTCAAATACTAAGTTATTTCAGTTTTTTGTGGCAGATTTATATAAACTCTCTGAACATTGCAAATATGATGCCATGTAAAATTATACCCTTCATGACAGGTTGGTCTGTGGTCCACATACTGAGGCATTAGAGAAGCATCTATTGTATGAGCTGGTTTTGTACACTAGAAAGTTATAGAATTCCTGAATGCATCTGCAAAATGCATCAAGATGACAACTGAATTTTCAAACCAAATGTCATGTAGTTAAGAATACTAGCAATGTGGTAAGATGAATTCAGAAGTCATGTGTCGGTGTAAAGATCGGGAATGCTGTCATTGTGATGAAGAAGGGCCTGTTGAATGAACCTGCAGACACAAGAACATGATGGTAGGGAAGACTTATAACATTAAACAAGGGGGGAAACCATCAATAAGGCAAGGGAAAAATTCTCTGCACAAGTCTAGAAAAACACAGCATTAAAATCAGTGGGAGGGACATTAGCCATACAGGAGCAGGAGCAAGGCTCTGTAAGAGCTTTTGCTGGTGTCTCCATTTTTGAAAGACAACCACTTTGGGTGCAATGACTAGAGCTGCTGCAGTGTCACTGGGTTCAAACACACTGTACATCTCGCTTACCTTACTCTGCAGTCTGTGCAAACCATACTGTACTCCTGTGGAGAAGGAGGAATTGTTTTTGCAAGGGGAGTTCCCTAATCATCTTTTCTTTTGTCAAAATATAACTCTGCTGCTTCCGGCTCCCCTTCAGGGTTCAATGAAGTAAAGGGGCAGAGCCTGCCTTCTGGAATTATCATTTCCTTAAGAGATAAAAATTCAGATCCTGCCACTAGCCAAAATCCAGGAGTAACACAAAGACCTTTGGTCAATTCTGTCTCTCCTCCAGGCTTTCCAGGGCACTGTCACGGGGCATGACTCACCACCACAACGCCTCCTGCCAGTAGCACTGAGAATCAGCTCTTATCAGCCCACAGGGTGCCTCCCTCTGGTTGGTGTCTCCCGTGTTCACACTCCATGCTCTCCAATCCAGACCCACATCGCTCTTGGACCATGGCATCCTCTTCAGAACACTGCCCTCTCAGAGTGCCCACTACAATTCTCTCTCATCCCCCTTCTGAGGGCGGGAGGAGAGGAGTTATCAGCAGCCCTGTGTCTCTGCACTCTGGGGTCCTCCCCTCCCAGGGAACCCCCAATTCCCCTATACCCACCTTGCCTCAGTGACCCACTGCCAGTCATCATCTAGCCCCTTACCTCAGGGGCAAACTGCGGTCTGAAATAGCCACTCATCATTGGCAAGGGGTGTGTGGACCTGCTGCTTTTGCCTGCCCTGACTGCTTCCCTTCAGCCCTAGTACCCTCAGGCCTTGCTTCAGGCCCCGCAGCCTGGGAGCTTGTCTGGCCAGAGCTTCCCCAGCCCAGCTCTAAGTCAGGAAGCCCCTAGCTTCCCTGGCAACCAGGTCCCTTCTGCTCCCCACCTAGAGCAAGAGAGTCTCCTGTCCTCCCTCCAGGAGTCCTTATGTACACAGTCCCTGCTGGTCCCTAATTGGCAGCATTTACCTCAGGCTACGTCTAGACTGCAAGCCTCTTTCAAAAAAGAGCGTCAAGACAAGGAGATTTTTTGAAAAGGTGGCTCGCTTTTTCAAGAGAGAATCTAGACACTCTCTTTCGAAAAAGCCCTGTTTTCATGCAATAGCACCTTTTTTCGAAAGGCGACTTTTGAAAAAAAGGCATTATTCCTCATAGAATGAGGTTTACCACCATTGACAAAACCGCCACGTTCTTTCAATTTACTGTCGACAGAACGCGACAGTAGTCTAGACGCAGGTACAATTCTTTTAAAAAAAAAGGCCACTTTTTTTGGAAAAACCCTGTAGTCTAGACACACCCTCAGCTGTGAGGTTTTGCTCTCTCAGCCCTCTCCCAGGGCTGGGTTTTACCTTTAAAGGGACAGTGCAGGGCAGACACCCAGTCTCAAGCATGCATTAAGGGAGAAGGAAAGAATACAGGTTTACCATCTGTTTTCACGTACATGCATGTACAAACACAAATGCATAGCATTTTTGCATGGGGATCTGAGTTCTTTCTGTCTCTATTGTCTTCTGCATGCCATGTCTCATTAGGGTTGCCAGGTGTCTGGTTTTGAACCGGACAATCCAGTATTTGAGCTTTCTGTTCGGAAAACAAATTGAGAAAATATAAATGAGAAAATATAAATGTCTGGTATTTTCTAAATAAATTGTAATGTAGATTGTGATGTGATGTCAAGTGTGTCCGGTATTTTTGTTGATACCATCTGGCAACCCTATGTCCCATTATATAGGATGAAATGATGTCACTTTGCCATATGATGTCAGCATCCATGAAGACTGAGTCACCAATTACATATGAGCTATGTTGGTCTATTTTAAGTACTCAAGACTATAAGAAAAAACATCTGTATTTCATAAAATATCCTGATTTATCTCCTGATGATCTGTGCGCATAGGGATACCTCTGCGCAAAATATCTCTTCCTCCTGCAGCACTCTTACCCTCACAGAGTGTGCTATGCAGGCATTGGGCTCCTGGAGGAGGTGAATCATAGAAGCATAGAATCATAGGACTGGAAGGGACCTCGAGAGGTCATCGAGTTCAGTCCTCTGTCTCATGGCAGAACCCAGTACTGTCTAGACCATCCCTGATAGACATTTATCTAACCTACTCTTAAATATCTCCAGAGATGGAGATTCTACAACCTCCCTGGGCAATTTATTCCAGTGTTTAACCACCCTGACAGTTAGGAAGTTTTTCCTAATGTCCAACCTAAACCTCCCTTGCCACAGTTTAAGCCCATTGCTTCTTGTTCTATCCTCCGAGGCCTGGAAGAACAATTTTTCTCCCTCCTCCTTGTGAAACCCTTTTAGATACCTGAAGATTGGGTAGGACAAGGGAAGGGTTGGGGCATTCATCCTCATTCCTTCCTAGTGCATGGAGAATACTCAGAAAAGAACATGCAGTCTGAGCCTGTATTTTGTCTCAGGGGCAGCAATGGGCTTTGCTGGTGCTGGAAAGGCTGCCATGGCTAAGAACTGGCACAGTAATACATGGCCCAATGTGGGTGATCTTTGAATCTCCCAAGAGCCATTCAGGCTTATAAATATCCAGTAGCTAAGGGATGGACCCAGCTCCCTATTCATGAGTGAGTAAATCCCACCTCTGAGAGAACCACAAAGGAGGAATTTCACAAGGGTATTCCAGTGTCACACATTGTGGTGATTTTCTTGTGAGCCTCATGATATTTAGTAGTTTTCTTAAAGTACCAGCTCCTGGATTCCTGTGATTACAGAATAATCTCAGCTTTCGTTTAAAAAAAAAAGCAAATTTCTGGTCTTCATGATTGAAGAGATGTGCTTGAAAACATGGCCCACATATACCCTAATGGTGATAAAATGAGACAGTAAATATAGAGGGCCCTATATAATCTATTTTTAAAATCAACCTATGGGGCCTAACTCATGGCTTTGAACATCTATAGATGTCAATACTGGAATTCTCATGCAACTTTTCTCCTCCAGAGCCTCTTAATTCCATTTGAGGGAAGGTATACACTGTAATCCACTTTTTCATCTATACAGATACAGATTTAGGTTAGGGCTGTAAATTATTCACAGTTAACTCATGCGATTAACTAAAAAAATAATCACAATTAATCACACTGCTAAACAACAGAATACCTATTGAAATGCATTAAATATTTTGGATGCTTTTCTACATTTTCAAACATATTGGCTTCAGTTACAACACAGAATATGAAGCATACAGCATTCACTTTATTTTTATTAAAGGTATTTGCACTGTAAAAAAAAGAATAAGAAATAGCATTTTTCAATTCATTCTTTAGTGCAATCTTTTTTATCATGAAAGTATAAATTTAGAATGTAGATTTTTTGTTGCATAACTGCACGCAAACAAAACAAAGTAAAACTTTAGCTCCTATATGCTAAACATCCATATGCCCCTTTATGCTTTATGCCATCATTACAGAAGATATGCTTCCATGATGATAATGCTTCTTAAATAAATAACGTGTTAATTAAATTTGTGACTGAAGTCCTTAGGGGAGAATTGTACATCTCCTGTCCCATTTTACGCACATTCCGCCATGAACATCATGTTATAGAAGTCTTGAATGATGACCCAGCACATGTTCATTTTAAGAACACTTTCACAGCAGATTTGACAAAATACAAAGAAGGCACCAAGGTGAGATTTCTAAAAATAGCTACAGCACTTGATCCAAGGCTTAGAAATCTGAAGTGCCTTCCAAAAGCTGTGAAGGTACAAGGTGTAGTGCATTGCTTTGAGAAGTCTTAAAATAAGCAACACCTTGATGTATAACCTACAGAAACCAAACCACCACAAAAGAAAATCAACCTTCTGCTAGTGGCATCTAATTCACATGGTAAAAATGAACACGTGTTGGTCTGCTCTGCTTTGGATCAATATTAAGCAGAACCCATCATCAGCATGGAGTGATGGTTGAAACATGAAGGAAAACATGTATCTTTAGTGGACATTGTAAGTAAGAAGCAGGTAGTATTATCTCCTGCAAATTGTAACCAAATTTGTTTGAGTGATTGGCTGAACAAGTAGTGGGACTGAGTGGACTTTTAAGCTCTAAAGCTTTACATTTTTAAATGTAGTGGGTTTTGTACATAATTCTATTTTTATATTTTTCAACTTTCATGATGAAGAGATGTACTGCAGTACACTTATTAACTGAATTTGAAAAGGACTATTTCTTTCATTTTTAAAAGTGCAAGTATTTGTAATCAAATATACAAATAAGGTGAGAACTGTAAGTTTGTATTCTGTGTTGTAATCAGTATATTTAAAAATGTATAAAATGTCCAAAAATATTCAAATAAATGTTATTCTATTCTGTTTAAGAGTGCAATTAATTCTGTGATTAATGGTGATTAATTTTTTATCATGCAATTATTCATGATTTTTAATCACATAATTATGATTTTTGAAAAATTACTTGATAGCCCTAATTTAGATTATAGACAGTGGGGCTCACAGCCTCACCAGGCCACTGGGCAAGCTGGGTGGGGTGGGGGGGTTAGGAGGATTCCCTGAACCCCCATAAGGGGCAGGGCCTCAGGTCAAAGGGATGGGGCTGGAGCTAGGCAGCCCTCAGCACTGCCCAGAAAGCACAGTCCCTCCCTCCCCACAGAGTGCACTGCACAGGGATCCAGATGCCACTTTTAAAGGACTTGGGGCTCCAGCTTTCCTTTTTGCTTCAGTAGTGATGGTCAGGAGCTCCAGGCCCTTTTGTGTATAAAACTAGAAGACTTATCCACTACTTTTTGGATCCTTCAGGGCAGGGGACTTGTGGTGTGGCAGGTGCAGGAACTTAGTGATATGGGGGGCCTTGGGGCAGGAGGCTGGAGCTATAAGGTGCAGGAGTTGGGTACTGAGGAGGGGCTCAGGGCAGAGTGCAGGGGATGTTGTGGCAGTATGGGGGTCAGGGTTAAGGGGCTGCTCAGGGTTCAGGATATGGAGTGGGGAGTGCAGGTATCAGAGCAAGGCTAGCTTCTCCTTGGGGTTGGCCTGGGGCAATGGGGACTGTACACCCTATCCACCTGCTTTTCCCTGGGGCAGGATGGGCTGCACACCCCTGCGGGGGTGCCACGCTCTCTGCCTGCCATCTTCTCCCTGACACTGGCCTAGGGCCATGCAGCCCACCCACTGGCTTTGGCTCCAGGGGACACACAGCACGCCTGCTGGTGCTTCTCAGGCCTGACCCAGGGCTGTCTGGCTGCAAGAAGTTGACCCCTGGGGCAGGCTGTGGTGATAGGGGTGTGCTGCTTGCAAACTGCTGCTCAATGGGACCACTTGCTGCCCCTAGTGGTCATTTGAGAGTATAACTGTCCCTGCTGTCACACTCCTCCCTTTCTGTTTGATACCAATCACATTCCATGCACATACCATTATCCTGGCACAACGAAACCCTGACCTTGCTTTAAGTTATACGATAAGAGGAAGCTGCAAACCAAATTTGATGGTCCTAGCTCTTAACACATTTAGAAGGAATTCTTGAACAAATGGAGACACAGATGGATGGACAGACAGGTGCATATTTCTAAAATATATAGTAAGATATGTATCTATCTACACATATCTCATTACTTGCATCTGTTCTGTGAATGAAAGAAATATATGTGTTTCAATGCTACCGACTTTAACTTTTGATTCAACAAATTCAGGTTTCTCATACTTTTTAAAAAATAAATCTGCATTCTGCTTTTCAGATGTATACTGTATATGTAAATATGTATTATTACAGTGTACTATATATTTTGCACATTTCTAAGAACAGTTATTTTGAAATGATGAAAATAAAGAACAAAATTAGAAACAAAAAATAACTCAAAGCAGGAAACATTCTTTGAGATACAGGAAGATAAGAGAGTGATGCCAAAGATTCCATCCAGCAATTCATTGGTTCAGTTTATTTCTTTTTAGTTTTACACACTCAATTGTCCTGGGTTAGTGATAAGTATCAGTCTGGACAGCACAAGTCTGCAGCTAAAAATACTTTTTTTTTTCCTGTGGAGCTAGTATAATTGTTTTGTTTAAACTTCTCCTAACCTACCATTTTTATCTTTCTTTGCTAATGCATTTGCAGTCACGCTCTACTAGATCATTTATAATTTGGGACCATTTTTCAGCCCTTATCACCTGAACATATCTCTGTGTCTCTTCTTTGTAATACAGTTACACAGTCATTAGTGAGTTTAGAGCTGTCCCCAAGTCTCACAGGCTAATACCATGGCAAATCAATATGACCTGATAAAGCATCTGAGAGTAAAACATTCTAGTGACGATATATTGACCCTTGTGATCAGTATGAAATTAACTTCTCACAAGGACACAAAATCTGCTCTGTAGACATTTGGAGCAAAAATTTTCAGTCTGAGTTATTCTGAGTTATGCAACAGACCCCCCCCCCCATGCTTTATGAAATGGACTTATGAACACAAATATGCATAACTCAAAGTTGCTTTGAGCAAATTATCTCATGTAACCTATCAATCGTCATGTCTTAATCCACTGGATCTGTTTATCTTATTTTGGTATATGTATCATTCTTCTGTGTAAAGTTAGGCATATGGAGTATGAAATGCTTTATGATTTTCAGTGTGTAAATGGAAAGGCATTAAGGGTGATTCCATGGCTGGGAGGCCTCAGTGTCTGGGCAATCACATGCAAAGAGCCTTTTGTCCTCAAGTCTTAGCAGTGGTTGGTAGGGACTGGCCAGGTGACTTCCCATGCAAAAAGGAAATCTTTAAAAGCAATAGGAAAATAGGAGTGTTTTGTCTTTGGTTGGCACACCAGAGGAAAGGAACCAAAGACCCCAGGGTGAGGAAAGCCCTGGTTTTGGAAGGCTTAGCTGGAAAAGAAACAGTTTTAGGGTGAGTTTGTAATAAGTTTGTGTACTGAGGTTTCAGTGTTAGAGTTAGCTAAGCGTTTTCTGTTATTTTGAGTTTGTAATCTATTTTGCTCTGCCTGTTCTCACTCACGACCACTTAAATCCTACTGCTTATGCTTAATAAAATCACTTTTATTTTCTATCAAGCTCAGTGTAAACAATTGTTACCGGAGGATGGGGGGGGGCAATCATTGTGTACATTCCCCCTAAATAATTCCTTTGGGGTTCTGATCCCATTTGTGGAGTGGTATCCTGGGAAGCTGGGCCCTAAACTGCACTTTCCTTGGACCTGACGAGATTTAGTGTCTGTGTTGCTTCTCGGGGGCATTGATCTCAGCTTGGTCCCTTGGCTGTGGGAGACCAGCAGAGCTGACCAAGCAGGATCAGGTGGTGAGAGGCCCCAAAAAGCAGAAAGGCAAGTGGCAGTGGCCTTGTCAGCACTTCAGGAAGCTCCCCCAAGGGGTCTTCTGTGACCGCACCCTGTCACAGGACCTTTGCATTAATCAGGTTGCAATAAAAATGTGCCTAGTTGATCTGCAAATGCCCAGTAGAGATTTCCCCTGGCATAGAGGCAATTGGTGCAATTGTAGGGAGAAGGTAAGGCATGAAAAAGCTTCAGTTCCCTGCAGAAAAAAACCCACTCAATTGGCATAAGGTCTATTAAAGACCCTAACCAGTGGCACAAATCAAGAGTTGCCCAGAAGCAGTTCTTCATTACTCTGGGGCCTGTGATGGCCCTGAAAATTAGGGAACCAGAGCCAAGCTCTCTGGTGGCCAGTCCTTCTGCACCAGATGTCAGAATCAAGGATTTAGTGTTTTACCACATATCTTACTGAAGAGAGATTTTAATATTTGCATGTGACGTGTTCAACCCCTCCAGACTCAAGTGCCAGAATGAGAAAACAATTCAGTATTGAGGGAAGAGTAAGCAGGACTTCCCATAAACTCTCACAGAACAAACCAGCCTGCTGCATACCACCTGAATTATTCATTAGTGAAGAATAAAAGATTTATCAATAAAATCAGGGTCAGGTTGCCCATAGCAGAGGCTTGGAAAAGGAGGATGCAATGAAACACAACTGTAGAATGCTATATGTTTTGAATGTGACCTTACAGTCTTATCATGTTCCTGTATTTGCCAATAATAATAAACTGATGCCAAAAAAAAAAAGCATCTGACCTATGGCTTTACAAATTGGACAGAGCTCTTGCAAAAATCCTTTGTATTACTCAAGTTCTTTGCCACTGCCTGAGTATTTAAGGTTCTCTCAAGTATACTTAAAGTTACAAGAATTGTACTTGATCTTCCTGTAGAGCTATTTGTACAGAATCAACTAATAAGAGAGGAGCTTCAAAAGAGTGTATCATACGCATAAGCCCAGTCACCAATGGTAAGTCACTGTTTTTCTTCTATATTGATACTATGTGATATGGTACCGACTGTAACATATATTAATAGAACATCCTTTCATAATTGACGGGGCTATAGGCAAGTGTTTAAGTTATGCTGTGTTGCTGTGATTACAGTGTAGATTGATCATTTTCCAACTCTGCAGGAAAAGCTTGTTGTTAAAGTCACTGTGTACAGCAATCATAACGGCACTGACAGGTTGCTGTCAAGTAAGCAGGGGCATTCTGGAGATAGATAGCACAAATGCCGAAACCAAGACAAATGCTGTTGGAATAAGTAATAAATCATATCAGCTGTCTCTTGTGCTTCTTCTTAGTGTATTGATTGTGATTAAACTAAACTAATTAGAATCGTAATCATGATGCACTTGTGGAACTCAGAGTTGTGAGTTCTGCAATATGATCACAAAGTGTTGTTTAGCAATAAAGCCAGACCAAAGGCAATCTTCTTCACCTAACCTTTCTCAGGGAGTCTTACACTCTAGTCATATTTTAGAAGTGCCTATCGGTAGTGCTGATGTCTAACATTCAGATTACAGTATGGCTTGCAAAGTATCTAATTACAATCTACATTTGAGCTGCAGTGAGGAACAGGGGTGAAGTTACTGGCAGCCATTTTAAATCAGATTGAGCTTAAACTAGGTAAACTGCACATGAGCAGTGCAGCAGATCAAGTTACTTTTGTAAGTTCCGCTGCTCTTTTTATTCATATGCCAGGAAAATAATTCTCAGTTTTTCATTTACATTCAACCTCTACACACCTTATTTTCCAGATCTAGTTTCTTTTCGTTTTGCAAAAACAAATTAATGAGTGAATTTGGTGTACTTGGGGTGGAGAAAAGACTATCAGTATTAATTTACTATTGTTGATTTTCACATAGCCTTCCAAATATTGTTTAAAACTTAAATGGTGTAACCCTGTTATTCCTGCACTGAGACTTTAGTAGAATATGGCTGGGAATGCAGTTTACAAAACTGCAGATTTCCAGTAAATTTGACAAGATACATTGAATACGTTCAATTCTCCATTTCCTTCTATCAATATTGGAAGTCATTCTAAAAGGAATACTCCATGCTCAGTCACAAATTGTAGGATTAGATACTGGCATCCCTGAATGAGATTCTCTAGGCTGCGTTACACAGGAGGTCAGAATAGATGACCATAATGATCCCTTAAAATCAATCTATTTATGATCTTAATATGTTAAGAAAATCAGTGCAATTTAAAAATCACCTCATTAAAACATTCTTGAATAAGACAAAACCAGGGAAGGATGCAGCTCTGTTACCACACTATCTTCAAATCCAATATGTGTTCAACAGACAAAGAACATTCCAGAATATTAGGATTTTAATAGTAAAAGTTTAGGCAGATTCAAGAGCTAAGAACTTCTGAATATGTCGCACTTTAGAAATTATTGCCCTAGAATATTTTCACTCTCCAGGATAAAAACTATTCATAATATGAACATATAAACATAAGAACGGCCATACTGGATCAGATCAAAGCTCCATATAGCCCAGTGTCCTGTCTTTCAACAGAGGACAATGCCAGGTGCTGCCCAAGAAAATGAGCAGAACAGATAATTATCACCTATCACCCCATTCCTAACTTCTGGCAAATAGAGTCTAGGGAGACTATCCTGGCTAATAGCCATTGATGGACCTATCTCCTATGAATTTATCTTTTCTTTTTTTTACCCTATTATAGTATTAGCCTTCACAACATCCTCTGGCAAAGAGTTCCACAGGTTGACCATGTGTTGTGTGAAAAAATATTACTTTTGTTTGTTTTAAACCTGCTACCTATTAATTTAATTTAGTAACCCCTAGTTTTTGTGTTTGAGAAGGAGTATTTATTATCTCCACACCAGTCATAGACCCATAGATGTCTCTTTTTCAAACTGAAAAGTCCCAATCCCTTTAATCTCTTCTCTTACAGAAGCTGTTCCATATCCCTAATCATTCTAGTTGCCCTTTTCAGAACCTTTTTTATTCCAATAGCTCTTTTTTCAGATGGGATGATCATATTTGCATGCAATATTCAAGATGTAGGTGTACTATGGATTTATTTAGAAGCAATAAAATAGTTTCTGTTTTACTATCTAGACTTTTATTAATTGATTTCCAATGTTCTGTACTCTTTTTTTGACTCTGACTTCATATTTGAGTGGAAGTTTTCAAAGACCTATCAAAATTATATCAAGATCTCTTTCTTGAGTATTAACCGCTAACTTAGACACCATCATTTTATACATAACATTGGGATTACATTTCCTACATACATTACTTTGCATTTTTCAACATTGAATTTCATCTGCTGTTTTATTGGAGCATAAGCTTTCATGAGCAAAGACCCACTTCGTCAGATGCATCTGACGAAGTGGGTCTTTGCCCACGAAAGCTTATGCGCCAATAAATCTGTTAGTCTATAAGGTGCCACAGGACTTCTTGTTGTTCTTACAGATTTAGACTAACTCAGCTATCTCTCTGCTGTTTTGTTGCCCAATTACCCAGATTTGTGAAATCCTTTTCAGTCTGCTTTGGATTTCAGTGTTTACCCCTTTTCCAGATAATTTATGAATATGTTGAAAAGGACTGGTCCCAGTACAGGTACCCCTGGGGTACACCACTATTTACCCTTCACTCTCCATTGTGAAAACCAACCATTTATTCCTACCTTCTGTTTACTATCTTTGAGTATACTATATTAAAATTTTAAAATTGGTCTTACTTTAGCTATCCCTTCAGTCATGTGGTATGGATGCTGATTTAAATGACACATTACAATTCAAGTTTAGTAGTTCTGTAAGGGTATGTCTACATTAGCCCCCTAGTTCGAAATTGCAAATGAAGCACGGGATTTAAATATCCCATACTTCATTAGCATGTTCCCGGCCGGTTGCCATTTTAGAAATTGACTAGCCCGAAGTAACTGCCCATGTCTACACGCGGCGGTGAAATAGGATTCCGAATTAAAGCCCTAAATCGAATTAGCTGTTATTCCTCCTGGAATGAGGTTTACCAGCTAATTCAATTTAAGGGCTTTAATTTGGAATCCCGGTTCACTGCTGCATGCTAACTTTAGTCTGGTATCCTGTCTCCAACTGTCTTTAGTACCACATTCTTCAAAATAAGCCGCCAAAACTCTGTATGCACCAGGTTTTCAAAAATACCATGTTAAGAGAAGTGTTCTCATCCAGGAGAGAGATAAGGATCTTGCGCAAAAATGGGGTTTTGCACAAAATGGACACGTCTACATGTCCATTTTGCACAAAATGGACACGTCCAAAAACTCCTTGCGCAAAAACGGCTCGGAATAGATTATGCAAATGAAGCGTGACAATATGCTAATCGATGCTTCATTTGCATTGCCTCTTCCAGCAAAAGCCATAGTATAGACATAGCCCATTAGTCTTCATCCATTATTTCCAATTCAATGAAAGCACCAATTCAGGAAAGAGAAGCGCCAAAATTCTTGGGCCAAGGATCTAATCAACATGTTTTAAGGCACTCAACAAACTAAGAACCTATCAGACATGTATGAGATTGTAGGTTGCCTATGGTGGAAGAGCACTAAAAGTATTTGATGTATGGTTAACAAGTGGGTAACACCTTCAGCAATTGAAACAGGGCATTTCACAATGACTATATTGCTCAACAAAACAGCAGCCTTACCTTTCACTATAGTGACAATGTAACAACTGTAAGTTTCATGAGCTTTTTTCCCCCTTCCGTCACCTAAGTTGACAATATACATTTCTAATTTTAATACTGAGAATTTTTGGTAGAGATTCTGAACTGAAACCTCCACCCAAGTATCTGATTCCCCAATGAAATGTGCACAATTCTCTCTGATTAAAATTCATGTATCATAAACCTAAGCTTATGTAGGTATAGTATGGTTTTGCTCCATATCCTAATATATATAGAGAAATGATTATTGTGTATTTCTTTTAAAATGGAAACCTGAAGATTTATAATATACATTGGCAGTATATATCAGGGTCCAGGTGAATACCTGGGGAAATCAAATGTGTATGAGAAAACACCCATTTTTGTGTATTAATGGACTCATGGCATGATTCTGGAAGTAAATTATGCAGGACTGCTTTCAATAAAATATTCATATAACCATTATAAAAGTCCATTTGCAGCTAAAACACAACATGGCACAGAAAAGAAGTGACAAACACTCTTCACATCTACAATATTATTTCTTTCCTGAGTTTACCTAATTCTTCTTTTAAAGCATTTTAATAACCTTTTAAATAGAAAAATGGAGAAAGCAAATACAGTTTGCTAATAGGGTAGGATAGGAAGAAAAAAATGTGTCTTAAAATTTGTGGAAAAGTAATTAGAAAGCACATGATACTATGGGTCCATTTTTCAGCCACACTAACAGGGCCTCCTATGAGACTATAATTTGCAGGCGCAGATAATTGCAGATATAAATTTGCCTCTGCAATTATATATGTTCACAGTTTATGGCATTTAGATGTCATGTACCTTATATGTAAATGACAAATTGCACCCACAAATAATTGCAGATGCAAACCTGTGAAAATTATAAGTGGTAAAATTGTATCTAACTGCTTCTAAACTCATGTTCATCAGGAAGCGGCAGGAATATTTGTTGGTAACACCTGATAGGAGAAAACCTGTCTTTTATAATTAAATAATTTAGCAGGAGGAGGAAGTATAGCATGAATGCTACTGTATAGAAAGTTTCTTGATTGCCAACATAATGCATATTCAAATGTTCACTATGGTTTTTGTACCAAACTAACTTAAAAGAAAAACAGATCTGAATTAGCAATATATATAACATTTATTCATGTTTTTTTATATATTTGTCTCTACTAGTGTTTTCAGCTCAAAAGCCTTCTCTTTGTTCTATAGTCATTCCTTTTAAATCCACCTTAATATTGGGTAGGCATTTTTCTGTGTAATATGGGGATACCTGATTGATGATGCTCTTGATCTAAGGATGCTCTTTATAAAGTGAGGTGCCCAACTCTCATCAACTTTCCGTGGGAGCTAGGTGCCTTATTGTCCTCTGTGCCTCTGGAAATAACAGTTTAAATGTATTCATATCAAGTGTACTCAATTTAGTATCTATATGTCTCAAGTTTTTACTTGCTCAATAAGATATGCTTGCATATAAACATGTGTTAACATATAGGTTTGTCCGAATATATATGGTACAGTGAGTGCTGTTAAAATGAAGCATTTACTATGGTGTACATTTACTATGGTGTACTTTCTATTAAATACAGGCAATACTGTGGTGCAGTTATTGATTTGGTATTTATATACGTTCCCATTTTAATGGTGCCAACTGCTTTTTAGGAGATCTAGGGATTAGTAAATATAGTTATTCTTGCTGCAACGTGACACTGTTTCCAAAAACAAAATAACAAATAAACTAGCAGCATCACTTCACCGGCTTTCGACTGATCCCATGAATGTACCAGCTCAAAGTGGAGCAGGGTTACAAGAAAGGATTTTATCCAGTGATCTCAGACAGTAAGTTCTTGAGGGAGAGTGGGGTTTTTAAAAACAAACAAACAAACATACAAACGTACAAACAAACAAACAAAACTTGTTTTTAAGTGTCAAGACATAGTGCGTCTAGTATTTTCACACACAGCTCTGGAGATGATACAGTAGCAACATGCACATTCCTGAAACAAACAAGGCATCAAGAATATGCTCTGTTGCAATGTGTCCCAAAGTAACATACAGTATATGGGTTGCTATGTTTACCTGTGCCTCCGCAGGTACGGGTGATTGCAGCTCCCATTGGGTGCAAATCATGGTTCCCAGCCAATGGAAGCTACGAGAAGCAGTGTCCCGGTCTGCGCTGCTTCCTGACGCTCCCATTGGCCAGGAATGGTGATTCACAGCCAATGGAAGCTGCAGTCTCCCACAGATAAATATAGTGGTGGTGGCAGCCAGCCAGGGGCTAACCCTTGCAAACCGCCGCCATTTTATTGCCCATCCCTGGAATAACAGAATAAATGTTTGCATAAAATGCATATTGACGTGCCAGCTAAAATTAACATAATCTTAGCTCTTTTATGAATTCTTCGGGATTTTGTTTTGTTTTTCATAAGTAACATATTGGACTAGAACATCTTCTGGGTCAGCATGTTTTCCTCAGGTCACCTACTCCTTAGTGCAGTGGTCACCAACCAGTAGATCAGGATCTACTGGTAGATCTTGGAGCCTCTGGGAGGTGAACTTGACTGGTTTGGCCAAGAGGCTATCAAGTGCAGCACTTCAGCTGCCCCTCCCCTCACTGCTGTGCACCTCCTACCCTTTGCCTTGGAGATATTTTCCTCTCCCACCCTGTATTCTATCTCCGCAGAATGGGGGTGTGGGCACAACAGGGTTTAGGATGGAGGGAGTTTGCTGGCTGCTTTTGAGAGTGGTGCAGAGCCAGGGCAGGGGTGAGCCTGCCTTAGCCCCACTGCACCACCACAAAAGAGCCACCTGTGGTAAGCAGCATCCAGCTGGAGCCTGCATCCTTTAATCCCTGTCCCAGTCATGTACCCCCTCCTGCACCCCAAGCCCTGCCCTAGTCCTGAGCATCCCTAGACCCAAACTCCCTTACAGAGCCTTACCCTGAACCTCCTCCTGCACCCCAACCCCTGCCCCAGCCTCAGATCATAGCCCTTCTTACACTCCAAATTCCTTAGCCCAAGACCAAAGCCTGTGCCCCAACCCTCTGCCCTTTCCTGATGAAAGGAAGGAAGGACCGGAGAGGGAGGAAGAATGGAGTGAGCAGGGGCAGGGCCTTAGAGAAGGGGCACGAAGGAGGTGGGGCAAAGGTATTTGGGTTTGAGGCAGATCCTGGATTGCACTTAAATTCAAAAAGAGATCTCATACTTTAAAAGGTTCGAGACCACTGCCTTAGTGTATAACAGTGCCAAACAGGTGTCATTTGGCACAAAGAAGATGAGATTAAGAAATCACTAAAGTGATCCTTTACCTGCAAAGAAGTACAGCTTGAGATTTTGTTTTGCTGAGCAAAGTGTAACCCAATCGTGCATAAATGACATCAACCTTTCTTGAAGAAACAGAGTTCTGCATCTTGTCTACAGCATATTCAAAGCAACGCTGCAAAAATAATTAAACATTTTCTAATGTCAGAGGCAAAAAGTTCTTTGTGTGTCTGTGGAAGAAGTGGTGGCAATGCAAGATAGGAAATATTTTAAATAACCACTTCTTACCAACTACCCAAAATATAGATTAAAGCTGCAATCACACCAAAGAAAAGGTGAGGTGGCATTGCTGATTTGTCACAAGCAAATAATTGAAAGAAGGGAGGAAAAAAGTCTCATGAATATAAAAATATAATTGTTTTATTGAGAAAATAGAACAATGTTCTTTCATGTGTACATTTAATTGAGATTAATTCTGAAGGTCAAACACGGGAATGAGAGAAGTCAGAAAATGAACCAGCATAAAACATTTCTCATGAAAAGATATGCTTTACAATCAGTTACGTATGTTTGGAAGACTGAAAAAAATCTAACTCTGTCACGCTATTTTCAATTTCTTATTCACTGATGCAGATATTAAAGACTCTAAAGCTACTTGAAAAATGTATGAGTAAGTATTATGAAGAAATGAGCATGACCAAGACCAAAGAGGAAGTTCACCTGGTTTCCAAGACAAGTCAAAAAGTCCAGAAAAACTTAGGATCACTGTGGTCTAGTCTGACCTCCTATAAAACATCGGCCACAGAATTTACCCAAGATAATTTATAAAGCAGAGCTTTTAGAAAAACATCCAATCTTGACTTTAAAATGGTCAGTGATAGAGAATTTACCTTGACTGTTGGGAAATTATTTCAATGATCAATGTTTCTCACTGTTAAAAACGTATTCCTTACTTCCAGTCTGAATTTGTCTAATTTAAATTCTGGGTATTTGGATAATATTTACCTTTCTTTGCTAAACTGCAGAGCCCATTATTAATTATTTGTTCCCCCCAGTAGATATTGACTATAATCACCCCTTAACCTTCTCATTGTTTAGCTAAATAGGTTAAGTCTTTTTGGAGTCTATCACTACATGCGTCCTAGTATTTTAATCAGTCTTCTGGCTCTTCTCTGAACACTTTTTCAATTTATCAACAACTTTCTTGAATTGAGGGCACAACAATTGGATGAAGTATTTCAGCAAAGGTCGCACCACTGCCAAAAAGAGAGGTAAAAGAAACCTCTTGACCACGGGTGGGCAACCTTTTCTGGGTCAGGGGCCACTGAGCCACAGAAAAATCAGTCAGGAGCCATATGCAAAAAAACCCCAAACCATTATGGATGTGGTACCCAACTGATAAGCCAAAAAAACCCACCACTCACCTCACTCATGCAACTTGGGGCGCCAGCGTTCCCTTTGCACTCTAGCCCAATGGAGGCAGGGGGAAGTGCCAAGGTTTGGGGTTTATGCCCAGGGATGGATTAACTCTTCTGGGGTTCTACGGAGAGAAGATTTTGTGGGTTTTGTAGGGCCCTTCTAGGCTCCGGCCTGGGGCCAAACCAAGGGCTTCAGTGGGTAGGAGGGGGCTGCTGGGGAGCAGCCGAGGGGTGAGGGTGCATGGTCTGGGTGGGTGGTAGGCTGCACAAATGGGGTGGGGTGCTGGGTCGGAGCAAGAAGTAGGATGCAGGTGCAGGCTGAGGATAGAGATGAAGGGTCTGGGCAGGAGATAGGGTGCAGGACTAGGATGTGATTCCTGGCCAGTGGGAGCAATGGGTTGGGCATGCCTGCAAGCCAGGACAGGGACAGAGCTTTCTTGTGCTGCCATTCTCCTGGCCAGGGAGAAAGGGGAATGGCAGCTTGTAAAGCTGCTTCCTCCCCTCTGCCAGGCAGAGCCCATGGGCTGGATGAGGCCAGTGGCTCGCCTTGATGCAATCTTCAAGTCTCTTCCCCCAGCACTGGGAAGCTTGCGCAGGCTCGCACTGCGATTGGGATGGGGGGAACCCTGAGCCTCGCAGCCTAGATCCAGCCCATGGGTTCCTCACCCATGCTCTACACCTACTCAAGTTTTTCCGCTTTATACATTCCAGATTGCAGTTGAATTTTTGACCACAGCATCACATTTGAAGCTTATCTTCAGCTAATTATTGACAACAACCCCTAGATCTTCTCCAGAGTCACTGCTTCCTAGGATAGAGTTCCCCACACCGTAATTCAGGCTTACATTCCTTGTTTTCAGAGATGCACGTTTACTGTTAGCCATATTAAAACACACATTGTTTCCTTTTTCCCAGTTTACAAAGTGCTCCAGATCATTCTGTATCAGTGACCTGTCCTCGTCATTATTTACCACTCTCCCAATTTTGGTGTCACCTGGAATCTTAGCAGTGATGATTTTACGCTTTCCTTCATGTCATTGATAAAGTTCTTCAATAGAGTAGGGCCAAGAACAGATCTCAGTGAGACCCCACTGGAAACACACCTGCTTAATGATGATTCCCCATTTACAAATATAGGTTGTACCTTCCTGGTCCGGCACCCTTGGCATTGACTGAGTGGCCATGGGGGAATGGCACTCAGGGGGACACAGCTATGAAGCCCTGCAACTGGAAACACAACCCTGCAGCTGCCAGGCTGCACTCTTGGCCCCGCCGCTGACCACGGCTCTCGGCCCCCACAGGACTACATTCCTGCCTTTCACTGCTGGCCATAAGGCTGTGCTCCTAGCCCCTGGTCACAGGGCTCCACAGCCTCTTCCCCTGAGCATCCCCTGTCCCCACATCTCTGCCTTCTTCCCTGAGCTTGAAAGCTGCTATTTGTGGTGCCTCTGGGCTCTGGGAAGGAAGAGGAGGAGTTGCTGAGCATGGGGCCCAGATTTTCCCAATGAGTGCTCCAGCCCAGGAACACCCACAGGGATGCCGGACCACAGATGTTGCTGGACTATGGAAGGCTGGACTATAGAGGTCAAACATCTACATTCTGAGATCTATTAGCCAGGCTTACATCTGTTTAACGTATGCCATGTCTGAGTATTTTATATCACAACTGTGACTTTTACTAACCAAACATGTAGTCTTATCATACAAAAACTAGTTTGACAGGCTCTATTTTCCATAAATTATGTTGGTTTACATTATTCATGTCACCTTCCATTAATTTTTATTAATTCAGTTCCATATCAGTTGTGCCTTTACCTTGCCAGGAATTAATGTCAAGCTGACACACTGATCATCCCCTTTACCCTTTTTAAAAATTGGCACAACATTAATGTTCTTCTAGTCTTTTGGGACTCCCCCTTCAAGACTTATTGAAAATGAACTCTAGCAGTCCAGTCAGTTCCTCGGCCATCTCTTCCAAAACTATCAAAAGTGTTACATATCTGCTGCTTTAAAAATGTCTATAATTTTGGTAGCTACCATTTAGCATCCTACAGAGATAGTAGTGGAATAGAAAGAGTATTTTCATCACCATAAGATGAAATATATTGTCTGTTTCCCTCCCCCCCCGCAAAATAGAATAGAAATATGTATTGCACATGCCTGTCTCTTCTGCATTATTATTGATAATCGTATAATTTCCATCTACTAACCGAACAATACCATTGTCAGGATTTTTTTGTTCCAAATGTATTTTAAATACCTCCTTGTGACCCTTAGTTCTGTTAGTCATAGATTTCTCCTTGTGCCCCTTTGCTTTTGTTGTTAGGATTATACAGTTTCCTATGTTTGATTTATATTGATTACTATCAACTCCCCTTTTCCTCCATTTGTTATATATTGTTTTGTAGCTCCCTACACTTCCCCTCTAAACCAGGTGAGATTTAAAAAACAAAAACAAAACAGAATGCCTTTCTTCTGCAGTTGTGGGATTGAGGCTTTCTGGACATCTATCAAGTTGTTCTTCAGTTAGTCCCAATTATCATTCATAATTTTCTGATTAAATTCTTCCTCCCAGATGACTTGACTTACAATTCTTTTCAGCTTACTGGACTTAGCTCTATTAAAGTATCAAGTATGTATTTCATTTGTGTAGACTGCATTCTACTTGCACATTATAAAAGTGATCAAGACAAGATCACTTTTATCTAATCTACTATTAATTTTTATTCTATGCTCAGGTCCTTGTTCTCTGTTGGAACAAGGTCTAATAAAGAATTCCCTTATGCTGGCTGGGGCAATTTTTGAGCTATGAAATTGTCATCTACAATATTTAGAAAGTCCAAGGATAATTTAGCATTGGCAGCATGAGACCTACAGTATGTATAACTAAAATTAGTGTCTCCAATGATCATGTAGTTCCCCTTCCCCTGATACATTATAGCTAGGCATGTAAGCAGGTGATCATCCTGTTAGCCCCTCTAAAATGTGTGTGAGTGTGTGTGTGTGTGTGTGAGAGAGAGAGAGACTACTAGGAACTTGTGTTTCCAAGGTTCATCGCCATATTAATCATTAATTTCCAACGTGATTGTTGGCAAAAATTAAAAAAAAAACATTTTGGCCCAACTTAAGAATATTAAAAATAATAACAATTACTGTATTATGTGATAGCTATCTATCCCTTTCCTCTCCCTTTGGCTCAATCAAGCTAAAATTAGCTGGTGTAAAGCACCACAGTGATTAAACAACAAGGAGTCCTGTGGCAATTTAGAGACTTACAGATTAATAAATAAAGACTAACATGGCTATCCCTCCAAGACTTTTAACCCAGTGGTTAAACATTTCAAAACTATTCAAGGAATGTAGATACATGTACACCCTTAAAAGTATGGAAGATGCATTTAAAATCCTTCAAATGATTTCACAATCTAAACCGTTTGGTGTTGTAGACAGGTGGCAGTAAGAGCTTTAAATTGTCTTAAAGTTTACACATTCAAAACCAGAAAGACTAGCATGGCTTATTTTGTTAATTAGCAAACTGAATCTCATTTTGTTCCTTATCTTGTGACCATAAAATGATTTTTTTAAGAAACAGAAATAGTTTCCATGTACAATAACAACTCATTTTCTTTAGTCACTCAAACGTGTTTCAGTAAATCCTCATATATTTGTAAAGATATGTATTATGTGTTGTAATCTAACTTTAATTCAGCAAAAAGCTAATGAGCAATAGGCAATGCATTTTTTTTTATTTTTGCACTGCTTGACTTGCTCCTTAACTGAGATTTTGTGTTTTGATGATCATACAGGCCCAAAAGTTTCAATTACTTGGTTGTATAGCACTTCAGGGCCAATCTATCCTAAGGCCCCTTTTGCTAAATGCCATATATGCACATAATAAGAGAGAGAGTCTCTGCCTCAAGAATTTACATTTTTAATTGCTTAAATGGTCTGTAAGGGGTGCTTTGGCCTTAGACTGTCCCTCTGCACAGGACTAAATTTCACCAATTGAGATTTTAATATATTTCTATATTGGTTATTGGTTTTGGACAGAGACTTGCATTCTGTCTTGCATTGTTTTGGTACGTTAATTGTCTATCTAGCTGCATAAAATTAGGACAGTTGTTCTGAAGTATTTTGAAAATGTTCAAGAGTGGATGGTGATGCTCCAGTAGCTGCAAAATAAATGTTCCATCATAGTAATAAGTGCTGGGCAGGGTGTTATTAATTACTATTACTATTATTTTAAGTTAGACTCTGAGGTGCCATAGGACTCCTCGTTGTTTTCAAAGTTACAGACTAACATGGCTACCCCTCTGAGACTTATTATTTTAAGAGACTTTTATAACTGGAGAAATGATTAGGGAAATTACCATTTCATTCAGGTGGTGGAACGGCTGAGTGAAAATAATTTTTGTGTAATTACACTGGAGCGCTTATATATCAACCCCCAATGGATTCAGTCACACTACATCTTTTTTTCCTGATGCAATCAAACAAAAAGTTTTGAAATTTTTCTTCTTAGCTGGCCCACCAACAAGGGGGAGGGGATAGAGGTGGCAACTGTCCAGGGGCCCAAAAAAATTACAAAGGTGACAGAGGCTCTGGCCGATGCTGCTGTAGCTCTGCCTGCTCTGGGGGAAAGTATCTCTTGATTCAAAGATACTTTGGGTCTTCCCCATGCAGGTTCTGGGTTGAGTTTACTTGGCCTATTTCTTCGTATGTATATTTTGGAGTCAAGCAAACAAACACAGCATGGCAAAAAGTAGATGTTGCTTTGAATTGTTTCCCAATAATTTGAACATTTTTAAATGGAAGGATGGGTCCAGCATATTATGAAGATAGCACTGTAATTTCAATGTCAGTGTATAAACAACTAGTAGCTAGTTTAACCTATGTTAGTAGTAGAGAAACTGAGGCTTTTTCATGAGATTTCTAATGTACATTTTTCCCTCTTTCTTTAGCTAAAGATTCAGTTCCAGATCTGTTCTCTACTGTACCTATCACTTTTTTCATTACACAGAGTCTTTTTCTTTCCCAAATCACTGTTTCTACAGGATAAAAAAAAGATGGATATAAAGGATACAATATGATCCTAGAAGCTGAAAGTCATAAATAGAAAGGATGAGCAAAATGCTAAGTTTGAGAAAGAATGACTAGAATTGGTGAAATGCATACAACGGGAATATAAACAAAATCTAAAATAAATCTTTTAAAAGATGACTATGGTGCTGTTGAGGTTTGTGCATTATTAGCAAATTTGCCAAAGTTATCAGGGGAGCAAAAAGGAACCAGTGAAAGTGTTCTGGAAGCAAAAATAGATGAAAAAGGAAACATGGAAGTAGACTGAACATTCTCTTGCAAAATTGCTTTCCCCCAATATTTTAGGTGGCATTCAAGATCTGTAAATTGTGCCATTATCAAAATAGTGTTGTATAGTTTATTGCAAAGTGTTTCGTCTGTTTCAGAAGAAATGAGGGACTGTGTAACCATTCAGCAATAAGATTGTCAAAAATGCCAAGAAATAGGGGCAGAACAAAACAGAACAAGGGTAGTTTTGAACAACACTATTCAGTAAAGAAGTCTCAGAGGGATAGTTGTGTTAGTATGTAACTTTTAAAAAAAAATGAGTAGTCCTGTAGCACCTTAGGGCTCATCTAGACTACTGAGAAGATTTGAAAGAGGAAAGGAAAATTCTGTGGGAATTTGCATATCTTCTTCTGATCTCATTTTCGAAAGCGGAGGTTACTGTGGCTTTTCAAAAAAGGGGCGGGTTGCCGAAAAAACGAGTCTTGACTACTTTCACTTTCGAAAGCTCTGCTTTTGAAAGTGAGATCGGAAGAAGAGATGCAAATTCCCCACGGAATTTGCATATCCTCTTTCGAATCTTCTCCGTTGTCTAGATGAGCCCTTAGAGACTAATAAATATAGTATCATGAGCTTCATGGGCAAAACATGGGTTTTGCCGACTAAAGGTCATGATACTATATACATATATATATATATATTTGTTAGTCTCCAAGGGCAAGTCCACTCTAGGGAATTATTTCAAAATAACTTATTTCCAAATAATAACTCCCCAAAATAACAATTTTGAAATAGCATGTCCACACCACACGGCAGCATTGAAATAGAGCAGAATTATTTCTAAATAGCACATCCACACTGATTGGAGCCTGCATCGCATTTAAATCCCCCAGATGCACTCTGAAGAGAGCACCAGGAAAGCAGACACTTCCCATAGCTGCTTGCTGAGGCTAGTTGAGACACGTGCTTGAAATGGTTCTCTCTACAGCCACGTCTCCCACTCCACTTCTCCACTGCCTGCCCCTTCTCTGGACACCAAACTCACACTGTGTGCTCTGGTTGTCCTTGTGGCACCACAGCACTGACAACATGGAGCAAGAGCTGCTGCAAAGCAGTGCCAAGTTCATGGGCCTCATGCTGTGCCTCATGGCGCAGTTTATCCACACTGCCCATGAGCTGCTTCAGGATGACAACAACCAGCCCAGACTGGGGGACCTTTTCACTCAGGCCCTGGCACTCCTGATGCAGCAAATGATCCTCAATCTCCTGCACACAGTGGAATGCCGCTTCTGGTGGTGAGAGACCTGGTCTGACCACATTGTCCTGCAGTGATGAGTCGACCAGCAGTGGCTCCAGAACTTCCACATGCAGAAGGCCACCTTCCTGGAGCTCAGTGAATGGCTTGCCCCTGCCCTCAGGGTGAAAGGACACCCAGCTGAGACCCACAATCCCACTGCAGAGCCTGCAGAAGCTCGTCGCCATCACCCTATGGAAGCTCACCATGCTAGACAGCTACCGCTCCATGAAGAACCAGTTCAACGTGGAGAAATCCATGCCTGGGGCCATGTTCATGCAGGTGGTCAAGGCCATCAACACGATATTGCTATGGAGAGTTGACACCCTGGGGAACGTCAACCCCATCATCACTAGCTTTGCCATCATGGGCTTCCCCACCTGGTCCTCTAAACCTCGTTTCACGAGGCATAAGGGAGCGGTCGACAAAGGCGTTCCCTGTTGACCGATCCGTGTCCCGACTGCTGCGCTGTGCCGATGATCAGCTGAGTTGGCACAGTGCAGCGGCCATTTTTATTTTAATGAAGCCGGGGACATTTAAATCCCGGCTTCATTGACTATGTCAGGTAGTCTAATTTACATGCCTCTGACAACAGAGGCATGTAGTCTAGACATACCCGAAGTGGGAGTGGGAAGAGGGTTTAAAAATGAAAGTGGGGTTCATTTTACTGTATTTTTTCTCTCATAGAAAAAAAATAGTAAGAGACAGGAACACTTTCTCTCTCACACACACGCCACCTATTCATATTTTTCAGAGAAAATTTAACAAGTGTGATAAAGACAGACAAAAAAATTAAATAGAAATTTAAGAAAATTGAATCTCTTTTACTTCAAAAATCATTTTGAATTTTTAATTTAAAAAAGGCTCACCCAATCACAATTGGTTGCAGAATCAATTCCATAGTTTTGAGGGATATTTTGAAGGTTTGCGCGATATGTAGAAGGTTTAATTTAGGAGTAGAATAAGGAAAAAATTGGATATTTGAGCATTTGATTATCTTCCATACTAAGGAAGTATATATTTGTTGCTGATGTACAATACAAATCTTTCTTCTGAGAAGGTATAGATATCCACGGGGGGAAAATGAAAATTGAAGAAAATAAAAACAATTTGTATGAAACCACAGTATTAATTATGATTGGAAGTAAAAAAATATGATTATTGGATACTGTTTGGCAAACGTTTTCAAAATCAATATATACAACACCTTTTATGAGTAACTTGGGCTTGCACACGAGTTTTGGCTGTTGCTCATGTATCTTCATTTCCACATACTTTTAAAAACTGAATCTGAAAGAACAATGATTCTGGTTTCCTGCAAGACTCTTTCATAATAAATTTAAAAAGGAGCAAAACTAGAGAAAACATGATAGCACAATGTTACAATTGTTTCTAAATTGAATGTTTTTCAACATTTTCCAGGAGGTGTCATTGGGTCTTCAATGTTTAATTACAAAGCTGCAGTGTGTTTGTGTTTTGTTGTTTATTTGCATAAATTTAAAGGGGTTGCCCAGCATTTAATATATGTAGATTATATCTTAGTGGCACTCTCTTCAAAAGTGAAGCAATTTCCTATTCCTGTGCAGCTGTGCTTGTTATTGTGTCTATAATTAAGCAGTTATTTTTGTTCTGAGATATCTAGGTGTCTCTACATGGCATTTAGTGCTGCATTCTCTTTCACTCACTTCCTAGCCTCCTCCCCAGTATTTTGCCTGTATTCTCTGGCCATTTTGCTAGGTCACTTAAAATATAAACCTAGAAGAATGTAACATATTGGGGATATTTGTTACCAGTATACCCAAAACTAAATTAGCATGAACATCATTAAAAACCACCACATTCAGAAGAGGAAAGGGAATTTAACACTGTGTAATGTAATTTACATTCACGTGTTCAAAATCTGTTTTAATGGAATCTTAAAGTTAAAATGAAAAGCGATTTGATCCATATGTATTTAGGAAATTCATTCAGAAATAAAGTTGGCTCATTGTTTGTGCCAAACTTGAATCTTCTTTTTCTACTTCACTATCATTTCTTGTCATCTTAAGCAAGTGGGATGGGAATGCGGGAAAGGGATTTAAATTACTGAAGTGAAAGTTTGCCTAGGGATCACCAGGGGGCATTGCTCAGAGATGTATTTCCAAGTAACATTTCAGTGTTTTGTTGTATCTTTAGACCACAAGCTTTGACCATAGACTTCCTCAGTTTCCCAATTCTATTTTATATTGACCCATGGCTTCCAAAGTATCACAAACATCAGAGAATTTTAGCAGAACGATATGCCAATGTCTCTCACCTCTACACCATGTGGTGTCTTTGTATGATATACCAGCATGCATTCTTCCTCTCTGCTTTTCTATAGCAGAGTGAATCTCCTCTGAAGTAAACATGCCCCCACTTACATGGGGTGCTGCACAAACAGGACTGAAATGAGTTTGGAAACTTTTGCTTAGTACTACAAGGAGGTTTAAGAAGAGTGGGGTCCAAAAAGCAAACAATGTTGGGGATCATTAAGAAAGGGATAGATAATAAGACAAAATGTTATATTGTCTTTACATAAATCCACGGTCACCCACCTCTTGAACACTGCATGTAGATGTGTTCGCCCCAACAGAAAAAAGATATATTGGAATTCAAAAAGGTTCAGAAAAAAGCAACAAAAATTTTTTGAAGTTTGGAATGGCTTCCATGTGAGGAGAGATTAATAAGACTGGAACTTTTCAGTTTGGAAATGAGATGAGTAAGGGGGTGGAGGGATATGACTGAGGTCTATAAAATCTTAACTGGTGTAGAGAAAGTTGATAAGGAAGTGCTATTTACTTCTCATAAAACAAGAATGAGGGGTCACCACAAGAAATTAATAGGCAGCAGGTTTAAAACAAACAAATGGAAGTATTACTTCAAACAATACATAGTCAACTTGTGAAACTCCTTGCTATAGGAAGTTGTGAAGGCCAAGGTTTTACCATGGTTCAGAAAGAACTATATACATTCATGGAGGAGGTCCATCAATGACTATTAGCCATGATAGCAGAGATGGTGTCCCTAGCCTTTGTTTGCTAGAAGCTGGGGATGAAACACAGATATGGATCACATGATGTTTACCTGTTCTATTCATTCCTTCTGGAGCACCTGCCACTGGCCACTGTTTGTTGGAAGACAGGATACTGAGCCAGATGGACATTTTTCTGACCCAGTCTGGCCATTCTTATAATTTCTTGAGCTACTACAGGATTTTGTGGATAGTACATAAAGCTTACTTGTTGCTTGATTTTTCTGATTTTTAAAGGAAACCAGTTCTGAGGCATTAAATAGAGAATGAAAAAAGCTATAAAGACATTACTGAAAAATAAGTATTTACTGTTTCTGGCAGATTACTCCGCATACATTTTAAAAATGTAGAAGTTCCATTATGTAATTTTATAATTTGCCAGCATTTCACACTCTTTTCATTTCTTCTCATAGCAATAGTGTTACATGCTTAGCATAATAGGGAGTTTTATTCTTAATAAACTCAGTGCATTTTTCATTTGTAATAATGTCTGGTTTAGAAAATATTTTTGTATACAATAACTGGCTGTCTGTTCCAATCATGTATGATTTATAGGAGGGCGGCTGCATTGTGCTGGGCATATGCTGGAAGCTGTTTCATACAAGCAGAATTTTATTTCCCATATTTCTCTTTCTTGTATTTTTCATCCTTTAATTCTCTATTTTATTCAATAGGACTTGCACTGATTTCAAAGGCCATTTAGCTGGATTAAAGAAGTCAGGGTCCAGCCCTTATCTCAATATTTTTAAGATCCCAAGGTACCCAACAGTGGAAAGTATTTCTTGAAAGCCCCCACAAAATCACTCCAGGTGGATGATGCACCAATGAGGTGTCCCTAGCCTGAAAGGGACTGTAGAGGCAGCACAGCAGAACTCAACATATCCACAAGTAGCCTCTTGTCAGTGAGATTCTATGGAGCAACAACTGCTGGATAAAGTACTTCCCCTCCACAGAATCCCACAAAGAGGATGGTGGTGCAAACACTGCCTACTTCTCCCAGGGTAAATTCCTATGCACACTTTATGAGACCACGTTTCACCACAAATGTTCCATGGCTGCTGAACAGAGGTGAATTGAGCCCAGGATCCTTTACAGAATGATGGCTTTAAATTGCTACTGAAACTTATTTCATGGATAAACATTACTGCTGCTGCTTAGCATTAGTCTATTGTTGGTCCATTGAGGAAAGCAAAGGACTTTTGAATTCTTCACTAAGATATCCAACATTTTATTATGCATAATATTGCCAACAGCTTATGTGCTTTGGGATTTATTCTTTAGTCAAGATTCAGAAATTCATATTTGTTATAACATAAGAGTTTTTTACCTGACAGGAATACTTAGTGAAACATAGAAATGGTACCACTATCTCCAATATGCACTAGATTTCTGCAGGAACTTGATGTCACATGCATTAGTAAGTAAATATATCTGAATAGGTATCTGGGCCATTTGGTGTACTCCAAAAGAAAAGGTATTCACAGGGCATCACTCCCTGACTCAAGATATGACTATGATCCAAAAATGTAGCATTTTAAATAAGCTAATAATTGCCAAATAGATGAGCCTGTCTTTAGGCAGCCCTGCAAAGGCAAAAGGGCTGAAAGGCATGGAAAAGCTGAAACACAGCCGCTCATCCAATTTTGACAGAGAACTGAATGGAGGTTTTAAAATGTTAATTTCTTGTCTTCCTGTGCAATAAAAATGCTCACATGATCATCTTAGACTGTTTTAGTACTTTAGCTACTGCATGTGTCAATTTAATTTCTCACTCCTCTGCTCATAAAACAGTGTTAACAAATGCTTTCCTGAAGCATTACTTTGTCTGCCATTGTGCTTAAGGTTGCATCTTGTCATGGACATGATACCTTAAAAAAGAACCTATGTAAAACAATTTGATCCCATTACCTAGCGAGGTGAGTGAGCCTTTGAAACCAGACCATAGTACAAAGTCTCATTCTAAGAGAAACCAGGGGAAGAAGACTGCTTCTTTTTTGTGCAACTTTGTTTGTTCTCTGGAGCTTCTTCAGAGTATGAGCAAAACCTTAATGAGCATTGTACTGGGACAGCTGGAAAGCAAGTCTATGTAATAGCTACAAGAACATCTGACCTTAGGTAACTGACCTCACTCTTGAAAATAAAAAAATATCCCCATCTTGCTACACAAAAGAATGATAATGGATACATTAATTGTTATTGGTTGGAGGAAGATTTCCTTTTATCTCAGAATCACATATTCAAGCAACATTCCACTATTTCAGTAGCTTTCCTAATCTCACATTTTTAATTTGTACATCAAAAGCCAAATTCTGCATACCGTTACACCCAGCTGCAAGATTGCACAGGTATCCCTGAGAGCATAATTTAACCCAAAGATACACAACTTTAAACAGCTTTAAAACACAGAGCTGGGCTTAAAAAAAAAAAGATTTCAAAATACTGTAAAAGAATAAGACCAATTCTAATGCATCAGACAAATAAATGCAAATTTTAAACCAATTACATAGTAAGTTATCAAAGATGTCCCTGTGCCAGCTAATCACATTGTGACCCCAAAGCCCTTTGATCCTGCTGATGGGTCTTCAGAGTCTGTCAGCATGTTTTCCATCTGGCTGATGATGGCAGAATTAAATCATGCCCAACACGCTTAAAACAAAGTCAGTCTTCTGATTTCACTGGCTGGCAGCCTGAGTTGTTTGTCTTCTCCTGGGAAATCTTCAGAATGCAGCTGCCCTCAATGTTCTTTTCCCATTGTTCATGCCCACTGCCACAGTTTAATAAAAAGAATTCTGAGAAATAGTAATGTGACAGGACTTCTACAGAATTAAAGTCTAGGCTCATGCACTGAAGCAATGCATTTGCTTAGTTATACTACCATGTATCGTGCAAGAAGTTTGTAAAGCACTAACATTATGAAAACAAAGCTAAGCAATGCAGAAGCACTGGGCCAGTTATGCAAGATTCTAAAGCCCCCAGATTCCACTGAAGTCAAAGAAGAGACTCTCCATCTTCCTTGCGTCACATGTCCAACCACCCTTTTCTGGATCAAGCCCAGCTGATTACACACAGACAGACACACACTCATATACCATTTTTAAAGGAAAGAGGAAAACTATAAACCAGAAGCTGAGCATGGAGGCCTTAAATTCAAGTAGTCAAACCAGTTTCCACACCATGCCTGAAGAAAAATGCTCCCTTCGTATAAATCAGCATAGCTCCATGGCACAGAATACAGGAACTGCAATAGAAATACATTTGTTTTACTGCATTAGGCCCTTCCCTGAAGTTGGAAGCACTGGACTAAGGGAAAAGGACGTAGAAATGGATTCTCCTTAAAACTGCAACCCTTGTGCCTTACATAAGCACCAACAAATGTTACTATACTGTGCTCACTGCCAAGGCACAGAAGTATTTTGGAGAGCGGTGTTTTGCTCAGGGAAGTGTAAATGTACCACATACATTTGAGTGACCAACAGAAAACCTCAACAATTCATGAGATTCTGGGATGTTCTGTTTAACCACAAAATGGTTTTGGCCCATAGCTGAAGCGCAGCAGAATCATTCTACCCAGCTCTGCATTTCAACGTATCTGTCTTCTCTACCATGGGATTAATAAGCACATTCTGAAACATTTCTAAAGTTTTTTCTCAGTCTGAAAGTATCTCTTCTCTTATTCACACATTGCTCACCATTAAGGATACGCAATGTTGCCAACTCTTGCCAATTATCAAAAGCAATGTGATTTGCCAGCCTCTATTTCTTTCTTTTTGGAACCTTGTTATAATTTGAGCTTTTCCACCATGCAATGGCAAAAAGTTCCACAGGTAGACTATAAATAAATAATTTCCTTTCTTTGGAAACGGCAGAGATGCTTAATGACTTCTTTGTTTCGGTCTTCACCGAGAAGTCTGAAGGAATGCCTAACATAGAGAAAGCTAGTGGGAAGGGGGTAGGTTTAGAAGATAAAATAAAAAAAGAACAAGTTAAAAATCACCTAGAAAAGTTAGATGCCTGCAAGTCACCAGGGCCTGATGAAATGCATCCTAGAATACTCAAGGAGCTGATAGAGGAGGTATCTGAGCCTCTAGCTATCATCTTTGGAAAATCATGGGAGACAGGAGAGATTCCAGAAGACTGGAAAAGGGCAAATATAGTGCCCATTTATAAAAAGGGAAATAAGAACAACCCAGGAAACTACAGACCAGTTAGTTTAACTTCTGTGCCAGGGGAAGATAATGGAGCAAGTAATTAAGGAAATCATCTCTAAACACTTGGAAGGTAGCAAGGTGATAGGGAACAGCCAGCATGGATTTGTAAAGAACAAATCATGTCAAACCAATCTGATAGCTTTCTTTGATAGGATAACGAGTCTTGTGGATAAGGGAGAAGCGGTGGATGTGGAATACCTAGACTTTAGTAAGGCGTTTGATACGGTCTCGCATGATATTCTTATCAATAAACTAGGCAAATACAACTTAGATGGGGCTACCATAAGGTGGGTGCATAACTGGCTGGATAACCGTACTCAGAGAGTAGTTATTAATGGTTCACAATCCTGCTTGAAGGGTATAACAAGTGGGGTTCTGCAGGGGTCTGTTTTGGGACCGGCTCTGTTCAATATCTTCATCAACGATTTAGATACTGGCACAGAAAGTACGCTTATTAAGTTTGCAGATGATACGAAGCTGGGAGGGGTTGAGACTGCTCTGGAGGATAGGGTCATAATTCAAAATGATCTGGACAAATTGGAGAAATGGTCTGAGGTAAACAGGATGAAGTTTAATAAAGACAAATGCAAAGTGCTCCACTTAGGAAGGAACAATCAGTTTCACACATACAGAATGGGAAGCGACTGTCTAGGAAGGAGTACGGCAGAAAGGGATCTAGGGGTTATAGTGGACCACAAGCTGAATATGAGTCAGCAGTGTGATGCTGTTGCAAAAATAAGCAAACATGATTCTGGGATGCATTAACAGGTGTGTTGTGAGCAAGACGCGAGAAGTCATTCTTCCGCTCTACTCTGCGCTGGTTAGGCCTCAGTTGGAGTATTGTGTCCAGTTCTGGGCACCGCATTTCAAGAAGGATGCGGAGAAATTGGAGAGGGTCCAGAGAAGAGCAACAAGAATGATTAAAGGTCTAGAGAACATGACCTATGAAAGAAGGCTGAAGGAACTGGGTTTGTTTAGTTTAGAAAAGAGAAGATTAAGGGGGGGCATGATAACAGTTTTCAGGTATCTAAAAGGGTGTTATAAGGAGGAGGGAGAAAACTTGTTCATCTTGGCCTCTGAGGATAGAACAAGAAGCAATGGGCTTAAACTGCAGCAGGGGAGGTTTAGGTTGGACATTAGGAAAAAGTTCCTAACTGTCAGGGTAGTCAAACACTGGAATAAATTGCCCAGGGAGGTTGTAGAATCTCCATCTCTGGAGATATTTAAGAGTAGGTTAGATAAATGTCTATCAGAGATGGTCTAGACAGTATTTGGTCCTGCCATGAGGGCAGGGGACTGGTCTCGATGACCTCTCGAGGTCCCTTCCAGTCCTAGTAGTCTATGATTCTATGATTCTATATCTGCTGGTTATATATTTAACTGTGTGACATTCTTTACAAAGGCAATTTCCCCTGACTTTGCTATTCGTGTTTTCATATCAAAAGCTATGAATGGGACACATCCAGCCTGACTCAATTAACACTATTAACACTGGTCCTACAACTGACAGGTAACCGTAACATATACTTGGGATTCTGTAATCTCCACTGCAACTCAACTGACAAAGTGAGTTTTACCCATGAAATCTCATCATATTTGTTAGTCTCTAAGGTGCCACAGGAGTGCTCATTGTTTTTAAAGTTACTAACACAGATACCCCTCACACATACGGAAAAATTGACAAAAGTCACTAGTATGATATAATGTTCTAATAGCCATCAGAAAATAAAGCATAATAGAAAATATCCATCCGAGAACTAAATATAGGGGAAGATTCTGATTTCCATTACATCTGTGTCATACCAATTTTCACAGTGACACCAATGTTTAAAAAGGGCTCCAGATGTGATCCTGGCAATTACAGGGTGATTTGTACCAGGCAAATTGGCTGAAACTACAGTAAAGAATTATTTTAGAGAGGTAACTATGTTAGTCTGTTTCAGCAAAAACAACAAGGAATCTGGTGCCACTTTAAAAACTAACAATTTGTCAGACACATAGATTAATATACTTTGTTGGAGAAAAGTCAGCATGTTTTTTCACAAAGACAAATCATGCCTTATCATTTTGTTAGTGTTCTTTGAGGGGGAACAACAAGCATGTGGACAAGAGGAATCCAGTGATCCTCAGTAAAGGCTCTTAAGCAAAGTAAACTGTCATGGGACAAGAGGAAAGGTCTGTTCAAGGACTGGTAACTGGTTAAAAGATAGGAAAAAAACAAAAGGAATTTTTTTCACACTACACACAATCATCCTGTGGATCTCTTTGCCAGAGGATGTTGAGAAAGCCAAAACATAAGAATAAAAGAACATAAGAATGGCCATACTGGGTCAGATCAAAGGTCCATCTAGCCCAGTATCCCGTCTGCTGACAGTGGCCAAAGCCAGGTACCCCGGGGGGAGTGAACAGAAACAGGTAATCATCAAGGCTATATCTACACAGCAGCGTTATTTCGGAATAATTTAAGTTATTCTGAAATAAAAAAGAGCGTGTCTACACTGCAAGCCTTTATTTCGAAATAATGTTGATCTGGAGGACTTCTTACTCCAACTCCTGTAACCCTCATTTTACGAGGAGTAAGCGAAGTTGAAGGAAGAGTGTTCTTCCTTCGACTTCCTGCTGTGTAGACAGCGCCAAAAGCCAAATTAAGCTATTTCAACTTAGGCTATGCAATTGACGTAGGTCAAGTTGCATAGCTTTTTTTAGATTTTAGCCCTGCTGTATAGACATACCCCCAGTGATCTCTCTCCTGTCATCCATTTCCAGCCCCTGACAATCAGAGGTTAAGGAGACCATTCCTACCCAGTATTGATGGACCTAACCTCCATGAATTATCTAGCTCTTTTTTAAACCCTATTAAAGTCCTAGTCTTCACAACATCCTCTGGAAAAGAGTTCCACAGGTTGACTGTCCACTGAATGAAGACAAACTTCCTTTTGTTTGTTTTAAACTTGCTACCTATTAATTTCATTTGGTGACCCTTAGTTCTTATATTGTGGGAATAAGTAAATATCATCATCATCATCATCATCATCAACGACCATGGGCTCAACGCCTGTTGTTGTCTGATGACTCCCTCACTATTTCCTTCCATCTTTCTCTGTCCACTATTTCCTTCCATCTTTCCCTGCAGAGTGGCTTAGTTTCTGAAGACTAGCTCCACACCAATCTACTATATCATCTTCCCATTCTCTGTGGGGTCTGCCCCTCCTATTCGGACCATCCATTATGCCGAATACCAGGGTCTTAAATTTTCGCTCGTCGTTCATTCTGCAAATATGCCCAAATAGCTGTAACTTTTTCCTTATTCACTTTCTTCATACCTGTTATGATTTTATAGACCTCTATCATATCCCCCTTTGTCTCCTCTTTTCTAAGATGAAAAGTCCAAGACTCTTTAATCTCTCTTCATATGGCACCCATTCCAAAACACTAATCATTTTTATTGCCCTTTTCTGAACCTTTTCCAATGCCAATATATCTTTTTTGAGATGAGGTGAACACATCTATATGCAGCATTAAAGATGTGGGCGTACTGTGGATTTATATAGAGGCAATAAGATATTTTTTGTCTTATTCTCTATCCCTTTTTTAATTATTCCTAATATTCTGTTTCCTTTTTTGACTGCCGCTGCACATTGAGTGGATGTTTTCAGACAGCTATCCACAATGACTCCAAGATCTCTCTCTGGAGTAGTTGTAGCTAAATTAGTCCCCATCATATTGTATGTTTAGTTGGGATTACTTTTTCCAATGTGCATTACTTTACATATATCAACATTAAATTTCATTTGCCATTTTTATTGCCCAATCACCTCATTTTGTGAAATCCTTTTGAAGCTCTTTACAGTCCGCTGTGTGCATACCTGATTTACCCTAGTGTAACTGGGGCTTGAATGGTCAAATTCTTCTGAAACACAAGTGTAATTCCAGTGACTTAAACAGAACTGCACGAACATAATATGAACAAATATGAACAACATTTATTCACTTCAACATATAATATTTTCAGAAAATTTACATGAAGATCTTTTTATGAAATTTGAAAACAATAACTACAAAATCACAAGTTAATATGTGTTAAATTTCTAAAGCAATCTGGAAAATTATAAATCCTCCCTCCTTGATAGACTTTTTTAATAACTGACTTTTATAAAATTTGCTTTCCCTGACACACAGGAGAAAATTAATGTCCTTTTGAATATTCTAATCTTAGCCACCAACATATACTTGAAGAGAGCTGAGAAGTCAGATTCTTTGTTATATTCTGAAAAATTTCATTTCAATTTCTTTGAGAGTTACATTTATCATCTAACATAGTTCCCTAAATGATAAAAGAGCCCCACTGATTTAAAAAAAAAATCTTCCTATTGCATTCAGTTAGACTTAACAGCCTTAGGGCTTTTAGGGTACGTCTGCACAGAGGAGATATTTCAGGATACCAAGGTATCCCTAAATAGCTACCCCGCATCTTAGAAATGCACCCGTTATTTCGAAATTTTTTTTAAATAACGGGCACACTATTTCACCATCCCTGTAATCCTCGTTGCATGAGGGTTAAGGGATGGCTCAAAATAGCGCATTAATTTGAAATTTGGTGCTGTGTAGACAGCGCCAAATTTCAAAGTAGACTTCAAATAAGCTACACAATTTGCATAGCACAAATTGCATATCTTATTTTGAGCTTCAGGTGCTGTGTAGACTCACCCTCTGATATATTTTCAAGGACTTCCAACTTCTTGTGAATTAAGACAATATGCCATATTCTGGCCCCACTTATGCTGATGTAAATCCAAGTGAACACTCAAGCATCCCTTAGAATTAATACAGCTGTAATGGACCACAATTTTAGTGCACACAACTTCAGCAAAAGTAAGAGAGATCAGCTTATGTTTCTTTTATTTTTCAAATGTATCCATATGCTTTTAAAAATCCATTTGAAGATATAACACATGTATTTTAGGGCCTCATTCTGAAGGGTGCTGAGAACCCGCATTTAACATAACATAAGAACATAAGAATGGCCATACTGGGTCAGACCAAAGGTCCATCCAGCCCAGTACCATGTCTGCCGACAGTGGCCAATGCCATATGCCCCAGAGGGAGTGAATCAAACAGGTAATCATCAAGCGATCTCTCTCTACTGCCATTCATCTCCACCCTCTGACAAACAGAGGCTAGGGACATCATTCCTTACCCATACTGGCTAATAGCCATTTATGGTCTTAACCTCCATGAATTTATCTAGTTCTCTTTTAAACCCTGTTATAGTCCTAGCCTTCTCAGGCAAGGAGTTCCACAGGTTGACTATGCACTGTGTGAAGAAGAACTTCCTTTTATTTGTTTTAAACCTGCTGCTCATTAGTTTCATTTGGAGGCCCCTAATTCTTATATTATGGGAACAAGTAAATAACTTTTCCTTATTCACTTTCTCCACACCAGTCATGATTTTATAGACCTCCATCATCTCTCCCCTTAGTCTTCTCTTTTCCAAGCTGAAAAGTCCCAGTCTCTTTAATCTGTCCTCATATGGGATCTGTTCCAAACCCCTAATCATTTTAGTTGCCCTTCTCTGAACCTTTTCTAATGCCAGTATATCTTTGAGCTGAGGAGACCACATCTCTACGCAGTATTCCAGATGTGGGCGTACCATGGATTTATATAAGGGCAATAAGATATTCTCCGTCTTATTCTCTATCCCTTTTTTAATGATTCCTAACATTCTGTTTGCTTTTTTGGCTGCCGCTGCACACTGCGTGGACTTCTTCAGAAAACTATCCATGATTACTCCAAGGTCTCTTTCCTGATTAGTTGTAGTTAAATTAGCCCCCATCATATTATATGTATAATTGGGGTTATTTTTCCCATTGTGCATTACTTTACATTTATCCACATTAAATTTCATTTGCCATTTTGTTGCCCAGTCACTTAGTTTGGTGAGATCTTTTTGAAGTTCTTCACAGTCTGCTTTGGTCTTAACTACCTTGAGCAATTTAGTATCATCTGCAAACTTTGCCACCTCACTGTTTACCCCTTTCTCAAGATCATTTATGAATATGTTGAATAGGATTGGTCCTAGGACTGACCCTTGGGGAACACCACTAGTTACCCCTCTCCATTCTGAAAATTTACCATTTATTCCTACCCTTTGTTTCCTGTCTTTTAACCAGTTCTCAGTCCATGAAAGGATCTTCCCTCTTATCCCATGACAACTTAATTCACTTAAGAGCCTTTGGTGAGGGACCTTGTCAAAGGCTTTCTGGAAATCTAAGTACACTATATCTACTGGATCCCCCTTGTCCACATGTTTGTTGACCCCTTCAAAGAACTCTAATAGATTAGTAAGACATGAGTTCCCTTTACAGAAACCATGGACTTTTGCCCAACAAATTATGTCCTTCTATGTATCTGACAATTTTATTCTTTACTATTGTTTCAACTAATTTTCCCGGTACTGACTTTAGACTTACTGGTCTGTAATTGCCGGGATCGCCTCTAGAGCCCTTTTTAAATATTGGCATTACATTCCAGTCGTTGGGTACAGAAGCTGATTTAAAGCATAGGTTACAAACCATAGTTAATAGTTCCGCAATTTCACATTTGAGTTCTTTCAGAACTCTTGGGTGAATGCCATCTGGTCCCGGTGGCTTGTTACTGTTAAGTTTATCAATTAATTCCAAAACCTCCTCTAATGACACTTCACTCTGTGGCAAGTCCTCAGATTTGTCACCTACAAAGGACGGGTCTGGTTTGGGAATCTCCCTAACATCCTCAGCCATGAAGACTGAAGCAAAGAATTCATTAGTTTTTCCGCAATGACTTTATCTTCTTTAAGTGCTCCTTTTGTATCTCGATCGTCCAGGGACGATCCCTGGCAGTGTTTATCTGAGAGCCAGGAGCTTCTTGCACTGAATGCACATATACGCCACCCGCCCACAGGGCAGGTAATCATACATGCTACACTGAATGCAATAAACAGGATAGCCCCCACTCTGCTGCCGAGCTTCTGCCTGCATTCTCTCCTACAGCTACCTAGGTTATTGATAGGGTTTCTAGTTAATCAAAACTTCCTGATTTAAAACCTTTAAACTAAACTATAAAGAATGGCAAGTGTACCTTGGCCCCTTCCCACTCCCCTTCCAACGCCCTCTCAAAGCTCCCTGGTCACTGACTCACTGCTTTATAAAGCCCTGGCCTGCCTGATAGCCCCGCCCCCTGACTAAGGCTCAGCCAATTAACAGAGGCTTCTAGATTTCAAACCTTTAGAAGCCCACAGCTTCCAACTGCGGCCACAGCACACGCTCCTTCAAACAAACAAACAAACAAACAAAACAAACAGACAAACACAAGCTCAGCACACAGCAAGTAACCCCCAAACACACATTACAGACAGCCACTTACCTCAAGGGTCCCGTATTTGCTCCTCCTTTACCTGGAGAACTCCCTCTCAAAACTCCCTGTTTGCTGCTCCTGTTCGCAAAGCTCATAGGTATCACCAGTACCCAGCAGCTACCAGCAGCAAAGTGCACAGGACTAGAGCCTGAGAAATGCAGGCTTCCTTAGCATGTACATGGGATCATCACAAGGAGGACAGTACCAGCCTACGGCAGAGAAACCAGCAAAGACATGGGCCAGTAGTTCTGGATAGTAGCAGCCCAAAGATCTCTCCCATGAGAAGGACTTGATTTTAATAGTACCATATGAATTATATGGACTAAGCCATCCAATGTGTTTGAAAGCCGACAGTGCAATAGACTAACAGTTGCTTACATGGGGTCTAGTCTTGGAACCCTTGGATAGGAGGTTTCACTGAAGTCTGTATCATTTCTCATGTGTTTAAAGGCAGTGTTAATGGCTCCATCATCAGTGCACTCACATTAATTTAGGGAAGAATTCTATGGAGTTTCAGTCATACAACAAAGTAAGCACTAAGAGTACACTTTTAAGATGTGAAGCATATTTTAACATTTTTAAAAACTCATTTTTGTAGTGAAAAGTGGGCCACCACCATAGAATTCTACAACAATAATAGAGATAATCCTCTATAATAGAGATAATCCTATTGTATTTTGACATTCTGGGTATAACCTGTAGGAAGCAGCTAACCCTTAGAAAACAACTGAGCCAAAGACAGACTTAAGCTGCTCTAAATTTGAAATCTCTTATTATATGTAACTTCAGGCACATGAAGTTCAAATTACTGCCATGGGACTGGCAAAAACTAGAGTTCAGAACATGCGTAAATATTTGCCACATCAGAAGATGAAGGAGAACTGCATCACATCTCATAATAAGCATTTCTCCAAATACTAACAGTGTATACCCAGACAAACAGAGTTTGGTTTGCAATAATATTAGGTATATCCATAGTAGAGGGCATTGTACTGCACTTTTTTTTTTATTTCCATGAAGTGACAAACATTTCACATAAACAAAACAAATTACATTCGGTTTTTATAAATAGAAAGTCTGCAAAAACTGGTCTTCTTAATAAGATAGAGATACTTAATGCTCTCAGTTCCCATTAAACTCAATTAAAGTTTAGGGCACTAACATCTCTGAGTCCAAGAACCAGATGGTTTTAAAAGTACACTGACACATGAAAAAATGAAGACATTGTTTATGAAAATAAATGCAAAGGACCAACTGTTTCCATGAAAAAGCCAAACTATATTTAACGCATATCAAAGACATAACATGTCATTTAATGGAAATAACATAAGAAAGGAGGATAGTATGTAAAGCATGGATAGCAAAATGCATCAGAGTCTTTATTGTAGCCAGAATACTGATATCACTAAATGTTCCATAATTACATCAAGGACAGGTAAAAAAAATAGGTAATGATTCTATATAATAATGAGTTCTACGTACATTTTAAGGAATAAAATGAAAGGCTGAGAACAGCTATTTTGTCTAGCTAAAAGCCTTATAATGAGAATAGTGGAAAGAGCATAAATTAATAGCTTTCTACTGCAAAATACTAAAGGAGAATCCATCACAATTCTCAATCAGCCTCTGGCGGGGCCTTTCCTTCACATATATTTGATGTTTGCATGCTTTCCATAGTGATGCAATTTACATTTATCTCATGTTTATTCAGATATTTGAGACAGGATGACACAGACAGGTGGTTTCTCAACAATCAGGTTAGTTGATATGCCCATCCCACCACATAGTATACAGAGATAAACTTTAACTAGATTGTGTAAATAAATGCTTTGTTTTAAGAAATAAAATCAAAGATGTTATTCCAATCTTTTTTGACTGTTTTCAGATTTGATAAATAAATTGACTTATAGTTTAAGGGCCAGATATTCAAATGCTCAGCACTCAGAATTGGGGCTAGATTTTCATAAGAGATTAGCACACAGTTGTTCCCGTTGTCACACTTACGGACAGATTTTCAAAAGAGCTCAGTTATCTTGGTGCATAAATGGGAGGTGAATTCTTTCAAAAAATCTGATCCTAAAAGGATTGTATTTTGAGTTGAAAATTCATTATAGAAATAATGAAGTATTTGTTGTGGGAGAAAATAAGATTTGCCACTTATCAGGAGTTCCCTCACCCCCTCAATTGTTGTAAAATTTCATTTCAACAGAAGTTGTCCAATGAGTTTTACTCAGTCTTCACCGAGGAAAATGTGACAGTATATTGTCCTACTTATCAAAATTCCCCCTTTTAGAATCTGGCACCATCATTTGGATTCAAAAGGCTTTATGCTAAAGGTTGGAAGTCTCACTTAATTAAGTCTATGCTAAACTCCAGCATACTAGTGTGCACAAAATCAGATCTTAAATACATAAGGACCCATTCTGGGTCAAATAAACAGTCCATCTATCACCGCATCCTGCCATCCAGCAGTACCAGATGCTTCAGAGTGAATGAATAGAACAGTAAAAATTATCAAGTGATCAATCCACCTGTCCCTCAGTCTAAACTTCAGGCTGTCACAGGGTTAGAATCATAGGGCTAGAATGGACCTTGAGAGGTCATCTAGTCCAGTCATCTGCACTGATAGCAGGACTAAATATTATCTAGACCATCCCTGACAGGTGTTTGTCTAATCTCCTCTTAAAATTGCCCATGATGGAGATCCCACAACCTCCCCAGGCAATTTATTCCAGAGTTTAATCACCTTGACAGTTAGGAAGTTTTTCCTAATGTCCAACTGAAAAATCCCCTGCTGCAGTTTAAGCTCATTGCTTCTTGGGCTATCAGCAGAGATTAAGAACAATGTTCTCCCTCTTCCCTGTAGCAACCTCTTATGTAATTGGACATTCTTATCATGTCCCCTGTCAGTCTTCTCTTTTCCAGAGTAAACAAACCAATTTTTTTCAACATTCCCTCAGAGATCATGTTTTCTAGATCTTTAATCCTTTTTATTCCTCTTCTCTGGATTTTTTCCAGTTTATCAACATTTTTCCTGAAATGTGATGCCCATAAATGGATCCAATATTCCAGCTGAAACAATTTCAGTGTGGAGTAGAGCAGAAGAATTACTGTTAGTGTCATATTTGCAACACTCTTGCTACGATATAAGCCTTTTTTTTTTTGGGAGAGAACAGTGTTACACTGTTGACTCATATGATCCACTATGACCTCCAGGTTCCTTTCTCCACTACTCTTTCCTAGGCAGCCATTTCCCATTTTGTATGTGAGTAACTGATTGTTCCTTCCTAATTGGAGTATTTTGCATTTGTCCTTATTGAATTTCATCTTCTTTATCTCAGATCATTTCTCCAGTTTGTCCTGATCATTTTAATCCTATCCACCAAATAACTTGCTAGAGGTAACCTCCTAGATTGGTATCATCCACAAACTTTTTAAGTGCACTGTCTATGACACTATCTAAACCACTGGCGACAATATTGAACAGAATCAGACCCAGAAATGATCCCTGCAGAACCCTATTTGTTATACCCTTTCAGCTTGACAGTGAAACTACTCTCTGCAAATGGTTTTTCAACTGGTTATGCACCCACCATATGGTAGCTCCATATAAGATGTATTTCTCTAGGGTTTTTTATAGGGAGGTACCAAAAGCTTTATTAAAGTCAAGATAGACCACATCTATCACTTCCTCCTCATCCACCGATTTGTTACCATATCAAAGAAAGTGATCAGGTTCGTTTGACATGATTTGTTCTTGACAAATCCATGCTGACAGTTATTTATCACTTTATTATCTTCTAAGTGTTTGCAAATTGATTGCTTAATTATTTTCTCCATTACCTTTCCAGATACAGAATTAAATTGACTGGCCTGAAGTTAGGCTTACCAGCCTATAAATGCCCAGGTCATCTCTGGAACCTTTTCTAAAAATCTGTGTTACACTAGCTAGCCTCCAGTCCTCTGGTACAGAGGCTGATTTAAGTGATTATGTCATTTCCATGTTGTGCAAATGATATAATAAAACTGCAGTAATATAATCAATAGCAATGCTATAGGTCTCAGCGGGCTACCTGCGTTAGTCTGTATATGCAAAAACAATGAGTCCTATGGCAACTTAGAAATTAACAGATTTATTATGGTATAAGCTTTTGTGGGTAAACCCCACTTCATCAGATGAATTGGAGGGAACATTACAGAGGTAGGGATATATATATACTACTATGCGTACTACTTTAACAAAAGAAGGGAGTCACGTATGAAGAGTAGGACCAGTGTTAATGAGGCCAATTCAGTTGACATTTCAGCATTAGACCTGCCATTTTCTGTTTCAAAGGCTTTATTTTTGGGTCAGTACCCTGGCATGTGTGGAATAGCTTTGAATTCTTACAGTAAATCGCCCAAGCACCCAAGGACCAAATTTGTCTCTCATGTAATGCCATTTCATAATCTGTACAATATAATTTAGTACAATTCAGAGTTGAACACCCCACCAAAATCAAATGATAAAGATTAGTGAGTTTTGGGTTCCTATCAATGTCTTAGTGTAAGCAAAGGAAAGCCCCAGATCATACAAATGCCTGTACTGATAATGAAGTTTGAACTGACTTAAATTTAAGTTTTACTCCTGGCTCCCTGTGATACCAATGCCCACATTCCCTATCTGTTTCAATTGAAGAAAAATGTGGAGCATGTAACTATGATGAAAAGTTCAGCTTCCAAGTTTCAAGAGAAGGAAGAAGCTCTAATTTGAGGACAAAAATTCTTGGACAGTATAGAGACAAATGATTCATCTGCTTTCTCTGATACCAATTCGGAAGTGAATAATATTTCATTTTTTTTCAGAATTTTCTTTTTTGGTGCTCATCTCCAGATTGCTAGTCCCTCTGTCACTGTATGGAGCCTGCTTCCAATATCACATTTCACTGTAATATTAATTAAAAGAGCATTCGATACAAAATAATTTACAGAAAAAAGTGCTGGACACTTTGCTTACTGTTTTGACTAGTGCTTTAAATTTTGGCATTTTACTTGCACAGCTAAAACAATTTGCTCTAAAGAAAATTTGAAAAATCTTTGTCTAGAACCCAGGCTTGCAACTCTGTTTCTCTGGGTATCCAACTGCCATCTTTCTTCAAAGTGAACTGCTCATGTTCTCTACCATCCACTTTGTTTTCTCTAGTCAACAACCCCTGAGTTTCCCCATCTCCCAGACTCACAATATCAGTGTCATTTTGACTCCTTTTTTTTTTAATAAGGTCTCTGAACTCTAGCCAGACTCATTTCACCTTTAGGTGAAATTTGGCCCTGTGCAGTGGCACACCAGGCCTGTGTAGCACTTACACCTTCACAATGAGGTGTGTGACTTGAGTGCAGCAGATTTGCCAGCCCTTTTCACGCAGGTGAAACCCTTCATTTGTCTTTATCAGAACAAGTAGCTTCCTTGCATCTTGTCTTGTACTCATCCAGTATATTCAATGTGCTGCTGCTAAAATTATCCTTTTTTCTCCACTGGCCTGACCCTGTTAGATCTTCCCCGGTAAAATCCCCTCACACTCTACTTCAAGTTGAACTGCTTCTTTTAAATCCAGGACAACTTTACCTGTGCCCAGATCTTTACTCTCATTCCCATGACTTCCATTCTAACTCCCCAATTTTATCCTTCTCCCAGTTGTGTGTGTTTTGTCTCCCATGCTGCTCCTTTTGCTTAGTTCTGTCTTCTCTGGGTTGGACATCAAATGAGGGCCATCCCTATCTTCAAACCTCTCACAGAACACACTTCTTCCTGGAAGTCTTCTAATAGTTAACTCTTTGAGTTTATTCTAATGAACTAACCTATTTTAGGGGTCACTGATGAATTGTCTCTCAGAGATTCCACTCTGCTTCTGATCTGCCACTACTCAGAAGAGGCAGATAATTGAACGCAAAGGGATCTTATTTTTTAAGAGACCCCAATGCAAAGGAGCATAAATTTACATATTTTCTAACATACTACTGATATTTTATAAAATGAGTTTTGCTTGCCGTATGTTTCTAAGGGATGGTGGCGTTTTGTTTTGCACGTATTGCCCTTTGATTAAAAGAGCTATTTGCCACTGCGGTGTAGAATGAAACTTCAATCCATATTCTCCACTACATATTTGTTCACTATTTTGCTTTGCTTGCCTCTGTCTCCAAATTCAGTTAACCATCATCTATTTTCATTTAATCTCTCCGTGTTGTGTGCAAGGTATTGCTGCTGCTGCCTCTGCTTCTTCCCAACTGCCTTTTGTTCAGGTGAAACCCACCCACCCTGTCCCACATGGAAAGCCGATAAAAGGGGAAAAGGAAAAAAAAATTACAAACACAGTTTTGCCACAGGTGTGTGTCCAACTCTCCCTCCCTCCCCCCAATACAACCATTTTTTCTCTCCAGCACAAACCTGTGGCATCCCAGAGGCTCTCACTGGCTGTTCCCCAGAGCTAAAACGTCAGAGGACAAAGAGAATCCGCGGGCGGCACCCTCCATGAGTCTCTCACACAAAGCAGGAATGACAGCTGTACCATGCCTATGCTTTCATTTAATTATCAGGTCTCAATTAACACCCTGCCACTATATCTGTTTGTTCTGCTTTGCTCCATTTCCCAGAGCCTGATGAAGAGAGTGAGAGTCTCAAAAGCTTTGCCCATTTTAGCTGTAGTTTATCCAATAAAATGATTTGATATGTGAAAAGCTGGGGGGGGGGGCGGTTCTCCTTGTTCTTTGTCTGCTGAACTAAACTTGTCCCATACACACAGAGCATCTAAAATTCCCCCAATACGTCTGTCAATTAAATTAAAAGTGATCTTTTATATCAGGGGAAGAATGTTGTTAAATCCAATCTCCAAAACAAAACTCCATTCACTTGTATTGGCCTCTTATTCCCCTCACCCCACCCCTATTATTCCCTTCATCCTCTGCTGCTTACTTTCTGATTCCTCAGTGTATGTTGTTATGCTAGAGTGCCAGGGGGTGAATAGTCAGTGCCAGATATTGAAGGGAATTTCATACTTAAGTAAAATTATCACATATCAGCAGATTTCTACCTTAGAAAAAGAAAGGATCTTTATAGATCTTAAGTTGAAATCTTTAAAGTATTAACAAATGTTTTATCTAAGGATCAAACATCTTTTGAAGAATTGCGGATAAAGCACAGCAGCCTCTCTGCTGGCTTCAGCCTGCAGAATTTTCTCTCCAGTTAATGTGTCATTTTCTCTACATAGAGTAGAAATTTGGACCCCTCCTATCCCTGCTCCCCTCCCCTCATGCTCCAGGCCCCAAATACCTCTAGGTTTCTACTGCACAGAGGCAGATGGACCACAGAAAGCCTGCAACCCTCTGCAAATTATTGGGCCAAGCACCACACCACTTTACAGGAGCATGGGGGGAAATGTCATGGACAAACTAAAGGGAGCAGGGGCTTAGCAGGAAAGTCCACACAATGTCACTAGCCAAGTCCTGTATACAAGCAGACTACATCTATTACTTCCCATATAACATCTCACATCAAATGTATACTAAGTATATGTTGGCTGCTTCATGTTAGGGACGATGATTGTATCCCATTGATTTCAACGCAATTTAGGTGCCCAATCTTTTAGGCCATTTGAAAATCCCACTACACACTTACCTGCATTCTACCTACCTCTTTAAGTACTTCCTAAATCAAACAGAAATAGTGTGATGAGGATAAGAAACAGACAGATGCATCATACTGAGAAGGACCGCTATGAGGTGAGTTGGTATATAGGATTTTAATTTTTTGTGAGCCTCCGGGAGTACTATCCAAACAGAAGTCTTCTTTTCCCACTTCCTCCTTTTTCTTAGATGAATCATTCTGCCTCCATTCCAAGCCTTGGCTAGTTACACTGAGCAGTTTATTGGATGTAGAGAATAAAGTATTATGACAACAAAATGTCAGTGGAATTTTCCACCCATCACAAATATATTACTTGTCTGAACGTGTTTTCTGATTTTAAATTGCCTTTATGAAGTTGACAGTAGCTGTGCTTATATTTAAATAACTCAACTACACGGCTACATTCAGCACTGAAATTAACTATGAAGTGCAACAAGCCCTACAGAAAACTGTTCTTACAATGCACTTTCAGTCACTTTGAATGTACCATTTCTCTGCATCTTTCATAACTCTCATTCACTCAGGGTTACTTGTAGTATTGCACTGACAGTCAAGAGGTAGATGGGTTCCTTCACTGAGGGGACTGATCCCTTAAGTACCAGGACTCATAGCTGACTCGTGGTAGCACTCAGGTACCGCTCTTTCCTCCCCCACTTGTCCTGCCAAAATTTTAATTACTAAATGTGGTGCCTCCTCTTGCCCCCTCCATGTTCTTCTGGGTGGCTCTCCTGTACCCCTCCCATCACAGGCACCCATCACCTATGCCAGGACGTATTTTACACTGCTTGGAAAAAAATGCACAAGTAGAGTTGACAATATCAGTCTCTTGGAAACCTGTGTGGCAATATTTCTAGGAACACCCACTGCTGAGTTTGGGCACCTTAGATTCCAAACTGCTCACACAAAATGAATGTGCCAGACAAAATGGCACTACTTCAAGACCAACTTTTTGACATTTTTTTGCATTATTTAGTTTGCAAAGCTCCTTATGAGAGATTCTCTCCATTTCAAAAAAGCTAATTCTAATGTTTCTCCTTCCAACTCAGCTTTTCATGATAATGAATTAAGTGGACAATACAGTTCTCAAAGAGACATCTAAGGGAACACTGCAATCAGACACCTATGGCTGATACTTGCCCTCTGACTTGAGCTAAGAGCTCAGGCTGTGCAGCTGTTGACTGCAGCATAAATTTTGGGCTAGGGCTGCAACCCAAGCTCTGGGACCATTCACAAAGTTTTGGAGCTTGGGCTGCAGCCCAGGCCCAGTAATTGACACTACAATAAAACAGCCACACAGCCAAAGCTCTGCGAGTCCAAGTCAGTTGGCAGGGACCAGCCACAGAGCTCCAGGAAGGTGTTGTTCTGTATGTGGAAGTTCTGGAGCCTCTGCTGGTCGTCCCATTGCTCCATGATGATCTGGTCCCTCCAGTCAGTACTGGTCTCCCATCGCCAGAAGCAGTAGTGCATGGTGAGCAGGGGGGTGTGAGAGACTGTGGTGCAGCCACAGGTGTCAAACGGCAGCATAAACATACCCTAAAGGTGAGTTAGGTGGTTGCAGGGGAAAAATGGTTCTTGTTTTAAGGATATAATTCATTTAAAGAAGCAGGTAACAGGAGGGCACCATTTGCGGCTATTATCGTCATAGAAATTAAAACGAAAGGACCATTAGCGTAACACTTTTCATGTTCTGTGATTACAAGAAATGGCATGAGGGAGACTGTCAGAAAGTATTACAGTGGTACAATACAGGGCAGGGAATAAGCACAAAGGCCAAGAGAGAGCAGGATGTTTTCCTCTGTTGGGAGACTACACACACGTATGACATGAAATTAAATTTGCTGTTTCCCAAGTTACATTTTCTCATTTAAAAAAATTTAAACAATAGGTTTTAATTATTTTTCACATTTCATTTCTGCCTTGTAAAAATGTCTGCAGTTAGTTAGCTGGTGAGAAGAGTCAATTATCCCCCAATAAAGAACTAGAAGATTCTGTGACTAGAGAATGTATATTATTCTGTGAGGGCACCTGACTTGCCATTCTCACTTCAGGTTTCACAGTATGAAAGTGATAAGTCCGTGGATAAAGCACAGCACATTTTCCACATAAATTACTTAGGGATGGCAGAGCCACTGTTCCATAGAGCAGTGTACATGTGTGATCATTTCAGATTTTACCCAGCTGTACTGATTTATCTGTACCAGTAGAGATGACTGAAATACACAGCTATGGTGTACTGTACAATGAATAGTCTCCATTCAGGCATTTATTGCTTTTAATCATGTATCATGTTGTGTGGCATTTTTCGCCTTGATAAGCTGCGCTGGAGAACTGGTCAAGATCAGATTTACTCATTTAACTGTTCCCTAATCATAATGGGCCAAAAATGTAAAGCCTCAGAAGCAAGGTTTGGAGCAGAGGATCTCTTTTTAGAGGATAGTTATGATTACATCAAATTTTAGTGGTTTGGGTTGAAATTTTCCAGGCTGATTTTCCAGGAATAGTCAGCCTCAGGCAGTCAGACATCCTTTAGCGAGAATGGGGTAGAGGCCATTTTGTCTATGTTTAAAAAAATCTGGTAACCTTTACACTGAAAAGCCTTAGCATTATCATGCTTTGGAGCCAGGAGTTGAAAGTGTATATGAGTGTGTGCACACATGCAACGTGATGTCAACCATTTTTTCCATTCCAGTGAAGACTCACCTAAATGTGGTGAATTTATAGGCCTAAATAAAAAAAAAATCTCAGTTCCCACATGTTTAGAAGAGGTTTGTTACGAATTTGGCGGCAAATTGTCCAAAGACTCTTTCTACACTGAGCATCCTCCAGTTGCAGGGACTTAGCAGGACTTTCACTGAAATTGCTTCTCCTGGCAACCAGAGCAGTTGTGGCACTGGACACAGGAGCAGAGAGACTATTTATCCTATGCCCTCAATTCCACACACCACTGACACCCAAGCAGGAAAAGAGCAGAGGAGGCAAACTAACTAAGGGTATGTCTACATTACAGAGTTATTTTGAAATAATGTAACAAGGTGTCATATGGTTCAATTCAGTGAGATCTGAGGGAAACTAGGACACACCACAAAGACTTAACAACTTCCTTATTTATCGCAAGCCTTTAAGCAGTTACTACACAATCTAAGCCTTAAAGACTATAAATCCTGAAAGCAATTAATAAACTATAAAACAATGCAAAAGCAGTTAATGAAAAGTTTAATACAATATTCAAGCCTATTTCTTATTGAAAGCCAATCAATACAATCTTTAAACTCAGTTCGCTTACAGATCACCCATACCACAGCTTTACAACGCCAGACAGGAGGTCATGGCCTCTTTATTTTCCCACTCTTCAAGGTGCCCACAATTATTGCCATCAAGATGAATGGTGTTCACTTCTAGTTGCAAAGAGGACCTGTGGGCTAATCCTACTCGCTACCTCCCATCGATTCTGTTTACAATGCCTATTTTTATAGCAAAGCTAGATGTGGTTGTGATGCCCATAATTGCCACATACTTTACTAGCTAAAGTTAATTCCCTATTCTGCAAACTATTACTATGCTGGCTTTTAAAATTATCTTATTTATCCAGACCCTAACATGTGTGGTTATCTTCAAGTTGTTTATCTATTTGTGGCAGGCATTTCTGATAAATGCAAGATGTGTCCGTTATTTTGCTCCCTGTTCTCACAAGTTGTAGCAAAATTCTGGAAAATTTCAGCCATGCTTGTTATTTATGGTAACAGTTAGCAGTCTCAGCATTTGCTCATTATTTATGGTCAGGTCCTACCCAATGGCGTAAGAGCAAAAGGTTACATTTCCATGTACTTACGTTGTCTGAGGCAGATACGTCACATCCTGGGAGGGAGGTTGGTCCGTTCCTCCCCAGTCATTGACTCTGGCCTGGAGATGCCAGTCATCAGCCTCCAGGAGGCCAGGGCTGTAAATGAGGAATAAGAGGAGGCCTGCCAGGACATGATGCCCACCAGCCAGGAGATCTCGATCTCCCTGAAGCCAGTACCCCTTTCCCAGTAGGTCTCCCAAGCAGGGCTTGGACGAGGCTGGGAAAGGCCCATTCAGTGAGTTCTACTACTTTTCCTAGACACAGGTGGGAGGGACGTAGGGGGAGATGAGGGGCCGTGCTCCTCATTCAGCCTTCTTGGCCTAGGGATCACACAGAAGCCTGTGCACAAGGGTGAACATGGAGCACCAGTCTGGACAGACAACCACATGAGGCTGCTGCACAGGAAATAGCTGCTGCTTCTCACAGGGTTTCTGGAGAGGCCTGCCTTACTCCTGACTGTGGTGGGATACCTTCCCACCACAAGCCACCTCTAAGGAGGCTGGGATCGTGGACACACGCAGCAGTGCTTCACATGGCATACAGTCATGCCCGCACTCTCGGGGCAGCATCCACTCCCTGTCAAGTGCAGCAAAGTGGAGGACACCAAGCCCCTGTAGAGGAGCCTGTCAGGAAGAAGGAAGCAGAGGAGACCCCGTAGCACTCTCTCCACAAAGCAGAATCTGCTGCTCTCACACACCTCCCCCAATACCATCCCTGCCTCTCCTCCTCCTCTCTCTGTGGACGCGTCCAGTGTCAGAGCTGGTGTGTGCATGGCACACAGGGAAGCCAAGCCGCACCATCACCCCCATCCCGCCCGCAAGCTCCTGGCCTGGCTGGCACCTTCCCAAGCCTGCTTGTCCCTGGAGCATGGGCGTAGCGAGGCTCCTCTGGGATGCCCATGCCCCCTCAGGGCATTGCCTGCTGCCTAGGCCAAAGATGGCCTTGCTTAAAGCACTTTGCCATTGTCTGAACCGAGAGCTTGTGATGTCAGCTCACACATTAGGGCTAGGCTTCATGCACCCTGTCTCCTGGGATAACTGCACGTCTCACTTTTCTTCACAGCTGGACCAGCTGTGAGTGGGGTGCATGCAACACCTCCTGTGCCATCCTCCCAACCCTGTGAGACCCACTAGCAAAGGTGACTCCAGGATGACCTGACAAGGGAATATCTGGAGTGCTTCCATTCCCTCCACAGGAACTTTGAGGAGGACCACCAGGAGCACCATACTGACCAGGAGCTGCATCACACCATCTGGGAGCAGCTATCCCGGCAGAACAAGAACATCCCTGATCCCTCTTCCCCCTCCTGGATTCTTTCTCCAGCCCCTCCCCAGTTCTAGACTTCCCAAATAAAAATCAGAGCGCTTATTGTTTCAAACAAAAAGTCTGGTTTATTTGGTCTGCAGGGGAGGGGAAAGTGGGGAAGGGAGCGGTGGGAGAGGAAAGACACAGAAAGGCTATGCAGAGGCCCCTTGTGAGGAGGCCTGGGAGAGAGTTTCACAGCTGGCCATGTCTGAAAATCTCCCTCAGGGACTCCCAGAAGTGCACAGCCCTCTGATGGGCTTGCCAGATGGCAGTGGTGAGTGGCTGCTCAAAGGCCCTTGCAAGCTGCTCAGCCTCTGCCCCCCACCCTGGCAGGAAGCTCCCCTCTTGTTTTCACAAAGGTTGTGGAGGACACACCTGGGGGATTTTCCAGTCACTGAGGACCAGGTGGATGAGGAGACACCAGAACCTCTCTTTGAGGCAGCCAAAGGTGTCCTCTACAATGATGCAGAACCTGCACAGTCTGGCATTGTGGGGTCCAGGTGTCCCATGTAGTCTGCATCACACATGATGCACATAGACATGTCCACATCCCCAACCCTGGCGGTGTGGTTGGGGAAAAAAGTGCTGGCATGCATCTTCTGGAACAGGCTGGAAATTCTAAAGATGAAGGTGTTATGTGCCTTTCCCCAAACACCTGACTTTAATGTAGGTGAACCAGCCCCGGTGTTCCACAAGGGCCTGCAGGACCATGGAAAAGTACCCCTTCTGATTGATGCAATCAGAGGCCCGGTGGTCAGGGGTCTGGATGGGGATGTGGATGCCACCAATGCCCCCTCCACAGTTGGGGAAGCTCATGGCGGCAAAGCTAGTGACGATGGGGTCCAACTCACCCAGGATGATGACCCTGCACAGCAGGATGGTGTTGATGTCCCTCACCATCTGTAGAGTGATAGACTCATGGAAACACAGGGTTGCCAGAGCCACTGGGAATTCCCGAGCCCAAGCCCCTTCCCACAGCAGGAGCAAGCCCAAGTACCCCATCTCTGCCTGGGCTTGATGAAACCAGGACTGAAAAACCTTCAGGGAGGGAGATTCCACCACCCCTCTTCCCTAGGGAACCCCATTCCAGTAGTTCAACACTCTGCCAGGACAATAGCAAGAGAGTCATACCTCCATGAGCATGGCCCTGACAGTTGATTTCCCCAGGCCAAACTGGTTCCCGACAGAGCACTAGGTGTCCGGCGTGGCGAGCTTCCAAATAGTGATGGTGATGCACTTCTGGAGGGGGATGGCGGGTCGCATGCGCGTGTCCAGTCACTGGAAGACAGAGTGAGCCACTCACAGAGCTCCAGGAAGGTGTTGTTCTGCATGTGGAAGTTCTGGAGCCACTGTCCCATCGCTCCCTGATGATCTGGTCCCACCAGTCAGTACTGGTCTCCCATCGCCAGAAGCAGTAGAGATGGTGTGCAGGGGAGTGGGAGAGACTGTGGTGCATGAGGAGCATCCAGACCTGGGGGAGGGGATCCCCCATTCCAGGCTGGTTAGCGTCAAACATTGCCACAAGGGCAGCCCACATAAACTGTTGCAGCAGCAGGTCTAAAAGCCGGTGACTGCTTTGCAGCCGGTCTGGCTTCATGGTAAGAGTGCTGTGGCATCCACAAGGGCAACCGGAGCACCCGGTGTTGTGTTTGCTGTCCCTCAAGGAGGTAGGCAAAGGTGAAGAGTCTGAGACACGGCTGTAGAGGGGCACCCAAGCCTCAAGATAGCCTTAGGCAGCAGCTCCAGGAAGTGACAGCTGTCCTGATGCCCTGCCCGGAGTGCTGCCAGGGGCCTTAATGTGATTCAGGCTCCAATCAGTGTGAATGCGCTATTTCGATATAGGTCTGTGCTAATTTGATGGGGATTTATAGTGTGGCCATGTTAATTCGGAAAAGTTAGTTCAGGAGTTATTATTCCAAAATAATTTATTTTGAATAACTGTGGTGTAGACATGCTCTCAGGTACAGAGCTATGACTGAGCTACAGGGTGGGAGGCTGGTGAAGAAAAAGGGCGACAGGAGCAAGTTCACTACCCTCGTAATGAGCTCAAAAAGCTCCCGCCCCCCAGTTTTGCTCTTCCCTAATTTTTTGCTGTCTAGATACTTGCCTTACATCACTTTGGATCTCTTCCAGTTAAACTCAAGTTAAGCCTCAGGATCAGCAAGCTACCTAGAGGATAGGACTTGGTCTGAGACTGTGCAAGTCTCAGGGTTTGTTTGTTTCTTCCCTTAACCCTAGCAAGCACCATTCTCACTCTCAAAAGAAATAATATCACTCTGATAGAAATCTGGGAGCTCAACACAATCTCAATTTGAATCCCCAGCTGGGACTAAAACCGAGTTTGAATCTCAAAGTGAGGGCAAATCTGAATTTATATCCTCAGTTTATGCTGAAGCTTGCTGCAGACAGTCAAAAATCAATGCACTAAAGCTAAAAGCTTCAGTATGCTGAGTCCCCAAACCAGCTTGTTCCTGATTATTTTACTTATTTATTTATTTGGTGTGCTGTAAGTGGTGCTTTTCAATCACTAACACACTGGTGTCACAGAAGGCTATATATCCTGACAAACAATCCTGAGGACCCTCATTAACCCATGGAATTCATCTTAGATCTTTCATTATGCAAATGAAAAATATGATTTGTTCTTTTTTATATAGCATTATTGATTTCAACAACACCAAGATAGTCTCAACAACATAATTAGACTGCTTAATTAGTACAAAGTTGTGTTAATGGAGCTTTCTTATTTAAAAAGCCACACGCATTCCTTGCTAAAAAAAAAACAGATATGGCTGTTCTTGGTGGTCTGATATGCTAATAGTACTGACCAGTACACAGACCTCCTAAAGTAAATTGTTTATAACGAAGAACAAAGTAATTATTGCCCTGGGGGTGTGAAAACACCACTGCAGTTGATTCTATAAGCAAAATACTTATTTTTGGTATTCTGAAAAAGGATTTGTTCACTGGGGACTAAAATTTTAAATGATTATTAGCTGTGAAGTGCCAAATTGTAACCAAATTAATAATACGTCTGAGTGACAGTGCTTTGTCCATGGAAACTATGGAAACACTGGTCCCAAATACACCATATACACCTACAACAACCTACAACAGTAAAGAGGAGACGGCCTTTTGCTAGATTCTTCAAGGTGATTTTGTGACTCAGTAAATCTCTTCTGTGGCAAAGTATATGGCCCCAGCTTATCTCTAGACTGCACATATTTTCTTCATGTAATAGGAGACCAAGCTGATGGACATATCAAATCAGTGACTCAGAGGTACAGGAAACAACATCCACATTTATTCTTGTAACACCATTCAAGAACTGCAGCAAATAAAAAAAAAAAATAGAACCCACCCCTCGATAAATCCCTTTCAGCTTCCCTTATTAGCCACTTTTACCCCACCCACATTCACCCAAGTGTTTTAAAAAATAAACCACTCTTGATATGCAGTTGATATCTAGTAGGACTTTATCCCTTTAAATAGCTCACTTTTGTATTCTCACTTTGAGCTACTCTATTCTGGGTACTATAAGTTCCCCCAGTGCAGTTACCAGGAAGTATCCCCATCAACCATGCAGACAAATATAATAGGAAGACGAGGAAATCCATTGAGAGAGAGAGAAAATATCTGTTTTCAATGAATGATCTGGCTCTCCTGCTGCCAGTTACAGAAATAACATTCTATGAGGGGGGGAGTAAATAGAAAATAACTTTTTTAATAGATTTTTGGAGCTGCCCTATGTAACAAAAAAAGTTATATTCTTGTTGTAAAATTCTATAACATGATTCCACAAGCCTAGAGAAAGGACCTTGTTGTCTGGGTTATTAGAGTGATAACTGGTTACATGCCAACGACTCTATAGAACTCTACCAGTTGAATTCCTTTTAAAATTTTATGAAATTTTCCCATCAGGGCATGCACAAACCATGTCACATAGGTTTCCCACACATACCTTCCCTTTCAGAAAGCCTCAGTTGCCCAGTTGGAATATTCAGGACTTGCTAACCTTTGACTGGAGACTATACTTCAGCACTGCCAAGGGAAGAACTTATACCACACCTGGAGACATTCACTCCTTTGTGCAAGAGGCTCCATGCAATCACATGCCCAAATGCCACAATTTATTGTAACATTTTGAAATTAGGCTTTTATTTCATACTTTATACCTTACATTTAGACAGATCTTCAGATGATTTCAATGTATGTAATTCCATTCACTGAAGCCATTAGCACCAGCTGAGGATCTAGCCAAAGTAAGTTTTCTTGAGGTTCTTGTCACTATGGTACACAATGATCCAGATGCAATAAAGTTAAATGCCATAGAAAACAATAAGACATTAAAATAACACCCTGCCTAAAATGTAGGAGACATGTAATTCATCTCCCCTTCTGCCATTCCCTTAATCCCATTTCAAACTCCCATTCTCTTCTTTCCTCTCAGCCCCTTTCCTCCACCCCGCCTTTTGGCTTAAATCAGTTTCTTCCAAATTCCCATATCTATTTCTTCCACCATTTCATCTCACCTCTTCCCTCTTCCCTCATCATTTTGTAACAGTCCATTTCTTTTACTCACTCCATTCCTCAGAGGAAAGTAGTCAGGGACTGATTATTGCTAGCTGTAGTATCAATTCTTCTTTAAAAGCACCCCTAGCAAAAATGCCTACAGCTATAGAAACAATGATGAACCCATGGATGGTCCACACTGGTCTGTAACCCACTCCATTTCAATGAGCGGTCCTGAATAGATCCTTAGGCCTGCACACTAGAAAATAAGAAGCTGTTGGGAACTCCAAAAACCTCATATGTAGCTCCTAGGCTTTTTTCTCTGATTTTCAATCCCTGTCATGGGGCTCTGTCCCAAAACGAGTATCACCTACACAGATGCAACTTACCAAACAGTGCCTCCTTCTGGCTAGTTACAGGATTGCTGGGTTTTCCCCCTGGTTACCTCCATGTGTGTTTTCTGTGGTCTAAGTCCCTTTGCCAGGTCACTAAAAAGTTCAGCCCTCCTTCTCCGGCACTCACAGAATAAGCATTCAACAGCAGTCGCACATTAACACAAACAAAATTTCTTCATGGGCTCAATTCATAGCTCTCTGTTCCTCTGGGGAAACACAGGGCCCCTGGACCACCTTCTTGGAGCCTAAGTAAGTCAGCTATTGTCTCTCTCCTTAAGCTAGGAGATCCCAGCTCTACTCCTGAAGCAAAGTGTGCTGTAATCTGCTCAAGGGCCTTAGCCAGCTCCACTTCAGCTGGGCCCAGTTAGTCTGTTGTTAATGTGTAATTACTCCGAAGGGGGCAGGCAGCATGTATGCTAGATCACATCTCCTAGCTCATTCCCCTCTCTGAAAGACTTCAGATTCCAGGCTCTTAAAGCTACAGTAACAATATCCCCTCCAAATGCTCCTTGTTTCCAGAACCTTTTCCACACCCCTTTTGTATTTCAGACCATCCCAAACTCTTAAGTGGCTAAGCCCCATGACAGAGATGAGCTGACCACTAGAAGTGGCAGGTTACCAGTCACAATCCCTCTCTTCTAGATCTTTGGCATTTTACATAAAAACATACTCAGGCTGCTGCTTGAGTACTGTAACCCAAGTCAGTTCAGAACATCATGAGTGCTTATCCCCAAAGCCCAACATGCTTATCCCCAAAGGGGGGGGGGGTAACTTGGCTATCATCAACACCTAAATCCTACCTATGCCCAACATCTTTAAATGGGGTTGCTACTATAATAGCCAGGAAATAGTTCAAAATCTCAGGCATTAGCTTCTTCAGATACTGGTAATCTGAAAAACAAAAAATCTTATCTTCCAGAGGGGACTTCAAACTCATTCTTAACCTCAACATCTCATCGCACACTTCAATAGTGTGGGTGGCTTCCTTTTCAATCACTTTAATTGATACGGTTTCTAGGCTCATGAAACCACGTAAGAGAAACATTTTACACTCAGGAAGACAGAGGCAGCTGTCATCAACTAAGCCCATCTTTCTGGTCATAGATTGATTTCCAGATCAGAGGATGTGTTTCTTCTTCATCTTGTAAGAGCAAGTAGGACTTTACAGCCTTCCAGTTTTTCAGAAATTGGTTGAAGGCTCTTTCAGGCATTAGTCTGGAATAAGATAGTGAGGTTTCTTCATTCTTGTTCTATAGAATCAAAGCATTCCTGAGCATTCCTTGCACATTTAAATACTTGATTGTTGGCCTCTCAGTAAAATAGTACCTGAATGTACATTTGTTCATACGCTGAAATACAATATATTCAGTAGCCACAGTTTGAACACTTTGGACCAAGCAGTTTTCAAAATGAAGTAGACAGCATGATGCTTTTGGTAATGATTTGCAACAGTTGCATTTTCAAAGATCTTGTTTCAATTTGAACTGAATTGTCACCAAAATTGCATGTCACATCTGTCTGCATTTTCACAGAAACCTAGCATTCCTCCTTGTACCTCATCTTTTGTGGAGAACCTTTCCATGAAAGAAAACAGTTTTAAAATTTCCTTTGACATATCAATTGCAGATAAATGGCTTGTTATTTAGTTTTCTCCAAGACCCTAAGAGTGAAAAGGGGAGCTAAATCTTTTCACAATGCTCTCACCCATGTTGTTAGGAGACATTTTATTATTATTTCTGCAGTCACTTTGCACCTTTATTGACAGCTGCATTCCAGAACACTGACTAATAATGCCTGTGCTAAGTATCAGAGATGGATCACATGCAACTTTAGCTGCTGGTATTTAGTCATCTTTAATAGAGCGCTTAATAAAGAAGAATTTATACAAGTACATACCTACAGCAATGAGTGCTTTTACTAGTAGTTAAGTTCTAATGTTAAATTTACAGAAAATATAGTAAATGTTTTGCTGTTTCACCATTTTCATATTAAGCTATCCATAATCTGAATTCTCCACTGAATGGCCATTCAGCTTTGCATATGCTTGCTTTCTTCTACTTGGACATCAAAGCCTAGTGATTAGCTCAGTTTTAACATTCACCAAAGTGGCACAGCCACACTTAACGTCCCATGCAAAATATTAGTAGCCCTTGTCAGAGGATTTCCAATCAGAGACTGCAACAATAAAATAATACATGTGGATTACAAGGAGAACTTCCACCCTAAGGCCTGATCAGGGCTTTCCAGAAACATGATGATCAAATTCTCATGTCAGGAACTTCCCAAAAGTCCAGACAGAGAAATCAGGAGAATTAGCTTGGCATGTCGTTATCCCTCACTTTTATAGTCCAGTCATCCTTTGAAATTCATTTTCCTAGTAGGAGGGGAACCTTTTTTGGGTTGGGGGCTGCTGACCCACACAAAATCAGTTGAGGACCACACAAAGTCAGAAACAAGCAAACAAAAAAATCCAAACAAAAAACCCTCGCTGATGTGGCCCCCAATTGAGAAGGAGAAAAACATCTCCCACATTCCTCTTGTACACCAGAACCTCAGGGGGCCCAAGCTTGTAGATTTTGTGTACTCCAGGCCTGCAGGGGGTTGGGGAAAACTGAAGCACCAGTGCAGGCTCTCCAATGCTGGGAGGGGGGCTGAGCCTCAGAGATTGGATCCAGGCAAGCCGGGGGGCCACATCCGGCCCCCCTAGGCCTTAGGTTCCCACCCCTGTCCTAGACAATGCTCACTCCAACTGTGAGGACGGAGACAAGAGGTCTCGTGGTGAAAGAGGTTCCATGTTGTTGTTTGCTAAGCTGCAGGTTGATCCATTCATGTTCTCCTTTGTTGCTAAATAATGGCCATTTGACTGAAGATTACCAGTCAACTTCGACACTTGGCCAGAAGCATCAGTTTATCCTTTGTCTTTGAAAAATCAATTTATCTCCACCAGGCTTGTCTGGTAAGAACATTTTGGTCATAATTTCAGTATGTTCATAATATTAATATGTATATATTTACACAGAATATTAATTATCACCAAGTTATTAATTCTTAAATTATACACCACAAGACATAATGGCTGCATCTAGACTGGCAAGTTTTTCCGCAAAAGCGGCTGCTTTTGCGGAAAAACTTGCCAGCTGTCTACACTGGCTGCTTGAATTTGTGCAAGAACACTGACGATCTAATGTAAGATTGTCAGTGTTCTTGGCATAAATCTATGATGCTCCCATTCGGAAAAAGCCCTCTTGCGCAAATGTATTTGCACAAGAGGGCCAGTGTAGACAGCTAAAAACTGTTTCTTAAAAAAGCCCCAATGGCGAAAATGGCGATCGGGGCTTTCTTGCAAAACTGCGTCTAGATTAGGCGGATGCTTTTCATAAAAGTGCTTTGCGCAAAAGCATCTGTGCCAATGTAGATGCTCTTTTCCGCAAATGCTTTTAACGGAAAAACGTTTCCGTTAAAAGCATTTGCGGAAAATCATGCCAGTCTAGACATAGCCATTTTGTTCAAAGAGTGTTACAGTTGCATGTAGGGTGGGACTACTCGAGTGCATTCGATCACACCTACCCATGGGCCTGCTAATGAGAAACTCGGCCTTAAAAACCATCATAGATTCTAAGTTCAAAAGGGACCATTGTGATCATGATAGTCTGACCTCCTCTATCACACAGGCCATAGAACTTTCTGAAAACAAAGCCCAGAGTATATCTTTTAGGGAAAAAAAAAAAACAATCTTGATTTAAAAGTTCTTAGTGATGGAAAATCCACCATAATCCTTGGAAAATTATTCCATTAGAACATAAGAATGACTACATGGTATCAGACCAATGGTTCATCTAATCCAGTATCCTCTCTTCCAACAATGGCCAGTGCCAGGTGGTTCAGAGGGAATGAATAGAGTAGACAGTTATCAAGTGATCCATCCCATTGTCCACTCCAAGCTTGAACATGGAGTTACATCCCTGTCCATTCAGGCTAATTGCCCTGGATGGTCTTATTCACCATGAACTTATCTAGTTCTTTTTCAAACCTCACTCTAATTTTGGCCTTCACAATATCTCCTGGCAATGAGTTCCGCAAGTTGATGGTACATTGTTTGAAGAAGTATTCCTTATGTTTATCTGCTGCCTATTAATTTTATTGAGTGATTCTTGCATTCTGTGAAGGAGTAAATAACATATCTTTATTCACTTTCTGCACACCAGTCAAGATTGTACAGACCTCTATTGTACAGACCTCTATCCTATCCTTAGAGCCCTGCAAATCCATAGATATCTGCTTTACATCTGCAGATCATTTTTGCAGATCAGATACAGGTACAAAGTTTGTATCTCTACATATCCCCTCTTAATTGTCCTTTTTTTCTCCAAGCTGAAAAGTCCCAGTCTTTTTAATACCTCCTCAGAGAAAAGCTGTTCTATACCCCTAATCATTTTTTGTTGCCCTTCTTTGTACCTTTTCACATTCTAATATCTTTTTTGAGAAATGGTGAACAGAAGAACTGCATGCAGTATTAATGATATGAGCATACCATGATTTATATAGAGGTATTATGGTATTTTCCATCTTATTAACTATCCCTTTCCTAATGGTACCTAACATTGTATTAGCTTTTTTGACTGTCTGCTGCTGCATATTGAGTGGATTTTTACAGAGGACCCTCCACAATGACACCATGATCTTTCCTGAGTCATAACTGCTAATTTAGATCTCATCATTTTGTATGTGTTCCTGGGACTGTTCTTTCAATATGCATTACTTTGCATTTATCAACACTGACTTTCATCAGTCATTTTGTTGCCCAGTCACCCAGTTTTGTGAGTTCCCTTTGTCAGCTTTGAACTTAACTATCTTGAATAATTTCCAATGGTAAATTACTCTCTTCATTAAATATTTATATCTTATTTTCAATTTGAAATTCTCTAGCTTTGATTTCCAGACATTGAATTGTGTTACACCTTTCTTTGCTAGACTAAAGAGCCCATTATGAAATATTTGTTCCTGTGATGGGATCAGCATTCATCTCTCACAAGTGCCCTCTATAGTTGTGCATGTCTGTGCTCTTTCTCCTCTGATGACCCCTTTCAGTGGCCCTCCAATGGTTTCTCTAGCCTCTGCCCAGGTTCCATCTTTAAGTAATCTCAGCCCTGATATGTGGATGTATCCTCAGGGCTTCCCCCTTGGAGATGCTATTTTCCTGGAGCTCTCTCCAGGCTCAGTCCTCACCCAGTCCCTGAAGCCAACTTCCCTAGAAGTTCCCTCAATGCTCCTCTAGTCCTTATTTGCAAACTGTTCATAATTCAATCTGAGCAGACAGCCAGAAGATTCTCCTTCCCTCGTAACCCCCAATCCCTGACCCGCCCCCCACACTTAGCTCTTGTGCTACAGTTCCGTCAGGCAGTTGGACATGCAGTCCTTTCTCCTTCAGCTCCCAGCGGCAGCTAAATCCAACAACTCTCCCCCTTGCTCTGTTCTGCCACTCCTTTATATATGACCCTCCTGGTCCCTAATTGGTTGCTTCCTGTACAGCCACTCTAGCCCATTTGGAGGAGCTCTCCACTACTCTCTTCCAGCCATGGGTGTGGCAGAGCCCTAAAGTCTCCAGCAGGGGAGGGGCTTAGTCCACCCCCTCACAGATCCCCATGTAAGTGCTTACAGACTGTAATCAAGTCAACCCTGAACCTTCTATTTCTTAAGATAAATAGATTGGGTTATTTGAGCCCATCATCATAAAGCATGTTTTCTAATCCATTAATAATTCTTTGGGCTCTTCTCTAAACCTTCAATTTATCAACATCCTTCTGTTCATGCATCTCAGGAAGCTCAAGTCCAGATGACACCCATCCCAACCCCTAAGTCATTTTCACAGTCCCTACTTCCCAGAAGAGAGTTCCCCATCCTGTAATTTGGGACTAAATCAACTCTTTTATAAGGCATCTCAATTGGAAATATCCTATTTTTAAAAAATAAGTTCAAATACTTGTTGCTATCCTTGTTACTGAAACCCCCTACTGCTGCATAAAAGAACCATGCAGACAAAATTGAGAGTGACTAGAAATTGCACAGGAGAAATTATGAATAAGACTTTATGCAAAACCAAATGAACAAAGTAAAATTGGGAAAAAATGAACTGTTTTCCGTTTATACCTAAAATAACTAACTGAATGAGATAGCAGGGGGAAAGAGGTAAAGAGAATTGTGATTTTTAAGGTGCTGTATGAAAAATGTTTTTCAGATTTTTTCCCCTCAGTCACATGTGTGTGTTGTTATTTTCGAGCTGTTCCTAAGCAAATGTAAGCTAAAAATACCAGCGAGACCTTTGTTTAATTAATCTTGCCATTTACTATTTGCAAGTTGCCCCAGAAAAGTCTATGATTAACTCAAATTTATGCATCATTTGGAATTATCTTCTTTCTTCTTGTATGAGAGCCATTTGTTGTGGGCGTTCTATATCTGAAATTTGAATGTGAAGGTTAGTTCTGAGTGATTATATCGATCACGTGGCATTATATCCATTCCCCAATTGGATGAGCACTAAACAACACATCTTTTTCACAGGGTGTGACGTGTACCTGTAGGTACATGCCACAATGAAAAAAGCAGGCTGCATCCACACTGTTGTATGTAACAACATGTGTCAATTAAAGGTTCTGGTGGTAGGAGTGCAGAAAGACTAGAATCTTTCTCTGAGGTGGGAAAGGATCCAGTAGCCAGATGCTGGTCCCACCTTTACTCCCTGTCCCCTTGAATCCCTACTACCAGAGCCTTTCCCTGCAATAGGTAAGGACTCCAGCTGCCATGATGTGGCAGAACCATGCCCCATTGCATTCCCACTCCCAGAGCTTGAAGTAAGGAAGAGCCACAGCAGCAGGGAGGCAGTGGGACACTGTATTGTGAAAAATATCAGTGTAAATAGTAGGAGACTGCTTGTGAGAGCACAGTGTGTGTTTGGCATGTACTCGCATACGTACTTGTACCCTTCAGACCTGACTTTACCAACCAAAGTCATTCCTCAGCAGCTGCACTGCTATATAGTCCCCTGCTGATGGGAGGGCTATGTGGTTAAGTACTCTATATGCCATCCAAAGTGATGTATAGCTTAACTGTAGCCATAGAAAAACTTAAAAAACAATGAATAGTCTAGTAGCACCTTAAAGACTAACAAAACATGTAGATGGTATCATGAGCTTTTGTGGGCATACCCACTTTAGATGTCATCATGAAAGCTCATGATACTATCTACATGTTTTGTTAGTCTTTAAGGTGTTACTAGACTATTCGTTGTTTTTTAAGTTTTTCTAGTTACAGACTAGGGGTGTATGGGGTTGCATGGTAGTATCGATTTTTACCGGCACCCAGCTCTCATCTGTGGCTCCACGTAGTTGCTTTGCATGCAGCAGCGGCCACACCCCGGGCAACGGCTTTGACAGGCCAGCTAAACCAGGTGAGGGTAACCGATGGGACTGAAATCCTCGGTGAGTTAGGGACTTGCTCACCCCAGAATGGGAAGACTGCTTCGACAGATCAGGCGGAGGAAATCCTTATGATTCAACGGCTGAGAAGGCGTTGCAGCAGCACATTGTGGAGTGCGTGGGGCATGTCAGAGCATTTAAGGTGACATGGCCATCCAATGCAGTCTAGGTAGTCTCCAGAAGTAACGATTTTTTTCGTGCCACTGGAATCCGACTTCTGAGGCTGAGAGAGTGGGATCGTCTCTGTGCAAAGGCTTTCCCACTATAATAATATTTTTCATGCACAGGTTATGTTGTGCAAAAAAAAAAGAAGTTGGTAATGGGAGCATGGAACGTCCGTACGCTCATGGACCGTGAGGACACAGTAAGACCTCATCGGAGAACGGCCTTAGTCGCTAAAGAGCTTTGATATCGCTGCCTTGAGTGAAACCAGGCTTGCTGAAGAAGGATTTCTCACTGAGCTAGCTAGTGGTTATACCTTCTTCTGGAAAGGGAAAGCACAGAATGAGGATAGGATTCATGGAGTCAGCCTGGCCATTAAGACTAATCTGATTAAACCACTTTCAGACCTGCCTGTCGGTATTAACGAGAGGCTCATGAAGCTACGCCTACCCCTTAGTCACAAGCGGCATGCAATAGTCATCAGTGCATATGCTCCCACCATGAACAGCACAGAGGAGACAATTGAACAGTTCTACATTGATCTCAGTTCCATTCTGTGCTCAGTGCCGGCCAACAACAAGTTGATCTTGTTGGGAGACTTCAACGCCCGAGTTGGCTGTGGCCACAGTCGATGGGAGGGAGTGTTAGGCAAACATGGTGTTGGTAAGATGAACAGCAACGGCTTATTGCTGTTGAGCAAATGTGCAGAATATGACCTCCTCATTACAAACACAGTGTTCAGGATGGCAAACAAATACAAGACTATCTGGATGCACCCTAGATTGAAACAATGGCACATGATAGATTATGTCATTGTTCATCAGCGTGATATTCGGGATGTCCTTATCACCAGAGCCATGAGAGGAGCAGAGTGCTGGACTGACCATAGGCTTGTCTGCACTATTTTCAAAATACACATTGCTCAGCATCACCCAAAGCTCATTCGAACAGCCTTTAACATTGCCAGACTCCAGCAGCCTTCTCATGCGCAAGTTCCAGTCAAGCCTTGATGAAAAGTTGACTGCCAACAGACCATTGATTGGAGGTCCAATTCAGAAGTGGAGCCAATTTAGAGAAATGGTGATGGAGACAGCGAAGTCAGTGCTGGGTCCCAAGAAACGCAATCATCAAGACTGGTTTGATGAGAATAACAATGCTATTGAGGACCTGCTTGCCAAGAAGAACAAGGCATTTATGGAGTGGCAGAATGACCCAGGCTCCACCTCTAAGAAAGACAGGTTTAAGTTTCTCCAGGCCCAGGCTCAGCGAGAAATCCGCAAAATGCACGATCAGTGGTGGGAGAAGAAAGCTGAAGAGGTGCAACACTATGCTGACTTAAATAACTCAAGAGAGTTCTTCAGCTCCATCAAGTCAGTCTTTGCCCCTTCCAAGTCTGGCTTTGCCCCCTTGTTGTCTGCAGACGGAACCACATTGATTAGGGATAAGGCTGGCATTAATAACCGATGGAAAGAGTATTTCAGTCAGCTCCTGAATCATCCATCATCAATCCATCAGTCAGCACTGGAACAAATTCCTCAGAAGCCAACCCTTGGGAGATCCTCCATTTATTGACGAAGTTAAAAAGGCCATCAGGCAGATGAGTTGCGGCAAGGCATCCGGCAAGGATGGAATTCCCGCAGAACTGTACAAGGCATTTAATGAGGAGTCACTTAAGGTTTTTCATAATGTCTTGACCAGTATTTGGGAAGAGGAAGAAATGCCATCTGACCTCCGTGATGCCGTGATAGTTGCTCTGTACAAGAATAAGGGTGCAAGAGCCGATTGCGGGAACTACAGAGGTATCTCACTGCTTTCCGTTACCAGGAAAATCTTCGCCCGCATCATCCTGAACAGGCTGATTTCGACAGTTTCAGAAGTGAGTCTCCCTGAGTCACAATGTGGTTTCCACCCTAATCGCAGTACTGTCAATATGATCTTCGTAATGAGACAGGTACAAGAGAAGTGCCTTGAGCAGAATATGAACCTCTACTCTGTCTTCATTGATCTGACGAAGGCATTCGACACGGTTAACAGAGATGCATTGTAGATCATCCTCAGGAAGCTGGGTTGCCCAACAAAGTTCATCTCACTCATCAAGCTGTTTCACGACGACATGACAGGAGAGGTACTCTCGGATGGTGTGCCATCTGAGAAATTCAACATCTCCAATGGTGTGAAGCAGGGCTGCGTACTCGCCCCGGTGCTTTTTAACCTGTTCTTCGCTCAAGTCCTCATGCATGCTGTCAGAGACTTAGATCTTGGTATTTACATCAGATACCATTTGGATAGTTCACTGTTTGATTTGAGACATCTTACTGCAAAGACCAAGACACCGGAGAGGCTTATCACCGAAGTGCTGTTTGCTGATGACTGCGCTCTTATGGCACACCAAGAGGACCACCTGCAGACCATCATTGACAGATTCTCTGAAGCATCTAAACTATTCAGTCTCACAATTAGCCTTGGAAAGACAGAAGTCCTCTTCCAGCCTGCACCAAACAGTGCTCCTCCACAGCCATGTATCACTATTGATGGTATACAACTGAAGGTAGTGGACAGCTTTAAGTAACTGGGCAGCACAATATCAAGTGATGGATCCCTTGACAAAGAGATTACAGCGAGGATCCAGAAAGCCAGTCAGGCACTTGGGAGATTGCGTATTAAAGTTCTTCAGCACAAAGATATTCGCCTGTCAACTAAACTCAAGGTATATAATGCCGTGGTCCTCACCTCTCTCCTGTATGGCTGTGAAACATGGACCCTGTACCGTAGGCACATCAAGCGGATGGAGCAGTTCCACATGCGCTCCCTACGATCAATCATGCGAGTACGCTGGCTGGACCAAATTACTAACCAAGAAGTGCTTGATAGAACTAGTTCCACAAGCATCGAAGCCAAGAACCTCCAGATCCAGCTTCGATGGTCTGGCCATGTTCTCCGCATGGATGAAAGCAGAATCCCGAGGCAGCTGTTCTACGGGGAGCTGGTACGTGGTAGTCACAAACAGGGACGCCCGAGGAAGAGGTATAAGGATAACCCGAAGACCAACTTGCAGTGGACAGGCCTTCAACCTCGACAATTTGAACTAGCTGCTGCAGACAGGACTAATTGGCATTCCCTTATGAGAAAAGCAGTGACAAAGTTTGAGGACTACCGCCGCCAATGCCTCGCAACTGCACGTGAAAGACAACATAGAGCTGTGTTCTTTCCCGTCCTGACAACCGGCGTCCCATGCCCTATTTGTAGCCGCATATGTGCTTCGACCTTTGGGCTCCGGAGCCACATACATCTCCACAAATGAAATGCACGACATGTCTTCCTCGGCTCCCGAGAGACAACCAACAACAACAGTTACAGACTAACTCGGCTACACCTCTGAAGCTTTTGAAGCCATAGAGTCAGGTTCTAAAGCAAATGTTTGTGTTTATGAATTCAAAATTTGCTTTTTGGCAAAAGCAAAGATTCTCTTTGGTATTCATATAACATTTGCCCACATCCCAAAAAAGGGAGGGAGAGAAACAAAGATTCCTGGCAGTAAACTCATTCACATTACTGAAAGCAAAGAGGAAAGAGGTGCAAGTCTAGCTGCAGCAAGTGTATTTAAAAATCTAGTGAATAGACACCACAGAATGTTTTATAGGATTAACTCACATCTCCTAATAATCGCTGGCCTATTGGCATTGAACTATTTTGTTTCTTTGATGTAAAGTATAGCTGTGAAGGATTTATTTTAAAGAGATGCGGGGAGAGGAAAAAACTGCACTGAGAATTACAGAACCCTTATCAACAGAAAAGAAACAAAAGCAAAGTAAAAAGGCATCACACATTCTTCACAACTTCTTTTTATATAGCTGTAATGCTCTGATTTAAAGTGAAGGAAATGACAATCTACACTCTGACCTTAATTCATTTCACTGTGAGGAAAAGATGCAGTGACTCCAATTCAACATTATACATATCTTTAATACATGTACTATTTATAAAACATGGTAATGGCTAGCTAAAAAAAATATTATTCTATGTCTATATTTTAGGGGGCTCAGGAATGAAAATAAATAAAATACATTAATCCTGATTGGATATTTTGACATACACATTTGTCAAATTGCAAACAAAAATCTGAAAATATTTAGCTATAATAAAGTGCATCTGACTCCATTACTTCTCTGGGCCAAATTCTGATGCTGTATTTAAGTGGATGGCTCCACTTTGGGTCTAGTTCATTTCATAATCAAAGTTAAAAAAATATTGTTCACTTTTGTGAATAAAAATCATGTTGTCTCCTTGGAGTCTAGTAAAGTAAATTAGCAGAATAGATTTTTAATGTTATGAACAATTATTTTAATAAGAATTTTCTACCCTCTTTGGATACAAACAGAGCCCAAATAATAATCTAGGTAATAGGTATTTTCTGGAGAACCCAACATTAATTTCATACCACAATTTGAGTGGTGTGGTAATTCGTAACATGATGAAATGGTCTCATGTTTATTAACTGCAATGGTTTGTAGATGTAAACGGGGACTGGCTTCAATTTCTCTTTCCAGAAATAAAAAAGTCATCCAATTACTTTTCAGTTCAGAAAGAACTTCAGTTAGGATCCAAACATAATACAACTGGGCTTCCGAATGGATAAACAGACATAGAATATGGTTCAACGTATTTGGTGAGTTTCATTCATTTTTCTTTTGACGGGTGTGAGAGCTGAGAATTTTTTCTCTTTTGCAACAAATGGTTTATACATGCCTTTGGTAGTAAGGATTAGATACTTAACTATTTTGTAACTAGCCAATTAGCCTGTCATAAAATGGGATTTTCAGGTCTCTCCTCCACGTCCTATTCCCTTTCTATCTCAGTCTTCTCTCCTGAGCCTCCGGTCTCTCACTCCGTCTCTCTCTCTCTCCCCTCCTCCTCCTACCTCCGCTCCTCTCTCTCTCAGCTCTCCTCCATCTTCTGCCTCTCCCTCCATCTCTCTTTCTCTTCTCCCCCTCCTGCCTCTCATTCTCTCTTCTCCTCCTCCTCCTGCCTCTCACTCTCTCTTTCTCTTCTCCTTCTGCATGGGGAGCGCGGAGCCCAAACTAGATTAGGGGTCTCAAACTCCTGGCCCATGGGCTATCCCCAGACAGAACAATTGAGTAACATGCTGACGGGGCAGGCTGTCCATTATCATTCTCCAAGCCCCACCCCTTCCCACCATTGCCCCGCCCTCTCTTCCCAGGGCATCTCTGACAGAGATGGGGAGTTCTGGCCTGACCTCACTCCCAGGCTGCAGAGCCTGAAGCAAGGCCTGAGAGTATGAGGGCTGCAGGGGGGGCAGCCAGAATGGGAAAAAGCAGCTGGTCCCAACCCCTTGGTAATGATGAGTGGCCATTACAGCCTGCAGTTTGCCCCTGAGGCAGAGGCTAGATGAAGACTGGCAGAGGATCACTGGTGCAAGGAGAGTAGAGGGGAACTGGGTGTTCCCTGGGAGGGAAAGACCCTGGAATGCAGAGACTGATAAACGCTCCCTGGGAAGGGGATCAAGAGACACTGGAGGAGGCACTGCTGAAGGGCAGTGTCCTGAAGACGACGCTGTGGTCTGGGAGTGACGTGGGTCCGGAAAGGAATGTGTGGAGAGAGGATACGGGGAGACACCGGCAGAGGAAGGCGCCCTGTGAGTATGTGAGCTAATTCCCAGGGCTACAGGCAGGAGGTGCCATGGTGGTGATTCCTCCCCATGACAGCATTCTATCCCCTGAGAATACTGCTTCAGGGAGAAGGGCGACTAGCTGTTGCCATGGATAGTGCAGGGGAGACCGAAGGGAAGGGACTTAGGGAATGGTAACAGACAGCCCTCCCCCTCAGCCCGCTGGGATTCCTGGAATGGATTGCACAATTAATCCGCATGGGGATGGCCCACAGGCCAGGAGTTTGGGACCTCTGTTTTAAAGGCGTTTCACACTTTACACTTGGGCTACGTCTAGACTGGCATGATTTTCCACAAATGCTTTTAACAGAAAAGTTTTTCCGTTAAAAGCATTTGCGGAAAAGAGCGTCTAGATTGGCACAGATGCTTTTGCGCAAAAGCACTTTTTGCGGAAAAGCGCCCGTGCCAGTCTAGATGCGGTTTTGCGCAAGAAAGCCCCGATTGCCATTTTTGCCATTGGGGCTTTTTTGCACAAAACAGTCCTGAGCTGTCTATACTGGCCCTCTTGCGCAAATACATTTGCGCAAGAGGGCTTTTTCCCGAACGGGAGCAGCATAGTATTTACGCAAGAACACTGACAATCTTACATCAGATCATCACTGTTCTTGTGCAAATTCAAGCGGCCAGTGTAGACAGCTGGCAAGTTTTTCCACAAAAGCAGCCGCTTTTGCGGAAAAACTTGCCAGTCTAGACGCAGCCTTGAAGTTTAAGTGATTGCTGGTGTAACCGTTAGCTAACAGGGATATTACTCCAGAAGGATGATGTGCAAGAAACTGCTATCCACCCATTCACAGATAGATAATTTAGGCAAACAACAGTCCCTCTCCTATATCTTCAGAGGGGTAGCAGAGTTAGTCTGTAAGAGGAAAAACTTTTAAAATAACAAATAGTCTAGTAGCACCTTAAAGACTAACAAAACATGTAGACTAACAAAACATGACAGGAGTATTAGAAGTCCAGATCCAAGAATAAATAAGGGAAGACGGGAGCCAAATACACAGAGAAGGATTGGAACTTAACTTCATTTACAAGTTTAATTCTTATGCAAATTGTATAAACAAGGACATCGGCTGGCTCTCACACTACCTTCCACATCCTATGACTTACCACCCCCATGGCTTAGTTGGTAGGTTAATTGTTCTTATCAGCCTGTTGTAACTATTTGAACCATCTGCTCACTGTCTCTCTATTTTTTTATCCTTTCCCCTTCCTTTTTTTTCTCTCCCCTTTTTCCCCCCACTCCCCCTTCCCTTATTTATTCTTGGATCTGGACTTCTAATACTCCTGTCATCTGAAGAAGTGGGTTGCACCCATGAAAGCTCATGATACCATCTACATGTTTTGTTAGTCTTTAAGGTGCTACTAGACTATTTGTTGTTGTTTAAGTTTTTCCTCTCCTATATGTGTGCCTTCAAACCACACAGAGCACAGAGATGCATGTAGTAGCTGGGTCTGTTTCCAGTAGTGAGCTCAGAAATCTCTAGTCAGGGAGTAGGAAGAGGGCCAAATGCATGAAGCAGTTCCCTTTGGCAGCTTCCCCAGAAATATCATCCTAACATTTTATGCACTAAAATGCTGGCAGGTTTACAAATGACACATACTGGATTGAAAAACACAACATTGTGACACGATGTAACAACAACATTGTGATACAATATAACAACAAAGAGATGGACTAAATAGACCCAATCACCATCTGATTGCTTTTGCTATCAACATTATATCTCTGAATTACAAGAGACAACAATGCCTATCTCAGCTTCCCAGAATCTTTGAGATCTGTACATTATTTTGAGAAAAAAAGGCAACCACAAGTCGTTTTTTTCCTTGTTCTTTTGTAGGAGATGAAGCAGGCCTTTGGTGAGGGATACATTGGTCATCTCTGATACTGATGCCTCAGTTGTTCATAGAATCTGGAGCATTGCTTACTTATACTGGATGATTAATTTATCATGATAATTAATATGGTGTAGAACTCTTGAAAGGGGAAACCATTTAGTCATAATGTAAATGTGTTAAAAATAAAGTAAGATGGCTGCATGTTCAAAGACAGGGATTGAGCAATGTAGTCCAGAATTTCAAAAGTGTTTGGTACATCATAGCTTCTATTTCAGTAACTAATTAAGTAGTTCTATTGAGAACAATGGGAGAGGGTGGGAGCTAAGCACAGTTGCAAATCTGATCCACAGTGTCATCAGTACACTTTGGTACCAAAACCCAAGACATCTCACTTTGTCCCATGTTCCCTGGATAATCTCACATACATGAACCTACAGAATACACTCCTGTAGGTCCCTGAAAAGAAGAGCTTTGCTTTAATTACCTCACTAAATAGGTCAATCAAATTAGCACACAGCTCAGATTACTGAATAGGAGTTGGTATGTTCCCACCTTTTCTTCCAATTCTGCAAATGCTACAAATAGGGATATTTGGGGAGAAAAATATTCAACTCCATGAAATACATTGAATGCAGAGAATCGAATGCCTTAACAGCATATCTTCTTGCAACTGCAAGTGATTTCAATGAATAAAAAAATCTTCTTTATGGTAAGAATTAGGTGGCAGGACTTTGAACAGAGTACAAATGTGGCTAAATACTGAAGAACAATTCTCTCAGTCAGGGAAAGGGCACTCAGGTACTGCAGTGATAACAGCCATAGAAGAATGTAAATAGAGACAGTTGGCGTGTATGTTACATATGCCAGCGACTTCAGATTGAAAAGAAAAAGTCAGAAAATTCTGAGGAAACATGCAATGAAAGGTGAATATTCATTTCTAAGTATGTAATAAAAAAGTCTTTAAAAATATGTTTGCCAGGCCTTACAAATGTGTTTTTTCTAGCTGCCTGTTGATAGGTGGCAATTGGTGGCAAAAAACAGAATCCCTTTTTCCCCACTCAGGGCTAAGTTCCACCCTCTGAAAAAGAGCTGGCAGAAAAAGAGGGAAAAAAATTCTCTTCCAAGCTGTAAAATGTGTGGCACTTGAACTACGGCACAACATAATCCAATAATTTTATAGATAATTTCAGCATTCATAGAACCAAAGAAAATTCTTCCCAGAGATTTGAATTTCTCCCACTTTGGTTACAAATAATTAAGTGCATGCTGAAAAATGTGGGGCTGGAGTCAGACAAATGAACTATGTAACTTCTCTGATTTAACATTAAATTACTCCTGATTTACACCTGCATATTCAAGAGGTGACTCAAAGCTACTGCCTCCAGGATTTGGCCTAATAAGAGTTCTGGCTAAGAAGTCTGACCTCTTGGTTCTCATTTTGTCCTCAGGGGAAATCACATCATGCTTCCTCTGTTTTCACCATACTTGATTTTCTAATTGCCTTTTAATTCTGACTCTTTTTCTGAGCTTGAACCTTATTCTTATGGTTAAAAAAGGGGCAGACTCTTCAAACAGGAACAGCATGCATCTCTGGTAAGAAAAGAATTTACATGCCAGGCAACAGGAGGACTGAACAACCCAATAAACTGCAGGCAAAGCTCCACTGGAGGTCAGTGCTATAACCACCCATTCCCTTAATTCTCTAGAAAGCTGCAAGAAATTCCTTTCTTGCTGTTTGTGTGGGAGAAGAGATTACCATTACAAACTTCTCACCCGCCTGTGCATACCAGCACAGCACAAGGAAGGAGTTAGTCCTACATATGGATATACAACACCATTCTCAGCCAAACTATCCATTTTGCAACACAAAATGAGCCATTCCATATTGTAAGTTGCTTCCAGTTATCAATTTTTCATTAAGTGTGAAAGCAATACTTACTATTTCAAATCCTGAACTGCAGACAGCCATTTCTTAGGGACCTGAATAATGTGACTTCACTTGGTGAGAATACCAAGTGACTTGGATTAGCCTATTGTTCCAGTTCTACAATTAGTATCCCAGAAAAGAAAATTCTTTACAAATGTATAGATCCCAAAATGCTTGACCTGATTAAGGCTGAACTATTCACAGTCTTTATATCCTTAAGGGGTCAAATTTGAAATTCTAGGGTGTAGGAAGGAGTGAGGATAAATATAGGATCATGTGGAAATTATTTTAGGAGAGATTAGAAAACACAAATTGATTGTACATATTTAAATAGAGTATACCATTTAATTAAAGCAGTGTTTTATTGGTACCTGTATAGCCCTACCAGGAAATTTATTTAACAGATTATATTGATTGTGAATGTTATAAACTACTGTTTACTTAGTGCAGAAAACATAAATATTGCCTAATGGCGATGTAGCAGGCCAAGAGATAAAGTGTCATTTATCAGACATTAAAGGGGTGAAATTCTCAGGCCCAATCTTTTCACAGAGAAGCTGCCAAAAAGGGGGGGGGGGGTGGAGAAACAGCAATACGGTGTCATAAATACCATTTTTAGCTGCAGTACAATATTTTGTTTCCCTTAATTTTTTAAATAAATAATCTCAATCAGAATGTCTGATTAATCAGGTTTATAGGCTGCCCAAGACGTGTTTCATTTACTTTGGAATCCTCCTATTATTTTAAAAAAATCATATTTGTAAAGCATTGGGTAGCTTATACTGTACTGTTAAGAGAAGGATATCACGGGACCAGGGCTGTTACATAAATGTTTTACAGAATTGTGAGCACTTCAATATGCAGGGAGGAAGAAAGCTGAAGCCCTATCCACACAAGCAGCTATAAGCAAACAAAGCCTAGGAGACAGCGTAGTGGGAGTGTGAAGTAAGGAGTAAAACCAACTCTGGAACTCTGCATCATTGATTCAAGCTCTGCTGTTAATGGGTAATAGCTGAAATAGGAAAGCTGAACACATGTAGAACAAATTGTTTTTCTTTTGAGCTATTATATTTTACCCATAAGATTCGCAAAGCTTGGTGCTGTAAGTTAAAGCAAATTTTTTTGACATATACTTCACCATCTTTGAGGGGAAAGTATTCCCTGCTTAATATCTCAAAGGAAAAAGTGCAGATTTTTTTAAGCTGCATACAGTAAAACTTACAATAGGAACCACAGTCAGTAGGAAACCCTTCACTGACTATGTTCAAGTATCCAAAAGGATTCCATTGCACTTTTGTTTGACCTAGAGTTGAAACAACTTCTGTAACCAAATCTTCCTGGTTCCTTCAATGACAGTGAGTTCGATCAACACCTACCACTGCACATTTGATTTTTGGAATGGATGTTTTGCTTGCCTCCTATGCTGGCAATGACAAGACCAAAGCGTGAGCATATCACGTTAATGCCAGTTTTGGTCCTTAACATTAAGGCTCTCAATGGCCTGGGCCCTTAACACCTAACAGATCTCCTTAAACTCTTGGAGGATGACTGTGGTTGACAGTGTTGCTCCTCTTCTGTGCAGAAGACAGAGCTTTCTTGGAGGCTGATCCAAGACTGTGGAACAAATCCCACAGGAACTAAGAACCACGGCAAACCTTTCCACCTTTCACTCTAAGAGCAAGGTGCTTTCCTCAACCTATCTTCTCTCATATAAGCACATTACAGAATGTACATTTTAAAAAAGCCAAATGCCAAAATAAAACCCCACCAAAACAAACTACTGTGCTGCATACACAAGTCTCTCTTGGAATGACAGAGTACAATCTCTACGGGACAGATGCAAGTCACTTGCTAAATGCATGGCTGGAAGTACCCAAATACCACAGTGATGAAGGGTAACAGAATATTCCAGGTCCAAGTTCATCCCATAAAATGGATTTGAAAACATCACAAAAGTGTAATTTTTATGAATTCATGAAGAAGCTTCTAGATAAATAAAAGAGGGAGACTACACAAACATAATACAATCATAGCCACCTTAACTAAATCTTGACAGCTAGGAAGTACAGAAAGAAAGGAACCAGGAATAGCAATTAATATACATTTTCCTATCTTATCCCAATTACAGAAATAAAAATTGCTGGCCCAGAAAACTGAAGTGTCCAATAATTTTAGTTGTTATACACACATGTGACTGTTTGGGAATATGTATATGTAGCTTACAAATCCTGTTTTTGTTATGGGTCTGCCAATTGTGTTTCAAACTCTATTTTGAATCTAAGCTTTGGTGTGGCTTTGATCATTCATTCAGTACAGAATTATGACACTAGGGATACTGACTATATCTGGAAAGCTCTGCGTTTTCAGGCTCAGGTTTGGGCTCTAGGGCTACGTCTATCTTGCACCATAGTTTGAAATCAGATACTCAATTTGAGCTATGCAAATTGTGTATCTTATTTCGATCTTATCTCAGAATAACCCACTATTCCAAAACGTCACTTACTCCACATGGAATGAGGTTTACAGGGACGTCAGAATAGCGAGGCCGAAATAATGGGCTTGCTGTAAAGATGTGGGATGGCTATTTCGGGATACTCTGGTATCCCAAAATAGCATTACGATATAGATGTAGCCTAGAACTCTGCAAGGTAAGAAGGTCCCAGAGCTTTGCCGTGCATTTTTTTTTTCTGTGTAGAGGTATTTAAAGTACCTGCATACTCATTTAAAAAAAAAAAAAAGACACACACACATACTTTTTCCACACCAAACTAAATTGCATCATTTCTTTTGTCCCATAGGATCAAAGCTTAACCACAGCACTATCAAAAAAGCTGGGGTTTCAGGGATGTTTAATCTCTGATAAAATCTAAGCTTTTCTAAGTGTTGTAAAGCCACAGGAAACGTGATTTAGGGTAATCCTAAGAATTCTAAGCTGTTTGGAGGGAGGCTGAATTTTTTTTTTTTTTTTTTTTTTTTTTGGTAATACAGCGGAAGCAACCCCACTATTTGCCTTTACTGGAAAACAGATCTGATAGGAGAAAACTGCTAGTAAAGTACCATTAAAGTGAATTACTAAATAAACTACAAAAATGATCCCACTTTGCTTCAGAATTCTCATATGCCGAGCATATTAGGTATGGTGCTTTGTCAATGTACAGGGGAAGGGTACCCTGCTGGTGTACTCTAAAAGATACCTAGTTTACACTGATGTAGTCCCATTTCAAACAGGACTGTGATAATATGAACAAGGTACCTTTTAGAGCATACCAGTGGGATTTAAAGCATAGAACATTAGTTCACTTAACAAATCAAACTCCTTTTGCACACTTTTCTGTCCTGTGTAGATAGGTCCTTGGTTGACAGAACAGTACATGTATGCCAGGTCTACCCTAGGAAATTTTAGCACTATTAGGGTATCAAGTTCAGCTGAAGCTGGGTAGTAACAGAAGCGCCATAGTAGCTCTTTCAGCCTGGGGCATGTTTTGTTCCTCACCACTGCTCCAAATTAAACTGGCTGGCTATGACTCCAAAAATCTGGGGTAACAACCAGGAATCACAGGAGAACAGAGGGAAATTCTCCATGATCCTACTTCCCAACTATGATCCCAATATTCCCTATGGCAGGACCAAGCAATGTACTACAGGATCAGAGAAGGCTGACTTCATTCCTTACAAGGATTCCCCCAAAACAGGGAAAATCCCAGTTGGCTTTATATGCCAGTACTTTGGTCCTAAATATCTTCAAATTGAATATTAATTCCAAGCACAGACAAGGCTGCATTGCACCATGTCAATTATATCTGAGCCTCAGATGGATAAGCACTGGTGAGGATTTCTTTTTCTGAAATTCCCTAGAGTTTTCACAGCTCAAGAGTCCCAGGTGATAGACACTCAGCAGTCTGGCTTCTCTCACTATGTCATATCTTTACATACAGACAAGTGTTTTGCATTGGGGTCAGTTATTTCAAAATCTGTACTCCTGTTTTTCCTCAGGGAATAACTCTTATTTCAAAATAGTTATTTCAAAATAGCACTAGTGTGGTTGCTCCAGTGCCACTATTTCAAAATAACTACTTCCCAGAGTAATTGAAATTAATTACTACGTTTGCTTCCTGGGGCTCTAAGTTAAGGAAGCACATCCACATTAACAGGGCCTGCCTTGGACTAATTTCAAGGCTTCCCTGTAGTGCGGACTTACTATTTCGATTTTGTAAAAATCAGGAGTTAAATTGAATTTAGTTGTTTCAAAGTAGTTTCCTAGTGTAGGCATGACCTTATAGACATTGATTTACCTGGAGGTTCACTGTTTGTTGTCTCCCCATGATTAGCAGGTTCAATTTGCTCAGTTTACAAGCAAAGAGATTCCTCCCCCACCTTGCTACTCCTCCCTCCCAACAACTGCCAGACCTGTAAACTCAATGTAGGCTCAGAAGAACACACTTGGATCTTTCTGGGTCCTGTATTATCACCACTGAAGAAAGATTCCACAGCCCAAATTGTGCCCTCAGTCACACCTGTGGCAAACCCATAGTTTTTGTGCTCAGGCACTTAGGGTATGTCTACACTAGCCCCCTAGTTCGAACTAGGGAGGCTAATGTAGGCATTCAAAGTTGCAGATGAAGCCGGGGATTTAAATATCCCGGGCTTTATTTGCATCTTCCCGTCCGGGCGCCATTTTTAAATCCCTTAGTCGAACTAACTGCCATACGCGCGGCAGTCAAACGTTAACTCGAACTAAGGACTTAAACTAAGGACTTAGTTCGAAAGTTAACGCTTGACTGCCGCAGCCGCAGGCAGTTAGTTCAGACTAAGGATTTAAAATGGCGCCGACGGAAGATGCAAATAAAGCCCGGGCTTCATCTGCAACCTCGAATGCCTACATTAGCCTCCCTAGTTCGAACTAGGGGGCTAGTGTAGACATACCCTGAGTTACCATGGGTAAAATATATTGAAATCCCTGATGTTGAAACATGGTATCAAGTTCTTGTGAGACTCCACCTCAGTCAATATGGCTTTCCTGGTGTACATCAGCAGAGTTTAACTATTCTATTAGTTTTGTATGAGAATCTGGTTCACTCCGAGCTATGCTGGCTTTTCAAGGCTGACAGGAGTAAAAATAATTAAAAATCTATTTTTTTGTCACTAAAGCCAGCAGCTAAGTTTAAATAAACACAGAGAGCAGCTCTGTTAATTAAGAGGGTGTAATTTTTACTTAGTCACCTTTCGGAATAGAATTCCAGTTGAAATATGCTAGTGTGTCGCATGGGAGATATTTAGAAGTGGGTAAATTTTTTCCTGTTGAACTGCTCTTTTTCCTTTGAGACCCAAGACCTTCTACAAGATAACATGGTATTTCCCATAGTTCTTTCACACAAAGTGGTAGATTTTCCCAGTGCAGTGGACACAACAGAACTACTTGTGTCAAATAGTTAAAGGTGCAAGAGCAATTAACAGTTCAAATCAAAAGTGTTAGGACATGACAGTGGAAGGAGTGTGAACTTTTTGCCTCCTGAGTTTCTGTGACTTATTCTGTTTTCTAACCCAGATTTTCTTTACAGTGATTTAGAGAGGGATAAAAGATGGGTGTGGGGGGGAAGCATATGATCACACTGCACTGTTACCAAACAAAACACAAGTATACATTATGTCTACCTAGGTTGCCCAACAGTAATGTAAAATTTAGCAAAGGCATGTGCTTGGATTACTGCCCACTGAGTCTTATTTTATAGATCACAAACTGAAATCCAGGATTAAGTTTATTATTAAAAAAGATACTTTCTGAGAGAGTCAAAGTGACTTGTTTTAGAGTGGGACAAGGAGGCAGGATCTCCTAATTTTAATCTTAGCTTCTACCATTGGCTCACTAGGTATCCTTGCAAATAGAACTAAATGTTCAGGTGTTTATGCCCACACACACCCCCCCCCCCCAATGTACAGTGGCAAGTGGAAAATACATGAACAGGAGAGTGTGCCCATGCCAAAGAACACAGCAAGCCAAGGGACATGCTTATAGATACAGCCTCAGCCCATTGCTTATTTTCAGACTGTCATGGGGAGTTCCAGGGCCCTACCTATGTGTTCAAAAGGCAATGAGGGGAACGTAGAGGGGCAAGCTTTCAATTGTACTTCCTTTGCCAGAAGAGCCAACCATCCCTGTACATACATCACAGAAAGCCCCAGAAGCAGGAAACAACCATTTGAGCAAGGTCAAAGAAAAGAGATACATAAAAGGCAGATTATGCAGGATCTTAGCATTAGAATTGTGAGAAGGTGGGAGACAGATTAGGCTGGGGGAAGGTGTAGAGCAGGGCTACTCAACGCGTGGCCTGTGGGCCACATGTGACCCACGGCCCATTTGTTTGCAGCCCGCAGTGTGGTTTGGGTTTACATGGGGCTCAACATGTGGCCCGCAGGTGGGATCCTTTGAACATGGCCTCCACTGGGAACACGCTCCACAATGGCGAGGTGTCTCCCAGTTGGGATAAGTATTTGAAAGATGCAAGCAGATGGGCTGGCTGGAACAGATTCTAGCCCCCAAGGAGGAGGTGCTAGGAGTACCAGGGCATTGTGTGAAAGAAGTTGTTTGCATATATATTTGCATGTGCACGCAACCACACTTAAGTTGAGGCCCTTGGCATGTGCTGTGAGTATCATTGTGGTCCCTGGGGCTTCCAAAATTGAGTAGCCCTTGTGTAGAGCTTTGGTGGATAGCTGGAGATGGTTACCTAGGCAACAGGGGAAAGAAAACAGTGGCAAAGGGGAGTTCAGAAGGGTAGAGAGGGTGTCAAGGTACAGCCAGCTCACTTCATTCAAGTGCATGGATGACTTCTATGTTGTCAGTGCCAGCAGGCGTGTGAGCTACCTAAGCAACAAGTCATGCACGATTTCTGAGCTATGGCCCTGCTCTTGCCAGCATTGTGACAGTTTGTCCTTGGCAGGCCATAGCTTAGAAATCCTGCAATTTCAGTTCCTACATTTTAGCGTCCATTTAGAATATGCTGATGTGACAGGTGTGGACATAAACTGCAGAGAGAGATGTGGAGAGAGAGTAGCTATAGCTAGGTCAGTCATTGCCTTTTCCCCTGAAGCTTCTAATAAAGATATTATTTAATAATAATTGATGGTTATTTGTGCTGGGGATACCCAATCATCAGGAATTATCCTGAAGCCACTAATGCTTCCCATGAGCCACTAACCCACTGTAAGATGTTATTTTAATCATGTGTTCATCTTTCATTTCCTCTTGATTGGTTAAATAGTTTTTGTTTGGGGTTTGTTTTTTCTGGGGGGAAGAGGGTTAGATTCTTCTACTGATGATTCTGACAGATCTGTTAAACTGTTACATTAGCAGTTAAGTGAAAGATTCAGCCAGCTGAATCTCTAGACTCCCCATGCCACTCCAATACTCTCTCTCAACTCCCCAGTGCTTCTCTGGTAGTCTGTCTCTTGGTTCCAAAATGCTCACTCTTCTTCAGAGTTTGTTTAAAAAAAAAAAAAAAGCAAGCTTGAGTTGGCTAAACTTGACTGCCCAGCTCAAGAAACAAAAGACAGGACTATGCAACACTTTAAAGACTAACAAGATGGTTTATTAGGTGATGAGCTTTCGTGGGCCAGACCCACTTTTTGTGGCCCACGAAAGCTCATCACCTAATAAACCATCTTGTTAGTCTTTAAAGTGCTGCATAGTCCTGTCTTTTGTTTCAGCCACACCAGACTAACACGGCTACATCTCTATTACAGCTCACGAAAGTCGCTTCTGGCTTTCTTCATACATTCTCTCCCCTCTAGTGCCCATGAGAGAACCAATGAGCTGAAATGTATGCACTTCCTATAACACAATCTGCTCTTGAAATTAGTGAGAATCAGCTAATTGAAAGCATTGTGATCCATGTTAGATAAACTAGAAGAGTTCTTCCTTCCCAACTATACTGGCTATTTATCAGTTGTGAATATCACTTCTTTCCATTTGTTCTAATCCTCCCACCAAGTTTCAAATATAATTAAGCATCTATCCATAATTAAACCTTTGTGTATTCTCACATAACTGGAAGCTTTTTTAAAATAAAGTTTAGTTTCTATTGTTACAGCAAAAATTCCAAAGCACTGGGCTCCATTAAATATATACATTTTCCTGCCACTGCGTATCTTAAAAAAATGTTGTCAGTGATGTTCTTAATGTTTTGATAGAAATAATTGCCTGTCTACTGACAACTTGTCAAGTTTCAGCATGATGCAATTTGAAAAGCCTCCCAAAAAAACAAGTTTCTAATGGAAATACTTACAGACCCTTAACTAGATCTGGGTTACCGGGTACCTCAACAGCACATTGAGAGCATAAGGCAATCCTTCTTCAAATGGCCACAATTATTTTGTTGTAAGTAATCCACCATAGAAGAAATCTCAGTCCTAAACTGTACACACAGTAGATGCACACACAGACAAATTGCCGCAACCTTTATGCATTCTACAAGTTGAATCTCTCTAGTCTGGCACTTTCAAGACCTGACCAGTGCCGAACTAAAGAATTCGCTGAATCATGGAAGGTCAATATTGTCTAGCAGCATTACCAACACTTCCACTGTTTACTGGACTCTTAAAAGACATTTAGGGGAAAATTAGAGCTGGATAACAGCACAGAACACTGACAACAAGGAATGGTGGCTGTAAACAAACTTTATAGGACCATGGGAAACTTGGCCTTGATAAGTGGACATCTGGCTAACTAAAAATCATGCTGGAGCATGGATTTTGCCAATCAGAGAGTGCCAGACTAGAGAGGTTCAACCTGTAGTTAACGAATAATAATCCCAACATGCTTTATTAAATAAGCCTTATATGTCTTTCTAAGGCAGGTTCTTACCTCTTGCCTTCAGATGTAGTCACTGCCTCAGTTTCAGTCTTACCAGTCCATGTCACTGAGGCTAAAGCAAAGCTCCTCCGCTTCTGGCATAATAGACAAACAGCCACTCCAAAGAGGTGATATTTGACTTGTGATATTTCCTCTCTGGGACTCTGTCTTTCTATAAAGGTGTGAAATAGTCATTACCCAGGTCAGTCAGTCACTCATCCTGGGCCACAGCTTTTCTGTATTTGAAAACTCCTTCCCTTACTAGTGTAGGACAATGGAGGAATTTCTGCCTACCTTCACCCAGTTTCTCGCATTGTGCTGCTGCCTTTTTTTCAAGAACCTGTTTCTACACATATTACAGGATATGACCTCATTGCCCCTAATAGTTCTTCAAAGCTAGTTCTTCCTAGGCCCCTTCAGACACCCTTTTTATGGAAGAACCTAAAGCTCATGACCTTTCCAGACTCCATCTATCCACACAAAGATGCCCACAAACTATTTCTATTTCTTACACCAGCCAAAGCCTTGCTCTTCTCTCCCTTTCTTCAGCATATATCTTACTCCCTCCCTGATGTCCTCAACACTAAGGTAAAAGATATTACTTTCTCTTTGCTCCCTCTTCTAATGAGTTTTTCTGTCTCCCCAATGGTTCAATTATCTCTAGGAATTGCAAACCACAAAATATCTTTTTATGGAGGTTGATCACAGGACTGGGCTGGGCCCATAGCCTTCCTCAAACGGGCAGTAGACACTATTCCAGTTAGTGAGGCAGCAACATAACATTATTGCCATTTTATAGATGAGGACACAGAGTAAGTGACAATGGAAGTCCTAGACCTGCCCTGGCATCTCATTTGGTTCTGGGGGCAATTTAAAGGGTCATTTTTAACCTAGAAAGCTCTGCAGGTTTAGAACCCAAGTACCCAAGAAACTGCCTACTTTCCTGTGAAAAATCATTTCAGTAATCAGGCATTTTCACTGATGACTCTTTTTCGGACGTCATCTTCCTGGATGGTCCGCCATGTTTATTGATCTTCATATAACACCATAGACATAATTTTTCCTCACAAACTTTTTCTGGGAAGGTGGGCTGACTAATACTGGGTGGGAGGACTCAATTTAGTAAGTTTAGTAGGAATTCATAGTTTGGACATGTATACTAGATTATGTATTTTTATTACTAAACTGTTATACTATACATGAGCCTACACCTCGGGAAAAGCACATTTTTAAATAATACCCAATTCATGGATTTCTTAAAGTAGGGCACAGTATCTCTTTCCCTTCTCACTTGGCTCATGTAAATGCATGGCTGAATTTCAGTCCCTATATGCAAGGGTGCATAGAGTCTTCTCCATCTTAGCACGCAAGGAATACACATCACTACTTATCTTTCCTGCCTTCTTAAAATGATATGGTGCCTTGCCCAAGTTCTCTCCAAAGCTTGCTGCAAAAGAGGACCATCCAAGAGAGGAATATGCCCCATGAAAGGTTTACTTAGCAGATGCGCTCCACTGTTAAGAGGCATTCTGCAACTCTGCTCCAGTTCTTCCTGTGGGCTTTGCGAAACAGGTATGATCAGGCCTTTTACTTTCTATGTAATTGTCCTGATAAATGCACTCCTGTACCAGGAGGCAAGAGGCTCCCTGGTATCTAACAGTGAATCTCAGGTGGCTTAATTGACTCAGTACTCTCCAACTCGCTGCTGTCACAATAGATATCTACACATACAATACCTTACATGACCTTTCTGAATATATATAAACAAGTAAAAGAAATGACAAGTGGCCCTATAACAACTAACAAAAATATATAAATAGTATCATGAGCTTTCGTGGGCACAACCTACTTCTTCAGATCTTCAGATTTTTTAAGTTACAGACTAACATGGCTACCCCTTTTACAAGTGCTAAATGTAAAATTATAAATATGTCCTAGAAGTATGTTCTTAAAATGTAGTTGGTAAATAGGGCTTACATCACTCATCCTAAGCAAAGGAATGTAGTCCTGCCTGCCTGAATGTGTCTCCAACGTAAATTGAGCAAGGAGAACGAGAATGCATTTACTTAAAAGGTAAGCAAATCCACCAAACTAGCAAGTGAGGAAGATTATCTCTTGACTATCACAACAGAGAATGTGGGGAGAGTTCTGCAGAAATTAATATGGTGGGCAAGGCAAGGTGAGCCCCAAGGAAGGCTTCCTGACTTAGGAAACAAAGAAAAAATGTTGAGGATATCAGAGAGCACCATTTTGGCATCTTTCTCCAAAAGAGTCAAAGAAACCAAGCACTTTGGACTCTGTATTGAATCCTGGCTAAGAATGTTTCAGCCATGCTGGATGAACCACTGTGGTGAGAAACCTACTTGGTTCAAAAAACTCCCGATTGTTATGTTGGTGTGATGGGAAATACTCTCCCCACTCTGAGCAGGAGGGAAGTTAACTCTGTCCTGAGAGCAGAGGAGGCCACACCCCCTTTACCCCACTGGGCATGCTCGGGCTGCACTGCTATAAAAGAGAGCAGCTCTGCTCAGTTGGGGCTTGCATCTGGAGGGAGAGGACATGCCTGGCTAGCTCCCTGCAAGCCCCAGAGACGGCCCAAACGCCGAAACACTACCATGCAGGTCGGAGACCTGACGCAGCTAGAGACCATGCAGCATTCAGAAGCAGGTGGCAGTAACTAGATCCCAGAGGAAGGAGGGGACACAGAGATCCACCAGTGCACAGAGACATTGGAAGCAGGAAGCAGACCAGGGACAGCAACAGCTACACGGTGTGTGAGCCGCCATCGGAGAGTCGGCGTGTTGTGGCAGGAATTTCCCCTGGCTAGAGCTGGCCATTAACATTGTCCTGTGCTGGAGTCCAGTAGAGGGGGAGGGCCTGCCGAAGGATGTAAAACTTTCCCCTATTTATTACCCCTTAAAACAGACTTTGAACATTGGGTCATATTAGGACTATGGACTTGTGCTGCCCTGCTAATAGAGGTGAGTTATATACCTTGGCCATTGGGTCATATTGGGACTATGAACTTGGGTTGCTCCACTAATAAGGGCGAGGTATAGACTTTGACCATTGGGTCACAATGGGAATACTGAATTGGGCTGCCCTATCAATAAGGGCAAGATATAGATTGGGACCCGGGGACTAGAGGACAGGAGTAATCAGACTTGGGTATACAAGAATAGAGGCACCGGCTGGGGGAGAATGCAGGTGTGACAGGGTGAGGCGGACACCCCCACCCCACCTTGGACAAGGTCCTACCTCAGCCGTGTGACCATTGGGATTTAGTTTTAGAAGCATATTTTTAATTTTTTGTACCCATATCTATCTCAATTCCTTCTGCTCAGTATCATTTAAATATCTGTACTTTCTTCAGACACTTAATCTTGCTTTATTTTGCAACCATCTCAGTGCAGTGTTTAAAACTGAAGTGTCAAAGCCTCAGCCAAATTAACTGCCTGGTGGTGCTGCGTACTGCTTCCCTAATGGAGCAGCAAACTTGGTAAAGTTTTGTGAGTGCTGCACTGAGAAGGGCTGAGCACTGCAGAGATGGCAGCTTTGAGGAGACTGAAGGCTAGTAGAACTATTGGCTTCACCCTGCACAGTGTAACCACACTGGAAGGAGCCAAGATCAGTCATTGTGCAGCAAGGTGGGGTTGGTGTCGGTGCTCTGAGTGAAAGCTGCACAACACAGAAGCACCCAGAGTTACAGGGCCAGAAGTTTCACAACCCCTGCTGGCCTGGCCTAGGTGAACCCAAAAACATCACAGTAAGACAGACCTGCAATTCATAAAGCCTTTGGCCTGATCCTTCAAAGACTGAGGGTATGTCTACACTGCCACTCTAGTTCGAACTAGGGTGGCTAATGTAGGCATTCGAACATGCAAATGAAGCCCAGGATTTAAATATCCCGGGCTTTATTTGCATGTTCCCTGGCGCTGCCATTTTTATTCCTCCTGCAAGGAGGTTTAACGGTAGTTCGAATTAGGAGCTTTAATTCGAACTACCTAGTCCGTGCTGCGTGTAGCCGCAGGCAGGTAGTTCGAACTACGGGGCATTTAAAAATGGCGGCGCCTGGGAACATACAAATAAAGCCCGGGATATTTAAATCCCGGGCTTCATTTGCTAGTTCAAATGCCTACATTAGCCACCCTAGTTCGAACTAGGGTGGCAGTGTAGACATACCCTGACTTACTATTAAACAAGTGTGTGAGTAGTCCCATGTATAGACTCTATTGATTTGCTTACAGTTACAGATGACTCTTTCAAGAACCAATGTCTTGCCTTTTACTCACTTACATACCTCCAACATTCTTGTTACCAATTAAAAACACACAGTTTCTCCGGCCTACTAGAACTTTTCTCCTATTAATAATAGTAGGTGTTTTAATTTATTATTTTATTGTACTGATTTTAGTGGTGACAGTGAGGGAGATATGCAGCTCCAAACACCATTTTTTCTGGAAATGTTAATGAGATTAGCAAATGGTTTTTTTTTTCAGCTATGATCCAGTAAATAGCTATCCTATGATATGTCTACAGCATAGAAGAAAATCATTTGTCACTTAATTTGTCTGAGTGAGGATTTCTACTGAATCCAGGCTGGTCCTCCTAACAAGTCTCCTTGGGAGTATAGCTAGCTTGTTTGATGTGCAGGGATATATTTATAAATAGATTTAAAGGCTTAAGAAATATGTAATAAATGGTTAATTATTAGGATTGTTACTGAATATATAAAATATATATAGCACATGCTTCTTGTGTCTTTACCAGCCACATAGAATAAATCAGTCATCTGTATAAATTTATTAAGTTATTTATAAATGTACCCTTAACGTGACCCAGCTCTCTGGATTTGGAGGAATAGGAAACAAGGAAAAATTAATTTGGATTTCCCACTAGAGCTATGTTTTTTACCAGAGTGTTTGTAGGTGTTAGCCAGTTTTCCCAGCCTTCCTTGGTTTCTTTGGTTCCCCTACCTTTCCTCTCACCTCCACCAAGATTTTCCTCTTATTTGTATATCACATTGATGGCATTTGGTCAATCAGATACAACGTCAATGAATATTGCCTTACAACTGACTAGTGAGTAACACAATAGCATAAAGTTTGAGAGAGCCAAAGGAAACTTCTTGTGAAATATATGAGTTGGCCAAGTTCAACCAATAGAAGTCATGGACCTTGAGAGGTCTTCTTTCTCAGTTTCTGAGTTTCTTGAGCATTGCTATCGATTCTCATGTCTTTGAGGGTTTGCACCAAGGTATTCAAACCAACAGTATCTGCAAATACACAAAGTGAAATGCTTTCTCTTTCACAGCATTCATATCAGAGTACTAAGCTCACAAGGGTAGATTTTTCAAGAGTAATTGATTTTCAATGGATGTTGGGCACTTCACTTTGAATATCTCCCTCCTGGAAATTAAACTTAGTCTAGTGAAATTGCACCAAAATATTATTTGTTGTAAGGCTATCTCCCACAGAATATCATTCATAGATTTCCAGCTCTGTAACAGAATTGTAACTTTATCATATTTCTATCTGAGGTGAATGTTCATTATGTTCCACAAAGACTTATGGACAGGACACACTATATTTTAAAATTCATGAGATAAAAAAGTAATGCTTTCCAGCAAAAAATAACCTATCATCCCCCCAGAAAAAATTTAAACAGAAGTGACCTAATGCTTCTAACACAATTATCTTAGTTATATGGAAAATTTCTGATCTGCCAGCTCTATTTGATTCAATAGTAAAATTTTATGGTTCAATATCCTAGAAAAGTCTACCATGGGCTTTTATGGTACATAAATATAGAACAGTGTATTGGAAATCACATAACATTTGTTTGTTCTGTTTAGTGCATAGTCACAATTCTTTATATTAATAAACTAAAATATTTATTATAGATTTCTTCCTAAGGGACCACAAGCCTCTATTTGTGGAGCCACAGAGTCTGATTAAATGAAATAGGAAAGTATGTATTATCATCCCTGGATTCTCAGATGGCTACAAATCCAGCTAGTTAAAGGAAACTGCACAGCTCTTAACTCCTACAATATGCCTCATTTGATCACAGCACTGAAATTAGAGAAGTTTATGGGAAAATTCAACTACAGATCAGTTAATCTTAATTTATATCTTTATCTAAACTACAAGTTAAAGCTAGTATCTAGATAAGGATAATTCAGACAAGTTGTCATTATACATTTTCTATGTCATCAAATCTAATTATATCTTAGATTTCAGTGGGGGAGAACTGGGACTGTCATTGACAGTAAATCTTTCAAATTCAAACTGATTCTAATAGTGAACTATTTGCATCCATTACTGTAACAGTGACAAATAATATATCACTCTTGGTATAAGACTTACTGCATAAGAAGAAATGCATAGTCCTTTTGGTCTAGTGTTCTGTTGCCAACAGTAGCTAATGCGAGATGCTTCAGAGAAAGACTTAAAAGTCCCCCTAATATTTCTATTCCCTGATACTACTTATTATGGAATGCAATCATTTCCTGATCACAGCCTATGATAGGTTTATATCTTGAAGTATATGTGTACTATATACTATATTTTCCTTACCCAGTTTGGAAGTAATGATTCATCCTGGTTTTAACACACATAATATACATTTTCATCTAAAAGACTAAGGTGAGCCTGACAATTATTTGAGCAAGGCAAATACTATGAAAAAAAATTAGTGAAAAATGTATTTTTTAACATGTAGTATATTTCCTATATTAACCTCCTTTGGGGTTTTCTTTTTGTAAACCTAGTGACGATGAAATTTTATTGGGAACAGCAGGTCATAAAAGCAATTTTCAAATCATATGAGTAAAGATCCACAAACATCAAACTTTAGCCTCACAAAAGCAAGTATTTTGGCATTCTTATCCAATCAAATCAGAGAAATAAAAATATGTCATTTGCCTATCCGATCAGATAGTGAACCCTACTCATGGAACACTGAATAATCATGAACTGTTGAATCAATCCACAGACCTGAAGGATGGATTTTCAAAGGACTGAAAAGACTAAGATACGGAACTCCTATTGGAAGTTAATGGGAATTAGGCACCTAATTCCCTGAAGCATTTTGATAATCCCATCTTAAAAGCTCATCATATAAATGTTATAATTTTGAATATCAGAGGAATCTAGAGAAATCACAGTCTGCTTGAAAGTAGCCCGTAAGCTGAGAAGAGAGATGAAGCTTGGAAGAAAAATCATCTCTTGTGAATAGTTTGTCCATCTCTAGTAATTATGGTAGAAATGTATGCCATTAAAAAGTTTGTTTAAATACTTTACATTGGTTAAAGGTCTGATGAGCATTATATTACCTATACTTAGAACAGGAAGTACTACTACTATTAATATCTTTATTAGGCTCCTACGCTACTAAATATCAAAAGCTTTCTTCAGATCCCTAAATATTCATATATTTAGATATTTTTTCTAGAATACCTAAAGAACATTTTATACTCCATTGCATTCTGTTATATGATGCAGTTACATAAATCATTGTTTATTACTTGTTTATATATTTGAAAGTCAAGATGAAAATCTTCTCCCAATTGTTTGGCACTTATGCAGTGCTTTTTATCTTCAAGGCCTTTTACAAATAAAGTATTCACTAACTAATCATTACAACACTCCTGTTAGGCAGCTGCTTTGTGTTATTAGTTACCCCAGATTACAGATAGACAAGCTGAGCCTCTGATTATAAAGTGTCTCTGAAGCACAGATATGGGAAACATCACTTGACTAACAAACAGGAATAAATCACGAGCTTCCTGAGCTAAAATGATGCTTTGCTTTGTCACAAAGTTGGGCTCAAAATGCTAAGTTGAAATCTTGTTTTAAACTTTTATTTGTGGTAGCAATATTTACATTTATGATTTATGCCCTGACCCATCTCTAATTTGTAATGATTAGCACTGCACATTTAGTGCCTTCAGAATTATTCAGTCCCCTTCCTAAAGGGAAGAATAAATTACGTCACTGCAGAAAAACCAGGGAACTATCTTTTTTTCCCCTTGTGTTCATACATTCAAGTTTTCTTGACACCAGTGAATGAAATTTTTTCTTAGCCCTGTTGAAAGAAAAAAAAATCTTACTATGTTTCAAATTCCCACTGAAAGCACTAGGTGTCAAATTCCATCTCTGTTCTCACATTGACTAATGCCTTGCTCTTTGGGGAGACCATTATGTTCAATAAGACTACTCACAGAGTAGGGCACTACTCAAAATGAACAATGATGGCAGAATACAGCCCTATAAAAAGGTAATTGCAAAGCCTGTGAGAAACTAAAACCAGAAAAATGTTCAGAGTCAGCAAATTCTGGAGTCTTCCAAATAAACTCATAATTCAGAAGCATTTGAAAGACATTACAACAGCAGTGCATCAATAATGGATCTTTAGTATGTATGTGTGGATTATATCCTTGAAAAGAGGTAGACAGTGTAGTGGGCAAAATAAAGTTGTTGGTGGCCTAATATGCTGCAAGTGGTTTGTCACCTACAGCACCGCATTCTTTAAAGATGTCTAACACACACACACAAAAATCTCTCAAGTGAATTTATTGACTAAAACCAGTTCCACAGAACCAATTAGTATCTTACACAGGCTGCCCTGCAAGGCTTATGAGGCTATCCATCACCTGTCCATTTAACTATTTAGCATTTGTTCCAGCAATTTGTCACACTGTCAGAAGGCTAGCATTTCAAAATAGGAGTTTTTGGTTGAAAGAAAATCTAACTCAGATACTGCAGATATTTCTTCTTTAATAAGACTTACACAAGATTTATGTTTCTATTATATTTAACCTCAAGCATCTTGTCTAGAGGGTGAGGTTAATTCTTTGTACTTCAAAGGTTTCAAGTTTAAATCAATTGTTTTATGTGAGAATTTTAAAATATGTAAAATGGAATTATTTCAAATTTCATCAGCAATTCGGAGTTCTGACATAATAAAGCATCTTATCTTACACTGCAGTGATTATATTTTTATCACTTTCCTCATCTAGTCATTGGCTTTTTGCATTTATTTCTGGTAACTCTCTAAATTTTGTAGCACCGAATGAAATACAAAAATATATAGAGAGGAAATAAAACATTTCCATTCAATGAAAGCAAACGATCTACATAATACTAACATATCTCTTTCTGAGGTATTGCACATTTAGAATACATCTAAAGGAAGAAGGATTGTTGCAGAGCTTCAATTAACTATCTAAATATATTTATAAATTAATATGAATTTAGGGGAAAATGAGATGCAAAACAAGAAAAGATTTCCAGCTTGTCTGTCTATTATAGAACATTCTGTATCTGTAATGCATGCACTGGGAACCGTGTCAAGAAGACAATACTCGGTTTATAAAACTCAGAACATCTTGATTGAATAATATGTAAGAATTAAACTAACACAATTCCTACATTAAAAGAAAACAGCAACAATAAGCCTATTATGCAACTTGCTAACGTACAAATAACATCAGAGGAATTGTGCAGTCTTAATGTAGATATTTGTATCTATGCACCAGCTATTTTACTACTACTGCATTTCACTGAAACGTATGAAAATTATTCAAGTTTCTAACCTTTAGATTTGTTTATTTTTTTAAAAACTAGGATTCAGCGTTTAATGGTAAAAACATGCAGATCAGAGGCCTCCTTTCCTGATACCTTGTAGGTTTTCCCGATTTAGATTTTTTTATAAAGCAGATGCAGCAGAGATGCCTGGGAATCAAATGCCATCTCTGCATCTGAATGCTGTTAAGCAGCTCCCATGGCATTTCTCACAGACTTTCAATGTGTGTCTGTCACTAAGCTCACTCCCAGAGATAAAACAGAAAATGTGAACTCCTGTGGGAAGGAGTGTTGAGTAAAAACCTTTCTTGAAGCCCTCAGAATGTTATAGCTCAGTCAATCATCAGGCCTTCAATCAGTGGGCTCATCTCACCTTGTACACAGAAGGCTTTTGCAATGTATGGGTATTAGGTGGGGATAACTGAATGTTTAATATATGGATGGCAAAGTATGAAGCGAATATCCATGTTTTATACGCTTTACAAATTTCACCCAATAATGCTGAGATTTCTGATTCTTGCTTGTGAAGACAGACAGCTTTCCTGAGTAATCTTTAAGTGTTAAATAGCCTACATACACTGGATACATATGTCATGCTGACAGACCCCCAGTCATTGGGATTAAGCCTGGTGCCTCTGAAGTGTAGTACATGAGACTCTACTGCAAAGGTGGGCAAAAGGGACTCTGCGGGCCGGATCTGGCCCGCCAAGCGAGTGGATCCAGCCCGCAGAGGCCCTGCTGCTCCCCTGCCCCCAGGCCAATTAGGGCCTGGGGCGGGGGAGCGCCCAAAGTCTCCTCCCACCCTGCCAGGAGAACGTGGTACTTTGAAGCTCCACACACTGCTTGCAGGGCAGGGGAGAGAGCGGAGGAGGCTTCACATGCTCCCCCGGCCCCAGGTCAATCAGGGCCTGGGGGCGGGGGGGGCGGAGCTGCGTGAAGCTTCCTTCTCCCTGCCCTGGCCCTGCGGGGAGGAGGCTTCCCACATTCCCCTGCCCTCAGGCCCTGATTGGCCTGGGGGTAGGGGACTGTGCCAAGCCTCTTCCAGGGCATGGGTGCCTAGTGGGAAGGGGGAGCAAAGGAGCTCCCCCAACCCCAAACCAATCATGGTCTGGGGGCGTGGTAGCCCCGCCCCTTCCTGTTTAGGCCCCACCCCCTTCCGGGGTGGCCCGGGGCTTTTTGAATGGCCCCCGGGCAAAAATTGTTGCCCACCCCTGCTCTACTGTATACACAAAAAGTCATAAGGCCTTTAACTAAGACTATAGAGCAGACTCACTAATCTCTCTCTCATTGCCACTAGAAGGGACAGAACACCACACCCAGGAGGTTACACATATGCATATTTTTACAGGATACATATGTATAGAGAGAGAGAAAAGAAAAAGTTTAGTCACTACATTAATTTCTCATTAAATTTCTTCATACCTCTCAATTATTTGTATTCTTTCTAAACCATTGGTTCTGTATTAATCTTATTTGCAGATAATGTAAGCATTGTGTTGTACTTCTAATCTGTCCTATGTGTTTAAGATTTTCTAGTTATGTTGAAAGAATAATAAAATGGCTTTTTTTTTTAAAGGAAGAAACAGCAGGCACGTGGGCAGGATAAACAACACAAAAGACTTGATGGCCTTGAAATACATGCCAAGGTGAGAAAGGAATGATGCCCAGTAAAAAGACAGAATAGAAAAACTTATAGGACAATCCCATGGAAGCAGAGGGCAACAAATAAAAAGCAGAAATGTTCATCTACTGCCTAATGTTTTTGGCTCTATGCAATTTTTGATGGGAGGGAGTATGCAGGGGTCCAGAAGTTGTTCTGTTTATGTGTCTACATGTAGACAATAAATCTAACATTTAAAAAGTATTCCAATTATAGATACTCAAATAGTGAACAACTTTGCTGGTGATATGCAATCACAGCAAGAGAATTGTACCATAACTAACAATCTAGCATTTCTTATAAGTTCTAACTGTGTATTCATCAAGTTAAAAAGAACTTGTGCCATTTTGGGACTCCCAGTAATAAAAATCAGAGTCTGACCTGGCCCTGGGGACAATGAGAAGCTACCTGTAGATAACATTACTACTTGTAAGGGTTCATAGAAATCCTAAATTACATTTGTTGATTATAATATTTTCAAAACATTTGCATAAACTATCCTTTTCCTGTACTCCTACAGGAAACAATTGAGCACTAAAATAAGGGATCCTATAGAAAACCCTAATATCAATAAATAAGCAACATTATATTTCCATTATATATTGTAAATTCATCCTCAGAACTGTTTGCTATCACTGCAGTTTTTGTAGATAAGCACCTCGAGTCTCATATGATGGAGTTAACCATCACTGGTCAGCAGTCTTGTTATGGAAGCCAAGTCTGAATGAATACACTTCTTAGCTGAGACTGAAATTCATACTATAAGCAGAAAACCTATTGGTGCTACTGAAATCATTCAGAATGAAATTCTGACCTCATTATCTTGTCCAAAATATAAAAGGTGTTGAGACCATTAGTCCCAATGCCAAAAAGATTGAGACTGAGAGAAAAGAGTGCAATAGGAAATGAACTGGATTCATCACTACAGGAAAATCCTGCCTTTTTTTCCATTGATAAAAAAAATGGAGCTGTCAATATCACTTGCTTTTGTGTCAATTTGGCATTCTGGGAAACTCAACCCATAGCTGATTGAAATCACATAATTAGGTATGTCAAAGAGGTTTCATATCTACCCTAAACATGATAGATACCAGAGGAGAGGCACAGAAGTGTAATGTTATCTAAATAATGATCAATTACTATGAAAGCGATAGCCAGGAATATACATTAACATTTCCAGCAAGGAAGTGAAAAAGAAAGTGGGGGCGAGGGTGCAGCCACTTGGTACAGAGCTAGGTTTTTAGAAGAGGAGAGAACATTAAATCTGTTGCTTTAGGGCCATATATCCCTTTTGTGGTAAAAATGGGAGTAGGGGGAAGCCTGGATGGAAGATTGTAGTAGTTTGAGTCAGCGGGGGCCACGCTGACTCCTGGTACACCCCAGTCAGGAGCCTTAAGGGCCTGACGATGGGCCTATTAATGAGTCTAGGGACCCGTCCCGGTTCAGGGCCAGGCAGTAACTAACAGTTAGATAGTAGTCTGGCGGGCTACACAGCAGTTCGTGAGCCTCGGCCCTGGGTCAGGGCAAAGCAATAAATAAGTCAAACAAGAGGAAAGTTCAGTGGTGCAGACCTGTTTGCAGGCAGCACCGGGGTCGGGTCTCCTTGCTAGCGGAGAGCCGACAAGTGCAGAGGGTTTGCCCCACAGAGGGAATCTGCCACCCAAGGAAAGGGGTGGCAGGGGGGACATAGGCCCTCCCTACTCCACCGCGTCCCAGCCCAGGGCTGTCCCTGGGCCACTTCCCGGTTTCCCCTGGGGGCCTAGCTGGCTTGGAGGTCGCTCATTGGCATTGGGTAAAGTAGGCAGCGGTGGCAGCGTGTCCAGGGGCTTGGGGTCCAGGTCTGCTACTGGTCCAGGCAGTCCGGCCCACTCAGCTGGGCCCTGCAGATGCTTGGGGGGTCCGGGTTGGCAGGTGGGTACCAGCGGTGGCTCCTGCCGGCATGTCTCAGAGTCCTGTTCCAGCTGCAGCTGGCATGGTCTAGGCCTCAGCTCAGGGCCTGGTAATGGCCCAGGTGGCCCAACCCAGTCGTCCGCCAGAAAGCAGCATAGCAACGCCCTCCGATGCTGGGGCTGGGGGGGACCCTCTGCCCTGCTTGGTGACTGAGAGCCAACTGAGCTGGGAGCTGCCCTTCTTATATTCGCAGCCCTGGCTTCCTGTTTCCTGTGGGCAGGGCTGGGTGACTGGCACCGCCCACCATGGGGTTTTAAGGGGAGTTTCCTCCTCTGAGTCAGCGGGAGGCCATGCTGACTCACTACAGATTACTAAGATTTTACAAAGCATTACAAAATGATCTGCATATATTACAGTTACAAGTAGCAAGCTATTCAGTCATGAGAGAAACAACATAGTAACCATGGGTGGGCATGTATAAAAAAAGCACTACTGAAGAAATAAGTACCTTGTCGAAAGTGTGACAATTTTGGGGGTTTATTGAGGGGCCAAGTAGAGATGCTACATACAGCACTCTTAGGAAGCAGCTTCCTTAATACGATGTATGGAAATGTACCACTATCATTTTCAAGCCTCTTGTTATCAGACGCAAAGGCCAAAACCCTCTCTCTGTGTACATATCCCTAGTATTCTTAAACCTCAAACACATATTTTGACAAGATACAAATTTTTTGCCATTAGCACATTAATTAACTTGCTATCAATATTTGTACATTGTTTTCTCTGGGTAAAGAAACTACTTTGCTATTTTGCCTATGGCCAGACTATCCCTCTTTTTCCCAAAACAAAAAACAGGACTATGTAGCACTTTAAAGACTAACAAGATGGTTTATTAGGTGATGAGCTTTCGTGGGCCAGACCCAGTGGGTACAAATATTGATAGCAAGTTCTTTACCCAGTGTGTCTGGCCCACAAAAGCTCATCACCTAATAAACCATCTTGTTAGTCTTTAAAGTGCTACATAGTCCTGTTTTTTGTTTCAGCTAGACCAGACTAAAACGGCTACATTTCTATTCCTCTTTTTCCCCTGAGAGTTTCTTGGCTGATGTTCACGTGGGACTAGTTTTACTTCGCAAGTTGGTGGTAAAGTAACAAAACAGTGAGCTTTCATCTTGTATGCAGAATCATAAGGCAAGTTTAGTGGTAAGTAGCTATGGGTTTTTTCAGTGTGCAAGCCGCAGGAGTGCATGGACCTTGGGGATGCTTCTGAATGACTAACTACAACCCCACAGTTAAAAAGATAAGAATACCACTGAATTCCTACAGGATCATTAGGACAGCATGTCTAACAAGCATGTGTTCCAATATCCCAGAAAATGATATTGGACTCTCAAAAAGTGAGAGATTTCAGGGCTGTTAGAAGAGGCCCTGCATTTTATGAGTGCAATTTTTTTTTCATATACTAGCTGGAATAAATGCACAGTAGCTTCCTTACAGTGTTCCCTAGTGATTACATTCTGCCTGCTTGCGGTTTCTCACCTCTTTCACTTAACTCAGAGAGCTAAATTACATGGGAAATCTATCATAACCTGTAGATTTGTAACCTCCTTACAAGTCCGTGATTGCACAAAACAAACCATGCTCTCCTACATTTGCCAGAAATAATTATAATACTATATTGTTAATTTCAGAGTTCAGTCAAGTGTAATTCAGGGAAAGTTCCCATACATGGTGCGGGGGAAGGAGAGGGAACAAACAACAGCCTCTCCTCCACCTCTCCCCCTCCCCAGCATCTAACAAATTTAAGTTTAGAGAAAGCAATTATGAGTAAATATTCCTAACATTAAGCATGTTCATGTTTTCCCCCATACTGCCCCTGATGCTTGGGAGGCACTCCCTGTAACTATTAGCAGTGCTACTCCATTATATTCTTTCAAAACCCTCCTCAAACTTCTCCTTTGCCATGCTAACTAAAAAAAAGTTGTCAATAGTTAGGAGTTGATGGTGTGCTGAAAGCAAAGCCTACCCTTGCTTCCTTATGTCAACTCTGGATCCACCTCTTGTCTCATAACACTTTGGATTTGTTTGTTCTGTTTATACAGTGTCTAGCACAATACAGTCACAGTCTATAACTGAAGCTTCTCGGCTCTACATAATACAAAGATAATACTGCAAAAGTATCTAACAGCCCAAAGAGATTTTGTTTTCAAATAAAGTCTCAAATTATAAATCCTTCATCAGTTTAATATTTATTAGAAACCAATTTGCCATGAAGCATTGAACACAATATGATGCATTATTGAAAAAATAGTCTTCCTATTTTGCTCTCTCCCTTCCCCGTCCATATCTGTTAAAACAAAGCCAAGTCTGAAAAACATTTGTTCAGAAAATCCTGCTGGTTAGATAAAAAAATCCAGTGTTCTGAACTCAAGATCATTGAATCAATCCATGCAAAGTAGCCTCGATCCTTAGTGCTACAATCTGCAGCCCATAAACTGATGGAAGGGGTGCTGTTATTTATACTGGGGTCATACTGTCCCCCAGAATACACAGAATGTGGATGGTAGAAAACTTTGTCCTCCCTTCCTCCTCGACCGTGCCGAGATGAAGCATCAGCCCGAAAGATTTCTTTGTGTAAAGTTATCTAAAATGGCTTGCATGTCATCTAATATATCATAATAGAACTTTTTTGCCTATGTTTGTTATATTTGTTAATACGAAAGTCAGAAGCGAGAATGAGCATATGATTTTTATGCTTCCTACTCATTAGTATTTGCATGTTTGAATGGTAGAAAAATAAAGTAGGAAAGTAACTCTAAAGCCAAGAATAATATGACATTCAAACAGACAGAGAAACCTTCTATTTAAGCTGCTCCTAGATAGTACAATCAGTGTAATGTCTGAAAGGGACTAATGTGCAAGAGCAACATTGCTCGATTCATGTCTCAAGGACAAAATTGCTATTATTCTGCCATCCCATACAGACATGGATGGATGCTCTCATAAACAAAATGCTAGAGGCCATGTCACTGTTCTGCTTACTTCCCCAACTCTTCCTCTCTTCCAGACCAGGCATATCTCAATGACTTTTTGGGATAACATGGAGTGCAAAAGAAAACTTAGTGAAACAGTAACAGTCAGACAGGTAGCCAAGAAATAGAAGCATAAACTGAATAGTAGCCAACGAACAGCTGAATAAACTGAACAGAGCTTACACTGTTTCTAAGGGATTGGCTACACATGTAACCGGTAAAGCTAAAGTAGCCCAACTCCCTAGTGTGGATGCAAGTATCCCAGTATACTTATTAGCATATAGGCAGGGGGATGAACTGTACTTGTATAAGCGACAAGGAGTCCTGTGGCACCTTATAGACTAACAGATGTATTGGAGCGTAAGCTTTCGTGGGCAAAGACCCACTTCGTCAGATGCATGTAGTAGAAGTTTCCAGAGGCAGGTATAAATATGCAGGCCAGAATAAGGCTAGAGATAATGAAGTTAATTCAGTCAGGGACGGTGAGGCCCACTTCTAGCAGCTGATGTGGAGGTGTGAACACCAAGAGAGGAGAAACTTCTTTTGTAGGTGGCTAGCCATTCCCAGTCTTTGTTTAATCCTAAAATGATAGTATCAAATTTGCAGATGAACTGTAGCTCAGCAGTTTCTCTTTGAAGTCTGGTCTTGAAGTTTTTTTGCTGCAGGATGGCTACCTTTAAATCTGCTACTGTCTGTCCAGGGAGATTGAAGTGTTCTCCTACAGGTTTTTGTATATTGCCATTCCTAATATCTGATTTGTGTCCATTTATTCTTTTACGTAGGGACTGTCCAGTTTGGCCGATGTATGTAGCAGAGGGGCATTGCTGGCACATGATGGCATATATTACATTGGTAGATGTGCAGGTGAATGAACCAGTGATGGTGTGGCTGATCTGGTTAGGTCCTGTGATGGTGTCACTGGTATAGATATGTGGGCAGAATTGGCACCGAGGTTTGTTGCATGGATTGGTTCCTGAGTTAGAAGTGAGGAAACAGATTAATAGAGCCAGACATGTACCCAGAAGCCTCCTACTACAAGACAAGCCCAAGAAAGAAACCAACAGAAGAACACCCACTGGCCATCACCTACAGTCTCCAGCTAAAACCTCTCCATCACATCATCAGTGATCTACAACCCATCCTGGACAATGATCCGTCACTTTCACAGGCCTTGGGAGGCAGGCCAGTCCTCGCCTACAGACAACACGCCAACCTGAAGCAAATTCTCCCCAGCAACTATACACTGCACCACAGTAACTCTAACTCAGGAACCAATCCATGCAACAAACCTCGGTGTCAACTCTGCCCACATATCTACACCAGCGACACCATCACAGGACCTAACCAGATCAGCCACACCATCACGGGCTCATTCACCTGCATATCTACCAATGTAATATATGCCATCATGTGACAACAATGTCCCTCTGCCATGTACATCTGCTATTTTGAAATATAGCAGACGTGCTATTTTGCCATCCCTTTAAACCTCATTGTATGAGGAATAAGGGATGACTCGAAATATCGCTATATTTTGAAATTTGGCACTGTGCAGACAGCGACAAATGATGAAATAAGTTATTTTGAAATAGACTTGAAATAAGCTATGCAAATTGAGTATCTTATTTCGAGTTTCGGGTGCCATGTAGATGCACCCTGTGTGTTAGGAAAAATCTTGAAGCTATGAAAGTAGGCATGGCCATTTCTCCTTTCAATGTTGTTCTCATGTTTTTAGCACTCTTGGTGACATTGTTACTGACAGGTTGATCTTGCTGACTTAGTGCAGTATTGAAATTTTCTCATTTTAATGCTTATCTTTATGGGGATTTTGGATTTCAAAATATTGCAAAAATATATCAAGTTTCAGTGGATTAAAAAAAACTGTCATATAAATATGTAATAATTTTAAAGCCTATGTCTAATCAGAAATCAAGTGCATGTGTATATACACACACGTGAGTCTAGATACTGATCTTAGACACAGCTATGTAATTCCATTGAAGTATGTGGAGTTACTTTACACCTGATGTGTTGGTGATTCCAACATAGGATAGATATTTTACTGTATGCCTACTATGGTTCTCCCACAGAGCACCCAGGAGTGTCACTATGATCATCTACTCTGACTTCTTGTATGACACACAGAACTTCCCCAAAGTAATTCTTAGAGCAGATCTTTTAGATCCCTCCTTGGCTTTGGAATCTGTGAATTTGTCAAGGAATGTCAAAGAGCAAACATTCTAATAAAAATGTTCATGAATAGAAAAAAAAAGCAAAATCTTTAAAAAAAATTGCTGTGTAGTTTGCCTAGCTCTAATCTTTGGAGCTCTTTATCTATAATCATCCTTATAGTCTCTGGGCCAAATCCTGCAGTCCTTAATCAGTCAAAGCCTCTTGTAAATTCTACATAATAGCAGTGACTGGCTACCAATAAAATAGAAATCTTCCTTATATAAAAGGAATAAAATGTGTTATTTTTAGAGTCCACTGAGAGCATTTATGCCTGATATCAGCATCAACTAATCATGAGCTTTGAGTGATGCATGCAGGGAAATATTCTGAGGCTAGAATTAAATCTATCATTTGGGTGAAAATGCTTCTAGCTACAGTGGCTGTTAAAGGAGAATTATTAAAATCAAAACTCTGGAACAAGAACTACAAGAGCTTTTTAAAGTAAAAGTGGAACATAGGAGATTAAGAAAACAACTTTATTTAATTCTGTAAGCATATCTTGACTTAAAAATTGTCAAGAAACCCCCATGACCCTAGGTAAATGATTCCAATACTTAATTACGCTCACCATTAAAACTGTTCACTCTATTTCCAGTCTGAATTTGTCTGGCTGCAATGTCCAGTCACTGGAACATGTTATATCTTTGTCTGTTAGACTGAGGAGCCCATTATTAAATCATGTTTCCCATGTAAGTACTTACAGACTATAATCAAGTCACCTCCTAAACTTCTCTTTCTTAAACTAAACAGACTGAGTCCTTGAAATTATCACTCGAAGGCATGTTTCATAATCCTTTAATCATTCTCATGACTCTTCTCTGAACCGTGTCTAATCTATCAACATCCTTCTTCAACAATAACTGGATGGAGTATTCCAACAGTGATCACACCAAGGCCAAATACAAATGTAAAACCACCTCTCTACTCCAAACTCAAGACTCCCTTATATGCATCCAAAGACTCTTTTGGATAGAGCATTGTTCTGGGACATCATGTTCTTCTAATTAATCATCACGACTCCCAGATCATTTTCAAAGTCACTGCTTCCCAGGATAGAATGTTCTATTCTATAGGTATGGCCTACATTCTTTGTTCATAAATTTGTTCCTCCATTTACATTTAGCCATATTAAATCTGTGTATTTTTGCTTACACCCAGTGTACGAACCCATCCAGATCTTTCTGTAGCTTTCTTTATTATTTACCACTTTCCCAGTTTTGGTGTCATCTGCAAACATTATTAGGAATGATTTTAGGTTTTTTTCTTACTCCCCTATGTTGCACCATTATAAAATTGTTAAAATACCATAGGGCCCAAGAACAGATTCCTGAAGGACCCCACTAGAAACACATTCAGCAAGTCCCTGTTTGCAGTTACATTTTGAGATATCTTTTTTAGCCTGCTTTTAATATGTTTAATGTGTTTCACAGTAACTTTATATCTTTCCAGATTGCTTAATCAAAATGTCACACTGTACCACATCTAATACATTACAAAAGCCTAACATCAACATTACTACATTTATCAATCAAACTTGTCTCATAAAAATATCAAGTTAGTTTGAGAGGATCTATTGTTCCAGAATTATTGATTATTATTATCTATAATACTCTTCTATAATACTCTTCTATAATACTCTTCTTTATTAATCAAGTCATGTATCAGCTGCTCCATTATCATGACTGGGATCAATGTCAGCCTTGATAGCCTTATAATTACCTGGGTTAATCCCATTTACCCTTTTTACATATTGACACAATAGTAGGTTCTTTATAGTCTTCTAAAATGTTCCCAGGGTTCCAAGACATATTGAAAATTCAGCATTAAGATCCAGTGACGTTCTCATCCAGCTCTTTTAAAACTCTTAGTTGCAAGTTCTCAAGGATTGCTGATTTTAAAATGACCAATACGATTGTTAGGATTCTTTCTGGCCCAAATATATTTTAAAACTCCAGTATCCTTAACTTTGATGGTCATAGGTTTCTGCTTTTGTTCCTTTGCTCCTCTTATCAATTTTCAACAATTCCGAGCTTCAGGTTTATATTTTTACTATCAACTTCTCCTTTCATTTTTTATAGATTCCTTTATTTCTCCTCTGAATTAGGTCAGTTTTTAACCAATACTGCCTTTTTACTCAGTTGTAGACTTTGGGGCATCCAGTAAAGTGTTTTTAAACAATTCTGAACCATCATTCACATTTTTTTAATTAAATCCTTCCTTTCAGCTGATTTATTTAATTGGTTTCAGCTTCATGAAACGGGCCAGTTAAAGCACCAATTATATCTATAGCACTGTCTTAGACTTGATTCTATTTGCACATTATAAATATGATCAAATCATGATCACTTTTACTTAAAAGTTATCATTAATTTTTAATTGTGTGATCAGTCCCCCTTTATACATAAATAATTCCCCTTGTTGAATGCAAAACTAATTTAAGACTTTGGATTGCTCATGAGTTATGCTCACTGTGCAAATTAGCTATTTGTTATGATTACCATGACACTTATCATCTTAATCACATGTTATTGCTGCTGTTCTTTGATTGGATGAAAAACTATAATAAAGACAGAAAGGCCCATTTCTCCAAGGAGGAGGGTGGAAGCAGCTAGTAAATTTAGGAGTAGTGAAACCATTAGAATTAAGGTGGGTTTTTTTTTCCTTTTTGGGCGCCTTCTTGAATGAAGTGTTGCCTGAGAGCTCACTACACTATTTTTCTAGTAATGGAATATGGTTGGCCAGGCTCCTATTTTAAATTCAATTTTCTCTTAATATAGTAAAGTAATTTTGTGGGGCACATGTATGTGCAGTCTCATCTGTAAAATAAGTAGCCAGGCTCTTGTCTGCTTGATTTAATTGCCTCTCTATCACATAATTAGATGTGTTTTCTCCAGGGTACTATCTGAGAAGGGTGTGATCAAATACCATGGTCTCATCAAAGTGTTAATCTCAGGCTTTGGGAAACAGTCCCTATAATGCTGTATTGTTAAGCACTACATTCCCATTCCAGATTTTAATGGTTTTTAAAGCATTTATAGAATGTACTGGTCATCACTTTTTGCCTTTCCCCACAATTATAATCACAAGTTAGTAATTGCAGTAGGCAAATACAGGTGAGGGAAATGTCATCACAGTGGCTTAGCATGGTGGCCAGAGGGAAAGGCCCAGTATTCACCTTAATATTGATTCAGCTTTGACAGATGTTAATCCAGTCACCCAGAGAGGCTAGCCCCTGACCCTTCCTCTTTTGCCTCCTGCCCTACAGCTTCAGCTCCCCACAGCGCCTGGATGGCACAGTTGCCACACTATGAGCCCCAGTGCTCCAGGCAGTGTGGTCAGGGGGAAGGGACCGTTTCAGGGACTTATCAGGTGAGGTGAATTGTGCCCAGACTTACTCTTGCTGCTCAGCTGTTTTCCCAATACCACCCCTGTAAATCCACCCTGCCATACCCCATAGAGTCCCCCTTCCCACCACCTCAGTAATATCTGCATTCATGGCCCATACTCAGATGTGACCCTCAGGCCAAAAAGTCTGCCCAGTCCTGCATCAAGGCATACTCCTCACCTGGGCACCATCAGCATGAGTGATCATCACAACCTAGTTCTTCTGCTACTGGCCAACTGCAGTGATATTCTGCATGATCAGCCTACTTTGCACATTGTAACTGGGAAGAGCAGGCTATCAACAGGACAGCTGACAGAATTGTTGGGCCCCTGGGCAAGGTGAGCAGTAGACCGGGGCAGTCAGCCCCCAGCACTGCCCTGACTGCACCACCCCCTCCCCCGGCCTCAGCCAGCCCTTAGTACCTCCTGGAGCTCCAGCCACAACAGCAGTGGCAGCCAGGAGCCCCAGGCCCTTCTGAACCCCCAGGGCCTGAGGTAACTGTCCTCTTTGCCCTTCCCCCACTAGTATGACATGTGCCTTGTATGTGTGAGGAGAGCAGAGAGAAAGCTGCTGCTACTACAGATGATGGCAGAAAATTATGTCGCTTTTCTAAATGATTGTTTGTCATTGCCTGTGTGCAGACCTCTGCTTTCAATAAACTCTACTTGGCCTTCATAATGAATAAGTACACGTCAATGAACAAGTTCTTATTCCAATGAGAAACTGGTCTCCTCCAACTTAATAGTGGAGACATAAGAGAATTTTAGGGAGCAGAATCTCCTTCCATCCATATCTCCAGAAGCGCCACTTTACAGATCTCTGAAGTGTGAAGTATGGAACAACAGAAAAGATCCAGCATTCAGTTTTTAATCATCTTTGTAAACAGTTCTATTAAGAGTTGGCCTCATAGGTGTTTCAAGGAAAAATCCATCTGCATTCACAGTAACAAATTCAACAGAAACATTGCTCACCCTCCTTGTTATCTATGAAAACTGGCTTTCTTTCAATTTTAAAAATTGTTTCCCTCACTTCAAAAAACATTTGTGTTCATGGTTTGTTTGGAATAATCTTAGCAAACTTTAAATTACAAATACTAATTTCAGTATCTAATGTCTATGTGTGGACATATATGTTGCTTAATCTGAAATGAGTGAACTCAGACAAGAAAGTGACACCGAACACATTCCAGGCAAATGCTTCTGACTCGGAGGAAAAATAGGAGTATGGTAGCACAGAGGGGAAACAGCTGGCGAAATCTACATAAGGATCAAGTAGGATGAGATTCCTTGGGACTGGGGCTGCAACATCCATTGGAAAGTAGGAAGATTTGGGCAAGAGGAAGACAAAGTCTGAACAGGACTTCTCCTCTCTCCTTAATGCTCATTTTCTCCCCTACAGATTTCCCCAGCCCCTCCACCTTCTTTCAGGATGCAGTTCCTTCCCCTGAAGATGTTGCACTCTCCTTCTGTAAGATACCTCCTCCTACTCTGTGGTCAGTAAGCTTGTGGACAAACTATCCCAGAAGTTTACAAGAAAGACGTGCAGCCACTATGTGTACACAGTTATCCTGATAACTGCTTTCCCTCTTGCTGCTGCTCTTTCTGGAATAAACACTACTCCCTCAGAGGTGAAAGCCATGGTCCCTGCAGACAGGGAGGACCATCGTCCCTCATCATCATCAAGATCATCAGGGCCTCCAACTTATCCCCGTTGTGAACCTGCAGTTGAACATGCGGAGCTAAATTACTCACTCTGTCCTTGATGCAGTCTTGGCTTTTTACAGAAGTGCTCTACAAGAAAGTCATGGCTGTTAGATATAACTAGGCAGTGCTACTAGTAATTGGCACACAAGAATATGTAGCATTGTTCTTGGGTCTGCAGGACCAAAGAATGTGTTATTCACTGCATACGGTTTCCTGTATGCCACTCGGAAGAGGCTCAGCTGCATTTCACTGAGTCTGCAGTTTTAGAGAAATCTGCTTCTATACAATCTGTGGCCAGCTTGGACCCGACCCTCCCCCACAACAAGTGAGGAGTGGGCCCTCCTGTTCATCTCACCACTCACTACAGTACTCTACTTAGCTTCCTTTTTCTTCCACTCCTTTGCTTTACTTCAGTCTCCACTGTCTCTAACCCCTCTCCTTTATCACGTCCACAAAGGATATTCCAAGATGGTTGCTATTTTCCATTCATTCAATCTATGCATTGGCTATAGGCCTGAAATGTTTCCGTAAATAGTCATGTGAATAAAATTTTGCTTATATAAATGTATTTCAGAAGTGAACACGGGAGGGTTGCAGACAGGGATTCAAACTGCATTTTCTAATTTGCTGAAATATTCTCTGCCTTGCTCCAGCATGAGTGCATTTCAAACACTAAAAGGAAACCGGAGCAAAATATGTTAGATCACAGAGGATATTAAAATATCATCAGGAACTCAAACAGAGCTCTTCCAAGAAAAAAAGTAATATTGTATTTTAAGAATCACAAATATACATTTCTGAGAAATGCACATTTTATATTTACCTAAGCAGAATGAAAAGCTTGTGCGTATTTTCAAATTGAAGAATGGTTATAAAAGCCTCAAGTACTTGAATACATAATCAAAATGAAACTGTCTTATTGCTAGCAACTAACTAAACTGATTAATGCCCCTTTTCCATTTTCCTCTGTAATAACCAGAAAAGGGACTTCTCATAGATCTTACAAAGTCACGTTGCATGATAACAAACATGAACATCTGAACAGAACAAGAGGCTCGGCTTCTGATCTTGTGACCATTTTATACTGGTATTCCTCCATTGGTTTCACTGAAGTTGCTCCTAATTTTCACTGGTAGGAGATTGACATCAGGCCTTCGAATCCTTGGGAGAGGTGGCAATCCCACTCATGAGACCGGTTCTGCAACCGCCTATGTATGTTATCATTAATGAGTAGATAGAACTGGACTCCAAGTCATTATTGTCTAATATACCTTTTCAGCCAACTTGCTTCTATATCTTTTTCAAATAGCCTGAGGGTAAAGGATAAGCATTAGAAATTATGTATCTTGCTCTGATCCCTTCTTCCAATTTGACCCGGTAGTAATTACAAAAATGCTGCTTTTTCTGAATAGTTGTTCCAGTAAGGATAGCTTCTTTCTCCTGTTTTTAGGGGAAGCTCCAAAACAGGAGGGGAAAAAAAGGCTTTCCCCTTTCACATATGTCTCTTTCAGCCTCCTGGTTCCCTTCCCTAAGAGGATGTTATCCCTCTTTGTCCACCAAATCTAAAAAGCAAATCTGTTTTGTTACATTGACCCAAGACTTTAGGAACAAGTTGGCTGTGAAATGCATATGGGTGGCTGCCAACTTTCTAGATAAGATCCTAAAAGTCTAAACACACTTGGCACAAGCCTTATTTTACTCGAGTTCCATTGTCTTTTTATTATACAATCCTTGATCAAATCAAAATTTAAACACGCTATTCCTCCCTTAAGATTTCACAAAAGGTTTTCTCTTTAATCATCTAACCCACAACTCCTTGGAGGTGCTCTTTACTCGTATTTATTTCCATTAGCACAGTTGCAAACTTATTGAAAACAAAGGGTTAGGGGTGAGGTGTAATATCTTTTATTGGACTAACTTCTGTTAGTGAGAAAGAAACCTTCACAGAGCTCTTCTTTAGGTCTGGAAAACTTACTTAGTGTCACAGATGCACGTAGCCAATTTGATTTGCGTGTGGAAGTTTTAAAATGTAGTTTTCCATTGATTTTTACCTGTCAGTCCCTTCTATGGAAAACATGGCACACAGCCACAAGTCTGGGTCAGGGTGGGGGGGCAGGAGGCAGAATCAGTGTGGATTATTAATGAGAATTATCACACGTAAAAACGTACTCTCATCAAAATTTAACAAAAGACAGGACTATGCAGCACTTTAAAGACTAACAAGATGGTTTATTGGGTGATGAGCTTCCGTGGGTCAGACCCACTTCCTCAGATCTGGCCCACGAAAGCTCATCACCCAATAAACCATCTTGTTAGTCCTTAAAGTGCTGCATAGTCCTGTCTTTTGTTTCAGCAAGACCAGACTAACACGGCTACATCTCTATCAAAATTTAACAGATTAGCATAGCATTAGCTATAACCACCACCTACAACACTGCAATCCATAACTATATTGGGTTTTTGAGAGGGGCTTCAAGATATAAGGATTCTTGATAGACATCATGGCAGGCATTCATGGGTATACATACTAAAGGTAGAAGCTGGCAAATTTTAAAAAATGCCTAGGGTGGGGAAGGAGTTAGAGATCCATTTACCTTATTTAACAAGTAAAAAGGAAGAATTAGAGGAATGAACATTTCTGAAACTGAAAGCCTGGATGTTCATCCAACTCTGACTCCCTGACAGTTCTCTCACTCACTGGTTGTAATAGGATTTTTTTTGGGGGGGGGGAGGAAGGTTAGTGAGAACCCCCCAAAAAAATCACAAAAAGTTGATCACCCTCAAAAAGGAATTTTTTTCTTTATTTCTACAAATGGATTCAAAACAAAACCATGCATCTAAATAAACTGCCTCCCTCCCCAAACATTGGAGATATAGTGGATCGGGATGTCAGCTTCGTGATTGGCTAGTAATTCTAACATCATGAGGCAAAATACAATTTCAAAATGATGGGTATTTTCAGGGTCAGAACCAAACTCCACAGGTAGGGTCTATTTCTTTTTAATTTTCTTCACTTGTGGGTGTCGTGAGCTTTTCTCTCCATTTTAATTTAAGAGCTCTGTTTTAGGTGTCCTATCTATGGTACGACAGCTTGTAACGATGTAGAAGTGCCCTTTGCAGGAATGGGACCTCTATTAGCTGGGCAAGAATTCCATTTGCCTGTTACAAATCTATAGAAATTCCTTTGTCATTGGAGTGTCATACTATTTTTAGCTAGAAGCAGAAGTATCATGACAAATTACTTTCTCTTTTGAGATTTCCTGTCCCTGCCTTACTGACTCAAGATCATGAATTTCTGAAGGATACCCATCACTAGTACCCTCTCAGTCAGCAGCGTCAGGTGACTGCTCTTTTCAAAACCTGTGAATGTGTGTACATTGTGAAAACGTCCCCCTTTCGGGGGTGGGCGAAGCATCTGTCTGTTCCTATCCAGCTAGAAAACTCAAACATCTAGCACCTAAGCAGAAGATCTGCCCAGCTGATTGCATGCCACTCTAGATTTATATGCAGTACATGATATATGCCAGGGAGGGTGGGTGATGATACATTCCATAAGAGAGAATCTAGTGCACCATTAAAATCATTTCCTTTCTTTCATATCACCTCTGCCCATGCTCCTGCTGTGTTTTTCTACTCCCCCCCGCCCTCCAAAAGCAGTGATGTTGAATCACATCTCAACTAAGTCTAGCTCCAGACTGTCACGTTCATTTAAATGATCTGGATTCCAACTTCCAAGCACCTACCTCCAGATTTTTAATTGGTAGGTTATATAACCCATTAGGTAATATTTGGTAACTGTATCCATTTGTGGGCATGTCTATACCAGATATGCACTATAATAAACAGGATAGAGATAGAATGGTTACTTTTTTGCGGAAGAAAATAAAGGTTTGACAGAATTTTAAAAATATTTTACGTGACCACACAAAAGGCTAAGAGGAATTAGAGCAACTAAAAATACCATCTATATTCAAAATTAATATGAGAAGTGTATTGAAAGCAATACACAAATATCCCCGACAACACTCTTCCACTATGTAATCCAACTGGCATTTGCTTTTTGATTATGCAGGAGAGCAGAAGCACAGCTTATGGAGAAAAACACTGGCTCACCCTCTGCAATAACACAACCTTAAAAAACACAAGAGCTAGCCAAGTATGTTTTCAGTACATGTGGAAGTGAATCTGTATTAAAATCTGGATGGCTTAGTCACTACCACATATCAACTTTCCTCCCTCTGATATGGAGATTTAAAACTTTGAATGAATTCCTTTGCCATGGTCCAGAAATACCAAGGTATTTTATTGTGTAAAATCATTTTGAGTGCTAATTCTATAAAACAATATTGCTTTCTGCAGTGTTTTGTAACAACTCCCCCACTACTTACAATACACCAAGAAAGCAATAATAGTAGCCACTAGAGAACTGTGCTAGATAGATTGAACTAAGCATTGAGTTGGCACTATCGTCTTTTGGGTCATCACCTTTCTTATAGTGATTGGCATATCTGATCTGACATTGTTCAACTTATCTCTTGATTGGCTAGCTCCCTACTTTAGACCTCCCAAAGGCACAGCCTTGGATGCTGTGCTTTGTCCAACAGTTGTGCTCCTCAGAAGCAGCTAAGCATTTTCATGAGCAGAGGACAGAGAGGTGAGAGAAAACGTCAATCATCACGGGCCGTAGTGCCATCCCTGCTGCGCTGACAATGAAGAAAGAATACCATTTAAGTGACTTCTGCATAAATGCTGTTATTTTCATCTGTCATTTTTATCGGAAATAAAGGGCCTGCGGAGAGGAGTTGGATATCTAACACTCTTGTGATGGCTGAATTGCTTTATTGTACCAGTGACCCAATTTTCGGGCACTTAGGATTTTTTTTCAATATTAAATACATTTTCATATGAGAAGAGAACACTGTTTTGAATTCATGAATATTCAATGTGAATAGTATTTCCTGACTTTTTAAAGTAATAAATTCACTTAATAAATAAAGCCACATGTGGCTCAGTGCTACTTTCCATCTTGTATGTGAGATTTTATGGATCAACAGAAATTGATCCCTGGCAGTGGAGGAACTCTGAAGGAGAAATGGAAGAGAACACTTTCTCATGATGTCACAGAGCAATAGCAGAGCCTCTCCACAGGTACTCTTTCAGGGTGCATCTAGACTGCAGGGTTTTTTGGAAAAACGGCCATTTTTCCGAAAAAACTTCACTTACATCCACGCTGCTATTGCGTTCTTTCAAAGAAAAATCAAAAGAATGCAGCGGGTTTTCCGACATTGGTAAACCTCATTCTACGAGGAAGAATGCCTTTTCCAAAAGAGCTCTTCCAGAAAAAGGCATGCATGGACGGGGAAGAGGGAGTTTTTTCAAAAGAGGAGGCCTCCAGGAAAAGCACAGGTGCCCTAGTGGCCACTCCGTCCATAGTAATCACAACTTAAATGCGAGATAGTGTCCATTCAGTGTGGACGCTCTCTTCCAGAAGAAATTTTTTCAGACGATCTCTTCCGAAAAAGCTTCTTTCGAAAGAAGCCTGCAGTTTAGACGTACTCTCAGTGTGATAGTAAGCAGAGAAGAAATGAAAAGAAAATTATCATAAATTATAAAGCCATGAGGGACTCCTGTCACCATCTAGACTGACCTGTATAATGCAACCATATAACTTCCCTGAATTAATTCCTGTTTGAAACAGAACATATTTGAACATGTACTATTAGTGGAAAATGCACCACAACAACTTGGTAAGTTGTTCCAATGGTTAATTACCCACGTTATTAAAAAATTGCATCCGGTTTCCAGTCCAGATTTGTTTAGATTCAGTTTCCAGCCATTGTTATAATGTTGTCAGCAGGACTAAAAAGCTATGAAATTTCTGTTCTTCATGCCATTATGTACAGACTCTGATCAAGTCACCGTGTGTGTCTCCTCATGACCAGGAGTCACTCTATAGCACCCTGCCTTTGTTTTCCTCCTGGTCAGGCCCCTTAAGAAGTCACTCAGTTCAAATGTGCTTCAAACCTCCTCCCTCCTTCCCTCCCTCCCCTCCCCCAGCAGTTTTCGGGACCACTCCAGACACCAACCCAAGTTCAGTCTCTCTCAATAATCCAAAACAGCACAAAGTCTTTGAAAACAAAGCACAAATTTTCAGTCTTTATCCCAGTTTCAGCTGGGCACAGCCTCTCCTCCCCTAAGGGCATGTAGGACTGCCACACCTCCAGGATTGGTCTGGAGTTTCCAATAATTAAAGATGAATCTTTAATTAAAGATTATGTAATGTGATGAAATCTCCAGGAATATATCCATCCAAAATTGGCAACCCTAAGGATAGGTCTGCTTACCCATACCCTCTGCCTGGCATTTGTTCCTCTCCACAGGCCTTTCTAGTCTTTCCCAAGCTCTCCCTGTCTGGAGAATTTTCCTCACTGTCTCCTGCTTCTTGAGCTTTTCCCCTGCTGACTTAGCTTATTGCAGGATCCATCTTGCTCCCTGTACATTCTACAGACACAGCTATGGTGTCCTAGGTTTCTCCGTGTCCTCTTGATACCAAATGACAGAGGGCACAGTGATCACTTAGTCAGATCTGTGCATAATCTTTCAAAGGGTGGCATTTGACATTGCTATGGAGAGCCATTAGCCCACTAGTAATCAAAATCATTAAATGTACGTACAAATAGTATGTGTAAATACTGTAAATTATGCTCATAAGATCTAGAGTTAAGAGAAGTCACCAAAAAGTAACATGCATCAGAGATGTGCCTTTTACACAGGAGGTAATTGATGCTTTTGTCTGACTGTTTGTCTTGTATACCTCACACTATATAGTTATTTGCATACTGAACCAGGTGCAAACTGAGAGATTGCAAAATCTTCAAGACAAAATCTACACGCAGAAAACCAAACACAAAGAAGGTATCCTTGTTATTAATAGAGGAAGGATTAGTTTAGTATATCTTGGATTGTAAAGAGACATTGAATCTTTCACCTAGGAGGCAAAGTGATAGCCTGCATTATGAAAGAAGGGTCACAGCCTATCTGGCTGTAAAGCACTGATTTATTAGACATGAGAGTACCTTCCTAGTTAAGTCTAGTTTCTAGCTTGCAGGTTATGATTTTATGTGTAACCATTAGTTTCTAATACTTCAACTTGCTTCTGATCGAATCTCCTTATTTGTTAAATCTCTCTTATTTGTTAAAATAAGCTTATACATGATTTCACAATAAACACATCTAGGTGCTGTGAGTTAAGCAGAGAGGTGATCTGAGGTGAAACTGGTAAGCTGGGGTGTGCTGTTTTTTAGAAGCCATGGATCAGTGAATGCAGTAAGTGTTCAGTGGACCAGAAGCTGCACACTCCCAGGAGACACTTGGAAGTTGACGTGTGCCTATTGCTAACCTGCAGCATGACAGCAGGGCCAGTGAAGCCTAGCAGGAGTGCTTGTGTTGCCCATGGCTGGGGAGTCGGGGAGCTGACCCACAGAAGGCACAGATAAAGCTTTCTCATGCTAAGAGCAAGTGGCAGTGATGTGTCCCACAACCTTGGGCATCTCCTGCCCCCTTTACAGAAAACACCATGCTCCTTTTGTACTGGAATCCCCAGATTGCTCTCAGGTAGAGATTATCCTCTAATCATTCTTGTGGCTCTTCACTGAACCCTCTCCAAATTTATCAAATTCCTTCTTGGACACCGGAACTGGACACAATAATCTGGTAGCAGTAGCACCAGTGCCATGTACAGAGGTAAAATAGCCTTCCTCCTCTGACTCCAGGTGCATAAAATGGGACTTCGACTGTTGCATTAGCTCTCTACGCCATAACATCACAATAAAAGCTCATGTTTAGCTGACTGCACACTACAATCTACCCTCTCCACACACACATATTTTTCAGCATCCATGGGAGAGAAAGGAGTGTTGTCTAGTGGTTAGGGACTTAGTGAGGAGTTGGAAGGGCTGGTCTCCACTACAGACTTCTTGTGTGACCTTGAAATCAGTGAAAGCAAGGAGCTGGGCTTTCTTTTTTCTGTACCTCAGCTGCTGTAAAATGAGAAATACTTCCTCACCCCCCCACAGCTGCTGTGAGGAGAAACACAAACAAACATCATGAGGGGTGTGGGTAGTATGCTGAGCAAAGCCGTACAAGAATGTAAGATACACAGAACTGCAGTGGCGAGCCCTCTTGCTCCACACTGTTCTTCTTGAGCAACAGTGTGCAAGGAACCTGTAAACAACTGGGTTCTACCACCCATATGACCTTACAGAATCGTCCCCTGGCATAGAAGAGAGCTACAACTGTTCTGCCTCTGAACCTTTTTAGAGGGGACAGAGTGGGATTTACCACTTAATACCAATGATGCCTTTCAAACGTTAATAGACAGTGCTGAAACGTCGCTACGCCTGTGTCAGGCAATTGAATACTTTCCTTGTAGGGCAATTGGCTCTGAACTCCTGAGAACAAATGTCTGTCACTTTCTAGTGGCCTGGCGTTGATTATGGAATGATCTGAAGCCATGAATTTTTACACCTATGGATATTATTTCTATCACTGCCTATACTTATACTATCTATATAAAGAGAACAGGAAGTATGACTAACTGATAGGAGAGTCTGATGCTAAATTGCCATAGAGCTGTGGAAAAGATAAAAATCCATTTCTCTGCCATCAATCTTTTCATAGGAAAAAAATATCTATGCTTTTTTAACTCTCTCACCTTCTATCATTGCATAGAGGTTTCAAAATAAAATGAAAAGCTAGGGACAATGTTTTAAAATAAACCTACCTGTTTTCACTGCCTTAAAAAAAAGGAAAGTAATATTCAAGGGGGGGGGGGGGGGGGGGGGGAGAAATCTGCTTGCTCCCAGTTAGGTTTATTAAGTCAGTCATAAAGGCAGCTGATCTAAAATGCATCAGCTGTCACCAGCTCAGTCCCAGTCTGACAGTTCAATACCTCCTCATCTTCTGAGAATGGCAGTGCTGAACCCTGAGTAAACTGCATCTGTATGCAAACTGTCAAAGAGCACTTGGCATATCATTAGGCCTGACCTCCATGCTGCAGTGACAACAGGGAACATTACAGCCAATTGTCATGAGAGTTCAAATTAATCTGCAGATCTCTGAATTCAACAGTAGGTGAAACAAGCCCCAGAGAGTGGTCAGTTGATGAACTATATAATTTACTAAAATCACCTTAACCCTTTGGAGACCACACATATACTTCATGTTCAGTATATATTCTTTGCATCTATATTCCTTCCTAAGCATTTATTTGCCATACAACATAATTGTCAGTATAGCCGAAAGGGCTTAGTGCTGGGTTATATAGCCAGAATAGCTTTCAGGTCTAGTGAGAGATAGCACAAGGTCCATTGTCAAAGCAGTATTAGCTACAGCCCTGCATGTGGAAGCACACTTACTAGCAATCCTTGACACATGTTTAAAAGAAGAGTATCTGATATCACTAGCCCACACCAACAGGCCAAGTCTCAGAGCAGAGACACTGAGTCCTAATAGGTTAAATGCTCATAACTTCTCACTAACATATCTTGCACCTTTGTCTGGCTAGTCCTTGTCTATCTTTCCACAAATGCAAGTTGACAGCACCCCCATTCCATTTTTTTGTGAGTATACCTTTTCCATTTCTGGCCAAAGAGTTTTGTCATGGGATCAAGTCCAGCCTGATTTTACTCCACCTGATTAACATTATTCAGGTGTATGCTCCTATGCAGCATGCAGAAGATGAAGAAGTGGAACATTTCTATGAAGAGCTGGAGGAGACAATACAGAAAAGGTCCATCTACAGGATCATCCAAAGAAATACCAATGCAATAGTAATGGAAAAGAGAGCAAGAAGGGAAAATACGTGCAAAAATTCAGTAAAGGTGTAAGAAATGATCACAGAGCATATCTGGATATATTCATAGAGACAAACCATCTCCACATAATGGATAAAATATTTCAAAAAGAGCAACATTGGCAATGAACATAGAAAAGTCTGGATGGAGTCACACTGAATGAGACTGATTATGTATTAATGGATACCAGAAGAATTTTCAATGATGTGGTGACAACAGGAGAAAAAATCATTTGTACAGGCTCAGACCATAATATGTAGCACTCAGAACTATGCATTGACAATGCCAGCCAGAAGCCAAAGTGAAAATGGCACTTCAGCAAACAAGCGTTTGCACAGGGAGGGAGTGAAATAGACCTTGAGTATTAAGCCAACAAGGACAATGACAAAGACTGTTTATGAGAGAAACTCTTTGTAATCTCAGCAGCTAAGAAGGCAAAGACATTGTAAACAATGGGACACAAGCAAAGGATCAGAATTCTGTACAAAGAAATTTGCATGGAGATCAAAGAAGATTATGAAGACTTCTGAAAGAAGAAACAGAAGTGGCCAAAAAGAGTGAGAGTATGAAGATGGTAGAAAGAGTAGGCTGAAACAGTTATCCTGGCAGTTCTGATAGATGAAAACGGTGAAAGGACATTGTAAAGGAGCAAGATGAAGGAAATATGTACAAAAAATCTACAATGATCTCTGCTCCTCACATCAATGTCCAGAGTACATCACCAAGGCAGCAGGCTGCAGAAGTTCCTGAGGTTATGTGAGAAGAAATTGAGCATGCAGTTCACAACTTAAAAAGAAGGAAGAACCTAGGAGTGGATGATATTTGGCCAGAATCTCTCAGAATAAGGGAAAATACTCTCTTCAAAACATTGATACAATGGTTCTCCATCTTCAGCCATAGCATCAGTGTTCCAGAGGCATGGAAGAAATCAGAAACAATAGTATTGATGAAGAAAGGTGATCCAGAAGACCAGCCAATCGCATGCCTCTAAAAAGTATATAAGATCTTCACCCATGTCATACTCAATTGAATTAAGAAGGATCTTGAAATACACAAAAGTAGGGAGCAAGCTGGTTTCCACTCAACGTATTTCACAATTGATCACATCCACTCAGTTTGGCAGCTGATTGAAAATGGAAAGGTGTACAAAGTACCATTGTGTCATGAATTTGATGACTACAAAAAAAGCATTTGACTTGGTGGAGATCAATGCTTTATTCAGTGCACTCAATGAAACAGGAAATCAACCCAAGGTACATTGACCTGCTGGAAGAAATAAGACACAATTGTTCAACAGAGATAACATTATTCAACATCCCATGCACTGTTGTTATACAAAGAGGAGTCAGACAAGGCAATACAATTTCGCCAAAGCTGTTTGCAGTAGTACTGGAGTTGCTGTTCAAGAAATTGAATTGGGAAGAAGGAATCAAAATTGATGAACAGTTAATGCATCTGCTTTTCACTGATGACTGTGTAATACTGGCAAAGGACACAGTAGAACTTGAGAACAAATTGCAGCAACTGCAAACACTTTCACAGAATATCTGGTTGGAAATGAACATGTTGAAGACAAAGTGGACATAGGATGAGCATTGCACAGCAGGAATCATCACTGTAAATGGGAAAGTAACCAAGGAAGTTGACAGATATATTTAGCTGGGTCAAAGGAGCTGAACAGACCTAAGTCATTTGAAAGGGAATGCAGTAGAAGGAGAAAGGCAGGGCAAGGTTCCCTCTATGCAGTGTGGCAGCACAGCTGCGCAGCTTCTTAATGAGTTCCAACCGAGGGCTCAGGACTGTCACACATGGAGCTGCTTTGTCCTCAGCAGTGAGCTGCTGTTGTAGCTGAGGAAGAAGTACCCAAAATCTCTTTGTCAAGGTATAGTCCAGACTCAAAAAAAGATAATTAAAAAAATACACAAGTAAATAAAAAGATTTTTAGATCTATTCAAATTTGTCTAGTGGTCCATATTTAGCCTATGGTCTACCTATTGACTAGCCTTACCCTAAAGTGAAGCGATATCCTTCCTGGTTTGCCCCCAGCTATGGGGATTGAAGAGGAGGCCTTACTCTTCCCACCATCATTGCTAGGAAGAGAAGACCAGGGTTTTGAAACACAGTTATGCTCTTGTGATAGTGAAAATATGACTAAAATGAGGTGGTTTATTATGACAAATTGTTTTACTATAATGTTTCACTAATATATGGTTCAACATGTGCTTAACAGAGGTTAATTCTGTGAACACAGAGATTACGTGTGTGCTTGTGGGAGAGTTCACTACACCTCTCAGACTAGAATAAAAATTTAATATTAAATAATAAGAACTGAGGGCTCAGTCTAACTTGCACTAAAACTCTTCTCAGCACAGCCCCGGCTTTCACTCTTAGTGATGGTGGTTGTGACTATAGCATCCTGGTCCTGGATTAGAGACAGTAGTCGAGAGGCTGCTCTATTGATGCCATGGGCATGTAATCCCCAAAGGTACATCTACAAAGCAGGGCTAAAGTTGAATTAAGCTAGGCAACTTCAGCTACATCAATTGCGTAGCTTAAGTCAAAATAGCTTAATTCAGCTTTTGGCACTATCTACACAGCAGGAAGTCAAAGAAAGAACACTCTTTCTTCAACTTCCCTTACTCCTCATGAAATGAGGATTACCATGAGTTGGAGTAAGAAGTCCTACAGCTCGACATTATTTTGAAATAAAGGCTTGTAGTGTAGATGCACACTGCATTATTTTGGAATAATGCCAGTTTTTCTGAAATAAAGCTGCTGTGTAGATGTACCCTTAGGGACCTTATTCCAGTGAAAGTTTGATATAATGGAGTAGAGCTCTGCCCACATACCATATGCTCTATTTGCTTAAATAAAGAAGGGGCAGCTGGCAAAGGACCTAGCTTCATGCTAGTTTCAAGTTCCCCTCCACCAATGGAATTCCCTCCTAGAGAGTTCAAGCCCTCTCTGATTTCACAGTTATGAAGAAATTTTCAATATTATGTAACCCCCTTTTTCCTCCCCGGGTTACTCGGGAGCAGGTCACACTCACAGGTGATGGTCTTGACATAAAAGGAGATCCTGTGTACTCCAGTGGTGATGTTGTTTAGTTGGGGAAACCCTATCCACCCCCTTGCTGCTATCCCTTGCTCATAAAGAACATATAATGGCGGTGCCTCCACCTGGCTGGCCCTGTAACACATTTACTGGTGTGCCTTGGGAACATCCAGGAATAAACTTATTCCAACAATAAACTGGATCTAACTCCAGAACAACAATTACAAATCATAAATAATATACATCTAAGAGATTGCATTAGAATGAACAACCTTTACTTAACTTAAAGAAACAGGATTTAACAAATTAACAGTGAATAACATCAATTAACAAAGTACTCAGAAGGAAAAGGAACTTATCTAGCTGCCATTTGCACTGCAAATATTTATCCCACCCCAGAGTGTGCACACCCGTGGACTCAGAGTCCTAGACTCTTGCTTGCGTGGGCGCGCTTGAAGAACTGCAGCTGTAATGGAGATTCTCTGTAGGTAGGGTGTATGTGGGTCCAAGCTATGCAACAGCTCTGGTTCACTGGGTTGGCCTCTCTGCCTCTTTTTGAACCCAGAGTTAGTCTGTATCTCTGAGGTCTGTCCCAGGCAGCATTTTCCCAAAGATGCCCAGTTACTCACAGTCTCCTTCTGTGTGCTGGATGCAGAGTAGCTGCTAGCCACAAGTACATCCGAAGGGCCTCCCCTCTAGGGCAATCAGAAGCAGCCTGCTAGATCCCAGTTCCAAAGGCTTGCTGTCCCAGTCTATAACTTCAACATAACAGCTCCTGAACTGGATCAAACTCCTCCACAGTAGCCTGGCTCCCTTTCTGCTCCAAAAACAGAGGGAAGAGTCCACAGACTGCTGAGTCTTCCTCCACACAGGTGGAGAGACTCCAAATCTCCCCAACAAGAGTCACTTCCTTCCTGTTTTTCCCCAGGGCTCATGGGAATTGTAGTCTGTGAGGCTAGATTGCAGCACACAGGGTCTTCCCAGAAAATAAGCAGAGGCACCTTTAGTAAGGGGACTACATTAAGCTCAATGACCATACTTTATAATGTTAATACAGATAATGGGTAATAAATATCAACTTACATCACTGATGAGGAAAAGAGCTGTTATCAAGGTTAGGTTTTATTTTACATAGATAGTTTCAAGGTACTTACCATGCAGTTCAACGTAAGAGCAATGCCACAGTAAGCTTCTGATCATACAATAAGATTGTATGCAAAGAAGCCCTGAGAATGGAAAATACTATTAAATAGCTAAAGGTTCTGGTTTATTAAATTTTGTAATATCAACAGAAAAATTATCTTAAGTTACTTATAAGACAGAGCTAATTGGTGACCATTTTTCAGAAGCAATAAGCAATTATTTTAGCAAAATCTTGCAATCCTTGTTCAGATGGTATTGAATCAGGAGAGCCTTTGGTTTCATCAGGACAGCATAATTATAAGTTAATTGGAGCAACAACTATAGATGTACTCACAACCAAATTCTGACCTCAGGTATATGGCATGTGTGTGTTACAGCAGAAATTGAAATACTTATATGCCTACTAAATGCATATAAACGAAAAAAACAAAATTCAAATACAAATTCAGGTCCATGTTTTGCTACATTTTCTTCTTGCTGAGTAGTAGCCTGTTCCTCTTAGCCCTTTTGGAAACATTGCTTCTAGTCTGATGTGTGTGCCATTGTGCTGAGCATTAATGTAACTTATTCATCTCACACTATTACTATTTAAACAACTACAGATGCCAATAGCATTCAGCTGGATTAGCACCGGATATTCACAATTTTTAGAGTCAGACAATTAACCATAAAGTAATACAAAAGTATTTTCTTCCTAGAAATCCTCATGTAGGTCAAAGGCAATCAGAATCCCTTTTCTCCTTCCCCATCCCCCAGCAGCTTGGATGTCCTTCTATAATTCATTCACAGTTCCACTTCACTTTGCCCCTCATGAGGTCATCCCTAATCAAAAAAACTATTTCTCGCTCTCAGTATCCATTGCCACATTTTTCTCTATATTAAACATTAAAACAGATAGACCAGTAGTAAAAATAGACCTGAATCTGGCAGGGTAACAGATATCTGAGCCTCCAAGCTCCTGGTAAGGGTGGTCATATTCCATTTGATTTGAAAATTATATGTAAGAATTTGGATATTAATCTATGGACCCACTTTGTGTAGTTAGACAATGCATACCATAAAGTAACTGCATGTCTTCAGACTCCTGTAGTCTTCATCACTGCTTTTCAATATGCATGTCTGGTGGGGGGGGGTGTTTTACCACATAACCCATAATAATGCCTGGCATGTTTCAGTTTTCAGTTACACTAAAGCACCACATCTGACACTCTTCCTGAACAAAATCACTACCAAGGAGGAATGAGAAATTGGTGGTAACAAAAAATTGTTATTTTGCACATTAGAAAGTATATTTTTATAAAAAGCAATGAACATTTACATTTATTTTTCTTTATAAAGAGGACTGTACAGTTTATTGCCAAATTGTTTATGGGTTAACTTATCTTTGACAGTCTATATTTGTAATGAAGCAAGCTGGGGAAATTAAATTGAATCATAAAGTATTGATATCTTTTGGCAGTTCAGCAGGGTTCTTATTTAACCTGACCTCTAGAACAATTAACTGACAAAGAGTAGGCCCTGCAGTTCCACTGTATGACTTTTTGGTTGAATTACTCCACTTAAACAGTAGGCAGTTTTCAGCCGATATGACTGTGTGCTGGGAGATTTCTTTCCTTCCTCCATCTTATTCTTATAGGAAGAAAATGTGACCACACAATGGTTTTGTCTACACTACACATTTTTGAGGCAGAAAATATGCTAATGATGGACTCATTAGCATATTTTCTGCCATTTCTTTTTGTGCAACGGGTTTTTGCGCAAAAAGAAGCAGTGTAGCCACTTCCGTTTTGCGCAAAACCCCCATTTTGCACAAGATCCTTATGCCTCTCCGGGACGGGCATAAGAATCTTGCACAAAACGGGGGTTTTGCGCAAAACGGAAGCAGCTACACTGCTTCTTTTTGTGCAAAACCCCTTGCACAAAAATAAAATGGCAGAAAATATGCTAATGATGTCACGACTCATGCTAATGAGTCCCTCATTAGCATATTTTCTGCCACAAAAACGTGTAGTGTAGACAAAGCCAATGTGAAATCCCACCATGGAAGATAAAGGCTAGTAAGATAGAGAAGATTAGCTGCTCAGAGCTTTCACTTTATATTGCTATTTTATTTTTAGTGTCCAGACTTCTCCCCTCAAAGAAGGCAGAAGAGAAGAGACGGGGGGAAAGAAGAGAAAAACCTTGAAAAGCTACCAAAAATTCTGCTTAACATCAGCATCAGAGGAATTTCTAATAAGGTTTTGTTCATAAATATTTAATAAAAGTTTTAATCAAAGGTTGATTGATTGTTAGAGAGGTCAACAGTTTACTTTTAACCACAGTGAATAACTCTTTATGACACTTATATACATTTAATTAACACACTACTCATGGCTGTAACGTACTTATAGCATCCCTATTATTTATGAATATTCTATAAATGGAATCTTAAAATGAAATATGACTAAAAAAATCTTTGAGGCAAAGGACCCCAAAGTCTAATTTCATGGTAGTTCTATAAACAAGCATATTAGCAACCTACAAAACCCCCAAAGGTATTCTCTTTTATAATTTTAAAATTTTTCATTCAGCTTCATTGAATGTTCCCTCAGACAATCACAGAAATGGAAAGTTGGAATTGACCTGAGGAGGAAATCTACTGTAGCTCCCCTGCTTCAAAACCATCTTTTTGGCATCTGTCTAACCTGTTCTTAATACCCTCTAATGAAAGGGATTCTAAAACTTCCCTTGGAAGCCTCTTAGAAAATTTCCCCCCACCTCCACAATATCTAACCTAAATCTCCCTTGAAGATTAAGCCTATTATGTAGGACAAGAAGCAATGTGTTTAAACTGCATCAAGGGAGGTTTAGGTTGGACATTAGGAAAAACTTCCTAACTGTCAGGATGGTTAAACACTGGAATAAATTGCCTAGGGAGGTTGTGGAATCTCTGGAGATATTTAAGAGCAGGTTAGATAGACTTCTATCAGGGATGGTCTAGACAGTGCCTGGTCCTGCCATGAGGGCAGGGCCGGCCCGAGCCATTTTGGCACCCCGGGCCCCATGTGCACGGCGCTGCCCCCGGGGTGCACGGCCCCGCCTCCAGGCACACGGCGCATGCCTGGGCCCGCCCTCAGGATGCATGGGCGGACGCACGGTGCATGCGCTGCCTAGTCGGCCCGGCCACCGCCGATGGTGCGCAGCTCGGGGCCGCCCGGGGCCGGCTGCACCTGGCCATGCAGGGCCCTGCGGCCGCAGGGGGAAGGGAGCTGCTGTGGGGGTTAACATGGCCCCCGCCTCGGACGGCCGCTGCAGCCCACCAGGAGCCGGGCGCCCCCCATAGGTTGGCACCCTGGGCAGCTGCCCAGCGAGCCCACCCCTTAGTCCGGCCCTGAGTGAGGGCAGGGGACTGGACTCGATAACCTCTCGAGGTCCCTTCCAGTTCTAGTGTTCTATGATTCTAGTCCTCCCTTAGCTAACATGGAGACCAATTGATCTGTGTCCTCTTTTCTAACAGCCTTTAGCATACTTAAAGACTTATCAGGTGCCTGCCCCTTTCTCAAGGCTAAACATGCCCAGGTTTAAAATAAAAAACAAAAAATACCCCCACACCCTTGCCTATACAACAGGTTTTCTAACCCATCTTGCTGCTTTCCTTTGGACTCCCTTCAATTTGTTCACTTCCTTCTGAAAGCATGATGTCCAGAACTGGACATGGTATTCCAGCTGAGAGTTCACCAGTGCTGAGTAGTACAAAATAATTACCTCCTATGTCTTGTTGTGCCTTTAATATTATATTTGAGAAACTGACAGCTCTCTTGATATTAAAGTCTCTTATCACTACCACATCTTTTGTTTTGGACTTTTCTGATATTTGTTCTAAAAATGCCTTGTCTACCTCCTCTTCCTGGTTTGGCAGTCTATAAGTTCTCTATCACATAAGTTTCCCTCCTCCTCTTGCCTCCACTCAGCTTTTCAAGAGGTCTGTTTCTCACCTCCTTCTGGACCTCAGAACAAATGTATATATTCTCGATACATAATGCAAGATCTCCAATACCAACATTCCAGTAATGAGATTCACCATCCACCAACTTTCTGGGATACAAGTCTTTGCCAGCTTTGCATTATGTAAAGGGCATATCTATTTACTCTACTTTACCTTTCTCTGTACCATTAATTATTTTGCAAGCATATGTCATATCTTTGTTTCATGCATCTTCTATCTAAACAACATCAGCTTTTCAATCTCAGTGCAAAAGGATTTCATGCCTTTAAACATTTTAGTAGACCATTTTAATTTTGCTGATTCTCTTTTAAGATACATTTACCAAGACTGAACTAATTTTTCTAGGTGAGAACATACCACTGATTAATATATTGTATTTTCGGTATTATTTTTGCCAGCTTTTTATGCCCTGAGCAGATATTTCCACAATGACAACCAGATTCATTTCTCTGAGTACTTACAACTTATTGTGCTCTGAATTAAATTGTAAGAGTAGTTTTCCTTTCTACATGCGTTACTATGCATCTGCACTGTTTCCCATTTATGCTATTTTGTTAGATCCCTCTACAATGTCTCACTTAACTCTGGTCTCACTTGACCCATAATATTGTGACACTTCTCTGTAAACCTACTTTTTCAGATGACTTATGAAAATAATTACCCTAAAACTGTGCTTTGGCCTTTCCTGCTGTTAACTTTAGTAATGCAGTTACTATATAAAAAGTTAGAGTGATTAAATTCAGACGAGGGGACAATCCTCTATGATGCATTATTGAAACAAAATGGAAAGTCACAATCTGTGATGTCAACTAACAAACAGTATGATCCAAAGTTCATTGAGATCTGTAGAAAGATGCCTATGAGCATTAATGGGTTTCAGTCGGGCCCAAAGCTCACTCTATTCCCCTTACCACATTTGTACAAAACTCAGGCAATTCTTGACTGAGCAGATCAAGTTTTTAGTGCGGTGAGTGTTCAGCAGTTCTAAATCTTAGAGCATTAAGTTAATTTGCTTTTAAGTATGTCACATCTTTACATAACTGTTAGACAAGAACAACTTTGGAAAAGATCACATGTGCTGCTGAATGAAGAGATAATTACAGGGTAGTTAAATGTAAAGCTAAATGCAGCAACAAATGTACAGAATAAAAAGCTATTATTGTTTTTCTGCTTCATCTGGTTGTAAAATTATCACTCAACAGCTGTATGAAGACAATTGTGTTTTACTGATCTTTACTGGTGCTTGGACTTTCAATAGTTGAAATAGAATTTGACTAACCTGCAGCCAGATATTAATTTCTATCATGAAAATCATGTCATCATTTTGAATGACATAAGAAGTTTATAAACCTCCAACAAAACATTCCAACACAAAAAAATGCATGTTTTAAAGTATTTTATATAAATTTCCTTTGATTATGTTTGGAACTTTTCTAAACACAGGTGCCAGAACTTCTACAAGTATAGCAGAGTCAACAGCTTATTTACATCAACTCAGCATTTAGCTACTGGGCTTAGTTGACTCATTTGTTTAAGGCCCGGATAATGTACTGCTATATGGAAAACCTGGGCTCAAAAGGCAGCCTTAAACTCCTGAAGAACATGTGCTTCATGCATGTTATGGAATTAGGACAAAGGAGATAGTTTATGGCTTTCTCATAGGTAATTAAGTAGTTCAGAGGAGGTTTCTTATTCTCCCTTCCTGACAGTGACAAAAATATTTACTAGCAAATTCAGGGACCACAAAATAACATGACCAGCTACAAAATCTGTGAAAGATGAACGTTAAGACCCTTTCAATATGTGACTGTTGCTAAAGGGTCTCTGACTTAGGACCCAGGATAGTGGGTGGACTTGCCACTCCCACTTGCCCCCACTTGCCACAGAGAGGAGTGGCCAGTTTTGGTTATAGGCCTGTCAATGATTCCTCCTCCCCACTCCCAAACAAACTTACATGAAAATAATTCATTCAGATTTCTCTCACACACAACATCCCTTTTGATAAAAATATTTCACAGCAAAAAAAAATTCATTTCTTGAAATATGTTTCAATGTGGGAGGGTGGGTTGCAACAGAATGTAATAAAACTAGAGTTATCTAGATTTTGTTTCACTTTTACTTTGGAAACATTAAGTGGCAGAAAGAAAAAAAGCATACCTCAGTACCAATTCTATAGCTTAAGTTCTCTCAGTTTTGGAAAAGTTTCAATTTTCCCAAAGCAAAACTTGTTTTATTTTAAAATTTCCCTTTGACAGTAAAAATTCTTTTTTTTTAATTAAATCCCATTTTTCAGAAAGGTTTTTCAGTCAGCTCTAGCTCAAACAAATATAAGGGACAGGCGGGTCACAAGTCAAAATTTACTATTCCTGATTTGGACATGGGACTCAGCAAGTGCATATACTGATTGAGTGTCCTAAATTTCTATTTAGCATTGTCTGCCCACAGCTACACCTACATGAATAAGCTGCATTATATCTGAACTACCTTCTACTCATTTTCTTCCCACTTTTTTTTCTTGTGTCCATGTCTTATTTCATTTTTCTGCCTATTATAGCACTATTTACTAAACACCATCTTTACAAGCACACTAAGGGATTCATCCTATTTCAGTACATCAAGTGTGCTGTTGAGTGTTGTATAAATTTTCAAGTATAGCCAATCAATAAATGGAAATAAGATACATGGTTGCACTTACATACATTTTGTGCATAAATTTAGTTATAGTTAAACAATTAGGCATATTTTGAAAACAACTGTAAATTCTTCAGATGTATGTGTTATGGAAAAGAAGCCTTTAGATGCAATTACAACAGGTGCTACAAACCTTTAAAATAGAGGTCAAGGTACAATCTTGACTAATTTGCTAATTTTTAAGTATTCATCCCTTCCATGAGGACCATACAGGGACATTATTGAATCCACCATGAATCTCTTTAATGCGTCTTAAGTGGAACACGAATGTGCATAATGTTATCACTGTTGATAGCAGTATTTCACTGCTGAACTTGTAATAAATGGGTCTATTTAGGTATAATTATATGCTGTCATTTTCTGTTGTTTTTTAGATTTTTCACAACAAAAGCAACAGCGCCCCTCTTCATTGATCTGCAGTTTCTCCTCTTTTCAAAACCTTTGTCCTGAACTAGGAGTCAGCTTTTCCATGCAGTTGTTTCTAGTATGTGTGTGTAGTGGGGCAGCTGCCCCACACAGAGAATAGAAGGTGGAAAGCAGTTTAGAAAGGCTGCATAGAACCCAGTGAATGGAATGAGGCCTTATTAGGAAAGCCAGTCAGAGAAACACTTCCTGGAGCAGCCGAGATATAAGGAGCTCCTCAGCAGAGAAGAGAGCAGTCTCTCCCTTGAGGACAAGGGAGAACTGGATGCTTGAGACAGCACCATAGTCAGAGCAGTGCTGGGCAAGGTCATCTCTAGGCTGACAGACTGGGATCCTGATACATGAGCAGAAGAGGTGCTATGGCTATAGGGAAGTGAACCAGGGAGACAAAAGGCAGTACAGGAGAGGTGGAGGAGGGCAGTATGTGGCTGATGCTAGAGGGTCCCTGACTTGGGACCATGGATAGTGGCCAGACTTGCCACTCCCACTTGCCACAGAGAGGAAGTGGCCAGCAAACACACTGCAGCATGTGAGTGACAAGAGTAACTAGACTGGGATTTTAGTTGGCCACCAAGGTGAGCGGCAAGGCTGAGGACAGAGTAGGACATGGCCGATGGCTGTGTCCAGAAAAGGATGCCATGATCTGGCAAAGATACAAGTCCAGGTCCAGAAGGTGGAGATGATGGGAGTGGTCATGAGTGAGACACCACCCGACGGCAGCTTACTCCACTGACTGAACTGAGCTAATTCCCAGAGGGTATGTCTACACAGCAAAGTTAATTTGAAATAACAGCCCTTATTTCGAATTAACTTTAATAGCATCTACACAGGCAAATCGCTATTTTGAAATAAAATTGAAATAGCGGGGCGCTTAATTCGAATTAGTTAAACCTCATTCTATGAGGAATAATGCCAAATTCAAAATAGCTAATTCGCTTCACTTATTTCGTAGACGCTTATTTCGAAATAGGGGGCCTCCAGCCCTTCCCAGTTTCCCCTGGTGACCACTTTGGGCCAAACCAGGAAAACTCTTCTCCCTCTCTCCCAGCCCCAGAGCCCTTAAAGGGGTAGACTCTGGCCACACTGCACATGCCAGATCCAGGCCTGCCAGCAGTCGCTGCCCCTGACCCAGTGGCCCCAGGATGAGCCGGGCAGCCAGAGCCAGCCAGCGGTTCCCGCCCAGTTCCCCAGCACCCAGCAGCCAGTCAGGGGCCATAGACAGCGGGCGCCCTCCTGGACTAGTGCAGAGATCATGGACCTCATTGAGGTTTGGGGGCAGGCCCCCAATGTCCATGATCTCTGCACTAGACGGAGGAACGCAGCCGTCTACGGCCGCATAGCTGCCACCATGGGCAAGAAAGGCCACAGGCACACCCAGCAGCAGGTGCGCCTCAAGATAAAAGAGCTGTGGCAGGCATACGCCAGGGCCACTTGGGGCAACTCCGCAGCAGGGGCAGACACCTGCCGCTACTTCACTGCCCTGGACTGCATCCTGGGGGACGGTGTCGTCCGTGCCACCCCGGAGGGCAGCAAGCCAGGACCGGAGGGCCCTGACCAGGGTGCAGAGGAGGAGCCGCCATGCCAGCAGGACCCCCGAGCAGTCCCAGGAGAGGAGTCAGCAGGATCGTCCAGGGAGGCCACACCATGTAAGTTCTGTCACTATCCCCTTCCCGGGGGGAGGGGAGGCAGGGAAGGAGACCAGGGACCGCGCGCATGGCCCTTGCTTACCACGCATCACACAGCAACCTGTGCATCTGCAAGCATGTGCCATGCCACCCCTGGGCAGGTGGTTCCAGCTGCCTGCCACACAGGGTCCATGATCTGATAGCCACACGTGTGTGTGAAGAGACCTGACATGCTCCTGACCCCGGGACGGGACACAGCAGGACGCCCTCCCTTCACAAGCCTCCTCTAACTTCTCCCCCACACCATACACAGCACAGGGGCATGGGTGCAATCTTGGGGCAGCTCCCACTTCCGGGGATAGCTGGACATTCCGACCATGGCCTCTGTGCAAGCACAGCGGCTCTGACGGTGCAGGGCATGATCATCCTCACCTCGCAGAGGGGGGCTGGGCTTCATCCACTGTGTCCCCAGGGAGAACTGACCACTTCTCTTCTTTCTCCACAGACGCACCAGCTGCGCGTGCAGGGTGCCCCACCCCACCCAGGACAGCCTCCCGCACCTGAGGGCTCAGCAGGTCCACCGCAACACTGCAGGGGTACCGAGACCAGCAGCTGGGGGCCCTGCAAGCCCTGCACCAGAAGCTGCTTGCCCAGGGTCATGCCATCTGTGCCCATCTGCAGACCCTGGTGCAGAGCGTGCTGCCTCGTGCCGCTCCAGTGGCTGCTGCCTCCCACTCCATCTCCCCCTCCCGCCTCTCCCTCCTCAACCACCACACCCTCCTCCTCAATCTCCACACCCCCCACCCCATCCCTCCGGGGATGCCGAGGCCCCCGCACCCACCGTGCTGGGAGACAGTTGGCCCGGCGAGACCCCCACCCCTGAGCCCTGAGCTTCCTCCCCTTGTTCCCTTACCTGAGCTTCCCCTTCCAGCTCCCTCCTCCCAGTTTCCCCCCCCCCGCCTCCTTTCCCCAGTCTCACTAGAGACTGTTGAGGACACCCCCAGTTTTGTTAAATAAAGAGAGTTTATATTTTTGAAAATATGTGTATTTTATTTGACATCAGGAAGGGGGGTTAGGGAGGGGTAAGTGGAAGGCAGGCAAGCAAGCAAGGACACCTGAGAACCGACTTCCCGGGGAGGGGGGGTGTCCCTTTAAGCACAGGCTTCAGATAGCCTCAGGCAACAGCCACACAAAGACACTCCTTACCTGATGCCCTAACCCTGACCTGGTTCCCGGCCAAATCAGTGTCCACTCAGTGTGGACGCGCTATTTCGAAATAGCCAAATGCTATTTCAAAATGCATTTTGTGTGTAGATGCGTTATTTTGAAATAACTTATTTCAAATTAACTATTTCGAAATAAGATATTTCGAAATAACGCTGTAGTGTAGACATACCCAGAGTGATCACCTGGAGGTGCCATGGTGGTGAATCTGCCCTGTTATGGTGTGATACTCAAATAGTTCGGGGCGGGGGGGGGGGGGGAAGAGGGGCTTAGTTAGAACCCAGCATTAGTTTCATAACAATGCTGTCAACATTCATTTGGGGCCTGGTCTAAGACCTACTGAAGTCAATGGAAAGTGTCTCATTAATACAAATGGGAGCTGGATCAGGCCCTGAATTCCAGATTTCTATTGAATGTGTAATGAAGTCCAGGTGTTCACATTAAATTCAGGAACAATCAGCTGCATAACTCCCAGTAACTATTCTCATTGTGCAGGACTCTTCTGCACCCTGAAGAGTTATTTTGCACACAGACAGCACATCAGTCTATATGGTTTGAAGCATGCCTCCTGGAAGTCTAAGACATCAGAAAATAGATATATACATAACTCCCATATGTTATACATTGATCATTCCTGGAACACATGGTCATGCCCATTACAGGACCCTGGCCAGGAAGGGTGAGTCTACACTGCACCGTAGGTCAAAATAAGATACGTAATTTGAGCTACACAAATTGCATATCTTATTTCAATGTTATTTTGAAATAGCTTATTTTGAAATTTGGCTCTGTCTACACAGCTCTTATTTCAAAATACATCACTGTTCCAAAAAGTCCCTTACTCCTCATACAATGGGGTTTACAGGGACGTCAGAATAGCAAGCCCGTTATATTTTGAAATAACAGGTGCGCTCAAAAGACGCGGAATAGCTATTTTGGGATACCGGAGCTATCCTGGAATAGCGCTGCAATGTAGATGTAGCCGAAGTGTGCTGTTCCCTAAGAGCTACAGTAAAGAATGCAGCAAGCTTTCTTCTAAGTTGATACTAGAACAGTTGAAGCTCTTAGGGTGAGGGTATGTCTACACAGAGCATTATCATATATATAGTAGCCCAGTGTCTGAGCGTCTGTAACGCCGAAATGCTGGCTGTTCCCTCTGGGCGGCGCTGTTGCCTGAAATGCTGGCTGTTCCCTCTGGGCGGCCCGTGTTGCATGGGGAGTGTGGGGCCCAAACGGCCGCTTGATCCCCCGCAGCAGCCCAGCTGAGCGGCGCAGAAGTCAGCCGAGCACCACGGCGGGAGGGGAAGGGGGGCAGGGCGGTGACATGCGGCGTGACAGCGGCTCCAGGCCCCGCCCCCTGGCCGTGAACATCATCTCCCCGCCCCCCTTTGCCTCCCGCCGTGGTGCTCGGCTGACTTCTGCGCTGCTATAGCCAGGCCGCCGCATGGGAGCAAGCGCGCAAGCGACCGTTTGGGCTCCGCGCCCCCCATGCAGCACGGGGAGTGCGGAGCCCAAACGGCCATTTGGGCTCCGCGGTCCCCCGAGTGAGAGGCAGGAGGGGGAGGAGAAGTGAAAGAGAGAGACAGAGAGAGAGGCAGGAGGCGGAGGAGAGCTGGGGGGTTGGGGGATGGAAGTAGGAGGAGGAGAGAGAGAGAGACGGAACGAGAGACCGGAGGCTCAGGAGAGAAGACGGACATGGAGGAGAGACCTGAAAATCCTGTCTTATGACGGGCTAATTGGCTAGTTTCAGAATAACTGACCTTATTTCAAAATAGCATTGTGTGGGTCTACACTACAAGCCTTTATTTTGAAATAATGGCGAGCTGGAGGACTTCTTACTCCAATTCCTGGTAACCCTCATTTCACAAGGAGTAAGGGAAGTCGAAGGAAGAGTGTTCTTCCTTCAACTTCCTGCTGTATAGACAATGCCTAATGCCGAATTAACCTATTTTGACTTAACCTATGCATTTGACATAGCTGCAGTTGCTTAACTTAATTTGACCTTAGACCTGCTGTGTAGACTTATCCTTAGAGAGCAAATTTATCCCTTGTGTATGCAGGCACAACTTTTCTCTTCCATTAATGCTCTGCACCAGGGCTGTATTTTGCCCCCCAGAAGAGAAGAACATGCCTCCAGTATTGTAGTTTACCTATTACATGAAAATAACTAACATTATGATGTTACCAAAAACACAGGATTAATTTGTATATCTGCTATAAGATTCATAATAAATAAAATACTTTCCTAGTTGACTGAGTGAACTGAGAAACACAAAATAAATCTGCCTGCAGGGGGGAGAGGGGACTGTAATTATATGAAAAAGGGAGTCCATTCAAAACATATGTTAGGGTAAAGCTGAAGCCACTAGTAACATTACTGGTAGAAAATTTAATAACAGTTGGCAAGAGTAATAATAAATGTACAAAACAGAACCAGAGAAGTTACACATCTAGTTTATCCCACTGTTATTACAACTTTGTTCTCAATAGTATACTCTCCAGCTTTGTCCTATCTAGTTTTAAATGTCTGTGATGTCTCAAATGGGTCACAGTTTAAAAGCGGAAACCTTGAAATGACCTGCAGGTTAGTTAGTGTGGGCCATAAGAGGCTCCAATTTTACTAACTTACATAACTGAATAGCAGTGATATGACTAATCCCATTGACTTCTCATGTGAATAGTTAACAATTCCATTGACTTCTCATGTGAATAGTTAACAATTTGCCTGTTTTTCAGGAAAAGTCAAAATGGCTGTAAGAGGGCTTAATGATGGGACTATCCCTTTAAAAATGGGAATGTCTGGTCACTCTACTCACTACTAGTTTTACACAGACAGAGGTTGCCCCTTACACAGTACAAATTTCTGAACTGTTTCTATTCACTTTACCAGGTAATGCAGGGATAGGAACTGGAAAGGGAAGCTTCAGGAACCTGGCCGACCTTATCTTAGAGCTCTTATTAATTTGATGAGCTTTATTTAACACTGCACACTGTAGAATCACTTTACATCACTAAGATGTATTTCTAATGGACTCAGCCCTTTTTTACTATTACCAGTATCAGAATATATAAAGTATTCATATTTAACTCTTGGATCCAATCCGGGAAAGAGAAAATTCAACAAAATATTTTTGATACCAAAAGTCTCATCTCCTTCAGGGCTAAAGAATTGTGTCAGACAGATTCAGGACTGTCCTTTATTTTCAAGTTATGGGCCCAGTCCTGAAAATATCCTCATTCTCAAATTGTCCCATATTTTCTGCCTCCCCCACATCAGAACTGGCAGGTCTTGCTGCTGGCAAGATCCCTGTTTGCCAACTGCCCACTACCAGCCTTCGGTGGGGCGATCCAGTGGCTGACAATGGTTCTGAGAGGGTGTACAAAGTTGGAGTGCAGGAAAGCTGCAGCATGTAGGTCTGGGCACTACTCCTGTTGGTCGGTCAGTGTGGCTCACGCTGCATATCAGCTCTAAGCCAGCAGTTCCCCATCCCCTTTCCCATTTCCAGCCAGCACTGGCTGCGCACTGCAAGCTGCAGTGGCTGTGGGCAGGCACCAGGCAGCTGCCAGTTCCATGTTGCCTCTCCTATCCACCATCAGAGCTTCACCTGTTCCCACCCTTCCTGCTCTGCCCCTTCATTCTCCAGCCCCACTGCTCCTCCATATGTTAGGATTGAAAGTTTTATTCTTTTTTATATTTGTATTTTAGGTTTAGTAATGTAAGGTAATAGATATAATCATATTTAATATTGTAATAAGTCAAATCCTTTAATTAAGTATATATCTCCTATATTTCCTTGATCTAAAGTTTAGTAAGTAAAGAGACAGGATCCCATATTGTGTCTATGTTAATTAGATTAGAAATATTGAAGGCCTGAGCCTTCGATGTGAATTGTTTTGATTTTCATTTTGCTTAATATAAAATTGTATTGTTTACTTTTGAAGGATTTTGTGAAAGACTGTTTGTGTGAATGAGATAACGTGTGAATGTCATCATTAGAGCCAGATGGTCAAGAGAAAAGGGGTAATGCGGTTGAAGACAAACTGTAAAAGACAGACTGCGAAGAGCAGAGAAACCATCAGTTTGTACCCACGGTCAAGAATAGATCAGATTGGCAGAATTGATGGCTCTAAAGGTAAAGGGTGGGCACCCCTAAAAACAACTGATTAACAATCCAGGACAGGATGAGCCTTCAAGAGATGTTTAGGAACAATTGACATCAACAAGATAATACTCCGGTCACAGAATGACACAGTGGAATACGTTGATTTCAACAGAGAAAAGGATTATAAAAGCAGGGGGCTTTGCTATGGAACTTTGGGTTCATCTTGCCAACAAATCCAGAGGAGCATCGGCTCGATTGACCGACAAAGGCCCTGCTCCCCCCTGTGTTCAATCTAGCTGGCCACTAGATTGATACAGACTCTGGACTGGTAACTATGACATAGTCTGGTGGGACTTTGTGTGTATGTTGTTTGTGTGTATGAGTGATTGAAAAGCATATGCAACTGTTGTATTCTCAATAAATGCGGCATACTGCCTTTTCCCCTGTAAAAGATCTCGTGTGCTTTGTTTAAGCATAACAATATCCCCCTTGGTGGGACTCATCCTCTAGCTGGATTTTCAGTGTTCTGGGAAGTCTTTACCTCCTACACCTTTACACACATACCCCATTTACAGTTAGTAATTACCAATAGTTTCTCTTCAGTTTAAGAATAACTTTTCAAAATGTCAGTCATTGTTAGATGTCTTGCTTTGAACAAAACAAATTGCCATCACACTGTAATTGGAACTGAGAGTCCAAAAGTTTCTCCAATATTCACATTTCAGAAAGTTCACTTTCTAAATTCACTTGGAACATAATTGTTATCTTGTCACAGAAAGACGACAAATATATCTTTACTGAAACAATTTTATCTCCAATCAGTTAGCCTGGGCAGTTGTACCCATCCTAGATAAAAGAGCTTAAGTCCAGCTGTAGAAGAGACCATAAACCCATAGATTTAAAAATGTGACAGCATTTCTATTTTCCGGTCTATAACTCAAATGTAAGAATTCACTATGAACTAGGACTTCAGAAAAAAGCTTTCAACCCACTGAGGGTATATCCTCACCTCCAGGGCACTCTCTCATGCCCACATACAGTATTGCAGGCGACTTCACCTCTCCTTGTCAGCAGGGGAATAATTCTTTGATTTCAATACTAGTCCCAGCAACTATCTTCTCCTGACTCCTTTTCTGGGTTTTCTGTGGCTCAGCCCTCCAGCCCAGTCATGTGGTAGTTCACTACGCATCCAGGGGAAAGAAAGGGTCCTACTTAAGGTCCAAATCAGTAGTTCTCTGCTCCTCAAGGGACCTACTGAAGTCCTCTGGTTCTTGGTCCCTTCTCATAGCTCCTACAGGACTTTTCTTCTCTTGCTTCTTCCCTACAAGGATTCCCCTGTTGCTTCCTTTCATCAGGGTCCTCAGCAGTTTAATTCTGAAGACCTTCCTATTCCTTTTAGACCTTATCTCAGAGCTTGCCTCCATAGCAGCCTAGCTTCTCATAGGAGTCTTTCTACTGTTGCCAGACCTAACTCCATAGATACGGAGGCAGATGCCCGTCCACCCCACCCCCAAGGGAAACTCAGCTTGGCTTCCTTAGGCTCAACACAAAAAGGAACTCCCTTTGCTTTTCCTTCCACTACTGAATGCCCAGCTCTATTTAAGTAGAGCTGTCACTGCTTCACCACCCCCAGATAGGTCATTCTTCTAATTAAACTTCATTATATCCAGCTGGAGTCACTAATTAGCCCTTACATTGCCAACTCACCTGTAAGACTGAGGGATAGCCATGGGCAATGCTGAACCCAGCTTGCCTCACAACTGTGTACACAACAGTCAGCTGTAGGCAGGCAAGGGACACTGAAGATGCTGTGCTGAGGGACGTGTAAGGTGTAAACCTGGCCCTCCCTGAGTGCAGAAGGTACAATACTGGGCAGCATTCATGCAGCATGGACAAGGTGAAACACCTTTTCCTTCCCGCTCCAAACTGCATGCATGAAGGGCCAGCTGGAATCCGGCCCTTAGTTTTAAACACGGGAATTGCACGTGTGCCACAACAGACTCCACTTCGTCTCTTAGGAACACTCACGTACCCTGATGCTTCATTGGGTTTGAAGAGGTGAAACAGAAGCTAATGATGATATTAGCTCATCATTTTATGATACATTTTAGGAGGATTTTTAAAGACTGAATTATCTGCTCTCACTTAATAGGCTGTCACAGGTCTTTCAAGGTCAGTGATCCATGAACTAAAACAGTCTTTAAGAAATCACATAATACATTAAGAACAATGACTCCTAAGCAACTCTGATGGACCATTGAGCAGATAATTACATATTTATAATGAAGATTATGGTATATTATGTCAAGCTTTATATAAACATTAGAGATGTGATTTTTGTTTTACTATAGAAATAACAAATGAAGCTATGGGTCTTATGATACCTTCTGCTTCAAAAGATTGTAGGATAACACAGGGGAAATACTATCCTCCCATCCCAGCATACTTGCTCTTTTCCACCATTCTATTATAGTACATCTCTGGGTACTCCATGGGGAAGGGAAAGGGACAGGCCATGAAACAGAAAGAAACCGTGCCAGGGGAACATTAACTCTCCAGGAGATTATCTGCTGCACAGCCATATGACGCTTTGGGACGTAAATTAAATGTGGAAGTTGGCAGCATTCAGTTATGCACCATTTCTTCCTACAACAAGAACTTATTATGGAAAAGGAAATTTGAAGGGGAAACAGCCTATCCCTATGCAGGCTCTTGGATGGTTGTGCACTTGGAAACAGTGCAAAGATACAGGCTTACAGGTTTGGGTGCAGGGCCAGCCCTTCCCTACTTTCCACAATTTATTAAGAAAACATCACATTTCCAATATCAGTTTTCGTGCTCTTTCATAGGCAATTTTGGCCCTGAACTATTTTTGTTTTTAAATGCTGAAGTAACATTCATGTTTTGATTTGACCCTTCAACCCCTTCTCCCAAAAAGGGAATATAGACTTCATTCTAAGTAATTTGAGGTGTTTTACATTAATGCCTCTGCCTGTCATTTATTTCAGTTGTTTTGCTTTACTTTTATCTGTCTTGTTTGCAGGAATAGGCAAATAAATGACCATCACAATCACAAAACTTCCTTGAAGTCAAGAAGATCCAAGGAAAATCATTGTGGAAGCTAAAAACCTGGCAATGTGTATGAGAGAGGGAGTTTAACCTCTATGCTGATCAACAGGAATAGGGCTTTCACTTGTATCTCTCTACACTCACCAAAAAAACAAGAAATCAAAATGGTGAGACTTATTGCATCAAGAATAATAAGGGGGAAACTGGGGAGAATATAATGGGAGTTAAAGAAAATTAACTTGCTCCTAGAAGATGAAATAAGCAATCATGGGATAAGAGGGAAGGTCCTCTTCTTACCAGTACCTGATTAAGATAGGAAATAAGGGGTAGGAATAAAAAAGTGGCATGCCCCAGGGAACTGTGCCAGGACCAGTATTATTCAACATATTCATAAATGATCTGGAAAAAGGGGTAAACAGTGAGGTGGTAAAATTTGCAGAAGATAAACAAAACTGCACAAGATACTTAAGCCCCAAGCAGCCTGTGAAGAGCTACACAAGGATTTCACAAAATTGAATGATTGGGCAGCACAATGGCTGATGATATTCAATGTTGATAAATGCAAAGTGATGCACATTGGAAAATGTAATCCCACCTATACATAAAAAGTGATGGGGTCTACATTACCTATTGCCACTCAGTTTCTTTATACTCAATTATGAAAAATGTGATTAAAACTATTAAAATTGATTGTGTTCTTCTTTTACAACATTAATCTGTTGTCATTGTTAGTTAACCAATTCAGATTCAGTAGACGTGACCTACCATATCCTTAGGGAAAGACCTATTGTAGCAGTAAGCAATACATCTCAACACACTTGTAATTCAAAAGCACTGAGGCAAAAACTGTCAAAACATTACTAAAGTCGACAAGGATATATGGTTCATTAGTCTAGGAACTGATGTGTTATGGACCTGTTTGTGATCAGCCTGGTAATTTAAATCAAGTTGCAAGTTTATGTAAAAAACTACCAAATCTCTGCCATTAAATTGCAGATCATGGCTTCAACAAAGGCACCTGTAATTATAGACATTTATCACAAGGTCATAACAAGTATCCTATCATGTCATCTTAATCAATAATCAATTTATAAAATATCATTACTTTAATTGAAAATCTCTAGCTATTTCCCTTGCATTGACTTTGAGGACAAAACTGCAATGTAGCATCAGTAAACCAGTCTACGCTCATTAACACAGAATTAGGCTGTAAATGATTCAATATTCACAAGAGGTTAAATGTTGCAGAAAAAGAGTAATCGGCACTTGCAAATATATCTCACTTCTCAGCATTCTTTCCATGCCTTCTTAAACCATCCAAGCATGCATGATGTTCACTGCTGCGTACACCTGACAGTGTTATTCTCAAGAGGCCATAGTTTTAACGGCATTACCTGTTACAGAAGTCTTAAGTCACATGACTTTATTCACCTCAGTGTGCTGTTTTTTTAAAATGAGCCAGCATCAGCATGTAACTGAAGATAGTTATTTGCATATTTTAGCAATTAGTTTCAACAGAAATCATGAGATTACATATCGCTGTTCTACTTTATCACTCTTTATAGCAGATTCTCAGATACTTCCAATGAAAGCAAATTATTTTCCATCCCATGAGAATTTGAGATTTGAAAAAATGTCCCCCCTCAAAAAAAGTTCAGACAAACCAAAACAAAACTGAAGTGTGGGTCAATACAATCATAATTTTCATTGACTTTTTTTCTACCATAAAGTTAGACTATAATAAAATGGGACAATGGCAATTTCTAAACTTTTTTTTTTCAAATTTGGAAATTCATCAGCACTCACCCTTTCCTGTGAATAGTTTCAATGGAGAGACATTTTCTGGGGAAGAAATATTTCCCCAAAATATTCCCCACCAGCTTTGCCTCCAAAATAGCAGTGCAAGTGCAATTCTGCTCATGTCTGGTGAAGAAGCTGTTTACATTTCTATTTGGAAAGCACTTTGCAATTATCTATTATGTGGGGAAATAAAATCTGCTTTTTCCAATGTGTTTGTTGTAAAATGGACATAGGAAGAATGAGACAAGGGGATGGTGGCATTAATGTTCATTGTAAACATACAGCACTGTAAGCGGTAAACATGTCACAATCTAGTTATATTTGATCCCCAATTAAAAGACAAACAGTAATTATGGGATATATAATTGCTCGCTTATAATTATTCATCTTGTAGTTAAGTATATGCAAGGTATATATTTTGTTAATAAATACATTCAGCATTGCAGGCATTTAAGACCAGATTTAAAAAATCACTATCTCCCATTTAAGTGCCAAATCAGACTGGTCAGATTTTCACCTCACAGCCTGTCTTTGAGAGAAAGGAGTGCTGCTGAGGACTGGACATCTTTGAAAGACTTCTCATTTCATTTTTATATGCTTAAAAAGATCTATGTGTTTGGATTTTCCTTCTGCTAACTGGCTTAGGCTTGCACTTTATGGAAACATTTATTTCACATCTGCATAATCCTTCTAACTCTGTTATATATTTGAGAGAGTTTGTGTATCTGTGAGCAAGCGAATCTGTCTGTCCGTCTGATTGTTCAAGAACTCTTCCTAAATAGTAAGAGCTAGGAACACCAAATGCGGTGTGCAGCCTCCTCTTATCATTACTTAAAAGCAAGGTAAAGGGTTGGTTGTGTGGGGAAAGAGGCTGAAGCTTCCTCCCACACACAACTCTCCCCTCCCCCCACCCCAATTCATGCAGACAGAATCACCAGGCAGGTGAAAGGGGCTGACTGGAGGTTGTCTCCCACATCGAGACTGGCTCAGCCCCGAGCCTTCCAGTCCCCATGTGCCCTTTAGATAGAGGGAGCAGCTCCCCCCACCCCAATTTGTACAGGAACATTGCTGGCTGTTCCCCTTCATCTGGGAGTGAGGGGAAAGTGCACAGTTTGCTGCATTCCTCACTCTGGCTGGGGAGCGCAGGGGGCAGATGAACCATGTAAAGGTGCTTCTCATCTGGCCCCAAGCTGCTGCAGTGAGAGAGGGCTGGGGTTGCCCTTTCTCCCAAGAGCAGCCTGCATATTGAACCCCCAGTCCCACCCCAGAGCAATCATTTAAATGCAGAAAAACAAAAATTAATGGAGTTAAGGACCGGAGCAATGCCAGGTAAATCTTCTAGTTATCCTACATTTTAATTTCTGTTTAGAACAAAGTTGCAGAATAACAGGAAAGTACATAAAAATCAATCACCCTGTTTATTTTATAACCTACACACATATATTACATCATGTCCTCTAAGTCCATCATGTTCTCCAAAATTTGTAATGTGTGGTAATAACGACGTGCATCTGGTGGGGATCTCTAAAGGCCAGATTTATTTTTCTGTCCTTCACTCAAGTTGTGTAGTACTTCTGAGTAGAAGGGTTTACTCACATACAGGACCAAATAATTAATACACTGATCAAATTCTGGGTGAGCTCATGATTGATTGTCTAACCCCAAAAGGGGTTAAAATGCAGGTAAATATAGCAGTGGTGGCCTGCCCAGATGCCACCAAGTTTATGCAGATGTTGAAGGGGAGGGAACGGAAGGGCATAAGAATTGCCTTCTCCCTTGTGTGACACGTGCTAAGGCTGGGCAGACTTCTAAGTCTTTTCACTCATTTGAGCGCAGGGACTTCCTCCTCATTATTACTAGGGGCATGTTATGTCCCAAGGAAGAGGTGAAGTCATGGCTCTATACTACCGTATACGTTGATTGACCAGCAGGGGGATGAGAAGGAGTATTTTTCCCTATGAGGAGCTGCACATTCTGGGAAGGCATGCTATGTACTGTCTTCCAGCACTCCTGAAATAGTGTGACTCTGTAGGGGGACGTCTACACTGAAGCGCTATTTCAGGATATCAGAGGTAACCCAAAACAGCTATTCCACATCTTTTGAGTGCACCCGTTATTTCAAAATATAATGGGCTCACTATTCCAACATCCCTGAAAATCCTCTTTCCATAAGGAGTAAGGGACATTTTGGAATAGCAATTTATTTCCAAATAAGTGCTGTGTTGACAGCACCAAATTTCAAAATAACATTGAAATAGGATACGCAATTTGCATAGCTCAAATTGAGTATCTTATTTTGAACTACATTACAGTGTAGACACACTGTAGGATACCTTACCCTGAGTGGTATGCAATTTGGCATTGGAAAAGCAAACCTTTTTTTTCAAGGTTTGATGCTTACACCTATTCTTGTGTAAGGTTTTACTCAAAGTGTCATTATCAGCAAATGGTTTACTGCCACTCTATGTAATGACAACCCAGGACTGCCGGTACCCTTGTTTTCACATGTAATGATAATACTGCACTTCAGGTTTCCCTGCAATATGAAAAGTTCACTTGCCAATGTTTCGACTTGAATCTTTGTTACCTGCAAAAAAAATGTACACTGTCTATGGCTGAGAGGTTTCAGCTCATCCAAGTGAATGCCCTAGAAAAATATGATAGTCTGGGGTGTCTTGTTCTGCAAAAAGATGCAAATATCTCCTTTTAACTGATAGAATTCACAACAGATTATGAAAACAACAGAAAAAGGTCTCCAATGACAGGCCATGCTTGGAAAGCCCTAATGCAGAAAAACCTCCAGAAGATTCCAATCAAGAGAATTTAAAACACTTGGTTTCATTTAATAAGTTTGAGGGGTTTTTTTAAACATACCTTGCACTTTTGCCTAAATGTACCAAATGAAGTTATTTGTTACTACATTAATGCAAGTATTTTTCTTTTTGGGGTTGCTACTTTGCGTCTGTCAGCTATTGCAGAACACAACATTGAAGCATAAATAGGGTTTAATTTCAGGTGTATCCCCATTTCAGAAGACAACCAAAACATTTTATTGACTTTAAACAAGTGCAGGTTACAATGCATCCATATTGCCCTTAGATTCGCTACTAAAAATATGTGAGATGTGTAAAAGTTACACAATGATTCACAATGGGTCCAATCCAACTGATTCATACTATTCAATAGTAAAACTCTCTTTCACTTCAGTAGTGTAGGATTGAGCCCACTATGAACTTTATTGAGGCATATCATCATAAGTAAACTATTACTTTATGATATAGCTAGGAAAAAAGTAGTACATGTTGCAATAACTTCCACATGATCAAATGGATCACACAAGTTCTTCACATCTGGGCTCACTTGAAAGTGTTTTAGTGCCAGTTGGTTAGACTCTCATATAGCAAGTTTTTATTTTTATTTGAGTTTTATTTGAGTTCAATACAGTATCTCAAAACAAAATTTAGTTTAAACCTTCAAGTTACCTTTTTTTTTGAAAAACAGATGAGGCATCTCATATAAAGGCATTTCATTAAATATGCTTACATTTGCTCAAGATGCTTCATAAACTTTCATGGCTCTTATCAGAGAGCATGACTTGAGTTTTTAGTGAAAACTCAAGCCAGCTGAGTTTTGTGTGGTTGCTCGCTTTGATACAAACATTTCACATAGCTCTAGTTTAGTCCAAGTAACAGACATGAATACTTGTAGTAACAGTCCAAAAGAGTTAATATTATTATTAATCATGTCACATTTTAAGGTTTCTTAATAATTAAGCAACGTTGCATACTTGATGGAGATGAGTCCTAGATGAAATTTCAAGTGTAGACACTCCAAATAGAAATACATGAGTAAACATTTGCAACAATTAACTGAAGGCTCACAAATATATTTTTCCTCTGTCACTTAATGAAAGACGACACTTGAGATGTTATCAATTTCAACACGGAATACTGAAGAAATGAAATGTTAAATCAAACAGTGCAAAAATGTGGATGAAAATAATGGGATTCCCCTTGCCTGTTTTCTACCCTCTCCGCATTAAATGAATTGAAGAGAAGATTTAGATGATAATTTTCATAAACACTTGTTCTAAAATAGACAGAAAATATGTTTGTCAGGATCTCTTTTAGTGCTCTGTGGTTTTCAGATAATTCAATCATTTGCATTATCTGTCTCATATGAACCTGGGTGTATTGAATAAATATACTAATTACAGTTGTCTACCTGCCCTGGTGTAAGCCTTTTAACAATCATAATTACATACAACAGCCTCAGGAAACAAATTCATGCTTGAAATAAATAACACGTCAATGATGACAATAATTCAATGGCTCATGTAAAGCCCCAAAAATTTTATTTGAAAAAAAAAAAAGAAGAAATTCTTTAATATTTTTTATTGCTGTTGAAATGTATTATACTTTGGCAAATAGTTGCTTAAAAATGCAGCACACAGTATTAAATCATACTACACAACATATATAAGGTTGTACAGATGCTCTTCTCTGGAATTTCTGGGAGGGAACAAGCTTTGGGGCTGTGTCTTCACCAGAGAGTTAACTCCTCTTGAGTTAGCTTAGCTGGAGTGAGAGAGGCCACATTGTGAAATAATTCTTGTGCAGCACACAGTGATCGTGTTAGCAGCTGACATGAGTTGTCCTAATTCCTGTGAATGCTGCAGCCTCTGGCCCACCAGCAAACTTGAGCAAGGTGGGGCTTTTAATTCAAGTGAAAGGTGGGTGCATCGGGAAGTTGTGATGGGATTGAATTTAGGTCCAGCACACAAGTTAAAACCAAAGATCAGAGCTGCTTAGTTCATCCCTGCAATGTCCTGTCTACATACATCTCACCAGTCAGTGCCAATCTCTGTGGGGGCTGAGCTAGCCAGTTCCAAGCCTTCTTGTGTGGCAGCAACCCTCTCCCTGGCACAGTGGGCTTTCTGCAGTTGGGGTGGGAGAAAGGAGGCTGTGCCTGCAGGCACAGCCCAGGGCTCAGTCAAGTTTATACTCAAGATGTTTTAGATTGGCACATCTTAATGTACATATGTATATTATCAGACTATTTATTTATAGTATTCTGTAACAACAGATATTTGCTACTCATTAATTTAGACCAGGATGTCCAACCTCAGGCCCACTAAGGCTCTAAATTGGAGCACTAAGGTAAGTGTGTTAAGAAGAAATGTTGTACTTTGAATTGAAAATGTACTTTCTGAGCTTGGACCTCCGATCTATGAACTGAAGTTTAGATCAGCTTTGTTTCTATGAGAAGGAGATACGGTTCAACAGCTTTCCCAAAGCTCTGGGAGCAGCTCTAGTGTGAACCAATAGTGATTGAATGCTACTGTCCCTATCCTGCTAGTAGGGCTGCCAGCCCTCCAGGATTGTCCTGGAGTCTACAAGAATTAAAGATGAATCTTTCATTAAAGACTATGTTGTGTGAGAATGCCTTCCCATCCCCACCCTGTTCCTCCCCAGGAATACATCCAACCCCAGTTGGCAACCCTCTCTGCTGCAGGACTCAACAGCTCCCTGGGAGGAAGGAAAGTCACTCTGGCTGCCCTGTGGCATAATTTCCTTCCAGACAATGGAAGCAAGTGCTTTCCATGGAGAGCAGGATAGGCACCCAAGTAGCTTTGACTGAACTTGGACTATTCATAGGAAAGGAAAACCACCTTCTGCCACACAGCCAGGTAAAGCAGCTCAGGAGAAGCTGAGAACCAGCAACCAGGTATAGCTCTGTGCTCCCATGCTCTAGTTCAGGTTACAGAGTTCATATATTGGCTGAGGATAGTTATAGCACTCCCCATTCCTGTGCCAACATGTCACTGGTGCCAGGAGATGTGGGAGAGAAGCAAAGGAATTGACTTCTCCAAGTGTACACACTGGAGATTCACCATGGTAAGGGAATCGTAAGAAATTTCTGCAGGGGAACAGACTGTGATTGTGGCTTGAAATGGTTCAACACTTCTGATTTAAACATTAGTTATCCTGTTTGCCTTTTATGAAGGTTTAACTGAATATGGATCGTAGGAATTGCCCTCAATTAGAACTGAGCAAGGGAGGGATTTCAAACAGCCAGAACTGCTAGAATTTCAGTGAAAGGTAGCCATCTGACAACATGGCTGCTTGTAGCCTACTAACAAAGGTTAGTAAATCAGAAACAGCTCTGTGGAGGCTGCAGATCAGCCCCTTAGCTTCCTCTGATATAGAATGGAAGCCAGAGAAGAGAAAGCGATTGACGAGAGTGTGATTGTGACAGGTGAGAGAGCATGGTTATCCCTTCCTGCTTTTTCAGGAGATATAAACTGAGGAAAGGTTACTTCATCTATATTTAAGTATGGACTCTGATGTAAGTAAGCTTGGTCTGGTATGATAGTGCCCTGCATTCAGGCACCCTTCTTCTAAGATAGTTGTGCATACAGATTGTGAACAGTGTAACACTTATAATTTGTACCATGATTGAAAAATGCCTTTACTTTCAGCCACATTTGCCCTTTGGTTCTGTGTCCTTGGCTGGGGACAGGACAAAGGGTGAAATCTGAACCTCAGCTAAAAGAAAGGGGGAGGACACTATAGCAGTTTCTGTTTCCTATTCTACTTTTAAATAACGTTCAGTGCTGCAGTGCTTCAAACCCTCACTGCTAACGCAAATCCCACTGAGTTATGACCACTGCTCCCGTTGGCCTCCCATGGAATCTTTACTTTTTACTTTGTTTATTGATTTTTGTTTTTTAATTGTGGAATTCATAAATAACACTGGAGAAAATGAAAGATTGCCACTTTTACCAGGTGTAACTCTTTCTTTAATGAGCATCTTACAGCTTTACGCTATCCTTCAGCTGCTACTCTGTTCTCTCCAGTCAGTGAGTTTAGCAAGCAAAAAATAACCTGTTAACAACTTTCATCTCTTAGCAATGATACAGTTGCTGTCATAGCAATCAGCATGGGAGCACCTAGATGTAGTAGGAGGGCTTCCTTATTGATCACCATAAAACCATACAAACAAAATGTGAACTCTGAAAATCCATTTACATGCAAAGATGTAATCTTTAAGTACAGCTGGTTGATTTGAATGGAGCGTCCTTTTCATTCAAGGACATTCATTACCCAACATACATATTAAATATTTGCCTTACAGTTCAAGTGAATAAACTTGTTTTTAGATGTGATCATTTTTCTGTACTGTATACCTAGTAATACATGATCGCCAATAGCGGTTATGCACAAATTATTTTTTCAAACTAATTGATACATAATATGTAGATGAAGTCTTCATTATTTATCTGAAAGACTACTAGCACACTCAGATTTTAAGGTATTTAGGTAAAGTATTTTGAATAAGAGTCAGTAAATGTATTTTAAAATCATCCACCAAACCAGACGTGTTATAATCAAGACATCGCATTACATAGGACTGAATGTTTTGTAATACAAGTTGCACTACATAAAAAAATATTCATTGGTGTTCAGAACAAAATAGCTTATAGGTGCAGTGTTATCTTTAAAAAATTATATGGTTTGCAAATAAATGCACTAACTGTAATATTTCCTAGCAAAATCTTGGATTGTTAAATGCTAAAGTGGTTTATAAAGCATCAAAATAATCAATGTTATACTCTTATTAGCTTTATTTCTGAAAAGCAAAGCTAATCAGACACACTTGGCTCTACTTGGTAATGTTTCAAATGAATTTAATCTATTCATTTAACCCTCCAGATTGGAAAAAAAATGAAGAGGGCGAATGGTGATGTCCTATAACAAATGTAAGAAATCTCATAGTGTAGTAGATCTGTTCCCTAATTATTAAAGACATTCACTATTGAGAACATATTTATTAACAGTGTTTGTACTATTAATAGCTCATTACCCTTACAAATATTAATGTCTATTTTGATTGAGCTATTTGTGTATAGTTAATGCATTTTGAATGAGATTGGCAAATTAATAACGGTGAAAATTTTGTCCATTAATAGGATTACACTGCAAGAAAAGCAATCTCCCAGTTTAATCCTTGTATTTATTATGTAAATGCCTTTTCCTATAATATCACCTGTCCTAGTTTTTTCTAAAAAAAATAAAATAAAATGGAAAAAAATATCTGCTCACATTATTTTACTTTAATGAAAATCCATTTCCCTGGTGCCTCATACAGATTCCCAGTGCTGCAATATTTAGCTTGCTGCTGATAGAGACGGCTGTTTCACATGTGAATTTAAAAAAAAATATATATATATATAAACTATTGGAATCAAGTTGGTTTTTTTGCAGGGGGCAGGGAGCTTGTTTAAAGGCCAAACTTGAGGTAAGTGTCCTTGGGAAACTAACCCACTCTAACTGGGTTATATTCCAAACACCTCTGAACAATTTTTGAACCATGGAATAGTCCCATCAATTGGGAAAGCACTTTTTATGTAGCTCCTACAATATGTCTTAAGCCATTTTAGCCATGTGTTAGAATGGCACACTACAAATATCCACCATGTTTCTGTCACGAGCTTGTGTTGCTTTCCTCTGATCCCATTATTCCACACATGATCTAAGATGTGTCCATCTTGTGGCCAATGGAAAGGATACCATCACCTCCTCTTGGTGCTGAGTATGGCTCTCCCTCAATTTCTCCCCCACCCTGAAGTTCACAAAGGCTACGTCTAGACTTCAGGCTTCTTTTGGAAGAAGCTTTTTCCAGAAGAGATCTTCCAAAAAAAAAGTTCTTCCAAAGAGAGTGTCCACACTGCAAAAGTCCATCAAAAAAGTGATCTGCTTTTTCAAAAGAGAGCATCCAGACTGAATGGATGCTGTCTCGCATGTAAGCTGTGATTGCCATGGATGGAATGGCCACCAAGGCACCTGTACTTTTTCCTCTTTCCTCCTCTTCTGAAAGAACTCCCTCTTCCCTGTCCACACACACCTTTTTGTGAAAGAGCTCTTTTGCAAAAAGGCTTCTTCCTCGTAGAATGAGGACTACTAATGCCAGAAAAACCCCTCTGTTCTTTCAATTTTCTTGCAGAAGAATGCAATTGCAGTGTGGACGTTCCTCAAGTTTTGTCAGAAAAATGGCCGTTTTTCTGACAAAACTCTGTAGTGTAGACATACCCAAAGAGCCCACTCAAGGGGAAAGAAGACAAACAACATTTACTTTACAGTGGTATACTTTCCTTTAATCAAGTTTTCTGAAAGGGGAATTTGTACAATAGTACAGCTCCCAAAAAAACAATTTAAGTCCCAAAACAAAGTTATTTGGATTCCAGAAGCATTTTCCAGGTTCTTCTGTAAAGCCTCAGTTTCTCTACTCTCTGGAGAGCTCTGCAGCCTTTCCCTAGCTTTGTCAAGATCTCACCTCGGCCTTTTGGCATGGAAAGCTCTGTAGTCTGCTCTGTTTCTGCCTTTGGAATACCACTAGAGCCTAATTCAGACCCCCTGAGGAACTTTCCTCCACCCTCAGGAGCTTCCCAGCTGACCTCTCAAGCCTTTTATTTGGCTCAGGTTTGTCTTAATGAATTGCCTTCCAAATACAAATTCATTGTTGTTTGCAGTGTTGCTATAGTTGTGTCAGTCCCATGGCAGGGGTGAGACAAGGTGTGTGAGGTAATATATTTTACTGGGCCATCTTCTATTGGTGAAAGAGAGAAGCTGTCAAGCTTACAAAGAGTTCTTTTGGGCTCTGTGTGCCTCAAAAGCTTGTCTCTCTCATGAAGCTAAGCTGGCCCAATAAAAGATATCACCTCATCCATCTTTTATCTCTCTTCGAGGTACGTGGCAGTTAACTATATCCAGATGGACTGGATTGGCTTATTCCCTTCAGTAGAGCCTGTCAAAAGTAGCTTGGGCATCTGATGCCTCCTAAAGGGCCAGCATGTGGACATAGCCTCTCTGCCTCTGTAATCATGACTGAACCCTGTTGGCTCCCCACAAATATCTGATCTCCTAGCACTCACTGTCTCAATGCATTCTAGGGTAAGGTAGGCAGCTATTCCTTACAGCCTTCTCAGATGACAGTATCAAAATAGCAGCAACAGTTCACAGGCCAATACACTTTGGTATCTACTACTGCACAAAAAGGCAGAACAAAGACAGATAAGCTAAATACATGCATATTTAAATGATCATATCAACAGTCCTAGCATTGAGTCAAACTGATTACAGGAAGGCAATCATCTGACAGGACAGGGTTTTCCTTGCCAGAATATAGAGCAGTATCTGAGCCCTAGAATTTAGATGCAGATTTGAATTTCAGCTCTTTTCCCCAAATAGTGGGCATGCTGGAATCCAGGGATCTGTTTCATATGTATTCTCTAATCAACAGCATGATAACGATAGAACAGCAGAGTGATGGCAACTGGCAATATAGATGAGGTATCACGAACACTTGTTGGATTCATCTACGGGGACATGCTTAAAAATCAGGAAATGTATAAAAAATAAAAAATGTTGAGTTCTTTATACTCATCCTCTGGTTTCTGAGCCTTTAGGATTCACATTTTTAAGTTTTTTGCTCCATAAATACATGAGCTAGGAACTAACTCTAAAAAAAACCCCAAACTTGAGATTCTTAGTCACTGGACTCCAGCACAAGATTTTAAGAAAAACATCCAATATCATGAGACTTATAATAAAATCATAACAATTGGCATCAGTATTCTTAAATTTACTCATGACACGTTAGTGGAGATGACTGTCCATTCTCTAGTTGCCTAGGGTGACATCCCTCTTTGTAAGAGAAAAAGAAACAGAGGAGGCTTCAAGAAGAGCTAGCCAGAAAAGGGAAAATGAAAGTTGTAAACGCGAAACTTCTAGTGAAATTTCTGAGTAGCCAGGAGCAAGCAGCGGGCCACACTGGAGTTGCTGCACATGCACAGCAGCGTGCCATGAACCGGCACGCTTAGGACGCAGGGGGAAGGGAACAAAGGGGAGGAGGCATGACCCTGGCACGACACATGGCGCGGGGTTTGAAAGGGGGCAGGAGCTGCCAGCAAAGGGGGAAGGAGAGAAGGAGCGGAGGCTGGCTGCACTCTCCCCAGCAGGGCACCCGGGAGCCGGGGACCCGCCAGCTGGAAACCGACCCAGACCGGGACCGTCCAACCAGACCTGGCTGGAGGGGAGAACCAGACACCCCAGAGGGGAAGACTCTATGGTGGCTGAATGACGGAGCTGCATGAGACTCTGGACTGGGGTCAAGGGACTGAGGGAACATAGAGACAAAGGGGACAGGGCTTGCAGTAAAGGGGGCTCTTTGGGGAAGCGGCCCCGGGACCCTGTTACAGACTTTATGACAGGCAGTCCAATTTACGGCATTTCTGGTCTTCCCCAAGAATAGGAGGACCAAGGGATTTATTATTCTAATTTAATTCTACAACATCTATACGTACACAGCCTCCAAGAAGACAGGATGGTTTAGATGTCAGCTGGATAGCAGCAATTCTTTGTCTGATAAAAGCAAGTGAACCAGATATCATTATCAATTATGACAATTAAACCAGGTCAGTAAGGAACTAGTCCAGTAAGGAGCACTCTGTCCCCACTGTGAATGATGCCAAATAAGATAAAAAATAATGTTGGGGACTTCTATGGGCTTATGGAGGCCACGCTGGTGACAAAGAGTGATATATTATTATTTACCTGAGCTCTGCAAGGTCTATAAATCATGTGTGTAGTAAAGTAAAATGTTAGATAACTATAATGTTTTCACTCAACCAAATATTTACTACAACAATAAATATTTGGGTGAGTGCAAAAATGAGTATTATAAAGCTCACCTGCTTTTTATTTAGGAGCCATGCTTTATTGCTATTTCCCTGAACTACAATTACTAAGGCAGAGACCATTTAGACAAACACAGCACTTACTACATCAATAGAGCTACTGAACAAAAAAAATGACTAGTCCATTAACAGGTAAAATCTAATAGGAAACTGATTTGGCATATAAACATACTATGTGCTGTCAAGAGTTCACAGGGATATGAAATCTGATGCATGGGGTCAAGGAAATTCCCTTGTGCCTTGAATGACCATATGTCCTTTTTTAAGAGCTTTGTCCTGGCCATCCCAACTTTCCTTCCCCAAAAAAAGTGGCCTTTTGTCCCCAGTGGGTTGGACTCACCACTGTGGTGCCTCCTTCTGGTCAGTCCAGAAATTAGCTCAGTTCATCAGCAGGGCAAACTGTTTTGGCCATGTCTCACCCATTTTCTGTTCTGCCGTTTCCACTCTCTCTCCCTGGATCCACATCTTCCTGGGACTAACCCACCCGTTCTCCCCTCTTCTATGGGTACAGGCAGTCTTCAGTCTGGCACCATGCCAAGGTGGCAGGCCGCAGTTCCAAGTCTAGCCCTTCCAGCAGGGGCTAGTTGCAGTCCTTTACTTGGCCACACTCTCCAGCAGCTAGTGGGGTACAGGGAGGAACCCAGGCCCACTGACTACTCTGGGCCCCAACCCAGACACCTTCAAGTGGCAGCCTCTCACAGACCACCTCCACTCTCCTCTACTGTCTTCTTTCCCTGGGTCATCTCTCCATAACCCGGGGTGGGCAAATACAAGTTCACCTGGATTACCCCAGGGCAGGCCACCACGGCTATATTTGCCTGCGCCCCCACAGGTATGCAGATTGCCCTTCCCAGCTAATGGGAGCTGTGGGAAGCAGTGTGCCAGTCCGTACCGCTTCTTGCAGCACCCATTAGAGCACAGGGATGGCAAACCGCAGCCAACGGGAACTGCAATCACCCTTACCTGAGGAGACGCAGGTAAATATAGCTGTTGGGGCCTGCCAGGGGCTAACCCAGACGAACTGCCACTGTTTTATTGCACATTCCTGCTGTAGCCCTTTGCACTCAACCCTTCTATCAAGACTGCAGTCTAGCAGTGCTTAGACAGAGCTTCCGTTGCTCTGCTACTGCTCTGTCCTGGGTGCTGCTCCTGCCACCAGAAACCAGCCCTTTGCTAGTCAGGGAGAGACTCCTCTTTGCTGAGCTGCCCTTTAGAGCCATGCTGATCCCGAAAGCTGCCTTCTGGTTGGCTCCCTGTCAGTTGTTTCTTGATTGGCCAGGCTCTGTGCAGGCTCCCTCTGGCCTGCTTTAACACCTCCCAGCTGGAGTGGTCCCGTTGCCCCACTACCATCCCCTTTTCTCTTGTTGGTTAGTTGGCAAGAGCAAATGTCCACTTTTGTAAATAATAGGAGTGTGGGGCAGGAAGGTAAGCAGGAATGCCAGCCTTACCCAGCCTCACATAGGTAAGGCAGGCAGCGTTCCGGCCACCAACAACAGCCTCATTCTGGGACTGTCCCACTTTCCATTTGAAAAATAAGGTCACCCTATTTGTGCCTTGATTGCACTGAATCTAACATGAGGCAATGTTTTAGAGGGGCAGCTGCCACACAACTGATCCCCGCTCAGCTGTGAGGCAGCTGCCCCTTTGAAATGCTGCCTCCACATGTTTCAAAGGGGCAGTGAAGCCCAGGGTCAGCTGACCCCAAGTTCCGCGTTGCACTGACCCCGGGTTCCGCTGAAATGCCGCGCGGAATGCCTTGCACTGCCCCCTTGGAAATGACGCTCTGGTGCTTCAAAGGGGCAGCGCTGCATGGAGCCCGGAGTCAGCTGGGGACTCCAGCTGATCCCAGGCTCCATGCTTCGCTGCCCCGTTGAAACGCCATGGCGGTGTTCCAAAGGGGAGGCACAGGCAATTAATTGCGATTAAATTATTTAATCGCTTGACAGCCCTATTCATTTTCTATTCAGCATGGACCCTACTCAGCAGAAGACATTAGTTTCACGCTGGCCTAAAGGTGCTGACCCCACTAGCTCTCTTCATAGGAAGAAGGTTGATTTGCAGTTCAAGGTTCCCTTGTAAACAGGAAGGCAATGCACTGGATTAAATGAACTTCCCAGTTCCTGCACAGTACTATTCCCTATCCTGGGAATGTTTTTCTTTCCTATTCACTGACCCTGATAATGGGTTAGGCTTGAGCCATATGAATTATTCTAGTAAGCCCAACCACACCCAAGAGGGAAAGAGAGAGATCTGAGTTTTTCCACAGCTTGTGTGAATAAAACACAGTAAACCATCAGCTGGTGCCTTTTCCACACCCCAAATCCTAAGAAGAGTTACATTAGAGGTTTGCAGCCTCTCTCCAGAGAGAGGTTTTATAGAGGAAATGCACTGCACAGCTTGCAGCCATGACCCCAGCTGGCTGTTCTGTCATATGGCATCAGCAGCAGTGTCAAAAGATATGAGCTGGAATTGACGGATATGGGTGTGGGCAGGAAAACCCACCACTCTGTCAATGAAGCCAGACTTTCCATATGCTACATGCATTGCTTTCTTAACTGATACATAGGTCTCTCTTCATAAATGCTTCAACTTATGCAAGTGCAAATTCCTTTCTATGTGATGTCTTTATCTGGCAGGACAGGTGCATTGGCAGCACAATATCCTAGAAAAGAACATCTAAAATATGCATTCATAAACATCTGTCTATGTTTGACTTAACTGCATACTTGAATACCCTCTTTAAATATGGGGGGGAAAAAGTTTTCCTCTTGCTTTGACCTTTAAAAGAAGCCACATAAGGCCATATGCCAACAAAACACTTTACAGAGAAGCAAACTTTGCCAGTATATTCAGCTGAGGAATATAGTACTTTTGTCTCTTAGGAACTTTTAAGTTAAAAAAGATGAAAATGTCTTTCAAAATGTAAAGTGTATGAAACCAATTTTTGACTGACACTAAATATTTAAAAGGTTTACTAAGTTTTTTTAAAAGGCAAAATGTCTGTAACTTGATTTTATAGTTGATTAGGTTCTCAGTTTCATAGGTTAGAATAAAGTTTAAATTTTTATATTGGTTCAGTAATAATAATAACTTCTTCCTCCTCTGAAAAAACTAAATACTTTAAAATCGTCTAGTTATTGTACAACTTCAACACTGTGGCATGTTCCAAGTTCCACATAAAGGTGGCATTAGAACACAGCCATAAATTATTGTAACAATATAAATTAGCCTTGAATTTATATGGAACCATCCGCCACAAAATGCTTTTCAAATTACATATAGGAATCACTTCACTCATCCGTGAGGTGAAATAAAACAGTTTCTTAACAGCATTCTGGAACCCTAAGAAAAGAATACCATATCCATTTGAAACTGAAGAGAGAATTTACCAAAGTATCATAGTAGGTTTTTGTTTCCATATTGGAACTGAACAACACAGTTCTTGTGAAATGCCCCTGGAGTTCTTTAATGAAGACAGTGATTGGCAATTTGGTTTTTAACTTTAGATGGAAAAGATGCCTGCAGTAATGCAGACACCTTTCAAAACCATATTAGGTTCTTACTGAATAATCAACATCACTTCCTGCAAGATGGTGTTCCTGAAAGATCTATTTAAGGAGAGGCCTTGCTCAATCTAACTCAACATGTAAAATCTGATGGGATCACAGTAGAAGATGGCCTGGCAACAAACAAACTTGTCTTCAACAGCAAGTATGATTCCCAAAATTCTCAAGTGTTCCTATTTCGCTGAGAAGCAGTTTATATCTCTTGTGCTGTCCCCTGAGCAAAACGGATGATAGGACTTAGCTTCTCTTTGTGGTTCTCTCACCCAGTTTACTAAGATCAATTAGGAGAGATATTACTGATGGGTTGCTTACTGTTAATTATTTATACAAGGTCCTTTACTGGGTTTGTTCATACATTGCTGTGGAATCATAAACAAAGAATAATGACCCCCCTCCCAAAAGGCAATATGTACTAGCAAAGAAAGGAAGGAAGGAAAGATCTAGTAGGGTATTGAATGGACTGGGGTTAGGTCTTGTTCTATTTAACACCCTGATTAACAGCCTTGAAGAGGGGATAACAAGCTTTTTAATTAACTTTACAGAAAATTCTATATTGAGAATTGTAGCAAACACCACAATGACACAGAAGGAAAAGGAACAAAGAGAGAGGTTAGAAATACAACAAGAAATAAGGTAATATACTCAATGTAGAACAATGAAAGCAAAACAGCTGGAGAAAAATAATCCAAGACACAGATCTTCAATGTGAGGAAAATCCTTTCAAACCAATAATGGCAAAAAAGATTGGCCAGATAGTGGACAGAATGATAGTGGACAGAAAAAATAAAAATACCTATTTACAGTATAGCAGCAATAAAGGCCAATGAAATTTCTAGATGCATATATAAAAGAACCATGTCCCAGAGCAGAGAGCAAATCTATTCAGCTATATACCTATGTATTTATATGGCTCTGGTATGCTTGTACCTGGATTATTACATTCACTCTGGATAACTTTTACCAGAAAGCTATCAACAAATTTGAGGAAGATCAGAGAGGAGTAACAAAAATGATTGTCGGGGAAAATAAAGGGATTGATATGTAAGATTATAAACTATAACTCACTTAAGTGACATAACTAACAAGGCATCTAATAATGGTCTACAAATATTGAAAGAAGGCCATCTCTAACAAGGGAGAGGAAATATTTAAGGGAGAGTACCAGAAAAACTGAGAATAATTAGATAAAAATACGACAGAGAAACGTTGGGCCAAATATCAGGAAAGATTTACTGATAGTGAAATACGTTAGCCTGGTAAATAATCTCACAGGAGAATATGTAGAAGCACCATCACTTAAAACTAGATTATACAAAGTGTTAAAATGCATAATGTACAGAAAAATCCAGTTTTGGTAGGCGATGATCCAGATAACCTAATAAATCATTTTCATCTCTGAATTTATTTTAATAGAGAAATAATTCAAAGTGCATATAACTATTAATACAATGTGGAAAAACCTTACTTATGATGAGTAATGAGTTCTTTATAAAATAATCAAGTTTTGAGCTTACCTTAAAAAAAAAAAAAACTTAGCAAGCGTAAGTACATGGCACCCAGATTCATTTGTAACATTGCTTCGAGTCTGGTATAACAGATGCTTGAATATTTAGGAGCTACATTTTCCTTAATGACTCCAACTATAAAATGATGTCACATCTTCCTATAAATCAGTCCTTAAACATTTTATCCTGTTACTTGATCCCCCAGAGCCTGATTTAGATGAAAATAGATATTACATAATGGGCTCGCTCTCGCTGCAGCATAAAATACTTATATCAGAAAACTCATATGCAGTATCATCAAGTTTATATATTCATCAGTTACCCAACAGTAGGTCATGGGCATGAAGGACATTGGCCATAACACACGTGAAAGCCAAGGCTGCTAACCTTGCTTAGTTTTGTTGTTGGTTCTTATGACTTGGACACCTTCCCATTATGAACTCATTTCACCAAGCTACAAATTCATTTCACCCACTTCACATTACAGCTGTTAGATAATGTTTTCGGTGACTACTCCCCAATTATATGGGCCATGTTCAATCCAGTAACCTAGGAATTAAATGTTTTGTAACTCATTAGAAATCCATAGAGCTATCTTGTTCTTTCTAGTATCAATAGATAAGTAAATCATGTACTGTGGAACTAAGTGTATGAAAAGTTTCAGACCCTGTATGGATTTATGAATATGGATGCCTGATATGATTGGTATAGTACTCTCTATAGAATCCTAGAGAGAGAGAGAGCTGTGCTTTCTGTAAAACTTTTAGTATTGAACAGAATCTGTCCAAAACTTTCCCATTCTCCCAGGATAGATGGAGTACAATACTTTAGAACATAGGTTCTGAAATTTCACTGCAACATGACCCCCTTCTGACAGCAAAAATTACTTCACAACCCCAGGAGGGGGCACTGAAGCCTGATTCTGCCTGAACCCCACTTCCCTGGATGAGGGGGGCAAAGCCTGAGCCCCATCTTGATGGGAGGGAGAGAGGGCCAAAGCTGAATCTCAAGGGTTTCAGCCTCAGTCAAGTGGCCTGTAACCTGAGCCCTGGTGCCCTCGGTCTTTGGCTTCAGCTCTGGGCACTGGTGCTAAGGCTTTGACCCGTGGCCTCAGCAAGTCTAAGCCAGCCCTGGCAACCCGATGCAAAGGGGGTCACGACCCACATGGGAATCCCAACTAACAATTTAAGAACTGCTGCTTTGGAATTAGTTCGAAACAGTCACCCTTTTTAACTCATGACCTTGAGAGGCAAACATGGTCCAGCGACCGGGGCCCTAGCCAGGCGTCAGGAGATCTTAATTCTGGTTCTAGTTCTGCTGTCTAACCTTGGGCAGAAAAGTAAACTTTCTGTGTGTTCCTTTATTTCCCCTCCCTTACTCTTTCATATCTCTTTTAAATTAGAGGCTCTTTACGGCAGGGACTGTCTCTTACTATTTGTTTGTACAGTGCCAAACAGAATAAGACCGGATTCTCAGCTGGAGTCTGGAGGCATTACCACACTACATTTTTCATAATGTAAATATTATCCTGTATGATTTGTTAAACACTGACAATAAGGTGTTTACTTTGCAATACACAAAGACAACCCTTACCCTGAGGAATTTAGTGTTTGTAAGGCCCAACAAATAAGAAAAGACACACTCGATGATACACAGTAGGTGTTAACTTAGAAGCTCCAATGGATTAAGAAAGACTCCTTTTAAAAAAAAAATTCACTTCTGCCTTTATCATTACATAGTTTAGATGAACATATTCAGAATGTATGTAACAACCCATATACTAGCTTCATATTTCAGTCAAGATGTAATACTTTTCTTGGAGTCAATACATCTTGACATACACTTCAGTAGAGTCAATATGTGCATTTTATAGCACCATAGAACCAAGAATATGATTAGACCTCACTGTAACTTTCAATTTTTTCCACAAGGTTAGAAGATTCCTATTGTGGTCCTGATCCAAAGCCTAATGAAATCAATGGGAGATTACCATTTACTTCAATAGACTTTGAATCAGGCTCAGAATGTACTTTTGCTATTTAAAAAAATAATGGGGAAAAAATCTTCCTTTTAATATTGTCTTTTGGAGTCAATTAGGAATCTTACTGCTGCTTCTTTTCTTATTTTATGTTTGAAAGGAATACATATTTCTAATTCCAACTTGAAGTAGAAAAACACTGAAAATTTATCCTAAAATATTGCTTTATAGTGTATCATAAATTAAAAGTTTTAAATAATTCATTAAAACAGCCTTGATAACTATGGGCTAACTATACTTTATTTAAAAGATTTTTGTATTTTTTGTTTTGTTTTGCCTTTTTTCCCCCTCAGTACACTACGAACAATTTCATAAGTAGTCTGATGACATTAATGTTTCCACCCACTCTTTCCCACTGACGGATCCTATTGCGTGGGAGAATTCTAGTGTTCTCATTACATGACTGACATATTCAATTTCTCTGAGACTGTAGTGAGTGCATCAGTATTTCAGTCACCTTCTGGCATGATCCATTTGATAATTTAGCAGTGAGTGGCTCTGAGCCACTCATTTGTTCTCCTAATGGTAAGTGAGATGGTATTAGGAAAGTAGTTACTACAGGAAAATGGAAGAAGTGCTCCAGAATAAAGGTTCTATAAGAGATGGTGTTCTTTTAAATGTCTCATAAGACTTATTATATATCATGTATAATGTGCTACCATGTGTAGTGTGTCAATACCCGCTAGTGGATGCACCAGCCTGTGCATATATCACCTATTTAGCTGACATACAAAACTCTAGGGCAGAGGTTCTCATACTGTGGGCCGGGACCCAAGGTGGGTCACAAGTCCATTTTAATGTGTTCACCAGGGTTGATTTAGACTTTCTGGGGCCCAGGGCTGAAACCCAAGCCCCACCACTTGAGGGCTTCAGCCCTTGGCAGCCAAGTTCAGATTAGAGGCCCCTGCCTGGGCTAAAGCTGTTGGGTTTCAGTTTACCCCCTCCACACACACCTGGAGCAGTGGGGATCAGGCTTTGCCCCTTCTCCCACCATGGCAGTGGGGTTCTGTCTGGCTCAGGCTTCAGTCCCCCCTCTTGGGGTCAGGTAATAATTTCTGTTGTCAGAAGGGGTTTGTGGTGCAATGAAGTTTCGAAACCCCTTCTCTAGGAGAATCTTGGTTTGCTTAATGGAGATTTCTCCTTTATCTCACCTGGCACAGGCCTGTAATTTTGGAAATGAAGGTCCTGATTTCTATTTTCTATGCAACTATCCATGTGGTTGAGTTGATGGCTATAGTGTCTATCTGTAACTGTGCACACACAAGGTCTATTTCAAAAAGCTGACTAAACAGAGTGATTTAAAAATAAATTTTAAGAGTTTGAGTCCAACCAGACTGTGCACACACAAGGTCACCCATTAAAATACCTTGACAAATCTGCAACTACACTTGCACAGATGTTTGTTAAAGGAGTTTTCCAAGATATTGTACACACTATTATTAACATATTGTGTGAGGCTACAAGTGAGCCCTGAACCTGAAAGCTACCTGGACATTTCTGTAGAACTCTCTCTAGACAATATTTATTCCTTTTTTTATTTGCAAATCTAACCATATCACCTATTATTGTACAGAACCTATTATGGCTAAATGTTAAGCTCAGAAATCATAGAAGGGGTAGCTTTCATCTGGCAGACCATGAGTTAGACAGAATTTTCCATTGTCACTGAAATGGAAGAATTAAATTGATCGCCTTACATAGCCAGCATTCTGAAATGTTAACATTTTCTTCAGTTCCAAGACAAAAGTCCTTGTGAATCCTGAAGCTTATATTTAATCATTTACTATCAACCAGCATAGGGGAAAACATTACCTATTGTACTGGACTGTGAATAGGTGCTTGTCAGCCTCTGTAGAACCAGAATTCTCTACAGCATTCACTGGGTATACTGCACATATTTCTAAAATTAGAAGCTGGGTCTGCATAATGGTAAGATATTGTACTCCTGTTTCTAGGGAAATCCAAGTAGAGGAATTCAAGATCTTCAGCTTCAAACCTGTAAGCAAGGCATTAGGATGACAATTTATCAATATATTTGTTTGCAAATAAGGGCTAGCCGAGTTGAAGAAAGCTTCTGTCTTTGCCATATGTTCCCAGCAAAATTTAAAACTATCTTGAAAGTTAAATAATGTTGCAAATTATGTGCATGCAAATAATTTCTCTCTATTAAGGTACAACCTAGAGACAAAACTGAGATCATGGCTCCATTGTGTCAGGCACTTTAAGAGACAGTTCTAGCCCCAACAAGCTTACAAGGTAAGTAGCATCCAATTAAAAAAAAAAAAACCCTCTCAAAAGTCCTTCTTTTGCAAAAAAAATTATTTTGCAAAATTTTGCATGTGTAGTGATGAAAACTTCACAAAACTGCATTAGTTTAAATCAAAACTGACATTTTTCAAAACTATATAGTATACTATTTTTTATAAAGCTAACCTCATATGCAGACCTTATAAAGCCATTTTGCACTTAGATCATTGCAAATTTATTATTTTTTATTTAAATAGTGCCAGACCTATGCCAGATATGCTTTACAGAGACTAAAAAAAACAAGTTCCCCTCCATAAATGGTTTTCAGTCTAGTTAAACATAATTCAGATAAAAGGCAGGGTATCATGCAGAAAAGCAAAGTGAATGAATACTTATGTTTAATGCCCATCTGGTAAATTCCATTTTTATTATACATTAGACTTGCGTGAACTGCAAGGTCTACTGCAAGGTCCACTGGCAGAAATAATAACTTTTCCTGTCTGCACCTTGCAGTAAGATCAGATGAGTCTTCTCAACAACAATTTGGTAATGTAAAAATGCCTAACATATCACTCTATAAGGCAGAGCAAACTAATGCAGAGAGGGGTATTCTGTAGGCAAAACCCAAGAGAAGATTTAAAGCGAGGCTTGATTTCTCCTGTCTTTTAATTAAGAATTAGAACAAATTGGGGGAAAAAAATATTGTTTTGAAAATTTTCAAGGGAGTTATTTTTTGTCAATTTCATTTTGATAAAAATGTTTCATCACTTGGAATTTTAACACTAAAGTTAAAATCCTCAAGGTTATTTAGGTGCCTAATTTTATTTCAGTTGGAATTAAGTACCTAATACCTTTGAGGATCTGGGCCTAACCCACTAACTATGTTGTAGATTTGAAAGCAATGAAGGACTCATCCCATTCACAGAGGCTACCTACATAATAACAATAAAAAAAGAACAATAAGAATTTCACAAAGAGATCACTGTTCTCATGTGTCAGATTTTTCTCCATACATAATAGTTGCTTCACATCACTTCTAATCAGATACTTGTTAAAATTAAAGGTATGAAGAGAATGGATAAATAATGAAGCAGTAAAGTACTCAAGATACAAAGAAAGCCACCGCAATGTGGACCACACCGGATCTGTAGTTCTAATAAAACTGACCACAGCAAATGTTGAGGTTTAATCTGATGTCTCCATCAAAACCAATTCGTAATCAAGTTACCTATAATTAAAGGGCAAAATTCTCACAGGAATATTTTTATTTTATCCCCTTGAAAGCAACAAGCTTTTCAGATCTAGCCTCTATAGTAATAATCTCTGATAGAATAAATAGCAAAATGTATTTATTTTCTTCCTTGCTGCTTAAATGCCATAGACGAACAGAGAAGAAATAGCATAAGATAACCCATTAATCTATTATTGGTAATTATTATTTATTATACACATTTCTAAGGCTGCAGTAATTGTCGCTTTCTGTTGGTTTTGGTTGTTTTTTCTTGGAAAAAAAAAAACCCAGCCAAGTTTATTTGGATACATATTATCAAATGTACACAACATATTATATGTACATAATAGCAGAAGAATGAATAAAATAGATTTTTATTTCAGATTTATTTTTCCTCTAGTAAAGCTATAATATAAATTAAACGTTATAGTATAATGAGAATAACTTATTACAGAAGTTTAACATTTAACTTGTGTCTAGGGTCATTCCTTTGGATATCAGAGAGCTTTAGAACAAGCCCCCACTCTTGGTTCCCAGAGGACTGGCAAAACAACCTGCAGAAACTTGCAGTCTATGCTGTTCCAGTGCAGATTAACAAAGGACTGTCAGTCTTTAGGGTTATCAGTCTGGAGCACTAACAAGTCACTCAGAATTCGGAGAGATGAAAAAAGAAAGCAGTGCTCAAAATGATCCCTACATCTATCACCAAATGTTCTGGATCCTTAACTATGCATTTCAGAAATGCCTAACAGGAGAATTGAAAAGGAAGGTGATGTAAGAAAAGCTAACAAAAGGCAGGGAGTTTAAAACAACAACAAAAAAAAAGATAATTGAAAAGAATTATCTTGCTCCCAAAATAATATTCAAGTAAAGCAAATCTGCATTTCTGCTTCAAATCCAACAGTTTGTGGCCCATAAATATGAACGTGGCAAAAAGAATCTTTTCCTTTCTACATTCTGGCTGCAGACCTAAAATCAATACCAGTTGCCTAAGTAAAATCTCACCCTGACAGCACCTCCCTGCTGGCTATGCAACAATACTAATGGTCTTGTAGTGGTCTTTAGACAACACAGGGATGTCAATATAATTCTGTTCCACTTTTCTTGCTTGCCAGCTTCCATCTGCAACCAATTCATAACTTTGGTTATGCATACCTTTGCACAAATGGGCCATTTCTCCACCTACACTCTTAGCTGTCCCTTTCCTCACTCCAGCGCGTCTCTGATCACTGTGACAGCCTTTGCAGTATGTCCCTCCAAATCTACTTTACCTTTAATATTTCACTAAAATGCCAATGAAAACAGCCTTTTCCCCATGGGAGCGCAAAATCTTCTTTTCTTCTTCCACCACAACAGACAAAGCTTATTCCCATCAGACTAAACAAATAAGCAATAAAGTCAGAAAATCAGGGACACATATTGAGGACTTTTCAATTTTGGCCTCAGAATGTTTCAGAGCAATATTAGTTAACTCCTCAGGGGAAGTATTCTAGTTTACAAAAAAAATCTCAGCCAATGTATTAAAGAAAAATAAAGCAAAACCACTGTGCATACATTTTGATAAAAGACTATACAACTCATTCTAAAGGTATAAGCCTAAAACAGTCACATTTTGAATGCAGACAGATCTGTGCAGGCAAACACATAGATGCACACAAAGCAGGGAAATTGCTCTTTAAATTGACAAATCACATGCAGGCTTCAGTTATGTTCTTCAGTGTGACACTTCTCTATCACTAACATCCTTCAGTAGAAAACATGTGCTCTAGCCCACCAATCATGGGAATGGAACCCTGTGACCCTAAGTGCCAGCTGGCAGAGGGCCCATTGTACGGTAACTAATATCAGGCCTGATACACTCTCTACACCCAAAGCATCGTCATAATGTTTATCACTAAAGAATATTGTGTGCAGTAGCAAATGAAAGCTGCTGACACACTGGTTATGAATAGCATTGTGCGATGTATGGTATGTGGTATGTGTGGTATGTAACACTTGTGTGCTGGAAACATGCACCTAAAATACATTTTGGAGGCAGAATTAATAAATAAGTTTTGCCTGAGTCTCAAATTTAAATCGAACAAGATGATGCCAGAGATGATGGGTGGTTCATGTGCATCTCAGGTAAACACCTGTTATCAGGAGTCTGAGGAGAATATCAGGAGAAGCAAAAAAGGCATCTTGTTATCCATCACTACGGGAACACAAAGGTTAGTGCTCATTGTGTCTATGAACAGCGGGTCCCCAACTATGTTGGTTGCTTACATTGCAAAGAAACTGGAGGTGAGAAAATAGCTTTGGACAAAGCTTGCAGCCTGCTTGAGTTCTATGTGGACTCTCAGAAGAACATTCTTCTTTTGTTTCATTTATGAGCATTTTCTGATTCCATTATCTCTGCTTAGCATTACTTAAATCTCTGTCCTTTATGAATACATTTATTCATGGTAACCCTCAATGCTGTTATTCTAAACTGAGGTGAGCCCCCTCAGCTGAGCCAAAAGGCAGTGGACTTGGTAAGTCTGTAGGCATACACTGACAGGGCAGGATACTGCAGACACACACCTTTACAGCAGGGTTGGAAACTCCATGTTCTCTAAGATTTAGCCTGCCAGGCAAAGGATGGGTTGGCAGAGTCCCAAAGAGTTTCTTCACTGGCTAACACACTGGGGTGGCAGGCAGCTGTTGCACAGCATAGCACCAACAAATCTCTCACACAGTGAGGCAGAAGGGTAACAAGGTGACTTACAGTTTTGGATGTTCCGAGCAAGCATCACAGGAATGTTGCAGTTTGCTGGTTAGGTGAGGTTCACACCTCAAGAACTAGTAAACTAAATTTTCAAGTGATCCACAGCATGCGAAGGCTGGAAACGGTCAAATAGGTTCGTCTGGTTATTTTCTGTGTGTTTATACTTTCCCTTATTCCAGGTGGGGATAGAACAAAGAGGAGAGAGTAGCACAAAAGACAGGATGCGCTAAGAAACATTGCCAAGAGGCAATTAGAAGAGCTGGGCATGGAGCAAGGTCCATCAGCAGCTGATCAGGAGAAATCAAAGCCAGCAGACACACTGTGCTCATATGCCACAGGCAGAATGGGGGCCAGAAGGTGTCCCTTTCTTCTTCTACAGGGCATGCAGGAGACCGGGCAGACGGTTCCCTCAGACAATGCAGAAGACACGCTGGCAATGGTGAGAGGTGAGAAGCTATGGATGCTGGGGTAGAAAAGCCTGGAGCAGATGAAGCCAATTATCAGAGTGAGGCAGAAGAGGATCAAGTCCCACCCTGGAATCTAGGTTGAAAGATATAAGGGGCCTGACCAGGGGCTAGTGGGCAAACAGATGTGAGTGTGATGAATCCCACTGCTTTGCCTGTGGCCTGAGTCCTTATGGACACTAAAGGATGTTCTGAGATTCTGATTAGGGAGAGCTTTCGCTTGTTATTTTCTGTAATGATGTAACAGGGCTGAACACAAGGAGTCAGTTATGAGCCCACCATAACCAAGCTCAGAGGTCAAGGGAGAGAAGGCCTCATCCAGGAAACTGGGACACTGCTGAGTATGTCTGCAGCATGGCTAAGAGCTTCTGTGGTCCAAAATCTTCAGGGGACCATGGGACACTGATACAGCTAGGATAAAGCTATGGGGCAACACTCCAGCAAGGAAAATTGCGAGGAGTGGCAAGACATCTGGTTTAAATGCCACTCTCCATTGCTGAGCGTATCCTTGAACAGCAGAATGATGAGTGAAATTGTTTTCTACTAGTGGTGTCTTATCTTCATTTTTCTCTGGGATGTCTTATGTGTCAAAAAGAATGGGTCTGTTGGCTTGTGATCCACCTCATACGAGACCAAGCCCAAAACGTAGTCATTATCTGTTCTTAGCCACTGTAATTAAGTTCTGTGTATGGAGATGGATGGTACAGTGACTATGGTGCTGTTTTGGGACCGGGGTTCCTGTATGATATCAACTTCCTGTATAATGCTGGGTAAGTCATTTTATTTCTCTATGGTTCAACTGCATACCTGTTAAATGGGCATCATAGCGCTTTCCTTCCTCATAAGAGTGATGTGAGGATAACTACAATATAGTGGGCAGGTACTCAGATGCTACCATATTCGGCACCATGTAAGTACTATCAATGAGGTGCTATAGTACAGTATGCAAACAGCTCATTTTTTAAGACTATGGTAGAGAACCACCCCCCAGTCCCCCACCCCCAGAGAATACGAATAGTCTGGCAGGAAAGAGAATGAAATAACGTATTGTGTCATTTCAAAACATCTCTCTCCTGGAAGTGGTCATGTGTTCTTTGCAATTATTGTATTATGCAAATCTGCTTAAAATAATTTAAGCATAAATTAAACACTAGATCCAAAAGGCAAAATCATCACCTTAGCACTCAGTAATGGAACTTAAGCACCGAAAGGTTCATACAGCTCTCCAGAGAAAGGACACCTCCCCTCAAATCACTTTTCAATCATGAGGGCAACTGCTCAGCTCACACCCTCTGCAAAGGACTTGTTCTCCCTCCCCTTCCTTGCACTGGAGAGGCCACGAAGGCACAGCTCTATGGTATATGGGAGACCCTCTGCTCAACCTCACCAGTCCTGTTCTATCCCTATCCTGTGCAACAGAATGGCACCAATTCTCTCTGTGTTTACACATGGAGGAGGATGGATTTACTATTAACAGAACACTGAAAATGTTTAAATCAGGTTATTCAAATGGTTTCATTCAGTCCAGTCAGAAATCTCTTCACCCTTCCTCCTCAAAAATCTTCATTCCAAATTCAGATGGAACCCTTTACAGATTTGCAATAATAAGGTTAGTTCCCCCTATTCACATGCCTTTGTTCTTGGAAACATGGGAACACCCATGCGGGCTGTGACATTTAACTCTAATTTCAGTGCTGGGTTTAGTGTGCTGGTGCCAGGTGGCCTTGGGTACCCACAAGGACAGAATAGATGATCTGGTGGTCCCTTCTGGTCTTAAACTCTATGGTCTATGTGCTCAATTTCTAGACATGAAGGCCTGGATAGTTCAAAGAAGGCTCAGATAAGCATCATATATTTTTATGCTCCAGGCTGACTCGCTACCTACAACCTTTTGTGGGTCACCCTTCCAAAATCTGTAAACTTGCTGATTGAAAGCCTAAGACCCTCACTCAGAAAATTGCCAGCTGCCTTCCATTAGATTTAACTGAATTAATTGCTAATGATGATTGCAGTGATGGGACAGATTAGTTACACTAGCAGTAATCAAATTACTGGTGTTACTGTATTACAAAAATACATCCAGAGTAACACTGCTGACTTATACAGAGTTAGGCTGATTTTACACCGGACTAATTGAAATCAAGTTATTTTGGTTCTATGAGAAATTGCAACCATATTTTTTGTTCTTCCTGTAGAAGCTCTGAGTGTTACATGCATTTGTCTCAGGAATGACTGAACACACTGTGTTGTTAATGCTGGTTCTGCCCACATTGAGCCCAGAGGTACACAGTGGTTCCATACATGACTGGGTACAGAATGTGACCATTTTTATATAGCCTCCCACATAGTACCATTTACAGGTGCCTGTGGAAATTGTTTGCTCTCTTTCTGGCACTTTTGAAATCACATATATTAACACTGTCATGTTACCATGATCCTGAGCCAAGATTTGAAAAAAGTTTAAAATCAAGAGAACTGGAAATTGTTAATGTAAAAGTCTAGCTAAATTGGAGTTCAAGAAGCATTGGAGCATGCAGCAAAGAATACCAGAATGAAAATGCATTACAAGGGTTACAGGAAGCTCAAACATGTATGGAAAAGAAACTTGGAACCATGAGAAATTTATGATCAGATGCTAGGCAAGAAGTTGGGCATAAAGATGGTCTTTAGGGACTTTTATTACCTGGAAGCCAGAACTATTTAGACGGCAGCTATAAAAAGGATTGGGGACTAAACTTTTTTCTCCTTTTTTTCCCCCTGGACAGCCTGCATTGTTTTATTTTCGTATCTATACTATCAGGGGAAAAACATATATTTTATACAAAACTGTATATTGTGCGAGTTCTGGGAATCCTAGCAAACTGATCAGAAAACATTTACACAAAATACCAGTTTTAGCACTTCACCATACTCAAACTTCAAGTAAGAGCCAAAGTCGTTTGCTGAGAGATCAGAAGCAGAGCCAAGGATGGCATATTGTTTCCTGGATGCTTCCCTGGACACCACATAGGTGTCTATGGTTCAAGGGCCAATCAGAAGTCTCCAAGGCAGCCGCCAATCCAATCTCTCAGGCAGGACTTCCCATACAGAACATCCGCTCTGGTTTGCAGAGAACAGCCAGATGAGAGCTGCTACCTCGTGGCAACGTGACGTCCAATTTCTGGTGGCTCTGACGCGCTAGGTGCAACTTGTGCCAATCCTGATACTTAAGGCTGGATACCACATGCTCCTGAGTACTCCAAATTCCTATTCACTTCTGTAAGAAAGGAGGGTGCAGTACTGAGCTGGTAAATCCAATATTTTCCCCCCAAACAAGCTTACAGTGCCAAATCCTCAGGTAGGATTGCCAGGTGTTGGATATTCAACCGGACAGTCTGGTTTTTGGGCCCTCTGTCCGGTAAAAAAATTCAGAAAATACCAGACATGTGCAAATTCTGGTATTTTCTGGTTTTCTGGCTGGGCACCCGACAGAAGCCTGGCGGGGGTGGAGGGAGTGGCTGGGGGGGCGGAGCGCGATTGGCGCTGGGAGCCTCTGGTTGCGTGTGACGTTAGGAGTGACACCTTGGGGAGGAGGAGAAGCCCTGTCCGTGCTCCTGAGTGCTGTTCAAGCGCATTGTGGAGCTGTAGCTGGACTCCTTGTGCTTTGCTGGGGCCGGGCGCGGGACAGGCAGCGCTCTGGGATCTGCATGGGCCAGTCCCGCTCTCCACCGGCCGATTCTCTCCCCCCTGCTCCCTCCCCCAGCCAGCCCCGCTCCCTCTGACCCCTCCCAGCCAGCCCTGCTTCCTGCCGGCCGGTTCTCCTCCTCCCAATCTCCCCCGGACAGCCCCGCTTCCCCAACACCCTGCCCCGATCTCCTGGCCAGCCCGCTGCCTCCTCCCCGCCCCGACCAGCCCTGCTTCCCTCCGGCAGACACCCCCCATCTTCCCGGCCAGCCCTTTGCTCCTGACCACCCCCCACTGCCAGCCCTGCTTCCCATCCCCCTTCCTCCCGGCCAGCCCCGCTCCCCTCCCAGCTGGTTCCTCCCCATCAAGTGTGTCTGGTATTTTTTCTGAAGCTACCTGGTAACCCTAGGTCCTCCGGTGGTGTAAATTATTTTAGTTCACTGATTCAATAGAGATATTCTGGTTTACACCAGCTGTAAATCTGGCCCTGAACTAGGCCTCTGCTGATCTGAACATCAACTTGTAAGTCTCTCCCCCATCAAACTCCCCATGTAGCACATCTGATCCCCGTATTTCCTCTGCTAAGAAATTCCTCTGCTAAGAAAACAGACCTCCTGTTTAAGAACAGTCACACATGGTATGAACAAAACTAGCAAATAACAAGACAATAGTTACAATTAATTGAAATTATAAGGTCTATACGGCCTGGACTTTCGAATGGGTGAGTGGAAAAACACACTTGTTCTTTTGCAGGGCTTGCCTAGGCATGCAAATCCCTCTACTCATACTTTCAGGACAGGATTGCACATAATACATATAGGCAGAGGGGGCGACAGACTTTCCAGGTCCATGGGCAAGGTGGGGTTAGCAGGTCCATGCTCCTAGAAGGGGTGAGGCCTCAGGCAGAAGGGGCGTGTCCAGGACAGACAGCCCTCAGCCCTGCCCAGAATGCACCAAGCTGGCCCCCCATCCAGTCCTGAGAGCCACTCAGAGGGTACGTCTAGACTACACGCCTTTTTCAAAAGAGGCTTTTTAGAAAGATACTTTCGAAAAAGCCTCTTTCGGAAAAAAACATCTAGACTACAACCAGTACTTTGGAAAAAGCAAGCTGCTTTTTTGAAAGAGAGTACCCAGGCAGTCTGGATGCTCTCTTTCGAAAAAGCAGTTTGCATTACATAGCGCCTTTTTTCGAAAGAGCACTTTTGGAAAAAGGCATTATTCCTCGCAAAACAAGGTTTTCCGCGGTCAAAAAAACTTTCAATTTACTTTCGAAAGAACGTGGCAGCAGTCTAGATGCAGGGGAATTTTTTTCACAAAAAAGGCCACTTTTTTTGGAAAAACCCTGTAGTCTAGACACACCCAGAGAGTGCTACCCGGCACTCCTGCAGCAATTTAAAGGGCCCAGGGCCCCAGCCACCACCACTAGGTGACAAGGAGCCCCAGGCACTGTTCCCTATAAGCTGTGTGCTTGTGCAGCTACTCAGGAGAGATTCAAATGCTGCCTAGTCAATTAGCAGAGCATTCACAGCTAAGTTTTGTTTCTACTTTTGGTGCACATTACAGATGTCTTGGTGCACATAAAAATTATTCTGCACATGGATGGAAAAAATCCATACTTGGTTAGAAAAGATTAGAAGGAACATTGCCCTCCTCCCCCTGTGGCCCTTTAGAATCACCTGGCAATGGGGAAGCTTCCTCCATTTTCCTGTTTCCCCCAGCCATCTGTGGGCCAGCATATAAATATATGAAGGGCATGAAACTTAGATGTGTAATGGCACATCACGATATTGAGTGGTCCTACAAGAAAATTTGGGTAAAAATGTACTCAGCATCAGCCTGCTAGAGTCTACGAGATTGATAATTTTATCTGAGGTGTGGTACAAATTTTTATTATTTTTAAACGTAGCTGAGAGAAAGGTATAGAGCTCTCTAAATGCATTTTCAGATCAAGTAAAAATTGCTAATGTGACACTCCTGACCATACTAGGTCTGAGGAACCAGAATAAATACCTTAACACTCCAAACAGAGGGGATTATATGGGACAAGTCCTCTCACATGGACCTTAAATTGCAGAGTGAAAAAATAAAAGAAATCTGTCTCTAAATCTTTGACATCCAGACAATGCAAAGCTCTGAGTTCAGCCCTGGCAAAAAGTTGATGTATGCAAATATTTTTTGACTGGGCTCTGAACATTAACGGAAGTAGCTCAAACTTAGAAAAGTTTGCTTTTTTGTCATACTTTTCTTTTGTAAGTCAGGTATTTCACACAGCTGTACTCAAGATCATCCTTTAGAGCAGAGAAGTTGCATTTACATATGAACAATAAATCAAAGCCAAATAAAGAGGCCATTGCCTTAGTTCAGGAACTGAAACACAAACAGGAATGTGGAATGGGAGGATATCTTGAGGAACAAAGTATGTATTCAATTATTAAATTATAAGTCAATGTAGTAGAGGCAACAGACCACTGGAGAAAGAACTGCTTTAATATTCCTCTCACAGCAGAGGACAAAAAGAAACATTAACGATCCCGGATACCTTGCAGAAAAGCAAAGTAGGCCAAAAAGCTGGATCATTGTGCACTGGTTATGTTGAGGTGATATAAAATGGGCTTATGCTCATTTTTAGATGATTGAGTGGTTTCCCCCTTTCTACATATTTAAAATAATTGCTTTTGTTGCATTCAAATTAATATTTTAATACAGTCTACCTCATAATAACTAGACACAGGGGCTTCTCCTCTATGTTACCTCAATTATATGTAAGTGGAACTCCATTAACTACAGGAGGATCAGGCCCTTGACCTCAACCTTCTCAACAGCTTCAGATCACAAGTTTTTTATCATTAAACCAGGGTACGGAGAAGAGAGAACTTTTTCCCTTGTCTGTCATTCAGCCTCTGTCAAAAACTAATCAACATTTTCAATTAAAAAAGGCTTTTCAAAGGTAATGACATTTTTTGCAACATATTTTCCTTGAAAGTGTTTTGTTTTCTTGATAAACTGAACTGAAAAATGTCACCTTATTTTGGTGTTCAGACTGGGGAGCATTTCTCCTCCTTTCCCTCTCCCCATTCCACTCCCACCACCACCCATTTTCCAATGGAAATAAAAGGGAGAGGACGAGAAAAAGGGGGAAACCCACCAAAATGAAACAGACTTTATCTAAAACTAAACAAAAATATCTGTTCCATTTGTTTCAAACAATTCCCTGGATGCTTCATTCCAAATAATTTTTTTTAATCATTCAGTTCAAAACTAGCTTTAACTCTAACTACACAGAATAGCATCTTGATTTTAAGCTGAGCAACATTAGGATCAATGCCTCAAAAATTCCACACAGCATCTGGGGCCTCACTGTGACTGGCTTTTGCGTGGATGTGCAGGAGAATGGACACAAATAGTCATCGTTCATGTAAGGCCACTCAAGGGCCAATCACAGCCAGAGTCTCTACAGTTAGTGAGGCACAGGGATTACTCCTTCCATGTGCCTCTGTGGGTATACCTCACTGCTGAAAGAGCGAGGGAGATGTGGCCTTGCCCATACCACAGTAGAGAAAGCAGGTTGGATAGTCATAGTCCAGCAGTCTGCACATTCCACCTGTGCTCCATGTGACTAAGAGAGGCACTGCATTTAAGCTAGCAATCGTCTCCCACAATCTAGTCTCTGTTGCCTACTGGATATTTTTCCTTCTTCACTTTCAGTCTTTTGCCTTTTTAAGAAAATGCATGTTTTCAACAGAACGTGTTGTCTGTCTGGCTGCTGGTCATCATTGTGACTTAAATCAGCCATTATAGAAGCAAAAATAATAACCCCTGTCTCACTAAGAACCATTATACGCTATTTCCTCACTTAGTCTTCCTGTTAAAAGGCCTTGACCATCTCAGGAGTAATCCTCTGATGCCTGATCGTCAAAGTAACATGCATTAGGACTGACCATCAATCAAACAAACCTGAAACTGAATCTAGAGCCAAACTAACAAAAATTGATTGTATTACTCACTTTCCAGTAGACCTGGAAATCAATATTCCCTTTTTTGCTTCCTTATTTGTAAACAACAGTCTAAGTTTGTCAGCACAGATCTAGAAATATGGGGGCTTCTTGGCAACTTCTATTGTAGAATCGAGACAGGGAACAAAACAATTCTTTATTCATACTTAGGACTATCTCTTTTATTTCTTTGAAACAGAATGATGAATTTAAATGGTAAAAAATGTGCATTGCATTCGGTGCAAATCTACTATGGAAATCCAATAAAGATTCTTTCAAGACTGATTGTGGAAGTGTCTGAAAATCTCAGCATAGATTTTAACTCTCCATCAGCAGGTGGTAGAGCAAGATGAATAGCGAAATTAGTAAGTGCACCCATACAACATGGTTTCACCTCCCACGCCGCCCCCCCGCCCCCCGTATGTATGAATCATGGTAAACGTTGGCCAAGAGACAAATTGACAGTTCAATGAAAGTTTTCAAACTTCTGGATTTTCCAAAAACTTGACAATTGTTGTGGAACAGAAAGTCCACAATATTTTGTTGCAAAGAATCAGCAAAACATTCCTGTGGGAGTGAAACCTGTTTCCTGTGAGCCAAGACGCCATGGGAGCCCCAGCCCCATGGCAGCCCACCTGGTGAGCTACCGAGCATTCAGGGATTCAGAAGCTCTGAAGAAGCCCACCACGTGAGCTGCTGACGAGCCACAGGTTCAGGTGAAGGTGTGGATGCTCTGGGCAAATGGAGAGGGGCAGAGGGATAGAAGTGGTAGTGAAGGGAGGTCCTGAGACTCAGCAAGGGGAGGGACAGCCAGCAAATCTCAGTGTTGCCTGATAGTTTCAGCTGCACTTTTGTGGCAGGGTAGGGTTTGCACATCCCCATAGATGCAGTACATTGGAGGCCCTGACATGTCAGGGGACTCTAGCAAGCTCACTCATACAATGGTTTGGCTACACCTGGAGTCTACCAGGCACTTCACTTAACTTCCATTGACCCACACACCAGACTATGAACTCTGGTGCCTGCTCTCCACACCTGTCCATAGCTGCAGTCCATAAAGGGGCACTCCTGCCTGATGCTCCAAGCAGCTCCCCTTCAGGGTCTCCATCAGTGGGCTTGTCTGAGAGCTAGGGGATCTCTTGGTGGGTATGCCCCCCATGGTGACCCACAAGGGACACGTGTTTGTTTTTTGCCTTGTTTCAAAAATAAAGGCCAAAAAGCTTGCCACCCTGTGGAGGTTTTGATTAGAGTCATTACAGACTTAGCCTCTCACTTTATTTCCTTAGTCTCTCTGATGATCCTGGAAGAATAAAAATCTAGAACGCTCTTTAGATATCCCTGCAGCACCCCTCACTATTCTCTGTTTCTGTTACTTCAAGGGGGAAAATAAGGCACTTTAAAGAACTCAGTTGGCCATGTCTTCCTGAAGGCTAAGCCATGGTTATACACAAACACACAACTAAAATAATTTGCACATATAGATTATGGTGCTGCAACTTCCCAATCCCAGGTCACATCCTCTTCACTAACTCTCCAGTTCATACACAGAAATCACAAGGAGTATATTCAGAATGGTTTTCATTTTCATAAATGAAAAAAGATCCCCTCATTAGCACAAGCTTAAACTTGCAGGAGCACAACTTATTCATTGCAAGTTTATAGAAAACACCTAGTTTTAGCTATAAATTCATGTCAGCACACTAGGCCCATTATATTTTATTATCTGTATTATGCAAAGCTGGTCAGAAACCAGAATTTCCATCCCTGAAATTCCACATATTTCAGCCTCTACTGATCCACAGGTGCAACTTCTAAGGCCAATTTTGAATTTCTTTGTATATTAACTCTGCCAGACAGTATTGCTAGAGCAGTGGCCTCATTATGTATGTTACCTTACGTCTTTAGCAGTTCTGCTTCACAGTTGGATCCATTTGCAAGTCTGCCAGGTCCTTTCCTATTAAGTTAATAATGAAGAGTGTTATCAAACAAATATATTGTTAAAGTGACTGAAACTTTGAAAGCACTTCCAAAGAGAACAAAGCTACTGAAACCACAAAGTAACAATGAGGTCACTATAACATGTTTTTATTGTGGTAGGATATTATTACTTGTTATTGTATATGACCAAGACCTGAGCATATGGGTAACAGACAGAAGGAACCAAGTAACTTAAAGTGCTTTGTAGTTGCTGACTATAGAGAACCACCAAAGATAAAATCTCAGGCAATTAGCTTGCTTCACATCATTTACCAGAACTGTCCCTTAATGTCTTCTCTCTGAGGCAGCAAAACTCAAGGATTCATATTCAAATGGTACATGTTTAACAACTTCACTCAAAGGAAGGAAAGAGTTTTACCTAGTGGTTACAGAGCAGAAGCCTGTAAGTCCAGGGCTTCACTTCTTGTTCCATTCTGCTGCACATTAAGGACCCTTTTTTTTGAAGCATAGAATCCAGAGTACAGTGCTACTGTACTGCAGCCCAAAGGGGAGGGGTGTGTGTACTGGAAGAGAAGCCTGAGCAGTGCTGGAAGGGGTATTTGCGGCCTTATTTTTGAGGTAGGGGAGGCAGAATCACTCCATGTCACGATGGCAGGGCTAAGCTTAGACCCAAGTTGCAATGACGGCCATCCATCAGCACCTCCCTGTGGAGCTCTCCTTCTCCCAAGGACTGGGAGCCAGGGCCTGAGAGGATGAGATCTGGGAGCTACGAGGGACTTCTCAGATGTGGATGCATAGACGGGACCAATATGAAAGTGACCCAACTGGGGCTTTTTCTGAGCAGCGATCTCTGAGGAAAATTCCCAGGACTTTACTTCCTACTTACCTGGGCAGAGGGCGGAAGATTTAGAAAAGAGGCAATGTCTGGAAAACCCCTAGGGATCACCATATGAATTATGCAAGGTAGAGACTTGCACCACAACCTGGGCCCAGGACTGATTTTAGGCTTGATAAATGGTAAAAATATATATTCTAAAAATAAACCAGAAACTGAACACAAGGTCTGAGTAGATATATCAACAGAAGCAGGTAAGAAGGGGTTCTGTCATGAAAGGCCTTGCATGCCAGGGTGAATATGTCAAAATTGAATTAGGAATTCTTAAAAGATCTTAAATCTAGAGGTTCACTTAAGAAGCACGTGCAACCAATGATCAAATAAGCTGCATGATTTAGGATAAATTGTCATTTGAATGGGACAGAAGCCAAAAGAGCAAGAAAGGTGTTACACATTCGGTAGTTCAACATGACAATTATCAGTTCAGAGATACAGAAGATATTTTTGACACTAAACAGAGTCTGCCTGAGTTTATTCCTTCACAGTAAAAAAAATAAAAAATAAGCTATTCCTATTAATTTTAATGGATATTCTAGCCAGCTCAAGGTTTGTTTGTTTCTTTTTAGTGGGGCCCTTACTGCTCGAGGTTGGAAGTATGTGTACTTGCTAGAGGGCATCTCACAGTCAGTTAAATGGCCGGCCAGCTCCACTCCACAATTTTAGCTGTTGCACTGCATGCCTCAGTCAGGTCCATTCTCTGCATTTGAAAGTAAAGGGGGGAACCAAAGCGGTCTTTCAGTGGGCTCAGCTCTTTATCTGTAAATCATGGAACGGCACAGTGATGCGGTCTATAAAAATGGAGAAAGTGGGTTGGGAAATCAAGTGATTTAACTGGCCAAGGAAAATCCTGATGAAGACTATGATATTGTATAATTCAGTCTACATAACTTACAGTATGTCTATAAGGAATGAATTTAAAACTTCCTAATTTGGGAACATTTGTGTATTATTTATTGATCAAGCATGAACTGAGCACTGGTTATATTTCTTAACACCATCCATACAACTTGTATATGCATGCTTATGGTCTTAAAATATTGTCTTAGGGACAAAACCAGATCCCTTTCTTTCATGTCTGTAGACATCCCCCAATGTCTCTGAATCAGCTCAGCTGAACTGCATGGAAAAGAAAGCAGGATTTTTGATGCCTACAAAAGTGATTTGACCCTGTTTACCATGAAAACTTAGGGGCCACCCTTGTGTACTATTCTTTCTGCAAGACAGATTTGGAGGGGCCGGGATGAGGGAAATGAGGCCAAAATAAAGTAAGGCGACCAGGGCCAGATTAAGGTTATGAGGGGCATAAGGTTGACGGGTGGGAAGAACCTAAGTATGAATTACATACAAATTATTATGAAGGCATCATACTTACATAAAATGAATACATTTATTCTACTTAATTCTTCAAAAAAAAATGTTTTCCTAGCCTAGCTTAGCTGTTGCAAAGTCATGAATTATTTCATTGAAATCTTTGAATTACATTCTCAGTGCTCAAGAGGGACAAAGTACTGAAGTGTTCTCTCTTCTAACAAGGGTCAAAAGTGTCCTCCAATCCACCATGATTCAAGAAGGAATGTTCTCCATTACAGATAGGGCATGTTTATACTAGGAAATAACAACTCCCAAAGTAACTAACTATTTCAAAGTATGCTTATTCCCCAAGGAAAGCTGAAGATCAGATTTCAAAATAACTAGCCCGTTATTTCAAAATAAGTGTCTTGGTAGTGTGAATGCTCTTATTATTTCAAAATAAGGGGCGTTATTTAAAAATAACTCCCTAGTATAGACCAGGGCTTAGTGATAATTAGTGACAAATACAGCCGTAATTCAGTTTCAACATTTGAGAAACATTCTATCACATTGTATTCAGTGATAACTTGGTACATCCAAACACATAAGCTTTCGTCATCCATAAAACTGAGAGTGATGTGAATTCAACAAATTGAAGAAATTATTTAATAAAATCTACTGGGAGATCCACTGACTTTGGAACTTGACATGTTAGGAGAAAATTTTGTCAGTAAACTAAAGGTTGTGCCAATATTTTTATAAGCCCTGATCCGATATTCTAATGAACTTTTCATTTTGTCAATATTGTGATGAAAGTGTTAATTCTGAAGGCCTTTTTGTCACTGAATGAGTGGGCATTTGCATCATCACGTGTCTTCTGTCTTTTATGGCATTTGGCTGATTTATGCTCATGGTTAGCAGTCCTTGCAGTCTCCTGAAGTTTGTACTCATCAAAACTATCCTGCATTTGTTGAAGAACAGTTCCAAAGCTCATTATGTTTACAGCAGTGGAAAGTTCAAGTTGAACACTTTGCAAGTTTAGACTGCACTGCTGAAGTATATCTTTCCAGACCTCACACAAAATACCACTTTCCAAAGTGCGCATTGTATCACGTAGGATCTTTGCATCTTCTCTTGTTGATGATTTTTGAGAGATCATCCTTAATGTTCTCTAGTACTTCAAGGATATTGAGGTATCCCAAAACAAGTGCATTCCCAGTTCCACTGTGCCCCTGAGAGTAATTTGGGCATAGGGCATCCCTTCGGTAGAGAATCTCTAAGGGCATGTCCACGCTAGGGAATTATTTCAAAATAACTAAATTCAACTTCACTCCAATTTTTACAAAATTAAAATACTGTGTCCCCACTATGGGGAAGCCTCGAAATTAGTCCAAGGCAGGCTCTGTTAATGTTGATGCGCTACCTCGACTTAGAGCCCCAGGAAGTAATGGGGAGCAATTACTTTGGGGAGTAGTTGTTTCAAAATAGTTGCACAGGAGCATCCACATTAATGCTATTTCAAAATTAGTGTTATTCCCCTAGGAAAGCTGAAGTACAGATTTCTAAATAAGCAGCCTGTTATTTTGAAACAACAGGCTTGGTAGTGTGGACTCTCTGCTTATAAACCCAGGAAATGCTGGAGAGAAATTAGAGACAAAATCTTGAGCTTTGGCAGCACTTGGAACTCCTGTACAATTCTATCATTAGTTTTTCACTATTTGGTGATTTTTTTAAAAATCGTTTAATGAGAATCCCAATTTTAATTTAAATAAAAAGCCTGTTTCCCCTCTTTGTGGATGAAAAAGAAAAGCTTGAATATGACCCAAATTCACCTTAAAGGTTCAAAATCCAGAAGACAAATAAGATGAACCCACAATGTATTTTTTAAAATTTCTTGATTCCTGGAGGCCTAAATGATGATATCTGAATACTTGGGGCTGACAATATTGTTGTTCCCTTAAGTGTTGGCCTGGCATGCCTTCTCATATCCATGTAGCACTCCTACCCTCAAGATTTTTCCCATTGGAGTGGGGCCATTTTAACTATGAAATAATAATTTTCTTCCCTAAAAGACTCAGACAGTCAGTGCTTTCCAAATGGAGAAATAACTAAGTACTCATGGGATTTGCATTTTCAAGCCTTCCAATATTAGAATATAAACCACAGGTCTGCTTGGACTTGGTGTTAGTCAGGAGCACATCAACTGAAGCCAACAGAGATACACCCAGGGCCAACAAGCTCACTGGGCCCCAAGGCAAGGCAAAAGGTGCCTCTGCACTCCTGGAAGAAGTGGAGCCTCAGGCAGAAGGGGCAGGGCTGAGGCCTGCCTCCCATAGGCAGCCCTCAGTGCTGCCTGGAGCATGCCCTGTGATGCTCAGCCAGTGAATTAAAGGGCCCAGGACTCCAGCAACCATTGCTGCTTCTGTAGTGGTATTGGCAGCTGGGCACCCTGGGCCTTTTGAATCTCCAGGGCCCAGCAGTAGCCCCCTTTGCTCTCCCCTGTTGGCGAGCCTGGAGATATACCTTTGTCAATCTTGCAGAGAGGAGAATCAAGACCAATTTTCACAATTATTTATGAAGTACTTGACAATGCCCATTTAGAATATTCTCATTTTAAACAAACATGCACCATGTACATAAAAGTGCATCACAGCATAATAACCTAGCAAGTGCTGGAAGGAGCCCTACCATGTTTTCCTAATTGAAAAGTGGGTAAGAATAATCAGTGAAAAAAAAGAAATATTCAGTGTTTAAAGCTTGATTCTTGAAGTCATGTAAAGGCTTGTAAATATTTGTATTACCCTTTTTAATAGCATCTGGTACAATTTTGTACTAATTGCTTTAATCAGAGCAACTTGAAGTCAGATAGTACTTTTCCATAATTAAGCAGTAGGACATGACAAGCTCTGCTTTGCTGTGTTATTATAGTACATTCTGATGTTATAATGAACAGCAAAGATCATGCATCTTAATTATGATCAATAACAGATACCATACACATTTAATTATATACTACACTGGTATGCCCATAACTTTAAAAAGATCTGTCTTGATTATTAGCATTGCTTAAATATGCACTCACATTAATATGCTGTGATCTCTATTAGTGTCATCCCAAATACCGTGCAGAGATCTCTTCTGTTTTAATTGGAGAGAATGCAGTATCTACTTTCACTTACATCAGGGAAAAGCAAGAATAACAATTCCGAGTCAATGAAATTATGTAAAACTGCTGTATAATATTTTAGACCCAAAACTTGTAAACATGTAGTGTGGATGCACATACACAGGAATGCTGCCCTTAGAATATTTCTGAAGTCTCTGGAGCAAGGTGCGTATACCATTTTCATCCCCATATTGTTGATTAATGAATGTGAATACACACTACTTTCTGTAGTATCCTGGGTGTTCCATAAAGAACCGGACTAAGGACTAACTAGGTCTGGTCCTGGTTAGCATGTGAGATCTGACAAGATCAAAGCTGAAGGTGGTATCACCAAAAAATATAGCACCCTTTTCCACCCTAAACACAAGAAAACTAGGAATCCACAGGTCCACGGCCATCAGAGGTTCCTCAAGAGATGTGATGAATAAGCCATGTTCTGCTCCCCAGCAAGGCCTAGCCACTTTTTTGAACTGTGCAAAGCATGTCAACAGAGCCATGCTTGCCACCAACTTCTGCTTCTATGTCCCTGCCAGAGAAAATGTTCGCTTGCTTGCGGTTTCAGATAAAGTTCTTCTGGCAGAAACTGGGCAATGATTCTCATTCATTATATTTTTCTTGTCTATAATGCTCTCCCCTACTCTGCAATTAGCTAATGCATCCTCTGAAATACATGATCAAAGAACCATGAGCCTGGCTCTGTTTTCACTTAAGCTGGATTTATATCCATTCACTTCAATGAAGTGAGTTACTCCAGATGATTGTAAGTCAGTCTTTAAGTTTACATTTTATGAGGATGTCAGAACATAATCTGTTACATAGAGTATGCGTCTTACATCATTAAGCACCAATGTTGTACTTATTTAATGCATTCATGTCTTACCCAAATGTTAACAAAAGGGCTGCCACTATTATGAAGCTAGTACTGTGAATGAAACAATTTGCTCATGAAACAAGCTTTTGCTGCCGGAAGACTAATTAAAATTATAGGACAGATGCAGCCACTTATTTTTCTAAAAGTTGTCATGCTGCCCTAATGGATTTAAAGTATGTGCATATATCATCTAATATGTCAGATGAGCCTCTATTACATTTAAACAAGGTATATTCTACTCTAAAATGCAAACCATGAATTCAAAGGTTTTTCTCTGAAACCATGATACTCTTCTGGGAAATATGCTGGTAGCTTTAAGTTTGTTGAAGTGTAACTAGTGTAGAAAAAGTCTGGGCTACTTGTGGTCAGACCTTAACTGCAATCCATATTCTGGCAGCGTACCAGGGCCAAGAGAGCCCTAAAAGATCCTGACCCATGTCCTCCCAGGGAGTAGCTTTTCACTATAGTCCACTTAGATGGCAAGTGGGAAATTCCCCCAGTCTAGAGGAAGCATTCCTGACTCCTACACCATTCCCCTCCTGGTCCCAAGCACAAAGGGCCAAATCAGGTGACGGGACATACGGCCTAGCTCCTTCATGCCCTCGCAAACTCCAGGGCTATGTCTACACTATAGCCTCTTGCGCAAAAAATATGCAAATGAGGCAAAGCGTGGAATATCGTTGCACCTCATTTGCATAATTAGTCTTTTTGTACAAGAGGCTTTTGTGCAAAAAGGAACTGTGTAGATGGCTCCTTTTTGTGCAAAAGCCTCTTGCACAAAAACGGAACCTCATTAATTATGCAAATGAGGCACAGTGATATTCCATGCTTTGCCTCATTTGCATATTTCTTGCGCAAAATGGGGGCAGTGTAGACATAGCCCCTGTGTTGATATAGCCTCTTCGGGCTATTGCCTTTCACAATCAGATATTAATGGCTCTCAAACTCCATTGCACCACGACCCTCCTCTGATGACAGAAGTAACTACAGGACCTCAACAAACCTGAAACCCGAGCCTTGTCACCTCAGGGAGAGAGGACAAAGGTAAAGACTGAGGGTGTCAGACCCCGATGGGAGAGAGCTGTAATCTGAACCCCAGTACCCAGGGCTGAAACCTTCAGGCTTTGGCTTTAGTCCCAGGCAGTGGGAACCAGGCTTCAGGCCACATTCTGTCCACAATGCAATTTACTTCATGTTTCCTGTCCTTTTTCAATCTCTTCCTTGCCTCTTTTCTTCATTCATTGCTCTCTTGATTTCTCCTTCTTGTTATGTATTTGCATGGAAGTGGCAACTAGAGGCCCGCTTGAGATCACAGGCCCTATTGTGCTAGGCATTGTATAAATACATAGTAAGAGACAGTCTCTTACAGTCTTCTGATTGCCCCAGTCCTTATTTACTACTCTTCCCTCTCATTGCTTTCTCCTCTGTCAGTTCCACTTGCTTTCTTTCATCTTTAATTTTATTCAGATTTTACCAATACATTATAGAAGAACTATGAGAGCATAGACAAGTGCATCGGCCTGCAGTTCCATTCTTATAAAAAAAATAAGAAAAAATATCTCAAAGCCTTCAGAAAGCTGTACTAAAGCCACTGGAGAAATCTTGAAGACCCAATAAGTAAGGACAAAATTTCAGATTTGAATTTCAATGTTAAGTTAAGAATGTTATTCATTCTTGCTTTTCTCCAACCAAGTCATACGCTCAACAATAACACTCAACCAAAACTCTGATGATCATGAGGAGGAGGAGGATAGAGTGTCTTCTTCACTGTTCAAACATAAAAAACTAGACATGATCCCAGCCCTGAGGAGGTAACAGGGTTGAACAACTTCTCAGACTTTTTCATATTGTGGGCCACTTCTTAAAGGATGTACAGTATTCTCTTCTCATGGCTACCTTCTTCTCTGAGCCCACTGTCCCAACTTGGCACCTTCCCAGAGGTAACCAGACTTCTTTATTATGTAAAAAGTAAGACAAGATATAATTAATGCTACTGTGCTTGGTTATGTCTGTGCATCTGTGCTATTTGTTTCCTCTCCCTGATTATATAATTTTTCATTTATTTATTCCTACTTTAATCTTTTCAAGTCATTTTTCAGTTTGATTCTGTCTTCTTCTGTATTTGCTACCTCTTCCATTTTAGATAAGTTTGATGAAGGCTGTATTTCCATCAAAAAAAAGCACCCAGCAGAGAAAGACATAATGGTGGGTACAACCAAGGTCTTGCTATTTTGAATTTAATTGGGAAAATAAAAAAAATAAAAAAAAGCTGCCTCTAAAAATTCTGAGAGTTCCTGGAATACAATTAGTGAAATGTAACTGCCTGAGAATTAATGGTTGTTTCCTTAATCACTGTTATAACAGATGGACCATCATGGACCACTAGTGATCCATGGAATACAGCTGGAAAACCATCACATTCTAAACATTCATGGATTAATATTATCTAAATGACACCAGTCTCCTAGGAGACATAAGACTTTCTGAAAAGAATAAGCTTTTCTCTCTTTTTAACTAAATTCAGCCACTATGCATTTTTAAATGTCACCAACCACATGTGAATCTTAGGACTTTCTGGGGCGGGGGAAAAAACATTTATCTATTTTTACTATATTCCACCAGTGCTTGTGACTGCAGTCCTGCGAGGCCAGATTAGGGACCAGTGCCTGGCCACGACACAGGTACTTGCTGAAGGCTGAATGAAAAAAAAGCAACAGGCATTAGCCCAAGGCCCTTGGATGCATCCCCTAAAGCCCCTGCGTTAATCCAGCCCTGCATTCCTCAGCCAGTACTACTCTGTGCCTTTGCTCATGTTTAATTTACAGACTGTAAACCCCTTCAGAGTGCCCTATGCTCATGCTGGCCACAATCTACTACATGAGCTTCCTTGAACAACTATAAAGAAGCCACCACTACACTAGCCAACAGTGTAGCTGGTGCAGCCCATGAGAAGTCATAGTAGCAACTGCACTCCACCTTGTCCATATGGACAGTTTCCACCTCACAGTGACTTTCAGAGTTGCCATTAAGTTAGGACGGCTCTACGCTACCCTTAGTGAGACTAGTCATGCACACACAGTTGAGCCCTGAACTACTATAAATATTGGAACTGTTGCTCATTTCCACTAAGGTTGCTTTAGACTGCTTTAGGAGTGGTAAAAGCCCATAAAGTGGGTATGAATTAAGTATGCCCACTTTTAGGTCATGGGCCATAGGGCAAATAAAAATTAGGTCCATTAACTTTAGAAGGGTTGCATAGGTGACGCAGTGGGTATAATTTGATTCCCTGTGCCTTGCCAGTCCCACTGAAAAGCCTGGCCTTAAAAGAAAACATGGGGTCCAAAGACAATAAGGTGCATCCATGACTGCTGGCATGCTTTGGGCTCATTTGCCTGACACCATTATTCTCTATTCATTTGTGTGCCTGTAAATGTCAAACAACCACTGTCAAGTGGCTCTGTCTCAGTTGCTAAGTTTTCAGTCACAGAGAGGCAGGGTTCTCAGCTTCTACATTATGAATAATGGCACTCCATTTTCCAGTGGAGACATTACACTGAGGCTATGTCTACACTGCAGAGTTTTGGGGCAAAAACTTGCAGAGCGTCCACACTACAAACGCATTCTTGCACAAGAAAAAATACAGTTAATCGTAAGACCACAGGGCTTTTTGCACAAGCATTATTCCTCTTTCCACGAGGAATAAGCCTCTTTGCGCAAGAGCTCTTGTGCAAAAAGGCATGTGTGGACAGGCAACAGGGTTTCTTGCACAAGAAACCCCTATGGCTAAAATGGCCAGCAGAGCTTTCTTGTGCAAGAGAGCCTCCATGCTGCCATGGATGCTCTTGCACAAAAGCACATCTTTTGTGCAAAAGCACATGGCAGCGTGGATGTACTTTTGCACAAGAGGCCTGCTGTGTAGATGTAGCCTGAGATCCCTTCTGCCTGCCTCTTGTTCAGATGGATATTAAAGATTCTACTCTTTTCCAAAAGCATAGCATTTAACCTTACTGCAAATCTTGACCATCAGTTCCAGGAGAACACGTAATCTCTAAAACCAGCTGCGGAATATTTCCAACTATATAACAAATGGCATGTTAGACCAAAAATTTTTATAGGTAGTAAAACTTACTTCTACATTTACCCCCTCCCCCCCATGTGAAATACACATTGTACTTCATAACCTAGTCTTATTTGGGATACCAAGGTTGTCCCTAAGTTTCAACTTCTAACTTTTCAAAGGCTTAACCAAAACAACTATCCTCAACTGCTATATTCTATGAAGTGCTCATGTTGTCTTTTAAAACATTTATACTCATTTTTTCTCTTAAAATGCTGGTGAAGGGTGAAGAAGCCCAAGAGAGAACAGCACTCTGTTTATCCACAACTTGCAAACGCAGGCTTCTCCACAGTAGTTGCCTTGATTGCTACCCCTGCAAGTGAAATGGCCATTCAGGAATGCAGAAGAGAGTCCTGAGTCAGCATTAAGTTAAGAGTTGATTCCCTCCATAGTGTTGAAGCCCAAAGGATCCAAAGCTGGTGATTTGTGGGTGATTCCATAGGAACTGTAAGATGGGGTCACCAGGGGCTCCCCCAAAGTCCATGACGGGTCCAAACAGCCTGATCATTAACTCAAAAGCCATCCCTCTTCACTTACAAAAGGAAATAGCCATGGGAAGCTCCACTAATAGAACTGCAGGGAATTTCCAGCACCTTGTGCAAATTTTTGCCCAGTCAGAATGATTTGTCTGCCAAACTGCCTGCTCTTTTGGGCAGAAGCCTTGCCTTTTATTTGTCTGCACACTTATAGTACAGTACAAATAAAAAGGATAAAATACATCTCCACTGAGTCCTGCCCACCTCATCCCCAAAGTACTGCTTAGAACATAAATACTAATTATGTGTGCAGAACATTGAAAGAAGAAAAGTAAATGTTTCTTGAGTCCAAATCTCCCCATTGCATCATCTTATTTCACAGCTGTACCTCAGTCAGTAACTTTTAAATTGTTGTAATTCACTGACCCTCTGAGAAGTCCGTATGTGATGTATAAACTGCTTCTTTGTGGTTTGATTCTAACTCTAGAAGTTAGGTTAAAAACTGTAATAAGAAATGCTTTACAATATGTAGACTTTAATGACTGCCAGATTACAGTGGAACTCTGATCAAATAATATACGACATTCCCATTTAGACCGAAAGACTACTTCATGCCACCTGTTGTCACACTGAGCACCAAAGGGATATAAATGACGACTTCAGCATTAGTGAGCAGTACATTTCTGAATCATTAGGCACACATCAAACGAGGGTCTTCTTTGCAGCATTCTCCTTTCTTCCCTTCACACTCCATGCCAGGATGATGAATAAAGAATATTGGACCAGCCTGACTCTGTTCTCCCTGTTCATCATTTAATGGATGATGATTTATAAGCCTCCAGACTCTTCAAGGAGCCCTATATTTATGCTCCTCATTCATACGAGCAGTAATAGATTTGACTGAAAACACAGGTATCAGGATGCCTATGGAAGTGAGAGGGAAGTCATGAAAAAAGATAAACAGAGAGGGCAAAGCAGACTTAAATAAAAGCTGCTACCACTGCATCCTTACACGTTGTATTGACCTAGAAACCCTGAGTTTAATTCCCTCTGCCAGTGACTGAGTCAAGATTCTGCAATCACACATTCCATAATATGGTCTCTCAGCACCAGGCTAAATGTGACTAAGGTTGGGGGATGCAAGTAATTATAAAGCATTTTTATACTGGTTTCTTCAAGGGGAAGGAGTCTCAAAAGGACAATGGAAAGACATCTCAGTAAGCCTAAGTCTGAGGCTTTTGAGAGGATAGATTTCAGGCTATTTTAAACTCCAAGCCACGGTAAGAACCATGCATGGTAGGTAGCATAGGGAAGCTAGTTCCCAGCCCCACTCCCTCTTGCCAAGGCCCTGCCACTTCCATACCCACCGGAGCCCCCGCACACACACGCACACACCCCATTGTAACTGCTGGCTCCTGTCCTGCACCCCCAGCCTCCCGATTGCAGGCTGCAGGCTGGCGCCTGCCCAAGACTAGTGTATCCCCCACCCCAAAGTACCAGGTTATCAGGCATTGCAGCCCCCCCGCCCAGGTGGCCTTGTGACCCCAGCCTTCACCACCCCAGAGCACCAGGCAGCTGCACAGCCCCATCCTTCCCAGCCCCAGAGCACTGGGTGCACGGGCAGCAATTCAGCCACAGCCTTCCCACCCCTGGACCACCAGGCAGCCTCACAGCACCAGCTTTCCCAGCCTTGAAGCACTAGGCAGCAGGCAGATCCACCCGTCACAGCCTTAGAGGTGCCAGGAAGTGTGGGCCATGCTGCCAGACCTTCCCCCTAACTGCCCCTCCATCTCTAGCTGCCAGCTCCAATGCTAGGCCAAGAGCAGCCTGCTACATGCAGGTAGGAGGGGGCCTGAGTTGGGGCAGAGTATAGGTCTGCTTGGTTAGGCAATGCCTTCCCTTGCCTTCATTACCTGCCACCCATAGTAGGAACAAAACAGAAACAGAATGAAGTATGTGAACATATTTTAAATGTTTTTACCATGACAAAATTATTATATGTAATGTATAGTTGGGCTCAGTGTCACCTAACGTTAATAAATGGATGTTTTCCAGAACAGCCTGTCTGAACCCCCTTATGTCTTTCCATCCATAACAGGACAGACTCAGACATACAAAATGCAATTTAAAACACATGTGACCCAAGCTTTTATAAAAAGCCATGAGAGCTGATGCGACTGATTTTTCAAACATTGTCTATTTTCACATCAGCATCAGTCTTACATTTTATTCAATTTCCTTTATCTTGCAAATGTATAAATTTAAATATGTAATGTGGGTAGAACTGAGACCTGCTATTAGAGTCATATGAGAGGACTTAGAATTCAGGCCTTAATCTCGGAAATTCTCTGGGGGTTTACTCATATTAAAATTCTAAAGCTACAAATAAAGATGAAGCTATTCAGTCAATTTTTCCTTTTTAAAAGCCATTTCATGAGAGCATGAAGTCCTGTAAGAGAAGACTTTATTGTTTCATAAACCTCATCTTAGACACCCATGTCTCTACATTTTTCTTATGACACTTTACCAAAGTGAGCTTTGGACAACAAGCACACTTTGTTAGCTCTTCCTGTTTCAAAGGACGTGGCACTTCGAACATTCACTCTTTTGAAAATGTTGATTTCTAGGAGATGTGGGTCTGTTAACTTGAATGTCAAATCCAAGTTTGAGCTCTATTGGGGTTTGAATTTGAATTCCTAAATTTGCATCTTCCCTACACTTTTGATTCTAAATTAGATCTAAAAATCTAGAAGAGACCTGTATTCAAGATCATCTCAACGTAGCGCATATTGATGGAAATGTTGCTATTGTGAGCTTAGCTCATATAAACAGCTCACAGAATTTTGGCACTTTTGAATATTAATCTTGCTTCTTCTTCAATACTTCAAAATCCAAAACCTTATGTATAACTAATCTGAATCCAGGTCTAAACAGAGAATTCTTAACAACTAAACAAATATCAGATATTGAATACTCATACTAAATTGCTTATAATCAAATCGATTAAAATATTTATCATGTTTGAATAATAAATAATTAGGAAGGAGTTACAATCTGCTCATAGATGATACAGAAGGAATTTGCAAGGGAAAAAACTAAATTCTTTCAGTAAAATATTCCCTGCAAATTATTTGCTCAGGCCTCATTAAAACAAAAGGAATTTTAGGAATAGAAAAAGGCAATTCGACCCAACAGATCTTCCTAGTGTTAATTGATCTCACCACATCCCTTTTTCCTTAAAAGTCTAGTATACTGAATAGTCCTTCAAATTAAAAGCTAGGCTTCATCATTAGGACCATTCCCAAATGGAAGAGCTTGCAAGTTACAGAGCATGTTCAAAAGAGTTGCATGACAGGCAGAAGTAACAATCTTGCATAGTCTTCTATAACTGATCTGCAAGGTTGAGTCATTATGATGCAGGATAGATGCCATCCACACTTATAACACAGTAAGATTTCTACTTGAGACTAACTGAGATGTTCTTGGACTTCTTTGTCTATTATACAAATGCCTTCATCAGCACCATTACCAGCCTTAGAAATGGGTGGCCATCCAACAATTTATAAGCCTTCTAGAAAAAAAATCCACTACTCATGTACATGTATTACTTTTCCTCTTCAGTCAGATATCATCATTTCATTACATTCTGCCATTCCAAAGAAGTGAAGGCAAAAAAAACCACACAAACTTGCTGCTTACTTGATTTTGTTTCTCAGTATCTCAAACAACCTGATTCCATAGTGCTAAATCATCTTTCAACTTCAGTGTATAAAAAAAAAAAATAGTCCATAAGAGTTTGGTAAGACTATACACAAAAAAAGGGAAACCTAGTCTGAATAATCTTATGAGTAGAGGTCAAGGAAGTTGGACTCACTAGAAAAAAAGACTTCAAAGAAATCTAACAGAAATATTCAGAAGGATGAAAAAGTGTTCAATAAAGGAATATTGCATTAGATAGATTTACATTGAAAAAAAAAGATACCAAAATTTGGGAATATAACCTACAAATGAATCAAGTAGGAGTAATTAGAGTAGTGGCTCTAAACCCTCCCAAATTACTAAACTCCTTTCAGGAGCCAGATTTGTTTTGCGTACATCGAGTGTCAGAGCACACTATTACTGAAAAATTGCTTACTCTCTCATTTTTGCCATATCATTATAAAATAAATCAGTTGGAATATAAATACTGTATATTTCTGGGTCTAGCATCTAGAGGAGTAAAAAACAAGTCATTGTATGAAATTTTAGTTTTGACTGACTTTACTAGTGCTTTGTATGCAGCTTGTTATAAAACTAGGCAAATATCTAGATGAGTTGCTGTATCCCTGGAAGACCTTTTCGTAATCCCTGGGACCTGTATACCCCTGGCTGAGAATTACTGAACTAGAGAACTTGGGCAAAATCATTTCATAACATAGGTAGTCAAAAGGAAGTGTAACAAGGTGCCACTCAAAACACTGGAACAAAACCCAAAAAGTCTAGATGTGCCCACTGGCCATCCTGAGAATGAAGTGGTATCCAAAAGAAGGGCAGGCATACTGAGCTACTTTGCCTTCTGGTACTTCTAGAATTCCTTGAGCCAGATTTGGTATCAATTGGCATCACTTCACTAAAGTCACTGCAGCAGTATTGATTTATGCCAGCTGAGAGTCTGGCCCCTCATGTTTTTATGAAGATTCAGATGGTCCTATCCAATTCCTAAATATAGATGCAAGTGTCAGAGAAACCCATAACAACATTATTTTATTTGATTAGTGCTTCCACTACTGTTTGTCTGTGTCATGGTTTATTATGTAGAATTTCATATTCTGGAAGGGATGAGAGAAAGATCTGATACTTCAGCACTGTGCAGCGGTGTACAAAGTTCCATTTTCAAGAAGAAAATACCCTTTCAAGTTACTTCCCCCAGGGCTGCTGTAACAGAACACTGTATTTAAATCATCAGGTCATGCACAAGAAGATGGTTTAACTGCTAATTAACACTAGATGATATACTGAAAATTACATGCTAATTAATTCTCTGTAGATCTAAATGCCCTTCCTTCTATGTCACTTTCAATGAACATTTTAACATGAGGAATAGGATAACATTAATTACTAATTCATATGACAAACATGGGAATCTATATTAAAAAGTTGATAGAGGTTAACTAAAAGAAAAAGAAAAAAAGCAAGAGGTGGGTCAGAGTTGCTATCCCTAGGCCATGGTTTCATAGAATCATACATGGTAGAGAAGGAAAAGACCTATTATATCATTCAGCTCCATGTCTCTGTCAAGTCAATATTATTCCCATATAGGACATTTTCTTTTAGGCAAATCAATACTCAGAATAATGAAGATCATCTCCTTGTAAGAATGCGATAGGAAAAAAAATCTCCACAATGGAAGAAAGTAAATTGAATGGAAAGGAAAATCATGTTTTTATTAAATTATGACAGTTCTGATAAATTAAATGTTAATCATACAAAATCTAATAGCTCCTCCCTCTAAACCCAGAGGAACTGGGTAGTCTCTGAGTAGGCTGGGTATTTTGATTTACTACTTATTCCATCACAAATGCATGGTTTAGAGATTCAGCACATCATCACGCTCAGTAGGGAGCATCATTTTTCAGATTAGTACATCCAAGGCAATGCTCCGGCAGCAATTCCTGGAGTAATGAAACAATAAAGTTCCCTCCAGATGTCTGGAACTCCTGTACTAAACTGAAAGGCAATCATGAGCATGCTGGAGCCATAGATGCTAGAACGAAGAATTCTGCGACTGCTGCCTAGTTTGAAATCATTTCCATCATACATAGTTTGGTTCAGTGGCTCTCAGCATCCCCACTATACCAATTGTTCCAGAACCCTTGACTGCAGCTGAGTATCTAATTACCACTACTTCCAAAAACCTTAGCATATAGCAAGTGATGGTCATGTCTCAATAGCCTCTTAAAAAGCATAAAAAAGAACAGTTAAAGGAGCAACGGTGCTCACCTGTTGATTACTCTCTAAAATTTTAATTTAAACTATGATGAAAAATGCAAATAAATATGTAAATGATTACTGCAACTTAAAATAATATCATCATAACCCTCACAAGGATTCCCAGCTTGTCTGTTTCTAGGTCAAGGATTATCCAGTATTTACGTTATTTTTATTATTTGCAATAATACCACAGATCCAGATCAAGATCAGCACCCCATTATTCTAGAGGTAGATCAAACACATAGAAAGACAGACAATTCTGCTGCTGGGACTTGTAATTCAAAAAAAACAAGCAACATATGCTTGGATGGACAAATGTGTACAGACAAAATGTATACCGTTTTTATATACCTTATGGATAAACTTTGGGGGGGAAAAAAAAAAAAGAGTTTCTATAGCTAGGCCCTTCATGTCAGTTGCAGTTAATCACTGGGGGGGTACGTCTAGACTACACCTCTCTGTCGACAGAGAGATGCAGATTAGGCACGTCGAAATTGATAATGAGGCAAGGATTTAAATATCCCCGCACTTCATTAGCATAAACATGGCCCCGCTTTTTTTCAAAACGGAGCTTTTTTGAAAAAACAGCAGTCTAGATGCAGATCTTTCAAAAAATAAACCCTTTTTCAAAAGATCCTGTATTCCTCAAAAAATGAGGTTAACAGGATCTTTCGAAAAAGGGTTTATTTTTCAAAAAAAATCAGCATCTAGACTGCCGTTTTTTCCGAAAAAGCTCTGTTTCGCGGAAAATAAACGGTGGCTATGTTTATGCTAATGAAGCACAGGATATTTAAATCCCTGCCTCATTAGCAATTTCGACGTGCCTAATCTACATCTCTCTGTTGACAGAGAGGTATAGTCTAGACACCACCTAGACATACCCTGGAAGAATTTACCAAGGGATCTCTGTCATTTAAGTCTACAAATCAAGACTAGATATCCTTCTGAAAGATATGCTATAGCTCAACCAAAGTGGGCTTGATACAGGAACCATTGGATGAAATTCTGTGATCTGTCCTGTAGCATCTCAGAGACTAAATTATATATATTAGTATCATGCGCTTTCATGGGCAAAACCCACTTCTTCAGATTTGACTCCGCTCATCTGAAGAAGTGGGTTGTGCCCACAAAAGCTCATGATACTTATATATGTGTGTGTATGTATGTATGTTTTGGTTAGTCTCTAACTACGTCTACATAGCAGCACTATTTTGGGCTACCTCCAGTATCCCGAAACAGCTATTCTGCATCTTTTAGCGCACCCATTATTTTGAAATATAATGGGCTCACTATTCCAATATCCCTGTAAACCTGATTCCACAAGAATTAAGGGACATTTTGGAATAGCAGGTTATTTCACAATTTGGCACAGTGTAGACAGTGCCAAATTACAAAATAAGATATTTTTAAATGGACTCGATATAAGCTACACAATTTGAGCCACACAGACTCACCTTTGCCTACCCCATCGAGGGACAGCAAACTCTTCTCACTGTGCACTCTGGTTGCCCTTGTGGACCCCGCAGCACTTCTGCCATGGAGCCAGACATGCTGCAAAGCACTCACCAGCTCTTAGACGCCATGCTGCACCTCCTGGCACAGTTAATGCAGGCTGCCCTCATGGCTCTGCAGGACCAGGAGCAGCAGCTCACTCTGGGGCACCACCTCACCCCATTTCATGTACTCTCATGCACCACAGCCCCTTCCTTGCAGCGCCACTTCTGGCACTGGGACACCAGTTCCAACTTGTGGGACTGGATCGTCATGGAGCAATGGGATGACCAGCAGTGGCTCCAGAACTTCCGCATGCAGGAGGACACCTTCCTCGAGCTGTGCAAGTGGCTCGCCCCTGCCCTCCAGTGACAGGATACCTGCGCATACAACCCACCATGCACCTCCAGAAGTATGTTGCCATTGGAAACTCACCACACGGGACAGTTATCCACTTCAGATTTGACTCCACTCATCTGAAGAAGTGGGTTGTGCTCACAAAAGCTCGTGATACTAATGTATATAAAGATTAACAAATTATAAGCCCTGGTCTACACTAGGGAGTTATTTCTAAACAACTTCCCTTATTTCAAAACAGCAAGCAGAGTGATCACATTATGGGCAGTGTTATTTCAAAATAACTAAGTGAGCGTCTACACAGAAAGCCTGTTATTTCAAAATAATTTTGAAATAACAGGCTTCTTATTCCGAACTCTGTAACCCTCATTTCACAAGGAAGAACACCTAGTTTGAAATAGGATGTGTGTGATTCCCACACTCATCAGAACACTATAGCTCCCCTTCCCTGCAGTCTTTAAAGTTGCAGCCTCAGGGGAAAAGTCTTGTGGCACAAGGAAAGCCCTGCTAGTCCTGTGCCACACACCAGCAGCCTTCCTTGCCTTCCCCATCACCATGAGCAACCCCCATGCTCCCACTGAGCCCTCCATGGCTCCAAAGGAGCTAGCAACCAGCTCTGAGGCCCCTGCCTGGGAGTGAAAGAGGAGGGCACCATCCTGGTCTGATGTGGAGATCGTGGATCTCATTGAGATCTGGGAGAGGAGGCAAACCTCCAGGATCGCCACACCAGGTGCAGGAACACAGACATATATGGCCGCATGGCCAACAGCCTGGACTAGAAGGGCCACAGTCACACCCAGGAGCAGGTGCTAATGAAGGTGAAGGAGCTGAGACAGGCCTATACCAAGGCCAGGGAACGCAGCTTCCACTCAGGGAACCAGCCCCACCTCCTTCCTTCACCCTCCCAGGTTCTTTCCCTCCACAGTTATATTTATCCCAAATAAAACAGAGTTTCTTGTTCCAAAACTAAAAGTCTGGTTTATTGTATTTCCAAGGAAGAGTTGAGGGAGTAAGGGAGGGTGGAAGAGAGGGCAGGGAAAGAGAGGGTTGTGAGAGGAAAGGCACAGAGGTGCACTGCTGAGTCCAGCCCAGGGGTCAGTCTCACAGGTGTCCCTTTCTGAAAGTCACCTTCAAGGCCTCCCAGATGCGTGCAGGCCCTGATGGGCCTGCCCAACAGCAGCAGTGCATGGCTGCTCAAAGGCCCTGGCCAACCACTCGGCCTCTGCCCCCTGTCTTGGCATATATATCTCCCCCTTGTTCTCGCACAGGTTGTGCGCAACACAGCTTATTTTGAAATAAGGGTGCTGTGTAGATGCACCCTAGATGTACCCTACCAAGCCCATTATTTCAAAATAAGGAGCTAGTTATTTTCAAGAAATAACTCCTATAACTTATTTCGAAATAATTTCCTAGTGTAGACATGCCCTAATGTGCAACAGGACCACTCGTTTAAGGGTGTGTTTTTTTTAATTTACAGACTAACACAGCTATCCCTCTGACACACTATGGTCTGTGTAACTGTAGTCTGATCTACTGATTGTATATTCAATTGATTACTTAAGAACTCCCCACCTACACCCTGAGGTTTGGTTGGTTCCAGTCACAGAATTATTAGAATTTTTATTCAGTTGGGAACCCAGATGTTGGAACACTCACACATAAGAAACACCTTTTGAATTTGCAATAGTTTCAGTAGCACAGTTAGCAAAGATACAAACATTCCAACCTAGCAAGGTAGATCTGGAGAATATGGAATGTGCGTTTTATCTTGTGATATCTTATAATCCTAGGGTTGGTTAATTAACTATGCTAATTCTTTTAGTTTAAACTTAGAAAACCAGTAGTTTTTGAGAGTGGAGGTGCTGAGTTGTGCCCTTCCTTACCACTGTCCCCTGTCTTGAGCAGGGTTGTGGCTCTGGGAGCAGGGAATTTAGATGGGGTCAGGCGGCTAAGAATGAGACCAGAGCTGGAGATGGCAGCCAGGATCCCCAGGCAAGGAACCAGTAACAAAACCATGGGGTTCAGCCATATTCCCGGCACCCCTACTGTTCCCTTTTGGCCTTAAAAGTTTTTGAAGGTAATTATAAATTGCAGTGATTATAAATGAAGATAAAATTTAGCAGTGTCCCCCAATGAATGGGATATTGGTCACAGGAAAACCAGGATGTGTTCCTGAGTCTCCCAAGGTATATCTGTACTACAAAAAAAAGCCACAGAAGTGAGGCTCAGAGCCTGTGTCTACAGACTCGAGATGGCTCTATAGTAGTAAATATAGTAAGGAGATTCCCACTCAGGCTGGAGTTTAGGCTCCACAATCCACTCCATTTGCCAGAGACCTAGCTCTACCAGGAGCAGGAACATCTACATTACCATTTTAGCATCATAGTGAGAGCACCCAGAAGCCTGAGTCTGTAGACTGGAGCTATGAGCTTTTTTTTTATTTTTGTTTATTTATCTGCTGTGTGGATATATCACTTCTGGGTGACTCTGGGCAAGCAACTTTATCTGACTTTGCCTTGGTTGATTCATCTATGAAGAGTGTGTGTGGGAGGGGGTAAAGTTACCTCCTTTGTACAGTGCTTTGAGATCTATGGATAAAAAGCTCTGCATAAAACCGAGATATTTTTAGGTTTAGAAAACAGTCAGTATTTGAGCCATCATTGATGACTATATAATGCAAGCCAAGCAAATGCACTCTCATTTCGTTACTTTCAAAGGAGCTAAAATGTTTTTTCCAAGCCAATCGGTCGATCTTTAAGTAAAAGCTCCACTATCTATCTGTCTAGCATTTCTATTTGTCTACTTATTTATTTATTGCTTTCATGCATTATTCTATTTGGTCTCCTACATTAAAATTCTAAATATTTAACAATCATTAAAGTCAACAGAATAGCTTTGGAAACATTCTTGAAAAGGAAATTCAAGCAAAATGAGTCCTTTCCTTGATACATAATTGTTAGGGCTAAATATAAATAGTATCATTTTTCAATTTTAAAAAATTCTTGAGTAAACATTAAATTTTTTACTTGGTCTTTAATTCAAAGATTTAGTGTGCAGATCACGTTAAAAGTCAAAATAAGCATTCAAATACATATTTTCTATAGGGACTGAGTTTTCCTGCATTAACATACAGTTTAAGTAGCAAAATCATTTGGGACATCTGCATTAAAAATTGTGTTAAACACAAACATTCTCTAACTCACTAATCTAGTAAATTTTTATTTGTAAACTGAGGAGTGTGAGCAACAACAAAAAATAGTAAGAAAATGCAGCATTAGGGAAATTTGTTCTTGTTTACTCAGAATTTTATGATGTAAGAGGAGAAATGAGATTAGGTAGTGTAGTGGTTCAGTGAACTAGCCTTCTATCTCTTGCAATCGGGATAAAGTTCTACATAACCTCAGGCCAAGACTGAGAACAATCATCCTGGCTCTTTTTTTTAATCCAGATCACAAAATATTAAAATTAATACTTTTTTTTCCAAAAATAGCCTCTAAATTTGCACCTGCAAATAATTTATTCATATGAAGTCCTTAGTACTGCTTACCATGCAAATTTCCATATGCATATGGGACAGTTAGTCATCTAACTATACAGTATTTTGTGCATAAGTGCCCTCTGGAAAAAAAATTGCAGGCACAAATGTGGAGGGTACAGCAGAAACCTTTTTGAACCTCTTATCCTTTCCACTTTGTGTGCAATGTCTTGATCCATTAGAGATGTCATACTGCAAGCTAATTTGTAGGAATGCCATCGACATAATAGAGAGGCACTCATAATCTACAGTGGAGTAAAGATCATTCTATTAAGGATGAAATAAAATTATACAGACTAGAACAGGTTGCAAGCACTATTCCTTTTTCCCTTGGACTAAAAACAGTAAAGCCATAATAAAAAGCCATCACACAGCTTGCCATGATTTGCAACATCTGCCCAGAAAAGACACTCACAAGAATTACTGCACTGGTAATAGTAGTCAAGGCTGTCATTCATGTGCAAGCTACATGGATTAAATTGCCAAGTACCTGCTCACCTAAAGCCTGGTTCAGGCTAGTGCTACGGGTCCCTCACTGTCATAATCTCTACTTTCTCCCAAATTAAAAACAAATACAACTGAAAAATGGTCTGTTTAAAATGCATACTATATGTGCTACTAGGAGATCAAGTCATTCAGGCTCATATGGCAATTTAACTAGTTATTTAGGGAGTCCTTCCAAGTTAACTTTTAAATTGTATGTCTACACTATATAATATTTTGGTCTTTATTTTCAGACAGTTTCTTTGCTTAAAATATCCACCCTTGTATCTTTGTGATGTCATAGCATTCTAACTATGCTTTTCACCAGGGATTCACAGTGTGGCAGAATAAGCAAATTTAAAATCTGGCATATATATATATGGGGAAGGCAGATGAGCTAAGTTTGGAATAGCCAACTGAATGTGAGGTTTGTCTATACTCATGCTATGCCCTTTTATAGAAAGAAAGTGTGTTTAGTTGGTAGGAAACTACACAGGGAATTAGGAAACTGTGGTTTTATTTCTGTCCCTTGCACTAACATAGGGTACGTCTAGATTACATGCCTCTGCCGACAGAGGCACGTAAAATAGGCTACCCGACATAGTCAATGAAGGGGGGATTTAAATATCCCCAGCTTCATTAAAATAAAAATGGCCGCTGCACTGTGCCGGCTCAGCTGATCGTCGGCACAGCGCACGAGTCAAGACGCAGATTGGTCAACAAGGGAAACCTTTGTCGACCGTTCCATTATGCCTCGTGAAACGATGTTTACAGGAGCAGTTGACAAAGGCTTCCCTTGTCGACCGATCTGCGTCTTGACTCGTGCGCTGTGCCGACGATCAGCTGAGCCGGCACAGCGGGTTGGCCATTTTTATTTTAATGAAGCCAGGGATATTTAAATCCCCGCTTCATTGACTATGTCGGGTAGCCTATTTTACGTGCCTCTGTCGGCAGAGGCATGTAATCTAGACGTACCCATAGTGTGAAACTTAGTCAAGGCTTTTCAGCTCACTCTGCCTCATTTTCCCCATTTTAATTGGCATAATAACTAACTTCTTGTGTCAAGTGTTTTGATACCTAGATCTTAAAAGCAAGAAATAGAAGGTATATATGCTTGGAATGATTCTATTTTTATTGGTCAATGTCAGTAGATGTTTTTGTCACATGCAAGCAGCTGAAACAATATTTCAACAGATAATAAAGAAAGTTTACAAACAGGCAAATTTAACCAATCCTCCTTGAGAATTTGAGTTTGTTTTAAGGCTATTCATTTTGTGAATTTTAATAAGGAAATGTTGATAGTTTGTGTTTTAATGGATATAAAGCTTTAACTTTTTTAATCTCAACCTCTATTTTCAATAAATGGTTGGATACCGCCTGTTATCGCCTCTTGGCTTCAGAGGCAGTACCATCAGGAAGAGTTCTCAATACCTCTTGCCTCTATATAACCTGAGCCAGTTCAGCTTCCCATCATCCTGTAAACCTCATTTCTGGAGGAATAAGAGATCTTGCACAAAACAGGGTTTTTCCGACAAATGGCCCCGTCTACACGCAAAAACCTGTTCCGCAAAAAGGATCAGAAGAGAATACACAAATGAGAGCACGCGATTTGCAAATGAGTGCTCCATTTGCATTTCCTCTTCTGAAACTGCCGCAGCGTAGACGTAGCCCCAGATTCATCATATCTCCAGGAAATCTGCCACCAGAGCTCTAGACAGAGCTCTGAGCTAGCCTCCCCTTACGGAACCCTACCTAGAGGGCTGCGGGGGTGATGCCATGGCTGCTACTTACAGCATACAGAAAAGATTCATGCCAACACAGGCAGGAGCAGCCCGAGACTAGCTGCCAGCAACTGGTACCCTACGCAAACCATGCAATCGGCGCCCCCACCTTCAAACCCCTCAACGATATTGCACCACCATTTGGTGCCCCATTTAACTTAGCGCCCTAGGCGACCGCCTAGTTTGCCTATATGGACGGGCCGCCCCTGAACACAGCTAAGATAGTCACCAATAATATATACATTATAACATATACTGAGGTCATGCAAGATATAAGCTCTGTGACATTATTAAATTCTAATCAGGGGATAACTGGTATAAAGTTAAAACAAACTTTTTCATTTTACATTATTGCATGATCATAAGTTCTCCATGGAGTAAAGAGAGAAGCATACTCTAACGAATAAGCATAGTTTTCAGTTTGGTAATTATAAGGGTATATACCACATGTGCATTTGCATTTAATTATATTAACATTGGTGCTGGCTTTATAGTAGGTTTTTAATGTTTGTTTTTTGTTGGTGTGGGCTGTATTGAAAATTAGTCCATTTGAGACACAAACCCTCATAAAGAATCTGTTTGGGAAATAACATTGTAGTTCTAAAGAGGGATGGGTAAATCTCAGCAGGATTAGGATTTGGGTTCTAATTTGCAAACAGGGCTTGTGTTTGGATTTGGATTTGACTCCAATTTCACTTTATGGATTTACGTAAAGCTTTTATTAATCATTCATCCTAAATGGTAGTCTGTGTGATGGAATCTTAGGCATGTTTTTATTTAATAAAACAAAACAAATGCAAATCCTGAGTCTGATTTCAGTCTCTGCTGCTGGTATCTTTAATTTAGAAAAGAGGGTGAATACAACCATTTAGTGCACTTTGTACATCAGTGGAGAAGTCACAACTCGACTGCTGAGATTCACTCAGAACTGAAATTTGGCAAACAACTGCCCCCAGATCCAGAGTGAATATTTTGATCATTTACTGTATTTCAAATATTTTTAACTTGCCTTCAAAAAAAGGAAGTTTTTAGTTTAAATCTGCAGGGCCAATATAACATAGGCTTGTAGCGGAGAGATCAAACTGGTGGGGTCTTTTATAGAACAGCAATAAATAGAGCAATTTTTCTAATTTATGCCTAGAATTTAGCTCTGCCTCATTTCTACATTGATTATAATTCAGCAGAAACCCTTACATTGTAAGCAGTATAATTAAAACAATATTACATGTATGTCCATGCCCCAGTTAATTTCAATGTGCCATTATTGCATTCTGGTTACACCTTGCATTTCTAAGTGTTCTTCAACTGGTATGTAGTCATACTTTGCACAATGGAGCAGTTTCCACATGGGAGAAATCCCTTTTTATTCATTTCATACTCTTCCTTTCTCCATCCCAAACTCTCTACCCAAGCTCCAGCTGCATACAAGTTCTCTGCTTGAAGCATGTAAGCAAGAGGGGAAAAGAATGTCTACCAAGCATTTAGCTAGCAATAGCGGGAGACTGAATAGGATGAACCCCTTCCCGTCCCCTGTTCCTTTGAAGGAAGACACGTGTTCCAGAGATGGATGATAATCTTGAAAGGAATGTGCCCCTAAAAATATTGATCAGGTTTGGAGCTAGAGCTTTCAAATGTGCAATTATAATTCCTGCATAGTTGGGTAAGTTGACAGATAGGTTGGCTAAATCAACATAAATCTTTGAAAAAGTAGTTGAGCAGGTGGGACATGCCATTATTGAAGCAATGTTACCACAATCTATTGACAGCAACATGCCTCAGAAGCTCCGTCATATTTCAAATGCTCAGCGCTTTCTCTGGTTGAAATAGGAGTTACAATGATCAAAGCAATTCTTATAAGAATGCTCCAGTACTAGATGACTGAACAGCTGCAGAAAACCCTGTGTTTGCCTTGATTTTTTTTCTCTCTTCTACCTACTGTCACATCTTTATTCCTGCTGGTCTCCTCTGACAAGGGCCAAATTCTGTCCTCAGGCCTGTGCCGTCTATTTCCTGTTTTTGAGCCTCTAAGTCAGCACCCTTCCACTTATTTTCATCTATATCAGTTCTGCCCCCATTTTGCCAGTTACCCATTTATCCCAACATCTAAGGGCTTGATCCAAATTCTGCTGAAGTCCATGGGAGACTGCTTTCCTTGAAAGTAACTGACATTGATTGTTCAGCGATCTTGCATTTATCTTTAGAAAACATGATTGGTATTTGAAAACAAAAAGAGTTTCTGCTTGGAAATGTTATTTGTTTAGGGGGAAATGCACTGTCCAGAGTAACCTGTATGGTACTACACATGCGCCACAAACGCACACTAATAGAAGTTGGATTTTTAACAACAAGCATTCTGACCCATAATAGGAAAATGTCATAGTTCTTTCTAAGCAACATTCTTTCCTGAATCAATATAGACTCAAGTATAATTTACACAAGCTGTGATAACTTTGAAGGTTTGCATTTACCTGTCAGGCTATGTAGATCCTTATCCCGTAGGTGACTGACTAGTTTTGTGTCCTTTTTAAGCCTCGTCACCTTTACACCTAAAATGTTTGCACATGTGGTTTGTTGCACAGGGAACAATCTCATAACCCTTAGGCATGCAAAATCTACCAAACTCAAGACCATAGAATCTCATCAATGCCTATTGACAATTTCCTATACAATACCTGTAAAAGTAGTTTTGGTTTATTTCCTTACCACTCTGAGTAGATTATACTGCTCCATTAATTTTTTTTCACAGCTTCATCTTTGAAAGATCCAATCTTGATCCTCTCTTCACCTTAACTTTTTTAATAACACAGTCAGAGAGAGAACACATCTAAATGGAAATTGCTTCTAGAGATTGTTGTAATAAATATATGCCAGGTATATCATATGGGTAGGTTTTGTTCGTTTTTCACTCAAAACAGTTGGTGCTTGAGATGTGGAGAATTGGAACCTATTCCATATCTTGTATTTCTGAAATTGTTAAGGAAGGTGACATTTTTAAATGAACATATTTTTACTGAACTCCTGATTAAATATACGCTCCAAAAATCAAAACTCATTTACCTTCAATAATATTGACTGCACATTAACAACAAATAATCAACATTATCTAAAAAATAATCAATATTCAATGAAACTATGAGTTTCAAGAAAGAATTTTTACCAGCATTTACTTGATATTTCCCTTAGAGTACATCTACACAGCAACATTATTTCAAAATAACTAGTGTTATTTTGAAATAACGTAGTCCACATCTCCACAACAGGCAGTTACTTTGAAATAATGTAGAAATACTGTCAAGCTGGAGGACTTCTTACTCGGACTCCTATAACCCTCATTGTATGAGGAGTAAGGGAAGTCGGAGGAAGAGCGCTCTATTTCAAAATAAGTGCTGTGTAGACACTCCCAATTTCAATTTCAAAATAAGCTATGCCATTGATGTAGCTCAAGTTGCGTAGCTTATTTTGAGTTAAGCCCTGCTGTGTAGATGCATTCATATATAAGCATGTATTTTTAAGATGAATATTTTCTAGGATTGCATAATGATCTTTAGGATTGTGGGGTTTCAGCAAAATATTTTAATCAAATACAATTTACATTAGGATCGCCCTTAACTATTACAGGTAAATAAATACTAGGCTGGTCCTTCTGTATTTAAAGCTAGCATGATCTTTATTGTCCTGGAAGGACATGTTTAATACATAATAAGGGCAAAAGTAAGATTTAAAAATTAACGCCATGGACTCATGTCTACTCTTACCAGGTTAATTCCCTTGAAGAAAAAAAAACTGGTATAAAAATAGAGTGAGTGTAAAACCAGACCCATTGGTTTTATTTGGACAAACTCCAAGAGCCTCATCAAGATCTACCAGAAGGGATCTTTTGGGAAGCAACGGCAAGGCTGAAGATTAAATTAGATTTCCCTTGCTGAATTTAACCTTTGTAGAAAATTAAACATGTATGCAAGTGGATCCTCAGAATAAAACTTGGGGGTTTATGGCCCCTCTGGTAGTTTATGTCAATTGGAAATCCTCATGAAGACTTAGCAAAGTGCATGAGCCCTAATTTAAAAAACAAAAAAAACCAAAAAAACACAACATTAAAAGTAGCAAAAAATATTCACCTCAAAACCATCAGTATTCCTGAGGACAGAAGTTGTGAAACCCTTAATTGAGCAGAACTCCCACGGAGAACAACGGGAGTTTTGTTCAGTTAAGGACTGAAGAATGTGGCTTTGAATACATAGTACTTTAAGTGCTTTATGAAGAAAAAGCTTTTACAATTATAGTCTATCGGGCCAACCTAGACAATTGTGCTATATGTCAGGATTAACTTTATATCTATGTATCTTTCTCTCCCACACATACATATTCTTTTGTTCATTTATTGTTTGTGGAAGTTATATACAGTGATAAGTAGAGCTGTGAAAATAACTGATATTTTGGTTCTCTGGCTGAACTGAAATTTAAAAAAAAAAAATTATTTCCGATAGACCAGAAGCAAATTTTATTTATATATGTATATGTGATGAACTTTTCTGTGACCCAAAATAAAACATTTTAATTTTTGACCTTTTATTTAAAAGTGAAATAAGATTTAAAATAAAAAGTTGCAAATTTAAAAATCTAAATGTCTCTTTTCAAAAAGACATTTCAATTTTTCATATTTTTATTTATTAATTTGGCAAAGTTGGCATGAATTGAGATGATTTAGTAAACCCAATCTGTATTTTTTCAGTTGCATGGAATCCTCTATTTGCTAAAATATTTTTTATGACCAAATTCTGCATTTGGACTTGCACAGGGTGTTTCAAAATATAGGACAGTTCATTAGTACAAGATTTTCTCCTTGTCTGATTTCCTTGCTCAGTCTGCCTCTCTGCATTTCTTCTGTAGTTTCTTACTCTCTAATTCTTGAAGCAACTCTGCAGCTCAGACTTAATTGTTCCTAGTTTACTATATTTTCCACTGACTTATCTGAAAGGAAATAAAAACATTCCAAGAGCAAAGATTCCCATTTTATTTTCAGACATACTTTACGAGTAGCTCCATTCACTGACTGGAGTGAATCCAATCAGATTAAAAACCTAAACTACACCTGTGATGTTCAGTTTGCACTTGTTCTTTAATTTTATCTACTAAATTAGAAAATGTTGGGATCAAAATAAGACAGATTAACTTGCCACTTGTTTAAAAGCTGGTTATTTATGGTAAAAGAGGAGAAAGCAATCATTTTAAAGCAGGTCTGGCAAACTGTCCCTTTTCTTTTTGGAATATTTGCTCCTATATCAAACCATTCTATTTCATATGACAAAAACAAAATGCCTCTTTTGTATTGCATATGTTAAAAAAACTTAACTAACGAAAAATACAGTCAGAGGAAGGGAAAGAGACACTAGGTTATTTTGCTTCATTGGTTTTAGAACAAAAATGAAAATTTCCATATTGTGTGTTTTTAATTATTATTCTATTAGTCTTTCCTATTTTAATGAGATTCCTCTATTTCTTGTTCTAATCACATTGTGGTATTATCTCAGTACATGAGCTTTCTGCTTTTAATACCAATAAAAACAGTTTAAGAAAGATAGAAGCATATATGTGTGTATACATATTATAACATACTTGCATATACATGCAAATATATATGTAAAAAGTGATCGAGTAAATATTTTATTTTGCTTTATATAGTGTAGAATATGTCTAGATGAGTGCAGATGGATTGAACAATAAAATGAACATGACAAAATGGGTTTTAAGTCAGGAAACAGAACAGTAAAGCAATTTCCTGAGTTATTTAAATGCTTTCATTGGAGAAATGTCATTACATACTTGAGTTACACTGGAATATAATTATATAAACACCACAACTAACAATGTTTTACCAAGAAAAACAGAAGTTAATAGAGGGAAAATATTTCCTGCCATATTTCTTCATTTTAGGACCAGGTTTTCAGTGTTCATATTTAAGGAATAAATTACAAGAAAGGTTCTAAATTTCTTGTAATAGATTATGGCTCTAGTCCTTAGGCACATGATTAACTTTACACACAATTAGCTCCAAATATACAGTTTTCCCACAGGTTTAGGACTTGACCCCATAGTCTTCACTCATGGCAAATGTCCATGACTTCCCAAAGATAATTTCAATGGAATTTTGTCTGAAAAAATTTTGTAGGCTTGAATACCTAATAATAAGGTCTGTCATTTTTATTATTCTAGAAAATGGAAGCATATAAAAGGCTAGTTATCAGCAACTACCTGGAACTCCTTTCTTGATCCAAGTATAGAGTGAAAGGAATTCATTTCTCATTACATACATTTCTTGTCTTCTGTAAATTACATGATAACAAGTAACCACAAATATCACCAGGTAAAGAGTTTCTAACTGAGGCTGAGGAATGGAGCACAGAGAGAGGAGATTAGACTAAAATACTGTCTGAAAATTAAATGATGGAGTGGTTCTGAAAGTTTTCAATTGCTTTTTAAGAAATTTTGAACTGTAGTAGATTTTAAAAAAATCAAAGTGCTCTGAAAATGACGCCGTAAAACTAGCACTGTGAGATTCAACATTTAGCATTCAATAATTCACTTGTGGTATGTTCGGTTGCTATTTACCCTTATTTACTCTCATCCAATTAATTGCTTTCAAAGAAATTACAGAGAAGTAACCCAGGGCTGAATCTGGTCCTTTCCAGACCTGAACTTTTAATCTGACATCTGAAAATCAGACCAGGTTCTATCCAGGTCCCCTATCATCACCATCAGAATTTGACATGTGTGTGTGGGGGGCGGGGGGTAAATCACTCATGGAACTTAAATCCCCATCCTTCTCTGTGAGAAGGAATCAAAGCTGAGTGACCTTAAACAATGCATTTCCCTATGAATTCTCTGATATGGGATGGGGATGATCATAGAATCATAGAATACTAGGACTGGAAGGGACCTCGAGAGGTCATCGAGTCCAGTCCCCTGCCCTCATGGCAGGATCAAATACTGTCTAGACCATCCCTGATAGACATTTATCTAACCTACTCTTAAATATCTCCAGAGATGGGGATTCCACAACCTCCTGGGCAATTTATTCCAGTGTTTTGACTACCTGACAGTTAGGAACTTTTTCCTAATGTCCAACCTAAACCTCCCTTGATGCAGCTTAAGCCCATTGCTTCTTGTTCTATCCTCAGAGGCCAAGATGAACAAGTTTTCTCCCTCCTCCTTATGACACCCTTTTAGATATCTGAAAACTGCTATCATGTCCCCCCTCAATCTTCTCTTTTCTAAACTAAACAAACCCAATTCCTTCAGCCTTCCCTCATAGGTCATGTTCTCTAGACCTTTAATCATTCTCGTTGCTCTTCTCTGGACCCTCTCCAATTTCTCCACATCTTTCTTGAAATGCGGTGCCCAGAACTGGACACAATACTCCAATTGAGGCCTAACCAGCGCAGAGTAGAGCAGAAGAATGACTTCTCGTGTCTTGCTCACAACACACCTGTTAATACATCCCAGAATCACGTTTGCTTTCTTTGCAACAGCATCACACTGCTGACTCATATTTAACTTGTGGTCCACTATAACCTCTAGATTCCTTTCTGCCATTACTCCTTCCCAGACTGTCGCTTCCCATTCTGTATGTGAAACTGATTGTTCCTTCCTAAGTGGAGCACTTTGCATTTGTCTTTATTAAACTTCATCCTATTTATCTGAGACCATTTCTCCAATTTGTCCTGGTCATTTTGAATTATGACCCTATCCTTCAGATTAGTCGCAACCTCTCCCAGCTTGGTATCATCTGCAAACTTAATAAGCGTACTTTCTATACCAATATCTAAATAGTTGATGAAGATATTGAACAGAGCCGGTCCCAAAACAGACCCCTGCGGAACCCCACTTGTTATGCCTTTCCAGCAGGAATGTGAACCATTAATAACTACTCTCTGAGTACGGTTATCCAGCCAGTTATGCACCCACCTTATAGTAGCCCCATCTAAGTTGTATTTACCTAGTTTATTGATAAGAATATCATGCGAGACCATATCAAACACCTTACTAAAGTCTAGGTATACCACATCCACTTCTCCCTTATCCACAAGACTATCCTATTAAAGAAAGCTATCAGATTGGTTTGACATGATTTGTTCTTTACAAATCCATGCTATTCCCTGTCACCTTGCCACCTTCCAAGTGTCTACAGATGATTTCCTTAATTACTTGCTCCATTATCTTCCCTGGCACAGAAGTTAAACTAACTGGTCTGTAGTTTCCTGGGTTGTTCTTATTTCCCTTTTTATGGATGGACACTATATTTGCCCTTTTCCAGTCCTCTGGAATCTCTCCTGTCTCCCATGATTTTCCAAAGATGATAGCTAGAGGCTCAGATACTTCCTCTATCAGCTCCTTGAGTATTATAGGATGCATATCAGGCCCTGATGACTTGCAGGCATCTAACTTTTCTAGGTGATTTTTAACTTGTTCTTTTTTTATTTTACCTTCTAAAATTACCCCCTTTCCACTAGCATTCACTATGTTAGGCATTCCTTCAGACTTCTCGGTAAAGACAGAAACAAAGAAGTCATTAAGCATCTCTGCCATTTCCAAGTTTCCTGTTACTGTTTCTCCCTCCTCACTGACCAGTGGGCCTACCCTCTCCTTGGTCTTCCTCTTGCTTCTAATGTATTTATAAAAAGTCTTCTTGTTTCCCTTTATTCCCGTAGCTAGTTTGAGCTCATTCTGTGCTTTTGCCTTTCTAATCTTGCCCCTGCATTCCTGTGCTGTTTGCTTATATTCATCCTTTGTAATTTGTCCTACTTTCCATTTTTTATATGACTCCTTTTTTATTTTTACATCATGCAAGATCTCGTGGTTAAGCCAAGGCGGTCTTTTGCCATATTTTCTATCTTTCCGACACATCGGAATAGCTTGCTTTTGGGCCCTTAACAATGTCCCTTTGAAAAACTGCCAACTCTCCTCAGTTGTTTTTCCTCTCAGTCTCGATTCCCATGGGACCTTACCTATCAGCTCTCTGAGATTACCAAAATCCGCCTTCCTGAAATCCATTGTCTCTATTTTGCTGTTCTCCCTTCTACCCTTCCTTAGAATTGTGAACTCTATGATTTCATGATCCCTTTCACCCAAGCTGCCTTCCACTTTCAAATTCTCAACCAGTTCCTCCCTATCTGTTAGGATCAAATCTAGAACAGCTTTCTCCCTGGTAGCTTTTTCAACCTTCTGAAATAAAAAGTTGTCTCCAATGCAGTCCAAGAACTTATTGTATAGTCTGTGCCCCGCAGTGTTATTTTCCCAACATATATCCGGATAGTTGAAGTCCCCCATCACCACCAAATCTTGGGCTTTGGACGATTTTGTTAGTTGTTTAAAAAAAGCCTCATCCACTTCTTCCACCTGGGTAGGTGGCCTGTAGTAGACTCCGCTAGCAGGACATCACCTTGGTTTTTAATCCCTTTTAGCCTAACCCAGAGACTCTCAACATTTCTGTCTCCTACGCCCACCTCCACCTCACTCCAAGTGTGTTCATTTTTAATATATAAGGCAACACCTCCTCCCTTTTTTCCCTGTCTATCCTTCCTGAGCAAGCTGTACCCTTCTATACAAACATTCCAATCATGTGTATTATCCCATCAAGTTTCTGTGATGCCAACAATGTCATAATTGTACTTATTTATTAGCACTTCCAGTTCTTCCTGCTTATTTCCCATACTTCTTGCATTTGTATATAGGCATCTAAGATCCTGATTTGACCTTGCCTCCCAGTTTTGCCCTGAACTTCCTTTCTCTCTGCCATTGTAGCCCATGCTCCCTCCCATTTCCGACCCATCTCCCAGGTCTCCATGTTCTCCACTTACCTGTGGGCTTTGCTCACCTGTCCCCGTCGAACCTAGTTTAAAGCCCTCCTCACTAGGTTAGCCATTCTGTGTCCAAATAGGGTCTTCCCCCTCCTCGAAAGGTGGACGCCATCCCTGCTTAGCAGTCCTTCCTGGAATAGCACCCCATGGTCGAGGAAGCCAAAGCCCTCCTGGCGACACCATGATGAGAGTTTTATCCCCAGGAAATTATATTCTACCACCAGAGTGTAGATTTTAACTTTAAAAAGAGTTTTGTGCATTTTGATTTTTGGCCATAAGTTTATGGCAGTTCTTTTATTCCAACCATTCTGCCAATCTCTAATATTTGTGAATGCCAGCAAGTCAACAGCAACAGTGCTGTATTCCCAGCGTGCAGTAGTTGGCAAAATAACCTCACATCACTTGAATAATCCTTATTGTGAAACACTTCGATATAGTAGAATTTCAGAGAGTTTTCAACATGATTTATTCAGCAGCCCTGATTCAGCAACTCTTCCTCTCAGATATTTCCACATTTCCCAATCCCCACAATGTCTATGCTGGGTTTGTATTCTGAAACTGTGGATATACTCCCAATTTCCCCTCTCGGCTGTCTCCTAGCAGCTCTTGAAAAACCCTTGTGAATTCTGCCAAGAAAACTCTGATTCCACCAAAGCTTCATTGGATGGTCAATGGAAATTGGAAGATAGTCACTGAACAAATTTGCCTACTAAGGTATGTCTACACTGCGGCGCTATTTCAGGATACTTCCGGTATCCTGAAATAGCTATTCCATGTCTTTGAAACAAGCCCATTATTTCAAAATAAAACAGGCTCGCTATTCTGATGTCCCTGTAAACCTCATTCCATGAGGATTAAGGGCCATTTCGGAATAGCTCTCTATTTTGAAGTTTGGTGCTGTGTAGACAACGCCAAACTTAAAAGAAGCGATTTCTAAATTAACTCAAAATAAGCCACACAATTTGCGTAGTTCAAATTGGATAGCTTGTTTTGATATAAGGATGCAATGTAGACACACCCAAAGATAGATAAGTGGAGCAGATCCACATCACCTTACACATTCCCCAGAGCACCACTGTTTTCAGATGGTCATGACAGGATTGATTGGGTTACCTAGAGCATTATGGGATGAATTCATGCACCACTCCTCCTTTACTTCCTGCTTTAGTCAGTGGGAAGCCTTCCCCTCTTTCCCCGATGCAGTAAAATAGAGCAGCAAGTTCCAAGTCTGCAGCCCCGTGAGGAGACTCATCTTTGTTGTTCTGAGCAGTCCCTTTACAAAAACTACTAACAGTATAACAGGCTGAGCGAGACTAACAAGGAAGGATGCGGTTGTGATTAAGGTACTGGAGTGGGCCTTCGTACACTTGAGCTTTACTCCTAGCTCCGCTAGAGATGCATGCACTGGGCAAGTCACTTATGCCTTTATTGTCAGAAGTGATGAGCATCTACAGTTCCCACTGTCTCGAACTAGAATTGTAGCTGCTCATTAACTCTGCAAATCAGACCTTACATCTTTTGCCTCCGTTCCCCGTGTTGGTTTCCTGGTTCAAAATATATTACCCTATTGTGGGAATAACATAGAAGCCTAAATAAAGAGGACTTTTGTGCCTTCTTATAACTATTATCGTTATATGAAAAGACAAATGTTATAGTCCATGAAACAGTATGTTTTCTTCATTTGCAAATAAACAGTACTGATACTATCACCCAACATCATATAGCATATTAAAGTTAATGCAAAAGTAAGATACAGATAGTTACTTTGGACAGTTGTAATATGAATAACATGGGTATCAACACCCAGAAGAATTGACAGCTGTAATGAAATGATATACTTTAACACACTTATGAAGGGGTGGGGTTGTTGGGGTTTTTTTTGTATTTTAAGGCATCAGCAACAAATTAAGGATTTTTATTATTTCTCAAATTAGCATAAAATTGCTGACCAGCAAAAAAAAAAAAAAAAAAAAAAGAAAAGCACAATTTAACATACATAAATAAATGAGATGGAATATGTACCCTATTGTATGAATTATTCATCATGTGGAATATTTTTCCTCATACCTCAGAATTGTTTCCCAACCTAATAATACCAGTCCCTTATATTCATCATTATACCTTAGCACTATTTCTGTCACAGCACTGGTGCTCATATTGCCTCCAAGCTCCATGTATTTATTTGGAGTACTAAAAGTTAATGAGGACATGCAATTTATGAAATGAGATCACCTAGACCCAAAAGAAAGATCAATTTATTGATGTTCTATTTTGGGGGGGAAAGAGGATGGGTGTTATAAGAGAAAGGCACATGTTCATTTTGTTTAAGGTGATTGGTTTTAAAAATAAAAAAAATAATGTGGGTTTTTATTACTGCTGTAGTAATTAAAATGCTACTAATCTAGCTCCACCTCTTCAGGTGCTTTATTTCTCCTCACAGAAAGATGAAACATATTGACATAAAAAGAAACAGAAAGACAGTCACGTTAGGCTACTATAATCCCCTAGGACAGGGAGAATCTCTGTCAAAGATAAATAAATCAAATGCAGGTAAAAGGGGAGAAGAAAAGTATAATAAGGTTAGGGGAAAAAATTAGGCCATAATATTATCCTGTCTCAAGCAATAGAATATACTCTTACAACATGGATTTTTAGATAGATATCTGTATAAACACAGTGGTTGCTTATAATGCATGTGATTAGTTCCCAGTATCAAAGTCGTCATGTGAATGCAACAGGGAGCAGAGTGATCCAAATTTACTGACATGCCTATGTTATGAAAAGAATGTATTCTCTCTGTATGAGCTAAGGATGTAGCCAATACTGTACAACACACATCTAGACAGCCTCTGCTTGGGTGAATTTGCAAAACAGGCCCCCTCAGCTGAAATCTCCTTGATGTACCCTTATAGCCACTCAGAAACCTGCTGCACTCAGTGGTGCCCGACAAGGGAGTCAATGGCAGGATTAGGACCTAAGTCAGACACAAAGCAACATGCACGTACAGGGAAGGAACTGGCCTGGATATTTTATTTTATTTATACCTTGTTCTGTTGAAGTCTCACAGAAGGGAGCTGTTAGCCATTTTTGAAGGAGAGAGTGAGGACTTGATATACTGGAAATGGGAGGGGATGCCAAGTATAACAGGCAGGATTGGGAGAAGGAACAGTGAGGGGAGTGGAAGAACTAAACAAATTACTGTTGAGGCTGAATGTTGGAGGGAGACATGGATTTGAAAAAAAATGCAGCAATTTCCCTTCCTGAACATTTTCTTAATATTACCGGGTTTGTCATAAGCCCATAGTGACTTGGCTTAGAAGCTGCTGGCTTCTTTCTGTGTATTGGTGTTGATGAGGGTGGCTGCCTTTGGCTAAGTCTGGTGGAACATAGTAACAGTTGTTTAATTATTAAAAAGGTTTATGAATACATGTTGCTTTCCCACCTTCCAGAGGACCTTGAATAAGTCTTCTGCAAAATCTGCCTGGGTTCCATTCTCGCTTGCAGTGTCCCAGAAGTTCTAATGACCACAAGGGGGAAACATCCAGAAGAGCACGTACAGTGAAGAGCAGAGCCATCTGAGGGTGAAGCAAGAGGGAGAAAAAGGGGACAGGAAGCTGGGGAGATGGTTTGAAGGGAAATGAGTTTCATTCTTGCACAGCTTACAAGGGCTAAAAGGGATTGTGTCACTAATCAATATACAATTGGTTCACAAAAGGAAATTCACAATCACAGTCCTTTGTTACGTTGAGTTAAGATTATAAATCTCTCTCACATATGAAGCTGAAAGTCCCCCGATCCTGTTCTGTACACACACATTCACCCATCCCCCATTTCCCAGGCATCATCTCAGTTTGTTTATTTGCTCAGACTTGCACATTAGAATGTAATCTCTCTCCATTTCTTCCCTAGAGAGGGCAAGCTCAAGGCTAATGCTGCCCTGCATTTCAGATAAAACAAATGCACCCACACTGGATGAGTCAGAAAAATTAGATGGATTTTTTTGGGGGGAGGGGTAAAATAGTCCAAACAGTTTTCCCCCCCTTCTCTCTTTCTGTTTTCCTGAAACCCAGAAAATATTGTGGGAAAGCCAATAAAATGAAGCAGATAGAGAAGAGCGGAAAGAGAAACTTCTCTTTTCTTCACTCATTGTAATTTTTGTTGATTGAATGCATCTAATTACATTTTCAGTTAAAAAAAAATCAGCCTCACTATCTGGGGCATAACAATGCGATGGCAGGGACAGATTAGTACAGAACTCTATTTTATGGTGTGGGCCCAAAGGGAGAAACCTCTTTGCAAACTCTCACTTCCTCCTAGTCACATTCAGAACCTGCAAAGAGGCAGCACTTGGGGTAACAAATTGCCCATTCACTGTGCTATAGGGCACAACATGCATGTAAAAGGTAAGCCAGGCACTACATGCTGATCATCTCTGTGACAGAAAGTAAGGCAGTCTCACTGGATCAGACAATACAGAGCCACAGCAGAAGACTATGCCACTTCTACATCAGCCATGGTAAATTGCAGCAGCATTACCCATGCCTCTTTCTGGAGCTTTTGGCTGCACAGGAGAATCCTCTCCTGCCACGGTGCCCATGCAGGGCAAGTGGCAGCCAGGACTGCTGGTCTGAATCCTTTCAACTTTATATTTAAAGAAGATGGTAAAATAGGTGCGTCTGTTTAAGCCCCTTTCAACCATTCCTGATGCTAAACATCAAAACTATATTTTAACTTTGTGAATGCAGGTCACTCTTTGATGCTCATGCATGAGCATCAAACATGCAGTTTTGTACTAGATATGTCAGCAGCAACTGCAGTTCTCATGCACACAGCCTCTGTACAACACCATCACTGGAATGAAACACTCAGCATCTTAAAATGAGACTCAGGGGAGTAGCCATGTTAGTCTGTAAGGGCGCATCTGGACAGCAGGGCTTAACTCGAAATAAGCTACACAAATTGAGCTACATCAATTGCACAGTTTATATCAAAATAGCTTATTTCAAAATTGGGAGTGTCTATACAGCACTTATTTTGAAATAGAGCACCCTTCCTCCGACTTCCCTTATTCCTCGTACAGTGAAAGTTACAGAAGTCGGAGTAAGAAGTCCTCAGGTTTGACAGTATTTCGAAATAACTGCCTGCTGTGTAGATGCGGACTAAGTTATTTCAAAATAATGTTGCTGTGTAGACACACTCTAGGGTGTGAGTACATGTTTGGAGGTTTTCAAGTGTTTTTTAGATGCTTAGAGGTATATTTGGCCAGGACTTAAAAAGGTACCGAAGCACTTGACTAAATTAACTTCAATGGGATTGGTGGCATGTTATAAATTAGGCATATGTTTACAGTTTAAGAACCATGCTGAATGAAGGTTTCAGTTAGAATAGGGGTGGGCAAGAAAAACAAGGAGGAGACACTGAGGGGAGATGAAAGTCAAAAAGGAAAGAGAGACCAGGGAGGGCCTGGGAAAGAAAATGATGGAGAGTTGGGGAAATGAGGGAGAGACGGGTGTGATAGATAAAAGGAAAAAGCAAAAGCAAGGGAGTCAGAGTAAGTTAAAATTCATTATTAAAAGAATGATGTCAAACTAAGCTAAAGTAAAATAATATTTAACTTTACATGTAAATCATAGGTTTGGAGTGGTCCACAAAATTCAGCCATCTATCACCTTCTCACGGAGTATACATAACAGACACAAACCGATCTCGTAACTTAAAGGGTACTTATTGAGGTTAGAAGTGTATTGCCCTGGCTACTTGTGCCAAACAGTCCAGCCCTAACATGGAGGGAGGATCACCAGAGGTGACGGGATCCTGGAGAATCCTTCTATAGGGCAGAGGGAAGAGAATTGTTCTGTCTGATAGTGGTCTAGGCTGGGAGCAAACCCAAATGCTCTGATGGGCTTATACCTCTGCTACATCTCTACTCCTTCTAGCTGCCCAGCTCCTGCCCACCTAGCAGTTCTGTATTTACATTTCTCTGAGCCCAGCCACTACATGTGCATACTTGCCCTTTATCCTGAATCCATCCCTGAGCTGGGAACTGGTGGAGAGAAGGGACTAGAAGGAAGGGAAATGTCTGCATTTAAACTACCATTTTACCTATTCCCACCTCTTTCCTTTCCCAGCTTAGCTGCAGCAGTTTGCGGCTCAACCACAACCAACAGCTCTTCCTTTCCACTGAAAAAAATGAAATCAGGAACCTACTTTACTGTGCTCAGGACAAGTTGAAGAATGACTGAATACTGAGCTACATGGCTGCTCAAAAGGCAGCTACACTCGGGGGGACAGGAGAAGGAGGTGACTTCCAAAAGTCAGGGTCATTAAAAAAAAAGGTAATAAATAGTTTCAAATGGTGTTTGTAATTGCCTGGAGATGCTTTGGACTTTCCTAATGGTGTATTGGAAGCAGCTTTAATGTGTCTAATTGCATAAAATAGCAAACAACCTGAACATGAAGGAAGAATTGTAGGAAGTGAGGGACAACAGTTATAAGGAATTGTTTGACCACTGCAGAATTTTGCTCCCAACTTGTTACCTGTGCTAAAGGCTATTTTAGTAGCCAGGCAGATTAACAATTGTTGGCAAATGCTAGATCATCACCATATTTTACATGGCTTTATTTTCTTAACAATAGGACCAAAGCAAGAAACTCCACAAGAAGCATACTAGAAAACATGAGGCTACCTCAATACAGGTTGGACCTCCCTAGTCCGGCACCCTTGGGATCTGACAGACCCAGACAAGGAAGTTTTCTAGACCAGTGGAGGTCTGGGAAGGAAGGTGCCAGCTGAGCTCCTCACCCAGCCTTCCAGTCCCACAAGCTGTGACAGCCCTGCTAGAACTTCCAGAGGCCCCAGCGCCCTGCTGGCCTTGCTGCAGCTCTGCCAACCTGCCAGAGCTCCCGGCAGCCCCACCGACTCCACTGCCCCATGAGGTCTCACTTCCTCTACCCGACTCTCTCCACTAGCTGCAGCCCTGGTGCTCCATAGGCTCTCCTACCCTACTGGCCAGCTCCACTCCAAGCCACCAGCAATCTCCGGCTCTGAGGCTCTCTAGTCGTGCAATGTCCGGAATGTGCCAGAACACAGATGCTGCTGGACCAAAGAGTCCCAGACCACAACAGTTCAACCTGTACCTTCAAATTTGGTGACTGAGGTCTTGTCTACATGGCAGAGTTTTGTCTACAAAAGGCAGCTTTTGATGACAAAATAAAACCACCTTGAATTCATCTGGTTGCAGACATGCGCTCCTCCCCTTTCAAAGCTCCAAGAAGCTTTGACATTCCTCAGCCTGCAGATCTCCCATGGTATGTTGATACTAGGAAATTATTTCAAAATAACTTATTTAGAAATAATAACCCCCGGAATAACTCTTTCATAATAGCGTGTCCACACCATGGGGAAGCCTTGCTATTAGTCCAAGGCAGGCTCCCTTAATGTGGGCACACTACCTTGAATTAGAGCCCCAGGACGTACTGGGAAGTAACTAGGGAGTTGTTCCAAAATAATTTCCCTTATTTTGAATCCTCAGGGGGCCACATGCTACATGACCTCCTCCAACCCCAGGAAGGGCCAGGAGAACCCCCTTCTCCACCCAGATCCATCCCTCTCCCCACTCTTAGTCTGCCCTGTCCCTGCCTCTTCCCTGCCCTTCCCCCAACTGAGGCAGCCTCGGGGACTAGTGGGGCCAGTTTCAGGCCTGCCACCCTTCCCCCGCCCACACACACACACTCTCACCAGCAGTGGCAGGGTAAGTGGAACAGGGCAGCCCCGCTGTTTTGCTCTCCTGGCCATTGCTTCCTGCTGGGTTGTGAGAGGCAGTTTCACCACTTCCCCCAGAGGGGCATGACTGGGAGAGTAAAGCAGTGGATCACTTTGCTCTGCTTACCCCATCACTGCTGGTGAGTGTGCAGGGGGCAGACCCATGCTGCAGGCACCAGGCCTCTCCTCACTAGTCTCCGCCCCCCAGTCAGCTGCTGGCTGACCCTCTTGCCCATAGCATTTGGGATGCATGTGACCCCTCATACTCTCCATGTGTTGCCTGTGCCATGAGGCATTGCAAACCCTTCCCAAAGCATCATGTGGGATAGCTACCCACAATGCACTGCTCTGTGTCAACACAAGAGCTGCCACACTTGGTCGACACATGGAGCATAGCAGACAAGCAACTGCAGATTAATAAAAGGTTTTCATTAAAGCAGCATCATTTTTGGTCAAAAACTCTGCACTTTAGACAAGAGCGGTGTTACAGGTGTACAGTTCCAGCTACTGGGAAACTGATATTCTGCACCTCCACTACAGCTTTCCAAAGAAGAAAGGGTGGAATATTGTACTGAACAGATGTGAATTGCATGTTTATTGGGCTACAAATAAACTGGAGTCTGGACAGAGAAATTTAAAAAAATAGGAGTCCATTTTTATCTATTCTCTGTACAGTTTTCTCCCTGCTCTGTTTAACAACCAGAATGCAAACATTTAAAGTTAAATTGTCCATCCATTAACTGAAAAGGCTTCTGTACTTCAGAGTATACAGCATGATTGTCAGTCAAGTGAATGTCACTGTGTTACTCATCACCATGTCACTTAGAATGTGGCATGGTAGGAACTGGCGGTAAAATATCACATCAGCTGTGTGACATGACTGTCATATGGATTCAATATAACCTAGTAATTTTCAGTCATTACTCCTTGTTTTGGAAACTAATACTAAACTTTATGTATTTTTGGTAATCATTGCCTGGGATACTCCATTGTGCAATAACTTTTCAGATTAAAGTTGCCCCCCCTCCCCATAGAAGTGTTCTCTAGAGAATGTTACTCCCAGCTAGGAGTTATGTTCCTCATGATGCAGATTAACAAATAACCAAGGGTATGTCTACACTAGCCCCCTAGTTCGAACTAGGAAGGCTAATGTAGGCATTCGAAGTTGCAAATGAAGCCCAGGATTTAAATATCCCGGGCTTCATTTGCATCTTCAGCGCCGCCATTTTAAATCCCTCTTAGTCGAACTCTGTGCCCGCGGCTACACGCGGCACGGAGTAGGTAGTTCGAATTAGGATCTCTAATTCGAACTACCGTTACTCCTCATTCCTAATTCGAGCTACCTACTCCGTGCCGCGTGCAGCGCGGCACGGAGTTCGACTAAGGGGATTTAAAAATGGCGGCGCCCGGGAAGATGCAAATGAAGCCCGGGATATTTAAATCCCGGGCTTCATTTGCAACTTCGAATGCCTACATTAGCCTCCCTAGTTCAAACTAGGGGGCTAGTGTAGACATACCCCAAGAGATTATCCCCTCTCAGAGAAGACCATTTTCTACAGTGCCTGTTGGGGAAAAAAGGCAGTCCCAGACCGAAAGAAGAGCTCTCGGTAAGATCAAAATTTTGTCTCTCTCACCATCAGAAGTTGGTCCAGTAAGAAATATTACCTCAGTCACCTTGTCTTTCTAATATCCTGGGACCAATCCAGCTACGAAACAACAACAACACTGCATAACCAGAGTTTTAACTTTTGCTAAATGGAGCACTTGATATAAGCTTATTGCAGTAACTCAGTTACATTTTCTATGTTTTAAAGTAGGGGTGAGACTAACAAAAGTAGTCTATGTGGGTCAGGTAATAGGAAGATTAGTTCTGTGGCACAGGCAATGTCTTTATTTACAGGGAAAAAACACAAATGAAAAGATTAACCTGACCATTGAGGACAAATTTAACATAAGCCTACCTCAGGCTCATCATTACCAGAATGTCACTCCTGACCTTGAAAAGCTTTAATATTAACTGAAAGAAGCAAGTAGAACTAGGATACAAACCTCAACAAATTGCTATTCTGAATTCTGTGCATCAGTAATTATCCATGGGTTTCTTACCTTGAGAAGTGGGGGTGGAGGTGATGGAAGAGAGATGTTTCCATTTAGCTGAATTATTCATCCCACATTTCCAGGACGTGGTGACTTCTAGAGGCCCCTCTTGTGCAGACAATAATAGAAGCAAAGTTATTATCCCACCATCCATTACTCTTCACGATTCAGGAAGGCACAGACATTACCTGCCAGCACCTATTTTGAAGAGAAAAGTTAGTCTAGTAGAAACAGGAAGAAAATGATTACAGGGGGACAGTGTCTCAACAGAGACACTTCTCATAGCAGTGGGAGGATGTTGCTAAATCCAAAATGTCATGGCTGGGACCAGTGTGATATGGGACTCAGTTATTTGACAAATTCCTCCATGTCTAGTTAAGATTGTGACAGGCTTTTAGGGCACCTTTGTAACCCACACTTCTGGGCATGGTGCACTGTCCCTTCTAATGGTACTTGAGACCACTTACAGAGACTATAATGAATGAATCTGCTTTACAGCCTTAGCTAACAGCCAGCTGGCTTTTAGCTCTTGTGGTAGAGGCTCATGCACTAAGCCCCAGAGGTCCCAGGTTCAATTGTGCCCACAGATGACCAGCGTTACACTTGCTGTTAATTCTGAGGACGAACTGCCTATGAAGGGCACCAAAGCTTTTCCAATAGAAGGCCCAGGCTTCTGGAACCTATTCTCTCTTTCAAAAGTTTTGGGAAACAGCGTAAGCTCTGACTTTTCTTTCAAGTGTTTAAATAAGCTCCAAAACATTTTTGGCCATCGTTTGTATTAATATCGCATTAATATTAGGGGGCCAGATAGTCTCTGAAATTTGGAATTTTTTTATTTTTTTAATAGATGTAAAGTGTCCAGATTTCATGGCAACAGGCAACTAAAAAAGAACACCATTAAATCCTTCAGCTTGTTACAGCAATAGCTGCAGAATTTTGAGTCTTTAACTAAGGATTAGGTTTTGTTCAAACTGAGTCCCTGAATTTTGTGGTGCGTCTATGGCTTGCACCTTTGAAAACTTCACTTGGAGAGAAAATAGCCATAAGGAAGATAAATAAAAATGCAAAATACTATACATATAGATTGCACAGAATGGCATTTTAATTAGATTAAGCAAATTCAGCTATGATTTACCAATAGTTAGCATTTCTCTTTGATCTGCAGGGTTCATGTTTTCTGTACAACTATATTTATTATTTAAATGTCATAACTCATTCATTTATAGAAAATTTATTTTAGATGTGGTTCAGCAGGTATGAGCACTTCCATTGAACTTAAAGGCTCAGTATTTTCTAAGCAGGCCTTCCATTTTTGTAGGCACAAACCATATCTTCTCAGCATCTGCAGCTGTAGCTACAAATCAGAGTAATTGCAACTGGAGCTGATAGCTAATTCTTCAAACATTAATTCTACAGATGAAACTTCTATTCACAAATACCGAGGTGCTTAGAACTCTCAACTACAGCCAGATTTACAGAAGTCCTCTGTTTCCAGTTAGGCATCAAAATGAGTAGTGACATTTTCAAAAGCGCTCAACTATCTGGCCCTTATTTAAGTGCCAATATCTTTGAACCTCACATCTGGGTGCGGACTACTTTTGAAAATCTGGCTCCATGAGAATGAAACAGCAAACAGTAAAGCCAAACAATTTCTATTAACGATGGCAAAATGCTGACTTACAATTAAAAGCAAACTAAAGCATTTACCCAGATGTCTATGTTCAAATAGATTCTGAATCGTTCGCTTATCAAACCATGATATAACAAGACAAGGAACCTTTTTTTTCCTGGAAAAAGTTGACATCCTTTCAAGGTGGGGAAGGGTGGAAATGATCATTTTAATGATTTTCTATCATGCCTCTAAGCGGATATAAAAGCTGTGAATACCAGACAAAAAGTTACAGCACTAAATGACAGAAATGGCAAAAATGGCAGTGAATGTAGCACTCTCCTAGGGAACCTTTATCACCAAGCTGCTTGAGTTAGGCTTTTCTGAGCAGTCTGTAGTTACCCTCAGTTCATGCTGGTCAGGTCTTTTACCAAGAGAGTTTTTCCTTTCAGTATTTATGTAGTGCAGCAGGCAACTGTTTACCTCAGGGGCATGAAAGTAAATCCGGATGCGTTTGATCCATAGTGCCACAGCAGCTCCGTTGCCTATGGAAACAAAGGCTTCTTTTGAGGAAGTTCACACAGCAGGGGCTGTGATGCCAGATAATCTCATCAATTTCAGCCACTGCATTATTTGCAGGTATTTTGCTGCAATATATATGTGTGTGTGTGTGTAGGGAGAGAGAGAGAGAAAAATATACATAAATAAAATAGAACATCTACTATTTCAAAATTATATGCTAAGAGGATTCCTGAGTTTGATGCTAATAGCATGTTGCCTTCTTTACATATAATCCCCCTTTATACAAATTGATACTGTAAATTTAATATATTTTTCAAACCAGAAGCATGTCCTTTCTTTCCTCCCCCTTTCCTCATGCAGAGAGGTAAGTACCTTGCAGACAAGAGCATGGCAAATTGGTTTTATGCTTACTCACAAATTCAGCTTTAGAAAATGGCCCCGAGCAGAGAGGTTTTAAGACACTGGTGACAATGAAATACACTTCAGTAACACCTCTGTTAACTGCTGCTTTTGAAGGTTCAGAGGGTGTTGCACCTCCTTAGTGCCATTCATCTGTGGCGCTCCATGTGCTTTACAAGCATTCAATCAATTAAGCCTCCCCAAGTCCCTGTGTAAAATGGTTGTAACAAGATGTTTTTGCGTGATTGGGAGCTGGAGAGGCCACAGAATGAGTGAGGCACGACCACAGCTGGAACCCCAAAATTCTCATCCTCAGCATCCTCTGATTTATCAACAGGCTTCAGTGGAAAAGATCTTCAGCTGGTATAAGTCAGCACTGCCCCAGTGGTGTAAATTTACACTGACTGGCAATTTGGCTCAGTACTGCTTCTGCCTTTTAATAGTAATATTACCTTACAATAGACATATCTTATCTCCCACTAAAGTAATATCTGGCTATGTTGTCCCCAAGACCACCTCTCATTCTGGATAAAACACTGTCCCCAAAACTGAACTGCAGAGGATGTGTAGCAGATGAGAGCACTCTCTCAAACATATTCCCACTTGTATTTCACCAAAGCCAGAATATGATGGAACAAGATGCGTCTGTCCCATAACGCCTTTGAACTAAGCACTGATCAGTTGATGGTGAATGGAATTAAGGTGGGGAATGACCTCATCTGATTTCTCCTTCCCTTCCCCACACAGACCAGCATTTTTGAAAGTCTGTTTTTAATTTTTTACTTTCTTGCACAGATATCCACAGACCCAATAGATGTGCAAATACATTTGATAATTCTTTGATTCTGATTTTCTATAGAAGCACTAGTTTATAAACAGAAATCATTCTACAAGATAATTTACAAGTTAACCATTAGACTTCCATTTAAACTGAAGTTGAATTCCACTTGAAGGAATTGGGGCCAAAGGAACTCTGAATATGTCATCAATATAAAAATATCATATCTGTGAATAAAGTAACTTTAACAGAATTGTGAAGACAAAGTGAAGCTTCTCAGCCTTGCTGCAGATAAATATGATCATTTGAATGATTTATTGACGAGCTACTGTACAGAGGTAGTTCAAAGAAGATAGGCTGGACATTTTGTATTCAAAAAATTACTTGATTCCAAGGATAGCTGACACTGTTGTGAATTAATGCATAAAAAAAGTAGCATGGGTGGGGCTGTTTTGCCTTACAGTGACTTTGATCTGAGGAAGTGGGTCTGGTCCACGAAAGCTCATCACCTAATAAACCATCTTGTTAGTCTTTAAAGTGCTGCATAGTCCTGTCTTTTGGTTCAGCAAGATCAGACTAACACGGCTACATCTCTATTACTATTTCACAATAGGAATTACCTTCAGTTACTGAAGATCATCAGTAAGCAGGGGTTGGAGGGCTAGCCTAGCAGCAGCAGCAGCTCCATTTTGTCCCACAGTGCTGGGCTGAGGAACACCCATTCTTGCCCATTGACTCTCTCCATTAAGAGACGGTTTGAGGAGCTCACCACAGCAGACTTTGCCTGCAGAGCTGGGCTTGTGCACAGGGGAACAGTTGGTTTGCTGGTAGGTAAACAGTTGTGAGGGAGGGACCTTTTGCCCTACCATTTTAGCCCTTGCCTAGGGCCATCAAGTGTTCCTCAGATTTCTACATGATTGTTTCAGGTGCTTAGCATTTTTCAGCATTGGGGCCTACTAGCATTAAATTTAATGAAGTAGAAAAAAAAATGAAAATTCTGAGACAAATCCTGTACAACTGTCTCATGCTAAATAGCCCTATTGACATCAATGGGACTGGATTTGGCCAGCTATAGAAACCATTTAGCTAAGGGGTTGAAGGGTTCCTAAAATAGCAACATGTATTAAAGAAAAAATAAGTTGCATATAATAACCCATAAAAACATAACTATTTTTAACATTATGTCAGTTGTGCTCAAGATACCTGACAAAACAATAATAATGCAATAGTCATATCACCTCACAGGCATAAGAAGATGGAGACAACAACTATAAATTAGGGGCAAATACAATAGCTACCAGAAGTTTCTGAAAAATGGAAATACTAACCCCAAGGTTAGACAGTTAAAAGAGTGTGAATAAAGGAAGTATCTTAAAAGAAAGATCAGCTGTAACTTCAAAAGGCTAATATTTTATCTTTTTTTTTTTAACCCCAGCCCTTAACAAGTTGGTAGGAGCATATTGAGGAAGGCAAGGAACATTCTGCTGCAAAATCAGACAGAGTTTGGAAGGATGGTAATACGTGCAACAGAACTTAAGGTATTATATTTGGCTTAAAAGATTAAAAAATGAAAAATAAAAGTGTTCTTCCTAATTAGATAAGCCATGTGGTATAAGGGATAAATCCTGGTAGTAGGATGTCTTATAATTACAACCTTATTTTTGACCAGATCCTATTATTTTTCTTCTGTTTTGTATTTTTGATTTATTTACTGGAAAAAATCAGAGATTTTACATGATAACAAAGGTGTTTCATTAACAAAGGACATATTCTGTTAAAAACCAGATGATAATAAATATGGTCTCTCATTTTCAAAGGTGAGCTTCTTCTCTAAAATAAAAATGAAGTTAAAAGTTTTGCTAGAGGATCTGACGCACTAGGTGCTGTGAATATTCTGTAGAGAACAAAGTTTTGACTTTCCTTTTAACAATTCATTTCCTTCTCACTGAAATTCACTGGTACTTCTTATTCTGATGAACATGTACCATAATGCAACATTCTGTGATATAGATACCAGAAGCTTATTTCAGCCCTTGAAATGTCTTCTGTTTATGATAGCACAGTACGATGCTGTGCAAGTAAGGAAATAGCATTAGATTTCACGCATAGAAAAATGTATTTTTATGAAGGCAAATTAAATGCTTAGCGCAGCCTGGTTCATGGTCACTAAGATCATTCAGGACATAGGAATGTGAGTTGATCTGCTCCCATATTAGAAGTAAAATCCACCCAAGATCAAAAGTGCCTGCTCAGAAATACAAGGGTATCAGTTTTTTAAAAAGCAATTCCACTGTGTTTTCTACTGAGATCCCCATAGTCCAAAATCCTGAGCCTCCTCAACTCTCATTCACTAAAAGGGAAGTCAAGAGGACTCAGCAACACACAGGATGAGGCTTTAAGTTTCTAGAGCTGACTAATATTGCCACTTGCCTGCAAACTACTGCCACTGTGGTTATACGGACATACGTATGTACTTTATAGCTCACTTCCCTTTACGCTTTAACAGCAAGTGGCTGAAACAGGCTTATGCCAGTTCTGCTGTTCTGACTGCTGAGCAAAAAGGACAGGAAATCATTACAGTCAAAACATTTCTAGCAAAGGTCACTTTAATAGAAAATTACATCAATCACCTTGAAGAAAAAAGTACATTTCAACTGATGTCATGCGTTTGTGGGCTAATATCACCTTTAGTTTTAAAAGTTAAGCTAGTTCTTGAGACAAATCATTAAAAATTAACCATGTCTTCAATAGAGTTTTGAATCTTGTGTGAGCAGGTAAGATCTGATTAGTTGTTTTGCATGATGGTCTAAATGGTTATATAGACATCTTTTTTCTGAAGATGTAACTGTGGAAGTAATCTTAAAGGAAACAAACCAACCAGAGCAGAGGACCATATGGAGTTTTCCCATCTTTAGGACTGTTTAACTATCTCTCTCTTAGGGATGTCATACAGTTTAATAAATTGTTAGAAAATGCTTTGAGATCCTCACATATTTGGTGATATATATGTGAAAAGGACAAGCATTACTACAACTGTAATTCAGGCACATGTATATTCTGGATTATGAACCACATGTAGCAAAGTGTCTTTTGGATACATATCTTTGAATAATATGATAGTCTAACAGACACATTTTCAAATAGACTCTGAAATTGAAGATACAGTCCAAAATTTTTACTAGTGCATGTAAGCTGGACTTGTACACACATATCAGAGGCTCAGTCTTTCTATGCTTAGTAAACACACTGCTTGATTCCAAGGCATTGCTTCCATTAACTTCAGTGGTGCAGGATCTACTTCATAGGCCCCATTCAGTAAAGCTTTCAAGCACATGCTTAAGTCAGAACTGTGATTTGACATGCTAAGTCACCTGTTTAGTGCACTGACTCCCACACACTCAGTGAGATTTCTGCCTTTCTGTGCTGGGGTCATTCTCCTTTGTGACATGAAACCTCTATGAAATGCTGAAGACATGTTTCCTGCTGGAGAAATCATCGTCATGTAGTAGCTATGGTAAAATTGGAATTGTTCTTTCTCTGGTTTCCCCAGAAATGGTTTTGTACACTAGTAGCTATAGTCACCACCTGGAGATAGACTGTCAGGCCTGCCCAGGGTCCCTTTCTTCAGGTCTTTGTTTATTGTCTTCACAAACAATGAGAAAAATGTGCAACAAGTAATACAAATAGTAAGGCATTTGATACGATCTTGCATGACCTTCTTATCAATAAACTAGGCAAATACAACTTAGATGGGGCTACTATAAGGTGGGTGCATAACTGGCTGGATAACCATTCACAGGGAGTAGTTATGAACGGTTCACAGTCATGCTGGAAGGGCATAACAAGTGGGGTTCCACAGGGATCTGTTTTGGGACCTGTTGTGTTCAATATCTTTATCAATGATTTAGATGATGGCATAGAGCAGGGGTGGGCAATAATTTTTGACTGGGGGCCACTTCAGAAATTTTTGAAGTGGCCCCAGGTTGCCTCAGAAGGTACGGGGCCTCAAGCAGAAGGGGTGGGGCCAGGACACTTCCGTGCTTCCCCACCCACAGACCCTGATTTGTTTGGGGGGAGCACACAAAGTCTGTACAATTGGCAGTTCCCTCTAGGTACCCATGCTCCTGGCAGTGGGAGGAGACTTTGCATGCTCCCCTGCTGCCCCCAGATCAATCAGAGCCTGGGGAGGGGAAGCACGTGAAGTCCCTCATTCCCTGCCCCTGCCCTGCAACGGAGCACCGCACTTAGCAGCTGGCGGTAGACTTTAAGTGCTGAGCCCCTTGCAGGGTGGAAGGAGACTTCACGTGCTCCTCCCCTTCCCTCCGCCCCCAAGCCCTGATTGGCTTGGGGTGGGGGGAGTGGCAGGGCCTCCCCGGGAACCAAATAAACTCACTTGATGGGCTGGGTCCCGCCTGTGGAGGCCCTTTTGCCCACCCCTGGCATAGAGAATACACTTATTACATTTTCAGGTGATACCAAGCTGGGAGGGGTTGCAAGTGCTTTGGAGGATAGGGTCATAATTCAAAATGATCTGGGTAAACTGGAGAAAGGGTCTGAGGTAAATAGGATGAAGTTTAATAAGGACAAATGCAAAGTGCTCCGCTTCAGAAGAAAGAATCTGTTTCACACGTACAGAATGGGAAGTGACTGTCTAGGAAGGAGCACTGCTGAAAGGGATCTAGGAGTCACAGTGGACCACAAGCTAAATAAGAGTCAGCAATGTGACACTTGCAAAAAAAGCAAACATGATTCTGGGATGCATTAACAGGAGTGTTGTGAGCAAGATACGTGAAGTCATTCTTCCACTCTACTCCGCACTGATTACGCCTCAGTTGGAGTTTTGTATCCAGTTCTGGGCACCACATTTCAAGAAAGAGGTGGAGAAATTGGAGAAAGTCCAGAGAAGAGCAACAGAAATTATTAAAGATCTAGAAAACATGAGCTATGAGGGAAGTCTGAAGGAATTGGGTTTGCTTAGACTGGAAAATAGAAGACTGAGAGGGGACATGATAGCAGTTTTCAGGTATCTAAAAGGGTGTCAAAGGGAGAAGGGGGGGAAATTGTTCTCTTTGGCCTCTGAGGATTGGACAAGAAGCAATGGGCTTAAACTGCAGCAAGGGAGATTTAGGTTGGACATTAGGAAAAACTTCCTAATTGTCAGGGTGATTAAACACTAGAGTCAATTGCCTAGGGAGGTTGTGGAATCTCCATCACTGGAGATATTTAAGAGCAGGTTAGACAGACATCTATCAGAGATTATTCTGGGGTTAAGGGAATTTGCCAATCTCCCTTAGTAAGATCTAATGTTGTTACATAGGGGCCTTCCCCAGTCCATCCAACATCTCAACAAGCTGAGGCATAGGATATGCATCAGATTTAAATGCTCCATCTATGTTGCAGCATCCAATACAAAATCAAATACTGTAGAGCAGTTTTGATACTAGCATGACTGGGCTACACCAAGGGTGGGCAATAATTCTGATGTGGGGCCACTCCAAGACTTTGGTAAGTGGGCAAAGGCTGTACTTTTCTATGGAAAAGTGCAGAAGGGAGTTTGGGGGTGCAGGACAGGGGTGGGGGCTGAGAGGGAGTTTTGGTGAAGTAGGGGATTGTGATCTGGGACCCAACTGGGAGAGGGTGCAAGATAGGTTTCTGGCCTGGGGGAGAGGAGTAGGAGGGGTGCAGAATCTGGGAGGGAGTTGTGACCTGGGGGAGGGTGCAGAGGATTTGGATTAGGCCAGGGAAAATACCTTCCATGGGCCAGATTCAGACCACCAAGCTGCCAGAGTTGGCTCATGGACGGAGCAGGGAGCCCCAGGCAGACTCTCTGCCTGCCTCCGCATGCTGCTGAGAAAAGTAGCCATCGTGGGGCTCTGTTTGAACAGCTGTGAACCCAGGGGAGGGAGGAGAGGCTTCATGTGCTGTGCTTGCCCCCAGCATAATCCCAGAGGTAGGGGAATTAGCTCAAGTGGTACAGTGTTTACTTAGCATGTGAGAGGCAGTGGGATTAATGCCCACATATGCCAGTGGCAATGGTGTCTATCTTCATTCTTTAAAAGAAGTTTTTCTTTACACAGCACACAGTGACCCTGTGGAACTCCTTGCCAGAGGATGTTGTGAAGATCAGGACTTGAACAGGGTTCAAAAAAGAACTAGGTACATTTATGGAGGTTAGGTCCATCAATATTTATTAGTAAGAATGGGTAGGAATGGTGTCCCTACCCTCTGTTTATCAGGGGCTGGAAATGGATGACGGAAGAGGGATCACGTGATGATTATCTGTTCCATACACTCCCTCTGGGGCATCTGGATTTGGCTACTGTCAGAAGAAAGATACTGGACTAGATGGACCTTTGGTCTGATGCAGTATGTTTGCTCCTATGTTCTAATAGATAATTACTGCCCACCCCTGGTTTGAATGGTGACCTGGGGCAGAAGGGTTCTCTTGAGTCTGGAAGAATAAACAGCACCAACTAGCTCGCTGGCTTCCTCCTGTACTCCTCTCAATGTGTGGCTCTGGGATCACCAGCTGGCACCCTACATCCAGTTCTTGTATCAGAGAGTGGATAAAATATGTCTCTAGGGCTTTCCACAGTTTTTACTTGTTAACATGGTATATTTGAGATCTCTGTCACCTCCCCACCAGATGTATCTCACCACTGCATCTCAGATTTAGGTGTTCCCTTAACTTAAGGACATATTGTGCTATATAAGGGTTATAGCATCGTGTTCCTGCTATTACTCATGCAGGGAGGCTATTGTAGCCCACAGCTGTCTCCTGCATAGTAATGCAAAAGGCAAGAAGCCCTTTGGAGAGTATGGGTTTTCCCTGATCACAAGGATATCATCTTGTTCCAATTCCGGACCTCAACAGCTACAAGTTTTTGTAACATTCCTTTTAATATATGGTTAAACTTATCTACCAACCCATCTGTTTGCAGACGTCAGACAGAGGTTCTTGTCAAGTGAACCCTCAGAAGGGCCCACACCTCATGCATTAGTAGCAACACAGAGGCCATGGCCTGATCTGTCAGCATGACACTCAGCATCCCTGCATGGGAGAACACTTTCAATAATTCATATGATATTATCTTTGTGGCTGCAAGGTGCAAGGCCACTGCCTCCAATTACTAAAATTAATAGACAGCCACTAGAAGTTGGTTCTAAGGGTCCTAAAAGTATCTCAGAAAGTGCCTAGCCAAAAGAACTGGGGGAATAGCCTCTAATCTGTGTTTCTTGCCCACCCATTCATCCTCCAACTGGTAGGACCAACATGTATCATGGGCCAGTTTTAACACCTAGTTCCAATGTGGCCTTCTCCTTTATTTGTTCCAGCTCACATGCCTGCTGTATTTTTCTCTTGGACAGGTTTGACCGCTCTCTGTCCCTCTTTTCTCCCCAGAGTCTGATTGTCCTATTACAGATTTCTAAAGGAGACAGAGGTAATTAGTCCTACATGTTGCAAGTGCACTAGAGAAATGTAGGAGAATGTGTCCCACCAGTAGGGTGTTTAAGAAAGTCTTTGTCAATACTTCGATCATAGATGGAATTGCTTGGAATAATACCAGGAACTCTTGCTTATTAAAAATGATACTGGGGTGTTACATCAGTGAAGTCTGTTTTATTGTGTTCTGTCAATGAGATATCTTATTTTATTATGTAAGTACCACTTCAGACTGTAAAATCAGCTTTCCACTTCTCTTAATGAGGTACTGTACCAAAAGTAAATGACAAGAGTTTTCATCATGACATTCCTACAAAAATAGGCTGTCTTTGTAAAAGGGAAGCTAATATAGTATTTATTTGGATCGAGTGCTGAGTATTTAAGAACTAATATTGAACATCAAAAACTCTACAGGATCCCTTGCCAAAAGAGCATTTCAGCACAGAACACAGAAGACCCATTGTCAAAAAAGAGAAAATAACATAATTCCTAAAATATCAGAAATAATGAATGTTCTTTAATTTGAATATGGCAAGGGACTGGGGAGGGTAGGAGGGAAGAAGGAGGGAGAGCCAATGAAGAAATATAGGCTGGTATTTTTAAAAAAGTCCACTTGAAATATACAAAAACATTTATTTTGAGAAGAAAAGTTGCTGCTCAGGTCCCTCCTTAAGGGATGAAAGAAATACTTAACTCTCAGAAGATATTGTGAGCGCAGATGCTGAAAAAAATCACCACAGCCACAGCATTTGAAAATAAATGTGATCTTATTTTATAGCCATAAAGCCATGGGAACCAGAGCCACCATCTTTTTATCTAAGGGGTCTTGTTTATCTGCTTTTTGAACAAGACCAGCAAGTCAAAATGTCAATGGGCCTGATACACGCAGCTTTAGCTTGTAATAAAAGGAGATTACAAGACAAATGAAAACCATTGGGCCTTCCAGCCCCTTGCAAGATATGCACCTTTGGGCAAGGAGAGCTAATATATAGGCAGAGTCTAGCATCTGAGAATATTATGAGGATCATTTAGATGTAAAGAAACAAAGTATTTAATACTACTAGATGGAGTTGTAGCTGAGGCTAGTTTGTATAGGAAGAGGAACCTAATTACAATAATATCCAAGAAGTAAGCCTAAATTCCCTTGTTTGTGGCCTTAGAGAAAAGCAAATGTTAAGGGACCACAGAAAGGGTCTGATCTGACACAATTTTTTTAATGAGGTTGGTAAGCTGGTAAGTAAATTTTTAAAAAGCTGGTAAGTAAATTGCAGTGTGATTCATGACAGTCAATGTGATCATTGGTATATGTTTTTATAATAATGTCTGTATCGGGTTGTCACTCAGAATATCCCTCCAAGAAGTCCAAGCTCCCAAATTCCCTTTATTCAGTGCTGAAGTGGGGTTCAAGTTGTGCCAAGCCTTTAGCTTCCCTTCAAGGGCCGGCATATGCTGTTACAGTTCACTATATACTAAGTGCTTTCCAGACAGACCCATAGATGTGTCCCTGTCCAAGGAGCCTAAGAACAGGCACATATGTGAACAAAAATTAAAGGGAACTGTAAGAAAAAGTGTGGAAGGAAGTGCTTGACCGCAACTTGGCAAAATAAATAACATTTAGCATTATATCTGTCCCCATAAGTCAGGTAAGTGTCCCCAGAGGCAGCATTTCAGAGGTGGCTCTTCAAGGATTTAAATGCGAGGGAAAGAGTGGCCCTGCAGATGAGCTGAACAGGGTGTTCTATGTAAAGTGGGTGTCAGCAACCAGCACATGGGCAGTACTGGTTAAGGCAGAAGTCAGTCTCTAGGAATAGGAGCCAAACCTCAGAGGCCAGATAGCAGGGCCAAGGGCCTGAGCCAGTCAGAAATCAGAGCCGGAGGATTAGGCCTGGATTTATATTGTGTAAGGCCAGAGAACTATTGTCAAGCTTCAGGAGCCATCACAGCTGAGGACAAATGTTTCAAACAGCCACATTCCTGGTGGCTCTAAGGGCTGGCTGGCGCCATGCTTCAGACGGTGTTGAGGGCTGTGGAGGAATTGCATGGAAAGGAAATTAACCACCTTAGAATGAGTAGCAAGTTTCACTGGTTTGGATAAAGTTGCTTTAAAAGGCTAAACATGGGCTGTGAGTATACACTCCAGGCTGGAGAACCCACCCAGTCTTCCTGTTCTCAAGATTTCAGTACGGTGCTTGTTCTGCAATAGAGTGTTTAATTCAGGACTTGAAAGATTTGTGGGAGTTACAGATAAAGGAGTTAACACAAAGTGGGCATAAATGGAAGCTGAAGGGAAATATAAGCATTGCCAGAAACAACAGCTTCAGGTGTTTCCTCCTTGATATCCTGCTCCCATATTTCCTTAATTCGGCAGATCTTAGGACTCAAGATTTCTGATAAAATACTCTTTTTAACTACACTTTTATCTTTGCAAAGAAATGAAACAATATACATTTGCCAAATACTTCTGTTACATTTTTCTAGCAGGAGGCTGAATGTAACAGCTTTTGACCTCTTTCTTTCATTTTCCCCCATCTATTGTGGGTACTGCATTTCAAGGAGTCAGAGTTTCTCCTTCAAAATAGTGACAGTCTTTTGGTCCTTCAAAATAGTGTTCACATGGATACAGACATTAAAAAGCAGGCAAAACTATTGGGTCTGATAGCTGAAAGGAATATAAGATACTACCATATTTCCAGAAAAGAACATTTTATGGAAGGGGAAATTTTCACACTCAGTCTATGGGCCATTACATTCTTAAGCAGAAACTCATGGAATGGCCCAACACCTTCCTTTGCCAGTCAGACAAAAGTTGCTGCACAGGTACTCAACAGGACTGAAATTCACCCTTCCAGAGAGGATCAGGACTGTCAGATCCCTTTTATCCCAACAAGTCCCAGTAACTTGTGCTTTCCAAGGCATGAGCTTACCCTGTGAAATAAGCCACACTAAAGGCCTGATCCAAAGCCCGTTGAAAGCGACGAAAAGACTTCAGACTTAGATTTTAGATCAGACTTTATAGTAGGTTCACAGATTTGCCCTAGAATCTCTTACTTTGAATCACTTACACCCAGATGCTGAATGCTATTACACCTAGGAGTTTCCTCTCAAAAGAGAATTGTAGTATCCTCTACGCTAAAAACTGTAATGATCATCATCAGATTCTACTGTTTCCTCATGTCTATTACTTGCTTCTGGCTACATCTTGTTTTATAATCAACATACTTGAAACATTATTAATGTCACAAAGGGAAGATTACCAGATGGAATACGCCTTTTAGGAAATTTGTTCCTATCCTATTTGTTCAACTTAGAAAAGAGGAGACTAAGGGGGGATATGATAGCGGTCTATAAAATCATGACTGGTGTGGAAAAAGTGAATACGGAAAAGTTATTTACTTATTCCCACAATATAAGAACTAGGGGACACCAAGTGAAATTAATAGGCAGCAGGTTCAAAACAAAAAAAAGGAAGTTTTTCTTCACTCAGCACACAGTCAACCTGTGGAACTCCTTGCCAGAAGATGTTGTAAAGACTAGGACTTTAACAGGGTTAAAAAAAGAGCCAGATAGATTCATAGAGGTTTGGTCTATCAATGGCTATTAGCCAGGATGGGTAGGAACGGATGACAGGAAAGGGATCACGTGATGATTACTTGTTGTGGACATCTGGTGTTGGCTACTGTCAGAGACAGGATACTGGGCTAGATGGACCTTTGGTCTGACGCAGTATGGCCGTTCTTATGTTCTTATCTACTCTCACTTTCAGGTTCATCAGACATGATGTTTCTTTCATTTACAAGTTATAGATCTGCAACACAATGAAACCCCATTACAATGAACTATTCAACAGGACAGAAATTACTTGACATGAGAACGTTGAGTAACAGCAAATACTACATGCAAGCCTATTGAACACTCTTTATAAGGATGGTCAAAGCTGAAAAGTGGAATTTGAAATCATTATCAAAATATTGGTTCTCTCTAACCAGTATTCCCTGTAAGCTGAGCGCTTGGGCAGCCACCTATAAGAGATTCAGGTGCTGTCCAGATGATTAGCAGAGCACCCACAACACCCACAGTCAGCAGCATGTGTTTCCACTGGTGGTGCACGTTCACACACGCTTTGGTGTACATAAAAAAATTTAATCTGCCTAAGGGTGGAAAAAACTAGAGGGAACACTGCCTCCAGCCCTTATTTAATGTATAGAAATGATACTGTGGCATATAGCTCCATAAAATAATCAATGGGACTACTCACACTTTTTCAAGTCAAAGCACACAGAATTATAGAAAACTAAAACGGGAAGGGACCTCGAGAGGTCATTGAGTCCAGTCCCCTGCCCTCGCGGCAGGACCAAGCACCATCTAGATCATCCCTGATAGATGTCTATCCAACCTGCTTTTAAATATCTCTAGTGAGGGAGATTCCACAACCCCATACACAATTTATTCCAGAGTTTAACCACCCTGCCTAAACCTCCATTGCTGCAATTTAAGCCCATTGCTTCTTGTCCTATCATCAGAGGCCAAGAAGAACAATTTTTCTCCCTCCTCCTTGTAACAGCCTTTTAGAAACTTGAAAACTGCTATCATGTCCCCTCTCAGTCTTCTCTTTTCCAAACTAAACAAGTCCAATTCCTTCAGTCTTTCCTCATAGGTCATATTTTCTAGACCTTTAAATCATTTTTGTTGCTCTTCTATAGACCTTCTCCAAATCTTTCTTGAAATGTGATGCCCAGAACTGGACACAATCCTCCAAATGAGGCCTAATCAGCGCAGAGTAGAGCGGAAGAATGACTTCTCGTATCTTGCTCACAACACTCCTGTTAATGCATCCCAGAATCATGTTTGCTTTTTTTGCACCAGCGTCACACTGTTGGCTCAAATTTAGCTTGTGGTCTACTATGACCCCTAGTTCCCTCTCTGCTGTACTCCTTCCTACACAGTCGCTTCACATTCTGTATGTGTGAAACTGATTGTTCCTTCCTAAGTGGGGTATTTTGCATTTGTCCATTAAACTTCATCCTGTTTACCTCAGACCATTTCTCCAGTTTGTCCAGATCATTATGACCCTATCCTCCAAAGCACTTGCAACTCTTCCCAGCTTGGTATCATCTGCAAACTTAAAAATCATACTCTCTATGCCAGTATCTATATCATTGATGAAGATATTGAACAGAACCAGTCTCAAAACAGACCTCTGTGGAATCCCACTTACTATGCCCTTCCAGCATGACTGCGAACCATTAATAACTACTTTCTGAGAATGGTTAACCAGCCAGTTATGCACCCACCTTATAATAGCCCCATCTAGGTTGTATTTCCCTAGTTTACTGTTTAGAAGGTCATGTGAAATGGTATCAGATGCCTTACTAAAGTCTAAGTACACCACGTGCACCACTTCCCCATATCCACAAGGCTTGTTTTCCTATCAAAGAAAGCTATCAGATTGGTTTGACATGATTTGTCCTTTACAAACCCATGCTGGCCGTTACCTATCACCTTATTATCTTCCAGATGGTGGCAGATGGATTCCATAATTACTTGCTCCATTATCTTCTGTAGCACAGAAGTTAAACTGATTGGTCTGTAGGTTCCTGTTTTGTTCATATTTCCCTTTTTATACATGGTGGCTACGTCTACATTAGCAAGATTTTGCGCAAATACTCTTTAACACAAGAGTTTTTGCATTAGAGTATTTGCGCAAGAGAGCGCCTACATTGGCATGTGCCTTTGCGCAAGAGATGTGCTTTTGCGCAAGAGCATCCGTGCCAGTGTAGACACTTTCTTGCGGCGCAAGAAATTCATGTTGCCTGTCTACACTGGCCTCTTGCACAAGAACAGTTGCACAAGAGGGCTTATTCCTGAGCGGGAGCATCATAGTTCTTGCGCAAGAAGCACTGATTTCACACATTAGAACGTCAGTGTTCTTGCGCAAGAACTCCCCGCCAGTGTAGACAGGCAGCATGTTTTTGCACAAAAGTGGCCGCTTTGGCGCAAGATTGCGCCAATGTAGACACAGCCGGTGTGATGGGGCATCTGCCCCACACTGGTGCTTTCAGGGAAAACTCAGCCCTGGGAGCAAAGGACACAGCTGAGGCAGATACTGCCAATTAGGGTCCAACTAGGGGCTGCATAAATAAGGAGACCAGGTGGGAGAAAGTGACTTTTGCTCTAGCTGGGGAGCAGGACCTGGCTGCCAGTGACCTGGGAGCTTTCTGGGGCACGTTACAGCACAGCACAGCATAGTACAGCACAGCAAGCACAGCAGGGGAAAGGCAGGCAGGGCTGGGGAAACTCTGGCCTGGCCTCACTCCCAGGCTGCAGGGCCTGAAGCAAGGCCTCAGAGAGCTGAGGCTGTGGGGAGGTGGCCAGGATAGGCAAAGGCAGCAGGCCTGCCTCCTTGCCAATGCTGAGTGGCCATTACAGACTGCAGTTTGCTCCTTTGGCAGTGGCTAAATGAAGACTGGCAGTAGGTCATTGAGGTGAGGTGGCTATAGGGAAATTGGGCATCCCTGGAAGGGGAGGACCCCAGAGTATAGAGACTGATGGGGGGCTGAGAGACACTAGAGTGTGCACTGCTGAAAGGCAGCATCTTGAAGAGGACGCCACAGTCTGGGAGAGACATGGGTCCAGAACTAACATGGGGAGACACCACTCAGAGGGAGGCATCTGGTGCGCAGATACAAGCTAATTCCCAGCACTGCTGGTGGGAGGCACCATGGTGGTGAGTCCGCCCCATGACAGATGGGCACTATAATTGTCTTTTTCTAGTCTTCTGGAATCTGTCCTGACTTCCATGACTTTACAAAGACGATGGCTAAAGGCTCAGACACCTCCTCTATCAGCTCCCTGAGTATTCTAGGATGCATTTCATCAGGCTCTGGTTATCTTTTTTAATGTTAACTTCTAATCCTACCTCATTTCCAGTAGCATTCACTATGTTAGGCATCCCATCACCATCAAACTTCTTGGTGAAAACCAAAACAAAGGAGTCATTAAGCACCTCTGTCTCTTCCAGGTATCCTGTTCTTGTTTCTCCCTCTTCACTAAGCAATGGGCCCAATCTGTCCTTGGTCTTCCTCTTACTTCTAATATATTTGTAGAATGATTTCTTGTTACCTTTTATGTCTCTAGCTAGATTTGTTCGTTTTATGCCTCTGCTGTTCTAATCTTGCCCCTACATACTTGTGTTATTTGCTTATATTCATCCTTTGCGATTTCCACTTTTTATATGACTCCTTTTTGACTTTCAGGTCATGTAAGGTCTCCTGGTTAAGCCAAGGTGGTCTCTTGCCATACTTTCTATCTTTCCTACAGAGTGGAATAGTTTGCTGTTGGGCCTTTAATAATGTCCTTTTGAAAAACTGCCTACTGTCTTCAGTAGTTTTTCCTCTGAGTCTTACTTCCCATGGGACCTTACCTACCAGCACTCTGAGTTTATTAAAATCTGCCTTCCTGAAATCCATTGTCTTTATTTTGCTGTTCTCCCTTCTACCATTCCTTAGAGTCATGAACTCTATCATTTCATAATCACTTTCACCCAAGCTGCCTTCCACTTACAATTTTTCAACCAGTTCCTCCCTATTGGTTAACATCAAATCTAGAACAGCTTCTCCCCTAGCAGGTTTCTCAACCTTCTGAAATAAATAAAAAAAGTCTCCAATGCAGTGCAAGAACTTTGTAGATAATCTGTGCCCTGCTATGTTAGTTTCCCAACAGATGTCTGGAGAGTTGAAGTCCCCCATCGCCACCAAATCCATGAGTTTGTGATTTGTTTTATAAAACCTCATCCACCTCTTCTGCCTGGATTGGTGGTCTGTAGTAGACTTCTAGCATGACATCACCCTTGTTTTTTAACCCCTTTTAACCTAACCCAGAGACTTTCAACAAGTCTGTCTCCTATGTTCATCTCAACCTCAGACTAAGCATGTACATTTTTAATATATAAGGCAACACCTTCTCCCTATTTTCCCTGCCTATCCTTCCTGAGCAAACTGTAGTCTTCTATACCAATATTCCAATCATGTGTATTATCCCACCAAGTCTCTATGATACCAACAATGTCACAGTTGTGTTTATTTATTAGCAGTTCAATATCTTTCTGCTTACATAAGTGTTTGCAAGCTCAAGCCCATTCTGGGAGGATAAGTTTTCCCTTGTGCAAAACCTGTGTGTCACTCAAGCCCTGAAAATAGCATGTAAGAAGAACTTGAGTGGGACACAGGATTTGCACTAATTCTCTGAACAGGGGTGAATTTCACACTTATTGTCCATTTTAAAACTGTGGAACAACTATGTAGGAATCACCTAACTGGATACAATAGTGTACTTTTAGGAAAGGAAGCATAAATGCCTAATTTTCCATGGACTTGAATATAACATTGGTGAAAGGATTAATCCTACAGACTTTCAGCATTCACATATTCCCACACAAAAAACCCAATTAGTATTGTATGTGCATGAGGACAACAGGATCAGACCCGGCATTGATTATAAAAACGTATTCAAACATTTTAATGACAGTTAGAGCACTATACTTTCTGGATTGCAAACTCTTCAGTTACACTTAAGCTTAGGAATACCTGTATGAGTGGGCACTTCTATAACATCTTCCATCTGAAGATATCAAAGCGCTTGATGAACACTAATTGATTGAGCTTTATAACATACCTGTTGAGTATTGATGTTCAAGGCCTCAAAAAGCTTTGAAAATCTTCCTCTTAAACATTATTGTTACCATATCATATATGGAAGACCTATCTCTGGAGGCCTTCCCTGCTGTCTTTTCCTGAAGAGACAAAGGAAGTAAATGAATCATGAGTGGGTGATTTAGTTTAGAAGAGGCACCTACCACCCTATAGCTCTGAACCCTGTGCTGCTTGAGGCTAAAATTAAACAATCATAACTTTTGTGTACCAGACCTGAAAAGGATGAATGGCTGAGAAAGGTTGGGTTTTCTTTCATTTTCTCTGCTTTAGGGAAAGGTGAGATGTGAGAGAAATACAAAGCAAGCAGTTCCTATCTAGCTATTAGTCATACCTATGTTTGTTGTACTGGTTGCTTATTCTGTAGATGTTCTTTGTTATATAAATAAGGTGCACAGCCTAAGGGTTTAATATAGTATGTTTTATACCTTTATTTTCAAGGTTTTTTCCCCCTAATCACTGGTTGTTTTACAGATTTTTTTTGTCTTACTGTGTGTAATTTGCCTGATTGAAAAAATGTTAACAGTCTATTTAAAAAAAACCCAAGTATGCTAGTTAGTCATATTTTATGGTGTTTAGACACTAGGCTAAGAAGGAAACACATATAATAGCCTCATTAATACAGAGATTTTTTTTTTAATGAATTAAAGATGATCATTTGCTACTTCCGAGGCTCTTAGTTAATAGGTGTTTACCAGTCAAGTACTGAAATACCTTTAAACCCATTTGATCTGCAATCTTAACCTCAATAGAAAAAATATTTTATTTTTAAAGCAGAGATATTTGGGGGTAATCATTCTTTTAGCTGTGTTGGGGGAGAGAGAGGAAGAAGTGAGAGAAATACAGAATGACACTGATGTATTTCTAAAATGAAATTATGAGGATTGATCCTTGATTTCCAAAGCAGCTTCATATAAAGTACATCCTGAAACTTCTCAGTGTAAACTTTCTTTTTTCTTAAAAAACTCTTCATCATGTCTGCCTGGAAAATTTATGGTTTTTTAAAAAGTAGGAATTTTTCTATTCCGCTCTTTAACACGTGATAAATATGGCTTTTTGTGTGTTGGGACTAAAAATCCATTTTGAATTAGTCTAAAAAGTGTGATATGCTTCACTATAAATCCAAGTTGGCTTTAAAGAAAACACATTGGAGGTGGAAGGAAGGGCAAAAAAAAGTCTCTGGCAAGCAAGTTTTGAAATCTACCTACATATATTAAAAACTTTGCAAAAGCTAATCTGTACTGCTGGATAATGTCAAACCTATACAGATCAAAGTATTCCTTCTTTTTTCCTCGTTCAGTTTATTAGTAGTTGGCATTTTGATAGTCATTTCCAGATTTTTTTCCCTCCTCCCATTGTAAAGAACATCTCTTATTTCATCAGACATATAAGTACCATCACATCAGTATTTATATCTGGTACCTGTTCAGACTGGATGAGTGCAGTCGGAACCTTAGATTTAAATGGTCTGACTTATAGTTGAGAAGTCATTAGCAAAATGTGATTTGACAAGGAGCAGTTTAACCAGTGTTACACAGCTCTTTCTACATTAACCTTTACATTTACATCAAGGGAACAATCACTTTCGTTGATATGTTTTTGAACTTATTAATCATGACTGGAAAAAAAATGACGTCCTGGCTTAGGTGCCTCATGCTGAAATTAAAGTTTTTCTAACTCTGATGTTTTCTTAAAAAAAAACACAAAACCTTAAACAACAACAGTCCCATAGCACCTTATAGCACATCTACAGTGTCCACACTCCCAAACCTGTTATTTCGAAATAATGGGTGTGTTATTTTGAAATAACTCCTGCTTGTGAACAGGAATAAGCTTATTTTGAAATAGTTATTTTGGGAGTTATTATTTCAAAATAACCTGGTCGTGTACACATAGCCTGATAGCATGTCTACACTACACAGTTATTTTGAAATAACTCACATTATTCTGAAATAAGGTGAGCATCCACATAGCAAGCGCATTATTTTGAAATTATTTCAAAATCGTTTCAAAATAACAGGCTTCTTATTTTGAAATAATAAACCCTCATTTCATGAGGAATAATGCCTATTTCGAAATAGGGTGAGTGTGGATGGCGCAGCTGTGCTTATTTCGAAATAATTAGCCTCCAGCTGCCGTGGTAGCCACTCTGTCCACACCCCTCTACCCCTGCAGGCTTTAAAGCTGCAGCCATAGGAAAAACGGCTTGTGACACAACCACCTGTGTGTGCAGCAATGGTAGAGTCCTGCGCTCCCTCTGAGCCCCCAAGGCCGCTAGTGAGCTGGCAGTCAGCTCCCAAGACCCTGGCCAGGGGCGGAAGAAGAGGGACCCTTCCTGGTCTGGTGCGGAGATCCTGGATCTCATTGAGGCCTGGGGAGAGGAGACTAAACTCCAGGATCTTTACACCAGATGCAGGAATGCCGCTGGATAGCCAGAAGGGCCAAATGCACACCCAGGAGCAGGTGTTCATGGAAATAAAAGAACTTGGGCAGGCCTACACAAAGGCCAGGGAACAGAGTTTCCACTCAGTGGCAGCATCCCTGTCGTGCTGCTACTTCGAGCAGCTGCACTGCATCCTTGCGGGGGAAGGGTCAGTCCCTTCCCCCACTTATTGTTGACTCCGGCCTGGAGACACCAATCATCTGCCTCCAGTAGGGCAGGGCTGTGGAGGAAGAGGAGGCCAGACGGGACACGATGCTTCTGAGCCAGGAGGTTATAATCTCCTTGGAGCCAGTAAAATCCCTTCCAGGATGTCTCCCAGGCTTCGTCAGAAGCCGGGAAAGGCCCATCAGGTGAGTTCCAATACTTCCCCTAGACACAGGGGGAAGCAGTGGGTGGAGAGGGGCTGCATGCTTTTCAGTCAGCCTTCTTGGCCTGGGGATCACCAACAGCCGGTGCTTATGGAGTACCAGTCCAGAGCAGACAGCTGCATGAGGATGCCACGCAGCAGGAGTGACTGGTTCCTCACAGGGTTTCTGGTGAGGTCTACCTTACACTGCAAGCCACCACTAAGGAGGCTGGGGTCATGAACACACACAGCCGTGCTGCACATGGCACACAGTCATGCCTGCACTCTCAGCATCTACTTGCGGTCAAGCGCAGCAAGGTGGAGGACCCTGAGCTCCTGCATGGGAACCTGCCGGGGGGAAGGAAGCAGTGAGGACCCCAGCAGCACCCTCCCCGGCAAGTGGTGTCTGCTGCTCACACACACCTCTCCCAACACACACTTCCCCCTCTCCTCCAGTGGGCAGGGATACCAGTCCTCTCCCTGCAGGATGCCACCAACGCCAGACCCGGCCTGTGCATAGCACAGAGGGAAGGTGAACCACCCCATTACCCCTCTCCCGCCCGCAGGCTCCAGGCCTGGCTGGCACCTTCCCATGTTGTCTTGTTCCTGGGGTTTGGGGATAGCAAGGCACCCTTGCGATGTCCGTGCCCCTGCAGGACAGTGCCTGCTGTCTAGGCCACAGATGGCCTTGCTCAAAACAAATCACAATCATGTGAACCAAGACCTTTCAGTGTTGGCTCAGAGATGAGGTCTATGCTTCATACAACCTGTCTCTTGGGATGACTGCTCTTCTCTCTGTTCACAGCTGTGAGCCTGGTGAATTCACCACTTCCTGAGCCATCCTCCCGACCCAGCGAGAGCTGCCAGTGCAGATGACCCCATGAGGACCTGAAGCAGGAACACAGAAGATATGGGTGCCATCAATCCTCCCCCCTCGCCCAGCAGTTAGGGAAGCCTATGGCAGCGAAGCCAGCGCCGAGGGGGTCCACGTTGCCCAGGATGACAACCTTGTGCAGCAGGATGGCATTGGTGGCCTTGACCACCTGTAGAAGGCTACAAACAGAGAATCACAGGGTTGCCAGAGCCCTAGGGAATTCCCCAAGCCAAGCCCCTTCCCACAGCAGGACCAACCCTAACTACGCCATCCCTGGCAGAGCTTTGTGAAGGCAGGACTGAAAAACCTCCAGGGAGGGAGATTCCACCCCCCCCCTCTGCTAGGGAACCCCATTCCAGTGCTTCACCATCTCCCTGGGACAACAGCACAAGAGCCAAACCTGCATGAGCATAGCCCCGATGGTTAATCTCCCCACACTGAACTGGCTCCCGACAGATCAATAGCTGTCTGGTGTGGTGAGCTTCCAAATAGTGATGACGACACACTTCTGGAGGGGGATGGTAGGTCACATGAGGGTGTCCTGTCACTGGAGGGCAGGGGTGAGCCACTCTCACAGCTCCAGGAAGGTGTCCTTCCACATGTGGAAGTTCTGGAGACACTTCTGGTTGTCCCACCACTCTGTGATGATCCAATTCTACCAGTTGGAACTGGTGTCCCGGCACCAGAAGTGACGGTGCACAGAGTGCAGGGGAGAGTGGGAGGGGCTATGGTGCAGGAGCACCACGTGGAGAGAGGCAAGGAGGTGCCCCAGAGTGAGCTTCTGGTCCTGGTCCTGCAGTGCTACGAAGACAGCCTGCATTAACTGTGCCCGAATTAGCATTGCAGTTTAGACATATTTGTAAGGTACACTGCAGGGCTTAACTCAAAAAACGGTGCACAAATTAAGCTATGTCAGTTGCGTACCTATTTCAAAATAGCTTATTTTGAAATTGGGACCATCTATACAGCAATTATTTTAAAATAGAGCACTCTTTCTCCGACTTCCCTTACTCCTTGTACAATGAGGGTTACAGGAGTCAGAGTAAGAAGTCCTCCAGCTTGATGGTATTTTGACATTATTTTGAAATAAAGTTAGTTATTTCAAATTAATGTTGCTATGTAGACGTACCCTTAGAGACTAACCAAAAATATATAGATAATATCATGAGCTTTCATGGGCACAGCCCACTTCTTCATTCAGCCCAGAGATCAGGATAAGGGAGAACAAGGGTTGAAATATAGCCTTTTGCAATAATTTCTCTTTGGAAATGAAAGGGACTCACTGGGTAAACCTTCATCTGAAGCAGCGTAGACTCTACACCCACTTCCATTTTGAGCTTTTCTTCTTAGAGGCTGAATATTGTTTCTCCTCTGTGGGCTGGTCTGCATGAAATGCTGAAGCAGACTGTAATAAAACAAGGCTGATTACATATGAAGGGAGAAACATTTTATTAAAAAAAAGGAAGAAAATATATGCATGATATATTTAGCCCTAAACACTGCAAAAGCTGTTTTTGGTCCTTTTTATGTCTGACTCTTTACCAGACAGCATGTCACAGATGCTGCATATTGTTTCTAGATTCCCTTTATAGGCTTCTCTTATGTGTCTGATTAATTACAATAAAAACCCAACAAAATATGTGTCTGTATTATCTGTAACTCTGGCCAAATTCTCTGTATGTTTTCCTTAATTATTCATTATTGTAATCAGTGCTCTTGAGTAAAAAAGATACATACATTCCTGGTATAATTTCCCTGCACCTTTTGTCCTCTGTTTTGGGGGTGGAGGGTTGTTTTGTTTTGTTTTTCAAATAAATCTCTCTTGCCCAAAGAACATCTGATCCTTGGTTTTAGCCCAAAGACTGTGTTTTCGTATATTAATTGTTGTGGTTGTAGGTTTATGCTTTGCATCTTACTGTAAAGTGACGTGACTCACCTGTTCTTATCATTCTCATAATGTTAATTCAGCTTTGTATCAGACATGAATGATTGCTGATTATAGCTGATCTTTCATAGTGAAATTACCACAAGCCTAAAAACAATGCTCAGCACATGCCATTTTCTTTTGCTGTGGGTTCAGATGAAGGTACAAAAATCATCAATCACATTTGCCTTGGTACAATAAGATAGAGAACCTCTCTTCTTTGAGTTCACTCAGATTGTTGAAAAATATGGTAGGCCATATTTAACATACTGGATCAGTGGACTCCCCAAAATCCTGAAACTCTATTTAAAAGCTCTGTATTTTTGTTAAAAGATAGACCTGGTTTTTTTCCCGTACCATTGGTAAAATACAATATGTGGCACTTAATTGGAACACATCAATCCAATCATTTATTGGGACATCTCCCAGGAAATCTATTTAGCCTAATGATAGTGTGTGGTAATGTCTGCTACTTAGTTGTGAGAGTATAGGAATAAAATCTGCCTAGCGGGAACACATTTGGCCAGGAACAAATGATTAAATGGTACTTATCCAGGCATTAAATAGGTAGGAAATTCTCAACTAGAGTCTTTCAGTACAGAAGTTGGGAAATAAAGATTGAAGAAGAGATAGAGATCAAATAAAGATGAAATGCACCAAATATCCTCTCATTATTATTATTTAGTACAATATTTTGTGTCATTTTAAGTCTTCACGGAAAAATTATTTCTTCTACATGCCCTCTTCTCCTAGGCCCATATCCAAAGTCCAATGGAAGGACTTCCATTGCCTACAAGAGACTGTAGATCAAGCATCAATTAAGGAGAGCATTCCTAATCAGGAAAGCACTGAACCACATGCTTATCTTCAAGGAAACAGAACTTAAGCGTGTGTATCACAGAGCTCCTGAACTGGAGCACAGGACTTAGGGGTGCTGAGCATTCCCACTGAAGACAATAGGCATTGAGTATCCTCATCACTTTGCAAGTCCTTGGGACCTAAAATTGGAAGAGACCCTTCATTGAGCAATAGACAGTGCATGATACATGACAGTTAATGGGATTGCACTGTGTAGATAAACCCCGAGGCCCTCAAGTATAGTACCACTGAAATCAATGGAACTATGACAGTTTTTACCAGGTGCGGTTATGCCCCATGTTTCTGAATTTCTGTATTATCCAAAATTCATGTCTTGAAAAATATATCTCTACATAACTCATCTAATAGCAACTACACCTGGCTACTTAACTATTTTATAGTTACAATGCACTCTGCATTCTATAATTCACTCTATGATGAGTCTTCGTTAGTCTAGTCAAATGTCATGCTCACCTAGCTAGTTGAGCTGCAGTTGAGAGAGTCTCTACCTCATCATCTCCCAGATCCCATTATACATCAATATGCAATAAATTGCCTGTCCTCTTGACAAGATCATTTTCATTCAGAAGAATTATTAATACTACTAAAAGGAAGGAAACTGTTTAAGCAAGCTGTAATCTTCATTATCAGCTGACCCCATTCCACATCGCAAAATACAAGTCAGGACATTTTGATACTCATTGTAAGCCACCAATCTGTTGATAAGAACTATTAAATACTGGAGTTATGAGTAAGGATTAAAAGATTTTTGGTGTCATTCATTTGCATCCATATTCCACTATCTCAAAAGATTATTAAAGTAATGAAGAAATAGTGATACATTATTTCCACAGAGGAAACATTATTGGATGCATTTGACCTTCCTCTTTTTATAATGTGCCAAAAACCCAAATCAGAGAAGCATTATAATCTAATCTGACTGTAATGCATACACAAATCAAGAGGAAAAATATATTGTAATTACAGCTCATAGAGGTAAGCTTTCAATGATCTGGATGTGCAGAGTATAGTACTATAATAAAAGGCAATTCCTTTCATAATGATCAAAACATACACTGGAAAAAACCTGCTATTCGACAAAGGATTACCTGTGACACTGAATTTGTTGGTTTCATGATTAAGTGCCCTTTTGGCTTACTGTATGTCAGTGAGATACTTAGCTCTCTGAAGGTCAGAATATCAGAGCACAAAAACATACTAAGGCAAAAGATGAAAGTTCATCTGTGGCAAAATATTTCATGGAAGAGAGATATCAAGTAACCCAATACTGAGATTTATGAAAACATCCCCAGGCCTACTAAGGCACACAACAGAAAAATGTAAGTATTACAACATGTAAAAGTTTAATTATTACATTTATAATTTACCTATATTGGGCCAAATTCATCTCCCAATGTAATTCAATTCATTTTACTGAGTTACACCATAAATTAATTTGTACCATTATGTCTACATGACATTAAGAAACTTCGGTCACTTTTTGTTTATCCTATAGACTAGTTCTGTATTGTTTAGTTATAGTCATATGAACACAATGTAAGAACAGCTATACTGTGTCAGATCAATGGTCCATCTAGCCCAGTATCCCATTTTCTATGGCCAATGCCAGTTTTTTCTGAGGGAATGAACAGAACAGATCATCATTGAGTGAGCTATCTCTTTTTTGTCCACTACCAGCTTCTGGCAGTCAGAGTCTATGGACATTTAGATAACGGTGATGCATCCCTGACCATCTTGGTTAATTGATGGACCTATCTACCAAAAACTTACGTAATTCTTTTGGAATTCTACTGTAGTTTTGGCCTTCACAAAATCTTCTGGCAATGAGTTCCACAGACTGACTGGCTGTTGTGTTAAGATATACTTTATATTTGTTTTAAACCTGTTGTCTAATCATTTCATTGGGTGACCTCCAGTTCCTGTGTTATGTGAAGGAGTAAATAACACTTCCTCATTCCTTTTTTCCACGCCAGTGATGATTTTATAGACTTATATCATATTCCCCCTGCAGCCAGGTGGTCACCCCACTCCAGGTATAAAAAGCGTTAAAACAGCCGTGGGAGAAGGCTCTAGCTAGGGGCCCAATCATGAGAGACCTTGTGGTAGCCAATAAAAGCCCAGGAGGGCTGTATAAAAGAGATGTCTGGCCAGGCTCTGCACACTCTCACTTCAGCCCTGGAGGGAGAAGGACCCAGCTGCCTGCTAGTCAGGGTACCATGGACAGAGCCATGCTGGAGAAAGGCAGGGTGAGCCAGGGGAGCTCCAGCCGGAGGCCCAGTGACAGGGCCTGAGGGGTAATAGGGCTGTAGGGAGGCAGCCAGGGCAAACAAAGGCAGCAGGTCCACACACCCTTGCCTATGATGAGTAGCTGTGTCAGACTGCAGTTGGTCCCTGAGAAGGAGCTAGATGATGACTGGAAGTATGGTCACTGAGGCAAAGTGGATACAGAGGGTTGAGAGTTCCCTGAGGGGCAGGAGCCCAAGTGTGTGGGGGCACTGCTGCAGGGCAGTACCTAGAAGGAAGGGCGCCATGGCCTGGGAGGGACGTGGGTTCTAAAGCAAGGTAGCAGAGCCACTAACAGAAAATAGGGACCAGCAGGCAAGCCACCAGCCAAAAGAAGGTGTTCCACTGCTAAGCAGAGCTAATTCCCAGAGTGATCAGCAGGAGGCGCTGTGCTAATGAGTTGCACTGTATTACACTCCTTTAGTCCTCTCTTTTCCAAACTGAAAAGTCCCAGTTTTATATATCTCTTCTCATATGGAAGTTGCTTCATAGTCGTTCTTGATCATTTTTGCTGCCCTTCGCTGTCCTTTTTTTTTTTTTTCAATTCTAAAACATTTTTTAGAAGGGGTGATCAGAATTGCACTCTGTATTCAAAATGTGAGCATACCATGAATTTATATCATAGCATTATGATATTTTCTCTCTTATTATCTATCCCTTTCCTAATAGTTACTAACTTTGTTAGCTTTTTTTTTTTTTGACTGTCATTGCATACTGAGACAGTTTTCAGAGAACTATTGTCAAAGAAATGAATGCCTACAAAAGAGTACTATAGCAAACAGCCTAGGGGTTACAGAGGATCACAAGCTAAATATGAGTCAGTGAAAGACGTTTTCAAAAAAACCATACATCATTCTGTGATATGTTAGCAGGAGTGTTGTAAGCAAGACACAAGTAGTAATTTTTCCACTCTATTTCACACTGAAGGCTACGTCTAGACTGCAGGCTTCTTTCAGAAGAAGCTTTTCCGGAAGAGATCTTCCGGAAAAACTTCTTCCAAAAGAGTGCGTCCACACTGCCATAGCACATCAAAAAAGCAATCTGCTTTTTTGAAAGATAGTGTCCATTCAGTGTGAATGTTCTCTCACATTTAAGCTGTGATTACTATGGATGGTGTGGCCACCAGGGCACCTGTGCTTTTTCCTCTTTTCTCTTCTTTCGAAAAAACTCCCTCTTCCCAGTCCACACACGCCTTTTTCCAAATGAGCTCTTTCGCAAAAAGGCTTCTTCCTCGTAGAATGAGGTTTACCAATGTCATAAAAACCCCTCTGTTCTTTCAATATTTTTTTCAAAAAAACGCAATTGCAGTGTGGATATAAGTGAAGTTTTTTTGGAAAACTGCGGTTTTTCTGAAAAAAACCCTCTGTAGTGTAGTGTAGTGTAGTGTAGTGTTCTCAGGTGCATACTGCGTCCAGTTTTTGGTGTCACATTGCAGGAAGGATGTGGATAAACTGGAGAAAGTCCAGAGAAGAACAAAAAAAACTATTAAAAGTCTCGAAAACATGACTTATGAGGAAAGATTGAAAAATGAATTTAAGTCTAGAGAGGAGAAAACTAAAAGGGGACATGCTAACAGTTTTCAAGTACATAAAAAGTTGCTATAAGGAGGAGGGAGACAAACTCTTTTCCTTAACCTCAGAAGATAGGAAAAGAAGCAATGGACTTAAATTGCAGCGTGGGTGGCTGTGTTGGATGTTAGGACAAACTTTCTAACTGTCAGGTTGGTTAAGTACTGGAATAAATTGGAAGAGGTTGTGGAATCTCCATCACTGGAGATCTTTAAGAATGGGATAGACAAACACCTGTCAAGATGATTTAGCTAATATTTAGTCCTGCCACCCAATTCAGCGGACTAAACTAAATGGCATCTCAAGGACCCTTTTATGATTTTTGACACCAAGATCTCTCTAATGAGTGGTAACAGCTAATTTAGAACCCATCATTTTATATAGTTTGGATTGTTTTCCAGTGTACATTACTTTGCATATTATCATCATTGAATTTCATCTGCCATTTTGTTGCCCAGTCACTTGATTTTTATAAGATACCTTTGTAATTCTTTAAAGTTAGGCTACATCTAAACTACACCCCCCCCTGTTGGCAGAGGGATGTAAATTAGATGTATCGAAAGTGCAAATGAAGCCGGGATTTAAATATCTCACGCTTCATTTGCATAATGGCGGCCACCGCTTTTTTTTTTTTTTTTTTTAAACAGGGCTTTTCGAAAAAAACAGCAGTTTAGACGGGGCATTTTTGACAGAAATGCCCCATTTTGAAAGATCCTGTACTCCTCAGAAAAAGAGGAGATTCAGACTTAAGCTTAAGTAGTTTTGTATCATCTGCAAATTTTGCCACTTCATTGCTTACCCCTTCTTCCAGATAATTTATGAATGATGAAATGCACTGGTCTCAATACAGATTAAGAGATACCACCATTTACCTCTCTGAAAACTGACCATTTATTCCCACCCTTCCTCTCTTTTTAACCAGTTACTGATCCATGAGAGGACCTTTTCTCTTATCCCATGGCTACGTACAAAAGCCTTTGGTCAGGACCTTGTCAAAGCCTTTCTGAAACTTCAAGTACACTGTATCTAAGGAATCACACTTGTCCACATCTGTTGTCCCTCTCAAAGAATTCTAATAAATTGGTGAGGCTTGATTTCCCTTTACAAAAACTGTGACACTTCCCCCAACAAATCGTGTTTATCTATGTGGTTGATAATGCTGCCCTTTAGTATAATTTCAACTAATTTGTGTGGTACTGAAATTAGCCTTACCAGGATTTCCAGAAGTGTAATTTCCAGGATCACCTCTGCAGCTTTTTTAAAAGTCATCTGGTATGGAAACTGACTTAAGTGATAGATTACATGCCACACTTCATAATTCTGCAATTGTATATCTGAATTCCATCAGAATTGTTGGGTGAATACCTTCTGGTCCTGGTAACTTGTTACAAACCCTCTTCTTTTGACACCTCAGATTTGTCACCTAAAAAAATAAGAGTGGCTTAGATATGGGGATCTCTTCTGTATTGAAGATCTACACATTGATTTGGCTTCCTTCCAATAGCCCTGTCTTCCTTGAGGGTACGTCTACACAGCAGGGCTAATATTGAATTAAGCAACACAACTTGAGCTACGTTAATTGCGTAGCTTAAATCAAAATAGCTTAACTCGTCTTTTGGCGCTTGTCTACACAGCAGGCAGTCAAAGTTGAAGGTAGAGTGTTCTTCCTTCCTTTACTCCTCATAAAATGAGGGTTACAGGAGTCAGAGTAAGAAGTCCTCCAGCTTAACATTATTTCAAAATAAAGGCTTGTAGTGTATACACACTCTTTGTTATTTCAGAATAATGTCGGTTATTCCAAAATAACGCTGCTATGTACACGTACCCTTGCTGTTCTTAAGAATACTCTCCTATAGACAACCACCTAACCTCAGGAAGATTCTTACTAACAACCACTGTGCATACCACATTAATACTAACCCTGGAACTTTCGCTTGCAACAAACCCTGTTGCCAGTTTTGTCCACATATTTACTCTGGAGACACCATCACTGGACCTAACCATGTCAGTTATATGATCAAGGGCTCATATTCCTTTACATCCATTAATGTGATATATGACAACATGCATCTTACTTCAAAGAGACTTTAACACCAGATTACAGAGAGACCTCAGAACTTTTATTTATGCTAAAATTCGACACTTTGTGAATGGGCCTTAATTTAGATGATAATTACCTTACACATTACAAAGACAGCCTCCCCACCTTTTGATATTTGTAGTAACTCCAGATTAGCCACTTAATTGACTCTGACAATAAGCAATATCCTCCTTTCTTGTCTCTTCTTCGTCCCCTCGCCTCTACCTCCTATTTTATGTAGCTGATTTGTTTACTTCTTCTTTGTATCCCTGTATTATATAATGGTCATGCCATTTCACTTTCAGAATATGATCTGAAGAAGTGGGTCTGCCCCACAAAAGCTCATCACCTAATAAACCATCTTGTTAGTCTTTAAAGTGCTACATGACTGCTTTTTTTGTTTTACCAAGTTCAGACTAACACGGCTACCTCTCTGTTACTTTTCATGCGAGTAACAGGAGTAGTGTTTCACCCTCACACTTGAAATCATGAAATGTAACTCTTCAGTAGTGCTGGAAGGACCCATGATTCTGACCAACTAACAGATTTGACCCAGACTCACAGGGTCATCCTTAGGATTTATGGGGCCCTAAGCACTACTATTAAACTGCTGTCCTTATGCCTGATGGCAGCAGAAGGAGGGATGATGATTTTTAGAGATGTGATTTTATAATCTTCAGCAACACACTAATTAAATATTTTAAAGCAAATTTTAAACTAAGGTCCTATAGTCTAACACAGTAAATTCAGAAACTGACAGCCTATATGTGGGGCTGGTAAATGCCCGTTCAATGGCTTCATTACCACTTGAATGGCTCTTTCACAGGTTCAGTGTTCTGCCAATGTCTGGCAGGCTTTTTCACTTTTAGGTTAACTAGATCCTCTCCAGAGGAAGCAGAGCCACACAACAGGGATTGGAAGAGGTGGGTGAGTGAACATTAAGACCCAGACATTTTCATGTGTCCTATACAGCTGTGTATTCTGCATATGCATTGAAGATCACCATTCACTTGTCTTCTCTGCAATTGCCCTGTCTTCCTTGAGGGGTACATCTACACAGTAGGGCTAATGTTGAATTAAGCTACACAACTTGAGCTACGTCAATTGTGTAGCTTATTTCGGAAATTGGGAGAGTCTACACAGCACTTATTTCAAAATAGAGCACTCTTCCTTTGACTTCCCTTACTCATAAAATGAGGGTTACCAGGAGTTGGAGTAAGAAGTCCTCCAGCTTGACATTATTTCAAAATAATGGCTTGCTGTGTAGACACGCTCTTTGTTATTTTCAAAATAACGCTGCTGTATAGACATAGCCTGAGTGCTCCTATAGCACCTCTATCATCCAGTGGCGCCACTGGTTGTTTGGCAGGTTTGCTGGTTCTTAACAACTAACCACAAAAAATGTTTAGTCTTGATAGTTGTTTTTCGAATTCTCTTTTGGCCTGCCTGCCTTATACTGTTATACCAGACTCACCTCAACTTATGTTCCTTTCTATTTTCTTAGGTAGGATTTAACTTCCAATTTTTAAAGGATGCCTTTTTGCCTCTAACTTTTTTTTTATTTTGTTTAGGCTGTGTGGCTCCTTTTTTGGTCCTCTCAGTTTTTTTTATTTGGCTGTACATTTAATTTGAGCCTGTATTTATGGTGTTTGTAAAGTGCTTCCATGCAGCTTGCAGGCATTATTCTTGAGATAGATCCTTTTAATTTCTCTCTAATTAGCATCTTCATTTTTGTGTAGTTAAATATACTCCCCTTTCTGAAGTTAAATGTACTGTGATGGGCTTCTTTGATATTCACACACACACACACACACTAAAGTTGATTATATTATTATTGCTATTACTGAGTGGTTCAGATATAATCACCTCTTGGATCAGATTCTGTGTTCTATTGCTCAAGAGTTCCCTTTGCCCTTGTGTGTTCCTGGACTATCTCATCCAATAAGCCATTATTTATGGTGTCTAGAACCTTTTCTCTTCTTCCTGTCCTGAGATGACAAATACCCAGTTGACATAGGGAGAACTGAAATCCCTCACTGTGGAGTTTTCTATATTTGTAGCCCTTTTTTAATCTATGAAAGCATTTCACACTCACCTTCCCATCCTGGTCAGTAGTATTTTCCTACTTCTATATCCTTATGTAAGCCTGGAATTTTTTTTCCATACAGATTTTTATAATGCCATTTGGATTAAATTTAAGATTTTTTTTACTATATTTAACTCCATGCTTCCTTTCACCTACAATATCACGCTACCACCAGTACTACCTACTCCGTCATTCCTATATGTTTGTACCCTGATATTACCATATCTCATTGATTATCATTGTTCCACCAAGTTTCTGCAATGTCTTATATCAATACTCTCATAACACTCAGGTTCATTCATCTTAGTATTTAGACTTCCCATGTAAATAAATCACATTCCATCATACTATTTGAGGAATCAGCCTCCATGGGTAATATTTTCTATGAAAGGGTAACAAAGGATAATTTAAACAAAGGGTAATTTCTAAAGGGTGGAAGTCTAGCTTCCATACTCAGCAGTTTCCCATCCACAGAGCCCCTGTCCTACAGTTCCTTCAGTCTAGGTTGTGTCATTTCATTGGCTTCAAATCAGGCTGACATACTATCGGAGTGGTCTACCTTGTCACTTCATGGATATCTTGGCATGGATTCCCTTTGATGCCCAAAGACAGAAATATGTAGGATCAATAGTCATTCATTGTAATGGATTATTTTTTCCAATGAAAGATATTTCACTTAGTTATTCATATTGGAAAATTAATTTCACCCTAATGTGTGTCTTTCCTGTTTTATTTATAAAATACGCAATGAGAAAATCTAGTAAGCATGGGAAAGGCAGCAATTTTTATAACTACCTAATGTGCTCTCTGATATAATATATTGCCAGTAATACCATTTAAAATCCCACTGATTAAGAGTAATATTTAAAGCAACAAGATAAAGATTAATTATGGGACATGAATGCTGGCATTTTCCCTATTACATTTTCCCCCTAATTTTTTCTCCTATCTTTCCTATACCTATTACCAGGGCTTGACAAACAGCGGCAAAAACCGGTCGCCAGCCCCGTACTGCGCATGCGCAAGAGCCACATTGCGCATGCGCGCGCCGCGAATGAATGGGGCACGCGGCTGAAATCTACTCGCCACAGGCGATTAGATTGTATTGTTTGTCAAGCCCTGCCTATTACCTTCAAAGATGTTACAACTCAGTAAGTCTCACTCCAGAACACAAACTTTGTAGCATGCGTCAGGAGGCAAAGGCCTCCAGTTCTGCTCCAACTGAAGCCAATGCAAAAATCTCACATTCACTACAAAGGTTGAAGCCTTACTTGAGGACACCATAGTCACTTGGTGTGGTCTTTTGAGAGGCCCCATTGTGTCACTCTGCCCCATATTCTTCATTTGGATATTATTATAATATGAATATGGCATAAATGAGATATTTTATGTAAGATATCATTGGAAAGGTTATGATTTACTGATTTTCCTTAGCTTGTTTCAATTGGTTAAATACCTGGAACTTATTAGAATCCATTCCATAAATAACTGGTTGAGATTTGTGGAGTGGTGGGTAAGGAAACCTTGAGGAAAAAGTGACTGTACATTCTTTCTGCTGAGAGCTCAAAGAAGAATTAAATTGATTGACATGAATAATATATAAAAACCACCTCTCTCAAGATATAGAGTAAAGGACTGTGCAAGTACCATGCTAATATTGAAATAAAGACAAACATTTCAGCTAGGTTGGTGTCACATGTATTTGTTAGAGATGAAATGTAAAGTGTCAATGTTTAAACAAAATAATGCGATAAATGATATTTTTCTGGGCTTTGGATTATATGCCGAGGATGATGAAACAGTTATGTTCATTTAAAAATTATTCCACTAGCCCAGGCCAAAAATGGATTCCTACAGTATTGTAAGGTAATTTCTGTAGACATACCAATAAATGTCTGTTCTTGGTGTAAGTAATATTTGTTTCTTGAAGAACATTAAGGGTATGTCTACACTACAGCGCTATTTCGCATTAACTTATTTCGAATTAGTTAATTCGAAATAAGCTAAATCGAAATAACGCATCTAGACACAAAATCTAATTCAAAATAGCGTTTTGCTATTTCGAAATAGCACTTCCACAGTAATTGGACGCTGGATCACATTTAAGGGCAGCTGAAACCGGTTCCAGTAGGGCATCAGGTCAGTAGTTGCTTTGTGTGACTGCTGTCTGAGGCTACCTGAGGCTCATGCTTAAAGGGACCCTCCTGGACAGCCGGTTCTCAGCTTTCCCGCTTGCTTGCCTACCTCACTGAGGGACAGCAAAGCGTTTTCCTCTCCGTCTCACCGACCTGGACGTGGTTATCCAGGAGTTCAGCGCCCTGGGCTTCCCCAACTGCGGGGGGGCAATCAACAGGATGCACATCCCCATCCGTGCCCCAGACCACCAGGCCTCCCTCTACTATCAACAGGAAGGGGTACTTCTCCATGATCCTGCAGGCCGTGTCTGACCACCGGGGCCAGTTCACGGACCTCAATGTGGGCTGGTCCAGCAAGGCACACGACACGCGAGTGTACCGCAATTCTTCCGTGTGCCAGAGGCTGCACGCCAGGACTTTCTTCCCCGACCACCACATCAGGGTCAGGGATGTGGACATGCCAGTGTGCCTGCTGAGGGATGTGGCCTACCCCCTACAGCCCTGGCTGATGAAGGCTTACACGGGACACCTCAGCCCCTCCCGGCAGGCCTTCAATGCCAGGCTCAGCAGGGCCCGCATTGTGGTCGAGGGGGCCTTCGGCTGACTGAAAGCACGGTTAAGGTGCCTCCTCACCCGCCTCGACCTCTCCCAGCACAATATTCCGCACGTGGTGGCAGCATGCTGTGTGCTTCACAATTTATGCGAGAGGAAGGGGGAGGCTTTCCTGCCAGCCTGGATGGCAGAGGCTGACCGCCTGGCTGGCCAGTATGCACAGCCCCGCACGGCTGCCAGCCAGGAGGCCCTTCGGGGGGCTGCCCGCATCCGGGAAGCCCTGCGGGAGAGCTTCCAGGCAGACGAGGACTGAAGTCCCCCTGGCATGCCCCACTGTGTGCCTTACATTCCACCCCCACCTCCTTCCCCTTTCCCCTTCCTAACCCCCCTTCCTGATATACAATAAAAACACCAGTGTTGCCACAAAAAAAATCTTTATTTAACATAACTGGGGTGGGGGGAGGGGGGGAATGAGGGCAGGAGAGGGGAGTAGGGAAACCTGGGAGGAGGGAGCTGGAAGGGGGAGGCAAGTGGGGGAAGGCGGAGGGGAAGCTCAGGGTTGGGGGTCTTGCCGGCCCTCCCGTCTTGCAGCACTGCGGGTGCGGGGACCTCGGCGTTCCCGGGGGGGAGTGGGTATGGAGGGTGGGGCAGGAGGTACAGGGGGGCAGAAGAAGCGGGAGGGGGAGTAGGGGTGGGAGGAGGAGCGATAGCTGGGGCGGCCGCAGGGGCTGGAGCAGCAGGAGGCTGCAATCGGTCCGCCAGGGCCTGCAGGTGCTCGTGGAGGGCACGGCCCTGCTCCTGCAGCTCCTGCAAGCTCTCCCGCCACAGCTGCAGGTCCTCTTGCACCCACTGCTCCTGGCTGTGGACCTGATGTCCCTGTAACTGCAGCTGCTGCCTCTGGAACTCCTCCTGGTTGTGGGTGCACTTGCTGGCCCGGGTACGGGTGGATGGTCCAGGCGGGGTGGTGCGTCCTGCACTCGCAGGTGCTGCGACTGCGGTGAAACAAGAGAAGTGGTCAGTTCTCCCTGGGAACACAGTGGGTGAAACCCATCCCCGCTCTGTAAGGCAAGGATGGCAGGTCTCCGCAGCATCATGTCCTGCTATCCCCGGGAGTGTGAGCTGGCCCAGGACTGCACCCCAGCCCCTGTGGTGCCTATAGTGTGGTGTGGGAGGGAGGGGAGATGTGCCCTGCCTCTGTGTTGAAGGGGCGTCTGGAGGGAGGGCAGTGTGCAGTGTGTCTCCCCGGGGTCAGGAGCCTGTCATGTGCCTTCACGCGTAGACGTATGTGGGGAACAGGCCAGGGCCCCTGCATGGCACCCAGCTGGGGCCACATGTCCTGGATGGCACAGCAGATGCACAGGTTGCCGCCTGCTCCGTGGTCAGCAAGGCCCACACGCATGGTCCCTGGGCTCCCCTCCCCTCCCCCGCCCCACATAAGGGGACCGTGATGGCACTCCCCTCCCCACCCCACATAAGGGGACCAGCCTCGGATAAGGCTGCTGACGGGCTCTCCGGTTTGGCTCAGGGGTCCTGGGTGCAGGGCACGCTCCCTGCAGGCTCCTGGCTGCCGTCGTCCTCCTCTTCCTCCTCTTCCCCTGTGTCAGGGGCAGGGCCCTCTGCCCCGGGGTCAATGATGACTAGGGGGACACAGACCATCTGACCCCCCAGGATGTGGTCCAGGGCCTCATAGTGCGGGCAGGCCTCCAGGTCAGCCCCTGGTTGGGAGGCCCTGGCATAGACCTGCCGCAGCTCCTTGATTTTACTCTGCACCTGCTTCTAGCTGCGCATGTGGCCTTTGGTTTGTCTGTGTAGACGCTATTAAAGTTAATTCAAAATAATGGCTTTTATTTCGAATTAACTTTGCAGTGTAGACATACCCTTATAGTAGCTTTTGTGCATCATTCACCTAGTTAGTGATTTATATGATGTACATTGGGGTTAACCTTATAGTCAGCCAGTGATTTTGCATACTAAGTTCTGCAATGTACATACAGCTGCTTTGACCCACAAAATCTGGTCTGAGGTCTCTGATCCCACCAGCAGCTGAGCTGACTTGTCACAGCAGTTTATTTCTTCTCTTAGTTTGGAGGGCTGAAGCCATATGGGTCTGATAACCAAAGAAGGAGCTCCCACTTCTCAGTATGGGTCCAAAGGGTGCTGAAGGGAGGGGTAAACATTAACTGGACCTCATAATTCAATTACATGAGCACTTAGCTCTTCTAATGGGCTCCATATAAGCACAAGGGGGTATCCACCTACATCCAATGGTAGAATTAGGATCATCCTGCCTAATGTGAATGCAGCTGCAGCCTGAGAAACCAACAAATCTAGGCAATTCAAAATGAAAGCAGCCAATCCAGCCTGTATTTGTACTGCTCTGAAACAGTCATGATTAATCTGGGAATGTGCAGACTTACAAGAGCAGCTTTCTTCTAAGAAAAGTGGACTATGTGCTACCTACAAAATAGACAAAAGGGGAGGCACAGTGAAAAAAATCAACATTGCCAGCCTTAAGAGATCAAAAATCATGAGACTGGCCCAAAACAGCTTGAGATTTAAAAATCAAATCATAGTTTTTAGTCTGACATTGACTTTGTAACTCTCTTCTGTTCCTTTGCCTGCGTATGAGAACTTCAGATAACTCCAATCAACCTTTAATGCACACAGAAATGCATGTCTCTCCCTAGGTGCTCATATGGAGACTCCGCTTATCCTCTTCTCTCCTTTGAGATAGTAAATGCATAGCAGTTTCCCAATCACCGTCTTCTACCAGCAGTAACATTTCTCTGCTTTCTGCCACTCTGGGACTTCAGTGCTTAGGTTCCAGCAGCAACACATCCCATCTTCCCTAGGAATAAATGTTATCCAATACTACTCTCATTTGTCTTCAGAGACATTTATTTATTCTATAAAGAAAATTAAAAATTGACTTTAACATGGAGAAAAGTTGATTCTACATAATTCTTTGACACACACCAACATTCTTTTCAAATCATTTCACTTTTTCCTCTCTCTACTTTTCAGACATGGAATCATGTTGAAATTTATAAGACTATCATATTTTAAGACAGATTCACCACTTTCCATTTTAAAATTCAGCTGAATACCCTGCCCATGCATTAGCTCTATTAAAATTAATAGAAATCCCCTTCTCATCTGTCCTAGTAACTGAGGGTCTAGGACCATGTTGTGCTAGCTTTTCCCATTGAACAATTACTTCAAGAAGAACTGTATTCAGAAAACTGAATTCTTGGGTTCTTGCTGCAGCTTGCCTGGAGCAGGCTGTGCACATCCTCCCCTTCCAGCCATCAGCATCAGCTACGCTGAGCTGCTCCCTTTCATACCTGTACAGTTGGACTATGCCCAGTAAGGTGAAAGAGGTGTGGCTTTCTCAATCCTCTGTGCAGAGTTAACCCTCTCTCACCCAGTGCTGACCCACATGCTTCACAGGTACTTTATGTAAACATCTGTAATGCCACTTAATCGTTCTCCTTTTTATCACTCCTTAGGACTATTCTTTGCTGTAATATCTACAAAGAACTTGAAAAGAGTTAGGCTGCTGGTGTGTGAGATCACAGCCAACCGAGCTTATCTATATAGCTTATTTGTTCATGGTTCTCCTCCAACTGATCTGTCTACATCCATCTGTTGTCTCGTGTCTTAAACTTACACTGCTACTTGGGGTAGGGATTGTCTTTTTATTCTGTGTTTGCAGAGTGACTAATACAGTGGGGTCTTGGTCCAGAACTAGGGCTCATAGGCTTTATGATGATACTAAAAAAGGGTACTGTACTGCAATTGCTGGAATGCCAACAACAGTTGTGGCATAATTCCTTAACACTTTATGCAGGACAAATTCTGACTTCAGATGAGCATGTGTAACCCACATACTTACTGGATGTGGTTCACTGTCCCATGTAGTAGCATTTGTCTGAGACCACTTACAGAGAAAAAGAATGAGCTTGCTCTACAGCCTTACATGAGAACCAGTTGGCTTTTAGCTCAAGCAATAGAGGCTCATGCACTAAGCTCCAGAGGTCCTGAGTCGGGTTCCATCTGTTAGCATTACACATGCATATAATTGACTACAGGGATGGATATCTGAGGCTGGAATCTTTCTCCATTCTGGGTGTGTCACACATTCATACTCCTCTGGATATATACATGAGAGTTGAGAAATTGTAATAGGCACCAAGAAAGGAAGAAGATTCCTGCTGGAAAATAGGCTTTTTCTTGTTAATGAAAATAGTCAAAATTGTAATATTGCTCAACTGAAGAATGACAAAGCACAGATTCAGTCACATCTTTTTAAGACAGCCTGCCATTGCTAATGGACACAGATCAATGAAAGCTTTAGAAAAATTGCAACTACTGTACTTCTGAATATAGTTAAGTTTTTATTATCTAATCTGCTCCATTGCAAAAAAGTTTAACTTTAATTACCCTTTTTATGGTTATGAAAGAAATTACAAATATCTAGCTAGCTGTCTATCTCTCTATCATGCTGGAGTACCATTGCCATGTTATGTTAATACATTAGAGATATGAAAACTTCAATTTACTGAAAACAGGTAAAGAAAGTGTGATTTGGATTAGAGATTGACCTAAAGCAAAATGTCATATACAAACTTGGATTCAGCTCTTAATTTTTAGGCTGGCCCACCAGGGACACTAGATGGGAGGGCTCTGACTTACTACAGTGGATTCTTTCCCAGGTGGCTTGGTTGTGTTTTGTGACTATGCTCAGGAACTAACTGATTGCCATATCAGTTACAGTTAGGCAGGAATTTTCCCCCAGGTTAGACTGGCAGGAACCCTGGAGTGGTTTTGCCTTCCTCTGCAGTGAGAGCGGCAAGTGTTCTTCTCTTCTTTAATTCTTGGCTACTGTTCAGCACCTTTCAATCTCTGACACAATGGGATTACAGAAAAGGTGGAGTCTCACAATCCATTACTGTATTAGTGCAAAAAGACACACTTTTATAGTAATATCCTTTTTCTTGCATTATCCATTCAAAATATGAGCACATATGCTTTCTGAAAAGACTAATCTTTTTATCCTTCAAAGAAAGCTTGCCTTTGCAATCTAATTGTAATACTAAATTTTAAATTAGTATATACACAACCCCCTATAAAAGTAACTATGTTAAAGATTTCAGTCCAGATCCTAATTAAACAGGTGGATGATTTTTGTGCTGTATATTTTAAAACATTAATAGCATCATTTGCATACTAAAGAAATAAAACTTTGATTTTACAGAGGCCATTGAGGATTAATTTAATGATTTGGGCAGAGTTTATATTACTTCCCAAGAGGAGTGAAGGTTAAAAGGTACCTCTTGCTAAATATTTAAAATCTTTAACCTTTTTGGTATATATCCAAATGATTTGGGGGAAAACATCTGCTGCAAGTTGCTTAAAATTTAAATGCTTTCCCTTTGTAAATCTTCAGGTATTGTACATAATTCTTTGTCTTTTCGTAAGTAATGCTTTATAACAACATTTTAAATCTGAATTTTATACTCTTTTTAAAACATACTTATCAGATTTCCTGAGATTTGCTGCTCCCCTCAGGCATAGAAAAAAGACATATTTTTATAGAACAGCTTCACCTACAGTATCTCTGCCCATTTAGCTTAATATATAATAACACACACACAAATGTAGTCGCTCAATAGTTCTTGATTTTCATTCCAGCAACTCATGGAGAAAATGGGCAACTTCTTATCTATAAATTTGTGTTTTTGAAACTTCTGTATAGATTGATTAGTTGTCATCTGGTATTCCCATTGCATGCCATCAAACACAGAGTCAGCCCATATGCATGAGTTTTTTGGCAGCAATGCACACTTTAAAATGCATCGGCTCTCTTCTTATATTAGATGAGTTCCCCTTCCGCAATAAATGATACATTACAAGAAACCTGTCAAATATACAATAAAACTGAGTCATCTCTGTAAATATCTACTGGGGATGTCTTCAGATCAATTGATGAAGAACCTACAGTTAAAATACATGCATAAGCAGGAAATTGCCCCACTTTGTAATAATCTTGTGAAACAGGTGCAAGAGAATATTTGATGGCTCAACAAAAATAGTAAAAGGACAACAGCCTGAAGGGAAAAAATTGCCCTGCCACAGCTGATTTACATCACACCAAGAGGCTATCACGTGTTAATATGCACATATTCAAGGAATTTTTCAGTTTGTTCAGCGAACTTCCGGTTTTTTCAACAAATGTCTGTCTTAACTATTAATGTGGCAGACTAATCCAGAAATTCCTGACTTAAATACTTCTTTTCCATTAAATTGCAATTAAAAAGGACACAACTATTGTATTTTAATCTTTCTGCACATTTCTAAAACAGTCCTAGGGTGAGATTTGCCATCCTTATTTTGTTGAGTAATTCTTTCTTCTGTAGCGCTGGCCTGATCCTATACTGGATTTGTTGGCAAAGCCATTGGCTTCAAGGAGCTAGCTGTAGAGTGAGGTACCACTTAATAGGGAAACTGAATCCATCTATTGCATTCGAGTGCAGGAATATTAGGCTAGATTTTCAATATTATTTAGGGGTTCAAAGCTGCAGTTAGGGACCTAGCAGGATTCTCAAAGGTAGCTAAGCAATTTCAGTGCATAAACTCACTCTGAAATCTACATGCCTAAATACATCTGAAAATGTGGCCCTCGGTTCTATTACCCTGAATGATGAAAACTTGAGAATTGTCTAAACATAGAAATATAAAGTATGAAAAGATTTTGAGAAGGAAAGTATCTAGGACAATGCTAAAGTTGGTGCAAACATTAAATATGACTCAAGACTGAATGAAGAATCTGAAATTCATATTTTACTATATTTTATCATATAATGATTCCATGCAGACAGTTTCAAAAAACTGTGATTCCAGTAAAATTACTAGAGACAGTGTCTGTCAAAGATAAAAATGATGTATCATTCTTCTATTACTTCAATGTCAGAAAGATCTAAGGAGCCATTCCCTTCTTTGTAGGTCCCATCAGCTTCAGGACAGCTTCATGAAAACAACTATGATGCCTTTCTATGATTTTCTGGAATCCATCAGAAGCAATTCAGAATCAACCCTGATAAAAATACTTTTCTCGCAAAGGTTATGAATGAATCCCTCGAAACCCCATATCATGGGAGAGACAGTTTCGATAAGAGTATTGATCAAATAAATTAGGAAATCCATTTTTCTTTGCTTTGAAGAAGTGTCTGAAGACATAATCACTGCTTGTAGGAATGAGTCCTATTTTAACTCACTTTAAGAGGGGTCTGGAATGATCCATTGGTCATCTTGTTAAACAACTCAGGTGTGAAAGATTTTGCAATTAAAAATCTGAACTGGGAGCTATTCCCTGTCCTGCCCCATACTTCCTCAGGGTCTTGGGCAAGTCAAACTTAGTTAAATTTTCAAGAATATCCAAATGATATAAAAGCTTAAGTCTCTTTCTTTTTCAGGAGCATGTAAGTGAAAAAGAAGCCTTAGTCCCACTGACTTTCAATAGCACTAAGATTCCAGTCACTTCCATGATGTGCTTCTAAAATTTTACCTGGATTAATCCTACATGCCTACATCACTTAGCTGTGGTGAGACATAGGTTATTTCTGTTGGTAAAGGGCTTTTGAGATGTTTTGGAAGAAGGTACCAAATTATTCTTATACTACTATTCAAGCTGGCTCTTTCTTAAATACGCTTGAATTTAATGTTTCTTAAATAAAGGCATTTTTTCTCTCAAAGGATGAAACTGAATAATACAATCATAGAATCATAGAATACTAGGACTGGAATAGACGTCAAGAGGTCATCGAGTCCAGTCCCCTGCCCTCATGGCAGGACCAAGTACTGTCTAGACCATCCCTGATAGACATTTATCTAACCTACTCTTCAATATCTCCAGTGATGGAGATTCCACAACCTCCCTGGCCAATTTATTCCAGTGTTTAACCACCCTGAGAGTTAGGAACTTTTTCCTAATGTCCAACCTAAACCTCCCTTCATGCAGTTTAAGCCCATTGCTTCTTGTTCTATCCTCAGAGGCCAGGAAGAACAAGTTTTTTCCCTCCTCCTTGTGACATTCTTTTAGATACCTGAAAACTGCTATCATGTCCCCTCTCAGTCTTCTATTTTCCAGTCTAAGCAAGCCCAATTCCTTCAGACTTCCCTCATAGCTCATGTTTTCTAGATCTTTAATGATTTCTGTAGCTCTTCTCTGGACTTTCTCCAATTTCTCCACCTCTTTCTTGAAATGTGGTGCCCAGAACTGGATACAAAACTCCAACTGAGGCCTAATCAGCGCAGAGTAGAATGGAAGAATGGCTTCTCGTGTCTTGCTCACAACACACCTGTTAATGCATCCTAGAATCATGTTTGCTTTTTTTGCAACAGCGTCACACTGTTGACTCATATTTAGCTTGTGGTCCACTATAACCCTTAGGCCCCTTTCTGCCATACTTCTTCCTAGACAGTTGCTTCCCATTCTGTATGTGTGAAACTGATTGTTCCTTCCTAAGTGGAGTACTTTGCATTTGTCCTTATTAAACTTCATCCTGTTTATCTCAGACCATTTCTCCAATTTGTCCAGATCATTTTGAATTATGACCCTATCCTCCAAAGCAGTTGCAACCCCTCCAAGCTTGGTATCATCTGCAAACTTAATAAGCATCCTCTCTATGCCGATATCTAAATCGTTGATGAAGATATTGAAAGGAACAATTGATCTGATTGCCAGAATTTGAATCATCTACAGTATGTTGTATGGTTACCTTGATGGAGTCCATGAGCCAGGAAATGCAACAAACAAAATCACAAGTTGAGTCATAAAAGATGGCTGAGGTAAGTGATTTAAGAATTACATTTATTTTCCAAAAAATTAAACCTGCCTCTAATTTCCTGACTAAAGTCAAAGTGATTTGTAACTATGTAGCAGAGCTGGCTTGTAAAGTCAAAGTGATTTGTAGATGGATAGCAAAGCTTGCTTGATCTTAAATACATCAGGAAAGAAATGAGTTTAGAAAAATCAATGACTACTTAAGGATACTAAAATCAAAATAAAACTTTTAGGGAATAGAGTCATGAGCCAAGCTTCCTACCATATTTAGACTTTGTAACAGCCAGAAAAATGGACCTCATATATTCACAACTACCTGTCACATGCACACATGCACACACACACACAGATTGAGGGGGCCTGATTCTCTTCTCATTTGCACTGGCATAAATTAGGATTAACTGTATTGAAGTTACACCAATGTAAAACCGGGTCATTGACATTCATATATAAATGGAAAATATTTTGAACAGCCAAAGCAAAATAAAGTGAACGAACATCACTGGTATAAAATATAAATAATCCTCCCATTCCAAAACTTCAGTTCCAATCTAGAATTTTCTATAGAACAATCACTCTGGCCTAAATTCTCAAATGTTACTAGTGATTATGGGTACTTTTAGTTTTGAGTAGTTGAAATATATATATGTTGCTGACTGACAGTAGGGTATTGGAACACATGTCCAGATGGCTAATAAACTCCAGCAGAATGTGGTAAAGGGCAGAAAAAGCTTGATTTGTGTTGAAAATATTTATGAAAAAGATTTTTTTTACTAATAAAAGAAACCTAAGTCCATGGGAAACAGTTGCTACCAAGGACTTATCTATACTGAGGAATAGCCCCAATACCTCCATCAGTGGCCAACAACTGATGTAGGAATCAGGATTGGAGAAATTACATCTGGACCAGGGGCAGAGGGGGTAAGCCAGAATGTTTCCCAAAGGAGTTAAAATCATGATAGACTCTAATCATTGTAAACCTGAGCTTGCCCTTTTCTACGTTTGGGAGTGAGTGTCAGTGCAGCTACATATGAAGTTCACTAACCATGTTCTCCAATCCCCTAGTGTCAATTAGCTTAATTCCAGCACTGTTGCCTATGGAGAACCTTAAACAATGTATTAATTACACACTTCTGAGATATAAAGATGTTCAAGTAAACTGAAAAAAATCACCACCCAGTTCTGTTTGACTCATCTTTGTTTATAAGAGCAGAAACTTAAGGACAGTTAGAACACTATGTACTCTACTCAGTCTGTGCAAAATTCCTATATAGTCACATGTGAAATTAGTAGGTACTCAATCAAAATCAATTGGTCAAAATGATAAAGAGGACAGCTGAGAATGGAAACAGTGGTGTCTGACACATTCTAGCTAGTGCATCCAAATTTAGCATTTGCCAAACAAAAGGAATTCCCAATGTATTTTTAAAGGAATGTATACTGAGATGTTTCTATTAAAATACACACAAACCTCTGTATCATTTGTGTAACATGCATTTCTATTTCTGCTAAAACATGAGGGTACATGTAGCCAAATGAATAAAACATGGGGCACAATAATTAGGAAATAAATTAATATGCTGATTTGAAAAGTATGTGGTAAAAAAAGTCATAAAGATCTAAACCTGCTGCTTTTATGAAATTCTCCAACAAAAATGTGGATTTCATATTCCATGAAGCACGAAATTTATCAATGCCTGCAAACTAGGCCTAACAGCTGTAAATTTAATATCCCTTGTTAGTGCAAAAATGGTTCTTGTCCAGTTTTTGAATTAATTTGAAGACTTATTATTGTCCAGTGATGTATCAAAGTAGAAAAAGAATTAGAAAAAGCAAACAGTATCTGAGCAGTTTACATTCAATGAGATACACACGGGTTTTGTCTACACTATGAGTTTTGCTGAAAAAAGGCAATGCAAATGAAGCGTGGATTAGCATTTTCTCATGCTTCATTTGCATAATCTCTTTTGGTCTGTTTTTGCACAAGGGGTTTTTGCGCAAAAACAAGCAGTGTGGACGTTTCCTTTTTGCACAAAAACCCCTTTTCTCCCCAGCATGATTAGCTTCTTCTCAACAGTTTTGTCTTCCTTAAGTGCTCCTTTAGCACCTTGATAGTCTACCGGGCCCCACTGATTGTTTGGCAGGTTTCCTAATTCTGATGTTCTTTAAAAATATTTGTTGTTAGTTTGTGTCACTTGCCAGTTGCTTTTTTTGTGTGTGTGCCTGCTTTTACATTTGACTTGCCAAAATTTATGTTCCTATTTTCTTCAGTAGAATTTGACTTCTTTTAAAATTTGGAAGTCTTTTTGTCTCAAGGAAGTCTACCTTGAGTACTTCTTTAGCCCCTTAAAACTCGTATTTAGCCATCTGTTCTCATGGTCAACAAAATGCCTACACTATTATGCTGAAGATAGGTCTAAGAGGGAGGAACATGAGGGTCTGAAAACCTGGAATGTAGACAGGCAAAACAAATGTTTTAAGATCTTATTTAGATTAGGTTGCATTTCCCATGGTTAATATTCCAATTTAGAATGGGGGAACTTTTTCCTGCATCTATCGCTGAGGGGAGCCAGCCCTCAGTACTGCCCAGAACAGCTACACCGTGTTTCCCCACTCCCAGGCATACCTGAGAGCCACCTGCAGCAGTGAGGGTTTAGAGGGCCCAGTACTCCAGCCTCCATTGCTCCTGAGGTACTGGCAGCGGCAGCTGGGAGCCCCAGACCCTTTTGAATCACTTGCCTCCTTTGTCCCTTCCCCCCACCTCCCAACCATTCGATGAGCCCAGGGGAGGGTTCTACTAGGGCTCTGGCACACAGCAATAAATATCCCATTTGCAAAATAAGTTTGCAATGTCTTTCTGGGGCCCTGATGCTGTTCACAGGTACGCCAGCATTGCTTCACTGACCTCATTGAGTTACTCCTAATTTGTACCAGTGTGAGATCAAAGTCAAGCACTGTTTTACCATCACTGCCCTCCTACACATTGCACCAAGAGTGTGCCAGATCATAAAAGAATGCATTCATATCCCTGAAAAATGTAACCATCTGAGCAGTTCTTATATCGAGTATTCCCTTCCCGACTGAAAGAAGTAATTACCACGTAATGGGGAATGCAACCTTTTGACTGAATAAAAAGGAAAGTGAACATAAGAGTATAATGTGTACCATGTTAAAATGGCTTTCAAATTCACAAATGGATTACTGGAGTCTACTATATTCACCTGAGCAATCAACATTACTTTTCATTTCTTGTCTATTGGTTAATGCTTATTTAGGCTTCTAAAATGTGATAAAAAGGTATTCTTCCCCACAACTATATCCAGTACTCTTGGGTTTTGCTTGATAAAGTTCAGCTGAGCCAGAATTGCATGATCTCTGCTGTCAACTAGGATTTCTAAGTTTAGGAACACATCACTTGCACAAGGATGCAAGTAATCAATCATGCTCTCACCTGAAGAGAATTATTATTGAGTTGTTTGTATGGTGCCAACAATGAGCTAGATAGTGTGTGAGAGAGAATGCACGAAGTGCCCTAGTCTCACAGAAGAGAAGTCGGCTGCTTCTTCATGTGAAGGGCTCTGCAACTGGAAAAGGGGTAAGTAGTAAGTTGATGTTCATCCAGCAGTTGCATTAGATATTGTGTGGAAACCCTCAGTGCTGTGAAGCTGCTGAATTCTTTGTGCAGCTACAGGAACACAGCTTGTGGGGGAGTCCTGGCCAGAGGGGACCAGCTGGCCCATAAACTAATATTAAGTCACATGATCTCACCAGAGATCCTCTTAGCCTTTTATGGAGCCACTAAAATTAGCAGTTTCTCGTGGTGGAATTGCTCTTCATTCCATAGAAGGATGGTCAAACTCCTTCCCCAAGCAGAGCAAAGAAGAGAACTTGGTAAGTTGCAGCATTGGGCCTAAATGAATATAAGCTGATTGCTTGTTTAATGGTAGCTGATTACAATGAAATAAGAAAGCACATCCTCTATAAATGCAAAAACTTGTGAAAAACAAACATAACATGTCGGAAATAAAAATGTGACTGCAGTTCCAGGAGCTTCATGTGTCACTAAGTACTAATAAAATAGAATTATCATTAATAAACCTATCAACTGTATACATCCTACTGGAAAAATGTGGTCTGTGTGGGTCAGAGAAAGACTGACACTTATTAAAAAGGAAAGGGACCTTGCTGGTTTAGTAGAAGGCCATTGGTTTATTCTTTTTTCTCTTGCATTCTAGAGAAATTCAAAAAAATAGTAACATAGATTAAATAGTACAATAAACAGAAATTGACACAGTGAAGTTTACAAACTAAAGTTGAAGGAGCAAACTCAACTAAAGCCTATGTCATACATCAGTCTAATTCCCTCAGAAGTCACTCAGAGCAAAAGGGGGACCTCTTTGTTTCTGATCAAACCATGGTCACTATTATATACAGAGTAGCACCTGGAGGTTCCACTCAGATTAGAGCCCATTGTTCTAGCCACTGGACATATACACAGTAAGACTTTATGATCTAAGCAGACAAGTTAAATGAAGTGTGGGAGAAGGGGATATAACAGAATGAACAGTCTGATGTTTTGCCCATGAAAGCTCATGATACTATACATATTTTTTGTTAGTCTCTAAGCCCTGGTCCACACTAGGGAGTTATTTTGAAATAACCCCCCTTATTTCGAAATAATAAGCAAAGCACCCACACTACCAAGCCCGTTATTTCAAAATAACAGGCTGTTTATTTCAAAATCTGTACTCCTACTTTCCACGAGGAATAATGCTAATTTTGCAATCGTTACTTCAAAATAGCATTAGCGTAAATGATCTGGTGCGGCTAATTCCAAATAATGGGCCTCCAGCGGCCCCTCACAGCTGTACTTCTGACTGCTCTGGCCACAACTGCTCCCCTCCTCCTGCAGAGCTTAAAACTACAGGCTGCAGGAAAAGGGCTTTTCATACGTGGCCGGCTTTGCTAGCCTGGGTAAGACAGCAGCATCCCAAGAGCCATGGCAGAAACCAGTGCTCCCTCAGAGCCTCTCACTCCTGCTGCACATCAGCTGCCAGTGGCCAGGGACGCAGGAGAGCTCCAGCCTAGACTGGTGTGGAGATCCTAGACCTGATCAATGTCTGCAGGGAGGAGACCAACCTCCAGGATGTCTGCACCAGAAAGCAAAATGCACACGTGTACAGCCGGATCGCCACCAGCCTGGCCAACAAAGGCCACAGCCAGACCCTCGACCAGGTCCACATGAAGGTGAAGGAACCCCAGCAGGCCTACCACAATGCCAGGGAGCAGAGCAGATGCTCCAGGGCAGCACCGCACATGTGCCACTACTACAAGCAGCTGGATGCCATTCTGGGAGGGAGGCCAGTCACCTCCCGCGTGCCTGTCCTCCTGGGGTCCAGCCAGGACACACCCCGCATCAGCTTCCATGAAGGTGAGGTTGCAGACAAGAAAGGAGGAGAAGGCCATTCAGGCGACCATGCCCAGCAACCAAGACCTACTCCTCATGCTGGAGTCAGTCCCCCCCGCCCGCCCAGGATATCTCCCAGGCCTTGGATGATCCTGGGGGAGGCATTTCAGGTGAGTTCTATAACTTACCCTATGTACACATGGGGGTAGGTGTCAGGCTGCAAAGGGCTGTGTGCTGATTCAGGCTACTTGGCCTGGGGGATGCACAACAGCCAGTACACGTGGGTGCACAGGAAGCTCCAGTCCAGAGCACTCAGCCCCATGACGCTCTCACACAGAAACCCTTTGGTCCTTCTTACAAGGTTCCTGGAGAGCCCTGCTTTATTCTAGCCTCCGTGGTGGGACTCCTTCCCACGACAAGTCACCACTAAGGAGTCTGGGGTCATGGAATCACACAGTTGTGTCGCACACAGCACAGGCTCATGCCTGCACTCAGGCAGAATTTTCTCCCAGTCAAGTGCGGCGATGAGGAGGAGACTGATCCCGTACATGGGAACCTACCAGAGGGAGGAAGAGGAGATGCTACTCACACACACCCTCTCCCAATACCTCCCCCCTCCTCCAGCGGGCAGATATAGAAGTTCTCTCTCTGCAGGACACCACCAGTGCCAGAGCTGATGTGTGTGGGACACAGAAGGTAGCCGAGCCATGCCACACCTCCCCTCCCGCATCCGCAGGCTCCTGGCCTGGCCAGCACTTTCGCTTGCCTGCTTGTCATCGGGCAGTGGGTGTAGTGATGCTCCCCTGGGACATCTGTGCCCCTGATGGAAAGTGTCCACTGTCTAGGCAGCAGATGGCCTTGCTTGAAGTACATTGCCATCGTCAGAACCAAGACCTTTAGTGTCAGCTCAGAGATTAGAGCTAGGTTTCATAGACAGGGTTTCCTGGGATGACTGCCCTTGTCACTTTTCTTCACAGCTGAGCCAGCTATGAGCTTGGTGTGTCCCCCACCTCCCAGGCAGAAGAGAACCTGGGAGGACTTTATGCAGGAGCATATGGCCTGACTGCAGTCCCTGGAGGCTCAAGGAAGAGTGCCGGGCTGACCAGAAGCAGCAGAAGGCTCTCTGGGACCAGCTGGAACACCAGCACAAGGTCACATCCATGCACTCCCTCACCTTGGTGATGGAGCACATGGCCTCATGCATAGAGTGGGCCACCAGCCACCTCCCCAGGCCACCCCTTACCTTACCCTCCTAATCCCTCCCCAGGGGCCACTGGTGCCCCAGAACATAGGGCAGTGGGACCTCTTGGGCAGCCAGAGCCTCCTGAACAACCAGAGGAAGGTGCCAGTCCCAGCCTCATCTCTGGACCCCCTCCTTGTCACTCCCCCACTTCAGATTCTTTCTCCAGTCCCTCCCCTGTTGTATATCCCCCCAATAAACAGTCCTGTTGTTTCTCAAAGAAAGCTTTCATATTTGCTCTGCAGGGAAGGAGGAAAGGTGGGAAGGGAGGGCACGAGAAGGGAGGGGTAAGGGAGGAAAGACACACAGAGGGAATACAGGGCCCCCTTATGGAGAGGCATGGGAGTGAGTCTCACAACTGGCCTTGCATGAAACTCTCCCTCCAGGCCTCTCTGATGAGCACAGCCCCTTTGTGTGCCCTCCAAATGGCACTGGTGTCTGGCTGTTCATTTGCCCTGGCCAGCCGTTCAGCCCCTGCCCCCCTCCCTGGCAGGAAAGTCTCCCCCTTGCTCTTGCAAAGTTGTGGAGCACACAGCGGGCTGCCACCACATAGGGGATGTTGTGCTGGTTGAGGTCCTGATGGATGAAAAGACTCCTGAATCTCCTTTTTAAACAACTGAAGGCACTCTCCACCACCATGCAGCACATATTCAGCCTGGCATTGAAGTGCTCCTTGATAGGGTCCAGGCTGCCCGCGAGGGGCTTCATGAGCCAGGGGAGCAAGGGATAGGTTGCATTGCCCAGGATGCAGATGGGCATGTCTACGTTCCCCACCTGGATGGTGCAGTCAGGGTAAAAAAATGCCGGTATGCATCTTTCGGAACAGGCATGAGTTCTGGAACATGCAGGTGTCATGCACCTTCCTCGACCATGCAACATTGATGTCAGCGAACATCTGTTGTGATCCATAAGGGCCTGCAGCACTATGGAGAAGTACTCCTTCCTGTTTATGTAGTCCAAGGCATGATGGTTGGGGGGCCAGGATGGGACTATGTATGCCATCTATGGGCCCCCTACAGTTGGGGAAGCCCATGGCAGCAAAGCCATCAACAATGGCGTCCACATTGCCCAGAGTGACAACCCTCCTTAGCACCATGTGGTTGATGGCTTTGGCTGCCTGAAGGAGTACTGTCCCAACCGTGGGTTTCCCCACACCGAACTGGTTCCCGATGGAGCGGTAGCTGTCCGGCGTGGCGAGCTTCCACAGGCTAATGGTGACACACTTCTGCAGGGGGATGGTGAGTCTCAGTCAGGTGTCCTGTTGCCTGAGGGCAGAGGTGGGCCACTCGCAGAGCTCGAGGAAGGTGGCCTTCTTCTGCAGCTACTAATGGTTGACCCATAGCTGCAGAATGATGCAGTCCCACCTGTCCAAACTGGTGTCCCTCTGCCAGAAGTAGTGCTCCATGGTGACCAGGGACTGAGGGGCTTGCACAGCAGCAGGAGGGCCAGGACTGGGTGATGAAGGCCTGTGGTCCAGTCTGGTCCTCGTTCTGCTGGAGCAGCATGCGGGCAGTTTGAAAGTACTGCACAAGTACAGCACAAGGCCTGTGAGCCTGGCACTGCTTTGCAGCAGTTCTGGCTCCATATTGTGCTTGCAGTGGCATCCACAAGAGTGACCAGAGCACACTGCGTCCATTTTGTGTCCCGCGAGGTGGGAAGCAGTGGAGGCGCTGTGTGTGAGATGCAGCCATAGAGAGGAGCCCCTGTAAGCACGCGTCACAGCTTTACTGACCAAGCAGCTGCAGGAAGTATCGCCTTCCTAGTGCCCTCCCCAGAGTGTTTCTGGGGGCTCTAAGTCCAAGGCAGGCTCCAATCAGAGTGAGCATGCTATTTTGAAATAATTCTGACTAATTTCAATGCTCCTCCATAGTAGGGACACGCTATTTTGATTTTGTTAAATTTGGACTTACTATTTCGATTTTTCTCATTTTGAAATAATTTCCTAGTGCAGACATGCCCAAGGTGCTAGAGGACTATTCGTTGTTTCTTTAAAGTTACAGACAAACATGGCTACCCCTCTGAGACAGTCTAATGACTGTTTGCTGTAGAGGCTTCAGGCTCAAGTGACCTGATAAGAGGGAAGGAAAGAGAAAGGGAACCTCCAAAGCTTCAAAACCAGATGGCTCTGAAAGGGACAGTCTTTCCAGAGAACCCAGTTCCTTTCAAGATTGTTTGGCTGTTTTTGTGTTAGAAGCCTCAGGCCTCGTCTACATTACAAGTCTCCTGATTTTGCAAAGTCAAAGGTCCATGTCCCCAGTGTGTGGAAGAATTTAATGTAGTTTGAAGGAGTGTGTCCCCATTAGGTAGACTGCTGTCAACTGAGAGTGATGCACTGCGGGTAGCTATCCCACAGTGCCTGTGCCACTTTGTGTTCTGGGTTATGCTCCTGGTGCACACGGGGACCAAAAATGTACAGCAGATGGTTCTGGGTACATGTCGTCAGTGTCCCATAATGTGCTTATCTACTCTCTACCCCCTTGCTTGAGATCAACAGGAAACAGTCTTTTTGTGCCCTTTTTGGATCACGTGCATCAAACTATTGTCATGTTGGTGTTTACTTTGGTGTACAGTATTTCAACAATGTAAGCACAGCACTTCACCATGAAGAGGACAAGGAGGAATCTCCTCTGTCTGTCTTTGCTCTACAGGCAAACCCTTGCGTTGAGCAAATTGGAAATGCAGATGGCATTCAGTCCTCTGGACACCATGGTTCTAGTGCTGTGAGACAAGCACAGATGGTGGGACCATATAGTGCTGCAGGTATGGGACCATCAGCCGCAGCTGCAAAACTTCTGAATGCACAAGGACACTTTCATGGAACTTTGCAAATGGCTTTTCCCTGCCCTGAAGCACAGGAACACCTGAACGAGACCCACTCTGACAGTGGAAAAGTGAGCGGCAATTGCCCTGTGGAAGCTTTCAATGCCAGACAGCTACTGGTCAGTTGGGAATCAATTCAGAGTGGGGAAATCTACGGTGGGAGCTGCTGTTATTTAAGTAGCCAAAGCAATCAATATGATTCTGCTACAAAGGGAAGCGACTCTGCGAAATGTGGATACCATAATGGAGGGCTTTGCCATGATGAGGTTCCCTAACTGCAGTGGGCGATAGACAGAACACACATCCCCATCTTGGCACCCGACCACCATGCCCAGGAGTATATAAACCACAAGGACTACATCTCCATGGTGCTGCAGGTGCTGATGGCTCACAAGGGCTGTTTCACCAATATCAATATGGAATAGTCAGAAAAGATGCATGATGCATGCATCTTAAGGAACTCCTGCTTCTTCAGAAAGGTAAGTGGAGAACATGGAGACCTGGGAGATTGGTCGGAAATGGGAGGGAGCGTGGGCTATAATGGCAGAGAGAAAGGAGGGTCAGGGCAAAACTGGGAGGCAAGGTCAAATCAGTATCTTAGATGCCTATATACAAATGCGAGAAGTATGGGTAATAAGCAGGAAGAACTGGAAGTGGTAATAAATAAATACAAGTATGACATTGCTGGCATCACAGAAACTTGGTGGGATAATACACGATTGGAATGTTTGTATGGAAGGGTACAGCCTGCTCAGGAAGGATAGACAGGGAAAAAAAGGGAGGAGGTGTTGCCTTATATATATTAAAAATGAACACACTTGGAGAGAGGTGGAAATGGACATAGGAGACGGAAGTCTTGAGAGTCTCTGGGTTAGGCTAAAAGGGATTAAAAACAAGGGTGATGTCATGCTAGGAGTCTACTATAGGCCACTTACCCAGGTGGAATAAGTGGATGAGGCTTTTTTTAAACAACTAATAATATCATCCAAAGCCCAAGATTTGATGGTGATGGGGAACTTCAACTATCCAGATATATGTTGGGAAAAAAACACTGCGGGGCACAGACTATCCAATAATTTCTTGGACTGCATTGGAGACAACTTTTTATTTCAGAAGGTTGAAAAAGCTACCCGAGGGGAAGCTGTTCTAGATTTGATCCTAACAAATAGGGAGGAACTGGTTGAGAATTTGAAAGTGGAAGGCAGCTTGGGTGAAAGGGATCATGAAATCATAGAGTTCACAATTCTAAGGAAGGGTAGAAGGGAGAACAGCAAAATAGAGACAATGGATTTCAGGAAGGCGGATTTTGGTAATCTCAGAGAGCTGATAGGTAAGGTCCCATGGAAATCAAGACTGAGGGGAAAAACAGCTGAGGAGAGTTGGCAGTTTTTCAAAGGACATTGTTAAGGGCCCAAAAGCAAGCTATTCCGCTGTGTCAGAAAGATAGAAAATATGGCAAAAGACTGCCTCGGCTTAATCACGAGATCTTGAATGATCTAAAAATAAAAAAGGAGTCCTATAAAAATGGAAAGTAGGACAAATTACAAAGGATGAATATAGGCAAACAACACAGGAATGCAGGAGCAAGATTAGAAAGGCAAAGGCACAAAATGAGCTCAAACTAGCTACAGGAATAAAGGGAAACAAGAAGACTTTTTATAAATACATTAGAAGCAAGAGGAAGACCAAGGAGAGGGTAGGCCCACTGGTCAGTGAGGAGGGAGAAACAGTAACAGGAAACTTGGAAATGGCAGAGATGCTTAATTATTTCTTTGTTTCAGTCTTCACCGAGAAGTCTGAAGGAATGCCTAACCTAGTGAATACTAGTGGGAAAGGGGTAGGTTTAAAAGATAAAATAAAAAAAGAACAAGTTAAAAATCACCTAGAAAAGTTAGATGCCTGCATGTCACCAGGGCCTGATGAAATGCATCCTAGAATACTCAAGGAGCTGATAAAGGAGGTATCTGAGCCGCTAGCTATTATCTTTGGAAAATCATGGGAGACAGGAGAGATTCCAGAAGACTGGAAAAGGACAAATATAGAGCCCATTTATAAAAAGGGAAATAAGAACAACCCAGGAAACTACAGACCAGTTAGTTTAACTTCTGTGCCAGGGAAGATAATGGAGCAAGTAATTAAGGAAATCATTTCTAAACACTTGGAAGGTGGCAAGGTGATAGGGAACAGCCAGCATGGATCTGTAAAGAACAAATCATGTCAAACCAATCTGATAGCTTTCTTTGATAGGATAACGAGTCTTGTGGCTAAGGGAGAAGCGGTGGATGTTGTATACCTAGACTTTAGTAAGGCGTTTGATATGGTCTCGCATGATATTCTTATAATAAACTAGGCAAATACAACTTAGCTGGGGCTACTATAAGGTGGGTGCATAACTGGCTGGATAACCGTACTCAGAGAGTAGTTATTAATGATTCACAATCCTGCTGGAAAGATATAACAAGTGGGGTTCTGCAGGGGTCTGTTTTGGGACCGGCTCTGTTCAATATCTTCATCAACAATTTAGATATTGGCATAGAAAGTACGCTTATTAAGTCTGCAGATGATACCAAGCTGGGAGGGGTTGCGACTGCTCTGGAGGATAGGGTCATAATTCAAAATGATCTGGACAAATTGGAGAAATGGTCTAAGGTAAACAGGATGAAGTTTAATAAAGACAAATGCAAAGTGCTCCACTTAGGAAGGAACAATCAGTTTCACACATACAGAATGGGAAGCGACTGTCTAGGAAGGAGTATGGCAGAAAGGGATCTAGGGGTTATAGTGGACCACAAGCTGAATATGAGTCAGCAGTGTGATGCTGTTGCAAAAAAAGCAAACATGACTCTGGGATGCATTAACAGGTGTGTTGTAAGCAAGACACGAGAAGTCATTCTTCCACTCTACTCTGCGCTAGTTAGGCCTTAGTTGGAGTATTGTGTCCAGTTCTGGGCACCGCATTTCAAGAAGGATGTGGAGAAATTGGAGAGGGTCCAGAGAAGAGCAACAAGAATGATTAAAGGTCTAGAGAACATGACCTATGAAGGAAGGCTGAAAGAATTGGGTTTGTTTAGTTTAGAAAAGAGAAGATTGAGGGGGGACGCGATAGCAGTTTTCAGGTATCTAAAAGGGTGTCATAAGGAGGAGGGAGAAAACTTGTTCATCTTGGCCTCTGAGGATAGAACAAGAAGCAATGGGCTTAAACTGCAGCAAGGGAGGTTTAGGTTGGACATTAGGAAAAAGTTCCTAACTGTCAGGGTAGTCAAACACTGGAATAAATTGCCCAGGGAGGTTGTGGAATCTCCATCTCTGGAGATATTTAAGAGTAGGTTAGATAAATGTCTATCAGGGATGGTCTAGACAGTATTTGGTCCTGCCATGAGGGCAGGGGACTGGACTCGATGACCTCTCGAGATCCATTCCAGTCCTAGTATTCTATGATTCTATGAGAACTGGAACTTTTTTCCAGACCAGAAAATTACAGAGAGGTGGAAATGCCAATAGTGCTCCTTGGTGACCCAACCTACCTTAAAAGGTAGAAGTGGCATGTTTGCAGTGATGTACCAGACCGTCCATGTGCCTCCTTTGTTTTGTGATAGGACTGCCTCAGCTCCCTTAATTTAACTCAGGACTGCTGGGAGTCCCTGGAGTATCCTTTCTCCACAGGCACAGTGCTATCTTAGGGTAGATATCAATGTTTCTTTTACTTGGTCAGCGTTCAAAGAGAATGAATTCCTCTCCCCATGCACCAAAGAGGTCCAAGATCTCCTGCACACTCCTTGCTGGCCCTCTTTTGTGTCCGTGGGAACTGGCACCCATGGAAATGATTGCCACATGTGCTGCCGCTCTGAGGTGTGCTCGCAACACTGGCCACATGGAAAATGAAATTCAAGCTTTCCTGGGGCTTTTCCTGTTCACCTGAAGAGCAGAAGAGGTGCAAGTTCTGGCCAGAGTGGTCAGAGCAGATAAATTTGGGATGCCTCTCAGAGGCTAAGAACTTCAACTTCCTTAATACTGGTTCTCCGCTACCATGAGTTCGATCATGCAAGGTGGAAATTTGTGTTACTCCTCGTAAATGTAGGAATACCCAAAGTCAACTTCAGCAGCCCTTAAACTCACAGGCTGTGTAGTGTGGACTCATTGTTTAGAAAATCAACTTTATTTGGCTAAAGTTGACGTAAACTTCTAGTATAGACCAAGCCTCAGTTTTCAAGATTTCACTGCTTGTCTCTAGAGAGGGGAAATGTATTTCTTATTATAAAATGCCAAGGAACTTTGTTCTGCCTCAGTTTCAAGTTCCTCTTTGCTGAGCAGGAGTCAAAGTAATGAGCTCATTGGGATCTAAGAGGGTAAGAGAAGTGAGTCATTAAAAGGCATAATCCCTGACACAGACACATGAATTGGAGACCAGCAAATGCTGGGCATGAACAGAGGACTACAAAATAGACCCCAAAATACTTTAAATGAACAGATTACAGAGACCTTAGGCTTCTGTAAATTTTTGTATGTGGATAGGCAGTAATTATCACTTAGCAGCAGTGATAAAGAGCAAGCCACAGCAAGCTGCACCTTTATTAAAGTGATGTTTTCTTAGAATCACTTATGTACAAAGTGCTTTGTGGTTTACAGAAAGTTATTTTAGGAATATGGTGTTGCTTCCCTTTATAATGACATGCTGAGAAACAACCCTACCTCTCAGGGGAGTGGTTAAATTAGTGCAATACCTACTGTGGTGCTGTTTAAAATTTACCTCTGTTTATGTGCATATGATTCACACCATGAATTTACTAGGGAGAGCAAGATGAAAGGGAAGTAAGTAGTTTTAGAAGATGAGTGATTTCTCCACTCAAGAGAACTGTCCTATATAAGTAGTCTTTGAAACCTGAAACAAGGAAGTAGTCAGGTATCATATCACTATGATACAGAATGGTACCAGAGAGCTCATTTTTACAATTGGGAAAGATCTAAGGGAGGGAAGAGGGTATGAAGTGGCTGACGACTCACACAGGAAGACAAAAGACAACTTACCTACTAAAGCTAGGGCTTATAGGGAAATTAATGTTCCAGAAAGTTTGGGGAATTATATTTAGGGGCACATCAACCATCAGCAATCAGACTTTGTGGTCAGAACCAGTCTCCACAGCCACAAGACATGAGTCAAGTATCATCTGGGTGCAAATACCAGGAGATCAGGAGCAAGAGACAAACTGGAGATCAGAATCAGGGACCAGAGTCAAGCCATGTCACGTCAGGATCCACACCAGACACCAGGAGGGCCAACTCATTCAGAATGCTAGGAAATGAAGGCACAACATCTAGAGCTCAGTTGTTCAGGTGCTTGCTACTGACTTAAGTGGGGCCAGTGGGCTAATTAGCTACTTTGGGATTCTCTCTGTGTGAAGCCTCATAATGGGCTGGGCTTCATGTGTCTCAGCAAAGCCGTTGGCAACAGGCTGCTCCGGAGATCCTGGCAGGACCAGTTTTGCGAACAGTGGGCCCTGACAGTGTCCTTAAATGGCGAAAATTAGCATGGCGCCAAAGACTTCAGAGAAGCTATGCTAATTTACAATGGCCAAGAATCTGGCCCATGGTGTCCACAGCAGCTGGGCAGGAATTCTAAAACTGTGTAGAACAAGTGCAGAGTTGTTGCCATTATGAGTGTTTCAGCATGTACTGTAGTTACATGCAGGCATGTGAACTAGATTATATAAAGCATCATATAAAAGATTGCCCAAAAGACTGCAACCTTTCTCTTCTTCCCCAGCAATCTCCCAACTTTACAGCTGATCCAGTTTTAGTTCTGAGATATATAGGACCAAAACCTCTGACTCTCTCAGCTATGTCTATACTTCAGGGTTTTTCCAGGATACCAGAGGAACGTGCCTGCTCTTCCGTTCTTGGGGTTGGGGGTTTTTTTGTTTTGGTCTGGTTTTTTGCAGAAGAGCAGACGCGCTCTTTCGGAAGCCCTGTCTTCCTCCTTCCATGAGGAAGAAGGGCTCTTCCAAAAGAGGAGGCTTTTTGAAATTTGGCCCAGTGTAGACAGGCCAAATTTTGGAAAAGCCTCTTCTGAAAAAACTATCGGAAAATGGTACAGAAATTGCGAAGCACTATTTGCGTACCTTTTTCCGGTAGATCAGTGTAGTGTAGACATAGTCTCAAAGTCCAGAGTGTCCATTACCAAAAAAGATTCAAAGGAGGGCCAGGAATAAGAATTTCAACATGTGGAATTTCCTTTAGCTCTCTCATGTGATTAGTGGGGCATCCCTCTTAGCATAAACATAGCCTGCAATGTTGGAGTGAATGCTTGGAGCTTAGGGCACTTCTGAGTGTCAAGTCCCTCAGGAGCTTTTGTATAGTCACTACCTCCCATCCCCAACCTCAGGGAAGTTTCCAATGTCAGGAAAGAACATAAAATAAAACTAACCCTGTCAAATCCTCCACATGCAATTTAAAGGGGAAACAATAATATAGAAAGACATCATCTTCCTAATTTCTCCTCTACCAACCCAACTATATCTCTATGCAACCTGTGGAGACTTAACTCAGTCAAGTACCAGTGTATGAGCTTTTGAGGGGGCTTTTCAGGGATTCATGCTGCAGAACCATTGTTCCTCTTTGTATTTGTTTTGCACCCATTACACTGCTACAAATTTGCTCTGCCATCCATTTGCACCAGCCACTGGTCTTCTAAGCCATCACAAAAAGACATTCAGAACCAACTTTCAGTTAAAGAATTTCATGTAGCAAGGAACAAAATTATAGTAATCTTATTACCGTGCCCTTTGAAAATGTTTTTCTCAGATTGGTGAAAAATGTAAGAAATGTTCCTGTAAAGCTTTTCTGATACAATGTTTGAAGGCTGACACATAAGCTTATTTTGATGTTTCTGGGAGCTGAAAATATATGTGGGGGTGGTTCTCCTGTCTTGATCTTCACAATTTGTGAAAAGAAGAGGAGTTTCTGTACACACTATTTTAAAATGGATTTGGGGGATTTTTGGCCAAAGGAAGCTATCAAAGAGTTTTTACTAAAACTCTGTCAAAAATCTTGGTTCTATGTGTGGACTCTGTAATGTAGGTGAAGCTACCCTTTTAACCAAGAACGTAACTATACTTTTGTGATCTTTCCCAAAAAGGTAGAGGGAGGAGCCATGGAGGTGAATTTGGGTATAGAATTTACCATCTAACCTCTGTGGGTATCACAGAAATATTATGAGCCAGAGAGTGAAAAATCTATGTACCAAATTTATTATTGTTCTATGGAATCAATAATGTTTTGCCTTTTAAGAGTTTCAGTCAGGAAACATTCTGAAGTGTAACAACTTTAATGAATCTACACATTTACGAACAATACTACACAGTGTAATAAATATGCTAATAGATTATTCAATGTACATTATCTATACACACAGCTCAAATACATGATATTTTGTATGATTTTCTTGTAACACCACCAACTTTCACTAGGAGTAAATTTGATTCTATTTGCCTATTTAAATCACTCTTACTTTGATTGGTCAAACTCAGAGCTGCATAAGTGGTGTAAATTTACATATCAGGTAGTATGTAAATATAACACTTATTTTCAGCTCCAGGGCAAAAATCCTACAAGATTTTGGACAGGTGTAAGATAAAATGATGGGGTGGTATTTTACACCCCTCTCACAGGTGCATCTGCACCAAGAACAATCATAAAAGACCTGGTAGCCCAGCTCCATCATGGCTGAGCTGCCAGGAAACAAGAACAGAGCCAATGGGGAACACAACTGTTGTGTAGACTGGGCTTCTGAGCTAATAATTTTGGTATCCCAGGCATCTCTTTGTATCCATCAGGTTGTGGGAGACAGGTCTCATAGCCTACTATATGGGAGTGTGATTGGGGTGCAAATACCACCCCCTGAGCATGATTGCAGAGGTTTTGCTGTGGGAAGGGATGATCCCACCCATTAATATCAGGACACTCTAGTTATTCATATTATTATAATGATATGGGAGTGTAATAACAAAAGCATTTTTAAGGAAAACAAGAGAGCAGACAAGGATAAATATATAAAGGAAACACTTTTTGGCATTATGCTTAAACCTGTTTTATTGGGGAGGGTTAATATACTGGAGACTCTAATGAAGTTATATAACATTATTTACAGTTTATTTTGTTCTAAACAGGGGTGGGTGAAATCTCTTTTGCAACTCTTTCTTGGTGACTTTTCATATCCATTTCATACAGCGTTTGTCCTACAGCTGTTTGCAAGTACACCACTTGTCTGAGGTGCTTAAACCCTTTCGATATGTCTTCAGGTGCCCTAGGTTTCTAGCATCACTCTTAAGTGCTGGCTCCCAATGAAAGTGAAAATTACTTGCATTTATCTAAAACACTACCAAGGGGATTGAGTGCCTTTCAATGCAATACTTTAAGTCAAAATAGATGCCCTATTTTTAAATTATAATTCCATGTGCAGGATCAGAATTAGAACTTATCGCTAGTGTCAGACGGTTGGACTAACAGGGAAGAAAGGATAAAAATTGTTTCTCCCGAAAAGATGATGTGGCTTTTATTAGTGGTTGGGTAAAATGAACTGGTTTAAAGGGGAAAATATTGAAAAACGTAGGCTAAGACAGAGTCTCAGCTCAGTTTATTCTTCATATCTTAATCATCTCCCTTTTAAATTTGATGTTTAAATACAGGTGAGATAAAGTATTTTTATTTTTCTGGAACTAGTATATGGTGGTCTGCCATGACAGTACATCCATGAGTATGAGTCACTGGCAATGGAACCCTTTTCAATAGATATATAGGGCCAGACTCACCAAGGCAGGTTGATGGATAACACTCAGAAGCAGCTGGTCACAGTCCTATCCCTCCCTTGCAATTTAGGAAGGATTCATCCAGAGGGAGGACAGCGGTATTGTTGACACCAGCCTCCTATGGAGCATTGTGCTAGAAGGGAACACTTTTAAGTCAGTACAGGTTTGTGTGGCACCAGCACAGGCTGCTGATGGGAAGTGTTCTGTTTTCATTGTGAAATGGAAACTCTGACTCAGATTCTCCCTATACTTTGCTGGAGACGTCACTTTCCCTGTCTAATATCAGAGAAGCACGGTCAGTCAGTCAGAAAGGGCATTAAAGAAGCATTGGACCCAAAGGTACATGTCACAATTATTAAAATCAAGTTCCCAAGTGAGGCACCCAAAAATTCTTCAGCACGTCAAATAGGAAGCCTGATTTTCAGAGTTTCTGAAAAATTTCAACTCCTACTATATGAATATAGATTTTAGTGCTTACATTTAAGTTTAAGAATTTTGGTCATAATGTAAATCTATATATTTTAGAGAGTTTGTGCATCAGTCTATGAGTCCATTAGTGTATGAACTCCTCCTAAACCAGGCTTGAGCCAAATATGGCCCGGGGGCCGGATCCAGCCCGCCAAGCCACTGGATCCAGGCCATGGACACAGCAAGGAGCCTCAGCCGCCCTTCCCCCCCACCCCCTCCCACCCACACACACCACTCAGAAAAGCAGCTGCCACAGCCATTTCTCTTTCTCAGCTGTGAGCCTGGGGGAGGAAGGAGTGATGCTTCACTTGCTGCTCCCAACCCCAACACAATCCCATTGGCCAATTTCTGGCCAATGGGAGCTGCCTGTTTGAAGAACAGGCAGCACACAGAGCACCCTTCCCCCCTCCCTTCAGGCTCTTCAGATGCACATGGCCCCTGAAGCCTGTGGGGGGGTGGGGCAGGTAGGGAAGCTGCCTGAGAACCCTTCTGGGCTACTGGCTGGGAGTCACTCAGGTAAGTTTCCTGGCCAGAGCCTGCCCACACACTCCTGCCCCCCTACTCCACATAACCGAAACCCTCTGCCCCTCTCCTGAACCCATGCTCCCTCCCTGATCCTGAACTCCAGGGTCATAACCCTGTGCTCTAGGTCACAACCCAAACTTCTGCAACCCAATCCCCTGCCCTAGGTCACAAACCAAACCTCTGAACCCCAGCCCAATGTCCCAGGTCACAACAGCCTCCTTCACCCAAACTTCCTCCCAGAACCCACACCTCCTCCTGTACCCCAATCCCTTACCCCAAGCTCCCTTCTGCACCCAGTCTCCATCCCAGACCCTGTGCCTCCTCCATTAAAATCATGGAAGAGTGCAGCCTTAGACCACTTTCCAAAATCTTGGAGTGGCCCCCCCATCAAAAATTATTGCACACTTCGGTCCTAAACAGAAAGAGCTAGCACCACCAAATGTGGTATGCAGCTTCCTCTTAGCCTAACTTAAAGCAAGGTCAGGAAAATGGGATTTACTTGGAATCCAATTGTTTTCCATCACATGGAAAGGGAGGGGGCTGATGGGCTGGGCTGGGCAGTTATACTGCGGAGCGACCACTGTGGGCAGCAAGCATTGGGTCAGCTATATTGCAGAGTGACCACAGGGGAGCAGCCACACTAGGATGAGAGTTGATAGCTGGGGCCAGGACTCTCCATGATGCCAGTCATTGGCCAGGAGGCCAGGGTCAAGAAGCCCAGCCCCAGCCCCACCCTCACTCTCAGTGAGGAGTCGCCGGGGGCCAGGCAGGCCAGGCAGACAGGTGTCCAGGCAGCCCAGTCAAGCCCCCTCCCTGCAAGTAGCTGTCAGCCAGGGAAGGCCAGGCGGCATCCCACCGGGAAGAGCCATTGGCCAGAGTGGACAGCCTCCCAGGAGAAGCACAGCCCCAGGCCCCCAGGAGGAGCTGCCATCGGAGTAGTGCCCCCATTGCTGCCACAGATGGCTCCAATAAGCCTCCCTCCAAGCTCCCTGCCCTAAGCCCTTCCTATCCTGAATCCTGCACACCCCCTGCCCTGAGCCCTCTCCTCTTGTGCACTACTGCCTGGTCAAGGAGAAAGAGCAAATTCAGGAAGTGATACTTCACTTGGGTCCCTCGGGCCTTTTGCTTCCCTCTCAAGCACTCCATGCCAAATGACATGTAGCGGTTCAGAGGCGTTGGGATCCTTCTCTGTCCCTTCAAGCAGACAAAAAGGGAGGAAAGAGGGAGAGGAAGAAAATGTTTTCTCCTCCCTGCATCCAGAACCAAGGAGAAAGGAACACGCCATTCCTTCTCACTCATAAGAACATAAAAATGGCCATAATGGGTCAGACCTAATGTCCATCTAGCTCAGTGTCCTGTCTTCTGACAGTGACCAATGCCAGATGTCCCAGACTGAGTAAACAGAACAGGTAAACATCAAATTATCCCTCTCCTGTCACCCATTTCCAGCCTCAGACAAACAGAGGCTATGAACATCATTCCTATCCATCCTGGCTAATAAGTATTGATGGAGCTAGCCTCCATGAATTTATCTAGTTATTTTTTGAACCCTGTTAAAGTCTTGGTCTTCACAACATCCTCTGGCTAGGAGTTCCAAAGGCTGACTATGGACTCCTCCTAGAAGAGATGAGGGATAAGAGGAGATCTTACATCAGATTCTCTAGTTCAGGTGAGCATGGCTCAGCACAAGACTGGATGGACAGGACTATGGATTGCTTTTTACACACACAGTTTTATCCCCAGCTTCTTGTGGCTCCAAGGGACAGTCCCAACAAACAGAGATAATTGGTGACAAGAGATATCCCGAACATACATTCGTTCCCCTGAACAGGTCGCCTAAGTTGAGAGCTAGGAAGACAATTGCATATGGCCAGCAGATGAATCCTCCATTGGTCAATTAAGCTGTCGTCAAAGCTGCTTGGAGTGGCAGAAAGCAATTTCAATGGACAAGTGATTCTAAATTATTGTGTCTCTAGGAATCATACAGCTACAAAAACAGTCATGGGACACAATCCTGTTGATGTTGTCTTGCAATTTGTATCTTGCAGTGTCACATGATGGGACAACATAACATCAGGATGATACGACAACAGGGTGCAACCATCAATCCAACAAGTACCATGATATTTATGCAGTTTAGAGGCTCTTTGCAATTTCACTCCTGACAAATTTGTTCTTTTGTTCCACAGATCAAGGGCCCCAAGTAAAAAATTCTATTTCATTAGGTGCTGGAGGAGTAGGACAACTCAATATGAGCACTCCACAGTCACTGAACAGCTTATGGCCAGGTGGAAGAAAATGTGGTTTTAAATAAACTTCTGAAGACCAGCTGGCTTTTTGCTGAATCTTTCTTGAGAAAGAATTTCAAAAAAGACATTTTTAATAAAGTCCTTTTGACTTAACCTGAGGCAAAGTCATTCTATCTTAGGGCCCAAATTTTGCCATCTTCACTCACATACCTTATTCTTTGCGCAGGCACCTGGGAATGAATGGGATTACTTGTGGAGTAAGCTATTACTGGGCATGGGCAAGACAGCAGAATTGGGGTCTCAGTGAGATGATTTTTTCAACAAATGTCATAACAAATATACTCTCCACATAGAAAGTGATCAAAAGCTATTCTCTTTGCTGCTACAACATTTCATGAAGTCTTACAAACTGCTGGAACATTGATTTTGACTAAATAATTATCTAAGATGGGCTGCATCAAAAATGAATGATATTCAGCAGCACCAGAGTTCTTTTCAGTTGTTGACAAGCTGCCTCTTAATAATAGCCATCTTAATCTACCTAATTTGGATGAAACACAATCAAAAACATTGAAATGTCCTGTCCTACATTACTTTCCTCTGGAAAGCTCCGCAGTTTTAAAGTTTGTTTGCATGATGCATTTAATTGAATAGAATTCAGTGATGAAGAGGATGCAATATTTTGTAAACTGTGATGACATTTTGCAATCGGTGGGGATGATACTTTCAATAAAACAGGATGCTAGCATGGGAAATCAATAGAAGAAAAATGTGAGTTGCATCAAAATTCTACTTTGCACAGAAGTACATCTGATTTCTATTGAAATTGGAATAGGAATCATTATTCTGCGTCTGACATTGACATATAACTTGATCCACCATGATCACCTAAAGATGATCTTTGACTTGCTTTAATTTTGTGCAGATACAAGATTCTGCTGCAAAGATGGAAGAAATGTGATAAAAGTCTTAACAAAGGCAGAGTGTGAATATTTTGTAGGTATCATCAAAATACTGAGAAAAAGTTAAAAATAAAAATTTTAAAAACCCTATCCACAAAACCAATAATAATTGAAAAGTCCATAATAAATTACATGAAGCAGAGTAGCAAGATTTAGGCTGTACAAAATGAACCACCTGGTCCAGTAGGAGAGGTGGGTGGCGCATAATACCAGTTCAAAGAACAACCTGAAGTTTTCCACTACCTGGGTGAGTTGAGAGTGGTCATATATGGGAGATGACACACGTGATGACAAGTGAGAGACACGGAAAATTTTACAGCTGTTAAAAGTATTTCCTGCTGGCTGAACTGTGATCAATATTGACAGCAATAGCAGCCTGCCCTCCTATTAAAGGATGAAAGGTTGCCATAGGAGCAACAGTTGATACTCCTAGGGGAGAAGATGGAACAACTTCAAAGTAGACATACAAAAATATTGGCTCCTGAATAAAGAAGTGAGGAATTAATGCACAGTAGTACTTCTTACCCCCCCTCCCCCACCACCTTGCATCCCCACAAAGAAATTAATCCAGCCAAGTATTTTAGTGAACAAAACAAAAAAGATTAATTTAAATAGGAATTAATTTCTCAAACTCTTTTATTTGATATTGTGCAAGAGGTGATGACTTACTTTTGCTGACCTATAACCCATGACCTCAGTTTATTTATATCTTAGAAAGTTGAGATGCTTGTTAAATTAGTGCTGATGCTGCTAAACCTGCAATGAAAGTGGTAATAATCAAAAGAAACTAAAAGATTCTTTTAAAATTATCTTTTTTCTGTAACTCTAAAGCTTGCTACAGTAAAAGCTTTGTTATCTGGCAGTGGGGAAGGGAATTCCGGTAAGTCAAAAATGATAGTTCACTGAGAGGGAGGGAGTATGGGTGCAAGAGGGGGTTCAAGACTGGGAGCTGTAGTGAGGGAGGGGGCTTAAAGCAGAGGGGTTGGGGCATGGGAGAGGTTTTGGGGTGCAGGATCTGGTCAGTACTCATCTCGGGCAGCTTCCTGTAAGTGGCAGTAAGTCCCTGACACTACTATTCAGAATTGTGGCCAGACAGCTCTGTGTGTTGCTTCCATCCACAGGAATCAACACCCGGGATGAGGCCAGGGCAGGACCTGGAGCCCTGTGGACATTCCTCCACCTAAGAACTGCAGGGACATGTTATTGCTTCTGGACAGCCACACAGAGCCAGGTTAGGAACCTGCTGGCCAGCTAGATGCTATTGAAGATCAGAAATGCCAGTTTCTAGAGTTTTCAAGTGGTAAAATTCCTGATAACACAACATTTATTGTATTTAGCTTGATGTAAGTAATAGCATAAGACCACATTGGGCTTAATAAAAGTTAACATTGGTGGGTAAACTGGGGTCAGAAGATTTAGCAACATATGTCATGTGATAAACTATGCCAACTTCCTTAACTGCATTGTATATAGAATCTTCTATCTGTGCAAATGCTTATGGAAATTTTTAAGCCTCATAATACATAGCAGGAATGGCAAATATAGACATAGTATGTAATATGGTCTCAGAAATAGGTAGGTATAAGCATTTGAAGCATAAAAAGTGAATCAAACCCAACCTTCAATGCGATGTGTTGTTAGGGACAAGTGCATTTTGCACCCTAAATTAATCATAAGCCTACATTTTGTATGCTAATATCAGTGACACGTTATGTGTGATGTTCATGAAAGTATTCTGGTTATTTTAAACTAGCCTGTTTTTGATGTGACAGAATATGTTTTGCTGGGCTCAGGTGAAGTATGACAAAACAAGATTTTGTTTACAAACTTTGCAATAACGTCTCAAGGTATCACTGTAAAAGCAATGCTGATCAGTGTAGCTAAAATGAAATTCTGATGCAAGAAAAATGTTAAGCTCTTTTTCAGTTTCACACTTTGATTCAGGATGCAACACCATTCTCACTGATGTTCAAAAGAAAAGGAAGACAGATACTCTACTCTTCTCCTTTAATAAAGCATCAAGTTTATTTGCAATGACCTTTTATTCATTTGAATGATCTAACATGGAATGATGATATCCTATGTGGCTAGAGCATCATACATTGAAATGTGGAGTAAGTCAGATTGCTAACATATTTTGCAGAGTTCAATTATGGTCAGGAAAGTTATTGCAGTATATAACAATGGCATCTGATGACACCCAGGGTCTATTCTTGAGTATTCCGAGTTAGATTTGCTTTAGGGCTAAACTTAAGTTTTATTACTTATTTTACTCCTGTTAATACTGAAGAACCCATACAACTTCAAGAGAGTCCGTTGACTCTTTCTTGTTTGCACATCCTGTTTTGAATTATTAAGTAGGGTTCCATTATGGAATCTTTACCCTGAGCCTTAAGACTCAAATCCAGCAAAGCACTTCAACACATGCTTAACTTCAAGCATGTATTTAAATCTCACATGTTTAAACATAAGTACCTATACATGCTCAACTACTATGCTAAAGCAGAGCCTGTGTGTGTACTATTAATCTTCTGCTTACAGATAAGCACCTGCTTAAGTGCTTGGCTTGATTGGGGAATTAATTACACACATAAAACACATGAGCTGTGTCAACATTACTGGTAATTATGCAAGCTTGGTTTTCTGAATTTAGATTGAGTCTACAGGCCTGACAGTTACAAAAAAATCTTTTCACTTATAAACTGATATGTTTTGATATGGAGATTAAGTGGAGACAATAAACATGAAAATCTAGGTGGTTATTTTACATAGTCACTTTTCAGAGTAGAACCCTCATATTGTTAATCTTTTAGCTCATCAACCTATCCATGTCCTAGACCACCTTCCCCGAAGCCCCTGTCCTTAAAGTGCCATACTGGTTTGAATGTTAAAATAGTTGAATTGCACAATCCCATTTCTTATATCATCAGTTTTTCAGAGCAGAAACTGTTTTTGAATATGTTTGTATAATGCCTAGCACAATGTGGCCTAGATCTTGATTAGGCTTCTGGGTATTGCTGTAATAATAATCATAAATCATACAAATGTACTTAATGTATCTACACTTGAGTGCACTATTCCCCACAGAGTGTATGAAGTAGGTAAGATGAGGGGGCTCGCTAGAGGTCATATACCAATTCAGAATGTTGTGTGTGTTTTAGAGATACTCTTACTTTAATATGGGAAACTAATATTATCAGTAGGAATGAGAAGGTCTTTGGATTGCATTTCCTCTCTATCTATACTACAAGGTATACATTGTGTCAGGTACAATTCAACTGAAATGAGATCTTAAAGTGGGAGCATCAATCAAGAGACCTGATTTTAAAAATGCATAGAACGCTGCATTGAAATGTACATTCATTTCCAAGAAAAACAAAATTTTGGCCTCTTTTTTTGTCATTCCTGTGAAATTATATGTGCCAAAGACATCTTAAAATGATATTTGCAGTGGAAGATAGTATATTAAAAGTGACAACCATAAGGGAATCTCCTGAACAGGAAATGGCAATCAGTACCTTGTCCAAACACAAAGATGGAAGAATCACAGAATCATCGAATACTAGGACTGGAAGGGACCTTGGGAGGTCATCGAGTCCAGTCCCCTGCCCTCATGGCAGGACCAAATACTGTCTAGACCATCCCTGATAGACATTTATCTAACCTACTCTTAAATATCTCCAGAGATGGAGATTCTACAACCTCCGTAGGCAATTTATTCCAGTGTTTAACCACCCTGACAGTTAGGAACTTTTTCCTAATGTCCAACCTAAACCTCCCTTGCTGCAGTTTAAGCCCATTGCTTCTTGTTCTATCCTCAGAGGCCAAGATGAACAAGTTTTCTCCCTCCTCCTTATGACACCCTTTTAGATACCTGAAAACTGCTATCATGTCCCCCTTCAATCTTCTCTTTTCTAAACTAAACAAACCTAATTCTTTCAGCCTTCCTTCATAGGTCATGTTCTCTAGACCTTTAATCATTCTTGTTGCTCTTCTCTGGACCCTCTCCAATTTCTCCACATCTTTCTTGAAATGCGGTGCCCAGAACTGGACACAATACTCCAACTGAGGCCTAACCAGCGCAGAGTAGAGCAGAAGAATGACTTCTCGCATCTTGCTCACAACACACCTGTTAATGCATCCCAGAATCATGTTTGCTTTTTTTGCCACAGCATCACACTGCTGACTCATATTCAGCTTGTGGTCCACTATAACCCCTAGATCCCTTTCTGCCATACTCCTTCCTAGACAGTCGCTTCCCATTCTGTATGTGTGAAACTGATTGTTCCTTCCTAAGTGGAGCACTTTGCATTTGTCTTTATTAAACTTCATCCTGTTTACCTCAGACCATTTCTCCAATTTGTCCAGATCATTTTGAATTATGACCCTATCCTCCAGAGCAGTCGCAACCCCTCCCAGCTTGGTATCATCTGCAAACTTAGAGATAAGTGTCATAAGAGCTTTCCCCATGAGTTATATTTTAACATTAAAGTTTATTTTCGCACTGGATCAGACAAATCAGATATGTTAATCAGAAACAGCTTAACAACAAACATAAGTGTGAAAGCAAGGTGTTGAGGCCTACCCAGAATATGTCAAATGAGCACCAGTTTTTGTAAGGGCAGAATAAGACAACAAAAATCTAACGTCAGCAATTGTCAAGCGAGTGGAGGAATACCAAAATACTGAAACAGGGTATACAAGGTTGGATGGATCAGACCAAGAGCGGATGGGTTGCGAATCCAAAAAAGCTAGGTCTGATCAACCAGGGCTCCCTCCCTGGCGCTGAATCTCGCTGCCGCACATAAGCTCCGAAAGGGGAACAAATAAGCTCCGAAAGGGGAACAACACCGGTCGTAAGTTGCAACGAAAAAAAAAATCCAAAGAAAAGGAAAGATATAAAGAAAAGAATATCTCCTGAATCTAAGCAATGCTTCTATCTTTCTTAACATAAGTATTATATATTTGTTAATTCCATAAATTGTTTAAAGGTAAATCAGGAGGGTATATCTGTAGGAGAAGTTATTATTTCTTGTTTTTTTAACTGTACTGTTTTTCTACTTTTTATTTGTATATTATATTGTCTTAAAGAATCAAGAATAGTGAATTGATTTAAATGGAAAATTAATTATAAAGTAAATAGAAAAATAAAAATCTTTGTTTGACCCTAAAAAGAAGTATTCCTCTCTCTGTGGTTTCAAATCCTTTAAAGAACCAAACCCGGTTACCGAAAATAAGGAAATGAAACAAACTTTGCCTCATTTTAATTTCTTTATACATCACAAAGTTTTGCCGACATCTCTTTCACATAACAGATAGAAGTTCCAATAGCATTCATTGTAAGTAGCATATGATTTTATTTTTTATTTATTCCAAAACAAAAAGTAGCTTTAAAGTGTTGAGATTTGTGTGTGTTTCATTGTAGTCTAGCTAACACTCAGAAAACAAGATTAAGTCTTGTTTACAAAAAATTTCACAGCCTTTTAAAACTTAATTGTAGCTGGGCGGGTGATGAAATATTTAGGTGTAAAAAGTACAAAAATAATACAAATGCTGCAAAACTTAAAACAAAAATTCAGTTTTCTCCAAGTTTCAATTGACTGACCAGTCCCCCGCCACTTCCTCCCCTTCCCCCCGACAGCACCCGGCATGCACTACCCCTCATCCATAACATTAAGGAATCCATCCATTTCCCTGCTGCCATATAATCCTTCATCATTCCTGTGACTCCACCCACCTTACTCCATCAACCAAACCTTAAATTTGCCTTCTATAGTTTGTAAAATCCACCCTGCTTCCTAATACCTCATTAAGCCAAGTTCTTCTCTCAGGGTACATCTACAGAGTGGCGCTATTTCGGGATAACGTCCGTTATTCCGGAATAGCGTTCTGTGCTGTCTATACAAGAAGCCCTTTATTATGAAATACATTCAGAATAATAGGCTTCTTATTCTGGCTTCCTGTAAACCTCATTGCACGAAGATTAAGGAAGATGCCGGAATAGCAATTTATTTCAAAATTTAGCACTGTGTAGACAGCGCCAAATTTCAAATTTGAAAATAAGCTATGCAATTTGCGTGGCTCAAATTGCATAGCTTATTTTGAGGTACACACTACTGTGTAGACCTACCCATAGTTATAATGGTGCAACAAAAATGAAGCTCTATTGACATCAAAATGTTATTCTGGATATACAGTATATCAGTTGAATTTGGAACAGAATTTAACCTAGTTTTCAATTTAATTTAAAGCAGAATTGGACACATCATCTCTAGACCTAGAAAGATGAATGTCAAAAAAACCTGTATGTCTTTAAAATGATATACTTATTGAAAGTCTCTCCATGTCTCCTATAAAGCATAGACATTTTAGCCCTTGATAAAAGGTGGGTCAGCTCTGAAACTACTAAAAGCATGTATTTTCTTTCAAAGACTTATTCTTCAATGCATTGTCAAGTGATTCTAGAAGAATATTTTCTAAATTTACCACTGGGACTTTAATTTTCTGCCATCACCTTATATAATTTGTTTTCAGAACTGTCCTATTCAAGGGCAGAAACAGAGCATATGTTCTAATGAGCCTTCCTCCAGCCAATAACTGCCTCTAGTGTGCCTTCTGCTTGATGATCTTCAGGGAGCCATTTAGAGAAATATAGAAAAATCTGTATTTAAAATTGTAAGGGATTTGGATGAAATAACCTAATACAACATGCTTCTTATGTACTCAGAAACTAGTGTCAGTCTTTGTGAGTTTTATTTGATAATCAGCCTGTTTTCTTAGTATCAGATTTAATTCCTATCTCTAATAGATGAAGGCCAACAATTTCAGAGATGCCTCTTCATTTTGTATGCCCAGCATGACTTACTGTCAGAGGTGGTACGCTTTAGTGTCCCCTTCCTCCCTGCCCCACTGCACAACCAAATGCTTACCTTGCTTTAAATTATTATAAGAATAAGCTGCACACCAAATTTGGTGATCCTAGCTTTTATTGTTGAGTTCTTCAACCAACAGACGGACAGACAGACTCACTCGTTTGCTCCCAGACAAACTCTCTCAAACATATAGTAGACGTGTCCTTTGCTAGGTGTAACTCATTTTGTGTCTTAACCTTTCTGATTTTGTCTCCTACATGTTGCTACTTCTGAGGAGTCACACAGAGTCAGGTAGAGAGCCTGATGGCCAACTAGACCATATTGAACATCAGAAATGACTGTTTACAGAGCTTTCCAGATGGTAAAATTCCTGATAACACAGCTTTTACTGGTATCAGAGGGGTAGCCATGTTAGTCTGAATCTGCAAAAACAACAAGAAGTCCTGTGGCACCTTATAGACTAACAGATGTATTGGAGCATAAGCTTTTGTGGGCAAAGACCCACTTTGTCAGATGCATGTAGTGGAAATTCCAGAGGCAGGTATAAATATACAGGCATAAGAAAAGAGTTCCAATCAAGAGTAAGGTTATAGATAACAAGGTCAATTCAGTCAGGGAGGATGAGGCCCCCTTCTAGCAGCAGATGTGGAGGTGTGAACACCAAGGAAGAAGAAACTGCTTTTGTAGTTGGCTACCCATTCACAGTCCTTGTTTAATCCTAAAATGATAGTGTCAAATTTGAAGATGAATTGTAGCTCTGCAGTTTCTCTTTAGAGTCTGTTTTTAAAGTTTTTTTGTTGCAGAATGGCTACTTTTAAAATCTGCCACTGTGTGTCCAGGGAGATTCAAGTGTTCTCCTATAGGTTTTTGGACATTACCATTCCTGATATCCGATTTATATCGGTTTATTCTTTTACGTAGGGACTGTCTAGTTTGGCCGATGTACATGGCAGAGGGGCATTGTTGGCACATGTTGGCATATATTACATTGATAGATGTGCAGGTGAATGAGCCCGTGATGGTGTGGCTGATGTTGTTATGTCCTGTGATGGTGTTGCTGGTGTAGATATGTGGGCAGAGTTGGCACCGAGGTTTGTTGCAGAGATTGGTTCCTGAGTTATAGTTACTGTGGTGTGGCGTATAGTTGCTGGTGAGAATTTGCTTCAGGTTGGCGGGTTGTCTGTGGGCGAGGACTGGCCTACCTCCCAAGGTGTGTGAGAGTGAGGGATCATTGTCCAGGATGGGTTGTAGATCACTGGTGATGCGTTGGAGAGGTTTTAGCTGGGGATTGTAGGTGATGGCCAGTGGTGCTCTGTTATTTTCTTTGTTGGGTCTGTCTTTTACTGTATTTAGCTTGATACATAGTGGAAGTAATAGCACAATAGCTTCTGTTCATATTCATCACAACTTCTCCATGTTTCCACCTTCTTTTTTAATTTTTTAGGTAATGTAAAGAGCTCTTGATTCAGCCATATTGTGTTCTTACTGTTCTTCCCATTTTTCCTTCACCTCAGGATAGTTTGCTTTTGTTTCTTTAATCTAACAGCTCCCCTGAACTCCTTCTTTCCTTAGATTTTCTTCCTGTGGGACCTTACCTTTCAGTTCTCTGAATTTGTTAAAGTCTTCTTTTTTGAAATCCATTGTCCTTATTCTACTGCTCTTATTCTTTCCTTTGCTTAGAATCATTACGATCAGTCTCACTAAGTTAACTTCCACCACCATAGTAAGTGCCAACAAGTTTCTGAAAATTCTGGAAGTTCCAACCTCTAAGGGTACGTCTACACTGTGGAGCTATTTCAGGATACCAGAAGTCTCCCGAAAAAGCTATTCTGCGTCTATTGAGGCAGCCTGTTATTTCGAAATAGATTTTGAAATAACTGGTAGCTTATTCTGACGTCCCAGTAACCCTCATTCCATGAACTGCAAGTTATATCCTCGGAATTGCGAGTTATTTCGATATTTGACAAATCAGCCAAATTACGAAATAAGCTATTTTGAAATACACCCGAAATAAGCTAAGGGTGCTGTGTAGACACCCTTAGTGACAGTGTCAAAAATTGTAATGACCTGGCACAAAAACTTGATTAGCTGAAGAACTTGTTTCAGTGGTTCTTTGCCCTAATGCTGCAGTTTGACTTGAGCAAAGACACAGTCTATGTTGGGCAGAGTTGCAGTTATAGCTGTGTACTGGAATGTAGCAGCTCTTTTCCTCTTATCAGACTTGTCTTCAACAAAGTGAAGAATCAAAATAGACATATCTTATGAGAAAGCCTTTAGAGTCAGTGTCCTGTTAAGAGCAAATGAACTTTTTAAAAGTACTATAACTGGAAATTATACATATGTTGTGGATTCATCTAATGAAACATGTTTAAATCTACAGACTATGGATATTTCACTATTTAAATAAAATGCCAAGATCGTTTTTGTGTATTTCTGTATAGAAACCTCTAATCCTGCCTGATTTATATTATCAATATTGTGGCCCACATCTGATATTCAATATGATTTTATAATGCTTGCTTAAGAGAGAATTTTAAATACAGATTATGTGATTCCTTCCTTGTAATAGTTTCTGCCTACTGCCCTTGTTCTGCAGGGAATTTCATTAGCATGTGCCCTGATCTTGTCCTCCAAACTCTCATTGCTTTAGACAAGCATGGATTTAATTGAGAGAATACCAAGCTGTGACTGTGGCTCAGGTGTGAAGGCTCTTTCCCTCAGCAAATTAAATCCAATGTAATGACTGAGCTTTCTTTTTCCTTACTCTTCACTTATGAGAGATTTAATACTGCATATTAATTATTATTCTGGGCTGTCTTGCTGCGATGTTGTTTTTCCCATCTTATTTTGAGAAAGATTGATGAACAGATAAAATTGACTGTTTAATGTACTGTGAGGTTGATTAACAGGTTGTAGCTGGATTGTGAGGTTATTACTAGCCACCAGTTTGCACAGGGCTTCCACCTGATGCCCTGAGCCAGGATCTCCCTTCCCTTTTGGATCATCCAGCCCCACAGTACACCTTCCTATAGATTTTGCAATATTCTGCTGGGGCTGTAACCCCCTTGCCAGTTGTCTTAAAAGCAGAGCAGCAGAGATTTGCTCTCCCATCTTTTATATTTTGTGGAAACTGGCAAAGAACCATAAACTCCTTCATATAAATCAAATAAATTGATTGATAGTGGGCTATCTACTTGCATTCAACGTCAACACTACTGTACATCCCACTGCTAATCCTGTCACCACCAGCTTTACTACCCACTACCCTGGAGACCTCATGCACCCCAGAATATACTGAGGTACCAGGGAATCTTTTCTAAGGCTTACTGTCCCACCATCCTAAACCAAAAGATAGAGATGTGGGTCATCTGTATGTCCTTAGATAATGAAAGGGTCTAGTTGCAGACACCATAGCAACAGGTTGAAGGCAAAAAGAGCCTATTAAACATACTGGAATACTGCAAAAGACCATGGAAAGTTCCAGTTCTTGTTAGGGAGATGGGTCAATGACCTGAATCCGGAATTTCAACCCTAGTACATCTGAACTTCAACTCTGGTACATCTGAAATTCAGACTTGTTGAAAGATTCTAAACTTCAGCAAACTTGGGATGAATAATAAAGAACAAATCAGATGTAAGTTACCTGACATGGAACTACTCTGAAAGCTCTGCTCAGCTCCATTATATGGTATAGTCAGTGAAAATGCACTGATAGAGAGTGATATGGTTTGTATTTATAATCTCAGGATTGAGACCGTTTTATACTAAGTGGAAGTTGTCTGTGACTCCAATTCATCTCTATGGCCTGGTATCAAGTTTGTGAACACAGATATTTATTTTCATAAGATTGCTTTATCTTTTAACAATTATTTAATCAATATTAACAAGCAGCCAGTAAAGCAGCATTAGAAGAATTAATATGTGAAACTGATTTGGTAGTTTCCATCTGGGGAGCTCTCTAATATGCCATTCAAGGATTTGAGCAAAAGGTCAATTTTAGAGACAATGTGTGGTGGTGAGTTAATTAATCCCTTTATCTCTGAAGACCAAGTTTCTAACTGAACTAAAATCTATTATTTATCTTAGATTGTAAAAGCTTTAGGGCATGGACTAGCTCATCAGATGTGTCAGTTTCGAGCAGAAAGCGGCCCCAATCCTGGCTGATGCCTCTAGGCTGCACTGCAGTGATACTAATACTACTACTAATAAAACTGATAACCATATGTATTCATAATATTTATATTATCTCTCTATGTAGGTCCTATTGTTCTGGGTTCTTATACCTCACCCTTCTGCACAACACATGGGTATCTATATTTAAATGATAAGAAAGAAATTTGAAGAACAAATCGAGTCTCTACGGCATGATAGTGTTCACACAATATGATATCTTTACTACCTGTTGGTTAGGAGAGAGACAGCTCAAGAGCAACAGTACTGCTGAAAGCTAGAAATAGAGGCTCCAATCCTATCCTATGTTGGGGCTTCTCTGTAGTTTGATAATGTGAAGCAGCCAGAAGAGCAGCTTCATCCATCTTCCACATGAAAGCTCTATGCCACCTCATGCTTGGCCCCCTGTGTAGGGTACCTGGTCTACAGAAAGGGGAAGAGGGGAGCACAGGAAAGCCCTGAGTGCTCGCAATTCCCTTGTGCTTGATCAGTTTCTTTGAGCCCTGGGTAGACCAATATAATTGAGAACATCCCTGAGGCCACTCTATATAGCTCCAGTATCAGGGTAGCAATATGTGGCACAAGCTATTTTTGCCCTCATCGCCCTCCTGGATGGCAGAAAGTGCAGCTCAGAGACAGTCCACAACTGGGCCAAGTTGTAAGGACAAAGGTGTGTCTGGAAGCCTGCATTCCACTTCCCTTCAGTTGTGCTATGATATGAATTTACAGTGGAGTACTAAAGTTGGCCATTTTGGGGGGAAGAGGTTTAAATTGTATGCTGCTCCTACTGAAACCTAGGTCAAAGCCCCAGCATTTTCAATGGGAGCTAAACTGAGCCCCATAAGTGACATGTGTGTCTCGGATAAAATTGATACAGTATAAAACCTCTCTCCAATAAACCAGACTTGAAGTAAAATTGAAACTGAATACTGTGAAGTGTTTGAATTGACTCTTTTTCTCTGAAAATGCTGAAGAGGTAGCAGTCTCATCACTATTTATGAGACTTGCTGTCCATTATAAATTCTAGATTTCTTCCCTCCCCTTCAAAAAATTTCCAAAATGTCTGTTCAGTTCACATTTTGCATATGCAATCTGTGACTGCGACTGTCTTTTGATTAAATTGAAGGTGATACGGATAAGCTGTTTCTTTTGATATGGTCCTTTCTAGAAAATAGGCATTAATCATGTTGTGAAAATTATTTTTTTTTCCCATGTCTTATCTCAAAAAAGATTTTGTTTTACAAATTTCAAATGACATCTACCTGAAAGATCTTGACAAGATCTAGGGCTCTGGGGGTATGTCCACAAAACAGCAGCATTATTTCAGAATAACTGACATTATTCCGAAATAACGAAGAGTGTGTCTACACTGCAAGCCATTATTTTGAAATAATGGCATCTGGAGGACTTCTTTCTCTGACTCCTGGTAACACTCATTTTACAAGGAGTAAGGGGAAGTTGAAGGAAGAGTATTCTTCCTTCAACTTCCTGCTGTGTAGACAGCGCCAAAAGCCAAGTTAAGCTATTTTGACTTAAGCTACACAAGCTTAAGTTGTTCAGCTTATTCTGACTTTAGCCCTACTGTGTAGATGTACCCTGACTGATTTCAATGAGTTTTGGATTAGGGCCCTGCACAGAACCTGTTTGGGGGGGGGGGAAGGAGAGAGACACACACACACAGAGACATAGTTGGGAACTAGTTCATTAGTGAATTAGGAATGTCATAATGGGTTCTGCTAATTTTTAAGATCCAAAGGGGGGCAATGCTGACCTATGGATGGCAGCAGCTATCTTAAAACTGTTATTTCTAGAATAATATGGGCTTGATTCTTAGCTGGTGTAAATTAGCATTTACACCGTCTAAGGATCCATCCAATACTTTTAATGTAGCTCTGTGATTAACACACAAGATCTCAGGTGTTCCACTTTGATGCTATGAATTGTGGTAAACGTTCACCTCCTCCCCCCAAAAAATATGCCACAAGTTGTCCCAGAATTTCTAGTTCTTTTGAAGGCTTTGCTACAGTGTCTGAGTAGAAATTGTTTGTCATGACCTTATATATAAATTGTTTGCCATGACTACATGTGCATCAGTAGTTCAGAATGCTGGGGTTTCTTCTAAGTTCAGCCTTAACATTGGATATCTTTTTAATGGCCGTATTTTTATATAAAGAACAACATTATTGTGAAATTTTTCACCCTTAAGTTACTGCTATGTACTCTCAACCTTACTAGCACCTTAAAGCGTTTTATCTGGGAATAATAGAAATTGAAAGGCAAGAGATTGGATACTTCCTCTTTGAGATTTCCTGAAAAGCCCCCAAATGATTGAACTAAAGGACAACACAGTGGAAACTAAAGGCAAGGAAAGTGAAAAAGCCTGTTGAATCAATTTCAGCCGCAAGCACTCTAAAGAGATAGCTCTTGGGTCATGAGCCTGGGTTTGGTTTTGAACACCCTCCTCTTTGGAGTATTTAGCCTTTCGGTTTTCTCTGTTAAGAATAAAATAATCTTGCTGCCAAGACATGAAGATGGTATCTCAGTCAAAATGTTTTTTTAAATATTTCCAGCAGATGCTCTTCTTTGGTTGAGACCAATCTAATAAAAATTACCCTGATTTCTTTTGTTGTTGAATTTTGCACAGGGAAAAAGTGTTTAGGGGAGGGTTAATATTCACATTTGACTATTCCTTTAAAAAAGTACATAAAAAGACATCATAGCATCTAGCAATTATGGTGTTTCTAATAATATTAGACAAATCCAATGGTTCTCTAAAATAAGGCAATATCTAATATGAATTGTAATTAACAGTAGTGTACATTAAAAGTAAATATGAACTCTGCATACCCTTTACACTGTTTGGAATGTACAGTTATATACTTCCTTAAGCAACAGTGCTAATTATTTATTAGTAGCAGTATAAGTCAGGAAGTGAAGAATACTTTGTGGAGTTGAAACTTCTAGAGTGAATTTTGGTCTAGGCTGATCTTTTCCACCAGAGGATCTAGCCTGTTGTTCCCCAGTTGTTGGAATTTGGCCAGTCCATCAGGATAACTCTCTGCTATTACAAAAGTTCCAGAGACATTTATTCATGGTCTACACTAGAACCTTAGTCTGAAACACACACCCCCCCGCCACCAAGGTTGAATTTGTAAGCGGTGTGTCAGCTACCAAGCCCATTATTCTGGAATAAGGGGCCATGGAATTGAAACTATACTCCTGCTTTTCATGAGAAATAATGCTATTTCCAAACTTATAAATCCAAAATAACATTACTATAGATGCTCTGGTGCCACTAATTTGAACTAATTGGCCTCCGGTGGCCTCCCGCAGCTGTCAGCTTTGAGTGCTCTGGCCATATCTGGTGTCTCCACTGCTCTTCTCCTCCAGCGGAGCTCTAAAAGCCCTGGGAACTGGAAAAGGGCCTGTCCCATATTCTTAAATAACCAAGAAAAGAGAACAAGAGCAGGACAGTTTCAGAGGATGCTGTCAACCCTGCAGCCACAGGGGGACCCCAGTTTATGTGTTTTTGTGCTCCATTTTCTCCTGTTATTGAGTATGAATCACTTCATGCTGATTGGGTGCTCAGTGATCATAACTTGAGGGTTATAGGGAACTGGAATTTCTCCCTTTATCATGCACTCCCTGGTTCGGATACATTACCTTTTTCTTCAGTTTAACTTACCCTCCCAAACAAATACCATTTCTAGATTCTATTTTTCTGCCTATCTCCCAACAGGGCCATACTCCACTATTGACATGATGTAGAATTTGGACACAAATGATAATATTAAACACTTGAGCTTTGCAACCCAGCTGCCCAACATGATGGTTTTGGATTGAATCCCAGATTTTTATTTTTTTTTATATCAGTCCTGTTCAGAATTAGGAAAAGAGTTTGAAAGCTCGTCCATTAGAAAGGTATCCTAGCCTAAAATATGGGGCCAGATCCACTTCCCAGGACATGCCTGTCTATGGGGTAAGTCACAGAGCACTGATGCAACTGACCCTTCACTGCTGAGGAGACCTAACCTAACTGGCACTCCTCCTGCTTCAAAAAGTGTTGTGCTGCTCCAGAAGCAGATTGGGCCTGGATGGCCAGAAGATTTATGATTCAGCTCCTCTCCTGGGCAGTTCTTTGCTTAAGGCTGGAATGCTACAAAAAGTCCTATATGTCACTCTTTAATGACATCTTGGCTATGCCGAAGAAAGACTTTGACGGGATCTTCTTGTTTGGTCCTGCTCATTAGAAGGTAGGTTAGCAAGATGAATTGCCTCTGTGTGGGGGATGATGTTGAGAAACATGGGGAATATTTAAGCCCTTTTGTTTTCAGTTTAAATCAACATTTACTTAAATAAACCCAGGTTTTACAGAAAGTATTTTTGGTCTTTTTTTTATTTTCACCGGACCCTTTTGTATCATTCAAATATATAAAAATTTGTTTTATTAGGAAAATGCAAGAGATACTTGTGTTATGATAATAAATTAGTCTCTGCGTATATGCCAAGTTGCCTGTTGACGTAAAGCTATGTATTAGTCTAAAAATGGTTCTCAAAGGTTAGCAACCAAGGACCCCCCCTTTGATTTAAATTTTTTCAGGACATCTGCTCTGCCCCTTCACTGAGAGCCGGCCAGCCTACCCCTTTTCTGAGACCCCGCACCTCACATTCTCCATCCCCTCTCCCCAACACTCACTCACTTTTACTGAATTGGGGCAAGGAATTGGACTGCAGGAGAGGTGTGGGCTGTGGGGTGGGGCTGGCAATGAGGGTTTTGAGTGCAGGAAGGGGCTCTCGGCTGTGGCAGGTGGTTGGGGTGCAGAGGGGCATGGAGTACAGACTCTGGAGAGGACCCTGGGCTGGTGGTTGAGGTGCGGTGTGTGAGGGCTCTGGCAGGGGAGTATAGGCTCTAGGGTGGTGCTAAGAATGAAGGTTTTGGGGTGCAGGAGGGGACTGTGGGCTGGGGCAGGGGATTGGGATGTGGGTGGAGTATGGGTTCTTGGGGAGAATTTGAGTGCAGGAGGGGACTCCGGGGTGAGACAGGGGGGTGGGATACAGGAGGGGGTGCAGAGTCCCAACAGTGCTTACCACAGCTCCCCTGAAGCTTCCTCCAGGTCTCTGCAGTGGCCCTTAGGTGCATGGACAGCCAGAGAGGCTCCATGCACTTCCTTCGAGCCCATAGGCACCCCTGGAGCTCCCATTGGTTGTGGTTCCCAATCAATGGGACCTGTGGAGCCAGCACTAGGGTGGGGGCAGTGTGCTGAGCCCTGCACTTAGAGGCCACCACAGGGACCTGGCAGCCACTTCTGAGAGGGGAAATAGGGAGCCTGACTTAGCCACAGGCTGTGGGAGCCAAGAGGCACTGAAAGGGAGGGGAAAGAGTTAAGGTAGGAAAGGAATGGGAGGAATTGATCCGTGGGCCCTGCAGACCCTGTTTCAGACCCCAGTTTCAGAAACCCTTGTCTAGAAGATACACACAATAAACAAACAAGCACGCATACAAGCTCTGAAGTGTGTGAGCATCTGAGCGTTCTGATGAATCTCACGCCCACCGCATACCCATTTCAAGCTGTTAGTAGATAACAGTTCAAAGATTTGACGCACTAAAATGAGAAGCAGATTAAAATGCGGATCAGAATACGTTTCAGAACGCAATGAAGTAACTGAAAGTAAAAAAATAAATAAATGGGAGAACAGGATGAAGCTGAGCGTATGTGCTACAAATGGTGTGGCATCAAAGTTGACACTTGGCCCAACTGGGTTAAAGAACATTTGGAGAGCAAATGACACATAAGACAAAACAAAGAAGGTGAAAATAGAAACAAGCAAACTTTGGAATCAGCGTCTCCAGGCACAGCAGGAAGAATGAGATCAACATGCTATAATAAGTGAATTTATACATGCCCTCTGCTTTTCAGGACAGCTACTAGGCCTTGCTGATGATCCTTTGGGGGCCTTCATACAAAATGTCTGTCCAGCTGAAAAATCCTTCCCAAATTCACTTAATATGACCAAAAAATATTTGGAGGAGAATGATGTTGCTCTGACCAACAAAATCAAAGAGAGGTTGACTGGAAATATAATCAGCTTTTTGATTTTTGATGAATTGCCAGATGTCCTTGACCATCAGACCCCAGCAATTTTGTTGAGGAGAAGCCTGCGCTCGTTTTGCCAGATTTGGTGTCTGTAAAGTCAAAAAACAGTTGCTTGTGTCAGTAAAAATGTAAATGAATATGCATTTACCTGAAGGAAGTGGCAACAGTGCTTCTAATTGTGTAAAGTTCACACAAGATGTAAAGCTGAATGAAAAACCTGAATTGCATTTGCAAATTGTGAATTCAAAAAGTCTTTAGGGTGATGGAAAGAATATAAAAGAGGTTTTGGAAAGATTTGCAGAATTTTTGGACAGGATAAAAACAACAAAATATTTCAGTGACACTTCAAGGGAATGTCAAAATTATTACAGATCTGTTGGAGTTAGGCACTGGATTTGAAACATGTGTTGTGCCTCTGACACCAAAAAAAATCAAATGAGCAAGGCAGTCCCAGGGGTTGCATCCTTGCTCTTCCAGATCTAGTTACAAATGAAATAATGGTTTTGTTTCTCAACTGTCAGAAACTCTTTATTCCTTGTTATGATTGGTATTTTCCTTCCCTTCCAGCAGGTTTTTGTGTTTGTTTGATTGAAACCATGCCACATAGACTCCCGGCTCATTTTGTATTGGGTGACTTAGAGCCCCACTTTAAACTCCATTAATTTTGCTGCTTGCAGTAATGATGTGGGTCGGGTTGAAGTTAAATATTCTAGCAGCAGTTGTCTGTATCGCTTGGTATTGTGTACCCCAAATCTAAGGCATGCTTTAATTATTTTATTATTTCTTTTATTAAGGATTCACATAGTTCCCCAAATATATCTGTTTACACATCAAACAAGTGCATCACATTATTCACATTTCACTGGCTGAAAACAGATGATGAAATATGCAATGTAATCTCTGATCCTTGGTGGTATAGGAATGGTATCTATATAAATACATCTGATAACAATTTACAATGGAATATGACAGGGTATAAAATTGTAATTAACTACATATTGGGTTTTAACAAGAATGAAAACCAGACATTAATTACAGCCTGTAATGCAGTGTAATGAAATGCAGACTATGTGGGCAATATAGTCTAAGGGCTAGAGTACCAGAGCGGGAGTTAGGTTCTAGTGCCAATGATTTGCTATGAGAAGCTGGGTCACTTTGGCATACATACTGCAAATTTGAGGCACACAAAATCAAAGGTTACTAGATTACTTTTTGAAATTTTGCCTTGACCTTCTCTGAGCTTCAGATTCCTTACGTGCAAAATGCTGTTAATACTGACCCATGTCTGTAAAATGCTTGGAGACTGACAGATGTAAAGCCTTGTAGAAGTGCTAAGCAATATTAGTGTGTCACTAAACAACTGACTGAAATGCCCTTTATCATACTTTTTAGAATAGCCTTGTTCAGAAGCATTCCATTGTCACTCCTTCTCATAAAGGAGGGAACACTGAATTTTAGGTCCATTTTTCCACCTACATCAAAGATTGTTCACTAAGTAGTAAAGTACATTTATGATTCATAGATAACCTAGGTTATAAATAAAACATTCCAAGATTCATCACTTGTTAATGAAAGTGAGTGATTTTGTGTAATGCTTTAAATGAAAGTGATTAGTGAGAATGGTCTTTTTTAAAAAAAAAATTCCTATATGCTCTTTGACTTTAATGAATGGCAGGTTACTGTTGGTTACGTTTGGTGACCTGAGGCATTAAGATGGATCAGTAATTATTTATCAGATAGAAGTCACTCTGTTACTGCTCCTAATATGCTTTCTGCTTCCCTGGGCAAAGAAAAGTTCACCATAGGACAGTTTTACCTCCCTTTGTATTCATGAACATCCACACATAATGTGTGACTATCTTAATGCCCCTTTATATAGAGAGGGACAAATTCTTTGCTGGCATGAGTCATCTGAAATTAGTGGAGTTATTCTAGCAGAAAACTTGGCTCAAGATGTTTATCTTAATGCAAACAATGACATGGAAGTGTTGCATGGGAGACTCTCACATGGGCTTTATTCAAGCAAATCTGAAGGAACAATGCATAATATATAAAAATCTGAAACATAATATATAAACAAATCATAATGATTGAAATCTAAACCCCTAACACCATATAGCAATAACTGAGGGACTAACATTAAAATCTTTCAAGGGCTGTGGCTGCATGGTCTTGAAAACTGAGGTACTCCGTGTGTGTGATCCAATGTTTTCAATGAGTCCACGTGCTGCCTGTGAAGTTATGAGTCCTCCTGAACTAAAGCCAGATTAAGCCACATGCAGAGAGGGGGTCATTCCTGTGGTAGGCTCCAATCAATCTACAAGCCAGGAGCTAGTCTGGTGACTCTCAGGGCAGGTATATAGGCCTCACTAGAGAACCAGAAGCTTCAGCTGCTCAGTGTTGCTTGACTGTTGGGAATGTTCCTCTGTCTGATAGAGGTGACAGACTCCAGTGGCTTTGGCTTGTTTCAACCTGGCTTTTTTTCTAGATATGCTCCCAACCCTATTCTTATCTTGTTCCAACACCACTTATTCCTCCTCAGCCCTGACTCTGACTTGTGGGCATGACTTCCACTGCTCCAGCCACTAGCGCTGACCATCCTCACTTCAGTTTCTGGCACTGCTTTAGTGGTGGGTTACCCCACAGTAGCACACGGGGGTGGCATAAGCTGGGACTGAACAGTCCCAGCTCATGCCTCCCCGGACACTGCAGCTCTGCACTTTAAGCCTAGCGGGCTCTTACTACATTTTAAGTGCAGAGCCGCAGTGGGGTTAGCTCCCCAGGGTGGCACGAGCCATGACTAAACAGTCCCGGCTTGCGCAGCCCCTGGAACCCTGCAGCTGTGCCTCCTCTACCCTCCCCAGCACAGAGATGGTGCTGGGGGGAGCCAGCTTTTAAGCCCCGTCCCCCCAGCACCAGCTCCTCCTTCCCCACCCTTGCTGCCTCTGATATAGAGGCAGCAAGGGGGGGAAACGAGTCGTCGAGTAGTCACTCGACTAGCCAATAAGCTTATGCTTATCAAGTAGTTGACTACTCAACTAGTCGCTTATATCCCTAAGATGTATTAGAGCATAAGCTTTCATGGATAAAACCCACTTCATTGGATGAATTGGAGTGGAAGTTACAAAGACAGGGGTTAATTGTGTTAATGATGTAAAAGTTACTTTGTGGGTGAGATGCATACTTTAAACATAAAAAAGCATTCAAGAGCCTTGCCCTAGCCCATTAACAGATGATTTTTTTCATTCCTCAAAACAAATTTATGCTTATAATAAAATAAAAGTCATAATCACGAGATGTGATAGCCAACTCCCATTGAAATCAATGAGGGATGTAATTATATATATATAACAAAATCATTCCAATGGTTTTCAAATATAAAAGAGCTCTGGGCTGTATTTTCTCATGCTCAGCACCCATAATTGAAGGCAGATTTTGAAAAGATCTCAGATCCCATTTAGGCACCTAAATAAGCGCCAGATTTTCCAAAGTACTCAGCACCCAACTGCTTTCCTGGTGATTCTTATGATCTGGTTTTTGAAGAAGCCATGCTGAACTCTTATATTGGGGCTAAACTGGAGCTGAGCTCTTTTGAAGATGTGACCATTGTCATAGGTACAGAACTTCTTTTAAAAATCAGGCCCAGAGAGTGTTCTTTGGATTATTGACAAGAATCTTGCCTCTTTCTCAGCTGAATCCAAACAGACAGACCAACAGTGTGACCTGCTGTGCACAGTGCACACAGCAACAGAAAGCTTATTGCTGTGTCTGAAAGCTTATTGCTGTGCCTGGCATCCTAACTATGTATGGGGGAAAAGTAGTTTTTTCCTGTGGCTTTTTTGGTTTCATTAGTAAAATGCTCAGGTCTCTAGAAGATGTTATATAGTTGTGCATTAGCACTTGCCAGCCCACACAAAATGAGTCCTTGAATATTATATTGTTGCATTACTGTAGTGCTCTACCAAGATCAGGGTTCCAACATGCTTGCAACCATACAGAGTAAAGCAATAGTAAGAAATGGCTCTTGCCCTGAAATTTAACAATCTAAATAGACAAGACAGATAAAGGATAGAAGTGAAAACAGAAGCACAGAGAGGTCAGGCAATCTGCCCAACCTCACACAGCAGGTCAGTCACAGATCTGATAAGAGAACACAGGTACCCTGACTCTCAGTTCAGAGCCCTAGCCAATAGACCGAACTCCTTCCCTGCTTCTCTTGTTCAAGCAGGACTTAGAAAAACAACAATTATTAAATCGACAACATGCAGATCACATTATAAATGAAAGTTTTCAAAATTGCCGACTAAGGCAACCAACAGCTGAATGGAAAGCAGGCATGTTTTCATTTTGTGCAATATAAATTGTTACAGGATCAATCTGGCACATAGAGCGAGGAAGAAAAAGAACTGCATGTTGAATATAAAATTCATCTTGTACATTTGTGCATCTTCTTGAAAGGCTTTAGATACTACAAAGAGACTTCGGAATTCAAAGATATATTTTACCTGAAGGTAACATGATTTTTACACACATCCTTCTGCACCCAGAAGAATGGATGCACACAAAATATCCAGTAACTCAAATATTGTATTTAAAAGTAATTCATGGTAAACAGAATTATGTTAGTTACTGTGTTAACTCATGCTCCTTGAATGTGCCAAGGATAATATTGAACATTGGAAAACATGGTGTGAAAATGTCTAACTAGCTAATAAAGCAATGAGTTGTTTGACAGTAAATAATTCCAGATGTTGTGAATAAGGGATTTTTAATAGTGGTGAAGGCAAATAGATATTAGTTAAACAAGGCCACGTTCTAGCAGCTGCTCTGAAAAGATGCCAAGAACCCACATATTCAGCAGGAAGAGCACGGAGCGCAAGTTATCATGGTCACGGGCTATGGGCTTCAAGGTTCTAAGTCTCTTACATGGAGGTTTAGGGCTCTTCTAGCTCATCCTTTCAGCCACACTTAACAGCCTGAGGAAAATTGATGTTTCTGAGGTACTCACATACTCCCATGATGGGGGTCATGTAAATAAACAATAAATCTCACTCCAAAGAACTGTTTCCCCTCAGATGGTCTGATTTAATCTACTGATCAGAGACTCCAAAAAGAGTTTGGCTAATGGCTATGCTGCCCTGCAGTTTGGACTACAGGAGCATGAAAAGGATTACATTAACGTGTGCAAGGAACCTTTTAGGTTGTGATCCACACAGGGAAGTTACAGCACTGCATTTTGGTGCAGTTATTCCAAACTGTAGGCCAACCTGCTGGCAGTGTAAACAAGCCCTCAGAGACACAGCCAGAGGCACACTAAAACTGTGGGCCAGATTCTAGTCCAGGGATGGGCAATAATTTTTGATTGGGGGGCCACTCCAAGAATTTGGAAAGTGGTCAAGGGCCACATTCATCCATGAAGTGTGGGGTCTGGGATGTAGGTTGGGTTCAGAAGGGAGCTTGAGGTAAGGACCTGGGGTGCAGAAGTGAGTGTGAGGTCTGGGAGGGAGTTTGGGTGTGACCTGGGGCACTGGACTGGGGTGCAGGGGGTTGGGATGTGACCTAGAGCAGGGGACCGGGGTGCCAGGGGTTGGGATGTGACCTAGGGCAAGAGGGGATTGTGACCTAGGGCTAGTAATTGGTGTACAGGAGGGGGTGCAGGGGATTGGGGTGCAGGAGTTTGGGCTGGGACCTAGAACACGAGGGGATTGGGGTGCCAGATCTGGGAGGGGATATGGGTGCAGGAGGAGGTCAGAGGATTTAGGTATGTGGAGTAGGGGGCAGGAGTGGGGGCGGAGGATTAGGAAAGGGAGGATCTGTGGTGTCAGAGGCAGGCTCTGGCTGGGAGACTCACCTGGGTGACTCCTAGCCTGTAGCCCAGAATGTTTCTGAAGCAGCCTCCCTGACTGCCTCACCCCCCCGCACAGGCTGCAGGGCCATGCATGTGCATGAATAACTATGAGCCCTAGAGGGGATGGGATGTGGTGCTTTGTGGCTGCCTGTTATTCAAACAGGCAGCTCCCATGAGCAGTGCCTGAAGTTTTACCCCCTTCCCTCTGGGCTCACAGCTTTTAAAGAGAAACGTCCTGGCAGCTGCTTTTCTGAGCAGCATGTGAGTGGGGCAAGACAAGCAGAGGGCCTGCCTGGGGCTCCCCGTTGCCTCTGCAGGCCTGGATCCAGTGGCTTGGCGGGCCAGATCTGGCCCTCGGGCTGTATTTTGCCCAGGTCTGTTCTGGTTGCACTTGGAAGCAAATCAGAAATGAGCCTTTTGTAATCAATGGAGTTACACTGCTATAGCAGGATCAGAATTAGGCTGTAATTTTTCCATTCTATAATACACAACATTTTTTTTTGAATGAACTGTCATGTTTTATTAGTGCACTAGTGAAATTAGTATAAGAAGGCTGTAGTAATGAAGACTGAGGATTTCATTGCCGATAAACTGGCTATGATGAACATGAAAGCAATAATTTTTATCTTGTTTTAATGTTTTCAAATTACTTTTAAACATTGACTGACATGATACATGCTTCTAAAATTACCATAACTGTTACTATAAGAAAACGCAAAGACAGACTTTTCCTATTTTTCATCATCTTCATCAGATAAAAGGGATGCTTCAAAGAAATAATACTATTACTGAAAAAAGCTACATAAAAGCTGTTAAGTGATAACATTTGCCAGTATATTTAGAAAATGACTAAATCCCACTTGTTTTTCATTTTGCCTATGGTTGTTAAATATCTTAACTTACAATGGTTGAAAACATAATCCAGGATTTTAGAAACCTTACTTATGTTATATATTGGGTCTGACTGAGTCCTATTCATGAGGCCTTGGGCCAAATTATTATCTCAATTGCATCACTCTAATTCTAGAATAACATAATTGATTATGGCGCACTGCATTTACACTAATGCGGCTAAGATCAGGTGTTGGCCCTTACTTTGTTCATTATGGAGAATCAAATCTTGAGGTACATTTACACAGCAGGGCTAAAGACAGAATAAGTTACACAACTTCAGCTACGTCAGTTGCGTAGCTTAAGTCGAAATAGTTTATTTCAGCTTTTGGCGCTGTCTACACAGCAGCAAGTTGACAGAAGGACACTCTTCCTTCAACTTCCTTTACTCCTCATAAAATATGGGTTACAGGAGTTGGAGTAAGAAGTCCTCCATCTTGACATTATTTCGAAATAAAGGCTTGTAGTATAGTAAATAACTTTGTTATTTCGGAATAATGTCAGTAATTCTGAAATAACACTGCTGTGTAGATGTACCTTTGCTGTCCTTAAGAGTAACCATGTGAGTAACAGGAGTAGTGTTTCACCCTCACACTTGAAATCATGAAATGTAACTCTTCAGTAGTGCTGGAAGGACCCATGATTCTGACCAACTAACAGATTTGACCCAAACTCACAGGGTCATCCTTAGGATTTATGGGGCCCTAAGCACTACTATTAAACTGCTGTCCTTACGCCCGATGGCAGCGGATGGAGGGATGATGATTTTTAGAGATGTGATTTTATAATCTTCAGCAACACACTAATTTAATATTTTAAAGCAAATTTTAAATTAAGGCCCTATAGTCTAACACTGTAAATTCAGAAACTGACAGCCTATATGTGGGGCTGGTAAATGCCTGTTCAATGGCTTAATTACCACTTGAATGGCTCTTTCACAGGTTCAGTGTTCTGCCAATGTCTGGCAGGCTTTTTTACTTTTAGGTTAACTAGATCCTCTCCAGAGGACGCAGAGCCACACAACAGGGATAGGAAGAGGTGGGTGGGTGGACATTTAGATGCAGACATTTTCATGTGCCCTAAGCAGCTGAGTATTCTGAATATGGGTAAGGATGCAGGGAGAGCACAAAGTGCATCTTCTTCAAAACTACCTGGGTGGCTCTGCTACTTGGGTAGCTCTAGAGGCCACTGAGCTTCTTCTTCCAGGAGCTTCTGCTAAGAGGGTGCGTCTCTGCATTTGCACCCTACCACTAGCTGTGCTTAACTATGACAACAGTTGAGTCTATAAAACATAGCTGTTTTCATCTGCAAACTTCTGACATTAAATAATCCCTTCAAAGCAGATACATACTGTTATCCCAGACTACAGATAGTGCAGCAGATAAAGAGAAGTTACAAGACTTGTCCAAGACCACAGAGGTAGTTGGTGTCATAGTAAGAACTCCCAGTTCATAGTCTTTTGCTTAAACCATTTAGCTTGTCCCCTCTCTAAAATATCCTTCCTTGCAGTGTTTCAGTAATTTCAAATCCCTATCCATACTAGGAAGTAGTGAAGTATATAAAAATGAAACAAGTTGATCGTAATATTTGGAAACTTCAGACCTGTAAATAATGGGACAAGTTAGTTCTAATTGTATTTTAATTATTCTGTCCTTACCTAACTATGCTTAACTATTTACCAGAACATTTGGCTTCTTCTCCTTTCCTTTCAATTTTAGAAAAGAGATTGCAGTTCAGTCACTTCGTTTATGATTGTTAGGATGTCCCGTCCCTTGCAGTTTTTCCACCTTACTGATTAATGAGAGCGGTATTTTTTGGCGTTGTTTTCTTTTAAAGGTTTTAATTAATATGAGGCATTTTGTAAAAGATTTGGCCGTAGTAATTTCTCCAAAATGATGATTTTGCAATTCTGCTTCTTAAATTGTAATGACAGAAGCCTGAGTCAGACGCTGCAAAATTAACAAAATCAGCATCAAAGAGCTGTCTCCCAGAGACTGTTTATTCTTATCGACTGATCTTTTAGAATTCTTATCAAGTGAATGATAAATTATTAATATGTAAGACAACAAAGCCTCCTCCTGCTGGAATGAAACAACAAAGACATTCTTCTAATTCTAAAGTCTTGCTAATTACTGGAGAAATTGAAGGGGACAGGGAGATTCAACCCTTGCCCATCTGTATTTCAGGTCTTACGAAAAGACAGTGACCATGCTGAGCCTGGGTCCTTTCATTACTCCTCCTCCCCAACATACACACACTCCATCAGCAAGACTGCAAGGGTGAAAACTGCTGAAAGACAATGTTATGGGCCAATATTTCTGTTGGCAAAACACGACTATTATCATTTATTTTATTATCATAATAAGCCTTGGCAGTATAGCCAGACTCATAATACAATGTATATTTTAAATGCCTTTTTAACTAGACAGTTTGGAGTGGTGTGCAAAAATAAAGCACAAGTCAGCATTTTCAAATCAGGAGTTAAAAGCAATAGTAATTGTTACTTAATTTTTGCTTGTTTTCAGCTGCTACTGTGTGCAGGGGGGGGGATACAGAGAGCAGCCAATGGAAATTCATTACTTAAGCACAGATGATATGTGAAAGGGAGCAGCCACTGTAGCCTTCAAGTCAAGTACTCAACAAATTTTCATTAAAGGGATGCATTTGCCTAGTGGAATAGAGCTGAAAAATCCTCCAGGAAGATGAGACAATGACTGACAGTGAATACTAATTGACAAGTGAAGTCCTGCATATTGGAAACAGAAGTTTCAAAAGACTGAAGAAGACACAGCACAAAACCTTCATCAAACTTTTAGCCTAGCCTGAACTTCAGGTTTCCTTGTTTGAGTGACTCCTAAGTATTGCCCTCCAGTACTATATTATAGGGAGATTACTCTTTTTCTTGTGTACAGAATGACATAAAATTAAAAATAGACTCAACAGACATTTTCATGTAGAACAGCATTTCCCAAACTATGGGCCGCGGCCCAGTACCGGTCCATGGGAAAAAAATACCGAGCCTCAGCATGGCTGCCAGGGAATTCCGGGCTCCCAGAGTGCCCGTGCAGTGCCGGGTCCCCCAAGCCCTGCGCCAGGCTGGGCAGAGGATGCAGCCAGATGTTCCGGGCTCCCGGCAGAGGCGTAATGAGGGAGGAGCGGGGGAGGAGGGGCGGGCAGTTGCCCCCGGGCGCCACGCTAGGGGGGTGCCAGGCTGGGCTGCAGGGGGAGAGGGGAGGCGCGGGGTGCTGGGCTCACCTGGGCTGCAGGAGGAGGGAGGTGCCGGGAACCCGGCGCTGGATTCAAGGGGAGGGAGGGAAGGGCAGGGAACCAGCGCTGGGCTCAGCATGTCTGCACGGTTTGTGGGGAGGTACAGGGAAATGGAGCTCAGCTGGGCTGCGAGAGTGAAGAGGTGCAGGGTGCTGGGCTGAGCTGGGCTGCGGGAGTGGGGAGGTGCGGTGTGCTGAGCTGGGCTGGGTTGGGTTGGGTTGGGCTGCGGGGGTGGAGGGGAGGTGCGGAGCTCAGAGCTCAGTTTGGCTGCAGGAGGAGGGAGGTGCCGGGAACCCAGGGCTAGGCTCAAGGGGAGGGAGGAAGGGGCAGGAAATCAGAGCTGGGCTCAGCAGTTCTGCGGGGTTTGGGGGGAGGTGCAGGGAAATGGGGCTCAGCTCTGCTGTGGGGAAGGCATGCAGGGAAACAGTGTGGAGCTCAACTGGGCTGAGGTGGATGGGGGAAGGCATAGAGAGCAGAAGGGCAGCTCAGCTGGGCTGTGAGGGGCTGCAGGGAACTGGTGCTGCACTCCCTTGGATTGTGGGGGATGGTTTTGGGGGAGGTGCAGGGAACCAAGGAGGTACAAAGAAGCCTAGTGGGGAGGGGAGGAGCCAGGAGCCCTGAAATGACCTCCCCTGGTCCAAAAAATCCCTCATCTGGGACCATTCAGGTCCAGAGGGTGCCAGACCAGGGAGGTCCAACTCCTACCCAAGTCCCCTCCTTGCACCCTCCCTCCTAGCCAGATACCCTACACCCCCAATCTGCTCCTGCTCCCGCCTCCCAGATTGCCCATGTGGCGCCGGGTCCCCCAAGCCCTGGCCCGGGCTGGGCGGAGGATGCAGCCAGGTGAAACAGTGAAAATTTATTCATATTTCATTCTTTTTTTTATGTGTGTTTATATTTTTGGGCTGCAAAAAACAGTACTGAAAAAAAACGGGTTCCAACTAAAGTAAAAGGTTTGGGAAACCCTGGTCTAGCCAGCTTTCTATCCACCTTTCAGTCCATTTATCCAATCCATATTCCTTTAACTTGCTGGCAAGAATATTGTGTGTGACCGTATCAAAAGCTTTGCTAAAGCTGGCACTGGGAGCTTTGGGAGGACCAGAAACAATTTATTTGCATATTCATAATTTGCTTAATGAATATGCAAATATGCAAATGAATGTTACCGGTCCTCCAAAAGCTCGTGAATGGATTTATTGGTCCCCGTGTCAAAAAGTTTGGGAACCCCTGATCTAGAAGATACTTTTTGAGATTGCTCTAAACAAAGGATTTGACCTGGCATGCAGTAAGGCTCAGACTCTGAGTAGCAGGGCAGTCTTCCCAAATGGATAGGGCACTGGACCGCAATGTAGCAGAGCTGAGTTCTATTTCCAGTTTGCCATTGGCCTGCTGGGTAACATTGGAAAAGTTACTTCATTGCTTTGAGCCTCAGTTCCCCCATCTATAAAATGGGGTAATGCTTCCTTTGCAATGCACTTTAAGCCTGTGACGGGGTGTACCAGCCACGCACTGTGGTACAGTGGCTGAGCCTAATCAGGCCCACCTGACTGAAGAAGCCCTGCCCCCGCAACCATGCTGGGCATGCTCAGGCTGCAGCCCAGGTATAAAAGCCTGGAGGGGAGGCTCACTCTGGGCTGACTGCCGGAGGAGAGGGACCTCAGAGGAAAGCTCCTGACCAGCCCCAGCCAGCCACCCAAGGGGAGGACAGCGGAGACTATAGCGCGATTTGGGGCATCTCCACCGCTGACTCAGAGGGAGAAGCAGTCCCCGAGGTATAAGAGGCAGCACGTGGGAAGCTACCTCACCGGACCAGGTAGGAAGTGGCCCAGGAAGGGTGCAGGAACAGCCTCTCCCACCCAGAGATCCCCGGAATGTTTTGGACGGATTCCCCGCCAAGGGAGTGGTGGGCCATCCTGCCACTCACAAGGCCCTGGGCTGGGACCCGGTGGAGTAAGGAGGGCCCGGGTCCCCCTACAGGGGCACAGCCTCACTCCGTGACTTGGCTCAGTGAGCCACCCAGCCCAGCCTTACAGGGCCCGTGATTGACTTTAATAGAGACTCTGGCTGGTGGGCCACCCAGCCCCGCTTTAAAGGGCCAGCAGACAACTTTGGGTTATTGCCTCTGGCCATCCAGCCACCCAACCCCGAGGGTAGGGGCCAGTCTACAGATTGTTAATGGAGTACGCAGGGCAGACCGCAGGCACAGATAACCCTGCAGCAAAGCCCTACTGATGAAAAGTGCTCTACAGTAGATATTGTTATTCATAGTAATCACTTTGACCCTTTTGTTCCCTCCTGCCCTAGTTTTGCTATGTGCATCCAAGCAGCAATTGAATATTTAGTCCAGGGTCCTGAAAGTGACTTTACATTAGTCATGTAGCCCATATATAAAATTGCATTCTGCAGCTTTTTTGTTCACTTGTATTTCATGGTGTACATTGCTTTCTTGTGTTGCTGTCAGAACTTTAACTTTTGATATTTCTCTTTTCCTTTTAACCCACACACTTGCTTCTAATAGCACGGGGAGGAGGGAAGAAAGAGAGAGAAAGAGGCTGTGTCTAGACCGTAACACAGACTGAGGCCTTCCGGAAAAGCTTATTTCTAAAGAGTGTCCACATAGCAAAAGCACAATGAAAAAGGGATGTGTTTTTTCAAAAGATAGTGTCCAATCAATGTGGATGGTATCTCACATTTAAGTTGTGATTAGTATGGACGGAGTGATCACCAGGGCACCTGTGTTATTTCCTGGAGGCCTCTTCTTTTGAAAGAACTCCCTCTTCTGTGTCCACACACAGAAAAAGGCTTCTTCATAGAAAGAGGTTTAACGCTGTGGGAAAAACCCCTCCTGTTCTTTCGACTTTCTGTCGAAAGAATGCAATAGCAGTGTGGAAATAAGTATAGTTTTTCTGGAAAATGGCTGTTTTTCCGGAAAAACGCTGCAGTGTAGACCGAGAGAGAGAAAAAGAGAAAACTTGCTCTACAACCTTAGCAGAGAGCCAGCTGGCTTTTAGCTCAAGCAGTAGAGGCTCATGCACTAAACTCATAACATAACATAAGAACATAAGAATGGCCATACTGGGTCAGACCAAAGGTCCATCTAGCCCAGTAGCCTGTCTGCCGACAGTGACTAGCACCAAGTGCCCCGGAGGGGGTGGACTGAAGACAATGATCCAGCGATTTGTCTCGTGCTATCCATCTCCAGCCTCTGACAAACAGAGGCCAGGGACACCATTCCTACCCCCTGGCTAATAGCCTATTATGGACCTAACCTCCATGAATTTATCTAGCTTCTCTTTAAACTCTGTTATAGTTCTAGCCTTCACAGCCTCCGCTGGCAAGGAGTTCCACAGGCTGACTATGCGCTGTGTGAAGAAGAACTTTATTAGTTTTAAACCTGCTACCCATTAATTTCATTTGGTGTCCTCTAGTCCTTATATTATGGGAACTAATGAATAACTTTTCTTTATTCACCCTCTCCATACCACTCATGATTTTATATACCTCTATCATATCCCCCCTCAGTCTCCTCTTTTCCAGACTGAAAAGTCCCAGTCACTTTAACCTCTCTTCATATGGGACCTGTTCCAAACCCCTAATCATTTTAGTTACCCTTTTCTGAACCCTTTCCAAGGCCAAAATATCTTTTTTGAGGTGAGGAGACCACATCTGTACACAGTACTCAAGATGTGGGCGTACCATAGTTTTATGCAAGGGCAGTAAGATATTCTGTGTCTTATTTTCTATCCCTTTCTTAATAATTCCTAACATCCTATTTGCCTTTTTGACCGCCACAGCACACTGTGTGGCCGTTGTCAGAGAACTATCCACGATAACTCCAAGATCTCTTTCCTGATTTGTCGTAGCCAAATTACCCCCATCATACTATATGTATAGTTGGGGTTATTTTTTCCAATGTGCATTACTTTACACTTATCCACATTAAACTTCATTTGCCATTTTGTTGCCCAATCACTTAGTTTTGTGAGATCTTTCTGAAGTTCTTCACAGTCTGCTTCTGTCTTGACTATCTTGAACAGTTTAGTATCATCCACAAACTTTACTACCTCACTGCTTGCCCCTTTCTCTAGATCATTTATGAATAAGTTGAATAGGATTGAACTCCTGTCGGCATTACATATGCAATATTCAAATTGCAGTTCTTTGCATCTCACAAAACTGGAAATTGCTCCAAAAATATACACATTCCACATTAACACAGGTGCACATAATGTTCCACTCCATAAGAACCAAATCTCAGTCCCACTGAAGTCATTTAAAGTCTCATTGACTGGAGCTGGGATTTGGCCATAAGTGCATGTGACGCGTGAGTGAATGCAACAGGAGTTACATGGAGAAGTCTAGTCACTTCAGTGTGCATTTACAAAATAAATCAATACATATAAACCACTGTACCCACAAGGCACATTTTCAAAATTGGTAGGTTAGATCCTTTGGTAATTCGAGGAGCTATGTTGATTTACAAAAGCCATAGATCTGACCCCAGGATGTATAAAATTATGTATCTGTGTTCTTTCTAAATGGCTCTGAAGAAGAAAAGGTGCATCAGCAATAGATATAGATATAGATGGTAAATAATATATTTATAAAATATCTAGATATTTTCTGGTTTTACAACTAAATAATACCCCTGAATAAGAAGCTGGCTACCAAGGCTAAAATACCTGATATCACCTGCTTTCAAAAAATATACTCGGACCCTTGCCTTCTGGGGACAGATAAGTATCTGAATGCTTAAAGGAGCTAAGGTAGTGCCCCACATCCTTGATCCCATAAGAGGATGAGCACCCACAATTATCATTGAAGTTAATAGGGGGAAAGGAGTCCAGGACAGCTGGCAGTATTTTAAAGAAGCCTTATTGAAGGCACAGAAAGAAACCATCCCGATGAGTAGCAAGAGAGGCAAACATGGTAAGAGACCGGATTGGCTTACAGGGGAAATCCTTGGTGAACTTAAGCACAAAAGGAAGCTTACAAAAGTGGAAACTTGGACAAATGACCAGGGAAGGGTTTAAATGTATAGCTCGAGAATGCCGACGGGTTATCAGGAAGGCGAAAACACAAGTGGAATTGTGACTGGCTAAGAATGTGAAGGATAACAAGAAAGGTTTCTACAGGCATGTTAACAAGAAGAAGGTGATCAGAGAGGGTGTGCGGCCCCTATTGGATGAAGGAGGTAACCTAGTGACAGATGATGTGGGGAAAGCTGAAGTACTCAATGCTTTCTTTGCCTCTGTATTCACGGACAAGGTGGGCTCCCAGACTAATGCGCTAAGTGACGCAAGATGGGATGAAGATGGACAGCCCTTGGTGGGTAAAGAACAGGTTAGGAACTATTTAGAAAAGCTAAGCGTACACAAATCCATGGGTCCGGACTTAATGCATCCGAGGGTACTGAGGAGTTGGCAAATGTCATTGAGGAGCCTTTGGCTATTATCTTTGAAAAGTCGTGGAGATCGGGAGAAATCCTGGATGATTGGAAAAAGGCAAATGTAGTGTCCATCTTCAAAAAAGGGAAGAAGGACGATCCAGGGAACTATAGGCCAGTCAGTCTTACCTCGGTTCCTGGAAAAATCATGGAAGGGATCCTTAAGGAATCCATTTTGAGGCACTTGGAAGAGAGGAAAGTGATTAGGAATAGTCAGCATGGATTCACAAAGGGAAAGTCGTGCCTGACCAATCTGATTAGCGTCTATGATGAGGTAACTGGCTCTGTGGATGTGTGGAAGTCAGTGGATGTGATATACCTTGACTTTAGCAAGGCTTTTGATATGGTCTCCCACAATATTCTTGCCAGCAAGTTAAGGGAATGTGGATTGGATAAACGGACAGTAAGATGGATAGAAAGATGGCTAGAAGGCCGGGCCCAGCGGGTAGTGATCAATGGCTCGATGTCAGGATGGCGGTCGGTTTCTAGCGGAGTGCCCCAAGGTTCAGTTCTAGGACCAGTTTTGTTCAATATCTTTATTAATGACCTGGATGAGGGGATGGATTGCACCCTCAGCAAGTTTGCAGATGACACTAAGCTAGGGGGAGAGGTAGATACGCTTGAGGGCAGAGATAGGGTCCAGAGTGACTTAGACAAATTGGAGGATTGGGCCACAAGAAATCTGATGAGGTTCAACAAGGACAAGTGCAGAGTCCTGCACTTGGGATGGAAGAATCCCAAGCATTGTTACAAGCTGGGGACCAACCAGCTAAGTAGTAGTTCTGCAGAAAAGGACCTGGGGGTTACAGTGGATGAGAAGCTGGATATGAGTCAACAGTGTGCCCTTGTAGCCAAGAAGGCTAATGGCATATTAGATTGCATTAAGAGGAACATTTCCAGCAGATCCAGAGATGTCATTATTCCCCTTTATTCGGCTCTGGTGAGGCCACATCTGGAGTATTGTGTCCAGTTCTGGGCCCCCTACTACAAAAGGATGTGGGCGCATTGGAGAGTCAGCGGAGGGCAACCAAAATGATTAGGGGCTGGAGCATATGACTTATGAGGAGAGGCTGAGGAGTTGGGTCTGTTTAGTCTGCAGAAGCGAAGAGTGAGGGGATTTGATAGCAGCCTTCAACTTCCTGAAGGAGGTTCCAAAGAGGATGGAGAGGCTGTTCTCAGTAGTGACAGATGGCAGAACAAGGAGCAATGGTCTCAAGTTGTGGTGGGAGAGGTCCAGGTTGGATATTAGGAAAAACTATTTCACTAGGAGGGTAGTGAAGCACTGGAATGGGTTACCTAGGGAAGTAGTGGAGTCTCCATCCCTAGAGGTGTTTAAGTCTTGGCTTGACAAGGCCCTGGCCGGGTTGATTTAGTTGGGATGGGCCCTGCCTAGAGCAGGGGGCTGGACTTGATGACCTTCTGAGGTCTCTTCCAACTCTATGATTCTATGATATGACTCTATATAAGATACAATTATTCAGCATCTTTTTATTACTTAACTCTTTGGAATAACAATTAGTTTTTGGTGTAACTAGCCAAATAAAGTTGGTAGATAATTTTTAAAGTGTTTTTTCAAGTGCCAAAACTGAGCCATTTTATTGATCATAAAGGTTTTTAATGCAAACTAAGGATTGCTGAGGTAGCAGAACTGCCTACAATACGTTACAGTTTATAGCGATAAACTTCCCATCTCCTATCTAGCTTTCAACGTGCAGTCAACTATGCAGTCTTTATTTCACATGCTGACACGTGTAATCTAACATTCTCACTTTGCCACAGTAGGAGCAATTGCTTGACAATTTGATTATGGTTTGCTGTCAGCTCATACGTAGACTATTTCTTTGAGCTTTCAGAAATTGCAAAATATTTTGATTTTAGAATGATGATAATCTTCTAGGGAAAACATCATTTAAAATACTGATTTCTGATAGCAAACCTTCCCCAGATCTGCATAGATCAAACAGTTCTGAATGTCTATGGACTGGTATGCTGTCCCACTTCCATGATGAGAGAGGCAGAAATTTCAGTCATGTACAAATAACAGATGGAGGGAAGGTTTGTGAATGAAAGTGGTTAGCAACTGATGGCTGCTCTGCAGTCTGTAAGAAACGAGGTGGAGGTCTCCGCCCACATGTTCGCAGACAGGCAGGCATCCTCACCACAACTCCTGCACAATTTGCAGTTTCAGTAAAGAGGCCAAATCCTGAATGGATACAGTAGCCTTTCTTATCCCTAAACATGATTCCGACAAGCCATAGCTGAGGTATATGGGTAGAGGCAACAGGGCATGACATGCACTGCTGCTAGCTATATACTGTACATGTTATTTGGACAAACAGAGCACTCTGCTTCCCACTACTGTCCATCTGGCACTTTGGCTTCCCTTTTTAAAGGAACTTTACAATATAATTGTAAGTTATAAATGGAAAGTCTCAGATCTAGGCTACAGCCAAAGAGAACATTGAGAGTCACTAGCTGGAGGCTGGATCTAATCCACCTTTGCACTCCCCCGGTCCTGGCCTGGCTATTTGTTGAGCTGTTTCCATGCTGGGCTCTACTTTACAAGAGCTGCCAAAATTCCCAAGAGGACAATATAGTATCCAGATACCAGTGGAATGCAGGGAAGTCCAGGATGTCCCTTCTGTTCCAGCCATGCCCCTATAATGGCCACAAGTAAAGGCTTGGTAGCATTAGATTTTTGATAGTAACCATCCATTTCACTGCACACACAAACACACACTCACATATATTTTCATTGATGATCATTGAAATGTACAGATAGGCAAAGTTAAAAACATTCTACTTGAGAAATAGAGTTTGATATTTCCTGTTTATATTCTAACCTGTGATTGATGGCAAATTTGTGTTTTAACAGTTATAAAGCTTTAACTATTTGAATCTCAGTATCTGTTGTCATTAAATAGATGCCCCCATTGACTGACACCTACTTCCCACAACTGTGAAAGTTTAAATAGAGAAAAAAAAATAAAAATCCTTTACAGTAAACTTTGCTCGTACCCTCTAAAATATAAAAATTCTGTTCAGCCAAGCATAGGTATAGGGATTGTGATGCAGGAGTTGTTAGGCTGGCTTTTTATCACCAGAAGATCTCTACTGTGGAATGAAAACCATGAGGTCAAATAGGCCTATGACCACCTTGTGCCGGCAACATGGCATGAGTTTGCACCGCATATCTGAAAAACTGAGCCTAATAATGTATAATGTTTTTAAACTGAGTAAACATTTCAAAAGCACCTAAATGACTTTGGAACATTAGTTCTTTAAAGTCATTTCAGTGCCTTTGAAAACATTCCGTTAAAGTCCAATTGTCTCGACACAACAAGGCTTAAAGTAATTTTACCTGCTTAAAATGTAGAACTTGTTTGTGTAAAGTGCTGTGTCTACCAAGATATTAGAATAGATTTTTTTTCACTGTCGCTGTTGTCGTCATCATCCCTCAGGCATGACAGTTACATGAAAGAGAGCAAGAAAACAGCTGCGAAGGGAACAACGCAAGACAGGTCTCAGTTTGGGATGCCTGGAATCAAACTGAAAAGCAAAAAAATACAATTAAAAAGGAGGGAATGACCTCCAACAATAATTCCATGACTGCAGCTCTGTGCCTTAAGCTAATTTGTGTGTACCCTGAAACATGTGCACACCATTAAGACAATCAATCACCTTACCTGGAATTCATCAACTCAGCAGTGGAATAGTCATACATATACCAAGCTGTTCAGCTACCATTAATCAAAGAACATTTAACTAATGACTTAACTTTTAACAACAATTTGAGCTAGTTTCAATAAAAAGCCAAATTGTTACTGCATGTATTCTTTGTCAATGAGCATTCAGCTAAACATACTGCCCTCTGCTGAATGGCAGAGAGAGTAGCAAATTGTGATATGAAAGGAGCAAATTTACATAATTAGGAGAGCAGCAAATATTGTATTCTCACAGGGTACGCCTACAGCAACATTATTTTGAAATAACTAGCATTATTTCGAAATAACTTAGTCCGCGTCTACGCAGTTATTTCAAAATAATGTTGAAATACTGTCAAGTAGGGACAGAGCCTCTACTCCAATCTATAAAGGTAGTGTAGCAGGTTGACTCACTTTCAGCATGGCTTCTTCCCTCAGGGTGGCTTTTGGGGAAGTAACCAGCTGCTCCGACGCGCCCACTTTGGGTGAGGTGTTCTCTTCAGGGCACTGCCCTCCGGCAGTGACCACTCCGAACTTGGTCTGCGCCCCCTTCCGGGGGGGAGTCATTGTTCTTCCTCCACTTCTCCTCCAGGGTCCTCCCTACTCCCTAGGACCCCCAGTTCTTCTCCCAATCTGCCTGCCCAGTTGCCTCCTGCAATCCTGCCTTGTGGACTTATGGCCTGGGGCTTCCCTGGCTCAAACTCCCCCAGCCTACCGCAGTTGCCTCCTTGCAGCCCAGACTTTTAGGGCTGCCTCCTTGCAAGCCCCATCCTCCATGACTGCCTCCTTGTAGCCCTGGGCCTCAGGCCAGGTAGCCTGGGTTTGCTAGGCCAAAGCCTCTCTCATTGCAGGCAGACAGGCAGGTCTCTCTCCTCCTCCCAGGAGCTGCTCTATATGGCCTCTGGCTGGGCCCTCATTAGCTGCCTCAGCTGGGCTTCCTCCTGACTCCAGGTCTCAGCCCCTTAAAGGGCCAGAACAGGGCAACGCCCTGCCACAGTAGGAACAAGTCTTTATTCCTTAGTGGATTATGGGAGCAAACTCTAGGAAAATTCCTGAAGTCTAGTTCTTCCCTCACTTAGAATTACAGCAAAATCAATGTAGAGCAGGTGAGAAATAGGCCTCTTCAACTTTTCTGTCTACTACATCAGAAAACCCAACAAAAGGGAGCATGTGGTTCACCGATTCCAAAAAGGATGGGGAAGGAAAGTAGCCATTTTATATACATGTGACAGGGGGGAAAATCATTTAAATGGAACTGCCCGATCTCATTGCATCTTATTTTAAAGAAGAGTTGTTTCCTTGAAATTCATTATAACTTCTGAAATGGCTGGAATAGTCTCCAAGATCATTCTAGAAATGTGTTTCTGGTATAATTTTTATGCAGCCCATTTAAAGAAAGAACTGCAACAGAAAGAAGAATCAGTCAGCAGCAATGGCAGGAGTTTTGGATTAATATAACTTAATTGAAGTTCTTATATTTAAAAACAATTATGTATACATTTTATGATTAATGCCAATATATATGTATGACTGCAACGGCCAACAAAAAACAAATCCACAAAAAATACAACTTAACTTCTTGATTTCTTATAAAACCTCCTCACTTTAAGTTATCCAAAGTTTAAATAAGGTTATTCTCTTAGGACCAGTGTTTATAGGCTGTACATAAATCTCATGCAGAACTTGTTTTCTGCTTACCTTCAACCTTAACTTCTTGATATCTGACACAAGTTCCTGCATTATTTTTCAAAAGCAGACAAGAGTTTAAGGAGCAATGCAATGCAAGACCAAGAAATTAGGACCTGGTCTACGCTACAGTGGAAGGTCGAATTAAGATACAGAAATACAGCTATCTTAATTATGTAGCTGGAGTTGACGTATCTTAAATCGAGTTTCCACACCGTCCAGACAGCAGGAGATCAATGGGAGCAAATCCTCCCATCAGTTTCCCTTACTCCTCATGAGGAACAGGAGTACTGACGCTGATGGAGGCTCCCTCTGAATTCGATTTAACGGGTCTTCACTAGACCTGCTAAATCAAACCCTGGAAGATCGACTGCAGCAACATCGATCTTCTGCATAGTATAGATATGGCCTAGGTGAATTCCTAGACAGAGTTTCACCCTATAATTTTTCTCTTCCTACCAAATTCCCACATTTTAACCAAATGGCACCCCGTTGGTAGCCTCAGCAGTGAGGCCAAGAATTGAATGAGCATCAAGACCTTATTATCCCTAGAAAAGTTCTTCCTGTTAATCAGGTTTCATGCATATTAGAAGGCTAGGAAATTTTCCAGTGACACTGATGTGCTCTGTCTGTTCAGCTCTCATAGGCATTAAACTCAGTTAATAAATGAAGAAAGTATATTTTTATAATTGCAGCAGGTGTGGAATAAGGAAATCTCTTTATTTATGTAAATAATTAAAAACAAATGTCAAGTATACCACATCCCTGCTCATTTAAGTCATTTTTGTGATATATGAAATATAAAAAGAAGGCTTCACTGAAGGCCTCTAAAGAGAAAAGGGCATCACCACTAAATAAAGAAAGATTATCATGCTGGGGCAAACTTGAAAGGAGATGGCATTTATACAAAATGCAATTTACTTTGACAGTAATTTTCTGTATTTCCCCTGCTATTATTGAAGATATATGTGTTTGAATAAGAGCTTTCTCCTTCTGTAACCAGCTGCTCATTCCCTTTGGTCCTGCAGTGAAGTCATAGCTCTGTGTTAATGGCTTCACAGTTTGTTACCTGAGAAAAAATTATTATGATGTCACAAATTTGTCATTTTTGACTTCACTGCAGGGTCAAGCAGGAGAAAGAAATGGCTGTGAGGGAGAAAAACTATGCTTAAAAAGAAATTTTTTTAGTAATGAGCAAAAAGGGTAAGGAAAGCTATAAACAATGCCTGAAAGGTACAAGAATTTATGTGAATGCTGGAGACAGATTTTTAAATGTCCCTTCACAAACCTCTTGTTATAAATGGTGCTGAATACACTGTTTCCCTCCAAATCAGGGCCAGTCCACCTCTTTTTTTGCCTCTTTATTCAAGATGGTCAAAAACAACAACAAATGTGTTTGTAAATATTTGTTCCAATTCTGAGAGCCCATGTTCTAACTCCCTTTTATTTTGCTATCCATAAACAGCAGCACAAACAGTTTTGCTTTTATAAATATTTGTGGAAGGAAAGGTATATTTCTTCATATTCCTATCTGGATTCGCACATGAACAAAAGTATATGGGTGTCAAAGTTTTTGCTATTTAGTATTTGTTGTATGATGTTATTTTTCTGTTTGAAAATACTCATCTTGTTCCATTGCTTTAGACAAAGAGCCATGTGTTATGTTCATTTCCTCCAAACAATAATCATAACAGAACTTAGTACTCCCACAATGACTTACACATGAGATACATTATTCGTGTTAACTAATCCAACACAACAGTCTGGTGACATAGGATGCATCTCTACATTGTACCCTTAACTCGAAATAAGCAAATAGCGAAGCTTATTTTGACATAATTTCAAAAAAAAAACAACCACTATTCCAACAAGTCCCTTTAATCCTTGTGGAATGAGGTTTACAGGGACACCGGAATAGTGCACCTGTTATTTTGAAATATATTTTGAAATAATGGGCGTGTTTAAGGATGTGGAATAGCTATTTCGGGATACTTCCGGTATCCTGAAATAGCGTCGCTGTCTAGACATAGCCATGGAGAGCTAAGTAGTAGTATTCCGAGTCAGAAGCAGAACTTGAATTAGAACCCAAGTGTCCAGCATCCTAGTTTCAAGCTCTGACTAAATCATGATGCTTCTCATCACCAGTTGGCAGACCCTCCATGGATGGCCCTGTTCCCAAAAACATGGACTTTCTCATGCGTTGCACTGGACTGGGTGCTCAGCAGATCCTGCTTTTTGTTCCACCTCCTCAACTTTTAACTTTCAGAGGATTGTGGTGTTTCATCATCTGTCACTGTTTCTTGCACAATTTTCCAGAAACCCAGCTTTCAGTTAGGTGAGTACTGGGTAGTGGGCTCTTCAGCCATCCCATCCAGTGATACCATTTGCCAGAAATAAAAACTGGTCTTAGGTCTTATGTCAATTGAATTATCACTATGTACTATTCACCATCACAGATTAAGAAGAATTTATTTCAAAATGAGGGATAATTCAGTAATTTATCAAGAGAGGTATAGAAGAGGAAGAGTTCAGGGTTTAATACAAGTAAAACTAGAATTTCCAAGAAGAGTTACATTTAATTACCTTACCCGGGTTGCACATGTGGGGTTAAATGACATTGTGAGGAAAAGCATATTTAAAAAAACACCACAGTTCTAATTTTTTGCTGGTTTGTAATCATTGGCATTCTTGAACTGCTTTCAAATATACAAACTTAAAAGCCAAAAATGGTTGGCCCCATTAATTTCACAATCTTTGAATTGCATACCCCCCACAGTGAGGATTAGTTTTACACTGAAAAATACACCAGCAGAAGATGTAATGAGAACGTATGCAATTAAAATGTATGAGTTTGTTCCATGTCGTGTTTAAATGTGAATGAGACATAATCATTACAAAGTCTTATTTTATCCATAAACTGAATCTAGCATAGGTAAATGAGTAACAAACCATCATCAGAGATGATAGCTCCCTAACATTAGGGGTGAAAATATTAGGAAGAAAACTAGTGCTATCTTCTTTAGCTTGGTTCTCTAGTGACCTCCATGTTGTCCAACAGCCAGGGACAAATTATTAATTAATTTCTGTATAGTCTTCACCCTAGGCCTCTCCTCAGTAAAGAGAGAATTATGTAGTCACTGGAAGGTATACATTATTGTCCATTGGGGATTTAAACTGAGACCATCACATTTATTCAAAGGAAATTCAAGGGAATTCAAATTTATTCAAAGGGAAAATGAAAACTATTAATTTGGTAACATGAGTCCATATATATCCAGCTGACAATAAAAAAAAGCATAATGTGTTACGTTAGGGGGAAAAAAAACATAGGAGGCTCTCTGATCCAGATTGGATAAACCTGACCCTGGCAGAAGAAAATTTTACCATGTACTTCTCACTCAGTTTATGCCAAATCATCCTGTAATTGCCCTTCACTTCACTCTCCCCTCTTCTCCTCCACAGTGCAAGCCTGCTCCCAGAAACCCTGAATCCTCAGTGATCTCCTAGAGGCATTGCTCATATGTTGGGCCCTACCAAACTCACAGGCCTGAAAAATGCATCTCTGAATGTGAACTCATATCTTCTCCTGTGAAATCTTTTGTGTGCTTTTACCATATACTATACAGCATTTCTCAGAGTAGGAGTCCAGACCGAAATGGGAGCCAGGAAGGGCCAGATTAACACCTCTGGGAGCCCAGGCCTATTAGATTTCATGGGGTCCCTTAAGATGCATCTACACTGCACCTTAAACTCAAAATAAGTTACGCAATTTGCTTTGATTCTTTTTAGAAATAGGTTATTTCAAAACTTGGTGTGTCTACATAGCTCCAGATTTCAAAATAACACTATTTCAAGACATCCCTTACCCCTCATGCAACGAGGTTTACAGGGATGCTGAAATAACGCATCCGCTATATTTCGCAATAGTAGATGCGTTCAAAAGACACAGGGTAGCTATTTGGGGATACCTCTGGTATCCTGAAATAGCATTGCAAAGTAAACATACACTGAATCCCTCATTTTTGGTCCCAAGGGTATGTGAGGGGGCTGCAGGTTGAGGTAGGAGGAGGAGTGTCGTGATGGGATGGGCTCAGACTGGGGGGTGGGCTCTGGAGTGGGGCTGGGGATGAGGCATTTGGGGTACACAAGTGGGGCTCCAGGAGCTGAGGCCAAGGGGTTTGGAATGGGACTAATGGGAGGTTGGGTGGGAGTTAGATCACAGAGGGAGACTTAGGGTATGTCTAGACTACAGGCTTTTGTCGACAGAGGCTTTGTTGACAGATACTGTCGACAAAGCTTCTGTCGACAAAGAGCGTCTAGACTACATCCAGTTCCGTCGACAAAGCAAGCTACTTTGTCGACATGAAAGTGTAGACGCAAAGGACAGTGTAGATGTAATAACACCTTCTGTCGACAGAACTCTGTTGACAAAAGGCGTTATTCCTCATAGAATGAGGTTTACCGCTGTCGACAAAACTGCCGAGTTCTGTCGACATTGTGTCGACAGAACTCGGAGGAAGTGTAGATGCAGGTATAGTTTTGTCGACAAAAGTCCACTTTTGTCGACAAAACCCTGTAGTCTAGACACATGGTTAGGGCAAAAGGCTGAGGTGTACAGTCAGGAGGGAGTTAGGGTGTGAGACGGAACTCAGAGGTAGGGAGCAGGGAATGGGAGCAGAGCAGGGGCAGATCACGGCAGGTGTGGGGCCCCGAATACCTCCCCATGCTCTGCTCCTGCTCTTCCCCATCCCACTCATACTCCACCCTTTCCCTTAAGTCCCCACTCCTGCTTTACCCCCACCCCGTTACTGTTCAGCCCCTTCACCCAAGCTCCCTTCCCTGAGCAATGCAGCTGAGAGCTGGCAGAGCAGAGTGGGCTGGGCCCGGGTTGCTTTGTTTCCCTCCTCCATCAGTAAGTGCGAGGGTGGGCCTGACCCCTGCTCCCTCCCTGCCCTGCTCCTGCCCGCCCCTCTTCCCCCAGCACACACACACACACACACACACACACACACACAGCTCCTATGTCCATGGCCCTGAATGCAGCTTCCCCTGTGGAGCTTCTCCTGCCCCATATTCTAGGGACAGCCTTGCCACCAGAAACAGTGCAGAAATAAGGGTAACAGTACTGACCCCCCACCCCTCCAATAACCTTGCAACCCTTTTGGAGTCGCTACCCCTACAATCACACCACCATGAAATTTCAGATTTAAATCGCTGAAATTATTACATTCATGATTTTTTTTTTTAATCCGATGACCATGAAATTGACTAAAACGGACTCTGAATTTGGTTGGACCCTGTGGTAGGGCTGGCACAATTTTTATAGCGGGGTTGCTGCTGATGAAAACCATTAGTGTTTTCACTACTTTAAGCCAGAGCTGCGGCAGCTCCCTCACCACTCTTACTTCTAGGCACACTGTTGCTCACCTGTGTACAGAACCCATGCTCTGGCACATCGTACTTCCCCCTTCCTCTCCCTATCAATGCAGTTCCAATTAAACTACCCACGCTGCCAGGGACTCTCCTGCTGCCTGTCGAGGTGTCTTGTTTTTTTTCACAGTGATCATTTGCAATATGTATGGACTCTGGCATATAGCTCTTCCGTGAGCATGCTCACAGCAGTTCTACTGACATTCAGGAGCTGCATGTTTAATATTACGAGGCAGAGAGGTACTTGTCCATCTCTTTACAGATGATTTCCCTTACTGGCATTATTTATTTGAAATATAAAATATCTAAAGCTCTCAGTCCCTAATACACTTGACTTGCTTGCTTTACCCATACTAATGTTACCCTGTAAAGACATAAGTATAAGGGGCAGCGTGTTTCCACAAGGCCTAATGACAAAGCTGTCAAATATCAGGAGAGCTGGTTTATCTCACAAGAAGAAATTACACATAATAAAATTCCAATCACAGAAGGTTGTTGCCAAGAAACCACTTTCTCTAACTATTTAGTCCATTATCTGCACAATGTACGACATTGTCCCTGGAATTGTAGAGGTAAGGGAGTTAAAAAAGAGCTTTGTGCCCACTGGACCATGGCCAAGGATAATCAGTCCCTGAATACCAGGGATTACAGGCACTTCTCCCTCATAGCACTCGTATAGGCAAGGAGGGTGGAGAATGGCAGATACCTGATGAGTCTAAGTTCTCTCTCTCTTCTCTCTACAGTGACAGCAGAGCTGTCTAGCTATGGGAAGGGAACCAAGTTTTACTGTTCAGAGGGATGCTGGAGCATATGTATCCCTTCCACGTGCCAGGAAAGTTCTGTTTGGACACAGATAAAAATGTATGTATTTACCTGTATTATCTAAATTTCTTATATGTGAAAACTAGGACTAGAAATCTTGTCAGATAGACGCACCTGGAGATTAGTAGCACTGCGGGTATAGTTTGTCTCAAAAGGGAACCCCATGAGAAGAAGCATCCTACAGGGCTTCCAATCCTGAGTCTGACTGAAACTGTAGGCACAAGCAAAACAGAAAACTACTTCATAAAACCGTTTGATCAAACTTTCTGAAATTCAAAAGTGTTTTGGGACAACTCTTGAACTCTTGGCTTCTTATTGTATGCAAATAAGTTCTTCCATCATTTGCAGGGAGTGGGAGACAGAGCTTTTCAAGTTGATGTCACAGGTTCTCCAGGTTCATAGTACAGCTGATAAAGCTTTCATTTGTAACTGAGGTGGTGACGAGGAGCTTGACCAAATTCTGCCTGTTCTGTGAATATAGTGAGTGCTTCATCCAGTTTGTTATTTTGACCCCTTTCACTAGCATTAATATCAGCTCTCTACATGAATGCATTAAGCTACTGTTCATATTAACCACGCTGAAACTGAAAGACATCACTTGGATAGTAAGCAGCTAATAACCAATGTCTAGTGACCATGGCTCGTTAAGGTCTCTACAGCTCCATTCCACCTGCTCCCTTACTCTGCCTCTTCTTTTTGGTGGAATTAACCCATCTACTACTTCCTTCCTCAGGCAAAGAACCCCATCAGGTCCCTTACCTTGTCCATGCTTGTTCAGTGACTCCCAGCATTCATATTCACATGCATATTTTAAAATTAATTGGCACGTTGAGTATTTTGTTGAATCACAAAAATTGATGTATCCCATCCCTAAGTGGCAGTGAAAGAAAGTGATCAGCATTTGAAAATTATTTGGTGGCCTATGTGAAATGAGTTGATCTCAGTCCAGTTTCCAGTGAGCAGGTAACCATTAGGGATGTGAACAACTAGTCGACACACTAGTTGACTGGTCATTTCCCCCCCCTTCCTATCAGAAAGAGGCAGCAAGAGGGGGGGAATTGGAGGGGGTGCTTCAAAGCAGCAGCACTTTGTGGAGCCTGGGGGTCTGCTGCTTTGAAATGCTGCATGCAGCCCAGGGCTAGCTGGGGAGTCCCCGGGTGGCCCCAGCTTGTAAGCGATGTGTCAAAAAGCGGCTGCACTGTGTGGAGCGCAGGGTCACACTGACCTTGGGCTCCATGCGGCGCTGCTGCTTTGAAACACTGTGTGGAGCCTGACGCTAGGCTGCCGCTTTAAAACACCGCATGCAGCCCGGGACCAGCTGGGGACCGCTCGAGTCCCACGCTGGCCCCATCTCCCCACAGCACTTTCGCCTTTGAAGTGTAGCAGCAGCCCTGGGGTTGTTACCCATATCGACTAATCAAATAGTCGATGCAAATTAGTTGATGCAATTATTCAATTAGCCAATTAATCTAAATTTAACATCCCTACTAACCACATCACAAAAAACACTGTCCCAATTGGCACCATTGCTCCCAATCTCCGCAGAGAGGCTAGGGATTGAAGGCTTGATCTTCAAGGTTCTAAACTCCTTCTGAAGTCAGTGTGAGTTCTGCATGCTCCCAAAATTGCAATGGAGAATGAACTCCCAGTCACTCCTAGAAAAAAAAACTATTCAGATCAGGGGGAAGGGGCATATACAGTTGAGATGGGGAAGAGGAGCTCAACCAAGTTCTGTCTGTTCTGTGAATATAGTGAGTGCTTCAACCTCCAGTTTTGTTATATTGTCTCCTTTCACTAGCATCAATATCAGTCTAACAATATTCACCAGACTTTTTTACACTAGAGCTTAGTAGTAAGACTTAACACAGTAACACCCTGTTTCTAAAATGTGCTATTGACAGTGCCCAGGAAAGTCTGAAAGCACGAATATGGGTTAGACTGTCATAATTTAATCGAAAACATCTTTGCCACTAAAAATAAAGCCCAGTTATTTTATGGCTAGTGAAGTAAAATGAGGGGGCCTGCAAAAGAAAAATTATGGCTGTCAAAGCATTAGAAAGCAAATGACTCATAATTATGTGCATAAATGTTATTGCAATGGTGCTGATGAAAGGTGTGTGGGGATTATTAATTAATGTCAAGGGCTGCCAGGAAAATGAAGCCTGGTTACCAGAACACCAGCTGACTTTGTGTAGCTCCAGGAGCACCACAGATGAGAATTGTTTCATCACACAGAAAAGTGTTCATGTATAGCATCCTGTTTCTGAGGAGTATGAAAGGCGGAGGAGGGCTTTTCTTCCAAAGACTTAAGAAGAAGGGAGCAGGGAGAGGGTGGAATTTAAACATGTTGGTTTATGCCAGTGGTTTTCAAACTATGGGTCGCAACCCAGTACTGGGTCGTGGAAGGTCAGGCACTGGGTCTTGTTGCCAGGGAGATCTAGTGAACATAAGACCTTAAAAATGGCCATACTGGGTCAGACCAAAGGTCCATCTAGCCCAGCATCCTGTATGCCGACAGTGGCCAATATCAGATGTCCCAGAGGGACGGAACACAACAGGTAATCATCACATGATCCCTCTCCTGTCTTCCATTTCCAGACAAACAGAGGCTAGGGACACCATTCCTACCCATCCGGGCTAATAGCCATTGATAGACCTAACCTCCATGAATCTATCTAGCTCTTTTTTGAACCCTGTAAAGGCCTAGTCTTCACAACATCCTCTGGCAAGGAGTTCCACAGGTTGACTGTGCTGCGTGAAGAAAAACTTCCTTTTGTTTGTTTTAAACCTGCTGCCTATTAATTTCATTTGGTGACCCCTAGTTCTTATATTGTGGAAATAAGTACATAAAATTTCCTTTTTCACTTTTTCCACACCAGTCATGATTTTATAGACCTCTATCATATCCTCCCTCCCCTTAGTCTCATCTTTTCTAAGCTAAAAAGTCTAAATCTTTTTAATCTCTCTTCATAGGGGACCCATTCCAAACTCGAATCACTTTTGTTGCCCTTTTCTGAACCTTTTCCAATACCAATATATCTTTTTTGAGATGAGGCGACCACATCTGTCCACAGTTGACCAGTGGAAGTGCTAAGCTGGCACCTTAGACTGCACAGCAGACCTGGCTCCTCAGGTGGGGGAAGAGAGCACACAGGGCTCCCTGCACTGCCCTGGACCCTGAGCCATAGCTCTGCACTCCCATTGCCTGGGAGCCTGCTGCTGGCTGCTTCTGGAACCCAGCATGGTTTGTGGTGCCTGGAGAAGAATGAAGCCTACCTTAGCTTCCCCCCCCCCAACCCCCACATGAGCTGCTCAAGGTAAGCCCCTCCTGCCCCAGCACTGAACCACTACCTCCCTCCCCAAAGCCACAGCCCCTTCCTACAGTCCAACTGCTCACCCTCAGCCCCATCCCAGAGCCCGCACTTCAGTCAAATTATGTTGGGTCAGGGCTTCAACAATTTTCTTCAACTGGGTCATGAGGGAAATAAAGTTTGAAAACCGCTGGTCTAAGCCATAATTGTCCTAGCATCCCACCTGGAGGGCCCGATACCTATTCCACATGTGAAAAGTGCCTTTATTGTTGACTCACTGTGGGAACTATTTTGTGGGTGATTGAAGTGCTGTGTGGGGTGAGCTCTAGTCTGCTTCTTCGCAGGCCGTGAGGCTCTGCTGGGGATACAACACCTGCTGGGTGTTAATCCTGACACCTGCGGCATACTTGGGAAATCCAGGGGTTGAAGGCAAAGGAGCTGCAGTCCGGTCTCACAGCAGTGGCTGGGGAATGTGCCCTGGCGGTGTGCAGGCAGTGGCCCCAATGTAGCGCGTCACAGCAATGGCACCTACCGGCCACATGGGGCCCACGTGGCACCCACTGAGCAGGCAGCCAGACTGACTGGCTCCCCCAGCGGGAGCACAGTCTCTGCGAGGAGACCCGGCAGCAGTGCCTGTCCCGCGTTCCTTCACCTCCAGCCACCGACCCTAGGCTCCCCTTGTGTAAACTGCCCCCAGCAAATCTTCTGCATGCTGGCCAGCCCAAGCATGGTAAGACCCACCCTCAGTTGCCCAAGTCAAGTGAAAGCCAGCTCCCTGAGAGCCCAACCCACTCACTATACAGACACTTCCACCAGCTGCCCCGCCACAGCTTTGTGCCACAAGCCTGGGGCTCTGTGTAACCCACCCATCTTCTGGGTGAGGTGCGGTTCCCTGCTAGAGTGCTCCGCTCCACAGTGCCCAGGTTTGATTCCAAAGAGCACATTAACTAACTGGGGGGCAGATTCACATGGTGCTATACATGGGGAGGCCAGTTGTCATGGTCTGGGCAAATCTCCCACCCCCGGAGGGCATGAGGAAACGATTAGCCTAGACAGCAAAGGAAAATGAGATGTTCAACGAGTCTCTCTTTTAAAACCAAGCAGAATATTGAAGGTAAATGCACCTGGACTTATCAAACATACAAGAGTGGATTCTTGTCTGCTAAATTACCCCTGCAGAGCCACAAAGAAGGCTCCTGCCTCCTAGAAATGTTGCCTTTATTTATTAGCTCAGAAGAAATTCTTCTTGGTTAGCTTATTCGTTTAGACCGATTACTGTTTAGGAGTGAGAATTTCTAAATAGCAACTCCTTGCTATTAATATCATTTTTAATTCCTGATGTAGGTGAGCTAAGAGATGCACTTATTTCTACTTCTGAAAGAACTCAGTGTGGGGTCCCAAAGTAGCCTTCATGATTAGGGAGCAACTGAGGGATAGAAATTGAGAATATTTCCTTCTAAGGTGGGGTGTTTTGGGGAGTCAAGTAACTGCTTTGAAATGCTGGTTCTGGCTCTCCCTTTCCTATCTGTAGGGCTCAGGAGAAGTATGTTGCCAAAGAAGACCAGACTGTGTTCCCTAAAGCCTAAATAAGGGCTTTTCCTAGCTCAATGACTATATTTTTTTAAACTGACTGTTGCAGGCCAATGAAATATCTCAGATTTTCAGCCTTGGCGAAGATCCAAGAGTCCTATATGGAGTCCAAGTCTCCACTTTTCCTGCCTTCCTCATACTCTCACCAAAGAAACACACTTGGATAAGGCATGTCATGTCTTTCCAATGGGGAAGGGGAAGGTATGACCATCAGGCTCTGGTTCCTGGGGCAAGATCTTCCCTCCCACCATCTCTTCAATGTACACTGAAAGAAGCACAAATCCAGGGAAGAGAGGAAGAAAAACTAAACCACTATTTCAGCCCATTGATTGACCTGGGGCACATCCATCTTCTCAGGATCAAGGCCTAGACTTGAAAGTTTGTCCTACTGTTATTTTAGAAAAGGTCACCATTTACTTTTCCAGATGCATTCCTATCTAATATTGTATCATCTGGCTCCATTAAGTTCTTTTTCTGAACTTAATGCTCATGATAGTGCAAATGGATTTGGACACTCTTCAGTATATGGAATTTCTTTAGCTTTGTTCATAATAACATCTGCTGTGTGAAAGGCAAAATATACCTTTATGAACTACAGTATATAATGTGTTGTATAATATATTTAAAAGCAAAAAACTTATTCACAGAACCCGAATATAAAGTGTTACCATGGTGAAAGTTGTCTCTCCCATTGTAACAAGAAAGATTTGTTTCTGCCACAATGGACACACACATTTAAACTAAACCAAACTGAACTCTGTCCCCCTGCTTCAAGATTATCTAAGACTTATGCAGTGCACATCATTAATATATTTAGTGAATGAATAATTTGCTTTCAACTTTGTCCCTAATCCTATAGTCTGACTCTCACAATCATGGAGCTACCACTGATTTTGACATGGCTCCAAAAACGTGCAAGTCCTCTTGTGCATATCAGTTGAAAGATTGAATCCTCTGGCCCCAGACCAGCAACTGACCTATTCATCATGAACCCATCTTTGCCCATGGCGGGTAGTTTGCAGGATTGGAGCCCATATTTCTCTTAAAGTTCTTTCCTTCAGACTTGGTGTATATATATGCATGAAACCCAAGTATACCTGTTCTCAAGTTTAATACATTCTGGAACATATTAATCTCACCAGTCCTACTGCAAATCTTTTGCTTTTCAGATGCTTTGTTTTGCAAAACCTCAGTTTTGGAGGAAAATACGTAGGCAAGTTTGTTTCTGTTGTTTTGCCAGCATTTAGTAGTAGTATATGTATTTATGTCACATATATAAATATAAACATGCTGTCGCTAGAGTCCTTCAGGGGAAAAATGAGACCCTGGCAGTCATAAAGTTATCCTGTTGAACTAAATTTTAATTAAATTCCAGAAAAGGAATAGATATGAAATCACTAAACATGAAAGCACTCTCCTCTTGAAATAGTCATTTGTAAAAAGTGCTTCATTTAAAATAGTGTCTCGCAAGTGTCAGGTATATAGCAGGACAAGGGAATTTAAAGGGTAGGCACAAATAGAAGAAAAAATATTGAAATTTATACCACAATATTAGTTTCATTCAGCAACAGAAAATCATAGAAGTCATCAGCATGTACATATCCTTCAATTAAATGGTGAGTACTCTATATTTTCATAAGAGAAAATGGCAATAGAAAAGAATATTAAATTCCCTTTAGAAATTATACACTCACTCTATTTATAGACTTGTATTTTTTGTAACATCCTAATGGAAATTATTTTGAATATGTACAATGCACCCAGAAAAATTGTGTAGGAACAGATACCTTTTTATGGCACAGTAATACTAAAACAAGTTATTAATTCTTAGCAGAGAAAGTTGCACAGATGTTTATAAAGGACTTACCTTGGCAAATGAAGAATAAAAAATAAACAAATGGATGTTCTTTTGTGCTTTAAAATACAAAATTGTTCTGTAAGATTGTGTTTATTCCATCAGTTGATTGTCCTAGAAGTTTTGGTTTTGGCTTTATGTCATTCACTATCATTCTGTTCTTTGTTTTTTCACTTTAACATTAGTAAAGTATTTTTCCTACTAAAATTATAACTAAGGAGGAAAAGACAATGCTAAGCACCAATTGACATATTGTACTAGAGCTGAGGCTAGTGTAAATTAGCATACTTTCCTTTAAGTCCATAACGCTAAATTGTTACACCAACCAAGATCTGGCCCTCAGTCTTTTGTATCCGAGGGGATGTGAGACAAAACCTCCATATGCCGACTGTATTTTTTTAATTCACATGTGCTCTCACTGGCACTGCTGAGGTGATGGATGGATGAATAATTTTGTCTAAAATATTAAATTAATTGAACCTTTTGTGAAAAGCTTGAATTATACCTTTTCAAACTCCCCCCCCCTTCTCCTCTCGCCCTTAAACATGGGTCTTTTTGTTAGTGTAATAGTATGACTCTCTGTTGGTGAGCATTATTTTACTTAATTATTTCCACTTAGAAGTAAAATTGGCATTAATTTTAATGTACACTTAGTGAAAAATAATTTTATTTGACTTTTAGCATTGGCATTACTTCCCCTACGTAATTCTTATATCTACAAAGGTCTACGTTTGGCATGCTCTATGTTTGAGCCTAAGAGCTATCTGTTTGGTCATGGGTTTGTTTGTCTTACTAGCTCATCAGTTTAATAGCCAGGGAAGATAGTGAAGTTGTATTTTGGAGCCCCAAGCCCCTGCTATATCCTGGGCTTTCCCCCTTTGCCTCAAGCTCCTGTCTGTGACATTGCGCCCCAGGTCTGACTTGCTTCTTGACCATGATTTCACACATCCCCTCCAACCACAGTACTCTGGGTGGTCACCTGTAAGGCCAGCCCTGGTAATAGCTATTAAGTCTTTATGTTGAAGACTTTAATTGGTGTTTTGATTCTATAGTTTAAAGAGTTTATTTCCTTGTTAATGACTACTTTTACTTATCGATATATATTTATAAATCCGCCACATACTCCTGGAATGGGGCACCATTATACAAGTCTGAAGACAGAATGAGGCTGTCATCAAGCAATTCTGCTTGACATTTTTTAATCCTTAGATTTAAACTAGTTTTTCTTTAAAGTGCTCACTGCCATGCTTTCAGGTGAAATCAGACTTGCTTTTGGTAGCACATAATCTAAACTGAAACCTCTAGATTTGGTGAAATGTTCTGGCTGCCACGCTTGTGGATAAAGCCTGTTTTCTGCAAAAGTATGGGATTTACAGCTATGCAGTTCCTGTTCTTTTCATGGTCTATTCCCTACAGTTTCAGTTTTTCACGTCATCTTTAGGGGAAGGTGCATTTAATATTGTAATTTCAGTGAATAAGGTGTACATGTAGCAATTCCCTCTAGTGCATAGGATCAGAACCACTCAATTGTGTGTCACAGGCCCTGCACAGCTATGGGCCTGTGCTTTTGGAGCAGGAGGATGAGTTCTAATGCCACTGTCCCTGGGAAATTCCAAAATGGACACACTGTGTAGAGTGAACCATGATGACAGTCCTAGTTGGTTACTTGTTACACTATCCTCCTCCTTTTTTAGGACTACAAATTGAACCTCTCTAGTCCAGCATTCTCTGGTCTAGCAACATCCATGATTTTATTTAGACCAGTGTCCACTTATCATGGGCATGGCCAAGTTTCCCAAAGTCCCATTAAATTTGTTTACAGCCACCAGTCTTGGCTCTCAGTGTTCTGTGCTGCTGTTTAGCTCTAATTTACCCCAAAATGTCTTATAAGAGCCTACTAAGCAGTGCGAGTATTGGTAATGCTGCAAGAAAATATTGACCTCCCATAGTCTGGCAATTCTCTGGTTTGACACCAGTCATGTCCTGAGGGTGCCAGAATAGAGAGGTTCAACCTGTATAAATTATGCTCCTTTTCTGCTCTGGCCTCAATCCAGGTAACTCTCAAACTTTCCTATTACTTTCAACAGTCATACCAGCTTCTATTTGTCGTGCATTACTAATAATCACTCCAATGAGACTGCAGCTAATTTCTAGCAGTACTTTGACATGAAGATAAATTGTCTGACTTCTGAGTATTTCATGGAAAGTACAAAATTAATGACTACAATATTGAAAATCCTTTTATACCAAACTAAAGGAAGTCTCATTTGATCCTTTTATCATCTAGAATATGCAAATAGCTGCATTAAATACAGATGCAATCACTTTTATTCTCATGGGTCTGCATTCTTATATTTTATTGCAACAAGAAATATAGCTATTGCCATCTAAAGAACAGGAACTAGTAATTCACAAAAGTCTACCTTTTTAGAACTCTTTATGTACTCAACAGCTCTTTTTCTCTCCTATGAGTCTGTCATATCTCTGTGTCAGTACTTAGTAATATAATGCCACTCAGCTGCAATATAATTGCTCATAAGATGCAATGAAGAGTTCTTGCTGAAGAGAGGTTTTATTTAGTGACTTATGTGAGGCGATTGCAACTGAATAAGATGAGCATTACAGACTAATAGGTCAGAATAAAGGAAAAGGGAAATTGTTTACTTGGCATTAATGTAAGTATAAAGTAAGACTTGAAAATAAAATAATTAGGATTTTAGTACTCATGCAACTTTTAAAGGTCAACATACTAAAATTGCAAAATTCATTTAGAAGAAGCATTGAAATGTATCAGAGGCACCTGATCACTCTTTTGGCATAAGGCAAACCTGCTGACAAAGCCCTCAGTAAGTATATGGTAAAACAATGGTGAATATCTGGTTAATAGCACATCAGTTATGACTGTCAGTTTGGGGTGCAGGAGGTTTGGGAAACAGGTACTATAGTTATTCATTGAGCACACAGTAACAGCATGAGGTACACTGAACTTTATACTAAAAATTGCATAGAGAATGAGTAGTGGCCCAGTACCTCTCTGTTTCAATTCAGTATGAATTTAATCAACAGGGGCAGACAGACCAGCAATGGGTACCATGCCAGGTGACCAGATAACTACCTATGGGCTGGGCCAGCTGGCTGGATTGCAGTGGCATTCCTAGCCTAACATGTGCATGTTGAATGAAGTGGTTACCTCTTGCTGCTGCTGCTCACAGGTTCTGACTGAGAGGGCACTCTTCAATAGTACTAACTAATGGCCATCACCCTACAACACAGCCCAGACCTCTCAGCCAACTGTGTCAGCCCTGTACTGCTGGTGGCTGTGTCTCTTTTCCAGGAGTTAGCAGAAGCTGAGAGTAAGAGAATGCAGCTCCCTTTCCTGTGCTAAAAGCAGAGAGAAGATACCCCTGATTTCTGTGGCTTTCGAGGAGCTCACTTCCCACAAAGCTCTCCTGTTTTCTAAATCTTCACTGGGTGGGGAAATGAGGATTCATTAGATGGGAGAACCTGGATTGTGGGTGGCAGAAAGTGCCTGGCTGGAAACTTTATGGACCGCCTACATTACTATAACAACGCCAACAGCTACAAGCCCAGTGTAAACAATGACCAAGATTAAAAAAGTAAATTGACCCCTTATGGTCTGCAAATGTATAAAAATAAGAGCACTTAAAATGTCATGCTGCAATATACATTTAAAATATGATTTATTTAGCAAATATAAGATTTGTTTATAATGACTATATGCATTTTTAGAAAAGAATAATGAATACAGAACTTCATAGAACAAGCACATAGAGATTTATATTTTGAAAGCTTCCTGCCACTTGGCTGTATGAGCTTGTACAGAAATCATGCATAGAGGAGTTTATCTTGACTTCTGTCCTTCTTGATAGTTTATTCATCAAGGGTGTGTCTAGACTACAGGTTTTTTTAAAAAAAAAAGTAGCTTTTTTCGAAAAAAACTTCCCCTGCGTCTAGACTGCAGCCGCGTTCTTTCGAAACTAAATCGAAAGAACGCGGCAGTTTTTTCGATCACGGTAAACCTCATTTTACGAGGAATAACGCCTTCTTTCGAAAGTACTCTTTTGAAAAAAAGGCACTATTGAATGCAAACTGTGCATTTTTGAAAGAGCATCTAGACTCTTGCATCTAAAATCTAAGCATCTAAAATCTGCTTGTACTCTAGATGTTCTCTTTTGAAAGAGGCTTGTAGTCTAGACGTAGCCCAAGATCAAGGATGGGCAAGATTTGGCCGGGGGGCTGGATTGGCCTGCCAAGCTGTTTGATACTGCCTGCAGCCAGCCTGGCCACTCCCCTACCCCCGGGCCAATCGAGAACTGGGAGCGGGGAAGTGCATGAAGACATTTGCTCTTCAAAGCAGCTGGAAGCTCAGGAGCCACCTGCCACTTTCAACCCTTTCACTTTCAAGTCTCTCACCCCCTGCCCTGCCAGGGGCACGTGGCACCTAGAAGGAACTACCAGCTATTCAAAACAGCTGGCGGTTCCCTCTAGGTGCTGTGTGCCCTTTGCAGGACAGGAGCGGGGGGGATGATGTAGTGGACAGGCAGTACACTCTGGGCATTCACTGGTAGCTGTGTGTGGGCTGGGGGTGACCCCTACTGGCTGGTGTCTATAGCACTGCCCAGCAGGGGGGCTACCTAGGTCACCTAGACAAAGACTAAACCGGTCCGACTGGTTCAGGGCCGGGATGGAACAAAGGAAGTGAGGTTTTTGGGGGAAGGGTCAGTTTAGTTGGTTGGAAAACATGAAGGGAACACCTTAAGCTGAGGGCTGAGGGTCTAGGGGGGCGATGGACCCCCTAACCCCACGGGTCTGAGGCATCCTGGCCTTGACTCCTGTAGCCACAGCACATCTATGCTGTGCTGTATCCTGGAGAAGCAATAACGCCTCTCTATTCTACTGGCTGGCGGAGTCTGTTCTTGCTGCTACAGGGCTGCAGGATCAGAGGGAACCCCCACGCACCATCACAGGGGGTGAGAGACTTCACATGCTCCTCTGCCCCCAGCCAACTGGGAGTGGGGGAACGTGCAAAGTTTCTTGCCCCCCACTCTTCCAGGGGCACATGGCACCTAGAGGGAATCGCCAGCCATTTTGAACATCATTCCCCTGGCAGGGTGGGAGGCAAGACTTCTTGCACTCCCCACCCCTAGACTCTGATTGTCCTGGGGGCAGAGGAGTGCATGAAGTCTCCTTCCCCCGCCCCCCCAGGGGCTTGCAGTGCCTAGAGGGAACTTCCCCCTTCCATCTGAGGCCTCGCCCTTTCCAGCAGGCCCAGCCCCGACCACATACTAAAATTCTTGAGGTGGCCCCTCTGCAAAAATGACTGTCCACCCCTGATCAAGTTGCTAATTTCTTCCTGAAATTCAGCTTTAAGATGGCTTGTAACAGTCAAGTCTCTAGGATTCTGAAATATAGTTGTTAGGATCTTCCTTAGCTAACTGCACAATAAGATGAAGAACTCTTATGCTGCTCGCTTGTTCTGTGTTGTAGTGTCAGGAACCTGGTGATTAATCTGTTTTTCATCCACCGTTACCACAACCAATAAAATTTGCTTCCCATAACTATAATGTGTTCTGTTTCTGTCCTGCACTTTGTCAATTAAGCCACCCACATGGATACCTTTTTCAGACACTTGTTTTTCTACTGAGCCATTCCTAGTACCAAAATACTAATTCTACTGATCCATTTCCCAATATAAAATATTCAGTTACGTTGTACTCTATGTTAATGATGATTAGTAGAGGTCAGAACAAGGGGCATTCAGAAGTGATTCATCCGTACTCTAATTCAGTGACTTCCTCACTCCTTGTCAAGGGATATGAAGGAACAGATTAATCAAGAACAATGGCCATATGTTTACAGATGTTTCTTGGTAATCATCCTTCCACAGTCAGAAATGTGCTGATAAATTGATGCTTGATTTTTTTGTTAATTTCCGTAGCACAAAACAGGCTTATGATAAATCTCTAGCAAATAAATGTGGTTCTGTATTCTCCTTTTGAGTTACATGGTTTGACAGAAGCTATATGTAGCTATCGTTCTGAGAAGGTTTATGGTATATTGGAAAATATTGTGACCAAAATAGTGTTAAACTCTAGAAATACATAGGTGTGAAGGATATTGGATTCACAACACTTCAGCAAAGGACTTGAAAAATAGCTACCTCTTACTAGCTTCTCACATTTAAACACGAGGAGACTAATGACAGGGTATTTTCAATACAAGATCCCTTGACTCAGGGACCTGCTTGCCATTAACCTGGATTCGTCAACTTTTAAGTCATGAGGCAAAATTTATCTATTGTCACAGGTGACTCCAAAGGGGCAGGGTAAATGAATTAATAAGAAGGACTTCATTTTAGTGGATTTAGAGTTTTTCTCATGAATGAAATACTATTGCATTTCTTCATATTTGTTTTACATCATAATCTCTCTTCATATATAGAGTATAGGGGTGCACGCAGTCAGACAATGCACTTTCCCATATGCTTAACTTTCAGCACTTAAGTAGTCCCATTAAAGCTACTCATCTGAATACAGATAAATTCCTTAAGTGCTTTGTCATGTTGAAGTCTTAGACAAATTGTGTGCTGGAAGTTCAGAATGATGGAGGGCTAACTCCTATTTTATAGAAAATAACCTTTTTTATCACCCCAGGTTTGTGAATAATTAAAAATAACTAGAGAATCCCACATTCATATGGAATGTTGAATGTAGGTCTAAAATCAGTAGTTTCACTAGTACTGTGTGACAGTTGAGTAGGATGACCAGGCAGTGTGGTTTGCAGGAATGCATTCTAATTTGCAGCGGCTGCCACAATATCCCAGAAGATTATGTCAAGTTAGGATTTTGTCCCAGTTTTAGCATGACTGGTTGGCTGGCCCAGCCTGCCACCGACTGGCTGTTTCCCTCTCTTTTTCCTTCCAGTGGGGATGCCTTTCATCTCTTCCTTTATATACAGGAGCTCAATGGGAGTCAGGTGCCTAACAGCGTTTGAGGTTCTGAGCTGCAGATCCCAGATACCTCTGTGCTAGTCCCAGGCATTCAGTTAGCCATAATCTCTGATGAACTGAGTGTTCAGATGGACGGTTGTATTTTAAATCTGGAAATATTCAGATGGTAAGAGACTGTCCCCCAGCAAGGAACTGCTAATGATTTGAAAAGGGAAATGAACAAGTCACAGAGAAAGGACTAGAGGAATGTTGGGTCCACCTGACAGAAAGGTCCAGTTTTTCAAAGGGTCTTCTAATTGTGCTGCTGGAAATTGAGATACCCAGTGCTCTGACTATGCTATACATGCAAAATTTGCAGGCACACAAATAGTTAGGCCTGCTGAAAATCAAACTACTGAGCTATCAAAGTATTGCACCAAAAGCTTATTGGCTAGGGGCCGAAACAACAGGTGGTTTAAGGATCACCCGTTTAATCTACTTAAAGAATGAAACAGAAAAGACTGAAAGGACTCTTACAGATTTAAGATCTCAAGGTTCATTAGCTGAGATACGATTATAAGAGAGCTCATCAGTTTAACCACAAAGTAGCTGATACTATATTTTCTTTGGAAAGCTCCTCAACTAACTCTCGTATTCTCTCTCTTTCTATTCCCCCATCTTCCTCCCCGCACCCACAAACAAACACTGTAGCCAGAAGAGTTCATTTTAACTGGAGGAGAGGAGGTATATTTAGAATGTTTCCTACATCCTGACCATATGTCAATTTAATACATAATAACCTTAAAAATCTGAAGTAAGAGTACTCTGAGAATTCATCATCATTCTCATTTGCATTTACGCTCATCTCATTGCTCTGTTCAGTTTCAAATGAAAAATACTTCCAGAACAGGCAGTTCCATGGAAGCTGCTGAAACTGGCTCCACAGCTGGTTGTTAATTCAGTCAGAAATCAGCCAGCCCATGCAAGATGTGTGTAGTGTTTATACTGTGCCAAGCCAAGGGAGTGCAAATATATTCTCCTTCCAAGGACTACAGTCCAGACTTCCCCAGAAGCTTTGATCTCGTGCCAGAGAGAAGGGTAGCTCTTCTTCACATGCCTGGATGGATTCATTTCAACAAAAACTTCAAAAAGGCAAAGCAAACTAAAGCTGTGGAATGCAATTAGCTAAAATGACTGTAGAATTTCATTGTGTTGGTCTTATTCAAAGCGATTGTCAGTAATGGATGAAAGATAATTCTTGGTTTTCTGGCAGATGTGTGTGTGTCAAGTGGAACACTTGCAGAAGTTTCTTATGTAATGCCATCCCTGTTCCCTATTTGCCCTTCTTGTATCTCGATCCTGAACTAGAGGGGTCAAATCTAGGGGTGAGAAGGTAGTTAAGTCATCATGCCCATTTGATCCTTTCCATTCTTCTGAGACTAGCAGAGTCATTGGGGCCAATAATGGTAACTGGAATTAATCCCTTTAATCAATCTCTTAGCGATTGATTAAGCAATCTATGTCTCTTTTTTAAAACATATATTTATACTTTAAATCCTGCTGCCCTTGTAAAGTTTTGACCTGAACATGAGGCTTCCTGGTATCATGCAGAAAATCATTTAATGTTGAAAATGTATGCATGAAGTGGTAAGTCCCTAGCAAAATAGTCCTCATCTGAAGTTTTGATAAGAATTAGATTAAGCATTTGAATGTATACATAAACTTTCTAGGACAAATTTAGAGTTGACACGAAAGTAATGTAATTTAAATTTCCTCACTCTTAGACCCCGATAGAGCTGTTTACAGTGTGTCCATTTATTCATGTGCAGGAAATCTAAGATGGTATAATTTTCCATGCTACAGCACTGGAAGCTGTAAGGTAAAGTAGGTGAGCTCACTTTCACTTACTCATGGATTCACAGATTTTAAGTCCCAACAGGATCGTTAGATTATCTAGTCTGACCTCCTGTATAACACAAGCCATACAATGTCAGCATTGCTCCTATAACTTGTAAAGGGTCACTTGAGCACAGTAACTTGTACTTATCGTCTGGTAGGTATCTAGTCTTGAGTTCAAAAAGACTTCAAGAGATGAAGAATCCACCACTTCCCTATGTAGTTTGCTCCAATAGCTAAATGTCTTCACTAATCAAATAGTGATGCCTTATTTTTAATTTTGAATGTGTCTGGCTTTAACTTCCACCCACTAATTCTTTTTATACCTTTATTTGGTTGGTTTAAAGAGTTCTTTACTGTTGTTTCTACTCCCTTCCCCATAAAGTTACTTATGCACCAAAATCAAATATCTGATTTTCACATCTTCCTCTTAGCTACCTTTTGCTGCACTTCTCTTTTGTGGTTTTTCTACACCAACATAAACTCAGTGAGACAAATTCAGAGGGGATCTGTAAGAAGGCAGTATAAATTACAGAATACATCGATAAGTCAGTGTGAGTCTAAGTAAATATAATGGAGCCTAAAGGGAATCCTAAATTGATGTAACACACACATTGGGGAGTGTGGGGGGGCGGGGAATGGTGTAAACTATAATAACTTGGATTTCCTCAACATAGTGTCTCCTTTTACCTCTGAATTTGGTCCATCATGTCCAACTGGAAGTGGATTTGTCTGTTTATTTCTTTATGGCAGACATTACTGTTTTGTTAACTATACAAACAGTGAACCATCAGATCAGTTTAAGTAAATCTGGGGCACCTTGCAGACTCATTCTATGCTAATCCTAGGTGCCATGTGCAATATTTTCTCAATCATCTGCGCTAGTATCCAGTGCTAAGGCTGTTAGAAAGGTTCAACACCAAATTTGTGTTGGTAGAAATATACAGTGGGCCTTAATGTTCCATTTCTCTGCATGTTTGTGGCCATTTACACAAGTGTAAAGTGGATGTAAAAATACTACCAAATCAAAATGGCAGCAATTTACATCCATTGTGCATTGTTGCTAATGAGTAAGGTTCAGGACAGTGGAAAATGAAGACCATTGTCACCAGAATTTGTGGTTTTGGAAGGTATCAGAATAGTTGATGGAGACTTCCAGTCAAACTATTCAAAGGTGTTTGAACCAGCTCTGTTAAAGAAATACAGCAATAATTATTTTAAAAGATAACATTTACCATCATTCCTTTTTACCCTTAGAGTAGGATGCTGTAAATATACCACTGCAGTTGTACTATTTCATGGCCTATTGAATCAAAAAAGTTAAGTTAGCTCCCCAGATTCATTGTTTCATCCTTCAAATACCTTGATCTAGCTCCACCTGCTACACGCTTCTGAGATCAGCTTGTCACTAGATCTCAGTAATATGTTTGTCTGAATTGCATATGGATTCTTAAACTTTTCCTACTATTTATAAGGTGATTTATAGCCAGAATTGCAGGTATTTCATTGGCCTCAAATCGGGAATATACTTAATCATGTGCTAAATGACATCCTTGTTCAAGAAAACAATTCTATGTATGCTATTGATCTCATTGAGATATGAGCATATGCTTAAGCATCTTTCTGAGTAGGGATGTTTTGAGCCTGAGCGAAGGTTCATAACATATGCTTCTGTCGATCATACATCTGTAACATGTACATACTTCTCTAGCTGATGACAAACCTGATGTTCATGCAGGGTACAGACCACTCAACTTGTGATCTCAAAGGAGTTTTATCGAAATGAAAACACTCTCGACATCAAACCCTCCTCCTAAGGTCACTAGGAAATGAAAAGAAATTCAAGGGATGGAGCAGTGCAGACCCTGTTATTTAGGAGAAAGATTTTGTATTTTCACAATCTGTTTTCATGTTTCACTTTAACTGCCGTCAATAACACCCTTTTGGAATGACAAAAATCTTTACTTTGCTCTATAGTGCACTCTTCCTGATGAATAATAATTCTAAGAAATTAGTTATAAAAACCCTTTTTCATTGATTACAATAACCTCTCCAAACTTTGATGGTGGTTCAGTATATGGGAAAATGCAGAATCCTGTCCTAAACAGGCAGCCAGAATCATCTTAAAAATATGATTATTTTTCTGTGAGTTGTTTAAAAACAAGACATAAGATAAGCTGTATCCACAACCCTTATTGGAAAACAAAATCAATGCCTGTCTAAAAATGTACAACATTACAGGAATTTCTAGAAGTGAACCAAAATCCAAATCCTAAACTACCTCTCCTTAATATATACTGTTCTGTAGATTACCTGTCAAGTTAGGGAACATTTCAGATATGAATACAACTAGTGCATATGCTGGCTTGCTAAATAAAGCCTGTCAACCTCACATTTAAGGGTCTGTTTTGCAAGTCTTCCTTCACAGATTAACCTCTCTTTGCTCTCTGCAGTACAGTTAGAAACTGAGGTCCCAATCCTCACCTGTGGCTGAAGAATTCAAAATGTGACTCAGTAGGAGGACCCTGAGAGTCATTTTAAGCCACCTTTACACTATACTGATCCTGAGTTGCCTTGTACAGTGAAGTCCCTGGCTGTCCATTAATTACCAGGGGTGAAATCCTGACCTCATTGAAGTCAATGTAATTTTTGCCATTGACTTTCATTGGGCCAGGATTTTACCCTATAATCCTAGTTATCTCAAACTGAATTTCATAACTGCCAAATTGAAGAGCCAAATCTTGGTTCAGGGACACTATTTAATAAATCAACATTCCAGTCTGGTGGAAATTACCTCATCATAGAAGTCTAAAGTTGCACCCCCAAGCCATACACAGGCTGGGGCTACCTCCAGTGATGTTAGAGGACTCATAGCAGCATGCTTAGAGATAGAGAGATACAGGGCATATGTTCCTTGAATGATTAACATTAGGAGCTGAAGTGAATTCAGTGAGTATTTTGCTACTGATTTCAGCGAAGCAAGAATTTCACCCCACATCTTCAACTGGAGTAAAGCATATACTTTACTCCATTGACTTCACTGGAATGCTGCTGAATTACACCAGGTGAGCATCTGGCCTAACCTTTCAGCTTTGCCCCCCTTTTCCTGGGGATAGGATGAAGCATTGCAAAAACATCTGACTTTACTTTTGTCTTTATGATGCACCGATGAGTTGTCAGGAATTCATGTGAGCTGCTTACTGACATTGCTAACCGTTGGGCCCTAAAGGGTTACTCCTTTTTAATGAACAGCTGTAGTTCTTTTTCTTGCAAAGATAGTCCTAGAAATGTAATCTGATTGCTGAGAATGAAAGGAATAGGCAGCTGGACTCCACTCTGCAGTGGAAAACTGTATAAGTGTGTATACCCAAATTATTTCAGATGAATCTGTTGAGGGAATTGCAGTGGGAGAAGTGATCACTCAGGTAAATAGAGGCATCTGCACAGAGGGCTTAGTGTATGAAAATAGAAATCTTGAATTGGAATTCCTCCAATGGGGAGATGCAATGAGCAGAGGACAAGGGTGATGTGTTGATAACAATCTGTGTTACTAAGCAGGTAGGTGGTTGTATTTTGTAGCAGTTGAATCCCTTTCAGAGTGTTTTGGCTTGATTTCTGCATATGAATTTTAATAAAACTGGAATTTTTGATTATCACCATGATGAGATCAGTCCTACCCTCCCCCCAAAAATGAACCTCAGTCATCTGGTAAGGGTCAAATATACATGTGTGTGTATTGAAAATAACACGTGACAGGACATAACTGTTGGAGTAACTCCATCACATAAAATATGTATCCAGATATGTCAATATAAGGCACATACTCATTTGCATGGGAACCAAAGAGTTAAATACAATGATCTCCTCTTAAATGAAATACTTTGTTAAAGGAATAAACCAAGAAAGAGAATCAATTTTTATTGCTTGATCATGCTTCTAAACTGATTGCTACTGTAATAAAATTAGGGATTCCATTTCATTTAAAGCAGGGATAGTAATTTTATTTACTTTCTTCAGTCACATCACCACACAAGTGCACACAGAGCAATCAGCTGCTGCACTTGTTAGTTTGCTGATTAAATACTTTGTCACTTAACTCTGAACTAATTAAAGAGAATTGAAGCTGCTGTGCGCAAGCCAACATGGTATTAAGTTTAACTGAAATTCCCATGCATTACTCTTCCACAGCCTGCAGATTTTTATTTCTTTTTTTCAGCTCAACATGTTTACTAACAAACCCAGCCTTAGTAGCCTGGGATGTGATTTCTCTGGTCAGTAGTTGTGTTGGCTTTATTAAATAAGCAGTAATTCCAGGTAGCTATAATCTGCTCAGCCTTGCAACACAGAGGTTTATGGTGTCTGATTAGTGTGAAAGTACTCAGACAGGATGACTAGGGGTTAAACATGCTACTCCCGCAGCAAACAAGGATCTAACATCTAAGTATGGTATTTTAAGACACCTATCTCCTTGTGAGCTGGTTACTAAAGAGTCTCATGTGCTAATATAATCACTGATTGCAGGACTGACTCAAACAATGCCTTTGTTGTTTTGGAGCTGGTTTCCCATCTCTTTTTGGATGAGTTTCCTCCTGGTTATCTGGCAATTTGGATCCTCCATTGGTAGTATCATTCTCGCCAAAATCTCAATAATAAGAATAATTACTAGTAAATAACAAAACATATTAGAAGACCAAGATAACCCTTATTATGAAAGAATATTCAATGTAGCAAAGCAATAAAATAATGGTGGTATATTAAAAAGCAGAGTATATTCCTGACATTCGTACTTATTTAATAAAAGTTTTAGGGGAAGTGGGTGACACTGGATATTGGCAATAGGATAGCCTCTAGTCCTCCATTTGTATCCAGCAATGGGTCATTTCCATTGAAGTCAATGCCAAAATTCGCATTGATTTTAGTGGCCTAAAAACTGCCCCGAGGTTAATAGTGAAGGTCATTACCTTCTAATAGTCATAGTGAGAGAAATGAGTATATGAGAAATGAATTGGGCAACATAACTCAGACTTGACTAAATTAGTGTCCCCCATCACTAACACACTAGCACAAATGGCAACAACTGACATCTTCATAGGCAGTCTGAGCAAAGAGCTTGATAAGAAAATGTTAAATACTCTCTCCTGCTATGACTGGACCCTCTAGGTAAGTGTTGGAGTAAATTTTCAAATCAGATATAATTTTAAAAAAATTAAATAAGTCTCATTTCAGTCTGTAGTTTGACACCCCCAACTAGTCATGTCCACAATTTTGTGCCCGCAAAATGTATAGTGTTATCAATTCACAACTGTATTGCAAGTCTTAGTTTTATTTGGTGTTTCTGTTAAAGCCCCAGCACCTATCGTCATGTGAATTAGTGAGAATCTTCTTTTTTAAATAAGTTTCTTGTTTTCATGGCTATGAAGAAATGCTCAAAACTTGAATCTATAAGCTCAAAAATTAAAAGGTGAGTAAAAAGAACTCCAAATCTATTCCATTTAAAATATGCTGATTTTTAGTCAGCCTCATGAATTTGGTGGCCTGATTTATTAACTTTGAATGTTTAACTGGCTGCATTGTTTTGTTTTAAGTGGCCCAATAATGCCTAATTTAAATATTTAAAATAAAAAAATAGAGCTTTTCTCTGCCCAAAACAAATAAAGTAGATTGTGTAGTGAAATAGGCATGTGTCTGTGCAGTTTAGGGTTGCACAAGAACTGTCAGGGTACACAAGAGATTGTGATGTAATTTGCTTACCAGAGATGTTAATTTAGACTGATACAGTGAGTAGTATTCTCTGTACATGTTGTACATGGTGGTACATACAACATTAGAACTCCTTTGCCATGTACCACTGAAGGAGTTAACTTGCTTTTTGTTATGTCACCTCTTGCAACATTCTAATTAAGGTTGTGTCAGTCTTTCCACTGTAAACTGTAATTTTCAGAGGTTTATGACTTGACTGTAAAAATTCACTCTAGGCTAAAAACTGGCATATGAAGTCTGAGCCCAAGAGCCCAATTTTTGTAGAAGAAAATAATTTTAGCTGTTTTTCGAGATATAAAACTTGCTAGTTTAGGGTTTTTCTTATGTACACATAACTCAAACACATCCCATTTTGTACATGTAAATATAGCTTTCTTCTTTACATAGATTAATTATTTTGCATATTTTAATGCCAATATTTTATTTTAAAGTTATTCCTGCAGGGCAATTTTTGATGACCTTACTTTTTGCTTATGTTGTAATATTAAACAAGCCTACAAAAACTTGGAGGCTCAAAATTAAGGCCACCACTTATGCCATAGGTGTTTATTCTGTTGCAAAATCCAAGTCACTCTCAAACAAGGTACCCCAGAACTGATGCTCCCATAATCACAAGCCACTTGCAAAACTCTTGGACACTTTCCTTAGAAAAATAATAAGAAGGGTTTAAGTAATTTTTTGAGACTAGGGTACATGTACACTTGCATGCTTATTTCAAAATAAGCTATTCCAGAATAGTTATTCTGAAATAGTTTATTTCAAAATAGCACCTCTACACTGCAGGGAAGCCTCAAAATTAGTCTGAGGCAGGCTTCCCTGATGTAGACATGCTATCTTGATTTAGAGCCCCAGGAGGCACTGGGGAGGAAGAACATAGAATGGCCCTGGTGAGGGGCTATTTCAAAACAGCAGCAGTGGAGCATCTACACACGCCTTATTTCAAAATAGCTTTTTCAGAATAGGTGTTGTTCTTCATAGAATGAGGTTTATGGGTTTTGGAATAAGCTATCTGTTGTTTCAAAATTATTTCGAAATAACAGAATGGCTGTGTAGACGATTGCATTGTTATCATATATATAGTAGCCCAGTATCTGTGCGTCTGTAACGCTGACGTACACGGCCACGCCCCCTGGCTGTGTACGTCAGTGCCCCACCCCCCTTCCCCTCGCTCCCTGGCGGTTCGGGCCCCATGGCCCCCCAGACACCCTCCCCGCCAGCGCTGCTTCCTCCCCTTCCTCCGGCCCCCATCCTCCCCTCCAGCCCCACAGCCCCTTCCCCAGCTCTGCTTTCCACCCCTTCTGGCCAGCCCCGTCCCCTTTCCCTCCCTGAGTGGCGCGCTGTGGCTCGCTGCGCCGCTCCCAGCTGAGCGGCGCTCCGGCTGGGCCCAGGGGAGCAAGTGGCAGCAAGTGGCCCTTTGGACCCCAAAGGGCCTCTTGCCGCTGCTCCCCCGCCGGGGCCCGGCCGGAGCGCCGCTCAGCTGGGAGCGGCGCAGCGTGCCATGGGGGGGAGGGGAACGGGGGCGGGGCAGGGCACCACGCAGGGAGGGGAAGGGGCGGGGCTGGCTGGAAGGGGTGGGAAGCAGAGCTGGGGAGGCTGTGGGGCTGGAGGAGGAAGGGGGCCCGGAGGAAGGGGGTGGGAAGCAGAGCTGGGGGATTGGGGGCCGTGGTGCTGGATGGGATGAGGGGCGGGAAGCAGACCTGGCGGGGTGCAGCCACTGGCCGCAGCCGACCCGAAGGGCCGCTTGCCGCCACTTGCTCCCACTGGGGCCCAGCTGAGCGCGCCAGGTGGCTCGTGGGACAGGAAGGGGGGCAGGACGGTGATGTTCACGGCCAGGGGCAGGGCCATGTACATCAACGCCCCCCCTTTCTCCTCCCGCCGTGGCGCTGAGTGGTGCGCCCCTCAGCCGGGCCACCGCGGGAGAGGGGAAGGAGGGGCGGTGACGTAGACAGCCCCACCCCCTGGCCGTGTACGTCACTGCCCCGCCCCCTCAACCCCATGGCAGCCCGGCTGAGCGTGCAACACTCAGCCGAGCCGCCATGGAAGGAGGGGAAGGGGGGGGGGCGGTGACATACACAGCCAGAGGGCAGGGCTGTGCACGCGTCACGCCCCTTCCTCCTCCTGCTGTGGCACTCGGCTGAGTGCTGTGCCCCTCAGCCGGGCCGCCGGGGAGCCAGCAGCACAAGGGGCTGTTTGGGCTCCCCCGGGGTGGGAGGGGAAGGGAGGGTGGTGATGTACACGGCCCCGGCCCTGGCCATGTATGTCACCGCCCCGGCCCCCTCCCTCGCAGCAGCCCAGCTGAGCAGGCACCACTCAGCCAAGCGCCACGGCGGGAGGGAAGGGGAAGGGGAAGGGGAGAGATGGAGGGGAGAGAGAGGCAGGAGGAGGAGGAGAAGAGAAAGGGAGAGTGAGAGGCAGGAGGGGAGAAGAGAAAGAAAGAGATGGAGAGAGAGGCAGGAGGCGGAGGAGAGCTGAGAGAGAGGGGGGAAGCAGTAGGAAGAGAGAGAGAGAGAGAGACAGAGCAAGAGAGCTCAGGAGACAAGACCTGAAAATCCCGTCTTATGACGGGCTAATTGGCTAGTTTCAAAATAATGCTAGTTATCTTGAAACAACGATGCAGTGTAGAGGCACCCTTAAAATATAAGAAAAAACAGCCTACTATCAGTATTAACACAGATCTTGTGATGAGGGTGGGGTGGCACTACCTCACCCCAATGCAAAAGGAATTAACTCCAGTTTCCCTTTCCTCTCTCCTTATAAAAGATGTACCGGGGAAGGAGAATAAAAAGAGCTGCTGGATAGTCATGAAGTGGGATTCTTGAGCTGACTTTTAGGGCTAAGTTGATCCCTAGACTGGCAATGTTTGTTGTTTCTTACTCTCTTTGCCAACGTACCTTGTTTAGAATGTATAGGTTCTCTCTCCTGCTGAACAGGCCTTGCTGCCTGGTCTGTTTTTACTTTCCGCTATCATCCCTCCAGCTTACAAAGCCATCTCTTGTTTTTGTTGGACCCTCTGCAAAAAAATCAGTACAGGGCCACATCCATCTCCTACCCATGTAACCCCCAAATTTCCATGGCCTGTGGGCACTCTCCCTTCACCTCTTTTTGAAGCTCTGCAGGTTGGAAAAGAGATGAAAGGAGAGAGACAGAACAGGAAAAAATCAGTATTTCACAGATGTTTTCTCTATCATTTTGTTCTTTGTTGTCTCTCTGGCTTCATTCCCTTCATGATCTTTTGTCATTTCTCCTTATGTTCTTTGTCTAACTGAGACAGCAAACTGCTTGGACTTGTCTGTAAAGTGTCATGGGAACGCACATGAATAATACACCATGCATGCTTATAAATAGCCATGCATGGTATATCAATGCAGGTTAGCAGAAAGGTATGTGCACTACATAAACTATGCAGGCTGTGTACTAATGCTGGGAAAGGTGTATGTAAAATGGCACTTCTAAGCTACTTCTGAGCATAAGTGCAGGACATTACACAGACCCAAACAGCCAATGCCAATACTATGGCATTGGGGCAGGGCAACATAACAGAATATTTTCAGGGAGCAAAATATGAGAGACACTCTCAGCAACAGGGGTACAAGAAAAGATGATGTGGGCAACAAAAACAAGGTGTTGTGGCTGTAGCTGAATCACTCTGCACTGGCTGAGGTATTGACAAGCTGCTTGTCCCCGCCAGCAGCCGTTTTACACACACCTATGAGTAACACTTGCTGCACAAGAACTGTCAGGGTGCACAAGTCAACTAGCGGGCATGCAAACAGGCAAAGATGAGGAAAGGACAAGGTAGCTTGAACTATCTTGCTGCCAGCCTTGATACTAGGGCCCCAAAGGCTGCATTAATTAGCTAGGTACCAGTGTATTGGCTCTGACATGGGCAGAGCTATAGTCCATTCCCCTCCTGTCACCAGTGAAGTTTCAAATGTGGAGTGTGAGGTGCAACTAGCATAGAGTGGGATACGCTCACTGCTAGCATAGAGTGGGATTACGCTGTCTACTGCTCAGGTGCGTAAATTGATCCTAAATGACCCTTTCAGGCTAGCACTTTCAGGGCATGCCTACACAGCAGCATGTAGACATTATTCTGAAATAACTTAGTCCACGTCTACACATCAAGCAATTATTTCAACATAATGTCGAGCTGGAGGACTTCTTACTCCATCCCCTGTAACTCTCATTTTACAAGGAGTAAGGGAAGTCAGAGGAAGAGTGCTCTAGCTCAGACTTCCTGATGTCTAGACAGTGCCAAAAGCTGAAATAAGCTATTCCGACTTAAACTACACAATTGATATAACTCAAGTTATGTAGCTTATTTCGGCTTTAGCCCTGCTGCACAGGTTGTTGTGTCTACACTGGCATTTTGCGGAAAGGGATGCTAATGAGACACAGCGCACAAATCGCTGGGATTTAAATATCCCCGCGGCATTTGCATGAACATGGCTGCGCTTTTTCCGCTCGGGTTTTGCCGGAGAAAAGCGCCAGTTCAGACGCGATCTTGCGGAAAATAAACCCTTTCCTTGAAAGCAGGAATAAGAGATCTTGCGGAAAAGGGTTTATTTTCCGCAAGATCGCGTTTAGACTGGCGCTTTTCTCCGCAAAACCCCGAGCCGAAAAAGCGCAGTTATGTTCATAAATGCCGCGGGGATATTTAAATCCCCGCGATTTGAATTGCGCTGTGTCTCATTAGCATCCCTTTTCCGCAAAAGGGTGCCAGTGTAGACACAGCCAGCGTGTTCAACCTGGATCAGGGGCTAAGGACTGAGCTGATCATGTTTAACTTGGATGAAAGTTACTAAAACCAAATTCATGTGCAGAAGACTAGAAAATAAATCTGACATCAGTTGCAAAGCAGGATTAATTAGATATTACTGCAAATAATGATTCCTGGTCCATTCTCATGTGATCAGTTGGCAAATGCACTACTCTAATCAGGTTTTTTGGATCAAGATATTTTGTTATACTCATGCAGTCTTTAAGACTTTTATTAGTTACATCAGACTGTATTCGTTTATCAGTTAGACTATTTCACAACCTTTTAAACAGCACTTACATTCCATGCAAAAGAATGACATTTAAAAAATATGAAGACTGAAAAGTGAAACATTTGATTTTAAAATTATAAAATGCCAGAATTAGTGCTACCGTAATTTGACCCCCTTGTGTGTGTATACATTAAGATGCAGTCTTACATTATATAATCTCATGCTATTTTTTCCACCGGACCCTTGTCTCATTCTGTGCACTGTATGATTGGTGCTCAAGGAATGAGACAGATGTTCAATATTTTTTTCTATCCTCATCCATCAGCGTGTGGTCCCATGCTTTATTAGCTGCATATTTCCAAAACATGCAGAGAATAAGGGATTTTAAATTCTTAATGGACTTTTCTATGGAGCTCCTCACTGAAGGATCTCAGTGCCTCATACTAACAGGAACAAACCTCTCCTCAGAGTGCCTTTTGAGGTAGAAAGGTGTTATCTCCAATTCGCAGAAAGTCTTCATGTGTCTCAGCACCTAAAGCCCAGATTTGCAAAAATGTCCCCTGACTTTTGGTGCTATAATTGAGCAGTGAAGTGAAACCTAATTTTTGAGAAGTACTGAGCACACATCGCTTCTATGGACCTCATTTGGAGCTGAGTGCTCAGTACTTCTGAGGCTACGTCTAGATTGCAGTGCTGTGTCCAAGGAACGCATCCACTTTTCCAAAAAAATCAGAAAAGCAGACGTGTTTTTTCACCATTCCTGTAAACCTCATTTTATGAAGAAGAAGGGATGGCTCAAAAGTGCAGGTGTAGACATGCCAAATTTCAGAAAAGCCTCTTTCGAAAGAAAAGAGGAAATAGATACACAAATTGTGGTTTGCAATTTGCGTATCTTTTTCCGACTTTTCTTTGTAGTCTAGACATAGCCTGAAACTCAAACACTAGGCATCTGAAGATGGGCATCCAAAAAATAAGACACAAACAAGCAGAAGTCACCTTCATAAACTGTCGCTGAAATGACTTGTCCAGCATCACATAGGAAGTGTGTAACAAAGCCAGGAGAATATACTAGATCACATTTATCCTAGTTCAGAGCTGTATCCCTTTCTCTTCATGTAGTTCCCATGTTATTCACCACACAGCCATGCCTTATTCACTATCCATCCTCTGCACTGAGTACCACAGGGTTTGGTGGAATAAGATGTGATAATGTAATTAAACACTGCATTATAACACAAACACACAAGGAGACAGACTTTAGGTGTCATAGCCTGCCGTAAGTCTGGCACTTACTAATTTCTGCAACTTTTATAGAGTTCTTTTATTGTAATATTTTTGGACAAAAATTTCAATATCTTTTTAAGAGAAAAATGGAGGAGAAAGCCCAGTTTCATCATGTGACGGTATGTGCTACTGACTTTTTAAGGCCACAGCCATTCCTAACCACAGGGATTTCCCCCTCTGCTTCTCCAGATGTTAGTGAGAATGTTGCCATTGAATTCTTTTGGTTCAGGTACAGCTCCTTCCTATGCAGAGCCCAAAGCTGTCTCACAGCCACACTGCCACTGGCTGAGTCCCACTCTGGCTTCTCAGAAGGGACCTAGAGGGTGTGATACAGTTCTTCTAACTAGGATTTTGTGCATGGGCAAGTGCAGATCAGAAAACAGTGTGACAGAGAGCATTGTCCATCTTGTTTCACACCCGTCCTCTAAATCCCAAACCACCCCTAAATCCACTTGAAGTGGCAGCCATGGTAACCACAATTAGAGATGCTTCTGCATGAAGTAGGTGAGTGGGCAAAATGCTGACTGAAGCAGCACTCCCCTATTCCGCACTGAACAAAAAGATCCACGCATATAGGGCTCTTTTGCTACATGGATATACCTGGGGATGCTCTCAGGACAACAGTCACAATTTAAGGCAACAGTAATGGAAAAGCAAATATATCCTGTGTCTGGGCTGTGGAAGGCCCTACTACAGAAAACAGGACTTGAGGGCTGTGCTGTGTGCAATTCTGTTATATTTTTCTCAATAAATGCAACCTATTTCCACAGTTTTATGGATAGCCAATAACTTATATTGCTTAACTTTGGGCAAAATTCTGTCCTGATTGCTACACATGAGTCCATGGCATCAGTGAGGGTATGTCTACATTGCATTCCTCTTTCGAGAGAGGAATGAAAATGCAGACGAGCTAATGAGGTTTAAGGGTTATTTCGAAGGAAGGGTTTCTTTTCAAAATAACCCCGCGTGGACCACATTTGTTTTCTTGAAATATGTTATTTCGGAAAAGCGGCCAGCCGCGATTATGAAAATGAAGCACGGGACATTCAAATCCACACTTCATTTGCAATTTCGCTTGTCTGCATTTGCATTCCTGTCTTGAAGGAGGAATGCAATGTAGACATACCCAGAGGTAACTGATGTGAGAATGGCCAATTGAGCATAACAGAAGGAAAAAATTGGCTCAATAATTTTTAAATTATAGCAAGGGATGGGTAAAATATTATTCTACTTTTCCCTCATTCCTTACTTATCATATCATAGATCTATACTCCAAACTACAGGCTCAAGTCTTTTAGAGTTAATTGCTCTAAGTTGTTCCAGTTTATGTGCCCAGTCCTGCTCCAATAAAATGAGTGGACATTGTCATTTGCATCAATGACAGTAAGATTTGTTCCTATATGTACTACACTATCCAGTTATAGTTAAGGTAAATATTATTTAGACTATAAGCTCTTAGGAACAATGAGAGCCTTTTGTCCTGTGTTTGTAGAGTGCATACCACAATGTGGTCCTGATTCATGACTGGGGTTTTTAGTCACCATGCAGTACAAATAAATGATGATAATACTATGATTCTCAAATATTTGCTAGACCAAAAGCATCACAGCTGATCAAAATATATATCCCTTTGAGTATCAGACATGAAACAAAGTGCTTTGAATAGAATAAATTTTTCTCTGCCAACTGTCTAGTAGTTATTTAATCCCTCTAAAAAATTTTGCCCTGGTATCTTTGATATCTTCATTTCCATTGTGAAGATTTACTCTGACTACGTATTGCATGTCTCTTAAAAGAAATGATACTCGGAGATACCCATTTTTCAGGGAATTAATATGCATGTCACTAACATTTTTTACTATTACTTTGATCATTTCGGTTTGTGGTGTAAAATATGGGCAATCTCACTTATTCTAAAAGGTTATATTTAACACAGAGAAATTTCATTCATATACAAGTAAGGTTGTGACAAGCCATGAAATGTGTAAAATTACAAATAATGCAAAATGAACTTATCAGTCAATGGAGTAAATGTTTCAAAGTTCATGATACTTTTCCTTCCCTCCAAGGTGATGTATCAGCTCTGAATTCAGTTTGCTTTGCCATAGGTAAAAGATTTATTTCTTTTTATTCTCTCTGTGGAAAATTATCTTCAATAGTATTGTAATGCTGTGCAAGTATCAAGTTTATTCTTAGCAGCATGTCTCTCAAGTCGTGTTGTGAACGTAATTGTAACTAAGGGAGTATAAAATGTATTATTAGTAATAATAGCATCTTACATTTATCCAGAGCCTTTCATCCAGAAGGATTCCAAACCATTCTTGCAAACCTAACCATTGGCAACATTTTGTTCTCAGACCCTTAAGGTAGCTCTCAACTCCAATATTCTTCTGTTACTGCACGTGCAGAGCTTGTGTTGAGAATAATGGGAGTTAAGTACATGCAGAGAAAGCAGAAATTGAAAATAAGATTCTTTGTGTGAATTGGAGATAAGATTTCCGAGTATCTCTTCTCCATGGGAACTGTTTTACCTGCCATCGTACATGTCTCCTGCAGGCTTTTAGGGGGTTGGGAGATTTTTCAAGCCTTTAGAGCTGTCTCCACAATCGTGTGACTGTTGGAGTTTCTGTGACTAGCATGTTGGTTGTGGGTAACATACAGGTTTTCCTATGAATGGCTGTTGCAGTTATGAAGGTGACACTAAAGTAGGCTGTCTAGAGGCAAAAGAGACCTGGGTCCTGTCCAGACAACCCTAAAGAAGATAATTCTTACCTCTGGCTGGATTCACTTAAAGGGATATATTGTTTTTCTGGTTTTAAAAATAACATGCTTTCAAGTCAGTTATTTTTCCTATGGCAGATAGAAATTTGGGCATAATAATGCAGACAGCAATCCTGGTGGGTGGATTGCTCAAAAGCAATATATCTGGCTTTTCAATTTTCCATAGTATATGGTTATATCCACACTATCTGCTTATCTCCAAGGTGGAATGTGGTGACTATATCTTGGAGCAAAGCAATATTATAGGTTAATTTAGGACAAAAGATTAAAATACTGGATCCCATTAAAATTCTTGCAAATTTCAAGCAGGGTATTGTAAATATCCAAATGGAGTCTTCTGAGGAATCCTTATTAAAATACAATGGTCCGTGCAGTTTTTTTCTCCCCCAAAATATGGTGCCTCCAGCATTAGCACCAGATTGGGGGGCTGATTCAACACTGATTTAAAAGAGAGTGACACCCCTTGAATCAAAAGTACCACTTTCTGCAGTACCTTCTGTTTGGCAGTGACTAATGTGTTCAACATGAATTTTAGTTATGAAAATGTTCTGTGTATTTCCAGTTATGTTTTTGTATCAAATTTGTTCAGCTATTCAATTTCATGTTTCAGTCTGCTCCCCTGTATGTGGCCAGGTGCCCCCTTAGGTCTGTGAAAGATTTTGGAAAAACATTTATAATAGCAAAGAACCGGCACATAAAAGTGTTAAATCTCTGGATGAAGAAGGACAGAAGAGGCCATCAGATCTAACACAGTCAAAGTGTTCTGAGCAGGCTAAGAGGAGTCCCCTGGAGCAGAATAAAAAGGATAGAGAAAAAACACACTATTTTGGGAGAAATAAGCTACTGTGGCACAAAGGAAAGGAAGACAATTTTGAACTGACAAATGACAATGAAAAGCAAGGAAAATGTGGATGTGTGTTTTGACATTTCATCCGCAATACAGCTGACATTATCTTGGAGAAGTGGCTAGGCTTCTGTACTAGAAGATGCATGTCTTCCTTACCTGCGGTTTTTGCTCATTCATTCAGGTTTCTAGCTGAAAACAAATGATTTGGTCACAACAGGTTTTCAAGAGAAAAAATAACCTTCATTATGAGGATGCGAATTTGTATGCACAATACCAAAGTTCAGGTAAAAATCATTTTGCTCAAAACAATTTATATATTTTCATTTATTTTTCTAGCTTAAAATATCACTAGTAAATTAATATAAAATCAGTGTGTTGACTTTGGATCCAAAGTCAAAGGCATCATTTTAACCTAAGCCTTAGACCCTGGCTAATACAACCTTATAAATACCTATTTTGACTAGAAATGGACCTTAACTACAAAGCTAAAATTAATCTCCAGAATTTCCAATAATTAGAGGAGATTCAGATTGAGGCTTATATCTCCTCTGCCTTACACTGCTTTTACACCAGTGTAACTTGAATGGAGTTACTTCTGATTTACCCTGACACAAATAATAGGAGAGTCAGGCTCTTGACATTTGACTCAAATCCATTTATAAAACTTGGCCTAGGCCACTAAGCTGGAAATTCTGATCCAGATTCCCTAGTGTTTTGGCCCTACTTCTGGTGTCCATCTACTTTTCTAATTTTGATTAAAGGAATGTCCACTGACAAAATAATATGTACATACTGAATTTAAATTTATTATGCCCTGATAAGTGTAGTATGCTTTAACAAAGCAAATTTGTGTATTACACGAGGTAAAGTGTAACAATGTTTCTTTTCAGAGTCAGTAAGTTCTGAAGAAACATCTCCCATCTCATTCTATATTTATTCAGCAATGTATCATGCTACTGTACAGCACATCAATAAAACAATACAAAACATGTATATTCCTTAAAATCTGCACAAACTCTAAATGAGTGCAGTGCAAACAATGTACAGTTTGGCAGTACAAAGCATGTCTTATGGGATTTGACTATATATACCATTTTCTGTACTTCACATTACTTTTGAACAAATGTATAGTGTATGAGAGAAAAGTGTACTTGTTCTACACAAAGCTATAATTCCTTGTAGGGATTGAAGTAAGAACACACACAATGATAGTGAAGCTCTAGAGATGTGTTCATATCACCAGAATTTCAAGATGAAATTATACCCATAATATATGTGCATATTGGGAGAAGATAATTTATGGGTACATAGTTTAAAAGCTACTCCTGTCCTTCACTAATTGGTCTCTTGTCCTCCTCTTCTCCCTGTTCTGTAAACCCTAAACAATAAACTGTCACAATGAATCTATCTTTTTGCTAAATTAAAATTCCTTGGAATTTATAGCTTTGTGATCCCACAGAGGGATTTGACCTCACTGTGTTCCTTTATTCTCTGAGTGAGATTGTAGCTCAAGGGAGTCTTACTACTTGCTAAAAAGCAATTTGGAATATTTGCTAAAACTAACCTAGCCAGAGTGGAAAGCCAGAGTTTAACAGTAATGGTAAATGCACAGTGTTCCTTTACTACTCCTCTTACTTTCATTTTTTTCCTTACCACTTTTTATTGATAACTAGTAAAAATAAAATGTAATTTATTATAGAACATCAAAAAGAACATTCTGCAGATAGTTAAAGCTAGCTGGTCTGTGAATATCTAGGTTGCTCTTTAGCCTGCTTTTGAGAGAACTCCAAATCTGAGGGGACCCTAATCTTTAACTTCACCTGATTAACATATGCAGTGTCCTGGACAAACCAGGCCTCAGAACACAGTCTAAGGCTTTTGCTAGGCTAGGATTTAAAGGTGTGTTCTAATATGTTCTAACAACACATATTTAAATCCTAGCCTAAGCAAGTCTTAGACAGTGTACTGAAAACAAAAGTTTGATGGGTTTCCCCTAGGCCTGGAACTGGGTAACATGAGATAAAATTGAATCTACTAAGATCAAGTTCTGGGTTCGTGATGTTGAGAAGGCAATGGGGCTATGTCCCACTACGGGCAAGAACTGGATGTTTTCAGAGGAAGTGCATCCAAATTGATGGAGTCTACCTCCATCTCAGAGAGCAAGGAAGCTCCCTGGGGAGCTTGGCAGGCTGGCCTACACTTCCGGTGTCCGCTGGGTCCAAAAAGACGCAGCAGGTGCTTATAGGGGCTCCTCTAGTCTGCGTCCCACAAGGCACTCCTCTACTTCCTCCTCCTTCACATGACATAAATGGACCACAGTGGACATGTGATTTTCTGTGCCCTGGTTGCCCATGTGGATGCCACAGCACAACGAGCATGGAGCCTGAGGTGCTGCAAAGCAGTGCCATGTTCGTGGCTCTCCTGCTGCACCTCATAGTGCAGAACTTCAAGAGCGCCCACATGTTGCTCCACCAGCAACAGAATGAGCATCAGGAGGCCAAGGATAAAGAGGACAAACCTCAGCATGGCCTGCTGGCCCTGCTCAGGCAAGTCCTGGTGCTCATGCTACTGTGCACGCCAGTCAAACCCCTAACCACAATGGAACACCGCTTCTGGCATCGGGAGATGAGCTTGGGCTGGTGGGACAGCATCGTCATGCATGGATGGGACAATCAGTAGTGGCTGCACAACTTCTGCATGAGCATGTGGAAGGCCACCCTCCTGGAGCTTTGCAAGTGGCTCGCCCCTGCCCTGAGGTGACAGGATACCCTCATTCACATTCTTGATCAATTTGTCATTTCTTGTAATTTCCTGCTTATATATTAATCAGTGTGTTTACCCAGATGGACTTAAATCAATCCATCCTTCCTTCCTTCCTTTCTTCCAACTATACAGAGAATTCCTAATGTAGTTTCAGGCTAACATAGACTATTTTTTTAATCACACTTTAAAGCACAATCTCATTTTTGTACCGATACGGGAGGTAAATAAGGTGAGGGAGCTAATGGCAGCCTAAAATCCCTGCGAGGGAAAGGGAAAGATGCCCAGTTGTATTGGCTACCTACCCTGTCTGATTCAATGCACATTTGACAGAGAGGTATAGCAAGCTTTGTCAGCAACTCAAAACCTGGCGAACAACCCCCTGAGCACTCTTAAGCACACTGTGGTTCACTGACTCACAAGGCGGGGAGGAGAGTATAAACATCTCCTGAAAACTGTGCCACTGAGCAACCAGGAAATTCAGCTTGTTCCAAGAACAGGAGCTGATGCCATAAGGTAACCTTGGAATGAGGCCACAGCATTACTATTTCATTGTGAATAAAACTAGAGCACCAGGAAGGCTGGGAAGGGGTAGGACCTTGGCACTAGAGAATCACTGTTAAGGTTTCTCCTTTGGGGCTCAGAAAGACCTACGGGAGTGTGGGTTGAACCCTTCAAGGGGCCACTTTTAAGTACATGTTCACCCTATGGAGAGTTCATATTTATAACATTCACCTCAGGCGAAAGGGCCACAGGAGCCCCAAGCTCAGTCGTAGCTGCTGCACCAGGGTCTGGGCAACTGTGAAGAGGGCATATAGGTGGACACGATGGATGCAGCAGAGATGGGCTCTGAGTTTGGAGTCAGAACAGGTATAGGCCCTGGGCTCCATCTGTAATAACTGACAGCTCTCCCTGCTGGCTGGTTCACTGGGGGTTTAAATTAGGGATCTATAGATCTAGGTGCAGAGCATAAGCCTGTAGTCAGTGGCTGTTGTAGATGTTTACCTTCTATGTAGTCTGGCCATTACAGAGGGGCACTGATGAACGCTATGCTAATGTGTGTTAAATGATCTGATCCTTTGTGATCAAGGTCTAGATGGTGATGTTAAATATCACAAGTAAAACTACGTCAGGTTGGGTCAATTTTGCAATGGGAAACACCCCAATCCTCAAGAATAAAGCAAAGCTGCAGGAGCAAGTAGTGTTCCCTCTGAAGTAATACTAAATAGAAGACTCAGCCTAGTGCTGAGGGATGCTGTGTGCTAGAAGTGTCTTTTTTTCGTTTCATTTTTTTTAAAAAAGGGGGATAAGAAACAAAGATCCTGGACACAGTGGTCATTAAAGAGCCCATGTCATTTTCTGCATGTGTTTGAGGGGTGTTAAAACAATGGTACCTGAGAAATATTCCATTTGAATCAATTAAATTCCTTCTCAACCTTCAGTCAGATGCAGTATTATTTTTTGCTCCGTGTCCTAAATTGCTGTGCACTCTTACTGTGTGCTACTAAAGGAGCTATCATGTTTCATCCCAGAAATAAGTGGTTGTGCCTGCCTTTAGGATGAAAGGTGTTCTATTTATAAAATGACTGGATACTATGAACGCTAATATTGTGAGTATATTTTAATCTTGTTTGTGCAAGTAGTTAGGTAAATTTGTGCAGGGGTTGAAGAATATTTCTAACTGAACCTCTCTGTAAGCTTAACCCTCATCTGTTAATAGAGACATTTTGCATTACCTATATTTTCTAGGGCTTCTAAGCAGCACTTAAACTGAGGGTGTGTTTTATTGCTTGTGGTGTACAGTGTCTCTTACCCAGTGTCATAGGTTGCTACTTTAAAAAGTATTCATTCAAGTGATCAGATATAATTCAAATTGGAAACCAAAACAGAGTGAATTATGGCAACTCCCATTTCACTGGATCCTCTTAACCACCAGTAAGTTTAACATCAGCCTCTCAGTAGCACTGACATTAAAATGTTCAGTCTCTCTGGTGAATTATCCAGGAAATCTTTCCCTGGAGAATGAAAAATATCACAGTTACTCCTACCTAGGAACATAAAATGAGGCGTATAAATAAGTACTACCTGTACTAATCATACTTTTATATTGTATATTTTTTCAAAGGCAATTTATTTAATCCTTTATGTATTAGTAAATTATAATAAATACTCTAAAAAGATAAAATATAGAATAAGTTTTCCCCCTGGCGTTATAGTTCAGATGTAAAAAGGAAGATGAATTTACAACCATTTATAATCATCTTGTTTTATGAAAATTTCCAGTGAAAATATTTTTCTATAAATTAAAAATAGCTAATTCTTTTAAAAATATAGTAGGCCATTATTATTCATCAGTCTTCATGAACCATATTATTAAAATGTATACAGAAAGGGTTGTGTGTGTGACAAAATTGCCAATTTAACTTGGTTTTTAATTGAATATAGTAAATTTGTGCAGTAGGCTGCACAGTTATTTGTATTTCAGTTTATCTTAACTATTCCTAACTGATTAGAAGTAAACAAAATATATACTTTTAAACTATGATAAGAGTGTTCACACAGCCTTTGGTGCTGGTTTTATTGTATCTGTTTACATTCATACCTTAACTTAGGACTACTCAACTTTGGAAGCCCAGGGGGCCACAATGATACTCACAGCACATGCCGAGGGCCACAACTTAAGTGTGGTTGCATATACATGCAAATATATATGCAAATAGCTTCTTTCACACTGATGGGCATGAATACAAAGATTAAGGCAAGACTATACAACACGTAGGCCCCATTTAAGTCAGTTTGCTGATATTAATAAAATGCAATAGTTACCCGATTTCCACCCATACGACAGCATTTTTAATGAACAATGAGAATCCAGGAATTTAACTACTAAAACGCATATCAACAGAAGACCATTATATTGACTACTTTTTTGTTTTGGCTTCACAACAGTCCAAGAATTTAACTACTAAAACACATATCAACCCAGACTGCACCGTAAACCATGGGCTGCAAACAAACGGGCCGTGGGCCACATGTGGCCCGCGGGCCGCATGTTAAATAGCGCTACCTTAACTTAACCAAGGCAACTTTTTTTTGTGCAGAGAAGCTTTTAATTTCATGTTACTGTGATGTCACCTTCCCAATTCTCCAAACATTGTCAGAGTTCTTCTGGAAGTAGCTGAATTTCAGGCCCCAAAAAATCTTGGTGTTTATAATGTGGAGAAAATGCGTTAAAAAAACCAAACCTTTCAGAAAAGCTTACCTGTCTATAATATGTCCTCAAAGTGCATCCCATTCTTTTTCCTTTTCAGACTATCTATCTATCTATCTACCTAGTGGTTTTTGTTATTTATTAGGATAGGTACTGGATAAATGGATGTTTCTGCGCTGAGGAACAGGAGACCATGTTAAAAACAGTAGCCTGAATTTGAGTTTCCTTGCTTTTGTGAATTAATCTGACTCTTCACTTTTAAATCAATTGCAAAAGAGGCAAGAGGAAATGATGTCTAGTGGCTAGAACAGGGGACTGAGAGTTAGGGAGTTAGGGTTTCTGGATTTTTTTGACAGTTCTATCCTTTCTCAAGATGACCACGTGCAAGTCACATGAGCTGTTTGTGGCTCGGTTTACCCAGTTGAAAAATAGAATAATACAGGGGTTCATGAGGCAAAATAAATGTCTCTGTGTGTGTGTGAGACAGAGACAGAAAGAATTTAAAAAACATGGTGAGGACAAAAGAGAAGTGTTTGGTGGGCATCGAAGTTTTAGAATTAGTATATTTGCCACATACTCCTTTATTAAAGCATCCAGAAACAAATGTTACCCCAGGCTTTGTATACAAGACTTTATTTAAATGACCTAAGAGAAAAAATAACCTAATGTAGATCCATGTTGGCTTACAGGGAAAGGGGTCATGATGGTGGGACAGAGTGTGAAGGGTTATGAACAGGAATGCAAGTGAGAATGTTGATTGCAATAGTAACCACTGGAGACTGTGGATACTGACATTTCACATGACAGGGATATTAACCTTTCGCAGCCTTTTGCACATTAGGTACAAAGTGCCAAGTAATAGCGCTCTTAACAGCACCCATGTGTGACACACTTTTTTATTACAGTGGCATGGACAGCTCTGGTTCCTCTCATTACCCTCACAGGCAATTGACTTCAATGTCCTTTGTCGACATGGAAGGTGAAGCAGGCCCAAGCTCTGTATCAGCATCAAAAAGCCTTCCACGTAGCTCAGCCAAAGCCATGGCTATTCTTAAAATCACTCAAAATTATTTTACTTGCATCCACAGTAGGGTAACCAGTTAGCAAGTGTGAAAAAATCAGGACAGAAGACAAAGTCCCAAATATCAAGACTATAAAATCAGGACATCTGGTCACCCTAATCCAATTCTAAGCCAAAGAAGGTTATGTTTTGCTCATATATGAGTGGCCACTGTATCGGTATTGAAAGCAGGTATGTTGCTGCTTGAACAGAAGAGCAGCAGAGAAATTAGGGCATTGGGAATGGAGTATTGGCAGACAACAGTAATTGATACTGCTCTTACCTGTTGTTTACAAGCTTGCTTACAAGACTGCAAGCAAATCTGGTTGTTATGAAAACAGAGTAGCAGTATGTCAATCCAAGGAGAGGCCTGGGAAGAGGAAGCAACTGCCATGGACTTCCTTCCCCACAGGAAATATTAAGAGACTGTTCATAAAAGAGATCAAGCATCTGCAACCAGTTGGCCTCATCCAGATAAAGTACCCAGGCAAAAATAACCAAACAGCAAATGTAAATAACAAGGAGCACAGGAATACTGAGCATTTCGTGGAAAAGCATATTCTTGCCCTAAGGTCTTATCTGCACTGTGCATAATAGCCCGTATCAGTGGATGTCTGTAAGAAAGTTAGATGGGGTATGTGATCGGTTGGCAAGAGTAAATGGGACAAATGTCCGGGTTTTGTCAAAAAAAAAAAGTCAGGGTGACAAGAACAGGGCTTGAAATAGGAACTGTACGAGCCAAACTGGGATGTATGGTCACTTTACCTGTAATGCATTTAAAGTCTGTTAGCAAGTCCCCTCTCCGTCATTTTTTTTCAAGACTAAATTTGCCCAGTTTTTAATCTTTCCTCATAGATCAGGTTTTCTAAAACTATTATTGTCACTCTCCTCCAGACTCTTTAATTTGTCCATGTCTTTCCTGAAGTGTGGAGCCCAGAACTGTGCATATTCAATCTGAGGTCCAATGTGACCCCCAGATCCTTTTCAATGGTACTATTATCTAGCCAGTTGTTCCCTATTTAATATTTGTGCATTTTATTTTTCTTTTCTAAGTGTATACTTTGCACTTTATTGTACTGAATTTCATCTTGCCGTTTTAGACAAATTCTCCAATTTATCAATGCCCCTTTGAATTGTGTCCTAAAAAATACTTGTCACCCTTGTCCCAGATTTGTGTCATCCACTAATTTTATGAGCATACTTTCCACTATACAAGTTACCAGTGAAAACACTGAATACAGTAGTACTAGACCCAGGGCAGACCCCTAGGTATGTGCTCTCAGCTGGACAGCAAATTAAAGATAACAACTCTTAAACAACTTTTTAACCACTAGTACACCAGCCTTATAGTAATTGCATCTAGATCATATTTCCTTAGTTTGCTTTTTAGATCACATGGGACTGTGTCAAAAGCTTTACTAAAATCAAGCTATAATACCTCTACTGTTTCCCTGTCATGAAGTAGGCCAGTATTCCTGACAAAGAAGGAAATAGGATTGGCTTAGCATGAAAATTGTTCTTGATAAATCCATGTTGCTAGGTCCTCACAAACTGATTATTTAAGAATATGTTTCAGTATCCTTTTAGATAGGAGTATCCTTGCAAAATGGGAGAGTTTGCTTGGAAAATTAGATGAAAATGAGCACGGGGGGATCCTTTTAGTTGAAAACTTCCATGGAATACTTTGGCTTCTCAGTGAAAAGTTAAAAACCAAACCATTTCAATTTGGAAATACCACAGTAGTGACTCATGAAGGTGGTTGTTCTGTTGCCTCCATTCTTCTCTGTGGGTTGGGTTCTTTGGCCAGACTGTATCTTCCATGATGCCCCACAGTCTCTTCTCTTGCTGAGCCACAGATGTGCATCAGTGGAGTCTCTGGCTGTGGTGCCTAATGGAGATACAATCTGGCTGGGGAAGTTTGGTCCATAGTGGAGAATGGAGATGCTAGGCATCAAGACTAAAACTACCATGAAGCACTATGACAGCATTTCTAACTTACACTTTTGCAATGTTGTGGGGGAGAGTTGACAAAAAGCTGAAATTGTCCATCAAATCTACGCAATATTTTGTTGATGGTCACTTGCATTAGTTGTCTCATCCATTAGGGAAACATTGCTCTCTTGCATTGCTCTGGGGAGAACATGCTGTGTGTGGTTTGGGAGTAATGAGAGGCTTTATTTGGGGGACAGGGAAAGAATCCCTTTGTTCCTTGAATCCTTTCACAAGGCCTGTGAATTATTGCAACCTGGGGAGGGGCTGGTAGAGACTCATTCTTACTTCACCAGCCCCCTAATTAGAACCAAGCAACAATGGAAGATACAGTGGTTAGGGAATACACAGGTAGCCTTCTCATTAGTTTCCAGATAGGGGCATTGTCCCAAGAGGCAATAAGAGCCTTGAGGAGAGGAGGAGCCCTTTTACTGAATGAACCCCAATATGATGGGCAGAAGAGCTAAAACCTGGGGGACAGTCTTTCTTCCCTCCAGAATTTCCTGAAGAAGGCCAGGGAGCAAAGATAGACTAATAGGAGAATAGTTTGTCATAGAGGCAATGAATGGATTTACTCATATGCTGTCAGCTTTTGAAGAGAGAAAATACCCTTTCTTTTTTTCCTCTTACTATAAAAAAAAGTACAGCGATAATGAATGCAAATGATTTAAATTATGCTGCAATCTGAAACTTAGAAGCAAGGAGCAAGATCAGTAGAATCCCCAAGTTGATGTTTGCAATGAAACATGATGAGGATCGTCTCCTAAGTGAGAACAAATGACTTCCTAAACAAATCAGTTGCAGAATGTCGTCAGCAGCCGAAGGTGATGCAAGTACAGTATGCTGCAGGAGTGAAAGTTCTAGCTCCTGATGCCACCCAGACCCAGTAGTTTTTTGAAGGACAAAGAACTTGTGCAACCTTGTACCGGTCAGATACCTTCTGCCAGATGGGAATTAGCAGCAATGTTACACTAGGGAGTTAGGCCCGCATTGCTGATTCAGTATTTGTTAGTGTGGTAGGTCATTCCAGCACAGAAGCCAGCAATGACCATGCTTTGCAGTACTGAAAGCAAGACAGAGGAAGAATGAGGGTCATTAAAACACTTGCAGCTGAAAAAAAAATATTTTTCAGACTGGCAAGTTTTGAAACCACTCTAGTCAGTAGAAATTCACAAAATAAACCTTACCATAAAATGTATCTTCCAAGAGTTTCCTTTTTATAGCAGGCTTTATTTTTTTAAATTGATATTCAATCTTGGAAGATATTTACAGCTCTTAGGAGCACAGTGATTCCTGTCTTTCTTACTGTTTTGATGTTATAGACCGAAGAACACCATTTGACATGCTGATCTTTAATATCAACCAAAGGTAGACTATAAAAGCAAAGGAAAAGAATGATGGGGTGTCTGTCTTTCCCGCACTTGCCCTTTAAGGGTTAAAATCCAGCCCTGGCAGAGGGCTGGAGCTGTGGAGCTAGCAGCTGTGGCAGACACTAGCCATTTAGGGCCCAGCTGAGGGCAGTATAAATAAAGGCTCGTGGGGGGAGGAAGGAGCAGGAGGGACTTAGCTTCTAGGAAAGCTAAAGGCTTCCTGACTTAGAGGTGGGATGGGGAAAAAGCAGGCAGAGCTGGGGAAGCTCTGGCCAGACAAGCTCCCACTCTGCAGGGCCTAAAGCAAAGCCTGAGAGTACTAGGGTTGCAGGGAGGCAGCCAGGGCACCAGAAAGCAGCAGGTCCACACCCCCTTGCCAATGATGAGTGTCCATTTCAGACTTCAGTTTGTGCCTGTGGCAGGGGCCAGATGAAGACTGGCAGTGGGTCACTGAGGCAAGATGGACATAGGAGGTTGGGAGTTTCCTGAAGAGGAGGACCCTAGAGTGTGGGGGCACTGCAGCAGGCCAGTACCCAGAGGGGAGGGCACCACAGTCTAGGAGGGACATGGATCTGAATATAGAGTGGCAGAGCCAATAACAGGTAACAGCAGGTAAGACACCAGCTAGAAGGGGTTCACCAGGGTTGAAGAGCTAATTCCCAGAGTCACCAGCAGGAGGTGTTGTGGCGGTGAGTTGTGCCATGTTACAAGAAGACATCGGTTTGCCTGTTGTTTAGGGACACTCGTTGCAAAATATCAAAGGTGCAGGGCACCCAAATCTGCAGATGATGTAAATATGGAGATGTGGGTGCTTAACACCTCTGAAAATGAAGCTCCTAATACTTTGTATTAATTAATCACACCTGAGATATTGCTAGAGGTCTGTTCTCAGAGATTAAATTCTCTGTACCTATGAAGCCTAGTCAGAATTCAGGGAATAAGTAGCCACTATTTGTTACATGCACTACTCAAACCTCCCCCCCAACAGACATCACCCTTATGAATCCTTCTCTCCAGAGTTAAAAATTGGATTGTGACCGAACATCTTTGCTTATGGATGCTGAAATACCATAAATAGATCATTTTCAAATAGTCCAACATTTATCAAGGAAATTAGTCCTACCATGGGATATGGGAAAGTGTTTTGGTTTCCCCCCCCCACATTTCCCCTTTCACTTGCCATGGCAGGAACCCAAAATACGATTGTTCCATTGTACTAATCATACCACAGTCTGAACCTCTCTAATCCAGCACTCCCTGATCTGGCAACATCTGTGGTCCTACATGATTTTAGTTAGACAGATATCCACTTATCATGAGTGTGGCCAAGTTTTGCATAGTCCCATAAAGTTTATTTACAGCCACTAGTCCTGGCTCTCAGTGTTCTGTGCTTTTATTTAACTTTAATTTACCCCTAAATGTCTTTTAACATCCCCATAATGTTGGAAATGGAAATGTTGGTAAGGCTGCTAGACAATATTGACCTCCCATGGTCCAGCAAATTCTCTGATTTGGCACTGGTCAGAACCTGAGGGTGCTGAACTAGAGAGGTTAAAGCGACTGGGACTTTTCAGTTTAGAAAAGAGGAGACTGAGGGGGGATATGATAGAGGTGTATAAAATCATGAGTGGTGTGGAGAGGGCCGATAAAGAAAAGTTATTTATTAGTTCCCTAAATAAAAGAACTAGAGGACACCAAATGAAATTAATGGGTAGCAGGTTTAAAACTAATAAAAGAAAGTTCTTCTTCACACAGCGTGTAGTCAGCATGTGGAACTCCTTGCCAGAGGAGGCTGTGAAGGCTAGGAATATAACAGAGTTTAAAGAGAAGCTAGATAATTTCATGGAGGTTAGGTCCATAAAAGGCTATTAGCCAGGGGATAAAATGGTGTCCTTGGCCTCTGTTTGACAGAGGCTGGAGAGGGATGGCAGGAGACAAATCGCTTGATCATTGTCTTCGGTCCACCCCCTCTGGGGCACCTGGTGCTGGCCACTGTCGGCAGACAGGATACTGGGCTAGATGGACCTTTGGTCTGACCCGGTACGGCCGTTCTTATGTTCTTATGTTCTTATGTATTAAACCCAGGTATCTGGTGCAAGACTTTCTATGGAATTTAAGTTGTGAAGGGAAAATTTAGAAAGAGAAACATGGGTTTGGGAAGAAAGTATCTGGGTTTTGCATTACCTCTGGGTATTAGATGAAATGTGAATTGTCTACAATTATAGAAAGAATTAGAATAAGGAGACTTGAGTGACTGATACCTAACAAATAAAAACTTCTTTGTGTCTATCATAGTGAAGAAATTCTGCAAAAAATAAATTTCGATCAAAACAGATTTAATATAAAACATATTGAAATAAATGAAGTTTTTCTTATATATAAAAAAGAAGATTGGTGAAGGGACTAGGGGAACCTAACAAGCATATATTATTATTCACTGCATATGTAGCACGGCAGGAAACATTAATCAAAGACTTGGGGTGAAGGCCCAGAAGCAGTATTATTACCCCAAACAACAACTAATAAGGGTGAGCCATAGTACTCTGGGAAGACTGAAGTCCAGGTGTTCAGTTTTTAATCTTCATTATCTCACAATACAACCACATACTGATGTTAAAGGAGGGTCCCCCTGCTGAGGCAGAGGAGACAGACTGCAAAGAGAAACATAACTGTGGAAGAAAATTAGGCAGATACATCCTGCAGGGGCCAAAAACCACTGTTGCATCTGGTTCCTGCAGTTTTTCTAACCTGTAACAAAATTACCACATGGACAGGTCAGGGGAACAGAGCTGAAAAGCTATGCCCTTCCCATTCACTGACACGTGTGAAATTTAGACAGAGATGGCTGAACTAATTCACAGCTGTCAGTCTTATTAATGCAAGTGAAGTGCACCCGGGGACACAGAAAAACAGATGTGAATGTTGCTTGTTCTGAACTAAGTGTAGTGGCACCAGCCTGTGTTCCTTCCCTGCCAAAGATTTTCACGCTGTCAGTGCCACTGACCACGTGTGTGAGTTTCACAAGGCCAGATGACATAGCAAGCTGATTGGACATTTTATTCCTTCCTGCCTCTGCAACTTTGTGATGCAAATTGGGGTCTCCTGGTTTTAAAACTGCTTTTCCAGGCTTTATTTCTTCATATAAGTGCAACTGGTGCTGGTCTGAGAGCCTTAAAGACTGCTGCTCTTGTTACTCCAAGAATGAAAGAGCTGGGGCATCAGCAATGCAAGTGTCCCTGCTTGACCCTGTCAATGTGCTGCAGCCCAGACCTGTGCATGCAATAAGAGGATATTTCCTTGGGTTGCTTGTTGTCCTTGTTTATTTGGTTCAGGCTGTCCGTAAAGGGAGAGAAAAAAGAGTGCCAGCTGTGACTTGATAAGGAATCATGTGCATGAGGAAATTAACTGAGATCACATACATACTATATATGTCACTGGACGGGGTGAGGGGTGGGAATCATTTGATTTTGCTCATTGGCGGTATGGTAAAACTGTTCCCAAGGTGACAGGAGAGGATCAATTTTTTTTTTTTAGTCTTGTCATAAACTTGTCAAAAAGCAAATGTCACTAGCTACCTTGTGTACATGAACATTCTGTTAGTGCCTATTCACTAGGGATAGAAAGCTTCAGCACTTCCCAAAACATATTTAACATGATGAGAGTTAAGCCATTTTGAAACCCTTTAAAAACATCACGTGAAACTGACTCAAAGCTCCAAACCCAGAGCCTTGATGAGGATAATAGGGAAGTTAAATCAACTTTACTCTGGGATTACCTTGCCCTTCCAGGTGTCCCCTTGGTCAGAAGTAATTTATTAGAAGATTAACTCTATTAAAAAGAACTCTCTATCCTCCTTGGAAGCATTTTCTTCCAAAGACTAAAGAGCTTATGTTAGTCTTTAAAAAGCTGGTTAATAAAAAAGATGTCTGTGTTAATTTCCCTTCCATTCTTTGAAAGGAGCTGGCATAGGAGAGATTGTAGGTGGGTGTCCAGCTAACCACGCTATCCATTCACCTCCATTTATTTCCTAAACAAAGATACAAATTCAATCTGTTCAGAAGTTTTTTGTGCCTCATATTACATTTCTATAAGTTCAATCAAGTTTGAGTGATGGGTAAGCTGTCTACATCAACCAATTTCAATTTGCATATTAAAGTTATTAATTTACAGTACATTGGCTGAATTTCTCTCTTACATAACTGCATAGTAAATAATACAACAGAGGGAGGCTTTAAGATATTCCCAAAGTATCCTAGAAGACAGGGTCAATGGCATATTTATTAACTTAAAAAATAGATCAATCTGTCCTTGTAGAAGCAGGATAAAAGGTGGCTCTGTCAGTAAGAAAGTATTAAATCTCCACCTGTTAACTCAGAATTACAGAGTAAGCAGAGCGAGTTTAAATACCAAATCAATGCTTGCATGATCTGATATTCACATCTGTTCCTCTGAAGTCTATATAACTATGTCGCTTAAACGGGGAAAGATAATTATATCTGTTTCTTAAGTAAGGACAATAAAATATTAAAATAATATAAAGGTCCTGGCTTGAGGGAAGAAAAATCCTCAGTCCTTTTTTATATATAAATAATAGTACTTAACACTTATGTACAGCTTTTCATTCGTAAAACTTCAAGTAATTTGCAAAACTTGGTGTCATTGTCCTCACTGTGCAGAAGGGAAAATGGCATCAGATGTGCATGTGGTTGATTCATAGGCGGGGCAGAGCCAAGGAATGGATTCTAGATATTCAAATTGGCTACCTGACACCTTATTCACTGAACTGTCATTTCTGAATTCTGTGTATTTACTAGGTTGTGTTGTCCATTATAGCCTGGGAGGTTAAACAGTAAACTATGAACCCAAATTTGAGCATGTTATAATGCTAGGTTTCCTTGTGCACCTAAAATTCCCACTGACTCCCTGACAACTTTTTGACTTCAGCAAGAATTTCAAGTGCATTAGGAACTCAGGATCAGTCCCTATAAAAATAAAGGATAACAGAGTGAAACAGTTAACTCTGTGTATTTGCTTGGTCCACAATAGTTTGTAAATGTATTAGATTTTAGTTGAATTGTAGAAAAAGAATTAGCCGATAAAATTGGGGGGGAACGAGGCAAAAGATGATGAATCTCCTTTTCTAGTCTTTGGGTATAAGTTTAACTCCAAATCTCCACTCTTGAACTGTTCTTATGAAATACCATCAAGACCAGTGGCACAGTAGACTAGGAAGTAGTCTAGACGCAGTTCTTTCAAGAAAAAAACCCTTTTTCGAAAGAACTCTATAAACCTCATTTTTTGAGGAAAAAGGGTTCTTTCGAAAAAGGGTTTTTTTTCCAAAAGAACCACGTCTAGACTGCTTTTTTTTTTTTGAAAAAACCAATCTTCTTTCGAAAGAAAAACGTAGTCTAGACATGCCCAGGTGCTTTATTATTTCATAACTGTGTGACCACAAGCATCACCATCTTGTTTTCTTCTGGGTTCATTTTTTAAATTATATTGTAGGGAAAACTATTTTACTAGGAGGGTGGTGAAGCACTGGAATGGGTTACCTAGGGATGTGGTAGAATCTCCATCCCTAAAGGTTTTTAAGTCCCAGCTTGACAAAGCCCTGGTTGGGATGGTTTGGTCCTGCTTTGGGCAGGGGGTTGGTTTTGGTGACCTCCTGTGGTCTCTTCCAACCCTGTGATTCTTTTATTCTCTTTTGGTAGATCAGTTCATTCACAAAAATGTTCATACCAACACATAAGTTGTGTCTCAATATCCGGGCAGTATTTTCCATTTAGTCCTTAACTATGAAAGCCATGAGAATGGACATCCAGTTAGTACCTTCAAAGTCCCAAATCTACATGTCTGTTCTTTTGGAGGCTTCCTCAATGCACTGTACCATACTATTCTACCATTGATTATGATCATTGTGACAGGCCCTCCTGACTGCTTGTTCAAGACATTTCTTTTGTTCTTTAGTCCTCTTTGCCACACAGTTCTAATCCTTCAGTTCATTTCTTTTTCTCACACAATTTAATGGTGGTATTTGTAATCCAATGGGTTTGTTTTTTTTCATTTTCCTTACCCCCCGTTATTCTCCCGCTGTGTATGTGATAGAATTTCAAAATAAAATCCACTCTTCTGACACAAAAGACATATGGGCTGTGTCTACATTGGCACCCCTTTCCGGAAAAGGGATGCTAATGAGACACTTCGGAATTGCAAATCCGTGGGGATTTAAATATCCCCGTGGCATTTACATTTACATGGCTGCGCTTTTTCCAGCTCGGGGTTTTGCGGGAAAAGCGCCAGTCTGAAGCAGCGATCTTGCGGAAAATAAAGCCCTTTTCGGAAGATCCTTATTCCTACTTTCAGGAATAAGGGATCTTTCAAGTAGGATCCCTTATTCCCTTTCAAGTAGGAATAAGGGATCTTCTGAAAAAGGGTTTATTTTCCGAGATCGCATCTAAACTGGCGCTTTTCTCGGACAAACGCAGCGCGGCAGCTATATAAATGCAAATGCGCGAGGTATTTAAATCCCGATTTGCAATTCGTGTCTCATTAGCATCCTTTTCGGAAAATGCCAATAGACACAATAATATGCATCTAGACTGGCAAGATTTTGCGCAAAAGCATCCACTTTTGCGCAAAAACTTGCCAGCTGTCTACACTGGCTGCTTGAATTTGCGCAAGAGCACTGACGTTGTAATGTACAAAATCAGTGCTTCTTGCGCAAATACTTTGATGCTCCTGCTCAGGGATAAGCCCTCTTGCGCAAGAATACTTGCGCAAGAGGGCCAGTGTAGACAGGCACCTTAATTTTTTTGCGCAAGAAAGTCCGATGGCTAAAATGGCCATCGGAGCTTTCTTGCACAAAAGCACATCTACACTGAGCACGGATGCTTTTGAGCAAAAGCACTTTTTGCACAAAAGCATCCATGCCAATCTAGACGCTCTTTGCGGAAATACTTTTAACGGAAAAACTTTTCCGTTAAAAGTATTTCCACAAAATCATGCCAGTCTAGACGCAGCCTTAGACATCATTCAATGTAGATTATTTCTTGGAAATCAGTATTGTGTAATTGTTTAGTGATGGCTTCATTATGAAGCCTATCAGTGCTAGTGTCGATGCAATAGAACCCATCTCTAGAACGCTATTAATTGGAACATCACTGTTTCTGTTAGAAGCCAATGATCAAATTCTGGAGGAAGATCCGCTCTCCTAAATACACTTACATCCCATATGAGTTTCATGAAGGGTTTCTGAACTAAAATGTGACCCAAAAATTACATCGTCACCAACGGGATACTGAAACAAATACTTACAGCAGTTCTTGTGCTGAAACCAGTCTGAAAATAGTCTGTGTTTGGAAGCAAATTCTAATAGATGCCCACCACTATCTGTTCTCATTTCTGGTAAGCTGTGTAGTTCCAATACCAGCTCAAATCCAGTTCTGTTATGACTAATTCTCATGGTCAGATCTCCTAAAATGTCAATATGAATTGAAGGTCTTGCCCTAATACAAAAGTCTTTAAACATGGCATAAAAAGCACATTCTCTTTTTCAGCATCAGAAATTGGACCATGTGGCACATATGCACTAATAACTACTGTGCATCCTACCTTCAAATTGAAAATAGTAGCTACCAGTGTGGAGAACAAGCTTGCCAAGTCGAGTGCAGATTACCCCCTTGGTGATAGAATCAGAGTAACCCCTATGTGCCAATCAGGCATGTAACAAGCAGGGTATACTTGGAAGAGCTCCACAGAAGCTTTGAAAAAAGGCATACTAGGCTAATACAAAGATGGAGCAAGAGATATACATGGCAGGAGTGGGTGAGAGCCCACGGTGCAATTCACAGATTCCAAAGTCAGAAGGAACCATTGTGATCAAACAGTCTGACCCCCTGCACAACCCAAGCTTTAGATTAGTCATAGAACACGTCTTTTAGAAAAACATCCAATCTTGATTTTAAAATTCCAGCAAGGAAGAATCCACCTTGACCTTTGGTAACTTGTTCCCCTGGTTAATTACTCTCACTGTGAAAAATTTACACCTTATTTCCAGTCTGAATTTGTCTGTCTTCAACGTCCAGCCCGGGAATTGGGTTGCACATTTCTCTGCTAAACCAAGAGCCCATTATCACATATTTGTTCCTGTGACAGAGGGCTGGGCAGCAGCAACCGGCCAATGCTCTGATCGCTGGAACTCCAATTAGTTGCCCTGGAGCATACCTGACTATGGGAATTCTGCCACACTGATAGATTGAGATGGGCTGGAGAGAGTTAAAAAGCTAATTAACTCAGTAGCCCTGAGGGTACAAAAGGCACAGAAAGGAAATTTAAATGGGGGAGGAGAGTGAGTGAGGGACCCCAGAGAGAGAGGTTTGGGAAAGGGGCGGGGTGCAGGCAGGCAGGCTTATCTGTAGCATTGAAGCCAGGAGCTCTCTCTTCCTTCCCAGCCTCGGGAGCTGAGAGTACCACATTACTCGTGGTATGAGGCAGCATAGGCTGTGCAGGTGGTGCAAAAGGACACTGTCCACAAACCACACAAGCTGTTTTACCTAAAGATCTAAGGCGGGGTGGGCAATGATTTTTGATGGGGGGGCCGCTCCAAGAATTTGGAAAGTGGTCAAGGGCTGCAATTTTTCATGATATTAATGGAGGAAGTGTTGGGTTTGGGATGGAGATTGGGGTAAGGGATTGGGGTGCAGGAGGGAGTGTGGGGTCTGGGAGAGACTTTGGGTGAAGGAGGTGGTTGTGACCTAGGGCACTGGACTGGAGTGCAGGGGGTTGGGTGCAGGGGTCTGGAATGTGACCTAGGGCTAGGAATTGGGGTACAGGAGGGGGTGCAAGAGATTGTGATGCAGGAGTTTGGGTTGTGACTTAGGGCATGAGGGGATTGTGATCTGGGGCAGGGGATTGGGGTGCCAGATCTGGGAGGGGATATAGGTGCAGGAGGAGGACAGAGGGCTTGGGTACGTGGAGTAGGGGGCAGGATTGGGCACGGAAGGTTGGGGAAGGGAAGGGCTAGGGTGCCAGAGGTAGGCTCTGGCTGGCAGACTTACCTGCATGACTCCTGGCCTGCAGCCCAGCACATTTCCGAAGCAATCTCTCTGCCTGCCTCACCCCCTGCACAGGCTGCAGGGCCGTGTGTGTGTGAATAACTATGAGCCCTGGAGGGGGAGGGCGTGTGGTGCTTCATGGCTGCCTGTTATTCAAGCAGGCAGCTCCCATTGGCCGATTTTCTAGTTTCATTTGCTACTTACATCTTCTTTGGAGCCCGATCCTGGTGACTTTCACAGAGCCCTTCCTTCACTTTAAAACAATGGAAGATGCTGAGGTCCTGTCAGTTGGGCCAGAGGGCTGCCTGCAATCCTGCAATTTTATCAAAGTAAGTGGAACACACATGCAGACCATCCCCCACACCTGCCTGAGTCACATTGACTTTAGAGTGATTATGCACAGATGTAAGGTTTCATTTTGGTTTATAGTCCATTTTGAATCCTGGCTTTTGTGTATTAATGCTGTTCTACAATATTTGGGCTGCAAATATTGCAGAGGAATTCAATATTAAAAAACCTGAAAAACTAAATTTTGAGCATGGACTAATACTGCTGTTTTAAACCTAATTTAAGTAGATCCCTGTAAACTTATGATTCAAAATAAGGCTTTGTTTTGATCATCCATTAATGTAAAGATAGTATAAATGTATATATTCCCCCTACATTTTCAGTTTAGTTTGTGCATCTTTGTCTGTAATTGGTGCCATTATGATCAGTGTCTCTTGTTGGAGGGCATACAAGCTTACTTTCGTACAATTTTGTTAAAAAATGTTTTTGGAACACTCTCAAAAATTGTCAGGGGGACTTAGAAGGAGGAACAGTATTTGAAAGTGGTTTAAGTTATTTTTTAAAATTACCTACTGTCATGGAGCCGTGGGGCCGGAGCTGCAGAGTGGCCGAAATGGCGCTGCTTCTGCGGCACATAGTCCAGGGAGGGGGAGCGCTTCACCAGCAAACTGCATTGAAACGCGACTGGGAGAAGCCTCAGCAGTGCCCAGGTTGGAGAACGCCGACGATAAAGAGGTGTGGGATGATAAAGAGGTGTGGGCGGGGTTTGATGGGAAGCACGTCCAGGAACGAGGTGATGGGGCATGTAGAAACGGGGGACGGCACAAAAGACATGGGAAATAAATCAGGGGGCACCGGAAGGAGAAGGGGGGGAGGAAACTGGCAAGGAGGCGAGGTGAGAGAAGCCCAGCAAAGGCTTGGGGGGAAGGAAGCGACCCAGGATAGGGCTGAGTGGATGCCCGAGGGTTGGTGTGTCTAGGGGTAATTCCCTGCCAACTGGAACGGGGAAGGATCTCCATCCTTAGGGCCCTAGGCCGGGACCTGGAGAGTGGGCGGGCCCAGGTCCCCCTTCCTCCCCGGGCTTAGAGTTGCTGTGCAGGGTGTAAAAAGCAGCTCTTGCACTGGATGTAAGAAACTGTAGATTAATAAAATACATGTGGGAATGAAACTGGTATCTTGGGAGGGTGATTGAGGGTAACCTAGTCATCCAGGAGAGGGCACGCTGGGCTGCGGAGTGCCAGAGATGGTGGAGAATGTGGATAAATACCCGCCCCTACGTTGTAGCGGGGGCTAAGCAGACTTGAAACTGGGTGTGTTTATTTCGAGGACCCAACATGGAAATGAATAAGTTATTGGAGTGGCTTTCTGAGAGCCAGCGGCGGCAGCAGCACCACCAAATGCAGCTTGTGCAGCATCTCACCGCCCAATATCAGGAGCAACAGAGACAGCTGTTCTGGGAACTGGTGGAGCAGACAACACCAGCAGGACGGGCAGGCTCCAGCCCATTTACCGAAGGTGAGGAAGAAGGGGGGTCCGGGCCCCAACTGCCTATACAGCTGACCAAAATGGGGCCGGAGGACAACCCGGAGGCTTTTTTAGTAACGTTCGAGAGGGTGGCCCTAGCCGCTAAGTGGCTGGAAGACCACTGGGCCACACTCCTCGCGCCTTACCTGTCCGGGCAGGCACAGTTAGTCTACCACAGCCTGTTTGCCTGGGACACTCTACGATATTATAAAGTAAAAGAAGCTATTCTCGATCAACTGGGAGTGACCCTGGAGATTTATAGACAGCATTTTCACCAGGAGAAATATGGCGCCGGGGAAAGGCCGCAGGTGGTAGCCCAACGGCTGCATGAGGCCAGGTGGAGGTGGCTGGAACCCGACCAGAAAAAGGGGGCGCAGGTCACGGAAACGATAATTTGGGAAAACTTCTTTCATATCCTCCCAGCTGAGGGACAGAGGTGGGCCAGGCATCATCAGCCAACCACGCTATCAGAGGCCGTAACCCTGATGAAGGACTATCTGGCTGCAAAAGGACTACCAGACATAACCAAAGGAGCAGCCCAAGGCTCTCTAACTAGGGCAGGAGGTTCAAAGATGGTGGGACAGGTGGAAGGGCTGGAGAAGATGCCGGGTAGGAGACCGAGCTGAGCAGACACAAGGAAGCTGGCTCCGGTGTGTTCTGGAACCATGGTAGGGCCTAAGGAAGAAAAAACCCCACTGCGAGAGGAAAAAGAAGGGGCCAGAAAGGGGGAACCCTGTTACGAGGTGCATGCTTCCAGTGCAGGCAAGAAGAACACTACAGGAGGGATTGCCCCCTTATGGACTGCTCACTAGGCAGCCTGCTCGATGCTCCGGGGGACCCAGGGTTGGGGTGTGTGCCAAAGATGGTGATACCGGTGAAGGTTGAGGGAGTGGCGGTGGACATCCTGATATACACCAGTTGCAGGCAAACCATCATCTGAGCAGATCTGGTGAGACAAGACGAAGCCAAGGACGGATTGGTGTGGATGCGCTGTGTCCATGGGTAAGCACAAGCCTACCTGATGGCGTGGGTCTGGTTGGATGACGGACATGTGGCCTACTTTTCAAGAGTGATTCTAGCTCCATCGCTGATTTATCCTGTGCTGCTGGGGCAAGACTGGTCGGGACTAGGGCTTGCTCTAGAAGCATGGAACAAACAAAACAAAGGCCGGGGGGCAACACCAGAAGAACATTCCCCCCCCCCCCGATTGCCCAAGGGGAGATAGTGGAGGACGGCCCCAAAGGTAACCCCAATACCGATGCCGGATTGGAGGAAACATGCTTGGGAAAGATGGCCCTAAACTTAGAAATCGAAGAAGGCGATTTCGTACACTTACAGAGAGACGATCCCACACTACAGAGGGCCTGGGAGAACGCCCGTGGCATGGAGGAAGGGGAGGCTTCCGAGACAGCTTGTCCGGCAGGACCTTCTTTTGAGGTATGCAACGACCGATTATACCGTGTGGTGTGGGGGGCCAGGGAGCAGGGCGAGACGCGACAGTTGTTGGTCCCAGTTCAGTATAGGCGGAGGGTATTGGACATGGCCCTTGCGATGCAATGGGCCAGGCACCTGGGGCAGGATTAAACGCAGCAGAGGGTTCTGCAGTGGTTTTTCTGGCTGGGTATTTATAAAGAAATCGGGGACTACTGCGAATCCTGCCTGGAAATCCAACGCGTTAACCCTGCCCGGGTACTGAAAGCCCCCTTAATACCCCTACTGATAGTGGGAGTGCCCTTCGAATGGGTAGCACTAGACTTGGAAGGGCCCCTGGAGCGGTCGAGCCAGGGGCACCAGTACATTTTAGTGGTTTTAGATAATGCTACACACTATCCGGAGGCCATACTGCTGCAAAGAGCAACAGCCTCGGTGCTAGTGGAGGAACTGGTCAGGATGTTCTCGAGGGTAGGGCTCCCGTGAGAAATCTTGACTGACCAGGGGACCAACGTGACCTCACAGGTAATGAAAGAACTATGCTGGATGCTCCAGATCAAGACACTGCGGAAATCTGTGTATCATCCACAAACAGATGACTTGGTGGAGAGGTTCAACCAAACCCTGAAATCAATGTTGCGGAGACTCGCAGGGGAGGATCTGCGAGACTGGGATAAGCTTCTCCTGGCATTGTTGTTTGCGGTCCATGAGGTGCCCCAGGCATCAACGGGATTTTCCCCATTCAAATTATTGTACGGGCGGCGTCCCCGAGGGATCCTGGACCTAGTAAAAGAAGTCTGGGAAGAACGAGACACTCGGGGGCAGGGGACAGTCCAGTACCTCATACAACTACAAGGGAAGTTACAAAAAAATCAGACAGCTGGCCACGGACCACCTGAAGGCGGCCCAGGAAAGGCAAAGACAACAGTATGATCAAGGGTCCCAAAGACGGGTATTTCAACCGGGGGACCGGGTCCTCCTGCTGCTGCCTTCCTCAGGGTCTAAACTTATGGTGAGATAGCAAGGAACATTCGAAGTCAGGCATCGCATTGGAGGCATGGACTATGAGGTACAGCTTTCAGGGAAGCAGAAAGACACGCAGGTATACCATGTCAACCTGTTAAAGAAGTGGAACCCGCGGGAGTGCCTCCTCATAGATCCACGAGCGCCTGAACCTGAGCGGGGAGCATGGAATGCAGGAGTCCTGGAGGGAGCCCAGGACCAGGCGCGGGAAGAGTTAACCCCTCGGCAGCAAGAAGAGATGCAGGAGCTATTGCAGAGATTCACGCATGTCCTCACAAAGCAGCCAGGGCAGACAACACTTGCGTGGCATGAAATTAATACGGAGATGGGTAAGAAGGTACACGACCCGGTGCGGCCCCTGCCGCAAAAAATGTAGGAAGTCGTCCGGGAGGAATTCCAAGCAATGAAACAATGGGGAGTAATCGAGGAGTCATACAGTGAGTGGCAAAGACCCATTGTGTTAGTACCCAAGTCCGATGGGACCATAAGATTCTGCATCGACTTTTGAAAAGTGAACTCCATATCCCAGTTTGATGCCTACCCAATGCCGTGTGTAGATGAACTTTTAGAGAGGGTAGGGAGGTCTCAGTTCATGTCCACCCTAGATTTGTCAAAGGGATACTGGCAGATCCCTCTAGCCCCGTCGGTGAGAGAAAAGACGACCTTTTCCAGACCTTCTGGCCTATATCACTTCATTACAAGCCGTTCAGACTACACGGAGCGGCAGCTACCTTTCAACGGCTAATGGACCGAGTGCTGAACAAACACTGGCCCTACGTGGCAGCATACATCGACGACATTATCGTCTTCAGTTCAACCTGGCCGGAACATTTATAGCACATAGGGGCCGTCCTCTAGTCACTGGAGGAGTCAGGACTGACGGTCAACCCCAGTAAGTGTAAGTTCGGCAAGAGGGAAGTGTCGTACTTAGGTTACACGGTGGGGAGAGGGAAACTGAGGCCTCTAGTCGATAAAGTGGGTGCCATCCACAATTACCCTCCCCCCTCCACAAAAAGGCAAGCATGGCAATTTTGGGGGCTGGCATGATATTACCACCATTTCGTGTCACATTTTGCGACAGTAGCTGCCCCACTGACAGAGAGGGAACCCCAAAAAGTCGTGTGGTCAGAGCAGGGGAAGAGGGCCTTCCAGGACCTGAAAGACCACCTACAGAGGGCCCCAATACTGATTCAGCCAGACTTCTCGAAAACATTCATATTATAAACAGACGCCTCAGAGGTGGGGTTGGGGGTGGTACTGGCCCAGGAGGTAGAGGGGTTCAACCACCCTATATTATACATGAGTCGGAAGCTGTTCCCGCGTGAACGGAACTACTCCACAATAGAAAAAGAAGCATTGGCTATTAAATGGGCGGTGGAACTATTATGTTATTATCTTTTAGGAAACGAGTTTATACTAGTAATGGACCACGCGCCCCTGAAATGGTTGCAGAATATGAAGGACACGAGCCAACAGATAATGCAGTGATACCAGGCCCTCCAACCCTATTGTTTCGAGGTGGTGCATCGTCCGGATAAACGACACGAGAATGTGGACTTCTTTTTGCGCCTGGCAGAAAAGAGAAGAGAGGAGGATAGTCTAATCTTGAGGGGAAAGGAGTGTCATGGAGCTGTGGGGCTGGAGCTGCGGAGCTGCCGAAATGGCGCCACTTCTGTGGTGCATAATCCAGGGAGGGGGAGCGTTTCACTGGCGAACCACACTGGAACGCGACTGAGAGAAGCCTCAGCGGCGCCCGGGTTGGAGACCACCGACGATAAGAGGTGTGGGCGGGGCTTGATGGGAAGCACGTCCAGGAACGAGGTGATGGGGCACGTAGAAACGGGGGATGGCATGGACACGAGGGGCGGGGCACAAAGAACACGGAAAATAAAACAGGGGGCACCGGAAGAAGAAGGAGGGGAGAGAAAACCGGCGAGGAGGCGAGGTGAGTGAAGCCCGGCAAAGGCTTGGGGGGAAGGAAGCGACCCAGGGTAGGGTTGAGTGGATGCCCGAGGGTTGGTGTGTTTAGGGGTAATGCTGCGCCAACCGGAACGGGGAAGGATCCCTGTCCTTAGGCCCCTAGGTCGGGACCTGGAGAGTGGGCGGACCCAGGTCCCCCTTCCACCCCGGGGTCAGAGTTGCTGTGCAGTGTGTAAAAAGTGGCTCTTGCACTGGATGTAAGAAACTGTAGATTAATAAAATACACTTGGGAATGAAACTGGTATCTTGGGAGGGTGATTGAGGGTAACCTGGTCATCCAGGAGAGAGCACGCCGGGCTGCGGAGTGCCACACCTACTTTTAAATACTGGGTTCTTTAAAAATATTTGGTTGAGATGCCACACTGACTAAATTTGTCAAAAGTTTAAATTATTTTCAAGAAATTATCTAGATTTTAACATGAAATAATACAAAATAATTTGTTCTTTATGTGTTGTAGAGATTATCTCAATGATGCAAGATATAAATACAGAATTTATCTCCATAAACCCTACCACCCATTTTTATCTCTCTTCCTTGTACATACCCCTCCCCGCCCCCACCCTCCACCTCCGGCAATCCAAATCAAAGTGACATTGCAGAGCTAACCATGCAAAAGTTAGGAAATCTAGAAAACAAAGCTCCAGCAGCTCAGGATCAGAGCCATAGTGCAGCTCCCATTGGCCAGTTTAAGGCCAGAAACCAATCAATGGGATTGTGCTGGGGGCCGGAGCAGTGCCTGAACCCTTCCCTGCTCCCCTCCAGGCTCACAGTTTTTAAAGAGAACGGCCCGGCAGCCGCTTTTCTGAGTGGCGTGCAGCTGGGGCAAGACAAGCAGAAAGCCTGCCTGGGGCTCCCCACTGCCTCAATGGGCCAGATCCAGTGGCTTGGCAGGCTGGATCTGGCCCGCAGGCTGTATTTTGCCCAGGCCTGACCTATGGTGTATAATCACTCACTACTCCCTGTGCACTATATGGCTACGTCAACACTGCTTCCTTCTTGAGCAAAATCGTATGCAAATGAAGCGCAGATTAGCATATTGCCACACTTCATTTGCATAATTAATTAGGGGTCGTTTTTGCGCAAGAGGGTTTTGCGCAAAAAGGAGCCGTCTACACAGCTTCTTTTTGTGCAAAAGGGGGGTTTTGCACAAAAAGGAGCTGTGTAGATAGCTCCTTTTTGTGCAAAAGTCTCTTGCACAAAACTGCCCCCTGATTAATTATGCAAATGAAGCACTGCAATACGCTAATCCACACTTCATTTGCATAGGCTTTTGCACAAGAAGGAAGCAGTATAGACGTAGCCTTAGAGTGGTCACTGCCCTCAGTTTGGTGGCTCCCAACCATTGAATCCACATATACACGAGTCCATCTTCTCTCCCCAGTGCCCATCCTCCATATTCCCTTCCTGCCCACCTGTTTACAGCTAATTAGGGGATGGGTGGGGATGTAAGAAAATAGAACAGAATGGAATGGAACCCATCACCTCATCAATAACTGGCGTCTTATGTGCGGTCTCTACCAAGAGTTGAAATTACCTGAAGTTAACAAAATAGCTGTTTTGGTATTTATTAAGTGTCCTTTTTAACACTTCATGCACAGACAAAGGAGACCAGATTTTGGAATGTTGCCAAAAGTGGCTTCCCTGTGAACAAACTGCGACCTTGTATTTGTGTTCCAAAGTTCACAAAAATCTGTACATCCACTGGAAAACAAGAATGGAAATTAAAGCTGGAATTGGCTGCTTTCCTGCAGCACTGCCTTCTGTGCAACGTATAACTATTTAACAATATTTATTGAGGATTTAAGTCTACTATTTATTGTAGATTTCAATAAAAGCAATTGCTCTGGAAACCCTGAGTGCTGGTTGATAAGTGTGTTACCAATTCAATAAGTACTATAGCGCTTCTTTAAAACAACACACCAATGATGTGATGAAATATTCTATCAACTATTTTCCTATAATTATACATTTTATTTAGCATGAGAAAGCCTAATGGATCCAATTCTGCTCACAGTTACAATGCAATGGTGGAATCCTGTAGACCTCCTTAGGATTGTGCAGATCAGAGCACAGAATCAGAGCAGAATTTGGCACAGTATCCTGTAGGGAAAATAAATCTGAGTATTTATTGAAGAAGAAAAGAAATTATCCATATTGTCATCCTATCACTTACCCATCAAGGCAAAACAGATTCTTCATATACTAGCAATGACAACATCTTTCATAGTTAGTCCCCAGGGTCAGGAAGTACTCCAGACACCTGCTTCCTTCCCTCCTTTGCGCTGATGTCTCAAACACAGTAGTCTCTCGTCTCAGTTTTTAGAAGTCCTGATAATTCTTAAGAAGGGGATTACACACCACAAGCATCTCAGTGTTTGGTAATTATCTTAAGTGCCAGGCTGGGAACATGGGGAATCACCATGAAACATTAGATCAATACTGGGAATCCAGTCCAGCAGAGAGATGAAACTGCATGTCATATATGTAAAACTATGTACCTCAGGCAGAAAAAAAGTAAACAAAGCAGGTGCTCAGCAGAGAATGGCTGATCTTGAAAACAGCAAATCTGATAGCAATATGATAGCAATATGAGTACTTCATGTTACATTGTTGCTAAAGAAATAGAAACGTATTGCCAGTTCTCGTGTGTGTGTGTTGTATATACTGGAAAAGCATGCATGTAAAAGTAGGTAGCATCTAGGACTACTCATGTAGCATATTTTATTGCATCCCCTAGGCTTGGTTATCAAGAATCAGGTTTCAAATAAGTAGGTTCCCTGGAATTTTTCGAGGTTCAAATTCTAAAAGGCTTGTTTCTGCCCTTCATCTTCCAAGGTAAATAACTCAAGTACTATGTAATTTACCATGTGGGAGGCCGTTTGGGGTGACTTCTCAAAAATCAAAGTGCTGTCTGCTCTATGTGCACATTAGAGGTCTCCTAGTGTTTCTCTGAAGAATATGGGTTTACTGTAGTGTCCTTGGCCAAAATTTTCTTCTCTAGTGTCACAAATTGTGGTGTTCACTCTTATTGCTGCCACTTCTAGAGTGGAAGTATTGTGTGGATATAGTGTGTGAAGCACTTGGGTTGAAGCTCACAATATCAGTGCAGAGTATTAATATTACAGGAGAAAAATAGACTCTGCTTGCTCATCTTGACAGGTTCATCACAAAATGTCTGTAGTATTCTGAGACCAGCAGGCCTTGATCTATAGTAAAATTAATGTGCTGCTTTAATAATATTTCATGATGCATCTGTAATCAACACGGCAACGTGATTAGAATGGTAGAAATGGACTCTTCTTAATGTTTACTAATATATTGTTTTCATGTTTCCAAATAATTAAAAAATTGTTTCATACTTACTATTCATTATTATTCTTTGTGCTGTCACTTTTCTGAATTGTATACTGGTAGGGGAAATCTGCATTTTATAAGGCTTGATTTCCAACCATTGCACTCTGTTCTCAAGAGGAGATATACAGTACAACTGCATTTATCCAAAATATTTTAGGAACATCAAACCTATTTAGATAAGGGGATATATGATTGAGAGATGTAATAATACTTGGCACTTATCACTTTACGGTTTCAAGGAGCTGTACAAGCATTTAATATATTAATTTTCTAACTGGTGGTATAACCTAGATTTAAATAGGAGAAAGTTTTGAATTAAAGGGGTTTTGCTTAAACCGGCGTATCTTGTGTATATTAAACTTTCTTTAAAAATCTTCGTAACAGAACATAAAGGTGAACCTCCTGGCAAGGCTGTCCATTTCCAGAACTGGTGCATATTGTGTTTCTGAGTTTTAGTATATGCATTTCTTTCTTATAGGAGCTGTCTGCTTGTTTGGTACTAATGCAAACTGATTGGAACCATAGCTATTTTAAACCAACATGATCACAACATATTACAGGAACTACAAATGCTAAAAACAACTGGCTAGTAAGATACCTTGATGAATAGTTATTGACAGGCCTTATCCAGGGATGAATTTCTACAAACTGTCAGTCCACTTTTACAACAATCATTCTTGGAAGGGGAGAGAGAAACTATATAAATGATGGCACATATACAGTCTAAGGAAAGAAGGGATCCTACATTTGCAAAATCTGTAGCCCTTTTCATAGATAACCTCTGGAAAATGAGATCTACATTTTAACAGAAAACAAGAGCGTGTGTGTGTGAGAGAGAGAATAAATAAAACCAAGCAAATGTATTGCACTGTGGATTATATGTAGTAGTTTTGCAGCATTTTAAAGTATTGCACTTCTCATCTCTCACCCCATCACACAAACACATGGGCTACGTCTACACTGGCGCGTTCTCACGCAAAAACTCGTTTGCGGAAGAGTTCTTCTGCAAAAACTCTTCCAGAAGAGAGCATCTACACTGGGATGTGCTTTTCCGCAAGAGATGTGCTTTTGCACAAGAGCATCCATGCCAGTGTAGACGCTCTCAAGAAAGCTCTGATGGCTATTTTAACCATAGGGCTTTCTTTGCGCAAGAAATTCATGTTGCCTGTCTACACTGGCCTCTTGCGCAAGAACAGTTGCGCAAAAGGGCTTATTCCTGAGTGGGAGCGTCAGAGTTCTGGCGCAAGAAGCCCTGATTTCATACATTAGAACGTCAGTTTACTTGCGCAAGAACACATGGCCAGTGTAGACAGGCAGCAAGTTTTTGCGCAAGAGCAGCTGCTTTTGCGCAAGATTGCGCCAGTGTAGACACAGCCGAGAGCATGGACTGGCTACAGATTTGTGTTCACTAGCATGCAAAGGCGGAGTCTTCCTAAATAGCTTCTCTGAATGTTGCACCAATGTCAGAGTGGAACTGCGTTGGTTGCACTACATTTAGGTCTGCCTGCTTAATCAAGGACGAAAAAGGATAGGATTTGTCCTTAGAAGATTTAAGGCTCTAAAGTAGTTGTGTTGAACCTGAAAGGAATCAGTCACATCAATTTTTTTTTCTAATGTTTGGCTTTATATACCAATTTGTAGAAAAAATGAGTCGCTATAATCACTTATGGCCTCATACTGTGTTTGGCAATTTAAGTCAAGTGAAAGACTCAGGGGAAAGATTGTTGTTGACTGCAGTGAGCATTGGATTGGGCCCTTACTTGCTGTATTGCAGAATCATTAACTATAAAATTAAAATACATGAAAAAGTACAGTCGTGCTCTACACATGAAAAGGTTAAGTGCTGCCTCAAGTGCTTTCAGTCAAAAGCTCTATTACCTACACAAGTTCTGATTTTCTAACATGAAACTACAGCAAAAAAGAGGATTCAGATACTTGGTACTTTTCATCGACTCAGGGACAATGTCTGAGAACAAAATGTGGTGTCATTAGTGTTTACAAAGTACTCCCATGTGTTTGCTGTTTGAATGTAAACGGATCAAATCCTCAGCTGTTATAAATTGATGGAGCTGTGCTGGTTTGAGGACCAGTTGAGGACTTGGCCCAAACTTTTTGTTGTTGTTTGTTATATTCTCCTCTCAATACATAAGCATAGGCATAGTTTGACTTCTGCATTTCAGGAGGCAGCTCTGGCCAGGCCTGGGGGCAAATTCCATGCTTGCCCAAGGCTTGAAGTTTGTGGTGCTATCAGGCTTGCTGGAACAATGTTTATAGTCGGGGTGCTGAGAGCCATTGAACCAAACTGTAAACCCTGTGTATGATGGAAACCACTGTCCTAATTCCACCCCTATGGTGTTAGGCCCCCATGCTTGCCTCAAACTATATCCACTTGCATAAGTATAAAGATTTGATGTTTAGCAATAACATATGTTTGTAAATCCTATGAATACATATTTGGAGTAGAATATGTTATATACAACACACAGTTTATATGTAATATATCTGTTAAATACCAGATCACAAATCCATTCCTTATTTGGGTGAAATTGTTAGTGACCAGTTTACCAGGTTTTCTTCATGAAATTTCCATTTCATTGACAAATTGTTACTTGTCACAACTTTATTGGGCAGCAGACCTCAGTGCTAATTATATCTGGTGTTGCCAAACATAAATATTCATCTCCAATATGAGTACAGGATTAGGGGAAGAGCTGTTCAAGGCATATTCCTAGGGCAAGAATGGATAAATATCACCTTCATGGGCAAGATCTGGTCCACCAAAGTTAGCCCCTGGCAGGCCCCCACCACTATAGTTACCTGTGCCTCTGGAGGTACGGGCAATCACAGCTCCCATTAGCCGTGGATCGCTGTTCCTGGACAATGGGAACTACAGAAAGCAGGGCCCCAGTCCACATTGCTTTCTGCCACTCCCACCCCTGTTCTAGGGTAATTTAACATTTTGCGATTGTTGACTATAATAGTCAGAAAATACTTTTTTCCAATGTGTCTGTCTGTAAACACATTCCAATTTATCTGTAGCTGAGATTGCTGAGACATGGAATATGTCATTCAGCAAGAATACAGTGAGGTTTTGCATACGAGCATAGATTAAACTCATCCTTGGGTAATGCACAGTTCTTCATAGGAGCAAAAGCTCAGTTGGAGGACTTCAGTTCAGAACCGGATTCTAGTATGGGATGCTGTCTGAGATCTCTGTCAGCCTATAGTTTGTTATAACTATTGTTCAAGAAAGTAACCACAATAGAATGGTAGCTGCAATAGGAATGTAATAATTAATAAAGTTGCAGCCATTCAGAGAGAGATTGATTCAAAGCATACTGAATTTTGGAGATTCTTGTCAATTTGAATGAGTTTTATAGAAGGAGTTTAAACTGTGACCAGGTATGGACTTTTTATTTACTGATGCTAACACCAATGTTTGAATTTCTGCAGGGGCAGGGAGGGGTTCAGAAACACCTAGCATTGGCCCAGTTCTGCTCCCACTGATGGCAATAGTAAAACTTCCACTGATTTCAATGGGGGCAATCTTAGGCCAAAGGGATGAGATTTTTTGAAAATACTTCCTCTGTCTTCTGGGTCATTCTGACATGTCTCCTTTCACTCTGTAACACAAGGAGCTAACAATGAAGTAGTAGCCTCCTCAGAATTACTGGTTTAGTCAGTGTTCATTAATCACGTTCAATGGGAGCTGGGCACCTAACAACCTTTTTTACCTTTGAAAATCTCTCCCATAAGAACTGTTTAATCACATTGGACCAAATCCATGTACGATATTGCCTTATTGCCTCCAAAGTGCTTAGATATTATGGTGATGGGCACAATATAAGAATCTGGATTGAGAATTAAGGGTACGTCTACACTAGCCCCCTAGATCGATCTAGGGAGGCTAATGAGGGTGACCAAAATTGCAAATGAAGCGCGGGATTTAAATATCCCGCTCTTGATTTGCATGGTCGTCATTATTTTAGAAATTGACTAGCCTGAAGTAACTGCTCACACGCTGCAGTGAACGATTCTGAAATAAAGCCCTAACTCGAATTAGCTGGTAAACCTCATTGCAGGAGGAATACCAGCTAATTCGAGTTAGGCTTTATTTCGAATCTCGCTTCACTGCCGCGTAGACGCCGCAGTTATTTCGGCTAGTCAATTTCTAAAATGGCGATCAAGTCGAACATGCAAATCAAACATGGGATATTTAAATCCCGCGCTTCATTTGCAATTTCGGTCGCCCTCATTAGCCTCCCTAGATCGATCTTGGTGGCTAGTGTAGACGTACCCTAAGAGAAAAGGGATGAATTTTGGCCCAGTCTTGTTTTTTTAGTTCATAAATGTATTATGCCCAGACTCTGAAGTGGTTATGAACAGAACAAAGTAAATCCTGAAATCATCTGTCCTTTATATGTTTATATTTTGACAATGCAAGAAAGAGTGTGAAGCTCTTTTGTAAGAAAAAGGAGTATCTCTACATCTTATTATTCTCTCATTGGCACATAGTAACTGAGCCTTTGCAACAACAATACAATTGGGAAATAAAGATAATTAAGAAACATAAAATATGTCACTCCTTTTGAACCCAGTTGGAATCTAAGTTGTGTGTGTATGTCTCCTAGTGAAAACAAGAGCTTTAGTTTTGTCTTTATTCTCATAATTTTATGTAATTGACCATTTGCAATCCTCCATCATCTAAAATGTCTAATAACTATGCTCAGAAAGTGAGCCCTTTCCATAATATTTATAAATATTTCATATGAGCTGGAGTTAATACAATTTATTTATCATGCATGAGAGCCTGCAATAGGTTTATAAAAAGTAATGGGTGTTAACATGCAGTAGTGATTTAATAATCAGAGTGATTTTAGAATATTAATTAATTAATAATGGAAACTAGATGGCTCAGGTGATTGATAATAGGATGCAGAGGTTCAGATCTGGGGAGATGTCAGAGGTATGACATGGCTTAGTGGGAAGTGCAGCAGTGACTTAGAGTCACAAACACACACACCCAACATTCTGAAGCCATCTCAGTGTTAGCCCAATGCTCAGTGGAAATTAGCATAACCACCACAAAAACCATTCTGCTGGCCAGGGATCACCAGGGTACATGGCCATCCTTGTATCTTCCCCTTTTCCTGACTATACCCCCTTTTCCAGAATCTGGGAGGAGAGGAAGATGGCATAGGGATTGCTGTGGTGTTGCTGTACCACCTGAGGATTCCCTGCTTGCTGGACCAAGTTCTTTCTGTCATGGATCTGTTAAAGAGCTATCATGTTACTTATGATTTTTTACCTCTGTTGACTAATTCGCAAATATGAGGAAAAGTTCTCCTTTTCAATCCACTGTACAGATCTTTCTCACACTCCATGCTACAGATGAAAGAAGAGAATCTGGCCTGCAAAATCCTACAGATTAGGATATCAAATGGATTCTGGCTTAAGATTTTTGGATCCATAACTCAATAAATGAATTCCAAAACAGCATACATTATGACTATTTGTGTTGTTATAGTGCAGGTATAAACACACAACAGACACAGTCCTTGTCTCAAGGATTTGACCACTAACTGATGAAGATAATCAGTATCTTGATCACCCTACAATGTTATGTTCAAGACCTTGTGTGCCTGAGAATGCAAAATAGAAACAGCTTATATTGTCCAGGTATTCATTCTGGCATGATTATTTTGGATATTAACAGTCATAATTACCATATGGGATGACACTTTCTGCTCACATATATGCTTAGATCATGCAGTTTCAGCTATACATTGTTTATTATTCATTACCAGACTCTAATCATGGTTTCAAAGATGGTCCAGTGATGAAATGACACTTAACTTGCATTTTCTCACAATTTTTGCACTGCTCAGCATGAATAAGCTGTGAAGTGTATTGGGAAACAATGTTTTAATGACTTTATTTTAAAATACATTTCAGGTTATTCATGCTGAGAAATGCTTATCTTTTGAACTCTCAAACTGCTGCATTGAGCAAAATGGGGTCAGTTTTCTTTTAACTGTTTCAGATACCAAAGCTTCAATGGAAATTTCTTATATGAAAGGGGAGGCAGCTATTTTATAGTATGTGTGTGTGTCAAGTTCCTCTGAAGTAAAAGGAACCTCAGATGTTGCCTTATGACATGGTTCAAAAGCTGTAATTCCCACTGCCAAAGGTCTGATGTTAAGTATCTTGCATGTTCAATTACATTTAAATATTAGAAAAGCCTCTAAAATTAATTTGCTGTAAGTTATCCAGAAGTATATATTCTCTCAGGATTATGGCCATGATATATTCTGTACCACCCAAAATAATCCCATATTCTTATTCTTGGTATTCTCTTCTACCCTCTGTTTCCTTCTTCCCACTGCCACAATTTCCTGTTGTTTCCCATAGTGTCTTGTCTTGGTGTAATCTCTTTATATTTTAAACAGGGCAGGAACAGTGCATCTACTTGATATGTAAAGTACTATTCCCAACTGTGGTGCTAAATAGATACAACTGTTTAATAAAAATATATTTATGGTGTTCCATAAATATTGCATAGAATAATGTTGTGTGTATTACTGTTCTGGATACAGTTTATGTTCCCACATATGTTGGCTGAGCTCTTTGGGTTCTGCAATTTCAGCTGCCACCAGTTTGTTCCTCACATAAAGTGGGCTGTGCCCACAAAAGCTCATGATACTATCTACATGTTTTGTTAGTCTATAAAATGCTACCAGACTATTTGTTGTTTTTTAAGTTTATCCTGTAGAGACTAACTTGGCTACCCCCTGAAGCTTATAATCACTATTGTTATTTTTGGGGGGAAAAGGACTAAGAAGTTCATTATAAACTGGGCAACTAGAAAGATATATATGATCAACACTAAAAAGTTAGACTAAAAGATTTATTGGAGCATAATCTTTCGTGAGCAAAGACCCACTTCGTCTTTGCCCACAAAAGTTTATGCTCCAATAAATCTGTTAGGGTATGTCTACACCGCAAAGTTATTTCGAAATAACTTTCCTAGCATCTACACAAGCCAACCGCTATTTTGAAATTAATTGGAAATAGAGGAGGGCTTATTTTGAAATTGGTAAACCTCATTCCACGAGGAATAATGCCAATTTTGAAATTGCTATTTCGAAATAAGTGCTATCTAGATGCTTATTTCAAAATAGAGGGCCTCCAGCCCTTCCCAGGGTGCCCTGCTGGCCACTCTGGCCACAACCAAGAAAACTACTCTCCCTCCCCCTCTTCCCGGAGCCCTTAAAGGGGTAGAGTCTTGCCACAGTGCCTGTGCCAGCTCCAAGCCTGCCAGCCCAACAAACAGTCTGTCCTGCCCCTGACCCAGTGGCCCCAATATGAGCCAGCAAGCCACTGGCAGCCAACCCTTCACCCCTCCCCAGGAGCAGTCTGCCAGCTCCCAGGAGCCTGCCAGGGGCCGGAAAAGGCGGGCGCCTTCCTGTTCCAGTGCAGAGATCATGGACCTCATTGAGGTTTGGGGGGAATCCTCCAACGTCCATGATCTCTGCACTAGATGGAGGAGCGCTGCTGTCTATGGCAGGATAGCTGCCAGCATGGTCAGCAAAGGCCACATCCGCACCCAGGAGCAGGTGCGGATGAAAATAAAAGAGCTTCGACAGGCATATGCCAGGGCCACAAGGGGCAGCTCCCAACCAGGGGCACACACACCAAGCTGCCCCTATTTCAATGCTCTGGACCGCATCCTGGGTGGCAGGACAGTCTGTGCCCCCAAGGTGGTTGTCAACCCTGGGGCAAAGGGCCCTGACTAGGGCATCGAAGAGGAGGAGGAGGAGAGCCAGGAGCCACAGCAGACCAGATGGAGCATGCTGAGCAGCCAGGACCCCTGAGATGCCCCAGCAGACCTGTCGCCTGTGTCATCTGAGGCCAGGGAGGCAACAACAGGTGAGTGCCATCACTGTCCCCTTATGCAGGGGGAAGAGAGGGGGAACGGGACGGAAACCAGGGATTTTACGCGTGGGCCTTGCTGTCCACAGATCACACAGCAACCTGTGCATGTGCGAGCATGTGCCATGCCACCCCTGGGCATGTGGCCAACTGGCTGCCACACAGGGGCCTTACCCTGTTAGCCACATGCATATGTGAAGAGGCATGACATTTTCCTGACTCCGGGGTGGGACACAGCAGGATGCCTTCCTTCCCTCCACAAGGCCACTCTGCACAGAGGCAGGGGACATCTCCCTCCCCGCCACACACACTATATACAGCACAGGGGCATGGGTGCAGTCTCGGGGCAGCTCCCACTCCCGGGGATAGCAGGACATTCCGAACATAGCCTGTGTGCAAGCACATAAACTCTGATGGTGCAGGGAACAGTCATCCTCACCTTGAAGAGGGGGGCTGGGCTTCACCCACTGTGTGCCCAGGGATAACTGACCACTTCTCTTGTTTTTCCACAGCCGCACCAGCCGCTTGTGCAGGGCGCACCGCACCACCCGGGACATGCTCCCACACCTGAGGGCTCCACAGGACCACCCATGCAGTGGAGGGGTACCAACAGCAGCACCTTGGGGCACTGAGAGCGCTGCACCGCACCCTCCAGCACTGGGTGCAAGAAGACCTGCAGCTCCGGTGGGAGCAGCTTGCTCAGGGCCGTGCCATCTGCCAGCACCTGCAGACCCTGGTGCAGGGCGAGCTGCCTCCTGTCGCTCCAGCGCCTGCTGCCTCCCCAGCTACCACTCCGGCTCCTGCTTCTCCCTCCACACCCTCTATCCCCTCCCCACTGTTAATCCCCTCCCCATCCCCCCAGGGACGCCGAGGCCACCGCACTCGCAGTGCTGGGAGACAGTTGGCCTGGCGAGACCCCCAATCCTAAGCCCTGAGCTTCCCCTCCTCCTTGTTCCCCTTGCTTCCCCCTTCCAGCTCCCTCCTCCCAGGCTTCCCCCTCCCCTCTCCCACCCTCTCTCCTCCCTTCTCCTGCCTCCTTTCCCCAGTCTCACCACAGTTTCATTACCCCCCCCCCACACATTTTGTTAAATAAAGAGAGTTTGTGTTCATGAAAATACGTGTATTTTATTTGACAACAGGAACGGGGGTTAGGGAGGGGTAAGTGGAAGGACGAGAGGGAGGAATGAGGCACAAGCCCCCAGTGGGGCACACCAAGGAGACTGTTAGTGCTCCTCAGGGTGGAAGCTCTCCCGCAGGGCCTCCTGCATACTGACAGCCCCTCCTTCCCTCCTCCTCCCGTCCCCGATGGACCTCCCGGATGGCACCCTGCAGAAAGTGCAGCCAGGATTGCAGCAACGCGTCCAAGAGAAGCACCAGAGTGCCCAGGGGCAGCTCTGGCTCCATTTTGCAGAGTGGTGTCCCGAGTGAGGGCAATCAGAGCACGCAGAGAAAAAAATGCTTTGCTGTCCCCTCATCAAGGTAGGCAAGCAAGCAGGGAAACCTGAGAACCGGCTGTCCAGGGGGGTTCCTTTAAGCACAGGCCTCAGATAGCCTCAGGCAACAGCCACACAAAGTAACTCCTGACCTGATGCCCTGCCAAAACTGGTTCCGGCCGGCCGTAAATGCAATTCAGTGTCCACTCAGTGTGGACGTGCTATTTCGAAATAGCCAAATGCTATTTCGAAATGCATTTTGTGTTTAGATGTGTTATCTTGAAATATCTTATTTTGAAATAACTATTTCAAAATTAGATATTTCAAAATAATGCTGTAGTGTAGACGTACCCTAAGTCTATAAGGTGCCACAGGACTTCTCATTGTTTATGCAGATTCAGACTAACACGGCTACCCCTCTGATACTAAAAAGTTACTGCAGACAATCATGTGTGGATCCTGGTATGAACTGACCATTATGGCAACATGGAGACATGTAACCTAAAGGCCATATTCTCATTTGGTGTAAATAGCATTAATGTTAATGGAGTTTACACGAGGTGAAGATCTGACCCCAGGTCTGCAAACAAAGCTTCAAACATCAAATAAAACATGGTGGTAGTAGATGCACTGAATTGTGGAAGTTGGGGCTCTGAATCTTCAAATGAGCCAAATACAAGATCTGCATGTATTGAAATTAATGGTATTTTTGGCTTTGACTGCAAAAAATAATGGATATAGCCCTTCCCTTGACATTTAGTTCTTTCTCTTATTTTCCAGAATTCCTGTTTCAAAACCTTTCTCTTTAAGTTTTTATATATAATGCATGATTTTAAGCAAAATTAAATTCTGATCAGTCATTTCTCTTCTGCAGGTCCCTTCATTTTTCTCTTTTACTAACTATGGCTAACCCCCTCCTTGGCAGTTAATGACACCTTTGTTACAACCTGATCCAATATTCACTGTACACTCATCCGTCTGTAGCAAGTGGACTAGTCACTGGGCTCCATATGCTTTCACACCAATCGTGCGGGGATGAATTTGAGTCACAAAATCCCCTCACGGACCAGGCAGCTGGTCCGTGAGGGGAACTGGATTTTAAACTGGCACCCCTCGTGGACCAGGTCCTGCCTGACACCCCATGCTGCTGCCTCTGAATAGTCAAATAACTGATAAGAATTCATGAGATTAATCAACTATTCAATTAAGCAATATTTAACATCCCTAATGGGAATTCACATTGCCTTTCCAGCTATATATTCAGGTAGTGTACCATACTGTTAACGTAATGAAAATAAATAATATTGATGTACCATAATAATAGATCTTTGCATACTGCTGATCAACCTTCAGGCTAATATCTTTCCTGTGATAGTATAAATATTAAACTTAAATACAAACCCGGACTTTCAGTTCAGTTTCATTTATTGTCTGTGATGGGTTTACTCTTTGTAGAATTTTTGATATGGTCTCTCTGGCAAGGAAATGTGAAAAATATTGCCTTCATAGAGCATAATCTGGGTCAGAATACATTTCAATAGCAGTAACAGTATTTACCATGGTTCACATTCGAAATGGAGCACTTTGTACTCTTCTGTATCTGACTGTGGCACTTGCATAGAATTGACACCATGACTGAAGACCCTGCACACCATTAAAGCTGTGTAGTAGTCTTGCAATAGGTGGAAAGGACCGGCAAAGAAGCAATATGCATGTCCTTCGAAGCCCACTGTACAGTATGAGGCTGAAAACACTTAAATGAAGACAGTGGTTGGGGATTCCTGTGGAGGGAGTATGTAGGGGAAATTCCTAGGAAAGAGAATACAATATGAGGCTGGATTTAAATCCCATAGTTTATCCATGCTTTTGGAAAATTCCTTGGCTTTATATGGAAAGAGATACATTTCCGACGTTAAAGCAAAATTCTCCTCTTCTCCATTCCACACTGCATATGTCTGTTGTAAATTTTGCTGGTATTCTTTATAGAAAAGATGCCTCTAACTTGAGAGGAAAGTTTCATATGATCCACTTAGGAAAGAATTTGTTTTATACTGCGATCTGAAAAATTCTAGCATTATTCAAATAAATGAATATTGTAATGAAGCACTTTGCTGGTAGCACTTCCTTGCCATTTCTGCCAGAGAAAATCTAACTTCAGTCAATGTCATTCCAGGTGCCCATTCTTCCACTTTATTGCTCCACTATTGACAGACTATACCCAACTCAGGTAAGTGTTTTTTATTAAAACATCATCTTAGCTTTTTTTTCTAATAACTTTTACTCCCAGCAGCCTGTTATATTGAATTTACAATCTAAAGCCAGCTAGAAATTTGGATGTTTCTAACTAGTGAACGCATGGTCCTATGCATTAAGAAAAAGGGAAAGAAAGGAACATAATAAAAGGGCAGTTTAACTGTTCTGTTTGGGAAACCCAAATCAGAATCATTCCTCTGAGATTGTCCCATAATTTCTTTGTTACTCATGCTCCAAGACTGAAGAATGCAACTTCATTAGCCCCATACTGCAAGGCATCCTCCACTGATAGTTCCCCTACACAGGGCTGGACTGAGCCATTCCGGCGCCCCGGGCAGACAGGTTAATTGCGCCCCAGTTTGGGAGAGGGCGCATGCGCGGCCCCGCCCCTACGCCAGCGCGTGGGAGAGGGCACGCGGAGCTGGCGGCGGCAGGATGCACGTGCCTGGCCCGGCCCAGCCCGGCTACTGCCGCTGGCGCACAGCCCAGGGCCGCTTGGGGCGGGTCGAGCCTGGCCGTGCACGGCCCCGTAGCCGCGGGGGAAGGGCGCTGCTGGCCGGCACTGCGGGGGTTAACGCGGCCCCCGCCCCGGGCGGCCGCTGCAGGGTGGCCACTGCAGGGTGGCCACTGGGAGCTGCTGCAAACTGCGATCCGGAAGCCAGGCGCGCAGCGCCTGATGGCAGCTATAAGGGGCACTGCGCGCCCCTTACAACTGCCATCAGGTGCCCCCCCATAGGTTGGTGCCCTGGACAGCTGCCCGGCTATCGCATGCCTTAATCCGGCCCTGCCCCTTCAATAACATAAGGCTGTATAACTTTAACATGGCTTTTCCAGTGACTCAGATGGGTTACTGCATTTCCCTCTTACCTCTGTTCCCTGGATCCCCTGAATTCACAATGTTTCCTCCTGTGAATCCAGGTGACCTTTACTGCTTGGCCAGTTGCAGATCTGTTTGTGAATGGTCACCTTAGCTGCAGATTCAAGAGCTACTATCCAGTTTTAGGTGTCCCTAGAAGGAAATGCTAATCAAGAATCAGAAGAAAACTGATAGAGAAATAGCACTGAAAATACAAAATTTGGCAAATAAATTGAGAATTACTGCTGAAAACTTGTAAGTACAAATATATTCTGTGAGGTGAACTCTCTTTTATGAAAACGTTTTACACATCATAAAAGGTAAGAAAAAATAAGCTTTTATTCACCAGGAATCAAAAGTACCTATTGTCTTCAGTGGAAGAGTAGGGAATACAGTGAATGCTGCATTCTTTGTGTTCACCACAGACATATAATAATAATTACTCGTGTCTGTTATATGACAGAACTTCTGAGGTTAAAGTTGAATCTTTTGGATAAATAGCAATGACTTGATTTGTGGCTGTGCTTTATACTATTCTTGATTGTGTGTCTAAAATGCTAATTGTTGGTATGCCTTCCAAAGAAATTCTTTAAGTCAGAACTGGGGGTGGGGTTCTCAGGTCCTGTATCTTTGATTCTCCACATTTGGAGACAATGCTGACTCTACGTGGTTCTATAACAAAATGGGTTTCCTAAAGCTACAGAGAACAATACGAATATAGAAGAAAGTAAGAATGAAAGCACATTAATGCTTAGTATACATGAACTGAACCACAACAATGTTTTGTTCTTCAGCTCTAATAGCATTTTTCCAGTGATAGAATAAAATATTGATGGTTGTAAAAGAAACTGCGCTACAATGTAATATAACTGAAAACAGTTTAAAAGTAAATATAGCCACAGACTTGATTACTTCTTCTTGGCTGTTTTTTTTTCTTGCAAGTGAAATACAATATCAATCTAATTTCTGATGTGTCTTTTATATGGGGACTATCCCATGTATGCAGTTGAGGCTCTAATAAGACTTTTGTATCTCTACATTTTACACTTATAACAAATCTTTCAAATGGTATGTTTTTGATTTTAGAATGGTATATATTTGTTATTTTTACAATTAAATAGTTATATGAAAAACCTAAAATTACAAACCAAACTCTCATGTTAGAACCAAGGGTCTCGCTTCATATATGCCTAAAGAATTTATAAAATTTACATATAGTCCTAAAGAACTTATAAAATGTAAATGGTACTTTTTGTCTCCCAAATAAAGATAAGATATGTCTTATCACAATTATGTATATTTAAGTTAATTATTCTCTCTCAGACACCAGGGTAAAGAAAATAGCATTTTAAAAGTCCACACCAATTTACAAACATGAACAAAATAAGGAAGGACTGATAAAATTCTTTTCAATATAATTCATGTTCAAGAGTCCATATGTATTCATCAATATATGCAATGTCTAATTTGTACAAGTCACTTTATTTCTAGGAAAAAGAAAAGCTATTTGAAATTAGACTGAAAGACAATTACACTAATCTAATTTACCAGTTTACTTGCAAATAAAGATTACCAGCAACGTTTCAAACACATTCAGTGTTCAGATGTTTGAGATTATGAGTTAATATCCTTTCTAAACCATTGTACTGTTTTGCTATGTAGATTTTAGGACATAATTTAATAAAGCAACTGAAGTGACCTCTCTGTCTTAATAAGAGATTTAGATCCTCAGTAACTGAAATGTCCTTGACAAAAGTTCATTATAACTAAGTTGCTCATTTGTAGCCTTAGTTTTCTGTTTTTGAAGATTATAGAAGGCTCTTAACATGGATATTCAGCACTAAGATAGCAAGACACTAAGTTAATTGTAAATCAAGTCAAATTATAGCTGTATACATTATTTAAAACTTGAAAACAATAATTAGTATGTTTTTAGTTACTTAAAACAGTTGGTTAGTGCTGCCCTTTACTGGTTTGTAATGGTATATTACAAATAAAAGATGATGGTTAATTGAAAAACTATTTTCACAGAACTACAAAAGCTCAATTATTATGTATTTCTGTCTAATGTAATTCCATAACCCCTTATATAAATTAAGAAAATCTCTTTACTTAATCCAACCTCTCCACTACTAAATATATTTATCATATTTATCGGGTAAAATTGTTTTAAAGAATGGCTTCCACTGACTCGTCTCATTTTCATATCCTACCTTACTTCATTGTAACTGACTGTTGAGTGAATTAAATTGTTTTTCTTTCATGAAAGAAACTCATCACCAATAGAACAAAGAAAACATTCCCAAAGTATTTTTAAAATTTTATGTTAAAAGTATAATCTTATTAAAATAAAAATCTGTTACTTATCAAGTTAAGTCCATGTCCCGTACATATGTAAATATATAACATTACTGTACATAACACAAGTTATTGAAGAATTCTTAAAAAGAAATAGAAAATGAAAACTTTATTGTATTCCAGTATTATGGAGCTTGGGTTTGGCATTTAAATACTGGTATGATTGGGTTTTTTATTAGTTAGCTATCAGTATCATTAAGTAAATTTAGGACATTTTAACTGAAAAGTGCTATTTAGAATAAGGATAGATGTACATTCCATTTACACTCAAGAGGCACCAGGTGACAAAGAGAACTGTTGATTTACTATTATTTATGTTTATTACGGTAGCACTTAGATGCTTCATCTTAAATCAGAGACACATTGTAGTAACAAGGCAGTTACTAAAGAACTTGCAGTTATAGCAGGTTGAAAAACAATTTCACAAAATATTTCATAAGATTAAAGTTGTTTCTTTTGTGGGGTTCAGAATTGATCCATTTTCTAGTTTTTGCAGAAAAAATCACAGTATTTTTAGTGAAATATATATCAAAATGTTATTGAATTATTATTAAAATAATTATTGAACACTTGTTTAGAAAAAACATATTTTCTTTCTAAAATAGGCTTTTTCACTAAATGAAATGTTTAAATAATATTTAAAATATTTGTGTAATATTGATAAAATGTTAAATGAAAAGTCCATGGAAATATATAACAAAACACAATTTCCCTAAAGGTGACTATTTTTCATGAAAATTTTGTTTTTTAAAGGCCATTTTAAAAATGCCTTATATGTGGTAAAATTTGGATCATCTCTATGTACATGAGGTCCCATTCCTGTACTTCACTCCACTTGGACGGATTTTGAGCTCTCTTGGAACACGAATGATTTCAATGAAGCTCCACACAGATACAGGTGTCTGATAGCATGGATCTCCAATCCAATTATAGAGGTATATATTACAATAATTAGTACTGTTATTGTATAGTCTGATCTTTCCTGGTTTTGTTGGGGAACTGTATGGGGTTCTCAGAGCATTTGTTAGTGCTTATATCTTAATTGAAAGTGATAAGAAAGGTGAATCTTTAACAAAGACATCCTTTATCCAAAACATTCATTTTACTTAAATAGCTAGTTAATTAGATAGTACAGACTATACTAATCATTGTAACATATACCTCTATAGTTGTACTGGAACTCCATGCTATCAGACACCTGCACCTGTGTGGAGCCTCACTGAAGTTAATGAGGCTCCAAGAGAGTTCAAAATCTGCCCAAATGGAGTGTAGTACAGGACTGGGACTTCACATTGTACACAGAGTTACTATGAACTAGAGTTCAGTTAAATAGATAATAATTAAAACTAGGTTTTGCTTCATTTTTAACAGTCTAAAAATCCCTTCCTCTTTATAGGAGACATGAAACCTGAAGTACTGAATGTCACTATTTCACTAGTCTCAGAGTGTTAGTATGTAACTTTAAAAAAATGAGTAGTTTACTTTTTCACTGGTTTTCCTGTAGTTATAGGCTTGGTCTACCCTAGAAAGATGATCTATTGGTAACAACAGATTTCAGTGGTGAGTGCAGCTGAAACGGGTCTAAACACACTTTCGCTGCAGAAGTAGACAGAAATAAACTACAATCAGTTCTGTTTCAGAAACTGTGGTTAAACCATGGTCCAGCCATGTTTGGGAAGCAAAAGGTACATCTCAGATACTAGGGCAAACATCTGGCCAAATGTCTAAACATGGTCCAAAGCACAGAAGTGCTACAGTTTCTCGCAACAAAATTGTTGTAAGATTTTTTTTTTTTGGAAGGGAGAACAACATATTTTCTCCTAAACTTGTTCTCAGAAATGGCTGAACCAGTTTTTCTAAAAACAAAACAAAACAAAAATGCTGAAAGGCAAGTGCTTCTATCAGAATAGCTAATGTAGTTTGGGGAAGTGATGTTACTGTGCCAACAGAAAAATGCCTTCTGTAGACTTAAGCTGGCCTGGGGACTGGATCCAGCCTGCCTAATACTTTGATCCGGCCTGTGGACTGCATCCGGCCACTTTCTATTTATATCCTGCTGCCTATGCCACTGAATTTCCAGGTGGTGGCTCAGGCAGCAGCATCCTATTTAAATGGCTCATGGTTGCAGTGCTATCCTGGCAGGGGCCAGAGCCATGAGCCTTTTAAATAGTTGCTGCCCAACAATGCAGTAGTGGCATGGCTGGGAGCCGGGAGCCTTTTGCTATGTTTTTACTTCAAATCCTCTGGCCCCAGACAACTCTGGGGGGAGGCTAGTCCTTAGCCCTGCCCCTTCCTCCCTGGGCACCACTCCTCTGGGGGTGGAGCCAGCCCATGACCACATACCAAAATTAATGAAGTGGCCACCCTGTGAAAATTATTGTCCGCCCCTGCCATAGATTGTTTCTGTTCCATTGTGCATATGCATGTTGGAATGGAGTTAAATCATTGGCTTTAACAGGTCTTTTTCCCTTTTATTCTTTTGTTGTCTTTCATGTTAGGGTTAAAAATGTGTTATGGGTGTATAATTATACAAAGAATTGCTAACGTAGAGCAAAAATAGTATTGAAATGTAGACTCAGAGCAAAGATTGAAGTTTTACCAACTAAGAAATTCTTTCATTTTCAAAATAATAAGGTATACTGTGGTTTGGCACAAGCCCCATATGTGAGGCATCACAGAATTGCATTTACTTAGCAGCAGACTGGGAGGCAGATTGTGTGAAATTCCAAAGCAGGGGAGGGAAAGCCCTACACGTAGCATCCCTGGTAGAGCTGGGCTGGTACATGGGAAGGATGGATCTCCAACCTGTTCACTCCTTAAACTTGTCCAGGAGGTGAATTGTGGCTCTGTGGAGTCTGTTTTTTTCCCACCCAGCAGGTAGTTGGTCCTGCAGACAAAGGATTGTTCTATATCCCTTTACTACTCTATGCAGATGCACAGTATGGGCTATAATCCCTAGATTTATTTTAGTTACAACTACAAATATTGAGTTCCGAGCAGGATCTTTTAAAAAAAAAAGATGCTTGATTGTAATTTTTTAAAAGACAAATTGAAGGGTGAATTCACTCTTTTAGAAGGAAAACATGGAATGCAATATCTTTTGAGAAACCTTCTTCTTAGTATATGCACAACATGCATCAGATGGCACATGACCAGGATTCATCACCGAATTTGGTCTGCTGGTTGGATCATTAGCTTTCCCAGCTTCAGTCAGGTACTGATGTGGAGTGTGATGTGAATGCTGATCCATACCCCCTGTTGAAAGTGGCATTTCTGTACTATACATGACTTATGCTGGTAGCATGTATTCTATTTTCTTTCAGGGGAGAAGGGAGTTGAGACAGCAAATCACAATAGACAGAAAATAGAATACATTTTTCCACTTTGTTTAAGTCATGTATAGTACAGAAATGCCACTTGAGGAGTCACATGTATATTTGGGATTTGTTTATGTATGTATATTTGGGATTTGATTTTACAATTATAGGCACGTGGCAATTTATTAATTGTTGCACTACTTACAGAAAATGTTGACATTCACTGAAAAACAATCTGCTGAAGTAAAATTTGAAAAATTGTCAAGACTTTCTACATAGTGTCTTGTGTTATGATATTGGACACTGCAGGGTTCCACTATTTATTATTAGAATAAGAAACTTCCATTAATATTCTGGGAGTAGAAATCAAATCTTTATAAGTATCTTTGTATCAACAATTTGAGACATAACAATAACCCTTTGTACACTGAGGGTATTTTTGCACTACAGAGGTTTTTCGGAAAAATGGCAGTTTTTAAAAAAAAACTTCAATTACATCCACACTGCAATTGCGTTCTTCTGAAAAAAAAATTGAAAGTATAGAGGGGTTTTTCTGACATTAGTAATCCTCATTCTATGAGGAAGAAGCCTTTTTCCGAAAGAGCTCTTTCCGAAAAAGGCATGTGTGGACGAGGAAGAGGGCATTCTTTCGAAAGAAGAGGAAAGAGGAAAAAGCACAGGTGCCCTGGTGGCCACTCTGTCCAAAGTAATCACAGCTGAATCGAGATAGCGTCCATTCAGTGTGGAGACTCTCTTTTGAAAAAGCAGATCGCTTTTTCGATGTGCTTTTGCAGTGTGGACACTCCTCTTTCGGAAGAAGTTTTTTTGGAAGATCTCTTCCGGAAAAGCTTCTTCCGAAAGAAGCCTGCAGTCTAGAAATAGCCTGAGATTGATTTCTCTATTTCTCTAAAATTTAATTTATGGAATTTCTTGGGCCATATTCTCCAGTGAACTTCATGAGAATAAAAATAATTACTTCCAGTAAGTCCGAAATGGTTCATTTTCTATCCAGACTCCAGAAATGAATAAGAATGTTCCACGCTGTTCCAATGAGAAACAATGGGACAGGAATGAAAAATAAGGTTTATTACCAAAAACAAAATCCCCCAAATCCTTAAAAACGAGTAGTTCTGTAGCACTTTAGAAACTAACAGATATATGTATATTATCATGAGGTTTCATGGGCACAACCCACTTCCTCGGCAGCAGTCTGATTGGGAGCTGTCGAGGAAGTGGGTTGTGCCCATGAAAGTTCATGATACTATATATGTTAGTCTCGGTGCTACAGGACCACTGGTTTTTGAAGGGTTTTTTTTAAGTTACATATTAACATGACTAACCCTCAAAGTTTTATTACAGTCTTTCCTGGGATATGAACATACTCAGTGTAGAGAGCTCAGACCAACATGTCCAGCACATAGAAACTCTCAGCCCCTGAAACAAGATTGGGAAAGATCTCCTTATCCTCCCAAGGGGAAAAGTCATTATCAAGGTGCATGAAAAAACAGGCAGGAATAAAATGTCAGACCAACATTCCCCTTTATGCATTGTGCATCAGTGCAATAACATTGTCCCAGCTGGCCAGATAGATTAAGCTATGCATTGGATAGAAGGCTTCGAATAGCACTTTGTGCATTTTCCACTAAATTTCCCAGCATTGTTAACATTAAGGATGTTAAGAAGCGGGTAACTGGCTAATCGTGTAGTCGATACAATTTGTATTGACTACACGATTAGTCGATAAGGGAAGGCACTGTGTCCCAGCTTGCGCTGGGTCCAGGAGTTACCCCCACTGTGGCTCTGCAGTTTAAATGTAGTAGGAGCTGGACGTGCAGGCAGCCCAGCTCCTACTACATTTAAACTTCAGAGCTGCAGCGGGGATAGCTCCACTCCAGGAACGCTGCAGCTCTGCCTTCCCTGCGCCCCCTCCACCCTCATACACACACACCATGGAGACGGTGCTGGGGAGAACCAGCTTTTAAGCTGGCTCCCCCCAGCACTGGCTCCTGCTCCCCCCACTTGCTGCCTAGGCTTATCGGGTAGTTGACTACTTGACTATTTGCTTACATCCCTAGTTAACAGTGGTCAGCTCTGGCAGTGGTAGCAAAGATGGGAGCCCTATTCAACCAAAGGCACTTGTGGCCTCCAGCATTTATCATTCTGTCATTTATCCTTTCTCAGAGAAAACTTTTTACAAAGCTTACCTGTGTGATGGAGATTTCCACAGGCATCAGACTGAAGGCAGATTGTGTATAACTTTCTGTCTGCTGCCCCAGAGGTGGCAGTGGGGGTGGTAGATGTCTATTTGAGTGTTGTCTGTTCTGCTCTTTCACAGAATAGGTTTATGCCTTTCTTACTGAACACAGTAACCTCTTGATTTTCCTCACGTACCTCCAGTGCAATTTTTCAAACATCCCTCTTTCATTAGGAGCTAAAAGTGAAGCAGCTGGAGGCATTAAAGGTACAAGCCCAGATCAACATTCAAATCATCACTGATCGATTGACTGTATTGGATGTTAAACTACTATGGGCAAAACAATGAGAAAGCAAACAAGCCAGCTCTGTCCTTGGAGAAATCTGCTGCTCTATGGAGATTTGCACGTCTTGCCCCAACTATGGGTGGGTGGTGATGGAGGGGGAGTGGATTACCCTCCCTCCTCCTTCTTTCTTGCACACGTTTTGCCAGCTACTTCATTCAAAAACATCTATTTCAACTGCCAGTTGGAGAATTGTTAGTGTGTGTTCAATGCATTGGAATAGCGTGTGCTGCCTTGCACTAGGAAGGACTAGAAAGCTGCACTGCACAAAGGACTGGAGATTCTGAGCTATTCTTTCAAGAAAGGGCTTGCCCCTACAAGTTGCTCACACCTTCTCTAAAATGATGAGTGCTCTTTGTTCTTATTGACTTGGATGCCTGGGCGGCTGGTATTCTAGGTGGGGAAGGCATTGCCTTTGCAAACTGTTAGCCTAGCCCTGCCCACACTCCGTCCCCAGAATGCCTACTGTAGGCATACTGGCACGGAGCATTGTTGCCCCCCTCCCTGTGCTCTGGGGCCAGGGAGTCTAGGACTGTGCCCCCTCTGACCTCCCCGAGCTCTGGAGCCAGGGAAGCTGGGGACGTGTGCGCTCCACCCTCCCCCTGCTCTGGGTTGGTGAGGCTGGGGACACGCGCCTGCCTTTCTCATGCTGGGAGTGGGGGAGAGGTGTAAGGCCTTGGTAGAAGGAGCGGAGCTGGGGGTGAGGCTGGGGGCTTGTCTTTCTCCAGCTCTACCTTCACCGACCACCCATGCTTGGATGTTGAGGTTGTGTAGCGTGTGGGAAGCAGGGGATCAAGCCCAAAATGCATGCAGCAGTTATTACTGTGCAGTGGACCAAAGAGCATCAGCCTTCCCCTGCGATGGAGGACAGCACCCAGGATACTGGCACCCTGGCACACCATGTCTGTTTCTTTTATGGAGCTTTGGGCTTCAAATGCTGATAGATTTAAATGCTATTTTTCAGACAATAAAATTCCCGGTGTCCCTATATACATATAGGCATGGTATGTCTCTCTGCCGCACCCCACTGGGAGAATCGTATGTGACTGGGGATAAGGAATACACAAATACAATATCTTTAACAGTTTCTTAGAGAGAAAGACACAGGATAGCTCAGGTAACGGGAAATTCATAATGGCTCATGGGATGACATTTAGAGACGTGCAGCAGCCACATCGCAATCTGAAATCATGCAAAATTTGATTAGGGTTTTCTTACAAATTCCAAACTCAGCCTTGTTTCACTGAACGGTTTGCAAACAGGCATTGTGCTTCTTCAATAGAGGACTGTGTTAATGGAGTTAGGGCAATGCAGTGGATATTCTACTAGAACTGACAAAGTAGGTCAGGCCAGTGGTCCAATTAGTTCAGTACAGTAGAACCTAATAATTATGAACACCTAGGCAAAATGAAGGTTGTAACTTTGAAATGTTTGTAACTCTGAACAAAATGTTATAGTTGTTTCAAAAGTTTACAACTGACCATAAGCTTAATACAGCTTAGTAACTACTATGCAGAAGAAAAATGCTGCTTTCCGTTAATATTTAGTAGTACTTACAGTTCCAAATGAGGTGTGCGGTTGACTGGTCAGTTTGTATCTCTGATGTTTGGAAATTTGAGGTTCTACCGTTTCCTGTCTCTGACAGTGACCAGTATCAAAGGCTTTAAAGCAAGATGTAAGAAACCCTACCATAGGCAATTAGATAACCTATCCCCCATAATTAAGAGATTGGTTTAAGCCCTAAAATTTGCACATTTGTATACCTTCAAAGATTTGAGTCCCCCCCCATATTTGTGGTTAGAATTCTTGATATTTTATCTGTATATAAATGTCTCACTGCTTTTGAATCCTTCTAAACTCTGGTGTTGATATGGCAATGAGTTCCACGGGCTCCGTAAGTATGGTCCTTCTGCTAGGCACTAACAATGGAGCTGTTTGATTTTGTTTCACTGGGATTTATGCAAATATTCTTTTTGACTGTGGGGCTTCAGTCACATTTAGTTTGAGCTTCTGGTGGTCACAAATATCAAAACTCGGCGAGGGAGGGAAAAAGTCCAAACAATTAGATTTCACCTGCTATCCTATGACAACCACAACTTGCATGTGGTTTTGACAAAGAACTACACTTGATGCAGTGTCAGGTTTGCCCTCAATCAATGTTTTAAATAAGGAAAAATTCAATCATTGTAGCTTGCAGTGGGGGGCTCTTCCTGATTCCCTCACAAAAAGTCTTGAAGCCCTGCTAGGTCCTTGCCCAAATAGAGAACATGCTCCTGTTATGCCTGTAAAAGTCCAGTTCTTGAGACTTCCACATACCACAGAGCTCAGATCTGGCCCTTTGATTCAGCCACATTCAGTTGCCAGATACCTGGAGGAGGGATGGTCATGGGTTGGCACTAATACACTAGGGGTACTGATACAGTGGGATCTGGATTATTCTTATAAATTAGTAAAAGTTGCATATTACCTAAATTTAGATGGTAAAACTGGAGAGTAAAAGGCTATGGATGCCAGGATATTTTGTGGTCCCTCAGTTTCTTGTTTTATGACCAGATTTCTCCAGGATTCAGATCTGAACCCAGTGGTGTGGTATGGTTGTACTGGAGAGCTTCAGGGTCTGTGTTTTAAGGTGCACCTAATAACAGCTAAACATGTTCTCTGTTAAGGCATGGAACTTAGGTAGATGAGTCTAAAAAGATAGGATCCACCTGATAGAGCTAGGATTTGGCAGTACAACTGAGATGGTACCTATGGGTCTGGGGTCTCTGGTGCAAGCAGAAGGCTGGGCTAAAAATTGGCAAGATCCCCACATGTAGGCTGACTCTTCAAGTCCACTTCTGATTCAAAGCTGAGGCATTATTCTCGTTGAAGCCCGAGATTTTAAATGCTCACCCCTCGGGACCAAAAAGAGGACGCAATGGGAAGAGGGAGGGGGTGTGGCAGGGGATATTATCGGTGTCATCAGGGACTTGTGCAAATGGCAGGCGCGGAGATGCGGGCGAGAGATAGGAGGAGATCGAAGCGGCGTTAGGACCGCTCGGCGCGCTCAGGTCTGGAGGTGGTATAAGGTTTGCAATCCCTCTACTTGCTGGCAGTTGCAGGAGAAGATTGCTTTTAAGTGAAGCGTCCCTGCCACCTCGCCCAGCTTCCATCCCCCTGCCGCGCGTCCTGCCCTCAAGTTTGAGCGCGCCGTGTTCGAGGCCGGGGCCGCGCGAGCGCTGCGGAGGGCGCCCGGGAGGATTCCAGCCCCGAAGAGCCGCGGGCATGGATCGCGCAGCCCAGGGACTGGCCATGTGTCTCTCCGCCCCGCCGCCCGCTTTCCGCGCACTGACCCTTCTCCTCACTTGAGCCGAGGAATGCGCGCAGCTCGCTCCGGCGAACCCGGCAGGAGAGTCTCCTCGGCGCCAGCGGTCCTGATTCCGGCCCGCTTCGAGCACCTGGCAGCTCCTCGCCTAAGGTGAAATGCAAGCGGGGGCCAGCCCGGAGCGCAGCCTTTGCAGCGCAGGCCGCCGCGGAGCGCCCGGGAACGTCCCGCCGCTTCCCCGAGCCCCGGGAAAAGTTTAACGCCAAGAAGCGGCCAGGGCAGGCGGGCGAGCCGACGGACCAGCGCGTGGGAGAGGCGGTGCAGAGGGGCTGGCAGGGCACCCTGAGCGGCTGCTGCGGGCGTGTTCCCGGGGAGCCTGGCTCCCCTTCTGTGAGCTGCCGCTCGCCGAGCTTTGCTGTGGAGCCCGAGGAGTTCCTCCCCCTCCGCCCCGGGCCAGCTCCGCGGGGCAGCTGCGGCTGCAGGGGAGTCGGCAGTTCCCAGGCAGGGAATTCTCCCGCCGGCGGCTCTTCCACTCTTCGGCGTTGCCAGCAACTTTTGGGTGGGGGGCGTGCGGCACCCCTGCCGGGCTCCCCGCGGCGGGGTGAGAGCGGGCACAGCGGGCGGAGCCGCCTCCTACCCCTGCGCCGCTGGCTCCCATGCTCCCGCTGCCGGAGGGGGATGAGGCTGGCCGGGTCCCAGGCAGCGCGGTGCCCGCCCTAGCGAGAGGGATTGCTCCACATGGTGAGTACAGCGCCGTGGCCCCTGCTCGCTCGCGAACCGCTGCCGCCGGCCCCCGCCGCGGGTGGGCGAGGGGCAAGAGTCGGGGCTGGGCCAGCTGGACTTTGCTTTGAAAAACTTGGCTGCGGCGCGGTGGCCGCACGCGCTGGGTCTGGGGAGCCCGCGCGCTGCGCCAGGGCAGGGTGGCCGGGCCGCGGGGCTGGGAGCGGGGTACAGTGGAGGGGGGCAGGGTGTTTGCGCACAGTGACAATTGCGCCTCGGTGCGCGGCGAGTGTCAATGCAGTTGCCTCTCTCCCCAGCGGCGCGGAGCAGGTGGAGCTACTGCCGCCCCACGTAACCAATTGCGAGGTGTAGCAGGAGGGCGGGGGCGGAATTTCGATAAAAATAGAAACTGCGCCCTCTGCTGTTGCTGTGGTCGCCACGCCGGGGAGCAAGTGGCTGTGGCTGGTTTCTAGTGCGATGCCCCTGTGCTGTGCAAAAGGCAGGGAAATGACTAGCGCGTATTTCAAAGGCGCTTTCGGGAAAAGAACCGGCGATAGACGATCGCTCTGTTGGCGAGTCCCGAATGCGCACCTATAGGCGGCACAGCCCTGCTCCTGCTCCTACAAGTCGCTGATCTGTTTCTTATACATGCCATCGAAACTCCTCCGTGGATTGTTTTTTTTTTTTCCCAAACGGGCTACCTTCCTATCTCAAACAGCGAATTACATTTTGGTTCACTGTCGTCAACTTCCCGCCATGGATATCAGCTGTGCAGTACAAAAAAGATGGAGGGCATTAACTTCAAAGGGGGAGGTAAAAAACTGACACTGGTCAGGATTGCACAGACTTGTGAAAATGATTGGCTATTACTTCAGACTTTAATTTTTTTTTTTAAGTATCAACTAAGAGCTAACAAACTGGCAAAGGAGGGGATGAAAGACTGTTTTTGAAGTGAATTCAGAAGGATTCTGCCAAAAGGGGGTTATTCGCATCAAGCAGTTTGCAGTCCATGAATAAAGATTTTGCTGCAGAAAAAGATATCAGAAATCCAATAAAAATAAGGGTGAAATTGATGGCGTGTAGAATAACCCTAATCCCTGTGGAGCTGGCAGTTCATTTATTCAACCAGGAATAATTCCCTTCTTCATATAAGAAATTGCAAACAGTTTACATAATCATTCAAAAATGAACAATAACTAATCAAAACCAAACATTTTACTACATGCTAAATAGGTAAAGCCAATACAATGAATGGCTCTGCATTCTCGCCTAAAGTTTGTGTTTATAGTGGTTGGCCTTTAATGAATACATTTACAATAGTGTTCACTAGGCTTTTCAGTATTACCTATTTTGTGCACTAAGATTCAGATATGAAAAGAGAACGTGAATGAAATAAGTGGTAGTGATTCTTTTAAAAGGAAGCAATTTACAGTTTTGCCTCAAGCATAATGCAGCCCAAAGGTTAGAAACAGTGGCCTAGGTAAGACTTCATTTTTTTTATATATATCTACATGGAAAAAATCAAAGGTGACTGTTGGTGCTTTAACCGATGTTTGCCAGACATTTTTCACCAGTTAATGGCAGTAGCCTGATCTCTCGATTTTCCTTATCAGCCCTCCACCATTGTGACATTGATAAGGATTGGATCCAACTTTCTGGTTAGAAATACATAATTTGGCAATAGCACAACTCCAAATCAGGATCCTCTGGTTGGTTGGTTTGGTGTGTGTGGTTTTGTTTTTGGTTTTGGTTTTTTTTGCAAATCCTTAACATAATTTTAACGGCTTTGGAAAGTTATATTGAGTACACACCACAATCTGAAGACTTTACTATCATTACGCAATAGACGATCTATGAGTAGTTTTTTGACAAGAGCCTGTGTTACTTTTTCTGGAAACAGTTTTGATATCTTAAGTGCATAACACTTGCAAAACAATGTAATTATTGCTACAGAGTTGACTTAACCAATAAGAGATTTACAAAGATTTCACGAGAAGAACTTAATGCAGTTAAAAACTAAGCCTTTTAAATGAAAGTTTCTGAAGTATTTTCATTCCATGCTGAATGTTGTTGATGCACTGTACATGGTAATGTTCATGTGCTGTGTTACAAGACAAAGAAAGCTTTAGGGCACCCAACAATTTTTGTAGGCTATTTCAGAATCTTTAGTGTTTTTTGTAGAACTTCATATTCTATTATTACTCCTTTTTGCTAAAAAAGAGAAGAGAAATTAGATGAAAATGGAATTTGAAGTTCTTCTGAAAAATTCTTAGGGTATTTCTGAATCAGTATTTATACTATAGATACAGCTTACCTAAGTTAAGAAATTATATAATTAAACGCATGAACATGTTTAATTTGTATAGATGAATAACTGCATATATTAAAACACAATCCACCAGTTTTCACAAATCACAGTATGTCAATATATCACCGTATGTCCAGTTCCATAAGTGATAAGTGAAAATATATATCAATTGTATCTTGTAGTGTATATACACCATATTTTATTCATCTAGAACAAATAATTTAGAAATTGTAACCAAAGCAGACAAAAATCACCTTTACTTGTATTTTATAGGAAACATTAATGTACTCTGTAGATGCAAAACTACAATAGATTTCACTTTAAAGTATTTCATATGTTCCTACCTTTATGAAGAACAATTGTCTGAGTTATTTGCTGGTATAAGAAATGCTTAGATGCATAAGATACTAGAATGTGTTATCAGATAACTCTGATTTTTCACCTTTCTTTCTAATTCATGTGCTGCAAAAATGTGCATTTTTATCAAATTCGTGGTCTGACTCTGAATGAACCACTATGAAATCCATTTTGCCGTTTTATGAAATCCATTGCTTAACTGAGTATTTGGAAACAAATCTATAATGTAAGTGCAGCAACTTCTCACCAAGAGACTTCTGCAACAGGGTGAATGCTAAGCTGCTAGGTGACAATTTTCATAATGAGAAAAATATCATAGTGTGTGTGGGAGGAGGAAAATATTCACAGTGGCCAAAACAGTTACAAGAAGCTGTGTTTACTAGCATATACTAATAAGAATTGACAGCTTCTTTTGCCATAATTAATTACTGCTGGAATATACTTTTTGGCTGGAATTGGGTGCAGAGCGGGGAAATTGATCAGTCTATATAATTAAAATGCTGTGTAAGGTTGGACTGACTCAACTGAAAACAAATTCATGTGTGCAAGACCACTTCTACGGAGAATTTTAGTCTTGATCTACTGATGCCCTACATGTAGTATTGCTGATACAGAGGCATATATACATTTATTATATGGTCACCACTCTACACACAAATTAATATTTTGGAAGAAAGTTGAGACAACAAGGACTTAAGTATTGTTGCTTCACAGTTGCCCAGGGTATGCCTGCTGTTTTTTCAGGTTGCAGGAGTTAAGGCACATTTGGAAATACAAGGACCTAAATGTTCTACACTTAAGTTCCTTATTGCCAAGAAAGATTAGCTTTAATATACCATGTGCTATAGTTTTAATAAATACAGCTAGCATAATCAGTTTTTCCAGTAGTTTGCAGTTGCTTTTCCTTCAATCGGTGAAGATGTCAGTCTCAGTATGCCAGACCTTATGGATTGTTTCAGTTTAACACAGCAGAATGCATGGTCAGTAGCTGATGAGAGAACTACAGAGTACAGAGGATTTGGGTACAAGAAATGTGTCAGTTATAATGTTTGGTGCATTTTACTCCATAGGGCAAAATGTAAGTGTATTCATTAAAACAAATCTTTATATTACCCACAGTTTGCTGTACCGCTTAGAGCTACAAATGGTATTGTTTTCAAGTTAGAAAATGTAATTTTTAATTAATTTTTTGCAAGGCAATTTAAAAAAAAAAAGCTATCTCTGGGAATAGACAACCGGGAACTAGAAGCCACATAATGAATGATACTACAGGCATAAATATAATAAAGACAAATTATGTAGCTCTGTTATAAAAGCCTCAGTGACCCATAGCATATGATATTTAATGTGCTTTGGTCAATATCTTTCTCTATGTCAATGGGAGCTCATTAAAAGAAGATACTGCAGAGTAACTGAACCATGCCATATTAGTTCTTGCCAAGCCTGACATTTTTAATACATTAATAATATATCTGTAATATAATGGAAGACTATTAATCACAACTGGTTTTGTGCCAGAAACTTAAGCTATAATTGGCTGCTTCTTGTCAGGAATGTCTGTCACTCAATCCTATATCTTCCCAATACTCAAATATCTTGCACTCCTCTGCACTTTTTCCTTGTCAGTGCACTAAATTTGATCAATGTTATAGTCTATAATTCTGTGTAATGACTATCATTATGATGCTGACTTTTTTTTTTTTTTTTTTTAATGAGAATTGGTTATATGGTGAGTGTTGTAGCACAGTGGGTGTAGAGATAGCGGCTAGCTTCACATTTATTTTCAATAGCTATATTTTCAGTTCTGGTTAATATATCTGTTTTCATCTATACCTAGTCCCACTTATTTGTAGACTGGAAGTGACAGCAGGTTGAAGAGGAAAAGAAAAACTAGCAAAGAAAATATTAAGAAAAGAGTTATATTTCTAATTAAATGAAAAAGGCTAAATTATAGGTTGTTCAAACATAGTAACTTGTTATTTCTGTACAGAAACATAACATTCACTTACTAGTTATACCAGCTTTGCCCAAGCACTAAATTAGTTTTTCTCATCCTTCTTCAATCCTTGAATATGTACTGATTTGTCATGATCATTTAAGACACTTTGTGAGTTTTTATTTAGAAATTAAGAACGTCTTTTTCAGGTCAATTCCTTACTTTATAGATGTTGACCTTTGCATTTGAATTATTGTTTTCCCCTCCTAAATAGTTAAATAGACTGGAAAAAGTGGATAGAAACAGTGTAATTTTAATGTTCTTAAAAAGGTGTTTATATTAATTAATTCAAAAATAACAAGTTAAATATTTCCAATGAAAAGAGGAAGAATGGAAGATGCTTTAAAGAGACTTGGAACTTGATTATTTGATTCAAAATGTGTTTAATTTTGGGAAAGTGCCTGAATTTTCTGGGTTTTGTAGCAAATTCAGATTTGAAATTTAGAAATATTTAGACAAATTGCTAATTATAGCTACATGAAAATTCAGCTATACAACACACTTTCTAATAGAATATATACCAATTTCCAGCTGTAGGACAACATTTTATGAGATGAATATAATAGAAAATTGCAATTGTGTCCATAAGGCAATTATTGTAAATTACTTTGCTATGGAAACACACTTCAGCCATCTGTTGGCATTTCATAAGGGTGTGTGGCTTATTTCAGTTTAAGATGGTGCATTATTTAAATATACTGAACACGTTTGTGAAATTGCTTTAAAGACAACTTTTGCCCTTTCTTGAAAATGTGTTTTATAAAACAAGACATATATGAAAAAATAACTCCATTATATTTTTATAGCATAGGAAGATTCATCATAATAACTAGAGTGTTAGACTACAGAGGAATTAATTGAGCTATGCAGTATTATGATTTATAGTTTTCTGTAAATATAAAATTTAAGAGGTTGTTTAGATTGTAAAGAGTATAGTTGAATGCACCCTTCTTTTCCCCATAGAAGTCAGTAGCTAAAATGTAAAATTTCAGTTAGAATAGGATTGACTGCAAAATGACTTCTTAATTTGTCCTAGTATTTTACATTTTACCCTCAAAAGAGTTCTGTATATTATTGTGTGTCTGTTACAGAAATAAACAAGTGGTAGACTAGAAATGTAAAAATAATTAAGAAATCATGGGACTTATGTTAAAAGGGAAATTGTTGATATAATAAGCTAGATGAGCCAGTTGTTAACTTCATCATTAAATGCAATTTAAAAAAGGAGCAAAGCTTTTCCAATATTAATGAAAAAATCCAAACAGACTCATATGTGTTCATAATAACTCTCTTATTAAGCTAACAAAAGCATAGAAGGCATTTTGAGCTTTTTGAGGTCCTCATGCCCAGAGTAAAAATGCACACAAGTAGTTGTCATCTCTTTGTCAGTATAATAAAAGATCCACTCTGCTGTTCTCCTTAGTGGTTTATGTTTCCCCCGCCTCATTGGTTATAAAATATGAGAAATGTTTAAGTTCTATAGTTTGCCTTTGAGGTTTTGCCAAGATGGAAATGTCATTTTTGAAGCAAAAACCTGTAGCTCACCTGAAATGCTATAAATCTGTCTTTGTTAGAGAAGAGTTAAATCCTTCATGTCAAAATACTTTTCACTATGAATGATTTTGGTAGTTTGTTCGTTCTAGCAAACCACCCACAGTAAAGGTTATCTATATTACACCAATTTGCTTTATATTGCATCAGCCCTCCAAAATGTCAACATATCACATATTTTATAATGCATTGATTCTTGGACAATAACTCTCATTCTTATTGTTTCTAAAAGGGTGTTGGTGCCAGAAGAAAAGAATGATTGATGGGAAACAGACACCAGGCTGTAGACACTCATCCTTTTGCTTCAGATACTGATTTCTCAGTACGTCTGGATATCCCTCGTGAGCTGTGAACACAGAGGATCACCTGGGGTTATCAACGGTACAAGTGAAGTTCCAGAACTCTGCTAAATTATCTGCTCTCGGACATCTTTTACAAAAAGCTCTGATAGACACATAAGACAAAGGACAAGCTTCAGATTTATGTGAAAAGCTGTTGTTTGAATATGTTATGCTTCCACCAAAGTCTTCAACTTAGTAAAGCAAGTACCATATTCTAATGCTTCACATTCAGTTGTGGAACCTGTTTTACAAGATACATATCTAAATATAAGTGTACATATATTTATAATCTATAGACTGTCCTTACATCAATACTGGTTATACTTATCAAGGCAGTTTCCAAGGATTTAGAGATGTATTTGTCAAGATTCCTGTCACTTCATGCCCTCTGGGTTACTGTATCCTCAGTGATGCAGCACTATCCATCAGTATGGGGACATTATGACGTATGTAAGACTCAGATTTACACGGAAGAAGGCAAAGTTTGGGATTACATGGCTTGTCAGCCAGAAGCCAAAGACATGATCAAATATGTGAAAGTGACCCTGGATCCCCCTGATATAACTTGTGGAGATCCCCCCGAGTCCTTCTGTGCAATGGTAAGGCAAACTTTTCAATGTTTTTTTTGCTATATAATTTCCAGGGTATATTTCTGTAAAAGGCAGATGCAGAGTGGAAATCCCCAATTAATTTAAGATTCAGGCAGAATTACATAATAGTATGAACTTCGTAAGTATGAAAGGCTTCCGAGAAACCAAGTACAGTAATAAGGAATAAGCTATCTTCACATTAGGCTATAGGATAAGTGGGTTCATTTAGTTAGACCCCAGTACTGTTTCACTTGAAATGAATGGCAGTGTGTGCAATGGACTTACATGAAAGAGGCTTCAAGCAGTAACCTTTCACTTGGATGTATTTGTCTGGATTATTTGTGAAAAAGAGTTTGGTGGCTTGTTTTCAATGTGTTCACACTATCAAACCACTATAATGTGGTGTAATGTGTAGGCTTCTATTGGGCAGAGTCTCCTATTCGAATATTGCAGGTTTAAGAGGGGAATGCATTGGCAGCATTTTCAGGGAAGTAGGCACAGTGCTAAGCATTGCTACTTAATGCTTTGCTGTTGTGAGTCATAAATGATCACAGCTGTGTTTATAAACAGCTTTAAAAGACACACCATTAGCTAGGGTCTGATTTTTTTCAGAGGTGTGGAGTACCTGCATGTGCCTGTGACTTTAATTAGATTTGTCGGTGACCAGCACTTATAAAAATCATGCCCAGTGGTCTTAAGTCAGGCTTTTTTGCATCTGAGGCCTCTAAAATTAGAGGCCAATTGTGAAGATGTTGCACTTGGTAAATTGTTTGCCAGCTATGATGTAGTAGGTGCTATGTATGTGCCAAAATATTGCACCTGAGTAAATCTATATGCATAGATACTTGCCAGATCATGTTCTAGGATAATTTTAATGTTAGAGGAAATTTTCAGCTTCTAGAGGACTTTTTTCCATACATCATTAGAAAATTAATTTTCTTTCAGTAGAATGTTAATTTCTGTTGGAAACTATTATTTCTTGATAGGAACATGTAGCTTTGAAGTATAAATCATATACATGGTTCATTTTATTATGATGGTATCAGTAAAGCAATAGAAATTTGTATAATTTTAGCCAATAATTTAGCTCTGGGAAATTAATGAATTCCCATAAATAGGCTTGCTGTAAATTGATATAACCTAGTGAATATCTTCTTTGCCTGTATATTATCTGTATAGAGATCATTATTACTCTGTGACAAACAGCTCTATTCTGGGGAAATTAACTTTTGAACGGCTTATGGCATCAGTTTCAACCCCCAGTAGTCTTGAAGGTGTTCAGGTCCAACACATATGCATATTTAGGATGTTGTATACATGCCCACTCTCACCACATGCATTATGCTGATATCATATAAGAAGAAATTACATTGGTTTTGTGCCGTTTGATTGAACCACTTGCTCTCTGCCCACTAATCCATCTCTACCGACACTGCTTCAAACAAACACCATTAATATTGTAATAAACATAACTTGCCAGTGTAATATTTCCTTCTGTCTTCCTAGTCAAGCTCTCTGCTTGAGTAGTACGGTCACCTGTCAACCCTTCTGGAGAGCTGATTGATTGGCTAGAATCTAACCCTTTTAATATAATTTTTAATTCCATTATTAAATCCTGGTTCATAATAAAGCCCCTCTCAGACTTTAGCTAGAAAAACCCCTAGTGGCTGCTGCTCTAGTTCACATATACAGCTGTCATCTGAAGAACTGGGTTGTGCCCACAAAAGCTCATGATTCTATCTACATTTTTTGTTAGTCTCTGAGGTGCTACAGGACCATTTGTTGTGTTTTTTTTTCTGTTACAGACTAACACTGCTACCCCTCTAAGACAACTGAGATTGTTGTGAACTTGTGTATAAAGCTGAAATGACAACATAAAAATATGATTTGATCTTTGTGTTTAGACAGATTTGGCTGTCACAGCCCAATTCAACACCCTGGTGGCTTAAAAATGGTAAAATTATCTGCAATTATCTGCAGCCTGAAGCTAATTTTCTGGATAGGTTAAACAGAAGCTTTGAAAAGAAGCTTGCAGATGGAAGAAGTCGTCTGCATTTGTACAATTTATGGAGCAGAAGTGCTGATGACAGTAGAAATTCGAGCCCTAGAGTACTCCTCTGGATTTCATAGCCAATCAAAACTAAATTAAGAAACAAAGATTATTAAAAAGTCTTCTGTGCATGTAATTCTGGCATAATATTATGAGGTGGACATTAAATGTTTCCCTCTGAGACTTTCAGCATCATTAATGCAGCATGCCTTTAATTACAAGTAGACTCATATTACTAAAAAAAAGAGGAAATAAAGTACTCTGTGGTGTAGTTAACAGTGCCATTATTATGTTTACTGAAATAATTAAAAGAAGGGATATCATTCTTCTAAGTAACTTATAAGTCAAAATGTGAAATGAAAATAGATTTTCTTTTGGAAACACACTTATGTATGTAGCATAACTGAATGTAACAATTTAATGCAGTGCTGTAGAAATATTAAGTATAATTCCACCTAGCGGAATTGCTAGCAGATGTGCTATTGTGAAAAGGCTTTTTTTCCCCCTTTTTCCTGATTGTAAATATTAAGGTACAGATTCTACTCTCACTTATATCTGTGCTATCCTAAGTGTGAGATTATATGGGATTTTTGGGGGGATAATGTTAAGGATGTAGTAGATTGCTTAATGTGAATCTTCATACATGTACATTTGAAGAGAATATATGAACTTGAAAGTCTTCAGATACATTACCTGAATTCAGTTTTTCATACCTTTTTAATGCTTAGGTTTGATTAACAGTAATCAAAGTTAGCAGGGTTTGTAAGAGTACCTTAAATTCAGATAAAGTTTTTTGCCTTGGAATTTCCTATTATTTTAAGACATATTTTGTTATACAGTATACTAAAATTGGGAAATACATTATGTCCTCCGTGAGATTGTAGGGATTCTCTACCAACCCCTTTCACCCTCATGTAGAAGCCAACGACAATATCATTTCTTGAATTTACTAGAACATGAGGACTGTACCAGAGTAGAGTGACTAGCTCTTTTGGAACGGGTGAGAAGAAGGTGACTCTATATCTGTCTAGCAGGTAGGGCTTGATTTGGCCAGCCAGTAGAGGGCATACACACTGTAGCCTTATCAGGGATGACACAATAGTGGCACTCTCTTCCATGTGAAGGAACTTTAGGCGGTGGTGTGCCTGTCTTGTAGATCCCAATGTGCAAGTGAAACGTTATTCTTATGAAACAGAAAAAAAGTGAATGTATGTAATGACAGTACAGGTTGCACCTCCCTAGTCCAGCACCATCTGTGATCCGGCATTATATTAGTTAGCTGGATGTGCACTTGTATGTCAAAATGTGTGTGGCCAATTTTCCTGCGGTCCCATAAAGTTTGTTTACAGCCACCAGTCCTGGCTCTTGGTGTTCTGTGGTGATATTTAACTTTAATTTACCCCTTAATGTCTTCTAAGCAGTGGAAGTGTTGGCAATGCTGCTAGACAATATTGACCTCATGTGGTTCGGCAAATTTTCTGTCAGAACTGGTTAGGTCCCAAGGATGCTGGGCTAAAGACGTTCAACCTGTAGAAACAAAAGTTGGCTTAGTGGTACCAGTAGGACATTTCTTTCCTTCGCAATCAAAGGCAGCTGGAAAAAATCAAAATTTAAGACTCAGGTTACGAGGAAATCAAATTTGGCTTTCATTTATTAACACGTTTCAAGGCTCACTTGTGAAATACTGACAGGAATCTGTCAATTTGAGTTTAGTTTCAAATTTACATTCCAAATTAGAAGCTAAGCAGAAATGTGCTGATGGAATTTTTAATTTGCTAAACTGTCTTTCAATCAAAGCAGGGTTTTCTAAATGAAACTACCCTCTCAGTGTTTGCACATTCCTGCAGTTTTTTGCAGTGCAGACACTGCACCATTGCACAAGTGCATAAAGAGGTACTGGAAAGTGTGCTTTAATGTTGGTTGTTTATAGCTTTGTTTTTCTTTTCAATATGTCAGATTCACTTTGACCATTGTAGCTAACACTTTCAGAGTTAGTAGCTGATTACTACAATAACTGTAGATCTGAACAAGACCAGGCATTGTAGTCTCCCCATGTAAACATTCAGAAGACACAAGAAAAAATTAACAAAAAATTGTTAGTGCTCTTACACTGCACTCTTACAAGCTGCATATTGTAACTAGTTTACTAGACAGATTAGCAGTAGGCACACACATTTTTATTTTCTTTGTGAGACTTAACCAGCCGAGCAATATAATTCTTATTCAGATTGTCTTAAATACTCATAGGAAACTTTTTAATAGTAGTTTTCATAACTACAGCTTAATTCTGTCCACAAACACACTTACAGCCAGCTTTGTAACTGATTTTAAACATAGGGGGTACATACACTCGGCAGTCAAAGGTGTGAGTGTAGCCCATGTAGACATAGCTGAGTTAGCATGAATACCAATAGCCATGAAGCCCTGGCAGCATAGGCCTTAGTATGAGCTAGCTGCCATATAAGTACCTAAGGTCCTGCATGGGCTTGTACAACTAGGGTTGCCAAGTGTCTGGTATTGAACCAGACAGCCCGGTATTTGCGCCTTGCATCCAGTAAAAAAAATTCAGAAAATGTCCAGTATTTTGGTTTTTTTTCCCCGAGACGGAAGGCCGCTTGGGACATGTGGTGCAGCTTGCGCTGGTTGGAGTGGAGGAAGAGGGGGAGTGGTCTGGGAATTAACGGGGCCGCAACAGCATTTCGGCTGGTCCTTTATTTATTTATTTATTTATTTATTTATTGCGCTCAACAACTTTTCCCGGCTTTTCTTGAAGGGAGGGAGGGGGCGGTTCGGTGTTTTTTGTGAAACCATCTGGCAACCCTATGTACAATCCATGCTGCCTTGGTTTCCCTGCTGTGGGCTCACTCTAACTACATTAAAACTAGCTTGCATATGTCTCCACATGCTTCAGGCACATCTCCAAATGCAGGGTAGACATACCCATAGTTTGCATCCAGTTATTACAGAGGCAGCAAGAGGGGTGGGGAAATGCAGTAGTCAAGTAGTCGACTTGACTACCTGATAAACCTAAGCTTATTGGGTAGCTGACAACTTGCTTACATCCCTGTTTTATAGTCTTGGCCTTCACAACATCCTATAGCAAGGAGTTCCACAGGTTGACTATGCCTTATGTGAAGAAATACTTACTTTTGTTTGTTTTAAACCTGCTACCTATTAATTTCATTTGGTGACCCCTAGTTCTTCTGTTATAGGAGCAAGTAAATCAATTTTCCTTATTTACTTTCTCCATACCAGCCATGTTTTTATAAACCTCTATTATATTCCTCACTTAGTCTTCTCTTTTCTAAGCTGAAAAGTCCCAGTCTTTTTAATCTCTCCTCATATGGCAGTGGTCACCAACCAGTCGATCGTGATCGTGACTGGTCAATCACGGAGGCACCGATAATCCATCTTGACATAGTCAGTGTTCCCATCCCCTGCAACGAGGAGCACACGCTGGCGCTACAGCCTCCTGCCCCTCACAAAATTGGAGCCAGCACCAGCTTCCCGAGAGGGTGGGGGAAGTCCCGAGTCTCCGCGCCAGATCCAGCTTGTCAGGAAGCACACATGCTGCTCCTCCCCTCCCCACAGCAGTGCACGCACTTTCTTATTTTCCCTTCTTTCCCCTGTGCTCCGGTGTGGGGTGCTAACATGGTGGTGGAGGATCCAGACTTTGGGTCTGTGGAGTGGCTGGATTTCTTAAAGTAGCGGCATGTACACTTCTTCCAGTGCTGCCTGTAGATCTTGCTCGAGAGATACTCATCCCAGGAGAACCCCAGGTACCAGCCAAGCTGCTCCTGCCCCCCTCCCTTGTCTAGACACCCACTAGCACCATGTTCCTGTCCCCTGCCCCCTCTGACACCCGCCAGCACCCTGCTCCAGCCCCCTGGCCAGACACCCACCAGAACCCTGCTCCGGCCCCCTGGCCAGACACCTGCCAGCACCCTGACCCTGGCCAGGCACCCGCCAGAACCCTGCTCTGGCCCCCTGGCCAGACACCAACCCCCAGCTTGCTCCTGCCCCCTGACTCCCATCCAGATTATGCACCCCCATCCCTATCCCACTCCCTGGCAGCTCTGTTCTGCAGATGGGATTCCTCATTTTTGGCCCCACCTCCGAGCCTAGGGCCCACAAAATCCACTAACCCTGGCACCCCAGAAGAGTTAATCTGGCCTGAGGCCTTGACCCTCGGTCCTACCTACCCTCTCCCCTATGGGGCTGAAGTGCCAGGGGAGTGAGGTGTCTCAGTTGGGGCTACATCAGTGAGGGTTGGGGGATTTTGGAGGGGTTGGTTTTTTGCATCTCACTTGTGTGATTTCCCCCAACTGATTTTTCTGTGGGTCAGTGGCCCTTGACCCAAAAAAGGTTCCCCACCCCTGCCATAAATAAAGACAATGTTGAAACCTTTTGGCTACGTCTACACTGGCATGATTTTCCGGAAATGCTTAACACAGCGGAACAGTTTTCCGTTATAAGTATTTCACCTGGAACCTGTGCCTGAGCCTTTCGAACATTCCCAAACTCCTGCACCCCCACATCCCCAGTCTTCTGCCACAAACTCTGACAGCTGTAGATCGCTGCTTTTCCGAGCGGCTGATTTTCCGGAATAAGTGGCCCAGTGTAGACACAGCCTTTGTGTTGGGCATAATACTTTATTTAAAATGAAGCCTGGCCAACAAGCCCCAGTTGGGGCCATCCCCCTTCTGGACGCAGCATCATAACACATTTGCACCCTCCCACACACACCCCAACCCTGAGCCCATCATACACCTGGAACCTGTGCCCTGAGCCTTTCACATTCCCAAACTCCTGCACCCCCCACATCCCCAGTCTTCTGCCACAACACTTCTGCACCTGCCACAAGCCCAAACTCCTGCACTGCCACATCCACAAGCCTGTGGCTTGCTCAGCACCCCAACCCTCCACCTGACCCCAACACTCTCCAGCCTGAAGCCCCCTCCCCTAGTCAGCATCCCCTTCTCCACCTCCTCCTGCACCCAGATTCCCACCCAGAGCTTGCACCTCTTACCCTGTCCCACACCCAAATCCCTAATTCCCACCCCAGAGCCTGCACCTGCTTTCTCAACCCAGTGAGAGTGAGTAAGGGCTGGGGACAGCAAATGATGGAGAGGAGGGGAACAGAGAGGGTGGGGCCTCAAGGAAGGGGTGGGGTTTTGGGGAAGGGATGGAGTAGATCTTGGCTTGCCCTGACATTTAAAAAGTGATCTTGGTGTAAAAAGGTTGGAGACCACTGTCATATGGCATACCACTGTTCCATACCACTATCTCTTTTTTGTTGCCTTTTCTGAACTTTTTCCAATGCCACAATATCTTTTTTAAGATGAAGCAACCATATCTGCATGTACTATTTGAGATGTTGTACATAGATTTATATAGAGGCAATAAGGTATTCTCTTTCTTATTCGCTATTCCTTTTTAAACGATTCCTAACATTCTGTTTGCTTTTTTGACTGCTGCTGCACATTGAGTGGACATTTTTAGAAAACTATCCATAATGTCTCCAAAAGCTCTCTCTTAAGTGATAACTGCTAATTTAGTCCCCATCATTTTGCATGTATAGTTGGGATTATGTTTTCCAATGTGCATTACTTTGCATTTATCAACATTATAATTCATCTGCTATTGTGTTGCCCAGTCACCTAGTTTTGTGACGTCCTTTTTTGTTCTTCACAGTCTGCTTTGGACTTAACTATAGTGTAGTATCAACTGCAGACCTTGCCACCTCATTGTTTACAACTTTCTCCAGACCATTTATAAATATGTTGAACAAGACTGGTCCAGTACGGACCCCTGTGGAACACCGCTAGTCACCTCTCTTCATTCTGAAAACTGACCATTAATTCCTGAACTTTGATTCATATGTTTTAACTGGTTTAATCCATGAGAGGACCTTCCCTCTTGCCCCAAGACAGCTTATAAATAATATAAACAAACCCATTACTAGTAATATACTGTAACCTGTCCCTTAGCAGCAGCAGTGCAGTTGGTCATGAGATGATGGCTCATGGAGTCCAAGCTTTAGGAAACCCCTTAGAGGATAGTAATGTCCCAACACATCCTCACTGCCTGAGGTTATGTTGTTATGACTTAACATCACTATATGACAACATTGTGTCATGATGATGTTATCATTCGGCATCCATACTTTACTGTGTGCAGATGTACTAAAAAAGCACAGCAAACTGTAAACTTTATTTTTACAAGGGGTGGATGAACCCAAGCTGCCTCCCAATGCAGTCCTGTACAAAGTCAAAAGAATCATTACTGTTTCACTGCACCATATTAGGATGTTCATATAGGTTCACTTTTAAGATGACATAAGACAGGTTCCAAATATTAACATTATAGGTTGCACCTCTATAAACTGGGACTCTCTGGTCTGGCCAGGATCAGAGAATCCTGGTGCACAGCCGGGGGGAAAGGGAGAGTAGGGATAGCCCAGGAGCCTGACGCACTGCAGGTGGGGCGGCGGGGACTAGGAAACCAGCACATCGCCCAGCTGGGCTGCAGAGGGTGGGTGGGGAGCCTGGCCTGCATGAGACCCAGTTGGACTGGGGGTAGGGGGAGCCGGGGAGCCAGTTGCATGGCTGAGCTGGGATGCGGGACGTAGGGGCGGAAGGGGGTCAGAAAACCCAGCATGCAATCCAGCTGGACTGCTGGGGGGGGGGGAAGGGGTGGCCAGGAAGCCCGATGGGGTGGCAGGGCAGGGAGTGGACTGGCAGCAGGGGAGTCAGAAATTACTTCCGCTGGTCCGGGAAAATCTCTCATCTGGAACCAGTCAGATCCCGGGGGTGCCGCACGGGGAAGATCCAACCTGATTCACCACTTTGGTTGTTGATTTTTTTCTTTTTAGTCATAAAGTGATCACTTCAGATACTTATGCATGCACAGACTGAGGTTCTATGCACTCACTCTTACAGATACTTATCCATGTGCATATCTTTATTTACATGAATAGCCCCATAGCATTACATGTGGCCATTCATGTGACTAGTTATACATGTGCATACATATTTGTAGGATCAGAGCTTGGAGCAATCTCATTCCCTCTACTTCATGGAACGGGGCAGAGAAGATGAAATGCATGGAAGCATCTCCTGTTGGCAATTTAAAGCTTGTGTTTGAAACCATTTATGCGAGTTATCCCTTACTCCACGTGGAGAAAAAAATCATTATAGGGCCTTGCTTAATGGGACTAGGAAGTGGTGAGGCTGCAGGTGCTGTTAAATTTTCCTCTGAGTTAGTGCCACTACACCTTCATTGTTTCTATTGTGATTCAAAGCAGAAAATGTTTTATGGAAACTGAAATTTTCCTTATATGAAAATAAATGCCTGTATTTCCAGATGTCTTGCAAGTCGCCAAAAGCATTCCCCAGATATTGGAATTATTAAGCTAATATTTCCTTTATGAGCGCAGAAGCCATAATATTCTACCTTGAAAAATTGATAATAGCCCTCGATGCTATTATGTACTTTGACTGATGAGGCAAAGGGGTCTCTGCACTTAAAATGTTAGTCTCACTAGACTGATAAGTGCAACCTAATCCTCTGAGCTAATTTACCTGAGGAAGCAATGTCCACAGATCTATATTTACATATGGTTTGATTTTTTGTATACATGTTTCCTCTGCAGTTAAATATATTCACAACAGTCAAATTCAGTGAAACCATTTGGATATGTAGGCTTGAGTGTAGTTACGGATAGTGGCCTATTTTAATAATATTTTCATCCTGTGAAGCCAATAATTTCATGATTTTTGTTTTATTCTTATTGTACTCCTCTCCCTCATCTAATTCTGTCTCTTCACAGTGAACACTCTACAGTAGTGGTTCCCAAATTGTGGTATATGTACCCCTGGGGGTATGCAAGACATCTTTGGGGAATACATGGGGGAAATTGTGTAAGGGTAAATTTTATTTACTTATATTTTGTTTCATTTTCATAATAGGCTATTCAGGCAAAACTTTAAAAGTCTGTTGAAAATTGTTATACAAAGAATAGTAATTGATTTACTTAAGATGTACCAGTGAGAACACAGAGACACAGACTACAGAATCCTCACATCCAATTACTGTCCAGCCTGGGTTCATTTGCCCGGCAACTGTCCAGTTTAACTGAGCTCAGAACTTACTAGGTTTTTTTTTTCAGTTGTATATGTTGCATTATACATCTATACATAACAGTGAAACATGGGCAGAGAGCTAACAATAGGTAGTATTAAAAAGAACGTGAGATATCAGTGAGGAGAACAGTAAAGGGACAGAGGCTGGTGGGAAATCTGGAAGGGGGGGATGCAATAAGAAAAGTTTGAGAACCTCTGTTCTATATATTGGAAAGGCCTGGAGTATTCACCTTGCAAATACTTATGCATGCAGGTAGTTGTGTTGAATTCAACAGGCCTAGCCATGTGTAAGTTTTTGGAGGATCAGTGCCTTGGTGTTTTCCATGTTCTGTTTTCTATAGGCTGTTTATGTTTCTCATAATTTAATTATTTAGACAGTGTTTTCTAACATGGAATTTATAAATAAAAAGAGAAATGAGGTGAAGTGAATTTTAATTATGTTGACTCCAAGTAAAAAAAGTTCTCCAGCTGAGACATTTTATGTCAAGTTCCAGCCCAGAAAGATTTTTTACTGCCAAGTAGTTGTAAGGTTTTTAAAAGAGGACAGTGTTATGATAAGAAGAGCATTTTCTTACATGTAAATATAGTGTCTTTCCATCATTCTGGTGCTTGTTACATTTTTATCTGTAAAACTGTCAAGAGCCATCATTGTAACTCATCACTTTGATTTTTGCCATCTATGAGGCAATCTCCTCCTGAGAAAACTAGAAACAGAGACGATTATGGAGGACATTTATAAATGACTGCAGTAAAAAAAAACCCCTAAATAATAGCAAACAGGTTTTTTTAAAAAGACATCTTTTTAAAAGCACCATGCATATAACAAAAAAAGTATAGAATGTGATTCTTGTAACTACTAAAACTTCTTAGTATATACTAAAAGTTCTTAGTATATGTTCCATTTTCTACCTCTATTTTTAGCCCAGTCCTCCAAAGTTTTAGACCCCTCACCTTCACTGCCCAAATGGATCTAGTAAGCAGAAACAGTACTGTGGGTATATTTTGTGCAAATAGTCTGGAGAAACTCTAACAAGGTGCCTCATGTATAGGAGTATGTTCCAATTTCCAGTGCCATTAAACAGAATTTAAATAGTGCACTACTCTTTCCCTGTCTAAAATCTGGGATGCACATTATTCACTGGAAAGGCCAATGTTTCTTCATTTAGGTGATGATGAAATAGATGTAGCTCTTGAAAATAATAGGGCCTATGTACAAGCTTTGTACCTACATAATCTTCTTGTCTGAGTCCCGTTCACTTTTAGGGTTGCCAGGTGTCCAGTTTTGAACCGGACAGTCCAGTATTTGAGTTTTCTGTTCGGGAAACAAGTTGAGAAAATATAAATGTCTGGTATTTTCTAAATAAGATGTAATGTAGATTGTGATGTAATGTCAAGTGTGTCCGGTATTTTTGCTGAAACCATCTGGCAACCCTATTCACTTTCCAGTTTGGACATCTCAAATTTTATATTTTCAAGAAACCAAGATGGAAATGTGGTACTTTTGTCAATATCCATATTTGCTACCATCAACAGGAATAAGGTCTGGAAGTACATTGGAATACCTGTCCTTTGAAACTGAGACAGAAGTGGGAGGCACCATACTTGGGTTTTGGGGAAGGTAATTTAGACACACCATTGTACTGTGAGCTATGTCATTTTTTTCTATGGAAAGAATATATTTAAGGGAAAAGCATGATCTAAACTAGGGATGTTAAATTGAGGTTATTTTAGTAATCGAGTAGTCGATAAAATTTTTATTGACTACTCAGTTACTCGATAGGGGAAGGCAGCCCTGCTTGGTTTGCGGAGGGTCCCAGTGGGAAATTGGAGCTCCTGTGGCCAGGGGCTGCTGCTGGAGCAGCTCCTCCCACCCCCCGCCGGTGCTGCCTCTGATAGTGGTGGGTGGGGGAGCAGAGACAGTGCTGGGGGAACTGCCTTATAAGCCGACTCCCCCGGCACTGTCCCCTGCTTTCCCCCATCCCCCTTCTTGTCTCTGATCTACAGGCAGCAAGAGGGGGGACAGTGCAAGTAAATCGACTCGACTACCCAATACGCTTAATTGACTACTCTTACATCCCTGATCTAAACCTTTAAAAGTAAGTGATTGAGAGATTTTGTATGCAGTCTCTAGAGGACTCTAGCGTACACTAGTTTAGTCTCTTGAGAGCTGTAATACTATAGTCTAAATCATGTTACTGAGGTCAATACAGGGGTAATTAGGTATTTAGTAGCCAGTGTTGTGCGGGTCAGACTGTAAACTGGAGGTTCTCTCTGTCTTTAAACTCTATGACAGTATAATTCTAGAGGGAAATTTTCAAAGCCACAAATAGCAGTTATCATTGAAAATCTCTTCTTTGCGCATGTACCCTTCATTAAAATTAATTTGCACCATTTAAGGACCTGAACTACTATTGATTTAAGTAAATGAAAAGTCTCCCTTTGATGTCAGTGGATATTGGATCAGGCCATATGTCAGTTGTGTAATGAAGATATGAATCTAAATCCCCTAGATCGCTTTGGAAATCTCAGTCGATGATTTCAAATCTATTTTAGGTAAAAGCACAATTAAGAATATGCTTTTGTGTGTATTTACATTCCATGTCATGAGTACTTTTGCTAACAAGCTATTTTTCATTAAACCTGTTTGTATAAATGTTTCTTTTCAGATTTCCTCACCCACAGAATTGTTGAAAACCAGGGTCAGAGTCTGCCGTGGCTGGACATGATTTGATTACTGGGATACATTTTGTTCTTTGATATGTTTACTTCTAAATCAAGTAGGATGCTCAGAAAGCATATTTTAACCATTTTTAACTGGAAAGTGCCCTGTCACACTTCTGAGAAAGACAAGGTGGATTAAGCCCAGACCAGAAGAGGAGCTTCTTCCACTATTGATCCAGTTAAAGCTATAACCTCAACCACTGTCTCTCTCTCTTATCCAGGTAGCAGCACTACCGCGACCACATTACAAACAAAAAGTCATACATATCACCGTTTGGATATTAAAATATATATATTTTTAGAATCATGAGTCCAACAGCTTTGTTTTTATAAATAACTAACAAAAATAGAAGAATGTATTAACGAATAATCTCCCCCATTTTTCTCCGTAACGATGCCATCATTAGTTGTTGCCCTGGATAACAGTAAAATACTCTGATCTCATCCTTTATGAGCCTCAGAACTGTATTAAATCAGAATATTTTTTTAAATTTAAAGTTGCATTTTAGCATAATTTTGTTGACTATTAATAATGTAAACTGTGCCTTTTTAATAGTAAAATAATAGCCAAGTTGCTGATGTTTGAAAATGCTCAGTATTTTATATCCACATTTTTTAACCATCCACACATTTCCTTTTCTCTCTTGGAGTGAACAAAGAGAGGGGACTGAACAAAGTCCCCCTTTGGCAAAAGGCAGCGAATTAAAAGTTTTAAGTTTGGCGTGAGATGATTCCCATATGCTTTGGTGCCAGCAAAGGACTAAGACTTTTGCTGTCTGAACTGGTACTGGTTTTGCTGAGCTGCAGCATAGGAATATAGCCAGCTAGCTCTTGCAGATACGCTATTGCTTAGCTGGTTCTCTGTTTAGTGTTCTCAGACAGTGTGGGCCAGATTCTCATCTTGTGTAAATTGTCATAGCTCTATTGACCTGAATGGAGCTGTGCTAACTTACATCAGCAGAGCGAGGGTCTGTCCCTGTAAATCTGCTTCTATTGAGATTCAGGCCTGATGCAAGCTGTCTCTGCATTCTTCCCTGGATATCTGCCCTTCAAAAGTTCTTCTTTTCACCTTACTAAACTAGTATTCTTCTGAAAGTGATGAAGATTAAAGAAAACTGTCCTTGAGGAGAATACAAAAGACAGAAGGCTGGAGATGCTTCAAAGAATGCAGAAGTCTTATCTGTGCCGCTCTGAGTGGGTATGTTGTGAATTCTGAATCTGAACATTTTTTCTACCACACTCTAGTTTGAGAAGAAGCCACAACCAAAGGATTACTCCCGTATCCTTTTCTTTCTCTATTGGGCAGCATAATCTTCTATCAGATGGAAAGGCTTCCATCTACACCCTCAGAAGTCTGTGTCCCTGCAGAGCTAGGTTGTCAACTAGTGGCAAGTACTTAAATCTTAATGTCAAACACTTCAGTGGCAATATGATAAAAGTGTGCACTGAAATGTGACTTGAATTATGAGATCTCTTTCAGAATGCCATCTGTGAGGCACCCACCTTCCTCATATACACACTCAGAGGAAACATTCTGTACAGCAAGAGCACATGGAAAGGTCCACAAAGTTTAGGCTTTTTAACAGGCAGTATTTGACTCTTCTAATCAGCACTAATCTGACGACAAATTTGGAGTAAATATCATTCCAGTGTTTTACGTTGAGTGCTAAAAAGTGGACTTGGAATGATAAAATTTCTGCATAATATTAGACATATATATCCACAAACAGCAAGATAGCACTGAGTCCAACAGAAACCTCTGACACTTTTGTCTTTTTTTCCTCAAACCCACTTTCAGAGAAATACAAAGTAGGTAGGGTGTGCTGATATACTATTCCAGAATCTTATTTTTTCCCTAGTGTACTTTCTTCTGAAACCTCATTTAAAGGATCTAATCAAGTAATAGTTTGGTTCCTGCCCAAAAGAATAGTAACAAAAATGTAGTGGCTACTTGAAACCAGGTTTGATGTTCTTAGACCTGGTCCTGGTGGTCACATCACATAAACCATTATCACAGCTGTCACAGGTGCCTTTGCTGGCCCTCATAGCAGAGGCCCAAAGACTGAATGCATGTGAGGGAGTTTCACCCCCTAGGTTAGAAGTGAAATACTTCATGGGCAGCATTGGGAAAACTGTTGTTATTGCTTATTTTACTTTGGATCGTCATTGGGCTTTATGTTATCCATGTCATCTATATGAAACCTTTCATAAGCACTAAAACATATTTTTACAAAAACATAAAATAACAGCTTAGATGTTTAGCAGCATCTTAGAAATCTGCAGAATACTTTTGCTCTGAAGGTGTTCAGGTCCACTGTAAATTGCTAAGAAGCGTTTAGTTGCCTATTTTTTCATTAAAGAGTGGAGTACTAGATAGCTCTCATCTTAGGCAAATAGCCGTAGAGGTTTTCGGTTTCCATCTTCTGTCAAGAGTGGTAAAGGGCTAACAGAGGGGAGCTTGGTGATGTTAGCTTGTATGCTCCAACATTAAAATAGCAGGGCACAGATTAATGTTGATACTTTGTGCCAAAGCTTTTTCCCTGCGTTCTATTCCCACTGCAGTGATACAGGGAGCAGGTATAAGTAGGGGATGTTTCTGGACCAGAGAGTTCTGGACTAGAGAGTTTCAACTTGCATTTCCTTACATATCTCAAAGAGTTTGTAGGTGCACCCTCTAATCTCTATGGGAAATCAAATCCCCATTTGTTTTGCGTGCAGTGTACCTCAGAAATTCTGCCAATTTTGTCTCATGCAAATTCTGTTGGAGGATATGATCCAGCTCATAAAACTTAAAAGCAAAGAAATTCATAGTTAAGCCTGAAATACCTTCTTGCCTTAGAGTATTCCCCAATGCCTAAATATATTTCATAGATCTCCAAGCAGTGGGTGGTCTTATTTTGTTCCTATTATTTATTCCTTTTAAGTGTCTTTGGCCCCGCAGTTCAGAATGCCTTTCATAGAAAAAGTAGTGCAGTAAATAAGAACACATAACGCAATATAGAATGTGGGAAACCACTTTACAAATAATGTACAGGGACTCTAACCGAACAAAAAATTAGACATCTTTCCTTCACTATATCCTGGCTCTGGAATTCCCATGAAATCTCATGAGTAGCAAACATGTAGATGCAGCCATAGAACAGAGCCCTTTGTCAGAATAGATTGGGTTTTTTTAAAAAAGTTTTTAAAATTCTTTTTAAATTTACTCATCTCATTCTGATTTCACCTGCAGTATTATTGTACATTTGTGTATATGTGTTTGTGCCTGTGTGAATGTGATATAACAGGACACTTAACTGAAATTGTAAGGAAATCTAATTTTAACTTGCAGTTGATTTATGAAGTCATGCTGAATTCTTTGAGTTTGTGAAAATAACTTATAATACTAATAATCTGTTAGAACTGATTTAGTACCAAATCCTATTGGAGTGCTAGTAGGAAACCAAGGACTTGTAACAAATCAATCACTTGTTGTGACATTTTTATTACTCTTTCAGAAATGCCATTCTTTAATTGTCTCCTCACTTCAAATCAACTGCTTAGTCTGGTTTAGGGAAAGCTTTCTTCCCATATAGTCTGTTAGTTGAGAGTGTCCTAGCTTTTGGAAACCTAAGCTCTGTGTGTGTTCCTGGCATGATTACTGCTGGCAGGAGCAGGACCCAAGTACCTGTGAGGCAAGTCTCAGCGTGCATGTATTTTAAGAGAGCGACAATGCCATGTTGATTATTAATCACATGTTCACTGATTTAAGTTACTGGACCACATTCTCTGATTTATAGCAAATGCATCCGGACTTCAGTGGGATTGAAATGGGTGAAAGTCAGCTCAGAATTTGACCTTTTTATTTTAAACTACATGAAATGTTTAGCAGTCAATGGCTATTAGCCAGGATGGGTAGGAATGGTGTTCCTAGCCTCTGTTTGTCAGAGGCTGGAAATGGATGACAGGAGAGGGATCACATGATTATCTGTTTTGTTCACTCCCTCTGGGGCATCTTGTATTGGCCACTGTCGGCAGACAGGATACTGCACTAGATGGACCTTTGGTCTAACCCAGTATGGCCGTTCTTATGTTCTTAGTGGTTTACCTAAAAATGGCTTTGTTTTTATAACAAGGGGAACAATAAAATAAAAGAATCTTTAAAAAGTCATAATAATTTAATAGCAATACTTCAGATCCAAAAGATGAACTGAAGTGCAACTATAAATGGAAAATAAGCTTTGAGACACTGAGCAAGGATGTCTTTGTAGAAAAAAAGTATGTTCTTTCCACAGACCCACAAAGGTTTCATGTTAAAATCTTTCTAATCTTATTTTGCCTTTTTTATGGTTTAGTGAAACCAAAATACAGCTTTGTCCCAATTGGTTTGCAAACTTTTGAGCTGAACAATAGCAACATAGTGCCAATGTCACATCATGTAAATTATAAAACTCATCCATTCCGGCATTCTGGAGGTCAGTGATTTTTGTTAACTCCATGTTCTTGGCCTTGTGATTCTGGACTCAGTGTTATTGTTATATTTTCAAATGGGCACATGTCATTTTTTTCTTGTGTGTTTTTGCTGCCACTGAAATGCTGGCAATCAGCAATACTGAAAGAAAACAGTTTCCTATGTCTTCTGCCTGTGATATTATTGAAAGTCAACACAACACCAGTATTGATAGGTTGGGGCATACACAGTTTAAAACAAAAAACCATATTGGCAACCATATTGGAGATACATTTTAAATAAAATAGGGCAGGTTGCAACCAACCTCATATTTAATATTTTGGTGCAGACACAAAGAGCCCCTGAGGGCAGTGTTTCATCTCTTCATAAACTGAAAGGTACTCCATGCATGCGGGACTCTGTAGACCATTTTCGCATTAGGAAGGCAGGATAAGGGACCCGCTGAAGTTATAGAGGCAGGGTAGGTTCTGGAGTGGCTTAGGAAATAGGGCATTCTCCAGGGGAGCTTAGGGTGGTGAGTTTCCATTTCTCTCTTTCAGACGAGGACAGCCATCATTGAACTCTATTGCCTCCATTCCACATTTGGTCAGCACTTTCTCCACTGTGTACTAGGTATCTTGATAATTATTTTGAAATTGAATGACTATCATCTCAAATCTATCTTTAGCATATTTTGGTAAAGCCTTCAGTTTGTGCCCCGTTAGAGAATGCTCAGAGACTAAAGTAAAATCTGCAGATTCTCAAACTTGGCATCTGATTCAAGAACAAAAATGTGGGAAGCAAAACAATATGTACCGTGAAAGATGTAATTACTTCATGTAAGAAATTATGTGTGCAAGTCCAGGATTGCTTTTGATGAGAGTAATGACATTTGTACTGGATAGTAAATCAAAGATTCATTCAGGGAAAATAATTTATGATTGCATAAAGATTGAATTTTTAGGACTGTATGGCTTTAGGGTTGTTGACATGAGTTTATTTTTGTAAGTTAATATTAAATATTAAGACAAAGTTATGGCCAAGCTTGTGACAGATGCATGCAGTGCACTGTAGACTGCTGCTGAAAAAAAGCTGATATAGTTGACTTGAATCAGAGAGTAGTAGTGGGGGTTTTTTGGGGCACGGGAAGAAAAGGTTGTATAAAGTTTTTCAGCTCCATCTTGGAAGTGGAGGATGCCTCTAAGTAATAGCTGCACAAATAATCGCAGATTACAGTGTCATACAACTCCATTAACTAGGTGAGGAAAAAATAGAAACATTTTCATTTTAATGAGATGTCAGGTCTCTCCCTTGCCGTACCATGCATCTTAATGTACCTTGCTGTCTGTGCTGACTTGAGGCTCCAAGGCTGACTTGAGGCTTTGTCATTACTCGGCAATTCCTTTCTCTAATTTCTTGTGACACATGGTGCTTAAATCCACAAGAAATGTGAGGTAAGGCAGGATTCCTGCAGACTGATTCCTTAAGAAGAGACTTCATTTGCATTATTCATTAGATAAGGGCACTGATTTGCATCTCATTTTGGTTGTCTCAATTTCCAGGCAGAGGCTGTAGGAGAATTCTCAAGATTGCTAATTTTTTTGTATTATATTAACATCATTCATGTGGGAATAAGTCTCCATTATTTGCTGCTCTATATTTTGTGTTACACTTACCTTAAAGACCTCCACAAATGACGTGCCATTGGTCCTTTAATAATAAACTATAGATTTCTATTGTTCAGTGAAAGATACTAAATTGCTTATCATTACAGTTTTGAATGTTTATTTAAAACTCTCTGAAACCATTTATTAGAAGCATAGTTCCATATGCAATCAATTCTTGTAATTAGTTTGTAATTATTGTCTGGTTTCTATTTTCAGATGCAGAAGTCTGTGTAACTGTAACAGTTGTGTTTGATTTGATAGTATCTGCACGTTATTTTTTTGTCATTCAGTAGTCTGAAGCAGTAGCATGTTAAAAATGTTATTCATTCTATTAAATAACACAGCTGTTAGTGTTAAGGAACACAGTAGCCTAGATAACTTTCATCAGTGCTCACTTCTTTCCTTTTAATCTTGCTAACTAATTTGCCTTATGCTTAGCTTTCTCTCCCAATGGCCCATTCAGAAAGCTACTCTTTTGAAATCCAGCTAACAGGTTTCACTGTAGCAGTAAAGTAGCAGTATGTTGTGTGTTTTCAATATTGGCAGCCCTCTTGACCTCTGTCATCCTAAGGCGGGGAGGGAAGGGGTCATAATTTTTGAAGTGGGGCCACTCCAAGATTAAGTGGTCAACATCTGCACTTTTCTATGGAAGGGGTGCAGGGTCTGGGATGGATGTTAGATGCAGAAGGGAGTGCGGGGTAGAGGACTGGGGTGCAGGAGAGAGTGTGGGGTCTGAGAGGGAGTTGGGATGAAAGAGGGGGTTTTGATCTGGGGTGGAGGCTTGGGGTGCAGGGTCCAGGAGGGAGTATGAGTGCAGGAGAGAATTCTGGCCTGGGGAGGGACTTGGAAGGGGGGCAGGGTCTGGGAGGGAGGTATGATCTGAAGGAGGCTGGGAGGGGGACTGCTGAGGATTTGGATGGTGACCTGGGGCAATAGGAGTGGTGACCTGGGGCAGGGAATTGGGAGGGGATGGAGGGGCTGGGATGCCAGAGGCAGGCTGTGGCTTGCAAGAATTTGTATTTTGTGAACTTTCTTAAAAAGCACATACCAAATAACTAAACCTGCTTCAGTTTACTAGTTTACTAGAGACATATAACTTGCAAGGAAAGACCATTTTGTGTGTTTAATACCCTAGGACAGCTGCCTAGCTAAGGTGGCTCCCAGCCAGTAGCCCTGCAGGACCTTGAGGCAGGCTCCCTGCCTGCTGCAAAATGGCTGGCTGTTCCCTGTGGCTCTCTGCTCTGGGCACTGGGGGGAAGAGGAGGAGGAGACTTTGTGCGCTGCCCCATCCCTTGCAAAATCTCTCAGCTCTCATTGGTAGGTTTCCATGAAACCTCCCCCTCTCCCCAGCACCCAGAGAAGAGAACTACAGGCAGAAGCCAGCCATTTAAAGTAGTGCGGGGCTGCTCTCTGCCTGAGGGTACCATTGGGGGCACCCTGTGAGCTAGATCAGGCGGCCCAACGGCTGAATCCAGTGTCCTGCAGGCCATATCTTGCCTGCCTCTGTCCTAAGGTATTAAACACACAAAATGGTCTTTCCTTGTGAGTGATATGTCTCGAGTGAACTGAAGCAGGTTTAGTTATTTGGTATGTGATTTTAAAGAAAGTTCACAAAATACAATTTATCAGGAATAGCAATTAATATCTTGCACCGTTCCTTTTTAGGGTAAGTTCACACTTTCAGCTATGATTTGCAACATGTATAGGCCTACCCAAACCAGCTTTATCAAGCTAGTGTGCTAAAATGTAGAAGTGAAGCTGCTGCAGCCACATAGGCGTTGACAAGGCTAGCCATATGAGTTCGTACTCAGGGTCCCATGTGGGATTGTACTGAAGTGGCTAGCCTGTGCTGCCACCTATGCTGCTGGGATAACTTCACTGCTATTCTAACCCAAAGCTAGCCTGGGTATGACAACCCATGATTCAATCACATCTCCTAATTCCAGTGTAGACATGCTTTTAATAATCTACATTCACCTCCTCTGATAGTGGCTCATGGGTTTAAAACAAATTATATAGTAGTAGTAGTTTTAGCATTACTTCCAAAGACCTCAGATGGGCTCAGGACTCCATTGTGTTAGGCTCTTTACAAAAACACTGGAAGACACTATCTTTGCCTCAAAGAGTTTACTGTCTAATTTGAAAGGAGCTGCAGCATGAGTGTAATAAGCAATAGGGAAGGAGTAGGAGGATGAGTGTAAGGGTATGTCTAGATTGTGTTGCTATTTCAGGGTACCGGAAGTATCCCGAAATAGCAGCGCCGCATCTTTAAAAGTGCACACTATTTCCCGAAATAGCGAGTGCGCTATTCCAGCATTCCTGTAACCCTCATTCCACGAGGGTTAAGGGATTTGTTGAAATAGTTCCTTATTTTGAAGTGTGGCACTGTCTACACAGCGCCAAATTTCAAAATAAGCTCTTTCGACTTAGGCTCAGAATAAGCATCAATTGCGTAGCTTATTCCAATAGAAGGGAGCTATCTAGATGCACCCTTAGACTCATAAGATCTTGCAGTTACACAGGCTACATACATTTACAGTATGATAATTCCATGTTATTTACAATATTTTTCAAGTAAATAATATATATTCATGACTGTAACTCAAGCAGTCTGTCATCAGGTGGGTTGATTTCTTGGGGATGTCACTACAGAAGCGGATATTTGAAAGAGGAAAGGAGTACTTTTGCAGATTAATTCAAGGAGGGGCATTTCAAACGTGAAGGGCAGACAGTGCAAATACAGTGCAGTGATACAATTAAAAAATGAGACAGGTTTACTTTAAGGCCTTGCCTACATGGTAACTTTTAACTGAATTTATCCCCAGTTAATAACTTGGCTGAATCTAAACATAGTTTGTATCCACACAATAGTTAAAATATGGTTAGTAACAGCAGCAGTTGTCAATGATCAAAGCTGACACAGTAAAACACTGTTACTTTGCTGTGTAGAAGGAGTGTCTTACTGTGCCTATCTATCCAGACTGACTAATCTGCTTTTCTCCCATTTCTCTGTGCTATGGGAAATCCCTCTGTGTACTGGTTTGTGTCCTTCACTCCATAAGCACATCCTCTGGGTGATGAGACTATACGGGCATTATGGGGTAGCTGTCCAGATTTCTCCAGAATGTACAGATACAAACAGGGTTAGGCCTTGTGGTAGATGGGGACATATAATACATTTATTTGACACATAGTTTTTAGACCTAACTGAACAATGTTTGTTGCGAGTGGGTCTCCTGATGCAGTAATAATTGTAGTAGGTCTGAGAGAGAAAAGGGATGGTATAGCAGGACTTCTGAATTCCAGGCTAGGGCGATATGCTATGAAGCAGCAAAGAGGCTTTATTTTGTGCCCAGCTGAGACAATGGCAAAGTTCTCCTTGATGTCGTTGTTGCAAGATCAGGTCCATAAAGCACATGGCTAAGTGATTTGAAATTAACCAGGGGGAAGGATGAGGAAATACTAAAATTGGGATTGCGTTGTAAAGTCTCCTAGTTTGAAAATCTCCATACCTTGTTTTTTGCAGATACGACAGCTTTATTTTTTTTAGTGACTCTGGTAACACAGAAGATACTAGCTTTGGTCAAGAGGTGATCTAAACCATTTCTGATTCGCTTGTGTTTACATTCTTCCCTAACTGCGGTTTATACTGTCTAGATTCTGTGATTAATACTGTAATGCAAAATAGATACTCCTCTTCTTTTTAGCAGAGTCTGGCACCACTGCTATATTTAAGGGTCTTCTGACATTTCCATTATAAACTCTGCGTTTGAGACTGTCCTGGTTTGCATCAGACTGAAGCTTGGCAAACAAATCCTGGAGGTGATTGAATTGTATTTTTTGTAAGTACGAGGAGCTTAAGCCAGGTCATCAACAATATGGGATTTTATCAGTTCAAGGATCTTATTTTTTTGACATGTTTAGAAAAGTCAAAGTTTAAAAAAATTAAACCTGTCAGGTGCTTAGTGCTAGATGCTGTCCTTCAGTAGGAAAAAAAGTGCTTTAACTGAAGGTGTGGACCTATGTGCTCTACAAGCAATAATATTTCTTCTGCAGTTAGACTATACCTTTTTTTGAACACAGATTTTCCTGATTGGTCTGTCAGATAGTGTTTGCAGATAGATACTTGTGAAGCACATGGTCAGTATTCAGCCTGTAGCTAGCTCCATATCCATAGCAAACAATTTTATTGAAGTACCTAGTTTGGGTTTCAATATGCAGAATGGGTTTCCTACCGTTTTTTTTAACTGAATAGTCTCTGTAAATACTATTTCTAACTAAGAATAGCTTTTCTGAAGACTATTTTGAAGTCAAAGGCTTTTCCACTATTAATTATTCCAAACAATATTTATCACAAATAAAGTGTCCTATCACAGCTTGGCCAATGCAGAGTGAACAGACCAGCTGTTTAATATTTATTTTATCTTTGCTCTTCAATAAATGTTGTATCCCTGCCTCATATAATGTCCGTTCCTTGACCTTTACTGTATTTACTGAGTAATTCTGCCTCATTCCCTACAAATTGCTCATCGAGCTTATTTGTGCTCTCAGCTCCACCTTTGTAAAATGGGAATAAACCTATTGATGTAACTGACCCCTAATTCAGTGCCCCATATCTGGCTGGTCCATGCTGCCTTTGCAGCCTGAAGTAGCTGGAAAGCAACCTTAAAGACAAAGTAAAGGATTCTTTCTGTCTCAGAAGCCAGTTCTCAGAGGTGTCGCAAGGGTGTTATGCACCTGGGGGCAAAGGCAAAATTTGTGCCCTCCGCCACGGTGGCGCAGGGTGGCCCCGAACATGGTGCACTGCTGAGCCCAACCCTGGGAGAAAACGGGGGAGCTTCTATCGCGTCTTCCCCCGCCCCCTCCGGTTTGGGGACAGGCACCCACACGCACTAACCGGCTAGCAGAGATGGAGGAGGGTTGGGCTGGGGGCGGAGAGGTGGGGAGGATGCTCCAGCCGGTGGAAGAGGAGCAGGCGAGCTGAGGGATTACAGGGGGAGCGAAGGGAGACTAAATTGGCGTCTTCCCTAGTGTGGCGCCTGGGGACAACTGCCCCCGGCTATGCCACTGCCAGTTCTCTGTCATCTGTTCCCCTGTTTTTAATCCACTTAGAAAGCGTGTCAGGGGAGGTGCCATGCCAGAGATGGGAGGATGTGAGACAGAGCACATGGCATACTTCCAGATCTTTAATCAATATAGGAGTCCTGCAGGGCTGTTCCAAATTAGACCAGAGGCAGTGTTACACCCTAGCCAGTCTTATTCAGCCTGTATACTGAATGAGGAAGTGAGAGTTGTATGTGATCATGTTCTTTTAATGGCTGTATTGTAAAGATACTGTGATGGGGTGTCTATCCCTGCTTGAGTAGCAAAGGAGTTAACATGAGTCAAACAGTTCAGTTAACCCATCTGGGTGCACCTGGAGGGTGAGCCATTCTTAGCTAAAGATGAAACCAGGCTGGGGAGGGGCTGGGTGGTGGTATTAACAGAGGAAGCTTGGAGCAGAAAGGTCTGCAAGGAGAGAGGGAGGAACTCTGCAGTCACTTTTCCTGTAGTAGGGCAAAGGGATTTGTTAGAAATAGGAAGGCTCTGGAAGGGCAAGTAGAAAACCCAGAGAAAATCTTGTCAGGAAGACGTCTAGGAAGGTGACAAATGGAGCACACCTTGGTTGCCTGCCCTAAAGTCCCTGGACTGGAACCCCGTATAGAGGATGGGTCTGGGTTCCTCTGCCAGCTACTAGTAAGGTGCTACAAAGCCCCTAAAAAGGAGAATTGGACTACAGGAAGCCCTGAGAAAAAGGTACAAACCTTTGAGCCCAGAACTGTAGGTGGAAGACCAGGTGAAGTAGTTGAACATTCCATGTGTGGAATGTGTATTTTTTTGGCTAGTTGGTTTTGGGGGAGGGTTGGGGTTTTTTTTTTTAATTTGTTGTTCTGGAATGAGTGGGGACTGAAATGTGACCTGACTTTGGTATTTCCTGACTTTGAAGAGCATATCCCACTCCAGGATGAGAAGTAGTCAGGGGATTAAAAAAAAAAGGTGCTGTCCAAACTTCAAAAGAAATTAGTGATTTGGGGTCTCTTCATTTTTTTGGGTTCAAAACCTAAGACATGTTACAGAGGCTGTATTTTTGATAAAATAATTAGATATGCTGCCCAAAATGAACCATGAAAAAATTAAAAATTTTGTTTCATTTTAAAGAAAATGAGTATTGGTATAAAGGCACCATACTCTAATAGCAGTAAGCCATGCCAGAGCATATGTGGGGCACTTCTTGGCTGTCTGAAGGCATCTGACCCTCAACCTTGTGTTCTCTGACTACCTAATAGTACACCCACCTACTGGTGCACTTCCTCTTGTGCAGGCAATAAGCAGCTTACAGGCTGAAATAGGTTCGCCAGGTTTAGCCCTGAGACTGCCAGATGCTGTATTCACCTAAGCGGCCACATGTAGAACCGCTCGCAACCCCCATTGGCTGCAATTCACATTATTGGCCAATGGGAACCCTGGCAAACCATGGCCAGCCCATATGGTGCTTATTGCCCACCCCTGCTTTTGAGCCCTGCCAGTACACCATTATTAAAACAAGCTCCTCAGAATCCAAGCCATTTACTTGTTATAACCCAGGGTTCGTTATAGGAAAAGAGACCTGCCCCTGGGGGCAGGGGCGACAGGTTGTCCAGCCCCCACTGCAGCTGCAGGGCAGGAGGAACTCTCAGCTGCTACCACAGCTGCCGGTCTTGAGGTGGAATCCAGGGTCTGGGTTCATTATATCTGAAGGTTTGTTATTATGAAGGGAGTTATAGTGAGCGTGTACTGTATTCTAGAAAACGTTCCCAGTGTATTCATCCCAAAACTTGGAAGTTTTGAACGTGATGCCAAATTTAATTTTCAAATGTATTTTTCAGTTTATTGTGAGAGGAGCTTCTTATCTATAGAAAATTCAGAGAAATGGTCTGAGAGAAAATGAACATTGTTTTAATTGAAACCATATGAACATCATTGCAGGGAGATCATATTTGTTAGAGGCAAATGTCTCTTTGAAATCCAGCCAATAGTTAACAGATATATATTCTTCCAGAGAGTTTTGGAAATCTACACAATGTGCTTGAATGCTACATTCTGCATTGGCGCTCTGATTTAGCTGAAATATGGGGAGAAGGGAAAGAAGTCATGCAGCCAGAGAGCTTGCTATTGTTTACACATCTAAGAAGGATCGAAAGCACAAATCTTTCAAGCTAAGACTGGCATTATCTTAAGCTCAAAATATTCACTCCATATGTTCCCTTGCTTTTTGCTCACTTTGCCCACTTTGTGGCAAACTGAACTATTTGTGATGGCAAAACTCTTACATATGTGAAAGACATGAGCATTTGGATAGTCACACCTTTTGGGGCCAGTCAGTATTTAGGTAACTGGTAAGTACATGAATAAAGCCAGAGGAATGCAGGAAATCTCAAAGTAGCATGTGTTCAAACTGTAAGTTCTTACCACCAGCCATGTTTTAAAAAAAGCAGAAATCTGCTACTTGTGAAGAGCACTATGGCATGCACACGATTTCTATTTTTCCTAATGACTTTAATTATCCTCACCATTCATAAAATGCAATGTATATAACTGCATCACTTTCATGGGACTTTTTTACAATGCGATTTATATTATCATAATCCCATTCACATCATATTTGTCTGATGTAAATAGACATATCTTGCAAATTCACAGTATTTTTAGTCTGTGCAGCATATTGTAAATGAAAGGCCAATTCCTCAATCCTTTCTCATTCAAACTCCCATTGAAATCACAACATCTTTGCTGTATTAAAGAGTTCAGAAGCAGGCTTACAATATGCAAACCTCTAGTGAATGCTGTGATTAGCGTCTCCATGAATGAAAATTAATATAAAAGGAAGATGGCAGACTGTAATTCAGTTCCCCCTATCGACTCATTGTTCATTTCCAATTCTTAAAAAAAACAAAATGTATGTTAAAAAATTAAGGAATATTCTTTATATTCGGAAGCTGTGCTGTTTAGGGAGGGTTTCTTGAAGCCATCGCTTGGTATGGCCTCAGAAGGATCACCAAGAAAACTTAATGTACATTTTTCAGAGTTCTTCCACAGTTTTAAGGCAGTATGTAGACCTACCAGTTCCACTTCTTTGTATTTCCAAAACTCTTGTCACCATAGAACTGTACTCTGACAAGACAGTATAGGGCCTTAAATTAAGTAAATCATATTTAATTTTAATTCTTGGGGGAATGATATAAGTACAATGGGGCACAGGAGTTGGTGACTTCACACAGGTGAGTGCTGGTGATGAGGTACATGGCATAATTACTTGCAGAAAGTGCTGTGCATTACATAAAGATAAGAACCTTCCCAAACAGTTGTCTGGGGCATGGAGCACAGAATGTTATCAATCCCTTGTACAGAGCAATTTCTAAAAGATAAGATGTGTCTTTAAGAAATGGGCTGGTGGGGTTAGAAAAAGAGATTGACAGAACAACAGGCGCTGTCATATCTAAATTTTCTTGCTCCCATTAGTGAAAAGTGATGTAGACTGCACAGCTTCATCTGGACTGCAGCTAAAAACTGTCTTTCAGGTGGTACAATTAATTGTTGGTGGCAACCCTACCTAAGATGAAATTTGTGCGTGGTCACAAACACTGTTGATACAGTTTCATTTACTAGCATGGAAAGATCCCAGCAACCAAATCTATTCACTGTAAATATTTTTATTATATTTGAATGCTTAAGCATTGATAAATACAGGAATAAGGTGAAGTGGAAAAGTAAGCTAAACAAATCCACCCTGAAACTGATGAAATCACGCTGATTTTACCAAAATTCTTTCGTTTCCCATGCTTCTGGTTATGACCAGTATGTATGGGTTTTTGTGAATGGCTATGTTACAGTATTTTCTTTCAAATATTTCATGTGGTTACTTGTGTGGAATTTTCAATATGCTATCACCAGATGTTAAATCTTTGAAGCAAAAAAATTGAAACCAGTAATATGCTCGATTGTGCAAAATAAGACCAATTCAAATGAGTATATAAAGTTGCTAAACGTTAACAGTCAATGAGTTTACAAGAAGTTGAAGCTACCTTCAGTGCAAAATATGAGAAATGTAATGGCTGAAATGAAAGTAAAATCCTCCCTGGCAGGAAAAGTCTTCCAGCTGGGAAAAGTTCAAATGACCTTAAATCCATCAAACCCAAATAGTTAAACTAATAAAAGGGAGCTACAGAGACTAATGGGGAAGCCATCATACCTTCTTCTACCCTGAGTAATGTCTTGGGGTACACGGGCAGATAGTGGTAGACCTACCAGCTCCTCCTCTTTGGCCTGTCCAAATTCTGCATCCACGTTTGCTTTCTTGAAGAAACAGAGGAGTCTCCAGTGGACCTCAGCACTGCATCATGCTGTGGGTGTGGAACCATTTGTGGGTGCCTCAAATACTACCTCTTCCCTGAAGAGAGAATTGTAGCAAGTTTTCTGCACTGAGGACTCTGCAGCTAAACAGGGGGCAAATTTTTGACCCTTTATGAGGGGTGTGTGTGTGTGTGTGTGTGTGTGTGTCCCCTCCTCTCTTCATAGTATCTAGTTGCAGTTCTTCATTTTTCTTGCCATCCATTGTGTTGTTGTATATCACTTTTTAAAGCACCTCTGCCTCCTTTTCTCTCTTTGACTTGGATTGTGTTTCCCCCTCCCCAATATTCATCCTGGGGGGAATTCAGCCTCTGTAGTGATGGCCACACCGGCTCTTGTTTCTCTCACTAACTTCCTTATTCTGTTTGCTGCCTGCTTATTGCAAGAGTAACTTCCTTCAACCTCATTTTTACCAATAAAATGTGTACATAGATAAATAATCCCTCCACCTTAAGGCTGTGTCTACATTGGCACCCTTTTTCGGAAAAGGGATGCTAATGAGACCCAGCGCAATTACAAATCATGGGATTTAAATATCCCCAGCGGCATTTGCATTACATAAACTGCCACTTTTTTCCGGCTCGGGGTTTTGCGGAGAAAAGCACCAGTCTAGGCAGCGATCTTGCGGAAAATAAACCCTTTTCAAGATCTCTTATTCCTACTTTCAAGTGATTCCTTGAAAGTAGGAATAAGAGATCTGCGGAAAAGGGCTTTATTTTCCGCAAGATCGCATCTGACTGGCGCTTTCTCCGCAAAACCCTGAGCCGGAAAAAGCGGCAGTTATGTATGCAAATGCCGCTGGGATATTTAAATCCTCATGATTTGTAACTGTGCTTGTGTCTCATTAGCATCCCTTTTCCGAAAAAGGGTGCCAATGTAGACACAGCCTAATTGTGTAGGTCTTGGTCTCTCTTCCCTCTTTTGCCTGTTGTAATCAAGTATCTACATTTTGATGGATGCTCATAGTTTTGTCTGTGCTCTGTAATAGAATAGTCACTTTACCATGCACAACTGAAGAGCAGCCAATGCTGGAATAAAATAAGACAACTGTTTAAAAGCTCACAACAATATTGCATGGTAGATTAGAGCAGGAAGTGAAAAGCATAGTTAATAGAAAGGTCAAATCCATGTTCACTTAGTAATGGTAGCTTTGATATTACACTAGCATATTGCATTGCTGTATGGAAGATTCAGATTTACCAGAATTAACTATCTGCATCTTCATTTTTCTTGCTTTAGGCTATACTGTGCCTGACCCTTGCATAGGTCCACATAGAGATGGGAATGGAGGATGAATTGAGCCTTTTTCCATATTAGCCCAGAAATTAGGTATAAGCTCAATGCCTGCAGTTAGGCAATACAGAAACTACTCTTGATAACACTCCCTTTAACAGAAGTACCTATAGAATCATAGAACACTAGAACAGGAAAGGACTTTGAGAGATCATCAAGTCTAGTCCCCTGCCCTCATGGCAGGACCAAGCACCCACTAGATCATCCCTGATAGATGTCTACCAATCTCCTCTTGGATATCTCCAGTGATGGAGATTCCACAACCTCCCTGGGCAATTTATTCCAGTGTTTAACCACCAAATTTCCATTAGGAAATTTTTCCTAATGTCCAACCTAAATCTCCCTTGCTGCAATTTAATCCCATTGCTTCTTGTCCTATCCTCAGAGGCTAAGGAGAACAATTTTTCTCCCTCCTCCTTGTAACACCCTTTTATATACTTGAAAACTGCTATCATGTCCCCTCTCAGCCTTCTCTTTTCTAAACTAAACAAGCCCAATTCTTTCAGTCTTCCCTCCTGGGTCATATTTTCTAGGCCTTTAATCAGTTTTGTTGCTCTTCTCTGGACCTTCTCCAGTTTCTTCACATTTTTTTTTGAAATGTGGTGCCCAAAACTGGACACAAAACTCCAATAGAGTGCAGAGTAGAGCGGAAGGATGACTTCTCGTGTCTTGTTCACATCACTCCTGTTAATGCATCTCAGAATCATGCTTGCTTTTTTGGCAACAGGGTCACACTGTTGACTCATATTTAGCTTGTGGTCCACTGTGACTCCTAGATCCCCTTCGGCAGTACTTCTTCCTAGACAGTCACTTCCCATTCTGTATGTGTGAAACTGATTGTTCCTTCCTAAGTGGAGTACTTTGCATTTGTCCTTATTAAACTTCATCCTATTTAGCTCAGACCATTTCTCTAGTTTGTCCAGATCATTTTGACCCTATCCTCCAAAGCAGTTGCAGCCCCTCCCAGCTTGGTATCATCTGCAAACTTAATAAGTGTACTCTCTATGCCGTCATTTAAATCGTTGATGAAAATATTGAACAGAGCCAGTCCCAAAACAGACCCCTGTGGAACCTCACTTGCTATGCCCTTTCAGCATGATTATGAACCATTAATAACTACTTTCTGAGAATGGTTATCCAGCCAGTTAGTAGTAGCCCCACCCACCTTATAGTAGCCCCATCTAGGTTGTATTTCCCTAGTTTATTTATAAGAAGGCCATGCGAGACGATATCAAATGCTTTAGTAATAACTAGGTATACCACATCCACTGCTTTTCCCTTATCCACCAGACTTGTTATCCTATCTAAGAAACCTGTCAGTTCCTTACAAATCCATGCTGGCTGTTACCTATCACCTTATTATCTTCCAGTTGTTTGCAGGTGAATTCCCTAATTATTTGCTACCTTATTTCCCCTGGCACAGACATTAAACTGACTGGTCTATAGTTTCCTGGGTTATTCTGATTTCCCTTTCTATAGATGGGCACTATATTTGCCCTTTTCCAGACTTCTGGAATCTCTCCCGATCTCTCAAAGATGATAGCTAAAGGCTCAGAAGAAGAAGCAAGAATGGAAGAGGACTATGATCTCTCCCTCCTCCTTCAGTGCTCAGCAGAGCTTGCCTTGGGTGACATGGGTAGCATGCTGCACAATTGTAATGGACAATGAAGTAGGCCTACCCAGCCAGGTGCTCCAAGAATTACTCCTTTAGGCACACTTTTTCCTGGAGCTTCTCTGAGATGGGATGGCTCTGTATCACACTTTACCTTGGGCAGTGCTTTTATAGCACACTTGAGACCTGGTTTTGCAAACAAATTTTACGCAGTTTATTTTTAAAATGTGATAGCATGAAGGGGCTGAGTCTTCAATTCTAGATGAGTCATGCGACTAAAAGGTCAAAGATATTAGTGTATGCTGTTAGTTTTGAAAAATATAAGACAGTGATTTTAGTACAAATCTACTTGGTGTGCTCGGGAAACAAAACTGCTTTATTATCTCTTTAAATTGAAAACTAACACTGAAAATGCAGTGTTGTATGAATTTAAATGAGGGAGTTTGCATCATGGCTAGAGTTATAATAATTACAATTATAGGACCGTATTTTCACATATACACCCCTTTTCTCTAATTAAACCCATGGAAAGGCTTCATTTTCTGGTTATTGCCAAAATGAATTTGAGTCCTACAGAAGTGCTTGATTTTACTTTCATTAGGATTCTGTGTCTTCAGGCCATACAGGTGCAATGAAAGAAATAAAATTAATTAAAACTGTCGACATGTTTATCCCCTCCAGGTGTCATAAAATGTACTGGCTGAGACATTTTTCAAGTAATTAAGTAGACAGTTCTGTGTTTTCTAATGAGGGTATTGCCCTTCCTTCTTCAGTCTGTGTAACAGATTCCATCATCTAGCTATTGTCAGATGATGGAATAATTCCTATTATTCTTTAGATCAGCCTTCCTCTGCACCACAGTGTGCTAATCTAAATCAGAGCATTGCTGCAAAAAGGTAGTGACATGCAGGCGGCACATTTCCAAACCCAGGCTTCTTATGCCAAGATCTCTCCATAATGCAGACTAAAAGGTGGATAACACAATTTCAGTTTACCCATATGTGGTTTAAATAGAATGAGCTTTTATACAAGGCACCGTGGAGCTTCTGCATATGCAACTCCCTCTCCTGCAATGAAAGCAGTGGAGCAGCAGAATTTTACATATTGCTTTGTTTACTCTACAGGTTTTTCTATATTGATTTTTATATGAGTATTTATGCTTTCTTATTTAGTCAGGATAATCACAAATGTCCCCGGGGACATTTTGAGATAGAGTGTCACACATTTGCATCATGAGGCAGTGTTCAAGTGACGTGTACAGTCTTTTTTGTGGCTGTTGAATGTTGTGAGGGTCAGATTGTGGCCTGTTCTGTTTGCCTATGGTGGGGTTGGTCCCTAAACTCTTCAGTGCCTGCTCCCCATATCATACAAGGCTCTACAGAGTAGCAGAGAGCATAGCTTCCATGGGAGTGCTATTCCCCCGTCCCCAACCCCAACACACGTGTGTAGGAGAATGGAATGAGGGGAGCCTTGGTCACATACATACCTGCACACCACAAGGTGTATACTGTGCCATGTCCACAGTTAATGCAGGGTATGTCTACCTGTGGTGAGAAAGGGAGGGGCTAGTAAGGCAGATTTGTGATTTGAGTAACAGCTTGCTTCACTACCCCTTACGCAAGGCTTGAGGTGAACCCATATAAAGCCCTTAATCTTCTCTGACCATAAATCCTGATTTTCGGAAGTGCTCTGAAGTTATTGAGAGTTGAAGTTGTTTAACACTTCTAATGATCAGGCCATTTTTAGTTAGGTGCATACACATAGTTTTAGGGAGGCTGACCAGACAGTAAGTGAGAAAAATCAGGACACTTTTTTTGGGGGGTGGGTGCTGGGGTATAGCTGTGTATATAAGAAAAAGCTCTGAATATTGGAATGGCTAGTCACCCTAGCTTTAGGTGTCCCGATTCAGGTACCTCTTTTGTATGGAATTTATTTTCCTTTTTGCGATTTATCTTAAAAATAATGGGCCAGATTCTCAACTGCATTTCACCTTATGTAGTGATCTACACCTGTGCAAAGTGGGTCTAAATGGTGCTGTTCTGATCTGGGAGAGTTTATAGTCCATGTTCACTCAGGTTGCACAGGAGCATATGACAACTCATGGTGCGAGGCAGTGGAGAATCAGATCCAATATATTTCTGTAGTTAGAAGAAGTAATTAATCAAGTTTAATTTTCTTCTCCCCTGGATACTTTAATTTTGTAGTCACTATTGGCTGTGCATGCTTCCTGGTCAAAATCAATATGAGTAAACATAAAATTGCTATGTCTTATATTTTATAAACTATACAGAATGGAGCATTCTAATGGTATTTAGTTGCAAAGACATCATCTGATCATCCAAAAAATAAATTTAGACAGTTCAATTCTGAAACAAAAATTGTGAGTAGTTCAGTTTAGATTTGTATTATGCATAGAATATTTGAGAACACAGTCTTTGATGGTTGATGTTTAAAGTTGTAATTTTATTATTTGGTATTATTTTAATTATAATGTAATAATATTCTCTATAAGGTTATTTTTGTGAGGTCATCTCTGATATTAATAATGTGTTTGGCTAAAATGCACAAATGTTATATTATAGACATATTATAGTCAGGGGAGTGTACTAAGAATAACAACTCTCAATTTAAACTAAAAATCAGTACAACCTTGGAGATAAAGATTGGGATACACGTTCAGAGCCAAATTTATCCTTGATATAAGTTGCTACTCCAGGGCTGATTTTGGCTGTCAGGGACTTAGTAAATTGTTGTCGTGTCAAATTCTACTTTCATTTAAACAAGTGCAAATGCAAAGCACGACCTTAAATAGAGTTACTCTTTCCTTCCTGCTACTGGTTGATTTATGCCTAGAATTGTATTAAGTTCTTGGCCTCAAAGAGATATTGTAAACTGTGAGTAACTGTGAACAAACTGTGCAGCGAGTTAAAAGCATTTCCTTTTAGCAGTTTTAAATGTATTGTCTTTGTGTGAACGGGGCCTTGTCAGGCACCCTGGCGGGGGCCTTGCATTATGAAAAAGGGTAACTGGAGCATTCTGTCAATTTACCTTTACTATATTCCCTCTTACTATCTCCTCTCTTAACAGAACTACAAGTTGAGCCTCCCAGATCTGGGACTCTCTGGTACAGCAACATCTGTGAGCCGGGAGGACCACAGATGTTGCTGGACCAAAGAGCCCCAGAGGCAGGAGCAACTCAAAGGCTGGAGAGCCCCAACTGGGCCAGGTGGCATCTGGGGAGCCCCCGCCCTTGTCGGGGAACCCCCAGCATCAGCGGGGTCAGGCGGCATCCAGGGAGCTCCCATCCCAGCTGGGGAACCCTCAGTATTAGCGAGGCTATGTGAGGGAACCCCTTGGTGGCAGTGGCGCTGTCAGCACTTGGGTGGCCCTGGCTAGGAACCCAGGGAAACTCTTGGTGGCAGCGGGGCCAGGATGACCAGGCAGCCTCTCCAGGGAACCCTGCGGCTGAAGCAGAGGAGGGCGGCCAGAATCCCCAGCAGCAGTGGGGCTGGCCCCAACAGTGGGGCAGGGTGGTCAGGCACCCTGGCTAGGGAACCCCTGGCAGCAGTAGGGTCGGCAGCGGCTTGGTGGCCACAGCCAGGATCCCCCAGGAACACCGTGTGGCAGGGGGGCTGGCAGCATCCCTGCCAGGAACCTTGGGACTCCCTGGGGCAGCGGGCAGGCAGCAGGGTAGGGACCCATGCCAGGCCAGTGTTAGGGGGGCTAGCAGCAGTGCAGGGATCCCCAAGGGAGAGGAGCCCAGGAGTAGGACAGACAGCAGGGGAGCACTGACCTCCCCTGGTGGGGCTTAACTCCCTTGTCCAGGAGAGCTCAGGTCCTGAAGGTGCCAGACCAGGGAGGTCCAACCTGTTGTCTTTCCAGTTGCTCTTCAGATAGAAATCTGTCCATGACTCTAATCATTTCCATTGCCTGTCTCTGAACCTCCTTTACTTCTGTTATGCCCTTTCTTTGAGAAGTAAGCAAAAGGGTACACAGCATTCCAGATGAGGGCATTGCAGTGATTTATATAGTGGCATTACAATATTTTCAGTATTATTTTCTCTCCCATCTCTCTGGTATCCTAACATTGCATTTGCTTTTTTGACCTCTGCTGCACATTAAGCAGAGGTTTTCATTGTGCCAGATATTGTTCTACATTGGGGTTTTTATTAATGTCTGTGCACTTGAGTTTGCCCAGGAAAGTATTCCCAACACAATTTTATACTATAAAACTGTTTTGGGAATACAGAAGTTTAGGTACTATAAAATTTATAGTATCTAAACTTTTGTATTCCCAAAACAGTTTAATAGTATCTAAACTTTTTGGAGTTGAAGCAAGCATATTTGATAATATTAAATGAAATAAGAACGGCCATACTGGGTCAGAACAAAGGTCCATCTAGCCCAGCATCCTGTCTGCCAACAGTGGCCAATACCAGATGCCCCAGAGGAGGGGAACACAACAGGTAATCCTCACGTGATCCCTCTCTTGTCTCACATTTCCAGACAAACAAAGGCTAGGGACACCATTTCTACCCATCCTAGCTAACAGCCATTGATGGACTTAACTTCCATGAATCTATCTAGCTCTTTTCTGTACCATGTTAAAGTCCTAATCTTCATCACATCCTCTGCAAGGAGTTCTACAGGTTGACTGTGTGCTGAGTAAAGAAAAAACTTCCTTTTGTTTGTTTTAAACCTGCTGCCTATTAATTTCATTTGGTGACCCCTAGTTCTTATATTGTGGGAATAAGTAAATAACTTTTCCTTATTCACTTTTTCCACACCAGTCATGATTTTATAGACCTCTATCATATCCCCCCTTAGTCTTCTCTTTTCTAAGCTGAAAAGTCCAAGTCTTTTTTAATCTCTCTTCATATGGGACCTGTTCCAAACTGCTAATCATTTTGTTGCCCTTTTCTGAATCTTTTCCAATACCAATATAACTTTCTTGAAATGAGGTGACCACATCTGTACGCAGTATTCAAGATGTGGGCGTACCATGGTTTTATATAGAGACATTAAGATATTTTCTGTCTTATTCTCTATCCCTTTTTTAATGATTCCTAACATTCTGTTTCCTTTTTTGACTGCCACTGCACATGGAGTGGATGTTTTTAGAGATCTATCCACAATGACTCCAAGATCTCTCCCTTGAGTAGTTGTAGCTAAATTAGTCCACATCATATTGTATGTTTGGACATTTTCAAAAGTCCATCGAGGAGGGAGTAAATATTCAGTATGGTAGTCAAGTTCTTTTAGAAAACTCACTGACACACATAATCTCTTACTGTTTTTTAAACTCATACATGAAATCCTTCTCGAGGCAAGCTGTAAGTGCTGTGGGCACCTTTGTTAGCAATCAAATTCATTAAAGAATAAGAGATTGTGCACATGAGTAAATTGCCTGGAATATCTATTGAGGAGTACAGTATTCTGCAGTGGCTATTCTGGAATAGCCTCCCCCGTGGATGTTCTATTCCAGCATAAAAGACACTTTGTTCCAGAATAATTAGTATGCCTCCAAGCAGACTAATTATTCAAGAAGAAAATTACTTTTATTCTAGAATGAAAAGTGCACATTCCAGGAGGTTCAGCTATTTCAGAATAGTGATGTAAAACAGCCTATCAGTTTCTCTGTATAAACTGAGAACTTGGAAGAAAATTGTTAATTAGAGATGATAGGGAATAGCAAAATGACAACTTTTTGGTGAAAAATCAGAAACAGAAATATTTTGACTGTAAATAACAATATTTAACTTTGGAAATGCCATTGCAGTGTCTTAAGTAGTTTAGGTTCCTCATGTTCAGAGTGCAGTTTTCATGATGCACTGTGATCTTCCTTCCCTCTTGGTGAGGGGATGCAGTGCATCATGGCAGTCCCTAATGATGATGTACCAAGTGAGATGTAGTCTAGCAAAAGGGCCCTACCCGTAAATGAGAGTATGGACCTGAGGCAACCAAAGGACGATGATGCACCCCTATAGCATAACAAAGTTAAATATTTCAGGTTTGAGCTGCTTGTTTTTCAATTAAGAGTAATGAAGAAAATATTTAACTTTGGAAAGCAGACACTTTCATAAAAATTGTAGTTTTTTCAATTAAATCTATTTTGATAGAAAATTTTCAACCAGCACTGTTAATATAATGGGAAATGTAATTTTTCTTCACTCTTTTATGTACACAAAATAAGCCTGCACATTCTGTTGCTGTTCATGAAGCCATTTGCACTGTCGGATATACCCACCTCCACACTGCCCCTTTTCATTAGGCAATGTTAGCACTACTATTTCAGGTACAACACATGCAGTACTGCGCATTGCAGGAGCCATTCTGGGAATCACCTTGCTGCACGTTCTGGAAGTGTACATTGCCTTCACGCATTTGGCATGGCAGCTCCCACTCACTTCTCCCTTCTGCCAAAGAGTGTGGACAATGTGAAGCAAATCTTTGAGGATGTGATTCCACTGCTCGTGGAACAAGCATTCATGCAGTGCACTCCCGGATATTGGAGGGAATTAGTCTGGAAATATTTGAGATGCTGAAGACAGCTGGCCAAGAGGGTGAATGAAAATCCCTGTGGGTCTCATGGAGCAGATGTCTTCAATGCCAGGATTACAGTGATGTTCCCATGGAAGGATTTCTGATTCTGGGAAAGCAGCATGATATGATGGGACTGCATCATCTTGGAAACCTGTGAACTTCAGAATAAGGAAGTGTGCCTTCATGTATTTGCACTGTCATACCAGTGCTTCAGCACTCATTTTCGGACACCCATACTGGTGTAGCAGCTGGTGGGTATTGCACTTTTGAAGCTGGCTTAACCTGACAGCTGCCAGTCAATTGCAAACAAATTCAAGTTTGGGAAGTCCCAATCAAGATTGCACTACAGAGGGGGAAAAAGGGACTTCATTCCCAAAACTGACATAATGAATTTCTGGACCCAAAGTTATTTTGGGGGACCTCACATTAACATTCTTAACGTGCTCATGAAGCCTTATCCTGATGTTGTCAACTTAAAAAAAGCGGGGGGGGGGGAAACGAATTCTCAGGCTGAGTAGCTGAAGTGGTGGTTGAGTGAGCTTTTGGCTAGCTGAAAGCACATTGCTGATGCCTGTGGACCCACCTCAATGTCAGTATGGCCAACACGGTTTGCATAATCATGGTTTGTTGTGCCTTGAGCAACATATGTGAAATAAAAGCGAACCTGGAATTTGCACTTTAAGGACTACAACAAAAAAGATTTGATATAGTAATATACCAGTTTAGGCATTTAACTATCCCCCAATGCCTGGTCTCATGTTACTGACTCTCAGATATTGGAATGACTTATTTATCTTCAGTGGAAGGGGTTTGTGCTTCTGGTGCTGAATATCCTGGGTTCAGTTCCAGTTATGACCTTAGGATGCATATGTGCATGTAGATACAGTTCACTATGCTAATCTTTAATTGCACATTTTTCAAATTGGATTGTGTAACCAAATACTTTCTTCCCTGATTGCTCTAGTTTTAAATACAACGGCATTTTGTAGTAATATTTTTTTCTACCAAGCAGCATCATTGATAAAGCAATTTTACATACTTCAAGTATTATTTCATTCAGTAGCGTTTGTTGAAGTTTGATAGTCACTGGGTTGGGAGCCTGATTTCAGAGCTTTATATTTTTAGGTTTTCTAAAGCCACCAGCATTTGGGCAACCAAGGATTACTGTGACTGACAGTTCAAAAATACAATGATCTGTTGTGTCTAGCCTATGTCATTCTGGGGAATATTTAAATCAATAATAATGCTATCAGAACTGGAAATCAAATGCAAAATAATTCCCCTGGCTTCCTGTGTATAATGACATTTGCTCTTTTGATGAATTGCTAATGTGTTCTTGGACAGAAGAACTGGCAGTACAGCCAAGTCTACGATATAAATGGTAGGGTTGGGATGGTGGTTGCTGTTATTGCGTTTACCACTAATTATCACAATTTACTACTAGCAAACAATAGGGCATTCTACATGTGCTGTCTCTCTATTATGAATAATTCCACTTCTAAAAAGTATCAATGAAATTTAAAGCTACTCCTTTGCTCTTATAGAAATTATTTTCTTAAAGTAAATGTTAGCCTTTTTTGTTTAAAAGGTACTATCAACTTGAAATCTAATTAATTCAGAAATTAAAAATAGTTTGTTACTCTTGTCTTGACAATTTTTATGATTTTTACAATCACATTTCCCTGTTTTATTACATTTGCTTCTCCTGTTTGATGTATGAGGGACTGACACTAGCAACAAAGGGAAAACTGAATGACTAGGTTGGAAACAATGAAACTGATTATATCCAAAGTACTATCAAATGCACTGTAGAACAAATTTAGGGAAAAATCTCTAATTGCTTTCAGTGATACTAATAGTAATTTTTGCCATTGCTTTTAACAAGGTTAAAAAACCCACAAAAATCTCTGACAAAAGAGTGATCCTGTATTTTTATGTTAATAATATCCCTGTAAGAGCTAATTAAATTCTATAAATTGTGCACAGTGTTTGGTAAATTGTATCATTATTAATATATCTCTTGTAAAGCATAATTCAAAGGTGTTAGCTATATTACAAAGCCACAGTCACTGATGTCAGTGTTTGAAACACTAGTTCAGAGTTTTTTTCTAAAAGAAGTACTATAGCAGGGCTTCTCAACATGTGGCCTGCAGCCCGCTTGTTTGCAGCCCACGGGGCGATTTGGGTTTACGCAGGGCTCAATGTGTGGCCTACAGGTGGGATCCTTTGAACATGGCCTCCACTGGGAACAAGCTCCACAACGGTGAGGCATCTCTCAGGTGGGGTGAGCATTGAAAGACGCAAGTGGATGGGCTGGCTGGAACAGACGGGTACAGGGTGTCGGTGTTTCTAGCCCCCGGGGAGGAGGTGCCAGGAGTGCCAGGGCATTGTGGGAAGTGCTGTGTATTTACGCCTGTCAGTGTGAAAAGTTATTTGCATATATTTGTATATATATTTGCATGTATATGCAACCACACTTAAGTTGCGTCCCTTGGCATGTGCTGTGAATATCATTGTGGACCCCAGGGCTTCCAAAGTTGAGTAGCCCTGTACTATAGTATGATTTCTTCTAAAACTGGAAACAAGTTTTAAAAGCATAAGTGATGATTGTTTCCCTAGTGATTCCAGGTTTGCTAAACATGTTGTTAGAGGATTGTTGTGAGAGTGTTTTGGTTTTCATTTTTCCTTCAGTGTGGCATTCTAATAAATATCTGGCAGAGTGCATTCTTCGATCTTGTGGTAGGAAAGGTATGTCATAGTGGATTCATTCTTTACCTAATTGATTATGCATGGTTCCTTAATTAAACTAGGGAAGTGGTCTACATCATATTTTATAGATCAGTTAGGACTATAATATAGCCACATCTAATAGGCTTGGTTAGAAGGATTGAAACCCCTCTTAACCTTTTTCCAAAGCAAAGTTTACTTAATTGAAATTTTTTTTTTACTCTGTATATAAAGTATACACTTAAGTTTTCAGTAGTGGGAAGTAAATTACACTTCTCTCTTTAGATACATTCACTCCATTTTCCTTGGCTTTCAATTTAGGCATCAATATGTTTTTGCTAGGTATTAGAGTAGTGTTCACACTGTAGCTTCTTAGAAAAATTAAAATACATGTATTTCAAAATTAATACAACAAATAATATTTTGTTTTGTTTTAGTTCATTTTCAAATGAATATGTGAGGGGGAACTTTTTTTCCATGCTGAAGGGTTAAATGCATCTTGGATACAAAATGAGTAGAAACCTTACTTGAAGGGAAATAACCCCTTACAGTGAGAGGTTATTATACATCAATGCATTATATACAGGGATAGCAAGATTTTGATTACCTACAGTTAAGGTTGCCAGAGGGCTTCTGATTTAAATTTCTAAAGCTTGATCACAGCATCATGGGGGTTGTTGGAAATTCCAATTCCCCTTACTCTTGCTAACTTGCAGTCTGTATTTCTGTGCTTTAGAAAACACACACAGTATTTTCCCCCCCTTTCCACTTATCCATGAACGTAGGTGGATTTCTCACTGTTTCTTTCCAGCTGATTTTGCAATGCCGATCCTTTTTAGAATATCATTTTAACTGAGCAGAATTGTTCAGTGGGGCCCCACTGGGGCTCCATTCTCAGTTGTGGCAGCAATTCCAATACATGAATGGAAGCCTCATCCATTTGTGAAAATTAATTTAGGATGAAATTCTGGGCCCATTGAAGTAGATAGCAAAACGCCCAGGGATTTCTCCTTTAGGGCACGTCTACACTATGAGATAAGGTCGACTCTCGTACAGTTGATTTCCTACCATCCGATTTTGTGAAGTTGAAGGTCTTTGGTCCTCACTGCGGGGAAGAATCAAATGTAGTCCAAAGTTGAGTGTCCCCATTAGGGAGTCTTCCGTTGACTTGGAGAACGAGGCGCCATGGGCAGCTTTACATTCTGGGCTATGCTCATGGTGTCCACTGGGTTCAAAACTCTGCTGCAGGTGATTAGAGGCTCATGTCGTCATCGTCCCAGAATGCACTCATCTACTCCCTCCCCCTTGCACAACATCAGTAGGAGGCAGTCTGCTCATACTTTTTGGTTCTCTGGTTGCCCATGCAGATGGCATAACAGCATGAGCATGGAGCCTGGTGTGCAGGACAGCATCGTCATGCTCGTGTGTATGGTGGTGCATCTCATGGTGCTGTTTCGAGAGTGTACGCGTGTTGCTTCACCAGGAAGAGGAGGAGGACAATGCTCAGCATGGCATGGAAACGCTGCCCAGACAAGGCCTGGTGCTGATGCTAGTGCCCCCACCAGTCAATCCTCTGGACACAGTGGAGTTCTGGTGCTGTGAGATGAGACCAGAGTGGTGGGATCGCTTTGTGATGCAGACATGGGACAATCAGCAGTGGCAGCAGAACTTCCACATGCAGGAGGCCACAGTCCTGGAACTATGAATGGCTTTCCCCTGGCGCCTCAGGGCAGAATGCCTGAATGAGACCCATTCTGACCATGGAGAAGTGCATGGCAATTGCCCTATGGAGGCTTGCCACACCAGACAGCTATCGGTGAGTTGGGAACCAGTTCCAGGTAGGGAAATCTACAGACAGGGCTGTTGTCATAGAAGTAGCCAAAGCAATCAATTGCATTCTGCTACAGAGGATCGTGACTCTGGGAAATGTGGACGCCATAGCAGATGGCTTTGCCATGATGGGTTTCCCTAACTGCTGTGGCACCATAGACAGAACACACATCCCCATCTTGGCCCCTGAACACCTTGCCATGGAGTATATCAACCAAAAGGGGAACTCTGGGGGTGGGAGCCACAGGGCTGGTGGAGGAGGGACCAGGGGTGTTATCAGGGCAGTCAGGATTCTGGTGGCCTTTTCAAGGCAGGATACCACGTGGTCCTCAGATTACCGGATGGCTACACGGAGTGGCAGGAGAAGAGGGCCACTAGGGAGCAGCTGGTGTGGCAACAAGAGACAATGTTTTCCTCCCTGACCGCTGTTATGGACCACATGGTATCCTGCCTTGAAAAGGCCACCGCCCAGAACCCTGCCTACCCTGATGACACCCCTAGTCCCTCCTCCACCAGCCCTGTGGCTCCCACTCCCAGAGTACCCAGAGGCCAGAAGTGCCCCTTGCGGTTGATATACTCCATGGCAAGGTGTACAGGGGCCAAGCATAGAGGGCTTCCTGTGATTCCACCCTTGCACCGTGGCTCTGTCCCACCATTTGGAGGACACCTATGGTTGCCAACTTTCTAATTACACAAAACCAAACATCTCTGCCTTGCCCCTTCTGTGGTGCTCCACCCCTGCTAGCTCTATTCCCCACTCCCTCCATTGCCAGCTGTCCCCTATCTTCACTCACTTTTCCCAAGCTGAGAAAGGGGGTGAGGGCTCTGGCTGTGGGGTGCAGTCTCTGGGGTGGAGCCAAGTATGAGAGGTTTGGGTGCAGGAGGGGACTTTTGGCTGGGGCAGAGGGTTCAGGGTCCCAGCAGCGCTTACTGCAGCTCCCAGGAAGTAGTCAAAGAGTCCCTGGAACCCCTAGGCTCTGCATGCTGCCCTCACATCCACAGCTGCTGCCTCCAAAGCTCCTGCTGATTGTAGTTCCTGGCCAATGGGAGCTGCAGAGCTGGCATTTTGGGGGGTTGGAGAGGAGACAGTGCACAGAGCGTCCCATGTCTAGCGACCTGGTAGCCACTAAGGATGTTAATAGTGAGTAATTTACTAGTTGAGTAGTCGATGGAATTTCCATCGACTAGTCGATAGGCACGTCCACATTCCTCCTTTGAAGTGTTGCAGTTCCTGTGTGCAGCTCGGGACCAGCGGGAAGTCCCAATGACTCCAGGCTGCACGCGGCATGCCAGCTTTGAAATGTACAAGAATCCCCAGCAGGGGCTCTTGTGCATTTCAAAGCAGAAGCACCCTCATGGAGTCTGGGGCCAGCGAGGGACTCAGAGTCCCCCACTGACCCGGGCTCCATGCGGCGCTGCTGGTTTGAAATGCCATGCAGAGCCCAGAGTAAGCTGGGGACTCAGCTGACCCCAGGCTCTGCATGGCATTTCCCCAGAACCTGGGATCAGATGGGGACTCCCCAGCTGACCCCTGGTTCTGCAGAAATGGAGCCTGGGATCAGCTGTGGAGTCCCCAGCTGACCCTGGGCTCCAGGCTGTGCTGCCACTTTGAAACACCATGGCAGCATTTCAGAGGGTCAGTGCCGCACAGCTGAGCCTGGGATCAGCTGTGCAGTGCTTCCCCTTTGACACGCCACATGCACTGGATCCACCTCCCCTTCCTCCACTGCTGCCTCTTATAGGCAACAATCTGTACATACCAGCTCCACGGACCCACCTGCCCCCCTCTCATGGCTCCTACAGGCAGCAGTATGCAGAGGGACAGGGGAGGCTGCCGTGAAGCAGCCCCTGCCTGCGGTGGGCACAGACTTGCCACAGACAGAGGCTGCTCTGCATCAGGAGCCCCTCTTCACGGATACCCTGGGGACAGAGGCTGCTGCCACACTGTGCTACTACCTCTGTATCAGAGGCAGCAGCCTGGGATGGCAGGCGGGAGTTAGCGCAGGGAGCTAGTGTTTAAACCATCTCCCCTCATGGACCAACTCCCACCTGCCACCCCATGCTACTGTCTCTGATAGAGAGGCAGCAGCGTGGATTAGCAGGGGGCTCCCTGGGAGTGGGGCCGGGAACTACAATTTGATGCTGTTTCATGACTATTCAGTTACACGATATCTAACATCCCTAGACTTTGCCATTATGATAGATTATATACGAGAATTTTTCACTTAAAAATTCTGTTTCGGTTTTCTCCACTGATTCATTGTTTTGAGGAATCCATTCTCTCTCAAATGTTTTGTGCCATCCCCAAAAGGTCATATTGTTTTTTTGGGGGGACATTTTGAGGAAGGAAATCTGTGGCTTTTTTCCACCAGAATCATAAAAAAACAAAACAAAAAAATCCACAGCTGTTGCAGTAAAGGTTAAGCCTGTACCAGCATCTAAAATAGTTAGTACAGGATGCTTTTGTTTGGTGGCTCCTAGAGAGCTAATATGTGGTACTGATATTTTAAAGTTTTCATTTTAGTTTCTGGGAAAAATAATGCATACTGTACCTAAGAAAAGGTTCTTGGTATCAAAGCAGTTTTTGTAATAAGGTCATAATTTTTTCTCCCCAAGATCCCAATATTGATAGAGCTATATGAAGACAAATAGTAAATACAAGATTTATTGTGCATTGAATACATTAATTGCCATTAAATACACTAGGACACACCCACAACCTCCTTGAATTTTTAATAATCAATTACTGGCCACAAGGAATTTCTCTAATTGACAAGCTTTTTAAATCTTCATTTTAGATACTAAACATTTTGTGAACAATTTGTTTGATTTAACTAGATTGCTGCACAATTGAGAATTTTAATTATCACCTGTGCCTGTATTATGCACCTGCATCTAATGCATCAGGAACCTAACACAAACTGTATGCAGTACTTTATCTAGATTAATTGATCATACATAATTTACTATTTCTGTTCACACAAAAATAATATATTCCTTATTCAAGCAAATGTACAACCCCTCTTTGTGTGGGGAGGGAGAGAGATGATTTTTACATTAAAATTGAAGGGGTACTGTCAATGTCATAAATATATATCTTAAAAATTCTTCACGTGTATCATCATAGATGACGAATGAAAGATTTTTTTTTAAATCTAATGTACTCATCACTTTGATTTATATCTCCATTTTGCTTTTCATTCAGTGGGATAATAAAAATACACTGAAGCTGGAGGGAGTTACTAGTGGAGTTCCTCTGGTTCTGTGAATTTCAAATACATTGCAAGATAGTTTCATTTTCTAATTCTAAGGAATTAGAAAAATGTTGATGTCCTTGTAAAACAAATCAATGCAACAATGTTGGGTTCACAAAATCATATTAAAATCGCAAAATTAAAAATGTATTTTTATTGAAACAGTTTTTTCTCCAATTTATTAAAATATATCTGCTCATGCTGGAATAGATTTTCAAAAGTTGGAGACCTGAAAAACAGAAGGTATGATTCTGGCTGGCCTCTTGGAAGAGATGCACCAGCCTAATAACAGTGCCTTGAGGCATTATAGGTAGCAGTTTGAAAAGTTCCTATGGGACTTTGGTCTGGTGTCCACTATAGGTTGGACCTCCCTGGTCCGGCACCCTCGGGACCTGACCGGTCCTGAATGAGGGAATTTGTGAGATCAGGGGAGCTCCCCTGCCACTGGTCTCCCAGAATACTGCCCCCTGCCTCTGGCTGACTCCGCTCCAGCCCTACTGCCACTGGGCTTCAGCCTTGTTACTACATACAGGGCTTGGGTCTGGCACATTGCCACCAGCTGGCTGGGGCTCTCCAGGGAAGGAGCACAACAGCTGCTGCAGCCCTGCTTCTGCCCCACCTGACTGAGGCTTCTCCGGAACAGGGCTCCACGGCTGCCCCGCTTCTATTCCACCTGACTGAGGCTTCTCGGAAACAGGGCTCCACGGCTCCCCGCTTCTGTCCCTGAGTGGCTCGCATTCCCAGGCGGCGGGGTTTTTTGGTCTACCAACATCTGTAATCCTGCCAGACTTCGGCTGTTGCCAGACCAGAGAGTCCTGGATTTAAGAGGTTCAGCCTATACAGAATTAGTTAAAGTAGTTAAGGACATAGAAGTGAATGGTTATTGGGATAAAATACAAGCTGGTTTTACCAAAGTAGATTGTGCCAGACCAACCTGATCTTCTTTGAGACGATAACTGATTTTTAGAGAGAGAAAATGCATGGATCTAATCTGTTCTGATTTCAGTAAGACATTTGATATAGTTCCACATGGGAAATTCTTAATTACATTGGAGAAAATTAGGATTCATATTTGAGATGTGAACGACTAGTTGACTATCCGATAAGCAGATGCGTATCAGATAGTTGACAGGCTAATTGACTAGTCTCTTCCCCCCTCTTGCTGCCTCTATCAGAAAGAGGCAGCAAGAGGGGGACAAAGAGGGGTAGCTTCAAAGCGGCAGCGCCACATGGAGCCTGGGAGTCCCCAGCTGCCCCGGGCTGCATATAGCGTTTCAAAGTGGCAGTGCCATGTGGAGCCTGGGGTCAGCTGGGGACTCAGAATCCCCTGCTGGCCCCATGCTCCCCACAGTGCTTTCACCTTTGAAGTGTAGCAACAGCCCCTAGAGCTGTTGCTACACTTCAAAGGTGAAAGCGCCCTTATCAACTAATCGAATAGTTGATGCAAATTTCTAATCGAATAGTTGATGCAACTAATCGAATAGTTGATGCAAATTTGGAGGGCAACCAAAATGATTAGGGGGCTGGAGCACATGACCTATGAGGAGAGGCTGAGGGAGTTGGGTCTGTTTAGTCTGCAGAAGCGAAGAGTGAGGGGGGATTTGATAGCAGCCTTCAACTTCCTGAAGGGAGGTTCCAAAGAGGATGGACAAAAGGCTGTTCTCAGTAGTGACAGATGGCAGAACAAGGAGCAATGGTCTCAAGTTGTGGTGGGAGAGGTCCAGGTTGGATATTAGGAAAAACTCTTTCATTAGGAGAGTGGTGAAGCACTGGAATGGGTTACCTAGGGAAGTAGTGGAGTCTCCATCTAGTGGTCTTTAAGTCTCGGCTTGACCAAGCCCTGGCTGGGTTGATTTAGTTGGGATTGGTCCTGCCTAGAGCAGGGGTCTGGACTTGATGACCTTCTGAGGTCTCTTCCAGCTCTATGATTCTATGAATTATTTGATTAGCCAAATCATCAACATTTTGCATCCCTAATTCATATGCCAAATAAAAGGGGGCTAAGGAATTGGCTAAAGGGGTGATTATGCAGGTCATAGTGAAAGATGAATTGCCAAGCTGGAGGAAGTTATTAGTGGAGTTCGTCTGGTTCCAAAACCAATTCCTATCTTATTTATCATTTTTATTACTGACCTTGGCATAAAAATGAGAATGTGCTAATAAAATTTGCAGATGTCATGAAGTTGGAAGAAAAACCGAAATATCATACAAGACGACCTGAATGATCTTGTGAACTGGAGTAAAAGAAATGGGATGAAAAGTGCAAAATCATGAATGAGACTAATAAGACTTTTTGCTATTAACTGGGAATTTATCAGTGAGAAGCAACGGAGAAGAAAAGCCTGGGTCACAGGATAACTAGGAGCCATCAGTGGATCTTGAAAAGGCTCATGCAGTCCTAGGATGCATCAGGCAAGGTAATATATTAGGTACTGGGGAGACCTCAACTGGAATACTGTGTGCAGTTCTGTTCTTCCATGTTAAGAAAGATGAATTCAATCTGGAACAGGTTCAGAGAAAGGCTACAAGGATGATCAGAGAAATTGGAAGGGTACTCTAAGGCTACGTCTTCACTACAAGTTTTCTTGGCCAAAAATATGCTAATGAGGGACTCATCTGCATGAGTCGCAATCTCATTTTCTGCTGATCTGTTTTTGCGCTGGGGTTTTTGTGCAAAAACAAGCAGTGTGGATGTTTTCTTTTTGCGCAAAAACCCCTTTTTCCACAAGATCATAGTGTAGACATAGCAAAAGAGTGTAGCTTATTTAGACTAATCAGAAGAAGGCTGAGGGGAGATTTGACTGCTATCTATAAATAAATCAGCGGGAATAAATACCAATGAGGGAAAGGAGTTGTTTAAGTTAAGTGCCAGTGTGGACACAAGAACAAATGGTTATAAAATGGTCATCAATACATTTAGGCTTAAAATTAAACAAAGGTTTCTAATCATCAGAGGAGTGATGGTCTGGAGCAGCCTTCCAGGGGAACAGTGGAAGCAAAAAAAAACCATTCAAGACTGAGCTTGATAAGTTAATGGACAGAGTAACTGCCTACAATGACATGAGGACAGTGTTCCCTCTAATTTTTTATGTCCATATGCGAATGAATTTTGTTGTGTGCAACACTATGGAGATGAACATAAAATTAATTCAGCACATGGACGATCTGTGGTGGGGGTGGGGCCACTGGGCTCAGAGTGTGGGAGGGAACTCAGGTTTGGGGGGATTGAGGGCTCTGGCTAGACATGCGGGCTCTGGGGAGGGACTGGAGATGAGGCATTTGCGGTACAGGAGGGAGCACCAGGCTGGGGACAAAGGTTTTTGAGTGCAGGAGTGGGCTCAGGACAGGAGTTTGGGGTGGGAATTAGTGTTCAGAAGGGAACTCATGGTTGGGGTGTAGGGTCTAGGAGGCAATGGTGAGACTGTGGGAATGGTGCATCCCAAGAAACAAAGTACTGATCGCAGCCTACCTCCCAGGCTAGGACAACGTCCTGGCAGACAGTCTCCGCAGAAACTTCGTGCACAAGCACAAGTGGGAGATCAGCCCCACCACACTGAATCATCTATTTCAGAGGTGGCGGTTTCCGATGGTGGACCTCTTTGCCACCCACACAGACAAAATGTGCCCGTATTACTGCTCCAGAGAGGGCATGGGTCCCTGATCTTTGGGGGACTCATTCAGCATAAAATAGGAAGCACCCCTCCTGCACGCATTTCCACTGATCCAGCACACTATCCTGAAATCAAGCAGGACAGAGCCAAAGTCATATTCATAGACCCGAGTTGGCCCAGGCAAACCTGGTGTCCTTACCTGCCGCTGATGAGTTTACGTCCACCATACTGCCTCCCTCCAGTCTGATATCTGCTCTCACAACAGAATGGGCAGATGTACCACCCAGACGTCCACACACTCCATCTTCACGCATGGATGGTAACTGGTTGATGCCTGGAGTACCCCGAGGAAGTGCAGCAAATCCTCATGAACTGTCGCAGGCCTGCAACTAGAAAAATATATAAATAAAAAAGGCATCGCTTCACGGTCTGGTGCTTGAAACAGAACTGCACTCCAATAGAGACTAGGGTTTCAAAAGGACTTACTTACCTCTTAGAACTACACAAATCAGGACTATCACAAAGTTCAATTAAAGTACATCTTGCCACTATTGCAGCACTACATCTGCCAATAGAGGGCTATTCTATCTTCACCCACGCATCCACCAAGAGATTCCTCCTGGGTCTACACAACATGTTTCCACCACAAAGATACCCAATTCCAGCATAGGACCTCAACCTCGTCCTCTAGGCTCTCATAGACAAGTCCTTTGAGTCATTAGCAACCTGTTCCCTTCTACATCTATCAATGAAGGACACCTTTCTAGTTGCAATTACCTCTGCAAGAAGAGTGGGTGAGCTAGAAGCACTAATGTTAGACCCTCCATATACAATATTTCATGAAGACTCTGTACTCACCCCAAATTTCTCCTAAAAATATTTACCGCATTCCACTGTGAAAAGCCCATATACTTACCCATCTTCTCCCCTAAACCTCACAAGGACAAAGAGCGCTACACACCCTTGATGTCCGCAGGGCAGTCACCTTCTACTTACAATGTACAGAATGCTTTCGCAAATCTCCGCGACTCTTTGTGTAATCTACAGAGAGATCAAAAGGGTTACCCATATCCAAACAAAGACGGTCTAAATGGATCTTGGGCTGCATACATCTATCTAAAAGGAGCTCCCAGCAACCATGAGATTACTCCATGAGATCAATGGCGGCAACAACAGCTTTCCTTTGGGGCATACCAACAGAAGAAATCTGCAAAGCTGCCACGTGGGGTTCAACACACACCTTCATGCAGCACTATGACATTCGTGTTTCTGCTGAACAATACGTGTTTCGTTTGAATGATACTTGCAGTTACTGAGTCAAATTCACTGAAGCGCCCACCACCAAGCAGGAATACTGCTTCATAGTCATCCACGGGGACACTCCTCGAAGAAGAAGGGAAGGTTACTCACCTGGTGCAGTAACTGGAGTTCTTCGAGATGGTTGTCCCTGTGAGTGCTCCACCACCCACCCTCCTCTCTTTGGCTTCGGATCCAACTACATCTGGGTCAGAGAAGGAACTGAGGAGGCGGTGGGCTGTGCAGGTGGGATAGCTGTTTCATGTTGCACACTGGCGTTCCATGTGCACAGCTGACCTGAGGTGGGGGGCACTTCCGTCAAAAGTGTCCAACTAGCGGTGAGTAACCTTCCCTTGCTGCTGTCTATATGATGCACACTGTCAGGCTCCTCCAAGTTGTCTTCCTCTGTCAGTAATTTCATTATGATCTCTGCTGGCATGCATGAAGGCCTCACTATAGTTAACAGAGTATGTGAGAGAAGTGCGGGATCCATTTTTTCTTGCTGCAGATGCCAGATTGCACAGAAGAGAATGGCAATTGGAAAATGGCCACAAAAGCATGCCAGAAGCCCCTAAACAAAACAGTGCCTCACGGGACATTTTGCACAGTCCCAAGATACCCTAAACTCTGTTCTGCAGTCCCACAACACCTAGCGACAGATGGTGTCACCAGGCACTATGGGGTACATACCCACAGTGCATTGTACCTGCTGTTGATAGGGGAGCCTAAAGATGTGGACACAGTCTGTTGACAGAAGGAGCTAGTGTAAATATGCTTTGGCAACTTTTTTTTGTGTCTTTGACATGTTGACATTAGTTTCCTTGACAAATTTGGTAGTGTACTCTTTCCTAAGAGGAAAAGCAATTGAAGACAGTTGGCACTTTTTCAAAAAGCCATTATTAAGGGCACAAGAGCAATCTATTCCACTGCATAGGAAAGATAAGCAGTATGGCAAGGGTGCCCTGCTTAACCAGGAGATCTTGAATGATCTAAAAATCAAAAGAGTCCTACAAAAAGTGGAAACTAGATCAGATTACAAAGGATAAACATAAATAACACCAGTATGTAGGGGCAAAATTAGAAAGGTGAAGGCACAAAATGAGCTCAATCTAGCTAAAGACAAAGGGTAACAAGAAAGCATTCTACAAATACATAAGAAGCAAGAGGGAGATCAAATACAGGATAGGCCAGTTGCTCAATGAAGAGAGAGAAACAATACTGGATAACATGGAAATGGCAGTGTTGCTTAACAACTTCTTTGTTTCTGGTTTCACCAAGAAGGTTAGTAGTGATTGGATGCCCAACATAGGCTATTTCTAGACTACGGGGTTTTTGCCGGATACTTCCGGTATCCGGCAAAAACCCTGCCGCATCCAAGGAACGCATTTGCTCTTCCACTTTTTTTCGCGGAAGAGTAAACACACTTTTTCGGGGAGCCCTGTATACCTCATTTCACGAGGCATAAGGGCTCCACCAAAAGAGGAGGCTTTTCTGCCATTTGGTCCCAACTAGACGGGGCCAAATGGCAGAAAAGCATCTTTTGCAAAAGCGATCGGAAAAAACTACGCAAATTGCGGAGTGCAATTTACGTAGCTTTTTTCAATAAAGCCCCATAGTCTAGACCTAGCCATAGTGAATGCCAGTGGAAATGGGGTAAGTTTTAGAAGCAAAAATAGGGAAAGAACAAGCTAAAAATATTTAGGCAAGTTAGATGTTTGTCATCAGGGCCTGATGAAATGCATCCTAGAATACTCAAGGACCTGACTGAGGAGATATGAGTCATTAGCTATACAATTAGAAATACAACGTAGATGGAGCTAGTATTATTACGTGGGTACATAACTAGTTGGATGACCATTCTCAGAAAAGTTATCAATGGTTCAAAGTCATGCTGGAAGAGTATAATGAGTGGGGTCCCACAGGGACCAGTTCTGTTCCATATCTTCATCAGTTATTTAGATAATGGCATAAAGAGTATTAGGGAGGTAAAATCCCATGTAATGTAAGATCCCATGTTTATTTCACATTTAACTGGTTAACCAATTAAAGGAGGGCTTCTCTAGGCTCCACTCCCCCACCATGGCTGGGCTGGAGCGCCGCTCTGCTCCGGCCCAGAAAGAGAAGCTGAATGAAGGTGAAAAAAGAGAGAGGCTCTGAGACAGAAGAAAAACAATCGTAATGAAAAACATTTAAGGTGATGTGTGGGCTTTATTATTATGTTTGTCCTGGAGGATTCTTACAGAGATTTTTTCTGAGCTTCCTTTGTCCTTCTCTGATCCTCTTCCAGTCTCCAGATGCTGCTTCCTTTAGTCACCATAGAATTACTGCTTTTTCTTTCTTTGTAAGTGATTGAGGTTGTTGTTAATAATTGATTTTCCATTGAAATGTGATTCCTCAAGGTGTACCTGTCAGATTTCTTGGTCCTTGGGCCAGGTCTGCCCTATCATGAATAGTTTCAAGATGATATAATATGCTCAAGGTGAACTTGGCTATAAACCATGGTTATAATTGACCACATGACACCAATTTTCATTGTAAGTTGAGAAGATTGTCATGAAGAACATTCTGCTGAGTCCCCCCAAGGAGTATTTGCCCACTGCCAACTATTACCAATGTTGAAGAAGGAAAAGGCAAGGGATTCTTGTTTCACCTTGAAATATTGAGCCAATCTAAAGAAACAAGCGTGGTGAAGTAAATCTCATTCTTGAATGCATCCAGCATTGGAACACTGTAAAAGTTGCCTAAACTCATTGGCTTCGTCTACACTGCGAGATCTTCCGGCAAAAAAATATGCTAATGCGGGACTCGTTTGCGTGAGTCACGATCTCATTAGCATATTTTCTGCCATTTCTTTTTGCACAGAAAGAAACAGCAGAAAAGATGCTAATGAGATCGCAACTCACGCAAACGAGTCCCGCATTAGCATATTTTTTGCCGAAAGATCTCGCAGTGTAGACGTAGCCATAGAAGGAGGATCTCTATTCTGACAGCATGCGTAAAGGTTGCTGTCATATTGATGTAATGCTTGTATTTAGATTTTCTGAAAACAAAGGTTTTATAAATGTTAAGATAAATAAAAGCAACCTGTTTCCATGAGTTATTATTTTTAACCCTAATGCAAACTGTATTTTTGTTCACATTTAAGGGACTTTCTAATTTCAGGCAATACAAACACTGCTGTGCCCTGGTAGTACATGAGAACAGAAAAGTGAGCTAGACTTTTGCAATTGCTTTTAAAAATCTAAGGTATTACTATACAATTTAGAACAGGATAGAGGGGGTCCCCATTAGAAAGTCGCCCCAGTATACATCTGTTCCACACTAAAGTCGTTGATATTTGTAGGAACTGATGTGTTATAAGTCCTCCCATTCCCCGCTATAAGTTGTGCGAAACACTCCCCCCAATTTGCTTAAATGGAAGTCAGCCCCGGGAAAAAAATTCCTCACTTTAAGTTGTTTTGCCATAAGTCCAAGTTTTTTGGAATGTATCTTGGACTTATAGCAAGGACCCCTTGTATTGCAGTTTCTTTTTCAAAAATTATACAGCAGATCTTCAGCTGATGTAACTCCTCTGAAATGAATGGTGGTCGGCTGACTTATGCCGTCTGAATGGCTGACCTATGATTCTAAAATGACAGGGTCTTTTTAATTAAAAAAGGAAATAAATGTGCATCTGCCTGTTAGGAAATTGTGGCTAAGCAAAAGCTTTCCCCACCATTCATCTTCCATTTAATGTTCACAGACCGCAATGGCTTGTTTGATGTTTTGTGGTTAGAAATCTAGTTTCAGAGCACTTGTCCTTTTTGTTCTGCTATGACATTGACATTGTGCTTTGCTGTAGTCTGAACACAAAGGAACAAATAACCTGCTCTGCATAAACATTTGTCACCTTTTCCTCCTAAAATTAGTATTCTTCAAAATGGGCCAACATATTCATGCTGCACGTGACACCCTAACTATGACAACTACAAAACAAAGTAATGTACAGTAAGCATGCCAGTTGAAGCTGATTATATTAATTGCTATTCAGGTCAGCACTTAGATTAATTATTTTGTTTATGTAGTATGTTTGTTAAGTGGTTGCCTGATTGCTGTTCAGAAGATTGATTGCTTGTTACATTTACCTTGTGGTTTCTGTGGGGAAAACATCATTTAGATTTCATCATTTCCAAACATTCTGTGGGCAGGGAGGGAAAAAGGAGACGCGGGTGCTCATTTCTTAACATAGAATTGTATTAATATCAAGCAGGAAAATGGAAAACAGGCCTCATGAAGTACACATTTTTAAACATGCCAAGCTTAAAGATGATAATATACCCTTTAGCCTCTTCAGGGCCTAGAGCAATTATTGGGAAAGAAGAGAAATTAATTAAGCATGCTATAAAATATAGAAAAGTTAATGGGCAGGGTTAACATTGTGTCAAACAAGGATGGGCAAAGTGGTTGGGTTAACCAAAGGCCAAACCTCTGACCCCTGCAGTCTCATCTTTTGAGGGTAGAATAACCCATGCCGTTGAGGGCAAACTCAGTGAATTTTAATTCACACTTTTCTTGGAATTCTTCTATGAGGATTAAACCCCATGTGGAATAAGAAAGGGGTTTCCACGGAACAAAGTTGTGCAGGCAGCAAGGGGCACTCAGAGCTTTTGATAACATCAATGGGATTCTAGTAAAGCCAGAGCAGAGGGAGCCCCAGAATATGGTGAATCTGAGCAAGGTTTCCTCAGCAGGGACCTACTGCTGTGCTGAGGAGAAGTGCCCCACCCCCAGCCAGGCAGGTTCGTGTGTGGAGCCCTGAGCCCCTAGCTGGGCAGGGCTGATTAAGCAGCTGCAGGGCTATGCTGCCGCACAGCTTAGTGGGAACTTTGAATCTAGGTAGCAAAGGATTAGCATGGCTGCCCTTTATCACTTGTGGAGACTCTGAAATTTGTGGCCTAAGGGGCTATAACCCACAGAAATCCCATCTCCCCAACATGGTTTTTTTTTCCATATAACAGGCATTTGATTATGACTTATAATACTTAGTCCTGCCATGAGTGCAGGGGACTGAACTAGATAGCCTCTCAAGGTCTTCTCCAGTCCTGTGATTCTATGACAAACCACTGACCACAGTGAAAATAAAAAGAGCTCAATGGAAGACAGGAAGGAGAAGAGGAAACAAATACAGAAAAGACACTTATGTGGTCTAAACATCCTTGCAAACAAGCTTTTTTTCAAGCTCTGTCTATTGTCATTTCAGGAAATAAGACTAACTTTCCAAAGACCAGGGATAACCATGAACTTAAATTTTGTATTGATGGATATTTGTTTATTCCCTTTCCTGCTTCTCATTCATCTTTCTTTGTTTCCAGAGTAATTGGTGTTTGATCAAACCTCATATTTGAAAGAATAAATTAAAAAGTTCATTTTTAAAATGTCCAATTGAAACCTCTTAGCAAACATTCAGCAGCTTAGAGATCTTGATTTAAGCCTTCATCTTGCAGACCCAGGCCAGTGGAGTGAGTAGAAGTTCTGACCACAGATTTACAGAAACGGGCCCATATATATTATGCCACTGTTCTTATTAACAGTTTAATGAGCTGGATTGTTACATTTTATTCCTTAATAAATTAAAGATAGTAGACTTTTGGATAGATGTCCTTAGGATGGAGGTGTCTGGATGCAATGGTGATGGGCATGCTATCGCTGCTGAAAATAGATAGCGTTGATTTGTTTTGACCATAGATGTTAAATTCCTATTTATTGCAAATCAGTTTCATGGAACAACACTCCATCTCTTCTGAAAGCTGTAGAGCCTAGTGTTTCCTTGCTGACACTTGACCATCTAAATGAATTGGGATTAAATAATGATGCCTTTTTCTGTGCTGAAAATTTTACATAACAGAAGTTCAGTTTTGCGAGTTTCAGACATCTTAAGAACAGCCCTTCTGTAACCTGTAGTTGTCTCAGACTAGAAAAATGTTTCAGTGACTGTAACTGCCAAGCTACTGGTTCTTGTTTCAGTGGAAACACACAAAGGTTGTGTCTACATTGGCACCCCTTTCCGGAAAAGGGATGCTAATGAGACACTTCGGAATTGCAAATCCGCGTGGGATTTAAATATCCCCCGCGGCATTTGCATGAACATGGCTGCGCTTTTTCCGGCTCGGGGTTTTGCTGGTGAAAAGCGCCAGTCTAGACGGGATCTTGCGGAAAATAAACCCTTTTCTGGAAGATCCCTTATTCCTACTTTCAAGGGATCTTATTCCTACTTTCAAGTAGGAATAAGGGATCTTCCGGAAAAGGGTTTATTTTCTGCAAGAGCCCGTCTAGACTGGCGCTTTTCTCCGGCAAAACCCCGAGCCGGAAAAAGCGGCAGTTATGTTCATAAATGCCGGGGATATTTAAATCCTCATGATTTGTAATTCAAGTGTCTCATTAGCATCCCTTTTCCGGAAAAGGGTGCCAGTGTAGACACAGCCAAATCTTTTTAACCATGTTTACTGTATCTCTCTCTTCTTCTTCCATGCTATTAATTTTGGGCATACTGTAGGGATCTTACTGTACAATGCAAGACTTCAGAAAATAGTATGTGTTCAGGTTCCCTTAGGATCCTTTCCCACAGATGCTTTAGACATATACACTATATAAAAGCATATCTAGATGTTTGGGTAAGGAGCTGAGTGGAAGAAAGAGCCTTTGGATAAGCGTTGTACTCCTGGCAACTATGTTTGAGAAATCTTCCTTAATGATTGCTATATCCACTTAGCGTTATGTTTTACAGGATGAGGGAAGGAGAGAAGATATTGGCCAAAGTAGGGAGGGAATAACTTACCGGTAATAGTAATTTTCTTGCGTAGTCTTGTTTTCCCATCCTAGTTCATCCAACCACTTTTCTAAGGTATTTTTTAAGTTGTGAATCCTTTATTTTCATAATTCTCTCTCTCTTTTTTTTTTTTTTTTTTTTTTTTTTTTTACTAGAAATTTCTTGTTTGAAGTAGAAGTGGGAAGGCTGGTGTTTTTGCTGGGCTTGACTGGAACCTCTCTTGTATTATAGTGTAACGGTGAGGTTTAGGTAAAACCTGACTAAGGCTGATGGATCTAACAGCTACTCCTCAGTCAGAATGAATATAACAAGTAGTTAAGCTCCTTTTTTGGTGGAAGATAGCTAAAACAATAGGAACCACCATCCAAAACACTAGTCACATGCTAGACAGATCAGAAACAGGAGGAAGGGGGTTTTTTTGTTTATTTTTGGGTAACATTTGATGGACGTGTTTATGTCTGAGAGCCGAAACAGCCAGACAACAAGCAGAGAGAAAAAAAGCCAACCAGCCTGCTAGTGGAAATGTGGCAAGCTTGTGAGACAGAGAAGAGAGAGGTTTTCAGCCGAGTTATTATCTGGAAAGAGGCTTGGAACTTGAGCGAAGAAACTGTCTGCTGTTGTTTAATTCCTGCTGCGTTCTGAGGAACCAACTTTGCACACATTCTTTAAAAGTAAACCAGATTGATTCAGGAAATAACTGACTGTATCAAAAAATTATTTCTACTCATGGAAATATTGGACAAGACCTAGAGTAATTGGCTCAGATCAAAAAGGGATAACAATAGCTTCCCAGTAGGTGAAAACATGGACGGCCGGTATGCTAGGCAGGCATTGCCTTCCCAAACCGCCAGCCTGGCCCTTTCTACACTCCGCCCAGAATTCCTGCTGTAGGTGTTCTGGGGGCAGAGTGTTGCTGCCTCCAGTGCCCGCCCTCCTCATGTTCCAGGGCGGCTGGAGCTGTGCACCCTCCACCCTTCTCAGGGCCAGGGAGACTTGGGCTGCATGCCCGCCTGAGAGCCCCCCCTTCCTGTTGTGGTGGGGGGATACGTGGCACTGTCCACCTCCCCGTGGTGGTGGTGGGGAATGGGGAGGCAGCATGGTTTCCTGGGGAGTGGAGCCCCAGCAGAAGGAGTGGAGCTGGGGGAGGCAAGCTGGGGGCTTGTCTCCCCCAGCCCTACTTCACCAACCGCCTCTGGTGAAAACCATAATGTTGAGAGCAATGGTGTGTAAGTGTTGTCATAGGATGAAGTAGGGTAACAAAGACAAGCAGAATTGTCATTGTCATTTTCCTTTTCTTTAAAACTTCTATCCTTCTTTGTCCTTTTCTCAACCCCTTAATTCTTCACACCTCCTTTTTCTGCCTTTATTCCATTATCACCTCTCTATTTTAATCTTAGCCAAAGTGGCCTACAATTATCACTATTATGTTTCAAAATCTCATTCTGCTGTTTCCAAAAAACTTTCTTTTCAAGCTAAACCTTCAGCCAAGAGCACAATGAGTGCAACTGTAAATATCCATGAATGCGACTGTGCAGGCTAAAACCTACATTGCAATGAGCAAATGTGAATACCAAGCTCAGACAATTGAGCACTTACTGGTTTTGTGCATAATACTGTCATGCCCTATTCACACTGGTTAGTCACATGAGTAGCTCCATTGCTTTCACTGAGGCTACTTCTGTGGCTAAATGCTTATAATTGTGAATAGGGGATTCATGAACTGGGCCATATTTTTTTGTGGGCACAGAAGTTGTTGCAGCATTTTTCAACACACACCACCTATTTATTGTCGGTGAAAATGTCTCCTTTTGAGTTCTGATCTGCTGTTCATGAAGTTTTATGCCTGTTCTACAGTCCTTCTATAAACAGAAATCCAAATGATATTAGTAATGGTGCTGTTAGTTCACTGTAGATGTTCTGATTGCTAAAGGACAATATAAACTATGAAGCCAGTTATGTTCTTGTTTCCACCAGTGTCAGAGTGGAGTAGAGAGAGTTGAAATTTTATTAATTTTGCATTTCTGACTAATTTTTTCATAGGAAATCTTATTTTTCAAGGAAACCCTCCACCCTCAAATTTTCAGTTATGAACATTCCTCGGAATTTTTAACTTTTTTTTTCTATCAGTTCTATGAGGGGCTGCTGCTGGAGCAGTCTCTGCCTGCGGCGAGGCCAGGCCCACTGTGGGCAGAGGGTGCTTCATGGCAGCCTCCCCAACCTTCTCCCCTTACCCTCTGCTGCTGCCTCTGATACAGTCAAGTATTGTACTGCTTACATCCTTATTATCCAGTAGCGCTTAACTAAAAATTAATACAAGAAAGAGTCCAGATTTAAATCTAAACATCCCCATCACTTGGCGGTGTTCAGATCCACAGGTTTCATTCAGTTATTATATAGAGAGAAGCCAACTGTAAATTTTCAGTCCAGAGCTGGATTCATATTTGAATTTCCCCACAGTTTAGATATGCCAATTAGAGTTGCCAGTTTTGAACCGGACAGTCCAGTATTTGAGCTTATAAATGTGAGAAAATATAAATGTCCGGTATTTTCTAAATAAAATGTAATGTAGATTGTGATGTAATGTCAAGTGTGTCCGGTATTTTTGTTGATGCCATCTGGCAACCCTAATGCCAATATCTGGTGTTTTGGTTCTCAGACTCGTTTTAGTATACTTTCTACTTCATGTGGCAGTGGTAGAAGCATCCCTTTCTTTTCAAACTTACCAAGAAATTTGAACTTTCTCAGTATAAGGAAAAGAGTATTATCCCTAAAGCTACTCTGCCATTCTGCTTCACTGAAGAGCTGCTGTCTTCCCCACACCAGCCCTCTTCCATGTCTGGCCTCTTGCTGCAGTTTTAATTAAACAGTACACAAACCCTCATACATTCCTCTATTATGCATATTCTTGACTTTTACATTTTCCCCTGAACTGGGGCCACACACTCTTATTTTAAAAAGTGCCAAGCTCCAAAACAGTATATACAAGGAAGCATTTGAAGCTATTATTAGAATATTATAGACATTTTTACAAGAGCACTTTTATGTTTATTATTTTCCACTATTTCACAAGGTCAAGAAAGTTTCATATCTAAAATGTGGCTCAGATTTATCGTTAGTATCTCTAATACTAACATTTTCATCCAGCAGACTAACAAAGTACTAGTTATATTTGCAGTACATTTTGTCTGTTCATATTTTAATTAAACACACTTTGCAGAATTATTTTAAATTTCGGCCATCATCATTTATGGATTTTTTAAAAAAAATGCAAATAGAATAATAAGGAATACTGTACTTAATTTTACATAAAATTAAGTAAATCCCAAGCAATAAAAGGCATGTGGGATAAAAGTCTTCATTTACAATGAATTGAGACACCATCATCTTTTATCAGTGTATCATTCTCTTAACCTTTAGGGTTATATACTACTATCTTGATATTCAGTAAATCTCTATTCTCCTTCCTACTCCTATTTAGCACAAGTGCTGTACCCTCCTTCCTAGCACTTGTTGCCTCTCCTCCTTCCTAGCGCTAGTTGCCTCTCCTATCCAAAAGAATAGAGCCCTGCAAATCCATATCCATTTAATAGCCGTGGGTATCTGCATCCACGGATGTAGATGTGGATATCTGGCTCATTTTTGTAGATGTGGGTACAAATCTAGAAACCTAACAAATTTGCAGCTATCTGCTTTATATCCATGCATATCCACATCTACACATGTGGATGCAAATATCCACAGATCATTGATGTTGGTGTGGACGCGGATACCAATTTTGTATCCGTTCAAGGCTCTACAAAAGGAGATCTCTAACCTTTCAAGAATCCAACCATTATGTATGCACCTAGCAGCATTGGGACCCAATTTAGCTCCCTTTTAAGTCAATATAAAGCCTCTCACTGACTTCAGTGTAACTTGTGTCTGACCCTAGAATATGGAATCTGATTGCAGAGAATCCATACCAAATGTGTACAGGCACTCCCTCCCACTCCTCTCTGTGAATATGCTTTCTTGTTGCTCCTGCCTCTTGAATTTTAATTTCAGTTCAAGCTCTTCTGCTGGGTCACTGGTAAATACCCTTTTGCAAGACCTGAGAAAGTGTTCGCTCATGGACTCTTCAAAAAGTGGTGTATGAGAGTTCTGTCTTCGTGATAATGTATGAGACAGGAAGGCTGCTTTGTAAATAGACAGTGAAACTCTCTGCCCTGTTTGACAGGGTAACACAGGGATAAGCAGAATAATACAGATGAACATTCGTTTTGATATTCCACTTCACATTTGACCTATGGTGAGACCTAGGCTTCAATTTCTAGGTCTTCCTTGATAATTTTTTTAATAAACAAAAAAAATCCACATAAATAAGGGAGAGAGAGAGATTAAATAATTTGATCTCTTCTTTTTTCATGTATTGTATAAACTAAAGAAAAAAGTTTCAGTAACTTGGAGCTGACTGGACAGTGGAAGGGAGCATTGCTAAAGATTATGGTAATTATAGATTCCTAAACCTGGAAAAGACCTCAGGTGGTCAACCTAAACTTCCTGTGATATCTAACTTTTATAAGTCACACTGAGTGCTCTGGGCATCTTTGTACTCCTCTACTTCCAAGGTACTCTATGAAAGGCCAATACTGCTGTTTCAGGCTGCTCTAGCTTGCACTATTTGTCAGTGATCCCCAAGGGGCCAATAAAACAGTTGGGGATTATTAGGGCATAGGAAAGTCCTGGTCATGACTCCTTTCACTCAAGCAACCCCCTTCTACTGACTGGGTGAGAACACCTAACAGCTAGCAAATTAGGCAGATTTTAGGGAAATGATGATGTGCTCCTGGAGCAATACAAAGCCACCCTTAGGCACCACAAGATACGGGCCCTCATAAATGATGACAACTCCCTGAGCCCTTAGGAGATGTTCAAGTCTTTAATTAGACAGAAAAGCCACGTAAATCTTCTTTTTTGAAGAAGAGTGGCTTTTTGACAAAGGGGGGAGCGGGTTTGCCGAAAAAGCCACGTCTTAACTACTTTCACTTTCACAAGCTCTGCTTTCGAAAGTATGAATCGGAAGAAGATATGCAATTTCCCGAGGAATTTGCATATCTTCTTTCGACCATTCCCTGTAGTCTAGATGAGCCCAAAATGAACTTCAGCATTTGATTCATTGTAAGCACCTTTAGATTAGGGATGTGAATGTGTAAACCTAGGCTCATTGGTTAACCTTCACAGTTACATGCAACCCTCTTCTCCCCCTGACCCCCACACTGCTGCCTCTGAATCAGAGGTGACAGTGCAGGGGACAGGCGGGAGCCCGTGCATGCAAAGCCTCCCCCTTCCCCACCCACTGACAGAGGCAGCAGCGCAGGGTAGGGTTGCCAGATACCTTCACAAAAAATTCCAAACAGGCAGGGAAAAATTGGTTGGGGGGGAGACCAAACTTGTTAAGCGCAAAAAAAAAAAAAAAAAAAGGCTGCTTTAAATTACCGCACCTCGTTTCCCCCTTGCAGACACTGCCGGCCATCTTTTTGAGGAAAAAAAAGAGGCCGCTGCGCCTTTAAATTACCGCACTCCTCGCTCCCCCCGCCCTTGCAGATGCTGCCGGGCTTCCGTCCGAGGAAAACAGAAAATACCGGACATTTTTCATGTCCGGTATTCTCTGTTGTTTTTTTTTACCAGACGGAAGGCCAAAATACCGAACTGTGTGGGTGAAAACCGGACACCTGACAAACCTAGCACAGGGTGAGGAGGAGCTGTGTTTTAAAGACGTGTTTTTAAAAGTGTGGGGTGGCTACTTTTTAAAAGCCAGCTCCCCATGTGTACTGCTCCCACCTGCCCACTCCCTTCCCTGCACTGCTGCCTCTGATATAGAGGCAGTAGTGTTAGTGGGGGACGTGAAGCAGCTCTGCGGGAGCCGCCTTTCCCACGTGTGTAAACATGTAACTGCTGAAATTTTCAGTGGTTATATGTTTACCTAAATAAACACATTTTAACATCCTTACTTTAGATTACTGAAATAAGAAAAAAGCTAATAAAAGTATTTTCTGTAGCATGCAGCCATTTTACCATATCATAAATATTTGAATATTTTATCATATATTCACCCTGGATGCTAATTAGCAGTAGCTTTCTTTTTGTATGCTGGCAATCCTACAAGGAAAAAAGTCAACATTTGCTAATTTTGAAGAAACCAAAATTTGGATTTTGGGTAGTTTTCAAGTCCTCTTTAAATATGTAGTGTGGTCAGTCTCTCAGTCTGGTTAGGTTTCCAGGTGGATAGAAATAACATAGGAATGAATACAAAGCATGGATGAAGCTATTTCCAGAACTTTAGTTCTGAATTTCCTGGGTTTCAGATGGTTGTCTTCAAAATCTCAATACTGGGGGACTGGAGAGGGTCTATAGAGGGCCTTATATAGAATCTATATGAGAAAGTTCAGGTACAAAGTTGTGGGAGTGAAGGAATTGTTTTAATGATAAAAAGCTAGTTACAACTTTAACCTCAACATATATATCTCTTCCATATAAAAATAAGCCCTGGTCCACACTAGGGAGTTGTTTTGAAATAACTCCCCTTATTTCGAAATAATAAGCAGAGGGTCCACACTACTAAGTCCGTTATTTCAAAATAAGGGGCTGTTTATTTTGAAATAACTCCTACTCTCCACAAGGAAGAATGCTAATTTTGACATAGTTATTTCAAAATAGTGGTAATGTGGAAGCTCCAGTGCTGCTATTTCGAAATAGCTACTCCCCAGAGTAATTCAAATTACTCCCCACTGCTTCCTGGGGCTCTAAGTCGAGGTAGCACATCCACATTAATGGAGCCTGTCTCAGACTAATTTCAAGACTTCCCCATAATGTGGGCATGCTTCGACATTATTATTTCAGGAGTTATTTCAAAATAAGTTATTTTGAGAGACTTTCCTAGTGTAGACATGTACTTAATGTATAGATAAATAAGAATATAGATGTATGTTGATGGAGACACAAATGTTTGTTAGTGAAAAACAGGTAAGAACAAAACAAAATTTTTTAAATAGCTTCTATGACAACAGATCAGTTTTATTTTCAGCTTTCATTGTGAAGTTACATCACTGAGTTCCTTAAAATCACCTTAAGCTGATATTAGTTATAACAGTTACAGTAAATTAAAGACCATTTTATCTTTTTATGTAAATATGAATGGGTTATCAAACTTTTAAAGTTCACAATGTTCCTATAGAAGGAGTATTTATTCTTATTAGTTATTGAAATACCATGTTTTCAGATGACCTGGAATAAAATTCACAAAACAAATTTTAAATTTTTTGGAAATGGCTTGGGCTTTTGTGTTGACTTCAGTCATCAACTAGATTGGACATTATATTTTTACTTTGATTTCTGAGTGGCATATATAGTAGATGCCCTATTAAAATTAGCAGCAAATAAGACCATAAATCTTTCAATGTTTGCTATATTAACAAATCACAAGTAGCCACATTTGAATAGGATTATTTTTATACTATTTTAAAAGTCTTTATTGTTATAAATAAATCAAATTAGACAACTTTTTATCTGTTAATCAGTTTTATGAGGGTTGCAATGTATTAGTTCTTAGATAAATATAACAATTGATAAACCTTTAATGCTGAGTATCTTCTTGTATGTCTGTGAAGGGGCTCACCCTTTTGCAGGCACCCCTTTGTGGCTGAGGGCATGTCTGCTGCTCATCTGTTCCAGCTGTCTTTGCAGGTGGTGTCCCTGATGGCTTTCTAGTCTGTTGCCTGGGACCAGGTTTCTTCTTACCCCTTTTCTGTCTGTGAAGGGGGTTGAAGGGGACCCAGGCCTGCCTACTCCTCTGGGTCCTGGCCCAGGGACCCTATAAGTAGCAGTTGCCTGCTAAGTGTTTCCTCTGTCTGCTGCTACCTTGCTCCCTGGGCCACTTCCTCGAGATGCTGCTCCGTCCAGCCTTATCTCTCAGGGCTTTGAGGCCCAGCTCTCAACACACCCTGTCCAGGGTTCTGTAGAACTTTGTAGTGGCTAGTCTTCCACCCCTGGACCTGGGTCTCAACCCAGACTAAAGTTCAGTCTGCACTCGGAGCTGTCTAGATCTGGCTGGGTCGAGCTCCAGTGAGGAACTGCCAGGCCCTGGCCCAGAAGCTTCGTTTATATCACCTTACTGAGCCCTGATTGGCTGCAGCAGAAGCGGCCACTCTAGTCTGCTTGGAGGACTTCTTTCTGCTCTTCTGCCTGGGGTGGGGTGGGGTAAGACCTCCAGCCTGTCTTCAGGCCTCGTCCACCCTGTCAGAATATCTTTCATAGATTTTGGTTTATAGTATAGAATAGGCCGAATTTAGGGTCCGGAGACAGACTTGTTTGTCTTTCCCCACTAATATTATTGTTGTGCCCTTATAATATAAATAACCCCTCCCCTTTTCCAGACAGCCAACTTTCACTTTATAAATATAGTACAATACAAATGTATTTGGTGTAGCACCTTTCATGCAAGCTGCAAACTCTAAATTGATTTACAGATATTAATGTCATATAACAGCATATTGGTTTAAATTACTGAGTAGCTATAGAAAGAGAGTGGGTCCCAGAACTTCTAGTGTATTACAGCAATTTTATACCATTCTGGCATCAGAAAGCTGCCTTATCCAGCCATAAGAAGCTCTTGTTGCATTGATGTAGCTTCTGCCTCTTGGGGAGGTAGAGTACAAATATTGACAAGAGAGCGCTATGCCAACAACTTGGCAGGTCTGGTGAAGTTGCATTAAATCAATACTGCTGTTTTTGATCACAGTGGTACCGATTTAACCAGTAGTGTAGACATGTTTTATGAGACACTGACTAAGGGGCATAACCATCATTGAAGGCAGCATGGAACTGACTGCATGTCGTCCTCTGTGTGCCTGGTCATATTCACACCTCTTCCTACTACTCGTGCCTTATCTCTGGAGGGTGGCTAATGTCCTAGGCAGAAGTTGGGACTCAGAAACACCTGGACTGCTGATGTCTGTTTTCTGCAAGGAAGCATAAAAAAGGAGGTTCTTTTTCATTCTGTTTCCCGTGTAGCAGCTAAGCACCATCTGGCCCATGGGAATTTTCACGATTGCATGTGTTTCAGAAATTAGTCATTCACAGGCATAATGGATAATGCAAACAAAAAAAATCGCAGGAATATAAAATTCTATAGCAAGATTCCAAAATACAACGGTATTACTAGTGCAAGCTGTTTTGTTTTAGGTCCTTACTATATAATATATTAATATATTTTTATTACACTTCTGTGTGAATCTACATGTAATTATATGCCTCTCAAAGGCTCTTGGAAAGTTACTTTTGTGTTCCTGAGTGTCACAAAGTTTGGCCACCCTTGCTCCAAAAATATTGCATTGCTTTTCTTTTACTAAAATTAGTTAACATTCTGCTGTAATCTACTGTGAATTTGAAGAGTGCCATTGTTCCCTTTGAAACCAATATGTTCTATAATCCAAACATGTAGAGATGGTGAACTATTGTGCATACTGATAAGAGATCATTTCTCTTTGTGATGGGATACAGTTTTTAAATTTATTTTTTTGTGGAAATCCCAGAGTATATAGGTGTTTATTGTGATTCATTAAAACAATATTTATTTTATCTTCAAAACAAACACAAATGGAGGCAAAATAATGTACCTCACCTTTTAAGAGAAGTGAAAAGGAAATTGGATTTCATTTACAGTTGTCACTTGTATTTATGTTACCTTTCCTTCTCCCTTTAAAAGGTTCATATACACACAATGATCTTCTGACTATGGAAATTTTACAGCAAAAATGATCAAATACAATAGAAACAAGTCCTGAATTCTATGGCAATAATGAGACAGAATTTTTATATTAAAAACAGTGTTTCTGCATAACATCAGCAATTCTAATTGTGGTGCTTGACATTCAGTGCTAATCCACTGGCTCTAAAGCTTATTAAAAATGTCAGTAGACACATTGGTAGCATAGGAGAAGGTCAGAAATTGTCAAGAACAATACTAACATTAAGAATCTGAGATAAAATAATATATGTTGTAGAAATATGATTTTGCATGAAATCCACAGAATAGAATCAATAATATGCCAGAGTAGAATGAATAGTGCCTACAGATGCAGACTGCCCCAGCAGCACAGCTGAGAGATCCCCAACAAAAGAGAACCACTTTTGGTTTTTTAGCATCTTTCTTTTCTTGGCTAGCTCTGTAGTTTCTCTTCTCCATGGAAATAGCACTAGAATTATTAACAACCAAGAATAAATATACCAATTTTTCCCTCTAAAAGAAGCAGCCTCATAGAGCCCTGGAATGAGAATCAGAAGATCTGATTCATGGTTCAGCCACTCATTATCTCTATGAAAACTACAGCAGCGTTCTGTGCCTCAGTTTCCCATCTGCACATATGGGATAATTTTACTTAGTTCTTTGTAAAACATGTTGAGATCTACAGGTTAAAAGTGTTATGAGTGAATGTTTTAATATTCTTTCCAAATAAATGGACTTGAAAGTATAGATATTAGTGTGTAGTCGGTTACACAATTAACTAATAGGCCTGGGCTTATTGGTTAATCATAACGACTGCATGGAACCCCCAACCCCTTGCTGCCTCTGTATCAGAGGAAGTAGGCGGGGCAGATGGGAGCCGGCTTAAAAGCCGGCTCCCTGTGCATGCTGGTTTCCGCAGAGCTGCCTCCAACCCCTGCTATCTCCCATAGAGGCAACAGCCTGGGGGGCCAGGTGGGAGCTGGTTCTGGGGAAGAGGGAAGGAAAGCCAGCTCCCTACAAGCATCGGCTCCCATAGAGCTGCCCCTCCATGCCTCTGCCTCTGATAAACAGGCAGTAGCATGGGGTGGTGGGGCAGGCAGGAGCCAACACATTTGGGGAGCCAGCTTTTATCGGGGGCAGGTGGGAGCCAGTGCTTGAGGGGAGCTGGCTTAAAAGCCAGGTCCTTTCGATCACTGGATCCCACCTGCGTGTAAACATGTAACTGCTAACATTTCCAATGGTTATACGTTTACACAAATAAATGATAGTTAACATCCCTACTGGAAAGAGTTTCCATTGATTTGTAATGACTCAGTGTTGCCACTCTTATTCACTTTTACTACACAAAGCAGTCCTCTTGAAATCAATAAGGTTAATAGGGTTATACATGTAATAAAGTACTATTAAGCATGAGGAAGGGTAGCCCAATTTGGCCCAATATATGTTTGTGAAATAGTCCACTTTTAGTAATCCTAAAGAGAAGAAACCTGGTGATTTGGGAGACTGTTTATTTTTTATCTTGAGTATTCAGGAATATCTTTGTGCATTTAGTAAAGTGTTCATTCATTATTAATTCAGTAGTGCTCTTATGAACTGGATGGCCTCTTTAGAGTACAGTCTGCCAAGGGTATTAGATTGGGTCATTTATTCTGAGGTGACGCTTTTCTTTTAATATAAATAATTAAAGGAAGACTAGATGGCCACTTTTAAGATTTTTTTTTAAGTCTGTCAGTTTTACATCAGAATTGACAAATAAGTCGTTCACGGTTGCCACCACTCATGAGTCCTCCCTAGCTGTTTTAAAAACCTCCCACTGTGTAAGCAGGAACAATCCCAAGAAAAATTAGTAAATTAAGGATGACAGTGGCTTGTCACAAGCAGCCATTAATGAATACCATGGAGAATTGCATGTCTTTCTGTTCATTGTCTTTCTGTAATTTATATCCAGTATCCCACAGATTATGCAGAGTAGATGTATGAATACTTGTAGCTGCACATTTAAGCAAGCAAATAGGATTTTATGAATTGGTTGAAGTAAAAAGTGAAAAATAAATGGTATAGTTTACTTCCTGAGGGTGAATATTGAAGCAAATTTTGTATCTTTGAAAAGACTGGGAATTTTATCAGTGTTGGTATTGTTTACAAAGCTGATACAAAGGATTCATAGCATACAAAGGCTTTCAGATAAATATTTAGTGCAGTATAGGTTGGCATGATGCATTATGATATATCATAATTTTTGTTGTGTTAATTCACAAAATTTTCACTAAGCAAAATATAAAGCCAGAATCACATTTATGTAAAATAACATAATGTATCTGCCAGCAAAAGAGAGATACTTTCCAGCTACAGTGCATTCTGCAGCTCCAGATTTCCTTCATTTTAATAGAGAAACATTTTCATAGGTAGCAAAAAGGAAAAAGCTGAGCACACAATACAGAGGGAGAAAATTAGGAAATACCAAGAAGAAAATTCGGATTCTTTACAGCTGAACTCAGTTTTCATGGATATTACTGGGTTTATTCATCTATCAGTGTACATATAAATTCTGTTGATTCTTGTAGGAGTTATGGGTTGCATATGTAAGGAAGAATAGATCCCAATGTTGTAGTATGAAATCCTACAGTCCTCAGTAATGTCAGAATCCCAGTGATGTATCCAAGGGATGTTTGCAGTGAAAATGATTGTTTTGGGAACATACATCCATGGTTTATGGTCACAGTTATTATTTCTATATCTGAAAATATGAAGGTTTTCTAACCTGTGAACTCAAATCCTGCAGCTCTCATTTGGTCCTTACAAAAACATGTCTCATTGATGTCTGCGAGTCCACTATACAATGCATTTGTGCCTGCCCTCCGCCCCCCCACAGCAGTCTTTTGCACAATAAATGACAGTTTAGCACACAATTAACCATTTTTCTGTATAGATGTTCATACTGCAGAAGAAAGGGTTATGCACATATTTGGCATGTGTAGCCATTGTGTCTGCCTTTAAATATGTTCCCTCAAAATCTATTTGCAATATACATACAATTAATCTTAACTTAATGGGAGTTTAGTTAAACTCTGTGTTACTGTTCTGTATAAATATTTTGGGCTTAATTAAATGTATAAAATCATTGCAACTTTATAAAACATAGTCATTGAACAGAATATTCACTGCTACACTGTCACATACTTGGTCTGTAAGCCAAAATAATGCACATCCTGTGCTGCCACATGCACCAAGTACTTTAAATCAGTTTTAAAGTGATGCCATTTAATGGGACATTAGCACTTCACAGGAACATCACCGCATTCCAGAGCAGCAGAGAAGTCAGTATCAAAGATTAAATGAGTATCTTTTTAAAACCATTTTTTCACTTCATGTTATTTGCATCTGTTAAAACAGGCTTGTCTTGTAGTGGGAGCAATTAAACAGGTGTGTTTGTGTTAGTCTAACTCACTCCCACTAGTTGTGATTGGGTCTCTTGGCAGTCTCGCAGTCTCACATTCTGATTTCTGAAACCTAGAGGTCTCTCATCCCTGTGGTTTTGTTCTCCTTGTCTTGTAGCACCTGTAACTTCTGAACTGCTGCTGAAACAGCTTGAGTTGCAACAGCATACAACTTCATTTGATTAATGCCCATTGTACTGCACTGGGAGAGCTGTCTCCTGACCCTGCTACTCACATGTGAAAAGGGATTTTCAGATAGGATCATCTCCCTTCATTTCCTGTGCTGCCCACAGAAGCCTGGGGGGAGGGGGTCCCTTCCAATCATCCTCACATGCTTGTGGGGGTCTTCTTCTTCCCCCTCTCAATCAGGCCCCATCTGCTGGATTGCTTTCCCTTTTTCTGATCCCACCACTCGGGTACAAAAAGAAGGCATCTGGCATGCTGCTGAAACATGTAGAGGTGCCACATGGTTTAACAAAAATACCAAACATCCCCTCCCCCCCAAAAAAAACCCACCAGGGAAAAAATTCTGTTGAGAAAAAAAAGGGGGAGACCAAAGTTGTTGAGCACAAGAAAAAAAGGACTCCGAGAGTTGTTAAGCAAAAAAACCAAAAACAAAACATGGCCCCTTTAAGAAATGCTTTTGAGGCTTTTTGTCCTAACAAGCTGCCGGCAGCTGCCTGCCATCTTGCCTCCCTGTGCCGGCCGGACAGCTCCCCTGCCAAACCCAGTAAGCACCCGGGATTTTCACCTCCTGGCTGGGAAAAAAATCAGAAAATACTGGACATTTTAGGTGTCCAGTATTTTCTGGATTTTTTACCGGACAGGAGGCAAAAATACCGGACTGTCCGGTTCAATACTGGACACCTGGCTACCCTAGACACATGTAGATGCTGCAGTCCATGCTGGAAGTCTGCAGTCCATGCTGCTGCTTGTGCTCCCCTGGCTGTATGGGCTATAAATACCCCTCTCCCCTCCCTTCAGTCAACAGGAAAGACAATGCAGAAACCATTTGCTTCCTGTTTATCCTGGTAAACTTTCCCCTTTTCTCCCCATCTACTGTAAGGGAGCCCTTTAAGAAACAACAGCCCTTTTCTTCCAGCTAGTTGCACAATGACCTACTCACATAAAGGTTATAGCGGGCACATTATTTCTCTGGAGGAAGTCAGATCTTTCAAATGGAAACAAATGTTTAAAGTGCCCTCACTTTCCTGTAATCATCCTTCAGATCAGAGATAAAACCTAGGTCCTGGCCACTTTCATAAGAGTTGGTGGTTAACTATATCACCTCCTGTCAGAAAGGGTTGTGTAGTCTTTCTGTGTGCTGTTAAAAAGCTCTACTTTGTATTCCCTTCAGCAATACAGGGTACTCTGACCACATCAATCCTGTCCTCTGCTTACTGTACAGGCTTCCCATAGAATACTGAGTGAAGTTCAAGATCTCAGTCCTTATCTTCAAGGTGCTCTGTGGTCTGGACCCAGGACATCTAAATAGTCATGTAAACCTCTAGGAGGAGGAACAGGATCAACTCTGCTCCTATGGCACAATGGAGCTTTGCATCAGAAGGGTAGAGCTCATCTATTTGGGAGACTGCTTTCTCAGGAGCTGGTCCAAGATTGCTGGCTGTGAACTGCTCTCTGCTGGCACATTGGGTTACATTGCAGGCTCTGGAAGAGCCTCTTGCACAGGTTCCTGTGCTGCTGCAAGTTTAGTGGTGCCCTCTGCTGCTGGTTCTGATCCTGGCTGCTCCACAGTCCCGGTTCTTGGGCTGGTTCTGTCTGGATTCCAGGGACTGGATCCACTGCTGCTGTTGTAGACTCTGGTCTGGTTCCTCCACTTCTGCCTGGCCTCCAGCACTGGGATGTATGCGGATACAGACTGGACCCCTGTGGAAGGCTCAGGTATGGGGTTAGGCTCTGGCACCACCAGTAGAAACAAAAACCTGAGCACTCAGCAGTCAGCTGGACAGCATTTGAATTTCTTCTGAGCAGCCAGACAAGTGCACAACTTACAGTGAACACTGTGCAACAGTGTATCTAGTAAGATGCTGTAGAAGTCAGTCTTGGGTCTGGAACTATTCAATATTTTCATTAATGATTTGGATAATGGAATGAAGAGTATGCTTATAACATTCGCAGAGGACAGCAGAATGGGGAGGGTTGTGAGCTTTTTGGAGGACAGGGTTAGAATGCAAAACACCTCAACAAATTGGAGAATTCATCTGTCTTCAAGATGACATTTTAAAAACACAAATGCAAACTATTTCTATCTGGAAGGATAAATCAAATTCACATCTACATATCCAGCTAGGTGAGAGTATCGCTGAAAAGAATAGTGGATCACAAATTTAATATTAATCCAAAATTTTATATAGTTGAGAAGTTAATATCTGTATGGTATATTAACAGGCTTATCTTATGTAAAGCATGGGAGGTAACTGTCCTGTATTAGCTGGAGTAGTGTCCATTTTTGGGCACTGCACTTTAGAAAGGATGAGGATAAATCAGAGAGAATCCAGAGGAGATCAACAAAAATGAGGAAAGGTTAAAAAAAAATGGGGCATGTTTAGTCTTGAAAAAGGTGACTGAATAGTCAAATTCAGTCATCAAATATGTCGTAATAATCGTCAAATATGTTAAGGGTTGCTCTGTAGAGGGCTGTGATCAGTTGTTCTCTGTTTCCATTGAAGGTGGACCAAGAAGTAGTGGGTTTAATGTGCATCAAGGGAGACTTAGGTTAGATAGTAAGAAAAGCTTTCTAGCTGTAGGGGTAATAAAGATCTGGAATTGGCTGCCAATAAAGGTGGTAGAATCCTTATCACTGTAGGTTTTTAAAAACAGCTTAGACAGACACTTGTCAGAAATAGTCTAATACACGAATCTGGATTTTATGACTTTTCATGTTTCCTTTTAGCTTTACATTTCTATTATTCTATTAGTATAGTTAGTGAAACTTTAACATTAGAGAGAGGAACCAGAGAAATAGAAGACTTTCTTGACATGGTTGAGACATATGTTTAGCCAGTACCAATAGGATCCCAGTCTTATTGGCCTCTTGGCATTACCCCAGTGTTAATAATAATCATCCAAGATACCTGTTGATTCAAGAGAAAGGGACAACTATTTCATTCTTCAAGAAACGAAAAACAGCAGAGCAGTATCTGTATTGGTGCCAGTAGATTTGTTAAAAGGCACCTGTAATTCCAAAATCAAGTGGTAAATCATGTGTAGAATCGCATCAGCAAGGTTGCCAAGTAGAAGTTAGCACTTCCACATGCAATACAATCCAGTTGGAATGAGTAGACTGTGTCTGAGAGAGCAGCTGGAGACTTGGGAGTAAAATAGTCTCTTTCTTTTCTAATCAAGTGACTTGAAAAGTGTGTGTGTGTTACATTTCTGAGCCTAGTTGGTGTAAACTAGAAGTTTTAACAGATATCTTGAGCAAGATACTCATTTAATTAACATTTGCTCTGTCTTTTCTCCTGACAAACTTGATCCCTATTTAGCATTACAGAATAGGCACACTGAGAGGGAAATTGTTGAGTCTTCTTAAATAGAAACACAAACATTAAATGGTTCCATCCCACTGCTATATTTGTGTCCCATAATATTTGAGGGAGGCATGGTCTGAGTAAACCAGTGGAGCCAGGAAAGCCTCCAACTGAATGGGACTGGGACAGTGATTAGGGTCTAAACTGAGAAGATGCAGACTTCAACCTGCAAAATGATGCACACTCATTAGTTTCCATAGGCTTTATTTTAGGGATATAAGATATTGTGTAATTGAATAGTCATGTAACTGCATAAAATCTTAACAGTTACATGACTATTTGATAATCTCCAAAGGCGGAGACAGTACCCAGTGTGCTCCTGGCCAACCTCCTGAAGAGCCCCCTGCCAGCCTCCCGTGTTGGGTCCAATCTCCTTGCACACAGAGGCTGCTTGAAGGCCAGCTCCCTGCGCATATTGACGTTAGCCTGCCCCCCTCAACCTCTTGCTGCTGCTGCCTCTTTATCAGAGGCAGCAGTGGGGGGGGGGAGGGACAGGCGGATCCAGTGCTCGTGGGGAGCCAGCTTTTAAGTCAGCTCCTCGCAGGCACCGGCTCCCCCCATCCTTTGATGCCTCTGATACAGGGGTGGAGAATGCGTGTAGTTGACAAGATTAACCGATAAGCAGCCCAGGTTTATTGGTTAATCATGTACAGTCATCTACATGCTGACATCCCTAATTTCTTTACTTCTTTCTTCTTCCTGTGAAAATTTGGCATAAGACACATTTGCCTGTGTCTCCCAATAACATTTGCCTCATAGAGGTGTTATGAGGGTTAATCAGTTAATTACTGTAAGATAAGGAGCCTAAGAGCCAAATCTTTAGGCATCTAAATACATTTAATATTTGGCCCTCAAGGCCTGACTACATGGATTCCACTATAAGATCAGAGCCTTAGTTTGTCATGCAGTTTGAAGATAAAAAATGCATGGAGGTGATAACCATTACTATTAATATTTGGCAAATCAGTCTTCCCTAGTTTAGTCTTTTTAAAATAGCTGGAGAAGCTATTGATGTAGAAACTATCTTTTCCCTGGTTTTGAAGAATTCATGTGGCTCAGCCTATAGCTCAGAGTTCAAAGTGCTTGTTTGACCCTCCAAATATTTCTCACTTGGGAGCTCTGAGAAACAGCATCAATCCTCCATTGAGATTCTAATACTTAAATCACTTTAACTTAAAATGCTGCCAGTCAGTGCAGTGTTTAAAAGGTTTCTGATGCTGAAGTGTTTTTATCTAGTACTCTTCTGGTTTTCATAATAGCAACAATAATTCTTAGCACTTAAAAAGCACTTTTTCCTCATGCAAACTTATAACAGACTTTCACTAGTACACTGTGAATCACTTAATGTTTGCAAGATGCTTTGATAATGTAAAGCATGACAGGACAGATTCTGATCCCCTTACTCACATGGAGTACTACTCCATTCTGTGAATAGTTCCACTGAAATTAATGGGACTATTCATGGATAATGTACTGGGCAAACCTGAGTGAGGGTATCATAAGCAAGTTTTATAGACCTAGAAACATTATCTGTGTTTATAGTCATTTTGAAGATGTAAAGTGCTGCATAAGTGCAATTGTTGCTGTGAATTATTAAATAATTCATCATTCACAAAGTATGGCATGGTGCTAAATGTATTTGTCTTGTGATGACCTTTTGGAAAGTAATAAATAATGACTGTCCTATTATTTCCCCTATTATTTATTTTAATATAATATTTTACTGTGGGATCTGACTTTGTCTTGCTCGATTCAGTCTATATTTATTCCTTGTCTAGTATATCCAAGTTAACTGCTTGGAGACAGCAGTATAAAAATCCGTTTCTGTGACTGGCTTCTTGAGAATTTATTTTGCTCTTTCCTAAAATCTTGGCCTGCTTGACCTCTGCAGCCTTCACCAGTTTGAAAATCCAAGCCATAATCCTCTGTAGGGATTTAGCCAGGTGTCTATTACAGCATGTAATCTGTGATACAGCTTCCAATATTCACGCTGCAGAAAGGTTAAGCCCCCCTGTCTTTGTTCCTGAGTAAAAAAGTCCACAAGGTGTTAGTGTGTACAGGGAGCAGATTGAAACAAGCAACAGCTTCAATCAAGTTCTAAGCCTGTGTATATGCCACTGAAGAATCTTCCTGATGAGAGCAGGGAGGCCCCTCATCTGAGAAGCAGCAATCAGATTTTAACCCTTGAGTAGCAACTGCAAAACCACTTTTCACCAATATTTCAGTTGCTGAATTGTTGTAGATCTTTGCCTTCAACATAAATACTTATTTCAAGCTCGCTGTCCCATGTCTTGCCAAGTTCTGCCTAGTGTTACCAATGGCAAGGCGTGGAGGTTTTCTAACCAAGAGAAGAATAAAATGTCAGCTGTAGTTCAGGCTCTCAGTGCTCCTTCCTGTGAACTACAGTGGTTAGATCAGGACTACTCAACGTGCAGCTCCACGGGCCTCATGCTGCCCACAGCCTGTTTGTTTGAGGCACGTGGTGCGGTTTGCGTCTACATAGGGCTCAACATGCGGCCCACAGATGGGATCCTTTGACCATGGCCTCCACTGGGAACACACTCCACACGGCGAATCAATATAACGCACTTCTGTTGATACGCATTTTAGTAGTTAAATTCCTGGACTGTCATTGCTCATTAAAAGAATGGTCATGTGGGTGGAAATTGGGTAACTATTGCATTTTATTAATATCAGCAGAACTGACTTAAATGGGGCCTGCGAGTTGTGTAATCTTGCTTTAATCTTTGTATTCATGCCCATCAGAGTGAAAGAATATATTTGCATATATTTGCATGTATATGCAACCACACTTAAGTTGCGGCCCTTGGCATGTACTGTGAGTATCTTTGTGGCTCCCGGGGCTTCCAAAGTTGAGTAGCCCTGGGTTAGATACCCTACGTGGCTGCACAGACTAACTGAGGGGCTTTTTTCAGCCTTGTTTACTTCACAAAATGTTGTGTTGAATCTTCACAACTGTGTTTGAAGTTCTCTCACACAATAAAACCAAAACTTACCAGTAGGTATAGACTAGAACAAATTGTATTCAGCTAATCATGATGAAGCCCTGCTGGGACTAGTCAGATCTGGACAGCATTGTGTCAGCTAACCATGTCTGAACATGATCATATTTTGTAAGAGAGACAAGCCCCATGGAGTGCTACTGCAGTATAAAACAAGTCCAGTGCTCTTTTAAAACAGAAACTTTTCCAGTGTGTCAGAATGTTTCAGTAACATCCTGACTTTCCCGAAGTGTCAGGAAGCAAAATAATAGCATAGTGTGACTGGCTTTCAGGTGCTAATTAATAGTAACCTCAGAGCAGTACTGTAAAATAATACATTTCCTTTAGAAGGTGATAATGTAGGAAAAATCTTCAGCATCCTATCCTTATTGTCGGGAAATATATAGAGACATTATCTGTTTAATTATTTAGAAAATTCTTAATGGTTTAAATGTTGTTTTAAAAAATTACAAATGTTTTCCACCTTGTCCAGCTGACGAGTTGTTGCATGGAACACCTACATTAAAATTTACTTACTGTTGCCTGCTGGTCACAAAATAATTACTCAGCACTCTAGTCTATTAGATGTCAGTAGCAAAGAATTTTCTTAGTTTTGACAAATAAGAAAAAGTTCTTCGAGTGGTTGCTCATGTGCACTCTAGCAGGTGTGTGCGTGAGCGCATGCACAATTGTCAGAAAGCTTTTACCCTAGCGAATGCATAGGGTTGGCTGTGCAGCCCCATGCCATGGCGCTGCTATGGTGATGCATATAAGACACAGCAAATCCCCTGCGCTGTCAGTTCCTTCTTACCACTCGTAACTGTTGCTGGAACATCTCCAATCTCTTACTTAGTAAGCATCTCAGTATCCTAGAGTTATATAGTTGTGGGTAGTTTTTTCATAGTTATAGTTACATAGTTTAATACAGTGTTTCTCAACCAGTAGTACGAGTACCCTTAGGGGTATTCGAGAGAACTCTGAGGGTATGTCAACACAACTGAAATTTGGAAGAAACTGAATTTTTGTTTTAAGTTTTACACCGTTTCATTATTTTTGTACTTTTTACACCCAAAAATTTCATCGCCCGCCTGGCTACGATTAAGTTGTTTAAACAAATGTGTTGCAATGGTAGAAAAAAATTGTGTGTCTGAAAACTGTAGGTACTGGAGGTACTTATAATTTTTTTTGGAAAAGTACTTTCTAAAAAAAGGTTTAGAAACACTGGGTTAATATATATAGTTTCCAGTTTAATAGTTTTATTGGGGTTCCCCCTCTTTATCCCCATCATCGAGGCATGTCATGCTCACAAGGTTTCAAAGCCTGTGAGAGCTATGGCAAGCAAATGCCTAAGGGTGACCCTCACACTGACTGCCCTATGTGTCTTGGTGAGGGACATCAAATGGACAAGTGCCCCATTTGTGGAAGCTTTTGTCCTCTCGTACCAAGAAGCAGTGAGACCACCGCCTCAAACCAGGGCTGGCTTTAGGAAGTGCAGGGCCCAATTCGAACCGTTTTGGCGGCCCCCCCCAACCAGGATTTTTTGTTGAGCCAAAAAAAAAAAAAAAAACCACACACAACAAACCACAACCACACACAAATATCACATCAGAAGTAGATCTGATCAAAATGTATATCAATATAGTTGAACATTTAAAAAAAAAAGCCATACTTTATTATGCAAAATTTTACACAAAATTTAATCAGTTCTCTTAATTGTAGGTCAAATATTTTCAATTGCAAATTATCCAATCTTTTCAATAAAGTTTAAAGTTTGATTTTTAAAAAGTTACCAGAGAGCGTTGCAGTTTTCTGTTACATTGATTTACTTTTTAAATAGCAAAAATGGAGTCTTTGTTAAGAAAGTGTCAGTTCTGTGGTCAAATTCCAGTCCTTAGTGATTTCAGCACCAATGATTTCACTAGGTAATATGATACCTCACCACCATTGCCTCCTTTGCACTGCCCTTCAACACACTGCCTGCATGTTGAGTCCAAGGTCAGTCTACACAAGATTTTATCAATGATTTTTGCTCAAGAGATCACTGAGACAAGACAAGGACTCTCAATTGATTCTAGTCATCTCTGCCTTTAAACACTGGATGTAAAGTCTCAGATATAATTGAGGACTCCCAAATAGACTCTACACCACCAGAAATAAAACCTGTTTCCATCTTCTGTGACTTTGTTAGATGTGACTCACTATCCTCTGCTTAGTATTCAAGTTATGGTAGACCCTAAGCCAGGTCATATTAAGTTCAGGTTTTTAACCTTTTAATCATACAATATGGATAACAACATTTCATTCTCCCAGCTCCAAGACTTAGGTGAATTTCAACCCAAAAGTGCCAAAATTGATCACCTTGACACAGCGAGTGTGTCTACTGATCTCTGTGGCAAAGTAGGTTGTCTATTTAAATAAGGTCTGCTCGTGAAGCCTTTTCCTACAGTTGATTAACAGATGGCAGTAGATAGCTCATTCAGACCACTGGCTGATAATAGTTAGTCACCCTGACCAGTCATTAACCATAGTCATGGACTCACCCTACTCTCCATTGTCTCTATGATTCTCTGATGACCTGTGACAAAAAGGAAGGTGGAAAGGAAACTGAAGGGAGAGACCTCTCTAAATTCACCAATCAAAGAGCAGTATTGCCAACCCCAAAATCACAAGGAACGCCTACACAAAGTTATGAGAGTGGTCTACAAATCTCAAGATTTTTTAAAAATAAAACATGTTGGATTTTTATTGGCCCTTTGTTTCTTAAGTATTTAGGGTTCATGTTTTAAAGCTTTCCTCCTAAGCTGTAAGGCCCAGAAGTATAGAGAACTTTTTTTAAATGAAAGCAGAGATTCCTACATAATCAATTGATTCCAGTCCTTTAGAAAAACACCAAATGTTTTGAGACTCATGGTTAAACAATGGAGGAATTCTTGTGAGCCCATGCTTTGCCCACAGTATAAATAAAAAAAACCCAATATCTTCTCCACTAAACATCCTAATGAGATACTGCAAATGGTAAACTGAATTCAACAGCTCTTGATATGGACAGGTATCAACCTACTTTTTTCATATTTGAGATGGGTTACCAGGAATCACACATGACAATATGAAATCTTTCCACTCTCAAGTCAGCATATTCACAAAGCACCTATAATTTTGATCCATGCATTTATTGGATAGTGAAAGAGAAAGGAGGGGAATTAGGGGTAGATAAATGTTCAAATTTAAAAAAAAAAAGCCTGAAGGCATTAGGACTGGGCTCCTACATCTCACGCTCAGAACTAAGACACTTATGACCAGATTTTCAGAGGTGTGTAAAGATCAGATAGATATATTTGAAGATCCGAGTTGGCAACTGTCTCTTTAGGAGCTTAATTACCTTTGAAAATCTGAGCTTAGATTTCCAAGTCCAATTTTCAAAAATGACTTTAGTCCCTCAAGTACTTTTGAAAATTTTAACTGGGGGCCTAAAGAGACAAAAATAGACAAAAGGCAGGAGATATGGTATTTCTTTTAAAACCGTGTGACATCTATTTTTAACTAAATTTTATATTATTTTTCTCCCAGGGCAACTGACCCCCGGCCCCTCACTCGCCACTGCCCCCTCCTGCAGATCTATCATCTTATGCATGTGCAAGATCTGAGAGAGCCGTCCCATGAATCTGCAGTTAGTGTCTGTGGCGCCTGCTTCTGGGTGGTGTCTCAATGCTGCCACATTCACCTCCAAAGAGGGGGCTTCCCAAAGCAGGCCCTTGCTGCAGACCCCCAAGGTATCCACAGGTCCAGTCTCCTTTCAATGGGCCCACTTCCCAGGGCTCATTGATCTTGGATCTGGTTTCCATCCCCTCTCCAACCTTTGCAACTGCCCAGAGGTGCTCACCTTCCACCTTATCCATTCCCACCTCATTCACCCCACAGGGACAGTCTCTGCCTCACTTGTCCTAGGGACTATTCTACCAAGACGTAATACAAAGTTTCCATGTAAAAGGACTCACTACAAAGCTAAAAACTTCAATGAGAGAATGATTAATACAGAGACATGTCTACATCTGCTGCAGGGAGACACCTCTGCCTGCCTCCACTCCTCTCCCCCAGAGTCTACAGCCCCATTGCAAAGCGGGGGAGCGGAAGGAAAGAGGCTGAGGCCCATCAACGGGACTGAAGCAGTCATGAGCAAGCCATGCCCGGGAGCCATTCTCCTGTCCATTGCTGGTGCGGTGTTGCTTCAGGCACGCTGAAATGCAGTCACCTCTAGGGTGGGCTGGACAGCTGTTTAACACCTGCACAAGGTTTCAGGCAGGGAGCAGTGCGGGCTGCCTTCCTGCAGAGCCCCCATCAGAACTACTGTACCCTCCTGGCTTAGGAAAAGAATAAACAGGAGGATTGGAAATTAACCCACCCAGTCTCACATCCCCTAGGCAGGGAACGAGCCATCTACATTAGGCCCCAGCTGGAGTATCATGTCCAGTTCTGGGTGCCACATTTCAGGAAACGTGGAGAAACTGGAGAAAGTCCAGAGAAGATCAGCACAAATGATGAAAGGTCTAGAGAGCATGAGATATGAGGCAAGGCTGAAGAAATTGGCCTTGTTTACCTTGGAAAAGAGAAGACTGAAAAGGGACATGAGAGCAGCTTTCAAGTATCTAAAAGAGTATCATAGGTAAGAGGAAGAAAAATTGTTCTGCTTGGCCTCTGAGGTTAGGATGAGAAGCAATGGGCTTAAATTGCAGCAAGGGAGGTTTAGGTTGGACATTAGGAAAAACTTCCTGCCTGTCGGGGTGGTTAAACACTGGAATAAATTGCCTAGTGAGATTGTGGAATCCCCATCACTGGAGATATTTTAGACCAGGTTAGACAGACACCTGTCAGGGATGAGCTAGGGAAACTCAACTTTGGAAGCCCCGGGGCCACACTGATACTTACAGAACATGCTGAGGGCCTCAACTTAAGTGTGGTTGCATATGCAAGCAAATATATACAAATAGCTTCTCTCACACTGACAGGAATGAATACAAAGATTAAGGCAAGACTACACAACACAGGCCCCATTTAAGTCAGTTCTGCTGATATTAATAAAATGCAATATTTACCCGATTTCTACCCATGTGACAGCACTTTTCATGAGCAATGACAGTCCAAGAATTTAACTACTAAAACACATACAAACAGAAGATCATTACACTGACTACTTTTTTGTTTTGGCTCCCACTTGCCGGCCACATGTTGATCCCCACATAAACCCAAACTGCACCACGGGGCGCAAAGAATCTGGCCGTGGGCAGCATACCAAGTTATTAATAAATATCTTATAAACCTTTACCTTTTTTCTCTGCTGCCATGTCTCCTCTCCTTGCTCCTTGGCACCAAAAGTGGAAGTATCCTGATAAAATTTGCGGATGACACAAAGTTGGGAGGTATTGCCAATTCAGAAAAGGATCGGGATATCATACAGGAAGATGTGGATGACCTTGTAAATTGGAGTGATAGCAATAGGATGAAATTTAATAGTGAGAAGTGTAAGGTTATGCATTTAGGGATAAATAACAAGAATTTTAGTTATAAGCTGGGGACACATCAGTTGGAAGTAACGGAGGAGGAGAAGGACCTCGGAGTCCTGGTTGATTATAGGATGACTATGAGCCGCCATTGTGACATGGCCATGAAAAAGGCTAATACGGTCTTGGGGTGTATCAGGCGAGGTGTTTCCAGTAGGGATAAGGAGGTGTTAGTGCCATTATACAAGGCATTGGAGAGACCCCATTTGGAATACTGTGTGCAGTTCTGGTCTCCCATGTTTAAGAAGGATGAATTCAAATTGGAACAGGTACAAAGAAGGGCCACTAGGATGATCCGAGGAATGGAAACCTGTCTTATGAAAGGAGACTCAAGGAGCTTGGCTTGTTTACCTTAACCAAAAGAAGGCTGAGGGGGACATGATTGCTCTCTTTAAATATATTAGAGGGATAAATACCAGGAGGAGATGAATTATTTAAGCTTAATACCAGTGTGGACACAAGAACAAATGGATATAAGCTGGCTAGTAGGAAGTTTAGACTTGAGATTAGACGGTTTCTAACCATTAGAGGAGTGAAGTTCTGGAACAGCCTTCCAAGGGAAGTAGTGGGGGCAAAAGATCTATCTGGCTTCAAGATTAAACTAGATGGGTTTATGAAGGGGATGGTTTGATGAGATAACATGATCTTGGTAACTAATTGACCTTTCACTATCAGTGGTAAATAGGTCAATGGAGGGATGATAGGAGTTACTATAGAGAACTTTCTGGGTGTCTGGCTGGTGAGTCTTGCCCACATGCTCAGGGTTTAGCTGATTGCCATATTTGGGGTCGGGAAGGAATTTTCCTCCAGGGTAGATTGGCATAGGCCCTGGAGGTTTTTCGCCTTCCTCTGTAGCATGGGGTACAGATCACAGCTGGAGGATTCTCTGCATCTTGGGGTCTTCAAAATATTTGAGGGCTTCAATATCTGAGATATAGGTGAGAGGATTATTCTAGCAGGGGGTGGGTGAGATTCTCTGGCCTGCATTGTGCAGGGGGTCAGACTAGATGATCATAATGGTCCCTTCTGACCTTAAAGTCTATGAGTCTATGAGTCCATCATCTCCCCTGGTGCCTGCTGCCCCCCAACTCCTCACCCTCCTCTACTGTCCTGACTCCTGCCCTTCTCACTGCCCTCAGCCCTCCTGCGACCTGCCCCCCTCCACCAGCCCTTCTCTCCCCCCTGTGCCCACTCCTCCAGTAGCCCCACTCTGATCATGTGAGCTACCCCTCTTCTAACACCTCCCTCGCCTCTCTCCTCTGGTGCTGGTCCCTCCCCTGCAGGTGTCTGCCCTTCTGCTTCACCCCAGAATCCCCTGGCACCTGCACCTTCCTTAGCCCTGCCCCTCCTGGTGCCTTCCCTTCCCTTACTGCCTCTGCCCCTTTGCCCTCTTTTTTCATGCCCACCCCTCACCACTCTCTGCCCTGTTCCCCTCCTGCCCCTCTGAGCCCTCACATGACTTGCTCCATCCCCACCTTTCTCATGCCCACCCCTTCTTTCAAGCCTTCTCCCAGCACCGCCCCCTCCCCTGCTAGCCCCCAATGCCCTTCCCCTCTCCTCTCCTTTCCTCTCCCAGCATCACCCTGTCCCCCCTCCCACTGACACCTCCCCTCCTGCCCTTTCCCTCATTGTCTGCACTTGGCCCCCTGCCATTTGTCTCTCCTCCACCCTGTCTCTTGATGCCTTCCCCTTTCTTCCCCCTCCCCCCACGCCCCTTCGCCCAAGCCCCTTCCTCCCCAAGCCCCTTCCCCTATCGCTCCCCTCCACCCAAGCCCCTGCCCCACCTTCTGCCTTCCACGTTGCGGGGCCGGAGTCTGCGCTCAGGCCCCGGAGGCCGAACCCGGAGGCAGCCCCGCAACGTGCCTCCGAGGAGTTTTAAAATCCCAGGCCATGACGTCACGTCACGTCACGCCTGGGCGTCCTCCCCGCCCACCTGCAACAAGCATGGCGGCAGCAGCAGCAGCCGGCGAGGGGGAGCCGCGCTGAGCCACGCACAGCAGGGACAGTCCGGGGCCAAGGGGGACACTCTGGGGGCAGGGTGGGAGGATGCGCGGGGGGGCCGGGGCCCACTCCAGGCAGAGCCGGGGGAGAGACCCAGCTCCACATATTGCTGGAGCAGGGCCCCCGGCTCAGTAACTCGCCAGCACTTCCGGGTTCAGGGGCGCAGGGCCCCCTTAGGCACGGGGCCCGAATAGGCTTAAGGCCGGCCCTGCCTCAAACCCCTTCTAATGGAAGCAGCACATCAACCCTTGGCACTGATGGTGCACAGTACGTCTGTACGAGACACAGCACTGCAGAAACATTGGTCCCACCATCATGTGGGATCAAGCGTGGCACTGCTCCCACTCCCTGGTACCAGCCAAGAAGAGGAAAACAGACAGAGGTCGGTCTCCAGTTAAGGCACCATGCAAGAGACTTAGTGGGGTGCACCCGGTGCAAGGGCACCCACACAGAGCACCACTGTTGGCTTTGGCCCAACCACTGAACCTGGTGGTCGCTAGGCGGAGACCATCTGGAGGAGGACATTGACCTCCTGTCGATGCCCAATACCTTCAAGTTTTGGCACTGCTGACTACAGCACTGATTACTGCCACTCCAGTGACTGTGCTGTTGAGTTACGTGACTCGGATAGGTGCAGCACCACTGACAGTGGCACTGATGCATGCAGTACTGATGCCAGCAGCACTATCTAAACAGCACCTTGGAAAGCTGACTACACTCTCACTGGAATTGGCCCCTACCAACTGTCCAGGTTGGTGCTTCCACCTGCCCCAATCCAGCACTGATTACTCGTTGGACTTGTGAGGAAAATCATCAGTCTCTTCCCACAGTTGGTTACCATTCCCGCTCCCGATACCAACCGCACCAAGAGGCACCTCTAACCCAGATTTCCTGGCCTTCTCAGAGGCAATCAGCGATGAACTGGCCATTTGGGACCCCACTGGCCTACCACTAAGCCCAGGGCCCTGTATCTAAGCCTGCTTTGATGGTATCAGTGCCCAGACTCCCCCCTGCCCTTAGCCCCTGTGGTCCTCACTTTCACACTTAGCCCTGTGGTCCTCACCATCAGGTGCACCCCACACCACTTGCCACTCAGCCTGTGCCTGGTCCTCAGACAGGTGCCCTCCCTCCTGAGGCTCTAGGAGTGGTACCAATACCACAGCCACCTTCCCCCAGAGGTGGAGGAGACAGAGGATCCTGTCATGAGAGCCTCTTCATCCTCATCTCTGGCCGAAGCTTTGGCAGGCATGTCCACAAACTCTCTTCCAGCCATTGGTCTCAGTTCCCATCAGGACTTTCTACACAGGATTGCCCAGAACCTGCATCTCCAGGCTGAGGAGGTTGTGGACATCTTTACAGCTGAAGGGCCATCTTGGGTAACACTGTTCCACCCACAGCGCAAGGTGTTGAGAGTAGGTGCTTTTTTCCCACAAAAAGGGTACAAATGCCTTTTTACACACAGCCGGGTATGTTAGTTGTGCACACAGTAAACTGTAAAGAGCACCAAGGTCAGCTGGGGCCTGCACCTAAAGCTAAAGAAGAGCCCAAGAAGCTTGACCTATTTGGGCGAAAGATTTATGCCACAAGGGGGCTGCAGTTACAGTTGGTAAATCAGCATGCGGTTCTCTCCTGCTGTGCTTACAACTCCGGGAGTGCCATATGTAAGTTAAGGAACTGTTTCCCCAAGAGTCCTGTGCAGAATTCTCCGTTCTCCTTGAGAACCTTCTTACAGGCTGCCCTGGGCTCAGTGGATTCAGTGGCCTGCACCATGGCCACAGCGATTACCATGCACTATAGTACATAGTTACAGGTGTCCAGTATTCCCCGTGAGATGCAAACATCCATACAAAACTTTTCCTTTAACTAAGTAGGCCTGTTTGCGGAGACCTACACCATCGCACAGCAAGCATGAGATGACAAGGCATTTGGCAGGGTGGTCCACATTTTGGACAGAAGATGAATTCTGATCCCTCCTCCAAGGAAACTGCTGGTAAATCACCTGTTGGAATGCACATAAGCAATCACTCGAAGAAAAATTATCTTCCTTTCGTAACTGTTGCTCTTCGAGGTGTGTTGCTCATGTCCATTTCAAATCCCATCTGTCAGAAGGAACTGAGAGGGTAGGGGGTTGGATGTGTCTTATATGCACCACTATAATAGTGCCACCTTCGGGGCTCCACAGCAGACCCTATGCATATTGCTAGGAGCTTTATGGCAATCATGCACATGCCTGTTTGAATGGACATGAGCAACATGTTACAAAAGGAAGGTAACCGTTTCTTCCTCTTGTATGCATCCATTTTAATTTTAAGTATTAAAGAAGAAGATATAAAATTGTAATGATGATTGTTTTCATATTAACTTATTCTAAGGACCTAATTCTTATTTACACCAGACCCTCTTTTGTTCCCTTCTGGCAGTGTAAAGGGGCCTTTAGAGTGAAGGTAATCTACATTTAGGATTAGTTATTGATAGAGCAGCAATTTAAAGGCTTACACATCAGTTTTATTGTGTTATACTGCTGAAATTTACTGACAGAAGTGGGTTCAAGTAAAGGCTGAAGTGATCATTCTGGCCAACCTCCTACTATCTTCTCTGTCATTAATTTGGATGGTTTTCAGTTTATGTTGTTTTACTCTGACATTTTTATGGATATAAAACTGAAGACAATGTACAATAAGCAAAGTATTCGCATTCGCCACATTGTGAGTTTATATCAACAGTTCTCAAAGTGTGGGGTGCAACCCCAACGAGAGTCACAAGTTCATTTGGTGGGGGGGTCAGGGCCAGCCTTAGACTCTCTGGGCCCAGGGTAGAAAGTCTAAGCCGGAGCCATGGTGTGTCAGAAATCCTAGCCCAAGCTAAATATAAGGATTTTCTAGAGACGCATCCCCCTTCTGACAACAAAAATTACACATTACTCTATGCCCTTTGTTAACTATTCAGTAACTCAAGGAACTGGGGCCATGTAGTCATTTTTGTTGTCAGAAGAGGGTCACAAAACAACAAAGTTTGAGAATTGCTGATTTAGATATTTCATTTTGCTAGCTCTCATGTTTTTATTGCAAGTTCTGTGATATTTGGTGTTTCCTCAAAGTCCCAACTCCTGGAGTCTTGTGAAAATATGACACTCTCAGCCTTCATTTTAAAAAATTAAGTTTCTAGCCCTAATAGCCATTGAGAGAAACTTGAAAATGTGGCCCACGTGCACCTTAAAGACTCAAAAACCAAAAGGCAAATAAAAAGCGGATGGATGGAGGGACAGGTGGAGATTTTAAATCAATCTTATGTTTTTTTTCAGGCCATGAGTTTTTAAAACTTGGAGATGTCAGTACTGGCAATGGTAATTTAGTACTCTTTGTTTTCAATGAAAAAACTCAGGGGGGGTGAAACCCACCTCATCTATTGTATTAGGCTTCCTGGAAAATAGGTTTTAATGATTATGAAGCGATCCATAGGATTTGTGCTGACCATCTGCACAGGATGAATTTCATCCCCAGTGAATTAAGTTCTCACTTGGAATCTTGACAGAATCAATATATGTTTGGTAGAAACTCAAAAGATCCAATTGCACTCCGACACACCAATATTTAATATCTAGTTATTTGTATAAGGTCAGTAATAACTTGAATTTATACAACATCTTCTGTCTCAAAGCACAATATAAACCAGTATTAAAATGCAGTCATCTCTCTTGTGAAGAATAAGAGCACTGGCGACATGTAGAGTTCCATTAATTATGGAATATTTTATTTGCATTGTGCATGGAAGCCTGGAGAGAGCAATAATACAACAATTAGAGATCGCACGAACAGGATTAGGGTGGCTTGGCAGTAGCCTGGCTATGTCTACACTAGAAGTATTTTACTGGTATGGGTATAGCAATATATTGTGCCAGCAAAGTATTTCTGCTGCAGAATGGACACAGCAATCCCAGCAGCTGCACTTTGTACCAGTATTGTAAAGGATAGTTTTGCTGATATTACTGCTTCTATACTACGAACCTCTGCCAAGGCAGCTGTGTTGGCTAGGGAATCACACTTCTTCACATCCCTGACAAATATAGCTGTGCTGGCAGAAGTGTGTAGCATAGACCTGGCCTCAGCAGCACATTACAGTATTTGCCAACAAATGAGATCAGCCTTAAATGTTTTGGTGGCCCAGCCAGATTAGACTACACTGACAGCTAAAATATAGAGTTTGGAGAGTTTACTTCAGTAAAGTTGTCTGACTACCTTGAAGTTACCTCTTTTGAATGTCGCTAAGGTTAACCTTGCCACTGGACGGAAGGTGCTTTCACTGACTACATCTGCTAAATACATCAGTAGCAATTGTACAGTTCTATTGGAGCCTCTTCACCTGCCCAAAGATTGATCTGAAAACAAGCAAAGTTCAGTTTTTTCTCATCCATTCATCTGGTTAATTTCATTGTACAGTTACTATGTGCTCCGGTTACTGTAAGATAAATAACCTTTCTTTTATTCATTCTGGTTCATAAAGCAGTCTCTAGTGATATCCAGGAACCAGTGAATAGTTCTTTACCTAAAAATGACGACTGATGTGTGTGCTGTCCACCTGTGCTATGGAGGACCAAAGCCATCTTTCTGTTCTTCTTAATGTAAATGTCTGTAATTTGCTAGCCAGTAGCTTTGATTTTGTGTGTGTTGATATTCCTGGATTCTAGATGAAATAAATGTTTTCCAAAAAGGAGATTGCAGCATGCATGTTTGTGGCTACATTGGTAGCTTCATGTGGACTGACTCTGAAGTGACCATATTGTTTGAGTAAATTTCCAATGATAACTCTGACCTCCTTCTGTAAAGTGTACATTTACATATACAGTTTTTAAAGTGTATAAATCCTGACAGATTCCACAGTATTTATAGACTTCATGAAAAAAAGCCTGAACAAGGTTACAGATCTTTGCATTTGTGTCTCTGGGTATGTTGTTAAACTGAATTTCAGTAGTAAAAAACATAGTGGCTTATCCAGCCTGCTTAGAATGCATTGTTGTGTTCCCCTCTTACTTTCTTTGGTCTTTTCTAACCCTATGATTTTATGATGTAAGGTATCTAAAAGGGTGTCATAAGGAGGAGGGAGAAAAATTGTTCATCTTGGCCTCTGAGGATAGAACAAGAAGCAATGGGCTTAAACTGCAGCAAGGGAGGTTTAGGTTGGACATTAGGAAAAAGTTCCTAACTGTCAGGGTAGTCAAACACTGGAATAAATTGCCCAGGGAGGTTGTGGAATCTCCATCTCTGGAGATATTTAAGAGTAGGTTAGATAAATGTCTATCAGGGATGGTCTAGACAGTATTTGGTCCTGCCATGAGGGCAGGGGACTGGACTCGATGACCTCTCGGGGTCCCTTCCAGTCGTAGTATTCTATGATTCTATGTATAGAACTAGTGATATTGAGCTTGAGAGCAAAAAACAAACAAACAAAAACAAAAAAAACCCTACAACAAGGATTTTCTGAGTTACAGCTGTATATTTAGAGTCTGTAAATTTAATAAGCAGTGTTCTGTTTTTCAAATAACTCATATTTTCTCTTGGATTATATTTGAGTCTCAATGAATTGTTGGCAGTTTAGGATGCAACTACGTTAATGGGAGAGAGTGCGAGAGATCATTTCTGTGAGTAAGTAGGAGTAAGTTGCCTCTAGGGAGGTTAGAATCTTTTTCTTTTTCTTGCATTTAACTTAAGCACACCAGAGACCATAGCAGTGACCAAGTTGGAAACTCATTATTTGGGACCCAACTCATGTAGTGGGTGTTATTGAAAAAGCTTCAGATCCCTAATGTCTTAAGATGGAGAGAAACATGATTGTCATGATGAGGAGGGAAAAGAAAATTAATTAAATAAGGGACTATTCTGCCATTAATATGCAAGTCGAAATCCTGTTAATGTGAGGAAGAGGAATACATACTGATAGTACAGTACCCATTGATGGTACAGTAAAGACCTCCAGCTGCTGCAGTTTAACTCTAAAAATGCAGAACAGTGATTGTTTTCTAAAACAAAGGAATGACTAAGTAGCCAAATATTAATGTACTGATGAAAGCTTCTAGATTAGGTAAACAAGATCCAGCACAGCTTAAAGTAGCCATTAGCTTGCAATGGTTTTTCAAGCTATATCCAGCCTTCAGATGAAATAGCTTTTGTGAGGAGAAATGATCTTGTAGTATGCAAGTTAATGCATCAGAAGGCCCAGAGCAGAATAATTTACTTTCACTTTTTCATAGAGGACAAGTAGCAGTAAAAGCTACATTTTATTAAGCTACATGTTACGTTTATGTGTTGTTGGTTTTTTTTAACTCAGCACATAGTTCAAATCTCTAGCCACCTTAACAGCTTTCCAGCTGGAGCTGCTGACATCTCCCATCTAATCAAGTGGTGGATTATCTTGTCCTGATAAATTGGAGCCAGTGCCTGGTAAAAAGTCTTCCCTGAAATACTTCACTAGCCTATAGCTAACAGGGTGGCAAGTGTATGGATCAAGCCCCCGAGCTGTACTGCACTATATTTCTAATGATTTGTAGTGAACAGTGTAAATGTTTTAAGGGAAGACATTACTAAACAGAAACACAGTTAAGCATGATAAATTTCAGGCCAGGAGAAAAGGAAGCATGAAAGCTGTAGTGGGTATTGTTGCACATCATATTGCACACATAGAGAATGTATTGCAGATTCTAAAGCATTTCCCCTAAAATTGACTTTTTTATGAATGGTGCTTTTGAGGAATGTACTTGTGTTAAAAAGAAATTCTCCTTGCTTCACTGCTGCATCTTTTAAAGAAGAATCAGAGTTATTGAGCCATTAGACATTTGTTCATTGTTCTTGTGCTTTTGTGACTAGATTACTGGCCCAACATATTCAGGATAAATAAACTGTTTTCCTTCTCTGAAACCCACTAAGAAAACCACATAAATTACAAAGGCAAAGTGTGTGTGTGTGTGTGTGTGTGTGTGTGTGTGTGTGTGTGTGTGGTGGGGCGATAATTTTTTAAATAAAGCAAACTGGAGAAATCTAGTTAAGATAAACAAAGATATTTCCTATAAGTATGTATTTACTTTCTTAGATTTGCTTGTAAAAGATAAAAAGGCAATTCTAATCTGTCAATCGAAGAATGTCTTTATGTACTCTAGTTATTCATATAATGCTGCTAGTAAACTGGTTTATTCTTCTTTCATAGGGGAATCCCTACATGTGCAATAATGAATGTGATGCAAGTACCAATGAACTGGCACATCCCCCTGAATTGATGTTTGATCTTGAAGGAAGACATCCCTCTACCTTTTGGCAGTCTACAACTTGGAAAGATTACCCCAAACCTCTCCAGGTTAACATCACCCTCTCCTGGAACAAAACCATTGAACTAACAGATAACATAGTTATCACCTTTGAATCTGGCCGTCCAGACCAAATGATCTTGGAGAAATCACTTGACTATGGGCGAACATGGCAACCATACCAGTATTATGCCACAGACTGCTTAGACGCTTTCCATATGGATCCAAAATCAGTGAAAGATTTATCACAGCACACAGTCCTAGAAATCATTTGCACAGAAGAATACTCCACTGGGTACATGACAAATAGTAAAATCATCCACTTTGAGATTAAAGATCGATTTGCATTTTTTGCTGGACCTCGGCTTCATAATATGGCTTCCCTGTATGGCCAGCTTGACACAACCAAGAAGCTGAGAGATTTCTTTACCATTACAGACCTGAGGATAAGATTGCTCAGACCAGCAACTGGGGAAATATATGTAGATGAGCAACACTTGGCACGCTACTTTTATGCAATCTCAGACATAAGGGTGTATGGAAGGTAAGAGAATATGAACCTTTAAGAATAGATAAATATGTCTGTCCTTAGAGGATGCCCACAATTTTCTATTCCTCCCTCAAAATGTCAGGAATTTCTGCTGAATTTTTTTCCCAGAAATTTAGCTCAGTAAACACCAATTTCTGAAAGCATTAGAGACTTTTGATTCAGCAGCACTAAGTCATCAAAGTTCTGCTCTGACTAAACTTGACAAATCTCTGTACATTTTAAAGAGCAGAATATTTTTAGCAGCTTCTTACGCTATACCAGGGATATCCAACATTCTATGTCCAAGGGTGAAATTAATCCCAGTGGTAAGGGACATTCCACAAGACTCTCCAAGCCACCTTTATGCTTTTATTGCCTAATCTAAAGCCATTAAATTCACTGAGCTTTAATTCAGGCCCTTACTGTAAGGGGTAATTGGTCTGAAGAGTCTTGGATGGGACCTCTGCAGTGAAGTAAATTTCACCCTTTCTGCAGGGTATAGTTCTGTTTGAGAGAATAAAGAATTCAGGCTAGAGTCCCTTATACATGCATTATATCGTCCTACGTCTACGCTGCACCACTATTTTGGGATACCAGAGTGTCCCGAAATAGCTATCCCGCGTCTTTACAGCAAGCCCGTTATTTTGGGCTTGCTATTCAGACATCCCTGTAAACCTCATTCTACAAGGAGTAAGGGATGTTTCAGAATGGCATTTTATTTCAAATTTTGGTGCTGCGTAGACAGCACCAAATGAAGAAATAAGCTATTTTGAAATAAGATACACAATTCACATAGCTCAAATTGCGTATCTTATTCCGAGTTATGGTGCAGTGTAGACGCACCATAAGTGTAAAAAAAAATGTTTTGGATAGGAACTAATTTGGATAGGAACCTAGGCATTGTCATATTGCTTTAGACAAGTGGCCATCTTGTGTCTAGAAATGGCTAGTACAAGGTATAAATGTCTCATAATAGATATTTGTGCAAAACATGCCTATGTAGAAAGTGACTTCCTACCCCCAGAAGGGTAGTGACTAGTTTATTACCTGAAGCATAAGGACTGATATCTCTGAAAATATTAATAATTGCTATAGTACTGTAGATGTTGGAGATAAAGTCACAGGGGAAAAAAGGTCTAATTCTTTTTTCAAATCCCACTAAACTCTTGAGATCATTATATTTTGTGGTAGCAAGTTTCACAGATTTATTTCCCATTGTGTGAAATAACAGTATTTCCTTTTATCAATATTATGTGTTTTATCTTTAAATATGTTAGGTGTTCCCTTGTTCTCATATTATCAGATGATGTAAATAGGACCTCTTCCATATGTATTTTACTCTTTCATCCACTTTGTACCTCTTAACCATATCCTCTTTAAAGAGTCTAAAATGTCTCTTTAAATTACTTTATTTTTAGAGTTCATTGAGGACTGATGCAATATCAATAATATTTGATTGCATACAAACAAAACTCACTTACTTTACTGGAAGGATAAAGAATATCATGTACATTCTGCAATAAGCAAAAGATAATTGACGGTAATGCAATAGACAAGGAGATTATACAGGGTGCTATTGACTGTGTATTTGTTACTTGCTGCTTAGTGGGTTGCTTAAGTGAGTATTTTTAGTTTCTGTTATATGGAAGACATTGCATGTCTCTAAGAATTTTCATATATGCAAGGAAATCAACTTTCTATGTTGCAAAAAATCTAAGTAGAATTAAATGAATACAATGTAGTATCAAGTTTTGCTTATATTTTTCATATTCAGCTAAAATATATAAGGCAGGAAATCAGTGCCATTTACATGGCTTTGAATTTATCAATGCATTGTCCCAATGAAAACATATTTTGATGAGCAAGAACTGTGCAAATCTAAATGAGTTTTGTTGCACAGTTGATTTGCTGCAGTTGCAATTATTTGTGCCCCATGCAAAATATACATACATAGATACAGGATGATTGATTAAAAATATTTCATTATTGATTTTCATTAAGAATTTTAATATACATATATGTAATATTGTTTATAGATTAATATTATTCATGAATCTTGTCATTAGCTTAGTGGATCATGGGAAGATTATGGTAGTGGTTTAGGTACCTACTGTGGTAATCAATTTATCAGAATTACAACATACAGTTTAGTTCTCTTTTATCCTTTCTTCTGTCACTTCCTCACTGTCAAGTAGATTAGATGTGGAGATTGATCAGAACAAACCCAGCATTCAAAAACTAACACTTTGAGAAGGTGCAGGTCCACATCAGAAACCCCTGAACTTTGGCTCTCAGTCTGTCTCTAATTAGACTGTCAGTAACTCATGCCATAAAAAATTTGAAGGAGAAAGTGTGTGTTTTAAGTGAATCACAAACAGAAACCTTCCAAAACAGAACTAAAGGATTTTATAGTAATCTCATAACAAACTGTCTCTAAAAATTGTTCTCTGTGTGCCTATATGGAGAACTTATCTGATGGTGATGCTTATTGGTCAAACTTGACATAATCAGACACCAGCTACACAGGGGTTATCTTTTATGTAATCCTATCCTAGTAAGTTAAATTCATGTGTGTCTCTGTCACTTTGCTGCTGAGAAAACCACCTCTTGCTGTGTTGTGTTCTCACCCCCCGCAAAATATGCTGGTAAATAAATTAATAAATAAAATTAGGGCTCGTTCCATCCCCACGCGCATATCAGGGTGCTCTCAGCATCTTGCAAATCTTTGGCTACTCCAAAGGTTGAGGTACCACTGCCAGCCTCCGTTAAGGAAAGATAGCTTTAAAATCACTCGTGCTCTGCGGGAGACCACTAGCAGAGGCTGCCCTGAAGAGTCTGTGAATCAGCAGTACTCCCAGTTACCTTGTCTCTTACCTGACCAAAGGCCTTGCTAGCCAACTCTGGATCCTCCAATGGAGCAAGGGTTATGTTTCCAATCCAAGTAGACTTTCTTTCAGTAGCACCTGTACCCAAGAAGTTAATTAGGTCTTAAAGTGTAGCCACGATATTTGATATTCTGGACTTGGAAATTTTTCTGGGTATCGAAGAGCTAGTCTGGGCCATCCGTAAGTATAACATGCAAAGGGAGGTCACTGAGTAACTTAACATGCTGTGAGTGAAAGATGCTAATAGATTCTTTAATGCTATAGCACAGTGTTTTTCAAACTGTGCCCTGCGGAGCCCTAGGGCTCCGCAAGACATCTCCAGGGGCTCCGCAAGGTTGACAAACTGGAAACGTCGATAGGTACAACACATACAATCAGTGAACCGCTGGGGCTCCGCATAAGTACAACACATACAATCAGTGGACCGCTGGGGCTCTGCATAAATTTTTACGCAAGTAAAGGGCTCCGGAGCCCAAAAAGTTTGAGAATCGCTGCTATAGCATATACCGTAACACACATCTGTAGGTTGAGGGTGGTTAAAATAATCCATGGTTTTAACAGCATATTTTTGAAGGAAGCAGATTTTCTATGGAAGTTATTTTTGTTGAATTTTAGGAATCAATGACTGTGAAAAATATTTGTCCTAAAGTTGCCATATTGAACATGCAGCTTTTTAAATAGCTCACAGTATATTCAATCTAGTAAATTTGCCCATTTAATATATAATTTTTCTCATTCCGTTGCATTTTGTTGTGAAGTAAGCTTGATGTCTATTGTATTAAAGATGAAAATCTCTTGATAAACCCTCCAGTTTTCCTATTACCACATGTTTATTCAGCTTTCATTTTGTTTGTTAAGATAATGAAAAAAGAGGAAACATGACTGTTAGCAATTTCAGCAACCCCATTGCATGCACATTATTCAAAAAACCTAATAATCCTCATGAACTAATTCCGACTTATGGATGGTCTGCTTCACTAAATCAGGGTGATTTTCTCTGGTGAATAATGGACGAGTGTAGTGTGCCACTGCCTTAATTAAAGAAAGCCTCTCTTAGTCTTGATCTCATTTTAATTTACAGGGTAATACTACAATAATATCACTAATGGAAGGTACATTAAAGGGCATCAAGTAGCATTAACTGTATTAAATTATGGCACTTGTGTTAATTAACTGCTGGAGCAAGATGGTCCTAATGGTTAGAAAGGTCGACTAATGCATAAATAAAGCCTGTCAGGATGGGAAAGTAAGAAAGGGTAGACATTTGCTATGTTCGTCTCTTTTTTGAGCAGAAAGTAACACAGGCTAGTCTATAAGACTAACCTCTTTTTTTTCTTATTGCACTGCTTAGAAAGGAGGATTTTATGGTTCTGAATATATTTGATTAATTGAAGTTATGTCCTGACGTAACTTGTGAGACACTAGTACTTTCTCTAGGAAATGTTCACTAAGAGCCTTTGAAGCCCAGGGAAAGACTCCTATTGACTGAAAAGGGCTTTAGATCAGGATCCAGAAGGTTAACCATATTAATTCTTAAATAATTATTAAAAATAAATAATTGTTCAGTTTTACTGTTATACTTTCAATGGTATGTAAGTTATTTGCTGTATATTGATTGTAGTTCAATTTTGTAATAGTGAAAATTATTACCCCTGTGGTTTGAAAAATGATTGGCCTATTAAGGTGAAGGATGCTTTTGCTCTTTGATGGTTAGTTTTTCAATCTAAGACCCAGTACTTTCCACTAAAAGCTAAAATATCCAGACTGTATATAATATGTATTGTTAAGCCCTTTGGAATTTATTTTTAGACTCTTCCTCAGCTTGAGACTTCTGTATTTGAGCTCCAGGTTATCTGACCCTATCTCAGCTCCAGTTTCAATAGTAATAGCTACCCTTGTCTTACATTACATATGTGGAAAATTTTCCTCCGTTTTAACAGTTTCTCTCCTTCCCATTGTCTGTGCTAAACGTATTCCATTCAAGAATCTGAATAAATTACTCTTAGGGAAAGCACAATTCTGGTTCAATTTTGTTTTCTTATTCAGTATTCCCCAAAATCTGTTATGTCTCTAAATTGTCCATTTTTATAAGATCTTATTGTTTTAGAAGTGGGTGATAGGATCTAAATGGCCACTGTAAAAGAGCAGATTTTACCACCTGGGACCTGCTGTGCAAATTGCAGCGGACGTTTATAAAGAAATGGCTCAGATTATATCAGGTTATAATGCTTGTATTTTCTGATTTATGCATAAGTGCCCTGTGCTTCAGAATTTGGCCCCAAATGGGTTAAATCCTGCTTTTACTTGCATTGCTGTAAATCTAGATGACACTGTTTACTTTAATTGCATTACTCTGTAGTTTACCCAAAAGCAGACTTTGGGCACCAGCGAATTTATAAATTGTAGAGGTGCTTAAGTTAACAAAATTTTTTCTCATTAAGCTTCATTTCAAGCCTCAGACTCTGAAAATAAAGATATAGTGACAGCAAGCTTTTAATTGGACAACTGAATGCCATTCTTTTTTGGAGTATATATTTACTGTACTTGAGGATTTTTTGATTTACAAAGAGAATACTTGTATAAGCATCTTGTTTTCCTTTGAGGTTTTCACTAGTGTTTGGAATGAATATATCAAATAATTCCTGCAATTAAATTATGAACTTCATTAGAGGACTGGAAAAAAACAGCTTATTTACTTAAGAGCTTGTCAGTTTATTCTTACCTCCCAAGTGCCAATGGAAAATGTTTTTTTTATATCTACTGTAAAATGTATTAAAGAGATCTTCCTTTTCTGAAAACACTTCAAGGCTTTTTTAAGCAAAATATCATGAATTGATGTAATTAAAAGATTTCAGTATTCATTCACGTAGATATCCAGTCTTTCCATAGGTACATAAATTTACTCTGTAACTGCTATGTTCTCAAATAGTTTTTGTTCTCAAGTTCCATTCAGGTATTTAAGTACGGTCAGTCAACTCAAAGATTAATCTGAGTCCCCAATCTTCCAATCACTCCAAAGGGAACCCATGAAATCAAAGGCACAATGGATCCTTGATTTCTAACCATCTTTGTTCTTTAATTAAATTCTTTGGCCCAAATTTGTGAGGAATGAAGAGTTTTCTTAAAAACTACTGCCCTCATTCAGCTCACTTTTGAGGGCACTCAGCCTCCTAGAGGATCAATGTGTTTGTGTGGAGTGGAACCAATCACTTTTATCATATTATTATTCACTTTGGGTATGTCCAAATGGCAGCGTTATTCCAAAATAACATAATGCATGTCTACACTACAAGTCTTTATGTCGAAATAATGTTGATCTGGAACACTTCCTACTCCAACTCATGGAAATCCTCATTTCACAAGGAAGTATGGGTAGTCGAAGAAAGAGTGCTGTGTAGACCGCTCAAAATCCTTCGAATTCCTGCTGTGTAGACCTCTCCAAAAGCCAAGTTAAGCTGTTTCGACTTACACTACACAATTGACGTAGCTGAAGTTGTGTAGCTTAATTTGACTTTAGCCCTGCTGTGTAGACATACTCTTTGTCATTCAATGTTGAAGAGACACAGGAGAAAATCCTGATAAAATGAAGTAGAAGTATCCCTGTTGTGTTAATGGTCCAAAACATTCAAAGAGCCTTTGTGAATAACTTCAAGGATTCCAACACAAATCATTTTAGGCAGGAACTTTCTTTTATTCAAGCTTTTTCTTTCAAAAAGTTTAGGCAAACACAAACAGCTAAATAACCTTATAGTTCTATTGGCCCATGTGTCTGAAAGATTCAAGGCATTAAGGCTTTGTCTACACTTTGAAGTTGAAAATGCAGCTGTAGCAGTGCTTCAACGCGGTGGTTTTGCCATGGCAGAGGTGCTGAGAGAGAGTTCTCCAAGCGCTCCATGTAAACCACCTCCATGAGGGGAATAGCTAGCAGTGCTGGGAGCCTGTTTACACTGTGTTTACAGTGCTGTAACTTACTGCACTTAGGGAGGGTGTGTCTTTCACACCCATGAGTGAGAAAGGTATAGCACAGTAAAATGCAGACTAGCCCCAAATGTTCTTCAAAATTGAGGTTATAGCTACAGCAGTATGGTTCATTCCTATGTTAAAAGTTTAAAATTTCTCAACTATTTTATAGGTAGCAACTAGGGATGTAAAATCCTGTTTAATTGGTTAACCAGTTAAATGTAATGTTAACCAATTAACTGATTAAAGAGACACAGGTGGGGGGGGGGTGCAGCTGGGCTGGAGCAGCGCCCATGATGTGAACAGGGACTGCTCTAGCTAGGCTGGAGCACCGCCCCCCCATGGCAAGCCCACCAATTAACTGGAACTGGTAAGCCTCAGCTAGTAAGCAATTATACCTTCTATATGGAAGCAAAGTGTAGTATTTTTCATACAGAAACTACTGGGGTTTTTTTTATCACTTTAAATGCCATGGTAACCAATTCTAAACTTAACACACTAATCCAGAAATAAAAGGACTGAATATCTGTTCTACCAAGGCGCCTTTAGACAATGCTAGTGACCCAGAGGGATCTTAAATGAGCCAGGAATGGTCCCTGGAAACATGACCTGCACTGGTGTAGAGCTTCCAGAGCAGTCTTATAACTGCTCTGCTCTCTTTGTTAAAAGAAAACTAGATAAATTCATGGAGGTTAAGTCCATTAATGGCTATTAGCCAGGATGGGGAAGGAATGGTGTCCCTAGCCTCTGTTTGTCAGAGGGTGGAGATGGATGGCAGGGAGAGATCGCTTGATCGTTACCTATTCAGTTCATTCCTTCTGGGGCACCTGCCATTGGCCACTGTCGGCAGACAGGGTACTGGGCTGGATGGACCTTCGGTCTGACCCAGTATAGCCACTCTTATCTTCCCAGGTCCTATAATAGATGCCTTGTGAAGAGGGTGTGGTGCTGGGGTAAAGTTCTCCCGCTGTTCTCTGCTGTCCATGGCTATGAGAAATAGTTCATATAAAGAAGTGGGTTTTGCCCACGAAAGCTCATGATACTATACATATTTTTGAGTTCTTCTTCGAGTGGTTGCTCATGTCCATTCGAATCAGGTGTGTGCACCGCGTCTTCCGGAGCGTTTTCCCTAGCGGTACCCGTAGCGCCGGCAGGGCGCCCCCTGGAGTGGCGCCGCCATGGCGGGCATAAGTACTGCCGGCGCTCCCCACCTCAGTTCCTTCTTACCGCTCGTGATGGTCGTTGGAGCGTGTCTTTCTCTTAGATCAGTTAATGGCTCCGCTTCTGTTAGTGTTGTAAATAGTTCTGAATAGTTCAATTAGTTAGGTAGTTAGTGTTTCTTTGTTTTTTCCTTCTCCCCCTTCGGGGGTGAGGAATGCCAGGGCCGCAAGCCTTTAAGGCGTGCGCTGTCTGCGCAAAGTTCATGCCCAAAGGAGAACCTCACGACAGTTGTCTAAAGTGCCTGGGTGAGGGCCATCTCACGGACGCTTGTAAGATCTGCAAGTCTTTTAAGCCCCACACTAAGAGAGAGAGAGACTCTCGTCTAAAACTTCTCCTCATGGAGGCGGCTTTACAGCTGGCACTGGCTGGGCACTCTGCGGTGCGCAGTGCACCGGCGTCCACGCGAGATGCCCCATCTCGGGACCGGACCTTGGCGTCGAGGGTCCGGCACCGGTCTCACTCTCTGGCACCGAAAAGGTCAAGAACGTCTTGCGGTAGGTCTCCGAGACGGAAGCCCAAGTCGAGCCTACACCATGGTACCGACTCTCCGGTGCGTACATCATCATGCACCACGGTGCGGCGTAAGCGAGCGGGGCGTCCATCTAGTCCAGGGCAGCTACCCTCGCACCGCCCTCCACGCCGGACACCTTTGAGGCGGCGCATGACCTTATTAGCCTCACTACCTCCTCCGTCGCCGGGTTGAGGCGGAAGGGTCGAGGTCACCTACGCCGGAGGCCGTGTTGGCACCAGCTTCGCCTCCGCACCGGCATGACCGAACGGCACCGGTAACTTATGCAGTGGGACCGTCCCCTGTGGGACCAGTACCGCTTGCCGCCGTAGCGGTGCCAGCAGCAACACAGGCCGCCACACTTCACTCGACGCTGAACTGGGCTCGACCTCCCTCGGTGCTGGGACCCCTTCCAGACCCTGTCTTGGCTGCGCCTGTGCAGTATCACCCTGATCTCGTGGCGACGTCTTCGGCACCATCGTTGGGCCCTTCAGCATCAGCCTCTTCAGCACCGGTGTACATTTCGGCACCGTCACAGGCACCAGCATTGACCCTGTGGGCCATGCCAGTACCGCCATCGCTGGTGACGTCAGCTTCTTTGGGGTTCGTATCGCTACCGATACCGACTACGGCACCGCAGACATGTTCCGTGCCGGCACCACAACTGGCACCGGGACCAGTTCTCCCTGTGCCACAACCGGCTCCACCCCGGGCACCGGGATCTGTTCTCCAGGCACCGACTCCACTCCAGGCACCGCGGGCTCCACTCACGGCACCGGGACCTGTTCTCCCGGTACCGCAACAGGCACAGGGACAGGCACCGGCACCGTTTTTCCCGGTGCCGGCACGTCCGCATCGAGCGCACACGGGCAAACCCGAGTCCATGGCCAGGTTTGCCCCCATCGGGCGTGCAGGACATTCGGCCATCTGGCGCCTCCTGGCCTGAGTCTGATTACGTCAGATTCTGATGCGGCATCCTTCAGGTCGGAGTCCTCGGCAGCTTCCTCGACTCACAGATCTCGTTCCCGGCACCAGCGTGATCGTTCGCGGGTGCAGCAGACTTGGCCGCCTCAGCCACAATGGCCCTTTTGGACACCGTGGGCTTACCACCAGTGGCAGGGGCCTGTGCCCTCCTCTGTGGTGTCCGGTGCCTTGGGGCACCGAGCGCAACCATTGGCGTCGCTGTCAAGACCCCCCCCTCCATCTCCCCAGAGGTCGGTTGCTATGGATACTGCTGCTGAGCCGCAGGCTTCGGTACCGGAGCTGCCTCCGCAGGCGGTGCCGCCTGTCCAGCCGGCGCCTCTACCAGTTCCTGCTCTGGGTCCGGCACCGGTCCAGGAGTCGTCGTCATCATCGTCACCGGATGAGGCTTTGGCGGATCCCGCACCGGTGTTGCCTACTATGGATGCCCGGGGCGCACCAGGAGCTGCTTAGGCGTCTGGCCTCCCATCTGGGTGTCCCAGTGGAGCCAGTAGTGGAGGACACGGACCCCATGATTGACATCCTCTCAGACGATGCACCCACCCGCTTGGCTTTGCCACTTAATAAAACCGTGGCCAAGATTACCAATGCCCTGTGGCAGACCCCGGGCAACCCTGACCCCTACCTTAAAGGGAGTCGAGAGGCGCTATTACGTCCCCCAGTCGGGGCACGAGCACCAGTACTCTCAGCCCGTTCCCGGGTCCTTGGTCGTCCAGTCTGCAGCCCAAAAGGAGAGGCTTCCCCAGCCGGGGGCCATCCCCAAAAGCTAGGGAGCCCAAGCGACTTGACCTGATGGGCCGTAAGGTGTATGCCACTGGTGGGGTGCAACTCCGCATTGCTAATCAGCAAGCAATGCTGAGCCGCTATGCTTTTAATACCTGGCAGGCCGTGGATAAGTTCAAGGACAAGCTGCCTGCCGAGGCCCGTCAGGAGTTTGCGGCCATGACCTCTGAGGGCAGAACCATTGCCCGCACGGCCCTCCAGGCTTCCCTGGACGTGGTCGACTCTGCAGCCCCACACCATGGCGTCAGGTGTGGTTATGCGCCGTGGTGCCTGTCTGCAGGTGTCTGGAATACCTCCGGATGTCCAAACCACGATCCAGGACTTGCCGTTTGACGGGAAAGCCTTATTTTCGGAGCACACAGACTCCAGGCTCCATACGCTCAAGGACACGAGGTCTACCCTACGGTCCTTGGGTATTCACACACCGGCCCCCCAGCGTCGTCAGCTGCCCTACAGACAGCAGGGGAGAACGCAGTCCCAGGTCCCCCGTGGGGATTACTGGAGACGCCGTCCTCGTGCTCCCAGTGGGGGTGCGGGGGCGGCTGCGGGCCCGTCCTCCGCAAGGGGTCGTCAACGCCGCCCGAGAGGGGACAACCCCCGTGGGGCTGGTCAAGGTCCCTCCCAGCAGTCCAAGCACCTGTTTTGATGGGATGCTAGAGGGTCGCGCACCAACCTCCCACCCTGGCCCCCCGTTTGGGGCCAGGTTATCCCGGTTTGCCCACACCTGACAGGAATCACGACCGACGCCTGGGTCCTAAAGATAGTCAGGTGTGGCTATACCATCCCCTTCCTGGGCTCGCCTCTTCCAACTCCGCCCCGCCCCGTCCCTTTTCAGGACACCTCTCACGAAGGCACGCTCCGCCAAGAGGTGCTGGCGCTTCTCGAAAAGGGAGCTGTGGAGATGGTCCCCCCACATCTGGAGGGCAAGGGGTTTTATTCCCGATATTTCATTGTCCCGAAACCCAAGGGTGGGGTTCGTCCCATCTTAGACCTCAGGGACCTCAACAAGGCGGTCGTGAAGACCAAGTTCAGAATGGTAATCCTAGCTTCTGTTATCCCGGTTTTACAGTTAGGAGACTGGTACGCAACCCTCGATCTTAAGGACGCTTACTTCCATGTGGCGATAAGACCCAGCCACAGGAGGTTTCTCCGTTTTATTGTTTCCCGATGCCACTTCCAATTTGCAGTGCTCCCATTTGGCCTTTCAACAGCACCCAGGGTCTTTATGAAATGCATGGCAGTCGTAGCGGCGTTCCTCCGCAAAAAAGGGGTACACGTTTTTCCGTACCTAGACGACTGGCTGTTCCGTGGCCGCTCCTACGAGCAAGTAGAGGCCCATGTTTCCATCACAAGGGCTCTCTTCGTAAAGCTGGGACTCATGCTAAACGAAGAAAAGTCATCGTTGACTCCCCCTCCCAACACCTCAAGTTTGTAGGAGCCCTCCTGGATGCCAGGGTGGCAAGAGCATTCCTTCCCAGGACCAGGTTTCTATCCATAGTGGAGCTGGTCTCCGAGTTAACCCGGTTCCCCATCACAACAGCCCAGGTCTGCTCGAGGCTTCTGGGACACATGGCGGCGTGTACATATGTGGTACGCCATGCTCGTATGAGGCTCAGGCCTCTGCAGGCCTGGTTGGCAAGGGCATTCAACCAGACCAGGGGTCTCTGGGACACGGTTCTCACAGTGCCGCCAGAGGTGATAGCCTCCTTACAATGGTGGACCCAGGAGGCGGTGGTGTGCAGCGGGGTTCCGTTCACTGTACCTCCCCTCGCTTACACTGGTCACAGATGCTTCCGACCTGGGTTGGGGAGCACACCTGGGGTGTCACAGGACCCAGGGCTTATGGTCCCCAGCAGAGCGGGCTCTGCACATAAATGTCCGGGAGCTCAGGGCTGTCAGGAGAGCCTGCGAGACCTTCCTGTCGAAGCTGTCTCGCTGCTCTGTCCTGGTGCGCCTGGATAACACGGCAGCTGTGTTTTACCTCAACAGGCGGGGGGAGCCCGGTCACCTCCCCTCTGCCGCGAGGCTCTGTGCCTCTGGGACCTGTGTGTAGAGCACGACATAGTTTTGCAGGCAGAGTACCTGCCAGGGTGCAAGAACTTCCTGGCCAATGCTCTGAGCAGGTCCTTCGGAGCCCATGAGTGGTCTCTCAAAGATTCGGCTCTTTGTCAGGTCTTCCACAGGTGGGGTTGTCCCCTAATAGACCTGTTTGCCTCGGCACGCAACACCAAGTGCCAGAGTTATTGCTCCCTGTTGGAGCTTGGGGAACACTCCAGGGGGGATGCCATGACAGTGCCGTGGCCGGCAGGCATCCTCTATGCTTTCCCTCCATTTCCCCTAATTCCCAGGCTTCTGACCAGGGTCAAGACCTTCAGGTCCACGGTCATCCTGATAGCCCCGAGGTGGCCCAGACAGTTCTGGTTCCCTATCCTGGTGGACATGATCACCAAGGACCCTATAACGCTCCCACCAGTTCAGGATCTCCTGACCCAACCTTGGGACGGGGGGACCATGGTTCACCCGAATCTCAGCTCTCTCCACCTGACGGCCTGGTTTATCCGTGGCTGACCCAACCGGAAAGGGAATGTTCCCAGGAGGTACAGATGGTGCTCCTAAGTAGTAGGAAACCGTCTACCAGGCTGTCATACGCAGCCAAGTGGCAGTGGTTCTTGTCTTGGGCGTCCAGAAGGGGAGTGCACCCATCCTGTGCACCTGTCCCGTCCATTCTGGACTACCTCTTCGAACTTAGGTCCAGTGGCCTCTCTACCTCCTCTATTAAAGTCCATGTGGCATCTCTCTCCGCCTTCCATGTTGGTTCGGCAGGAGTTTCTCTGTTTTCTGATCCTGTGGTCAAAAGGTTCCTTAAGGGTTTGGATAAGTTGTATCCCTCGGTTAGACCCCCTCTCCCCGCGTGGGACCTTAACCTCGTGCTGTCTAGACTTGTGTCGCCCCCCTTTGAGCCGCTGGCCACGTGTTCTTTGAAGCACCTTTCTATGAAGGTTGCGTTCATTGTGGCCATTACATCGGCTCGCAGGGTCTCTGAGCTGAGGGCGTTAACTGTGAACCCGCCCTACCTAGTGTTTTCTGACAATAATGTGAGAAAAAGCCGCCCTCACCCGGCTTTTCTCCCCAAGGTGGTGTCACCGTTCCATTTGTCCCAAGAAATTTACCTCCCCGTTTTCTTTCCAAAGCCCCACGCCTTCCCTAAGGAGCAAGTGCTCCATTCCCTGGATGCTAGACGTGCGCTAGCCTTTTATATTGATAGGACTAAGCCTTTTCGTAAATCCACACAATTGTTTATTGCTGTCGCTGACAGAATGAAAGGACTTCCCATATCGACCCAAAGGTTGTCCAACTGGGTCGCAGAGTGTATCAGGGAGTGTTATGCCTTGGCTGGGAAGGTCCCGCCCTGGGTTACAGCATATTCCACCAGGGCGCAGGTGTCCTCTGTAGCTTTTGGGGCGCAGGTTCCAATCACTGAAATCTGCAGGGCGGCAACATGGTCGTTGGTCCATACCTTTACGGCGCACTATGCGCTGGCACAGCAGGCTAGGGAGGACACAGGGGTGGGATCTGCGGTCCTCAGCTCTGTATTGTAGATATGTTGGTTTATTTGTACACATTGCACTTTTTCTACAGTTTTTTCTGTGTTCGGTTAGTTGAATAAATATCTTTGAATTGTTCAACTTTCGTGGACTTCTGTTTCTGAGTGCTCCACCCTCCTCCTTGAAGTGGGGTTGGCTTGGAAGTCACCTGATTTGAATGGACATGAGCAACCACTGAAGAAGAAAAGAACGGTTACTTACCTGTAACTGTTGTTCTTCGAGATGTGTTGCTCATGTCCATTCGATTCCCCTACCTCCCCTTCGCCGGAGCATCCGGCAAGAAGGAACTGAGGTGGGGAGCGCCCGGCAGGGGTACTTATGCCCGCCATGGCGGCGCCCACTCCAGGGGCGCCTGCCGGCGCCACGGGTACCGCTAGGGAAAACGTTCCGGAAGACGCAGTGCACGCGGTGCGCACACCTGATTCAAATGGACATGAGCAACACATCTCGAAGAACAACAGTTACAGGTAAGTAACCGTTCTTTTATTCGCTGAGGTGCCACAGGATGACTCGTTTTTAAAATAGCAGACTAACACAGATTCCTCCCTGAGACTTAGGAGACATAGCATGTAGGGGTACATCTAGACTACAGGCTTTTGTTGACAGAGGCTTTGTTGACAGATACTGTCGACAAAGCTTCTGTCGACCAAGAGCGTCTAGACTACATCCAGTTCTGTCGACAAAGCAAGCTGCTTTGTCGACATGAGAGTGTAGACGTAAAGGACAGCGTAGATGCAATAACGCCTTCTGTCGACAGAACTCTGTTGACAAAAGGCGTTATTCCTCGTAGAATGAGGTTTACCGCCATCGACAAAACTCCCGAGTTCTGTCGACGTTATGTTGACAGAACTCGGCGATAGTATAGATGCAGGTTTAGTTTTGTCGACAAAAGTCCACTTTTGTCGACAAAACCCTGTAGTCTAGAAACACCCTAAGTTAAATGGGCCAAAGTCAACCTTGCCCCCTCCCAGGCCACCCTTTGTTCATATAGGAAGCATAGGGACCGATTATCCTAGCATCTCAGTCAGAGAGACCCACAATGAAAATCACGCATAGTTTTTGAGTATGTGTATTGTCACTATACCATCATCCCTTGAGGGAGGGTCTCTCTAATAATGAGCACTCTGGTTCTCTTTCCAGCTGCTAATCTGTGATCACAGTCACCACTGCTAGTATGCATGAAGTTATTTTTGTGCTCTTCATTAGGGAGAGAATTACACATGCTTAGGAGTCGCTTTTTCCTGATTCCTATCAGTGCAGGAAGTGTATCAGTAGTTGAGCCCAGAAAGTCCACTTGTTTTTCTTGACACAGATGATTATTATCTCTCTTGGCTAATCTCTTTGTTAGTTGTAATAAATGAGGCATCATTCTGCCAGTGTGATTTTTGGAAATACTTAAGGAACTTTAATCAATCTAAGAAAAAAAAATTTTTATCTGAGTTGGTCTTTAATTGGTACCTACATTGTGCTAATGGTTAAAAGAAAAAAGTTACTCCAGTTATTAATATTCTGGAAAAGTTAACTTTTCTTCATTTCCTGATGCCACTTTTCTTCATTTGTAACTGTGCTATGATAAAAGTTGTGCATCATTCTCTATAAATGTATATAAAATTAAGTATTGAAACAAGTGAGACTAATCTCAATTAATCTCCATGTAAATCAGAGTTAACTACACTGCTATAAAACTGATCAGAATTACGTAAGGTTGACAAATTACTAATTGCACAAAACTGAACACCACTGCTCCCCCTTCTCCAAGGCCCCGTTTCTTCACTGATGCCCTCCCCATACTTGTTCCATCTCGCTCTCCCTCTGTCATGCACTGTCTCCCACTCTTACTCACTTTCACCAAATGGGGCAAGGATTTGCGATGCAGGCAGGCAGTGAAGTATCTGTCCAGGGATGAAGGGTTTGAGGTGCAGAAGGATCTCTGGGCCTGGACAGAGGGTTGACAGGGGGAGGGCTGGGGCTGGGCATATAGGCTCTGGAGTGGGGCTGGGGATTAGAGCTTTGGGATACAGGAGGAGGCTCCGGGTGGGGTTGCAGTGCGGGAGAGCTGATGGCTCTGGGTGGGCATGCGAGCTTCAGGTGGGGACAGAAATAAGGGTCTTGGGGTGTAGGAGAGGATCTCTGGGCTGGGGATGAGGAGTCTGGAGACAGACAGAAGTGGTCTTAGGGCTAAGGCAAGGGGTTAGCATGTGAGGGAGCTGCAGAGTCAGCACTTGGAGTAGTGGCAGTGCTTGGAGCCTCCATGGCTGCCCATGCGCCCAGGGACCGGTAGGACTTAGCAGTCCCTTCCAGGAACCGTGCGCAGTTAGGATAGGTAGGGAATCTACCTTAGCACCAGGCCATCGCTGTGCCACAGCCCACCACTGGCTGCCAGGGTCCCTTTTCGACCGCGTGTTCTGGTCGCTGGCAACTCTAGAATGACATGGGAAAATTTTAGTCAAAATGTTTTCTAAAAAAGCCAGATGGAGCAATTTCATGTTGTTTCTATTTCAAACAAAACCAGCTTCTCACCTTTTCATACTTTATGCTCCAGAGATAGTAGCTCAGATCCTAAGCTGCTATAAATTGGCATCACCATTGACTTAAGTAAAATATGGCCTGCGGGTCAGATTTGGCCTGCCAAGCCACTGGATCCAGCCTGCAGGAGCCTCCGCCATGCTCTCTGCCTGCCCCACCACCGCTCTGCTCTAATAGCAGGTCTCTGACTGCTGCAAGACCAGGGGAGTAGGGGAGGGGTTTCGCACACAGCCCCTGCCCCCAGCAAAATTTTGCAGCTCCCATTGGCCGGTGAACTGCCTGTTTGCAGGACAGGCAACGTGCAAAGTACCCCTCCTTCCTTCCGGGCTCTCAGCATTCTGAGTCAGCCACACAGTACAGGGGCATGGAAGGCAGAGATCCTGGCTCAGGCAGGGATCCAGCTGGGCTGCTGGCCAGGAGCTGCCCAAGTAAGTGTTTCCTGAGCCACGCCTGCCTCTGGCATCCCAGCTCCCCCAGCTCCTGGCACTCCTACTCCATGTAACCCAAACCCTCTGCACCCCTGTTCCTGTACCTATAATCCCTCCCAGACCAGGCACCCCAAACTCCTACCCCCAGAGTCACAACCCAAATCCCTGCATCATCTTCTGCACTTCTGCCCCAGGTCACAGACTCCGCAGACCCTCCTCCACCCCAGTCCTCTGCTCCAGGTCACAACCCCCTCCTTTACCATCCCAGATCCCACACCCCCTCCTGCACTCCAGTCCCTTACCCCAAGCTCCGTTCTGCACCCAACCTTCACCCCAGACCACACATCCGTTCCATTTATATCATGGAAGAGTGAGGCCCTTGACCACTTAGCAAATTCTTGAAGTAGCCCCCCATCAAAAATTATTGCCCACCCCTGACTTATGCAGAGCTGTACTGATTTAACTAGCTGAAGATATAATCACATAGGAGTGAATAGAGTTGTGCACTTCTGAAAGCAGTAAAGTCAATAAAAAGGCCAAATTCTATTTGCCTCTCACCAGAGTCCTCCTATATGTGGCATGTGGTAGCTCTTCCTAGCCCTCACTCCTGAGTCCAGTCCAGGGATGTATGGGCCTACTGATTGCTACATTACCCAAAAAAACAACACAAACACACAGTCAAAGGGAAACTTCCATTAAGAGTCTTAGTTCAACATAGCTAGTGTGTTAAGAATGAGAGGCGTGAGTGCGACAGACTCAGTGCCAGAGATTTTTAGTTAGTAAGGCTTTGCTCATCCGGTTTAATTGGGCTGAATGAACAGGCTTTCATTAACTATAAATATTGTTTATGGAGAACAACAGAGCTGTGAAGGCAAAAGATCTTCTGTAAGTGCTAGATTCTGTTTTTGCAGATAGAGAGATGCTAGGAGAATGGGGGGAAAAGGGGCTAAGCTTCAGCCAGATTTCTTCCCTTGATACTTCATTTATATTTTTAGCAAGCAAGACTGGCATATTTTGAAAAGTAAAACTCTCAGTGGTATTCTTTGGACCTAGAAATATTGGCTCACAGAAAATCACATAGTAATTGTATTAAAGATTTATTTCATTGACTTATTTGCAGACAATTTTGTGACAATTCTTACCATTGCACTAGGGCCGTCAAGTGATTAAAAATTAATTGTGCTATTAATCATACTGTTATTAATAGAATACCATTATTTTTAGTATTTTTGGATTTTTCTGTGTTTTCATAGTATACAGTGCTCACTTTATATTTATTTTTATTACAAATATTTGCACTGTGAAAAAGAAAAGAAATTGTATTTTTCAGTTCACCTATTAAAGTACTTAGTGTAATCTCTTTGGCTATGTCTAAACTACATCCCTCTTTTGAAAGAGGGATATAAATTAGGCAGATCAAAAGTGCAAATAAAGCGGGGATTTAAATATCCCACGCTTCGTTTACATAATCACGTCACGGTGTTCTTTCGGAAAAGGGTATTTCAAAAGTGAAACCGCTGTCTAGACTCAGTTCTTTCGGGAAAAAAAAAAACCCTTTTTCAAAAGATCCTGTACTGCGGAGCATAGGATCTTTAGAAAAAGCGTGGGTTTTTTTAAAGAACCGCATCTAGACAGCGGTTTCACTTTCGAAATATCCTTTTTTGAAAGAACGCTGTGATGCGATTATGCAAATGAAGCACGGGATATTTAAATCCCCGCTTCATTTGCACTTTTAATCTGCCTAATTTACATCCCTCTTTCGAAAGAGGGATGTAGTTTAGACATGCCCTTTATCACAGAAGTTGAACTTTGGTAGACTTAAGTACAAAAAAACTGCATGCAAAAATAAAACTATGTAAAACTTTAGAGCCCAAAGTCCACTCTGTCCTCCTTTTTGTTTAGTCAATTGCTCAGGCAAACAAGCTTGGTTACATTTATGGGAGATGATACTGCCCACTTTTTATTTACAATGTTACCTGAAAGAAAGACCAGGCGTTTGCGTGCATTGTTGTGGCTAGCACTGCAAGATATTTTTAAGCCAGATGTGCTAACAATTTATATGTCCCTTCATGCTTCAACCACCATTCCTTAGGACATGCGTCCATGGTAATGATGGGTACTGCTGGATAATGATCCAGAGTGGACTGACACATTTTCATTTTCATCATCTGAGTCAGATGCCACCAGCAGAAGGTTGCTTTTCTTTTTTACTGGTTCAGCTTCTGTAGTTTCTGCATCAGAGTGTTGATCTCTTAAGACATCTAAAAGCATGTGCCACACCTCATCCCGTTCAGATTTTGGGTGGCACTTCAGTTTTTTAAACTTTATGTTGAGTGTTGTAGCTGGTTTTAGAAACCTCACATTGGTACCTGTGGTGCTGCATGCTCGCGTCCAGAGTCTACACCCCCTCTCGGGGATCCCCCAACCCCTGCCTCAGTTCGTTTGGGGCTCCACGCCCTCATTCTAGGCTGTAGTCCAAAGACCCCACACTTCCTGGTTTGGCGGGCTGTGAGGCGGGGTAGGGGGACCTGGGTCTGCCCTCTCTCCAGGTCCCGACCCAGGGCCCTAAAGGAGGGGAAGTTCTTCCCTGATCTGGTTTACTGGGTAAAATCCCGTAACTCGACAACCCGCGGACATCCAAGCAGCCCCGCCCTGGGTCACTTCCTCCCCCTTGACCTCAGTACCTGTGGGTCTCTCCCCCTAAAGCCCTCCGAGCTGTGGGGGCCTCTGCAGCATTCCGCGGTTTCCGGCCACTACCCGAGCGTCCCCCCTTCCCTGAGCGGCACACCCTTTTTACGGGCTGCGCCATGTCACACTGCCTACGTCCGGGCTGGCTCCCCCTCACCATTTGGCCCCTCCCCCTTTCAGGCCTGGCATGCGCAGTGGGCTGGACGCTGTGATCTCCGCTCACCCCCATAGGCCCCGAACTAGGGGGTCCGCAGGCAACAGCTGCATCTTCCACCAGGTCGGGGTCAGTGGGTATGTGGGGCTCCAGCGCCGCCCCCCCTCGCGCCGTGCTGATAGGAGTGCGGGGGCCCAGGTGCCCTGTCACAGTACCTTCTTTGCATTTTGTTCAATCTGCTGTGAAAGGGTTCTTAAAACGGACATATGCTGTGTCATCACCGTACACTACTATTACATGATATAAATGGCAGAATGCAGGGAAAACAGAACAAGCGACATATAATTCTTCCCCAAGGAGTTCAATCACAAATTTAATTAATGCATTATTTTTTAATGAGCATCATCAGCATGGAAGCACATCCTCTGGAATGGTGAACAAAGCATGAAGGAACATACGAATCATATCTGGCAGATAGTTATACCTTGCAATGCTGGTTACAAAAGTGCTATGCAAACACCTATTCTCAATTTCAGATAATATAGTAAATAAGCAGGCAGTATTATATTCTGTAAATATATAAATAAACTTGTTTGTCTTAGTGATTGGCTGAACAAGAAGTAAGACTGAGTGGATTTGTAGGCCCTAAAGTTTTACGTTATTTGTTTTTGAGTGCAACAACAAAAATCTACATTTGTAAATTAAACTTTAATGTGTTTATACATTCTGTGTTGGAATAGAAATAAATATATTTTAAAATCTATAAAAACATTTATAATAAAATATTTAATATATTTCAGTTGGTATTTAATTGTGTGGTTAATCACAATTAATTTTTAATCACAATTTTTATAGGTTTATCACATGAGTTAACTATGGTTAATTGAGAGTCCTAATTATATCACATACCTAAAACCAACAATATTCAAACATGTCACTGGTAATTAATAATTGCTATTCTGAGAGAGCTTCGGGCACCTAATGTAGATAATGCAACATATATGGTATATAATTACGATATGTTTGAAATAATGGGCAACCTTTCAAAGTTTGCCTGTGTATCTGACCCCCCTCTTTGATGCTGATTCAGTTGCCTACAACTGATTGTTTCTTCCCCGCAAATTTCTAGTAAGACCTTAGTTCTCTCAAAGTGCCCCACCTCCTCTTGTCCAAATCTTTAAATTCATTTCAATCTTACAAAAGGCATCCTGGGCCACGGTCCTCTCTGCTAACAAACGATATTCTCATATCTACCCTATTCTCCAGCATCCTCCCAGCCCATAACTTGAGCTAGGCTCTGAGATATCAGTGCTTACAAAGTACTTTGAGATCCTCTGAGGAAAGGTCCTATATAAAAGTAAAAAGAATTGTTATAACATGCCCTCCCTACCCATCCCACAAAATACAGGCTTTAATAGGAATACTGGTACAGATGTAATTATAGTAGCACTGTCACAGTGACAGAGGGATGTCATGGTTCGGGTTTAATTGCTGTCAGTATTTCTGTTGCACTGAACGTTAAACCTGTAAGCTATCAAAAAATTAAAATTTGGTTACAACAAGGATATGTACATTAAGATATGTGTCTTCACACTCAACTAATTAGTTGCCACTGACTGTTTTTTCTTTGCTCAGTGACATGTGCTACATAAATCATTACAATATGCTAAATGCAAATGGTTGTTAATAGGGTAACCATCTGCTCAGTACTGGAAAGTTTGCAGAAGAATGTAGTAAGCCTTACTTCTAACAATGATGCAAAATTCGTGTCCCCAAAATACCAAATATCTAAAAACAGTTCTCTGTGGTAATGCCAGTTTTTCTAATACATCTCTTACCCTTTTCACTGTCACAAGTAAACTATGTATTGTAAAAGGTAATTTTCTAGTTCAGCTTCAACTTGACTTCAAGGCCATACCCTTTGTTACAGCAGGCTGAACTACCATATCTTAGAGCTTGATCTTTTCCCCAAGTCTCATTGAGCATTTTAAAACAGAGAATACATAATCAGGCAGACCACTCTCCTTGGGACATCTTTTCTTCCACAAATATAATTGAACTCTCTTTCTCTCCTACCCCTGCTGTTTGGCTCTGTTTCCATTTGTAAGTTATAGATCATCAGTATGTTGCTAACAGAAAATATATTATGCTAGATGCCATCTGAGTGCACCTTCCATCTAATAATCTACCGTATAATATTAGTATTATCAGCACCACTGTAAAAGGGGATTGATTATTTTAAGATAGACATATATTATTGGAAGCTGTCACATGCATTCCTAATGAACACCTCTAGGGACAAGAGTGACAAGGTAATGCATGGGGAAATTAGTAGTGGGACAAGAGTGAGGGACTCGACCTGCCTAGGCTAATGTTGTAGCTTCAGGCTAAAGGAACAGCTTCTATATCCTTGCCTTTCCAATCATTTCCTGGCCAGGGTCACTATCATGATGCTTAAGTGCAAGCTGCCACATTAGTGATCCATTGCATTAATACCCTATTAGAGGGATGGATCTGTTCAAATGATTAATACTCAAAATGTGGCCTTGACTATAAAAGAAGCAGCTCAGAAATTAATTCAATTCACATTGACTGAATAAAATCAGCAGACACATGATTTTGCTGAACACAGATGCTAGCACTACTGCGCCTTTCTTGACCCTGGCTGTGGTTGGGGTGTGTGTGTGTGTGTGTGTTACAGTATTTGAGTTAAGACTATGCTTCTAGGGAATCACCTGCAGAAGAGGGGGCTGCAGGAGAGCTCATTAGCCCAGCAGATTCTCTGTCCCTGGATGAATTACACAATACAAAGCTTGCTCCTCAGGGCCCTGGGAAACCTGGAGCTTTGTGTATGTGTGCAATCCTGCAAAGCAATACAAGCATTTTTTAAAATAACTATATTTGTTAAAAGGAGAGATTTTTTTGTACTAAATGCATTTTGTTTTATTGGCTTACATGAAATAAAAGCTGTCTGAAGGCTGTACACATCTGGCAACTCCATTTTGATTCAAAATGAACACTTGTCAGTTTCAAAATGGGGTGTCTGCACTTTAAAGTTCTGCAGAAACATTCAGAGACAGAGTTGGTATAATGAGTAGAGCTTTAATACCTTAAAGGCATAATGCCAAAACCAGGAATTTGATAAGCTGTGGTACTGAATTGGATTCCAACAATGGTCACAATGCTTAGGAAGTTCTAATTTCAAACTGCAAGCAAGGGAAAAAAGAGGCTTCCTATTCTTTTAATTGTATTAATTTTATTGAACTGTATTACTGCTTTAGTTCCCAGAATACTGTATATATTTTTAATGCAAGTTACCGGGACAGAACAGCAGCAGGAATATTTATTATTTCTGACTCTTATTTTGGTAATGCGTTCTGACACTCTCATGTGTATTAGAAATCTGTAAACATTCAGGATGATGTCTACTGAAAAGTTATTACAGGCATAGTAATTTTAACCTCCTTGATCTGATGTTATTGCTATAGTGCTTTTGCTTAATCCAAATCCAGAGAAGAAAATACAGCGAATTGGACACCAAACAACCAAACAAACAGGAACTCCCGGGAGGGGGGAGTGGGCAGTGGAATCTACATGGGTTGAGTCTTTTATATGGCAGAATGCATTATAGTCCTCATCTCCAAAAAGGATTTGTTAGGGTTGTGCTCACTGTGACATATGTTTTTCACCTGTTGTTTGGGGGTGTTACTTCTGTCTGCCTTTGCTTTATTTCTGAAGCCTTATCATGCTGTAATGGCCTCTAGATTCTCTCATTATGCTTATGAAACTGTGAGCCAGTCTATCTCTGTTACTTAGCCCCTAAAAAAAAAACCCTTCTAATGAGAGGAAGCTGAAGTTAGACAGCTAAATCTAGCTATGAGAACTTTAACATATCTGCGGTGACCCTATGCGAATGGAATGGCCAGTTTCCCTGTGAATACAACTTTTTCTTTCCCCTTTACACCATAAGAAGAAAGCTACCAGGTCTGAGTGGGGGCAAGAGCTCTCGTCCTGGAACTATTTGTTACAATGAGTAAGACAAGGGACATACAAGAATTTCCTTTAACTTCCAACATTCTACAAGTGGAAGTCTTATAGATTCTTTTTTCAATGAATCGCCTTATGTAAACCACATTGGATGTCCTAGTTATCTAAATTGATAAACATTTCACACTCTAGTATTGGTCTCCTAAAATATTTGTTTGGGTATTTTCATTCTCCTCCTGTCCTTTTGATTTTTACAGACCTGGGATCTAGTAGTTTTGGAGATGGAATGGGTACTTTCCATTGGGTATGTCTAGACTACATGGCTCCATTGATGGAGCCATGTAAACTAGTTTACCCGGCATAGGCAAAGAAGCGGGGATTTAAATAATCCCCACTTCATTAAAATAAACATGGCCACCGCGCTGTGCCAACGATCAGCTGATCTGGCACAGTGTGGCAGTCTAGACGCGGATCTGTCGGCTGGGGAAGCCTTTGCCGACCGATCCCTTATGCCTCGTGAAACGAGGTTTACAGGATCGGTTGGCAAAGGCTTCCCCAGCCGACAGATCCGCGTCTAGACTGCCGCGCTGTGCCAGATCAGCTGATCGTCGGCACAGCGCTGAGGCCATTTTTATTTTAATGAAGCGGGGATTATTTAAATCCCCGCTTCTTTGCCTATGCTGGGTAAACTAATTTACGATATTTAAGCCATTGTGGTCAAAGTTGGGTTTTGTTTTTGTTTTTCTGTTTGGTTGGTTTTTCTTTTGTTGCTGCTGCTGCTGCTGCTGCTGCTGCTGCTGCTGCTGCTGCTTCATAAAATGCTCTTTAGAATTTGTATAATAGTAATTATTTTTCTAACTATGCTGAATGACCACTAAAATATCCAAGAGTTTTCCCATTCACTTCCTGAGCCCAAAAAGTAGATCAGGCGTTCCAGGTTCTAAACCTAGGTTGGTATCTGGTGCAGTGTGTTTGCTTTCCCCATGTTTGGACATGACTGAGAGTTGCTTGAAGCATAATGTAGGTAAAACTGAGGCGTCGCTAGTGTCTTGGGAGAAGAGTTGGAACAGCTGCTGTGATTAGAGTTTGTCTGTTGGTCCCGAAGTACTAAGAGACACTTTTGTTTCTTGTATGCATTGTCTAGGCTTGTGTTTTGTTATAGCAGTGTTTTGGGGACATCCCTTCCAGATTCCTGATCACATCCTTAAAATATCCAAAGAACAGACTACTCCCCAAAAGTCCATTCCAGGTTGTACACTGTCACCAATGTATTCCTTTCTCAGTGCTGTGTGAATGAATATTCACGCAGTGCAAACATGATGGCTAGTTAAATCTCAGTGCTTTACATTACATCCTGGTAGCCAAGGGCATAACATGTAGAAATATGTACTTGTCATATATTTAAAAGAAAATGGATTTCAGAAATACAACAGGTATAATTATAACAGATCAAGAGGATAGGGGAAGATAGCCCTAAGAGAAACAGGTGAGGCTTGAAGCTCAGAGACTTGGAGACAGCAGCCAAGGTCATTTGTTGGCTCTGCAAGCCACTTGAGCAGGTGACAGAGTGACATGAGAGGCAGAATGACTGTTTTGTCAAGGATATTATCAGTTGTTTATGTGGAACACATTTATTTCCAGGGAAATCTGTGCATCTGTTATATATTGAGAACACTTCTTTTAAAACAAATTCTTTATCTTTAGAGATAGCATAGAACCAGAAGTATGCAGAGATCCAAAAAAGAAAAGAAGAAGAAAAATAAAGAAAGAAAATGTAGTAGAGGTTGAACATCCCTGGTCTGGCACCCTCAGGACTGGAGGGGTCTTGAACAAGGGAATTTGCGGGACCAGGGGAGGACAGGTGTCCGGGATCTCCCAAGGCTCCCCTCCTGACTGCTGCTCCGGGAGAACCTGGTGGCCTGACCTCCTCCTGCTCACCTGCCTGGCTCTGATTCCCCCCTCCTCCCCTTGGCTCTGCTTCCTGCCCCTAGCCCCGCATCCGTGGCAGCATCTGCTTCTGGGGTTCCCAGCGCCCATGGCGGCAGCTGCTCCTGGGATTCCCCAGCCCCATTCCCTGCGCGGTGGCAGCTGCTCCAGGGGCTATCTACCCCCACGTCACTGGCCCTGCAGGCTGCAGCCAACAAGACCGGCCCTGCTCCCAGCCACTCTCCACCTCTGGGGCCAGGGCGCTCTGGTCTAGCAACATCTGTGGTCCTGCTGGGCCACGGATGCTGCCGGACCAGAGGGTCTCGGATCAGAGAGGTTTAACCTGTACAATGTTGTGTTATACAGCCGCTCCCCGAGTTGCGAATGGTCAAGTTACGACCGTTTGCACTTACGACCAAAGTTCCCATGGAGCGGTCGTAAAGGCGGTCCCCAAGTTATGAACGCGACCCGCGCTTACGAACAGCACGGTCGCATGTAACTCAATGGGGTCCGAGTTACGAACGGATCGAGTTACGGCCAAGTGTTTGGTCCGTAACTCGTTCGTAACTCGGAGAGAGGCTGTATGTAGACTGCTAAAAAAAACCTGGGAGAGCAGCATTTTTCTTCTTCACAGTAAAATTCCAAAGCTACAGTAAATCAGTGTTCAGTTGCATACTTTTGAAAGAACAACCACACAGAGTTACAAACATTTCAGCGTTATGAACAACCTCCATTGGCAAGGAGTTCTGAACTCTGAGGTTCTGCTGTTGTTGGGCAGTGAAAATGTGGAGAGAACCGTATAATAGGGATAAAATTGACCTGAGGCTTTAAGGCAAGGCTACTCAACTTTGGAAGCCCTGTGGGCGACAATGATACAGCACATGCCGAGGGCCGCAGCTTAAGTGTGGTTGCATATACATGCAAATATATATGCAAATAGCTTCTTTCAACTGATGAGCATGAATACAAAGATTAAGGCAAGACTATACAACACACAGACCCCATTTAAGTCAGTTCTGCTGATATTAATAAAATGTAATAGTTACCCGATTTCCATCCTCATGACAGTTCTTTTAATGAGCAATGACAGTCCAGGAATTTAACTACTAAAATGCGTATCAACAGAAGACCATTATATTGACTACTTTTTTTGTTTTGACTCCCACCTGTGGGCCACGAGTTGAGCCCTGCGTAAACCCAAACTGCACTGCAGGTGCAAACAAACGGGCAGCGGGCCGCATGTCGCCCATGGGTTGAGTAGCCCTGCTTAAGATAATATGGCAAAGGCAGAATAAAAGCCATGAGTATACAGAGAAAGATAAAGAGACACAGTAAGGGTAGCTAACTGGTTCCTTGTTCTGCATGTGTGATGTGATTATGTGGTCACCATATAAACCAACCCAAACTTTCTTTTGGTCAGTTAGCTTCATATACTGATAAATCTTTATACATGATGAAATCTCCTAAAGGCTGTCCTTTTCAGCTCTTGAGGTGCCCTACCCACTAGGGGAGCAAAAAGAGCAGCTCCATTGAGGTTTAGGTAGTCCAAATAGAACATACCTTGCCTGTGGAGCTTTCCAGGAGGGAACACTCTGGCTGGCTATAGGTGTGGATCCATCTACTGTAGATGGAGTACTTGTGGGGCTAGGAGAACATGGCTGCCATGTGGAGCTCCTAAATCCTGTCAGAGCTGCCTGCCTACTGTTCCTTGGCAAGACAGAAAACTGTCTCTAAAATGTATCGGTAACAAATGCCAACTCCCTCATCCTGCAAAATTAAGTTTATCACAGTATTTCCTAATCAATTAACTTTACTGCCTAATTCCCAGGGTGCATAAGCCTGGGAATTCAGAGGATTTCTGGTGCATAAGCCTGGTCCCATAATTTAGAGCTGATGAGCTGTGTTGTATAAAGAGTCTTGACCAGTGGTCCCTCTAATTTGTGCCCTTGGGTGGCCACCCAGGGGAAATTGAAATGCCACACAGCTGATTAGCAGAACATGCTCAGCCACCCATAATTGGCAGCACGTGTTTCTATTGGTGGTGCACATTCACACATGCCTCTGTGCACATAATAAAATGTATTCTGCCCATGAAAAGGAAAAATTTGCTGAAGACCTCCCCAATCACCCCCATTTAATCTCCCTTCTGAGACAGATCTGTGACAATCTTCAGTACAACACATCCTGTCTCCTTTTTTCTGGCTGCAGAGTCCTTAAATTTCATCCCTGGCTGAAGGAATGCCAGGACATAGGGAGAGAAGATGGATGAGATAATGTCTTTTATATCAGTGAGAGACACACACTTTTGAGGGAGCTTTTCTTCTTGCCTCTGTGACCAACAGAAGCTGGTCCAATTAAAGATATCACTTCACCAGCTTTGTCCCTTTGATATCCTCACACCAACATTACATATGGCATAGGGGACCATTCTTCTCCGAATGTGCATAGCTTCAGGGCAGTGAGTTCAGTAACACTGGGGTAAAATAATTATAGTGTTCATTTTGGACAAGGAGTCCTATAGCACCTTATAGACTAACAGATGTATTGGAGCATATAAGCTTTCGTGGGCAAAGACCCACTTCGTCAGATGCATGTCATTATAGTGTTTCTTCCTTATATAATATAGTGTTCATTTTGTGTTTCTTCCTTATATAATATTTTGATAAACTTAAAAAACAACAAATAGTCTGGTAGCGCTTTAAAGACTAACAAAACATGTAGATGGTATCATGAGCTTTCGTGGGCACAGCCCACTTCTTCAGCTGAAGTGGGCTGTGCCCACGAAAGTTCATGATACCATCTACATGTTTTGTTAGTCTTCAAAAGTGCTACCAGACTATTTGTTGTTTTTTAAAGTTTATCCTGTACAGACTAACACGGCTACCCCTCTGATAATATTTTGAGTGGTTGGTATTCCCCCTCCCCCTTCAGATTAGCTCAAATGTTCTTTGAGAACAGACAAAGCCTTGACATTTTTCATTGAAGAGTATGATTGGGGGAAGCCTGAATGACATTTAAAAAGGGAAAAGAGGCTAAAGGGTTTTAAAAGCTAAGTTAGGTGAGATGGAGATAGAAAGTTTATTCCTTAATATAAACATATATACATTGTTTTTTGTCAGCAGTATTTTACAATTTGTTTTCCCCTATGACTAGAATAAATTATTCATAACAGGCAATCTATTCCTAAAATTTTCAGTTAGCTATAGTTATGCTGGTAGGGCGATACAAAATGAAGGGAGATATTGATTTGAAACATTTTAAATATAAATGAAGTTGTTTGATTCTTCTAGTAGTGGAATATTAAAGCAACTGGATCAGATTCAACATCCCAGCATGTCTGTTTTCAGAGACAAGAAGAACATGCTTATAACACCTTAGTGGACAGTGCAGTTCAGCGCTAGCTGTATTCTGCTTTCAAACATTCTTTGATTTACTCATGACTTATTAAAATTGAAACATGAACATCACTGGACCGAAAAAATAAATAACAAATGAGTTTCTGGATTTTATGACCAAAAGGGACCATGATGATCCTTCTGTCTGACCTCAGAACAGAGTCCTGAGCCTTCAGCTACAAATTATAGGCCTCTATCTCTTGAGCTAAATGAATATAGCAAGGAAATGTAATCATTCTCATTTTGCAGAGAGGGAGCAGAGATGCAGACACTTATATGATATTGCATACAAAAATCTATGGCAGAAGCCGGAATTCTATAGCCACAAGACCATTCTTCCTCAAATACAGAGACCAAAGACTATCTATTAGCCACCATGTACAAAGCCAAATTTATCCATAATGAAATGACATTAAATTTGACCCATAACAACAAAGGCTGCCATTTTGAGAGGGCAGGGGAAGCTGCAGCTATATGTACCAGGATACTGCTTGTGCTTCCCTTGACTATCAGTGAGCCAGGGGAAAGTACATAGCTTGCGTTCATTCCTCTCACTCCCAGCTGGTAAGGATGAGGGGACAGATGCGTAAGTCACACAAGCTGTGTACTCTCTGTATCGCTCCGATAGGGGAAGAGCAAGCAGAGTCCCAGTACACATGGCTGCATCCCCTAGGGTTGCCAGATGGTTTAACCAAAAATACCGAACACGCCCCCCCCCCCCCAAAAAAAAGCCACCAGGGAAAAAATTCTGTTGGGGGGGGGGGAAACGGGGGAGATCAAAATACAAAAAATAAAACAGGATTAAAACAGCATGGCCCCTTTAAGAAAAGTCTTTAGGCTTTTAGCTGGCGGCCATCTTGTTTTCTTGATCGGATCAGAAGGCAGCTTCCCTGCGGAACCAGGTAAGGGGTGGGGTAGGGGCTGGGCCCGGTTGCTGAGTGTGTGTAGGGTTGCCAGGTGTCCGGTATTTTCGCCTCCTGGCAGGGAAAAAAAATCAGAAAATTCTGGACATTTTAGGTGTCCCGTATTTTCTGAATTTTTTTACCGGACAGGAAGCGAAAATATCGGACTGTCCAGGTCAATACCGGACACCTGGCAACCCTAGCATCCCCCCCAATCCGGCACCCCCAAAATGGCACCCAGGCTAGGGTGTCCATTCATCCTCTTTTATAGAGGACAAGCCTGTGTTTTGGTACTCTCCTCTAGTGATACAAAACAGGACATCTTTATGTCTTCTGTTTTTCTGTTGAGACCAAGAAGTGTGTAACTGCACCCTCGTGCAGCACTCTGGCAAGAAAAGGCCAGTCGGCTAGCATTCTCGGCGGTAGCTGCTCCCAGCCAGGCTCCTGGGGCTCTGCTCCAGGCTGCCTTGGTAAGCAGCAGGGAGCCAGGCAGGTATAAGGGGCTGGTTGGGGGTGTGCATGCTAGTCCTCATCTCTAACTCCCCTCCCCCCCCCCTCACCTTGAGCCCTTTCAGAAGGATGGGGGGAGCTGCAGCCACCCATACTGGGTCTTCTTTCTCATCCCCTGACTATCAGGGAGGAGGGGAAGTGCTCATTTTGTGCCATCTTCTTGCTATTGGTTGCCAAGGGGAAGGAAGAGGAGAAATGTAGCAGGTTGTGAACTTTCCCCTCGCTCCGTGAGAGGAAGAGGAAGAAGACCCGGTATGTGCGGCTGCAGACCTGCCACTGCCCTCCTGAAATGGCACCCTTGCTCCCCTGCACACGCCCCTACACTCCTCCAGCCCTGGGCCTCTCCACCCCCATCCCAGATGCCTGAATTCCACACATCCTCCTGCCCTTGGCCCCCTATGTGTTAAATGCAACTGTCCTCTATTCTTGAAGTATCTTGATGGACACCTTACTAGGCACCAATCATGCTAACACTCATAGGCGTGCACAGCACATTTCATTAGGGTGTGCACCCAAAGAATTTTTTTTAAATGCACTTTGACCCCCCCATTAGCCACACCTCTGACCCCTGTTAACCACGCCCCTAGCCCCCATTAGCCACGCCCCTGGAGGTAACCCTCTCCGGGCAAGATGGGCACATGACCAAAAGTAAAAAGTGTTATGTGTCCCCCGACCCAAGGACTTTTCCCACCATCCTCCTACCAATAGGGATTAGTTTGGCCCCCACCAACCGCCCGCCGTGCAACTATCCTGCAATTGCATTAATCCAATGTGTGTGACATTAATACGGGGGTGGAGAGGCTGGGGTAGGGGAAGTGTTCCCTCTAAGAGTTTCCTCCCATGAGCAGAATGAATTTTGTGTTGTGCACCAGTACCGAATTCATGTGGCTTGTTTGGATGTGCCATTGTGACACCCAAGTTATTAATAAATATCTACCTTTCCCCTCTGCTGCCATGTCTCCTTTCCTTGCTCCATCAACTCCCCTGGTGCCTGCTGCCCCCCAACCCCTCACCCTCCTCTGCTGTCCTGACTTCTGCCCTTCTCACTGCCCTCAGCCTTCCTGAGACCTGCCCCTCCTCCACCAGCCCTTCTCTCCCCCCTGTGCCCACTCCTCCAGTAGCCCCACTCTGATCACGTGAGCTACCCCTCCTCATCCCTTCGTCTAACACCTCCCTCGCCTCTCTCCTCTGGTGCTGGTCCCTCCCCTGCAGGTGTCTGCCCTTCTGCTTCACCCCAGAATCCCCTGGCACCTGCACCTTCCCTTAGCCCTGCACCCTCCTGGTGCCTCCCCCCTCACTGCCCCTGCCCCCTTTGCCCTTTTTTCTCTGATGCCCATCCCCTCACCAACCTCTGCCCCCATTCCCCTCATGCCCCTGTGCCCTCACACATGACTTGCTCCAACCCCACCTTCCTCATGCCCACCCCTTCTGTCAAGCCTTCTCCCAGCACCTTCCCCTCCAATCCCCAAAGCCCTTACCCTCTCACTTCCAGCATCACCCTATCCCCCTCCACTTACACCTCCCCTCCTGCCCTTTTCCTCATTCTCTCCACTTCCCCCCTAGCATTTGTGTCTCCTCTACCCTGTCCCTTTGGTGCCTTCCCCTTTCTTCCTCCTCCACCCTCCCCCACCGCAAAAGCCCCTTCCTCTCCCACCCCTTCTTCTTATTTCCCTCCCCCCTTACCTTCAGCTTCTGCCTTACAGCTTGCAGGGCTGGAGTCAGAGCCAGCCCAAGCTGCAGGGCTGGGGAGGGGCACCCCCAGGGTGCCGTGCGGTGCTGTAGGGCGGGGCGGGGATGCCCCTGGGGCACCACGCCGTGCTGCTGGGCCGGGCGTGGGTGCTCCCAGGCGCCTCAAGGGCACCGCGCCGTGCTGCCGTGCTGGGCAGGGGTGTTCCCGGGCGCCTCAGGGGATTTTAGAAATTGACTAGCCCGAAGTAACTGCCTGCATCTACACGTGGCAGTGAAACGGGATTCCGAATTAGCTGGTAAACCTCATTTTGGTCACCCTCATTATCCTCCCTAGATCGAACTAGGGGGGCTAGTGTAGACATACCCCAACATTGGTGAGAGGGCTATCTCTCACTACATTTCTTTCTTTCTTTCTTTCTGCTCATCTAGACTACGGGAAAGATTTGAAAGAGGATATGCAGATTCCGTGGGAAAGTGAAAGATGGCTAGACATGGTTTTTTTTGGCAACCCCCCCCTTTTTTTGAAAAGCCACTTTTCCTCAAAAAATGAGGTTTACGCGGCTTTTCAAAAAAGGGGAGGGTTTGCCGAAAAAAACGCATCTAGCTCCGCTTTCGAAAGTGAGATCAGAAGAAGATATGCAAATTCCCACTGAATTTGCATATCCTCTTTCGAATCTTCCCATAGTCGAGACATAGCCTTTCTTTCTTTTTTTTTTTTTTTTCAAAATAATATGAAGGATGCCTCTCCAAGATTCTGAGCACATTATGACACGATTAACTATAAAATTAAAACAGTAAAATCCCAGGAACACTAAAGCAATCATTTCAACAGGAACTCAGGGTATGTCTACACTAGGCAGTTATAACTCCCTTTATTTTGAAATAAGGCAAGCATCCATGTAAGCCCGTCATTTCGAAATTATTTCAAAGTAATGGGCTTGTTATTGGAAAATAATAACTCCTACGTGTGAAGAGGAATAACGCTTATTTCAAAATTGTTATTTCAAAATAGCATTAGTGTGGTTGCTCAGCTGCTGTTATTTTGAAATAATTGGCTTCCAGAGGCCTCTTACAGCTGCCCTTGTGACCACTCTAGCCACACACCAGACAACTCCAATGCTCCCAGCAGCCTTCAGAGGAGCCATGGCAGACCCCAGCGCTCCCTCTGTGCCCCCACGGCTGCCAGCACCGCTGTGGCCACCTTGGAAGCCATGGCCGGGGCGAAAGAGGGCACTGGCCTGGACCTCATCGAGGTCTGGGGCTAGGAGACAAACATCCAAGATCTCTGCACCAGGAGGCAAAATGCTGAGGTCTACAGCCAGATGGCCGCCAGTCTGGCCCAGAAGAGGCACAGCCGCACCCTGGACCACGTAAAATGGAAAATAAAGAACTCCAGCAGTTGTACACCAACTCCAGGGAGGAAGGTGGATGTTCTGGGGCAGCACCTCATGTGTGCTGATATTATGAACGGCTGGATGCCATCCTGGGAAGGGAACCAGTCACCTCCCCCTCCCCATCATTGACTGTGGACAGGGCACACCCATTAGCCTCCACCAAGGCAGGGTTGTGGAGAAGGAGGACGAGGAGGAGGAGGAGCAGGCAGCCAGGAGATAGTCATAAACCAGGAGCTAGTCACCCCCTCCCAGGATGTCTCCCAGGACTCAGACGAACCCCGGGAAGGCACTTCAGGTGAGCTGAATAACTTTTCCTATACACACATAGAGGCAGCACTGAGTGGCAAGGGGCTGCACGCTCCTTATTTGGCCTTCTCGGCCTGGGGTCATACAACAGCCTAGGAGCACATGGAGGTGCCCATCCGGAGCACTCAGCTCCATGACACTCTCACACAGGAGCCCCTCGCTCCTTCTCACAAGGTTCCTGGACAAGCTTGCCTTACTCCGGCCTCTGAGGTGGGACACCTTCCCATGACAAGCCACCACTAAGGAAGCTTGGGACATGGAAACATACAGCAGTGCTGCCACACATGGCACAGGCTCATGCCTGCACTCTCAGGCAGCATCTGTTTCCAGTCAAGCGCAGCGATGGGAACCTGCCAGTGGGAGGAAGAGGAAGGGACCTAGTAACACTCCGTCCGGGGACTCTTGTACATTTCAAAAGCAAAACACCACCCGGGAGTGCGGGACCAGCAAGGGACTCAAACAGTCCCCTGCTGGCCCTGCACTCCTTGCTTTTGAAATGTACAAGAGCCCCGGGGTGCTACCGCCTTTGAAATGTAGCAAGAGCCGGCAGGGCTCTAGCTACATTTCAAAGGCAGAGGCGCCCCTTATCAGTTAATCGAATAGTTGATGCAAATTACATTGATTATTTGATTAGTTGATTATTCTAAATTTAAAATCCTTAGTTCCCATCGTTATCTCTTGTTTGTTATCTCAACTTTGGAAGTATCCGCCTGTTTTCCAAGAATCGTCAATTCTACTCATCTAATTCGAGTATCAAGCACAATGGATGTTCTCTGATCATCTCCAGGTTTCTCTTGTCTTCTTGATCATAGAATCATAGAATACTAGGACTGGAAGGGACCTCGAGAGGTCATCGAGTCCAGTCCCCTGCCCTCATGGCAGGACCAAATACTGTCTAGACCATCCCTGATAGACATTTATCTAACCTACTCTTAAATATCTCCAGAGATGGAGATTCCACAACCTCCCTGGGCAATTTATTCCAGTGTTTGACTACCCTGACAGTTAGGAACTTTTTCCTAATGTCCAACCTAAACCTGCCTTGATGCAGTTTAAGCCCATTGCTTCTTGTTCTATCCTCAGAGGCCAAGATGAACAATTTTTCTCCCTCCTCCTTATGACACCCTTTCAGATACCTGAAAACTGCTATCATGTCTTCTCCTCAATCTTCTCTTTTCTAAACTAAACAAACCTAATTCTTTCAGCCTTCCTTCATAGGTCATGTTCTCTAGACCTTTAATCATTCTTGTTGCTCTTCATATCTTCATTTCTCCATATCTTTCTTGAAATGCGATGCCCAGAACTGAACACAATACTCCAACTGAGGCCTAACTAGCACAGAGTAGAGCAGAAGAATGACTTCTCGTGTCTTGCTCACAACACACCTGTTAATGCATCGCAGAATCATGTTTCCTTTTTTTGCAACAGCATCACACTGCTGACTCATATTCAGCTTGTGGTCCACTATAACCCCTAGATCCCTTTCTGCCGTACTCTTTTCTAGACAGTTGCTTCCCATTCTGTATATGTGAAACTGATTGTTCCTCCCTAAGTGGAGCACTTTGCATTTGTCTTTATTAAACTTCATCCTGTTTACCTCAGACCATTTCTCCAATTTGTCCAGATCATTTTGAACTATGACCCTATCCTCCAGATTAGTCGCATCTGCTCCCAGCTTGGTATCATCTGCAAACTGAATAAGCGTACTTTCTATGCCAATATCTAAATTGTTGATGAAGATATTGAACAGAGCCGGTCCCAAAACAGATCCCTGCGGAACCGCACTTGTTATACCTTTCCAGCAAGATTGTGAACCATTAATAACTACTCTCTGAGTACGGTTATCCAGCCAGTTATGCGCCCACCTTATAGTAGCCCCATCTAAGTTGTATTTGTCTAGTTTATTGATAAGAATATCATGCGAGACCGTATCAAACGCCTTACTAAAGTCTAGGTATTCCACATCCACCGCTTCTCCCTTATCCACAAGACTCGTTATCCTATTAAAGAAAGCTATCAGATTGGTTTGACATGATTTGTTCTTTACAAATCCATGCTGGCTGTTCCCTATCACCTTGCCACTTTCCAAGTGTCTACAGATGATTTCCTTAATTACTTGCTCCATTATCTTCCCTGGCACAGAAGTTAAACTAACTGGTCTGTAGTTTCCTGGGTTGTTCTTATTTCCCTTTTTATAAATGGGCACTATATTTGCCCTTTTCCAGTCTTCTGGAATCTCTCGTGTTTCCCCATGATTTTCCAAAGATGATAGCTAGAGGCTCAGATACCTCCTCTATCAGCTCCTTGAGTATTCTAGGATGCATTTCATCAGGCCCTGGTGACTTGCAGGCATCTAACTTTTCTAGGTGATTTTTAACTTGTTCTTTTTTTTATTTTATCTTCTAAACCTACCCCCTTCCCACTAGCATTCTCTATGTTAGGCATTCCTTCAGACTTCTCGGTGAAGACCGAAACAAAGAAGTCATTAAGCATCTCTGCCATTTTCAAGTTTCCTGTTACTGTTTCTCCCTCCTCATTGACCAGTGGGCCTACCCTATCCTTGGTCTTCCTCTTGCTTCTAATGTATTTATAAAAAGTAATTTGTCCTACTTTCCATTTTTTATAGGACTCCTTTTTTATTTTTAGATCATGCAAGATCTCGTGGTTAAGCCAAGGCGGTCTTTTGCCATATTTTCTATCTTTCCGACACAGCGGAATAGCTTGCTCTTGGGCCCTTAATAATGTCCATTTGAAAAACTGTCAACTCTCCTCAGCTGTTTTTCCCCTCAGTCTTGATTCCCATGGGACCTTACCTATCAGCTCTCTGAGATTACCAAAATCTGCCTTCCTGAAATCCACTGTCTCTGTTTTGCTGTTCTTCCTTCTACCCTTCCTTAGAATTGTGAACTCTATGATTTCATGATCACTTTCACCCAACCTGCCTTCCACTTTCAAATTCTCAACCAGTTCCTCCCTATTTGTTAGGATCAAATCTAGAACAGCTTCCCCCCAGTAGCTTTTTCAACCTTCTGAAATAAAAAGTTGTCTCCAATGCAGTCCAAGTAATTATTGGATAGTCTGTGCCCCGCAGTGTTATTTTCCCAACATATATCTGGATAGTTGAAGTCCCCCATCACCACCAAATCTTGGGCTTTGGATGATATTGTTGTCTAAATTTAAGTTGTTTAAAAAAAGCCTCATCCACTTCTTCCACCTGGGTAGGTGGCCTGTAATAGACTCCTAGCATGACATCACCCTTGTTTTTAATCCCTTTTAGCCTAACCCAGAGACTTTCAAGACTTCCGTCTCCTATGTCCATCTCCACCTCACTACAAGTGTGTTCATTTTTAATATTGTACCCTTCCATACAAACATTCCAATCATGTGTCTTATCCCACCAAGTTTCTGTGATGCCAACAATGTCATAATTGTACTTATTTATTAGCACTTCCAGTTCTTCCTGCTTATTACCCATACCTTTCGCAATTGTATATAGGCATCTAAGATACTGATTTGACCTTGCCTCCCAGTTTTGCCCTGATCCTCCTTTCTCTCTGCCATTATAGCCCACGCTCCCTCCCATTTCTGACCCATCTCCCAGGTCTCCATGTTCTCCACTTACCTGTGGGCTTTGTTCACCTGTCCCCGTCGAACCTAGTTTAAAGCCCTCCTCACTAGGTTAGCCAGTCTGTGTCCAAATAGGGTCTTCCCCCTCCTCGAAAGGTGAACGCCATCTCTGCCTAGCAATCCTTCCTGGAATAGCATCCTGTGGTCGAGGAAGCCAAAGCCCTCCTGGGGACACCATCTACGCAGCCAGGTATTCACCTCCAGGATGCACCTGTCTCTGCCTGGGCCCCTACCTTCGACAGGAAGGATCGAAGAGAATACCACCTGCACTCCAAACTCCTTCACCCGTACTCCCAGAGCACTGTAGTCACTCTTGATCCACTCAGTGTCACACCTCGCAGTATCATTTGTGCCCACATGGATGAGTAGCATGGGGTAGTAGTCAGAAGGCTGGATAATCCTCGACAGTGCCTCCGTAACATTTCGGATACGGGCCCCCGGCAGACAGCATGCCTCCCGACATGAAATATCAGGGCGACAGATGGGTGCCTCCGTCCCCCTCAGAAGAGAGTCTCCGACCACCACTACCCTACGTTTCCTATTCGCAGTGGTGGCAGCAGACCTCCCAGCCTTGGGGGTACGAGGCTTCTCCTCCTCTGTTGTAGGGGGTGATTCCTTATCTCCTGTATAAAGAAGCGCATAACGGTTTCCTAGTACCACGGCAGGGGGGTTTGGACATTCATCTGAACATTCCTGATGGCTTTCTCACATATTCTTCAATTACGCACACATCCTCCGTTTATACTAAACAATTTGCAGAGAATTCCCTGTTAAACAATTTTTCAGAGAGTTTCAGACAGGATTACATTTTTAGAAAGGATTATTTAGTTACTAAAGGACACAACTTAGTTTGCAATGCAGACAAGAGGCACAATTTAATTTGTAATGCTAACAAGAAGCAAGACTTTATAGCAAACATTGTCTAATCAAGAAACATTGTCTAATCTAATCGTTGTCTAGTTGTCAGGGTCAAACAGAAGCTTTCCGAATATATAACCAAATCATTATGTAGGACTTATTACCATCATTATATTCTTATACTAACACTGAAATAACATATTTTGGCTACTGTCATATGGGGAGAGAAGAAAGACATCCCTGATCTCAGGGCCTTTTGATGCTACTATAACACAAATAGTAATCACTGGGGGCTTATCTAGACAACGGGGAACAGTCGAAAGAGGATATGCAAATTCCCACGGAATTTGCATATCCTCTTTCGACTGTTCCCCGTAGTCTAGATAAGCTCTGGGATAGCAAAACATTAGGGGGAGGGGAAAGAACATTCACTATTATTATTAATAATTGTTTGTATTGCAGCAGCAACTAGGAACACTAGTAATAGAGCAGGACCCCATTATGATAGAGTCTGTACAAACACAGAGGAAATAGATGGTCTCCACCTCAAGAGGGTATTAGTCAAAATACTTCAGCCTCGCCCCTCATTATGATTGCACCAATATTTATTGGGTATTGATATTAGTACTAAAGAAAAACCAGCAGGACTGGCGCGGAGACTGTGAAATAACAAAATAGCTGTTACAATTAGAAACAATCAAGCGATTATACATTTATTGGAGAAAAATTCATATAAAACCAGTTAAATATAAAAGTGAAAAAAAACCCATGAATCCAAGTCCATTAGGAAGGGTGTGTGCCATTAGCTGTCTATCTGTGTGTGACAGGATTATGAAACGAGCAATGAATTAAAACTCTCAAGGCCTCTCCCACCTCATATTCTGCCTCGAGTATCTTGTCAGCATCTAGACCTTTCAAATTGGAAAATTAGAGTGTAATTTTGCCATTAGTATTTGCCCAAAACAAATAAAAAAGTCAGTGTTTTTCCTGGGAGAGTTCCAATCCCAGGCTTTTCAGGAACCTTGCCTGGATACATCTCATTTGTGACTGTATTTACTGCAGAGCATTAATTGGTGCCAGGACTCAGCCTTGGTACTTGAATGATATTTTGTTGTTGGCTGTGTGTATTGGTACACCTGGAGCAGAAGCTGACAAGCATATGTAAGATGAAGGGGGAAAAATCTGATATATTCCGTTTTTCTTTTGTCTTTTGAACACAATCTGCTTTTTTTTCTGGCTATCTCCCAGGAGAAGAAGGTGGAGACATTTCTGATCAACTGCTTGCAGCTTTGGTGCTGTCCCCCAACACCAGCTTTGCCTGCATTTTCCTGGCATGCCCCATAATTTTCTCCACCTGTTAACATGTGAGGTCTGCTCAGGTTGGCTTGCCAGATATTTCCATAAGATCCACAGTGAATGGACTGCTCAGCATTTGAGTTTTTCTTTCTCTGGCAGGATTAGTCAACCTGACTAAATGGTTCTATTTTGCATTTTCTTTTCTTAGAACTATGACTCATTATCTCTTTAGAAACAAGTCACCTCCTAGCTTTTGTGTCTTTGGTTAAATGGAAAGTAGAATTCTCCTGGGGATTTTGTTTAGGATATAAAGTAAGAATAGAGATGAAAAGGGATGAACACAAATGGCAACCATAGTGCTGGACACCCAGAGGGGCAGTGACAAAAATGTGGGACATCCTGTTCCTGTAAGTTTTCCATCCAGGGTCTGAACGAGAGCTAAAGGCTGGCACTCCTACCAGTGTTCCTTCAAAGCACCAAAGGCATTGTCTCTCCTTTGGAGGCTGATAGTCAGTCATTGTAGCTAAGTGAAGTGCCTCTCTATACACCTTAACTGCAGCAATTGCTATTAAGGGCACAATCTAATCTTTAATGTCAGTCCTTAGGGGGGCTCTTAAACAGAAATGTTTTAAAATCTATTGAAGAGAGCAACAAACATACTGCTACACTAAGCTAGTTTCCCTAGTGAGGGATTCTGAACATACCACTGACATCCTCCAACACAGCTTTTCCCCTTTTATATCCTTCAGGAAATTATACAAAGCAATATGAAATTAACCTTGCTTGTTTCTCTTATAGCAGGAACACAATTCACATGACAACAATTTTCATTTCCCTTCACAAATTTACTCTGTTCCCTATTGTGACACAGTAGTAGCTACTCCATGGCTCATCTCTACACTGAAGACAGATAAAGATACTGCCACTTCACTCAGTTCTGTCCAATAATTATGGTTGACACAGATGTATAACAACTCACTTGGATATCTCTGCATGTAGGAACAAAATTTTCCCCTGGCAGAGAGTTAAGTGACATTTTTGAATGGTGCTGTAACCATGTCCACTCAGATGGTAATATAATTTCCATAATTTTAGACCTCCCACACAACAAATTGTTCCTTTTTAGTGGTGCAGTGAGAGAAAGGGTGCATGATTCCAGCTGGCAGTTGATGCTGTGGAATATTGCTAAAAACAAATATAGGAAGCTCAGTGTAATCGTCTGCATCTCAGAGCAACTTTCTTGGGATTGCTGGTAAGCAGATATAAGACTGATGCTAATTAAATAAAAAATGTGTCACTTAATAAAATTAAAGTGGTAATGCACACTGATTTTAATCCAGAAAATTAAAATCTCAAATTCACTTTTGGTTCTTCCTTTCCCAAGCAAAAGCAGTAGCACTTAAGGATATTTTTAAGCTGTGATTTAAGGGTCACAGTATAATAAATCTTTTTACTGACTTAATGCAACACCTTTCATAAGAGGATCTCAAGTCACGTTTGCAAACAGTTTGGCTAGACTGTAATTCAGATTTCATTGGCATTGTATAGAGATGTAAAAGCCTGTTGAATTGGTTAACCAGTTAAATGTAATATTTAATTGGTTGACTGATTAAAGGTAGGGTGACCATATTTCCCTATGGCAAATACGGGACACCTGATAAATTGCTCTGATTTAAGTGAGTTCAACAGTAATCAATCAGAGCTATGCAGCACAAATGTTCAAAACAGCATTAAGTTCACTAAGACCCCATTAAAAGACATACTGCATTATTATTCATCTCTATATTTTTGAAATGTACATCCATCTGTGTGTCTGTCTGTCCGTGACTCCATTTGTTCCAGAAATCCTCTTAAATGGTAAGATCTAGTAACAACAAATGTGGTATGCAGTAGGAATGTTAGATGTAGTGTAACTGAATAGTCATGTAACCGCACAAAATGTTATTGGTTACATGACTATTCCATAGTCCCCAGGAGTGGGACTGGCAGCCAGTGCGCTCCAGCCCCACTCCCCGGGAGCCCGCTGCCACTCTACGCTGCTGCCTCTGTATCAGAAGCAGCAGCACGGAGTGGCAGGCAGAGCCGGTCCACGAGGGGAGCTGGTTTAAAAACCAGCTCCCTGTGCAGACTGGCTGCCTGCCGCCCTGTGCTGCTGCCTCTGATACAGAGGCAGCAGCGCAAGATGGCAGCAGCCCCTGTCCCGGGGGAAGGGGGCGAGGCAGAGCTCTGTCTACACAGAGCTTGGACCCCCTGCAGACAGCGGCTGCTGCCATGAAGCAGCCTCCCCCCATGCCTCCCCACTCTGCTGTCTCTGATAGGCTTGAAAGCCAGCTCCCCACACATATTGGCTCCAGCCTGCCCCCTTCTCCCTCCACGCTGCTGCCTTCAGGGCCGGCTTTAGGAAGTGCGGGGCCCAATTCGAACCGTTTTGGTGGGGCCCCACCCACCCACCCAGAATTTTTTGTTGAGCCAAAAAAAAAAATCCCACACACACACACACCAAACCACAACCACACACAAATATCACATCAGAAGTAGATCTGATCAAAATGTATATCAATATGGTTGAACATTTTCAAAAAAACAATGCCATCCTTTATTATGCAAAATTTTACACAAAATTAAATCAGTTGCCTTAAGTGTAGGTCAAATATTTTCAATTGCAAACTATCCACTTTTTTTCAATAAAGTTCAAAGTTTGATTTTTAAAAGTTACCAGAGAGCGTTGCAGTTTTCTGTTACATTGATTTACTTTTTAAATAGCAAAAATGGAGTCTTTCTTAAGAAAGTGTCAGTTCTGTGGTCAAATTCCAGTCCTTAGTGATTTCAGCACCAATGATTTCAGTAGGTAATATGGTACCTCACCACCATTGCTTCCTTTGTATTGCCCTTCAACACACTGCCTGCATGTTGAGTCCAAAGTCAGTCTACACAAGATTTTATCAATGATTTTTGCTCAAGCGATCACTGAGACAAGACAAGGACTCTCAATTGATTCTAGTCAGCTCTGCCTTTAAGCACTGGATGTAAAGTCTCAGATATAACTGAGGACTCCCAAATGGACTCTACACCACCAGAAATAAAACCTGTTTCCATCTTCTGTGACTTTCAGTTAGATGTGACTCATTATCCTCTGCTTAATGTTCAAGTTATGGTAGATCCTAAGCCAGGTCATATTAAGTTCAGGTTTTTAACCTTTTAATCATACAATATGGATAAAAACATTTCATTCTCCCAGCTCCAAGACTTAAGTGAATTTCAACCCAAAAGAGCCAAAATTGATCACTTTGACACAGCAAGTGTGTCTACTGATCTCTGTGGCAAAGTAGGTTGTCTATATAAATAAGGTCTGCTCGTGAAGCCTTTTCCTACAGTTGATTAACAGATGGCAGTAGATAGCTCATTCAGACCACTGGCTGATAATAGTTAGTCACCCTGACCAGTCATTAACCATAGTCATGGACTCACCCTACTCTCCATTGTCTCTATGTTTCTCTGATGACCTGTGACAAAAAAGGAAGGTGGAAAGGGAAACTGAAGGGAGAGACCTCTCTAAATTCACCAATCAAAGAGCAGTATTGCCAACCCCAAAATCACAAGGAACGCCTACACAAAGTTATGAGAATGGTCTACAAATCATAAGATTTTTTAAAAATAAAACATGTTGGATTTTTATTGGCCTTTTGTTTCTTGAGTATTTAGGGTTCATGTTTTAAAGCTTTCCTCCTAAGCTGTAAGGCCCAGAAGTATAAACTTTTTTTTAAATGAAAGCAGAGATTCCTACATAATCAATTGACTCCAGGCCTTTAGAAAAACACCAAATGTTTTGAGACTCATGGTAAAACAGTGGAGGAATTCTTGTGAGCCCATGCTTTGCCCACAGTATAAATTTAAAAAAAAAAACCAAAAACCCCCGCAATATCTTCCCCGCAATATCTTCTCCACTGAACATCCTAATGAGATACTGCAAATGGTAAACTGAATTCAACAGCTCCTGATATGAACAGGTATCTACCTAGTTTTTCATATTTGAGATGGGTTACCAGGCATCGTACATGACAATATGAAATCTTTCCACTCTCAAGTCAGCATATTCACAAAGCACCTATAATTTTGATCCATGCATTTATTGGATAGTGAAAGAGAAAGGAGGAGAATTAGTGTAGATAAATGTTCAAATTAAAAAAAAAAAAAAAAAAAAAAAGCCTGAAGGAATTAGGACTGGGCTCCTACATCTCGGCTGTGTCTAGACTGGCCAGTTTTTCCGGAAAATCAGCCGCTTTTCCGGAAAAACTGGCCAGATGTCTACACTGGCCGCTTGAATTTCCGCAAAAGCACTGACTTCCTACTGTAAGAAATCTGTGCTTTTTGCGGAAATACTATGCTGCTCCCGTGCGGGCAAAAGTCCCTTTTGCACAAAAGGGCCAGTGTAGACAGCTGAGATTTGTTTTGCGCAAAAAAGCCCCGATCGCGAAAATGGTGATCGGGGCTTTTTTGCGGAAAAGCGCGTCTAGATTGGCCATGGACGCTTTTCCGCAAAAAGTGCTTTTGCGGAAAAAGCGTCCGTGCCAATCTAGACACACTTTTCCGTTAAAAGTATTTCCAGAAAATCATGCCAGTCTAGATGTAGCCCTCATGTTCAGAACTGACTAAGACACTTATGACCAGATTTTCAAAGGTGTGTACAGATCTTTGAAGATCCGAGTTGGCAGCTATCTCTTTAAGAGCTTAATTACCTTTGAAAATCTGAGCTTAGATTTCCAAGTCCAATTTTCAAAAATGACTTTAGTCCCTCAAGTACTTTTGAAAATTTTAACTGGGGGCCTAAAGAGACAAAAATAGACAAAAGGCAGGAGATATGGTATTCCTTTTAAAACCGTGTGACATCTATTTTTAACTAAATTTTATATTATTTTTCTCCCAGGGGCAACTGACCCCCCCGGCCCCCTCACTACGCCACTGCCCCCCCTCCTGCAGATCTATCATCTTATGCATGTGAAGATATGAGAGAGCAGTCCCATGAATCTGCAGTCAGTGTCTGTGGCGCCTGCTTCTGGGTGGTGTCTCAGTGCTGCCACATTCACCTCCAAAGAGGGGGCTTCCCAAAGCAGGCCCTTGCTGCAGACCCCCAAGGCATCCACAGGTCCAGTCTCCTTTCAATGGGCCCACTTCCCAGGGCTCATTGATCTTGGATCTGGCTTCCATCCCTCTCCAACCTTTGCAACTGCCCAGAGGTGCTCACCTTCCACCTTATCCATTCCCACCTCATTCACCCCACAGGGACAGTCTCTGCCTCACTTGTCCTAGGGACTATTCTACCAAGACGTAATACAAAGTTTCCATGTAAAAGGACTCACTACGAAGCTAAAAACTTCAATGAGAGAATGATTAATACAGAGACGTGTCTACATCTGCTGCAGGGAGACACCTCTGCCTACCTACGCCCCTCTCCCCCAGAGTCTACAGCCCCATTGCAAAGCCGGGGAGGGGAAGAAAAGAGGCTGAGCCCATCCAATGGGACTGAAGCAGTCATGAGCAAGCCATGCCCGGGAGCCATTCTCCTGTCCATTGCTGGTGCGGTGTTGCTTCAGGCACGCTGAAATGCAGTAACCTCTAGGGTGGGCTGGACAGCTGTTTAACACCTGCACAAGGTTTCAGGAAGGGGGCAGTGCGGGCTGCCTTCCTGTAGAGCCCCCATCAGAACTACTGTGCCCTCCTGGCTTAGGAAAAGAATAAACAGGAGGATTGCAAATTAACCCGCCCAGTCTCACGTCCCCTAGGCAGGGAATGAGCCATCTACATTAGGCCCCAGCTGGAGTATCATGTCCAGTTCTGGACGCCACATTTCAGGAAACGTGGAGAAACTGGAGAAAGTCCAGAGAAGATCAACACAAATGATGAAAGGTCTAGAGAACATGAGATATGAGGCAAGGCTGAAGAAATTGGCCTTATTTACCTTGGAAAAGAGAAGACCGAGAAGGGACATGAGAGCAGCTTTCAAGTATCTAAAAGAGTATCATAAGTAAGAGGAAGAAAAATTGTTCTGTTTGGCCTCTGAGGTTAGGATGAGAAGCAATGGGCTTAAATTGCAGCAAGGGAGGTTTAGGTTGGACATTAGGAAAAACTTCCTGCTTGTCAGGGTGGTTAAACACTGGAATAAATTGCCTAGTGAGACTGCGGAATCTCCATCACTGGAGATATTTAAGACCTGGTTAGACAGACACCTGACAGGGATGAGCTAGGACAACTGAACTCTGGAAGCCCCAGGGACCACACTGATACTTACAGAACATGCTGAGGGCCTCAACTTAAGTGTGGTTGCATATGCAAGCAAATATATACAAATAGCTTCTCTCACACTGACAGGAATGAATACAAAGATTAAGGCAAGACTACACAACACACAGGCCCCATTTAAGTCAGTTCTGCTGATATTAATAAAATGCAGTATTTACCCGACAGCACTTTTCATGTGACAGCACTTTTCATGAGCAATGACAGTCCAAGAATTTAGCTACTAAAACACATATCAACAGAAGATCATTACACTGACTACTTTTTTGTTTTGGCTCCCACTCGCCACGTGTTGATCCCCACATAAACCCAAACTGCACTGCTGGCAAACAAACTAGCCATGGGCAGCATACCAAGTTATTAATAAATATTTTATAAACCTTTACCTCTCTGCTGCCATGTCTCTCTCCTTGCTCCATCATCTCTCCTGGTGCCTGCTGCCCCCAACTCCTCACCCTCCTCTGCTGTCCTGACTCCTGCCCTTCTCACTGCCCTCAGCGACCTGCCCCCTCCACCAGCCCTTCTCTCCCCCCTGTGCCCACTCCCCCAGTAGCCCCACTCTGATCATGTGAGCTACTCCTCTTCTAACACCTCCCTCTACACACCTGCCTGCCTCTCTCCTCTGGTGCTAGTCCCTCCCCTGCAGGTGTCTGCCCTTCTGCTTTACCCCACAATTCCCTGGCACCTGCACCTTCCCTTAGCCCTGCACCCTTCTGGTGCCTCCCCTTCCCTTACTGCCCCTGCCCCCTTTGCCCTCTTTTTCCCTGATACCCACCCCTCACCACTCTCTGCCCCCGTTCCCCTCATGCCCCTGTGCCCTCACACATGACTTGCTCCATCCCCACCTTTCTCATGCCCACCCCTTCTTTCAAGCCTTCTCCCAGCACCTCCTCCTCTAGCCCCCAATTCCCTTCCCCTCTCCTCTCCTCTCCCAGCATCACCCTTTCCCTCATTGTCTGCAATTGGCCCCTTGCCATTTGTCTCTCCTCCACCCTGTCTCTTGGTGCCTTCACCTCCCCTTCCACCCAAGCCCCTTCTCCTTCCACCCCTCCCCCTCTGCCCAAGCCCCTTCCCCCTCCTCCGCCCCAGCCTCTTTCCCCGCCCCACCTCCGCCCAAGCCCCTTTCCCTCCGCCCCGCCTCCACCCAAGCCCCTTTCCTCTTCCGCCCCATCTCCGCCCAAGCCCCTTCCGCCTCCACCTCCGCCCCTGCCCAAGCCCCTCCCTTCCCACCTCTGCCCCTGCCTGCCTCGCCCTCGCCCCTTCCCTTCCCCTGCCGCCGCCGCACAAGCCGGTTCCCTACCTTCTGCCTTTCATGTTGCGGGGCCGGAGTCCGCACTCAGGGCCTGGAGGCCGAACCCAGAGCCAGCCAGGCCCCACAACGTGCCCCTCACGAGTTTAAAAAACCCGGGCCGTGATGTCACGTCAAGCCCGGGCATCCTCCCCGCCCACCAGCAACACTGCGCATGGCAGCAGCAGCCGGCGAGGAGGAGCAGCGCTGAGCTGCTCATGACAGGGACGGTCCAGGGTCGAGGGGGGCGCTCTGGGGGCGGGGTGGGAGGACGCACGGGGGGTCTGGGGCCCGCTCCGGGCAGAGCCGGGGGAGAGACCCAGCTCCGCATATTGGTGGAGCAGGGCCCCGGCTCTGTAACTCGCCGGCACTTCCGGGTGCAGGGGCGCGGGGCCCCCTTAGGCGCGGGGCCCGAATCGGCTTAAGGCCGGCCCTGGCTGCCTTTCTATCTATCAGTGGCAGCAGGGGGAGGGGAAAATGTGTGTAGTCAAAAATATTAACCAATAAGCCTAGGCTACTTATTGCTTTGCTTTAAGTTAGGATTTAGGTGCAGGAGTGGGTGGGGGTTCTGGAAGAGAGTTTGAGTGAAGTAGGTGATTGTGACATGGGGCAGGTTTGGGATATGGCAGGAGAAGGTTGTGACCTGGAGCAGGGAAGTGGGGTGCAGGGCCTGGGAGAGGTTGCAGGGGTTTGGATTGTGACCTGGGGCAAGGGATTGGGGTGCAGTCTGGGAGGGAGTATGGGTGCGGGAGGGAGTATAGTGCAGGAGGGCTGGCAGAGGTTTTGGGGTATGGGTGTAGGACTTACCTGCGTGACTCCTGGCCAGTAGCCCACCAGACTCCCTGCCTTCTACATCCCTGCACAGGTTGGAGGGGCCATGTGGGTCTGTGAATAGCTGCAAACCTGAGGAAAGAGATACTTTACATGCAAAGCGTCTCCCTCCCCTCCCTGGCTTCCAGCTATTCAAAGACAGACAGGGCCCTCACCCTGGAATGGCCATGAAGCTGTTCTTTTGTCTTGGTAAAAGGTGTATTTCTAATTTTTAAATGCTTTTTATCTATTCAGTAAGTCAAAGTACCTTCAAATGCTTACGTAGTTAGACACTTTGAAGAAATATACCTAATATGTTAGCCTGCATTTGGCAGTAGTTGTAAATATTCTCTTGCACTATCAAACATTTTCAATAGTTCCTTTTAAAAAAAAAATTGTTTCACTTGAGACATCTACACTGTATTTTGAAACAAGAAAGCTAACAATTTGTATGAGAATTATTAACCTTATATAGACTCTAGCATTCTATATTAATATGGGCCTATTGTGCCACTCGTGTTTAAATATTGATAATTGAGGAGGGGTTGTTAACAATTGATTAAACAAAATGTGTGCCATTTTATTAATTAATTACTTTATTTATTCATTCATTCATTACTTTTCTTTCGCTTCTGATTTGCATTGGCTAAAGCTCTACTATTTTGTGCCTTTACATCTGTGTACTATGGGTGTATAAGTCCAGTGGTGATCAGCGAGTGGTGATGGGAACAGGACAGTGAGATCTGGAAGTTCCTAGTCTCAGACCGACACACAGGCAGTGGGTGTATGATTCAGTCATCTTGCTTGAGGACTGAGGCAGGTTGAGCATCTTAGCAGCTGCATCCATGGCTGAACAGTCCTCTTTAGGACCCACTCTGCTTACCCCACATGGGGAGGGGGCTAGATAAAGTACCCTAAAAATAGTTTTGCCTTTTTTCCTTTTGGCTGAATAGGAAAACGTTGGAACCTGGAATGTATGTACCCTGACGGACAACTCAGACAGTGACTGACCAGAGCGACAAATAGCTTTCATTGCTTGTGAATTGAATCGGTTTAACATCGATATTGCTGCCTTGTCTGAAACTAGAAGAGCTAATGAAGGACAGGTGAGGGAGAAGAAAAAGGACACACATACTTCTGGAAGGGAAACGTGTTTAGATGAACCTCGATTGTATGGAGTAGGCTTTGCTGTAAAGAACAAGTTCATAATGTGTCTCTCTGAGCTGCCAGTATGCCTCAGTGAGCGGCTTAGACACTATGGGTAACTATTGTGAGCACCTATGCGCCATCAGTGGAAGTGAATGAGGATGTAAAGGAAGATTTCTACTCTCAGCTGGAAACCATTTTATTGTAGACCCCTAAAGAAGATAAGATAATTCTTCTGGGGGATTTCAATGCATGTGTTAGATGAGACTCAGACCTGTGGAAAGGATCAATTGGAAAAGAAGGAGTTGGCAAAAGCAACTCAAATGGAATTCTGCTCCTGACTAAGTGTGCTGAACGTGAACTTATCATCATGAACACCCTTTTTTGACAAAAGGACAAGTTCAAAACATCGTGGAGACACCCACGTTCAAAGCACTGGCATCTTCTCAACTATGTCATAGCTTATGCTTGAGATCTCAGTGACGTACTTCTCACAAGAGCAATGACAACTGCTGATGACTGCTGGACTGATCATCGCCTCATTCAGTCTTAATGAAAGTTAAGATCACCCCCAAATAGAGGCTACAAAAGAAGCAGATCAGGCAGAAGCTGAAGGTTCAAGATCTGAAGGGCCTCATTAAGCGTGCCCACTTCCAAGCAGTATTAAAATAAAAGCTTCCATCAGAGTTTTCAGAGGAAATTGAAGAACATTTGAGCCAGCTGAAAGCAGTAATCATTAATACCTGTGAGGAAACTCATCAAGAAGAAGAGAATGGCATTTTGTGCTTGACAGAATTATATAAACTGCAATATAAAGAGAGAAGCCCTTGCTAAGACAAAGACGGAAGTCCAACATAAAACCAGAGAACTCAAGAACAAATGGTGGACTGAGAGAGTGCAAGAACTCCAACATTTCATGGATACCCATAATACATGTGGTTTCTTTAGTACCATTAAGGCTGTTTATGGGCCAGCTTGCCGTGGCATGAAATCCCTTCATTCTAAGGATGGAACCACACTTTTGAAGGACAATGAAGCCATTAATTTTCACTGGAAAGAACATTTTAAAGATCTTCTTAATCATAACTCCATGGTTACAGATGAAGTTCTTGAGCAAATCCCCCAATGACCTTCTAGGGATGAGCTCTGAGACAACTCCCCATTTCCATGAAGTATACAATGCGATCAAGCAGATGAAGAACAATAAGGCAGCAGGTCTAGATGGGATCCCTGCTGAAATCTTTTAAGACGGTAGGCCAGAGTTAATACAGCAGCTTAGCCTGCTTAACCTTAAGATCTGAATAAAGGGAGAGATAACTAGTGAAATGAGGGATGGATGTCTTGATTGTTACCATCTTTAAGAAAGGGGATAAAGCAGATTGTGGAAACTATGGTGGTATCTCCCTCCTTGCTGTTGTAGGCGAAGTTCTGGCCCTGGTCCTTGTAACCTGTCTTCTCCCCCAGTCAGAAGAAATTTTACAGAAGTCACAGAGTGGTTTCTGACCATGTCACAGAACTGCAGATATGATCTTCATTGCAGGGCAGCTGCAAGAAAAGTGTCAGGAAAAGTATTGATCTAACTAAAGCCTTTGACTCAGTGAATCACCACGCCCTTTGGACTGAACTTTCAAAGATTGGATGTCCTAATAAATACATCAGTGTCCTAAAGTTGCTTCATGATAACATGAAAGCGCCTGTTCTGAGCAGCACTGGCTCCCAGAGTGAACCTTTCAAAGTACAAACAGGAGTCAAACAGGGCTATATCATCTCCCCAGCCATGTTCGCTGCCTTTACTGCCGTCATTTTCTACCTACTTGCTGGAAAACTCCCAGCTGGTGTTGAAATCATCTACAGAATGGATGGAAAGCTGTTTAGGCATAGCAGGCTGAAAGGTAAGGTTAAGATTTCCACCATATCTGTTGTGGAACTTCAGTATGCTGATGACAGTGCAGTTTTTGTCCACTCTGAGAAAGATCTTCAAACTATCCTGAATGTGTTTGCTGATGCTTAAGCACGTCTTGGTCTCACCCAGAACATCAAGAAGACCAAAATACTCCATCATCCCTCTCCAACTGAGATATTATACACTCCATTTATTAAAATCAATGGAGTGGCCCTGGAGAATGTCAATCATTTTCTCTGCCTTGGAAGTTATCTTTCATCCAAGGCAGATATTGATGTAGAACTCCAGCATCATCTGAGCTGTGCCAGTGCGGCCTTTGCTCATTTGTGGCACAGGGTTTTTGAAGATCATTATATTTGAACAAACACCAAAAATACTGTTTATCAAACTGTCATTCTTCCAACACTATTGTATGGGTCTGAAACCTGGGCAACCTATAGACATCACTGGAAAGTCCTTCAGAGATATCACCAATGCTGCCTCTGCAAGACCTTGAAGATCAAATGGAAAGAAAGGCGCATTAACATCAGTGTTCTGGAAGAAGCAAAGATTATGAGTATCGAGACAATGATCATCCATCAGCAACTTTGCTGGACTGGTCACATTGTTCAGATGCCAGACCATCACCTCCCAAAACAGGTCCTGTTTTCTCAGCTGAAAGAAGGGTACCATTATGTGGGAGGGCAACAGAAGCATTATAAGGACCCTCTAAAGGATAACTTAAAGAAGTGCAACACTTGATGTTGACACTTGGGAAACGCTTGCCCAGGATCATTCAAAATGGAGACAAGTCCCATGCAGTGCCTCCCTGAATTTTGAATTTGCCCGGCGTAAGTTCAGGATACTTATTTAGCCAAAGCGTATTGTAACCTTTGGGATCTGCTGTAACAAATTTTCTTTCAAGATGCAGGTAGTTCCTGTTTTCAGCTGAGTCAGCAATATCATCAGAATGGCCTTTGGCATTTGGATGCTTTCACTTATGGTCCTAGCTAAAACCCAAAAGTACAAAGCAGTTTACAACAAAGGAGAATATTAGGGAAAGCATACCTGGGTAACTAGGGAATGAGTGGGCATCAGCTGTTTCAGTGGCTACTGTATACATGGATTGTGCTTTTCCTTAATGTCAGTCTGATAGGTCACGCCAGCTGACATGCTTGAAGAAGATCTTTGTTCTTTGTGTCGGAATATGACCTGTTCTGGCAGCCACTTATAAAGAATCTGGAAAGGAAGCAGCCTGGAGAAGGGGATGGAGACTGATGGTCTCACATTCCAGAAGCGTGTCATAGTGAAGGGGTGAGAAGCAGCACCTGACTTCTGCTTGTGAACCCCAGAAGCAGAAATGTTTCTTCTTGACAGTTTTGCTTTTTACTTGTTCGCTGAGCTAAATTGATTTGGAACCACTCAGAAAGATCAGTGACAAACCCACAAAGCCCTTTTTACAGAATCACTTTTCAGGGTAGAACAACAGTTCAGAATCTCTTGGTTCTCTCTCTCTCTCTCTCTCTCTCACTCTCACACACACACACACACCCCTTGGTTTCTCTCTCTCTCTCTCTCTCTCTCTCTCTCATATTCACACACACACACCACCTCTCCAGGCTCTATCTTCCAGTAAACACTTTTATTGCTTGGCCTGAGATAAATTGTCTCTCACTGTTACAGTATATAGAAGGAGACTCACTGGCTGCTATTTGAGATCAGAATATTGTATCTACCCACTGTAAGGGTACACCGGACAGGAGGGAATCTCTCTAATACTCAGTTACATGAGGAATACTCATATGGAGCAGTGTCAAAGAAAAATTAGCAGTTATCATTTGATTGTAGAAGGCTAAAATAGCTTGAATACACCAAACATCACTATATATATATATGTAGATATAGGAAGCATGATTGTTTGGCCTGTGATAGATATGACATTATCCTGCAATATCCTGAGGAAAACTTATGAAATTAAATTAAACCATATTGAATTAGTTAATACCTTTGCAGCCCATTATATTGAAAATACATGTGATTGTGCACTGTTGTGGGATTGTATGGAACTTCTTTATGGGGGAGAAGGATTAATAGAATCTAGTAGATAATCTGAATTACAAAGGACTATGTTGAACAATACAGCAGATACGATTAATCTTTTACAACAATATGTGTAAAGTGGAATTCATAGGACATACAGGGGAAGAGGGAAGGGCAAACCTTTACCTAGGAACTCAGTCTTGGAAGATTTGCCCTGATGGGGAGGACCTTCTGTCAGCTGATGAGCTGTTACATGAGGATAGTTAAAGAGCCAGTGTGGACAGAGACAAAGAAAGGCCTTTTGAATAAATAACCTGATCTTAAGCTGACTCAGGATCCCTGTTCTGACCCCAGCAAGCAGATAGGACCTCTGGTCCATGGAGAGCTCTGCTCAGGCAGACTGTCTTGTGTTGGAAGTAAAATAGCGAAGGCAAGGCTGTTGCTAACTGTTCAACCTGGAAATATCCTGCTCGGGGAGGGGGGAAGAAAGGGGGGAAGGTACAGGTCTCCACCTCAGAAAGGTGACAGCTAGAAGCCTGAGAGTGGATGCCTTCACTAAACTGCTAAGCGGAAGCAGAGGTGCAGTTGTCCCGAGCTGTGACTGAGCCCTTATTCATATTGGTAAGCATCAAACGCCCTTCCTGTAAGCAAAACTCATGTGAGTGCTCATCAATGTTACCAGTGTCATGGAGATGTAGGTGTGTTTAAATTTGGTGTTGTACAGCCTTCTTACTGTGCTGGTTGGATCTGAATCAGGGGCAGCAGCTCAGTCCCCATTAAGTTTTATTTCAGAATCACCTTTTTAGCTATAGGAAACCCAGGAGTAATTTTACTCATGAAGTAAAGTGGATCATGCTTGCCCTTTCAGATTTTATTTGTAAAATTTCAAGCTCTCCAAACTAGTTAAAAGTAGGCCACCACACAGAAAGGAAAGTAAGTATACTCCTTTGCCTGGATTATACATTCCCTACTAGATATATTAAACTCTACAGAGGAGGAATCAGAAAAAAGCTATTTTCCCCAATTTTCCATACTGCCGGTGGGAATCTAATTCAATTTCCACCCAAATTTAGCAGTAAAACTAAGTAGTAAAGAATGAGGTTGAAGAGGCTTCTGTAAATCACTGGATTCTAAGGTACTAAGGTGCAGTAGGATTACTGAGCACAGGTTAAACTTCTTTTCCAGCCACAAAGCTACTTACAGATTTAAGAAGCTTAAAAAGCTGATCCAACATTAGTCCTTGCTTTGCAAATGAAAGAATAATGTATCTCTATATATAAAGTTATATTTATTATTAGTAAAACAATTTTTGTTTATCTTTAGTAGTGGATGCAGACACTTTTTAGCGAATATTTCACTTTTAAGGGGAGAGATTCCAATACCTTAAGTACACTCAGTCAAGGGGACATGGGGGGAAAAGATCAGTGAAAAAATGAGATATTGTATATAAATATAAAATAGAAGACACACTTTTCCAAGTTTATTTATAGAAATAGCCTGAATTTATTACACATCTTCAAACATATCCGTTTTTTAACAGTTGTCTATAGGATCATGAAGGTCAAGTTCAGAACTGCTGAAGAAGAATGCGACACCATTGGTTTAGTAGAAGTTGCATTCTTTTACACCAGGTCTGAATTTGCCTCTTAAGACATTCCTATAGCTCTGAAAATAGTGAATAGTCCAAAGTGGCTTTTTAACTCAAATGATTTGGAGTAGAGTAATTCACTAGACCTGTCCTTATAGCAGACATCCAGTGTCATTTGCTGATTGCCAATTGTCTTTAATTATTTTGAACCTTTTATCTCAGAATGTCCTCAGACTTACTGGTCCTGCAGTAAGCAGTGGCAGCGTAGATTGTAGAAATGATCTTGTTGTCTTTTATCTCTGTGTTCCCACTCTCTTACCTTGTTCCTCTCCAAAGGCTATCTGTACTTTGGTCAGAAATGACTGGTCACAGTTGCGACTGAATGTTGAGGGCAAGGACTTGAACAGGGACCCTAGTCATTATTAGTACTAATTAGGTGCCTCTGGAGAAAGCCAAAGTGGACGGAGGTATACCTGATTACCAGAACGGATTGGGGTTAGTGACTCAGTGAGCCAATTAGCCCATTAATAGGGACGCTTTATAAAAAGGCCACAGGAAGGTGGCAGGCGGGAGCTGATGTACACTGGCTTTTAAGGCAGCGCTCGTGCACACTGGTTCCCCGGAAGCGGTCTGCTGCCCCGCATGTTACTGTATAACCGCTGAAATTTTCACCAGTTACACAGCCATTTACATGCATTTTAACACCCCTAGTTTAATGCATAATATTATTCAGTAGGTTTGTGAAGTTTCTATGCCTATATGAACCACTGTCTGAAACTGTTTTACTTGGTAGAGAGTTTAAGAGGAAGAACAATTTTCTGGGGTTCTTTGGGTTGTGTGTCTTGTGCATTTGATGTGTTCTATGTATAGCTGGTTTTGCTGTTTCCCTCTCTAGTCAATTTTTAAGAGATGGTTCCTGTGATCTGAAACAAAAATATTCTCACTAGCAGTGTCCTTTTATCCATGTGTGCATCCCTCATCTTGAGTGCTGAATGGAGGCATAAGCAGTAGGGATGTGAATGGTTAACAGTAAGCCTCACCCGCTAAGGTTCCAATTAACCAGTGTGGGGAGGGAGGATGGAACAACTCGCCGCTGCCACAGGCACAGGGCTGCTCCAGCCCTATGGGGCTCACCACAGGTACAGGGTGCTCCAGCCCAGATGAAGCAGCTCCTATCAGCCCAGCCAAAGCAGCCCCTGTCCATGGCAGGGGGGACTGCTCCAGCCCGCCTACCCCCCTTTAATGGGTTAACCGATTAAACATTACATTTAACCGGTTAACCAATTAAACAGCATTTTATAGCCTTAATGAGGAGCAATGCAAATTAACTGCCTTTCCTGTTCTTCTATACCGCTTGTGGTCTGAGACCAAACCTCTTTAGTGACCGCAGCATTTGCTATCTTCTGCGTCTATCTGTAAATATTTGTAAATAACTTTTAGATAAAAACAGAAAGTCCAGTGTAGCTAACACTGATGAAACTACCCCATTGTTTGCAACCTTGTCAGCATTCATATGAATGGCTCTCAGACTCTGGCAGTCATCTTCAGCATGGTGTTGGTTGATTCACCCTTTTCAAAGCAAGTGTAACCAACAGGGTGTTGCATATGGCTGGAGGATCTGGAGAGTTGCCTACACTAGGGCTCCCAGGGCTGCTAATAACCAGTCTTTTTAGTAACATTCCATAATGTAGACAGTAATGTAACCCTTCTGCCGGGTAGGGCCGGCAGCAACCAGGGCCAGGTTCAATATCTAGGGGTCCATCTCACACAGAACCGGCTCGAGCCCCCACCCAGTAGCCCGGGAAATTCACACACCCCTGGGTGCCTCTGAGAGGCAATGCTTCCCCACTCGCAAGCACAGAATCTGAGTGTAGAAAATAAACTTTTAATGAAAGAGAGAGAGAGAAGTGACATGGCATTAACTTGGAAAATACTATGAACAGAGTTCATAACTCCCCCACGAGTAACCATCCCAGCTCAAATGGATTGAGCAATGTCCTTGGCCTCTCAGGATAACTAGTCCAACAAGGTAAGGGTTCCATTCACTTACCCAAACTTTCCCCATGCCCCACTTCAAACACCCCACTTACAGCTCTATCCGGTCAGTGCAGACCCAAACACATCAGCCTGATGACTTCGTTCATAGAGCCTGATGTGATACCACCTGTGTGCTACCCGCTGGTTGTTCCTTCCAGCTGCTCCGCTGGCCATTGCTCCTACTGGCCTCCCGCTCCCGCCAGCCTGCTCTGCTGGATGCTATTCCTACCGGCCACCCGCCGGTTGTTCCCGCCGGCTGCAATGGGACTGGTTCCAGGCCAAACCAGTGACTTCAGCTCTTAGTGATTTCAACTCTTTAGCCATCACCTAGGCTGGCAAAAGATTCCAGCTTCCACTGGAATAATAAAAGGACTCCTGATGGAATCTGCTTTAGGTCTATTCTTAAAACGGGGGAAAGAGGCAGATTGAACCAGGCTTACAGCTCACACCTGGCAGTCATGATGCAGGCTGGCTCAAGCCCCAAACACCCAACTCTGGAAGAGGGAGGCTTGTTCATCTGAGACCTTTTACAATGATGGTGTCTCTCCTGCAAGCACTGGTGTCATATTTTACAGTTCCCACGTTTAGAGGTCGCATGATTTGTGACCCCCGCAACAGCTCAACTTAGTTACAATACATCACATTCCATTCCAACACTAATCCTCCATCAGCCCTGGCTGAATTGGATTTACATAACCACATCTCATATTCCTTCCCCATCCAGTCATGAGCTGTATTTACATATCAACAGTTAACAGTTAAGTATCTTGCAGAGCTAAACAATTTGAGTGAACACACCCACCTCCAGGGCAGCTCTCTCCTTTTAGCTGGCTGATAGCAAGCAGTAGTTTAGCCCCTGCTTACAGTTGGTTCACCCTTTTCAAAGCAAGTGTAACCAACAGGGTGTTGCATATGGCTGGTGGATCTGGAGAGTTGCCTACACTAGGGCTCCCAGGGCTGCTAACAACTAGTCTTTTTAGTAACATTCCATAATGTAAACAGTGTCTCCAAAGCTTCCGCAGAATAGCATGCAGTTTATGTCCTGTCTCCATTACATAAAATAATTGTGTGGAAACTGGGTTAAAGAGTGTCCCTGTCGTGGGTGGAGTTAGAGCAATAGGTCGCTATACAGAATCCTGTTCAAGTTCATGGTTGGCTGACAGAATCCATGTGGTGAAGAACTGGCTGATGCCGACCCATTTTATGCATGTTTCATTTTGCATAGCAAGTTGTTTTTAAGTTGATTTGTTAAACTTTGGCAGTGACATAGAAGGATCCCAAAATGAAGAACATATGGCTTGTCATTAAAAATGTATCAAAGAGCCTCTCTTTCTCCCTGCTTCCTTCCCTCCCTCCCTCCCTCCAACATGAATGATCCCCTCATGTGACCTCCAGTCTGCTGGTTGGCACTTAACATGCAAGTGAATCCGCATGCTGTTAGCAATTACCTCAGTGATATTTACAGCATTTTAATGTCAGTTGTATATGTAAATAGAATTTGTGAGAAACTCAGGATGCCAATGCTTCTTTCTCCCACTAAAGCAGAGCTATTCCTTGAACACACCAGAATGCTTCCTGCACCTTATATAACTGCCAAAAATATCATGTTTGAAATTGCTTTATGACAAAATAATGAGTCTGTCAAAGATGAGTGGTCAGAAAAACAAATTTGTTCTCATACACAATTAGAGTGGAGTTTATAGTGTTAGACAGTGATATCAATCTCCAGCTATTCAAAATTAAATTTGCACATTGAAAAGAAATGTGTTCTTGTATATGCTCTAAACAGGACATTAAGGCAGTAAATATTCTAGTGGGTTGGACTGGAAAGATGAAAATCAGCTGAGCTATAGAAACATCAGGAAGTAAGTTTCCAAATATAGACAAATGTTGTGGAGGGTTGGTGTTCCCTTTCACTGGCTCAGCTCTGACAAGGTGGGTGCCACAATGACCGATAAAGAGAGAGCTTGGAAAACTGCTTTGTCATCAGATATAACAGACAGAACCACTCCCTTTGGGAAGATAGCCAGTGAGGGGCTTTCTGCTTCCCCTTTTTCTTCTAATTGCTGGTGGAGAGGTGAATAGATTATTCAAGGGTTATGAAGATGTGGCAAAACATTAAACCCTGCCATAACCTCTGATTAATATGTATAGTATGAGACTTACATTTGGCCTTATAACATCTGCTTTATTCTTACATGGAGTGCAGTGGGCTTTTCCAGTGTACTAACGAGGCTATTGGGTATATCCTTTTCTATTTCCAGTATCTTCTTGATGTTCTGATAGCCCCTCTGTTTGTTCACCTGCGCGCACACACACACATGTGCACACACACAAGAAACATGTTGTTACATGCGGTGCCAGAGGTGGCTGGATTTCTCTGTCTAAAAAAAATTCTGTTTATAGAAACATTTGTGAAACACTTCTGATTTCTTTGGACTAAAAGAAATCTCCATATGTGAAATGTTAATATGATCATCTAACACTTGCTTTGTAAACAGGGTGGGAAAAGCCTGCAGTTTCTCATATGTGTCTTCACATATTCTGTCACCTGTATCTATACAAATAATTGTGAAGAAATTAGCTCAGAGAAACACTTTCACTCTCCCTTCTCTCCTTCCTGCTTTTTTCTTTTCTATTGCTCTTCTGTGAATTCCCTGCAGTTTATTAATACATGCATTATGAAATGCCCAGAACTAACCGTAGGATTCCAAGTGCAGTCTCACTACAGCAATATAGAAAGAGAATTTACCAACCTGCTCCAGAATGTGATGTTTCTCTGTATATAGCACACAACTTCACTGGCTTTTATTTGCAGGCACAGTATACTGAAAGCTAATGTCTAATGTTTGGTCCGTTGTTATATTTTGGTCTCATTTAGTATTATTGTCATCTAGGTTTCACCATCTCACCAAGTCAGGGCCTGTCTCCATATTGGTTGTTAATCAGGAGTAACTCCACTGAAATTAATGGAGTGACACTGGAATAAAACTGATGTAAGGAGAGAAGAGAATCAGGTCTTATGTTTTCCCGATTATCTGACTCGGTTTCTGCCCATGTTTCTATTCTTTGGGCCAAGTTTTATGATTTCATTGATATTCTTCTACTCCCAGATTAATTTCCTCTTTGGATTTCATTAGCACACAGTTTAGTTCCGTTTCTTGATTGTTAACTGTGGTCTTCCAGAAGATCAGACCCACCGCTGACATTACCCCTGCAACAGTATTTAATTAAAGATGTTTCTCCAGAGCAACACATTGCCATTAGTCTTTGGGTTTGTCTTCATGGCATGGACTACAAGGGTGTGACCTGCAAGCCATAGAGAAGCATTTTGTTGTATTGGCACATGTAGATCCTATTAGCATGATCTCAAAGATACCTAATTTGTAATGATGTAGTACAGTTTCAAACAGGACTACATTAATGCAAACAACATACCTTCTAGTTCTTGCTAGCGTGGTTTACAAAGGGGAGTTAGAGCCCAAAAGTTTAACAGAGTCACAGTTCATTCTCCTATAATTCGCAATGTGGGATTGGGTAGAAAAGTCTTTTATCTTTTGTTTCTGGTACAGTTTTTAGATAGTTTTCCAAACACGTGAAAGTGTATTTTCTGTATTTTCTACAGTCCAAATATGCTATGCTTGCTGTATACACGTCAAATTTATGGTCTAATTTTGTCAGGAAAAGCAGTCATTTTTTTCTGACAAGATTTATCCTTTATAAACATATTGCTGCTTATTGCAGTCTTGATTCCTTTATCCTCTGGATGAGGTAATCTTTTTCATGTTGTAGTTGTTCCTGTATTTCACTTGGGCTATCCTCTGAATATTTACTCATCTGAGGTTTTCTTCAGCCTCTCTCCATTTCCTGTGAGTCTTAACTATTTCTGACTATTCATGTTTTTGCATCCCCCTTTTATAATACCCGTTGTTGTTTTTTAACATGTGATCTATAAGTAATCCTTCAGTAAGTCACTTCTTGTTCCTTACAGTCTTCTTCAAGGGAACTGTCTGAATAACTGTGGTTTTCAAGGATTCCTCAGTATTGCCTACGCTTTATGCTTAATTATCAATGTTAGCTGAATCGCAGGTCTTTGTCTGTCTCCACTCTGCCCCCATATATTCACTCAGCCCCCTCAGAATTCTTGAGTCAGTTTTCGTTTTCAGTCATTCAACATTCACATTTATTGCTGCTTCTGTAATGCAATTAGAATCACTCCTCCTAGAATTTAACACTCTCTCTTATTTTCTACTCTTCTCTTTTCCTGTAATCATTTTGTGCGTGTCTGAGATTTTCTTTCATATATAGGTACTGTATTATTATATTGTTACTTTGTAGGTGAGTCTGTTACTTGGGTTTCAGACATATGCATTGACCAGATTCTTAGCTCGTGTAAATCTGCATATTTCCATTGACAATTTACAGCAGTTTTGGTTCTGGCACATATATGTATTATGGCAGAGATTGTAATGCCACATATGGTTGAGATTTCCCAGAGGGGCTGATAAGAGCTGGAGGCTTGTCAGAAAAGAAGGTGATGGGCCAGAGTTGTAATATGTGCAGTGAATGAGGTAGGGAATTTCAGGAAGAGAAAAGATGGTCTTATGGTTAGGAAAGTTGAATGCTGTACTGGAGAACTGGATTCTATCCTTGCTACCGTCAGAGTGGCTGTGTGCTGGTCACTTAAATTAAAATGTTCAGAGTTGCCCAGACTTGTGAGTTCCTTCTTGCATGGTACCCAGTGTGAGATACCTAAGAACAGATTTGTAGAAGTGCTGATCAATCACCACTGTAACATAAGTCAGTTGGATTTGTGCCATAAACATGTAAGTGCCAATAAAAATGCCAAATATTCTGAAAAATCAGTTCACAGGTAGGCTCAGATTGGGCACCCAACAATTCATGACTGCTTTTGACAACTTTGGCCTTAATATTTCTGTGCTTCAGTTCCCCATCTGTAAAATGGGAATACTAATACTATTTCATCTCAGAGAAGTGTCATGAAGGTGAATTAATTAGTGTCTGCGAAGGACTAAGATACTGTGGAAAAAGCACAATAGAACTGTCCACGGGAAAATGAATAATTTTCTATTCAGTAGAGTTGTTGAGTAGTGTGCATTAAATAAGGCCTGTGACCATATATTGAATGATGCAGATAAATATTTAATTCATTGAACGAGGCAAGAACTTTGTGGATTTGTGGATTATGTAATTAAAGACTGTCATAATGCATATACACAAAGGGGTATACAGACAACCTTAACTCATGCATCTGATAAAGTTGTTTTTTGCCCACAAAAGCTTATGCCCAAATAAATCTGTTAGTTTTTAAGGTGCCACGGGACTCCTTTTTGTTTTAACCTTAACTCTGGTATTTCCTCTCTCTTTAATGCTTGACTTTGTAACCTAACCATTCTTTTAACAGCAACTTTGACTGTAGTTCATATATAGAGCATACTATCAAAAAAAGGTGATAATGTTGTATGAAAAAGGATCCCTTTAGCAAATTAGCACTGCAAGTAATTCACTGCATGTAGTATGTATATGCAGGAAACAGCCTATAATTTAATACTGTTTGCTTAGAAGAGTCTCTCTCTCTCTCTCTCTCGCCCTTTTTCGGTCATGTTTTTTAAAAAGATTTTTTTTTTTTTTTGCAAATTTTAATTAAAAAGGTGTTGATTATATTTCCAGCTAGTGTGAGCGTTGTTTAAATAACAAGCAGTTCACTCTGTCTCCTTTCTAAGAGTGAGTAGAATACATACAACATCTTCTATATTACAAATTCTGGTGGTTTTTCTCGAGCTGCCACTTAAGGCAACTGCAAGTTTGTTTTACCCCGGGGATGTGTATATGTGTGTGTGTGGCCACTTGCTTCAGGTTAAATTCCTCTTAAATAAAGCCAGCTTGGCAGCTGTTAATTTGCACTTGCTAAAAATCTTGGCCGTTCCATGTGCTGCTTTGCTCTAATTACTGGGCACTGTATGGAACAGGTAACAAATGCCCACATGAGAGCCTTTTAAATTATTGGATTTATAATCATTAGGAAAACAAAGAACCAGAGTTGCTAAATATTAGCTCCCCTCTCCAGAGCCAATAATAAGGAAATTTTACCTATTCTGACATCAACTGGAAATAAATAATAACTTCGTTTCTCTGAAACTAGCTTTTTCTATTCCTGAAACTATCCTAACTATTTTAAAAACAGAGTAGGTTCAAATTCTGATTCATTTAATGGTTTTAATAATTTTTTCTCCCAAAAAATGGAAATAAACTACTTCTACCAAATTATTTTTTCTGCCCTTCAGCTGCTATAATTCTGTAATATTAAGGTGTCAAATTTATAGTCTTTTGGATTAATTGGGCAGTACATATGCTTATCGGGTAGTCGAGTAGTGATTCGATAAGTTGCTCCCCCCTCCACTCCCACTGCCTCTATCAGAGAGAGGCAGCAAGGGGGGAAACGGGAGCCGGCTTAAAAGCCGGTTCCCCACGGCACCAGCTCTACGGGGCCGGGGCCAGCAAGGGAGACAGAGGTGCAGCGGGGAAACAGCGCGAGCAGGGATTGAAGCAGTCCATGCTTGTGTTAGTCCCGCAGCACCATCTCCGCGGGAAGGGGAGGGGGAAGAGGAAGACAAGGGAGGCAGAGGCGCAGCAGGGAAATGGCTGAAGCAGTCCCTGCTCGTGCCTGTCACAACTGCTGCACCTCTGCCCTTGAAATGTACAAAAGCTGCCCGTGGGGTCCCCGCTGCGCCTCTCCCTTTGAAATGTACAAGAGCCATGGGTGGGCAGGAACTGCTTTGATCCCCCGTTGGGTGGGTTCCCTGCTGCACCTCTTCCTTTGAAATGTACAGGAGCCATGGGTGGCTCCTGTACATTTCAAAGGCAGAGGCGTAGCGGGATAGCGAGTGCCCCCCTTATCGACTAATTGAGTAGTTGATGGAAATTCCATCCACTACTCGATTAGTTGATTAATCGAAATTTAACATCCCTACTTAGAACAATACAAAGTAATACCTGCCTCTTAAACGAATAAGTTGGCTTATGCAGTTGTACATTCAAGTATATGATGTGGGCAATATTTTTTCATAGCCATTGGTCCTACTATATATCATTTTATTCACAGCCAAAAAAAAACAGGTCCTTAGTAAAACTATTCCAATTGTAGGTAATGCAGTACTTTCTGTTTTCTTTGAGTCATTGGGCTTATTTTCTACAGACTTTTTCTTTACTAGTTTATCAGCCACTGAATCTGTGTTTCAGAGGCTAATCAAGGAACTCCATATTAGCTATCTGAGAACATTTTTTCTGTCATCTCTGTTTTGAGCTTTATAACACCATTTTACTGGTTGTATGGATAATAAAATATGTCTAAAATGTATGTGCATTTATAACCATTCCTTATTAATAAAAATGGGTATTGTAGAGAACATTTAATGGAAAACCTGTGCCTGGGACATGACTCTGATCTCACTTTGGGACAAATCCTGCAACGATTGCAGCACATGACTTATTTTATCCCTATGAATAGTCCCGCTGCACTCTTTACAGGATGACAGACCAATAAAAATTAGAAGTAACTCCATTGATTTCAGTGGAACTACTTCAGTGTAAAAATGGTGTAAATGAGAGGGATCAGCCCCTTGGAGTTCAGATGAAGTTGTTATTGTCAAAAGTTTCTAAACAGCAGGATACCATATGGTAACCGATTTGAGCTCAAAAGGTTTCTTTGGAGACATGTTAAAACAGTAACACCATAAAGCTAAAGAAAAATATATTGGCTGCCATAAAGAGTATTTTACTAGGATCTCATTAGTCTGAAATCAAATGTCAACTTGACATAACATCGTACCTTTTCTCTGATAGGTGCAAGTGTAACCTTCATGCTACTGGCTGTAAAGAAGAAAACAAAAAATTGTTTTGTGAATGTGAGCACAATACTACAGGCCCAGACTGCGGGAAGTGCAAGAAGAATTATCAGGGTCGACCTTGGAGTCCTGGCTCATATCTGCCTATTCCTAAGGGCACAGCAAATATCTGTGAGTAGTTTTGTGCAAAAAGGCTCCGTGCTTCATTGTAATTATAATTCTGGTCTCTATATTGATTGTGAGGGGAAAAATAATGTTAGCCAAAGTTTGTCAGCTATTTGTGACCCAAATCTGAAACAAATCCACATCTAGAATTTGATGAAAAGATAAAAAACATTTATCTGCAAGTATGGGTTAAACTCTGCCCTCATGTACATGTAAATAACTTAGCATACGAATTGTATGTTTGCATTCCAGGGTAGCACATTCTCCCCTATACCCTATAATAAAATTAAGTAATAAATGTCAAGGACAACTGATGACCTTGCCCACCGATGCCCTGCTCTTGCACTGCTCCTTGCCCCTGAAATCCTGCCCTCTGCTCACTTTTCTCCTCAGACCCTTCCCTCTACTCGCTCTTCTCTACCCCTCTCCCTTCACTCTTCCTTATGCCCAGTAAAAAGTGGAAGGGCATGGCCCCTAGGGATGTAAAAGGTTACTCAATAAGTGTTAGCCTTACCAGCATGCTTAAACAGTAAGCAGTTAACTGGAGGGCTGGACGGGCGAAGTAGCCCTCCCTCCCACTGTGGTTAGGCCAGCCGTTCCCCTGCTTGCAGTGGCAGAACCCCAGCCAGCCAGAACAATCCCTCATCCACAACACAGCAGATCCCAGTTGCCCATGGCGCAGTGGGACCCCAGCCAGATGGAACAGTCCCCCTCCCCATCCCCACCTGCAGCAGGCTGGCCAGAGTCCAGCCACACGATTGACCACTTAAACGATTACAATTATATTGTTTAACCAGTTAACTTTTTTAATGGATATTTACATCCCTAAGAGCCACCCACTTTTAAAAGTGTGGAGTCCATGGGCTCCTGGTTCCCCCTGTTCTGGTGCCCCTGCTAAAGGTTGTTCCCTATACCACCGTGCTGATATTTGTTGCATGTTCTCTGCTCTGTTTCTATGTGTGTAATTTCCATTAAAGATCATGTGAAGGGTAGGAGATCCACAGTGTAAATTGGAGAGAGGCTTTTCTACTATTTCTACCAAAATAGTAGAAAATAATTGAGATGACTGGGTTGGAGATTTTGGGTTATTGTTTTGTAAATGGGAAAGATGTTTTAATAAAGAAATCTCTTCAAGAAGTTTGATGCAGATGGGGTTACAGATACAAACCATAGTATGGTGTAATGTGAAGGTCACAACTTGAAAACCCTTACTCCCCAAACTACCCAGCAGAACTGTATCAGTGCAGATTTCAGCCAGGAACCAGTGTGGCCAGTATTACAAATTTGCAAGGTATGAGGGCAAGAATGCTTTACATGCTGGGCCTCCCCAGGGGATTCTGGCTGGAAGCCAAAGCTGCAAACTGTCCTTCTCATTCAGAGACAAGATAAGGTAAAGGATACCCTTTTGTGATTGTGTTCTTGGCCCATGGCAGCTAATATGGGTTATTAGGGATCTCACATTGGATTCACTTCCTCCACTCAGTGCTGGGGGGGGGGGGGGCAACTGGGTGTTCTTATTGCCCACAGACCCCTCAAAAATGCTAGTGAGGTCAGCGTTTTTTTTTAAAGGTTAAACTTCAGACCAAGTGTTGATGATGATGTCTTTGTGAACTTTGTGGGTGTAATAATAGATTTTAAGCATTATGAAGAAAAATTTTGGATGTTGAACTGTATTTTCTGCTTGTGATCCAGATTCATTTATACCCATGCTACTTTTGATTTCTGTGGGGTTACCAGGATATAGGTGAAGGCAGTGCTTTTTTTTTGTTTAAAAAAAAAAGGGGGGGGCCTGTACTCCAGGGGAAAAGTTGTTGAGGTCTGACTGGAGGTGCTGGTACTGCGTTTGGAGGTGCCGGTACTGAGTACCGGGCAGTACCATCACAAAAAAAAGCACTGGGTGAAGGAAAGGCAGAATGTGACCAGTTGTATCTGTATCTCTTTAGCTAACTCATAGCTCAACACTGACATAATTGCCAGTGTGAGATGCTTATCCACTATTAGAATACAACTTCGTAGGCCATTTACTCTCTGTGTTTGTTTGCTTGATGTTACTGAGAGCCACATGAACAAATTGTAGACAAGGTAAGAACATTGAGAAAGGGAGCATGAAAACAAAAATACAGGCATCTAGTCTCTATTCTTGCATGCTTGAAATATATAACTAGGATTCCTCTGATCCTAGTTAAGCGCCTAAATCTCTGGTAGGAAAAGAAATAAACGGACACTAAATCATCAAAGCTTTTGGACAGCACATACTACAGGTTGAACTTCTCTAATCCAGAACTCCCTCGTCCAGAAACATCCGTCGTTCGGAATGATTTTAGTTAGTCGGATGTCCACTTTTCATGGGTGTGGTGAAGTTTCCCATGGTCGCATAAAGTTTTATAGCCACCAGTCCTAGCTATTAGTGTTCTGTGCTGTTATTTAGCTCTAATTTACCCCTAAATATCCTCTAACAGCCCCATACGCAGTATAGGTAATGCTCCTAGACAATATTGACCTCCCATGGTCCAGAAAATTCTCCATTTGGAATCAGTCAGGTCCCGAGGGTTCCGGACTAAAGCGGATCAACCTTTAACTGCTTTAGAAAAAAACACTGGTGTTTTGTCCTCATTAACAGCAAAAAGCTGGTTTTAGAATACAACCGTTCACAGAAAATTATTTAGAAGAAACGGGGTTATGTACTGCAAATGAATGAAGTGTGCAATGGTTCGGATTTTATCTGACACTTCAAACAGCAGCTCAGAGGAATCAAAACTCATAAATGAGTATCACAGGAAGTTGGTCCTTATCAAGTTAAATGTGAGAGTAATAGACTGATAACAAGCCATGAAGTGTGTGGGGGCATGAAAGTGTGTTAGAATTCTCACCAAGAAAATTAATCTTTAAAAAGAAGAGGGTGGGTACTTTGTAAAAGTAAAGTGACAGTCTAACTATATCCAGCAAAAATTTTGAGAGCCACAGTTTTTGCTCACAGACTCTTTACAGGGTTCATTTGATATCCCAGCTCCAAGCAAAACTTTCTGTGCTTAAGTCTAGGGATAAAGTACGTCAGTGTATGAAATCAGTGTTCCCTCTACCTCCTTATTTGCTGTCTGTTTATGCAAGCATATGTAAATTGAGCATGTTCCAGCAAAACAAAGGTCTTGGCACTTGATATAGATCACTAACTAGTGCTGGTTGGTGAAATTTTGATGTTACATCAAAAAATTTCTTGAAATTGGGTCAATTTCACCAGAATTTTGTTTGGAAATACAGGTCCAAAATTCTAACAAGAAAATTCCAACAATGTAACAAAATTTCTCAGTTGACATTTTCAGAACAAAATCTTTGCATTTTTTGTTTTGAATTTTTTATTTTGAATAATAAAAAAATTTAAAAGTTAAAATTGAAATGAAATGTTTCAAAGGTCTGGAAAAATGGAAATTTCCTTTGAAGAGAATTTAATTTTTTTAAATCTTTGCTCCAATTTAAAATGAATCCAAAGTTGAAAATTTCTGAATCACTGAGGGTACATCTACACTGCAGGCTAAAGTCGAGTTAAGATATGCAACTTCAGCTATGTTAATTGCGTAGCTGAAGTCGAAGTAGCTTAACTCGGCTTTTGGTCCTGTCTACACAGCAGGAAGTCGAAGGAAGAACACTCTTCCTTCGACTTCCCTTACTCCTCGTGAATGAGGGGTCAGAGTAAGAAGCCTGCTATTTTGAAATAACAGGCTTGCTGTGTAGACACGCACTCTGTTATTTTGAAATGAGTTATTTCGAAAGAAGGTGCAGTGTAGACATAGCCTCAAGGAACAAAACTTCTGTCCTTCACTTAGATCTGCTGCTGAAACCATTACAGCCAATTGGATTTTAACAGGCATTTTCTAGTTTTTGTTCATGAAACTTAATAGATCAATCTACACTAGCCATAGTTGGAACTGCAGTAAAATCCTGTTTTCTGTGTTCTTATCAATTGGATTTTTTCCCCTACTGTGTAAAATATTTCCCTTCTCTGCTTTTGTTCCTCATGAACTGGCATTAAATAGTCCATCATTTATTGGAATGACAGAGAACTCTGTATGTGACTGCTACATTTCTGCATTTTGAGTTCCATCCTGTTGACTCTTTTGTGATGAAACGTGTCTCCTGATGCTGTCACAGGCAATGGGCAGTATTGTTATGTAACATGCTTTGACATCCCAAGCAATTTTCCTGGATTTCCCACATGCCTGCTATAGAATAGCTTTTCTGTTGAGCAGCCCCAAATATCTGACACCATTGGTCTTTTCTTTCTTCTCTTGTTTATATTTTCTTTCACATGCCAGCATTACCTACTTTGCTCAGTTGAATAGTGTTGTCTAAGACTATTTCGGGCTCCCATCCATCACATTTTTTCCCATCAGCTAATAATCTGAACCGGTCAGGACACTTCAGAATTACACATTTCCTAGCTTCTGCCAATCCTTCTCCCTGGTCATAGTGTGACATGAAATGATGGATTGATTAGGACAACGTGGACCTAGGTTCTTTCCCTAGCAACAGCCAGCAATAAGCAGCTTGCTAAATTACATCTGCATTGGGACTCTCCTCTGACAATAGTACCTGGATCGCAGGCTCAGCAATATTGCCTTAATCCTACTCTGCAAATAAAAAGAGTTATGAGGCAATGTGGCACAGCTGTCACAGAGAGGGGTTTTGGCAGAAGATATGACACTTGAGCTTGGATGAGAAATCAGCATAATATCTCATCTGTTTGGCGCCCATTCCTATTAAAATGTGATGATATACTGCCATTTTAAAGGAGCTATATGAGTGAAGGGGCCAAGAGTTTGTGTATTAGCAGGATTCCTAGTCATGTCCCTAAATAGCTTCCCTTCTTGCTCATGCATGCCCACAATTAGGGTGTGATCCCATTCCTATTCCTTGTCAAAGCTAAATCAGCATCACTGAATTAACAATCTCACAGCTGTGGTGGAGACAATATCTGGAGTTAGTATGGCTCAAGTGACTGGAAATAGCTTTCTTAAAGAAGCATTTAGGCAGGATACACTGAAACACAGGCGAGGAACACTCCTGCTTGAAGGGCAGTGTTGGTACCATGGTGATTATGATAGATCCATGGTAGGTAGGAAAGATGAGGAGATATGTGGGGTAAAATGTTACATAATAGTAGTGCTTCCTGTTGTTTTCACTGTGTATAACTTACTGAAAGTGGCTAACTCATGAGGGCTTAGAATAGGTAGTAAGGCACAGAAAGAGAGCAGAGGGAAGCTGTGTGACCTGATTTTGGGAAAAGGAAATAAATTGTAGTGTATTTTAGCTGGGGCATTCGGGAAGAGAGACGTGTCAGAAAAATCTGCAGTTCATGAACTGCCTTCCCTCATAGTAGAAATCAACTTTAGTGGTTAATAAAAGGTTCTAGATGCACACTGAAAAACAATAAACAATAAGTAACGTTTTTTATATTTTTAAAAAGTGTGACTTGCAAAATTATTCTAATGCACTGTACCCTCTCCAGTAACCCTTTGCAGTTGTTTTTGATGGTTTTAGTGACACCTACTGGTGGAAGACAGAATACTTCAGTTTCCCTGGTTGACATGAAATAAAAACGGCAGCAACAAAAACTTTGCTAGTCATTAAACTCTAGCATAAGAAAGCAAGGTGACTGTTGCGCAAATAAAGAGACCTAGAATGGGTTGTAATTTCCTTGTGGCTTAACACATTGTGCATTCTTGGAAATAAAGTATGCCTCTGCACACCCAAAATTTCCATTAACCTCTGTAGAAGCTTTGTACATACAGGAACTGTAAGACTGAGCTAGAGACACTGAAAAGGGTGTTTTAAAGCATATTACCAAATGAAAACATTGATCAAATATTTTCTAATGCCCATTCAAATGAAAGAGCCACATTTGTAGCAATTCTGCTTGGAAGAAAATGGCTGCAGAATAAGTGGCAGGCCTCATATACACCATGCTCTCGCAGTGAATTAAAAAGTCGTGAATGCAGTGCTTACAGTAGTAGGAGTTCTGGGGCTGTTACAGGAAAATGCATAGGACTGGTTTCCTGAAAATCTTGTGCTTTGCTGTGTGTAGTCCTCTGGGTCAATAGAAGTTTGAAAACACATGAAAAGTGAGAATACATGATCATAACAAGTCAGCCCTCTTAGAGGGTTAGTCTCTTACAGCATCTCAGGATTTTCAATCACTGGGAAATGTGGAGTTTCTAAAATTGATGCTGAAGTTATGATGCTGTAATCATACCTCAGCAGGGGATTTGCAAAAGGAAAAAGACTCACTGCCAGGTCGTGCTGCAGTACAGATACTCTAGCAAAGCATCAGAGCCCTCAATTGATTCCTTGGTACAAGATCCAAATTTAGTTCACCTCCAGGTGTTAATACATGCAGTGTGCAATGCTCCAATAAAAGGGAAAGCATCATTTTCAAGAAAGATTGTAAAATAGTTAATAATCAGCAGTTAATATCAATCCATCCTAGAAGTCAATTGTTTATTGGCTTATATATCTTTTATACCAAAGAATTTTCTCTGTGAGCGTCTGATTTTACTGAAATATATCAAGTTTTTCTCTGCTGCCTAGCGAAGAAGGCAATAGAGAGATTCAAATTACATGCCTTTAAAAGGAAAATACCAGATCTTTTTCTATCAAATAGTGTGAGTATATGTATATATATTTACAATAGGTTTGCTTGTAACACATACACAGTTGAAAAATCTGAAATATTAAATATTACTAGAGAGCTATCCATGGAAGGATTTGTCATTTCTGTGGCAAGATATGGTTCTGAGCTTTATATATGGAAGTTGCTATTTCCCTGTGATCAGACTATCTGACAAAGGGAATCTCTTTCCCATTGATTTCAGAGGGGAAAGCATTCAGATATTGTATTAAGCTTCAATGTGTTTTAGGGGTATGTAGGAAAATGCCATTTTGTTATAAATTAACTTGGTTTTGTTTACTTTTTATATTCAGATGAGGAGTGGGAATGCTATTTCAAGATAAATAATAGGTCTGTTTCTCCATCACCTCTACAGCCTATTTGCACCATTCCCCTGGTGCAAAGAGTCCAGAATCCCAGTGAATCAGACTAATTGAAAATCCTCCTTATGGCACAGCTCTAGGCCAGATGCTCCCCAAATGCCCTGCCATGGACGCTAGTTGTCTCTACACTCCAGAGTCCAACTATTCCTGGATGCCAGAATGGTCCATCAATGCCACAGTCAGGTACACAGTAGGGCAGCCAAATTCCTACATGATCCCAGGATCAGCAAGAAAGATACCTTAAACTTTTGCTCAGCACAGTAAGGAAAATTAAGCCTAATATTTACCTCCAGAACTTCTGAGAATTTATGTTATTATAAAGCAGCAGTTCTCAAACTTAACTGCACCATGACCCCCTTCTAAAAACAAAATTTACTACAGGACCAGAGTGCCCTGTGTTACTACTATAGAACAGTTAATATTTTAACTAAAAAATGCATTAGAAGGCCATATTTGCCAAAATAGCCACTATCTATTTAAATTCACAATACAATCGCAAGATAATTTTTTCATATCCGGCAGTAAAAAATAAATATCTACCTAATGGGGGGGGGAGTCATCTTCAACAGTGGGATGAGCCCCGTATTTGTCTGTCAGTAGGGTCAGTGCTGAAAAGCTGGCTTCGCACAGGTAGGTGGATGAAAATGGCCTAAGTGCTTTTAATGCTGCAGATCACAGCTTTGGATAGTCTCTCCCACAGAAATCTTGAAATTAGCATGAGTTTATTCACAAAATCTCAGTATCAATGTCTCATCATAGGAAAGGGCCATTAACGTTTCTTTCACTGTAAGTGACATAGCAGCGCTTTCAGTCACTTCTACATTGAAGGCATTTCTAATCCATGCCTCTGTTTTCTGATCCTTTTCAGGGAAGTACACCTCCGAAACTCCAGTTTAAGGCTTTCCAGGTGGCTGATGATAATAGGTTTGCAAGTCACACTTTTGCAAGGAATTTTCGTCCAAAAAAGTCATTCAGTGTATTTAAAAAAAAAAAGTCAAAACTGCCAGTGTCATTGTCCACATAAGCATACTATAAGCAGGCCTGCTGACGCAATTCTGGGCCCCGGGACAGAACAGTCAGTGGGCCTCCAGCATGCACAAAGCCACACCTGCATGGATGCAGTCTGCCTGACATTTGGAGGCTACTGCGTTTGCACTGGTTGGTGCCCAGTGAGCTGCCAGCTGCGTTGCTGTGACTGCAGCTGGCTGTGCACACTCTTCTGATATGGCCAGGGCTTCCCCATGCCTGCCTACCTGTGGGGTCACAGCTCTCTATACACACAACCCCAGAGATTTTTCCCCGAGACCACATTCCTATCCTGCTCCTTCTCAGAGCCTCCCACTCCAATTACTCCATTCCCCTTCCCTCTGTCACACCCTCACTTTCACCAGGCTAAGGCAAGGGTTTGGTGTCCGTGGGCAGTTACCCCCATTAGTGGGCCTCACCATAAGAAAAGTTTCTTGATCCAGTTTTTTATTTTTGTCAGTGAGAGAAGTGAGGTATTTAACTCATTTAGGCATTCAAAGACATCTGCCAGGTACGCTAGCAAAGCAAGCCACTTGGCATTTGCAATCTTTACGTCCAGCACGGAGTCTTCAACTGAAAGAAAAATTCTCACTTCCTTTCAGAGGACAAACAAACTTCGGTGTGATAAAATAACTGATGATGCTCAGCTCCCATCTCACCCCACAAAACTCTGAAGAGATATACACTTGTTGAGCTGCTCTTGATACAATTGACTGTGTGAAATTTCATGATGAAGCTGGTTTTAGACAATTGGCACATTATTTTTAGGCTACTAGCGCTTGCCTGCGTATAAAATAGTGAATCCAAATTGCTTGCGCCTGCACTTGAATGACTGGCCTGCTGTTTTTCTGAGTTATTGCACAAACACTATCGCTGCAAATTCCTATATCATGCTACCAGTCCAAGCCAAATTCAGAAAAAAAGCATCCAAAAGTGTAAAGAGCTGTTCCCCTTTAGCGTGCTAGAGTAATAGTCAGTAGAACAGATATTCCTCTTGTTTGGGAAGTTTTTCATCATTCTCAAATTTTATGAATGTTGGCATTTGAACAGCTCCTGCAACATCTGCTGTTTTCTCAAGCTGAATGAGGAAAACAAAGGACTTAGGATTTTGGTGATCACTTGTTCAGTCACAACATCATTTGCCATACTTCACATTTACCTGACAATACTGTCATGAGACAGAGAAATTGAATCATGCTGAGTTGCTAGACCTTGTCCCAGTATAAGTTTCTCCAGTAGTGCGTGGTTTCCCAGTTTTACCTATCCAGTATGACACAGCCAAAGAGACCTGAAGGGCTTTCTCATTTGTTGTAGCTACCATTCTCTGTATTCTTTTCTGGCCCTATAGTTCTCGCCACTGTTGCTGGAATGGAGGGAACCCGAGTGGTTTTTTAGTAGAACTGCACCTTGTCTACAAGGCTACATCTACACTGCACTGTAGTTCGAAATGAGATATGCAATTTGAGCTATGCAAATTGTAAATGTCAAAATAACCTGCTATTCCAAAACGTTCCTTACTCCTCGTGGCATGAGGTTTGCAGGGTCGTCGGAATAGCAAGGCCAAAATAACGGGCTTGCTGTTAAGATGCGGGGTAGATATTTTGGGATACTCCAGTTGCAGTGTAGATGTAGCGCTAGACCCTGCTGATGAGTGGTGGCAGAGTGAGGGCAACAGCTTCAGCAGATGTTACTCAGCGTGCTTAATCCACGTGAACATGCTCAGTACAATCCACCGGCACGTTGGGTATAGGAGGCCCATGACCTCATGTGCTCTCTCATCTCTGGCAAAAGCCACATTTCAGAGTATTTTAAGCCCTCCTTTGCCAGAACTTCACCAAATGCCGCACACTGTGGCCATGGATTCCCCTCCAAAAAAGCATCCAAAAGTGTAAAGAGCTGTTCCCCTTTAGCATGCTATAGTAATAGTCAGTAGAACAGATATTCCTCTTGTTTGGGAAGTTTTTCATCATTAATCCCTATTTCAGATTGTATGTGCAGTTCCTTGGTTTATTACTTCTGCTTGGCTCCTGGTCGTGAGCTCTTCTTTTGCTGCAAGTGCCAAATGGTCCTTTGCTAAAATTATTTCTACAGTAACCTCTCAAACTGGCTGTAACCATAATATATGCTGATGGCTTGCTTGGTAGCAAAACAGGTGCTGAGTAGAGGAAGTGATGCTCAGAACTGAGGTTGAGGTTTGGAAGCAGGGCAGCTGCCTGTTGGCCCCATGCCACAGGGTTCACAAAGCTAAGTTGCTCAGGCTTAAAGCCCTACTATTGTGGGGCTTGGGCTGTGGCTGTCAGCCCTGTGCACAGCAGGGTTCCCCACTATCAGGGTGGGGCTGACAGCCCGAGCCCTGCCATGTGCATGGTTGAAATTTGCTGCATGAAACTCATGGAGCAGAGGCCTCCACCTTTCCCAGGTGGCTTCGGCCTGAGCTCCATGATCACAGGACTTTGTCTGGGGCTTTCTGCCTTGGCTCCCAGCTAATCTAACACTGGCTCTGGCAACCCTATTAAAATGGGGTAGTGACCCACTTTGGGCTCGCAACCTACCCTTTGAGAGCCACTATAAAGTGTTTTCCTGTTACGTGCAGTTTATTTTTCTGTATCCTGGCAGGGCTAAAGATATTTTAGGAGACAAAGAAGAGTCATTGCCATTCAGAGCTTCTCTTTCCTTATTGAGAAATCTGTATAGAAATAGCAAAAGAAGCTTTTCAAATAGGGAATGTGGAAAGAAGCTAACAAGATTATTGCAAAGTCCTTCAGGCAAGCAGTTACCTTGTTTTCATTACTCCTCCTTACTTAGGAAATGTTCATCAAATTTTTCATTGAGACTTTTCAGATACAGTAAAGGAAGAAAAGTACAAATTAATAAGAAAACCTCTTCCTACCCTGCAATTTGCCCTAGAGAACAAGAAATGGTGTGGGTATGAGAAGCTGGGGGGGGGGGTTGTGTGTATATGTTTGGGCATGTACACGTAAAAGGGAATAACAAATACCATTTCACAAGAGCAGTATGAAAACACTACCTGACTTTTTGTCTGTTAGCTGTACAAGTTCCATCTGTGTATAAAGAAAATAAAGCATCTGTTTTTTTAAAACATGACTAAACTGCCGAACTTAAATGTAAATATATGTTCATAAAGCTAATTTAAAAACTGTGTTCAAAGTAGAGTTCCTTTTCTATTTAAAACAATGGGAAAGAGATTCTATCATTGTTAAATCTGTTTCGATAACAACAGTGGAATGATTTCTCTAAATAAAATTGTGATTTTCTCTGTTTAAAAATACTATTGTTGTAGTCTGTGATACTAATTACATAATTCTAAAACATTGCTGAAAGTTTTCCTTTAAACATCAGCAGGAGTAAAATACATTGTTTTATAAAGAGTGGTTGCATATAGAGTCCAGTCCTGAAAATTGCTGAGAGACTTCTGTAAGGTGATAGGATTCTGTAAGGTGATAGGCACATAGGGTTTCCCAACAGAATATAAGATTTTTAGGATACAATTCTCACAAATGCCCTATAAGCACTATCTGCAATTGAGGTGTGGAGTCACAAAGGAGATATTTATGACTCCCAGACCCTGGAGCCGTGCTACATGGCCCACCCATAACAATAATTTAGAAGTGCCTATATAATATGCCTTCCTTTTCCTCCCAGCCATGCTCCTGAACCAGACTGAATTGGGAAATGTATTTGGTTGTGTAGGTGCTGTCACCCTGGCTGAATCCCCAGCACCCTTGAGAAGCCCAGGGCACTGCTGGTGCCAAGAATCTGACACCAGAGCCTAGGCTAGGAGATCGCCACAATACACAATAGGTTACTACCTAATACATGGTAATGAAAATAATTATCATAAGATCAACCTGATTTTTGCAGTCCTGCTCTACACTAAGTAATGCATACGCCTGAGTCATTCCTTTGAGTAAAGGTTGCACAATCCATCCTATAGTTTCTCTGCGTTAAGAATTTCAGGAAGGAATTTAAAGGGATAATAGATGCTAATGGATAAATAGATTTCTGCACTATAATACCATGCCATCAAAAGTCAATAAAACTTACAAAAGGCAAACGATTTAACTGAGATGGCACAAGTAGCAGGGATTTAAATATGGATCTGTAGTTTGTGGCTTTAACCTACGGGCCTGTAAATAGTCTCATATGCATGTTTCGCTTTAGCTAAGAACAGTATTGCAAGGACTATGGCACATGCACATTTTTTACTAAATCCCGTCACACTCTAGAATGGCTCTCCCACATTAATTCAACTTGAGAATTGAAGTGAGAGCAAAAAAATCAATAAGGGGAATGATCAATATGTATGACCTAATGTGTTGTATTATTTTCCTCAATTAAATTTCTATTACCTAGCTTAATCCAGACAACTGGCTGGTAAATGAGGAACAAAAAGTGATAGCTAGATAATGTTAATCTAATAAAAAACCAAGTGATTTTCAGCAGCCAACTGAAGCAGCTAATAATTCATCTATCTCTGTATTAAAATAGTTTCCTGGATATACCTGATATATCATGGCCTGTATTTATTGTACAGAACAGAAACCTAATAACAGTTTAGTATGAATACAACACTATTTTGAACAACTGCATGAAGTTAGAAGAGGAGAAAAAACCTGTGTGTCCCAGAAATGCTCCAAATGGCATTTTTTAACACAATAAATACCTCCAAAAATCCGTGCAACTAAAGAATCCAAAGCCTCTAAAATTAGAAGTAGAAGGCTTGCATGATATATGTGCAAGTGCTTGGTTCTATCTATTAGGGTGTGTCTCAACTACACCCCTCTGTCGGCAGAGGGATGTAAATTAGACACATCGAAAGTGCAAATAAAGCTGGGATTTAAATATCCCGCACTTCATTTGCATAATGGCAGCTGCTGCTTTTTTCCGAAATGGGGCTTTTAGAAAAAAAAAACCCGGCAGTTTAGACAGGGCATTTTCGACAGAAATGCCCTGTTTTGAAAGATCCTGTACTCATTTTTTGAGGAGTACAGGATCTTTCGAAATGGGACATTTCTGTCAAAAATGCCCTGTCTAAACTGCCGGTTTTTGAAAAGCCCGTTTCGAAAAAGCGGCATGAAGCATGGGATATTTAAGTCCCGGCTTCATTTGCACTTTCGATGTGTCTAATTTACATCCCTCTGCTGTCAGAGAGGTGTAGTTTAGACACACCTTAATGAATACAGTATTCTGCAGTTTATGAGAAAATTATGAGAATATGCATCAAATATTTGAGAACTTGTTTTTTCAATGCTACAGGCTTTTAGACACTTGCAGTAAACCACTAACTATGTCCTTTTTGCTCTCTCTTTCTACAGGTATTCCCAGTATTTCCAGTATTGGTAGTAAGTAATAAGAAGCAAATCTAGAATAGCTTTGCTATGTTATTCAGCTTCTTAGCTCTATTTTCCCAACATCCATTTCTGTTGTAGATAAGGTTTCACTGAATGTGCTTTACGGTAAGGAGACTATATTATTGACTTTGCCATGCTACATTTACATGTAACTGCATTATGTGATCAGAGAGAATATGATATGTAGTTTATGACAGTACATCTGTCTGCAAACACAGCTTCTTGATCAGCAAATAAGTGTTAGCATTACAAATTGGAACATCAGGATGGCAGTGGGTAAGAAACTATTATCAAGTACATTTTCCAAAACACCAAACTTTGTTAATATCCAAGAAGAGTAGAGTCCTTAAAGCTGTATGCATGAATAGATAAACAAAGGGGGGAAATGGAAGAATACACTAAAACATATTTCTTTTTGTTTTTAATCCAGTGAATATAGAGTTTTTCAGTTGATTCATAGATTCCAAAGACAGAAAGGGACAATGGTGATCATTTAATCTGATCTTATATAATACAGGCCATAGAACTAAATTAGAGAATATCTTTTAATTTACATAAGTGAACTCTAGTTCAGGCCTTGAAAAGAAGGTTCTTTGTTAAGATTCATTTTATTGTGTAAAATTAAAACATTTTAAACAATTGATAGAATATGAAATTGCCTTTTTAAAAAGATCAGTTCTTGTAAATAAAAGAACAATGAAAAAATGGTCTTTGAGTCAAACCATCCTACAGATACAGTCATAGAATGATAGCTAATTAGAAATAAAGCACCAAAGCAGAAAAGTTATCTTTCAGTAACTGAGTGAACAAATGTTCCTTCACAGCCTTTACTATACATAGGGGCTGTGTCTAGACTGGCCAGTTTTTCCGGAAAATCAGCCGCTTTTCTGGAAAAACTTGCCAGCTGTCTACACTGGCCGCTTGAATTTCCGCAAAAGCACTGACTTCCTACTGTAAGAAATCAGTGCTTTTTGCGGAAATACTATGCTGCTCCGTTCGGGCAAAAGTCCCTTTTGCGCAAAGTTTTCGCAAAAGGGCCAGTGTAGACAGCTGAGATTTGTTTTCATAAAAAAGCCCGATCGCGAAAATGGCGATCGGGGCTTTTTGAGCGTGTCTAGATTGGCCACGGACGCTTTTCCGCAAAAAGTGCTTTTGCGGAAAAGTGTCCGTGCCAATCTAGACGCTCTGTTCCGAAAATGCTTTTAATGGAAAACTTTTCCGTTAAAAGCATTTCCGGAAAATCATGCCAGTCTAGACACAGCCAGGCAGTAGGCACAGGTTTTGTGCTATGAGGGTCTATCATAATTTAAGCAGTGTCAAAAGAAGATTTATAATACCTGATATCTGGCTGAAAAGCAATACTCTAATAATTTGGATAAAGCAGCTGCCTTGCTTCTTATAAATGCGTGGTCAGGTCTTTCAATTATAAATCAGTTCAGTTTATTTAAGCTCATGAATAGGCTTAGGCGCTGATTTGTTAAGCACTAGATAAGCATGTTAAATGCCATCAAAACTAGCCTCTTTGTAAATTAGAGTAGTGTTTTGTATCCATTTAGATTCCAGCTTAATCCTATGGCATCCAGTTTGCAACCTTAAATAGCAAAACATCATCAATGACAACTTGCCAATGAAAGTCTTCAGTTTTGATAGTCTAAATTTTCTGCTTTAGTGTCTCTCTCCCTTGACATTTGCTTCACTACAAATGCACAGTGATGTGCTACTTTCACAACCTTGACAATTGGATTTGCACATGTATTTTGTATAAAGAAAAGGAACTAACTAGAATGCAGTAAACAGAGACTATTAGCCTATTATTATCTGGAATCCCACTGACATAAGTAACAGAAATGGATATAGGGTAAAATAGCTCTGTGGAGCTCAGTTGTGCTACTGTTTGTCAATGCTGTGTTGCATGGACTACATTGTTGTGATTTTTCACTTTACACTCCATACAGCCTTTTTCACCACATTTACCATCTCTGAGCATCAGCAGACGTTGGCTTTTGAATACTTAATAGGGAAAGTCAAGTATTTTTTAATCAATGGTGACCTGAAAGGATGCATTGTTGACCTCTGTGAACTTATACAGTGAGGTGATTAGTGTCATTTACTTTTTAAAATGGACAAGATTCCATTTAACATCCTTTAGGAAATACTGTAGTTACTGCAAGTCTGTGTATTATCTTTAATATATTTGGTATGGATGTCTTTTGAATGAGATGAGGCAGGATTCAACAAATTTCCCTACCCATGTGGAATGTATGAAGCATTAGCACCAATTTCTGAGTACACAAAGAGATGACTATATTATTTGGCTCCTCCCCCCTACATTTCTCTTCCCCCTGCAGGGGCGTTGAATAGATCAGGGGAAAAGTGGCTGTTCATTGGTACAATTTTCTAAAGGCCTTTCCTATAGGATAGAAATAACGGAATTTTCATTAAACAATGGAGAACCCTTTGATTTTTCTTGGTCCTACTCCACTATGTCACTAAGTTTTAACAGAATACAATCAATAATTAAAAAGCAAACATGATTAATTACTTGAGGCTGCTTTAATGAATTCTGCCAGATTTCTTCTTTTGTCTATGTTAATACGATATTTACGTTCATATCAGTAGATTTCTGTCCTCAGCTGGGGACAGGAAATTATTCTCAGGTGACAGGGTTTTTTGCCTGCTAGGAAACAATAAACTAGCATATTGGCTATTGAATGCTTCAAGGTTTTACCAGATTAATACAGAAAAAATGAACACAAAACTGCCTACAAACAAAGAAAATGTCAGTGCAACAGATGTTCATGTAACATCCATAAGACTTTTATGATCAAAGAATGCCCAAAGAAAAATCAACAATATATATATTTATCTATGTTTACATATATGTATAATACTGTATTCTCTTTTATCTCAAAGCATCTCATATTAAGGCAGCACATCATTAAAGTTTAAACACAAAGAAAGAGTGGTCATTAAGTAAACATCCTTTCTGATCATCCACCAAAAAAAAATTAAACTAGAGCTTTCCCATTAAGGTCATTTGTACCTGCTGTTGTTTATCAATTGAGTAATACGTTCTTTGATCATTTCGAGCATACTTGAATCCAGTGCTGGTCTTTACAGTATTTTTCAGCCATGCCTGGAAAAATACTGGTGAGATTGTTAGCAATTTATGAATCCCAAAACCATTTCATAATTATGTAAGCTTTTATGATCAATTATGTCTTCAACCAATTTGTAAAAATTATACATAAAGTTATTGTGACTTACTTTAAATAATCATTGTGTAATTGGATGTAGGCAAATACATCAACATCTACTCTATTGTGACCAAATAGCAAAGTTATTAGCTTGTACCTGTATGCCTGACTTGAAAAAAACTTTAATCTTCTATCAGCTAACTTCTGTCCTCGTTCCTGTGGAGCATAATTTCACTAATTATGCTAAACAGTTTGTTATAAAGAGTATAATTAGACATGGGATAGGATTGACATGATGTGCAAATAGCTTTGTGTGGGTGATTATCACCTCTGAAACCTACTGGCGGCAGATGAGTCAGAGTTTAGCAACAGACCATATATTGAAATGCAAGAGGCAATCAAGATAATCAAATGGTATTTTATGTTTTGCTTTGTGTTTGTTTTTTGTTTTTCTGATTGCCAAATTCAGACAGACAGAAATCTCTCTTGGAATGATAACCAGTTCAAGACACAAAAATAAAAAGATTGTACTGACCTGACGTTCATGCATTGCTATCCTCCTAGCCTTAAAATATCAGCTGGGTGCTTTTCAGGTTTGACGACAGTGTCAGGTTGAACACTTTTTTTTTTTTTGTTAGTGATCTCAGATATGTTTATATGAATGTGCACATGGTACATGTTTCCCAACATTTTAGCTAATGGACACTTTTGAGTTCCAGTTCTCCCATTATTTACACCACTGTAAATATTATGGTCCTGATACCTTCCAGAATTGAAATCTAGGAGATTAGTCAGAATTTACCAAATTTGACTTCTGGGCACCCAATTTTACTAATTCAAAGGTCCGTGTCCGCACCAAGGGGAAGAATCAAATGTAATTTAAGGCAGGCTCCATTAATATGGATACGCTACCTCAGACTCAGAGCCCCAGAAAGCACTCTGGGGAGCTGCAGGAGGCCTCCCAGAGGCTAATTAGTTTGAATTAGTGGCACCAGACCATCCACACTAACATTATTTCTGACGTACAAGTTTGGGAATAGCATTATTCCTCATGAACAGCTGAACTACAGAGTTCAAATTCTGTGGCCCCTTATTCCAGAATAACGGACTTGCTATTGCTAGTGTGGACGCCTCACTTAGAAATTCAACCTTGGGGGGCTAAGGTCCTACTGTAGACCAGGTGTAAGAGTTTTTGTCATTAACTTTAATGGTTGCCAGATTGAGCCTTTTCTGTAGAGCCATGTTCTGATCCTGAATAGACATATTACCTGAATTGGGAAATTCAGCATGCATAAAAAAGACCAGAATTTGTCCCTTGTTAATTAATATTTCTCTAGTATTGAGTTGTTCTGTTAGTGCATAAAGAAAAAATTTCCTCTAGAGCACAGCGACAACATATTTTGATTTCAGTTTTGTTTGGTACAAATCTGAATTGTGAATAAAAGAACAAGGTTAATCATCTTCTTAGCCAGGCATTATTATTAATCATAGTCATAACATCAAGGAAACTACAGTATTTGTCCTTACTCTCCTTCTGCATTTGCTTCAATACTTCTAAATCCCAAAAATAAGTTTAATTTGGATTGCTCTTTAACTAATTAGGTTTTCTGTAATACAAAAACTTTATAATGCAAGTAGAGCATAATACGTTAATTTGAACTCCAGATCTGAGAGAAAATATTAGTGTTCTATGTGAAAAGAATTTAGGAGTCTTTTACACTGCTTCCACAGTAAACCTCATCATAAATCTATTTCACATTTGTACAATCGACAGAAATTCCTTAAAATTAAATGAACAAGGAAACTTAACTACCACTAACCCTGAAAGAGAAAATCCGTATGGGGTTGACAGTAGCTTAGGAGAATGTACATGCTACAAGCACTGTGAAAGTTAAACTACAAAGATTTGTTTTTATAGGAGAGGCGAGTCTTTCACTAGATTCACAAACAGAACACATATGAACAGCCTAACTTTAGCCACTGTTAGATACTGCCAATGGCACTTCAATATTTTCACATTCACCATTTTAGGGAGCAATCTTTATCACCTTCAGCTACTTTCAGAGCTATATTTTCAGAAACATTATTTCTGCAGCACTATTTTAACTGACTACACTGTGGGTACGTCAACAGTGCAACGTTATTTTGGAATACCGGAGTATCCCAAAATAGCTATCCCGCATCTTCACAACAAGCCTGTTATTTTGGGCTTGCTATTCCAACGTCCCTGTTGTCCCTTACTCCTTGTAGAATGAGTTTGTTTTGGAATAGCGCTTTGTTTAGAAATTTGGCTCTGTGTAGACAGTGCCAAATGATGAAATAAGCTACAGTAATTCCTCATTTAACACTATAGATGCGTTTCTGAAAATGTTCATGCTAAGCGAAAATGTGCTATGCCGGGTCAATTTTCCCATTAAAAATAATGGAAAAGGTAGGGGTTGCATTTCAGGTGGTGGTGGCAAAGTCAATTTTTTGTTGGTGCTCGGTCATCAACGTCAACATTAGATATCTAGCAACACAAGTCACCACGGTTTGTTAAAACACAAAGATAAACATGTGAGTGAGCGGAGGAGCGCTATGACCACGTGTATTCATCTGCTCGTGTATTACCACTGTTTTCACCAACTTACACCACCACACGAAGTAGTCCGCCACTTGATTATTTTTGTGTTATTTGGGAGACGGTCGTATTATTCGAAAAAGTTCCCTTAAAAATAAATCATGCTGTTGCGAAAATGTGTTAAGCGGGCACGTATTAAATGAGTAATTACTGTATTTCGAAATAGCATTGAAATAAGATACACAATGTGCGTAGCTCAAATTATTTTTGCTTAGTACCTTATTTCAAGTTACAGTGCTGTGTAGACGCACCCTATGTGAAAGAATAGCACTGTTATCTTCAGTTTAATTAATGAGGTGAAAGCAATCAAATGATGAGACACCGGAGAAAGTATGATAAAGTCAACAGGAATTTAATCTGTGCCACAACTGTTGTGGAGAGCTGGCTCTTTTTTACTGCAAAGCCTGAGAATAAATATATAGATAAAATTAAGAATATGACATGTTTCTCCACTGCTTTTTCCCCACCTCCATCTCTTCCTCCAATATTCAGTCAATTCCATAAAGTATAGAAGACTAAAGTCTCCAAATCAGGTCTCTGACTTTAAAATCAGATCTTGATTACAGAGAGGTCTTCTGTACCACAGTCTGTTATACAAGGTCTTCAGCACTTAACAGTCAATTTTACTAGTTCTCTAATAAAACAAAATAACTCTTTATTCCAGAGCAAAAGATCCAGAGTTCTCCTCCTCCATAAGGTATTTAGATCTAATATGTATTCTTATTACTACTTCCCTTTGGATAACTAGAAAATGCCATTAAGCCTGTTGAGTTTGAAGAGACTTCATCTGCTTGTTAGAAACAGCAGATTTTTTTTCTGATTTATGAAAACTTTCCACCACTGGAACAGTAGGACCCATTGAAACCACTTCTGCAGAAGAGTGCTCTCCTTTTCTGTGACACCCAAGTCACTAATTCAAGTCAAATTTTTCCAACAGTTATAAAAGCTGTGATGGCTGAGAAGCTTCCAGGCCAAATTAAACTACTCCATCTCCACTTTTATGCAGAATTTTCATCCTTCTAATGAACAGGTATGAAATGTCCTATGTTGCCCCCTCCAAAAAAAAAAAAGTCTAACTAGCACTGATTAACATATTTTTTTGCTCAGTTTTATTCTATAGTATTCTATTAATTATCCCATAAGAAAAAGCTGATTTCATCCCTAAGGTAAGCTTATTGCATGAGATAGGCATACCGTGATTTGAAATAAATACTATGGGAAGGAAATGCTGTCCTTCTTGTCATGGTACTCCTTGAGAGTGGTGATAAAATATCATCTGATCTAATTTTATCCATTTATGCCAGCAATTCATATATAAATCTTCCACTGATTTAAATAGGAGTGGTATATAGTTTCATTATTAATTATTTGTATTACAGTAGCACTTAAAGGCTTCAGCTGAGAGCAGGCCCCTTTGTGCTAAGTACTGTAACACCGTTAAGAGATAGTCCTTTAATGGAACAATTTATAGTTTAAGTAGACATTGGCAGGACCAAACTTAAATGATCAGGTGCTTTACCTCAACTTGAAATGGTTTAAATGAAGTTGGATTCTGATCTTTTAAAAAAATCTTCATGCTTTTCTGACTTTTTCAATAACAGCTATTTAAAATCTGAAGAATTTTAAGCAAATTTTCCCCAATGACAAAATTCTCAGTTTCTCAGGGGCAGGCGTGCCACTTTTATTATGTACCAGGCAAACAATCACTCAGTCTTTCAGGTGGTCCCTGTCAACCTTCAGAGTGAGACTACTTTTACTTATGTATATTAATAATCATAAGCAAATGCAATCTCTGTGTAAGGTTAATAGCTAACAGCATTGAAAGGCTTGGAAATCCTCACCTCTTGCCCTGATGCTGCCTGCCCCAGTCTCCCATTGAAATCCCCCATCATGGGTTTAACTCCCCCAAGCACTTACCTGACCTCCCATCTAATCCCTGGGCCCAGGTGCCCCTCTCCACCCCAGAGATGCCCAGGCTACATGGTGCCTGTTTCCTAGTTGCTGCCTGTGGGGTCCCTCAATGCAGTCCTGGCCCAGCTAGCTCCCCCAGTGCCCACGGCCAGATTAAGGAAGGGGCTGCAAGCCAGGGCCCCAGTTAAGTAGGGGCAGTTGCAGTTCAGAAAACTATCCCTTTTGCATGCACATAGCTCTGTTTTAAGAAACTAAACAAATCTATGGGTATTTTAAATGAGCGTTTGGGATCCATGCTGTGCAAGTGCAACAGAGCCCCGGGCAACTGCTGAAAAAGGCAAAGATGTCAGGGGGTGGGGAGGTTAAGCAAAACTCAAAAACTCAGAAGTCCTACTTGTCAATAAGGTCTCAATCCAAAATACGCAAGTGCAAGTAGCAAGCACTAGGTGGTGTGCTTATGAGTCAATGGGATCACTCTGAAGAGCCGGAACAGTAGTCTAATGGTTTCAAATACCTCTTCCCAAACAAATTATAAAACTTAATGGAAATCACTAGTCTGGAATCCAACTCTAACTGAAAAAGCCAAACAAACAGGATCCATGCTAAAGTTCTTCCGATTTTAAATTTATTGTATATTAATTAGGAAAGTAACACAATTTAAAAATAATTATTGATCACAGTTTTTAGATAGCTACAAAACTCTAAAAGAATTGTGTTGCTAAAAGAATCCTTTTCTTTCTAAACCATAAACACCTCCTATGTAAAGTGGGGCAGCCCAAACTCCCCATCCCTCACTTCACTGACCACCTTTCTTATCCCCTGTTTCTCCCACCTACTCCCTCATCCCAGTACCATTACCTGATAGCTGGGGGGGAACAGGGGAACTTTCTGAGACAGTGTCTTCTGTGGCTTTAGGCCTTATCTGCTCTGGCAAGTTTTGTTGCCATTTGTCAACAAAACAGTGAGAGCATACACACTACAATGCAACTTTTGTCGAAATAAACCATCAAGTTTTGGCAACAAAAAAACTTCTGCCTTTGGGAGAGACTTTTGTCTTTTCTGCTCCCTTTATTGTGGACAAAGAGCTAGCGTGGACTTTGTTGTTTGCTTCCGCCCATATCCCACAATGCCTGCACTGGTGGCTGTGCTCAGTGTTTTGATCTCTGCTGCCTTGCAGGCATGCACCCTTCCCCTTTCAAGAAAGGAAGATACTTGGAGAAGTATCTGACAGTGGATTGAGCTGTTCCATTTGGGGAACAAACAAAAAGAGCAAATCATTGCAATGCTCCCATTCTGCCCTGTTAGGAACACAGCGGCAGGCAGTCTGTTGCTGCAGGGGGAACGGTGGAGAGACTGCTGTGCTGCTTTGACATTCCTCTGCATGGAGAGCTCACAAAGCTACTCACGATGCAGCTCCCAACAGCTGAGAATGCTGTAGGAGAACTCAGAGGGAATCCCAAGAAGTGCAGGGATCAGTCTGCCTTCCCACAACACTGCACTGTGGGATTCTTACCCACATCGCTTTGCTCTATCTGTCAGCAGGGGAGCTAGCAAAGTGGCAATGAAACGTTGAGAGTGGGAGGCAGAAAAAACAGTTTGACTGGTGTTCACTTTTGCATGTTGACAGCGCTTTTGTCACCAAACCTTCCCAGCCTCAGACGGCATGAGCAGAGGCTGCCAAAGAGACTGCAAGCAGCCAAACAGCCTGGCCTCTGGCTGCTAACCGTTCGCCCCTTCTCCTTCCCCCATATGCGTTACCATGCTAAGCGCCCTCCCCCCACAGCAGCCCTTCTTGCCTCCCCCAGCAGCTGTCCCCTTTCCACACCCACCCAAATGGCAGTCTCCCTCTGTCCCCCATAGTGCCCTCCCCTCCTGTCTTCTCTCCATCGCAATCCAATTGCCTGGCAGTGGTGGGAGGAAGTGGGGGCAACACAGCATCCCCATGTCTAGCTCAGACAGCGTGAAGCAGAGGCTGCCAGAGTGCAGGCAGCCTGGCCTCTGGCTGCTGAACCCTTGCCCACCTTCCTCCTCCTCACAGTGTCGGGGAGTGCACATGATATTCCTCACCTCCCCATGTGTCACCTATGCCGGCTAGCTTTGTAAAGAGCACGCCCTAGGCTGGCTCTTGCCAGAGAACAACTGGCTCTTTCCAGAGTGGCACATCAGGGCTCACCACCTTACTTTCACCTCTGCTTAGGACACAGAAATACTGTGGTGAAGCAAAGAACATGCTCAGAGCATGAAGCACAGTCTCCACAACACAAAGGAACATTCACAGAATGTGGAGCACACCACTTGCACACACTTGCAACATTGCTCTGGAAAGACAGCACCTTGCACTGAGAACACAGTTTAATCCCATGTCAGCTCAGCAGCTGGCCTTTTAACACAGCCAAAAAAGATCATACTGAATTTCTGCTGACCATGGCAGTGGTTTTTGTGTTACAGTCCATCCCCTTCGAATTGGGCTGAAACAACCAACTAATTTCACATAAACACCCCAAAGGAAGACCATACTGTGCCATTTTGTCCAAATTCTGATTTCCAATGCCCATTTGATAGATATTTCCTCCGTTCCTTTATCACTAAAAGTTGTTCTAACATTGTTATAAAAGAATCCAATGAAAAGAAAAGCAATTGAGGAAGTTCCTATTATCCTTAAAGTTTATGAGTCTAAGGCTACGTCTACACTGCACATCTCTTGCGCAAAAGCCTACACAAATGAAGCGTGGATTAGCATATTGCTGTGCTTCATTTGCATAATTAATTAGGGGCATTTTTGAAAAAATGAGGGAGAACGGCTCTTGCACAAGAGGGAGGGTTTTGTGCAAAAAGGAGTCGTCTACACAGCTCCTTTTTGCGCAAAAGCCTCTTGCACAAAAACAGCCCCTAATTAATTATGGAAATGAAGTGTGGCAATATGCTAATCTATGCTTCATTTGCATAGGCTTTTGCGCAAGAGAGGTGCAGTGTAGCTGTAGCAGTGATTATACATTTGTTAAGAATCATGCAATAATTTTTTCCTATGGGCACATCTAAACTACGGTTTTTTTTCGGAAAAGGACATGCAAATTCCACGGGAATTTGCATAGCTTCGTCTGATCTCACTTTCGAAAGAAGATCTTTCGAAAATGAAAGTAGTCTGGATGTGGGAGGGAAAAAAACCTTTTTTCGAAAAAACCATGTAAACTACCTTTTTTAAGGAAGAGCTTTTTTTTTGAAAAAGGGATTTTTTCTGAAAAACCGCATCCAGACTACTTTCACTTTCAAAAGATCCTCTTTCGAAAGTGAGATCGGAAGAAGATATGCAAATTCCCGGGGAATTTGCATATCCACTTTTGAAAATTCTACGTAGTCTAGACATAGCCTTACTGAGCAAGATGTTCCATGAATGCACTGTCCATACCTAAATGGATTTGGGATAATATTATCCAGCAATAGGTTTTTTTTCAAGCTTCAGGGGGTAGCCAACTTAGTCTGTACAGGATAAACTTGAAAACCAACAAATGGTCTGGTAGCACTTTATAGACTAACAAAACATGTAGATGGTATCTTGAAATAGATGGTCTGCTACCTCTTACATCCTACACTAAAAGGTGTCTACAGAACCTACTTTTTTAAAAGATATATTTAAAATGTACTTTCTGAGATCACAATTCCAAAGCTGTCTTTTTCAGCTAAACCATTCCATGTTAGATTTTGTCAGGAAAACTGACAAAGGGACAGCTATTGAAGAGTGAACGCGATCGACTTTTCTGAAATAAAATTCACTGTTTTCTGGATAAATTATTCAAACACAGAGTAATTCTTTTGTAATAATGTGATTTGTATTCCAGATATAATGTGCTCACATGGAGAGCTATACTGGAATATATTCTGGTCAACATAAAATAATATAACATTCACATCATAGAATAATGCCCAAACACAGTCCAACAGAGTCAAATCAAACCTTTAATCCCATGATGTCCAACATGCTAGCCACATGTGGCTATTTGGCTGGTTGAGTGTGGCTAGTTCGCTATAGCAGTAGCAACTATAGTGGCTGCTGCTACAGAAATGGTTGGACACCGCAGCTTGAATCCATGGATGAATGTTAAGGGTCTGTACCAGATATTAAGGACAGTCTATATTCTTTGTGATATGAGTTTCACATGGAAGTTTCACAGCAATCAAAACAGCATCCAGAAAATAAATCATTGGGTTTCAAAGAAAGAACAAAAGCTCTTCTTGAGAAATTGGTGTAACTTGTCACAACCAAGATTTTCAATTGACAGGGAGGTAACAAAATAAACCTGCTCATTATGGAGTAGAGAAGAAAAAAATTCTAAGTAGGGAAACTAAACCAGCCAGTGCATTACCTACATTATTAAATATCACAAGGATCCAGATGGTCTATATTTATCTGTACACGTCAGTTGTATCTGCCTGTTTTCTACGTAAACTCCAGCACAAGAATGTTCAAAATTAATTCAGCCAGTTATTATATAAGTATACATTTATTACTTTCCCGTGCATCCCCTTAGCAAACTCATCCTACTGTAAATTAATTTGAAAGGTCATTAGAATTATATTTTCTATGCTGGTTCATGCCCTATATAGGGTTCATAGCTTAAATAGGTTTTCTGAAACAAGCTTTCATAAGCTTCAGCTCTTCAATGCTAACAGCCTGTACTGCTATCAGCAAGATTGCAGAACTGTAAATTGGTTGATACCTCTTGTCTTGTGATTAGTAGGCTCATTCAGACAAGAGACTGAAAAAATAGGTCTCAAATTACGATTGCTCTGATTATTATAAGTCATATATTTCAGTCAGTGGCAGATACTCAGTAGGACTGGCTTACATGTGTTACAAAGCTTTAATGAGACAAGGTGGATGAAGTATTATCTTTAATTGGCCCAACTTCTGTTAGGGAGAGAGAGGCTTTTGAGTTTACCTAGAGCTCTTCTTTAGGTCTAGGATAAGTACTCAGAGTGTCATAGCTATAAACAAGGTGAGACAGATTGTTTAGGTTAAATAGTTAACATATCTCAAGGTAAAGTGGCTCTTTAACACTCCTTTAGTCATACAGAGGAAGGGAAGGGGGGAAAGCAGCTGGGAGGGGAGTTGTTAGTGGTTTGAAGTGTTGTAATAACCCATAAATCCAGTGTGTCTATTCAGTGCATGATTTTAGTATCTAATAAAGTTATTAATTTAAGCTCCCAGGTTCATCTTTTCAAAGTGTTGTGCAGATTTCCTTTAAGCTTTGCCATAGTATGATTAGCCTCAGAGGGGTAGGCATGTCAAGTGCACCTTAAAGACTTAACGTATTTATTGGGCATAAGCTTTCATGGGTAAAAATCACTTCTTCAGATGCATGCAGTGGAAATCACAGAGGTAGGGATATATATACTGGCAACTGTAAGACTAGTGTTAATGAGACTCCATGCATCTGTTAGTCTTACTTCTGATTAGTGTTAGTGTTACTGCTGGTAACTCACAGGTCATTTCAGCTGATGATCATCTCACTATTCTATATTTTTGAGGGCTTGTGTCAAGAAGAGAGCCATTCAGCTATTAGCAATTCCTATCTTAAATGTCACTTTAGTCTGTCTGCAAAGATTTTTCATGGATTATTACCCACAAGCTAGGAGAGTAAAAGGATTTGGGCAACAGGTAAAACAGCTAGGAGATACTATTCTCTTTATTCATATCTCACTTTTTAAAATCAGATAGAGGCTATTTTCATAATCCCTTTAAATCAATCCTTGGTCAAAAACAAGACTAAATAAAGTCATTTGTCCACTTGCATTTCACGGTCCTTTATCACAGCCATAAATGTTGGTACTTCAGCAAACAAACGGAAGCTATCTCACAGATGCATACAATTCTAGCCACTCTTTCATGAAGTGCTATTGTGAGCTTTCTACCTCTACAAATACAGGGTTTTGATACCTTTCACTCGTGTGCTCCCTTTTCTTCTGGCTGCTGTCATACCCTTTCTATATGTGTGAACTGGTGTATCCAAAAAGAGAAAGGAGATTCAGCAATCTTTCCCTAAGCCTGATGTTTTAAAGAAAAAATTAATTTCCTTATTTAAAAGTAATCCAACTATATACGTTATTAATGGAGCTATGGGAAAGAGATGCACTAGACAAAAGTGAGAACAAAATAACTCACTTCCCTAGTAAATATAACTTGCCAAGAGCAGAAGCTTCTCTTTATGTAAGTACTTGTAGATTTAAAGTCCTTAATATGAGATGTTATGGTAAGAAATTACTGTATTTTATATTATATTGACATTTTTATCTCTGGACACTACGTTTAAAATAATAGCATGAACAACAGAAAAGGTCCTGCTTTGTGATAGATAGATAGATATACACACATATTTTATGAAGATAATAGCAAAAATCTTGAAAGATCAATTGCTATATACTGTATTTAATGTCCATTCAGTGTTTTGGGAATCATCAATTGCTTGTTCTTGTTCAATGTGGGAGTCTCGTATTGTTCAAGTGAATCATAGACAAGTCCAGTGGCAGATGTTTGTGGTTTATGTCTTTGTCCATAAACTTGTCTCTTTAGAACAATATCACAAATGTAAATAACGAATCCTGATTTTTCCTGATGCATGCAGATCCACCAAAGTTTGATAGGATATGGCCGAATATTTCTTCCCTTGAGGTTTCTAAACCAAATCAAGGTAGGATTCTGTAAAATTCCTAGTGGTCGAAAATTACTTAAATTGCTTTAATAAAATCCCACATGTTGGCAAAACATAATAATATTCCACCTCATTTTTCTCTTGGTTCCAAATAACAGCATTGTCAAACAAACTATTGAGAATTAGCACAAATGTCATTTTTCTTTAAAAAGTCTTCTAATATATAGATTTTGGATTAGAAACACTACCGCAAATATATGAAAAAGCAGGCACCAAAGTTGTAAGCAATTTCATAGATTAAATTTAAAGTGAGTCCCTGGATAGGCCTGGAATTGTATAGACATCACATTTTATATTATGAGAAAGTTTCAAGATTTCTGAGTGCCAGAAATTTTCATTGTCTACATCAAATCCATTTCTTAACGCCTCTTTCACTTTGTTTTCTTAAGTGAACTGCATGTTATTCCCATTTGTATTCAGAACTCAGCTGCATAGTCGAAGACAGTTGAACCATAGTCTCCTGGAATTTCTTTCAACAATCGTATATATAATATTTTCAGAATTTGGGTTTTCCTCCATTTTTTTTTAGTAGGTCAGGTCACAGAAGAGATGTTTTTATTCTTCTTTGTGCTCCATAAGTTCCATTTCCTCTAGCACTGACAACAATCTCTCTGAAATCTCGAGTGCAATACGTCTGCATCTGAATGCCAATGACACACAAAAAAGTTACTAGTGACAGATTGTGGCATGATGATTATAGCAAAAATTTATAGAGTGATTTTTAAGAGTAATAAAATATAAAATAAAATACTTTTCAGTTTGAACATGTGTTCATGCTAGCTTTTATGCTACAAATTTTGACAATCAGATGTAACCCTGTTCATTAGTGAACATGAAATTCCCTTGCTCTACCCCAGCCTCCTCCACATTCTCTCCCCAAAATTGCGGAACTCTGGTGTACAGCTTGCCACGGTTATGCACAGGATGTTTTTTTTTTTTTAACTCTAATGAATACAGATGGAGAGGGAGGAAATGAACCAAAGGAAGATCCAGGAAATAGCTGTTAAGCTCAACAAAATACATTAGCAATTTGTTGAGGAGTTATATCTGATGGACTGCAGTATTAGCCCTTGACCATGGTGATGAAACTGAGACCGCTATAGATACACATAGGTTACTAACAAATAGAATCATCTTAATCAGCTGCTCCATGTTATATTTTCCAAGTTTCTGCATGTGTTCCTTAACAAAGAAAAACAAATTGATCTTTGCTCTTCTGATTTCTAAAAGGATTAGCAGCAAAGTTTAGTTTGTTATTCATATGCCTTATCAATCAAAATATTGTCAACAAAATGACACTCGGCATTTCTAAAGGGTTTCATAGTTTAACAAATTATACTGCACAGGATCTAAAAATTAATATCACAGTACGTCTTGAACAGTACAACATTATGCATTGTTCCCACCAAAAAACAATAATTAATTTAGCTTTTACATGTTAAGAGAGAAAACAAAGCACAAAATATTTCAAATATTTTTGGTTTGATTACTAGTCTGGAACATATTGTTAAGAGTTTAACAGTTAAGAGTTTGAGAATTTAAACCAGAATTAGGATCCTTGAGTCAAGTATTCACATCTTGATTACAGAATGCTGCCTATACCTGCACATTATTTATTATGATTTTCTTTTTATTAGAGTTAGAACAGAGTATCTGTACATAAATGTGCTAAAACTATACAGACAATGAGGCATATTGTATTGTCATTAATTATGAACCTGAGAAGAAACTCCCTAGATATAACATCTAAGCCAAAGCCAAATAAGAATGCAGATATGACTGTTAAAATGGTCTCTCCTTCTGGATATTGAACCCTTTCACGTTATCTCCAGTACCTTAATCACTGATTCACCCATTTCACCCATTTTCTCCTCAGTGTCAACCTTTCTTTGCATAATAATTAAAAATACTCAATTGTGTTGAATTTTTTAAAGCTACTTAAAAATGTAGTGGGTAAAGTACCGTATATACTCTTTCATAAGCTGACTTTTTTTGGAAAAAAATCCTGCTGTGAAGAGTGGGGGTCGGCTTATGAATGGGTTCTTCCTGAGCCGCGGAAAGCAACACAGGCTGAAGGATGAGCTAGCTGCCACCTCCGTGCATCATAGTGGCAGGTAGGCAGGGCAGACTTAAGGCTGAGCTATATGCAGCCAAGGCAGAAGACCAATGGGCAAGGGTCCATTAGCCAATGGGAGCCACGGGAAGCAGTGTGGGGTGAGGGACCTGCAGGCCGCAGTCATGGAGCCTCACAGCTCTCATTGGCTGGCAACAGCAAACAGCAGCCAATGGGAGCTGAGAGGCACCATGATGCAGTCTGCATGTCCCTCAGCCCATGCTGATGCTGATGAGCTGGGACTGGAAGTCTCTACTCTGGAGTCGGCTTATAAACGGGTCAGTGACTTTTTACCAATTTTTCTCTGTAAGTTTGGGGGGGGGGGGTCAGCTTATAAACAAACGGACTTATGTTCGCGAGTATATACGGTAATTCATTTCCCAAGCTTTTTGTATTTGTTCCTATATGATACCTTTCTAATTTACTATTCATGTTTTTAAACCTATCCAGTTGCTCCCAAATTAGCTTTGTCAACTGTTTCTTCAGTTCAAGTTGCAAACCACAAGAGAGGTAGGAATTCTTGGATTCATACAGTGATTTCATAGTGTTATGTGTTGTAAGAACATTGCACTGTATGAATCTGGAATATCTGTGAAATGTACCTATCAGTTTATTGGTGAGGCATGTTTATTGACAGCAATATAAGCATTAAGTATCACAAACAACATAAGCCATAGCAAAGAACAGAATAAATATGCTTTATAGACAATCTCTTGTATATATAATAGCGGAGCATTTGTTTTTGAAAATAATTAAATGTGAGTAAAAATATGGCAGTTCAGGTTGTTTTTAGAAAACTAACATGTTAGCCTAACTCTTTTATACTAATTCGCATAGACTGTAAATGAGGAAATGTAAACTGATTAATTGAGGGCAGGCAATATGTAAACCCTCTCTTGTTCATATCCTTTAGAATAAAATAAATACCATCTGGTGTAAAATGATATGATAGTCAAAAGTCTCTGTTGCACTGGAAGTATACCCATAATCTCCATTTTGTGTTAATATAGTACAAACTCCATTTGTAGCTATACATTGCATTACATATCAAGTGATATGATTTTAATAAATTATAAACATAGTGGAATTTTATTGGCATTTTGAAAGGATTGCAATATTGCCTTGGTAACTTGAAGACAAGCTGTTGCTCCTAAATATTTGTTATTCATAGTCTGAAGTCTGTTTTTCATTGTTTTCCTTCATCATTTTATCTGTCTGGTCTACATGTAAAAGGTGTTTTTGGTTTTTTCTCATTTATTGTGAACACCTCATTATTCAAGAAACATGAGCTACTAAGACATAGATTTATTAACAAAATCTAAATTAAGTTTGACCCAGTCGATGAAACGATGATAATGAGCCAGACTGTTTGTTATGAAACCAAAGCATCTTATTTCTAAAGTTATAATGAAAACCAAATTTGTTTGTCTTTTGCTAGTGTATAGTGAAGGAAGAAGGAGAATGAAAAAAATAGACTCTGAAAAAGAAAGAATTTTTTAAAAGTTGTATATTCTTTTAATTAAAATATGGAACCATTGGATGTCTTATTCCTTGGGTGAAGTGTCTACAAAAAATCATGGTTCTCTTCCATAAACCTCTACAGTGTTCATGTAATAGTTTCACTGGTTCACTGTAATAGTTTCACTGCTAACCTCTATAGCACAGGATTGTACCATTTCACACATGTGATTCCATTGCTGCATTTCCATATAAAGGAATGAGAGGTAGAAAAACTAGAAGCAGAGAAGAAGAAAGTGAGTGATGGTTGTTATTATTTTATGCATCTCCTTTAAAGTTCAGTTGTATCTTGATTTTACAATAATGATGGGATTGTTTTTATAGAAAAGATCTTCTTAAAGGGTCATCTCATTCATCCCTTTGCATCTTGATAAGGAATTTGACATTTCCTGCTTCATCCAGGGAGATGGCTATCAAATCTGTTCTTGACTATCTCCGTGCTCCTTTCCTTTACATTAAATATACCCACCTTTCTTAACCTTCCCTCTGAGGTTTTATTTTCTAAGCCATTTAACATTTATTGTTAGTCAGCTTTAAACTCTTTCCCAAATCTCTCTCTTTTCTAACATGTGGTGCTCAAAATTGAAAGCAGCATATGGCAACATTGTAAGCACTTCTCATATTTTTTTTGTTAGTACTTCAGTACCCTAGCTTTTACCACCATTTTTCCTCCCTATCAGTGATTGAATGGCTTTGCCTCTGACAGAATTCTGCCTTGGTTGCCAAAAACTAAAGTTGTATTTCAGCCTATACTGATCAGAGGATGACAGATTTCTCTGTGAGGGTGAGGGTGACTCAATTGATCCTACTCCAGAAAGGTGAGAGCCACCACAGTGCAAATGTGCATTATCTTTATGCTTAGACAGATTAGATTTTATTGGCAAATGTCAGTAAACTTCAGTGTCACCATACAAACAGCGACAAAAAAATCCATTGATGATAATGTAAATGTACAGATGACCAAAGAAAAATGTTGCTTAGGAAATTATTGAAGTTTGATGTAATGATATTTACTGTATTTATTTTGACCTGTGATTTTGAAAATTTGTGTTTTAACTATAAAGTTTCAACTTTTTGAATCTTAATGTCTATTATCATTAAATAAATATTAGACCCTCCCATTGTCTGACACTCATCACCGTATTTTCCTGTGATGATCATTTAAATGGATAAAAAATGAAAAATTGTTTAAAATAAACATTGAAGTTATCCACCAAAAATATCAAAAAACAAAAATTTAATTCTGCGAACCCTATTTATCTTCTGGTATGATGTAGCATGCGATTATAGGTACTGTGTTCTACTGGGCCATGATAACGGTTAATGTTACCTGATTTTTGTTTACATGAAGACTCCTTTACACCATTTTCACTATGTGAGCCCATTTTAGGGAGCCATAACTGTGTGAACGGGTATTAATTTATTTAATGATAAAGGAGGAGTGGTCATTACCAGGGGAGCCGACAGCCTCCGCAGTCCCCTGGACAGGGTGGGAGGGCGGCTCTGTACTCCCTGGCAGTGCATTCCACGTCCCCCAGCCTTCAGAACTGCGTGGAGTGCACAGTGCAGTGCTCTGGTGGCGATTTAAAAGGCCCAGGGCTCCAGTGGAGCCCCAGGTCCCTTTGAATCACTGGAACCTAGGGCAGCTGCTCCCTTTGCACACTCCCATTATCAGGCCTGATTGTTACATTCACTTTTCACAACAGTGAATTCTAAATCAGACACTAGACTGTCTCTGAGGTTGATTTATATCAAGTAACACTTTATCTAGGTTACCAAATTTTCACCTAATTTTAATGTAGTAACTTATCAGGGTGTGTGAACACATACAGCTCTGGAGCACTTAGTGAAGATGCTACCTATACTAACAGGAGACCTTCTCCCATTGGTGTGGGTATTCCACCTCCTGGAGAGGTGGTAGACTAGACTGACAGCAGAAACCTTAACTCATAAAGCTATTTCCTCTTATGTAATAGAAGTATCAGTGTCCAGGTTAGTGTGGTTAAGCACAAGATATGGTTTCATTTTTTCTTTAATTCTGATGAAAACAAGTATAAGTGCATGGAGTCATCTACTATGATATGTCTGTCTGTTCTACACAGCCGTGTTATTCTCAAATAGCGTAGTCCGCCTCTACACAGCAAGCAGTTATTTCAACATACTGTTGAAGTAACATCAAGCTGGAGGACTTCTTACTCCAACTCATGGCAATCCATATTTCACAAGGAGTAAAGGAAGTCGGAGGAAGAGTGTTCTTCCTTCGACTTCCTGCTGTGTAGATAGCGCCAAAAGCCGAATTAAGCTATTTTGACTTAAGCTATGCAATTGACTTAGTTCAAGTTGTATAGTTTATTTTGGCTTTAGCCCTGCTATCTAGATGTGCCCTTAGAGTCTGAGAGAGAGGGAGATAGAACTGAGTCACCCATTACCACAGAATATGCTTCTTTAATTCCAGCCATAGGTTGGACCAAGTTCTGTTACAACAATTTAATGATTATTTATGCAGGTTTGTTTTTCCTAGCTTTGTAATTGTTTATGATATATTATTGGACTGAAAAGTTACATCATAGTGTCATGGGAGTGATTTTGCAGTCATTCATAGCAAATTCTGTAGCTTCAAATCATACAGTCCGATTCCCTCTCTCCCTTTTATGATAAACATCCTTTTATCACTAATGATCGGATATTATACAACTGGTTGGAAGTTGGCAAAGCAGGATAAATTATTTCTTCCAAATCCACCTACAATATGACTTCAGTATGTTGCCAGCTGGCATGACTATAGGCTCAGTGTATTTGGTATCCTAACTTCAGATGTCACAAGAGCAGACCACAGAGTCTATCAGACCTGAAAGAGAAGGGTACAGGACTGCTTCTGGATTTTGGTTTGTGTTGCTAGCAGGTCATTAAAAAAAAGTCCAGGATGAGCACCAGACAGCTTAGCCTTATGCGGACAGTCATGCTTAGTTACAACAACAACAACATTGCTAACAGAAGTTCAGGATAATTTTTGTGCCCAAAGCAAAAGTTGGTTTTATAAATAAAAAGAGAATTCCAATGCCCGTTATATTTTTTGATACAATTATAGTTGCTCTAGTGGGTGCTACGCTTTAGATAGCTGTGGTTATTCTTCCTAGTTTACACAAACAGAAGAATTTTCCATATGCTGAAAGCTTTGTTATTGGTATAAAGATAGGTTGGGTATTGACTCAAGATGGTAGTTTAACTGGCATATAAATGGCACTCATGTCTGTTCCTGTTTTAGGAATGCTGGCCACATTTTGTCAAATTTAGCTGCATTAGGCACCTCAGTGAAATAGTCTGATTTTCATAAGTATTCAACATCCACAACTTTTATTTATTTCAGCACGAGTTATACTTATTCAATATCTCTAAGAATCAGGCTGGTTTATTTTGGTGCTTAACTGTGGATTTAAATGCCTGACTTTGGGCCCCCAAGTTTGACTGTTTTATTCTATGTATTTTAACAGTTTGTAATTTTATAAGTGTAAAAAAATGTTTTGCACGTGCTTTGATTATTTCCATCTCAAATGTGCAAAATATGTGCATTTGTAAACTGAGCCTACGAAACTCTTGAAAGGTTTACAACTGCAAATGCTTCATTTCCATCAGATCTTCTAAGGAGAAGCAATCTTCAGAGTCATGAATGTCTGATCATTTTAAGCTGCCTGAAACAGATGTCATGTTCATGCCAGTCAAACATCCATTGTTGTCCATGTTACATTGACTAACATGTATGTGCTACCATTCATCTTCTATGCATAGTTTAACCAAGCATGTAATGTGCTATTACTCTGCTACTGTATACATTTTGTATACATTTCTGTTCTTCCTTGCAAGACTGTGAATGCTTCGGCCACTCCAACCGGTGCAGTTACATCGAGCTGCTAAATACAGTCATTTGCGTGAGCTGTAAACACAACACTAGAGGGCAGCACTGTGAATTATGCAGGCTGGGCTACTTCAGAAATGCTTCTGCAGAGCTGGACGATGAAAATGTATGCATAGGTCAGTTTCATTATAATTCCAGCTTTTGTTCTTTGCCTTTTCAGCTGTTGGGAGCTGCTAGTTAGTTAGCTAGCTAGCAATTTGCACTATTGCTGTATATGTGCCAGCTGAACCAGAATGATCTTTTTCAGTGGAAAAAAGCATCTCCTGGGAAGATGTTGAATGCATTTGCCCCAGCTTTAACTGTGGTCTTGGGTCTGTATTTTGAATGTCTATAAAAATAATATAAAGCAGCAAAAATCATTGCTAAAGATTTTTAGAAGCTCTGCATGGGAGCGCTAAGATCATGCTGTGCTTCCATGAAGAAGAAGCCACACTGGAGTTGCAAAATGTAAGGACTGAGCCTCTAGGAATAGTATCTGCTCTTGCATTTGGGCCAGTGCTTGCACCTGCAGGGAGACCCCCCATAGGAGTGAATCTGATGTCAAGACCAGTGCCTATATTTGTAACAATAGTTTTATGAATCCAGATTTCAAAAATAAACATGTTGTGCCCAGTTCTCATCTCAGATGCAGAGGTGTAAAGTCAGAGTTAACTCCCTTCACTTTTAATGTATGGCCCTGAAGCTGAGAGCATAATTTTTTTCATGTCTGTTAAATCCAACAAAAAAAGAGATGCATGCCAAACTTACATAAAAAATGTCCATGAGCTGTATCATGATACCAGTTTTGAATTTACCTCCTCAGGATCAGGATGCTCCAAACATAGATAACTCTGAGCTCATGACAACCTCCAAACAGCTAACACCAGATGCATGCCAGAACACAAATATCATTAACAAGAATGACTTCCACAAGAGAATATAAGACACTTGTTACACTAGAGCAATCTACAGCATCCTTACATTATTTCAAATACTGGTTAGTGAGAAAGAGATTGGACCATGTATATGAAAATTTAACATATTTAACAAATTTAACTATTGAGTGTATAGGCTCACTCCATGGTCATTAGTTAACAAATGTTCAAATTATAAGCAGAGATAGAGTTTGTTTTACAATATTATAAATATAATACATATTAGGTATATATTACAATTAAATATGATTTTGATTACTGTCAGTCATGGATTTCAGCTATATCCATTCACTCCATCTACAAAGGCAGGACATTTACTGTCATTAAATCAGAAAGTAACCGAAGAGTTAATAAAGAATTGAAAATGTAATATTCATTTGTTCCAATCTGCAACCTATCGATGCTATTTTTTAGGTAATGAACAACAAGACACATGCACACACTGTATTTCATGTGTCCTTTTTAACACTAGTTAATACTGTGTGAAATCAAATGCATTATTCCCTTTGAAATTAATTAAGCTGAGCTACTATGAACTTCAGTATGACAACTAGACAATCAGGATCTCACATCCTGTTAAATAAAATAAACACATGACATATATAGTAGTGTTAAACAGAACTATCCGTTCTGATTAATTATTTGCTGTGGACAAGGGACATTGTCTTTCTAACAGAATTGTGTACTTTAAACTGGCTAAAGAAGCTAAGAAATATGGAAAGATATCCAATTTTTTTCATAGCTACACTATATTGTCACCTAACATACATTGAAATGCTAGGGGATGACGTCAATAGTGATTGCCATGTAGGCAGGTAGGAGATGTTTAATAGCACCACAAATAACTTTTAAAAATTATTTTCAAGCAATACATTCAGAATTAGTTTAGATAATGAACAACTGAGCAGACTCAGCATTCATCAGACTCAGTAGAAATAAAATTTAATCAGGAAGATTTTTCAGAAAATAAAAATATACGGAACATTTTCCTGACATTCACACCCTAATGTAAGCACAATTGTCATGGGCTCCTATGAGCATTTGACCAGTCAAGATGACTGCAAGATGAAGCCCTACAAAGGGCAAAATAGTACCTATAGGACAATGGCATTTTAAATGAAAAAATATCCAAATATAAAACTCTTCCTCAGGTTTGCCATTTATCATAGTGCATACAAAATCTGTATACCCTGACTAATGCTGTGTCATAGGAAACCTTCCTTAAAATCAGTGGGGCTAAGGCCAGGTCTATGCTACAGACCTACACTGGTGTAACCATGTCACTTAGAAGTGTGTAATACAGACCTAACCTCCCCAGGCAGACAGTGCTGTGTTGATGGGAGAACCTCTCCCACTAACATAGCTACCCCCTCTTAGGGAGTTGGATTAAGTAGGCCAACAAGGGAAGCTCTCTGACTAGTGTAGGAGCATCTTCATTAACGTGCTACAGCTGCACAGGTTCTGTTATGCCACTCTACCACGGTAGGTGAAGATAAGCCCTACGGCACACACACACAAATACGTTCCTGAAAAGGATTGGAGATAAGAATTTGCTTGAGTGCTTTCATGACTTGGGGCTGTAGACCCTTCATCCTGCAAGCCACTGCACAGTCTCAACTCCCCTTGAGTTCAGTGACAATTGAAGGTACTCAACGATTCCAAGACTCACACCTGCAGTCTGTTGGAAATGCTCATTTGATTACACAGAGCATGACAGCCACTCAATATTGTGGGTTTTAATTACACGTTTAATAGATCAGTGGACAAGCTAATAAAGAGATTTGCATTGATATTTACGTATGACTATCTTAATTTTCCAGTGCAGTTGTTTTTCCCATTTTCAGACAGAGTGTTTAGGAAACCTAAAAATATTTGGTTAAGCTAGTTTTATCAAGGGAAATATTTATTATTTATTGACATTATTCAAACCAAGTACACACATATACATGGTAACTATATGGATAAAAAACTGGCGGACCATGGTGTATATTAGTCAAGATTAGACCAAATGGAGGAAACATAAAATGTATTACATTCAGAAATGGCAGAGATACAAATAACTAACATACTGAAAATGTTTTTAGCTGTGAACTCAAGAGTATATTAAACATGTACTTTAATAAGCTCTGACACTGAAGGAACAGAGGGGTAGCTGTGTTCGGCTGTAACTTAAAAAAAACTTAAAAAACAATCAGTGGTCCTGTAGCATGTTAGGGCACGTCTGCAATAGAAACTTATTTTGAAATAACTTATTTTGAAATACTAACTCCTGAAATAACTATTTTGAAATAGTGTGTCCACAGTACAGGGAAGCCTCAAAATTAGTCCGAGGCAAGCTCCCTTATGTGGACACACTGCCTTGACTTAGAGCCCCAGGAAGCACTGGGGAGTAATTACTTTGAATGACTCCAGGGAGTAGTTATTTCAAAATAGTAGCAGTGGAGTGTCCACACTACAGCTATTTCAAAATAATTATTTTGAAATGAGTATTATTTCTCGTGGAAAGCAGGAGTTATTATTTTGAAATAATGAGCTTTGTAGTGTGGACACTCCGCTTGTTATTTCGAAATAAGGGGAGTGTAGACCAGGGCCTAGAGACTCGTTAATCTCTAAGGTGCTACAGGACCACTGAAGGAGCAGTAACAGTATTTACTTAAATATAGGAAAAACTTTAAAAACAACAAATAGTCTGGTAGCACTTCAAAGACCAACAAAATATGTAGATGGTATCATGAGCTTTTGTGAGCACAGCCCACTTCTTCAGATGACCGGAGTGTTGGATGTCCAGAACCCAAGAAGTTATAGATGAGACAAGTATAATATATTCATTTTGCCTCGTAAAAAGAGACTAAAATTATTTTTAACCTTTTTTACCAAATTTTGCCAAATGATTTTTTAACCAAATAGATGCCAATCCTGCAGACATTAGGCAGATGCTAACTTTGCACCTGGGAATGATCTAACAACCTCCAGGAGACTAGGCAAACACATGTAGTTAATCACATTCCTTAAGTATTTGCAGGATTGGGGTAATAATTTGTTGAGCTGCATTTTAATTATTGTCTTTTTTTTTCTGTTAATACTCCTTTAACTTACCTTACTACTTTTCTAAAGCTGCTTGCCAGCACTTTTATAAAGAGGTTTGTCATAACAGCTTTTTTAATCCAATATATATTGTCCATTTTAGTTTCAAAATATATGCCTGATGCTCTTTGCCTATTGATGTGATTCAAGACAATGGGAGGTTTTTTGTTGATCTTAGATCAGGCTTCCATTTTGTGGGGCAATATATACAATCTATTCCACACTTGATGCTTCTCGCACTTTTACACCAGTGTACCCATTTTACACCAGTGTAATTCCAGTGTGTTCAGTTGAGTTACTTTCAGTTTAGTGGGAGGAGAATCAAGCCCTGTTCTTATAACATCCAATGCTGTTAGCTTTTGACTTGCACTTCTTTAAATAAATTTTCCTGTCTGCATTTAGTACCTCAACTGTATGCCTATTTACTATAAAGATTTTGAATGTCTGATTAATATTAGAAGTGCCAGGTTTTTTATATGATACCCTCTGAGGCATAACTGTGCTCAATGTTCCACAATGTTTTTTGGGTCTGTCAGTATTCAACTTCATTAATTAACGTTCTTAGCTAATTGACTGAATTATTATCGTGGAACAGTGTTTGCCAGAGGTTACTGTTCTTCTCCAGCATGCCAAATGTTTGAAATGTCCTCTGTTATTTACAGTGAATAAGCAGTCAGGCAACAGGTGACATATTTGTTACTGGTAATGTTTGTTTCTCCATAAACATTTTCCATTGCATTTTCAATATTTTAATGTTTTTCCTCTTTTTTATATATAATTTTGCTACAATTTAATGTAATCGTACTGAACAATAGCAGTAGTCAGCAAGGTTGCTTGATTTAAAGAAAAAAATAATGCAGCCAGAAAGTTTTCCAGATTCAACAATGGATTTGTATCTCTTGCCTTTGACAGCAGCACAAGATCAGGCACATGGACAAATTTTTTGGTTAGAGGTAGGCTGTGGTCTCAGTTGCAACAGTGGAGTTACTGTGGATTTATGATGGTGTAAAGAGATCAGAATTTGTCCTGTAGGCTTAGAGAAAAAGACACATGATCCATAGCAGTGCCAGAAAACTCAACCTGCTGTCAACTGTTTTCCTTCTTTGAAGGGCTCATTTGCCCTGGGAGCCACAGTTGAGCTCTGACTTTGTGATGGTGCTGAAGTGGGGAATTGGTGTTCAAGGGGGAAGACACATTTCCCTAGAATAAAGGTTGTGGAGGACAAAAGGGTCAACCCAAACTACCATTTTCTACAGTTTTTAGTCAGGTTTAGGCACATGAGAAAAATCTACGCTTAGGTGTTGGGAGTCCATCACTAGGTCTTCCATCCTCACATCCATCTCCATGTGGCTAGAAGAAGAGAGGTATAATGAAAATGACAGTTTGAAGTCAGTACTGAACAAGTCTTGTAGCATTTTGCTCCCCATCTCAAGGTTGTTTTGGAATATGAAAAGTGCATTGTCACTACAATGGCAAGTACCTACATAAATTAACATACTACTCCTAAATAGAAAGGGAAGACTATCTTGGAAATAAGAAAAGTGCATTTATATAACACTTAAAAAATATTCAGCAGAACTCAAAGTATTGAGTGATACAGCTACAACTATTTTAATAATTTAAAACAAATTTCATCCTGATGGCATATTGATTTGTGTGTTGCACAAAACTTTCCTTACTTCCTTTAAACAATCCAAAACTTCCTTACTAAAATGGAATCTCCATTATGACCAGTGACCTTTTTCCTCTACATTTTTTTTTGTTTATTTTCCCCCTTACATAATCAATGGTCTGCTCTTAAAAAAACCAAACAAATGAAAAGTGGGCTTTCAGTCACTATTCTCTCTCCTGCAAATGTCATTAATAGACAGTCTTCCCTTACATTTAACTGCTAGAATTGCTTCCTTTATTGGTATTTTTTGAATTATGGCCAGTGTATGTATGTTGTCTTGTTTCTGCAGACTGTAATTGTAACCCTTTTGGCTCTGTCCGTGATCGCTGTAATGGCACAGGATTCTGTGAGTGTAAGGAGGGAACATCAGGGACTAAATGTGATAAGTGTCTGCTGGGATATATCTGGCACAGCTTAGGCTGTCAACGTAAGTAACTGAGAGCTGCCCTTCCTGCACCTTTGCTGCCTGTGCTTCTGTATCTCAGCATGTGCAGCTACTTAGAGTTGAAAAAGAGCAAAACTTTTACAAGCTTTAAAAATGCCTTGCTGCCTAAACCGTTATGGATACTCCCAAATGAGGGCAGTAAATTGACTATGCAGTCCATTTATTTCATTATGCTTTTAGTGCCCTCTCCCCTTTTCCCTGCTAATGCCTGGAGGAGCTTGTACTGAAATATGCAGATCTGTGTGTCTTGCCTGCTATCAATTAATTGGTGTGAGCTAACCACAAATGCAACTTTCCAACCTTACAAATTCTTACTAAAAGACAAAGGGTGATATTTTTGTGTTAACATATTTCTGTGACTGAACTTCTGCCTTTTTGAGTAACCTAAAAATCTGAGTTCATAAAGTAAATGATGTATATATAATGTATATAAATCATGTAATAACTCATTACTTAGTATTATAGAGCCTAAAACAAAAATACAGTCTAAACCAGAGTTGTTAGTACTAAAGATTTTAACTTCATTTAAAATTATACCCACAAAAAGCAAATGTCATTCTGGGATGTATTGGCAGGAATGTTATAAGCAAGACACAAGGGCTGTGTCTACACTGGTGGCTTCTTGCGCAAGAACTCTTTTGTGGAAGAGTTCGTGTGCAAAAAATCTTCCGCAAGAACACGTCCACACTGCCACGTGCTTTTGTGCAAGAGCATCCATGGCAGTGTAGACGCTCTCTTGCGCAAGAAAGCTCTGATGGCCATTTTAACCATACGGGCTTCTTGCGCAAGAAATTCATGTTGCCTGTCTACACTACCCTCTTGTGGAAGAGCTCTTGCGCAAAAAGGGCTTATTCCTCGTGGGGAGCGGAATAACTCTTCCGAAAGAAGCCCTGTTTTACAACGCTGTTCTGTAAATTTACTTGCGCAAGAACGCTCGTGCGGTGTAGACAGCAGGCAAGTTTTTGCGCAAGAATGGCTGTTCTTGCGCAAGAAGCTGTCAGTGTACACATAGCCAAGAAGTAATTCTTCTGCTCTAGTATGTGCTAATTAGACCTCAGTTGGAGTATTGTGTCTAGTTCTGGGCCCCATGTTTCAAGAAAGATGTGAACAAATTGTAGAAAGTCCAAAGAGCAACAAAAACTATTAAAGATCTGGAAAACCTGCCCTTTGAGGCAAGATTGAAAAAATCAGGTTTCTTTTGTCTGGAAAAGAGAAGACTGAGAGGTGGCATGATAACCATTTTCAAATACATAAAAGTTTGTTATAAGGAGGAGGAAGAAAAATTATTGTTCTTAACCTCTGAGGATAGGACAAGAAACTGGGCTTAAATTGCATCAGCTTCCTAACCGTGAGGGTGCTTAAGCACAGGAGTAAATTGCCAAGGGAGGTTGTGGAATATTCATCATTGGAGATTTTTAAGAGCAGGTCAGGCATGGTCTAGAATCTAGACTCTAGATGATGCTTAATCCTGTCATGAGTGCAGGGGATTCTCAAGATCCGTCCCAGTCCTATGAGCTTATGAAACAGCATTTAATATTAACTTTTAGTAGCAGGTGATGATAAATATTTAACTATATAGTAAACTTCTTTTCTGGATATTCTACAAACACATCCTTTTGTTTGTTTCTTTCACATTGGGACACAAATGCTGTGGGGTAGGAAGACAATCACACACAAAGCCCTGGTCTACACTAGAGCATTATTTTGAAATACCCCCTTAGGTCACATTTATAAGCGAAGAGTCCAAACTACCAAGCCCATTATTAGTTGGGATTGGTCCTGCCTTGGGCAGGGAGCTGGACTTGATGACCTCCTGAGGTCCCTTCCAGCTCTATGATTCTATGATTTTGAAATGGCGGGCTGTTTTGAAATCTGTACTTCTGCTTTCCTTGGGGAATAACACCAATTTCAAAATAGTTATTTCGAAATAGCATTAGTGTGGACGCTCTGGTGCTGCTATTTCAAAATAACTACTTGCCAGAGTAATTTGAACTAATTACTCCCCAGTGCTTCCTGGGGCTTTAAGTCAAGGTAGCGCATCCCCGTTAATGGAGCCTTGGACTAATTTTAAGGCTTTCCCGTAATGTGGACACACTATTTCGATTTTGTAAAAGCGGGAGTTACGTCAAATGTAATTATTTCAAAATAATTTCCTCGTGTAGACATGCCCTTACAAGACACCTTTTCTGCAAGAAACACCTGCTCCTGGTTAGTAAGAGCTAGAAGCTCATGAAAGATCAGAAGAATTATTACTGGTATAGTGTCGTGACTGTAGATTCTAAAATATTCTAAAACTAAATAGAAAATGACATATCTTCAAATTACTTCATCTCCTCCTAAAATACAGCTACCATAGGCAGAGAGAAGACCTTGGCCTTCAAAAGATCAGACAACAGTTCCAAAGCAAAGAACTTGAAAAACAGTTAGGAACTGTAAGAGTGAAGACTATAATTACGCAATTAGTATGTGGCAGCTACTGAAGGTGTGTCTTGAGCAGTCTCAAGAGATGTACCCTAATTATCAGGCTATGAGGTATGTAAAAGTGCAGCTTCCTCATCCCACTTCCACTCGTGCTGATCCACATAGATTATGACAGCCTACTACTGCTTTCAGTTACTTCTTTAGCTGAAGTGGTAGAGGTCTGTGTAGTGACTCTAAAGGTACAAACCCTTTTGATGGCTCATCTGGGTGTCAGTATTGTGCCACATGATGGAATTTGTTTGTTTTTTCAGTTTGCTCTTTTTGAAAACACAGGAAATTAGACACAATAAAGTATATTATAGGAAAATTGAGGCTGCAGAGTAAAGCACTCAAAACCCTAATTTGGCCCTTCTGCATGCACATTATCATACCAACTTTAATTACATGACCACATACTGGTTTTCCACAGGATTCCTGCTTTACTAAGTGCACAGGATGGACTTGCTCTGGAAATGATACAGGAAGGAAGGGAAGGAGGCTGTTGGACTCCTGCTTCATATGTTGTAGAAGGTGGAATATGTACAGTGATTGAGCTAGGGCGACTACAATAAGTGAAATAATTATCTCATGGTTAAAGCAGTTAACTGCTGCCCTGGGAAAATAGATTATATTTCTTCCTCTGCCACAGAGTTCTTATGCAGTAGTAGTCAAGTCATTTATATCAAACTTTTCACAGGTGGTAATTGTGTATACTTTATTTCTTGGGTGCTGGTCTTGATATCCTGGAGCCCCATATGCAGAAGAGCTGAGCACTGACCGCTGCAGCAGAAATTAGTGAGGAGCTGGGCTTCAAACATATAAAGAGCAATATATTGTCATGTATTCTGAAAAAGAAAGTTCTAGGCATCTCAAATTGGACATCCAAATTATTGGATACTTTGACCTTATCTTTCTGTGACATTGTTCCACATCTTCAAACAGGAATAATACAACTCTGTTATCTCACAAGGGTGTCATGAAAATAAATTCAATAACATTTGTGAAGCTCAGAGTAGAGATTGAAAGAGTGGGATTTTTTTTTTGCATGAAAGGAGGATATGAGAGAGGCCTATAAAATCATGAACGGCATGGATAAAGTAAATAAGGAAGTGTTATTGACCACTTTACATAACAGAAGAACCAGGGGTCACCCAATGAAAACAGTAGGCAGCAGGTCTAAAACAAAAGGAAGTACTTCTTCACACAACACCTGGTCCACCTGTGCAGACAGGGGCATCAGTGGCTATTTGCCAAGATGGTCAGGGATGCAGCCCATGTACCAAGTGTCTCTGAGCCTCTAACTACCAGATGCTGCAAGTAGATGGATCAATTGATAATTGCCCTATTCTGTTTATTCCCTTTGAAGCACCTGGCATTGACTAGGGATGTGAAAGGTTAACCAGTTGGGACTGGAGCAGCTCCCCATCCGACCCCACCTTTAATTGATTAACCAGTTAAACATCATGTTTAACCAGTTAACTAAATCAACAGGATAGTACATCCCTAGCATTGTCCACTATCGGAAGACAGGATACTGTGCTACATGGACCATTGTCCATTCTTGTGTTTTGCATTGAGAGCAGGGTTGGAATAGTTATTACAACAAAAAAAAGCATGGGGCCATATCCTGAACAAGGAGAAAACAAACCATCAAATAGCTGTTCTATACTGGAAACTTACATTGGCATAGCTGTGTCTGTCAAGGATGAGAAAAGTCTGTGCCCCTGAGAGACATAGATATTCGGACTTAACCTTCAGTATAGATTGTACTACTTTCTCTTGGGCATATGGATTAACAGCTGTGACAGCAAAACCCCGTAGTATCTGTCCTGAAATACTACAGCCATGCAGCTGCTTCTGTAGCACTTAAGTGTGGACAAGCCTAAAAGAGACTGTCCATCCTATGCAGTGAATGAAGCAGGAGTCCTGTGGAAAAACAATGTATGTAATGATTTAATTAAAGTCTGTATCATAATGTACCAGCCAAGGAAATAGCATTATGGTAAACAGGCAGTTTTAATTCTGGCATTTCCTATCCTTTGAGTGCTTGGTTTTCACAACATCAGTTTTCTTTTAACGTAGTGCTGGCATTCCCTTTAATTCCTTAACCTCCCAGGAAATTAACTCAACTCCAAAATAATCATTCAGGTTTCTTTACTGGCACAGAGTAAAACTACACTGAGTTGATCAGACACTAGCATAGGGGTTGCTACAAGTCCAAAGTACATAATCATTAATCAAATTATATACACATTCCCAAAAAAAAGACAGCTGCACGCACATTTTATTTTACATCATAGCAATCTATAATAGGTTCTTTGCTTTCTGAAAATCACAAACGATACAAATCATGAAATGTTCACATGCCACACATCTGACATCCGTTACACATTAATCATTACACTACTATTCCCTTAGCTACTAGTTACATATTTACAAGACTACTGAGAACACTGCTGTGAATTCATGTTTTGGTCACTGTCTCATGTCCTTGGTTAGAATAGACATTTATAGAGGGGTTTGTGTTAGGGATGTAAGTGAGTAGTCAACTACCTGCTAAGCCTAGGTTTAGCAGGTAGTCAAGTTGAATACTCAGCTACTCGCTTCCCCCTTCCCTTGCTGCCTCTGTAGCAGAGGCAGCAAGGGGGAAGAAGCAGGAGCCAGTGCCGCCAGCCCCACCCCTGAGCTGCTGCCTCTATCAGAAAGCTGAGAGAGAGAGAATGAAAGGGCAAAAGAGGATAAGCATATCCCAGATCCAGAAATTCATGTGAACAATTGAAAGGGAAATGGAAGTAAAGAGGAAACATGAAGCAAAGGGTGAGATGATTCTACACGATTAGTGAATTACCCGCCTCTTAACACTCTTAGTTTGTGTGCAAATAGTTAAACTACATTGTGTTGAATCAAAGTTCTTGCACAGATTTTGCAGAATATTTATTTAAAACACTAGTAGACACATATATTCAGAAAATTAAAACACAGCAAGGGATATTTAATAAATTTCTTTACTTAATACAAGGGAACCAAATCCCATAGCTTAGCCAATTTTCTGTTAAAAATCAGGAAAAAATTGTCATGGTTGCAGGATGGATATCAGCTTGCCACATATTCAATATATCATGCTGAGTACACACTGATTAAAATCCACTGTCTGATATTGCAGTATGCAGCAGAGGATTCCATGATCTTGTTGCTTTGGTAATTGGCCCATTTTTTCCCAATTAACTTCCGTCTGGAAGATTCTGTTTACTAGTTTCTTCTAGAAAATTACATGAAAACCAAATCTAAAATAACTGCACTATATTATCAAGACTCTGGAGGGGTTATTTGCCTGAACATGGCATGGGAGTGTTGATCTAATTATCTGTAACAGCTTTCTCTGAGCCACAATACTATAGAAATAAATACTATAGCGAGAGAGAGAGAGAGGGATTATGGTTTATTTACAAAATTAGGTTTATTTATGTTTAGGGAGCTTCCCAGTGTCTAGTATTGATCTGCTAGAACCAGAAATTTGACAGGCACTCACACAAAGCTATATTCTATGCCATGTCAGTTCACAGTGTAGATTTAAATTATGCAGATAGATTTTTCTGTATTAAAATCCATTTTTGCATACCAAGTAGAGAAGGTTCCAGAGTTAATAATCCACTTCTTTAAAATATTATATGCAAGTGCCCTATTGTGTTTTATGAACCGAGGTGCTGCAATTTTTTAAAATAAATTAAAGACTAGATTGTGCCTAGTACTGCCTGGACACATAAGTGGGAAGAAAGTCACCTCTTTTGTGCTCATTTACCATCAGATTTCAAATGATTGAGTTTTACTGGATAATGCAGGAATATTTACAGAAACTGGTTTTTAATTTCCTTTAAGATGTAAATGTTTGCAATTAGGTAATTGAAAGAATATCTTGCTAGTGATTCTTTCAGACAGTGACAATTTAACAACACGGTTTGATCAACTCAAAAAGTTACAAAAAAGAGCTTGAAAAAGTCAGGTAAAATAAACAATAAATATAATTTTTAAAAATCAGCAGTCTGCTCCCAAATACTCTGTGATCAGGTAAAGCAGTTACAACCTGGATCGTGCAATGAGCTGATCTTTGACCCCCACTGAGTGTGCAAGTGTAGAAGGCTCCTTCTGCAGATCTGATTAAAAACTGAGGAATGAGTTTGTTGAATACATTATTGTTGTGAATTATTGGCACAGCTCTGTTTATCACTATTGATTTAACAATACGAATTTTAAACAGCACTTTCAGAAGTGTGGGTTTTCAGTCAGATACCTAGTGTTAACCTCTAATTCTTCAAATAAATGTAGATATGTGTTTCAGGTAAGTGTGTACATGCTCTAGAGCCGGAGACTTTTGCCTAGCAGTACCCATAGAGGGGTAACTTGTGTTTATAGACCTTCACCAACTATATTAGGCAGCAGTGCCCTGACCACAGTTCCTTCTAATCACTCATCAGCTGGAGTCAGAGTTCTGTGTGGTTGTTCTCTCAGAACCTTGCATTCATCCCTCTTAGTCTGGTTCGTTATACCTAGTTAACAGTAATTAGTGTTAGTTTAGAGAGAGTAGTGTTAGTAGTGCTTCCTGCTGATGCCCTCACCTGGATTCAAGCATTGCCCTTTGTGTGGAATGGTGATGCACAAGGTGCTTGCTCTGCCTTGGTAAAGCCCTTCTTAAAGAGTGGTGTTTGGTCTGTAGATCATTCAAAAAGAGGGCTCAGGGCAAGCAGGACCTTTGCTTCAAGAAGCATCTGTTTGAACAGGCTATGTGGCCTGACCTGGTAATGAGGCCTTTCTCAGGTCTCACCCTTGGAATAGTTCCTGAAGGGGGATTGATTATGCAGCATCCCGATGACTGACAAGGGAAAACAAGAAGCATCACTTATTCTGCTTTAATGGGAAAGGCTCCATGTCCAATGCTGTCCACTGCAGCTGGCAGTCAACACTGCTGTGCACCTCCCTTCCTATCCCAGTCATTCCCCTGTTTATCACCAAGTTCAAGGTGAATCATCCCAATGTAGCCACGATAGCTGCTTTGGGGCCTCCTTGCCTTGTCAGTTCATCCTCCCATACTGCTTCCTCTTCTTCCTGACCTCCTCAGACTGGATTATGGTGAGACCCTGCATCTGGTGATCAGCTGCCCTGCACCTTATGAGGCAAGTGCTGCAGGGCTGAATGAAGAAGAGCATTGCTTAGAGACAGTTCAACAGTAGGAAGCTTTCCAATAGGATGGCCTTTTTAACTGAGAGGAAGAGGTTTTCGGTGTGATTGTTGGCCCATCGACATCTTGGAGTACCTACAACATCTCTAGAAATCAGGGTTGGGCATTCAGTTCACTGAGAGTGCAGCAATATCAGTTTTCATCCCGGTATCCAAAGACAATACGTTTTTTTTCCAATTCCACTGTGACAAGATTTCTGAGAGGACTTCTTTGCTTGCATCCTCCGATCTGAGAGCTAGTCATGGAATCCTAGGACCTAGTCCTTTTGTGGAACTTGCACACCATTTTTTTTGAAGCTCTAATAGGGCCTCCATTCAACCCCGTGCATCCTGTCCACTGCCCTTCCTGTCTCAAAACACTGCATTCTTCATAGCCATTGCCTCTGCTAGTAGTGTCTTTGAGTTGCAAGCACTTGAAGGCAGGCCTCCTTACACACAGCTCTCCAAGATCAAGGTAACACTGCTGTCACACCTGACGTTCTCATTCAAGGTGGTCTCTCAGTTTCATTTGAAGCAGGCTGTGTATTTCCCTGTATTTTTCCCTAAACTAAATCCTCCCCAGAGAAGCAACATTAGATGCTGTATAGCCTTTTATCTAAACAGGACTGCTCAGTTTCATGCTTTGTCTCACCTGTTCATATCACATTCAGACCACATGAAGGGACAGGCAATTTCTGTGCAGACCGTCTCTAGATGGATAATGTCTTCTATCAATATGGTGTATGAGAGAGAGTCAGCTATGCCTCCTCAGGTGATATTGTCTCATTCAATGAGAGTTCAGGCTACATGGATAGCATTCCTCAATGACATTTCCATACTGGCCATTTGCAGGGCAGCCACATGGTCATCCACACATACTTTACAGACCATTATGCAATAACTGCATCTTCCAGAACACACATTAATGTGTGTTGACCCTGCAATCCCTACTCAGACTATGAGTCCCACTCCAACCATGGGCATCTACTCGTAGAAGAAGAGGAAATGGTTACTTACTGCAACTGGTTCTTTGAGATATGATGCATGATCCGCCCTTCACTCCCTCTGCATTGGAGCCTTCCCTTGAATGTTAAGTGTGTTACCCGGGAGACTAAGGTGGGCAATTAATTAAAGCCTAATGCTGCCTCCCCCACAGAAGCCAGATTCGACCTGGTACACGTATCTATCACCGTTGGGAAGGTAGTCACAAATCAGGTCAGACACGAATTTAGGGCCAAACATATATTTTAGAAAAATAGCAACACGCATCAACAATAAGAACAACAGTAAATGTCCCACCCTAACCCGGAAGAAAAGAGAATAGAAAAGATCCCTTATACAAAAGGAATATACTTTACAACAAGAAATTGAAGGCGGCGATAGACGTCTGTGACCTGTGACCTTGTGGCTAATCTAAAGCCGTGAGGGAGGACAGCAGGGAGATCCCTCGAAGTGGGGTATCCTCGCCTCCACGGGGCTGACACACTCCGGATTCCTCGGCACCAGTCCTTCGGCTTGGTGAGGCTCCGCGGGTGCACAAACAATGGATGGTAAAGTCCCAGAATCCAATGACACCAGCCCCAAAGTACTTAGAGGGGAGACTTCTCTCACGCCTCAGGAGGGCACAGCTAGTGTTAGACCTGGGCAGCCTTGACCAGACCACATGCGGATGGTGCTCCTCAGGGGTGATGGACGAAGAAGACACGACAATACACAGCTACAGACGGACCGAGGAGAACCAACCCGAGCTGTTCTCAGGGGAGGGTTTATAAAGGCAGTAAGGCGGGAAACTGGGTGAGCGAGCGGGGTGCAGTAGAATAGGTTGGTGTGCATAGGAAAAAGGGTGCCGGGTGCATAACCTGGCTGCACACGCATCACATTAGTGAGGGGTGCACAGGTTTAGAACCGTGTGCAAAGGCCAGAGGGTGGAGTGCAAAGCATCCCTCTGTGTGGTTTTGGCGAGAAGAAACTGCTGAGGTGATAATGATCAGTAGACTCCATTTTGAATCACTAGCCTGGGTAACAAGTGTGAAGGAACAGAGTGGGAGTTGGGGCAGTGCTGATTCATATATTCTAGGAAAGGGATAATGACACAAGATGTGAGTGCTGCCCTTCTAATAGGCTACGTCTAGACTGCAGATTTCTTGCACAAGAATCCACTGCCTGGATGCTCTCTCACAAGAAAGCTCTGATTGCCATTAACAGAATGGCCACCAGGGCACCTGTGCTTCTTTTGATAGGCTGTTTTTGCGCAAAAACCCCGTTTCCCGTCCACACACACGTTTTTGCGCAAGAGCTCTTGCGCAAAAAGGAGTTATTCCTTGTAGAAGGAGGGATACCTACACCGCAAAAAGCCCTCTGTTGTGTCGATTTAATTTGTGACTGTAAATTTACTTGCGTAAAAACGTGCTTGAGGTGTGGACGCTCCATGGGGTTTTGCGCAAAAATGGCCATTTTTGAGCAAAAACCTTGTAGTGTAAACATAGCCTAAGGGTACTGCTAGGTAAACGTCTCCTGTGTAAAGAGCATGCCTGGAATGCCACCTCCCTGGAATAAATGTCTGCCTCTGAAAAACCACATTTACTTTAAGTAGCCATTTAATATATTTTTAGATTTTGCCCTCTTTCCATTCTTTAACAATTTTTATTCAGGCAGAGGATTACAATTAAATTCTCATCTCTGAGGTTCAAACTATGCAAACTGTTTGCACCTGTCTTATGGACTGAACTTATATCATTCCATAGAATGCTAGTTTATTCTGTCATTATGCCTTCTATCTATTACCCGATTATTTAAATATAAATAAGCTTCCTTTATTGTCTGTATTTTGCCATGAGTTACAAATGTTAGCAGCTAAAGCATTTTAGGAAAATCATCATGCAGGATGAATACCCAGAGAAAATCAAACATGAAGTCATGAGCCTATGAATAACATAAACATTGCTTGTAGGAAGCTAACGTTTGCAATTCCACACAGAAACTCTTGCTGATGAGAACTTCTAAAAATGTCGTTCTTAAAAGACATAGTGCACCCTGTTCATTCTAAATAGTTGAAATAAATAAATGCAGTTGTCCTGTGGAAATCTCACCTGCAGGGATACGTAACATTTATATCACTGTATAGAGAGATGTACATTGTACATCACCCAGAATATATACAGATGAATTTTGTGCATATGAGCAAGTGTACTCAGGAGGAAGACGCACAGAATTCAGAATCAGGAAGCCTTGATTTCCAACATAGCCATCATATCTATATGATGGAGATAATAGTTCCTAACCTACTTCACAAGGCTATTGTAGTGGTTGATTAGGTAGTGCAATCCAAGATCAAACAAGGCAAAACTATAAATCCTTCATAAAGTTATTGGGTCAGATCTCAGCCAAAATAAATCCGTTTGTTTTCATTGACTTCAGAGGAAGTGTATCAATTTACCAGCAGAAAATGTGCCACATAATTCCATATAGCCCCCATCATTGTGGATCTTTAAAAACAGAAACATCAAGATTCATACTTTCATAAATACATTGGTTCAGATGAATATGATATATGAGTTAACCATATAGTTACACTAAAGTATACGAGACTAAAGCACTCAAGTCAAAGCATAGTTTCATGACAGAAGTAGGAAAAAGTATGCCTTCTCAAAGATGTCAACTTTCAGGTTTTTCAGCCTTATGGGTAGCAACTGTTTTTCTCCATTCCACCATATGGCTGTCTACACTATCAGCTGCCGGACTAATTATTGGAATTTTGACCAAACCAAATCCATTTTAAGTGGTGGAGAAGCAAAATGCAAAAAATTGGGGGACTCAAAGACCTAACCACTGAAATAGGGAAAAAAAGATAAAATACTGATTTATGATAAAAGAATGCAGTGCTGCGGGAATTATGTCGTACAGAAGGGAAGTTATTAACCTATTATCAAAAACATACTGTACATGGTTTTACAGTAGAATCTCAGAATTATAAACACCAAAGTTACAAACTAACCAGCCAACCTCATTTGGAACCAGAAGCATAGTCAGACAGCAGCAGAGACAAATATATATAAAAGCAAAACAGTGCAGTACACTTTAAAATATAAACTATTTTAAAAAAGGGAAATCAGTGTTTTTCTTCTGCACAGTACATTTTCAAGGTTGTGTTGCTAATGTTCGGTTGAAAACTTTTGAAAGAACAACTGTAATGTTTTGTTCAGAGTTATGAACATTTCAGAGATGCAAACAACCTCCCAAGGTTCTAGTCGATGTGTAAGGAGCCAAAAAATAAATAATGGTTTTATTTATGGCTATGATGAATATAATAGCAATGCATTTCAAAGCAATACTCTTTGAATCTTTTTTATTCATCATTTATTTTGTTGGCAGTGTATTATGGAAGATTTCTGCACATCTAAATATTAGGAAATTCATAAAAAGTTCAAGTATCCTATTTGTTTTCTTTAGTCAGTATAATTTTAAAATGGTTAATATTTGATAGGTTAATAATAAATATTTGAATATAGCATATTACAGTCAGTTCAGAGTAGATCAAAAGGAGATACAAAGTTAGCTCCAGAAGCTAAACTTTTATTAGGCACATGAAATAGAACATAAAGCTTGATGGCAATTACCATTTAATCTATTCATGTTTGGAAACATATTGAAGAGGAAGCATATTACTCAGTTAATTGTTATGAATTATTAATTGGTTATTTCAACTGTGATGAGCAGGGTTGCTCTTATTGTGAAAAGCTGTCATGCTTCTCCTTTAAACCTGCTCAGTAGCATTAACCTTTGTGTAATTTGCTTGCTTGCTTCTATTTCACAAGCACAGAAAAAGAATAGATTCATTCAATCAGTGCTGAAGTTTTGATCACATAGGTCAAAAGGGGGCATTTTAGGTTGAAATAAAACAATCATGACATTTAATTAGAGACAAAGATTATTGACCTCAGTTAATCAAAGATACTTGACACTTCCTGTCTTGCCATGCTGACACAAGTACACAGTGACTTGTAAGGCCTCTGTATTCAGGACACAAACATGCACCAATAGTTTCAGCAAAAAGACTTGCCCATGCATGATGACACTTGTGTGAGAAACAACGGTTAATTTAAAGGGAGATGATTAGTCTCCTAGATAGACTGGCTGCCCTTCAGCTGATTACTTCAGGCTATGGCCTGTATTTCTTATTGACAGAAATATGACTCTAGACTTTTTAGACATTTTATGAATGTTAACAAACAAACAAATAATCAAGAAAACATCACTATAACTAAATACTCCTAAACTTAGAATTAAATAATATAGTTATCAAGTCACAATTAAAGGTCAAATCGACACGTTAACAGTAAGCTTGTATTAGAATTAATTCATCAACGTAATCAAATCATCAAAATAATACAGCCCATAATCAATCCTTAGAAGTCCTAAAAACAGGAATTCAAGGAAGCAATTGCCATTTAGTTATAAAACCAAATTAGAGAACTTTACCGATGTTGAGAAGACCAGGACTTTAACAGGATTCAAAAAAGAGCTAAATAAAATCATGGAGGTTAGGTCCATCAATACTTATTAGCCAGAATGGGTAAGAATGGTGTCCCTAGCTTCTGTTTGTCAGGGGCTGGAAATGGATGACAGGAGAGGGATCACGTGAGGATTACCTGTTTCTGTTCACTCCCTCTCAGGCATCTGGCATTGGCCTCTGTCAGAAGACAGGATACTGGGCTCGATGGACCTTTGGTCTGACCCAGTATGGCCGTTCTTGTGTTCTTACCCATGGCACTACTATCAAACTTTAACTGGTTTTATTTTTAATATTGAAATCAAATTGTAACTCAATGTCTTAGAGCACAACCTCAGAGCCAGCTAAAGCTTACATGGATTTCACTGCTAGGTCATGGCTAACCTTTCTCCTTTCTTCCAGTTCAGACAATGGAGGCTTTAATAGGGCCTTTTGATGAACAGAAAAGTTTAGCAAAAAGTTTAGCTGACAATTTAATGTTTGTTTGAATGCTCACTGAGAATGAAAAACATTCATAGCAAGTATTTTATGAGGTCTGTTTATACGTGGGAAACACTTTTACTGGTTCATTCCCTGTGTGAACTTTCTGACTGCTGAGACACACACACACAGAGATGTAGTAGAAAACCACTCTTCCATGCCCTCCATTAATAAAAGGTTGGGGTGCATCCTTGTTAATAAAATAAAAGACAGAAATATCAAAAGGAAAAATAATATAGTTAAGACAACAAGGGTGCTTTCTTCTGCACTCACAATCTGTTAATTCACATAAGAACTGGATTTGGCGTGACTATCAAGAAATCATATGGTAATGGGACTTGCACAGTGATTCATGCTATACTCCTGAGGTCATTCTGCATCAAAAAATTAATAATTCTTTACACTTATTTTAAAATTCTGAAAATTGTATTTGTCAAAATAACACTACATAATCATGCCAATTTCAATTATTTTGGTAATTTATTTCAAAATACTTGTCAGTAAGTATGTCTATAACAGTACAAACACACACGTACATTCTCGCTGGAGTAGAGAGTTAAAGAAAACTCTATGACAAACCATTTTGTTTCTCTGCCCCGCTGTTCCCAGCAGAGTTCAAGCAGGGGGCCAGACATCCACAACCTCTCCCTCCCCCAAAGCCCAGCGATGCCCCCCAAACCAATATACGTGCACCCCCCTCCTCCCAGACCCCAGCCAAAGGAGCCCCCCTTCCTTACCCACATACCTGCATCCCTTCCCCTGAGTACACTCCGACATATGTACCTCTCTTCCCTGCCCTATAGCCTCCCCCCCCCTTCCCCAACTGGATGCACCATATGCCATTCATGGCGCCATTCTTCAGGAAAATTGGCAACCTAAACTGCAACCCATTTCTGTGAGGGAAGGAAATTCTCCAGGCACAACATTAATTTCCACACAATTCTGCATTGCAATGCACAGTTCTATCAGGAATAATGCTAGTGTGCCTGTGGTGCTGAGAGACTTTTCAGAGACTGGCATAACTTGCTGATTGTTACCATTCCTTCCTTCCCCTTCCCTTTAGGAGGCTGGCCTCAGGAAGAATTTAAAAAAAAATATTAATTGTTGCACACTACAAGCATTATGGGCATGTGACCTCAAAAATAAAGGCACAGGCTTGGTTTGGAGGTAGTTGCTTTAGCCCCCGCTCCTTTTAGGATCACACTAACATCTGCCCCCAACTTGCAGGGTAAAGAGCCTTCAACATCCTATAAAAATAAGTTGCAAAAGACCCTCAGAGAAACACCAACCACACAACATGCATCCGTCAGCAATACTAAAATGTAAAATGGACGTCTCATGACATATGTCTCCGTCTTTTCCTGCAAACAAGACAATTTGGCAACTATCCTCTTCTAACACATGTCAAAGGTTACACAGCTTTTGTCTCAAAATAGCAAGTTACTTTAAAACTTATCAAAATAACTCAGTTAAAATAGAAATAATTACAGTTTGTACAAGGTGTTATATATGTTATTTGTCCCATACTTTAATGTTTGAATGTGCAGGCTGCTGGGCCCCATCTTAAATGGTTTGCAATTGGCTTTTCGAACTAGGGGGCTATTGTAGACATACCCCTAATGTCAGGGTGCATTGACTGCTGACCTGAAATTGAACATACTAATAGGATGCAGTCATTAAATATCCAGCAATACCTTCCCCAGGCCAGTTCTCTATATCTTATTATTGGGTCCAATACGGTGGTACCTGAAGAGCTGATTAATCATATTTCTTCCATTTGGAGCTTTTTGAGAAACTTCTGATTTTTTCAGCCATGGACAATATTTATTATGAATACCTAAAACATCCTCTTAAACTGAATACCTATTTTATTAAATCTGAACTAAAGGATTTTATTGCATGATGTCAGTAGATTAACTACTTTATATATAAATGATCTCCTAAAAATAAATTAAGATCTGTCATTATTTGCTTCCTTTATGGAATGCAAGAGATTAACTTTCATATATTCTTACCTGATTCCCATCTCAATATATTTTCCCCAGGATCCCTATCTATATAATCCAAATTATTTTAAGGACCTGATCCTGAAACACTTCTTGTATAAGTAAAGGATGTCCATCTTCAAACTCTTTTGGCTCCCAACACCTGTAGCACCTTTAATGATTACATCTCCACAACATTGTGTTGAAAGAGGCACATGAGTAGTCTCACTGACTTTGTAAAAACTTGTTTTCAGGATTAAGGCCCAAGTGGCTTGTCAAGGTCATATAGGAATGCAACCACGCTGGGAACCAAAGGCATATCTCGAGTGCCTGTCCAGTGTCTTCAACAAAGGTGTCAGACTCATAGGGTATGTCTACACTAGCCCCCTAGTTCGAACTAGGGAGGCTGATGTAGGCATTCGAAGTTGCAAATCAAGCCCAGGATTTAAATATCCCACGCTTGATTTGCATCTTCCCGACCGGTCGCCATTTTTGAAATTTGCAAGTCAGACTAACTGCCGGCGTCTGCGTGGCAGGGATCGATAGTTCGAATTAAAGCCCCTAGTTTGAACTACCTGTTAAACCTCATTCCAGGAGGAATAACAAGTAGTTCGAACTGGGGCTTTAATTCGAACTACGGGTCCCCTACGGCGTGTAGCGGCAGTTAGTCCGAACTTGTAAATTTAAAAATGGCGACTGGCAGAAGATACAAATCAAGCACGGGATATTTAAATCCCGGGCTTGATTTGCAACTTTGAATGCCTACATTAGCCTCCCTAGTTCGAACTAGGGGGCTAGTGTAGACATACCCATAGACTTTAAGGTCAGAAGGGACTATTGTGATGATCTAGTCTGATCTCCTTCACATAGCAAGGCACAGAACCTCACTCACTCCCAAAACAGACCCCTAACCTCTGGCTGAATTGTGGAAGTCCAAATCATGGTTTAAAGACTTCAAGTTACAAAGAATTCATCATTTACTTGAGTTTAAATCGGCAAGTAACCTGTGCCCTATGCTGCAGGGGAAGGTGAAAAACCCCAAAGGTCTCAGCCAATCAGACACCGGGGGTCTTCCTGATGAGTTAGACCCTGAGCAAGATACCTGGGAAAGAATTCTCTGTAACTCAGGGTGTGTCTACACAGCAGGGCTAACATCGAATTAAGTTACACAACCTCTGCTACATCAATTGCGTACCTGAAGTCAAAATAGTTTAATTTGACTTTTGGCTCTGTCTCCACACCAGGAAGAATACTCTTCCTTCGACTTCTCCCTTATTCCTCATGAAATGAGTCAGAGTAAGAAGTCCTCCAGCTTGATAATATTTCAAAATAAAGGCTTGTAGTGTAGACACGCACTATGTTGTTTTGGAATAACATCAGTTATTCAAAAATAACACTACTGTGTAGATGTACCCTCAGAGACCAGCATTTTAAGTGTAGCCCTGCTGTAATAATGGAGGTCATCTTGGTAAAATACATTAAAGGAACAGTGCTCAAATATCAGGTAGTGTAGTTTATGTCTGGGACCCAGAAAAGGGCCTGCAGACTTTAGAGCTCTGTGTCTGACGTCATTTCTTGCTGAATAATTCGCCAGGTACATGTTCATATATGCTACTCTTTCTTTCCAATCATAATCTGTCCCCTCTTGGTGGACAGATGATATTTCAGAGCAGCATGTTAACGTTTGCACAAATGCCAACTAACTGAACCTGGAAACATTGTTTAGATTCATATTTCTATTATATTACTGATCATCCTTTAGGTCATTTTGACCTTATTGGGGGGCTTTCCCACTTTTCAGACAAATGTAAAATCCAACATATTTTCCTGGGCTATGAAGAACACAAGCACGGAAATCACAATGTAACACTCATTTATCAGCAGATAGACTAAAATATTGATCTGCTCTGGGGTGCGTGGACATAAACTGCAACCGTTGAACTAGTGTTTGAGAGCTGCAGACCATATACCCCGAACCTGCAGCTAAGCTGCACTTGAGTACCACAGAACAGGGAACACAAAGGTGTTTTTTTAAAACCACATTTACTTTCCATCAGTCAGCCATCCTGTTCTTGGTCTGGTCCCTGCTTAAATTAGAGCAATTTGAAGACTGCTGTAATGGATCCACAGAGTCTTTCTAGCAATAGGGAATTGCCAGGCTATAAGGGAAACTTACTCAGCCATGCTTCCCTGTATAGAGGGGATCCTTCACTGACTAGTTGTGCTGGCATTAGAGCAGCTTTAGAAGGCAATGCGGAGCAGCCCTATGGGAAGCAGCAGGGTATAACAGATAGTGAGATGCTGCCGCTCAAGGTTCTCTGAATATTATGCATATTTTAAGGAGAAAAATGAATCTCTCTTTTAACCCAAAAGATCCTTGATCTGGGGCTCTTACTTCAGTTCAGAGAAACACATTCCATCCTTGGGAGCTTCTGTATCAATGGATTGAAAAGCAGCACTATATACAGTCAGGGCACATAATGGCTCAGCTATTTCAAAATGAATCCACACAAGCTGCATGTGCATAGCCATTCTCTGTAGCCCTATTTGCATATGAAAACTAAGGGCCACATGAGTACAGCAGAATTTTTGTACATGCAAAGTTTGGAAAACATGGCCTGAAAGTTGCACCTCTCACAAAAAGAGGGCCACACATTGTGTGCAGCTGGTGTCCATGGATTGGATCAGAACAGCCTCAGGGTCACCCTAACTCATGTCAGACTGCAATGGGGTGAAAACAGCTAAGGATAAGTCTGTCACCTGTTCCTTTGTCTGGCAGCGTGAGGTGTTCCTACACTGCAGCTGAGAGGTGCGATTCCAAGCATGGGTAGCATGCTAGCTTGAGCAGCGTGAACATTGAAGATGGACAGCAGCTCAATCTAGCCACGTAAGTCCCAGCCTGCCCAAGCCTCTCATACTGCAAGTTCAGCGGCTGGTCTGAGGTGTTGCCCCTACTGCAGTGCACACTGCTATTTTTAGCACACTAGCTTGAGCAGAACTAATGGAAGTCTGGATACCTGCACTGGGAGTCACACCTTCCAGTCTAGACACACCCATGGAAACTCAATAGGGTAAAGATTCATTGTCAGCTCCACACCACTGGAGATTCTTGACTGAGTTGTAGATAGGAAACTTTACCACTGAACAGTATGTATATCATCCCCATGTGCCAGCCAAGATATCTGACACACTTTTTCTACTCTTCCCACGTCAGTCTAAATTCCTCCACTCCAGTTCCAAACCTATCTCCGTTCCTCTCTCTTTCTCTCCAGCAGCCATGCTGCTGCTAGGCGGCATGTTCTATCCCAATCCAATCACACTGGGATCTGATTTTGGGATGTGTTTTTGATAAGAGGGAACAGACCTTGAGGCCCAACATAGACTCAGACTACTAGAACTGGAAGGAACCTCGAAAGATCATCAAGTCCAGTCCTGTGCACTCACAGCAGGATCAAGCACCATCTAGATCAGGGGTAGGCAAGAGGCTGCCAGCGGGTCGGATCTGGCCTGCCAAGCCACCATATCCAGCCTGCAGCCCCCTTGCTAGAACCCCCAGGCAGAGATCAGGTCACGTTTTAGAAAGCCAGCTGAGCTCTGCTCCTGACTGCCTGGGGAGGGCGGAGGGAGACATCTCCTGCTATTCCCGCCCCAGCAAAATCTCTTAGCTGCCATTGGCCAATCTCTCAGTTTCCAGCCAATAGGAGCCAAGAATTTTTGCTGGGAGCAGGGGCAGTGTAGGAAGCCTTTTCCTGCCCTCCTCATCCCACTTCCCCCCTCCCCTGCCTCTTATGCTTGGAGGGGAGCCATGTGGAACAGTGAGCAGCCTGCAGCCAGAGCCTGCCTCTGGCACCCCATCTGGCACCTGGCACTCCCTTCCCCAACCCTCTGCCCCTCCATACCCCAACCTTCTGTCTCTTTCTGCACGCATACCCCCCTCCCAGATCTGGCACCCCAATCTCCTTCCCCAGATCACAAGCCCCTCCTAGCCTAGGTCACAGCCCAAAATCCTGCGCTCCAGTCCCCTGTCCTAGCTCACAACCACGTCCTTCACCCAAACTCCTTCCTAGATCCCGTTCTCCCTCCTGCACCCCAGTCCCTCACCCCAAGCGCCCCTCTGCATCCAACCTCCATCCCAGAATCCCGCACCTCTCCATTAATATCCTGGAAGAGTGCGGCCCTCGACCACATTCCAAAAATCTTGGAGTGGCCCCCCCCCCATCAAAAATTATTGCCCACCTATGATCTAGATCATCCCTGATAGGTGTCTATCTAACCTGCCCTTAAATATCTCCAGTGATAAGAGATTCCACAATCTCCCTAGCGCAATTTATTCCAGTGTTTAACCACCCTGACAGTAAGTTTTTTTCTGATGTCCAACCTAAACCTCCCTTGGTGCAGTTTAAGCCCACTGCTTCCTGTCCTGTCCTCAGAGGCTAAGGAGAACAATTTTCCCCCTCCTTCCTGTGACACCCTTTTAGATACCTAAAAACCGCTATCATGTCCTCTTTCAGTCTTCTCTTTTCCAAACTAAACAAGCCCAAGTAAGACCTAATCAGCCCAGAGTAGGACAGAAGAATGACTTTTTGTGTCTTGCTCACAACACTCCTGTTAATGCATCCCAGAATCATGTTTGCTTTTTTTGCAACAGTGTCACACTATTGACTCCTATTTAGCTTGTGGTCCACTCTGATCCCTAGATCCCTTTCTGCAGTACGCCTTCCTAGACAGTCCCTTCCCTTGTTGCATGTATGAAATGGATTGTTCCTTCCTAAGTGGAGTACTTTGCATTTGTCCTTACTAAACTTCATCTTATTTACCTCAGACCATTTCTCTAGTTTGTCCAGATCATTTTGAATTATGACCCTTATTCTCCAAAGCACTAGCAACCCCTCCCAGCTTGGTATCATCTGCAAACTTATTAATTGTACTCTCTATGCCATCATCTAAATTGTTGATGAAGGTATTGAACAGAACCGGTCCCAAAACGGACCCCTGCGGAACCCCACTGGAGCATGGGCCTTGCTGCTGAACCTGCTGGAGGGAAGTCACACACTAGAGTAGGTGGTGGGGATACTTCCTTGAGAGGAGGTAAATAGTGAGGCTGGCTGTGCAAGGGGGAAAGGAATGTGGTTGGCTGGAGCAGACTGGTTGGCTGAGGGGGATGCATGATCCAAATAGTAACAATTTTATTTCCAACTTTTATATGTGTGAGAGACAGAGAGAGAGAGTGCTAAAAAGATGCAGCCATTTCTTTTCCAATATATTTCAGAAAGTATTTTGGGGGGAAACAACACCATTCTTACAACAAAAATAATAAAAATAGTGGACTTAGGAGTTTGTAATGTTTCTCCATGTATCCCTCCTGAAATGTTAGGAAGCTATACACCTAATATTTTGCCACAATATCAAAAGAAGTCAGGGCATTAATGGTGTGTTTGTGGTATGAGAGGTAGTTTAAAGAGAAATATTATGAGTATTTTAGTTCTCATTTAAAACTCTTTAATTGGAGATAGAAGAAAAAAATCTTACTATCACACTTTTTAAAAGTGTGAGTGTGAAACATTTTTCTTATTTCCAATAAAACAGTTAGTGATTATCATCACATCTAAGGTATTGGTGCAGTATTTTAAACATGACTTCAGCTTTTTTTTTTTTCTTCAACCTGTATCTACTAGCATTGAAAATGTTCTTATTTTTGTCTGTAAACTAGATTAATGGAGATGGTATATTGGTCTCCCTGTTCTTCAACTCTTTGACACCCAATGACAATCATCTAAAATTAGGAACTGACAGTTTGAGGGGGAAAATAATCAAAATAAAATGTGCATTTTTAACAGTGAGGGTAATTAACCAGTGGAAATATGGAGACATTAGAATGACCCCAGATGAACATGTTGGAATGCATGCCATAAATCTTTTGCCTCCAGTGGCTGCTTCTAGTGAGCCTAAGCAAAGAAAGCTCCCTAGAACAGTATGGCATATAACAACAAATGCTTATGATGAAAGCTATCCCAAAGTGGGTAACAGCTTTAATTATTTCATGTACTGTTTTATTTCTCCTTTTTTCCATTGAATGTTAAAACTAACAATTGTTAAAATGGCCTGTCACTATTCTTACAAAAGGCAGTTTGGAATAATACATTCAAATTAGACTCCATTTATAGTATATTGTGCCAGCATCCAGAAAAAGTTGTTCACAGCAGGAGTGGCACAATTAAACTTTTTAAAAAATTACAACTTTCCTTTTCTTTAAAGTCTGTTTATAGGTAAATTTAATAGGCTAAATCTTCAACTAATCTAGCTCAGTAGCATCAACTTATTCCAGATCATGATCTCCTGCTCAACAGATTTAGCAAATAAAGTGGTTTCCTTTATTTGCTCTCTTTCACTATAATATTACCAAAAGAAAAGTTAGGTAATATTGTAACACAGAGAAGGCTAAAATGTAGCCTCTATGCAAAAACATCCAGTGGAAGTTATACAGTGTCCTTGTTATGTTAAGTATGGAGATGTTGGCGCTCCAATTGCTCATGTCAGCTGAAACACTGCATGCTAGATCCTGTAGATCTTTATTCAAAAAGGGGGTGTCTACATGCTCTAAATGGCAAGATTTGGATACTCCTCTTTTAACATAGACTCTATAGTTATATGACATTTGTCATCTGATAATCTCAAAATTACTTTGCAAAGATTAATTAACACTTCCAGTACTCCTGACTGTCAAGCCATGTGATCTGGTGAGTAAGACATCAGACTGAAAGTCTGAAGACCGGTTTCATTACCCAAGCGATTTTCCTGCTGACATTGGGAAAGTAATTTAACTTTCCCCTGCCTCAGTTTCCCCACTGGTTAAGTGAGGGTAATAATTTTTATCCATCTTTGAAACAGATTTTCAGACCTGCTAGAGAAGTATTATTAGCCCTGTTCCACCGGTGGTTAAACGAAGGCATTGAGAAGTATCTTATCCAAGATCACACCATAAATCAATGATAGAACCAGGAATAGAATTCATAAGTCTTAGTATCTTTGCTCTAACCGAGAGATTGCTCTTCCTCCATTTCAGCGTATGCCTGTTTTACAGGGAAGAAATATGTCTTTTACATTTGGAATTACATTATAATTATTAATGATCATATGATAACTGTATGGAAATTCCCAAAAGTTCACAGTTCAGTTATTATTTCTGGCAGTGGGATTTTGGTCTTCCCTACTAGAAAAATGTCATTGAAATATCTTCACACTTCTGACACAGGCAGTCAACAGAATCATGTGCTATTCATGTATTTGCATGTCATTAGACTTGTATCTAGTCATTATAACTTAGTAGATTATGATTTAGCCTTGTAAAATATAGAGATAAATGTTTAAAATAATTGAAAAACTGTGTCATTTCATTTCATTAGCCCTTTTTTCATTATAACAGCTTTTGTTTTTAACCCTCTAGCGAAGGATCTATGGATGTTTCCATTATACACTATTTTATGTGATTCATAATTTGACCATAAAGCCTCATTTCCAGCTCAGAATGTTTTGTTACTAATTTTCAAATGATTAGTTCATTACTTTTAAGCTAAAGAAACATTAAAAGTGAAGGTTTGCCAAGTACAGATGATTTTTGCTCCAGTATAACAGAAGAATGCCAATGATTAAAATTTTAAAGTGGCATGAAAAATCAATTTTTTAATTGTTTATAAATCCAAGAGTTTTTGGCTTTTAAACTGGCTACTGAAATATGGAATCATTTTTTTAAAGAATTTTCATAAGCATTGCCATGCACAGCATGTGTCCTCAACAAAAATTTAAATAAGCAGACCTGATATTTTCCTTGGGAGCCATTCTAAACACATATTAAAACGTGTCTATTTCTTAACAAAAAAGCATGCATACATAATTAATACAGAACAATACTAGCCTTTCAGGCACCAATACAGGTTTAAAATGGGTATTAGTTTGATAGACATTTTTCATGTATATTACATACATAATAAGCATGTTTAAAACTATTTGAATATCTGTGTTTGTCAAACCATAAGGGGGCACAAAAAGCCTGCTGCTGTTATATAGCATTAAGAGGTGTACCCAATCCTCCCTGCACAGCTCTCATTGAAGTTAGTTCGTGACCTTCACAACTGCTGAACCAGGCTCCTGCCTCCTTGCTGTTCAGCTCCAAACTGAGCAAGACTCCTTAGAGTCAAATTCAGGAAATAGTTGGATTTGAAAAAAAATAATGGAAATGCGGCCAGGCCCCTGATAGCTGTGTGTAGCCTAGTGGCTGGCCACTGAGCAAGCAAGTGAAAGGGGGGGGGGGGAGGCTCACTTTTCCTGCCCCATCCTTGTGTTCCTGACCCAGGAACGATGAACCACTCCTTATCCAAGTCATGGGCATGGCCCCAAGAGTCCAGATTCCCCTTAGTAGGGGGCTTCTCAATAGGTTCCCATCTTTTCCCAGAGAAGTGGGATTGGGGACTTACTTGCTCCCCTGACTGATGAGCAGACAGGCTTTGGTTCTTGTCTGGAACCTGTCTCCTGTCTCCTTGCTAGTCAGCACCAAACTGAGCCAGGTTCTTTCCTTCTCTCCTCCCTCCAGGCCAGGCATTGGCTGCAGGTAAAGTGGGGATGGGGCTAGGTGGGTCCAGAGGCGTTCTTTAATCCCTGTGATGGCAAGCCGGGCCCTCTTTTCTCCACTCCCTCACACATCCCTCCTCCTTTTAGTCCCCCCTTCCAACCCTGCTCCACCCTCTCAGGAGAAGTCTGCATTTGCATAGGCCTTCCCAGCCTGGTTTTGGACTCAAAATGAGAAGGGTTGGAGGGAGAAGTACCACTGCATGATTCTGAGGTTTGTATCCATCATATGCAGCTAGTGGAGAGGGGCATGGGCTGTGACTAGGGTAAATTGTCTGCCCAGAAAGTAATAGTGGAGTGAGCCCATCAGCCATTTCACCGCTAGTGCTTCCTTCTCGATCACCCTTCGCTTGGAAACAACTTCCTGTTGCTGTATAGGATAAAGTGTTTGGCACCTCCCTCTATCTGAGAGACAACGGTTCCTAGGCCCACATCAAAGGCATCTGTTTGTAACAAGAACTCCTTTGTGAAGCCAGGGCTATACAAGAGGGCTCACGCCAGAGCTGCGCCTTTAGGACTTGGAAAGCTTCCTCACAGGCCCTGATTCACTGGATCCTGTTTGGACTCTCATTTTTGTGGAGATTGGTGAGAGGGGCTATGATGGAGGAGAATCCCAGGATGGTCCATTAGCCGCTGGGACGTGGCAGGGGTGCTGTGCATCCCAAAGGGCATGGTTTGGAATTGGAAGAGTCTGAAAGAGGTGGAGCATGCCATTTTCTCCTGGGACTTGGGGATTGGTCAGTGCCAGTTGGTTAAGTCCAGAGTGATGATAGTCTCTGCCTCTACACACCAGTCGAGCAGCTCATCCACCCAGGGCAGTGGGTACGCATTAAATTTTGACACTGCGTTCACCTTATAGAAATCAATGCAAAGGCAGGTGCGCCCATCAGGTTTGGGGACTAGGACCATTGGCCTTTTCCAGTCACTAAAGGACTCCTCAGTTACCCCCAATGCCAGCATCAACTGGAATTCTTGTTTCATGGCGTCCCTTAGCTTCTGGGGAAGGGGGCTGCAAGTTCTCCTGGACCATAACCCCCTAGTTCCATCAGCATGTAATGGGCCACCAGGTGAGTTCAGCCTGGTTTAGTTGAAAAGATACATGAGAGGGTGGCAGTCAGTTGTTGTGGCCACTGTTGCTGTTTCACAGGGAGTGAGATTGGATCCCATCTGGTTTTCATGCATCATCTGCCTGAGGTCCCAGTTCCAGCTCTGGCAGGTGTGTGTGTGTGTGTGGGGGGGGGGCGCTTTGCCCTGTTGGCTCGGTCTGACCACAGGCCCAAGTGCAAGGACTATGGTGACCTGCTGGACTGAGGTGGAGTGGCCTCCCACTGACCTGCAAAAGGAAGAGCCCTTCCTTGAGCCCTGGTAGGCTACCCAGTAAATAATCTGGGGGAGAAGGCCGAGCAGCAGTTTCATTTGGGGCCTGCCCCTAGGAGGTTTGGGGTTCTGCCCAGCATTTACTCCACAGTGACAGCTATGTAGCTCCAGTGCTGTGAGGCTGGCTGGGCCTGGCTCTTGGCTGTGGGTATTGCAGCCTCCCAGGTTACAATGATGCTCAGGTTTGTCCACCTCCTTCCTCCCTATGACTGGACCAAATTTGCTGGAGTGGAGTTAGGATCTGGCTCATGGGAATTCAGTGCCACTCAGTCAGATTTGGCCTACCTCCCCCTCCAGCCCCCCATTCTGTCATTATGACGACTGGGCCTAAACTTAGAGGTGCTGGGACCCCAGAGCAGAGAAGCGAGCCCAGGCAGACCTGTGAGACAGGAAATGTCTTGTGACTATTTGAAACATTTTTGGCAACTCAGTTTTGGAGCCCAACCCATGGCTTGAGAAACCCTGCTTTAGGAGAGACTCTCCTTACCCTCTAACTTCCATGCTTCGTATGTAGTGCTCTTGGCATATCTTCCTGCTCCAAAAAGATGGAAATAATGGCTCTGCTACTGCATATAACTGTAATTGCTAAGTTGCCTCCATAAAGAGGAAAACCACCCCACAACCTTAGGCTAGCAATGTTGCAGTGTTTCAAGGAGCTGAATAGCTTGTGACTGTATTCCAGTGCTTAATTCATAGTGAAAGTGGGGCCAGGGCTTAATCAATATGTTTATTTTCCTAACTGATGTGGCAAGCACAGAGGGCAGGGGCTATCAATGGCAAAACCTAGAGGTGCCAAGGCTCAGCCCTGTCACAAATTAAACCCTTCTGTATTCAGATATTTAAGGATGGGATTTTCAAGTGTGCTTAATTGACCCAAGAGCACAAGTTTCACTGACTTTCAGTAGGACTTATACACTAAGTCACTAGGGGCTTTTGAAAATTCCATTAAAAAAAGACCAGAAAGGTGGTACAGATATTAAACTTTTATAAACAAATATCAATGATTTAAACTTTATAATCTTAGGGGAAATAAGAGATTCCTTTATACAAAGGGTGGTATAAAAAGACACTGTAGGCAATGGCTATTAAAGCTAAGTAATACTTGTCTTCATGCATATATGTATCATATGTAACTAGGAGCAGTACAAGCATGACCATTTCAGTAAGGTTTTTAAGAACTTACCTAACGTCAAGCATAAAACGATCCCCACTGGTTTCCAGGGGAGCTATTCGGGAGCTTAAAAATAGGCACCTGCTTTCCTAAATCAGAGCCCAGTTGAGCTCTTCTATGTGCTCTTAGTGGCCTAAACCCAGTAAAATAGTATTTTTGGAAGCGTTGACAATTAATAATGAAGAAACAGCATCTGAACACATTTGTAATATGAACTAAACTTATTTTCCAACACTGTTTGGATACTTGTGACAGACTAAACAGGATACAAAATACAAAGAAGATTCAAATCTAACAAAAAGTAACAAGCTTTGTACATTCAAATATATTAATTGCATGTTTGGGGCAAAGCAAAGATCAGAACAATTTCGTTTCATGGTCATGATAAGGTGAAAACAGTATCTGGTGTCACTCAGACTTCATGGGCTTATTCCTAGCCCTGCTATAGTCCTTTTGTGTTCCAGATAAACAGCCATATGGGATTCCCCGTTTAGAGGGACTCTCTGAGTGGCTTAATGCTGACACCCTTTCCCAATCTTCAACAATGTGAGTGGAAAGATAGAAGAAGGGGCATGACCTCTACACTCCATTCTGGTATGCCCTAGAGTACATACATTGGTCCTTTCTGAGCTTTGGGGCATTGTTTAGAGCCATTCTGAAGTTGCTTTAAATTACACTGTAGACCACATTGGCTGTTTGTGGTTCTTCCACCTATGTTGCACTCATACTGGACTCATTGAATGGTGAATCCAAATGCATGCCTGGATTTTTGTTGAAGCCCAAAACTATCTGTGACTACCACAGACTTAGAGCTGTAGGAATGGTCATGTACCTCCACATGAATCCAGACAGATGGCTCGGATTCCTGTTCCTATTTTTTTAAATAACCTATTGCCACAAATATTTTTTCCTTTCAATGACGCATGCATTTATGTCTGTTTTAGAGCTCTGAAAGCGTAAGAACTTCATTACAAAATTATAGGGATCCATATATAATCAAAACAGTATATAGCATGAATGCAGTTGAGGGTTTTCCTCCCTTTGGGAACCTTCTAGCTGAAAATACTTGATCAGAGCCAACTTAGATAATCACACAGCTCAATTACTCATTTCCTTAACCTGAAAGAGATAGGAGAGCTCTGTCCTCTCCTGGACAACAATCATTCTTGGATTTATTTTCAAAATCATCCATTTTAGAAAGCAATCTCTTGTCTTCACCTTCTCTATAATGTGGATCTGTAAATTCTAGCACTGTCCTTCTGATACATTCTAGGGATCTTTTCCAACCGTCTAACAAGGGCTTTTAAGGAGAATGGAGACACAGACACTGCTTGTGTGAGTGAGTAGGCCATCCCCTTAGCTGACCCTATACCACAATGGGAGGGGGGGACCACCATTCCTCTCAAGAGGATTTTGTTCTTACAGGACTGGAACATAATGAGCCACATGGCTGCCAAGAAGTGCAATTTGCCCCTGTGTTGAGGGGCAGGTGGGTAATTGCCCCAGTGCCACCACCATACTAGGACCAGGAAAGAAAGAAAGAAAGAAAGAAAGAATAACTTTGAAAAGTAGCAAGTAGCCCTGTGGCACCTTAGAAACTAACAAAAATATATAATATCATGAGCTTACATGTGTAAAACCCATGGCTCTCCAGGATCCAAGGAGAAGCTATGAATGTTAGGTATACCAGCTTAGTTTTGGAGCTGTGCTGACTGGCTTCAGTCCCCTCCTCTCACTAATGCTGCCCTTCTTTCTTTTGTCTCGCTACCAAGAGTTTGCCTGAAGCCTGGTCAAAGCTGGTACAAGTAGGGAGTGAACAGGGTCCAATGGCATCAAAAGTTGTGTGTGTTTTGATTATTGCCTATTTGCTGGAGAGCAGTGGAGCTATAATAGAACAGCAATAAACAAACAATAAAAACAGTCTTCGCTGCAGCCCACCCACACTTTCACACACGCCGGCAATGTGCTTAAATGGTAAATAAAACAATTTCAACTCAATGGATCATCCAGCAGGCATCTCACTCTAAGACAGGTGCTATCAGTCTTCACATGCCATTCTCATCTAGTTAGTATTCATTTTCTTAGATTTGTTTCTAATGCAACGTAATTAGGACATTGTTTCATCTTTGCACTGGAGACCAACTTCTGTAGCTTGTCATCTTTTAGCCATTATCTTGATGTTGTAAGATTTTCTCCATAGGTTTCCATTTATGAACATCACTTATTTCTGTCTTGACTTTGTAATGTTGCCCTTAAAACAAAATGGTTTTGTTTTCATGTTATCAAATCATCTACCATGACTTGATTTGACATTGTCATAAGGGAGTTTTAGTGATATTATGCCCAATGCAGCAAACAATGAATTAGTGTCACTACAAATATATATAATTATGGTACTGTTGTACAAGAGCAGTAGCTATTTTTCATATTTTATCTCTGTTTAAAGCCCCTAAGAAAGCCTAGTCAACATTTAGAATTACTATGCTCAGTATATATATGGCATCTGAAAACTTAAAACCATTTTAATCCAAAACAACCCAAGTTACATTTTTAGTTTTTTACTATATTGTGAAAATCCTTAAGGTCAAGTGCCCTAAATCAGTTTTCGGCCTATATAATTTCAAACAAGTAAGATATTAAACCCTCAAAGTTCCAGGGTTATCAAATTAGCTGTAGCTAAAGCAACATTAATTGCACAGTTGTGACTAAGAACTATCATTATAACTTCTCAAGTGATAAACACAATGGTCACACTCCTAGACTAGGCAAGTTTATCTTAGTCATGATTACCTGGATTTTCAAAAGTATCCCCTCTCCTTTCCTATAGCCTGAATTCTGCAATTGTCTACTCATAAGCAGAGTTTTATTCAAATCATTGGCAGATGGGCCCAACCATGCACAACAGGTTGTAGGAATGGGCCTATCCTTGTTATACAGAACACCTAGGAAAATAGTACAGATGCCATGGTAATCATGCTAAGTTATCTTTAGTTAAATCTGTGTAAGTATTTCTCATGGCCCTATTAAACTAGTATCTGTTTGATCATTTATGGATAAATGCTGCTTCTGCCCCCAGCCTGCAGAGACTCCCCTGAACAATGAGAGGATACTATGTGTTTATAATATATACACACAGAGTTTCTTTTTGGTTTTCTTCTTTCTCCATAATCCCACACCATCAATTAATTGACATAAGTGAACATGTTTTTATAAATGAATGCTTAGAGAAAAGTTTCCTCAGTACCTCTAGTTATTCACTGGCAGTAAAATTAAAGCTCTTTCATTGAGTTTTGATACAATGACATTGTTTGTGCCAAAGTGAAATGAATATCCCTAATTTTTTCACTGCATGTAAACGTGCTATTTGCAGTTCTGTGCAAGCCAAGCATTCTCGCTATGTGTAGATGCACACACACACACACACACACTCTCTCTCTCTCTCTCTGAAACTGTCTGAACAACTTTACTTAAATCTGGGTTCCACTGTCCCCATTCATCTACAGAGCAGTCTGGGTGGTACACACAGGTAAGTATATCATCCTACTGAAAACATATCTTAAACTATTTAGACTTTTGCAAAGGTGATAAATATCACCCTCAGCCAGCAAGCATGGGGTGGATGGGAACAATCTTGCAAGTGGGACACATATTTCCCAGCCTAATGGACATGTATTCTTTCAAGGTATGTACAAGGCATGAAATCCTAGACCAAGTGAAGTCAATTGCAGACTTCCAGTAGATCCTGGATTTCACCTTTGAACTTTTGAGGAATGGGGTAGCTAACTTGCCACATATAGGGTCCAAACCATTGAAGTCAAAACCATTAAAGCTGACCAAGATGTGTCTTATAGTGCAGTCAGGATTGTTAATCCATCCACTCTTGAAAAGTGATGCTCATATATTTACTCTGTCATGTTTTTATGCTCTACAATTCACCCATCACATGCATTTAGACAATTAGCACTGCCTGCACTCCAGCTCCCAAGAAAACTGTCAAGAGAGCATGCAGAAGAAAACTAACCTGGAAGTGGAGAAATCATTTAAGGAGGTAGACGTAGGAAGGGATGGGGGAAGGAATGCTGTAATAGGGGGGAATGACAGAGTAAGAGAAGATACTGAAAAAAATACAAATAGGCAAGAGACAGACCAGAAAAGAAAAACATCTTGTAAGAAAGAGAAAGGGGGGCTGTAGAGAGAATGTGAACCAAAACATTTCTAAAGGATAAAAAAATCTAAAATAAGTGAGGACAAACTGCAGAGACCTAAAGATGAATCAGGATATAGAAGAAAATAAAAAGAGAAAAGGTGGGGAGGAGATACATAACTAGTTTTATTTTATCAGAAGTTTGCTTTTCACAACCTTTTTATTCTGTCATGTAATGGTCCTTTTAATGTTTCTAGCACACATGCTACATGCTCAAAATGTGAAGACTGTCCTAGTTTTGGATGAGAAGAGGCAGCTCACCCTTTTCCAGACTCAAACCTTGTGATGACCTTCATTTCCCTTTTGAAAAACTGATGTTCTCTCTCTTATCTATGTTTCTGACCCTCCTGCCTATCTTTTTTTTGGGGGGGAGGAAGGCATTAAGATGCTATTTTAAGTGAGCTGTAAATAGTAAAAGTAGAAGAAAGTGTCCCAGAAATATTAGAGGAACACATTTTCTTCCCTCAACTGACAATCAGACTAGGTGTAAGGATACAAAGAACTTATAATTGGATCCTGTGGTCACACTTGAAAGAAACACAATAATTTTGTATATTATTTTACTCTGAGTTGTTGTCACATCATCTATATAGTTAATTTATAATTAACAATAGTCCTGATGAAATCGGTTTGGTTTTTAATTGCAAATGTCTGAAACTTAAGCTTTATACAAACTGAGAAATTCCTCCATGCATTTTTCATATATGAATATTTAAAAATTATTAAAGCTTATCAATCATCCTCTCCTGATAAACAACAATAATGCAAAATCAATATGTTTGATTAAGTGTTCAACTAAATTTTATGAAACACTATTGTACCATCTGCCATTTGAACTTCCTGACCTAGTTAGAAAAACAGGGCTGGCTTTCAAAAAGTTCTGATTTTAATAACATCTGTATTACAAAACAAACTATTTATTTGAAATATTTTGCAACTTGCAGCAAAGTTTTCAGTATTTATGGAGGTCTTAACCTACAAAAGTTTTCAATATTTTATTAATGATCACCTTGGGAAAGTTGCCCAGTTTTAAGTTAGAAAATTAATTCTCTGAATTAACAGCAGTATTTTTTGCCTCAGTTAGCAAAGCTGGCGAACTTTGTCCTATTTTGCAGGTGGCTTTCATCCATCTAATGCAGTGATCTGAGAATAGCATAATCAGATGACTGTAGCCTACTTATTAATTGGTGAGAGAAGGTGGGTGAGATCATATCTTTTATTGGACCAATTTTTTGGGGGGGGGGAGACACAAGCTTTTTGAACTCCACAGAGCTTTCCTTCATATCTCACCAACTTTGTCTAATGTCTTGGGACCACTAAAGCTACAATAACACTGCAAAATACTAATTTCTGGGTCATCAAAAGCAACTTTAAATATACAGGTCATTTCTTCAGAAGGCAGAAACCATAGAAACCCCACTGAGAGGAAGGAATCAATACCCCCTAAATACTGCAGAGATCTCCTGGATAGATCTTTGCAGTGTCTGTGTGAGGAGTGGATTATTATTGTTTATTTGTATTACAGTGATGGTTAGAGTCCCGTTTTGGTAGGTGCTATATATACTAATACGGTAAAAGTCCCTGACCTGAAGAATTTACCATGTAACTAGATAAGGCAGACAAAAAATGCATAGTTGTTGAGTGACTTACCAATCTGTAGGGCATCTGTAGGAAGTCTGAAATTGTACTCATATCTTTAACTTCAAAATTTCCCTTCCTCTCAATTTCAGGATAGGATGGGGATTTGACAAGTGGACTTCTGCATTGTGTGGATTCACTGGGAACAAAATCCCATGTTAGAGGAGCAAAAGTTAACCACTCCAACTCCTAGAATCCATGCTTCTCTGCCCATCTCATTCCTTGTTACATATTAGACTAGACACTTGTGCATTAGGATGGCTATATGAGCAGTATACGATCCCATAAATGGTCCTGCAGAGAAGAAAGTGCCATACAACTTGAGAGCATTTTCTTTGTGGTGGAAAACAAGCTGCTTTTGGTGTGGAGGGAGGAAGCAGAGGTAGGGAAAGAGTAAAATAAACTTATTTGCTCTCTGGAGGTTGTTTTCTAAATGTGATTTCTTTAAAGTAATTGTAATGAGATCCACATGAAAATCCCTGTGTTCTTTAAGAACCGAAAAAAAATTGCAGGTTTTGGAAGTTATATTGAGAAGTTTCAGGGTCAAACCTTGCAGTCAAGCTTTGAGTTTTATATGTCAACTCTAGCTCATATTTTGAAAAATCATCAGTGGATGTTTAATGTATACAATAGAACCTCAAAGATCTGAACACTAGAGATGTAGACTGACCAGTCAACTGGACACCATCAGGAACCGGAAATAAGCTATCAGGCAGCAGAGACAAAAAACCAAACAGTACTGGCTTAAGATATGCACATCTGAGCTGCCTGTCCTACCCCCACGCTCTAGTCATCATGGTGTGGGGCAGTCACTTACAGGTAGAAAATAGTAAACGTTGTTTTTCCCTGTCTGGGAGGGGACAAGCTTGCAAACTCAGATCCTGGGAAATAAATTTCCCAAGTTGCTACTGAAACCTGGCCTGGAATGTAAGCTGCTGGAGCCAGAGTCTGCACTGCACTCTGGAGGAGCAGTTCAGTTTTAAAGGGCCACAATCTGCATCACATGCCCACTGACACTACAATGCCCCAGGTGCCTCACTCATCACCTTTGCAGCCATAGGGCTAAAACCAGCTGTTTATCCCCACCCGACCCCCCCAGTTACCAGGCAGCCATGGCAGAGCTGTGAGCCCCACCTCCAAGCAGTCTTCCCTGAGGCGTCTCCCATAACAGTTTGTTCAGAGTTACAAACATTTTGGCTACGTCTACATTGGCATGATCTTGCGCAAATACTCTTTAATGCAAGAGTTTTTGAATTAAAGTATTTGCGCAAGAGAGCGTCTACACTGGCATGTGCCTTTGTGCAAGAGATGTGCTTTTGCGCAAGAGCATCCATGCCAGTGTAGACGCTCTCTTGTGCAAGAAAGCTCTAATGGCCATTTTAGCCATCGGGCTTTCTTGCGCAAGAAATTCATGTTGCCTGTCTACACTGGCCTCTTGCGCAAGAACAGTTGCGCAAGAGGGCTTATTCCTGAGCGGGAGCATCATAGTTCTTGCGCAAGAAGCACTGATTTCAAACATTAGAACGTCAGTGTTCTTGCGCAAGAACTCCCCGCCAGTGTAGACAGGCAGCATGTTTTTGCGTAAAAGCGGCTGCTTTGGCGCAAGATCGCGCCGATGTAGACACAGCCAGGTTTTAGAGAGGTAGCTGTGTTAGTCTGTTTCAGCAAAAACAACAAAGAGTCTGGTGGCATTTTAAAGACTAACAAATCCATTAGGGTGTCGGAGCATAAGCTTTTGTGAGCTACAACTCACTTCTCAGATGCAGAAGAAAAAAAAAAGAGAGGAAAAAAAAGGATACAGAGATGGGATTGTGACATACAGCAGAGTTACAAACAACATCATCCATTTCCAAGGTGCTCCACTGGGGTTCTGTTGTATTGAAGGTGCCTAAAATGACTCATTTTGACATGTCACCTTAGAAAAGAGGAAACTAAGGGGGGGATATGATAGAGGTCTATAAATCATGACTGGTGTGGAAAAAGCGAAGAAGAAAAAGTTATTTACTTATTCCCACAATATAAGAACTAGTGGTCACCAAATGAAATTAATAGGCAGCAGGTTCAAAACAAACAAAAGGAAGTTTTTCTTCACTCAGTGCACAGTCAACCTCTGGAACTCCTTGCCAAAGGATGTGGTGAAGGCTAGGACTTCAACAGGGTTAAAAAAAGAGCTAGATTCGTGGAGATTAGGTCCATCAATGGCTTTTAGCCAGGGTGGGTAGGAATGGTGTCCCTAGCCTCTGTTTGTCTGGAGGTGGGTGAGAGGGGAGAGAGATCACATGAGGATTACCTGTTGTGTTACCTCCTTCTGGGGCATCTGGTATTGGCCACTGTTGGCAGACAGGATACTGGGCTGGATGGACCTTTGGTTTGACCCAGTATGGCCATTCTTATGTTCTTATGTTTTTAATGCCTCCATCTCTAAAAACACCAAGCTAATCTTTTAAGGCCAATGGAGATGTGCCTGATTAGTCCAGGGCTGAATTTGTTCCCAGATTTACAGGTCTGGGTAGGGATGTAAGTGGACATAAGGTTATTGCAATCACCTGTGTCCTGTGTGATTCACCACAATTTAACATAATAAGCAGTCCCGCAGGTATCTGCCAGGTTATTACTGAGATACATTTCTTCTGAAACTTATAAGAAAAAATAAAATATAAAATGCATTGCTCAGGTACAGCTCCGATGCTGCACTCTGAAAGCCAAGCATAGTTATATTCAAGACTTTACATATAGACCTTTTCTCACCACAGGAGTGACTGCAGACCTATAACTAAGGCATGGCTTATCTGAATGACGTCAATAACAAAATAGAAGTAAAAGATGGTACAGTAAACTCTGAAAATAATGACCACTAATTTAAAGAAGCAGGATAGGTATTTTGTGTACCTTATTTCTAGCCTAATACGTGCAATTGTTTCCACCTTGATATTTCTTTAAAAGAAACAAAGACAAATAGAGCCATTTACAATGGTGTTCATTTTACAATGCTGGGAACATTTAGGTGGAGTTGTTAATTTTTTTTTATTGTTCATCAGTGGGTTTTGTTTGATAGAGAGCAAGCTCATAACAATACAAGTGTCAGGGTAAACTATCCTGACAAAATACTGCATTTAAGATTTAAAACATAATATATTATGAAAAAAATTAAGAGATTTTCCAAACGTATTTACCCTTCCCTTTGGTCTTTGTGGCATGTTGACAAGGCTTATATAAGTGACCAGTTTTGGTCTCAATTCAAGTACAGATGCACAGCTTTATGCTGCTTATGTGTTGGAAATATTATCTACAGTTACTACAGGTCCTAAGTCACTAAAATCGTAGCAACATAAATAACAGCAATTTGAATGTATATAGGGCTTGTCTTTTTCAAAGCCATTTACAAACAATGTATCTCTCCTTCCAACACTACAGTGATGCAGTTTAGGGTATTAGAGCTGATTGGAAAACTAAAATAACTATAAAATTCATAGAAACCAGCAATGAAATTCCATGAAAACTTTCACAAGTGTTTGCTCTGATCCTCCAAAACAAGCCTAATTTATTAGCTATGTATAACAGATGAGCAAACTAAGAAATAAATTAAATGACTTGCCAAGTTCAGAAGAGAAGGTACTGACATTACAAGGATTGGAAACTCATAATTACTATCTCCTAGCTCTTTGCACAAGCCATTAGTCCATGCCTTTGTCTACCTTCATTAGCTTTTGTATGTGGTTTTTGAGACTACACAAAAAAACATTGAAATTGAAAGTATGTATGCAGCACTTCTTTTTATATCTGATGTCTTAAATCATTCTGGGATGCATTAACAGGAGTGTTGTGAACAAGACACGAGAAGTCATTCTTCCACTCTACTCTGCACTGATTAGGCCTCAACTGGAGTATTCTGTCCAGTTCTGGGCACCACGTTTCAAGAAAGATGTGGAGAAATTGGAGAAGGTCAGAGAAGAGCAACAAGAATAATGAAAGGTCCAGAGAACCTTCTATGAAGGAAGACTGAAATAATTGGGCTTGTTTAGTTTGGAAAGGAGAAGACTGAGGGGGGGGACATGATAGCAGTTTTCAGGTATTTAAAAGGGTGTCACAAGGAGGAGGAAGAAAAATTGTTCTCCTTGGCCTCTGAGGATAGGACAAGAAGCAATGGGCTTAAACTGCAGCAAAGGAGGTTTAGGTTGGACACTAGGAAAAACTTCCTAACTGTCAGGGTGGTTAAACACTAGAATAAGTTGCCTAGGGAGGTTGTGGAATCTCCATCTCTGGATATATTTAAGAGCAGGTTAGATAGACATCTATCAGGGATGGTCTAGATGGTACTGGGTCCTGCCACGAGGGCAGGGGACTGGACTCGATGATCTCTCGAGTTCCCTTCTCGTTATAGTGTTCTATGATTCTATGATTATGCATTTGCAATTTTGTGTGTGCAAATTATTGTAGGGGTATTTTATAGCAGTTAGCATTTCATTGTGTCTGTAGATTTACTAGTGAAATGCTACCATAATAATTCACACCCAAAAAACTAGAGGCAAAAGATCAGAGACTAACTTAGAAAACAGGTTGTCAGTCCATTTAAAAAAATAGAAAATGCACTGGCAAATAAACTTGTTTAACTGGCTACTTGGAAAAGACAAACTTTGGTATATATCTAATTTGCATTCAAGCCCAAACATCTCATTTTCTATTTTAAAAGGGTATTTAATTAACTATTGATTTCTACTCAATTATTCAAGGCCAAAAATGATCAATATTGATGGAACAGATATTTCACCACCACTATTGCCTAAATCAAATGAAATGTTAGAGGCCTGTTACATTAGAATAAGCAAAGCCCAGCTGCTTTACCTTTAAATAAGATAGTACTTTGTATTTGTTCTTTGCATATTGCTACGATTAAGTGAACACTCCATAAATTGTATGATTACATATGCATATTTTGGTCTTAATTATAACAGACATAACAAAAATATTGTGTCCCACACCAATGGAGGGCCACATGTGGCCCATCAGTGTTCTATGGCCATGTCTCCGTTTGCTGTGCTGGAGATTGATCTTCTGATATTCAATTTAGCGATTCATGAGGAGTGAGGGAAGCCAATTGGACCATTTGCTCCCATTGATTTTCCACTGTGAAGACGCTTCCACGGCTTAAGGTATATTGATTCCAGGTATGCTCTTTATATAGCAGGAGTCGTGTACCTTAAGCCGACCTTCCAAGTCTAGTATAGACATGACTTATGTATGGCCTGTGAGACATTTTGTTTAGTGTTGCCCACACATTCAGGGTTGCCAGATTTCACTAGTTTCCGTCCACATATTTTTTTCCCCTACTGGTATTACTAAAGCAACAGGAATGTAAAGCAAGGGCAAGTGAAGTGAGTTGCGTGCTGACGGCACACAACAATGACTGTGAGAGCCGTGTGCTCCCCTCTGCCTCCAATCAAAGCACTGCTACGGTTCAATCAGCACACCCTGAAAATTCTAAGGATGCAAGCATGGTTGGTAAAACTATCCTATGTGTGGAGGCCATCTTGGTTATGATAATCTTGTGGCCCACTCATGCAGCCCACTCAGTATCCTGGGTTGCCCATCACTGTGCAACACGGTAAATCTCAAAATTACTTTATTAGTCCAGCTTATATTCAGCATGTAAAAATATCCCAATGTACTATACTAAAGAACACTGAAACGCAAACATATGGCCTTCCTCATCACAATATCCTCAACATACTGTATTAGTTGTACTTTAATAATCACTTCAGACATTCTGAACAGAAACTGTGGATGCTTTTCAATGATATTTCAAAGGATTGAAAAGCAAGAAATAATGAAGAAAGGTGTCAAATGAGAAACTTTGATAGATACTGCCTTTTGGGTGTTTTCATATTATTACATGCTGGAGAGAATGTGCACCAATATCATCCTTTGGCTCATTTGTAAGCAAAGAATTCGAAATTGGAGAAGGACACTTAAGAGCGAACATCTCAGTGGCTGGACCTTTTTGTTGGTTCAGCTGGGGGTGCTAAAGAGAAGGTAGATGAAACAACTTGGTTTTTGACAAATCAAAATCATTTTTAGAAAAGCTTTGGGCCAGACATGTGTAAAGCTTATGTAAATTATCATACAGATTTTGTAAAGTTCTGCGGAGCTTTACCAAATAACATTTGAGAATCCGGGCTACATGTTTGGATTTTAGCTTTCATGGGTTTTTTACATTTTAAAAAGTAAAGCATTTATAAATCTGTGAATGTAAAGAACAATTAGCAGATCTCACAGGGGAAATACTAAGAATATTTTTTTTCTACTTTGACTCCTTTAATGTGTTCTCTGGATGTTACATGCTTAAGCAATATATTATATTGGTCTTCTAAATCTTGGAGTTCTTCCACTAGGGATGTAATAGTGCAGTTGAGTAACCAATTAACTGATAAGCAAAAGCGTATAGGTTAATGCTATAAACTACACGCATTCCCTCTCCCCCTCCCTCTCCAGTATATTTTTTAACAGGCTGGCCAGCAGCCCGGCTAAGTGCCATCTTACATCGGGTCCGGGACCTATCCCTTATGAATTTAAAAGTGTATTGGGAGCCAGGTGGGCAGGCAGTCTGGCTCAATCCTGGCTTGCACCAGGTCCAGGACTTACCCCCCACTGTTGCTCTGCATTTAAAGTGTGTTAAGAGCAAGGCGGGCAGACAGCCCAGCTCAGTTCCGGATCACACTGGGTCCTGGAGATCGGACTCTCCCCACACAGGGGCTGCTGCCACCCTGCGCTGCTGCCTCTGTATCAGAGGCAACAGCGTGGGGCGACAAGCAGCTGGTGCATGAGGGGAGCTGGTTTTTAAATTGGCTCCCCTCACAGGCTACCCTGCTGCCTTGGATATAGATTAACTGATTTTTTGATATCTCTACCTTTACAGTAAATCCAATCATGTTTTCATTTACTCGAGTAAAATACCTAATGATTGCATGGGAATTTTGTCCAAGTTTGGGGTGCAGGATCAGCCCCTTAGTCATTAAAACTAAAACTAAAATACCTGCTCTAGGAATTATTTGGGGGAAGCTCTATGGTCTGTGTTACACAGGAGGTCAGACTAGCTGATCACAAGAGGTCCTTGTGGCTTCTGAATCTATGAAAAATGTCCATCAAAAATGGGAATACCATCTGTAGAAGTGGTTTTCAAAAAAAAAACTTTGTGACCCACTTGAAGAAAATCAATGATGCCTGCAACCCAACATGTTTATATTTTTGACTAAAGAGCAGGCTCCAGGGTGGGTCCAGGAAGGAAGAGTTTGAGATGCAGGACAGGGCTCAGGGCTGGGGCAGGGGTTTGGGATGGCTTACCTCTGGCGACTCCCAGTCAGCAGCTTAGTGGGAGTGCTAAGTCAGGCTTCCTGCCTATCCCAGCACCGCAGACCACATGGTGCCCCAAAAGTGGCCAGTAAGAGGTCTAGCTCCTGGGTGGAAGCACACAAGTGATTCTGTGCACTATTCTTGCCCACGGGTATTACCCCTTCCCCAGCTGAGCTTTCATGACCCAGTACTGGGTCACAACCTATACTTTGAAAACTATTTATTTATAGCATACTCTACTCTATACTATAATCTAGAATTGACAGTGAGACAATAGCATGGGATGTCTGTACACACCCATAGAGGGGAATGTTTCAGTCCAGTTTTGTTTAATTAATGGAAAGAAAGCTTAAACCTTTAAAATAACTTCATACAAAACCTAAATTTGAAGTCTAAAATTTCTGACAGTGACTCCTTCCTCTATGGTAGCTATTTTTGGTATTTCTAATGTGTCTATCACCCTGGTACCTAAGCACCATACACAATTTTTTTTTTAAATGTAGATCTTTAGTGGAAATGGTGCCCTTTCTCTGTGTTCCCACATGAACGTGGTATGTGAATTTAAACAGCTAACATTGTTCAACACCCATAAAGCATGCTGATTTTCCTGTGCCATATCCCCTACTGCTTTTTGTTTCTTTTCCAAAACATTCATACAGAAAAATCACTTTGTATTAGGGGCAGATTTCTCATTCCGTTCTGTTCATTTCACCTCACTGTGTTGCATTTTTAATTGCCATTAATGTTTTCCAAGAGCTCTGTGATGTTGGCATTCACATTGTCCTTTCTAAGAAGGCACTCACCAAGCATTCCAGTTCAGTAATAATAATAATAATAAAGACACTAAAACAATGGGTATTAAGTAACTTAGTATTAAGTTGTCTGAAATGGAAGAAAATATTCTCTAAGATTACACAACAACAAAATGTAAGGGACAATAGTAAATGATAAAAAATAGATAACAGCAAATGTTTGGAATCACATCTCTATTTACATCGCTAAAGAGAGGAAAAAATTAAGTTCAAAGTGTTGTGTAACAAATAAACTTAAGCTTATTATGCTCTTCTATTTTTCCCCTTGTCCTGCAGCAAATGTATGTGACAAAGAATTACTGCAATGCCAGAACGGAGGAACATGCCTCAAAAACATGCGATGCCAGTGCCCTCCAGCCTACACTGGCATTTTGTGTGAGAAGTTGAAGTGTGAAAGGGATCCAGGAGGTTGCAGCCAAAACTCCGGCAAGGGGGCAGTGACACACGGCCCTCTATTACCGCTGACTGCTCTACTAGGTGTAACTGGACTTTTCATATTCTAGGCTCCGTCTGGTTGATGGCATTGTGTTCAGACTGCTTCAGGAGGAACATGCCACAAAAAAGCAAAACAAAACCCAAGCATTTGCTACTAAAATTTAAAAAAAGAAAAAGAATAAAACCACGTATACACTAAGAAGGCCCAACTGAACTAAGCCATATTAATTGTGGACAGCACTCTGAGTCAAAAGACTGTTCATATCTGACTCAAGACAAGTTGGCGCTGCCAATCTATTACTACAAATAACAATGCCAGCTGCAAAGTGTACACAGGATTGAAAAACCTTTGACAGCTCCCAAAATGGAAAATAAAAAACATTTGCCACTTCAACATGGTGCGCTACTGTACCTCTGCCCAGTGTGTGGACCAACCAAATAGAGGCATTCTTTGCTGTCAGTGCATTGTGGGTATAAGGAAATCTGTTAAAGCTGCCATATTGGCTTGCTTCAGTCCCTGAATCCCTTCCAACCTGTGCTTTAGTGAACGTTGCTCTGTAACCCTTGTTGGTTGAAAGGTTTCTTTGTCTGATGTTAGTGATGCACATGTGTAACAGCCCCCTCAATAAATCTCAAGACAGTCATATCCTTGTATATTTTAGCAGCACTGCATCAAAAAGATGCTGTGTTCATCTACTGTACAAGAGTGGCTATAGGACAAAAAAAGTGTATTTATCCTTTTGTATTCAAATGAAGTTATTTTTCTTGAAATAATGTACAATGTAGATTTTTTGTATTATTGACAATTTGTGTTACCAGACAATTTATTAATGTATTTAATTCTAATCAGGTAAGAGAAATATTACTTTTTATTTAGTCTTTTTTTTCTTTGCTCCTTTCATTTAATTGTGCAGAGATTTCTCTGTATGGGCAACGTGCTGGCATCAAAGAATATCAGTTTACATATATAACAAGTGTAATAAGATTCCACCAAAGGACATTCTAAATGTTTTCTTGTTGCTTTAACACTGGAAGATTAAAAAAATAAAATTCCTGCATAAACAATTTCAGGAATTTGTATTGCAATTTCTTAAGACAATTTTAAAAATTATTTTCCTTGCTCATTTTACCGTGGATTAAATACAAATTCAATGTCAGAATTTAGTTAATAATGAAGTCAGACTGATGTTTTCTTCTCTATCAAACCACTCTGAATAAAAATAGATATTTTGTTTGAGGAAAAATTTATAAAAACACTGAATCTGTATTCACTCTAGTTATTCCCAGAATTATTCCAAGGTTAATTTACAAAGTATTAAGGAACATTTTCTTAGCATACAACTTTTGAGGATTGAAAGTAATGAAGTCGATATAGCCGTTTCTTAAATGTGCCTTTCAAAGCTTCATTAAAAGGAAATGGTTATTTATATTCAAGTATTAGACTGCCTTGGAAACTGCAACAGCAATGGCAACCACAACACAGAAAAAAAAATTCAATGATATAACTTTTAATAAAGTCAGTTTTAGTATTTAGAGGGAGTGTCAAAATATATAGATGCAAGTAGATAGAAAGTGCTGCTCCAGCAAATAAAAGTTTGTTTTAAGTATTGCCTGAGGTGTAATAAATTCCTGTTTCTGACTTTTATTAGGCCAATTACTGAGTGTGACAGCAATGGATACAGAGAAGTACAGGCAAACCAAAACCATGGCAATGTTTCAAAGACAAGGAAAATCAAAAGGCAGCAGCACCGTTTATATTCATTTCTTAGCAGATTTTTCAACATATATAATGTAAATTTTTAGCAATATGATAGCCTAGAATGGAAAAAAATCAGCACAGGCAAAATCCTAAGGGTAATAGATTCTATTTAGCTACCTACTCCCCTCTGGTGACAAGGCAGCGAATTTGGAAAATACCTCCTTGAACACCTCTCCACCTCCAGTGGGCCGGGGGGGAGACCATTGCTGGCAGAAATCTTGTGAAAATATTCCATGAGGGAACAGTATAGCTTTACAGTTTTTATTTCCAGAAAAGCCCATGTGGAGGATGACAATACAAGTAAACAGGTAGCATTTGTTAAAGTTACCACCGCAGCCCCGCCTGTGGAATGTTTGCTAATCACACCTGCAGTCTCTCTCAGTTTACAAAACAAGGGTGAGATAAATAAAAGGTAAGACTGTGTAGCGGCATATGTAATTGTAGATTTATATCAGAAGCATGCTCAAGACACTAAACAGAAAATTATATTGAAGAATCACTCAGGAATATAAATGCAAATATAGGTGACAAAGAGCTGAAGATTACTTATAATTAAACGGATTTCTAGTATTAAAGTGTGGAATTTAAGTTGTCTTGAAGTTTATTAGCCCAGGCCGAATGCAGACCATGTATTTACTGGAAAAGATGCACTTTAACAGTCATTATACAGTCAAGGCTTTGTGAAAGTGCTCAGGAAGCATGTTGTGCATGTCTGATTATGCAGGATTCTGCCAGACAATGCTGAAGTATAATGAATATCTGATCTTAATCACTTCATCTGCATTTCAATTTCATGTAGGTCTGATCATCTAAAACAATGTGGATGACACAGCTTTTCATATATTTATATAGCATTTTCTGCATTTCATCATATAGGTCAGCCTGCTTTTAATAAAATGTGGATTTTAGGTACATGTCCAAAGGAAAGTGAATTTTCTTTTCAATCACCATTTTTGTCAAACCTCATTGTTTTTGCCATAGTGCACACTGTAAAGGAACTGCAGTACCTGAAGATTTTTGAATACTAGTTCTGCCATGATAGAATATAAAAATATAATCCACATAAACACAAGAAGATTGTCATACCACTCTGTATTGCTTTAATTCGGTTCCCATTGACATCAATGAGGAATTTAGGGAGCCACCACCGTGTATTTTCCATATTGAAAATTGGCAAAACAATAAACTCATCCTGCAGAAGTTACCATGTGATCTTTCAGTGTCCACAAGTAGCCATTGTGATAGATGTTGCAACTTCTTGCAATATCTTTGTGAGCTCTTGCTCTATTAAATCATTTTGGGCCACAAATGCTGTGTAATTCCATGGGGGAGGGTGATCATAGCTCCTCCAGAAACTAACAACAGTGGGGGGAGGCATGGGGGAAGAGGCAGGAGGTGGTGATTACACAAATTCATTCAGGATGTAACACCAGAGAATTATCACACCTGGAGAGGCGTGCATATTCTAGTTCAGACTGGATCCTCCAGAGACCTACAGACAAGGAAAGGATTGTTGATTAAAAAAAAAGCCTAAGTTTACACTGACTCAGGGCCTTCTTTCTGATCAAGCAAATGCACAGGACAGTTAGTCCAAAAGAGGCCCCAATCCTTTAGCCAAAAGCAGTATGTCCAGGATTTTTGGACTTTGTGACTGGAGAGCTTTGTGCCCCTGGGTAAGGTTCAATGTGTCTAACACAGAGGTGAGCAATAAGTAGCCCTCAGGGTGGACATGGTTTGCCAAGGCTAGCCTCATGGGCCACCAGGACTTTATTTACCTACATGTCCACAGTTACAGCCATTTTCACCTCATATTGGCCGTGGATCACCGTTCCTGGGCAATGGGAGCTGCAGGAAGCATCCTGCATTTCCTATGGGATGGAAATGGCAACCCATAGCCAACAGGAGCTACAAATGGCGGTACCTGCAGACACATAGGTAAATAAAGTGTTAGTGGCCTGCCGGGGCTAGCCCTGGTGAACCGCCTCTGGCTTATTGTCCATCCCTAGTCTAGCACAGGACCATTGGGCGAAAAAGGAGGGGAGAGAAAGAAAGACTCAAGAAATGTTGGACAGCATGACCCTGGGGCTTTTGGTTTGGATGCTGGTTAAAGAGACTTAGGATTGCAAGCAAAAATGTTATCCCCCATTTTTGGTTCCCCCTGCATTTGGAAAAGCAGAATTTTGTACATTTCTTGCATCAGATTGCGTCAAAAGACAATACCAGACTCAGTCATCAATTTTTACTCTCCAAAGCCCAAACTTTCAGTAGCGACAAGTCAAAAAGGGGGAAAGAAATATATATTGTAATGGGTGGAGCACATATGAATAGAAAATACTTCATTTAAGTGGATAAAGCAAACCACCACAACACACAAACGCCTTTTCAAAATGTGTAATCAAAGGGAGCCATCCTACCTGGGTATTATTTTACATATCTTTCAGCTAACTTGGGAACACCATTCTAGTCCTCAGAGGTCCCATGCAGATTTGTTATAGACTCATTGGGACTCTAGGTTTATTAAACCACTGAATTAACTAGACTCATCTGTGCATGGAGTTTATTCACCAGTGAGAGATAATTTGAGTCATGTTTGTTCTTGCTAACCGATCAAAATCCAACTACTAATATTTGGTATAGCAATTTATTTTAGGTGTACAATTGTGAGTGCAATTACTTGTGAATGCAAAAATGCGCTCATCACAACACAGTCTGGTGCTGCTAATCTGGTTTATTGCCTAGTTCTGATAAATGTATGTCAGTTTAATCGTCACTTTCAAAATGCTACATACTAGAAAGCTCAAGAAAACGGAAATTACTTGCGCAAAATGTGATAGGGAATTGTAGCATTTTGTAGCAGCGGCACGTCCCTGAGTGAAATGGAAGGCACAATGTCATTGGGTTACTGCAAGCTGTTGGGGATTTTTGTTTGTTTTCTGGTTTTTTACGATAGCACACAATATCAGTTACTTCACTATTATTGGGATTGCTGTTTGTTATGTGCATAGAACCAAATGTGTTAGGCTCTTTGAAGACAAATATGGCATGGTCATTGATTCAAAAAACTTTACAATCTAAAAAATGAACATAGAAGGCTGATATAATGCAGTAAATAGAAACAAGTGAGGATTAAGCACTGTACCTTGTAGACTCCGCTGTGTTTTCTGCTTATCTACTTAGCTAATACATGCTTTCAAAGGAGTACTAACATACAGGCCCTCAGTGAAGAAGTGCATTTGAAGAAAGGATTAATGAAGATGCAATTTGCTCCAAATCAGGAAAAGAGTTTCAGTCATAGAAGGCCATATGGAAGAAGTCCTGGGATAATGAATAAACTTAAAAAACAACAAAAGGTCTGGTAGCACTTTATAGACTAACAAAACATGTAGATGGTACCATGAGCTTTCGTGGGCACAGCCCACTTCTTCAGATAACCGGAGTTTTACATCTGAAAAAGTGGGCTGTGCCCACGAAAGCTCATGGTACCATCTACATGTTTTGTTAGTCTATAAAGTGCTACCAGACCTTTTGTTGTTTTTTAAGTTTATCCTGTACAGACTAACTCAGCTTGCCCCTGAAGCTCGGATAATGAAGTGAGTGCATAATTGATGGTCATGGGCAGAACAAAAGCACTAGGTGGAGTGGAGTGGATTAGATTAGATTAGATTTACATGCTCCAAAATGCTACATCAGCAAATGTTTGCAATGCACTGGTAAAGTATGTTATCAGCACTGGAAACATGTCATTTGTAATGAAAGTGAGCCATAATTATAAAACAAAGGCAATGATTCTACTGTAGATTATTTTCATACTTTTGTTGAATGAGCACTTTAGACTTTCCAGTTTAATTTTTTTTATTTCTCATGTAATATAATTCTTACTCCCTACACTGATTTTTATTCTATCTAGCAAACAAACAATGAGGAAACTTATTCTGGATTATACAAGCTTGAACAAGCATATCAGGAAAAATATTTGCAAGTAAAAATGCCTATATAGCAGAGGTGGGCAAGATACGTCTCACAGGCCGAATCCGTTCTAGGACTCCCAGGCATGCAGCAGCCGCTGTTTTAATCACATGGCTGCTCTGTGTGGCTCTCTGCTCTGGAAGGAGGGGGAAGCTTCATGTGATCTCCCCTCACCCAGCCCAATCGCCAGCTCCTATTGGCCGGAAACAACCAGCCAATAGGAGCTGAGAGATTGGCCTGGGGGACGGGGCCAGTGCAAGCCTCTTCCTTCTCCCAGAGCTGAGAGCTACATGGAGGGAACAGCCTGCAGTTTTAAACAGTCTGGGGATGCAGCAGACAGGGAGCCCAGCCTGCCTTGGGGTGTTGCAGGGTTGCTGTCCAGGAGATGCTTAGGTAAGCACCTCCTAGCCAAAGGCTGCCTCTGTCATCCCTGCCCCTCCCACACCCCAACTCCCTCTGCCAGGTCACCATCCAAACCCTCTGCACCCCTCTGCCCCAGGTCACAACTCCCTCCTAGACCCTGTACCCCCTTCTATGCCCCTCCCCCAGGCCAGAATCCTCTCCTGAATCCATATCCCTCCCTAGCCCTACACCCCAACTCCCTTGACCCAGGTCACACAACCCCCTCCTTCACCCAAACTTCCTCTCAGACCTCACACTGTCTCCTGCACCCCAGTCACTTACCCCATGCACTCTTCTGCACCCAACCTCCATCCTAGACCTCGCACCTCCTCCACAGTAAAGTGCGGCTCGTGACTGCTTTCCAAAATCTTGACATGGCCCCCCTATCAAAAATTTTTGCCCACCCTTGCTATATGGGCAAGAGACATGTCATTTCAAATTCAAATACTCCTGTAGCACTTTACTCAACAAGAACTCTCACTGAAGCGAATGTGCTATTCATTAGGGCTACATCTACACTACGAGTTTTCTTGGCAAAAAATATGCTAATGAGGGACTCATTTGCATGAGTCATGATCTCATTTGCATATTTTCTGCCGATCCGTTTTTGCGCTAGGGGTTTTTGCGCAAAAACAAGCAGTGTGGACATTTTCTTTTTGCACAAAAACCCCTTTTTCTGCAAGATCGGTTAACCTCCTTCTTTGGGGCATAAGGATCTTGCAGAAAAAGGGGGTTTGCACAAAAAGAAAATGTCCACACTGCTTGTTTTGGCGCAAAAACCCCTAGCGCAAAAATGGATTGGCAGAAAATATGCAAATGAGATCATGACTCATGCAAATGAGTCCCTCATTAGCATATTTTTTGCCGAGAAAACTTGTAGTGTAGACATAGCCTAGGAGTACAGGTAACAGAATCTAGCCTTTAGCCTTCATTAATGGAGAAGTGAGCTAAATGAGCTCATATGTTTTTCACCTGTAGATTTTAGAATCCATATGTGGTAGAGGCATGATATGGAGAGGACAGTGGAATCCCCTTACAGAGATCACTGTGTTAATATATTTTTTTCAAGACCAAAATCTTCCAAACCTGGAAGTCCAAAGGCAGACACCTAAATCCCTACTGAGGCACCTAAACAAAAGTAGGCTGATTTTCAGAACTGCTCAGCACCTACAAGTCCCAGTGGCTTCAAAGAATGCTTGTGGATATTCAGCATTTCTCAAAAATCAGGTTGCTGGTTCAGATGCCTGTGTTTTAGGGTTGGGCAATAATTTCTGACAAAATGTTTGACAGAAAAAAAGCAGTTTCCAGCAAGTCTGGCTGACATACTCTGAGGGGTGTTAACCCAAGAGCCACACAAACTTATTGGTTACAAAAATGCTGGATCATTCCTAATTGCATATAGGTGTATGCAGAGGATAAAAGTCATATTAGCAAACAATAAAATGCTAGGAGGAGCATGCTATGTATGTTTGTACAGTGTGTAGTACCCAGTGTCTAGCCCCAGTCTAATGAAGGTGTTCAGGCACTATAGCAAGGTGATTTTTAAATAAATACTAATAATAACTCGTGAAGGCAAAAGAGAACTTGGATTGCATATTAATGCCCCTATTCAGCAAATCAATGGGACTGTGTTTAATGTTAAGCTTGTAATTCAGTATTTGCTCACCCAGGGTTCAATCCTGCATACCCAATGCATTCAAACTACTGAAACCAACTAGCAGTTTTGGGTGCGCAAGGAATGCAAGGCTAACTTCATGGCTGAAGTGTTTCAGTATAGTGGGATGCACATGCACAATGCAAAATATTTGAAAGAAATGTAGTTGCCTTTCTTCTAGTGGAGTCCTCTGAAATACTTTCATAGAATAGTTTCCACTCTACCAGGGCATAACAATGACTCTGGGCTACCCTTTTCAAAGTAGGTCTGTCGATGGGAAAAGGAGGAAGACTTCCTCCATTTCTTTGAGCATGATTCAGACATAAATAGCCCAGCATAAAATTAATGAATTAATTCCCTCTTTGTTTTCTCCCATCACATAAAAAAACATTGTAATAGACTGGTAAATTGCACTGAGTGGCAATATTTAAGATTAGGAAATAACTTTATTGCTTTTCAACAATTCCTGGTGAAATAGGCCATTATTTTGTGATGCCTAATTATGCCAATACTGAAGATTCACCAGACCTGCTGAAGAAAATTAGAGAGACTAGGCAGTAAAAACTAAAATCCATTTGGTTACCCAAGGCCTAGAATTTCTTTGGATGTCACTTTTACTATTGTTTGATTAGTGAACTATGAATTGGGTGGGGGGAAAGGGGAGCAACACTGACACTGGAAAGCAAATGAAAAATTCTACCTTTGAGGATGTGGATTTTTACATTGCTAGATATCTAGCCCCTTCAGGTTCCCCTCCTCCAAGTAGACAGAAGGGGAAAGAAAGAGCTTACTGCTTCAATGCTCTCCTCCAGCCAAGGGAAAAAGGAGACCCTGTCTCAGTTTCTATTTCCCTAGCCTGATTCTGGGAGGAAAATTCAGTCTCCTTCTACCCCCAGAACAAGAATGATTGTTAGAATCACAAGAGTTTTCCCTAAATAGCTACGTATGCTGCATGAATGTCTGCACATGCACATATATGTAGTTAGACTGGCCGTGGACATGCTTAGGGACATGTCCATTTATTTCCTTGTCCCTATTTGTCTTCCAAGATGATGTGACGGCTCTTCACTATACAGTCACACCTAGCATCACATACAAGCACTGAAACTGGTAAGTCCTTGGACTCTCTAGATCAGTTTGTATAGTCTTTGCTGGTTCTTTTTTCCTAGCATGCACTTCACACAGGAGCAGCCCATTTTATCCTTTTTTCTTTCTAATATCTGAGTCTTGGAGTTTCTTAAATAGTCTAGTTTTCTTATCTGTGGTTCTTGCATCTTCAATTATTTCCCTTTGGATTCTACTAAAGCCTTTATTGTTGGATTTCTGATTGGGCCTGGGACAGCTTTTTTTCTTTAACCTGCAGATGGAAGCTGGTTATTATTCTGGGGGTTAATTTTCTTGTATTGGCCTTCAGTTGCCTTCTCAGTAAGTGCAGTTTCTGCAGCCTGGATTTCAATTTACATTTCTGCATTTGACCTTTTAAATCCCTCCTCCCTGAATCTCAGAATCATAGAACACTAGAACTGGAAGGGACCTCAAGAGATCATCAAGGCCAGTCCCATGAACTTAAGGCAGGACCAACCGCCATCTAGATCGGAGTGGGCAAGATACGGCCCATGGGCTGGATGCAGCCCACCAAGCCATTTGATCCAAACCGCAGCCCAACATGCCGCTCCCCCACCCCCCCAGGTCAATCGAGACCTAGGGGCAGAGGAGCGCGCAAAGTCATTCTCTGATCAAAGCAACTGGTGGCTCTCTTCCGCTGGCAGGGGTGTGCAGTGCCTAGAGAGAACTGCCAGCTGTTCAAAATGGCTGGAGGTTCCCTCTAGGTGCCACGTGGCCTCTGACAGGGCAGGTCAGGGGTGGGGGGGTGAGAGACGTCACATAATCTTCCCCTGCCCCCAGGTCCCAATAGGCCTGGGGGCAGGGAAGCGTGCAAAGTCTCCTCCCCACCAGGGGTGCACAGCACCTAGAGGGAACTGCCCTTTCTGCCCAAGGCTCCACCCCTTTCAGGGGGCCAGAGCCAGTCTGCAATCATGAACCAAAGTTTGTGAAGTGCCCTCCCCTGCAAAAATTAGTGCCCCCCCAGATCTAGATCATCCCTGACAGATGTTTGTCAAACCTGCTCTTAAAAATTTATAATAACGGAGATTCCACAACCTCCCTAGGCAATTTATTCCAGTGCTAAATCACCCTGACATTTAGGAAGTTTTTCCTAATGTCCAACCTAAACCTCTCTTTCTGCAATTTAAGCCCATGACTCCTTGTCCCATCATCAGAGGTTAAGGAGAATAATTTTTCTCCCTCCTCCTTGTAACAAATGTTTAGGTACTTGAAAGCTCTTTTGTCCGTCCCCCCCCCCCTTCTTCTACAGATTAAACAAACCCAGTTCTTTCACTCTTTCCTCACAGGTCATAGTTTCTAGTCCTTGAATCTCTGTTGCATGTCCAATTTCTCCACATCGTTCCTGAAATATGGTGCCCAAAACTGGACATAATACTCCAGCTGAGGTCTAATCAGTGCAGAGTAGAGCAAAAGAATGTCTGTTGCTTGCAACACTCCTTGTAATACATCCCAGAATGAAGTTTGCTTTTTTTGCAACAGTGTTACTTTGTCAATTCATATTTAGCTTGTGATCTTCTATGACCCCTAGATTCCTTTCTGTAGTTCTCTTTCCTACACAGTCATTTCCTATTTTGTATGTGTACAGCTGATTGTTCCTACCTAAGCGGAGTACTTTGTATTCATCCTTAATGAATTTTATCCTAGAGAAATGTCTGTAGTTTAAAATTTCACCCTAGAGAAATGTCTAAATTTCATCGTAGAGAAGTCTAAGACTTGATTTAACAATTCTGAGTCTGTTCCTATTTCCTGTCAATTCATTCCAGTTCTCTGATCTTAGTATTTTAGTCCTGAAAATCTTGTGTTGTGGGTTTTATGATTTGCACCAACTTTTGATTACAGACTTTTGACCTTATAAATCTAGTTTTAACTGACTATTTGAATCCCACTTTGCAGATTCTTGGGAGAGTATAATAGATTCTCTACTCTCAAGTTCAATTGTAAAAGCCAAAAGTAAATAAGAAACTAAATTCTTTTTAACTGCAGAGGTCCAGATATACTGGCACTCTCTCAAACTCATGATATATTAATAGCATCAAAAACCCCCTTTTACTGTAATCAGAAAATCCACTAGCGCTTATGCTGGAATTTATAAATATCATTGCTAACTCTTTTCTATAATTCACTATGTAGTTAATATTTCAAATACATGCATATATTCTAAGCATCATAAATTCCAATAGTTAATTGGGAAAAATTTATCACTGTACTCTCATGACTTTTGTTATCCTGACCAATGAAATGAAAATTGATCAATACTGATGTGACAATGTGGGAACTGTCTGTAATATTTTATGAACTATGTGGATGGTTCTGTACCTATCCACAGTGCAATACTAACCCAGGGGGAGGGGGATTAATTTTTTTCCATGGAGATGGAGAGAACAGGGTTAGGCATTTCAGACATACACTTACTATTTCTGCCTGGTCTGGAATCAACACGTTAGAACGGAAGACCCTCAATTGAAACCTAAATAACTGTACATTTATTCCTAGAACAAGTTACTTTCCCCCTCACCTCTCTTCAGGGAAGCAGAGCAAAAATCTCTTAACTGGAGACCAAGGCAAGAAGTATCATGTGACTGGGTATTAAGGTTGGCAGTGCAGACAGAGCAGAAACAGATGTAGTAGTAAAGCCAACTGAGAACAGCACAGATCTTGTGCCCGGATCCTCACCGATATGGACTCTACCTGAAGTTTACCCTTCCCAGTCTAACCTAAGGCCTCTCCGATGCTTTATTGCAGGTCAATTAGAAAATCTACCTAGTTTTGAAAAGGCCGCCTTGCATCACTGCAGATGCTCACTGTTTGCACCGCTCCTTGAGAAAGAAAAGCAGTTTTGCACTGACTACAGTGGGGCTGAGATTTCACTCTGGATACTTTCTAGTATCAGTATCAGATGTGCAGAGTGGAGAGAGTTCCTGATCTTCCACTGTTACCAGAGAAGACCAGGATGTGTTGCAGCAGGGAACTTAACACACATAGGAACTTCCAAGTGATGAAGTTCTCTAATGACTGTGTAAAGCATGGCTCTCCGTGCTGTCATTCTTGCACTACATGGTATCAGATGTGGGGTGAATCCTGCTCTCTAAACTCAGAGTAAAGGATAGAAAAGAGCATTTCCCAACCAGGCAGTTCCCAACAAAATCCAAAAAATATGTTCATGAATTTGAAATTGGAGAGCCTGGGGATTATTTTACTAAATGCCCATTTCTTCTTTAAATTATTTTCAGTAGCATTTCCATTACTAGCATTATTGTCCTCCAGATGTATTCCTCTGTTCTACATTAATTAATTGTGTCTAGAAGAGCAGCTATGAACCATTTTTATGAATCTCATTCCTCCTTTGGGATCTTTCAGGAATCTCCTTTATTTGACTTTCATGGATTGTCAAGTGACTGTAGGTAAAGTGGTTCATAATATGACTAATGAGTAAATACCCCTCTTTCTCTTATTTCCTAATTAGACAGATAATATTTTCTAAGATCATTTGAATTAAATTGGTTTAATGGGCCTTACGTTAGGTAATGCAGGTGTCATGAACCATAGCTAAATCTACCGTAGAATGTAACAAATTGATCTGTAGCTAGGTTGCTTTCATGAACTTAGTTTCAGAAACTTGGCTTTCTGAAGAGAAATATAAACGTCTCTCTGCACTTTTTACCATCTTGCAATTGTTTTCAAGTTACTTCCATCTACTCATGTACATGTTTACCTCCTCATGTGGCTGACAAGCTTTCCTCAATTCTAGAATCTGGAATTTCATACAAAACCACTGCATGGTTGCTAACCTGTCCATTAATTAATTTGGGTTTTAAGAGATTTATGTACACAAAATGTCAAAAACTGTTTTTTCTCTACATTTCATGGAAACATACAGACTTGATTTATCACTACATCTCTGAGGATCCAAAAAGAGCTAAACATGTTTTGCACATCCATAGCATCTTCCATCCAAGAATAAATTAAAAATACAGTTGCAATCAGCAAGCTGTTGTCTCAAGAGATGGCTTTCATAACACGAAAGTGAAATAAGATACAGAAGCAGAAAGTAAACAGAAAACTTCCTAATTTGAGGTTTGTTCATCAGAAGCTAGATAGTACTTTGAAACCTCTCACAAACTCCACGAACACTAATGATTACATTTGCCCAACACCAGTGTGTGGTGCCATATGTAGAACCTTGCACTTTGCAGATGTCCATGGGTATCTGCATCTATGGATACAGATATCCACTGCTCATTTTCATAGATGCAGATATGAATTTTGTATCTAGAGCCCTGCAAATTTGTGGATATTCACTTTATGTCTATGGATATCCACAGAAGTGGATATCTGCAGATTGCTTTTGCAGATGTGGATGCAGATATCAATTCTGTAGCTAACCAGGACTCTAACCCTATGAAGGGAAAAAGTATTAATCCTCATTTTATAGTCTGGAGAAACTGTGGTATAGGGAGATTAAGTTGTCCATAGTCTGATGCAGAACCATTTATAGAATATAGATCTCCTGACATCTGGTTCTGCGATTGTCTTCTTTGTAATTATGAATCAGTCAACAATTTGAAGGCTTTTTTAAACTCAAAACAAAATTGGGGTGGGCAGGTTCTTTGATATTCTATAGACAACACAAAAATACCCTCTTTACTGACACTACTGAGCAGAAATAGAAAGATCATCCTAAATTGTTGTTTTAATTATATGAGTCAGAATTATGTCAGGCTGGTATAGATCCAGATTTATTTCATGAGCTGCTTTTTAAGATTAGCAATGTAGAAAGCATAAAAACATTAAAACAGCCAGAAAAACACAAGATCAGAGCAGCAGCTGAAAACATACAAAGGGCTGCATGGCATAACATTTATATTCACAAATACTCCTGCCAATGTATAAACAAAAGGAAAAACTATGTAGCACTTTAAAGACTAACAAGATAGTTTAATAGGTGATGAGCTTTCATGGGCCAGACCCACTTCCTCAGATCATATTCTGGAAGAGAATTGGCATGACCATATATACCAAAGGAATACAATGAAAAAAGTGAACACATTATTAAACTGACAAATCAGATTTAGTACAGAAGGTGGGGTGAGGGAGAGAGAGGGAGGGAATAGCTATTTATGAGTCAATGATAAATGAGAGGGGTGATAAGTGGGGAAGCTATCTTTGTAACAGTTAAGGTAATTAGCATCTTTGTTAAGGCCCATTCGTAAAGTGTCAAATTTAAGCATGAAAGAAAGTTCTGAAGTTTCCCTCTGTAATCTGGGGTTAAAGTCTCTTTGAAGTACAATGTATGTAGTAAGGTCGTTAAGACTATGTCCAGGTAGGTTGAAATGAAAAGCAACTGGTTTTTCCTTGTGAAGATGTCTGATGTCTGATTTGTGGGCATTAATTCTTTGGCAAAGTGTCTGAGAAGTCTGTCCAATATACATAGCAGGAGGACACTGTTGGCACATGATGGCATAAATTATATTTCTGGATGAACAGGAATATGCGTTCTTGATCATATCACTGACATGGTTAGGTCCAGTGATGGTGTCACGAGAGTAAATATGTGGACAAAGTTGGCAACGGGGTTTGTTGCAAGGGAAAGTTCCAGGTTGGTATTAATGTGGTATGTCCTGTGGTTATTGGTAAGAATCTTCCTGAGGTTAGGTGGTTGTCTATAGGAGACTATGGGTCTGTCCCCCAGAGCCTCTCAGAGTATAGTATCCTGTTCCAGTATAGGTTGTAGGTTATTGATAATTCGTTGGAGGGGTTTAAGTTGGGAGCTATATGTGATGACAAGTGGTGTTCTATTGTTGGTTTTCTTGTGCCTATATTGAAGTAGATGGTTTCTGGGTATTCGTCTGGCTCTTTCAATTTGTTTTTTTATTTCCCCTGGTGGGTAATTGAGATTTACAAATGCTTGGTAGAGCTCTTGAAGTTTCTGGTCTCTGTCAGTGGGATTAGAGCAGATGCGGTTGTACCTAAGGGCTTGACTATAGACGATGGATCACATGGTGTGTCCTGGATGAAAGCTGGAGGCATGTAGGTAAGTATAGCAGTCAGTGGGTTTTCTGTAGAGAGTGGTATTTAATTTTCCATTAGTGATTTGTACTGTGGTGTCCAGGAAATGGATCTCGTGTTGAATGGTCCAGGCTGAGATTGATGGTGGGGTGTAGGTTGTTAAAGTCTCTGTGGAATGCGTCCAGTGTTTCTTGGCCATGGTTCCAGATCATAAACATGTCATCGATGTAGCGTAAGTAAAGGAGGCGTAAAAGGGGACGGGATCTGAGGAAACGTTGTTCTAAGTCAGCCATAAAGATGTTAGCGTACTGTGGCTACCTCTCTATTACTATCCTGCCAATGTACGTGTTTGTAAGCTACGCCCTTGGTAATATCCTAGCCCTATTGAAGTCAATGGAAGCCAGTGAAGAGGCAAGAGCAGGAGCAGTTTTGGGAGACCTGAGGCTTTCAAGACCAAAGAAAGGACAGTAGGGAAACCTTGCACTGTGCTGTTAGCAGAGGAGGGGGAACTGCCCTCCCAAGCACCTGTAGTTTGCTGGTCAGATGTCAAGACAGAGCTTCTCTGATATGACTGACCCCACACTTCTCGCCTGTGAGTCGGACCTCTTTATATATTGCTAGCCCAAACTTCTAGTTTGCTGGTGAGATTTCAAAGCACCAATTTCCAGGTGGATTCATAAGGCAGCACTTGTGAGATAGCTCTGTGGCCAGTTATTCTCAGCCTCACAGTTAGCATTACCAATTAGACCTGTAATTTATTGACCAAACATTGCACCAAACACCACTGAATGGTTAGCCCAACTCTTTTTTCTTGCAACATCTGGTGTCTCGATCGTGAAGTAGGATGGAAGAGGAGGGATATATAACAAAGTATCTATGGGTAATTACATTTGTTCTTGTCTTCTCTTATCCCATCTTACAACCCTCTTACTACTAGCTTTCATTCTGAATCTTTCCTCTGCCCTCCTTATTTATTAGTTTGCTCTAGAAGTCTTCACCTGGAAAAGAAGAGGGCAGATTGGTGTTCAAGTACCAGCCTTAACAGAAATCTTTTGCCTCCCTGCTTCTGGTAGGCAGAGCCAGATTGTTGTCAGATTACGGATGGGGAAAGTGAAGTAATGAGATGTTAAGTGGAGAAAGATGAGGCGAAGAACTATTTAGAAAAGCTGGACATACACAGATCCATGGGATCAGAGCTAATGCACCCAAGGGTGCTCAGGGTGTTGGCTGATGGGATTACAGAGCCACTGGTCATTATCTTTGAAAACTTGTGGGATTGCGGAAGGTCCCGGACAATTGAAAAAAAGGCAAAGGTAGCACCCATCCTTCAAAAAGAGAAGGAGGAGAATCTGGAGAACCCCAGACCTATCAGCCTCACCTCAAGGAGGGGAGCCTCAAGGAATCCATTTTGAAGCACTTGAAAGAGAGGAAAGCAATAAGGAATAGTCAACATATATTCACCAAGGGCAAGTTATCCCTGACCAACCTGATTGCCTTCTATGATGAGGTAACTGGATCTGTGGACATTGGGAAGGCAATGGACTGTGCCTTGACTTTAAAAAAGCTTTTGGTACGGTCTCCCACAGTATTCTTGTCAGCAAGTTAAGGAAGTAATGTACTGTAAGGTGGACAGAAAGCTGGCTAGATCATCAGGCTCAACAGGTAGTGATCAATAGCTCGATGTCTGGTTGGTGATCAGAATCAAGCAGTGTACCCCAAAGATCAGTTCTGGGGCCAGTTTTGTTCAACATCTTTATTAATGACCTGGGTGAAGTGATGAATTGCACTCTCAGCAAGTTCTCAAATGACACTGAGTTAGGGGGAGAGGCAGATATACTGGAGAGTAGGGACAGGGTCCAGAGTGACCTAAATAAATTGGAGGATTGAGTCAAAGGAAATCTGATGAGGTTCAACAAGGACAAGGATGTGGATGCATTGGAGAAAGTTCAGAAAAAGGCAACAAAAATGAGTAGGGGCTTGTCACGGGGCCCGTAAGGTATAAGGGAGATGGGTCCTCTCTTTATTAACGAAAATGTGGCCCTCATGGCCGAAGCCCTTGGCCCAGGCCCTCTACGAACAGAAATACGGCCCCTCACGGCCAAGGTCCACAGTTCAGGGTCGTCTTCACAGGCATTCAGCCATCTCACACCCACTCCAAAGTAACAGAGGAAAAGGTAGGCATATGGGGACCCGGGCCCACCCACTCCACCAAGTCCCGGTCCAGGGCTCCAAGCCCAGTTGGTGGAGTCATCGGCTGCAACACACCAACCCTACGTGTATGAGCGCTCCCCCCCGGGCCACTTCCTACCGACCCTCCGTTGCCTACTTTTCAGCGCTCTACGTAGGTATGGGAGGCGCCTCGCTGGGTGGTAGTGATCAGGACAAGCGCTGTGGCCGCAGTCTGGCGCGTTAGGGTTGGGGCAGAGCAGCGACCTCCCAGGCACCGTTGAGCAGGGCTCCCAGGATGGTGACAAGGTCCTTGTTGGGGCTGAAGTCATGGCAGCAGTGACCCCAGTGGCTGTGCAGGCGTCTCCCAGGTGTTGGAGAGTCAAGGGAGACAATCTCACATGCTGGGGCAGCAGCAGCTCTAGAATCCACAGGGTTTCTCCCGGTGTCTGCTCGGCCGCGGTATACAGCCACGCTCCCTGTGACCACTGTGACTCTGGGCCCATCAGCGGCCCCTGCTGCGGCTGGGCAGGCTGGCGCAGCAGCCCCTCTCTCTCCAAAGCCAGCCGGGGCAACTCCCCGGCCAGCATACGCGTTCCTCCCCTTCCAGCCGCTCCCTTGTGCCAGCTCGGGGCCGTTTATAGCCCAGGATGGCTTGGAGCATGCGCAGCAAAGCAACCACGGCTGAGCCCTCTCACCCCACAGCACGGGGTTCCCCCCAGCCTTAGAGCGGGGTGCAGGCGCTCCGTCACAGGGCTGTTGCACATGATTTATGAGGAGAGGCTGAAGGATTGGGGCGTATTTAGTTTACAGAAGAGAAGTGTTAGGGGGATCTGATAGCAGCATTCAAGGGGCGTTCCAAAGAGATTGGAGAAATGCTGTTCTCAGAGGTGACAGATGGCAGAACGAAGAGCAATGGTCTTCAGTTGCACTGGGGGCGAACTAGGTTGGATATTAGGAAAAACTATTTCACTAGAAGGGTGGTGAAGCACTGGAATGGGTTAGAGAGGTGGAATCCGCATCCCTAGAGGTTTTTATATCCCAGCTTGACAAAGCCCTGGTAGGGATGATTTTGTTGGGGTTGGCTCTGCTTTTAGCAGGGGATTGGACTCAATGCCTCCTGAGGTCTCTTCCAACCCAATGATTCTAATGAGTCAGGAGGAGAATCAGGAGTAGAACACATGACTCATGACACTCAGTTCTTTCCCCTGACTACTGGGCACAGTGCTTATAAGTACAAAATTAAACATCTACAAGTGTTTTACAACCAAGAACTACTTCAAATAAGCTTACTCCAAATCTATTTTACAGTACACTTTTCATAACATCATCTTAACCTGTAATGCTTGGAGTCTAATCATGCTCAGAGCATCTTGTGATATGTACTTCATACAAGTGAGTTTATTCTTCTTTTGATGGATCCCATCCTGAATCTAAAGCTGAAGGGTAATCCACAGTTACCCCATTTCTGAGTGGATGCAGTAACAGCCAAAGTAATGCAGATTGTTTCTGTACATTAGAAAAAAATAGTAAATGCCACCAATTTTTGCAGAAGAAAGGAGATTGCTATATATTATTTGTCACTTTGATTTTTTCCTTGTTGGATTTATTAATGTTGAGATAATCTTTTCTATAATAAGCCTCTAAATTAATATACAATGTCTCTTGCAACCACAGAATTAAATTTATTCCCAAATGCCTTGGTTTCTGACACAATTAGGTTTTGATACATGAATATTTCTGCTTACTGGAAACTTGATAGTGAAAGACTCTAAATTTTGAATGGCCTCATAAATATATATTGAATTTAATTCTCTGACATACAAAACCCATTTTCCTCTTGTTTGGGTGGTTTGGGGGCTGGCTGAGAGAAATACTTTCTATAAATATTTTTGTTGTATACAACTAATTAGTTCATAAATCAATATGTCCCAGGATGGTACAGATTACCCAAAAGCCAGTGAAAATGGTTGAACATAACTGCATTCTTCAGATTTTTACCTATCTCTAGTGTACACTTCTTACCAGACTATTAACTTTTCTGTAGCTATTTAGCTGGTCAGTACGCTTTTAGTGGTGCCTCTGCATTTTCTCATTCTGCCTACCATTTTATTCCTTTTCCCCATTCTATTTCATTCTTTATCCTAATACATATATCACTCCAACTTCTAAGCAATTTTAAATCATTACTAAACATGCTCCAAGTATTTTTCTGTATTCTGAGGTGTCCTGATGTGAAACCATTAAACAATAATAGAATGAGCATTTTGAGTCTGTAATGAAAACTCCCAAAATTTTCCATATTCAGCTCTCTAGCAAAAGCATAAACTTCTCTCAGTAAGCAGGAGGAAAGGAAACACAGAAGCTACAAATATAAGTTCCTAATGGATGGCATCTGGTTTTTTATACAGGCACAGCTGACCAATTTCAGCTCCAGTTCAGGAAAGTACCCCTATGGGTTGTTGAGCACATGCTTAATGTTAAGTACATGCTCAAATCCCACTGAAGTCAATTTGTTTGAATTATGTTTTTTCTTCTAACTCTATAAAAACTTCCTTTATTGTTGCCAGTGGGAAATAAATGGCTTAAGAAGCACTAATGAAACATCAGTTGTGAGCTACATAACTTCCATTGCTCATCCTAGCCCCTATTTTCAAAAAGGAAATGTTTCAAAAGGACATGACATAGTTCAGATCTATAATGACAAAAATTCCTGACTGCAGGTAAGCCTCAAAACAGTCACCAATGAGTTGACAATCTCAGTCCAATTACTGAGGAGTATGCCTACTTCATAAATGGGGGAGGGGAGGAGATGATCTCTCCTCACTTAGCACTGGTACCTCCTAAGCACAACTGAAGCACATTGGTGCATTGTTTTTAAATTTAGTTCCACTGTCCCTGCAGTACAATTCTGCAGATAAAGAATCCCTTCATTCTCCAAGGATTGGCTAATCTGCATTCACCAAGCATCTGATCCAAAGTCCATTGAACCCAATGGAACGCTTTCCCTTGGCTACAACAGGTTTTGAATCAGGCCTTATATTCATTTGAAAACTAACTTCATGAAAAGAAAATCACCACACCAGAGGCATTATCCCACTAATGCTATTGTGTTTGCAACATTCATACAGGTCCATGTACTGTACATTACCCTATTGCAACATTGAAATTGCCCTCATTTGAATACAAATGTCTTTATTTTAAAAAATCACACCTCTGTGCAGGCACCATTTCTATGTAGCTGACAAAAGGAATTCCCTAGCTGAAGCTGTTTTTGCCTACTGTTTGCCAGCAGCATGTTTTTCTGTTTTATCTGTGTTAACATTTTGTTCAGAGTTATCCTAACTGGCATGTATTTTATGTGATAAACATCCACTTTTTTCTATACAAAACCATTATTTATTTATGACATTGTTACAGACAACTAAACAGCCAAGAGGGAAACACATTTGCTTTCCTACATGTCCCAGCACCTGTTTTTAAGCCCAATTCATTCTTCGTATAGAAATAAATACAACTTAGTAAAAGGCTTCATTGTGTATCTTTGAACTCCACTGGGGAAAGGGAGCAGGGGCAGATAGAGAAGTAGTGAGTGTTCAGAACAAAGGGAAAAACAATGCCATGTCAGTCTTTTTAGCTAACAACTTTCTCCTTTTGGGGCCTAGTTCATCATGTCTCAAACTGCTAATTGAACTAACTGTATTTCATACTATGAATCAAATGTATAGCTCAGAGTGAGACACTGAAGTCTAATCTGTTTAATTTAGCCATGTGCTTAAGATTGTATTTATGTGGAAAGAGTAGTGGGAAAAGATAGAACAAACTTTAGTTTTCTCTACTTTGTCATGGTTTTAAATTTCATTTGAGTGGTTTCTGCTGGAAAGTCTCACTGTGTCAAAGTATTACCCCCTGTCTTCATTTCATCTCACCTGATCTACCTGGTGTTCCTGAACTCCATTCAATGGTCCTTCTCTTCATCCATTCAGAGTCTGTTTCATACTGGGGGACAGTACTAGTAACACTGTTCCTTCTGCCTGGTCTCTGCAACATCCACCATTGACTGACAGGAATCTAATACACATAGTTGGACTCATCAAGTTCGAGCAGTAGATTGTGAAGTAGACATTTGTCTCTAATGGAAAACATCCAACCAAATATCGAGACTGTATCCAAACACATTCTCATACGCACATAGCGCTGAATAGACGGCTAATTTTCTTTATTCTATGAAAGCCATCCTTCCAAGGAAATAAAAGCTCACTAGTCTTTGTAATTGTATTACTTACTAAAGCACTGAAGTCCTTTGAATCTCGGCATGATTAAGTTGTACACAAATTGAGAATAAATCAACCTCTGATCCCTTACCCACATAACCCAGCCAGAAACTGAAATTTATTGCCTGTTTTACCTTTTTCAAATGATATATTACCTGTGGAAGGTCTCATAAAAAAACTTGGAGATGGTTATTTCCTATTTATCCCTAGAATGAGTAACACACATGTTTTAGCAGGGAAAACTCCTCCCTATCACAAGCACCACCACCACTACTTTACCAACCTGTTTAATCCTAGAGCAGTGAAGGGAAAGAGGCCGGGAACAGAACTGACAGTTCTCTCAGCTTTTGCATCCAAGCTCTCACTACCTCTGCTGAGATTGTAAGCATGGGAGCCAATTTCCAGATCATCTGGAAGTCTGGTTCACAGCAGACCCATGATTAGGTAACAATAGGCACAGCATTACAAGGTGATAGCAACTACTTGGCCACTTAATGGCTACCTGGAATGGACTTAGTCTCACAGACTGAAAGGGAAGAGGCATACAGGAAGATACAGAGATCACAGAATCGTGGAACACTAGCACTGGAAGGGACCTCGCGAGATCAAGTCTAGTCCCCTGCCCTCATGGCAGGACTATGCACTGTCTATATCATCCCTGAGTCACCATCCTTGCTATGTCAAGATGTAGGAGACAAACATCCCCAAACTGACTGTCACCTCATGAATTAGTACCAAAGATTGATGCTATTTGACATGGACACCTGATACTGGGAAATGGACTCTGAGCAGTAAATTAATTTCAGCCATACCATTAAACAGCCAGTCGACCAGACCACGTTTCTGCACTACTACCTTAAACTGGATTTAATTTGGTGACCTATCAAATGCTCTGCCTTCCATTACCAAGCCACTTCTGTTTGGGGGCTACGCTTGTGTGAATACAGAAGCATGTATTTAACCTGTTACATTCCTATGGGGCTCCCACTGTGTTTTTGTCAGATCTTTGTCTCAAACTATAGGGGATTTCTTCAATTCATCTTGTACAGCTCTGAGCACAGCATTTGTGCTTAACAAAATTCACACCTCCAGGAAGTAGAGTGCAGGAAGTACATGTATATGTATTACACAGAGAATAATGCTCGGTCTCCATCCACTAATTCACAAGCTCTTTTTGATAGCGCACCATTATTTAACTGTACCAATCTTCTCTTTTGTGCACTATTCTTGTCTTAGGACTTGTTCAGCCCATCAACTGCTCCTTACCAGGGAGCACCCACAAGTTTTCCAAGCGCCCTAGGTTAATAGAATCAGTCTTTTGTCTGTAGTGTCGCTCGGAATGGAAAAGAGACAGGATTCAGATTTAGTAAACACTAAAGTGAATGCTGTACTGAGGAACACGGGACAGTACTCAGCACCCTGGCTCTGTAATGCAGGAAGAGGAGCATGCCATGTGCTGTGTAGCACTGTCACCCAACCACTAGAGTTGGCTGACTCCACATCTGACGAGTCACTCAACAACAGGAGCCTGTGGGGCCATTTGCTTCCCCACCACTGCAGCCAGAAGGCACAGAACAAGTCTCTGAATGCCTGCTCAGGAGGGAGGTGCATGGCCAATCCACAACTGCTAGGAAAGGGGCAAGTGGAAGGATCAGTGGATCTGGATACAAGATGAACATGGAATTGATGAGTGTTGCAGGATGGAGAGCAGAGTTCCCTCTAAGATTTTCCATCCATGAGCGGAGTGAGTTTTGTCCTGTGCACCAATGTTGAGGTCATGTGCGCTTGTCTGGATGTGTGGCACTGTGGCTCCCAGGTTATAAACCTCTCCCTTTTCCCCCTCTGCTGCCATGTCTCCCATCATCCCCTCACCCCACTGCTCCCCTGGAGCCTGCTGCCGCCACCCCACCCCTCACCCTCCTCTGCTGTCCTGGCTCCTGCCCTTCTCACTCCCCTCAGCCCTCCTGGGACTTGTCCCCTTCCCATCCTCTCTAATGCCTGCCCTTCCCTCCCCCCTGTGCCCACTCCCAGGGCCGGATTAAGGCATGGGCTAGCCGGGCAGCTGCCCGGGGCACCAACCTATGTGGGGTGCCTGATGGCAGCTATAAGGGGCGCGAAGCACCCCTTATAGCTGCCATCAGGCGCCGCGTGCCCGGCTCCTGGATCGTGGGCTGCAGCAGCTCCCAGAGGCCACCTTGCAGCAGACACCCAGGGCGGGAGCCGCGTTAACCCCCGCAGCGCCAGCCAGCAGTGCCCTTCCCCCCGTGGCCGCAGGGCCCTGCACGGCCAGGCTTGGCCCATCCCAGGCAGCCTCGGGCTGCGCACCAGTGGCGGTAGCCGGGCTGGGCCGGGCCAGGCCGGGCCAGGCACGTGCGTCCTACCGCCACCAGCTCCGCACGCCCTCTCCCACGCGCCGGGCAAGGGCAGGACCACGCTTGCACCCTCCCCCACGCGCCGGCGTGGGGGCGGGGCCACGCATGCGCCCTTCCCCAACCCAGAGTGCAATTAACCTGTCTGAGCGGGGCACCGGAATGGCTCGGTCCAGCCCTGCCCACTCCTCCTCTACTTCCCCTCCCATCCCCTTTCCTAACACCTCCCTCTACCCACCTGCTCTGCCTCTTTCCTCTGCCCTCTGGTGCCCATCCCTCCTCTCCACTCCCCTGGTTATAGAACTCTGGAGCAGCTCTCAGAAGTTAGGGTGACCAATTACCAAGTGTGAAAAATGAGGGCACTTCTTTTCTCGTCCAGGGGGAGGAGGATAATTACCTGTATAAGACAAAGCTCCTAACATTGGAATGTCTGGTCATTATATTGTCTGGAAGTATATTGTAAAACAGGGTTTCTGCTTGCAGAAAGTGATATATATTAGAGCAGTGCAGAAGGACTTTTATCATACTGTGAATGGATATGTGTAATGGTGTTGTTTACAGTTAAAAATATCTTCTGGGCACCATCTTGCATGTATGGGTGAGATTTGCAAAACTGCTCACTGCTGATCAAATTCTGCTCCCATTAGGACCATTTGATAATCTCAACCTGTTTCTCCCTGTAGCTAATACATATAACTTTTTAACCCTGCTACATTGGGGTTTTATGCATAATAGTTTCACAGATACAATAAATAGGCTTTTCAAAGCATCTTAACTGAGTTAGGTGCCCAAGTCACATTGAACTTCATGGGAGCTGGCTTATTCAATTGTCATAATTTCATAAATATACTAGGATTGTCAAGCAGAAAATTAATCACACTTAATCATGTTAAATAATGGAATACCATTTGTTTAAATATTTTTGGATGTTTTCTATATTTTTAAATATATTGATTTCAATTATAACACAGAATACCAGGTATACAGCGCTCACCTAATATTTATATAACCCTTCTGCCAGGTAGCACCGGCAGCAGCCAGGGTGGGTTCAATATGTAGGGGTTCCTTCTCTTCCATCCTATGCAGAACTGGCTTGAGCCCCCACCCAGTAACCTGGGAAATTCACACACACACCCCTGGGTGCCTCGGAGAGGCAAGGCTTCCCCACTCACAAGCACAAAGTCTGAGCGTAGAAAAGAAATGTTTAGTGAAAGAGGGCAAGAAGTAACATGGCATTAACTTGGGAAAATGCCACAGAGTTCATAACCAAACCAGGAGTAAACATCCCAGCTCAAGTATGTTGGGCAATGTCTTTTGCCTGTCAGGCTCACAAGTCCAGCAATGTAAATGTCCCATTCACATGCCCAACCCTTCTCTGTACCCCACTCACAGTTGCTGCTCTTGGTCAGGGCAGACCAAAGTGCAGAGGTGATTTGTAGAGCTCACCCACTCCGCTGATCACCCCATCTGCTTGCTACTCTCTGGCGCTACTTTGCTGACTGCCTGCAGGCCGCTCCCACTGGCTGCCTCCTGGCCACTCACCGCTTCTCCCACTGGCCTCTCCTGCTGGCTGCCTGCAGGCCACTCCCACCGTCCACCTGCTGGCCACTCCTGTTGGCCACCTGCCAGCTGCTTGCTCCTGCTGGCAACTCCCACCAGCTTTGGAGCTGGGCCAAACCTAATGATTTTAGCTCTTGTGACTCCAGTTTCTCAGTGATTTCAGCTCTTAGCCCACAGTGCAGGCCAGCAGAAAGAGTCCAACAGCTGCTGGAATCACATTTTAAAATAATAAAGAGACTCCTTATGGAGTGTGTTTTAGTTCTATCATTAGAACAGGGTGGGGAGAGAAACAAGTTGAACCAGTCTTATAGCTCATGCCTGGAGGGCATGCAGCCTGCTGGTTCAGAGCTCTGCTCTCACCCTCAATTGACTTCACCAAGTCTGGAAGAGAAAGCCTTGTCCATCCGAGATTCTTTACAATGACAGTGTCTCTCCTGCAAGCATTGGTGGTCATATTTTACAATTCCTACATTTGGGGGTTACGTGGTTTGTGACCCCACAACAGCCAAATGAGTTACAATAGGCAAAATACCATTGTAACAACTGAATATTTATCAGGCCTATAGCACTGACTGAACTGTATTTACATAACCACACTCCGGATTTCTTTCCCATGCCAGTATGAACTGTATTTACATAACAGTTGAATACCTTACAGGGCTAAACAACTGAGTGAGCGTAGCAACACCAGGATTCCTTTCCCATTCCAGCTGGCTGCATTGGAAGCATTGATTCAGACCCTGCTTACATGTATTTTGATTAGAAATATTTGCACTGAAAAAAGAGTATTTTTCAGTTCACTTCATATAAGCACTGTAGCGCAATCTCTATCATGAAAGTTGAATTTACCAATGTAGAATTATGAACAGATGTTGGCATGGTACTATTGTAGCTGGTGTCGCAAGTTATTTACGTGCCAGATGTGCAAAAGATTCATATGTCCCTTCATGCTTCAACCCACATTCCGGAGAACGTGTCTATGCTGATGATGGATTCTGCTTGATAATGATCCAAAGCAGGGCAGACTGACACATGTTCATCTTCATCATCATGATTCAGATGCAACCAGCAGAAGGTTGATTTTTTTGATGGTTTGGGTTCTATAGTTTCTGCATAGGAGTGTGTCTCTTAAGATTTCATAAAGCATGCTCTATACCTTGTCCCTCTCAAATTTTGAATGGCACTTCAAATCCTTAAACCTTAAGTAGAGTTCTGTAACTATTTTTAGAATCTCATACATGTGCCTTTTAGAAGTTTTGTCAAATCTGCTGTGAAAATGTTCTTAAAATGAAAATGTGCTGAATCATCATCCAAGACTGCTATAACATGAAATATATGGCAGTATATGGGGAAAAAGAACAGGAGACATACAATTATCTCCCAAGAAGTTCAGTCACATTTGATTAATGCATTATTTTTAAAATCAACATCATCAGCATGGAAGCATCTCCTCTGGAACAGAACCAAAGCTTGAAGGAGTATATGCATGTTTAACATATCTGACACGTACATACTTTGCAATTCCAGCTACAAAAATGCCATTCAAAGGCCCAGTCTCACTCTTAGATGACATTGCAAACAAGAAGTAAGACTAAGTGGACTTTTAGGTTCTAAAGTTTTACGTTGCTTTGTTTTTGAGTGCAGTTATGTTACCAAAAAAATCTACATTTGTAAATTATGCTTTCATAATAAAGAGATTGCACTACATTATTTGTATGAGGTTAATTGAAAAATGCTATTTTTGTTTATTATTTTTACAATGCAAGCATGTAATCAAACTAAAAAAGTGTACTCTACTGCGTTGTAAAAGAAATCAATATATTTGAAAATGTAGGAAAACATCCACAAATATTTAATAAACTTCAGTTAGTATTTGATTGTTTAGCAGTGTGTTTAATAGTGATTTTTTTTTAAATCACAATATTTTTAGTTAATCACATGAGTTAACTGTGATTAAATTAAACAGCCCTAAAACATACCTAACCTCTATAGACAAAACACTCCCACACTCAGATTAGCCTGACATCTTGTGGTCACAAAAAACATAACATTATGCTAACCAAACATCTGCACACTGTCATTGAAGCACATAAGCGTGCTAATGATTGCATTGTAATTTATACAAATACAAAATAGCTCTGGAGCAATGTGAGATGCAATTATTTCATCTAATTAGATGTGGTGTGGGTCTCAGTGTTGTGTGTAAATGGGACAAGCTGATACATAATTTTAAAAGACAAAATGCAGTTACAAATAATCTGGGGGTTTGGTTAACTACACTATTTCAGTGTGCAGTGTTGTTGTAGCTGTGTCAGTCCCAGAATATTAGAGACACAACTGGATGAGGTAATGGATCTTTTATTGGGGAAATAGATTGTCTCAGATATTACCTCATCCACCTATTTCAGGTAATATTCTGAAATCCTAAAAATGGATCACATACATCACTTCGCTGTAGATAACATGAGATGTAAAGGGCTAAGGCATCTGAAAGTTTTCCTCTGAAGTTGTGGCTTTCAGTATTGCCTTGATTTTTGCCTTAGGGACTGCACAGCTCTTCGCAACAAGAATAGAACATCCAGTGCTTTAGTGCAGTGGAGTTAAAAAAAAATCCCTTGGACAGGATGATAAATGGCTAATAAAAAAAGTTTTCTTGACTACAAACATAGGAGCAGTTGGGGGTGGGGGGAACCCAGTGATGAGAAGCTCGTGTTGCTTTTCCCAAAGACAGGACTATTGATTCAATTTAAAGAAAAATACATTTAATCTTGTGAGTGGTGCAGAGAAGAGGGGTTCAGACTGAGAAGCTTTGCAGCGCTGCCTGAAGAGGTTTGACGCTCATTGCGACCTCTCTTTTTTGGCATAGCAAAGAACAATCAAGCAATAGCACATTGAAAATAATGTATGCAGTTTGATTTCTTTCCATACCAGATGTTCTCACATTTATTCAGATCTCCTCCAGTCTTTTTCTCCAGCCAAGAGAGTGAGCAGCTGTTACTTCTGAAGTCAATACCAAAGCTAGTTAATGGATGTGCTAGCAGGGGATTGCTACATGACAGACCCAACTGCACTTCTCCAGGGACCTGCGCCTGTTCCCATTGAAGTTAACAGCAAAATGCTCATTGTCTTCAGAGGGAGCAGGATGAAGTTTCAGGAGAGCAAGGGCATCAGTTAGCTAATGCACCTGTTCTTCCACCAAGCCCCAGCTAATGATTTCAGGTTCAGTTGCATTCCTGTGGCATTCCAGCTGGCACCAAAAGGCACTACTAGCCAGCTCCCCTTTGCATTTGTTTTAATTAGGCTTGCATGGAAAACATGTTTTAAAAAGAATTGCAACATGCAAATTAGAACCAAAGGTTGGATTGATAGCTCTACGTTGGTAATGAGCATTAAGTTCAAGAAATGGCCGTTACAAAGCTGTGTCTCATTAGCATCCCAAATAACCATGATGGGCAGAAATATTTCTGACTGGACACAATACTTGGGGCCAGACCCTCAGGTGGCATAAATTGGAAAATCTCCATTTTAGACTTCTGTGAAACAACACTCGCGTGTACTGGGATGAGGAGGAGGGCGACAAACTTGCCAGGCCTCTAGGCACGGTGCAAAAGGAGGCGCTACACTTCTGGAAAGGGTGGGGCCTCAGGCAGAAGGGGTGGAGCTGGGCAGGCAGCCAGGAGCATACAGCGTTGGTCTCTCCATCCCACCGCCAGCCTTCAGAGTCACCTATTAAGAATCAGGCCTTTGGCTTTTAAAGGGACAATGACAGCTAATTTAGCCCTTCACTTAGCTCTTGGTCATCCTTTTACAATAAAAGTCTTGATAGAAGTGTTGCCATGACTTTATACTGAACGCATTTTTTATTTAGGCTTTGCTTGGATTTAAGTGTTCAGTGGCCAGTTGCCAGAAGACCTCGGACAATGTGGAGAAGATCTACTGAGATTGAAGGATGACAGCTGGGGTACTTCTGGAGTCAGCTAGAAGTTTTGTCTCGAGACAGAGTGAAGTGGAGGAGACTTGTAGATGACCTATGCTCCACTTGGAGTACAAGGGTTTAGTAGTAGTAGTAGTATGCCAGTTGCTGATGAGAGAAACTACAGGGTCCAAGAGTGGCTGAAGGGAAGATCTGTCCCTATTCCTAGCCCACTGATCTCATCTTGTAGTTCTCAGAAGGGGTATGTAACTGTCACGCATCTATATATTTCTGGGAGCTATGCATTACTGTAAAAACAATAGTAATTTTTTGCAGCCAATTGCATGAGACACATGCGCATGTATTGACCCGTGAAGAATTTACTTTAGCTCTGTTTTCCTTCATCCAAAATAAAACTACTTATAAGCAACAGTGGGTGTATGGAAGCATAATAGGCAGAGCTGGAAGGAGCTCAGATTGGGCAGCGTTACCTGGGTGCCTCCTCATCACAGAAATATGACCCCCAGCCTCAGCTTCTCTCCCGCCCCCCAAAGTCTGTCAGATCAGTGGCTCACTCCTGGAGGTTCTCAGGCTTCCCCAGGGTCCCTTAATGGCACTCAAGGCCCAAAACAAAGGAGTTAGACAAACAGTATCCAACTGTCCTGGGCAAAATGGAAGTCCCACAAAATCCGCATCCCCTCCCCTAGGCTTATCCTACTGCTCCATCCTGGAGTCTTCCCCAGCATCCCTCTACTGTTTCCTTCATCAGAGAGCCCTCAGGCAGCTCATTATAAGGACACCTATTCTCTTACTAGTAAACAGGGCTGGCTGGCCCGCCTCAGACCTCTGTCCCGGCAGACCATCCTGTCACAGAACAGCAATGCTGCCATCCAACTCTCTCAGCCCTCACATGAGGTCTGTCACCAAACACAGGCAAGAGGTCTGGGCTGATAGTCAGCAGCAACCACAGTGGAAGGCACAGTTTAAAGGCCATGGGGGTACCTTAGCTAGATTATTACGTAAGATTCGACAGACAAACCAGGGGGCATAATTCCATCACCAAACAGCAATTAATGGAGTGGGGCTGGTAGGATAGAGCAGTATTACAGCAGCTGCACAGGAAAGGCTGTGGAGTTGGCAGATAGAGGAGAGAGTCATCCCCCAGGAGAATAACTGAAGGGAAGCCCCATACAGAAAAGTACTAGGTGTTACTGGACAGCACCACTAATACTGTGGTAGAGGCTGAGGGGTTTGTAAAAGAGAGGCTGGCCTACCTAGTCACTGTATCATGGCAAACTTGTCCTCCTAAAGGGCAGGGGAGGATAGAGAAGAACAGCACAAGCAGGGTAAAGGGAGCAGGGAGAGCGTGGCATGCGCCTGAGCACACTGCCAGTGAGGGAGACCCATTGGTGCACAGTAGCAGGACCTAAGGCTGTAGGGGATGTTTTCAGCACTCCCCGGTGTTGTCCAGGGTCCCAGCCACCTGCCCCATGTTCATGGGCTCCACTGCCAGCACAGGGACCCAGCCAATGGCCCTGCACCTGAGGGCTCCAGTGCCGGCAAAGTGCCTGGGGCTGTAGCACTAGACTTGGCCCCTTCTCACCCTGTCTGCGTTCACCTCTCCCGCAGCCATGGCCCTGCTCCCAGCCTCAGCTCTAGGGTGCGGTGAGGGGTGTGGACAGAGATAAGGGGGCACAGTTCAGAACCCCACTCTAAACACTGTTTCAGCACCATGGTACTGGTGACCCCGATGGAGCTCCATGCTTAGCATGGAGGGAGATGGCACAGCAATGATGCCATTTAACAGAAATGCTTTGATGGGCGTGGAATGTCACTACATTTTAGAGGTTGAATGTTTTCCTGAGGGGTGTGCAGCCCAAGTAACGTATCACTGTCCAGGTCTGAGAGACCCAGAGGGACAGTAAAATTGACAAGCAAGAACAAGAAAACTGACCCGTTGTTTTCTTTGTCCAGGGTCAGTGAAGTGAAAGAGGGCTAATGTGCAAAAGATAACAGGTAAGTGATGGTCTTCCATCTTCATGTCACTAAATGTGACCTAATAGGCATGGACATTTGGAGTTTAAGTATGAAAGTTTGTTCTTACTGAAGTCAACTCGAGTTTTGCGCCTGACTGAAATACGGACAGAATTTCACCTTAAGTGTAGCCAGCTAGATTCTAACCTGATGTAAATAAATGGAGCTGTGCCAATTTACACCTATGAGGGTCTGGAACTAGGTTTTTGACCTTTAACTATTCTTGTAAACTGTTTGTATTAATAGGCAAAATATTTTACATACATTTGCTCCGCTTATGTCGTATAGTTTTGGGGCCAAATTCTCCTGTTACACTGGTACAAGATTCAACTGGAGCCACTGTGATGAGAGCAGGATTTACTCTGCTTTTCTTATACTCCTAGGGTCAGAATTTACATCTAAAATGCAGATAGGCACCAACTGGGATTTTCAGAAGCATCTAAATACCTTTAAAAGATGTGGTCCTTTATCTGCTCGCAATGAAACAAGGCACAAGATGCCTTATGGTGTTGAAAAAACAAACTATTTTTGTTATTTTACATCTTTGAGAGGTGACAGTAGCACAAGGGGGAAGTAAAATGTAGCATATAGGAAATCTTACATGACCCAATCCAATGCCAAACAAAACAAAGCACCACACACTCTGCTCCACTTCCAATGAGAAAACCCCAAACAAACAGAAACCTTCCTCATCAGCAATACCTACTTAGAATATATAACAAACAAATGGTTTCTCCACCCTGGCTGCAACAAACTCATTTTGGTTACAATTACAAACACAAACATGAAAAAGGGATCTTCTGTGAACCTGGGAGAGAGCAGATGTTAATTGCAATGAAATAATATAAAGGCCAAACCTCAATATATTTTGTTTTGGCTTTGCATTAGTTCAGCAGCAATCTTAAAGAGCACAAACTGCAGTGTATGCAAATCTTGAGAGCTTGACAAAGATATATGTAGCCTTGCCCATTCTATATAGCCAAATGTCACGTACGTAGTTATTAGCAATTGCCCTTAAGCTAATGCATCATGTGTCTTTTTGACAAGAAGAATGGCTGGGTTCTGACAAAAAATAATTTTGATTTCAACATCAAAATGCTAAAATGCAACACTTTTGCAGCTCAGTATTATGTAGAAGCCAATTGCCTGGGTCATTCAGGGCAGAGCCTGAGGGGCGGGGGGGAAGGAGGCTCAGGGCCAGGGGCCTGTTCTCTCCTTCTCAGGTCCCCCCCCCCAGACTGCCAGAGTTTTGCTTCCCCACCCCCGCCAGGGGCCCATTACTTCCCTCCCCCTTCTCCCCACCAGGGGCCTGTTGGCTCCCCCCCATTGCTTTTCTCCCCCCACAGCCTGCCAGGGCCTATTGCTTCCTCCTCCACCCCAGCCCGCCAGGGTCCTGTTGCTCCCCCCCCCCCACCGCAGCCCCCAAGGGGCCTGTTGCTTTTGGCCCCTCACCCCGCCAGGGTCTTTTTTTCTTCTCTTCCCAGCACAGTGGCCAAGGGCCAGAAAGGGGGGGAAGGGGCTTAGGGCAAGGAGGCACTTACCAATGTGCTGGCAGGCAAGATAGTGGGGAGACAGCCTTCCCAGTCACTCCCTCATTGGTACAGCTGCCCCAGTGGACACTCTGCAGGATAACTCTCCCCTGCAGACTCGCTTCCAACCAGAGGCCACTCTCATATCATGTCCCTCCAAACAACAGCCCCTTCCTTTTCCGTTGTCCTGCCTCTGGGTCCCATTAAATACTGCCTGGGGAAGGGGACTCCCAGCCAAGTACTACCTCCTTTATGAGGTTTATGCTCCCTTTACTTGTGGCTTGGGGAACCTGAGCCACCCACTACTCCAGGTTCCAACTCACGAACTCCAGGCACAGCAGGTACATACTGGTTACTTCAATCCTTCACTGCTCTTTCCCTCAGTCTTCTTCTCCCAATGTTTTTATCTCCCACTCTCTCTCAGGGCCAACATCCTCAGGCTCTTCTCCTTCAGCAATCTCAGTTATGTACATTCAGCCAGCCATATCCCCCGACTAGTTGTTCAGCGACTTTGACCAGTAGACATCTGGTTCCTAGCCTGGAGCTGACTTGCTGAGGCCATGGGCATGCTTGGAAAAACCACATGCACTACTCCTTTCTTGGGGAGGCATCTAGTACGAGTGCATGGCCTCAGGTAGGGAGCGGCCAATGACAGATAAAACCTGCAATGTCATAATATTTTAAACAACGTACAATAAAGTACATGATACAAAAAACGGAAGCCATAGTATTTAGAGGCTACGTGATCATGGATGCTTTATTTACCTGTGTCTCCCCAGATATAGCCGCTTGAAGCTCCTGTTTGCCACAGTTCACCATTCCTGGCCAACGGGAGCTGCGAGAAAGTGGTGTAGACTGGGACATTGTTTCCTGCACCTCCCATGGACTGGGAATGGTGATCTGCAGCCAATGGGAGCTTCAAGTGGCCATACATGAGGAGGCACAGGTAAATAAGGCACTGGTGGCCCTGCGGGGGCTAACCCCTGTGCACCCTTGCAATAGACAATATATTGAACAATTCATTTGTCATTTGGACAGGATCTTAGCAGAAAATATTGAGGAAAGTGATGAGTACCCTCAGCTCCTGTTAAAGTCAGCAGGAGTTGAGGGCCTTCAGCAATGTATTGATTTGGGCCTTTAACCTCTACCTCAATTTCCCTACCTGTAAAAGAAGGGTGCTCATACTTACCTATCTCTGTACTGGAGATCTGCTCTCTTCAGATCAATCAAGAGTTTACTCTTCCTCCATATAATGATTTTATCTGGGCATTCAGAGATCTAGGACTTCAGCCAAAATATGTTCTCAAGCATATACACAGTAAGAAAGAGTTACCCATGGGGAGCAAAAAGAAAAACAAAAAAAAAGATATAACTAGCATCAGCACCCAGGATGTAATAAGCACAGCAGTTACAGTTAGTGGCTACAAATAAGCCCATGCATCATAGTTTAAGATGACAAGTAATTGACCCAAAATTCCAGATTGCTAGTCAAGATAACAATTTTTGGTTTTTTTAAACCCAATTTCCTTTTGTGTAAAGAGATAGGCAGAAATCTAGTGGGATAGGGTGGCCTAGATTTAGCTGCATTGTAGAATGGTGCTTGAATGGAAAGCAGTCACATTCTGTTATGTCACAGGTTAATCACTGTCATTTGACACAGCAGCCACATCACACAGTCTATTAATTATTACTTAATGTCACTTCTCCACTAAATGTTTTGATTAATTCTACTGGTAATTAAAATGTTCTTTTAGTGACATTCAAATAAAGCTTCTTGATGTTCATACTGCAACCCTGATGAAGAGGCAGAAAGAGAAAATATCTAATTTTATTAGCTAGTGTCATACTGATGGGATGCATGTTATTTGTAGTACAGCTGTTTTCTGTACTTATTGATTCATTTCCCTGATAACTACAATATATTCCTTACAAGTCCAAAAAATCAAGAAAAAAAATCATCTGTGTCTGCTAGATAAGCCAGTGTAGTTGTGTATATGCATTCAAATACACATTCAAATCACAGAAAAGATGATCCAATAAGCTTCATTTGTTTAATTTGTTATGTTAATTCTAGAAATAGTCAGACAATAGGAAGATCTGCTTTCATATCTCATACAGAATTAACCATAACTTTTTATTTGTGTAACTATTTATGGCAAAGTATTTTATGAGGATAATATTCTACATAGGCAGGATACTGATCTCAGATATTCCAGATTAACACCAGTGTGAGATCAAAATCTGGCCCAATAAATTCATATGGGTAGCATCAGTCAGTGATTCTCTTTTTATCTTATCATTCCTTTCTTCACCTAGTCTCACTGTACTTACAATTTAACTTAATTTTAGTTATTAAAGCAATTGTGTTACATTGCAAACAGCAAAGAAGAAAATCCCATCGTCTTCCTAGAACTGTCCTTGGAATTCTAGTGGGCATGCTGGATTATAACAAAGGTTCACACTAGCAATAAGGATGAACATTAGTCATAAAGGTTTGAAGTGCAATTGCCTCTAACAATCTGTGCACCCTTTTTTGCAATTCAATTTCGGAGTTGAACCTACTCAGCTGGGTTTTATTATCCTGAGATGTATTGACACTCCTCTCCCATGTACATGTTACATTCTCTCACACGGACTACCTCAGTTTTATCTGATTTGAATTGAACCTGAGAGATAATCACTGAGTAGAACGCTACAAAAGACAATAGACTTTCAACAAGTTTAATCCTTTAACTTGAGAGCCTTTCTTGGTTTAGTGAATCTACAGCTTAATTACGGAAAGCAATTATGTAAGCAGGGGCTGCTGACCCACAGAAAAATCAGTTGGGTCTGCACACAAATGAGAAGCAAAAAATAAAAATCCCCCCCCCCCCCCAAAACCCACCATCACTGACGTGGCCCCCAACTAAAAAGAAGAAAGACACACTCACATTCCCCTCACACACCAGAGCCTAGGGTGCCAAGCCTAATAGATTTTGTGTGCTCCAGCCCTGCGGTGGGATGGTGGAGGGGCTGGAGGGGAACGTGAGGAGTGTCTTTCTACTTTTTAGTCAGTGATGGTGGGTTTTTTATTTTTGCGCGGGGGGGTGGAAGGGAGGGGAACCCTGAGCCTCAGAGGCCAGATCCAGGCAAGCTGGGGACCACATCCATCTCCTGAGCCTGAGGTTCTCCACCAGTAATGTAAGGCATTCATAAAATGCTATGAATGAAATTCTCAGACTGCATGCCTGCCCAGAGAAGTTAAAAACAAAAACCAAAAACAAAAAAACCCAACAACCCTTAACTCTACTGTGCTTGTTACTTGTGCCTTAGGGGATAAGGGGAGATGCACAGCCACCCTCCTGAAGACAGCAGCTAAGGAATAGGCCGAGCTTTGTCTCTGATCTCCCATGGGATAGAGGGGCAGCACATTGTTCTAGGCAGGTAGTAAAGGGATGGTGGGTAAGGATCATGGTTTCCTGGGTCAGAGTTTCTTCTCTGCATTAGGAATGTAAGCGACTATCTGCTGCTGCAGCCTTGGCCTTGACTCAACCAGCTGGCGGCTGGGGCGGGAGGGAGAGAGACGGGTCTGCTGTGGCCTCTACCTGGCCCTGCCTGACCCCCTGTGGCCGGGGGGAGGGGGCCGGGGAAGAGGCAGGGCTGACCCAGCCTTAGCCCATGCCACCCCATCAGCTGGGGGGGAGGAGAGCTGGGGCTGGTGCAGCTTTGGCCCTCCCCAGCAGCTGGGGGAGAGCCGTGGCTGGCCTGACCTCAACCAAGCAGCTGCAGGTGGGGAGAGTGGACAGGCCAGGGCTGCCACACCTCGGTCTGACCCGCCCCTGCGGCCAGGAGGACAGCAGGGGCTGCCTACCCCCAGAGAGAGGGGGGTTGGTGAGCAGAGCGAGCAAGGGACGCAGTCCCCTAGTATATCAAGAATCCTGCAGATTTGCAGATCTCCACTTTATATCCATGAGTATCCTTGGATCGTTTTATCCACAGAGGGCTTTATGCATACAGCCAGGGAGGTAAAAGGTAGAGGAGAGACTAGTCTCTGAAGGCAGGTATGAGGAGGAAAGAGATGTTTTTATACAATACCTGGCACCACAGGGTTGAGGCAGTAAGCAGCAAAGCACTACAAATGCAGATAATACTGACTGGCCCCAGTGCCTATGGCAGTAAAATGGTCAAGAATATAATTCCCTCAACTGCCCATGTTCCCCTTAGCTTCTTAGCCATATGTTGCAATCCTGGAAACAAATTTCTCCTGCATGAAGATCAATATTTTAACTGTTCATGGACCTAACGTTAATTCACTGATGTCAAAGGTAAGAAGACTTCAGTTGACTCAAGATCAAGCCCAGCATTCCCCAGAGCCAGCCAGTTATAGTGTCTTCATTAGTGAAGATTTCAGATTGCCGAAGCATTGAAGGATTTCTGGTTCACAACAAAGCTAGCACTAGGAATACGATATATTGGGCAATAGTCTTTAAAAGGTTATCTAAGGTCAGGAATGGTATTAACATTAAACTTTACACATCAGATGGTAGGATTATAGCAAAACTTTGGTCTTCTTGTTCCTTGGTCCCGTTTCTTTTCAGACAATTCCAGTTCTCTCTAGAGCCACATTTTGCCATAGCAATTTTAGCAAAATCTGGTTTCTGAAACAAGCAAACAACCCTTTTGACAAACAGCTGCCTCCTAACCTGTCATTTGTTCTAACTAGGAGTTTACTTAAAGTTAAAACTGCAACATTTTAAACTAACTACATACCTAGCTTCCAAAAGCACAAGATTAACATTGTCATCAAAACAAGCAATGGAAACAGAAAGTCTCAAACATTTCAGGGGGGTTCTTTTACTAAATAAAATCAAATGTTATATTCAGAATAAGCAGCAGAGATCCTTATAATGAATGGGTAGCATACTGTACTACAGATCAGGAATTATAAAATTAATTTAACAATCCAAATCTGATTTGCTATAAAAACAAATAGCTCTTAGCTCTTGAAAAGAAAGTTGCTGAGCTATGCAGTCAACCACTCTTCTGCATTTGGAATTTTGATGCTTAATTCTTTGTATATTCTGTGGTCTAATTACAAATTTCTACATATTGTGAAAAATAGGTATTATTTATGATTACCTTCATAAAGCTTTTGGCCATGACGTTGAAGTGACTCAGCAGAGGAAATTCAGATAAACGTTGAAAATTCCACTGCCCATTTCAAGGAGAACTAGGGACTACTAATAAAACAGATTCTAAGATTTGATGCAGGCTGATGAAGTAATGTTGATTTGCTTACACAGTTTACACTACTGTCTGTCAGTCTCTCTCTCTCTATATATATATTAGAGTGCATCTGTCTGTGTGTCTGTCTGTTCAGGAACTCCTCCTAAACAGTAAGAGCTAGGGCCACCAAATTTGGTATACAGTTTCCTCTTTTCTTAACTTAAAGCAAGGTCAGGGTTTGCTTGTGCCAGGACAACCAGAAATCCCTGGAAAAGGACTGATTACCATAACATGCAAAAAGGAGGGGCTGCTGTTCCAAGGGACGTGGTATGAGTGGCCACCTGGGGTAGTGGCCAGCAGGACTGGGGCTCCACCATCTTGCCTGCCACCGGACTGAGTAAGTAGCCCCCTTCCCCAAATCCTTTCCTTCCCCCTCCTGGGTGGGTGCTGGAAGCCCGGGCTGTCCCTCCAAGCCTCGCCCCTCACCCACCAAGTCAAGCTACAGGCCAGGGCCAGCCCATGCAGCCCCAACTTTCTGGGAGGAGCCACCAACCAGGGATTGCAGCCCTGGCCCCACAGGAGGGGGCAGCCTGATGGAGAGCACTGCCCTTCCCACACCCTGAGATGAGCTGCCGCCACAGCACTGCAACCCTTACTACTCCCAGGAGGCCTCGGTAAACTCCCCTCCCCCTGGCCTCCCAGACCCCTGCTCTGAGTCCTGCACCTCCTACTCCCTGCTCTCACTCCTGCACCCCACCCCATGCCTATGCCCCCTCAATCTAAACCTCTGCTCTGTGCCCCCTTCCATTCCCCCTGCCCTATACAATCATGTAAATAAAGCATTTGCATTTTCCTTTCCATTTACAGAAACAAATCCCAAACATTACTGCAGTTAAGGTCCCGAGCAACACCAGGTACATCTGCTAGTTGTTTTCTAAAGCACTATTGGGATGCACTGAAAGAATCACAGAAATGTAGGGCAGGAAGGACTTTAAGAAGCCATCTACCGCACCCCTCATGCCGAAGCTATTTGCATAAATTGTGCAGACAGCATCTTTCCAGTGCTCATTAAAATACTGTTTTCTGTTAGTAAGTGTCCTCCAACAGGACCAGAGTAAACTGGATAAAGACAGCACATGTGCATGCCTTGAAAAAGATAGAATTACAGCTGTGTTTCATAAACCCTAATCTGCTCACTGCGATTCCTCTTCAGCGCAAGTTGGAGGAACCAGAGCTTTTCAGGCTGGAGAATCTGAAATCTACCTATGTGAATCTCTGAGTGGGCTCGGCGTGCACACAGACATTCTGCTGTATTAATGTAACACATGAAAATTGAATGTGAAAGAGCCATGGGTTAGTGCACTCATTAAAGGTGATATTGCAACTTAACTGCAAAATACCACTGGTGATAGTATCAACAGAAACCAGAGCCATGCAAAACATTTGTTCTGAATTTAAACAAGCCTGGGTCTGAGGTTGCATGTGTTCTGCAAACACAAAGAATGTTTGCACAAAGAAAAAGTCCACAACATTAAGCCAGCAATCCCCTCCAGCTTGCACCCCTTTTGCCCTACCCCCATATCCTAACCAGCCTTCCTCTTACCTTTGGAGGAGAATGAAAGCTTGCTTTTGGGTGAAGGAAGAAATGCTCTTGGTGGGAGTGATTTTCCATGTTGAAGAAGGAATCTGTTCTTCAAATCAACCTTCAGTGGCTGGTTCCTTTCTAACACCTACAAAGCAAACTGTGGCATTCAGAACCTCATCATGAACAGTTCCCACAGATCTAGTCCAACAGTTTTTCCCAGTATTTTTCTCTCAGAAAATGGCACGCCTCTCTTCTCTCCCATTCATATGAATGAGAAAGAGATGTTAGAAGCAGAATTTAATTGAAATGCATTTTGTGTCTTTCAAGTTAGGTGTGAGTCTTTTATATATGATATGACAGGAAAATTATGCCTTCCATTTGTAGAGAGGTGTAAATGCCTTATTTAGAGTAATGATTATCATAAGAGTGGCTCCTTTGTTGCTGAAAAGCAGAAGTGACATGGTAAAGCCTTTGTTGCTGAAAAGCAGAAGTGACATGGTAAAGCCATGTTTGAATTCTGTTATCACTGAACTAGCTAAATTAGTAACGTGGCACAGAAATTACTCTGCTCGTAAATAAAGGGCTATGTTTTCTAAACGATGTGTGAACAGGATACATTCTAAAAAGATAATTTGGTGACCCAACAAATTAAGCACACAGCATACTTTCAGACACAAGGTCTCATCAACCGGAGTGCATCCGCATGTGTGTGTCTAAGCACTGAGAAAGAGGAGGAAGAGTTGGGTAAATCTATAAAACAAGATGGACAAGAGGAATCTGTTTAAAAAGCATATGGTCAGGTAAGAAATTACGAGTGCAGGTTTTGATAGGGGAAAACATACAACAACAATATATATAGCTGATGAATCTATCTATTGCATTTATTCATACATATACAAAGCTATTTCAGATATAGCATAAAAGATATTAGTCTAAGAAGAAATTCTCAAAAGGAAGGGATATACTGCCATATAAATAATCTCTCTATATAAAAAAAATGTCCTGTGGGATGACAGAGTGATGTCATCACATCACTCTGCATCTGAAGGAGCCAAGCTCCACCCACTCCCTAGCCTGGCCCTCCCCAAGGGCCACGTGGAGAGCTGAAGCTGCCTACGGCCCTGGCCCTCCCCTCTCCTTCCCAGCGGCCGGGGGGAGCCACAGCTGCCACGGCCTTGGCCCAGCCCTCCTTGGCCAGGGAGGGGAGGAGAACCAGGCCCAGCACGGCCAGGGTGAGAGGTGGACCATGTACAGCCTTGGCCTGGGTCCTCCCCTCTTGGTGGGGGGGGAGGGGGGAAACCGGGCCCAGTACAGCCTCAGCCTGGCCCAGCGGCCAGGGGGAGAGCTGGGCCCAGTGTGGCTTTGGCCCACCCCCTCAATGGCACGGGGGAAAGGGGCAAGGGCTGGAGGAGGCTCAAGAACTGGGGCCAGGGAAGCCTCAGACCCTCCCCGCGGGTCAGGGGGGCTGGTAAAATAAAGCTCAGGGATCTCCCTGGCTGAGAGGGGGTTGTCAAGAGTAGAGAGCAGGGAGCATGGCTGCCTAATGACAATATAATCTTACATATAAACAGTGATAATACATGTGTAGTTTTGATAAACTATTAACAATTCCTGCTAGTAACAACAATTATTTTAAAATCCACACAGGAGCCAGTATGAATTTTTACACATGAATTTAAACAAGAAATTAAACAGTTTATTATATTCACATATGTACAAAATATTACAAATTGAAGTACTGTACTAAATCACTGCCTGACAGCAATGCCTCCATACAGGTAAAGAAAGCACATTGAGAAGCAGTGGCTCTGGAATAGTTACATAAGTCTTTGGTATTAGAAACATAGTTTAAAATGCAGCATTTAACTCATTCAATACAGGGCATTAAACAAAGACAACAAAGATGTGCAGTATGAATACCATGAAAAAATGGTTAGATATTACTTTAATTCTTTTCCTAGGTAAATTGCTGGTCCCCTGAGTTGCTAAAAAGCACACTACAAACTTGGTGTAACGAGGCTACTTAACAAAATAATGCTAAAAAACCTTAGGATACATAACATAAAACATAACATAAAACACAACATAAATGCTTTGTAATTTGTATTGAATTAAACTGCTTCTCCTATATAAGAATTATATGATAAAGCACAAAACATTTCACAGAGCTAAAGCCTATCCCCAAAGTAGGCAGGACTGCCAAAGAACCAATGTTGTCCATTTAAGTAGTATTGGATCAGGTCCACAACATACTACTACTGAATGACTGACTATACCCAGACAACATACAAGTCTAAACTGCTGTACAGATCACTTTATAAAATATCTTTTAGGAATAATTTACACATTTACATATGCTTTAAATCAGTTCCATCAAATAATGTATTCAACATAATCACAGTTAACATAATTTGAGGTAACTTCCCTGAAACCATGGTGCTTTGGTGGTGATTCATCCCAAAGGTTAAACTTAAATTGCAATTTTTGACAGGCTCACTGCACCACTTGGCCCTGAAAAGGGTCTGCCTGCAGGATGCAGCATGTGGGAGGAATGGCTACGCAGGAATGTGTCTTTTGAACCCCTCCCCCTTTGCCCCCATGCTATGAATGGATGTCTGTGCTGGCTACATAGTAGGCCTACATAAAAGTGGGGACCACAGTTGGTAGCCCAAGTGCAGGAGTTCAGTATGTGCTAATGAAGATCTCATTCTCTGGAGGATCATTGGATAATATGAACCAGTCCATAGAATGGAATAGCAGTTGCAAAGGGGCTGTATTGCTGGTTTGTGTGCATACTGTGGTAATGGATTCCCCTGTGTTTTTACGGGAAGGAGGAGAGTATCTCATGTGCAGGAAAAATCCAGTTCAGAATTTTATGTATGCAGGAACATTTTGCTTATCCCAAATGTTACACTTAAGAGATTAGCTAAATATTAACAATTGCATATTCACATATGTACAACACTACCACTAACATTTGTTTGAATTTTTTCTTTCATGAACCAGGACTTTCAAAATTCATTAAAATGCTGGATCTCAAAGGACAGCTATCACTTGGTCATGCCTGACAGCAAGGTTATAGGCTTTCATGCTAAACTATGGTGCTCTTTTTCTTGGGATAATGGACACTTATTCATTACATTATAGAAGGAACATTCCCTTCCACTGCATTGCCATAATTTCACTACCAAACTGGGAGAGAAATAACAGACAGAGTTAGTGTCCTGAAAAACAGGAGTCAGGCAAGAAAAAAAAAAACAAAACCCTGTTCTTGTGTGCATTTAGGATGAAATCTCTTTGCTTTTCTCCAAAACCACATTTTTATTCTATTTAAATTCTTTTCAGCCCTGCAGAGCTGATGGGACAGCAAGTGTGATCCTTTTGTCTTCACACAGGAAAGGAATTGTTAACTACATTTCTACTGCAGAGCCAGATCTGATACATTACAGGCAAAATATGACATACAAAATGTTTCAACTACTGGTAATACATGAGCTATAAAGAACATATTTTGGTTTTGAGATTCCTGGCTGTGTTTACATAATCAGCTGCATGCTTGTAAACTGAGAAAAATTAGCTTTGGAGCACATAAGAAAACAAAGAGAGAACACCACAATCCCATGTTACCATTTTTTTTTCTAGCACTAAGTAACACTCCACTTTTTTTAAAACTGCTGTTGCAAACTTGTAGGACTTCCAGTCAGTTATAATCATCCAACAAATGTACTTGGAAGAGAAGGCTGTTAATATTTACTGTATTATTTATTTTTCTCAGAACAGCTTGAGGAGTTCACAACTGCTTGTTATGTAATAAGTAAGATTGGTTGATGTTTCAAGACAGGCAATACTGACTTTACTTCATGTCCACTGGCATGACTAAATTCTCCTTTTTCTGTATGCAGTGATAAGGAATAATAAGCCTTCATCTTCTCCTTCCACCATCAAAGGTGTTAGCTACTAGAAAAAAAGATTTATTAAACATTTACCAATAAGTAGCATTTGCTGTGTGCCACAGGGCGAAATGAAACACAGCATACAGCAATCTGTTTTGCAAGGATCATCCAGGAAAGTAAGGTTTGGGTTTGACACTGGTCCCTGATGATGACAAACTGGCAAGTTGTTTCTTGCATGGCTCTGGGCAAACCATTAGTCCATCAGTACAAACGTCTTTAGAAATCCCAACTTTATGATGGGAGGGGTTTGGACAAACAGAAATGTTGCTTTTGAAATTCTTAACAAGACAATAACGCTTTGCAGACTGTTGTATTCCACAGTCCCTGAAATTTCTGGTCAACAGTGCAAAGTAAGTGTTCAACTCATTCATCTTCTTCAACATAGGTTGATGGAAACCAGCCCATCTAAAAAGGCAAAAGCAGAACAAAAATAATATATAAGGTGTTAATGACACAGGACAATTCCGCAGAAGGCCTGGCTAGGCAAAAATTATAATGGTTCTGTTTAGTGAATACAGAACTATAAACATTAACTTGAATGTGCTGCCATAGCACTCAAAATAACACCTCTCAACCAAGTGATGCAAATTATTGTTCCCCATTATATGGAGGCTGCAGCACTCGACATTAAAACCTCAGAACTAAGCCACAAGCTGTGACTATACCCCAGAAGTCTAAAATGTGGAAGAAGCAGCATAAGAGCAGAAACACGTTTCACTAGAGGAAAGCATCTGTCATTTCCCTCTTCTGAAGGTAAAAGACATTTAAGTATTCTGCAACGCTACAATCAGGCTCACAAGTCACCATTACTGTTATTCTTCTAGAGTAAATAAGAACTGATTTTGTTGTCCTTACATGTACTCATGTCCCAATGGAGTCAGGAGTTGTTTTAAGTGAGAAAAAACTTTGGGCTCTGCCCTGCAATTCTACACTTTAGAAGCTCTCTTCAGAAATTACTGATTATGTTAGGTATGGACAAAAGGGATGCCGTTTTTCTGATGTCTTTTCTTTCCCTCTTAAAAATATTTTCATTTATATTGCATGATTATTATGTTATTGTGTTACTTATCAAAGAAACCAGAACATTAACCTTGTAGATTGAAGTCCCACACCTATCACAGAGTACAAGACAAGGGCAAGCTACTTCATGCTACCCTGCCTATGTATGCTGGTCTGGATAAACTATCTCTAGAGAAAGAAGGGAGTTCAAGTCCCAAAGCGCATCTTGATGAGACTATCAATCAGAATTCCAGTTCATAATGTTTTTCTTTAGGCTGCAGCTGTCTGCCCATGAACATCTAGAATGAGATCAACTTATTGCACATAGGACCACCAAAATAGTTTGTGTCTATATTGCTCGCAGTCGATTTCATTTTAAAAAATGTGCCTGTCTCTCATATATATAAAATCAAATATATATGTGTGTGTATAAAATCAAAAACTCTTCAAATAATGAAAAACACAAAACCCCCTGCATGCTCCCCACCTTATTTCAGAGGGCTAACTATCATCACACCCAACCACCATCCAACTGTCATCCACCCTCCCTTACCAAAGCTGGAGAAACAAGTGAGTCTTACAGCAGGCCCTGGCCATGCTACTAAACCATGACCTCGAGTGTCTCCATTTATCTGGTATTACATAAGCAGAGTGATAGCAACTAAGGTAGAGATGGAAGCCATTTAGGGTTTATATGTCAAAACTACCTCTGACTTGCACCTGGGAAATACCAGGAACCCCCACAAAACTCCAAGCACACATTTTACATGCTCCCTGTAAAAAGCACTTGCTACATTCTGTGCTAGCTGAAGTTCCTGAGTGCTCCTCAGATGTAGCCTTGTGTAAAGCCTATTGTGGCAATCCAGTTTTATGCTGACAAAGGTATGGAAGGCAGTGATGAAGTGCACTTCCAAAAGGAAAAGATAACAAAATGCACTATTTGCCTCTTCTCCTAACTGGACAGCAAGAAGCAACAAGGAATCCAACAACAGCCTGATGTTTTGCTACTAAGGGTATGCAACTCAAGTTATAACCTCTGCTATCTCCCCTTCCCCCACCCCAAACAGTCTTATTCACGCTGGACATCAGCCATGACTCTAGTTCATTTATACTCTGGGAAAGCTAATCAAGCATACTGTCTGGAGGATTCTCTGAAACAGAGCTGATGATATTTCAGATATGCTGCAAGAGGAAATATGTGAAAAAGACATATGATGTCAGAAGACCCCTTTAAAAATCCTTATCAGTGAGACAAGCACAAAATGATGCCAAATAAAAAAAACCTACCCTTCCATTTACTTCACCTCTCCACCAGCCATTGGCACTCATCTTTGTGTAAATTTTCACCACATCACCTTTCACTAAGGATAGTTCTCTCATGTCTCTTGCACAGAAGTCATACCGGGCTATGGCTATGCCAATTACTTTGGGACTTAGCACTGAAATTGAACACAGAAAATCAATGTTATTATGATTTGTCAATTGCAGCTCAATCAGTAAAAGGTATTCAAGTCAATACTGTAAAAGGTATTGCAACGATTCTATTACGAAATAAGCTGTGAACAACGTTATGTAAATCTGAAAGAAACCACACAAAGAAATCAAGAAGCCTTCTTTAAAAGTTAATTCAACACATGGTTGGAGGATTTTATATTTTTTGGGGGGGGCGGGAGGGCATAGAAAGAAAAAACATTACATGAACTTGAATGTAAATGCTACTGAGTCAAAAAAAAAATCTTCCCAAGGATTAAAAAATTCTGCAGAATTTATTACACTTTTTTGTCATTTATAAAATTGCTGCAAAGTATACACATCAACATATTTTTGAAGTCACTATTTTGTTTCCAAAGCGATTATTAGCATTTATTGTTGATTTAACTTTAAACCTCTAATGAGGCAAAATAAACAAATTATGGTACTATTCCTTCAGAGAAACAATCCAAGTTAAATACAATACATATAAGACTATGGACCAATTCCTTCCAACTAAAACTAAAAAGAAAATGCATTTCTTCAGTTTGGGTTATCCATTGTATGGCCTTTATTCTGGGGCTTTTACACTCTAAAACAAACATCAACACTGATCAGTTGAACCCAGCTTACAAAATGTCACCACAAGCAAAAATGCCCTGATTCAGCAAAGTACCTAAGTATTAGCATAAATCTAAGCATGTGGGGGGAAGGTCTCAACAAAATCAACATTTACGGTTCGTTTACATCGCAACACTATTTCGAAATAACTAGCACTATTCTGAAATAACTTAGTCCACGTCTACACAGCCGGCAGTTATTTCTAAATAGTGTCAAAATACTGTCAAGCTGGAAGACTTCTTACTCTGACTCCTGTAACCCTCATTGTACGAGGAATAAGGGAAGTTGGAGGAAGAGTGCTCTATTTTGAAATAAGTGCTGTGTAGATACTTCCTATTTCAAAATAAGATACCCAATTGATGTAGCTCAATTTGTGTAGCTTATTTCGAGTTAAGCCCTGCAGTGTACACGCGCCCTTAGAGATTTACAGTGATATACCTACTTAAAATACATTGCTGAACTGGGCCTAAGTCGTTTCAACTGATATAAAAATGACTTCAAATATTTCTGAATGATACTAGTACAAAGCTGCATGTCTCTAATATGATACAGAGAACAGATGAGCAAGCACATTGTTACTAGAGTTTCCCAAATTGCTATTAACATTTTAGTTTTGGAAATGTCAAAAATCTAACAGTAAGGAATCAGAGCAAGCTGAACTTCTTTGATTTAAAATCAGGGAAATACGAAACATGACATGTAAACAAGAAAAATCTAAACAACTCTAACAGAAGGAGCTATTTAAGTTAGATCCTTGCTCCATATACTTTAATTTGATCGTTGTTGTGATCTCATATGAAGAGCAGCTTTTGCACAACAGAGACTGTGAATTCAAATAATTACAACTGAACACACATCAATGATTAAAACTGAAACACCTAAAATCAAATAGTCTGAAAATGAATTATGACCTTTAGCACATTGTAGTGTTCTATAGCTTTGCACGCAGCATTAGTATTTAGAATATGGCTATAGGATACAAATATGTTCTATAGAAGAGAATAAGCAGATTGATAGATTGTTCATGTGCACAAAATGAAGATGATGAAGAATATAGACAGTCATGCACAGTATATTATAATGAAATATATTCTCTAGCAAATACCATGCCTAGACTCTTTAGGTAAACTCTTCACATCAATATTATGTTAAATACCATAGTGAGCCACAAGAATAAGTGGTGACGGGGCAGGAACTGATTGGGGAATAAGGTGCTGGTCACTGATTTGGCAGGAGGAGGAGTGCAACAGAGGCAGTAACTGACATTTGTGAGGAAAAGGGCACTAGCAGCACTTATTGATTTTGAGCTCAGCAGCTTATTGGATGACCATAGCAGTAACTAATGGAGGGAAGAGGATATTTGATTTAGCGGATATGAGGACCAGCCCATAAATGACTGGGGGAAGCCGGGAACCACTCTGGACTCAGAAACAGGATAAGATTGGGGAGAGGCCAAGGTACATTGGAAGAGAAGCAGGGAGAGGAACAAAAGGAGGTAGGTAAGAAAGAAGACAACAAGGAGAAAGGGGACCTGAAGGAGGGAAAGGACTAAGGAAAATAGAAATGCAGGTAATGCTGGGCAGTAAATATTTTATTTCCCAGTAAAACATTAAGGAAAATGGGAAGCAAAAGGGCAGAATTGGAGGAGAATACTTCAAACCCTTTCAAAGTGAAGAGCACAAGGCAAAGTGAGAAAGATGTAAGCGGAAAGGGACAGAATCTGGAAATAGGAGAAAGAGGATCAGAGAAACAAGAAAAGACAAGAATTGATATAAGCCCTGGGGGAGATTTTAAAGAAGAAACAGGCTATGTCAGCAGTGCCATTAAAAACCCACAGCTGTCTTATGCCAGCTAACTCAGGCTCACAAAGCTCAGGCTAAGGGGCTATTTCGTTGCAGTGTAGACATTGAAGCCCAGGCTCTAGGAGCCTGCAAGTTAGGAGGCTCCCAGAGCCTGTGGTCCAGCCTAAGCTTGAAGGTCTACAGTACAATTTTAGAGCCCCACAAGCTCTAGTCATCCAATGCAAGTCAGTCCCAGGTGTTTAAACTGCACTGTAAACATAGAGTGGCGAGGAGTCCTGTGGCACCTTATAGACTAACCGACGTGTTGGAGCATAAGCTTTCGTGGGCAAAAACCCACTTCGTCAGATGCACGTAGTGGAAATTTCCAGAGGCAGGTATAAATATGCAGGCCAGAATCAGGCTGGAGATGACGAGGTGGATCCAATCAGGGAGGATGAGGCCCACTTCTAGTAGCTGATCTGGAGGTGTGAATTGCAAGAGAGGAGAAGCTGCTTTTGTAGTTAGCTAGCCATTCACAGTCTTTGTTTAATCCTGAGTTGATTGTGTCAAACTTGAAGCTGAACTGTAGCTCAGCAGTTTCTCTTTGAAGTCTGGTCCTGAAGATTTTTTGCTGCAGGATGGCTACCTTTAGATCTGCAATTGTGTGTCCAGGGAGATTGAAGTGTTCCCCTACAGGTTTTTGTATGTTGCCATTCCTAATATCTGATTTGTGTCCATTGATTCTTTTACGTAGGGACTGTCCAGTTTGGCCGATGTATATAGCAGTGGGGCATTGCTGGCACATGATGGCATATATTACGTTAGTAGATGTGCAGGAGAATGAACCAGTGACAGTATGGCTGATCTGGTTAGGTCCTGTGATGGTGTTGCTGGTGTATATATGTGGGCAGAGTTGGCACGAGGTTTGTTGCATGGATTGGTTCCTGAGTTAGAGTTATTATGGTGGGGTGTGTAGTTGCTGGTGAGAATATGCTTCAGGTTGGCGGGTTGTCTGTGGGCAAGGACTGGCCTGCCTCCCAAGGCCTGTGAAAGCGAGGATCATTGTCCAGGATGGGTTGTAGATCACTAATGATGCGTTGGAGAGGTTTTAGCTGAGGACTGTAGGTGATGGCCAGTGGTGTTCTGTTGGTTTCTTTCTTGGGCTTGTCCCGTAGCAGGAGGCTTCTGGGTACATGTCTGGCTCTGTCAATCTGTCTCCTCACTTCAGGGTAGGGGTGAGCCTGCCTTAGCACCACTGTACCACCATCCAGAATCCACCTGTGGTAAGTGGTGTCCAATTGGAGCCTCCATTCCAAACCTTGGCCCTGGTCCTGAACCCCTCCTGCACCCCAACTCCCTGCCCCAGGCTCATTTCAGAGCCCCTCCCACACTCCAAATCCTTTAGCCCAAGATCAGAGCCTGCATCCTCCTCCCCCGCAACCCAGCCCTCTGCCCCCAGCCTGATAAAAGTGAATGAGGATGGGGGAGGCAGGGAGGATGGAGTGAGCAGGAGCGGGGCCTCGGAGAAGGGGTGGGAAGAAGATGGGACAACGGTGTTTGGGTTTGAGGTACATCCTGGATTACATTTAAATTCAAAAAGTAATCTTGTGCTTAAAAAGGTTGGAGACCACTGCCCTAATGCTTCTAGCCCCAGAGAACTAGGACATTTGGTCTGAGTCAGATTTCTGCCTTTGCTTCCAATAGCATCAGTTTCTCATGACTACAAGCTGTGACCAGTTTGATCTCACACTATGTATTTCCCTTAGCTTGTGGCCTGCCTGTTAAAATGCTGTGGCTTTAGCTCCATAAGAGTTATTTTTGGCTACTGGGTTCTGTGTGTCTTGAAGCAATGTCAGTTGCTTAATTTTATGACACCGTACATCAGTTCTCACCAGTACGCAAACATGGAGAGTATTTCCAAAAGTGCTCCTGCATTGCTGGCCTTACTCTGGTCCCACTGGCTTCAAGGGGTAAATTTTACCACTGACTTCCAGAGGAGCAGAGATAGGCCAACACTGAACGTACTTTTAAAAAACCCAACCCTTAATATTTAGTGATCATGTTTTCCATTTACATTATCGTTTAGTTGTGAATTTAATGAAGACCCTTGGTGTTTTAAGAAGAGATGATTTTATTAAAAATGCAAAAAGTCAAGCATAGTACCTGCCAGAAAATGAAATGCCATCCAGGCAGACATGCTTCACTTACCTAACACAGACACCCCATTACTGTTGTGCAATGGTTACAAAGAAATGTCTTTTTTATGGAAGAGACAATGCAGTTAATTCTTACTAATTACCAACCTAAAGGGCTACGTTGGAGCTAGTTGTATGTACAAGGACTATAGCAGGCCAACCTCAATTCCAAAAACTTGTGCCTCCTAGGCAGGATAATCCATCCTGTATAAGTGGAAGTGAACCAGTATAAGGAGAGCAAATGTTGTACTCTTTAGATGGTGCAGTAGTTACTGTTGTGTGTGCTCCTTTGGGGTTCCCAGAGAATGTTTGCCTGCCACCAGCAAAATTCCTGGGGCTACCGGCAAAGTGGTGCAGCTCCACCATAACTATGGCTATCTCTACACTACTGGTGGATCAGCACTGTGGTAATCAATCCACCGGGGGATTGATTTAGCAGGTCTAGTGAAGACCCACTAAAATTGTCCACCAAACGCGCTTCCACCAACTCCAGTACTCCACCAGAATGAGAATCTTAAGGTAAGTTGGTGGGAGAGTTTCTCTCATGGACCCAGCACAGTGTAGACACTGCAGAAGTTGATATAGGATATATTGACTCTGTTACTTAAGTCGACTTTACCCTGTAGTGTAGATCTTCCCCGTGGTTTAAAAGTCACAACAGCATCCTTACTTATTGGTGTTTATTAATGGAGTGCAAATTTGCTACAATGTGATTGGAACTGAGATTAGTATGGCTATAAATTTCAATCTTTTTATACAGTCTGTTAGTTCAAAATGTTTGTATATTTTCACAGCAAGAGAAGATTAAAAGAGAAAAAAGAAAACAAGAGTACATTTGAAAAACAGATGAGTAAAATTAACTGAAGCCATGATAGTGCAAAATCTAAGAAAAACATTTGTTAACAGAACTCTAGCAACAGCATTTTACAATTCTGCCACAATATGGTTTGCTGTAGAGATGGGACGAAGACTTGATTCATTCATAAGCAATTTTCAGGTATGTAAATTTATATGACTACATTAATTAAAATATAAAACTTGCTATAGGATTCCACTATTGAAATGTGAGTTAGTGGCCATTTGAGGTATGCTGCAGCTATTCAAATTCTGCTTATAGTAATGTATACTTAAATCAAGTTTATTTTATACGAGTTTGATTTTGTGGGACTGCAAGAATAACAATTTTCTACCCTCAGATTACCTTATCTTTATAGCTTATCATGTTAACCAATTACTGAGATTTGGAGTCAGTCTTCAGTGCATAGCATTAGCTACTAATCTGCACTTAGTCAAGGAATGAAAAAAGTAGATTCGTCCCTTCTCTATATGGCTGCACATTGAAAGAATTCGCAAACAGAAGCAAATTTAGAAGAAATATAAAAGCAGTAAGCAGTACCTGACCAGAAAGGAGTGGAGGAAGGGGGAACAAAGCTGTAGTCTGGAGGAGTTACAAAAGAAAACCCACAGAACAAAGAAGGGGCTTAGAGAAAGAAAGAGAAAAAGAGAGAAGCAAAAGAATGTTGAAATATTGGCAAAAATATTTAAATATTAGTATATTTATTAGGTAAGTAATTGGTAATAAGGAAACTAATGTTGCTCACTGAGGAAATGTGGGACTATGAAAAGTGGAAAATGTAGATCTAAGGTTTTTTTTCCACACTTACATTTTTCAAAAACAAAAAATTTAAAAAATCCATTTGGGATTTGGCAGAAAAGAATTTTAAACTTCTTTTCTTACAAATAAAACCGTTTCTTTTCTAAATACATTTTAAAATATTTTTGGCCCCGACTCAGCTAAATTCTTAATCGTGTGTCTAAGTTCAAGTACATAAGCAATGTCATTGGTATCCATAAGACTATGCACAAGCTTACCTTAAGCATGTTCTTAAGTACCATGTTAAACTGGGCCTTACACCACATATGAAGGGATCAGAGCATTCTGTTCTGATAACCATTAACATCAATGAGCATTATGTGTATGTTGCATATTCTCTAAGGACTACATGATATTTTGGATCCATATATGCTACTCATATGCAGTTCAGTGGAAGTTCTGATGAAACACAAAAGGGCGAATTTGGCTCAGGTACTTAAACTTGTGGAGCTGGTATGCTAGCTTCTGATAGATAAATGTAATGTATTCTCTGGTAATCAAAGGGTTAAGGACACACTAATTAAATCTGCAAACCATAGATAGGTTTGCTGGTCACCCAGTTGCTTTCTTTTGAGTGACATCATGTTTTCTACCTGCAAAAGAGCGCACGCCTATTTTGTGGGTGCAATCACTGTGCATGCTGAAGCAATCTGAAATAAAAACTGAGACCAAAGAACATAACATTGCACCAAAATTCATCTTTGTTTACAATCCTCTTTAAAAAAAAAAAATACACAGTGATGTCTCGATATATTTGATAGCTGATGTGGCATCCTCATGCCTACTGAAAGTGTGCAATGACCATCTAAAAAGTAGAGAAGTCCTGGGGTACTGATATTAAAAAGAACCACTGGATAATTTTCTGAAGTGAGTGAAAATTTAACTTAGTTTTAGGTACAAAATGATAACTCAGTTCTAACAACTAACTATTGAAAGAACTGTAATGCATGCAGGTCAGCTTTCAAATCACTCTTGGCCTGAAATTCTAAGAAATAATATGGACTGTATACTAAAAAACATTACAGTAAAGTAAGAATAAAACCTTTTTTCCTATCACCCTAGAAATTGAGGTGATTTGAAACTGTCTTTCATGTGCACTCAAAACATTCGGCATTAGTACATGATGAATTTTTACAATGTCTGCAAGAGTTTCCTAAATTTAAAAAAAAAATTATCCAAGTCAGAAATGCTTCTCTGCTTATTTTGTGATGTTTTGCCCAATGTGTACTAAACAAAGATATTAAAGAACTAAACTATATAAGACTTGTATCATTAGGGAAAATGTATTTATTTTTAAAAATCCAAACAGGAATTTATATCAGAAGAGCTCCTCTGAGCCACAAGCGCACACAAGACTCAAGGTTTGGGTCTAGTACTACAGTCTGGACTATCCAGAAGGAAAAGCTCATTTAGATTTATAACAGTCTTAAAATCCATTAGCTAAAGTGTCATCCAGGGTCAAACAATCTGGGTTTTGTTATTAGAATTGTGGCAATCTAGTAGGCTTTAAACAGGGAATTTGAGAAATGAGAGACTTTTCATCAATTTGGCTGAGGAGGGAAATGTGCCAGTTTCCACCAGCAAATGGAAAAAATTTGAATTTCAATATCGTACAAAGCCAGGCCCACCAAACCTCTCAAGTAGAAAGTACCCCTCGTTCATTTCTCTTGCTCTTCCATATTATCACCTCTGAATTCTCATGTTCTTAAGTAACTCCTGTAATGGAGATTTTTATTTCTGGAGTGGAGCGAAGGAAGTGGAATGTGTAAAATCTTGTATCCTGCAAGAATTTGCAACAGTTGTGCTATTTCTCCGATGCATTAATACTCTTCCATGTGATACAAATGCCTGCTTTGGTGCCTCCCTCCTATTAGCTGATTTAAGTAAGAAGAGGAAGTGTTTTCTTTCTGCTCCTCTCTGAAAGTAATTAAAATAAACACAAAGGCAATGTAGGCAGGGCACCCCTCATGCCAGTCAATGCACTGATACTCCATGCCAGGTCGGAATGATGGGGAAAGAGGACAGAGACTGTGAGGGATAGTGAAAAGAAGGTAGATAGGAGAATGAGGAGGAAGACACTTTGAAAAGTGACAAGGACAGAGAATAACTAGGAACGGATGTGAAGTCCTGAGAGAAAATGGGGCACAGTAGGAGGGAGAAAACTAAAAACTCAGAGTTTGTCTACACTACATTTAAACACCAGTGCCTGGGCCATGTCACCTGACTCAGGCTCACCATTTATAATTGCACTGTAGATTTTCGAGCTTGGGGAAATAGGATGGTTTCAGAGTTCAGGTTTTAGCCTGAGCCTAAACGTCTAGACTGAAATTATACAGCCACATAGTCCAAGCCCAAATGAGCTGACACAGGCTACTCACAGGTGTTTAATTGCACTGCATATACTCCTGGGAAATAATTAAAGAAAATGAGAGAAGAAAGAAAAGAGGAAACAAGATGATAGAAAGAAACACAAAGAAAAAAAGGGAAAATGGATCAAAAATAATCTGAAAATAATCCACCTCCAAATTTCCCTAATGTTTCCGTTTTACCAAATAAAAGTGGGAAAGTCTCTTGGAAATTACATATGCATGTCCATGGAGCATAGATAAACAAGTAAAAATCTAACAAAAACCCCAGCAATTGAAAATGACAGAATAGTCAAAATCATTGCCACAAGACACTGGGCTGGACTTCATTCACAGAAATCTTCAAATTGTTGAAGTCACCGTTAATTTTTATTTCCCTCTTATTATCTGGTGAAATGCAAAGATAAAGCCTTTGAAGTCTAATATTCTTGCAGGAAAAATTAAACATTTTCAACAGACCACATAACAGTAATTTTAAATAGCTTTGGACATCTAAAAAGGCAATAAAGTTTTACAGATTTGACTTTAGGACATTACATGTTATAAGAGTAATATTATTACACATATTGCAGCTATTTACTTCCAAAATAAACAGTCTTTTAGCAGGCATGGTATTTCGAAAAAACCTTTTGGAAGTGTTCTACAGGATTGTAAATTATGGCCTTAAAACACAGGTATTAAAAAAAACAACAAAAAATAAGATGATTCTTCAAATGATGTATTATTCAAAAAACTGTGTGTGTCTTTACTGAAACCTCAGTTTACAAAAATGTAGCCAAATTAAGTGATTGATCTATTTAAATCCCAATCCAAGATTAAAACTTGTTATTTATTTATGCATGTAACTGAAAACAGTGCTGCCTATGTCAACATCTGCAAAAACTAGGCAAACTCCAAATTTAATCTCTCACTTGTATTTCTAATAGATTTTTGAACACCAACCTGACTTAAAGTTTGGCAGCAAGGAAGTCTCACTAAACATGTCCATAAACCTGTTGGCAGATCTGATTATGCTTAGCTGTAGAAAAACGTTAGCTGAACACATTACCATATTAATTGGTTAAATGTCAAAAATGCAAAATGAAGATGTTTTAAATGTCATTATGCTTTTAATGTTAAAATGACAGCAAGTAATATGTAAAATGATAATACTCACAGTTACTGCTTGCTTTGTTACTCCTTTGTCCATCTGAATTCTCAGATTCCTTATATGGAAACTGAAGAGTAGTATCCAAACTTCGGAAACCTTCTTTGAGAGAGTGGTGCTTGTAGTACTCTACGAGTTCCTTTGAGGAAGAGAGAAAAAAAACATGACTGGAAATTTAATATGAATAATTTTCAACAGCAAGATATGCAATTAATGATAGTTTTCTTACATAGGTGAACTTATTATTAGAGCTGAGCAAATAATTGATTTTTCAGTTCTGTAATCAAACACAAAATAAAATAAAAATAAATTCATTTGGTCTCAGCCAAGAAATACAAAACCAAAAATATTTCACTTGGGTCACACTGGAATTTTGTTTTCAAAATGTTGTTTTGACATTCCTAAAATCTTTTTTTTCACATGAAACTATTTGCTGAATTTTACCTGAATCCATGAACAGTTTTGGTGCCCTGAAAAATGTGTTTTTGGTGAGAGGTATTTGCTGAAAAAATGTCACCCAGCTCTATTTATAATGGGTAACTGCACAGTAAATATACAGAAAGTCATGTTACCTAAAATACTTACTCTCTCCATTGATGTGCTCAACACCCTATCTGTATCACTGCCTTTTATTTAGTATTAGAAGATTTACCCGGCATTGCTCGGGTTCTTAATTCCATTTTTGAAAATAAAATGAAAATGTACATGAAAATGAAACCATTTAAATTATTGCTGTGGGGTGGGGCTGGGGATGAGAGGTTCAATATGCAGGCTGGGAGAGAGGACTACCCCAGTTCTTTTTCATCACTGCAGCTTGGGGACAAGTGAGAAGCTCCAGTGGGCACAGCCAGAGGAGGATTGCTGATGTTCCCTAGCTGGGGTAAGTCCAGGTTCATCTGCCCCCTGCACTCTCCAGTCACAGTGAGGAATGCAGCAAACGGTGCACTTTCCCCTCACTCCTTGATGAAGGGGAATGGCCAGTAATGTCCCTTTATGAATTGGGGGGGGGAGCGGAAGCTCCCCCACTCTCTCTAAAGGGCACTTGGGTGGGTGGGAGGCTTGGGGCTTGGTCAATCCCAGAGGTGAAAGTTCACTTCTAGCCAGCCACTTTCACCTGCCTGGTGATTCTGCCTCTTTTTCTGTACACTTTTATGAGAAGCAATCCCATTCCAGGCACATCCCATTTTCCTTGCACAACCAAACCCTGGCCTTGCTTTAAGTTATGATAAGAGGAAGGTACAGCAATTTGATGGTCCTAGCTCTTACCATTTAGGAGAGGATCTTGAACAAACAGACAGACGGAGACACAAACAGACAGACTCTCTCAAACATATAGCAGATGTTGTACTTGTTATACATGCTTAGAATCAATTTTATAGGACAAATCCTTTTTTGAAAACACAGACATCAGATGACAGTCTGAGCCTTATAATCAACAAGTAAGTGCTTTCCCCTCAGGTATATGGACCATGTAAGGATTCCAAAGGGATTTCATGTCACTGTGTCAGATGGCCTCAAGATAAGTCAATGGTACACAGCTTTTCACATTCTCCATGGATTCAATTTGAGAGTTCTCCATACATTTCATAAATGATTTGCTAAAACATCATATGAAATCAAAAGAGGTACAATACATGGAGGTCAGTGCCTTCAGGTCTCATGTATGCCACTACTAAGGCTTGTCTGCAGGGTGGGGAATGCACAAACAATGGGTCTGTGATATCTAAAGCACACTGTGCATTAAGTGGTCCAAGTAGACCCTGTTGGTGTGCACAGGATGTTCCCTACAAGTGAACAGGGGAACATGTAATGCACATCAGGAAGATCTATGGAGACCAATACATGAGCAACATGTTGATTTGCTTTATAGATCATACACCCACAGTGCATATTACTATATAGACAAGTCCTTGGGTTGGATCAACAGATTGACATCAATACGTTCAGTACAGAGTTTCTCTACAGAAAAAAATAAGGGTAAATGTTGAATAGGAAAAAGCAAAACAAATACAGTTCAGTTAATTATTCTGTTCCTTCAAGCATGGCATTTCGTTTTTCAGAATCAAATACAGCAATTCATTTGTTATAAACACTTAACTCTCATCACCAATTCATTCAATAATCCCATTTTGTTCTGAAATGTTTAAGTTTCCAAAAACAAAATCAATCAGGCCAAGCTTCAGTCCAAATATGGAAAAAAACAGTAATTTAATTTGAATTTACAAACAAGCTCCCCAAAACCAGTCCGTGCTCTCCTACAAAAATCCAAAATGGGCCACGCAATAAATTAGTTTTAACAAATAAAATGACCCTTAAATTATTCACGCAAGAACTAAGTGTAAGTTCATGAAAACAGTCTGGATGTTACATTTCTGAATTTAATTTTGGAACTCCCATGTTGTATAAGTTTTGTATGTCTCAGTCACTGGTTCAAAGGTAAAAATCTACCAAAACTAAAATCCACAGCTGCTTTAAGTAGCTCACAATCATTGACCTCCAGACCCTCCAAGTAAACAGAAAAGCCAGGAAAAAAAGAAATATTTGTGCTTCTGTTGTATTACATTAATGCGGCAGGCATGTTGCAATGACAGCAGTGTAAGTAGCTTTCACCAAACAATCAGTTGTCACTGAGTACTCAGGCATTCAAATTACCAATGCAACATGCACTAGAAAGTATGCTTTATAGGAAGCAGTTGGAAATGGATTCCCTGCTACATGGAGCACCAAATGAATGGTGCATAACTTGGTCCAAGTAAGTTAGGAGGAATTGATGATATTGGATGCCCATTAACATGGCAGATTTTACTAACAAATCAGTGAAATGGCCCCAAGTCCTCTACTTTTACAGCTTTTTGTCTATGTTCATTATTTACATCAAAATAATAATTTGAAAAATGAGGATTTAAAACATTTGATGTATACATCTTCCGACTTTCATGACAAGTCTACAGGGAGATAAATGGCCATATACCGAGCCAATTTAAATCAGGCTCCAGTGAAGTCAACTGAGATAAAAGTTCACTGAGTGAGAGATCTGGCTCTTTAGTAAAGGATCCTTATATATTATAGCTGGACACCCTATCTATGTTCTCCACACGACAGCCATTGTTTCCACAGTATATCTGATAATAAAAAGCAGGCTGGGAGAGCTCCTGCTTTTGTTTATTACCTTAGAAATATACTTTGCCATAGCAGGTCATTGTTTAAGGCCCGCACAATACCTGATTTGATTTTACCCTGATACTCACAGATCCCATACAAAATTAGTTTTTAGAATGGATTTATTTGCTTCTTCTGGAAAGGCATGATGTTATCTCCACAGCAAAGGAAGTGTGTTATGGCACAAGCCAATGTTGCTCACATAGATCCACCAATCCAACACATGGCACACTTTATAATACCAAGGCTAGGGTGTCAAACAATTTTTTCAAACTCAATGTTAACAAGGTCGATCTGCTATTGATGGGTCTTTTCAGCACAGGTTTCTGTTTTCCCTCCCTGTATGTCACCTTTGATGGGAACTCCCTTAATTTGCTTTCAAAGCTGGTGATCCTGTAGTCATTACTCATTTGCAGCTTTGTTTAGCGATCTGTATCAAACATACTGCAAAACTATCTCACTATCACCTAAGGACATTCTTCAGGATCTGACTCCCAATGAGATGTCTTGACATCATACTGATAATATCCCTTTCATCATTTCCCTACAGAACTACTGAAATATTTGTAAGATTTATTTACTCCTTCCTTCGTGTATTTGCAAGTTCTACTGAGCTCTCTTTGTTGTCAAAAGTGAGATCTCTGGGCATACTGCTTTTTTTCCTAAGAGAACTTCACTGGATTCTAGCTGCTGCCAAGTGAAGACACATCAGTTTGTGAAATCAGCTTAATGTGTACTTGCTATGGGGTCTGTGCTACTCACATTTGAATGAAGAGTTTTTGAATTAGGATCACACTGCGTACAGATCTTGGTTTAACTCCTTGTTACTCTCAAAATGTTCTTGCTTAGAAAATCTTTTCTTTTCAGGGACTAAATTTAAATCATGTGTTAAGACTTCCTTGATTAGCAGCATTCCTCCCAATTCTTGCTTTGCATTGTCCCTCATTTGTGTTTATTGTTTGTAGAGTGCTTTGAAGAGGTATTCAGGAAAGATACAGTGTAAGTGTTATTTAACTGTCTGATCTAAGCATAATATGTTGAACTAGCATCCCTTAACAACCTAACAGCAAATGCTTGCTTGGTGAAATTTGGGGTACTTGGTTCAGAGTCCTTATCTGTATAAGTGTTGTATAACCAAAACGAAATAAAGGCCAGGATTCTTCTTGAGAAAATTTTCCAAAGAAGAGATCTGGATTCAAAAGAATTTCTCCCCATTACCAGAGGATTTTGGGAAGACATTTCAAATCAGTAACAAAATGAACCTCATCGTACAAGGCCATTATAATGCCTTGGGCTCAATTATTGAGCATGGCTCACCTATGCTTTGTATAGGGACCACTTTTGCATTCCCTCAATCCACAGCACTTTGGCCCCCATCATAAGTTGGAGCAGCTCTTTTATTTAGACTGGCTGTCAGTGACCCCAGTGGGCCATTACTCTAGTTATGGATTTCTTCACTATGTCAGCACTCCTGTTATAGGCCTATTCTCTGGATATACCCCCTTTACTACAGAAGTGTTGAGAGTACCGTGATAGCTAAGACAAAGCCCTAGTACACTACACAGTCTGTGGAGGTGAGAGAGCGCTGGTCTGAACACAGGTAGGCAACACAGAATAGAAAATGCCAAAAAAACCCCAACCCCACCTAGAGCCCTATCAACATAACTTCTTACACTGCAAGAGTGAAACCAGCGGTAGCAAGAAAAACCTCTTAGGCAACTTGAGCACCAGACTGGGCTTGACAGCAACTGATTTATATTGATGAGATAGACAAAAAATGTTTCTACTAGATTAGCATAATCCCTGTTAACGCATCCCAGGGAGTAGGCCGGACAACATCCCTAACAGCTAAGGCTTATTAGAAGGGTCCTCTCCATGGATCTCCATGGAGTTAATTCAGCAGCTCAGCCTTCTTATCCTTAAAATCTGGATAAAGGAGGAGATACTTAGTGAAATGAGGGAAGCCTTGATTGTTACTCTCTTTAAGAAAGGGGATAAAGCAGATTGTGGAAACTATGATGGTATCTTTCTCCTTGCCATTGCAGGTAAAGTTCTGGCATGGGTCCTTGCAACCCATCTTTTGCCCAGGTCAGAAGAAATACTACCAGAGTCACAGAGTGACTTCCAGCCATGTTGTAGAATTGCAGATATGATCTTCACCACAACGCAGCTGCAAAAGAAGCATCAGGAGCAAAACCAACCACTGTACATGGCTTTTATTAAACTAATTAAAGCCTTTGACTCAGTGAATTGCTGTGCCCTCTACTTTCGAAGACTGGATGTCCTGATAAATACATCAATGTCCAAAAGTTGCTTCATGAAAACATGAAATCTACTGTTCTGAGCAGCACTGGCTCCCAGAGTGAACCTTTCCAAGTACCAATAGGAGTCAAACAGGGCTATATCATTGCCCCAACCATGTTTGCAGTTTTTATTGCTGTCATTTTTTACCTAGTTGCTGGGAAGCTCCCATCTGGCATTGAAATCATCTACAGAATGGATGGAAAGCTGTTTAGGCTTAGCAGGCTGAAAGCTAAACATCTGTTGTGGAGCTTCAATATGCTGATGACAATGCAGTTTTTGCCCATTCTGAGAAAGATCTTCAAGCTATCTTAAACGTGTTTGCTGATGCTTACGCACCTCTTGGTCTCACCCTCAACATCAAGAAGACCAAAGTGATCCATCAGCCTTCTCCAAATGAAGGACCATACACTCCATCTATTAAAATCAATGAAGAGGTACTGGAGAATGTCGATCATTTTCTCTACCTTGGAAGTTATCTTTCATCCAAGGCAGATATTGACCTAGAAATCCAACATTGTCTGATTTGTACCAGTGCAACCTTTGCTCATTTATGGCACAGGGTTCTTGAAGATCCACGACATTCAAACAGACACCAAACTGCTTGCTGCCTCTGCAAAATCTTGCAGATCAAATGTGAAGACAGGTGCACTAACGTTAGTGTTCTGGAAGAGGCAAAGACCACCAGTCTCGAGGCAATGATAATTGGTAAGCAATTTCGCTGGACTGGTCACATTGTTCAGATGCCAGACCATCACCTCCCAAAACAGGTCCTGTTTTCTCAGCTGAAAGAAGGATACCGTGGGAGGACAATGGAAGTGTTATAAGGACTTGCTAAAGGATATTATTAACATTGACACTTGGAAGACACTTGCCCAGAATTGTTCAAAATGGAGAGAAGTCATATGCAATAGCCTCCTACATTTTGAATTAGCCCGCCAACAAGCTGAGGAAGAGAAGAGGCGCAGGAGGAAGGGGAGACTGGCTTCTAGTCATGATCAACAGTTTCCTGCTGTACCTGGAAACATCTGTCCTCACTGTAAAAGAATTTGTGGTTCAAGGATTGGCCTTATCAGCCACCTCAGGGTCTACAACTCCCATGGAAGATGATGACACTTGGCAATGAGTGATCGTGCATCATTAGATGTATGTGGGAGTGTTGTTGTCCAAACTTCTCCCTGCCTTTTTTGGGCTGGTTATCATGAAGGGGAACACTACTAGGGTGGCAGTAATCTCTGGCCTCAAAAGAATACAGAGACTTTACCAGTTGCTGACCCTATGCAGATTTTTTCTCCTCAAAGCAGATCACTGCAGGTGCCACAAACTGGTTCTAATTTTACACCAAACACCAGCATTAAAGACATCTACAGATATATAAAACACTCTAGTTTGAATAATGAACTTGATTGTAACCTAAAAATATTTGTGCCTGCCACATCTCTGCAAATCTAGAGAAACAGCATGTACTTCAACAGAAATAGTTACATGGGAGTTGCACATTGAAAAAAACCTCATCAATACTTACCATTAAACTTTTAAATTTCTTATTTTCTGCAATGTGGAAAAAGCCATCTCTTGTTAAAATCTTGATGTGCTTCACTTCATTATTATACCTGTGGGCAATTAATAACTTATGAATATAAATGTGTTTTTAATCAGTGGAGATCAATAATTGCCTGAGGGCATGCCCCCAAAACACTACATGAATAAATTCTTAAGACAAAATGTATATCCATGCCAATACACAGCTGACATCTAATTAACCAAATATATTTATTAGTGTATGAATGAAGATGTAGCCTGTATTCAGAAAAAATGTTCCAATTCAGGGACGCTATATATTGCTTGCTTTCAAGATCATATTGAGGATCGATGTGGAAACAAACAAAACCCTCTTAGTATTTTCTGCTGACAGAACACACACTACTGAATATATTTGCTAACACAAACTTTACTGAAATGTCCTAGACACTAAAGACTTGAACTGACTACCCTGACTACCTACGGACATCAACAGGAGCTGAATCAGGTCTGAACAATTGCCTGTTACTGTTCAACAGGCCAATGTAAACTTTGGTGTCCAACAGCCAATGGTATCTTTCCATTAACTTAAGTGTAGCAATGCTAATTTACACTTTTTGTCCTACGTGCCTGAACTTCTTTTCTAGCAACTGATATTTTATGTACTAAGTGATCGTATATTACATGATTATCTAGGCTGCAATGAGATTAACAATTGTCTGCATTTAATATAAACATCTACCTAGCCAATAATGAAAACAAGAAATCTATATTGTAAAAGTTCTTGTCCCACTTACTTAATGCTAATTGCGTATTCTCCTGACTCTTTGGTCCTATGTCGCACCAGATAAGTTCTATTTACCCTGTTAATAAGTTCACTTTCAGCTTGCAACCTCTCCATTGCTCCTGCATACCTGTAACAAAGGAAAGCAAATAAATACTAGCCATGCTCATCTTTGAAGCCATGCAATAGATCTTTCCAATTTAATGCATTTAATGTTCTAATATTCTACATAAGCTAGTGCATAAAACTCCTGATGAGTGAACTGTGTTTCAAGATTGTGTTAGAAAGTAATATAACCCCACCCACAATCAGCAGCATTAGCTATTTCAGCAGGAGAGCCTCTCTTGATTACATAGTGTTGTCCATACCAGCAATTCAGGGGTGTGTTTATTCACACCCCGACTAACAAAAGTGGTAGTTTAGGAAAAACCTTATACATGTGCTTAAATCCCATTGACTTCTAAAGCATTTAAACATATATTGAAGTACTTTACTAACTGAGGCCTATGCTAAAAATGTAATTAAAACATGGCCTGGACCAGGTGTTGGAATTTTACTTACTTGTACTATTTTGTATCACAAGCTGAACATCTTGAGCCTGACTCAACACTGTAATATACCAGTCTTGTACTGGTGTAACTCCATTGACTTCAGATGAAGCTGGTGTAGCAGACTGCAGAATCAGTCAACTGTAGTTTATTTTTGATGTACTATTCAACAACTATGAAAACTTATGTTTGTTTTGGTCAGTGGATCTGATTCTGATCTCACTTACTGAAAGCCAAGTATATATCGGGAACAAATCTACTCAAGTCATTGTAAAAGCAGTATGAAATCAGAATCAGTCACTGTGCACTTATAACCTTTTTAAGTCAAATTCACTCCAGAGTTCACACTATATATACTATGATCCACTTTGACAGTGGATGTAGCGTATCCACGTCCATCTCTTTCTAGATTGCTTTTCTGTCAAACAAGCTTTAAGCAGAATTATTCACAAAACAAAATACCACTTTCTTCATTCTGCTTAGCCACTTAAAATGTAACATCTTCTTGCATGTTTCATGTTGTACTGCTTTTTTGTTGCATGAGTTTAGAGACACGGACTGTGTATATATAGACTTATAAACAAAATTTTAAATCATTGAGCACATTATTATATGAGAAATGATTTTAGGCAGCGTATAGTCAGTGTTGTTTTCCAAAATGGCTACATAATACATTCTTCATAAGCCAAGAAAGGTTAAAGCAATTTAAATTAGGTTGTGATAAACAGAGTTATGTCTATTTCAACATGATTGGCATAGGACTAATCCAGAACTCACCACGGCTGGCAAGAGTAGTCTACTGGCTTAGGAACCTAAGGTGTAAAAAGACATAAGTGGAACATAATTATTTAAAGAATATTTTTCTAATTGACTCACAAATGAGGTAGCACTAATCTAATGACCAAATACCCTACATCAAACAGGGGGTAAGAATCAGATTTATTCTGCATAAAGTAGACTAACAGATGAAAAAATGTGATCAATCAGTGAAGTGAGGATATCCTATATAGATCTAATAATAGGACCGAATATTAAGCTGATACATTTTGTTGTTATCGTTGGGGGAGTTTTATTTTTAATTTTGGACAGATAAGTGCTACAAATCCCATATTGTTTTTTAAAATCCATCTGAAATGGATTTTGGCAGTGCCTCCACTCTCATTTCATCCACAAAATGCTCATCTAGTAGGGCATATTGTTGCAATACATCATTAAAATGTGCAACTGAGTATATCATGATGCACGCTAAATTCACTAAGTGCTTCCTGAATTGGATTGCCTTGAAAAGGCACTATTCTTAGCTGAAATAAAAGCTTGGGTAGCATGTTATATAATCTCTTGACATAGTTAACTGAATAATCCATACATTTTGGGGGTACTGAATTAATTTATTAATATATTTGCATGAAACAAGGTTTACTCTTACACTTGAATTTAAATAGGAATGCATTCTGAAAGGCCAGCTGCCTTATTTAATTTAAACGTTTTTAAAAAAAACTAAAATCAAACACACACAAAGGATTGTGTGTATGAATGTGTGTACATGCGTACATGCATACTGAATATTTCCCCAGCTGACGTCCATACTCCTCATCAACAGACACCAAAACTCCTCAGACCGTCTTGGAGGGCGCAAGTGCAGCTAGCTTGAATTTCCTAACCTGCACAGCGTTGATTTGCTTCCAACCTTTGGGATCCAAACTATGAGGTTCAGATTCATGAACTCACCTCTAGAGATTTCAGAGAGTTAGCCGTATTAGCCTGTCTCGGCAAAAACAAGGCGTCCAGTGGCACCTTGACAAAGTGAGTTGGCACTCTCAAAACCTTATGTCATAATAAAACTGTTAGTCTTTAAGGTGCCACTGGACTCTTTGTTGCTTTGACCTCTTCAGAGTTCACAGAGCCCTGCTTACTGCCCTCGGCATATTGTGATTGCCAATTTTTCCTCCTAAGTGTTTTTTTGTAAAAGGTGATTTGGACAGATAACCAGCCTATTAATATTACTTGAATGCATCCAAATCTATGATTTTAATGCTGACAGTCTGCATTACATTATCACCAAAAACTGTATTTTCCCCAAAGCACAAAGGAGTCACTAGTGTGAATTTGTTGTCAATATGTTAAAGAGTTCTGCTCTAAGAATAGTGTGACCTATTTATTTGCATGATAATAAATCTCCCAACCAGGAAGGTGTTAAAAGCAATTAGACTACACAGAGAGACTGGGGAAGAGGGAGCAGAGTTAACAGGGAAAATGGAAAGGCTTCTGTAAAATACAAAGAGACCAGGAATGGAATTATTGCTAGTCAAATGTCAGTATACGTTGTAAGAGGAAAAGAAGGAGAGTGGCAGTGAATCTATAATGGTCTCCAAAGCCACGACAGCTTAAACAAATACAAGAAGTATACTATTCATTTGTAACACCACTGCATCAAAGCTTAGCTACAACAGACATGGGCTTGGACTGAGTTGGTGACACATTTTTCTCATATCGCTACAAGAACCTCTGACAAGCACTAAGAAAATAAAGCAGCATTATATCAGAACACAAATAGCTGTGCAGATTTTACCAACCAGGTAGTAGATAGGGCATAGGCACCATTTCCACTGGCTGAGAGGTGGAACCAGTGGTTCCTAAACTGTGGGTTAGGACCCTAAAGTGGGTCATTTTAATGAGGTCACCAGAACTGGCTTACACACGCTGGGGCCCAGGACCAAAGCCCGAGCCCTACCACTCAGGGCCGAAGCCCAAACCTGAGGGCTTTAGCCCTGGGCACTGGGGTTCAGGTTATAGGCCCCTTGCCTAGGGCTGAGGCCCTTGTTCTTTGGTTTTGGCACCCAAGGACAGCAGAGCTCAAGTAGGCTCAGGCTTCAGTTCCCACTTCTGGGGACATGTAGTAATTTTTTGTTATAACAAGGGGGTTGTGGTGCAATGACGTCTGAGAAACCCTGGTGTAAATGTTAAAAATGCTGCCAGCGAGCACTCCTACTTTCCTATCATTAGTGAAGTGGCACCACTGGAAAACTGTAAGGAAAAAACACAGTCTATAAAGCCAGTCTTTATATGTAACTGGGTCTGTAATTAGGATAGCCTACAGAATTTTACAGCTTGAATGCTTCATATTGTTAGAATAAATTTTGGATAGTAGTTCAAATTACTTTATGTGAGTATACCAGTGGCAGCTGGGAAGAGCTGCCTGCATACTAGTGATGCATAGGTCTATATTGGGAGGAATCTGAAATTCTAAATCGGTTTGGCTCATCTATCATAGCAGGTCCTTTTGGTTACGGACAGCTAGAACGCTGGCAATCACTAACCTTTCACACACTAGAGTGTGTTGATTTCTACAATAAAGATTGTCTATGGCAGAAAAAAAAGAAAATGATCAAACATTGTACCAGAAGCTGTTGGCTTGCACTGTATTATACATGCAAATCCACGCAACCTCAGTGATAAAATTGAACAAAAGACAGTGAGATTCTGATACTATTCATATGGTATAAAAATGTCTGCTGACAAAAACATTGCAAAAAGAACAAAGCATTTCTAGGTATAGCTGAGAAGGGACTGGAATGTGATATTTTGGAACTCAACAGTTTTTCATTCACTATTAATTCCTAAAGCCTTTTGATGTATTTTATGCTTTTTCTGGGAATTTTTATATTGGCCAGTTGTAAAGACTGTTACGCTTAATAATAATAGTACAAGTTATAATACACTGAAAATCTGATAGATATTTCAGCATCTTTAACTGCATCATTCGTCATAATAAGATGTTTATATTTTGCCTTTCCAGGTTAGCAATGCTGAAGAATCAATTCATCTTTCTCATCAGCCTACGCCTCTGGTTGCTAACATGTTATGAATAATATTTATTTATACTGTAATACCATGTTATTTTCATTCAACCCTCTGCTTAATAGTATATTTCTAAATTTAGCAGAAAGCCATGTCACTAGACACTAAATAATCTTCATGTTGCCTTGGTAGCTTTAACAGAAGTATTTTTCTTAACTATATGAGTTTGCCACTTTAAACTAGAGTGTTACTCTTTCAAAATAAGCCTTAGCTGCATAGATATTGCCTCTACCATTTTTATAGTAGACCCCTATATTTATTTTAGGTACTGCCCTAGAGTGGTGTACCTAATCCACGGGGCAGCTCCAGTGATTGACACTAGCTCAAGGCATGTGCTGACTGTGCCTGACACTATCCAGCATGACTGTGTGACACTGAACTGCAACAAACTTTATGCTTGTTAAAATATGGTAATAGGGTTACCAAAAAAAATTAAGCTCTGGTTACATAACATTTTGATTTGTACTATATTATCTTTTGTAGGCATCTGCTTTGTTCCTTTGTTTAAGAGAATTTAAATTTAAAACAATAGAATAAGTCTCTCAACAGGCTTGTGAGACTATAAAAGGTAAAAGAGATGTTGATCTGCTGGTAAACAATATTATGACGTATTACTAATGTAGGGATTTGTTTTTAGAACTAAGGTCTGACCTAATGTGTCAAAACAGTTTTATCCTGTTTGACTCCACTTAATAATAATATTATCATGATGACATATTGAATACTGTAATCAAAGTAGATTTATTAATAAAGTTGAATTTAGTTGTCAACCAAGTTAAAGCACGTTTAGAGCAAAGGAAGAGTGCCTGGCTCGCCACTGTATTATTTTGATTTAATACCAATATAACTCCACTGATTTCAATGGAATTATATTAAATTTGGAGAAATACCGTGGTGATCTGTTCCACAGTATTATAGAAAGACAAAATGAAGGAATACACACTTTATTAAAACTCATACACAAAATTATGAGTATGTACTATAAATTAATGTTTGTAATTGTTATCTCCTGATGCAGTTCTTAGTATTTTGAGAGTATTTGTCCTCTTAACACAAAATGCAGGCAGGTCAAGTCATACAGAGACACACAAAAGTGGGCTGAAAGATCTGGTTGGAGGATCTATGTATTTGTTCTTTATTCTGTTTTTACTTTTACGGGGGTTATTTTAAACCCACTATTTATGGTGTAATCTCTCTCTGTAACACAAAGTGACTGGCAAATAGATTAAAACTACAGAATTTTCATCTCACTGTTAAAAAAACAACAGCTTTACTGCACAATATATTTGTTCATAGTCTGGTTGTATTTATCTGAAACTCTTTAGACAATTTATTAAACTCCCAAAAGTGAAATCTGTCTCCTGAGCATGTTTCCTTAACACTTACAATTTAAATCCAATAGCCAAAAACATTAGAATGTTATATTTTAAACAACAACAAATGTAACATACAAACACAAAGAAACTAAAATAATGCTTCCCACAAGGCAGGATTAATGAAACCCTGGCATGAACCAGGCAACTTTTCCTATGAATGTTCCTGAGGAAACTATTATACTGACAAACACAATCAAGCATTTGTACTTACGCATGGGCAAGGCTTTACAGCATCACTTGGAAAGTAGCCAAGCTCCCCTGTGACTAGATTTCTACCCTAGAAATAGACGAAAAAAATCTCATTATGAGCAAAATGACTGTGCAGATTGGAAACAATCCTTTAAACACAGGGATTCATTTAAATAAACTCACAGTAAAAGTTCTAAATTCACTGCCAATGTTACTCAAATTTTGTAAAGTAAGAATTTCTTTACTTCTGTAACTAAATAATAATTACAGATGGTTAAATATCTGTGGTTTAGTGGATAGAGTGAGAAGACTGGACTCAGGAAATCTGGGTTCTAATTTCCAATTCTGCCAATGACTCAGCTGACTAAATCTTCATTGCAAAGTGAACTTGAGTTATCCACATTTGAGTTAATTACCTGTACTCTGACATGTGAGCAACCACACTGTAAAGTAACTGTTGAGCTGCACAGAGTGATTGTGTTGGGGCCTGTCTATGGGGGAAGTTAGTGAACAGCAAGTTAAGATGGTTGGTTTAGTACACTTTAAAGCAGGGCTGAGCAAGATACAGCGCACCAAGCCATTTGATCTGGCCCATGGCCCTCCCTGCTATGCCCCTGCCCCCAGGCCAATCAAGACCCAGGGGCGTCAGAGCACATGAAGTCTCCTCCCCCTGCCAGGGGCGTAGGGCGCCAGAGGGAACCACCAGCTGTTCAAAATGACTAGCTGTTCCCTCTGGTGCTGCACACCCCAGCAGGGCGGGGCAAGGAGTGAGAGACTTCATGTGCTCCCCCGCCCCAAAGGGGAGTTCACAAAGTCTCCTCTCCCCCCTCCCTCCTGCCAGAGGAATGGGGTGCCTAGAGAGAACTGCCCCTCCCACCCAAGACACTGTCCCCTTCCAGGCCAGCCTACAACAACTACCAAAATTGGTGAAGTGGCCCCCCCCTACAAAAATTATTGCCTACCCCTGTTTTAAAGTATATGAACCTAAAATACACAGAGGCACTTCTGATGCATGGTAAGACTGTCCATGTGCAAAGTTAGTGTACAGTAGCTTGTGCTTTAAATTCACTTTTTATAGCTTGCTGGGCACTAATTTCCCATGTAGACAAGCCCTTGGCAGCTGATGAGTTGTGTTAACTCAAGAAGCAGCCTGTACCCTCAGCCAACTAGATTTAAAAACACCACATCACTCGAGTGCAGAGTCATGCATTAGGGGCAACAATTGAGTAATCACTGCAGAGAATAAAAGCCCTATTTGACCTTTGACAAGTGATATAATCTCTGTGTGGCAGTTTCCCCACTCGGAATGGGGGTAACAATACTGACCTACCTAGCACTTTGTGATCCTTGAATGGCCAAGCACTTCAGTAAGTGCTGTGTACTGAAAGCTTAATATTTTGTTATCCCATCACTAATCCTTTCAATAATCAGAAAGCCTTAAATAGAAGATCTGGAGGACACAGAGTGTCTTCCCTGATGGGAGATCTGGTAGATTTATGTAGGAAATCCTCTTTAAAGATAATGGGCATTTCCTTTCAAATCCATCACCACCTTCACAACATCTTGATGGAAGAGCATTCACATTCCACTTGGAAAAATTAACCATTTCTGAAGCAGGTGATAGATGGATAAATACAGTTTAAAACCTGCATTTATGCAGTAACCCGAAAACGATTTTTCTGCAAAAATATTCTGCTTGGTTTATATTAAATTAAACGGGCAAGACCCCTTTTGTGGCTCCTATCAACAACAAGCTTTTAATAGACCAAAGATGGCTTAGGGCAAAGATTCAAAAGGGAACTACCCTTTATGTGCACTGGAAATGAATGCTTAACATTCAGGACAGGTCAACCACCAGAAAAATCAATTTAAGATAATCCCCCTAACCTGAGCCTTGGCTAAATGTGGGCAAATGCTGGGGCAGTCTTGGCCAAAGAGTTTGTGGGGCCCACGGCAGCATGGTGCCCTGCACAGCTGGACAGCTCCCAGCCAAGGAAGCAAGTGAGCGGCCGGGAGAGTGGGCACCCGGCAGCACGGGGCCTGAAAGCGGAGGCCCAAGGCAACCACCTTGCTCACATTGCCCTAAGGGTGGGCCTGTGCTGGAGAGGGAATGGATCTTGTTAGGCATCTGAAACAATGGATTGACTCAGCATAGCATCCGTTGGGATTCCTACACAATCCAACTGCCATTATCATTACCACCTACCTTCCTCACAATGTATCACCACTAGTTAGCAAAGAATCAAGATTGCTTTTTATATTGGGTTTTACCTAACTTTAATAAATTCTTGCCTCTTGAGTCTGAACACATACTAGAAGTGGTCCAACACACATGCTTTCAGTGCATACAACTATAGCTACTTGTTTTGGGGATACATGAAAAAATTGCCTTGGATTTCATTAAGTTATCCTTTAAAGCCCCATTCTTTGGCATCTAGAAGCTCATAGCCAGCATTTCCCAATGGACTGATTGCCCTCTGAGGGCAGAGAAGCTAGAAATGCGTCCCTACCTTCAGAGGCAGGTAGAAAATATGTCTTTCAGTTCCATCAACTGCATATCTGTGACAAGATCTGGCAGCCCCTTTTAGAACTGAACTAGGCCGGGCATTCTCAAACATGGGTGCCTAGGGTAGGTTCCTAAATCCATATTTAGGCATTGAAGTCCAGATTGTTAAAAGGTACTTAGGCAATTAGGCAAATAGTTGCTAGTGGGATTTTCAAAAGTCACATGAGCCATCATTCAGGAATTTAAAACAAGGGTGGAGCTGGGTGTAAAAAGGAGCAGAATTAATGAGTGTTCTTGAAAAATTGGAAGTTTTCCTGAATTGAAGTGCCCTAAGCATATTTAGCTGGAACAGTATCTTCCTGGGAAGACTACTATGCAATTTATCACACACGGGTCATGATCACAGTTACTGTCACCTATTCCAAATAGTCAGAAATGTGCAGGAAGGTGAGAAAGGGGGTAAAGAGCACTAGTTAGAATATAACGTATGAAAGAATTATTGAGATGCATTTAAAATAATGCAAAATAGGGGCAAATAAGGAAGCAATTCTTGTATCTCAATCTAGGTGAAAATACAATTTTTCCTCTTTCACACTACAATTAACTATTCATGGTGTTTATGTGTTTTCTCATGTTCTGTTTATATTACAAAGTGAACCTTTTTCAGATTTCAATGTCTAACCAGCCAGAACTGTTACTAACTCAGGGCCTTGTCCAGAAAAGTATATTCACTGTGGAAGATTTGTTCATCCCACTTCAGTCAATGAGAATACTTACATGAATAATATGAATTCACGTGAGTAAGCATTTCCAGGAATGGGGCCCTATAACATCAACTTTGCATGTGCCCACATGGCTCTACAATCTGATAGACAAATATTCCTTTATTACTGTATATGTGCTAATGAAAAAGACATCAGTGATACCCACACAATTAAATGACACAGCAAGTAACATACATTGTAATTAGAAAGAAACCTAGAATCAAAATTTGATGATCTCATGAACATACTATTGAATTACAGTTAAAAAATTCAGACTGAAACATCTTCACAGTCCTCTACACATGGTAAAGGATAGGCCTCTAATAAACATATACGTGTTTGACTCATTTTTGTACAAAAAAATATTTTTGTTCAGCTACAATGTATAACCAAAGATAGCATTTCAACATTAGCACTACAACATATTAAACTACATTTTTCTATTACCTCAAATGAGGAAGAGAGAAATCTGGCATGCATATCATCTCCCTATTGCCTTCATTTAGTACCACACATATGCACTTCTGATCTCTGCTTGTAAGTGTTCCACATTTAAGTAGCCAGCGGCATTCTCAGCAGAATGTTTGGTACAAATGGCACTGGACACTCAGACATTCTTATGAAAGATAACAAGAGATCGCACTGTCTTCCCACCAAATACAGATCACTGCAGGATGCCTCCACACGTGCCATAGCAGCTCTGTGAGGTCACTATTAAGACCTATCCACTTCTCAAAACATGCTCCCTACGTGGCAGGCATTAGTAAATACTGATTTTTTTTAATGCCAGAAACCATACCTCTAACAAGGCATCTGGTACTGGTGGCACTGCCTAATGGTGCAAGCATAGAACTCAAAGTCTAAAGCTCTGAACTGTTTCATGACCCTGAAGGCAACAATTAATTCTCTGTTACAGGCTGAACCTCCCAAAACTGGAATTTTCTGGTCCAGCTACAATTGTGGTCTGGAGCTGACAGCAGCCCTCGGCAGTCCTCGACAGCCTGAGGCAACAGGACTGGGCTGGGGCAGCCACCGGCAGCGCAGGATCAGGCCAGCGACAGGCCAAGGCCAGGGCTGGCAGCAGGCCAAGGCCAGGCAGAACCCCGGATAGCCTGCAGTAGCAGGGCTAGAGCCCACCAGCTGCTGCGGGGCTGGAACCAGAGCCTGAGCCCTTGGCAGCCTCTGGCAGCCTGACCAATGTGGGGCTGGAGCTTGTGGCAGCCCGTGGCAGCGAAAGGCTGCTGAAGCCCAGCAGGCAGTCTGGCCAGGGCAGCAGCAGCGGGGTCAGCAACCCAGCAGGCAGCTCATCAGAGGCTGGAGGTCGTCTCCTCCCCCGACCCCTCAGCTGGTAGAGTTGGCAGCCAGGAGCTGTGGTAGGGAACCTTCTCTGGTCCGGCAAATTCCCTGGTTCGGGACCGGTCAGGTCCCGCCAGTTAAGAGATGTCCAACCTGTACTCAGCTTCCTTATCTGTACATATTTAACTCAAAGTCATTGGCATTTGCTAAGCACTATGAAATCCTTAGTTGGAAGATGTAAGGTAAGTACAAAGCACTAACATTGCTATTTCTTATAGTACTTCTAAAATTCATTTAAACACTTTGGTGAAAATTTTGCACCACTGGCTAACTGGCATTGGTCTCAAAATTAAGGAGCACAACAGTAGCTTTGTTGTAAATGAGATGAGTGAAGGGGCTGCTGTCGAGAAGAATTCCTTTTCCTTTTTGCTGTATGAAGCACTGCTCCATGGCACCTCTCTCTCTCCAACAACACAGAGCAGTCATTTTGCTGACCTGGTGCTTGGGAGGGATGATCAATGGCTTAGTTAACTATACAAATCTACAGGACTGCAGGAAGACAGCAGTGGAGATGGGAGCGGCATCTTGTGAGGAGTGACACAGGCAGGGGCAGGCTCCTACAGGTGGGAATGGGGATCTCCTGTATTCCGGGGATGCACCAATGGCCACTTTAATGTGGTTGCATGGTAGTCTATGGGCTGTGGAGAAAGTCATCTTCCCACTAAGTCATCCATGCAGGAGGGGAAGGTATCACTCCAGACTGAAAGGAGCTTTTTTAATTTTTAAAATTCTTTGTTAATTATGGAACTGATCTGATTAATTGTATGTTCACTCCTAATTATATTTAAAATACTAGATTATTGTTTACTTTTAGATATCCCGCTAAATCCCTCAAGGCCCCATGTCACCTTGCATAAAAAACTGTGATGTATGCTGTCAGTTATGTGACTGCTGATTTCTGTACTGAGAGCATATGCACCAGTCCATCGCAACTAGCAGTGGATTTGTCGCACCACTGCACCTCAAGTTTGCTAATCATTTCTTTCAACTGCACATGTCTCTTCCTTGTTAATTGTTTCTCATGTGATGAGTAAGTAGTCATTTTCCTTCTAACAAAAGCCTTGAAGGCCATCCCAAAAGCACTAGCAAATGTCTGGGCCGATTTGCTCAAGTTATTATATTACAGAATGCTTGCAGCACATAAACTAGCAATGAACACCTTCACATTATTACTTTTAATGACACTTGTCAGTGAGACTGGAGGATGATTCGTTATTCTTGTATCTTTTAATGGGAAGGATTCCTGGAATCATTTTGTACAGCCCTAAATTTCCAGAGTACTGCCTGAGGTTTAGATATGCAACTCCCATTAACTTCAACAGACTCATGCAGAGCTAGGACTGTGCACATCTGAAAATTTAACCCTAAATTGTATCCAGTTTCCATCTTATTTTTTTGGCTCTGGCTAAACAAATCATTCTCTGATTGAAAAACTGCTAGTCTTGCCACAGATTTAGGCAATAACAGAGTGAGAAGAAACCAGGTTTTCTAACTAAAGCTGGTCAAAAAAATGAAACACATTTCCTGAAATCTAAACATTTCCAAGCAATTCTCAATTCTCAAGTTTAGAAGAACAACTTTTCACTCATTTGAAATCATGAGCATTTTTACTGAAAAATATTGTTTAGTTTATGGGTTTCCTTACCATTCTGCTTTTCTACCTTTCCTTCATAACTTTTTTCTCTTCATTTTCCCCTTTTCTCCCTCCTTCACCCTCTTGATGATGGGCCCAAATTAAGAAAAGACACAAACTGAACATGTCTGCATCATTTTCTAAAAGTCACCTAAAATGGCACTCCCACGGGGGGAGGATGGGGGAACAAAGGCTCTTTCTACTCTCTGGAGTTTGATTTTGGACAGAGAGAGCAAAAATGTTCTTCCTGAATGCTACAAAGGGACCCATAGTAACAAGTACATTCTCAGAGTCTGATCTCATTCCATTCAGAGATATACACATAACACCAACATGATACCTGAAATTACATCTGTAGGTATACTAAGATCTACTGCAGAATTCAGAACAAATGGTATATATTCATGTACTATATGTTGTTCAGGCAGTATACACACATCCCACCTAAGAATGGCGCCCACATTCTGTGCTGATGTTTCCAAACAGCCTTCAGTGATAATGCTGTGTAGAACGTTAAATGTACTATGTGATATGTAAGCAATATACAAAAAGGATAATAAATTTCATAGCGTAACACATTTCCACTGACAATGAAAATTAAGCTTCTTTTTAAACATTAAGGTTTTTAATAATTTTTCCTAAAGATTTTCATAATTGCCTGCAAGATTTGGATAATTTTAATGGAATTTGACTGTTCAGATCCCCAACATAGATTGGAAAATCTCAGCCTAGACAACTCATCAACACCAGATTCTACAGGCTTCTCTCCTCTGATCTCACTAAAGAATACCCAAAAAAACCCTAAACCATCTGCTCATAAAACTCCCAGATACAGCTCAGGACCAAATCTACACAAATACTCCCCCTTCCTCCCCCTCAAATCCCCAACCAGGAGTTTTCTATCTGCTACCCAAGATCCACAAATGTGGAAATCACGGATGACCAATCATCTTAGGCATTGGCACACTTACAGCAGGATTATCTGGTTATATTGACTCTCTCCTCAGACCCTATCCTACCAGCACTCCTAGCTATCTTCGAGACACCATCGACTTCCTGAGAAAACTACAGAACATCAGTAATCTTCCTGAAAACTCCATCATGGCCACCACTGATGTAGAAGCTCTTTATACCAACATTCCACACTATGATGGATTACTGGCTTTCAGGAATGCCATCCCTGATGACACCACTGCACACCTGGTTACTGAGGTCTGTGACTTTGTCCTCATCCACAGCTATTTCCAATTTGGGACAATTTATATCTTCAAGTTAGGAGCACATCTATAGGCACTCGCATGGCCTCATAATATGCCAACATCTTTATGGCTCACCTTGAACAACATTTTGATCATATGGACCCATGGGAAGGAGTCCCTTGAAGAATTCCACAGGGATTTCAACAACTTCCATCCCACCATCAACCTTAGCCTAGACCAGTCCATACAAGAGATCCACTTCCTTGACACCACAGTACAATTACATGACAACAACATCTCTACCACCTTATACTGGAAACCTATTGACCGTTACACGTACCTACATACCTCTAGCTTCCATCCAAGACACATTTCCCAATCAATTGTTTACAGCCAGGCCCCAATATACAACCGGATTAGTTCCAATCCCACAGAAAGAGACAAACACCTACAAGTTTTATATCAAGTATCCTTAAAACTAAAATACCCACCCGGAGAAATGAAAAAACAGATTGACAGAGTCAGATGAGTACCTAGGCATCAGCTTCTTCAAGACAGGCCCAACAAAGAAAACAACAGGACGCCACTTGTCATCACCTGCAGCCCCCAACTTAAACCCCTCCAGAGCATTATCAACAATCTATAACCTATCCTGGAAAGTGACTCTTCACTCTCACAGGCCTTGGGGGACAGGCAAGTCCTCCTCTACAGACAACCCACTAACCTCAAACAAATTATTTCCAGCAACCACGCAGCACACCTCCATCATACTCATCCAGGATCCCACCCCTGCAATCAACTCCAGTGCCAACTCTGTCCACACATGTATATACTAGCGAAATCATTACAGGAACTAACCACATAAACCACCACATCAGAGGCTCATATAACTGCACATCCATTAACGTAATCTATGCCATCAAGTGCCATCAATGCCCTTCTGTCATGTATATTGACCAAACTGGACAGTCTCTAGGACAACGGATTAATACACACAGATCAGATATTTGAAAATGCAACACACAGAAACCATTAATGGATCTCAAAGTTACCATATTATTACCAGCCAATTTAAAAAACCAGCTTGAAAGGGAAGCTGCAGAACTTTATTTCATTCACAAGTTTGATACCTGCAATAGAGGTTTAAGCAAAGAGTTTGATTTGATTACCTGCTACATTCCACATCCTAATGACATAAATAGTCAAGCACCAGGTACTTAAGAGTACTTAGAACCCATTCTATCAGCTTTATTTAGCATGGACACACTAACTGACAATTTTTTCCCATTTTTTCCCTTCTCTTTCCCTCCCCATCCCCCCTCTTTCTCTGCTATTTATTTTGCAACCTGAACCCCTTAACTCCATTCATCTGAAGAAGTGGGTTGTGCCCACAAAAGCTCATGATACCATCTACATTTTTGTTAGTCTCTAAGGTGCTGCAGGACTATTCATCGTTTTTAAGGTTTTTTACTTACAGATGAACATGACTACCCCTCCAAAACTCAGCCTAATAGTTCTGCCAACCAAACACATTTAATCAAAAAGACTAAAATAATATTGTCCACACTTATGAACTTATACATACTACAATGTTGCACCTTATAATGTTTACCCATCAACTCTTCAGCTGGCACCAGGGAGGATCACACTATTACTATATGTTACAGGAACGCAGAGTTTCATAACTTCTGGCTACAAATGGGGCCAGAGCTTGGGAAAAAATTGACATCTCTTCATGTGACATCGCAACCAATCTCCTTAGATGTATCCGGGATGAGCCCTAGCAACATATATGAAATAGATGGCAACCAAACTCATATACCAGGACAAAAGTAGTTTGCAAAGCTACTTTAGGCCAGGTTTGCTACAACATTTCTTTCAGTTCAATTTCAAGGCAAGATCCTCAGTTACCTTCTTCCAAATGTAAGAATTTATGAGGAAATGTACTGAATAGACATAGTAACTTACTATTCTTTAGAGATACCACATGCATATTTCCCCGTTAAGTAAAGTGTATGTATATTCATATATAATTCTCCAAATCTAGAATTTTTTTTCAGGTGAACAATGATGTTATCTTTGATATTTATAGACTATTTTGTTACTACATATCTCAAGCCAGCACGTCTCTGTCTGTTCTCCCTTCTTTTTGCAGTGACCTCCTATAAAAGCATTGTACCTTAGTCCCTGGTGAGTTCTACCAAGTACTGCAACATAGAAAGTTGCCCTTCAAAAAGGCAAAGATTTCATTTTTCATCCAAGAACAAATTTTCACAGAAGCATTACTGCTCTTAGGGAGTTGCACTGAAAACATAAAGAGACCATCAACAACATGGCATTAGCCAGGGATTATCTAATAGCAATGAATTGCTACAGGTATAAGTCTATATCAAAGAAGTGTTTTGCACAGTGGCAGAGACTAGTATAGCACACATCTGTATGCTTTTGGCATACATGGAAAACATGATTGCCCTGAGGACAGTGTATAATTGCAATGGAAACCTGTAAAACCAGCATTACATCACAAGCTTATATGATACATCCTGTCACCCCTGAAAACTTACCCCCAGGTTAAGTAAGTATCAATTTGCACTGAACAAACTCAAAAGAAGAGAAAAAAACCCACATCAATCATAAAAATCAGATTCTACTTGAAAGGTACACTATTACAGCTGTATTGACTAGCAATGTTCCAAATAAGGATCTGATATTGCCATTTAAAACACACAATTTTCTCTTTCGCCTCCCCCTTTCCTATTTAATTAACTGTGTGAATGATTTTATCGTGTGTAAAAGTGAAGGATCAATAGTACCCGTGCAAGCCACACACAGGCAAGCACTGTGGCTATTCCCAGTCCTGGACTTTGAATGAGCAAAGATCGTCAGTCCTGCTAACTGGTGGGGCTGGCTCTGAGCTCCAGGAAGGGGTAGTACCACTGCTGAGAGGGGCAGAGGTAGGGCAACAGTCCTCAGCTCTGCCCAGATCACACGGCTCTTCCCTTCCCCCCGAGCCAGCCCTTAATGCCAGCCGGAGCATGCCGCCTAAGGCTCCAGCGGTGATTTAAAGAGCCCGGGACTCCAGCCTCAGATGTCAGCGGGCCTGCATAAGGCCACCTCACCTCACTTTTCACTTGCAACTGAACCCTGGTCTTCAGATGGAGGTGGTGAACTAAACTATTGTGGCATCAACCACTTCCTTCTTTCCATACACATAAATTTTCAAGATTTCATATAAAAGCAATTTATATTCCCTGGTTACATAGGAATTTGGTTTCAAAGGTTCAGTTGAGAGAGTACAAGTACTGGGACCTTCTTTACTCACTAGGAAAGGTCAAGCAATGATCTATCATCATCCAGAATTTTGCTATCATCTAGGACAATTTATGCTTATTCTGCTTATGAAAGTAAGTAAAAAGAGAAGGAATCCAATATGTATACAATCTTAACATGAGAATAAAAATGTGCTAAGGACAGAGCTCAAGCATACAAATATTTCACTTGGGAAGATTTTCTTAATATTTATCAAAATGTATTTGGTTGGGTTTAAGTTAGTAGTGAAGATGAAACCATAGTATTTAGTTTATGCTTTTTTCTAGGTAGGCGGTAAAGAATAAAAACAACTTGCACATAAGCATGCATACAAACATTTATTTATTACTAATGTCTGAGTTTATGATCATTTTATGCATCTATAGTATCCACAATGGTTTTCAGATCAGAAATAAACTATTCCAAAATGTTTCTTGAATAAACCTTCAAGATTTTAATAAACACTTATGTTGTGGGGTTACTTCTTAATATGCATTATAAACTGATCATTGCTAAACAGGTCTACACTATAGGTTTTTTTCCGAAATAGCTACGCAAAATGCGCTCCACAATTTGCATAGCTTTTTCCAAAAGAGGCTTTTCCACCATTTGACCCTGTCTAGACGGGGCCAAATGGTAGAAAAGCCTCCTCTTTTGGAGGAGCCCTTATTCCTCCTAGAACAAGGTTGTAGCGGGTTGGTGTGGCCACCCACTGACCCCGAGGGGGAAACGGCCCTCCCTGAGCTGTGGTGGGCAGCACCTGACATAAATGAGGCACTTGGGAAGGAAACGGGGGCGGGCCCAGGGATATAAAAGGGCTGCCTGAAGGGCCAGTGCGGGCCAAGGAAGTCAGGGAGCCCGAAGCCTCCCCAGCCCTACCCGCTGAGGAACCAGAGCTGAAGCTGGAACCAGAGACGGAGGAAGTGGACAACTGGCCTGGGCCACTGCTGGAGGACTACCAAGCGGGACTGCTTATGTGGCCATAGGATCCCAACCCGTGTAGCCTGGAGGACCTGCCATGGAACCAGGTATGGGGTGCGGAGGGGAGAATTGGAGCCGACCCACAGATAGCCGACTTTGGTCTGGCCAAGGGTCAGCGGGCTGCGGTGTGGACCCCCGATGACTCTGACATAGCAGGTCAGTGAGTTTTGGAACTGGATCCCTGCTGACCTAGCAGCTGACTACCGGCTGCTATTAGGGCCCTGGGCTGGGGCGCGGTGGTGTAGGGAGGGCCTGCGTCCCCCCTGCCACTCCTTGACTGGGTGGCAGTCTCCCCTCCTGCGGCTGGCAGCCACAGGCAAGGTGCCTGAACCCCTCCTGAACAAGGAGACAGACTACTTACCTGTGCTTACTGGTTGTGAACTGGTTGGCTTGCCCTGGGTGAAGCCCTTGCCCTGCCCTAGGGCTGGGCCTCTAACTGTTTATTGATTGCAGCCCTTGCCCTGTGTTACGGGTCAGGCTATTGACTGTTTAGTTGAGGCAGCCTGCCTTGCCTCTGGGCTGGCTTATTAACTGGCTGACTGCTGCAGCCTTTGCCCTGCACAAGGGCTGGGGGTTCTAGACTGCTAGGGGAATAGCTCCCCGTTGAACCAGCCTGGGACATAGAGTAGTGGGTTGGTGTGGCCACCCTCTGACCCCGAGGGGGAAACCCCTCATCCCCTGGGGTGCTCCCTAACTGGGCTACAAAGGAATACAGAGCTCCCCGGAAGAGCGCATTTGCTCTTCTGCAAAAAAAAGCGGAAATTCCATCGACTACTCGACTAGTCAATTAACCATTACTTAACATCCTTACTATGTACTACATGAATATCCACAGGTGCATCCGCAGGTACACTTGAGCATCTAGAGTGATCAGTTTATAAAACATCTGGTTCCTGCTATACCAGGATATCTGTGATAGCTCGGAGGCTGGAATCATGGATCTCATGCTAAAAGATATTAAAGACCCTCAATGCCACTGAAGCCAGTTAGATTTAAAGGCCTTTGGTGCTTCACGTGATCAATCAGTCCTTAAGTGAATAAAAATAATTTACAAAAATAAAATATGTCCAAAGGCTAAAAAAAGATATCAGGCACAGTCCTCTCAATATATTGTTTGCATTCTCAAAGAAAAAGTCTCAATAACAAAACACACGAACAGCTCTAACTTTCAACTGCCCTTGCATTTATTCCATTTACTTTACCATCAGGTTTTCCTCAAATGGTATTAATTTTCAAATTTTCCATTTTGTGCACACACACAAAACCCACATTTTGACAAATTAAAAACAAACAAGAAAATGTAATTGAAAAAATTAAAATTCTTATGCCTATCTTTACAGCAAAATATGAAAGCTGAAGTAGTTTCAATCTGTATTTGGTATGTAACAGAAGTAGCAACTAGAATTATGTGACATTGAGTTACCATGGAAACAACTCTTTTATCCAATCAATATATTATAGTTTTCCTAAAAAACAAAATGGCAATTATTTGACTTAGGCTCTTCCAAACAAATACAAACAAATAATCTGTCTTAATATTTCATAACTATTTTTCCCCTCTAAATAAATCTGCTATTTTCATTCAAGTTAAAATTTTTATCTAGCTCACATGCTCTTTAGTTCTATTGTCTGAGAGGACTCGTGATTTCAAAACACACAGTGTTCTTTGGCTGCTTATGTGCAATGAACTTTCTTCATCTTTAACTGTTTAAGTAAAACGATTCATACCCAGGGCCTCATTTACAAACTTATTGGGACTACTCTTGATCAATCCTCTAGATACAATAGCTGTGGATTAAAGGATAAGCACTGCTAGCACCCAAAAAGTAAAATCCTTTGTTACAGAGTATAGCAGCAATTAATCAGTAATAGTTTGCTCTCTCAAGTAATGGAATGTGGCCATTGCTAATCCCATACCTGCCAAAACCTGCTGTGTGCATCGCCTTTGATGAGTTCAATAGTGTCCCCAGTCTGGATGTGTAAGGGCGGGCCATCATGTGGATTTGGCTGTGGTACTCCATTGTAGTTTCTAACAACTTGCATTTTTGGTAAACCTGCCAAAAATTGAATACAGGTAGCTGGTTAATGACGGCAATGTATGAAATTCCAATGAGCATAACATAAATTACAATAAAATAAAATACTAAAGATAATGTATCCATGTTAGGAGATTAAGGAAACTACCACCATGGTTTAAGGAGCAGTTGGTGGTGGAAGTAAAAGCACATTTCACCAGCTTCTGACTTGATATCTAAATGAGTAAAATGATATGAGAAATTTCTCTCAGCTCACTACTGTATTTTTTTATGTCTCTTTAGGCTACTGCTTACTTCAAAAAAGCACAACACATGCAGTTCAATGGAAAAGAATAATTTTCCCCATCAACTCTATTTCCTCTTGGGGCATTAATTGATTTAATCACTAAGGAGGCTCATTCTTTTCTGTGTATATATAACACTGGTCTTGTACAAAGTTCATGTCTTAAGGTGTCTTTGTAATTCAAAAGAAAAATGTGATGATGAGATGAAGTGATAGTTGAGACACTAATATGCAGAAACTTTCCAGGCTTGAATCAATGTTCCAAAAATGGCATCAGTAAAACTAAGGGTGCATCTACACTGCACCCTTAGCTCGAAATAACCTGCACAAAATTGAGCTACACGAATTGTGTAGCTTATTTTTAACTTATTTCGAAATAAACCACTATTCTGAAATGTCCCTTACTCTTTGTGAAACGTGGTTTACAGGAACATCGGAGTAGCGCACCCATTATTTTGAAAGATATTTCAAAATAACGGGCATGCTATCAAAACAAAGAATAGTTATTTTGGGATACCAGAAGTATCCCGAAATAGCGCTGCAGTATAGACGTACCAGTAGAGAAACAGAGTGACAATCATTCCATGCTTCTGATGCAAATTGTTTTTTTAAAAAAATCTCATTTTTCTTAAGTATTATTGGATGTATATTTTAATACTTCACTTTAAAAATTAGAACTTGCTGTAGGATTCTGGCCTTATTGCGCCAATATAGACTGAGAGTGGACATCTAAACTGTAGTCCTATTCAAAGGTGAGAATGTCATATCCTGACATACAAGCTACTAAAATGTGTCTAGCGTTAACTGTCAGGCACTGGATAATGTTACACGTTTATCTGTTAGATTGAAGAGCGCTTTAACTAAATGTTTCTTCCTCACATAGGTACTTTTAAACTGTAACCAATTCGGCCCTTAACCTTCTTATTAAGGTACACAGATTGAGGTCTTTGGATCTATCACTATAAGGGCAGATTTCCAATCCTTTAATCATTCTTGTCCTCTTCTCTGAGTTGTCTCCAATTTTTCAAGATCCTTTTTGAAGTGTGGACACCAGAAACAGACACAGTATTCCAGCCATCATTGTAGGGATTTCAAAAACAGAGGTCATATAAACGTACTTCTCCTTCTTGTGAATCCCCTATTTATGCATCAAAAGATCAAATTAGCCCTTCAGTAACCATGCCACACAGAAAGCTCATGTTTAGCTGATTACCCACCAGGATCTCCAAGTCGTTTTCAGTGTTACTGCTTCCCAGGACAGAGTATCACATGGAGTAAATATGGCCTATATTCTTTGTTCCTGGATGTATAATTTACACTTTGCTGCATTAAAACATTATGTGTTTGCACACAGTTTACCAAGCAATCCACATATTGCTTTGTAATAGTGTCCTGTCCACCTCATTATTTACCTTTCCCCAAAATTCACAATGATGATTTTATGTTTTCTTCTATGTCATTAATAAAAATTTTGAATAGCTTAGGTCCAGGAACAGATCCCTGCAAAACCCCATCAGAAACACACCCATTTAATGATGATTCCCCATTTACAGTTACATCTTGAGATCCATAATTATTCCGTGTAACAGGTGCTATGCTCATTTTTTATATCATTCTCGGTATTTTAAACACAGTATCATGCGGTATATAGACAAAAGACATACATAAGTCAATTTTAATGTTGCAATCTGCTGGAGCTGTATATCTTATTTTGGTGTATGTATCATTCTTGTATGTGAAGTTAGACATATGAAATGTGAGTCTGTTTATAGTTTCAAATGTGCTAATGAGAGTCAATATCAGCGCTGGCAGGAAGCCTAGCAACTTGGTGATCAACTTATCAACTTGTAAACACCCTTGATTGCCCTTTAAGTCCAGAAGGTCCTAGGAAAACATGTGACCATATCACCTGATATTGGGATCTATTTTGTAACCTGGTATTTTTCCATGGAAAGGGAATGTAAAACAAAAGATTCCCACCCTGGGGGAGAGTCTATTTAAGCAATGGGAAGCTATCAGCTGTTTATCCTCAGCAGGCCTGGAAAACGGCCAGGCACCCTCCAAAACAATGAGGGCCAACCTAGGTTATTGAGTGGGCCTCATGAGCAGTCCTTCTTCATCTTGGGGGCGGCAAGACTGTCATAACCACAACGGTCTCCCAGAATAGAGTAGTTTTGCTAACTGCGCTTGCATACCTTGAATTTGCAGGATGTGCCCAACTGAAATATATCAGCACTTTGTTTTGGTGCAGAGGGAGCAGATGGCTCTCATAATATGGTGTGCAATCAGCATCTACCTCACTTCATGAGCCTTTGTTTTATAAGCGGGTCATAGGTTGCCCACCACTGCTCCAAATGTTCACAAAGAGGGCTGGAGACCCAAGTCAGAGTAAAAGAGTTTGTCTCTAACTTGAAGATTATGCCTGAAATAAGAACAGCTCTTTAGGATAAGAATCTGCTTGCAATAAGTTTCTCAGTGAATTAGAACTAGATATGCATTTGCTTTTCATTTTAATTTAGAAACTTACTTTGATCTGTCTGTTTTCACTTGCAACCACTTAAATTCCAAGACAGGCTGGGTCAGACAGACAGCTCCAGGAAGGAGCTTCAGCCCACTCTGCTGGCCTCATAATGACACAAGCCCATGTCAAAGGGAAGAATCAGGTATGGAGGAATAAAGACCAGGGCAAAGGGAGGGGCTCCAAGATTTCCTGAATGGGAGGCAGATATCCCCATGGGCCCAGCATTAGAGGGAACAAAGCCTAAGAAGTGGGGAGTCCTGGGCAGAGCTGCTGGAGCCTATGAAGGTAGGCCTATGAATATGGGAGTCAGAGCCCAAAGGGGACAGGATCTGAAGGGCTGGCAGTAGCAGAAGTTGTTAACATGAGACTGTAGGACTTAACTTCCGAGGGGCTGATCTATAACCCAATGCAGTCACTGGAAAGAATCCTACTGGGTTCTATCACCTTTGTCTCAGGCTCTTATTCTTGAGTCATATCATTTCATTAATTATTACTGAAACAAAACTCAGGCATTTCAGTCTCCCATTAATTTTTGGTGCCAAAACTGAAGTTTGTTAAAAGAAGTGGCTAACACACCATGGACCATGCATGGATTAAGGACTACAAGTGCCACAGGCACTGAGCACTCTCATCATCCACTTGAAAATTTCAACGGCCACTGTGGAAACTCAACATGTCACACGACTAAACCCTCAAGCCTACTTGCCATATTTGCATATATAAATAGTGAACATTTTTCCGTTCTTATAAATGCCTCATGTTAATTTAACAACTGAAATTTGCTTTGCAATTACAAGAGAATAATTAAAGAAAGCGTCCAGTCCTATATATATATATATATTGGGATTTTAAAACAAAATATAAAGGAAAAACATTTTTCCTTAGAATAAAGTAAAACAGAAGGTTCAATATAAACTAATGTGCTTTTTACTTGTTGCTGTAATTTTTAATACATAATATATTTAACACAAGACAGATACAGGGGAGATATAAATTTACAATTTGGAAAACTGAAAATACAATAACCAGCTATGAAAGTTATTTTGCCTGGTACACTGCATACCCTACACCACACCACAAAAAATATAAAAATACCTACTCCACAAAAAGATGCTTTCATGAGGTCTACAAAGTGACTTTCATGCTCAAGAGCCAGACATACCATAACAATCTAAAACAGAGCTTTAAAAGGAGGTCAAAGTCTCTCCTGTGTTAGAATCATAGAATACTAGGAATGGAAGGGACCTTGAGAGGTCATCGAGTCCAGTCCCCTGCCCTCATGGCAGGACCAATTACTGTCTAGACCATCCCTGATAGACATTTATCTAACCTACTCTTAAATATCTCCAGAGATGGAGATTCCACAACCTCCCTGGGCAATTTATTCCAGTGTTTGACTACCCTGACAGTTAGGAACTTTTTTCTAATGTCCAACCTAAACCTCCCTTGCTGCAGTTTAAGCCCATTGCTTCTTGTCCTATCCTCAGAGGCCAAGATGAACAAGTTTTCTCCCACCTCCTCATGACACCCTTTTAGATACCTGAAAACTGCTATCATGTCCCCCCTCAGTCTTCTCTCTTCTAAACTAAACAAACCCTCCCACAGTGATGGGACTGCCTGAGTCACCGAGAGCGCGTTCTCTGATTATCCCTGCAAATCCAAACATGGTACAGAGAGAGCTTGTACTGATTACACATGTAAAAGCAGTGAATTTGTAGGATGTATGCATTATTCATGCTATGAAAAGTTTCTATATGCACCATAATTTTAATATATAGAAAAAAAGATTATATTTTCCAGAGACAGAAGACGAACAGAAATCATGGAAATTACTCAAAAAATTTACACATTTTCTTCCTTTTATAAAGGCTCATCCCTCAGACGCTCAGCTATATCTCAATTAGGTGTGAAGAGAATGATTGAGGTGAATGGACACATATAGTAATGCATGGCAGCAAATGGATGAATTGTGCAGAAAAATGTACTTCGCTTTCTCTATGTCAAATAAAGCTGATTTGACCCCCTACTCCATGTAACCCAAACCTTCTGCACCCCTGCTTCTGCCCCCATACATCTTCCCAGACACTGCATCCCCTCCTACACCCCTCCTCAGGTCATAACCCCCTCCCAGACCCTGCACACCAATCTGCTATCCCAAATCCCTGCACCCACTCGTGCACTCCTGCCCCAGATTACAACCCCCTCCCAGACCCTGAATCCCCTCTTTGTACACCCCTTCCCCAGGCCAGAATCCTCTCCTGCACCCATATCCCTCCCAGACCCTGCACCCCAACCCCATCTCACAGCCAAAACCCTTGCATCCCTACCCCGGGACACACTCCCCTCCCAGATCCCACACCCCAATCCCTAACCCCAAGTTCCCTTCTGCACCCAATCTCCATCCCAGACTCCTGTACCTCCTCCATTAATATAATGGAAGAGTGTGGACCTCAACCACTTACCAAATTCTTGGAACAGCCCCCCATCAAAAATTATTGCCCATCCCTGCCTTATATTCATTATGGTTCCTTTCTGCAAATGTAGTAAGTCTGGCTTCTTACACATTTAACATTCAGTTCCTGCTTTCCTCCATTAAGGCTGTGTCTACATTGGCACCCTTTTTCGAAAAAAGGATGCTAATGAGACCAAGTCGCAAATTACGGGGATTTAAATATCCCCCGGTATTTGCATTACATAACTGCGCTTTTTCTTTTTCGGCTCGGCTTTGCGGAAAGCGCCAGTCAAACGGGGATCTTGCGGAAAGAAACCCTTTTCGCAAGATCTCTTATTCCTACTTGCAAGGAAGTAATGAATACTTGCAAGTAGGAATAAGAGATCTTATGGAAAAGGGTTTCTTTCCGCAAGATCCCGTCTAGACTGGCGCTTTCCGCAAAGCCCCGAGCCGAAAAAGCGGCAGTTGCAAATACCGCGGGGATATTTAAATCGATTTGCATCATGCGACTGGTCTCATTAGCATCCTTTTTTCGCAAAAGGGTGCCAATGTAGACACAGCCTAAGTGTTTAAAGTTCCACTCATAGAGGCATTTAGACAGACGTGGGATGTGGGAAGAGGGGGGTAGCTGCATCACCCCATTCCCCCACCTCATCTGACAAAACAACAACTTAGCTCCAAAGTCTAATTGAAAAATATGTACATTTCTCTTCTCTCTACTTCCATACAAATACAAGTTTTTAAAGTTCCATCTCCTAGCATAGATAAATCAACTACAGACATTCAAATTCTTTGCAATCCTAAATATATTCCCAGTGACATTCTGATTCATCTTTAATTTACTTCAGTTTTCTTGGGACTTCTGACTGATTTTCTGCTACCATTACTGGTTACTATTTACTGAATCAGCTACACTTTGGGTGGAATCTTCTGAAAAAAATACCTTCAGCAAGCAACTAAAGCTCAAGGTGTGGGAGAAATGCTTTCTCTGTTAGCACAGATTGATCAGCATTCATGTCTTTATCAGAAATGAAAAAGCTTTACAACTTCAAGAAAGCTTTTTGCTATCTTGTGTTTATAAAATTTGATTGTTAAACAGGTTTTCTGGGAATGTATCTTCAGTTTACAGAACGGAGTATAATGTGTAGCCTTATCCTGAAGAACATATTCTGTGAAAAGAATATACCCCATTTTTTAGTCAAAGTCAGAACACACAGAGAAACATTTGGGATTCAAGCACTGACTTTAGCTTTTAGTTTACATCAGCACACTTCGCACCAACACATTACTTTAAGATTTATATAACATCAAGATAAATCCCTTCCAAACTGAAATTTCTCAGATTAAGAAAATCTTATCACAGGTAAAGATTTTTTGGAGCTTGTTGATTTATTTATTTATTGGGGAAGGCGCATGAATGAAACAGTCCCTACTGCATTTACTGAACACTTCTGTATATCTGGTCCATAGGAATCTAACATAACTTACTTACTTTTGAGAATCTTGGTTGGATAGCCTAAACACTGAAGACACAGATGACAATATTAGATACTAGATACGATTTTCTTCCCTGATTAGTTCTTTCATACAATTTCCTTTTTCAATTAACATGTACTAAGAATGATTTAATTCTATATATTTCATTTCAAACACACATTCAAACAACCATTTCTTACTTCAAGTGAATTAAATGAGTCTAAGTAAGGGTTTTCAGGGTTCATGTCTAAAAGAATCTCAGTATTTTGAACTGACAGTGGAACTACTAACTGTTGGGAGTTAACAAGTATGCAAACATACAAACGAAAAAGAGAACAATACCACAACACATGCACTTTGTTCATTTACTTTGACAACTGCAAAGTAAATTTAAATAATGTATAATGTACTGGTAACTGTACAATAGTATCGTTTTAGAAATAATAATGCATTAGACATGCAAGCCTTCACTAAAACTTCTGCTATTAAATCTTTGCTAAATCTTTGATTTGTGAATTAAATGTGGTTTATTGAGGTTCTATAGAATATAAAAGCGCAAAATGGTGTTTATTAGATACTGAACAGAAGGTGTTATGTTGACTATTGTGCCTTCCATTACAGTGGCATACGGGTGCAGGTCTCAACAAATACTTTTGTTTAAACAGGTACTTGCCCTGAGGCGCTCACAACTTAAATTGAACAATTAAAGGATGAGCCACAAGGGCATGAACAGACAGAGCTGTGGATAATCAATAATGTAAAACTTGGCAACAAAGTGGGAACGAAGCCTGGAAGAGTTACTAAGCAGATATTCCAGAGGTTCTGTCTATATTTTGTGTAGTATGGGCTGTTCACCTACATGTACAGTTTGATGAAAGGGGAAAGAAGCCTCATTTTGGCAGACAGGACCTTGAGAATATGACCATAAGATATTACTGTGGAAGACAAGATGCTGAATATCATGACGTGTACAATACTGCGGGTCTCGTACACAGCCAAAACTTATGCTCATTGTTGAAGATAATGTCCTGATACACCAGGGCAAAGAATGCTCTTGGATGGAATTTGGTTATTTATTTGGAGATAAACATAATGATAATGAGTGGTTTCCAAAACGTGTAACATGAAGAATATGACAGGCTGGGCTCATGCAGTTTAAATCCAAGTATATTTAAAATACTCGTACTGTGCACAATGAGGACCTTGAAATGCAATTTTATGGCATCTAAGCTCTCTAGCTAGTTTTCCTTTTATTTACAACATTTACACAAATACACACACTACACAGTATGGAAGATGTATCCACTGATGGTTTGTATAGCACACGTTACAAAGCTAAGTACAGTAAAACTCCATTAGTCTGGCATCCAATGCTCCGGGACTCCTGATGGTCCGGCAGCATCAGGAACCCGGAAGTGCTGGGGCAGCCAGACAGGCTTCCCCCATTCAGCTGCTGCTGAAACTGACCAGCAGCTGAATCGGGGAAGCCGGGAGCAGAGCAGCTGGGGTGCTGCCGGGTTGGTCTCGTAGCGCTGCCCCTTGGGGCTGCGGGACCAACCCGGCAGCACCCCAGCTGCTCTTGGGGACGCCTGGGGCAGAGCAGCTGGAGTGCTGCTGGGTTGGTTCCATAGCGCCGCCCCTCGGTGCTGCGGGACCAACCCGGCAGCACCCCAGCTGCTCTATTGCAGGCATCCCCGATTCAGCTGCTGCTGAACTGACCAGCAGCGGCTGAATCAGGGACGCCTGGGGCAGAGCCGGACTATAGTAAGGGGGGGCTATGAGGGGTCTGGGGTGGCATCCTCTCCCACCCCCACTCCAGACCCTCATAGCCCCCCCTTCCGATAGTCATATCTGATAATCCGGCACCCCCTGGGTCCTAAAGGTGCCGGATTATCAGAAGTTTACTGTATTAGAAACGGTTTACATTCTTCTCTTTTGCATGCAATGCTTTACAATAGCATCTACCTTTTCAATAAGTGATTTAATGGGCAGTTTATGTTACTTATCAGTATGTATTTACATCTTCTGTGTGGCCAGCAAGCTCCATTCAGAAAGGGTTATAGTCAGAACACAGGTGGGAAAATGGTGGGAATAAACCTAAGTGGATTGGATTCTAAAAAACATTTATAAGATTTAAGACATTTTAAAGACTGAACTGGTTTCATTTGTACACTGGACTTTTCAGTAATGCTTCTGAATGCTTCAGTTATGAATTCTACTATCTGCCTCTTGAACAACTTTTTTACTGTGGCCTCCACCCTGATTTTGATATGCCTGCTCTTTACCACAAACCTGATAGCGGTTATCTTACACACAATGACACCCTTGTGATTTAGATGGATTTTGCCTGATGTACATGGGAGCAACTGTAACTTAATATTGTACACAACACAGCTTAAAATTAAGTTATGTGAAGCACTGAAAAAGCATTGATGCATTGGCTGAAGCACATTTTTTGCAGTTACAACCACACACAAAAAAAGAGGATTTATTTCAGTTTTACTGGAATTTAAAGTTGGTCATCCCTATTCAGTGCACATTTGCTGCAGTTGCTTTTGTGCCATGCATTTGCATTGGTCATACAAGTAGTTTTTAAATAGAACAACACATGCAAGAAAAAAATTCAGGGACATCCAACAAAAACGGCATACTTTATACCTGCCTTTGCCATTCAGAGATTTTGCATATGGATAGCCTCTTTCCAGGCACGGTGCCTATAAAACACTCAAATGGAAGTATGGAGTTCAATTTAAAAAATGTGCACTGAGTATAAGATTATCCGCAAGGCAAATATTATCTGTTCTAGCAGTCTTAAACAAAACAATGACAATTCTATCACAATGGCTGCATCAGAACTCTTCCATTACTCTTGAAACATTAAAATTATTAGGACCACAATAAGCAGCTCAGTTTCTAATACATACAGTGAAATTGTGTATGGTTTTTGGGGTCCAACTAAAGGAAATTTTGACTGCATAGATTTTGTGACTTTTAGGTTTTATTTTGATTTAATTGTATGAGAATGCACCCACTGCATAATCTTTGGGTATATTAAAAGACTGCTACTTACCTGTAACCAGAGTTCTTCAAGATGGGTCTCCATACTTATCCTTATGCAGACTGCATTGTCTAGTGGTGTCTTATGATAAACCTTTCCCTAGTAGTATCAACTAGAGCACACTTGCAGAACCATCTAGAGTAGCCATCATTTATTCTTTGAGTAGTTCTGCATATTACTACAGATGGGATAAATTGATAAGCAGTGTTGAAATCAACCTACAGGCAGGAACAAAGTCCTAGTTAAACAGTTGGTGAAAGCACTGCCTAGCCAATTCAGTTTTCACCCTAGAAGTCAAGTTCAGAGCATAGGACTTAGTGAAGGCATCCACCAAAGTACAGACTGCAGATTTGCAAATTTCAGTACATGGTAGCTGCCTAAAACAGGGGAAAAAAAGTAACCACAGCACTAATGGAATGTGGCCAAATTGCTGCAGATTTTGCCAGTGTGTAGCATTCAGCATTACATTATTCAATCCACCAAAAAACAGTCCAGTTCTTGGTATAATACACAAACAACCTTAGTTCTCTCCAGATAAAAGGCAAGGGCTTAACATCCAAACTGTGAAGGACAGCCTGTCACATAGGAGAGTGCATCTTAGGCGGAAACGCAGCAAATTATTGATCTTATGTGGAAACCACCTTAGGTAAAAATCTGGAATCAGATCTGAGAACTACTTTGTCCTTAAGGAAAGAAGTGAAAGGTGAATCACCCACGCAGGCAGCCTCTGCCCTCTCTAGTCCAGCCCCCTTGGGACCTGACTGGTTCTGAAACAGAAAATTTTCCAAACCACAGGTCAATATTGTCTAGCATCATTACCAACACTTCCACTGCTTACCACTAGAGGACATTTAGGGGTAATTTAGTACTAAATAACATCACAGAACACTGGGAAGCAGTACTGGTGGCTGTAAACAAACTTCATGGGACCACGGGAAACTTGGCCACACCCACGAGAAGTGGCCATCCAGCTAACTAAAATCATTTAGGACAACGGATGTTTTTGGACCAGAGAGTTCTGTATTAGACAGGTCAACCTGTATACCAAATGGGCCAGCATTATCTATTTTAAGAAGAAAAAAAACTCTGATTCCAAAGAGGAATCGCATCCATTCAAGCATGGAAGAAACTGAGGTGGTGAGGGAGCTCTGCCCTCTTCATACGTAAACCTTCGGTGTGTCACAATACTGAGGGAACAGGTGGGAGGGGACAAATGAGCTCTCTATACTGCTAGAAGTTCTACCATATGGTACCACAAGGTAGTGCAGTACCCAGAAACAGAAATCTGCAGAGCCAATCAGAGAACAGAAGATTAAGATAACAGACATAACGAATCACTGTACAAATGAAAATGTACAAGATAAAGTCAATGTCAACCATTCAACCACTATGGAGAACAAAATAGAAATTATTAGTTTACCCTCTCTTAAGCAAACATTGGATAAATCAGAGGGAACGTCAACCATGCCTTGAAGGTCAACATACTGACTCCAGCAGCTCAACAAAGGCATTTATCGCCAGAGGACTTTCCGTCAAGAAAATTCTTCTCCTTGAGTAGCCCTGAGTTCAAATCTAGAAATCTCAACATCAACTGGATGTCTCTTATTTTTCTGGATCTAGACAGAGTAGGGCTTTATGCATTAAAATTAACACCAATGGAAGCAGACAGGTAGCAAATGCAAAACACAGTGTGTAGAATCAGTTTAGGATTTAAATCTTTAGATTATGGGATCTTTCTCCTTTTTAGTCTTCCTACCAACTGTTCATTTAACTCAGTGTTCAGCTAAAGCAATGGACGAGTTCCAGAGTGGACAAGTATTAAAGCTATGGAAAGGTGAGATCGTATGGAGTAAATCCAAGGTAATTGCCATGCCCTAATAAATTATACTGTAATGATCAAGTACATTTGCAAGAAAACCCAAGGCCAGTGAGATCACCTGTCATTCTGGAAGGAATGCTGTGATCTACCTATGAAGGCTTTGTTGATATATCATACTTCATACAATTTGCTGCCATCAAGTTCAATTAGGGAAGCAGCTTTCAAAAGCAGCTTTAGACGGGCAGGTTTACTGCCTGAACTAAGAGTGGCAACTCCAAATTCTTCCCTTCCCTACATGGCTAGTTAAAGAATAACCCAACAGATTAGTGATAACAGGGTGGTGTTCTCAATGTTCCAGATAATGAAGTTACTATTTAATTCACTGCTGTGTGTTAAAGATTAAGAAAAACATTAAGCACTTATGACAAAGCTGGAGTGCAAAGTCTTCTGTTTATTCACAGAAGAGCAAGGGCTACAGCAGTACTAGCTCTCCCACACCTCCCTGCAAACGTGCCCCAGCATTAACCTGAAGGAACCATCCTGACGGGATAAAAGGGTCATTAATCTATGCTCACATACATGCAAATTAATGACTACTGCCAACAAGAAACAGGTCAATTTCACTCTATTCCTGTTTGGGAAAGCTCTGGAGCAGCAGCGCAGGTAAACATTAAGGCTATTCACTGGGGAGAAGTCATCAAACCTGAGTCTGGGAAATGGGGAGAGAAGTGAATACACTCCCCGCGTTTCTGAAATTTATCTGAGAAGGAAGAGAGCAGGTGAAATATGCACATCCTTTGCAACAGCCATGAGGCTCTTCAGAGGTCTTCACATCTAGGTAACCCTGAGGTTGTGCCACCTCTCATAATTTTAATCATGAAAGTCTCAATATTTAGTGTTTTTTCTTAAAGCTCCAACTCCTAGAGTTAGATGATTATAGAATGTCAGTTTTCATTTAAAAAAAGAAAAGAGGGAGAAAAATTCTAAGTACAGGTTGAACCTCTCTAATTCAGAACTCTTTGGTCTGGAAACATCCATCATCTGGAATGATGTTAGTTAGCTGGATGCTCACTTTAATGGGTTTGGCCAAGTTTCCTATGGTCCCATAAAGTTTGTTTACCGCCACCAGTCCTGGTTTTCACTGTTCTGTGCTGTTATTGAGCTCTAAATTACCCCTAAAATGTCCACTAACAACCCAGTAAGCAGTAGAAGTGTTGGTAACGCTGCTAGACAATATTGACCTCCTGTGGTCCAGAAAATTCTCTGGTTCAGAACCGGTCAGTTCCCGAGGGGGCCAGACTACAGAGGTTCAACCTAAGGTACTAGCCCTTATGGTTACAGAGACAAACTTTACTATGTGAACCCTAAATGCTCAAAACCCAAAAGTCAAATAAAAAACCAAAATTAATAATTTTTAAAAATCTCATTTTTATTCCAATAGTATTTGCAGGGGCCTAATTTATAATTTTTCTTTTACTTGGTAATACTGAGCTACTTCTCAATAGCTGTCATGAAAGATGGATCCCCTTAACAAAGACCTTTGACAACATCCTGGTAGGAATCCCAGCAGCAAGAGGAGAGGACATAAAAGGATTACAGATTTCTCACATGGGCATTGCCCCTGCACATCAAAGTACCTACTACTTTCCATATGAGCCTCTGGCTAATAGTCTTCTGGCTATTAGGGGTATCTTGTACAATTTCAAGTAAGTAATACATGTGAGTGGAGATGTTAAAGAGTGTGTACAACGGGTCTATACAGAAAAGAGAAGTATGGTACTGAGAAAGTGTCAGTTTTACAAAGATTATGGAGAAGAAAGGAAAGAGAAAAAAGAAAAGAGAAAATGATAAGGGAGGAAAAAGGGAACACAATGTAAGGAAAGGAACTGACATAAGGAAGCGAAGGAAAGACAGAAAAGAGAAGAGAGAGATGCACCCTAATATACTATAGCAAAAATAAGAGTGCAGCCAGGAAAGGGAAGGAGGTCCAACAAAAGGAAGAAAGAGGCACTAAATAAGTATCAGGTACATTTTTCAGGCCTTCATAATTATCATGGTACTTCTCGTGACATTCACCATGAACTAAATTGAAAGTACCAAGTTCCTCTTACACAGACCACAAAGTTAATTAGACCTTGGATTATTTTCTTCAGTTTACATTTTTAGCACCTGTACACAAATTTGTTTGTATCTCTTGATAATAGATAATGTGCCATGGAAGGGGAAATTAGTTACCAGGAATTCTGTACATAGTCTACCATATCTCTATTGTGCTATGAAAACTAAGCCTCACTTGACAGCACTATAGTTTCATCCATCAGAAAGAACAGTCATGTAAATGTAATGTTCTCATGTAAAGGTAATGAATCACAATTTTAAAAAATACATTATTTGAATACAATCTTGAAAAGTAAACACATTAAATAACAATTATCAGTTACCACAAACTATTTATTTTAACAAGTCAGTTTCCCGAGAGAGAGAGAGAGATCAGGTGCCTTACCAAGACCAAGTTATTTCAAGTTTTAAGGCAATTTTCTTTACCTAAAACAAGGAACACTAGTAAAACTGGTAACTTCTCTACAAGCAAAATGACGTTTGAAAATCCCAAAACTCTAAAACTACCAGAAGGGCAACTGCTGTTTTTACAACATGCCACCTGGAGTTAATATCTACAAAAGCCCTTTTGGGCAAACAACAGTCAGCTAGGAATCCATGGGTTTGAGGGACCTTTGCCATGCTTGGCATAGCAGGTACCTACCTTGCATGGCATGCTTTCCTCAAAACCTGTTAACTTTGTGGGTAGACTCAGTGCAGGAATATTACTGCAACAAGCATGGGTAGCAAGAAGCCCAAGAACCTGTATAGATAGATGAAGCTCTCTATTGAGAAGCATCTTAATTTCTCAGCAGTATCCCAGCGTTTGAAGACCAATTTTCTCCCCTCTCATCTGGCCACAAAGCCTTCCCCCTGATGGGGTACAAGCAGCAACTCTGAAAAATTGTCCTCAATGAGTTCTAACAGTATTTCTTCTCCCACAGGAGAGCATTTAGACCTTAGTCATTTTTACAATGTTTTCTAAATTCTTTGTGTGTTACATAAGAACATAAGAACGGCCATACTGGGTTAGACCAAAGGTCCATCCAGCCCAGTATCCTGTCTGCTGACGGTGGCCAATGCCAGATGCCCCAGAGGGGAGTGAACTAAACAGGTAATGATTGAGCGATCTCTCTCTTGCCATCCATCTCCACCCTCCAGACAAACAGAGGCTAGGGACACCATTCCTTACCCATCCTGGCTAATAGCCATTAATGGACTTCTTTACCTAAAACAAGGAACACTAGTAAAATTGGTAACTTCTCTAGAAGTATATACCTATTCCTGGAATAAAGTATAATCAAGGTCCACAATGAACAATTCAGGATATTTATATTAGTCAATAAAGGATCCATTGTGTGGTCCATCTTCCTGTGGGGCTGCATTTTCATGCTTAACACTGGTTACTCTCAAATAGTGATTAAAATGTGATTTAGTTACATGAATGAATCACAAAAAAATCCTTTGAGTGCTCCTTTTGGGTACTACAGTGTTATTTTATGATTATTATAATTCATTGCCTTATTATCTCTGTTTTCCTTTCTGAGAATGATAGAACTCTGACAACTAAAAGCAGACATGGAAATATACTGGTGAACGCAATTCTGCCCTTGCAAATTAATGAGAGATTTACAAGTCCCTGTTTGACTGATATGCCATTCTCTTCTACTTGCCTGCTGACAACACTTATTAAATTCATATCTTAAACCCACAACTTTTCGCTAGCTACTAAAAACCAAGGGCAGAATAGAGTTACAGATCATTTAAAAATCCTCCCAAGCTCCTCCCACCGCAGCGACTGGAGAAGTGTTAACAGGCAACTTCACCTTAAATGGTTCCATGAAATATGTGTTAATGACTTTTGCTTGTATTTAGCTGTGACACTCTGCGCGTACTTCCCAGACCTGAAGAAGAGCTCTGTGTCAGCTTGAAAGCATGTCTGTTTTACTAACAGAAGATGGTCCAATAAAAGGTATGAGCTCATGCACCTTGTCTGTCTAACACTGAATAAAAGGAACTCCAGGAACTCTTTAATTTGAATACTTTCATTTTATAGAATAGTATATTGTCCTTTGCTTTGTAAGCGAAAAGCAATTTTCTATGGTTTTCATTGATTAGACACGTATGTCCATTTGTACCTTAATTTCCTACCCCCTCTCCTCTGCTACTTGTGTGTGTCAACTCCCTTTTCAGAACCACAGTTTGCACTGAACAGTCTAGGTTAATAGTGTGCTTATGGACATAAAATAAAGAGTTTGGGGGAACACTGCATTCCTTGGGAGGAAAGGAAAATCTGTTAGTGGACTGAAGCAAAGTAATGGTTCCAGCTAGTACATCCAAGAAGTTATGAGTAAATTAATGACCCTCCACAGCCTAATCTTGCAATCTAACCAGAGAACAATGAAAGAGTTTGACAAAAAAAAATATGTTTGCATCTGGGTCTTCTGACGTTTAATTAAAAGAAAAGGGTGTACCCTAATAGCTATGTTTCCTGTTCATTCTAGATTGCTGCTTAGATACTAAAGCAACAGGCAAACTGCAAATGCCTATGATAGACACAAAGGTAAATAACAGCAAGGCACATGAGAGCCATGCAAATATATTGAAATAAAATATATCCAATGTGCTCAGGTAAATAACACCCACCATACCATGACTTTTTATTTAAAATACATTTATCCAAATAAAGGACAAAGAACCCAGACTGAAACACTCCACACTCCTGCTTTTGCCTTTGGACACAAGTTACTGAAAAATATCTTGGCATTAGACAAGTTGGTTCTTGTGCCATCATAATACATTATTCTGGGGAGAAAAATTCCCTACTATTAGCATTCTTGCTACAGAAAATGTAGCAATGACATTAAACCAATAACTATACTGAAATAAATCCCTGAGATGAGAAATCACTATATAGCTCAACAGCCATCTAGCTCAATAGTTAATTGGGTAGGACATCAGATACTATTTCACCTGATGGGTTCAGCATGGTAGGGGTGCTATACATCATATCTCCTTTTTTGTTTGCAGTGTGAGAGAGACACCACAGTTACAGAACTGTTTTGGGAAATCTACTGTTACAGCCCCAATTTAGGGATAAGAGACTTGAACAATTCATTAAAACGGTTCTAAAGCCACAAGACATCTGACCTTACTATGTTCTGGCATAGTTACACCTGAAGGGCCAGATACAAACACCAGAGCACAAAGTTTAATATCCTAACATATGGTCCTTGAACTTGAGTGTTGTACCTCAACAGCTGGGCAGGAAATAATTTTCCCATCCAGAGTTTTATATTTTAAAACATTCACCTCCTAACATGGGGACAAAATTTTGAAATCTCAAAGATATTCACAAGCCAGTGATAAAAAAAATTAGACTGGGTTCATTGAAATATTATGGTCCATGTCTGGCATCTTATATTTTAGCTTATGTTTAATATAAATTAAAATTTCAGAACAAAAAGATTTTCCCAAAGCAAAAAAACAAAACTTTTAATTTAAAAAAAAAAAAAAATCCCAGAAAAGGACATTTTAACAAAGCTGAAGCCTTTACACAAATATATTTTTTTCAAATCAGAAGATCTCTGGAAGCTGTCCCTTTCCTAAACACTGTTTTAGTTTCAACAAATTTGTATTGTTTCACTGAAAAAAATGCCATTGGAAAATTTCCATCCACCTCTAGCTGTACCTTAGGACAAAGAAAAATGAAGCTGTGATGCAAGCATACTCATGGTATATCACTTTGAAATAACACAGAAATAGAAATATTGGAATGACATAGAATAATACTGTATGTAGGATAAAAGTTAAACACATTTCTTAAAAAGTGCATCAAAGCCTTTTTGTTTGTTTGTTTGAAGGAGCTTCTAAAAGGTTTGAAATCTAGAAGCCTCTGTTAATTGGCTGAGCCTCAGTCAGGGGGAGGGGCTACCAGAGCTATATAAGCCTGTGACTCAGCAACCAGGGAGCTTGCGAACAGGGGCAGCTAACAGGGAGTTTGGAGAGGGAGGTTAGAGGGCACTAGTGACTTCTGACCTTCTTTAAAACATAACTCTTATAATAATCTATATTCCAGAGGTTTAAAAAGAATCCCAGTTTATACTTAAACTTATTCATTAGAAAATGGAGACAGAAGCCCAGCAGCAGAGTGGGGGCTATCCTGTTTATTGCGTTGAGTGTAACATGTATGATTACCTGCCCCGTGGGCGGGTGGTGTATGTGTGCACCCGTTGCAAGGAGCTCCTGACCCTCAGAGACCGAGTTCGGGCTTTGGAGGCCAGGGTGGCTGAACTGGAGGAGCTAAGGGAGGTAGAGAGATATGTTTATGAGACTTTCCGGGACACTGTAGTACTGTCCCACCTCCAGTCTGAGAGCCCCAGTGCTCTTAAGGAGGATGAAAGTCTCAAGGGAACAGAGCATTCAATGGGAGCAGAGGGAAACCATCCCGTAGTTGGAACCCTCCTTCCAGAGGATGTTGCGGTATCCTCTCGCACTGAGGATACCTCTGAGGGGAAGGGAATGCCAGTTGTTAGGAAGAGGCAGGTGTTAGTAGTGGGTGAGTCGATCGTTAGAAACATAGATAGTTGGGTTTGTGATGACCGGGAGAACCGTATGGTCACTTGCCTGCCTGGTGCGAAGGTTGCGGATCTCTCGAGGCATCTAGATAGACTTATGTGTAGTGCTGGGGAGGAGCCGGTGGTCGTGGTACATGTAGGTACCAATGACGTAGGGAAGGGTAGGAGAGATGTCCTGGAGGCCAAATTTAGGCTGCTAGGAAAGAGACTGAAATCCAGGACCTCTATGGTGGCATTCTCGGAAATGCTTCCAGTTCCACGCGCAGGGCCAGGTAGGCAGGCAGAGCTTCAGAGTCTCAATGCGTGGATGAGACGATGGTGTAGGGAAGAGGGGTTTGGATTTATTAGGAACTGGGGACACTTTTGGGAGAGGGGGAGCCTATACAGGAAGGATGGGCTCCACCTAAACCAGGGTGGAACCAGACTGCTGGCACTAAACATTAAAAAGGCCATAGAGCAGTTTTTAAACTAAGAGATGGGGAAAGCCGATTGGTGCAGAGATGCACGAATCGGAGGGAGACTTCTCTTAGAGGAGAATCCATTGATAGAGATTCTCTAAGCTGTAGTCAGAAAGAGAGGAGGGGAGAGGGCAAACCATGGGCCAGAGCAGACAAACAACCGCATACAAAGGAATCCAATGCATCAGGAAGGGCAGACAAATAAGCAGTGGCAAATTTTTAAAGTGCTTCTACACAAATGCTAGGAGTCTGACTAATAAGATGGGTGAACTAGAGTACCTAGTATTAAAGGAGGAGATTGACATAATAGGCATCACTGAAACCTGGTGGAATGAGGAAAATCTGTGGGACACAATCATACCGGGATATAAAATATATCGAAAGGATAGAGCAGGCCGGGTGGGTGGCGGAGTGGCACTGTATGTGAAAGATAATGTAGAATCAAATGAAATAAAAATATTAAATGAATCAACATGTTCAATAGAATCGCTATGGATAATAATTCCATGCTCCAATAATAAGAAATTAGCAGTAGGGCTATATTACCGACCACATGACCAGGACAGCGATACTGACATTGAAATGCTGAGGGAGATTAGAGAGGCTACCAAAATAAAGAACTCTATAATAATGGGGGATTTTAATTATCCCCATATTGACTGGATACATGTCACCTCAGGAAGAGAAGCAGAGATAAAATTTCTCAATGGCTTAAATGACTGCTTCTTGGAGCAGCTGGTGCAGGAACCCACAAGGAGAGAGGCAATTCTCGATTTAGTCCTGAGTGGAGCGTAGGATCAGGTCCAGGAAATAACCGTTACAGGACCGCTTGGGAATAGTGACCACAATATAATAACATTCAACATTCCTGTGGTGGGAAGAACACCTCAGCAATCCAGCACCCTGGCATTTAATTTCAAAAAGGGGAATTACGCTAAAATGAGGAGGTTAGTTAAACAGAAATTAAAAGGCACAGTGACTAGAGCCAAATCCCTGAAAGCTGCATGGAAACTTTTAAAGACACCATAATAGAGGCCCAACTTAAATGTATACCCCAAATTAAAAACATAGCAAGAGACCTAAAAAGAGTCACTGTGGCTTAACCACCATGTAAAAGAAGCAGTGAGGGACAAAAAGGCATCTTTTAAGAAGTGGAAGTCCAATCCTAGTGAGATAAATAGAAAGGAACATAAACACTGTCAAATCAAGTGTAAAAATGTAATAAGAAAAGCAAAAAGATTTTGAGGAACAGCTAGCCAAAAACTCAAAAAGAAATAACAAAATGTTTTTAAGTACATTAGAAGCAGGAAGCCTGCTAAAAACCTGTGGGTCCCCTAAACGATCGAGCTATAAAAGGAGCAATCAAGGACGATAAAGCCATTGCGGAGAAACTAAATGATTTCTTTGCTTCAGTCTTCACGGCTGAGGACGTTGGGGAGATTCCCAAATCTGCACCGTCCTTCGTGGGTGATGAATCTGAGGAACTGTCCCGGATTGAAGTGTCATTAGAGGAGGTTTTGGAACAAATAGAAAAACTTAATGTTAACAAATCTCAGGGACCAGATGGCATTCATCCAAGGGTTCTAAAAGAACTCAAATGGGAAATTGCTGAACTATTATCTGTGGTTTGTAACCTATCCTTTAAATCGGCTTCCGTACCTAATGACTGGAAGGTAGCCAACGTGACACCAATATTTTAAAAGGGCTCTAGAGGCGATCCGGGCAATTACAGACCAGTAAGTCTAACTTCAGTACCGGGCAAATTAGTCGAAACAATAGTAAAGAATAAAATTGTGAAGCATGTAGAAGAACATAATTTGTTGGACAAAAGCCAACATGGTTTCTGTAAAGGGAAATCCTGTCTTACTAATCTATTAGAGTTATTTGAAGGGGTTAACAAAAATGCGGACAAGGGGGATCCAGTAGATATAGTATACTTAGATTTTCAGAAAGCCTTTGACAAGGTCCCTCACCAAAGGCTCTTGTGTAAATTACATGGCCATGGGATAAGAGGGAAGGTTCTTTCTTGGATTGAGAACTGGTTAAAAGACAGGAAACAAAGGGTAGGAATAAATGGTAAGTTTTCAGAATGGAGAGGGGTAACTAGTGGTGTCCCCCAAGGGTCAGCCCTGGGACCAATCCTTTTCAACTTATTCATAAATGATCTGGAGAAAGGGGTAAGCAGTGAGGTGGTAACGTTTGCAGATGATACCAAACTGTTTAGGATAGTCAAGACAGAAGCAGACTGTGAGGGACTCCAAGAAGATCTCACCAAACTGAGTGATTGGGCAACAAAATGGCAAATGAAATTTAATGTGGATAAGCGTAAAGTAATGCACATCAGGAAAAACAACCCCAACTATAGGTACAGTATGATGGGGGCTAATTTGGCTATGACAAATCAGGAAAGAGATCTTGGAGTTATCGTGGACAGTTCTCTGAAAACTTCCACACAGTGTGCAGTGGCGGTCAAAAAGGCAAATAGGATGTTAGGAATTATTAAGAAAGGGATAGAAAATAAGACACAGAATATCTTACTGCCCCTGTATAAGACTATGGTACGCCCACATCTTGAATACTGTGTACAGATGTGGTCTCCTCACCTCAAAAAAGATATTTTGGCCTTGGAAAGGGTTCAGAAAAGGGCAACTAAAATGATTAGGGGTTTGGAACGGGTCCCATATGAGGAGAGGTTAAAGCGACTGGGACTTTTCAGTTTAGAAAAGAGGAGACTGAGGGGGATATGATAGAGGTATATAAAATCATGAGTGGTGTGGAGAGAGCGGATAAAGAAAAGTTATTTATTAGTTCCCATAATAGAAGAACTAGAGGACACCAAATGAAATTAATGGGTAGCAGGTTTAAAACTAATAAAAGAAAGTTCTTCTTCAAACAGCGTGTAGTCAACCTGTAGAACTCCTTGCCAGAGGAGGCTGTGAAGGCTAGGACTATAACAGAGTTTAAAGAGAAGCTAGATAATTTCATGGAGGTTAGGTCCATAAAAGGCTATTAGCCAGGGGATAGAAATGGTGTCCCTGGCCTCTGTTTGTCAGAGGCTGGAGAGGGATGGCAGGAGACAAATCGCTTGATCGCTGTCTTCGGTCCACCCTCTCTGGGGCACCTGGTGCTGGCCACTGTCGGCAAACAGGATACTGGGCTAGATGGACCTTTGGTCTGACCCAGTACGGCCGTTCTTATGTTCTTATGCCTTTTTCAGTTTCAATAGTTTATTACAATGAAACATTTTAGTGAAAACTTAGCAAGTCTAAAGCTACCTAGTGTGAAAAAATATCTCCAGTAAAACATGCAGGTGTATACGATCTGTTTTTATCGTAGCTGCTAAGTATTAGCCAGTCTATTCGCCCAGAAACCTTAGAAGTTTAAGAATTCTTCAAGGCCACTGTAGAGACCTAAAGAATACTTCCAGTGCTTTCTAAGGGCTTAACTTCACAGTGCTGGCAGAGGTGTGTGATTTGTCAAGCATTCTAACATTCTATTCTAACTGCCCTGTGTACATTCAGTTAGTGTGCTGTAAAAAGTACCTAATCTGCATTAATGTAGTCCAGGTTCAGGATAGAGATATAAAACGTTACCCAGTAAGCCTCACCCTTAACAGGTGAGGCTTACCTGTTCCAGTTAACCAGTAGGGACTGCAGCTACTCCAGCCCCGTGGGACCTGCCAAAACAGCCCCCGGCTGTGGAAGACCCGGTCACCCCCTCCCTCTTCCCACAGGTTACACATTGGGTCATGGTGAACCGGCTGAAGACTCCTCCTGGGGAGAGGGGCCAGCAGTGGCCCTTGCCAGCCTAACTCCAAGGGAGGCAGCTTTACTGTGGGCTCTGTAGTATAAAGCGTATTTCAGTTTTGTACTGCAGAGACCACAGCGCGTGTAACCGCTATGATTTTTAGCAGTTATGTGGTTACATTTTTAAATGCATTTTTATATCCCTAGATCAGGACTACATTATAGGGAACTAGGTACCTTTCAGAGCAGTGATATGAAGACCTCAGTCATTCAGGAGCCAATTAGTCATCAACATTGAAGGGCAGGAGCTGCAGTGGCCATTGACAGGCGCTTCTTACCTGGCCCTAAGCTGCTGTGCTGAGAGAGGGCTGGGGTAGTCCTTTCTCCCCAGGGCAGCCTGCACACTGAACCCCTCATCCACATCCCCACCCAAGAGCAATGATTTAAATGAAGAAAAATAAAAATTAATTGAGTTAAGGACCTAAGCAACACTGGGTAAATCTTCTAGAGTTACTATCTATTTACATCAGCACAACAGAGACTGAATCTGCCCTTAAGCTTGCTTGAGATTTAAATAATAAAACATTATAAAACAAGCACCCATCTGTGTGGCTATTTCTGATTTTTTTTTTGGGGGGGGGGCATGCCCCAGGCCCTCAAAGTATGATATATAGTCACCCTCCTATACACAATTTCTTCGCAGCATTCCCTTTTGCTTACAGGTACTTGTATTTTATTGCTGGTCTGCACAGCAGCAAATCACAAGAACACTATAACATTTTGTATCCGTATCCATGTATGCACAGATGTGGATACTCTCGGATTTGCAGGGCTCTACAACTCACAACCCTACCACAACAGCTGAACTGTGCGGGCAAGAGTTGGGAAGATTTAATAATATAGAGAGATATACCATCTCATAGAACTGGAAGGGACGTTGAGAGGTCATTGAGTCCAGCCCCCCTGCCCTCAAAGCAGGACAAAGTACCAGCCCTGACACATTTGCCCCAGATCCCTAAATGGCCCCCTCAAGGATTGAACTCACAAACCTGGGTTTCGCAGGCCAGTGCTCAAACTACTGAGCTATCCCTTCCCCAGCAATAAGATGGAGAAAGCTAATGTTCCACTAAATCCCTGCTTACTCCCACCCATTTTTTCTGGGCATGGGGGAGTGCTGGGTGCACAGAGGAGTAAGATTGATTATTTTATTCCTCAGTGTGGCTTTGTAGGGTTTGAATATCAGAGGCCTTGAACTGGACTCTATACTCTGTGGAAAGCATGATGATAACATGTTCACAATGACCCAGGTTGATAACCAAACGGGTTTTGCACCAGTTACAGCTTTTTCAGGGCATGTGACTTCATTTCTATCTGTAATGAGCTGCAACAATCAAACCCAGAGGTCATCAACATGTAGATAATATTGACAGATCTAAGTCTGACCTGCTTCTTGCCAGCCACAGACTGCAGTGGGTGTTTGTCTTCAGTTATGGCTATTTGCTATTGGATGCTGTTTGCTAAGATCTTATGTTTGGTGTTCCAATGACAGTGGCTCCCAACCTTGCCAAACTACTGCACCTCTTTCAGCAGTCTGATTTGTTTTGCCTATCCCAAGTATCTCCTCCCTTAAAAACTACTTTCCTACAAAATCAGACAAAAATACAAAAATAGTGTCACAGCACCCTGTTACCCCAAAACTGAATTCTCATTTTTACTATATAATAAATCAATTGGAATATAAATACTGTACTTATATTGAGGGGTGACAGTGACAAATTTCTGACGAATACTGTCTATTTAAGTATGGGATGCAGTGCTGGGGGCTTGGGGCAGAGGGTTGGGGGTGAAGGAGTAAAGGCAGGGAGGGAGGGCCTTAGGGCATGGGTGTAGAGGGTGCAGGAGTCAGGGCAGGGGGCTGGGGAGTGTGGTGGGGAGCTCAGAGCCAGGAGTGTGTCCACCCTGCTGCCCAACCACAGGATACCCAAGGCAGGCTGGGTCAGTGGGGGCCATACTGCCTGGCTGCCCAAGTGCCGGGACTGGAGCCAGGGTGCACCGTGGCCACGCAATCCAGGATGCTGGCAGTATCCAGAGCGCCATCCCCTGCCAGCCAGTCTCTGACCAGGGTGCCACACTAGGGCGCATCAGCTTATTTTCACCTTTGCTTACATTTACTGTATAAAAATCTAATTATCAGTATGAAATGGTAGTTTGTACTGACTTCGCTAGTGCCTTTTTTGTGTCCTGTTGTAAAACTAGGAAAATAGAGGAGTGATGTACCCCGAGGAAAACCTCTGTGTACCCCAAGAGGCACACATACGCTTGAGAACCAGTGTCTTATGAAACCACCTAACTGCGAGTGATATTCTGTTTGAAATAAGCTAATTCCCTGTAATGGGTTGTGTAGTGTTTGGGGGTTCATGGCACAAGTCTGTATGCAGCAACCACCCAGGCAATTCAAGGGCTTTCACATGTTTGCCTGCAGATGAGAGGATCATCCAGATACGCAGAAAATTAGTATTTGTAACAAAAAGTGATAGTTAAATAGAATGCAGCTTTAGCTGCAATTTCAATGCATGCAACAACTGAGCCAATGCCTAGCAACAGGCTACAATTAAGTCAGGACATCTAACCATTTGAAGATGACAGATTTTACTCTTACTATTCCCATTTTTGCCAAGTTTATCCTACTGACATGAAATGTTTTTACAGTTTTATAAATTAAAGTCCCAATATTTGTATCACCATAAATGTTAACAGTAAACCTATTTTAAAAACACCAAGCAGTGAATACATTATATTTTAGTACTATTTATTTCAGGAAATAAAAGGAGACTTCTGGGAAACTTACAATATACTACTTCTATATCAAATAGAATAATTGTGTATTGTGAGCAAGCTATTTAGAGGACATTACAGATAGATGTTCAGCAGAATGCACATTTTTATCAAAATAAGCCATATAAATCCTCATGCATATGTTTAACTTGAAGCATGTCAGTAGTCCTACAGTCAATTAAGTCAGCTAATGCACGTGCTTAAATTAAAGCATATGCATAAGTGTTTGTAGGGTCCCTCTTCAGAATGCAAAAATTAGAATAATCACTTCAGATTTCCCATTCTAGGCAAAAAATCATGAAAACCTAAATCATAGATTAAATCCCTTTTTGGTACAAACTTTCATTTAATCTTCTGTGTTATAAAGAAAATTGAAAACATTGGACCAAATTCTTGCTTTCTTTATAGATATGCACATGCCAGTAAAGCCACCAACAAATCTGTTATGAGAACCGCAGAAAAATAAGGAGGATGATTGTCCTAAACCTGGCACTTCTTAAAAGCTGTGGGTAGTCCACTCTAAAGGTCATCCTCAGTTGGACTCATAAGGGGAAGCTCCTGGGCGTGAGAAAGAATCTAATAGTAGACGGTATGTTTTAGCTTTCCATTTCCACAGTTCTAGGTGCACTCCCTTTCTGATGGTTCTTGTAGCTTTTACCCACTTCTCCTTCCTTATCTGCTGCCCGTCTGACCTCTCCTCTAGTACCCTTCCCTCTTATGCAACAGAATGATAAGTGAATAACTGACTCTAGAAGGAATTTGCCCAATGTAATCATAACTCCCTCTCTATATATAAAAATATGTTCCTGTGGGATGACATAGCGATGTCCCACTTGCCTCCCCCCTCCCCTTTCCCCAGTCCTAGGGAGCCGGGGCTGCTGCAGCCCGGCCTCCCTCCTCCCCGATGCTTGCCCCACCCCATGGGGACTGGCAAGGCCTCAGCCCAGACCCCCTTCTCCCCCCAGCAGCCAGGGGAAGAGCGCAGGGCCTGGTAAGGGCTCGGCCTGGTCCCCCACTCCCCAGTAACCGGGGGAAGAGAGCCAGAGCTGGTGCGGCTGGGTGGGGGGGGCATGGTAGAGCCAGGGCTGGTGCGGGCTCGGCCTGGTCCCCCACGCCCCAGTAACCAGGGGAAGAGAGTCAGAGCTGGTGCAGCTGGGGGGGGGGGGCATGGTAGAACCAGGGCTGGTGCGGGTTCGGCCTGGTCCCCCACTCCCCAGTAACTGGGGGAAGAGAGTCAGAGCTGGTGCGGCTGGGGGGGGGGGCATGGTAGAGCCAGGGCTGGTGCGGGCTCGGCCTGGTCCCCCACGCCCCAGTAACCAGGGGAAGAGAGTCAGAGCTGGTGCGGCTGGGGGGGGGGCATGGTAGAGCCAGGGCTGGTGCGGGCTAGGCCCTGCCCAACTGCCAGGGGTAGGAAGCTAGGGTTGGCTCGGCCTTGACCCCCTCCCCTGGTGGCTGGGGGGAGGGAGCTGGGGCTGGGCCAGACTCGGCCCAGCGGCCAGGGAGATAGGGGGCAGGCCAGGGCTGCCACACCTCTGCCTGGCTCTTCCTGGCGCACCGGGGGAGAGCCGGAGCTGCCTCTTCCCAGAGAGAGGGGAGTTGGTGAGCATAGCGAGCAGGGGGTACAGCCCCCTAGCAATATCTAAAGAGAAAAACAGACACTACCCATTTATTGTTTATAGGGTACCACAGCTAGGGCAGGGATCTTTCTTCACCAAAGTAAGAGCTTTGTCAAAAAAGAAGCAGAGTTACTTTAATCCAGCTAATTGCTACTTAGAGCCATAATCTGCCCACAGTGCCCTCCCCTGAATTAATTTAAATCCTTGCTACTGGGACTTGCTTAGCATAACCAGGGGCAGAATTTGTTCCTTACACTCCACAGATATACCTGGAATAGGTATAGGTTGGGGCTTACTAGAGATGTCTCTTATTTTAAGAATGGCTGGATATAGAATAGAAGCAGGCTAAAACCAAGGCTTTGCCAAAAATGTAATGATTGCATAGAGTATCTACTGCAGTTACCAACTAATATTTGGACATTGCAAGGACATGCTGGTGAAAAATAGCAAATATTAGCTTTTTTTTAAAATATGGCCAATGCTTCAGAATCACAACACTGTGGAGAGCAAAACGCATCAGACCTCTCAAACACGTACCAGACTAGGCAATTTTTAAAGCCTGTATATTAAAGTTTAATTGGTAACTTTGACCTTGACTATCACTTTCAAGAGAAATATCACAGTACTGCTAGGATTTTCAGAGATTTATGATCCTGTGTTCTTGAAAAGATACTAGCGCCACTGCAGTAATGTATGTCTGATATAATTGATCTCTCTCGTACAAGTGTTGTTTTCTTGATTGCACATTGCCCTGAGAGAGAGAAGCTGCTATCTGACGGAAATGCCACCAGTCAACAGGTACATTTAGAAAATACAAAAGATGCCAAGGATTTCAGACCTTGTTTTATAATGTTAACTTGACCAGATTAGTGCAGGAGCCCCCAAGACTGTGTGCTAGAAAGATATAAATAAGTTAGGGGCTGCCATTGCCATTATGACTTAATCTGAAAACAGCCACGTTGCTTATGCAGAAGAATGTGATCAATATGTAGTATCTCATTTATTTTTTAGCTCTGATTTAAAAAATATGTAATAGCAGAATCAATTCTGCAGAAATATGAAACTTTAAGACCAACATTTTCAACCAGAGGACCCCAACTTAATTACCAAAAGAAATAGTAGAATGATTTTCACAAGTCCCAAACTTCCAAAAACAATTATGGACCAGAGTCTGCTAGCAATACTAATGTTGAATGGACTTCAACAGAACCACCTGCAGGATAAGGTACTCAGAGAATCTGAGCCTTAATAACTTAGGCCCTGATTGAGGAAAGCACTTAAGCATGTGCTTAAGTCCTACTGACTTCAATGGCATCTAAACACAGTTTCAGCCATCTTCCTGAATAAAGGATCTCAGCAATTACTGACTTCAATGGGAGCTGAAAATGCTCCAGTTATTTATAGCTAGGTACCAACAGAGGGACTTGAGAGATTAACAGTAGGCAGCAAAGTTTAAAAATTAGGACCTAAATGAGAACTCACACACTTCGGTTTCTTTGAGTAAGAAAGCATAGAGACTGACCTAAGTGCATAGTGAAGCAGGTTTTGGCTAGAGGCAACAAAGCAACTGTGTCTTTTAAAACATCTTATAATCAGGCATGAGTAAGAAGGGTGTGGATTGTTTCAAGTACTTACAACATTTAGAACCTGTGCAGCTGAACACGGGCAGTGATAGCAACCTAACCACCACATTTACTCTTCAGCAAACTCTTTACCAGGTGTGAGGCTGCTAGTCCATTTAGCGTTCTACTCAAACTATTTTCAGGTACCAACGTTTAGAAACATTTAACAATCTATAATTTAATTTTCTTCAGAATAACTATTACCATATGTGTAACAAACCTCCAAACTGTAAAAAGAAACATACAAAAGGACAAAAGCATAATTACCATAACATTCAGTGTTACACAGAAGAACTACTGAATATTTTATTCAGTCAAATAATTGGTCTCCAGAGGAGATGCTCACCCAGTTAGTACATAGTTTATAATTAGCCCCTTAATTTTCTTAAGAGCTAGTGTCCACGATTCTGTAACAGTATATAATAAACTATAGTGAAAAAATACAGCCTTTACGAAGGGGTATGTAAAATTACAGACTGTTTATTCCTTTTTTGGAGAGCAGCTTAAGTTCAGTCCAGCAAGGCACTGATAACTCCCAAGGCAGGTTGAAAGTACTAAAAACTTTGCAGGATTAGACTAGGGTTTATAAGTAGCTACCTGTTTTTAACAGCAAAGTACACAAGGGTGGAGAAGTTGCTAACTAAAAGCCCAGAGGCTTTTCAGTATGCAAACAAAGCTGAACAAGCACTGCTTATAAAAAAAAGGCATGTTAAAAACAGTCAGTCAGTCATATGACCACACTTTTGAAAACACAGCCAAGCAATTGATTAAGATCTGAAAGACTGTAGGCTCCCAACCGAAAAATATGCAAAGTGTTCTCAATACTGCGTGCAGTATAAGGCTGATCACGAGACAGCATGCTGATGTAGCTTAGAGCGTTCTTTTGCCTTTTTAATTAAAATGGTAATTAATAGAAGGTATAAAACAAACCTGAGTCCAGGTGTCTGGAGCTTCTTCGAATTCCATTGGCTCGTTTCTGCATAAAAAAATACAAGTCAAAGGCATGTATAAACTGCTTTCCATTTTTAAGTACAGTAGAACCTCAGAGTTACAAACATCAGCGTTACAAACTGACCAGTCAACCACACACACCTCATCTGGAACCAGAAATATGCAAATCAGCCAGCAGCGGGGAGGCAAACAACGAGTAGTACCACGAGTAGTCCTGAGGCAACTTTGAGACTAACCAAAATATATAGAATCATTAGCTTTCGTAGGTAAAACCCACTTCATCAGATGAATTGGAATAGTACAGTACTTTGTTAAAGATAAACTACTAAAAAAGAAAGGGAAAGCAGCATTTTTTCTTCTGGATATTCATGTTTCAAAGTTGTATTAAGTAATTGTTCAGTTGTAAACTTTTGAAAGAACAACCATAACATTTTGTTCAGAGTCATGCATGTTTCAGAGTTACAGGCAACTCCCATTCTGAGATATTTGTAACTCTGACAATCTAGTGTACTGTACTATTTGCATTCTGATAGTCTACTAGCTATAACTAATTTTTTAAAAGTTCTCTTCCATCCTGCAATGGGGTTTTAGGCAGAAATATCATGCATTAATGCTTATTGTGCAAGTGACAGAAAAGGTTCATGTGTTAGCCTGTCACATCTTGACATCTGGGTTCAAAGTCCACTGAGATTACATGTGAAAATGACTATAATAACTCAACCTATTTTACAGTGGAAAAATACACCACATGGTTTGGCACTGTCTGCCTAAGGGAAGGTCCAGGAGTAGAACAGCAGCAAGAATGCATGCTAATGAAGTTGCAATTCCAATAGGGTGGGAGCTTTACACTGTTCTTGCTTTGTACTAAGGCTCCTTATACTTAACAATGTCAGTTCCATTTCTCAAATGAGCATTTAATTTAAAAAAAAAAAAATGAAGTAAAACTTTTTTTTCCTAGTTTTTAAAGTTTGGTTTAGGCAAACTAGAGTTTTCTAAAATCCCAAGTACACTACACAGACATGACGGTTTATTATTTGGCAAGTGATGATTTGTACCAAATGCACAGACCTCAGCATTTACATAGGCCCCTTGGAACTTCTGTGCATAATAAGGTGCATCTCTGTGTTAGTCATCTACTGCTACTTGTTTTAACTAGTAGCTTGCATAAGGGCTCATGCAAATCACAGAATTTTACTCAAGCCAAAAAGAAAACAAAGGGTGAAATCAGGGTTTTTTTTAAATTGAGACTGTATTGTTTATTCACACGGATACAGAGAAGAGAGGAGCCATAAGATTGGAGTGAGGGGAAAGCTGTGAGGGAAGTTATGGTGGTTGGTTGCAAAATGTTTTTATGGCATAACTGAAAAATGTGACAATTTATCTGCATAACAATAAAATCACATAAGCTAAAGGAAAGAAAAGTGTATAAAAAATACTCAAAGTAAATGTTGGAAGTGTGCAAAAATGTACTGAATACTTGATCTTATCACATTATCATCAGTAGATCTTCACATTTTCTGCAACATAAATCCATCTTTTCTTAAAAACCTGATCCTCATTTATATTAAATCCCTTTTACACCACTCTGGCAGCAGGTTTCCTTTTAAAATTAATTTAGCCACTAGATCATAGAATATTACCATCACTAAAGTTGTCAGATGTGTATATAACACTTTTGTTCTGGTGAGTGGTGTAAAATAAAACCAATCATCAGTGGAGTTCTATTAATTCTTCCAATAGGTTTTAAGGGAATTTAAACAGGTTTCTTAAATGCACTCCCAAATAGTAACTAGATAATGGAAACTACCAAAAAACCTGCACCATTCTAAAAGCAGGCTAAGGGACCTTAAAGACATATCAAATTACGTTAGGCCCCTTTATACTGCCAAAAGCATGTAAAGGGACCATGGCATAAATCAGAATTAGACTCCAATTTTACATGCTACATAAAACCATTCTACAGTGTGCCCTTATAGCCAAGAAAGCTAACAACATGCTAGAGTGCAATAGGAAGAGCACTGCCAGCAGATCTAGCGAAGTGATGATTCCCCTTTATTTGGCACTGGTGAGGCCACATCTGGAGTACTGCATCCAGTTCTGGGTCCCCCATTACAGAAAGTATGTGGACACATTGGAGAAAGTCCAGCGGAGGGCAACAAAAATGATTAGGGGGCTGGAGCACATGACTTATGAGGAGAGACTGAGGGATTTCGGCTTGGCTAGTCTACATAAGAGAAGAGTGAAGGGGGGATTTGACAGCAGCCTTCAACTACCTGAAGGGAGAGGGGTTCCAAAGAGGATGAAAAGAAGCTGTTCTCAGTAGTAACAGATGACAGAACGAGGAGCAATGGACTCAAGCTGCACTGGGGGAGGTCTAGGTTGGATATTAGGAAAAACTATTTTACTAAAAGGGTGGTGAACGGGTTACCTAGGGAAGTGGTGGAATCTCCATCCCTAGAGGTTTTTAAGTCCTGGCTTGACAAAGCCCTGGCTGGGATGATTTAAACAGGGCTGGTCTTGCTTTGTGCAGGGGGTTGGACTCGACCTTCTGAGGTCTCTTCCAGCCCTATGATTCCATAAAACAAGGTACAAAAACACCTTATGAGCAGTAGGATTTTTTTTCTTACAAAAATTTCAGGTTGGGGGAAGAGACATGGGAAGAGGAGGAATAAAATATAATTAGGATAAATATGATCTCATCCATTTACATATGTTCATCATTGGTAGTTTTACTCACTTCTGGCAACTTTGTCGATAACATACCATAAGCAATCTGTTTATAGCTTCTTCAATACTGAATGCATGTGTAATGATCAAAAGACTTAAGAAAACAAACCATGCTATAGTTTTGGAATTTAAAAATGTTCATGTTTAACAGATAGGTTAGAAAGAAACATTAGAGATGTAAAACAAACAGCACATGGCAGAAGGTAAGTAAGCAAGCTGCTGGTGAGGAGTCTGTTAAAGGGAGCACATGCAACAGACTTTTTAAAGTGAGTTTACAGCACTGGCAACTGACATCCTTTAACTAACCATAGAATAAGTATAAACACATGCTAACCACTGCTCACTCCCCCCCTCAAAGTGCTGTGAATTTTCTTTAGCCTAACAATGTGTGATCCCTTCAAGAAAAACAGTACAGATTGAACCTCCCTAGTCTGGCACCCTCAACACCAGACTGGTGCCAAACCAGAGAGTTGGCCAGGCCATCAGAGATCAAAATTATCTAGCAGCATTACCTACACTTCCACTGGTTACTGGGCTCTTAGAAGACATTTAGAGCTAAATAAGAGCCAGAACTGGTGGCTGTAAACAATCTTTATGGGACTCTTAGAAACTTGGCCACATCCATGATAAGTGGACATTTGGCTAACTAAAATCATGCCGGACCACGGATGTTTCCAGACCAGAGAGGTTCAACCTGTAGCTTTAAACCTGTTCAAATCCACCCCCTACCTTAAACCTATCAAAATAGGGCAAACTAATGTAAACTAATAAGAGTTGTTTTATGATATGGACATCTCCCCACTAGGGACTGAGCTGGACTGAACTCACTATCTCCTACACACAGGCCATTGAACAGTTATCAAAAGATTCATGTCCATAATCACCCATGACATATCTTAACATTTAACATCCTCCATTAAATTCTCCACAAACCCCGGGGTTAAAAAACCTGTTACCTTACCAGTATAGAGGGCTTATATTTTCAGTCCTAAATTTCCTTTTAAAATTAATTTAGCCACTAGATCATACAACATTAACATCAGTGAACATGTCAGACCTTTATATAATACTTCTGATCTGGTGAGTGGTGTAAAATAAAATCAATTGTCAGTGGAGTTCTATTAATTCTTACAATAGGTTTTAAGGAAATTTAAACAGGTCTCTTAACATATGCATTCCCAAATAGCAATTAGATAGTGGAAAGTACCTAAAAATGTGTACTGTCCTAGGAGCAGGCTGAGAATAGATGGTCTTAACTATGAAACAACATTTATTAGCAGCCAGCATTAATATTTTTCATTTGTTTTCATTGCCAACCTGAGTCATGACAGGACAGCATGTAAGAAGAGACAATCATAAACCCGAGTAGATAACATTATCATCATTACATTTATATGGTGCTCATAACTGTAATACAGAATGAATTTATAGCCACTGAGCTAAATGGTTCTAGACATGCAACAAAGTGTCCTAGGTTTAAAACATAGTCTGTATTTTGTCAAAGTTAATGGGAAGTTGGACTTCTACTTTCTATACCAAATGGAAAGACAACAGCAAGATACCTCACTGTGACTTCCATTATTCTTTGCTGGGCATTAGTAGTTCATTTTACTGTCCAGTTAATATTAAACAAATGTTATGGTTGCCTAGTGACACTAAGAAAGAAAATGGTTATATAAAAAGTCAGTATTCCACTGCAAATTTTGCAGTTTACAGTTGGCTGAAGAACTGCACACTTATCAGTCCATAGTAATATATTATTATTGTAGAATTTAATGAAATTTACCTGAAGATAGTTTTATCTCTGCTGCCAAATTTGGTCTAAAAGCACTGGAGAACTGTGATCAGTGATATTATGAGTTAAATTAACAACATTGTTTATTTTCCCCCTACAATTTAAGAAAACCTACATTCTTCCCAGTATCCTAAACTCTGAAAAACCTCAATGAAAATAAGGTTAATCCCCTACAATTTAATATAACTGATTGTTACTGTAAGCACATGGAGTCACTTCTACTGCTTGAGTTTGCATAATTCTAAATAAATGTTAGCTGCAGAAAAAAAATATCTATTGCACTGACAATCATATGCAGTAAATGATCAATTTGTAAGTCATTCACAAAATAAAAATTGAATTCTTACCTCATGTTTCAGGATCCCATGTTCTGAAACAAAAGTAAAAATTGGCATTATTAGTGCCTTTCAATTTGTTCTTTTATACAGTAATCTCTGTCTGTGCTGCACTGTATGAGAAAACTCTCCTGCTTTGTTTTGCTAACTGATACCTGTAATGTGGTCCGACAGTTCCTGGAGCTCAGCTAGTTATTGTTTTGCAAACTGCGTTCTTGAAGCTGATTGGCTCCTGTCAGGTAACACTGAGCCAGTGCTATAAATGGCTTGTTTCTGAGTTATGCTGAACTTTCCAACATTTGTACACCAAACAACCAAATCATTTAAATCTTCAGAAATGGCTATATTGAGTTTCAAAAACACAGTGCAACCACATGTACTTTGCAAAATTCTAAAGTTAAGATTACTATTGCAAGTGGAATTTAAACCTCTTCTAGTCCCTTTGCAACTACATAATATTCTATATTGCTATCTAATCAGTTCAAAGGTTTGCCTACTGGTTGTGATGGGAACCTTAGTTTTGAAATTTCTTAAGATTCGTGTATTTAAATTCTTTAGAAGCTCTGCACTAAGATACCTTAGGAGGTTTGTCGCAATGAAGTTTCCTTAGTTTCATTGAAAAAAAGACAAGCAGAATGAAAAAAAAAAAAAAGATTAAGAAAGGTACTCTTTTGGATTATCAGAATGACTGCATCACTTTGTTAAAGTTGTGTGCACATAGAGCACCACACATTTCTATGATCCCTGCAAGGGGGGAAGAGTGTTATGGAGTGTGAGATGATCCGATCAGCATTCTTTTGAATAAATCCATCGTTTTCATTTACTGCCTTATCACCCAGCGGAGTTTACTTCTGTGTGGCATTCTCCAAGTCCACTCATGATGTCTGCTAAGGAAAATTAAGTGCTGCACATGTGCAGTGTGGAGTTCAACCACAGACAATTCCCAGATTTTTCAAGCGTGGCTGTGATAGTCAGGGTCCAGATACTTCTGGAGAACAGGGGGTTTGGTCCCCAAAGAATAAGCAATTAAATCAGCTGATTGTATACAGTATTATTGTACTACAAGTGTGCTGAGTAAGATGTTACAAAAAATAGTGATTGTTGATCACAGCTATTGCATGATGTATGTTTGGGTTGTGTGTAAAGAAGTATACATATGTGCATGCAGTATGTTCTTAAAATGTATTTTAGAACCAATGCACAAATCAAGCCTGTCCTAGACAGACAAATGTATATTTATCCAACTGGTTTGATTACAGGTGTCCTAGACAGACAAATGTATATTTATCCAACTGGTTTGATTACAGGCAAAGGATTATGAAAATACATTTACATATAGCAGAGCTGGGCAAAATACGGCCCCAGGACCAGATCCGGCCCACCAAGCCACTGGATCTGGCCCACGGACCACCCTGCCGGGACCCTCAGGCACATAACTGCACGGTTTAAAGCTCAGTCCCTGTGGCTCTCTGCTCTGCAGAGAGGGGGAAGCTTCATATGATCTCCCCGCCTCCAGCCCAATCCTTAGCTCTTCATGGCCAGAAACAACCAGCCAGTAGGAACTGAGAGATTGGCCTGGAGGATGGGAGCAGGGCAAGTCTCTTCTCCCTCCTGGAGCTCAGAACCATGTGGAGGGAGCAACCTGCAGTTTTAAGTGATTTGGGGCTGCAGCAATCAAGGAGCCCAGCCTGCCTTGGGGTGCTGTAGGGCTGCTGGCTTAGGTAAGCACCTCCCAGGCAGAGCCTGCCTCTGGCACCCCAGTCCCTCCTGCAGTCAACTCCCTTCCCCAGGTCACCATCCAAACCCTCTGCCCCCTCCTGGTCACAACTCCTTCCCAGACCCTGTACCCCCTTATATACCCTTCCCCCAGGCCAGAATCCTCTCCAACAATCAAACACCCTCCCAGACCCTGCAACCCATTCTGCTGCCCCAAGTCACCATCCACACCTTCGGTAGTCTGCACCCCATTTTCCCCTTCTCCCAGGTCACAGCTCCCTCCCAGACTTTGCAGCCCCTCCTAATGCCCCTCTCCCAGGCCAGAATCCTCTCCTACACCCATAACACCCCCCCTTCCCGATCCTACCACCCAATCCCCTGACCCGGGTCAGAACCCCCTCCTTGCCTAAACTTCCTCTCAGACCTCACACCATCTCCTGCACCCCAGTCTCTTACCCTGTGCACCCTTCCACGCCCAATCTCCATCCTAGACCCCACACCGCCTCCACAGAGAAGTGCAGCCTTTGAGTGGTCCCCTGTCAATCTTGGAGTGGTCCCCTGTCAAAAATTATTGCCCACCCCTGACATATAGGGTAAACAAAGCAAACTAACTAGCAACAGAAAGGGACTAGAGTCAACGTCCCCATGAAGTCTTCCTGACTTTTGAGGCAAAGATAATGGACTTTGAAGAAACAGAAGGGAAGCAAAAAGACATTCTACTGTAATTGTCCAACAAAGGGAACCGCACCCTCTGATTCTGTGAATGGTGGATCCTCCTGCCTGAGGGGTTGGAGTTGCTGATAGCTTCTTGGAAGTAAGAAAGCTGCTTAGGCAAAAATTGTAGCTTGCTAAAATTAACTTTTAGTCTCTAGACAACATATTATTTATGTTTTGTTTGTAACCAGACTGTCAATTCTTCTCTTGCTCAGTATCACTTAATTCGACGTTCTTTATTAATAATGTTATGCTTAATTTTACTATAAACCAACCCAGTGCTTATATTATATTGAAATAAAGAGAGTGAATCCTCAGTTATACCAACAGACTTGTGTTCACACTCTTTTTGCAGAGAATGAACTCAATTTCAGTGAGTGCCACAGTGAGATGAGAGGGACTGGACACTACCAACAGACATCTCTGAGGAACTGGGTTTTACTTATTGTTACCTGAAAAGCAAAGTTAAGGCTGTCAGAGCTGGAAGAATTTGATGGCAAAGCTGACAGTAGTGGTGTGGCAGGGAGTTGAAACACATAGTTTAAGCTCTGGCAAAGCTTATTATGCCTAGTGAGGCAGAGATAATACACTGGCTTATAGTTCTGAGTGTCCTGAGGAGAGCATCCCAGTGGCAAAACGCACATTTCTTGTCAAGGACTATATACTGAATGAGCTAAATAGGAATCTCTAAATCCAAACACTGTGATTTGCTTAAGATAAACAATACAACCCAAAAGGCACTTACTTATATAGACCAAATCTCTTCATTACTAACGTTTTATTTAAAGATGAACAGACTACTTGACAATAAGAAAATGGACCAAGAAATCTCGGTAGGAGACCAGAAGGACAGAATGCTAGCAAGTCAGAGCAGTACAATTTTCCCCTCACAGATTGAATACCAGTGAAAATCACACTGAGGGAATTTTTTTTAAAAGAATGTAAAAATTTTTTCAGCCTTCCTAAAAATATTCATTCACCGTTGAGTCCTAAAAAGAAGGAGACAGTGGGACGTAAAGGAATAGTTTTGAGGAGATTATTAAGGCCGGGATTTTCAAAGAAGCCCAAGAGAGTTAAGTGTTCAAATGCCACTGAAATTCGATAAGATTTAGGTACTTAACTCTCTTGGACTGCTTTGAAAATGCCAACCTAAGCATGAAGGCAAGAATGAAATTATCTTTACTCCTGTACAGTATCAGCTACCTTGGCATTATAAATGACTGCAAAACTGAACTGAGTCATCTTCAGGTGAGTACTATGAAAAAAGAATCATTATAAATTTCCTTCCCAATCATCAAATATTGGGTGCCTTTCTGTCCCAGTGTGGGAAAGTTTATCAGAGGAGACTTGCGCTTTATGGATGACACATGTAAGTCCTATGAACTGTTTTGCTCGTGTGAAAAATGTCATATTAGCTGCTATGGCTTATTGCTGCATTTTTATGTACATCATAAACACTAATCTTGAAGTGAGTTTCAAAGTTCACGAAGATAAAGTGAATACAGTATTCCAATGTTGTGATTTGATGTAGAAAAAGAAGCTGAATGATTAACTTCTAATATTTGGGTTTCAGAGAATTGGTCCAGAGTGAAAGAAGCCCTGCTCCTCTCTCCTTCACATTTAACTCGCCTGGCTAGTGAGTTAATGTGAGCAACAGACTAGTGACTATAAACAACAACAAGACGGGTGTGTGTGTAAACAGCAACACAACGTGTGTGTGTGTGTGTGTGTGTGTGTGTGTGTGTGTGTGTGTGTGTGTGAGTGAGAGAGAGAGAGAGAGAGAGAGAGAGAGAGAGAGAGAGAAGAGAGAGAGTATACAATATGCATATTCCAGAATAATGTGATATTATCAATAAATGTAGCATTTTGCCTTATGCCCTTGAAAAAGATCCTGTGTAATTCTGTCAAGTATAACTGTGTGAAGGACATCTCACACGCACAAACTCACAGAGGTTATCATTAAATATCACCATTTGCCAACAGTATCACAGTTATTTTTTATTCAAAGTATAAGGACTATACTCATATCAATGTGTGGTTGCCATAGGCAAAAATGATTTTTTTCTACAAGTTTAAATGATAGAATGAAAGACATCAAAAGAAAGCTGCATCTATTTTGCAGAGCATACCACTTAAACTCTCAAAGGTATTGTATACAATATACATTGTAAACCACATTTCCTAAAGACATTAAGAGATGCAACAGGTAATCAGCATCCTTGAAAAATTAATCCAGTTTTATGCAAATGCCAAAAGTATATATTTGAAGAGGCTAACTTCAGCTTCCTAGATCTGAAAACCTTTAGCTTTAGGTTTAAAATTAAAATTAAAATTCTGACCTATTACTAGACAGTCTTGATGAACGCAGCAATATTTCAATGTAGGTAACATAATGTGGGGCCTAATATCAGACTGGAATGCAGTTTCTATTCTATCTTAATATTTGTCTAATAATTAGAAGTAACATTTTTCACTTATTCTTCAACAGTTGACTTATATTTTCCAATTCTTAAACTGGCATCAAAGCAAGAGGAGCTAGTTCCTACAATGCTGCTCTATAAAACAGGGTCACTGTGTCCACCAGCTGAATTTTTACAGTCAGATTTAAATATGGACTCCTTGCAAATATAGAGTGTAGCTAGCTATTGAGGGCATGTCCACCCAGCCAAAAAAAAAAAAAAAGCCCCATGGCAGCAAGTCTCAAAGCCTGTGTCAACTGACTTGGGCTCATGGAACTTGTACTACGAGGCTAAAAATAGCAGTGTAGACATTCCTGCTCAGGCTGAGAACCCCTCAGACTTTCCCTCCTGCTGGGCTTCAGAGCCCAGGCTCAAGCCCATGCAGAAAAAGCTACATGGCTATTTTTAGCCCCGTTATGTGAGCTCAAGCCAGTTGACACGGGCTCTGAAACTTGCTGCCAAGGAGTGTCGATTTTTTGGTTGTCGTGGTTTTTCCCGTGTAGGCATGCCCAGCCTGTGTGATCTCAGTTCTGACAGTAAACTGCTTTTAATGGATCATGTCAGCACCATTTTTAGGTTTTGTGGGAGAAGATGGGGATTAATTTACAAATATAAATGTGGGTAGGGAACTGGTTAAAAAGGAGTCTACAACAGGTTATACTGAAATGTGAAGTGTCAGGCTGGAAGCTTCAGTGGGTAGCCGAGTTAGTCTGTACAGAAAAAAACAATATAATAATAAATAGCACTTCAGGAGGCACTTACTAGTAGAATGTCTCAGGGACTGGTCTCAGGACCAATCGTATTTCATATGTTCATTTATGGCCCTAGCACAAAAAGGGATTCTACACTAATAAAATTTGCAGATGATACAAAGCTGGAAAGGTATTGCCAATATGGAAGTGGACTGGAATTTCATACAAGATGCTGAAAACTGGACCAATAGAAATGGGATGACATTTAATAGTGCAAATAAGTTTTCCTATGCGGACATATCAATTGGCAGTGACAGAGGAGGAGAAAAGCCAGGATGTACTGCTTAATCACAGGATGACTATGAGCAGCCAATGTGATGTGGCCATGAAAAAGGGTAATGCAATTCTTAGGATGCATCAAACAAGGCATTTCCAATAGAGATAGGGAAGTATTTTAACAATATACAAGGGAGCCCTCATCTAGAATATTATGTGAAATTCTGTTCTCCCATGTTTAAAGATTAAAGACGAATTCAGATTGGAACAAGAGAAGGACTACTATGAGATTAGAGAAATGGAGAACCTATTCTAGGAGAGGAAACCTAAGGAACTTGGCTTTGTTTAACTTCAGCAAAGGAAAACTGAAAAGATAAAATTGTTCTCTATAATGCATTAGCAGTATAAACACCAAGGAGCGCGAGGAGTTATTTAAGTTAAGAGCGTTGGCAAAAAAACACATGGCCACCAGCAAGTTTAGGCTTCAAATTAGGTGAAAGTTTTCAACCATCAGTGGAGTGAAGTTCTGGAACAGCCTCCCAAATGAAGTAGTGGGGGCCAAAAACATAACTGTTTTTCAAAGACTGGGCTTGATAAGTTTATGGAGGGAATGGTAGGATGAGATTGCCTATAATGGTGTGAGGAATGGAGTGGTTGCCCAGCACAGGACTTTGCCCCAAAGTACCCTGATTCCACAGTGACTGTTATTCAAGATCGGTAAGGATGATTACTTCAACAAAGGCTGAACAATATTGTTTAGGTTAAACAAGAAACAGCAACTCTCCAATGAGCATTATGGGACTTGAACATTTGTTGGTAATGCTGCTTATATGGTCGCTTTTGGAGGACAGCCAGCAAATCTGCAGTTACTGATCAAGCCAGGCAAAGGTAAATAGGGAAAGCTATTGGTTTTAGATTACATCAAAAACACATCTTGATTATGAATAAAGCTGTTGGTTTTATAGCACATCAAAACCACATCTTAATTATGAATAATCCCATGTGAGTTAAATATTATGTGCGGCAACATATGAAAATCTACATAAGTAGCACACTTACTTTTTCTACAAATATGTTATAAGATTAGCTTCTTTCATTTAATGACAGTTCATACACTTCTGTAACAACTTTAACAAGTAATCACATACTATCCATGCACATGAAAGACATATATTCATTCAATCTAAGTCCATTTGGTTCTTTTACAGGCAGAACTATCTGAAATACAAGAACTTAAATAAAAGAGGCTAGCTCGTTTTGTGGTTTTCGTTTGGTCTGATGGAGAGCAAATGACAATAGAGTTTTATCTAATAATATACATTAAAACTGTGTTTTATCAGAGCTCATGTGGAAGAGGACTTCTCCTGACACTGTTTATTTACTAAATGATGGACTGTTGGAAGCAGATGGTTTCATGACAGTGTGAAATGGTCCAGGTACTTGAATAGCAAATTTCAGGTCTGCAGATCTGCCTAGGTACAGCACACAGTAAAAATGCCAGTTAAGATTTTTCCTATTTATCTGTGTCTGAATATGAGGATTCAAACATTAATTCTCTGGAGAACCTGGAGACAGCTATAAACAAGAGGTTATCAAGGATTTTACTTTATTAAATATTTCTTAATACTTTTGCCTATGTTCAGGGCTTATCTTGTTGGAAGATTAGATTGCCTAAGCAACCAGTTAACAATTGTTTGAGACACTCAATCCTATTTCAACGGGAAGGATACAGCAAAAAGGTAGTCTGGTTGCAGTATGATAATGTAATAAAGTAGACTGGTATTTCCCCTGATTTAGATTATTAAAAAAGGAATCAAGCACAGTTATTGGCATTCCAGGGTAGTTCTGAGGAGAAGACTGGGATCAAGAAACTGTAAGGCCCACATAACTGACTCCTGTAACATGTGCACAATGAAAGGAGGGCATGAGTTGGCCCAGCTTCTTCCCATCTCGTCAAAATGCACAGGGGAGAACTCTCCCTGGCTCCAAGGGAGAGTTTAACTTTAGATGCTGGTGAAAAGGACAGTAAATGAAGAGAGGAAGTGAGGGAGGGAAGAAATACCAGTCTAGGGAGTGTTCGGGCCAATGAGCACAGGCAGTATGGATAATATCTTTCACGTAGCCAGCCGAAGTTTTTTATTTGGACTAAGTTGGGCAGATCTTCATAAAAGCTACTGGACTGGGAACCAGTGTGCTCCTGTAATGAAAATATATACATATGTGCTAAAGTCTATGCTTTACAACTACAGTATACAACCCAATTGAAGGAGTCGTTCAGAATATGAACAGAAACGGTAGGCAGAGAGGAGGAATTGATCAGAGAGTTAAGAGTAGAAAAGAGCCAGTGGGGATTAGCAGTGAATGACAGAAGAAATGAAGGATTGCTTAGGCATGAACAAAGTAGCACTGCAGAAAGAAAGGATAAGCTGATAGTGGAGAAAGAGAGCACAGCCACAGGACTTCTACAAGAAACATCAGAGGAGCAGGCACAGGAATAACAATAAGAAAAGCCAGGGCAGAATTTGGACATTTTATACCATTCAGCAATTCAAATGATTACCAGAGCACCTTTATTACTGCAACGTCTATAATATATTGAACTAGCCTTCTTTGAAACAAGACATCTAAAAAACTGGCATATGTCTGTGTCTAAATAATTGAAAAAGCAATTTATTTTTAGATTTTAGTCATATCTCCCTCATCATTGTATCATCTAAATCTGACACTTATTAAATTTGTCATTCTTAAGGTTTTAAGGTTTTATCTGTCTCTAGAAGTCTGTCTTTTGACTTTTCAGTAACAGACTTGGAATGCACTACAAAAGGACTTAAACCACACAGGGAAAGTTTTAGATGTCATTTCAGACAGCTCAGAGAACACATCTGCTCAGAGGTCTAAAAAGAAAACAAACTGTTAAACTGTGTTAAAAAAGGAGAGAGAGAATAGTGCAATATTAGAATGCCAGTACAAAAATAAATGACACACATTCACTTAGCCTATTGTTTTGAATTCTTGCCACTCCATCCCAAAAGAATATAGCAGAAATAAAAGAGTATAAAGAAAATCACAGCCTACTCCATAGTGAACAGTTTTAAAATATTTTTTCTGATCAGCTGGAGGGTGCTTTTGTTTTAACAGGTTTATACAGTAACTACAGAAACATGGGAGCCTACATATAAGCAAGGAACCGACAAATGGTGAGACAAAAAAGTGCACATGGAAAAAGTTAAACAAACAATGAAAGTAATATGCAATAACATAATCCAATCACACCAAAGTGTGTTGAACAACCATTGATTCATGACTGAGTCATATGGTACTTGCATTTTTCCAAAATATCAGGGAAAACATTTAAATAAAATTTTAAAATCCTGTTTCTTTGAATGTTATAAAATGAAAATGTATTCAGTTCATTAATTCATGAAGTAGTATGTGTATGATTCAGTTGCTGGAGGCAAAATAACAGCATTACGTTAGTGTATTTCCAGGAGAATACTAAGAATTTATGACTAGTATTGTTGATTTGGATTGCCCCATGTGTATATAGAATACTTTCCAGACAAACTGAAGGATGATATTCCTCCCCTCGAGGTGCTTGTAATCCAATTAAGATAAAAATACGAACAAAATGATGATAACAGGTAACGGTGGGAGTGAAAAGCAGAAACAGAGGAAGCTGCGAGTATACATCACTTGTGGCAATCAGATAATATACGTTTTGTTTCAGTCCTTTATTAGTTACATTTGATTGTTCTAAAATATTTTAAAACGATATAATTTTAAAATCTAACTCTGGCATCCTATCCTTAAAAAGCTTTGTGGAAAAAGTGTGTTGCTGAGATTTGAATGGATAAACCTGTGGATAATTTGATACACAAGAAGCAAAAGACTGTTCTTAGGACAGCATGTAAGAAGACATAGGATTCAAGAAAGCCCTAATGAACATGCTAATTCCCATGTAAGCATTTACATAAATGCTCTCCTGATTAGGGATGCTTTTCTGAATGGAGTCTATAGTTGAAGAAGAAAACTAAAGGAGAGAGAGGAAAGTTGGAAGACATGAGAGCAGAGATATAGTAGAAAGAAGGCTTGTGAAGAGTCTTTAAAGCGCAGGCCAATGAATGCTTGTGAACAAAGAAATGACATGATCCAAGCAGTAGGAGAGTATTTTTGTGAACACATTTCGCATAGATTGTAAGTAGTGAAGTCAGAAAGCAGAAGAGACTGTTGTAGCGTAAATAAGAGATGAACAAGCAACAGAAAAGGTTTTAAGCAGTAAGACTGGAGAGCAAACAACAAATTTAGAGAGGTAAGAAAGAGTGGGTCAGAAAAGTTTTATGAAAAAAAGTTTCCCAACAAATTATAGGGAAATTTGTATTAGCTAAAGTTTTCACAAGTCCCGCCCCCCACAATGAGCTCTATAGATGCTTTGGAAAATTGTCAACATTACGGGCTTGAGGTTTTTTTCAGAAGTGACAGTATGCACTGAGAAACTGGATGGAGGGACGAGTCAAATATGACATTCAAGTTACAAGCTTGGTTGACCACTGATTCAATATTCGGCCAAAGTATATTCACCAAAAAAATCCTAGTACTCCTGTCGAATATTTTAAATATTTGATAGACATGACTGGCTTGTTAAATATGCAATTAGAGATTTCACTTAATCTAATACAAGTCACTAGAAATGCCATGCCACAGAAGAGGTGTAAGAGGTAGGCAAGCAGTGGCATGGACCCCACCCCATTAGCAGTGGCACAGAACTTCTTTAGGGGCAATGCCAGGAGAGTTCTGCCAGCTGCAGAGGGTGAGAGCAAGTTCGGCTGTTCCTGAGCCAAGGTGGAGGTGACAGGCCCACCACCCCCAAGGAGAACCGACTCCTCTGACCACGGGGAACTTCTCCAACTGTGGGGGAAGAGGCGCATAAAAGTACCCCTCCAAAAAGTGATCACATTTTTATTCCTATGTACACCCCTGCAATGCAAAAGTAAGTCTGTAAGGGTATGTCCACACAGCAAAATTATTTTGAAATAACAGCCCTTATTTCGAAATAACTTTCCTAGCGTCTACACAGCCAAACCACTATTTCGAAATAAATTTAAAATAGCAGAGCGCTTATTTCGAATTTGGTAAACCTCATTCTATGAGGAATAATGCCAAATTCGAAATAGCTATTTTGAAATAAGTGCTGTGTAGATACTTACATCGAAATAGGGGGCCTCCAGCCTTCTCAGGGTGCCCTGGTGGCCACTCCAGCCTCAACCAAGAACACTTCTCTCCCTCCCACCCTTCCTGGAGCCCTTAAAGGGGTAGACTCTGGCCACAGTGACTGTGCCAGCTCCAAGCCTGCCAGCCCAGAGACAGCAGTCACTGCCCCGACCCAGTGGCCCCAAAACATGAACCAGCAAGCCACTGGCAGCCAGCCCTCCACCGCTCCCCAGGAGCAGTCTGCCAGCTCCCAGGAGCCTGCTGCCAGGGACCGGAGAAGGCGGGCACCTTCCTGGTCCAGGGTGGAGATCATGGACCTTATTCAGGTTGGGGGGGGGATGCCCCCAACATCCATGATCTCCACACTAGATGGAGGAATGCAGCCGTCTATGGCAGGATAGTTGCCAACTTGGCCACCAAAGGCCACATGCAAACCCAGGTGCAGGTATGCATGATAATCAAGTTGGTCCGGCGAGACCCCCAACCCTGAGCCCTGAGCTTCCCCTTCCCCTTCTTCCACTTGCTTCCCCCTTCCAGCTCCCTCCTCCCAGGTTTCCCCCTTCCCTCTCCCACTGTCTCTTCTCCTCTCTCCCACCTCCTTTCCCCAGTCTCATCAGAGTTTCATTCCCTCCTCCCCAGTTTTTTTAAATAAAGAGAGTTTGTGTTCATGAAAATACGTGTATTTTATTTGACATCAGGAAGGGGGGTTAGGAAGGGGTAAGTGGAAGGATGTGAGGGAGGAATGAGGCACGAGCCCCCCAGTGGGGCAGACCAGAGAGGCTCTTAGTGCTCCTCAGGGTGGAAGCTCTCCCGCAGGGCCTCCTGGATACTAACAGCCCCCCGATGGACCTCCCGGATGGCAGCCTGAAGAAAGTGCAGCCAGGCTCACAGCTACACGTCCAAGAGAAGCACCAGAGTGCCCAGGGGCAGCTCTGGCTCCATGTTGTACAGTGCTGTGGTGTCCCGAGTGAGGGCAATCAGAGCACGCAGAGACAAAATGCTTTGCTGTCCCTCATCGAGGTAGGCAAGCAAGCAGGGAAACCTGAGAACTGGCTGTCCGGGGGTGTCCTTTAAGCACAGACCTCAGATAGCCTCAGGCAGCAGCCCCACACGGTAAGTCCTGACCTGGCGCCCTGCTGGAACTGGTTCCGGCCAGCCTTAAATGCGATTCAGAGTCCACTCAGTGTGGACGTGCTATTTCGAAATAGCAAAATGCTATTTCGAAATGCATTTTGTGTGTAGACGCATTATTTCGAAATAAGATTTCAAAATAACACTGTAGTGTAGACATACCCTAAGAGGGCAACAGTGTTAACTACAGATGAATATACTACCATATCATGTTTCTCTAAAAGTAAAAGCTGAATGATGTGATGATTATTGTTTTGACTCTGATTTTTACATGGCATGAAGCTCTAAGCCTGTATACTTCCTATAGAAATAAACAGTTGAAATATTCTGTCAAGTTTTAGTTATCAGACCATCCAGAAGATGTCAGACAGAGAAGCAGAGATGCTATACAGTAATTACTCACTTAACACGTGCCCGCTTAAAACATTTTTGCGATAGCACGATTTTTTGGGGGGAATGTTTTTTGAACAACACGACTGTCCCCGAAATAACATGGTTTCCCCAGCCGGCCGGTCGCCAGCGGCTGTGCGGGGCTTCCCCCGCCTCCCTGCAAAGCGGCGGAGGGTTTGTTGCGCCATTCCCCGGCAACCCGCTCTCACCAGATGCCTTGCTCCCTCTCCTCTGCCCCCACTTGCAGACCAGTGGCTGGGTTTCCCCAGCTGGCCGGTCACCGGCGGCTGCGTGGGGCTTCCCCCACCTCCCTTCAAAGCGGAGGAGGGTTCACTGCTCGCCGTGCCGACCCTCTTTCACCGGACGCCTTGCTCCCTCTCCTTGCAGACTGGAGGCTGGGTTTCCCCATTCCCCAACGCTTGAAACGCAACCCCCACCTTTTCCATTATTTTCAATGGGAAAATTGACCCCGCATAACACGTTTTCACTTAACACGATCATTTTCTGAAACGTATCTACCGTGTTAAATGAAGAATTACTGTATTAAACAGAAAGGCAAGAGGGCAGAGGAAAGGAGAGCTTGGGAGTTGCAGAAGAGAGGCAGTAACTTAAGTCACAAGGATGGATGAGGTACTGGGGACAAGATGAAAGAGGAAGATAAAGCTCTGCAGGATCTGAAGACAGAAAGGAACAAGGGAGTGCCTCAGGCTACGTCTAGACTGCAGGCTTCTTTCGGAAGAAGCTTTTCCGGAAGACATCTTCCGAAAAAACTTCTGGAAGAGAGCATCCACACTGCCAAAACACATAGAAAAAGCGATCTGCTTTTTTCGAAAGATACCGTCCACACTGAATGGACGCTCTCTCACATTTAAGCTCTGATTGCTATGGACAGAATGGCCACTAGGGCACCTGTGCTTCTGAAAGAGCTCTTTCAGAAAAAGGCTTCTTCCTCGTAGAAAGAGGTTTACCAATGTTGGAAAAACCCTCTGTTCTTTCAATTTTTTTTCCAAGAACACGATTGCAGTGTGGACGTAAGTTAATTTTTTTCGGGGAAAAAAAAGTCTGTAGCCTCAGACACACTGAAAGAATGATTAGAAAGGTAAAGAGAATCAGAAAAATCTAGAGTGACATAGGTAGGAGAGAAAATCAATGGGGAAGGAGTCACTAGCTGGTATGAGAAAATAAATGAGGTTCTTAAATGTGGACAATAGTAAACCATCAATTGGATTGAGTGGAGGGTATGGGAACCAGGGAGATCAAAGAGAGAATTAACAGGGAGAGGAAGATGAGACAGCACAAACAAACAGCTCCAGGAGCAAAGACCAAAAGAGGAAAATTGAAATAGATATATTGGCGGGCGGGGTGTGTCAAAAGATTTTTTTATGACAGCTGTTACAATCTGTTCATTACTAAAACCCAAACAATCTGTTGCTGTATTAGAACATAGGCTAAAGACAGGTTTGTCCTACTGCGATTCTAATTTCCTTCCTCTCTTACATTTCAATACAGCAAAAGTAAAAGTGACTATGAATTTTAAATGCAATTCTAATTGTGCTTATAAATGGTTGTTTCAAAACTATGTATGTTACAATAAACACAAATTAGAGTTAAATTAAACCTTAATTATATCAAGCAATGTCCCAATTAAAAACAGTATTGCAACAATAAAAATAACTTACCACCTGAATTAGCTCTGCCACAATTGTCTAATCTCCCTAAACATTCTTTGTGCACTCCAGCTCCACACTTAGAACATAAATAGCCTTGATAAAATGTTCCCCTGTAAAGTAAAATGAGATAGTGACACATTAAATAATAAAAATCCGCATATACAAAATCATTAGCATAAAAAAAATTTAGAACGCTGTAGATAGGATTAGAAGTCATTTGTTGTTCTGCACAATGATTATACCTTAAAGTTTCAGGAAGGGTGGCAACAGATGATGTGTCATATGCAACTCTGGTCTCCTTTTCATAACTTCAAGCCATTTAGAGTCAGATAGTTCTCCTGGATTACCAGTGGAATAACTACTTCTTTGCAATTGGGCACAACAAGGGGTTTGGTCTGGTACAACAATGTCCCTATGCTATCATGGATCTACACTCTATTTGATTTCAATAGGAATGTATAAGGAATACGCATAAGACGACAGGATTCGTTTTGGAGAAATTCTTTTAGGATAGAAGAGTTTATAATAACCTATCTTATTGACTATATACTGCTTCCATTAAAAAGAAAATTATAAGGATTTACAATTAATTTTAAGAGCCCCTGAACATACCTCACAGAGCCATGCACTCTCCTCCGCAGGAATGGTATGCCTACATTGCAAGTAGGCACTCACAGCTGGTCTGTTCCAGCTGATGCAGGTGCAGAGGGCTCACGCTAAGGGGTGTTTAATTGCTCTAGAAGCCTTCCTCCTCAGGCCATACAACTTGCAATATAAAGTTGCCACCTTTCTAATTGCTGATAGCCAGTCAGTCGCCAGAGGCCTCTCCCATTGCCCCGCCTCTTCCTCATGGCCTAGCTCAGATCACCCATCCCTCTTTCTACTCCTGTTGCTTGCTGGCAGGTTGGATTTGATTTAAATTGCTAGTCAGAAAGACTCAATTTAATCATGGTTTTCTGCATAAAAGTGCATCCCGGTGAGAAAATCATATGGTAGATCTCAAATCAATGAGGACTACACTCAGAAAGACCTCATAACTTCTGGAATAGGCTGCTCAAACAGTTTCACTTCTGTTTCTATTGCCTGCTCTTCCCTTTTCACATTTATCTCCAGACTTCTCCTTGTCCAGATCTATTCCACCCCCAACAATCCTCTATTCACTGAACTTTTTTAAACTTTGCACTTTTAGGGAGGTAAGGGATTGAGTCTGTATTCACAAATTTGCAGAGGGACAATAGGGTTGAGGTCTGTTATTTCTCACTTCTATGTATTTATTTATTTATTTTAAAAACATTTTTGCTGTTAACAAGCATATTATCTCTGGAGACACAAATCCACTGTTTCAGAAGTGCACAACTAAGCATCTCTGATAGTATCTTCTAGACGGAGAACTAAATCCCATTGGGTAGATAGAAAGATTTAACCTAAATAATCTATATGGAAATCTTTGGATCCCCTATAAGATTGGGTCCCTAATCCATGAACAATTGGAACTCATTTACAAAACTTTTCTTAAACTTTACATGATTGCGTCATACTATAGAATTAGAATTTATAATCCCTATTCCATGATGAGATATCTTTGAGCTATAATGTATCTTAATTAAAACAATCTTTATCTTTAGGTTTTTTTCCTCTAAAAGCATTTTATCAAAAAATCCAATTTAAATTTTAAAAACCTGATTTAAATAAAAATTGATTTTCTTTTTATCGTGGATTTTTTCCACCCTGCTTTCTGGATAATCTCCAGCTCCCTTTACTGCCCTTCCCCATTCTATAGTTGGCTTCCTCTGCTCTGGGGCTAGAATGAGAGCTGTTGTCACCTGACCAGGTGCCTATATGCAGGTAGGAGGCAGCCCAGGCTAAAAAGAGTGCATCTCCTGCCACTCTGCAGTAATTGGACTTCTGGTGTCTGGTCAGTAGACATAACCAGACAGTTCCAGGTCCCCTTTTCTAGAGGACTTTTTTTAAAAAAAAAAACAAGAAACAACCCTGGCACCTTGCGACTCCAAATGGCATCCACACAGAGATGCCAAAAACTGGACTCTCCAGGTAAAATCTGGCTGGCTGGCAACACTAAGCATGGACATACCCATAAATGATATATTCAACTTTAAACACCTCTGAATTTCAAGTAGGTTTAGATTCAAGCCTACCCATGGATATTCCAAGTCTGACTCACTATGGAAGAAAGGAGTTAATTCATACAAGCTCCTGCCACTAAGCAGTTCCACAAGCCCCAAACACAGAGAACAGACCTTACCCGTTAGTCCACACTGTGCTTTTCAGCACATTAGGCTATCCTTTTATTTTAATGAAATGTACAGCAAATGTTGATGTTTACTAAAGTAGTTGATGCACTACTAATGATTAAATGATTCTTTCCATAAAATAAACTCCAACAGCTTAATTTATTGAGTGTTATAATTATAAGAACCTAAAGAGACAGATGGATAGAAAATAGGTCTGTAATCATTTTCAAACTTTTCTGTTGTTGTTGCACAGTGGAACTGGAATTTTCTAAATGCTAAAGTCAGACATCTGTGAATAAAAGTTACATTAATCTTCATTACCAACACTTAAAAGATTGAGATTTTAATCACGATTTTACTTATGAGAAAGATTAGGCACTGAGGCTATGTCTAGACTACGCTCTATTTTTAAAAGAGCGTATTTTCTTACGATCTCACTTTCGAAAGCGGAGCTTTCAATAGTGAAAGTAGTCTGGATGCAGTTTTTTTGAAAAAAACAAAACAAAACCCTTTTTTGAAGAAAAAAATGCTTTTCCTTAGAAAATGAGGTTTACGCGGTTTTTTTGAAAAAGGGGTTTTTTCCCCGAAAAAAACCCGCGTCCAGACTACTTATTCTCTTTCGAAAATAGACTGTAGTTTAGATGTACCCTTAAGGATTAAGTTACTCATACAAGTATAAACAGGAAAGAATCATAGAAGTGTATGGCTAGAAGGAAACTTGTGAAGTCATCAAGTCCAGCTCCCCTAAACTGTGGTAAGTAAACCTGGACTACCCCCAACAAGTGTGTGTCCAAAATGTCTTTTAAAACTTCCAGTGACGGGGATTTCACAGCCTCCCCTGGAAGCCTACTGCAGAGTTTAACTACACTTATAATTAGAAATTTTTTCTAATATCTAAGCTGAATCTTCCTTGCAAAAGATTAAGCCCATTACTTCCTGCTCTATCTCTAGTGGAGAAACAGAACAATTAATCACTGCCCTGTTTGCAATGGCTCCTAACATATTTGTAGCCTGTTTTCAGATCTCCCCTCCTGCCACAGTATTCTTTTCTCAAAACTAAACATGCCTATTTTTAATTTGTCCTCATAGAACATTTAGAAAATTTGACCTATCAATCTGTGGTGTTATCCTCTTCTCAACTCTCCCAAATTTGTCCACATCTTCCTGAAGTGTGGCATTCAGAACTGGACACTACCCCAGTTAAGTCCTCCAGAGTATTGAGTAGAGTGGAACAATCACCTCCTATGTCTTACATGTGACACTCCTGTTAATATACCCCAGAAAGATAATTAGCTTTTTTTGCTACTACCTCACATTGTTGACTTACTCAATTTGTGGTCCACTGTAACTACCAAATCTTTCTCTGCAGTACTATTATCTAGCTAGTTATTCCCTATTTTGTAGTACTGCATCTGAATTTTCCTTCCTAAATGAAGTACTTTGCAATCATCTTCATTAAGTTTAAGCTTGTTGAATTCAGACCAATTCTCAAATTTATCAAGCTTGTTTTGAAGTCTAACCATGTCCTCCAAAGTACATGAAACTCCTCCCAGCCTGAAGTCCAATACTGACTATACTGAACACAGGACTGGCTCCTGCAGGGCCTCACTAAATGTACCTTTCCAGTCTGACAACAACATTACACTTTTTAGTGATGCCTGAAACAAAATAGGCATTAAATACCTCAGCCTTCTTGATATCATTTATTTGCTCTTCTTCCACATTTACCAATGCTTTTCTTATGTCCTTCTGTTGTTCTTACTGTATTTAAAGAACCTCTTATTCCATTTTATTTCCCTTGCTAGGTATAATTCATTTTGTGTCTTAACCTTTCTAATTTTATTTCTACATGCTTTTGTGCTCCTCAGCAATTTGCCTGTTTCTACATTTTGTAGGATTCCTTTATCATTTTCTGGTCCTGATGGAGACATATTGGCCTCTTACTATTCTTCCTATCTTTTCTTCATATTAGGATAACTTGTATGTGTGTTTTTTATGATGCTGGCAGACAAGGTGACAGCTCTTGCCAAGGATTTAGGTCTCAGTCAAGCACTAACAAATTCATTGTGGGAAACCACCTTTGTGCTAGTAAGGTTAAGACGGATACTGGACTTAGGACAATATGCTCAGACTTTATGAAATGATTGTTTGTTGCTGCATTTGTTAATCTCACTTATAGTCTCTTTATTCCCTGCTATAAGGCAATATAAGTTTCTGCTTCATAACTGTAAAAAATGTTTGCTCTGAAATTGTGAACTGTGCTCACTTTATATTTTTATTATAAATATTTGCACTGTTAAAATGATAAACAAAAGAAATAGTATTTTTCAGTTCACCTCATGCAATTACTGTAGTGCAATTTCTTTATTGTGAAAGTGCAAAGTAGTTTTTTGTTACCTAATTGCACTCAAAAACAAAACAACGTAAAACTGTTAAACAAGTCCACTCAGTCCTACTTCTTGTTCAGCTAATTTCTAAGACAAAACACATCTGTTTACATTTATAGGAGATAATTCTGCCCACTTCTTATTTACAACATCATCTGACAGTGAGAACAGACCTTCACATGGCACTGCTGTAGCCAGCCATACAAAGTATTTACACACCAGATGTGCTAAATATTTTTATACCTCTTCATGCTTTAAACACCATTCCAAGAGGACATACTTCCATGTGATTGCGCTTGTTAAAAATGTTAATTAAATTTATGATTGAACTCCTTGGGGAGAATTGTACATCTCCTACATTTTACATGCATTCTGCCATATATTTCTGTTTAATGGCAGTTTTGGATGACAATCCAGCATATGTTGTTCAATTTAAGAATACTTTCAATACATTTGATGAAATGCAAAGAAGATACCAATATGAGATTTCTAAAAATAGCTACAGAACTCATAAGATTTAAGAATCTGAAGTGCCTTCCAAAATCTGAGATGGATGAGATGTGGAACATGCTATCAGAAGTTTTAAAAGAGCAACACTTTGATACATAAACTACAGAATCCAAACAACCAAAAAGAAATCAACCTTCTGTTGGTAGAACTGGACTCAGATGATGAAAATGAATGTGTGACCATCCACATAGCTTGGGATCATTATCTAGCAGAACCCAACATCAGCATGTAAGCTCTCATTTCATGATTTTACAGTGCATATATTGACAATCAAAAATAAGGATACAAAATGAACACTGTACACTTTATATTCTGTTTTGTAATTAAAATCAAATTATATTTTAAAGTGTAGAAAACATAAAAAATATTTATATAAATGGCATTCTATTATTGTTAAATGGGCAATTAAAACTGTGATTAATTGTGACTATTTTTAATCTTGCAATTAATCGTGACTTTTTTAAAATCATTTGACAGCCCTTTTAAAAGTTATATAAAACTGAAAAGCTGATGACAGGAAATAGAAGGGGGAAAGAGTGGTACTAGGACTAGCTTGGTAGTGATGGGTCACCATGTTGATAGCATGAGATTTTAAACGGCCTTTCTGCTCTCATTTTGAAGTCTGATAGCATTTTTCAATATCCATAACAAAAACACATAAGGTATTTACAGGTATTTCAGCAAGGTATTTACAATAAAGTCAATCATTTACACTAAAAGACTTACCTCAGAAGCATCTGACAGACTCTACAGGATGTGACGCGGTTGAAGGTGTGCATTTTGAACTCGTGAAAACTTGTATTTGCATTGTCTGGCCTTATGTTGGATCTAGAGAAAGATAAATTACATTATCTGATAATACGCTCTTAATTAAAGAAATTTGGGAATGTGATGCACCAAATATAAGGACTCATTCCACACACCATGAGCCTTACTTTCACATAGAGAAATATCAAATAGACACAGTCTATGCCACAAAACATAAAAAAATACTGTATTATCTAAGTCTGTATCCAAAAGATGCATAATATAAGCCATTTCTTAGAGACCATAGTAACTTGGAAAACAGCCATACATATCAGAACAGTAGTCTAGTTTTTTTTCTTTCTATTTGGAGCACCACTTCACACATCAAGGATCATCTTGTGGACTTGCCCCTCCTTCTAATATTTCATTGCTTGATTCGCAAAATATCTCTCTCTGTGGATCATCAGTGAAGACCATGTAGCACAAACTGAGAATCATGGTGTTAGAAGCAGTCTATATACTGTGCAGAGTTGAGTCACAGTTATCCAGCAATAAATTATGTAACTAAAGCTATTTCAAAAGTAATTATAGAATATTTATTGCTCTTTTAGTTTGTGTTCCTTGAATGGGTTTCCTAATGCCTACAAATGTCTCTACACATTAATTTATCCAATAAAATGGAAGACCTATTTTTATACTGCTAAATATCAGCTTGCTTGTGGGAAACACATACCTACAGAACAAATACATCTATAACATGTGGATTATTTGTTATGATCATATATTAGTTTATCTCCCCCATTATTTCTCTTTAAGCACTATTAGCTTAGAGAAATTCCATTAATCATTTTGTTGCACTGCTACTTTATTGAGGGTTTTTTAAAACCTTATTTAGCATTTTGTTTAGGTTTTTTCCCTCTTCTGTAACTCGTTCCATTTCAAAGAGTTTGTTTACGCTGTATATTTTTCTCTACTACATGGTTTGAGTTTGAGTTTTGTTTTTCTTGCTGCTGCAGTAGTATTCTTGCTCATTTTTATGTTTTATTGAAAGCTTCCAAGCATTCAAAAAAATATTTAGATTAATACAATGCTAAAAGAACAAGATAATTGGTATGCTAAGAACATACTGTGGTTCTAGATAACCTTTGTTTAAATCTATACCACTGCATATGGGAAAAAGAAAATTAACCTGTATTCCTCACTCTCCCGGGAAGTACAGGAGGGCAGACAAACCTGAACCTGCCCCAGCCAAGAAACATGCAACCCTCCCCTGACTGTGGCCACTGGGTCCTTAACTCAATTACATTTTGTTGTTGTTTTTTAAATAAAATGAAAACGTACATGCTTCATTTAAATCATTGCTCTGAGGTGGGACTGAGCATGAGGGGTTCAGTATGAATGCTACCAAGGGGAGAGAGGACTACCATGTGAGAAGTGCCTTTCCATGGCCGCTGCAACTCCAGTGAGCACAGCTGGGGGAGGAGTGCATGTGCCCCTGCTGGGGCAGATCCAGGTTCTGCCCCTGAGCTCTCTAGCCAGAGTGAGGAATACAGAAAACTGTGCACTTTCCCCTCACTCCTTGATGAAGGGGAACAGCCATCAACAGCCCCGTACGAATTGGGAGGAAAGAGTGGAGCTTCAGCCCTCCCAACCTCCCTAAAAGGTGCCTAGGGGGTGAGACACTTGTGGCTGGGGCAGTCCCGGACATGGGGGCACGCTACCAGCCAGCTCTTTTCACCTGCCTGGTGATTCTGTCTCTTTTTTGTTTGGTTTTATGAAAAGCAATTCCATTCTAGGCACACCCCATTTTCCTGGCACAACCAAACCCTTACGTTGCTTAAGTTATGATTATAGGAAGCTGTATACAGAATTTAATGGACGTAAGTAACTCTTCTCATTTAGGAGGAGTTCTTGAACAGACAGACTCTCTCAAATGTACAGTATATTAACAAAATGAATTCCATATTACAGTGAAATCTTTAGGATTATGTACATGGCTGGTGCTTTGTTTGCTAAACTAATGGAATCATGCACAAGAATTAGAATGGAGAAAAAAATCAAATAAAGGAAGGGGAAAACATTTATAATCTGAAACACCTAATGAGGTACCCAAGGTGTTATCAGAGACATACAACTGACTGGTAAAGCTGAAAATATTGATAAAATGAAATTTCACTTTTTGTACATATAAGCAATTCCCAGAGTAAGATATTATATAGCAATGAACTGCAGTGATGTGTAACACAGGCAAATATCCAAACATCAGTATCTTTACTACTGAGTGAACACCTATGAAAAATATAAAAAGCAGCTCTTGAGTAGTAAGTATTGATGCAGTGGTGTCAGGAAGGTCAGTCTTTTAATGTGTCTCTCAAATATGAGTGTGCTGAAAATGAAACTGAATTTTAAAGGCAAATTAGATTTCTCTGCTCTTATGCTCTTACTTTTAGCATTGTTTTCCACCATATAACTAATGTCTCTTGTTGTTTGTGTGTGCAAAATACAGTGATGCAACTGTCCTCCTAGAGGAGGAAAATATAGATATTATATTATTTCATTTTTAAGATTTTCATTATGCTATCAAAATTATTGTGGAACAACATGTTTTTCAATTGTTAATTGTTCAGAAGAAAGCACTGTGTCTTAATGTGTGTTTGTATAAAATCTAATACAATAAAGCACAATTCTGACAGTGGTCTTTCAGGCTATGCAAATAATATAAACATTAAAAACTCTCAAGAATAACTTGCATTACTCACTACATGCCTTACGAAAGGTATTTCTTTTTAATATTTTGATTCAGAGTAAGATATAGTTTGCCAAAGTATGTCAAGAGTATCAGCCTCACATGCAGAGAAATTCATCGAAGTATTTCTAAAAGACTTAAAAAGCAAATTAAAATAGTCCCAAGAGCCTGATCATCTTCCCATTGAAATCAAGGACAAAATTTCCATTAAGTTCAACTAAGCAGAATCAAGCCTCAAAATAACAAGTAGAGTGGATGAACAAAGAAAGTGATAGTAACACGTACAAAGGGTCAGCTCTTATTATACTGCTTTACCATTTGCTTTGATAGACATGTAATTTTCCTATGCTCTCTGTCATGGGGTACGGTCACAGAGGACCCCTTGTGGGTGCTTCCCAGAGTGCTGACAAGGCCACTGCTAGGGTTTCTAGGTGTCCGGTATTGAGCCTCAAAAGCATTTCTTAAAGGGGCCATGCTGGGGTTTTTTTCTCTCAACAACTTTGGTCCCCCCCCCCCTTTTTTTTTTCCCCTCTCAAAGTAATTTTTCCCCGGTGGTTTTTTGTTTTTGTTTTTTTGTGGGTGCGTGTGTGTTTGGTATTTTTGGTTAAACCATCTGGCAACCCTTGGCACTGCCACACACTTTCCTGCTCTATGGGGTTTCTCACTACCCTGTCCTGCTGAGCCAGCTCCTTGGTCACACCTAGCCAAGGCACAGAGCTGAGATCATTGCTCCCCCAACACCCCAAGGATCAGTACAGACACTGAAACTCTTTAGGACCAAGGAAAATGCAGTTTGGGGACCAGCTTTCTGGGATATCACTCCCCAAAGGGGATGAGAACCCCAAATAAATTATTTAGGCAAGCCCCCTTCCACAATGAAAGGAGGATGTACACACTGACTACACTCCAGGTAATAATTATTTACACTGGGCTTAAAATAAAAAAAGTATACCTAATTCTGAAACTAAAACCTCAGCACAAACTTATTACAAACTCACCCTAAAACTGGACAATTACTTGGTCCGCCCCTACCAGTTAAGATGGACATGTCAGATCTTAGGATGCACTTCCTGAGACCAACTATTGCTAAGACTTAAAGGACAAAAGAGGGTGTTTGCAGATGGTCATCTAAACATTGAGGGTAACACCCTTGATGAATTTCATTTGCACATTTAAAACCATAAACCACTGCATACTTCATATATCTAACTTTACATACAAGAATAATACATACACCAAAATAAGATATACAGATCCAGCAGATGTTAAGATTGATAAGTTACATGAGGCAACTTGTCCAAAGCATCTTTGAGTTATGCATATTTGTGTCCCTGAGTCCACTTCATAAAGGGGTGTCTGTCACACTCTCCTTTTAGGCCATCTTCGGCAAAGACTCTAATTTATACAAGCACTGAACACATACCAGCTAGCAACAGAACACATTATAACCGTATACATATGACCTATATTGTTATTTTTTAAAATAAAAATTGATTGTCCAAAAATGTGTGTGTCAATTCTAATACGATTAACATCTATTTTACAGTCCTCAGTAAGAGGAAAAAATATTGCCTCTACTATTATGTTAGTGGAGAAAGCAAAACTAAAATGTGTAATGATAAAGAATTTTAAAAATTAAAAGAATATATTAGTTCCATATTGGCAAATATTACATCATAGCTCACTCTTTTTTAATTGCATACACTAGAAGCTCAAATGTAAATCCTAAATAGTTGTGTCAATTAAAAAACATCAGCCTCAGAAAACCAGGTATTCCATCCTGTCTTGGGCCATAGCAATCCTTCCACTGAATATCACATCTCAGCTTTAAACAACATGATAAAAGTGGGTTCTTTAAGTACTATCATGTCTCTTCTCAGTCTTCTCTTTTCCAAACTAAAGACACCCAATTCTTTCAGTCTTTCCTCATAGGCCATATTTTCTAGATCTTTAATCAGTTTTGTTGCTCTTCTCTGGACCCTCTCTAATTTCTCCACATCTTTCTTGAAATGTGGTGCCAAGAACTGAACACAATACTACAACTGAGGCCTAATCAGCATAGTGTAGAGTGGAAGAATTAATTCTCGTGTCTTGCTCACAAATACTCCTATTAATGCATCCCAGAATCATGTTTGCTTTTTTTGCAACAGTGTCACACTGTTGACTCGTATTTGGCTTGCGGTCCACTATGACCCCTAGATTCCTTTCTGCAGTACTCTTTCTTAGACAGTCACTTCTCATTTTGTATACGTGAAACTGTTCCTTCCTAAGTGGAGTACTTTGCATTTGTCCTTATTGAACTATTTACCTCACACCATTTGTCCAGTTTGTCCAGATCATTTTGAATTATGACCCTATCCTCCAAAGCACTTGCAACTCCTCCCACTTGGCCTGATGCATTTCATCAGGCTAGGGTTGCCAGATGGTTTTAACAAAAATACCAAAACACCCTCCCCCACGCCCCCCAAAAAAACACCGGGGAAAAAATTCTGTTAAGGGGGGGAAACGGGGGGGGGGGGGGGAAGGACCAAAGTTGTTGAGAAAAAAAAGGACCCCCAAGAGTTATTAACAAAAAACATAAATAAATGAAATAAAACAGCATTAAAACAGCATGGACCCTTTAATTGCGTGCAGTGTTAGAATAGGGATAGGAAGAGAAGTGTTTGAGCACTAAGACCCCGGGGAAGGCATTGCTTCCCCTTACTCAGGTCTTTAGGTTTTTTGCCGGCAGCCATCTTGTTTTCTTGGTCGAGCCAGACAGGAGCTTCCCTGCGGAACCAGGTAAGCAGGGGGGCTGGGGCTGGGGGCTGAGCCCAGTTGCTGAGTGTCATAGAGTTGCCAGGTATCTGATATTTTCGATTCCTGGCAGGGGGGAAAAAAAAAACCAGAAAATATGGACATTTCAGGTATCCAGTATTTTCTGAATTTTTTTACTGGACAGAAGGCGAAAATACCGGACTGTCCAGGTCAATACCGGACACCTGGCAACCCTACATCAGGCCCTGGTGACTTAAAGTCATCTAATGTATCTAAATAATTTTTAACTTGTTCTTTTTCTATTTTAACTTCTAAACCTACTCCATTTCCACTAGCATTCACTATGTTAGCCATCCAGTCACCACCAATCTTCTTGGTGAAAACAAACAAATAAGTTGTCAAGCGCTTCTGCCATTTCCAAGTTTTCTGTTATTGTTTCTCCCTGTTCATTGAGCAATATTCATTGGGCCTACTCTTTCCTTGGTCTTGCTCTTGCTTCTAATATATTTGTAGAATATTTTCTTGTTACCCTTTATGTCTCTAGCTAGACTGAGCTTGTTTTGTGCCTTTGCCTTTCTAATTTTGCCCCTACATATTTGTGTTACTTACTTTCCACTTTTTATACAACTTTTTTGATTTTTAGATCATTTAAGATCATTTAAGAAGTAGCTCCAAAATAGATGAATAGCAATTTATTTTAGAAAAGCTTGATCATTTTAATTCTGCTTTCTCTCCCCCTCCCTACCAATTTTTCCTCACTGATTTTGGCATCCAAGCCTCAGAATGGGGAGGGGACAGGTTCTAGAATGTGAATTTGTTATCTGGAAGTTTCCTTTCTGGGACTGACCAACATTCCTCCCCTCCTTCCCCTTTTATCCATGTGAAATAAGTTTTTAAAGGGTGAAATCATAGCCCCATTTCAAAGGGGCCAGGATTTCACCCCAAGCAGCTACATGATTGATAGTCTCGTCAAGATTTAGTGTACAGTGAAATTATCTACTACAAAAATGTAGTATTTCCATACAGCTTTGGAAGAACTTCTCCAGTGTGATGGCAAAAGAGGTATAGCCATGTCCTGAAGAATCATTGTCAAATACTGCCTTCCATATCTGTAGGAATAAAGACACAGCCCAACTGTCTCAGAATGGGCAAGAGGGCATTTCCAGAAAGGAAATCATCATGAAACACTTCTAGTTTAGTTACTGTTGCCTTTATCAGATACAATATTAGACAATTAACAACGGAATGCTAAAAATAATATTCATACCCTGATGACATAAGGAGTAAAATGATCACAGTAAGAAAAGATAACTAAAGATACAGTAACAAATCAGGCAAAAACTGTGGACAAGTAAAACATTTTAAACCCGATATATATTGTTCATCGTGTTTTCTATGTTAACAAGGAAAAACCCACAAAAGTCCTTTTTTAAACAAAATGCATTTCATTGCTAGCTGAGAGTTTGAAAACTCTTTTCCACATATCAATATCCTGCCTGATCATAACATGATGTTATAGTGGGCTATGTAATCACATCAGCTGAGACTGGATAATGTGATATGAAGTACTACAACAGCAAATGTCAAGTCACACATTTCTAAGTGTCCTTTCCCTAATCTGAGGTTTGTTGAATTCTGTTTCTTGATTTCAGTACATTTCTTTGCAAATTATTTTCAAAATAGGTATTGCATGATAAACTGCATGCATTAAACACATAGTAGGTTAGTCAAAACACTGATACATAGTACAGGCACTAATTATTCGGATTTTGGTATACGTCTTTTTTCCTTTTTCATTCCAATTTTGCTGACTATTCTTACAACTGTGCTAGTTTCTATTCTCTGTTATAGCAATAAGCCCCTTAACCTTTTTGGCATCTACACACTTTGGCCCAATCCTGCAAACATTTATGCATATAAGTGGAGCTATTCACATGAATAAATTTCTTTGTGGCTGTGTTTGTAGGATTGAGCTTATTTTACCTCAGGTGTCCTTTTTAGCTCAGGATTGGAGTCCTGCTTTAGCCCTGATCCCCATCTTTCTAAACAGATCTTCTCTGCAGTTTGAGGCATGAACGGTAGGCACAACATTCTGCTCAGACTGTAAATAAATGCTTCAAGGTGGAAAACCTTTGAGTTATGTTTGTTGTGGAGTATATTTTTAGTTGAGATATGCCCAAATATCCCCAAGCTCTAGAAAAGATTAGGACCATCTCTAATTCTTATGACACCTCTTCAACTATTTTATTGATGAAAATATTGAGTACTGAGTATAGTGGATTTGGAATTTTCAGTGACAGATTAAGAAATTCTTATCTTTTAGTTATTAAAACAGAAGCAGTGGTCATGACATAATATATGCTTTACAAAATCATTTTCCATGGTGTGAGAATCTCCATCAATGGGCAAAGCTCAGGAACTATGTTAATGGTTTGAAAACTGACATCAGAATCGCCACAAAATGGTCTGCCAATATTGATACTATAGATGCTGCTTGAAAGGATTTTTTTCCTTTTTCCCCTTTCACTTTCCCTTGTAGAGTCAGATCGTGACGATGGTTTGTGGTAGTGGCAATGATATCACAAAACACGGGCAAGTGTGAATGTCAAACTGTTTCTTAGAAGGCTGAGACAGTGATACGCTCAGAAGAGCAGGAAGCACAGAACATGACAGAATACCCCTTAAAAATGCAGACTAATGGTGAAAATAATCATTAGTGTAGGTAAGGAGAGGAATAGAACTTGAAATTTATTACACATACTCCTTCCACCAATAGCAAAGTAATTAAGTCTACCAGACAGCTTCTTTAGAAACTTCTATTAGGGGAAGATTTCACACTGACTCGGTGGAAAATGTCCTCGGGATTACCTCAATGTTACACTAAAGTAGGCCATCTCCCTTGACTTCAGGAAGACTCAATATCACATTGTTTAATAGGGTGTTACGAGCATCTCCACAGTGATGTCCAACACATGTCCAATAGTAAGTCCCCCCTACTCTATATTCTCTGTAGTATGTCATATAATTATGCAACATTTTACTGGTAGCATGAGGTCAGTGTTTTTAAAAGAGGCTCTCCCATTTCTCCCTTAGTCTATGAACCCTATGTAGTAGTAATACATGTTCTTAGAAAGAGAAGGAATGAGCATTTGAGGAAGCCATGTTTTTAATGTTCTCATTTAGACAAACATGTCCTCTAGTAGCTACAATAAAAGAAACAATATCAATGTACAAACATCAAACAGCAGTTTCTTGAAATATTTTGTTCCTGAATAACATATGGAGTAGATAATATACCACAGTGTGTGACACTCACTCACTCTCTCGCATACACCCCCTCATTGATTGGTGTGAAAATCTTCCACCTTAGGAACACATTTTAAAACCTAACTGGCGCACTCAAAACGAAAATTATAACTTTTTTTAGTCTTTTAAAAGTCCTAGGGATGTCACCTGTTTCCAGGATGAACTAGCAAACATACATAAAGAGGATGAAACCAATATTCCCTCTATTTTTTCCATCAGTGTATGGAATAAATTTTGTATGTGCACTAAGGTATATGCAGAAGTGCACCAACAGCAGAAGCACAAACTGCTGGCTGTGGGTGCCGGCTAATCAACTGGGGTACATCTACACTTGCTCCCTAGTTCGAGCTAGGGATGCAAATGTAGGCGACCGAAATTGCTAATGAAGCGGGGATTTAAATATCCCACGCTTCATTAGCATGATCTCGCCGGCGTGTTACTCCTCTCAACAGCTGATTTGAACCAGGAAGTGTGCGCTGGGATGCGTTAGTTTGAACCAAACCCCTTGGTTCGAACTAACGTTACTCCTCATTTTTTGGTAGTGGCATTTTTTGAGGAGTAACGTTAGTTCGACCCAACGCGTCCCAGCGCGCACTTCCTGGTTCAAATCAGCTGTTCGAATCAGCTGTTGAGAGGAGTAACGCACTGGCGAGATCATGCTAATAAAGCACGGGATATTTAAATCCCCGCTTCATTAGCAATTTCGGTCGCCTACATTTGCATCCCTAGCTCGAACTAGGGAGCAAGTGTAGATGTACCCCAGTTGATTAACCGGCACCCACAGCCAGCACTTTGTGCTTCTGCTGTTGGTGCACTTCTGCATATACCTTAGTGCACATACAACATTTATTCCATGCACTGATGGAAAAAATAGAGGGAATATTGGTTTCATCCTCTTTATGTATGTTGCTAGTTCATCCTGGAAAGAGGTGACATCCCTAGGACTTTTAAAAGATTTAAAAAAATTATAATTTTCGTTTTGGGTGGCATGTGATCTCTCCTGGGTGGTCACCCAGATGCACAGCTTACGGGGAACATTGGATGAAACCATACACAGAGAAATCATCCCAATTCTCATTTCAATCAGCAGCAGAAACTTTGCAAGGAAAACTGCATTCTGGTTTCCAACTTTACTCTTCCACCAGTCTTTGCTTTAAATGGCCTTGGGCTTCCCCTCAGCCTTCTAAGTAAAGCCTTTTCTTTCCTAGTGACTTACTGAACATTAGCCCCACTGGGACCAATTCACTGCTACACAATCAGCCCAGAGGACTTTTCCATACATGTCTTGCTATTTCCCTTGTCATTCAGATAATCTCCACTCCATCAACCATACAAATAACTGTTCTAGGATCAGAATCTCCATTATCTCCTCCAAAGCCTTAGTCTCTGAACAAATCTATTTCCTGCATAGCTCTCAGAGGTTCTGTACTGTTAGCAGTTTCCCAGATATCTCATATGACAAAACCCTTATACCACCAAAGCTTCAGGTATTATGCCTTTCTGTCAACATCATATTTGTGAAATACTGCCACTTTAGAGCAATTATAATCCCAGATATGGAGTATTACCCGTGCTCCGTGACCCTTACCTGTCAGGAAAGAATCAAATTAATAGGCCATGCTGTCCTCAGCCACCCACATAAAACTTGGCCACTTTCCAAACCGTGCCACAAAGTGTAACATAGCATCAATCCCCTAAAGCTTCTGCAACCTGTGTTTCTCCCAGCAGTAACCTTGCCCTAGATTAAGGGCAAGAGTGATTGGAGGTAACGTTGCGGGTTATTTAAGCAGCTCGGTAATACTCTAATTCTTCACATGGCTGTACAATATAGAGTAAATTCGCATCATCATCATCAATACCCACTTCAAAATACCCAGCCACCACTGAGAGAAAAGTTATACTAACTGATTGATAAACGTGTCTTAAAATTTTAATAGTCATAATAGATTATGATTAAAGAAACTGGGTGAGACAGGAAAACATGAAAGCTAACAGTTAACATTCAATGCCTAATATAACGTGTTTGTACTTTTTAGCTATTCCAATTCATAACCTTTTGATTCAGTTTTCACATGATAAACATCTCGGAACAATTTCATCTAACCCAGGCCAAAATGAAAACATGAATACTCAGGTCAGTAGGAGCTGCTGATATTCAGGAACCTGGAAAACTTCAGCCACTTATTTAAGTGCTTCACTTTAGACATCCAAGTGTAAAAATTTCAGGTCCAATAACTTTTCCAAAATATATGCCACAATGAAGGCTATGCACATATATCATATTAGACATGTTATAATATTTCTTTGCTCAATAAGGCCAAAATCTGAAATACTATATTCATAAGATGAAAACAGTGTTCTAAAAGTAATGGAGAACAGTAGCCATTGGCTTTTGTAATGACAATTTAAGTTTTTATTGTCAATTTGATGTGTATTTTCACCAAGGAAAAATACCAAGTACCTTTCACAATGGGAGGTCAGACTAAATGGATGAATTGTTATTGAATAATTTCTCTAATATGTTAGGCATGAACATGCTTTTCCTTACCATCAATTCAAACATCCTCCGCACTAAGTCAAATAAACTGCACCAAGAACACTACTAAACTCGCAGTCTTAGCACGCTATCTTGTATAACTCCAATATGCACTACCCTCATTATGTAATTATTATTGATAGCATGTCCCAACAGGTTAGATAAGGAAAGGTCTAAAGCGTACAATATTCTGGCTTCCCCTGCAATGTGGAAATAAGGACATCAAAATCTCTGTCTTTACTTCTCAAAAAGTCCATGTATCTAAAAAATATAAATGCTTATATCCATACTGAAAAAGTTCTCAAATACTCCAGTCATGTTATATTTCTAGTAGAGACTCCTGAGAAGGAACGACAGTCTACAGATTTCAATATTTGCATTACAGATTAGGAGATCTTTTATCTGCTGAGATTTTTCTGAGTGAGGATATTAAAATATGTATTTACAAAAAATAATTCAAATAAAGTTAAGAAGAAAATTTGTTGCTTTAAGTAGTGGGCACTAAAGCCCTCATTAAAAACAAACAGTATCAGCTGACTACATTTATGTCATAAAAATATTAAATATATCTAAGTGATAGGTCCCTGATTAACCTTGCTAAATTCTTATAGATTTGTGAAACTTAAAATTTCAAACGGGGAACGACAGAAGTGATAACAAGATACAATAGTAGAAGAAAGAAATGAATGTCTTAGAGTAGAAAACACTGGAAGAAAGAAGCCTTTGAACTCTTGCTATAGGTCTGACAGGCTACTAATGACCAAGTTACTCTTATCCAACAACTCTGAAAACCTATGAAAAATGAATTGTGGTCCTCAGTCCAGTTTGTGGTGGATAAATGTCTGCATCACAATTCATACCTCTGCAGAGGAGCAAAACCAGGAACTGAATGAACATAAATAAGGTATTATCTCTTATTTTACCTGGGGTTTAAAAACTTATTTAACATTACCATTAATGGCACCAGTTATCATTTTAGTTAAAAAAAAATTCCGGCTATGTACCACCCTCTGCTACCCAATGACTGGTTCCCTACCTCTCTCACATATTTAAGGGCCATTTCTTTTTACAGTAGACTTCCGATAATCCGGAACCTATGGGACTTAGGTGGTGCCAGATTATCAGATATGCCGGACTATCAGGAGGTACTATAAGCAGGTTATATATATACTGTATACATTATATACTGTATATAAAGTGTTCTTAACCCTTTTTATTGTACATACTGTATACAGTATACTGTAATGTTTTAGTTTTTAAGCCTTTTTACCCTTTTGCTCATTTCAGCTGCTGCCGCTGTTACCTTGTGACTCATTTTTTGGCGAAGCTCACTCACTAGGCTCTTGCCATTTTGATGCCGGACTATCAGGAGTGCCGGACTATTGGATGCCGGACTATTGGAGTTTTACTGTAATTGCTTCACTGGCAGCTTTACAATACTAGCTAGGTTTTTGCAATTAAGACCTGTACAGATTCTCACCTCTCTCAGTCAAGGCCACTGTGGAGGTTTTGCTTAAAACCAATACAAACATTTCCATTAATCATGAAAAATTGCTTCTCTGGGACACTTAATTAAGTAACTCAACTTTTCCATCCAAGATTCCAAATAACTTCAATCTAATTTATTTTCTTCATAACACAGAGAAAGTTGTATTGATGAACAAAATGGAGAAAGATGTTTCTGTGCATCACATTCCCATGAAGGGAGCACTCCCATATCATACTGCAGGGATCACAGCAAATCTAGATGACAAAACCAAACACAAATAAATCACAATTATCAATAAATGCAGAGGCAACCCAGAAGAACCTAGCAAGCATCCTAAGTAACTAAATAAATGGAAAGAGGATATCAACAAAATAAGCCACTGACCTAGAAACTGTAGAGCAAGTTGTCCCCTCTGCTAACAGGTACAGAGAGGATGAAGGCAGTGTTAACAATGGCCTAATGTCAGTAGTATTCACATGGGAGAGAGAAAATGAACCTCAAAGACATCATTCAAGTCCCCATATTTTCAGCATTTGAACCTCTCTCCCACTTTGCCATACCAACTGAAAAAGTCTCAATGAACCATGTTACTGTATGGACAGAGAGGCCACAGGAGTAATGACCCACAGTTGAGGACTGAGTTCAGTATTTGGCATTGGTGATCAGATAGCTAGGTTCCTGCTGTTCTCTCCCCATCTCCCCTCCACCCCACCCCACCCCCATTAGCCTGCAAAGCTCTCTCCTCTAAGATGTCAGAGTGATAGGATTTTCTGAGGTTGTGTCAACTTTTTCCTCCTAATCTGTTTTATAAAGGAGGGGATGATTTATCTTTTTGTATTTTTGTTTGGAAAAAACACACAATCCACATCAGCTCTTTACTAAGTCTAGCTAATTGTTTCCACAGAAAATGCTCTGAAACTTAGGATCTGATTTAAAGAAGTTAAAACATTTGTGTATCAGTAAAATCAGTCAAAAATGTTACATATTGTTTTAAACTGTTATGCCATTTCAGTTGATTAAATCTTGACTGCAAAGAATCATATTTAATACTTGCTGATCAGTGACCTCTAGTGGCATATCAAATAAGTATTTATACCAAGTATCTAGCAAGTAATCTGTGGTGAATTACAACTGCTTCAAGTATTGAAAAAGAAATGCTACAGGGAGTTAAGAAGAGCTCATTGCCTTGAACTCTGCTCCACCCCTCAACCTTGTGTCAAACCTTCTCAATTAAGAGCTCTGTTATTGTTCTGCAGTTAGCATTTTGCTTATGATAATTTAAAACACCATGAATGTTATTGGTGTGAATAATGAATACTGAACTGGCACTCTGAGCATAAGCCTCTCAAGCACATTTTAAAGTATGTTTGATAAATGAAGTTGGATATTGCATGTATACCTTATATCTAATGGCAACACCACCTTATATCTAATGGCAACAAAAATTTCTATTTCATTTGATCTTACTTATTATCTTAATACTAAGTATCACTACAAGAAACAAGATTTTCAGAAATAGCTGCCTTAAATTACGTACCTCAATTGTATTTGGCATTTAAATGAGTAAATGGCCTTATTTGCAACATGCTGAGCACCCAGAAAATTAGCACTCACTACAGTGAAAGTTGCTATGTACTCAGCAGTTTTGAAAAATCAGGAATATTAATTAGATCCCTAAATATGGACTGAGGAACTTCACATTAAATTAAGTTCTCAGCCCAAGTGTCTAAATACTGTGCAATTTACAACTGAATTTACAAAATAGAAAATTAAATATGTAATTGCTAACAAAACCAAAAGCCTACAGAAATATATACAAATTTACCTCAGCCAAATCTCTGCTGCTTTCTTCCACAATACAAAATTATGTGGAAAGCTAAACTTGCATTTCTCACCTTTAAAAGTTCTCATTTTTGCATACTATATACTAGGAAACACCATATTACTTTTGTTGTCTCCTCATGTCTCCCCATTCACATTCAATCCTGTTCAGAAGCTGAAAACCTCAAGAAATTCACCCTAATTTTGCCCTAACTCACTTTAAGTTGGTTTAAAATTAAGTGTGCACATCCAATAGAAATTATCCCTAAACCTGCTCCTGGCAACTCCATAGCTCTCCTGCCCTTTGGTAGAAGCCAACTGACAGTTGCTAGACTTTAATTTATGCACTTAAACTAATTGCTTTCCATAACATCCCATTACCAGATAGAAATAGACATTTGTGCACTAAACTTTGTAAAAACAGGAGTGTAGAGAAATAAATGTAAATACATAAATCTCTCAGGGTTAGGCTAAGGCCTTTTAAAAAGATCTAATAAATACTGACTACTGATATTCTCAGCTCAGACTCCACATATATTTTAGAATAATCTTTGAAGATTCTTTTTTATTGAATTAATCAATCAATTCTTTATATTCTAATACCCAGACATTCCACTTTTGTCACCTCAGCGAATCTCCATCAGGGAAACACATGTTAAATACAAGTAAACCATGCTTTCGATCAAGACTTTGCTAGAAAATTTACTTATCTGATAACACAAGTGACCTTTTAGAATTTTTCAATAATATAGTACATGACTTCAATCAAACTGGCTCTCTTTTGCCAGTACGTTCCTGATTACCTATGCAATACAGAAAACAGCTCAAGTATGTGCTCATTCAAATAGGTAACATACATTTATACACAGCAGTTCCTGATAGGTAGGCAGCTATATCACATTACACTATTTGTAATGTGAATTCACAAATAAATCTATACATTAACCCTAAATATTCACTGGATAAAACCCTGATTTACCAAAGCATTTAAGTAATTATTTCAATGCCATGTAAATAGGTATTTGGGAGCCTAATTTAGGCTCTTGTCCTTGGATATCTGGGCCTCGATGGTTTACCCTGAAGTTTACAGTTACCACAGCTAAGTGTTCATACTATAGCTCAAATGTCCTAAACATAGGGGTAATATAAGGCCCCGATCCTGCAAGCATATTCACACAGAACAGCTTGCAGGATTAGATCCTAAATTCAGTACAGGTTGAATCTCTCTAGTCCGGAACCCTTGGGACTTGACCGATTCCGAACCAGAGAATTTTCTGAACCACAGGAGGTCAATATTGAACAGCAGCATTATCAACACTTCCACTGCTTACAGAGCTGTTAGAGGACATTTACAGGGAAATTAGAGCTAAATAACAGCATAGAACACTGAGAGCTAGGACTGGTAGCTATAAACAAACTTAATGGGACGCGGGAAACTTGGCCACTCCCAGGAATAGCGGACATCCAGCTAACTAAAATCATTCCAGACGATCGATGTTTCTGGATAAGAGCTCTGGATTAGGGAGGTTCAACTTGTACTGAAAAAGGAAAATATGCAGAAATATCGAAGAAGGGAGTGAGTGTCAGTCAAAAAAAATTTATATAAAAGTGGTAGTTTTGTAATTTTGCTTTGTTTAGAATATCTGATGAGAGTCCGTAACAGCAAATTGTAAATACACTGCAAATGGTAAATTGCAAATCTACAGGCCATAGGAGGTATGCATACAGTAACTAGCACACCTGCCGTTGGCCCATGCCAGCCATCTCAGGCTCATGAGGCTTGATCTGCACGACTATTTCATTGCTCTGCAGATTTCTGGGCTCGGGCAATGTGGAAGAGTCCCAGACTTCAGCTCCAGTCCAAGTCTTGAAGTCTACAAAGAAACAAAACAGCCCCACAGCCTGGGTCCCATGAGCTCAGGTCAGCTGGATAGCCTTTTGAGTACAGAAATATTTATCTTAATTGGGAAATTAGTTACTGGGCAATATTTAAAAAAACCTCACCAAACTTGGGAAGACAGGAACTACCTCTCCAAAGATTGGTAAAAATAAAAGATAACGTTTAATTCTTTAATCAACATAAAGATTAAAGACTCTCTAAAAATTATTTAATTTTTAAAATGGCTATTTTGAAAGCTGACTTTTATATAGAGAGCAGAGGTATCTGGACTAATTTGAAATTTAAACACGGTATCTAAACCCTGAAGGAACTAAAAAGATCTCTTAGAAAATTTTCTAGATAAAGAAAAAAGTTAAATGTAACATTAAAGATACTCTGAGAATTTCCCACAACAAAGACAAAAGCCATTAAAATCCGGCTGCATATTCATGTACTGAAGATCCTACCAAGACCACTCCTTAAACTGTTAAGGCAAATTCAGAGGTAACAGGAGCTGATATCTGAATTAAACCAAACCACTGAAAGAAGCGCCCCCTCCATCTTCAGTAAGACTACAGAGAAAGAAAGACATAAATCTTTCTGAATGGAGCCATCAGCACACAGTACACAACACAGCTCTGACTCCTTAAGCAGACACTTCTACAAGCAAATAAGCAAACAGCATCAGCAACAAGACAGCTAGAAGAATAAAAGAAGCTACAACATAGCATTACAAAAAGAATTCCAGCATAGCATGGTTTCTCCAACATTATAATATCAGTGAGACTTCATCACTAGTTTCCTGGAGTTTGCAAAAACGCTCCCAAGAGAATAAAGATTTCCTTTAATAATTTTTCTGGAATATTGAAATGCTATTGCAAATTAAGATATTTAATAGATTCTACAGATTGCTTAGACAATATTCCTGGAGATGAGACATCATCTAATCTGGTTAAATACAATGAAACAGTGTAAGAGTCTTAACATTAATTTGCTCAAGACTCCTCCTTGAAGGGCTTCTTTAAATAATTAACTTAAAACTTTATTCACTTTCATTGTGTGCTGTATTCCTCACTCTGGCTGGGGAGCACAGGGGGCAGACAAACCTGGACCTGCCCCAGCAGGAGGATATGCACCCTTCCCTGGCCGTTGGCCTGAAGCAAGGGCCGCTTTTACCCAGGCCACCACTGGGCAGGTGTCTCGCTCCTAACCCCAAAACTGGGGGTTTGCAGCAGGTCTCTGTAGTAGGGAGCCCACCCATACCTCCTCAGACTCCCTCCCTACTGCCTCCACCTAATGCTGTTACGGATTGTTCTCTCAAACCTCTACCTCTCTGTCTCTCCACCACCTCCCCTCCGTCCTCTCACACCCCCCAGCTTCCAACTGCTGAGGCTTTTAAAGGTCCTCAGTCAGCCAGCAGAGGAGTTAGCTGGCCCCAATCTGCCTGAGCCAGCTCCCTCCCGGCTACATCTAATTGGCCTGCAGCTCTCTGCTTCTACTTACAGGTTTTTTTACCCTTTTGGGCTGTCTTTTTCCCCATTCTGCAGCAGCTCCCTGGCCTGACCCTGCCACAGGCCATGGAGAGGCACTTCTGAGCTGGCTCCAAACTGCTGTGCTGAGAGAGGGATGGGGTACTCCTCTCCCCCCTAGGACAGCCTGCACACTGAACCCCTCATTCCCAGCCCCACCCCAGAGCCATGGTTTAAATGAAGCATGTGCATTTTCATTTTATTTTCAAACACACACACAAATATTAATTGAGTTAAAGACCTGAGCAATGCCGCGTAAATCCTCTAGTATTATATAAAAAGGAAAAGTATAATATAGATACAAAATAATAAACTGAATATTACTTTCAAATATGAATATGTCCAAGCCTTGTCGAGTGGTGTGCCCTATGGTGCAGGGAAGCGGCCAACTGTCCTGCTTGCTACCCTCTAATATCGGCCCTGCTGAACTCAATAGGTTTCAATATATCAAGCAGGAAAATTAACGTATTCCCTGATTTTTAAAAAAAAAAAAAGCAGTGTGTCTAAATAGTGTGAAGTGAGACAGTTTTCATTTTTGTGTTCTCTCTGGTTTATTTGGCAACCCCTCTGAATGCCTCTCATGGTCCTCATTGGGCCACTAACCCCCAGCAGAGAACCACAGCACTAGATTGCATTTTTAGTAATTTGGGGAATAAAATGACATGTAAGTCAACAACTTAAAACACCTCTTTCTTTCCCAGAGTTTTAGTGAGTAAAACTAACTTCTACCTTGAGTTCAGGTAATTTTGGGCCATCACTGGATTTTCCATTTTGAAAAAATAACCCTGCCCCTTTTTACATTCTCGACGTGAGACAAGAAACAGCACTAGAGGCACGTCTATACTTACCAGAAGATCGACGCTACAGAGGTCTAGTATAGACCCATAAATCGAACACTGAGGGCAGCTCCCGCCAGCGTCCAGTACTCTTCCTTCTCTAAGGAATAAGGGAAGCCGAAGGGAACATTTGTTTTTGTCGAGCCCACAGGGAGGAGACTGCCAAGTCTCGGCTTAAGATAAGCCGACTCCAGCTACCCATTTTATGTAGCTGGAATGCGTACCTTAAGCCGACCTCCCTGGGCTACCATGGAGCAGGCCTAGGAGCAGCAGGGTGTTCCTGAAGACATAACGATGCTGATCCAAGCATCATCGTTGAGAAGATTTAGAGGGTGGGGGGGAAAAGGCTCACTGCATCCATTTAACAACACTTATTTCTTTGCCCCCAAAATGCCAGGAGGCCATGCATTCAAAACAAACAAACCTGGAGATGCTAGGCAAGCCAATAGGGTTACCAGGTAGCTTCAGAAAAAATACCGGACGCACTTGATGGGGGGGAGGGAGCTACTGGGAGGGGAGTGGGGCCGGCCAGGAGGGGGTCAGGCGGAGCGGGGCTGGCCGGGGGAGGGAGTGGCGGGGAGAGAATCAGTTGGCGGGGATCAGGACTGACCCGGGCACATGCAGATCTCAGGGTGCTGCCAGTCCCGCGCATGGTCCCGGCGAAGCACTCCACAACGTGCTTGAACAGCGCTCAGGAGCACAGACAGGGCTTCTCCTCCTTCCCAAGGCGTCACTCCTACATCAGACGCAACCAGAGGCTCCCAGCGCCAATCGCGCCCCGTCTCCCAGCCACTCCTCCCGGCCCCGCCAGGCTTCCGTCGGGCGCCCAGCCGGAAAACCAGAAAATACTGGACATTCACATGTCTGGTATTTTCTGAATTTTTTTTTTACCAGACAGAGGGCTCAAAAACCGGACTGTCCGGTTGAATACCTACAAGCCTGGTGCTGGGGGTACAGGAAGGAAGTACTGTTCCGGACTAGATAGCAGGAAGTGAAGCCTCCTCCCTTTTTCCATAGGCCATAGCTGCAGTGTGGGCAAATTTAATCCTTTCTAAGTCTACCCTCTATTCTGTCACTAGGAAGACATCTGAGCTCTCTTGCCCTGGCCCCTTCTTTACCCTCAGTGATTCCTATTTTTTCAAATAAGTTACCATTTGTGGTACACTGGCTGTAATTCATGACCCAGCTTAGTAACATTCAGACCTACAGAGGTAAACAACACACTTCCTTTCTTTTAATACCACTTCAGGAGACAGGCAGGGTACCAAGGAAATCCAAATAGGCATCTTTGTGTTTTGCTTTGGTAAACTAAGTGAACTTAGATCCAGTTTGTTAAAACTGGAATACTTCTCTAGACTGTTGGGAAAATGCAGTGTGTATCAAAAGCTTTTAAAATGCATTGATAGCAACAGCTTTAACTTTGTATGTCAGTGTTCAATATGTCACAGCTCAAATAGTCTCTCAGAAGGAGTTTTAATGCATATGCATTATTAATGCAGAATCTGAGGGAGCAGATCTATCTGAGTTGGATTTGACCAATAAGTCATTAGTCACAGAGCATAAAACAAATTTGGGAAATGGAGACATAATAAGAGATAAGAGAACCATTTTCATTTACCCTGTATCTAGTACTATCTTAAAAAACAATCATAAAAAACATTCTAGGTAACCAAAGGACCGTATCCATTCATTATACAGCTTTCTCAGTTTAAAATGAAGGTGCATGCTTACGAAGGATGTGATGCACATATTTATCAGGTCTGTAGAATGAATCTCAGGATTGTTTTCTTCATTCAGATGGACTGTTCTAGCTTTCTGGCATTAAAGAATGAGAACTGGTGTCCAAATGAAAAGATAGGTTACCAAAACCAGCAGATTAGCTCATGCCTCTACTGTAGCACAAACTGTGAAAGAACCTATTAAAATGCCAAAAACTGAATGCATCACTGTTAAAATTAAAGGCACAATGTCAGTAACTCCCTTTCATGAGAGAGAGAGCTTTCAAATATTTAAGAATGCTGCCCAAAATGAGAGATGTCAGATAGCTCAAATATTTTATTCTTCCTAGGACAAAGAAAGAGTTCAACAACCAGTTTTAAGTAAAGCACAATTAACTTTCAGAATTCATAGCAACAAGGTTTTGTGATGAAATTAGCTTGTAAATTTTAAAAAAAAATTGACATTTATAAGAATAAAAAAGGCATCTGCAGTAGAATTAGCTAGAATAAATCTGAAAGGGCCATTAACTCTTCTACTTTATAGTATAAACTGATAGATAACAAGAAGGAACTTTAACTCTGCATGTTTTCTTTTGAATAATTATTAGGTGCATCATGGGAAACTAAACATTTCCTCTGAATCAACTAGCACTGATCACTTTTGGAGAAAGGATCATGGACTGGATGGGTAACTGGTGTGTTTCAGAAAAATAATGCCTTCACACTCTTACAATTAGCTATTAATAGCTGTATAAGTGTAATAGGTGGACCTCCTCTCTTAGGTCAAAGCTCACTATTATGACTTGTACTATACTTATATTTTATATCATTAACTTAAGGAGCATGAGTGTAAGATTCTGGCTGAACTGCAGTATCAACAGTTCCCGGGGGAGATGACAGCCCTGCCACGCCCCTGGGAAAGGGGGCAGAGGATTGACTCCTCTCCCAGAAGGGGCAGTAGCCTCAGGCAGAAGGGGCAGGGCTGAGGGCAACAAGCCATCAGCGCTGCCAGACTGCAGCACCCCCCCCGGTGCTGCCTGGATTGCGCAGCACCCCTCCTCTCCAGGTACCCTAAGAGCTACCTGGAGCACACTGCACAGCACTCTGGTGGCAATTTAAAGGGCTCTGAGCGCCGCTGCTACTGCATGAGCAGCAGTGGCAGCCAGAGCCCCGGCCCCTTTGAATCACCCAGCCCCAAGGCAATTGTCCCCTTTACCTCCCACCCCATCTGCGGGCCAGAGAGTTCCTTAGATATATAATACCTTGTCATCTACATTATTAGGCATGCTGAAAATTATATATAACCTGCCACTTCCTGTATATTAAACACTTTCTGTAGCACTTTTTAAAACAACAGCACACATTACACTACAAAGCTAAAATCTAATCTAAAATTATCAATACTGCTCCAAAAACAAAACACCAACTGACCACACAACAACTACTTTTAAGTACAATTTTGTTGAAATAACATTCAGTTTTGTTCTCCACCTATGCACGCATCGTTCCCATTAATATCAATGCGAGTTAAGCAGACATATAAAGAAAACACTAATCTCTTCAAAAATGGAAAAACACATCAAACTGTTCTTTGTCAGTTACATTTATTCACGTGGAACTCTCTTGCAAACTCACCACGTGTGTTAGTACAGGTTGAACCATTCTAGTCTGGCATGTCGGGACCTGACCAGCTCCGAACCAGAGAATTTTCCAGACCATGGGAGGTCAATATTGTCTAGCAGCTTAGACAACACTTCCACTGCTTACTGAGCTGTTAGAGGACCTCTAGGGGTAAATTGGAGCTAAATAACAGCACCGAACGCTGAGAGCTAGGACTGGTGGCTATAAACAAACTTTATGGGACCACATGAAACTCAGCCACACCCATGAAAAGTGGACAACCCCTAATTAAAATCATTCTGGACCATGGATGTTTCTGGACAAGATCATTCTGGATATTCAACCTGTATATTAAAAGTTCCAGCTTTGGGAGGCAAATTATTTTTAGTGTGCTGCTCCAGTGCCCCACATCTTTCTATTGCTGCCAGCATCCTGAATTAACTGACAATTTTGAAAGGTTGTAAACAACATATTAGATTCAAGGCCAGTTGAGCCAGCCTCAATTTTGCAGATTAGTGTGAATAGGTCAACAGCATTAAATTTAGTGCTGTGGTGCTGAAGTTTCTCATGTAATTGAAGAAATACAGCATATGTATTACCCGTCTTTATTTAAAAATACTTTATTAAAAATGCCAATGTTCTTACTGGTAATAAAAGTTGAGATGCATACATTTAGTGATTTTTCTAAACAATATAATAGCCTCTGAACAACAGCAAACACAGATACAGTGACGGGAGAATTGTCATATAAATTGAAATACTTAAGAATAGCTGAATGTATTTTATATCTTCTTGCAGCAATACCTACTTCTCTCACGCTTCCTCCACTATAAATGACCTGTAATACTACCATAGATCAGGCCTAGTATTTGGCATAGCCCAGGGATGGGCAATAATTTTTTGAAGTGGGAGCCACTTCACACATTTCTGAAGTGGCTACAGGCAGCCTCAGAAGGGGCGGGGCGGGGCCTCGGGTGGAAGGGGTGGGGCCAGGAGACTTCCCGTGCTTCCCTGCCCACAGACCTTGATTGGCCTGGGGGCGGAAAGATCGCATGAACTCTTTGCCCTGCCCCCCAGCGCCTGGAGAAAACCACCAGCTCCCCTGTCCCTCATCCTCGATTGGCACACGGAGGCTCTTACCCATCCCTGAGGTAAGGGATTGGGGTGCAGGAGGGCCTGTGAGGTCTGGGAGGGAGTATGGGTGAAGGAGGCAGTTGTGACCTGGGGCACAGGATTGGGTGCAGGGGTTTGGGTTGTGACCTAGGGCAGGAGGGGTTTGTGATCTGGGGCAGGAGATTGGGGTACAGGGTCTGGGAGGGAGTATGAGCTCAGGAGGGGGGCAGAGGGTTTGACTTATGTAGGACAGGAGGGTAGCAGTGGGGGAGGCAGAAGGCTGGAGGGAGGGAAAGGCTGGGGTGCCAGAAGTAGACTTACCTGTGAGACTCCCGGCCAGCAGCTCAGCTCCTTTCTCAGGCAGGAGCCTGCCCTGTCCCCGCACAGGCTGCAAGGCCATGTGCTCTGTGAATAAGAGCCCGAGGGGAAGGGATAGTGGTGCTTTGTGTGCTGCCTATTTTTTCAAACAGACAGTTTCCATTGGCCAGAAACCACCAATGGGATTGTGGTGGGGGCCGGAGCAGCTATGAAGCACCACTCCTCCCTCCCCTCCGAGCTTACAGTTTATTGAACGCAAACGGCCCAGCAGCCACTTTTCTGAGCGGTGTGTGGGGGCGTGGCAAGCAGAGGAGTCTGCCTGAGATTCCCCGCTGTGTATGCAGGCCAGATATGGTGGCTTGGTAGGGCGGATCTGACCCGCAGAGGGTGTTTTGCCCAGGCCTCGCATAACCTCATGGGGATAAAAAAAATATTCTTAATTATCCAAGTAAAGAGCTATATCTAAAAAGTGACAGTTCTTTCCATTACATATTTACCAGTAATGTCAGGCTCAGAACATCAAGAACCAAACTCTGATTTCAGCTACACCATTACAGATCAGGAGCAATTCTATGGACACTTCAGTATACTTAGGGCTTGTCAACTAGAAAGTTCAAAAATGTGCTCATTCTAATACAGGTTATTGGGAAGCAAAATAAGCTATACTGATAGAAGGGGCCTTTGTACTATTACCTCTGCCTCCAAACTAAGGTTCATACCAGTATAACAATTTCTTTTTCTTTTTTTTAAGTACACCTTGAATGGACAGTTAGATCAGCCAAACTTTTTTAGACTGGACTCTATTCTTGATTTAAACAGATGTAAATAAAATCTGAATTTGCTCATAAGTCAGTTCTCATAGTAACATCTGTGCAATACGATCTTCATTCCAGAGGCTTTGCAGATGGCAGTGGATTGACACAAATATAATTGAGGAGAACGTAGTAAAATGCTGTTTCTAATACACAGGAAAGAATCCAGCTCACTCCTTTTCAGTTGTCTTGATTTTGCAGTCCTAACAGAAGTGCTAAATAAGTAGTTAAACTATTTTACCTGTGAAGTCAGCAACAACAGTACTGAATGTGCCGGAAAAAATTTGTCATGTTACTATAATAATTTTTCAGAGGAAAATTATGCTTTAATAAACTCTCTATAGAGTAGGAAATACTACTGAAAAAACAGACCTGAACAATATGGGAAAACAGTGGTTTTAGTTTATTCCCAAAGGCATACTTCATGCTTCAGCATTTATAATCTCACTAGAAGATTCCCCCAGTGTTGTTCGGGTCCTCAATTAATTTTTGTTTTTTAGAAAACAAGATGAAAATGTCCATGCTTCATTTAAATCATTGCTCTGGGTTGAGCGTGCGGGGTTCAGTATGCAGTCTACACTGGGGAGAGAGATCCCAACCCACTCTCACCACAGCAGCTAGGGGCCAGGTGAGAAGTGCCTCTTCATGGCCAATGCACCTCCAGCAAGCATAGCTAGAGGAAGGGTGCATGTCCCCGCACTGAGGGACGGACACACAGAAACAAAAACACACACTCTCTGGAATATATAGTAGGTAGCTGTCCCTTTCTCCACTCCTGCCCCCTGCTGGCCCAATGGTTGTATAGCTGTCCTGGTGCCCATCTCTGGCCCCTTGCTGCCTACCTATGCTCATTCTACACTATAACTATTCCTCTTACCAGACCCCTCCCTTTCCATTTTATGAGAAACAACTGAATTTCAAGCACATCCCATTGTCCTTCCACAACCAAACCCTTAACCTTGCTTTACATTATAATAAGTGGAAGCTGCATACCAAATTTGTTGTTCCTAGCTCTTACTGTTTAGGAGCTATTCTTGAACAGATAAGCAGACACACATTTCTAAAACACATAGTTAGATTAGCACACTAATGCTAAGGTAAGTCATGGGAGTGGGAAGTCAGGGATCCTACCAAGCTGAGTGACACTTTTGGGAAATATTCCATAAAGCCAAAGCCCACAAATGAAAATAAATTTAAAAATGTTTCAAATTTGATAAAATGCTGTAAGTTTTTTTAAAAATCTGGTTTTGTAGTTATAAAAATAAGGGAGCAATAACACTGTCTAGAGCAAAGAAAGTTACAATTCAGTTCTGCTAATACAAATCAGCCCTGACCTGGAGTAACCCTGCTATTCCAGCCCTGTGCTGCTCTAGATTACAACTGCCAATCATGTGGATCAATGTGAAATTGTGGGGTGTTTATGAGGTGGACAAATATCCATGAAGGGCAAGGCTGAAACCACCAAATCTCATTTTTCACTGGTGACCTAAGCTGAAAGGGATCCCAGGTGAAAGGCTACTGTATTAACCCAGGTTCTGATCATTTATGATAATCAAGAACAATAGATTGCCTTTCCCAAAGCACTATTATGAGTAGTGCTGTGCCTTGGCTGACCTACCATTTTTATAACTATGTGCAATAGCATTAGCTCATCACACACACACACAGAGAAACAGCACAATTTGAGGATATGAAAGCTACCAAAACTTTCATGCAAACAATGATCAGAATTAAAGAAGTTCATGCACAGCATCAAATACACTTACATGTCAAGTGGATTCATTGTGATTTTAGTTGAATCACAATATGGGGGTGCTGGAGATCAGGTTTAACATGGTTGCAAAGAAATCTGGGAAGGGGTAAGAGAGGAACATAAAGAGCAGAGACTGGGAATGTAGGCTTGGGGTTGGGACAGCAGGGATGGTCACAGAGAAATGTGGCATGGAGCCATGTTTCCCCTCTATCAGCAGGGTGCCCCTGAGGTAGGCAAGAGGAAGCATAGGTGGATTTAGAGGACACTGGCTAGAGTAGGATAAAGAGGTTGCAGGAAATCCCAAGAGCACGGAGAACAGGACAAGGCACAAAAAACACATAGATGGGGAGCAGGGGGAAGAGGTCATGAAAAAGGTATGCAGGAAACCAGGAAAGATTCTGGGACAAGGCTATACCTATGTTCCTGGGGATTGGAGACTCTGTTTTATTACTCTAATTTTATTAGCTGGCTGGCCGAGTAGATCATTATTTGTATAATTGTGGCAGGGTGGACATTATTTTCAGTTGTAAGTCAAATTAATTAAGATGTGGGGAGCTTTTATGGCAGGAGTTGTTTTATTGCTATCTAAATATAAGGAAATATCAGCAATGACAGCATAGGAGGCATATGCAGGGAACCAGGGAGACATGGAGGTAGACAGTGAAAGGAGAAGTAGTTAGTTTTCAATGTATTGTATTTTTCCAATTAAAAGCCTCTCCACTCCCACCTATCACACCCAGGGTTAACTCCATTAGCACAATACACCTCCTATGGATTTGATAATATCAGCAAAAAGGGAAACAATATTTGGTGGACCTCAGAACCCATGGAAGAGCAATGCTCTCTTCCTGCAAATCTTCTATGCTACCCGCGATTTAAACTCTTGGTTTCATTAAAAAGAAAAAATGAAAACAAAAAAAAACCCCACCAAAAATATAATTAACAGGAGTTAAGGTTGTAAATGTAATTGAATGGAGTGCAGCTACCAACATCCCCTTCAGGCAAAAAAAAAAAATCAATGCCCAAACCAAAAATTCATATAAGTGATACACTGCTTTTGTTAATTTCATCACTCTATCTTAAATGCAAATATTCCTTTGCTCCCCCTTTTTTTTTTTTAAATGCACTGCCCCTCTCTCTTCCTCCTGATTTCTTTGTTCCTGTTTTAAATTTAATCAGAATACTTTCAGTATCAATAACCATGTTTGTTTTTCCAACAGTATCAGAAATAGAAATAAAGCCAAAAGTACACAACTATAATGCAATCTGCAGTGTCTTATTGGGACATATTACTTTTTGAAACGTCTAACACATTCATGCTATTTTTAAACTTAGAAACACACACACACAAACACACACACACAGAGGAAGTTAAGCCCTGAAAATCCAAGTCAATAAACCAAGCAACCTGATCCAAATGCTACATAATAAATTAGTTTAAAGCCACTAGGAAAAAAGCCAACATCCCCATATCTCTTAAAATGTATTTCAATGTTCCAAGAGATAAAGACGGAAAAATCAGTCATTATTACGTTAAATATTTATTGCTTAAAACAATAAATATTTTCCCTAGGTGTTTCAGACTGTATTACTAAAACAGTCTTAGCAGTTATGCTGGAAAGCAACACACAGCTAACAGTGCCCTCTCTCTTTCCCTAGAAGTTTTTCAGGGAAAGTCTCTTATTTTACATTGTAGATGTCAGCTATGAATTGTGTTTTCAAAAATTCAAATAAAATAATCTTCTGGAATCTGCAGAATTGTTACCATTTAAAATGTATATTAAAGCACTGTTTAAAATATTCCTAGGTACTGGTTAAGAAAATGATTTTATAGAAAATATACACTTACAGCGCCATTTCAAACTGCTCAAGCCACTTTTTCTTCAAATCTTTAGTTTTGCAATAAAATTCCAACCCATTTTGTCCTTGTATGTGGATGAGGTAGAAGCCATAAGACCACTGTGCAAACGATATGGTAATTCACTAGTTAACAAATGTAATATTCAGGAAGAAAGACGACAATATTTTTATATTCATCCTATAACACTAACCCCGAGAGTTTGGAAAAATGGAAGTTATACTATTTTGCACCTCTGTTCAGTTTAATAATGGCTCATAGTTTTTCATTACATCAAAAATTAACATAGTTGAAACCCTTTAATAGTCATCTACTTTAAACCACAATGATCAGTGTGTTTCTGTTACTATATGGCTTTGAAATAAATTATTACACAAATTGCTGGAGTGTGCTTGCAGAAAATTTTATATAGTCAAGATCTACAGATTTCAAATCTTTAATATAGTGGCATATACCTTTTTATTTTCTTTATCTGTGGTGGGATTATTTGTGATTTTGTATTTCTGAAGATCTATTATTTCCTTCATTTCATAATTATCACCTCGCCGTTTGCACACAATTACAGCTAGATCAAATAAGAAGATATGCCTATGAAAACATAATATAAAAGGGTTAAAAAACTTCATCAGTATGCCAGTATACTAATGCTTTTTAAAATAATATACTATCATATAAAACATTGCATGGAGCACTTATGATTTTGAAAGTTAGCAATTGAATTACTGTGTAACAAAACATAAACCACTTAAAATACTTTTACAAGAGGTACACAGGGATTTTGATGTTAATGTAATGGCTGACTTCCCATGAACCACTTTGAAATTTACTTCCTTTACATTAATGTTAATAGGAACTATGCATGTACAATGAAAGTAGGAAATATGCACAAGAATTCCTGAACTAACACCAAATTTAAACAGGCAATGCTATGCTGTATTTTACCAGGATTTGTTGAATACAAATTCTGCCTTTAGCAATCCAAGTACTGTATCTATGTTCTCACCTGTCTTGTCTTGCACGTTTGTCTAATGTAGTTATCCTTATTTCACCATCACCTTGTGGTCTTCCATACACTAAGAGAGAATGGTTCTAAAAACAAAAACATATATATTTAACATATATATGCCAGCAGAAGAATTAAGATAACATGTGGCATTCGAGTGTCAGTATGGTCAACAAAGCCAGATTCTACAAGAGTGAAAGGGAATTTAGCACCTTTTGGTCCTACTAAGAACGATAACACATAAATAAACCCCTTATATTCTCTAGAGTGTCACTCAGCAAGAGATTTTGGGCACTGTGCAACAAAACTGATTTACCCGTGTGCATCTAAGAAAATGGAGAGGAAGTTACTGTGTACAGATTTCATTCCAGGCCAGCCAAAAGAACACCACATACACATATCTGAATTTTACCCATGCTTCTAGTATTATACAAGATGGTAAGAAGCAGCAGATATCAGTGAAGTAGAACAATGGTGAAAAGCAGAGATAAACAAGGATATAAATAGAGCCTATTACATACCAAATTCTCTATAGATAACTGAAACTGTTTAATTTCACGGAGGGTTTCATTATCTCTCTTCACTTCATTTACATATTGAGCCAAGTCCTGAAGGATAGAAAAAAAGAAGGGGGAATATTTCTGTGAGAAAAATGTCAATGCATTTTTATGTAACTGTATTTATCATCCTTATTTTGCCTAAACTACACAATAAGACTGTTTTAAAAGTTATTTTAAGTGTTCAGAATGTGCTGATATACCTGCCTATGTATGCAAGTTAAAAAAATAGTTCTAGAACAGCTGGACAGAAAACAGTGTTCTCATCTGTAACTTTTTTGTAAATTCTAAACATTTTCACATTCTGCACTGAGAGGAAATCTAGAACGTTGGAATTTTTTTGAAGAAAAAAAAAAAAAAAGACTCCCAAAAAAGCCAACAGTCCAGTGGTTAGGGAAAGCAGGCAGGATATCAAAGAGTCAAGTTCAAGGCCCTGCTTCAATAAATATTTAATTATTTAAACGACGTGGAAGAGTTCTAATAGGAGAGACTGAGCGTGACCTACCCCAAATCAGCTAGGAACAAAGAAGCACTGCTATCAGCTGGGCTAAAAAAATTAACAGGCAAATAAGAAGGTCATTGCCACCTACAAGAACCAGTATTTAAGTTAAAGGTAGTTTGCTCCAGCCTGGTGGAATTCCTCTTTCAGTCAGGATACGTCTACACTGCACAGCTATTTCAGGATAGCGGAGGTATCCCAAAATAGCTACCCCACGTCTTCACAAGCCGCCCGTTATTTCAAAATATTTTTTGAAATAATGGGCATGCTATGTCAGCATCCTGGTAACTCTCATTCCACAAGGGTTAAGGGATGTCTCGAAATAGCATATTATTTCAAAATTTGGCGCTGTGTAGATGCACCAAATTTCAAAATAAGCTAATTCAAAATAGATTCAAAATCAGATACGCAATTTGCATAGCACAATTTACACATCTTATTTCAAGTTTAGGGTGCTGTCCTTCAGTCTTGACATTTGCACATGATTACAGAGATCTGATGACAACCAGACCTGGGTAAAAAATGTAACCAAGTTGAGGTTCTAATTGCTCATATGTGCAGAAATCTGGGCTAGATTTAACAGGGTGCCCAAATATCTACAACTTCAAGACCCAGGCATACAGTGAGAAGGCAGCAATGTATATATAGCAAAAAAGAAGGTATATTATAGCAGACCAATAGCCATATTAATTCTCAGTTCCCATGCATAATAATGGGTCTAGCTGACACTGGAAAATTAGTCTCTTACAACTATAATGTTGAAATGTGGGAAATGTTAAGGTACATTTTGATCCTAAGACATGGACCAGAATATCTTCTGTATTTGTGCATTAAATGTGCTAGTAAATTAGCTGCTTATCTTTTTCTATTCAACATAAGGTGTTTATCCTTATTTGTATAGCCTCAACAGTCTATAATCTGTAATATCAAAGAGCAAAATATAATAAAAAATATGGGCTAAATGGAACAATCATCCAATATAGTAACCAGGAGAAGGATAGCCTGGGAAAAGAGAACCAAAACCATAACTGAACTTAATGCACAGCATCAGAAGAAAAGAAAACCGACAGAGTACAGCTATTTGCAGAGGGAATTGTAGACTGCAAAAAGATGAAGCACCAAACATGCAATGAGATACTGCTACTTCAAAGCATTTGTTTGTGCCATTTGCAATAGCATGTGCAGTAACGGTCACTAGGAGAGATATTAATGCTTTCTAAGCCATGGCAAGAAAGGTATTACTTGGATATAAGTTGTGAAGAAAGAGAATTGTGTTTATCTCGCTAAGAAACCATTATCCAAAATCTGAGGTGACCTGCAGCAATGGAATTTTTACTACATTTTGTAAAATGCCAGTAAAAGTGGGAATGGCACATTTTTTTTCCCCAAACGGTTAGGAGACTGGAAACTATGGGACAGAATGTTAAAGTTGGAATGTTAAAAGTAAATAGAAACCAGTCATCTCTATTTCATATCATTTAAAACCTACTGAATCAGTTACCAAAAGCCTTTAGCAATATATTTGATTTAGCCTACTTACAGGAAGGTTTGTGACTAGTTAACAAATATTTGCTGGATCTATCATGAATTGCAAGACCTCCTTCAGCAGAAAATATATTATGAACTTTACCACTGCATTCCAGTGTGTGCTGAAAAATGCCCCCAACCATTTTAATAGGTAGTGAGAATGTAAACATCTATCTACCGTGTCACACTTACCTTCATTGCATCAAGTGCCAGCTTCAGATTTTCCTTCTCAGCTGGGTCAGTAGTGTGCTTCACCAGTTCCTATTTGGCAAAACACAGGAATATTTCTTAAGACAACTGCTCACTCAGCCAGTTACCAATCAGTTTACATATTTATCACTGAAATAAAATGATTACTGCGCAGTGGTCACTCTTAAAATTTGCGAATTTTGCCTTAAATGGATAACAGCCCTAGAATTTACTTTTTTTCTCTATTATATCTACTATAAATTTGAGAGAGTGAGTTTGTCTGTGAGCAAGCGAGAGAATCCGTCTGTTTGTTCGTCTGTTTGTTCAAGAACTCCTCCTAAACGGTAAGAGCTAGGATCAACCAATTTTGTATGCAGCTTCCTCTTATCCCAACTTAAAGCAAGGTCAGAGTTTGGAGAAGCTCCTCACCCCCAACACATACAGGAGTGCATAAAACCATACTGAAAAGAGACAGAATCACTAGGCAGATGAAAGGGGCTGGCTAGGCATGCGACCCTTTACCTCCTGCCCTGATCTGGTAATGTCCCAGCCCCCAGATTCCCACTCCCCTCAGGCACCCTGGTGCGTCACATCCTGTCCCCACCCCCATTTGTATGGGAACATTGATGGCTGTTCCCCTTCATCAAGGAGCGAAGGCGAAGTGCACCCTTTACTCCATTCCTCAGTCTAGCTGGGGAGCACAAGGGGCAGACAAACCAGGACTTGCCCCAGCCGGGAGACATGCACCTTTTTCCCAGCTGTGTCCCCTGGAGCTGCAGCAGCCTTGGAGAGGTGCTTCTCACCTGGCCCCAAGCTGCTGCAGTGAGAAAGGGCTGGGGTAGTCCTCTCCCTTGGGAAGCCTGCATTCTGAACCCGCATCTCCAGCCCCACCCAAGAGCAATGATTGAAATGAAATAAAATAAAATAAAAAATAATTGAGTTAAGGATCCGAGCAAAACCAGGTAAATCTTCTAGTTCCCTATATGTATCATAGTGCACAAATTAGGATTTACCACAAATAGCTAACTGGTAAGTACTATGTGTGAGCTGTCCTTCCTAAATATTAGTAATATTTGACAATGAACAGTCAGTAAAAGTTAATTCTATGTTTGTAACAATTAAACTTAGCAGTCAGATCCTGACTATGTGTATGCTGAAAGCCCAGGCAAACCAATATTAGATCATTTTCATGTTACTACCAGTAACATGACTAGTCAAAACTTCAAAATGTGAGTTTGTTTGCAAAGAAGTAGGAATAGATGCTGAAAAAAATCTTCTGCTAAAATATGTGACTTAGCTAAATATTCTTGAAATATTTGCATATACTGTCAAGATATGTTATCCAAAATCAGGTTTATAAAATTGTATATAAATGCAGCTCATCTTCTACTTAAGAGTAGTGACAATCTCATTATGCTATTTGCTATACAAAAGATGCATAGCCATCTAGAATCTAGAAAAATTAACAGGTTAGTTAAAAGTAAAAGAAAAAAAGAGACACACACAAGTTATGGTTTTTTGACTGCATTTTAAGAAGAGGACCATATGTTGCATCCAAAAATAGTATCTTGCTAAAATACTAGAAAATGGTGGAAATAGGTGCAGTTTTTCTAGCAATTTTGTGGGTATTTTGCTCCTGAAAGGACTGTAATATATTTTGACACCCCATTACATAACTGATTGTGGTTTTATAATGCCTCCCATTTTAAAACACTATGAGTGACAATCTTTCATATCATTTTTTTCTTAATATACAATTCATTATATTGCTTTGGTTCAGGTCTCAAATATTTTTTTAAAAAGTGGTCCTGTTTTGGTGGGGGTTTTTCCCTGATTTTCTGTTGATGACCTGCATTTATCTAGTTATATTTGAAGAAATGTAATGTGGTGGGTCTACACAAGCACTGCAGAGTCAAAATTATGCTTCACATACAGGTAGTAACTCTTTTTAAAATGACATTTTACAAGTATCAGCAGGGTTGACAATCTAATACAGTAATATATTTCTTTGCTGCTGAACTAATGAGTCTCCTGGAACAGCTATCAAATTATATTTATAAGACTCACCATCCTCATTATATAGGACTAACTGTGGAAGCCAAGAGCTTTGTGGGTTATAATAAGAACCATTTCAAAATAAATATGGTTTTATTATAATTTACTATAGCAGGAAAGTATCTTACGGAATGCCAGAGTTTTGTTCAAGCTTAGTCTTTTGCAGGTAGTGGTCTACATTACAAAACCACCACTCTCATAGTTTGCCACCATTATCTTTTAAAGAAGCTATTAAATGAAGAGGCTCATATACTAGGGAAGTGAGTGTTCTTCTCAGATATGCTTCAACTTGTGGAAAGATCACCACAGAGGAGCCTGAATTACACCGTATCTGACTTCCAGACAGATTAGTTGCAAGCCAAAGCCACATAACGGTCAGTCTTCATTGAACCCTCATTAGAACAATCCCTGATGATAAACCATTTCAGCTTTTCTCTTAAACACTTTAAACTTCAAAAATAAAGTACCTGAAGCAGCAGATGATATTTTAGTACTCGTTGCATAGGAACCACTAGAAGATCCCGCAGAGTAAATTTCCCATTATTGGCCCTCTTGGAACATTCCTAGTTTCCAAAAATTTAAAAAAAAAAAGGATTCAACTGTGATTTTTGTAAACATTTTGTAATTCAAAACACACTCCTCTAATTTTTTAAGTAAACATATAAGTTTGCTTGATCACCTAGATATTAGGAAAAAATTATCTCCATAGTCATGGGCGCTGGACCAAATCTATGGCTCAGAACACCCATGAATTTTGGGATATTCAAGATCTGGATCCAGAACCAGATCCCATTCTTCAAGTATTCAGATAGCAGGCAGAGAAGTGTGGTATAAATGCTATAATCAGAGATATCATACAGAGTTTTGTTGATGTGAAGCTGTGCATGTCTACAAGAGCAACAGCGAGAGTAGTTAGAATCACTGAGCTAGTGCCCAGAAGGTAGTTCAAGGGTAACACTGCAACCAAATAGCAGACTCTTTGTCTTATCAGTTGAAGGCATAAGCAGCACAGCAGGCATGACAACTATATGGCTTGAAGGTGACTAGTAAATCTAAAAACTAGAAAGCCTATTTATCACAGATGGGATCATCTAACTCCCATCCTTCATGTTCACTTCCTCACCTAAGCTGATGAGCCATATGCTGTGTCCTGTAAAGGACTAATTACCCTCCAGCCCAAAGAGGATATGAAGCACCATGTCTCTTATGGCTCCCCTCGTGGTATGTTTCACACATGATCCCTTGTTCAGAGATGTGCCTATAGACGGTGTTTAGACTTTAAACATTATTCTAACTATAAGCATATTTTACTCTCAGCTACCTTCACTCTGACCTAGCACACCATGAGAAAAATGTTTTATTGACAAAAATACTTCTTGAGTGAAATTCTGACCCAACTGAAGTCAATGGCAAGACTTCTTCTGACTTCAGTGATGCCAGGATTTGATCTCTTCTTTCTCTACGTGACAAGACTATTTGATCAGTTACTCCAATTAAAAAGTGGGGGGGGGGAGAAACTAGTAGATCCACATGTAAGAATGGGCAGCTAGGAGAGCAGCAAAATATTTTTCTACATAAAAATAAATATTAATACCTCTAACTTCAATTTAACATCTTCTTTTGTCTTAGAGATGTTGTCTAAGCAGGATATGGCTGTCTCTACTTGACTGCAGTACTGTCCATAAATAACCATTCTAAAACAAAGCAAGAGAAAAAACAAGCAGGGGGTTAAAAAAAATAAACAGTCTTGGTTCATGCTTCACAAACATATACATAGATCATATTCTTTCCTTCAGTGGATGCTGTATCTACATATCCAAACACAATAACTTGGCCCTTGATGTGTATTAAAAAGCCTCCTCCAGAATATAATCAATTCTGTGCATTTTTCAATCAAGTGCATATTTCAAAAATACTAAGGGCCATAATCAGAGTGCTATAAAATCATTTCAATTCACTGTAATACTGACACAATAAAGCACTTCTTTCAAGCTGCAAGGCAATGTAACTGCTGCTTTACAGCATCAGAGTCATTAGTATTTACAATTTTAAGAGATAGATTTCAAAGGATGTAATGAATAAATTCTGTTACATAGGATTAGCATAGGATTAATTACTTCTACTCTTTTTATGACAACAGTGGGTTTTGCAAACTGATTTAATGGTTTTTATTGAGTTTACATTCCGTGACGCTTTTGGTCAAGATAATAGCTAACAAGTAAATGCAAGAAATTCTCAACAGCAGTCAAAGATCAGCATGGTCCCCTATGGCTGATTTTCGTAAAATTTTAGTAGAAAGAATCCAGGTTTGTACCAGGAACGTCTTACTCCCTTCAATAATGATTCATTCTACTCTTCTCAAACTGCTCTAAGGGTATGTCTAGACTACATTGTTTTTTTGAAAAAACTGCTCTTTTTTTGAAAAAACTTCACCTGTGTCGCATTTTTGAAATTAAATCGAAAGAATGCAGAGGTTTTTTGACATTGGTAAACCTCAAATTACGAGGAAGAACGCCTTTTTGGAAAGAGCTCTTTCAACAAAAGGCGTGAGGACACAGAACAGGGACATTTTTCGAAAGAAGAAGCAGTCAAAGAAAGCACAGGTGCCCTTATGGCCATTCTGTGAATAGCAATCAGGGCTTGCTTTTGAGAGAGCATCCATGCAGTCTGGATGCTTTCTTTCGAAATAGCAGATCACTTTTTCGATCTGGTTTTAAGGTGTGGACGCTCTCTTTTGAAAAAAGCTCTTTCAAAAAAGCTTCTTTCGAAAAAAGCTTGCAGTCTAGACGTACCCCAACTCTTTAGAGGTGACTTTTATTTAAACTGTGAGCACCATCTTTTTTCAGGTTCTACAAGCCTGGGTTCTTTCATTGTTTTTAATCTCCCCCTTAAACACATTTTTAACCTTAGCGTCCACTTCAAAAGTGATACTAACTATAATCTTTCCCCTTCAATTAATTTTTTAATCTATACTGCAATGCAAACAGAGCTAGACACAGTATCTGTCCTTCCTTCATAAAATCTGCAGTTTCCACCGAGCTTCCTTAAATTACATTGCTTCTTTTAGAATAAAGGAACATCCTGAAACAATTGTTCCTGTAGTTCCCTTCTATACCTTTCCATTTGCCTTCACTGCCTGTATCCTTCCAATAATTACCGTTTCCCTCTATCTGTCACCATCTACCAACACACACACAGAGCCCACTGCCATAAGCTCCTCCTCTGCTGAAGCCTTCATCTAGGTCTTCATTTCTACTCAATATAACCATTGCAACTCCCGTTCCCATCCTCTCTCCAAAATCCAGCTTTCCAGACTCAGGTGTTCACTGTATACATCTACCTGCTTTCTCTCAAGCATAGTGCGACTGCATCAACCTCTTCTCAAACAATTCAATTGGGTCCCCAAACATTTCAATTTCCAGCTCAGAAGTGACTTAACACCTTCTAAGGGCTCCTAAGACTCTCCTCTCTTCCTCTCTCCATCCTGTTTCACTCTTCTTTCACTCTTAGGCTATGCCTACACTGCACAGTTATTTCGGAATAAGCTATTCCAGGATAGTTATTCTGAAATAGCTTATTTTGAAATAGCACGTCTACACTGCACGTCTACACCAGCCTCAAAATTAGTCCGAGGCAGCCTTCCCTAATGTAGACGAACTATCTTGATTTAGAGACCCAGGAGGAATAACTTAGAATGACCCTGGTGAGGGGCTATTTTGAAATAGCAGAAGCGGGGCGTCATCACACGCCTTATTTCGAAATAGCTATTTCGGAATAGGCGTTATTCTTCATAGAATGAGGTTTACAGAAGTCGGAGTAAGCCGTCCGTTATTTCGAAGTAACGGAATTGCTGTGTAGACGCTCACATTGTTATTTCAGAATAACAGCTGTTATTCTGAAATAAATTTGCTGTGTAGACACACCTTTACTATCCTCCTTTCTGCCATCTGAAATGCCTTGCCTGTATCTTTCTGCCTCATTTTATTTCTCTCCTCGTCTCCAATTATTTTAACTATGTATCTGTATTGTTTATATCTATAAAGCATTCTGAGATCATCTGTATGGCAGAAGCTGTGTTCAAAGTCAGTTACATGATTTCATATAAAATATGGATGCTATCTGTAAATGAAAAAGCAGCAACAAAAGACACTGGGGAAAAAATGAACAATTCATTCTATAAAATAATAACAGCACTTAAATAAACAAATAAAATGATTAGGGGGGTTGGAACGGGTCCCATATGAAGAGAGGCTAAAGCGACTGGGACTTTTCAGTTTAGAAAAGAGGAGACTGAGGGGGGATATGATAGAGGTATATAAAATCATGGTGAATAAAGAAAAGTTATTTATTAGTTCCCATAATAGAACTAGAGGACACCAAATGAAATTAATGGGTAGCAGGTTTAAAACTAATAAAAGAAAGTTCTTCTTCACTCAGCGCATAGTCAACCTGTGGAACTCCTTGCCAGAGGAAGCTGTGAAGGCTAGGACTATAACAGAGTTTAAAGAGAAGCTAGATAATTTCATGGAGGTTAGGTCCATAAAAGGCTATTAGCCAGGGGATAGAAATGGTGTCCCTGGCCTCTGTTTGTCAGAGGCTGGAGAAGGATGGCAGGAGACAAATCGCTTGATCATTGTCTTCGGTCCACCCTCTCTGGGGCACCTGGTGCTGGCCACTGTCAGCAGACAGGCTACTGGGCTAGATTGACCTTTGGTCTGACCCAGTACCGCCATTCTTATGTTCTTAGCACTTCATTGGTATTTTCCCCATTCAAAGCCCATTTCACATTTTGTTGTTGTTCCTCATAGCAATTCAGTTCAATTATACAAATGCTCACCATATAAAAAGGAAGTATTCAATTTTAGAGAGATAGTCAATGGACTGCATGTAGATTATCACTAAAGAACATGAAAATTAATGTAAAAACATTACCTTTCCTTGTAGCTAATAAAAATTTGATACAGGTTCTGGTCATTTTTATTTACAATGGAATCATGAATGTCCTGCATTAGACTTCTGTGGGTTTTCACCAATTCCTTAAAAACAGCAATACAAGGGAAAAAAATAAAACACCAGATAGAACCCCTAAAGCTTCCAAATAAAGATTAGTGTCTTCATATATATTTGTTAATTCCAACTAAGACACAAATCACAAATTAGCTGCTAATTTCATCATTTACTTTAAAGGAGTTAAGAAATACTGTTAGGACATGTCTACGTTACAAATTGTGTTTGATGGAAGTTACATCAGTGAACAGCTGCTGAAGTTAGTACATCGCTCGTGTACGTGTGCTTGGCTGCTTACATAAGCCCTGTGCATGCTCACTAGGAGTGTTTGTATCAATATTAAGTGCAGTGCATCACAGGTAGCATCCCAATGTACCATATGTCACCATATGTCACCATTTGACATAATGCCTTTTTGGGAAATATTCAAAATGTGTTGTGGGAAAGAAATTACTTCCCCAGGGATTTCTGGAGCTTGGGGTCAAGTTCTTAGGATGTAACCTTCTCCATCCCATAATGCCATCAATACCCCCAAATTTTTGTGCCTTTAAAAAAAATTCCCCAAACCTGTGCAGCACTTTTTGGTGTCTTCCCTTTGTGTCATAGGCGTAGAGCCCACGGAGCTCTGCACTATTCTCAAAAACACTGCAAATACAGAATGCATGATTCACCCATTTTTGCAGACCTACAGGAAGTACCACAGCAACCAGGTGACATAAGGATTCCTTCAAGGACAGTTTGCTGAGGAGCATAATGAAAAACAGTTGGTGATGGTATTTACGGAGCAGCTGCAGATGGTAGAGTGTGACCTCCAGGCCCAAGAAACAAGCACTGCCTGGTGGAATCACATCGTAAAGCAGGTTTAGGGCAAGGAACAGTGGCTGCAGAACTTTTGGCTGCAAAAGAACACATCGCTTGATCCGTGTGCTGAGTGCAAAACTGCATGGTGATCACACCCTGAAAGCTTGCAATGCAAGATTGCTACTGATCCATGGGAAATCATTTTGGAGTTGGAAAATCCATGGGGGGCAGGGAGGAAAGCATTGTCATAGGAGTCCGTAGGACCACTAATCATCTGATATGCAGGATTGTGACTCTCAGCAATCTTCAGGAAATGATGAATGGGGTTCCCAAACTGCACTGGAGTAACAGACAGCGTGATTATCCTTATTTTGGCATCAGCCCACCTTGCTATACAATACATCAACAGAAAGTGCTACTTTTCCATGGTTCTGCAAGTGAGGTAGATCACCCATATTGATGCCGCCAAGGAAGGTGCATAATGCTTGCATCTTTAAAAACACAGGACTGTTCAGAAAGCAACAAGAATATTCTTCCTTATCAGCACGTTATCATTGCCAATGTTAACACGCCAATAGCGGTCCTGGGAGACTCAGCCTACCTTTTGCACCCCTGGCTCATGAAGCCATACACCAGGGGTGGGGAACTGCAGGCCCGGGAGCCAGATGCGGCCCCTGGCTTGCCTGGATCTGGCCCCCAAGGCTCAGGGCCCCCTCTCCAGCATTGGGGAGCCCACACTGGTCCCCCCCACTACCCCACAGCACACAAAATCTACTAGCCTGGGGCCCCCTAGGCTCTGATGGGTGAGAGAAATATGGGGAGTGTCTTTCTCCTTCTCAATCATGTCAGTGAGGGGTTTTTTTTTGTTTGTTTGATTTTTTGTTTCTTGGTTTTTGTGGTTTTTGCTTCTCACTTGTGTGAAACCCCCGGCTGATTTTTCTGTGGGTCAGCAGCCCCCAACCCAAAAAAGATTCCCCACCCCTGCCATACATAGACTGCCTCAATAGCCCCAGGAAAGCTTCAACTATTGGCTCAGCAGATGCAAAATGACAGCTGAGCATGCTTTTGCTGATTGAAGGGGCACTGGTTTACTTATTAGACTGAACGCTGCTTGCAGTATCCTGCATAACATTAGTGTGGCAAAGGCAAAAACTGACACCAGGGTGAAAGGTAGAAGTGGAGCCTGTTGATTTTGCACAGCCAGACACAGGGACTATTACAAGAGTCCAGCATGGAGCTATGTGATTGAGGGAGGCTTTGAAAGAGCGTTTTAACAGTCCGCCACATCAGTGCTCAGTGCTGGAGTGTTCTCTGGGCCCAGAACTTTAGTGCTGCTAAGAACTGTGTAGCACTTGCTATTCATAATACATGACTGGGTATTTTCCTGAAGTTATTAATATTGTGGTGCTTGGTGTGCACTTACAATTACTGTTTGCTTTGACTATCTCCATGCATTCTGCAATAGTGCACTAAAACAGTGTTTCTCAACCTTTTTTTTATGAAGTACCCTTTTAAAAAAAATTATAAGTACCCTCCTTTAAAAAAAAAAATTTTAAGTACCCCATGTACCTACAGTTTTCAGACACACAAAAATTTTTTCTACTGTTGCAACACATTTGTTTAAACAACTTAATCATAGCTGGGCAGGCAATGAAATTTTTGGGCGTAAAAAGTACAAAAATAATAAAGCGCTGTAAAACTTAAAACAAAAATTCAGTTCTCTCCAAGTTTCAGTTGTGTTGACATACACCCCTTCCCCCACCAGATCTCTCTCAAGTACCTCTCAGGGTACTTGCACCACTAGTTGAGAAACACTATCACTGTACTAAAAGAATTTGATTCTCCAAAAACAGAACTTTACTGAATGGGGAGGGAGAGTGTGGAGAATCTATGTGCAAAATAACTACAGGCAACAGTACACACATTTTTAACATAACTTATCAGGGTGATAATTTCAAATTGGAAAGGATTTAAACATTTATGTTCATTTGACTTCCCAGATGTAAACTATTGTGGCTACATTTTCACAGACTGTGATTCAAAGTTGTATACATGGAGTTGTGGTTTTCCTTGCTGTTCTCTGATATGGAGTGGTAGGTGATGCCATGGGTTATGCTTGGGAGTATAAGAAGCAGTGACTGTGCAACTCTCCAAGACTGAAAAGAGTAGACATGTCGGTTAATCAAGGTCTGCAACATTTGGTTTACTGCCTGTCAAGTCTTATTGACTCTCCTGCCAAGTCTATTGTTCATGGTCCATTTTTCTTTCTTTCTCCTTCTCATTGGGGTAAGCTCTTCTGCCTGTGTAGAAGGAGCAACCCCTCAAGGCCAGCATGCCTATAAGCTGCTGATAAAACAGGCAGCTACCACTGGATTTAGAGACACAACAGAAAGGAAACATAAGTTTCAAAACTCCATTCCTTTATTCCTAAAGACAATTCACAAGAAATGTTTGTTGACACTTAAGCTTTGAATCACCTCAACAGAAACTGAATGTAGCCTGTCAAAGATGAGGGAATGGCAGGATTTTCTACTGCATGAAGCTATAAAATTTCAGTCTCTATTTCCATAGCTACTACTACAGAACAATGGCACTGAATGCCAGCACTATTTTCCACAGGCAGTGGTGATTTTAGCTGATATGTCCCTCTAGAGGGGTGATATAGGCTTAGAGAACACAGCTGCTACTGGCAAACTAAAGCCATCCCGGCCCACATGCCTCTAGCCTGTTTACTGTAAAGGTGCCAGCCAACATCATCAGAGCTTGGCATTGGAAGAAATAAGGCCTATAAACCTTGAGGAGAAGATTACAGAGCATCTTCATGAAATTTGTATCGAGATCTCTCAGGAGAATAAAAGGGGCATCCATATACCTGGAAACAAAGTGTTCCACAAAGCTCAACTTAATCCATGAGGGATGAAAGCAGATACCACATCTACCACTCTCTGCAATATGTCTATCACTTCTTGTAAGAATAGAACAATGGAAAATCAATAGCTTTTGCTTGTTCACTTGGGGATTGGCTAGGCATCATCTTTACGGGTAAATATTGTAAGGAAAATTGTATGCACAAACGTACTCAAGTTCCCTTCCCTTTCATTAGGCTCATTCATGTCCACCTGGCAGGACTGGCTGCGCTACAGAGGACTCTCAAACCGGTCCTGATTTTCAATAAGGCTGCACTTCCCTCCTTACACCCACATTCCTTCTCCTCACTGTTCATGGCAGGGGTATGTGTCTCTCATTGGTTACAAAATGAAGTAACCATAGTGATCTATTGTTGACCTCCATGGCTTTGTGGCCTCCCTGTCAAATTCCTTCAGTTTCATGCAGCATTGCTGCTGGTCCCTGTCATACTCCTTTGTCTACTTCCCTCATGCATTCTGCTTGTACATGTCCACATTTCTGTCAGGTCTGTAGCCTGTTTGTACAGCCTCTACAGTTTACTCCCCACAGACCCAGGAGATCTACTATTGCCTGACTACTCCAGGAGTATGTGGAGCCAGATGGTCAGTTAGGCAGTTACACACAAGAAGGATGAGCTGCTAGGTATGCTTGCCAAGGTGGACAATCAGAAACAGGTGTTCCATAAAACACACCGTGGGGCACAGAGGCTTCTGGTCTCTGTGACTCCTGGGCAACGGGAGTTTCTTAAAATTGAGACCAAAGTGATCACTGTTGCAGGGAATGGAGCATTATGAGGACTACTAGGCTTGACACAGGTTCCTATACCTAGTCAATGTTGACCTCAGTCAGCCTGCCATGGGTGTACGCCATTTGGGGAGGTGGTTTTACTGCTTCCCTATAAAGTGGTGCTTACATCAGTGAGAGATAAACTGAAGTGTAAAACGATGCACACATAGGTCACTACAAGGGGATCTGCATCTAAGTAACTATGTAATGTAGAGAACACCAATGATCAGGCCTAAGACAGTTACCAAATTCCTGAAACTGTAAGTTACCAGCACCAACTAACCTCAACAACTTTTAACTCAATAGGAAGTTTCTTAGAGACTACAGTATTTTTTGTTTTACAACCTCTACTATCCAATTCTGAGTATAAATCTGTAAACTATATGGATTTTTAAATGTCTTCTATAACAATACACAGAGGAGATACCAGTGAAAATCTGCAGATTTGCAAATCAAATTAAATCCTGCAAATCAAAGTACAGGAAACTTCCGATAATCCAGCACCTTTAGGACCCAGGGGGTGCCGGATTATCAGATATGCCAGGCTATCGGAAGGGGGGGCTATGAGGGGTCTGGAGTGGGGTGGGAGGGGATGCCACCACAGGCCCCTCATAGCCCCCCCTTCCGATAGTCCCGCTCTGCCCCAGGCGTCCCTGATTCAGCCGCTGCTGGTCAGTTTCAGCAGCAGCTGAATCGGGATGCCTGCAATAGAGCAGCTGGGGTGCTGCCAGGTTGGTCCCGCAGCGCCGAGGGGTGGCGCTACAGCACCAACCGGGCAGCACCCCAGCTGCTCTTGGGGAAGCCTGGGACAGAGCAGCTGGGGTACTGCCCGGTTGGTCCCGTAGCGCTGCCCCTCGGGGCTGCGGGACCAACCCGGCAGCATCCCAGCTGCTCTGCCCCAGGCGTCCGGATTCAGCCGCTGGTGAAACTGACGCTGCTGGTCAGTTTCAGCAGCAGCTGAATCTGGACGCCTGGGGCAGAGCACCTGGGGTCCTGCCGGGTTGGTCCCGCAGCGCCGTCCCTCGGCGTTGCGGGACCAACCCGGCAGCATTCCAGCTGCTCTGCCCCAGGCGTCCCCAAGAGCAGCGGGGGTGCTGCCGGGTTGGTCCCGCAGCCCCAAGGGGCAGCGCTACGGGACCAACCCGGCAGCGCCCCAGCTGCTCTGCTCCCAGCTTCTCGGCTTCCCCGATTCAGCTGCTGGTCAGTTTCAGCAGCGGCTGAATGGGGGAAGCCTGTCCGGCTGCCCCAGCACTTCCGGGTTCCTGATGGTGCCGGACCATCAGGAGTCCCGGAGCACTGGATGCCGGACTAAAGGAGTTTTACTGTACTGTGTAAACATTCTCTACACTGATGCAATGGCCAAGTGTAATAGGCGGATGATGGTCACGTGCTTTTACATTTATGAAGAGATTTTTTTTACATCTTATCTACACCTAATATGATCCATGTTTCTCTCTTATGCACTGAAGGAACTGAGTAAATTCATACATGGTTAATGTCTAACTTAAATTCAATTAATAATATACTTGCATATAACAGATGCAAGGGTTAGTGTGTGGTTATAGTGCTAGATCCTCAGCTGGTATAAACCAACAAATATACTCCCATGTACACAAGCTGAATACCCAGTCCATGCTGTTGCTGACAGTCTACTGTAGCTTTTTGCAATATTTTTTCTTAATAGCAACTATAAAAAAAAAGAAGTCTAAAAACATTTTCACTAAGATGTACAGTATCTTACTGAATAGTGAAATACTTTGTGGGGAATCTGCACATTAAATTTCAAGTAGTCACTTTGTTCAATAGCATGTGACTGTACAAAATGATAACCAGATACAAATTCTTTGCCTTTTTCTTTAAGCATACAACTACTTACAGGAATGTTGATGAACACTATATCAAACTCTGATGTTGACAGAAATCTTTTCAATGGCACCATGAAAAACTGTTAAAGAAAGTGAACACTGACTGGATTAATATATTCTCTATTCCATTAGGCAATTACATTATAACTATATGAATATTCTATTAGCATAAAGTTCAGTGGCTTACTTTCTCTATTGACTCCAAGGTCTCAGTGTATTTCTCTTCTGTCTGTTTTATCTCAGTAAGGCAGCAGATTCTTATGTCATTTTCAATACATTTCTGCAATTAGAAGCAAGTTGAGTTTAATTCATTTGTGGATACCTCTTGCTTAAACTTTTATTTAAAGTTTACTGCTTAGCTATTACAACATACTGCTTTTTGGAAACCTCTCAGTATTGCAGCTTCAAAAGATTGTAACTACTACCAAAGGAACAGTTTTTAAAAGTACAATTAGCTGGCAACTTCTAGAATTTTAGTAGTCCTTGAATTTTGATAAAATTTGGCATTCAGTATGTTATATTTTACGTAATGTAATCCTTCTTATATACTTTTAAATATAATATAGTGAGATTTAGATGAAATATAGATCCATATTTATTTACTTTGAAGCCAGATAGTGGGCCCTTATTTACAACAGTGAGACAATGATCAGTACTCATACTAGTTAAAATCAATGAGACTCTCATGTCAGTAACTGCTATGAATAATGGGCTTGCATCTAACCTTTTGTGTTTGTTTATAATTTTTCCTTTTACCTTTTCCTCAACAAGAACAATTGCATTTAGATCCATATTCATATTCTATTCTGAGTCAAAGGCAGTAGTTGGATCTTAAGGCTCTATCCTGTAACCTTTTCATGTTTGTTTTTTCTTTATACATTTGCAAATCTAACAGTAAAATACTGTATATAAGAAAGCCATTAAATCCGACAAAAATACATAATGCCAGTGGAACAAATATAATACCTCCATTTTTACTGTATGAGGTATACAATTACATAAATATATTGCTCCACATTTTAATCCGCTATTCTTTTAATTGGGAAATTAACATTTTTAGATCTTTAATTTTATTTTTCTTCCCACAGATTCAGACTACCGCTGCCATTCCTTCCTAACCCCACCCTGTCTAAGTCTACATGACCAATGGTATTTCATTTGTGAAAAGAAAAAAAAAAAAAAGAAAAAAGAAAAAAAAAGTTTTCAAAGTGGAAAATATGTCAGGGCTCATCAGCTACTAGGACTGGGAGAAATATGCGTAATGATACTTGAAATTTGCATGGCTCTGAGTTTCACTGCAAACTGAAAATGCGGGTTAGAATCACAGAAAGATCCACTACTGTAACTCAAATCTAGACAAAACATAAACCACTACAAATTGAAACTCCCAAGTTTCACAGTATTTCACGCATCACTTATTTTACTTTCAGAAATTTGCAACACAAAAGTTCCTTAAAGTAAAATGCGCTTAGTATAAAAATGTGCTAGAAAAAGTGATGATGCTTTTAATTTGTCATTAAGATACACAGTAATTGGGAGAGTCTACATATGAATCACATTGAAAAGTCAAAATTTTTCCAAGGGAAGTCTTCTCCTTACATAATGAATCACAAGAACACATTATATGAACTGCAAGATATACCTACAATTTGCTGCTTTTACAGCAGCAGTATACAGGAAGACAACCTTCAGACCTTTTCATTTCCATTTTCTATAAGCTCCTATACCACTGGAATTCAATCTGGAAATGCACATGGTGAGCTCCCACCTTAAAACACACAACTTGCTTGAAAAAGCGTGTATCATCACAATGGCACAATGAAGTTTGGCAGGTAAATCTAATGAATGCTTGTAGGAAGAGGGATAGAAGTTAATAGAAAGGCTAATGAATAAATGTTGTGCGTGGGCTTGTACATTTTCATGGCTGTTTTGTAAAACTCTCTCTCACACACACACAGGGTACGTCTAGACTGCACTCTAAATCGAAATAAGATACGCAATTTGCACTGCACAAATTATGTATCTTATTTCGATTTTATTTTGAAATAGGCTATTTTGAAATTTGGCACATCTACATGGCGCCAAATTTTGAAATAAAGCACTATTTCGAGACATCCCTTAGTCCTCGTGAAATGAGGTTTACAGGGATGCCAAAATAGTGCGCCCATTATTTCGAAAATTATTTCAAAATAGTGGGCACGTTCCTTGGACACGGCAGTCCAATAGCCTGGCAGTCTAGACGTACCCAGCGAGAGAGAGAGAGAGAGAGAGATGGTAGCTCTCTATTTAACTATTCCATGACTAGTGGTATACAGTGGCCAAAATAATATGGGGATAATATGGGGAGTACCTTTGTGTAAACAGTAGCATTTATTTTTTCAAATGGTCTTAACTCAAGTTGCTGATAAATCTTAATATCCATACCTAACTGGATCTTAACTAAATCACAATTTATATTTTAATGTTTTCTTCTTACTGTTGAAGTAGTGTTAATATTTTCCTTAACAGAAAAAATTACCAAAGTGAATCTTTGTCCCTTTCTCTATAAGAGAATGTTGAATTTCAAAACAGGATGACAATATTATGATCCACTGTATATGTTACATGGTCACTGCAGGCAAATGTGAACTCAACCATAAGAACAAAGCAGATCTGAAATATCTAAATTTCAAAAAAATACATACAATGTTAGTGCAAACAGCTAACAGGTTATTTAATGAATGTTAATAAAATTTAACTTTCACGCTACCACTATTTCTTTATTAATATGTCTGTAGTCACGCAAAAAATGGAAATCATACAGGCTGATGTGCTGCTTCATCTTTCATTAAGTCTTCATATACTTCCCCACCTTCATCTTCTCCATAGACACAATCATATAACTCTTCATCCTCATCTACACCACTTTCACTAAAAGAAAAAAGAAAAAGCAACAACATAAAGGGTAGGTGTATTGAATAGGAATTAGAGTGTCAAGACTAGGAAACAAAATTTACCAACTGTCAGGGTTCTTGCAGTAAATCTAAACAGATGAATGAAAAAGAAATTTCAAACTGAACTAACCCACAAAAGGACTATCTAATCAAAACTTTTTTTACCTCAATACATTTAAAATCTGCCTTTATAAAATGAACAAAAGTTTGAGAAAACAGAATTAAGTCTCAAACTATGACAGGAATTAAGATAAGGTTTCTAAGCAGAAATGGGACATTTAGTTCCTGTACTCAAATTACAGATGGGCCTCAGTGTTAGGTCAACACATCTATCCTAAAATGAGTGAAACCCTATGTACTGTCATACTGTACTGCGCAGTGCAGTGGGCCCAGTCCAGCCGGAGCGGCCCCTACCCATGGCAGGCCCAGCCTGGCAGGGGTGCTGGGCCCACCACACTATGCCATGGGTGGGGGACACTTCAGCCCAACTGGTCTGGAGTGCCACCCACCCGCCCCTGTTTAAGCAGCTAATTGGTTAATCATAGAATCTTAGGGCTGGAAGAGACCTCAAAAAGTCATTGAGTCCAGCCCCCTGCCCAAAGCAGGACCAATCCCAATGAAATCATCCCCGCAAGGGCTTTCTCAAGCCAAGACTTATACCTGTAGGGAAGGAGATTCCACCACCTCCCTAGGTAACCCATTCCAGTGGTTCACCGCCCTCCTAGTGAAATAGTTTTTCCCTAATATCCAACCTAGACCTCCCACACTGTAACTTGAGACCACTGCTCCTTGTTCTGCCATCCGGCACTACTGAGAACAGCCTCTCTCCATCCTCTTTGGAACCTCCCTTCAGGAAGTTGAAGGCTTCTATCAAATCCCCCCTCACTTTTCTCTTCTGCAGACTAAATAAGACCCTGAGCCTTTCCTCATAGGTCATGTGTTCCAGATCCCTAATAATTTTCGTTGCCCTCCGCTGGACCCTCTTCAATGTGTCCACATCCTTTTTGTAGTGGGGGGCCCAGAACTGGACATAATATTCCAGATGTGGTCTCACCAGTGCCGAATAAAGGGGAATAATCACTTCTCTAGATCTGCTGGCAATGCTCCTCCTAATACACCCTAATATGCCATTAGCCTTCTTGGCTACAAAGGCACACTGTTAAACATAACATTTCACTGGTTAACTGATTAAATGGGATTTTACATCCCTACCTTGTACAGTAAAATACTCTATCCAAAACGGCAAGCATCCTGCAAACCCTTACTTGCATGTGGAAATGTACTCAAGTGAAGAGTTTCCCTGGATTCTGTGGGACTACTTATATAAGTAGTTTTCAAACTTTTTTTTTCTCATAACCCAGTTGAAGAAATTGTTGATGCCCGCAAAACAACATAATTTGACTAGAGTGTGGGTTCCGGAGTGGGGTTGAGGATGACAGCTTTCATGTGTAGGAGGGGGCTCCGGCTTTGAGGGCATTATGACTGTGGCAGGAGGGCCTTATTTTGAGCGGCTCCCGGTCAGCAATGCAGCAGGGGTGCGAAGGGAGCTTCCTGCCTCTCCTGGCACCACAGACCAAGCTGTGCCCCAGAAACAGCCAGCAGCAGGTTCCCAGCCAATAGGAGTGCGGAGCTAGTGCTCAGAGCAAGGGCAGTATGTGGAGCCCTGTGCGCTCTTCCCTGTTGCCGACTGCTTCTGGGGTGCAGCGCAGTCTGTGGTGCTAGGACAGGCAGGGAGCTGGCTTAGCACCCCACTGGTCACCTGATCCCCCTGCAGCAACAAGACCCAGTGCCTGACATTCCATGACACAGTTCTGGGTCGCAACCTGTAGTCATATGAATAAAGATGCGTTTATGCAGAATTATCTGCAGGATCTAGGAAAAGCATTTACTGAGGCTGTCATTTTAAATCCTCATTCTGATGATTCAAACAAATAATTCTAGATCAGTGTTGGGAAACCTGTGGCCTACAGGCCACATGCAGCCCATCTGGGTTCTACATGTGGCCTGCGCAAACACTCTCTATCTCCTTCAACCGCACCTCTTGCACGTTGGAAGTCCTGCACTTAACTAACCCTTCCCCTCTCTCCAAGTACTTCTGGAGCTCTGTGAATCAGCTAATTCGTGCCCCATCCCTGCTCCTCTCCTTCCCTCCCAAAGCTTGAACGCTGAGAATTCGTGGTGCTCAAGCTCTGGGATGGTAGGTGAGGAGCAGGCATGGGGCATGAATCAGCTGATCCATAACATTCCAGAAGTGCTGGGAGGGAGGGGTAGGAAAAAGGTGTGGGGGTTAAGGGAAGGGTTGCAGTGGGGTTGGGGCCAGCAGCAGTGGGAAGGGTTGAGTACCCCTGGCAAAATGAAAGGTGACACACATTTAAACACGGGCACATGTGAGGTAAGTGCTGATGGTACACAACATTCTAAGAGCCATGCCCTCCCTCTACTTCTTTATGTTTCTTTTGCTGGCCAAAGATCACTTTGTGTTGAAAAGACATGATAAAGGAGGAGAATCAAAGGCAATGTATTTAACGTTATTCTTGGGGTCACAGTTAGTGCACATGCTCAATTTCAATCTCGCGGCCCACTGAGATGAAGGGGGGCCACTCATGCAGCCCACTTGCTAGCCTTGGTTGCCCATCGCTGTTTTAGGTTGCATTCGCAATCCATCACCAGATCCTTCTTGAAACCCTTCCTTATCTTCATATGTACTAAAATCAATCATTAGGATAAAGCACTTTTTTTTTGACAATTAATTCTTCTTTTCTAATCAATCCTTGGTCAATCAAATAAAAATCACATTTTAAAATAGTGTATTTCATCACATCATTTAAGTAATAGCTATATATCAGAAAGCTGAAAGCTTTCATTCTGCTTAAAGATTTATAACATACTCTAATAAATCAGGAAGACCTTTGTAGATATCTTCATCATCAACACTTTCTTCTGTAGGGAATGGCCTAGAGAGACAAAAGACCACATTATTAATCAAAGACAGTGCCAGCATAGGTGTTCAGTTTGGATCGTATGCTGCTGAAATTTCAATGTATATTAAAATGTCTGTATCTGTGTGTACCTCTCTCTTTCTCTCAACTCCAAACAGATGTTTTCACCATGTAAAATTACTGATCTTGATTCCAGAACAGGTGATGGTACAATTAATTTACCATGGGCAGCACTGGGAAATGATCTTGACCAGCTATGTGGTTTATGAGATAATTTTTAAAAAACTGCCATGCATGCAGGATGGAACTGTTACATGTAATCATGAATATAAATCAGAGATTTAATAAGCAAATATATTAACTATTCTGTATTTAGAATTAGGTCTAAATTCTATGATTTTGTGGTCATTTATGTTCTAAAGTCTTGACAGTTTGGGTGGTGAATTTAATGATTGAGAATTGAATCTGAGAAACGTCACAATGTGGGCTGAATGGGAAGGTGGGAGAGCATATAATTATGGCTCCTAGTTTTATCAGGAGTATTCAAATGCCATTCTGATTTTAGGAGGGAGTGAGAAGAGGGGCTTTGAAGCTTACTTTCAGGCACAGGGTGGCTGGCCCTGTAGGGGAGTTGGACCCAGCATCACCTATGATTATTCAGCTGCCTTTCAGCTGAGACTGTGAGATCAGGGATCAGATGATAACTTGAAGACCACCTTATCTTCCTAAAAGTCAGCAAGTAGTTCATCTGAGTACTGCAAGAGTCCCTGGGTCAAGGAAAAGAATGCAGGTAGATATAAGTGCCTGAGTAAGAGAGTTTGGAGTGCATAAATCTCTGTAGGGAGCAGGCTAGATGGAGAAGGGAGTCAGGAGGCTTGCCCAAACTCTAAGCAGATGGCCTTAGAAGTGCAGTCTTACAGGGTGCAGTCAGGCCTTTGTACAAGACCCCTGGGTGGGAAGAGCATGGTTGATTAAACAACACAAGTTCAGCAAACCACACAAGTTCAGCAATTTTGGTTTGAAGAAATAAAAGCGAAGTCCTGAAGAAAAAGGACAAAAAAAGGAAAAATCCTGTGGCTGGAAAGTATTCTGCAGAGCAAGTGTACGTTCCTGCTGTCTTTGCATAAAATCATAGAACACAAGAATTGGAAGGGACCTTGAGAGGTCACAAAGTACAATCATTTGTACTCACTGCAGGAGCAAGCACCATCTAGATCATCCCTGACAGATGTTTGTCGAACCTATTCTTAAAAAAATCTCCCTTGGAGATTCTACACATTCCCTAGGTAATTTATTCCAGAGTTTAACCACCATGACAGGAAGCTTTACCTAATGTTCAAATAAAACCTCCCATGATGCAATTTAAGCCCATTGCTTCTTGTCCTATCATCAGAGGTTAAGAAGAATAATTTTTCTCCCTCCTCCTAGTAACAACCTTTTAGGTCTTGAAAGCTGTTTTCATGTCTCCTCTCAGCCTTCTTTTTTCCAGACTAAACAAACCCAATTATTTTCATTTCCCCCCATAGGCCATATTTTCTAGACCTTTAATCATTTTTGTTGCTCTCCTCTGAACCTTCCCCAATTTGAGATTTGTCACTTTTCCCTATTCCTTTCCCCAATTTCCCTAGGTCTCTTCCCCAGGCTTGCCTTTCTCTGATCCAGCTCAGCCCTGAAGCACTCTAGGCTTGCCTTTGTAGCCATTCATAGCTTTCCCAAGCAGTAGCATGAAATTTATATTCTTGATATGTTAACTACTGCCCACAGGGTTCCAAAAAACAGCAATGAAAATTGAGCAGAGCCTTGTATATTTTGCACTACTGCTGCCTGAAAAGTCTGCCAGCTGTACCAGAGGCACTGGGAGCTACCTTCTGGTTCAAAAAAACACCTGAATTTGAATTTGGTTTATAGTTAGTTGACATTTGGAAGGTTTTCTTCACAATCATAATTCCTGTACTATGCTTCTTATTATTTTAAAGAGAGTTTTAATAGTTCTTAAATTGATGAGGTAGGCTCCTCAAACGTAAAAGGAAAGCAACTCAATAGCCACTGGTAAGTTCCATAAGTTTGAGCCCTACACGAGAGTATTCGTTTGCAACATATAGTATCTAAATCCTTCGTGAGCAGGTATCTTTATAACATACTTAACACATGCACAACAATTCCTTTCTGGTGTATAACGGAGTAAATACATACAGCAGGCTATTACTAGCAACCCAATATAACTTAGAGTGAGTTATTTGTCACAAGTTAGGTCATTTTAAAATAAATATTTTCATCAGAATATCAAGAGTGACTAGATCACGTATTATAGACAAGCCATTTAATCAATTTCAAATTTTAAGTTGTTTTCATGCAAAAGAAAGGCATTTTAATAACCTCTTTCTCTTTTTATCTACAACTATTTATGAAGAGACAAACACATATTCCAATATGATTTAAAACAAATCTCGGAGTGAGACTTTAGCTGTTATTTGCATTCCAAAGTGAATCTGAACAAACAATACATTCTTTAAAGAAGGTGTTTTACAGAAAAATAAATAGATATTGGTTTATAGATAAAACAACAGCGCAAATGGCTGTTCCTTAACTTATGTTTATTCCTACACATAAAGGATGTAGATGCACAAAAAAGGTGAAGCAGATTTCCAGGTGATGAAGGAGCCCTGGGAAGGAGGTGCCTTCAGCTCCTAATTCTGGAAAATTTAAAGGCTCCCTATGCTCGGCACAATAGGGTGAATTAGGGCACTGAAGATTCAAAGAGAAGCTTCACTTTGTGGCCTAGGTGATACGGGTTTCACAGAAACACACAGAATTTAAAAATCACAAATGCTACTCTAGACAAGAACAGACCTCTGTATACAATTAGAAGCACAGAAAAAAATAAGGCTAAAACAATGCAACTGATCTCATATTTCTTTTAATTGTATATCATGGAAAAATGTTATTTGTTTTATAAGTGATAAAAAGGAAATTAAGCAGCACTGATGTCATACCTTATTCCTGTTGCTAATGCAATAGGAGTACGAGAAAGTTTTGATAGTGTTTCTATGACCTGCAGAAAAAGAAGGGAATAGAAAATATTTGTTTAGTTAATATCATATTTTGTACTCTATTTTTCAATTCAGCAATGAGAGCCTAATCATACACCACAAATAATAGGCACCCCAGATCTGGCCCTGCAAAGTGCTACATGCCCTCGACTCCCGTAGTGTCAGCAGCTCTCAAGATTAGGTCCTTAGTGCTTTTGAGGAAGGAATGGGAAGCAATAAACCCTAACAATAACAGAATATTTTAAATCCACAACAAGTAGGTTCAATTTGCATTTAAACATGAATGAAGTGTTCAATAGATGTTATCCTGGAGACTGCCACAAGTGCCTGGTTTTTAGGGAAAAAAAGACCCATACCAGCTATTCCACCAACTGACCAGAAGAGGGAGCCATAAGGCAAATCATTACTATTAATATGTTTCGGATAAAGAAGTTGGCAGCATAGAAAAGGAAGAAAGTCCCAACTCATCTCCAGAAAATAAAAAAGGTTTTAAAATTTTATTTTAAGGAGACTGACCAAGAAAGAGAAGGATACCAGGGGAAGAGGGAGATTTATTTTGATAGTATGTGTGAAATTATACTGCAATTATCTGCAATACAAGGCCAACTTCTATTCTGCCCACTAGTCAAGATTTGCTCAGAGTCACTCAGAAGTCTCCCACTTTGACCACTGACTGTTGAATGTAAGGCTGGCAGTTATTGTTTCCAGAGAAAACTAAGTTAAATGAGAATCAATGTAAATGCCTGTAATCCTCTGAAACCATAAGAGCAGCACCCAATTATACTTGGACTAAATTTGTTTCATATTTTCTAGTCTACATTAAAATAAAGCCTTGCATATCAGAGGAAGCCTATTACCTTTATTTGTGGTATATTTGTTTATTGGAAATAATCCTCCACAAATAATCAGAATAGTAGCCTGCTGATGAATATGCAAATTAAGACCATCACCCACAACAAAACAATGCAATATTAAGAGAAAAATAATGCACTAAAAAACACAGAGTAGTTGCCGCCCCACTGCACTCAATACGTATGTCTGGTTACGAAATATTTGACAAAACTTCTTTCACTGGAAAATGCTGATTCATTGAAACCAAAGCCTTTCATGGTAACAATGGCTTAAATTAAGCTTTAGTCAGGCAGGTTTCTCAGATCAAGGGGGACACCCACCCGAGAATAGCCAACGGTCAGGCAGGTACAGAACTCACCTGAGATGTGACAGACCCGGGTTCAAGTCATTGCTCCAAATCAGGCAGAGCTGTGAACACCAGGCTAGAGAGTCAGTATCTCTCTCTCAGACCCAATGAATCTGACATAGAAGAACTCCAAAATGAGATGAGAGGAAGACAGGCACTAACTCTACAGCTCAGGGCTTAGCACACTTGCCTAGGATGTGGCTCCTACAAAACATAGCTGAAATCATACCACCTCTGTGAAACCTTAGACTCATCTGCAAATTCCAGTGAGAATTTTTTCATCAGAATTTCTCCTACTAGCTCTTGTTAAAAATACTTGCAATACACACACACACACACACCATTTTCTGATTTTTCAATATTTCATATAACAGTATATTTATTCAATGTGCTGTGCAGGGAGATACATCTTAGAAGAGACACCACACTCATGGATTATAATGTGTTCTATCTTTAATCCTCTCTACATTGTATTTCACACTTTTCATATTATCTCCATCCTTCATTCTCGTTTTTCAGAGGAGCTGTATAGTCTGTTTAACTGGAATTAACAAATCTTTTAGGATTCTCAGCCTTTTTTTACAGAAGGAGATTGTAATACTTCCACAAAATCATGCTCACAGTAGGCTACATTGCACAACTGGACTTAGCTGGATCTTAACTTTAGCCACTAACTCAGATTGTAAGCTCTTTTGAAGGGGGCAGAGGACATCCTTTTTTGTTCTGTGTGTACAATGCCCAACAGAATGGGGCTCTGATCTATGACTGGGGCTACCCCAACACTAACAAATAACAGCAACAGTGCAGGGAACAGACACATGGATGGGGAGGAGGCAGGGAGAATGCAGAATAATAACTCTGCTGGCTGACTGTGGGAAGGGTGGGGAAAAAGTAAGTTATACCTTCAAAGATTTATAACAAATTATTCATCCAGTGTTACTGGGGAGGCACAATGACTTGTTGGGTCCCTGGGGGACAGTGCTACAAACTGCCTCTTGCTCAAGGTTGGTGCTCAAATACACAGCCTAGCTCTGGTGTCTTTAAATGCGTCAATATTTGTGTATGAGTTTATTGGGTGAAAAAAATTAATGAGGCTCAATTTACTAGAGCTCACTATGCAAGAGAAGAGTTAAAAACTCCGGGCACAGTGAGGAGGAAGTACTAACCCCTTTCTGACATTTTTGTAGCAGAACATGGACAGAGACCGTCAAACAAATTGAAGAGGAAGCTCTGCCCAGTATGCTATTTCTACATTTCCTTTACAGCAACCCTAACTCTTTGAGTCTGAGGTTACGCACCTCCTCAGAAGCAAGTCATCACACCAAGCCAAGCTCTAATTTGGACAGCATAACCCCCAAGTCTGTTTTTCGGTGCATGATCAGTTTATGCAAAATAGGGCATGACATTCAAACACAGAGCATTCCAAAAGTAAGTGCATCATGGACTGCTCCCCAGCGGCTGATGTCTTCCTGATTCATATGTTAAAAGCACAGTTGGCAGAGTGAATGGGTTTGCATGAAGCAGTAACTTTTACTTGAAGAAGTTCTCTGACACTAGGCTTTTGGGAGTTAGTATTTATTATTGTTTCACCTGATTCGCACCAAAAAACTGCAAGAACTTGGATACATGTGCTAAACAGTTGCATGTTAATGGGTTAAGAAGCCATTCACTCGTTAGCCGTTTGTGTATGGATATCTGTATCCTCTGTTGAAATGTTATTTTGTAACTTCCTGCAGCAATATTCCTATGTTACAGCAACACTACTCTAGGATGACTCTTTTTCTTCTTTCTCCAGCCATGGCAACTTCTCCTGATTTTGTTTATTAATGGACTAAAGAGACATTTACTATAGTTTATGTAAGCACTTCTGTACTTCTTCTTGAAATGTTATTTTGTGATTTTTTTGCTGTCATATTCCCACTAAGTCATATCAGGCATTCCTCTGCACACTTACAGAAAGTGTGCACTAGGGGACTCTCATTTTTCTCCAGTGCTGGGTATTTCTCCTAGTTTAACTGTGCTATGTGATAAGATGTTGTTGTGTTAATTGTGGTATATTTTTTAACAACATAGTCAACCTATAAGTCCTGAACTTCAAATATAGAAATAGAGTATCTTCTTAAAAGACTCTCTCATTGATATTTAAGAAGACAGCTATACAAATAATGTAATATAGAATTCACATTTATCCTTTAAACAGACAACAGATTCAATACACTAAAGCACCTGGGCACCCATGAAGAGTATGTACAGTTAATCTGTTCATTCACTATTTACAATATCTCAGCAATTAAATGCTTTTGTTAACTGTTGTTGGCCCAAGCCAGCAAATACTACAGTTTGGTGTTTACTACTCTGATTAGGCCCACTGAGGTCAATATAATTAGACCTGATAGTAGGCACTACACATTCTGGATTGGTTTCAGGATTGGACCCTTAATTATAATAAATACTGTATTTTAGCTATATGAAATTACCATGAACATTTAATTTATTACAAACTGCAAGTTGTGCAAAGCACTGACAGCTGAATGGACTTTTAGTCAAAGCTATTTATTCTTAAATGAGTTGGAATGAACACAGTGGGTCAGATTTTCAAAGTAGTATGGTTCTCATTCAGGTACTTAAATAAGCACGAGATGTTCACACATACCCAGCACTCTGCAACAACCATCTATGCAATTTATGGCCAGATTATAGGCTAAGCGTGTGAAGCTGTGACCCTTAATTCTTCCCCTGAAAAGAGTCTAATCAGTAGACAGATATATAGGCACAGTAATGCAGCAGCCATTTCAGTAGTGACTGCTTTGGTTAACATTGCAAAACATTTCCATTACAAACTTATCTGTACTCTTTCTAAAACATCATGTTGGTTTTTGCCCAACTATTTGGGTTGATTCTTTTAAGTTTTGAGTAAAACTTCTTCAACCACTGGATCCATGAGAAGATAAAAGGTAAAAATATATTTCCCCTGTTTCCATCACACAGAAAACTTGTTCAGTGAGCTCCAAAGGCAGAGGAAAGACATCCCTACTTGCCACAATCTTCAGTTCCGTCAATGGCTGGAACAGTGACCCCAGCCTCTCCGTGATAGTTCCACTTGAGTGGTCTGTGTTTTGGGGTAGTGTTCTTTTCTTTATTTTGTTTCCAAAAGTTGCTACTAGATAACTGTTTGCCCTGGGTAACACTCTCACACAGATCTCTATTCGGTCATCCTGCCCAAAGGGTTTATATTTGAAGATGTTACAGGGCACACCGGTGACTCCACTATGTAGTCGATACCCTTATCTGCATCTCAGGTTCCATCAGACATAGTCAATGAAGTTGAGTGACTTGTCTAGTGTCAGGGCCAAGATCGGTGCATGGACAAGAGGCATCAAGTCCAACTTCACACAACTAAAACCAAGGTGCTGATGCCTGTACCAGAAAAAAAAATGGTAGAGCTGCTATGCACTTCCTCGACTGAGCAAGCATGCCTGTTCTCTGTTACCCAGCCAGGAGCACATTTTTCCCCATCAGTGCTTGGCAATAATGAAGCATTCTTTACTACAAATCTGACAACAACTGCCCATGCCTTGGGCACCTCATGCATGGATTCCTCATGGTCCTATATATAAAGGCCATTCAAACTTCAGGTAGCAAAGAATCAACCCATCTGTTTAATATGCAATCAGTGTTTTAGACAAAGACTGTATTGTAGGTCATCTTGCTCTTTAATCAACACTTAATAAGTAAAAAACACAACTAATGGTTCTAAATGACTTAGGTCCCGATTATCAGAGAGACCACCTTTTTCTTCTTGTTACTGCACCCAGCTGAAGTACTTCAGGAAACAGCTCTCTGGTTTAACCCATCAAAAAGGTTCCACTGTCCAGCCCTCAATTTTTCTTCCAGAAGACTGGAAAGGGGCAAATATAGTGCCCATCTATAAAAAGGGAAATAAGAACAACCCAGGAAATTACAGACCAGTCAGTTTAACTTCTGTGCCAGGGAAGATAATGGAGCAAGTAATTAAGAAATCCATCTGCAAACATCTGGAATATAATAAGGTGACAGGTAACAGCTAGCATGGATTTGTAAAGAACAAATCATATCAAACCAATCTGATAGCTTTCCAAGCCTTGTGGATAAAGGAGAAGCAGTGGATGTGATATACCTAGACTTTAGTAAGGCATTTGACTGCCTTGCATGACCTTCTTATCAATAAACTGGGAAAATGCAACCTAGATGGGGCTACTATAAAGTGGGTGCATAACTGGCTGGATAACCATTCGCAGAGAGTAGTTATTAATGGTTCACAATCATACTGGAAGGGCATAACAAGCGGGGTTCCGCAGAGGTCTGTTTCGGGACCAGTTCTGTTCAATATCTTCAGCAATGATTTAGATGATGGCATAGAGTATGATTATTAAGTTTTCAGATGATACCAAGATGGGAGGGGTTGCAAGTGTTTTGGAGGAGAAGGTCAAAATTCAAAATGATCTGGACAAACTGGAGAAACAGTCTGAGGCAGCCAGGATGAAGTTTAATAAGGAGAAATGCAAAGTACTCCACTTAGGAAGGAACAATCAGTTTCACACATACAGAATGGGAAGCGATTGTCTAGGAAGGAGTACTGCTAAAAGGAATTTAGAGGTCACAGTGGACAACAAGTTAAACATGAGTCAACAGTGTGACACTTGCAAAAAATGCAAATGATTCTGGGACGCATTAAAAGGAGTGTTGTGAGCAAGACACGAAAAGTCATCCTTCTGTTCTACTCTGCACTGATTAGGCCTCAATTGGAGTATTGTGTTGAGTTCTGGATGCCACATTTTTTGAGTATTGTGTTGGAGTTCTGGATGCCACATGGAAGATGTGCAGAAATTGGAGAAGGTCCAGAGAAGAGCAACAAAAATTATGAAAGTTCTAGAAAACATGAGCTATGAGGAAAGACTGAAAGAACTGGGCTTGTTTAGTTTAGAAAAGAGAAGACTGAAAGGGACATGATAGCAGTTTTCAAGTATCTAAAAGGTGTTACAAGATAGAGGGAGAAAAATTGTTCTCCTTGGCCTCCAAGGATAGAACAAGAAGCAATGGGCTTAAATTTCAGCAAGGGAGGTTTAGGGCAGACATTAGGAAAAACTTCCTAACTGTCAGAGTGGTTAAACACTGGAATAAATTGCCTAGGGGGCATTGTGGAATCTCTAACACTGGAGATATTAAGAGCAGGTTAGACAGACACCTCTCAGGGGTGATCTAGACCAGTGGTTCCCAAACTTTTCGGCATCACGCCCCCCTTTTTGATTTTTGAAAAACCCTCACACACACACACCCCAAAAAAATAGCAGCAAAACTTGTTGAGAAGAAAAAAAAAAGGAACTGACCGGGGCAGCAAAACTTGATGGGGGGTGGGCTGGGTTGCCTTGTGCCCCCCCGGAATTTCTTCATGCCCCCCAGTTTGGGAACCCATGATCTAGACAGTGCTTGGTCCTGCCATGAGGGCAGGGGACTGGACTCGATGACCTCTCGAATTCCCTTCCAGTTCTATTATTCTATGATTCTGTCCAGATGAGTGCCCTAAGAATTAACATGACATTCTGTTTTCTGGGCTTTTCCTGAGTGTGTGTGTGGTGGGGGAGGTTTGAAAGGGGTCAAGTGGGCTAAAGGGAAAATTTGTTTCTTTCATCATGGTGGGAGGAAGGTTCTTAGAGATGTTCAGTGGTTCGAGGAAACTGATTGTTTGATGGGAAGAAATTATTTGGATATATATTTTTTACGTCTAGAGCTTTACACAGGTATTTGATACACTGGACTGTATCATGCAAGAAACCACAGTCAATGCTGCTACTCCTTCTCCCTCTCCATCCCAGTGTACACTGTAAGCGGAGCGCTCGGGCAGCCATGCTGCCCAGCTGATTAGCAGAGTGTCCACAGAGGCAGCTCGTGTTTTTACTGGTGGGGCAAATCTGCACATGCCTCAGTTCACATAAAATTTATTCTGCACATGTATGGGAAAAATTAAACTTTGCTCCATTCTTTAATGTTCACTTACGTACGGTGCAGAGGGAAAAAAGAAAGAAAAATATTCCCATTTTGCACATTTGAGGAGCATGCAGCTTTAAAAGACAATGCCAAATTACACTACTTATACATTCTCAGTTGATTCATGCTGAGAAACACTATTATCTTTTCAGCTTTATGACTGCTGCTCTAAGGAAGGCAGTTAGGGTTTCCTTTTACAAATCATGAACAATACTATGTCAACATTTAATCTGACACAGAAGGTGAAAAATATATTCATGTCTTATTGTACTCTATTTGTTGACTTCTGGACCCAAAGTACTCCAGGAAGTGTTAGATTTACATTTCAGTCTCTAATTTAGCAGACAGATGTGAAAAATAACATGTAGCCAAATTATTCCATAGTGACTACCCAGATGCTGATGTGAAGAGAACATTATTTCAGCAAAGGCTGCTGTTATGCTGAAAACTTCTCTCCATCTGTCTTCCCCTGATAGTGTAAGACATTGCATACTGTGCCAATTCAGCCTACTTTCAATTCAACCGTAACTCTTTGGGGAAGAGGAAAGGGACAAGGGCTCTTTGAAAAACAAACACAGAAGATATGTGGATCTGGATAAAAATCTTTTTAGAAAGAAAAAAAATGTGAGCCTGATACCAGGTCTCCACTTTGGCACAAGAGCAGCTCTTAAACACACAAATAAATGCAAACTGTGAAAGACCAACCATGCAATTCTGATAGTGTCAAATAATGCAATTAATAGTAACTGTTCTATGCCACTTGAATTCTACGTGGGTAGATGCAGATAAACAGAGGTTATATCAGGGGCTCTAGAAATTAGGTTACTGGCAAATCTCGGAATAGACTCCAGCAATCGTGATACGCATGCTCCAGCTCTTAGCTACTAGCAATGTTGCCTCATATTGTACAAGAACTTAATATTTTTAGCACTGTTTCAAACATAACAGTTGCTAATACTGTCTGTACTTCCATCATATTTTATTTGTCCTCATCTTATGATTTTTTTTTTATTTCTCTAGTTTTGTTCTGTTCCTATTTAGTCTTTAGATCAGGACTACTCAACTCTGGAAGCCCCAGGGGCCACAATGATACTCACAGCACATGCCAAGGGCCCCAACTTAAGTGTGGTTGCATATGCATGCAAATATATATGCAAATATATGCAAATAGTTTCTTTCACACTGACAGGGATGAATACAAAGATTAAGGCAAGACTACACAACACACAGGCCCCATTTAAGTCAGTTCCGCTGATATTAATAAAATGCAATATTTACCTGATTTCTACCCATATGACAGCACTTTGAATGAGCAATGACAGTCCAGGAATTTAACTACTAAAATGCATATCAACAAATGACCATTATATTGACTACTTTTTTGTTTCAGCTCCCACCCGCAGGCCACGTGTTGAGCCCCGTGTAAACCCAAACTGCACCGCGGGCCGCAAACGAATGGGCCACGGGCAACATGCAGCCCATGGGCCATGTGTTGAGTAGCCCTGCTTTAGATAAAACAATTAATGGAATGTAAACAGATTGTGCACATTCCCTTCTTTTTTAACTGCTCCCTTTAAAAAAATTCCAATCGGATTTGGACGAACTATTAAAGAAAAAGTTGCAATTAAAAATGCATGGTACATTTTAACTTATTTAAATAAAAACAATATACAAGCACCAGCTATTGAGAACCGATAACAATAAAATAAAGGAGGATTTCAGTCTTAAGTTTGTACATTTTCTGAACAAAGGACCACCAATTCATACCCATTGCTACCCATTTCATCAGGACATGTAATTCTGCCTCATTTATTTTGGTTTTGCAACCTATGCTTGCTTCTTCACATCCAGCCTCAGATATCCACCGAACATCCATTCTCTGTCTCTTCACTGTCTTCTGCCTGAGACGACGAACCTGGAGAACAACGGGCAGACAACTTCTCTATGCATAAGGCTGCTGGTAAGGAAAGAAAACAGGATGGACAGTCCAATGAACCGTAGTAGAAAAATTCATTAACTGCACGCTGAACCATGGCTTCTGACTTAGAAGGACCTGCCAATGATATCAGACCTAAACCAGATGCGTAATGCCTTGAAACAAAGGGCAATGGAAGAGCCATGACTGAACAACATGCTTGTGGTTCCTTCAAAAAATCTAACTCCAGCTTTTAGTTTCAAGGATCTTTCAGAGAAACTGACACATCCATTGAGACAGAGGATTTCTCAGACTGATGATTTCAGAAGTAATACAGGGTAAGTTCTTCATTCTTAAATGATGGTCCTTAAGGGACCTGAATTAATCTTCTTCTTCTCTAAGCCTCTTCCACTGCCTCTTGCATTCTGTATAGTATCACCACTGCAGACCGTTTTGCCTACCAAGGTAACGCTACTCTCCTCTAGTTCATTACAGTCAGTGAGATTTTCCCCCCCCCCCCTTTTTTTTTTTTTCCCTTTTGGTTTTGGTTTCTGATAATGATTCCATCATGGTAGAACAATTCTATCATACAAGAATGTATAGAATGGCAGGGCTCCCTTTTCACCAATTTAATTGATTTTCAAAATGCCTTTGACAGCCTATACAGATGCACATTGTGGAATATTCTTCAGTCCTACAGATCCCCACTGAATGTCATTGCCATAAGCTGGATAACAAATAAATGTATTAGCAGCACCATTATAATTATGAAAAAGGTGAAAAATGCACAACCTGGAGTGTCTGCTACAATTTTAACAGATCAGAACTAAATTAAACAAACTATGAGTAAACCATTAATAAGTCAATATCCACTTCTGAGCAAAATACATGTATTTTATTCATTAACAAAGTTGTGCTTAATATCTATTTCCATTTCAAATGACAAGATTAAAATTGCTAGTTTTGAAGTACAAAAGCCTCCCTAGACAGTTCTCTTCTTGCATGGGACTCAAATAATCCAAACTGCATGAAGCAGCATATCCTCCGTGATCTCTAGAGTTCTTCTTCTGCCCAAAAGGCTGAGATGTTTAAAAAAAGAAAGTAAAGGGGGAGGAGAGGTTACAGCAGTTTCCTGTCTGCTTTTGCGGTTTTGACTCTGTGCATGTCTTCCGAGTCTTTATATGCGTTAAGATTGTTTAGATACTGTTAAAGGATGGCAACTTTACTTTAGGCACTGTTGTAATAAAAAACAAGAATGTTGTCCTCTCTACGAGCATATGTCTGGAAGCGGACTAGACAAATAAGACATAAATATTTAATGCTGAGGGTAATTAACTATTGAAGCAATTTACCAAGGGCCATGAGAGAGTCCTCCTCACTGACAATTTTAAAATCAAGATTAGATTTTTTTTTTTAAATATATGCTCTAGAAATTCTTTTGGGATCTCTCTCATAGTTCTATGAGAATCTATGAATATCTGAGTCAGCTAGGTCATCTTTAAAAAAAAGCCTGAAAAATAGATAGGATTTGGTACAGGCTGATGTGCTTATTATCTTAAACAGCAGAAAAGGAACACAAATGGAAATGCCTAGTGCATTTGCACTAAGCCAAATTTCAACTAATCAACATAGTTCCAGTTATAATCCTTATTTACGCTAGCTTGTACTCAGCAAATGTGCACACAAATTCTATACAGGTTTAAAGAAGTATGTTTTTAATGTCTCAGCCCTGGTCTATACTAGGGAGTTATTTCAAAATAACTCCCCTTAATTCAAAATAACAAGCAGAGCATCTACACTACCAAGCCCATTATTTTGAAATAACTCCTGCTTTCCATGAGGAAAAACACTTATTTCAAAATAGTTATTTCAGAAGTTATTATTTCAAAATAAGTTATTTCAAAATAATTTCCTAGTATAGACATGCCCTCAGAGGGGTAGCCATGTTAGTCTGTAACTATAAAAGCAATGAATAGTCCTGTGGCACCTCAAACACTAACAAAAATACATAGTATCATGAGCTTTTGTGGCAATCTGCAGAATTGGGGGTTGCCCACAAAAGCTCATGATACTATCTATAATTCTTGTTTCTAAGGTGCTACAGAACTACTCGGTCTTTTATACTTTTTAATGTATTAACCATGTTATTATTTCAGGAATATAATTTTTAAAAAGTCATTTCTCTCATGGGGTCCTAGTATACAACATTTAGAAAAAATTAAACTCAAGAATTTCTAATGAAACCCTTCAATAAGAGGCAACATTAAATTGTGTTTGATTTCAAATGACATGATTTATCATCATATTCATTCTTTCTCTACTATGTATTCCTATGTTGGAACTCCAGCTCAGTATAAACAACGGCCTCAAGGGGTGGGATTTTTAAAAGTGTTCAGCATTTGCTTAGCTCTGTTATTGTTGGCTTCAGTAGGAACAAAGACAGGCCAACACAGAATGTTTTCCAAAATCATACCCGGAAACCCGAACTGTCACTGACCTATGTATGGAACAACACAACTGAAATGAGAAGACACTAAAAACATGCATGTTCTGTGAAACGACTAACTATTGTGCCATCTGGGCTGTTTCAGTATACCTAAGCCAGAATGATTAACATATCTGTATAAAAGTGTTTTATAAGAAAAAAAGAAAGTGCTTTCACGTTGACTAGGCCTTAAACAAATGTCGTAGATAAGCATCCTGGAGATTTTTAACTGACATATTATTTCTTCCAGGTTCACTATAATATATTAAATCCTAGCTTTAGCTTTCAAGCAGTTTTCAAGAGCTTGAATATAAACAGGAGTTAAAGTGTTGTGGTTGGAGGGGGGGGGGGGGAAATCAGAGAGAGGGAGCGCTAAAAGTAGACTGCGAACTCTCTCTTTTCCTGGCTTCCTTAAGCAGCTCTCTCTTAAAGCCCCCCCCCACTTTTAGTTCAAACTACTTTCATCACTGGATATAAGCAGAAGTAAAACATGTTTAGACTCAGCATGTTTAATCAGGACTGAATTTAGCCCAATTTTAAAACCCGGAAGCCGCAATGGAGCATAGAACCAATTTTCATTTTGAATCAGTATCTATTAATGTGAAAAAGGGCTTCACATTTAGCACCCACTACCCTATCCTATGGAAAAAAGCCTATCTGCTGCATCTGACATCACCGTGTGAACCTGGTACTGTCTTCCTGTAATCTGAAACTCTGTCTCATAGCTGCCCCTGGGCAATTTCTCAAGAGGTTTGGCAAAGATGTGAAAGATGCTATATCTTTTATGCATCACCTCTTGACTCCCATACGGAATATCCTAGCTGGGAAAAAGTAAGATTCAACCTGAACCTTCCATGATCTATCATGCAACTTTAACACTGTGAAAGGATACACAAAGGGACAATTTGTGACCTTTTCAGTCCCTCTCCAACCTTCACTGTCCTTCTCTGGGACCCACCATCAGCCTCTCCACACAGATGAAATGGAGGTGTCCGAGGGTGAGCCAGTGGAGTGAAGGTACCACCAGTTTCCTTCACCAGAAACGGAAGAGCTGCGGTTCACGTACCTCCCCAAACTTCTCTTCATTTGGATGGCTGCAGATTTTGACCACTTCCTCGAGTGAAACAGGCAATGTCTGCTATTCTCATAAATACACAGTGTGCAGAGTGCAGTCTCTTTGTGTTTGTACTTAATTCTGATTATTGTGTACCTTAGCTAGGAAAATAATGAAATGGAAGATAACAAGTAACCTACTAATTTTATTTGCTAAAATGAAAGTGTTGGTGCCTCAAAGTTCCCTTGCTTTATTCTCTTGAATATCCAGCAGTTTGCAACACCATCTACATATCTTTTTCCTAGCAGAAAAAGACATGCTGAGGAACATCTGGACAACCCTTCAGAAGCTGACATCACTTCCAAATAGAGGAAATGTATAATTCTTCATTTCTGTTCAGGGCTGTGGTGGTCAGTATCTTCAATTCAATATTTTGTTTTATAATGAGACTGTGTTCATGATGCACATGACATGAAAATTAAACAGCCAGTTCCAGAAGAATGTACAGTCTAATGACAACAACAAAAGAAACAGGAAATGCAGAGTAATAGACCAGGACCAGGAAATGCAGGACCAGGAAATGCAGAGTAATAGATTTTGAATTGTTGTTGTTTTGAATACGCCACTGTTGTTTTGTTTTGAGAGACCACTGGACCAAACCAATTCCTACTAATATTGAAACATGAAAGTATTGTAATACAAATGAAAGCAATATAGGAGCAACAGAAAATCCTTCTCTCGTTTTGATACCATTTTGAAGTTAACCATTGGAATTTGTGCACACCATATTTTAAAACAAAAATACAACAGAAATTGCTCGTGTAACATCTCTAGCTCTTTTGAGAATGAATCATGTAGTGAAATTAGCAGAAAGCCACACTCACACTACCTTGTGACATAATATATGAATACCATCCTCTCTAAATTCCTCCCCCTCCCACTAGGGTGGTCAGGGGTCATTTTCAACCGGAACACCTGTTCGAAAAGGGATCCTGGTGGCTCCAGTCACCATTGCTGACTGGCCCACTAAAAGCCTGGTCAGTGGCACAGTGAGGCTAAGGCAGGCTCCCTACCTGCCCTGGTTCCATGCGGCTCCTAGGAAGTGGCTAACAGGTCCTTATGGCTCCTAGGAGTATGGGGGGAAGGAGCAAGGAGGCTTCGCACACTATTCCCCACCCCAACACCAATTCCACAGCTCCCGTTGGCCGAGAACTGCAAGCACTGGCAGTCGTGGGGGCCATGCCTGCAAGTGCAGAGCCTCCCTGGGCCGCCACCTACGAACCACAGGGATCTGCCAGCCATTTCTCAAGAGCACTGCAGGTAAGTGCCACCCAGATTCCACATCCCTCCCACACCCCAATCTCCCTGTCCCAACGCCCTTCCCACACCTCAAATTCCCTGACCCCAGCGCAGAGCCCTGCTTGAACCCCAAATGCCTCATCTCCCAGCCCCACACCAGAGCCCTCACGCCCTCCTGCAATCCAACCCCCAGCCCCAGACTAGTGAAAGTGAGGAAAGGGATCATAGAGTGAGGGATGGGGCAGACTAGGAGGTGGGACAAAGGCGTTCAGTTCTGTGCAATTAGAAAGTTGGCAACCCTGTCTCCCTTTCCCCATTTATTTGCTTGGCGGAGGGGAGGTATCATCATTGGTAGATTTTAGATTTTTTTTTTCCAAAACATTCTTCACATCCATTGTCTCAGTTCCTTTGCCCCCCACATAGTGGCAACAAAGTCCCTGGTTTTATTCCCCTAAAAGTTTAAAAAAAAAAAAAAAAAAAAACTTACTTGGGATGTTATTTTTAATTATATAAAACACCAAGAGTCTTTTACTGCAACAGCGTGCAATAGTCCATGGTGGTAATTCCTAGAAATTGGTGTATCTGGTGTTATTTTAACAATTGTAACAGCAGATTTTATAAGCAAGATCAGAGAAGTAATTCTTCCAGTCTACTCTGTGCTAATTAGGCTCAACTGAACTAGTGTGTCCAATTCTGGGCACCATATTTCAGGAAAGATGTGAAGATACTGGAGAAGGTCCAGAGAAGAGCAACAAAAATTATTAAAGATCTGGGAAACATGACCTATGAGGGAAGATTGAAAGAACTGGGTTTGTTTAGTCTGGAAAAGAGAAGATACAGGGGACATGATAACAGCTTTCAAATACCTAAGAGGTTGTAACAAAGAGGAGACAGAAAAAATTATTCTCCTTAACCTCTGAGGATAGGACAAGAAGCAATGGGCTTAAATTGCAGCAAGGGAGGTTTAGGTTGGACATTAGGAAAAATTTCCTAACTGTCCGGATAGTTAAGCGCTGGAACGAATTGCCTAGGGAGGCTGTGCAATCTCCATCATTGGAGATTTTTTAAGAGCAGGTTTGACAAACACCTGCCAGGGGTCATTTAGATGATGCTTGGTCCTGCAGTGAATGCAAAGGACTGGATTTGACGACCTCTTGAGGTCCCTTCCAGTTATAGTATTCCATTCCCCTCTGAGGCTTAGCTACTCACTGTCGCTTCTTTTTTCTTCCTCCCCTCCTTTTCTTTCTCTTCTTTTTTTTTTTCCTTCTCACCCCCCACTACCCCTCCCCCACTACCCCCTCTCCCCACACACACACACACACACACACACACACACTTCCTCCTTCCCTTATTTATTCTTGGATCTGGACTTCTAACACTCCTGTCATCTGAAGAAGTGGGCCGTGCCCACAAAAGCTCATGATACCATCTACATGTTTTGTTAGTCTTTAAGGTGCCACTAGTCTATTGTTGTTTTTTAGGTTTTTCATGATTCTATGATTTGAGGTAGGACAGATCAAACTCACAGAGTCAATATCTGAACACGGAGGAGTACAGTAACATAAAAGTTCCAATTCTGCTATACCATCCTTTACAAAAGATCCTTCAATCAGGAGATTATTGCACTTGGATTTTCATTTCCAGTGTAGAATGATATTTTAAATTCTGATAGTAAATGTGTACTTATATTCATACTATGGTAAATACAATATAGGCAAATCAAAATTATACACACACACATTTTTATTCATAGTGACATTTTATAGTCCAAAATATGTTAGCATAATAGATACTAAGGGGTTGTGCCCCCTGCTCACTACACTTGCCAACCCCCGCATCTGTCCGCCGCAGCCAGATTCTGGCCTCCCACGACCCATGCTGCAGCAGGAGGGGGGCTGCCACCAGCCCTTCTTGCAACCAGATGGGGGCTGGACCATGGGGCCTGGCCCTGGATCAGGGCCAGGGACAGAACGCTGCAGCCAGATGGGGGTTGGGCCCCGATTGGGCATTATGTCTGGCCAGGGGGAGGGGTCAGGAACAGGCTGGGGGCAGGGTGTCTAGTGGGAAGAAGGGGTAGGTGCAGGGTGTCTGGCCAGGGGGGAGGTGGCAGAGCAGGCTGGGGGCAGGTTGTCTGTCCAAGAGGGAAAATGCAAGAGCAGGCTGGGGACAGGGTGTCTGGCCAGACTGGGAGAGGAGGGAGCTAGTGTCCGGGCAGTGCGCATGGACTGCTAGAGCCAGGCAACAGCTATCTGGCCCGGGGGATGGGGGAGGGCAGAGGAGCCTCCACGTGAGGCTCCACATGAGGCTCCACACCCCCACGCATACCGGCTCCTGCCTCTCCTCTGATATAAAGTCAGCAGCACGGAGCGGAGGGGGAGCAGAGTGGAAAGAGCACCTGCATGTAAGTGTGCATGTTAACCAATTAGCCCAGGCTCATCAGTTAACCGTGTACAAAGTTACATTTTGACATCCCTAATTTCTATAAACTTCTAAGAAGGATTCTTTATTAAGATAATGGTCTTATTTAACTAGGGAGCAATACTGAAGTTTGTGTCACAGTCACTCAATTATACAGTTCAGGTAGTTAGGAAGTATGGTAACAGCTTGATGAGATTAGTTGGGGGTTTTTTTTCAATTCATAACTGTTTTGTGGAGTGGGGCTGTAAACAAGCAATTAAAACTTCCCAGATTCATGCTACTCATTGCTGCATATTCAATTTCAAACATAAAAACAATAGATGTGTTAGAGTAAAGCAGGCCTATGAATCAATGAATGCTAAATAATAATCACAGAAACAGTCCAGTGCCAAGACTTCAAAGACACTGTCAACAATTAGCATGTATGAATTTATTTGACACTGTTTGTAATATGCTGGATTTTATTTTAATAAGCATTGATTTTTCTCCACTTCAGTTCCCATCAGACAGAAATCTCTTGTACTGCATACATCCAAAGACATTTGCTTCAGGAATGGATTGGTGCCAAAACCTAAGGTACTACATCACCCCAATGCTGAATTGTATAAAAGCCTACTAGTAACAGGAAGAGATATTCTGGTCCTTCCTACCGGGGTGAGGTGGAGGGAGCCAAGTGAGAGAGAGGGAACAAAGGAGAGAAGACGGAGATAAAAGGAAGAAACTAGAGAAACAAAAACACAAGAAGGGGATGAAAGGGAAAAGAGAAAGAAAGCAGAAAAGGTAGAAACAGAAAGGCAAATGAAAAATTCTAGAAATGGGGCCTTGTCAGCTCAGGCAAGAGATGCTGTCTCAAGAGCGGGCCTGCAGTGCGGTTTGAGTTTACACGGGGCTCAACAAAAAAGTAGTCAATTTAACGGTCTCCTGATGATTTGCGTTTTAGTAGTTAAATTCCTGGACTGTCATTGCTCATTAAAAGTGCTGTCATATGGGTGGAAATCGGGTAACTATTGCATTTTATTAATACCAGCAGAACTGACTTAAATGGGGCCTGCGTGTTGTGTAGTCTTGCCTTAATCTTTGTATTCATGCCCATCAGTGTGAAAGAAGCTATTTGCATCCACACTTAAGTTGCGGCCCTCGGCATGTGCTGTGAGTACCATTGTGGCAACTCTTCCAAAGTTGAATAGGGTCGGCTTTAGGCATTTGAAAGTACTTCTAGAGTGTCTCCGGATGTTTTATATAAAAAGGACATTTACCAAGTTAGAGGCGAACCCGTGAGACTGCCACATGGCAACGGTATTGAAAAGAAAGAAATATACCTGGCACTAAAGCGGACAAAACTGTGACTGCGAGGGATGCATAATGCATTGATTGCAAGGTACACATAGGTCTGTTCCATACATACGCAGTGAGTTTATAAATGTAAATGTATTCAGAGGGGAAATTTTGAAGATATTCAAGAAAAATATAGAACATTCCTTTACAAAAGATCCTTCAATCAGGAGATTATTGCACTTTTTTGAAGATATTCAAGAAAATATAGATCACGGGTGGGCAATAAAACAGCAGCAATTCTCCAGGGTTAACGCCTGGTGGGCCACTACCCCTATATTTACCTGCACCACCCCAGGTACCAGCGATCACAGTTCCCGTTGGCTGTGGATCATTGTTCACAGACAATGGGAGTGGCGGGACACCTCTTTCTGCAGCTCCCATTAGCAGGGAACAGTGATCCACAGCCAACAGGAGCTGTGATCACCCACACCTGCAGAGGCACAGGTAAATATAGTGGTGGGCTTTGGTGGACTGGATCCCATCTGAAAGCCAGTATTTGCCCACCCCGATTTAGATTGTATTTCACTGGGTACAATGCTGTTGCAACATAACTATATGTTCTATATTTATTCTTGCTTACCTATTCCTGAGGCTCAGTCCTCAGTCCAGTGTTGGGGTTTTTTGTGTGTTTTTTTAATAACTGCAATACAAAGAGCTGAGATTTTGTTTGCATAGTGCAGTCTGATTTTTTTGGTCTTTACTATTGAAATTACCAAAGTTATTTATCCTGCATGGCAATTAGAACAATACACTTTGTTATGTATATTACATAATCTACTGACATTAACACCATGAACAGGCATAGATCTACAAAAACTTCCTGCGGTCTATTAACATGTTAGAAGAGCAGGCAAGAAAAAGGATTCCAAATCAGATTCGGTGGGCTGCTAATGCATAGGGATCCTCAGGCCATGAGAGGATACACACAGAGGAGGATTTTGCCCTGAGAATTTATCTGCCCAATGTGTGATGAACTCACGCCAATCAATTTATAGCCATCAGATGGTTTGTAGCATTCGGTCACATTGATTCTTTTCCACAAAGCCAAGCCAGACTTAATGAAATTGCACACAGCTCATAGCACTTTTTAAAATGTTGAACTTGCTTTCAACATACTGCTTAACATTAAAAAAAAAAAAAACCCACCAGGATTAAGTTTTTTCCTCATTTCTAATTAAAATATGTATGAATTCAATTCATAGTTCATTCAAAAATAACCATTAATAATCAATTCAAAATATTTCCCTGACATATTTACTACATAGATTGAAAAACAGAGACATAGAGGAGTAGAAACAGAATGTAAAATAAAAATATAATGTGCCCAATACAACTTTTACAATAGGCATAATCTGGTCTTGTGAACAGTTCCATTGAGTTCAGTGCGGTGACTTGTGATTAAATCATATTCAACATAAATAATTATTGTAGAATTAGGCCCAATATTAATTATGTTCAAGTGATGAAGTAGCCTCATATGCCATCTAACACCCACCTACACCTAACTACATTAGGGGGATTGAAACATAGCTTAAAATCATTTTCAACAACTCTCCCCTTGAATCATCACAGAAATCAGCTGAAGTGCCAATGTAGCCAAAATCATTTAAGAATAAATAATTAAGACCTAGTGGCAGCAAGTCTTTCCAGAACGGCGTCAAATAGTTTTGTGTCATCTCCACAACCACAAGAATCATTTTCAATTTCAGTTCAGGAGGAACCATTTGGAAAACGATCATCAATAATGTTGATTTCCAAGTTTACATGAATCTTAACATCTCCTATGCCAGTCACTCAAAAACAATGAACACTCATTAATCTTTATTCTTATCTCTAAATCTGATCATTGCTCTTGGCCATCGATAGGAGACTTTGGGCTAGACTCTCAGCTAGTTTGCATCCATGTAGTTCCACTGACTTCACTAGTGCTATTGGTGTCTAACACAGGTTTGGAATGGTGGGGGTTGTGTTTTGTGCTGTATAAAAACAAGGAAATTATTTTATCCCCATCCATTTTCTAAGCAGAATTTTGTTTAACCACCATCAGCTTCTGCAACCTTAACAAAAATTAAGGTTTAGATAATCCATTTTCCTTTCACTGAATTTAAGTACAGGTTGGACCTTCCTGGTCTGGCACCCTCAGTACCTGACTGATTTGGAACAAGAGAATTTGCTAGACCAGGGCAAGTTCCCTGCCATTGGCCTCCATCCCGCCGCCTGCTACCAGTTAGCTACCACCCCAGCAGGTACCCTGCCTCCGGCCACCCCCAACCTCCAGCACTAGCCTAGCCAGGCTGCTCGCCCAGCTGTCACCGGGTCCCAGCCAGCCTCCTGCCATTAGGCTCCATTGTTCAATAGAACCACAGATGTTGCCAGACCAGAGGTGACAGTCTTTGGAGGTACAACCTGTACAGCTGGACAGATATGAAACTTTATAAACCCTGAACAGTCTTATGCATCAAGGGTCCAAGCCCATCCTGCCCAAAAGCAGCAGGACCACTAGGTCACCGTGGGGATTCTCCCACAGAAGTGGTCAGGCAATGTCTGCATCATCGCTGTGCTCAGGTCATCCTCCTTGGGCAGGAAAGCTTTCCCTTGCAGTCAGAGCTCCACAGGATAAACTAGCTCCTCGGGGCCAGAAGCTGTTGAGGGAATGGGTATAAACCACAAACCTTCCACATTCACCAGTGACTACATCCGGGACTGAGCAGAATCCAATCCCATGTAGAGGAGGACTGAAGGCATCTTTAGCCATCACAATCCTCTTACCGGGAGGCTTTCTGCCATCAAAGGCCCTGCCCCCAAGGTTACAGTCACAGAAGCTAGCATAGTCTTCCTGTAAGTACAAGCCACATTTTTTTCTTAATATTAGGGATGTTAGAAATCGTTTAATTTAGTAATCATGTAACCGCAACAATCTTAGCGCAACAGCAGCTGCATCTGTGCAGATAAACAAGAAATCGATTACTCCATCTTGGAGCCTTAGGCAGTCATTTGAGAGTTAATTTTCAAAACCTGGTCTCTCAACTGCCTGAAAAACTAAAGAAAGGGAAAGTTGGTTTGAGTGCAAATCTTCTGCCCCCTTGAAAGGGTTACCAGGACATAAGGGTGCACAGGTAGCTGTGTGGCACTGATAGCGAACAAGACATGCTGTGCAGAGCAGTACATTGCCAATCATGTGATCTTGGAACCCTCTCAAATACAGATTTCATTGACCACCAAAACGGCCCTCTGCTTTATGCTGAATCTTCTTTGCAAGCTCAATCTAGGAGGGGGAGGAGTCTTAACTCAGTTAGGTGCAATAGATTTTTGCTATCTTTACAAAACATCCATTGCTTGTTCCCAATCAAATAAAACCAAAACACTGTTGTGCAACTTATAAAGGAGCAACTTGCTTCAAATTTCCAAGAGCAGGAAACTAGTATTTGCTGTACTGACATCTATCCTAAACACACACAAACATAATAGACAGGTGTTATTAATGACTCAAACTTGCATTTGTTAAGTTTTAACTAGTACAACTGTACAGTTCATGTTCATGATCAGAATACTTGATACTTGAACAGAAATAGAAACACCTTGCACAGTTTTAGCATCTTTCAGAAGACTGCAGAATAATTTACCAACATTAATTTAACCTCAGCACCTTCTGAGTCAGAATCAGAGTCCCTATTTCATAGACAGAAGAAATAGAGGCACACAAAAGTTAACTGAACTGTCCAAGGTCACAGAGCAAATCCACAGCAATATCAGGAATAAAATCCTTTCCCCCAAGTTTCTGACAATCTTAAGAGTTGTCTTATTTTGCAAAGAGTGCTTTATTTTGCACCTTGCTGCCATCAAATGCATAAGATATTTCTTAAGTCATACTACTTGGGCAAGGATTTCTTCTCTTGGGGCAAAAGGAGAAAATCACCACTTGGAAAGGATCCTTCTTTCTTTTCACAGGCCTACTGGTGCTAGATAATAAATCAGTGACATTAATTTATTTCATTGGTCACACACAAAAAGTGGTAACAGAGAGATCAGGAAAGTCTGGTCCATTGCAGTGGTGTTAGAACTATTTTTACAATCCAGGGATGACAGTAACTTAAATTTCTTACAGGTATTGTCCTATCACAAACCTGGGAAGTTCTTTTATGACAGTACTTATAAGAAATTTCATTGTGGGATAAAGTGTGGGAAGGGCTCACGGCAGAGAGTTAGAGTGCGGGGGGGTGCAGGAGTCTACACAAGGGTGTGTAAGGGGCAGGGTGTTGGGGGCTGCAGGAGTCCAGGCATGGGGCTGGGAGTAAGAGGGGAGGCTCAGGGCAAGGAGTGTGGAAATGCAGGAGTCAGGGCAATGGACTGGGGGTGCAGGATTCAGGCTAGGATGCTAGAGGTGTAGGGGGTGGTGCAGGAGCCAGGGGGGAGAGAGAGAGAGAGAGAATGGATGTGTATGTTGATTCTACGGGGTATCTGCAATAAAATGTGACATATTGCCTTTTCCCCCTGAAAAAGAACCTCTGTGCTTCTTATAAGCATGACAGGGTGTAAAAATCAGGGCAGAAGGCTGGGAGTGTGCAAATATGGGGAAGGTGCAGGAGTAAGGGTAGGAGGCTGAGGGTGCAGGAGTCATAGAATCATAGAACCATAGAGCTGGAAGAGACCTCAGAAGGTCATCAAGTCCAGCACCCCTGCTCTAGGCAGGACCAATCCCAACTAAATCAACCCGGCCAGGGCTTTGTCAAGCCGAGACTTAAACACCTCTAGGGATGGAGACTCCACTACTTCCCTAGGTAACCCATTCCAGTGCTTCACTACCCTCCTAGTGAAATAGTTTTTCCTAATATCCAACCTGGACCTCTCCCACCACAACTTGAGACCATTGCTCCTTGTTCTGCCATCTGTCACTACTGAGAACAGCCTCTCTCCATCCTCTTTGGAACCTCCCTTCAGGAAGTTGAAGGCTGCTATCAAATCCCCCTCACTCTTCGCTTCTGCAGACTAAACAGACCCAACTCCTCAGCCTCTCCTCATAAGTCATATGCTCCAGCCCCTAATCATTTTGGACCCTCTCCAATGCGTCCACATCCTTTTTGTAGTAGGGGGCCCAGAACTGGACACAATACTCCAGATGTGGCCTCACCAGAGCCGAATAAAGGGGAATAATGACATCTCTGGATCTGCTGGCAATGCTCCTCTTAATGCAACCTAATATGCCATTAGCCTTCTTGGCTACAAGGGCACACTGTTGACTCATATCCAGCTTCTTCCATCCCAAGTGCAGGACTCTGCACTTGTCCTTGGTGAACCTCATCAGATTTCTTGTGGCCCAATCCTCCAATTTGTCTAAGTCACTCTGGACCCTATCTCTTCCCTCAAGCGTATCTACCTCTCCCCCTAGCTTAGTGTCATCCACAAACTTGCTGAAGGTGCAATCCATCCCCTCATCCAGGTCATTAATAAAGATATTGAACAAAACCAGTCCTAGAACCGAACCTTGGGGCACTCCGCTAGAAACCGACCACCATCCTGACATCGAGTCATTGATCACTACCCGCTGGGCCCGGCCTTCTAACCATCTTTCTATCCATCTTACTGTCCGTTTATCCAATCCACATTCCCTTAACTTGCTGGCAAGAATATTGTGGGAGACAGTATCAAAAGCCTTGCTAAAGTCAATGTATATCACATCCACTGACTTTCCCACGTCCACAGAGCCAGTTACCTCATCATAGACGCTAATCAAATTGGTCAGGCACGACTTTCCCTTTGTGAATCCATGCTGACTATTCCTAATCACTTTCCTCTCTTCCAAGTGCCTCAAAATGGATTCCTTAAGGATCCCTTCCATGATTTTTCCAGGAACCAAGGTAAGACTTACAGGCCTATAGTTCCCTGGATCGTCCTTCTTCCCTTTTTTGAAGATGGGCACTACATTTGCCTTTTTTCCAATCATCCAGGATTTCTCCCGATCTCCACGACTTTTCAAAGATAATGGCCAAAGGGTCCTCAATGACATTTGCCAACTCCCTCAGTACCCTCGGATGCATTAAGTCCGGACCCATGGATTTGTGTACGTTTAGCTTTTCTAAATAGTTCCTAACCTGTTCTTTACCCACCAAGGGCTGTCCATCTTCATCCCATCTTGCGTCACTTAGCGCATTAGTCTGGGAGCCCACCTTGTCCGTGAATACAGAGGCAAAGAAAGCATTGAGTACTTCAGCTTTCCCCACATCATCTGTCACTAGGTTACCTCCTTCATCCAATAGGGGCCGCACACCCTCTCTGATCACCTTCTTCTTGTTAACATGCCTGTAGAAACCTTTCTTGTTATCCTTTACATCCTTAGCCAGTCGCAATTCCACTTGCGCTTTTGCCTTCCTGATAACCCCTCGGCATTCTCGAGCTATACATTTAAACACCTCCCTGGTCATTTGTCCAAGTTTCCACTTTTTTGTAAGCTTCCTTTTTGTGCTTAAGTTCACCAAGGATTTCCCCTGTAAGCCAATCCGGTCTCTTACCATGTTTGCCTCTCTTGCTACGCATCGGGATGGTTTCTTTCTGTGCCTTCAATAAGTCTTCTTTAAAATACTGCCAGCTGTCCTGGACTCCTTTCCCCTTCATGTTAGCATCCCAGGGGATTCTGCCCATCAGATCTCTGAGGGAGTCAAAATCTGCTTTTTTGAAGTCCAAGGTGTATATTTTACTACTCTCTTTTCTTCCTTTGGTCAGGATCCTGAAATCTGCCATCTCATGATCACTGCTTCCCAGGTTGTCACCCACCTCTACTTCCCCTATTAGTTCCTCCCTGTTTGTGAGCAGACAGTCAAGCTGCGCACAGCCCCTGGTCGGATCCTTCAGCACTTGTGCCAAGAAGTTATCCCCAACATTCTCCAAAAACTTCCTGGATTGCCTGTGTACTGCCGTATTGGTTTCCCAACAGATGTCAGGGTGATTAAAGTCCCCCACGAGAACCAGGGCCTGCGATCTGGAAGCTTCTCTCAGTTGTCCGAAGAAAGCCTCATCTACCTGATTCGGTGGCCTGCAGACACCAACCACAACATCACTGCTGTTGTTTGCTCCTTTAAACTTAACCCATAGACTCTCAACAGGTTTTCTCCTCTTTATACTGGAGTTCAGAGTAATCATAGTGCTCTCTTACATAAAGTGCAACTCCTCCTCCTTTTCTCCCCTGCCTGTTCTTCCTGAACAGTCTATACCCTTCCATGACAGCGCTCCAGTCATGCGAATCATCCCACCAAGTCTCTGTTATCCCAATTAAATCATATTTCTTGGACTGGGCCAGGGCCTCCAGTTCTTCCTGTTTGTTGCCCAGGCTTCTCGCATTAGTGTACAAACACCTCAGATAACCAGTCGATCTTCTTCTTCGATCTCCTTTGTTGCTTGTTCCTCTTTGCATTTCTTCCCAATATCTGACTTTCCCACTCCCCTAAGGGTTTTGGTCACCGTCCCCCGATGAACCTAGTTTAAAGCCCTCCTCACTAGGTTTGCAAGCCTGCCCACGAAGATGCTCCTTCCTCTCTTCGTTAGGTGGATCCCATCTCTTCCTAACAATCCTTGTGCCCGGAACAGAGTCCCATGATCGAAGAAACCAAAGCCCTCTCTGCGACACCACCTGCGCAACCACGCATTTACTTCGTCAATTCGATGATCCCTGCCTAGTCCTTTCCCTTCAACAGGGAAGATGGAAGAGAACACCACTTGCACTCCGAATTCTTGGATCCTTCTTCCCAGTGCTACATAATCCACAGTAACCCACTCAAGGTCATTCTTGGCCGTATCGTTAGTTCCCACATGGAGAAGCAGGAAGGGGTAGCGATCCGAAGGTTTGATCAGTTTGGTAAGCCTCTCAGTCACATCCTGAATGCGAGCTCCCGGTAAGCAGCACACCTCTCGAGATTCCAGGTCCGGACGGCAGATGGATGGCTCAGTCCCTCTTAGGAGGGAGTCCCCGACCACCACCACCCGTCGTTTTCTTTTGGGGGTGGTGGCCATGGAACCCCCATCCCTAGGACTACGCATCCCATGCCTTCCAGTAGATGGTGTTCCTTTGCGGTTTCTTCCTTGTGAGGTCCCTTCCAAAGCATTCAGCACTGCAGAGCCTGTGGAGAGAGCCTGAAAGCGATTACTTACCTCTATAGCATTGGGGGAGTCCCATGCTGGCCTTTTTCCCCTTCTAGAAGTTACATGCTGCCAGTTCTCTTCCTGGTCACGTACTGCCCTCTCTGGCTCTTCCACCTGCCGTGCTTGAAGGATTAAACGCTGCCTTCTATCGAGGAAGTCTTCATCCTCTCTGATCGAGCATAGGGTCGACACTTGGGCCTCCAGTCCTCTAATTTTTTCCTCCAAAATGGCGACCAACTTGCACTTAGTGCAGATGAAATCCGTTCTTTCTTCCGGGAGGAAGACAAACATGGCACACTCCGTGCAGGTAACAACAGCAGACCTATCACCATCCATCGCTGCTGTCCTGGAGAATGGATTTAAAAAGAAAGGCAAGAGAACCTCGCGCCCTTCCCTCTCCCCTTCCCAACTCCCTCTCTAAACTCCCTGTTAGCACTCACCTGTTCGAGTCAAGACAAGGGGCTGGTGGAGGGAGGAGAGAGTGGAGAGGGGAGGCAGTAGGGCTGGGTCACTGCCACAAGGGAGCTGTGGGCCATCTCTGTGGGAGCACAGCTGCTGAGCAACTGGCAGCAATCTGAGACACCCCCTGGCTTCTTCCCACAGGCCACCGGCAAAAGCACCTGCCAGGAACAGCACGTGCACCGCCCAGTGTATGGCTCCCCGGTGCACAGCTCCCCTACAGTGCACTCTTGGTTGACCCCTTCACCTACCTGCTGCCTCACCAAACTCTGCTCACCCGGTCACCAGCACCAGCCTGCAGCAGCAAGAGGAGCCCTGCTGGGAAGCTGCACCCCAGATGGCTTTTGCCAGAGCAGTACCCCAAGGCGCACTCTCTTACTTTCACCTTTGAGTGTGAGGTGCTGAAAGCCATTGAACAAAACTGTAAACCTAGTGTATGACAGAAAATATTTCAAGCCAGGGGATATGCCAGCGCCCCCAGCATCCTTAGTTTCAGCACCTCTGGTCCACTGGCCAAAACTGAAAGACAAACGGAAGCCACAATCACAAACCCGAAATGTGAGAATGGGAAGTTCAAGGAAGTTTCATAGGGAGAGAAGGAGGGGCAGCGAAAGCTATGGTGAAGTGACAAGAGATGTAAGGAAAGAAAGAAGGGATAGGATGACATAAGACAGAGATTAAGAATGAACAGTAACTAATCAAACATTTTGATTTTTAAATAACAAGAGTCAAGAGTATATATAATGAAGTGCCTACAGAGCTAAGTCAGTAGTCACTCTTAAGTGTAAGCCTAGGGCAAGAGAAATAGAATATCTATATGAAGGGTAAGCAGTCGGAGACAGCTGGAGCACCTGCTAGAGAAAACAGACCATGGCTGCAGTTTCAGCAATTCACCAACTACTACATCACTCTATAACAGCGATGCTAGCCAAAGGGGCCCAACTGGGCTCACAAGTGACCCTCCTTCATCCCAATGAGTTACAAGATTGTTGCAACCAAGAGGTCTCCCAGAACAGGGTAGTTTTGCTAACTGTGCTTGCACACCTGGAATTTGCATGTCAAGCCAAGGCTGGGAACTGCACTTGTGTACCTAGAATGTGTGGGGTGTTTCGACTTACCCATAGCAGTGCTTCGATTGGAAGCCAAGGAAGTACCTGGCTCCCATAATATTGCGTGCAATCAGCCCACACATCACATCACATCCCCTTGCTCTGTGTGTGTCACTTTAATAATATCAGTAGGAAAAACAACTACACAGAGAGAAACCAGTGGAATCTGGCAACCCTGCACATGGGCAATGGGAAACAAAATGGCAGGCCAAAAAGAACCCCAATGGGTGCATGTGGGCCATGGACCACAGGTTGCCCACCACTGCTTTATAATCATAATTCATTGTACATCCTCACTGCAGGACTTTTCATTCTGTGCTTGTACAGTGCCTGGAACAATGGGATGCTGATCCATTACTAGGGCTCCTAGGCACTACAGTAATACAAGTAATTATTAGTGATAATAACAATGAATTTTCCCCTCTACTCCCATTGTGCTTTTCCCCCCTCTTACTTTGCCTTCTATGTCTTGCTATCTTCTTAATTTATAATTTTTCCTTCATTTTCATTTCATATAGACTAAGAGGATGTTAATCTTCAGAATCACTAGAAAACCACTAGCAAAGCTGCAACCAAGAAAGGGAGACAGCAGTTTATATTCCACTTCCATCCTTACAAACTCCACATTCTCAGGGGATACTGTTAATTTGGTACTAACAACACTGGTCAAGAAACTACCAGTTACTTTAGGTAACAAGAACAGGTGGAGTATCGTGACTGGAGAGAAATGAGGCATTCCCACAAAAATCAGAATAATGACAAGAAAGATGTATACATCTACTATCCATCTATGAAGTGCTAGAGACCCTCAAGAGTCAGCTCTCATTCAATTCTGTGGCCAGCCTTTTGCAGGAGGTGCCCTGTCTACTAAAAGTCTTCACCCTACATTTCTGCATTAACTCTAGGTTTCAAACTTGAATATATAGTTTATCTAATCCCTATGAAGTTCATGGAAAAACTGTTGCTTCTATAGTTGTGGCTTCCTGAATTACATTAACACTTACCCATCTGTGGAGGATGAGATTAGCATAGATTTCAATCAAGAAAAAGGAAATAAAAATGTCAACTGTTCCAAACAATCCATTTACGGTAATGAAGGGGCATTTTACTATCAAGTGTCTGGTATGCTAGTTTTTTCCCATACTTATCCATATAACCCCCTTACACAACTTTTGATTAAATTATCTAATGTTTGCTGGATATAAATGTCTTGGGTTTTTTTTTCAGAAAACAGGCCATTGCTGTATTTTAATAGACCTCTTACACAGTCAGGGTGCAAAATTATGGGAAAGAAACTTGAAAGCAAGCTAAGCGGTCGAAAGAACTGGAAACTAGTAGGGTCTCCATAAGCTCTTCCACTACAATGATTTCTTAAGATCTTGTTTTCTGTTGAATTGTTTAGGGTAAATGGAATTCATCCAGTCGCTGATATTTTGAGACTGAACCATAACAGCCAGGGACAAATGGAGCCCTAGGGGAGTTGCAAGTTGTATGATTGCATCAAACTGAGGTGTGCAAGGATATAGTAATAGGTGGCCAGACTACACCTTTTGCTCTCCTAAAGTATCACCATACTCACTATCACCGTACTCACAGCATAGCAATTCTCTCCCACAAGAACCCTCTACATAGCAATTCCTTGCTTCCATGCGCTCTTCTTGCCAGTATGGTTTTAAAGAAACAGAAACAAGAGACTGGCCACGTATAAAACAGAAATATAAGTGCCTATGCCAGTGACTAGAGAAAACTGCGGACTCAGCATATGTTGGGACAGTGATGAGGAGACCTGGCCAAGAACTTGTATTTTCACTGATACAGAGCACATATTCAAATGCAATAAATGAGCTAGGCATGCTACCTAGTATGAGCACAAATATTTGAATCAATTTTATAGACAGATGTTGGGTCCAATAACTCCCTTGGCTTCCAATGGCATAACCAAGCTATAGAGCCCCCAGGGATGGAATATTAGCCTAGAGGGAGGGCCCAGCAGCATAAGGTTGCCACAGTATCCACTCTATAGATGCACTGATTATCCAGAACTTTAATTCTCTCTCCCATGGCAACCCTTCCTAAACAGAGAAATGATAACACCATCATCTACCATCTCCCCAGGGCAATTGTCTCATTGTTACAGATGTCCTGCAATCTTACGTACTGGCGAGTCAAGCCCATCACGCACTTATGTAACTGAACTCTTCTTTGTAACACAGTTTTTTGTTACAATTAATTTAAAATATTCAGGTTGCATCTTCCTAAAGAACGCAGCAACAAAAATACATTCCTAACAGCTTCACGTTAAACTTAAACAATGGGCAGGGAAGAACACAGGACACAAACTGTCTAAAATAACATACAGAGTTTTCAGCTTTCCCCCCTGTAGGAGCTGAGAAGTTGTGCTGTGGTCAGGGGTAGCACACAAAGCCGCCTAGGTAAGCATCTCCTGGCTAGAGCCTGCTTCTGGCACCCCACCTCCTCCTGCACCCTAACTCCCTGCCCCAGGTCACCACTCAAACCCTCTGCACTTCCCCTTCCTCAGGTCACAACTCCCTCCCAGACCCTTCACCCCTTCCCCATGCCAGAATCCTCACCTGCCCCGGACCCCACATTACAATTCCCTCCTTCACCCAAGTATAAACTCTTGATCAAAAATACATTACAAGTTATTAGAAGCTGCACTAAGCTGAAATGTCTAACCTTACTTCATCTCTACTAGTATTCATTAAATTTTTTCTGTTTGTAAATAAACAAATTTCATCTCAAAATAGCTGCCAGTAAATCCTTAACACCAGAAGCTGTATTCCCTGATTGCCAACTAAATACCCAAATTCTCACATCTGTCCTGCAACTCATTCTCCACATTGTTCACTCCCATGGTACACAATTACCAAACACTGTCCTTCACCATTATTGAAGAAAGTTATCTAGTACATTCACATTCCTTAGTTAAATCTAAGCATTTAGGGCCTTACTCTGATGTTATTTAAAATTATGAATCAGGAGTAACCTCTTTGAAGCCAATGCAGTTACAATGAAATAAGCTAATTTTAGATGAGATCAGAATCATTCACAAAGGATTCTCTGCTGCACTCAGTTATATGGGTGGGCAACTCTCATTCATTTCAACAGAACTTGCCACAAATCTGTGTAACTGAGGGCAGAATTGAGTCTAAGGTTGCCATCTTTCTAATTGATGGTAACCCAGGGGTGGTTAAAAGCCTCTCACCAGGTCGGATCCAGCCTGCCTAGGGCTTTGATCCAGCCTGCGAGGCAGTTCCAGGCCCCACCCCTTAGCACATTGCCTCTGACTGGGGGAGGGGCGCAAGCCCTTCTAACTGCTTCTATTTAAAGGGCTCGTGTCTTCCCCACACCTTGCCTAGCAAGCCCTTTAAATAGAAACAGTTGAAAGGGCTCACATCTCTGGCTCCCTAGCAATGCACTAGAGGGAGGCACAAGAAACTGTGAGCCCTTCTAAGTGCTTCAATTTAAAGGGCTCTTCTGTTCCCCATGGCTGCTAGGCAACGCATTGCCTGACAGGCACAGAGAAGGCGCCAGCCCTTTAAATAGAAGCACTTAGAAGGGCTCGCAGCTCCCAGCGCCTCTAGAGTGTTGCTAGGGAGCCAGAGACACAAGCCCTTTTAACTGTTTCTTATTTAAAGGGCCCGCCTGCTGGGCGGCTGCGTTGCCTGGCAGGCAACTGGCAGGCACATGCCCTTTAAACAGAAGCAATTGAAATGAGCTCACAGCCCTGCCTCCCTGGCCCATTGCCTGGGAGCTGCCTGGAGGCACAAGCCCTTTCAACAGCTTCTATTCAAAGGGCTTGTGCCTGCCGGGCAGCTGCCAGACAACACATTAGCAATGGGGCCAGGAGCTGCCAGCCCTGTTGTATGAAATCTAAGCCTTCACCCAGACAACTCCGGGAGGAGGCTAGCCCCTGGCACCCTGCCCTCTGCTCGAGCTCCGTTCCATTGGCTAGAAGTCAGGGGGCAGGGGCCCCAGGCCAAGCAAAGCTCCCGGTAGGGTAGCTCTCAACCCCTCCTGAGGTCCCACCCCTTCTGGGTCTGCCCGCGGCCACTTCCAAAATTTGTGAAGTGGCCCCCCTTCAAAAATTATTGCCCACTCCTGTGGTAACCTAACCCCGGAGGCCCCATTGCTGCCCTGCCTCTTGCTACAAGGCTCAACCCTATTGCTCACAAACTAATATGTAGCAAAATTAAAAATGTTTTCTCTCGGGGAAAAAAAACTCCCCTAATTGCTGAGAAACCATTATCTGTAATGAATATGTTTGCCCATAAGCTCTGGACAGTAAATATGAACAACAAACTACCAACACAAGAAACTGAATTGTGTGTTTTCTGAAGCAAATATTGGAAGTAAACTTTTTAAATGTTTGTGCCACTGTGCCCTACATTATACTTTTACTCAGCTCTCTCATAAGAGCACAGTCAACCAATATTCCCTATACTAATTTATATAGTTTGGCAAAAACTAGATAACACTGCACACAGGTTTCAGGTAGCCATGTTAGTCTGTTCAGCAAAAACAAGGAGTCCAATGGCACCTTGAAGACTAACAAATGTATTAGGGCACAAGCTTTCATGAGAAACAACTCACTTCTTCAGATGCATAAAGAAATGAGTTGTACAGTAAAACTCCAATAGTCCGGCATCCAATAGTCCGGCACTCCTGATAGTCCGGCATCAAAATGGCAAGAGCCTAGTGAGCGAGCTTCGGCAAAAAATGAGTCACAAGGTAACAGCGGCAGCAGCTGAACTGAGCAAAAGGGTAAAAAGGCTTAAAAACTAAAACATTACAGTATACTGTATACAGTATGTACAATAAAAAGGGTTAAGAACACTTATATACAGTATATAATGTATACAGTATATATATATATAACCTGCTTATAGTACCTCCTGATAGTCCGGCATATCTGATAATCCCGCACCACCTAGGTCCCATAGGTTCCGGATTATCGGAAGTCTACTGTATCTCACAAAAGCTTATTTCCTAATAAATTTCGTAGTCTTTAAGGTGCCACTAGACTCTTTGCTTTTACTGTGCACAGAATTTCTTTGCTAACATTTGTTACTGTAGCACATGTCATTCACTCATATGATGCTGCTAATCTACTTTTGCTTGCGTCAGTTATGTTAGACACACTTTAAACTTTTCAGGGTGTTAAATAACCCATGAAGTAGACTTTTGGAGGATTTATTTTATATGCAAAAGCATAGCTCTCAATTGTTGTCCCAAACAACACTGTCAAATGTTACTTATACAGGTTGGACCTTCCAAAACCAGGACTCCCTCATCCGGCAACATCCATGGTCCGGCAGGACCACGGGTGTTCCTGGAGCAGGCAGTCCTGGCTGGGAGCCTCAGTGTCAAGAGGGCTGGCAGCTTGGAGCCCAGCAGGGCTGGGACAGGGACCAGCACCAGAGCCCTGGTAGCGCAGCAGGTGCCACGGCAGCCCCAGTAGCAGGGCCAGGGACATGGCAGCCCCTATAGTGGCAGCCTGGCAGGGGAGCATCTGGGGCCAGCCGTAGGGAGGGAAGATGGTATGGGGAGCCGGTAGCAGAGGACCAGTAAGATCCCAACGGTGCTGGACCAGAGAGGTCCAACCTGTAGTAGATGTACAGCAAAAAATGTTTTCTGATGGTCATATTCAACTTAAGATATATCCATGTCCATGAATAAAACTTTATTTAACCCTATTTAAATAAGTAGCCAAAGTTGTAATGTGCAACACAACACTTTCTAGAAATTTATAAATACTGTGCCTAAATTTAACTTCATTAAATATATTTAATATACATGTCAATGAAACTCCGTAGACTGAAAGACTTTTTCTGAGTTCTCATCATATTTTTGCAGTTTGTTTCCAATATGACATAGTAATGTATCATGAAAGAATTATCATTCTAGGGAAGACTGAATATTACATTAACCTAAAGTTTCAATCAACTCTCACTATACTGAAATTTAAATAAGTTGACTGTCCATCAGTTGTCATTATATGCAAAGCATTTATGCTACTTACAAGTAACTGAAAGCCCATGGTGTCCCACATCTGTAGCAGTTGGGCCAAGTACTCCACCCTCTAGTCAGGCTCCCTCGTACAATGATATTGTTGCATGCAAATTAACTGCAGAATAAGGATGGTAGTTGATTATCTCAGATATAAAGATGTATGACTCTTGGCATGGTATAAATAAATGCCTTACTATAGCTGCACAGTGCTCAGGTGTAATTTATAAAGTCAAAATGGCTGAGAAATTAATCTGATAGTAACAGAGTACTGATGTGGATTTTTATTATTTTGGTTTTGCTATTTTGTTTTGTTTATCCCGCCTCAATGCAAGTAGAATCCTCCACAAGAGTCTTATGTTCCTCTTCTTTCCTGCTGCCCATGTAGCAAGGAAAAAGGGCAGAGCAAAGAGGCCATAGAGCTAACACCTCCTACAACATACAAATACCCATCTATGGTTTTGTCCCTTTGGTGCCATTAGCAGATGGTGTTAGAGCAGGCTGTGCATGTGTGTGAGGAGGGGAAGAGAAGAGACTTGCTCATACTCATAGCAGCAAGTCTTGGTCCTTGCCACAGTGCAACTTTAGCACCCTTTGCACCCCCTCTCTCAAAACGTACTTTGTACTTCTCAGCCATAGCTAGGAATCTGGCCCAGGTTGTCCGTTAGAGATTCAGCACCCACAACCCCCTTCAATTGAGATGTGAAAGTTCATAATTTACAAGATTTAGCACCCAGGAAGTCCTCCAAGAACCAGAAAAGACAAGACTTAAAATTTCAGAAATTTGTAAGATAAACAGAAACAAAAAACTAAGTTTAAAAAGTTATCCTGGCCTCCTCATTATATTAAAAGGAGCAAATGGAGCAGAAGCCAATTTATTTTTTAAATCGTTTGCAGATCACCTGTGTCAGATTAATTGAATTCTACACTTTCACAAGTTGCAGAAAAAGGCATTTTGGTAGGCAATACATAGACTCAGTTCTCCTAAATAATGGTTTCTAGATTGCCTAGTTCTGGATATTGCCTGGCTTTTGTTTTTTACTCTTTGCAAAAAGAAAAACGTAATCTTTGATTTATGTCTAAGTAATGCTAGTTAAAATGAGACTTTTTAAAATGCGTTATTCCCCTTTTTAAGAGCTAGCCACTTTACAGTGTGACATTTGTCAGAGTATACGTTATTCATGCAGAAAGTTACTCACATAGGAATCACATTCCATATCAGATGAGACACAGTAAGCAAGACCTAACAACTCCCTATATTTATTTTAGTTAATTGTTGCATTCCAGACTGTCTGGACATGTGCAATTACATATTAAGATTAAACTACTCTGCCTTGCGCACCTGATACATTATAGCAAAATGGTGTCCATTCTAAAGAAAGCACCTACTTTAATATTGGCTGTTACTCTTGAATCAGTATCATACTGCCTTACACCTAATGCTACTAAGGCTTGTTTACAGAAATGTTGTGCTTGGAGTTGGCTTATCAATTCACTATTTCTCTATCACAAAGCAAACTTCAGCACTGACATAAAATTGCACATTTAATTCCCAACTTCCGTGGGAACAAGTCACGTAATTGCTCTCTGCCTCAATTTCCCCATTTGGCCCTGTGTGAAATAGGGATACTACTTGCTTACCTATAGCAATGTTATGGAGATCAATGTCAGCAAAGCAACATATATGTTAGGTGTTATATTAAATATAATAAAACACCGTGCGCTCTTTTTGTTTCATAATTTGTTTTACAGGTGACTATGATAATGCATTTTTTAACAAACTGCTCTGATATTTTAGCATGCTTTATTGATTCCAAAGAGAGAAGATCTCCAAAGATCTCTGCATTAGTAACATGGAATGAACACCCACATTATTCCTTGTGGAGCTTACAAGTTAACAGACATCATGAATCAGAGACCATGGAGTGTCAGACAAAGAATATTATCCAGAAGGACAGCCGGTAAACACTGTAATTGTAATACGGTCAGACAGTCAGGCATTAGGCTCTGTACATTATGCACTGACTTCCGAATCTGGAGAAATTATATCTCCAGATTAAACTTCTGCAAACAGAAAAAAGGAACCGAAGTCCTACTATGGCAGAGTGCATGAGCGCAAGTCTTAAGCAGAGGGGTCACTTCTTAATCAGGGGCAGATGAGAGATGATGGGCAGCAGGAGGTCTCCCCAATAGCCATCTCATTGATGCAGGAAAGCAGCACCCACCACAGGAGAGAAGTTTGGATACACTTTATCAGATCCTCTTCTGTGAACTTTGATAAAAAAAAATTCTCCAGGAGAAGAACAGACCTAAAATATTTCAAGTGAGTTGTTTTAATCTGGGTAAAGTCAGGACATAGTCAGAATTAGGGATGTTAAATTTAGATTAATCGGCTAATCGAATAGTCGATGCAATTTGCATCGACTACTGGATTAGTTGATAAGGATGCCTCCGCCTTTTAAGTGTAGCAACAGCCTCAGAAAAGGAGGTGGACAGTACAATGAAGACAAAGAAACAGATAAAGAACTGAGGGAGACAAGGACATATTATAGAAAAAGAGAAAAACTGAGCGAAGCCAAGAAGGGACAGAAGGCAGAGCAAGGTAATAAGTCACATATTCCAAAATCATTAAAATAGAAAGTAGAATGGACAGTGTTGCAACAAAATGTGGTACCCAGCAAAGAAAACATGCTCTTTTATTCTTTTAAATGCACATTGCAGAGCAGATATTTTTCATCCTGGCTTGCAGGTATCATTGTTCAAGTCCTTTACAAGTCTACTTATCTTCTATATTGAGGTGTGTTGATATCCAGGCATATCACAGAGTCTGCTGTTCCTTTCACTGCTTAAGGAACATAAGATGTGGCACTATCTCAATATGATAGACACAGCCATAGAGGATTGCCCTTGGTCTACTTAAATTTATGCACAATGACTGCATATATTCTGGAGCCATGGTTTTATCATTATTCAGCATAGAAAGTCTTGCTTCTGAGTGTGCTGTACTAGCCAAGCGTTCAAAAATCAACTGAAAACCAGTTGCCTTAGTGGAACATTAGCTTTTAATGGTCTGGCTATTGAAAATGGAATGCAGTGCATTCATGCAATACCCTTGTCAGGGACATGAATATAATTTCTCAACACAAAACTAGGCCTGAATCAATACATGACTTTCTAACAACATGAGTAAATCTTCTCTTGTGATCTATAAAGGACGTGCAGTCAACCCTATCAAAAGGCACCACTATGGAAAATCAGTATCTAAATGAGAAACAAATGATTAAGAACTTGACACTAGAGGGCACTTCTGAGGAGATCAGGCCTCCATGTGTCGAGTCTTCAAGCATGACAGTTTTCCTTGCTATACAAGGGGAGCTCCCCAGTTTTAATGGGTATACTTCATCATGGTTTTTGAGCTCTTGTAGTAAAGTGACATTTTGGCATCTTTGTGCCTTGGGACATGAAACAGGAGACACAACAGGGAGAACAGAACAAGCACATCAGAAGCAAGTCAGTACCCCCTGTAGCCAGTCACACACAAAGAGCATGGAGTTATGCAGAAGGACAACAGTATTCCCACAAGCACAAGAGAGAGGAGTTGAGATGGAACGGACACGGCCATTCTGTTGCCCTGGAATAGCAAACCTGGTGGAAGGGGTCCTTTTTCCCCACTGAAATTGGGGGAAACTGAAGGCAGCAAGCTTCTCCACTTCCACTCACTGCCCCCTTTAAAGGAGAGGAAATTACCCTGATCTACTTGTAGAAGAAAGAAGGCAAATCAGAGAACAGGTTTTCTTCCATTACATAGATACTGATGCTACTGGCATGTAGGCCTTGGAACCCCTCCAGCTTCTCTAGTAGGCACCTTTTCCTATTAATGCTATCACTTGAAACTCCCGCGCCCCCCCACACACATCCCTAAAGAGGCATGAAGAGCAAAAGATCCAAGGGAACTGAGACTAATATGAATTAGTGTGAAACAAAAGTTTACATACATATTTGGAAATATTATTACTCCCTTACAACTTATCAAGACTCCTTTTTATGAACCTTTACTGGCTGTGTTCTGACAGCAGGGCTCTCCGTGATTATAACATATTTTGTTCAGCAAATTTCTTGCCCTCTGAGTGGAAAAAAAAATTGCCTCATCCCCTTTGTTAATGTGAGACTATCACAATTTCATCACCACAGAAAATTGTTCCTTAAAATAAAGATGAGAATTGCAACATCGTTAGTGAAGAGGCAGGAACGATTCTCTTTACTTCTAAAGAAATAGTCTTTACTTCTATTTCTAGTGAAATTACAGAGCAAAACAAATTTAATATACTTGAAATCTAGTGGGAAAATCTTCACTAGTACCTAAATGACTCAGGGCAGTGTTCCCTCTAAGCTGCACAGCAGCACTGCTTCACAGGTGATTAATCAGCTCCACCCAGTCAGAGGCTCAGGGCTGACTGACTGGGCGGGTAATCACCGATTAATCCACCGACTTTGAATAAGTTTTAGGTACCTAAATCACTTCAGGCTCTTTTAAAAATTCTGCCTATGTAGTGTCCCCCCTTCTTGCATAAAAATGATGCTTCCCACTCCTCATAGCTAACAAATAGCTAAAACTAAGAAAAATATTGTTTTGTATGAAAAGACGTTGTGGCATATTGTAAACAATCATTTTTTGACATTTGTTTTCAAAATGTGATATTAATTTGGTAATGTCCCTTTGAAGTACTTATGTAGCTTTAAGTTGTTAAAAATGAATGAATTTTGAAAATCCAGTGCACTTATCAACCACAAATACTTTTTTTTTTTTTTTAATTTATTCTCTTTCTAGTTTCATGTTTGTTTACAATCAGTTTCACTTTCTGTTTCTTAGGGTATGTCTAGACTACATGGCTCCATCAATGGAGCCATGTAGATGAGGTTTCTAGACATAGGGAAATGAAGCAGCGATTTAAATAATCGCCGCTTCATTTACACCAAAATGGCTGCCGCGCTGTGCCGATCAGCTGTTTGGCGGCACAGCGCGGTAGTCTGCACGCTCCATGGTCAACAAGGGAAGCGTCCTCATGCCTCGTGGAATGAGGTTTACCGGGGCGGTCGACAAGGGCTTCCCTTGTCAACCGCGGAGCGTCCAGACTACCATGCTGTGCCGCCAAACAGCTGATTGGCACAGCGCGGCAGCCATTTTACAATCGCCGCTTCATTTCCCTTTTTCGAGTACACTTTGTGCTGAAATGTTTGGGTTTCAAATACTATAGGCAATGAAATATCTGTCTCAAAAAATTAACTTTTATTCTTTTTTATTTGTGAAATATTTCTATAGATTTTTACAATTTGTTTTTACGTTTTAATTTTGGGACAGAGTTTAACAGTATCCCATTTAACCATTTTGAATCTGCTCAAGCCAAAATCATAGACATGTTTTTCAGTTTTTCCCTCACCCCCAACACAATTCCATGATGCTACTCTATCCTACAGGATACCTGAGTCATAGTTAAATAAAAACTTTGGTAAGATCACTACAGAAACAGTGACATGTGGGCAGGAAACAAGAGCTTGGAAGCTCAGGTTTTTTCCTTAGTAGTATCAGTTTTCAATAAATCCAAGTTCCACAGACAGAAGGTCATGTTTATTGACAAGAATCTAACTGAACAGAAGCCCTATAGGGCTGACAATAACATTTCACTGCTTGGATGAGAACCATTAGTCCTTAAATACCTGTAGCTTGCCTAATGATTTTGTGATCTGGCAAGACCAATCAGCACATATCACCGATAAACTATCAAAATAAAATTCTGAGCCTAATTGAGGAGCCTAACTGAGGAATTTGAGAAGCCTAATTGAGGAATTTGACCAAAAAAAGGCTAGCTACCTGCTAAACTGTAAAAAAATGATTTAAACAAACTGCCAACCCCCCTTTCTACATTCACTTCTAAAATAAATGAGGGGTTTTTTTTAGTGGAGATACATAATGAATATTTTTGAATGACTCCATTATCATTGTAAATTCACTCGCTCCAACAATTTCCACACATTTCTGCTAATTCTACCTAGGTAAGGTACTTTTATTTCATATATATCAGCACTAGGCTTCTACAGGCATAACTATCAATAACTACTTCAGTGTGGGAGGTTATTTTTTCCATAAGGGTACAAAATGTGTGTGTACACCATGACTTACTAAATAGCATGCTGCTGTAATTACATATTAACAACTGTATTATCTGAACATCCATAAGGCATTCCTAACTGGCAGGGGGTTAATTTTGTTTTAATTGTGCTTTAAGTTTACACAGAATGGTCACACTCACAAAGCTTCTACAACAACTCTGTCAAACTTCTGTGCTCTACCCAGTTCTCTCATACACGTGGCCACATTCCCACCCTTTCTTCTTTCCCTCTCTCTCTCTCTCATACAACATTTATACATAAACCATTAAATAGAAAGACAGAGCTTTGTGCAAGACTGCCATCGTATAGTAAATCCCAAAGGGATGTAGCCTCTTTGCAGAACAAGCACCATGCAGACTGATCTCTGTCAAGGTACCTATGGTGATCTCGCTGTATATTCTGTTGTATATTTAATTCGTGTCCACCCCTTGCACTCCTGTCATGCTAACAAAGCTTTTGATGCCCACATGATCATCATCTGTGCAGCAACATTCCTTAGTTCACATATTTCAAAATTCATTTATCAACTGCCAAAACTGAACAAATGCTCAGGGAGGTGGTTGCTGGGTTCAGCTTTGACTATTTTAACTATTATTTGACTATTTGACACTTGAAAGCTAACAAAGATGATGAAAACCAAAAACATAAGTCTTGTGTTCTTCAGCCTTCCTCCGTGCTCACATTTCTCCTCCATTCAATAATCATGGCTCTGGAAATCTGTACCTTTGTAGCAAGCCTGATGTCATAATGCCCCCACACAGGCCACTGAAGGGCCTGAAACATGGCAGCAGCTGCTGATATACGAGTATCCACTTCTTTCAAGCACTTTTTAGCAAAATTTGTGATGCTGTCTGAGTATTTGACAGGTGTTGCCTGTGACCAAGAGAGAGGTGGACCTATAAAGATTTCACACACCATTGTTCTGCCCCCTATTTCTATGCACTGCAATTTAGATCTTGCCTGTGAGTTTTGTTGCTTCAAGTAGATTTTGGCATGTCAAGGTTCACATCTGTCTGCTCTTCCTGGAATCTTTTGAACACATAATTGGTGGAATTCCAACAAACTTGGAACGTGATACTTCAGCTGGTTCGTGATGTTCTGCTGAATCACAGTCAGGATTTCCTTAACAGTGGCAGAGTGTCTAAAATGATCATATACTAAAAGACTCTTGCTTACACAGTAAACATTTTCAGAACACTGTGCTGTTTACTTTGCACAAATAAGCCTTTTGAATGTGATGGAAGAGGTAGCTGTGCTGGAAGCTGCGCTTTACACTTTTTAATAAAATGTAGCTCTTATGTAGCACTTGTTTACACCAGGGATGTGAATGACTAGTCGACTATCCGATAAGCAAATGCTTATCCGATAGTCGACAGGCTAGTTGACTTGTCGCTCCCCCGCCCCCCCTTTGCTGCCTCTATCAGAAAGAGGCAGATGGGGGGGGAAAGAGGAGGGTATGCTTCAAAGCAGCAGTGCCGCGTGGAGCCCAGGGTCAGCATGGGAGTCCCCAGCCGACCCCGGGCTCCATGCGGCGCTGCCACTTTGAAACGCTGAAGGAAGCATGGGGGCTGTTGCTACACTTCAAAGGCAGAAGCGCCCTTATCGACTAATCGAAATTTTACATCCCTAGTTTACACCCGCGGGCTTAGTAAACCGAATGCCCTTTTGCTCTTTTTTGATGTCATCTTGTCTACAAGCATGTTATCAAATACCTATTCTGAAAATAAGTTCAAATTAACTTTACATACTTGATTTAAACAAAGTAAGAACACTGAGCTATGCTGGTAGCAAGGAGCACACATGCAATCAGCACTCTATTTCTTACGTTTCCTAAGAACAGACTAAAGAGCTCTCCAGTCAACAGGACTCCTAGGGTATGTCTAGACTACATGGCTCCGTCGACGGAGCCATGTAGATGAGTTTACTAGACACAGGAAAATGAAGCGGCAATTTAAATAATCGCCCGCTTCATTTATATCAAAATGGCCACCGCGCTGTGCCAATCAGCTGTTTGGCAGCACAGCGGGGCAGTCTGGACGCACCGCGGTCGACAAGGGAAGCCTTTGTTGACCGCTCCGGTATGCCTCGTGAAATTGACTCCAGTAGGCAGTAAAGCTGGTCTTCACATTAGTGATGTTAGATATGGGTTAAATGAACAGTTGAGTAACCTCATGAATTCTTAATGGTTACTTAACGATTGTATAGTCCCCCGGAGGCAGGGCTGGCAGCCAGTGCGCTCCAGCCCCACTCTCAAGGAGCCCCCTGCCACGCCACACTGCTTCCTCTGTATCAGAGGCAGCAGTGTGGGGTGCCAGGCAGGAGCTGATCCGCGAGGGAGCCAGGTTAAAAACCAGCTCCCCTCACGGACTGGCTGCGTCTGATACAGAGGCAGCAGCACGGGGTGGCAGCAGCCCCTGTCCAGGGATGGGTCTGAGCTCCCAGACCCGGTGTGAGCTGGAACTGAGCTGAGTTACCTGCCCGCCTGGCTCCTAATACAGTTTAAATGCAGAGTTGCAGCAGGGGTAGGTCCCAGACCTAGTCACAAACCAGGACTAAGCCAGGCAGCTGGCCAGCCCGCTAAAAAATTTACTGGCCAGGAGATTGGGGGGGGGGGAGAAATGTGTGTTGCCTATAGCATTAACCAAAAAGCTTTTGCTTATCAGTTAATCGACTACACTATTACATCCCTACTTCACATTCCAATTTCCATCCTATTCTTTATCGAACGAGTCCTATAGTAGTTTGAAATTATGTTTGGAGAAGCTATGACAGCTGCCGTTGCTGAGATACAAAACCCACCAAAGACTGGGGCTACGAAAGGACTATGTAATTCTGGCAGAAGTGAAAGCACAAGTAGCAAAATTATTTGTTGATTCTGGCACACAGGTATAGAGAGGAAGAACCTGCGTCGGCGAAAAATGAGTCTTTGAGATGGAATTTTTAATGAAAACACTGCCTGCCACCAATGTATGTGGGGGCGGAGGTTTTCATGCTACATCAGCAAGCTAAACAACTGCACCAAAATCTACTAGAAGAATAGGCAGTTGTGAATAGAAGTGGATGAATCTCATGGAGTTTGAGGCTTGGCAACTGTCTCAATTTATTTTTTTCTGATTTTGTTGAACTAATTCAAGAACCTTCTATTTTTCCTGTAATTTAAAACCCTTCCCCTGTTAAGGAAGATTCAGTTTAAAAAAAAAATAAAGGGAAATCTGTACTATGTATTGTTAATAGAAGAACACTTTCCTACTCTGCTCACCTTGATCCCAGTATTAAGGACAGGATATGTGTTTTTCACTCTTCTTTAACCTCAACTAACTTTTTCCTTAGGAATTTTAATCTCCATTCCCCACCACCACCGCTCTCGCTCTCTCACACACACACAGTTTCTGCTAAACAGAACATAATTTTGATAACATCAGGCTTCCAAGTCAAATTTCCAAACCTACCACGAAAAAAAAATCCAGTTCACTTGTGGCTACCTATGTTAGTTTTACTGTTATACCTAACTGCCTATAAAAACTGTTTATCATGGTTAAAAAGCAACAGAAGTTTTTACAAATAGGCTGGTATACTAAAGGATTGGATGCAGTCTGTCCGTGACAGCACTACATCTGCTACTGGAGTTGTTAGCTAAAACAAATATCCAGGGAGCAAATATCCAACTACAGCTAGCACCCACCATCAGCGACTGCCACTGTCTAAACAAGGGGAAGGAAACACAGAAGAGAATAAAAGATCAAAACTACAAAACTTTTTCTCCATGGGAGAAAAGTCATATGCCACCACTTGTTTTTTAAAATCTTTTTCCCCCCCTTTAAAATGTGTGTGTTTGTCTTTTTATTTAAATGGGTAGCCATCAAACCAATAGTATAAAGCTGACTACATTTATTCTATTTCAATAAGTTTAAAAATTCAACAATTATAAAAATATTATTGCAATACCAACTACAAAAACTGAACACATCTGTGACATATGTGGTTTTGAGGTGGAGGTCATGAAAATCAAGATTTGTAGGGCTTATGGAGTTGCTCTCACTTATATGTCTGAATTTGGCCCTTCAAAAGTAATAAGCATTGGTCAATGTTGCACTACAGTTTCGACAAATTCAAATATATACATTATGACTTTTAGTGAATTAGCATATTCTGGAAGCAGTAGAAATATACACACATCCACCTAATCACTCATTTGACCAGCAGTCAGGAAAATTCCTGTGGTCCAAAAGATCCTCTTTAAACTAAAAATCTTCTCTAAACTAGAGTGATCTCACCAGTACCAGCTTCATCTCTGTGTGTGCACAAAAACTCCTGTGCTGGGAGAAGGAGTCAGAAAATGGTTCTTAAAACAAAGAAAACATAATATTTTTTCTTTAGTTGAAGAACTAACAGGAAAATCCACTGGTGCTGATCTTGTAGCTCTTTCCACATGCCTAACTCCTACTGGATTTACAAAAGGGTTTTGTGGGAGTAAAGACTGTAAGGTTGTGAATGTATACAAACATTTATTTTTCATACAGAAAAAAATAATTTAAGAACATATGTTTGACCACAGAAAAATCCAACTAAGCAGAGAAAAGCTTCCTTCTCCTCACTGCTGCTTTAAGCAACTGGAGGAGATGTTTCCAAACCAATAGGGCAAATGTTGTTAAACTTATTAGCTCAAATATCACACTAGAGTATACTCTCCTACACATTTTACAACTTTGAAACTACACTATGTGTAATATTTTCCAATGTCCCCAAGCATTTCAAGAGCCTAGTTAAACAAAAGTCAATTTATCTACCACTAGAAAGAGCATATAGCAACCTCCAATCACATGCGACAAGCTTTCACTGCACACTGGAATGAAAACAGATGAAATGGTGAAGCTAAAAAGATGCCCAGTGCATGAAGGTCCTTCAAGTATTGTGGTTTCGTCAACTGTTCAGTTTAGCAACACCACTTGTGCTCAAACAGCTATTGTTGTTCACAGGATGCAAGTCTCTTCAGTGCAAGAGATAGTCTCTCTGCAAATTAGGGGTGTAAAAGGTTAAACAGTTAAACCTTTAGGCTTACCATTAAAAAGACCTCAACCATTAACCCCACTGGCCAGCTGGCAATGCTGAGTCAGCTGCCAGAGGGACTCCAGCCCTGGCCACATTGGGTCACCCAGCCACAGGGACCAGCCTTGACCGTATCATTACATTTTATCAGCTACAGTACCTACTGAAAGCCTTTGTGTTTCAATTCCTCTATTATTCACAGACCAAGAAAAAATTCTTTGATATTTTTGAACAGGCAAGATCACAAGTTTTTGGGGTTTTTTTGGGGGGAGGGTGGGGAGAGGCTAGAAGCACAATGCTATTTTTGACTATTTCAAGCATTGCAGAAAACGTACAGTAGCATAAAAAGGACAGGTGGATTTTCTTGGTTTGTCAATATCTTCAAATTGCACAAATGATCAAACAAAAGTAGTTAAATGTGCTCAGTATTACTCAGTGAGTCACTTCAATCACCAGTACAAGAGAGCAACATCAAGGGCTTGATTCTTATTTGCACTAAGGTCTCTTTACATCATATAGGCAGCATAAAGGGGTCTTAGTGTAAATAAAGAGTTAGGCCTGTATCTATTATAAAGTACAATGCATAAAAACTAGTGAAAATATTGTAACTTCAGATGTTAAAAGGGAGAATTAAATCTGTGATATGTATTCTGATTTGGAAGATTTTTAATATGGCATAGTCTTCAGATGATTATAGACTCTCTTCTGTTAAATTACAGGAGTGATGCACTGATTCAGAGATAGAAATTTATGCTGAATACATACTGGCAATGGCAGAGAACGGACAAGTATGTAGGAGGTTACAAACAATGCACTAGTGAAAGCCAGCTTTTACATACAGAAAAACTAATCACAAGTTTAGAACATAAGAACATAAGAACGGCCGTAGCGGGTCAGACCAAAGGTCCATCTAGCCCAGTATCCTGTCTGCCGACAGTGGCCAGCACCAGGTGCCCCAGAGGGGGTGGACCGAAGACAATGATCAAGCGATTTGTCTCCTGCCATCCCTCTCCAGCCTCTGTCAAACAGAGGCCAAGGACACCATTTTATCCCCTGGCTAATAGCCTTTTATGGACCTAACCTCCATGAAATTATCTAGCTTCTCTTTAAACTCTGTTATAGTCCTAGCATTCACAGCCTCCTCTGGCAAGGAGTTCCACATGCTGACTACACGCTGTGTGAAGAAGAACTTTCTTTTATTAGTTTTAAACCTGCTACCCATTAATTTCATTTCATGTCCTCTAGTTCTTCTATTTAGGGAACTAATAAATAACTTTTCTTTATCCGCCTCTCCACACCACTCATGATTTTATATACCTCTATCATATCCCCTCAGTCTCCTCTTTTCTAAACTGAAAAGTCCCAGTCGCTTTAACCTCTCCTCATATGGGACCCGTTCCAAACCCCTAATCATTTTAGTTGCCCTTTTCTGAACCCTTTCCAAGGCCAAAATATCTTTTTGAGGTGAGGAGACCACATCTGTACACAGTATTCAAGATGTGGGCGTACCATATAGTTTTATACAGGGGCAGTAAGATATTCTGGGTCTTATTTTCTATCCCTTTCTTAATAATACCTAGCATCCTATTTGCCTTTTTGACCGCCGCTGCACACTGTGTGGAAGTTTTCAGAGAACTGTCCACGATAACTCCAAGATCTCTTTCCTGATTTGTCGTAGGAAATATAAATATTTATAATATAATATTATAACTAAATTATATTTAGTTCTTTATAATTCAGAATAGTCTACAGTAGCGCATCATCATTGTTTCAGAGGGGTAGCTATGTTAATGTGTAACTGGAAAAACTTAAACAACAGTCTTGCAGCACCTTAGAGGCTAACAAAAAAATGTAGATGGTATTCTGAGCTTTCAAATCAATACCACAGAGAAGAGATGGGGGGAAGAGGAGGACAAAGAAGAAAAAAGGAGAAAAATTGTCAATTAGAGTGTCTATTCTAGCGAAGAAGATAAAGTGGGTACTAAATATTCTTACCAGCTTCATTTAGCATGGACACTCTAATTGACAATTTCTTTCTCCTTTTTTTTTTTTCCTTCTTTTTCCTCCTCTCCTCCCTCACCCTTCCCCCGACATCCCCTCTTGGTGCTACTTATTTGAAAACTGGACCCCTTAAACGCCATTTATCTGATGAACTGGGTTGTGCCCACAAAAGCTCATGATACCATTTACATTTTTGTTTGTCTCTAAGGCGCTGCAAGACTATTTGTTGTTTTTTAATCATCACTATGTCTCAGTCTCACAACAGTAAAAACATTAGTCACTCATTAAACAGATAAGCAGGGTGATGAGGGAGTGGGGTTTAAATCATAAAATGGCTTGAAAGTAAAAGATGCCAAACAGATCCAGACTGGAAGATTTCATGGTTTGTTATGACTATTTTAACTATGGGTATATCAACACTTGGAGCACCTCCCTCCCTTCTGCTCACCCAGCCTAGTTCCTTCATAACTTTATATCCCTAGCATCCTTCTTATTCATTACCTTCCCTCATCTTCCCTCTTCCTTCTCAAGCCAAGTTTTCCATCACAGTTCTTATCCCTCTTTTTCCTTCTCCCAGACCCCTTGTTTTCCTTCATTAACCCTTCGTTCTCTGTCTCCCATTCACCCTCCTTTTCCTTCTTCCCCACCCTGCTGCTAAATTGAATACCTATCCCTTTGCTCATATCTGCTTTGCCTGTGCACAGAAGTTCATCCATCCCCAAACAGCAGGGTAAATGTCCTATTAACTAGAAAGCAAGCAAAAGGAAGACTTGTTGTAAGGTATGCTTTAGGGAGAAAGATGTTGAGGAAAAAAATAAGAAATCCAAAGGCACACGAAAAGCCAACACAGTGTAACTATAAAAAACAATAAATTGTCTTGCAGCATCTTAAAGATTAACAAAACACGTAGATGGTATCATGACTATTTGTTGTTTCTTAAGTTTTTCCAGTTACAGATTAACTCGGCCACCCCCCTGAAACAGTGTAATTGTGTGAATTACTATTTACAGTGATCATTTGGCTATATGAATCAAACCATACTTGCCACAAGTGAGATTCAATATATGGTGATACACTGCTCATTTATTCTGAGCAATGAGCATTCAGCTGTAAGGATCAGACTGAAAAGTGTTTATTTGGTTTTTAAAAGACAGACCACAAATTGCACCTTTGAGTGACACCTGACTACAGACAGAAGAGCTGATAGAGGAGGTATCTGAGCCTCTAGATATCATCTTTGGAAAATCATGGGAGACAGGAGAGATTCCAGAAGACTGGAAAAGGGCAAATATAGTGCCCATTTATAAAAAGGGAAATAAGAGCAACCCAGGAAACTACAGACCAGTTAGTTTAACTTCTGTGCCAGGGAAGATAACAGAGCAAGTAATTAAGGAAATCATCTGTAAACACTTGGAAGATGGCAAGGTGATAGGGAACAACCAGCATGGATTTGTAAAGAGTAAATCATGTCAAACCAATCTGATAGCTTTCTCTGATAGGATAACGAGTCTTGTGGATAAGGGAGAAGCGGTGGATGTTTATACCTAGACTTTAGTGAGGAGTTTGATACGGTCTCGCATGATATTCTTATCAATAAACTAGGCAAATACAACTTAGATGGGGCTACTATAAGGTGGGTACATAACTGGCTGGATAACCGTACTCAGAGAGTAGTTATTAATGGTTCACAATCCTGCTGGAAAGGCATAACTAGTGGGGTTCCACAGGGGTCTGTGTTGGGACCAGCTCTGTTCAATATCTTCATCAACGATTTAGATACTGGCATTGAAAGTACGCTTATTAAGTTTGCAGATGATACCAAGCTGGGAGGGGTTGCGACTGCTCTGGAGGATAGGGTCATAATTCAAAATGATCTGGACAAATAGGAGAAATGGTCTGAGGTAAACAGGATGAAGTTTAATAAATACAAATGTAAAGTGCTCCACTTAGGAAGGAACAATCAGTTTCACACATACAGAATGGGAAGCGACTGTCTAGGAAGGAGTACGGCAGAAAGGGATCTAGGAGTTATAGTGGACCACAAGCTGAATATGAGTCAGCAGTGTGATGCTGTTGCAAAAAGCAAACATGATTCTGGGATGCATTAACAGGTGTGTTGTGAGCAAGACAGAAGTCATTCTTCCGCTCTACTCTCTGCGTTGGTTAGGCCTCAGTTGGAGTATTGTGTCCAGTTCTGGGCACCTCATTTCAAGAAATATGTGGAGAAATTGGAGAGGGTCAGAGAAGAGCAACAAGAATGATTAAAGGTCTAGAGAACATGACCTATGAAGGAAGGCTGAAAGAATTGGGTTTGTTTAGTTTAGAAAGAGAAGACTGAGGAGGGACATGATAGCGTTTTCAGGTATCTAAAAGGGTGTCATAAGGAGGAGGGAGAAAACTTGTTCATCTTGGCCTCTGAGGATAGAACAAGAAGCAATGGGCTTAAATTGCAGCAGGAGAGGTTTAGGTGGGACATTAGGGAAAAGTTCCTAACTGTCAGGGTAGTCAAACACTGGAATAAATTGCCCAGGGAGGTTGTGGACTCCCCATCTCTGGAGATATTTAAGAATAGGTTAGATAAATGTCTATCAGAGATGGTCTAGACAGTATTTGGTCCTGCCATGAGGGCAAGGGACTGGACTCTATGACCTCTTGAGGTCCCTTCCAGTCCTACTATTCTATGATTCTAAGATGCAGTAGTTTGTGGGAGTGCTAGTTATAACCAAACTGACCTGTCTTGGCATTGCATTGCCTCAGAACATTGGCATGGACCCGCATTTAGTGTTCATTCAGATGCAATCATCAAAAGAGGGATATGCTAAAACAATTCCACTATACACAGTCTTAATGTCTGTATTTCTTAATAAAATGAACTTGCTATTTGTGGACACTTTTGGCAATTATATCCTTTTCCCAGGCTTCAGAGACTATACTGTCCTGCAATTGGGATATTCATTATGACACAATACTTGTACATAACAGATTCATTTCCAACTACTGTAGTCCTGAACACCTGGCCATCTACCTGCCACAACATGTTCTTGCTGTCTGATAGCCTGGATTGAAAATATTGGAGAAAAGAGACAGAGTATCTGGACTAAAGCTACATCCGCTTTTGCCAGCCTCAACGATGAAGGCAAAGACGGTGCTGCTGCAAGTTAGGGACATCCCACTTCCATTGTCACTTCATCCCATGACTGTTACTACCTGTTTTTTATACAAAACCTCACTTTCCTCTTCCTCACCATGCTTAGCCTCTCTTACTGTCCTTTGCTTCTTTTCACTACACCATTGTGAAGCCTTACAATTTGCAGACCCACATGCAACAGAGCAGCCTCAAGCAACTAGAAGTGGGAAACAGAATTCAAGTCCTGAGCTGTCTTCTACCCCATTCCCTTCACCATAAGGAGGTGGGGATGAAGGGTTTGAGTGTGACTGTTCTCCCTTTTCTATGTCCCACTGCTGGAGAGGAAGCTGGAGTCACCCTATGAACTTGAGAACCTGGATGGGATAGGAGGCTCCCACAAAAGCTATGTAGTGCCAACTAGCTGCTTGATTTACTTGATTTTACAGTCAGCCTAGGTTTCTCTCCCTATCACACACCATTGCTCTCTCTGCTCCTCCAGCTATGCACATTTTTCCTCGTGACATCAACCCACCGTATGGTCCTTCTCTGCCCTTGCAGATAGGCTCTGTCAAGCATGACTTAAAGAAAACAAAAATGCAACACACATGTGAAAAGAACAAAACCAGATCAAACCTTTCTCTTGCTTAAAGGGAATTTTTAAATACCTTGTTATATGAAACCAATGGCAAGCATTATCCAATAACCACATCACCCAATGAGAAAAGAAGGTATTAGTAAACAAGATATTTTAAATTACCTTTCCAAAATCCCGCACATCAAACAAATCAAATGCTTCAAAAAGTTCACTTTTCTTCATCCCAAATATCTCACAGCATGCTGAAAGGAATGTTCTTATATTCTTCAAGCAGAGAAACTAGAGAAAAAACGCAAATAATATTGTTAATGAAGAGGCATGTAATTATCAACTGCTTGGTGGTACACTTTGGAAACTCGTGCTTATTTTTGCAAATATATATACATATACTGTGATATTACCATTTTTAATAGTAGCTAGCATTTCTATTAAACCATTATTTTAGATGGTTTGTAATTCAGCCATTAAAATTCTCTTGAGACTGAGTAGTGTTATCCAAGATTTTAAAGAGGGTAATTTTATTCAGCAGAATTTGTTTAAACTAATTTCATGTTGGCCAAGAGAAAAGCTAAGAAATTACCCGGTTTAAGTTAGCTTTAAAATGGATTCAGTTTTAAAAATTAAAATGTGTAAGTTATTAGTGTACAAGAATGGACCAGCTGCATTATGTGCTAAAGTAAAAATTACCATAGCAGATCTAATTACTGACTTTAGAAAAGCAATCAGTCAATTTGTATATATACACACACCAAGTATTTTCATTAAAAAGAGTTAATTGGAAGTCTGTCTAGTTGCAGAGATTTACTGTAAATACATGCACGGTTACAGATTAAAGACACCACAAATAATACTGTCAAAACGGACTATAATTATACATTGGGGGATTATACAATTATGGTTTTACAGTAATGTTTGCATAATTGAGAACTAGTTGAATTTACCAAGCAGCAAAATAATTTGATAGAAAGATCCTGATTTTTAGGAGGGGAATCTGAAATTTGATTTGACTGAACATAGCTACAGTCACCCATGATTTGCACTTCTAAATCATAGTCTGCTAAGGAATTGCACTAATGCCTGGGACTGGAGAAAGTTTTATCAAGTGAGCGTTCTGCTTCCCTGATTTCCACTATTCCCAATTTACATCCTGCACTGCCTCTTCTTCAGGTTCTATCCACATAGGCTTAACTCAGTTTCAGACCAGACTTCTAGGAGTGTTACAAGACTCCTTTTAACAACTTCCACAACTACTTCTCATTAACAACTCCTATACTCCAACACATACACATGCACAAAACCAGAAAACAAAAAGGTAATCTGGAGAATTTGTAGGTCAATGAACTATTATTGTCCACAGCTGAGTAACAAAATGCAGCTGTCACTCAAGAAATTCTATTTTCAGGCTGACAGGTCTCCTCTTTAAAATGATTCCTTAGCTGTTAAATTGGAAATATTTTGTTTTCCCTTCCACCCTTTTTCCCTTGGTAGAATGCTCAGTACATGAGTACATTTAACAAACAGCAATTGATCTGGCCAGGGGCTATGAATCCTAACTGGAGAAGGGAGAGCACTCACAAGCAATTATTTAAAAAAAAAAAAAATTAAACCACAAAAATTCCAGCGAGGGAGAAATAACCCCTTGAGGGAGAAGCTTCAGTAGCTGCATAGCCACACTTCTGCGTACCATCAGCACTGAAAGCTGGGGTGTGTTTTTTTTCCCCCCCTAGATAAGCAGCTGGAATTTGTTTTCACCATACCACTGACATGTTATCTTTTGAAACAGCAGTGAAAGAGACAATTGTCAGTAATTTTGCAGCAACTTGCTAAAGACACATATCTAAAAATAAAATAGTGCAAGATCTATCAGTTCTTTTTGGGAAGATACAATTCCAGAAAGTCTATTTGATTAAATCTTACAATCCAATATATAACAAAAATATTAAACATTTATAGGCAACAGTATTATTTCAATGTACACAGCCATCAGCTTGAGATTTTCTTTCAAATATTATCTTATCCAAACAGCAAACCAGGATTAAAACCCATTCTCTAAATGCCTGATCCAAAGGAATAAGGATTACAGAACCGAGCCCATGTTTTAAATTACTTTGGTTTACATACATCTTGTTTCTTCATAAAGAGAAATGGTGGCATTGATGCCAGCATTTCATGTGTAAAGTAACACCCAAATGGTTTGTCCACATGCATGCACTTCAGAATGCACTGGTGTAAATAAGGGGGGAAATGGTGAGGTGGAGACACAGTTTCTTGGTTTAGTTTTGGGGATACTGTGTGTTTACAAACTTGCCAGAGTTGCGTGAAGTGACACTACTGCAGGAAACAAAAACATCCAGAATCTGCGGTGTGGTAGTCACTAACCATGCTCGGTAGCCCTTTTTAAAGCTATACAGAAAGCTTTCATTGTGGGCTGACCACCTGGCATGCAATACCCATTTTCAACACCTGAAGCCTCAGCCAACTATATTTCAGTGAGAAGATGGAGACAGCCTAGTAGAATTCAGCAGCTGAACAAAAACGGGATTAGATGTTGTGACGGCGCGTTGGGGTTTTCCCGTCTCCTGCACCCCCATAATGGCATGGACAGACTCCACCAGCCAGTAGAATAGAGGGAGTTTATTGCTTCTCCAGGATATAGCACAGCACAGATGTAATCTGGTTACAGGGCAGGCCTAGGATGCCTCAGCCCCCCTTGAGATGGGGGAGCCTGGGCCCCTAAATCCCAGCCCGTTGCCTAGGCTGCTTCTTCCATGATACCAGCCAGAAACCTAACTCACTCACTTCCAGCCCTGCCCCCAGCCAGGGCTCCACTCCGCTTCTTCCCATTGTTCCGCTCCCTGGGAGATAACTGGTCAGACAGGTTACGAAGCCCCCTTGCATAATGACTCATCCCCTGCCCTGCCGGGCTGTGCTGCGGACAGCAGCCAGTGGAGGTCACTCACAGCCCACTGCCCAGCATAGCAACCAGCAAGGTACCCACACTACGTCACAGATGTGTCCACTGACAGTTCTAGGTCTCCAATCCGCACCAATCCATTTAGATCCAGATGGGGTATTCCCTCCAGATGGTGTTTTCCCTAACTCATTGGAAGCCAGCAAAAGAGACAGGAAGTTGTGAGAGTTTGAGACTTAGTGGATCTAAATGGATTGGTGCAGATTGGAGACTTAGTGATGAAGAGATGCAAAGGATTTGGGACAACCGTGAAACTGCCAACCTGCTCTACCTGAAAAAAGCTCATGGGACGGACACACACACACACACACTTTGAACTGCACATATTGCGAGCAGGACCAAAGCACTCACCATGAGTTAGAACCAACTGCACATATGTGTGTGGGTACAAGGTATATGGTTCCTCAACATTTTGTAACAAGAAGTGTGGAATTTTGAGTAAGAAACACCCAAGAGCTATCATATAACAATGGTTTATGAGAAATGTTTATAGCTAAGAACAAGGCTAGTGTGAGGCATGTGTGTTCCATTCCTCTGCACATGGCCCTGTGATTTATTATTGGCCCTGCCCGCCCGGGCAGCACGTCCCACCTGAGGCACGTCCTGATGCTTCAGACTGCATATGGCAGGGCTCCCTCCCCACCCCCCTGCTCCCAAGCCTGTGGGAGAAGAGAAGGAGGCTGCTGCGGGTACCAGTGGTGAGGATGTCCTTGGCGGCCTAGACCCCCACACTACTGGTCCGGGAGCTCTTCAGACTGCTGGGGGGAGGGGAGGGTAGCTACTGCAGCCCTGCACAGACAGAGCCAGAGATCTGGACCTGGTGTGTGGCCGCCAGCGGCCCGGGCCATAGCTAGGGTTGCCAGGTGTCTGGTTTTGAACCGGACAGTCCAGTATTTGAGCTTTCTGTTCAGGAAACAAATTGAGAAAATATAAATGAGAAAATACAAATGTCCGGTATTTTCTAAATAAGATGTAATGTAGATTGTGATGTAATGTCAAGTGTGTCCAGTATTTTTGTTGAAACGATCTGGCAAACCTAGCCGTATTGCCCCATTCAAACTAGGCCCCGCAAATAATCACACCAACACTGGCCAAGGGAGGGGAAGGGGTGAGAACTTGTGTTCTAAATGCACTCATTCAATGTTAGCAACTTTAGGCATTAGAAAATTTCTGGGTTGGTCATGGAATGTCAGCTAAGACAATGGCTGACAAATTCAATGTAGTGCACTGTAAAATAAACCACAGTAGTCAAACCATAAACTAAAGGTTTCCGGTAGTTGTGTGTCAAATGTACAATTTATAGAATAAGGAACAGAGTAAAAAGTTTTGAATCTGACACAAATCTCTGTCTAATTTACAGAAGAAAAAACATTTCACTAGATCTTCCTTTACAAACTTTTTCCCTGCTTTCAGGAACCTTATGGTTTTCAACGCAAAACTGAAGCAAATAATAGAATACATGACCACTTTATCCTGCTAAATGAGGAGGCCAAGTTCCTGTACTCCTGCCCCCAACATACTGCTACAGTGTGTCTGGAGAAAAGTGGTCACAAGGCTACATGTAATGGTGGAGTCTGCGACTTCTGAGAATTATGTAAAAAAACCAGGGTAATTGAAAAAACAACGAATAGTCTGGTAGCACTTTATATACTAACAAAACATGTAGATGGTACCATGAGCTTTCGTGGGCACAGCCCACTTCTTCAGATGACCGGAGTGTTGGGTGTCTAGGACCAAAATAAATGGGAGAGACAGGAGGGTGGGTGGAAGAAGGGAAAATTGGGCAAGGAGGGGAACAAGAAAAGGCAGTGGGTAAAAAATATATCAAGGGAAAGCCGAGTCTATAAGCACCTAAATACTAGATAGTCAAAGGGGGCAGATAAGAACCATTAATTAGCAAACAACAAAGAATTAGGAAACACTTAAAGACTGATGAAACAGCTAGATGGTATCATGAGATTCTTCAAAGACAAAGAACCATTGTCGCCCTCATCGTTTGATAGGTAGGTAATGACTTAACCATCCAGTGTCTTTGTTTAATCCAGAGGTGTAAGAATTGAACTTGCGAATGAGCTGAAGCTCCAGGGTAATATTTTTTTAAATACATGAAAATAATAAACACATTTAAAGTAGATTGGTAAGTGGTATTGAGTAGGGATGTTAAATATTGGTTAACTGAATAGTTGAGTAACCTCATGAATGCTTATCTGTTAGTCAACTATTCTATAGTCCCTGGGGGCAGGGCCCTGTATCAGAGGCAGAAGCATGGGGTGCCAGGCAGGAGCTGGTCTGTGACAGCCCAAAAACCAGCTCCCCTCACAGACCGGCTGCCTGTTCCCCTGTGCTGCTACCTCTGATAGAGACAGCAGCACTAGATGGTGCTCCTGAACCTGATGTGAGCCAGGACTGAGCCAGGCTGCCTGCCTGGCTTCTAATACACTTTAAATGCATAGCCACAGCAGGTATAGGTACCGGACCTGTCGCAAGCCAGGACTGAGCCAGGCTGCTCGCCAGCCTGCTAAAAAATTTACTGGGGGGGGGGGGGAGGGAAGTGTATATAATCTATAGTATTAACCTATAAGCTTTTGATTATCAGTTAATCGACTACACTTTACATGCCTAGTACTGAGTTTGACATAATTATTACCTATATTGTCTAAAATTCAATAAATAATTGACAACATTTCTATTAATTATTTTTCATGAAACTGCCTTCAGGACCACATTATTAGTTAGTTGCACAGAGCATAACTTCTTTAAAACAACAGGACCCCTGATAATATACTGAGTGTGTCCTGTTAGCTGAATATATATACCAAGTTTGGTTTCAGACTTAATGGTTCAAAAACTCAATTTTATCACTCAAATAGATCATAAGGTTTATCATCTCTGTACAGTTAAACTAACCAAATAGCTTCCTGGATGTAATTTTAAGGTTACTAAAACCAAAAATATATGCACATTTATTTTCACTTTTGCTTCAGTTAAAGTTATTTGAAATTATAAGGGGAATATCCTTTACAAATTATAAATATAAAGTGCTGTATTTGTTCCACACCGGACATCCAAGATATTTCCTTCAGAGAAAGATTTAAGATAAACTTTTCCAAAGCAAATATTCAAATAATTTTCAATTTATATTTTTTTCTATAAAAATACATTATAAACAAAGACTGCAATTATCATGGCAGTTATAACAAGAATCAATTTCTGTAAAGGGAAATCCTGTCTTACTAATCTTTTAGAGTTCTTTGAAGGGGTTAACAAACATGCGGACAAGGGGGATCCAGTAGATATAGTATACTTTAGATTTCCAGAAAGTTTTGACAAGGTCCTCACCAAAGGCTCTTGTGTAAATTATATGGCCATGGGATAAGAGGGAAGGTCGTTTCTTGGATTGAGAACTGGTTAAAAGACAGGAAACAAAGGGTAGGAATAAATGGTAAATTTTCAGAATGGAGAGGGGTAACTAGTGGTGTCCTCAGTCCTAGGACCAATCCTGTTCAACTTATTCATAAATGATCTGGAGAAAGGGTAAGCAGTGAGGTGGTAAAGTTTATGGATGATACCAAACTGTTTAGGATAGTAGTCAAGACAGAAGCAGACTGTAAGGGACTCCAAGAAGATCTCACCAAACTGAGTGATTGGGCAACAAAATGGCAAATGAAATTTAATGTGGATAAGTGTAAAGTAATGCACATCGGGAAAAAATAACCCCAACTATACGTACAGTATGATGGGGGCTAATTTAGCTACGACAAATCAGGAAAGAGATCTTGGAGTTATCGTGGACAGTTCTCTGAAAACTTCCACACAGTGTGCAGCGGCGGTCAAAAGGCAAATAGGATGCTAGGTATTATTAAGAAAGGGATAGAAAAGTAAGACCCAGAATATCTTACTGCCCCTGTATAAAACTATGGTACGCCCACATCTTGAATACTGTGTACAGATGTGGTCTCCTCACCTCAAAAAAGATATTTTGGCCTTGGAAAGGGTTCAGAAAAGGGCAACTAAAATGATTAGGGGTTTGGAACGGGTCCCATATGAGGAGAGGTTAAAGAGACTGGGACTTTTCAGTTTAGAAAAGAGGAGACTGAGGGGGGATATGATAGAGGTGTATAAAATCATGAGTGGTGTGGAGAGGGCCGATAAAGAAAAGTTATTTATTAGTTCCCTAAATAGAAGAACTAGAGGACACCAAATGAAATTAATGGGTAGCAGGTTTAAAACTAATAAAAGAAAGTTCTTCTTCACACAGCGTGTAGTCAGCCTGTGGAACTCCTTGCTGGAGGAGGCTGTGAAGGCTAGGAATATAACAGAGTTTAAAGAGAAGCTAGATAATTTCATGGAGGTTAGGTCCATAAAAGGCTATTAGCCAGGGGATAAAATGGTGTCCTTGGCCTCTGTTTGACAGAGGCTGGAGAGGATGGCAGGAGACAAATCGCTTGATCATTGTCTTGGTCCACCCTCTGGGGCACCTGGTGCTGGCCACTGTCGGCAGACAGGATACTGGGCTAGATGGACCTTTGGTCTGACCCGGTACGGCCGTTCTTATGTTCTTATGTTAATATTTCTTGGGTTTCCTCTTCATTGTGATTTGAGTCTGTCACACATACAATCCAGAAGCTTCTGTAGATAATACTAGACCTTGCTTGTGCCTCCTCATAACTTCTGATTAGTAGGTTTAACCCTCTAAAATATTCGCCGCCTTATGATGTTACTGTGTTTCTTCCAAAAATGCTGCATACTTTGGTACACTATGCAGACAATAGTTTATGGCACAAAGGATATTTAGGTACCCAACTTTCAGGGAATTTCACTGAAAGTTGGGCACCTACCAATTCTTTGTATCTCTGAAAGTCTCCTCTACAATATACGCAGATTTCCAGCCCAAAGTTGGCTTTCTCTTCTTTGAAAAGGTTACATAATTTGAAGATAGTTTTGAAAAATTGTTAACCTTTACAAACAAACTACAGTATTTGGCATTCACAGTCCAGACCACGAGAGTAATCTCCCTGGACATGGACCACCGTGTGTGGTGGTGAGTGGAGTGAAGTTTTACAATTAGACTGGAATGCTGTAGTATGTTATTTTGAACACTGCTAGAAAAATAAAGGTTTGTTTCCAACACTGTATTGACTCATACCAGGACTTAAACCCTTATAGAGTATTTCCCAGAGGGCCCCTACACACAAACCAACCCTCAAACATGCTATAAAAACTCCAGGGTGGCTGAAAATATTTGCAGAGCTCCCCTCTGGACAGTTCCACTGAATTTAAACCCTGCCTCATACAACAACAGAAATGTCCCAATTTTAAGTAGCTAAAGGCCAATTCTGCTTGCCTACTAAATAGTTGTTTGGTGGGCAGAGGCCAAAAGAGCAACATGAGGCATACAAAAACCAGTATTCTAATCCTGGTGGGATACTCAATGCCTGACTACTCTGCGGGAACTTGATTTTAAGAGGTCTAAAAAGTATCCACATGGAAGAAAAAAAATCAGTTTACACAATTGCTTCTCCACTAGGAAAGCAGATGTAATCAGTGTCATTGTGATGAACAACACAGCATCAAAGAACTAAATGCTGCAGCCCAGAGGAGTGATCATCAATAAGTCTTATGACGTCTATCGCCACAGGACGAGTTTGTCTTTTTCTACCTACAACATTTGTCACCTGCCACAAAAAGAATATTTTTAAACCTTATTCAGCAAGGCATAACCTGATGTGTAGTGACAAAGAAATATAAAGAAGTATTTTACAGTAAGCACTGAATATAACAGCTAATTAGATACAAAAAGCCCAGTCAGAAATCTGTAACTGTCTGCAGGGAGAAAGGATTCCACAGTGCAGTATCTCTAATGACATGATAAATGAAAATGTCAAAAAAAAGAACAAAACTTCACATTTCCTCCATTTAGGTAAGTTTAAAAGCTATTTCTCAGGAAAAGTCCTTTAATACTGACCCCACTGCTCCGCTGCCACTGCCCCACTAGCTCTCTGCCACCACCCAGGCGGCCCAGTACCACTGCTGCCCTGGCTGCTGCAGTCCCGCTGCTACCAGACTAGCCGGGCTCCCAGCTGCTGGTCCTCCTGCTCCCAGTGCTCTCATCCAGAACATCCGTGGTCATGCTGGACCATAGAGGTTGCCGGACGAAGGAGTCCCGGTTAAGGGAGGTGCAACCTATATTCTAGTAAGAATCGTGTCCATTGTTCATAGACAATATTCTGTATCTGAAATATTTTATGTTGGAAGAAAATTTTTAAAGGGGGATGTGACACGAGCATAAATGTTGGGGCCTTGGCTATTCATGTTCATCTCCCATTGAAATCAATGGCAAGAGGAGATTAACAGGTCACAGGAATAACTGGTGAGAAATTAGTACCTAATGGATCTTTTATGGGTTCCTTTTCTAAATTTCATTGTTGGATATTGGAATGCAAGCTTTTTCCTACCCGCCTTTTATGAGGATGAGACAGTCATGTAGCTGTGCCAGCTTTGTTTCTTGCTTAGACCTTGTTACATTTCAGTTGACTGAACATTCACCCTGCATTTAGAACTGATTCTACCCTCAATATTCATACACAGTTCCCATTAAAGTCTGTGATTGTTTGAGGGCAATCTTAGCCCTAAAAAGCGGTTGAAAGAAACAGACACAAATTAGAGTAAATATAAGCAAGAAGCAAAGCCTGTACAGCTTATTTCTGTGTCAACCTAATTGAAACAGGTAGGAAACTGACTAACCCTAACAGAATTTAGAGCAGTCTCTTCAAAAAAATATTTGATGTAAGGTATTTTTTCCCTAATACCATGCAGCTCACTGAGATAAATTTTGTTTTCTCATATTACAATATATTTCCTCATCTCTTATTACGCTTTAAAAAGTATCTTAAGTACATTTTTGGTTTTGAACTGTAATATGAAGCAGTTAACAGATTCCAAATGTAGCACAGCACAAATAATCAGGCAGGTGATTTATAATGACTCCAAAAGGGAGGGTGACAGAACCCATTAGGAGAGATTGGTACAGTATAGATAAAGGAATTACATTATTTAACTCTGTGCCCTCTAGATTGATGGGGTTTTTTTTCCTCTTTGAAAGAAATGGGGCCTCATCAACTAAGGGAGAGTTCAGAATACCATCCCTTAATGACTTTCTAGATATCAACACTTACTCATCCTTGCCTACAGTTTTTTTACTGTGGTTTTTTTTTTTTTTTTAAGCCTTATAGGTATAACCACACAATTGTGGGTTCTGATATAATAATCAGAATTTTATGAGAGAAAAATTGTAGACCAAAGGCTAGACACTCAAACAAATCATACATATGATTGGTTAAAAAAAACTGATTATGGTCAATGTGTTTTAGAAAGGCTGGAAATTTGTTTTTCAAGAAGTGACGTTGCATACACATGATGAGAACCAGTACTCAGATAATCAAAACCAATGAAGCAGGAGTTGGGGGAGAAAGTGATTCTCCTAATTGCCTGCTTCTATAATTCTTGGAAAGTAGAATTAAACCAAAATAGGAGAGAGGAGCACAAGAGAGGAAGTGATCATAGATAAGATGCATCTTTCACCTGTTCTTAGTTCTCAGCTCCTGCAACAGAAATTGGCAAGCTTCTTGATCCTCCCCAGGCAGGAAAAGCCCATCTCTGAGGTGCTTCCACAGCATTTGTAGCCCTCACATCTCACAAAATAAGAGGAAATTTGAAATGCACTGTTGAATCTACAGGATGATGAGTCCAATTTGCTCTTACTAGATTACCAAGACAGCATGTTTCCAAGTCCTTTTAAGGACATTAAGAGGTCAGGAAATTATATATTTCAAGCTGAAAGACAAATTATGTTAAGTTGCCTCTGTGATTCAAAAACAACATATTTGGAAACAGTCCTATGTGCTTACTCCCCTCACTAAAAACACATTCAAAATCTCCTGAAAACTCTTTGATCTCTTTTTAATTTCCCCCACGGTCCTCTCCCTCCCTACCCTCCGAATTCTACCAATAAAAATCCAGACTTTGAGATCTCATTTGGTGACAGAATTACTAAAATTCTATTTTGGACACTTCAGTGTTGAGATTTGTCCTTTTGCTGGCTCAGGAAAAGGCTTCAAGAGATGTTGAATTAAGACTTCATCAGTGGTCCCTATTTGGCTCATTTAGGCTGCTCACAGGTATTGTTACTGAATGCAGTGATAATTACAATGGTTGGCAGAGCAAAACCAATTTAATCTGTTTTAGCTGCTGAAATCTGAGAAGGAGCCACCCTCATGAACATGGACAAATTATACAGCTCACACAGAATCCTCAAGCTTGCGGTTTCTAGTGCACCAAAAACTAAACACACCCATTCCTCAAGGAGATGTCTTGAATGACTGGTGTACTGGCCCTTGTTATCATAGACTTTATAGACTTTAAGGTCAGAAGGGACCATTTTGATCATCTAGTCTGACCCCCTGCACAATGCAGGCCACAGAATCTCACCCACCCACTAAATACCGATATATGCACAGATGGTAATGAGGGTTAGAAGGGTTAGAATCATTATCAGATGATGGAAGGCAGTATTTTTTTTACACCTTCCACAGCCGAAGACTTATGATGGGAAGTGTATCAGTACTACTAATAAAAAATGCCAGTGCCATAAAACATATAAAACAAGTAGCTCTTGTCCCACAGAACATGCAATCCAATAGACAGATTCAGAGAGGATGTTATATACCACAAAATCCAGCAGAGGTAATAACTTGGGAGTTCTGTATTTTATTATTAACATATCATTTGTAAGCACACATGTATAGACAATGTTTAAAAAACATTTTATTTTATCTTATTTTAAATGCAAGAATACATTGCTACCAGTACTACCTAGGGATGTAATAGTGTAGTCAATTAACCAATAAGCAAAAGCTTATAGGTTAATGCTATAGACTATACACATTACCCTCCCCACCAGTACTTTTTTTTTTTTTTTTTTTTTTTTAAGTGGGCTGGTCAGCAGCCCAGATCAGTCCTTGCCCATGCTGGATTCAGGATCTACCCCTGCTGCAGCTCTGCATTTGAAGTGTATTAGAAGCCAGGCGGGCAGGCAGGCAGCCCGGCTCAGTTCCAGCTTGCGCCGGGTCCAAGAACTCAACCTCACCCCAGACAGGGGCTGCTGGCACCCCATGCTGCTGCCTCTATCAGAGGCAGCAGCGCGGGGCGACAGGCAGCCAGTCCGCGAGGGGAGCTGGTTTTTAAACTGGGTCCCCTCACAGACCAGCTCCCGCCTGGCACCCAATGCTACTGCCTCTGATAGAAGCAGCAGCATGGAGCGGGCAGAGGGCTCCTTGGGAGTGGGGCCGGAGCACACTGGCTGTCCCTCAGGGACTATAGAATAGTCGAGTAATCAATTCATGATGTTAATAAACTTAAATAAAAGACATTTAACATCCCTAGTATTACCACTAATAATTATACTATTCCTGAAGCCACACACTTTTAGGCTTGGTCTACACCAGCAGTGGGCAATAATTTGTAATGGGGAGCCACTTCAAGATTTTGATAAGTGGTCAAGGGCTGCATTTCTATGGAGGGGGCACGGGGTCTGGGGCAGCAGGTGAGGTACAGAAGGGAGCTTGGGATAGAAGACTGGGATGCAGGAGGGGTGTGGAGTCTGCGAGGGAGTTTGGGTAAAGGAAGGGGTTATGATCTGAAGCAGAGGCTTGGAGTGCAGGGTCCAGGAGGGGGTATGGGTGCAGGAGACAATCCAGCACTGGGGGAGGGGGATCAGAGGGGGTTCAGGGCCTGGGAGGGAGCTGTGACATGGACGAGGTGGGGAGAGGGGATACAGAGGGTTTGGGTGGTGACCTGGGCAGGACGGGCTGGTGACCTGGGGCAGGGAGTTGGGGGGCGGAGGGGGGGGGAGAGAGAGGCTGGGGTGCCAAAGGCAGGCTATGGCTGGGAGATGCTTACCTAGATGGCTCCAAGCCAGCAGCTCTGCAGGAATCTCAGACAAGCTCCATGTCTGTCTGCTGGATGGGCTGCTCCACATGGCTCTGCTCCAGCATTAGGAGGGGAAGAATGAGAAAGGAGGCTTCGCGCTGCCCCTGCTGCCAGCAAAATTTCTCAGCTCCTATTGACCTTAAACTGGCCAATGGGCACTGAGGGATTTTGCTGGGGGTGGGGAAAGTGCGCAAATTCTCCTGTCCCTCCCCAGCTTGTGGAGCAACTAGCAACCAGCTGTTTAAACCAGCATGAGCTGCTCTGTAGGAAGGGTGCCGGCATGGTGGCTGTGGGCCAGATCCAGTGGCTTGCCCACCCCTGGTCTACACTAGAAGCTGAGAGCAAATTCAGCCGCATAAGGTCGATTTTCTGAATGATGTGTCCACACTACCAACCATAAGGGCCACTGAAGTCGATGTCAGGTATTCCCGATTTCACAAGGAGTAATGCAATTTCTGACCTTGCCTGGTCAAGTTTATGGTAGTGTAGATGAAGCATTGGGGTATGTAGGAACCAACACCTAAGCCAAAGGCCTTCAGATAATTCATAATACCCTAACAGTCAGTCATGCCTGGGACACTGTGGACAAGGCTGCTGGGAGATGCTCTATTAAATGACTTTGTTGTTCTCACTGCTCTGTTTCAGCACCAAGAAGATGAGAACTGCCCTACTTCTCACAGATGGAGTAGAGGCATATTAGTAGGATACAGAGCTGTAGATAGCCTTGACAGGAGGAGACAAAGCAACACAGGCCAGAGAAAGCTAACAACTCCCCTTCTGAAGGAGGCTCTCTCCTTTGCTGCACTAATGTCAACTGTTGGAAAAAAGTCAGGAGGCTTTGAAGGTCTCCCTGTCATCTTTTTTCCTATAGCTTCAAGCAAGGCCATCGAAATCAGTGTATCCCCAGTCACAGAAATATTTGATGAAAAGCACCACACACACATCCCTCCATCCTTTCAGTCATGGAGTCATAGGCCCACCCAAGCAGTAGGGAACTTTCTTTTCCAGAGAGCTCACAGCAATTGGAGAAACAACAAGTAGTCCTGTGTCACCTTAGAGACTAACCCTGAGCAACTGGAGGAACAGGAGAGGCTGCCCCAGGGAGGAAGAGCAGTCACAATGTGAATGGAGAGGTCCAGACCATAGATTCTCTCCCATGAGAATTCAATGTAGTAAGAAAGAAATGGGCATGAGGGGAACAGGGTGCTGCTGAGGTTCTGGAGCACATCCCGAACAAAGGAGAATGTTGGGAGCAGCCCTGTGCTAAAAGGCCGATAGAATATCACTGGACCATGCTGTATCACATTATACACGAGCACTATTCAACTGCCTGATCCCAATAGAACTAACCCAACTGGCAGTGGTTTAACATCCTGTATTTAGTTACCTTTTCTGACTGTGATTTACAAACAGCTAAGAAGGGGGAAGAAAGATAAAAAGAAAACAGAGAGGAGAGGAGAGGAGAGGTCAGGAACAAAGGTCTACTCTAGAGGAGAAATTAAAAATAGAAGTAATAGAAAGTGACAACAGGAATCGGAGAGGCCCTGAATCAATCGTAGGAAGACTGGAAAGAAAAACTCAACAGGAAGAGGAAAAAACAGGCCATATTTCTTTGGCACTAAAATGTTTCCAGGTAAAAGCATTTATGAAACTTCTCTTTAAACCAACATATTGATTACTGTCCACTGCTCTTATTTATTTACAGCTGTGATATGGGGAATGCATTTTAAAAGGCATATCTGTAATATAAATTGATTTTCTACTAGCATATATTTTTATTGATTCCCAATATGGGGTTTCTAATCACTCACATTTCATTTCAGATGATGAAACATTAGCACTTGCCTGAATATTGCTTACTTTTAAAAGTATCCACCTGATTTAATCAGAGACTGTCAACAACTGGAAGATCTTTAATAAAATACCATTCAAGATGCTCTGATGACCAAAGGAAAGACAAGAGCTACAACATGATACACAGCCACTGGTAAATCTCTTGGTAAGGCATGCCACTTATGGGCACTACCACATTTATTTTAATTGTTGTGACTGTTTTCTGGAGTAGAAGAGTGCACTTGCTGCGGGAATATCCTCTTACAGCTTGACATGGTGCAGCATTCTCTCTTCATCCAGCACCCCCCGCCAACAGCTGCTCTACCTCTGCAGTGATTTGCCTCATCTCATCACTCAGCCCTCCAACCAGTCATATTTACTTCTACCCCTTCCAAAATAACAGAAGGTGCAGCAAAAACCTTCTTCCTTCTGGTCTGCCACCCTCAATTCTGGGCCCAGCTGTCCAAACACCGGTTTCTCAGGGCTCACAGAAATCCTTACCCAGAGGCGTACATCAGAGCTTCACATCACCTCCCCTGATGACCAGGAGGGGAACCCAGGCCTACCCTTGTGCCCTCGATACTGGCTTCTAGTCCAAGGACCCTAGAATACACCAGCAAGGTTCACTCCACCAGACTCCTTTCTCCTTTCAGTCTCCCTGGACTTCTTGTTACCAAGCATTTTCCTGGGCTGTCACCTCACCCTGCCAGAGCCCTCCTGTTTCCTACAGGTCCCTTCATTCCCTACTACCAGGAGTTTCTCCCTGCAGCTGCCTTCTGCACAAACTTCTGTTAACAGTATCTGTCCACCCCCGGCTGAGTCACAGCATTAATTATACCTGGCCCGTCCTCATCAGCCCACATTAACCTTTTTTGTCACCTGTGTGGTGACAGCATCACACCTGGGAGCACTAGATTTTTGCTTATATGGTATTGAGTTGGATTTTATTCAGAACTCTGTTTTGTGTTACAAGGCCCACATATTGCTTTACTGACCTGCTCAGATGCGTGGGGACTTAGAAAACGTTACGTAACAGGCAACATTACTACTGATACTTCACTTCTAAATATCCATGGTTCTCACTGTAACAAGCCAGTAGATATCAGACATGAAGCTAACCCAAGTATCTTCTACGTTTTTGTACTCTGCTTGCATATTGTAAACTTCTACATTCATGTTTCCGGTTTGGCGGGGGAAGGGAAAGGTGGAATCTCCTTTTTGACTGGGTATGGGGCAGGATGTTAAAGGAAATTAGGCTTAGGAATCAGCTTCTTAAATCAAAGTTATAAAATGGTATTTTCGGGCATTATATCAAGATGTCATCCATAACCTGTACTCATGAATTGAGGTCCCATCCCAGTAATCACAGAAGATTGTAGGATCCAAGACAACTTTCCACAAACTACCAATAGTGAAGATTTCTGGTATTTTCAATAGCTATTTTATAAAAAGCTAATCGGTACAATAACCAAGAGGGAATTCCTTTGTCTGAAAGAAAAATGCCATTAGCAGACCTGCAGCACAGTTGTAAGTATACAATATCCACATTTTCTACGCATCCCAACATTCTCTGGGGTTTAGCCAACTATTACATAGCACATTGATCCTCGTCCCTCCCCCCGGCACCAGCTGCCAATCTTTCTGGGACTGAATGTTGTAATACAAGTACAATTGACTTTGTTCTGCTCTCAGAGGAAGCAGAAAAATCCTAATAAAATTGCTTTTCTTTTAATTCCTTAATCCTATACTGTAACCAGTGTTCCCTTTAAACTGCACGGCAGCACAGCTTCACAGAGCTGGCTGACTGGGTGGGGCTGATTTATCACCTTGTGAAGCTGTGCTGCCATGCAGTTTAGAGGGAACACTGGCTGTAACCCTAACCAATCCTAACTGTAACCCTAACTGACTGTAACATATCTGGGGCCCAGAAGGCATTTTCCTCTGAGTCAGATTTGCAGAAACCCTGAGGGATTTTTGCCTTCTTCTGCAGCATGGAGCACGAGCCCCCTTGCAGGTTTAAACTAGCGTAAATGGCAGTTTCTTTGTAACGGGAAGTCTTTAAACCATGATTTGAGGACTTTGGTAACTCACACCAAGCCTTTGGATCCAGCCTGCTGGGACCCTCAGGCAGGCACCTGCCTGAAGCAGCCTTGGGCCATTCAAAGTGGCCAGCTGCTGGGGCCATGTGCCTCTAGACGCCACATGCCCCCTTGGGGTTCCAGTTTGGCCAGTGGGAGCTGCAATGATTATGCTGAGGGTAGGGGCAGCAGCAGCTGACCGCTTTGAGCTGTCTGGGGCTGCAGCAGGCTGGAAGCCTGCCTGAGGGTCTCACTGGGCTGCTGGCCGGGAGCCACCTATGTAAGCACCTCCTGACTAGAGCCTGCATCTGGCACCCTCTTCCATACGCTAACCCCTGCACCCAATCTCCTGTCCTTTTCCCAAACTCCTCCCCTGGACTAAATGATCACAATGACCCCTTCTGGCCTTAAAGTCTTAGAGTCTAGATAACCTACCCTTATCCCATTGTAAAATCTAGGTACTTTAATGGCCTCCATCTTCACAATACTGTATGAGTACTTACCATTAACGCTGCATAATAAAAATAAAAGCAAAACACTATGTTTCATCTTAAAGTTTCCAAGCTATATGCAGTAGTGCCAACTATCACATTCAACAAATATGTTCTGCTTTCTCTTCCCATTTGTTAAGAAACCAGATACCCTTTGTCTGGATGAATTTTAGCATGCATTCACTGAGTATGAACTCTAAGATGGGGACCTAGTAAGTTAGCTTTCTTCTCAGAGTAGGAGTATGAATTAAATGTACCTAAAAAGGTATTTACCAGTTAGCTTTTTTCTGCCTTTTTACCTTCTGAGTTTTTCACTGTTGCAGTGTTTGAGAATCTGGTCCACCTCTTTCCAATTTGTGCTATCTGACCCCCTTCAATGCTCTACTAAAATGATATAAAAAGGGAGTATGTATAACTAATCTGAAATTAGATACTGTCCCCCATTCCTCTAAGACTGCTCCTCTGCCTTGCTGCTTTAGGCGAGGGGAGGGAAAGTCCAGAAGCCTTCCCCTACTCACCTCTGGGCAGAGAACCCAATGGCTATAGCTTGAACCTCTCTAGTCCGGAACCCTCAAGACCTGACTTAGTGCCAAACCAGACAATGTGTCAGACCACAGGAGGTCAAAATTGTCTAGCAGCATTGCCTACACTTCCACTGCTTACTGGCTCTTAGAAGACATTTAGGGGTAAATTAGAGCTAAATGACAGCACAGAACACTGAGAGTCAGGACTGGTGGCTGTAAACAAACTTTATAGGACCATGGGAAACTTAGTGACACCCATGATAAGTAGACATCTGACTAACTAAAATCATGCTGGACCACAGATGTTGCTGGACCAGAGAGTGCCGGACTAGAGAGGTTCAACCTGTATTAGGAAAAACATACCAAAAAATGATAAACACAATTAAGAAATATTTTCAGGAGCACAATAGAAAGTTATTGGTCCCAGATGCCATCAGTTCTTGCAAATTTGCATGTCTTCTCTTGATTTGATTTCTGAAACACATCTGTGCACATGCTCTTGGCATATGCTACAGCCTACAAGCAGTACATCACTCTTGTCTGAAGTGAGTCTTAGCTAAGTTACAGACAAACCTAAATCTCTAATAGGCATTGGGTAACTCATTCAAATGCACTTAGTTAGACGAAGAGGACATAGATAGCTTGGCTTTATCAGCATACCACAAACACCACAGTCCACATTTACTCAGCAACCTTCCTAACAACTCTACAGACATATTGAACAGGATGGGGCCACAGCAAGGAACCATGCACAACCACCCCAGATGAGCAATTGCTCAATACGACCTTTGGAATTGCTCAGAAAGAATAGCCTCATCTATCACTACTAAAGACCTTTGGCATGGGAAATTTAACATTGTCTTAGCAATTACCCACCCTAGAAATATTGTATACATATTTCCTCTAATAAAAATGTATAATATGCACTCTCTGAACATTACCCAGAATACAAATAAATTGTATAAAACTAAAATCCCCCAGTTATTTGCCATAAATTGCAACAGTTCATATTTGTGTTATAGCTCTAAAAAAAAGAGGCACAATTCTAAATACCCACTACCCATTTCTTCAGAAATCACTGAACCTGTAAATTGGATTACACTAATTTCCTGTTATCATGGGATGCCTGGTCCTGGAGCTTAACACAAATACAGAAGAAATCTCTGCCAGGACTAATATAAGCCTCATAAGATTTCACTGAGCATGCTGGGAAAATGAGAAGTCCAAGATGATAAAAACCTAGAATAATTTCATGCAGTGAGATGATAGAACCCTCATAAAACATCACTAAAAATCTAACTGAGGGCTCATCTGTCCTACTACTAAAGTCGATGTAACTTACATTGAGCGGGAGGAGGTGTGAAAAGACACACCCCTGAGTAACGTAAATTACATTCACTTAAAGCAGTGCCTACCCTGGCAGGAGAAGGTATCCCTCCAAAGAGGTAATTTCATTGCTGGGAGATGGCTCTCCTGTCAACTTAGCAAGTCTTCACCTGATGTAGCACAGTATTGAAAACAAACCCTGAGCCATAGAAAATGCCATTTCTTAACACAAAGCACATAATTGCAGAACTCATCATGCAGATCACGATGATGAGCAATCGCCACATGCTTCACTTCTGAGTACACATTTTCGGAGCAAGCAGATGGTGTCCCTGCAGGATCTTCAGCATCCTCACTAATTGCTGATATACAAATGTTTCAAATAAAATATAAACAAACGAAAAGAAACATTTCAGCTCACATGCAGAAAAACAAAATATGTTCCATCATGTAAATTATTATAGCTTTCTAAAATGCCCATCACTTATACTAAGAGCCCTACCAAATTCACAGTCCATTTTGGTAAATTTCACAGTCATAGAATTTTAAAAATCATAAACGTTGTGGTTTAAGCTATTTAAATCTGAGATTGAACAGTGTTGTAATTGTAGACCCAAAAAAGCGTTGTGGGGTGGTCACAAAGTTATTGTAGAAGGGGCTGCAGTACTGCTAACCTTGGCAGTAAGGGTGTAAAATCCCGTTTTAATCGGTTAACCAGATAAACCCATTAGGGGCTGCTGGCTCCCACCACAGCCCGCAACATGGTGGGCCTGGAGCAGCCCTCTGCCCACAGCAGACCATCGGTGGAGGGTTGCTCCCAGGCACCAGTTAACCATCACCCAGTAAGAGTGATGCTTACCCATTCACATCCCTACTTGGCAGCGGCCCTGCCTTCAGAGCTGGGCAACTAGGGAGTGGTGGCTGCTAGTTGAGGTCCCAGTTCTGAAAGCAGAGCCCCTGCCATCAACAGCACAGAAATAAGGGTAGCACAGTAATAGTATTGTTACTCTTCTGTGCTACACCTGGCAGGACGCTACCTTCAGATCTGGGTACCTGGCCAACAGCCACTGCTCTCCAGCCACCACCCAGCTCTGAAAACAGCACAGAAGTAAGGCTGGCAATACTTCAAATCTCCCCCCCCACCACAATAACTTGCAACCCCCCTGAATCCCCTTTTTGCTCAGGATCCCCTCCCCAATTTGAAAAACGCTGGTCTGCTCTGTGAAATCAGTATAGTGCAGGGCAGTGTTCCAAGTGGGCCGCAGGCACTCCAAGAAAGCTGCTAACAGGCCGCTCCAGTTTGTTTACTTACCGGCTCCACAGCCACGAAGCCTTGCAGCTTCCATTTGCTCCAGTTCGCCATCTGCAGCCAAGGGGAGCCACAGGCAGCAGCAGCCCAGGCCACGCTGCTTCCCACGGCTCCCCTTTGCTCCCCTCGGCTGCGGTTTGCCATTTGCAGCTATGAGGCTCTGTGGCTGCAGAGCCAATAAGTAAACAAATCAGAGGGGAACGTTAGCAGCTTTCTCAAAGTGGCCCCAAATCCCACTTTGAGAAACACTGGTATAGAATAAAAGCACACAGACAGCCAGATTTCACAGTCTATGAGGCATTTTTCATGGAAGCGAATTTGGCAGGGCCCTACTTACACTACATACCACAGCATTTCTTTCAGAGGAAAGATTTATTTGGACCATTTTTAAAACTCATAATTTGCATTTGACAGATCAAATAGTCTGTTGTACAGTGTTGTCTCAGATTAGAGTTAGAAACACTGAAACACACTTATTTAACCAGAGACAATTTGAAGTAGCAAATTGTGGAACAAACCCACATGCCCTGAACCACTCTAATGCTTGAGAATACCAGAAAGGTGCTCAACAGAATCTGTCCATCTTCAGGTTCTCTCTGTAACTGTCACTCTAACTGGTTATGCCTTTGTCATATATTTCTTTTCCCTATTATATCTGCTTTTGCTGTATTTCTCCCTCTCTAGCTGTGTAACAGACACCACTCCCTGCTTTTTTTTTTTTTTTTTTTTTTACAATTATTCTACCTCAAGGCTTCTATTTATATCTCTCTCTCATTCCCTGCCCTCTATTTTAAATTATAATTTAAATGCTCTATTTTCCAGGCCTTCCTCTCTATTCTTATCAAGACTTCTTTGCCTGTCTTCAGTCTACATTACACCTTTTGCTATCAACTTTGTACTTAATCACAAACACTCTACTACTTCTCTCCAAAAGACCTACCTCTCGTCTTTCCTGTAGTGCGCTCTCTCACTGCGTACTCTGCTATTCCTTTTCCAAGGAATGTGAACATGCTGATCTACTCAGAAGTGACACTAAGGGTACATCTAGACAACAGGCTTTTGTCGACAGAGGCTTTGTCGACAAAGAGCGTCTAGACTACAGCCAGTTCTGTCGACAAAGCAAGCCACTTTTTCGACAGAGCGTCTAGATGCTCTCTTTTGAAAAAGCAGTGTGGATGCAATAGCGCCTTTTGTCGACAGAACTCTGTCGACAAAAGCGTTATTCCTCGTAGAATGAGGTTTACCACCGTCGACAAAACTGCCGCGTTCTGTCGACTTACTGTCGACAGAACTTGGCGGTAGTGTAGACGCAGGTATAGTTTTGTCGATAAAAGTCCACTTTTGTCGACAAAACCCTGTAGTCTAGACACAACCTAATACTTCCTCTCCCTTCTTTTTCTTACTATCCTCCTCTTCACTAATACACAGCTCTAACATTTTTCTGGATATTATGAAGTTCTACTTATTGGTGTTGGTTATCAGTGGATTATATATATCTGTCATATCCACAACAGTAGCTCTATGCAGTGTCTCCAATTCTCAGCATATCTCTGACACCACCTAGTTTACTCCTTTGCTTTTGATCTCCCTCTTGAACACATACATTATGTATTCAAGAGTAGAACATAACTAATACTACAGAACCACATACATCTGGATGGAGAAATTTCAGTTTACCACAGAATTCAACCCAGGGATGGGAAAGACTGCAGGAAGTAAGTGTCACTTCCCTAAGCCCCTGGAAGAGGAAAAGGAAACATCTTTATCTTCCTTCCACCTGCTTAGAGTTTATTTGTTCTTTAAAGTTAGCTTTCTTTTTACAATATCAGTAACTGAATATACAAATTGGGGAGCCTAGTGAGGTAAGCACCAGAGGAGGAAACAAATACTTTTGCATGCCAGTTCCAGTTGGCACAGTCTCTTGTGGCATTGGAAATGCTTTAAAGATGAAAAGCTCTAACAGTGCATTATAGAGTTTGTTATTACAGGATGAAGCTTCCTAATCCGGCACTCTTGGGACCTGAGTGGTGCTGACCCAGAGAATTTGCCGAACCACAGGATGTCAATATTATCTATCAGCATTACCAACACTTCCACTGCTTACTGGGCTCTTAGAAGACATTTAGCAGTAAATAAGAGCTAAATAACAGCGCAGAACTGAGAGCCAGGACTGGTGGCTGTAAGCAAACTTTATGGGACTATGGGAAACTTGGCCACACCCATGATAAGTGGACATCCGGCTAATAAATATATGTTAAAACACTATATACCCTACACAGCTCTCTATGTACCCAAGCAGTGTCCCCCAAAGCTACAGTGCTATTTTAGCAGTATAATGTGCTGCTGCCTCCCTACTACCAGAGCCTTTCCCTGCCATAGGGATAAGTTCTGGCAGGGTGAGTTTGTGATGAAAGCCTCCAGTATTTTTCCGCTGCCAGAACTTCCCCACTGTAGTAGAAGAGTCCATCAGAGAGGAAAGGCTATGACATGAAGTTGCTGCCAGAGCCTTTCCCCACAGCCTCTCCCCACTAGCCCCTTTCACTTATGCACATAGCTATATACCACAGTGTGGACACAGCCTGCTTTTCACGGCATCATGTAGCTACACATATCCTACACAAGTGGGGATGTGCTAGAATTACATAACCTTCTACTTCAGTTGGCCGAACATGTGGCAGTCTCTGCAGAGGGAAAGGATTGATTGAATGGTCCCAGAGACTAAATTATTGTCACCACTACAGGGGTCACTTTCCAGGCCAAGGATGACTTACGTTGGTTGGGAGGGAGCATTTCTAGTTTATCCTGCCTGTGATATCTCACTGTCTGATCTATGGATGAAAAGAGGGCTTCCCTCTTAGAGGCTATCAATTCAGGAACTATCACAAATCCTTAAAACACACACACACACACACACACACACGATTGGAAGGTGTCTTATCAAATGGGAGGATATTTATGAAATTGAAAAATGTTTAAAATCAAAATCTCATGTCATGTTTTAAGCCCTGAATCAGAAAGGACCAGAATTATAGACTCCAGCAGCTCCTTATGGAGACAGAACTAAAACCCACTCAGACTGAGAAGTCAGCAACTGAAGACAGCTCAGTGCGGAGTGTTCCATGCACAATAATGCGCCAAAACCAACTGTAACCAAAGACTCCCAGAAGACCGTGGTGCCAAGACACAGGTCCACCTCACCGGCACCGTGTGGCAGGAGGGAAGACAGGGGTAGATCCCCAGAATGTGCCATTGACTCCAGCCCCAGGACTGGCGCTGTCGAGTCCGGAAGGTGGCCTAACACTGAGAGACATGAGTCCAGTGCAAGTCCTGAACTCCCTCTCGACACCCCACACCTACGAGGCGGCCCAAGACCTGACAGATATCAGAAGCCGAGGCGCCCAGGGTGCACGATAAACCACCGGCACCAGCAAGACCACACCATTCAAAGGGGAAGCTGGCAATGCTGTGTAGACCACCATCCGCGGAACAGCACCCGGACAGGTCATCCTCATCAGACAGATTGCCTCCATGGGAGCAGCGTGCTTCCCCGGCACAAGGCCTGGCACTGACTCCCAGGACAGCGCTAGACAACAGGCGCTCAGTACCAAGGTCGATTGCCCGATCCAGGTTGAGGTTGAAGTCCAGGAGCACTCAGCACCGTTAGGGGTCCAGACTCTCCTGGTACTGCTTGAGATTGCCAAGGAGGTCTCACTGAGCGGCACTGGCACCGACCTCTTGTATCAAGTGTATGAGACATAATTCAGTTTGGTTCTGCACATATATCCCTTTAAACTTACTTTTGTTGGTTGTATAAAATTGAAGTTTTTAAACAAAAATATTAAAAATTGGTCTCATATACTGAGCATCAGTGTAAAGTTTCCTAAAGAGCCTACAATCACGTTTGACATAGCAGCTAGGTAGTTTTTCTGCATGACTGGTAATCTATTAATAGTTTTTGCTGCAAAACATACATAAAGGAAATTGCAGCAGCCCAATGTGGAAGTAAGTAAAAGCATAAGCCTGCCCGCAAGGCAAAGACAAAGAACAATAAGCCAGGTTTTTATATAGCATATAAATGTATACACAAAATCCACACAAATAACGGCTATAATTTATTTTGCTTGCATCCCCTATGAAACAGCCACTTTTAAAGGGAAACTATGAACTTTTAAAAAATTACTCTGCTATCTGAAATTGTATTATCTCTTTGTTACGAATAAAGCCTAAAACAATTAAAAAAAAAATTCAAGCTGACAGCGTCCCTTTTGTAAATGAAACTTAGTTGGCCATACTATACCAACAAAATCAACTTTCAGCCTTACTTTAATAATTGAAAAGTTACCAATATATCTCAATTATAAGCTACAAAATACTAACACTCGAATACAAATTATCTTTGGCTCTTAGGTCCTTTATCAAGGATATAGTGTGCTAAATTTGAAGCAAAGCTATTAACATGTCTTAAATCACCTTTACCTTTCAGCACTGATTATTATTACAGAAACAAAGAGGGTAGAGTAATATATTTTATTGAAATAACTTCATAACAAAATTCATAAAAAGAGATATTACCCTCACCCCTTTTCTCTCTAATATCCTGAGACCCACATAGCTGCAGTAACATTGCATCCATTGATTATTATTTAACATTGAACTCCATTAAGCTAAGTGTTATACAAACAGAGTACATGATGGCCCTTCCCCCAAAGAGTTTGCAGCCCACAAAGGACAAGACAGAACAGGTGGATGAGACTAGTAAGTCAGCTGGGGTGCAGGAAACTGGATAACAAAAATACGGTATATGCAATTCTTAAACAGTGAGTAGTAGTGATTACAACTTTTCACCTGTCTATCCGTTATTGGGTTGTAGTTTCCTGTACAGATTAAGGAAATGGCAAGTTTTAAGGATAGGGCTGCCAGATGGTTTCAACAAAAATACCAGACACACTTAACATTACATCACAATCTACATTACATCTTATTTAGAAAATATAAGACATTTATATTTTTTCATTTATATTTTCTCAATTTGTTTCCTGAACAGAAAGCTCAAATACTGGACTGTCCGGTTCAAAATCGGACACCTGGCAACCCAATTTAGGGAGTGATGGCTTTACAGATTTTTCAAGGGGCTTTTCCCCCCCCCCCCCCACTCATGGGCAGGATGGGAAAATGCCTACTGAAGAAGTGCACAGGTGAAACTGGCATCATTGGCAGTGCAAAGGCATGAATCCACCTTGCAACAAGCTAAGAAGGCTAAATTCTTGAGGTTCTGTACACAAGAAGAGGTTTTGTTCAATGCACTGGAAGAAAAGGTGCCAACAGGGGGACTTAAAGTGGGAGATGATGAAGTCAGAACAAGACAAGAGGATGATTTTAGCACCGCCATTTTGAATGAATGTGAGGGATGGACGTTGCTAGAATCAAGAGAAGAAAGGAAATTACTCCACACAAAGTGCTTAGAATACATTTTTCACATTGTGTTGTGGCTACGTCAGGGATGGGCAATAAGCGGCCCACAAGCCAGATGCTCTATTTACTGACATGTCCACAGGATTGGCCACAGTTCACTGTTCCCAACCACCGGGAGCTGCAGGAGGCAGGCGAATCATGGCCAATGGGAGCTGCGAGCAGCAGTCCTGAGGACGAACAGGGAAATAAAGCATCTGGTGGCCAACTAGGGGCTAACCATGGCAAACTGCATCCAGCCCACAGACCGCTTATTGCCCACCCTGGGCTACATGGTTGCAGTTCCAGAAAGGTTTGGTCAGGCCATAAAATAGAAGCAAGTAGCTTGCTATTAGTGGCATTAATATGCTCCTTCATTCTTCTTAAGAAGTTCACCAACACCACCCCCTTAACATTAGCATTGTTACTTGCTTAGAAGAATGAAAGGAACACTGATGTGGGTTATTCTTACATAAGGCTCTGGAAACCCCAATTTTCTGATTCATTATTTCCTTGCAGACAGGGCACAGAAGAGTCTCTCATACACTAAACTGATGGATCCTGTGACTGTGACTTATTGATCACCCAATATGTATGGGGATCTTTTCATGGGAGTCCCTACACCTTTACGTTTCCTTGGCAAGCTCCTCCAGCAGCCTTGCTGCCAATGCCTCCCTGCCTGCCAGTGTCCCCAAACCTCCCCCTTACAGAAGGAAATAACCCCTTTAGCTGGGGGTGAACCTGTGTATGTTAAATCCATATACTGCTAACAATAAATTATGCAAATTAGGATCTGAGGAAGCCAAATCCCACGCAGTACCAGTGACAGGGAGTAGAGTGCACAACAGAATAGACAGTCTCCACCTTTTCATTACCCGCTGCTTTCCCCCACTCCCCAACATCCTCTTACTGCAGCAACAAAAGCACATCAATATAACTACACATCGCTTGCTTTTTAAAAGTAACAATACTTGGATGTCATGGGATAACATTTATTAGCTTGGATAAGCACTGGATAGTATCCGTAATGATGGATGACTTTACTTCCTTCCATTAGTCATTAAGCGTGGTCAGCTGAAAATACTTTTAACCTCCTGCCAGATTTTTAAAGCTTATAACTCTCTAGAGCACATTCAAATCATATTTATGTTGTGGTAACATGCTCATTCCTAAAGGGTTTACAACTCTAGTCGTGAATTAATGTGTAATGAGACAAATAACTTAATGCTTTTGTCTCAAGTAGTTGTGTTATTGTTATGAATCCTAGTTTGATATCAGATAGGTCCCTTTTACATACTCTACTTCTAATGAAGTCCTAGAACCTAACTTAAGAAGAAATTCCCTCTGTGTAAAGCATATAAGCCCCAAAACTGAAGGACATTTATGATTCTTTGACAGGAGGGTAGCACTAGTCAAAGTATTTCATTCTACCCTGAGTGATGTGTTTGAGATTCTGCCCAGCTAACTGTAATAGCCATTTCTTGAAGAGGATGAGAAATATTACACAGCCCTCACAGGAAGTCCATTGATCACCTAATGCACAGACAAGTTCATTTCAAAGAACAGATATCTTTGGATATTTCAAAGAACAGATGTCTCTTCCTTTAATCAACCAGTGATATTTTAAATACTTGAAGTCTGATGGATGATTGGCCCTGGCTATTCCTGAAATCAGCCTGAGAAAGATGAAGGTACCAACCATTCCTTCTACTCCTTTTCATTCTTGAGGGTTCTCTTCCTCTCTCCAAACAAGGCCTTAAATTATTCTAATGCACACAACTGTGGTGTCTCAGTGTTAATACCATATGGCCAGACATAAGCCAAATATTTTTTCTTATGCTTGACAAACAAGTACTTGGCCACTGCAGGTATAATAATCCTTCTTCAACAGTTCCAGAGCTGTTTTTCCTGATAATATTTAGGGACCTGCACTCAAATTAGTATTTTCAAAGAACATTTTAAGCATGAAGTAAAGTTCAGTTGTAGCCCTCACTGAGCAGAAATATTTTCACAGTAGCATAACCAAACCTTTGTAAATAGACTATCTACTGAACAGAAAAGCAATAGTAAGTGAGCCTAAGGCTATATGGTATCCTGGCAAATGAGTCCAGCAGTCTCAGCACGTGTGTGTCACAGCATTAATCTTTAAAACTCAGTAAAAATAGCATGGCCATTCCTGACCTGCATTTATTTAGGTGTGTATCTATGTATGTATGTATGTATATAAAATAATAGTTAATTTAAAAATGAGCACAACTCACATCTGACTAAACTTATTTATGAAAGTACATTCAGGATTAAGGCTGACAGACAATCCTCACATTCTGGTCTTAACACATCATAGGGTATTGGCCTTTTTTTGCCTGCAGTCAAAAGTCCAAAAAGAATGGAGTTGGAAAGGAGATCCAGACATTGTGGAGTCAGAAGAGATCTTGGCGACAACAACCTGAGGGGAGGGAAGGTGAGAGGAGGGAAGGCCAGATTAGAGATGATCCAGGATAGGTTTTGGAGGACTGGAACTCAAGTAGTAGCTGATATTTTTAAATACGCGTAGAGGCGAAAGTGATCATTAGAGAAGGAGTCGTCGTCAAGGGTGGATTTTTAAGAATGAGTAGGGTAACCATCCATTCTCTTTCTAAATGAGATAGTCCCTTATTCAAGCCCTCTTGCAGGTGTTCCGCCTTTCAAAAAAACGGGCAATTTTAACCCGTATTTTCCACTCCAGCACTCTCCCTGCTGTTCAGTTGCAGTCAGTGCAGCTGCAACAGTCTCCTGTTTGTGGATAACAAGTGAAAATTTCATGTTTACACTGTTTGGATTGAAGAATTGAAAGATTTCTGCCAATTTGTCAATGCGGTGTATTTTAAATTGCTAGAGAAGGCAGCAAACGATGGAGCCACCTCCCCCCCACCACTACCCAACGGCCACAGAGACATGCCAGCTGCTTGCGCCCCTGCTGAACCACCAACCAGGAGTAACCTGAAGTAAGTATCTGTACCCCCATCCCCTCCCACACCTCAAGCCCCTGCCCCAAGTCCCCTCCCAGAACCCATACCCTGCACCTCCTCCTGCACCCCAAGCCCCTGTCCCAGCCCTGAGCTCCCTCCAGCACCCAAGTTCCCTCCCAGAGTTTGCACCCCACCCTCCTTCCCAACCCCAAACCCCCGCCCCAGCCTGGTGAAAGTGAGAGAAAATGTGGAGAGTAAGTGACAGCGGGGGGGGGGGGAATGAAGTAAATGGGGCAGGATCTCATGGAAATAGCAGGGCAAGAGTGTATGGGTTTGCGTGATTAGACAACTGGCAACCCTAAAGTGATGTGTGAGGTCAGGAGGTGATGGAGTTGATTAATGGTATTTCCACATATGGAGACCATTTCCAAGATTCACAGTAAATATCTGTTTGACTATAACCACCTCTAGATTATTGCAAGAAATAGTAAATGGTCTGTCCTCAACATGTGGGCTGCAGTAGCTTTCTCAGCCCTTCCTGAAACACCTGCCAGCAATAGCAAGCCCACGGAAATGACTCTACAACTGGAGGAAGCAGGCTTAAGAGAGCTGTAGTTCAAACGGAGAACACTTGTCTCCATGGTACTAAGGTGTGGGCTAACCAGCTCCTGGTGAGAAACCAGAGATGCAGTCAAGCCTAGCAAGAAGATTTGGACTGGTCTTTACAGTGTCCTATTTTTCCTTAAACCAATCAAAACTCTGGAAAGGGGGTGAGTTTTGACCCAGATAAGGCATGTGGATTGTGTTTCTGAGGTTAAAAAAAGCACACTGTCCCAGTTAGTAGTGGGAATTAGCGAGGTTCTGATCAAGTGAGTAAGAGTCTAGAGAAATTTAGAAACACTATGCCTAATATTCTCACTATCTATAAGACTTCAGAATCGTATGGCATGTGATGAGTGTAGTTTTAAGGGCCCAAGAATGCTACTTTACCCATATACAGTCATAATACTAGGGATGTTAAATTTAGATTAATTAACTATCGACTAGTCGATGGGATTTCCATCAACTATTAGATTGGTCTATAAGGGCGCCTCCGCCTTTGAACTGTAGCAAGAGCCCTACCAGGCTCTTGCTACAGTTCAAAAGTGGAAACTGCACGGGGCCAGCAGGGGACTGACCATGATCCCTGCTGCCTCAGAAGCCCTGCAGGGAGTGTGGGGCCAGCAGAGAAGTCCCCTGTTGGCCCCATGCTCCCTGCAGCACATCAGCCTTTGAAATGTACAAGAGCCCTGCTGGCTCCTTGCTCCCTGCAGGGCTTCTGCTTTTGAAATATACAAGAGCCCCACTGCTTCAGTCCCTGCTTGCGCTGTTTCCTGCTGTGCCTCTACCTCCCCTGCCCCTCGGCCCCACGGAGACAGTGCTGAGGGGAACAGGCTTTTAAGCTGGCTCCCATCCAGCACTGGCTCCTGCTCCCCCCCTCCTGCCTCTCTCTGATAGAGGTAGTAAGGGGGGGAAGCGACTAGTCGCATCACTAGTCGACTATCCGATAAGCGTATGCTTGTCGACTAGTCACTTACATCCCTACACAGTACCATTCTCCACTGCCACAGAAATCATGAGTCCAGCAAGAATGAAAAAGGAGGATATTTTAGGCGTGAAAGGAGAAGGCAGGAAAGGTGACTTTTTTTATATTGAAACCGTAGATTTATTTTTCACTTCTGAAACATATTGTTATATTGATCCCATAGAGGCTAACACTTGTAGGCAGAAGGTAGCCAATAGATCTTGACTGGTGGAAGAAATTATCTCTAAAAAGTCTGATACAAAGGAGAGTTTCTATTAGCTTTCCTAATGCTATCTGATTTTTTCCTTTCTTTGATTTATGTTTTTCATGAGAAAATACTGACACTGAGCCAGTTCCATGGGAATCAGTCTTGCTCCAAAAGCTGTTATCTAGCACTAGAGTTATTTAGTTATAATAGTGGTTCTACCCTGTGTCCAGACTGAAAACTGTTACCTTTCCAAGTGCAGGGCTAACTTTATTTTCTGATGTGGGGAGGAAGAGAGATTCTGTTCTGTTCTCCCTTCTCTCTTTTCAAATGAGAGCAAAAGAAGCTAAACTTCAGGGCAAAGTTTTTTCTAAATATCTTTCTGCTACCAGTTTAACTAACTGTGATAGATAAATCAATAGCCAGAAGAAAACAAAATACAATTCTATACAAACTAAGCACTTCCTATTATTTACTATTTTCTCCACCTCTTTCATCTCCTTCCCCATGGTATTATTGTCTGGGTTCCCATCACTGTGGGATTTTTAAGGTTCCTATTTAGAGTCATTCGCTGTGAAGAGAGGAGCCAAACACAAGGTAACGGTGCATCTACCTCATAACCTATTAATTATAATAATAATTTGTAAATTTAGATGGTTCTTTTCATCCTTAAGGATCATAAGGTGCTACACAAAACTATTTACACAGTTCATTCACCACTGAAATATGGCTACTTCTGGGGGGTACCTGATAGTTATTTATTTCAGAACACCAACCTCAAACTCAAGTAAAACAAGCTATTACTTAGAACCCCAAGTTTCTACTTCATAGTTTGGTGGAAGGCACTTAGTCTGATTTTAACTCCCCCAAGAAGACCATAGGACTGTCAATACCACACATGGAAGATAGGGTGTGGAAAGGAATCTCACTACAAAGGAAGAGAAGCTGCCATACATATTCTGTTCATGTTCTGCATTGTCCCTTTAAATCTCTTTGTTCAGTGTTTCTGTACACAGATAAACTAAGTTCTTCCTGTCTAACATTCTCACAAATACAGGAAGACAGCTTTTAGAGGATTTGCAGAGACACATTCCCTACTGAGGCCAACAGGAACTGTAAAGAGGGGAGACAACAGGGAAAGGAAAATAGCAGAAACACAAAGGACTAGCATCAGGGGGAAAAAGGGAATAGAAAAAAAAAGAAAGGGGGGAAATAGGTGTATCAAATCAAGTCAGAAATAAAATACCTGGTGGGAGAGGGGTTTAGAGAAGGTAAAAATAATATACGAAAAGGACAGAGATAACAGGACATGCAGCTAACAGAAGAGGTGAGTCTAAACAGAGGAAGGAGATGAAGAGATAAGAAAACACCAACCAAAAACTCAGATCTTATCAGAGCTGCACCTCCGATTAGTCACAGCCCACAGCTGCTGTCATTAAAAAAAGCCCATCTGGACTTCTGAATATAACTGATAAGATCAAATCATCTGATCCAAGGTAGAAAAGTGTAAACCATTTTAAAATAACAGGAAGGGGAAAGATTAAAAAGTAGTCATGCTTCTGTGCTACTAGAGCAGTCAGAAAATTGAATTTCATCCTTGCAGGAAAATAACATTTTGGAATTTATTTTCACACTGAATTTGGGTAAAAAAAAAAATCAACATTTTAAAATTCTGCAGAGGACAGAAATTCAAAACAATTTCAGTTCAGAAACATCAAACACACTTTCTCAAAATTCTGCATTTCAAAAAACTCAAAACATTAATACAAATACAATAAAAGCCAAAATCAAATAAGTTACAACAAAATTCTATACTTCAGTTTCAAATTTTTCTATAAATAAAACCATTCCCAGGAAACATTTATATTTCAACAAAACAGCATTTTCCAACCAAAAACTGTTCAATCGAAAAATTTTCAACCAACTCTAAATGTTATAACAGTTCTTCAAGGGAGCAGAACAGGGCTGCAGCCATCTGGGTTATAGTTCTTCTCCAAACTTCTCCATGAAAGGAAGATATGAAACAAACATATATAAAATATAACAATTCAACATGCAGAACACTGAACAGCACAATAAATTTTCAAAATGCCCTTTAGGATATGGAGAAATACTCCACAAAACTGCAGTCCCATCTGTCCTATAGCACACAAACGGCAATAGAGCAATCTAGAATCAAGACAGTCCATCCTCTCTTTTTTAATATCCATGCTGAACCTACATTGTCTGAAGGATTACACTGAGGATGGGATTGGTGAAAAACTCACAACCCATCCATAAGGCCCACAACAGGACAATGTTAATCATGAAGCTCATACATTTACAGCTGTCATTCTGTCACTGTGTTACTGATAGAAGCAAAATCACCTTTTAGACTTATTCTTGCCAATGTGTGCCACAACCACCACTGCCTATGACAGGACATAAACAAATAATGTGGTACTGTGTTTTAATTTCACGGACACTTTCCTATTCTTCTTGTGTTAGCTGAGCAAATGATAAACCTACAATTCCTACAAAAACAATAAAATAACATTTAATTATTGCAACTGAGAACCCCTCAAGGACAGCGACAGACCATTTGTTCCTATAATAGCTATTTTTAAAGACAACACTGGAATACATCTACCTTTACAGTAAAAATTACATTATTCCAAGGCAACAAAGCAAAAGCAATAGCAAAACGTAACGTCTAAAGCTGCAGAAAGCTAAATTCTTAGAGCGCAGGACATGTATCACATAAATGAACTAGATTCCCAAAAGATCCATCAATCTGGACAATTTTAGCTTAGAACCGATGATAAACTTGAATTGTGTTCCAGTTTGCTGCTTACGAGCACCACGCATAGTATTAACAGCAAGCTTTCTGTTCCTAACACCACTCATCTATCTTACACATGTGATCCTCTCTCATCACTGAGACTGCATTTTGATGCAAATCACACTGTTCCAGGCAGCAAAGGCTTTCATCAGAGCTAATCAATTTTCCAGGCTCTTCTGTGAAAAGAGAAAGCTTAGGACCCTGCCTAAAATATATGGATATTCCAACAGAATTACTGCTTAATGCTTCATAAAGTCTGTTACAGCACAGCATCGTTGGTTACTACAATTCTCTGAGGCACAATCCCTCCAACCAACAGTCTCCTCAGAGATGTTTTCGTGCTTTGTCTGAGAACAAGTCAGAGTGAGGAATTAAAATATCAACCTTGTTAACAAAGGTCACTTTCTGTTCAGTTTGGTTTTCTGTGAAGCAAGTCGATGGCAGCAGTTCTCTTAGTGGATGGGAGCTCACAACAGAGAAACCATCACATTCGTCACATTGGCCATGCAGGCTCAAAGACTGAACAAAAACAGACCCTGAGCTACCTCATGATGACTAGAGATAGCACCACAAGGGCAGGCTGAGGCACACAGGTGGAACAGCATGTGAATAAGCTGAAGATGCCCATGAACTACCTTCTATGGACAGGACAGAAGATTTTTCAGCTTTTGCAAGTGAACAGGAACTTGGAAGGGGTGTGGTAGGAATTCCAAGCAAAACAGCTCTCTAGAAGCAGCAATGAGGGCAAGCCCTAGGCATGGCTCACCACTTGTTAAAATCTCTCCTTCCTAATGGCTTTCCCACAACCTAAATATACTAGCACCTTCCTGAGAGATGAATTTCAGGGGGCCAAATCCTCCTAATTTCTGTAAACCTAACAGCCACTTCTAGGTGATAAACCCTTGCTTAATTCTTCCCCTCACACACTCTAAGGACATATGCATTGACCTGCTTCCCTCACTTGCTTAAATGCTCCAGTACACTAGTGGGCAATTTGTGGCCTGAGGGTCACATGCAACCCACTGGGGTTTCACCTGTAGCCCGCAATCCTCCTGGCTGCCCTCCACCCCTATGCGCCTCTCACACACTGGGAAACCAGAGCCTCGCAGTTCCCTGCTCCTTCTCTTCCCTCCCAGCACTTTTGGAGCATGCAAATCGCCTGATTCACGCTCTGTCCCTGGTCCATTCCCTCCCTCCCAGAGCTGGAACGCTGCAACTCAAGCTGTTCTGATTTGACCTCATGCAGCCCAGCTGCTAGATGTAGATGATAGAAACCAGCCCAAACCCCTTGGGGCTATCAATATCACAAAACCAAGTGGTAGTCCAAAACCATGTTAACATTTGACCTATTAAGAGGGGGAAGCTCAGTAAGAATTTTAGGGTGTTTTTTAAAAGGTGTGTCATTACTAATTCAGATAGGGTACAGGATTTGTGTAGGTTACTGCATTAACTTTACATCTCTAAAGACCAAAGTTCAGACCTGTTTCAGATATCAAGTGAAAAGAAGATTAAGTGAAAATTTAACCTCTAGGGAAGGCTAATCTGTATCACTAACTCTTACATAATTTGAAAAAGTTTAGCAAAACTGCTGCTAAGCAATGCAAGACTTGCAATGCATGGTTACCACAAGTCAGAGCTAAAGTATGTTAGAGAGTAGCTTGAAGCAGCTTTCAAAACATCTGCCTAAGCTCTATACAATTTTATCAATCTGCCTGTTTTAAAAACAAAAGCCAGTCAATGGATATCATGGTTCAGAACATTAGCTTATGTGTATCATAATCCCACTAACATCAACAGTGCAACCCACATTTACATCAGCTAATAATTTGGCCCCAAATACTATTTAAAGTATTAACATACATTTTATAAATCGTGATCATTATCATGGGAGAGAAGGCAAGGAATCAGATGCAGGTTTTTCATCTTATATAGCACAGGATGTCAGGATGCAGGTTTTTCATCTTATATAGCACAGGATGTCAGGAAGCTGTTGTTAGTACATTATAATAAGAGTGAGGTGCTAATGTGAAGCAAGCAGCAAGCTATAGTCAAATAATGGCCATTAGTGAATTCCATTGTCATTAAGAAGCTATAATAGCAAAAACACTCATCTGATGACAAGAACACTGAAATATCCAGATGTGAAATCAAGATTAGTATTTAGATGCAGAGAGAAATAGATTAGATCATATACAAGTGATGTTTGCAGATGAAATCATGAGAGGGAAAAACCAAGTTTAAGTCATAATGCAGAACAATTGAAATTCACAGGTGCAGAAAATCTATGGTGTAAGAGTTTAGAATAGTTGTACTAATATCCTGTTGATTGTTCCAAATTCTATGCTAGAACATAGCCTCCCTGAGCAGAAGGGTATTTCAAAGGGACTCCTCAGGGATAGCCTTTGCAGGATTGGGTTCTAACAACTTCAACTTTTGAATATGCAAACAATTGATTATTCTGTGACTATTCTTTTGACTAAGCAAGTTTACCAAAACTGCTATTAAGAACAATGGTAAAAAGATTAATGTGGTATTTGACTCAATGTTTTTCTAAAATATATTCTCCCACTGAACTACAAGTTGAGTCAGGCTCAGTAGTGTTCAGTTAGGGTATATCTACACAGCAAAGTTATTTTGAAATAACTTTACTAGAGTCTACACAGACAAACCGCTATTTCAAAATTAATTCGAAATAGCGGAGCGCTTATTTCGAATTTGGTAAACCTCATTCCACGAGGAATAGCGCCAATTCGAAATAGCTATTTCGAAATAAGTGCTGTGTAAACACTTATTTCAAAATAGGGGGCCTCCAGTCTTCCCAGAGTGCCCTGGTGGCCACTCCAGCCTCAACCAAGAACACTCCTCCCTGCTCCCTGGAGCCCTTAAAGGGGTTGACTCTGGCCACAGTGCCTGTGCCAGCTCCAAGCCTGCCAGCCCAGAGCTAGCAGTCACTGCCCCTGACCCAGTGGCCCCAAAACATGAGCCAGCAAGCCACTGGCAGCCAGCCCTCCACCACTCCCCAGGAGCAATCTGCCAGCTCCCAGGAGCCTGCCAGGGCCCGGAGAAGGCGGGCGCCTTCCTGGTCCAGGGTGGAGATCATGGACCTTATTCAGGTTTGGGGGGGATGCCCCCAATGTCCATGATCTCCGCACTAAACGGAGGAACGCGGCCATCTATGGCAGGATAGCTGCCAACCTGGCCACCAAAGGCCACATGTGAACCCAGGAGCAAGTTTGCATGAAAATCAAGTTGGTCCGGCGAGACCCCCAACCCCCAACCCCTGAGCTTCCCCTTCCCCTTCTTCCACTTGCTTCCCCCTTCCAGCTCCCTCCTCCCAGGTTTCCCCCTCCCCTCTCCCACCCTCTCTTCTCCCCTCTCCTGCCTCCTTTCCCCAGTCTCACCAGTTTCCTTTCCCCTCCCCCACCATTTTGTTAAATAAAGAGAGTTTGTGTTCATGAAAATACATGTATTTTATTTGACATCAGGAAGGGAGGTTAGGCAGGGGTAAGTGCAAGGACATGAGGGAGGAATGAGGCACAAGCCCCCAGTGGGGCAGACCAGGGAGGCTCTTAGTGCTCCTCAGAGTGGAAGCTCTCCCGCAGGGCCTCCTGGATTCTGACAGCCCCCCGATGGACCTCCCGGATGGCAGCCTGCAGAAAGTGCAGCCAGGCTCGCAGTAACGCATCCACGAGAAGCACCAGAGTGCTCAGGGGCAGCTCTGGCTCCATGTTGCAAAGTGCTGTGGTGTCCCGAGTGAGGGCAACCAGAGCACGCAGAGACAAAATGCCTTGCTGTCCCTCATCGAGGTAGACAAGAAAGCAGGGAAACCTGAGAACCGGCTGTCCAGGGGGGTGGGTCCCTTTAAGCACAGGCCTCAGATAGCCTCAGGCAGCAGCCACACAAAGTAACTCCTGACCTGATGCCCTACCGGACCTGGTTCCGGCCAGCCTTAAATGTGATTCAACGTCCACTCAGTGTGGATGCGCTATTTCGAAATAGCAAAACGCTATTTCGAAATGCATTTTGTGTGTAGACGCGTTATTTCGAAATAACTTATTTTGAATTAACTATTTCGAAATAACGCTGTAGTGTAGACATACTCTTACATACGAGAGAATATCTTTTCTCTTAAAATAAAAAAAGACATATCCTTGCTATTATGGGTTTAGATACTATTATATGTATTTCTAAGAAATCATAATAGGTGAACAAAATACAGTAATTACTTGTTTAACACGTGCCTGCTTAACATGTTTTCGCAATAGCACGATTTTTGGGGGGGAATGTTTTTCGAATAACACGACCGTCCCCGAAATAACACGAAAATAATCAAGGGGCGGACTACTTCGTGTGGCGGTATAAGTTGGTGAAAACAGTGGTAATACGCATGAGTGGATGAATACACGTAGTCACAGCACTCCTCCTCTCACTCACGTGTTTATCTTTGTGTTTTAACAAACCGTGGCAATTTGTGTTGCTAGATCTCTTGTGTTGCTAGATATCTAATGTTGATGTTGATGACTGAGCACCAACAAATAACTGACTTTGCCACCACCACCTGAAACGCAACCCCTACCTTTTCCATTATTTGTAATGGGAAAATTGACCCTGTATAGCATGTTTTCGCTTAGCACGAACATTTTCAGAAACACATCTATAGTGTTAAATGAGGAATTACTGTAGTATTTCACAGCTCCAAATTCTCACACTTGTCCTACCAAATTGAAGCAAAAGAGGGGCAAAACAGTCAACTGCACATAATACCAAGTATAACCGGGATGCACAGAAAATAGAGCCAATTTGCCATAGAAAAACTAAAGTATGCAAATATAAAGTCATTTATTTTGTGTCACAGAGTCTGTTAAGATATTGTGAATAAGGCTACTACAGGAATAACCGTTGTAATTAGGTTCCACAGAACAGAAACAAATTATTTGTGTACGTTCAAGGTAATTTCTTAGGGTATGTCTGCACAGCAAAGTTATTCCGAAATAACAGTTGTTATTTCGAAATAACTTTCCTAGCGTCTACACAAGCCAACTGCTATTTCGAAATTAATTTGAAATAGCAGAGGTTTTGAAATTGGTAAACCTCATTCCACGAGGAATAGTGCCAATTTCGAAATTGCTATTTTGAAATAAGCGCTGTGTAGACGCTTATTTCAAAATAGGGGGCCTCAAGCCCTTCCCAGGGTGCCCTGCTGGCTGCCCTGGCCACAAGGTAACTTCTGACCCGATGCCCTGCCGGAACCAGTTCCAGCTGGCCTTAAATGTGATTCAGCATCCAATCAGTGTGGACGCGCTATTTCGAAATAGTAAAAAGCTATTTCGAAATGCAGTTTGTGTGTAGACGCGTTATTTCGAAATAACGCTGTAGTGTAGACATACCCTTACAGAACCTATAATGAAAATTTAGCATGGGGTAAAAGTAGGAGTTCAATGGGAATTGACTAGTAGCTATTTTTATCCCCACAATGAACTAAAGAACCAGCCTTAATAAGAGACAGGCGCTGGTGATCTAATAAAATAACTCTCTCAATACTCAGAATCATCTAAGTGACATGGGACAAAAGAAAAACTTCTCTTCTGTAGCACATCCCCCATCTCAAGCTGCCTCCCCCTCTTTCCTGCCATGTCACAGCAGTGCAAATCAGAAAGCACTCTAGGTGGCCTTCTCAACAGTACATGATACCTGGCTACACTGAATTCCTTAGCGGTCCACGTAACTAGAGCCCTGCAAATCTGCGGATATCTGTGGACCATTTTTGTGAATAGTGGAGAGGATCCAGATACAACTGCTCAGGGCTCTACTCACCTGTGGCACCTGGCCTGTCACATCTGGCTCAGGCAGCCCAGGAGGTACAGCCCACTCAAGGTTGACGGAGAGCAGCTAATGGCTGGGGATGGGCAGCAAGATGGAATTGGAGCTGCCCAGTACCCGCTTGCCTTGCCTTGCCTTGCCATTTCCTGTCCAGCAGCTGAGGCCCCTCACGTAGCATCACCCTCTCCAACATGGTTCCATCCAGCAGCACTAGCCATAGTCCCAACCGATCAACTTCAGGGCAGCAGGGTCCGCCCCCCAGCCATAGGGATTGGAGCGAGCCGAATCTCAGCACCCCATTCCTCCCCCTCACTCTGATGGAACATGCACTGCTGCTGCCAAGTGCCATCTCTCATGAGCCCCCAGGAACAGCATGCAACGTAACACCCAGGCCACCCCTTCTCATCTTTGTGCTGCTTCTTCCCTGTAAGACCCTGCCCCTACGCCTGGAATCATAGAGCTGGAAGAGACCTCAGGAGGTCATCAAGTCCAGCCCCCTGCCCAAGGCAGGACCAATCCCACCTAAATCAACCCAGCCAGGGCTTTGTCAAGCTGAGACTTAAAAACCTCTAGGGATGGAGATTCCTCCACCTCCCTAGGTAACCCATTCCAGTGCTTCACCACCCTCCTAGTGAAATAGTTTTTCCTAACGTCCAACCTAGACCTCTCCCACTGTAACTTGCTGCTGCAGGTGTGGATGTAGATAGAAATAAAAGATGGCTAGCAGATGGTGGGTTCATCCAGGTGGATGGGGATCAGCTCTGAGTCCACATTTTTGGATCCCTGCAGGGCTCTACACATAACTTCAGCACAAAAATGATCCTGGCAAGTAACTCAATACTTTTCAAACTCCTTCTTTTCTTTTGCTGCCCCTTTCACAGTATTCTCCTCCGTTTTCGTTTTATCCTCTTGCTCTCAAATTCTGTACTTATTTTCTTCCTCTCTCTCAAACCAGTGTATTATCTATCACTCCCTAGCTAACTCCTCCCCCGCCATGCCTACTCTCAGGTGTGACGCTCTTATCAGCTACCAGGAATTTAACTTATAATTACCAAGTTCCCCAATAATTTCCCAACTTTGACACTCACTCTCACATTGCCTCCCAAGCTGGTGCTGACATCACCTGTAAGCTGTTCGCTGCTCTCTATAAGCTGTGCACTTGTGTGGCCACTTAGAAGAAATTCAGATGTTGCCCAGCTGGTTAGTAGAGTGCCCACAGCTAAATTCTGGGTTTCTATTGGTGGTGAACATTCGTACATGCCTTGGTGCATATAAAAATTTATTCTGCACATGGATGAAAAAAATCCGCACATGGATGGAAAAGATTAGAGGGAACATTGCCTGGCAGTATTCCATAAACAATCCTCTTTTTCTCCTTTTCCTTCCCAATATCCACATTTCCTTCTCATCTATCAGTCACCTCACTGCCTTTACCTCCCCATTTGCTTTTTTACTCCTATAATTTCCTTTGTCAGTTTTCTCATTTGACCTTCAGTAAAAGAAAGGGTTAGAGCCAGAAAACAAAGATCCTTTATCCTCCTGATGTTTAAATCTGTAGACAATAAAGCTGTAGATTGTCCTGGTGTCAAATACTACTGCCCTGGTAATTAACTTCCTAGAATACAGTCAGCATGTTATAATGGACATTCAATGACGTGCCACCATCACTGCATCATTGAAGAGTAACACAGGACATGCACGATCTGGCTCTCTGGATTTTTCTTAGCCTGAATCTTAAATGATTTTCCTATTTTCTTTCCAGTCTCCTTCTGCTCTCTGATGCCCCTTTTATTCCTGCCTATTATCTCTCTAGTTCTTCCATCTGCTTGCCTCCCACTTCGACTACCTCTCCTCTGTCTTCCACCCTCTTCTTTTTTCCTCTTTCCCTTTCACCAGCCTACTGTCACCACAATACTCCCACCTACAGTCAAGTTGACTACTCAACTACTTGCTTTCCCCCCCTTGCTGCCTCTGTATCAGAGACAGCAAGATGGGGGGAAGCAGGAGCCTGTGCTGGGGGAAGCAGACTTAAAAGCCAGTTCCCCCCAGCACTGTCCCCCTCACACTGGCTGCCCCCTCCAGCAGCAGCCCCCATCCGTGGCCAGCCCCAGCGGACCGCAAGCAGAGGCTGCTCTGGCAGCAGTCCCTGTTTAAAAGCTGGCTCTCCCAACACCATCTCTGTGGTGTCACCTGTCCCCCCTAACGCTGCTGCCCTCTTCGGCAGCAGCCCCTGGTCCGCAGCCAGCCTCCCTGAAGTCACCTGCAGACAGGGGCTGCTGGACCCAGTGTAAGCTGGGACTGAGCAATCCTGGCTCACGCCGGGTCCAGGAGCTACCCACACTGCAGCTCTGTAATTTAAATATAGTAGTAGCCGGGCTACCTGCGCATCTGGCTCTTACTACATTTAAACTGCAGAGCCACCATGAGGGTAGCTCCCGGACTCAGCACGAACTGGGACTGAGGAAGTCTTCTCTTATCGACTAATCATGTAGTCAGTAAAAATTTTATCGACTACACAATTAGTGGATTACCCACCTCTTAACATCCTTAATTCAAGTATGAGAAGACTGATCGATTTGGCAGCAGGGAAGAGAAGCAATTCTCTCAAAACAAAGAAACATTACTGTCTCCGTTAGTTAATGTTAGTTATGTACACTGTAGCTGACTGATTCATGAATTAATGTAGCATAAATACTGTAATTCTGATTTATACAATGTTATAAATTTTTTGATTGTATAAACTCCGAAATCCCCAATTAGCTCAAATATGGATTCTCCTGATTAAAAAAAAAGTTCTCCTGAGCTGAAAACTATTATGCCAAATTCCAAATCCTTGAGAAATCAATTATAATAAAAATGCTGACACAATCTTGGCTCCTGGGGTCATTGCCAAGGACCACTATAAATTATTGTATATTTTTTCAAAATTCAGATCTTTTCATCCCCTCCTACGATTTAAAGGACAGGCACATCTCATTGCACATGGAGCTTGGCAGGCATATTGCCACCCAAGCATGCAGGAGTTTATCACTAAATCTTAATTTCTACACCTAAAGATAACTCAGAGACAGAATGACAGCAATAATCTACTTCTATTGCTTTAGGTGGTCATATGAAAAAAACTACTTCTTTCAAAATAAGGGGTGAAAATGTATAAGCTTAGACAAAATAAACCTAGATTTATGTTATTATTTTAAGAATGATTACAGCAAATAGTTATTTAAAATAAATAATTTATATAAACATCCCCGTTAGTTATATAATTTATATAAACTCCCATCCTGGCAGCACATCAGTTGCAGTTTTCCTGTTTAGCAATTTCTCACAAGTTAACAGAACTCCTTGCAAAAACTATTTCAAAACTAATTTACAACATGGCACAGATATAGGAGTTGCAAAAAAAAAAAAAATCATCTAATGCAGATCAGCACAGCTAATTTGTTTAAGGACCACCACATTTCTGATGACAATTCATCCAATATCTGTTACAATTCAAATTGAAACATTATGATTAGAACTTACAGTTAAAGTTCATTTCTATTATTTACACCAGTGTAATCCAACCCTGGAGAAACAATTTGTCATGAAATGGAATTACCACAAAGTTACAAGGCAACAATTCCATCATCAATCAAGGTCATCATGTGTTGATGTGATATCTCATGAAAGCTTTCACAACACAATGTTAAAGCATCATACAACGATATCTAAACTCAACTAAAACGGTCCTTCTCCTTCCCCCTCTTCTGGCTGCTTGGAAAGCTCCAGCACTGGCTTTACAGTAAGGATCATGCTTGTAATGCGTGTTTGTTCTGTGCAACACCAACCAAAGTGTCAGTATTACCAACATCATACTACAAAACACAAACTCCAGAAAATCATATTGGCCAAAAAAGGAGACTTTAAAAAAAGTTTAAATGTGTTTTGTCTTCTGGACAACTCGTGCGGACAGTTCCTGCAAACTTAGAGAGTAATGTGATTTTGGCCCTTGATACAAGACCCTCACCAGGGACAGGATCCCATTGTCAGTCTTTGTAGAAACATACAGCAGGGCCAGTCTCTGCCCCTGAAGAGTTTCTCACAGAATCTTAGAGCTGGAAGAGACCTCAGGAGGTCATCAAGTCCAGCCCCCTGCCCAAGGCAGGACCAATCCCAACTAAATCAACCCGGCCAGGGCTTTGTCAAGCCGAGACTTGAAAACCTCTAGGGATGGAGATTCCACCACCTCCCTAGGTAACCCATTCCAGTGCTTCACCACCCTCCTAGTGAAATAGTCTAGCTTCTAGTCTAGTGAAAAGCTTAGTGGTGAATTTATGACATGGAAGCTGGAACTAGGATCTGTCAGACTCCTCTCACATAGGCAGTATAATATCCGTTGATGAGAACAACTTTTAATCCCTGCTGAATTGGGCACAGTTCACACTGGTGACCTACAGGCAAAAGGCTCTATACGCATTAGCAGGCCTCATAAGCATTAATGTTAGTCCTTCAAAAATGAAGCTGACTTCATAAGCTGATAAGTTTATTAAATCAAATTCTGACCTTCCTAGAGCTTTCACGCAGTGGCCCTTCCACTCCCAAGACACAATCTCCCGCACATTGCTGTGAGTTGGCCAAACACTATTCTTAAGAGAGACAATTCTCAGTAACCAAACATAAACAATAAAAAAAAATAGTAAAACAAACATTTGCACAATATCAACATGTGCTTCTAAATACCATGCTCTGTGATGTAAAAATCATCCAAACAATGGCTCCAAGGTCCTTACGTTGACTTGTATACGTTTTTTACTTCAACATGTGTCATCATGATTAAAGGTCTAGAAAACATGACCTAAAAGGGAAGACTGCAATAATTGGGCTTGTTTAGTTTAGAAAAGAGAAGACAGAGAGGACATGATAGCAGTTTTCAAGTATCTAAGGCTGTTACAAGGAGGAGGGAGACAAATTATTCTCCTTGGCCTCTGATGATAGGACAAAAAGCAATGGACTTAAATTGCAGCAAGGGAGGTTTAGCTTGGACATTAGGAAAAACTTCCTGTCAGGACGGTTAAACACTAGAATAAATTGCCTAGAGACATTGTGGAATCTCCATCACTGGAAATATTTAAGAGCAGGTTGGATAGACATTGATCAGGGACGATCTAGACAGTGCTTGGTCCTGCAGTGAGGGCAGGGGACTGAACTTGATAACCTCTCGAGGTCCCTTCCAGGTCTAGTATTCTTGATTCTATGGTCAGCAGTATATGAATCTATAACCTTCAGATCCACAGCACAAACCACTTCCACCTTATCTATAGGAGTGACCTGAGTAAGGGGGTGTATGGGAGAGAACAATTTGCTATTATCTTCTATGTAGCCCAGCCCAGATAGGGAGAGACTACACACACATTGCCAGAGGGCCATACCAGCATTTGTGACACAACAGAGGAATGCATAGGCAGCAGGGGTCTTGGTTTCCATTCCTAGCACAGACAGTGGATTATGGTCTAGTGGTTACAAACATCAAAGCCAAAAGCACCGCATCCCTGCTTGGGTCATCTGTGAGGCCTGAAGGCCGGACGGCTCTGGATGTAAAAACCAGAGTCCCTACCATTTCATCCAAAGAACTAGCTCTCTTATCCTGGTAACAGTCATAAATCTCTGTGTGTGGCATAGCTGCTACAGGATAGCAGAGTCACAGTATATCAGTGTGGGTTACAGAAAGATTTAATTTGCCATGCTCCTTCTGAAAGCATTACATGGCAAAAGTGGAGGAGACTTTGAATCTCTGAGATCAGAGGCCTTGGGGCTATGTCCCGCTCTGCCTGTAATTCAAGCTCTCACTTATCTTCTGAAATTGGTGAATGATAACTACACCACAAAGCCTGAAACCTTGATTCACATAAGTGATTTGAAGGTCAGAGAAATGTTAACACCAATCAGAGGACAAGCTGGAAATAGAACTCATGCTTTCACTAGACTATATGACATTTTATGAGGCATGTGTCTCGCTCTCTGGTTTTGCTTCCCAAAATTCTGGGAAGAACGTCCCGAATTCTTCACATCACCATACATCTGCTGGTAGCAGGGACCAAACTCATGAGATCTGACAACACTGAACAGGAAAATACCAATTTGACTCCACAAAAGATACATGCATAACCACAAAGAGTCACATAAGGATCAAACAATGCAGATAAAATATTACTACAGGCATCTTAGCTTGCAAAGCAATATGCACTAGTGGACTGAGTATATGCATCTGGGAGCTAAGATCTCCCAAGTTCTAATTCCAAGTCTACCATTGGCACTTACCCTGTCTGTGTCGGGGGAGATACCACACTACTTGCTATTTCCCAGGACTAGAAGAACTATCTAGCATTTACAAAAAACCATTAAACAAATATGATGCAGATATTACATAGTCTAATAAATTCTTTGTACTACTGACAAGTTTAACTATTTCTCAAAACATTGCAGATGTACAGCCTAATCATGACAGATTTAGAGTATCTCCCCAAGAGGTACTAAGCACCTTCAGCTTGCTTAAGCTAGAATGGGAGTGGCACCTTTTTAGAATGCTCAGCACCTCTCAGGATTAGTCCCTTAATTTTCTATGTATGCATTGCTGACCTAGATACATTTTTTAAACGTATCCAAGGTTATAATGATTTCTGAAACTTTCAAGGGGATGATTCTCTAATGTGGAAAGTGCCTCCTGCAAAGGGCTGATTAACTTCTCTGGTGAAAATGAACGGGAGAAGAGGGTTCTCTTTATTTTGCAGAGGCACATAGCACCTAGCATAAATTAGCCAATTCTTTACTGGGATCAACATTTGGCCCGTATAGGTTTTGAGCCACATAAACAAACCCCTGGACGTGCAAGGAGTTCCATTGAAGTCAGTAAGGCCAGAAGCATGCACAAGTGTCCATCTGCACAGAGTAGCTTGCCAGATCAAGACCTTGGATGTAAGTTTTTGAGGCACAGATCCAGCCTTCTTACCCCTCTGTGAAGCATTAACCATACCTCTGACATTATACAAAGATATAATATATGCAGATCTAAAAGTTTCATTTCAAAAATATATTATAAATAAAGTAACATTCCCAATCATATTTGAAAACTCCTATTTACAGTGAATACTCAGCAAACAGGTATGATCCTCAAATTAGCCTGCTTTCTTAGACACATGCATACATACTTTACACATTATAGATTTCTCCAGAAAGCTCTATTTGAAAAAGAATGCAAGAGGATATTTTGCTTTAGTCTGCTGAAAATAAGCATCCAACTATTACTGCTTTAATTGATCAGAGGTAAAATCAACCAGCATTGTTCTAGACAAGTAGCAGTAATTCTGAGACACAGCTGATTACAATTAGTTACTGATCTGGAAAACATTGAATGTTATTATAAAGAAATCTTTGTAGTTTATTAACCCAGTAGAATATATTTACATATTTTTATTCATGATGAAATGCTAGTATTATATGAAGCTATATCCAACATTTGAGTTGTACATTATTTATAGTTTGATAAGCTAAGGTAATAACGTGCAAACCTTATGCATTCAGATACAAAACAGATTGCCTACAAGGAATCACCCACATATATTCTGCATACAGGGATGTATAAATAGCTAAATATACCATGAGTTGGAGATAGGACCAGATTAACTCTCCTGTTGGCCCCGGGCTATTAGATTCTATGGGACCTTGGGGGTTTGGAGTGTGCAGCAGATTGGGGTGCAGAAGGAGGTGCAGCTCCAGCTGGGGAGGTGGGCTCTGGGATGGGGCCAGAGATGGGACACAGGGTTGAGGTCTGGCAAGAGACTCAGGGTGCAGGCTCTGAGCAGGAGTTTCGGTGTGGGGGTTCAGGAGGGAATGCAACGTGGAGGCTCCAGATGGAAGGTACTTAGCTTGAGTGGCTCCTGGTTGGTAGCACATCAAGACTAAGGCAGGATTCCTGCCTGCCTCTGCACCACTCAACTCTTCTCCCTGAGGCAGCCAGCATGTCCAGCCACTAGACAGAGGGGCAAGGCCACTGCGCATGCCGATTGTGCCCAAACCCCCGCTGACTCTGGCCACAGTTCCTGGCCAAAGGGAGCTGTGGAGCCAGTGCTGGGGGTAGCGGCAGCACGCAGATATTTCCTTTATGTCCCAAGGGGCACACCAGCAAACTGGTGCTCGCAGCTCCAGCCCCACAGGGGCACGGGGCACTGAGGCTTGGGGACTAGTGTCTGGCCCGCAGTGCAGAGATTTGCCACAGGCCGGATGAAAAGCAGCAGCAAGCCACATCTAGCCCATGGGCCTGTGGGGGCCTCCTTCACTGGAGGCCCTGGGCTGCAGCCCCTAAAATCCCTGCAGTAATCCAACCATGGTTAGCAAACCAGGATTCGGAGGAAGGAGAATCCTTCCCTCCAATGCCAGAAGCTGAATGTCAGATTGATGAACCAGTGCTCTGTTCCAATCTAGCACATCCTACTTATTGTATACTGCTGCTAAATGTGTGCTATAAGAGAATTCATGTGAATTTGTTCCATTTAAAATTCATGTCCTCTACCATATCTATATCATTTAACAAAGATTCAGAATACCTCCTATATACACACACACGCACATATATATATATATATATATATATATATATATATATATATATATATAGTGTCCTATATAATTTTCAAATGTTGAAGTATTTTAGAACACTTCCACCTACTACACTGTTGGCATAGCTTTTATTTTGACTGGTTGCACTTTATTCTTGATATATTTTTATCCTGCATTACTGGTTTTTACAGAGTATTTTGCGGCAAATGAATTTGCCAAAATGAGAATGCTGTAATAAAAAGAAAGAATATAACTGACACCAACCAGTGACTGCAGACTAAATGTGTCAAGTGAATGTAGTCAATTTACATCAATTGTACCGATATCTATTTTCAGTAACACATTAAATAAGAGGAGGTTCCTAAATTGGATGGTAATATTGCATATCTAGTCATCTAAAATGAGCTTCAATAGAAAAAGTAGAACGTTATAAATTATTAGGTCTTTCTGGCATTCAGAAAGTTAGAAAATATTGGAAAATGTTAAAGTCTATTCTCCCTTCATCAGACATTTACTTAGCTTCTACACACTTCAGTGAAGTTACAAGTGCACATCAAGTGGGGTTAGAAGCAGACCACTTGTACTCAGAATTTCGTCTCATAATATTTTAATATAATGTTAATATTTTATGCTGACATATTAAAGACTGGCACTCTGGGGCAATGATAAGATATGCATCTAGGTATAATCCTAAACAAAATCTTTGTTTAAAAGGAATGGAAGAGTGAAACCATGCTTCAGTGGAGTCCTACTAATGCCTAGCGTCTGTGTGTTTATATAAGACTCTACTTAATTCACAACACCGCAGAAATTGTGGATTTTACAAATTAGGCTTCCACAGCAACTCTGTCAGCTGTGCAGGACTTACAGTGGGAACACCAGCCATGAGCCACCCAGAGCTATAGTTGCAGCAAAAATTCTGGCTTATCAAAAATTAGCAGGCATAACATAATACTGGATTGTTTATATTGCTCTAGCAATTTTTTCTTAAACAAATCGGTCTTCTCTTGCTTTTTCCAAATTAACGGAATTAATAAAGGTACATTATTACCTTTCCACAATTTTCCATGTTTTCTCCACAATCCAATCTCAATTATTTAACAATCACCCTGAAATACAAGTATGGCCTAACATGAATATTTGTACCAAAAATTCTACATCTCTACAAAAAACAAAATATAAGAATGTCTGGAAATTAACAGTGAAGAGACCCAAACAATTCTCAACAGACATATAATCCTTCATCACTCTTCATTAACCAATCTTAACTTGCCACCCTAAAATCTGCAAATATATATGCAAGGATCAAAACAAGTTACAATAACACCCACCCACCCTGTTCCCGTAACTCTCAAATGCCACCTCCACTCCTCTGCACTAATGTCCTTCCTCTATCCTTTGCACAATCCATGTCCTTGAGGATCCCTACTCTCTCCTTTATTAATGTCATCATCCTGCCTATCATGTACTCACATCCACACCACTACTCCTTCCATTCGAAAAATAGGAAACATGGCATCACAACTACCTCACCAGGTATCTCTCAGTCACCTCCTATCCTCTGTCACCTATTCATGACGCCATATTTCTTCCCAACTCCTATCTCACTCCAATCCCCCACCCAGACTCCCACTTCCAGTCTATGCCCCCTTATGTACCCTTTTGTCAAGGTCAAGCCAGCAAAACTAGAAAAAGTCCATTAATTATAAATTGTTTATATTAAATACATTTTCATGCTCTTTATCGCCCCCTATAAGATTAAAAACAATTTGTTTTCAGCAAGGCCCACAAAATCTAACTGAGTTCTGTATGAGTCTCCACAGGAGCACTGAGTCTACCCAAGCAGATTCATTAGCAGGTTCAGGCCCAATTTCAGAAATTCTAAATCCTTATGAGACAGAATACAAAAAAATCATTGGGATTTTTTTCAAATCTGAAGAGCAGGTATTTGCAGTTCACAACACCATATCTTTCTAACTGCTCTTTTTAAAAAAAACTAAGTTTCTCAAAACTTATCTGGGTTAAGATGAAGGATGTAAAGATTAAGGAAGATTGTAAGGGAAAGGAAGGTGTACTATAACAGACTTATTTTGGAAAGCTAGCTTAACTTGGTTATTATTACTCCATAGATTAGTTCTAAAACTCATACAATTCCAAAAAGAAGGGGGATACAAAACAAGGCCTTGGTGCTGCAGAAACTTATCCACCCAGTTAACCAGCTGCATATTTAACTCAATGTGACTACTTACATGCTTAAAATTAAGCATGTGCTTTTTTGCAAGATCAACAACTGGACCACTGGTCTTTGTAAATTGTTCAACACCTGTGCAGAACCCTTCCAACTTCAAAAGAGCTCCCCATGGGCCCATGCTTCATATGTGCTTTATAGGACTGGGGCATCTCAAAAATTAACACAAAGGAGATTCACAAACACCATGGCGGGGGTAGAAAGAAGTCACATAAGGGCCAACTTTATTTGACAAAAAGCAGTCAAAACCGAAATCACATGCTTAAGGTATCACAGCTTTGTGCGGGGATATTACAGCTTCTGAGGTCTTTAAGAAGCCCCCTGTCCTGAGGTCCACAATACAATATATAATCCAAGTCCTAGCTTTAACTTTGATCTCCATGAAGATCAGATGGCTAACAATCTCACATACGGCTTTTGTTATATTTCTTTGCCTGTCTTTTGAGGAATGGTTGAGGAAACACTATAAACACCAGCATGAGACAAGTCCACATGCCCTGAAACCTTCAGAGGGCTGCAACCAGGGGCGGCCAGTCCATATAGGCGAACTAGGCGGTCGCCTAGGGCACCAAGTTAAATAGGGTGCAATATCATTGAGGGGTTTGGAGGTGGGGGCGCCGATTACATGGTTCGCCTAGGGCGCCAGTTGCTGGCAGCTAGTCTAGGGCCGCCCCTGGCCTGCAACAAATTTACGTCAACTTAGTCTTCTTCCGCCCTCCCCCAAATATTGTAAGTATATAGACTGGTAATTCAGCTTCCTAGATTCCTCATCCCACAATTCCTTTTAAAATTGCTGATCTAGTCATCAGGACACAATTTGACAACAAAACAAAACTGGAACAGTTGGGAGGGGGTGTCTTTCTGTTTGGCTTTAGGGGGTTGTTTGTTGCTTTTTAAAAAAAACCAGGAGGCAACATGTCAATTTCTCTTCATAATAACTACTGCCATCCCAGCAGCGTGGGTACTGGTCACCACGCGTGCAGTGCCCACGCAGGGTCAGGGGCCCCTCCCACAGCGGGGCTTGGCTCCCACCCGCACCTCGCCCTCGCTTGCTCCCTCTCCCCCAACACTCTGCGGAGCGAAAGGCGGCGGCGAGGCGCGGGGCGCTCCGAGCATCCCAGTGTCCGCAGGGAGCAAGGAGGCGGCTGGTGCCCGGGCGCCGCGAGCCGTGGGGCGGGCGGAGCCGGCGCCCTTACCTGGGACATCTGGGGCCGGAGGTTGATCTCCTTGAGGTTGATGGAGTGGGCGCGCAGGTTGTTGAGCAGCTGGCAGAGCAGGACCCCGTCGCGGAGGGTCTGCGCCAGGTCGAACACCTGGGCCGTGGGCCAGGTCACTCGGTGGTTGGGCGGCAGCACCTTGCAGTGGATCAGCCAGTGGGCGCATTGCTTCCAGGGCTCCATGCCGGGCGCGGAGGATGCTGCGGGCTGCAAGCGCCCGCTTCCCCAGCCCAGCGAGGCAGGGCGGCCCCCGGGGCTGCGCCGGGCAAGAGCGTGGCGCGCGCTGGGCTCCCCGCTGCCCGCAGGGCTCCGCTCCGGCTCTTCCGCCCGCCCCGGCCCCTAGCAGCGCACGAGCGGCAGCAGCTGCCGGGCGGCGGCGGCGGCGGCTTGGGAGGCTGCGTGTGAGCTTCCCCCTTCCCCTCTGCGCAGAGGATGGGCTCGGGACAGGTGCGCGCGCATTGGCTCTGAGCAAGCGGTGGACGCTCTGCGGAGGCGCCGGGGCGCTGTCTGCAGGGCGGGTGGCCCCGGGACCCCTTCTTCCCATGGGGGGCCGCTTGCTGGAGCGGGCAGCCCCCGCGAGGCACGAGGACAAAGGCTCCTCCCGCCCCGTTCCAGGGAAGGGCGCTCGTTAGGGGCCGTGGTAGCTGGTGGAGCAACTTTCCTGCGACTTCTGCAGACCTGCCCGCTGAGCTGCTGGAACCAGGGGACAGCTGGGACCCGGCCGCCTTCTTCCATGAGACTCCAGTGCGAGTTGGAGCGGGAGGGGGGTAGGATCGGGCAGCAGAAATGCGGTGTTGGCCATTAAAATTGCCAGCCACTTTTTTTAGTGCCACAGAAATGTACTGTCTGGGGCCCTGCTCCTTCAGCCTTGCTTACTATCAGCAGTCTCTCTGGCCGTGAGGCTGGAACAATATTTATGGTGGGGCATGCTGAAAGCCACTTGATCCAAACTGTAAGTCTTGCATCTGAGGGAAACCACTTCAAGCCAGGGAGTGCAGCATCACATGGCCCTAATGCCAGTATAGTTCCGCTGTCAGTTATACCAGTGTAAAGCCAAAGTAACTTTTGTTTTCATCTCTATAATGTGGTTGGAACCACTGTAGCTGAAGAACAGAATTTAGCCCTAAAAGCTTAAAGGTGACCTACACGAAAGCAAATTGAAGTGTTTGCCTTTTGCTTCTATATAATGGGTGAAGAATGCTGGAAATTCATTTACTGAAGTTTGCTTTCCTTTCCCCTCCCCCTGCCCTCACCCCTCTTTCCCTGATATTAGACATTCAGGTGTTCTCTGCCTTGTAAGTCTGATGTGAGCACTGAAGAACTAGTAAGATTAAAACTATACAGAAACAAAGGGAGTGAAATCTAATTAAACTGAGAGGGAAAGGGATATTTTTATACAAAATGTTTAAAACTTATTTTGGATTTTTTTTTTTTTAAACACACACACTTGGGAGGGAATGCTCCATTTTTAGTGATTCAAAATAAAGGAGAGGCCTTTCAAGGTTCTGAGTCAGTCATTCCAGCATGCATAAAGAGAGAGAGTTCCAGATCCATAACATATTTACACTCTTAGGGCACTTCTGTACTTACCAGACAATCAGCACTCCAGAGGTCAATCTTCTAGCATTGGATTTAGCAGACCTAGTGTAGACCCCTAAATCAAATGCTGAGGGCAGCCCCTGCTGGCATCCAGTACTCCTGCTCCTGCAAGGAGTAAGGGAAGCCCACAGGAGTATTTGCTCCTGTCGGCCTCCTGCTGGGTGGACGCAGTCATGACTCAGCTAGAGGTAAACTGACTCCAGCTATAGCATTTTGTGTAGCTGGACTTGCATACCTGAAGTCAATCTGCCTGGTCTAATACAGAGCAGGCCTTAATGACCATTGAAATCAATGAGAGTTAGCTACCTTAATATCATTGAGGATCTGGGCCAAAATTGCTATTCCTGGTACTTCCATTGTAAAAATACAAGCAGAAAAGATATTTTAGTACTGAGAGAGACACTAGTGAGAGAAACCTTCTTTTATACAATAAAAAAAGCTAAAAGGGACACAAACCCATTTGTATCCTTGAACGTCACCATTAAACACTGTGGGCTGAACTGTGCTTTCAGTTACACCTGTTTAACACCATTAGCTTCATTGGGGTTGCACAGATGTAATCTAGGGCAGGATTTGGCCATATGTTTCTTACTCACTCATTAAATGCATTGGCCATGTGAAAAATTCTAAAAAGTAGCACACTACACCTCACAATGTAAAAATCTGAAAAATATACAGAAAACTTTAATAAATTACATGAAATGTTGTAACTTTCACTACTAAAGCCATAGAGTGTTTGAATGTGCTTAGTTTTAAATATTGCTCATTTTCACAAATTGAGGGGGTTTAGAATTAAAGACTACACTATAAAAATTCAAAGAGGGAAAAGAGGTGGTATAAATTGATAGCCATGTATTATTCTTACTCTGTACTAAGAAAATAAATTACTCACAACTTTAGTATAAATTATCAGTATTTTCTGGAAGACCATCCATGTCTGTCAATCAAACATAGGAGATAAATCAAATTAAATCAATTTAAATGTTGTTGAAAAAATTGACATCAATGTAATACATCGCAACCAGCGTGCACGTAATCTCAATATACAACATTCAGCTTAAACTGTTACAATCAGCCAAAATATTCTTTTTTAATTATAAAGAAGAATTATGACTAAGTTCTTATAAGAACCCGTAAGAGTTCACAGTACTCTGTAGGTCTACTTAAAAGCCATCATTTCCTTTGGATTTCTAAGAAGGTGCCTTTTATTTCCTCACAAATTTGACAATCTAGAAATAATGCAAACAGTAAGCTTCTGTCTGTTAAAATGATGTGCTTGGTTTTTAACCACAAAACTTTTAAAGAAACACTAGTGTAAATGAAAAAAAACCTGTATACTTTTCCTTCAATATCTAGGGAATCCAAAAATCTTCCAACATCTTAATTTGGTTACAAACTCCAGCAGGATTATGAGAGAGAACCCAGTGCCACTTGCAGTTTTCATATGTTCTTTTCTGGCAACATTTTTATTTATATTGCTTCTTGAGGTCAGAATACAGAAGTCTCTTGTTAATTATAAAATGTTTTTCATATTTATACAAATGCTAATTGCTTGTGTGACTGGTGTTACTTATGCAAACAGCTCCACTGGCAGTGCAAGCAGCTCCACTGGCAATATAGGAATTACCTGAATAAGTGCAAGTTTCAGAGGGGTAGCCATGTTAGTCTGTAACTGAAAAAATTTAAAAACAATGAATAGTCCTGCAGCACCTTAAAGATTAACAAAAAATGTAGATGGTATCATGAGCTTTCGTGGGCACAGCCTTCTTCTTCAGATGAATGAAGTGCAAGTTTTTCACATGGGGTCTGCCCTGCAGCAACCTCACCATTTTGCATAACTGAGTGGTGCTTAATCTCCTACCAAAAAGCAAACAGAAATGCCCCTGAATGACTCAAAGCCCCAAGAGCAAGTAGGGTCAAATTCTATCTTTGCGATCACACTGAAGATGGCAGGACTGCACAGGTGTAGCAGAGCATATTTGAAAACAGTGGGGTACTCAGGTGCCCTGGAGAGCAGTATTTGATGCACAGTTATTATTACTGGTAATGATTTATTAACTCTATCATTATTCACAACAGTACCTTTCCCAAGGCTAAATAAAAGGAGGATTCTGCAGTTGAATTTGCAACCCACTCAGGTAAAACTTTATTTTAATGTGAACTGTTCAGTCAAACCAAAACTTGAAGATAGCAGACACAGGCAGAATTCAAAACCCAACGATGACAGATTTCAGTGGGGAAAAAAGGAGACCTGTTGGACCACAGATGTTGTGGACCAGGGGGACCCAACCAGGAACCCAGTGGCAGGAGGGCGAGCAACTGGGAGCTCTAATGAGCTGGGAGCTGGGCAAAGCCAGCAGCAGCAGGTCCAGGGCTGCAGCAGCCTGACAGGAGGGCCAGCAGCGGAGCTGGCAGTGGGGATGAACAACATCTGATCAAACAAGTCTTCGTACCGAACAACAAGTTAGAGTATAGCATGTGATTGTACTGAGCACGCTGCTGTATGGAGCAGAGAAATGGCCGATGACAGTGCCTAACAAATAGGAACTGGCGGCCGCTCATTAGAGGAATGAGGAAGATATTACAGATTTCATGGAAAAGCAAAATAACAAATGCAAGATTAAGGAAGCTGATAGAGCAGACGTGTTAGAAAATATCCAGTAAGAAGGCTCATGTGTTTGGGATATGTACACCATCTAGAAGATAGGAGACATGCTAAGCAAGCACTGAATTGGGTACCCAAGGAAGGAAAAAGAAAGTAAGGAAGAGCAGGCAGATGATAGTGACAGAGGATATGCTGTGATCACCTGGGAAGAAGTACCACAACTAGCAAGTGACCGTACTCAGGGGAACCAGACTGTCCCATGTATCAGTGCTACAGGAGGAACTAAGATCTAATGATGCATGACCCAGAAAAGAACAGACCTTGACTTTGAGATCCTTGGCTGCGATAGCACAGGGGTTTCTCAAACTAAGGTTTGTGACCCCCTGTGCTGGTCATGAGGTTAATATGTGGGGAAGGGGGGTCAGCCTCTACCCCCAAATCCCACTTCACCTCAAGCATTTATAGTGGTGTTAAATATTCTAGAGGTTTCAGAATGGTGGGGGTCAAAGGGGGCAATTGTCCTGGGGCCAGATAATTCAAAGGGGCCCAGGGCTCCAGCAGCTGCCACTGGTACTGCGGCACTGGGCCACTTTGAATCGCTGCCAGAATGCCTCTCCATACAGCTCTGAGGGCTGAGAGGGAGGTCTGGCTGCCCTGCTCCCACCCCTTCTGCCTGACGCCCCCACACACCTTGCCCAGGGACTGCGGTAGTTGTTGGCTCCACTGAGTGATTTTATTTTATAAGGAGGACCTCCCTTTCCTCGGTGACAGGAGCCACTGATACAAAAGTTTGAGAACCACTGCATTAGCAGGAAGTGGCAGAAAGAAAAGACATATTTTCAACTTACAAACCTAACATTTGATGTGGATTCGGTGAGTGGAATCTTATGAAGGCATTCTCACAGAGCGGCTTGTCAGAGTAGAAATATAATTTAACAGTCTGTAAGTAGCAGTATTTTTGTTTTAAAAAACCACAGAACACACTTTTAAAAGGATTTGTGACTGTGTGACTGCGCCATTATGTTTTTTTTCAAAATATTTATTAGTGGGGAAGGTGTAACTTCAGTGGGAGTCCTGCTTGCAGTTCTAATTCTACTATCCTTGCATTGAGGAATACCTTATTACACAATGGAGTGTTTGCACAGTTTAGTACTTTTCAGCATAGAATTACATCCTTAGTTACCATTTCAGGAATGGGGCAATGGATCTGAGAGTAAATAACAGTATTGTAAAGAGTAAATAAACAGTTATTTATTCAGTATAATACATGAATTATTTTATTTTCTGAACATTGGGAAGAGCTATGAGCTTGTAATATAGTGTGCTAGCACAGAATCTGAATTCCTGCAACTATGCACAATTATAGAAAACTATAGAAAATTATAGAATTATAATTCCTTCATTTAAAATGGAAAAGAGATTAAATTAACAAATGGCACTTTGGTCATTTAGATGTCAGCACCAATCAGAATGGGTGAAAATGGTTTGATAAAGAATACAAAAAAACATGGTTTTATAATTAGATTTTTTTTATCTGCTATCTTTAAGCTAACATAAAATGGCAAAGTAAATGTTTCCAACTTCCCTACTAGTTATTTCCTGTTAATGAATTGACAAGAGTCATACCAGTAAGGAAGGAAGCAAGAAAGTGTAGTGCATCCCCATGTCACCTGTGGCCAGTCAGGGTGCATCTACATTTCACCCTTACCTCAAAATAACATACGCAATTTGTGCTACACAATTTGCATAGCTTATTTCAAGATCATTTCAAAATAAAGCGCCATTCCGAAACATCCCTTAACCCTTGTGGAACAATACTTCCAGTATCCCAAAATAGCTCTACAGTGTAGACATAGCCTCAGAATCAATACGATATCACACATAATTGCAGTACGAAAGTTGAGTTGCATTTACAAACAGTATATGAATGAGTGTGTTTCATTTCATATTCTGATTTCTCAGTGGCATGTCTAAAAAAGCTGCAAGCTAATTGCTAGGATGGATCAAATCCTTTCATGAGAAGGAAAATTCCAGTGCTGTTTAATCAAGCCTTGCATTGATAAACAAATATTATCTTTATGACACCTAATTAAAATCTCAAATATCTTAAAAATCCCTGTTCCAAATTCAGAATGGTTTACAAAGTTAAAGGCTCTGACTTTACTCCATGGGGACTCCCATGTTGTCCAAAATGTGCTTTCTTTATTCCCATACTGCATCACTTCCTGCCTCAGGTTCAGCCTCCTTGCCATCCCTAAAGGGCTCCTTGTGAAAGGGAGGCTCGGGATTGGAGCAGTCCCAGAGAGGAGGCACACCCCCAGCCACCCCTTTTCACCTGCCTGGTGATTCTGTCTCTTTTCTGTATGGTTTTATGGGAAGCAATCCCATTCCAAGCACATCCCACTTTCCTGGCACCCTTTCCTTGCTTTAAGTTATAAGAGGGAGCTGTATATCAAATGTGGTAGTCCTAGCTCATACTGTTCAGCAGGAGTTCTTGAACAAATGGAGAGACAGGCAGACAGACACACTACAGACAGACAAACTCCCCAAGGGTATGTCTACACTACAGTGTTATTTTGAAATATCTTATTTTGAAATAGTTATTTCAAAATAGCTTATTTCAAAATAACGCACCTACACACAAAATGCATTTCAAAATAGCATTTTGCTATTTCAAAATAGCGCATCCACACTGAGTGGACTCTGAATCGCATTTAAGGCTGGCGAGAACCAGTTCCATCAGGGCACCAGGTCCTGTGTAGGGCTGCTGCCTGAGGCTATCTGAGGTCTGTTCTTAAAGGGACCCCCCTGGACAGCCAGTTCTCAGGTTTCCCGGCTTGCTTGTCTACCTTGATGAGGGACAGCAAAGCATTTTGTCTCTGCGTGCTCTGGTTGCCCTCACTCGGGACACCACAGCACTTTGCAACATGGAGCCAGAGCTGCCCCTGGGCACTCTGGTGCTTCTCTTGGATGCATTGCTGCAAGCCTGGCTGCACTTTCTGCAGGCTGTCATCTGGGAGGTCCATCGGGGGGCTGTCAGTATCCAGGAGGCCCTGCAGGAGAGCTTCCACCCTGAGGAGCACTAAGAGCCTCCCTGGTCTGCTCCTGGTCTGGCTGTGTAGACGCTAGGAAAGTTATTTTGAAATAACTTTGCTGTGTAGACATACCCAGATATATATAGTAGAAAGCCCATAAGGGTTATACAATGGGATTTACACACTTGACAATGGGCTTAAATAGCAGCGAGCGAGGTTTAGGTTGGACATTAGGAAAAGCTTCCTAACTGTTGAGGTGGTTAAACACTGGAATAAATTGCCTAAGGAGGTTGTGGGATCTCCATCATTGAAGGTATTTAAGAGCAGGTTAGATAGACATCTATCAGGTATGATCTAGATGGTCCTTGGTCCTGCCATGAGGGCAGGGGACTGGACTGGATGACCTCTCAAGATCCCTTACAATTTCTAGTATTCTATGATTCTAAGTAACATTTACACAAATCTGGAGGAATAGGATCCATGCCCCAATCTCTGCCCAAGCAGCCTGGTCTGAAATTGGAGACAGTTACCTCTCTGGGGGGAGATTGGAGGCACATCCTCTCTGGTGGGAGATGGGAGGGGGCAACTGGACTGGAAGGGGGCTGTGGCAGGTGAGTACCATTTTATAATTTATAAAAAAAATTGGGCAAGGCTGGGCTTTGTTAATTGGCCTTATTTCCTTTTTTTATAAAACCAATATTATTTGCTGCTCATTGTTCCATTACTCTCGTTTTGCCTCAGTTATGGTCTGCAACCTCAGTAGTGCCACCAGACTCCTTGTTGTTTTTGCTGAAACAGACTAACACGGCTACCTCTCTGAAACCTCACTAATGTTGAAGTTGCAGAGTATAAATGCAGGCACAATTTAGTCATACAAATTTAGAGTTTCCAGTTACATTAGGGTAAATCCATTTACTTCAGTGGAGCTACTCAGATTTACACCAACATAATGAAAATAAAAATGGTTGTTAGTGCTTTTCCCCACACCATTATATGTTCCTTTCTTTTACTAGAGAAAAAGGTTACAAAGACTGCCAAGGATCACTCTTCGTTTGTGGAGACTTGCACATTTACTTTCCTCCTGGTCTCCAATAGTTTCCCAGTTCTCCTTGACTTTGTAAATTGTCCACAACAGTTCATTAGTATGTGTTCAAATTTTCCAATATTCCCCAAACTGCTCAGGATCAAGAGCTATTTGGGAATGTCTTCATTATGTCCTAACTGTTCAAAATTATTTTTCTTGATCAGTAATACATATTTAAGTGAGAGAGTCAAAAACTGAAGTCTGTAATTTGGTTCTCAAGTGTCTCGAGTGAACCAATTGCTAAAGAATTGTTTGGAGATTTGAGTTGGACTAATTCTATCCTTCAAGGGAACATCCACCATCCACTCCCTCTCACATGACCTGGGAAACCCTTTTCTCACCAAAGATGTGTTTATGGAGCGAGGGCTCAGATAATGTGACTTTACAAATCTCAGTCCACATCCTCCATTCTTTCACAAGCACCAGCTGAAGATGACATCCCTGAAACCAAAAACTCAATTTGAAGGGCTTTAAGATTTAGTATGAATATTTCACATAATTCTTACTAACACTTCATTTACCTACTCACCTGTGGCATATTTAGCTAAATATTCCTGTAAAAACCATTAATACCCCAACATTACTGTTTTGCTTTTAAAAACCCTGGACAGCAGCTGCAAAAGGAAAAAAAATGAACATTTCTATTAGAAGAATATTATATTTAAGAAGGAATTACATACTGAAATGTCATTGATAACAGCCTTCAAATCGCTTCTTGCTTCTCTTATTCGCTGGAGTTTTCAGTGAAATTTCATTAGTTCTGATTTGTGCTACTTCCTAGCAAGATGGCAATCTCCAAGTTCCTTCATTTATTTTGTTGGCTTTTATGTTAAATCATGTTTTTATAAGGGTGATTTTGGAAATTTTCTTGGTTGTTTCCCTCTTGTCAAATTTAAAATTAATACTTTATACTTCAATTTTTTTAAAAGGCACATAATGCATTATTAATTATTTGTATTGCACTAGTGCCTGTGAGCTCTGATCCTGTACCAGGACTCTATTGGCTTAGATGTTTTACAAATGCAGAACAACACGAGGGAACTCGTTTCTCCCCATTTCCTTTTCCTGCCTTAGTCTATCTATTGTTATCTGTTTAACCACTACTTCTTCAATGAGTTCTGCACAGAAGAGCCCCAGCACTTAGGCAGAGCTCCACTGAAGTCAATGGTGCTCCACCCACGCAGAGCTTTTTGTAGAATGGGGACCTTACTAATTACCGTAGCACTAACTACAGTAAGCAGTCCCACTGTAGTGACTGGGACAGTAGGAAGCACTGTGCTTGTGTTTGCAGCTCAGTCTGTCAACCACGTATTCTTCTGGACAGGGACTTTGTCATCCTATATGCCTGTAGGTAACACCTAACACACTTTTGGTTGTTATATTAATAAACAAAAACAGGCCCTTTTAATCCTTCCCTGCAGCAGTAAATTCCCATCATTCAAAAGTGAAAGAGAGGCCCTGTTGACTGACAAACCTGGCAACTGTTCTGAAGATTCAAGGTTTCTATGTTTCCTGAGTGTGGCAGTTTCCTGAGTGTGTTTTCGGTTAGCATAGCTAAGAAGCTGCTTGCTAGAGGTGAAGGCCTGTCATCATTATTGGTAGGTAATAAAGGCTGTTCCTAGACTGAAGCAGCTACTGAGCTACTGCTCAGCATGTCTCAGGTCCACTTGACTACAGTGATAGGCAATTCATCTGCACAGAGTGTGAATGAGAGTATTCGTTCAGTGCTTATCATCATTCATTTTTATCTGTTTTCCATTTGAAAGTCCATTGGGAAAATGTGGCTGCTGGCCAGAGTTTCTCTTTGACTCTGCCTCTTTTCAGTTGAATGGGAACAATAGGCATATGGCCTCTGCCCATCTCTTCTAAGCAGCCTGCTTATATCCTCATAAAATTAACTGAGATTAAGACACCATTGACCGGAATTTTCCTATCAGCCTTCTGTCAACCTTTGGAAATGAATGTGATCAAGGCTTAATGGCTCTCAGGTCTGGCAATACCCAAGTTGTTGGCCCGTGTTTCCCTGTTTAGATTTGATGCTCCTTAATATTCACTTAGAATGTATACCTTACACTTGCTATTAATAAGGATATGATTCTGTCACAGAGGTCATGGATTGTGAGACTTTCTAGAACCCCCATGACTTCTTCTGAGGCAGGCCGGAGGAGCTGACAGACCCTGTGCCACAGAAGTAGTGGTCCCAGGGCCAAAGTGGCAGCTGGGTTTGGGTCAGCACCCTGGCGCTGGAGCAGAGTGGACAGACCCTGCTACAGGAGCAGCAGCATGGCTGGAAGAGTTGCCAGCAGTCAAACCTTGTGCCTTGTGCTGTTCCTGAGTCTCTGGAACAGCAGCCCGCAGTTAGCCCAAGAGCTGTCAGAACAGTGGTTCTAGGAGATTCCGGAACAGCTGGCTGGTGGTCAGCCCTGCTGCCATCAGAACAGCAGTTCCCAGCCGGCTGGAGCAGTGGCCAGAGTTGGGTCAGCCCCCTTGGGATTAGCGCAGAAGTGATCAGCCCCTGCTGCAGGAGCAGCAGTGGGGCTGGAGCAGCCACAAGACTTCAGCAGTGCTTTGGCTTGTTTTCCACCCCTCTTACAGGCTATTTTTTCTAAAAATCAGGAACAGGTCATGGAGTTCCATGAATTTTTGTTTATTACCTGCAAACTGCCCCAGACTTGTACTAAAAATACCCATAAATAGAATGTTAGTTATTAATAAATGTTAATGAGATTATGGAGAATACATTTTTCTGTGCAAACTAGACAGCATTTTTTTAAAAACAGGGTTACAAAAAATAGTGGATCCAGGAAATTTCGGGGGGAGGGGGGGGAGGAGAAGGTAATCTATTGGTATTTTAGGAAAGCATTTGAAATTGTAGGTAATGAAAATTTACATGAAACATTAATTCAGGTCAGCTTGGACAGAAGCACAGTCATGTGGCCTGACTGATAGCTAACAAAAGGACTAGGATAAAAAAAGGACAATGTATCAAGCTGGGAAGACATCTCTAGTTATGTACCATATGGATCAATATTGGATCCCCACTTCAATAATGACCTGGAAGATAGCATGCTAATTAAATTTTCAGATGATTCTAAATTGTAAGGAATTGAAGGTGCTATGGAGGGCAGATAAATAAAAAGGACCCAAATAGCAATGGAATTAATATTAGCATAGTATAGGCTGAATATATGGAAATACTTTTTGGCAATCAGATATAGTAGGCTGTCAAATACTCTCTAAAGAAAGTGGTGAAAGCTTCATCATCTGGGACATTTAAAATAGCAAACTAGGAAATTACTGTAGCATATCTACAATTCATTGAAGTATGGCAGTAAAGCAGCCATCAGTATAATAAAATGAATTATCCAAAACTCAAATAATTGCTCACCATATAACAAACATGAACTAACTCTCCATTCACCGTGAAGGACATCCTGACCCCATTGAAGTCAATGTGAATTTTGTCATGGACTTCAGTGGGCAGGATTTCAGTCCATATCCTTAGCTGTCACAAAAAAGAGATCCCCTTTGTAGTATTCTAGCAACATAACAATTCCAATTTCTGGCATATCAAACAAAGATGCATGATGATATGGGATGAGGTATTTCTTTGAAATTAATGCAAGGAACACTCATGATTTACAATAATTAAGCTCACCTTTTTTTTCTGTAAATATGTAGACGGGGCAGCTGCAAGAAGAACACCTGAGGGCAGAATTGAAAAGGCAATATTTCAAGATTTAGCCCTTTAGAAAACCTGAATATTAACCAAAACACCATCAAAAGGGGCTGCTGCTTCATATGAAGGATTAGGGATGTTTTGTTTTTTTCAGTTATGTACTAAGAATCCAAATCATATGGCACAGCAAACAATGTCCTGATATTCATTTATGCCTGTTAGATCCAATTCAACTCTCACTGACTTCAGTGAGAGACGGATCTGTCCCATCTCTAATATAGTACATTATAGTGCATAATTTAAGGCATAAGTAAAATGGGGAAATTCCATCCCACTCATGCCTTTCAGCAATTGACTTTTCTCTCTATTTATTCCTAACTTTCTTGTCTTCTCTATCAACAAGAGTCTTAAGATATTTTTGTGAGATAACCGCATGCAGCGTCTGCAAGGACTGATGGAAGCATGGCAGTGTACTCAACTAGCACCTGTTCCCAAATTAGGAGTTGTTGCCACAAGTGGGATTTTTCCAAGTGGAGTCACACCATCTGTAGATGGGGTTGCAATATTGTGTGAAAAGGACACCATTTTTCTCTAAAAGTGGCATCCTCTATGCTGTCTGAGATCATGGGAAGCAGTAAGTCTGAAAATGGGATCGTGTGAGCAAAAAGTTTAGGAACTGCTGCCATGGAGAGTACAACACCCTCATAGTGAGGTGGAGGGCGTTCTAAGATGTTTTGTGATGGTTTTAGCTAGCAGAAGGGTAGTCAATTTATGAAATTCCACAGTGTTTAAGACTATAGAGCTGAGATTCAACACAACAGGGAAAAGTCAGAGATCTTCAGGAGCTGACACCAGAGGTAGCTAAAAGCTTCTGACTTTTCATGATATATTTTGAAGCCAAAGTTCCAGAATAATTTGCAGTGGCAGGAGGGTCCAGGTGCTGAGATCGTGACACACACAATAGGAAGCCATCTGAGTATAGGGGGAGCTCTGGCTTGATGTTTTCTTATACCAACACAGCCAGAGGCTTAATTACTAATGCAAATAGAAAAAGCTCAGGTGGCCCCCATAGCAAAATGTTCAGCTCGGTTTAGTGTGTACACTGTATTGATGCCATTCATGTACTGTGAGCACGTTGCATTCACAAATGTAAACGGCTGCACATGGTGCAAAGAAAGAGAGAATCAGGCCCTCTACAGTCACCGAGGGTACGTCTACACTGCAAGCTTATTTTGGAAAAAGCTATTCCGGAAGATATCTTCTGGAATAGCTTATTTTGAAATAGAGCGTCCACACTACAGGGAAGCCTCAAAATTAGTCTGAGGCAGGCTCCCCTAATGTGGACATGCCATCTCGATTTAGAGCCCCAGGAGGCACTGGGGAGGAATAACTTAGAATGGCCCTGGTGAGGGGCTATTTCAAAATAGCAGCAATGGAGCGTCCACACACACCCTCTTCCAAAAGAGCTTTTTCGGAAGAGGCATTATTCCTCATGGAATGATGTTTAAAAAGCTTTCAAAATAATGCAATTGCTGTGTGGATGCTAGTATTGTTTTTCCGGAATAATGGTGCAGTGTAGATGCACCCTTTGACTCTCAAAGGAAAAGCCATTCTTTTAAAAGACACCATGTCATTCTTGTCATAATGGACACACATTTTTTCCTACAGAGAAATAAAGAAACATAAAAGACCAGCAGATAAGCTATGTCTTTATAATACATGAATCGCTGTGGTACCTGGGTGTCAAATGAATTAAGCCTCAGTACCCAGGTGGTGGGTGTATTATAAGGCATCCAGAATATTCGCCAAACTTAACAACATATGGAAATTAAATAGCACCACAATAAAACTGAGAATTTTCAACTCAAATGTAATCTCTGTGCTGACATATGTCTCCCACAGCTGGAGTCCTATTAAAAGGTTAGGTAGAAAGCTAGATGCCTTTGAAAATAAGTGCTTACAAAAGATTCTGTGCATTGGATGGAGAGATTGTGTCACCAATGATCAGCTCTGAGAAATTACCAACCAGCAGCTCACCTCCATTAGAACTGGAAGTTAGTGTTGGACATGTTTGGGACATGCATGCCAGCTGCCAACACAGACTTCCATACGAAGCTGTCAAGTGAAACTCAACTGGTGTGAGGAAACAAGGGCACCAACAAAAAACTGTAAGAAGTACCCTTAGAGGGAATATACAATAGTCAATCTCAATGCCATGGAGCAGTAGCAGCTAATTATGGAGAGGGGTGGAAGAGACTAGCTTCTATTCAGTGTGCCAACTTTTTATTGATAAGGAAATTGAGATACAGAAAGAAGAAGACATAAATTTTCAAAACCGGTCTCATAGTTTAGGGTACCTTTATTTCTGGGCACTCAGTTTTAAATGAACTCCTGTATCCACTGAAGTCTTTGGCAAAATTTCCGTTCAATTCAGCAAGATCATGATTTACCTTGAGGTCTGATTCTGTTGCTGAGTATACTTACAGTTGAAGTATACGGTAGCTGTGGGTATTAAACACCTGTGAAACCAAACTATAGGGCTCTAAGGTTGGGCACTCAAAATTGAGGCATACCAAATTACAGGCCACTTTTGAAATGTTGGCTATCGGTGACTTATGTCTAATCATACAGGAAATCAGTGAGAAAGATAGACCTAAACTATGATCTCCTAGCCATCAGGCCACCCTAATGTGCCAGTATCCAAAGTTCCTCCTTCATGTCTGAAGATGGTCACTCTAGTGCAAGCATGGGGAATTTATGGACCAAGAGCTGGATTTGGTCCCCGGCTTGGCTACAACTGGCCCCTGAAACTCAGGGCTCCCCCCGCCAGCACTGGGAAGCTGGCACTTCAGCTCTGTGGTCCCCCTCCTGCCCAGCCCCCCACATCCAGCCTGCTTCCAAGCAGCTCCCTGACACACCCTGAACTCCTTATTTTTTGCCCCACCCCAGAGTGTGGAGGGGTTCACAATATCTACTAGCTCAGGCCCCCCAGGCTCTGGTGTGCAAGGGGAATGTAGGGGGCATTTTTTTGCTTCTCACTTTTATGTGGTTACCCGACTGATTTTTCTATGGGTGAGCAGCTCCTGAGCCAAGAGATGTTCCCCACCCCTGCTCTAGTGGTAAAACTGGCTTCACAATTCATGCAAAATCAGGATTTGAAAATTCAGAAAGTAAAATACTTGGGTACTGAACTATGATATAGACTCAAATACCCATACTGAGATCTGCTGTTTTCATTGCACTAAAAGTAGAGACAAGAAATATGTCACTCTAATGTATTTAAGATTTACAGTTGGCATTGTTGTATATGTCATAAATGCCAAATACACATGATATGCTGTCCATCTGTCATGCGTTGCTATTTAAGGATTTTTTGAAAAGACGAGGATCCATATTGCTCTAAAAAGTTCCCTAGAGGTTCATTTGAAGATGCTTTCCATTTGAAAGACAATAAAATTGCTGAGGCATGTAAGTTAACACTCATGGAGTAAATGGAGGCTGCTGTAGTAGCAGGCCATGTTTTACAGCTCCATGTAATATGTGACCTAGGTTAGAGGGTCTGCTGTGGGATGGGGGAAATAAGCGGAATGTATTGTCTCAGTTTGACTCATCCTGACAAGTTCATCCAATTACCAGCTTGTTGTGACAAAACAGAATCCAGCACAAATCTCATTTCTGTATTTATTCTAACCATGAATACTGAATATTGCACAGAAATGTGAATTACAAAAGGAATATTTTGAAAAGGCTTCAATGGAACTGGGCAACAGAGCTAAATAAATAAATTCTTATGCCAATGTGCATTGTTTATATCCTAACATATACCTGCTGCAGAGTATTTTTGCAGAGTGTGAAAGGAAAAGATATGGATGGATGTGGTAAGATTGCATGGATCACCTTGCTGTCATTGCCACTAAAAGACTCTAAGGAAAAAACTGTTCTTAATTGTCTTCAGGCTTACTATTAAAATACAAATTTAAGATCATTGTGATTTGGGAGCATTTTACTTGAACTTTGCACTGGTGTAAATTCCTGCAGCAGGTGCACAGTAGTGGAAACTGAGGCCCAATGGATTTGCAATAGGTGTAAAGAGAGCAGAATGTGGCCACTGGAATATTGATGGTTAATGATGGTACATGAATCAGAAAAAGCTTTACAAGTTAAATGAAAATATTATCTTTCTTGTAAATTTAGCTAGTTCATCTTGAAAATCACAGAGACAATAAAAAAGTGGACTCTCGGGGTGTGTCAACACAGCAACATTATTTTGAAATAACTGGCGTTATTTCAAAATAAATTAGTCTGCGTCTACACAGCAGTCAATTATTTTGAAATAATGTCGAAATACTGTCAAGCTGAAGGACTTCTTACTCCAACTCCTGTAACCTTAATTGTACAAGGAGTAAGGGAAGTCAGAGGAAGAGTGCTCTATTTCAAAATAAGTGCTGTGTAGATGCCCCCAATTTCAAAATAAGCTATGCAATTGATGTAGCTCAATTTGAGTAGTTTATTTCAAATTAAGCCCGGCTGTGTAAATGCACCCCCACAGTGCTGCCTTTACAGAGTCGAGCTGCACATTACTTGTTATTCAATGTTCATTTTTCCTCTGCAGTGACAAAAAATCAAAATAAAGCAAAAGGGGAGTTTGTGTTTCCATGATCAGTTTGGTTACAACATTTCCAATGTATTGTAAAAATACAGACGAATGTAAACAAAAGCTTCAGAGGAGTAGCCGAGTTAGTCTGTAAATGGAAAAACTTAAAAAACAAAAGTGTTGCAGCACTTTAAAGAATAACAAAACATGTAGATGGTATCATGAGCTTTCTGAAGAAGTGGGTTGTGCCTACGAAAGCTCATGATACCATCTGCATGTTTTGTTAGTTTAGAAGGTGCTGCAAGGCTATTTTTCAATGTTAACGAGTTTAACTTCAGAGTAGAAACAGTGTTAACTGGGGGGACCAACCCTATACTCTTTTCCCAGGAAAGTTCCCATTACAGCCAGTGGAAGTTCTAACAAAATAAAAAACTACAGGCCTGCTAAGTTACTGGCAACCACAACACTCAGTGCTAGATTTCCTGAAAGCTGGGGAGCAATGTGTACTCCCAAACTGTTCTTCAGCCCGTTCTTGAATGCGAGCCAGCCATCATGATAATTTAGGCAGTGAGCCCGGCCAATGTCAGCCTCAGATTGTGCTTCTCCATAAACAGGATTGCACTCTGGCGATGGTCTCCTTCCTCTGTTTTTACTGCAAACTGCAGAATGATGTTCAGAATGCTGTAGGATTAGCCTATTGCTAAGCCATATTGCCTTTTTGGATGCCATAATCTGCACCAGCCAACAGTCAAAAATAGCAGGGGTAAAACAGGCTGGCAGAGTTTGTCTATCTGTTGCTGCAGTTACCGTAAGTGCTTTATGTAATAGATGCTTGGCTTCTATTTAACTCAAAACATAGCTTTTCCTGAATTGTGTAGTCACGTAGGAACTGTTTTAGTCTTTAAAACATGTGCAGAAATGGCAATGCCTTTGAAAGGTGCTGACCCCATCCTGGAGCTTGAAGTCTTCTATTCATTCTCAGAACAAGCTGAACTAGAAAAGCAGCAATATATATTACTCCCTGTCCCCATCAGTGTGCCCCTATCCATGGCATCTCCCTGCAGTCCTCATCAATTCCCCCTCCAGTGGCCAATACAGCATTTTTATGTATTTAAATGGTATCCTCAAAGAAGGGACAAGGGCATGGCCAGTTTTTCAGCCATGCAATTGCATTATGCTCCTGTTCGCAACAGTACACTTTTATCTAATACTAATAATATTTCCAGATAATCAAACACTCCACAGACAAATTATTTCTTGGTGAAGACTTTTTATTTCATTTGTTACACTAAGAATGAATCTGGCCTACTGGGTTCCAGTCCCACATTTGGGATTTTTTCAGAGGACTATTTCTAAATATAGGCACGTGTGTGTAAGGGATCTGGGCCTAAGAATGACCTCTGTTAGAATTTAGAAAAACAAAGTGTATTGTATCCCTAACAAGATACAGTAAAACTCCAGTGGTCCGGCATCCAATGGTCCGGCACTCCTGATGGTTCGGCACCATCTGGAACCCGGAAGTGCTCCGGGCAGCCGGATAATTGGAGCTGCTCTGCCCCCAGCTTCCCCGATTCAGCCGCTGCTGAAACTGACCAGCGGCTGACTCGGGGAAGCCGGGGGCAGGGCAGCTCTGCCCCCGGCTTCCCGAGTCAGCCGCTGGTCAGTTTCAGCAGAGGCTGACTTGGGGACACCTGGGGCAGAGCAGCTGGGGTGCTGCCAGGTTGGTCCCGTAGTGCCGCCAACCCGGCAGCACCCCAGCTGCTCTGCCCCAGACTTCCCCAAGTCAGCCGCTGCTGAAACTGACCAGCGGCTGACTCGGGGAAGCCCGGGGCAGAGCAGCTGGAGTGCTGCCGGGTTGGTCCCACAGCGCCGAGGGGCGCATCCCCCCCACTCCACCCCAAACCCCTCATAGCACCCCCTTCTGATAGTCCAGTATATCTGATAATCCGGCACCCCCTGGGTCCTAAAGGTGCCGGATTATCGGACGTTTACTGTACCTATCAAGCACATCTCAATATGTGATTTGGTGTTTGTAACACTTCCCTGTTTGTTTAATTGAAACCTTAAGGAAAACAGATCAACCTTATTTACAGCCCAGAAGAACTGAATTGCCATTACTCTGAAAGGGCAATGCATTACAAAGATACGAGCCTTTATCATTTGGGAAAGGGTTTTTTGATTTGTTCACATGAAAATGAGGTTTCTAGCAGATGGTGGAAATGTCAGTCAGTCTGAGGGAGAAAATAGATCTTCCAACTCATGAATAATTAATGAAAACACCGACTCTCCTCCTCCCCCATGATAGCTATTCCAACTGGCAACTGTTCTAATAATCTGTTTAAAAATATCGCTGCTCTGCATATCTATTAAAACTCACCCAGTATCATTAGTTATGTTCTCTGTTAGGTACAATGTAGTGACTATTGTATAGTGTTTATTGCTATTTGCTCTGCCCTCCAGCCCGTCCCACAAAACAGATTCTATGGTGTTTAATGAAGTGAAACTTCCACTGAACTCACTTCAGGGTTAGCTTGATTTAGGAGTGCAGTGTTTGGCCTTTGTGTCTGAAATCCTGACTCCTCTAAAGTTAATGGGAGTTTTGCTATTGACTTCAGTGGGGCCAGGATTTCACCCTTTGTGTTTTTCCTGCTTATTCGCCTACAACCTTACCCGTTTTCACTCTAACACCCTACGGGAGTTTGCCTGGAAGGACTGAAAGATTAATCCATATTCAGTTATTCAGATGAGTTATTTTAGAAACAGTTAATATAGTATTTAACTTGAAAGACAAACATCCTAAAAGCAACTGAAATTTTAAGGAGTTGATTTTATTTTAACATTTATATTTCCTTATAGTAGTAACTGCAATGGACCAATAACTCTTCATCTCTTTTATGCTGCGGGAAGACAACACTGGACTTAAAAGAACACAGAAAAAAGGAGGTTATGGGTAAAAAGAGGTTCCATAAAACAATGACCATCAGGCGGGAGACTAGAACAAAGTGTGCATTCTAATTAGTCACAAGTGAATCTCACTTATCAGGATAATGTGCTGGGCTGACAGTGGATGGAAACTTAAAACCACTGGGTCAATAGCTGGCTGCAGGGATGAGAGTAAGCAGAACACTGGAGAACACAGGAAAACAAGAGCATAAATTGAGAGGATCATTGTGGTTCAGTACAAACGACTACTCTGGCCCTGCCTGGAATACACTTTTGAACACAATATTACCCAACATGGACTGGCCTGCTGTCTCTACTGCACACACAGCAAAATTGAGGAATGAGGAATACATGTTTGGACCTGAGCTCTACCAGGCATTGGGCGGACACTAAAACAACATGCTGGCTCTTTGCATTTTCAGTCCTGCCAACCCCAACATTTAAAAAAAATCATGAATCAGGTCCCCAAACACCATTATTTTAAAAATCATGATAGTTTAAAAATATTACATTTGGTATTTTTGTACCCTTTACAATCATACCACCCTCAGCTATTCCCAGAATCTCTCATGAGTACGGAGAGGTGGCCATGGAAAAGTTGATACAGACTTGGACTGCATTGATTTTTCTATATGTACTTACAGCAGCTCAGTTCTCACAAAATTCTCTCGATGGATTTTTGTCAATTATATCAAGACATATGAACATAAGAATGACCATCTTAGGTAAGACAAATGGTCCATTTCCTGTCATCCACTTCCTGCTTTCATTAGAGGCTTAGGAACATCCCTGATCATCTTGGCTAATAGCCATTGATGATCCTGTCTTCCATGAACTTCTCTAATTCTTTTCTGAACCCAGTCATACTTTTGGTTTTCACAATAAGTTTGGCAATAAATTTGTTTTTGTTTGTTTTAAACCCGCTTCCTATTAATTCAATTGGGTGTCCCCTGGTTCTTGTGTTATCTGGAGGTATAAAATATTCCTTTTGTATTCACTCCGTTCACACCAGTCATGATTTTATAATATCTTCCCTTAGTCATCTTTTTTCCAAGCTGTTCTATACCCCCTAATTATTTTTTCACTCTTCTTGCTACATTTCCACTTGTCATATATGTTTTTTAAAATGGAGCAACCAGAACTGCACACAGTGTTCCTCCAAGTGTGAGTGTACCATGGTTTTATATACTGGTATTATGATATTTTCTGTCTTATTATCTATCCCTTTCCAAACATTCCGTTAACTTTTCTGCAGGGATGGTGAGTTATATGGCCAGTATGTTAGGGCTCCAGGAATATTCTGGACCCAAGGGACCACTGCTCCCAATGTTTGGGACTGGTCACTTTCTTGGCCCTACCTGGCGCCTCCATCCCACTCGCAGAGTATCTCCTGGCTCTTCCTGCCACCCCACACACTTCCCCCAACTCATCCTTGCCTGCCCTAGGCAGTGAGTAGTAAATCCCTACAGTTCCACACTGAGCTTCCTTGCCTACTGCTGTGGCTGGCTACAAGAGCGCAGTGACGGGGATAGGCTTAGATGGCTGCTGTGTCTGCGGAGGGAGAAGGAACATTGCAGCCTCCTGGCCCTGAGCAGGCAACTCGGAGTCGACTCCAGAGGAGGCTTATCTTGGCTGGATCTTGAGCAGCAGGCTTGGGGAAGGAGTGGGAGGGCTTGGTTGAGTGTTGCGCTGGAAAGAGGGAGGAGGAATCACTCTTCTTCACTCGTTGTTGATCCACCCACCCCCAAAGAATTCTAATAGATTGGTGAGGCGTAGTTTCCCTTTAGAAAAGCCATGTTGGCTTGTCCCCAACAAATATATTCATTTATGTGTCTGGTAAGTCTGTTCTTTTTGATAGTTTCAACCAATTTGCTTGGTATTTAAGTTAGGCTTACTGGCCTTTAATTACCAGGGTCACCTCTGGAATCTTTTTTTAAAATTTAATCTCCCAGTAGCTATCCTCTAGGTTCCTGGTACTGAAGTTGATTTAAGCGATAGTTTATATACTACACTTAGAAGTTCTGCAATTTCATATCTGAGTTCCTTCAGAACTGCTTGGGTGAATACCATCTGGTCCTGGTGACTTATTACTGTTTAATTTATAAACTTGTTCCAACCCCTCCTCTAGGGACTCCTCAATCCATGACAATTTCTCAGATTTGTCATTTTAAAACACTTTGTATGTAGGAATCTCCCTCACATCTTCTGCAGTGAAGAGCAATGAAAATAATTCATTTAGCTTCTCCCCAATGACTTTGTCTTCTCTGAGTACTCCTTTAGCAACCACCTGATCATTCAGCTTGATTGTTTGACAGGCTTCCTGCTTTTGATGTACTTCAACATGATTTTGCTGTTAGTTTGTGTGTCTTTTGCTAGTTGCTCTTTTTCATCCTGACAAATTATGCTGTTACATTTGACTGGCCTGAGTTTATGCTTTGTATTTTCTTAAGTAGGATATGACTTCCAGTTTCTAAAAGATGCCTTTTTGTTGCAGCCGCTTCTATTACTCTGTTGTTTAGCTACGGTGGCTCTTTTTTGATTTTCTGACTATGTTTTTTCATTTGGATTATACAGTTAGTTTGAGCTTCTCTAATGGTGGTTTTAAACAGTTTCCATGCAGCTCACAGGCATTTCACTCTTGCAGCTGTGCCTTTTAATTTCCATTTAACCAGTTTTCTCATTTTTTAGTGTAATTCCCCTTTGTGGCGTTAAATGCTACTGTAGTGTCCTTCTTTGGTTTCTCCCCTCCCACGAGGATGGTAAACTTAATTACATAATGGTTGCTATTGCCAGGTGGTTCAACCATATTAACTCAGGGACCAGATTTGATGCTCGATCTAGCACTACATCAGGAATTGCCTCTCCCCTTGTGAATTCCAGAACTAGCTGCTCCAAGGAGCAGTCATTTAATGGTGTCTAGGAACCTTATCTCAGCAGCCATCCCAAGTCAATATATCTGACTATTACACATTCTGAGCATTTGGGAAGTTACTCGGCCTTAACCCAGCTCAGAACACTTAAGGTTTTCCATTAGAGCACAAGTTTGATGAAGGTGGGGTACTTATTGCTTTTGGGTATCTCTGGGAGATGGCAGTAAAACTCTTATGCAGTGTGTTATTGACAGCGTAGCAGGCAATAGCAAGTGGAGAGGATGGCTCAAGTCTTTCCACTCAACTTCTTTCCACTTTGCTGCTGGTCATAAAGCAAGAGCAGCTCATCTGCAGCATCATATGCTGAGATTAATGGGAAGAGGCAGCACTGGGTGGCCAGCCAGCTCTCTGGAACACCAGCAATCTGGCTCAGGCAGAGCTTTTGTGTTTACTTTAGGTGTCCTCACATGAGGAAAGTGCCCTAGGGAAGTGTCCATGAAGCATCACAAATAGGCAATAATCATTTTCAGTTTTGAGCAAACATGGCCATCCGGAGCGGGAAAAAGCGAGACAGGATGTGTTTTCAGGCTTTGGAGACCATTATTTCAGTCGTGCCACATGAACAGTCTTCCTGGTTAACTGTTGGGCACCTGATGCAGCAAAAAGCTAACTGTGAAGTAGTGACATAGCCAGGATGGGATGCTCAGGTGGACCCTGACTTTGCGTGGGTGGGCAACGATCTGGGGCAGGAGGGATCAGAGCTGTCTTCCTCCACTACTTCCAGCCAGCTTTGCGGGGGACAATGGATGCTCTGGCCAGGGGTTCCCCAGGTACACACCTGGGGAGCAGGGTCAGGGCCTTGCCTCACTCGGCCCGGCGCTCCAGCCACAGAGTGGGGCTGGGATGCAGGGGCTTGCCCCACTCTCCCTGCCCAGCAGGTGCTCCAGCAAGTGCTGGGGCCAAAGTAGAGCCAGGGCTGGGAGCAGGGGCCTGGATGCCAACTAGATGGGCTGCTGCCCACTCATGGCTACCCCCTGCTGTGAGGGTCTGTGGAAGATAGGTGCCAGTGACCATTGGCAGTCTGGATTGGGGGTCAGTGCAATATGCAGGAACCAGAGGCTCATAGTCCAGGGTCAGGAGCCAAGTGTCACAGGGGAAACTCAGGCCTAGGGTCAGACAGTAACAGGAGTGAAAGCTAATGGTCAGCACCGAGTCAGAGGCCAAAGAGCCACACCCAAGGGTCAGAGCCAGAGTTGTCAGAAACTAGAGTGACAGGGTTCAAAGACCAGAACAAGATTGAGAAGGCAGGAGCCGGGAACAAGGCAGGGTCAAAGTGAGAATCTGTGGACAGGGATAGGGGTCAGGCAACAGCTGGCACAGTCTGTAGCACCAACAAGCCAGAATCGCCCTTGCTGGGTAGACAACTTCCTGTGTCTCTTTCTGGCTTCAACAGAGTATGTGGCCCAAGACTTTACAGATCTTCCAACGAATCTCTGGGGCACTAGCTTTAACAGAGTGTAAAGCTTTAGGGCTTCCACTCCTTCAGTCACTAGCAGAGACATTGAATGCTTTTGCAGACGCAGCAGCCACCTGAAAGCCAGCATGCCTGAGCTCAGGACTTACTGATTTTCTGGTAGGTGGTGCAGAGTGCCCATTAAGATCATGGGCAGCTGAATGTGCACAGCACTTGTAGAATGCCTTGAAAGATCAACCTTGTATGATTCAGCAAGACCGGGTGGGCCAAGTTCATCCCTGGTGTAACTTCATTTATATATTCAAAGAACTGCTTTGGTGGACAGCAGTAACACACTCTCAGTGTCTGATGGCATATGCCACAAGCAGGGTATCTCCTATTCCTCAGGCCCGTTAGTGCTCCAAAAGACCTCCATTTATGCCTGTGCTCGTAAGACCGAAGGGAGCCCCTCGCATGGCAGAAACAGTGATTTTCTGTCTTATAAAAAATAGTCTCTGAATGTTTTAATGCTGTGGCTCACACAAATGAGTTAGCAGAAGAAAACTCAGACTGTACATTAATTCACGCAGGTCTCCACTTGTCAGTGATCTGATCATGTTACGCCATGTTTGCCAGATTCTCTCATCTTTCCTATGATGCAAGACATTTCTTGGCATCCTCCAAATAAACAATATATTTTGTCCAGAACAATCCCAAAGCTGCCCCAATTGGTGTTCACTCAGAAAATATACACAGTAAAATAGCTGGCCCAGGTAAATGTGAGCAACACAGGCACAAAACACTTATCACTGAATCTCTCTGTATCTGACTAACAGGGGATTTGTTATAGTGTGACTACATTCAGCTACCAGAGAAGTGGAAGCATTTGATATAAACTGGTTGAGGGGAATTATTACTTTAATTTTAAAAAGTAGTAACTCATCTTAAAGCAAGACATCCATTTGTTTAAAGTTATTTAAAGATAGCATTTTCTTTGTGGGAAGATGCTGTGACAGGATGTATGTACTGCATCCTCAGCAAAAGCAGGAAAGGATTCTCTCTGGAGGGAACTAAAGTATAATACCTGCTCCACCCCCACAGGAAGTTGCTGTTCCTGGAAGGAAGACTGGCAGCTAGTCTTTTCAGGGAAGCAGGTCTGTGGAAGGAGTGGGGCAGTATACTTGATTCCAAGAACAAACAAACCAATCTGCATACTGGATCAACAAGAGGGTGGCTGTTTATGACAAAGATGTGTAGAGAGTAAAAGACTTTGCGCTATTTTTATCCCTCATGAACACATTATTGTTAATGGAATTATTCCAGAGATTAATTTGGCCCTCTGTTTACTTTTGGATGTGCACCTACAGTTATGTCAATCCTTGTTATGGGAACTTTCAAGGCCTACCAACTCCAGTGACTGCCGAGGCTTTTTCAAAAAATGGTTCCTTCTTAAAACAAATAGCTAAGGATATGTCTATAGTACAGGACAAAGTCGAGTTAAGATACACAATTTCAGCTACGTTAACTGTGTAGCTGAAGTTGAAATAGCTTAATTTGGCTTTTGGTGCTGTCTATACTGCAGGAAATCAAAGAAAGCACTCTTCCTTCGACCTCCCTTATTCTTTTGAAATGAGGGTTACAGGAATTGGAGTAAGAAGTCCTCCAGCTCGCCACTATTTTGAAATAGTTATTTCGGAATAACATTAATAATTCCAAAATAATACTGCTGTGTAGACATGCCCTAACTGCTTAAGTATTGTGCATGAAATTACTTATAACAAAGTGCTAATGCCTTTAGGTGAACTACTTTGTATTTTGCTTTGTTTTTCCAAGAATGGACAAATCAACCAACTTAGACTCCAACTGGTAAGCAGCCTCTAAAACTAAATAGCATTTTGGCCACTTAGGTGCTGATTGCTGCTTTTTTTTCCAGTCTCACTTCTGTAGCACGGGAGGACAGCTGTGCCAAAATAAGACATGGGTCTATTTTTAAAATGTGTCATTTTAAAATCTTTATCTTTTCTACTCACCTATACTTCCAGGTAAAAGGAAGCGGCCACCTACACCTTTGCCAAGCAAATACACATTTCATTCTAATGAAACCCAATAATAAAAGAAAAAAATAAGAACGTGGAATTTGAACACAGACGTGAAAAATTAGGGCTGAGATTTTTAAGGCATCTAGGGATTTGGATGCCTGGTCCCTAGTTGTTTCAATGGGAATTGGGTGGCCAAATCCTTTAGGTGGCTTTGCAAATCTCAGTTTATAAGTTCAAGAAGCCCAGACTAAATAAGAAACAAACATAAAGTATGTGCTGTGTAAGGGTCTAACCCTTAAGTAAATTAAAGTTTTGCACTAAACTTCATTGGAAGTCTTGATCCTAAAGTCTTTGAATGAAAGTGACTAGCTATTATATTGCTTAAATTCCCTAAGCCATTCGAAATAGAGGCCCAGAGTTTTCACACCATTTACTCACATGAATAATCTCAATTAAGTCAGGTTTGGGTTGGCAGGATCAGGTCCTTATTTTGTGCAGAAGATGCTTCACAAAATGAAGTTGTATCTTATGTATAGAAAGTACTGAAGAAACACAAATATGCAAAAGAGTAAGGGTTGAATTATACTTTGTGCTGTGTGGATGAGTGAGGTGAAGGGGAGATCACAGGAAGCTCATTTCTGCTACTACACAACCATCTTGGTGCAGCAAAGATGAAATGATACTAAAACACAAGAAAGGAGTAGGAAGAATCTATCTATGGCTTTTGTTGGCATAATCCAGTCTAGTGCCAAAAGAATACAGCCTGATGGCTACGGAACAGCAGGAATGGACTAAGTAAAGAACTAGAGATCCAGCCAGAAGGGGAGTCTACAGATCCACAAAGTTTGGATCATTAGGAGAGGGCCATTACCAGAGAGAACTGGGGTCTGCTGCTAGGACTGGAAAGCAAGAAAGACTAGAGGAAGGATAAAGGACTAAAAGTAGTAGGGCATAATCAAGTTTTGTCAGCTGGCTGGTAGCATGATACCATTTTCAGCATATGGTAGGCTGCGGGTATACACCGCACCTTTTTAATACATCAGCAAAATGTGTCCAATCATCCATATTGAGCCAGTGTGCCCTGCATCAACAAGATGGCTCTTGCATACATACAGAGGTTCTGCTTTTTTCCTCTTCCCACCTCATCACTCCTCACATCCAACCCCACACACACACACGGATGACATCGTTGGGGTTTTTTTGTCCTACTGTATGCCAAGTTGACTAAATCTTTGACACATTCAAGCTCTGAGTGACAATCACCCCAGGGCTCCTTCCATCTGTTGCCAATGCTGTATGTTGCATTATGGTACTGATACAGTGCATACCTGACAGAGTCATTTTGGGGAGAAACACTCCATTATTTCTATTTTGGTCTGAAGAGGTCTTCAGTCCTATTAGCCTTATAGCAACATTAAAAACAATGAAAGTAAATAATTACTGAGCTTGGTAGAATTAACTTATATATATATAATGTATTTTAAGGTTTTTAAAAAATTTTTATCCATTTAAATTTTCAGAGTTGCAGGAAATTGAGGGAAGGTGTCAGATAATAAATTTCTAATTACTGTAAACATTCAAATCCAAAAAGATGAAGCTTTATGAATGGCACAAATCATCTTCACTTTCAGTTGGCTAATGCCTGAGCCAGCTGTTTTAGCAGAGATGTAAATATATGCTTTGTGTATTCTTCATTATATACAATATGGTTTATACACATTAGAGTGGGACTCTAGTAAGTTCTGAAACAGCAATTTTTTTACTTTGCTTTCTGTACATTTTGATTATTATTGATGGAAATATGTTTCATCAGTTTGTGTGCCTATGGTAAAATCAATATTTACAGACAAAAGTTGAACCCTTCCAACCCTAATGATTATTATTGCAGCTGATACCAGCTTCTGCACAGTGACTTGATTACAGTGTATGTGAACATTTCAATTGCAGTGCCAAAGATGTTTCTGAGATACATTAAAGTCCAAGTTTGCTCATCTTTTCACCAACAACATGTAGAGATTTTGTCCATCCCAAATCTTACAACCTATTCTAATTACTTCAAAATAGAGATAGTGTAACCACTTGAAAGAGTTCAATTCTTGTCCCTTACAAATATATAAAAGACTCAGGCTCAATCCCCAGGGCTTAGCACCTTGGGTAGCATTCACAAGTGGGTCTCAAACACTACCAGATCAAAATTACAGCATTTTATATCCCCTTTTTATAGGCACAGATAGCTACACAAAGTGCCAACAAGAAGAGAATTAAGCTTCTTGAGAGCACAGTCATAACATTTGGGAGATAGCATATACCTAATTTGAATCTGCCTCTAACATAGCTTGAACAGCGTGGTACGTATATGGCTCAGCTGACAAGCACAGAGGAAGTGCAGCCTTTAGGACGTCAGTGTTTACTTTGTATAAATTACCATCAGAAAATGCTTAAGTTCAGGGGAAAGAAAGATGAGTGAAAAGGAAATAGATGTACATTTGTATATTTTCCACACAGAAATAACCAAAAAGTTTCATAGCTTGTAACAAACTGGAGGGAGGAGCATGATGTGACTTCAGAAGCTACAGTGACCCCTTCCCCAGATAATATGTTAAAGACACTTGATATTGTGATACAGAGGGCACAAAAATATGCTGTTTTCTGATTAGTACTTCAATGTTTCCCTGACACTAACTGATTTAACCGTGATGAGTTATTTTTACAGACAGACATTATATCAATTAAAATCTCAGCATCATGGACAAATAATAAAGTAGCCCCCTGTTTTTTATATATTTACTAGAAGACTTTTTAATTATTCAGAGCAGACTTTTAATTAGAAATTATACACACTGATATGGTCTATCAAATATTACTAATATTATTAGTATTGCAACTAGTAATTATTAATAATGTTAATGAGTTTAGTCTATCCTTGCACTGAATTCTGAATTGTTTGGTATTTACCAAACACCGAAGGTTTACTACCGTTAGAGGTTTGAGGTTTTTTTCCAGTTGACAATTTCAAACCCCATAGTTATCAATTTTCTCTCTACACCACTGCAATTCCCACTGGCTTAAAAATAATTGCCATGATTCCCTTGATTCCCATAAAGACTTGGGACTCTAGTATTTACACAATGCCTGAAGAGTACATGGTGCAACACTGAACAAATGCAAGACAGGTGCTTCAAGAAGCTGACAAACGTTGCAGACACTTATATATGCATTTATCTTTAAACCTGACTAAACACCCATTGGGATCAAGTGACTTCAGGGACTACTCACATGCTTAAGCCTTACAATTAAACTTTCAATTCTCTTCCCCATTTGACCAGCTGCTGCACACACTGGCTTGTCACATGGACTTACATAATTTCTGTGACTTGGACCTCCCTTATAAAGAGTCCCTTTTATCTCCTAGAAGAATAATAGACTTAACATTCAACATATTAGTAAGAAATTGGTGTGTGCTTTCTCCATGTGCAGTACATGGAGGGAAGTAGGAGTTTAAATAAACTATTTTAGTTAACATATTCATTTTCAGAATTGAACATAGCAAGATTTATGCTATTTTATATATTGTTAGATTTCTGAACCCTGAATTCCATTGTGGTTGCTAGTATGGAAACTCTTTCCTGTGTGGTAACAGATGTGATATCTCTTCACAGTACAAATGTCAATTGTGCACATGGAAAATTTTTCCACCTGGCTGTTAGTTCAACCTTGCCTGGAGAGTGGTAACAAAACAGAAAACTGGTCAACTATAACTTATCAGTAGGATGACCATTTGTCAAAATACAATATTTTCCTCTAAACATTTGCTTGGTTATGTACAATTTAAAATGTACAGCATTCAACTCTCAACAAAGTTATTAGATTTTTAAGTATAGCAATGCAACATTTGCAGAAAGCTCTCTCCAGTTTACTGTACTTGTAATTCTGTTTTATCTGTTCTAAAATTCTATCACTGGTGATACAGTCATACAAACAAATGCTTTTAATTCATCCCAATATTTAGAAAACAAAGAATATATACAGTAAAGTCCAGTTTTACTTAAATCACTTTAACCATAATTGTTTTAGGGCTGTCAATCATCACAGTTAATACATGCAATTAGCACAACACAAATTAACTAGATTTTTTTAAAATGGTTGCTTTTAATCACTCTGTTAAACAATAATAGAATACCAAATCAAATTTATTATAAAATGATTGCAATTACAACACAGAATACAAGGTTTAGGGTGCTCACTTTGTTATTATTTTTATTACAGATATTTACACTGTAAAAAAGACAGATCGTCTTTTTCAATTCATCTCATACAAGCCCACTCAGACCCTACTTTTTTTACAGTCTATTACTAAGACAAACAAATTTTTTACATTTATAGTAGATAATGGTGCCCACTTATAACTTACATCACCTGAAAGTGAGAATAAGCATTCACATGGTACTGTTGTAGCTGATGATGCATTCCAGATATGCTAAACATTCATATGATATGTCAATTTGTAGGCTCTAAAGTTTTACATTATTTTGTTTTTGCAGTTATGTAAAAAAATTAATAATTCAATATTAATAATACCACATATTGTACTTTCACAATAAAGAGACTGCACTACAGTACTTGCATGAGGTGAATTAAAAATACTACTTGTTTTATTTTTACAGTACAAATGTTTGTAATACAAATAATATAAAATGAGCACTGTACAATTTGTATTCTGTATTATAAATGAAATCAATATTTTTGAAACTACAATCATCCAATTTAATACATTTAAATTAGTATTATCTGATTATTTAAGCGTTAAATTTAAACTGCAATTAATTATGACTAATTTTAATCTAATGATTAATTTTGATTTTTTTTAAAATCTTTTGACAGTCCTAATTGTTTTTTAACATTTAGCTACCAAACAAAATACAATGCCTGAAAAGCAATTAGAAAAGACATGGGCAATTAATATATACTGATGATTTCTTATTGAAAAACAGTTTTACACATGAGATCAACATTCATTTAAGCTGTTTGGGGTAGAGACTATCTTCTGTCTATATGTGGGACAGTACATATAGATCTTATAAAATACTCTGATCAAGTATGAATCAACACATGCTTGTGAAGTATAAAGACTTGTTTTAACTGACACTGATCTGTGCTAACTATGATACATTTTACAGCTCTAGGAACATTTTCACTTCAAATATATTTTTTTCATTGCTTAGTTTTTTCTAATGTTTTTTAAAACCCTGTTATATCTAAAGCTATTTGTGTATCCAATTCTGTTTGGATAAACGGCACAACGTACACAACACACCTCAAGGCATAATATTGTGTTAAAACACTTTTTACAAAATATTTATGCACTTGTTTACCTCTAATAATGTGGTGGGGTCCTCATGGAACAACTACAGGATAGCAAAGCCAGTGCTGTTAGCTATTTGGCAGGAAAATGAAATGATTATATATCTGGGATCTTGTAATCAAGCACTTTGTGCACAAACACAGGTACAAGCCTTACTTTTAATTCTTGAATTGAACACAGATGTGAAACAGACTCATATACAAGAGTACTGAAGGAGATTTTTGAAATATATTAACAATAGCAAATGGCTATTAGCATTCATTTAGTTTTATCATTTTAAGTTCTACTTCACCTTTGTACAAATATATTAACTTTCATCTAAGAATATCAAAATGCTATATGGTGAAAAGGACCTGGGGATTACATTGGATGAGAAGCTGGATATGTGTCGACAATGTGCCTTTTTTGCCAAGAAGACTAATGGCTTATTGGGGTGCATTAGTAGGAGCATTGCCAACAGATCTAGGGAAGTGATTATTCCCCTTTATTCAGCACTGGTGAGGCCACATCTGGAATATTGTGTCCAGTTCTGGGGGGCCTCTACTACATAAAGGATGTGGACTCATTGGAGAAAGTCCAGTGGAGGGCAACAAAAATGAATAGGGGGCTGGAGAGGCTGAGGGATTTGGGCTTATTTAGTCTACAGAAGAGAAGAGTGAAGGGGGGATTTGATAGCAGTCTTTAATTACCTCAAGGGAGGTTCCAAAGAGGATGGAAAGAGGCTGTTCTCAGTGGTGACAGATGACAGAACAAGGAGCAATGGTCTCAAGTTGCAGTGGGGGAGGTCTAGGTTGGATATTGGGAAAAACTATTTTGGTAGGAGGATGGGGAAGTACTGGAATAGGTTACCTACGGAGGTAGTGGAATCTCCATCCCTAGCAGTTTTTAAGCCCCAGCTTGACAAAGTCCTGGTGGGGATGAGTTAGTTGGGAATGGTCTTGCTTTTAGCAGGAGATTGGACTTGATGACTTCCTGATGTCCCTTCCAACCCTATGACTCTATGAAAGATAAATATTGTTATCCTCATTTTATAAATGGGGAAACTGAAGTACAGAGAGATACCAATAATACATACATAATCACATAAGGCGTGAAGGGGCAGAATTGGAAATAGAACCTAGGTATCTTGACTTCTAAAGCTTTATTTAAATAAGGACACCCAGGAAAATTGATTTGGATTAACAAAAAATGTGAATTTAAAGTGGACTAGTTGAACTGCATTAAATCCATGTGTGAACACTTTCCTTCAGAACTTAATTAGCCTTAATTTCGTTTAGTTTCCTTTACTTGCAAAATGAATGAAGCTAAACTGAATTAAGGGCACTTTAACTCTGAATAACAGTGTTCACCCAGGGATCTAACTGTTTAACTAATTTGCTTTAATAGTTAATTTGGATTATCTTTCCAGAGATTTGTCTACACTTGAAAATTAGTTTGACCCAGCTACACTGCTCAGGGAAATGAAAACCCCACACCCTTGAGCAACATACTTAAGTGAACCTAAATCACTGAATAAACAGCAGTAGGTTGACAGAAGAATTCTTCCATCTATCAAGCTACCACCTCTCAGGGAAATAGAATACTGACAGGACAGAAGCTGTCCCTTTGGCATAGCAATATCGACACTGAAGCGCTACAGCAGTGTAACCGCAGAGATGCAGCTGTGCTATGGTAGCATTTCAAGTGTAGACAAGCCTTGATTTTCCCTGTATAGACAAGCCTTCCATCTTCTTCTGTTGCCACTGGATACACCGGCTGCCAAACTCAGTTTGCACAAGATTCTGTGCTCACATTCTACAGATGCAGTGAGCACATTCCTGAAAACTGAAGTTAAATCAAAAGGAAATTGGGACATGGCAGGAAATCATATCCCAGACAACTCATCGGCTGCTTCATCGTGGCAAAGGCCCAGAAATATTTCAGAGCTGGCACTTAGCCATTCAGAGAAGCAAACTGCAGAGGCTAGAGATGCATTCACAAACTTAATTTAGTTCCTTGATCTTTATCTAGTGGGGTTTTCCACTGCAGGAAAATATTATTCCAAAGATCAGCCTTGATAGCTGCCAGCCATACTCTGTGCTCAGCTTCTGCTTTCCCTATCAAGTAGGTGAAGAGACATGAAAGGAGCAAAACAATATTGATAAAAGTCAGTTATGTGCCCTAGTCTGTGTTTGTATTCATCACTACATTCCATTGCTCATGGGAGAGGGTGAATGGAGCTTTGTTTATTTTCCCCTATATTTTGGTCTTACATGGATTACGCATGGATGTGTCACTCAATGTTTAGTGTAATGAACATACAAGGAATATACCCAATAAGGACATTCTTGCGTGGTGCAAGGATCATGTGTGGAATATGCACATGATCTTTGTACTTAAATTTAGCCCATTGTGGGAGGCGGCTGGGAAGGATGTAACCTCAGGCAAAAGTTCTTTTTTTCAAGTTTTCAGACCTCTCCACACCACAGCAAGGCTGTGTCTACACTGCACCCCTTTTCCGGAAAAGGGATGCAGATGAGACAAGTCAGAATTGCAAATGAAGCGGGGATTTAAATTTTCCCCGCTTCATTTGTATAAACATGGCTGCCGCTTTTTTCCAGCTCGGGGCTTTGACTGGAAAAAGCGCCAGTCTAGACGCGGCTCTTGCGGAAAATAAAGCCTTTTCCGAAAGATCCCTTATTCCTGATTTTAAGAGGAATAAGGGATCTTTCGAAAAGGCTTTATTTTCCGCAAGAGCCGTCTAGACTGGCGCTTTCCATCAAAGCCCCGAGCCGAAAAAGCGGCATATATACAAATGAAGCGGGAAAATTTAAATCCCCTTCATTTGCAATTCTGACTTGTCTCATCTGCATCCCTTTTCCGGAAAAGGGGTGCAGTGTAGACACAGCCCCAAGTGTTTTTATATTACTTTGACACATCATTCCTTTGCTGTGAGACGATGTGTATGTATTAATATCCAGAATAAGCACATCCAACAGAGAGCTAGAGAGAATGGAATTGTGGGGAAGGCTGGACTGAAGAGTTGACTGCATAGTGTCAATTCCTAGCTCTGTCACAGATTTCCCATATGACTCTGGGTAAAGCCTGTCTGTGCCTCGGGTCGTCATCTATAAAATGAGGATGAATGTATTTTCTTTTCCTACACTTTGTCTGTCTTGTTAATTTAGATTATAAGCTCCAAAGGCTTAGCATTTAGTACAGTGGCCCCCTGATTTCAGTAGGGACCTTTGGGCAATATTGTGGTAAAACTGTAAGCAATAACCCCATTCCGTAGTTTGACTTCACAGAGACTTGGTGAGATAGTTCGCATGAGTGGAATATTGGTATAGAAGGGTACAGCTCATCCAGGAATGTCATGAAGGGAGAGCTTAGAGGTTTTTTTAAAGAGACATATATAAGGGTTTAAAAACAAATTATCCCACTCCACATGGAAGATAAGAAACATGCTAAGAAACCACCTAGCTTAACCAGGTGATCTTCATTTAACTGAATTCAAGAAAAAAATCATACAAAAAGTGGAAACTAGGTCAAATGACAATATAAAAAACCCCACAAACATGTGGGGATAAAACTAGAAAGTCCAAGGTGCAAAATGAGATCAAATAACGAGAGACATAAAGGGTATAAAGAAAATATTTCACAAGTAAATGAGAAGCAAGAGGAAGACCAATGACAGAGTATGCTTTTCAGTGAAGAAGGACAGAAAATAACTGAAAACACAACAATGGTCAAATTGTTAAATGCCTTTTTTGTTTCAGTTATCACCAAAAGAGATCAGGTGACTGACATACTGAACAGCAATATATGGGTAGGATATGAGACAGTAATATGGAAAAAACAAGTTAAGAAGAGAACAGCAAAATGTGTAAAGATCTAGAAACATGACCTACAAGGAAAGATTGAAAAAAATAAATGGGTTTGTTTAGTCTGGAGAAGAGAAGGCTGATGAGGGACATGTTAATAGTCTTCAAGTATGTACAAGTTCATTATAAGAAAAGCAATTTATCACCCTCCTCTTTATCAGCTGAGGACAGGACAGGAAGTAGTAGGCTTAAATTGCAGCAAGGGAGAGAACTTCCTAACTATAAGGATAGTTAAGCACTGGAATAAATTACCTAATGTGATTGTGAAATCTCCATCACTGGAGGTTTTTAAGAACAGGTTAGTCGACACGTGCCGGGGAAGAGCAGGATAATATTAAGTTCCACCTCAGTGCAGGGGACTAGATGAAATACTTATCAAGGTCCAAGGCCCAGATTTACAGCTTACATGCCTCTAGGTACAGCATCTTCAGCACCCCTCTTCACCTACAGTTGACCTTGATTTTTTCTATAAAAAAATGAAACTTTTAACCCACTTTTAACTTTTAGGTGCTCCTAGAACTCCGGCACCACTAGCTACATGCCTGCTGTGCCTAACTAGAAATCCAGCCCTGTTGAGGACTCTTCCAGTCCAACTATGATTCTACATACTGCCCCACTAGATAGAAGGCAAACAACAATAGCATCATATTCATGTTTCATATGCAGGAATATCCCTGGTAAAAGGGCTTGCACACGTAATGACTCGTTTGTGCTGATTTGAGTGGGATCCTTGAAGTTCTGGGGCCTGTTCTTGTTCCTATATAAGTGAGTGGAACAAAAGCTTTTTTACTTCAATAATTCAGCATCAGTTCTTTAATTACCATGTCATTTTGAACTGTTAAATTCCCCTTAAATTCTCAGTCCTGCTCCTTCTCTCAAATTCATTTGTCTCTTGGGAATCCTAAATTTGACCCCCAAATCAGATTTCCCATGTATGAACCATCCAAACATTATTATCCATGCTATTTACAAAATGACACCAGCCTAAGTGCTGAGTTGGACAATGAACAACAATAAACCAAATATATACAATAAATAATTCAAACAAACCTTCTTGGAATTGCAAAGAATAGCTGCACAGCAAGAGCATAAATGTACTAGATTAACTTGCACGCTTTCTCCATCCAGATACATGAGTCATGCTGATTTGGAAAGCATTTTATAAATGCTAATAATTGCACACCACCTTTTAATTAGACATGGGCTAATTTTAAAAGGATAGAGATATTTATAGAACCTGCCTCCCCGGTGTGTAGCAGCGATCCCCATTGTCATATTGTTTGGGAAACAGGAAGAGCATCTGTGTTATTTAATAGGTATAATATCATCAGCAATGCGGTTTTTTCAGGTTTGTTGGCATACCCCCATTCAGCTCCACAAGTAACATATCAGTCAATGCCTGAATCCCTAAATGAATTTAGCACTCAGATCTTTAAATGAAAATGATTCATAATGAATATGCTGTATTATCTATTTCGGGGGGGGGGGGAAGGAGACCACCAGCAAATGGGTAGGCAAAATGGTTCAGATTAAGTGAGAATTGGCCTAAAACATCAAAGCAAAATTCAAAATGAACCAAATTTAAAATCTTTTTGAGGTTATAGTTAAACAAATGACAAGTTTAGGTTTGGACATTCACCCTTTTCCATCTGAATTTCCCCCTTTTGTGGCAATAACTGACTCTAAAGAATAGAGTGCTCATGAGGAACCTCTCACAAGGTACATCTACACAGCAGCGTTATTTCGGAATAACTAACGTGTCTACACTACAAACCTTTATTTCCAAAAAATGTCAAGCTGAAGGACTTCTTACTCTGACTCATGGTAACCCTCATTTCACTAGGAGTAAGGGAAGTCAAAGGAAGAGTGTTCTTCCTTTGACTTGCTGCTGTTTAGACAGCACCAAAAGCAATTGAGGTAGCTGAAGTTGCGTAGCTTAATTCGACTTTAGCCCTGCTGTGTAGACGTACCCACAAGAGCGCCCTATGAATCTTCTGTGGGAGGACTGAGAGAAGCAAGAAGTTCTCGCCTTTACTACATGTTGATTCCAAATACCTCAGACTGATCGACTTTTCTAAGAGTGTTCTGGGCAGTGGGGAAAGGAAAGAAATGTGTTTCCCTCTCAGCTCAGCCATTTGCCGGCCCACCGCCTCTCTCTGCTTCCTGGGCTCTAGATCCTGCAGAAAGCCCTCTACAATGTTGGAGATAGACAGCACTGCCAAATTGACTGAACACCCCTTGTTCAATCTACACATAGGAGAGCCACACAAAGGGGAAACTCTGTGTGCTGTGACAGGGGGCTATTCAGGCAGGTCCCCTTCTCATTCCACATGTTGCTGTGGCACCTTGGTTCTGTTGTGACAGGAAACAGAAATGCTTCCAGAAGAGCACTTTGTGTGGTATTTCTGATCTGGTCACACCCAGGAAATACTGGAAAATAGAGTAATGTGTGTGGTGTATTATTTATTTCTCAAGATTATTTATATTTGTGTCATTGGTATTGACTAAAAATGAAGATTCTCAGACAGGGGAGCCAACAGACTCACTGGGCCCTTGGGCCATGTGGGGGGACAGTTCTGTGCTCCCAGAAGGGGCACGGCTGAGGCAGCTACTCAAAGTGCCATCTGAAGCGTCCAGCTGGGGGCTGTGACAGCTGGGAGCCTTGGGCTCTTTTGAATCACTGGGCCCCAGGGCACTCACCCTCTTTTCTCCCCCCATCAGTGGGCCTGTTCTCAGACCTCCGAACTTCCACAACCAGCTAGTTTTTATACTGCTGCACAGTTTATTTGAGTAAAAGAGCATATTTGATATTAGCCAAAAGCTGCAAAAAGACACATTTTGTTCTCCTATAGACTGTCAGGACAGGACAAGGCTGAGCAAAGATTTTAGCGAGCGACTACACACTTAATAGGACAGTTACTCTTAGGCTATGTCTACACTGGTGGGTTGTTGCGCCAGAAGTATGCAAATGAGGCTAAGCGTGGAATATCACCGAGCCTCATTTGCATACCTAATGAGCTGCCATTTTTGCGGAAGAGGCTCTTGCGCTAGAAGGAGCTGTCTACACTGCCCCTTCTTGCGCAAGAAAAACCCTCTTGGGCAATGCCGTTATTCCTGAAAATAATCAGCATAGCGGTATTGCACAAGAGGGTTTTTCTTGCGCAAGAAGGGGCAGTGTAGACAGCTTCTTCTAGCGCAAGAGCCTCGTCCGCAAAAATGGCGGCTCATTAGGTATGCAAATGAGGCTTGGCGATATTCCACGCTTAGCCTCATTTACATGCTTCTGGCGCAACAACCCGCCAGTGTAGACATAGCCTTAGATGTTTGGAAACCACTGTGATGAGCACAATACAAAAATAATAGAGTAGAAAAAGCTATGGCTTTAGGACACAAACTCACTTTAGAGACTAGCATGGGAGAGCACTGCCTGTCTGGGCACTCCATAAAGCAATGTGTCTGCATTAGGCACCATACCACTTTGAACTCTGGGTGAGAAGTGTGATTGCTGCACACTTAAGTAGATTGACTGAGGTTTTTTCCTCTTCTATACATGGGCAGTTCCACTGGCCAGTGGATGTGATCCTTCCCCAATCTTCTCTGCCACCTTTGGAAAGACTAGCACTAGAAGCACACCAAGCAGTCCTAGATCTCTGTGTAAAATGGGTACTCACTCCCATTCCCATAATTGCACACCCACAATCTAATTCTTACCTGCTTGTCTTCTATTTTAGTGAACAGAATCTGAGTTTTAACCAGCAGAATATGGGTGACCTCGCTCAGATAAGCCTGCTGAAATCAAGAACTGTATGCTCAAATGGCCTCAGAAAATCTGCCTTTTTGATGTCATAGTGACGCTAAGAAAGAATTACCACCAGCTTTGTGCTCAGAAGCCATGACATGGAGAGCTACTCTCTACTGAAGTAATTATAATTGTTCCGCGCTTTAACATACCTGATCAGGCAATAGCAGGGAACCTTCTTCTCAGTTTGATAATGCAAGAGATAATCATCTGGTTAGTTAGAATGATGAAAATGTGCACACGACACTTCAGAGTCTCCAACACCAAACTATATTAGATAATATTAGTGTGTGCGCTGCGCCGAATCACTACACTTTTCTTGGCCACATTCAGCTCTGGAGTAAGACGCCATAAGCCTGACGTCTCCACCCTGCCCCCATCCTTCCCTTTACATCTGGGCTGAATTTGGCCATAACACACCAATGGATGTCATCAACAGCAAAAATATCCAAACTTCAGTGCCTAAGTTAAGTTCCGAAATCAGTATTTAGCTACCCAAATAAAAATGGGCAGACTTTCAGAAATGCTGCGTTCCCAAAGTTCATATTGGAGTGAATGGGAGCTTCAGAGTCTCTGTGTCTTTGAAAAACAGGCCACTTTATGTGCCTATATGTAGATCTAAGCATATTTAAGCACCCAGGTTTGAACATTTTGCCAAGAATGGCCCCTCCTGCAAAGCCAAAATGTGTTAAACTAAATTAGAGATATTCTCCTAAAATGGATACTGGATTTATAAAATTTAAGTGCAGTTCTGTTAATTCCATCATTCCCCAGAAAAAATGGAATTAACAGAACCATTGTCACAACCAGCCAGTTTCACAGAGCTACTGTTCTCTTCTCAGTGCCCAACCACCTCATGAAACAGCTGATGTTGCATGATGCAATAGAATTTAGGGGCTGAAGATTCCACAAGAACTAATCTTCTCATAGTATTTCCTGTGTTACAGCTAGAATTCTCTTCCTCTTTCTGTCTGAGGTTAAGACAGTTTATCACGAAAATGACCTCAGCAACAGAAAGAGAGAAAGCCACCCACTAGTTTGTTAGACTCCGTAGGCTATTCAGATCTATGTGATTATTGCCATTGCAGGTTATAGTCAAATTTGTGCAGGACTCCAATTACCCACCCTATCAGAAAACATTTCCCAATCACCTGATTGCTAGACCAAACTTTTGGTTCCTTGTCCAAACCAAATTATCATCAGCTATGGCCATTACTAACCATGAAATATTGCATGCTGGTCTCATAAGCCAATAAATCCAACAACAAATACTGCTGGCCTTTATTGGTAAATGCAAAGTAACTATCTGAATTAATAGTCAATTTTAAATGTGAGATGTAAGGCTTCTTTTTATTGTTATATATTGTATCACATCACTCTAGACCATCATAGGAAGTGACAACACATTAAAACCAGATCAGTTTATTTTAGAAGTTGTTGCTTTGGTGTGATGTTCACTCCAAACTGGGAATGCAATTTTCTATACTGAATAGTTGAATTGAATTAAGCCTTACAGAATTCTTGAGTCCTATTATAGGCTGCAGGAAATGTTTTGTTATATAAGTGATAACATTGAGTTATGAGTGACAGAGCAATTTTCTACAATATTTATTGAAAAACTGTATTGTATTAAGTTTATGTATTAATGCGGGCTAGGGTTATCTATACCATCTTTGGGGGAGTTGTGAATGTTGTAACAACTGGGACTTCAAAAAACTATTGAAAATGTACTAGACAAGTATGGACATTTGGGACAATAAGTGTTAATTGGATTTTCTGGCAATTCCACAGGGAGAGAGGCTAATGCAAATTACCCAACTCTGGTTATGCAAAAAACAAGCCTGTTGAAGCTATACTCTGAGAGAGGGTCTTTGTCCGCTGATTACCTGTTCCTGAAGGCCAAGATCAAAGACTCAAGCAGTATAAAGAAACACATGCTCTATCCAGCCTAAATTCTGAATATGAGACAGCTATGAACCTGTAATCATGGGGAAAAGCCAGTTGTGGCTTTTGAAGGACTGATAGCTACAAGAGCCTGAGGTTGGAGCTGGGGTGACCTCTGGTAAGCTTTTTAGCATGCATGTAAATTCTTTTATTGTTTTCAATATGATGCAATGTTTTTACCTGAAGAATAAATGTGCATACTTATAACAAGTTGTGTGGTAAGTTGTTATTGTGGGAAATAAACTAAGCACAGCCTCTAGTAAGAAAAGGCCAGTATTTGTGCTTGGCTTTAAGTAATATGGCATGCTGGGAACATCAGTGTAAGCGGGGAACTTATACAGGCTGGAAAAATTTTGGTAAGGAGAGAGACTCAGATCCCTGCATAAAAGAGGTGATGGATGTGAGCCAGAAACCTTTAAGTGCATCTCCTTAGTGAAATACAAGGGGGGAATGTAGCTACAGTTGCCCTGAACTGTGACAACATATGCAATAATAACCCTGAATTCTCTGCTATCACTGTCATTATTCTAGAGAACTTTACAACAAATGGCTGTTTTCTCCCATCATTCTGGACTTCATCCTACTCCCTCCCATTAAAGTTGATTGGAATCTTTCCTTTAACTTTAATGAGAGCTGTTTTGAGTTCTTACTTTGAATCTGTTGTGTGATTTTCACCATTTCCTTTTTTAGTGAAACAAATATGTCCATCTATTTTTGATAACAAAGTGTCAGATGATACTGAGTCATCTGTTGCTCAAGATACTAAAGAAACGTATCATACAGCAATGTTTCTGGTGTAATGCTCAGAATACTATCTTGTCCTCTAAGAAGCTCATTTTCTTAAAAAAATATGTGTTCAGAAACATTACTGACAGTGCCACTCATGACAGCTTCAAAATTGCCTTTTAACCACTGATTGTTATTTATTATTTCTTTGGCAGTAACTCCTAAGAATGCCAATCAAGGAGTGGGGCCCCACGATGCCAAGCACTGTACAGACAAGTCATAAAGAGATGATGATGCTCCAGGGAGCACACACTCTGCATGCCAGACAGGACTTACCAGATGGGTTAAATAAACAAACTCGGTGAGACTAGGATAGGGTGGATGATGCAAAGATAAAATGAACATAAAGTTTACCAGAAAAGCAGAAGTAACAGTTTACCAGTTACTTAACCAATGCTAGTCAGAAGCATATTAGTAGGCATAACAGCAGAGGAAGATTTTAAAGAAGGATTTAGAGGACGGTGGCTTTATGAACTATGACATGGACTTTTTCTCCATGCAAATAGGTGGCAGGGGAGAATGTGCCTGAGGGAGAAGCAAGTAGGGGGGGTGAGTAAGGCTGCCGTGAGTGGCAGAACAAGGACTGGAATCGATGACTCCACAAACTAGTCGATCTGCATTATTCCCTGGAGCCTACTAAAAGAACAGTTTAAAACAGAGATTTTAAAAAGTAAAATCTTCCAATCATTTCTTTCAGAAAATGTCTGTTACTTAAAAACTACACCAGGTTTTGTCAATTTAGTAAACATAGATATACTGTGCTGCTCTCTACTTACCCAAACTGAGAACTTCTTGGCTATTGGCCTGCGTTAGGTGAGTGCACTTCCGAAATGGTCTGGGCCGCAAGAGGAATTGGGCCTCCAGAGTTATAGCCTTGCCCCAGATTTTGCAGTGGACTTGAGCATACAGGCTGCACTTATCCACTAGGCTAGTACAGCTTGCACTGCTCTGCAACTGCACAGCTCCACAGGTTTGTGTGAAAGAACATGGCCCTCTCCCCTCCGTACCTGCCTTAGGTAAACTGAGCACCTAATGGCACTGGAGGGACAGAGCAATCTCTGCTGTCATAGAAATGTAATGACTGAAACTATCTCTGTGCTTTTTATTGGCAGCACAAAAGATGCGTCAGAGGGGTCTTTGCATTCCACCTTTGCTTTCACTCACACACACGACTAAACTTTCCTGCCAGGGCCTCATCACTCTCACACACACACACACACACACATACACCCCCTAAGCTTTCCTGCCAGGGCCTCATCTGTTCCCTCTTTCTGAATGGCCACTTCATCTCTTTTATCCCAAAAGGGATACAACAAACTATGCCTGCCACAATGAATCAACTGAACTTCAAGAGCTCTATGCAGGGCTCTAGCAGTTACTAACACATGAATTGGAAGAAACCTGCCATTTTATTGCACTACTCATCTGGCTTCCTCAAAAATTCTACTCTCTATCTTTTCTCTACATTGCTTTCATTCTCTAGGTGCTTCCTTGCCAATTATTTATATTCTCTTCTCCCTTGGGATTCAGGTGCTAGCTGTGATATCAATATTCTCCTTAAAAACTCCTGCAATCCAAGTTTGTCTAACTGCCAGGTAACTTGCAACCAGAGTATAAGATGGCTGACTCCCTTTGCTATTCTGGCTCTCAGGGCAAGGGCATCTGGATTTATAGAACAATGATTTACACACTAGCCCCTGCTGCTTTCCTTTCCTTCACCTATCACATCTTTCAAAACCCAAAATTATCCTAGTAATACATTTTGTATTTTTAAAATTGATTTCCCACTTAACAATTGATTTCCCAGTTAAAAATTGATTTCCCACTTAAAAAGCTGTTTAAATAATATATTAGAATTTGATAGATGTTAACATTTTTGAAATCTTCACCTAATCAATATATTTATGCACATTAAAATTTAATTTCACTCCTTATATTCATTTATAATCATTTCAGTCATTACGATTATCAGCCAAGACCCTGCAACTGCTATGAAATGTCACTTAATTTATATTTCATAATGTCCAAGTTACCTACTTCCAAGCAAATAAAGATGACCCTGTCAAATGCAATACACTTTTTGATATCATCAGCATCATTTGTTTAAATCATGATGGACAGATGAGACGGATTTAAGTTTCTCATCCGGATCCTTCTTTCCAAATGTGGACAATTACTGCAATGCAATTAGAGATAAAATCTCCATGATGGTATTAACAACGAGAAGTCCTGTGGCATCTTATAGACTAACAGATTTATTGGAGCATAAGCTTTCATGGGCAAAGACCCACTTCATCAGATGACACACATGAGGGAGCATACTACAAATGCTAAGCCCATAGTGGCTGGACCTAAAGCTATATATTGTTGAAGCTGTTTACTTAGGTCCAATTTATGCCATCCTTAAGTATCTTAATTATTGCCTTACTTTACAAATAGTCTCACTAAAATTAGGGAGACTACCTAAGGAGTAAGGTACAATTCATCTTGAGTAGGGTAGCAGAACCTGGCCCATTAGTTTTGGGAAGAAAGAGACAAACATGTTTATATCATCTTTCTTATTTATAATTGTAAATAGTTTGCCAAGTACTGGATGACTCAGTGCTGTATCACAAGCACTATACTGCTAATAAGAATGGACATTTTCCTTTAGCTCACGTGGCAAGACAGAACTTATGCTATTGGAGCAAAAGGGCTTTCTCTACTGCACCCATGAAGTTCTGAGTGGCTGTGGAGTGCAGCACTGTGATGGTCTCAGACTCTTGAGTGGCCACAGATTTGTTATAATACCTTGGTAGAACAATGAGCTGCTTAGATATTTTCATCTTTATATTTACTTAGCAGTTACACAGAAGAAACATTAATCAATCCTGTGTACTTCATGGAATTAATCTGAAGACAATTATAGGTTAGGACAATGTTTCTTATTCAAGAGCATATTTAATTGATTTTGTGTCCATCCTCTTCCTCCTTCATCTTGTCATAAACTCTATAGCAGTGGTTCTCAAACTTTTTGGCATCACGCCCCCCTTTTTGATTTTTGAAAACCCCCCCCCCCCCCCAATAGCAGCAAAACTTGTTGAGCAAAAAAAAAAGGAAAAAAGGAACTGAACAGGGCAGTAAAACTTGATGGGGGAGGGAGGCTGGGTCGCCTCGCCTCCCCTCCCCCGGGGGGGCACACCCCCCAGTTTGGGAACCCATGATCTATAGCCACAATATGAAATAATTGTCTGGCATGAAATTGAGCTTGGACGACTGGAGGATTTGGGGGGAGAGGGTCTTTCATGTAAAACTATTTTTAAAACAGAAACATGCAGCCCCTTTCTTCTCTCGCTGATACTGAATTAATCTAAGAGGAATGTCTCTGAAGTTTGTAGAGTTGTACCATTGTAAAATAGGTATAGATAAGATGAGAACTGGGCCCCATTATTTGGTAGGGAAGAAAAAGTGACATATAAATGTACATTTCCAATATACCATGGTACTTGTTTTAAAAGTTAATTCACATTTAATTTTTAAGTGTACATTAAACAGGCTTTTCTAGTAATCAGTGTCTGAATATGAGTAGAAGTTGAATATGAGTAGAAGTAGAAGCTGTCGCTGAGTCTCCTAGTTGGGTAAACTTAAAATTAGGCAGATGTGATTCATTTAGATTTGGGTTTTCGGTGTAGTGCACTTTTAAAACTTAAAAGTTCAGAATTCTAAAAAGCATAATCCTTTTTGTGTCCACTTCAGTGCAGCCGTCACGAAAGAGACACACACACTAAGTTCTATCCCAGAGACTGTACGATGCTTTTTTGTTTGGTTGTAAAGCAGCAATCATTCTGACTGAAAATATTGGTTGGTTTTCTGGGTATGGAAAAGTAGAACATCAGGATAGGCTTTTCCCACACTGTTTTAAGCTTGACAGTGATATGGTATGATCTTTACACAATAGTGTCAGTAAACTCTGAACATACACCAGCTCACTTTAATATGTCACTAGTCTCCACTGAATTCTACCTTATTTAAAATCTTTTTACAAGGGTGGTATTCACCCCAACATTAATAGATATGAGTTCTGAGCATACAATTCAAATCTGGATTTAAAGTGCAGCAAATCGATATAACGCTTGTTTGCCATTCGTGACAGGATCCTGAAAGGATGCAATATTATACAAACACCAGAGCAACCCAAACAGCATTACATCTACTTTGAGGAAGGATAAAAAGGAAATAGCACTTTACAATACAAACTTGGTCTAACTGAAACACCCAAAGTCCCATCATTAGTCATTTAGCCTTTTAGACCATTAGTAATAACTTTAACTGGCATGCACATAAGAAATTCTTTAATTTCGGATTAGAAAAGGATCATTCACCACCCAGAGATATACAGAAATACATGCTTATGCTGAGTTACTGTGTCTGTCAAAAAACAGTATATAGCTTGTCTGCATCTAATTATGCTGTAAAACGTTTTAATTAAAAGGAAATTGTCCCTGGAGTAGTTTTCAAGGTTTGGAAGGTCAGATACAGGCAGTCCCCGGGTTACGTACAAGATAGGGACTGTAGGTTTGTTCTTAAGTTGAATTTGTATGTAAGTCGGAACTGGTACATATTGTAGGGGAAACTCTAGCCAAACATTTCTCCAGAGCTCAGTTTTATTCTCCCACACCTCACTTCCCTCAGTCCTTTATTCTCAAGCTGAGGTGTCTGCTGAGAAAATCCGCTCCGCGTCTCCCTGGTCTGCTGGGGGCCAGCAGACCAGGAGACGCGGAGCGGCTTTTCTCGCCCGCGGAGGACGGGCGGTGGGACCACGGCGCGTCTCGGCGGTCTGCGGGGGGGGGGGGGGGGGGAAGCACAGCTAGTGCGGGGTTGCCTCACACCGTTTGTAAGTAGGGATCCGATGTAAGTCGGATCCATGTAACCCGGGGACTGCCTGTATATGTTAAAAGTCACAGAGAGAAAGAACTTAACCAACATGTTATAGAAAGAGATGAGAGAATAAAATAAAATCAGGATCGTGCTCCATAAAGTCTCTTTCTGAAGAAATGGATCATTGCACAATCATAGCAGGAGACAATTAGAAGAGCAAAAAGAAAAGCCAAAAATCTGTGAAGACACCCAAATGCTCAAAGGAGGTCCAGTGTGATATGTGAGGTAAAAGGAGCAATCCAAGAAGGGAAATGGCTGGAAGATCTGCACTATTTTACCAAGAATAGCTGTGAGAAATTGGAGTGAAATGGAGGAGGCAGCTAAATGCCCATTCAGGAAAAATAAGGGCCCAAGCAAATTTTCAGTTTGGGCAGTATGCCATTGAAATTCTATTGCCTGCAGAGGCAGAGCAGAGCAAAAAAGACCCTTTGTGAGAACAAACAAACAAACAAACAAACATACAAGAGATGCTTCCAACTCTGGAAAAATACTTTTTGTCTGAAGTTTATGGACTGAGAAATGTGTTGATGTATAGGCAAAATGAGTTGTTTGCACTAAGTAGGTGACATTTCATGCAACTCTACTTTTGACGGTATTTAACAACATTTCTGCTGTGAAGCAATTCAAATTCAAATCTCTTGGCATCCTGCCAATTTGACTACTTTCTAAGATGAAGATCTTGAGTAATCATTGTAGATTTGCTATGATGTTAATGCATAACTGTTCAATATTGAAATTAGCAATGGCTTCAGTGAGTAAGACTGGCTACGGCTAAATGATTATGTCTAGGTCATTAAATAACAGTGCTTTTTCCTAGAACACCTCACATGAGACATTTAAATATAAACTATAGGACAAAGAAAAAAAGTTCAAACTGGTTTTGTACTGAAAAAAATCTAATGAAAATTTGTGTATAAAAATTACACAAAATAATAAAGGTATTTGAAGAGAGAGGAAAATAAGCAGGACAATTATGGACAGTGAAATGCTTTATCCATGAAGAACATTGTTTTCTTTCACTTCCCATCCTTCTAAACAGATGGCTTCAAGGAACTAAACTTAGAAAGTCTGAGGTGTAGGAAACCAGATAGCATTCTGTAGCAGGACAGGAAATAGAAGGCTCAATGTGTTTGAAGTTAAGATTAATTCCTGACTTCCTCTGGGGCTATTTTAAACGGTGGCAAATGATAGCATACTTTCTTGCAAGAAAAATGACAGATGATCAAACACTGAATATGATCTGTATGTCAAGCATTTGTACCAGTGTGACAGGTCTTTCCTTGAGGCATTGAGCAGGGAAGTATTTTAACATAGCGACTCCTATTTCCCTTCATCTGTGTTTATTGAAAACATAGCGGTAGCTGGGAAAAGCTGAAGCACTGCCTGGGGATAACTGGCTGAACTACCACAGGCCAGCAGAAGAAGGGCAGCCTGAGCTGGCTTTGTTTTGGATTGGCAAAGGTTAGTGTCTCACTGCTGCCTCCACCTCCTCTGATTGATGGCCGGCACCTTTCTCACCTCCTGTGCCAGTCTCTGGGAAAACCAGATAAGAACATAAGAACATAAGAACATAAGAACGGCCGTAGCGGGTCAGACCAAAGGTCCATCTAGCCCAGTATCCTGTCTGCCGACAGTGGCCAGCACCAGGTGCCCCAGAGGGTGGACCGAAGACAATGATCAAGCGCTTTGTCTCCGCCATCCCTCTCCAGCCTCTGTCAAACAGAGGCCAAGGACCTCATTTATCCCCTGGCTAATAGCCTTTTATGGACCTAACCTCCATGAAATTATCTAGCTTCTCTTTAAGCTCTGTTATAGTCCTAGCCTTCACAGCCTCCTCTGGCAAGGAGTTCCACATGCTGACTACACGCTGTGTGAAGAAGAACTTTCTTTTATTAGTTTTAAACCTGCTACCCATTAATTTCATTTGGTGTCCTCTAGTTCTTCTATTTAGGAACTAATAAATAACTTTTCTTTATCGGCCCTCTCCACACCACTCATGATTTTATACACCTCTATCATATCCCCTCAGTCTCCTCTTTTCTAAACTGAAAAGTCCCAGTCGCTTTAACCTCTCCTCATATGGGACCCGTTCCAAACCCCTAATCATTTTAGTTGCCCTTTCTGAACCCTTTCCAAGGCCAAAATATCTTTTTGAGGTGAGGACCACATCTGTACACAGTATTCAAGATGTGGGCGTACCATAGTTTTATACAGGGGCAGTAAGATATTCCGGGTCTTATTTTCTATCCCTTTCTTAATAATACCTAGCATCCTATTTGCCTTTTTGACCGCCGCTGCACACTGTGTGGAAGTTTTCAGAGAACTGTCCACGATAACTCCAAGATCTCTTTCCTGATTAGTCGTAGCCAAATTAGCCCCCATCATACTGTACGTATAGTTGGGGTTATTTTTCCCAATGTGCATTACTTTACACTTATCCACATTAAATTTCATTTGCCATTTTGTTGCCCAATCACTCAGTTTGGTGAGATCTTCTTGGAGTCCCTTACAGTCTGCTTCTGTCTTGACTATCCTAAACAGTTTGGTATCATCCGCAAACTTTACCACCTCACTGCTTACCCCTTTCTCCAGATCATTTATGAATAAGTTGAACAGGATTGGTCCTAGGACTGACCCTTGGGGACACCACTAGTTACCCCTCTCCACTCTGAAAATTTACCATTTATTCCTACCCTTTGTTTCCTGTCTTTTAACCAGTTCTCAATCCAAGAAAGGACCTTCCTCTTATCCCATGGCCATGTAATTTACACAAGAGCCTTTGGTGAGGGACCTTGTCAAAGGCTTTCTGGAAATCTAAGTATACTATATCTACTGGATCCCCTTGTCCGCATGTTTGTTAACCCTTCAAAGAACTCTAATAGATTAGTAAGACAGGATTTCCCTTTACAGAACCCATGTTGACTTTTGTCCAACAAATTATGTTCTTCTACATGCTTCACAATTTTATTCTTTACTATTGTTTCACTAATTTGCCCGGTACTGAAGTTAGACTTACCGGTCTGTAATTGCCCGGATCGCCTCTAGAGCCCTTTTTAAATATTGGTGTCACGTTGGCTACCTTCCAGTCATTAGGTACGGAAGCCGATTTAAGGGATAGGTTACAAACCACAGATAATAGTTCAGCAATTTCCCATTTGAGTTCTTTTTAGAACCCTTGGATGAATGCCATCCGGTCCCGGAGATTTGTTAACATTAAGTTTTTCTATTTGTTCCAAAACCTCCTCTAATGACACTTCAATCCGGGACAGTTCCTCAGATTCATTACCCACAAAGGACGGTGCAGATTTGGGAATCTCCCCAACATCCTCAGCCGTGAAGACTGAAGCAAAGAAATCATTTAGTTTCTCCGCAATGGCTTTATCGTCTTGATTGCGCCTTTTATAGTTCGATCGCCTAGGGGACCCACAGGTTTTTAGCAGGCTTCCTGCTTCTAATGTACTTAAAAACATTTTGTTACTTCTTTTGAGTTTTTGGCTAGCTGTTCCTCAAAATCTTTTTTTGCTTTTCTTATTACATTTTTACACTTGATTTGACAGCGTTTATGTTCCTTTCTATTTATCTCACTAGGATTGGACTTCCACTTCTTAAAAGATACTCTTTTGTCCCTCACTGCTTCTTTTACATGGTGGTTAAGCCACGGTGACTCTTTTTAGGTCTCTTGCTATGTTTTTTAATTTGGGGTATACATTTAAGTTGGGCCTCTATTATGGTGTCTTTAAAAGTTTCCATGCAGCTTGCAGGATTTGGCTCTAGTCACTGTGCCTTTTAATTTCTGTTTAACTAACCTCCTCATTTTTGTGTAATTCCTTTTGAAATTAAATGCCAGGGTGCTGGTCTGCTGAGGTGTTCTTCCCACCACAGGAATGTTGAATGTTATTATATTATGGTCACTATTCCCAAGCGGTCCTGTAACGGTTATTTCCTGACCTGATCCTGCGCTCCACTCAGGACTAAATCGAGAATTGCCTCTCCTTGTGGGTTCCTGCACTAGCTGCTCCAAGAAGCAGTCATTTAAGCCATTGAGAAATTTTATCTCCGCTTTCTCTTCCTGAGGTGACATGTATCCAGTCAATATGGGGGTAATTAAAATCCCCATTATTATAGAGTTCTTTGTTTTGGTAGCCTCTCTAATCTCCTCAGCATTTCAATGTCAGTATCCCTGTCCTGGTCAGGTGGTCGGTAATATATCCCTACTGCTAATTTCTTATTTTTGGAGCATGGAATTACTATCCATAGCGATTCTATTGAACATGTTGATTCATTTAATATTTTTATTTCATTTGATTCTACATTATCTTTCACATACAGTGCCACTCCGCCACCCACCCGGCCTGCTCTATCCTTTCGATATATTTTATATCCCGGTATGATTGTGTCCACAGATTTTCCTCATTCCACCAGGTTTCAGTGATGCCTATTATGTCAATCTCCTCATTTAATACTAGGTACTCTAGTTCACCCATCTTATTAGTCAGACTCTAGCATTTGTGTAGAAGCACTTTAAAAATTTGCCACTGCTTATTTGTCTGCCCTTCCCTGATGCATTGGATTCCTTTGTACGCGGTTGTTTGTCTGCTCTGGCCCATGGTTTGCCTCTCTCCTCCTCTCTCTTCTGACTACAGCTTAGAGAATCTCTATCAATGGATTCTCCTCTAAGAGAAGTCCCTCCGATTTACGTGCATCTCCACACCAATCGGCTTTCCCCATCTCTCAGTTTAAAAACTGCTCTACGGCCTTTTAATGTTTAGTGCCAGCAGTCTGGTTCCACCTGGTTTAGGTGGAGCCCATCCTTCCTGTATAGGCTCCCTCTCCCAAAAGTGTCCCCAGTTCCTAATAAATCCAAACCTCTTCCCTACACCATCGTCTCATCCACGCATTGAGATTCTGAATCTCTGCCTGCCTACCTGGCCCTGCGCGTGGAACTGGAAGCATTTCCGAGAACGCCACCATAGAGGTCCTGGATTTCAGTCTCTTTCCTAGCAGCCTAAATTTGGCCTCCAGGACATCTCTCCTACCCTTCCCTACGTCATTGGTACCTACATGTACCACGACCACCGGCTCCTCCCCAGCACTACACATAAGTCTATCTAGATGCCTCGAGAGATCCGCAACCTTCGCACCAGGCAGGCAAGTGACCGTCACGGTTCTCCCGGTCATCACAAACCCAACTATCTATGTTTCTAACGATCGAATCACCCACTACTAACACCTGCCTCTTCCGAACTGGCATTCCTCCTCAGAGGTATCCTCAGTGCGAGAGGATACCGCAACATCCTCTGGGAGGAGGGTCCCAACTACGGGATGGTTTCCTCTGCTCCCATTGAATGCTCTGTTCCCTTGAGACTTTCATCCTCCTTAAGAGCACTGGGGCTCTCAGACTGGAGTGGGACAGTACTACAGTGTCCCAGAAAGTCTCATCCACAAATCTCTACCTCCCTTAGCTCCTCCAGTTCAGCCACCCTGGCCTCCAAAGCCCGAACTCGGTCTCTGAGGGTCAGGAGCTCTTGCAACGGGTGCACACATACGCCACCCGCCACAGGGCAGGTAATCATACATGTTACACTTGACGCAATAAACAGGATAGCCCCCACTCTGCTGCTGGGCTTCTGTCTCCATTTTTCTAATGAACAAGTTTAAGTATAAACTGGGATTCTTTTTAAACCTCTGGAATGTAGATGATAAGAGTTATGTTTTAAAGAAGGTCAGAAGTCACTAGTGCCCTCTAACCTCCCTCTCCAAACTCCCTGTTAGCAATTCCTGGTCGCAAGCTCCCTGGTCGCTGAGTCACAGGCTTATATAGCTCTGGTAGCCCCTTCCCCTGACTGAGGCTTAGCCAATTAACAGAGGCTTCTAGATTTCAAACCTTTTAGAAGCTCCCTCAAGCAAACAAACAATCAAACCAACCAGATAAACACAAGCTCAGCACACAGCAAATAACTCCCCCACACACAAACACACACTCCAGACAGCCACTTACCACAAGGGTCCTGTTTTTACTCCTCTTTCACCTGGAGAACTCCCTCTCCAAACTCCCTGTTAGCAATTCCTGGTCGCTGAGTCACAGGCTTATATAGCTCTGGTAGCCCCTCCCCCTGACTGAGGCTTAGCCAATTAACAGAGGCTTCTAGATTTCAAACCTTTTAGAAGCTCCTCAAGCAAACAAACAATCAAACCAACCAGATAAACACAAGCTCAGCACACAGCAAATAACTCCCCACACACAAACACACACTCCAGACAGCCACTTACCACAAGGGTCCTGTTTTTACTCCTCTTTCACCTGGAGAACTCCCTCTCCAAACTCCCTGTTAGCAATTCCTGTTCGCAAGCCAAAGGGGTCTTTTAAAAAAAGGAAAATACTCCCCCAACTCACTTCTTTGTGTAAGAGTGAGGGAAGCACTCTTTCAGTCCCCACAGGCAGTCCCAGGCTGGTCTGCCCTGGGAACTTGCGTCAGCATAGGTGCATCTTTTGGGCAGGTGGAGAATCCTCCTCCCTCCCTCAACCCCCCACTGGCATAAGCACTACAGTGACACAGTGGTCTGGATAAACAGATCCGCACTATAGGGGCTTGAGCTGGCACACCAAAAATAGCAGCATGGATGTTGTTGCACTGGCAGAAGCTCAGGCTAGTCACCTGAGCGTGGACCCCTCTCCCCCCAGCTCTCGGGCCTGAGTTTTAGTGGCCAGCCTGAGTCTCCAGTAGACACACAATGTTCACACTGCCAGGGGCAACAGGTTTGGAGAAATTTTGGTGGTTCCCAGAAATCCCAGGGCATCCAAGGCAGGCAAAGAGCTCCAGCAGGCCTACCACAAAGCCAGGGAACAGAGCAGATGCTCTGTAGTGACACCACACAGCTGCCAGTACTATGACCAGCTGGATGCCATCCTGGGAGGGGGACTGGTCACATCTCCCACCATCATCGAGTCCAGCCAAGACATGCCTGGTATCAGTCTGCAGGAGGGTGGGATGGTGGAGGATGATGAAGAGGAGAAGGAGGCCAACCAGCAGCTGCTCCTGACTCTGGAGCTGGTCCCCCCAACCCTTCCCAGGATGTCTCCCAGGCTTCAGAGGAACCCAGGAAGGGTACTTCAGGTGAGTTCTATAACTTTCCCTATCTACACGCGGGGGCAGGCGACAGGCTGCAAGGGGCTGCATGCTCCTCGCTCGGCCTACTCAGCCTGGGGGTCACACAACAGCCTGTACATGTGGGTGCACATGGAGCGTCAGTCTGGAGCACTCAGCCCCATGACGCTCTCACACAGGTCCTTCTCACAAGGTTCCTAGAGAGGCCTGCCTTATTCCAGCCTCTGTGGTGGGACACCTTGCCATGACAAGTCACTACTAAGGTGTCTGGGGTCATGGAACCACACAGCAGGGCTGTACAAGGCACAGGGTCATGCCCGCACTCAGTCAGCATCCACTGAATTAATCTAACAGTGTAAAAACTCTCACCCTCATGTGAATACATCCATCTACTGAGAGCAATCTCCTCAAATGTTATGATTAGCTTGAAAATCTCTAATGCCAGGTCCACAAATCTTAAACACTAGCCAATTAGCCCGTCATAAAACGGGATTTTCAGGTCTCTCCTCCATGTCCTATTCCCTTTCTATCTCGGTCTTCTTTCCTGAGCCTCCGGTCTCTCACTCCGTCTCCCTCTCTCTCCCCTCCTCCTACTTCCTCCCCCCCCAGCTCTCCTCCGTCTCCTGTCTCTCTCTCCATCTCTCTTTCTCTTCTCCCCCTCCTGCCTCTCACTCTCTTCCTCTTCTCCTCCCCCTCCTGCATGGGGAGCGCGGAGCCCAAACGGCTGTTTGCGCCGCTTGCTCCCACCCGGCTGAGTGGCTGCCTATTAGCTCCAGCTGCCCCCCTGCACCATTTCCCTTCACCCCAGCACTGATGCTGCAGCCTCCCAGTTGTCCTCCCCCTTCCCCTCATTCCCCTGTCCTCCCCCCAGCCAGGGTCTGTTCACAGCCAGGGGGCAGGGCCTGGCCGTGTACATCACTGCCCCGCCCCCCTTCCCCTCCCGCCGTGGTGCTCGGCTGAGTTCTGCGCTGCTCAGCCAGGCCGCCACGGGGAGCCCAAACGGCCGCTTGCGCCGCTTGCTCCCCCGTGGCGGCCCGGCTGAGCAGTGCAGAAGTCAGCCAAGCGCCTTGGTGGGAGGCAACAGCGCCCCCCAAAGGCAACACATAACGCTACAGCGTTACAGAGTCACAGACATTGGGCTACTATATATATAAGCTTTATTTCCTTTTCTCTGTGAGATATTATTTTTATTCTATCTAATTCAATGCTGAAACTTGTAATCGCTTCATGAGACCTTTGCATTCTGTACTCTGCCAACGGGATCACCATTTATTTTCTTAATTGACTCCAAAAGCTCTTGGCAAGTTTCTGCACTGGCCAAGACAACAGATAATAAAAGAGTACACATAATGAAAGGATTCATTTTAAAATCTGCTTTTCTCATATAAAAATGTCCAAAATATATTAAAATATACAGAAGAGACTCAGATCTGGCACACTCTTCTTTGCATATAGCCCAGTTTTTAAATGTAAAGCCCAATAAAACTGTCTTTGGCTACACTAATAACTAAGAAGTCAATTAATTCTTTGCTTTTGCCTCTAGTGAGTCTGTTGCTGTTCCTAGCTATCTCAGTTGTCTAAGTGATGGAGACATAATTCTAGTAAATGTAATGAAATCCACTACTATTTTGGAGCTGCTTAGTGATAAAGTGCTCAAAACTCACATTTATCCTTGTCCTCATGAAGACTCTACAGGACCACTTCATCCATAAACCTGAGTGAAGCTTGGACTAAGGATTGAGATGGAGGCATGAAGGTGACCATGTAGTACACGCACGAGAGAGCTGCTGCTTGGAGGAGCTTTGGAACATCCAGGCTTAATGGAACACTGTATTTTCAGTTTAATGAAACACCTTATTGCCATTTATAAATGGTAGTAGTGAACGTGCAGGTGAGTAGAATGGGCACAGCTATTTTTCTGAACACGATGCTTTTGTGCCCTAGTAAATTAAAACAAACATTTGGTAGGTATCCCGCAAGAGATGCCCTGAGGATTCTAGGTCAGAGCCCTGAGCAAAGTCTCCACCCAGCATCTCTTCTTCGCAGAAGTGAGCTGTCTCAGTGAGTGCCTGAGGTAATGGTGGGGAAGAGAGAAAAATATATATTTGAAAGATTTCCCTGGCGTTGCTTGGGTCCTTCAGGACAGGGGACTGAGATGTGCAGAAGTCAGGGAAGGGGCTTGAGGAGGTAGGAATCAGGATTGGGGAGTGAGGAGGGATTCAAGTCAAGGGGCTGGGAGGGTGAGGGTGCAGGAGTAAGGGTTGAGGTGAGAAAGGGCTTGGGGCAGGGGTGGAGGTGCAGGAATCAGGGCAGGAGATGGGACCTCAAGGCAGGGGGTGGGGGTGCAGGAGCCAGAGCAGGGAGTTGGGAGGTGTGGGACGGGCTCCACCTGCTCCCCGAGGCCAGTCTGGTGGCTGCTCCAAAGCTTTCTGAGGCTGTCAGGACAGAGGAGGAATGCTTGCTTGCTGCCCCCCTGCCATTCTGGGGTATAACTGTCCGCCACGCTTGCTGTTCCCTGTGGTCATTCTGGAGTACAATTGTCCCTCCTATTTCTCTCACTCTCACTCTCACACACACACCTCTTCCTGTTTGATGAGAAACAATGGCATTCCATGCACAGCCCATTGTCCTAGCACAACCAAAGCAAGTCCTTGCTTTACGTTATGATAAGAGGGAGCTGCAAACAAATTTGGTGGTCCTAACTCTTACCACTTAGGAGGAAGTCTTGAACAGACAGACTCACAGATGGACAGACAGACACTCTCTCAAATATATAGTAGAACATATATATGAGAATAGGAAAACATTCTTATGATATGACAGTCATGGCTGGTGACAGACTTCGCTAGACCCTAGATAATGTGGAGGGCTTAGCTCTGGGCCCCCAGGAAGGGGCGGAACTATGGGCAGCCAGCCTTTCAGACCATGCCATGCCCTCCCAGCCAGCCCTTAGCACCACACAGAATTCTGGTGATGATTTAAAAGGTCCAGGGCTCCAGCTACCACTACTGCCATGGTATCTGCAGCCCAGACTCCCAGGCCCTTTTAAATTGCCAGGCCCTGGGGCTATGGGCCCCTTTGTCCCCCTCAGCCTCATCAGCAGTCCTGATAACAGCACTTACCTAATGCATCTCCTAGTCTGTTGTGTTTTGGACCACACAGTAATATGGTTGTGCTTTCTTTTATCAAGATAACACTTGGAGCTGAGCTAATAATTTGTAGTGTTGTTACTGTTATTGTTTATTTTGCAGGTGCATTTAGAGGTCAGCTGGGTTGGGGCACCACTGTGCTACCGTTGTCCTATGTTACATGAGGCCCTGTCCCAAACAGCTTACAATCTAAAAGGCAAGTGGATGAGGCAAACAAGCAGGATGGTACTGAGTGTGAAAGACAGGACGAAAAAGAACAGTTCCATTGTAAGTTCTTTGAAGTAGGGACTATCTTTGTTACATGTGTATACAGTGCATAAAGGAGTCCTGGCCCATGACTGAGTCTCCTATATGCTACTATAATACAAATAACAAAGCTAGGATGTTTATAGTATTTACTCAATTGGGAGCAGCAATCACAACTTGCTACTTGCCTACCCATTATCAGGTTGCAAATGTGTGATGAAAATGTCAGCAAAAACAATTTTATGAGACAAAGTTGGCCTGTTTTCCTGCTGCTGAAATTTTTCTGAAACAGTTTATACTGTTCCTGTTTGTAAAATTCATGGAACATCACAGTTCTGTAAATGTATTGGTGAAATTATCCAGTCAAATTATTGTTTTGCAACTTTAAAAAACTGTCTGATGGCAGACAGTTTTCAGAGTTTTCAGTGTTTCCTTCTCCAACTGTTCAGTCATAGGACTTTAAAAATAGTTAATTTAAATATCTGAAATAATTAAATGTGAAATTACATTGTGTTGCAATTTTAGGAGTCCTGACCCATCAAGGAAGTTGGGGGATATCACAAAGTTATTGTTGGGGGTGTCTAGTACTATTACCCTTATTTCTGTGCTGCTGCCGTTGGCAGCAACTCTGCTTTCAGAGCTGGGGAGTGGTGGATGCTGTCCAGGAGCCCAGCTCTGAAGGCACAGCTGCTGCCAGCAGCACGGCATGGCATGGTATTGCTACCTTTATTTCTTTGCTGCTGCCTGCAGGGCTTGGCCCTTGGTCAGGAGCTACCTCTCTTCAACCACCCAGCTCTGAAGGCAGCAGCTGCTAAGGAAGTGTTGCATGGTATGGAATGGCCACTCTTACTTCTGAGCTGTTGCTGGCAGGGCAGATGTGAAGGCAGTACCAAAGTAAAAGTGGACTCTCCTACTTCCTGTAACAGAGACCTCCAGATGTGCTGACGATACTGTGAATAGATAAACCCAATGCAAATTTACAATAGAAAATACCTCTTACCTTCTGATCTGTTTTTTTTTCTTTCCTTGTGCTCACTAGTATTCAAGAACCCTTGTAAATTCCAAGAGATATAACTGTATAAAATACACAACAAACCTAATAAATTACTTGTGAAACTGTGATCTTTTCTGGGCGCTGCCCTAGTATAGCATTTCTGCCAGGGCCCTAACCCTCCTCTTCTCACACTTTAATTAAATTAGTTCTGCAAGGGGGCTTTTAAAACATAATACAATGAAAAATAAGCCCAAATTAATTATGCTCTTTACACACAATCATAAAAAACACCCCAATAAAGGCCAAATTTTCAGAAGAGCTCTGTATCCTGCAAGTTGGAGTCTTAATAAGTGCTGATCTTTGGTGTCTGACTAAGAGCAGAACTCTTGAAAATGTGACCCCAGTTGGGAATGGTGAACTTTCTTGAAAATCTGGCCCTAAAAGTGACCAGTTGAAGGTTGATTTCTGAGGGAGTTAAAGGCCAGGCCAGCAGCTAAAATTTAGGATGACCTTGCTACATCTTCCAGGACTCTGAAAAATGTCATGTACTATTGACTATAGTTGTCCACCTAAGCCCTACTGGAGATGCAGGTAGGTCAATGGAAAGATTATCCTATTAGCTTAGCTACTGCTTCTCAGAAAGGTGGATAAGGACAAGGACAGAAAAACCCTTTCCATGTATGTCCTAAGTATCTATGTTGCAGCAGTACAGAGGCATAGCTGCAGCACTGCGTCTTTGTTTCCGTAGTGGCTGCAGAGTAGACATGGGTGATATCACTCAGTGACTTCCAAGAGGAAAAGGCCAAACCCTAAGCCCTGCTAATCAGACCAAAGACACATCTAGCTCAGTATTCTATCTTCTGACAGTGGCCAATGCCAGGTGCTTCAGAGAAGAGAACAGGTATCATCAAGTGATCCATCCTGTCGCCCATTCCCAGCTTCTGGCAAACGAGTCTCGGCTTGACAAAGCCCTTGCTGGGTTGATTTAGTTGGGATTGGTCTTGCCTTGGGCAGGGGGCTGGACTTGATAACCTCCTGAGGTCTCTTCCAGCTCTATGATTCTATGACACCATCCCTGCCATCCTGGCTAATAGCCATTGATGGACCTATCCTCCATTATCTTCTTTGAACCCCATTAGAGTCTTGGCCTTCACATCATCCTCTGATAAGGAGTTCCATAGGTTGGCTGGGTGTTGTGTGAAGAAATACCTCCTCCTGTTTGTTTTAAACTTGCTGCCTATTAATTTAATTTGGTGACCCCTAGCTCTCATGTCATGTGGAGTAAATAACACTTCCATATTTACTTTCTCCACAACAGTTGATTTTTTAGACCTCTATCATATCCTCCCTTAGTTGTCTCATTTCCAAGCTGAAAAGTCCCAGTCTTACTACTCTTTCCTCACAGGGAAACTGTTCCATACCCCTACTAATTTTTGTCGCTCTTTTCTGAAACTTTTCCAATTCCAATATATCTTTTTTGGAGATGGAGCCACCACATCAGCATGAAGTTTTCAAGGTGTCAGCATACCAATGATTTATGATATTTTCTGTCTTGTTATCTATCACTTTCTTAATGACTCCCAACATTGTGTTAGGGTTTTATTTGTTTGTTTTTTACTACTGTTACACATTGAGTGGATATTTTCAGAAAACTATCCATGATGACGCCAATATCATCTTTTATGTATAGGTGGGGTTATGTTTTCCAATGTCCATTACTTTGTATTTATTAACATTGAATTTCATCTGCCATTTTGTTGCCCAGTCATACAATTTTGAGAGATCATTGTGTAGGTCCTGGCAATCTGCCTGGGGCTTAGCTATCTTGAGAAGTTTGGTATCATCTGCAAATTGTGCCACTACACCATTACCCCTTTTTCCTGATAAGTTATGAATATGTTGAATAGGGATGGTCTCAGTAAGTACCCTTGGAACACACCACTGTTTACCCCTCTTCATTCTGAAAACTGACCAACCCTTCATTTTCTATCTTTCCACTAGTTACCAGTCCATGAGAAGACCTTCTTTCTTATCCCATGACAGCTTAATGTGCTTCAGAGCCTTTGGTGGGGGACCTTGTCAAAGGCTTTCTGAATATCTAAATACACTATAGCCACTGGATCCCCCTTGTCCACATGCTTGTTGACCTCCTCAAAAAATTCTAATAGATTTGTGAGGCATGATTTCTCTTTACAAAAATCATGTTGATTCTTTCCCAACAAATTATGTTCACTTATGTGTCTGACAGTTCTGTCCTTTACTACAGTTTCAACTGGCTTGTTCAGTATTGAAGTCAGGCTTACCAGCCTGTAATTGCTGGGATCACCTCTGGAGCTAAGTTCCCTATAAGCTGGGCAGCATCTATTTAGTGCCACACAGGCAATCAAGGAACCTACCGAGGGACCTGCTACAGATGGGCCAGGGCCACCCATCATCCCTGACGTTGCCTGGGGATGGATGGCCTGAAGGGAGCACCAGCCCAAACCTGCTGCAGCTGGAGCACCTCTTCCCTGATCTGAACACAACTGTGGCTGGAGCAGCCCAGTTCCAACCCAAATCCAGCCACGGCTCGAACCTGCCAGAGCAAAGGAAGGGCACATTTTCTGCCACACCCGCCCCACTCTGGAACCACCAGGGAAGGGAGAGATGCCTTCTCCCCATTCCAAACCCAGGTGCTGCTGTGAGGAGAGAGAGCTGGGGGGAGGCCTCTCTCCTTGCAGTAACTCTGGAGCACCCTTCTTCACCCAAATTCCTCATCCCCAGCCTTTGACAGAGCCCTGACCCCCCAACCTTTGGCTGCAGCTATGAGACCCTCATCCTTGACCCCAGCCCAGAGCCCACACCTCCAACCAGAGCCCTCACACTCTTGAATCCCGGCCTCTACCCCAGGCCTGCCCCTCCAACACTCAGAACCCCTTGGCCCACTCCCATCAGATGAATTTTATTTGTAAAATGTGTCACACATGGCCGTCATATTGGAGCACATAACATAAAATTAGAGAGAACAGTGCTCTGGAGCCCTTATTAAAAAATGGCATCATGTTAGCTACTTTCCAGACACTTGGTACAGAAGCTGATTTAAATGATGAGTGCAATAGTTTGTAACCCTAAGTATGTTTGTGCAGCTAGAGGGATGCAAAGACCTTAAAAAAGTCCCAAAAAGCTGTTGAGGATTCCTCAAGTACAGGGAAATTCCTGTCTGGCATGAAGCCAGCATAGCTTTATGGGACTTCCTGCCAGCATCCCCACAGAACAGCTTTCTTGGGTTTAGCTGGGAGAAGACTTGTTCTAAGAGTGGAACAGAGCCAGGAGCAGTGGAAGCTCCCTGCCCTCAAGGCCCTGACCCTGTACAGCCTCTTCCCCTGAGGCTCAGCTCCCACACTGCCTCTCCCCCCAAAAAAACACCCCTCTCTGTTTGCACCTCTCTGCCCCCACTCTCTGTCGTTTGCCCTTTTGGCTGGTAAAAAGTGGGAAGGCATCTTAATTCTGTCATTTTCTAACTTTGGAGTGTTTGGTTTGCAACCTTAATAATATTCTTTTACTGCAGCTGTTGTGTGTGTGTAAACACATACATCTTCCCACCCACACACTCTGCACACGCCTGAACAGGGCTGTTTTCATTAAAATGGCATTTTAACATTCTAAGGCTGACTCTTTGTCATTATGAACAGGACTTTGTCAGCTACTTAGTTATTAAAGTTTTAATGACACAGCAATTAAAGTTATTTCTGTGACTTGAATAACTCTGCGAAGGAGTTGCTGAGGCTTTTTTTGGCTGTTTTACACAGATGTGTGTTCAATGGTATATCTTATCTCCAATTTCACTTAGCAATTTTAACTAACTTCATGATTTTTATAATATTTCAATACAAATCTATATAAAATGCAGATACACTATTTAGGATAAAATTCTGTAAGATCCTTTCTGCTTAAATATATCATTCAGACACTAACAATCTGGGATTAGGAGGAAAAAACTTTCCTTACAAGCATGTTATTGCATAACCATTAATTTGTCAATTTTACACTTTCTACTGAAACTTCTGGCCAGTATTGGAGACAGAACCCTGGACTAGATAGGTCAAATGGTTGCTCATCTCTAGTAATTCTATTTTTGTATCATTCATATGACTTGGGTCTTGTCTATACTTATTAGAAGATTGACGCTGCAGCGATTGATCTTCTGTGGTTCAATGTAGCAGGTCTGATAAAGACTAAATCAAACGCTGAAGATGCCCACATCAATTGCAGTATTCCTCCCAGTCGTAGCCATGAGGAGTAAGAGAAGTTGATGGGAGAGTTTCTCCCACCGACCTCCCAGTATGGGCTGCCCCAGAAAAATCTATGTAAGATCATCAACTCAAGATACTGTCGTAGCTGGAATTGTGTATCTTACATCAATTTTCTTTGCCAATGTAGACCTGGCCTGAGATATATCATCGTTAGTTACTTTTCTCTCACATTAAACCAGGCAAGGCAAAACATTACCTGACTGACTTTGAAGTTTGGTCCATTACATTTTCCTGCTTTTTCAAATATAGAAGAGCAGTCACAGGCTGGTGACAAATCCTCATGGATTTGTTTTGAGACAGTATAAGTTCCCTTTCATGTACAGAGAAAGTGACAGGGGCCAGAAAACTCTAAGAGGCAAAGACGCACATTTCCCAGGGGTGTGCAACAGGGATAATTGTTTTTTAAATTATCTTAAACATAGGGTGACCAGCTGTCCCGTTTTTAAAAGGGACAAGTCCAGTATTTAAGCCCTTCTGCAGATGCCCCTACTTTTTCTTAAAAATGGGCAAATTGTCTCATAATTTCTATCCCTCCCATTAATATTGGCAGGTCCTGCTGCTAGCTGGATCCCTGCTCTCCAGCCACCCACCCACATGTAGTGAATGTGGGGGGGGAGGAATGGCTGACAATGGGAGTGGGTAAGTGAGTCTGATGGTGGGGCAAAGATGCAGCACAGGAGACCAGCTATTCTGATGAATCAGCACAGCCCTCACTATGTGCCTGCTCTCCACCAGCAGGGCACCTTCCTGTCCCGTTTCTGGCCAGCACTAGCTGTGCACTGCAAGCTGTGGTGCCTGGTAAGTGCAGGCAGGTGCCAGGGGGCAGACAGTTACATGTCACCCCTGCTACACATTGGCCCTTTACATGTTCCCCTTCTCACAGTCCTCTCCCTGCTTTGCTCCTTCACCCCTCCCCAGCCCCACTGCTCCTCCATATTCCCCTCAGCAGGATACATTCAACTCCTAGTGTTGTGTGGAGAACCAGCCCCTGGCTGGAGAGCCCATCAATAGCCTGGCCAGCAGGCTCCTTCCTTTCCCCACTGCCTCTGGTGGGGCTGGTGCTCTGGGAAAGCCCAAGAACCTCTGGCCAGGGGTGTTGGCCAGGTAAAGCCAAGCACAGCACGTGCCAGAGCCCCACACAACACTAGCAGGGGAAGCCTCTCCACTCCTCAGCTAAGCTCTAGAATAGTGGTAGGAGGAGGGGAGGGATTTCCAGCCTGTTCATGTTCCCAACCTGCAGGATCCACAGCAGCCCCCTGGGCAGGGGCTTAGCATCCTTCTCCTCCACACACACCCTCCCACTCATTTTCTGCCCACAGGGAGCACAGGGCTGATCTATCCCCTAGGCACCCTCCCCTGCTGAGCCCCCTCTTGGGCCGGGTTCACTGAAGCCTCTGCAGACAGGTTCCTGAGGCCCTGGTGCACAATACATCCTTATGGCTTCAACCCTCCCTGCCTGTGATGTAGCTGGGGGTCAAGGTGGCCAGGTTATATAGGTGGCCAGCAGCAGCCTGAAGGTATTCGCTGCCTTTTGACATGGTGTAAGCAGGATGGGAAAAGCTGCTTCTCACAATGAGGAGGGGTGGGAGGAAAGGATGAGCTCTACACAGACATGGGCCAAGTCATCCCTTTTAACCCATCCGCTGTGGCTGGAAGCAGCTCCAGTCCCTTCTCTCCTGCACAGGTACAGGAATGTGACCCTACATGCCACACACATACTTCTCCCCGCTCCCACCATGTTGCCTTGGGAAGATGCAGTGCCAAACACCAGGAGAGGCAGGTCCATCCCAGGGCCCAGGCAGGCATGGAAGAGAGCCTGGGGCAAGAAGGGTTAGTCAGTCGCTCACCTACCCCATGTGAGAGAAGTGTATAGGAGTGTGTGTGCATCTCCTTTCCCCATGTGACCCTCTCTTCAAAGCCTTAAAGATAAGAAGGCAAATAAGAATCCAGCTGCTCAGTATATTTTTTAAACAGGGGCTCAGTAAACTTGATGTTAATTTGAACATCTCTACTGCACAGTTCTGATTGATTGCTGTTGAACTTGCTTGAGTATGAATAATTTTACTAGGTGTCCCATATTCAGCATAAGGAAATACAGTCACCCTATTTTAACATATAGTGAAGGATAGACAGCTCTAGCTCAGTAGCTTCCTGTGAGCCTTCAGGGGATAAAGAGGAATGCTTCATGTTTTATGCCAAAGCTTTATAAGGATAAAAAACAGGATACAAAAATCAAGGCTCAGGTGGCAACAAACCTGAAATCAATATAAACTTCACTATTAGTGCTGGTCAAATAATTAAAATAATTATTGACTAATAATTTATTTAACAAATGATTGAAAAGGCATTTAAAAGTATTAGTTGCAAATACTCTCACATATTCAGTTCTACTTGGTATTCATGAACCTCTGAAGAATTAAAACTGACAATTGCTTGTAACTGTGTAATTTCTCTAACGTTCTACAGGAATTACAATCTCATTAAACTACTACATTTTCTGGCCGGCTTTGTAGGGAGGAAATACTCTTAATTCACAGGTTTTGTTATCCCTCACAAATGAGCAGAAACAGAACACTAAATTATTCAGAGGAGGCCTGGCGTGACTTTTACAGGCTTAGATGGAGCCGTTGCAGCACCATTTGGAAGGATTGTAACAGTTGAGTTTACAGTGCATTGGGCACAGAAGATCTGCACAGAGAGTACAATGCCAATAGAAGTGACTCCATTGTAACAACTCCTGAAGCCAAAGGGACTACATCATTCCTATTCAAAACATGCTGCATCCAAAAGAAACCATCCCAAACACATAGAAAAAGAGGAAAGTGTCTTAAATTCTCTCACTACAGACTGTGAAATAAAAGGTTAGAGTTAAACACCTAAGTAAAGCTGGTCAGAAAATTCTGAGTTTCAACATTGTTCTAAGAAAAAGGAGGAGTAAATTTTCTCACACACACAAAATTTCTATTTCCAACCAGGCTGATGCCTAAATAATATTGTTATGGTTCTGAGTGCAATTCCTAAACAGAAGCAAGGTATTTGTTTGAGCATATTCTGATATTACAACATGAACTTGGCACTGTCTCTTTCTCAATATTATTGGTCTGAGAACACTGGAATGTAAGCAAAGTTACTTTGTTTAAGGACATCTGCCAATGTCATACCACTCCATTTTTCCGTTTTGTTGAAAAAAAAAAACCCTCTCAGTTTTTCTCACCATGGTCAACATGCACAGGAAGTTGGGTGTAATCAATGGGATGGCACATTAGTGGTGTGGAAAAATTCAGGCACAATCCTGAACTCAACAAAAATCCCTAAGGCCCCAAACAAGCCGTTAGGTCCGTAGCATTCTCATAGACATGAGTTCATGCTCAAGTCCTGGCTCTCACCCTTCTAATTCTTCACTTGCAGCCTTCCTCAGAGGTCCTAGGAAAACTGACCAACTTACCCTTATTGACTTGGACTTGCCAGTGACCTGCTGCTCATAGACTAGATGTTGCTTTCTTCTTTAAGGGTTACCAAGTAGCCATCTTGTTTCTTCTGTATCTAGTAAATACCCCTCTACTCTACTGTCTCTTCAGTGGGAATTAGGAAGTGACCTAACCTCCATGCCTCTCCTAGCATCAGGAAAGTAGTAGACACATTCTCTGTCCTTCTTGAGCTACTGCTAGGTGAAGCAGCAGGGTCAAACATCGCCCCTTCAGGCTTAACACATGGTTCTTAAGCAACATAAATGCTGCAGCTCCCAAGAATATACACAGTAATTTAGCAGACCTTTCCTGAATCTAAAATCTACCATATCCAGCAGTACAGGTGTTTCAGCTAAAACAATAAGGGATAAAACAGTTTAATGTTAGTATGTAACTTACCATTAGGCTTCAGAGTTTGTATTCCATGCTGAATGAGGCAGTTCGTACAGCTACTTTTTCAGCCTTTCTGCAGGCAGAGGAAGGCATTGGATCAAATTTGGAAGATTGCCTATTTAGTTTTAACGACAGTTTGAATTCTGTAGGGGAATGACAGAGGCACCAAGAAATGCTGATTCACACATTGGCATCCTTAAAATCTTGCTCATATTCTTGATGTCAGGTTCAATGGAGCTGCTATGTAAATAACAACTAGTTATTTTTCTTTGATTTAGACAAAGAAAATACTATAAATTAATAACAGGCAACTGCAAATTACAAACCTATAATTACATTAAGTGTTTCTGGTCATGTTGTAATTCAAAAGAGCAACATTGGAGTGGTTTATATAGTCACCTGAGCCTACAGACGGAATTGCAACTCCATCTCTCAAAATAAGCTTTTTTTAAAATCATGAAATAATAAAGTTTCATGGATCTGCCCTTCTTTTCTTCTCACTCTTCAAACTTCCACCACAGTTGGTAGATCTAAAAATTACTCCTTTCTGAGAAATAAGTAATGTCACTCAGGGTGTGTCTACACAGCAAAGTTATTTCAAAATAACTATGCGAGCGTCTACACAGCAGTTCTGTTAATTCGAAATTATTATAATTATAATTTTGAAATAACGGATGGCTTATTCCAACTTCTGTAAACCTCATTTTACGTAGAAGAATAACGCCTATTCCAAAATAGCTATTTCGGAATAAGGCATGTGTAGAGACGCTCCCCTTCTACTATTTTGAAATAGCCCCTCACCAGAGCCATTCTAAATTATTCCTCCTGGGATTCTAAATTGAGATAGCACATCTACATTAGGGAAGCTTGCAGAGATGCAGGTAAATATAGTCATCTGAATGGTGAGATTCTGCTACCCCTGGAGGGACAATCCCACAGCATAGCAGGTATTGCTTCTGGAGAAGGTAGAAAGAAGGCAGAAAGGGACACATACCACTGAGTTATTTTCACCTCTGGATTTCTTTGCGCAGCCTGTCTACATGTCTCAGAAAGCTCTGGGGAAGAGACAGTTTTGATGTACTGTACAGCTCAATGAAGACTGTTAGTACCTAACAGTGGAATGAACACCAAATGGGAGCCAGGAGCCCATGAGCTGACACAGACTCACCATGGACTTGTGGGAAACTGGAGGAAGTCACAATCCCTATACCTCAGTATCCTCCCCTTCCCCCAGTAGAACAGGGCTAGTACCTCCCTCCTGTGGAATTAGTGTGCTCACAACGCTGTGAAGCACTATGTAAGGATGGAGTGGTCTTACTCTCAGGTCCATGACATTGGCCCTGCCATTTAGGCCAAGTGAATTGGTCCAAACTCATGTTTTGAAGTCATGGTGTTCATTTGAGATCTACTCATTCAAACAAGAGGGTGCATACTGCTAAGAGAGAAAGAGCAACATGCTTTAGGAACTGTGAGCTATAGTATAGCTTTGCCAATTCACAGGATCCATATAGCTGAGCTGTAACACCATGCAAAGCACTGCCTGTAGTAGAAATGCTGCCTAGCCCAAAGGCAATTCAGCCCTGTTACAATCCTGCAGGGATCTGTCTCTCAACAGTCAGAAGATGCCACCATGAGGGACTTTTCCCACTTCTTCCGTCTAAACAAGTGAAAGGAAGCCAACACTATGGCTATGTCTACACTATGGGTATGTCTAAACTACGTTCTATTTTTTTAAAGAGGATATCTGCAAATACCACGGGATCTCACTTTCGAAAGCTCTCCTGGACGTGTTTTTTTCGGAAAAAAAACTCTTTTTCAAAAAAACTGCATAAACCTCATTTTTTAAGGAAGAGCAGTTTTTTTCGAAAAAAAGGGGTTTTTTTCCGAAAAAAACCGCATCCAGACTACTTTCACTTTTGAAAGCTCTGCTTTCCGAAAGTGAGATCGGAAGAAGATATGCAAATTTCCATGGAATCTGCATATCCTCTTACGAAAATAGAGTGTAGTCTAGATATAGCCTATGACTTTTGCCGGAAGAGGCAATGCAAATGAAGTGCAGATTAGCATTTTCTCACGTTTCATTTGCATAATCTCTTCTGATCAATTTTTGCACAAGGGGTTTTTACGCAAAAACAAACAGTGTGGATGGGTCCATTTTGCACAAAAACCCCTTTTTGTGCAAGATCCTTATGCCTCTCCCTGGGAGATTATGCAAATGAAGCGCAAGAGAATGCTAATCCACACTTCATTTGCATTGCCTCTTCCAGCAAAAGTCATAGTGTAGACAAAGCCTGTATGTGTTACATGGCATATATGAGGTCCCCAAAGAAGCAAGTCTGGGCACCCAAATAGGTCTTGGACTATTCAAGTCAGGGCTCCTCAATTTTTAGCACTCAGCAAGAGAGATATGGCACTCTATTTAGGAGATTCTGGAAAAATCCGTTAGAAGGCATTTAAATAGCTTTGCATTCTCCTATTGCATCAGATGGGGAAAATTTTAAAAGTATTGTCAGGAAGTTTATACCCAAATGTAGGGTTTTTTTAAGAACTTTCTTTCATCACTCCCTTGAAATACCCCAACTGTGCTATTAGTAGAAATGTTTTCATAACATTCATTACTTTCAATGAAAACAACTTTATTTGGATTTGAACATTCTTCTGCAGCACTTGAATCCCAAACATCACAACACTGGGAATGAGAACTAAAAAGTGATGGTAAATAAAAATGAAAGAAACTAGCCCCTTTCCATTGGTCAAGCTAACAGAAATACCAACAGTAAACAAAACAAGTCTTGAAAACCAAAGTAGACTTTTTAAATTCCTTCTGCAATTTTTTAAACAGTATAATTTTAAACTTAATGGTGGTCCTTTAATTTTTGGAAGAACTACTGGTGACTGAAGCCAGTAGCAAACATTGTTATTTATTTATTTATTTATTTGCCAGTACCTAAATTTCTTCTCCTTTCCACAATGGCACAAGTGTGTATGAATTTAACATATACAATAGAGGTTTGTTTGAACTCTTACATTTGCCATTAAATGAAAGGGAAATAATTATCCAACCTAAGCAGTATGCTCACTAACACAGTCTTTAGGGAAATATTTAGCTCAGCAGCTTCGTTCGTTTTATTATTTGAGAAACTTTCCAGCTAGCTTTAGACAAGGTTCTGTGTAGTACTATATTTTCCCCCAAGCCTAAGATTATTCATGAATAAAGACCCAAAATGGAAACTGAGGCATGTGTGTGTGATGGGTGTGAGTGCTTTTTGGTTCACAGCTCACTCGCTCTCTTTCCTCTTCACACCCACATGCCTACCCATCATAATCTTGGCAAACCAGAAACCTGAAACCAAATAATCATAATCAGAAACATAAGAGAGAAAAATCCCCTTGTGTATATTTAGTTGAGCAACAAAATTTTAAAATCCCCCAGTGTAAAAAAGAAATCATGGTATGGTAATGAGTAGAGAGGATGATTTTCTGTTCTGTAGAAGGAATATGGCTGTATAAAAATGAAGCAGATTATATTGAAACACTAGCTGCTGACTGAGAATTTCCTGGTGTTTTAATTTAAATTCTCAGATGTTAAGAACTGCATTTCCGGAGGGAAAATTCAGACATTTTTCATACACAAAAATAATTATGCAGAACCATACACATCTCCCTCCCATCCTGAGGTGAGGCAGTCTGAACAGAGTTTGTTTGTAAACTAAAATGCGTTAAAGCATTAGCCTGGCATGCAGAAGAGGTGGATTCAATTTTCTGCTTTGCCAAAGACTAACTCTGATTTTGGGCAAGTTTTCAGATTCTCCGTGCCTCAGTTTCCCTCACCTGTAAAATGGAGATAAAACTTCCTTACTCACAGGGTATGTCTATACTCCACCTAGGAGCACACTTCCCAGCACAGGTAGACAGACACATGCTAGTTCTGCTTGAGCTAATGCAGTGAAATAGCATTAGTCATGGGTAGCAGCTTGGGCTAACTCCCCGAGTACAAACCTTCTCAGGAACCCTGGATACATACTCATGCAGCTACCCATAGCTGCCTATCATGCTACCCGATGTTACACTGTTTTTAGTGTGTTCGCTCATGCAGAGCTATTGTGCAACTGCCAAGGTGCTCTGGTAAGCATAGCCCCAGTGGCAGTGTAGATATATCTTGTTGTGAAGATAAATATGTTTAAGATTCTGAGGTGCTCAGAGCCTGTGATAGTTGAGAGCATATAAAGCACAAGACTATTATCAGGAACTGTGCTGGGAAGTCAGTGAAATTTTGTTAAAAGCAGTGGGTGTAACAGCCACGCCTCATTCAAGATAAATGCAAAGAGCAATTGAGCTCTTTATAGAGCAGATAACTGAAACAAGAGCCTCCAGGCCAACAGAGGCCACACGTGAGGCTGCAAGCAGGGGAGCCAAAAGCCGTGGGCCGCTAGGCAAGGTGAGGGGGCTGCTCCATGTCCCTGGAAAAAATGGTGCATTGGGAGGAAGGGGTGGGGCTGGGGTAGGGTTGCCAGGTGTCCAGTATTCACCCGGACAGTCCGGTATTTTTCCTCCTGTCTGGTAAAAAAAAATTCAGAGAATACCGGACACCTAAAATGTCCGGTATTTTCTGAATTTTTCCCTGGCCAGAAGGAGAAAATGCCGGGCACCTGGCAACCCTACAAACACTCAGCACCTAGCCTCCCCCCCGCCCTCGAGCCCTCCCCTGGCTCCCAACACCCCCAGCTCCCATGCTTATCTGGTTCCGCAAGGCTGCCGGCACAAAATGGTTGCTGACCAAGGGGGAAGTCCTGGGTCTTAGTGCTTAACCGCTCCCCTGTTCCTATCCCTGCACTCACTCTTAAAGGGGACATGCTGTTTTATTTAAAAAAAAATTCTTAATAAGTCTTGGAGTCCTTTTTTTTTTTTTTTTTTTTTTTTGCTCCCCCTCCCCTTTTTTTCCTTCAACAGAATTTTTTCCCAGTGTTGTTGTTTTTTTGGGGGGGGGTGGGGGTGGGGGGGTGTTTGGTATTTTTGTTTCAACCATCTGGCAACCCTAGACTGGGGTAGCTGGCCCTCAGCATTGCACAGAGCACACTGTGCCACCCCAGCCCTCAAATCTGCCCAGAGCATGCTGTGTAGTGCTCCAGAGGCAATTTAAAGGGGCCCCATTGAATTGCCAAGCCCCAGAGCAACTGCCTCTTTACCCCCTTTTGGAGTGCCCAGCTGGAATAGAGGCTGTGCCATAATGGCCCAGGGGGCTTCCCAGACATCTAATACCCACTCAATCCCTCACCACTGCATTTCTTTACAGCTGTGTGTGCAGGAGCTTTGGGGTAGATTTGCTGGCAAGAAAGAGATTTGGCACTGTGAGCAAAGAAGCTCTTTCCAGTTGCATTGAGGGAAACAAGACTTCATGTGCATTCTGGTAAGCAAGACCACACCCTACAAATATTTTTGACTCCATCTTTATGTCATCTCTTAATGGAGCCCTGTCTTTTGGCTCATCACCCAGATTAAAAATTTTTTCTGGAGGTAGGAGTACAGAGTAGGTGGAGACATTTAAAATGACTGAAATATTCAGTTTAGAACAGCTGCTGTTAAATATTCAGAATAAAGTCACAACCATTTTGTGAGGTCTAGATCATATATTCATGCAAGATTTGTGGCAATGCAGACTTGGTTGATTTTATAAGATGTGCTACTACTGAGTAGCCAGCTCTCATATTATTGCTAGGTTTGCTAGACCAGAAGTAAGAAGGGGGAATGTTTTTTATTAAAACTGCTCCTGATTTCATAATCAGAATTATTCTTGTCTTCCATTCTCTTATATTACTCAAAATGACAACCTCCTCTCACTCTTTTCAGTAGGGATGAAGCTTAGCAGCCTTCTGATTTCCGGTGGGATGGTAACAGATCTGGTTAAGCTCCCCCCAGGCTGATGTTATTAGAGCCATACATTGGATTCACATTGGTCTGGGTAGGCTCCAGCATTTGTCTCTTCCTTTGGCAACTCCACATCCCTACCTGTTCTGCCTGGTGCGCCGACCAGGAAGCAGGAAAAGCCCCCATACCTCAACTCCATTCCCCAGAAGGAGAGAATGAGATGCCCTCATTGGAGATATGCCAGTGTAAATCAGTAGTGAGAGGAGATTTGGGCTCATGTTTCTAAGCTGTACCACAGCCTCAGACAAGGAAGATTAAAGTGACTGGATCTATTTATGGAGGCAAGATCAAGCAGGATGTTAATAATTGATATACGGTATTCTTCTGTACGCATCCAAGGGCAAAATATGTGAGGGGTTTGGAATAATTATTTTGCTGTGTTTGTAATAGAAGAAAACAATGTGTGAAAGTCTCCCCTACTACTACTTGTTTAGCTGTGAGTCTCATCGTGACATGAAGTTCTCATGCAAGTTTGGTGAAAAGAAGCTTGATAGACTAAAGTTCTGTATTTCTCGTGCAAATAAAGCACCAAAAGTTCTCAAAGCACCTTACTCACCTCAGTTCACACCTGGAGAGACCACCTATAAGGGCAAGGGAATAGTTCATGTTCCATACCCATTCTAATCTCTGTCTTTTGTCAAGGCTGCCACCAGGCTGCTAGTTGTACTCATTATGATAATGGTTTTTGTGATGCAGCCTCCTGAGCTTTAGGAATTGGATTGCCATGAAACCAATTTCACAAACTACAAAAAAACTGACATAAGAGAAAATAACTTTGGCTAAATCTGGAGAACTCAGACTAAGAACTCAGACTAAGTCCTCAGTATTCCAACAGGCAAAATTACTAAAAAATCCCAATACTGTCAGTAGGTTCTCTTCCAAAAGACACCTTTTGAACAAAATTGAAAAGAATGCCATGGCTTTCTACAAATGACAGACAGAACCTCTCTTTTTTCAAAGTGTAAGGTCCATTCTAAACAGATCCATTCCAGTACAAACCTACAGAGCATTCAAACTTCAAATACTAATTAGATTGATTTGAATTTTTAAAAAATACCATAATTACAAGGTTCAAATAGTTCTAGAGGCCAACAGTTCCTGAAGATTCAGGTGGCACTAGAGCAGTGTTTCCCAATTTTATTTGGCCACAGAACCCCTAGAGTTGCCTTAAAAAAAAAAAAAGGCCCCTGCTGCATTTCATTGAGCAAAAAAAAAAGCCCTCGCCATGGCTCTGTCTCTTTAACAGGGGGCCGGGGAGTGCCAGCTCTTCACGGAACCCTTGCTTTTGCTTCGCGGATCCCCAGGGTTCCCCAGAGCACCAATTGGGAAACACTGCACTAGAGCATTGTATCTTATGACAACTCCAGCCTGGATGCCTTTGAATAAATCTCCTTAGAGACAACTTTTTAGTAGTTACACTTTTTAAAATTCCAGATCTTCCAGAACTTTTGCCATTTGGGATCAAAGTTGTTTCTTTTTTAAATAAGTTATTTTTAACACTTCTAGTTTTCCCATTGTGAAATAAAAGAGTCAAGAAGTTACTTACTTCATCTTTTTTATATACAAGACTGAAATCTCAAGTTATTCTCTGGATATCCTGGGAAAAGCATGTGTGAGTAAGAGCATGAAGTTGGACATGTGGGGCTTCTAAGAGTTGGTGTGTGGAATTTTGTTAAGGTTTTTGTTTTAACAAGATGTGGCTAGTCAGGAGTTAAGCTCTGACTTGCTCATTCTCAAGAATCTAGTAGGAGGAGAATGGTGTGGATTCAAGGGAAGGTACAATCATTCTGTATGATGGAGAAAAACAATCGTCAACATAGACAAAACAGAAGAGCTTTCTTAGTTCAGCTCTAGTCAACCTACAGGCAGGGCAGGATTGTATGCTATTGCAGGTCCGATTAATTCCAATTTTAAATAGAATTCCAAAAGCAATGAGAACCTCTAGGGCAGGGCTACTCAACTGTGGAAGCCCCAGGGGGCCACAATGATGCTCACAGCACATGCCGAGGGCTGCAACTTAAATGTGGTTGCATATACATGTAAATATATATGCAAATAGCTTCTTTCACATCAACGGGCATGAATACAAAGATTAAGGCAAGACTACACAACACGCAGGCCCCATTTAAGTCAGTTCTACTGATATTAATAAAATGCAATAGTTACCCGATTTCCACCCATATGATAGCACTTTTAATGAGCAGTGACAGTCCAGGAATTTAATTACAAAAACGCATCTCAACAGAAGACCATTATATTGACTTGCCATTGTGGAACATGTTCCCAGTGGAGGCCATGTTCAAAGGATCCCACCTGCGGGCCGCATGTTAAGCCCCGCGTAAACCCAAACTGCACTGTGGGCTTCAAAAAAAATGGGCTGTGGGCCACATGCGCCCCACGGGCCGCATGTTGAGTAGCCTTGCTCTAGGGAGACTATTTCACTACCAGGGAAACTTTCCCGATTTTCAGCATAAAATTTCATTTGCTCACTAGGATTCCATTTTCCCCCTAGCCAACTTACTCCACTGGCACCAGTATTCACTTTTCCTCCTTCATCTTAGTGTTTACACCCTTCATTTTTTCCACAGCTGGCTGTTCTACAGCCAGCCTATCTTTTTAACCCTTGAAACTTTCTTCCTAAATCCCTTAACCATTTTTTTATTCCTACCTTGAGATTCCTTCCATAAACAGCACAAGAGGTGCGGTCTCACTGGAGCCATAGTATAGTTTAAATGGGATTCTTTAGGTGAGCAAATACTTTTTTACATGAATAAATATTTGAATGATCAGAACGTAAATTGGCTTGTCTGACATGACATTGGAAAAAAAGAAATGAATGAAGGTTACAAAAGAGATGAAAACAAAACAAAAAAAGTGCTAGATACAAATACAGAAAGAGCCAATTACTAAAACGGGGGGGGGGAGGGGAAGTGGGGGAGGGAGTGGAAGAAAAAGTGTGAAGAGCAGGTAAAGCTGTTAGCTGGGCTTTATTAGTCAGCTGTTGTAGACAAAAAGGTGTGACTTCCTCCAGCCCCCCTAGCCAGTAAACAGTTGCAGAGGTGGTGGTCCAGCTCGGTCTTTTATTCCATGAGGCAAAAGAACTTTGTTGCACCACTCCCATGTAAGTATGAAAAGCAGAGGATATTTATGTCTGGTCTCAAAGGTGGAGTGGTGTTTCCAAGCCATAGGAAACAGACAGTAAGAGCTTTAATGAAGCACTCTCTAAGCAGTGATGTCTCAGTCACAAATGGCTCTTTAAAGTGTCTCCTGCGGCTCTTTGCAGCACTTCATATTAAAGCATTGGTTAATAATTCAATCAAAATCTAAGTTATTAAACAATCAGGGTGCTTTTACTATGTTATTAACCAATTGTAGTTAATAAAATAATATTTGCTGTCATTTTGCTGGGAAGATAATGAACTATTTCCCTTGTCACACTGTTTAAATATGACTATCTAGAATTACAGTAAATGGAACAATGAATTCACACTACTCTGGCTCTTTTGGGTGATGGTGATCACTAATTTGGCTCCTGAACCACTGGGCTGTGTCTAAACTGGCAAGTTTTTCCGCAAAATCAGCCGCTGTTGCGGAAAAACTTGCCAGCTGTCTACACTGGCCGCTTGATTTTCCGCAAAAGCAATGACTATCTAATATGAGAAATCAGCCGCTTTTCCGGAAAAGCTTTGCCGCTCCCATTCGGGCAGAAGTCCTTTTTCCAAAAAACTGTTGCGGAAAAGGGCCAGTGTAGACAGCTAACTAACACTTTTCCGAAAAAGCAGAATAAATGGAAAAAAGCGGTTTGGACGCCTGGAGACCCCGTAGGAGCCCCGGACTTCCTGGTAACCCGAGCTCTTAAAGCAGTCGCAGGCTGCTGAGTGCACGTGGCAGAAGCGTGCCTCAGGCCTGCGACTGAGGTCTGCCACCTTGCCCCTGCTGTGACCAGCAGCCATCAGAGCCCAGCCATGGCAGCTCCGGGCAGTGAGCCACCTGCACCCCCAGCGCAGGAGGCCCCCAGGGGCCGCAAAAAATGGGCTCCCTCCTGGACCCCCAGGGAGCTGGAGACCCTCCTTGACCTATGGAGGAGGGTCTCCATGATACCCGGTCCCGGCGCTGCAATGCAGATATATTTGGCTGCATGGCCGAGGCTCTGGCCCACCAGGGACACCCTGCCCGGAACATTGAGCAAGTCCGGGCAAAGGTGAAGGAGCTCCGGCTCGGGTACATGAAGGCCAGCAAGGGCAGGGGGGCAGGACCAGACACCTGCCCCCATTACGACCGGCTGCATGCCATCCTGGGCCAGCCAGCCCCGCAAAGCCCGGACGTGCCGGTGGACACCTGCCAGCGCCCCCCCGTCATCCGAACCACCGAGGCAGGGGAGGGAGAGGACAGCAGCACTTCGGGAGAGGAGGCCAGCATTGCCACCCAGCAGGCCCCCTCCAGCAGCTCCTCCGAGGCCGGGGAAGGATCCACTGGTTAGTCTTTGCAGTTTGCACTCACAAGGGCAGGGGGGAGGAGCCAGGCGCCCGGAGTGGGGAGGGGGAGAGCATGTCACTCAGGCCACGAGCTGCATGCTGTGTAGCATTAGGCAGCAAGCAGCACGTGCAATCACGTGCAGCCTGGTGACTGAGCAGCACGTGGCCGCGGCAGGCAGCTGCAGGGCACGCCTGGGACCGTGCTGCTCACACACATGCGGCGGGACCAGGGGGAAGGGTGGATGCCGGCTGGAACCGGCCAGGGCCCCAGGGACTCAGCCCAGAGCCCGCACCTCCGCCAAGGGTGCAGCACGGAGAACGGCACACTGTCCCATGCCTGGCTGTGAGGCACAGCCAGCTGCTCTTGGGTAAACCGCAGCATCACAGTCCTGTGACCGTGGCCCCCACCGAGCCCCTCGCCTGCTCCCGGTGCCTTGGCTGGCTCCCCGAGGGAAGTCCCCACTGTGGCCACATGTCCCTGGGCTACCGGGGTTATGGGAGGGATAGTGGGAGGGAGAAGGGCCGCCCTGAGTTTTGCTGCAAGGATGGGACACCCCCCCCCCCCCCCCCAGTCACTCTTCTGGTTCCGTCCAGGAGATATCCCACGCGATGGGATCTGAGAGCCCAGACCACCTCTGCTAGATGTGCTCCCAGGCACTGTGTGGGGATGCATCTCGCTCCTGTCAAACACCAGTGATTAGCCCAAAGCTTTCACAGTCTCCACGGCAGGGAGTTCCACAGGTGAATGCAACACAAGCGCCCTCCCGCCCTCCACGGGCCAGGACACAGACCAGTGGTTACAATACCTGGAGGAGGACCCTACTCCAGGCGGTCCTCCTTGCAAACATACAACACAGGGGCAGGGGAACCAGTGGGCCCAAGCCACACAACTGTGGGGTCACCTGGGCTCAGGGGTGGAGGGCATGAGGTGTGGGGACAGTGGACGGCCTGCCTGACTGACCCATCCTTTCTTCTCTTCCCTGCAGCGGGACCGAGCACAAGCCGGGGACCCTCCAGTCCGGCAGCAGCGGCACCCCCAGCTGGCCAACCACAGAGGCGCAGGCTCCACCACCGGGACCAGCTGCTTCGCCGCCACGTCCTAGTGGTGGAGGCAATCCAGGGCTCCATTAGGGAGCACGTCCAGGGGGACCTGCAGTGGCGGCAGGAGGCCTGGGGTGCCTTCCAGGCACAATGCACGCGGATGGCCGACTCCATGGCCATCCTCACAACACACATCGTGCACGCCATCCACTATGGCATGGCCGTACCCCATACCCCGCCATCCCTCCCGTAGCAGTGCCCATGCCCCTCCTGCCCCTGCAATGGCCCCTGCTCCTATCCTGGCTCCTGCCCCTGCTCCTGCTCCTGCCCCGAGCTCCTGCCCACCTCCTGCCCACCTCCTCGTGCAGCATGCCCCCGATGCAGGTCCACCCCCGCATGCACAGGCAGGAGCGGGAGCCAGCAGCACCAGGCCCTGAAGGTCTCCTCCCCTCCCCTTGTAAATAAAAAGTCTATTGTTCAGTTGATTATTGTATTTGGTTATTGTGTTACTCAGGTAACTGTAAGAAATGATTTGAGATGCCAATTAGCCACCTAAATTTAAAGGGTTACAAAATGTGGACACCAAATTCTGTATTCTATCACGGTGGTCCCTTTAAGTGGTCATTGGTTTGTGGCGCATAAATAAATACTGAGACTTTTAAGTAAAATTTAAACCACAAACTATATTAACATAGATAACAAACAAGCAAGAAAGGTTAAAAGACGCACACTAAAGATTATGTAACATAGTCTAGACGCAGGGGGACGATTGGTAGTGTTGCTGGCAACCTCAATCCTTTGGTCCTTCCGGGCCTCGGGAGAGGAACAGCCAGGAGATCCCTCGAAGACGACTGGAATCGGGTACGCTGACTCGAGCCTTCCGCACGAACCACGAATCCTCTTTCCTGTTCTTCGGGACAGCTCGGACAGGCGATGGTGGCCTAAACCTAGCCTAAACTAAAAGAAAAACCTAACTACGTCCGGCGCACCCGGCGAACAGTCACGATGGCGGCTGATGTGCTTGGAACCGGCGCTTTACAATTGGGGAGATAAGGGGAGGGTGGGGAAGGAGAGAGGATGGGAGGGAGTCGTATGGGGAGACCCAGGCGACCCTACTACGGGGCTTGTGCGAACATGTCCATCAGGGCCTCTCTGATGCACACCCCATCCTGGTGCGCCTGGCGGACGGCAGCTGTGTGGGGCTGTTCCAACGTCTGTGCCTCGGCTGCCATCCATGCAGGGAAGAAGGCCTCCCCACTGCGCTCCACAATGTTGTGGAGCACGCAGCCTGTGACCAGTACCTCCGTTGCATTCCGCTCACCCATTTGAGGACGGGTGAGCAAACAACGAGCGGGCTTTCAAAGCGTCGGCGAGCTCCACGGTTCGGGCCCGGTTGAGGCGGTCGTTGAACCGGGCCAGTTCTGCTTCAGCCACCCCGTGTAGGGCCGCATTAGCCAGGGCAGCAGGGGTAGGCGCATCGATGGCGCCCAGATGGGCATAGGCACATCCCCGACAGTCAAGTCCCACCGGGGGAAGTAGGTGCCCGCCTCCAGCCTGCGGAAGAGTCCAGAGTTGCGGAGGATGCGGGCGTCGTATGCCCAGCTGGACCAGCCCCCGTAGATGTCCAGGAAGCGGCCCCGGTGGTCCACGAGGGCCTGCAGAACAATCGAGCAGTACCCCTTCCTGTTCATGAAATGGGCTGCTCGATGCTCCAGGGCCCGGACGGGGATGTGGGTTGCGTCCAGGGCTCCCCCACAGTTGGGGAACCCGAGGGCAGCGAAGCCGGCCATGGTAGCATCCATGTCGCGCAGGCGGATGACTCTTGGGAGCAGGATGTCGTTGATGGTGTGGACGACCTGCAGAAGGGTGCAGAGAAACACAAGGGAACATATCACATACGGCAGGGGTGAGTGTGCGCTCCCTTGGGCCCCCCCCCTTGATTCCCTCTGTCCTCACGCACGCACGCACACCAGGGCCCCCCTCGGCCCACGCCCCCCCCCAGCAGGCCTGTGCAAGGGAGGGACGGCCCAAACCCCTGGGTGACCCAGCCTGGAGTCTTGGCTGCCCCTGGGCATGGAGTGCAGCACCCTCCCCACCCCACTCCCCTGGGACTTACCTCCACGGCGATCACACCGACAGTTGATCTTCCCACCCAGTGCTGTGCCACCGGCGGTAGCTGTCCGGTGTGGCCAGCTTCCACAGCGATGGCGACCCTCTTGTTGACGGGGATGGGTGCACGCAGCGGCGGGTGATGGCTCTCTGTAGCGGGGTGAGCCAGGCGCACAGCTGCAGGAACATCCGCTTTCGCATGCGGAAGTTCGGAGCCATTGCTGGTCGTCCCATAGTCCGAGGACCAGCCGCTCCCACCAGTCGGTGCTGGTGTCCAGTCTCCAGACTGGCCTCTCCATGGGGTGCTGATGCCACAGGGCTGCCAGGGCCTCCCTGGTGAGAGTCGCGATCTCTGCCTCCTGGTCCTGGAACAGCAGGGCACCGGCCTGCAGCACGAGCTGCAGGCACTTGCACATGTCCAACAGGGGCCCGAGCAGGCACATGGCCACCCACGGCTCCATGGCAGACAGAACAGGACAGAAGAAAGAAAACGCAGGAAAAAGCAGTTGGGGGCCAAAGGGTGGTGTCCCCAAAAGTCAGAGGGCAACCACCAAACCTGCTAAGGGTGTCAGTCCCTGCCAAAGGTCCCAACGCATGGGAGCAGGAGACAAACGGCTGTCCGGCGAGACCCCTTTAAGCACGTGTCTGAACGGAGCTCCGGCCCCGCCCCCGGAAAGGTCTGGTGGCCTTTTGCCCTCTTCAAAATGGTTCCGGGCTTCTGCTTTTGCGAAAAAGCGCGCCGCCGCCAATCTAGACGTGCTTTTCCGCAAAAGCGCATTGTTATAACGATAACTCCGGGACCAATCTAGACACGCTTTTCCGGAAATACTTTTAACGGAAAACCTTTTCCGTTAAAAGTATTTCCGGAAAATCATGCCAGTCTAGACGTAGCCCTGAGGTCTGAGTATCTCTGCTAGAGAATATCTGCTTTGGCAGGGGCCTGGAGAGCAGAGCACCTCTCAGCCCTGAGAAAAGTGTGCCACCTGCTGGACAAGTTAGGGAACTGAAAGGTGATGAGGGGGGGTAATGTTGGTCCCTAAAAAGAACTAGAAAATGAACATCTGAATTCATTAGCATGCAAGTAAAACCCCTTTCCTCTCTCTGGACAGAGCCCAGACACCACAATACATGAGGCCCAACATGACTCTGCCCTACACCGTGTGGCCTTGATTCTCTACTATCCTAAAACACAGATCAGGCATGTAGAGTGGCTGCCACAGAGACCCAGTTATGGGTCCCTGATCCTTGGGGCCACTTGACTTTGGCAGAAGGTAGATTCTAATTTCCATTCTTGAGCCTCCTAGCAGCAGACAATAACTCAACTCCACCATGGACCAGCTCAACCCTTATACCAGACATACGGACAGAAACTGGTAGAGAAGGCAACTACACTTGCATAGATTCCCCATACATCAGGTGGATTATTCTGTGGGAATCTGCCTAGTTTATTCCCAATGAGCTGATACTTGCTTTCTAAAGCACTGAGTTCCCGAGATGAAAAACGAATGTAAGAGCTAAATATTATTACTCCAGATTTGCATCAGAGAGAGAGAGAATGGGCCTCTCTTGTCAGGAAGTTCTTTCCTTCCAAGACCTTCAGGGGGTAGCCGAGTTACGAACTAAATGGAAAAATCTTAAAATCAACAAATAGTCTTGAAACCCCTAAGAGACTAACAAAACATGTAGATGGCATCCTGAGCTTTCGCGGGCATAATCCACTTCTTCATCTGAAGAGTGGGTTGTGCCCACAAAAGTTCATGATACCATCTAAATGTTTTCTTCTTCCAAGAGACATTCTTGAGTAGTAAAAGGACATAGTTTACAACAAGAAGATAAGATAACTAAAGTAATCAGGATATCTAATACAACCTGCATATTAGCACGTTATTGGCAATTACAATATTAATATGCTACTAATAAATGGAAAAATTCCTAGCTTTAAATTCAGCTCAGTCTTAGATTTTGGATCTCTCCCATCCGAAAGCACTCTTTTCTTTCCCTCCCATGTACCAAACAGTTTCACAGACCTTCTCGTGGGCACCTGTACAAAACTTGAGTGGGAGTTTACCACACCCTTTCCAGTAGCCAGATAGAGCCCAGAATTTCTCCCACTGTCTGTGGAGATAATTCCAGGGTGTGAAGTAATAGGAGGGAGGAGAAAATCTTCACAGGAGTTTTGATAACAGCATTATTTAACTCTAAGGCATTGTAGACAGAAAACACCTCTACTATCGTCTCCTCTAGCTGGCTGATTGCAACTGGCCAGGGTAATGGAATATCTGCCTTGGTTTTACAACTGCAGAATAAGAACATGACAAAGCGGTTTGAGTGGGAGGGGGTACTTCCCTGCAGTACTGTGCATTCTGAGTTCTGCACCCTGGTTTGAGCTCTAAAACCAAAGTCCCTGTGTTAGAGAGTGGCACTGAATTTACCTATTATGAGAACATTAAATCCTTCCTCTTCTTTCTCTGGATGCTGACCTCTTCTTTCTGTCCACAAATAAGGTTTGCTACTCCAGCTCTCAGCAGCCTGATATACTCCATATTGCAGATTAGGGTACATGGCTGATTTGTGGTCAGACTGGGAGGAGCACTGCAGATGAATTAAACAAAAAGGCAGTGGTAATTAACAGCCAAATAGGAAGCCAAACTCCTTTCTGTCGGTACAGTCTATGACTACGGCTGAACTATAGCTAGAGCCATCCCTAGGCAGGCACAGGTCCCATCCCACTCCACCCTGCCCCTGCTCTGTCCTGCCCCCACCCCCTGCTCCCATTCCACCCCTTTCCTGAAGCACCCTCACCCCAGTTACATGAGCTGGAGAATTAGTGGGGGATCTGGTGCAATGGGAGCGGGAGCAACCCAGCAGCCTGCTCCGCTCCCCCTCCCAGCCCCCGAGCTCCACTTCGCTGTAGCAGAGGTGGGAAACGAAGTGCCCCAGTCGCAGTCAGTGGCCCTCTGCTCCCCTGAGTCCTGCATTGCTTGGGGAAACAGAGTGAGTTGCAGTGAGTGCGGGGGGACTGACCCCTGCTGCTGCCCCATACCAGGCTCCCCAGGTAATCCCCCAGGCCACACTGGGCCCCATGGGTCCTGTCAATATGACAGTTCATGCAGCTGCCCCAGGGTCCCCCCAAAGTGCAAGGCCTGGGGTGGCCACCCCAAACCATCCTATGCACTGGATGTGTCTATCTACAGCTTACATCAGCATAATGTATGTCACTCACCTCACTGGATAAGCCACTCCCATTCCCAAGTGACATGCAGTACCTTGGCATCAGTGTGGACAGCACAACAGCTACTGCAGCTTGTGAAGGCTGGAGTAATTAAACTGATAGAAGAGCTCTCTCTGGTTGGCTTAGAGCAGCGCTCCCCAACGTGGTGCCCGAGGGCACCATGGCGCCCGCCGGGGCATTTATGTGTGCCCAGCAAATGATCTGGGCCGGCCCTGCCCCCGGCACGCAGCGCATGTGCGGCCCCGCCCCCGGGCGCCCGGCGCGTGCGCGGTCCCGCCCCCGGCAGCCCCGAAAGGTTGGGGACCACTGGCTTAGAGCCACTAAATTAGAGAGTTTATTGTGGTAAAGCTGCACTGCTGTGAGCTCTCCAATGTAGCCATAGCCTATGCCTTTAGCATGGTCATCTGCTGGGATAGTTGCTGTGAGATTCTGTACCTCAGGGAAGCACTCTGTAACCCTCCCTATTCACCATGTATATTTAACTGTGGTGTGTCATACAGCATACCAAATGGGAAAGGTTATGATTTGCCATTGCTCTTTCTAAATAGAGATCTCATTAGTGCCCATAAAGTTATGAGATTACATTGTATTGTCACTAATATATATTGTGGGTTGAGGGAATCACCCAGCTATTAGCTCCCCAGAGACAACAACGTAGGTAATCAACACCCAGGCGGGTGTGACACCAACATCAAGAGTCAGTGTCCATCAAGGGAGTTACAGTTCAGTGACTCACTCACTCAAGGCCACACCAGTGAAATTGTTCAGCCTTGCCTGGTGACTTAGCAACATCCACCAGACATGCCTTAACTTGTGTTCTCTAAGCATGTGGAATGAGGCTATAAAATAGAGGACAGAGACCATATGACTGTAGTGTGCCCTCCCTCCCACTGCCCCCCTCCAGCGAAGGCAACAAGAATGCTGGAGCTGAGGAGACCAGTCCCCAAGCCAAGAGGGAGAACCTGTATTTGAAAGACTAACCAACTTGCAGTATCCAGTGGATTGAGGAAAACTGTTTGTCCAGATCTTGCATAATCTAATAAGGCTGAGAATTTAGACTGCATGCTTATCTTTTATTTTCCTTTGGTAACTAATGACTTTGCCTATCACTTAAAAACCTACCTTTTGTAATCAATAAGCATGATATGTTTATCCTTCCCAGTGAGTTTGACTGAAGTTCTGGGTAAATCTCCTCAAGTTACAAAGGCTGGTGCATATCCTTTGATGAAGTGGTAAACCAATTAAGAAACTTGCATTGTTCAAGGGTCCTGAGCAAGGTAAGACAGTATATTCCTGTGGTACCAGGCTGGGAGCTAGGGGGATTTAACTGATGCCTTTTTCTGTGGGATTTGTGAGTGGCTCTGGAAGCATTCATGCAATCTAGCAGAGTGTGGGGCTCCACACACAGTTGCACTGAATGGTAACCTCATCTGGTGGGGTTTGCTTCCTGCCACCAGTAAGGCCTTGCAGGAGACTGTCTACACAGCAGGGCTGAACTTGAAATAAGCTACGCAACTTGAGCTACGTTAATTGCGTAGCTTAAGTCAAAATAGCTTATTTCAACTTTGGACACACGTACACAGCAGTTATTTCAAAACAGAGTACTCTTCCCCTGACTTCCCTTACTCCTCAAACAATGAGGTTTACAGAAGTTGGAGTAAGAAGCCCGTTATTTTGAATTTATTTCAAAATAATGGGCTTGCTATGTAGACGTGTAATAAGTTATTTTGTAATTCTCTGAAATAACATTGCTGTGTAGACATGCCCTAAGTGAGTTAAGGAAGCTGCAGCAGTCCCACAGTCCCAGCTTGCACCCTGGGAATCCCATCACAGCTGCATATTAAAAAGCCATGGCATTTAATCCTAATGGGATTGCTTTACTCTCAGAGAGAACAAAAGGATTAGTAGTGTAGTATTATCATACTTGCTTAGTAGAAAATTCTTTGCAAGTTTGTTTTACTTTAACGAACCATCTCATTTGAAACATTTTAAATTTAGTTTCAGGATTCTCTTCCTTCATCATGATTTTCTCTATTATTTGTATTCTAGTAGCACTAAAAGTCTCCACCAAAGATCCACCCAAGATCTGGATCCCATAGGGTATGTCTATACAGCAGGACTAAAGTCAAATTAAGCTATGCAATTTACGTAGCTGTAGTTACGAAGCTTAAGTCACAATAGCTTAACTCGTCTTTTAACTATGTCTACACAGCAAGAAGTCGAAGGAAGAACACTCTTCCTTCAACTTCCCTTATTCCTCGTGAAATGAGGGTTACCATGAGAGTAAGAAGTCCTCCAGCTCAACATTATTTTGAAATCAAGGCTTGTAATGTAGACACGCACTTTGTTATTTTGAAATAACATCAATTATTCCGAAATAACATTGCTGTGCAGATGTACTATATAGTATTAGAGAGTCTCTCCCTCAACTAAATTACAATTTAAACAGCGCGGTAGTCTGGACGCGCCACGGTTGACATCAAAAGCCTTTGTCGACCGCCCCGTTATGCTTTGTGGGATGAGGTTTACCGGGGTGGTCGACAAAGTCTTTTGATGTCGACCGAGGAGCGTCCAGACTACCGCTGTGCCGCCAAACAACTGATCGGCACAGCGCGGCAGCCATTTTGATGTAAATGAAGCGGCGATTATTTAAATCCCTGCTTCATTTTGCTATGTCTACAAAGCTCATCTACATGGCTCCGTCGACTGAGCCATGCAGTGTAGACATACCCTAATTCTCCTGGGAGAGCTAGTTGGATCTCCCTGGTGCTACTGTGTAAGTGACTGCATGCTGAACAGTTTGCTGTTGGTAACACAGGACCTGTGTCATCAAGGGCCCCTCCAATGTAGCGCCCCCTCTCCACCTGGTTACCTTCTTTAAAGCCAATCTCCTTACAGGTTTTGATGGATAGGTCTGAGTTCTTCTGGATCCCACCACCCACTCAACTTTATTTTTTCCGATGGATTTATTTGGCGGAGCCTCCACCCCCCTCACTCCTTCTTGGCAGGGTCACCAGGGCAGCTTGGGAGGAAAATTCTAACCCAGGGTAATCCCCATGTATTTGCCAGATAGTTGGAGACTCCCAGAAAATAGCACAAACACATACAATATAATAAACACAATTATATTAAACCGGAGACAAATATAACAGAACAGGATAAAACACTATTTTTAGGGTCACCGGTGCCCAGCAACTGTAAGGTTAGTGTCCCGTTGGTACGCGTACTTTGTTGGGGCCCTTGATGACTTTCGACCACAAAATTCTTCTCTGCAGTGGTTTAGCAGTGGGGCTGACTGGGTCCAGTACAGCCCAAAGGACTCACAAGAGGGAGAAGGCAGTAAATCCCTCCACAGGTTTAATATGCAGCAGGTAATAAAATCACCAAACAAATTCCCTGACTTACTAACTAAAAGATGGTGCACTCACACACTCCATGAATGAGCCTCAGGTTCAGAGATGACTCAGTCACTGCAGAGGGGCTGCTCTCTTCTGGCAGGGATCATCTTCGGGCAGGTATCAGGCTGCTTCGGTCCCAGAATTTCCCCTCACCACAAAGGGGTGCAAGGCTCAAGGTGCAGGCCACACAACTGCACCAAAATTCAAACTATAACCTCCTACCCCAGCATTCAGACACACACACAGCAGGCAGCAGCCCCAAACCAGCCGACAGAGCAGAGCTGACCATGCGGTGACTGGTCTCACCCAGGGAGCCAGAGAGCCAACTCAGCCTGGCTGGGGAAGCCTCCCAACAAACTCCACAAACTGGGAATCAACAGTGGAGAAATAAAACCCAGCTGAGGGATCCTGCCTTCAGGTCCCTAGAGGCTAGTTCTCAGGGGCAAACCCTGCATGCAGGCCTGGAGCTTACTAGCTCCCACACAGCCAGCCTTCCCCTTGCCCTGACTGGCTCCAGACTCCCCCAACCATGGCTCCTCCTTCCCCTCCTGAACTCTCCAGAAGGGGCATCTCACTCCCTATGGGTTGCCAGGCAGACTCTGTCCCTGGTAGGGAGGGGGAGCCAAGGCAAACTCAGAGTGCCTCTCCCTGAGCTGCTAGCAGACAGAGCCCCAGGAATCTAGGTAATCTCCTTGGGGGTTACATTAGGGATATTCCCAGTGGGGAAAACTCCCTCATTTCATTGAAAAGAAAACAAGAGTTTTCAAAAACTGTTTCAAGCTGTTACCACTTGCTTTGATGATTCCTCAGTGTTTTTCCCTGGACTGAACAATGGCTTCAAGCATGTAGTCAGTCTCCTGTCAGAGGGGAGGTAACCTCTCCCTGCCTAATTGCCTGTTGTGAGGTGATGCTGAAGTCACACCAAAGCTACAATTACAAACACACACATACCCTGTACATCTCATGATGACTGTTAAGTTCAATGCTTTATAAGCTTTCATAAAGGATCTTATTCAATGGACTGGACTCTTAAAATAAAACAGTAAACAGTGTAACTGCTTGGTTTTGTATGCGTGTGGGGGGGGAGACAGGAAGGTGTTAAACTCCCTGTCTTCATTTTGCATCTCTGGTATTTCTACGCACGTAAGTACCTTAGCTAGAATTCGCAAAAAAAAAAAAAAAAAAAAAAAGTGCAAGGTAAGCTAGGGATGTAAGCGACCAGTCGACTATCCAATAAGCAAAAGCTTATTGGATAGTCCACTAGTCCCTCAACTGGTCGCTTGCTCCCCTCCCTTGCTGCCTCTATATCATGGCTCCTTCCCCACTCTGGCACAATAAATGCAGAAGTGGGGGCCAGCAATTACCCCAAAACCTTATCTACCAGGCTTTGGTATAAAACTTCCCCCCAAAATCTTAAAAACCTAGATTTTGGGGATAGAATCTCCGCTGCCACCACCCAAATTTATAAAGAAACCAGGGGAGAGACCATTTGGGAAAATCTCACCCCTAAAGTAAAAAGCAGGACATCACCATTAACCAATACCAGGTTAATAAAAGAAAAAGAGAAAACTTTTATCATCACCACACTATTCCTGTTGCAAGCATAACGATTAGATGGAAAAGTAACAAAATAATATACTCATGGAGAAACTCCATGGGCCTAGAACTTAGTTACAAAGAAAAGCCAAAACATTTTTTAAAAAGTGCAGACAGCAGATCCCCTACCCAAACCATAAAACAATGAAACCTAATGGATTTATCTAAACTTTACCCTACTTACAGAAAGTGAAGAAAGAGTCTTTTCTTGGAGGGAGACATAGTGTCTGTCCCCCTCAATAGCTGGAGAGAACAGCCCAGAACAAAGGAGGGAAAAACCAAAAATTCCTTTGTCCCAGTTTGAAATTCCTACTTACATTCCTATTGGCCACTCCACCTGGCTAGGTAAGGGACATAGTTAACCCCTTAGTTTCCCGGCTGCTGGCTAACCCTGATAATCATGACACACTATTAGAAGCAGCAAGTGGGGGAGCAGGAGCCAGTGCTGGGGGGAGCCAGCTTAAAAGCCAGTTCTCCCCAGCACCGTCTCCGCGGCAGGCAGAGGGATAGTGGGGACCAGGCGCAGAAATCAGCTGATTCCCAGCTCATGTCCAGTCCCAGATGCTGTGCTCTTAATACATTTAAAAAGCAGAAGCACAGTGGGGGAGACCCAGCAAGAGCAGGGAATCAGCTGGCCCGGCTCATGCCAGGACACCCTGCTGCGCTTTAGCCTTTTAAATGTATTAAGAGTTGGCAAGCCAACTCTTAATACATTTAAATGGAAGAGCCACAGTGGGGTTAGCCCCTGGGGCCAGGAACTAATCCCACTGAAGCACCCTGCTTATCGACTAATTGACTAGTCAATGGAAAATGCATTGATTAAACAAAATTTAACATCCCTAAGATAGGCATCTAAAGGTTATAACAACTATGTCTCTATATTTAATTATGGATCTACCATTCTGTACAATCTTAGTTTTCCCATAAGACTATCAGCCTTTGGAAGCATAGATTCACTTTCCCAGTTCTCATGCAGGGTAAGTGATAATCTGACTTTTTAGTTACAATTCAAGTTAACTAAAGCTTAGATTTCTAAGAGGCATAGGCACAGCACCTGCAGTGAAAAATTAGCAGGTGCTCAGCACCCAAGCTCCACCCCCTCACCAAACACCTCTCACCCACCAGCAGCCCTGCTGCTCACTCCTCTCTCCCAGAAGCTTCCACCTCCCCAGCAAACAGCTGTTTTGCAACATTGAAGGCATTCCAGGAGGAAGTGGGAGGAGCAGGGACACAGGGAGGAAGTGTAGAAGGGGCAGGGCTTGGGGAGATGGGGATGGGAGAGTTGAGCATCCCCATCTAGAAGGGAAGTCAGCGTGTATACAAAGAGGGCAATATTTCTATGCATAAGCAAGGGATCCCCCAACATGCTTAGTTTGGGTTAAACAGACATATAGAGCTTGCATATATAGATGCTACTGCACCTTTTGGAACCTAAGGCCAGTGTGTGTGTGTGTGTGTGTGTGTGTGTGTGTGTGTGTGTGTGTGTGTGTGTGTGTGTGTGTGTGTGTGTGTGTGTGTGTGTGTGTGTGTGTGTGTGTGTGTGTGTGTGTGTGTGTGTGTGTGTGTGTGTGTGTGTGTACTGTTGACTTGTGACGAAACCTGGTTCCTTTTCCTGATAAAACCCTGAATTTCTGGCCCAGATAATAAATCTTTAATAGGCATGGCTATAAGACTTGTCTTTCACAAGAGCACTAAGGTACAACTGACCCAGAGTAAGTAACCAATCCTTTGGAACTAGGAGTCATCCATATGTTGAGAGTTTTGGTGTAAGGGACTCTCTACTTACCACAAGGGCAAGCTTACCTGAATAAACAGATAAACCAGAGAGACCCAAGGGACTCTCTCACTCTATCTTCAGGATGTTTAGTGGCGGAGGAGTTCGCTCTTGAGACCTGGCTAGTGATAGCTAATTCTAGAACACTCAATTAGTTTAGGGTTTGTGCCTCTGGCTTCTAACAGTCTGCCCTGAGATTGGAACCCACATTCATGAGCTATTTCAGACAACCCAATATGAAGTCACTGACATACTGCAGGCTGTCATTTTCTATTAGCTCAGGTCACTGGTCAGGTATTGTATTTTGTAGCAAGATAGCAGGTTATCCAGATCAGGGGGGTTAGGATTTTAATTACAAACTTCATGGTGTGATCTCAAATCACAGGCTTACAGAAGATCCCTGATCACTCATCACAATTCTGATTACTCTGTGAGAGCTCTCCACCAGATATTCTGATGTAGCCAGGTAGCAGCCTTGTTCAAGGCTGAATTCTTACTGGCTTTTTTGAGGGGTGGGGGGGAGACTTGCCTGATGAATGGATGCCTAGGTGAGCAAGAGATCATTCACGACAGACTGTGAAGTTTAGGGCCCTGGAGTGAGGGATCTATCACTGATCCTGACACTGAGAATGCCTGGAACCAATCAGTGAAGGCAAGACAAGTCCATCTATATGGATCATGGAGAGGCCAAGGCCCCAGGCTCTGAGATCATGATCAAGTCCAGGGGTTCTCCAGCCTCCTTGGACTGTGACCCCCTTCTAGTAACAAAGTTGCGACAAGACTCCAGGGTAGGGGCAGAGACCAAGCTTCAATTGGGGGAGAGAGCACAGTGATTGGACTCTACATAGACCCATTGGGTTTGGAAGCAGGTAAGACCTAGCAGTGGGGTTCATAGACAATAGACTGGTGATACTTGAGGGGGGAGGGGAACCACTTACTTCATACTCCCTATAGAGCATTTGTGCTGCTTTGGGCAAATTACAGAGAGCTGCTGATTACTCTGTAGCAAATACACACACAAGTAATTCATTTATAGCTACACAGGGGGCTAATTCTCAGGATTGCTGTGTACCTCAGACACACTTGCAATCTCACTCACCTCTAAAAACTCAGGCTCACATCCATGCTCTGTGAAAATAAAGTTATCAAAAGTTTTATACCAAGTATCCTTCTTCAAAACATCCCTATGATTGGCTGTAAAGGACTCCTCTCACCACAGTTGCACCCTCTGGTTCCAGGAAGCAGCTGTTGCCACACATGACAACCCTGTTGCCAGTTGCTCATGCTGTGGTCTCTCTCTCTCTGTGACTCAGCCTTCTAGCTCACTCTACAGTCCCCACTTCCAAGGTATCAGAGGTCTCACCAGACAAGCTGCCCAGATGCCACTTCACACGGTCTTCCACTTCACCTCTAGACCACTTGCCACTTCCCATACCTGATAGGGGAACTCAGGGCCATTCACTCACCCACCAACTCTGAGTTCCAGCCAAGATTGGCAATCCATATGTGCTCACTTTCAATTGGTGTTTTCCTGGTCTCCTTTCTATTCCTCTTCCCCATCAGCCTGGTCTGCTCCCTGTAGCTTTCTCTGCTCCCTGTGGCTATCTCATCCCTCTCAGCAGGTTGCCAGAATCCCTAAGTCAAGCCCGAATCCGAGAGCTCATTTTCACCCTAGGCTTCCTCCTTATCCTAAAATCCCTTTACTTCTCAGGAAAGGCTGCACCTCATGCCTTACAATCAACTCCTGCTCTCACATCCCAGTTTTATCATCCTAACTGCACTCACTTCATCTGCAATTAGTCCTCATCAAGCTCTGGCTCCCCTTCAGGTACAACCTATAAAGTTAATTGGCCCCTTCTAGCCCACCCTTAGCAGTCAGGGGCTGTGTGGAATGAACACCCCTCACACTAAATTTGCAAAACCTTAATTTGATAGCATTTCTTTACGTATGTAACAACATTTGAACACTAACCAACTAAAAAAAAAATGTAGGCTCTGTTCTAGGCCCAGTGGCCTGAACTAGTTTGGGGAATACTAGAAAACCAAAGGAGGGAAGGGGGACATGCAGATCTTTTACCATCTGTTTTGTACAGCTTCAACCACCTCTGCAGTTTTTTATAGCTCAAACTGGCAGATGGCACCTGTTAACGATGTGCATTATAACAGTCCCCCAGGTCATCTCTGATTAACTTCTCTGTAGAGCTGAACAGGCTGACACCCTGAATACCAGATTAAAAATAATGGTAGCGCAAATGGGGGGTGAACACAGCTCAAGCTCTAGGGGACCCCTGAACAGGAGACACTCAGAGCCTGGCTTTAGGACAGAATGGGGGACCCTGGTAAATGAGGGTAAACATCCCATGACACAAAGGAGAGTAGGGGGAGTTGTAGGGAGCCCTTGAAAGAGGAGGTTGGCACATGGTGGAGGGAATGGAGGAATGCAAGAAACCTCGGGTTTGTGAAATTAACTTAGCTGGCAGCCACTACAAAGTGTGTGACCCCCTGTTATTGGTCACTGCATAGCCTTTTCAGTTAGAAGAGCCCTCCCCCAAAGAACTCAGATAAGTCATAGCTGTCTGTCTTGTAGCATGAATCCAATCCCACCTTCAGTTACTACACATTGGCACTACAAGAGCTGAATATACCGCCCAAGCAGATCTGTTGCTGTGCTGCCACAGGCTAGAGTCCCATTTAAACAAAGGTGAAAGTTACCCCTGCTGCTCGCATTTTCCACTGACTGTGTAGACCCGCCAGCTTCTTTCCCATTTCACAGACGCTTAGCTATCTGAGCTCCATAGAGCACATTGCAAATTTGGCAGAGGACACTTGGAAAGTTGTGAACAGGTCACTTTTTTACTCCTCTATTGCAGTGCACCAATAGATGGCACTGTTGAGTTTAAAGACTAGATTCACGTATGCGATGCAATTTAAACTCCGAAAAAGGGTTATAGAGGGGTTACTATGGATCCATAGTCATCACTGACTCCCATTCAATATGGACAGTATCTTATTTCACATTATCTTTCTGATGGGTCTTCGTTAGGTGTTGGATGGCCTGCTCACATTGGTATTCCCAACAATCATTTCTGAATAGCTGCAGCCTCCTTTCACTGGGCTGTGCTCTTCACTGAGGGCACTTTGCAGGAGAGGGATAGGGCCTTTACATTCCTCTGGCCTGTAGTGGCAACCCCCAAGCAATCTGCCAGTCTCTCTCAACCTGAGTTGTGTGAGACTAAGTACTGTGCCTGGGTCTAGGATAGTCCACCCCTTCAGACCTGCCAGTGAATTATCACACAAACGTAGTAGCCTTCTTTCCTCAGAGAGCCCCTGGTAAACTATAGGTCCCAGTCAGAAGCCCATTTGAAAAGCCTCGGGTTACCTCACCATTGGAATAGTGTGTGCTGACATTCTGTAGGGGGAAAAAAATTGGCATGTTTCAGTTTCACTGCACCATGCTCAGTGATAAGTTACACTTCACATTAGCAGGGCTTTGTGAATCAATGGGCTCAAGGAACCCAGGGTTTGGCTGCAGCTGTTTTGGAGACAACATTTTGGAGAGAGCTCTAAGGGAAACAATGCGTATAGATGAACCCTAGGGAGTGACTGTCTAGCCAACATTCCAATTGCAGTGTGCTGGCTGGCTGGCTTGCTCAGAGGAGATGCAGAGACACCTTTACATCATTAAGCTGTTCCTTCAGTGCCAGTTTAATAATGCAGCAGGAGTAGAGAGTAATGGCCAGACTCCACCCAGGTATTCAAGAGGGAGCAAGGATGGAGGCATTTTTTCCTCTTCCCTCTCTTGTCGCTCCCACAAGGGGGAACTCTGGCTAGAAAACACAAGATGACCATAGGGCTGGCTCTACCATAATCACTAGCCATAGCACAGGAAGTAGGGAACAGATGTGCACATGAGCCTTCCTACAGCAGACAAACTAGACTGGATAGGCACATTGCAACTATTACAAGCACTGTGTCTGTCAAAATCCAGGACTATGATTACAAGATCCAGTGGGTAGAGCAGTAGATAAAGAATCAAGGATTCTATTGCTGGCTTTGACACTGATTTGCTGCATGATTGAATAAGTCACTTACCTTTGCTGTGCCTCAATTTCTCCATGTGTAAGATGAGAATAATTATATTTATCCCATGTGACCTATGGATGAAAAATGTTAACTCTACACTTTGGCCCTATGGAATTGTATGAATTATAGACATTTCAATCAACTAATCTAGCAGCCTTGCACCAAAATGCTTTGAAATCACAAAGTGTAGTAAAAACAATGAGGAGTCCTGTGGCACCTTAAAGACTAACACATTTATTTGGGCATAAGTTTTTGTGGTCTGAAACCCACTTCATGAGATGAACTCTAGCGGGCACAGACACTTCTCTCCTGTCACTTCCATCCCATCATCCTAGTCTTCCCTCTTCCACACCTTTGTTCCTTGTTGCCTATCTTAATATTTTTAGTGTGACTTGGGGGGACAGGTTTATAACTAACATGGCACTGTTTGCACTGTAAATCACTGCTCTCTCAAAATCAATCATAGGCAGTAATGTTTTCTTGGAGCCATTACTTCCAAGCACCTCAGAATGCAAGTTGCACTAATACCCTTTTTCTTTTTCTATGTTTAGAGTTAAATCCTTCCAATAACAGGTCTGCATCTGTACATTCTCACCTTATGTGAATAAAGAATTGAATTGTGGACATGTTTGTTCAGTCAGAATCGTACACAGCCCTTAACTCACCCATAGGATAAGAGGGTAATCTCTTTGTTTAGTTATGTATCATGTACAGTATTTTAGGTACTGAATGACATTCAAATTTTGGGAGGCTTCTTCCCATAGAATTTAAATATTAAGAAGGAAAAGAGTGAAGTGAAAGACTGTAGAACCAAAATTAATTCTCTATGCTGGTCATTCCCTCCATACTTAGCTAGGCAAGCAAACCACTATTTGTGCAACATAAATGAAACCAGTTGTACTAAAAAGGCTGTATATACAAAGTTGCATCTGCCTAAGCCAGGACTCTCTGGTCCGCCAACATCCGTGGTCCAACAGAACCATGGATGTTCCCAGGTGAAAGCCCCGGTGGCTGGGAGTCAGGCAGTAGGAAGACCATCAGCTGGGAGCCCTGGAGCCCAGCAGGGCGAGCAGCAGCCCAACAGGGTGGCCAGGCAACAGCAGCATAATGGGGGGGAGGCCAGAGCCATCACAGTCTGGCAACCAGCAGAGCCTGGGCCAGCGGTAGGCTGCCCAGCCAAGGCTGGAAACAGAGCCTGTGGCAGGATGGGGGGCCAGTGGCAAGGGACCTCCTGGTCTGGAAATTCCCTCCTTCAGGACCAGTTAGGTCCCAAGGGTGCCAGACCAGGTAGGTCCAACCTATAATGATCCTTTAATTTAAAGCTAGCTTAGAAAGCAAAGATGGACAACGTGTACAACAAGCATTAGCTATGTTAAGCCACTCTTAAAAACACAGCTGTCCTTTGACAGATAAAATGCTCTTCCATCTTGCAGAGTAAATCATACCAAATCATGGTTTAACTAAGTCCTTTGAACTGTGCTAAGGAATAAGACTTGGGAACAAGTAAAGTTTCCAATCTACACTGCAAGATGAAATAATATTACTACTTGAGTTGGGACCCCAGGATTTGATTAAATAGTGTAGCCAGGACAGAGTCTTAAATGCTAAAGTAAGTGTTCAAATACCACTGTAATGGGTACCAGGTACACTGATTTCAGTACAAATTTTTAGCTAGAGCTAGTTTGTCTTTCATTTTGAATAAAAACATGCACACAGTACTAGAGTTAAGGGAATTATTATCTGCCTTCCAAATGATGAAAAACATAATACATCCTAGACAGATTAGAAAACAAACATTTATTATACACTGGTAGTTTTACAGATCTATAAAAGTGATCAGCTTTTTCAAATACACAATAAAAATACACAATTTGAAGACAGCGGCACATGGTGAAAAGTTAAAACTCACATGGTCTCATGTTTTTCGGCATTTGAAAGTGCCCCCACCATAACTGAACACTCATGATAGTACTTTTACAATATTAACAAATTGGACTGAGTTGGCTATACTGCAGGCACTGCTTACATCATCTTTGCATTGCACAAATAACATATTTGTGTATCAGTTACAGTCACAAGGATAACTGAGAAACAAAACTGGCTCTCGTGAATTACTGTACATGTAGGTACAAAGAATATGGCAAAGATAAAAGAGCATGGACAATCAGATCATAAAAATATTGTATCTAAGCACCATAATACCTTGAGTGATGCAGTCTACTTTGGCTTTTAAAATAAGTGCACAAACAAGAGGGCAGGTTACTTTTATCTTAAAGCCAGCCTGACATTTCATAGTATCACCAGATTAACTCACAAGATTAATAAGATCAAGAATGAAAAGTAAGTGTGTGTCTGTGTGAGAGACGGAGAGAGAAAGAGAGAGAGAGATAAAAGGCCAAATTCTGTATGTTCTGTCTGCTATGGAATCAGTGCAAATCAATACTACAACAAGTTATTTTGTGTCAGTTTTTAGGCCAGCAAGCAACTGAAATATAGCTTAGTGGGGAAACCATTTATGAAGTGGCTGTATATTACAATATCTATCCAATATATGGGAAATACTGTGAAATAATGGCTTATCAAAATAATGGCTTATCTTGGTTTCTTTGAGTGCTTTGTTTGTAATTTCCCCCATTAATATAAAAGCCCAGGGTCACTTTAATGGTCTGACTGATGCATCCTGCTTACACACTCAGGCAAGCTCATCTCATTTACTGGCCGGGGCATTCAGCCCTTCAGATCAGGGGTGTGTGTGGGGAAGAGTTCCTCACACTGTTCAAAGCAACTCTCCCTTCTGTATAACTCAACTACAAGGATGCTGTTGAACTGCAAACATTTTGAAGGGGAAACAAATGAGTCCTCAGGCTCTAGTACGATGAGGATAGCATTCCAAAACCCACCGAGAAAAATAATTTACAAACTTCCCGACAACCAGCCCTAGGATCTTTGCTCATGATTGTTTTGGTACTAGGGATGTTAACTATTGGATTTTTGTGTAAACGTGTAACTGCTTGAAATTTTACACGTGGGGGGGGCCGGCAGGAGCCGGTGCTCACAGAGAACTGGTATAAAAGCACCATAATGTGGAAGGCAGAATGGGGAGGCATGTAGTCGATAGGATTAACTGATAAACCCAGGTTTATCGGTTAATTGTGTAGTTGACTACACGTCGACATACCTATTTGGTATACTCCAATTAATGCAGCCAAAATTTCATACCAGATACTTCCTTTATCCTGAAATTTGCTCTTGCAGGGAATTTAGTGATCCAGTACTTCTTTTCTGTTGCTAACTATTATGATCTTACAAAACTTGCATCAAGAACCAAGACAGTTTTGGCTAATGCTGCCAGCATTTACAAATTAAATGGAAAGAGGCCAGTGAAACAAGCCATAAAGGTCATTGTGACTGTACCATAAATGAGTAGCATTTAACTCAGCATGAGGTTTTCTGATACCGTAGAACATCATCCCCTTGCACTTTCATCTCTTTAAACGAAAAACAGAGAAATAAGTAAAATATTTTGTCACTCTCAAGATTTAATGTGGTGTTCTATTCATAACTGCCTCTAAGACAATGTTTTTTCCAGGACTTATTTTAACAGTTTATCAAAAAAGCAATATTACCTTTATAGATAAGTGCAAAAGGATAGTTGTGAATTGCCTGCATATAAGACGATTTGACAAATCTGTCTTAATTCCAGTGCAGTATACTCCTCTCCCAAATACGGCTTCATCCCACTCAAATGCATATTTGAGGGAGCAGGAAATTACCAAAAAAAAGAAAAAGAAAAAAAAAAGCCAACACCTAAAGCATAGATGGTTTCCTGATAGTCTTTTAACATGTAGCTGATTTAAAGATGCTGTGGGGGTTTTTTTTGTTTTTTTTTTAAATCCAGAGACTCATGCTTTCAATTGCTATATGATAGCAGTTTGGGGATGGGAGATTAGAAACTAAACTTGAAGAAAAAAACATATCCACAGCGTCTCTGCACCGGGATCTGTTCTCCAATTATAAATAAGAACAAATCAGGTATTTGAGAAATCCTTTTTGGTTTGAATGTTCCTGAAAATGGTAGATGCTTATCAGCTTTTTCCTTCTTTTCATGCTATTCCCAAATTTTGCTTCATTTTTTCATAAACCACATAGCTGATGCTGACAGCTGGAAGCACTTTCATGAAGTTTGGGGCTATGCCCCTATAAAGTCCTAGGATCCCTTCATTAGCAATTATCCTTTGAAAGAGACCAACCATGTTTAGCTGTGGGGCTTCTTCCAGCAGGGCTAGAAAAGAAAAGAGAGAGAGCAATTTCCATTATTCAGCAGTTCTAGTGATGTTAATATCCTAATCATATAAAGCTCCTCACTACACAGATGCACAACGTATCACCACTAATCCAATGGGCATGGCACAGTGACCCCTCAACACTGTTTCGTAACAGAAAGCAGATCTGTTCTCATCCCTAAATTTGGGCCAGGTCTCTTTCAACTGCAGACCTGGGCCTTGGAACTCCCTCCCATGAAAGGTCCACAAGAATACCTTGTTGGTTGCCTTAGCAACATGCTGGAAGTTCTATTGGTCCTGAGATCTAGCCTCTCCTGTCTGATAACCTCACTCTCCCATGCAGCTTCTACCACCTTTTTTCTCACCTATTTGCAACAGTTGGAAAGTGACCCTTTTTCAGTGGTGGACATTTTCCTTAAAGGTCACAGAATTTTCCTCTGCACCAAATTCTTTGGCCTCCTCTGGCCATACATTTACTCTGACGGTTAGTTCTTCATTTATTTACTTGTTGACCTTTAATTTTACAATGTTATTTTTGTATAGCTTCTGATAGGAGCTCCATAAATGGGTAATATACTTAAGGTGATTGACACAAATCTATAAAATATAAATATTAAAACATACAAAGAGCAATAATCTGTAACAGGAAGGTTGTGTCAAGCACTAACAAATCCAATGCCAATCAAAAGTATAGATGGGCAAGGTTAATATGGTATTAAACACCTTAAAAACAGGCAAATTAAATAGGGAGTATTCTCCAAATTATAAATACGTTTAAAATATATTCTTCCAAACCCCAAATCCCAATTCTCACCTTGAGCCTGCATGCGAGTTCTGATAAGAGCAAGAGGGTAGCTGGCTAACTGGCCACAGGTGCTGGAGATAGTACCACATCCCAGCAACACAAAGACACCAGGGTTAGCAGAGTCTGATGCATAACGATCTAGCCAAGCGGTCTTCAAAGCCTGCCAGGAAAACATAAATGGATTTGAATGAGAGGTATATCAAAGTTCACACTAGATGGCTAAGCAGAGTTTACAGCTAACAACAATTTTAAGACGCTCCTTTATCTCCACAAAACTATTCCAAATGAATTTATGGGCTTGATCCTGCAAGGTGTTGAATGCTCTGCCTCAATCCAATATAGCACATAAGCACATTCTTAACTTTATATGTACACAAGTAGGACCAGTTATTTCAGTGATATTAAGTATCAGAGGGGTAGCTGTGTTAGTCTGTACCCACAAAAACAATGAGTCCTGTAACACCTTAAAGACAAATGGATTTATTTGAACACACACTTTATCAGATGTGACAAAATGGGTTTTTGCCCACAAAAGCTTATGCCCAAATAAATCTGTTTGTCTTTATAGTGCCACAGGACCCCTCATTGTTTCAGTAGTATTATTTCAGTGCTTAAAGTAAGACCATGCTTAAGAGCTTTCTTTGATCAGACCATAGCACTCAGCATGGGGAGGATCAAGTCTTATAGTAGTAATCCACATGCATCACAAAATAAAAATGCAGTAGATAAAAATATTAAATGGCCTTTTCAAGTTTGGCTACATCTACACTACGAGTTTTGCCAGAAGAGACAATACAAATAAAGCGCAGATTAGCATTTTCTCACGCTTCATTTGCATACTCTCTTCTGATCCGTTTTTGCACAAAAACAAGCAGTGTAGACGTTTCCTTTTTGCGCAAGATCGGTATACTTCCTTTTTTGAGGCATAAGGATCTTGCGCAAAAAGGAAACGTCTACACTGCTTGTTTCTGTGCAAAAACCCCTCACGCAAAAACGGATCGGATGAGAGTATGCAAATGAAGTGTGAGAAAATGCTAATCCGCGCTTCATTTGCATTGCCTCTTTCGGGCAAAACTCATAGTGTAGACATAGCCTTTCAGTATGAAGCACATTTCTCCTATCGGAATGAAGTGACTCTCCCCCAGTTACATGAGCCACAGACTGCACAAAAGGTTGACAAACAAAGGTATTTCAGACCAAGTGCAGGTGGGAAAATGAGTCCAACAGAAGACCTCTCTCAGAAAATATCATGCCACCAAATTTTTCACCACTCTTTTAAACCTGGAGCTGTCAGCTTTAACACATTCTGCTGATTGCAGTTGCAGTAATATGACAGAAGGGCTTGTTTAGACTAGAAAAATGAATCTTTAAAAAAACCCTATATAATGTGTTAGCTAATTTCTGTGGATTAACGTGATTTTAGATACCACTTAGCACCCAGTGTAGGCAAAGACAGTACATGTTTAAAAACATATTACAGAAACTAGTACTGGTAAGGTTTAGGGACTCTAATCATGGCTTTACAGGACAAAAATCAATGCCTTAAACTACATCCAGAAGCTAACTGGTAGCCAGTGTTACTAGATGAGCCATTGGTAAAATATGTCCTCAGGGCTTGCCTACACATGAAATCATTTTGAAATAGGTATTTCTGATTAAATCCATGTATGGATGCTCTTATTCTGAAATAGTTTAATCTACTGCCAAAGTAGATTAAAATAATTTGGAATAATGCACACTTATTCTACAATAAGAGTATCCACACATGAAGTTAATCAAGAATACCTTGCTGGTTTCCCTAACAACATTCTGGAAGTTTTATTTGTCCTGTTGATCTATCCTCTCCTGTCTGAGAGCTTTGAATTCACACCTTATTTTATATCAGATTCATTTTGTATGTAGGCAGTGTGAAGCACATTTTATAAGTGCACATTAGTATTATCCAGTTATAATGAGAGGGAATAGTTACACATGGTCATCTGTATCACAGCCATATGATAACATACAGTAGCTATCAGGTTTTTGGAGTTTAAGTGAGTTGTAGAAATGATGTGGTCCAGGCATGAAAGGGGTGTTCAAAAAGAAGGCTATGAGTATATTACATTGCAACAAGTTGTCTAATGTTCTTGTTTAAAACCAATGAAATCCACTTCCAAAATGTGGGCCAAATCCTGCAACACTTACTCATGATGGTAGTGCCCTTAGATATTACAGACAAAAGGGGGATGACTGTGAGAGAATCACCTGCATGTGTAAGGGCCTGATCCTGCCACTTCATCTCCCTGTAGCAGTAGTAATATTTATTATTTGTATTACCAAAGTACCTCAGGGCCTGCTGTGTTAGGGACTGTACAAATGCAGACCAGAAAGATGCTCCCTGCTCCAAAAAGCAGTACTTTTTTTTTTCATAAAGAAAACAAATAGAAAATAGATAATACCAATGTTGCCACCTGTGTGATTTCTTTTCACAAATTTGGCTGGGGCCAGTCTCATGACGACACAAGAAGCTCCAGGCTAAAAATCTTCAGTCCTGCCTAGGAGAAGCCCCCCTCTCATCGACTGCCTTCTCCACTTACCTGCCTCTGGGGAAGGGCAGCCATGCAGGGCTGCTACAGGAAGCAGGCAGAATGCTCTCACCCCAGCTTCCTTCCCACGAGCATTGCTCCTCTCTCCTCATATTTCCCTCCCTGCAACACCAGGACTGGGAAGGATATGAAGAGGATCCCACTGCAGCTGACCCCCCACAGCCCTACAAGAAGGGATAAAGAACCCCTGGAGGTGCGGGAGGAGCAGATGTGAGGGTGAGAGATCCCACAGAGGTAGCCAAAATCACCAAAAATCAAGACAGATCAAGACCACAATTTCAAATAACAACACTCATGATTGTGGGGGAATCTTCCACTGATGGGTCTGATTCATGGGTTGGCAATAATGTAACACGTTAAGGACAAAGATATGACAAACTAGCCCTGAGCATACTACCATGGATATTTTTTGAAATGCACAAATAAGAGTACCACAAAGTAAGTTACAGATGTGAGTAACTAATGCATATTTTAAGAGGGCAACAGGAGGGCAGTTTATATTCTTATATTTCTAAACATATAAGGCATGCATCAATTAATTAAACTGACCTCATAGACAGCTAGGTCTATACCAGCATAAGGAATTATGCCAAGAATATTGGGTACATAGCCTTTGTAAAAGGCTTTCACTCCTTCTCTTTTAAAAATCTTCTTAGCACAGTCAAACATCCCAGAGTATTGTCCTGTTTTACCCACAGCCAGTCTGGTTTTTAAGACCTAAAGGCAGAAGAAATGTAGAATTAATTATTTGACCGGTCATGACACAGCTTATATATAAGAAATCTGGCACAACAAATTTTTGCATACTCATAAGTGTCTAGTTCCAAAATGTGAACTTTGCATTTGCTGTTTAAAGTCTTTGTAACAACTAAAGTTAAAGTTTGGTTAGCACTAGTTTTCTCAAAGTTTTATCATTTGTAAGAGGAATAGCCTGCCTAACAATTACATAAAAGCTCACAGTTGTGAAGGAACAGAGTGTAGGTTTTTTACTCAAAATCAGAAAAAGATGGAGTTATGATTTGCCTTTTTTCTCCTCATGTTCAAGAGAGACTTTAAAAAAAACACACCACACACAAATTACAAGATATACAGAGCTTCTAATTTGGGCCGGTGCTTTGCAGGGTTCCCTCTAAGGTGTGTACCTGCGCAGGCACACACCAAAAATGTACCATCCGCCCACCTCCTCAGAAGAGCCATGCAGAGGGCTGGAGCTGCAGGCCATGTCGCAGCTGGCTGCTCCTCTGGCAGCCCCGAATGGGGCCAGAGTCCGAGCGCAGCTGCTCCTCCAGCAGCCCCAGCCAGGGCCAGAGCCACGTGGCGGGGGGCCGGTGGCTATTCCTCTGGCAGCCCTGGCCGGGGCCAGGGCTGAAGCCACATGACAGGCGGCTGCTCCACAGGCGCTTCAGCCAGGGCTAGAGTGTGCGTGCAGCTGCATGATGGACAGCAGCTGTTCCAGCAGCCCAGGCTGGGGTGGGAGTTGATCACTGGAAGATGGAGCATTCCTGCCTGTGGCATGCCAGGTCCCACAGAGCTGGAGCAGCCCGCCAGTTGACCGTAAGTAGTATCACCCAGTAAGGGTGATGTTAACCATTCATATCCCTATTTTGAATAGGAGTTCAATTGTTGGGCTTTATTGATTTTGTGTGTGCATGTGCTAGGCTGATTTTGGTTTTTAAGCCACCCAGCTAGTGGCCTTTTCTGAGCTTTTAAAAAATTTAAAGGGTTTTTTTTATTTATAGGAATACCTATAATTATTTTTAAATTTTTATTTTAATGATCATTTTTATTGTTTTAGTTGCTTTATTTTTGACAAAGGTACTTAGGGTATTTGGGCTTTCTCTTTTTATTTTCACTTATTTTATGTTTAATATTAATCACTTAAGGAAAAAAAAGTTAAACTTTGTGAAAGCATCAGGACACTTGAAGAGTTAGCTAACAAAGTTAAGGCTGTCAGTAGATGCTTTCTGCCAGATAAAGTAGCTGCCAGTTTTGCAACCCTGAATAAAAGATTTGAATGGATTTTTAATGGCATTTTTAAAAAGCTGATTTCTTTCTTTTTCTTATATATATATATATATGTATATATATATATATATATATATATATATGTTTATTATGAGAGACTACATATTTTAAACTTTCTTGTTTAATTGTATTATGTCTCTTGTTTATTATGAGACACTATTTTAAACTTACCTTTTCACTAGCTGAAGTTTTGAACTTTTTTGTTTTTAAAATAATTTTAGACTTTCAAAGAGTTTTGGGGGTGGGGCGTGAGTGTAAATTGCAAGTTATGAACAAATGTCTCATTTAAGTTGCTTACATTTCTAAACTGCTATTCATTTTTATATTTAAGCTTTGACCAAGGTTACTTTTTCCCATCTGAGATCTTTTGGCCTGGGCCAAATATACAAAATAACTTCTGGATTTTAGCAATGTTGAGTTCCATCTTTTCCTTCCATGTTTCAGCCATCTGATCTTAACAACATTTTGTATAGTTAAACAATTTAAGTGGGATTGTGTGTCTGCTACAACCATCACAATTCATTGTTTACAGGCTCATTTGTTAGGAAGCACCCATTTTCTTCAAAATGACTGTAAGGCCTCCCGTGTTGTGTGTAGTGACAAATCACATAGTGCAGGGGTGGTCAATAAGCAGGCTGCAGGACAAAAACAGTACTTTGGCACCTAGGGTTGGCCATCATAATAAAGATGTGTGGGTGAAAGTGCCGATTTGCTCATTTTATTCTTTGTGATTGGGAAAGGGCTGTTTTAGTATTTTTTCTTCTATATATATATATATATATATATATATATATATATATATATATATATATATATTAGTGAATATATTTGTTAGTAACTGGTGGATGAAATGATAGCACACATCTAGACTAGCACACATGACCTCAATATTGGTGCACAAGACAAAATTCAGTCTGCTCATGGATGGAAAATCTTAGCAGGAACACTGGTGCTTAGCCTAAGAACAAATGTGAAATTAGCATTAGAAAGCAGAGACTATGCAGTAACTTGAACTAATTCCTTCTAAACCTTCACTGGTGGATCAAGCTTTTCAACTAAGGATTGTAAATCATATTTAAAACATTAAAGAAGACTTATGGCAGCCTTATGAGATAATTAAGGAATATATAGGGATCACTTCACTCATTACCGAAATGCAACACAACAGCTGTTTAGCAGTGCCTGTGACATTACACCAGCACTGAGAGAGAGAGAGAGAGAGAGAGAGAGCAAAGAACATCATATCCAAATGAAACTGCCAGGGGAATTCCCTGGGCAGGAATTTTGCCTGCTTGGAAGTCTCATAAGAGATGGCTCCCATATTTGGTTTCAGGCACTTGTGCATCCAATCTGGGCCAGGAAGAATGTAAAACTACTTTTACATAATACAACGGCACAGTTGGGAAGATGGGAGTCTTGTAGGACATTTCTATGCTATTGATGCCACAGCAGCATAGTTACAGACCTGTAGTTAATATTTACACTGCTGCAGTACAATAGAGCAGATGCTTCTTACAGCCATGGAAGAGTTTTTCTGTCATTGTAAATAATCCAGGTCCCTGAGCACCAGTAGCTATGTCATGGAAGAAGGCTTCTACTAAGCTAGCAATATCTACTGCAGAGTTATAACTGCCAGCATAGCTATGGTGCTCAAGGATGTGATTTTTTCACACTTCTGAGCAATACAGCTATGTCAATCTAAATTTAGCCAGGCCTTATTGTAAAACAAGGGCTACACACCTCCCCACTCATTATGATGTTATATGCCACTTGAATATGAAAAGACAACATTGTGGATTGTATTATTCTATGTGCTTAGGAGTCAGCTCTGACTTGATTTTATAAAGGACAATGACGACTCAATTAAAAAGAAAAATAAATGTCCATCACAGTTGGTACAGAATGCCATTGTTGTTGTTTTTTCATCCCCACAGAAAGACACTCATCAGAAATATCAGGATGAGTCTCCATATGATGTTAGTTTCAAATCTTGCTGTGATGCTTGAACAGACCTGAATCCTTGTCCCAGCACACAGCTTGGGCAACCATGCTGTGTGACACAAGAATAATTCAGCTTTCAGGGAGAAGGAACACATGTTCTGTCCAGTCTACAGAATGAAAAATAGCCACTTTGCAGCTATTATTCTATTCTTGAGCATAGAGAAACTGCTGTAATACCTTTCTGCAGGCCCCCACCTGTTGTATGGAGGACTAATGGCAGTAAATTCAGAGTACCAGATCCACCTGCCCGTAGTACAAAGAAATCCAATAGAGTTAGCTTAACTTCATATGCACAGGCTACCTAAATCAACCCCCACCCTGTATAGCAGAACTGCTATTAGTACTGTTGCACACAAGGCCTCCTCTTCCCATAGCAGGGACTCATCAATGGAGTGCTTTCCGGTGTAGAACTGTAGTTACACTTCTGCCTCATTTCCCCCTAGTGGGCTTTCAATATGTTGAATTATGCTTAATGTACAATGATCAATGCCCCTTGAGGAATCTCATTTATGTAATCAACTGCCAAACAGTGAGTAAACAAGCCTTCTCCTCCTCCAAGTTCCCAGGTTTCTCCTTTGACTGGAGTTGTGCAATCTCTCCCCTCCTGTCTCAGAGTATCTCCCAGGCCTCCCTGCCTTGAGAGTTTTGTAGTCTCTCCCCTCTGAAGCTGCCTCTCTGTGTTTTGGGAGGTGTAACTCTCTCCAGGAGTCTCTGCTACCACTAGGTGTGGCTTTCTATCCAGCTCCTCTGCAAAGCTCTTTTCCTAGGAGTTTGCTCTCTATGTTCTGGGCTCCTGTCTGACCCTCAGAACCATATATAACCAAGTTCCATAACTAATTAATCAAATTAACTATTCACAGGTGGATCTGGACTGGCTAGTTTGCCATAGCAGAGCCTGTCACATGAGGCTAGATGCTGGACCTTCAGAAGGTCAGCCACAGTGGCAGACCGCCCGGCCCCATCAGGAAAATATTTAAGCACACAATTAACATGAAGCTCACGTCTTTTACTTCATGGGACTTAAATATACACTGAAATGCTTTGCTGAACAAAGATGCTTTCCAGACTCAGAGACTTAGTATGCAATATGTGACAATAAAATGTCTAATCTTTTAAAAAAAAAAAAAAAAGAACACAATCCCAACACACATGCAACACAGTGGTTTGGGGCTTTTTTTTAAATCTACTCAATTTACTAATATGAAATTCAGAAAATAGCAAAAACCCCACACATAACACTATACACCAGAACATCTATGTATAGAACATGCCATGTTGTTTCCCAAAAAGTGTCATGTTGCATTATGGTGTGATTCTGAAAAATTAAATCTACAGAATGCAAGCCAATGTTGTAAAGTAGAAGAGCTCTTGTAGTGTTTTCCGACAGTAAGCATTATCTTGCTCTTTGGTAAAGTTAACAGGATTTTTAGCACTGACTTCATTATGAGCCAAGTTCTCTTTTGCTTACCTCCATGGGATAAATAGAGGTCTGTGCTGTTGCCCCAGCTAAAGAACCAGATACAAATCTTTCAATGGTCCCAACCTTTCCATCTTCATTAGCAAATATCTTCTTATACTGTGTAGGTAAAATACATAAAGACAAATATATCACACATCTTTCTGAAGCAGGTGAAACCCATCAGCAGAAGCCTGAATATGACATATATGGTTTTCACAAGAAGTGTGCATTATAGATTTCCAATTAACACAACTTAAAAATATTTATAAGTACAGTTCTATGTGTAAAGACTTACAAAATCACAGATCTTCCAGCCTGTGAAAGTCCTTTACATTTGGTCCTACTAAGCGGGACTAATTCTGCCCATACTATAGATGCAGTGGGAGAGCTAGGTTGGATATTAGGAAAAACTATTTCACTAGGAGAGTAATGAAGCACTGGAATGGGTTACCTACGGAGGCAGTAGAATCTCTATCCCTAGAGGTTTTTAAGTCCTGGCTTGACTAAGTCCCAGCTTGACAAAGCCCTGGCTGGGATGATTTAGCTACAGCTGGTCCTGCTTTGGGCCGGGAGCTGAACTTGATGACCTCCTGAGGTCTCTTTCAGCCCTATGATTCACAGGTATACTACTAAAGTGAAGATTGCACCAAGACACCGGTTAAAAGTCAACCATTCTAAATCCTCTAAAACTGACTTTGTTAGTCTTTGAAACTTGGTATCCCATAAGAAGGTACAGGGAAGGATTAGTGACCCAAATTTAGAATAATTTGTGTTGGGGTTCTGGACACAGAAGACCAGGGGAGAGGAGGAGAGAAACTTTCTAGATAATAGGATGACTGTTGCAGAGATCTAGAGCTTAAGCTATTGATGTGATGTGGGTCAAAGTAGTCTTAATCTCTCAAGTTTTAAACAAGGGATGTAAGCAACTAGTTGACTATCCGATACGCAAAAGCTTATTGGATAGTCAAGGGACTAGTCAACTAGTCGCTTCCCCCCCTTGCTGCCTCTATCAGAGCCTGTCAGTTCTTAATCCATTTAAAATGCTAAAGCTAGCAGGAGGGACCCAGCGCGAGCTGGGAATCAGCTGTCCCAGCTCGCGCTGGGTCCCTTCTGCTGTGCTTTAGCCTTTTAAATGGATTAAGAGCGGGGTACTAACCCCGCTGCGGCTCCCCACGTATCGACTAGTCAATGGAAAATCCATTGACTAGTTGATCGAGGTAGAGGCAGCAAGGAGCATGCTTAAAAGCTGAGGTGCAGGGGAGGCAGGGGAGCAGCAGGGACTGGACACTAGTCCCAGGCGCACCTCTGCTTTTTAAATGGATTAAGAGCCAAAAGGATCTTAATTCATTTAAAAGGCTAAAGCACAGGAGGGACCTAACGCAAGCCATGAATCAGCTGTCCCAGCTCGCGCTGGGTCCCTCCTGCTGGGCTTTAGTCTTTTAAATGGATTAAGTCGGCTCTTAATCCATTTAAAAGGCAGAACTGCAGTGGGGTTAGCTCCTGCTGCAGCTCCCCATTTATCGACTAACACCTAGTCGATGGCAAATCCATCTACTAGTTGATTAGATGATTAAACTTAATTTAACATCTCTATTTTACACAAGATTGTACTTTGCACACACTAAATCTCTGAGGGACCCAAACTGAGAAAATGTACATTTTTACAATGCATATATCCCAATATAGAAAAGCAGCTAGAGGATTTTTCTTTCCCACCATTTTATATGCTTTCAAGTTAAAATTTTCTAAGTGCTCTAAAATTCAAATGGCTAGTTGGATTGCTTTGAAAATTTAGTGTCCCTCATGAGGGCACAGTGTAGAGTTAGAGATTCAAATCTGGGGTCATTTGGCAAAGAGATTTCAAGGGTAAATGTCCTCTTTAAAAAAAAAATTTCCTTTTACTGCTTTGTACCATTAAACTGAAAGGTACTAACCTCTGGATGAATCAGAGCTCACTGTGTTTGACTGCTACAAAATCGTTCTTCAATTAACGTAACTAAGAATAAGTTCATCACAAGCACCCATGGAACACAAAAGAATGTTGAATGAAATGGATGGAGGACAGTTTTATTTGGAGGAAATTATAATCAAAATATGGAGAGGGGAATTAGACATGTGAATGCTTAAGAACATAAGGACAGCCATACTAGGTCATAGCAAATACCCATCCAGTTCATTATACTATCTTTCAACAGAGGCCAATGCCAGGCACTTCTGAGGCAATGAACAGAACAGGTATACATGAAGTGATTCAGTCGCCCATTCCCAGCTTCTGGTAAACAGAGGTTAGGGACCCCATCCCTGCCCATCCTGGCTAATAGCCATTGAAGGACCTATCCTCCATGAACTTATCTAGGAAAGGAGAGCATTAGGGAGAGAAGGAGGGCACACTCAAAGAATGGATGCTTAACTCTTCATTTCCTGTTTTTCAGAATTTTCTGTTTTGATTCACTCAACATTCTGCAAGGGGGCAACACATCACTAACCAACCCTAATTCTGCAGTAATGTCATTTTTAAAGTCACTGAATACCAACATGATTGTGCTTTTTTAACAGAGCAGAAACCTACAATCCTTGCGCACCCAGAACTTCAATATAAGTGAATGAGTACTTAAGGAAAGGAGGATTCGGTCTTATGCGCACCATACCACTTGCTGTAGGCAGCCAAATACAGATACTCTGTCACTGATAAGCTGTGCTAAAGTAAGAAGTAATGTATGGAGGAAGGTGAGCAATGACTGCATATTAGGGCAAATACAAACCTTCTCAGGTGTAGTAAATCAAATATCCTGAACACAAATTATATTTTTAAATACCTTTGGGTTTGGGTTTTTTGTTTACAGCCTAGAAAAGCACTGATATAGTGTACATTATTTTGCTCTTACTTCTGACCCCAGCAAGACTGCCATATTCACAGATGAGAAAGCAAAGAGTAACTGGGTGTTCTAGAATCCCAAACTAAGACTCTGAACACAGGGAGATCTCTATTCCAAAAGAGGGTTAGGCTTTTAATATGTTGTGTAAAGCTGATTCAGAGGTAATTATAACTCTGAAATCCACAATGGGGGCAACTTACTGCATACAGCACAATGATACTGCATTGAAAAGGAATCCTGCACATGGGTATGTGTTAACATACACACGCTACATTTGTATGTGGTTACCATTTAGAAATCAAAACTGAAGTATTTAAATTAGACCACATCTCCATAAAAAGTTACACAGATAAGTAGGTAATTTTAAAGTCATATGATGCAAGTTTGATCTCTTTCCTACATTGTTCTCACCAGAACAGCAATAATCCACATTTCACAAATATTCTATTAACCAATTATGAGACTATTTTAAATGTGATCAATAAAACCATTGTATGTATTTTTATCATCATTTGCATTCAGTTGGTTTTTCAGTATTTAATGTTCATCCTGATTTGACACATTACCTGTTCATATGCCCAGAACTTAATAGCTGTTTCAGGTGCAATTTTAATAACATTCACACCATTTCCCCTCCAAAGGGAACGAACGCCTCCTTCTTTCACCATCTGCTTAAGGCCACTTGATATATTCATTTTATTTGACTTTGAACCGTGAACCTATTAACCACAGTAAGAAAAAAGAAATGCTCAGATTGGACATAAGACTCATTTTTAAGAAACAAAGGATAAGAGTTGTAGTAAATAGTTAAGTCAAAACTCCCTAGAAGACAGACAGTATAATTACTTGTCTCGTAACAGAATAACTGTAATTAATCTGATATGCTGCAATATGACTGTAAACTAAGGATTGTTTTCACACCATTAACGTATTCTGTTATATTTCTTGAAAGCTAACACTACAATAACAATATTCCAGTCTTTCATTTTTATATAAGTTGTGATATTTGGAAGAAATCTCTTCCAAATTGGCTACTGGTTTAAAAGGGAATATAAAATGCTTGTTATCTATAAAATGCAGTACCTTATTCAAAATGCATATTATAGAAACTCTACGTAATGCGCTTTTTAGATTGAGTAGTACTTTCTATGTGGCAGACTCAAAAAACAAAGGAAGCTACTGTGTAAAGTCTTATGATTTTGAAAAATGTGTAAAAAGTGTTATTGTATTGCTGATCTTAATACACTATTGTAGTGTAAACCAGTACTACTGATTTTGATAGGATAGATGTGTTTTCCAGTATCAGTATATTTATTAATTATTTTAGATATCAAAAGGAAACATATTTAATATAATATCTGTACCATAAACTCACCATAAAGCAAGTCTTATTAAAAATGCATTTGAATTTTTAAAAAGCAGAAAAATGCATAAGACAAACATGCAAGTGCAAGCATGCAAAAGACATCAACAAATTAGGGCCTAATTCTGCAAATCATTATGACCACAAGGACAGTTAGATATAGATCTTTGAAGGATCATTACCTAAGCCAATACAAATTATGAAACAGTATTAAAAACACGACAGCCTGTCTCAAAAGGCTATATTCTATTAGTTTGCAAAAACTCCCATCCAGCTGGAACTCCCTTATAAAACTGTCACAACATGCCCAAATTATTCTAAAGTGATACACCAGAATTTCAAATTGCTTAAATATTGCAACTCACCTGCATCATGACTTTAAGGCGATCTAATGGTGCTGTACCTGTTCGAGAGACAGCACCAGCCACTCCTCCTGACAACAGCTGTCTCCACCACTGCCCTGACTTTTTCTCTTCCTCTGTGAATTCGTCTGGGATAGTCAAGCTATCTCCTATATCCAATACCTGTCACAACACAAAGCAGAAAAGGGGCAATAACTATTTTTCCTATTTCATCTGCTTAGTGATTTTACTGATAGTTCTGACATTGGCTTGACTACATACAGACACCCTACACAATGACAATGTATAAAAAGGTTACACTGAAGACATAAGAATAGCCATCAAAGATCTGTAATGGGGTTTAGGGATGTTAAATTTACTTTAATCAACTAATCGACTGGTTGATAGAATTTGCATCAATGAGTCGATTAGTCAATAAGTTGGGGAGCTGCAGCGCGGTTACCTCTCCGCCCTGGGGAGCCAACCTCACTGCAGCTCTGCCTTTTAAATGTATTAAGAGCCGGCAGACTCTTAATACATTTAAAAAGCAGCAGAGCAGCAGGGGGACCCAGCACGAGCCAGGACACCTGAATCCTGGCTCGCGCCAGATCCCCCCGCTGCACATCAGCCTTTTAAACATATTAGGAGCCTACTGGCTGATTCCCAGGTCACACCTGATCCCTGCTACCCCTCTGCCTCCCCTGTCCCCTGCAGAGACGGTGCTGGGGGGGAACCGTCTTTTAAGCTGGCTCCCCTCAGAACTGGTTCCTGCTCCCTCCCCTTAGTGCCTCTGATAGAGTCAGCAAGGGGGGGGAGAAGCGACTAGTTGCTTACATCCCTATTAGGGATGTTGGATATCGTGTAATTGAATAGTCATGTAACCACATGAAATCTTAGTGGTTACAAGACTATTCAACAGTCCCAGAGGCAGGGTGGGCAGCCAGTGTACTCTCGGTCCCATTCCCTAGAAGCCCCCTGCCACGCTACACTGTTGCCTCTGCATCAGAAGCAGCAGTGACGGGGTGGCAGGCAGGAGCCAACCCACAAGGGAGCCAGTTTAAAAAACACTCCTTGCAGAGATCAGCTACCTGCCGCTCCACATTGCTGCTTCTGACAGAACGGCTGCTGTAGGGTGACAGCAGCCCACATCTGTGGGGGATCTGAGCACCCCATGGACACAGAAGGCTCCGCGGCAACAGCCCGTTGGCGGAGTCCGAGCTCCAGGCTTATTGGTTAATCGAGTAGTTGTCGACATGATGACATTCCTTATGGACATACTGTAATTTCATTCCACTGTTATACAATTTAAATAAGAGCAATTCTATGCTACAGAGTGACCATGCACATGTATGTGTACAAACACACACTGACTGTCTACATTAAATTAGCAATTTTGTGAAATTTGAAACAATTAAAATACGTCTCCAACTTGTATGAACACATGAATGCAACAGTTTGTTATAAAATAACTAGAAAGTAACTAGAAAAAAGGATTTACCTTCTGTGACATAGTTTTGTGAGGCCTCCCCAAGGGAACAACACACTCATTTCTAGTCCAAATGCTTGGCAAGATACTGGACCTTAGACTTTTTCACTGATCCAGAACTAAATACTCACTCACAAGACTACTTGGGGCAAGAAGATGGGAGAACACCACCACATTTGGGGGTAAAAAGCACAAATTATACCAGCCTGTCTAAAGCTTCTCAGAAAGCTTGAAGTTCTACAATTAGTTTTGACAGAGAAAGATTTGGAAGCAGAATCTAGGTGAGGAGTCAAGGATGCAGGATATTTTCATACACACACATAGAGCTACAAAAAATAGATCTGCTTTAAAATACAAGATAAACTTACAGTAGAATGTTTCCAATAACGGACTATTTCCTCAATGTCTGTAGCTGGGTTAAATAAAAAATGATCCCGCCATTCATTCCAGTCCACGGACATTGTCCCATCAGCATCAATGCTGAAATTAAACAAAAGTTTGAAAAATTGTAACATATCTATAAAACATAAATAATAGAATATCTTGTCACACCACCTTTTTTAAACTTAAAGACCTGTGAACCCATGCAAACAAGTCCTCACACAAAAGTGTGAAAATCCATGTACAGCAGAACCTCAATGTTATGAATACTAATCTTATGAATGTCCAGTAATATGAACCATTTTTCCTAACCAGGGTAGGGGGGTAGGATAAACAGATACAACAAAAGTCACATTAACAAAGGACAAGTTGATATCCCTTCACATTTCCAGTACCTTCGATCCCCTGGAAATCATACTTTGCAGTGGTCCGAAGGACAAGAAAACAATGCAGAGTACCATACTACAACTTATACACCTTGCCTAGTATAAATTTGAGATGTTCTATTTTAGGAATCTTTCAATTTTATGAACTCAAATATTTAGCAGAACAGGGATTCTACTACACTATCATATTTGGAAGGGTATGCATGGCTCTTTAGTTCCCTAAGAAAGGAAAATAGAACATGTTAAACTGAAGGTCAACTACAATGGTTAGGCAAATAGAGGTGACAGACATCTAAATATTAGCATAACTCAGATTCTGTCTTAAATGCTTATGAACAGGGCTCGACAAATTGCTGTTTCTTCTCGCCTGTGGCGAATAGATTTCAGCCAGTCGCCCCGTTCACTGGCGGCGCGCACATGCGCAATGCGGGTCTTGAGCATGCGCAGTGCGGGGCTGGCGAGTAGATTTCACTGCCATTTGTCAAGCCCTGCTTATGAAAATAAAAATTAGTGTTATATTTTGCTAATCAATAGTTACCTTTGATTAAAAAATATTTTAAGGCTGATCTGGAATTATGTAAATGTGTTTATGAACAGACATTTGAAGGATATACAGACAGACTCACAAACAATGACTAGAAATACAAATAGTTCCTGACCTTTGTAGAATCTTTTCTGCCTGTTGTTCTGAAATAACAATACCCAAGATCTTGAGGGACTGGACAATCTCTGATGCTTCAATTTTTCCTTAAAGCATTAAAAGAAAATATGTACAAGATAAATACTTCTTCATACCTCAGTATGTCTTTAAACTATCATTTCATTCAAAGCAGCATAGACCATTTAATACACTTTTACGCTGAAGTCCTAAATGATATAACTGGATTATATGTATTTATAATATGTAAGTGCATCAACACTTAGACCAGGTCCTCACTATGGGGGAAGGTTGGCTTAAGGAACCTAATTCCAGCTACGTAAAAACCATAGCTGGAATTGACACACCTTAACCTGAGCTTCGGCACCATCCTCACACAGCAGGAGGTCAACAGGAGAAACACTCCCATCAACTTCCCTTACTCCTCATGAGGAGTAAGTGTACCAATGCCAAGGGGGTGCCCTTAGTGCACGGGTGGACAAGAGTCTGCCAGCAGGCTGGATCCGGCCCAGCAAGCCACCAGATCCAGCCTGTGGCTGCTCGCTGGAATCATTAAGCACAGCACAGCTGCTGCTACTTTAAATGTGGCTGCTCTATGCTGGGGAGCCAGGAGGGAGCTTTGTGCTCTGTCCTGCACCCCAGCAAAATCTCTCAGCTTCCACTGACCAGTTTCTGGACAATAGGAGCTGAGAAATTTTGCTGGAGACAGGGGTAGCCAATGAAGCCTCCTTCCCTCCCTGCCCCCTGCAGCCCCTCCACTCCCACTGCCTGGAGCAGAGCCACGTGGAACAGCTTGCCACTGCAGCTCAGGTTCCTGCAAGGCTGATGGCTGGGAGCCACCTAGGTAAGCGCCTCCCAGCCAGAGCCTATATCTGGCACCCATGCCCTGTCCCCCCATCTACCTGCCACAGACCACCACCCAAATCCTCTGTACCCCTATCCCACTTTCTCCCAGGTCACAACTCCCTCCCAGGCTCTGCACCCCGCCTAGAGCCCCTCCTCCACGACAGAATCCTCTTCTGCACCCATAACCCTTCCTTCACCTAAACTCCCTCTCAGACTCCACACTCCCTCCTGCACCCCAGTTCCCTACTTCACGTTCCCTTCTGCACCCCTACCTCTGTCCCAGACCCTGCATACCCTCGGTAGAAATGCAGACCTGGACCACTTGCCAAAAATCTTGGAATGGCCCCCCCCATTAAAAATTACTGCCCATCCCTGCCTTAGTGGGTCTTTACTAGACACACTAAATTGAACACCAGAAGATCGACCGATACTCTTATAATTGGCCAGCCTAAGATATAAAGGGAAACCAAACTCTACATTCTCAGTGGACCCCCAAATGATACGGGGCTGGGTAAACAACTTCCTTTTCTACAGCCAGTCTTTTCCCCGAGTGGAAATGGGGAAGTGGGTGTTGGGGGAACCCGGGCCCACCCTGTACTATGGATTCCAGCCCAGGGCCCTGTAATAGCAGCTGCCTATAGAAGTCTCCAACACCAGCTATGAGACAGCTACAAAATCCCTGGGCTACTTCCACAAGCCTTCCCTAGCACCTTCCTTATCTCAGGCTCTTCCTACCAGACTCCGCTGGTGCTTGCTCCTTCTAGACCAGGGGTGGGCAATAATTTTTGACCAGGGGCCACTTCAGAAATTTTTGAAGTGGCTCCAGGCTGCCCCAGAAGGGATGGGGCCTCAGGCCGAAGAGACGGGGCCAGGACACTTCCGTGCTTCCCCACCCACAGACTCTCATTAGCCTGGGGGTTGGGGGACTGTGCAAAGTTCTGAACAGCTGGCGGTTCCCTCTAGGTACCTGTGCCCCTGGTGGTGGGGGGAGACTTCGCATGCTCCCCCCTTTTGCCCCCAAGTCAATCAGGGCCTGGGGAGGGGGAGCACGTGAAGTCTCTCACTCCCTGCAAGGGAGCACCGCACTTAGAGTCAACCACCAGCTAAGCAGAAGCTGGTAGTTGACTTTAAGTGAGGAGCCCCTTGCAGGGCGGGAGGAGACTTTGCGCACTCCCTCCGCTCCCAGGCCAATCAGGGCTTCTAAGCGTGGCACACTCCTTGCAGGGCAGAGGCAGGGCAGGAGGAGACTTTGCATGCTTCTCCCCTCCTCCAGGCCCTGATTGGCCTGGGGGAGGAAGGAGCAACAGGACCTCCGTGGGCCAGATCAACTTGCTTGGCCAGATCCAGCCACAGAGGCCCTTTTGCCCACCCCTGTCCTAGACCCTCTGTAGTGCTCCTCTGTCCTCTCAGCTTCCTGCATACTGCAGAGAAGCTCTTTTTAACAAGTTTCAACTGGTTCTTTAATTGGCCCCAGGTATTCTAACTAGCCTTGGCTTACTTAGCTCTGTAAGCCCACTAAATTAGCTCCAGGTGCTCAACTGCCCTTATTGATTCTGGCACGTTCTTGCTGGTTCTGGAATAGCCCCTGTCAGTTTACCCTGTGAACAGATATTTACCCAGTCTGACACTAATATACCTCCCTTCCAATACTCTGGCCTGATCCTATCACAAATACGTAATCAAAATTATGAGTCTGCTCTTAATCCAATTGAAATTCACTGGAGAGGATACAAGTTTGATATTAGCAATACAAGTTCCATCTCAGAAAACAGTACACACACAAAAATTACCTCCACTTACATTACATACAATATTTCCATTACAAAAAATTTATTTAGGTCCTTAAATGTTTTGGGGAAATAAACCATTTTATATTGAATTATTCTGAATTATTCAGAAACCTAGTTCAGTAATTGGCATCAACATTTTCCTTCAAACTGATTTTTGAACCCCAGGACAAGTGAAAATAAATACATACCATCATTGTTTTTGTCCAGACTCTTAAACGCTAGTTTCATTTTTTTCTCGTGGTCTTTAAGGTACTGCATGAATTCTTCGAAGTCCAGCTGCCCATCCTTGTTTACATCCCCAGCTTTAAAAATTTTCTGTTTACAGAAAAACAATTAAGAAAATATTGTTCATCAAAAAATAAATTAAAGAAAAGTGCTTTGTAATATTAAGATTTGCATAATCAATCATGACATATCTCACATTTCAGAAGGCAACACTTTTCTTCACTCCAAAAACTGATTTCCTACTCCCATTGGCTGTGAAGATGGTGTCGCCAGGAGGGCTTTGGCTTCCTTGACCACGGGATGCTGTTGCAAGAAGGACTGCTAAGTAGGGATGGAGTTCACCTTTCAAGGAAGGGGAAGACCGTATTTGGATTCAGATGGGCTAACCTAGTGAGGAGGGCTTTAAACTGGGGGCAGGTGACCAAAGCCCACAGGTAAGTGAAAAACATGAAGGCCTGAGAGATGGCTCAGAAATGGGAGGGAGCATGGGCTGTAATAGCAGAAATAAAGGAGGGACAAGGCAGAACTGGGGCAAAAACAAATCCAGTATCTTAGATGTCTATATTCAAAGGCATGAAGCATGGGGAATAAGCAGTAAGAACTTGAAGTGCTAATAAACAAACACAACTATGACATAGTTGGTATCACAGAGACTTGGTGGGATAATACACACAACTGGAATATTGGTATAGAAGGGTACAGCTTGCTCAGGAAGGATAGGCAGGGAAAAAAGGGAGGAGGTGTTGCCTTGTATATTAACAATGAATACACTTGGACTGAGGTGGAGATGGACATAGGAGACAGACTTGTTAAGAGTCTCTAGGTTAGGTTAAAAGAGGTAAAAAACAAGGGTGATGTCATGCTAGGGATCTACTACAGACCACGAACCTAGGCAGAAGACCTGGATGAGGCTTTTTTTAAACAACTAACAATATCATCCAAAGCGCAGGATTTGATGGTGATGGGGGATTTCAACTACCCAGACATATTTTGGGAAATTAACACAGCAGGGACAAGACTATCCAATAAGTTCTTTTATTTTATTTTTTATTTCAGAAGGTTGAGAAAGCTACTGGGGAGAAGCTGTTCTTCATTTGATTTTAACAAAGGGGGAGGAACTGGTTGAGAATTTGAAAGTGGAAGGCAGCTTGGGTGAAAGTGATCATGAAATCATAAGAGTTCATGATTCTAAGGAATTGTAGAAGAACAGCAAAATAGAGACAATGGATTTCAGGAAGGCAGATGGTAGGTAAGATCCCATGGGAAGCAAGACTCAGAGGAAAAACAACTGCTGAGAGTTGGCAGTTTTTTAAAGGGACATTATTAAGGGCCCAAAACAAACTATTCCACTGCATAGGAAAGATAGAAAGTATGGCAGGAGACCACCTTAGATCAACCAGGAGATCTTATATGATCTTAAAAAAAAAAAAAAAAAAAAAAGGAGTCTTATAAAAAGTGGAAACCAAGTCAAATTACAAAGGATGAATATAAGCAAACAACACAGGTATTCAGGGGCAAGATTAGAAAGGCAAAGGCACAAAACAAGCTCAATCTAGCTAGAGAGATAAAGGGTAACAAGAAGCTGTTCTACAAGTATATTAGAAGCAAGAGGAAGACCAAGGACAGGGTAGGCCCAATGCTCAGTGAAGAGGGAGAAACAATAACAGGAAACTTGGAAATGGCAGAGGTGCTTAATGACTTCTTTGTTTCAGTTTTCATTAAGATGATGGATGGTGACAGGATGCCTAACATAGTGAATGCTAGTGGAAATAGGGTAGGTTTAGAAGTTAAAATGAAAAAAGAACAAGTTAAAAATGACTTAGAAAAGTTAGATGTCTGCAAGTCACCAGGGCCTGATGAAATGCATCCTAGAAAACTCAAGGAGTTGATAGAGGAGGTAACTACAGACCAGTCAGTTTAACTCATGTTCCAGGGAAGATAATGGAACAAGTAATTATGGAATCCATCTGCAACCATCTGGAAGGTAATAAGGTGATAGGTAACAGCCAGCATGGATTTGTAAAGAACAAATCATGTCAAACCAATCAGATAGCTTTCTTTGATAGGATAACGAGTCTTGTGGATAAAGGAGAAACGGTGGATGGTATACCTACACTTTAGCTAGGCATTTGACACAGTCTTGCATGACCTTCTTATCAATAAGTTAGGGAAATGAAACCTACATGGGGCTATTATAAGGTGGGTGCATAACTGGCTGGATAATCATTTTCAGAGAGTAGTTATTAACGTTCACAGTCATGCTGGAAGGGCATAACAAGTGGGGTTCCACAGGGGTCTGGTTTGGGACTAGTTCTGTTCAATATCTTCATCAATGATTTAGATATTGGTAGAGCGAGTACGCTTATTAAGTTTTCAGATGATACCAAGCTGAGAGGGGTTGCAAGTGTTTTGGAGGATAGGGACAAAATTCAAAATGATGTGGACAAACTGGAGACATAGTCTGAGGTAAACAGGATGAATTTTAATAAGGACAAATGCAAACTATTCCACTTAGGAAGGAACAATCCGTTTCACACATACAGAATGGGAAGAGACTGTCTAGGAAGGAGTACTGCTGAAAGGGATTTAGGGGTCATAGTGGACGACAAGTTAAACATGAGTCAACAGTGTGACACTGTTGCAAAAAAAAAGCTAACATGAGTCTTGGATGCATTAACAGGAGTGTTATGAGCAAGACACGAGAAGTCATTCTTCCGCTCTATTCTGTGCTAATTAGGCCCCAATTGGTGTGTTGTGTCCATTTCTGGGCACCACATTTCAAGAAAGATGTAGAGAAATTAGAGAAGGTACAGAGAAGAGCAACAAAAATGATTAAAGGTCAAGAAAACATGACCTATGAGCGAAGACTGAAAGATTTGGGTATGTTTAGTTTAGAAAAGAGAAGACAGAGGGGACATGATAGCATTTTTCAAGTATCTAAACAGGTGTTACAAGGAGGGAGAAAAATTGTTCTCCTTGGCCTCTGATGATAGATCAAGAAGAAATGGGCTTAAATTGCAACAAGGGATGTTTAGTTTAGACATTAGGAAAAACTTCCTAACTGGCAGAGTGGTTAAACACTAGAATAAACTGCCCAGGGAGATTGTGGAATCTCCATCACTGGTGATATTTAAGAGCAGGTTGGATAGACATCTATCCGGGATGATCTAGACAGTGCTTGGTCCTGCCATGAGGGCAGGGGCCTGGACTTGATGACCTCTCAAGGTCCCTTCCAGTTCTAGGATTCTATGATTGTACTTCAACACAACCATGCTTGGTAAGGAAGCATTGCTACTTCCATCCAAGTAATGATAAGGCACATTGAGACAAACAAAACAGAACTACATTCAAGAGTCTATGTATGAAATTAGCCAAGGGTTGAATACAATCTCTATAAATTATACATCTACAACTCCTGCACACTATAAATACATGTTTGAGATTGGGATGAAATGAATTCAAGTTATCATCTTGCTTACTAGACATTTAGTCTACATTCAACACCTGTTTGTATCTCAAGAAGTGACAAAAATGGGGAGTTATAGCCTGCTAATCTCTTAGAGCAGGGGTTCCAAACTACAGTACATGAGTTTGATGTAGGTAGGATGTGAATGAATAAAGTTTGGGAATCAATTATTGGAGTATAGAGTTTAAGGTGAAGTTCTGCTCTCATACTTCAGGATGGATATTAACTTCTATATTCCACTCTCCCCACACGTGTAGCGTTCCTAATGAAACAGAATACAGAATTAGAGATGCACTGGGTGGATCAGAGATTTATTTGAAAGCAAAATTCTGAAGGTTATATTTCAAAGCACCTCATAGTAGGCTTAAAATCTCTGCTAAAAAAATTAATGCATTTTCAGTAGGGATGTTAAATTTCAATTAATCAGCTAATCGAGTAGTTGATAGAATTTCCATCTACTACTTGATTAGTCGATAAGGAGGGCACTCACTATCCCAATGCTCCTCTCCCTTAGAAATGTACAAGAGCCGCCCATGGCTCTTGTATATTTCAAAGGGAGAAAGGCAGTGGTTCCCTCTGCCTCTCCCCTTCTGAAATGTACAGGAGCTGCCTGTATATTTCAAAGGGAGAGAGGCAGCGGGAACAGCACCAGTGGGGAGCAAAGCGGTCCCCACTGGCAAGGATTCCTCTCTGTGCCTCTTCATTTGAAATGTACAAGAGCCACAGGTGACTTGTGTACATTCCAAAGGGAGAGGAGCAGCAGTGGGACCAGCACGAGTAGGAGTTTCCCCGCTGGCGACATTTCCCTCTGCCTCCTGCAGAGATGGTGCTGGGGGAGGAACTAGCTTTTAAGCCGGCTTCCCCCAGCACCAGCTCGTGCTCCCCCCTTTGCTACCTCTCTCTGATACAGGTAACAAGGGGGGAAAGTGACTAGTCAAGTTCCTACTTAACTACCTGATAAGCATTTGCTTATCGGGTAGTCGACTAGTCGCTTACATCCCTAATTTTCAGTTTAATTTTTTTAATTCAAGTGATAAATCAGGGCTTTATCTGTACAACTTATGAATTCCGATTGATATTCTGAAACTGGATTATGAAAAACTGCTGTATTATGAACAGAGGTAACTGGTAAGGAGGAACCTGGAGAGCTACCAGCCACATGACCCTCCCCCTAGTCTGAGGAAGGACTGGGACAATGCCCTCTGCTCCAGGCCCCTTCTCTCCCCAGCCCTGCTCTTCTCCACTCCTTCCCCTGCCTCTGCCCTACCTGTTCTCCCAATCAAGGCTGGAGAGCTGGTGTCGGCAGCAGAGGGCCAGTGCCCCACACTCACCGGCAGCAGCAGAGGAAGCAAAGCAACACAGCCACAGCTTATTTTACTCCCCAACCACATTGTTCTGCTTCCCACCAGTGAACATGTGGGGCAATCCCATCCCTCCCCCCGAGTGCTGCACCAAGAGAGAAAAGCAAGCTGAGGCCACCTTGCTCCACTTTCCCCATCGCTGCCAGTGAATGCAGGGGGTTGGATCCCCACTGCGGGTGCCAGGAGACCCCCTCACTAGTGCTCTTGCTGGCTGCTCAGCAGCGCCTCCTGCCTATGGCATTTGGGGCACATATCCTCTTGTGGTCCGCCACACTCACTGCCCTGATTATGAATCCACTACTGCTGACAGGAATAGTAGCAGACGCAGTGGTAAACAGTACTGAAATTCACAAAAGTCATGAGATGAAGTAGCTGAAGTGATAAAGAATCTGAAACAAGAACAGATCTGAATTGTCCCTCCACTTCAATAGATTGATTCTGCTATACTATGGTTTCAGAATTTGGCATTTTTCCAAGACACCACAGATTCCAACACTTTTGCCACCAAATTTTCTATTTTGTTGCAAGTACAGACTGGTACCAGACTGTCATGATCAGAAGGAGTGCTGACCAGCACCCAGGGTATGTCTAGACTACATGCCTCTGCTGACAGAGGCATGTAAACTAGGCTACCCGACATAGTCAAAGAAGCCAGGATTTAAATATCCCCGGCTTCATTAAAATAAAAATGGCCGCCGTGCTGTGCCGGCTCAGCTGATCGTCGGCACAGTGCGGCAGTCAAGACGCGGATTGGTCGACAGGGGAAGCCTTTGTCGACCGCTCCCTTACACCTCGTGAACCGAGGTTTACAGGAGTGGTCAACAAAGGCTTCCACTGTCGACCAATCCGCGTCTTGACTGCCGCACTGTGCCGACGATCAGCTGAGCTGGCACAGCACGGCAGCCATTTTTATTTTAATGAAGCCGGGGATATTTAAATCCTGGCTTCTTTGACTATGTCGGGTAGCCTAGTTTACATGCCTCTGTCAGCAGAGGCATGTAGTCTAGACATTCCCCCCCAGTGACTGAGGGGTTAATTCGGGTACCTAGCAAAGGTGTCGGTTGGGAGGGTTCAGGCAATCAGCCAATAACAATGCAGGTGGGAATTTCAAACAGGAAAAGAGGGGTTTTCCTTTCTCTCTTCTTTGTTTTAAGATCAGAGCAGTTTCTCCTAGGTATTGAAGGAGATGCTTTCTCTCTCCAAGAATGGACTTCTTTAAATGTATAAGTAGGGAAAAGTTTAGATAGTCCCTCAGGGTTTATTGTTGTCCTTGTTTGGGGGTTTGGAAATCATGTCTGAGCTGGCTAATGCTTTCTCTTTTGTAATTAAGGATTACAGCCAGAGACTTTCCCTGAGTCTATGTCAACTGTGGCTATTTACCACCTAGCCAATTTACCATGCTTGCAACAGTAGTTTTGTTTTGATAATAAAAGTTTTCTTTTTATTCTAATTAACGGGTATTGGTTGATTGTTGTGTCATTACAATTAAGTGCTAGTTACAAGGGCAGAGTCCATTGCTGTCTGTGGATTCACTCTGTTTTTCCCAACACCAAGCAAAACAGGAGTTGGGGCTGGGAGGAGAGCTATACCTTAGGGACGGGGATTCCCAAGCGATCTTTTCCCTGGAAAAGGGTTTAATTTTTATATTTTCTTGGACTCACTTGGGATGTGGCAGCGAGGAACCAGTCTTCTTCTTTTTTTAAATTTTGATCTCAGGGGACTGAGATTGAACAAGTTTGTCTCTGAGAATCACAGACAGGTTTTTGCAGTGGTTATTCTGCTAGCTGGCCCCCCATCTCTGCATGCAGAGTGTCAGATTGGGGGGACTGAGCCATGACACAGACATTTTGTTTTCTATCCCCTCATGTACCTCAAACCCCTCATTCCCAGCCCCACCCCAGAGCACACAGCTCAACCCATTGTCCCAACCCTGCGCCACCTCCTGTATCCTGAACCCCTCATTGCTAGCCCCATCCCAGAGCTATCACCCCCAGCTGGAGCCCTCATCCCCTCCTGTACTCCAACCACTTGCCCAAACTGGTGAAAATTAGTGAGTTAAGGTGGGGGAGAGAAAAGAAAGCACTGAATGGGGGTAAGGCCTCAGAGAACGGGCAAGGGTGAAGCAAGAGTGTTTGGTTTTGTGTGATTAGAAAGTTGGCAACTTTACCCATAAGGGGCAATTAGATGAATTGCAGTGCTGGTTCTCCTGTGCTATTCCACAGAACCAAACACTAGTGCGCAAGGGAGGCAAATGATGAGGTTGGTAGCCTGGCCTGCCATGAGAGCTAACCTGCTATTTCCTGGTACAGACTTACTGTGGGCTTGCCACACCCTGGGTTAGGTCCAACAAAAAGGAAAAAAAATGTTTGCTTGTTTCCCCAGCGCAGGCCATTTCACATCTCATTGTCTGAAACTTTGAACCCAAGTAATAAAGATACTACATGACACACAGCAACAAGGCAATTATACAAAGAACTGACAACTACCAGTTGAGTGCACCAGCAGATTTCATAATGCTACAAACCTTAAAACTGCCTCTTATTTGTTTGTATTTTAATATCAAGGCCTTCATGTTTTGACTGAACATCCTGGTCTTACAAGTTACACCATTCAAGCTGTGGTTTCTAACACAAACTATTTATTACTGTTCTGCTTTTGTGCCTTTTGTACAAACAGCTAATTCTGTTTGACCTTTTTCTCAATCTTGCACACTAAACACGTCTACACTTGCCATTCAAAGTGGAAAAAGTCTTTATTTTTTGCTCAAAATTCATGGGTACATCTAACACTTGACACTGGCTTTTTGTAGTAAAGCTTCACCACAAAACGAAAACCACCTCCATGAGAGGCGTGCAGCTCTAACGCTTTTGTATTGATGTGCAAGTGAAGACATGTTCTTGCTGTTTTAGAGCTTGTAGCCTGCACAGGATATCGCACAATGCCTACGTGTCCACTCCAGTCAGCAACTCTGCTGTTGTGACACCAGGAAAACAGGCATCCACCCTCCCACCCCTGCAAAGTCACAGAACCATAGAGCTGGAAGAGACCTCAGAAGGTCATCAAGTCCAACCCCCTGCTCTAGGCAGGACCAATCCCAACTAAATCAACCCAGCCAGGGCTTGGTCAAGCCGAGACTTAAACACCTCCAGGGATGGAGACTCCACTACTTCCCTAGGTAACCCATTCCAGTGCTTCACTACCTCCTAGTGAAATAGTTTTTCCTAATATCCAACCTGGACCTCTCCCACCACAACTTGAGACCATTGCTCCTTGTTCTGCCATCTGTCACTATTGAGAACAGCCTCTCTCCATCCTCTTTGGAACCTCCTTCAGGAAGTTGAAGGCTGCTATCAAATCCCCCTCACTCTTCGCTTCTGCAGACTAAACAGACCCAACTCCTCAGCCTCTCCTCATAAGTCATATGCTCCAGCCCCTAATCATTTTGGTTGCCCTCCGCTGGACCCTCTCCAATGCGTCCACATCCTTTTTGTAGTGGGGGCCCAGAACTGGACACAATACTCCAGATGTGGCCTCACCAGAGCCGAATAAAGGGAATAATGACATCTCTGGATCTGCTGGCAATGCTCCTCTTAATGCAACCTAATATGCCATTAGCCTTCTTGGCTACAAGGGCACACTGTTGACTCATATCCAGCTTCTCATCCACTGTAACCCCAGGTCCTTTTCTGCAGAACTACTACTTAACTGGTTGGTCCCCAGCTTGTAACTGTGCTTGGATTCTTCCGTCCCAAGTGCAGGACTCTGCACTTGTCCTTGTTGAACTTCATCAGATTTCTTTTGGCCCAATCCTCCAATTTGTCTAAGTCACTCTGGACCCTATCTCTGCCCTCAAGCGTATCTACCTCTCCCCCTAGCTTAGTGTCATCCGCAAACTTGCTGAGGGTGCAATCCATCCCCTCATCCAGGTCATTAATAAAGATATTGAACAAAACCGGTCCTAGAACCGAACCTTGGGGCACTCCGCTAGAAACTGACCGCCAACCTGAAATCGAGCCGTTGATCACTACCCGCTGGGCCCGGCCTTCTAGCCATTTTTCTATCCATCTTACTGTCCATTTATCCAATCCACATTCCCTTAACTTGCTGGCAAAAATATCGTGGGAGACCGTATCAAAAGCCTTGCTAAAGTCAAGGTATATCACATCCACTGACTTTCCCATGTCCACAGAGCCAATTACCTCATCATAGAAGCTGATCAGATTGGTCAGGCACGACTTGCCCTTTGTGAATCCATGCTGACTATTCCTAATCACTTTCCTCTCTTCCAAGTGCCTCAAAATGGATTCCTTAAGGATCCCTTCCATGATTTTTCCAGGAACCGAGGTAAGACAGACCGGCTTATAGTTCCCTGGATCGTCCTTCTTCCCTTTTTTGAAGATGGGCACTACATTTGCCTTTTCCAATCATCCGGATTTCTCGATCTCCACGACTTTTCAAAGATAATGGCCAAAGGCTCCTCAATGACATTTGCCAACTCCCTCAGTACCCTCGGATGCATTAAGTCCGGACCCATGGATTTGTGTACATTTAGCTTTTCTAAATAGTTCCTAACCTGTTCTTTACCCACCACGGGCTGTCCATCTTCATCCCATCTTGCGTCACTTAGCGCAGAAGTCCAGGAGCCGACCTTGTCCGTGAATACAGAGGCAAAGAAAGCATTGAGTACTTCAGCTTTCCCACATCATCTGTCACTAGGTTACCTCCTTCATCCAGTAGGGGCCACACACCCTCTCTGATCACCTTCTTCTTGTTAACATGCCTGAAGAAACCTTTCTTGCTATCCTTCACATCCTTAGCCAGTCGCAATTCCATTTGCGCTTTTGCCTTCCTGATAACCCCCGGCATTCTCAAGCTATACATTTAAACCCCTCCTGGTCATTTGTCCAAGTTTCCACTTTTGTAAGCTTCCTTTTTGTGCTTAAGTTCACCAAGGATTTCCCCGTAAGCCAATCCGGTCTCCTACCATGTTTGCCTCTCTTGCTTGGCCGGGATGGTTTCTTTCTGTGCCTTCAATAAGGCTTCTTTAAAATACTGCCAGCTGTCCTGGACTCCTTTCCCCTTCATGTTAGCATCCCAGGATTCTGTCCATCAGATCTCTGAGGAGTCAAAATCTGCTTTTGAAGTCCAAGGTGTGTATTTTACTACTCTCTTTCTTCCTTTGGTCAGGATCCTGAAATCTACCATCTCATGATCACTGCTTCCCAGGTTGTCACCTACCTCCACTTCCCCTATTAGTTCTCCCTGTTTGTGAGCAGAAGGTCAAGCTGCGGGCCCCTGGTCGGATCCTTCAGCACTTGTGTCAAGAAGTTATCCCCAACATTCTCCAAAAACTGCCTGGATTGCCTGTGTACTGCATTGGTTTCCCAACAGATGTCAGGGTGATTAAAGTCCCCACGAGAACCAGGGCCTGCGATCCGGAAGCTTCTCTCAGTTGTCCGAAGAAAGCCTCATCTACCTCATCCACCTGATTCGGTGGCCTGTAGCAGACACCAACCACAACATCACTGCTGTTGTTTGCTCCTTTAAACTTAACCCATAGACTCTCAACAGGTTTTCTCCTCTTTATACTGGAGTTCAGAGTAATCATAGTGCTCTCTTACATATAGTGCAACTCCTCCTCCTTTTCTCCCCTGCCTGTTCTTCCTGAACAGTCTATACCCTTCCATGACAGCGCTCCAGTCATGCGAGTCCTGGGAACCTGAAATGCCCCCTTCCTATTTTCTTAGCAAGTGTTCACTTATCTAGCCAGGTGACAGTGCCCGCTCCATGGAGCAAATAATCCCCAGCTTGCAGCAATGCTGAGCTACTGGAGCTGACCAGTGTTCGGAGATGGGGGCTGTGCAGGGATCCAGGATGACCTGTGATCACTACTCCCTTCTCACTGTGGGATAGCTGTCCTCAGAACACTGCTCTCATCAGCATTGGAAGTAGGGATGTGAAAGCGTAACTGTATACAGTTAAATGATGAGCCTGGGCTCATCAGTTAACCTCCACTCTTACATTCAGGCTCCCAAAATGCGAGGGGAGACGGCTTAAATCCTACCCCACCCACCCACCCTGCTGTGTCAGAATCAGCTGGCATGGTGGGGACCAGCGCAAGACACACACACAACAGTAGTAACCCTGTAACCACTGAAATTTTCAGTGGTTATATGTTTACTTAATTAAATAAATTTTAACATCCTTAGTTGGAAGTGCTGCAAATGTAAACAATGACACTTGTGACCCCAAGTGAATACATAAACCAGCACTTTTCTTTTACTGGTTCCCTATTATCAGTGAAACTGACAGTACAAAACTCTGCAAGTGTAGACATAGCCTAAGGCAACACAAGTCAAAATATCTGGAGATGAAATGAAAGAATGGAAGAAATTAAAACCTGGGTTAGCAAAATAGGCAAAGGATGCTGCAGTGTTTAATTTGTCCTAGTATTCTTAGCTGCATCCACAGCTATAATGTGTTGTTCATAAACAATAGTTCATGACAGAACAAGGTGAACCTGCAACATTCTCTCTTAAACTACTAAATATTTTGCACCTAATATTTTTACAGCTGACCTGGTACAGTTTGTACCTCTGTGGTCCAGAACTATCTGGTCTGGCAAAATCCATGGCCCAGCAAGAGAATGGATGTTGCTGGACCATAGAGCACCAGTGGCAGAGGCTACCGGCGGCTGGAAGCAGAGCCGGCTGGCTGGGCCAGTGGGGCTGCAGAGCCTGCAGCCAATGGGGCAGCAAAGTTTGTAGGGCCGAGGAGCCCAGTGGGGAGGCCAGTGCTCTCCCACCTCAATCTCCTCTAATCCAGCAAACTCCCTCGTCCGGGACTAGTCAGATTGTGAGAGTGCCAGACCAGGGAGGTCCAACCTGTATATTGTTAGATTTCTGAGTGGTACAATTATAACCTTTTGATATGTTAAAAATGATAGTATATACAGAATAGAACGCGGCAGAAGTTATTTTATATATTTGTATGCCAATTTTTCTTTTAAATTCCTAAAAATGTCACTTTTTAAAATTATGATTTTAAACAAAATTAGGGAAACTTTCACACATTCAGAATTTATCATTGCTAAAACAAAGAAATTGTGTGTGAGGAGGTTGATTTTATTTTATAAAATAACTAGCAGATTTACCCAGAGGGTAAGTCACTTGGGTCCGTAATTCAACTTTTTTTTTAATAAAGGGAAAATATACATACTTTATTTAAATGATTGTATTTTCCAAAAATAGAGTGTTATTTTATTAAATTAATTTTATTTTTTCATTTAATTTTAAGTATTTTTTTTAATAGGAATGCCATGAAGTGTATTTTTTCTTCTTCCCTATAAACTCTTTATCACTCGCTATGTTTTAACAAAAAAGGTCTATAGTCAATTTGGTTTTCAATAACATTTTTTTTTAGTTTTCAAAGGTTAAGCACTGATATAGCTGTGCCAAAACAGAGCACTACTCCAAATTTCTCTTTTTTATCTCTTTTCTCTAAGGTTTATTGAGAAGCAATGCTATTCTAGATACAGTAGACTTCCGATAATCCGACACCTTTGAGACCTAGGTGGTGCCGGATTATCGGATATGCCAGGTACTCCAGAGGCTCCGGGGGGGGCTGTGGGTCTGCAGGACCCTACAGGGGCAGGGTGGGCGGTGGCGAAGGCTCCGCCCACCCGCGGTCGGTGGAAGGAAGGAAGCCCACGCCGCGGGGTTTCCTGAGCGGAGCGGGCTCCACCCCCAGAATGCAGTAGTTATCGCCGAGCAGGGGGGTGAGGGGCGGCACTGCGGGACCACAACGGCAGCACCCCAGCTGCTCTACTCCTCCGCTGCTGAAACTGACGAGCGGCGGACAAGCAGCGGAGCAGAGCACCCCCCTGCTTGTCGATAACTACTGTAGTCTCAGGGGTGGGGAGCCCGCTCCTCCCGAAAACTCTCGGCGGCGGCGCGGGGCTTCCCCCGCCTTCCTGCAAAACAGCGGAGGGTTCGCCCCTTGCCGCGCCGTTCCCCACCAGCAGCTCCAATTGTCCAGCTGACCGGAGCACTTCCGGATACCAGGTGGTGCCGGACTATCGGGAGTGCTGGACCGCTGGATGCCGGACAATTGGAGTTTTACTGTACATCCTATTTTTTCAAGCTCATCTTGGTTCAGTCTCTTTCAACATTCACTCAGTTATGTCAATTTTGAGGACTGTATCGATTTGGTGATTGTGTGTTTTATGTTTGGTTTTATAAGAAACAATCCCATTCCAGACACATCCCATTTTCCTGGCACAATCCAACACTTACGTTGGTTTAAGTTATAATCACAGGAAGCTGTATCCCGAATTTGGTGGTCCTAGCTCTTACGATTTAAGAGGAGTTCTTGATCAAACAGAAAAACAAACTAAAAATATATAGTATATTCTCAGTCAAATTAGCTTGTTATTTTCACTGATTAATTAAATCTTATGAAGATTTAAAAGTCATTAGTTACCAAAAGATTGCTGGGTGTTTCCAACTTAGACTCTTAATTGATGCAATTAATGACTCATGCTCATTCTGTGAACTATGACTAGTAAATAGAGTGCAGTGCAGTAGATGCATTACAATGAAACAAAATGAAAACAGCACTATAGATCAGTACTATAAGCCTAGCTGTGACCAGATGTTTTCATATTACATATTAAAATCAGGTGGGTCACATATACTGACCAGTTGTTCCACAGGTTTTCCCTAGACTGAAGAGGGGCTATAGTTGAAGAAAAGCTTCCTTACTGAATAGCCCTTCATATGGGATCATCTAACTTTGCCTCCTAGTCTAATGTTATCTCTTTATTAGACTGCAAGCTTCTTGGACAAAATTCAACCCTGGTTAAGTGAGTGAAACTCCACCATCTTCAGTGGATGTGTACTCCATAATACCAAGGCTAACTATGGTCCCGTCCTATTTATATCTGTAAAGAACAATGCACACTTATGGCACCCTATAAATAACAATATTAAATGCACTAAATTAAAAATTATAGCTAAATCAAGTATTTCCACATTGCAATGGCTGAAGACAGTTCCAGTGCAGATTCTTTCAAATCCAAAAGAACCTGAGGCTAGGCCTAACTAGGTTGGACCTCCCTGGCTCGACACCCTCCCTGTCCCGGCACCCTCGGGACCTGACCAGTCCCAGATGAGGGATTTTGCCAGACCAGGAGAGCTCATTTCTGGACCCCTGTCACTGGCTCTGCTGGCCTGGGCTGCTAGCCACCCAGTCAGCTCCTCAACTCCTGCTGGTACCACTGCCTGGCCAATCCCGCCGGGCAGCCGCACACTGGAGCTCCAGGGTTGCGAAGGTGCAGTGGTCCCAGACCCACGCAAGCCGGTACTGCTCGGTCCTGGCTTGCGCCAGGTCCAGCATCCCCGAACAGGGGCTGCTTCATGGCAGCAGGCCCTTTCCGCGGGCGGGCCCAGCTCCTCGCTGACCCCCCTGTGGATAGGGGTTGCTGCTGGAGCAGCCTCTGCCTGTGGCAAGCCTCAACTCGCTGCAGGCAGAGGCTGCTTCGCAGCATCCTCTCCTACCCCCCCGCAGCTGCCTCTGATAGAGACAGCAGGGGGAGCAGGCAGCACCACAGAGACAGTGATGGAGGGAACCAGCTTTTAAGCTCATACAGAGGCAACAAAGGGGGTGAGGGGAAGCAAGTATTCAAGTAGTCGATCCTCGCTTACAACTCTATCCAGGCCCCACTGGGCAGCCCTGCTATCAGCTCACTTGTCATCATGGGTAGTTGGCTGGTGGTCTGTGGAAAGGTTTGTGTTGAGTGCGTGCGGAGGGCCGCAGGCCAAAAAGTTTGAGAACCACTGCTGTAGGGGAAAGGGATACTTATCCATATTCATTTGGATAAAACTGAGTACATTGAGCACACCACCAAGTTGCTCAGAGGCTCTGGCCCCTTGACCCTCCTGCCCATAGCATTTGCGGGGGCAAGTGTTTCCTCTGCACATCCATACGCATCGCCAGTTTTGCCTGTGGATGTCTTAAGATGGCCTTAAGCCACTTCTGAATCACACTATGTGCAGACTCTATTCGGGATGTTAGAGTTTAACCAGTTAACCAAGAAGCTAATACCTACTGATTAACATTACCAGTTAAACGCTTCCCGCCTAGGGAATCAGCTCCCTCCCCCCCCAACCACTATGGCTCTGCTGGCAGGGGCTGGCAGGCAAGCTCAGCCCTGGCATGTGCTTGGAGCTGGCAGGCAAGCTCAGCCCAGGCATGTGCTGGGTCTCGGCAGCTGGCACAGCTCTTGGGCTGCCCCCACTACAGCTCTGCATTTGAATTTGGAGCGGACCAGGGCCAGCTTCTGGGACTGGCACATGCTGGGACTCAACCTACCAGCTCCTACTGCAGAGCCCGCAGCAGGCTGTAGTACATCCCCAGGCAAAACTTAACAGTTTACCTTATAACTGATAGGATATTTAATGGGTACACAGTTGCTGTTTTAAATGATTTCTAACATTCCTAAGGTCTACACAAACAGCACTGCAGTGGCACAGCTGCACCAACAAAGCTATGCCGCTCTAGCACATCTGGTGAAGATGCTCTATGCTGATCACAGTGAGCTCTGCTGTTGGCATAAAAACCACCTCCATAAGTGGTGCAAGCTATGTTGGAAGAAGGAGAGTAAGATAGATGTGCAAAAGCAATTTAATGACTGTGGTGGCTTTTACATTTGTAGCAGCTAAAGGAAGAGCTTTTAAAAGATGACCACTATCATCATGAGAAGACGCTGGAGATGGATAGGGCACATGATAAGAAGGGAGGCAGACGCCATTGTAAAGGTAGCACTTCACTGGACACCTGAAGGACAACGGAAACGTGGGAGGCCCAAGACAACATGGCGGTGTACTGTTGAGGCAGATATGAAGAGAATGAACTACATCTGGGACACACTGGAGAAAATGGCCAAAGACAAACAAAAATGGAGAACCTTTGTTGCTGCCCTACATGCCAGCGGGCGTAATAGGCATTAACTAAAGGAAGAGAAGACAATTCCTACTCTCAGTCACCTTACTGAAGCCAGGTAACTCCACTAACTTCAGTGGATTTATTTCCAATTTACACTGATGTACCTGAGCTGTACTTGGCAGAGAGATTCTCAGTTTCTACATTTGGTTCAGTTTTTCCATATGTAAAAGTTAGCAAGCAAAACTAAAGAGATTGACAGAATTATTAGGAAGTTGCCTGCCATGATAAAATTTGTACTTATAAAATTAGAAATACATGACATTTTGAGTATCAGAGGGTTTGCCATGTTAGTCTGAATCTGCAAAAGTGACGAGGAGTCCTGTAACAGATTTATTGGAGCATAAGCTCTGACGAAGCATCTGACAAAGTGGGTCTTTGCCCACGAAAGCTTATTCTCCAATAAATCTGTAAGTCTATAAGGTACCACGTGACATTTTGACACCGTTTTCAGTGCAGAATGCAGGGACATTAAACATTCAATTTCCCTCAAACATTAGAAAATCTGAGTGCCTAATTCCCTCTCTCCCCACCCCCACAGAGACACAGACATACACACACACCTATTTCATTCCCTGCATTCTGCAACTTTATCACAGGCATGAAACTGGTGCGACAGGTTTTCAATAGTGCGACAGGTTTTCAATAGTGAACATACAAAGTATGACTGACATTCACTGCTGGCATGCAATTTAAAACTGACAATTCTCTCAGTTAAGCAAACAGACTGTACTGTCCCTTCCCTAAGTAACTAATGAAAATAGAGAACACAAATTCATTGATTGCAAGAGTGGTTTTGAACCCTTCAACTAAATCAGGTTTTCTAATTCAACATATCCACTACTGGTTTCTCTTGCACCCATTTTACACAGTTGTAATTCCATTCACTTTCAGTGAGCCTGCTCTAGATTTGCACCATGACAGCTGAAAACAAAATCCATACCTCTGATTTGAAAGTTATATGACGTTTCTGTCTCAGAAGTGGATTTCCTTCCTTTATTTTCAAGTATTAATATTAATAAACTGCCTTGGATAATAACAATATAAAATATGAATGAATACCAAGGATAGGCAGGAAGCTAAAAGCCCTTTAAGTAATCTTTTATTTATTCAGGATCAACTTTTGAAAGTAATGAGTTTTAAGAATACACAGTTTTAAGAATACTAACATTATAATTAGGCTATTTTGTCCTGGTTTTCCATTAGGGATGTAAAAAGTTAACCTGTTAACTGGTTACCCAGTAAGTGTTAGGCTTTCTAGAATGCTTACTTGATAACCATTTAACTGGACTGCAAGCCGTGTGGAGCCAGCTGGTGGGACCTCAGCCAGGTCAGAGCAACAGGCAGGATGATATGGTGGGCAGGCAGGATCCCAGCCCTGCTGCGGCAGCAGGGGCAGGCAGGACCCCAGCCCACCTGCACGCCACCGCAGACCCCGACCCCGCCACCACTGCTCCCAGCCCACTCCAGAGGCCCTAACGTGTCTGCCCGCAGCAACAGTAAGACCCTCCACCCTAGCTATCCTGCTCCCACCAACGGTTAACTGGTTAAATGATACAATTTACAGGAGGCCTATAATGTGTGGCATTATTAAAAAATAAAATGAGAGAACTGTATAATGTTGCACTCTGGTTATGTTACATAGAAATCTGAGATAGACGATGAATGTGACAGCGGAGAGCTCTATTTTGCTAAACTAATCTCAGGTTTGATTGCAAATCTAGAAAGTCAACATAAATTAACAATAATTAAAACAAATGTAAACTTTTAAGATTAGCTAACCTAGTAAGGCCAACTTCACCAGCTTTGACAAACAAGGAGATCTAATTAAAAGTCACACAAACCAAATGTTGTCTTCTCAGAATAAAATCATTTTATCATAAGAACTTTCTAATCCATAGAATTATGTACGGTAAGTAAACCATTTCAGCCAAGTAAACCCTGGCTGAAAAAGAATAAGAAATAGAATATTTCTTTTTAGATATATGGGATCAGACTATCAACTGGTGTAACTCAACACAGCTCTATGAAACTCAGTGTAGCTAGGGTGATTTTGATCAGTTAAGAATCTCGTCAATCATATTGCTGTAATATAGGATTTTTATATCCCTAAATGAAATTAATGAAATTATATCATTGACAATAAAGGGCATACAAGTTCAATGGTCCAATGAGAACACTACAATACAATGAAGTATGAATGTTTAAGAATTTGGGGGGCGAGGGGGAGGTTATGAAATGTTTCTAAGAAACAAACTAAACAGGGTATTTTAACTCCACCAGTCAGCCACTGCCCAGGCCCAAGACAATAATTTCTACTTGCACCTCCTGCTTCAGTAGCCATTTATGGTGTTACACTCTACTGACAGAGCCTGAAGGTGCTCAAACTTTTTTTTACCTGGTGCCCAAGAGGAACTTACACCTCCATGACTCAGATCATGCAAACAGATAGATGCAGAATGTGCAAATCAGTGCCAAAATCAGCAATTCATTCTCTTTATTATTCTGGGCCTGTAATGTGCTATCAGGTATCATACAACAAGGGGTGGTGAAATACCAGAGATGTGAGACACAAAGCCAAGCCCAACTGCCTACAGAATTACCAACTGCCAGGCTATTAATACAATTTTGAACTCAGGATATTTTATCTATTTACAGTCTTACAGAAAGCCTATATACAATGGTATTTACAATAAAAACTGTATACTAAGGAATTAAAAACACAGACCTCAGTCCTGAATTGGGTGAATGCAAGCTCACCATGATGACAGTACAGTCACATTCACATGCAGATCCATTTGCAGGATTGGGGCTATAAAGAGTTAACTTGAGCAGTCTTTAAAAAGTCGATAAGCTTAAGATATCTAAATTCAGCATATTAAAAGGAAAAACAATTTTGTTTTCCACCAGAACCCAGATAAAAAGGTGTGCACATTTTAGGCCTGTAGCTCCTTTCACCTACACTATTTTAACTCCACTGACTTCAACTCAGTTACTCCTGATTTACACCAATATAGTTGGGAGGAGGATCTAGCCCGTCTTATACACCTATTTCTAAATGTAGAAAGTGACTTCAGAAATGTAGTTCTATTTTGATTATTTGGCCTGCTTCTTCTAATGTGTTAGGCCTTGTACCCCACCGCAGGGCAGAAGGGAACTGAATAAAATAGGCAAGAGAGCAAACAAATAAAAAATACACTTGGGGAATAACTAGAGTGTTCAGAGAAAGGTGAAGAACTTTCCAGCAGCTGGCTTTCAAGAGGGAAGGATGGATGCCTGTATACCTAGATGCAGGGCAGCTAAGTTCACGCTGCTGACCAGAGCAGGTCACTCACGAGGCACATTGCGGGACACCTCCTGGTAGCCACTGACAGGCACAAAACCAAGCGCAGAGTACACTGACACTGTGGCCAGAAGAACACAAAAAGTTCTGCTCCTCTCCTCGAGGGGGCCTTTGTTGGCAAAGCAGCAGAGTTTTGTCATGGGGAGGGGCACTACAGTGTGTACATCTCCCCTGTTCGGTCGACAAAAGCTGCCTTTGGCCAATACAACTCTATGGTGCAGACAAGGCCGTACTTCCCTGGGGAGGCTGAGCCCCATGCTGCACACCGGCCTGAGACCATGGCACTCACTGCTGCAGAAGGCACCACGGGCGTCACCTCCCCGCACACACATCCTACCCCGGTCCCTACCTCTTCTGCATCTCTGCCCAGGGGGATGCCCAGGGCTTTCAGGCCCGCCTGCAGCTCGGCGATGTCCACTCTCCCGTCCTCATTGAGGTCCAGCTTCTTGAAGAGATTCTCGTACCGGGAGCTGTTGTTGGCTTCTTCGCAGGCAGCGTGGGGGAGTACCCAGCCCCGCAGGAACCGAAACATGGTGCGGGCGGGCGGAGCAGCGGGGAGCCGCAGGCGGTCAGGGGCAAGCGGAGCGGGGAGGCCAGAGCCGAGCGGGGAGGAGGAGGAGGAGCAGGCAGTGCGCGCAGCGCGAAGGGAAGGGCGGCTCCCCCAGGCCCGCGCTGCCTCGCTCTGCCTGGCCGTGGCCTGGGCGGGGCGGGGCCGGGCGTAGCTCCCTGTCCTGAGCAACCGAGCCGGGTGCGAGGCTGGGCCGGGCGGGCCGCCGTGGGGGCCGGGCGGGGGATGGGAAAGCGGCTGCGGGCGGGGCTGCTCCAGCTAGACACTGGAGTCCGTGCGCGCCGCTCCCGCCTCGGGCGCCTGGCCCCGGGCGGTGCCGACAGCGGAGCAGGGTGCAGCTGCCTGGTGAGGCACAGCAAGGGAAGGCGGATCGATATCCCTGGCCCGGCCGGGAAGGGGGCTGCGCTGGGCTGTCCTGACCTGTCCTGTCCAGTCCCGGGGGCCCGGAGCCAGGGCGGGGAGCTGCAAAGCGGAGAGAGCTTAACATCCACTGTGGTCAAAACAGAAACCCAGCTTCCTGGAACCTAGCTGCGCCCCACTCGCCGGGTGTGGGGCAGCGGGTCGGTGCTTAGCAAGGGGGGGACGACTGCAAATGCTTGTTTGCTTCAAACTGTTTTCAACCCGCTTTTCTGCTGCCCTCGGTTTTTCCCTGTACGGTGACTAGTCCTACTCTTCTGCACGGAGAGGAAGAATGGCCCCGTGGTTAGGGGGCCTTGAGACTCAAGTAGAGCAGCATTTATTCCCTGCTCTACCACATTATTCTGTGAGCTGAGGTTAGCCTTGTTCCTCAGTTCCTGTTTGTCAAATGGAGATCATACTTCAATCACATGAGGTTGCGAAGAGAATACATTAAAGGGTCATCTGAAGAAGTGGGCTGTGCCCACGAAAGCCCATGATACCATCTACATTTTTTGTTAGTCTATAAAGTGCTACCAGATCATTTGTTGTTTAAGTTTTTACATTAAAGATTTGTGAGGTGCTCAGGGGGCAATGGAACACATGTAACTACCTAAGATTCTTAGGCTTTTACATACCACACACATCAACACAGAATCTGAGAACTTACATTAGTATGATACTGATTTAAAATATTATAAAACACAATTGGAAATAAATAGTGAAGGGAAAGTGCAATGTTGAAGTTAATATTTAAAACAATCCCTTGATTATGCTTCTAATGTTTTACATTATAAAAATAAAGATAATTTGCTATAGCCAGTAGGGATATGATAATGTACCTGGGTATACGTTAACCGATGAGCCTGGGCTCATCAATTTGACCTTCACAGTAACACGCAGCTTCCCCTCCTCTTCCCTTCCTGATAGAGGCAGCAGTGGGGTGGGGGAGGGCAAGGGCCAGGCAGCTTCCTGGGAGCTTACTGCCAGCTCCTCACCACCAACACCACCACGCTGCTGCCTCTATCAGTGCCCAGGGCAGGCTGCTCTGCGGGAGCCTATGCTCCCAAGGAGCCAGCTTAAAAGCCAGCATATGGTTGGTTGGACTCAGGCCTGCATAATGCAGTGCAGAGCTGTAACAAGGGTGAGGCGAGTGAGGCACTTGCCTTGGGCACATAGCTGAAGAGGCGCAGAAAAGACAGCTACTACGCTGTCTTCGCTCGTGCCTTGTGCCACGTCAGCACCCCCGCCCGCGCCAAGGATGATCTTGCCTCAGGCGCCAAATTAGCCATTTACGACTCTGATGCAGTGTATATATTAGAGTGTAGGGCTGGACCAGTAGTGATGGTGGAAGAGCTCAGTTCACTGAACTGGACTGGGCAAGAGCCAAGCTGGTATAGCTGACCAAATGAATCCAGACAAGTTAGCTGTATGTTATAGCTGGACCTGGTGGTGTGGGCTTTGCTAAACTGGAACAGAGCCAACCTCTTCACCACCAATACAGTCTGTCTGTATTGATGAGAAAAGCATTGGGTGGTGTCACGTTACTGGATTTTAAGGGGAGCAGCCAGATCACTGCTGCACCCATGGGGGGGTATTTGCCTCAAAGTGTATACAAAGGGGGCCATGTGAGGTGTTGAATGAGAGCTTATGGTCTACTGATTCTGTATATGCTATTTGTGTACTTGTATGATGTATGTGAGTGAAGTTATAAATATGTGCTCTGTGGTGATGCTGAGAACTGGGTGATTCGATGCATGTAATGTATTATCCTTTAACAACCTTACTCTCATGCTTTTCTTTCTTTTAGTAATAAACCTTTAGATTTTAGATTCTAAAGGATTGGCTCAGCGTGGTCTTGTGGGTAAGATTCAGAGTGTGAATTGATTGGGACCTGTGGCTGGTTTCTAGGGACCAGAAGAACGCGTTTGAGGTAGGTGAGATTGGGTTCTATAACCCCTCACCTGCGTGTAGGCCCGGAGTTGATTGGGGTACAGGAAGAGCTGGGGTGTCAGAGGGGTTTTGCTCATGAGGCTTCTGGCTGGCCAGATCGGCAGCTGAAGTGCTCTTTGTGTGTGACTGGTTTGTGGCCTCTTTGGGAAGGGCCTCCAGTCAGGGGCTGTAAGGAGCCCCGAATTTGAGCAATTCGCCCTGAGCGGATGCCCTCAGCTGTGCCCAGACCCGGCCCGGTCCGTCACAGGTGGATAGTCAGGGATAGTTTACCATTAAGAATTCTGAACCACAAAAAACAGGTAATTTATAGTAGTTAGAATTGTGAGCTCACCCATGCCCCTGATACTGTTTGGGATTTTCTCATTTTTATATAAATACTGTATCTTTTCCAAGTAAAAAGGTTTTCTGGTTTCACATTCCCAAGGATTCCTGGTTGCTTTCAAGTGGGGAAAAATGCCTGTGATGGCATCAGGGGAATTTAAAATTTTAATTCCCTAAATGCTGGGGGACAGAGTAAGATTTGCATTTCCTCTTCCACAAAACACCCGGGCTACATCTACACTGGCCAGTCTTGCACAAGAACATATGCAAATGAGCTGCGGCGCTGAATAACGCTGCTCCTCATTTGCATACTTAATGAGCCGCCATTTTGCGCAAGGGGCTTTTGCACAAGAAGGAGCAGTTTACACTGCTCCTTCTTGTGCAAAAACCCCCTCTTGTGCAAGAGACGTTCTGCCTGAAAATAAGCGGCAGAACGGCTCTTGTGCAAGAGAGGGTTTTTGCGCAAGAAGGAGCAGTGTAAACTGCTCCTTCTTGCACAAAAGCCCCTTGCGCAAAAATGGCAGCTCGTTAAGTATGCAAATGAGGTGCGGCGGTATTCAGCGCCATGCCTCATTTGCATATGTTCTTGCGCAAGACTGGCCAGTGTAGACGTAGCCCCGCAGTCTAGCATAGCCTGAGTGACAATAACCATTAGTGACAATAACCGTCCATTCATTTAATAACCATTCTGCATTAATATTTTAAACCACAATGTATTCTGTTTGATAACTTTCTGCACAAATCTGTGGGATTGATTCCTCTCTTAGGCTTGGCTCTGCTTTTAAAAGTTAGGTCACATAGCTACATTGGTCAGGTGTGTGAAAAAAAATCCTCTAAAGTGCCGATCCAACCCCCAGAGTAGTTGCAAGTATGTTGTTGGACAGATGCATTCTTCCAACAACATACTTGCAACTACTCTGGGGGTTGGATCGGCACTTTAGAGGATTTTTTTTCATACACCCGACCAATGTAGCTATGTGACCTAACTTTTAAAAGCAGAGCCAAGCCTAAGAGAGGAATCAATCCCACAGATTTGTGCAGAAAGTTATCAAACAGAATACATTGTGGTTTAAAATATTAATGCAGAATGGTTATGTGAGAGTGTGTACCAGGTTTTGAGGCCCCCTGCTAGAGGCCTCAGCTATAAGAGGAAACCTTTTTGGTTTATGTTAGCAGCATCTGCATTCTATCTTGGATTTCAGGAACTGGCAAGCCGGAATCCATATTGGTTGCTCTTCTTCCCCACCCCCACATACACATTGTCACCCTTTTTACTCTAAAGTGAGAGATCAGGGCAGTTACCTGACCCAAGTCTGCCCAGTAGGAGTAGGATATTATATAAGAGCTAGCACATGTCAGACAGAACTGCCCATCTGAGTGGCAGAGTGCAGTGGTGTTGACTACAGTGTTGCATTTACCTCAGGTGTCTAGGTCTGAGCACCATTCCATAGGATTCAGGGAAGGATTATCTTACTTGCATGCAAGGGTGAGCTGTCAACAGCCATTCTTATTTGTGATCTTACTAGTACCCATGTTGACGCAAGGGAAGAACAGAAGAGACTGTGTGGAGATAAAACCTGCCTGTATCCTGAGATCCACTCTTCACTAGCTGGTCTACCTGGACAGAATCCGGAGCCACTCCCCATCGTGAGGGCTTTGGGTAAAGCTGCAAAAAGATGGTAGAGACCTTTTGATCCTCCATAGCCCTACCTGGTTTCTGCCTTGGGAAGGAGTAAACCGTTTTTGGTCACAGTCAGCATACCAACAGTGTTACTCTTACCTGTTTTCCTTAGTCATCTGTGTTGGGGGGGTCTTATAGTTTGCCTTTGTACACCTGCTTATCCTTACCTGGTTAACTGTTTTGGGTAAATAAACATGCATTATGTTTGCATCTGCAATTTGGTTAGTTTATTCTGGGACATATAAATACCATTGACAGATGCAGGATAAGGAAGATGGATCTCTAGGACTGGTCTCTGCCAATTGAAAACCCCATCCCAGAGAAGAGCAGAAGGAGTCAAGTCCTCGAAGTGGTTTAAGGGGACCTGCAGCCACTCCTTAGCCTCTCAGGCCAGAGCCTGGGTTTTTCCCTGCAGCAGCCCCAGGATCTGCTCCCTTGGGGATTTTCTGCTTTTGGTCTAGCTAGAGATACAGCCTGGATCCAAGTGCCCTAGAGTGGTTGGGGGGAAGTAGCCAATGAGGGAGGCTGCAAGGAACAGCCATTCAGGGCCCAGCAGGCTCACATAAAAGGAGTTGCAGAGCCAAAGTCACTCAAATGCTTCCTGGAGCTAAAAGAGTAAGGATTGTGGCTGGCTGATGGAACAGCAGGACCATGAATAGTTTATTTACTGGCAAGGACCAGAGGAGCAAGAGAGAGATCCTGGCTAGCTTCTGGGACTGAGCCCAAGATAGTCCCCTGGAAGGGACTAGGGAGCACAAGGGAGGAGCTTCTGGCTGGCTGCAGGGCCTGAATAAAGATTCAAGGAGGGTTACAGGAAGATAATATTTCCAGGAAGGAAGTGAAAGAGTAGGGCTTTTCTTTTGTAGCTGTAAGCAGGGGCTGAACTACTGCTTCCTATCAGCCAGCTAAAAGAAGAGAGCTGCCCTGGGGGTGGGTATGCTCGCTCAAATTGTTTAGCTCTACAAGATACTTAACTGTTAATTGTTGATATGTAAATATAGCTCATGCTGGGATGGGGAAGGAATCCGAGGTGTGGTTATGTAAATCCAATTCAGCCAGGGCTGATGGAGGATCAGTGTTGGAATGGAATGTGATGTATTGTAACTAATTTGGGCTGTTGTGGGGGTCACAAATCATACTACCCCTAAATGTGGGAACTGTAAAATATGACACCCAGTGCTTGCAGTAGAGAGACCATCATTGTAAGAGGTCTCAGATGAACAAGCCTCCCCCTTCCAGAGATGAGTGAACTGAGTTGGGGGGGGCGGAGGGCTTGAGCCAGCCTGCTTCATGCCTGCCTGCCTGCCAGGTATGAGCTTTAAGACTGGATCAACCTGCCTTTTCCCCCTTGTTTTAAGGATCGACCTAAAGCAGACTCCATCAGGAGTCTTTTTGCTAGTCCAGTGGAAGCTGGAATCTTTTGCCAGCCTAGTTGGTAGCTAAAGAGTGGAAATCACTAAGAGCTGAAGTCGCTGATTTAGCCTGGAGCCAGACCCATTGCAGCCAGCAACATTGCTGGCGGGAGCGGCAGCCAGCGGAGCAGCTGGCGGGAACGACTGGCAGGCGGCCAGTGGAGCGGTTGGCAGGAATGACTAGCGGGTGGCCGGCAGGAGCGGTGGCAGGTGACTGGCAGGTGGCCCCAGCAGACCACAGGAGCAGCACAAAGGTGGCATGGCCTCAGGCTCAATGAGTGGAGTCATCAGGGTGATGTGTCAGGGTCCGCACTGACTGGATAGAGCTGTAAGTGGGGCATTTGAAGTGGGGTATGGAGAAAGTTTGGGTAAGTGAATGGAACCCTTACCTTGTTGGACTAGTGAGCCTGAGGGGCAAAGGACATTGCTCAATCCATTTGAGCTGGGACGGTTACTCGTAGGAGGTTAGGAACTATGTTTGTGGTATTTTTCCGAGCTAATGCCATGTAACTTCTCTCCATCTTTCATTAAAAGTTTCTTTTCTACACTCAGACTCTGTGCTTGCAAGTGGGGAAGCATTGCCTCTCAGAGGCGCCCAGGGGTGTGTGAATTTCCCAGGCTACTGGGTGGGGGCTCGAGCTGGTTCTGTGTGAGATGGATGAAGAGGGCCCCCTAGATATTGAACCTGGCCCTGGCTGCTGCCTGCGCCACCTGGCAGAAGAGTTACATAGCCATATTGTAAAGCCTAAAACAAAGGTCTGCAGCCAAATTATAAGAGCAGCAGCCATTAACTCAGAAGCAGGACGTCACAGCCTCGTAGTCCATCTAAATTACAGTATAAAACAATGTAATGTGCTCTTAAGAGGGAGACCCTGTCCTAACAGCACCACTATCATCAGGAAAAGAAATAGCTCTTAAGATGGTTTAAAAAATAACCCCTTAGTCTGATAGCATTCTGTGTGGCAAGCAACTACTTAACAATAAATAGTCTGGTAGCACTTTAAAGACTAACAAAACATGTAGATGGTATCACAAGCTTTCGATGGTATCACAGCCCACTTCTTCAGATGACCAGTGTTGGATGTCCAGAACTAAAATAAATAGGGGAGAAGAGGGGGAGGGAACAAGAGGCTACATAACAAGTTATGGTTGTGAAATCCTTGTTTCTTCATAGTTTTATCTTTAGTCCTCACTTCTCTATTGTTTATCTGTACCGTCTGATTCCTTGATTGTTTTCTGTCTGTTACATAATTAATATTAATGGGTGTAAATCCATTAAGGTGGTGAGGTATGCTTGTTAGAGGATTTTGTTAGTACTGGTTAGCAAAATAAGTTGGTTAAAGTATAGCTAAGTAGGACTCAAGTTTCACTAGCTATACTGGGGTCCAAAGGAAAGGAGGTTTTTTGGACCCAAGTCAAGAGCTGCCAGACCTAAACACTGCCAATGACACAGTGCAGAAATTGGAACCCACTAGATGGACCTGATCCTGACTGGCCATCAAGAAAACTTAATCTGCCTTATTGGGAGTGGTGAGCATTGTACATATTGTGCATTATATTTTGGTGATCACTAATAAATAGCAGTTAAGTGGAATATTATTGTGTAAGGCTCTTTCACTGTTTAACCCTCTCCCGCCCCCCAGAAACCTGCAAAAAATTAAGTTCTGAGTCCATGGAGGGGTAAAATTAGGTGCCTTTTGCCTGGAGCCCAAGGAATTGGAAAAGGTTGGGGTGCCTAAGTTAAGAGGGTTATGTCTTGAGCCCAGGGCTGCCCCAAGGGGGCTGCGAGACCCAGGGCAAGGCCCCCACCACTGGCCCTGCCACACTCTGGCTTTTGATGCCGTAGTGAGTGGGGGGAGGGTTGACCCCAGCTGCTCCCTGCACCAGGCCCCCAGGTAGTCCCATGGACCCAATCATAGAACAATTGAAGTGGCTGCTGTGGGGGCCCCTTACACAGGGGTGGGCAAAAGCCTCTCAGCAGGCCGGATCCAGCTCACCTTGGGCTTTGATCCCGCCCGCTAATTACAGGCCCTGCCAGGGTGAAGGAGCTCAGCCTCATCCTTCCACCCCCCACACTGCTACTGAAGAAGAGGCAGTGCTGGGGCTGAGGCTCCTCAACAGGGCTGGCCCCGGAGGAGCTGCTTCCGTAGCCACACGGTCTGGGGCTACCCCCGGAGGTTGGAGCTGTTGCTGCCACGGCACCTTCAGAGGCAGCCCCAGGCCACGTTGCTGTGGTAGTGGTGCCTTCAGGGCCGGCCCCAGGCTGCGGTACCGGCACCTCCGGGACGGCCCTAAGCCACCTGGCCACAGTAGTGTCGCCTCCGGGGCCGGCCCCGAGGCATCTCCCTCCTGCAGAGTGGCCTATGGCCGCAGTGCCTCGAGGCCAGCCCTAGATCACGTGGCTGTGGCAGTGGTGTCTGTAGCCTCCGGGACTGCGGCAACAAGGCCTCCCTCCGGGGCGGCTAGGACCTCGTGGCTACAGCCGTTGCTGCAAGGGAGCACGAAGCCAGGTAAGGTTCCCCCTCATGTTCAGACCCCCCACCCCAATCCTATCACTTCTCTCTTCCCCCAAGACCCAGCACCCCCAGCTTGCTCCAACACCCTCCCTTGTTCTTGCATCCTCTCTCCTGGCCACACACTGCACTCTCCCTTGTTCCTGCTCCCTCCACCTGGCTAGACACTCTACTCCCAGTCTGTTTCTGCACCCCAGCTCCCTCCCACATCCTGCACCCCATCCCTAACTTCCTTGCTGGCAGCCCTGTCTCATGCACCGTACCCCTCATTTTTGTCCCTACCCCAGAGCCTAAGGAGGTCCATAAAATCCACTAACTCCAGAACCCCAGAAAAGTAAATCTGGTCTATGGGAAGCCCTGAACCTCAGTTTCCCCCTTCCCTTCACCCTGTGAGGTTGGGGCATCAGAGGAGTGAGGTGTCTCAGTTGTGGCCACATCAGTGAGTGCTGGGGGGTTTTGGAGGAGTCTTTTTGCTTCTCACTTGTGTGGTCCCCAACTGATTTTTTTGTGGGTTAGTGACCCCAGGCGCAAAAAAGCTTCCCCACTCCTCCCAGAAATAAAGAAAACAGTGAAACCTTTTGTGTTGGACATAATATTTTTCTTTAAAATGCTTAATCTGTTTCATAATTTAAATTAAACTGTTCTTACTAGCTGCAGCTGGTTCAGAAAATAAGGTCACCATACCCAGCACGGTAGTTCTCAATCCCGCCTTTTTCGCCCGAGGCCCCGGCCCTTCCGGGTCAGCCAGCGGTCATTTCTGAAATTTGTGAAGTGGCTCCCCTTCCAAAATTATTGCCCACCCCTGACCTAAAACATGGACACTGGAGCAGCTGCCTGGAGCCATCCTATGTACAGGATGGCTCTGCTTGTGCCTTAAGTGCCCTAGAGAGTGAATAACAGAGAATTTGAGAATTTTGTACAGGTAACAAAATCCCTGGATGTATGTCTCCATACCAAGGCTGGACCTATCTAATAACTCAGTCTGGGAAGGCTATAGAGAGGCCAAAAAAGGGGTATCGGGATACGTCCCTGGTGGACTGTATAATCCAACAGAAGTCTGTTCTGTTTCATATATAGACTGTGTGAGACTTAGCTGGAGGGCTGAGTCACATATGTGCTGGAACAATCGTAGGGGATGCTGAAAGCCATTATACAAAACTGTAAATGATGGAAGTCAGTTCAAACCAGGGAGAGTCCCTGCAATACTAGTCCTCCAGCACCTCTGCTGAATCACTGAAAACCCCCCTGAGAAACCACTGATGGGGTCATCACAAACTGAGAGTGTAGGCACATGCACTTGACGAGGAGGTGCTTGGGAAAGGTGGGTGACGTGCTGTTTCAGGTTCACGTTCATTCATTTAATATACACTTTCATCCAAGGATCTGAAGCACTTTAGAAACACCGATGGACTAAGCATCAGAAATATCCCTGTGAGGTAAGTATTCTTGTCCAACTACAGATGGAGAAAACTGAGACACTAATGAGGCAAGAGTTTTAGTGACTGACCTAGATGTCGTCTTAATGAGTCAATGGGCAGAAATACAATGCAGGCTTTCCAACTAGGGATGTAAAATCCTGGTTAATCAGGTAACCATTATGTTCCTGGGACTGATACAGAAGGTCTGGTGCTATTTTCACATATCCTGGCAGCATCAGAAGCATAAGGTGGAGGAAATCAAGACATTAAAGCCAAAATGCCTTTGTAACTATAAAACTGATCTGGAGAAACAGAAACCTTGTCCTCCAAGCTGAACATTGAATATTCAAACATAATTGTAAGTCAATCCTTTTATATGTTACTGAAACTTGAAGGCTTATTAAACCTTACCTAAACAGCTGCCTCAGACCAATCATCAATATCGGCTGACAATACAGGTGTTGGACTGGAACTCCCAAACAAGAGGTGATGAGATAGACCAAGGATAACATGGAAACATACAACAGAAGTGGGAGGGCAGCTCAATCAGTGAATTGCATTCCTGGTTCAATCTCCTGTCAGGAAGTAGTAACTGGACTAAAGAGGCATCTGTAATTTGAGCAACTCTTTTACCCAGGGGTATGTCTACACTAGCCCCCTAGTTCGAACTAGGGTGGCTAATGTAGGCATTTGAACTTGCAAATGAAGCCCGGGATTTAAATATCCCGGGCTTCATTTATGTTAAATGAGAGCGGCGCATTTTTAAATCTTTAGTTGAACTGACTGCCCGCGGCTACGCGGCAGTCAGAAGTTAATCAATTAAATCCTTAGTTCGCATTAACTGTTACACCTCATTGCAGGAGAAGTAACAGTTAATCCGAACTAAGGACTTAGTTCGGATTAACTTCTGTCTGCTGCTTGTAGCCGGGGGCAGTCAGTTCGAACTAAGGGGATTTAAAATGGTGCTCATTTAAACATGCAAATGAAGCCCGGGATATTTAAATCCCAGGCTTCATTTGCAAGTTCGAATGTCTACATTAGCCACCCTAGTTCGAAGTAGGGGGCTAGTGTAGACATACCCCAGGATAGATTTAAAATCTTTATTACGTTAATGAAATGCTTAATCTGTGATTGTTTTATCCAGTGTTAAAACGAGTAAAACCCTGGTACATTCAAGACCGCATGGCTTGTATTTCATGAGTCTGGTATAATCTCTCGCTATAAAAAAGTTTTTCCTGCCGCGTGACCGAATTACATCATCAGCCTACTGGAAAATGGAGTCTGTGTCTCGCTTATTTGCACTTCAACCAGAACCAACCGGGAAATTCAGATCTGTCTGTAGTGTTGTCTGTAATGTAGTACGTGAGCAATAGACCAATTAACATGTTTTTTTTTTTTCCTATACAGCTTCATTTGTTCACTTTTCTATATAATCAGTGTAAGATTAACAGGCTCTCTGGCTGCAAAAGCCATAGGAATTAATAAATACTTCAGTTACATCAATGCCACCCACTTATACTGTAGTATATTTATAGGTCTTCATCTAAAGACTCCAGGCTTGCTTAATATATTAATAGCCTGGTGGGGGAGAGGGAAGACAACTCAAATGAATTTTAAGATTCAGTGTCTGCTCCAGGTATCATAGCTCTTCACTAGATTTGAAGACTTTCTTGATGCACTTTTAAACATTTATGAAACGTGCCTATTCCATGAGCCAAAATAATTCCTGGCCTAAATCCACTGATTGTAAGGAAGTTGTAGCCTGCTTACACTAGGACTGAGCTTGACCAATCTCTTAAAACAGGGCTGAGGAAGCTTTTTTGGGCCAGGGGCCGCTGATCCACAGAAAAATCAATTGGGGGCCGCACATAAGTGAGAAAAATAACCCCAAACTACCCCCCCCCCCCAGTGATGTGGCCCCTGACTGAGAAGGAGAAAGACACTCTCCACATTCCCCTTCCACACCAGAGCCTAGGGGGCCCAGCTTAATAGATTTTGTGTGCTCCAGCCCTGTAGTGGGGCAACAGGCTCCCCAATACTGGGGGGGGGCTTGAGCCTTGGGGGCCACATCCAGCCCCCAGGCCTGAGGTTCCCCACCCGTTTTAAAATGCTGCATTATGCAAAAAACACATTTGTTGCTCAGTCATGTCTGTTTCTTTACTGCTGTAAAAGTGTTGTAATTCTGAGAAAAGAGTGATAACTACAGTATGCAAATAACTATGGGTAAAAAAATAGATTTGAGGCACAACTTTCTTATTTTAGGGTGACAAAATGAATTTTTGCTTTCCAGCATGGATGAGATGCATTCTGTTCTTTAATTCTCATATAAAATATTTGAAGGTATTGTACAATATTCAGATTCCAAAACACGCAATGAAATATTTCCTTATAACATTGAATTTTGTGATTTAATTCCATCCAGTCAATCTCTGCCAGGTTCTAATACGATATAATAATGTATTATTTTGTTGAAGACAAAAAGGAGTATCTTTGTAGTCATTTTTATTTCTTTAATCAAAACTCATATTTTAGATAAGTATACAGTTTGTACCCCTCACCAAACCTCGTTGGTACTTTCTCTGTAAAATATTACATTACAAAATTGTTAAGAGAAATACACTTTCGCTGTTACAAACATTAGGGAAAAATAGGGTTGCCAGGTGTCCGGTTTTGAACAGGACAGTCCAGTATTTGAGCTTTCTGATTGGGAAACAAATTGAGAAAATATAAATGTCCGGTATTTTCTAAATGAGATGTAATGTAGATTGTGATGTAACGTCAAGTGTGTCCAGTATTTCTGTTGAAACCATCTGGCAACCCTAGGGAAAAAACGGATTAAACAAGTTATATGCTGTGACCTGGAGCTCTCTACATGAGGGCTCACATTTACTAATTAGAGCAGAAAGAAGTCTGAAGCTAGTCATCCAGCTAACAGAAGCAATCAGTCCCCTGGCTACCCACTTTTATAGTAATTGCAGTCCAGCCAAAATACAAATCCACAACAATCAACAGGTAACAAGTAAAATTGTAACGTGAAATTCATACTCTGCTTAGTTATGATATTCTACTCTGCGTGGGTCTGATTTTGCTACCACTGAAATCAATGGCAAAACTCTTTCAGGCTTAAACTGTGCAGGATCAGGGTCGTACAGATTTGGGAGTCCCTAATATAGATGATATTCCTGTGAAATACAAAGCACTGCTTGGGGACACTTAAACCTTGCAAGATTAAATGCTTAAATAATTTACTTTTGTTGGGTTTTTTTAAGTAACTGTAAAACATTATGGTCCTGATCCTTTGGACTGCAGTCAATGGGACTACTGAAGTACTTAAAGTTAAACATGCATAAATGTTTGCAGAGTTGGGGCTCAAATGTGTACTCTTTAAAATAAGCTAAGTTCAGTCATTATGGGATTTATTTTCATGCTTTAAATGTAGGTGAGGTGGTCCCTTGCCCATTTTTATTAGCAATTTCTTCAGATGTCTCGAGCTACAACTTAATTTTTTGAGACTGCTAAAGGTTGAACCTCTCTAGTCTGGCATTCTTTGGTCTGACAACATCCATGGTCTGGCATGATTTTAGTTAAATGTCTGCTGATCATAGCTGTGGTCCCATAAAGTTTAACAGCCACCAGTCCAGGTTCTGAGTATTCTGTGGTGGTGTTTAGCTCTAGTTTACCCCTAAATGTCTTCTAAGAGCCCAATAAGCAGGGCTCGACAAATAATAATACAATCTACTCGCCCATGGCGAGTAGATTGTAACCCGGAAGAGCTGGGTTCGGGCGATCTGCGCATGCGCAGAACGATCTGCGCATGCGCAGATCGCCGGACAGCGCGGCTGGTGAGTGGGGCTCGCCGCGGGTTCGGTGAGCCCTGCCAATAAGTAGTGGAAGTGTAGGTAATACTGCTAGACAATATTGACCTTCTGTGGTTCGGCAAATTCTCTTCTTTGGCATTGGTCAGGTCCCAAGGGTGCTGGACTAGAGCTGTTCAACTTCTACATTTAAAATAAATTACTTTTGTTCTGATTTGTGAAGTGGTGGTGCCAGTACTAGATGTGTCAGAAGAAGGTATGAGAAACCTAATCATGGACACTTAGGCTATGTCTAGACTACAAAGATAAATTGGAAAAAGAAATGCAATTTGCAGTACACAAATTGCGTATCTTTTTCTGATTCACTTCCGAAAGAGGCATTTCCGAAATTTGGCCTGTCTACACGAGGCCAAATTTTGGGGGAAAAAACCTCTTTCAGAACATCCCTTCTTCCTCGTAAAATGAGGTTTACGGGGATGCTGACAAAATGTGTCTGCTTTTCCGACATTTGTTTTGGAAAAGCGGATGCGTTCTTTGGATGCAGCAGAGGTATCCCGGAAAAGCTCTGCAGTGTAGACATACCCTTATGGAATAGCCTGTCTCTAGAGAAAACTTCTTCCTGCTTCTGTAACTTAGGATGCATCTATACTGCACCCTAACTCGAAATAAGATACACATTTTGAACTATGCAAATTGTGTATCTTATTTCAATGCTAATTCCAAATAGCTTATTTCATCTACACAGCACCAAATTTTGAAATAAAGCACTGTTCTGAAACCTCTTACTCCTTGTAGAATGAGGTTTACAGGGACACTGGAATAGCAAGCCCGAAATAACGGGCTTTCTGTGAAGACATGGGACAGCTCTTTCGGGATACTGATTGGCTTATACCCTGAAGCATAAGGATATATCCCTTATAATTTTTATACTATCTGATGTGACTGTGGAGTTTGAAGCCATTAAGTTTTTCTGGATTAGCCACAATAAATACCTGCCTGAATCATGAAATTTATTAAGCACGTAAAAAGCTTCCCTAAATTAACATTTTTGATCTTGTTACAGATTATTAGATGAAGCTCTGAATGAACTGTACATTTATACTGATGATCTCAAGTTCAGCATTTTGCCAACAGTATTCTTCCTTTGCTTACGATAAAGATCTTTCTTGCTATTTTAAGAATGCTATTCTTGATTAAAGGTTCTAAATATAGTAAGAAATCCATAGTTCTGACAATTTTTTACCTTTGCCTCTTTTGGCTGAGAAGGGCATACTAAGGATATGTCTGTGGTATTGCTGTTGCCATTTGGTCCAAGGATATTAGAGAGACAAGGCAGGTGTGGATGATATCTTTTATAAGACCAACTTTTACAGATGAAAGAGACAAGTTTTCAAGCTATGCAGAAGTTCTTCAGACCGTGTACCTTGAAAGCATGTATCTTTCACCAATAAAAGCTGGTCCAATAAAAATATGACCTCATCCACCTTCTATACCAAGGGAATAAAAGGCATTGCTTCAACTCATAGATTTAAAAACATATCTCACAGCTAAAGAAGATCATTTACTGAGCTATGACAGGGTTGAAGCAATGTCTACTGAAGGCCTGGAGCATATTTCCATCAGGTTCAGTGGGCTTTACGTCAGGCCCTAGAAATGTCTTCTGTGATGCAGGAAGAAAATACTTGTACTATAGTTCTGTCAATATTGTAGACTACTCACAACAGACCTACATGGACAACATTAAATTATACTGCAATTTTCCTTATATTAATTTGCATGTTTTAAACAGAAATCTTTTAACCTGCATAGGCTGCTTGTCTATCTCTCCAGTCCAGTATGGAACTAACATCAGACCCATGTTCAGAGCCTCTCTTCAGGGCCCCATTTCTAGATTGTACCAACAATCCTTAGCAAATCCAAAAATAAAATAGTTCAACATAAATGCAACAACTATCTTTCCTATAAGCCAGGTGCTTCCTTGCCCCTGCCTCCTGACTCATTGCAGCTCTTCCTCAGTCCTCCGATAGACTGACTAGAAAAGCCCCCTGCTCGAGGAGTCAATTTGATTCCCATAGCTTCCAACTATCTTTCCAGACAGCACTTTATCCAACTAACTTGGTCACACTACACCTCCTCCTCTGGCTGTTCCTGGCTTACTGCTGCTTTCTCTGAGTCTGGGGTGATTCTCCCTCACACAAACATGAACAGTGCTATCCCATCAAACCACCACTCCTGTGTTTATTACCAGATTCTTGGTTAAACCTTTTGGTCACTGTCTGCCTCAACTTCTATTACTCTAGCCTTGCACGTGGCCTGAGTTTTGGGCAGAAGTTCCTAAAGAAGCTCAATTACTCCGTACATTTATCATGGTTGCTGTTACACCCACCAGCTTCAATTAGCTTTCGTCCAGCATAATGTTATATTACAGCAAATGTCACTGGTTGGTGGTGTTATACAATCTTACAAATTGTCTTCTTAGTATGTGAGCAAATGTTCAGTCTTAGGAAAACAAAATGTTGTGGTAAGATTCCTTTGTGCAAAAACTGATGCATATGTGTAAATAAAACAAATTATGTAGCTTATACCTAGACTCAATGTCACTGATTTCCTCTCCACTAGGAAAGCGGCGAGGAGTCCTGTGGCACCTTATAGACTAACTGAAGTGTTGGAGCATAAGCATCTGACGAAGTGGGTCTTTGCCCACGAAAGCTTATGCTCCAACACTTCAGTTAGTCTATAAGGTGCCACAGGACTCCTCGCCGCTTTTGCAGATTCAGACTAACATGGCTACCCCTCTGATACTTGTCTCCACTAGGAAGCGAACCTGCAAGACCCTGGATATCTGTCACTGTGGTAACTTACCACAGGCAGAAAGATGACGGAGTCAGAATGGGACACAGACATCAGAAGTGCCAGCCTTACACAGACTAAACTGTTATAAAAAGATAAAGAATTTGGACTCCACTAAGACTTGAACCTAGAGCTCGAAGGAGTTTAGCTGTTTCATAGTTGAAGTTTCAATTGCTAATCAGCCTGTAAGAATAAATTGTGAACAATGAAACCTAAGAACTCAGATCTGTTTTATTTTCCTGTAACTTCTACAAAATAATACATTTTTAAAATTCTTCATCATTATGAAATTAAGAGGCCTTGCTGTTCCTGTGACGGGGTCAGTGAACTTCAGCACCCCGACAAAACAGCCTGGGAAAGTGACTTAAAGATCACCAGCACATAGCCGTCTGCTTATGCTATTGAAGAGATACAACCTGTTGCTTTCTCTGCCCCTGGATAACGCTGCTGAGTGATGGACCCACGTTAAATAAGACTTCAATTGGTTTGCTCCCATGCATGAAGTGCAAGCCTAAACCTTTGTAGGGCGGCCTAGATTTGGATACACCAAAAAACACTTGGTAACTACGTCTGAGCTCATACTAGATTTTTCCCTACTGCTGCTTCCCCCACTGGCTCCCGTGTTGGGGGCGGTAGGCCAAGCAGCTGCTACGAGCACTTTGAGCTGTCCACAATCCCCCTAGCAAGGGAGCCATGCTCTTTGCACAGCCCGCTCCTGGTGCCATAGCCATAGCGCACAGTGGCTGCGCCGCCCGCGAGACCCTGCCCCGCACCCTGTGCTGTGCCGCGGCACACGAAGAGGCCGGGGGGCTCTGTAGAGCGGCCAGGCTCTCGTGTGGACGGACGGTTTTTTGCCAGCGCACCCCCGGAGCTGCCGCAGGGCGGCGGCGGAGCTGGGCTCTGCAGGGCGCTAGGGGGGACCGGGAGGCAGCGGCAGTCCGGGCAGCGCAGCCTGTTTAGTGCGTTGAGGCGCCCGCCCGCTCCCTTTCTCCCCTCTCCACTCGGCCGGCTGCGCGGCGCGCCGGGACCGCCAGGGGCGCCCGCCTGCCGGGGAAGACTGGCAGGGCGGCCGCGCGGCTTGGCTAGCGGCTCGGCAGCGGGGCCGGGCTTTGCAGCCCTGGCTGGGGCTCAGCGCGGCGCTGCCCCCTCCCCTCGGGCTGTGGAGGCGGGTTGGTTTGAAAGGCAGGCAGCGGCGGCGGCGTAAGCGGCTCGGGCGGGCGGCAGCAGGAGGCGCCGTTGGGAGCCCCCATGCCGGCCCCGGCAGCCATGAGCGCGGCAGGCGGGCGGCGGCCGGCCGGGGCGAGGCGCTGAGGGCCCGTCCGGCGGCTTCCCCCACCCCCATGGCCTTCATGATGATGAAGAAAAAGAAGTTCAAGTTCCGCGTGGAGCTGGAGCTGGACGAGCTCTCCTCCGTGCCCTTCGTCAACGGCATCCTCTTCTGCAAGGTGCGGCTGCAGGACGGCGGCAGCTTCAGCGGGGAGTCCTCCCGGTAGGTGCAAGCGGTGCCTGTGCACAGCTCCCCCGTCGTGCCCCACCCCAGAGACCTGGGCAGCCGCCTTCCTCCGGCGCGGCGCCTCGCATGCAGCCCCCTCCCCGGCAGCCCTTCCTCTGGGGGCAGCCTTGCGGTGGAAGCGGTACCCCGCCTCCGCCCGGCGTTACCGCCTAGGGCCCCCTCCGCCCGCTCCTGGGCCGTGGCTCTGCTGCTGCTGTAGCTCCCGCGCGCGCATCGGGATAATAACTGTGCACTGGCAAAGCAGGTAACACCGACATCCATGTCAGAGGCGCTTGCTGTGGCTTCCTTCCAGGCTTCTGAACTTGCCAGCACGTAGGAGCAGGCACTTGAGCCCTTCCTTGAATCTTTGGTGCATAGGTGCTTGGGGGGTGTGTGTGCAGGGATGGCTACCCACAGCAACAGGGGGGATGAGGGGCCATCCCAGTTAGCAATTACAATGGAGGGGCGGAGCGCCGCCGAGTGCTACCACGAGTCACCTATGTCGTGATTCGCTAGAGCCCTGTGTGGATGCAAAATTTAGCAATCATGGTCTGCATATCTGCAGATTTGAAGGGCTCCTAGTGATTACTGTACGCTTAGACTGGGTTCTTCTGGACGTACTCAGTGGCAATGTGCTAAACTTAAGCATGCAAGGGACTACTTTCCTTGCACAAAGGTGAGGACAGTGATTTATCTTTGGAGCTTCATCATTGTGGACTTGCTCTTAAATTATTCACTGCTTATGATTAGATTGTGCATTCTGAAATGGATATTAATGGATCACTGCAGATAGATTAGATGACTCAGAAGTGAGGTGTCCATCTCTGAAGCTTTTTAAAAAAAAAAACACATTTCTTGCAAGTTTTGCTGGCATTTAGCAATGGACTTTAGGGCATTTCATATCTTCTCATGTAGACATGGCATTTAGTGTGATGTTACAGCTTGGAAAAAGCTAGAAAAAGTCTTGTATAGGCTTCAGCTAGACAGGTAGTTCAGTGACTGGCTATACACGTTTTCCTAAAAGTTTATTTCTTCAGTTAGAAAATAATAGTGTGCAATTTTCAGCAGTTACACATTTACACGTGTGTGGGGAAGTGGCTCCTGGGAAGCCACCTGACCCCCCACCCACTGCTACCTCTGATACAGAGGTAAATAATAATGGCCATAATGGATCAGACCAAAGGTCCACCTAGCCCAGTATCCTGTCTGCTGGCAGTGGCCAATGCCAGATGCCCCAGTGGGAGTGAACACAACAGGTAATCATCATGCGATCCCTCTCCTGTCATCCATTTCCAGAAAAACAGAGGCTAGAGACACCATTCCTACCCATCCTGGCTAATAGCCATTGATGGACCTAACCTCCATGCAGATAGCAGTGTGAGGGTGGGGCAGGTAGCTTCTGAGGAGCCAGTGCTTGCAGGGAGCCTGCTTAAAAGTTGGTTCCCCCCAAGCCCTGGTTCCTGCCTGCTCTACTCTTCACCCCCCATGCTGCTGCGTCTGATATAGGTTCATCAATTAACCTTTTAAACGTGTACACTGTCATATCCCTAGAATACATACATACACACATTCACTGTCTCTTTAAATAAGAAAAGATGCTGCTCTAAAGCATGTACTCTTCAGTAACGGCAAAGTTATATTGACTTTCAAAACTCAAGGGAATGTATACTCACAACACTTCCCCTTCCAACCCCACCCCATCTTCTGTATCTATCAACATGAATGTTAATGTAATGAGTAGGCATGTAAACAAGCAACTAGTCGACTATCTGATAAGCAAATACTTATGGGATAGTTGACTAGTCGCTTCCCCTCCCTTGCTGCCTCTTATCAGAGAGAGGCAGCAAGGAGGGCGGGGGAGGGAGAAGCAGGATCCGGTGCTGGGGGGAGCCAGCTTAAAAGCTGGTTCCTCCCAGCACCATCTCCGTGGGGAGAAGGGGCAGGGGGCGCAGCAGGTAACTGGCGGCACTTCCACCTTTGAAATGTAGCGAGAGAAGAACTTTTGCTACATTTCAAAAGCAGAAGCGCTGCGGGGTGCCTGGCTGAGCTGGGGACTCAGTCCCCCGCTGGCCCCATCCTTCCCAGTGGTGCTTTGCTTTTGAAATGTACAAGAGCCCTCCTGAGGCTCTTTTACATTTCAAAAGCAGGGAGCACGGGGCCCACAGGGGACTGCTTGAGTCCCCTGCTGTCCATGTTCCTTGTAGCGCTTCCGCCTTTGAAATGAAGCAAGAACTGGCAGGGCTCTTGGTACATTTCAAAAGCAGAGGCGCCCTTATTGACTAATCAAATAGTCGATGCAAATTACATCAACTATTCGATTAGTTGATTAATCTAAATTTAACATCCTTAGGAATAAGTCTGTGGAAGAAATATTGTAGACAGCCGAGAAAATAAGTGCATAATGTAAAGAGGCTGTGTACTCTTTATTCCCCTGCAGACTTTTTTTAAAGTAAATTCTGACTGGAATTTTCTTACCAGTGAAAGATGTGCATCTATCTATCTGTCTGTCTGACCTTGAGTCAGTCTGTTCAAGAACTCCTAAATGGTAAGAGCTAGGAACACCAAATTTGGTATGCATCTTCCTTTTATCCTAACTTAAAGCAAGGTAAGGATTTGGTTCTGCCAAGAAAATGGGAGGTGCCAGGAATGGGACTGTTTTCCATAACATGAAAAGGGGGGGGCAAAGAAAGGAGGGATACGATACTGAAAGTGGGCAGTACGGAGCAGCAAGCACAGGGAAGAGCTATACTGCAGCTTGAACACTTGAGGCGGCCGGGGGGTGCCACCACACCACCAAAAGAGTGGTCAGCAGGGCTGGGGCTCTCCATCTTGCCTGCTACCAGACTGGGTAAGTAGTCCTGCTTCCCCAAATCCTCCCTGCTCCCCTTTGGTCATAGGGCCAGGAGGGGGAAGGCCCCTGCTGGCTGGGAGGTGTGCGGGAGAGAGAGCCCCTGCCAGCTTGGGGGGTGACACAGAAAGCGCCACTGAATGGGACCCCCCCATCCTGAGCCTCTTCTTACTCCCCAACCCTCACACCCACACACCCCACATTGCCAGCTCTCTGCCTTTAGCCCCTTCTCAACCTCCCACCCTGACTTTTGCATCTCCCACCCCACCAGCCCCTTGCCCTGAAGGACCCAGGCAAATGCTGGGTAAGTCTTCTAGTAATGTAATATGACTAAAAAAAGACAATTTACCCATTCTATGTAAAAGTATGGAAATAAAAATAATCATGTTCTTGCAACTCAGTTTATATAACACATAGTTGTAGTCAGCAGTAGGGATGTAAAAAGCAGATAATTGTGTAATCGCTGAAATTCTAAGTGGTTACACGCACCTGTAATATAGGGCGGCAGCCAGCTCCCTGGTAGCCGGTGTGTATCCGAAGCTGGCTGCACACACTGCTTCCTACCTGCTGTATCTCTCCCAGGATGCACTGGCTTCTGCCTGCAGCCCTGCTCCCGGGGAGCTGGCTGCTGCCCCCCACTCTGCTGCCTTTGTATCAGAATAAGTAGTGTGGGGTGGCAGCCAGCTCACCAGAAGTGGGGAGGGAGCCTGCATATAACCAATAAGTCCAGGTTTATTGGTTAATCATTTAAATGATTATACTTTTACATCCTAGTCAGCAGTATCCATTAAAAATTTGATTTTAGGCTCCTGTACTGTACTCTTCTTCTGTCTTCTATTTGATACTATACTGCTTTTTTCACTTTTTTATGTATTTGAGAATCACAGTAAAAATATTTAACACAAAAGTATTCATAGAAATATAGCATCTTATTTCTTGTATGTGTCTGAGCCATGCACTTAACAGGAATAATTCCCCTGTCAAACTGCAGAGCAAATGCAGCTGTGCAAAGACAGCTGGATTCCTTTTTTCCTCATAGGTCAGCAGCAGAACTATCAGCTCAGTTTTGATGGCAGAATATTTATTTGTGGCTGATGGTAGGAGACAGAATGTAACTTGATTTTTATCTTTCCAGATACCAGGAGGAAGTTGCATGGTTGGCAATTATAAACTGTTCTATTCTCTTGTCAACTTTTTAAATAAATTCTAGAGAGAGAATAAATATCCAAAACCAACATAATATCAGTCCACTTCATGAATTACACCTTTGCTTTAATGTCATTCAGCAATTATTCATTGTGGCAATTTTTTCAAGGCTGGACAGCTAGAAATCAGTATAAAAATTCTATTGTTATTCAGTGCTTGTTATTAAATTACCATATATAGGTGTCAAACCTACTGAATTATCTGTTTTGATTTTGTGCATGGAAGTGTCTCATTAGGATAATGTCGAGAATTCCAACAACCTCAGGGCAGAAAGCAAGGCACAAACCCCAGTCTGTTTGTGAGTTTTATATTTAGGTCTTGTCTACACTGGCACGTTTTGTTACCAAAAAATGCCTTTTGGCGACAAAACAGTGAGAGCATTTACACTAGGGATGTTAAAATGTGATTAATTACATAAACATGTAACTGCTGACAATTTCAGCAGTTACAAGGGGGGGGAGCTGCTCCCCGAGCACTGTGTGCATGCAGGAAGACGGCTTTTAAATATCTGAAGTATCTGACAGCTGAGTGATCTGCTCCATTTGGGAAACAGCAAATCAATTGAATGCCCCCTGCTAGAAACACAATGGCAGGGAGACTGCTGGTGTAGGGGGAGGGCTGGAGAGATTGCTGTGCTGCTTTGGCATTCCTCAGCATGGAGCGCTCACAGAGCCACTCAGGATGCCACTCCCAGCAGCTGAGAATGCTGTAGGAGAACGGAGAGGGAATCCCAAGAAGTGCAGGGATCAGCTCGGCCTCCTACAAAACTGCACTGGGGGATGCTTACCCACATCGCTTTGCTCTCTCTGTCGACTAGCAAAGTGGCCATGAAACGTTGATAATGGGAGGCAGAAAAACCAGTTTGACTGTTTTTCACTTTTGCATTTTGACAGCGCTTTTGTCGCCAGACCTTCCCAGTGTAGACATAGTGTTAGATTTCACTAAAGCAGTAACAAGTGTAAATCCTCAGGCACTCTACAGCCTTAACATGGAGTCAAAGACAGTCCCCTTAGGCATTCCAGTCTATCTTGCCACCCTGGCAAGTTTGTTGGTGATAGATGTAATTTCTGGTGTAAAGTGGCCAATGTTCAGGTTACTCCCAGTTAGGAATGTAAGAATGTACCCGTTGAAATGGGTAATCCAGTTTATCAGTTACCCAAATGGTTACATGTGGCTCCAAGTCCAGCTCCGGGTGTGCACCAGCTGCCCCTGTATCAGATGCAGCACTATGGGGCAGCAACCAGCTCCCTGGGAGCAGGGTGGCAGTCATATACCGGCTCCTGTGAAGCCAGCTGCAACCCCACACTGCTGCTGCTGATACAGGGCAGTACTGCATCCGGAGCTGGCTTAAAAGCTGATGCGTGGGGCAGCAGCCAGGAAACTGGCTGCTGCCCCGCGTGTAACTTTTGAAATTTTCAGTCATTACATAGTTAACCAATTTTCATGCATTTTAACATCCCTACTCCCAGTCCCTTAGGAAAGGGCACTCACACCAGGTCAGTTGTACTCAGATCTCAAATCAAAGAGAAGGCTTGTAGCCAATCCTGTAATAAATTAACTAAAGATTTATTAACTGAGAAAAGAAATGTAATAATTATTTATGAAGTTAAAACAGGAAATGTACAAGCACAAATAAGATAGCATTTAAGATTTATATAAGCTTTTGTCATAAGCAGTTTTGTATACTCATTAGGGCTGACTCATGCAGCATGGGAATTGCTTGCTTATGTTCAGAAATCTTTGCCAAGAAAGAACTAGATAAATTCATCGAGGTTGGATCCATCAATGGCTATTAGCCAGGATGGGTAGAAATGATGTCCCTAGCCTCTGTCAGAGGCTGGGAATGGGTGACAGGAGAGGGATTAATTGATGACTCCCTGTTCTGTCCACCCCCTCCGGGACATCTGGCATTGGCCACTGTCGGAAGACAGGATACTGGACTAGATGGACCTTTGGTCCAGTGGTCCCCAATGTGGTGCCCGCGGGCACCATGGCGCCCACCGGGCCATTTCTGTGTGTCCACCAAGTGATCGGGGCCGGCCCCGGCCCCAGGCGTGCGGCGCATGGGCGGAGCCAGCCCCTGGGCGCATTGGCGGCGCCAGCCCCGGGCACGCAGCACATGGTCAGTGCCAGCCCCGGGTGCGCGGCGGTTAGGTGGCCCCACCCCTGGGTGCGCGGCGCGAGGTCTGTGCCGGCCCCGGCCCTGGGCGTGCGGCGTATGGGCAGTGCCGGCACAGGGGCGGTGCTGGCCCCGGGCGAGCAGCACGTGATCAGTGCCGGCCCCGGGCGTGCAGCGGTTAGGCGGCCCCACCCCTGGGTGTGCGGCGCGAGGTCTGTGCCGGCCCCGGCCCCGGGCGTGCGGCGTATGGGCGGTGCCGGCACCGGGAGCGCAGCACATGGGCGGCCCCGGCCCCGGGTGAGTGGCGCGAGGGCTGTGCCGGCCCCGGGCTTGCAGCGTATGGGCGGCGCTGGCTTTGGGCGCGCAGCACATGGGCGGCCCCGCCACCGGGCGCGCGGCGCATGGGCGCTGCCGGCTCCTGGGCGCGTGGCACGGGCGCCGGCTCTGGGCACGCAGCGCATGGGCAGTGGCGGCCCCGCCTCCAGGCGCGCGAGACATGGGCTGTTCTGGCCCCGGGCGTGTGGCGTATGGGCGGCCGCACCCCTGGGCGTGCAGCACAGTTGCAGCGCCAGCCCCGGGAGTGCAGCGCATGGGTGGCGCCAGCTCCGGGCACGCAGCATATGGGTGGCCCCACCCCCGGGCGCGTGCGCGGCCCCGCCCCCGGGTGCCCCGTGTGAGCAGCCCCGCCCCCGGGCGCCCGGCAGCCCCAAAAGGTTGGGGACCACTGCGTTTGGTCTAACCCAGTATGGCCATTCTTATGTTGTCCCTCAGGCTACATCAGCACTGCAGTGTAGATGTAGCCTATTTCGGGAGGTATCCCAAAATAGCTATTCCACGTTTTTTTGAGCACGCCCGTTATTTCAAAATATAACAAGCTCACTATTTCAATGTCCCTGTAAACCACATTCCATGAGGAGTAAGGGACGTTTTGGAATAGCGATTTATTTTGAAATTAGTGTCATGTAACTATTTCAAAATAACATCAAAATAAGATACGCAATTTGCGTAGCTCAAATTGAGTATCTTATTTTGACCTGCAGTGCAATGTCGATGCATGCTATCTGGATGCTGAGCGTGCAAGACCTCAATTCCTTCTGTTCAGGGATTTTTATTCCCTGTTCTGTATGGGCAGTTCTGCATATAACCTCTTCCGGGGTGAAACGTGACAAAAACTTGGTTCTACAGCGGCTCAGTAACCCTTCCTGATGATCAGGAGATAAGATCACCTGTTGGAATCTGATATTTTGAATTAGGTGAAGTGTGTGTGTTTTGTAATTGCCCACCGCCACCATCTATTTGAGTTTCAGAACAAACATTTCAATTTTAGAGCACAGAGATGTTCCCTTTTAAGAACAGTTTTACTCAGAACTGCTAAAACAGTTTTATAAATGCCTTGCACTTTGTTCCCAATACTTATTCTTCAAACACGAGATCACAAAAAAAAGAAGCCAAATATACAGCGGCTCAGTAACCCTTCCTGATGATCAGGAGATAAGATCACCTGTTGGAATCCGATATTTTGAATTTGGTGAAGTGTGTGTGTTTTGTAATTGCCCACCGCCACCATCTATTTGAGTTTCAGAACAAACATTTCAGTGTTAGGTAATATCTCTGTATGCTCTAACAACACAGATACAGATATTGTAGGTAGGATTAATACATGCAGTCTCTATAAAATTTAAACACATTCTTATGGCATGAATATCTATTTTAACTGTGTATTAATCCCCAAGTAAGACAGACTGGTTTCCAGGCATGTGTTTGTCAGTATGATAGCCATACTTGCTGGAGGATAATCAATCACCCACTACGCCCCGGCCCTTGTTCCCATTCCCCCAAACTACTACCCTGCCTCTTCCCATGCCTCCTCAACCCCCACTTTACCTCTTCCTCCCCAAGCCTCTGTCCCATCTCTTTTTGCCCCCTGCCGCAAGCACACCACATCCTCCCCTTCCCTCACAGAGCCTCTGAATGCTGCAAAACAGTTGTTCACAATGGGCAGGAGGTGCAAAGGTTTATACTGATTTGTTAATTTGCATTATTCTTAGCTTACTCCTAGTGCTAGGGTTCATCCTTTAACTTTGTAACATTAGTTACAGAAATGTTTGATTTGTCAAGCATTACAACTCCTGGAATGTGTTTCACAGGAAACTGACTCATAACGGAAGGCTTTCACTGTTGTGTCCATTATCACCATTATAGTTGCCAAGTAATCATCTGAGTTTATATCTATGGTAACCAATCAAAATTGTGGGGGAAGCTTTGCATACGAAAGAGGAAATCTCAGAAATTACAATATGATTCTTAAAAATTTGAGTTTAAATAGTTTATTCACATGTTTGTTTGTATACTGATAACTTATCTGCTGAAAAAATCACAAATATCAAAACATGAGCTGTACAGATTTTCTTTTGGGCGCTCAGTATAACTAAAATTTTTGTGTGGAACACTTGGACTAAGTACCATTCAAGTCAAATTGTTTTTTTTTAACTATATATGCTAGGACTGTGATGTCCAACCAGTTCTGAAGCAGTAGCCACTATAGCGAACTAGCCACACACAACTGGCCAAATAGCCACATGTGGCTAATGGCTAGTGTGTTGGACACCATGGTGCTAGGATAAGTTTTTTGTTGTTTCAATTACCTTGTTATTGGAATGTAATGGAATATTAGTGGTTCTTTGTAAATGCATAGATGTAACTATCCATGTGACAGAAATACATGGTGCTTTTTGGAAACCCCATATGATGGGAATCCACGTTTTTGTATAGTCTTTAAACTTTGTAAAATCATCAACTTAATGATACATATGTGCAATTGATAGAACACCTTTACGCCATCCTTTTATAACAAACAATTTAAAAGCCTGTAAACTAAAGCAGTCAATCACTTGAGTTAATTGCAATTAATTCAAAACAAATAAATTAGATGAAAATTATTCTTGATTAATTGCAGTTTTAATCACATGGTTAAATAGAATACCAATTTAAATGAATTATATTTTGCATGTTTTTCCACATTATCAAATATATTGATTGACCGAGAACACAAAGTATACAGTGCTCACTTCATATCTTTATTACAAATATTTGCATTGTAAAAAGATAAAAGTATTTTTCAGTTCATCTAATATAAGTGCTGTAGTGCAATCTCTTTATTATGAAAGTGCAACTTACATATGTAGAATTAGTTTTTGTTTAAGTGAAGGTCTGCAAAAAAAAAATAGTAAAACTTTAGAGCCTGCAAGTCCACTCAGTCCTACTTCTTGTTCGGCCAATGGCTAAGGCAAGCAAGTTTGTTCACATTTATGGGAGTTGCTGCTTCCCAATTCTTATTTACCATGTTACTTGAAAATGAGAACAGGCAGTCACGTGGCTCTGTTATAGCCAGTGTTGCAAGGTATTTATATGCCAGATAAATTAAACATTTGAATGTATCTTCGTACTTAGACCTGTAGATCTTTTTTTAAAGTGCAAATATTTATAATTTAGCCCAGTACCTGGGAGAAGAAGTCTGCACACAACAGCAGATTGCTATTCTCCCAGATCTTGGCAACCAGTATGACAGAGGACTTTTCATGATGAATATGTGACAGTGCTATGTTGCTAAGCCATGGCAAATGAGGTGCCCATAAGTTCCCAGTAATAATACATATAACTTTGTTAAGCTCTGTGTTCACTAGCCACATGTAGGACCAGCAACACCTGACAAGGCACAGTACTCTGCTGTTGAATAGCAGAGGACAAGAACTAATGATGTAAGCATCTGCAGCTTGCACCCCCAATTGAACTAGCCAATTTTCTGAGCAGGTTTTTCTGAGTGCTGACTTTGGCTAATATCTTCCTCAAGTGGCTGTGACATGCTAATGACCTATCCAAAGTAACACTGATGTAAACTGGGTTTGGCTCATGCCATTGAGGAAAAACTTTAACTCGTGGCTTGCATTATGCTGATGGAATACTGTAGAAATTAGGGATGTGAAGATTTAAGGAATGTGAGAGAGCCTCATGGTGGGGCTGGATCAGCTACGCACCTGCCATGGATCAGCTCCAGCCCCATGGGGAGCCCTCTGTGGACAAGGGCTGCTCTAGCGCAGTGGGCCTGGGCACCCCACAGGCAGGTGCTGCTCTGATCAGGATGCTTGAGGGATTCCAGCAAGTTATTGTTATATACCATCACTTGCCAAGCTTGATGGAGTTCGGGGCCTTATCTAGCTCGTTGACAATGAATGGCTCTGGTTCACTTGTACCCACATTCTGATGCTGAAGTTGGTGCCATTCATCATGTACTTCACATTTAAGTCGCTGCTCTAGTGGGACCTCTGCTACCTACAGAAGGAGGTTGTTGGGCAGTGCCCAGAAGGCAGATCAAGTTCCAGTGTTTCTGGTGAAGTCAAGCTTCTCTGTAGAGACTCAGGTGGTCGGTGATATCCAGGTTGCCAGATAATTTGAATTTCCTGAGCAAAGTTTGGCATTCAGGCAAGGAAAGTGAGTTGGATGACAGTCCTGCGATATAGCTAAGCATGCGGCTTTGTAAATGGCTCCTTGAAATCAGTGGTAGGCTTCATCGACTGGGATACAACATGGCTAAATAACCTCACTACATTCCAGTGTATCACTTGCAGAAATTCCACTGATGCGTGATTGAGCTTTGAATGGTGTGTAGCTGGAGCCCAGTATGAAATAAGTGATAGTCTGTTAGCTGTGATCAAGGTGGATTGATTTAAATCATGGCAATTTGAAATCATTGATTTAAATCACTCCCCAAAAATATTGATTTAAATCAAGTTTCCCAGGGACACTACTTCACTTATATTTCTTCAAACTATGGTGCAAATCTGATCACTGAAATACATTAATTTACTGCTCAGTCCAACATCTAAGAGGGTATACTTTGTCATTTTTTTTTAGATAATTTGATTTTTATTAATTTAGGAAACTGTATGTAGTACATGTTGAATCTTCTAGTCTGGCACCCTCAGAACCTAACCAGTGCTGAACCAGGGAATTTGTCAGACCATAGGAGGTCAATATTGTCTAGCAATATTACAAACACTCACACTACTTACTGGGCACTTAGAAGACATTTAGGTATAAATTAGAGATAAATGACAGTACAGAACCATGAGAACCAGGATGGGTGGCTGTAAACAAACTTTATGGGACTGTGTGAAACTTGGCCACACCCATTATAAGTGGACATTCAGCTAACTAAAATCATGCCAGACCACAGATGATTCTGGACTAGAGAGGTTCAACCTAGTTGGCTGAACACTTAAAAAAGCTGTATAGCAGCAATGCATTAGGAATGGTAAGAACTAACTCACACATGCAAACACCACAATAATTAGATTTTATTAAACTAAATCTTAAGTGTTAAATAAATGTTTCACATTTGCAGTTGCAGCAGTTTCCAGAGTTATCAGCTGATGTCTGTCCTTAAACTCCTTTTTTTCAAATTGTATTAACTCCTAACAGAGAAGTCCTCAGAAAACTAAGTGTATGGCGTCTAGGGTTACCAGGTAGACCCCCCCCCCAAAAAAACCGGACACACTTGATCGTGGGTGGTGGGGGGGAAGGATTGGCTGGGGGGTGGGGCTGGGCGGGAGGAAGGGGTGGGAGGCAGGGCTGGTGGGGAGTGCGGGGCCGCAGGGCTGGACGGGAGGAGGGGGCCGGAGGAAGGGGGTCGGAGGAAGGGGGCAGGAAGCAGAGCTGGCGGGGGAGGGAGGGGTGCAGCCACTGGCCACAGCCAGAGTCCAATGGGCCGCGCCCCCGGCAGGCACTCCCTCTAGTTGCTAGTAGAAGCCGGGCGGGCGGAGGGAGTGGCTGGAACTCCCAGCCACTCCCCCCACCTGGCTTCTGCAGCAACCAGAGGCTCCCAGCTGGGAGGCGGGGCTGCGATTGGCGCTGGGAGCCTCTGGTTGTGTGCAGAAGCCGGGTGGGGGGAGTGGCTGGGAGTTCCAGCCACTGCCTACGCCTCGCCCGGCTTTTGCACATGACTACAGGGCTCCCAGCTCCAATCATGGCCCCGCCCCCGCCAGGCTTCCGTCTGGCGCCCAGCCGGAAATTCAGAAAATACCAGACATTGCACATGTCCAGTATTTTCTGAATTTTTCTACCAGACAGAGGGTGCAAATACCGGACTGTCCGGTAGAAAACTGGACACCTGGCAACCCTAATGGCATCCTTAAAACTTCTACAACTAACTCTTATCTTCCCCACTCCCACTGTCTTTTTGATGCAGATCTGATTCCAATTTCTCAAAAAAGCTAAGACTGACTATGCTTACAATGCATTTAATTTTGAAGTAAGCCCCATTGAAAACAAGTGTAGGATGGAGTTTCTTTAGGAAAGCTGAGTTATGCTAAAGTAAAATGAGGAATATACTTATGGCCAGTGTTCCCTGTAAGTTGAGGGGCAGCACAGCGTCACAGTTGATTAATCAGCCCCACCTGGTCAGAGGCCCAAGGCTCCTACAGGGAACTGACTGACTGGGTGGGGCTGATTAATCACCTGTGAAGCTGTGCTGCCGCACAACTTACAGGGAACACTGCTTATGGCATCACCATTATGGTCTGTGATAATGATGTTCCAAAATAAAAGGCATGTATTATGGAATATAAAATAAAAAAATGATAGTGGCAAATGGCAACTCTTTATTTCTCTTTCTGCAGTTTTCTATACTGTATACTTGGGTGATAGTTTCTACACCTAGTTAACTAATTAAACAGAACATAAAGATTAGCTAAGATAAAACAAATTTCTAGCAATATCCAACATAACAGCTTCAAACACATCATTCTCTTCCAATAAGCAGTTTTCCTTATGATGTTTCATTCTTGCAGCTAGGCCCTGCATCAACTTCTTTCACTTCTTACACTTGCTACATTTTCCTTTTTACCCAGAAAACAAATTTCTTCAAATATTCCCAGATAGGGTCTTTTTTATACCCAGAAGCCGTGACAGATTTTCTGTGGCAGAAGGAAGCTGTGTGTGCTGAATAAAGCTTCCCTTTTTCTTTCCAGTCAATCCAATGTTCTTTGCTGTGCTGCTTCAGTCCTTTCCTGTGTATTATGTCTCTATCTTTAGGCAATGTCTTAACTAACTCTACAGTGCTTGGCCCAAGTCTGCCACCACATAAGCACAAAACAAAAATAATCCTCTCCAAACGGTGTCTGTTTTTGCTCATTAGTCTGCTGAGAAACAGAATTTGAAGATCCAGAACTTTTAAGAAGCAAGAGCTGGCTGTTAGGCTCGACAGAGTAGAGCCATTATTTCATTTTTATGAGACCGTAAGGCTGTCTAAACTACATCCCTTTTTCGATAAAGGGATGTAGATTAGGAACATCGATATTGCAAATGAAGCCGGGATTTAAATATCCTGTATGGGCTTTTTTTTTTTTTTTGGGAAGGCAGTTTAGACGGGGCGTGTTCGACAGAAATGCCCCGTTTCAGAAGATCCTGTACTCCTCGTTTTACTTCTCACCTAACAATAATTAGTTCAGTCATCTTTCTTCTTTGTGTCAAGTCTGTATATCTTTGCATAGCTGAGATACAGATTCTCCTTTTCTATGACAATGAACCTGGTTGTCAATTTTTTTCCATTCAACATGTTGCATTATGGCTATCACAAGAGCTGTACTATATACAGGAAATACTGAACATGGTTGGACTATTTTTTTAAAAATGGAAAAAAAAGAAGTTGTTTAATTTTTAGTCACATACAGACAGTTCAGCAAAGTTTTATAAGTGATTGAGCAGAAGTGGCAGAACATGAATGTTTATTCCTATTTGTCCAGTCGTCTTTTATGATCTTAATTGCATATGTAGTTTTTAAATGTTTGTTATAATTGCTCTCTGTTCCCTTCCTGTCCCTTTTTGCAGGGAGGTGGTGCAGGCAAATTCTGTTCATTGGAAGAAGAAGTTTTTATTTATGTGTAAAATGAGTGCCAGTGTCACGACAGGGATTCTGGATCCTTGCATCTGCAGAGTATCTGTACGGAAGGTAAAAACAGCATTTTTCCTCATCTAGATCATAGTTGTATCTTCCAGAGTAGGTTTTTTTTTTTTTTTTCATTTGCTACGGTTCTCTGTATCTTTATAGTTCTAGCAGACATAATAAAATTAATTGACTGTAGTTACGGATAATACTCATTATTAAACATAATTTTGTCATGTGACCATTGCTTATTTAACTCTAATTCACACATTGTAATTTGAGGGGAGCTGTAACAATGAACATCACTTATGCTAGCTAAATGGGAGAATTGCCAGCTATGATTAGTTTCAAAATTAGTTTGACCTAAGAACCATCTCCAGTGTGCCACATCCTGAGCAATCTCGTTAAGTGATTTTTCTGGCTGACAAATTGAGCAGCATAAGTATGTTGCTACTTTGATTAATGCTTTTTCAAGTATGGTGTTAATATATGAAGCAGAAAGCATTGTATGATTTCAAAAGGAAAAATCATAGTTCTTTATAGATGCACGGTGTTTTCAGAGGTAGCCGTGTTAGTCTGTTTCAGGAAAAACAAGGAGTCTGGTGGCACTTTGATACTCTAATAAATTTGTTAGTCTTTAAACAAGGAAACTTTCTTTTCATAATTTAAGTTGAAACACAACCAAGGTAGGTCAGTGCACATGCAATTTCAGTATTGTTTCAGAAGGATAAACCTCTCACATTATAAAAACTTCCTTCAATTATATTAAGGTACTAAGTGTAGTAGAAATTTTAAGAGCCTGCAGATGGAATATGTCCAGTTGGTCCTCTGTTAATTGTAACAAGGGGACTGCATCTCTCCACTCTGCCACAAACAGATTTTTCTGTATTGCTAGGGGACTTCAGAGGCTTTTGGAAAGATAAGAATAAGGAAGCATTAATGTCTTCACTTCAACACAAGAACTTAAGGATGAGTAGCGGAAATATATTTAAACTACTTGTTCTTTGATCCAGTAATGGCTGGCTTCACTTTCTTTCTGAGAAAAGCCCAACTCTTCCTGGTCAGTGACTGATGCAGTGCATAGGAGTTCAGCGCAAGAAGCAACAAGCTTAGGGCATGTTTACACTGGACCTGGGAACTCTTCGAGCCAGAGTAGACAAACTTGTGTTAGCGGGGCTCAAGGTACTGCACTAAAAATAGCTGTGTGGACATTGTGGCTCCACTAAAGTCTTAGACTAGTTTCTTAATCTCAAGTCTCATGGCTCAGATGGATTTGAGCTTGGGTGGTTAGCCTGCGTCTCTTTCAGAAGGTCCACACAGCCATTTTCAGAATGCTCGCTCAAGTCCCACTATCGCAAGTCTGTCTATCTGAAAGCCGATAAACTCATTGTGTAAATACACCATTAGAGGCCCTGAACTCATCCCATGTACTGTCTTAATTTTGCTAATCTCCAGAGGTGTACCTCCTGCACTCCTTACCCTAGCAGCAGAAAGAAACTGGTGCTGTGTAGCACTGAACAACACTCTCTTTCTCCTGAGATAACTTTTGTGAAGGCAGCAGGGATGAAGCCTTTCAACTGCATGAGTTAAAAAATATATTGAAGGACTTTAGCATTTTTATTTAATTACTAGCATGTTCCTCAATATTCAGGGATAGATGTTTGATTTTTTCCTAAAAATGCTTATTTCACAGTTAAAGGTATGTAGTAGGTGGGCTCCACAGTAATGGAGGTTATGCATGCCACCTGCTTCACCAGTTAGACTTCTGCTGTTCTCCCCTCCCCTACGTTCCTGGTGATCTCTCTTAGCTTCCTGATTGGGTCCCTGGATAGGCTAAGAAGAAACTGGAGAAGTACACAAGGGCTGTTCCTGTTAGTTATCAATACAACATAACCAATATTATAGCAAAACTGTGTTCAGATATCTTTTGGGTTCCTTCAAAAAGGCCACATTTTAAATGTTTAGGACTTGTTTAGTAAGTAGTGTGTGTTTGTTTTTGCAGGAATTAAAAGGTGGAAAGGCATATGCAAAGGTAAATGGACATCATCTATTATATAAACTAACACTTCCGTCTTGCTGTGCTATATGCTTTATATATTTTAGTACAGTAGGCTAGAATATCTATAATCTTGATACCAAAATGATTTTCCAGCTTATCTGTTTTGTAGACATACTGATATTTGAGAGATAGCTTGGACATACTTATTTTGTTTAGTAATCTCCACTCCACCTTTCCCATAGTTTGCTTCCCCCCCCCCCCCCCCCTTCCCCAAGAATGATGGAAGACTGTACTTCTGTATTTTTGTGTGTGTATGAGATTTTAAATATTTAGAAAGCCTTCCTAGGGTTTTTTTAGGTGAAAGCTGAAACTAAAAGAGTACAGTTGAGCAGCATTTGACACTTAATCATATTAAATGGCATCAGTTCTAATAGTATTTACAAGGCTTTGTAGATCTGACTGTGTTTTTTCTTTTCAACTGTAATTTCCTTTGGTCATCCCTTCTGCATAAAGCAGTCATTCTCGTTCAAATATGATTAAAGGTTAATAACGAATGCTAATTATTGTGCATACAGCAAATGTCTTTAGATTATAATGTGATTTTTAACTCTTCATTCTCTCTTAATAGCTGGGCTTTGCAGACCTAAACCTTGCAGAGTTTGCTGGATCGGGAAATACCACTCGTCGCTATTTATTGGAAGGTTATGATACCAAAAATACCAGACAGGATAATTCCATTCTCAAAGTAATTCATATTTTTTTCCATCATACTATTTGAGGTAAAAATGTGTTTCTGTTAACTGAGTAAGGGAAAAACAAGAAATAATATGTTGTGGCGCTGAAAACCACGAACTTTACATCCAAACATTCAACAAGGTTTAAAATATATTTGCTATCAGTGAATATCCTCTGTCAGTAATCACTCTTACTAGAGGAAGACTGGACTTGTAAGTAATATAATGCAATGAAAATCTTAACCTTATTTTTGAGAACCAAGTGACATCCATACAAGTAACAAATTGGTGTATTATTTGTGCCAGTTTTGGAATTCTGATTAGACAGCTACATAGGAGAACCATTTTTAGGTATTACATTAATTTTAGTTTCCTATTCCAGTAGGAATTGGGCAATGCAATGTAAATTCAAAGTAAGAAGACAATGAAAGAGTCCAGCATAGACATCGTTTATATATCTACCACTAACAGTTACACCAACATATAACTATGTGTTAGTTATTTTCAGGGTAGTTTTCTTTAATTAGCTTGCCTAATTCTGTAATGAATGAGCTGGTTTTAACATTCCGTCATGTATTGTGATAGGCTATGGAAATGCCTTTCTACTCGTTCAACCAGGGCCAAACAATTTGTGGAAATATTTGAAATCTCAAACCCCTGAGAAAGATCTAGAACAACCATCTTTTTCTGTTGTAATCCATTTGGACAAATAGAATTTAGGACAGATTTATGTAATCTGATTGAACTGTGCTTTTTGGGGGGCACTGGGATAGATCAGTCACACAGGTAACTATACAGTTTAGGTGTTCAGTTTCTGCTTGTTTGAGACAGTCCCATGTTTAGGCTTCTCCAAAACATGACCCCTCAGGGGGCGTCACACAAAGTTATTACATGGTGGAGTGAGTTGTCAGCCTCCATCCCAAGACCCACTTCACCTACAGCATTTATAGTAGTGTTTAAAATTCAAAAAAAGCTTTTAATTTTTAAGTCCTCAGAGGCTTGCTGTGTGAAAAGGATCACTAGTACAGTCGGGTCCCCGAGTTACAAACGCATCAACTTACGACTGTTTGTATTTACGACCAACCTCCTATAAAGCCAGAACCCAAGTTACGAACGAAATCCGCACTTACGCACAGCACAGCCATATGTAAGTGATGTAATCCGACTTACGAACAGATCGAGTTACGACCTAGTGTTTGGTACGTAACTCGTTCGTAAGTCGGGGACCGGCTGTACAAAAGTTTGAGAACTACGGATCTGGGGGATAGATGAGTTCTCTTAGGTTTCATCTAAACTACATCCCTTTTTCGATGAAGGGATGTAAATTAGACGTAGCAAAATTGTAAATGAAGCTGGGATTTGAATTCTTGTGTTGCATTTACATAATGGCAGCCGCGGCTTTTTTTTTTTTAAAGCCGCTTTTTGGAAGGGAAAAAAAAAAAAAACGCGGTCAAAACGGGGATTGTTCAACAGAAATGCTCCCGTTTCGAAAGATCCTGTAAACCTCATTTCAAATACAAGGTTGGTAGTTTATATAACTTATAAACTATACCATCACACCATTACAAACCAATTCCTTTGCTGACTAATGATATCTTCTTCTTCTTTTTTTTTTTTTTTTTTTTTTTTTTAAATAAGTGTGTTTTTTGTTTTTCTTGATTTGTAGGTATTGATCAGCATGCAGCTAATGTCCGGAGACCCATGTTTTAAAACGTAAGTTTATGAACACTCTGGGACCTGGATTTGCAATGGTAATTTAGTGGCTCAACTCTTGTTTAAAATTGTGCATGAACACAGAAGTATAAATCTTTAATATTGTCACTTGGAAGGTAAAGAAACATGAAAAATTGAAATAGTTGAATGCTGACTAACTTAATATAAAGATTGGTAGATTGGTGGCGGTTTTGTCTGCTCTGAAATACTTCATATTGTCTACTTGAATATTATATCAGTTTTTAAATTTGTAATGCTATAGAAATTTAAGAAAATACTTGGGGCTAATACTGTTCCCTGCACAAAGCCATAGTAAACTTGCTTGATGGAGAGGAACTGTATTGAAGTCAGTGTTTAGAAAACTTACTACTACTACTTTCAGTAACTAAAACAAATAGGATTATAAATGGTCTCTTTAGAATTCAAAAGTTTGTGGTCTGATTTGGTACAAAAAAGCTTTGTAAGCAAGGACATTGTATAAGACAGCAAAAATTGAGACTGTTGTGCTTTCTTTGGAAAGGGAGGTAGTAATGAGGAAAATACATAACTTTGTATAAAGCACTGTGTGTCCTTATGGAGTTTGATTTGTAGCTAAGGGAATATAATAGTTCTGCTTCATTGTGTGTTTACTTCTGCAGCTAACCACATAGCAGAAAATCACGTGCTTCACTTTAGGGAAAAATGTAGTTGTGAGTAAGATAAATATTGCCTTCTTTCATTTTTATTCAGAGTCTTGCAAGCTTGGCGGGTGGCCAGACAGTAACAGTGCAACTAGGAATTTTCCCATTTCCAAGAAAGCTAAAATTTGGTAAAACAATTTAGTTAACCTGATCAGTAGAAATGGAAACATCAGGCAGCATTGCCACCATAAATCATTTGTAGAACTCTGAAGGTTCGGGTTTTTTTGTTTTTTTTTAAATGTGCTTTCTCGAGACCGCTTTCATTAACATTAAAAAAATACTTTAAATATTAGATGCATCATTGTAAGACATACAGCATTACCAGAACAGTACAATACAGTATCTAACCTGTTTTTCTGGATTGTAAAGATGTACATAGCTTGTCATTTTTAAGAGACTGAAAACGCTATCTTCAATTCTAGTTCCAAATAGCTTTTTGAAATTTGTGACAAGGTTTTCTAACACTTTTGTCTTATTCCACCAGATCTGTCAGGCTTATGTTTAAACCATTCAAGTAATTTGAACTTCATTTGTACTGAGGTTTTTATTCAATCCAGGTTGTAGTTCAAATGAAATTACATCGGGTATGTAAATGCAAGGTTCTAAATATGACTTTTACTGTATATTTGAACATGGTTTTGGTAGGATTACCAGGTGACCAGCTGGGAGGGGAGCGGGGCTGGCTGGGAGGATGTGGCGGGTGCGGAGGGGGAACTGGCTGGCGGGAAGCAGGGCTGGCAGGGGAAGGGGAAGGGGGGCAGCGGGGCTGATCGGGGAGGAGGGTCAGGGGCAGTGGAGCTGGCTGGGGGAGATCGGGGGGCGACTGGCCAGTGGGAAGCGGGGCTGGTCAGGAGCAGGGGTTAGCCGGGGAGATTGGGAGGAGGTAGGGGAGAACCGGCTTGTGGGAAGGGGCTGGTCAGGAGCAGTGGGGTTAGCCGGGGAGATTGGGAGGAGGTAGGGGGGGAGAACTGGCTGGTGGGAAGCAGGGCTGGTCAGCTGGCCGGGGAGATGGGATGGGGAGGGAGGGCTGGTCAGGGGCAGCGGGGCTGGCCGGGGGAGATGGAGGGAGGGGACAGGAGTGGCCGGCGGGAAGCAGGACTGGCTGGGAGGGGGTCGGGAGGAGCGGGGCTGGTGGGGGGAGGGAAGCAGGGGGAGAGAATCGGCCAGTGGGGAGCAGGACTGACTCGGGCGCACGCAGATCCCAGGGCGCTGCCCGTCCCATGCACAGTCCCAGCGAAGCATGAGCGAGTCCGGCCCCGGGGATTTCCTCATGGCCCGGCCCTGCCCTGCTGCCCCCTCACGTAGTTGTATTGCCTGGCTGGTAGACACGCTCATGCAGCGTGAGCGTGTTTACCAGACAGGCAGTTTGCAACTTCATACTGATACTCCTAATAATAATAATAAAACTTACCTAATTAGAAAATACCGGACTGTCCGGTTCAAAACCGGACACCTGGCAAGCCTAGGTTTTGGCAAGTTAATGTTTGATTACATATCACATCTCCCAGAATATTTGTTGTAAAAAAGTGGAAGTAATTTCAAATCAAATAGAGTTACATGTTTAAAATTATGACTCTGGAGCCAATTTAGTTATTGTCCAAAATAAAGAGCTGCTGTTTCAGGATAAGCAGGAGAAACACTAATCTTTCAAAGTTCATATCAAGAAGTATATTTCCTTACTTCCCCTAATGGTTTGCTGTCGAATACTTTCTTTCAACACCCAATACAAAAATATACACTGATCTCCATTTAAAAAAAGAAGATAACTGAACTGATAAGACATTTGGATGTCAAGTACACATTTGTAACTTTAAAATAGGTGAACTAGATACTAGGATTATTTATAAATCCCCTTCTCTCTGAACTGAAATCTTAGGTGGCCAGTTTCAGGCTCAGCCACTATTTGCCAGGCTATAATGCATACCTTATAATTAATGGGGAAAGAGAGAGACTTATCTGTGGTTTGTAACCTATCCTTTAAATCGGCTTCCGTACCTAATGACTGGAAGGTAGCTAACGTGACACCAATATTTAAAAAGGGCTCTAGAGGCGATCCTGGCAATTACAGCCCGGTAAGTCTAACTTCAGTACCGGGCAAATTAGTCGAAACAATAGTAAAGAATAAAATTGTCAGGCACGTAGAAGAACATAATTTGTTGGACAAAAGTCAACATGGTTTCTGTAAAGGGAAACCATGTCTTACTAATCTATTAGAGTTCTTTGAAGGGGTTAACAAACATGCAGACAAGGGGATCCAGTAGATATAGTATACTTAGATTTCCAGAAAGCCTTTGACAAGGTCCCTCACCAAAGGCTCTTGTGTAAATTACATTGTCACGGGATAAGAGGGAAGGTCCTTTCATGGATTGAGACTGGTTAAAAGACAGGAAACAAAGGGTAGGCATAAATGGTAAATTTTCAGAATGGAGAGGGGTAACTAGTGTCCCCCAAGGGTTAGTCCCGGGACTAATCCTGTTCAACTTATTCATAAATGATCTGGAGAAAGGGGTAAGCAGTGAGGTGGTAAAGTTTGCGGATGATACTAAACTGTTTAAGATAGTCAAGACAGAAGCAGACTGTGAAGAACTTCAAAAAGATCTCACCAAACTGAGTGATTGGGCAACAAAATCGCAAATAAAATTTAATGTGGATAAGTGTAAAGTAATGCACGTTGGAAAAAATAACCCCAACTATACGTACAGTATGATGGGTGCTAATCTGGCTACGACAAATCAGGAAAGAGATCTTGGAGTTATCGTGGATAGTTCTCTGAAAACTTCTTCACAGTGTGCTGTGGCGGTCAAAAAGGCAAATAGGATGCTAGGAATTATTAAGAAAGGGATAGAAAATAAGACACAGAATATCTTACTGCCCCTGTATAAAACTATAGTACGCTCACATCTTGAATACTGTGTACAGATGTGGTCTCCTCACCTCAAAAAAGATATTTTGGCCTTAGAAAGAGTTCAGAAAAGGGCAACTAAAATGATTAGGGGGTTTGGAATCGGTCCCATATGAAGAGAGGTTAAAGCGACTGGGGCTTTTCAGTTTAGAAAAGAGGAGACTTATGGGGGATATGATAGAGGTATATAAAATCATGAGTGGTGTGGAGAGAGTGAATAAAGAAAAGTTATTTATTAGTTCCCATAATAGAAGAACTAGAGGACACCAAATGAAATTAATGGGTAGCAGGTTTAAAACTAATAAAAGAAAGTTCTTCTTCACACAGCGCATAGTCAACCTGTGGAACTCCTTGCCAGAGGAGGCAGTGAAGGCTAGGACTATAACAGAGTTTAAAGAGAAGCTAGATAATTTCATGGAGGTTAGGTCCATAAAAGGCTATTAGCCAGGGGATAGAAATGGTGTCCTCTGTTTGTCCGAGGCTGGAGAAGGATGGCATGAGACAAATCACTTGATAATTGTCTTCTGTCCACCCCCTCTGGGGCACCTGGTGCTGACCACTGTCAGCAGACAGGCTTCTGGGCTAGATGGACCTTTGGTCTGACCCAGTACGGTCATTCTTATGTTCTTATAGTCTAACTCCGTGGTCTCCAATCTTTTTACACCCAAGATCACTTTTTGAATGTCGGAACAAGCCAAGATCTACCGCCCCGTCCTTCCCCCAAGTCCCCACCCCTTCCTTGAAGCTCCGCCCTCTCTATTCTCCTCTCCGTCACTTGCTATCCCCAGCCCTTATACACTCTACACTGCCACTTTTTTTTTTTTTTTTAATTATTATTCTGTAGGAAGAGGTTTTTCCAACATTTGGCCTGTCTAGACTGGACCAAATGTCAGAAAAACCCCTTCTTTCAGAAGCCCCCTTATTCCTCGGTGAACAAGGAATACAGCGGTTACCTGTATGTTGCTCTTCCACTAAAAAAAGCGGAAGAACAAAAGCGTCTCTGGATGCTGTAATCCTGGAAAAACTTCTGCAGTCTAGCCGTACCCTCACTGGGTTGAGAGAGGATTTGTGGGCTCTGGAGTGGGGAGCGGTGAGAGGTGCAAGCTCTGGGAGGAAATTTGGATGCAGGAGGAGGTGGAGAAGGGGACGCTGGCTCGGGGAGGGGGCTCCTGGCTGGGGAGTGTTGGGGTCAGATGGAGGGTTGGGGGTACTAAGCAAGCCACAGGCTTGTGGATGTGAGGGTGCAGGAATTTGGATTGGGGTATGTGAGGGGCTATGGGCAGGGGGGTTCAGTGTATGATAGGCTCAGATCTAGGGTCTTGGGGGGGGTGGTGCAGGAGTGTTATGATGCTGCAGTCAGATGGGGGGCTTGGCCCCAATTGGGGGTTTGTTGGCCAGGCTTCATTTTTAAATAAAATACTATGTCAAACACAAAAAGTTTCTGCATTGTCTTTATTTATGAGAAGAGCAGGGAACTTGTTTTGAGTCAGGGGTCACTGACCCACAGAAAAGTCAGTTGGGGGCCACACAAGTGAGATGCAAAAAAATAACTCCTCCAAAAACCCCCAAGCCAAGCCTCACTAATGTGGCCCTAACTGTGTTGGTGGGAGCAGGGGACATGGTACTGGAGAAGGGTGCTAGTGAGTGCTGGGGTGGGGACAGGGCCAGTGGGAATAGGGGACAGGGAGTCCCCCACACCCACTTCCCCCCGGGACTCCTCTCCCCTCCCCCCACAGAGGAGGGAAGTCCTGGTGCGCGCGCCTCCTCTGGGGACTGCCCCCACGCCCCACAAGTTCCCGACACACCACAGACATGGGGGAGGGGAGCAGCCAGCGCTCTTCTGGAACCCCCGGAAGTGGCGCGCAGCTGCAGGACTTCCATCCACCCCACAGGAAGCCGGCACTACCTCCATTGTCGCTGGAGGTAGGTAGTAAGGCTTCTTGGAGTGTGGGGGGAAATGGGGGGGGCTCCAAACGCCTCGCGATCAACTAGTCGATCGCGATCAACGGTTGGTGACCATAGGTCGAACTAAATTAGTTAAAAATGGGGTGAAAGTTCTGTGTTATGAGATGTTTCTATTAACGGTATGAGCACCCTCTCAATATATTATGTAGACTTCTTCAGTTTATATTGTTGGCTACTGTTCTTTTAGTCTGTTCAAACAATATCCAAGAAGACAAGATACAGAAACCTTAGGTGATACTCACAGATGTAAAAACTAGTCTAGTATAAAGAGGAAAATAATAGTAATCTGAAAAAATTGCTGTCTTCCCTCTTATTCAGTGTCAGATGTCTTCTTTCTTGAAGGCTTCTAATTTTATTTTCCTACATTGTGAGCCTTACTCTTGATCAAAGTTCAGTCCCCTTGTGAATAAAATATAGTTGGTAGTGAACCATTACACTTCTGTCTTCAGAGGCTAGTATGTAAGAACTAATTATTCACCTGTTTAAAACATTAAGTGCTATATGAATTTCAGGGATTACGCTTTCATCAGTTAACATAATAAAGTTAGCAAATCACCATTCCTTTGTATAATTCAACGGAATATTATAAACTGTGACTTTAGTTTGTTATATATTCTACACAAATAAACCAATAAAAAATTAAGTATTGAAGTAAATATACTGGATGCTATTTTGGACTCAATTCTAAGAGATGTAGCACAATATTCTCAGCCTAATGAAAGGTGTGGGGCTGGGGTGACTCTAAGACTATCATTTGCACCTGTCAGATACTGGGTGGCTCCAAAGTTCAAAGCAGACTCTGATGTACTGTAGATGGCTAGAAGGGGCTGTTTAAGTTATGGCAACCAGGGAATTTGGCCATATCCCCTACACTAAAGCTTGTGAGGGTGTCCTCAGAGGATGACCTGCCAGAAGTCTTTCTTGGTTCTTATAGTGGGGGTGGGGTTCTCCCAAGTCAGATCTGGAGCTGCTAGAGCCCCTGTACTCTGCTCTGGACTCTTTTTTTTTTTTTTTTTTTTTAATGGGCCTAGTATAAATGGGCCTGAGTGAAAGGATAAGGATTACACTCTGTACATAGTGAACAGGAAATGAAAATGTATTTCAATCTGTTTAGCAGGGCAGAATTTGTTTTATTCTGTTTATGCACACACCTATATTTACTTTTTGAATCACATATTGGCACGTCTACATATTTCATTGGAACTGATTACATTAACCTGTATTACTCAAAGCAATGATTGCCAAAGGGCTACTAAATGCTAATAATATATTCTTTTGCTATGTACACTAGTACTTACAGTTGAAATGAGCATTTTAATGGGGTTTACTGATTTGCCACAAACAGTGTATCTGGGATTTATGGATAACCTTGTTTCCAGAAAACATGAGTAACCAAGCTCTCCAAAGTCCTGTTACAAGATTACTTTAAAGTCTGTTTCTATTGTATAATTGATGTTAGGGGCTTGCACTAAAAGCAAAATAGAATATTTTGGTTATGTGTTTAAAACTTGAATTTTATTTCAAGATGGTGTGGTGATCTCTTTCAAACTGATGATCTAATTGTTTCCTGGAATATTAAACTTTAAAATAAAACCCAGCAAATATTGTAGCTGATCCAAATGTCTGGTTTTGTTTTTTGTTTTGGTTGCTGGCTGTCTTCTGAGATAATGGAAATTTTCAAATTTTCTAATCTAATAAAAATCAGCTCCAACTGCTTTCTTCCTAACTGGCTCCAGGTGTGGAATTGGAAGCATTTCAAAGAATGCTATCACGGAGGAATTTTAATCTTTTACCTAGCAACCTAAATTTCCCCCCCTCTCATCTCTCTCCCACTTTTGTCATTTGTACCTAAGTGTGCCACCACGGGCTCCACCCTAGTGCTGCATATAAGCTTTTCTAGATGCCTCAAGACATCCGCAACCTTCACATCCATCAGGCAGCTCACCATGTGGTTCTCCTGGTCATCACAAACCCATTTATATTGCTAATAATCTGATCCCTATTGCTATTACATGTCTCTTCCTAGTAATTTGGGTCCCCTTCCCAGTAGGGATGTTAAAATTAGATTAATCAACTAATCGAATAGTCAATGGGATTTCCATCGACTATTTGATTAGTCGATAAAGGCGCTTCCACTTTGAAATGTAGCAAGAGCCACCCGGCTGTTGCTACATTTCAAAGGCCGAAGTGCCACGCAGGGGCTTTTGTGCATTTCAAAGACTGAAACACCGCATGGAGCCTGGGGCCAGTGGGGAGGGCCAAGAGCTCCATGCAGGCACTTGCTCTTGTACATTTCAAAGATTGAAATGTCGCATGGAGCCCAAGCTCTGTTGACCCGGTCTCCATGCAACATTTCAATCTTTGAAATCTACAAGAACCCCTTCTGGGTCTCTTGTACATTTCAAAGATAGAACGCTGCTGTGCTCCTGCCCCCTCCCATGCAGCTGGAGGGAACCGGCTTTTAAGCCGGCTCCCCACAGCACCACCTCCTCTTCCCCTCCCCCTTGCTGCCTCTTTCTGATAGAGGCAGCAAGGGGTGGGGAAGCAACTAGATGACTAGTCTAGTCAATTTAGTCGCTTACATCCCTACTTCCCAGTGGATATCTCCAGTGTGAGAGGGTAGCATGACATCTGGAAAGAGGTTCCCAACCATAAAAGAGTTTTCTTCTGCTCCTCCTTGATGATCTCCTTCCCTGAGACTTTCCCTGCTCGTCCTCAACAGCACGGAGACTCTCAGAGTCCATGATATTGTGGTAGACATACTTCTGTAGTGAAACCAGTTTGTGTTCAATAAACTCTGCCACCTTGAGGTATGCAGTAATTCCTCATTTAACACGTGCCTGCTTAACACGTTTTCGCAATAGCACGATTTTTTTTTAGGGAACGTTTTTTGAATTACACTACCATCCCTGGAATAACACGATTTCTACAGCTGGCCCGTTGCCAGTGGCTGCGCGGGGCTTCCCCCGCCTCCCTGCAAAGTGGCGGAGGGTTCGCCGCTTGCCACGCCGTTCCCCGCTGACTCCCCCTCGCCAGATTTGCTGTTCCCCGCTGACTCCCCCTTTTGCTCTCTCTTCTCTGCCTCTGCTTGCAGGCCGGTGGCTGGGTTTCCCCAGCTGGCCCGTCGCCGGTGGCTGCACGGGGCTTCCCCGCCTCCCTGCAAAGCGTAAATAAAAATGTACGCCACTCGCCGCGCCATTCCCCACTGACCCCCCCACCCCCCCATTGCCGGACGCAGTGCGGGTCCTGGCAGACCCGTCACAGGGGCATACTCCCAACCCAATTCCCCTCCCCTTCCCTTCCCCAGAGCCAAACACCTCCCCTCCCTGCTGTAACCCAGTCCCCTTTCTCCCCCAACCTTATGTCCCGGTCCCAACAGATACCACTGCTTGAAACGCAACCCCCACCTTTTCCATTATTTTCAATGGGAAAATTGACCCCGCATAACATGTTTTCACTTAACACGATCATTTTCTGAAACATATCTATAGTGTTAAATGAGGAATTACTGTAGTTAAAATTGGTGTACTGATAATATTTGGTATGGGGTAGCTGAGTTATTTACATTTTTATACATTGAACTGTTCTCGTTTTAAGTATTTTTATGCCTATTACTTGTGTATGTAACCAAACTTATTGCTTAGGCAGGGATAGGAATAATTTTTGACCGGGGGGGTCACTTCAAAAATTGTTGAAGTGTCCACGGACTGCCCCAGAAGGGGCAAGACCTCAGGTGGAAAGGTGGGGCCAGGACACTCTGTGCTTCCCCACCCACAGACCCTGACTGGTCTGGATGTGGGGGAGCGCACAAAGTCTTCCTACCCCGAAAGAACCGCCAGCTGTTCTGAACAGCTGGCGGTTCCCTCTAGGTATCCACACCCCTGGCAGTGGGAGGAGACTTCGTGTGTTCCCCCTGCTGCACACAGATCAATCAGAGCTTTGGGAGGGGGAGCATGTGAAGTCTTTCACTCCCTGCCCCACCCTGCAAGGAAGCAGCAGATGGAGGTTGACTTTAAGTGAGGTGCTTTCTTGTAGGGCAGGAGGAGACTTCACGCGCTTTCCCCCGGCCCCAAACCCTGATTGGCCTGTGGGCGGAGGGAGCGCGAAGTGTCCTCCCACTCTGCCAGGAATGCACAGCATTTGTAAGCGCCATGCACTGCTTGCAGGATGGGGACAGGGTGGGAGGAGACTTTGTGCGCTCCCCCGCCCCAGGCCAATCAGAGCTTGGGGGCGAGGGGAGCACGCAAAGTCTCCACCCACCCTGCCAGGAGCGCGCAATGCTTTTAAGTGCCATGCACTCCTGGCAGGGCAGGGGCAGAGGCAGGGCGGGAGACGACTTGGCGCATTTCCCCCAACCCAAAGCCCTTATTGACCTGCGAGAGAGGGGAATGGCAGGGCCTCCGAGGGCTGGATCAACTTCCTTGGTGGGCCAGATCCAACCCACGGAGGCTCTTTTGCCCACTCCTGTGCTTAGGTATGCATTTGATCTAAGAAAAAGTCAAAAGGAAGGAATAAGGCTTAATAGGAAATATGCCTGCTACACATCCATGTTCATGGTTGAGGTCATTGAGGCAGTTGTTAATTATTGCTGTTGCAGACCATGAAAAGCTTTTGCAGCTGGAAATAAACCAGACAGATCAACTCTGCTATTGTTTGACTAGCCAGTGATCATGTAAGCATTAGCTTAGTACTGTGGTATTAAATGTCATTCATTCCACATTGGCTCTCCTTATGTAAAACAAATTAGTAATATCTTAGACTAAAATAAATGTATTCAGAATTGGAGTCAGGTGTCTTGCGTTGTATCCCAGCAAACAAACTTACATTCTATTAATGTAAATGTTATGGAAAGGAGATACTGGACACTTTGTTATTTTTACTGAATCTCTGTATTCTGCCAAGGATAGAAGTATGTTTATACACTCAAAATGTGTATCCTGGGCTTGAAATGCACTAATTAAAAACTCAATACAAACTAAACACCTTTCCTTCCAATTAAAAATAACATCCAACAATCAATCAACAAGATGCACCATATATTGGCCCTTAGTAGTAGCTAATATTTCCATGAATCCTTCAGAAGTCTCACAGTCCTCCCTAGGAAGCTGAGCAAATGGATGGACTTCGCAGGGGAGGCTGAACTTGAATAGTTTTGGATAAAGGGAACTGAGGGAGTGCATTCCTGTATCATTTATATATTTTGGAGTGCAGCTGTCTGTGAGTGCATTTGTTCAAGGACTCCTAAATGGTAAGAGCTAGGCCCACCAAATTTGGTATGCAGCTTTCTCTTTTCCGAACCAAAAGCAAGGTCAGGGTTTGGTTCTGCCAGGACAACCAGAAGCCCTAGAAAAGGGACCGTTTTCCATAACGTGCCTAAGGAGGGGGGCATTGTTCTGAGGGATGCGATATGAGAGGGGTCACTTAGGCAGCAAGCCTGCCGGGGAGAGCTATACTGTCTGTGTCCACTGGGGGGCAGCCATACCACCACGGGAGTGGCCAGTAGGGCTGGGGCTTTGCCATCTTGCCTGCCAGCACACCGGTTAGTAGCCCCTCTGACCCAAACTTCCCCTCCCCCCCACCCCCAACACTTGGCCACAGCGCCGGTGGTGGGGGAGAGGAGAACAGGTCCCTGGCAGGCTGGTGGAGGGGCGGAGAACAGGCCTCTGAGCCCCATCCTCCTGCACACACACCCACATCCTCAAAGCCCTCCCTGAAGTACCCAGGCAACACTGGGTAAGTCTGCTAGTTTATATATACTACAGTCGTAAGCGCCAATGAAGTCCAATGTGAACTGAACCTGTATACCCCCCCCCAAAAAATTATGATCCTTCCAAAATGACAGAAGCATACATAAAAGAAACCCATATATCTGCATTTGCTTACAGGTCTCCTTCCACAGGAATGTTCATAGCAGTTGCTGGAGAATCGGAATCTTTACATGAGGACAGGAAAGGAGGAGAGAAATTGAAAGAGGTACATTTGGGTGTTTCAGGTATGAAATAATGCTATTGGTTTTACTTGCGTTTGAGATCTAAGTAACGGATAATACATTCATGAAATATTTTGAATGTTAAACAGACATAGACATTTTATCCAAAATTCCCTTTCTACCCTACTCTTTGAGCAATATTGCTCTTGGTACCACTATGTAAATGCAGAGTAATTATTTTGATGTGCTGGATTTACACTAGTGTAATTGCAGCAGCATTTCTATTGGAAATGGGGAAGCAAGGGAAACTGGATCAATTGCCTGAGTCCCTTTAAAATTCAGAAATATTTTGTAAGTGTGTTTGGTGTTACTTAAGCAAATCTTAGTGGCATTACTCTGGATTTATACCAGTGTAATTAAGAGCAGAATCTGACCCTTAACCTTTAATTTATTAATAATTATGCTTTTGTGGATACATTGACTCTAAGGCAACGTCTAAACTACACCCCTCTGTCGGCAGAGGGATGTAATTTAGACGTATCGAAAGGGCAAATGAAGCTGGGATTTAAATATCCCGCGCTTCATTTGTATAATGGCGGCCGCTGCTTTTTTTCAAAACGGGGCTTTTCGAAAAGTAGTACAGGATGGGCAGAGAACAGGCCTCTGAGCCCCATCCTCCTGCACACACACCCACATCCTCAAAGCCCTGCCCTGAATACACAGGCAACACTGGGTAAGTCTGCTAGTTTATATATACTACAGTCGTAAGCGCCAATGAAGTCCAATGTGAACTGAACTTGTATACCCCCCAAAAAATTATGATCCTTCCAAAATGACAGAAGCATACATAAAAGAAACCCATATCTCTGCATTTGCTTACAGGTCTCCTTCCACAGGAATGTTCATAGCAGTTGTAGTACAGGATCTTTCGAAATGGGGCATTTCTGTCAAAAATGCCTGGTCTAAACTGCCGTTTTTTTCTGAAAAGCCCCGTTTCGGAAAAAAGCAGTGGCCGCCATTATACAAATGAAGCGTGGGATATTTAAATCCCAGCTTCATTTGCCCTTTCGATACATCTAAATTACATCCCTTTGCCGACAGAGGGGTGTAGTTTAGACGTAGCCTAAATATCTAGCTACAGTATTAAATTTGATTTATCATGGATAGATATTGAATAAGGTTTTCAATGGTACAAGTTTTAAGAATCACTTAAAACTCGTGGCATTTATCATACTGAAAGCTGATACTCTAGAACTTGGTTCACTTACTATTAAAAGGCTTTAACTTAAGGGTGAGCCTCACTGTATTTTACTAGTGCACATCAATATTAGATTAATATTAGGACATGAAATGGTACTCTGTCAATTAAAACTACAAAATTTTTTACAAAATTGACTGAAAAGTGGCCATCACTAGGGTAACACTGCTCTTCTGGGACAAGTACCATGGCTCTTAACTCAAGTCCCAAGGTACCCTGTGGTCATGAATATACTTTAACTGAAAGCTGTTCTGTTGTGTACCACTGATCATCTCTCTTTGGGATCAGTAATTATTTATGGTCCAGGCGAGTGTCATGTACTTGACTACTGACATTTCTTTCAGCACCTAGATTTTCCTTAGAAGCTTTTTTATCTAATAGTATCAAGTCCCAGCTCTACTTACTTTGTGAGATCTAATAATATATCTCAGACTTATAATGGCTGTAGGCCTGGGGCAGGTAAGATCCAGTCCACCAAGCCTTTTGATCTGGCCCGCCCGCCCGCCCACCCATGTGGCACAGAACATTGCCACTCAAAGCAGCTAGCTGCTCTCTCTGGCTTTCTGCTCTGTGAGGGGGGAGGGGACAGGCTTCCTGTGCTGCCCCCGGCCCCAGCAAAATCTCTCACATCCTATTGGCTGGAAACATTCCAGTGGGCACTGACTGATTTTGCTGGGGGCAGAGGCAGACAGCTCAGTTTCTCAGTTCCCATTGGCTGGGGGGTAGGGGCAGTGCATAAAGCATCCCTCACATCCCTGCAGCACAGAAAGCCACAAGGGACAGTCAGCCAGGGGCTGCTGGCAGGCAGGGAAGCCTGCTCGAGTGTTACTGGCCAGGAGCTGGTTAGGTAAGCACCTCCTGGCCAGAGCCTGCCTCTGGTACCCTTCACCCAACTCCCTGCCACTCCTTATTATGCCCCTTCCTCAGTTCAGAATCCCCATCTGCACACATACTCCCTCCCGGACCATGTAACCCATTCTCCTGCCCCAGGTCACAAACACCTGCTTCACCAAACTCCCTTTCAGACTCCACACCCTCTCCTGCACCCCAGTTCCCTACCCAGAGCTCCCTTCTGCACCTAAATTCCATCCCAGACCCCACAACTCCTCCATAGAAAAGTGCAGACTTAGGAAAATCTAGGAGTGGTCCCCCCTTCAAAAATTATTTAGGCTACAGAGGAAGTGCTGGATTCAGCAATATTTTCTGATTGCCATTTATTATAGATCTCTCAGCAAAGAGTGTGTCAGTCCCAGATGAACTTGGTGCATGTGGACATTCCAGAACATCAAGCTATGCAAGCCAGCAATCAAAATTGTCAGGTAGAAGTTGATGTTGAATTCCTTTGAGTTGTTTTAATTATTTTCTGTGTTTCAGGGGCTTCACAAAACATTTTGATGTAAATAGGCTTTGGTGTAAAATGAAACTTTCTACCTCGTTAGAGCTTTTGAATTGTTGAACCTTTTTAAAACCAAACTACCAACAGTTGTGAAATTACCTGGGTTTGTATTGGTTTGTTTTGGGGGGACTTGTTTTTTTTTTTTTTTTTTTAACTGTCATTCTGAAATGTTTACATGGAGATAGTGTGTATGGAAGCTTTTATTAACAAATAACTGAAGTTAGAATCTGTTTCTTAAACTGAGACTCCAAGCTTCAAGCATTCTAAAAAGTTTAAAAGGGAAGTGATGATGAAAACACCAAGATGTTAAGTCTCATTTCCTAATAGACTTAAGCCCTTGGGTTTTCTAGACTCTAGCAATATCTGGAAGTTTGGAAGAACATCTAATAACATGGTTCTGCTGAAAGCTGACTAGCTCACCTTATTTCTTATTCATCAAAGTGTAGAATTCACTAAATGGGAAATTCTTCTTCTAATTGTAGTAGGTATGAAGCTGCTGATTCATACCACAAATGAAAGAGTAATGTTCAGTGATTACCAACCATCATTGTATGACTTCATGTGATTCCACTTGCCTAACATTGAAAGAAGGGATATGGAAGAAGCAATTAAACAAAATCAAATAATGAAAACTGCTAATTCTTCTAAAGTAAAATGCAAACATTTTCAAGAATTGGTAAATGAACAAGACAGGATTCATGCTCATTCCAAAAGACAGAAAACTAGATTTTCTAAGTCAAGATTAAATGTGTAAATTGAATTGAAATTGCCTGACGTGCTTGCCCAAAACAATGAGGAGACAAACCTACAACAGAAGCTTTTTTTTTTTTAATGTCCCTTAGTCCTTTTTGTTCCTTTTGCAGCAGCTGCACTTAAAATTATTTGTCTTCAGAATATTGGCAAAAATAAATCTGTAATTATGCCATATGATACTGAGAGAAGGATTTGAACTTTATCAAGTTTTGTCCTTCTTTTACATGAACAAAATTACCAAAGCATGTCTGCTCTGAATATATATCTCCAAATGCAAGAAGTGAAGAAATTAAAAAATAATAATTAAAGACCTGAAAAAACCCAACAGTGACCATGAAGACAAAATTAATCAGTCACATATGAAAAAGACCTGAGAAAATGTATTCCTACTTCATGTTTCTTTCTTAACCTGAAAAGAAAACATCAGATTGTGTCCAAGCTGATGAAGCCACTATCCAAGAAGGCAGAGAAAAGAACAACAAAGACTCCAAAAGCAAATATATTAAGTGATTGGATTGTGTGTGGGTGTGTGTGTGTGAAAACATTTGTAGGCTCTCATTAGGGAGAAAAAACAAACCAGTGCTTTTCAGAGTTAAAGAAAAACATAGCCCTGGCCTCCAATAATCTAACTAATGTGGCTCTCTTCTCTCTTTTCCAATAGGGTATAGCACATGTCACTCCAGATCATCCAGCGTTTCTGATCTCTGCCATAGGAGAAACACCTCAGTGGGAAGTACATCTACAGGAATTGGAAGTATTCTAGAGCCATGCGAAGAGACTGAATCCAAAGTAACAGATGATAGTTTTCATACTCCTGTTAAAGATATATCTTCAGAAAAACTCAGCAGGTACACTTAACATAACTTGAAAGCCTTCTTGTAGTGATAGTACTCTGAATTAAATGTGTTGACCATTAGTTGTAGAATCTCTAAATGTATTTATCCTGACAGGCATCCAGTGAAGCAAGACTCCGTAGAGTCACAATTGAAGCGGGTTGATGCCACCAGAGTAGATGCAGATGATATTGTTGAAAAAATATTACAGAGTCAAGACTTCAGTTTAGACTCCAGTGCAGAAGGTATATATGGGGACAACAAGTAAAACCTTGGAATGATGATGAATGGTACAGTAGAGGTCCAAATGTACTAATTTAATGAGCACACCTTGCCTCTACTCTGTGTGGGTAGGGAGTGTTTATCAACTATGCTGGGAAAATTGCTGGCTGATATGGTCTTCTGATAGGGAGGGAAGGTTGCAGGGTTTGTGCTCCTAGGACCCATCACTTTAACTAGGGGCACGACTACACAGCAGGGCTAAGGCCAAAATAAGCTGTGCAACTTGAGCTACATCAATTGCGTAGCTTAAGTCAAAATAGCTTATTTCGTTTTTGGCGGTGTCTACGCAGTAGGAAGTCCGAGAGAGAACTCTTCCTCCAACTTCCCTTACTCTTAGTACAATGTGAGGGTTGCAGGATTCGGAGTAAGAATTCCTCCAGCTCGACATTATTTTGAAATAACTGCTTGTAGTATAGACGCGGACTATGTTATTTCTGAATAACGTCAGTTATTCCGAAATAACGCTGCTGTGTAGACATAGCCTAAGTCTGTGCTGCAAAGGCAGAGGCAATCCTAGAAGAAAACTGCCTCTCCTGAAGCACAGCTTTTTATGACTGTGTTCCAATTGTTTTCAGATGCAAACATTTTAAAATATCATTTACAGTAGACTTCCGATAATCCGGAACCTATGGGATTTAGGTGGTGCTGGATTATCAGATATGCCGGACTATCAGGAGGTACTATAAGCAGGTTATATATATACTGAATACATTATATACTGTATATAAAGTGTTCTTAACCCTTTTTATTGTACATACTGTATACAGTATACTGTAATGTTTTAGTTTTTAAGCCTTTTTACCCTTTTGCTCAGTTCAGCTGCCGCTGTTACCTTGTGACTCATTTTTTGGCGAAGCTCACTCACTAGGCTCTTGCCATTTTGATGCCGGACTATCAGGAGTGCCAGACTATTGGATGCTGGACTATTGGAGTTTTACTGTACAAAGTTCATGGATTTAAAATGGCTTTAAAAAAGATTCTTTAAAGAATATTTGTTTGGCAATTTTGAAGGTGTCCTGTTTAAACATGCTAACTTCTTTCCTTTATAGAAGAAGGCCTGAGATTATTTGTGGGCCCTGGGGGGAGTACTTCTTTTGGAAGTCATCATCTACCTAATAGGTATGTAATTTTGAACAATAAATACTTGTTAGGTACCAGTAAGCAAAACCATATTGTACTAGGGTTTTGTTTGACATATGACAGCTCAGATTATTTGGATAATACAAGGCAAAAACTTCAAACCTGGAAGTGTAAAGTTAAGTTCCTAAATCCATATTGAGGCATCCAGATAGATGTGATCTAACTGTAAGCATCCATGTTTGAAACTTATAGACTTACTCCTCTGGGTCTAATTATTCCACAGCCTAATTGCTCTCAGGAAGCCTTTTTATTGTCAGTCTTGGCTATTTATTTAGTATCTGAATTTTTTCCTTATGTTCAGTTTATTTTCCCTTTCATTTAATCCCACAGTAGGGATGTAAAATCCCATTTAAAATGTTAAACAGTTAAACTATATGTAAGCTTGTTGTAGTCCATGTAGGAGGCTGCTGGTGAAGTGTAGTTTTAACCAGGCAAACCAATGTCTGCCTTGCAGATCAGGTATTATGCTTTCTCTTTCTGGTTTTGACAGTGGTCCTGTGAAGAGGGAATGCAGCCAGAGACTTAATTCTGTGGCTAAGGCCTTGTTTACTCTTACTGAGGGATCTATTTCCTGGGGGTCATGCAGGTTATGTAAAGACCCAATAAATTGACCACTGATCACTGTCCCATCAACTCTGGTACTCCACCAGGTTGAGAAAAATAAAGGGGAGTCAACATGGGGGAGTTTCTCCCAGTGACAGACGCAGACACACCTCCACAATAGGGACACCACTCTACTTCGAACTAAGGTACATCCATTCCAGCTACGCTATTCACCTAGCTCAGGGTTTCCAAACCTATGGGTCGCCATTACATTTCAAAAGGCTTGCCAAGTGTCTCCCCAGGTGGCTCTGCCCCCCTCCTCTCTGTTTTTTGAATTACCTTGGGTCACCAAGTCTTCCTGAATTGTCAAAATGGGTCCCCATCTGGAAAAGGCTGGGAACCGCTGACCTAGCTGGAGTTGTGTACCTTAGTTTGACATTGCCCCCTAGTGGTAAACCTGACCTAAGGGCTACCTGACCCTGCTGTTTAGAGCTGTGAATTGCAGTGCACACTAGCATGCTGCCTTCCAAGTGCCCTGTTTTAGATGCTGGTATCATAAACCAGGGGTTTCAAACTCCTAGCCCACAGGCCAAGCCTGTCCAGAGCAATTGTGCAATTCAGCCTGGAACTTTGGGGGAGGGGATGTCACACTGTTTATTACCAGCCCCCAGCACCCTCCTCCCTGCCATCGCTCCAGCCTCTTCCCCCATGGCACCCCCATCCTGCAAGCATGCGGCTTTTGGGAGGTTGGCGCCACCCAGCGGCAGTGGTGGCGATCTGTGGGGGAAGCATAGTGGAATGAGTGCGCTTCTCAGTGTGCTCCACTTCCCCCACAGCTCCAGTCACTGTGGGAAGTGCAGGGGGGGAGGCCACCACTGTTGCTGCCGCATGGCACCAGGCTCCCCCGGCCCAGGAATCCCCAAAGCCACATGCTTGGGGGCAAGGTGCCATGGGTAGAAGAGGGTGGGCAATGATAAGGGATGGTTCTTAGGGGGCCAGTAACAGACAGGGTCTCCCCCTCCTCCCCCCAGGATGGGAGAGTCCCAGGGTGGTTTGTGCAATCGCTCTGCCCAGGACTGGCCCGTGGGTTGAGAGTTTGAGACCTCTGGCATAAAGTAAACGGTACCTAATTTGCATTAATGTAGTCCTGTTTGAAAGAAACCTGTTAATGTGAACTAACTACCTTTTTGTTCATACCAGTAGCATCCACATAGGATGACTAGAACTCAACAATTTAGTGCATGTTGCAATTCACACCTTTGTAATCTGCAAAAACTAATCCATGATTTGACTACATTGAATAATTGACTACAGGTGCCTCCTTGTAATGAGATTGAGGGAACTGGTGCTTTTGTTTCTTCTCTGGTAAATACAAATGTTATTGGCTGTGTGAGACTTGCATGTCTTAAACTACAGGCTATACATAACTTCTGTTTGTTATGGAAATTGTTTACCTTCCCCAAGTAAATTAATTGTACTGGCCTGAAAATAAATATGTATGTATAAAAATGAAAACCCCTATTGTATACAGTTGTTGATCAATGGCATGATAGGGCATTTTCTAACCTGCATATTCTGCTGTTGTACTAAATAGTTTTACACATTCAAATAGACATCTGGAAACACTTTGCATTTTGTTGTTTCTCTGAATTTGTAAGTAAACAAATTCCATTGTTCTGTATTCAGTATAAATACCTTCCATTTAAATTAGAACTGAAAACTTGTTTGTTTTTGCAATATTTTTGCAGGGTGGGATCTGGAGCATACGAACAAGTTGTGATTAAACGCTAAAACAGCAGCATTTGAACATAAGAATACTTGTAGAGTTCCTGAGTGGATAATTAAGATGTGTTCATTTAATTCTAACATTTATCAATGTTGTGTGTGATGAGAGAGACTCTTTCAAGAGGCCAGCTCACATTTGGTCTGGAGTATCTGAGTGGGGCCTGTTCATAAAAGATCCTTCTTCAGTGGTTCCAAGGCAATGTTTAGTATCTGTCCCTTGTACAAGTTCATAACCATTGTTGTGACTGTTACCCAATGTTAGTGAATTACTTGCTTTTGTGATTTAAGTGTAAAATATCTTGTGGAAACCTGATAAATGATATCTATTTGAACATAGCTTAATAAGGAAACTCATTAATAAGGATGTGCTCCATTTGCAATGTGACCTTTTAGAAGAAGCCCTTTATAAGATCAGTCTTAAATTAATGTAGTTCAGAACTTAAATTCTACCATTAGAAATAATTCTTCATATTTAACTTTTAAAATATTACTTGCCATTGCAGTGCTATAATGGCTTATTCCCTCTATCAGGCCATAATTAATATAAAACGGCGATCCATTTTTTCCCAGAAAACTACAGTAAACTTCCGATAATCCGGCACCTTTAGGACCCAAGGGGTGCCGGATTATCAGATATGCCGCACTATCAGAAGGGGGCTATGAGGGTCTAGGGTGGTGTGGGGATGCCACCCCAGACCCTCATAGCCCCCTTCCGATAGTCGGCTCTGCCCCAGACGCCCCGATTCAGCCACTGCTGGTCAGTTTCAGCAGCAGCTGAATCGACGCCATGCGGCAGAGCAGCTGGGGTGCTGCCGGGTTGGTCCGTAGCGCCGCTGCGCTGCGAGACCAACCCGGCAGCACCCCAGTTGCTCTTGGGGACGCCTGAGGCAGAGCAGCTGGGGTGCTGCTGGGTTGGTCCCGCAGCGCCAAGGGGCAGCGCTACGGGACCTACCGGCAGCACTCCAGCTGCTCTGCCCCAGGCTTCCCCGATTCAGCCGCTGGTCAGTTTCAGCAGAGGCTGAATCGGGGAAGCCGGGGCAGAGCAGCTTCAATGGTCCGGCCTCCCGGAGCACTTCCAGGTTCCTGATGGTGCCGGACAATCAGATGCCGGACCAACAGAGTTTTACTGTAATGAGTTGTGCTTTAAAGATGCTATCTGCTTCAGTAATACTAAACGTGTGAATGCATTGAGCATAATGAACTGTAAGGTTAAATAGCAGATGGTAGAGATAAATATATAAAAGCAAAATATAAATGACTAGATCAAACCATATTTGTTTCAACTTGTAAATAAAATATCGTGACTTAAGTACATCAGCAGGACTTCTGGCCCTATGTAAATGACACAATTATATTTGAAATTTCACATCAGAATTACCAAGTCATAGTAAAGCACTCAACAAGCAGGTCTTGTATGCTTAAGGATAGTGTAATTTTATGTTTTGGGGAATAAAACTTTAAACTCTGAGATTTAGCTGTCTAAACAAAAAGTAAAAGTTTCTTCCAAATATGATTTTTGATAATGCCTGAATCTTAAAGCTCAGTGGATGATACTGTCTGGTGAAAAGCAGTCAGCAGCTTGACACCACTATGAACATGTTTTCTAGCTTAATCCTTCACAGTTTCGTATTACTTGCATCTGAAGGTGCCTTGTTCCTAGGGGTGGAAGATAGGAGGGAAGGATAGACTACCAAATGAAGTTTTTAAGAATAAATGAACATCTAGACTACTGCCAATATAATTTACTAACAGAAGCACTTTATATAGTATACATGCACTCTGTCATCTGAAAAATCAATCTCTGAGTAAAGGCCTCACCTTTTTTTATGTAGAATCACTAACCACTTCATTATCTGTCCATTGTTACACTTAGAGGCATGAAACATTTTGACCAAAATGTATTGTACTCTAATGTGCACAAATGCAATGGCTTTATTCTGAAATGTATTAGTTTTAGACAAATGGTGAATTAAACATCTTTTTACAAAATAATTGTTTTGATGACAGCTGTAAAAGTATGTTTATTTTTTTAAAAAGATTTCCAATGGGCTGCCAATCTAACAGTTTGAGGTTATATGAACTGTATTTTAGTATAAAATTGCAGAAGAAACCCTAGTTTTGCTGAAAATTAGCCATATACTTTACCATTTTTTTCTTTAATAAACTAAAGGTTTCAAATTCTTCTCTGAAACAAATGGTATTTAGGATCCTTTTCTCTGGAAGTCTTCTTAGTCTATATTAAGAATACTTTGTTTTTACATGGTTTTACTTTTTCATAAGTGTAGAGTATAAATAAAACTGAGTTCAGTAATGAACAGTTTATATTAATTTAAAGGAAACATTAGTATTCAAATTCTGTTGAATATTATTAGATAACAGATATTTTTAATTCTGGTATGTAAAAGGAGTATTTTCCACTGCTTTATGTAATTTTTTTTAATTTGGGCAGTTCTAATGGATAAAATGTATTAAATACAACTTGTTTGTAATAACTGCAGTTAAAAGGTGAGATTGTAGAGAAATAACAAAATGCTTATAAGAAATGTAAAAATGATCCTTTCATTAAAAAGTTGTCATTGAGTGTTTATATCATACAGGTAATACATGCCAATTTGTTTTCCAAATTTTTAAATAGAAAGAGTCGATAAGGTTACTGGCTTTAAGTTAAAATTGAGAGACCATAGCAATAAAGCAAGAAAGTTGTATTTGAAATAGAAAAAAAAAATGCACTACTAAATTGTTTATGGAGAGTGTTGTGGCACCAAAGAGCATAAATAATAACCTAAAACTCATTCTGAGGGGCAAACAACTTCAAGAGGGGTCTATTTTTTTCCTGAAACGTAAGGATGTTGGTTTTGTACATGCTGATTTAAACTGACTTTTACTCCAGTAAAATTATCCATAATTTGCTTGTTGCCACAAATCAGTAACTAATTTTAAAAGCTTCTAATTTACATTTACAGTCTCTTTAAATGCAACCTGCCTAATATTACATCTTGCTATTTCGTCTGTTTTAGCATATTATGTTTTTTTAAAGTTTAATCAATTCAGTCCTTCAGCTAATGTTGTTTAATAGAGAGATTTACCAGACTTTATTAAAAATGTACCACTGTAAAAGGCAAATTTTAAACACATAAAGCAGAACTTGAGGCATCCTTAAAGAATATGAGGAATAGGGGCTGGCTGCTACTGATTTTTCAAATGTAATCTATATTTTTAAAATATAAATTAATTGTAAATATATATATTTTATAAGGGTAGAAGCTAATGTTGATATTTAGAGGAAAACAAATGTGTCATTCAATAGAGCTGGTTGGTTACAGATAATTTATTTAAAATACACAGGATAGACATTGCTAGTAATCCAGTAACCAAAGATGCCCCCCTCATCCCTCTGGCTTTCCTACAGCAGCATGGTTCTGTGACTGACTGCAAAATTATTCATGGCTTAAAATTTAAATGTATGGAGAGTGCTCTTCTATTTTGAGTTCAATAAAGCATATTTGCAAAACCACCTTTTCTTTTTGAGCTACTATATCTATTTGTCAGCATTCAGAACAAAGGTCGGTGCTCCCTTCACTTGAAAAGGCAAAATGTACTACAGTATTTGGGTACAAAGTTAATATTGAAAATGTCAGATTAATTTTCTACAGTGGCCTCTTTCTTTTTTGGAATATCATTTTAAAATGTTTGTAATAGTACTCCTTGGTTTTGCAGAACAGTACTGCAACTGGGTCATTTGATTTTCATTTTGCTTTTTTAAAAATAATGAATGTGGGGGCTTCTGTAATAACCTTAACAGGTTCTACTGACTGAATGTGAACTGCAGAGCACAGCAGGGCATTAAACAGTGCAAAGCTAGCTTAATTTACTGTGGTGAGTATTTTGTTCAAAATTCCCTTCTCAGCCTGTGCATACGCGAAGGCCCCTTAACGCCATTCTGGAAGTTGGCAATCACTTAATTTGAAATAGTTATTTCAATAGAACTGCTTCATTCAGCAGCAGGTATCATTGTCAGTTCAGAGGAGTCTTGAACATCTGGAATTTTCCATAACAACCTGGAAAATAGTTGCAACATATAGATTTGATTGCATTGAGACCAATGGATTCAGCTTTTGGTCAAGGTACAGCATGAGTTACTGTAAACTGGTTTCTTGATTCAGTGCCTGAGATCTGAAATGAGTCAGCATCATTAATCATTTAGTGTACAAAAAGCACAGGTGTTAGTTTATAACATTACAAGTATTTAAGCCCTTGATAGCTTCTAGTTTCTGTACCTAATTTTTACAAGCATTTATGCCAAATCCATTATGTCCCCCAGCAGGATTTTTTGAGCATATGTATGGTACAAGCATATGTATGGTAAATTGAGCTTTTAATTCTGTTTTCAAGTGGCTCAGGGGACAGGGTTGTGGTGTGTGGATGGTGCAGGAGTGTTGTGGCACAAGACTGGGGATGTGGGGAATGCAGGAATTTGGGGATGTGAAGGGCTCAGGGCAGGGGGTTCAGGTGGGGAGTGCAGGAGTGTTATGATGCCGCAGCCAGATGGGAATTGGCCCCAACTGGGGGCTTGCTGGCCAGGCTTCATTTTTAAATAAAGTATGTTCAACACAAAAGGTGTCAACATTGTCTTTGTTTATGGGAGGGGTGGGGAACCTGTTTTGGGGCAGAGGCCACTGACCCACAGAAAAATCAGCTGGGGACCACACAAGTGAGATGCAAAAAACCAGCCCCTCAAAAAAAAAAAACCCCAACCCTCACTGATGTGGCCCCAAGTGAGACACCTCCCTCCCGTGGTACTCCTGCCCCATGGTCAGTAGGGAGGGTAGGTAGGACTGAGGTTCAAGGGCTCAGGCCAGATTAACACTTCTGGTGTTCCAGGTTGGTGGATTTTATGGGCCCCCTATGCTCTGAGGTGGGGCCAAAAATGAGGGGTCCAGTGGGCGGGACAGAGCTGCCAGTGAGTGGGATGGGGGTGCAGAATGTGGGTGGGAAGTAGGGTATAGGAGCAAGCTGGGAGTAGGTGTCTGGCCAGGAGGCAGGAGCGGAATGCTGGTGGGTGTATGGCCAGGGAGCAGCAGCAGGGTCCTGGTGAGTGTCTGGCCTCGGGCCAGGGTGCTGGTGAGGGTCTGGCCAGAGGGAGGTAGCATGGTGCTGGTGGGGGTCTGGCCATGGGACAGGGTGCTGGATGGTGTCTGGCCAGGGGACAGGGTGCTGGTGGGGGTCTGGCCAGCGGAGAGGGGGCAGAGGCAACTCAGCCAGTACCTAGGAGTCTCCAGGGATGAGGATCTCTGGGGGAGGATCTGCAGACGATGCTGGAAGAAGCACACATACATCTCCTTTAAGAAATCCAGCTGCTCCGGATCCTGCACCGCCATCTTAGCTACTCCTCCCCCCTACCCCCGCCATGTTCCCGGAGCATGGGGAGGGAAGGAAAGACAAGAAAGTGTGCATAGTGTTATGTGCAGGACAGGAGTGCACACTTTCTTGTCTTCCCTTCCTTCCCTGTGCTGCCTGCCTTCCTTCCTGTGGCATGCAGGGGTAGTCCTGTGGCTCCATGCCAGATCCAGAGCTGGATCTGGCATGGACCTCAGGACTTCCCCCCCCTCCACTGCAAGAAGCCGGAGCTAGCTCTATTTTTGCGGGAGGCTGTCGCACCAGCACTAGCTCCTCGTTGGGGGTGGGAGAAGCAAAGGGAGGCTGGGAACGTTGCCTCGTGATCAACTGGCAGTGCCCCTGCAATCAACCAGTCAATTGCAATCAACTGGTTGGCGGCCATGGTTTTAGACTGTCTAACATGTAGGCCCCAATGACTGCTATGGGAAGTATACCATCTCTTGGTCAATAACAGTATCACCTGGAGACAAATTTTTATTCTGCAAACTCTTCCCTTTACAGCATTAGGACTGATCTTCCATATGGACCAGATTTTAAATTGATAAACATATGCTAAGTTGTCTAACTGAATGCCTGTTAAAAATATCTAAAATTAAACTGCTTATTATGAAGAGCCATGTTTATCATTATAGGAAATTCTGAGAGAAGGCTTTAATATACTAGAGAACTACACTAGTTTAATTTAAAAATTGCTCTAGTTAAACCAACTTCATAATGTAGACATACCTGAAACCGTTTAATCTTTGCTTATATCACTTTAATTTAAATCAGTACATTACCAACTTATGCTAAGATAATATAAGGCTAAGACTACGCACAGGTGTTCACAGTTGTTGGGAGGGAGAAAGTCTTTTGTTAACCTAGAATGGTCCACGCTGCTGCTTAAATCAGTGCAACTTACATTGCTCAGGGGAATGGTTTGTCATACCCCTGAAAGACATACGTTTTACCCTTATGTAGTGGGGCGGAGTGGCCACCCACTGATCTGGAGGTGGAGGAGCTCCTGCGGGAGGCCTAACCAGCTACATTTGGTGGAGAATGTGGGCACGACCCAGCCCCTGAAGAAAGGGGCTCAGGGCGTGCCTCAGTAGTTCAAAAAAAATTTCCCACAATGGATCTGGACAAAATTTGTAAGTTCCTGGCTGAGAGCCAGCAGCAGCTGGTGCAGCAGTTGGGCACCCAGCTCCAGCAGCTCCTCCAGTAGATGGCAACGCAGCAGCAGCAAGATCCCCAATGGCAGTGTGTCCAGCAGTTGACTGCCATCTGGTCTCAGCCTAATGGGCCGCAGTACGGACCGGCTGGAGAGCCAACCAGCCCTACCACTCCTGTCCGCCTCACTGAGATGGGGCCCGAATATGACCCCAAAGCCATCACCTTGATGGAAAACTTGCTGGCAGTTGACAACCCCATGGGGCTAGGAACCTGCACCCCGACGCCCGCACTATGGGCACTTGATTCGGCATCAACCCCGCAGCCTAGCCTGAGGGCAGCACCGCATGCCAGACTCCCGCCAGCAGAGGGCCCGGGTGGCGTGGCCCCGTGTCCAAGTAGGCCCAAGCTACAGAGAAACCCCGAGACCCCCCCCATCTGGTAGCAAAGGAACATCAGTACTACCCTCCACTTGAGGGCCCTGCAAACTTCCCCCATCCTGAACTTGGACCACATTTTTTGTGCGGCTGCCTGGGATACTTACAATGCGACTGCCCCGAGATGGGTTGCACCCTGGCCTGCCAAAACTCATGACCCCTGTACAGGTGGAGTCATGGCAAGTGGTAGTCCTCCTTGATTCAAGGTGTGGCCAGATCCTCATCTAGAGATGAGATAATCCCGATCTCCATGGTACCAGAAGGAGAACTGCGCCTGCAATGCGTTCATGAGTGTGTGAAAGCGTACCCCCATGTTAGGATCCCCCTAACCATCCAAGGGATGACAGAGGATAATGGTAGGGGTGGCTCACACTTTGGCCTACCCCATTATCCTGGACCGAGACTGGCCAGGATTCAATGCCTTCCTCTGAGAGACCAGTCTCGGGATACCCCCGTCCTGATTGGGCTAGAAAGAGGCCGCCTCAGTGAGGATGCTCAGGAGACCCAACCAGGGGAGCCTGTGGGAGAGGAGGGTCCCTCTGAGATGGAAGCATATGAGGCGCCCAGCCCCTCCCACTCTTCCATTGAGGAGGACTCAGAGTCGCTAGCCTTGACAGACTTTCTGTGGGGCCAGCGGGAAGACCCGACTCCAAGGGCAGACTATGACCAGATAGCCTCTGTCGATGGCGTGATAACAGACCCATGGAGGGCATCACAGTGGCCTCATTTCAAATTAAGGGCGGATCGCCTCTACCGGGCAATGCGAGACCCTCAGACCCAGGTCGTAAGGACTCAGCTACTCGTTCCCCATTGCCATCGAATGGCTGTGCTACAGCTCACCCACGACATCCCCACAGCTGGCCCTCTGGGACAGGAGAAGACTGACGAGTGCTGTCCCGTTTCTTTTGGCATGGGGTACATTGGGAAGTGAAAGACTACTGCCAGCTAGCCACCGACCCTGGAGTGCCAAAAGCCCTTACCTGTAGTCAGGACCCCTTTTGAACGAGTCACTTTCGACCTGGTGGGACCACTCCTGAGGAGCAAGGCTGGATTCCTCTATATTCTTGTCCTAGTAGACTACACTACGCGGTTCCCTGAAGCCATCCTGCTGCGGAACACCCACACCTGGACCATAGCTTCAGACCTTGCAAAGATCTTCGCTGAGGTGGGGCTTCCTCGCGAGCTCCTCACAGACCAGAGGAGTAACTTTACCTCCCAATCACTTGTTCAGGTATTGCCTTGTTGGACATCCACAAATTAAAAACATCAGTATACCACCCCCAAACCAATGGGCTTGTTGAATGTTTAAACTGCACCCTGAAGAGGATGCTAAGGAAGCTTCCCCCATCTGAGCTGCAGCAATGGGATCAATTACTTTACCCTCTGCTACTTGCAGTCTGCGAAGTACCTCAGGCATCAACCTGCTTTTCCCCGTTTGAACTGCTGTACGGGCAATGTCGTCGGAGTATACTGGGCCTGATGAGAGAGACCTGGGAACAAACCCCCTCAACCTCACGTAGACTTCTCCAATACGGGTTCCAGCTCCAAGAGCAGCTAGCCTGGGCGAGCGCCCTTGCTCGTGAAAACCTTCAGACTGCTAAAGGAATCCAGGAGTAGGCTTATAACCGTGGAGCCCGAGAGAGAACGTTTGAACCCGGGGATCAGCTACTTTTACTTCTCTCCTCCAAAGAATCAAAGCTCCTCGCCTGCTGGCAAGGGCTTTATGAAGTCATCCGCTGGCTGGGGCCGGTAACGTATGAGATTTATCAGCCTGACTGGAGAAAAAAAGACAAAACAAGTGCACCATGTGAATCTGTTAAAACCGTGGCGAGCACGTGAGAGGTTGATGATTACTCCTTATCCCTCTGAGCCTGTCCTAACCCCCTAGATACCCGAGCTGAGTGAGGAAAGAGAACCACAACTTGGGGACACCCTCTCAGAAGACCGGCAGAAGCAAGCACAACGCCTCGTAGAGGCCTTCAAAAAAACCTTCACCACACGCCCCAGATGAACTACCATCATAACACATAGTATCCGGCTCACACCGGGCCAAATAATCCATGAGAGTAATTGCCCTTTTCCCCACCGGATGTGGGAGATAATTGAAAAGGTCAGAACCATGCTGGAGTTGGGTGTGGTGAAACGGTCCAAGAGCAAGTGGCAGAGCCCGGTGGTACTAGTCCCAAAGCCCGGTGGTACTAGTCCTAAAGCCTGATGGAAGTATACAGTTCTGCATTGATTTTAGAAAGGTCCATCTCTAAGTTCAATGCGTATCCAATGCCTAGGACCAATGAACTTTTAGACCGCCTGGGGATGTCCAATTTTATAACAAAGCTTGATCTCACAAAGGGATACTGGCAGATCCCCTTGGAGCAGAGTCACAAGAGAAGACAGCCTTTACTATCCCATTGGCACTGTTTCAATTTGTGAGGATGCCTTTCAGTCTCCATGGGGCCACAGCAACCTTCCAGCAGATGATGGACCACCTACTCTCCCCTCATGTTGAGTATGCTGCAGCTTATCTCAACAGCATGGTCATCTACAGTCAAGTGTGGGAAGAACACCTACTACGGGTAGCTGCCGTCTTCCGAACCCTCCGGGATGCCAGCCTTATGGTCAACCCAAAAAGTTCAAGATTGGGTGGCAGGAAACTACTTACCTTGGTTATCGCCTGGGATGGGGCCTTGTCTGCCCACTAGTGGGGAAGGTCAAAGCCATCCAAAACTACCCCATTCCCACCACCAAGAGGAAAGTGCTGCAGTTATTGGGACTAGCGGAGTATTACCACTGCTTTGTCTCCCAATTTTCAACCCTTGCAGCACCCCTCACCACTCTCCTTACCAAGGATAGCCCCCAAAGGGTGAGGTGGAGTGCCGAGTGGGAGACCACATTTCAGAGCCTGAAGGAAGGTTTGTGCAGTGAGTCTGTCGTATTCAGCCCTAATTTCAACCGACCATTCATGGTCCAGATGGATGTCTCAGAGCGGGTTGGGAGCCATACTATAGCAGGAGATCGAGGGAGAGGAACACCCCGTCCTATATATTAGCTGGAAATTGTTTCCCCGGGAACGTAAGTACTCGGTGATGAAGGAGGAGGCCCTAGCCATCGAGGCACTGTGGTATTACCTCCTTGGGGCTCTTTTATCCTCTTTACCGACCATGCCCCTTTAAAGTGGTTCCATACAATGTGGAATACCAATGGCCATCTAATGAGGTGGTACTTAACCCTCCAACCCTATGTGTTCACCATCCAACACAGGGCAGGGAAGATAAATGCAAACACGGATGTGCTGTCCCGTCTAGGAGAAGACCAACGGCTCAGTCCCGGAAGCCGGGAACTGGACTTAAGGGGGCTGAGTGGCTGCCCACTGACCTGGAGGTGGAGGAGCCCCTCCGGGAGCCATTTTGGGCAGAGCCTAGCCCCTCCCAGTCACCTGACCAGAAGCCAGGAGGCATGGCCAGGACTATAAAAGCCCAGCCTGAGCGCTCAGTTTGGGCCCAGCTTCCAGAGGTCTGTCTGCCGCTCCCTGGCTGGGAGGCCGAAATTTGGCCTGGACCACCAGGTGTGCTTGATGGGGAGGATGGACCTGAACCATCGACTTGGCCTGCACCTGAGGACTGGCCTGGACCATCAGCGGTGCCTAACCTGAGGAATCGGCCCGAACACCTGCACAGGCCTGTACCTGAGGACTGGCTGGGACCGCTGGACCTGCAAGGGGCTGAACACTGGCCTGGACCACCAGACCCCAGCTGGACCGGACCACCCTCGAACCCCCGAGAGACCGGCCTGACGCCCAGGTATGCACTGAGGGGAAGAAGGGAAGTAGCCCAGTGTGACTACAATTAAGCATGTCTGGGTCATCGTGTCATGGGCTAGAACCCCACTAACCCAGCAGCAGACGGTACTGCTGCTATTAGGGCCTTTGGCTGGGATGCAGTGGAGTGGGCGGGCCTGCAACCCACCTACCAGGTGGTAGTCTCCCCCTCTCCACCACCACAGGCGAGTTGCTTGAGCCCCTCCTGAACAAGGAGACAAACTGTTTGCTACTGTTTATCTATTTACAACTGTGTTTGTTTGCTGCCCAGCCTGAAACAGGGCCTGGGCTACTGAACTCCTGAACTAACTGTGTGTGTTTACTGCCCCACCCTGACCTAAGGCCAGGGCTCTTTAATTGTGTTTATTTGCTGCCCTGTCTGAAACAAGGCCTGGGCTACTGGACTCTTGAACTAACTGTACTCGATTGCTGCCTGCCCTGAACCAGGTCAGGGCCCCTGAACTAATCGTATTTGCTGCCCTGCCCTTACCTAGGGCTAGGGCTTCTGAACTGACTGCTTGTTTGTCACCCCATGTGGAACAAGGCCGGTGACATGGGACTACCGATTGGTCTCTCTTTGTTGCCACCCAAGATCCAGGCCTGGACTATCGAACTGGGGGTTTGTTTTAGTCCCCACAGTAGTCAGGTGGAGTGGCCGCCCGCTGACCCGGAGGCGAAGGAGCCCCTTCGGGAGGCCTAACCGCCTACACCTCATACGTGGTAATACAGACATAGCCAAAGTCATGGCTCCATTACTGATTTGTTGTAATAGCTTGGACAAGTCACATGACCTCACCACGATTCAGTCTGAGCACTTTTACAAAGAAGCTTACCTACCTAACCTTAAACATTAAGACCTACAAATCCCTGAAGTGAATTGAGGTCGTACCACAGAAGTAAGAATTATTTATCTAGATTCTATCTTCTCCCTTTAAGAAGTTAACAGCCAGTACTAATTCCTAAAAGTCAAGATTATAGAAGGTAAAAGTAATTATGTTACATGGAAGTCGAATTTTTTGGAGGCGATTACATGTCCTTTGGGATAAAGGCAGCCATTCCAGTATTCACACAGATCAATTTTCAACAGTATTTACAGAACAATAGGGAAGTAATCTTTTGAAGAAGAATAACAATGTTTCCACAGGCACTCCAACACTTAGTTGTACCATGATATTATATTCAAGGCTAATATTGTTCCGATTCTTGCAGAACCCCTGTTACTTATTTTAATGATCAAGCTATGAAATACACTAAATAAATACCAACAAGAAAAAACAAAGGCTGGGGAAAGAAAAGGGTGGGAACCAAAAACCCTAAGGCTATGTCTACACTGGCGGCATCTTGCGCAAGGGTTCTTGTTTAAGAAGTCTTGCGCAAGAAAACGTCCACACTGCCATGTGCGAGCTGTGCTTTTGCGCAAGAGTGCCTATGGCAGTGTGGACGCTCTCTTGTGCAAGAAAGCTCTGATGGCCATTTTAGCCATAGGGCTTTCTTGCGCAAGAAATCCCTGCCGAGCGTCCACACTGCCCTCTTGCACAAGAGCTCCTGCGCAAGAGGGCTTACACCTGATAAAAAAAGAGAGTAGCGCTTGCACAAGAAGCCCTCTCTTACCACACCGTACTGTAAATTTCCTTGCGCAAAAGCAGGCGGGCAGTGTGGACGCTCTGCAGATTCTTGCGCAAGAACGGCTTTACTTGCGCAAGAGGCCGCGAGTGTAGACATAGCCTAACAGATATAGCAGTATCAGCTAAATGTGCCTTACAGCCACTGAATTGCAGGGATTTCTTCAAAGAAAGGACAGCTAATGTTACCGAACTCTGCATTACATTAAATAGCTGGGCTCATTATTAGACAAAGAACAATTTATTTACAAGCTCTGAATTTTACTTTTTAACATTTAAGGCATTTTACAAGTTAACTGTACAGCAAAAAAATACAAAGGAGAAAGTAATTCTAATCAGTTTTGTTTACATGTTAGTGTTTAGTAAGTATAGCTATTTAACAATGATGGGAAAATTCCATACAAAACCAAGTAAAAGTACTAAATTATAAAACACTTGATATGAGGTGAAATGCTTCAAAGCATTTATCTCCTTCACAGAAACTAATCCTGTTTATAGATTCTGATCTATCCCTCTGTTCTAAGTTACTTTCTGTTTGGTCTTTGACTGTGAGTCAGTTGAGAATTGAAGGAGGGCCAGAAGAGACAAGATCCTCCTCACCCCAAATTCTGAAGGTGGATCAGAGGTTCTTAGGTCATCCTCTAAAACACTAATTGACCTTTACACAGAACTGCTTTACATTTTTGTAAATATCTTAAAAAAAAAAAAAAAATAGGCCTGATCCTGCAGTATGTGCCCACCCAAATCTTCCAGTGACATCAGTGTGAGTGTCCAAGGAGTGAGGTCTGTACGTTACTCATGAGAAACATTTTTAGCATTTATCAAATATTAACAAAAGAAAATCATGTGCCGTGACCCAGTCACATCAAAAATATTATTTATCTTGAAGAAAGGAGAAAACTGAGGATCTTTTTGCAACAAGTGAAAACATGCTATTCTTGTTCATACATAAAAGTTTTAACTGTTAGAGATTAATAGTCATTTGTTTACTACACACTTATATGTGTGATATATCCTTGCCTAAAGCAGGCCAGCCAGCAATTTCTAGAAGAATAATCTCCTTGGCCAAAATCATAGAGCTCCACCATCATGAGTATTGCATAGCCTTCTATTTCTATTGAGAGTATTTAGGAATAGTATGTATTAATTACTGCTTTGAGAGAATAGTTTTCCCTTACACATATATAGAAGATTTCTTCTATTAACGATATTTAAACATACGTCAGAGATAGCAGTTTCAATTGAAATTTGTCCAACTAGCGAACAGCTGAAAAGCACAAATTATTCTACAAGCTCTTTTTAACAGAAAGCAGTAGTAACATATTTTCTTTAGTGGTACAGTGCCTGTACATGATAATGCCTGCCACTTCCCCAGCAGATTATCCTCTTTGACCTTCCCCTGCTATTACAAACTAGCTGTATCATTTTTCCATTAGCTTGAAGAAGCATTTTATTTTCCTCAAGCCTGATAGTGTGCTCTGGGTTGCAATTATATTCATAAAAAGTATTTTGTTAACACCACATGAAGGTGTGACACTCACTCACATTAACTGCCATTACACAAGTCCAAAGGAGGACATATTTCTATTTCTTGTCTATATTTATTGGGGGATTGGTGCTGCAGTGATCAATCCCACAGGCATCAATATAGCAGGTCTAGTGAAGATCCGCTAAATCGACCACCAATTACTCTCTCCTTGACTCCAGTATTCCCCCAGCGCAAGAAACGTAAGGGAAGTCAATGGGAGAGTTTCTCCCATTAACCCCCCACAGTGGAGTCTTTGCAGTAACTTGCTCTAAGGTACTGCAGCTGGAGTTGATGTATTCACAAAGTTGGAGTTGCATAAATTAGGTTGACTTTGCTCCATAGTGTAGACTACCATATGTTTCCATCAAGTTACGTGCATGGGATCAGTGCTGCCTAAATATGATGACCAAAAAAGGGAAGGAGAAAAAAATATATAAGAACTTGTACAATGGCTGTCAGCCATTAGTGGCTGATCCTAGATGGAGATTTTTACTTCTGTATTTAGTCCAAATTTATGCTTTTTTAACTCTATTCCATTCTGATGTAGGTCTTCTACCTGCTGCTTGCATTTCTCTTGCAGCTGTACCATACAGTAAGATAGGTTTTCTGAATTTCCATTTCTCACTCTTCATATTCACTCTTACTACAACAACAACAAAACTTAAAAACAAAAAAAGGTAGGCATGTTTTACCAAAAACATTAACATTTTGGTCCTTCTTACCCAAGAGCTTGTTTTATAGCTGACAGATGATATAATTAGAAGTGTTGTCTAGGTTTTAACATTGGAATCAATATGTGAAAACTATAGCTAGATAGATGGTGAAGCAGTAGTGCACTACTACAACACCGTTCACATGACTAGTCTCGAAGTACTCAGTCTCAGATAGCGAAATCTGTGTCCATACACCCAATATACCCAAAATGGCTTAATTATCATGCCTGAGAAATAAATAAGGGAAGAGCAAACAAAGAGAGGCTCAATGAACTGTTGCCCTTCAATGGGAGTTGAAAGCTTAACTCCTCCCTTTTGTACCTTTGAAATTCTGCTCCATAATCTTTAAAGAGTTGTGTTGCCTTTAATAATGACTATACAGCAAACATCTTGCCAGGAGCACATGGAGCTTTTAAGTGCCGCATACTGCTCGCAGGGCGAAGGCAGAGCGGAGGAGGCTTTGTGCGCTCCCCCACCCCCAGACCCTAATTGGGGAGTGAAGGAAGTCTCCTCCCACGCCAGGGGCATGGGCACCTCGGGGAAACATGGGGGGGAGGGGCAAAGGCACTCCCTCACCACCCAGACCAATCATAGTCTGAGGGAGGGGAACCCAGAAGTATCCTGGCCCCGCCCCTTCCTGTGCAACCCAGGGCTACTTCAAAAATTTCTGAAGTGGACCCCCCAAAAAAATTATTGCCCACCCCTGCTCTAGTCATTGTATAGAAAGAACATCAGCATGAATCTACTAAATAAGGTTTTCTTCGTTACCATAGTTTGAAGGATTTTCTAATACTCTTGTTCTTCATTTTCATATTCAACAGTGACTATCACAGCAGAACCATCACTGCTCAGGGCTACTTTGCCAGCAATAAGCTTGTTTAACTTCTCAAAGGTACCACAAAGTTGATTCACTTTGGGAATCAAAAAGATTTTTGCCAGAGGTATACAAACTTTGTTTCCATCTACAAATGGCTCCATGCTTCTATCAGCAGCAAATTTTTCAGTTTCTGCTAGAGAAAGGTTCGTTGAACATCTCATGAAACATTTAAATGGCTGGAATTTGAGTTTCGTCTCAAGGCCATCATTATGCTTCTTACACTCAGACTTGAAATTGCCCAGTAGTCTTCTTTTAATGATTTCTGCTCCAAAAATAACTTCATTGACCACTGCATTCTGCAGGTACTTTTCATCTTTAAGACTTGGGTACACTGCCTTGAAAACCTTTAAAACCCAAAATATTTATTATGGCAGGCTCAGAATCAACAGACGTGTCCAAAACAAAGTACACAGATGTCACTACCGAAAACAAAGTCATGTCCAAGGCCATTAAATACTTTGAAGTTTGTGGGTGGGAGGGAGGCATTGCTGAGTATTGTTTTGGATAAAGGTGTGCATGAGAGAGACAAGCAGAAAGTAGACAGTGACAGACTTGGGCCTTGTACATACTTCTCAAAAATAAGGTTTTGGTTACAAAACAATGGAGAGGTACATACTGAAAAAGCTCTTCCCGCCAGTGTAATTCTCCTGCTATGATGACATAGTAAAACCACCTCAATGAGGCACAGGGCTTATGTTGGTGTAATTAAGGCAAAGCAGTGTCTGTGCACTCACTGTATTCCCTATATTAGTCATTATTTTAGTCAATTTCACAACTTTGCTGGTTCTGTGAAATTGACAAAAAAGACAGTTCCTGGTTAGGGATGTTAAAATTAGGTTATTTTACTAATCGAGTAGTCAATAGATTTTTTTTTTTTTAATCGACTACTCAGTTGATAGGGGAAGGCAGCTGGCTGAGTCCTGGCTCACACTGGGACCAAACCCCACTGTGGCTCTGCAATTTAAAGGCAGTAGGAGACGGGGGCAGGCCTATCAGGTAGTCGACTAATCAAATACTCTTACATCCCTATACCTGGTTCCCCAGCTGGGCTGCTGCCAATCTCTGCTCCAAGACAGACCATCCAGGCTTCCTGCTGGGAGTCTGGCTCCTTATTGGGACCACAGCAGCTGACCAGATTCCAGGAATGGATATCCTTGTCTGAGGCAAGAAGCCATGGGCGACTGCCCACCACAGCTGGCTGGAAACCTAGAGGTAAGGAGTCCCAGTGGGGAGCTGCATGGAGTTCAGAGCCTTGGCTCTCACTTTCCCACATTACCCCTCCTCAGTCAGTGGAAGTACTCCTAATGAGGACGTGCGCCACAGACAGATGGAGGGTAGTCAAGACTAGGGATGTTAAATTTCAATTAACTAATTGAATAGTCGATAGGATTTCCTGTACATTTCAAAGTTGGAATGCGGAGTAGAGCCCAAGTCCAGTGGGGAGTCCCTCTGAGGCTCTTCTGCATTTCAAAGGGGAAGTGCCTGCATGGAGCCTGGAGTCAGCAGGGGACTCCCCGCTGGCCCTGGGCTCTACGCGGCTTGCCAGCTTTGAAATGTACAGGAGTCCCCACAGGGGCTTTTGTACATTTCAAAGCAGAAGTGCCACATAGAGCCCGGGGTCGGCGAGGGACTTCCCACTGACGCCAGACTTCATGCAGCGTTCCAACTTTGAAATGTACAAGAGCCCCAGCAGGGACTCTTGTACATTTCAAAGTTGGCTGCCCCTGCGTCCCTGCCCCCTCCCATGGTGCTGGAGCTGGGGGGAAACCAGCTTTTAAGCCAGCTCCCTCCAGCACCACCTCCTCTTCCCCTCCCCCCCTTGCTGCCTCTTTGTGATAGAGATAGCGGGGGGAGGAGGGGAACAACTAGTCAACTAGTGTGTCGACTATCCAATAAGCTTATGCTTATCGTATAGTTGACTAGTCGATTAGTCGCTTACATTCCTAGTCTGGACATCAACCAACACAGAAATGAATGCAATGGCTGTAATTTGCCCTAACATGGGTCAACTTTTTAGTGTAGACATCGCCTTAAAAGGATCAGAAGACACTCACAGCCGGGATAAACTAAGTATGAGAGGCTTGGGGCTATTAGGAAAGGAATTATCTCTTGGTGGTTTTTTTTTTATTCCCTCTGTGTTCAGTGAAATAGGACTACATACATTCCTCATAAATAAACAAAATTACATCAAAGATACCCGACTCATTCATCAATCTCTCTTCAAAACATGTATAACCTGCAAGACCCCAACTTTTTGGTCAGCCACTCAAGTAAAAAAAGGGTAACATTACTTTAGTTAGAGTGAATGTACAAGGACACAAGATGGTTATTTCTCCCATATATATTTTCTAATTTCATACTATTCTTCAAAATACTTATTTCCTCTTAAAAATGCTTATACCTGTAAATATCAATGCCAGTAACCAACACTCTTAGCAACAAAACAACAATAAACTAGAGAATACAATGGAAAAAGTGTGTTGATAATGAAATATTTTAACCCTAACAATTATATATTTTAAGTTAAAATAACCATTTTTGTATAAATTGATTTTCCACTTAAAATAAACTGATTGCTCCATATCATAAAAAAATAACACAAGACCATTAAGTTTAAACAGCAGACACTAGAGCTACCACAGACAAGCTGCCCTGCTCTCCCCCCCAGCTTTAGAAGCTTTTGATATCTAGACCACTGTTAATTACTAGGATTAAAATGTTGCTTACAAAACCCTTTAAAATATTAACTCAGTTTTCCAAGAAAGCCTTGTTTATGAAGACAAAATTTGCTTTTCCATATCTTAGGCTATGTCTAGACTACATCCCTCTTTCCAAAGAAGGATGTAAATTAGACGTATCAAAATTGCAAATGAAGCCAGGATTTGAATTTCCCATGCTTCATTTGCATAATTGCATCGTTTTTTCCAAAAAACGCTATTTCAAAAGTGAAACCGCAGTCTAGATGCGGTTCTTTCGAAAAGAAACACCTTTCAAAAGATCCTGTACTCAAAAAATGAGGTTTACAGGATCTTTCAAAAAAAGGCTTTTCTTTTCAAAAGAACTACATCTGGACCACGGTTTCACTTTCGAAATCGTTTTTCCAAAAACAATGATGCGATTATGCAAATGAAGCACAGGAAATTCAAATCCCGGCTTCATTTACAATTTTGGTATGTCTAATTTACATTCCTCTTTCGAAAGAGGGATGTAGTCTAGACATAGGCACAATGTTTGGTATTTTTGGAAACACAGCAACAAGCTCATTTTCTTCTAAGTGCTCTTGAACATGAGCTGGTCAACACTGGGAACTTACCTCAGCACAGGTATGTGTCTCACTCAGGGCTGTGAACCCCTCCTATCAGTGTAGGCAGTGTTTATACCAGTAGTGGGCAACCTGCAGTCCATGGGCCACACACAGCCCATTAGGGTAAGCAGCTGGCAGGCCATGAGACAGTTTGTTTACAGTTTCTTGAGCATCTGCAGCCATCACTTCCTGCAGCTTCCAGTGACTGCAATTCACTGTTCCCAGCCAACGTGAACTGCAGGAAGCAGTGGGCCACCAGGACGTGCTGGCAACTGCTTCCTGCAGCTTTCATTAGCTGGGAATGGTAAACCACAGCCACTGGGAGCTGCAGGGGAAAATGGATACTCAAAATAAATAGCCTTCTGCCTGCCAGCTGCTTACCCTGATGGGCTCTGTGTGGCCCATGGACTGCAGGTTGCCCACCACTGATCCAAACTGAAGCACTGTACTTATATCACTGTCGCATGTTAGTGCAGACATACCCTATACTATTAAATGCATGTATCAATAATAGGATATAGTATATACATAACCCTTATGATTCTGTCTCACAAAATTGTCCCTTTCTCATTGATCCCTATATAAAGCAAACTAAATAGATATGAAGAGCGGAGAGCAGGAGATACTTACAGTTTTGTAAGCATGTTTTGTGTGCTTCTCAGACCTAACAGTTTCACCATTCTTTGGATGTTTTCTCATAAACACACCTATTTGGGTACAAAATCCAACATCCTCAGTTCCAGGTGGCGGGATACCTACCTAGTCCAGTAAATTCCACTGTGTAATCATAGTGAGTAGCTGCACGTATTGCCCTAAGAAAAATAATTTAATCTTATTACATTGAATGGTCATCTTTTATTGATAAAGAAATATGAGTCCTCGTGCAAAAAAATAAGACCCCAATCTTGCTATTCTTATGCACATGTTTAACTTCAAAAATATTTATTTCAATGGGACTACTTGTGTGCTTGAAATTAAGCACAAACACACACATTTGAAAGATCACAACCTTATTCTATAATACAATGAAAAAAAGATTACATTGTTACCTCTGCATTTTTAAACAAACCAAAGTTTCTTTAATATTTTGCAAACACCAGATGGAAAACATACATATCATTATTATGCCTACTCAGTCTCTCACTTTCAGTAAAGCAGACAGAATAAAAACAGAACATCTTAAGAAAAACAGCTTTTTTTACTTTGTCAGGCTTTCAGAATTTAATCATGCCATTATTTTTAAAAAGAGGAAGTTACTCACCTTGTGCAGTAACAACGGTTCTTTGAGGCGTGTCCCCCCCGTGGGTCCTCCACTGTAGGTGTCGGGCTCATCCTGGTGCCGCAGGGCGGAGATTCGACAGCCGTAGTTCAGCCAGACTGCGCATGCGCGGGAGGCATCACATGCCTTTCGCGCCGTTTCTGAGTGTGCGCGTGGTCCGGCTCCCGCCAGTTCCTCCTAATCAAATCATATCCGAAAGACAAAAAGAAGAGACTCCGAAGCGGGGAGGAGGGCAGGTCGTGGAGCATCCATGGGGGGACACCTCGAAGAACTGTCATTACTGCACAAGGTGAGTAGCTTCCTCTTCTTCTTTAGGTAGTGTCCCCGTGGGTGCTCCACTGTAGGTGACTACAGAGCAGTAGCCTGGTCTATGGAGGTGGGAATCGGAATTACGATCTATCTGCCCCAGAGAGTACTGCAAAGGCAACTGCTGAGTCACGCACAAGAGCATCAATGGCATAATGTTTTGCGAATGTAATGTCCGAGGACCAAGCTGCCATGCGACGGATATCTTGTAAGGGGACTCCTTTGAGGAAGGCTGTCAAAGTCGCCATCGCTCTGGTTGAGTGAGCTTTCATTGGTGTTTGGAAGAGGCCTGTTAAGCAATGAGTAGCAGCTGTGAGATGCAGTTCACAATTAGCTTGGAAATGCATTGTGCTGTCAAAGGTTGGCCCTTAGATTGTTCCTAACTGTCAGGGTAGTCAAACACTGGAATAAACTGCCCAGGGAGGTTGTGGAATCTCCATCTCTGGAGATATTTAAGAGTAGGTTAAATAAATGTCTATCAGGGATGGTCTAGACAGTATCTGGTCCTGCCATAAGGACAGGGGTCTGGACTCGATGACCTCTCGAGGTCCCTTCCAGTCCTAGTATTCTATGATTCAGCCGTACAGAGTAGTAAGCATTGTGATTGCCGACAGGGACGTGTTCTCTCCAGGTAGTAGGCCAGAGCTCTACGTATGTCCAAGGTATGTAGCTGGGCTTCATGGTTGGAGGAGTGCAGCTTGGTATAAAATATTGGGAGGATTATGGGTTCGTTGACGTGGAACTCCAAGTTCACTTTCGGTAAGAAGTTTGGGTGGGAGCGCAGTATGACCCCATGATTGGTAAACAGGGTGTATGGTGGTGTGGCCGAAAGAGCAGCCAACTCACCTACCCAGAGTGTGGATGTAATTGCCAGTAAGACGACGAGCTTCATCGTGAGCGTTGCCAGGTCACAGATGGCAAAAGGCTCAAATGGGGGATACGTCAGAGTGTCCAGAACTAGCTCTAGGTCCCATAAAACCGGGGGTTTTCTGTGTAGGGGGTATAGATTGGAAAGACCTTTTAGGAATCATTTGGTCGTGGGATGGGCAAATATTGAGTAACTTCTACCAGTTGTCTAAAGGCAGAAATTGCTGCGAGATGAACTCTGATGGATGGTAACGCCAAGCCCGAGTGTTGGAGGTGCAGCATGTACTCAAGGATACAATGGATAGGAATAGAGAACGAGTCTAGGTTATTAGCAGCGCACCAGGTGTTGAAACGACACCATTTATGCAGGTAAGTTGTTCATGTGGAATCCCACCTACTGTGCATTAGCATGTGTTTTACCTCCTGAGAACAGACAATTTCCGTCCGTTGGAACCAGCTAGGAGCCACGCTGTGAGGTGTAGTCGGTCAACTTGTAGGTGCATCATGGTCAGCCCTCGCTGTGTCAGAAGGTCGGATTGTTCTGGCAGATGCTATGGAGGGAATAAGGACATTTGGAAGAGAACTGAAAGCCACGTCTGTCTGGGCCAAAACGGGGCTATGAGTATAACTGTGGCTCCGTCTACTGATATCTTCTCCAGTACTTTTTGGAGAAGTGGAATTGGAGGAAAATCATAAAGTACGTGGCGCCTCCAGGCCAGTAGGAATGCATCCCCGAGGGACTTCGGTCCAACACCCACTCTGGAGCAGTACTCGGGACAGTTCGCATTGTGATGTGTTGCGAATAGGTCTATAGTGGGGTACCCCCATGGTTGGAAGAGATGCTGTGTTATATCGTGGTTGAGTTCCCCCTCGAGCTAAAGAAAGAAACGTCTGCTGAGGGTGTCAGCAATGGTATTGTTTTTGCCCTGGAGGTATGTAGTGATGATGGTGACATCGTGGTGAATGCACCAGTTCCATAATCGCGTCACCTCTGCACAGAGATCTGGACCAGGCTCCGCCTTGCTGGTTGATATAATAGACCATGGTCATGTTGTCGGTAAGGACTTGAATAGCGTGACTGTGAATGGTGGATAGAAACCGCTTGCAGGCATTGAATACTGCCCTCAGGTCAAGGAAATTAATATGTTGGAGAGATTCTTGTGTAGTCTATTGTCCTTGAACATGACATCCCGCACAGTGAGCTCCCCAACCCAAAAGAGACACGCCTGTCGTAATCTGTATCATGGGTTGTGGATGATGGAATGGAATGCTGGTAAGCATGTTGGCGGAAGAGGCCCACCATGCCAGGGAGTCCTGTACTATCATAGGTACTGACACTGATCTGTGAACATCGAGGTTGCCTGGGCGATAGATGGAAGCTACCCAGTGTTGGAGGCATCTGAGATCATAGAATCAGAGCTGGAAGAGACCTTAGAAGGCCATCAAGTCCAGCCCCCTACCCAAGGCAGGACCAATCCCAATTAAATCAACCCAGCCAGGGCTTTGTCAAGCTGAGACTTAAACACCTCTAGGGATGGAAACTCCACTACTTCCCTAGGTAACCCATTCCAGTGCTTCACCACCCTCCTAGTGAAATAGTTTTTCCTAATATCCACCTCAATTTGGGACCTCTCCCACCTCAACTTGAGACCATTGTTCCTTGTTCTGCCATCCATCACTACTATGAACAGCCTTTCTCCAGCCTCTTTGGAACCTCCCTTCAGAAAGCTGAAGGCTGCTATCAAATCCCCCCTCACTCTTCTCTTCTGCAGACTAAATAGACCCAACTCCCTCAGCCTCTCCTCGTAGGTCATATGCTCCAGCCCCCTAATCATTCTGGTTGCCCTCCGCTGGACTCTCTCCAATGCATCCACATCCTTCCTGTAATTGGGGGCCCAGAACTGGACACAGTACTCCAGATGTGGCCTCACCAGAGCCAAGTAAAGAGGAATAATCACTTCTCTGGATTGACTGGGAATGCTCCTCTTAATGCAACCTAATATGCCATTAGCCTTCTTGGCTACATGGGCACATTGTTGACTCATGTCCAGCTTCTCATCCACTGTAATCCCCAGGTCCTTTTCTACAGAACTGCTACTTAGCCAGTCGGTCCTCAGCCTGTAACAATGCTTGGGATTCTTCCGTCCCAAGTGCAAGACCCTACACTTGTCCTTGTTGAACCACATCAGATTTCTTGTGGCCCAATCCTCCAATTTGTCTAAGTCACTCTGGATTCTATCCCTGCCCTCTAGCGTATCTACCTCTCCCCCTAGCTTAGTGTCATCCACAAACTTGCTGAGGGTGCAATCCATCCCCTCATCCAGGTCATTAATAAAGATGCTGAACAAAACCAGTCCCAGAACCGAACCTTGGGGCACTCTGCTAGAAACTGACCGCCATCCTGACATCAAGCCATTGATCACTACCCGCTGGGCCCGACTTTCCAGCAAGCTTTCTATCCATCTTGCAGTCCATTTATCCAATCCACATTCCCTTAACTTGCTGGCAAGAATATTGTGGGAGACCGTATCAAAAGCCTTGCTAAAGTTAAGGTATAGCACATCCACTGACTTCCTCATATCCACAGAGCCAGTTACCTCATCATAGAAGCTAATCAGATTGGTCAGGCATGACTTGCCCTTCATGAATCCATGCTGACTATTCTTGATCACCTTCCCCTCTTCCAAGTGCTTCAAAATGGATTCCTTGAGGATCCCCTCCATGATTTTTCCAGGGACTGAGGTAAGACTGACCAGTCTATAGTACCCTGGGTCATCCTTCTTCCCTTTCTTAAAGATGGGTACTACATTTGCCTTTTTCCAATCATCCGGGATCTCTCCTGATCTCCACGACTTTTCAAGATAATGGCCAAAGGCTCCTCAATGACATTTGCCAACTCCCTCAGTATCCTCGGATGTATTAAGTCTGGACCCATGGATTTATTTACGTTTAGCTTTTCTAAATAGTTCCTAACCTGTTCTTTCCCCACCAAGGGCTGTCCATCTTCATCCCATATTGCGTCACTTAGCACATTAGTCTGGGAGCTGACCTTGTCCGTGAAGACAGAGGCAAGGAAAGCATCAAGTACTTCAGCTTTACCCACATCATCTGTCACTGGGTTACCGCCCTCATCCAGCAGGGGCCCCACACCCTCTCTGATCACCACCTTCTTGCTAACATGCCTGTAGAAACCTCTCTTGTTATCCTTCACATCCCTTGCAAGTTGCAATTCCAATTGCGCTTTCGCCTTCCTGATAACTTCCCTGCATTCTCGAGCTATACGTTTATACCCCTCCCTGGTCATCTGTCCAAGTTTCCACTTTTTGTAAGCTCCCTTTTTGTGCTTAAGTTCACCAAGGATTTCCCCAGTAAGCCAATCCGGTCTCCTACCATATTTGCTTCTCTTGCTACGCACTGGAATGGTTTCTTTCTGTGCCTTCAATAAGGCTTCTTTAAAATACTGCCAACTCTCCTGGGCTCCTTTCCCCTTCATGTTAGCATCCCAGTGGATTCTGCCCATCAGGCCTCTGAGGGAATCAAAGTCTGCTGTTTTGAAGTTCAAGGTGTGTATTTTACTACTCTCTTTTCTTCCTTTGGTCAGGATCCTGAAATCTACCATCTCATGATCACTGCTTCCCAGGTTGTCACCCACCTCTACTTCCCCTATTAGTTCCTCCCTATTTGTGAGCAGCAGGTCAAGCTGCGCATGGCCCCTGGTTGGATCCTGCAGCAATTGTACCAAGAAGTTATCCCCAACATTCTCCAAAAACTTCCTGGATTGTCTGTGTACTGCCGTATTGGTCTCCCAACAGATGTCAGGGTGATTAAAGTCCCCCCATGAGAACCAGGGCCTGTGATCTGGAAACTTCTCTGTTGTCCGAAGAAAGCTGAAAGAAAGTGTTGCACTACGTAAGTCATGGCTGCCATATGTCCCATGAGCAGCAAGCAGGTAAGTATGGGGACTTTGGGACTGTAGGAAAGAGTGTGAACGAGGTTCTATAGTGTGAAATCTGGCTAGCGGAAGGTAAGCCCTGACCGTTGTGGAATCTAACCGTGCCCCAATGAATTCGAGGGACTTTGGGGGCATGAAGAGTCTCTTTTTGGAGGGAGACACTCTGTCTGTCCCCCTCACTAGCTAGAGAGCAAAACTGCTCAGGGACAAATGAGAGAGAAACTCCACAAATTCCTTTGTCCCAGTCTGAAATTCTTACCTGCATTCCTATTGGCTGACTCTACCTGGCTTATGTAGGGTGGACTATCCTGCAACTCTCCCAATGATATCTGAAGAGCATTAGCTATCCTCTGTATTAGCTCTTGAAACTAATGATAGTTATCTGGAGGAGAGGAGGACGCTGACAACATACTCGTGTCTGCGGATGATGAGAGAAATCTCTTCAGACATTCGTATTGGGCTGGTCAGCATGTCATCTAGCTCTAATTCTGAGCACCTATTCAATGAAGGATGGGATGGTGAAACAGGGGAATCCTCTTGCATTGAATTAGATGGTTCCAAAGGCGAACATTGAGGATATGGTGACAATATATACCTCCAGACCAGTGGCACTGCTATGGGCACCCGCATGGCCCCACAATACGCCAACATTTTTATGGCTGACCTGGAACAACGCTTCCTCAGCTCTCATCCACTTACGCCCCTTCTCTACCTACGCTACATCGATGACATCTTCATCATCTGGACCCATGGGAAGGAGACTCTGGAAGAATTTCACCACGATTTCAACAGCTTCCACCCCACCATCAACCTCAGCATGGACCAGTCTACACGGGAGGTCCATTTCCTGACACCACGGTACAAATAAGTGACGGTCACATAAACACCACCCTATACCGAAAGCCTACCGACTGCTATGCTTACCTGCATGCCTCCAGCTTCCATCCCGACACACCACACGATCCATTGTTTACAGCCAAGCACTGAGGTACAACCGCATATGCTCCAACCCCTCAGACAGAGACCTACACCTACAAGATCTTCAACAAGCATTCTGTAAACTACGATACCCACACGAGGAAGTGAGACAGATTGACAGAGCCAGACGTGTACCCAGAAGCCTCCTGCTACGGGACAAGCCCAAGAAAGAAACCAACAGAACACCACTCGCCATCACCTACAGTCCTCAGCTAAAACCTCTCCAACGCATCATTAGTGATCTACAACCCATTCTGGACAATGATCCCTCGCTTTCACAGGCCTTCGGAGGCAGGCCAGTCCTTGCCCACAGACAACCCGCCAACCTGAAGCATATTCTCACCAGCAACTACACACCGCACCATAATAACTCTAACTCAGGAACCAATCCATGCAACAAACCTCGGTGCCAACTCTGCCCACATATATACACCAGCAACACCATCACAGGACCTAACCAGATCAGCCATACTGTCACTGGTTCATTCTCCTGCACATCTACTAACGTAATATATGCCATCATGTGCCAACAATGCCCCACTGCTATATACATCGGCCAAACTGGATAGTCCCTACGTAAAAGAATCAATGGACACAAATCAGATATTAGGAATGGCAACATACAAAAACCTGTATGGGAACACTTCAATCTCCTGACACACAATTGCAGATCTAAAGGTAGCCATCCTGCAGCAAAAAATCTTCAGGACCAGACTTCAAAGAGAAACTGCTGAGCTACAGTTCAGCTTCAAGTTTGACACAATCAACTCAGGATTAAACAAAGACTGTGAATGGCTCGCTAACTACAAAAGCAGCTTCTCCTCTCTTGGAATTCACACCTCCAGATCAGCTACTAGAAGGGGGCCTCATCCTCCCTGATTGGATCCACCTCATCATCTCCAGCCTGATTCTGGCCTGAATATTTATACCTGCCTCTGGAAATTTCCACTACATGCATCTGACGAAGTGGGTCTTTGCCCACGAAAGCTTATGCTCCAACACTTCGGTTAGTCTATAAGGTGCCACAGGACTCCTCGCCGCTTATTGAGGATATGAGCTCCCACACAGCCAACCTGGTTGATCCAGCTGCTGCAGTGGTACCCAATGAGTTGAGTACCAGTGATTCCTGGGTTGAGGTAAGGGAAGGTATTGCTTTGATGCCATTGGAACCCCTTTGATGGTCATGTCTTTGGAATGGAAGCAGCTGACCATGCATAACATCCTGATCCTCAGACTCAGAGGAACCAGAATCCTGACCAAATGGCGATGCTGAGGGAGCCAACAGAACAGAATGTATTGTAGGAACATGGACAGAAGGGGGTGGGTCCAAGATGATAGATGGAATGCTATATGGACACCTCATGCTTTCCACAGAGAATAGCTCATGACAGAGGTTCTGGAACAATTTTTATACTGGGGGCACTTAAAGCCATTCAACCAAACTGTAAACCCTGTATATAATGCAGATCACTTCAAGCCAGAAGGTGCTGCTGCACCCCCACCCGGCATCTTAGTTCCGGCACCTATGTCTTATGAGACATAAGAGCACATCAGAGTCTCCCTGGAATCTATGGTACACAGTCTTCGGACGAAATGGGGGCCAGAAAGAGGATCAGTCTCTGGTCCAACAAGTCACAGGATACTTGTGGAGCTGATGCAGGAAGGGTCTGCTGGTCCAGAAATGGGACTGGCAGATCCAGTGAGCAGTGTATCTTCTTGTTGCACTTGTGGGTCTTAGAATGCAGTGCCTCTCTGATAAGGAACTCCTGGATGGTGTGGTCTCTTTTTGACCCAGAGGAAGACTTCCTCCCATGCCTAGGCACATGTTTCCATGACCTGATATAGAGTTCACAGCACTGGTCCCAGCAGAGCTGGACTCAGGATGCATGGTAGAAAGTACAATCTCGGAAAGTTCAGGCCAGTGTGTGGTTGTGGAAGTAAAACAAAGGCAGCAACGCAGGGTGGGGGAGAGAGACAGCTCCACAGGAGCCAGAATGCACAGGGAGACAGCTGCCTCCTGCCCCTCACACTGCTGCCTCTTCTCCCCTTGGGCACCAGCTGCCGCCCACTAGTCCTCCCTTACGCTGCTGATTCTGATACAGGTGCCTCCATGTAACCGTGCACATTAACTTTTGTGCAAAAGTATTTTAAGTTGTCCAAGGTAACAGAAGTCCAATTCAAACAGTTACATAAAGTTGTTTATGAAATTCAGCAAAAGGAAAAGACAAATCAACTGATTCAAACTGCATTGGTTAGGTTAAAATAATTGTGATAAGCTCCCCAGTAACATTGGCATGTTGTTTTAGGGTCCCAGTGGAGAAGTAAATCACCATATAGGGGAGTTCTGGTTGGGCTGGGACTCCTACCCTGTGCCAGGCTCAGCTGCTAGTCCTGGCTGGGCTGGGACAAACATGACTCCCTCTTCCCCTGCAAAGGAGGGACTGATGTCAGGTCAGACCCACCCACAGAAACCTCCCACAGCTGCAGGAAACTCTGCATATGCACCCTGCTCTTATCGCTCCTCAACCACAGGGGGAGGGGCCACTGTACTATGGAAGATCCTCCCCCATCCATCCAACCCCTATACATCCAGACCCCCCCAATAACTCTCCCACAAAGTCTCTCTCCCCTGCACTGAAACCTCCATCCAACCAAGCCCCATCTCCTGCATCCAGACCCCCATCCCTGCACCTAGACCACCTCCTGGAGACCCCCTAACTCAAACCCCTATCTTGACGAGCCCTCTCTCCCTCACCTGGACCCCACACTGAGCCCTAATCACCTGCACCAGGACCCGCATCCCACTATGTCCCACTCCCCCAGAGTCCCTCTTGAGCCTCCCATACTCAGACCCCCACTTCTGAGTCCTAACAACTTTGCCCTGGACTCCCCTTCAGAGTCCCATTCCTCCTGCACCTGGCAATTCCTGACAAGCCCCTATTCATCCATATCCTCCTCCCCACTTGAACCCTCCCACCAAACCACTCATACCCAATTGCTCCACAGAGAACCCCATCATGCCACATCTGGATCCCTCTACACTAAAACCCTCCACACTTGAATCCTTCTGGGCTGAGCGTGCGTGCCTTACACCTGGATCAGAGATCAGGGCGGGGCATGCATGTGAGATACTGTCCTTCTCACTAGCTATCTTGGTGAACCTTGTTTTGAAGGGTAGAGTCCCAGGATATTTCTGGGCTGGGCCAGGCCCATGTGTTATGTCAGGATCTGGTACTGCTTCATTGCCAAATCCTTGTCCGGAAGGATGGGGGAAGGGGACAGCAGGGGCTACAGGGTGGTGTCCCACCTTCTTGCAGCCAGTGGCCTGAGCTCTTCACTGGCATTCTGGAACCTCCCCATTTATTTACTGACAACTAGAATATGCAGCATTTTGCAAAATTTTAAAATATTGTGCTCAGAATTTTTAATAGTTTGGCACAAAATTCCCTCAGGACTAGTATTTGAGGCTCCTGGTAATGTCACAGGTTGAAATAATGAGATGAAAGGTTCTAGAAATGAGAGGAAATAGTTATAGATTAAATCAATTAAAAGTATTTTCATTGATTAACGGGATGAGATTGGCACACTTTTTTGGATGTAGTTTTTAGGGTCACTGAATGGTAGTATTATGGCCACAGAAATAGTGATGCAGCTAAATCACCCAATCAATACAAAATATCCTTTTACCAGATCTTGGAATAGTTGATAGAGAGCATATGTTATGAATTTCTCCAGTAGTGAAGCTGCAAATGAGAGTCAGCACCAGAAACAGAATCTACACTTTTTTTATATTTGGTATTCTTTTCTGTTCCATTTGTGTCTGTGGGTGTCTTATTTATTCTTCAAGGAAACAGGACTAGACTTTAAACAACAACTTCAGATCAGCAAAACTAAATTATTTTTTACCAAAAAAAGATAGTTATTACCATATTTAGTATCAGGAGTGGCCCTAGACAAAGCGCGTGATCAGCGCCCCCGCCTCCAAAGCCCTCAACGGCCGTTTATCTTGGTGCCCTAGGTGACCGCCTAGGTCGCCTGTATTGACGGGCCGCCACTGTTTAGTATCCAAGACTGTCAAAACAGGATATTTTACCAACAAAAATTCTCTACAGCTTACAGAAAAAATGCGATAGTATTAAAATGGAAATCTTACATAACCTTCACATTTCAAATGTCTTAGCTATTTTTCCTTTTTTTGGCTATATTTACCCCCAAAGTATAAGAATTTTACAACTGTTCTTAAAATGAAAGTAAGCCAGTGGTAACTTGACAATACCACAGCTCTCACGTATTTATTTAATGAAACAGTATGCAAGGGTTTCATAAACATATTATCCCTAATTAGGCCCAAGACAACCCATTTTCAACACAACAACAACTTCCTCCACAAAAAAACCCTGTATTTAAAAATGTAAACCTCTACCACTTTTTACAGTTTTGAGTACAAATGATGTACTGGATAGTAACTGGCAAACTCACCAACTTTCAAATTGTGCTCGGTCCCATTCAAATTTATGGTCTGAATGTCTGAACAGTGTCACTCCTGGGAGTAAAGGATTAAATTCTGAGTTTGGAGTACTGATTACAACCATGGATGGAGCCATAAAACCAAAGACCACTTCTGGAAACATTTCCAGTTCTGTTGCTTCCAGGTGCTCTATTCTGAAAAACATAAGTCCTTAAAATCTTACAGGGTCTTTTAACTGTCTCTACAATCAGTTAAACAAAACCTGTGTGTTCCTAATATTTTAGTCATGCAATTAAAATTACATCAGTGCTACAAACCTGAATATATATTAACTGTCTAAGGGGATTCTTTACTATTTTCATTATCTCCCTCTCTTTCACGTGTTTTCACCCTTCTATTCACACAAATTGCCCAAGGTTCCTAATGCAATTAATTTCATACATAAAAAAAAATCAGCCACATACATCCTTCTATTCTTTCATTTCAATTATTAAAGTAAAAACTTAAACAACAAATGGTCTAGTAGCACCTTAAAGACTAACAAAACATGTGCTTTTGTGGGCACAACCCACTTCTTCCGATGACTGGAGTACTGGAAGTCCAGATCCAAGAATAAATAAGGGAAGGGGAAGGAGGAGAGAAAAAGAGACAGTGAGTAGATAATCTACAGAGGGACAGCCAAGTTAGTCTGTAACAGGAAAAATGTAAAAAACAACAAATAGTCTAGTAGCACCTTAGACTAAATAGTTACAAGAGGCTGATAAGAACCATTAGTTTGCACTTGGAAAGGAAGATGACCAACACCAGATTCTACACAGACAAGAACCATTAGCACCTTCATTGGTTGGTTGGTTGATAATGTGCGAGCCATCCAATAACCCGATTCATACCATTTGCATAAGAATTAAACTTGTGAATAAAGTTAAGTTCCAACCCTTCTCTGTGTATTTAGCTTGTGGAATTGGTCTAAAACAAAACCGTAACTTGGAGATCCATTAATGAGTGTCCAGGAAGATTAAAGTGTTCTCCAATAGGTTTTTATGTTGCCTTTTCGGATATCTGATTTGTGTCCATTAATTCCTTCCCATAGAGACTGTCCAGTTTGGCATAGATCACATTAGTGGATGTGCAGTTAAATGAGCCTCTGATTTGGTGGCTGATGTGGTTGGATCCAGTGATGGTATTGCTTATGTAGATGTGTGGGCAGAGTTGCCACAGGGGCTGATTGCAGGGGTGGGTTCCTGGATGATTATGATGAAGATGTGTTGCGTGGTTACTGGAAAGAATTTGTTTCAGCTTAGGGGGTTGTCTATAAGCGAGAATTGGCCTTTCCCCCAAGGCCTCTGAGAGTGAGGGGTCATTTTCCAGGATAGGTTGTAGATTGTTGATAATACGTTGGAGGTGTTTAAGTTGTGGACTGTAGGTGATGACAAGTGGAATTCTGTTGTTAAATATATAGAATTAAATAAGCTTGCTCAGACTAAAGGCTTTAAATTCTAATTTCAAACTTCCTGACATCAGTGAGCGTTGCTATATTACACATTACAATGCAAAGGAAGAACAGAATGAAACACAGAATTCTGCACTATTTATGTTTACATTCACAATGTCTTCAACAAGGAAAATTGAAGTATGTCAGCTTAATACTCACAATTCAATGCATGTTACCAAGTCAAAACCAAGCATGCAAGGGTCTTTATGTGCAACTGAGCCATGATGCAGGGTCACAGTTAGAGATCTTTCACTTGGTTGCAAATAATCACCAGGAAGGGGAGACAACCTATGCCTAGGAAAACATTAAAATTAAACATGTGTTTGCCTAAAAACTCAATATTCTTACAAAGACTATTAGCTTCTCTGTGAGCAAATGTGCCCATATGCTATGAAGTTGTACTAAGAAGAGGAAAATGTCAGCTTGCTATAAATTATTAGCTTAAGAGGTGTTAAATAATGATGAATATTATTAGCAATATTCCAGACTAATCCCAAAAAATATCAGACATTTTGGTTATCAAAATACAGTAAGTAAATAGCAGATGTTTGATCATGCAGTTGGAAATTTATTGGAAAGTTTGGAAATATCATGCTAAAAATAAGGCTCTCTCTGTTAAAAAAAAATTTAAAAATCGTAAACAATTTCTTGTGTAAAATATGCCAACTTGTAAGCAAAATTAGAACCAAATAGGGCAATCTAATCATCATCAGGCTGCAAGGATCAGTTCTCACTGACTTGACAATGTACCTATGTGTTATACACTAACAAATTATTTAATAAAAACAATCAAGGTGACTAATCTAAGATTTCTTTAAGTGCAACACTGAGTAAATTGGAACCTGACTCAATTGGTAACACAATAAAAGGAGGACCAGTTTGGGACAAGATTCTTGTTCTGAGTCTGTCCTCATTAAGGGCCTGTTGCAAGAAGCTAAGTATGCTTAACTCCTGTTAATTTCAATGGGAGCTGAGTGTGTTCACCAACAAACAGGTACGCACCGCTCCCCCACATCCCTAATGCATTGCCCTAAAGCATCTGGGCAATGCCGAGTAAGTTTGCTAGTAAAAAATAAATATAAAACTCCTTCACCACACATAAATAACAACCATTAAGAAAACTTGGTATGGTGCAATCTATATCTTGCAGCTATCACTGGAGCAATGGTATTTCCAACTTCAATTTCTGTATTCAGGAAACAAATCCTTTTGAGCTACTGGTCCATAAATTTGGAACTCAAAATGAGTTTACATAGCCACAAGTCTCAGCGCCTTTTCAGCAAAATAGAAAACCCATTTGTCTGACCTCCCCTTCCCACACTAAAAACAAACACAACAAAGTCCAATTCATATTGATTGGAAGGAAAAGAGCAAAATATAATTTGTGCAAATGTCAATTTTGGGATGTGCTCACCTAACCATAGTGATAGTGCCACATAAGTACTTAAATATATTTGATGTCAACAATGGCATATGGCATACCAGCTTTATAAAGCCAATATATTCAATTTTCACATACCAAATAGTTCATAATTTTACATTTTCTCATATGTGGAAACCCTTGACAACTTCTACTACCGCATGCTATGAGGCTGAACCAAATACTGAATTATTAAGTAAAATAATGCAAGGAGCATCTTACATTTTCTCTTTCATCACATTCTCCCTGATATCTAGCCCAGCTAGCACCTCAATGCATTTGCAGAATTTCAGCATCCAGAGTAGTGTACAGTCAGCACATCCCAAGTCTGCAACCTATAAAGTAGATTTGAAAATGGCATCTTAAATCCACATAACTTAAATTATTTGTGAGACTTCCAAAGCAATATATTCTGCATTGATCTTAAACAAAATCTTTTATGAAGTAGGAATTAAACACATGGCATTTTTATTAAACTTTAAAATTTATTTGTACAAGATTTATATGGTCCTGCAAGCTGTTCTACAGAGGTTGGTTTTTATAAAATCAATAGGGCGCCATACAATCTTAAGAGTTCATCCAAGTGAAAGAGTTTATAGACTCTGGTCGAGCAAATATTTATATGCTCACAGGTGCTGGACTATGGGTTCTGCCACCCTCCCTTTCTGAAAGCAGTAATAAAAACTGAAATACATGTATTCTGCCTTCAGAAGACCCACTATAAAGACTGTTCCAGCACCATTGTACATGCTTAACTCTAGGCAATGAGTAGTAGCCCCATTGATTTCACTGGGACTATTCACAATGCATGAAGTTAAGAAGCTGCCAATTAGATAGCTAAGCAGGGCCTACCACCACTGAATTAGTAGTCTCAATCCAGTTTCTGGGGGAGGGCATCCATTTTAATCTCAAGGACTAAATGAGCATGCAAACTAAACAACATTCTTTACCCTACAATCAAGATTGAAGCATACTGAAGCTAAACTAAGTGGGAAAACCTAAACTGTTTCTGGCTTCATGTGACCTGTTGATAAACTGAAAACTCTAGCAAAGATAGCACAAGACTTTCCACGGGTTTTGCGAGGCTTGTTTCCAGCAGAGAAGTAAACATATAGGTAGAGGGGTTATAACTTTAGCTGCTGCATTCCTACAGAGTTATTAGCAAGCAACAGCAGCCCTTCAGTTTCAATCCCACCCCTGCAACCTGAAGAACCAGTTATATTGAGTTTAAAGCACCACTTTAAAAACTTTAGCTTGAGTTTTGTGCACAGGAGTTAGGCTTGAGGCAAAATCTTAGTTAACTCAAACTAATACTAGAGATAGTGATAGAGATGCAGCTGTGTTAGTCTGGTCTAGCTGAAACAAAAGACAGAACTATGTAGCACTTTAAAGACTAACAAGATGGTTTAGTAGGTGATGAGCTTTCGTGGGCCAGACCCACTTCCTCAGATCAATTTGTGGAAGAAAATTGGCACAACCATATATACCAAAGTGATACAATCAAAAAAATGAACACATATGAAATTGACAAATCAAATTTTAGAACAGAGTGGGGGTGAGGGGGGAAGGTTAGTGTCTGTGAGATAATGACATTGGGGTGACCTCTCAGAAACTTCCCCTATTATCACCCCTAATGTCATTACCTCACAGACAATTGATCTGAGGAAGTGGGTCTGGCCCACGAAAGCTCATCACCTACTAAACCATCTTGTTAGTCTTTAAAGTGCTACATAGTTCTGTCTTTTGTTAATACTAGGGATGTTAGTGTATACCCCTTTAAACCATTAATTAAAAAGCCTAGGCTGCGGGTGGGGGGGTGGGGAGACAGGTGGGAGCTGGTGCTCAGTGGGAGCCAGCTTAAAAGTTAGCTCCCCACAAGCACCGGCTCCACAGAGCTGCCTGTCCCGCCCCTGCGCTGCTGCCTCTATATCAAAGCAACAGCAAGTGTGGGGAGGTAGGTAGGATGCTGGAGCAGCCTCTGTCCGCAGGGAACTTGTTGCTGCGGAGCAGCCTCCGTCTGGAGCAGACCTGGGTTCACAACGGACAGAGGCTGCTCCGCAGGATGCCAGAGTAGCCTCTGTCTGTGGGGAGCTTGGGCCCCCTGCAAACAGGGGATGCTGCCACCCCACACTGCTGCCTCTGTATCGGAGGCAGTAGTGTGGGGCGGCAGGTGGGAGTCAGTCTACACACAAAGATGACTTTTAAATTGGCTCCCCTTGCAGACTGGCTCTGCATGCCATCCCGCAGTGCTGCCTCTGATAGAGGCAGCAGTGCGAAGTGGCAGGGGGCTTCCTGGGAGTGGAGCCGGGAGCACACTGGCTGCTAGCCCTGTCCCTGGGGAGTATTTTAGTAACTGTGTAACCGCTAAAAATTGTTCCACTTACATGATTACTAAAATACATGTGACGGGGTACGGTCACAGACGACCCATTGGGGATGCCTCCTGGGGTGCTGACACAGCCACTGCCACTCGCCTTCCCGCTCTCTGGGGCTCTTCACCACCCAGTCCTGCTGGGCCAGCTCCGCTGGTCTCCCCGAGCCAAGACCCCAAGCTGAGGTCCCTGCCCCCACTGCAAAGTAGTACAGACACTGAACCTCTTCAGGTCCAAGGACAGTGCAGTTTAGGGCCCAGCCTCCTGAGACAGCACTCCCCAAATGGGATTAAACCCCAAAGAATTAGGTAAGCCACCTTTAACAATGAAAGGGGGCATGTGCACACTGGTTTCTTCCCCCAACAATTATTTACACTGTATTTGACAGAAAATAAAAATTATTTTATTCAGTAGAAGCAGTAGGATTTAAGTGATAAGTGAGAACAGGCAGAGTAAGTTACAAATCAAAAGAAACAAAAACGCTTGGCTAATTCTACACTGAAACCTCAGTACAAACTCTTCAAACTCACCCTAACACCTCTTTTCCAGCTGCCCCTCCAAACCAGGGCTCTCTTCCCCACCCTGGGGCCTCAGGCTCCTTCCTTCAGGTGCAGCCCAGTCAAAAGACCAAGGAAGGCCTCTGCTTTTCTGTTCTGTTAAAGAATTGAGGCCACTCCCTACTAATCACTGCTCAGACTGAAGGACAAAAGAGATAGTTTAACAGTTGAGGGTAACACACTCCATGTCTCTCATTCACACATTTGAAACCCACAAAGTATTCCCCACTGCAAGGCTATGTCTACACTGGCGTGATCTTGTGCCAGAGATATGCAAATGAGGCTAAGCGTGGAATATCGCCGAGCCTCATTTGCATACCTAATGAGCCGCCATTTTTGCAGAAGAGGCTCTTGCGCCAGAAGGAGCTGTCTACACTGCCCCTTCTTGCGCAAGAAAAACCCTCTTGCGCAATGCTGCTACGCTAATTATTTTCAGGAATAACGGCATTGTGCAAGAGGGTTTTTCTTGCGCAAGAAGGGGCAGTGTAGACAGCTCCTTCTGGCGCAAGAGCCTCTTCCGCAAAAATGGCAGCTCATTAGATATGCAAATGAGGCTCGGCGATATTCCACGCTTAGCCTCATTTGCATATCTCTGGTGCAAGATCGCGCCAGTGTAGACATAGCCCATGTGTCTAATTTTACACCAAAAAATGATATACATCAAAGAAAGATAAATAGAACCAGCAGATCATGACATGAAGATTGATGGGTTACACGAAATAATTCGCTCAAAACACCTTTGAGTTATGTATATTCATGTCCATAAGTCCATTTCAAAAAGCATGGGGGGGGGGGTCCCATCACACATGATATCTGACATCCCTAGCTAATACTGCAGTAAAGACAAACCCTTCAGGGAAAGGAGCTGGGATGAGGGCTTTCAAAGAGGTTTTTTAAAAATATTTTTTCCTCTCAAAAGAAAATAATAAAATGTTCCAAAAAAGTCCCCTCCCAAACAAGAGGAAAATGTATTTTTATTTGCATTTTTTTTAGCCTAAGTATTTTTTCCTCAGTTAAATAGTCATATGAGCCTGGAAAAAGCCAAACATGGCTATCAGCATAATATGTCAAGAATCATGGATAGTTTTAACAAAACTCTGCAAAGAGCTGATTCTTGGCATTGAAATAGTCAGGCAACGCTGGTATTTCCTTTTTCCGGAAATACTGTGCCAGTATTTACTGTATCTTTTTAAATTTAAGCTCTGAAAAAAAAAAACATACCAACCTTCTTAGGCTTGTATTTAATCACTAAATCCTTAATAAACTGGTAACGTTGTTTGTATAGAGGAGGTATGAACTTAATTGTTCTGGTAAGATCATCCTTTTGAAGATTCCTATCCATCATGTCAGCACTAAAAAATAAAAATTAGTTATTTTCTGAAATATTTTACAACAGATTCTGTCAATGTATTATTCTCTGCAGTACTTAATTCATAAGTAAACAAATATAAATGTGATCTTGTTTTCATATTAAGCCAATGACTAAATTCTTACTGATGTCAGTGGGAACAAAATGAGGCTTTATGCCCTTTTTTACCATATTTTACAATGATAACACCTTTTCCACAGTCATAATAAAAATCAACCATATCCCAACAACTTGTCTTTGTCCATCCAAATGAGGGTGGGAGAGGTGTCATGCAAAATCCACTATAATGTGGCTGGCTAATTTTTCAAACAATTGCAAAAAAATTAATTAAGCATTTCCTACCCAAAAGATTTTTATTTTTTTCCTGTTTCCTCTGCTTTGTTTTACATTCACTATTCATGTAACTGAGGTGCTGTCTGTGTATTTGTTTAGCTTAATACACTTTATGTAAAGTGACAAACAATAGGAAACTTTTTGAACGGTTCAGTCAGTCCTTTACTTTAGAGTTATTAAAAACCAGAGGCATATAATTAGTGTGTGCAGTGAAGTTTTACATTATATTGCTAATAAAATGCAAATGTCTCACTGGAACTATCATCACCACACTTCCAAACTCTGCATTTTCTCCCATTACGTAAGTTACGTCTTCATACAAATAAATGTTTGAAAAGAAATATCCTGCTAAATCTATAAATAGAATGTTATCAGCAGGAATCAGGTAAAATAGGTAGTGCAAAGTCTTTGGAATAGATGTCTTCCTCCTTCCATGCTCATAGTTTGCACCTGTGGGAAACACCTCCCTCGCGGGTCTAATTTAAAATAATTGCTATCACACATTTTTGTGACGAGGTTACTGACAATTGTGCCTTCAAGTCTCCCTCGTCTTTGAAAGGAATGTGGGTTCGGGAATCCCTCCCAACCAACACAAGCAAGGAAGGGAAACAGCCACTCGCTGGGGGCCAGCCTCCAGTCAGCGCTCAGGCTTGGCGCCTCTGCACGTTGCAGCCACTTCAAGTAAAATACAGGCCGGGGTTTCTAGTATCACCGACTCCTGAATTTAGAAATAAAAAAACGCACGCGTGTCACGTGGCTCCCCTCGAGCCCCAAATCCCGTGGCTGCAGCCCTCAGGCTGCGCCCACAACACCCCCAAATACCACGAACCGCCCACACGCCATTCTACAGCGCCTGCGCCTTCGGGCCCTGCATTCAGTGTGTCCCAGACTCCCCGGGACCCGTCCCACGCCGACCGCTATCGCGCCTAGACGCTAGGGCTCTGCAGGCTGCCCCAGGCCCGGCCCCACTTCACTGACCCACCCCCGTGGCCGCCCTGCCGGGGCGAGCTGCACCACAGGACCCTACCGCGGCCGCGCGGACCCGCCCCTGCCGCGGGAAGGTGGAGGCAGAGCGCGAGGGGCCCTAGAGGCGCCCTCCACTCGAGAACGGTTAGGAAGTGAATGAGCGCGCCGCGCCCCTTCGCCTCCACAGAACAGTCGGTCCCCGCTCCAGTCGTGTCCCCCGCCATGGCTGCCCCGCTATAATCCCGCCTGGCCTTCTCCCCCCAGCGCACCTTCTGCATCCCCAGAGCCCCTTCGTCTGCCCCAGTCTTCGGTACTGCTCCCCTACCCCCAACCAAAGCCGCCCTCTGGCTCTTTCAGTCTTTCTGTCCTAGCCTTACCCTCTCTGTAGGGGTTTGTTTCCCCTTTGGGGGAAGAGGGGAAAGAATTAAGCAGTTCTACTGCAGGGAGGGTCAGGAATGCTCAGGGAGTGAACTGCTGTCACTTTCCCCCCTCATGCATCCCCATTCTTAAAAGATTCTGGACTTGTAAGGGCTAGTGCCATGCATGGGATTTATTTGGCAATGGAAGAATGAGTTCTCAAATCCAAGTCACCATTCAGGAGCTGATGAGCTCCTAAAAGATTAGCTCTATTATTCAGCCAAAGCCAATGTGACTAAACTTCTCTCTGTTGGAGCCAGTTCTTAAGTTCAGTAAAGAACCCTTATATGGCCACAACATTTTACTTCAGAATTAATGGGGAAAGAGCAGGAATTCACTTATCACATAAAAATAGCTGAGCTGGTTTTGCTCATACTTTTTTTCAGTATTACCCATCGTTCAGTATAGAACTGTAGCAGGTGAGGTTCATCCTTGACCGAGCAAAGTCATTTTGCATAGATTACACTTATATAAAAGTTCTAGAAATTAAATATATGTAATTAATAGAATTTTTTATTAATGTACTTGCAAAAGGGAGGTAAAAGAACAGTTTTAAATTTGTAGGATTTTAACTTCAAACATTCATTTTATTGAATAATTATCATACAGTAAATTTGAATCAGAAACTCATAAAGCTCCCATTACTCTTTCTGTAATTAATTTTAATTATTTTGTGATTTGTAACAGTAAACATTTTCTTTTATTAAAATGCCAGTTGAATTGGTGACTCGATTTTAATTTTGTTAGCAAATATTTTTATGAACTCTAATCATAATAGTCATGACTTTTTTTCTGATGAAAAACCAAAAATAATTATTTAATCCTTTCACCCAGTATATTCTGGTGTAAAAAGTAGTGTGTTTAGCTAATTTAAATGGCAGGATTGTTTATGCAAAATTTGGTATCTGTAGGTAATCATGAATATGACTATTTACCACAAGCAAACCCACAAACAAATTCTTCAAAAATGTATAGTAGATTTCATTCCCAAAGGATTTTTTTTAGAAGTTATTAATAGAGCTCTGCAAATCTGCATATATATGCTTTGTATCATGGATGCATATAGCCACAGACCATTTTTGTGAATCATGGATTGATGCAGATACAAATTTTATATCTGGAGCCTTGTAACTCCACAGATATCTGGTATATATCCATGAACTGTTTTTTGCAGATTGCAGATCAGATGCAGATACAATTTTTTAATATACATAGGGCTCTAGTTATGAACAAGTGAAAAAATGGTGCAAGAATGTAAACAGCATCTCAACATTAATGAAATTACTACCAGCGAAGGCTATTTTTTTACATATGGGATTAAAACTTTTTCATAGTATGAATCACAAGAGTAAGATTTTGTAGACTGAGTGTTTTTCCAACACCACAGAGTTTTTTGTAGACTGCCGTTTTTCCAACAAAACTTGAGAAACATACACACCCCAGTTGCGTTCTTCTGCAAGAAAATCTAAAGAACAGAGGGGTTTTTCCGGCATTGGTAATCCTCATTCTACAAGGAAGAAGTCTTTTTGCAAAAGAGCTCTTTTGCAAAAAGGCATGTGTGGACAGAGAAGAGGGAGTTCTTTCGGAAGAAGAGGAAAGAGGAAAAAGCACAGGTGCCTTGGTGGCCATTCTATCCATAGCAATTACAGCTTGCATCCATTCAGTCTGGATGCTTCCATCCATTGCATCCATTCAGTGAGAGAGCATCCATTCAGTCTGGACGCTTTCTTTTGAAAAAGAAGATCGCTTTTTCAATATACTCTTGCAGTGTGGACTTTCTCTTTTGGAAGAAGTTTTTTCAGAAGATCTCTTCTGAAAAAAACTTCTTCCAAAAGAAGCCTGTAGTCTAGATGTAGCCTATATCACCTTATACTAACACAGAGAGATTGAGAGTGAGCATCAGCTTGAATTCTAGTCAATATCCAAATATAAATTAAGCTTAGTTTTAGGTAAGACACCTACTCAAGCAGGTGAATTTTTATTTTACAGCTAAATTTTTGTTTTAAAAACTTTTCTCTCCTATTGATTTATGAAAAAACCTAGTCAGTGAAAAATGAATTTGATGACAATGATTACATATAAAGGACACCTGAATCCTGCAAGCTTCCTTCTGAAAACTTATAATTATAAGTAATTAAGAAAAGATGGATGAGGAAATATCTACGTTTTATTGAACCAACTTCTATTGGTGAAAGAGACAAGCATCTGAGATGCATGGAGCTCTTTTTCAGTCCTAAACATATCAGAGCTAAATAGGAGATTAAACAGATTAATTAGCATAAGTAATTAACATATATTGTAAGGGAAATGCCCTGTTAACATCTCTTCAGACATAAGACAAAAGAGAAGAGTAAGTGGGTTACAGATTTATTAAAACCAAGACTGCTAACATCTAGCAAAATTATTAATTTAAATCCCATGCTAGTTGTTTGAAGATGTTGTGCAGGATTACACTGAGGACAAGGGTTGAGAAGTCAGATGTATGCTACATGTATATAGGATATAGAGATTATTTTGTGAAAAGTGTTTGCCCACAGTTAATAGGGTGTTTTCGTCTTTTATGCTAAACACTGTTCCACCTCATATTTAATTGTGACACACTGAGTGTTGCTTAAGAGTTATTATGAGATTTTATTAATATTTGTAAAACACTTTGAATTCTTGGGATCAAGGGTTCTCAGTTTCCTTTTTCACAGGAGCCTGGTACAGTTATTACTGGATAAAAGAGTCAATGTAGCATTTGTGAAGAGAGGAAAAGTGAGAAAAAGCTATGCAAAGGGGTAATTATTTCATATTTATCCAACATAATTTAACAAATATACATCCCCAAACATAAAATGAATTTTTGGAAATGGGGGCCTTCTCCACAATTATTAATTTTTAAATTACTTTTCCTCTACGAAACAAAAATCAACACAAGAAAACATTTGTCTTGATTGCTAAATATTAGACATGTAAAGAGGTGGAGATGGGAAACTTAGAAAATTATCAGAATGAAAGAAGTAGTAACTGCTGTCAGCAATTTTCAACTTTAGTGTTTTGCTTTGAAGAATTCAAAAGTGAATGTTTGATTTTCTTTTGTCACTATTACAACTTTTGAAAAACTCTTCTGATTAACAGTCTCAGAGGGATAGCCACGTTAGTCTGTCCCTTAATAAAACAAGTAGTCCTGTAGCACCTTAGAGACTAACATATATATATATATATATATATACAGTACCATGAGCTTTCGTGGGCATAACCCACTTCTCCAGTTGAGTGGAGCAAAAAGAAGAAAACCCCGAATTTAAAGCAGAAAAAGAAGGGGGGAGAGGGGAAAACCCTGACAATTATAGTGCCCGTGCTAAATGAGGCTAATTGAGTGGACAGTAAGTGTCCCATATTTAGCTTTTGATATCATTTGGATGCAGAATAAAACGGCCCATCTTGCCCACAAATCTATACAAGTGACACCATCACAGGACCTAACCACACAAGCCACTACATCAGAGGCTCATACAGCTGCACATCCTCTAATGTGATATATGCCAGCAAGTGTCAGCAATGCTCCTCTGCAATGTATATTGGCCAAACTGGACAGTCTTTACAACAAAGGATTAATGGATACAAATATTAGAAATAGTAACACAGAGAAACCTGTAGGGCAGCCATTCCCAACCTTTTCCAGATGGGGACCCATTTTGATAATTCAGGAAGACTTGGTGACCCAAGGCAATTCAAAAATGTGGGGGAGGAGGGAGCTAATTTTGAGCCTGAGACAAGAATATCAAATTGTGCCCCCTCCTGTTTATATATTCATAGTAGTTATTTCATAGAAAAACTGAAAATACATTAATAATAAAATAATAACACTACATTTATTTGAGTTGGGGTGGGGGAAAGACACTCGTCCCAAACCACTCTGCCCTCCCCTCCCCCCCCCCGGCTTAAACCCCACCCTTAGGAACTGGAGGGGCTGGGGAGCTGGAGGGCCTGAGAGTCACACTCAGGGGCTGGAGGGGCTAGGAGTCACAGTCAAAGTCACACTCAGGGGCTGGGCATCACACTCTGGAAGTCACACACTCAGGGGCTGGGGGGCACACTTTGGGGCTGGGGGGGCTGGGAGTCACACTCAGAGAGTCACACTTAGGGGCTGGAGGGGCTGGGAGTCACACACTCAGAAGCTGAGAGTCAGGGCCTGGGGGGCACACTGGGCCTGGGAGTCTCACAAACAGGTGTTACAAAAATATTAGAAACATAATACACATTATTCAAAAAAACAAGTAAAATTTAGTATTTTACCAAACAGTTTCACCTCAACTTAAATTAATGGCATGGTTGAGCTTGCATTTGCTTTGCTAACTGTTGTATCCTCGGAATTGTTGTGGCGAGTGCGCATCGAAGATCATCTTCCACATTTAATTTATTTCAATATTTGTTTTTAATTGTAAGCAAATGTAAGAAGCCTGATTCACACAAGAAAGTCATTGGAAATTGAAGTAAAATTCTCAAAACAACTTCTGACAAAAGTGGGTAGTACACTCTGCGTCTGATCCAGAACTGATTATCTGGCATGGTTGAGAACTCTGCTTTTATATCATTGCTGTTGATCATATCAATAAATTGTTCCTGGGTGCCTTCAGGTACATCACAAACATCCACACTGAAAGGATTTGTTACAAGAGCAAACAGCTTTCCATCTGTATCTGGAAAATATCGGAGTAGCTTATCACTTAAATGTCTCAAATTCTCCTGTATTGGCAATTACAAATCATTGTTAATATTAATGTCATTTGTACTTTCTTCAAGAAAGGTTGTAAGGGTTGGAAACATATTTTTTTTTATATCAATTTTTTAAATCCATAATTGGAGTTTCATTCTGAAGGATTTTATTTTCTCCGATAATCTGATAATTATAGAATTTGGTCCTTGAAGTGACACATTTAAATCATGTAGTAGGCCAATAATGTCTGCTAGGTATGCTATTTTATATAAACTCTTGTTTTCTGTAAACAAATATTCAAACTCAGTTTTGTTCTGTGACATACGAAATTAACTTAAAACATTTTTTAACTCAAACACCCGATTTAGAACTTCGTCTTTCAACAGCCACCTTACTTCAGTGTGAAACAATAATACTTCATGCAAAGAACCTAGTCTGAACAAAGGTTTTTAAATATGCGAGTTCTGAGTGCGCTGGACTTAATAAAATTTACAGCTTTAATAGCGTCATTAAGTACCTGGTTCAAATAAATAGGTAAAGTTTTAGTTGCTAGTATTTGCCGATGTATGAAACAGTGAGTTCCAATTACTTTTGGAGAAATGTTTTTAATCAGGGTTTGGAATCCAGACTTGCAACCAAGCATAGCAGGAGCCCCATCTGTGCAAATGTCTCACAAGTTTTTCCATTCTATGGAATGTTCTTCAAAGAAAATATTCAAGATATTGAACACATCTTGTGCAGTGGTCATAGTTTCCAACAGTTTGCAGAACAAAAATTCTTCTTTCACATATTAATTTTTAATATACCAAACATACACCATAAATTGTGCAAGATTACACACATCAGTTGTCTCATCGAGCTGCATACTGAATAATCCTCCAGGAGAATTTTTAATGTCTTCAATGACTTGAGATTTCATGTCTTTACATGTCGGTAATTCTATACTTAATTGTATTATTGGACATGGACAAAAGTTGCAGCTTTTTCAAAGCATCTGCACCTACCAAAAGGCAGACAATCTCTTTGGTACAGGGAACTATTAGATCCTCGGCTATGGTATGTGCTTTCTTAGTTTTCGCAATTTTCAATGCTACAACGTATGAGGCTTCTATGGCAGCTAACTTTTGTTGCTGATAATACCCACCAACATCTAGTCGGCATTTCTTGACATCTTCTGCTTTTTGTTTAAAAAAATCTACATCTCTGCTCTTAAATTGAGGGTGTTTAGTATTTAAATGACGATGCAATTTATTTGGCTTCAGTGATTCACTGGAAAGGACTTCCATGCCTATGATGCATTGCGGCCTTTCCATTCCTGCTGTAATTATCAAAGTAAATCCATACTTGATGTATTCTTCAACATATTTTCTTTTCGCTGAAGTCATTTTTTCAAATAAAGGGCAAAATGAAATTTACAATTCCCTGCTGTATTAATAACAAAAACACATGCACACAGTAAGGTTGCACCAAGCAAACACCAGATAGTTGCTTTACTAACAAAAGCACTTGCACACATTATAATTGTGTGATGCGATAAGTCTGAGACGGCGTATATTACTGGCTGTTATTTACACCAGGGCTACTCAACTTTGGGAGCCCCGGGGGCCACAATGATACCCACAGCACATGCTGAGGGCTGCAACTTAGTGTGGCTGCATATATGCAGATCACAAAATGTACTAAAATAGCCCCTCTCCTACCCCAGAGCCAGGCACCCTCCAGCTCCCCTGCTCCAACCCAATCCCCTTCCCCTCCACTAGAACCAGGTACTCCCCAGTCCCCTGCTCTAACCCAGTGCACCCACCCCTTCCCAGAACCAGGCATCCTCCAGCCCTCCCGATGTAACCCAATTTCTCCCCCCCCCGCCAACATAGTCCCAACCTCTACCCTGGGCCCACTGCACCCCACCCAGCACAGTCCCAGCCTCTCCCCCCTCCAGGCTCCCGAACACAGTCCCAGCCCCTACCTCGGCCCTCCATGGCTGCAAGGTGGCCAGGACTCTGCCCTGGCCGGCCAACACTAGCCGTGGGAACCCCGGCCGGGGCGGTGTGTGACCCCGCGCCCTCCCCCGCAGCTGCAAACCGGCCTGGACTCTGCCCTGGCCAGCCAACGCCATCCACAGGAACCCCGGCTGGGGCGGCTGGAAACCTCTCAACCAGACGCCCAGACACCTGGCCCCCCACCTACCTGAGCTGGGTGCTGCTTCTTCTCTGTATTCCCTAGCGTTCTAACTTATTTCCCCCCATGTCCAGGGATAGTTCCTTACTCCAGTGGTCACCAACCAGTACATCGAGATCTACTGGTAGATCTTGGAGCCTCTGACAGGTGATCCTGACTGCTTTGGCCAAGAGGCTATCAAGTGCCCGTACTTCAGCTGCCCCTCCCCCAACTGCTGCACACCTCCTGCCCTTTGCCTGGGAGCTTCCCCCCACGAGCCTCCTATTTGTGGTACAGAGCAGGGAAGGGAGAGAAGGGGTGCTGACGTCAGGGTTCCCCTTCTTCCACCCTGTATTACAGCGGTGACCAACCCGTGGCTCACGAGCTGCATGCAGCTCTTTGATGAAAAAATTGCAGCTCGCGATTCAATTTTTTTTATTAAAAAATTATCATCAGGCTGGCCGCTCCACACAAGGTTGCTCACGGCCAGACCACTCTGAGCCTCATTCCAGTGCGTGCTCGTGGCCACCGCTCTCTCATGCTCATGCTCATGCTCACGTCCCCCCTCCCCCCGCCCCTCACTCTTGGCTTCCCAGCCAGAGTGCGCTCATGGTTGGCTCTTTGCACTTGGTGTCCCATCCAGCGTGTGCTAAAGGCTGGCCACTCAGCGCGTGCTAAAGGCTGGCCACTCAGGGAGAGTGTCAGCCGGTGGTCAGGGCAGTGCGTGGTGTGTGTGTGTTATACACCCGAGTCTTCAACTGCTAGGACTGGGGTCCCTTTGCAGCGGGCAGCCAAAAGGCTGACGGGCACCCCAAAGTTTTACACCCGAGTCTTTAGCTGCTAGGACCGGGGTCCCTTCGCAGCAGGCAGCCTGGGGAAGACTGACGGGTGCCCCAAAGGTTTGTCCCGTGGAGGCAGCACAACCCAACACTCAGCTCTTACTGCGTTTACCCCTGACCGGCTGTGATCCTTTTAATTGTGTCTGGTTCTGTTACAGCAACAGGAGGAGTCAGGTTAAAGCTTAAACAGTTACTATTTTATTGTTACAAGGCAAACTTAGCTGTTAAATGCTACTGCTGTGTTACAGATAACACAGCCACTACAAAAGGACAAGACAAAAATTACACTAAAAGTCACTTACAGGTACCGTGAAACCCTTTTGGTTCTCTGAGCTATTATTAAATGCATGCAAAATAGACACCTAGCAGGTATATTCTCACCCCTGTGATCCTTACTCCAGCAAAGCCAGGTTCCTCTCAATCCCAATGGGAAGCAGTCAGTACGAGACTAAGGCGTCCCTAAAGTCTCGGGGGGTCCAAGACCGCCTGACCAGCAGGTATGTGGGTGGATCTCCAATTAGAGTGGGGCACAGGGCTTTACTTTATACCCCTGTGGTCACGTTGTTACCCGGAGAGCTGAGGTAAACAATTGCTGTGCTGTGGGCTATGCAATTTAATTTAAGCCTAAGGTGCCCTCCCACAGAAGCCAGATTCGGCCTGGTATCCTGTATCTAATCACCAGGGAAACAACTTAGAAATCACCAATCAACAAAGATTTAGGGCCAAACCATATATTTGAAGGTAAAGATCAAACATCAGCAACAACATGCAATTTAGCAATAGTCCCACCCTAACCTAGAAGAAAGAAGATAGGATAGTCACACACATAAGGTCATACATTACATTCACAATCGGCGATTGATGTTAGATGTCCGTGACCTACAACCTTGCAGCTAATGTAAAGCTTTAAGGGAGGACAAACGGAGCGATCCCTCGATGGATGTTTCTCGCCTCCTGCGAGCTGACGCTTGATGGGGTACCGGATCCTGTCCAAGTATTCCGTAAGCGAGACGGTATTATAAGTCCCAAAGTCTTAGTGATAGTGGAAAAGGCTTCCCTTATCCCAAGGAATGCCACTAGAAATGGGTGGTCTTGTCAGACTGCAGGCCGGAACTTTGGTCTCCTCAAGGTAGACGACAACGTACAGGATGACGAACCACAGACGCACATGTAGGACACGAGGAGAGTCAAAGAACACGAGTGTTCCTTAACAAGGGCTTATAAACACTTCAAGGCGAGAAAACCCTGAAGAGGAAGGGGTGCAAAAACTTAGAGCCGGGTGCATAAGAAGTTGAGTGCCCTGTGCACAAGATGGATGCGCACGCAGGCAAAATGGGGCTGTGTGCACAGTCTTGGTGCTGAGTGCACCGGTTTAGTGCTGGGTGCACAGGTGTAGTGCTGAGTGCACAACCTTTCTCTACCCGATTTTGGCGGGAAAGTTGTTCTGAGGAAAAGAGAACCCCTCACACTCCATTTTATATATATTATGCCCAGGCAACAGCGTAGACGCTTCTCTTGTCATTAAAATGCCAATTAAGTTGGAACGTCTTTGTGACGCCCATTCCCACAGGGGGTCCGAAGCTTAATTTGCACCTGTGAGGTGGAGGTAACTAAATCATTAGGGCCAGACATTCTTTTCTGATGGGGCAGCAGATTCCTCTTCTGCGACGGTGTGTAGGCGTATCAATTACTGGTACCAGCCAAGGGCAGCCCGAGGCCCCGATCGTCTGCTGGCCCAATTGCTGTTGTTATCTGGTTTCTGTCTAGCATCCAGGGCCATAGTTATTCCAGCACCTCTGGAGGTCCTGGAGCCTTTGAAGACAGAGTTTCGCTCTCAAGGAGTCTCTCTCCCAAGGATGTCATAGGAGGCGGGGGGGGTTCTGTCTGGCTACAGAGAGGAGCATGATGGTAGTGGTGGCAGCAGCAGCAGCGGCTCCAGCTCCAGCTCCGGGACCCGGGTTAGAGCAGTGGGTGCCTGGCTCGGGGTGGGAGGGGGATTGGGTTGGAAAGGGGTGCACATGGCGTCCCACCCAGTGCGTGCTAAAGGCCGACCACTCAGCGCACATACCTCGTGCCTAAAGGGAGAGGTGCGTGGTCGTAGTGGCAGCAGCAGCAGTGGCAGCACCGGGACCCAGGTTAGAGTGGGGGAGTGCCTGGCTCTGGGGAAGGAGAGGGCGGGGGATTGGGTTCAAGCAGTGTGGGGATGGCTCTAGGAGAGGTGAGGGGATTGGCTTAGAGTGGGGAGGCTGGCTCTGGGGAGGGGGATTGGGTTGGGGGTGCCTGGCTCTGGGGAAGGGGGCGAGGGATTGGGTTAGAGCAGGAGGGCTGGCTCTGAGGAAGGGGAGGGGGATTGGGTTAGAGCAGGGGAGCTGGCTCTGGGGGAGGGGAGGAGATGAGGATTGGGTTGGGGGGGAAGAGTAGGAATCTTGGTACTGCATGCCAGCTCCAACTTCTCAGGAAGCACGCTGCTGTCATGGGGAGCAGAGGAAGAGCACACAATTCCTGAGAAGTTGGAGCTGGCATGCAGTCCCGGGACTCCTACACACACACACACCCCCTGCACAGGCAGGCAGCAGGGGGGAGAAAGTCTCCGGCTCAGTGACAGACCCAGTGTTTCAGGAAGCGCGCCAGCTGTTTATTGGAGGGGAAGGAAGGAGAGGGGAGGGGAAGAGCAGCCCGCACACTTCCTTAGACCCAGGATCTCCAGGTCCCCTTCCCCTGGCCAACCTTCCTGTCCCTTGCCACCAGCCCCAGCACCCTGCCACCTGCCCCAGCCCCAGCCCCCATCAGCACCTTGCCCCAGCACTCTGTCCCCTGCCCCAGGCACAATTGGGGCCACATTAGTGAGGCTTGGGATGTTTTTTTGCATCTCACTCATGTGGCCCCGACTACTTTTCTGTGGGTCAGTGACCCCTGACTCAAAACAGGTTCCCTGCCCCTCTCATAAATAAAGACAATGCTGAAACATGTTGTGTTTGACATAATATTTTATTTGAAAATGAAGCCTGGCCAACAAGTCCCCAGTTGGGGCCAAGCCCCCATCTGGCTGCAGCATCATAACACTCCTGCACCCCCCCAGACCTGAAACCTGAGCCTATCATACACTGGAACCCCCTGTCCTGAGCCTCTCACATCTCCAAACTCCTGAACCCCCACATCCCCAGTCTTCTGCCACGACACTCCTGCACCATCCACACACTGCAAATCTGTGTCCTGAGCCCATCATACTCCCAGCCTACCTGCCCTGAGCCCCTCATGCACTCCAGGCCAAACTCCTGCACCCTCCCAGCCACAAGCCTGTGGCTTGCTCAGCACCCCAACCCTCCACCTGACCCCAACCTTCTCCAGCCTGGAGCCCCCTCTTTGAGCCAGCATCCTCTTCTCTACTTCCTCCTGCACCCACATTCCCTCCCAGAGCTTGCCTCTCTCACCCCTTCCCAGTGCTTTTTTTGTGATGGTATGCCCTGGGATGGCGTACCAGCACTTGTTTCCCCCCGGCGTGGCTTTTTTTTCTCAACAACTCCCCCCCGGTACGTGGCTCTTCGCACTCTATCCACTGCTATTTTGGCTCTTCGTCTCCAATGGGTTGGCCACCCCTGCTGTATTCTATCTCCACAGAACGGGCAGAGGGGGACAACAGGGCCTAGAACGGAAGGAGTTTGCTGGCTGCTTTTGAGAGTGGTGCAGGGCCAGGGAAGGGGTGAGCCTGCCTTAGCCCTATTGCACCACCACCCAGGAGCCACCTGTGGTAAACAATGTCCAGCTGGAGCCAGCTCCGAACCCCTGCCCCAGTCATGTACCCCCCTCTACACTGCAAGCCCTTGCCCTAGCCCCCCCAGACCCAAACTCCTTTACAGAGCCTGTGCCCTGAACCCCCTCCTGCAGCCCAATTCCCTAACCCAGGCTCAGCTCAGAGCCCCCTCACACTCCAAACCCCTTAGCCCAAGACCAAAGCCTGTGCCCCAACCCTCTGCTCCTGTCTGGTGAAAGGGAGGGAGAATGGGAGGACGGAGTGAGCAGGGGCAGGGCCTCGGAGAAGGGGCACAAAGGAGGCCGGACAGGGGTATTTGGGTTTGAGGTAGATCCTGGATTGCACTTAAATTCAAAAAGTGATCTTGTGTTTAAAAAGGTTGGAGACCCCGCCTTACTCTGCTCTGAGTCACTGAAATGGTGTTCAATGCAATTGATTGGTTTAACTGCCTGAAGGTTGTTAAACTAATTAAGTTGAGTACCACTTCAGGTGAATGGCTCCTTAAAACTAAGCCAGCTATGGAGCTGACCAGCCCGGGACCTTTTCAAATGTGTGAATGGCTCCTTAAGAGCACCACCTGGGGAGACACTTGGCAACCCTTTTGAAATGTAATGGCAACCCATATTTGGGTTATGATGCATAGGTTGGGAAACCATGCTGTAGGGGTAAAACAAAAGACAGAACTATGTAGCACTTTAAAGACTGTAGGGGAACATTTTAACCTGCCTGGGAACTCATTAATGGATTTAAAAGAAGCCATTCCTCTACAAAGAAATTTCAATAACCAACTACAAAGAAAGACTGCGGAACTTGCCTTCATATGCAAATTTGACACTATCAGGGACTGAGCAAAGACATGAACTGGATGGGCCATTATATTCAATCCCCAAATTACATCAAAAGCTAAGTAAGGGACACTTACAGCCAGTCAATTGGCCTCATTTAGCATGGGCACTATAATTGACAGGGTCTTTTTTCTCCCACTCTCTTCTTTTTCTGCTTTAAATTGGGGGTTTCCTCCTTTTTGCACCACACATCTGAAGTGAGTTGTGCACAGGAAAGCTCTTGATAATATATATTTATATTTGTTAGTGTGTAAAGTGCTACAGGATTACTTGTTGTTTTCTTCTGATTAGCATGAAAACAATTTTTTTAATTAGTCCCTCACTACATAAAAGCAGAGATCTTCAGATTTAGTCTATTATCTACAATTTTTCTTTTATTTCTGTAATGCAGTGGCAGATCCAGCCATCCAAGAGATTCTTCAATATAAGGCTATTTACACATAATAATCAGTAATTTTAGGCGGGGTAGTCTTGCTTTATTCAGCTCTGATAGCATCCTAAAGATAAATGTAATAGTTCTAACAGTTTTTAAACTAGCATTGTTTGTAAAAAAGCAATAAATTTAATTATAGTACAGATTTTTTTGATATCAGCACAATACCAAATCTTGCACTCTGCAAGGATATTTCTGTTCAGTCACCTCCATTCTAGAAAATGAGGAAGACTCAGACTTATTGCCCATGTTAGCTATTCTGTCAAAATTAGTAATTTCTGAGTTAAAGTATGAAACATTGCTAAAATGTAATATGAATCAAAAAATCTAAAACTATGTCCACACTATGTTCTCCCACCAACAGTTACTACTGCTTGATAGAGATGGATTAATTATTTTGATGTGAGGACTCTCTTCTGTTGGCAAAGAGCAGCTACGTGAGCAATCATACTGTGGCAAAACAGAGTCGGTACAGCTGTGCTGCTGTCAGCTTGCCAGTATAGACATGGCATGGCCTACGTCACTAGAATTCCATAAGGTGCTTCAGTTCCCTTTAAGTGTGAAATATATGTAATTGAATGAGATTGCAAAGAAAACATTGGCAAAGCAACACTGCCAGAAGACATTATTTCAAGAGTAAGAAAGTACATAGAGCAATATTGCTCAACTTATAATTCAAAGACAAATGGACATTCTTCTGCAACCAGATTCAAAAGATGCTGTGAAGGTGGTACTAAAGACTGCCATTTTTTTCCTCTTTTTCCATTGACAATTCCTGTCTATAAAAAGAAATCTGAGTCAGTCTGTATCACGTTATTGGATTTTAAAGTGAGCAGACAGATCACTGGTACACCCACGGGGGGCTGTTTGCCACAAATTCTGTACAAAGTGGACCATGTGAGGTGTCAAACAAAAGCTTATGCTCTGCTATGTATGATACTCATGTACTTGTATGTGTTTGTATGTGAAGTTATGAATATGGGTTCCGTTCTTGTATTGTAAATGTTCTCTGTCTGGAAGGGAGCAATAGGCTTGGACTATTATCTGCTTAAATGAAGCACACGAGATCTTTTATAGGGGAAAAGGCAGTATGCCGCATTTATTGAGAATACAACAGTTGCATATGCTTTTCAACCACTCTCACACAAACACCATACACACACACAGTCCCGCCAGATGATGTTATAGTTACCAGTCCAGATTCTGTATCAGTCTAGTGGTCAGCTAGATTGAACACAGAGGGAAAGCAGGGCCTTTGTCGGTCGATCGATCCGATTCTCTTCTGGAGTTGGTGGCAAGACAAACCCAAAGTTCCATAGCAAAGCACCCTGCTTTTATAATCCTTTTCTCTGTTGAAATCAATGGATTCCGCTCTGTCAGCTTGTAACTAGAATGTTATCTTGTTGATGTCAATCATTCCCAAACATCTCCAAAGCTCATCCTGTAATCAATCGTCTTTCAAGGGTGCTAGCTTCGCTTTAAGGTTGTCAATCTGCCAACATCCGATTGTCTTGTGAGTAGGGGTACGCATCGATGGTTATAGATGGTTTTTCTTTGACGCCAGGCCATCTCACGCTCACGCCACCCCGCCTTCTTTGGCCATCTGGTTCTGAGCAATAACTTTTGCGCCTGTATCTTGACACATACATGCCTCTTTCACACATAAACAAACTTTTACAAGGACTTCTCAAGGGAGGGCATAGTATCAATATCTACATTGGGCAAAGCAAAGAGGCGTTGTAAATCAAACAATTAAGGCCTTAGGCGTCAACATTCTTCTAGTCTCATTAACACAGACACAATATCAAAAACTATCTTTTTACTTAGGCCCATTTACTAAACTCACTAAACTTTAGGACAAAGCAATAGACATTTAACTAAAAGGACTTAATTTAATGAAATATTAAATGTGTATTAACATACACCTTATATTGCTATATTATTGCTACATCATTAAACTATATTACTATATTACTACACCTAAAATACAAATATAAAAAGAATAAAACTTTCAGTTCCAACAGGACTACCTATTGTGAGGAAGGAAAGTTCAGAGAATGGCTATGCTAACTAGCACTGCTGCATGGACAATGACTCTCAGGGTGTGTCTAGACTACAGGGTTTTGTTGACAAAACTATACCTGCATCTACACTACTGCCGAGTTCTGTCGACAGTAAGTCGAGAGAACGCGGCAGTTTTGTTGACGGCGGTAAACCTCATTCTACGAGGAAAAATGCCTTTTTTTGACAGAGTTATGTTGAAAAAAGGTGCTATTGCATCCACACTGTGCTTTTTCAAAAGAGAGCGTCTAGACTCTGTTGAAAAAGCAGCTTGCTTTGTCGACAGAACTGGCTCTAGTCTAGACAGTTTTTTTCGATAGAGGCTTTGTCGACAGTATCTGTTGACAAAGCCTCTGTCGAAAAAAGCCTGTAGTCTAGACGTACTCTCAGAGTGGCCAATACTCACCTGAGGAGGAATACATCTGGAAACCTGCAGACTAACCAATGTGTAATGGCTACTTGCATGTGAAACCGAGACAGATCACTTGATCATGTGACCCTCTCCAGTTTGGGAGACACCAGAGGTATATAAGTGCCATGAGGCTGTCTCCATTTTGTCTTCAATCTTGCTACTGATCCCAGATGCATCCTTACTAGAGACAGAGAGCCAAGAAGGATTGCTGACCCATCCTGACATAGGATGTACACCAGAGACTTTTAAGCTACCAGTTTGTAACATCTCTGCTAAAAGTCTGCATCAAGAACTTGGTAATTGATGTATGTAACGTATTCTCCTTAACAATCTTACTCTCAACCTTTTCTTTCTATTGTTAATAAACCTTTAGATTTTAGATTCTAAGGAATGGCTCAGTGTGCTCTTGTGGGTAAGATTTAAAGTATAAATTGACCAGGGACTGTGGCTGGTTCTTTGGGACTGTGAGGATCTATTCGGAGTTGGTGAGATCGGGTTCTATTATCTCTCACCTGTGTGTAGGCCTAGGGCTGATTGTGGCACAGGGATAGCTGGGTTGTCAAAGGGGTTTTGCTCGTGAGGCTTCCTGCTGGCAGATTGGCAGATGAAGCGCTCTGTATGACTGGTTTGTGGCCTGTTTGGGAAAGGTCTCCAGTCGAGGGCTGTAAGTAGCCCTGGTTTTGAGCAATTCGCCCTGAGCTGATGCCCTCAGCAGTGCCCAGACCCAACCCGGTCCATCACAGTCTGTATTATTAGGTAATGAGGCTTGCACTGAACCACAGCAGATTTCTTTTAATGCAGCTCCTCACTCTTTGCAAGTTGAAATCACCTTTGATCCAAATCACCTTTGGATTTGGTAGTCTACACATTAAGATCAGCTGAAATCCCTGAGGGACGAAATCTAATTTTAGACAGAGAAATGTATAGCTTGCAGTTGCATCAAAGGCCTTAGAATCACCATCAAGGAGGGCCTTTGTGGAAGCCAAGGAGATGTCACCCTACACAAAGGGGGAACTTCATGAAGATATTAAGAAATCTTGATAAGGACAGACAAATGCATGAGTAAATTACGTAGAGAACAGAAAATAAAGTAAGGGAAAAGAATGATTGTGAATGAAACAGAAAGAAGAGGGAAGAAATAGCACTCGAGCTATCTTTGATAGGGTAACAATCTTTGTGGATAGGGGAGAACTTATAGATAGAGCATATCTTGACTTATTAAGGCTTTTGATACTGTCTTGCATAACTTTCTCACAAACAAAATAGGGAAATACAACCTAGAAGGAGCTTACTATAGGGTGGGTGCACAATTGACTGGAAAACCATTCCTAGAGAGTAATTATCAGTAGTTCACAGTGAAGCTGGAAGGGTATATTAAGTGGGATCCCACAGGAATCAGTTCTGGATCCATTCTGTTCAATATCTATATCAGGGGTCTCAAACTCACAGCCTTTCTGTGGGCCAGAGCATATTTGCAATTGGGCCGGGGATACCAGGAGGCCTGGAGGAAGCATGCCCATCCCCCAAACACTGCCTTCATGCCACTGCCCCAGCCTCTCCCACCCACATTGCACCCTTTCCCCCAAGTGATATGGTCTCAGGTATTAGTGTGGGAGTCTGGTGCGGGGCGACAGCAGCTGTCTGGCAACCTGCACATCCCACAGAAGTGGGGGCCATGCACTTATCTTCCCCATGGGGCACGGTGCTGCAGGGTGTGTAGGGAGCCCAACCACTGCTGACACCCCACACCCACGCCCAGTAATCCCCAAGGCCAGATCCCTCAGGGGATGGGTTGCAATGGCGGGGAAGTATGGGATGGAGGCAGGAAGGGGCAGAGCTTGGAGGACAGGCACACCTTCCTCAGATCACCAGTTCTCCCAGGCCAGACTGTGAATATGCTCCAACTCATAGATGGTAGGGATGTAAGCGACTAATCGATTAGTCACTTCCCCCCCTTGCTGCCTCTATCAGAAAGAGGAGAGGGAGCTGGTTCCCCCCACCCGTGGGACAGGGCAGGGACACAGCAACGGTGTTCCACCTTTGAAATGTACAAGAGTCCCCATTGGGGCTCTTGTACATTTCAAAGCAGAAGCACTACATGGAGCCTGGGGCCAGTGGGGGACTCAGAGTCCCCCACTGGCCCCAGGCTCCACACAGCATTTCAAAGAGGAATCACATGGAGCTCAGGGCCAGTGGGGCACTCTACATCCCCCGCTACACCCAGGCTCCATGCGGTGCTTCAATTTTTTTTTTTTTTTTTAAAATGCACAAGAGCTACTTGGACTCTTGTACATTTCAAAGGCAGAATGCCGCACAGCATTTCCGCCTTTGAAATGTAGCAACAGCTGGGCGGGCTCTTGCTACATTTCAAAGCAGAAGCGCCCTTATCGACTAATCGAATAGTCGATGGAAATTCCATCGACTATTCGATTGGGTGATTCATCTAATTTTAACATTCCTAATAGATGGCCCATGGGCCGTGAGTTTGAGACTCCTGATCTACATCAATGGTTTAGATAATGGCATCTAGAGTCCATTTATAAAGTTTGTAGAGGATACCAAGCTGGGAAGGGTTGCAAGTGCTTTGGAGGATAGGATTAAAATTAAAAATGTGTGAGAGATGGTCTAGATAATACTGCCTTTAGTGCAAGAGACTGAAGTAGACCTTTCAAGGTCCCTTCCAATCTTACATTTATAGAATTCTTTCCTTTTCTCAAGTATAGTAATAGAAACTTTTTCTGGAGGAAAAGTATTTCTACTTGTTTTTAAATTTAGCAGCATGACATAGTTCTAGTTATCCTATTAATATCATTTGTCACAACACACTAATGATTTGGCTACAAGCAGCAATATGTGACAATTGTCAGGCTAAGGATAGAGAGATTTTAGCATAGTTACTCTAGTCTAACCTAATCCTACAGTCATCAGCACATGTTGCTCTTTTTTAAAATGATGAGCTATCTGCATGAAATAGAAGAGCAGAATAAGATCCCAGTGAGCTCATTCAATAAGCACCATGCACAGATGTGAGAACTAAGAGTGCTGGAGGAGTGGCAGCACTCCCTGGTGTGCATCAAATAGGGTTTACAGTTGTGTTCAAAGACTGAGCACTCCTATTATAAATTGTTCTAGCAGCCACGGCATCAGGTTTTATAGGTTCTCATTTCACCAGCTTCTTGTTATTTTCCATTTCCATGGCTACTAGGTACCTGAAGCTGGTAATTTCCAAATGTGCTATGCTATTCCAATTTGCAGACCTACTGTATTAGAGGTGGCTGTTTTAACAGACAGCCTTTAGCTGAAAGGCTTTTGGTTAGCAGCAGGTCTTTATATGTGGAATTATGTCCTAACCCCCCCATCCCCAAGATGGAACTTAGTCCCCATTTTTGGAGCCCTGCACTTCAGTATATGCTCTCCGCGGGGTGCTAGAACCGGTGGCTCCAAGCGCTTCAGCCAGTGTGGTCTTAGAACAGCCCCCATCAGCCGCTGCACGAGGCACCTCCTAGGCCAGATAAAACCGTTTCCTGCCAAGCGGGCTTCAGGCAAACGACATCACTGACCGCCCCGAAGAAAGCGGTGGCTCGGGAGGCGCGGCCGCGAGGGCCCTCTGGCCGCTGCTGATGGGGGCCCCGGGCGTCACTCAGCTCCCTGCGCAGAAGGGCCCGATTCCCAGCCCAGGCTGGCGGCGCCATCGGCGCGCTCGGAACCGGGCGGTTCAGGGGACACCGCGAACCCGGTGCGATTGGCTGGCGCGGTCGGTCCCGGAAGACGATTCCGTCACTTCCGCAGGGCCCGCCATCTTGTTGGCAGTTAGCGGACTAAGCGGAGACAGCGCCCGGCTCGGCCGCCCGCGTTTCGGTGCAACGAGTCCCCAGCCCGGGCCGGAGCCCTGAGCCGCCATGGCCAACAACAGCCCCGCGGTAGGCGCCGGCAACTGCCAGCAGCAGCAGGCGGCCCAGCACCAGGGCGGAGCCCTCCCGCCGGCCCAGCCCCCGCTGCAGAGCGGGGCCCCCAAGCCGGCGGCCTCGGGCAAGCAGGGCAACGTGCTGCCGCTGTGGGGGAACGAGAAGACCATGAACCTGAATCCCATGATCCTCACCAACATCCTCTCCTCGCCCTACTTCAAGGTGCAGCTCTACGAGCTAAAGACCTACCACGAGGTGGTAGACGAGATCTACTTCAAGGTGAGGCCCGCGGGTGGGGAGGGCCTCTCAGGGGAGCGGCTCGGGGCCTAGGCCGGCTGGCTCCCCCCGAAGCCTTCGCGCTCGTCTACGTGCGGCCCGTTTCCTTCGGGCCTGGGAGCGCTTCCGGCCTGCGGGTTCTTCCCGGCTCGTTCTGGTGGTGGGGGCCGCTAGTCCTTTCTCTCGGCCCAGGCGTGAGAGCCCCGGACCGGAGCTGCCTCTTGCGCTGGGCCGGGCTAAGGGGAGAGCGAGTAGGGCGATCTGTCGCCGAGCGGAACTGAGGCGCGGGGGCAGTGTCAGCGCATGGGGAGGAAATGGCCGCTCGCAGCCTCTCCTCAGGCCCCCGGGTTTGGGGAGCGGGGCTCTGCGGCCTTCCCAGGGCGCGTGAAGCCGAGTCCGCGAACACGGTGAGTTGAAAGCTGTAAAACCCACGTGCAGCAGTTGAAGCACGAGCGTATGTCTCTGAAACATCGGAATCTCCTCAGCCTGTGCCTCTTTCCCAGGGGGCCCGGTCAACCTCCAGCTCCTAGCGATTGCTAGTAGGCCGTACTGCTGGGGTGTGAAAGGGATGGCAGTGCCAGTCAGCGGTCCCAGTAGGAGCTTGCATGTGGCCTTCCTCTCTCCTTATAGACTGGGGCATCCAGGTATTGAAACAAGATCAAATGATAGTGCTGCTGTTGGCATAAATTGGTTGTGTTGGGGAGATAGTTGAACTTCTCAGTGATTCCTTGTTTCAGTTCTTGTTTCATTTGCAGAACTGAATCAGTCTTGCAGTGAGGCTTCCTTCAAGCCAGGGACACAGGTAGAGATATGTAAAATAATGCTCATCAACACGTTTATATGCATTGTCCTGGTTAATGTGTACAAGATTAGGTTCAGGGGAGTAGCGGAGTTAGTCTGTAACTAGAAAAACTTAAACAACAAATAGTCGAGTAGCACCTTAAAAGACTAACAAATCATGTAGATGGTATCATGAGCTTTGTGAGCATAAACCACTTCTTCAGATGTGTCATGAGGGGCAGCACATAGCCCCAAGGAGCCATTGCTGTACATGTTAGCTACTTTCAGGAGTGATGCAGGATCAGGGCAGGAGTAAGCCTGCCTTAACTCCACTGCTTCACCACCTGGAAACGGTTTCAGTTCAATGGTGCCCAGACAGAGCCTGCATCCTGAACCCCTGTCCCAGCCCTGAGCCGCCTCCTACACCCAACCTCCTGCCCCAGACATGAGTCCCCCTGCACCCAAACTCCTTCCCAGAGCTTGCGCACTGAAACCCCTCTTGGACCCCAATCCCCCAAGGAAAGAAGGGGGATGGAGTGAGCAGGGTGAGGTCTAGGACAAGGAGTGGGGCAGGGCCTCAAAGAAGGGGTGGGAAGGAAGTGGAGCAAGGATATTTGGGTATGAGGTAGATCTTACCTTGCACTTAAATTGAAAAAGTGATCTTGTGGTTAAAAAGATTGGAGACAACTGTTTTAAGCTTTTCAGGGAGGGGACTGCCTCCTACTGCAATCTAGTACATTGCTTAGCACGACAGGGCCCTAGTTTTGGTTGAGTCCCTTAGTTAGGCACTACTGTAATAAAGATAATCAAATTCGAAGAACATCTTTTAGTGCTCAGTATCTATTTGGTTTTGGTTTTTGACTGAAAATAAAACCACTTTGTTCAGGTTTCACGGGGGTAGCCGTGGTTGTTTCAGCAAAAACGAGTACGGTGGTACTTGAAAGATTAACACATTTATTAGAGTGTTGGGGCATAAGCTTTTGTGAGCTACAACTTACTACCTCAGACGTTGAAGAGAAAAAAAGCTCTCTAAAGCCATACTGTGAAATAAAAGGTACAATTCAGAATGAATAATTTGAAATGTTTCTGTATAACATATATAGTACTTGGTTTTTCTGAGTTCTTCATATGTGCTGCTGGTAATATGTAGGATGTATGTAATAAAGCGGGTTGAGCAAGTTTCCATGTTACTGGTATATGAGAAGTTCACATTTTTAACAAGATGATTACTGTCAACAGTAAAAATAAAACTTGGACCACTCCATTGGATTTCAGTATGCTTTATACATTTATTCCAAATTTTATTTCTAAATAATTCCAAAGTATAAAGTGAAGTAAAATGTTACCATTTAATACTTGGGTTTAAGCAGTAGACAGCATCAGTATAAGACCAATGGTTTTTTTTGTCTTCCAGTTTCTGAACCAGATAGTGAAACTGACTTAATATTTTTAAATTGATAAAATTCATATACGTGTGTAACCAAGTGATTGCTCCCTCTCTGTACTACTTAATTTCTAATGTAACTGGAGCAGATCTTTGTGTTTGACTCATTATTACAGTCCAAGACTGGTGTTTTGTCTACTTTGTTCTAGCACTGATCATCAAGTACATCTTAAAACAAGATTTGAACTACGCTAAAACCTTTCATAAAACTCAATCTGCCATTATTGCTTAGAATGCAGAACAGGCTATTATCTCAGGGTATCATCACAATCTACAAAAAAAGGCATTACATTTTTAGATTAAAATATTACAGTTCATAGTTTTCTCTTTGTCTTGGATAATAATGAGGGGAAAATAAGAAAATATTAAACTGACATAAGTAGAGGAGTATGTACCCTTTAGTCATGTGCCCACAGACTAAAATGCTCTAGTAAGAAGCATAATGCTATTGGTATGTTTGAATGGGATTATTCACAATTGACCATAGTATTGATTGTTTTTTATCCCCAGATTAAATTTTAACTAAAGATTATTAAAAATCTTTGATAACGAAGGCCAGATATTTTGTTCGTTCCTGAAGTGTTCAGCTTGTCTTCAATTAGATATGAGTTGATGAGCACTGCTGAAAATTGGTTTGGAGAATCTTGTTATGAACGTCATTGAATTTATCTGGGCATATGATGATTGTTTTATGTACTTTGGGGTCATTTATGAAGCTAAATGTGATAATAATCTTTTCCACACTTTCAGGTTACACATGTTGAACCATGGGAGAAAGGAAGCAGAAAAACAGCAGGCCAGACAGGGATGTGCGGAGGGGTAAGTAGAAGTACGTGCCTTCTTAAATACTTTTGTGCAATAAATAATCACCTGTGAAATATCCCAGTCTTGCCTTCACATGAGACTTGAGTATTGGATCAGAATGTAGATGGCAAATCTACAAATTACAGAAGGCAGAGATATTCTCTTTGACTTTGAAGGATGTGAGTTTGGGGAGGCAAATACTATTACTCTTTTCTCAAATGGAACAGCTTCATTCTTTTTAGGTTTTTATACTTCTGCTACTGAAAATCTGGAGTAATGTTTTAGCAATTGCCTGCGTTAAATGATCTGGTATATCATTTTTCTGTTACTACAGGTGCGAGGTGTTGGAACTGGAGGAATTGTTTCTACAGCTTTTTGCCTGCTCTACAAATTATTTACTTTGAAACTCACTCGTAAGCAAGTGATGGGCCTCATAACACACACAGATTCTCCATACATTAGAGCTCTTGGATTTATGTATATTCGGTGAGTAGCAATGTATTTAACTATAAACTAGTTTAATTTGCAAAAACTGTATTAAATTTACACATTCTCTTTGGTACTTCAAGGTACACACAGCCTCCTACTGATCTATGGGATTGGTTTGAATCATTCCTTGATGACGAAGAGGTATGTCAGCGAGGGTAATAATTTGTTTTCTTTTGTTTCCTTTCATGTTGCTTTTTTAGATTTAAAATGTAGGTACAATTTCCTGTATGAGCGTCTTTCTGTTGTGATTTTCTTTTAATTTAATGACACTAATAGCAAATTAATGGGGTGAGTGGGTCTGGTCTGGAAACTGATAGTTTTGGTTTTTTGTGCTCAAAAGGTTTTGTTGAACTTTCCATTGGCTAAGACTAGTCAACATTTTAAACTTATTTTAGAAACTGATGTGAAATTAATTAAAATCATTGTTTTAAAGTGAGACCTGTAGGCTGCATGGGTTATCTCTAATGGCATTATAGTCTATTCTAAAATAAGGGGGTGAGAAAAGGATATGGTAAACAGATCACGATAAATAAGTCTATGGCCAGGATGTTCAAAAATATGTCTGAAAGATTAGCCTCCTAAATGTATGTATGTATTGAAAAATTTCATAACATACTTCAGATGGAGAGAGGTGTGTGATTGGGATAAAAAATTGTACAGTAAAACTTTCTGCTCAATTCTGTGGCTATTATATCCCATGTCAATGGAAACTAAACTTCACTGACTAGATGTGAGCAACTTAAATTACTGGATAGGATGGTGTTACCTATACTTTCTGAACATTCCTGTTGACCCATAGGGTAACAAAAGGTATTTTAAGTACTAAGTTCTGAACCCCTTCAGTCAAATGGACCACATCATTATGCATAAGGGAGGAAGAATGAGAAAGTAGTGTTATGGGAATTATTGTTGTCCCTAATCACAGATTTTCTGGCTAGAGAAATTGAGTGGGAGCATATGTAACACATTTCTAGGGTTAGAGGATTGAGGTATGCAATTCTCAAATTGCAATATGTAGTACTTATTGAGTTTGACTCTCTAGTTATTTATTAGATTTAAGAATGGGAGATTAAAGAACATATTTTCCTTGACTGGTTTAGACTAACACTATATATTACAAGAAATATCAAACTTCATGTTTTCAGAAAAGCCCTATTTTTAATAAAAATGCAGTGTAATACATATGCATGACTACAACACAGTATATTTATTTTACACAGCTACTTTCATACTAAGCATCAAATACTGTACAAAGGAGACATTTGTTAATCCAGGTAAACCTGTGTTATTGTATATTTGTAATGTGATCAAAATACTGAATTCACATGTCGGGTAATAGTTAATTAATAGTTAGCATTTTTCTCCCAAAGTGGTTGCTACTTTATTTCTTCAATATGAACATTAACTACATTTCTGTAAAGTGCTGCCTTGTAACTTTTTGGGGGAGGCTTCAATTCTAGTGTCCTACACGCTACTTCCTTCATAGGACCAGTTGAATAAGAAAATGACTGGCCTTAGTTGGTGTCTTTACTTTTAATTTATACATATGAAATACTACACCATTTTTGCTCTAATATTTTGAATGTCTGACTACTTTCATGTCTCCTATCTCTCAAAGAGTACATTTGAGGAAGCATTAGAGCCATTCTTTCCCTGGGACTTCATGTAGAAGGAAGTGTTTACAGCTGGTTCATATGTACTTTTTTGCATGAGTTCCACAAACTCATTTAAATGATATGGTAAACATTAATAAAGATAATTTCAACCTCTAAAGTTTTTTTTTCTCTAGCCCATAAATCTAATATGTTGAAGCAGTTCAACATTGTCAGACTTGTTTGTAACACAAGGCCTTTTTCTGTTCAACACAGTTATTTTTCTAAATGCTTCTAATGTTTGTTCTGTTTAACCATGTAGATACTTGCAAAGTGCTACATTTAAGCTAACTCATTGTTTTCTTCTTTAGATCTCTGTGCAACGATTATATTTGGAAATACTGTATATCTGAACACTTAAATGTGTGTGAGTGCAAGCAGTTTTACATTTAGATTTTCTCTTCATGTTTAGATAACAAATCTCACTTTCCTTGTGTGCTTGCACTATAGGTTTGGGACTTGACAATAGCTGACTAACATGTCCTGAGCTGTGAGAGGGCATAGCAAGAAGGCCTTCATGCGGTAATGACCCTTTTCAGAGACAATGGTCATCATGGATTATGCGTTTCCAATTATTTGTTCATTTATTTATTTTTTTACATATTTCTAAATTAGAAACCTCACTGCTTCATGGCAGTTGGTTTGCTATTGCTTCCAATTTTGTTAGGACGCCATTTTATATTACAACTTTCTCTATGATCATTTATAGACAGGAAATAAACTAGTTCTAATGTGGATAGGCCATGGTGTTGGCTGCTATTGTGTACAGCCATGCACCCATAAAATGAGGTATTAAATATAGTCATAAAATAAATTCTTAGTTTTAGAGTATTTAAATAAGATACATGATCATACCATTCAACTAGACAGTGTAAGAGGATAAAACCTAAATCTGTTGATTGAGACAGTCCCTTAAATTACAGATGGCTGCAGGCTTTCTATGGACCTGCATGCATGGCTATTAAGTCCTGCTCCCTATTTAACATTTATTGCCAAATCCAAAGGGTACAAGAATTGGATTTTTTTTCAAGACTTTTATTAAAGTGTGAAACAAGTAAATGTTCATAAGTGTGAGGCTTCAAGATGGCAATAAATATGTCAGCATTTGTTTAAAACAAGCAAAGAACTTATTTGACGGTCAGGATATTTTTTTCTTTGTGTTTTGTAGGACCTGGATGTGAAGGCAGGTGGGGGTTGTGTTATGACCATTGGGGAGATGCTTCGTTCCTTTCTTACTAAGCTCGAATGGTTTTCAACATTGTTTCCGAGAATTCCTGTGCCCGTCCAGAAAAACATTGATCAGCAAATAAAAACCAGACCTAGAAAAATCAAGAAGGAGGCCAAGGAGGGAGTGGAAGAAATAGACCGACATACAGAACGTAGACGTTCAAGGTTATAAGTTATCTTTTCAAAATAATACAGTTGTAAAAGTCAATATCTAGTGCCTTACACTTTATTATCAGAAAAAATAGTGTCCTACCTTTGCTGGGACAACTAATGTTTCTAAACCAACAAATCAAGAGTTGATTGGTATAATAATGAATAACATCATGAAATAATATTAAAACAGAACCTTAATGCTTGGCAATGAAGGCAAGCATGTGGAATGTGAAGACTCATTAAAACAGATTGGAAAAATCCAGGGGGCTCATTGTGAATCCTTTATTTTTATGTAGGTCTCCAAGAAGGTCTGTGAGCCCCAGGAGGTCTCCTAGAAGATCCAGAAGCAGAAGTCGTCATCGGGAAGGCCATGGATCGTCTAGCTTTGATAGAGAACTAGAAAGAGAGAGAGAACGGCAGAGATTAGAACGTGAAGCTAAGGAGAAAGAAAAAGAAAGGCGAAGATCACGAAGTGCTGATCGTGCATTAGAGCGGAGGCGAAGCAGAAGCAGAGAAAGACACAGAAGCCGTAGTCGAAGTCGTGATAGAAAGAGTGATAGAAGAGACAGGGATAGAGAGCGGGAGAAAGAAAATGAAAGAAGCAGGAGAAAAGATAGAGACTATGACAAGGAAAAGGGTAATGACAGAGAGAGATCTAGAGAACGGTCAAAAGACAGGAAAAGTAAGGGTGAAACAGAAGAGAAAAAACACAAAGATGACAAAGATGACAAGAAGCACAGGGATGATAAGAGAGATTCCAAAAAAGACAGAAAACATAGCAGAAGTCGAAGCAGGGAGAGGAAGCATAGGAGTAGGAGTAGAAGTAAGAATACAGGTAAGCATAGTAGAAGTAGGAGTAAAGAGAAATTAAGTAAACATAAAAATGAAAGTAAAGATAAAGCAAATAAACGAAGTAGAAGTGGAAGCAGAGGAAGAACTGATACTGTTGAAAAGTCCAGGAAACGAGACCACAGTCCCAGCAAAGAGAGATCCCGAAAGCGTAGTAGAAGCCAAGAACGATCCCATAAACATGATCACAGTGATAGCAAGGACCATTCAGACAAATATGATCGTCGAAGGAGCCAAAGTACAGAACGAGAAAGCCAAGAAAAGCAACATAAAAACAAAGATGAGACTGTGTGAACTCAATGAAAAGTGGATCACATTGAATCCTATAAATCTTTGATTAAATCCTGCTTATTTTTTCTTAAAGTTGAGATTGTGCAGTAGTTGAGCACTCTTTTTTCAACCTCCCTCTAGGCTGCAGATTGTCATTTCCTATGTTGGGTAGGGAAGTGCCTTTGTAATCCCATTTAATGCATTGATGGTTTCAACCCATGTGTTCAGTTAAATTCATAATGCAAAGATTGTTCTTGCATTTTTATTGTTCAAATGTTTCTGAAATGTACAGTCTGTACATACGTCCTGAAAATGTTTTAATTCCTTTGGCATGGTTGCCATGTTGGTTAAATTTGTATAAGGCAATAAACTGCCACTAATTCTACTTTTGTTTTGTAGCTGTGGAATTATGGTTTATATCTAGAATTTAGCATGGCTGTGCTTTGCATAATGGTATGGCAGAAGCTTTGGGGGAGGGTCTCCATTGTGTATTATAGCTCAAATATTTATGTGCATATAATGTACATAAAGGCTGCAGATTTAGAATTAGCTTTTGTCCTTTGTATCTACTGTCCTAGCTTTTTAAAATGTATCATGGTTTGATCCCTGACAGTATTATATTCAGAGTAGATTTTCAGGCAGGTAGCAATGTTTAATGTAGGGATTTAGATTATGCTGAGGCTTATTTAGTAACCCTCTTAGAAATGCTACCTAAGAGGGACACGGTTAGGTTGGTAGACCTGTACCATAAACTACCTATGCATTTTTTTCTTGTTTAAAAGGCTATATAATATTGCTCTTTTCAATACAATTATTTTAGTTTGTTTGAATTTTAAAAAATCAGTACTGTCATCATAATTGTAAGCTAAAAAAGGGGTGTGAGAATGGGGAGGGAGGAGAAATTTTGCCAAGGAACAGATTTGGGTTTCAGGCTTCTAAAGCATTTTTATAAATGAAAAACCTAATTAAAATAAGAAATACCTTGATAGTGTCACTTTTTAATTCATAATATTTTGTAAAATAGATTGCTGTTCTGAGTTGAATATTTCATCTCCCGTGTGGGAAAAGTAAATTAGTTTTTAAAACAGAATAGCTTAGCAAAACTAAAATACATTATTGAAAAATCATATAATAAAAGTCCAGGACTGCTTGGTAGGTTGTTCTGATGACTTTTTTATATTGAGAGAACACCATTGGTCTGGAATAAACACTGGATTAATTCCTTTTGTGATAGGTGTCAGCTTTTCCCCATATATTCACTGCCAGTTGTAAAGATGTATGGTGGATTTCTTTATGCCTTTTATCTAAAGGAAAAATATTCTATATATAGACAGACTTACTCAAAGTAATAGATCAATTTATAAAGATTAATCTGATTAACTCAGGGCTTAAGACTGTTGAAATGTGGATCATTTGTGGTTTGAGTGACCTGAAGGTGAAAGGAACTGAGTTTGTCTCTCTCCCCTCACTCTTTTTGTATGATGTAACACTTCTAGATATTAAAGTAGTCACTTTCCCTGTATAGTTCTTAATTTCGTATCATGTCAAAAATCTAGTTAGTTAATTGACTGTAGTAAAAACAAAAATCTAGTTGTCCCTCATCTTTCAGACTAAATAGTGAGTGCCTGAATTACTAATGTAAAAAAAATAATATTTTGGAGGAAAAAAACCAGCTAGTTTCTGCATTAAAGTAGCACAAGCTCAGTTTGTTTTCTTCTGGTCACCTTGGAATTCTAAATGTATTGTTGTTAATGTCCCTGGTGTCCCTCCAACAGTAACAAAACCCTTTTTAGTATTGAGCTGCTACTCTTGTTTGTGATTTTTAAACTGTTAGGTAACTGAGTTTGAAATGGAAATTTCAGGAGAAATTTGAATGATTGCAAGAGCTACCCACTGCAGTGGAAAACCCAGATTGCTGCTGCCCTCTATCTTGTTCACTCATTTTAGAAATAAAAAAGCCCCAAATGTTTTCTATCAGAAATCTAATGTATAATCAGCATCTTACTTGAAATGTTTATTACTTTAGTTTCTACTTATTTTATGAGGTGGGAGGGGCTAGCAACAAAAATGTAGAAGGTAGTTCAGGTATTTGGCTTCAGATTGACACTTTCCTCATTTATGCTGATCTCAGTAGTTGCTTGATATTTTTTGCAACACTTTACTTCTATTTGTGACTTGGATTGAGAGCTTGGTAGATACAGATGGGTCTGTTAATACATCTTTCCATTTATTCTTTGGTTGTGCTGATTGAGACCAGATTTCTGTTTACATTTGGTTAAATGTGACTCTTCAAATTCCATTCAGTAATAGAGACACATTGTGGTTGGTACTTCTGACAACTAAATGCATGGCCTCTCTGTGAAGCTTACAGTCTGGCTATAGATGTGATGTAACTAATGTAAACAAGTGGATAGAATTAGAAAATAGAGACGGAGAATTGCAAGGTCAAATAGCTATGAAAGAATAGTGAAAAACTGATAACACTGGTGGTCAAGGAAGTAGTAGTTCTATGCTGCCTCTTCCATAACTCAGCCACTGCTTCTTTGCTCCTAATGTGCAAAACCCTGTTGTTCTGTGATTCTTCTGTGTAGCATCTCAGTCATAGTGAGTTGGATAGTTTATATGTGGATAAAAGTTGTGGATGATTTGGCTGCAACCATATGTAAATGGTGGCTTGTTTCCAGATGTGAAAACCTATGCTGCTTTGTAATTTAAACACTGCATGTTGATTCATTGCTTACGTTCTTTACTAGATGATTTACCTGGTGTTGCTTGGGTCTTTAACTCGATTAATTTTTCTTTTTCTTAAACCATTGTTCTGCAGTGGGGCTGGCGATGAGGGATTCAGTATGCAGGCTGTCCTGGGAAGAGAGGACTATCCCAGCCAGTGTTCCCTCTAAACTATGTGGCAGCACAGCTTCACAGGTGATTTATCAGCTCTGCCTAGTCTGAAGCTCAGGGCTCCCTGCAGGGAGCTGGATGACTAGGCGGAGCTGATTAAGCACCTGTGAGGCTGTGCTACCCCACAATTTAGAGGGAACACTGATCCCAGCCACCTCTCACTGCACTGCAGCAGGTTGGAGCCAGGTGGGAAGCACCTCACCATGGCTGCTACAGCTCCGGCAGGCTTAGTCAGAGGAGGGGTGCATGTCCCCTGGCTGGGAGACAGATACACACAAACTTAATTATATCATAGATAGCTGTCCCTTTCTCCACCCCTACCCCCTGCTGCCTCCATGTGGTCATTATATAGCATAGTCCTCCCTTTCTGTTTTATGAGAACCAGTTCCTTTCCGGGCACAATCAAACTGTTACGCTCTTTTATGTTTAGAGGAAGCTCCATACCAAATGCAGTGGTCCTAGCTCTTACTGTTAGGAGGAGTTCTTTAACAGATGTACGGACAGACAGACAAATTCTCTCAAATATATTGTAGATAATAATCAGCAGTAACAATCTGCCAGTTAAAAGTGAATAAAATCCTCAAATTTTACTTTCAAAGCAAAATGCATAACGAACATCCAAACTTATAAAAGTGTAGCCTCATAGGTTCTTTTTAATTTCTTGGATTTTAGATTTACATTTTAATGGAGATTCTTGCAAATAATCTGCCCTTCCATTTGTCATAATTGCTTTGTGCCAACTGAAGTTTGCTTGCGTGAAAAATATTAAGTATATTTAATAGCTAAATATCATTAAAACTGTCCCCCTCTGAGTCTGCTTTGTAGACCACCAGTAAATTGAAGAAAACTATAGTTGGGGGGCAGTAGCTCTCAGTTCTCTTTTTGGTTGCTCAACAGAACACCAACCATTATACCTTGATCCAGGCATGCCACACCATAGAACTTCACTTAATATATATATAAATGTAAACAGTGGGTATCTGGGAGGATGGAAGTGAGAGAGAAAGCGAAAGCTCAGCACATCTGTTTCCATGACTTGATTCCCCTGTGCTCAGAACTAGAGATGTTAAGGACTAGTCAATAAGCAAATGCTTATCAGATAGTCAGTCGACTAGTTGATCCCCTCCCCCCTTGCTGCTTCTGTCAGAGGTGCTGCCACACGTGGAGCATGGAGCCACTTTGAAATGCACAAGAGCCCCCACTGGGGACTCCTGTACATTTCAAAGCTGGCATGCCCCGTGCAGCCCAGAGTCAGCGGGACTTCCCGCTGGCCCCAGGTTGCATGCAGAGTTCTGCATTCCTCTGAAATTTCAAAGGAGGAATGCGGAAGCGCCTATCAACTAGTCGATAGAAATTGACTAGTAAATTAACCATTACTTAACATCCTTACTCAGAACCCTGTTTGGTGTTTTGTTTTTTTTTAAGTTGGTATTCCTCTGGCTGAAGAAAATTGGGAAGAATTGGGAAGTTGCTGCTTAATTGTCTAGTGCAGGGATGCGAAATCTCAAGCCGGCTTACCTGGTTCTGGCCTCCAAGACTCAGGGCTCTTCTCTCCCCCACATTGGGGAACCTGTACTGGTGCTGCAGCCCCCCGCTTCTCCATTGTGGAGCTGGAGCACACGAAGTCTATTAACCTAGGCCCCAATAGGCTCTGGTGTACCAGGGGAATGTGGGGAGAGAGTCTTTCTCCTTCTCAGTGGGTTTAGTTTTTTTATTTTTGCTTCTCACTTATGTGCAGCCCCCGACTGATTTTTTGTGTGTGTGCGTCAGTGGTCCTTGACAGAAAAAAAGGTTCCCCACCCCTGGTCTAGTGACTGGTTTTGGTAATGATGGTGCATTTTCTCCTTGGAGAGTATCAGCAAAGTGCTATATACAATAATCATAGTATTTTTCAGTTAAAAATTCAGTAATGAGTGTGGTCTAAAAGTCCAGGGTAAAATCCCTTAATGCAGTATTTCTACTGTATGTATGGCAAGTAGTAAATTTCAAACACTTGTTCCAGTAGATGAGATGCCACCTACACATTTGAACAAGCATAACACAGTGGTTAATGTAAATAGGGGAAAGGCAGAGAAGTTGAACTCTTTCCAAACACTAGAACAGATACTACTAAAGATAAATTCTGCCATTATTTATGCAGTATTATGCTCTTTCGTTGTGGGAAAGAAGAGGAAGGATGGCAAAAGTTTGCAAAGCAAATATAGCAGTACTCCTGTTTACTACCCCACTGAAAAGGGGAAAGGTTTGTGGAAAACTCATGGTCTGTATCTCCAAATGTAATTTAACCCAAGGCAAGGTGAGGAATCAAAAGTCCACATTAATACCTAATTCTTATACAGTCATATAAAGACTAATGTCTTTGTGCTACCTTCCTGGCACTATGACTCCACACCATGTTGCCAATGACCATATTAGTTAAACCTGGGCTGTCCATCCCTGTGTGGAATGGGACGTAGCCAGAGTATACGCCCGTTACTTTTGTTGTATTTCAGATGTCTTGGTAAATATCTGGAATATAATTTCTCAAGGACTTGGGACAATTTAGAAGTGTGTAGTGGCAGATTGTTCAACACTTAACAGGGTTTGAAAACTTAATATTTTTTTCCCCAAGTGTGTGTGTGAAATTGGTGTGAAAGGCAAATAGTTTTAAGTAGCTTGAATAAAGATCACTCCAATCAGGTTTCATTTCCTGTGTACTTATGATGCCCTAATCCTATACGAGTTCTCGTTATCCACATGCAGCAAAATTTTGCCTATGAAAAGGCAAGAAGAAAAACCTTGAGTATTTATACATTATAAAGAATCACAAAGGGCAAGTAATCTGAAGCAACAAGGAGTCAATACTTGCTGAACTTAATCATATGAATAATGCTATTCTAGTCAATAGAATTACTTTTGAGTAAAGTGAGCAGGAATTGTCCCACTGTACTCTGTTCTTTGAAGACTTGATGGGCACATTCAAATGCTTGGCTTTTTTTAAACAACCCCCTAACTAGCGATGTAAAAACCCATTTAATTGGTTAACCCATTAAACATTGTTTAATGTTGCAAGGCTGGAAGGCCACCCCACCACAGGCACAGGCTCTTCCAGTCCTGCTTGAGGTGCACCCTGCCTATCGCAGGACGGGAGCTGCTCCAGTCCCCACCAGTTAAACTAACCAGAACTGGTAAGCATCAGCTGACCACCATTCCTGCAGAAATCTAGGTTAATGGTTTGGTGAGGCCGTGCCAATTTCACCTGGAAGAGATGCAGCCCTGTTCCTAACACCCCCACTGATTTCAGTGGGACTCAGATAATCTTGCAGTACTGGAGCCTACTCTAGCAAGCAGATTTTGCAACTATATACAGTAAAACTCCAATAGTCCGGCACTCCTGATAGTCCGGCATCAAAATGGCAAGAGCCTAGTGAGTGAGCTTCGGCCAAAAATGAGTAACAAGGTAACAGCGGCAGCAACTGAACTGAGCAAAAAGGGTAAAAAAGGCTTAAAAAAACTAAAACATTACAGTATACTGTATACAGTATGTACAATAAAAAGGGTTAAGAACACTTTATATACAGTATATAATGTATACAGTATATATAACCTGCTAATAGTACCTCTTGATAGGTGGTGCCGGATTATCAGATATGCCGGACTAAGTCCCATAGGTTCCAGATTATCGGAAGTCTACTGTACTGCAATTCTGTAATGGAAGCAACAGATAGAAGGCATGGGACACTGTAGATGAAGATTCCATAATGTCTGTGCCAAAAAAAAAACCTAGTCGTTACATGCAGTAGTTCTTAAAAATGGAATCTGCACATTTCCAGTAATGGGATGCCATGATGGTGGAACTTTTAATGGCAGTACTCATTGGATTATTTACTCCACCTCCTCCCCCCACTCCCTCATATGATATTCCTGAGAGAGTTCTGAAGGCAAGCGTATATTGATACAACTGGTTGCAATGATGTTGCTCTTTGCAGCTGTTTGCCTATTACATATTTAATTCTAATTAAGTTAGCTCATTCTTTTATAGTCTTTTATTAAGGATGATTGAGTTTAATGAGTGCTGCTATTTAAGTAAAATATGCAACTGATTCAAATTTTATTTTTATCAAGGACCATCCACTCACAATATGCCACTCATGAGTACCTACATTGTTTAGCAGTATTCTTAACATTGAGATTTCTCACTTTTATTAACAGTTACTTATGCAGCTATCTAACTTTACTTAAATTATAAAATATCTTATGTAGACTGACTTTTTTATAGCAAAAGTGGAAACAGTCATTTAAACTTGTGAGCCATTGTTTTCATTAAAACTAGTGGCTAGACATTCTCTTTAGATGACATTACAAAGATATTAGGTCCAAAAACTGTGGAGCAGCATAGCGATACTTACCCATTGTTTTCCACATTTACTTTTAAAGTAAATTGGTAGCTGTAATGGTGACACAACTTTCAAAGCACAAAGTCAGTGTAACACTCCTCTACAGTAACTTTGCCCTCTGAGCTAACTCCTACATTTCCATGGATAACTTACAAAAGCAATAATGACACTTTGAGTATTAACATTAACTATTTTACTGCCTACCAAAGTATGTCAGGATTATGTGATGTATTATGTAGTACAGATCTGCATTCATGTTTCTGTGTATATGAGCAGAGGGTGGGGACTAGTCTAGGATATAAAAGACATGCATGTTAAAAGAGCTAGGCCTTAAACTATGGGATGATTGGTTTTCATACTCCTGAAGGCCCAATTTAGTTTTCAAAAGTGGTTGCAGCCTGCTTGTTTTTATTTTTCAAGGGGGAGCAACTAGTGAATGCAAATGCATGCTAAACCCAGTTGGCCTTCACTGGGAGAAGTGCACTCATTAAGTTTTTCTACATCTATAAGAACAGGTACAATGCACCCATCTCAATTTACCGGACATATGGAAGAGGTGAGAAAACTCTCATCTCTTCCAACCCTATAGAGAAGTTCTCAGGGGTCCAGGGCCTCAAATTTAATAGACCACAGACTGTATTAATTGTTGGCATAATCCACTGCCTGAATATTATGAACTTCCTATTGGGAAGAGAGGTAGTTTAGTGATCATGGCTGACTCAGTCTATGGTACTTGTTGAGTTTCTGGGAGGAGCCAGCACAAACGTGTCTACATCTCAAGTCCTCTGTCCTAGTCTAAAGGGAGGACCCACTGAAACTATGGCTCAAGCAATGTTGGGGGATAACATGATAAAATGGGCAGGAGTGTAGGTTACAGGTTCAAAAGCAGGTATCTAGTGGGGAATATTAAGCAGAGAACCTCAGACAGCACTCACTGATGCTCAGAGGGAGCCAGTAGATACAGCCCAGAGGAACTGTGTCCAGATGTGTGATCTAAGGGAATAGTAGAATAGATACAGGCCTCAGTCTCCGAGTACCTGCCTGTCCAGCATGCTCCTGGTACAGTGGATGGCCTTCTATTTTAATTTTAATTGTTCAAATCAAACATTTTAATATTAGGCCTCAAACTCTCTGGAGGGCGCGAGGGCGGTGGTTAAAATGTATTTTGTGGGACTAAACTGCTACTAAATATTTAAATCCAAAAAGTTAAAAGAATTTTAACACTTTTTATTTTTACAATAGTTAATTGACAGACTATTTCCAGAACTCTTATAACACACATTACTACTCAGCTTAACCTTAGTGACCCACTTAGCCTTACAGGGCTCTTACAGAGTGCATTCCAGATTTGAGCCAAGATCAGTGAGATTGTTCTGTGCACGTTTCTAATGAACACAAATCCAGTAGGAGAGATGTTTGCATGCTAAATTTCCCCAAAGATTGGGGCTGCTCACATCTGAGGGTCTGGTTCGGCTCCATATCTAGCAGTTGAAGACTGACAAGGGGAGTTGTGTGGGAAGCAAGGAGGATTTGTGGCCCCTGGCAAGCCAGACTAGTCAGGACTGCTACCTAAAGTGATTCTATTACTGTTAGACTGAATGCAGCAGAGTGAGTGATACTAAGCAGCGGGGATACCTGATTCAATTCAGCAGAGACAGTAAGCAGGTGAGTTTGGGATCCCAAGTCTCACCTGCTTGAAGTTATGGGGGCTCTCAATGAATGCAGCATGGTATTAGGAAAGGGCTAACGTGTTAGGGAATGTCTTTTTTTTTTTTTTTTTTTAAGAGGGACAAGAACAGAATTATGCAGCCGAGGAGGACAGATGGTATTGGTTGTGGGGTTGGACATAATACAAGGCTCCCCTGCTGAGAATACTGATCCTCAGGATGTCAACGCAGTCTAGTAGGAAAACATGAATTTATCCTGAGGGTCCTAAGGATTCATAAGTTAAAAACACTTCAATTAATTTAGTATATCCTAATTACATTTGTAATTTAAGTAACACTTAACTCTTTTTCTTACCTGCCTGTCTGAACCAGTGATTCCATCCAGACAAATGTTATTCTTCACTTCTCTTTCCTCCATAGATAACTACAACAAAAATTCAGAGGGTTAGAGAAATTCAGGTGAGAACGAAACAAATGACCAACAAAAATATTTGAATAATTGCTTATGCAGGTGTTTTCAGCAGTTTCAGCCAGGAAATTGAATGGAAAGATTGTATTCATTTGAAACCACAGGAAAAACATAGAATGGACCATAGAGTGTCACCAATTTGTTGGCAGGAGGTGGTGCTTCAATATCAGTGGCGCAATATAGCTCAATTTAATTAATTGTAACGTGGCCAGGCCATAAAAGATAGAACACACATTCAAATACTGTCAGGGGCTCTTTGATGACCAAGAGTGGCTTAGGCCTCAGTTTAGGTCTCATGCAAAAGTATACATGTATTGCAGCAACATGCTGGATTATTGGGACAGGACATATTTGATGGGTATCATGTTTCTTAAATAAAACACCAGTGCCCTTCAAGATATATGTCTACTTATGCAGAGGATGACTTGAGTTCCACTTAAGTCTATTATGAATTTAAAAATACATGATGTGCTGTGTTAACAGCTCTTTATCTGAATGAGTTTGGAATGGTCCTAATACCCAAAAGGGGTGAATTCTCAGAGGGGCACCACCCTGAATTACACACCAGTAGAACCTTAATAGCACACCACACCAATCATGAGCTCTGTATGTGCCTCAGATGTTTGAGAAAATGTTTTTGTGAGTTTTAAAAAAATTTAATTGAGATTATTTTTAGCCCTGTGCCCTTAAAGCATGCTGCAATGAGCCCAACTGCAACGACTCAAAAGTGGTTTAACTTTTCTGTATATATAGGTGACACAACTTTACAGTGTTATGTCTCTAAACCCTGGAAGGGCAGTGCCGGTTCTGACTAAAAAGGAGAATATCACCTTAATGGTATAAAGCTCTTTTTTCTGCCTTTCTAGCTCAAACTTCACAGCTGTGGCATTTAGAAAATCCTGTAAATAAGGTAGAGCTGAATTTTGCTTCTCTTGGGCTTCAGATGTGTAATTTGTAGCTATGAATGGTACATTTGGGGAACAATTATAAAATATTTCCCTGACATTTTTTTAAAATTTTTGGCTGTTTGAAACCTCAGAATTTTGGTAAGTTAGACATCCAGTCTTGACATCCAGTAAGTTAGACATCCAGTCATTACTTTAAGTGGCAGAACACCACATCCCCAGGTAAAATGTCCCAGTGGTTTTTACTCTGCTAAAACTTTTCATTTTATTGGGCACTGGACAGATAGACACAAGATAAATGTATGACATATCTGTGCTGTTATAATTTGCCTTCAATTAATTTTATGGATCTCAGTTGGACATTCTCAGCTGTTTAAGTTTTGTGGGGGGGGTGTTGGCCTGGGATGAGTGCTATGGAGGGGGAATCCTATGGTTTTCTATGCTTTGCCAGCTTGCCTCTTTCAGCTGCAGTAGGGGCTGCGGCCAGGAGAAAATGGACATGGTTTGGATTTTCCAGGACCTCGGCAATCCCCATAAGAGCCCTTCATGGCCTTTGGCAGGCACTGTACTTTATAGCAGTCTTCTGACTGTTCTTATAGTGGAGAACTGTACTGGCACTGAATGGCCCCAAAATGAGGGGACCAAAACCATCTTTGCACATTCCCTCCTGAGCCATGCTGTATACTACTTAGCTGAGGATCTATCTAGGCCATGTTATGTTTCAGATAATGTAGCTTCCAGAAGTTGTTCTGCATATTATGTTGGGGGATACATTCTATCTATGATAGAATTATTTTCTCTCAGAGGAATTTAATGCATGTTATGTAAAGGTGAAGTACTTCTGTTCTAAAAGAGACACATATCATTAGAACCACCATTTTCATTAGAGGTGAAATTCTGAGTGTGTTCTCGTACCCATTCCAACAGAACTTCCAGAGCAGGTCACTAGAATGAAATACAAAAAAGGGGTATAAAAGTTAAGTGTATAATTACAAGATGAAAAAATATCAATTTATATAGTTAACCTAATTGTATAATATGGCCCTATCTCATTACATTTTATTATGTTTTAAAATGTCAAATAAATTTGAATTTTTAACATGAAAAACATCACTTTTGTTCAGTGCTTTCAAAATAATTCTAATATGAAACATTATACAGGAATACTGTAGACAGTTTGTTTTTATAAAGGTGGCTCATTAGGTTGATTTTGATTTTAATTAAAAAGAGCATTAAGGTATTTGAAAACCAGTATATATGAAGAATTACATGAAAAACCAGACTAAGAAAAAAAGCAAAGAGGTTAGTATCCAACAACCAGAACTGATCCCTGAAAGAGTACAACATGCTGAAAAAGCAGCTTTGTGTATTTTTTGTCATTCCTTTCCCTCACCATGTTAATCACTAGGGCTTCATCTTCACTGCAAGTTCTTTGGCAGAAAATATGCTAACGAGGGACTCATTAGCATAAGTCACGATCACATTAGCATATTTTCTGCCGTTTCTTTTTGTTCAAGGGGTTTTTGTGCAAAAAGTAGCAGTGTGGCTGGGGCGGGTTTTGTGCAAAAACCCCATATTGTGCAAGATCCTTATGCCTCTCCGGGACAGGCATAAGGATCTTGCACAAAATGGGGTATTTGTGCAAAAAAAAACCCCTGGCCACACTGCTACTTTTTGCGCAAAAACCCCATGAGCAAAAAGAAATGGCAGAAAATATGCTAATGAGATTGCAAATTATGCTAATGAGCCCCTCATTAGCATATTTTCTGCTGAAGAACTCGCAGTGAAGACGTAGTCTAGCATCCTGACTCAACACACACAGCCCCTTTGCTCTAATACAAATTATTGATGGTTGGGTCAAGAGAAGTCCATGTGATTTGGGGTTTCATTTTATTGCCAAGCACATAAGCAAAAAATGTCCTTGCTTTCAAGGCCCTAACCAGAAATGCCTTTTAGAAAATCATGTTGTAGACTGTAACATAGTCTTTTTGTGGGTTATGTGTTCACTCGGTATTGGGATAGAAAACTTCTGCTCCATGCTGGATCTTTGTTTCCTCTTATTCTGCAATATGCATAGACACAACTGCATGTTAGAATTTGGTGCTATAAAAGACTATAAATTATACTAATGTGCATCTAACAAAACATACATAGGATATAAAACATGAAAGGACTATAATGAAATTTTACCTGAATATATTTTTTTAGGGCAAAACGTAAGCTTTGATCCTTTCTCAGGAACTGGAGAAACTACTACCGTATAGACATCCCCACACGGTATTTCAGTGACATCACAGTAACTCAAACCTGAAGTGGGGGTACAGGTGAAATTGCCTTTTGATCCATATAAATCTGTACTATACTTTATCGACCTTGCAGAAGCTCTCCAGTGTATGCGGATGCCATTATTACCCAATCTATATAATTTCACCCCAGAAGGGCAGCAGGCACCTAATAAAAGAAAAAAGATTGTCTAAACTACAGATTATATTTGTTCTCGCATATAACCTTACTATGAAAACAATCTGTTTACTATACTGCAATTTTTCTTTTTAATTCAATCTATTGTTTACATACTGGAAGAGTAGTCTTGATATGTGCAGTCTGAGGTCAAACCACTTTCACTAATCACTTGCAGCGACACAGTATAGTTAGTACCACATGTAATGCATCCCAGGAGACAGTGGTTTTGGAGAGTGTGGCATTTGACCTGTCCTTTTGGTGATTCCAGTGTTGTTACATATGTCTGTGCACCAGCCCCAACAGACCAGCTGATATTTGTTATGGACTGCATGACTTGAGTTACTGTCATGTTACTGGGGCAGCAAGGAGCTTAAAAGGAAACAAAAACAGGAGGTCAACTTTATTGTATTCACTGAAGTTCTATGCAGATATTGTAAATTATTTTGGTTTAGAAATAGCTGATTTTAAATCTATTGAAAAACTGCCAGTTTTGTCATCCACATTTTTACTGATCTTAAGACCTGATCCAGCTCTTGTTGAAGTCTGTCTCTTCATTAACTTTGGTGGGAGATGTGTCAAGCCCTTAGGAAGAAAAATAATCTTAATAGCCATTAAAAAAAGAAAACTAAATCCTTTTTAGCTAATGTTACCAAAATAGTTAGATATTAAACTTCAGCATGCCCAAGTAGCTAACATCTAATACAAAAAATACCAAGATAATATAAATGATTTATTATTTTTTTATCCATTGTGTGACAGTTAATAATCCAGGATCATTATGTGAAGATTGTTTCAGCTGGTAGATCTTGGTAATAAAAATAAATGTCTACAATGCATCATCAGAATCTCAGTGGTTTTGTCATCCACATTAAGGATCAAAGTGCTGACAAGGAAGCCATGCATTGCATAAAGAGATTATGCCAGTGTATCTTAATTAGCAGTGACCCAGGAAACATAAGTGCCTGTATTAGGGCTTATCAACAGGATGCAGCTACTAAAAAGTAATGATCTCTCTGTCATATACACACACATTAAAGCTGATGTCATTCCAGAGTAATACATGTAGCTACACTGTGAAAAAAACACACATAGACATAGAGACACACACACTTAGCACAGTATTACAAATATATGAAAAAGGTTATACTTTCAATTACATATTGATCCCCACATACCTGTCTCTAAAGGGACACTAGAACTAGGTAAGCTCTGCCCTGCTGTTGTACTTGCCACAGCACTAATAGAGAATACTGATCCACAGGGAAGATCAGTTATGCTACAGGAATTTCCAGAGTTTGTGCAATGCCATAATCCAGTTTCTCCTCTAGCAGTAACAGTGTACATAGCTTCATCATTATTGGCTAGCCAGTGCACACTAATTATGGAAAGATCATCCTTTGAGATGTTTTTTATTTCAGGACTGCACGGAGCTGAAAGATTTAGAATGAAGCACATTTTAGATGCGTTTTCAGTACATAAATTCCATTTTACATTGTTTTGCAATGTCAGTAACTGCAGATTATAATAGATATTTGACAAACTCACTAAGATTTAGTGACATTCTATTTAATAATTTGTGACTAATTTGGAACAGTTTATGAACATAAACTTTAAAAGGCTTTAATAGGCAAAAACTCTTGAAAAACTGCAACGTTAAGGTTTTGCATACAAAGATATATACTGAAATCAAATCTCATTTTCAGATGTGCTGATTACCTAACAGATTCCGATCTGGCCACTTAAGTTCCTGGTTATGAATGTAGGAATCCAATCTTAGGCACCCATTTTTAAAAATCTTGATTAGATTTTCTTTTTGTTGTGACTATGGATTATAATAACTTTACTGAGCATTCACATTATTTTTTCCCTCTTTCAAAGCACTTTATGACTGCTATCTAGTTACTACAATGAAAACAACTAATTATTTTGCATGATATGTGAAAAAAATAACCTTATACCTGTTGCCACATATTTGGAACTGCATGATGTATTGCTGCCCCTGATTTCATTGAAAGAATACACAGTGATGTTATATTGTGTGTTACAATGCAATGCAGACAGGATGCAAATTGTGGCAGTGTCATTACACAGTACTATACCAATCCCATCAACAGCTTTTGTTTCATACATTTCAGCACCACGGACAGGAGACCAGACAATCTCAACTGTATCACTGGATACAAACACTGGGTAAAAGTCACTGGGGCAACAAGGTGCTAAAAAAGGCAAAACAGAGAGGAAATGTCAACAGCATTAATGAACTGAAATATACTAGATATTAAATAGGATAGTGACTTGTTTACACAAACACCTCTTATGTGAAATCTCCATTATCAAAAAATGAATTATGTTCTCCACCTTGAAGTCCTTCATTTTCTAAAACTTAATCTAGCCAAATAAATAACATGTCCCACATCTTATCTGGATAAAGAGAATTCTGTTGCATACTCTTTCTATAATAAAAAGTATATTCTCTTGTTTTTAAAGCAAGGGTGGGCAAAATGTGACCAGTGGGCCGAATCTGGCCTGCCAAGCCACCAGGCCTGGCCCACCACCACTCTCCCTGTGGCCCGGTGGGAGCCTCCCAGGCATCCTGCCTGCTCCATGCCTGCATGCCACTCGAAGTGGCCAGCTGTGGGGGCCATGTGCTCTGCATGCTGCAAGCCCCTGAGAGAACTTTGTGTGATGCCCCCATGCCCAGCACAGTCTTGCAGCTCTCGCTGGCTGCCTGGGCCATGCTTGTGGCACAGGCAGTGCACAAAGGGCTCCTGCTCCCTCAAGAGACATGCAACAAGCACACGATCCCCATAACTAGATGCTTTGAGCCTGCCTGAGGGACCTGTTGGGCTCCTGACTGAGAGCTGCCTAAGGTAAGTCTCTCACCCAGAGCCTCCATCTGGCACCCTTCTCTCCCCTGCTCTTGCACCCCTGCCCCAGGTCACAACTCAAACCCATACTGCCTCCCAGACCCTGCACCTCAATCCCCCTGCCCCAGGTCATAACCCCCTCCCAGATCCTGTACCTCCTCCCGCACTCCTCTTCCAGGTCAAAATCCTCTCCTGCAGCCATATCCCCCACCCCAATCCTCTGCCCCAAGTTATAACCCCCTCCTTCACTCAAACTCCTTCCCAGACCCCCTCCTGCACCTCAGTGTCAACCTCCACCCAACCTCCATCCCAGACCTTCACCACCTCCGCTAATATCATGGAAGAATGTAGTCCTTGACCACTTACCAAATTCTTGGAGTGGCCCCCCCATCAAAAATTATTGCCCATCGTTGCTTTAAAGTCCTTACAATAGCAGTTAGTAATAATCCATTTGAAATAATACTGTACACTTACATTGAACTGTCTATTTTAGGTTCTCCAAAATTTATAAGTCACTTAACTAAGAATCATATCCAGTATTTTCTCATTTTATACATGGTGAAACAGGCACAGGGAAGGTTAGGTACTTATCCAAGATTACACAGCAAGGCTATGGCAGAACCAGGATTAGAATCCACATATCTTGATCCCAGTCCTATGCATCCCCATTTTTTAACATGTTTTAGAATGATCAAATGATCAAACCTTTTAATTTGTAAACTGGTGTCATACTTGACTGATAAACTGAGTCAAATAAACATTGGCTACAATTTAAACTTTAACCCTTTTCTGTTTAAAAAAAAATCTTTTCTAAAGTACCGGTTATCATTAATTAGGGCTGGTCAACATTTTTCATCAACATTTTTTCCAATGGAAAATTGGGTGTTTGACTAATTTTTTGTGACAAAAAAAATTCTGCATACATTTTTGACTTTTTGTTGAAAAACTGAACACCAAACCATTGAAAAAAATTCTCAGTGGAAATGCCACCACAGTGCCTTATGCTCCCATTTGCCTTTATAGGCCAAGTTCTCCAGCCACTCTACATCTCCCACAACACACCAAGAACAGGGACTTTGAAGATGTACTGTAGTAAATCAGAAAAGAGAGGAGAACGTGGTATATTATGGAACATAAAGTCCAGCCAGGGAGCCCAGTCTATGCAGGAAAATGGGAACATTTGGCATTGCATGACAACTTCCATGGAATACCAACGCAGCATTTCCAAATCTAAACTTAAAAATTTTCTGCACAAACTTATGGGGTAGCAGTCAAGCATTTTAAGCTTTCACTTTCTTGCCAAAAGTGGATATTTTCTTCAGGAAAAAAAAAACATTTTCCAACAAGCTCTGTTGTTAATACTACTAAGAGAATCACCAAATATATTTGCATAAACAAAGTGCTACTTACCAGTAGTATAATTGAATACATCCCCTAAAGGACTTTGTCCTGCCTTGTTATATGCAAAGACACTAATGAAGTAGGTGAAACCACAGTCTGATTGGAACTGGCATTGGGTATGTGATGTGTTGCAGTGCACTTCCAAGCCATCATCACTTTTCACAAAAACCACATAATAATCTCCAAGATCTACATTAGACCATGACACTGACAAATTACCAGGACTGTCCTCTTCGATTGTTATACTTCCTGGTGCACAAGGGACTGGGAAATCAAATTTAAAATAGAAAGGGGGGAGGAAGGTTACAACTGTACTTCCAGGATTTTATTTAGGCAACATTTTTACTATATAAATATCAATGAAAGATACATAGAATTTGCCTGATATGTTTAGCTTGAATAGCTGGTACATGTCCAGTTTACAAAAGACCAGCTCATCTGGATTTGTAAGGATACTGAATATGTGGCTATTTTAATGTCACTTGTACACCATATGAAAATATGAGTGTGTAAAGAGTAAAGGCATGTACAATTTACAAAACTTCTGTAGAACAAAATACACACTACTTCAGTCACATACATGAAAAAGATCCCATGTTAAGGGCCACACATAAGTGGCCGCACAGGCATCATGTTGTATTTCAACAAGGAAGTGGAATATCCTATATTAGCAATTGGTGGGTTTGGGTAGCAGTCAGCAAAATGGGTTGAATAACGGTTGGCAAGAGATGTCCTGAACACACGAACACCTTGTGTAACTGCCCCAGATGAGTTGTTGACTTTGGTCTTTTTGCTTAGGTTTCATTTTATGGCAGCATCCAAAATAACCCTAACAAATAAGTATCATGTAAGAACAACAAGAAGTCCTGTAGCACCTTATAGACTAAGGGTATGTCTACACTACAGTGTTATTTTGAAATATCTTATTTCGAAATAATGCATCTACACACAAAATGCATTTCAAAATAGCATTTTGCTATTTTGAAATAGCGTGTTCACACTGAGTGGACTCTGAATCGCATTTAAGGCTGGCCGGAACCAGTTCCAGCAGGGCACCAGGTCAGGACTTACTGGCTGCGTCTAGACTGGCATGATTTTGCGCAAATACTTTTAACAGAAAAGTTTTTCCGTTAAAAGTATTTGCGCAAAAGCGCGTCTAGATTGGTCCCGGAGTTATCGTTATAACGCTGCTCTTTTGCGCAAAAGCGCGTCTACATTGGCGGGACGCTTTTGCGCAAAAGCAGAAGCCCGGAACCATTTTGAAGAGGGCAAAAGGGCACCAGCCCTTTCCAGGGGTGGGGGCTGGAGCTCCTTTGAGACACGTGCTTAAAGGGATCTCCCTGGACAGCCGTTTCTCTCCTGCTGCGTGCTATAGGACCTCTTGCAGGGACTGTCAGCCGAAGCAGTTTTGGTGGCTGCCCTCTGCCTTTTTGGACACCACTGCCTTTTGTCACTTAGTGCCTTTGCTTGTTTTTTTTTCATCTCCCTTGTTTTTTCTGCCATGGAGCCAGGGGTGGCCATGTGCCTGCTCTGGCCCCTGCCGGCCATTTTGGAATGCCTGCAGCTGGTGCTCCAGGCTGCTGCCCTCCTGTTCCAGGCCCTGGAGGTGCAGGTCACTTTGGCCTCCCTCACCACGGAGGCCATGGTGTCCCTGTGGCATCCCCACCCCAGGGTGGAGAGGCCACTGTGGAGACTGGACACCAGTATGGACTGGTGGGACCGGCTGGTCCTGGGGCAATGGGCTGACCAGCAATGGCTCTGGAACTTTCGCATGCGAAAGTGGACGTTCCTGGAGCTGTGTGCTTGGCTCGCCCCTGCGCTCCAGAGAGCCACCACCCGGCTGCAGGCACCCATCCCCGTCGACAAGAGGGTCGCCATCGCACTATGGAAGCTGGCCACCCCGGACAGCTACCGATCGGTGGCACACCAGTTCGGGTGGGCAGATCCACCGTCAGTGTCATTGTGATGGAGGTAAGTCCCAGGGGGAGTGGGGTGGGGGGAGGGTGTTGCACTCCATGCCCAGGGGCAGCCAAGACTCCAGGCTGGGTCACCCAGGGGTTTGGGCCATCCCTCCCTTGCACAGGCCTGCTGGTGGTGGGAGGGGAGGCATGGGGCGAGGGGGCCCTGGTGTGTGTGTGTGTGTGTGTGTGTGTGAGTGAGCACAGAGGGCATCACGGGGGCCCAAGGCACACTCACCCTGCCTTATGTGATGTGTTCCCCTGTGTTTCTCTGCACCCTTCTGCAGGTCATCCATGCCATCAACGACGTCCTGCTCCCAAGAGTTATCCGCCTGCGCGATGTGGACACTACCGTGGCCGGCTTCGCTGCCCTCGGGTTCCCCAACTGAGGGGGAGCTCTGGTTGCAACACACATCCCCGTCCAGGCCCCGGAGCATCGAGCGGCCCATTTTATGAACAGGAAGGGGTACTGCTCAATCGCACTCCAGGCCCTCGTGGACCACCGTGGCCGCTTCCTAGACGTTTATGCGGGCTGGTCCGGCAGGGCACACGACTCCCGCATACTACGCAACTCCGGCCTGTTTTGCAGGCTGGAGGCGGGCACCTACTTCCCCTGGCGGGAGTTTACTGTCGGGGATTTGCCTATGCCCATATGTGTCGTCGGGGACGCGGCCTACCCCCTGCTGCCCTGGCTAATGCGGCCCTACACGGGGCGGCGGACCAGAACCAGGCCCGGTTCAACGACCGCCTCAACTGGGCCCGCAATCACGTGGAGTGCACCTTCGGCCACTTGAAAGCCCGCTTCCGGTGTTTGCTCACCCATCTCGAGATGGGTGAACGGAATGCCACAGAGGTAGTGGCCGCGTGCTGCATGCTCCACAATGTTGTGGAGCGGAGTGGGGAGGCCTTCCTCCCTGCATGGATGGCAGCTGAGGGCCAGGCCTCTGAACAGCCCCACACAGCTGCCATCCGCCAGGCGCACCAGGATGGGGTGCGCATCCGGGAGGCCCTGATGGACATGTTCGCCCAGGCCCCGTAGTAGGGTTGCCTCGGTCTCCCTTTACAACTCTCTCCCATCACCTACCCTTCCCCCTCCCCTCCCCTCCCAATAAACACCAAACACAGTTTTGTTTTGAACAGAAAAAACTTGTAATTTTTTTATTTACAAGGGGGAGAGGGGGAGGAGACCTTGAACTGGGAGGGGGAGGAGCTACTCCTGGGAGGGGTGGCCCCTGCGACCGCTCCTGAGGGGGTGGACCTGCACATGGGGGGCAGGCCGCATCAGGGCAGGCTGCATGGGGAGGTGGGCAGGAGGGGCAGGAGCAGGAGGGGCAGGAGCAGGAGCAGGAGGGGCCATTGCAGGAGGGGGCAGGGGCAGTGCTAGGGGAGGGATGGCGGGGGCATGGGACAAGGCCATGCCATAATGGATGGCATGGCCAATGTGGGCGGTGAGGGTGGCGATCGAATCTGCCATGCGGACGCACTGGGCCTTGAAGGCGCCCCAGGCCTCCTGGCGCCACTGTAGGTCTGCCTCCACACGCCGAGTGATGGCTGCCTCGACGCGCTCGACGGCCTGCACGTGGCGCCGAAGGAGCTGGTCCCGGTGGCGGAGCCGCCGCCTCGGTGGTTGGGCGGCTGGGGGTGCTGCTGCTGCCGCTGCTGCCGGACTAGAGGGTCCCCAGCTTGTTCTTGGTCCCGCTGCAGGGAACAGAAGAAAGGATGGGTCAGTCAGGCAGCCCGGCCACTGTCCCCACACCTCATGCCCTCCACCCCTGAGCCCAGGTGACACCACAGTAGTGTGGCTTGGGCCCACTCAGTTACCCTCCTCCCCCCCCTGTTTTATGTTTGCATACAGGACCGCCCCTGGAGTAGGGTCCTCCTCCATGTATTGTAACCACTGGTCTGTGTCCTGGCCCCGTGGAGGGTGGGAGGGCGCGTGTGTTGTGTTAACCTGTGGAACTCCCTGCCGGTGGAGGCTGAGAGGCTTTGGGCTAATCAATGGTGTTTGACAGGGAGCGAGATGAATCCCCACACAGTGCCTGGGAGCACATCTGGCAGACGTGGTCTGGGCGCTCAGATCCCCATCGCGAGGGATGTCTCCTGGACGGAAACAGGGGTGACTGGGGAGTGTACCATCCTTGCAGCAAAACTCAGGTGGCCCTAGGGCTGGCCCAAATGCTTCCCCCTCCTCCCCCTCCCATTAGCCCTCACACATGTAGCCCAGGGACTTGTGTGGCCGCAGTGGGGACTTCCCTCGGGGAGCCAGCCAAGGCACCGGGAGCAGGCGAGGGGCTCAGTGGGGGCCACGCTCACAGGGCTGTGACGCTGCGGTTTTCCCAGGAGCAGCTGGCTGTGCCTCACAGCCAGGCATGGGACAGTGTGCCATTCTGCGTGCTGCACCCTTGCGGAGGTGCGGGCTCTGGCCTGAGTCCCTGGGGCCCTGGCTGGTTCCAGCCGGCATCCACCCTTCCCCCCCTGGTCCTGCCAGATGTGTGTGAGCAGCACGGTCCCAGGCGTGCCCTGCAGCTGCCTGCTGCGGCCACATCCTGCTCGGTCACCAGGCTGCACGCGGCTGCATGTGCTGCTTACTGCCTAATGCTATACAGCGTGCAGCTCACGTGGCCTGAGTGACGTGCTCTCCTCCCCCCCCCCGCCCGCCCGCCCTTGTGAGTGCAAAGTGCAACACTCACCGGTGGATCCTTCCTCGGCCTCCGAGGATGCACGGGAGACATCGGGGCTGCCGGAGGGGGCCTGCAGGGTGGCAGTGCTGGCCTCATCCTCCGACGCACTGCTGATGTCTCCTTCCCCCGCCTCGGTGGTCCTGGTGACGGGGCCGGGGCGCATGCTGCTGTCCATGGGGACGTCCGGTGCCTGCGGTGCTGGCTGGCCCAGGATGGCGTGGAGCCGTTGGTAATGGGGGCAGGTGTCGGCTCCTGCCCCCTGGCCCTCGCTGGCCCAGACGTAGCCCAGGCGCAGCTCCTTTACTTTAGCCTGGACTTGCTCCAGGGTCCGGGCTGGATGGCCCTGCTGGGCGAGCGCCTGGGCCATGCGGGCAAAGATCTCTGCATTCCGGCGCCGGGAGCGGGTGTCATGGAGGGCCTCCTCCTCCTCCTGCCACAGGTCGAGCAGGGCCTCCAGCTCCCCCGAGGACCAGGATGGGGCCCTTCCTTTTCTAGCCCTGGGGGCCTCCTGTGCTGGGGGTGCGGGTGGCTGATCCCCACCTGGAGCTGCCATCGTGCTTGGGAGTGTCTGCTGGCCGGCAGGGGCCACGTGGCAGACCTCTGGCCAGCGGTCGGAGAAGGGCTCCTGCCTTGTGACCGCTTTAAGGGGGCTCGGGTTACCAGGAAGTCCGGGAGCTGATTGCGGCTATGGAGCCTCCAAGCGTCCACTAGGACTTTTTTCTGTTTAGCCTGCTTTTGCACAAAACGTCTTAGCTGCCTGTCTACACTGGCCCTTTTGCGCAAAAACATTTGCGCAAGAGGGCTTTTTCCTGAGCGGGAGCGTCAGAGTATTTGCGCAAGAAGCACTGATTTCGCACAGTAGAACATCAGTTCTCTTGCGCAAATTCTCGCGGCCAGCGTAGACAGCTGGCAAGTTTTTGCGCAAAAGCAGCTACTTTTGCGCAAAAACTTGCCAGTCTAGACGCACCCACTGTGTGGGGCTGCTGCCTGAGGCTATCTGAGGTCTGTGCTTAAAGGGACCCCCTCTCCCCGGAACAGCCGGTTCTCAGGTTTCCCTGCTTGCTTATCTACCTCGATGAGGGACAGCAAAGCATTTTGTCTCTGTGTGCTCTGATTGCCCTCACTCGGGACACCACAGCACTCTGCAACATGGAGCCAGAGCTGCCTCTGGGCACTCTGGTGCGTCTTATGGACACATTGCTGTGAGCCTGGTTGCACTTTCTGCAGGCTGCCATCTGGGAGGTCCATCGGGGGGCTGTCAATATCCAGTACGCCCTGAGGAGCACTAAGAGCCTCCCTGGTCTGCCCCACTGGGGGCTTGTGCCTCATTCCTCCCTCACGTCCTTCCACTTACCCCTCCCTAGCCCCCCTTCCTGATGTCAAATAAAATACATGTATTTTCAAAAATATAAACTCTATTTATTCAACAAAACTGGGGGGGGGTATGAAACTCTAGGAGGCGAGAGAGGGCAGGAGAGAGGGTGGGAGAGGGGAGGGGGAAACCTGGGAGGAGGGAGCTGGAAGGGGGAAGCAAGGGGAAGAAGGGGGAGGGGAAACTCAGGGCTCAGGGATGGGGGTCTCGCTGGGCCTACTGTCTCCCAGCATGGCGGGTACGGGGGTCTCGGCGTCCCCAGGGGGATGGGGAGGAGGGTGTGGAGGTTGAGGTGGGGGGTGTGGAGATTGAGGAGGAGGTTGAGAAGGGAGAGGCGGAAGGGGGAGAAGGAGTGGGAGGAGGAGCAGGAGCTAGGGAGGCAGCAAGCGCTGGAGCGGCACGAGGCAGCACGATCTGCACCAGGGTCAGCAGATGGGTACAGATGGCACAACCCTGGGCAAGCAGCTCCCGCTGGAACTCCTGTTCATCCTGCACCCACTGCTCCATGGTGCAGTGCAGGGCTAGCAGGGCCCCCAGGTGCTGGTCTCAGTACCCCTGCAGTGTTGCGGTGGACCTGCTGAGCCCTCGGGTGCGGGAGGATGTCCCGGGCAGGATAGTGCGCCCTGCATGAGCAGCTGGTGCGGCTGTGGAGAAAGAAGAGAAGTGGTCAGTTCTCCCTGGGGACACAGTGGGTGAAGCCCAGCCCCCCTCTGCAAGGTGAGGATGACCGTGCCCTGCACCATCAGAGCCGCTGTGCTTGCACAGAGGCCATGGTCGGAATGTCCAGCTATCCCCGGGAGTGGGAGCTGCCCCGAGACCGCACTCATGCCCCTGTGCAGTGTATAGTGCGGCCAAGGTGGGTGGGAGATGTCCCCTGCCTCTGTGTAGAGGGGGCTTGTGAAGGAGGGCGTCCTGCTGTGTCCCAACCCGGGGTCAGGAGCATGTCAGGTCTCTTCACACATGTGTGTGGCTATCAGGCCACGGCCCCTGTGTGTCACGCAGCTGGAGCCACCTGCCCAGGGGTGGCACGGCACGTGCTTGCACGTGCACAGGTTGCTGCGTGATCTGTGGTAAGCAAGGCCCACGCGCACGGTCCCTGGTCTCCCTTCTCCTCCTCCCCCCCCCGGGAAGGGGACAGTGATGGCACTTACATGGTGTGGCCTCCTCAGATGACCCTGGTGACTCCGCTGCTGGGACAGCTCAGGGGGTCCAATCATGTGGCACTCTCCGTGGCAGCTCCTCCTCTGCGCCCTGGTCAGGGCCCTCCGGTCCCGGATCGCTGCCCCCCGGGGTGGCATGGACCATTCCGCCCCCCATGATGCGGTCCAGGGCATTGAAGTAGGGGCAGGTGTCTGCCCCTGCTGAGGAGCTGCCCTGAGTGGCCCTGGCATACGTCTGCCGCAGCTCCTTGATCTTCATGTGCACCTGTTCTTGTGTGCGCATGTGGCCTTTGGTGGCCATGGTGCCAGCTATGCATCCGTAGACGGCGGCGTTCCTCCATCTAGTGCGGAGATCATAGACATTGGAAGCCTCCCCACAAACCTCAATGAGGTCCATGATCTCCGCACTTGTCCAGGAGGGCGCCCACCGTCTCCGGCCCCTGGCTGGCTCCTGGGAGCTGGGGGACTGGGCGGGGGACAGCAGGATGGCACTGGCTGCCTGGCTCATTCTCTGGCCACTGGGTGAGGGGCAGCGACTGCTGGCAGGCCTGGCTCTGGCATACAGTGTGGCCAGAGTCTATCCCTTTAAGAGCTCTGGGGCTGGGGGAGAGGAGAGGAGTTTTCCTGGTTTGGCCCAGAGTGGCCACCAGGGGAAACTGGGAAGGGCTGGAGGCCCCCTATTTCGGAATAAGCGTCTACATAGCGCTTATTTTGAATTAGCTATTTTTAATTTGGTGTTATTCCTTGTAGAATGAGCTTTAGCAAATTCAAAATAAGCGCCCCGCTATTTCGAATTTATTTCAAAATAGCAGTTTGCCTGTGTAGACGCTATTGAAGTTAATTAGAAATAACAGCTGTTATTTCAAATTAACTTTGATGTAGACATACCCTAACAGATTTATTGGTGCATAGTGGAAATTCCAGAGGCAGGTATAAATATACAGGCATAAGAAAGAGTTCCATTCAAAGGCTAGATAACGAGGTCAATTCAGTCAGGGAGGATGAGGCCCACTTCTAGCAGCTGATGTGGATGTGTGAACACCAAGAGAGGAGAAACTGCTTTTGTAGTTAGCTAGCCATTCAGTTTTTGTTTAATCCTAAGGGTGAAAGCCTGCTGTCATTTCTCAGTCAGACTCACATAGATTGAAGGAAAAACTGGACAGTCCCTACGTAAAAGAATAAACGGACACAAATCAGATATCAGGAATGGCAATACACAAAAACCTGTAGGAGAACACTTCCATCTCCCAGGACACACAGTAGCAGATTTAAAAGTAGCCATCCTGCAACAAAAAAACTTCAAGAACAGACTTCAAAGAGAAACTACAGAGCTACAATTCATCTGCAAATTTGATACTATCATTTTAGGATTAAACAAAGACTGAATGGCTAGCTAACTACAAAAGCAGTTTCTCCTCTCTTGGTGTTCACATATCCACATCAGCTGCTAGAAGTGGGCCTCATCCTCCCTGACTGAATTGACCTCGTTATCTCTAGCCACTCTTGATTGAACTCTTTTCTTATGCCTATTTATACCTGCCTCTGGAATTTCCACTACATGCATCTGAAGTGGTCTTTGCTTATGCTCCAATAAATCTGTTAGCCTATAAGGTGCCACAGGACTTCTCGTTGTTCTTGCAGATTCAGACTAACACGGCTACCCCTCTGATATAAGTATCATGTAGTTCACTGATTTAATAACACTTTATGCTGCAAAGCAAGACATAATGGTGCCTCTCTAGCTGGGAATAGAGATTTGTCAATCCTGCCATCAACCAATTTTGCATCTTCCTCCTTCTCCTCCTCTTCATCAGTGTTTGAGGGAGGAATGTGAACGAGTAGTCAAGTAGCTGATTAATTGATAAGCCTAAACTTATCGGTTAATCTTGTTGACTAGTCGCATTTCCTACCCCCTTTTGCTGCCTCTGATACAGAGGCAGCAAGGAAGGATAGAAAGCAGGAGGTGGTGCTGGGGGGAGCTACCTTCAAAGCCAGTTGCACCAGCTCCACAGTGCCACCTGCACGCCTCCCCGTGCTGCTGTGTCTATTAGAGGTACCAGCGCAGGGGTAGGGCAGAGACTGCTTAGCAGCAGCAGCCCCTGTCAGCGGGGGAGGAGGGTCCGAGCTCCCCAAGGACAGAGGCTGCTTTGCGGCAGCCTCTCCCACCCTCTCACCCCCCTGCAGCCTCTGTCCACAAGGAGCTCAGCCCCCTGCTGTGGACAGGGGCTGCTGCGACCCCACATTGCTGCCTGTATATCAGAGGCAGCAGTGTGGGGTTGCAGGCAGCTGGTCTGTGTGAGGAGAGATGGTTTTTAAATTGGCTCCTCTCACGGACTGACTCCTGCCTGGCACCCCACGCTGCTGCCTCTGATACAGCTGCCACCCCTGCCCCCCAGGTACTATAGACTCGCCAACTAACTACTAAAAATTCATGTGATTAGTTGACTATTCTATTACCCACAATCTAACATCCCTAGTGAGACAGCACACAAAAGCCCACTCAAGGCTCCATTGTGGTCAGCACTATACAAACAGGAAAATATGGTCTTTGATGTAAGTGATCCCTGACAAAAATAACAGGACTACTGGAAGTCAGACCTGGGTTTGTTGTAAGAACTTTATAATATTTTGTATTTGACAGCATATTTCTGAAGAATTTTAATCCACTTGTGGCCGGGTCTCCCAGGCTGCGGGGTTCATTAGTGCTTAGGTCCCCGTGTTAGCTTGGGGTCTGGGGTGTAGGACTTCTGGATGCTTATCAGAGACTGTTCCTTCAGTTTGGAGCATGGCCCCAAAAGTCCAACTTCCTTCTGGTTCTCCCCCTTTGCACCTGGGGGAGGGGTTGGAGGCTTATGTCCTCCTGCGGCCAACTCAGCAGACAGCTCTGGCTCAGGTCCTGCAGACGGCAGAACCTGCTCCTGCCTGTTCGCTGGTCGGCCTCTAACTGAGCCAGGTTCCCTCCATTTATTCTCCCTCCAGGCCTGGCATTGGCTGCAGGTAAAACGGGGTGGGGCTGATTGGGCAAAAAGGCCTTGTTTAGCCCCTGCACTGCCAGGCCCTCTTCTCACTCCCTCACACCACTTTTCTAATATGCTCACATTAACGCACAAAATGAGCTCAATCTAGTTAAAGACATAAAGGGTAACAAGAAAACATTCTACAAATATATTAGAAGCAAGAGGACAGGCATAAGAATCTTGTGCAAAATGGGGGTTTTGCACAAAATGGAAGCGGCTACACTGCTTCTTTTTGTGCAATAACCCCTTGTGCAAAAAGAAAAGGCAGAAAATATGCTAATGATGTCATGACTTATGCTAATGAGTCCCTCATTAGCATATTTTCTGCTGCAAAATTTCGAGTGTAGACAAAGCCTTTGAGTATTGTGTCCAGTTCTGGGCACCATATTTCAAGAAAGATGTGGAGAAATTGGAGAAGGTCCAGAGAAGAGCAACAAAAATGATTAAAGGTCTAGAAAACATGACCAATGAAGGAAGACAGAAAGAAGTGGGCTTGTTTAGGTTAGAAAAAAGAAGACTGAGAGGGGACATGATAGTCATTTTCAAGTATCTAAAAGGCTGTTACAAGGATGAAGAAAAACAATTGTTCTCCTTGGCCTCTGAAGACAGGACAAGAAGCAATGGGCTTAAATTGCAACAAGGGAGGTTTAGGTTAGACATTAAGAAAAACTTCTTAACTGACAGGGTGGTTAAACACTGGAATAAATTGCCTAGGGAGGTTGTGGAATCTCCATTACATGAGATATTTAAAAGCAGGCTGGATAGACATCTATCAGGGATGATCTAAATCAGGGATAGTCAACACGCGGCCTGTGGGCGGCATGCGATCCGCCGCCCGTTTGTTTGCTGCCCACGGTGCAGTATGGGTTTACACAGGGCTCAACACATGGCCCATGGGTAGGAACCAAAACAAAAAGATAGTCAATATAATGGTCTTCTGTTGATATGTGTGTTAGTAGTTAAATTCCTGGACTGTCATTGCTCATTAAAAGTGCTATAATATGGGTGGAAATCGGGTAAATATTGCATTTTATTAATATCAGCAGAACTGACTTAAATGGGGCCTGTGTGTTGTGCAGGATTGCATTAATCTTTGTATTCATGTCCGTCAGTGTGAAAGAAGTTATTTGCATATATATTTGCATGTAGATGTAACCACACTTAAGTTGCGGCCATTGGCATGTACTGTGAGTATCAATGTGTCCCCCAAGGCTTCCAAAGTTGAGTAGCTTTATCTAAATGATGCTTGGTCCTGCTTTGAGGGCAGGGGACTAGACTTGATGACCTCTCAAGGTTCCTACCTGTTCTAGTATTGTATGATTCTATGATCCTAGAAGTCTTACAAACACTCCTTTGCAGTACATTAGGGTAATGTGTCATCATTATAAACTGAGGCACAAATAGGTTACATGATTTCCCCAAGGTTACAGAGCAGTCATGAGCAATAATTTTTAATGGGAGACCACTTCAAGATTTTGGTAAGTGGTCAAGGGCTGCACTTCTGTGGAGGGGTGCAAGGTCCAAGAGGGGTTATGGGTGCTAGAGAAGATTTTGACCTGGGGAATGGGTGTAGAAAGGGGTGCAGGATCTGGGAGGGAGTTGTGATCTGGGAGAAGGGGGAAAATGGGTACAGAGGGTTTGGGTAGTGACGTAGGACAGGGGAATGGAGCGTAGAGTCAGGGAGGGGTATAGGTGCTAGAGAGGATTCTGGCCTGAGGGAGAGTACAGGAGGGGGTGCAATGTTTGGGAGAGAGTTGTTACCTGGAGGAGGTGGGGAGAGGTGATACAGAGGGTTGGGGTGGTGGCCTAGGGCAGGCAGTTAAGGGTAGTGATAGGGTAGGTTTCCAGAGGTAGGCTCTGGCTGGGAGGTGCTTACCTCCCCGTGGCTCCCAGCCAGCAGCTCTGCAGACTCCATGCCCGTGTGCTGGGTGAGCTGCTCCACGTGCCTCTGCTCCAGCACAGACAGGGAGAAAGGGGGGAGGGAGGAAGGAGGCTTCATTCACTGTTCCTCCCTTGAGCAAAATTTCTCAGCTCCTATTGACTAGAAACTGGCCAATAGGAACTTGGGAATTTTACTAGAGAGCGGGGACAGCGTGGGAAGCTTTCTCCTCCCTGCCTGGCTTGCAGAGCAATTAGCAGCCTGCTGTTTAAAGCAACTGCTCCCACCCTGTAGTAAGGGTGCCGGCAAGGCAGCTGCAAGCCAGATCCGGCAGCTTGGCAGGCTGAATCCAGTCCGATAGCTGCCTCTTGCTCACCCCTTTTACAGAGTGAGTCTATGACAAAAACAGGAACAGAATACAGGTGTCAGACTCATAGTCTTGTGCCTGAACCACAAGATTATCCTCTCACTCAGTATGGGGTAGCTTGCACACCATCTACTTATGCTGGGCAAATTCTCCTTTTACTTCCACCAGTTTTAGACTGGTGTAACTCTAGTGACTTCCCTGGAGTTGCTTCTGATTCTCACTTGTATAAGAGGAAATCAGGCCTCTTGTATCTGCTGACTAAATATGCCATTCTTATATTAATCCAAAGAAATAAAAATAAAGTAAGCACTGGATTCAGAAGGTGTGAAGTTATTGGATTTTAATATAAACATGCAGATCACTGTTGCACTCCCTGTTGTGTGTTTGCCCCCAAATTCTGGGCCAATTGAGGTGTCTATTGAAATCTTATGCTTATCTGATTCTGTTTATGCAACTCATATGCCTATATGATTGTTGTATGTGATATTATGAATGGTGGCTCTGTACTGGTATTTTAAATGTTTGCTTCTGGCGCTGTGCATGCGCTGACCATGCTGCGCGGCTGTGCCAGCTTGTAATCTACTTGACACCAATTGTCGAGCCCTGGCAATAGGTATTGCCCACCTAATGTGAGGGGTGGCTACTCAGTGAATAGCTGTAATTCATGGACAATGGCCTTTAAGTGTTGCCATTAAACACCTAGGCTACGTCTAGACTGCCCCCTCTTGAGCAAGAGAATATGCAAATGAGGCAAAGCGGTGAATAACACCACACCTCATTTGCATACTTAATGAGCCACCATTTCTGCACAAGGGGCTTTTGCACAAAAAAGAGCCGTCTACTCTTTTTTGCGCAAACCCCCCCTCTTGTGCAAGAGCCGTTCTGCCACTTTTTTTCAGGAAGAACGGCTCTTGTGCAAAAGGGCGGCTCATTAAGTATGCAAATGAGGCACAGCAATATTCACCACTTCGCCTCATTTGCATATTCTCTTGTGCAAAGGGGGCAGTCTAGACATAGCCCTGAGGAATTCAGCTGCAAACCTGTAGACCAGCAGGTATGCCATGGCTGTTTGTCTAAAAAACGGACCATGGATAGGTGACTTACTCATGTGACAAACTCCATTTTGAGAGGTACCATCACACAGGAGAACAATGGAATTCCCTCCACATGAGCAAAATTATAAAAGGGGACCTAGGGTTTCTCCACATTTGTCTTCACCCCTTCTCTTCAATTCACTGCTCTTTACTTTGCTGTGGATAAGAGGCCCAGAAGGATTTGTTGACCCATCCTAACCAAAGATGTACTCCAGAGACTTTTAAGATAGCAGCTTATTACATCTCTGCTAAAAGCCTGCATCAAGAAATGCAATTTCTTTAACAATTCTACTTTCAACCTTTTCTTTCTTTTTTAATTAATAAACTTTTAGATTTTAGATTCTAAAGGATTGGCATAGTGTGCTCTTTTGGGTAAGATCAGAGGCATAGATTGACCTGGGAATGTGGCTGGTCCTTTGGAATCAGTAGAACCTGTTCAGATTTGGTGAGATTGTTTTTCATAATCTCTCATCTGTATAAGGTGCAGTGCTGCTTGTGATACAGGTAAAGCTAGATTATCTTGCTTCTTGCTGGCCAGAGTGGCAGCTGAAGTGCTCTATGTAACTCATTTGGTGTCTTACAGAGGAGGACCCCCAATCTTGGGCTGTAAGTAGCCTTGTTTCTAAGCAATTTGCTCTGATTTGACCCTCTCAACAGTGCCCCCAGACAACTGTCATATTACGGAGAGCAATAGTGAAGTTTTCTACATAAAGTACAACAAAAGTTTCAGAATACACACTATTAAGTGCCACAATAACATGATAGCCACAGAAACAGATGGTTTTTTTTCAACACAAGGATTAATTTTCTTATAAAAGAAACACAATATGTTAATATTTAACAGGAGCAACAGAAGCTCCAGTGGAGGTAATGATGAGGATGCCTATAATATCCCCTTCACGAAAGAACTTGAAACCAACCCCCCAGAAGAAGATGGTATAGGCTAAAAAGGGGTCATAGTCAGAGCAAGGGATGCACTGCTACTAATCAACCCATAAGGAAATTTAAATTGACCGTCCCTGGAATAATCGCTGGGAGGGCAATGGTGGTAAAACAATGCCTGCCCTTTTCTGGGGAGAAATCCCCAGGAGATGCAAGAAGCCAGGCTAATGAAGATAGGTGCAATTTGTATTATCTGTAAATATAAAATTGCTGATTGCCCCAAACTTTCAAATACATAATAATTGAAAGGCTAGAGATAAAACAATATGTTTATATAAACACGATGGACCAGATTCTTCTCTGTGTTACTTTACTTTGGTAGAGATACTTGAGATTTATACTGGTGTGTCTTGGAACAAAATACAATTAAATTTATTTTAAAAATATTTTTTCCATAAAGTAAAATGCAGCAGTGAAACAGTGTTTCAGTGCACTGTTTTATGGAAACATCAGTACTTAAAAGAATTCTGCAATGGACTACCAGGAGGAGGCAGTTTATATATATAATAATGAAATCCTTTCAAATAAGATGTGAGTGTAATACCACATAGAGGGCAGGCATTGACAGTACTTAACTGTTCTGAAATATCTTAATGAATGATTTGTAGAACACATTCCCCTGAGACAATTTAATATTAAGCTAAAATGTAGGTAACTTTTGCTTTCTTCTCTGATTTCTTGGCAAAAAAGAAATAGTATTATAAGTTATACAACAGTCGTTTTAGCTCACATACCAGTTCTTAAACTCACTGCGTCTGTAGGTTTACTGGATCCCGCACCATTATTTGCTACAACATAAACAGAGTACTCAGATCCACAATGGAGTGAAGCCAAAGTGCAGGAAGTGGAAGATGTGCTACAGTTCAGACTGGAGGCTTCACAACTGGCTGTCACACTGTAATTTAAAGTCCCCTCTGTCGGCATCCAAGAAACAGTGGCTCTCAAAGCTCCACTATCAAAAGCAACTTGAACATCTGATGGTGCATGAGGACCTACATTATTTAGAAAGAACTGTAAATACACTTATGCTACCTCTACATTACTGTAGAAAGTCGACCTAAGTCGACCTTCAGCTATGTGAACAACATACGTCATTTTACCACAGGGTCTACACCATGTTGGGGGGGGAGGGGCAATGGAAGAAACTCTCTCATCAACTTCACTTACTCTTCTTGTCTGGGGGTAGAGTAGAGCAACTGCAGAGCAATTTGCGGTTGATTTGGTGGGTCTTAACTAGACTCACTGAATCGACTACTAGTGGATCAAATCTCAGAGCATTGATCTAAGGATGTAGTGTAGACACAGGCTTAGTACAGTAAAACCTGTGTTATCCGGCATGCTCGGGGATTAGGGTGTTCCGGTTATCTACAAATTCCGGTTACCTGAGGGTCCCATCAACCTAGGAAAAACTAATGGACAATAATAGTAAAACTCAAGTTTTTAATAGTGGTAGTTTTGTAGTGTGAGGCAGTTGGTCTCACATTTCTATTTTGAGTCAAAGATCATTAGTACTTCTCAAATAAAAAAATGTTAAGCCAATCATGGTAAACCAAGACAAGCCTGTGCACCTGAAGATGTGACAGTATCGTGGCTGGGGGCATTGCCAGTTAACAAAGTTTCCTGGTTAACAGAGTGCCAGATAACAAAAGTTTCACTGTATCTGGCTTTTTATAAAGATGATCCTCAACCAGTCCCTTGAATCCAAACATCCCCAAATTTTGGAAAATGTTACATCCAAGCATAGACCCTAATTTTTGTGGCATAGACCCCAAACATCTTAAACCTATTACAGTTATACAGAACTTTTTAAACAATTGCTCTGATACAAACATTTCCATTGAAAATTTAATATTTATATAAATATTAATGGACATGTCCTAGGCTCTTTTTCTCAGTTTTTGGTCAGGCAAAACTTCAAGTGAAGTCAATGGTAGATGTGCCTAAAATGCATAGTTTATAAAATTTGGCCCATATCCTCTAGAACTTTTCCTGAGCCTAGAACTGGCATAAATTGCTATACCTCCATTTGAACAATGTCTTGTCAAAAACACACATAACTTATAATTTTTATACTAAGTTTGGTTCAAGAAAACAGTTCTTACTTGTTATTTGGTTGTATGTAAAATCATCTCCTGGTATCCCATTAACATTCCAGGCATGTGCCTTGATAGTATAAAGAGTTCCTGGATCTAGACTGGTAAACACCAAGGAGGTTTGGGTGGTGTTCTCTTTCATCATGCTGCCTAAACCATCTGATCTCATGATGGACACAGAGAATCCAACTGCCATATTTACAGCTTCCCACCTCACCACTATGGAGTCGTAACTTGGAGAACTTACAGACAGGACTGGTGCAGCCAAGACTGTTAATTACAAATATACATTAACTATTGGGATTTCCATTAACAGTTATGCTGTCTAAAAGTTAGAAAAGTCAAATTCAACATAGGGTAAACAGAATCAACTGTATATGCCATAAAGAGTTTTAAATATTTTTATTGATACTGCTTTATATTCTTCTCCCTGTGAGCCTAGACTATCAAGACCAATTGTCTAGGCTTTAGAGAAAAATCATAACTCGCACACTGCAGAAATCCATAAAATTTACTCAATATAACTTATCTATTCATAAAAATGTTCTGATTTTAAGGCCCAATCTCAATGCTGGGCCCCATAGGCAGACTGGGAATCTCTGATTCCTGAAGGTATAAAGCTCCCATTTCTAGTCTTGATGGGACATTAGATATATTAGACTTTCTCATTAGTCCGGGCCTGAATACTGCTCACGTCGAGTCAAAGCCAAATTTTGAGAGCTGTTCAAATGTGAGTGATAAATGCAATGTATTAGATGGCACAATAATCTAATAACTGAGTAACCACTACATGCATGGGCCTATGTCTACTTTCACTTAAATAGCACCTTCCACTCAAGAAGGGTAAAGTTTTTTGAAAAATTGAGACTTTATGTCATTCTCCACATTCTATACAGATGAGAAATGAAAGTATAGAGAAGTTAAGTACAGTCGCAGAACAGAGAACTGAATTCAGAAATCCAGTCCTATGCATTGCCCATGTGGCCACTACATATATACACACACATATATATTGCTGAACACTGCAATGGCGATACATTCAATATTAAAAAATACAAGATTGCACTAATTCCTCACCAGTAAATGCCTGAATTATTTTTACTTTCTGTACTGGAATTGTAAAAGATAGTTAGAAAATTCCATGATCCATATGCATATATGTTATGCACTGTTCAGCAGTATTATGACAGTTGCTATATAAAATCAAAAGCTACCTGTCTTTGCTTTCTTTGAAGGTGAAGGCAGGCTTCTTCCTCCAGAGTTGATAGATCTGATGGTAATTTTATACAGTGTAGCAGCTTTCAGTCCTGTCACTGTACCTGGTGAATTTATGACTGTATTTTCAATTAAAGATTCTCCATCCTGTGCAGTTAGTAGATAACTAGTAGCCCCAGGAACAGCTGCCCATTCCACTGTGATACTGTTGCTCAGTTTTGAATAAGCTTGATCTATAACAGGTATCTCAGGTGCTAAAAATGAAATTATGGTAAATTCAAAATCCCTAATCATGTTTAAATATAATGACCTCTGCTGTTAGGTGCTGAGTACATTGAGCATTTTGCAGAAGGAGCTCAGGACAACCGGGATATAATTTCCTGGATACTTCTAATTTTACATGTCTAAATCAAATAGCAAATTTAAATCGCATAAAAATATAATTGGTTTAATTTGTGCCATGAAACAAAAGAAGTGTTTGTTCAGTGTCAACAGCGCAGTTAGCAATGAAAAACTGCATATAGTTAGCACTGATGATATGCAATTTATATATGTCTTCAGATTACTCTTCAAAGGGAAATAGTGGTACATTAACCAATTCATCTGGTTTGACTTTGGAGAATGGTTGCTTTGTGTAGTCTCTTGGGTAGTTCCTATCCTGCAAATTTGTCATTCATCTCTGTACCTTACTGACTAATGGAGCTGGGTTTTGGTCTCTTGAAATCTGAACTATATCAACTTTATTTTATCTAATCTAATGTAATCCATCATGTGCCTAATGACTAGCTGCCAGACAATTAAATGTTTAAAAGGCTTTAAAAAGTGGTCCAAATTAATCATTGACTTCATTAAAGAAGCATCAGGGATAGACTTGGCCTCGCGTGGCTTCAAGTCACCAGAATATTGTATAGTCTCTTCCCCCAAGCTGATTATCTTTTAAACTGAAGAAGAGGAGATGCTAAGCTACCTAGATATAACACTCCCAACCAAACTTCAGAAATCAGGAATTTGGGCCTTAAATAAGTACATATATCAGGTTCAACATGTCATAAGGCTGCAAAAGAACAAAAAGAGCAGGAAACCTCACCGCACTGTCTCTGGGGTGCCGCCTGCCCCCCCACTGGCTCTATTAGAGGCAGTGTGGGGGATAGGAGACACTGCTGCTGGGCCCCCCTGTGTTCAGGGGCTGTTGCCACCAAGCAGCCCCTGTTTGCGGCAGGCAGGGCTGGCCGTGGGCAGGGGCTGCTCAGACAACAGCCCCTGTCCATGGCCAGCCCTGACTGCTGCGAACAGGGGCTGGTGCCAGAACAGTCTCCGTTCGCAACTGCCAGCCCTGTCTTCCACGAACAGAGACTGCTCCTGCACCAGTCCCTATTTGTGGTGGACAGGGCTGTCAGCTGCGAACAGGGGCTGCTGGATTCAGCGCGAGCTAGGACTGAGCAGTCCTGGCTAGCGCTGATTGCTGCTGCTCTGCATTTTAAATGTAGTAAGAGCCCAGCAGTTTGGCTCCAGAGTCCGCAGGAGCCAGGACTGCTCATTCCCAGCTGGAGCTGGCTCCTGGACCTACCCTCAATACAAATTGTATCGACTATATGATTAGCCAGATAATTGCATTTTAACATCCTTATCTTGAACTATAGATCTATTCTATTAGGCCTAAAGATTTTTTTATTTAGCATTAGCCATTTTCCTTTTTCTACCATCTGTAAAAATTACAAAAAATCCCACCCTTTATTCTACATTAAAAAAAATTCTGTGCAATTTAAAATTTAAATTCAATCTATGGGAGTCTGACTGAGAAATGACAGCAGGCTTTCACCCTTAATTGGGGACCAAACTTGCAAAACTTCCACATAGGGAATTTGTATTCAAGTAAAATGGAGTCACGTGACCAGGGGACTTGCAGGAGTAGATCCATAATACATTATTTCAGAACTGCATTAAAGAACTTTAAAATATTATGCCATTTCTTCCATGACTGAGGTAACCAGGTGGTGAAAAAAGGTTGATTATATTCTAAATTTTCAGGGTAACCATGACCATGAATTTAATTTTAGTAATTTCCTCAATAAGATGAAAAATTGCTTAAAAGAAACAAAGATATTTTAGTTTTTCAGTTAAAATAATTTTAAAAGAAATTTAAAATGATTGATAAAAAAAAAACCTAAGTATCAGTTATGGAACAGGGAAAAGGGAACACTGTCTATCTAGGTTCTTCTAATGTCTAAGGCTGACAAACTGTAAAGAATAAGATTATAAATGGAAATAAAAAGTCAGTTTTTCACATTTATATGACTTCACTTTTGTGTTCTCCAGTTAAAAACAAGGTGGCTGATTTTGAAAGTTGTGATTAGGTGAGCATTGCCACAAGGGATGCATGCATACACACACAATTGAGAGAGAGAGAGAGAGAGAGAGAGCTGAACATGCTTCCACTGAAATGAGTGGGGAAACGTCCATGGACTTCAATATGAGTAGGCTTCAGCTCTAAAAGTAAAATAATATATGGAGGGTGAAATCTTGGCCCTACTGAAGTCAATGGAAATCTTGCTTAGCAACCCATGCCATACTAACCTGTTAACTGCATAGTCTGTGCTTCCGCCAGGATAATTCCATTCTTATCAATGGCTTCCACTTTTACATTGTGAACTGTGTTGGGAGTTAGGGAAGTAAGAATTCCTACAACAGGAACATCATTGAAATTTGCCAACAAAGAGTGGCCTACTGTGTTGACGGGGGTCGCTATGATTCTGTAGGAAAAGGCTCCTGAAAACTTGGACCATCTGAGATAAATGTTTCTTGATGTCACATTATATATGGATACAGAGAAACCTACAAAAATACCACAGTAATTTTAGTCTTTCAAAGCTGAAACACATTAAATGGCAAACTCTTTGGACAAAACTTTTTGAAATGTTTAAATAGCCTGATTTTCAGAGGGCAGATTTTCAGCACTTTTTTTGGAATTCAGGCCTCTTGGAAGGGGCCTCAAGAATAACCAAACTACGTAATCCCCTTTGAAAAATAAATTTTGCATTAAACCATAGCTGAAATAATTTTCTTTGCTCATTTCTGTCACCCATTAATTATACACGATATTGTTTTACAGTGTCACCAACTTCCATGATAATATTGCCAGGCTCATCATCACTGCTATTTTACTAAAGCCTGACCTACTGGAATTTTCTGAATTCTTGAAAATCTCATCTTTAATTTAAAAAATAGTTTCTAGTTCTCATGGTTGCAGAATAAAAGATGAAAATGTGACTCATGTATACCCTATGGCTTAACAGAAGGCAAATAAAAGAAGCCAACGTTTTGTGGTGGTTTTTTTTTAAATCTCATATTTTTTAGAGCACTACCTTGTGATTTTTTAACATATGATTTTGGCAACACTACTATGGTTTACATGTGGATTTAATAATCTTGCAAGTGTATGCCTAATCCTTTACCATTCTGTGCATGGAAACTACTTGGACATAAATGTAAGTTCCACACACGAAGAGCTTGCATGATCAGGCCTGCGATTTGTAAAATCTCTAACTATGCTGACTGCAGAAGTAACTGTCCAAATATTGTAGTAAATGTATAGTAATATGTAATGGTTAAGACTCTAGAATATTGTTATATATACTAATATGTACTGCCACAATGTATACAAAATGGATGACTTGTAAGAGCCCAATCCTTCATTCCTTGCTCAGCCAAAACTCACATTGCAGTCAACAGAAGTTCTGGGTGCACAAAAACGACAAGATTGAAGAGGGAAATTGTGTTACATTTTTATCTTTAATTTTTAAAATCAAACAAAAAGTTTGCTATTTTAAGAGGGACAAAATATCATAGAAAAGCATGCAAACACTGAATAAACTGTGTAGATAATGGTTATAGTCTGAGAAGGTACTGTTCAATGCAAATTAAGTATGACCTTAGACGTGTTTACGCAAAGAAAGTTTACGCAAATGTATAGTAGCACAGGTAACTATTTTTCAAAACAAGTTTTTAAATAAATATTTTATATGAAGAAAAATGTTTCTTTACATTTGCTGAATCTGATTTCAGTTTATTTAAGAATGAATTTTTGTTTGCAAAGTTACTAGAATTTAAAAATCAATTTGAATTAGTTATCAGGAATTTCTATGTGCCTTTAGTGTTTATTTTAAAATAAAATGGTAAAAATACCTTTTAAAGACTTTACCTGTGTTAGCTGAAACAATCTGAAAATAAAGATATAGAACATTAGAATCATAAATTAAAAAAGTTATTTTGGGAAAAGGGAGAACATCTAACTTTTAGCAGTAATGACTTCTGTAAAACTGCATTTTGTGATCATGGCATACTAATGTGCAATATTACTTATATATTTAGTTTATTTAAGCATGCAAAAATACATGGAGTAGTAAGGTGAACTGAAAAGACTGTTACTGATGGAATTTAACATCGGTATGCGGGTCATATTACTATTTCATTATCCTCTATGAATCTGGCTATTGATTCAGAAGGGAAAGTCTGCAGTTATTGACAGACTTTAAGACTGTGTTCTTGAAATGTAAGAATGTAGTTTTCCACCTGTGGGTCTGTTAAGAGTCCAGGAAAAAGTAACGATATAATATTTACCAAAATATAAAAGTAAACAATAAGAATAAACATCTTATAAATATGTCGCTTTTGGTTTATTTTTAAAAAGGACATGTAAAAATGTTTGAGAACAAAATTGAACTCACCATTTCAAGACTGATGAGGATAAATCCACTAAATACCAACATTTTCCCTTTTACACTGGACATCTTGTTGGACAAAACTTTTATTCCATGCTTTGTGTCTGGATGTGATCAGTCACATACCCCATAAAGAGCAGCAATCAGCTGACTACAGTATGAGACTAGACTTTGAGACAGTGAAAAGAAATATTTGGCTGTAGCTCCTCCTTCCCAATCAGGCTGGCCTATAAACAGCTGAAATGAATATTCAGTGAAAATATTGCATCCAACCTCAAATGCCCAGAAATGCTACATGGGCAGGCTGTGTTTTGTTCTTTCCTCTGCTACACAGATGCAATTTTTGTATTACACCTATGCAACAGATAGCCCAAGTGAAATACTTACATTGGAATTTAGTCTTACTAGTTAAAGTTCACTACATATTATTTGAAAATGTCATACTAGAATTAATAATTTGAGGAAGCATCTTTCTAATTTTTTTTTGTACAGTGCACACTGAAGTAGAAATTACTTTCAGTTTTAATGTTCTTATGTCTCCAGATTATTATTATAGTTAGTGATATGCAATTCTGTGTTAAAAGTCTGCCCGTAACTTGCATATTTCACTGTGGCAAAGAATACGCTGTGTAGAAATCTATAGCAATTTATCTGATTAAGCTATGTATATACATATTTTAGTATATTGGACAAACTTCTCAGACACTTTCACCAAAGAATCAATGCACACAAAACAGACATCAGACAGTTTCACAAAGAAAAAACAGTTTCTTGCCATTTCAACCAGACTGGGCATTGTCTCAATGACCTTATTACATGCATCCTGCTTCAAAGAAACTTTAACACTAGACTACAAAGGGAAGCCTCAGAACTGTCATTCATGCTTAAATTTGACACTTTACGAATGGGCCTTAACAAAGATGCTAATTATCTTACCTATTACAAAGATAGCTTCCCAATTATCACCCCTAATATCTTTATCTCATAGACACTAACCTCCCTCCCTCACCCCTCCTCTGTTCGAAAATCTGATTTGTCAATTTTATATGTGTTCACTTTTTTTGATTGTATCCCTTTGGTATATATGGTCATGCCAATTTTCTTCCACAATTTGATCTGAGGAAGTGGGTCTGGCCCACGAAAGCTCATCACCTAATAAACCATCCTGTTAGTCTTTAAAGTGCTGCATAGTTCTGTCTTTTGTTTCAGCTAGACTAGACTAACACAGCTACATCTCTATTACTATTCTACATTTTAGAGTGTGACTGCCTTTCTGCAAGTCCATTTGTTCAAGAACTCCTCTTAAATGGTAAAAGCTAAGACCACCACATTTGGTATTTAGCTTCCTCTTCGCCTAACTTAAAGCAAGGTCAGGGATTGGTTGTGCCAAGGTAATCGGAAGATCTGGAAAAAGGACTGTTTTCCATAGCATGAAAAGGATGAGGCTGCTGTATGGAGAGACGTTATATTAAAAGTGGCCACTAGAGCAGCGAACTTGCAAGGGAAAGTTATCCTACCAAGTGTCCACTGGGGCCAGCTGTATCACCAAGGGAGTGGCCATAAGGGCTGAGGCTCTCCCATCTTGCCTGTAAGCCCACTAAGGCTACATCTACACTGCAACGCTATTTCAGGATACAAGAGTATCCCGAAATAGTTATCCTGCATCTTAACAGCAAGCCCGTTAATTTAGACTCACTATTCCAATGTCCCTGTTCCATAAAGAGTAAGGGATGTTTCAGAATAGCAGCTTATTTTGAAATTTGGCACTGTGTAGATAGCACCAAATTACAAAATAAGCTATTTCAAAATAAGATACACAATTTGGACAGCTCAAACTGGGTATCTTATTTTGAGCTACAGTGCAGTGCAGACACACCCAGTAACTAGCCCCCCTGCCCCATACCCTAGTCCCCATGGGCAGTTGGTGAAGGTAGGGCTGAGGGAGGCAAGATCATCTGGGTTTACCTCAATCAGGAATTGAAAGATCAAGGTCAGGATTTTGAATTGAATCTAGTATTGGGCAGGAAGAGGTTCTGCAGCAGTGATGGACAACCTAGGCCTGTATGAGTGTTCCTCCTTCATCTCAGTGGTCTGCACGATTGTTGTAACCAAGATGGTCTACTGGGATAGGGTAGTTTTTCTAACTGAACTTGCATACCTAGAATTTGTGGTGTGTGCTGTTTGAACTGTAGCAGCTCCTTGATTTGATACAGAAGAAATGCATGGCTGTCATAGTCAATGTTGTGTGCAGCCAGTATGCACTTCAATTCACATATCATTGTTTTACATGCATGTCACTTTAGGAAAAATCCCTTCAGGAAAAATTCTGTGCAGGTGGAAAACAGCAGAATCTGAGAACCCTGCGTGTGGACAAAATGTTTTGCAGGCCACATGTAGAACCCCGATGGGCTGCATGTGGTCCTTGGGCTCCAGGTTAGGGATGATACATTTAGTTTAATTGACTAATTGACAGATTTTCCATTCACTAGTCAATAAGCGGGGGAACCACAGTGGGGTTAGTCTCTGGCCCCAGGAGCTAACCTTGCACCAGCTTTGCCCTTTAAAATGTATTAAGAGCCAGCAGGCTCTTTATACATTAAAAAGGCTGGAGCGCAGTGGGGGGCCTTGGCGTGAGCCGGGAATCAGCTGTCCTAGCTTGCACTGGGTTCCCCGTTTGAGCTTCTGATTTTTAAATGTATTAAGAGCCAGGAAGCTCTTACCACATTTAAAAAGCAGAGGTGCAGCCTCTTGGGTGCAAGCTGGGAATCAGCTGATTCCTGGCTTGTATCTGGTCCCCGCTCCCCCAGAGATGGTGCTGGGGGAAACCAGATTTTAAGCTTGCACCTCCTCCCCCACTTTCTGCCTCGGATAGACGCGGGGGTGGGGGTGACTAGTCGAGGGACAAGTCGACTATCCAATATGCTAATGTGTATCCGATAGTCAACTAGTCCCTTACATCCCTAGCCCAGGTTGCCCACCACTGCTCTGGAGCCCTAGAGTGCTGTGCGGTATCACCCCTCCCTTGGCGCCTCTAGCCACTGCGGTGCAGCCAGGAGAAGCAGAGGTCAGAAGGCTGCCCAGCCGAGCGGGCGCGGAGCGGCAGGAGCAAGCGCTGATTGCTGCGGCCAGAGGGACTTCGCCTCCCCAGCTGCCTTGATGCTTTCAGACAAGGCGTCCTCCAGCGGCGGTGGCGGTTGTAGCTGGCGCTGGTCGCACCTAGAGAGCTGCCGCCTGCCACACGTGACTTTCGCCAGCGGCCGCTTCAGGCAGGCGCGCGCCCCTAGGGCCGCGCGAGAAAGCCGGTAACATCAGGGCCCTGTGGGGGCGGGGCTCCCCGAGAAAAGCGAGACCTCGCGTTGCTGGGGGCGGGCTGCGAGTGCGGACGGGATGACGTACAAGGCCGTGTAGACGGCATGGCGATGGCGTATGAGTGAGGTGGAGTGTGGAAGCAAGATGGCGCCTGCGGCGGTCGGCGCAGCGTCCGGGGAGCGGGGTCTCAAGAGCCTGGTGTGGCAGAGTAAGTCCGGGGTACGCGCGTTCCCTGCCCTGCTCGCGGGCCCCCGCCGCGCCTTCTCCCCAGGGGCGGGCTGACCAGGCCCTATGGCAATGCCCCGCGCCGTGCGACTGCGCCGAGCCCGCCTGCCCCAGTGAGGGGAGCCCGGGCTGGGGCCCTGCCCTTACTCCTTTGGGGCCTTCCTCCGTGGGCCCCGCAGCCCGCGTTCCCCTCTGCGCTCCCGGGGCCCGCGGAGAAGCAGGGGGCAAGCGTTGGTTGCTCCGGGGAGACGGACTTTGCTTCACTGAACGGGAAACGGCCGCTGGTCCCACCGGGCCTGGGCGGCTGCTGCTTCTCCCTAGTAATTTGGAGGCTCTGTAGCCCCTGCTGAGCCAGGGTCCCCGGTCAGTGAGGGCACGGGCCGAGCGAGTGGCCATGTTTTGTGGAAGATCTGTCTCGATTTCAGTGTTGTCTTTTTTTTCCACATCGGGTCCTTCCTTCAGGAGCCTGGGCTGTCCTGTTGGTCTCATTGTACGTTTATTTCCGTACATAAGTGATCAAGTGACTTCAGATGCTGGGACGTGCCACTGACTTGCACTGACAGGTGGTGTTCTTCTCTGCTCCAGGTTGCACTAGTTTAATTAGTTTAGCTTTTGTCCCGATCATCATTTTTCATTGGAACGTTAAGGAAATAGTTTGGCTGCGAAAACCGCAACATTAATAGTGTTCTAAGCACAGGATTTTCTACTCTTCTCCCTCCTGTGGTCGGTGGGGGGTAGCCGAGTTAGTCTGTTACAGGAAAAACAACAACAAATGGTCTCGTACTACTTTTTTGTATTGTAGTGAGCATTTTTCTTTTGGAAACTGGATACTAGTAACACAGTCTATTTAGGAAAATAGAATCTAATAAAAAGTTAGATAATTTTTAAAAAAGATTGTGCTGTATATGACAGCATAAATGGATGTAGATTTCAGAAAATGTGAAACAAATGGGGGGAGGGACACAAAGCATTTATTACTAGTAATTTTTTTTGTCAAATCTGGCAACACTGGTAGAGTCACTATTGTGGAAATATGTAGAGATTGAAAATTGAGTGTGTCACCCAGAACTTAAGCATTCCGTTGTTTATTTTCCTCCACTGATGGATGGAAAACTTTCCTGGAAAATGCAAGGGAATTAAGCCATTCTGCCCAATGTAACCTTTCCTTTGTTGCAAGAGGAAAGCTAAGTTTCTAGCCTTTACGGTTTTGAAAGTAATCTTACCTGTATATAGGGGCCTAACAAATGCATGGTCTAGTGATCAATTTCACACTACATGGTTTTAAAAATAATACATTTCATGACTTCAGCTATTTAAATCTGAAATTTTACAGTGCTGTAATCTTAAGGGTCCTGGCCCATAAAGGAGTTTTGGGTTAGGGTGGATGTTATGGTACTTCTATGCTTACTTTTAGACTGCTGCTGGTGGTGGCACTGCTTTCAGAGCTGGGCAGCTGGAGAGTGGCAGTTGCTGGCAGGAGTCCAGTTCTGAAGGCATAGCTACTCCCTGCACAGTTGAGCCCTCAGAGCAGCTTCTGCTCTTCAGCCATCCAGCTCTGAAGTCAGCCTTACTTCTGAGCTGCTGACACTGCAATTCCCTTAAAATCTCCTGCACCCAGTTTGTGACCTCCAGATTTCACCCATGAAATCTGTATACTTCAGGGTAATTAGGGGGTGTTAATCTAAGTTTAACTGGCTAATCAAATAGTCAATGTCAGTTATCATCGAGGAAGATGAAGAGAAGCTAGTGAGAACAGTGCCGGTGCTAAATGAGGAAGGGAAGCGGTATGAATATCGATAAAACACAGACAATGGTATCTGGAGATAAGGAAATAGGAAGGAAGATCTGTGTAGATGGGATTGAACTAGAGAAGCTCACGTATTTGGGGAGCAATATGACTTATGATTTAGACTGTAAGAAGGAAATAACGACTAGAATAGCGAAAGCAAGAGCAAGTTTGAAGGCAGTGGGTAAGATCTGGAAAAGTAAAGTGATTATCTTAGGAATGAAGCTGAGCATCTTGAAAACGTGTATTTAGCTGCCTGTTGTATGGATGTGAGACATGGGTGATAACAAAAGATTCGAAGAGAAGTATATTGGCGTTCGAGAGGAGGAGTTATAGAAAGATCCTGAGAAAAGGATGGATGCAGAAGGTCATCAATGAGGAATTATATAGGAAGATACAGTCGAAAGAGAACTTACTGCAGAAGGTTATACAATGGAAGTTACAGCTATTCGGGCATAACTGCAGAATGAAAGATGAGCGAAAAGTTAAGACCCTGGTATTTGGCATAATGGATGGTCCGAATAGGAGAGGCAGACCCCACAGAGAACGGGTAGATGATATAGTAGATTGGTGCGGAGCTAGTCTACAGAAACTAAGCCACTCTGCACTGGACAGGGAAAGATGGAAGGAAATAGTAGGAGGCATTGGACACCAATGGGTGTTAGCCCATGGTTGATGATGATGAGGCTCCCCGTGGCATTTCAAAGCAGCAGCGCTTCATGGAGCCCAGGGTCTGTTCTATTAGAGGCAGCAAGGCGGGAGAGGGCGGGGGGAGAAGCGACTAGTTGACTATGGGATAAGCATTTGCTTATTGGATGGTCAAGTAGTCATGCACATCCCTAAGAGTAATAGCACACAAGATCAGATTTCAGTCTGATGTGTGTTTTTGTGGCTATGAATTTGGTAAGCCCCTACATATACCTATGTAATGTGGCCTTCTCAAGTCTGTCTTCAGTGCTGTCTGAAGCTTTTCCAAAGCAGCAGCCAAGTGAATAGATCAAGAGATGTAACACTTCTTTTGCTATTTGGAGGCTTGTGAAATCAGTGAAAATGGCAAAAATCCTCCTTCATTCTGAGCTTCAGCTGAGGCAGGTACTGTTACTGTCCAAGGAGAAGGAAAATCTGTTATGAGAAAATGAGGCTGCATATAGTAGATACAGCCTCTTCAGTAATGAAAGTGCTGGTGGAAAAGTAAAACATCAGAAATTCTGTCTTGTGTGGAAGATGGCAAGGTATTGGAGGGCCCCCAAACAAACAGGAATATGAGGCTTTGAAGCAGTCAAAGTGTTTCTCCACTGGGAACTGGAGCTTATGGCTCATATGGCCAAATAAGTGCTGTATTTACATTCCATACATTATGGCTACGTCTAGACTGGCAACTGAAAAGTTTTTCCGTTAAAAGCATTTGCGGAAAAGAGCGTTTAGATTGGCACGGACGCTTTTGCGCAAAAGCACTTTTTGCGCCAAAGCGTCGATGCTAATCTAAACGCGATTTTCAAGAAGAGCCCCGATCGCCATTTTTGCCATCAGGGCTTTTTGCGCAAAACAGTCCTGAGCTGTCTACACTGGCCCTCTTGCGCAAATACATTTGCGCCAGAGGCTTTTTCAACGGGAGCAGCATAGTATTTGCGCAAGAACACTGACATTCTTACATTAGATCGTTAGTGTTCTTGCGCAAATTCAAGCGGCCAGTGTAGACAGCTGGCAAGTTTTTCCGCAAAAGTGGCTGCTTTTGCGGAAAAACTTGCCAGTCTAGACGCAGCCTACGTGTATATCTAGTGAAATTTTTGACTGCTGTTGCATCTGTTTGGCAGACATTTGGAATGAACTCTCCAGTGACCCCAAGATCTTTCTTGAGTGGTAACTAGTTTAAACCCTCTATTTTGAATATGTAGCTATGAGATTATGTACTTGATATTTGGCTTGCACACAGTCAGTGTCTCTCTCTCGCGCTCTCTTTTATTTATATATATATATATATATATATATATATATATATATATATATAAAAATCTATATCTATCTATCTATCTATTAAGCTGAATTGATTAGACCTTTCATTGATATGGGGATATAGAAGAAAATGGATTTTTGTGAGGAAAGGAGGAGAAATCTGGCATGCTGGTATTAGCCTATTTCGGACATGGGGGAATAGTATGGATTAAAACCTCCGGAAGAGAGGAGAATATGCCGGGGGGCTCTGCAGATGGCATTATTGTTGGTGCAAGAGAGACCATAATCAGATTGAAGATGTAGGGAGAAGTAGAGTTTACACTGAATCGTTTTGCATATTGAACATGTAAAAATGAAGTATGTAAAGAATTTAGATAACCAATTTAGTCCACCTACAGCTGGAAAAATGAAGGAAAATCAGTTTGAATTTTCAGATTTGGTTTTGAGAATTTGAAAGTACACTTCTGTTTGAAGAAAACAGTTGTTTATATAATTGACACCTTTCTGTCCGGCATATGTATGTGGTCCTCTTGATTATTTCACAGGTTAGAATAGTAGGAGAGAATTCATGAAAAGAACACTTATTTAAATTACATGGAGAGATTGTCCTAACTGCCCTTTCCTTTTCTAAACACACATGGTGCTGTCTAACTTAAAAAATTCTAAAGGGTTCAGGGAATGAGTGTGGACAAGGTTGTAGTTCTAGTTCATTGTGTTTATAATTAGTGCCTAGATAATAGTGCATTTGAAATGCAGGAGATGGTAACTAGAAAGACCAGAAGGCTTTCAGACCCATTCATGGTGAAATGCTCAACTGCCTTGGCAAGCTGAGCCAAGGTGAAAAGTTACAGATCCAGGAACTGGGGATGTGATAGCTGGAGTGTCAGATGGGCAGTGTTTACCTGATATGTTGATGACTTGGAAGAACTGTTCAGATATCATGAGTGGGAATGCCAACCGATATCAATAATACGTAGGTGAGATTTAGGACATGAGCTGGCAAGTGGGTTTGCTATTTATTTTTATTTATTTATTTATTTATTTATTTATTTTATTTTAGTATTTTGGTCAAAAATGACAACAAATGTTGCACTGAAAATTGAGATCGTAATAAACATTTACCAGGAAGAAGTTAATTTTTACCATGTGATCTATATATAGTGCAAGATTTAATTTTAAATTAGTGGACTGAGCATTCTTAAGAGTGGTGCTAGAATGCTTCCAGATTTCATTAATTCCCATCTGATTTCTGAAACAGAGGTCCTCTAGGACACTGTAAGGTAACAAGTGGAGGGTTCATAAAAATTACTAGTATGATAAAAACATACCAGCACCTATCACACTAGTGTCTGAAAAGATCTATCATGCTAATAACTAACAAACTTAAGTTAAAACTACCTGTTTTTTGGCAACAAATGGATATCAACAGCATTAATAAGAGAACAAATCTGCAGGGATCACTGTGGCTTTTGTTTTCTCTTAAACGGTCTGACATGCATCTGAGTAGTTTTAAACATAGGGGATATTTATGTATCTGAAATAGAGACCAGAATATTGAATGTGGGCTTCTTTACTTAGGGCACATCTAGACTAAGTTTTACTTTATAAAGAAGATATGCAAATTCGGTGGGAATTTGTATATCTTCTTCGATCACTTTTTCAAAAGGTTTTTTCGAAAAAGCAAGCAGTCTAGATGCGGTTATTTTGGGCGGAGGGGGAGAACCCTTTTTTCGAAAACCTGTAAACCTCAGTTTTTTTGTGGAAGAAGGTTCTTTTGAAAACCCTTTTTTCAAAAACTGCATCTAGACTACTTGCTGCTTTGAAAAAACTTTCGAAAAGGCGATCAGATGAAGAAATTTACATATCTTCTTTCGAAAGTAAAACGTAGTCTAGACGTGCCCTTAGTGCTTTCAAAGTTGTGGCATCTAAAAGCAACAGCTCAACTGGATCCAGTCTGGTTATGTAAGTTTGAAAGGGGATGCATTTATGAATTTGCCAGAGTGCCGGTTAGATTTTTAAGGCTGAGGACTAACCGACTGCTTTTGCCAGTATAGAATAGAATCCAGTAGGATGACTCCTTATTTATTGAGTCTACAACAGGGGTGAGCAAAAGGGCCTCCATGGGCTGAATCCAGCCTGCCAAGCAAGTTGATCTGGCTCTCCCCTCCCTCAAACCAATCAGGGCTTAGGTGTGGGGGAAAGTGCATGAAATCTCCTCCCGCCCTGCCAAGAGTGTGTGGCGCTTCTAAGCGCCGTGCACTCCTGGCAGGGCAGGAGGAGACTTTGCGTGCGCTCCCCTCCACCCCCAAGCCCTGGGCAGGAAGTGAGACACTTCATGTGCTTCCCTTCCCCAGGCCCTGATGGATGTGGGTGCAGCAGTGGGGAGCATGCAAAGTCTCCTGTCACTGCCAGGGGCACAGGTACCTAGAGGTAACTCTTCTCTGGGGGCAGGGAGGTAAAGACTTTGCATACTCCCCCAACCCCAGACCAATCGGGGTCTGTGGATAGGGAAGCAAAGAAATGTCCTGGCCCTGCCCCTTCTGCCTGAGCCCCTGCCCCTTCCAGGGCAGCCCCAGGCCACTTCAAAAATTTCTGAAGTGGCCCCTGGTCAAAAATTATTGCCCACCCCTGGTCTAGAAACTAGGGGTGTTGGCATGTAGTTTACTCAATAAACCCAGGCTTACTGGTTAATCAGTTAATCCTAAAACGTGGGAGAGGCAGGAACCAGTGCTCATGGGGAGCCTGCTTTTCAGCATGCTGGCTCCCCGGAGCTGCCTGCCTGCCCCCCTGCCCCCACCATGCTGCTGCCTCTGATAGAAAAGAAGCAGTACAGGAGGTGAGGGAAGGAGGCAGGCAGGAGCCAGCACATGCAGGAAGCAGCTTTCAAGCAGTCTCCCTGTGTTTGTCAGCTCCCGCAGAGCCACCTTCCCCATTTGCTGCTGCCTCTTTGTCAGGGGTGGGGAGGTAGGAGCTGGTGCTTAAAGGCTGGTTCCTCCCTGAATGCTGGCTCCCAGGTGCTCTTCCCATGTGTAAACATATAACCGCTAAAATTTCCTGTGCTGACATGTTTACACAAATAAGCGATGGTTAACATCCTAGTAAACAGAGAGTTGGCAAAACTTGCAGATGATACTAAACTGCTCACAATAGTGAAGACCAAAGCAGACAGTGAAAAGCTTCAAAAGGATCTCACAAAACTAGGTGACAGGGCAACAATGTCAAATGAATTTTAATGTTGATAAATGCAAAGTAATGCATATTGGAAAATTTAATCCCAACTATACATACAAAATGATGACTAAATTAGCTATTACCACTTGAGATCTGAACATCCACTCCAATGTGCAGCAGCAGTCAAAAAAGCAAAAGGAATGTTAGGAATCATTAAAAAAGGGATAGAAAGTAAGACAGAGAATATCTTATTGCCCCTCTATAAATCTATGGTATGCCCATATCTTGAATATGGTGTACAGATGTGGCCACCTCATCTCTAGAAAGATTTCTTAGCATTGGAAAATTCAGAAAAGGGTAACAAAAATTAAGTGTTTGGAATGGTTACCATATGAAGAGATTAAAAAGGCTGGGGCTTTCCCGCTTAGAAAAGAGGAGACTGAGAGGATATGATAGACATCTATAAAATCATGACAGTTGTGAAGAAAGTAAATAGGGGAACAAGTAAATAACTTTTTCTTAATGTTGGAAGTAGGTATCGCCAAATGAAATTAATAGGTAGCAGTTTTAAAACAAACAAAAGGAAGTACTTCACGCAATGCACAGTCAACCTGTGGAACTTTTGCCAGAGGATGTTATGAAGACCAGGACTTTAACAGCGTTCAAAAAAAGAACTAGATCAATTTATGGAGAATAGGTCCATCAATACTTATTAGCCAGGATGGGTAGAAATGGTGTTCCTAGCCTTTGTCAGAGGCTGGGAATGGGTGACTGGAGGAATCACTTGATGATTACCTGATCTGTTCATTCCCTCTATGGCACCTGGCATTGGCCATTGTTGGAAGACCGGATACTGGGCTGATGGACCTGTCATTTCACCTAGTATGGCTGTTATGTTTTTAAAATGTGTATTGTAAATGGCTTATTTTAGTCAAGTCCAGCCATGTGGAAGATTGCATAGAAGGCTGGCTTTTGTAGATTTGAGAACTTTCTTGATCTTCTCCTGATTGTTGTACAGGATGCTGATCAGATTTTGTAATTTCTTTAAGAGTTGTGGCACAGTTTCTCACTGTAGTCAGGGTAGTGTGTCTATTTGTAATGGATTTTTCACCTTCAGTCTCTTTGGAATGATGTCTGTCTATCTGGGTGAGGTATGGTGTGGTGGTGGTGTTTTTTTGTGAAGCTGATGGATTTCCATTTCAAATGGCTAAGATCATGCAAGGCACTGAAAACAGGTTTGAGAGAGAGCTGTGTTACTCTGATTCAGCAAAAACAAAAAGGTGTTGGGTGGCACTTTAAAGACTAACAAATTTATTAGGGCATAGGAGCATAAGCTTTTGAGAACTACAACTCATTCATTGGATGAGAACATAAGAACGGCCATAGTGGGCCAGACCAAAGGTCCATCTAGGCCAGTATCCTGTCTGCCGGCAGTGGCCAATACCGGGTGCCCCAGAGGGAGGGAACACAACAGGTAATCCTCACGTGATCTCTCTCCTGTCATCCATTTCCAGACAAACAGAGGCTAGGGACATCATTCCTACCCATCCTGGCTAATAGCCATTAATGGATCTAACCTCCATGATTCTATCTAGCTCTTTTTTGAAGCCTGGTAAAGTCCTAGTCATCGCAACATCCTCTGGCAAGAAGTTCCAGAGGTTGACTGTTGTTGAGTGAAGGAAAACTTCCTTTTGTTTGTTTTAAACCTGCTGCCTATTTAATTTTATTTGGTGACCTCTAGTTCTTGTATTGTGGGAATAAGTAAATAACTTTTCCTTATTCACTTTTTCCACACCAGTCATGAATTTATGGGACTCTTATCATATCCCCCCTTAATCTCCTCTTTGCTAAACTGAAAAGTCCATGTCTTTTTAATCTCTCTTCATATGGGACCCATTCCAAAACCCTAATCCAGTGGTCCCCAACGCGGTGGTGCCTGCCGGGCCATTTCTGTACACCCACCGAGTGATCGGGGCCGGCGCCCGGGCCCGCGGCGCCTCGGCGGCCCTGCCATCGGGGTGCCCCCGGCGGCCCTGCCATCGGGGTGTCCGCACAGGCCCGCCCCTGGGCGCCCGGCATTCCCAAAAGGTTGGGGACCACTGCCCTAATCATTTTTGTTGTCCTTTTCTGAACCTTTTCCAATGCCAATATATCTTTGAGTTGAGGTGACCACATCTGTATGCAGATGCCTAAGAGTGGGAGGAAAGGATACAGAAATGGGAATATGACAACAAAATGAGGGGTTCAGTGTGCGAGACAGGGCTGCCAGCGAATGGGATAGGGATGTGGTGCAGGATCTGGGAGGGAGGTGGGGTGCAGGAAGTGGGAAAGGTTGTGAGGTCTGATTTGAAATCTACCATACCATTCTCTCACTTGAATGCACTTTTATGAAGAAAATCGTGATTAAATTGAATCTTCCCAACTATTGATTTAAATAATGTTTTAAATAAATTTGATTTAAATTAAATCTACCCTGTTCTTTAGCTAGGGCTTTTGGCACGTTCCAAACCTGTAAGGAAAATACATTACAAACCATATTGAAATAAGGTGCATTCCAACAATTAATTCCCCCGCTGGCCTGGAGCTCCATGGGGTGCTTCGGCTTTGAAATGTAGCAAGAGCCCCAGCCAGGAATCTTGTACATTTCAAAGGTGGAATGCTGCTACTGTGTCCCTCCGATGGAGCTGGAAAGAAACAGTTTTTAAGCTGGCTCCCTCCAGCACCCCCGCCCCCCGCCTCTTTCTGATAGAGGCAGTAAGGTCGGGGAGAAGAACTAGTCAATAAGTCACATGCATCCCTAGTCTAAAAGTATGCAATATGTCTTTTTGCTTGCATTGGGCTCACGGGGGAGTGTTGTTGAATTCAGTAGGAATTGTTCACTAACAAAGTTATGAATGTAACTAAATATTTGCAGGATCAGGGTGGTCATTTGGACTAGTTATATGGATCTGTACATTTTAAAACTAGTTCAAATGAAAACTACAGCTTCAAGTTTTGCACTTTTTGTAAAATAGAGCAGAGAACTAGTTGCAAAAATAATACCTTTAGAGACTCACCAGAAGAACATTTTATCTTGTGCTTTTTGACTATTCAATAAACATAACTGTCACTGAAGGAGTAATGGTGTTTGTTCTTGTATGTCTTTACACTGACAAACTTTTTTTTTTTTTCACAGAGTTAAAATCATCAGTATTCGATGACTGTAGGAAGGAAGCAGAATGGAAGGTATACAGTAATTACTCGCTTAACACATGCCCGCTTAACATGTTTTCGCAATAGCATGATTTTTTTGGGAACGTTTTTTGAACAACACGACTGTCCCGGAAATAACACGGTTTCCCCAGCCGGCCGGTCACTGGTGGCTGCGCAGGGCTTTCCCAGCCTCCCTTCAAAGCGGCGTAGGGTTCACTGTTCGCTGCACCATTCCCCGGAGACCCCCTCTCGCTGGACGCCTTGCTCCCTCTCCTCCGACTCAGCTTGCAGGCCGGCGGCTGGGCTTCCCCAGCCGGCTGGTCACCGGCGGCTGCGCAGGGCTTCCCCCGCCTCCCTTCAAAGCGGCGGAGGGTTCACTGTTCGCTGCACCGTTCCCCGGAGACCCCCTCTCGCCGGACGCTTGCTCCCTCTCCTCCGACCCAGCTTGCAGGCCGGTGGCTGGGTTTCCCCATTCCCCAACACTTGAAACGCAACCCCCACCTTTTCCATTATTTTCAATGGAAAAATTGACCCCGCATAACAAGTTTTCACTTAACACCATCATTTTCTGAAACGTATCTGCCATGTTAAATGAGGAATTACTATAGTTCATTTTTTGTTGTTGTAACACTTGAGAATTACTGAAACCAATAGTTTGTCATTAAGTACGCTAACTCAATATTTATTTTCTTGACTGAGACCGTCCTCACATTTTCATGAAATGGCCTATAGTAGATGGAAAATGGATTTGTCTTCTGGTTTCCTCATGATGTAGATGGAAAACATGAAAGATGATTGTTTGACCTCCACTGGAGGGAATCCTGGTGCATATAAAGTATTGGTGTGTGCTGGCGGGTATGTTTCCCTCCCCCCCCCCCGGCTAGGGTTGCCGGGTGTCCGGTATTCACCCAGACAGTCTAGTATTTTCGGCTCCTGTTGGTAAAAAAATTCAGAGAATACCGGACACCTAAAATGTCCGGTATTTTCTGAATTTTTCCCCAGCCAGGAGGCAAAAATGCCGGGCACCTGGCAACCCTGGGTCTTTGTGCTCAACCGCTCCCCTGTTCCTATCCCTGCATAACATAAGAACGCACTAACTCTTAAAGGGGACATGCTGTTTTAATGCAGTTTTATTTTAAATTTTTTTGAGTTACTTAATCCTTTTTTTTTGCTCAACAACTTTGGTCCCTCCCCCCCTTTTTCCCCCCTTCAACAGAATTTTTCCCTTTTTTTTTGGGGGGGGGGGGGGTTGGTTATTTTGTTTCAACCATCTGGCAACCCTACCCCCGGCTTCCACCCCTCCTTACCAGGATGCATCCTGCCGCCCCACGGCTCGTGGCTACCCCCTAGCAGGCCATAGTCTGTCCCCGCATGGCTCCCACCCTTCTCCCTCCCCTCCCAGATAACCAGAATTTTTAGGTTACCGGCACTCCCTAATCCCTGGGCATGCTGGATAACACAGGTTTTATTGTACAATGAAGACAGCCACTGCAGGACTCAAACAGATCTTCTGACATAATGAATTTTTTTTTTTTTTCCCCCAGAGGTTACATGTTTACTTGTGGGGTTGGGTGGGGAGGAGGTGGGAGCCAGTATTTATGCCTGTCCCTGTCCCTCCTGCTACCTCTGCAGAGGCAGCAGTGCCAGGGATGGGAAGGGGCAGACAGCTCTGCAGGAGCCAGTACGCGCAGGGAGCTGGCTTGAAAGCCAGCTTTCTGGCTTCCCCTGTGAACAGGCTCCCCTGTGGCCTCCCTACCTGCCTCTGTGGGTGGCAGCAAGTGGGGTGGGGGAAGGGGACAGATGACTCTGAGACCTGGCAGAGGCAGCAGCACGTGGCAGGGAGGGGGTGGAAGGTGGCTGTTCAGGAGCCAGTGCTCATGGGGAGCAGTCTTACAAGCCAACTCCCCATAGCAGTGTTCCCTCTAAGATTTTTTCCATCCATGAGCGGAGTGAGTTTTGTCTTGTGCACCAATATTGAGGTCATGTGCACTTGTTTGGACGTGTGCTACTGTGGCTCCCAGGTTATAAACCTCTTCGTTTTTCCTCCCCTTCTGCCAGGTCTCCTACCATCCCCTAACCCCCATCTGCTCCCCTGGAGCCTGCTGCTGCCACCCCACCCCTCACCTTCCTGTGCTGTCCTGACTCCTGCCCTTCTTACTCCCCTCAGCCCTCCTGGGACTTGCCCCCCCTCCTATCCTCTCTGACCTCTGCCCTTCCCTCCCCTCTGTGCCCACTCCTCATCTAGCCCCCATCCTCTCTAACACCTCACTCTACCCAACTGCCCTGCCTTTGTCACCTGTCCCTTCCCTTCCATCCCCTTGTCTGCCCTTCTGCTTCACCCCCACAATGCCCCTGGCACCTGCACCTTCCCTTACCCCCAGAACCCTCCTGCTCCTGCCCTCCCAACAGCTCTCCTCCTTTCCCTCTTCCTGGTGCCTATCCCCTCACCATCCTCTGTCCCAGTTCTTCACACACCCCTCTGCACCCTCACACATTACTTTCTTCAACCCCTGCCTTCCTCATGCCCACCCCTCCATTCAGCCCCTTTGCTCCCGGCACTCACTCCTCCGCTCTTCTCTTCCTTCTCCTTGTCCCTCCCCTCTCCTAGCCCAGCATCACCCTGTCCCCTTCCCTCTCCCACTGACACTTCCCATTCCCCCTCCAATCCCTGCTCCTCCTGCCCTTTCCCCTCATCTCCTCTTGGCCCCCTGGCCTTTGTTTCTCCTTCATCCTGACCCTTGGTGCCTTCCCCTTTCTTCTCCTGCCCTGGCCCCCCTCTCCTCTCAGCACAATCCCCTTCCTCTCCTCACCCCCACCTTCCCCTTAGTAACCAAGTGAGTGAAGGGAGGGGAAATGTTTGAAGAAAATTTCAGTTTCAAGCTTCTCCAGCTGCTTATCAATGAAAGAAAATTTAAAAAATGAAATATAACTTGTCTTGCAGTAACTGTAGTTGATACTGAAGTATTTGCAAATGCGGCTTCATTTTGTTTTTGTTTAGATAATTATGTTAGATGATTTTACCACTAAATTACTGTCATCATGTGGCAAAATGACTGATTTACTGGCAGAAGGCATCACTGGTAAGTGTAAGATATTTGTTAAAGGTACTTTTCTTAATCCAGAGGCAGATGAAAATGTTGTCTTCTTACAGAGTATAAATTTATTAATACCTTTAGTAGTAGTCAGGATGAAGTTTCTTTTCTTGTTTAATATTCCATGATTATTAATTTCAAGCCTGAAAAACTGCATTTAATGCGGTTTTTTGAAAGAATCTTACAACATTGGCATGTAGACAAGTATAATAATTGTAAAATCCAGAAACAGGTATGCCCAAGCTGCCTGGCTATTTGCTAAACTGACAGATAACAGGTATATACTGACTCAGGTTCAGGATGGGGTCCAGCACAATGAATAGCCATGTTTGATTGAACCACCAGGTGCAAGGTGATGGGTTGTATATAGGTAATGTCAGAGGGTGACAACCTGATACGTCAGGAGTGATGTGTAACTTGTCTGTACCTGTATGTAAAAATCTGTTTGGAGGGACTGTCCTTGTCCAGCCTAGGGGGCAATGGAGAATCTGACATTGACTGACTGACCAAACTTAAGCCCATTGCCATGAGTACACATTCTTAGGGGCCCTGCACCACAGCCACTGCAGCCTGTGCCAAGCTAAAATTTTACTTGCCCGCTGCTCAGACAAGTCTCCAGAAAAGATGCCGAAGGAGCCCACTGGAAGCTAAGTCCCATGTTCAGGCAGCCCACGCAACCGCGGCAGTTTCTGCTGTAGCGAAGACCTAGCGTCCACTAGTTCCCTGCACGGGCAGGTGTGGGGTGCCCAGCCTGCTGTGCCCCCTTCCAGGGGGTGAATTCTGCCTTTGCTGCCTGTAGCACTACTCAGTTGCAACCTGCCCCAGCCTCAGGCACCTGATCCTGCCCCGGTTTGCAAGAGCCCAGCTGCCCCTGGCCCTACCGTCATTGGCCAGGTACATCTGGGAGCTGGTGACAGTGCCCCCCGGGGAGCAAGAAGAGGGTGATATCTACAATCCCAGCCATGGCTTGCTGGTGCTGGTGCCAGCACTGCTCTAGCCACCTCTGTCCCCATCGGAGAGGGAGGAGGGCTGAGCTCAAGCTGCGCATCACTCATGATCCACAGACCACACTTTGAGACCCACTGACTTAGAGAGTAAGGGGACATCCAGTGACACTAAAAGATAATATTTGTCATAAAAGAATTCCTTCTATACAATGTAAAATTAACCTATTGAACTCTGTCAGTGTCAAAGAGCTTTCCAGAATAAAAAGTATTAAAAATGGATGAGAATATTCTTGTTTTTTTAGCTAAAATAAAAAAATGAAGCCTATAAATCCTCATTCTTCAAGTAATCACTTTCTGACAGTGTTTAAGAAGAAAGTACTCTGACAGGCACGCTATTCATAACCATCTGTTACATAGTGTCTTGTGCTGTCCTCTGAAACATTTGGTGTTGGCCTCTGTCAGAAGCAGAATATCAGATGAGGTTTCATTTGGTAATATAATTCCTATGATCTATTTGAGACTAGAGTTACCTATCATCCTGCAGATGAAACACTGCAATTATAAACTATGTAGCCTATACAAATAATTTATTAAAAGGAATACTGTTTCTTAGCTCAGCAGTCTTTAAAGTTCAAAAATATTTTGCTATGAAACTTATTTGAAACATTTAAAGCTAGCATTTCTATGATGGCAGATTGTAAATCAGCTTGGTGAAAGTTTTGAAAGTGGTAGTGAATGTAAAACTTTTGAAAATTGCTTTGATAATCTTTAGATTTTTTTTTTTAAGTGAGACATTCAGTAGGCTCACTTCACAATTATTGCTTACATGAGTAGTCAGTGGGGCTACTTAGAATAAGAGATTTAATATCAATGTTTACATTTAAATCATTAACTGTACAATCATACAATCTATCTTGCTTTAAATCAGAGTATTTACTCTGATGCTGTCTCTCCATATATCCAGTGTCATGTGCTACTTCAGAAAGAGCAGTAAGCACAAATCTCAACTAATTCATTTTTCAAGTGTATCTTTCAAGTAAATAGCTTTGTTTTCATCTGAATTTCTTGGAACAAAGATGTAACTTAATCATTAAAATAAGTAAACAAAAGGCTGCTTAAAGCAACAGGCTGACAGTCCTGAAGGTAGTTCATGGTTTGACACAAACAATGGCATGATCAGAAGCAAGGCAAACTTCGCCATGTTTCCCACCACTGTTATGTAGCTGTATCTCAGGAAATCCTCTGTATTACATGTAATGTACTGAGCAAGCTAAACAAAGAAGTGATTGGGAGGACATGAGTTACATTAAATTGTTGGCTTTTAGAAAATGACCAACTTGTCACGCAGTTACATGTCAGTAGATTAATTGCACAAAAAATGTCTAACATCTAGAAAAATCTAGACTCTTGGGCATTTGTTCTGTGGTGTGGTGGTTTTCTTTCCAATACTGAATATAAGAATTTCACTAAGGTTGTGATCCTGTAACCTCTGTTCACATGCTGGCCCAATGTATGCAAGTCCGTTGGTGTCTTGGGGCTCTACATTGGGACCATAGGCGTGCGCAGCACATTTCATTAGGGTGTGCACCTAAAGAATTTAAAAAAAAAAAAGTACTTTGACCCCCATTAACCATGCCCCTGACCACATCTCTGGAAGTAACACTCTCCAGGCAAGATGGACACATGACCAAATGGTGTCATGTGACACCCCACAAGGACTTTTCCCACTATCCTCCTACCAATAGGGCTTAGTGTGGCTCCCCCAAACTCCCCTCATGCAACTATCCTGCAGTTGCATTGCATTACCCCAATGTGTGTGACATTAAATCCGGGGCAGAGAGGCTGGGGGAAGTGTTCCCTCTAAGAGTTTCCTCCCATGAGCAGAATGAATTTTGTGTTGTGCACCAGTACTGAGTTCGTGTGGCTTGTTTGGCTGTGTCACTATGGCACCCAAGTTATTAATAAATCTCATAAACCTCTACCTTTTCCCTCTGCTGCCATGTCTCCTCCCATTGCTCCATAAGCTCCCCTGCTGCCTGCTGCCCCCAACTCCTCCCCCTCCTCTGCTGTCCTGACTCCTGCCCTTCTCACTGCCCTCAGCCTTCCTGAGACCTGCCCCCCCTCCACCAGCCCTTCTTTCCCCTGTGCGCCCACTCCTCCAGTAGCCCCACTCTGATCATGTGAGCTACCCCTCCTCATCCCCTCTAACACCTCCATCTACACACCTGCCCTGCCTCTCTCCTCTGGTGCTGGTCCCTCCCCTGCAGGTGTCTGCCCTCACTGTCCCTGCCCCCTCTTTCCCTGATGCTCACCACCCTCTGCCCCAATTCTCCTCATGCCCCTGTGCCTTCACATGCCTTGCTCCATCCCTGCCTTCCTCATGCCCACCCCTTCTTTCAAGCCTTCTCCCGGCACCTCCCCCTTTCCCTCTCTAACCCCCAATGCCCTTACCCTCTCCTCCCAGCATAACCCTGTACCTCCTCTTCCCCCGACACCTCCCTTACTGCCCTTTTCCTCATTGTCTCCACTTGGCCCCCTGGCATTTGTCTCTCCTCTACCCTGTCTCTTGGTGCCTCCCCCTTTCTTCTCCTGACCTGCCCCCCTCCTCTCAGCACAAACCCCTTCCTCTCCCACCCCTTCCTCTTATTTTTCTGCCTCCCCTCCCCTTCCTTACCTTCGGCTTCTGCCTTCCAGTTCGCGGGGCTGGAGTTAGAGCTGGCCAGGCCCTAGCTGGGGCACCCTGTGGTGCGGCCGGGCGGGGGCGTCCCCGTGGCGTCTCGGGGGGGGGGGGAGGCCCGCGCAGTGCTGCCAGGCCAGGTGGGGGCGTCTCCGGGTGCCTTGCAGTGCTGCTGGGCTGGGGGGGCGGCGCCTCAAGGGGGGCCCTCGGGCGCATAAGGAGCGGTGCTGCAGGGCCCAGAGCGCAAAAATGGCTCAGGCCGCCTGGTGTTTGTAGTCGGGCCTCAGCTGCTTGTGGAGCTGGGCTGCACGGTTTGAAAGTCCTGGGCCGTGATGTCACGCCACGGCTGGGCGTCTCCCCCTTACCTGTTGCGCGGCGTTTCAGCACACCGCGCATGCACTCTTTCTGCCCCATAGTGCCCCATAGATGGTCGCGGGGAATTTAAAGTGAAGGTTTGCGGTGCCTCTGCACAAATCCCTCTCCTCCTCCAGCAGCGGCTAGCCGGCCCGAGACATTAGGGTGTGCCCCGGCACACCCTGTGTGCACGCCTGTGATAGGGACAGATTTATCTGTGCAAAATAACTTGCAAGATTGGTATCTAGAGGCCTAGTTAGTACACAACTCTTTTCTACTGTCTTTATAATAACCTCCTAATGTAAAAAAGAGTTCTCTGTAGATAGATCTGGACCAGATCCTCCCCTTACTTAAAATTGTAATTCAGTTCTCTCCATGGAACAAGTTTTTAGACCTATTTTAGCTTACACAAATATATTCATGTTAAATACAATCAATGGTCAAAAGGAGCATTCTTACAAGATACAATCCAGAATGCATTAGTTTTCTTTTGTTAAAACACCAAAGTTTTTATGTAGTCTTCCAGACTTCACTAATGAATGAAGATGTATTGAATATTGCATTTCAAAATGCGTATCTTTATATATTGTAGCTGTGGAGAACGTTTATAAAAAACGTGAGCCTGTCCCACACATGAAGGCAATTTATCTCATCACTCCAACTGAGAAGGTTAGTATTTTGAAGAAAATAATGCAGCAGGCTTTTTTTACTTACTTTTGCTTTTTGATCTTTTTTGTGTAGTACAGAAACATGACTCACTGAACCATCGTAACATTACATACTAAGCTATTATAAAGCTGCTATTCAAAATAATGGCTGTGGGAAAGAATTGTCTACACTGGTACTATAAAAATGTTCAGAAGAGATGGAATCTTGCATTTTTAAATTATCAATTTTTTATAATAAGGTTTTTTTTCCTCTCCTCTTTGCAGCCTACTATATTGTATAACTTCTGCTGATGAGAATATTAATGATTATATTTCCAGCCCAAGGATAAATGAATAATAAATACTATGGTGTACTGTTTACTGTAATGACTGATTACAGTATTTCTGATTTCACACTGATCATTTAAAAAAAGTGAACTGGTCAAAAATGAAGACCAGCAAAAATTTGTTCAAAGGGCAGGCAAAATAGACACTTTTCTTTATAGTAAATTTTAATTCAGCATTTTTATCTTAAGTCTGTAGATGGGCTTATAAGTGACTTTGTAACTAAATCATCCCGCAAGTACAAAGCAGCATATGTCTACTTCACTGACTGTAAGTAATTTTTTATTGAGTTTGGTAACGAATGTTTAAAAGTCTTATCTTGCTACTAATATTCTAATTTACTAGCTGGTTTATATCTGCAATAAACTACTGCATTAAGCTATGAGGGGGATATTTTTTTAGACTCAGCTTATTTACAAGAATTGAAGTGGAGGTGTTTATATATTAAAAAAAAAAAAAAACACAAACCCACCCTACCAACCCATAACTCTGTTAATTAAAGCATTGTAGCCAGAAATGGAAAGCCACAGGATGTGGATTTAGAGTTTCTGTCCAGTGTGGTGCAATGGTTCCTTATTTCCCAGAATGAGCATGACCTTTCTATTTCATGCTTTAGTTTTCAATATTATGTTTTGGGTTTATTTTTGGTACTTGCTCACTACATTCTATAGCATACAAATATAAAGGAAGAAGTTTTTGAACAAAATTAGGATACACAAGCGCATAATTGTGTAGAAATAAAACCAAAATAACTTTGTTGGGATGATAGTTTGCTGTGCTACAAAGCCAGTAGTTTGAAGTTTTGATTATATTTCACTTACTTACTATGGACTCAGTTGTGAGCTGGCTTCCACATCCTTGTTGGGAATAAGGAAATATAAGTGCCCTCCTAATTCCTCTACATAGTATTTCTGCATCATAGGTTGCCCACAAAGGAAAGAACAGCAGCAGTTCCCTAGATACTTCCCAGTCAGTTCCCACACCAAGGCTGTGCCCCTTCCATTGTCAATCAGCACAGCTGGAATATTGTGCAGAGGAAAGTTAGGGTGTGTCTACACTTGCCCTTGCTCGACAACTTTTGTCTTTCATGGGTGCTTAACTCCTTCCCCCTGCCCATTAACAAAGTTTTGCTGTAGCAAGTACACCTGTGAACACTGCTTTGTCAGCAGAAGCACTTGCCTGCCACCAAAGCAAAATCCACCAAAAGCGGATGGAAGTGTTTTGTCTGCAGAAGTGGTGACAAACATGCTGACTTAGCAGTAGAGCTGTGTCGACACAGCCTTGTCACTAAAAGATGCATGGTGTAGTAGGCATATTCTAAGCTGTGCTAGAAAGACGCCCATACTCTGTGTCCCTAAACCTCCAGTTGACAGAGCTGGAACTAGATGACAGGGCGGGATCACTCGCTAACTGCCCTATTCATTCCCACTGAAGCATCTGACAGACCCAGTATGTTTGTTCTTATATTTTAGTTTAGCTGACTTCCCCCATGGAAAGCAGACATTGAATTCTGGTTACATCAGTTTGGTCCCCGATCTACTCTTGTGGCTTTACTCAGTCCAGATTGTAAGAGGCTTTTTTCTCTCGCAAAAAGAGCTAATGGCAGTATTATGGCTCCAAATAAAACAATTGCAGAGTTCCAACAGGAAATCCACTACTATAATACTCCACCACCCCTGAGGTCAAACTTCATTCTGCTGTTTCACTTATAGCTTCTGTCTTGTGTGTTATGCTGTAGTGGTAAAGTTAATACACCTTAAAATGTAAAAATTGAGAGTTATCACAGTAGATTTCCACTGTTAAGCTTGTTTTCCCCAGGACATTACTGGTTGAGATGTTCCTTAGAGGACATTCCATACTCTGTGTGCTTAATGGTGCCTCTAAAATTGCTGCTTTCTGACTGTAGTTGACAGAGTGCCTTGGGACCAGCTAGCATGTTGTGGCGAAGGTTCCAACATATAAGCAGCCCTCTTTAGCTTTAGTATATATTACCCCCACTGACTTGCAGTGTCGTTTACTGTTTTTATTTTTTCATTCCTTGGTCTGTTGCCAAAAGCTTGTGTTTTGGCTTGCTGCATTGGCAGACTGCTCTCAGAACAGTTTCCAACCAAGAATCCAAGTTTAACTGATCAGTGTTACAGAACATATTTATAAGATAGGTGCAAGAACCTCTGTCTCTTTTTTTTTTTTTTTTGGAAGATTGTCCAGTGAACTTAAGATATTAATATGGAAAGACAAAGACTTTTGTTGATGTCCTTTGTTTGGTTATCCATTGGTGCTACAAAATTGGCTTCCGTGACAATCCACATTTCATCCATACAGAGCTGTTCAGTAGTTGAGCTTTTTTTAAAATAGAAGGTCTTTACAAGTGTCAGCCACCAGGAAACTGAGCAATCTTCAATCCCTGGTAGTCACTTCTCTGTTGGTGTTTTGATTAGAATAGGCTCTAGATCCCTTAAATCAGGCCTGGGCAAAATACCCTAAGCAGCTGGATCGAGCCTCGAACAGACTTCCTGCTTGTCCCCAGCATGCTGCTGATTGAAACTGCTGCTGGGTCTGTTTTGAACTGCTGTGAGCCGTCACATGCTGCTCCCACCCCCAGCACAATCCCATTGGCCAGTTTTGGCCAAGGGGAGCTCCCTGTTATCAGTGGGCAGCTTGCGAAGCATCCTATCTTCTCCCTTCAACTCGTATTTGTTAAAAAAACTTCGTGGCCCCTGCAGCCAGTGCAGGGGCAGGGAGCTTGAAAAGGCTGCTGGCTGGGAGTCAAGCAGGTAAGTCTCCCAGCCAGAGTCTGCCTTTGAACACTCCCCCCTCCCCCCCCAGTCCAAGCCCTCTGCCCCCATATCCCCAGATCCTGCTCCCAGATCCCCTGCCACAAGTAGTAACCCTCTCCTGCATCCCAGTCCCCTGCCCCATGTCACAGCACCCTCTTGTTCAAGGTCACAACTCAGATGGCGTGACCCAGTTAGGGGACTAGGGTGCAAACTGCCTCCTTCACCCAAACTCCCTCCCAGACCCCACACCCTTTCCTGCACCCCAATCCCTTAAGGCAAGCTCCCTTCTGTACCCAACCTCCATCTCAGACCCCATATCTCCTCCGTTGATATGGAAGGGTGCTTGGCCACTAAGAATTTGGAAAGTGGTCTTCTCCTCTCCCCTCCTCCCCCCATCAAAAATTATTACCCACTTCTGCCTTAATCCACTTGGCTTTTTGCCTCATATGAAGTTCTAAGAGAACTATGCTGGAATGGTAATCTGATGGTATATCTCCCTGTTTAGGTTACAGATGTAGAAACATGCAAGGTTTGTCTGTTTGGGAAGACCAACAGCGCTCTCAGATTTACTTCTGTTGAAGGCATTTGATAAGCGCTGACATGGTCTTCTCTGCATATATTGACCCATCATAGCTTAAATTCAGCTTCTAGACAAGAATCCAAGTTTAACTGATCAGTGTTACAGAGCATTTATAAGATAGGTACAACCAAACACTTGTATCTGCTTCATATTTTGTTTGGGGATGTGTATTGTCCATTCTGGGGACAGGGAGAGGACTATTGTAACTTCCTTTTTATAATATTTAGGAGGTATCTTGCTACTCCATATGAAAGAAGAGAAAACACACACAACCCTCTGGTTACTGTTGTCACTGTTCAGGACATGCTGTGTGTCTCTCATTACTGTTTATTCCAGTATCTGTTAAATTTGTTAGAAGTCTTCGACACGTTTCAGTATCCAAAAGTGGGAATCTGCTGGAAAGAAAAATATCTAACTCTTCCCAAACCCAGTTAGATTAACACCTCTTATCTTTCTCTTTGGGAGAACTTTATAAAAATTTTTTCATTAATAGCAACTCTTGTTTCACTCTTTTGAAAGGAACTGACAGTAGAATTCTATAGGCCCCTTATTACAATGAGCATGTTTCTGGTTCCTAAGTGTTCAGAATTTTCTAACTGGAATAGTTCCTGTTTGATCACCTGCAGGAACCACAGATTAATGTGGTAATTATCTGAAACAAATCTCATTCTTAAAAGAACAAGAGATAACTAAATGAGGTTTTATCCTGTAAATTTAAATGACTTAACTGAAATAACTATAAAACAGCTTCATAACCTTTTAATCTCTTTTCCCAGTTTGCCCTGACAGTCTCTTCAATAAAATGAAGTCCTCCTGCTCAAAGGCTATAAGAAGGTGCAAAGAAATAAATATCTCCTTCTTTCCATGTGAATCTCAGGTAAACTTGAGTCTTTATATTAGCATAATTCCAGAAATTGTACCGAGTCTTATTGATTTACCCACTGTGGCAGGGTCAGTCCCACTCATGGGCCCCTGACCCCTGTTCAGCCCACTGTCCCACAGTCTAGAAGTCACAGTATATGGCTCACTCGCCTTGGTTTGAGATTTGTTGTCTCCCTGTAGTCTTTTAACAAGGTCGATGCTGTTCTCTTGGCTCCTCGGTGTCTTTCTCCAAACTCCTCCTCCACTCTCCAAACTCTCTGTTCTCCAAACTCCTTCTCAATTCTCTCCAAACTCTTTCTCAGCTCTCTCTCCTCTCACCCCCAGGGAGGGTTCTTAAATAGGTCTCCAGGCAGCCCCAATTAGTTTCACCTGGGCCTTAATTGATTTTGCAGCTGCCCTGTCTCAGCTGCCCCAATGAGCCAGGATTGCTGACACTCTCTGCAAGAGCTGCCTCTTTCCCCTTCCTTCAAGCTCCTGAACCTGCTGTATCTCCTGACTTCGAGGCGGAGAGAGGAAACACTCTTCCACTGAGTACAGCAGGCTGCTGGTCTGGCCTTGTTGTGCTTTTTCCTCCCCTGCACCCCTCCCCTTCTCTTTTTGGGAGGGGTGTGTGGGGGAGCTACTGGGGTTGTGGCAGGCAGGCCCTGGCTACATTCTGGGCCAGGTCCCCTTTTCTCTCTGCCTGCTCTATTGGCAGGCAGCCTTTCCCCACCCCCTCCCCTCAGCTGGCTGCAGGAGCTGCTGGGGGGGGTGGGGTGGATGGGGGGCCTTTGCTGCCCTCATCCTGGTGTGGGGGGGGAGTGGAACCCCCATTTTCCATCTTTTTTGGGGACTGCCTGGCCCCTTTCTTCATTGCTGCAGGCCTGAACTTCACCGTTCCTGCAGCTGCTGCTCCCTCTGGAGTGGAAGAGGTAAGGGGGCTGCTTTATAGCAACTCCTGGGGTTTTTTCCTTCCCCTCCACAAGTTTGTGGGGGGGGGGGTGGGTGAGTGTTTGTAAGGGGCCTCTTGCCATCTGGGCCCCTAGGTGACAGCTGGTACAGCTTTTGTGGGGTGCTGGGAGGTGGTTCCCTCTGCTCCCTGCTGTCTCCCCTGCATTTCTGCTGCTGTTGCTACTCCTCTCCAGCCCCAGGTGCTGCAGGGGCCATCTCCATTCTTGGCCCCACTGCTCACCTCCCCGCCCCTCCCTTGCTCTGGTGGGTCCTGCAGCAGGTGCAGTGAGCCTGCCACTCAGGCACCCGTGGGCACACTAGCTTCCTTCCTCCCCCCCCCCCCCGCAGTGTCTTGCTGCCCCCCTGCTTTCTTGAGTAGACCCCTCCTCACAGCCTGCATTCCCGTCTCCTCTACCCATGTGCCCATGTTCCCCTCTGTCATCTCATTTGATGCCTGAGCCTTTCCATTCTTCTTTAGTTACCCTCCCCCCAAGCACCGTTTCACTTCCCACGTGTCTTTCAAATAATTGACCCTCTCACATTCCCAGTGCAGCTGGAGGAGCCGCTCTTATCGTCCTGTGCTGGGAGCTGTATTCCTTACTCCTTCCCCTTTCCCCTGTCTGAATTGTCACCCTCCACCCCACTTCCAGCCTAGTGCCGGGGAGCGGTGAACCTCCTTCCTCCCCTCCTTGTTCCCTCCCCTGGTGGTTTTTAGTCCTCCCCTAATTGTTTTTGTTTTTGTCTTTCCTTCCCACCTACGACCACAATGGAGGGGTTGTCCAGCGACACCCCTGCCAGACCTTCCCTGCCCACCCCTAAAAACAACAACCCCTCTGAGGCTGCTGGGCCCCCGTACTACGGCAAAGGGGCGGACATGGACGAGGACACCGGGTCCTCGACCGCCTCTGCCGCGGCACCTCCCGACACCTCTAAAGAACTTCCCCTGAAAGGTAGGAAGGGCCAGGGGACCAAGAAGGGCAAGAGCCCCGCCCGGAAGGCAAAACCTCCTGAGGCGAGGGCTCACTCCCCGGCTGCGACCCATCTGCTGGCCGCGGCCCCCCCTCCTTCCCGCTCCCCTGTTCCTTCCACCAGCTCTGGGGGCAACGGTGTCCTGGGCCCCAGGGCGTATGCCCAGGTAGCCGCCACCCCCCCCACCTGCCGCCTCCCAAGCCGCCTCCCGGAATACCATTCCCGGCGGCCGCGGCCCCTTTCCCACCCTGACCAGGAGGCACGGGGTCCGTTGTCTCCTGGTGGCGGCCTCGCCCACGTGGAGACCTACGTGCGGGCGTTGGCACGCGTGGTGGGACCCACGGCCGTGGTGGCGGCCTCTAGGATGTTCGGGAGGGTGGTATTCTTCCTGGCGTCTGAGGCCGCCGCCCAGGAGGCGGTGGAAAGGGGTTTGGCGGTGGGGGGAGTCCACGTTCCCCTCGAGCCTTTGGATGACCTGGGCTTACAGGTGGTTTTGTCCTTCGTTCCTCCCTTCCTCCCCAATGCCACCCTACTGCCTTTCCTCTCCACCCTGGGGAGGCCTCTGTCAGTTCTGAGTCCCCTTCCTCTGGGCTGCAAAGATCCTACCCTCCGCCACGTCCTTTCCTTTCGCCGGCAGGTACTGCGGCGGGCGTGTGAGCCCTCAGGTCATTCTGGTGCCCCATCAAGGGGCCCGGTGCAGTGTACTACACCATGGGGAGGCCGGTGTTTTCTCTGTCGGGCGGCAGGGCACGTCCGAAGGACTGTTCCCCTGGCCTGGTTTGGAGGCACCGGGACCCCCGGCGCCGAGGGCACCGGCGAACCATCGCCGGTGGCCCTGGACGGTCCGGACCCTGGGGTCGCCCCTCCTCCGACCCGTGACCGTCGTCAATCCCGCTCGGGTTCCGTAGGGCCCAGGCAGCGTGCGGTGCTGTTGCTGCCACCGCCAGCGGCAAGGTCGGGCCCGCGGAGGAGAGGCGGCGGGGTCAGTGGCGGGACTCGGGCAGGACTTACCTCAGGGGGAGGCATCCCTTTCCCCTGCTGCCCAGCCCTCATCTACCCTTGCCCTCCCACCACCGCCCTTGTCCCCTGGCTCTTCCTCCATTCAGGCCTAGCCCTCTTCCTCCGAAGGATGGGAGCTTGCGATGGGGAGGCGCCGAAAGCGTGCTCGGCATTCCACCCCGCCCACTCAGGGGGAGGACAACCTCCCTGCACCTATGGGGATGGACGTTGGAACTGTCCCACCCTCTGAATCCTCGAACGATTCACAGCACCACGAAGCGGTTGAGGTGACCGCGGCGGCTGCGGGAGAGGTGAACACCTCCCTCCCGGGGTCCCTGCAAGAGGTCCATGGAGGATGCTCCCACTGTTCCCGCCTCCGTTGAGGGGGCGGCCGCTGACCTTGCCACCGACAAAGATCACCATCTGGTGGCGGGCAGCGGGCTCACCTTCCTCTCTCAGGAGGTGGAGGCTTTGGGGCTGACCCCGGCTGCCTCAGAGGGGGATCATCAGGTCCTGGAGGGACAACAACCGACCTCTCCTTCCCCTTCCGACTCGCTGCTATCCCTTCTCCCTGCCTCTGAGTTGCCCCAGGGTGCGACCATCTGCTCGGCCATCGGCAGCATTTCGGCCGCGGCTGCTGAAACCCTTGAAGCTCTCAGCGGAAGGGAGCTCCCATCAATATCCGTCACCCCCGGTGCTGAGGCCTCTAGTGCTGCACTCTGTGGCACTGGAGCCCAGCACTGGGGAGAGAATTACTACCCCTACCGTTGCCACCGATTCCCTGCCCTGCGGCGGCACCGCATCCCGATGCCTCCTCCGCTGAGGCTTGCTCTCCTCCTTCTCCTGCTCCCTGTTCCAACCCCTCCCAACTGAGCTTCCCACCCCTCTTCCTCCTCCCCGTCCTTGTCTTTTCCCCAATCCTTCACCTCTTCTTCCCCTACTCCCTTCCTTGTCTCCCTCCTTTTCCTGATCCCCTGCCTGAACTCTTTTCCTCCCCTTACTCTGTTACTGCCGCCCCTGGGGTTGCCACGTTTACTCAGGCGTTGGCCCCGGGAGGCAGTTTTCCTTTCTCCTGCTCCCAGCACATCTGAGGCCGGTCTCCCTCTGCCACTGTCCTCCCGGCAGGGACCTCGGACGCCCCGCATCCTGGTGTCGATGGGTCACGGGGCTCAGGGAGGAGTCTGGCCCCAAGAAGTTCGAGGGCCCGAGGCCCTGACGCCAGATGCGCTGACGGGCGAGATGCGTGCTTTCTTGGAAGACATCCGTGGCTCCAAGAACAAAGTCGCTCTCGCCCTTCAGTGCTGGGGAGATTTTCATCTCATCTTACAAATAGCAAGGGCCCTCTTGGGGGAGGGTAAAGGGACCAGGCGGTGGGAGGCCACGGCTTACCAGCGCGTCCGTACCTTCCGCGACGCTCTGCTCGCTTTTGGGCACGGGAACGGTTTGCTGCGAGGCCCAATGGGGGCCATTGGCACTCCTGCCGGCAAGGATCTTCCCCAGCCCTCTCGATGCCGCCGCTCATCTTTACCACTCTAAACACCCGGGGCTGCGGGTCGGGTCTCCGTAGGTGTCAGGTACTCTCCTTCCTTCGGAGGAGGTACTCTGTCGTATTCCTCCAGGAGACCCACGCAGCTCGGCAGCCGAGGCTAGCTGGCGGCTGGAGTGGGGACAGGGTTTCAGCCACCTGTCGGCCCGTCAAGCCGGGGTGGCTACCCTGTTCTCCCCGAACCTGCAGCCCGAGGTGCTGGGGACTGCCGAGGTCGTGCAGGGTCGCCTGCTGCATCTCCGGGTTCGGATAGAGGGGCTGACACTAAATCTTGTCAACATCTACGCCCGTCGTCCGTCTCGGAGAGCCGCTTCTATCAGCGGGCGTCTGCCTTCCTCGGCTCTTTGGATCCTGGCGAGTGCCTGGTTCTGGGCGGGACTTCAATTGCACCCTCGAGGACCGGGACCGTACGGGGCCGAGAAGTGCCCGGCCGCGCGGGCGTCCTCAGGAGATAATAGACCACCACTCCCTGGTGGGCGTCTGGCGTGACCTCCACCTGGGCGAGAAAGCGGTATTTGCCTACGTCCAGGTGGTGGGTCGTCGGTCTTTCCACTCCCGGTTGGACCGCATTTATCTGTCTCGTCATCATCTCTTCCGGGTCCACTCCTCCAGCATCCGGCCGGCCCCATTCTCGGACCACCATTTAGTGGCCGTGAAGGCCTCTCTTTCTTCGGAGAGGCCGGGGCGGCCTACTGGCATTTCAATAACAGCCTGCTGGAGGACGTGGGCTTCATAGCGTCCTTCCGGGAGTTCTGGCTGGCCTGCCGTGGGTGGCGGTGCGCCTTTCCCTCGGCACGGCGGTGGTGGGATGTGGGGAAGGTGCACATGCGGCTCTTCTGCCGGGACTACACCCGGGGGGCCAGCCGGCGGAGGGATGCGGCGATAGAGCAGTTGGAGCGGGAGGTTTTAGAGCTAGAGAGGCGGCTGGCCACAAGCCCTGAGGATCCGCCCCTCTGCGGAGCGTGCCGGGAGAAGCGGGAGGAACTCCGGGCCTCGAGGACCTTCGAGCCGGGGTGCCTTTGTTCGTTCTTGTATCCATCTCCTTCGGAGATGGATCGAGGCTCCCGTTTCTTCTATGCCCTGGAGAAAAGAGGGGCTAAAGGCACATCGTCTGCCTTCTGGCGGAGGCGGCACCCCCTCACGGATCCGGTGGAGATGCGCGAGAGGGCTCGCGCCTTCTCGCCTCTCTCTCTCCCGGATCCGTCCGGCGCCCGATGCCCGCAGGGTTCTCTGGAAACGAACTCCTGACGGTCAGCGCGGGCGACCGGGACCGGCTAGAGCTGCCTCTCTCCTGGCTGAGTTCTCGGAAGCCCTCCGCCTCATGCCCACCAATAAATCCCGGGCATGGGACGGGCTGACCGTGGAGTTCTACCACGTGTTCTGGGGACGTCCTCGGCCCGGACCTTGCTAGCGTCTGGGCCGAGTCCCTGGAGAGCGGGGTCCTCCCTTTATCGTGCAGGCGAGCCGTGCTTGCCTTGCTGCCCAAGAACGGGGACCTCCGCGATCTGAGGAATTGGCGTCCCGTCTCGATCCTCAGCATGGACTATAAAATCGTTGCTGAAGCCATCTCCCTGAGACTCAAGTCCATGCTGGCGGACGTGGTCCATCCAGACCAGACCTACACCATCCCGGGCCGTACCATCTTCGACAACCTTTATTTGGTCCGGGATCTCCTAGAGCTCGGGTGTAGGGACGGTCTGTCGTTCGCCCTCCTGTCCTTGGATCAGGAGAAGGCGTTCGACGGATGGACCACGGGTATCTCCTGGGCACTCTGCGGGCCTTCGGCCGGGCCCGCTTTGTGGGCTTTCTCCAGGTGCTATGCGCTTCGCGGAGTGTTTGGTCAAGCTCAACTGGACCCTGACCGCACCGGTCAGCCGGGCGAGTCGTCAAGGCTGCCGCTGTCGGGCCAGCTGTATACTCTGGCCATCGAGCCCTTCCTCCGTCTTCTTCGCAAGAGGTTGGCGGGGTTGGTGCTCCGTGAGCCGGAGATGCGGCTGGTCCTGTCGGCGGCGTCGCGTGGTCCAGGACCCGGGAGACCTGGGCGGGTGGAGGCCTGCCAAGCTGTCTACTCGGCAGCCTCCTCCGCCCAGGTCAACTGGGTCAAGAGCTCTGGCCTGGTGGTAGGGCCAGGTGGCAGGCGAGCTCCCTCCGCCCGCGCTTCAGGCCATCAGGTGGAGCGGGTCTGCTGCTCTATCTTGGCGTTTTCTCTCTGCCACGCATCCCTCTTCGCCGGAGAACTGGCAGGTTTAGAGTCCAGGGTGGCTGAGCGATTGCGGAGATGGACAGGACTGCTCGGTGCCTCTCCCTGCGTGGGAGGGTACTGGTGCTTAACCAACTAGTCCTGTCCATGCTCTGGCACCGTCTCAGCACCCTGGTCCCGCCCCGGGTTTCCTGGATCAGATCCAGCAGCTGCTACTGCGGTTCTTCTGGCCAGGACTGCATTGGAGTCTCTGCAGGGTTCTCCATCTTCCCCTGGAGGAGGAGGGCAGGGCCTGATGTGTTTGCGCACGCAGGTTCGTGTCCTCCGCCTCCAGGCCCTACAGAGGCTCCTATTTGATGCAGGTAGTCCGGTGTGGAGCACGCTGGCGCACACTTTCCTTCGCCGCTTCCGAGGGCTCCGATACGACCGGCAGCTCCTTTATTTGAGAGGTCTTCCGCGAGACCTCTCCGAGCTGCCGGTCTTCTACCAGGACCTCCTCCGGGCCTGGAAGCTGCTAGAGGCGACCAGGCCCTTGGGAGCCACCGTGGGGGCAGACCTCCTCTCAGAGCCCCTGCTACACAATCCCTATCTACGTGTGCAGGCGGCGGAGTCCCCCTCGGTGCGCCAGAGGCTGGTCCTGGCAGAAGTCACAAGGATCGGAGACCTCCTGGACTACGACCGGGGAGACTGGGTGGATCCTCCGGCGCTTGCCCAGCGCATGGGGCTTTCCACCCTACGTACTCCCCGGTGCGTGCTTCAGGAGGTGAAGGATGCTTTGCCGCCCACCGCTCGAGTTTATCTCGACAAGGTCCTGCGAGAGGGTGAACCCTGCCCGCCCCTCACCCCCTGCCCGCCCGATCTATCCATCGGCCCTAAGCCCCGCGTACCTCCCCGACTGCCTCCCCCTCGTCACCCGAGCCGGCTGCACGCGTTGCAGCCGGTCCCCTTCTGAACCGCGCCAAAAAGTCACCTGTACACGCTCGTGCGTCACACGCTCCACTTCCCCACCCTTGTGTCCCGCCCAGACACCAAGTGGCGGGACCTCCTACCACCAATAGAGGGTGGGGAGCCCCGGTGGGACAGTCTCTATTCCACCTTGGTTCCGCGGCCACCGGGGACATCAGCTGGAGAATCCTGCATGGAGCTGTGAGCACGGGCGTGTATTTGGCATGGTTCACTCCCACTCCCGACACTTGCCCCTTCTGTGGCGAGAGGGAGAACCTGGCGCACGTGTACCTCGAGTGTGCCAGGTTACAGCCCCTCTTTCGGCTCCTCCAGAACCTTTTGTTGAGGTTCTGGCTGCACTTCTCCCCTCACCTATTAATTTATGCACACCCCATCCGAGGCCCCACAAAGTCGCGGGACCTCCTGGTCAACCTCCTCCTGGCTATTGCCAAGATGGTAATTTATAAGACCAGGGAGCAGAGGTTGGCCGAGGGAAGGGCCTGCGACTGTGGGGCCTATTTCCGTTCCTGCATCCGCTCACGTATTCGAGCAGAGTTCCACTGGGTGGCGTCCGCTGGCTCTCTTGAGACCTTCGAGGGGCAGTGGGCGCTGTCTGGGGTTCTCTGCTCGGTGTCCCCATCCGGTTCCCTTGTTTTAGCCCTTTGACCCTCACACCTGTCCTTGTTTTCTCTTTATTTGTCCCAAGTAATTACTTGGTTTCCTGGGCTCAGTGGACCCTCTCCGTAGGCTGGGGGGAGGTCCTTTAGATGTGGACGGGCTAACGCCCGCCCACCTCCCGGACTCCAATAGGCTTCCATCAAGCTCTTTAACCTGCTGTATTACCCCTGCTGTGTCACACCACTGAAGTCCTGAAATGTAGTTCATTTTTTCAGATGTTGTGACAAACGATACACACAGTCTACCACCATTTTGGTTTATTTCCATTGTATTTGGAAGGAGGGGGATTGCTACTGTTATCAGAGGTTTATTTTCAGTTGTCTTCACTGTATGATTGGTTTCAGTTGACATGCAAAACTTTTGTCATTCAGAGCAGCAGATGAGTTCTGGCTTGTTTTAAGTAATGACGAACAGCGCTACTCACTATTTTTACGATACTGTTATCTTGACGTTTAACTAGGTATGATTACTTTAAAAACCCAGAACTAACTCCTCATTGAGAGATTGAAATTCAGTAAGAGCAAACAATTCAGAGAATTTAGGACTCCAAAAGCAAAAAAAATTATTAAAAGTAGGGCCGTCAACTAACACGCATTAACGCAGGGCACAATTAACTCGTTAATTTTAACGTGTGTTACTCGCAGGCATTTCCGCCGCGCTGCCCCTTTGAAATGCCGCCAAGGTGTTTCAAAGGGGCAGCACAAAGCAGAGCCTGGGTCAGCTGGAGTCCCCAGCTGACTGATGTGATGGGGGTCACATCAGTGAGGGTTGGGGTTTTTTGGAGGAGTTTTTTTCCTTCTCACTTATGTAGTCCCCAACTCAGTTTTCAGTGGGTCATTGACCCCAACCCAAAAAAAGGTTCCCTGCCCCTGCCATAAATAAAGAAAACATTGAAACTTTTTGTGTTGGACACTTGATTTTAAATAAAGTTTGATAGACTATTGAGACAGTTAAAACATTTCATCTGTTTCATAATATAAATTAAACTGTTCTCCCTAGCTGCAGCTGGTTCAGAAAATATGGTCACAGTACCCAGCCTGTCCCTGTCCCCTCTTCCTGGCGTACAGATCTGTGAATAAGTTAAATCTTGGCACGCCACTTCTGAAAGGTTTAAATCAACACTGGCCAACATAGGGAAGCCCACAAGGCCAAGAACCTTTGCGCCACTGTAAGAAGTTGTAAAAATGTCTTAGAGAGAAACAGGAAAACAATGCGAGAATAGTAACCTTCAGAGGTCTGAAGGTTACTATTCTCGCGTTGTTTTCCTGTTTCTCTGTAAGTTTTCTTTCCCCAATACATGCCACACTGCTGAGGTGTCAAACTCTTGTACCTCACCTGGTACCTGAGTGTATGAGGTTCTTGCCTCTTGCTGTATCCTGGTAAAGGAGCTTCCTAACTGAAAGATTCCTTTCCTTTCCACTATTTAATGGGTAAGTAATGAGACTGTAGTAATGTAATGAGAATCACCTTCCTAATAACTTCCACAGAGGGCTTTTATCGCAGCTGGCTGTCAGAGGGTTGTTTTTATTAAACTGCTTTGAACAAAAGAGCAAACACTTTTTTAGTTTTTATCAACCATCTGCATTCAAAGTCAACTGACAACTGTAAAAGCTTCAGTCTGTTATGGAACTTTACTGTCCTGGTCCTCCAGAGAGCTTCTATCTGAAACAGCGACGAGGAGTCCTGTGACACCTTATAGACTAACAGATTTATTGGAGCGTAAGCTATCTGAAACAGAAATTGATCATTGGTTTTCTAATGTAAAAAATGAACAGACTCCATACCCCTCTTCCTTTTGGCTTTTTGTGTTGGTGTTGGAAAACCCTTGATCTTTGTGAATCATAAACATGCAGTCAAAGATGTTTTTGCTTGCTTGGCTGGCAGATAAGAATCTCCTGAGGACGTTCATCTCAGCCTAGTTTGTATGTTGCTAGAACTGAATAGAGTTGGACTTCATCCTGGGACAGGTTTGAGTGGCCATGTTCTGCAAGAGGGAAATAAGTATTTGTGCCTTTATTTGTAGAGGGAATTCTTGTTTGGAATTTAGCTACATAGCTAAGGAGGCAATTTTAAGTTGGCAAGAGAGCCCATTGACACACAGAATGTGTGGATCTCTGGCAGAAACTTGTTTAACAGGGGAGCAGCCAGAAGAGTGGTTTTTAATAGTGTCAGAAAAAAGTGACATCTTTTGCTGATGTTCTGCAAGTGTATTTGTGTGTTTCTCCCCTCCCCCTCCTTGAATGTATGTCAAATTGTGGGTCTAAGCAGGTTAAACTGTGTCCCTTCATAATTGCTTCAGCATTGTATTGATCCATGCCAGGCTTTGGTGGGTATGTAGTTTTGTTTGCTTCCCGTTCCTCCATTTGTACAGGTAGTGAACAGGTTGAAACATACAGATAGGGGTGTGTATGTATGTGTATACACGAAACACAGATGAGCTCAAGAGGATAGACAAAAGGAGGGATGATTGAGGTAAATAAAATGGTATCATTAGGCAATGGTAGCTTAGATATGTATCTATCTTGTGCATGGTGTGGTGTTTTGCTTAAAAAAAGGCCACAACCCTTTGACTATTATTCTTACAACAGATGTTCTTACAACAGATGTTCTTATTCTAAAGAAATGTACAATGCTAAGCTTTTTCATGGCTATGCTTTACTCAGGTATTTACTCTCGATGTCCCAGATGCATTCTTCTGCTGTTACAGTCCAACCATGGAAAAAGCAAATGGCAAAGATGCGGTTATGGAAGCAATGGCTGAACAAATTGTTACGTTATGTGCAACATTAGATGAAAACCCAGGAATAAGATATAAAAGGTAGGACCAAAAATAGAGTGATATATGTAAATATGACTTTCAGTTTTACAACTTCTGCTTGCAATGCTGTTCAGAAACAGCAGTGTTCCATCTTCTAATATGCTGTTAGGATAAAATATCTTTTTATTGGTTTTTATTAAGTTGGTATGAGTTCACATATAGAGTAAGTGTGGTACAGATGGCTTTTGTTTACCTTCAGCATTTAACAACTTTTTGTATATAGTCAGTCTCTGGATTTTGTTGCTGATCACTTACTGTTTCACTTGCTAATATGGTGACATTTTTATTAGGGATGTTAGTATGTGTCCATTTACATGATTAACTGATAAGCCCAGGCTTATTGTTTAATCCTAACGGTTACACCTCCTACCCCCTCGACATGGGGGAGGCAGGAACTGGGAGCCGACTGTCCCCCCACAAAGGTAACAGCTCGGGGGTGGGGGGGAAAGCTGGCTTTCAAGCTGGTTGCCTGTGCATAATGGCTCTGGTGGAGCTACCGGCCCCCTATGCTGCTACCTCTCTATCAGAGGTGGGACGGGGGAGGAGTGGGAGCTGGTGGTCACAGGGACCTGGCTTTAAAGCACCGCCTGCCTGCCTGCCTCTCTGTAATGGCTAAAAAGTTCAAGTGGTTGCATGTTTACACAACTACATGATTTTTAACATGCCTAACTTGTACTGTGGGGGGAAGAGACCAACCAGGCATTTACATGCATCCTGTTACCCAGGTTCTGCATGAGTGTTTCACCAGTAACCCAGCTACCAAACTTCTGTTACTAAGTTTGAGCCTTGGAGAAGGCCTTATTTTTCTGCAGTCCCTGCATGGATTTGGGAAGCAACAGGAGCCAGAGCAGAGGGGAAACAGCTAAGGTCAGAGATTGGGGTGTATGTGTGGCTAAGGAGCAATGTCAAGAGTCACATATCCTTTCTGAACCTCTCAAGAGATCAGGGAACGATAGATGCTTGGGAGTCCAAGAATCAGAATTCTAGACTACTAGAACTGGCAGGGACCTTGAGAGATCATCAAGTTCAGTCCCCTGCCCTCATGGCAGGACCAAGCAAAGTCTATATCATCCCTGATAGATGTCTGTCTAACCTGCTCTTAAATATCTCCAGTGATGGAGATTCCACAGCCTCCCTAGGCAGTTTCTTGCAGTGTTTAACCACCCTGACAGTTAGGAAGTCTTTCCTAATGTCATACCTAAACCTGCCTTGCTGCAATTTAAGCCCACTGCTGCTTGTCCTATCATCAGAGGCCAAGGAGAACAATTTCTCCCTCTCCTCCCTGTGACAAATTTGTAGATACCTGAAAACCACTATCATGTCCCCTCTCAGTCTTCTCTTTTCCAAACTAAACAAGCGCAGTTGCTTCAGTCTTCCCTCCATAGCTCATGTTCTCTAGTAGACCTTTAATCATTCTTGTTGCTCTTCTCTGGACCTTCTCCAGTTTCTCCATATCTTTCTTGAAATGCGGTGCCCAGAACTAGACACAATACTCCATTTGAGGCCTAATCAGCGCGGAGTAGAGCGGAAGAATGACTTCTCGTATCTTGCTCACAACACTCCTCTTAACGCATCCCAGAATCATGTTTCCTTTTTTCATCAGTATTACACTGACTCATGTTTAGCTTATGGACCAATCTGAACACTAGATCCCTTTCTGCAGTACTCCTTCCTAGACAGTCACTTTCCATTCTGTGTGAAACCGATTGTTCCTTCCTAAGTGGAGTACTTTGCATTTGTCCTCCATTAAACTTCATCCTATTTACCTCAGACCGTTTGTCCAGGTCATTTTGAATTATGTCCCTATCCTCCAAAGCAGTTACAACCCTCCCAGGTTGGTATCATCTGCAGACTTAATAAGCCTACTCTCTATACCAGTGTCTAAATCGTTGATGAAGATCTTGAATAGACGCGGTCCCAAAACAGATACTGCTGAACCCCACTTGTTGTTATGCCCTTCCAGCATGACTGTGAACCATTAATGACTACTCTCTGAGAACTGTTATTCAGCCAGTTATGCACCCACCTTATAGTAGCCCCATGTAAGTTGAATTTGCCTGATTTATTGATAAGAGGGTCATGCAAGACCATATCAAGTGCCTTTATTAAAGTCTAGGTATACCATGTCCACCGCTTCTCCCTTATCCACAAGACTTATTATCTTATCAAAGCTATCAGGTTGGTTTGGCATGATTTGTTCTTTACAAATCTGTGCTGGCTGTTACCTATCATCTTATTTTCTTCCAGATGTTTGCAGATGAATTCCCTAATTACCTGCTCTGTTATCTTCCCTGGCACAGAAGTTAAACGGACAGGTCTGTAGTTTCCTGGGTGGTTCTTATTTCCTTTTTTATAGATGGGCACTGTATTTGCCCTTTTTCCAGTCTTCTGGGATCTCTCCCAACTTCCATGATTTTTCAAAGATGATAGCTAAAGGCTGAGAGACCTCCTTTATCAGCTCCTTGAGTATTTTAGGATGCATTTCAATAGGCCCTGGTAACTTGAAGACATCTAACTTTTCTAAGTAATTTTTAACTTACTTCTAAACCTGCCGCATTCACTGTTAGGCATCTCTTCATCATCAAACTTCTTGGTGAAGACCGAAACAAAGACGTTATTAAGCACCTCTGCTGTTTCCAAGTTTCCTGTTACTGTTTCTCCCTCCTCACTGAGAAATGGGCCTATCCTCTCCTTGGTCTTCCTCTTGCTTCTAATATATTTATAGAATGTCTTTTTGTTACCCTTTATGTCTCTAGCTAGATTGAGTTTGTTTTGTGCTGTTGCCTTTTAATCTTGCCCCTGCATACATGTGTTGTTTGATTATGTTCGTTCTTTGTAATTTGACCTAGTTTCCTCCTGGGCAGGGGAGGCTGCTGTGGAGCAGCCTCTGTCCGTGGCAGGCCCAGGCTCACTGCGGAAAGAGGCTGTTCTGCTGCAGCAGCCCCTGTTTATGGGGGATCTGAGCTCCCTGCAGGCAAGGGCTGCTGCTGTCCTGCATTGCTGCTCTGTATCAGGGGCAGCAGCGTGGGGTGGCAGGAGGCTCCCTGAGAGTGGGGCTGGAATGCAGTGGCTGCCGCCCCCACCCCTGGGGACTATTAAATAGTTGTAACTACATAAAATTGTATGCAGTTCCATGACTATTAATTATATGCTATCTAACATCCCTAGTTTGAACACCTGCTTAAATGTACGTATGTGTTTAAGTGTTTTGAATAAGGGTGCTCTTCTGAATTGGGGCTGAATATGTTAGAATTTCTCAAGCACTTTTGATATTTTGTGGTGAAAGATATAATAGAAATATAGATTTATTAAATGTCTCTGCCACTTCAGCGCATAGTCTCAAAAGCTATCATTTCCTTTAATATACTAGAAATAAAGTAGTAAACAAATTCATGTTTAAATGGTAAATTAAAATTATGTACAGTTTCTTGGGGTGTGTGTGGGTGTGATGGACACAACTTACACAAGCAGCTTTCTGTTAAAAGTTAAACTAGCGGCTTTTGACAGTTAAACCATAAAACTAAAGGATGTGATCTTATACCATCTAAAGTAAAAATAACTATAAATCTGAATGTCATATAGTGTAACAAATAATTTAGTGATTTAGCCTTTCAACTAGAATTATGGGGGGAAAACATAAAAATACTTCAACTCAGTAGCCATCCCATTGTTGTTCTTTCCCTCTTATTGGCTACGTCTACACTGGCATGATTTTCCGGAAATGCTTAAAACGGAACAGTTTTCCGTTATAAGTATTTCCGGAAAAAGAGCGTCTACATTGGCAGGATGCTTTTCCGGAAAAGCCCTTTTTCCGGAAAAGCGTCCGTGGCCAATGTAGACGCGCTTTTCCGGAAAAAAGGCCCGATCGCCATTTTCGCGATTGGGGCTTTTTTGCAGAAAAGACTACTGGGCTGTCTACACTGGCCCTTTTCCGGAACAATTTTCCGGAAAAAGGACTTTTGCCCGAGCGGGAGCAGCATAGTTTTTCCGGAAAAGCAGCTGATTTCTTACTGTAGATCGTCAGTGCTTTTCCGGAAATTCAAGGGGCCAGTGTAGACAGCTCGCAGCTTATTCCGGAAAAGCTGCTGATTTTCCGGAATAAGTGGCCCAGTGTAGACACAGCCATTGAGTATTACATATGTAGGTAAGACTTGCCAGTTAAGCCATTCGTTTTGGTCTTGCTTCTAGTTCATTCCTATTTTCCTATCAAGCCCACAACTCTGAAGTTATTCACATTAGGCTTTCAGACCGTATGACATACTGCCTGTTTGCATCATGGCACAATGTTTCAAATATTTAAAATTAAGATTTCTGAAACTACATGTTTGAAGATAGGTAGTTGCGTGTTAGAATACTGACACTAAAATTTCTTAACAAATTTAATCAACAGTATTTGAGACTTTTTTTTTTCTTTCCCTCCAGCCAGCCATTGGATAATGCCAGCAAACTTGCAAAGCTAGTTGAAAATAAGCTTGAAAACTACTATAAAATGGATGAGAGAAGCCAAATAAAGGTAGAGTGAAAAATACATCCTTGCTTGTTTTATTTTTGTAAACAAAGGACATTGTTAAAGGATGTTACATAAAATATTCTCTTAAAAGATTTGGGTACTAAATATAAGGGTCTCTAGTTCCTTTGTAATTTAAAAACAGTTTGGAAGAGTTGACAATAACTTGTGCAGTATGTTTTTTATCCCAAGAAAACAGAATTGATTCTTGTATAACTCACAGAGGAGGGATGCTAGACTAATAAATGGGTGGTGCAGGTCAGAGGGAAAATTCATTTTTTGATTCTATCCCACTTTTTTGAGCACTGGGCAAAGCTGAAGATTACTTCAGTACAGGGCGTTCCCAGCATTGGTCGCCCTGGTATAAATCTGTTCCGCACTAAAGTCCTTGACGCTTGTAGGAACTGATGCATTGAGTCCTCCCATTCCCTGCTCTTAAGTCACACACACAAACCCACATCCTAATTTGCGCAAATGGAAGTCAGCCACGGGGAACAAATTCCCCACTTTAAGTTGTTTCACTATAAGTCTAAGATTTTTGGAACGTATCTTGGACTTAGAGTGCGGACAGCCTGTAGTACAGTTTTCCTGCTGTAGGATCTAGGGAAATCCCAGTGCTGTTGGAAAATAAGGTTCTTAGAAGTACACTTACCATCCTTCATTTCTCCCATAGTGGCCATTAATAGTTCCCCGTAAGGGAATGTGGGGTGTAGAGGGTTGCATGCTTAGGCAATAGCCCACTGACCCTAGATTCCATGGTATTTAGGTCAGCCACAAAAACAAATGTAACTGAGTCCCCTGTGCCACCAGTAGATAATCCTCCCAGCCCAAGCATGAAGGAGTTTTCTAGCGTTTAGGAAAATGGGATAGGCACAGTCACCAAGAGAATTGTACAAAACAGGAACAAACGAACGAAAGAGAAAATAAAAAATCTACTGGGAGAAGGGTCCTGTGATAAAAGGGTTAGGAATCAGTCAGACATGGAACACGGCAGTTGATTACCTTGGTGGACTCTTTTATTAAGCATGTTCTGGAAATCTGGTGCCATTCTAAGTGCTCAGTCAACTTGGTGTGTCCTGCTGATTTTCTGGCTTGATCAAAGATCTGAGGTTTTGTGATGCTGGCCTTCTAGGAAACTGTGAAGAACTTAGTTTTGAATCTACATCAAGATCAACTGATTCACATTTGAAACTAAGTTCTTAGTCTAGGATTCAGATATTAACCATATTTTTGTTGTTTGTTTCTTAGGCTTTCTATTGTGTCCAGTTCAGTAGGGATTTTTGCTTATGAGGCAAAATGTTGAAGGATTGTAGTGTGCTTGAAAACATGATACACAAACATCCTGTATGAACACACATTATCTTTAAACATAAAGTTGCCTCTATTTCATGGTTGAAGTAGCGGGTCCAGTTTGATATAGCTAATGCTAACCTAGTTGTAATGGTTTCTGAATTACAAAAAAGTCTTCCTCTTGATCAGACTAAACCAACTTGGCACTTGATAAGATTTTCCAAGACTGCTTAGAATGTGACCTTGGTTGCTTCAAATAGTTTTGGAGTATTGTAATTTTGTACAGTATGTCTTAAAAGTTTTGCTATCCTGATCTTTTTAGGGTAAAACTCACTCCCAGCTGTTAATTATTGATCGAGGATTTGACCCTGTGTCCACTGTACTCCATGAACTTACTTTTCAAGCAATGGCATATGATCTGCTGCCAATTGAAAATGATACATACAAGCAAGTATAGCTTCTAAATACTTAGGGAACTTTGTATTTATACAAAGCCAGTAAGCTATTAAAGGTGAACTGGTAAGGGAATTATTTGCGATTTTAATAGTTTGTACTGTACAAAGATGGCTTCAGTTTAAAAACTGTTTTTCTTCCTTCCGCTCTCTGCCAGAGGTTTTTGATTGAAAGCTCAGTCAGAAGCTTCATTTAGCAAGACAATATTGCCAAAGATACAGCCCCAGTATTAGGACTGATTTGGTTAGGTGGTCACAGGGATGTGGATAACAGTGGCAGGAAAGGAAAATGTCCATAGCGGCATTAATTTTTGGCTTATCCTGTGATTAGAACGGGGTGGGCAAAAGGGCCTCTGCGGGCTGGATCTGGCCTGCCAAGCGGGTTGATCTGGCCCGCGGAGGCCCTGCTGCTCCCCCTGGGGGCCGGGGAGCGCACAAATTCCTCCTGCCCTGCGAGGAGCACGTGGCACTTCTAAGTGCTACGTGCTCCTTGCAGGGTGGGAGGAGATGTCACACGCTCCCCCGCCCCCAAGCCTGATTGGCCTGGGGGCAGGGGAGCTGCACGAAGTTTCCTCTGCCCTGCGAGGAGTGCACAGCACATTAACTTTAAAGTGCTGTACACTCGCGTAGGGCAGGGACAGAGCGAAGGAAGCTTCGCGCAGCTCCCCCGGCCCCAGGCCAAAGCCTTCTTCCGCCCTGTGAGGAGCATGTGGCACTTAGAAGTGCCGCGTGCTCCTCGCAGGATGGGGGTAGGGTGGGAGGAGGCGTTACGCTCCCCCAAGCCAGTCGGGCCCAAGGGTGGGGGAGCTGCACGAAGCTTCCTTCGCCCTGCCCTGGCCCCTGCGAGGAGCACGCGGCACTTCATAGTGCCATGTTCTCCTGGCAGGGTGGGAGGACGCTTCCTGCGCTCCCCCACCCCCAGCCTTGATTGGCCTGGAGTTGGGGAGGAAGCATGGGAAGCCTCTTCCTGCCCTGCTGGGGCATGGGTGCCTAATGGGAAGGGGGGGCAAAGGGGCTCCCCTACCCCCAGACCAATCACGGTCTGTGGGTGGGGTAGCCCAAAAGCATCCTGGCCCCTCCACCTTCCAGTTTAGGCCCGCCCCTTCCGGGCAGCCTGAGGCCGCTTCAAAAATTTTTGAAGTGGCCCCTAGCCCAAAACTATTGCCCACCCCAGATTAGAAAAATTAAGACTTCTGATGCAGCTATATTTATTACTCTAATCTGAAATTTTAATTGGTGACTACTAGAGCTGAACCTTCTGTATATACGGATGTTGAGCTACTGGTATGAATCTTGCAGCTTAGATCTAATTTAGTTTGACACTCTCTTCCATAAAAACTGTGTCCACCTTTATGGGATATAAGTGTCATATGTTGAATATGCCTCCAAATTTGTTTGTCACAAATAAGTTATCATACTGTTGCCATACCACACAACCCTTGTGGGATGCATTTCAAATATTTGGACCTGTGCTAAAGAACTATATATCAAATGGAAATGTATAAGAGTAGCAGGAATAATGCTGAGCTTGCAACATTTATTTAAATTTATGTTCTTAAAAGTCTGAAAATTATTTATTTTAATGCAATAGGTAGACCCACTGTTTAGTGGGGGGTTTAGAATTAAATTTGCATTTTTCTCTTATTTCTACTGTCTTCCAACCACTATTTGTGAGCTTTTGCAACAATATTAGTCCTGGGGCAATTCTGCAACTGTTGCATTTGAAGCCACAGTAAAATCTCACAGGATTATGATATCCAAATATGAATGAAAGTATTGTGTTCAAGATGCCTAGTATGCATCTTATTTCTTCAGTTCACAGGATACTGCTTAATAATTGAAGTCAATGATGCCAACTTTGTTAATCCCACACAACTCGATTCTATAACTGTGTACGTGGAGTTTTTAGACACAAGTATTTCTATACTTTAAGTGGTAGATAAAATATACATAGCATTAGAAGCCTATCTTCAACATGTCTGACTTTGCACACAATTTAAATTCGAAAAGGAAAAATCAAAAACGTACCAGAAATTTAAGTGCCTATAAACCTGTTTTGTTTAACTCAGATTATTGCACAAACATTAGGACCATTGGTGGTTTCTAAAACACACGTCCTTTTGCCTTAATTAAGGACATTGGATCAGTCTTAATTTTTCTTGAGCATTATGCTTAGGTTGTTTCAGAACCACTTTTTAAAAATTTTGTGCATGATTCAAAATGTTAATAGTTATTTAACTTTTACATAAAAGCAACTGAACATGTAGAATAAAGCATGTACTGGAAAGATCTAATTTTATGATTGGACTTTTTTTCCTGTCAGATATACAACAGATGGACCCAATGGAAAGGAAAAAGAGGCAATTCTGGAGGAGGAGGATGAGCTCTGGGTGCGGATTCGGCACAAGCATATTGCAGATGTGTTAGAGTATGTGAATAAGTTATTAATGCTTGTTACCTTGTACGTTTCAGGGATAGATATTAGAAAATATTTATTACGGTAAATAGAATTCACAAAGGTATAAAGACCTAGGATAACTGTAGAAATATTACAAGTCTGAGGGATAGCCATGTTAGTCTGTATCTGCAAAAAATAACGAGTCCTGTGGCACCTTTTAAAGACTAACAGATATATTTGGGCATAAGCTTTTGTGGGTAAAAACCACTTCATCAGATGCATGGAGTAGAAATCAGTCGAGTGCGTAATCGAGTACTCCATTTGACTACCTGAAAAGCTTACGCTTATTGGGCAGTTGAGTAGTCGACTATCTGCTTACATCCCTAGTCTGGACTTCTACACAGAGTGTTTCACAGACGTGCACAGGCTGAAACTGTGAACATCCTCACATGCCCCATAATCTCAGCTATGCAGAAGGCAATGCTATCCATAGCCTCAAAACCAACTCTGACATTATAATCTGAGATCGGCAAAGGAGGTGCTGTAGGGATGTGATAATATACACACAGCATGGGGGGGTGGTAGGCTGTGTATACTAGCTCCCATGTAGCCGCATGCTCCTCCTGCAGTGCTGGCTCTGATAAAGCCTCTTAAAAGCTGGGTCTTCGTAAACACTGTCTCCTGACTGCCCCCGCACTGATAGAAGCAGCAGCACGTGGGGCATCTCCATGGGAGCTGCCTCCTTCCCCTCCTCCTGCCTGTAAACATGTAACTGCTGAATTTCAGTGGTTACATGTTTACCCAAAACCCCCTCATTTTAACATACCTAAGGTGCTATAGTCATTGTGAATAGATTAGATCGGTGTTTCTCAAACGGTGCTCCGTGGAGCCCCGGGGCTCCGTGAGACCTCTCCAGGGGCTCCACAAGGTTGACAAACTGGAAACAATCAATAGGTACAACACATACAATCAGTGGACCGCTGGGGCGCCGCATACATTTTTACGCATGTGAAGGGCTCCAGAGCCCAAAAAGTTTGAGAACCGCTGGGTTAGATTATGAACAGGAGACTCAGGCAACTCCAACACCATATTCTGCAGGTCACTATCATTTGGATCCCACTAAAAAGTACACCTTCGGCTATCACCTACATGCCCCCCAGCAAAATCCCCTCTAGCTCAATAATGACAATCTACTACCTATCCTGGAAAATGATCCCTCCTTCTCAGACTTTGGGAGGCAGGCCAAAGTATCACGTGTGCACTAATGTGCCCCTTTGTCATGTATATTGCCAAACTGGACAGTCTGTGCGCCAAAGGATAAATGGACACAAATCAGACACCAAGGAAGGCAACATACAAAAACCAATAGGAGAACACTTTTTAATCTCCCTGGACAATCAGTAACAGATTTAAAAGTAGCCATCTTTCTAGGAAATAACTTCAAAACCAGACTACAAAAAGAAACCGCAAAACTGCATCCCTTCTTTTGATCTGCTAGTACATATTCCCCTCAATGCATCTGAAGTGACTTTTTTTAACCCATGAAAGCTTATGTCCAAATAAATCCCCTTGTCTTTAAGGTGCCAGAGTACTCCTCATTGGGGGGGTTAAAGATTTCAGGTTCATAAGGGGAAAAGATTCCCTAATTTGGCTGACTACATTCTTCCTTACTGTGAGTCCCCCGCTGACCCTGCGCTCCTGGTAGCACAGGGCTCTTGTATGTTTCAAAAGCAAAGTGCTGCCGGGAGTGCAGAACCAGCAGGGGACTGCTTGAGTCTCCTGCTGGCCATGCTTCCCTTGGTGCTTCCAACTTTGAAAGGTAGCAAGAGCCAGCAGGGTTCTTGCTACATCTCAAAGGCGGAGGTGCCCCTATCGACTAGTTGATGCAAATTACATCGACTATTCAATTAGTTGATCTAATTGTAACATCCTTACTATACATAAGAACGTAAGAATGTCCATACTGGGTCAGACAAAAGATCCATCTAGCCCAGTATCTTGTTTTCCAACAGTGGCCAATATCTTTTTTGAGACAAGGCGATCACATCTGTATGCAGTATTCAAGATGTGAGAGTACCATAGATTTATATAGTCAATAAGAGATTCTCTGTCTTTATTCTCTATTCCTTTTTTAATAATTCCTAACTTTGTTTGCTTTTTTGACTGCCACTGCACGCTGCGTGTATGTTTTCAGAGAACTATCTATAGTAACTCCAAGATTTTCTCGAGTGGTTATAGCTAAATTAGTTCCTATTGTTTTGTATGTATGCTTGGGATTATCTTTTCCAATGTACATTACTTTGCATTTATCAACAGTCTCTTGAGTTTACTACTCTTTCATACTGTTGAGAATGTAATGTTTGATTTATAAAACATTCTTTCCCTTCCCCTTAATCTGACAGGGAAATTCCAAAACTTTTGAAAGATGTTTCATCAAAGAGAAAAGCAACAGAAGGAAAAGTAAGAAAGTTATTGTTAAATATTTCTTTTCTAATATTAAATAGCCTTCCCAATGTGTTTTTTTTTTTCAACAGTTAAGTTGTTTGTTTTAGTGGTTTTTCACCTGCCTGAGGATATAAGTTTCTTAGCTATGTAGTCGTAAAATCCCAGCCTCTAGTAGTAAGAGAAATTGGTGCTTGAGAAACAGTTGAGTTTAAACTTCTGTCCTCTTTTCACAGTTATCACTAAGTAATCTGGCACAGCTAATGAAAAAGATGCCCCACTTCCGTAAACAGATTACCAAGGTAAGTAGCGTCCAGAACATGGCAACACTTTTTGTTTATCAACTGTTGTCACCAAGTAGGATCTCTGGTTTTAAAGGCCAAGGCTCGACAAATAATACAATCTACTCGCCCGTGGCGAGTAGATTGTAACCCGGAAGAGCCGGGTTCGGGCGATCTGCGCATGCGCAGATCACCAGACAACGCAGCTGGCGAGCGGGGCTCGCCGCCGTTCAGCAAGCCCTGTTAAAGGCTATATTTTTATTATTTTAATTAAAAAAACACTAGTGTGGAAAAAATCTCTTGCTTTTATATTGAGCTTTTGTCATGAATGTTTTCATGTTATGTGCTTCATATTTTTGTTCAGAATAAATGCATTTTATGAGGGCACAAGCCAGTGTTCCTTCTAACATTTTCTATTCTTGTGCGGGTTGAATTTCTTTTTTGCGGGGGAGGGCAGGTTGAAATTTCTTATCTGTAACTCCAATATCAAAGTAGAGAGTGGATATGTACCACCAATGTATAAAATGTTTTTTTTTGTATATAATTTTAAACAGTCCATATGTGTGGAAGAAAATATATTAAAACAAGGGATAATTAACAAGGAACAATGCTTACAATTATTTAATATGAAATAAAGGAAATTAACTTTACTCTTGGGGTATATGTATCATCCTTTCTAACAATTCAAGCTAGTAAACACACACACATGCATATTATCCAGCTTTAAGATGTTAAATCTATGAGTCAACTAATACAATATTTACTGACACTGGAAAGCAAAAAAGGCATTCAATAAGGCTGACAAAGTTTCTCTGGGGAATTTGTAGGATACTTTCACAAGAACAAGTGAAAGAGACCTGTACAAACAGATAAAAATTCTCCTGGTTTGAAACTTTTACCGTGTGTGTGTGTGTGTCCAATTCAAAGACCCAATGCCCCAGAATAAATTAACGCATGGCTTCAGGGTTTGTAGACAGATGCATGTTTCAAAGAGCTTGCAAATAAGGTTTCATCCTGCATCACACCTAGTACTTACTACTTCTGACTCCTAAGAGCCAGAAGTCTACCACATAGCCAAGATCTGGCCTTAATGCAATACACCATACCATGTATTAATTTAGTAATACAGAATTAAAGAAGAGTTTTAGATATCTCCAACATTCCAAAAAAATCTATTAAAGGAATCTTTTTTTTTTTTCTTGTCTTAAGCCATTAACACCTATGTAAACTTTGTTTTGAAATGTAATTATGTAAATACCCTGACGTGTGCGCACACCAGTCTTGCAGCCAGTCCGTGTCTTCTGCCGCATTAGTTTACTTAAGAGTAAATGCATCCATTTCAATTATCATTGTAAGTGCTTGTTTGAACAGCTTCTGCATTGCAATATTGATTTTTACTTAATATAGCAGTGATAAATAGAAGAAATGTTACAAATTCATAGGATCAACACAACTGGTATATTGCCAAACTTAATTTTACGTAGTGGTAAAGATTCTAAACGTAAGTAGTGTAAGATACTTCAATTAAAACCAAAATCAAACAGCTATCTGTAAAAATATGTATCTGAAGGAAACTACAGAAGGATGATCGTGTTCTCACTTATGGTTACAGGTCAATAGGTGTGGCAGATCAGAATCTTCATTCTAGACATGAAAGAGACTTAAAGATGTACTGCTGTTGCACACATTTTCTCCTTTACAGTATTTTGACCAGAGTGGGATTAGGTTGTAGCCTGGGGTGGGCAAGATGTAGCCCAGCAAGAGATTTGAGCAACTGGTCACTGAGACCACATGCTTCTTTAAGATGGACTTAATGAGAGCTGTGTGTTTGCCAGGCAGGCAGCTCCCTCACCCCCAGGGTTTGTGGAACTGAGAGAAGCACATGGCCCCCACGGCTGGCTGCTCTGAGGGGGAGAAGGGGGGAGGCAGGGAGCCTGCTTGAGCTATCTGTTGGGCAGCTGCATGGGAGCCATTTAGGTAACCACTTCCTAGCCAGAGCCTGTGTCTGGTACCCAGCTTCTCCTCCTCCCAACCCTCTGTCCCTCTCATGCATCACTATTCTATGGCTACTGGGGTGTAGTTTAGACACACCCTATGTAACCTAAATCACCTCCCAAACCCTGTACCCCAGGTCACAACCCAAACCCCTGCATCCGCTTCTGCACTCCTGCCCCAAGTCACAACCCGCTCCAAGACCTTGCATCTCCTACTGCACCCTTCCTCCAGGTCAGAATCTTCTCCTGCACTCCTACCCATACTCCCTCCTGCATCCCAGTCTCCTACCCCTGAACTCCCTTCTGCACCCAACCACCATCCCAGATGTCACATCTCCTCTATTGATATGGAAGAGTCTGGCCCTTAACCACTTACCAAATTCAAGTGGCCTCCCATAAACAACTATTGCCCACCCTTGTTCTAACCAGTTGCATGTAATGACTTCATCAATTAAGTTGATTGAGGGAGAAAAGGTAGTGTGTAGATGAATAAAAAGTACTTAAAGTCTGGTAAACCACCTTTGTGAATGGTGCTCCTGGTTTTGTGTGCGTGCCATGGAATTGAATAGTGACTCTGCAGATAGAGTGGCAGGTCATAGAACTTGAAATTCTCAATTACTTGACGAAACTCCTAAAAGAGGTTGTTGCATTAAAGTACAGTCCCTATTTTTTAAATTTTCTGTAATGCCTTCATTGGCAAAATAGCAACATCCAGGGTCATAACTTGCATTCTTATAAATTAAATCTAATATTTAGAAAACTAAAGTACAAAATATAGTTACTTGTGAGAAGACATTTTATAGTCTAGCATTTGAGATCCGTAAAATGAATATAATCCTCCTTAATCACAGAGCATTGAAATTACTGGGCTAGATTGGCTTTGTTAAAGACGTATTTCCAGATTTGTAATTGGAAAGCCACCTTACACAATCTAATGGAGTGACATCAACTTATAACCATCACATTGTGCTTGTCTGGAAGTGTGTAAAACAGTTAGTGAAGTAGGATGAGGCAGTCACCAGAAGCTAGTAAAATATAGAACCAGAAGCTAATTCCCATATGCCAAGTGAGGGTCAGAAGTCATCACTTCCCTATTTAGTCCAAAAGGTTCTTCACTTATTGTAGGCTATTGATGACATTTTTGAGAGACACACAATTACTAGCGGTAGAGAGGTACATGGATTCCAATTAAGGATGTTAGATATAGTGTAATGTAATAGTTGTGTAACCCATGAAAACTTAGCGGCTAAACGACTATTCAGTAGTTCCTGGTGGTGGGGCTATCAGTGAGTGCACTCCTGGCCCCACTCCTGTAGAGCCCTCTGCCACCCTGCAGTGCTGCCTCTATCCGAGGCAGCAGCACAGGGTGGTAGGCAGAAGACAGTCCATGAGGGGTGACAGTTTAAAAACCAGCTCCCCACACAGACTGGCTGCTTGCTGCCCTGCGCTGCTGCTGCCTTTGATACAGAGGAGCAGGGCAAGGGGAATATGTGTAGTCGAGATAAACCTGGGCTTATAAATTAATCAGTTAATTGTATAGTCATCTACATGACATCCCTAATTCCAATAACTTCATTGTAGGCTTTGTACTAGGAATTTATTAACTTGTATAATCATAGACAGTCTCTTCCTCCTTGCACCTTAGTCAGACTGTTGGCTTTTATGGAGATATGTGAACACTAGTCTTCCTAAATCTTATGTCCTTGGGAAGGATCTCCACTTTTTCAAGACACAGCAATTTCTGCTTGGTGTTTTAATGCCAAGAGGGGTCATCTAAGCTTTATTTGGCTTTACCTCCTTTAACTTACAGCTGTTACATTTAGTCTTAATAAAACAAACAAAACCCACCCAAGTTTCTGCCTCTGAAAATCTGTAATTTGCTCTTTACCGAAAAATACATGACTTCTAAGTGAGGGGTAAAACACCAGCATGAAGTGTTTTCAAAATTAAACTCAAATAGTCAAAGGGCTGCATAAGTAGTAAAAATGAACTGCATTGTACTCCTGTTCTGATGGAACTGTGTGAAAAGAACTGTTTTTTCTCTTACAGCAAGTAGTCCATCTTAACATAGCAGAAGATTGCATGAGTAAGTTTAAATCCAGCATAGAAAAGCTGTGCAAAACTGAACAGGTATGTGAAAGTCATTAGTGTAAATAAAATCTAATGGTCATTTTCATAAAACTGAATTTGTAGCTTATCTTGCTTTTTTTATGGTTTCTTTTTCTTTAAATTGTCTACTCTGAGGAAACCTACGTCTTACAGTATGATATCTTATGTCATGTTCCTATCCTGTCAATATTTAAGTCTGTTAAAAGAGCTACCTTTGCCTATGGATTATCTTGTTGGCTTTTTTATTAAAAAAAAAAAAATCCCAATTTTTTTCCCTGATTCTCCTCCCCCCCCTCCCCAATTTCTTGTCCAGTTATGTCACTTCAGATTATGAGCTCCTTAGAACTGGTACTCTCCCTTTCTGAATGTATGGAAAGCAGCTTGTACACTGTGGGCAGTACCATAAACAAACAAGCTAATGCTGTTAACTTAAAGTATGAAGTACAAAATTATATTTAAAATAGTTCAAGTTTATTCTTTAATATTATGCACATGAAGACTCTTACATTATCAAATTATAATGTGGGTTTGAGAAGCCACTTTTTTGTTAGTGGTCTTTGATCTGGAGCTTGGTAATACAACATTAAACAAAATATGATCAAACTTTTGCAATAGTCAAAATGTAAAAGCTGTTAGGTTTTGAAAATGTTTGTTTAAGCTGTTAGGTCCCTGTCTGTACAGATGACACATAACTAACAATGTGATTAATTATAGATGAAATTCTTTGCAGAGCTGTGTCCTAACAGGATTTGACTGGCCAATGTTGACTGTCAAAATTATTTGGCAAAAGGGTTTTAAAAATACAAGCTCTGATATCACAATTAAAATGCACACCTGTAGTAGTTCAGTGTGAATTGAATCAGTAGTGGAAACTCTGCCAACATGTCCATCATAACCATTAGTGGTAAAGTTTAGTGGTAATCCAGCACTTTAGTGGAATCAAATACAGAAACACAAACAAATGGCATTTGTTTTAATAAGTCACCTAAGACCACTTTGTTTGCTTTCAATTTAGGATTTAGCTCTTGGAACAGATGCAGAAGGCCAGAAAGTGAAAGACTCCATGAGAGTCCTCCTTCCAGTTTTACTCAGCAAAAGCCATGGCTCCTATGACAAAATAAGAGCCATCCTCCTTTATATCTTCAGCACAAATGGTATGATAAGTTGCTTTGTTTTCATTTTTATAAATTTCAATACTAGGTTTTAGTGCAAAGGCCAGTATTGGATATGGGCTAGTTAATTGTCATACTAGGCCTTGGCAGGGTTAAAAGGAAATACTACTCATAACATGTAGCCCTTTTCCTCCAGATGCCTCCTTGAAGAGGTGGTTCATACAGGGCTAAAAATGATCCAGCACAACAAGCAAGCACATTTATTTTTTACAATATATTATCTGAGCGGCATCTCAGTCCATGGGGTGTAGGATATTTTCTGTCTTACCCAGGTCGGTGTTGGGAGGCTATGCGGTGGGATTTGCTGTCTTGTGAAACCTGGAAGTTGAGTTGATGGGAAAGTGAAGTGACAAAGAGAATGGAGAGGAGAATGCTGTCCTAAGTTTTCTATCATAAGTGCTGAGTAGCAAAAACGTAAGGAACTGATAACGTGGTTTGACTTGCCTTTTGGCTTGCCTCCATTTCCCCAAAAGGGAATTGTTTTTTGAGGTGGGGCCTTGTACAACAGATCTTGGTCCTGTACCCAGAAATATACTGATTACTGTTGGAGTAAAGGAAACTGGCTCTGATGGAGATAAGAATATATTCTGAAAGATCAGCATGAAGTGGCATTTGAATGTTCATGTTTATTTCAGTATCTGAAGTAGATTATGGTAAATTTTAAAAGGATGGATTTATTATGATCTGAGAAATATCGAAAAGGTTTGATATTTAGTTTAAATATTCAAAAATCCGATCATGTCTGGGACTAAGAGCTAATTTTATCTAGCAGATGGATTTAGACTAAGTAATAATTTGCTCATGTTTTCTTTGGCAAAAGGAACTACACAAGAGAACTTGGACAAACTGATCCAGAATGTACAGATAGAAAGTGATAGTGACATGATAAAAAATTGGAAATACCTTGGTGTACCTGTTGTAGTCTCGGTAAGTGTTAAGTGCTAATGGGTGGAATGCTGTTGCTGCGGTAATGCTATCTAGGGGACACTTAGCTGTTCCAATTGCTCAGTGCTTCTCAACCAGGTTGAGTACCTTCAGTGACAGTGCACTAACACAAGTGCCCTGTGGCAAGGAACAGCTCAGTCAGCAGCAGGAATTTTTGCTGTCCCTTCGCACAAAGGTTAAGAATGTTCCCTGACACTTAGACTGAGACAAACAATTTACATACCATTTTCTATGTTTCATGACATCTGCTTATTTCCTTCCCCCCTGCAAGGACTCCTGAACAGAGCAAGGTACAACAGATTTTGTGGTACTCTGAATGAGGCCACCAACTCTTATTGGTGGCCTCACCGACACCTTTTTCCTAAAATATTTTAACTTTAGGAAGAAACATTTATATTCACAGATTTGCATCCAAATCCATTGGCAGACTCAATAAAAATGTTACTTCCCCCCTCTTGGCCCCTGTCCAGAGCTTAATAGGTCTTGGGGCTTGTTGTGAAAAGTGATATTTGTATATTCATTTCATGGTACACTAACTTCCTAGGAGGCTGTGAAAAGTGATATTGACAAGTATAAAACTTCTCTTCAGAAATAGCTAGTAAGTCTGCTGCAAAAAGTGATACTTGCATATGTTTAATATCATGTTCCTCAGCCCCAGGACCCATTGACCCCTAGATGGGGGTGGTGGCAGAAGGAGAGGCAGCAGGGGCCAGAGGCGGTGGTGGGATGGTGTCAGGGGAAGCAGAGAGGGCCAGAGAGTGGCATCCAAGACTAGTGCCTGCCACCATGTGGCTGGAGCTTGAGAACAAAACCAGCACCTGCTGCCATGCAGCTCAGATGGGCTGGGCGTCCAACAGCATTGTGCCCCATCTCTCTCCAGAGGCAGTGCAAGGTGGTGCATCCAGGAGCAATGAGCAGGGCTGGGGCTGAAGCTTTGTACCCCTTTCTCCCTGCCTCCCCCCCAAATCATTGCCTAAGAGGAGGCCGTCATGGTTGCACAAAAAGCTTCTGGTGGCTGTATTGGAGAAACCTTGCTTTAGATGTCTCAAGCAAAACATTGCTATTCATCACTTCTGTCAAACGCTCTTATCTGGTGTTAGGTTAGGATGTGCCTGTGCTAATCTTTTGGCATGTGTTCACAAGCACACACAGACCCAGTATCTGCTTCTTAGGCATGCCTATATTTTAGCAATACACGGCTTTGGAAAAAGTACTGCTAGTATCAGAGGATATTTCTAAGCATCTGCTTTAATACATGGCCTGACATTGGTTCACAGCCTCTAGTTCAGGTCTCAGGTCTTGCACCAGATTGAGTGCTCCAGGCTCTCTGTCCCTTACAATAAGAAATATTGCATTTTTTTTCATTGAGCTCTATATTCTGCATTTTGTAACTGTTAATGTGGCATTCTGTGTTTTTTCTTGGGAGAATCCAGAAGTTAATGAAGTTATTTTGCTAGGAATTCTTGAGAAATTCCCACTGCTAAATTTCACAACATATCTAACTTATAAAACAGTGTACTGGTTTTTACACTAGATAGTTTTCAGAATAATACCAAGATTTCTACAAAAATCATGTTTTGATGCAAGCTGTTTATTCCATAACTTGTCAAAGCTATGCGGGCTTTGAATACAGTCTAATTTATGAATTCTACAGTGTTTTATCTCCATAATCTTGACTTCCCTGGTCTGGCATCATTGGCGACCCTGTGGGAGCACTCACGGGAACAGACAGGCTGGGGCCAGGAACATTGCCAGATTAGGGGGTGCTGACAGGAGGATGAAGCCCCTGGGCAGCACTGACCTCCTGTTGATCTGGCAAATTCCCTAGGAGGGTGCCAGACCAGGGAGTTTGACCTGTATTTAAGAATCTGATCATTTTGGTATGATAGGCAATTCTCAAAGTAACCAAAAAAATCAGTTTTTTTTGTTTTGTTTTGTTTTGTAACTTCTCATACTTCCTTGAAAAGTCATCATTCATTTTGCACTATTCTATCCAAGTATCTAGTTGCGGTCAACAGGTGCAAGGTAAAGTTAGGGGACCACTGCTGTAAGCACTAGGCTCCAGCAGCTGGGCAGTAATTATATGTGGGGAGCCATTTGCTTAATAATTCTATACACTTCAGCATTCAAACAGTCACTTTTTGGGTAAATTGCAATATATCCAGCTCCTTGTTTCTGACATGGAGATTTCCAGTAGTTAGTTTTGAATTGCAGCTGAAATGTACTACAGACGTGGTACAATATTTCCTTAGAATGTTCTATTGTGTTGAAACTGATTTAAAAGAAATATAAAACCATAGCCTCTTTTTAAAATCTTTTATTTAGTCTGCTGCGCAGCAACGTAGACAATCAAGAAAGGATCGCTCTTCAGAAGAAACTTTTCAGCTTTCTAGATGGACACCTGTTATCAAAGACGTTATGGAGGTAAACTGTAAGAATGTAGTTGTTTCCTAGAGGCAGTATAGAAATTAAGGAAGTAAGTGAGGAATCAAGTACTCAACTACTTGCTCTTCCTCCTTCCCTCCCCATTGCTGCCTCTGTATCAAAGGCAGCAAGCAGGGGAAGGAAACAGGAGCTGGTGCTGGGGGGAACCAGCTTAAAAGTGTCCTGGGCTGGCTGCAGACAAGGCTGCTCCAGTAGCAGCCCCTATCCACAGGGGGTCCCAGCTCCCCACTAGCAGCCTCCCCACCCCCAGGCAGGGGCTGCTGGACCTGGTGCAAGCTGGGACCAAGCAAACCGCTCAGTTCTGGCTTGCACTGGTCCGGGACCACTGCAGCTCTGCCTCTTAAATGTAGTAGAAGCCACATAGCTCTTACTACATTTAAAAGGCAGAGGTACAGCACTCTGGGACCTGGCATGAGCCAGGATGGCTGAGTCCTGACTCACGCCAGGTCCCAGACCTACCCCCACTGCAGCTCTGCAGTTTAAATGTAATAGGAGCCAGGCTGCCTGCACACTGGCTCCTTTCACATTTAAACTGCAGAGCCACAGCAAGGCCTCTTGTTGACTAATCATGTACTCTATACAATTTGTATCGAGCATACCATTAGTCAGCTACCCGCTTCTTAACATCCTTAATAGAAATATCCTTAAGGACGTTGTAAGATAACAGTTGTATGAAAGATAATCTGTTGAAATTATAAAAAGTTTGGGTTAATTACATTTTATATTTCATAAAACTTTCATAAGAAAAAAGTTCTTTAGTGTAATATATAAAGATGTGCACATGGCCACTAAATTTCTATATAAAAATAGAAAATGAAATGTATAAATGGGAAATAATTTGCTTCAGCTTGTTTTAAATTAGAGGGAGACAATTGAAATTCCTCTCCAGTGGTTGATAGTTTGAAATTGGTTCTCTTTTTTTGGTACCTTGGGTCTTGTCTGCTCTAAAAGGAAGATTGCCTCTGCACTCAATCTTCTGGTGCTGGATTTAGCCAGTCCTTCCTTTTGCGAGGAATAAGGGAAGCCCATGCAAGTGTTTGCTTCAGTCAGACTCCCACTATAGAGACACCACCAAGCTCAGCTTAAGGTAAGCAGACTCCAGCTACTTATTCTGCGTAGCTGTAGTTGTGTACCATAAGCGTAGCTGCAAGGTGTAGTGTAGATTTGGCATTAGAGACTAACAGATTCATTAGGGCATAACAGATTCATTAGGATGTGGATCAACCTCAGCCTGGAACAATCCATGCAAGGGATCCACTCAGGCCACGTCTATTCTTACCACGCTGGAGATCAAACTTCTGGCATTCGATTTAACAGTTCTAAGAACTCTCTAAACTGAATGCTGAGGGTGTCCCTTGTTGAATGGCTCTTCTCTGTTTGCCAGTAAGGGAAGTCGACAGGAGTGTTTCCTCCTGTCTACGTCCCACTGTGGAGAAGGTGCCAGGCTTGGTTTAAGATATGTTGATTCCAGTTACTTAAGTTGCATACCTTAAGCGACCTTCCAGGTGTAGTATAGAGCTGGTCTCTCTCTGACTTGGGAGACAGGCCAGTCTTCACCTTGAGGGAGCTGCATAGCAAATTTGGTGGTTCTGGCTCTTACCGTTTAGGAGGAGTTGTTGAATAAACAGACTCAAGGACGTCCAGACAGGTAAATATATAGTTAGATATCACATAATTTCTTTATAGAGAAATTAAATAGGTTAAGACAGTTATAAAACAAAAATGAAATCTGAACAATTAATGACTTCCCACTGTTTTTTTTTTTTTTTTTCCTTCCTCATGATGGTACATGGACTCTGTCACAAATGACTCAGTACTATGGTAATTATGGTGTGGCTTTCAGTAGGAGCACTAGTTCTTATGTAATCTATTTGACTTGTCACTGCTTCTAGACTGGAACTTCTAAACTAGCCATCCTTGTCAAGAGTGGAGATTTATGGGCATTTGTGTATGCATAAAGTTTCAAGTTAATATAACTGGTTAAAATTAATCTCTTTTCAGGATGCGATAGAAAACAAACTAGATTCAAAAGAATGGCCTTACTGTTCTCAGTGCCCTGCAGCCTGGAATGGTTCAGGAGCAGTAAGGTAAATTGTAAAAATGTATATTAGGGGTAACTAGGGGGTCTGTGCCCCTTGCTCACTACACTTGCCAACCCCTGGAAGGGTGCAGGAGCAGGCTGGGGGCAGGGGGTCTTGGTGAAAGGGGTGAGTGACGGGGCTGAGGGTGCAGGGTCTCAGGTTGTGGGGGTGTGAGTGAGTGGGCTTGGGGGTGTAGGGTCTTGGCCAAGGGTGTGTGTGACGGTGCTGGGAGGGACCCATACGGTCTTTGCCCAAGCACCGGGGAGAAGGGGGTTGTGCAGCTTCTGCCCTGTGGCACCAGGCAAAGGGGGAGGGAGGGAGGAGGTGGGGCAGAGGGGGGACAATGACATGATGACATCACTTTGTCCTGCAGGAAATTTTGTGTGTGTGTGTGTGTGTGTGTGCGTATATATATACATACACAATTTACTGTTCTCATTTATTTTCTTACATGTATTGGATAACTTTGAGAAATGGTGTGGGGGGCTGAAGTCATTTAGTATAAAGTAAAATCTACTGAAAAGCAGTTCATCTGAGATTCTCTGGAGCTTTGCTAGGGTTGGCAATTTATGGGTCCCGAGGCAAATATGGCTCAGGAGGGAGCCAAATATGGCTCCTTTGCAGCTTGAACTCAGCCCCCCTTTTTCTTCTCCCACAGCAGGAAGTCCACACTGGTGCTCCAGCCCCATGGTCCCCCGTGACCTTGCAACACCAGCTTCCTGCCTGGGGGGGGAAGGAGCCCCAAGCTTCCCTGCTGAATTCCACTTGCCATCCCCCTCCCCCTTCCCTGGCTCAGGGAGCAGCAGTGCACAGATGCCTTTTCTGGAGGCTTTCCCTGCTGCTCCCATTGGCTGGATTCCAGCCAATGAAAGCAGCAGCAGGTCAGGCCTGGGAGTAGTGTGGGGCATGAAAGCATGTATGTGCCACCCTTCTGTCCAGATCCTGCACCCCCATTCTTATCCCCCTCACTGACAGACCTGTCCCGCACACTGAACCCCTGATTTTTGGCCCCACCCCTGAGCCTAGGGGGCCACAAAATTCACTAACCCTGGAACCCCAGAAAAGTTAATCTGGCCTGAGGCCTTCAGCCTCAGTCCTCCCTGCCCCTCCCCCACCATGGGACTGGAACACCAAGGGAGTGAGGTGTTTCAGTTGGGGGCCACATCAGTGAAGGTTGGGGGTTTTTGGAGGGTGGGTGGGTTTGTTTGTTTGTTTGTTTGTTTGTTTGTTTTTTGCTTCTCATTTTTGTGGTCTCTGACTGATTTTTTTTTTTTTTTCTGTGGGTCAGTGGCTCTCAACCCAAAAAAGGTTCTCCACACCCTCCCATAAATAAAGACCGTGTTGAAACCTTTTGTGTTTGGACATAATACTTTTATTTAAAATGAAGCCTGTCCCCAACCCCCATCTGGCCGCAGTGTCTTGTCCCTGGCCCCGATCCTGAGGTAGGCCTCATGGTCTGGTCCCTATCTGGCTGCAGGAAGGGCAGGTGGCAGCCCCCTTCCTGCTGCAGCACGCATTGGAGGGGAGGCCATGATCTTGTTGCAGCAATCCTGGCCTGGCCAGGGGGTAAATGTCTGTGAGCTAATGGTATTAGAGGTGGGGAAAGGTATATGTCTGTGAGCTAATGGTATTAGAGGTGGGGAAAGGTATATGTCTGTGAGCTAATGGTATTAGAGGTGATAATTGGGGAAGCTATCTTCGTAATGTGTAAGATAGTTAGCGTCTTTGTTGAGACCGACGCGTAGAGTGTCGAATTTTAGCATGAATGACAGTTCAGAGGATTCCCTTTCAAGTGCAGATTTAAAAGTCTTCTGAAGCAGGATGCAGGTAATTAAGTCGTTGAGACAGTGTCCTTTCTGGTTGAAATGGCAAGAAACTGTTTTTTCTTTGTGATCCTGTCTAATATCTGTTTTGTGGGCATTGATCCTTTGGCGAAGTGTCTGAGACGTTTGTCCAATGTACAAAGCAGACGGACACTTTCGGCACATGATGGCATAAATTATATTTCTGGATGCGCTGGAATATGTATTCTTGATCTTATAACTCACTCGGTTAGGTCCAATAATGGTATCAGCAGAGTGGATATGTGGACAAAGCTGGCAACGGGGTTTGTTGCAAGGGAAGGTACCAGGGTTGGTATTAGCGTGGTGTGTCCTGTGGTTGTTGGTAAGAATCATCTTGAGGTTAGGTGGTTGTCTATAGGAGACTATGGGTCTGTCTCCCAGAGCCTCTCGGAGTTTAGTATCCTGTTCCAGTATAAGCTGTAGTTTATTGATAATGTGTTGGACAGGTTTAAGTTGGGGGCTGTAGGTGATAAGTGGTGGTCTATTGTTGGTTTTCTTGGGTCTGTCTTGAAGTAGATGGTTTCTAAGTATTTGTCTGGCTCTTTCAATTTGCTTTTTTATTTCTCCAGGTGGGTAGTTGAGGTTTATAAATGCTTGGTAGAGATCCTGAAGTTTCTGGTCTCTGTCAGTGGGATTAGAGCAGATGCGGTTGTATCGAAGGGCTTGGCTATAGATGATGGATCGTATGGTGTGTGCTGGATGGGAGCTGGAAGCATGTAGGTAACTGTATGAGTCGGTGGGTTTTCTGTAGAGGGTGGTGTCTAATTTTCCATTGTTGATTTGTACTGTGGTGTCCAGGAAATGGATCTCTCGTGTAGAATGGTCCAGGCTGAGGTTGATGGTGGGGTGTAGGTTGTTGAAATCTCTGTGGAATGTCTCCAGTGTTTCTTGGCCATGCGTCCAGATCATAAAGTTGTCATCGATGTAGCGTAAGTAGAGAAGGGGTAAAAGGGGACGGGAGTTGAGGAAACGTTGTTCTAGGTCAGCCATAAAGATATTAGCATACTGTGGGGCCATGCGTGTACCCATGGCTGTGCCGCTGATCTGGAGGTATAAGTTCTCAAACTGGAAATAATTGTGGGTGAGAACAAAGTTACATAGGTCTGCTATCAGGTTGGCAGTGGTGTCCTCTGGGATAGTGTTTCTAATTGCTTGTAATCCGTCTTCATGTGGGATGTTGGTGTATAGAGCTTCTACATCCATGGTGGCAAGGATGGTGTTATTGGGGAGGTTATCGATGTTTTGTAGTTTTCCTTAGGAAGTCAGTAGTGTCTCGGAGATAGCTGGGGGTGTTGGTTGCGTAGGGTTTGAGGAGAGAGTCTACATAGCTGGATAGACCAGTAGTGCCAATACCAGAGATGATGGGATGTCCGGGGTGTCCAGGTTTATGGATCTTGGGAAGCAGATAGAACAATCCTGGTCAGGGGTCAGAAGGTGTTTCTGTGTGGATTTGTTCCCGAGTAGCTGTAGGGAGGCTTTTAAGGAGACAGTGTAGTTTCTTTTGGTATTCCGAGGTGGGATCAGAGGAGAGAGGTTTGTAAAATGTGGTGTTGGAGAGTTGTCTGGTTAACCCCTGGTTATAGTCGGCCTTATTCATAATGACCACAGCACCTAAGTGCTACATAGTCCTGTATTTTGCTTCAGCTACACCAGACTAACACAGCTACATTTCTATCACTAACTAAAATTAAGTGATTTTCAGGAGAGTTAGCTTGAATAGTTTAGTGTTTAAATGTATGAATATGTTGAGTGCCTGTTTTAGGCTGAAGAAATGTATTTTGGATTTAGTTCTGAAAGTGACAGTTCTCACTCTTTTCTCAAGTGTGAATTCTTTGGCTAGGTCTGAGTTTTTTTTGTGCAACTTCTTTCTCCCCAAACTCTCTCAGGATTCCCCTCACTAAACAATTTAATTATCCTCATGGAATTTAGCTCTTGCAGAAGTCAGTGGCCCTGGAGAAGGTGATTGCTGAAAGCTAGAACCAGTCCCATGGAAGTTTTCAACTATCAGTAACCTTCGACTGAATTCTGTGTTCAGTGGACAAGCTAGTGTGGAGAATATTAGGGTGGATTTGAATTAAATCCAATTGATTTTAAATGATGATTCAAATCACTAGTCAGGAATATTCTATTTAATAATGGTTTTCTACATAAAGTGCATTCCTGTTGGTTGTCATTTCCTTAATATATATTCACAACTCAGAGGGTAGGTTTCATTTTTAGTAGGTACACACTAGACATTTTTAAACAGATTTATTTTGCACACTCTTTTTAGATTTTGTTTTAAAGTGATATCAGAAAATTAATTATTGTTTGGGTATTTCAATTACCATTGATAATTGAAGAAGGCATTTATGAAGTGATTGGGAGGTGAACTATCCAATTGAACAGGTTAATCAATATTTGGAGGATTTTAACTAAAATAGTTAAATTAAATTTTTAAAATAAAAATTAAATTGACTGTCAGCCAGGTAACATGAGAAACTTGAAATATTGGCTTTTATTTATTGAACTTTTTGAAACTTTGCACTTTTAGAGAGGTAAGGGATTGACTCTATATACAAATTTGCAGAGGGACAATAGGGTTGAGGTCTGTTAATTCTCACCTCTTTATTTTAAAAACATTTAAGCATGTTGGCTCTGGAGAGACAAATCCAGTTTAAGAACTGCAAAACTAAGCATCTCTGATATCTTTTAGACTGAGCACTGAGTCTCATAGGGTAGATAGATAAAAAGATTTAATCTAATTAATCTATACAGAAGCCTCTAAATCTATACAGATCCCCATAAGATTGGGTCCCTAATCATGAACTATTGGAACTCATTTACAAAACTTTTCTTAATCATTACATGAATTAGAATTTATAATCCCTATTCCATGAGAGATCTTTTGAGCTATGATGCATCTTAATTAAAACTGTCTTTACATTGTTTTTTTTTTTTTTTTTCCTCAAAGCATTTTACCAAAAAATCCAAATTAAATAATCAGATTTTTGTTTTATTTTGAAAATCATTGATTTTTATCCACTCTGGAGAGTATAGTGTATGTGGTGAAGGAAGGGGTGGGGTTGTACATTCAGTGAGTCTTTGTAATACCAGTTAAAGTTTTTTCACTGTGTGGATTCAGGTATGCCAATAACTGGTCTTAGATGTCACAAATGTTGATTGTAGTCTTTGAAGTTGGGTGTCTTTGACTGCAGACAGATAAAATAATTTCAGGGGAGTCTAGAGGAAGCAAGTTTTTTGTGTGGTGCTTGCTTTCAACCAACATTGCCAGCTTCGTCTACACTACAAAGTTAGGTCAATGTAAATCACTTTTTGTTCTATTTGCATGTGCCTACACTCCTATTTGTCTCCAGCGGACTAACATAAGCATGCTGTTAATGTAATCCAGTAATACCATTTCCCGGAATGCCATTGAACTATTGTTGATCTACTGAGGTCAATGCCATGCAAGTGTAGAGAGTGATTTATGTTGCGCCCCACCACCCCTCTCCCCGGTCCTCCAGCAGCTGTACCAAAAAGTTTTTCAGTGTTGGTCACACAGCCTTCATGGTGCTGTTGATCAAGTCCAGTGACCAGGGCATAGGAAGGCAAAGGAGACAGTTGCCCTGCATCCAGTGATTCAAAGGAGCCCAGGGCTCCCAGTTGCTGCTACTGCAGACAGAGCACTGTGTCCCTTTAAATTGCTGCTGGAGCATCATGTGGTGTGATCCAAGTGGCTCTGACATCTTGGGGTGGCGGTGCTGAGGGCTGCCCTCACCCTTTCTGGCAGAGGCCCCGCCCCTTCCAGAGACACTGAGCTGGCCCCTCCCCACCTTTTCCAGAGGCATACAGAAATTGTGGGGACCCCTGGTATTTACAGCTAGGTATTGAGAAGGCTAGGACAGTGGTGTTGGGTCATTTGCATTCAGAATTTTCAAGCTTTTTCTCTGAGAATTGTAGATATTGTGGCAAAACTCTGGCCATACCCCAAGGGTTCTGAACTTCTGGCAGATAGCATTTGCCTCAGAGGCTTGCTGTAACCCTCCTCACAGCCTCTTCTTTTTTAGAGGCAAGGGTCACAGCCGACTGAGCCATACTCGTCATAGGCTAGCCCACAGTTGGGGGCAAAAAACCCTCTAGTCCTCATCTTTGCTCTTGGGGGCAGACTCTATAGTAGCATGGGGAGGGTTTGGGGGAACCTGGGCCCACCCACTGCTCTGGGTTCCCAGCTAGGGATCATAAGGCAGCAGCAACAGACAGATTTTTTTCTACTCCCAGTCTTGCAGCTACTTCCTTGGGCCATTTCCCCAAATGATCCCTCTTACTACCTTTCTTCTCCACAGCATTGTGCCTTGCTCGCAGACCTCGGCTCTCACTTAGACACCTCTCACTTTCATATCTTTGGCTCCTCTGCCCTCCCTGCAGGGAAGTCTTATGAACAAGCCCTAGCAGGTCTTAATGGGCTGTAGGTGCCCTGATTAGTCTGCTGCTTCTGACAAGCTCTTAATTGGCTTCAGGTTCCTGCCTGATTATGTTGCACTAGGCTCAGCCCTGTTTACTTAGGGAAGAGGAAACTGTTCACCTGGAGCCCAGTATACCTTCCCTCCATTAGACTGTGGCAATCAGCTTGTCTGGGTCTGTCACAATATTTAGCCTAGGTATAGCTCACATTTCTCACTTGTATCTACTTTTCCCTTTGTGATTACTATAGTTTTTAGACTTGTATTAATGATGTAATACACTTTTTGTTTAAAAAAGACCCCCTAATTGTGACTTCTCCCATATAATTTATCCAATTGTGTGAAAAAGATGCTCTAATACATAACTGTGAAATACTTGTCTGATTTTGTTTGTTTTCCTAAAACGTTTAATTGGTCAGACTTGCATGGAAGCTTTCTCATAGCTGGTGGGTGAGATAATCTATTTTTATTGGACAAGCTTCTGTTAGTGTGAGAAGCTTTCAAACTGCAGAGAGCTCTTCTTCAGGTCTCTGAAAGATAATCTGTCACAGCTAAATATCAGATGGAACAGATTTGTTTAGCATAAGTAGCTAACACGCATCTGAGGGAACATTTCGAGGTGAAGTTAACCCATTGACATCTCTGCCATCCATAGGGCCAAAAAGAGGTTCAGTGGGCTAAGGATTGGAGTAATAAGCCATAAGTCCAGGATTTTTATTAAGATAATGATTTTTAGTGACTAGCAAAATTATGAGTTTAAGCTCCCAATTTTGTCTTTTTGATGGCTACAGCAATGCTGAAGATGTGGAAATTTTCTTTCATTTTAACAAATACATTATGGAACATGGGTGATGAAACTAGATGCAATATATCACTGTCCTCAGTTTTCTTATGAACTATTTTACAGTGCTCGCCAGAAGCCCAAGACTAGTTACCTGGATGAGCGAAAGAGTGGTTCAAAGCTGATAGTTTTTGTAATTGGAGGCATCACGTACTCGGAGATACGCAGTGCTTATGAAGTTTCTCAAGCCTACAAATCTTGTGAAGTGATAATTGGTAAGTCTGTCTAGAGAAGAAGTACTAGATGAAATGAGGTGCTTCATCTGAGCCTTAGGGTGTGTTAATTTTTAAGTGCATTTTTGAAAAACATTTTCCTGTGTCCTCTAGGTCAGTCTAGAAAAAAGCATAATATGGTTACTATTCTCTTTTGAAACATCTAGCATCCCTAGATGTGCATTGGTCCTTCATGGCTATTGCCCTTAGTTCCTTCTAAAAGAAGACCATGTTCCCACTGTTACCTTGAAAATCCTTGAAGGAAAAAGTGGTAACCAATGTAAGACAATTCAGACCTCAGTCTTGCTACTGCAGTGTTGCATCCTAATTTCTAAAATACTAAATCAGAGAGAGGTATGAGACTCAGGAGTCATGCAGCTGAATCGCTAGCTGTACATATTAGTGAATCTCCTGACAACTGTTTAATTTCAACTGTGCATTGAGTTGCACCTAGCCCACTGCTGAATGTGTTGCAGTTGCTCTTACCAACTGAAACTGGAATACACAAACCAGAGTAGTGCCAAAATATTACTGACTTCGAAAACTTATCTGCAGTGATAACGGAAATGGCAATAGTTTGGCCCAGAATTTTTGGTAGCATTCTTCTAGGTCCAGTTAAGGGTCAGTCATTTAATTCTGATATCCATATGAAGGACTGCTTAAAACACTAGAAACTGTAGTGTGCCCTGGTTGTTTCAAGATGCATACCAAGATTTGATCTTACCAGTGTAGATGCTGCAGGAATTCTTGGAGATAGCAACAGCAGCTGGTGGAAAGGCTCTGTCTAAGTAGCAGCTAAAAATCTTGTAGTATGTGTCAGAGGAATAAAACATCATAGATTTAAAAATAAGTCTGATGTCCAGAGCTGAATGAGCTGTTGCAGAGAGAGGGCATATAAAGGTGGCTGCTATTGTCCCAGACACCACAAGAGGAAAGACAGGACACCAGAGGAATGTAGTTTAACAAGCCTTCAACTTTAAATAACACACCAGGGAAGCCATCCAGCAACAATTCATCCAGTGCTCATCCTCTGTCCTTTCTACTCTAGTCCACCTGGGAAAGAGCTGCAGTTAATCCTCTCATTCGATTAACCTGTCCTTAGCATAGCTTCTAGGACCCATCACCTCACGTGAGTTAATGGAATGGGGAAAAAGAGATAGGGAATGGGGCAGGGATTCTGCTACTTCCTTTAGAAGCTCTCCTAATTTATCAGAGCAATTTGAACAATAATCTACACTGGGCACCTGCCACATTGTGGGGAAAAAATGCATTTCCCAACTGAACTGACATGTTGGTCCTTTGGGCTACTGAGAGGAGGGCATAAAACCCCACTCCTCACTGCCCAGGCCATTCCTTCCTAGCCTTTAGAAGACCGCTACTGTGGTGCTTGCAGTGCAGCCCCCGAACTCTGGTCCTCCTGGTGCTCAGATTGGTAGCACTGGGCAGGGGGGAAGGTTTATGCATATGCAGAAGCAAACAGGCTATATGGAAGAGCATAGCATAACCCTATTAGGCGCTGATTCTGCATTCCTCAACCCCATGGAGGGGGAGGGGGCAGAGTGGAATCCTTGAAGGTGTTTTTTTTTTTTTTTTTTTTTTTTTTTTTTCTCCTGCTGATACAGTCAAAGCCATCTCCTGTTTTGGGACTGAGAGGAGCATTTGCTTCCATAATCACTGCATCAAAATCCTTAAAGCATTTTAAACTAATATATGAAAGGTACAATAAACACTTAACATGCAATTTTGATTTGGTAGTGAACCATGCATAGTTAACTTCGTCTACCTAAAAGTATATTTCTTTTACCAGGTTCCACTCATATTTTGACACCCAAAAGACTGCTGGATGATGTAAAGATGCTGCTTAAACCAAAGGATGCAATTCACATTAAGGATGAAGAGAAACAGTAATGTTCAAGCACTTTTATTTTAGTGATGATTAACTAAAAAGAGATGAGTTAATATAAATAACATGTAAATATTTTTATGGAATTAACTTTTCCAGTGATGTATTTGGGACAATGTAGACCCTCAACTAATAGAGCATCTTTGTATAATTTAAATGTGCTGCTTTTCTTTTTTGAGTAAGGGGCATGAAGAGGAGGAAAAGTATCAAACATCTTGTTTTATATTGTATGGGGTATGGACCGCATTTCACTGTAAAATGCTTTCTGAAACTTGCACACTAACAAATTATGGAGAATTTAAAAATCATGTTTGTATATATATTAATGATTTTTTCAGTAATTATGAAAATTTTCTATACTGGAAACTGAAGAGGCTTTCTGAAACTGACAATGTGCTAGACTTAAATATAGATGCTTCAGAAGCAAAAGCTGTGAATAAGTGTATGGTAAGATTATTTCACATATGTTCAATGTCCCTTGCGATATGTAAAATTCAATTAAAACCATTTATATTAAGAAATGGAAATGTACACTGTTTTGTGAAAAAAAAAAATAGGGCAAAATACTATCCTGGTGCTTTCTGCTTATAGATTGAGAGGAGGGGAATTAATCATGGAAGTACTAAAAAAAAAAAAAAAAAATGTTTTATTTCAATAAAGAACTCTGGAAATGTGCTTGTTCATCTTTTGAAATGATTCAGTGCACTAACAATGCTCATTAGGACATTCCTCTGTGTTCTTCACAAAAACAAATAGCCAGCTTTGATTTATTAAACTTTCCACTGTTATGTGTATAGTACATCTATTTTATAGTTGCTAATGAACTCATCTAATGCAGTCTGAGGGGCAGCGGCGTGACTCTGTAACTTTAAAAGAGTTATTCTTTGGCACCTTACAGACTAACAAATATATAGTATCATGAGCTTTCGTGAGTAAAACTAACACAGATTTTGTGGTGCCACCAAAGAGACTTAAGAGCAAAGTTTGTAATGCAGTGGCAACAAAAAGGGAGATTGTCGTCTCTTCTTCTCCATTTTCCCCGCTTGTTCATGTCATGAACAAACCCTGCTTGTTTGTTCATGTCATGTGAACAGTTTGTCCGGGTAGAGAAAACCATGATGAACATAGGCTGTCAATTTCAAAATCTAATTTTAAACAGGGCTATTTTTAAAAGGAACATCTCATTTAAATAGAATTTAAGTATATTACTGTAATTAAATATTTAAAAGGGGCTCTAGAGGCGATCCTGGCAATTACAGACTGGTAAGTCTAACTTCAGTACCGGGCAAATTAGTCGAAACAATAGTAACGAATAAAATTCAGGCATGTAGAAGAACATAATTTGTTGGACAAAAGTCAACATGGTTTCCGTAAAGGGAAATCATGTCTTACTAATCTATTAGAGTTCTTTGAAGGGGTTAACAAACATGCAGACAAGGGGGGATCCAGTAGATATAGTATACTTAGATTTCCAGAAAGCCTTTGACAAGGTCCCTCACCAAAGGCTCTTGTGTAAATTACATTGTCACGGGATAAGAGGGAAGGTCCTTTCATGGATTAAGAACTGGTTAAAAGACTGGAAACAAAGGGTAGGAATAAATGGTAAATTTTCAGAATGGAGAGGGGTAGCTAGTGGTGTCCCCCAAGGGTCAGTCCTGGGACCAATCCTGTTCAACTTATTCATAAATGATCTGGAGAAAGGGGTAAGCAGTGAGGTGGTAAAGTTTGCGGATGATACTAAACTGTTTAAGATAGTCAAGACAGAAGCAGACTGTGAAGAACTTCAAAAAGATCTCACCAAACGGAGTGAGTGGGCAACAAAATGGCAAATTAAATTTAATGTGGATAAGTGTACAGTAATGCACACTGGGGAAAAAAAACCCCAACTATACGTACAGTATGATGGGAGGCTAATTTGGCTACAACAAATCAGGAATGAGATCTTGGAGTCATCATGGATAGTTCTCTGAAAACTTCCACACAGTGTGCAGCAGCGGTCAAAAAGGCAAATAGGATGTTAGGAATTATTAAGAAAGGGATAGAAAATAAGACACAGAATATCTTACTGACTCTGTATAAAACTATGGTACGCCCACATCTTGAATACTGTGAACAGATGTGGTCTCCTCACCTCAAAAAAGATATTTTGGCCTTAGAAAGGGTTCAGAAAAGGGCAACTAAAATGATTAGGGGTTTGGAACGGGTCCCATATGAAGAGAGGTTAAAACGACTGGGATTTTTCAGTTTAGAAAAGAGGAGACTGAGGGGGGATATGATAGAGGTATATAAAATCTTGAGTGGTGTGGAGAGGGCGGATAAAGAGAAGTTATTTATTAGTTCCCATAATAGAAGAACTAGAGGACACCAAATGAAATTAATGGGTAGCAGGTTTAAAACTAATAAAAGAAAGTTCTTCTTCACACAACACGTAGTCAACCTGTGGAACTCCTTGCCAGAGGAGGCTGTGAAGGCTAGGACTATAACAGAGTTTGAAGAGAAGCTAGATACAGTAGACTTCCGATAATCCGGAACCTATGGGACCTAGGTGGTGCCGGATTATCAGATATGCCGGACTATCAGGAGGTACTATAAGCTGGTTATATATATACTGTATACATTATATACTGTATATAAAGTGTTCTTAACCCTTTTTATTGTACATACTGTATACAGTATACTGTAATGTGTTAGGTTTTTTTAAAGCCTTTTTTTACCCTTTTTGCTCAGTTCAGCTGCTGCTGCTGTTACCTTGTGACTCATTTTTTGCCAAAGCTCACTCACTAGGCTCTTGCCATTTTGATGCCGGACTATCAGGAGTGCCGGACTATTGGATGCCGGACTATTGGAGTTTTAATGTAATTATATGGAGGTTAGGTCCATGAAAGGCTATTATGCAGGGGATAGAAATGGTGTCCCTGGCCTCTGTTTGTCAGAGGCTGGAGATGGATGGCACGAGACAAATCGCTTGATCGTTGTCTTCAGCCCACCCCCTCTGGGGCACCTGGTGCTGGCCACTGTCGGCAGACAGGCTACTGGGCTACATGGACCTTTGGTCTGACCCATTACGGCCATTCTTATGTTCTTATGTAATAAAAATGCGAAATCGGAGCTGTCAGATTTTGATGAATGAGAGATCAACTCAACAATAATGTCGTCATTGAACTGAATTAAATATTTTCAATTATTATAGTGGAGCAAATACTGGTACTGTATTTATATTTTTCCAGACGTCCAATACTTTCAGTTTCCTTTGTGCAGAAAAGCTTTACTTCTGGTTTCACTTTTTAGTTAGCAGGTACAGAAGGAATGTATGTCTTCGTTTGATCTCGTTCATTCAAAGTGGAAAAAGTAAAAGAAATGCTTGTTTCCTTTTCCACCTTGTTCAAGATTCAAGGATATGGGGCCAGATTTTCAACCAAATTTCCATTGTTTTTAAATAGGCGTTAGGCACTGAACGTGCCTTGACACTTCAAAAACAAAATCCCATAAGGTGCCTATCTGCATCTTTTAGAAACCTAAAATATCTTTGAAAACCTGGCTCTAAGATTGGAAACAGTCTCAGTTCATTCACTATAATTAATGCTGCCTTTGCATTTAAAGCTGATTGTTTGTTTTTAAACAAAACATCATCTTTTCCCTAGTTTTTAATGTAACTATATGTGCACTTTTTAAATTTCAGTTTCCCTCCAGTTATAGCTTGACATAAAATCCAGAGTGAAATAAAGCTAGTAAATTAATTTTCCCCTTTTTTATAATGTAAAAATTAATCTGAATAAATGTATCAATATTATGTAGGCCTGTAATATAATCAAAAAGCTATATAACGTTTTGCAACTAATTTAAACAGGAATGAACCTTGCTTTAGAAAAATTTGAAATATAAATGGAAAAAACATGATTAAATCAATTTCCTATTCCTTAACATTGAAAAATCTTGATGTTTTTTAAAACAGGAGTGCCGGAACTAGATGTGAATGACTAGTTGGCTATCTGATAAGCAAATGCTTATTGGATAGTCAAAACATCAGTCACGTCCCCCCACTTGCTGACTCTATTAGTTTCTCATGTTTTTTCTCATGTTGCATTACATGCAAACTGAAGTTTTTTTTTTAATTGCTTAGCTTTACCAGGCCTGTGGTCTTCAAACTGTGCAGGTTGGGAGACAGTACTGGGTCACGGAATGTTAGGTACTAGGTCTCGTTGCTGCAGGGTGATCAGTGGAAATGCTAAGGCAGGCTACCTGCCCATCCTTGAAGGCAGGCTGCTCTATGCCTCAGAAGTGGCCAGTAGCAGGCCCAGCTCCTAGGTGAGGGGGTTGGGGGAGAAGAGTGAACAGGACTCCATGCACTGCTCCTGCTGCTGGCTGCTTGTGGGGTACAGCATGGTCTGCAGGGCCAGGCAGCCTGCTTTAGCACCTCCTCTGCACTGCTGACTGGGAGCCACTCAAGGCTCTTCCTGGCCTCCTCCCCTCCACCTGAAAGCTGAAGCTCTCATCTTCAGTCACACCCTAGAGTCCACACTTTAGTCCCATGGTGTTCAACCAGTTCTGAAGCAGTAGTCATTAGGGAGGTCATGTAGACTATATTGTAAGCCTAGGCTTATCAATCTTGTCGACTACATGCATTCCCTGCCCCTACATTCATTCCCTGCCTTTGCTGCCTCTGTATCAGAGGCAGTGGAGGGAGAGGACGGAGCGGCTGCCAGTGCCCGGGAGGAGCTGGCTTAAAAGCCAGCTCACCACGAACACCATATTTGCCTGCTCTCCCTCACTATCAGATGCAGCAAGGGGTAGGAAGAGGAGGGGATGCTTCAAAGCAGCAGCACCGTGTGGAGACTGAGGCCAGCTGAGGATTCCCCCGCTGATCCTGGGCTGCATGTGGCACTCCATCTTTGAAACGCAGGAGCACTTTTGCCTTTTGAAGTGTAGCAACAACCCTGGGGCTGTTGCTACACTTCAAAGGGTGGAGGTGCCCTTATCGACTAATTGAATAGTCGATGCAAATTACATTGACTATTCCATTAGCCAATTAATCTAAATTTAACATCCCTAGCATGTGGTGGCAGGGGCCTCTCTGGTAGTGAGGCTGGGAGTGCCTTGGCTGCTGGCCCCACCCATGTGGACTATCGAATAGTCGTGTAACCACTATATTTTCATGTGGGTACATGACTATAGTTACCTTACATCTATCATCCCTAGTTGCAACTATAGTGCCTACTGCTAAAGTGAACTACCCCACACTCAACTGGCCAAATAGCCACTAGTTGTGGCTAGCGTGTTGGACACTATGGCTTTAGTACAATGATGTTGGGTTGCGGGCATCAACAATTTTAGATCCATAGTGATGTGTGAAAAAGTCACAATTTATGCAAAGTATCTCAGTGTCTTATGGGACATTGTATAGATCAGCACTCGTCAGATATCTAAATGATTTCTAGAGGGTGAAAAGAAAGTAATCTTCTTCCAAGTATTTCTCAGTATGCTATGCCCTTGTGTGAGGTGTTTTTTTTACTGAGGTCACAATCTTCGAGGATAGTAATAAGACTCCTGCATATTTTGAAGTAATCAAATACGTGTCCTCTCCCTAAAGGAGGTTATTAAAAAGGATGCTAATAGTATCTGAGGTGTGTAATTGGTCCTTAAGCACCAAGTTTGAACTAAACTACTCACTGAATTTCAGAATACATATACAATCAATTCTAGTGACAAATTTCCTTATAGGCATTAAAGGAGTTTAGCCCCCTTTGATATTTTTTTATTCATAATGCTGAAATACAAAACTTCAGCTATTAGCTGTATTATGAAGGCCAAATCCAACAGATACTGTGACATTTTGGAGTATAAACGGGGGTGATGAAAGACAATTTACTAAAGGGTATATTTAACAATACAAACTCTTCTTTGACTATGTCCTTCCAAAAGTGAATGAATGTCACAGCTAAAACTTGTTAAAAAAATTACCTGTGAACAATGAGGTTCAGTTGTTTCCCTTTGTGATATTCAGTACCAACCAGGATACAGAGCTGGACTGCGATAGTGCTGAGAGCATGCAGTGTGTTAGTGACGGATGAGATGTTATCTTCCTGGCTCTAAATTACACAGTTTAGACACTAGAGTTCTTTATATAATTGATCTATGTAGCCAAACCTGAAGGCTGAGGGAAGTCTACTATCCAGCCATTCTTCACTAATAGATGTTACAAGTTTCAAGAGATCTTGGCCTATACACTGGGCTCTCCAATTTGTTCTTTTGATCTTAAATTGTTGCTAATACCACCCGCAGGAGGTCAGCTGTTCTTAACTTTTGTGCTATTTGTTAATCCACATTTTTTTACAATTAGAGTTCTGTTTCTACATTTTAACTGATACGCATTCAAATGTTTGAAATGGACCAGTTAAACTGCTTACTTCAATGAGTTTTGACTTTAGCTAGATCTTCTGCAACTACTTGCATCATTCGCTCTGTAGTTTTCTTTAAACAGGTTGCAGTCTGGATGGCATGATCCAAAGTAGAGTTTAAAATCTGTTGGACATAAAACATATTGTTGGATAGTTATTTACTTTCTGTGATAATTTACATACTTCAAAGGTTAATGTTCCAAAACACAAAACAGAATGGGAAGGGACATTCAATAATTCTACCCTCAGTATTTTAAAAAATGCTGCAAGTAGGGTGTGTTTGGTTTTGGCCAGGGGAGGGGCTTGTATTCTTCTGTGTGTAGCCCATCCTATAGTCACCTATAAAGTTGTTTCCAAGAAAGTTATGCAGAGTTGGAGAGGAGGGTGTGTACTGGAGAATACCAGCTCTGGGTTATGTCACTCTTCCATAGCATAAAGAAGGGTAGTTCTCAGACACGAATCACAAAAGGAGGAGAATTAGTAAAGGCTAATATATCCTCCTTATTCAAGAGGTGCACTATACTAAACAGTGGGCACTAACCAAACCCCCGTACCACCATCCAAACCCAGACCCGTCTCTGGTGGGGTAGCTAGAGAACAAGCCCCTGCCCTCACCGACCACCAGCAGCCTACAGAGCCAGACCTGAGTGGTGTTGCAATTCCAGGTAGCAAAACTGAGAGCAGGAGCTGGGCAGAGTCCCATACCACAGCAGTTGCCACTGTGGAGCAAGCTTGCTTTAAAATTGACCACCATGCCTCCTCTCTGCACCAGACTCACAGAAGTGTACATTGGGCTTTTTGATTTCATGATTTGTGTGTGTGCAAATATACTCAGGAAGCCATACTAAAGCCACTCCTGAAGTAATGCGCACAATGTTAATTGCAGTAAACATTTGACAAATGTTCCCTGCTTCTGTTGCTTAAAAAGCTATTGTATGACATACCCGCCATTAAGACACTGAGAGTATCTAAGATACTTTTTGTAGTTCTGCAGTGCCAAGGTTAGAAAAATATATCCTCAAATGACATTTTTAAAGTCTGAAACATCAATTATCTTGATTAAATGAATTCCTTAATTGCACCAAAATGTGTGTGGAGAACTAGAACATTTTGGAAGGAACAGAGACCTAGTTAAGCATTTGAGAGCTGAGGAACAGGAAAAAGCAGCAACAACCAGAGCGCTTGTGGATATCTGGCTCAAGAAGAGAGTCATCTGACTGAACCTGATGGTCAGAGTAGGCTGGGGGCAGTAGTTGAGAACTTGGCTGTGAAGGATATGGTGAAAAGCTGAGTAGAGACACACAAGCTGTTAATAGGAGCCAGCAGTTCTCTAGTCGAGAAGCATGGTGCGACTGCATTTATGGACAATAGACAGGACAACAGAAAGGGGCCCTGAATGAGATCCGACAATGTGACTGAATTCTGGCACAAGGAAAGGTATGGATTGTAGGGACTAGAACTGAGAGGCCCTTCAGGTTCCACTTATGTGGAGTCCTGCTTGACTACATTGACCTAAAATTAGCTTGTACTTCATATTTTTAAATGATTTAAGCCATCACACCCAGGAGTTTCCATAAGACTAGCCCTATAAAGTATCCTTTTTCCCACTGCATCAGTGTGGTATTTAGGAACCACCCAGGGCTACTGTCTGGTGCATGAGGTGTCTAAAGTGTGACTGCTCTTTAGCTTGTGGTACATAAATCAACAGCTGGGATGAGATCTCTGCTCCAGGTTTATCCTCTTTATTTTGTGTAAAAGGACCCCTAAAATCCCTGTATCCACCCAAGGGACGATTGCAGGTGTTGCAATCAACAGCTTAAGAGTGCCTTCCAAGGGTCTTCTCCCAAATCCTAGGGTAGGAGGTATGCTGGGGGAGAGAGAGGTGTGCTGAGGGAGAAGATCTATACATAGCCTATTGTAGATTGTGGATATCCCAGAGAGAGTGCTGTAGTTTAGACAGGCCTCAAGGGCTGTGCAAATTACACTGTAGGCCACAAAGCAGCCCTAGATCAGGGAAATGCAAAAGTGGCTTAGTCACCTTTGCCTCCTATCTACCTAAGTAGCAAGTTCTGTGCTTTGTATTTCAGGGCAGGGCTACACTTTCTGGAAGATTGGCGCTGTGGTGATCAATCCTCTGGGGGTCAATTTAGTGGGTCTATTAAGGAGGCACTAAATTGCTGATTGCATTCTTGTTGACTCTGGTACTCCAATGGAAAGAGAAGTATAAGGGGAGTAGTGTGCACTGGTTCCCAGGGAGCCAGCTGCCATCCTGCACTGCTGCCTCTGATACTGATGCAGAAGCAGCAACCAATGTTCCAGGAGCAGGGCTGCAGGTGGGAGCCACTGATACAGAGGCAGCAGCATGGTGCAGCAGCTGGTGCCTGCTGGGAGCGTGTAACCACAGAGTTTTTCAGCAGTTACATGTTTACACATTACCCGCATTTTAACATCCTAAAGGGGAGTCGATGGGAGAGCTTCTCCCTTCAACTTCCATCAGTGGAGATCCCGTGGCAACTCTGTCTAAGGTATGTCAATTCCAGCTACACTATTCACATAGCTGGAGTTGTGTGCCTGAGGTTGACATTGCACCATAGTGTAGACCTGCCCTCAGAAGCATAGCACTCCAGATCTCTAAGAGTGACTGATGTGTCTCAACACCTCAATGGCAACCTGGAGCTGAATCAGTGACAATAGTTTTGCCTTGTGCTGAAGTTTATCTAGGGATAAACTAGTTCTTTTGCTGGAGCAAAATAGAACTTACTATTAATGAAGCAAAAGAAAAGAACAAGACAGTTTCAACATGACAAGGTAATAACACACTTTCATATTTAAAAGCCAATAAAACACATTTAGCACCCCACAAGGCACTGAATGCAAGACAAGTTAAAGTATAATCATTAGCATCTATTGGTAGGATTTTCAAAAGTGACACAAAGTGGGACTTGTTGCTTCTATGTCACTTAAGCATTTAAAATCACACTCTAAATTCTTACCTTTGTGTCAGTATCATTGGTCTGTCTGTTTCTGATATCTATCATTGATTTACTTTCATAAACCTTTCTGCTAGGTAGGTACTGAGGTGAAAAGATAATTGTATCATGCATCTTTGAGTAGCAGGTTTTGGGAGTCTCTAAGTTGTGTCTAGAAGGTAATATATAAAATTCACAAAAATATTTTATAGTTACAAAACGAAAAATGTGTGTAAACAATTTGTGTTCATGGTCTAACTTTTTATCATCCTTGTATCCTAATTTCAGTAGAGTTCCTCATTTTTTGTAATCAAAATATAACTGCATAGTTAGTATTACATTTATAACATATGTCTTACAGTCACAGACAAACAAACCTTCATTGAAGGGGCAAGGAATCATTGCAAATATCCTCACTAGAACTTACTGTCTGCTCTGGAAGGGCCAGGGAGAAGCTTTTCATGTATTTAATTTTTTTGCCATCTTCCCTACCTTCACACACATTAACACTGTAATTAAGAACCTGCCCTACTTCAGACACTCCAGACATCATTTAATATTCATAACAAGTAAAATAAAAACATTTCTGAGATAAATAATGGTACTGCAATATCAGTATTGTTACAGAAAACAGGGCTGTCACTGCCAGGCTTGTTATCTGGAATGATAATGACACATTTGAAAAGAGACTTCTTGATTGGATACTACACTAAGGGTATGTCTACACAGCAATGTTATTTTGAAATAACTTAGTCCGCGTCTACACAGCAGGCAGTTACTTTGAAATAATGTTGAAATGCTGTTAAGCTGGAGGATTTCTTACTTCTTACTCCTGTAACCCTCATTGTACAAAGAGTAAAGGAAGTTGGCAGAAGAGTGCTCTATTTTGAAATAAATGCTGTGTAGATGCTCACAATTTCAAAATAAGCTACGCAATTGACGTAGTTCAATTTGCATAGCTTATTTTGAGGTAAGCCCTGCTGTGTAGACATGCCCTAAAAGAATTGGCTAAATTTCTAGTTCTTCCATGATAATTGAAAAATCTCATAAAATCTGTTCAAAATTTACATTTACATTATATAGTTTAATTAATTACTACTATTTTAATATTTATTATAATATTGCATATGCATGGAGTTGTGCCCACTTAGGACATCAGTGATTTAGGCCCACACTATCGTCAATAATAACATTTTCTGTGGTAATAATTTATATAAAGCTACTGGTAACACTTACTTGTCAGAAAGTTCATATACAAATTGCTCTGGTTGTGTACTTTTACAAACACTTTTGGCAGCAATTCTTTTCTTGAATGAAGAAGCTGAAATTTTGGAGTCCATAATTAAACAAAATTTAACAGATACATAGAAAACTACTTTCTTGTTTTTAGTACAAATGACAGAATTGGCTGGTGTGTGTGATCAGTTACCGTGGATAACTACAGTAATGGAACAGACAAATAGGCATGGAATTACATAACACAGTAATTACACATAACATTAAAAGATCAGCGACAGTTTGTTCTTAGGTATGTTACCAGAGAGTATCATACAATCTTGATGCCATACTTCCCTATAATGTATAGTTAAATACTAAATATTCTTCAACACAAGGTGAATTTTAACAAGATCTTAGGATCCTTTGCTAACTCAGCAGCTCCAGTCAATGGAATCACTGTAGAAATGTGTCCACTGAAAATGCCCACCCTAGTTCTAATTTTCATTAAAAAAAAATACAAACAAAAATATTCAAAAAAGTATTTCTTTACTAAATCAATTTAACAAATGAACCCAACATTCTTTAAACATGCTGTGTTGCCAACTCATAATTTTATCATGTTTTTATCATGATTGCTGTTTCTCTTAAAGCCCTGGTTGCAGAAGTTTTTTTGAATACTTGAGAATCTCAGAATTCACTTAAAAGTTACCTTTTAACCCTTTTAATTGTGGAGAAAAGAATGATAGTGTGACTTAAGTGCACCCTTAATGCTTCAAAATCAGAAGACAAAAGAACCCAAATTGCATTTTAAAAAATCTCAAGCATTTTCAGGGGGACCTGACTCATAATTTTTAAATATTTGATGTTGGAAATACTGTATGTAAATGCGTCATCATCATCCATAGGAATAAATCCTATACTGCATGATTGCTTCAGAAAACAGATTTGAGAAGGATAATAAATCCTGAAAAGACAAAAGACAGAGAAGGAGGAACACAGTAAAAAGGTCAAGAGGAAATTTAAATAAATGGCAAGGAAAGAAAGGATAGAGGAGAAATATCTTGATCCGCCTCTCTTATTTTTTCCCTGTCTTTTTTTCTTCTGTCCCCAATATACTTCATACATCTCTTCTGCCTTTTATAATGTGTGCTAAGTATCAGCTGTGGAAGTCAGGCCTGTCTCTTTAACAGCTCCCTTCCCTCATGCTCTGTATAGAGATATAAGAGGTCCCCTAAATATCAAACAGGGAAATGGAAAGGTGTACCCATATTTTAGCAATTTGAATAAGTTAATAATGTTTGGAGGTACTTACTCACTAATTGGAAGTTATACTAGAGAGGGAAAACAGTCCTTGATTGTTACTGGTTATCAATGTGACATTCTTTTCCAATGTACTATGAAATATCAAAGTACATTTAATTGGTACTCTATGTACATAGCTTGTAAAGCATTGTGGAATCCTGCATTGAGGATGAAAAATAGCCTAGCCCTAGATGCCTCTCTCAACCTCCCCAAGTACAATGTTTGCTTCTCATATCATCATTCAGCAGAGTTTCGGAATATTGAGCTCTCTTCCTTGCTTTCCCCTCTTTAGCCAAATCCATTCCTTGTTCAGATCAGACTTCCATTTACTGTTGTACATTTCATTCAACTGGCTATAAAACATGTCTTTAATAAGCTTGCACATGATCTCTAAAGCATAATTGCCAAGCAAAATGTTTTAATACAATAAAGACTGATAGTTTGGGCTCATTTACCAATATTATCCTTGTCAGATTCCCTGGTACATTTGTTTCTTTGACAACTAGTGCAGAAATTTGCATTCCAATCTCTGTATTGTAAGGCTGTTGAGAAAGCATACTATAATTACAACTTTGCAGTATAATAATGAATACATTAGTACAATGAAACACATAACACTTTACTTTCCAATAACACGTACCAATATTAGCTAATTTATATTCGCTGGCACTGTAAAACATGCACATACAGACTGTACCTCCCTTAACCGGGACTCTCTGGTCCGGCAACATCCGTGGTCCAGCAGGACCAGGGATGTTCCTGGACCACAGAGTCCAGGTATAGGGAGGTCGGGACATGGGGTAGGAGCGCAGCAGGGTGGTGGGGGGAGGGAGCGACTCACCTGAGAGCCTCATGTAGGGGGGGACACAGTGGGGCAGGTGGCACAGCAGAGAGTTCTCCCTGTGGCTGGGAGGTATCAGGGGTCGGCAGTGGCTGCGGAGCTTTGGCCCCAGCTGCAGCCAGGGAACTCCAGCCCTGGCCATGGAACTTGGGTCCAGCAGTGGCTGCGGAGCTCTGGGTGTGGAGCTTGGGGTCTGGGAACGGCTGCAGAGCTCCAGCCTTGGCTGCAGATCTCCGGCTGCGCAGCTCCAGGTCCAGCAGCAGCAGCTAGGGAGCTCCAGCTTGGGGAGCCATGACTGGGCAGGCAGCAGCGGTGCCAGGCTGGAGCCCTACCCAGGGGCATCAGGACAGTGCGGACCATATTGGGAAGGACCTCCCCTGGTCCGGCAAATCCCTTTGTTTGGACCCAGTTAGGTCCGAGGGTGCTGGATGAGGGAGGTCTAACCTGTTCCATCATTTCTATTGTATGCTGGGGAAACTGAGGCAGATATTTGAGAGACTTCAGAGGCTGCTGCGGGTGCTCAACATTTCTGAAAACTAGGCTCTCTTTGACTTGCTGAAGGTAATACAAGATAATGGCAGGGGTAGCACAAGAATTGAGGAATTCTTGTTCATTTCTCTAGACCACACTGCATGGGTGGTCCAAAGCAAGTGACAGCTAGCATAGTGCTACCTGCAACTTCAGTATTTTGAAGATGTTGGTGGAAAATTGGAAATGTCATCCCTCCCCCAAGTGAAAACTGGACAGTTCCACTGTGGTTATGGAAGAACTGAGGTGAGGCTAGACTATAGGTTACTGCTCCTTATGTAGCTTTGAAACAAAAGAGTTAGTTCTTCAAGTGCTGGTCCCTATGTGTATTCCACATATGTCAAAGAGCCTCCAGTTACATTAAGTAATTTCCATTTACAAATGGGAGTAGGTGAGTGAGCCCAAAAGATTCTGTTTTGTTACAGAATTCTAGTTTGGCACTGAGCATGCATGCATATCCTACAAGTACAGAACTACATGGACAGAACTCAAAGAGCAACTCACTTGTGTGCATAAATCTTTGGATTTGCCAATCTTTCCCACTCTCGGTCTATATACTATGCCAGATTTGTGCACTGGTGTAAGTGTAACTCCACGGACTTCTGTGGCCCTTCCCCTCAATGCTGGTATGTGCAGGTTGGCTTTGTGCCATACAAAGCTTAACTTGTGGTTTGTAAACTTTTCTGCAACACACTATACTTATGAGTTGAACTGAGGTTTTTATTTCTACGCTAGCCAATTAGCCCGTCATAAGACGGGATTTTCAGGTCTCTCCTCCACGTCGGTCTTCTCTCCTGAGCCTCCGGTCTCTCGCTCCGTGTCTTTTTCTCTCTCTCTCCTCCTCCTACTGCCTCCCCCCTCTCTCTCAGCTCTCTTCTGCCTTCTGCCTCTCTCTCTGTCTCTCTCTTTCTCTTCTCCCCCTCCTGCCTCTCACTCTCTCTCTGCTCTCCTCTGTCTCCATCAGGGATGCATGCTCGTCCAGGCCCCGCCCCCTGGCCATGTACGTCATCACCCCGCCCCCCTTTACCTCCCGCCGTGGCTCTCGGCTGACTTCTGCGCCGCTCAGCCGGGCTGCCGGGGGGGAGCAAGCGGCGTGCTGCATGTCTCTCTCTCTCCTCCTCCTACAGCCTCCCCCTCTCTCTCTCTCTCAGCTCTCCTCCGCCTCCTGCCTCTCTCTCTGTCTCTCTCTTTCTCTTCTCCTCCCCCTCCTGCCTCTCACTTGGGGGACCGCGGAGCCCAGACGGCCGTTTGGGCTTGGCACTCCACGTGCTTCATGGGGAGCGCGGAGCCCAAACGGTCGCTTGCGCCACTTGCTCCCACGCGGCAGCCTGGCTGAGCAGTGTAGAAGTCAGCCGAGCGCCACGGCGGGAGGCGAAGGGGGGCAGGGCGGTGACGTTCATTGCCAGGGGGCGGGGCCTGGAGCCGCTGTCACGCCGCACATCACCGCCCCGCCCCCTTCGCCTCCCGCCGTGGCGCTCGGCTGACTTCTGCGCTGCTCAGCTGGGCCGCCGCGTGGGAGCAAGTGGCGCAAGCGGCCGTTTGGGCCCCGCACTCCCCATGCAGCACGGGCCGCCCAGAGGGAACAGCCAGCATTTCAGCGTTACAGACTCTCAGACATTGGGCTACTATATATATGATGATACGGTGCAGGACTGAACAAATACTTTATAATTCTCAAGTTTAAACCAATCTTTGTTTCCCCAGCTGCATCTCCAGCTGAGACCTGTAAACAAGTGATATAGGCAAAATTACACTACAAACATTTTCACATACACATGTTTTAGTAGCTATGAAACCACTGTACCTTTGCTTTGTTCTTTTAATCCTGCTCTATGTGATTTATAATTTTTAGTCCTGTGTTCCATAAATTCATCATTGTGTGACTTATTAAAGGAATCACAGAATGAGATGTCTTCTGTATCACTGCCTAAAAATTATATCAAAGAGGTCTTAAATACATATTACAGTTCAGAAGCTTAGTGCTGCAGCTCTATATCTAGCTACCCACCAGGCTTCCAGCACTCTAGGATTTGAGAACCTCACAAACATTAATGAATTTTTCCTCACAACATCTCTGAGAAGTATTATCATCTCCATTTTATAGATGAGGCACAGAGAGATGCAGTGATTTGCACAAAGTCATAAAGGAGGCCTGTGTTAAAGCTAGGAACTGAACTTGGATCTCACCAGACTAGTTTCCTGACCTAAGGTAAATGGTCCCAGACCAGACTCAGTACTTTTTTCCTTAAAATCACTGAAGGCTGGACCTTCCCCTCCAGAACCAATGGAAAGCAAGAGAATCACAAAAGGGAGAGGAGGAGAGTGTTGAGTGTGGCACTCATTTAACAGCTTGTAATAGGTGATGCATATAATGGTACAGATAACAGAGTGAAAGGTACCAGTTCCCAATATGTATCTAAATGGAAAGGCATCACAGAGAAAGGGGGGCCAAAGAGAACCCAGAATTCAGGTGGGACAAGCCCACATGCTCTGATTTGAAATCAAACCCAGAAACAACTCAGACCTTGCAAGTCACACATGGAGTGTACCAACCTTCACAGCACCACTCCTGATCCAAGACAGTGCAGTGGGAGGCTGTAGAGCAGTGGCAGGCAACTGGTGGTCCACAGGCCATAGGCAACCCATCAGGATTCCGTGTGTGGCCCATACACCCCCTCTCTGCTCCCTTCCTCCACACCTCTCGTGCACTGGAAACCTGCACTTACCTATTCCTCCCTCTCCCTCCCAGCACTTCTGGTGTACCATAAATCAGCTGATTCACACCAAAAGCGACAAGGAGTCCTGTCGCACCTTATAGACTAACAGATTTATTGGAGCATAAGCTTTCGTGGGCAAAGACCTACTTCGTCAGATGCATGTAGTGGAAATTCCAGAGGCAGGTATAAATATACAGGCATAAGAAAGGAGTATCAATCAAGAAGCTTCAGGGGGGTAGCCGAGTTAGTCTGTTACAGAAAAAAAAAAAAGGTCTGGTAGCACTTTATAGACTAACAAAACATGTAGATGATATCATGAGCTTTCGTGGGCACAGCCCACTTCTTCATTGAACTGTGCCCACGAAAGCTCATGATACCATCTACATGTTTTGTTAGTCTATAAAGTGCTACCAGACCATTTATCAATCAAGAGTAAGGCTAGAGATAACGAGGTCAATTCAGTCAGGGGAGGATGAGGCCCACTTCTAGCAGCTGATGTGGAGGTGTGAACACCAAGAAAGGAGAAACTGCTTTTGTAGGTGGCTAGCCATTCACAGTCTTTGTTTAATCCTAAACTGATGGTGACAAATTTGCAGATGAACTGTAGCTCAGCAGTTTCTCTTTGAAGTCTGTTCTTGAAGTTTTTTTGTTGCAGGATGGCTACCTTTAAATCTGCTACTGTGTGTGTCCAGGGATGTTGAAGTGTTCTCCTACAGGTTTTTGTATATTACCATTCCTGATATCTGATTTGTGTCCATTTATTCTTTTATGTAGGGACTGTCCAGTTTGGCCGATGTATATAGCAGAGGGGCATTGCGGGCACATGATCTCGTATATTACATTGGTGGATGTGCAGGTGAATGAACCCATGATGGTGTGGCTGATCTGGTTAGGTCCTGTGATGGTGTCACTGGTGTAGATATGTGGACAGAGTTGGCACTGAGGTTTGTTACAGGGATTGGTTCCTGAGTTAGAGTTACTGTGGTGCAGTGTATAGTTGGTGAGAATTTCCTTCAGGTTGGCGGGTTGTCTGTGGGCAAGGACTGGCCTGCCTCCCTGACTGAATTGACCTCGTTATATCTAGCCTTACTCTTGATTGATACTCTTTTCTTATGCTTGTATATTTATACCTGCCTCTGGAATTGCCACTACATGCATCTGACGAAGTGGGTCTTTGCCCATGAAAGCTTATGCTCCAATAAATCTGTTAGTCTATAAGGTGCCACAGGACTCCTCGTCGCTTTCGCAAATTCAGACTTAACACGGCTACCCCTCTGATACTGATTCACATCCTGTTTCCACTCCTCTCCCTCCCTCCCAGAGCTTGAACTGATTCACAGCATTCAAGATCTAAGTGGGAGGGGGAAATGGGGATGGGGCATGAATCAGCCAATTCATGGCACTCTGGAAGTGCTGGAGGGAGGTGGAGGAGCAGGGACAGAACACGCTTGGGAGAGGAGGTGGGGAAGAGGCCAGGCAGGGATTTGATATTGTAAAGTAAGTAAGTTGGTTTTTATTACTCTTTGAAGCTGATGGCAGTTCTATTAATATATGAATGATTAAAGCATTTCTACTTGTTTTGAAATATTCAGCATGCCATATATTAATGTACTTTGGGTCATGGTTAGTGCATATGACTTATTTCAATCTTGCGGCTCACTGAGACGAAAGACTCACTAGCCTTGGTTGCCTGTCGCTGGTGTAGTAGGGCTGACTGTAGGTAACACTGCCCATTGTCCCTTCTCTGCCCCCAGAGAAGTTAACTTCTGGGGGGATCTGGGAGCTGCCCTGCTCAATGGAGCCTAGGACATCTTTGGCAGTGTGGCTCTGATGGAACTCTGCTGTTAAGGAGCTGGGGAGGCCACAAGGCCATAAAGTTTGAAGATGGCATTTCCATCCTCCTTCCCATCAACAGACTGGTGGGAAATAATCTCAACAGGGGATGCCAGGCACGGATTGTCTCATCAAAATCCTTCCTTTTTTCAGGGGGGAGGAGATACTCTGACCCAGAAATGCTGAAACACTTTAGAGGTCAAATTTTCTAACTATCATCAGATATATGCCAAATTTGTGAGTGCATTTAGTTAGCATATACAAAAACCTGCACATGCATGAACAAAACAGAATTTTGTACACACCGGTGCCTTTCCACACATGGAAATGGCATGGGTGCTTTTTAGAAAACCTGTTTGAAACTGGGGTCCTATTAGCCTAGTCAGTAAAGTTTGGTAAATGTTCACTAAGATCTTCATACTCTACAGATCTTGTGAGATGACATCAAAGTGCTATGAGGACTCAGTAGTAGTTAAATATGCAGTTTTGGCCATTGTATGCAATCTCTAGATACGAAGGTTAGTACCTGACAAATCTAGCTCCACTGCTTTTTCCTGAATGAAGACTGAATATCTTCCACATTTTGACTTTTCACTTTCAGTTTTTCTGTCCTCTGTCTTTTTATTTCTACATGTTAAAAACAAAAATATTACTAGATCTGAATTAAATGTTAGCAATTGTAGGAAAAGTTTGAAAAAAACTATGCCATTAATATTGCCAAATTATTAATTCAGGTAAAGCAAATTTATTCATAATAGGAAATATATCCATGCTAAATAGTCTGATCTTGGGAAAAAACATATTAGACCTTGAATTATAGCATGGCTAATGGTATTAAGACCCTGATTCAGCAAAGCACTTAAACACATGCTTAAAGTTAACCTCACCTCTGTTCAGCAAATAATTTAAGAAATCTTATGTGTATGTTTATAAACATGTTCATACATGAGCATTGACAGGCACAATGGTCTGAAGGAGACAGTTCCTTTCCCCCCTGCCTGCACTATTTTGAAGTTTGTTAATGTTTTGTGTTGGCTTGGAACTTAGAGTGATAGTTAGCACATGCTCACCTATTGACAGAACAGGAACAAAATTCTTTGTTTGCATTTTTTGAGCAGTGTATTTTCCATTTGGGATGTAGAATAGCATCACATGAATTTGAGTAGTTTTCCATCCTCCCACAAAAACTATCTGAGGGATATGCTATATTTCCTAAAATGATAGGGGAAAAAAGAATTGGATAATTGGTGAGTTCCACCTGAGTTATGGAATGACACAAATCTATTTTATATTTGAGACAGTTTGTCTGTCTGTGTGTATCCATCTGCTCGTTCAAGAACTCCTCCTGAACAGTAAGAGTACCACCAAATTTGGTATACAGTAGGGATGTTAGATAGCAGGTAATAGAATAGTCGACTAACTGCATGAATTTTTGGTGGTTAGTCGACTATTCTACAGTCCCTGGGGGCAGGGCCGGCAGCCAGTGCAATACAGCCCCACTCCTGGGGAGCTCCCTGCCACCCTACACTGCTTCCTCTGTATCAGAGGCAGCAGCACAGGGTGCCAGGCAGGAGCTGGTCCGTGCGGGGAGCCAGCTTAAAAACCAGCTCCCCTCATGGACCAGCTGCCCTGCTGCTCTGCACTGCTGCCTCTGATACAGAGCTCCCCGCAGACAGAGGCAGCTGGGGAGACTGCTTTGTGGCACAGCAACCAGTCCAGGCTACTGCAGACAGAGGCTGCTCAGGCAGCCCAAGCTAGCCGTAGACAGAGGCTGCTCCAGCAGCAGCCTCTGTCCGCCAGGAGCTCAGACCCCTCCTGCGAATAGGGACTGCTGTCCGGGGTTCTCTGCTCGGTGTTCCCATCCGGTTCCCTTGTTTTAAACCTGTGGCCCCCCCACCTTGATCCTTTTTGTCATTATTTGTCCCCCGACATTAGTTGAACCCTGGGTCTAGTCATCCCTCCCACAAGGCTGGGGGAGGGACTTTGAGAAGTGGGCAGGCTGTGCCCGCCCACCCCTCCCATGGTTTCAAATAGGCGAATAGGGACTGCTGCTGCGAAGCAGCCTCTGCCCGCAGCAGGCCCAGGCTCGCCATAGGTAGAGGTTGCTCCGTGGAATGGGCTTCTCATCTGCCCCCAGCTGCTGTGGTGAGAGGGGAATGGGGTAGTCCTCTCTTCGCAGATCAGCCTTCATACTGAACCCCTCATCCCTAGCCCCACCCCAGAGCCATGATTTCAATGAAGCATATACATTTTCATTTTATTTTCCAAAAAAAAACAAAAATTGAGTTAAAGACCAATGCAATGCCCGATAAATCTTCTAGTTATTGAATAAAATGGAAAGAGTCACACAGCATTTTCTCTTGCTCCTACCTTGCTCCTGATGCACATTTAGATTAATAATTTTGCGGTCTAAATTGCATACGTTGTAAGGCTTGGCTTTGGATGATCTCATTTGCCAAAAGTTTGAACTCCTGAATAAACAAAACAGCATATTTTTATCACATTAATGTTTCTGTAAGTAAAACAACTAAACTTAACACTGAAGATCTACACAATTGTATCTTTTCCCTTAGTTTGTCACTATTCAGACAAGTAAATCCCATTTTTAATCTGGATGCTGGATTTTGTCTCCACTGTTGGTTGTAGAAGTAATTTATGACCAGAGTAGCTGACAGAGTTGCTGGGGCCCTGGGCAGGGAGTGTGTGGGGGCCTGGTTCTGCACTCCCAGAAGGGGCAGAGTCTTGGGCAGAAGAGACGGTGCTGGGGCAGCCAGCCCTCAGCACCACCCAAAGCATGTTTCCCCTCCCCCCACCAGCCCTCAGCACTGCCCAGAGCATGTTTCCCCTCCAGGAGCAGCCTGAGGCTGGCTGCGGCAGCTAGCGCCCCAGGTGGAACGCGTGATTGGCGCCCCCGCCTGCAGGGCCGTCAATGGACTGATGTCATCGGCGGGCACCCTGGGTGCCCCCGTGACATCATCATTGGGCGCCCCGGGCGGCGGCACCTTAGGCGGCGGCCGAGTCCGCCTATAGCCATGGGCCGCCCCTGTTCCCCTCTCCACACCAGCCCTTAGAGCCTCCTGGAGCATGTTTCCCCACCCCTCCACCAGCCCTCAGCACTGCCCAGAGCGTGTTTCCCCTCCCCACTAGGGTCGCCAGATGGTTTCAACAAAAATACCGGGCACACTTGACATTACATCACAATCTACATTACATCTTATTTAGAAAATACCAGACATTTATATTTTCTCATTTATATTTTCTCAATTTGTTTCCCGAACAGAAAGCTCAAATACTGGACTGTCTGAGTCAAAACCGGACACCTGGCAACCCTACTCCCCCCACCAGCCCTCAGAGCCACCTGGAGCATGTTTCCCCTTCCCTCACCAGCCCTCAGAGCCACCTGGAGCATGTTTCCCCTCCTCTCACCAGCCCTCAGAGCTTCCTGGAGTATGCCACCCAGCACTCTGGGGCAATTTAAAGGTCCTGGGGCTCCAGCTGTTGCCGCTGCTGTACTAGCTGCAACGGTGGCCAAGAGCTCTGGGTCCAGGGTTACTGCCCCCTTTGGCCCTCCCTGTTGGCAGAACTGTTACTGACTTAACTTGTAGTTACCATGGGTGACATTCACTTCTGTGCAGAGGGCCAACACAGGACCTTTGCTCTACTTAAACCCTCAAAATAATGTTTAAGTGGAATTTAAGTGATGTAATAGGCCTAGTGCTGAATAGGGTTGAATTTCACTGAATGAAATGCTGTCACAGAAGCCACAGACTTATTTTTAGTGAGGCCAGGATTTCATCCTGTGTGATTTATTGCCTGTGTAAAATGTAAGGGCACAATTATGGTTTCTAATCAGATCTTTCCATGTTCAAAGACAACCAGCTTTACTTTGAGTTGAGCCTACCATTAAATTTCAGAGTCAAACATATATCCATGAATGCATACACTCATTTTGGCTGTTTACAAGTGTTTTTAATCAGTCAAATTACATAAAGCACTTACCCTTTTGGGTTTTCTTGATCACTGTTAAGTTTTTCATTTAGTATAAGCTGTTTATGGGATTCCTGACCTCCAACTCCATTGTCTGCCTCAGGAGGAAGGAAGCACTGCTGTACCACAAACCAGAACATACGATTTTTATACACTTATTCACATTGTGTATTTCTCAAGAAATATAGCATGTCACACATGTGTTTAGATATAATGTTTCTGTCTTTAGCCATGTTTTTTCTCACTTTATCATCCACTCCAAAGGCTATGTAAAATGGACTGCACAACTTCTGCACATTATCCCCATTCACGAGATAAGAAAAGTTAAGACACAGACTAAATGATGTTATTAGCGTAAGTTTAAGAGGATTTGGCATGGATTCATGGGGTTTTTTTCCTCATAGCCCTAAACAAGCACAAATGATACTATTTAAAATCCAGTAGTTGTCTAATCAACTGTTTCCAGAACAGTTCCTCTCAGACTCAAACCACATTATGAATGCTTCAGAAGTTTTGACACCCACATTGCTAAACCTGAATCATGTTACTTGGCATTTGTACTGCAATGTTCTGACATACTGTGTATCTCAGCAATGACAATGGTTGAGTCAGTCTGTTGTGCAAATTTAACATTGGGACAGAAACTTAATATTGGAACAGTAGAATATAGTTTAATATAAATTATCGCATTGGATAACATAAACAAACAAGCTCATCCAAAGGATTCAATTATACATGAAAATAGACCATGTACCATTGCATTTGATGAGTGCTTATTTGCTAGCAGTTGTGCTTTTTCCAGAGGCTCCATTCCTCTTACAAAGGCAGATGCATCTCTTTTTTGTAATACCAAGTGGCTGAGGAAACAGCAATTTTTATTTTAAAATACAGTTTTTAATACGCATTAGCAAGATTATTATCATGTGTCTCTCCAACAGAGCAAGCTTCAATACAGATATAACTCACAAATAGAGTCTGGACCTCCCTGGTACGACACCCTCGGGACCTGACCAGTCCTAAATGGGATTTTCCCAGATCAGGGGAGGTCATTTCTGGCCACCCTACCACTATCCCCACCAGTCCTGGCTGCCAGGTTCCCAGCCAGCTCCCCCACTGCCGCTGGCCCTGCTCTGCGCTGAGCTCTTGGCCCCGCCAGGCAGCCCTCCACCAGCTCGCTCTGGTCCAGGAACATCCACGGTCCTGCCGGACCACGGATGTTGCCGGACCAGAGTGTCATGGTTTAGAGAGGTTAAACCTATACCAATACTCTGCTGAGTCCCTAAAGAATGGAATGGAATAGGTAGTGATTTTGGATATTGACATACCTTCATGCTGTTTTTAAAACATTACTAAAGGGAATAATTGTGCACTAGAAGGATGGCTGGATTAGGTCACTCAATAGGTCTTTTCCATCTTGAATATCTATGGTGACAAACAAGGCCATGCAGTGGCATAATCTAACACCCAACCAAATTAACCAGATTCTTTTGATTTCAGTGGTCATTTGATCAGATATGCTCAATAAATGTCTTCAAACTTAGTAAGTAATTATAAATCCACTTTAATAAATGACTTCAATACCTATCACAAAGATTAATACTTACATTTTAGGAAACGGATCACAATTGTCATCTTGTAAAGAAAGCTGACTGGTTTTCTTAGGGATCACATCAGTCACATGACTTCTATTCTCTTCTTCATTCCTTTTATTATTATGAAAATTTACTTCAATAGCAGACCTTTCTGGAGGATCACTAATGATTGAAACTGTGGGGCTCTGTACAAAGCAACCATATTACTGATCACATAAAGACATTAACAACAGATGGTTATTGTATTCTCTAAAACAGGGGCAAGGAATTTTTTTCAGTTGGAGGCTGCACACCAGTGAGAAGCAAAAAAACAAACAAACCACACCTCACTGATCTGGCTCTCAACAAGAAAAAAACCCCAAAACCAAAGAACAAAACAAAAACAATCCCACAACTCACTGACTTGGCTCAGGGGCTGCTGGCTCTCACACTCCAGTGTGTGTGTGTGTGTGTGTGTGTGTGTGTGTTTGTGTGTGCGTGCGTGCGTGCACTGACACTTGGAGTTGCTGGAGCTCGTGCTCCAGCCCATAGGGGCAATGAGGCTCGGAGCTCCCAGTGGTCATGCTCCAGCCCTGGGGGGTGGAGGGCACTAAGGCTCGCTGCGGGCTGGATACAAGTATGCCGAAGGCCAGACCCTGCACACAGGCCGTTGTTTCCCCATCTCTGACCCAAAACCTTGCCCTTGCAACCTAAGATTTCCTGAAAATCTATGCAGTTCAGGACTCAGAGAAGGACTCTTATCAGAATTCATATAGTATTTCAAACAATTAGTACAGTTAGAAAGCATTTGCTTGGTGACATGTAAAAGAGTGGGAAATCACCAATTTGCACTTTGCAGTGTATGATCCAGGACTAACCATTACCATTTTCACCAGCTTTCTATGACATATAAGAATGTGAGCCTTTGAGGCAAACTGTGATTTTTATTAATCTCACTGAAGCGGAAAGTTACCATTGTCATAGCTTTTCTCTATTAAATTATAGTGATTCACTTGCAGAAACTGCTTTTCAATTTTTGCAAAGATTAGAATGTTTTGCTTTTCTGAAAACAAATATGTTTTTCGTACTGACACTGGGAGTCTTTTCTCCCAACACAGCTGTCATCTATTTAAGTTTTGATCAACATGGCTAATGAGATACTTTAAAATTTAAATTCAGGAATAAAATATATTACTTTCTTTAATTAACATTCTGCATTTTAGCAAGATATTGACTCTTAGAAGCGTAAGATCAAATTTGCACAACCCTGTTGAAATTAATGAAAAGAAGAGCTTGGTCTGTAGATTACAGAACTTGATGAGTTACCTCAGGAACACAAGAACTGGATGACCACACAGAGTCACATGGAGTGAGTGAAGGAGATGTAGGAGATACGAATGAAGATGGATATGGACTACATATATTGTCATCGATTTTCTCTTTGACATCTTCAAGCAGCATTCCAAGCCTAAATATTTCCCCCTCCAACTTTCTAAATCCAAATACAAAATACAGAGTTATATAATCAGCCCTTCAATAAACTTTTGGCTTTTTGTATATCACTGCAATATCAAAGTTGCATCTCTCTCCAAAAATAAAACAATAACATTAAATAGATTCAAAGGGATAACTGTGTTAGAATGTAACTTTAAAAACCAGTAGTCCTGTGGCACCTTAGAAACTAACAAAAATATATAGTATCATGAGCTTTCATGGGCAAAACCCACTTTATGTGATGAAGTGGGTTTTGCCCATGAAAGCTCATGATACCATATATTTTTGTTAGTCTCATTAACTAGATGAAAGGAAACCACAATTAATTGCTTGACTCTATACAAGGGGAAATAAGAACAACATGGGTAATTACAAACCAGTCAGTTTAACTTCAGTACCCAGAATGATAGTAGAGCGAGTAATTAAGCAATAATTTGCAAACACCTACAAGGTGATAACTAACACTTTTCATGGGTTTCCTCAAGAACAAATTGTGCGGGACCAGCTTAATAGCTTTCTTTGACAGGTAAGAAGCCTTGTAGATGGTAGGGGTATTAAATGGCATAAAGCTTACTGGTACACTTACTGGTTAATTGGAGGAGGGTGGAAATGTCATCTTCAAACCTTATGGCCTTGTGGCCTCCCCAGCTCCTTAACAGCAGAGTTCTGGTTCTGGCGGCAGCCAGTCAGGCTGGCCTGGAACAGCCGCAGCTACAGAGGAGCCAGCAGGCCTGGCAGTGGGATCTCACAGCCATGGCTGCAGCATGGCTGGGTGACAGGCCCTGAGTTAAAATGATTAACTCCCAAGTGGATGAGAGGAAACAGTAAATGTGGTATATCTTGACTTTAGTAAGGCTTTTGATACTATCTCACATAAACTCATAAACTCCCTAAAGTATAGGGCATGGCCCTCTGGGTTTGGGGTGGTGCAGCCCCCATGGGAGGCAGGGTGGAAGTGCAGCTCAGCCCCACTCAACCCCCAACCCTGCTCCGGTCCCGCATCTGGCCTCAGCCTCAGCTCCTGACTGGGGCTCCACTTTACACACAGACACACACACAAGAACGGCCATATTGGGTCAGACCAATGGTCCATCTAGCCCAGTATCCTGTCTGCCGACAGTGGCCAATACCAGATGCCCCATACGGAGGGAACACAATGGGTAATCCTCATGTGATCCCTCTCCTGTCACCCATTTCCAGACAAACAGAGGCAAGGGTCAAAGTGTAACACTGCTGCAAAGTAAAGCAAACATCATTCTTGGATTTATTAGAAGGAATGTTTCTCTGCTCCGTGATTATTAGACCTCAACTGGAGTATTGTGTCCAGTTCTGGGCATCACATTTCAGGAAAGAGGTGAACAAATTGGAGAAAGTCTAGAGAAGAGTAACAAAAATTATTAAAGGTTTAGAAAACATGAGCCATGAGGGAAATTTGAAAATATTGGGTTTGTTTTGTCTGAAGACAGAATGGGGACATGATAACTATTTTAAGTACCTAACAGATTGCTACAAGGAAAAAGAAGAAAAATTATTCTATTTAATCTCTAAGGACAGGACAAGAAGAAATGAGCTTAAATTGCAGAAATGACCATTTAGGGTAGACTAGGGATGTAAAAGTTAGTTTTAAAAGGTAACCTAGCGGTTACAAGGTTACATGCTGCAGGGTCTGCAGTATAAAACTTAAATAAACTTTATACTGCACATAAAGTTTAAATAAGCTTTATTATTGCAGAGCCCACAGTTAAGTCTCCCCAGGAGCGGGTTTGCCAGCCCCTGCCAGCCCAACTACTGGGGAGGCTTGCTGCTGCAGGGAAGCTGCCTCCTCAGGAGCAGGGTTGGCAGCCCCTGCCAGCTCCACTTCCAGGGAACCAGCAGTGTAACCTGCGGCGGGGGGCTGGGCCCACCACAAACAGGGGTTGCTCTGGCCGGCTAGCCAACCAGATCAGCCCCTCCTGTGGTGGGCCCTGCAGGGCTGGAGCAACCCCCTGTCCAGGGCAAGCAAGGAGCTTCTCCAGCCCCTACAGGTTAACTGGAATGGTAAGCATTATCTATTTAAGGTGATGCTCACCAGTTAGCTGCTTAACCTTTCATATCCCTAGGTTAGACTCTATGAAAAGCTTCCTGTACAAAACTAAGAATTAATAAGAAGAGTCTGAGAGAAAATAGTTTAAAAAGGGGGAAAATACTTGAAGAAACGAAAGAGCCTTGTTAGCACCTGTTAACACTTTGTGACCCTGGACAAAATAAGAGTGCACTTTTGGGTCTGTTGTCTGAAGAGGCTTTGTTGTAAGCTACAAAACTGCTTCTTTTGTTCTAAACTATTCCTTTGTTTTAAGAAGCAGAACTTTTCATATTCCTTTTAACTGAACAAGACTGCATCAAAGTGAATACCAAACTCAAACAATTTCTACTTCCAACTGGCATCCCCAGGGCCTCAAAAAATTGACGAGGCCCTCAGGTAAAAAATGTGATATAATATTACTTTTGTACCTTAGAGAAATATTGTGAGGATAAATTCATTAATAATGGCTAAAGAGCACAGATAGACATACATATTATTTGCAGGCATCTCTGACCTGTCAGGATCAAACTTGCCAATGCTTGTGGATTTGTGATTGTAGTTCTGTAGCTGTAAACCACGATGCTCTTCCTTAGTGGCTAAATAATTCCGTTCCAATGTATCAAGGCATCCTTTTAGTTCCTGTAATGCCTTCACCAATAAAAGAGATTTAATAGTGAATGACTTTACCATTTAATAATTCAACAATATAATTGGACAGAACAATTATTAACACTTTGTGGTCTATAGAAGATGTACAAATAGAGAGTTACATTGTGAGGTCTTGATCCCTGATTCAAGTTTTGCTCAAACAAAACTCATAACAACTTCTATGGCTATTTCCCTGAGTAAGGGCTGCCTTCATAAATAGTTTGAGTTGAGATTTTCAAAAGAGTCTAGGGAATTCAGACACATATTGTCAATCTCAAACTTGACCGTAGCCCTTTTCATGACTGTAACTTAATTCTGGAATGGAGAAAAGGGCTTAATTTATTATTAAATATATCTTTCTGAACAACACTAAATAATAATAAACATTTGTCCAAAGCCATTTAAAGCACATAACATATCACTGCAATACATGTACAAAAAATAATTTACCAGACAGCGATCTTGCAAAGGTAAGGCCTCCTGTATTACACATTTTGAAAATTCTTCTACCTTCAATAGAAAGTTTGTAGATTTTATTTGGGATCTTAGACATCATAAAAACAACAACTGCAGTATCAATATTAAGTAGGTGTTGAAACAAGTCTCTTTCATATTACTTTAGTTTTCAGTTGCTCTGCCTGTTCCTTTAGCATCTGAGACATCTTTTCTCCTTTTGTTGTATTTTGCATTGCGTTAGGATTTGAACAATGTATTTCTCCTGCTGCAGTGGCTGATGGCAATGATGAAATCATTCTCCCATCTTGTAATCCTATATAACATAATAAAAATAATGAATCTAATACTAACTAGAATTTGTGTATACAGCTTTCCAGATTATGGAACAGAATAACAAAGTGCACAATTAAGTAAAAGAAAGAACCTTTTGGTATTTGTATAACCACTGTAATTTCAACTACCTGAAAAAGATGGTTGGGACACACCAACCATAGGCTGGATAGGAACCAAAAGGGGATGAAATATAGACACTTCAGAAGCTGCACCCATACATCTTGAGTGAATGGAAAGATTTGGATTAGGAGAATCTGAATGAGGATATATCTGTTAAAATATACAAAAGAGTATTTCAAAATAAAAGCACAGCTTTATATATAAAATATTCACTTGGAATACTAAAAGAAAATTATTTTAATACTGTATATATATATATATCCTTACAGAAGTTGGTTAGAAGGGGTTATTTAAATTACACATAAAGAACATAGAATAAAGTATTTTTCTCTTTTTATTAACTGAAAAGCATTAAAGTATCCGTGTTTATTTCCCATAAATATATCAAGTTATGAAAATTTATGTTTCTAGTTCGACTATTCTCACTGCTTTAGACATCTAAAAACCTCAAGTTACTTAGCCAAATCTATCTTTAGAGAAGTTCTATAAATAGAAACAACTATATAAAAGGTGGTTCAGTAAATTATATGCTTCATATCAGATTCTTAGAGAGAAAATATACTGTACTAAGAAAAAGCTCTCCTAAACAATTTAAATTATTTTATAATATTCCGGAAGACTTACCTTAGCATCAAACCTCCAATGATCAATACAATTCTGATCCTCAGCATGTTTGGTCAGCAACTTATATTAATCAAGAAATAATAAAGAAAAAATTATTAATGTGTTGTAATAAGTCTTCCTTATATACTAAGGCCTTGATCCTACAAAGATGTAAGCATGAGCATAGCTTTACACATATTGGTAGTCCTAATGACTGAGTCTAAATATATAAAGTGACCATTAAGTCATCTATTTACAACCAGTATAAAGGAAATCCTAAAATATTGGAACAAATAATTTAAAGAGAATCAGGTAGCACAGGTGACCGTCCAAGATGTTTATAAATCTTAAAAGATCCATTAGCAAAATCACCATTGACATAAATGGAAGCTGGGTCAAACACACTATTACAACCTTTAATTAAGATATTAAACATTTCATTTAAAGTAAATTTGGGGAGGAATTTAAACATTTTCCTACAGCATTAGAAACAACATATTGCAAGTATGTAAGACTTAAACAATGAAACTGACCATATACAATTTAATAGTATGTAGAAAGGAAATAACTTATTAATCATGAATGTATCAGTTCATAACTTCATAAAATATATCAGGTTTATGAACATTATGGACAGAAAGTTCAATCTTATGAATCTTTATTCATGTAAGTAATTCTTAATTAAATTAGTAGAACTGCTGACTTCAATGCAACCACTTGCATAAAGAATTACTCATCTTAGGCTTTGCTGCATAGTCTCTTCCACCTCCATTGGACTATTTTATTAAATTCTGGACTTATATCTGAAAATATCTCATTTACCTCTATCTGTTGTAAAAGTTCAGGAATTTTCCTTCCTTCTTCTTCTTGATTCTTTACTTCAACAGAATCAAAATAATTCATAGTTTCTAAAACATCTTTCACAATTGCTGATTTACCAACCAGATTAGGTGAGAATTTGGTTCTTTTCATTTTGGGAGCTGATTTATCATTGTTATTTCTTTTTGGTATTTTGACTTTTGACGCAACTTTAGAGAAGTCAGGAAGACAATAATTAACTTGGCCTTGGCCATATTTGAGTTCGTGAGATGAACCTGTTCTTTCAAACAAACCTTTTTGATTAGTGTGATTTTTTCTTATGTTTTGGAAATTATCTGCATCTTCATTTTCAGCTATCAGCTGTGAATTTTCTTGTATGCAGTCTCTCTCTTCACCATAAGAAGTAGCCCTGTCATCTATAACAAATTTATTGTCATCTAGTAAATGTTTATATTTGCAGTCGTCTTGATATATTTCTTCTTGTATGTTTAAGCAATCGTCTTCAAAATGCTTTGCCCACTGTTCTGTTAGAAAAGTGGCATTAGTGCATTCTGAAATTCTAGTTTTAGTGAGGACAGTTTCATCTACACTTTCAGCAAAGGATAACTCTGGGATAGTCTCACAATCAATCAGTTGGCTTGTGTTTGATAACTCTTCTTTGGAAAAGTGACGCAAAAGAAGATCAGAAATTTTAGAGTTGGTGAAATGTTCCTTCCTGTCTGGGCTTCTACATGCTCCAAGTGATAATTCCATCTCCAAAGACGTACCACACACAGGAGCTTCTATTGCCTTTTCAGTTGTTATTTCATTTGTTCTTGTGGCAGATGTACAGTGACTGAAGACTTTTTCTTGAGGTAGGTGGTGTGTTTTGTAATTTATTTCTTCATTTAAATTTCTGTTCATTTCAGAACAGGTTAAATTTAAGAAGTTATCAGAAATGTTTTCTACAGAAACATAAGCTTTCAAGTTATTGGATTCATTATTGTGGTGAGAAGGTTTTTTTAGGTCTCCATCGTAAGGTAAATCTTCTTGCTCTTCCTCAGTTGCATCCTCAGGATAGTCAAAGTTATCTGTGAATATGTTATTTTCTTGGCTTTTCAGATGGTCAGTTTGTCTGGTTTTACTTGTCCTAATCTGTATGTCTTGATTATACTCCATTTACATTTCATTGGTTCTCAGCTTTCATGTAGCGCTTTTACTATTGTATATATCAAGTTCTGTAATATATAAGAAAACCAACTCATATTTAAATATATTTAGCAATCTATTAAGTAAAAACATAAGCATACATCTAGAACTGATCCTACAGTCCTTCTCCACAAAAACTTCAATAGTCATTAGTGGGAGACATATACATAAAGAGCCTGATTCTCCTTTCAGTTACACTGGTATAAATCAGGATCAACTCAATTGAAGTCACTAAAGCTATACAAATATCAAATTACTGGGAAAGGATGTGAGTCAGTCTATAGTATGTGGTTATCTGTCTTTACAAAATGAGTGAAGTAGTAGTGAAGCCAATGTACTCCACTACTAAAAGCACCTATTTTATTGCATAACAGGGGCCAAGATCAGAATAACATGAAGCTGGATTTTTCTACACCATAGGCTTGGATTCTCTCCTCACTACTGCAGTAAAGGCACCTTAACTAGTCAACTAGCCATATAGCTGCCTTGGGAGAAGAAACGGCAATCTGCAAATGCTGTAATTGCTGCTTGCTCACCATTGCAGCCAGCACAACTTTTAGAGCAGTCTGAGTGTAGTGTGGTTTTCTATTGGTCATCTTAAGAAAAATAGGTTTTCTAATGAGCTGGAATTAAAAAATTCCTTTAATTGCACACTGAACACTGTACACGAGAGCTTATTTGGTTGCTTTCACTGTTGTAGGCATTATTTTATAAGCATTATTTGAGTGCTGTGTATTGAACAAATAGATACAGAGATAAGGAGTAATGCAGAGTTCAGATGCTAGAAAGGGAGAGAAAGTTAATGTTCTAAATGTATAAAGCTTGTAATTCTCAATCACTTATTTTGAAAGGGTTCTGGCAAAGCCAATTCATATATTGACGTCCCAAATCATACAATGACCCTTTTTTGTTCCTGGCAAATGGCAACTCAGCATCTTGGCCCCTGCAATTCTAAGGCCATTCCTGATTATGGGTGGGACTTTTAAAGGTACTCAGTATTGGCCTACTTCTATTCCAATGGTAAAATTTCCAGAACCTTTGACTATAAATTCTTTGGGCCAAGGACCGTCTTTTCATTATATGTGCATATGGAGCCCATTGCAATGGGGACCTAATCTTGACAAGGGCTTCTATCCATTACTTCAATAATGCACTAGGAATGCACTCTTCCACAATACATGCCTCTATCAATAGCAGAATAATGTTATACACTAGAATAACAGGACCCAAAACATGTGTCTCTCACACCAAGGACTGTTACTGCTACCACTGACTTAAGGAAGTTTTCTAGAGATATTTTGAACTTTTATGAGCACATATACAATCTATCTGCTAAAAACACAAGACAAACATGGGGATTTAAATGGATAACTTTTCTTTAGACAAAATGAAATTTACTATGCAATGCAATTTCATTTCTTATTATTCACCTCACAGAGCATAATTCATTTCTCACACATCTGTACTCACGGACGACCCCAACAAAAGCCCCTTTCTTTGAATCCATTCCTGTTCTCTTGTACTTCATCACATAAAGTATTGTAGAGTCTTTCAGAAATTACATGATCTTCTTAGCTTCACAAAATGAAGAATAATATTGTATAGCTAATTTTCACACTGTATTTGAATGTAACAAACTTCAGCAGAAATAGAAGCACTTACTTCAGTCATTAAAGCAGACAAAATATTTAAAAGGCTATAGTATAAATACTCCCTAATATCATTTGTAGGTGAATGATTACATTTCCTAGACCACTGCCAGACTTATAGTAGATGCTCTGGAAATTTGTACCTAAGGTAGGTATTAAGTTTTTCATTTCTAAATGCTTTAATCTACACATGCGATACAAGTGTTCTGTTACACAGTGGGAGCATTTGGTAACATTGGTTGTAACCTATCTCTATAGCAACCAGGTGAGTACAATTGCAGTTTCTCAATAACTGTAACCATATACCTGGCTATTTAGCACTACTGTTCATGCATTTGTGGTTCATTGATTTCAAAAAGGCTCTGCAACTCAGCAAACATTTTCCAGTTCTTGGTTGGGACAGAAAATGAGATGTAATTGAACTGGTTGTTCAATTACATAAAAAACCATTATTTCTATTTGTTTTATAGATTTCATTAACTTTATTTTATATATTACTAGGGCATGGTGCCCCCTGCTCGCTATACTTGCCAACCTCCTGTCTGGGGGTAGGCAGCCCCAGCTCCTCTCCCCCTTCCCCCGGCTGCTGGGGTGGGCCAGGCCATGGCATGGCAGCCCTGGCCTGCCCCAGCTCTCTCCCCCTGACCACCAGGCCCTCCTGAGGCTAGGCCAGCCTCGACTCTTCCCTCCTCCCAGCTTCTGGGGCGGTTGGGCCATGCCGAGGCTGGCCCGGCACTCTCCCTCCAGCTGGGGTGGGCCGGGCTGAGGCTGGCCTGGCTGTCTCCCTCTGGCCGCCAGGGGTTGGGCTGAGGCCAAGGCTCTCCCCCCCCAGGGAAAGTCCAAGGCCACCCTGGCCCCAGCTCTTCCTCTCTTGCCCCCAACCCTGAGGTTGTCCCTGCTCTTGCCCTCCCAGTCCCTTCCCTCCCACCATCCCCAGCTCATCCCTTCTGCCCCTGGCCCCAAGGCCACCCCTACTCTTGCGCCCCCAGCCTCTTCCCCTGCATTGGCCCGCCAGGAAGGGGGGCTGGGGCAAGGCTGGCCCAGCTCTGCCTCCAATCTAGGGTGTGTGTGAGAGGGCTGGGGTGCAGGGAGAGGGGTGCCTGGATCACTGGAATGGGGAGGTTTTGGAGAGGGGAAGACCCCCTGGAGCACTGGGGAGAGAGGGAAGGGAAGGCTGCATGGGTCCCAGGCCATGTGGCTTGTGGCTTCGGCCCCCTCCCGGAACACCGGGGAGTGGGGCTGTTCTGGGCCTCCCACGGCCCCCAGGTGGCAGCCGAGCACTGGGGAAGGGGGAAGGAGGGAGGGAGCATGGAGGCAGGCGGGATGCAGAGTGACATGATGATGTCACTCTGTCATCCCACAGAAAAAGTGTTTTTAATATATAGAGACAAAATATACAAAAATGGTAATTTATATTATCTTCTTATTCTTAGGCCCTAGCCTATTATGACTCGTGACTAGGACCAAATGTTGGGGGAGGGGATGCCAGTGGTGGAAAAAGTACCCAAAAAAGTTACTTGAGTAAAAGTACTGCTACTTTGAAGTAAATGTAACTAAGTAAAAGTCAAAGTATCCTTATGGAAAACTACTTGAGGGTAGGCCTGACCTAGGCGAGCAGGCTTTAAAAGCCAGATGCAGAGCGACCAGGGAAGCAAAGCGGACAGGGGGGCTGCAGACAGGAGAGTTTAAGAGGGATTTTGACATAGGGAGGCCTACGATGGTCAGGAAGACCCGCAACACCTGTGCCAGCACTGCTTCTGTCTCCTCCACCTGCGCCTGTAGCCAGACAGAACGCCTGAGCATGGATGCCTCTGCCCAGATCCTGGTGTGGTTTTGCAGGGACTGTGGCTTGCAATTCCCACTTACTGATATCCAGGCTGGGGGGACCATCCAATGTGAAAGGCGGCTGCTGGTGGAATCTCTCAGGCAGGAGGTGGGAGAGCTACAGGAGGAGGTGGCTAGGTTGAGGAGCATCCGAATCCACGAGCAATTCCTGGACAGTGTTCATGTGGAGACAGCTGAGATAGCTGTCCCAGTACACAGGACTGCTGACATTCCACTGGTGGTGGAGGAGATGGCTCAGGGTGGACACTGACAGCTGGTTACTTCTGGCAGCAGGCAGTGCTCCACCCTTGCTCCAAACCCTCCCACCGTGGTACTAAGAAACCGTTATACTCTTCTTGATACAGGAGAGAAGGAATCACTCCTTACAACAGAGGAGGAGAAGCCTCGTACCCCCAGGGCTGGGAGGTCTGCTGCCACCACTGCGAAGAGGAAACGTAGGGTAGTGGTGGTTGGAGACTATTTTCTGAGGGGGACGGAGGTGCCCATCTGTCGCCCTGACATGTCATCTTGGGAGGTATGCTGTCTGCTGGAGGCCTGTATCCAAGACGTTATGGAGGCATTGTTGAGGATTATCCAGCCCTCTGACTACTACCCCATGCTACTCATCCATGTGGGCACTAATGATACTGCGAAGTGTGACACTGAGCGGATCACGAGTGACTAGAGGACTCTGGGAGTACGGGTGAAGGCGTTTGGAGCACAGGTGGTATTCTCTTCGATCCTTCCTGTCAAAGGTAGGGGCCCAGGCAGAGGCGGGTGCATCCTGGAGGTGAATTCCTGGCTGTGAAGATGGTGTCGCCAAGAGGGCTTTGGCTTCCTCGACCATGGGATGCTATTCCAGGAAGGACTGATAAGCAGGGATGGTGTTCACCTTTTGAGGAAGGGGAGGACCGTATTTGGATACAGATGGCTAACCTAGCGAGGAGGGCTTTAAATTAGGTTCGACGGGGACAGGTGACCAAAGCCCATGGATAAGTGAAGAACATGGAGACTTGGGAGATGGGTTGGAAATGGGAGGGAGTGTGGGCTATAATAGCAGAGAGAAAGGAGGGCCAAGGCAGAACTGGGAGGCAAGATCAAATCAGTATCTTAGATGCCTATATACAAATGCAAGAAGTATGGGTAATAAGCAGGAAGAACTGGAAGTGCTAATATCTAAATGCAACTATGACATTGTTGGCATCACAGAAACTTGGTGGGATAATATACATGATTGGAATATTGGTATAGAAGGGCACAGCTTACTCAGGAAGGACAGGTGGGGGAAAAAGGGAGGAGGTCATAGGCGTGCGCACAGGGTGTGCCGGGTGTGCCCAGGCACACCCTAATGTCTCTGGCCGGCTAGCGGCTGCTGGAGGAGAGGGATTTGTGATGGAGCGCTGCAGCCCCTCACTTTAAATTCCCCACGGCCATCTACGGGGCACTGTGGGGCAGAGAGAGCATGCGCGGCGTGCTCAAACGCCGCGCAACAGGTGAGAGGGGAGATGCCTGGGAGTGGCATGACGTCATGGCCTGGGACTTTAAAACCTTTAAAAAGGGGGCAGGGACAGTGAGGGAAGGGGGAGGTACCAGGAAGGTGCAGGGGTAAGGGAAGGTGCAGGTGCCAGGGGATTCTGGGGCAGAAGGGCAGACACCTGCAGGGGAGGGACCAGCACCAGAGGAGAGAGGCAGGGCAGGTGTGTAGAGGGAGGTGTTAGGAGAGGGGATGAGGAGGGGTAGCTCACATGATCAGAGTGGGGCTACTGGAGGAGTGGGCACAGGGGGGAGAGAAGTGCTGGTGAAGGGGGGCAGGTCTCAGGAAGGCTGAGGGCAGTGAGAAGGGCAGGAGTCAGGACAGCGGAGGAGGGTGAGGGGTTGGGGGGCAGCAGGCACCAGGGGAGGTTTATGAGATATTTATTAATAACTTGGGTGCCACAGTGGCACATCCAAACAAGCCACATGAACTCAGTACTGGTGCACAACACAAAATTCATTCTGCTCATGGGAGGAAACACTTCCCCCAGCCTCTCTGCCCCCGAGTTAATGTCACACACATTGGGTTAATGCAATTGCAGGATAGTTGCATGAGGGGAGTTTGGGAAATTAATCCCTATTGGTAGGAGGATGGTGGGAAAAGTCCTTAGAGGAGGGTCACATGACACCTTTTACTTCTGGTCATGTGTCCATCTTGCCCGGAGAGTGTTACCTCCAGAGGTGTGGCCAATGGGGGTCAGAGGCGTGGTTAACAGGGTCAGGGGTGTGGCTAATGGGGGTCAAAGTACATTTTTAAAAAATTCTTTGGGTGCACACCCTAATGAAATGTGCTGCACACGCCTATGGAGGAGATGTTGACTTATATATTAAAAATGTACACACTTGGACTGAGGTGGAGATGGACGTAGGAGATGGACATGTTGAGAGTCTTTGGGTTAGGCTAAAAGAGGTGAAAAACAAGGGTGATGTCATGCTAGGGGTCTACTACAGCCCACCAACCCAGGTGGAAAAGGTGGATTAGGCTTTTTTTAAACAACTAACAAAACCATCCAAAGCGCAAATCATCCAGATATATGTTGGGAAACTAATACAGCGGGGCACAGACTATCCAATAAGTTCTTGGACTGCATTGAAGAAAACTTTTTGTTTCAGAAGGTTGAAAAAGCTACTGGGGAGGAAGCTGTTCTAGATTTGATTTTAACAAATAGGGAGGAACTGGTTGAGAATTTGAAAGTGGAAGGCAGCTTGGGTGAAAGTGATCATGAAATCATAGAGTTCGTGATTCTAAGGTATGGTAGATGGGAGAACAGCAAATTAGAGACAATGAATTTCAGGAAGGCAGATTTTGGTAAGCTCAGAGAGTTGGTAGGTAAGGTCCATGGGAGGCAAGACTGAGGAGAAAAACAACTGAAGAGAGTTGGCAGTTTTTCAAGGGGACATTATTAAGGGCCCAAAAGCAAGCTATTCCGCTGCATAGGAAAGATAGAAAATATGGCAAAAGACCAACTTGGCTTAACCAGGAGATCTTGCATGATCTAAAAATAAAAAAAGGAGTCATATAAAAAATGGAAACTAGGACAAATTACAAAGGATGAATATAGGCAAACAATACGGGAATGCAGGGGCAAGATTAGAAAGGCAAAGGCACAAAACGAGCTCAAACTAGCTACAGGCATAAAGGGAAACAAGAAGACGTTCTATAAATATATTAGAAGCAAGAGGAAGACCAAGGACAGGGTAGGCCCATTGCTCAGTGAGGAGGGAGAAACGGTAACAGGAAACTTGGAGATGGCAGAGATGCTTAATGACTTCTTTGTTTTGGTCTTCACCGAGAAGTCTGATGAAGGAATGCCTAGCATAGTGAATGCTAGTGGGAAGAGGGTAGGTTTAGCAGATAAAATAAAAAAAGAACAAGTTAAAAATCACTTAGAAAAGTTAAACATCTGCAAGTCATCAGGGCCTGATGAAATGCATCCTAGAATACTCAAGGAGCTAATAGAGGAGGTATCTGAGCCTTTAGCTATCATCTTTGGAAAATCATGGAAGACAGGAGAGATTCCAGAAGACCGGAAAAGGGAAAATATAGTGCCCATCTATAAAAGGGGAAATAAGAACAACCCAGGAAGCTATAGACCAGTCAGTTTAACTTCTGTGCTAGGAAAGATAATGGAGCAAGTAATTAAGGAAATCATCTGCAAACACTTGGAAGATAATAAGGTGATAGGGAACAGCCAGCATGGATTTGTAAAGAACAAATTATGTAAAAACAATCTGATAGCTTTCTTTGATAGGATAACGAGTCTTGTGGATAAGAGAGAAGTGGTGGACGTGCTATACCTAGACTTTAGTAAGGCATTTGATACGGTCTGGCATGATATTCTTATCAATAAACTAGGCAAATACAACTTAGATGGGGCTACCATAAGGTGGGTGCATAATTGGCTGGATAACCATTCTCAGAGAGTAGTTATTAATGGTTCACAATCCTGCTGGAAAGGTATAACAAGTTGGGTTCTGTAGGGGTCTGTTTTGGGACCGGTTCTATTCAATATCTTCTTCAACGATTTAAATATCAGCATAGAGAGTACACTTATTAAGTTTGCAGATGATACCAAGCTGGAAGTGGTTGTATCTGCTTTGAAGGACAGGGTCATAATTCAAAATGATCTGGGAAAATTGGAGAAGCGGTCTGAGATAAACAGGATGAAGTTTAATAAGGACAAATGCAAAGTGCTCCACTTAGGAAGGAACAATCAGTTTCACACATACAGAATGGGAAGTGACTGTCTAGGAAGAAGTACGGCAGAAAGAGATCTAGGGGTTATAGTGGACCACAAGCTAAATATGAGTCAACAGTGTGACACTGTTGCAAAAAAAGCAAACATGATTCTAGGATGCATTAACAGGCGTGTTGTGACCAAGACATGAGAAGTCATTCTTCCACTCTACTCTGCGCTGATTAGGCCTCAGTTGGAGTATTGTGTCCAGTTCTGGGCACCACATTTCAAGAAAGATGTGGAGAAATTGGAGAAGATCCAGAGAAGAGCAACAAGAATGATTAAAGGTCTAGAGAACATGACCTATGAAGGAATGCTGAAAGAATTGGGCTTGTTTAGTTTGGAAAGGAGAAGACTGAGAGGGGACATGATAGTGGTTTTCAGGTATCTAAAAGGGTGTCACAAGGAGGAGGGAGAAAAATTGTTCTTCCTGGCCTCTGAGGATAGAACAAGAAAAAATGGGCTTAAACTGCAGCAAGGGAGGTTTAGGTTGGACATTAGGAAAAAGTTCCTAACTCTCAGGGTGGTTAAGCACTGGAATAAATTGCCCAGGGAGGTTGTGGAATCTCCATCTCTGGAGATATTTAAGAGTAGGTTAGATAAATGTCTATCAGGGATGGTCTAGACAGTACTGGGTCCTGCCATGAGGGCAGGAGACTGAACTCGATGACCTCTCGAGGTCCCTTCCAGTCCTAGTATTCTATGATTCCATGATTGCATCTTAATTGTACTTAAGTATCCAGAAGTAAAAAGTAGCCGTCCTATGGAAATTTATGGTTAACCACTGCAGTATGTACGTGCACACACACACACACACTTTATATATTTAAATATAATTTAATATATATATTGTGCACATATATATATATATATATATATACAGTGCTTTTTTTGTGAAGGTACTGCCCGGTACGCAGTCCCGGCACCTCCAGACACAGTACCAGCACCTCTAGTCAGAGTTCAACAACTTTTCCCCTGGAGTATCGGCACCTTTTTTTTTTTTTTTTTAAACAAAAAAAGCACTATATCTATATAGTATATATATATATATATATATACTAGTATATATATATATAATCCCCCATCCTTCAGTTATTTCTTTTCCAAGCTGAAAAGTCCCAGTCTTGTTAATCTCTCCTGTGTCAGGGTGTATCAACCCTGCACTGGAGAACAGGGAGTGGGCTCTGCTTTACTGGGTGAGAGAGCCCCTTCCCCACATGGCATGCTCCCAGTGGAAGCTGGCTATAAAAAGCCCTGGGGCAGCTTAGTTGGGGCTGACTGCCCGAGGGAAGGGAGCTTAGGCCCGAGCTCCTGGGCAACCTCGGCAGCCGCAGCCGCCCCCGGGGCAGGAACCCCAGCAGCAGCAGCCGCCGCCGCCAAGCCCTGGCCAGGGAGGCCGTGCACGAGGGGCCGACCTGTTGAGCAGCGCACGGGGAACGGTAGGAAGTGGCCCAGGGCGGAGGTTTGTCCTCTGGGAGGTCGGCGCGCTTCGGCAGGCATCCCCGCTGAGCAGGCAGTGAAACCCTCCATTGCCAACAGGGCCCTACCTCCCCACCCCTCGGAAACCCCTCTCCCTGCCACTTTGGGAGGCTTACCTGTGGATTAGGCCTCAGGGCCATGTATACCCTGGTAGGGGGAACTGTACTCTGGACTAGGCCTCAGGGCTGTAAATACCCTAGTAGAGGGAACTGCGCTTTGGACTAGGCCTCAGGGCTGTATATACCCTAGTAGAGGGAACTGCGCTTTGGACTAGGCCTCAGGGCTGTATATACCCTAAGAGAGGGAACTGTCCTCTGGACCAGGCTTCAAGGCTGTATATACCTTAATAGGGAGAACTGTGGGGGTGACTATACCCGGGTGGAGAGGGCAGTGCTTTGAATTGGGCCTCCAGGCCATATAGACTCTGTTAGAGGGACACTTACAAGGAACTGAGCCTATGGGCCGCTCTTGCCCTGTGAAAAGGGGGCATTGACCCAGACTTTGGGGCTTTCCGGGCCTCGAGGGGGGCTTACTCCTCAACATGTCTTCATATGGATGCTGTTCCTTATCCCTAATCATTTCCGTTGCCCTTTCTGTACATTTTCCAAATCCAATACATCTTTTTTTAGATGGGGTGACCAGATCTGCATACAGTATTCAAGAAGACATGGGTGTAACATGACTTTATATACAGGCAATATGATATTTTCTGTCTTATGTATTTCTTTCCTAATGATTCCCAATATTCTGTTAACTTTTTAATTTTTAGACTGCACTGCACTCTGAGCAGATGTTTTCCAGGAACTATCCACAATGATTCCAAAATCTTTCTTGAGTGGTAACAGCTATTTTAGATCCCATCATTTTTGGGTGCATAGTTGGAATTATACTTTTCCATGTGCACTTATCAACACTGAATTCCATCTGCTATTGCAGGGGTGGCCAACCAGTTAGAGACTAAGAGCCAAAATAGCTGTACATAGAGTGCAAAGAACTATATATTATATAGTTATTTTTCTCTCTATCTATCCCACCATGTATTTTAAATTTAACACTACTGCCCTATTATGTCCTGTGAGTTTTTAAAAATTAAACTGAACTGAGAAGTAAATTAGCACAATTTGAAGTGCCTGTTTCACTCCAACTTGTTGATCTCTGGTATGGTTTCCTCATTTTTTTTACTTATGAAGATTATGGCTTTTTTATAGTTCTAAAAATTCAGGTTTGTTCCAGACTGCAAATATGACAGGTTCAAAAACAATAAGGGAGAGACTCATATCTCAGAATAATTGCTTCAAACTGGCAAACAATAGCCTTTGAATTTTCTTTTAAGAAATACAGTGTAAAACCAGGTACATGCTGATTCTTTTTTTTTTTTTGCCCTGGAATTAAAATGACATCTGCGTTGGCTGCCTTATTCCATGAAGACTTTGGCTATGCTAGACTACATCCCTCTTTCGAAAGAGGGATGTAAATTATGCAGATCGAAAGTGCAAATGAAGTGCCAATTTAAATATCCCGTGCTTCATTTGCATATTCACGTCCGATCACAAGGGTATTTCGAAAGTGAAACCGCAGACTAGATGCAGTTCTTTCAGAAAAAAAAACCTTTTTTTAAAGATCCCATACTCCTAAAAAAAATGAGGAAAATTTTGATAATTTGGGCATTGGTATCATCTGACTCCATTTCTTCTTACCATAATAGTTCCTGCTACAATGTCACAAGCTGTTCTGTTATGCGGAATAAATAGCAATGTAATGAATGCAGAAGAAAAGGAAGCATTAGAAAATTTTTTGATCAAACCTTGTGTTGTAGACCTAGAATGAGAAGGAAATCAGTTTAATTTTCAGTCCCTGCCCACAATAGTTTTGCCACTAATCCAGTACCTCAAATTAATTCAGCACAAGGTGAATCACATGGATTTAGAAATCAAGTATTTTAATGTGAAAAGCTAAAATATGCCTTTAAGTGACTAGATAACCAGTACTTGATTCTTGGTCATCTCATCAGATCAGTCAAGATTATCAGTTTGATAATCAGTACCACAAAGCAGGCTTTAAAGCCAGAAAGGACTGCCATGATTTTTAAGTCTACTGTGACCTCCTGCAGACTTCAGAATCTTGCCCATCCATTGTGCAACAGAGCCATATCTCAGAAGGAATAGATCCCCTCAATTCTTTGGTGGCAAGAGGGAGACCATTTGGGCTCATCTAGACTATGCTAACGTGCAGAAGGAGGATATGCAAATTCAATGGGAAAGCAGAGCTTTCGGAAGGAAAGTAGTCTGGATGAATTTTTTTTGGCAACCCCCCCTCTTTCGAAAAGCTGTTTTTCCTCAAAAAATTAGGTTTACGCGGCTTTTCGGAAAAGGGAGAGGTTGCTGAAAAAAACACATCCAGACTACTTTCACAAGCTCTGCTTTCGAAAGTGAGATCCTCTTTCAACACTTTAGTGTAGTCTAGATGAGCCCCTCATTATCAAGTATGTACGAATATATTCCTCATTGACATGATTGCTTTAGTAAAAACAATTTTACAAAATGATTCAAGTAATCTTATTTTAAATTATGTAATTGCAGTAATATTAATTTGTTAAAGATGCAGTAAAATGAAGAATACTTATGGGCTGTGTCTACACTGGCACCCTTTTCGGAAAAGGGATGCTAATGAGACACAGCGCAATTGCTGGGGATTTAAATATCCCCGCGGTATTGTATGAACATGGCCGCGCTTTTTTCCGGCTCGGGGTTTTGCCGAGAAAGCGCCAGTCTAGACGCGATCTTGCGGAAAATAAACCCTTTTCCAAGCAAGATCTCTTATTCCTACTTTCAAGTAGGAATAAGAGATCTTGCGGAAAAGGGTTTATTTTCCGCAAGATCCTCGTCTAGACTGGCGCTTTTTCGGCAAAGCCCGAGCCGGAAAAAGCGGCAGTTATGTAATGCAAATACCGCGGGGATATTTAAATCCCCCTGCGGATTTGCAATTGCGCTGTGTCTCATTAGCATCCCTTTTCCGAAAAAGGGTGCCAATGTAGACACAGCCATGATGTTATGCTAACATTGGAGGATGGTATCGCTAACACAGGATTTGGCGCAATAACGACAGAGGTATCGTGTCACAGCTCACAATCCAAGCAGAAACTTCCCCAGGATTGCCCCACCAGCTCCCCAAGTACAATCTGCAAGAGAAATCAACTATTTTATTTCTGCAATCCATCACTATTGGTTGTTCATAAGCTTTATTAAGTCAGATCTGTGACATTTGGATTGCTTTTATTTATAGAAGTCTTAGTTTTAATACATTGTATATTTAATTTACATTTTCATGCACTGTTTACTTTTACAGGATAGTTTTAAAATAGAAGGTTTAAAGTTAGTTTAGCTTGGGTAATAATTACTTATATGTTTAGTAAATTCAGTGAGTAAAGAGAAAAGCAAAAGGAACCAGTCCTGGGGAAAAAATTGGCTCAAATGCTAAAAAAGAATGCAACACAGAACAAGACAAGTTTTGCAAGGAAGCTATGCCTGAAATATGATTGAGATCTCTCTTAACAGCTTTGTTCTAACAGACAGAAAAGGGTTGTTTTGTGATGAATTTATAGTAACCTCCAGAATGCTAATGTATTGATTGCTTATTGTTTAGATTTTTAGAGCAAATGTATAATTGGGCCTCTGAATTTAATAGAGTTTATGGGTAAATACATTTCTGGTAATATCCTAGAATAATTCCACCAACTGCAGGTGTCAGACTCCAGTTGGTATATTAGAGTAGACTTCTTAATCAGTTAATCAGTCTTCAAATATTTCTGATAGTTCTGGAACAACATTTGACCCAGATAGACAATTGATAAGTTAGTATTTAATGTTCATGGCTAGCCACCTCACAGAAACTGACTAAATCTGTAGATAAGGGCCCTTATCATCATTTTCTGCAAGTCTTCCATGGATGTGTCTTCATCTATTTCTTCTATTATATAATATATTGTAAACTTGGACAAGTCCCTGTACAAAAGAAAGACTTGCGACTCAGTCTCATAGCCCAAGTCTACACTACAAAATGATGTTGACCTCACTTATGTGGGCATATAGCCACTCCAATTATTAGATCACTTGTGCACACACACATGGCTCTTTGCATCAGTAGTGTGTCTCCTTACCAGGGGTGCTTCTAAAGCCTGTACTGTCAGTGCTGGCCATTGCATGGAGGCTTTTGGGAGCCAGTGACAGTCAACACAAGCTGCACAGTATCTACACTGACTCTGCACAGACTCACTTGCCGCCCCCAACCCCTGCGCTGCTGTCGGGAGCTTGTATGTGCAGGGAGCTGGCTTTTGAGCTGGCTCCTGTGCGTGCCGGTTCCCTCAAAGCCACCTGGCCCCCCACACTGCTGCCTCTTGCCATGCTCACACCTATCCCCGCATGTAAATGTATTTTAGCATCTCTAGTTAAGGGTGATTGATTGCTTCCTGAGTAACCAGTTACCACTAAACATCCCTGTTTCCAGCACTGCTATCAGCAGTTAAATCAGAAGTGGCATGGAAGACCAAACCATCAGTGTCTACTCAGGCTCTGAAAGTCTTGGAGACCATGTAGGAAAAACCCATCTCAGCACTAACTCCTTATCTGGCATCAAGTTTGTCTATTTTCCATTTCCAGTACCTTTGTAGTGTTACTGCAAGTCCATGCAGATGTCCATCAGGTTAAGAAATGCAGACCCTTCCACAAGAGGGACATAATCAACCCTTTTCTCCTTTTTAATATGAACCAGGACTTGGTGATCTTAACAGATGATCAGCTAAACACGAGGTCCACGTGAGATGCTGTGAGCAGAAGGATCAATGCAATCCTTGAATGTATACACACAGGAATATCTAGAAGGATTAGGAAAACTGCATTATCTTTATTTGATATTGGTGTGACACCCATGGAATAGTATTTTTGGTTCTGATATCCCACACTTCTTGAAGGATTTTGATTAAATTGGAGAGGGTTGAGAGAAGAGCAGGAGATTGATTGGAAAACGTGTTCTAGTGAAAGGCTCAAGGAGCTCAATCCTTTGCCTTAACCAAAAGAAGGTTAAGGGGGTCACTTGATCAGTTTAGAATTACCCACATGGGAAACAGAGGGCTCTTCAATCTAGCAAATGTATGACAGGATCAGATAGAAGCTGATACTAGACTGGAAGCTGATACTAGACAATTCAAGCTAGAAAGCACAGCGTATTAGTTTTTAAAATAGTAGGGTAATAACCATTGGAACAACTTACCACAGGCCTCAGTGGATTCTTTTCCGTTACTGACCAGTAAGCTTTCTCTCTCCCCCCACCCAAATTTTTCTAATTCTAACAGGAATTAATTCAGGAGGTCATACTAGACAATCCCAGTGGTCTCTTCCGACGTTATAATCTATGAATGTTCTCCTTCAATAGGTTCTTGAGTAGCATTTAAAATTACATTTTATAAAAGGAGTAAGGAAATCACACAAGGTTGATGCGCTCCACATCCAACTTATCTTACCGCCTTCCCATAGTAAAGAATTGTGAACAGGTATTTTAAGTAAATGTTGCTTAGCCTTTTTCTTTAACATAAATAAAAATTCCACACCAAATGCCACTGAATTAGCATAAAACAAATGATGGAGGAAAATAGTCAAATTTCAGTTTTCAAAGTGTGAGTATTTTTAAAAACCCTCATACTGTCTTTTCAAAGTACAAGCTAATGTAAAATGTTTCTTTGCCTATTTATATTCAAATTTCCTTTTTAAACAAATTGTGAGTGCCAACTATTAACTGTTTTTGATAAAATAAGCTTAACATTTGAGAGCATTTCTAGGAATGTACAAGTAACTTTTAATAATACACATACACCTTAATAAAGATCTATTTTTAAAAAGACAAAATAAGTCATTAAGATTCCATCATGTGCTTCTTTGTGCAAGCCTAGCTGCTCCAAAATTCACTATATATAAAATACTCTCTTTCAGTCAGAATGAAAAGCTTTATATAATAATGCCTTAAATGGTTTAATTTACTTTACCCTACTGAGATGCATAATTGTTAAGACTACATTTAAAATGCAGAGGTGAAGCAGTCCAGACCAGTGCAAGCCAGGACTGCTTAGTTCCAGCTCGCACTGGGTCTGGGACCTACCCCGCTGTGGCGCTACATTTTAAATGGGGGTCCACAGCATTTGTGGAGCTGGCACAAAACAGGACTCGGCTGGGCTTGCTCAGTGCTGATGTAGCGTCACAAACAGTATACCTAGGGTGTACTGAGCATGCTCAGTAAGAGCTGCTATTACTGCTGCCCTCACTCTGCCCTTACGTGGCTTCAGACACTGCTCCCGGCTCTTTACAATCATTAAAAAGAGGCTCGGGGGCACATCTCAGTGGGGGTGATGGGCAAGGTGTGAGCAGGGGGCAGAAATTTACCAGCCTGGGGGTGTCAATTAACTTTGTGATGGGGCAGAACAGGGGCTGGAAAGGAAAAATCGGGGAAGTGGGGACGAGTGATTGGCACTGGGGTGAAACAGTGCCAGCCCCTGTACTGGGGTTTTGCTCACACACAGGGAGGGGCAAAGGGGGTAATTGTTACCCAGGGGGGCGCCCCCTGCCAAGGATGCAAATCTAAGGGTGGGGGCACAAAGCGGGGCAGAGAGGGGTTTTTATTTCCCTTCTCAGAGAGACGCATGCCTAAGCACAGGTTAGCTTCCTGTCTGCTGCCCTAATGTCTTGTCTCTGCCTGCTAGCCCCTGCAGCCCCTCCCTCTACGCTGCTACAGCATATGGGGCAAAATGCTGTATGCACCCCACAAGCAGCTGTGAAGGAGCGTGTAACACATCCTGAGGATTTAAAAGTCACTTATCAGTTAATACATGAAGTCTCTAACCGTTCAAATATTTGTTTTTTACATCTTGCAGTGATTCCCTGAATTGCGTTCCCATCTTCCTAACCCATTTTAATGGTAGCTGTGCTCCTTTACAAGTGTTATTTCCATTACTCTTATTAGGGGGATGCATCCTGTCACGTTATTGGATTTTAAAGTGAGCATACAGATCACTGTTGTACCCATGGGTGGTGCTTGCCCCAAATTCTGTACCAAGTGGGCAATGTAAGGTGTCAAATGAAAACGTATGCTCTACTGATTCTATGTATGACACTCATGTACTGGTATGATTTTTGTATGTGAAGTTATGAATATGGGTTCTGTTCTTGTACTTTAAATGTTCTCTGTCTGGGAGGGAGTAATGGGCCTGCATTGCCTATTGTGAGGAAGGATTGTTCAGTGAATAGCTGTGCTAATTAGCACTGCTCCATGGACAGTGGCTCTCAGCGTGGCCAATACACACTTGAGGAATGTGTCTGGAAGCCTGCAGACTAGCCAGTGTCTCATAGCTACTTGCATGAGTAAGAAACAGACAGGTCACTAGATCATGTGACCAGCTCCAATTTGGGAGACACCAGGAATATAAAAATCCCATGGGGGCATCTCCATCTTGTCTTCAGTCTTGTTCCTGATTCCAGATGCATCCTTGCTAGGGACAGAGAGCCGGGAAGGATTGCTGACCCATCCTGATATAGGATGTACACCAGAGACTTTTAAGCTAGCAGCTTGTACATCTCTGCTAAGAGCCTGAATCAAGAACTTGGTGACTGATGTATGTAATGTATCCTCTTTAACAAGCTCACTCTCAACCTTTTCTTTCTTTTATTAATAAACCTTTAGATTTTAGATCCTAAAGGATTGGCTCAGTGTGCTCTTGTGGGTAAAATTTAAAGTGTAGATTGACCTGGGACTGCGGCTGGTTCTCTGGGACCGGGAGGATCTGTTTGGAGTTGGTGAGATCGGGTTCTATAATCTCTCACCCGTGTGTAAGGTCCGGAGCTGATTGTGGCACAGGGAAAGCTGGGGTGTCTAAGGGATTTTGCTTGTGAGGCTTCCTGCTGGCCAGATTGGCCGCTGAAGCGCTCTATGCGACTGGTTTGTGGCCTATTTGGGAAAGATCTCCAGTTGAAGGCTGTAAGTAGCCCTGGTTTTGAGCAATTCACCCCTGAGCTGATACCCTCAGTGGTGCCCAGACCCACCCTGGTTCGTCACACATCCCCTGTGTGTTATGCTCACCAGTCCAATCCCCCTGTAGTCTGGGGGGTTTGAATGAGTGGGGTGGGAGTATGGGGTCTCAGCTTGGGAAGTTGGGGCCACTTACTTGCTTTCATGTGGCTCCCAGCGCCGTAGCTCTGGCCCCCTCTACCACTGCTTTTAAAATCCAGCTTATTTTGCATTAATCGCTTGAATTAATTGAGAACCTTAATTTTCATGCCATTCTATAAGTTGAGAGTTTGCTGTCACCTGCACTGCTGGCTGCATTCACTTTTGGTCACCCTACTTCAAAAAGATGTAGCGGACATGGAGAAATTCCCAAGCCAGGAAATGAAAACGATTAGAAACCCTGAAAGGTTCTATGTGAAGAGAGACTGAACTGATTGGGACTGCTTTGTGCTGCCAGTAGACAGCCCCTGGGGCATGCCAATGTTGCACATAGCAACGAATAAGCCGTTACACATTGGGGTCTCGGATAGCATAGAAGACCCAGCCCCAGCAGCTCTTCCCTGGTGATGCAGCCCCCCCGGGTGTGAAGCGGGAGCTAGAGCTAGAGCAGCCCATGACTGGAGGGGACAGAGCTGAGGCTGGCTGCAGCAGCATGTGGATGCTGATGATATCATGATGTCATTCTGTAGCCCAGCATGAAAATTCTTTTATATATAGTGAGAGATTACGCTGAACACTTCATTATTTATCTGTGCTAGCATTACCCGTCCTGTTGTGATGGCAGATGTACACTCAGGTTGGCCTGGTTTGGCCTGGTGTGTCTTCCCTTCCTGTGCACACTAAAGGGGGGAAAGTCTGCCAGCCTTTCCAGATCATATTGCTGAAGGTGCATCCACACGCACCGCTCCCCCTCACCCCCCAAGGCCGCCGTTCTTTTTCCAGGCAGTTCCCTCTGTGGGGCTCAGCCCCTTTCTCATGTGGCACCCACCAAGGGTCTGAAACCCTTTTGCCGCTGCAGGGCTGAAGCCCTGTTCCAGGGTGGTCCCCGCTACAGGGCTCAGCCCTGTTCTTGGGTGGGCCCTGCTGTGGGACTGAAGCCCTTTGACCCCCCTTGGGCTCAGCACCATTTCCAGATCTCCACACACACCCCTCATCCCACCTAGGGGCTGAAGCCATGTTCCCGGATGGTCCCATACATCATTCCCAGGCAGCCCCTGCTGTGGGTCTGAAGCCCTTTCACCTGTGTTGGGCTCAGCACTGTTCCCAGGTTTCCCCCTCCAGGTGGGGCTCAGCCCCATGCTTGGGTGGCCTCCACCACTGGTCTGAAGCCCATTCACCAGTGGGGTTGAGCCCTGCAGGCGGGAACACTTGGGAACAGTGGGGCTCCCCAGAAATGGGACTGAGCCCCACAGCAGCAAAATGGTTTCAACCCAGTGGTTTTCTCAGTCATTCTGGCATTTTCTAGAAACTTCTTGAGTCTTCCAGTGTATTCTCCAAGGTTCTCTGACAGACGGCATGACGGACACCTCTTTTATAATAATATAGATTATCATTGTGCAATGTATGTCATGGCACTATTGACTTTTATTTTAATAGCTAATGCTCAAAATAGTTTAAGTACATAGTAGTTACTGGTTTTAGCAATTCCATCTGTGTTTCTATTAGGGCTGTCAGGCAATTAAAAAATTTAATCGTGATTAATTGTGCGCGCTTCCCCTTTGAAACGCCACTGTGGCGTTTCAACGGGGCAGCGCTACATGAAGCCTGGGATCAGCTGACCCTGGGCTCCATGCAGCGCTGCCCCTTTGAAGTGCCACAGTGGCTCATCAAAAGGGCAGCACAACACAGAGTCCAGGATCAGCTGGAGTGCCCAGCTGATCCCGGGCTCCGCGTTGCCCTGCCCCTTGGAAACGCTGCCCCAGCACCTCAAAGGAGTAGCACATTAGGAGCCCAGGACCAACTGGAGTGCCCAGCTGACCTGGGTTTCGCTGCTACAGGGAGCCTAGGATCAGCTCGGATTCCCCAACTGACCCCGGCTCCAGGGCTGCCCCTTTAAAATGCCACCTCCGTGCATGTTTCAAAGGGGCGGCCTGGGATCAGCTGGAGACTCCCCAGCTGACCCTGGGCTCCACTGCCCCTTTGAAATGTGCAGAGGGGGCATTTCTAAGGGGCAGCCACCGCACAGCTTATCCCCAGCTCAGCTGTGCGGCGGCTGCCCCTTAAAAATGCCGCCTCTGTGCGTTTCAAAGGGGCAAGGGAGCCCGGGGTCAATTGGGGAGTCTCCAGCTGATCCTGGGCTCTGTGGTGCTCTGCCCCTTTGAAGCACCACAGTGAACACGTTAAAGGGGCAGTGCAGCATTAACGCCTGTGATTAACGCGTTAATCCTGGACTGTGTTAATTGCAGTCATTAACGCATGTCAATTGACAGCCCCAGTTTCTATTATATCAATTGCTATGTTTTTGTGCTTTAATTTTGTAAGTTGGAGTTTTTTATTATGGTTTTTATACCCGTTCTCTTCCTGAACCAAAACTGATCACAAGACAAACAATGAAAAGTCAGGGAAGGATATGCCGAGACCTCTCTGAAAGCTCCCCTAGCCTCATGTGAATCACTCCATTAATACATAGAATGGAGAGTAGAAAGTCCAAGGTAAGAACCACTTTTTTTGGGATCCAGAAAGCAAGGAAGCATTGCCAGATGGGAAATCCCTGCTGCAGATGATACTGAACCCTCAACTTCACGCACCCCAAAAAGTAATTATCACAACAATTCTAGTACAAAGTCCTCTATTGGGATCCAAAATCCAGAAGCTGCGTAATTCTAGTATGGGGGCCTGCAGGCTGTGATGCTTGGGGCTCCCTCCCTTCAGGGGGGTAAGCCAGTGTTGGTGCTCCAGCCATGGGGTGGTGGAGTGCCAAGGCTTGCTGCTTCTTTGCATTGTGGCACCAGTTTGCCCCGCTGTGCATGGGGGAGGAGCGCCTCTGAGCCTCATGGGCTGGATCCATGTTAGCCACGGCTTGCATCCAGCCTGGCAGATGGAGGATGCGTCTCTTTGAACAGCAGTGCAGGGAAGCTGTAACTCTATGCTAGATCTATATTTACTTCTAGGCTACACCCCAGTCGCTTCCACTGACTAGGAATTGCAGCCAGTGGAAGCATGGGGTGGAGGGCAGTTGCCTGCAAGTGCATGCCTATATGGAGCCACCTGCAGACTCCCTTCCCCGATCTGTACTAGGGAATTGTCCCCATCCCCTGCCCCCTCCTCCTGCTGAGAACATGCATCCTTAGCCCCCTCACTCATCCCCAGCCCTCCCACAAAATCTCTGAGCCCCATGCTCCAAGAAGAGTTAATCTGGCTCTGGTGGGAAGCCCTGAACCTTGTCCCCCTTGCACTTGTGTAGCATGAAGTGAAATAAGCATCCTCCTCTCTCTTTCTTTTTGCTTCTGAAGAGGGGGCCACATCGGTGGGGTTTTCTCATCTGTGGGGGGCAGGTGAAGGTTTTTTGTGTTGTTTTGTTTAATTTTGGTGGTTTTGTTTTGGTTTGGTTTGGTTTGTTTGCTTCTCACCTGCTCACCTTTTGCCCCTGACCCAAATAAAATTCCTCATTACCATGCTAGAGGTTCAGAGAAGGGGGGAAAGGAGGCTGAGGGATGCAAAGTGACATGATGACATTACACAAAAAATGTCCTTTGGGACAAGAGTATGTATAGAGAGACAAAATCAAACAGATGTATCCTGACTTGAAGCTTTGTATAACCTTTAAGCCTGGAAGAGGAGATTTTTTTTTAAATGTAGATTTAGGGCCCTACGAAAATTTTGGTTTATCATAAATCATAGAACACTAGAACTGGAAGGGACCTTGAGAGATCATCAAGTCCAGTCCCCTGCCCTCATGGCAGGACCAAACATAGTCTATGGGTATGTCTACACTGCACGCTTATTTCAGAAAAAGCTGTTCCGGAAGATATCTTTGGGTGCATCTACACAGCAGGGCTTAACTCAAAATAAGCTACGCAAATTGAGCTATGTCAATCGTGTAGCTTATTTCAAAATAGCTTACTTCAAAATTGGGAGCATCTACACAGCGCTTATTTTGAAACAGAGCACTCTTCCTCTGACCTCCCTTACTCCTTGTGCACTGAGGGTTATAGGAGTCAGAGTAAGAAGTTCTCCAGCTTGACAGCTTTTTGACACAACTTCCTGCTGTGTAGACGTGGACTAAATTATTTTGAAATAATGTTGCTGTGTACACATACCCTTCCAGATTAGTGTATTTTGAAATAGCATGTCTACACACAAAGTGTATGAAAGTAGCACTTTGCAATTTTGAAATAGAGCATCTACACTGATTGGACACTAAACTGCATTTAAGGTCACCTGGAACCAGTTAAGGCTGGGCATTAGGTCAGCAGTGACTTCCTGGAGCTGCTGCCTGAGGCTGAGATGCGTGCTTAAAGGGACCCCCCTTCCCCATACATCTGTTTCTTAGGTTCTTCTCCTGCTTGCCTACCTCTGAGGGACAGCAAAGCATTTCCACTGAGAGCTTTGGTTGCTCTATGTTTGGACACCACAGCACTCCCTACAATGGAGCTGGAGCTGCCTCTGGGCATGTGACAGCCCCTGACTGTGCTGCAGTTTCTTCAGGTTGCCTTCCACGCCCTGCAGGAACACAATCCCAAGCTGCGAGAGAAGACCCCCCAACATGTGTCTGGGGCAGCTCTTTCAGGCACACCCCACTGTGGAGCACTGCTTCTGGTGGCTAGACACCAGTTCCTAATGGTAGGACTGGCTAATGATGGAGCGGTGGGATGACCAACAGTGGCTCCAGAACTTTGATATGAGAAAGGACATGTTCCTGGAGTTCTGTGCCTGGTTCACCCCAGCCCTCACACGATGGGAAACACAAATGAGACCCACCATCTCCCTGGAGAAGCAGGTCACCTCGTGCTTTGGAAGCTCACCATGCCCGACAATTTCTGGTCTGTTGGGTACCAGTTCAGCATGGGGAACCTTCCTACAGGGCTGGGGGGCAGAGGCCAGCCAGGAAGGAAGGGCCTTTGAGCAGCAGTGCACAGCTGCAATCCTCCAGGCCCATAAAGTGGGGGTGCTCATCTGGGAGGCCCTGAGGGAGAGTTTCTCTCAAAGACCCCAGTAACTCTCCCTAGGGCCTCCCCACTAGAGGCCTGGGCCTGGGCCCACTGTGCCTTTCCTACCATAGTCCCTCCCTTTCCTGTACAGTCAATAAAGACACCAGTTATGAGTTGAAAAACAAAACCTTTGTATTTTTTCATAATAAAAGTAACTGGGGAGGGTGGAGGGGGGACTGATAACCTGGATGGGAGAGGGTGGGGGGGAGGCTCAGGGCTGGGAGTGGCACGTGGTATGCCTGGAAGTGCCGCTGTTAGAGGGACTCTGTTATAATGTTGATCTGTTTGTAATGTTTATAGTGCAATTGTTGTGTACAGAATTTGGGTAAGGTGCACACTTAAAATGGCGATTGTCATCAGTGACTGGAAAACAAAATGGAGTCTGTGGACAGTTGAACTTAGGACTTTTCCTGCCTTAAGTGTTTGCACTTGTTACTAAAATTGCACATGGCACACTAGAACTATGCACATGGCATGCTAGAACTGTACCCACGACACTCAATCTTTGCACCTGCCACACTTGCCAGTTTCCCACCAAAGAAAAGATAAAAGTGCCATACCCTGTGAGAGTGCGTGCGCCTTTTGTCAGTGGTCTGTGAGGACAGCACCTGTCAGGCCCTGGGACTTGTGCATCGTCCATCACCTGTGCTGAAGGGTCAGGATCCAGAGACATCTCTCTGCACCAGTCACCTCAGCCTGTCACTTCCAACCAGGATTACACTGCTGTGGTGAAATCCAGTAAGGACTGTAACCTGTGCCACCATTTACCATCATCATCATGCTTTGGTTCCTGTGGTGAATGCCTGGGGTTGAGCCAACCAGCAAGGGAACACTTGCTGTTCCTCCCCAAAGGCTAACCGCAGCCTAAGGGTCAAGGTCACAAGCACCGCTTTTACCATCAGCGTGAATTTTGTAACGTATACCTACCCTTATTTGTACTGGGAATCTTTCTATCTTCTTTCTCTTCCATTTTTGGGGTGGAGGTTGGGATTGTTGGTGGTTGTTTTGGATTGGTTTCATGCAAGTGTTATCCTAAATTTCTACAATACATGTTGTTTAACTTTAATCTGGACTCTGAGTTTTCTTGTGAGGAAAAATCACCGGTGACAGATACGGTGTCAGGGGATCTCCCTTCTGGTAACCAGAGCACTTAACATCTTCGATCAGATCCTTATCCTAAATTCTAAATTAATTCAAAAGATTCTACTTGTTACTGAGACTCTGGGGTAACACCACCTTGGGTCTAGGGACTTCGGCGGTGTGTGGGACCTGGGACAACAGGGTGGGTAAGTGCACAGGCAGCCAAGTCTGACACAGTGAACCCCCATCTATCAGGATTAGCTCCCTGTGGACCAGGGGCTGCAAAAGGCCCCTCTGGGCCAATGGCTGGTGCAAAGGCAGCAAAGTGTGACACAGTGAACCCCCATCTATCAGGATTAGCTCCTTCTGTAACCATAAATGGATGGGTAGCAAAAACTGAGCAAAGCAGAAACTGACATACTAATATGTCCGTAACTGCTACTGGGAGCCGATTGTGAGCAGCTGCTTGTGACGCTACACCGGCCTGATGCCGCTCCGTTTTTCTCTCTCAATCACCACCCACTTTGGCTGGGCGATTGTCTTCATGCCCTCGGCCAGAGTCTTTCCCTTTGCCATTCTGCAGCAGGTGCTTGATGGGCATGTCTCGCAGTGAGGTTTTACCATGGGCAAGCCCAAGCTGCTGGCTTTGCGGGGTCATTGTCTCTCTACAGGTAAAAATCACCTTGCAGGGGGTGGAAGTGCTGGTTGCCAGACTGAGAGGAGAGGGGCCACCCTGCTGGCCAGGCAGGCGGCATTTCTTTTTCTCTGTGCAAAAAGGTGGTGGCAGCAGCAGCACTGTCCCCATTGGGGCCCAGTCTCCTGCGTGACAGGCAGGGATACTCAGCACTATACTAACAAGAAAAGGAAAAGGGCAGACAGGCGTTATAGCATTGAGGTGATTGGAGAGTTTATGGATGGTGCTTTTTGTTCTATGGGCTTTGCACCTGTCTCCACAGGGAAATGAAAAGGGAAATTCCTCCTCCCCTGGCAGGGCTAGTGCCTAGGGGAATGAAAAGGGAAATCCCTCCTCCCCTGGCAGGGCTAGTGCCCGGGGGGCAAAGAAAGGGGAAATCCCTCCTCCCCTCACTAGTGTCCAGGGGGAATGAAAAGGAAAATCCCTCCTCCTTGATGGGGCTAGTGCGGGGGTGGGAGGGTGGGCGGGGAATGGAAAGGGAAATCCCTCCTCCCCTGGTAGGGCTAGTGCCCGGTGGGGGAGGGAGGAATGAAAAGGAAAATCCCTCCTCCCCTGGCGGGGCTGGGAATGGTAAGGGAAATCCCTCCTCCCCTGGCGGGGCTAGTGGCCGGGGGGAATGGAAAGGAAAATCCCTCCTCCCCTGGCAGGGTGTAGTGGAAATGCAGAAGACGATTGTGAGGTCGAGGAAATTAGGTGGTGTACCACAATCGTTCCTTTTGTGCCTGCATTTTCTTACAGGCCTGGATGCTCTAGGCAGCCATTTGTGCTTTTTGCTTCTTATTATTCCTTTGTTATTCTCAGAGGCTGCGTCTAGACTGGCAAGTTTTTCCATAAAGCGCATGCTTTGCGGGCTGCCAGCTGTCTACACTGGCGCAGAATTTGCAAGAACACTGGCGATCTGATGTCACGATTGTCAGTGTTCTTGCAAATATCTGCTGCTCCCATTCGGGAAAAAGCCCTCTTGCGCAAATGTATTTGCGCAAGAGGGCCAGTCTGAACAGCTCAGGACTGTTTTGCAAAAGCCCCAATGGCGAAAATGGCGATCGGGGCTTTCTTGCGCAAAACCGCGTCTAGACTGGCACGGACGCTTTTCCGCAAAAAGTGCTTTTGTGCAAAAGCGTCCATGCCAATCTAGATGCTCTTTTCCGCAAATGCTTTTAACGGAAAAACTTTTCCGTTAAAAGCATTTGTGGAAAATCATGCCAGTCTAGACGCAGCCAGAGAGTTAGATGTTTGCTCAAGATGGTACAGTGTAGGAATGCACTGTTGACTTTCAACAAGTTTTGGGACAGGTACCAAGGCCATGCACCTGGTATGGGAGTGCAGGAGAACTTGGGAAGATCACATAGCTATCTTTGCTGAATATTTCCCACCTGATAATGCTAATTATTTGGCCTAGGAAAATATGCAAAGTATCAACCAGCTAATTATTGGATGTGGAAAATATGCAATGTATCAATGATCTTGTTAGGGTCTCAAAACAATAGGGGTGATGACTGTAGATCCAACAGTATATAAGTGCCGGGGATATTCCTAACATTGGAACCTCGGCATAGACCGAAGCCACAGGAGGTGCTACGTAGCGGCCACTGGGGTCCGTCCGCTGTCCTTCTTCAAGGGGTTCCCGACAGCAGAAGGGAAGTATGCATTGCATTTTATTTTGAAATCTGCTTAGACTTAATAAGTATTGTACTTAAAAAGCATTGCATTTTACTTTAAGATAGGCTTAGGCTTAATAAGCATTGTATCCTATCCTAAGATTTTCTTCTAAGATTTGTTTAGGCTTAATAAATATTGTATTTTATTCTAAGATTTGCTTAACAAGCATTGTACTTTATTCTAATATTAAGCATTGTATTTTACCTTAATATTTGCTTAGTAAAGTTTTTAAGCCTTCACCCAATTTGTGTGCTTCTTGCCTCCGAATCCCTTAAGGGAAGACCATTGCCTCTTGGCAATACATGGGGCTAGTGCCTGGGGGGAATGAAAAGGGAAATCCCTCCTCCCCTGGCGGGGCTAGTGGCCGGGGGGGAATGGAAAGGAAAATCCTTCCTTCCCCTCACTTGTGCCTGGTGGGAATGAAAAGGGAAATCCCTCCTCCCCTGGCAGGGCTAGTGCCCAGGGGAAATGAAAAGGGAAATCCCTCCTCCCCTGGCGGGGCTAGTGGCCGGGGGGAATGGAAAGGAAAATCCTTCCTTCCCCTCACTTGTGCCTGGTGGGAATGAAAAGGGAAATCCCTCCTCCCCTGGCAGGGCTAGTGCCCAGGGGAAATGAAAAGGGAAATCCCTCCTCCCCTGGCAGGGCTAGTGGCCGGGGGGGAATGGAAAGGAAAATCCTTCCTTCCCCTCACTTGTGCCTGGCGGGAATGAAAAGGGAAATCCCTCTTGACCTGGTGGGGCTAATGCACGGCGAGCAAAAGGAGCCGGGGCCCGAACTCGCGGCCTTGCCATTATTAGCACCACACGGTAAGCAACTGAGCTAACTGGCCAGCAAGAGCAAACGTGTTTCCCACGTTTTAATTCCGGCAAGCTCAACGCTCCCCACTTCCCTGCCCTGGGACAGAGAGAAAGCGGCTCTGCTCTTCGCAGGGCAGTTTCTGCGGCATTTTCAAACCTGTGGCGGCCTGTGCCCGGAGGGAGCCATTAGCACATGCAGGGCAGTTGGAGTCTGAGGTGCAGGCCAGGGAGGCACCCGGCACACTGCTCCAGGATGCGACATGCGGGGCAGGTCGAAAGAGGCCAGCGGGGGAACCCTCCTGGGCACCGGAGCTGGCTCACGGATGGGGCGGAGTTAGTGGGGCCCGGGCTGCCGTAGGGGGCGACGGGGACAGTAGCGCAGGTAGGCTGCTCTGCCAGCTCCACTAACTGCAGCACGAGTCCCACAACTACTCGTGCTCGCACTGCATGTACCCCCCACCCGGTCACTGTCATGGGCCTTGCCCACAGTACTCCGCATGACATCCGACACACATCGGCATTCCCTTATTGAGCAGGCACCAACGTCCCTACCAAAAGAGGGCGAAACCAAAAGAACCTATTAGAGCAGCACCTGTTCCCCCCCTCCATCACCTCACTGGAAGATGGTATCACCCAGAGCAGACTGCATAAAAAGGCTGCTGTTGGCCATGCCCCTTCATTCCTGGACCCACCACACACTCCACCTTGCAGCCCATCTTCCCGGTCGGGGAGAGGATTTGTCCCATGGATGCGCCTTACCCACACCAAACCAGGTGATCGCTCTGCTCAGCAGCCTCGCTCCAGCCCTGCACGTTTCCTTGCGCCATCAAAAATGTTTCTCTATTTCCCGGCCAGGCTGAGCCGGTGTCACCTCCTGCATGGAAAGCAGAGTCGCTGTCCCCACTGCAGGGCTGGGCAGGGCCAGGGCAGAGCCTGCAGCGGAGCTACATGGGAAAGGTCTGATGGGAGCTCGGGTAAGTATGGGCTTTGTGTGTGTCTGTGTGGCAGGGGGCAGTTGGCTGCGCGCTGTGGAGGAAGTATCCAAGAATCTGTGTGTGAATCAATGAGCTTGCCTGGGAAAGGTCGGATAGCAGCTCGGGTAAGTGTGGTGTGTGTGTGTGTGTGTGTGTGTGTGTGTGTGTGTTGGGGGTGCGGCAGTGGGCTGTGCTGGGTGGGCTAAGTATCCAAGAGTCTGTGTGTCTGGTGATGTTCCTTCACTTGTGCTGGTTACAGGGACTGGTTGGCTGTGTGTTTATCAGTTTGAATTATGGGCAATGGGAGTGTTTTGTTGCAGGTGGATCTTCAACAGTTGATAGGATTGGAGGCAAGGCTTTGAGATGGGCCTCCTTCTGAGAGCCACCAGCCTTACACCAAAGGTAGGCAAAGGGGAAGCTGAGGGAGCAGCCAACAGAGAAGCTTGCCTGGGAATGGTCTGATGGGATCTCAAGTAAGTCTGGCCTTCACTGGGGGCTGATGTGTCTGATGTTCATTCACTGGTGCCGGTTACAGGGACTGGTTGGATATGTGTTTATCAGTTTGAATTGTGTGTAATGGGAGTGCTTTATTGCAGGTGCAACTTCAAGGGGTGATAAAATCAGAGGCAAGGCTTTGAGCTGGGCCTCCTTCTGAAAGCCACCAGCTTTATACCAAAGGCAGGCAGAGGGGAAGCTGAAGGAGCAGCCGACAGGGGAGCTTGCCTGGGAAAGGTCGGATAGCAGCTCGGGTAAGTGTGGGGTGTGTGTGTGTGTGTGTGTGTGTGTGTTGGGAGGGGGGTGCGGCAGTGGGCTGTGCTGGGTGGGCTAAGTATCCAAGAGTCTGTGTGTCTGGTGATGTTCCTTCACTGGTACTGGTTACAGGGACAGGTTGGCTGTGCGCAGAGCAGTGTGATTTGTGTGTAATGCGAGTGCTTTGTTGCAGGTGGACCCTCGAGGGGTGATAAGATCAGAGGCAAGGCTTTGAGCTGGGCCTCCTTCTGAGAGCCACCAGCTTTACACCAAAGGTAGGCAAACGGGAAGCTGAAGAAGCAGCCAACAGAGACGCTTGCCTGGGAATGGTCTGATGGAAGCTTGGGTAAGCCTGACCTTCATGGGGGGCTGTGTGCTGTACTGGGTGGGCTAAGTATCCAAGAGTCTGTGTCTGATGTTCCTTCACTGGTGCTGGTTGCAGAGACTGTTTGGCTGTGTGTTTAGGGGTGGAATTGTGTGTAATGGAAGTGCTTTGTTGCAGGTGGATCTTCAAGGGGCAATAGGATAGGAGGCAAGGCTTTGAGATGGGCCTCCTTCTTAGAGCCACCAGTCTTACACTGTGTCAAGAACATAAAAACAGCTGTACTGGGTCAGACCAGAGGTCCATCTAGCCCAGTATCCTGTCTTCCGACAGTGGCCGGTGCCAGATGCCCCAGAGGGAATGAACAGACGGGAATCAAGTGATCCCTCTCCTGTCATTCGTTTCTGTGTTCCGACTGACAAACCAGAGTCTAGAGATGCCAGTGATGGACCTGACCTCCATGAATTTATTTAGTTGTGTTTTTGAACCCTATTAAAGTCCTGATCTTCTCAACCTCCTGTTTCAAGAAGTTCCGCAGTTTGACTGTGCGCTGCATGAAGGAAAAACTTCCTTTTTGTGTTAAACCTGCTACCGTTTAATTTCATTTGGTGACCCCTAGTTCTTACGGGAACAAGCAAGTAACTTTTCCTTATTCCCCGTTTCCACCCTGGTCATGATTTTATAGGCCTCTATCATATCCCCGTGAGTCTCCTCTTTTTCTAAGCTGAAAAGTCCCAGTCTTTTTAATCTCTCTTCATGTGGGACCCGTTCCAAACCCTTCATGTTGCCCTTTTCTGAACCTTTTGCAATGCCAGTTTCTCTTTTTGGAGATGAGGTGATGATGACTGTAAGCCGTATGCAAGGTGTGGGTGGGTATCGTGGCTTTATAGAGGCGATAAGAGATTCTCTGTCTTAGCTAAATGTGTTGGTTTTTACTTTTTTGATTGTTTGGCTAGCTGTTCTTCAAACTCCTTTTGGCTTTTCTTCTTCGATTTTTACACTTAATTGGACTGTTTATGCTCCTTTCTGTTGTCCTCAGTAGGGTTTAACTTCCACTTCTTTTTAAATGATGCCTTTTCCCCCTCTCACTGCTTCTTTCACTGGGTGGTTCTCTTACTGTGTTTTTAAATTTGGGGTATACATTTAAGTGGGGGCTCTCTTACGGTGTCTTTGAAAAGTGTCCCTGCAGCTTGCAGGGATTTTTACTTTTGTCACTGTACCTTTTAATTTCTGCTTAAGCAACCTCCTCATTTTTGTGTAGTTCCCCTTTCTGAAATTCAGCCAGAGTGTTGGGCTGCTGAGGTGTGTTCCCTCCTCCCACCCAGGAATGTTACATTTTATGACATTATGGTCACCATTTCCAAGCGGTCCAGTGATATTTACCTCTCGGACCAGATCCTGTGCTCCACTTACGACTAAGACAAAAATTGCCTCTCCCCTTGTGGGTTCCAGAACCAGTTGCTCCAAGAAGCAATCATTTTAAGGTGTCAAGAAATGTTATCTGTGCATCCCGTCCTGAGGTGAGGTGTACTCAGTCTGTTGGGAGTGATTTGAAGCAAGTCTAAAGGACAGTATAATCAGGACTCCATTTTGAAAGGTTCCTACTCCATCTTGAATTATTGACTTCATCGTGAACTTTAAGAGGACAGTTGAAGTAAAAAAGAACTGGTTTGGACTGGTTTTTCATGCCAGAGCCACATTTACCTCAAAACTAACATCAGCTGGCTCTGTCAATCACTTCATTTTCCCACCACGAACTGAATATAAGGACTGGCCCCTTCAGGCCTCGGGTTGGCTCCTTCTTCTCTCTTCTTCGGCACGCCTCCTTCCCTCTTGGAGCAGACGCATCAATCCTGTAGTGAAGACTCAGGACCACCCAAGCTGCTTCATTCCACCCCGAGTGTGTCAGCTGAGAGTGTCAACAGCATATTCCTATTCAAGATCACCAGGATGCAGTCTCTCACAAATCCATAATGAAAGCTTGGATTCTGTGGTGGGATTCTGCTACCTGCAACACATGCTGTTTACCATCTGTGCTGAGGAACAGTGACTCCTCCTGGTGTCCATAGTGAAAACTTGGACTGCCTCTAAGGAACTATACTGTTCTATGTTCATAACATCTACCATCAAGTAACATCACAGACCATCTGCATGGGACTACCTAGTGTTCCTCCCCGAGAGCTCTCAACCAGCTTAAGGGTAGCAGGTCCTAGGCTCCTCAGCGTGTCAGCTTCTACCATCACCTCAAATTGTAAAGTTACTACCTTTGTTTTTGGGAACTTTTGGGTGTTATTGGGAACTTCTCTGTCTTCTTTCCTTCAGTGGGTGTGGATTGGTTTATACAATACTGAGTGTTTTGGATTATTGTTATTGATATCTTATGCTGTGTTTAGATTTCACAATATATTTGTTAAACTAATCTGGTAATCTGTCTTTATTGAAGTCAAGATCTCAGCTGGTGATAAAGATATGGCATATCAGGGGAATCTCGCTTCTGAGGCAGAGACAATTACCATCCCTCAGATCTTAAGTTGTTAAATTTATTATTGTTATCGAGTCTCTGGTAACAGGTCAATATGGGGATAGTTGAAATCCTCCACTATTATTACTGAGGTTTTGATTTTGATAGCCTCACTAATCTCCCTTAGCGTTTCATAGTCACCATCGCTGTCCTGTTCAGATGGTCGATAATAGTTCCTCATGGCGATCTTCTTCCTCTAAGAGCATGGAATTACTACCCACAGAGATTCCATGGAACATTTTGGTTCATTTTAAAGATTTTTTACTTCACTTGATTCTGCATTTTCTTTCACGTATAGTGCCGCTCCCCCACCTGCATGACCTGTTCTGTCCTTCCGATACATACCCCGGGTATGACCGTGTCCCATTTATTGTCCTCATTCCACCAAGTTTCCGTGGTGCCTATTGTATCGATATCTTCCTTTGATACAAGGCACTCTGGTTCACCCACTTAATATTTAGACGTCTAGCGTTTGTGTAGAAGCACTTGAAAAATGTCACCGTTTATCTGTCTGCTGTTTCCAGATGTGTTGGACTCCTTTTTTTTCATTTGATTGTTTGTCTTCTGCTCTTACCCATGCTCTATCATCTTCCATCCTCTCCTCCTTACTAGAACATAAAGACTCTCCAATAATAGACACTCCCCTAAGAAATGTCTCTGGATGCACGTGCTCCTCCGCACCTGTCGACTTTCTCCTAGCCCTTAACATTAAAAAGATCATACAGCAGTTTTTAAACTAAGTGCTGGCAGTTGGGTTCCATTTTGCTTTAGGTTGAGCCCACCTTCCTGTATGGGCTCCCCCTTTTCCCAAAGTTCCCCCAGTTGCTGATAAAGCTAAATCCCTCCTCTCTACACCATCATCTCATCCACGCATTGAGACTCTGAAGTGCTGCCTGCCTACCTGGCCCTGCGTGTGCAACTGGAAGTGTTTCAGAGCTAGCCTGGAAAACGTCCAAGAGGAGCTCTCGGGCAAGTGTGGCTTTTGGGAGGGGAGGGGGTTTGTTGCAGGTGGGGGCCTTCAGGGGCTGTTTGGGTTGGGAGCAAGGCTTGGAGCCAGCAGCCTTATACCAGAGTCAGCCAGAGTGAACTGAATGAGCAGCCAACAGGGGAGTTTGTTTTGGGGTAGCCCCACAGAGGTTGTCCTTTTTCTCAATTTTTTTTCTCTCTCCAGGCTTCATGGGGCAACAAAAGTATAGGAAGAGTCTCTCAGAAGGAAGGCAGAATGGATAGTGAAAGATCAGCTTTTGGGAGTTGTACAGCATGTGTTGGTTTTTTCTTCCTCCCGGAAGATTGAAGAGATTTCATCTGGATAGAAGGCAGCATTTAATACTGCAGACATGGCATGCTGAAGAACCAGTGAGGGCAGCCCAGAACAGAGAAGAAAATTGGCAGTATGTGATCTCCAGGAGATGACAACTCCGGTATCCACAATCCTGATAGAGGCAAGTAACCACTTTCAGGCTCTCTGCACACTTAGTACTGTGGGGAATACTTTGGCAGAGACCTCTGAGGGAAGGGATTAGGAGGAGACCCCGTTGACCAGAAGGCATGGATTGCCTAGTCCGAGGGTCAGGGGGTTTCCACTACCACCAGTCCCAAGAGGAGGAGAGGGATGGTGGTGATTGTCAGGGACTCCCTCTTAAGAGGGATGGAGTCAACCCTCTGCTGTGCAGACCATGAATCTCAAAGTGTGCTGCTTACCTGGAGCTAGAATTCAGGATGTGACTGAGTCTTCCGAGACTGATCAAACTTTTGGATCACTACCCCTTCCTACTTCTCCATGTGGGAACTAACAATACTGCCAAGAATCACCTTGAGCAGGTCACTGCAGATTATGAAGTGCTGGGAAGAAGAATCAAGGAGTTTGAGGCACAGATGGTGTGTTTGTCCATCCTCCCTGTTGAAGAAAAAGGTCCAGGCAGCCATCTTCGAATTTTGGAAGTAAATGAGTGCTTGCGCAGGTGGTCTTGGAGAGAAGGCTTTGGTTTTTCAATCGTAGGATGATGTTCCTGGCACAATGATTGCTAGGAAAAGATAGGATCCACCTAATGAAGAGAGGGAAGAGCATCTTCACAGGCTGGCTTGGAAACCTAGTAAGGAGGCTTTTAAACTAGGTTAGTCTTACAGTGATCTAAGCCCTGAGATAATTGGGCAAGTGGGATGCTGGGAAGAAACACAAGGAGGAAGATGCAACAGAGGATCCCTGATTCCCAATAGGGCATGAAGGGCAATCGGCTCGTTATCTAAAGTGTCTGTACACCAACACAAGAAGCCTGGGAAACAAGCAGGAGGAATCACAAGTCCTGGCACAGTCAAAGAACTATGATTTGATTGGAATAATGGAGGGTTGGTGGGATGACTCTCATGATTGGAGTGCTGTCATGGAAGGGTAAAAACTGTTCAGGAAGGACAGGCAGCAGAGAAAAGGTGTAGGAGTTGGTCTGCATGTAAGAGAGCAGTATGAGTTCTCAGAGCTCCAGTATATAGAGGGAGAAAAGCCCGTTGAGTCTTTGGATTAAGTTTAGAGGCAGGAGCGACAGAGGTGATGTTCTGGTTGTCTGCTATAGACCACTAGATCAGGTGGAAGAGGTAGACGATGCTTTCTTCAGACAACTAAGAGAAGCTTTCAGATCACAGGCCCTAGTTCTCATGGGGGACTTTAATCACCCTGGCATCTGCTGGGAGACCAATACAGCAGTACACAGATAATCCAGGAAGTTTTTGGAGAATGTTGGGGACAACTTCCTGGTACAAGTTTTGAAGGATCCAACAAGGAGCCATGCACAGCTTGACCTGCTGCTCACAGAAGAATTAGTAGGGGAAGTAGATGTGGATGGCAGCCTGGGAAGCAATGATCATGAGATGGTAGATTTTAGAATTCTGACAAAAGGAAGAAATTAGAGTAGCGAAACACACACCCTGGACTTCAGAAAAAGTAGACTGATTCCCTCAGAGAACTGATGGGTGGGATCCCCTGGGATGCTAACGTGAAGGGGAAAGGAGTCTAGGAAAGCTGGCAGTATTTTAAAGAAGCCTTATTGAAGGCAAAAACGATCCCAATGCGCAGTAAGAAAAGCAAATATGGTTGGCCATCAGCTTGACTTAGCAGTGAAATCCTTGGTGAGCTTAAACACAAAAAGGAAACTTACAAGAAGTGGCAACTTGGACAGATGACTAGGGAGCAATATAAATATATTGCTTGAGTATGCAGGGGTGTAATCAGGAAAGCCAAAGCTCAACTGGAATTGCAGCTAGCCAGGGATGTGAAGGGTAATGAGAGAAGAGAGGACAATCCAGGGAACTACAGACCTGTCAGCCTCACCTCAGTCCCCAGAAAAATCATGGACTGGTCCTCATGGAATCCATTTTGAAGCACTTGGAAGAGAGGAAAGTGATTAGGAAAAGTTGACATGGATTCACCAAGGGCAAGTCATACCTGACTAGCCTGATTAGCTTCTATGATTAGGTAACTGGCTCTGTGGACGTGGGGAAGTCGGTGGCTGAGAGACCTTGACTTTAGCAAAGCTTTTGATACAGTCTCCCTCAGTATTCTTGCCAGCAAGTAAGGAAGTATGGATTGGATAAATGGACTGTAAGGTGGCTGGAAAGCTGGCTTGATGGTTGGGCCCAACAGGTAGTGATCAACAGCTCGATGTCTGGTTGGCAGTCAGTTTCACACGGAGTGCCCCAGGGATCGATTCTAGAGCCAGTTTTTTTCAACATCTTTATTAATGACGTGGATGAGGGGATGGATTGCACCCTCAGCAAGTTTGCAGATGACACTAAGCAAGGGGAGAGGTAGATATGCTGGAGGGCAGGGATAGGGTTCAGAGTGACCTAGACAAATTGAAGGTTTGAGCCATAAGAAATCTGAAGTTCAACAAGGACAAGTGCAGAGTGCTGCTCATGGGATGGAAGAATCCAAAGCACTGTTACAGGCTGGAGACCAACTGTCTAAGCAGCAGTTGCCCAGAAAAGGACCTGGGGTTTACAGTGGATGAGAAGGTGGATATGAGGCAATAGTGTGCCCTTGTAGCCAAGAAGGCTTATGGCATATTAGGGTGCATTAGAAGGAACATTTCCAGCAGGTCTAGAGAAGTTATTCCCCTTTGTTCAGTACTGGTGAGGCCACATCTGGAGTACTGCATCCTATTCTGGGCCACCCTACTACAGAAAGTATGTGGATGCATTGGAGAAGGTCCAGCTGATTAGGGGGGCTGGAGCACATGACCTATAAGGAGAGGCTGAGGGATTTAATCTGTAGAAAAGAGTGAGGCGGGTGGGGGCGGGATTTGATAGCAGCCTTTAACTATCAGAAGGGAGGTTCCAAAGAGGATGGAAAGAAGCTGTTCTCAGTGGTGACAGATGGCAGAACGATGAGCAATGGTCTCAAGTTGCAGTGGGGGGAAGGGGAGGGTAGGCCTAGATTGGCTATTAGGAAAAAACTATTTTACTAGGAGGGTAGTGAAGCACTGGAATGGGTTACCTAGGGAGCTGGTAGAATCTCCAACCCTAGAGGTTTTTAAGTCCCAGCTAGACACGGCCCTGGCAGGGATGATTTAGATATGGTTGGTCCTGCTTTGGGCAGGGGCCTGGACTTCATGACCTTCTGAGGTGTTTTCCAGCCCTATGATTCTGATTTTTCATTTGGGGGGTGGGCACTCCAAAATTTGGTAAATTGGCAGGGGCTGCATTTTTCTATAGAGGAAGTGTGGGGTCTGGGACAGATTGGGTGCAGAAGGGAGCTCGGAGTAGGGGATAGGGGTACAGGAGAGAGTGTGGGGTCTGCCAGGGAGTTTGAGTGAAGGAGGTTTGCAACATGCAAAGCTTCCCTCTCACCCCAACTGGTGTACAGGCAGATGAAACAGCCACCTGCTCTGAGCCCTGGGGCTGCTCCCTGCCTGTGGGTCCAGTGGGATGGGCCACAAATCAGATTGAAAGGCTTGGTGGACCAGATCCAGCCCCAGGCTGTATCTTGCCCACCACTGCTCTACTTGGTCAGAGTTTGCCTGAGTCTTAATACATTTCACAGCAGTGAGTCTGTATGATGGGTCTGTGTAGGGATCAGTTATCTGACAGTTTAAAGCTACGCCTACAGGAGCAATAATCCCTGGAATTTCCACTGTAAATCATTTAAAACAATACTACTCATGCTGGTTGGAGTGCAGTAAATGTGATGGTGAGATTTTTCTCAAATTCTAGTCCCAGGGCTGCTTCCATCACAAGCCACACAGCCCATGTGCACAACGCTTTATTTATTTTTTGTAACGTGTTAACCTCCAGCTGAAACATCTCCATGTGAACACACCCTTCATTCCCAAAGGCCATCAGCTGTATTCCAAGTCACCTTTAAAAAAACTTTAAAAAGGAATGATCATGCGGCACCTTAGAGACTTAACAAAAATGTAAATGGCATGAGCTTTTGTGAGCACAATCCACTTCAGATAAATGGAGTAAGGGGTCCAAAGTTAAAAATAAATAGCAGAAAAAAGGGATGGGGAGGGAAAGAAGGAGGGGAAAAACCCTGTCAATTTGAATGTCCATGCTAAATGAGGCTAATAATATCAGGCAGTTGAGCCCACTCTAACTTTTGATGTCTTTAGGGTGTTGAATGTAGTGGCCCATCTAGGTCAGGTCTTGGTTTAAACCAGGGCTACTTCAATACGCGGCCCATGAGCTGCATGCGGCCTGCAGACTGTTTGTTTGTGGCCCGCGGTGCAGTTTGGGTTTACATGGGCTCAACACGCAGCCCATGAGTGGGAGCCAAAACAAAAAAGTAGTCAATATAATGGTCTTCTGTTGATATGTGTTTTAGTAGTTAAATTCCTGGATTGTCATGGCTCATTAAAAGTGCTGTCATACGGGTGGAAATCGGGTAAACATTGCATTTTATTAATACCAGCAGAACTGATGTAAATGGGGCCTGCATATTGTGTAGTCTTGCCTTAATTTTTGTATTCGTGCTCGTCAGTGTGAAATAAGCAATTTTCATATATTTGCATATATATTTGCATGTATATGCAACCACACTTACGTTGCGGCTCTTGGCATGTGCTGTGAGTATCATTGTGCCCCCTGGGGCTTCCAAAGTTGAGTAGCCCTTGTTTAGACCTTGGTTCAAGGTGTCAGATGTGCAGATGAAGGCAATTTCTGCAGCGTCTCTTCCCAGCTGGCTTTTAAAATTGCTTTGTAATAGTATTGTCACTGTTAGCTCCATTAATGAGTGCCCGGGCTAATTAAAATGTTCCCCAACAGGTTTCTGTGTGTTACCATGTCAAATATCTGATTTGTGTCCATTAATCCTTTGTCATAAAGATTGTCCAGTTTGGCCAGTGTACATGGCAGAGGGGCATTGTTGGCACATCACATAAGTGAATGTGCAGTTGTAGGAGCTTCTGTGGTGGCTTAAGTCATTTGGAGCTAATGAGACATTTGGGCTGCTCTGTTGATAAGCAAGCATAAAATCTTGGTTTCATTGTTCCTGTAACTTAAAAGTATTTGCATCTCTCACTGATGCTCTCCATCCCACCATGTGATTCTACTGACATAAATGGTGTTACAGGGGTGTAAGAGTGAATCTTGTGTACAAACCCCACTACTATCTTGAAATTCCAATTGAATTCAGAATTGAGATGGTATAACAGCTGTACTGAGGGGACAGAGCATAAGTTACCATTTAAGCTTCCCATAAACTTACCTCTCTGTTTGGTTGACATCACTGAATCAGTCTTACCAACAACTCCCTTTCATGCCAGTAAAGCTGCCAACATGATTAAAATGTGCTCATGCACTGCTCCTGCATTGCTGAGCAGAGGTAGCTGGATACATTGAATTTTCTCTTGCCATCGCCCATCTGTGATTTCAGCTTGTTTGTGACCTCTGGATACTTTCAAATCGCTTTCTATCAGTATTTTGAAAACTGAATTAAGTTTGCAGTTACATTTTCTAAAATGAAACTAAGTAGGGGCCATAACATTAGCTAGAACAGTGTTTCTCAACCTTTTTTTATAAAGTACCCCTTTTTAAAAATTATAAGTACCCCCACTGCCTACAGTTTTCAGACACACAATTTTTTTCTACCATTGCAACACATTTGTTTAAACAACTTAATCATAGCTGGGGGAGGGGCGATGAAATGTTTGGGTATAAAAAGTACAACTGCCTACAGTTTTCAGACACACAATTTTTTTCTACCATTGCAACACATTTGTTTAAACAACTTAATCATAGCTGGGGGAGGGGCGATGAAATGTTTGGGTATAAAAAGTACAAAAATAATAAAGTGCTGTGAAACTTAAAACAAATTCAGTTTTCTCCAAATTTCGGTTGTGTTGATGTACCCCCAGACTTCTCTTGAGTACCCCTAAGGGTACTTGTACCACTGGTTGAGAAACACTGAGCTAGAGGGAATGGAGAGTAGCAAAAAGATGCCATTTTTCTCTATTTTCATTGCTTCTAAGGCACTTGTCACTCTTCCCATTAGTCCGCTGCCTCTTATCTCTTCGGGTATGTCTACACTGCCACCCTAGTTCGAACTAGGGTGGCTAATGTAGGCATTCGAACTTGCAAATGAAGCCCGGGCTTTAAATATCCCGGGCTTTATTTGCATGTTCCCGAGCGCCGCCATTTTTAAATGCCCCGTAGTTCGAACTCCCTGCCTGCGCAGTAGTAGTAGTCCTCCGGCAATGAGGAGTAACAGTAGTTCGAATTAGGATCTTTAATTCGAACTACCTAGTCTGTGCCGCGTGTAGCCGCGGGCAGGGAGTTCGAACTACGGGGCATTTAAAAATGGCGGCGCTAGAACATGCAAATAAAGCCCGGGATATTTAAATCCTGGGCTTCATTTGCAAGTTTGAATGCCTACATTAGCCACCCTAGTTCGAACTAGGGTGGCAGTGTAGACATACCCTTCTATCTTCCTTTACTCACGGCAGAACTTTGAAGTTTAAGAAATTAAATGGAGACCCTACAACAGTTTCCAACTCAACTATCTTTAATTAGCTTTAAATTGGTAAACTACTTGGCTGGTTTCCAGCTGCTACTGAATGATACAACCCAGTGTTCAGTAGGAAGTGATGGCTTTCCTCTGAAGGTCCACCTTCACCAGGGCCAGCGGCAGTTCATCATAGAAAAACCCACTGTTGTCTTCAAGTTGTCATTGTCAAGTCCAAGTCGAGTCTCAAGTCACTACAGTTCAAGTCTCAAGTTGAGTCTTGATTCCCTAAAGTCACTTTTGAGTCAAGTCCCAAGTCGAGTCTCAAGTCTTAATTTAAAAAATGTCAAGTCACTTTTGTACAAGCCATCAGTATTGGCATTTTTGGACAATTTTTTCACCAAGTCGATTTAACAAAATTAGCAAGTCCCAAGTCGAGTCTCAAGTCACAAACAATGAACCTGAGTTGAGTCACAAACAATGAACCTAGGTGACTTAAGTCGGACTCGGGTTCAAGTCATGGGACTCAAGTCAACAACTCTGGAAAAACCACACTCTTTGTTGCCAAAATATGGTGTTCAGCAACACTGGAGAAGTAGCTATCTCTCTATTAGACAAACAAACCTCACAGTGATGAAACATACTGATTTTCAAGTCAATCTAGTTATTTTCTTGCAAACCCCTGATATAGCTGGATTGAAATATTTAAAAAACAGTCTTGCAGCACCTTAAATACTAACCAAAACATGTAGATGATGTCATGTAGATGACACAACCCATTTCAGATAAGGTGCTCAAGACTATTTGTTGTTACTTAAATTTTTTCAGTTACAGACTAACTCGGCTATCCCTCTGAATCTTTTGAAATATTTAAATCATGTTTAAACTTATTTAACTGAGTGGGACAGATACTTCAGCTAAATCAATTTAAGCACGTTTTGTACAGAGATCAATAATAGTGTATGTTTTCTAATACAGACCAGACCAAATTTAGAGATCAGATTAGGTAGATGAATTGAGATCTTTTTACTGAAAAGTTTGGCATAATGGGGAAATATAAGAGAAGAAGGTAGTGCATAAAGTGATCGGAAAAAAAGTCTGTTTACTTCAGAACTGCAAGCAACATCACATCTGCCTGTTCTCCTGCAGCCCATCAATGGTGTCTTTTCAACCCTTCACATCAGTTCTCTTCCTGCCTTGCCTCATCTCTGGCTCTGTAGCTCTTGGGTTCCCCCGGCTCAGGGAGCTGTACTGTAGTTCCCACTCCAAACTGGGCGATGTAGTTACAGGACCTCTTCACCCTCACACACTTTCCATTCAGAACCATTCCATTTGTTGGGGGGGGGGCGGCGAAGGAATCCATGAGCCATCCCACTTTTCACAGGATGGTGGGGGGAGGAGAAGTACCCTGAGGCTACGTCTACACTGCAGGCTTTTTGCGCAAGAACAATTGTTCTTGCGCAAAAACTTGCGGAGCGTCTATACTGCACGCATGTTCTTGCGCAAGTAAATTTACAGTAAAGCATCAGAAAAGAGGGCTTCTTGCACAAGAGTTATTCCTCTCCCCACGAGGAATAAGCCCTCTTGTGCAAGAGCTCTTGCGCAAGAAGGCAGTGTGGATGGGCAACAGGGGTTTCTTGTGCAAGAAACCCCTCTGGCTAAAATGGCCATCAGAGCTTTCTTGTGCAAGACAGTGATACCCTGGTCAGAGCAATATAATGTAAAATGGAGTTTACCAGGGTTCCATTTTGTATTTTACCTCAGAGATCCCTTCCCACCAAAACCAGGGAGTGCACACTATCTTAGATGCCTTTGCACCCTGCTCCATATCAGGTGCACACATCACTCACCCTTTGCACTCAGCCCTCTTTGCTGTGCACTCAGCCATGAATCTTTGCGCACGGCACCATATGTTTGCACCCAGTTGCTATCCCTGTTTTCCTGCCTTGAAGGGTTTAAAAGATTTGTTCTGTGAAGGACTCGGGGTCATCACTTGGGTTTGTCTGTCTGTGTCTGTCTATCTGTTCGTCTGTAACGTTCCACCATCTTGTTATCCGTGGGCATATGGGAGTGAGTTGGCGAGGCCATACCTTGGTGCAGTAATCCACACATTGGATTACTGGCAGGTGCCAATTGGACTTGAACTCTAAGAACTCACATACTAACTGATCTACTGGATTGGTACGCGGAGTCGAAGGACTAGCGGGGGCCAAATCCAGAGGAACCATTCCACGAGGGAAGTGAGGATCCATCAGCTCCAGGCATCCGTTCCAGTGGAAGGATTCGCTTTGAGGGATCTCCCTGCGTTCCTCCCTCACAGCTTAAAATTAGCTACATGGTAGTAGGTCGCAGTCATCAATCGCCACTTCCTATTGTAAAGTATTCCCTTCTGTTTCCGGGTCTGTCTATCTTCTATTTCTTCTAGGGATAGGGTGGGATTGTTATTCAATGTGTTTATTGTTGTGCTCTATCATTTAAAATACATGGTTTGGCCCTAAACCTTGTGTCTTGATTGATTTGTGATTACCAATCCAACAGTGATAGAGATACATAACACCAGGCTGGATCTGGCTTCTGTGCAGAGACATTTTAATAGCATAATTGGCCACAGATTAATTGGTTTACCTGAGTCTCTGGGGTAACAACAGCGTTCACACTGCCATGGACGCTCTTGTGCAAAAGCACATCTCTTGCTCAAAAGCACATGGCAGTGTGGAAGCGCACTTGCACAAGACCTTTTGCGCAAAACAGTTCTTTTGCGCAAGAGCATCCATGACAGCGTGGATGCTCTCTTGCGCAAGAAAGCTCTGATGGCCATTTTAGCCTTAGGGCTTTCTTGCGCAAGAAACCCCTGCCGTGTGTCCACACTGCCCTCTTGCGCGCAAGAGCTCTTGAGCAAGAAGGCTTACACTTGTTAGAAAAGACCATAGCTCTTGTGCAAGAAGCCCTCTCTTCCCATGCCGTACTGTAAAACTTCTTGCGCAAGAGTGGGCGGGCAGTGTGGATGCTCTGCAGAAGAACTGCCATTCTTGCGCAAGAACCCACCAGTGTAGACACAGCCATTGAGTCCAGTCCCGTGCCCTCATTGCAGGACCAAGCACCATCTAGATCATCTCTGATGGGTATCTGTCTAATCTGCTCTTAAGTATCTCCAGTGATGGTGATGCCACACACCCCCTAGGCAATTTATTCCAGTGTTTCACCACCCTAATAGTTAGGAAGTTTTTCCTAATGTCCAACCTAAATCTCCCTTGCTTCTTGTCCTATCATCGGAGGCCAAGGAGAACAAATTTTCTCCCTCTTCCTTGTAACACCCTTCTAGATACTTGAAAACTGCTATCTTGTCCCCTCTCAGTCTTCTCTTGTTTTAAACTAAACAAGCCCAATTCTTTTAGTCTTCCTTCATAGGTCATGTTTTCTACACCTTTAGTCATTTTTGTTGCTCTTCATTGGACCTTCTCCAATATCTCCACATCTTTCTTGAAATGTGGTGCCCAGAACAGATCACAGTACTCCAATTGAGGCCTAATCAGTAGAGTAGAGCAGAAGAATGACTACTCATGTCTTGCTCACAACACTCCTGTTAATGTATCCCAGAATCACTTTTGCTTTGTTTTGCAACAGCGCCACACTGATTCATGTTTAACTTGTCTATTGTGACTCCTAGATCCCTTTCAGCAGTACTCCTTCCTAGACAGTCGCTTCCCATTCTGTATATGTGAAACAGATTGTTCCTTAAGTGGAATACTTTTCATTTGTCCTTATTAAACATCTGCAGTTTGTCCAGATCATTTTGAATTATGACCCTATCCTCCAAAGAAGTTGCAATCCCTCCCAGCTTGGTATCATCATCAAATGTAATAATTGTACTCTCTACTCCATCTAAATTGTTGATGAAGATATTGAACAGAACGGTCTCAAAACAGACCCCTTGTGAACCCCACGTTATATCCTTCCAGCATAACCATTAGTAACTATTCTTTGAGAATGGTTATCCACCCACCTTATACTAGCCCCATGTAGGTTGTATTTCCCTAGTTTATTGATAAGGTCATGCGAGACCATATCAAATGCTTTGCTAAAGTCTAGGTATACCATGTCCACCGCTTCTCCCTTATTCACAAGATTTGATATCCTGTCAAAGAAAGCTATTGGATTGGTTTGGCGTGATGTGTTCTTTACAAATCCATGCTGGCTGTTACCTATCACCTTATTATCTTCCAGATGTTGGCAGATGAATTTCTTAATTACTTGCTCTATTATCTTCCCTGGTACAGAAGTTAAATTTGACTATTCTGTATGTTGGAACTGAAAATTTTATTCTTCTTATATTTGTATTTTAGGTTTAGTAGTATAGTAATGTAGCAATAATATAGCAATATAAGGTATATATTAACATACATTTAATATTTTATTAAATTAAGTCCTTTTAGTTATATGTTTATTTCTTTGCCGTGATGTTTACACTGCATCACTGGGCGAATGAACTCCCACGACGGAGTCACCGGCCAGGGCGGAAGGGTCTCGTTAGGACCCAACGGCCAAGTGTTCGAGGACCAAGGCGCGCCACGCCGTTATTGTGGATTGCGGCTGTGGCCTACCAGCTATGGTTTGAAATAGCAGGAAGGTGGATCTCTTCAGCCCTTGGAAGGCCGTCTACCTAGGAGAAGGAAACTCTGATGTAAAACCTACGGCCCGAGGACCTCGCTGTCACCGTCCCAGCTTGCTAGGCCATGGCAGCTGAACCCCGGGTTTAAAGGGTGGAGCCAGTTCTGCGCACACTGTACTCCACTTAAAAGCTCCTTTGCGCAGGCAAGAAGGAAATACTCACGTCTACTCCCCCCGGTCTCACTAAGTCCTGTAGCGATGGGAAAGGGGCGAACTCGGCAGGTGTAAGATGACACTGGCAGCCGCAGTCTCAATCCTGCATGCAGGCGGCTCAGGCGCTAGTGGTCGTCTGATGATGATCTGGAGACGACATCATCACTCAGCAGCACCCTGAGCGACCAAGCAGCCTTTTCTAGGGACAGCACTGCTTGCTCCACAAGGAGAGGGGCCTAGAAAAGGTGGCCTAAACAAAGCTCGTCTCCTCCTCCCCCAGTTGGCTTACCGCGGTCAACGGGCATCTCCATATGCGGTCGAACTATATCAAAGAATCAACGGTGTATCCCACTCGCCTTAAAAGGTGGGAAAGGACTCAAACTCGCATGCTGGAACATCAGAACCATGTTAGACTCAGCCGACAGCACTCGACCTGAGCGCCTGGAAAGGCGTACTTGGAAGGCATGGTGTGGGTAGCTGCAACGAAAATGGACGCTTGTTACTTGAACTCTGCGCGGAACAGCAGCTTTCCATCACCAACACTATCTTCCAGCAGAAAGACAGTCTGAAGACAACCTGGATGCACCCTCGGTCAAAACACTGGCATCTCATAGACTACATCCTAGTGCGCCAGCGTGATCTAAAAGATGTCTTTCACACCAGGGTAATGCCCAGCGCCGAGTGTCACACAGACCACCGCCTTGTCCGCTGCAAACTCAGCTTCCACTTTGAGCCCAAACCAAGGAAAGGTGGCGCCCCGAGGAAGAAGCTCAGAGTCTGCAGCCTTCAGTCTGCCGCGGTCAAGGCGGTTTTCCAGGAGAGCCTACGATCTAGGCTAGAGGAACCGAGCTGCTTAGCAGACTCGCCTCCAGAAGTGCTGTGGGATCGTATCAAAACCGTTGTTCTGCAAACATCTGAAGATATCCTCGGATTCTCCACGAAGAAGAACAGGGATTGGTTCGATGAGAACAACTTAGAAGTCCAAGAGCTGTTGTCAAAGAAGAGGTCAGCACACCAGGCCCACTTGGCCCAACCATCCTGCCCGCACAAAAAAGCAGCCTTCCACCTGGAATGCAGCACTTTCCAGCGCAAGCGAGAGATTCAGAACGAGTGGTGGACCAACCTCGCAGTAAGAACTCAGCTTTGCGCTGATACTGGCGACTACAGGCGATTCTCTGAAGCTCTAAAAGCGGTATATGGCCCCTCGTACCAAATCCTGAGCCCCTTGCGGAGTGCAGGCGGGAAAGAACTGCTCACCGAAAGGACTCCATCCTGAACCGCTGATCTGAGCACTTCTACACCCTCTTCAATGCTAGCCGCTCAGTCCAAGAACCAGCGATTGACCGCATCCCACAACAACCAGTGAAAACTGAACTGGATGTGGCACCAACATTACAAGAGACTGAGGAAGCCATTGAACAGCTGAAGAGTGGTAAAGCTGCAGGAGTTGATGGCATCCCTCCTGAGGTATGGAAGAACGGAGGCCCAGCACTGTACACCAAACTCCATGAATTCTTCGTCTGCTGCTGGGAGCAGGGTAAACTCCCTCATGACCTCAAGGACGCAGTCATCATCACCCTGTACAAGAAAAAAGGGGAGAAGTCAGACTGTTCCAATTATCGCGGTATAACACTTCTGTCCGTCGCCGGCAAAATCCTCGCAAGAGTACTGCTGAATAGACTGGTACCCGCGATAGCAGAAGATCACCTCCCAGAGACACAGTGTGGCTTCAGAGCCAACCGGGGAACCACAGACATGGTGTTTGTCCTGAGGCAGATTCAGGAGAAGTGCCGGGAGCAAAACAAAGCGTTATCGTCACCTTTGTGGACCTGACAAAAGCGTTTGACACCGTGAGCAGGCAGGGACTTTGGAAAATCCTGGAAAAACTAGGCTGCCCACCGAAGTTCCTTACCATGATCATCCAGCTTCATGAAGACCAGCTTGGACAAGTCAGACATAGCAGCGACCTCTGCAGCCTTTCCCTATTGCAAATGGCGTGAAACAGGGCTGTGTTCTTGCTCCACACTGTTCACCATTTTGTTCAGCATGATGCTCCAGCAGGTCACAGAGGACCTCGATGGCGCTGATGGCGTATACATCCGTTTCGTCTCGGACGGAGCGTGTTCAACCTGAGGCGTTTGCAGGCCCACACAAAGACCATGGAGAAATTGATCAGGGAGCTGCTGTTTGCTGACGATGCCGCCCTCCTTGCTCACACAGAGGCAGCTATGCAGCGAATTACGTCTTGTTTCGCAAAAACTGCTCAGATCTTCGGTCTTGAAGTCAGCCTGAAGAAGACTGAAGTTCTCCATCAGCCTGCACCCCACGAGGAGTACCATCCACCAAGCATCTTTGTGAGGGGTTCGGGGTGTGATCACCCCCTCCCAAGGCGAGAGGGGGGGTCAGCGGACCCCTGTGGCCCCTCTTCGTCAGTACCTGCTCCGGTCCCTGCCCGAGGGTCTGGGCAGTTGGGTGCGATCACCCCCTCCTTGGGAGGAAGGGGGGGTCTGCGGACCCAGTGTGTGTCACCCGTCCCTGCGGGATGGGGCCTGGGCCCCGCTATCTGGTCTCCCCTCGCTCAGGGAGTGCCGCGATCCTGCGGTGTGCCCGGGCCGGTGTTGCTTGAGCTGACGGCTCCTTCGGGAGGGAGGGGACCCGGTCCCGCCTCTCTCTGGGTCCCAGCCCGGGGCCCTAAGCGTCGAGGCTGGCTCGAGCGGTGTGGCAGGACGGGGTTATCCCGCCCGTAACCCGTCGACCCACGGGCGCCAGAAGGCTTCCCCGGGCTGCTTCCCCCTCCTCCGGTCTCGGGGCCGCGTCGCCGTTCGGCTGGGCTCACCGTATCTCCGGGTCGGGTTCGAGGTCGGTCCGCGGGGAACCCCGGTGCCAGCTGCCTGCCGAGCCTCCGGCCCCAGCCGGGTCTCTATCTCCGGGTGCGTCGGTCCCTGTCCGGTTCGTCGTCCGACCCGGGGCTGGCCGCTCGCCAGCCGTGGGGGCTGCCCTAGGAGCCCCGGCGGCGGGGGTGGGCCGCCTGCCAGGCCCGAGTGCGTCCCCGGTCCGTCCTGGCGACCGGGCCTCTAGCGCTCCCGTCTCCTCCTCTCTGGTGGGAGGTTCCCCCTTCCTTCCAGCCGGCGAGCCGTTTTCAAGCGGCCCGCCGGATGTACGCGGCGCGCGGCGCGCCGGGTGCGTGGCTCCTCCCCGCCCCACCGCAGAGGATTACCCTCCGCCTGCCGGCGCGGCGCGGCGGCGGCTTCTGCTTTGCCGGCCGCCCGGGGCGCGTCTGCGGCGGTGCTCTGCTCTGCCCGCTCCGCCTCCTTCCCTGCCGCCTCGGCCCTTCCCAGTGCGGGCCGCCGGCGGCCCGTCACAATCTTCATTGAACAAACAGAACTGAAAGTTGTCCACCAGTTCAGCTACTTGGGGTGCGTGATCTCGTCTGACGCCAAGATCGACAAAGAAGTCGATAACAGGCTGGCTAAGGCAAACAGTGCATTCGCAGACTATACAAAGCGTGTCTGGAACAATAGCAACCTCAAAGAGACACGAAGGTCAGTGTCTACACAGCTGTTGTGCTGACCACTCTCTTGTATGGCGCTGAGTCCTGGGTCACATATCGTCACCTGAGTCTCCTCGGCGTTTCCATCAGCGCTGCCTCCGCACAATCCTCAATATCCATTGGAGTGACTTCGTCGCCAACACTGAAGTCCTCGAGTTAGCGGAGGTCACTAGCATCGAGGCCAGGGTCCTCAAGATACAGCTTCGCTGGGCAGGGCACATCGTCAGGATGGAGAACCACCGCCTACCCAAAATCGTGCTGTATGGGGAACTGTCCTCTGGCTACCGCGACATAGGGGCACCACGAAAGCGGTACAAAGACTCCTGAAGAAGTCCTCACTGCTTGCTGTATCGATCACCGTCAGTGGGCAACACAAGCAGCTGATCGCAATTCCTGGCGGCACACAGTCCACCAGGCCACCTCCTTCTTCGAAGATACCCGTAGGGCCTGTATGGAGGTCAAAAGGAGAAGGAAGAAGAACCGTGACCCCTCAGCACCTATCCCGGATCAGACCTATATTTGCAGCCGTTGTGGCAGGACTTGCCTGTCCCGCATAGGCCTCGTCAGCCACCAGCGTGCCTGCAGAAGACGTGGATTTCCTTCCTAGATCTTCGTTCGCGAAGCCAAGCCATGATGATGATGATATTTCTTTGCCCTGAAGTTTAGTGAGTCTAGTAAATGGGCCTAAGCAGAAAAGATAGTTTTGGTATTGTGTCTGTGCTAATGAGACTAAAAGAACGTTCAAGGCTGAGGTCTTAATTGCTTGATTTACAATACCTCTTTGCTTTGTCAATGCAAATGTTGATGTGCCACATAGCCTTGAAAGTCCTTGTAACATTGCTTATGTGTGAGAGAAAGGGAATGAATGTGTCGAGATAAGGTGCAAAAAGTGATTGCTCAGAACCAGATGGCCAAAAGAAGGAGGTTGAGTGTGGGCGAAGACCAGAAAACTAGACAACCTGGCATCAAAGAAGCCATCTATAATCACCAGTGCGTGCCCATAATAAGGAGGGATTGGGATGTTGGCAGATTGACGAGCCTTGACGCAAAGCTGGCACCCCCAAAAGATGATTGATTACAGGATGAGCCTTCAAGAGATGTTTGGGAACGATTGACATCAACAAGATAACACTCCGGCCACAAGCTGACAGAGTCAATGGAATCCATTGATCTCAACACAGAAAAGGATTATAAAAGCAGGGTGCTTTGCTATGGAACTTTGGGTTTGTCTTGCCACTAACTCCAGGAGCATCGGATCGATCGACCGACAGAGCCCGGCCTCCCCTCTGTGATGAATCTGGCTGGCCACTAGATTGATCCAGGCCTTGGACTGGTAACTATAACATCCTATGGCGGGACTGTGTATGTGTATGGTGTTTGTTTGTGTGAGTGAATGAAAAGCATATGCAACTGTTGTATTCTCAATAAATGCGGCATACTGCCTTTTCCCCTATAAAAGATCTCGTGTGCTTCGGTTAAGCAGATAACATGTAGTCTCCTGGGTTATTTCCCTTTTTATAGATGGGCACTATATTTACCCTTTTCCAGTCTTCTGGTATCTCTCCTAACTTTCATGATTTTTCAAAGATGATAGCTAAAGGCTCAGATACCTCCTATCAGCTGCTTGAGTATTCTAGGGTGCATTTCATCAGGCCCTGGTGACTTGAAGACATCTAATCTTTCAGTAATTTTTAACTTGTTCTTTAATTTTTAAATCTACCCCATTTCCACTAGCATTCACATGTTAGGCATCCCATCTCCAAATCTCCTTGGTGAAAACCAAAACAAAAGTCATTAAGCACCTCTGGCAGGGTGCTTACGTTAGAATTTATATCAATTTAATTGAGACATAAAACTAATTTGGATAACAGTGTGACCAAAAACTCTTGCCCAAGCAAGGCTATGGAAGATCTGTTCTGAGCCTGTGAAGTCAGCAGGAGGGGGAAAGATTATAAATGTCATAGACCTAGTTTCCACTGGAAATGTCCATCAGCATTGCTAGTCTCTTACGGGTGTGAAAAACCCACTCCTATGCCAACCTCCCCCTGCCCTGGTGTAGAAAGTCCTATACAGCTAGACTAATTTTTCCTTCAACCTCCCATTCTCAGCCTTGGTCTATACCAGAAACTGTACATGGGTTCCCAAACTGGGGGGCGTGCCCCCCTGTGGGAGCGTGAAGCAACCCAGCCACACCCCCTGCATCAATCCCACCCCAAGTTTTGCTGCTATTTTTTTGGGGGGGGGCGTGAGGGTTTCTCAAAAATCAAAAAGGGGGCGTGATGCTGAAAAGTTTGGGAACCACTGCTTTAGTACAACTATGACACTCAGGGGTGCGAAAAATCCCCATCGAGTGACACAATCATACCAAGGTAATTCCAGGTGGGGATAGCAGTATGATAGTGGGAGCACTTCTCTCCTTCCCACAGCTACTGGGGCTCAGGATAGTGGAACAGCTCTCAGGAGAAGCTCGCCTTATCCACATAGGTAGTGGCATCTTCACAAGTGCAGCTGCACCTGTCAGTGTAGATAACTCGTCAGAGAGGTGGCCTAAGAGTAGGAAAGGAGAACCCCGCGTATTGGGATAGGTAGCAGCTATACTGCAGGCAACAGTCTTACCGCAAATCTCCCTCCCCAGGGGGAAAGGGACAAGGCCCCGCCCCCGACAAGCTCCTTACTGTCCCGCCCACAGCTAGAGCGGAGCATGACCACGCCCCCAAATCCACTGAGGAACAGGGCCTGCCACTCAGCCCTCCTCCCTCCATTGAGGGAAGCACCACCCCTCCCCACGTTCCCCTGGCGGCCCCACACGAGGCGCCTCTTCCCCTCCCCACCGCACTGACTACGTGACCTCCCGTCCTAGAACAGGACCAGCGCCCCACTCAAAGCCCGGCCTCCCATTGGCCAGCGTGAACGATGCAGGGCTCTGCCCGGCGTCAGAACGAAAACGGTAAGGGAACCCTAGACGCACGCGCAGAACGCGACAGTGGCGGAGCCGTTGGGTTTCCCTGCCACAGGGGGAGGGGAACGACATTGGTGTAAGAGCGTCGGCGAGAGCGGCGCCTGCTATTGGCGGGTTCGAAGTGGGTGTGCAGGGGTGGGGGTGGGGCAACGTCTGTTGGCAGCGTCGGGGTTTCCCCTCCCTTCTTGCGCTGCAGCGGGTGTCGCTGTAGGGTTGGTCATCAGCGCGGTGGGCGGGGTGTTGCTGCGGGGGTGTGTGAGGCGGGCGATCGGACCAGGAGGAGGCCGGCAGCTGCGGGCGACCCGAGTACTGAGGTGAGGCCCGGCCCGGGGCGGGCGGGAGAGCGGGGCCGCACTCCGAGCCCAGCAGCCCCGGACAGAGCGGCCCTAGGGGTGAGACGTGGGCAGCTCGGGGCGCTGCTGGGGCAGCGTGAGGTGTCGCGTGGAGAGCTGGGGTATCGACTGTGCAGGCAGCAGCTTTGGGGGCGCCAAGGGGCGGTATGTGACTGAGGGTATCGCTGAGGGCAGGTGTGGGGGGTTGAGCTGGAGCGGCCGCTGAGAAGGGTATCGATTACTGGGGGCGAGCTGGGGAGGGGCAGACGATGGGGGCGAGCTGACTGGAGGAGGGGTGTCGAATACTGGAGGTGGGTGCTGGCTGGAGGGGTGGGTGCTGAGCCGGGGGTGTCGATTATTGGAGGTGGGGGCTAGCTGGAGCGGGTCGTTGACCGGTTGGGGGGACACATTAATGAAGATGGAGGTTTTCTGCATGTGGGGTGCTGAGCTGCGTGGGATCAGTTAGGGAATGGTGATGAGTTGAGGGGGGTGATGTATGCAAAGAGATGTGTGATGCTCTTGGGGTAGGGGTGGTGAACCCAAAACGGATGCATGTACCAGTGGTTGTGGGCATGAGAGCTACTGTTCCTTGTGGATTTTATCCCAGTACAGAATGCTGATATTGCTTTCCACACAGAGGAACATGCAGGGCTCTTGCTCTAGAAGAAATAACTAGTTAATTTCTCTGCACTAGGGATGTGAAGGTCTAGTGGACTGACTGGTTGCTCTCTCCCCATGCTGCCTCTATCAGAAAGAGGCATCAAGAGGGTGACAGGAGGGGGTACTTGAAAACAGCAGTGCCGCTTGAAACCTGGGGCCAGACCAGGTGTCCCCAGGCTACATGCGGCATTTCAAAGCGACAGTGCCGTGTGGAACCGCTGATCTCGGGCTCTACGTGATGCTGCCACTTTAAAACGCTTTAGAGAGCCCAGCATGAGGCTCCTCCCAGTGTTTCAAAGAAGCAGTGCTGCCTGGAGCCTGGGATCAGCTGGGGACTCCTCCACTTACCCTGGGCTCCATGCGGTGCTGCCACATTGAAACGCTGCAGGGAGCCCGGTGTTTCAAAGTGGCAGCGCTGTGGGGAGCCCAGGATCAGCTGGAGTCCCCAGCTGACCCTGGGCTCCCTGCAGCGCTGCCCTTTTGAAACTCTGTTGCGACGTTTCAAAGGGGCAGCAGCAGTACAGCTGATCCCAGGTTCTGCGGGTGCTGCCCCTTTGAAATGCCACCGCGGCATTTCAAAGGGGCAGTGCCACACAGCTGATCCTGGGCTCCATGCTAACACCTGTGATTAATGCATGTTAATTTTTTTAACGCGTTAATTCTGCCCTGTGTTAATTGCAGGCATTAACGTGTGTTAATTGACAGCCCTAATATGGTAGTATTCCCATATGCAGAACCTTCTCTGATGTTATTTCCTGATTTATTATACTCAGTGTTCATCTATCTAATCTTGGAGATGACATACGGTCTTCATTTATACATCCTGATATGACTAATTTAACTGGTGTGTAGCAGGTTCTGACTAGGATGGAGCTGTCCCTGTTAGATACTCCCACTGAGTCAGGGAGCATGCCAGTGCCAGCCCCTCTTGCTCACATGGGCTGTACTGTGCCTCTCCCTCACTCAGTGTTTTGGAGGCCTGGGCGAGCGGCCTCAGATTTCTCCCTTTCTTCTTTAATAAGACAGTCCCCAAACTAACAAGAGCAGTAGGCAATTCTAAGTAGACTGGAGTTCCCTTTGTGGATGAGCTAGTGCGGGTGCTGTCACTAGTACTTGTTCTAACCTGTTAAAAGTCTCCTGCTCCTTTTTTCCCTGCACGAAGGGTTGTTCTTTTCTCAAGAGCTGGTGAAGCAACCTTGTTAAGCTTGTGCAATTTTCTATATAATCTCTAGAGAGTCCCAAGGAAAACCATAGGGCAGAGATCTCTTGGGGAATGGGGAGTTTGGTGATCAGGTCTGCCAGGGTTAGCCCCTGGAGGGCCCCCCACACTACTGTATTTATCTGCACCTCCACAGATACAGGGGATCACAGCTCCTGTTGGCCATGGATTGCTGTTCCCGGCCAATGGGATGTGCGATTGCCCATACCTGCAGTGGTGCAGATAAATACAGCGGCAGCAGCCCACCAGGAGCTAACCCTGGTGAATTGCTGCCATTTTATTGCTCATCCCTGGGCTGGAGTCTGGATGCTGAGACTGAATGTCTATATTGCTATTTTTAGCTTGCACTGTGAGCCTGAATAAGTTGACTTACATGCTAAGACTCACTGCCACATTATTTTTTCTTCTGTGTAGACTTGCCTCCAAAAATGAAGTTTCTCTCATTGGAACAAATGCCACATTGACTGAATCCCTTTAATCTTAGAAAATCTAAACCCATATGAATGCCTAAGGTACTTTTACACACATCTAAGGTACGTTTACAGTGCATGCTGAGCCTTCCATCCATCCATAAATCAGTCTGACTTGGGTTAGTAAGTACTCAGGGCCCAGGTCATAGTACTTTGGTCTTGGAGAGGTTCTGAGGCCAAGTTCTGCTGAGACTCTAGTCAAAGTGCTGCTGTTTTGCATTCTGGATGCAGATCAAGCAACAAACCCAAGTCAAAAGGTTTGTGTAGTATGCACATACTGATGCATTAGCATGTCTGTGAGACCTGGGTCCTGTAACTGTAAACCTATCTTTATAATGCAATGTAAATTTTCAAGTTTGGGCTTGAAAACAGAGTCCACAAGCCTGCGTCCTGCAGACCTGAGGTCAGTGTGTGGTGCTGACATATCCTTCTGAGTGTCTAGAGATTCTTATGTTTTCATTTGAACTGCATTATGAACAAAAAGATTGTGTTTATTTGAATGCGATCATTGACATAACGTTCAAATAATGCCCTGATTTCTAGTTTACTTTTGCCTATTTTTCAAAGCTTCAGTATACAAAATGCTATGATTCAGACAAATATAGTAATTGGATAATTTAAAGTTGTGGGAAATCACAGCAATATAAATTGGCCCCTCGTGCGTTGCTTGTTTATCTCATTGTACTTTTTTATAATGACATACATTAATTTTTATGTACAACTGTGTACCTCGGGGAGGTTCAGTTACCACTAGTATGGGAACTATAACTCCCTCATTCCTCTGCATTCAAAATCTATAATCATTTTGTTTCCTCAGTGGGGCAAGGCATTTTTGGCACTTCTAATATGTAGGTTGTAATGTAAGTCCTTCCCAGTCCAGGAAGACTGCAATTAAATCTTGAAATGTATGTTACACCCATGAATTATTATTAAAAAATTCACACCCACTGTGTATGGTCCTGTAGATTGAATTAGGGCTTCAGAATTCCCTCCCTTTTCTGGTGACTATATAATGTACTTGAGTTTTGCTGTCATGTTTTGACATGTCTAAAATCTCTTGCTGGAATGCATAGCTATATTATTCACAAATGCATGCTTATATGTAAATCATGTTGACATGAAAGGTGCTGTATTAAAACCAAACTCATATATATTTATCTTTTAAGCTTGTCACTTGGAATTGTACCCAGGACAAAAGACTAGTAACATAATGGTAGCCGATTCAAACTCTAGCTGAACAAAGAGTGCTTTCTCTTAAATCTTTTTTGATTTTTTTTCCAGCTACTTGCATGCAAGAATTCCCATGGTTACCATGAAACGCTTTGCCTATCTCACTTCTAGTGATTGAAACGATTTAGCATTCAGCAGGGATAGCTTTACTTTTTGCATCAGCTGAAGGTAGCTATCAGTTATTCTTTGAAAATGAGACTTCAAGCCAAGCATGTTGTGTTCCTTTTGCAGAAATGCAGCTGAATGGAACTGCAAGGGCCACAGACACAAGAACTTGAACCACGTTTATGGAAAGTTAACTCTGTTTGGCACTGATCTCTTTTCCTTATTAATAAAGAAGAGTATTTCAGCAGGAGCGTGGGATGTATTAACTCCAACTTGTTAATATACTAACTTGGAATAGTGTGCTGAAAACAATTCTACATACCGAGGCACGTGTCCTGCCTATAGAACACTTTTCTGATAATGCAACTCAATGGAAGAAAGTAATGTTTTGATAAGGATGCGTGAAGATCATTCCTTTCATGTTCGCTACAGGTAAGACAGTGTACTATTTTGTATGAAGTTTTAAGTACTGTGTTTAATAGTAGAAATCTTATGTGCATTTTCAATACTGTGCTTATTAAAAAGTAACAGCAAAATTTTCAACAGGAACCGATTTATTTACTTGTGTTACTAGTGCGACTGTACCTTAAAACTGAAAGAAATATAAAAAAATCACTTATTGTTTAGTCTGTTAGTTATCTTTTTCTTTTCTTTGCTCAAGCTGAGAAAATAGACTAGTTGGTTGCCTAGTTGATTTCATTTTTTCCCTCTTGCATTAGTACAGTGCAAACTCTGATGGAAAATATTTGCAATGGATGGTGGGAACTTTCTATTGGAAAAGTTTGTAACAGTTTTAGATTTTGTCAAAGTGTATCTTTTAAAATCTAAAATTTGGTTCAGATTTGACCTAACAGTGTCTCACTTGGTCTTGAACCCAAGAACTATGTGAGATTTGAAAAAAATAATTAAAAAAAAGTAATTCCATACTTCTATAAGTTTGGTTCTGTTCTTTCAAGAAGTTCCTTTTTTTTTTTTTTTTTTAATTCCTTCCATAGCTCTGCCCTGGAACTCTGTGTGCTGGAACTGTGTACTATTGAAATGCATTGCTGTGTGCGATCACAAAAAAATATTTCAGTTTTTCTGAGGGTTTAGCAAGCCAATTTGCCTTTTATCAGGCAGTCATCAAGACAAGGGAAGACGATGCCTCCCTGTCTCTGTAGATAGGTGGTAGCCACTCCCAGGGTCTTGTGGGACAGGGAACTCTGGGGGCAGAGGACAATCCAAAAGGTAGAATACTGTACTGAAAATGGTCCTGCCCTATAGCGAACTCAAGGTAATGTTTGTGGGAGGGGTGGATGGTGATATGAAAATAAACGTCTTGTGGGTTGAGGGCTGCGAACCAGTACCCCTCGTCTAGTGCCAGAATTATTGTCACAAGAGTGACATCTTAAAGCGTTGTTTGTGCAGAAACTTGTCTAGTTTGCGGAGGTTGAGAATTGGCCTCCATCTGCCAGCTTTCTTCTGGGTGAGGAAGTAGTTGGAGTAAAACCCCTGCCTCAGTAAAGGTTGGGGACCTGTTCCACGACTCCAGTATGAAGTATGTAGTTGACCTCGTGGTGTAAAAAGTTGCTTGTGGGTGGGGTCCCCGAAGAGGAATTGGTAGTTGGTGAGGTTGAGGGGAGTGAAAGGGATGACGTATCCTGTGCGGGTGAGCTCTAGTACCACTGATCTGTTGCATGCACCCGTTGTTGGTAAAAGGGGTGTAATTAGTGGGTGAAAAGGTGGCACTGTTGCGAAGGCACTGCAGTGAGAGGGAGGTGCCAGATCCTCAAAACTGCTGCTTAGAGGCTTGGGGAGGAGTGGCTCTGGGAGGGCACTTCATTTGTTGATTTGGACTGATTATAATCAACCCCCCTGTGTTGAGGATGGCTGTAGGAGGCTTCTGGGTGGGTGTATAGCATCTTTGTTGGCAAGATGGCATGTAAATGCCCAAGGTGCACATTGTGGTTCAGGAGTCTTACTGGTATGGAGGGCTTCATTGGCTTTCGTTGAAAAGAGTTTGTCATTGTCAGAGGGGAAGGTCCTTCACCTTGCCCTGCAGCTCCTTTGAAACATGAGAGGCTTGAAGCCAAGATGCTTTATGCATCACAATTGCTATCATGTGAGCGGCAGTGTCGGCGACATCGAGACGACTGGAGCACAGTATGTGCTATTGTATGCCCCTCCTGTATGATAGCTTTCGGTACTGACTTTCTACTTTGGGAGGTGTTCGATTAGCTCTGCCAGTTTAGAATAGTTGTCAAAATGATAATTCACCAGTAGGGCAGAGTAGTTGGCGACCCTGAGTTGGTGCGTGGCGGATGAAAGTATCTATCTGCTGAAGAGATCTAGTCTCTTATTATTCTTATCCTGAGCAGTAGTCTTGAACTGAGGTAATTTGGCCTGGTGATGGACTGCCTCCACAACCAGGGAATTAGGTTGTGGGTGGGTGAACAAGAAGTCCATGTCCCTGGCCGGGATAATATACTTCATGTCGGCTCTCTTGTTGGTTGCTGGGGCCAATACAGGGGTCTGCCAGATCTCGTCATGGGTTTCCATGATGGCCTCATCGATGGACAATGCTATTTTGGCAGGCACCATGGGTTGGAGGATTTTTAGTAGTTGTTTTTTCTGGACTGCTTGAAGGGGGGATCTCCTGACTAGTTGCTAGCCTCTTGAACAGGTCTTGGAATTGCTTGAGACTGTCAGAGGGGGACAGGTTGGAGAGAATTACTGCCTCAGTGGTGCTGCCAGTGCCACCTGAGTAGGTGCTGGTGATTGCGACTGATGGCGGGTCTTGGAATCGGTGCTGGTAGAGGCGCATCTCAACATGGTACTAGAGGTGCCCGGCCTATCTCCCTTTCCTTCTCCCAGAGTCAGTATGGCAGACTGTTTCGTGGCTGCCTTGGTTGGTTGGGACCTTTCAGGCTGGGGTCTAAACGGCTCCTGTTATTAAGTCTTTGAGGGCTGGAGTAACTTATAAAAAAGGAGCATTTTCAGCCTGAGGTCTGTCTCTCAAGGCTGTGGCCATGAGGCTGCAGCAGTGGGCATATTTCCGGGAAATGTGTGAGTCCCCCAGGCATGGGGTCATGACATGGGTCACACTTTAAATCCTAGAGAGCCAGGCATAGTTTCTCTTCTTCCTCCTTGTTTTAATGTGTTCTCTCTCCCTTTTCTTCTCTTCTGTCCCTCCTGCTCCTTTTGTTTTTTAACTCTTTAGAGGTTAAAATGCAGAATGGAGAAGTAGTTGAGAGAATCATAGAATCATAAAACACTAGAACTGGAAGGGACCTCAAGAGGTCATTGAGTCTAGCCACCTGCTTCATGGCAGGACCCAGTACCATTTAGACCATCCCTGATAGATGTCTGTCTAACCTGCTCTTAAATATCTCCAGAGATGGAAATTCCACAACCTCTGTAGGCAACTTATTCCAGTGTTTAACCACCCTGACAGTTAGGAAGTTTTTCCTAATGTCCAACCTACACCTCCCTTGCTGCAGTTTAAGCCCATTGCTTCTTGTCCTATCAGAGGCCAAGGAGAACAATTTTTCTCCCTCCTCCTTGTGACACCCTTTTAGATGCCTGAAAACTGCTATCATGTCCCCTCTCAGTCTTCTCCTTTCCAAACTAAACAAGCCCAGTTCTTTCAGTCTTCCTTCATAGGTCACATTCTCTAGACCTTTGATCATTCTTCTTGCTCTTCTCTGGACCTTTTCCAATTTCTCCACATCTTTCTTGAAATGTGGTTCCCAGAACTGGACACAATACTCCAACTGAGGCCTAATCAGTGCAGAGTAGAGCGGAAGAATGACTTCTCGTGTCTTGCTCACAACACTCCTGTTAATGCGTACCAGAATCACGTTTGCTTTTTTTGCAACAGCATCACATTGTTGACTCATATTTAGCTTGTGATGCACTATGACCCCTAGATCCCTTTCTACAGTACTCCTTTCTAGATACTTGCTTCCCATTTTGTATGTGTGAGACAGATTGTTCCTTCCTAAGTGGAGTATGTTGCATTTGTCCTTATTAACTTCATGCTATTTACCTCAGACCATTTCTCCAGTTTGTCTAGATCATTTTGAATTATGACCCCATCCTCCAAAGTAGTAGCAACCCCTCCCAGCTTGGTATCATCCGCAATCTTAATAAGCATACTCTCTATGCCAATATCTAAATCGTTGATGAAGATATTGAACATAACTGGTCCCAAAACAGACCCCTGCGGAACCCCACTTGTTATGCCCTTCCAGCAGGATTGTGAACCGTTAATCTCTCTGAAAATGGCTATCCAGCCAGTTATGCACCCATCTTATAGTAGCCACATCTAAGTTGTAATTGCTTAGTTTATTGATAAGATCATGCGAGACTATATCAAATGCCTTACTAAAGTCTAGGTTGGGGTGGCCAACCCGTTCCAGACGAAGAGCCACAATAGCAGTGGAGACAGCGTGAGGAGCTGGGGCAAAGTTTTTGGGGGGTGGGGGGAAGCCGCGCTGGAGAAAAATAGGTGCTGATACATCCGTCCCAGGGCACGGCCTTTTTTTTGTTGTTGTTGTTAACAACTTTGCCCTGGGCCTTCGCGGCCCTGCTCCCCAACAACTTTGCCCCGGCTTTTCACGCTGTCTCCACTGCTATTGTGGCTCACAAAAAAAGCACTGGGAAGGGGTGAGAGGTGCAAGCTCTGTGAGGGAATTTGGGTGCAGGAGGAAGTAGAGAAGAGGATGCTGGCTCAGGGAGGGGGCTTCAGGCTGGAGATTGTTGGGGTCAGGTTAAGGGTTGGGGTGCTGAGCAAACTGCAGGCTTGTGGCTGTGAGGGTGCAGGAGTTTGGGCTGGGGTACATGAGGGGCTCAGGACAGGGAAGCAGGGAAGCTGGCTCAGGCACAGATTTGCAGTGTGTGGATGGTGAAGGAGTGTTGTGGCAGAAGATGGGATGTGGGGGTGCAGGACGGGGTTCCAGTGTATGATAGGCTCAGGTTTGGGGTCGGGGTGGGGGTGCAGGAGTGTTATGATGCTGCGGCCAGATGGGGGCTCGTTGGCCAGGCTTCATTTTTAAATAAAATATTATGTCAAACACAAAATGTTTCAGCGTTGTCTTTATTTACGAGAGGGCTGGGGAATCTGTTTTGAGTCAGGGGTCACTGACCCACAGAAAAGTCAGTTGAGGCCACACAAGTGAGATGCAAAAAAAATAACTCCTTCAGCCCCCCGGCCCCAGGCCTCACTAATGTGGCCCCAACTGTGCTGGTGGGGGAAGGGGACAGGGTGCTGGGGCATGGTGCTGGTGGGTTCTGTGGCAGGGTATTCATGGGGCGGGGGCGGTCTGGCCAGGAGGAGGGGACAGATAGCTGGGGCCAGTACCTGGGGATCCCGGGTCTCAGGAAGCGCTTCCCCGCTCTTCTCTTCCCCTCCCCTCTCCTCTCCCAGGCACCCCTCCTGCTCTAACCCAATCCCTCTCCCCTTCCCCAGAGCCGTGTATGCGCGCCCACCCACACACCCACACCCCCCTCTAACCCAATCCCCAGAGCCAGGCACACACACCCCTAACCCAATTACCACCCCACTCACCCCCGAGCCAGGCACCGGCCCTTCTATACCAATCCCCTCCCTCCCCTTCCCCGCTCTAACCTAATTCTCGGGTCCCGGTGGCGGAGCCGCCACTACAGCCAGACGCGTCGACCGCCAGGCGCTGGGGCGCGTGTTCTGCGCGGCCAGCCTTGAGATGTGCTGGCTGGGATGCCGTGTGCACCCCCCCCCCGAACCCAATCCCCTCCCCTCCCCTCCTCCATACTAGAACCAGGCACCCTCTCCCCCCCACCCACACCCCAATCTAATTCTTGGGTCCTGGAGCTGCTGCCGCTACAGCCGCGCGTCTCCCTCTAGGCGCTGGGACTCGCGCGCTGAGCAGCCAGCATGCCACGCACACCTCTTCTTCCTCCCCTCCCCTCCCCTCCCTCAGAGCCAGACACCACCCCTCCCAACTCTAACCCAATACCCCTTCCCCACTAACCTTATGCCCAGGCTGCTAGCATGTGCAGACTGGGATGCTGTGTGCAACCCGGCCTGCACGTGCAGGATATGACATAGTGCTCTGGGGGCTGTGAGCGGAACGGCACGGGCTGTGAGCACACGTACGGCTCTCAGCGGCCCAGCTGAGCGGCTGACCTGAGCGGTTCCGGGTTCCGTCCTGGTTCTGTCAGGAGCCGCAATTTTTTTCTTTGCGAGCCGTGGGTTGGCCACCCCTGGTCTAGCTATACCACGTCCACCGCTTCTCCCTTATCCACAAGACTTGTTATCCTATCAAAGAAAGCTATGAGATTGGTTTGACATGATTTGTTCTTTACAAATCCATGCTGGCTGTTCCCTATCACTTTATTATCTTCCAGGTGTTTGCAGATGAATTCCTTAATTACTTGCTCCATTATCTTTGCTGGCACAGAAGTTAAACTGACTGGTCTGTAGTTTCCTGGGTTGTTCTTATTTCCCTTTTTATATAGATGGGCACTATATTTGCCCTTTTCCTGTCTTCTGGAATCTCTCTTGTCTTCCATGATTTTTCAGATGATAGCTAAAGGCTCAGATACCGCCTGTATCAGCTCCTTAAGTGTTCTAGGATGCATTTCATCAGGTAAAGAAAAGGTTTAGTTTATTAGTTGGGAAAATTCAAGAGAGGAGGTAAAAACGTCAAAGATTTAAAAAAGGGCAAAAAGGAGCCGTACGAGATGAATTACTGAGAGTGGCAGATGAGCATGAAGTAGTTTTACAAATGAGAACTTCTGCAGGACAAAAACCTTTGGGAGAAAAGAAGACCAGGCAAATAAGTAGAATAACAAAATGAAGCACTGATGTGAATATTTCCACAAAAACATCTTAAAAAGCATTATCTTGTTTAGCTGGGACAGAATTTCCCTAAAAGTAAGAAATGAATGAAGCTTGTTCTCTGCTGTTTCAATGTAGCCTTTGTTATGTACTTGGTTAGTGAATAATGAAGTAATTCAAGTCAGACAATATAACAGACAGGAAGAATATAAAATTACTTTCTTGTAACTATTTAATGACATGCTAAAAAATTGATAACCCAACCTCATCTTGTCTGCTTGCTTTCAATTTAGCCATTTTAGCAGCAGAAATTTAATCCTACTCTGAGAGGAATCTTAAAAAAGGGAGTATTTTTGAAATTGATAATAGAATGTGTTCAGTAGCTCAGGCTAGTCTCGTAACTATAATGTTGAAAATTATGTAAAATTCCTTTTTTAATCAACTTTTAGATCTAGAGCTGAAGTCTGTAAACAATATTTTGTTTTGTAGCAGGGTGCTGGTGCAAGAGGACCTAATTAGCTCCTGCCCTGTCAGCTCCAATCAAGAGGAACAGATTGGGGTGATGAAAAGGCCCAATGCTGGCCTGAGGATTGGCAACGCATGCAGTTTGACAAGCCAAGGACTATATAGGCTGGGAAAGAGCCAGAAGTGGGGGGCAGGCAGTGAAGGAGAGGTCAGTCAGGAAGAAGCTGGACTAACTGAGGACTCATTCTGCCGGGGAAAAACCCCTGTAAAGTCTGTATAGTTGGGCAATGGTGGGATAAGCTTGGGTGACTAAAGATATGGGTTTGCACAACCTTGAGGTTTCTCTGAGCCTTTTTTTGTGAGGGCAACCAGTGCCCAAGAAGGGGTGGTGGCACCTAGTTACAGGGCCCAAAACTACATTGACAGAATCGGAGAGCTGGATAATGATTTATAGTTTGGTACGACAAATTTATTTTTTGAAAAACTGGTCAGTGCAGATATTTGAAATTAATGTGAGATGACTATTTCCTTCTTTTTCTTCCTTCCTCAGATTAAGCTAGACCCCAGACTTGTAATAAGTCAATAAGACAGCCATCCAAATGGAAAGTAATTCCTAGAACCAGCCTTTATAAATCAATAGATCCTTTCTGTAAGATTAATTCAGACTGAAACTAAGGCACACATTTTAATAGGGATGGTAACCAAGAATTGTTGCCATCATAGGAAAGTCATATCACTTGCATTGTACAGCAGGTCACACTTTATCATAGTGGCCTCTTCTGGCCTTATGAATCTATAAAGCTGTGCTTGTGGTAGTATTTTTCAAAAATCTTTCCTTTGACTTTTTGTTCCCTGTCCTCACCTACCGTAATGAACAGAGCTGAGCTGGAATCTTACATTAAAACTAACCTAGAATTTTTATATTTCATTAAGCTATTCTGTACTCTTGAGTTTTGTGCACTTTACAGAGAGACAACTTAAATATACTTCAGCATTTCTTCCCTTTTGCATGGTAAGAAGAATTCTTCGAGTGATTGTACATGTCCATTACACTGTAGCATGTCCTGTGCTCAGTCACCTGAAAATTTTTTCTGTGGTACCCATCAGGTCAGCTCTGGCACCCAATGACCTCATGTGATTATAGTGCTGGTATAAAGGGCCTGTCCAGCGCTGCACCCGCTTCAGTTCTTTCTTACTGCCCATGACAGTTGCTGGAAATGCTTTATCAAGCTGCTCTCAGTGGTCTTCATGTTTTCTTCTTTTCTTCATATTATGCATATATACAGTTAATGTGTGTGTAGTTCTTCGAGTGCTGCACATGTTATTCCATTGTAGGTGTGTGTATACCCAAGGCACAGCTGCTGGAAATTTTTCCCCTAATGGTATCTGTTGGATTGGCTCTGGTGCAGCCCCTCTGGGTGCTGCATGCTCATAGTGCTGGTATGCTGAGCCCACGACTCCTCAATTCCTTCGTACCATCTGTGATGGCTATTGAAAGTATGCCACCTAGAAAGGAACAATCAATTTTATGCATACAAAATGGGTAACGACTAGAAAGGAGTACTGCAGAAAGGGTTCTAGGGGTCATGGTGCAATACAAGCTAAATATGAGTCAACAGTGTGACATGGTTGCAAAAAAAGCAAACCTTCTGGGATGCATTAACAGGAGTGTTGTAAGCAGGACATGAGAAGTAATTCTTCTGTTCTACTCTGTGCTGATTAGGCCTCTAGTGAAATAATTGTGTCTGGTTCTGGGCACCACATTTCAGGAAAAATGTGGAGAAACTGGAGAAGCTTCAGAGAAGAGCAACAAGAATGATTAAAGATTTAGAACCATGACTTATGAGGCAAGACTGAAAAAATTGGGTTTGTTTAGTTTGGAAAAGAGGGGACATAACAGCTTTGAAGTACCTCAAAAAGGGCATTACAATGAGGAGGGAGGAAAAATTATTCTGCGTAACATCAAGAAGCAGTCAGGGAGGTGTAGTCAAGGTGGTTAAGCTCTGGAATAAATTGCCTAGGGAAGTTGTGGAATTTCCATCATTGGAGATTTTTAAGAGCAGGTTCGACAAACATCTATCAGGGATGATCTTAGATCAGTGTTTCTTAAAGTATGTTTCGCGGCATACCGGTGTGCCACAAGGCAGTTGGAGGTGTGCTGCGGAGAGAACAGAATTCAAAATGGCCGCCCTTAAAGGGACAAGTCACCTGTTTTTTTTAATTGTTTAACAACTTTTCTCTGGGGGCTTTTTTTTTTTCTCAACCAAAAAATACTTGGTGTTCCCCATTTAAAAAAAAAATTGTTTGGTGTTCCTCGGTTTTAAAAAGTTTAAGAAACACTGTCTTAGATGGTGCTTGGTCCTGCCCGCGAGTACTGTAGACTGGACTTGACCTCTCAAGGTCCCTTCCAGGTCTAGTATTCTATGATTCTGTGTAGTTAGTATTTATAAGTATAGAAATAGTTTGTGGTTTTGATAGTGGTACGATTGGTTTTGGGAATACTATTCTATTGCTGGAGAAGCACCTCTCTTCAGTATTGTAACAGTCTCATTCACTGGTGTTTAAACCCTGCTTCTCTTGTGATAAGCCAGTGCCAACAAGCAAACCACATATATTTTGGGGAAACCCACAGGAAAGACTGCTGTCCAGATTTTCCAGGAGTTCAAACCCCACATTCAAAAAGATCACGCAGCTGGACTGAAAGTCCTGGTGGATGCAGCACTCAGACCGGCCTTGGACCCAAGATCTGAACAGTGCTCCACGTACATGTATGACAGGTGGGGACTCTTGGCATTGCTCCTCTTCACCAGTGCCCAAGAGGAGACACTGTTGGCACTAGGGATGTAAAATCCCAATTAATCAGTTAACTGGTTTAATGTTAGGTTGGCCTCTAACATTTAACCAGTTAGCTGACTAAGCGGAATCCGGGCTGAGGACTGTTCCAGCCCAGCTGAAGCAGCACCCAGCCTGCATGGCTCCCGCTGCTAGCCCTGTGCTGGGGCTGGCTGCTTCCCAGCCCTGCACTGGAACTGGCTCTGCCAGTTCCCAATCCCTGCCAGCTCCTAGCCCCCACTGGTGCAGCCCCTTCCTACAGGGCCCCCAGGCTCCATACAGACAGGCTATCCCTGTCTGCGGCGGGCCCTCTGTGGGCCTGGGAAGGGGCCCCTTGCAAGCCTGGAGCAGCCCCCTGCTGGCGACAGGTGTGGAACTGCTCCAGCCTCCATCAGTTACTGGAACTGGTAAGCATTACCTGTTTAGGCACTGTGACAAAAGCCGATCCCTAGCACTGAAGGGAGATGGGCAGGAAACAGAAGACTAGAGTGAGACCTGTGTGGAGCTGCTCTCCCTCCCCAGTACTGCCTCAGTCAGTGGCCTCATTGATCCTGCAAATTCAACCTATAAATGCACCACAGTTCTCTGCTAGACAGCACATGGAATGATCCATGGTGCTGTCCATGCCAGAAGCTAATGCAGATGCTAGAGACTAAATAATGCTTCTGATCCTGGGATCTCTAGGGGATCAGGAGGTGTCACCGCCAAAACACTGGCCTTTACAATCAAACCGGCACTGAGACTGGTTTCTAGGGGAACCCCTCCCTGGGGCGTCCTGCGTAGAGCTTCTGCATAAGAACATGAGAACGGTCATACTGGGTCAGACCAAAGGTCCATCCAGCCCAGTATCCTGTCTTCCGACAGTGGCCAATGCCAGATGTCCCAGAGGGAGTGAACAGAACAGGGAGTCTTCAAGCAGTCCCTCTCCCATCACCCATTCCCAGCCTCTGATAGAAGCTAGGGACGCCATTTCTATCTGTTCTGGCTAATGGCCATTGCACTAGCCAATAGTGCATAGCACTGGGCGTCTCGGCACTGCAGTGATTGCTCCATTACTCTTCCACCCCCTCTTCAGAGAGAGAATCCAGCTACTGAGATTGTCAGCATTGCTATCAACACCTGCCCAGCCCTACTGGAATGGCTACTGCCATGGCACCCAGGGCAGGCACTTGGCCAGTGGCACTATGAGGAACTGCATCCATGTAGTGGTCATTCTGGAGCCCATGGATGTTCCCACTGGGACACGGCTCTGGCTCGAGGCATTCATATTCCATGGTCTCGGTGAATCAAGACCCTCCCGTATAGCACCATGATAGCCTGGAGCCCATTCCTGGTACCGACCACGGGGAGGAGCCCAGTATTGACCATGGGGCTGAACCTGGCACTAGACAGCCCAATATTAACCATGGGGCTCCCTCTGGGATGGATGTTACTTTGGCACTCTATGCTTTCTCCTACTCACCTAATGAAACAAAACGTTGGTGAAGGAACTGTCCCCAGTATGAGATGATTATGAGGCAGAGTGACCATCTGTCCTGTTTTTAATGGAACAGTCCCCTATTTAAGATCTCTTGCAGGTGACCCACCTATTTTTTGTAAAAAACAGGCAACTGGCCTGTATTTTCCACTTCCCCTGGTGGTCCTTCAGTGGTCAGCACAGCCTCAGCTGGATTAGTGTGGGCAGATGGTGACCCGTCAGTGACTGCATGTGGTGCCCTTAGACAGGGTGCTGAGATGGCAAGACAGGTAGGAGGAGAGGCAGTTCTGTGTATGATAGATGGTTAAGGGTGGGGGGAGGGAAGAGGGGAAGAGTATGTCACCCTTCCCCATGTGAAACCTAAAGCAGGGTTTCTCAGTGGGGATCTGCCAGCCCTTTCAGGCCATGAGGCTGTATCACCAGTTTCTGGTGCCCCGGGCTGAAGCCCTGGCACACAGCCTCCCCTTCCCCACTCCATCTTGAAGGAGTAGGACTGAATCTTGGATCCCCAGTGCTCCCTGTGAGGGAGAAGCCTCCTGAGCCCATGAGCAGTTTGGGGTGGTAGGGCACCAGCAAGTGCAGGGCTGTTGAAGGGGCAGATCCACAAGTCTTTTCCCTGCCTCCAGGCAGGTTGGAGGCAGGACGCTGGAGTCACAGGGCAGCTGTTCCTCTGGCTGGTGTCATGGAGCAGGCAGCCATGGTGTTCAGTCTCTACTGCTGGTCCAGAGGGTTGAAGCTGCTCCTTAGCTCCCAGCCCCCTTTGTTCACACAACCAGTGAAAGCTACAGAGCTGGGGGATCTGTCTCCATGGCTGGCAGAGTCCTCACGGAACAGGGACTTCAGGGGAGCCCTCCTGGCACACAGCCTCTAGCTACCCCTTTCTGCACCCTAAGCTACTTTCCTGCCCCCACACAGTCCTAATTATCCCTCTTCCTAGACCATGAGCTACCCCCTCCCTGCACCCTGAGCTGTTTTCGTAGTCCCTTCCCAGACGCGTGGAGCTGGTTTGAACCCCATGACCTTCCCTCTCCTCCCAATAAAAGTCATTCTAGTCTATTGCCTGAGGCCCCGACCTAGAGCCCCCAAAAGCCCCCTTTTCCTGGATTTTTTTATAGCAGGAGGCTTGGGGGAAAAAAAAGTTGAGAACCTCTGCCCTAAAGCCTTGAAGATAGGAAGATAAATAAGAAGAATTCAACACATATCTTGGGTCTCAAGCAACCAAAATTCATTATTTTAGCATGTGCTGTTGGCTGTGCTGATGTACTCATTTGGTGAGGGCAGGGGCGGGGCCGAAGAGCATGCACTAACAATATTTGTCAAAACTTCACCTTTATTTACCATCAGCGGAAAGAAACCCAATTGCTATGTTAGATCTCAGTTTACATCTGTAGAGTTTGCAAGTATATATTTGACATTTTCTTTACAGAAGCCTGGCAAACTGGTTATAAAATCTTACTAGCTCAGGCAAAATATCTGCTCATCTAGTAATAATAAATACAACCAATATTTTACTGGTCTGTCAAAATTACTTACCCAGGGTGAGTAGATTTTTACAAATCTTCATTAGAGTTTGTATTGGCAGTCAGTCTGCTTATTTACTGTTGTTAATTTCTTTAGTAGTTTTGACAAAACATCAGCAATAGGTTGTTCCTCCTGAAATTATTTAATGGAGTACTCTTTTTTTTTTTTTTTTTAAAAGTCTCAAGAATTAAAGGACATTATTCATGAGTTTAAATCTCTAAAAATCTAGATTCATATTTATAGTACAGGTTGAAACTCTCTAAACCAGGACTCCCTAGTCTGGCAACATCCGTGGTCTGGAAGGACCATGAATGTTGCTGGACCAGGGAGTTCCAGTAGATGGCCAGAGGTAGGAGTCCTGTGAGGGCCGGGAGCCTTGCTGGGCTGGCTGCAGGGGAACCAGCGACCGGGAGCCTGGCAGAGTGCCCAGAACGCCATTTGTCTCCACCAGGGCATCAGTCTGCCATGGGGGGGGCTGGAAGCCCCCACTGCAGGCTGCCGCAGCTGAGCTGGTGAGCTGGGAGCTCAGCATGGCAGTGGACTGCTGGCAGGTTGGGGCGGGGGGGGCGGCCGGAGCCAGTGGGGAGGCCGGCGGCCGCCAGGAAAAACTGGGCTGGGGGACCAGAAATGACCTCCCGTGGTCTGGCAAAATCCATTGTTCAGGACCAGTCAGGTTCCAAAGGTGCCGGATCAGGGAGGTCCAACCTGTGTAATAATTCAATTTTTTAACATTCCCATCCTTCATGTGTGGTGGTCTATTTGGTTTTTCAGGTTAAAGATGTTGGTTTGTTAAAAACTATCTGTATGTTGCCTACTAGAGAAAGCAACACTTTTTTTCGGGAGGCTTGATACAAGCTAGTTTATCAGTTTGACATAAACAAATACATAACAAATATATTCAACATAAACAGATGTGACCTTTAATCATTTTTGTTGCTGTTTTCTGGACTTTGTCTAGTTTGGCCACATCTTTCCTGAAGTGTGGTGCCCAGAACTGGGTGCAATACTCCAGCTGAGGCCTAATCAATGCAGAATAGAGCAGAAGAATTACTTGCTTACAAGGCTCCTGTTAATACATCATAGAATGATGATTTTTTTTTTTTTTAAAACAGTGTCACACTGTTGACTCTCATTTAGCTCATGGTCCACTATGACCCCTAGATCCCTTTCTGCATTACTCCTTCCTAGGCAGTATGTGTGCAACTGATTTATCAAAGCTAAATATTCACTTACCTATTAAGGTAGTAATGGCTAGATTTCAGTTTATAGAAGTGAAGTCAAGCAGTACACATAGCTTCTTTCTCAAGAATATGAAACTCCAGTAGAAAGACCATTGCAAATATTTTAAGCTAAAATCTAAAGAAACTTAGCTGATTGTGTGACATGCTAAGTCTTAGCACTGAGGAGAACCATATTTTCTTAACATCACATTAATTGGATGTGTCAGTTAACATGAGGTGCCCGGAGAGAACCTCTTGGGATAGGATTAGTTAAGATTACCCAGTGAAGTGTGTTAAATCTTAAATCTTTTGTTGCTGATGGTATAACATACTGTACATCATCATTTCTGGCTTTTCCCAAACAATGTTGAACACACAATCTGTGCAATAAAATGAAAGAAGATGGCTCCATGTCTGAATAAATAGCAGTTCTTCAACTTCTCCAAACATAAAAGTACTGCATGTGTTATGGATATCCAGTCTGGGAAGTTGGACCTGGGGAGAACTCCATGGTTGAAGTATTTTTTTTCTTCAGCATCTTTACTGGCTGCCAGGCATAAATTATATTTAATTACAAAAGCTAAGAATGTCTTTTATGTCACTTTGCTTAAGTTGTGGAATGTCAAAGACTACCAGGTATGATACAATTTTGTTAACTCATTTTATGGCCAACATTACTCTGGTTCTCCTGGAAAGCAATCCACTAGAGCTTTCAAAAATACTTTGTTCCTGCTCAAGTTTTATGAAATGTTTTGTTACCTACTAATTTGTTAATCATTTTTTAATATTAAAATTTACATTAACAGTTCTTCACTCCAGTGTTTTGCCTATCTGTATTTTAGTATTGTCAATGAAATAAATAGCTGCTGGTGTTGGGGTATATTATTTTTAATTGCCAATGTTAGTGATTTTACTTTTCAATTAAAATATTGTTTTGACGTATTAATTCTCAGTGTGCTAGAGATATGCCTGGGTGTTAAATGTTTTCCAAGTCACTAGGGTGTGAGCATGTAATAAACTGTACTAGCTGATCTCTGCAATTTCCATGTTTAAATTTCCTTCCTGTCCAGTTTAGGAAAAATGATATTTTTGATCTTCTATGGCACTGTGTACTTATTTCCTCATATCTAGTTTTGATGTTAAATTAGGTCAGTGTCCTGTCCAATAAAAACTTTAACTCAGAGGCCAAAGAGTTTTCAGTTTAGTCAGGAAAAGCAAGATGTTGCAGTTATGCAGAATTATTAATAACAGATTGCATCATTTGAAGAGTTGCCACTGGTTGACTTAGTGGTGGAAAGGAACACTAATAATGGAAAAAAGTTTAATTGCATTTAAAGTGTTATGTTGAGAATAAGTAGTTGTTAGATTCTGAAAGATTGTTTTTGGGGATGAAAGCTAATCTGGTATTGAATAGCTGTATTTACTTTGTAAACCAAGTTAAAGAACAATTTTTAGAAGCTACGCCAAAATTTTAGTGAGTGGTTTTGAATAAGATTTCACATTTTTTTCAAGGTATGGAATTCTGTTATTGTAATTTATTACAGTATATCTTTTTAAATGTGTGTATAAATCTCTATGCAGAAGAAGTTTGTCCAGAAATCAATAAAGTAAAACAATGCCATTTGTAGAAATAATTTTTTGCAAGTTTGCTTAGTAATTCTTTTATATATTGATAATAATGCTATATTATAAGCAGTGCAGAAAATAGCTGTATCTATTCACATTCTTGGCTCACATTAGGGAAGCATCTTCCAACTGTCTGATTGCGTCTTCTGAGTAAAACAACATCAGTTGAAATACATACTGCTGTTGTCGTTGTCATTGTCTTCTCAGTATGTCCGGTAGTTTGTTCACTTCTGTACAGTGCCATTTAGTTTCCATAACGAGCAGCCCTGTGGCACCTAAGGGCATGTCCATTTTAGGAAATTATTTTGAACTAAATAACTATTTCGAAATAGAGTCTCCACACTACAGGGAAGCCTCAAAATTAGTCCGAGGCAGACTCCCTTAATGTAGACATGCTGCCTTGACTTAGAGCCTCAGGAAACACTGGGGAATAATTATTTTGAATGATTCTGGGAAGTAGTTATTTCAAAACAGCAGCAGTGGAGCATCCATACTATTGCTTCTTTCGAAATAAGTGTTATTCCTTGTGGAACGCAGGAGTTGTTGTTTTGAAATAACTAACCTCTTATTTCAAAATAATGGGCTTGGTAGTGTGGACGCTCAGCTTGTTGTTTTGAAATAACTCCCTAGTGTAGATCAGGGCTTAGAGACTAACAAAAATATATGTAGTATCATGAGCTTTCGTGGGCAAAACCCACTTCTTCAGATGAGCTTGAGTGGAGGAAAAAAAGGGTGACCCTCAGAATATATAACAGAAAAAGAAGGGAGAGGGTAAGGGGGGGGAGAGAAAAGAGGGGGAAAAAGTACTTGTCAATTGTAGCGCTGGTGCTAATGAGGCTAATTGAGTGGGATGGAAGTGTCCCATACTTAGCTTTTGATGTTAATGAAGTGTTAAATGTAAGAGAAGCTGGTTTTATAATGGGTCCATCCAGTTCATATCTTTGGTCAATCCAAGGGAAACCGTGTCAAATTTGCATATGAAGGTCAAGTCCGTACTCTCTGTCTGTATTTGGCTTGTGAAATTTCTTTGTAGAAGAATAGCTATTTTTAAATCCATTGAGTGCCCAGGAGGGTTGAAATGTTCCCTTTATATGTTTCTGTGTTTCACAGGGGTAGCCGTGTTAGTCTGTAACTGAAAAAAATTAAAAAACAACAAATAGTCCTGCAGCACTTTAGAGATTCACAAATATGTAGATGGCATCATGAGTTTTCCTGGGTACAACTCACTTCTTCAGATGAATGGATTTAAGGGGTCCAGGGTACAAATAAATAGCAGAGAAAGAGAGGGGATGAGAAGGCAATAAAAATTGTCAGAGTGTCCATGCTAAATGAGGCTAGTAGAGGGGGCTCAAAGTACCCGGTGCTCAGCTTTTTATGTCATTAGGGTGTGGAATGTAGCGGCCCATCCAGTTCAGGTCTTGGTTCAGACTTTGATTCCAGGTGTCAAACTTGTAAATGAAACCAAGTTCTGCAGCTTCTCTCTCAAGCTAGTTTTTGAAATTGCTTTGTAATAATATAGTCACTTTTAGATCCATTAGTGAGTTCCTAGGCATGTTCTGTTTGTTACCATGTCTAATATCTGATTTGTATCCATTAATACTTTGTTGTAGAGACTGTCCAGTTTAGCTAATGTACATGGAAGAGGGGCATTGCTGGCACTTGATGGCACGTATCACATTAGAGGACGTGCAGTGGTATGAGCCTCTGATGTTAGGTACCTCTATAACTCTTAAATCATGCACAGTAGCAATATTGATGTGAATTTAAGTTTGTGTCAGGATATTTTAAAAAAATCCTAATTTGGTGTTGAACAAATCCACTTCTCTTCACTGAAGATTGTTTGGGAAATGTAACAATCTTAGACTGTTCAGCTTTAAAGAGGGACTTATTTGATTTGTTTGTTCATTTGTGCTACAATAGTGGCAGGAGGCATAAATGAAATGTGAAGTTAAAGAAAAACACTGCCATATCCTTCTAAGAGAAATCAGATGTTTCTTAGGAAAACTTTATTTTTGTTCTTTTATGGTGTGGTTTACCTGAAAACAAAAAACAAGAATAGGGTTGTGCATATGAGAGAGACAGAGTTGTTGAATGGACTGAATCCTGATCTCCTTTGTTTTTTCCTCAATTATTCTAAGGTAAAATCCCCTTTTGACTTTAATGAAAACTTCCCTGGGTAAGACTTGAAGGTTTGGTCCTACAAATTTCAAAATTCTGGTAGTTGCTTAGACTACATGGTAGTGTTTTACAGGTTTTGGTTTTGTTTATCTGCCAGAACCTGACACAGTTTCTCCCAGTAATTGGCTGAGACATAACCCAATGCCCAGATTTTGGTTTTAGATTTTGAGAGAGGATTTTTCTCTCCTGACTCTGTGTAGAACATCCATTACCAGCACCAGCTTATGTAATGAAATAGTAGTAAGCTTAAGTCTTGTTTTGTGATAAGGAAACATTGTTCCAAACAACTGTAGAGAATTTTCAGTGTGTATTATAATGAACACCGATTTCTAGTATTCAGAGAAATTTCCTATGCATAAATGTCCTCACAATTCAGACTCTTAGAGAGACAACTATATTTAGGCTGAACATTACCTTTTTTTCCCCACAAATTGTGCAGAATGGAAGCTTCCTGTCTGGAACTGGCCTTGGAAGGCGAGCGGCTTTGTAAAGCAGGAGATTGTCGAGCTGGAGTATCTTTCTTTGAAGCTGCAGTTCAGGTTGGAACAGAAGATCTCAAAACTCTAAGTGCTATTTACAGTCAGCTAGGCAATGCTTATTTCTACCTGCATGAATATGCAAAAGCCATGGAATACCACCACCATGATTTAACCCTTGCAAGGTAATTTTGCATTCTTTTAGGTATATCCTCAGCCTCGGTCATATTCTTGTAAAGATCAGCAATGCTTTGTTCAGTGTAACATTCATCATTCATGCCTGTTAAGAGACATTGATGTGCTAGTGATGGGAGATTGGATGGTGTTTTGGCAAATAATTTGTCTATCATTTTACTGGAGGAGAGCTAGGGTTACCAGATTTGTGGATATGTAGATGGCTTCCTCTTTAAAACTCATCTATTCTTCATACTTTCCTGTTTCTAAATCTAAGCTCTCTGGCTCTCCAAAAATTAAGCTGCTATTGTTTTACTATACATAACTGACTAGTCTATTTCTCTTTAAAACTAGTAATGTGTTGTTGATGAAAATGTGCAAAATATGTGCAAAAATTATTTAGGCTTTTCATTACATATGTTTGGCTCTTTTTTTTTTTCCCCAAGCCCTTCTAGTTTTGACACTTTCATGTTTAAAATTTTGAGTTTTTAACAGTGTGATCTGAAGAAGCTGTTCCCATACAACAAAGAGGGGAAAAAAATTATACCTCAAGAGCAGGAGGTCTAGATAATTATGTTTGGATGTTGCACTGGAGATTTTTTCTCCCTCGTGAAAACTAATTGTTCTAATAGAGCAGGGCTGAGCAAGAGGCTGTCAGCAGGCCACATCTGGCTCGTTAGCACTTTCACCCAGCCCATGGCAGCTCCCGGCTCTGCCACTAGCGCGTTGGCTGATTGCCGCCAGGGAGGCACAAGCCCTTTCAGCTCCTGCTATTTAAAGGGCTCACATCTCCCTGGCGGCTCCCAGGCAATGCATTAGCGACGGGGCCGGGGAGGTGTGAGCTCTTTCAGTTGCTTCCATTCAAAGCACTTGTGCCTGCTGAGCGGCTGCTACCGCATTGCCTGGCAACCACCTGGAAGATACAAACCCTGTAAATAGAAGCAACTGAAAGGGCTTGCAGCTCCTGGCCCCACTGCTAACGCATTGCCTCACAGCTGCCTCAAGTTGTGAGCTGGAAACCCTTTAAATAGCAGCAATTGAAAAGGCTCCTGGCTTGCAGCTGCCAGGCAGTGGGTTAGCAATGGAGCCAGGAGCTGCAAGCCCTTCAGTGTGAATTCCAAGTCTCCAACCCAGACAACATCGCCCCATCTGCTCCAGGTCCCACCCCTTCCCTTGACTGGAGCTCAGGGGAATGGGAACCCCAGGCCAAGCAAAGCTGGGGGCAGGCTAGCTCCCAACCCCGCTTCTGCCTGAGGCTCTGCCCCTTCTGGAGTGGCCCACGACCTCTTCCAAAATTTGGGAACTGGCCCCCCTTCAAAAATTATTGTCCATCCCTGTAATAGAGCTTAATTTATGTTCACAGGGAGGCATGAGTACAGTGTTACTGCACCTAACAATTCATTGCCAACTTTGTAAGGTAAAGGTTTTAAGGACTGATAAACTAATTTGTATTGATTTCATCCCTGCCCTCCCCCCCCCCCCAAGGCAAGTTATAACAGGCAACAGTTGTAGATTCAAACCAGAGATTTAACATTTCCCAAAGGGTGGCGGAGCTTCTTTCATTAAGACTTTTTTCCTTCTTTGGAGTACTATATGAAGTACTTCCTAATTAGTTTCCAGGGTGTTAGTTTTTTTTAGTGTAATATACCAATAAATAGGAAATGCCATATTCAGAAACATATTGTGGTTCTAACATAATTAAAATAAATGTCCCCCACACACTTTCTGTTAAGTCGAAGTCTGTAATTGAACTCTGTGTATGTGCATATAATATATTTATAAAATTAAAATCTTACTATACTTTAAAGAGGTTTTTCTTGTGCGACGACAGAATGACGTCATGCGTCACTCTGCATCCCGCAGCACCTCCCGCCGCCCTCAGCCGCATGGTCTCTCCTTCCTCATGCTCCGTGAGAGCTGCAAGCCATGTGGTCTCTCTCATTCTCTGACCTGTGGGAGTGTGAGAGCTGTGACACCTCTTGGGAGCTGGGGGTGGATGCAGGAGCTGCACAGCCTTGTGGGGGCTTGGGTGGGGGGCTCGCAGGACATGTGCAATGTCGCTGGTGCTCTGGGGGCAGGGGGCACACAGGAGCTGCGCAGCCTTGCCTCTCGCTTGCAGAGGGCCAGAGCCATGTGGCCTCTTCCCTCACTGCCAGAGGGAGAGGGCTGGGCCAGCCTCAGCCCAGTCCCAACCCCCTGGCAGTCAGAGGGGAAAGAGCCAGGCCAGCCTCTGTCCGCCCCTCCCCCCGGTGGCCTGAGTCAGGAGAGCCGGGGCAGGCCAGGGCTGCTATGCCTCGACTTGGCCCTCCCCAGCAACTGGGGAGAGACGGGGCTGCTTACCCCTGAAAAAGGGGGTTGGTGATCATAGTGAGCAGGGGGTACTGCCTCCTAGTAAACATACAATCTCATAAATTGTAAATAAAACATGCACTTTATACTATTGTAGATTTTTCTTATAAAAAGAAATGCCTTTCGTGTAATACTGTTTACAGTGCATTGAACATACATGTATTGCAAATATGCAGGATTTACTGTTTATATTCTTTTAATTTCAGAACCATTGGAGACCACCTAGGTGAAGCTAAAGCTAGTGGCAATTTGGGAAATACCTTAAAGGTGCTTGGGAATTTTGATGATGCTATTGTTTGTTGTCAAAGGCACCTAGATATTTCCAGAGAGCTTAATGACAAGGTAAGAGGAGTGAACATTCAGTTACTGTCAAGCTGGTGGTAATATTTTAGAACAACTAGAAGATTTAGCTGGTGTTGCCCAGATCTGGGAGTGTGGGGGCTCACCCTCTGACTTCCCCTCCCCTTCCCAAGGGCCAGCCCGCAGCAGTGGGGGCTGCACAGGCTGCCTGCCAGCTTCTCCTTGGGATGTGGGTTGAGGCCATGCAGGCCACCCAGTGGCTTCTCCCTGGGGCAGGCTGGAGTGGTGGGGGCTGTGCTACTGGCCAGCAGCTGCTCCCTGAGGCAGGGGCACTTGCTTGTTCCACTATGGTCATTCGTGAATATAACTGTCCCTGCTCTCACCCCCCCTTCGTTTTGATGTGAAACATTCCATACACATCACAATGCGCTGTCATTGCCTTGCTTTAAGTTATGATAAGAGGAACCTGCATATCAAATTGAATGGTCCTAGCTATTACCATTGAAGCAGCATTCTTGAACAAACACTCACAAATGGGCGGACATACAGACACACAAACTCTCTAAAATATATAATAGATGATTATAGAAATACTAAAATATACTGATGAGCCAGTGGTCTGAAGTAGCTTGTCACATAACCATTTAAATTATGAAGATAGTTGCAAGTTTGATTACTCCTACTTAGGAAGCATTACAAGTAGAAGCACCAGAAGCACAGGTACAATTGCTTTGTTGGGATGTGTTGGGGGTATAACTCTCCAAAATGATCCTACTTTCCCATTAATAGTTGAGAAGCTTGGTTTCTCTGTCTGATGGTTTTAATCATTGATACTGTGCAGAGTTGCACAGGATTTCTAAATCTTTCCAACATATTGATACTGTGTTTTAGGTTGGAGAAGCAAGAGCACTTTATAATCTTGGAAATGTGTATCACTCCAAAGGAAAAAATGTAGCCTGTGCTGGGACTCACGATCCCGGGGAACTTCCAGATGAAGTGAAGGCTGCATTACAAAAAGCTGCTGATTATTATGAGTAAGTAATAATATCAAAATGCTGTGGCTGGAAAGAAAAAAATCATTACGAGACCTTCAGCGTTGTGAACTAAAGTATAGGATAGCATCAGTTAGTGGTACCAGCAGCAGCATGTTGGCATTTGGGATAAGTTGGTAAAACATGAAAGGAGTAAATAATCATACCTGGAGTTTTGTGGGACGTGGCAGCTTTGGTTTCATTTTTGAGATATGCTTCTCGGTAATGCCACACAAGGGCTGTGTATGTTGTAAGTCACTGCACCATATTGGGGCCCTCCTATATGTTCAGGAACCAAACAGATGAAAAAGTAGGATATGTGCATCAGCAAGTCTGAGTTGATATTTGGCCTTTTTATTTAAGTAACCGTTTCCCATTTTGATGGAAATGCCACAACTGTCTTCCTGTCACAGGAGAATGGATGTACATTTGAGAGTGGCTAGCAGTTTCTGAGCAGATGATCTTCCCCTTTTCCAGGCGCTGAACACACCAGAGTCTGATATCTGCTGGTATCCGGCTGCGTAATGCCTATTGCTATTGTCAAGGCCACTAAGTCAACTAGTAAAGGGAAAACAATCTCTTCACTTGTAGAATAGTGATAGAAATGTAGCTGTGTTAGTCTGGTGTAGCTGAAACAAAAAACAGGACTATGTAGCACTTTAAAGACTAACAAGATGTTTTATTAGGTGATGAGCTTTCGTGGGCCAGACCCACTTCCTCAGATCAAATAGTGGAAGAAAATTGGCATGACCATATATACCAAAGGATACAATAAAAAAAATGAACACACATGAAAAGGATAAATCAAATTTCAGAACAGAAGGGGGATGAGGGGGGGAGGTAAATGTCTGTGAGCTAATGATATTAGAGGTGATAATTGGGGAAGCTATCTTTGTCATGGGTAAGGTAATTAATGTCTTTGTTTAGACCTAGGTGTAAAGTGTCAAATTTAAGCATGAATGACAGTTCAGTAATAGGAAAATCGATTATTATATGGCTCATAATTTCTTCTGAACAACCTATTAGGTATCTCTCTTTTTCTCCCCACCCTCGTCAGGGAAAACTTGACAATAGTGACAGAGCTGGGTGATAGAGCAGCCCAGGGACGCGCATATGGAAATCTGGGGAATACACATTACCTTCTGGGCAACTTCAGGAGTGCGGTTATAGCCCATGAACAGGTACAAAGACTGTATTTCTAGAAAATGTTTATTTTAGCAGAACACTTTTCAGCTTCTGATTGATCCTTTACATACATATATTGTGTGTCTCTTTAGACTTTTAAATACTAACTTACCATTCTTCATCTCTCTCTATATATATAAAAAACGTTTCCTGTGGGACGATAGAGTGACATCAGCACGTCACTCCCATCGCTTCGCTCCCAACTCTAAGCCCAGAATGACCTCTCGCCATGCTACCAGCCTTACTGGCTACAACCCCTCCGCACGCCATCCCTAACCCCCTCACTCACATCTCCCCTGCCAACAGCCTGCAACCTCTAGCCCCCCTTCACTTAGACCCCTGCTAAGGTTGTCTTTGAGGAGACCCAAGCCCAGCCCATCTCCCAAGTCCAGATTGGCTCCCTCCCACCCAGCCACGCGCCTGCAAGGCAGGCGAGGAGGCACCTGGTAACACTGACTTGAGCAGCCCAGGTTCCCTTTGCCTGGTACCCCGGGGCACTATGACTTGCTCCAGGGCAATGCCGCTGTTGTTCTGGGTGCTCATGGGCTATTGGACCAGCAGGCTCAAGCAGTGCTAGGTGAAAAGTGAGGCATCCTGCGTCGTCAGCTGCCTGCCGCTCCATCCTCTGTCGCATCCTGAGCCCAGTACCAAGCCGCCCCAGTGCAACCCACTGTGGTAGCCCTGCAACTGGTGGCCCAGCAGCGTTCTGAGTGGGGGCCGGGTAGCTGGGGATGGAGTGCCTGCATCTGCATTGTGGCACCCGGAGACCCCTTTCACTCTGTGGTCCCCGGCCCTCTTTCCATCCTCCATGTCCTTAGCCTCTGCTTTGCCCCCTCACAGACTATCGTCCCCCCTCTCAATGCGACAACTTGCCAGGCGCAGGGTGAGGTGCCCCATGGCCCCGGCCACCTGCCACCCCAACCTCTGCTGCACCCCAAATGGCCATACCCTGAGTCCATTGCCAAGCTGACCTGGTGGATCCTGCTGCCACAGCCTAGCAGCCCCTGAGGCATCACGGGTGGTCCAAAAGCTTTTAGAGCAGCTGCCAACCTGCTGGTGCTGTTTCCTTGCTGTTTAGGTTGCCTGTTTGTGTGAGGAGGCAGGGTGTGTGTAGGGAGGGTGGAAGGGGATAGGGTGTATGTGAGGATGAATGAGTGGGATGGCGGGGATATAGAAATAGAGGCAGGGGGATGGGCAGTGTGGGGGTGAGAAGGGGAGGGGTTAGGGAAGGAGGTGGGGGTAGGGATGGAAGGAGGAGGATGGGCAGTGTGGAGAGGCTTTAGGAAGGATGGTGAGTGCAGGAATGGAGGCAGGGGGGTGGGAGTTTAGGAATGGAGGATGGATGGAAGGGGGCGGTGAGCTGTGGCCCATGGAGATCCGGGCCCCAGCTCTTCTCCCCTCCCCCTGGGAGGTGGGGAAAGCTAGGGCTTACTGTGGAATCGGGAGAAGAGCCAGGGCTGGTGCGTCCTGGGCTGTGGCTCAGGGTGGCAAAAGAGATGGGGCTGGTGTGGGGACTGGGAGCAGGGGAGAGCTGGGGCTGGCATGGCCGGGGCGGGGAGGAAGAAGTAGGGCAGGCGCAGCCTCGGCCCGGCCCACCCTGGTGGCCAGGGAGAGAGCCGGCATTGCCTACCCCCAGAGAGAGGGGTGCTGGTGAGCATAGTGAGCAGGGAGTGCCACCCCCTAGTTGTTACTTAATAGTACCGAATCAAGCTCTTATACAGTCTTTCAAGAGATGTTTGCTTGAAGAACAATTAGATATTTATATGAAGTTGTGAAACCCTGTAAATGTGCTCTTGCAGATAAATTTGTGAAGTGCAGTACATTAGTAAGATTTTGTATTTTTCAGCGTCTCCTAATTGCAAAAGAATTTGGTGATAGAGCCGCTGAAAGAAGAGCATACAGCAATCTTGGAAATGCCTACATATTCCTGAGTGAATTTGAAACAGCTTCTGAATACTACAAGTTAGTTAATTTATTTCTTTTATATGAACATATTACCAGTCCTTTTTACATAATCAAATAGGTAAGTTTTTAGCTCTGTTAGTAGTAATAATGCTTAGCACTTGATATATTGTTTTATAACATCCTTACAATGCAATTGGGAGCCAATTAGTTATGAACATATAATAGAATTTCTAATTTTCTAGTCATTTGACTGTTCAGCTCTCTCTAAAGTCTGGATGTTAATATATTATGTCTTTATCTTTTCTAGTAAGAGGGAATTTTTACAGGGGCATTTTCAAGTGGTGTGGGGCTTCAGCAGGCAGGGAGCCCAGCCTGTCTTGGGGTGCTGCTGGGCTGTTGGCTGGGAGATGCTTAGGTAAGTGCCTCCCAGCCAAAGCTAGCCTCTGGTACCCCAGCCCTTCTCACACAACAGTTCCCCTCTCCCAGATCACCATCCAAATCCTCTGCACCCCCTTGCCCCAGGTGACAACTCCCTCCTAAACCCTGTATCCTCTCCTACACCCCTCCCCCAGTCCAGAATCCTCTCCTGCACCCATACTCCCTCCCTGACTCTACCCCCCAATCCCCTGAACCAGGTCACAGCCTCCTCCTTCACACAAACTCCCTCTCAGACCTCACACTGTCTCCTGCACCCCAGTCCTTTACCCCATGCACCCTTCTGCACCATGCTAGACCCTGCACTTCTTGACCACTTTCCAAAACCTTGGAGTTGCTCCCCACCACCAAAAATTATTGCCTACCCCTGTTTAGGGTGTGCCTGGCCATTTCTCAGGCCAGTCAAAGACCAAGGACTGATAGCTTCCCCTTGCTTAAATAGACTCTTCCCCATGTTGGGAATCTTTTGTTTTGCATCCCTCCCCTTCCTGGAAATTTACCGTTTTCAAGATGGGTCCCAGTACTAGGTGGTGTGATCACATGTCTCTCCAGACTGACTTCCTTCTGGACTTAAAGGAGAAACAAGGCTTTTTACAAGCCAAGTTGTTTACCAAGTCATTGGGCTTCCCAGGCACTGGAAATGGCTCTCATTAGCACATTTAAAATGATAATCACTCACATTTTATATTTCCAACTTGACATACAAGAATGATACATGCACCAAAATTGTGTGTGTGTGTGTGTGTGTGTGTGTGTGTGTGTAAAAATCAGATCCAGCAGGTTGTAGGTTTACATGAGTGATTTTTGTCTAAAGAATCTTCAAATTATGCATATTTATATTCATAAGCCAGTTTTCATAAAGCATGGGGTGAGGATCATCACAAGGTACATGGGCTATGTATGTGTTCAGATTTCAGCTGTGAAGCCCAGAACTGGGCATGTTTTCAACTGAGCTGAACATTGGTCAGACAGTTAACTGAGTCAGCCATTAAGTCTATCCCTGTTGAGCATTAGGGACTTACTTCCATATCGAAGCAGCATCTTAACACTACCTACTCTTATTTATTAAGCATTTGCTGTGCTGTTATCTTTAAAAGTTGGCACCAGACTTTGTATCAACTGCACTCTGGATTTTTTTTATATAGTGACGAAAATCAGCATAAATAATGCAGTAGTGAAGCAGCTAAAATTAGAATAGGCAAGTTAAAGGCCCATCCTTCTCCCATTGAAATCAATGGGATTTTTTTTCCATTCTAAGGTTAGAGGTAAATGGGAAGGGGAGAAATTTTAATTCTCTTGTGGGATGATTATTAGCAGCTAATTTGCAAATTAAAGATTGGATTTTACCATTTTAATCATGCAATTGTATTGATTTCAGTTGGGTTGCACAGGTATCAATTGAGAACATAATTTTTATTGTAGTGATTTTGTGATCAATTTTTTTTTTTAGGAAGACACTACAAGTGGCTCGACAGCTTAAAGACAGAGCTGTGGAAGCACAGGCTTGTTACAGTCTTGGAAATACATACACTTTGCTCCAAGACTATGAGAAAGCAATTGACTTTCATCTAAGGCACCTTACCATTGCTCAGGAACTGAATGATAGGTGAGTTCTTTGGAGCCAATATTTATATTTAACTTAAAGGGGTAATAGCATTGGACCTTGGTCTCCTGTAATTGTTCTATATATGGAACTTGAATCGAAGTCAATATGAGTTCCCAGCATGGATTGGCTATAGGATTACATCTTTTATAGGAAAAAGTGGTAATCTTAAAGCTATCACATTAATGAATCCTGAGATGAAATGTAGACTTTGTAAAGTTGTATTTGAGATGAATAGTAGCCTGTAACTTATGAATTCACTGATACTGCTAGACTGGCTTTGTCCTGTGTCAGTTTTTTGTTAAGATTGGTTAATTGTTAAGATTAAAAGCTGTTGCATCTTTACTTTGAAATTAATAATTACTATAATTTTGCAGCCCTCTCATACCCACGGTTACACTTTTTTGGTGCCTCCACTGGGGAGGAATTAAGTGGAAAGAACAGGACAAGTCCATTAAAATGTTTTAAAATAGTTTTTAAATGTAGATAATGTTAAGTCCTGTATTTCAATATTCAGGGTAACTAAAATTGCTTAATTATTGAATATTATGCTTATTGATTTATAGAGAAAGGCAATTATTAAGAATGGATAAGGGAATGAAATGCAAGAAAAAATGCTTATGAACTGGTTTACAAAATGTGATCCCTATGCATTTGTAAACTCTTAGGGCATGTCTACACTACGAGATAGTCAGATCTAATATGGTCTATTTCCTACCACCCGATTTTTGTGAAGTTGAAAGTCCATGTCCTCACTGTGGGGAAGAATCAAATGTAGTCCTAAGTAGTGCATCCCCAATAGGGACACTACTGTTGTCTCAGAGAACAAGGCTTTGTACTCTGGGCTATGGTCATGGTGTCTGCTTGGTCCAAAACTCTGCAGCAGGTGGCCAGGGGTTCATGTTGCCAGTGTCCCAGAATGCACTTGTCTACTTGCTCCCCCCCTTGCATGATATCACCAGGAGGCAGTCCGCTCATGCCTTTTTGTGCCCTGGTTGCTCATGTGGAGGCCATAGCAGCGTAAGGATGGAGCCCGGTGTGCAGGAAAGCATTACCATGCTCATGTGTTGTGGGGTTGCTTTGACACTGTGCTTCGAGAGTGTATGCATGTTGCTCCACCAGAAAGAGGACGAGGATGAAGCTCAGTATGGCATGGAAGCACTGCTCAGGGAAGGCCTGGTGCTTATGCCAGTATTCCCAAATGGTGCTGCGAGAAGTGAAAGTAAGGGTTCCACGAGAACCTGATCACTCCTTCCCCCTCTTAAAGAGACAGAGAGGAGCCGCGCAAAGATGCTGGCTCCTTCTCTGGTTCCCTGCTGGCTTTCAGACACCTTCCCTGCCCCGTGTTTTTTTTTTTTTTTTTTTTTTTTCTTTTTGCTCAACAGCTTTTCCTGTGCGCCTCCGTCCCTTTTTTAAATTTTGCTCGACAAATTTTCTCCCTGGCTGTAGGGGTTCCTCGAAATTCTTCCCAGTTTAAAAGGGTTCTGTGGCCAAATAAAATTGGGAAACACTGCTCTGGATACATTGCAGTGCTGGTTCTGGTGTTGTGAGACGGGCTCAGACTTGTGGGGACCGTGTTGTGATACAGACGGTGACAATCAGCAGTGGCTGCAGAACTTGCGAATGCAGAAGGCCACATTTCTGGAATGGTGCGAATGGCTTTCCCCTGCCCGGAGGCACCAGAATCCCTGAATGAGACCCTCTCTGAGCATGGAAAAGCATGTGGCAATAGTCCTATTGAAGCTTGCTGTGCCAGACAGCTATTGGTCAGTTGGGATTCAGTTCAGGGTGGGGAAATGTACAATCAGGGCTGTTGCCATAGAAATAGCCAAGGCCATCAATAACATTCTGCTACAGTGGATTATGACTCTGCGAAATGTGGAGACTATAGTGGATGGCTTTGCCGGGATGGGCTTCCCTTACTGTAGTGGCGCCATAGACGGAACACACATCCCTATCTTGACCCCCGAATACCTTGCCAGAGTATATCAACCGCAAGGGGTATTTCTCCATGGTGCTGCAGGCGCTGGTGGATGTCAAGAGCCATTTCAGCAACATCAGTGTGGGATGCTTGAGAAAGGTGTATGATGCATGCATCTTTTGGAACTCCTGACTCTTCTGGAATATGCATGCTGGAACATTTTTCCCTGATTGGACAATCAGTGTTCGAGAGGTAGACGTGCTAATAGTGATCCTTGGTGACCCAGTCTCCCCCTTGATCCTATGGCTCATGAAGTCTTATACGGGCAGCCTAGACCCCAGCAAGGAGGAGTTCAATAACAGGCTGGTGGTGGAATGTGCCTTTGGACATTTATAGGAGAGGTTCAGGAGTTCCTGACTTGTCTGGACCTCAGTGAATACAACATTCCCTTTGTGGTGGTAGCGTGTTCTGTGCTCCATAACCCATGCAAGAGCAAGGGGGAAACTTATCTGGCAGGATGAGGCACTGAGGCAGAGCATCTAGCTAGAGAGTTTGAGTAGCTGGACACCAGCACAGTCAGTAGAGCAAAACAAGGGGAAATGTGAATCAGAGAGGCCTTCATGGACAGTTTTATGCAAAGCCTCTTGTAAGACTCTACCATGTGGCTCTCTACAAGTTGCCGCTGCATTCCCTGTAGTTCCCTATAATCCCCCACCCCACCTCTGCGGTTCAACCAATAAAGAGACTGTTCAGTGAACATGAGTTTTTATTGGGAGGGGAAAACAATAGGGAAGTGGAAGAACTGGGAACCGGAAAGGGGCGGGGGAGAGAGGGGAATTTGGGAACACGACTGGGACTGCCTTCTGCTTCCCAAGGGCCTGGAGGGTCCAACTACCCTAGAGGTGTTCTCCCCCCAATGTCCTGGGGACTCAGCAGCCCTTCGGGATTCTGAGGGTGGAAGCTACAAGATTGGTGGAGGAGGGACTGTGGGAGTGTCATCAGGATGGGCAGGGTTCTGGCCTCTTGAGGGCAGGACATCACACGCTCCATCACAGCGGTAAGGGAGGTGAACATAGTTTCATGCTGTCTTGCTTGCTGCTCCCTGGTGGCGCTCTTCTCCTGCTGCTCTGCAATCCAGGCCTGCTGCTTTGTCTAGATCTCTGCCACAAAGGTGTGCGTGTAGTCCATTTGCTCCTGGAACATGTCCTCTCTCGTGCATTTGTGCCTGTGGATGTGAGCCAGGCAGGCAGATGCTGGAAGAGGTAGAGGACACACTGAGCTGGGTGCTGTCCCAGCTGCAAAGAAATATTACAAGGGCAAACTTTATACCAGATATATTGTGTTAAGCCTACCCCTAATTTGTTAGCCTACACCAAACGTCTCTGTAAAGACAAAGGAGATGTGTTCTGTCCAAGGCCAAATGTTTGCTTTAAAGTGGGCACTTTACAGCAGGTGCTCAGACTTCTCAGGGGGAGCATTGGGAAACACTAGTTCCAGAGGCAATTAGTCATGGGAAGGAGCCAGCCAGGGTTGGAGTCTGAAAGTGGGAGAGGGGTGGCAGTAGAGGGCGGCTTCCCACTGTGTCCGGCACATGTGGCTTCCCAGGACAGTGCTACTTTCCCAGATAGGACAGGAGCTTGTGGGAGGGGGTGGGGAGTTGGGGGGATGGGGTGGGTTGCTGCCGTTTCCAGCATATGCCAGGTCTGTCACACGTGGACTCTTTGGAAATACTGGTTTCTTTCCTGCTGGGGAGGGGTGGGTGGGTGTGTGTGTGTGTGTGTGTGAGAGAGAGAGAGAGAGAGAAATTGTGTGTCTGGCACATGCAGCCTCCCGAGGAGAGTGCTAATAGGTTCCCCTCTTTCCTGCAGGTTGCCATGTGAGGTATCAGTCTTCTCCAAATCACATGACATGATTGGGAGTGTATGCTGACTCAGTGTGACCATAAACCTGGGCCTTCTGCTGAACTGCTTTGTGGTTCAGTAATGCTAGACCACTTACTGGTGGCCTGGTGTGGGAAGGTGTCCTACTGCAGAGGACAGCATAATGCTGGCCTCCCCCTGCAAACACATAAACAAGCTGTCCCAGGTTCCCTGCGCTGTATAGGCACAGAGTGTGTTGCACCTCACACCCCATTGCCTTAAACCGCTTGTAGTTAGACACATTTTGTGAACTCACTGGAAGTGCCTTCTCTGGGGTCAATGTTGGACTGGGAGCCATCCGGGGGACGGGAAGGATGGGACCGGCTCCATCATCATGAAGAACTCTTGGGGATTGCTATCTGGCTACTATCCTCCTCCTCCTCCTCCTCCTCCTCCTCCATCCCAGTGTCCTCCAGGCTGACACCAGGCGTATCTTGGCTGGACTCCATGATCATGCTGGAGACACTGGCTGGGCTACCCCCAAATGGCGTCCAGCTGGTCAGAGAAGTAGAACATGTGAGGGGCTGCACCACACCATCTGCTTTCCTCTTTTGCCTTGTGGTAGAACTGGTGCAGCTCCTTGATCTTGACTTAGCACTGCTGAGTGTCCCTGGAATAGCATTTAGCCCCATGCAGCTTGAGATCCTGCTGTATATCTCAGCATTCCTCCTGCTGGTTTGGAGCTCATTGAAGATCTCTTCATTTCCCCACACCTTGATGAAGTCCAAGATTTCCTGAACATTCTTCTATGCCCCTGGGGACTGGATCCCTTGGGAGCAGAAATTGTCGAAGTCATTGCACTGTTGTTGGGATTACTCGACACCATCTCCACATGTGCTGTGACATGCTGCTCACTTGCAATGTGCTTGTAACACTGTCACGTGGGACAGGCCCTTTTACTGTTCCCGGGGCTTTCTGAGCTCAGTGGGAGAACAGTAGAAGTGCAAGTTCTGGCCAGAGCGGATGGAGTGGAAAGCTGTGGGAGGCCTCCCAGAGGCCAATAGCGTTGAATTTCCAGCAACGCTGCATCTACATGAGCATAAATTTTGACAATGCAAGGTTGGGAATAGTGTTACTCCACGTGAAAAGCACTTCTGTGGTCCTTAAGATTGACGTGATAGCCTTGATAGTGTGGACGCATCACTTAAAAATCGTTCTGATGCAGGTAAAGTCGATCTGAACCCCTAGTGGAGACCAGGCCTTAGATCCTTTGTATCATTATCAACATCTTGTCATTTGAGGCATAATATTCACAAGACTGAAGGAGTGATTTGTCGGTTCTGTAAGGTAAAAATCAAAGACCTCACCTTCACAAAATTCCTCACTTAAGTAATAAGTGTTTAAAATGAATGCTAAATGGATTGTTTAAATCTTTGGTTAAATATCTTTTAGTAGTGACTACAATATATTTAATATTTGAGTGCTGGAAACAGGAGTTTTCCTATGCTTATTGGGCCCAGAAGTTACAGTATGAAATCCTGACTACCTAGGGTAGCAAATGAATATTTGTTTAAATTGTGTTAACAGAATTGGTGAAGGAAGAGCATGCTGGAGTTTAGGAAATGCATACACAGCATTAGGAAATCATGACCAAGCTATGCACTTTGCAGAAAAGCACTTAGAAATTTCAAGAGAGGTATGACTTGCACATTCTTATGTCTTGGTTAGTAGCTTTTTCACTTGAATCTTTTTCTAATGTCTAATTCTGTTTGGTAGAAGCAAATTAAAAATCCGTATCAAAGTAGTGTAATCTGGGCAAGTTTAGTTGATTGTATATTTACAGTGGCTTCAGTAAATCTCTGCGAAGAGGAAATGTTGGGATGAAACATTGTGGCTCTGCATGTTTATGTCTAATGCATTAGTAAAAGGATTCAGAAACAGTTCTTTCTGTATGGAAATGTCACCACTGTAGTGCCATAGAAACACAAAGTAATTGTGTAATGTTCTTGGAAAGCAAAATGTACAACATTCTTAGATTTTTCTTAAATATTAACAAAAATTGTCAAAAAGAGCAACATATAAGTCTCCATTTACTGAAGGATTGATGCTCTGGCAATCCATCTTCCTGGGCTGGATTTAGTGGGTCTAGTGAAGATCTGCTAAATCAAACGTTGAAGGCGCCACCCATTGGCCACAGTACTACTCCTCATGAGGAGTAAAGGAAGTCACTGGGGGTGTTTCTCCCATAGACCTCCCACTGTGGAGTCAGTGCCAAGCTTGGCTTAACGTACTCGACCCCAGCTATATTATTTACATAGCTGGAGTTGCATACCTTAAGTCAACCTGCTGAGTATAGGGTAGACCTGGCCTAAATCTTCCTTTTCTGTTTTCTGTCACCTTGTGAAATGCTGTTCACTTTCTCTGGTACACCAGTCAACTTTCCCTAGTTTTGTACCAGATTTGAAGATGTTAGAAACTTTAAATCCGTAAGAAATGTGTTCTCATCCTGCAATTGTTGATGCGGGTGGATAGAGACCTGAGCCCACAATTGCAGAATGAGGTAAAAAAACATGTGCGTGCTCTCTCTTTCTCGGTGTGTATGATTTTGATTCATGCAATAGGTGCTCAGAGCATGCAAAAGATCCCACAATTACATTTTAGAAATGTTAAGAAATAACTAATTAAATATATTCAAATGCACTTGATTTCAGGTAGGAGATAGAAGTGGAGAATTAACCGCTAGACTTAATTTATCAGATCTTCAAATGGTGCTTGGGCTAAGCTACAGCATAAACAACTCCATGATATCAGAAATCCATGCTGTAGATAATAGTTTGGATGGTAAGTGCTTCCTTCCAGCATATTTCTTAACTCAAGTAAAAGAAAAATGATTGCTCCTTTATTATGTACAGAGGCTCTTACTTTTGTGTTTCTTACTCTTCTACTCCATTATCCCCTTCACTTCCCCAAATCTGCTTTTTCCATTTCTGTTCCTTTTTTGATAAAGGGATCTTACTATGTTTCAAAGAGCTGCATCCTAGTATTGGACAGTTCAACACATGCTGTCCTTCTTCTCTCTTCACAAGAGGAATAGTCTAAATCTGAATGTTCCCCAATCAATTCATTTAAGGAGAGAAAAGAGGCTGATGTTCCTATACAGATCCTCCAAAAATGTATGTCCTCTAAGAAAGAGGGAAGATGAGGACCTGACTTTTTTTCCAGATTAGAGGAAAAAATGCTTAAGCCAATCTCATTTGAAAAAAAAAGTCATGTTTATATGCATCTTGAAAGAGCTAGAAAGGATGCAAAGTTCAATTTTTGCTTTATAGTCTATTATTTATATTTTGTCCCTGTGGCTTTTTTAAAAAAAGAGACCAAATATGTAACAGCTATTTTTTAAGAAATAATCTGAGATAAGACTGATGTTATGCAGCAGATCATAGGCTTTTCCCTGCCCCTTCTCTCCATAGCTTTTTTTCCTGGCATTTGGGAAATTGTGGGATCTTCTGATGTCACTTTTTCCTGAGCTCCATAATCAAACACTTTTCTCCCTGTCCTCATCCACATTTGTGTAGCTTCTTCAAAACTTAGCTGAAAGCTGTGACTCTGTAGCGTAATTCCAGTTATATTTAGAGTGTCTGGGGTATTTTGATGCCAGAGCATAGCATTCCTGTATCAAATAATCTTACTGCAAGGAGACAGTCTATATTTGTATATACAGATTGAAGCTCTCTAAACTGGGACTCTCTGGTGTAGTCTCAGTGGCGGACTGGTGGTTGGAGCCCTGTGGGCTGGCAGAGTAATGTGCTGCTGGTGGGGCTGAGAGCCCAGCATGCAGTTGTGGGGCTGCCCAGCATGGCTGGCAGGGGAGGAGCCAACTGGGAGAGGCAGAGGCAGGGGGGCCAGAAATGACCTCTCCTCATCCAGCAAAATCCCTCATCTGGGACTGGTCAGGTGCTGAGGGTGTTGGACTACGGAGGTTCAACCTGTATTTAGGTTTTAAGAAAATGAGTCTTAAATTCTAAAGTCCAAAACCAAGTGTTTTCAGCCTGGGTACTCTACAGATGTTTATTCCCTGCTGATATTTTTAACTACATCATTTTGAAACTTAGAATGACAATATCTTAAAGTTTGGATGGTATATACCACAAGATAACTTTGAAATGTACAAAAACTTCCCTTTCATAGGCAACTAACTTATTTAGATTTATTTCATCCCTTCCCAAAGGTGCAAGACCCCGGGTAGGACGACGTCACAGTATGGAAAACATGGAACTTATGAAATTAACACCTGAAAAGGTTGGCACTTGCTTTCTTTTCTTTCTGTTCTGTGTAGTAGAATTGCAGTAATGTTTCATAGCTGTCAGTGCTCCAGTGCTATGAAATGTCTAACATGGATCATTCCAAATAAATGCTTTATTCAAATGCAAGGAGCATAGGTTTTAGGCTAAGATAACAGCTTTAAAATTGTCCAGTAAAATCTTGATGAGTGAAAGGAAATGTCAAGTAGATATAAATCTTGAGAAGTCAGACACAAGTTCAATAACTAGCTTTGGCAAAGAGTATTCATGTTCAGAAACAATGGTAGCAAAGTTAATCCTAAGTAATAGTTTACTGGAGGATGATTTTCTCAGGGATGTGGGAGGAAAGAATTTTTTTTCTGTAGTACATGTCAGAAGTGTGTAGAACATAAGAAGGCCATACTAGGTTTGATCAAAGGTCCATCCAGCCCAGTATCTTGTCTGCCAACAGTGGCCATTGCCAAGTGCCCCAGAGGGTGTGAACTGAACAGGTAATGATCAAGCATTTGGTGGCCCCTCTCTCCTGCCATCCCTCTCCACCCTCTGACAAACAGAGGCTAGGGACACCATTCCTTACCCATCTTGGCTAATAGCCATTAATGGACTTAACCTCCATGATCGTATCTAGTTCTCTTTTAAACCCTGTTTTAGTCATAGCCTTCACAACCTCCTTAGGCAAGGAGTTCCACAGGTTGACTGTGCTCTGTGTGAAGAACTTCCTTTTATTTGTTTTAAAACCTGCTGCCCCTTAATTTCATTTGGTGGCCCCTAGTTCTTATATTATGGGAACAAGTGAATAACTTTTCCTTATTCACTTTCTCCACATCACTCATGATTTTATATACCTCTATCATATCCCCCTTTAGTCTCCTCTTTTCCAAGCTGAAAAGTCCTAGTCTCTTTAATCTCTCCTCATATGGGACCCGTTCCAAACCCCAAAAGTTGCCCTTCTCTGAACCTTTTCTAATGCCAGTATATCTTTTTTGAGGTGAGGAGACCACATCTGTATGCAATATTCAAGATGTGGGCGTACCATGGATTTATATAAGGGCAATAAGGTATTCTCCATCTTATTCTCTATCCCTTTTTTAATGATTCCTAACATCCTGTTTGCTTTTTTGACTGCTGCTGCACACTGCGTGGATGTCTTCAGAGACCTATCCATGATGACTTTCTTTCAAGGAGCTAGCATCTGAGTCCCCCTACACCGTCTTCTATAACAGGGCTACTCAACTGTGGAAGCCCTGGAGGCCACAATGATACTCACAGCACTCACTTAAGTGCGGTTGCATATATATGCAAATAGCTTCTTTCACACTGGGCTCCTGGCACCACCTCCCTTGGGGCTAGAAACACTGACCGTCTGTACCCTTCTGATCCCACCAGCCCATCTGCTTGCGTCTTTCAATGCTCACCCGGCCTGGGAGATGCCTCACCAGTGTGAAGTGTGTTCCGGTGAAGGCCATGTTCAAAGGATCCCACCTGCAGGCTGCGTGTTGAGCCCTGCATAAACCCAAACCGCACCTGGGTCGCAAACAAACAGGCCACGTGTTGAGTAGCCCTATTCTATAAGGACAAGGTAGTCTCTCAGTTTCAGATAAATCAGGACATATTCCTACTTGTGTTCTTTCCTAAATGGCATGCTAATGAGAGAACACATGCCTCCATTCTCCTAATGTTAGGCATCTCCTGGCCTCCTTCATCAAATGCGCAGTCATTCAGAAAATCTCCGCAGCTCTTTGTTGCTATTGCTGAGAGGAGGAAGGGACTTTCCATCTTTTCCTAGCACATCTCGTCCTGGACCACGTTGTGTGTCAGAACGTACTATGACCTGATTAAGACTTGGGACCTGGCATTGATGGCACACTACAAAAACTCAGGCTTCATCGGCTGCATTTCTCAAGTAGTCCCTATTTAAGACACATGCAAGGCAGCAAAATGATCTTCCATCCATACTTCACATCACATTATGCAATCACCCAACAGGCTAGAGATAATGCAACATTTGGCAGGGCAATATTGCAATCTGCAATTTGGTGAACTCTGATCCCTCCTCCAAGGCTACTGGTTGGGTGTCACCTAATTGCGTTACATGAGCAAAAACTCAAAAAAGGAAAAAGAGTTATTTACCTTTATCATAACTGTTGTTCTTTAAGACGTGTTGCTCATGTCTATTTTTTAAATCCCACCCACTTCTCTGTCAGAATATCCCGACAAAGGGAACTGTATACACTGCCATGAAAACACCACTCCAGAGGACTTCACAGCCAGCCCGACGTGTGCCACTAAGGGAAAACCTTCTGACAATTGTTCATGAGTCATGCACTCCCCTAACTGGAATAAACATGAGCAGCATGTCTCAAACAACAGTTACGAAAGGGATAGGCAATCATTTTTGATTGGGGGGGGCCACTCCAAGATTTTGGGGGGTTGTCAAGGGCTGCACTTTTTATGGAGGGGTGTGGGGTTTGAGACTAAGGTTGGGTGAAGAAGGGCTCTTGGGGTAGGGGACTGGGATGCAGGAGAGGATGTGTGGTCTGAGAGGGAGTTTGGGTGAAGGAAGGGATTGTGATCTTGGGCAGGGGATTGGGGTGCAGGGTCCAGGAAGGGGTCTGGGTGCAGGAGAGGATTTTGGCCTGGGGGAGGGATATAAGGGGGGTGCAGGGCCTGGGAGTTTTGACCTGAGGGAGGGTGGATTCAGAAAGTTGGAGTGGTGATCAGGAGAAAGAGAGGTTGGTGACCTGGGGCAGGGAGTTGGGGTGTAGGAGGAGGTGAGGTGCCAGAGGCAGGCTCTGTCTGGGAGGTGCTTACCTTGGCGGCTCCCAGCCAGCAGTCTTGCAGGACCCCAATGCAGGCTGCCTGTCTGCTTGCCGCAGCTCCAGGCTGCTCATAATGGCTGGCTGCTACCCGTGGCTTTTTGCTCTGGGTGCCAGAAATTGGCCAGTAGGAGCTGAGAAATTGGGCTGGGCCTCTGCTCTGGGCGCAGAGAATCCAGCCAGCCACTTAGTGGCGTGGGACTGCTGTGTGCCTGAGAATCTTGACAGTGCAGCTCACGAGCTGGATCTGGTGGCTTGGTGGGCTGGATTCAGCCTGTGGGCATCTTGCCCACCTCTGAGTTACGAGAAGGTAAGTAACAGTTTTTTTCCAAAGTGCCTTTATAATATGCCAAAACTCAGTAACAAAGGACTCCCTTCAAAATATTACTTTTAGAAACTCAAGAAAAGTTTAGTTCAGGAATAAAATTCCAAAAGTCATAATGAGGCAAGGGGGGAAACCCAGTGTAGGAGCTTGCTCTTAGGAACTTAAGGCCTAAATCAGGATCTGAAAGACCTCAAGATATGGCTACAAATAAAAATAAACTACAAATAAGGTGTTGGTGCCACGCAATAAGTGGCTTTTTCAGAATGAGAATATTTGTTTAGTCTTTATAAGCTTCTAGTGTAGATGTACATAACTATGTCAAGAGGGCAAAATACTGGTACACTAATCTCTCAAATTGGAATTTGATTTATAGCATTAACTGAACTTACATCTCTGCTTTCAGAGCCATGCTGCTGCTGTTGTCGAGCATGTTTGCAACAAGGGAGAAGTCAGATTTTTAAATTCAGCTACGCAGCTTCCCAATGAAATAACTCTTGAGTCTCCTGTTATAAACATTCAAAAGTCTTTTGGAGCAGTGGTTCCCAACCTTTTTTACATCAGGGACGGGCAAACCCATTCACAAACTTTCAGTGGATGGGCATAATTTTATTTGCATATCTGCATATTTATTATGCAAGTAATGAATAGTCAGAGATGCAAATAAAATGTTACCTGTTCACAATATAAAAAACCCTGGCCCCCAGAGCCAGCCCTAACCCCTAGAGTCCCTCACCCTTCCACTACCTCCCAGTTCTAGCCACTGACTCCAGAGTTCCCTGTACCCTACTCCCCTAGTGTCAGCCCCCCCCCCAATGCCTCAGTGCCAGCCTCCTGTTTCCAGAGCCCCACTGCACCCAATACCCCCAGATCCCCTATGTCAGGCCCCCCCCATCCCCAATATTAGCCAGACCAAACACTCTGAGTCTTGAGTCCACCCAGATGCATGCCCCATCGCAAGTTGGGGGCGTCTGTAAAAGTCAGGATGGGCGTGAAATGGAGCTCCGTGGCATGCAGGGAGAGGGTGCAGCCACCAATGAAGAACCTCTATCACTGATGGGTGGGACAGTTAACACACTGTCCAGATGGTGGCGAGACAGCTTGTACTGGCTGGCCAATCTCATCTGCAGGGGGTGGAGCTGAAGTCTGGCAAAAGGGATGACATAGGTGCAGGAAGCCATATGCCCCAATAACTAAAGCAAGTCCTGGCTGTTGTAACCAGGTAGGCCCCCAGAATCAGTCTGCAGATACTCTTGAAAAGGGCTGGGGGAGGGACACACTGGCTGCCAGGGAGCTCAAACGTGCCCCTACACTGTATCAGGCTCCCAGATCCAGTGGAGGGATAATTGAAGCCAAAGATACCATATGGAATTTTAACTTCTTGAGGTATTTAGACTGCATAGGTCTAAAATGGGATGTGGACCTGCTGTTGTCTTTTGGGATAAGGAAATAACAGGAATAGAAGCCTGCGCCCCTGAACTATAGAGGGATCTTCTCTACTGCTCCTACCTCGAGGAGTGTCTGCACCTCCTGCTTGTGAGAGAGGTCCTTGAAAAGTCGTGGGGCAGGGGAATGAGAAGGTGAGGTAGAGAGAAACTGAATGGAATATCCCATCTGTACTGTACCTAGAACACCCCTGTCGGATGTGACTCAGGTCCAGACATGGTAAAAATGAGACATAGGGGTAGGATCCGAGGGAGACAGGTACCTTGCCCTCGGGCGCATCTTCAAAAATTCTTGCTGGGACCTGGTGACTGCCTAGAAGACTGGGCCTAGTTATTAGCACTGCCACTCCCACTACTATTGACACTTGGGGGGGGGCAATGGTGATTTCACTTACTATCCCATCTATTCTGCTCTTGCTTCTGATGTGGAGGATAGTATTGGGGGGGAGGGGGGGTTGGTTTGAAACTCCTCCGCTGTGTTACAGGTGTGCGAAGGTTCAAGGACTTTAACGTTCCCTTTGTGTCCTTCAAACTATGCAGCCTAGAATCCATTTGCTCTGCAGACAAGCCAGAGCCATCAAAAGGAAGGTCCTGTATTATATTTTGGACCTCTAGAGTCAAGAGTTCCCCCCTCATAACTATGCCTGTTGACATAGACTTGACTGCCATCGCATCCAGACCTGCCTAAAAGGAGGTTCGTGAAATTACCCTCCCTTCCTCTGAGGGCTGTGAATTCAGACCTAGAGTCCGAAGGGAGGAACGCTTTAAATTTGTCCATAGACACCCATCTATTAAAATTGTAGTGGGCCAACACCGCCTGTTGATTAGCCACCCTCAACTGGAGGCAACTCAATGAGTACACTTTCCTTCCCAACACCCTCTTAGAGTCCTTGGACTTAGTAGTGGGGCCTTGGAGACCCTGGCATTCCTTAGTATTAGCTGCATCCACCATCAAGGTGCCAGGTTGTGGGTGTATATACAATTACTCTTACCTCTTCAGAGGGGCAAAGTAGCACCACAACACCGCTTTAGCAGTCAGGGGAATGGAAGCAGGAGGTCTTCCAGAGGGTTTTCATGGCAGAGGAGATGGTCTTCATAAATGGGAGAACAACCCTGGTTGTGGGCCCCCCCCGAAACAGAATGTCCACCAGAGTATCTGTATCCTCTATTAGCTCCTCTATTTCCAGAGCCATACTCTGGGCCATATGCCTCAATAGGTCTTGATGCGCCCTTTTGTCCATAGGGGGTAGTGATGTCGCCAACCCAGCTACTGCCTCATCAGGTGATGATGAGGATGAGGGGATCCCGCAGCTCCCCTTCTTCCTGTTCCACCTCTGATACCAGTACCGGAGTGCTGTGAAACAGGTGGCACTGGGTGCAGACACATCCCTGGAACCCAATGCTGTTTGTCCTCCGTGGACTGGGGTGCTGGTGCATGTCCAGACTGGGAGTTCGGTGCCGAACGAGCCAGATATAGTCTGACACAACTGTACCCCTTCAGTGGAGTCTTGACCTAGGGGGCTGAAGGAGTGTCCCTGCTAACCAAAGCGATGAAGACTGACCTGGATCCTCTTTCTTATGCCACATGAGACGACAGGAATACTAAGCTAGATGGATCATTGATCTGACCCAGGATGGCCATTCTCGTGTTTCTTATGTTAAGGGGTTTGATGTTCTGAAGGAAAGAAAAGTTTACTACAAGTTGTTACACTTAAAATCTTTCAGTATTGCCAGTGAAATTTAGAAGTCTATTACTGTCTCTGAATGGAATGTTCTTTCTCTGATTCACTGACAGTGAAATTATTTCCTATAGTGCAGGATCAATACTTCATGTTAGAATAGAGGACTCTAGTCACAGGTTAGGTGATGTAACCTAACAGTTAAATGTGGTTCATTCAGCTAGGGAAAGAGATTCTTCATGAATGGGGAGGAGGAGTGAAACTAATCAGATAATAGGCAGCAGCATTTGTTTCACATGACTCTTGTTTTCTTAGATTCAGAACTGGAACAGTGACATTCTTACTAAACAGAAACCGATGGTTGCCAAACCTTCAGCAAAGCTACACTTTGTGAATCGACTAAAAGGCAAAAAGTACAAAAATGGCACATCCTCCAAAGTTCTGCAGGATGCTAGTAATTCCATTGATCATCGACTTCCAGGCTCTCAGAGGGTATGTTTGGAGAACTAAACAAGTTTAATTAGTGGCGTGGTGAACATTTCTAAATTACAAATGAGTGCTCATTTCTGGTGGTGGTAATTTCAGTCCTTGTTCACTTGCTTAGAAAAAAAGTGATTGAAGTACAGAACTAGCTGTGTGTCAAGATTAATATATAGGTTCAATTACATATTAAATTTGGAAAGTAAAAAAAAGTTAGAGAAAAGAATCTATTTGTGATAATGAGAAGTAGAGCAGCAACTGGAAACAAGTCTCTCGCTTATAGCTGTCAGCTTTATTTTCCTGGTGACTATTAACTCTGCCATATAATGCTCACATTTCAGTTGTTTTAAAAAAATCTTCCACAAACAGGCTTATTTTGTTGACTTCACCTTTCTTTGTAACATTTTCACAGATTAAATTGCCACGTTTTCTGCATTAGAGTTCAATAGCAGATAGTCATAATCCAAAATTTCCCTTACTTTCTTGCCTATCTTTTCAGAAAAATAGTCCTGATATGACTGGAGATGAAGGGTTCTTTGACTTGCTGAGTCGATTTCAGAGCAACAGGATGGATGATCAGAGATGCTACTTCCAGGAGAAGAGCAGAATGACAGCTGCAGCAGCATCATCTACCCCACCTAAGACCATGAGAAAATGTACATTTTTTTGATTGCTTGATATAATCTACCCAAATCATGGGCTTCTATCTTGGGTTGATATCAGTCTTTTAAACTGTTTTAACACACAAGATTTACCGTTTCATGGCACATTTCCAAACTAATTTCTTTTGCTTTCTTCCACTTTCAGCCTTTTCTACTTCCATGGTCTCACCGCACACTGATGAATTTTTAGATCTACTTGCAAGCTCACAGAGCCGCCGCTTAGATGATCAGCGAGCCAGCTTTAGCAATTTACCCGGGCTTCGTCTTAATCAGCACAACAGTCAGGCAGTCCTTGGCCACCTAATGGCTAGCAACAACAGAGAGTCAGATGATGACTTCTTTGATATCTTAATAAAATGTCAAGTAAGTCAATAAGAACAGTATATGGAAAAATTGTGCTCAATTTCATGGGGTTGGAGATATGACATCAGACTGAAGGTCAAAAGAACTTAGTGCTCATTTACTTTGCCCCCATGAGCCCTCCTTTATCTCACCTCAAAAATGGGGATGATGCCTGTATTTATAGAGGACTTTGATATATGAAAAGCACTCTATAAAAATACAAGGGGTTGTAATATGTGCCGAATTAGAGAGAATTCATTGAGGTCTTCTTTGAGCGCTTGCTTATGTCCATTCAACATAGGTGTGTGTGGCAGCCACATGCACCAGTGCCAGAAGTTTTTTTTTTTCCCCAGAGGTGCTACAGGCCCCAGCGTCCCCTGGAGTGGCACACGCATGCCACGCTGTAGAGCAGTGTTTCTCAGCCAGTGGTATGAGTACCCTCGGGTACTCATGAGAAATCTAGGGGGTACATCAATAACTGAAATTTGGAGAAAACTGAATTTGTTTTAAGTTTTACAGTGTTTTATTATTTTAGTACTTTTTACGCCCAGAAATTTCATCGCCTGCCCGGCTACGATTATACAAATGTGTTGTGTGTCTGAAAACTGTAGATACTAGAGGTACTTAATTTTTTTTTTTTTTTAAATAAAGGTTGAGAAACACTGCTGTAGAGGATGCCCCCGGGCACCTCCCTCCTCAGTTCCTTTGCAGTGACAGTGCGCTCCAGCATGGGCTGCAGCAAGCACTCCCTTTGCATTGTTGATAGTTCAACGAACTGCTAAGTACTTGTAAATTCAAAGAATTTCACTTGTCATCACCTATAGCCCACAACTTAAACCCCTCCAATGCATTATCGACAGTCTACAACCCATCCTGGAAAATGACCCCTCACTCTCACAGGCCTTTGGGGGAAGGCCAACCCTGGCCTACAAATAACCCCCTAACCTCAAACAAATTCTTTCCAGTAACCAAGCAACACACCTACATCATAATCATCAAGGAACCCGCCCCTGCAATCAGCCCTGGTGCCAGCTCTGTCCATACATCTACACAAGCGATTTCATCAGTGGAACCAACCACATCAGCCACTACATTGTGGGCTCATTTAACTGCATATCCACAAATCTATGCCAGCAATGCCCCACTGCCATGTATATTGGCCAAACTGGACATTCTCTACAGGAAAGAATTAACGGACACAAATCAGATATCTGAAAAGGCAACACACTGAAATCTCAGGAGGTAGCTGCTAAGTTAGTCTATAAAGTACTACCAGACTATTTGTTGTTTTTTAAGTTTATCCTGCACAGACTAACAAAACATGTAGATGGTATCATGAGCTTTTGTGGGCACAGCCCACTTCTTCAGATGACCAGAAACCTGTTGGAGAACACTTTAACCTGCCCAGACACTCATTAATGGATCTTAAAGTCTCAGGCTGCGTCTAGACTGGCAAGTTTTTGTGCAAAAACTTGCCAGCTGTCTACACTGGCCGCTTGAATTTGCGCAAGAACACTGACGATCTAATGTATGATCGTCAGTGTTCTTGCCCAAATACAATGACTCTGCCGCTCAGGAAAAAGCCCTCTTGCGCAAATGCTTTTGTGCAAGAGGGCCAGTGTAGACAACTGAGAACCGTTTTGCGCAAAAAAGGCCCGATGGCGAAAATGGCGATCAGGGCTTTTTTGCGCAAAACCGTGTCTAGATTGGCCACGGATGCTTTTGCGCAAAAGCATCTGTGCCAATCTAGACGCTCTTTTCCGCAAATGCTTTTAATGGAAAAACTTTTCCGTTAAAAGCATTTGTGAAAAATCATGCCAGTCTAGATGCAGCCCTAGTGTTGTTTCAGGCCAGTTCTACAAGCCAAATGCACAGGGAAGGGTTGGAACTTAACTTCACTTACAAGTTTGATTCCTATCAGCGAGAAATGAATAAAGATAGCAGCTGGCTCTTACACTATTTTTTTCTTTCCCCTTCCCTCCCCTTATTTATTCTTGAATCTGGACTTTTAATACTCCTTTCATCTGAAGAAGTGCGTTGTACCCACGAAAGCTCATGATACCATTTACATGTTTTTATAGCCTTTAAGGTGCTGCTAGACTATTTGTTGTTTTTTAATTTTTTATTTGTAAATTGTTGGACTTCCAATTTCCTTTGGAGAGACTCGGGCTGGGGGTGTGCTCTATGCTCCTGACTTTAAAGCCAGTGCAGTGTGCTGCATGCCCATGCCCATGCCTTGCTGCCTGCCTGCATTGCCTGGGAAAAGGACACATCTCCGACAGTTGTTGCATTTGCAGATCCTTCTGTCCCAGAGCTATTAAAGAGCAAAGCATTCATCTTAGAGTGCTCTTAATGGAATCTGCACTTGCCCCGCAGGACCATAGTTGGACTAGGCACAGAGTATTGTCGCTCATGGCCCCTGCTAGGAAGCCAGGCAGAGACAAGTCCCCTTATAAGGATGACAGGTCAGAAAAGCCCCAGAAGGCACCAAGCCTGGCATCTGGGTCCCCTTCATCAGTTGTGGAGGTCCATCTTCCCTTCATGCTGGAGGCCTTCCAGGCCATTCAGGACATAAGGGCTATGCTGGTACTGCCCCCAAGGCTAATGGGGCCCCAGCACAGAGGTAAACTTCTGTTCGGTCCCATATCTCCTGGCTCAGTCTGATCTCACACTCTTCCAGCATCCGAGAGGAGAGGGTTCTGAAGTCCCCATAGGTCTGCACATGAGACTGGGTCACACCATGTAAGCTGCGTCGCTGGAGTTAGGGTGCAGGCCTATGCAGGCATACGCTCCCCCCTAGCACCAGAGCTGTCAAAGGGATAGTGATTCTGCCTACTTGCTGTGCCTATATCTCCACGGCACCAGTCACTATTCACCATGCCACAGATACCCACCAGCACTGAGCCTTTCCAGCCACAGAGGCGTGTCCTGCGTCTCCCAGTCTCCATCCTGGCACTGTGGAGCTTTTCTCTGGCACCATTCTCTGGATTTGAGTGGTTGCTCTTCAGGGCGTTGTCATTCCTGCAGACACGCCAGACGTTCCTGGTCCCCAAAGTCTGTCAGTGGCGGAGTCCTGGCACCAGAAGAGCCACTGTTCCCCTTCTTGTCATAGGCATCGGTGAACATCCGCTCCTGAACCGCGGGTTCAGAGGCAGCCTCCATCTCTTCGGCGCAACCCTTGGTGCCATCGACATTGGCACTGCCAGTGCTGTCCCAGGGCAAACCATGGCCACCGTCTCAGTGGCAGGCACAACGGTGCCCATGAACTCCCTGGGCCTTCCCAGTACAGCCCCAGCTTACCTGCCCAGTTTCCAGAGTGTCTCAGGCCCCTTCAGTGCCACCAGGGTTTCGTGGGCCTCAAGGGGACACTGGGACACCAGCCCTGCCCCCAGATGGCTGGGGCAAGTGGCCAGCCCCTGCCTCATGAAGAGGGCCAACCAGCTCTGGCCTCTTCCTCTTCGTCAGTGGATGAGGTGATTGTGGCTTCTCCCTGGCAGTGCCCCAGGAGGACTTGAGAGCTCACCAGGACCTCCTGAGAAAGGAGCCTGGCTAACAGCTTAGGCCTTCAGGTCGAGGAAGTGCAGGAGACCTTACACTCACTTTGTTCAGGGCCCTGGATCAGGGCCTGTCAGGGTAGCCTTTCCCTTGCATGAGGTAGTTGCTGAGATTGCCAAGACATTATGGCAGACCCCCCCTCCTACATCCCACCTATAGTCAAGAGGGCTTCTTTGTCCTGTTGGGGAATCATGATTATCTTTACACTCACTCGCAGCCCAACTCCTTTGTGGTGGAATCAGTTAACCACAGGGAGCACCAGGACCAGCCTTCCCCCTCCCCAAGAATAAAGACTCCAAATGATTGGATTTGTTTGGTGTAAAGATTTATTCTTCGGACAGTTTTCAGTTAAGGGTGGCAAACCACTAGGCCTTGTTCGCCAGATATGAGGTGCATACCTGGCAGGAGCTAACCAAATTCGAGACCTCCTTGCCCAAAGCCTCCCGCAGGGAGTATAAGGCCCTAATCAAAAAAGGGTCCTCCGTGGCACTAGGAGCCTTACAGGCAGTGTTTAATGCCACAGACTTGGTGGTTCGCTGCTTGGCTTCTTCTATGTGACCTGTTTCTGGAGGCACAGAACTCTATTCAGGACCTGCCTTTAGACATGGGCCCTGTTCGCAGAAAAGACAGAAAAGTTGCACAATCTAAAGCAAGGGTGGGCCTCCGCGGACCGGATCCGGCCTGCCGGGCGGCCATATTTGGCCTGGGGGCGGGGGAGTGCGCAAAGCCTCCTCCCGCCCTGCCAGGAGCATGTGGTGCTTTGAAGCACCGCACGCTCCTCGGGAGCGGAGGAGGCTTCGCATACTCCCCCACCCACAGGCCAATCAGGGCCTGGGGGAGAGGGGGTTGGGGGAGCTGCATGAAGCTTCCTTCATCCTGCGACGAGCCCTCGGCACTTCAAAGTGCCACGTGCTTCTTGCAGGGCGGGAAGAGGCTTCCCACGTTTCCCTGTCCCCAGGCCCCGATTGACCTGGAGGTGGGGGAGCGTGCCAAGAACTTCTTCCAGGGCATGGGTGCCTAGTGGGAAGGGGGGGCAAAGGGGCTCCCCCACCTCTAGACCAATCATGGTCTGGGGTAGCCCCATCCCTTCCTGTTTAGGCCCCATCCCTTCCGGTAGCCCCCAGGCAAAAATTATTGCCCACCCCTGGTCTAAAGGACTCCCGTATGACCTTTTAAACCCTAGGCCTCTACATCCTGGGGGCTGAGAGGAAAAAGCTTAAGCCCCAGTCCTCTTAACAAAAAGGCTAGTATCCCTGTCAGGAGAGAGCCCCTTCACACCTGAAGCCCTCCAAGTTGAGACAGGGCCGCCATCATCTATTTGGCCAACAGACAGCTAGGTGAAACCCCAGGGTGCGTCCAGGGACAACATATTGGACTTCTAAGTTCCTGCCCGTCTGTTTTCCTTCGGGCCTTGTCCTTTTCCTCCCAGCATAGAGGGACATTGTTATCAGATCGTTGGGTCTTAGCCACTGTCCGACGTGGCTACACCATCTAGCTCTCCTCCATACACACGCTCCCCCATCCTTTATGGACCCTTCTTACTAGCAGCTTCTCAAACAGAAGCTATCCCAGTTGCTCCAGGTGGGAGCAGTGGAGAGGGCAGTGCTGGAGTTCGAGAACAAAGGTTCGAGAACTCCTGCTACTTTTTGATCCCCAAGGTGAAAGGGGGCCTCAAGCGGGACTCTCTCTTCTGGATGTGTTCCTGTATCGGTGATCAGAAGATCTCCGCTGCGCCTTCCCTCCATTTCCCCTCATCGACAAGGGCCTGCAAAAGATCAAGAGGGAGAAGGAACTGGTGATCTTTATCACACCAGCATGGCCTCGCCAGCTTTGGCTTAGGACACTGATGACTCTGGTGTCCCGTATGCTCAGGAGGCTGCTGCTGAGACTACACTTACTCTCCCAGGACCAGGAGCGCTTGCTCCACCTAAACCTCAGCTCGTTTCCACCTGACGGCGTTGTTCATCTGTGGTTGAACCCCCAGGAGTTAGCATGTTCGGGCAATGTTCAGAGGGTTCTCAACAGTCAAAAGCCCTCAATGCACTCTATGCTGCCAGTTGGGCTTATTTCTCCATATGGGTGCAGCAGCGTTAGGTTGTCTGAGCCAAAGCATCCCTTCAGGAAATCCAGGATTACTTGCTGCACCTGAAATGACAAGGCCTTGCTCTGGCCACCATTAGAGTCCACCTGACGGCCATTTCCGCATTTCATCCGCCCATGCAAGGTCATTTGGTATTTTCCCATGCTATCACCTGCCGGTTCCTGAGAGTCCTGGAATGCCTCTACTTTCAGGTCAGAGACCCTTTCTGTAGTGGGACCTGAACCTGATCTTGGCACAGCTCACGGGCCCTCCATTCGAGCCCCTGGCCACATGTCTCTTGTCGCTGCTCTCCTTCAAGGGTGCCTTCCTGATCACCATTACTTCAGCTAGACAGGAGTTGGAGCTCGGAGCACTGACATCGGAACCACCATATACCCGGTTCTTCAAGAATAAGATCCAACTGTGGCCTCATACAGCCTCTCCCCCCAAGGTGCTTTCCATCTTCCTATGTGGACGAGGACATTTTTCTGCCGATCTTCTACCCCAAGATTCATGCGAACAATGAGGAGAGGTGCCTTCACACTCTGGCTGTGCATTAGGCACTGGCCTTTTACCTGGAGAGGACACGTGCCTTTTACAGCTACACATAGCTGTCCGTGGCCTAGGCGGAGTGTGGGCAGGGTTCCCCAATTTCCTCCTAACAATTGTTGAAATGAATCACTTCCTGCATCCACACGTGCTACGAGCTGGCAGGGGCCCAGCCACTGGAGTTGATTAGGGCTGATTCCACCAGGGCTCATGCTTCCTTGCATGGTTACCTTGCACATGTCCATCTAGGACATTTGTTGGGTGGCGACGTGGTTGTTGGCACATCTGTTCTGAGAACCAGGAGGCGGTTCTGCAGGAACCAGCATGTGCGGGGAGCCATCTTAAAAGTGGCTCCCTATGGGCACCCCCAGCTCCTGCCCCCACCCCTCTACTGCCTCTGATACAGAGGCAACAAGGGGTGTGTGTGCGCACGTAGTCATTGGGATTAATCGATAAGCTCAGGCTTATTGGTTAAATCATTCAAGTAACTATGTTAGTTTTTCTAATAAGTGGCTAGTAGTGTGGGGGATTCCTACAAAACACACATCAGTAACACTGTGCATTTTCCAATCTGTACAATATGCACTTGGCATGCTCGAAGGGCAGATAGATTTAAGGTGGTGCCAATATTATTCTTATCAAGTCTTTGTGGGCACTTATTCCAGGAGAATGATTGCGGTTTTTCCAGTGTGAGGAAAATATTTATACCCCCCTTTAGAAGCTGCACAGGCTGAAGTCCACAACAAAACTTGGTGATTTTTCTACAGCCATTTAGTCCAGCACTACTAAGACACATTTGCATTGATAGTGCCAGAGAAGGGGGATGTAAAATAGTCTCCTTAGAATCATAAGGCTAGAAAAGAGTGCCAGAGTCATATAGTCATACTCCCTGCCACGATGCATGATTTGTTGGCCACTGATGGTTTAGACATAACATGTGACCTGCATGTGACTCATCAGGGTAATCTGATTGTTGGTCATGAGATATTTTGCTGATGTTGACTGTCCTCAGGTGCAGCTCCCAGTAGCCAGGGTTCACTGTTCCCAGCCAATGGGAGCTGGGGCGGGGGCAGCACTTGCAGGTGAAAGGGCTGTAGGGATGTTCTGGTTACCATTTCCCACAGTTCCCATTGACTGGGAACATGGAACAATGGCCACTGGGAGTTATGGGGGGCAGTGCCTGAAGGCAGTTAATGTTAGTAAAATATTGGGTGGCCCATAATCAGATTACCTGATGGGCCATAAATTGCCTACCACTGGTCTAAACCATCCATGACATACGGCTACCCAGCCTCTTTGTGAAAACCTCCTGTAAAGGAGCTTTCACAACCTCCCTAGAGCCTGAGACAAAATGTGAAGTGTTGTGATGAGAAGTGTGCTGTAAGAAATGAGTAAACAGCCTGACCACAGACAATAGATACTTTCAAAAACTACTGTGAAGCCAGATGAGCAAACTGGACAGATGTAAAGCTTAACATGTTTTACATGCTTTTACATGAAAATAGCAAAACAAGAGATTCTGTTGCTAGAAAAAGCATACACTCATGGGTCCCATCTACCTTTCCAGTCCTAGCAGTGCAGTTGGATTCTAGAATTCACTGATTCTTAACCTGTATTTTATGTAAGATGCAACTGTACATAAACTCTTATCTATAAACTATAACAAATGGTCTGGTAGCACTTTATAGACTAACAAAACATGTAGATAGTATCATGAACTTTCATGGGCACAGCCCACTTCTTCAGATGACTGGAGTTTATCTGAAGAAGTAGGCTGTGCCCCCGAAAGCTCATGATACCTCCTATATGTTTTGTTAAGTCTATAAAGTGCCTACCAGACCATTTGTTGTTTTTTTCTGTACAGAGTAACTCGGCTACCCCCTGCAGCTATAAACTATAGTTAAGGGATCCAGGTAAAGTTAAGGTTTGGTTATGACATTTAATTTGTTTTTAAAATAACTGTCTTCTTCCATGGGCTTTTTGATTTTCCATTTTATTCCTGTGTTGCATAGTAAAACCCATAGCTGACGTCTTTTTCAATATTCTACTTCATTAACTATAGGAACAATATCAGATACAGAAATCAAGTTGGGAATGTTACTAGAAAATGAAATAGCTCTTGCATAGCCTCATGTAAGGTGGAATGGCAATAATAAGGCTGAGAGAGGCTCTGGTTTCCACACAGATAGAAAATAGGAACGCAAAATCAAAATACAGTAGACTTCCAATTATCGGATATGCCGGAGTATCAGGAGGTACTCCGGCAGGGGGCTGTGAGGGGTTTGCCAGGACCTGCACTGCGACTGGCAGGGGATGGGGGCGTCGGCGGGGAACGGCACGGCGAGGGGCGAACCCTCTGCCATTTTGCAAGGAGGTGGGGGAAGCCCCGCGCAGCTGCCGGCGACAGGCCAGCTGGGGCTGCAAGCAGTGGACTTGGGGAAACAGTGGAGCAGAGCAGCTGGGGTGCTGCCGGGTTGGTCCCGCAGCGCCGCCCCTCAGCTCGCCCCCTCTCCTCCACCACCGCTTGCAGCCCCAGCTTGCCTGTAGCAGGCGGCTGTGCAGGGCTTCCCCCACCTCCCTGCAAAACGGTGGAGGGTTTGCCCCCTCGCCGCACTGTTGCCCGCCGACCCCCCCCCCGGCCGGACGCAGTGTGGGTCCTGGGTGACCCGTCACAGAGGTATAATCCCCTTCCCCTGTCCTAGCCCGTGAGCACGCATGGGGCTCACAGGAGCACTTCCAGGTTCCAGTTGGTGCCGGACTATCAGGAGTGCCAGACCACTGGATGTCGGACAATTGGAGTTTTACTGTAATTGCTTTGCTTTCCTTGTCACCAAAATACTCCCCTGCAAAATTGGTTATTCTTTTAATACTTACTGCTCAATAAGTAACCAGAAACTAAAGTTAATCACATTTCTTATTAACTTAGCATACACATTTAATACACTGTGTTTTTGATGAGAGATAGGTACACTTCAATGGCTTAATTACTGTATTTCCCATCAAGTGTTGAACGGGGGGGGAGGGCCTGCACAACTGGTAAATGAATGAGACTATATATGCATAATATTAACTGTACCAGTATGCTAGATGCACTATTACTATAATTTTATTAAACCCGTGTTTTACTAAGAAATCCTGATTGCTTTTAATGAACCTATTCCTGTGAATAAAAATAAACTTTATGCAATGAACTTTTGTCTTCTTAAATTTTTAGGGTTCCAGGTTAGATGATCAAAGGTGTGCTCCACCATCAACTGCCTCAAAAGGACCAACTGTACCCGATGAAGATTTCTTCAGCCTTATTTTGAGATCACAGGCCAAGAGAATGGATGAACAGAGAGTCCCTTTACCCTCCCGTATAAACAGACCAAATCCTAACAAAGACTGTTAGAGAGAGAAGCCTTGTTGGCATTTGTACTGTAACATAATGAAGAATCTCTCTCTGTTCTTTTTCTGCAGGGAAAACTATAATATGCCTTTAAAGGAAAAGGGGTGGTTGCAGCACTAATAACACTTGGATATTCAGTTGAAAATGTGTAAATAGCTTAACTTTTTAAAAATAATGCTAAGACAGTGACTGTGCTACCCTCCTGTGATTGTTCTGCAAAAGGTGCAGTTGCTAGAACTACTACAGATTAACTCTGTGTCAGAGCTAAATGCATCAGAGGAGTACCTTAACTGTCTAAAGTGGATAGCATTGTAATCAGTAAAAGGTAGTGTTTAAGGTACTCTGCTTCATTGCTATAAACTTGTAGTTTTAAATCAGTTTAAAAATTCAGTTATAGAACTATGAAATTTGTGTCTTTAAAAAAAAAAAACCTTGATTTTAACTATTTTGTATGTTTATCTTTCTTGGGAAGATCAGTTAAGTCCCTGGACTCTTTCATACCAGTTTTTTTAAAACCCACAAACTGAGGAATAAATTACCTCTCAGACTGCTCAATTGTGCCTGTAATCTACTGAAAACCTAACTGGGATTGGGAAAAGTTGTTCTCTGTAGAACTCAGGTCAGTAAAAGTCTTCAGAATTCAGATACCAGAAAGACCATTTAAACTAGCTAGTTTAGGGTACAGTTTGTACTCTCTCATAAACTGCAAAAGTCTGGCTTACAGCTTGAATTGAACAAATCACATGCTGACTATTTTTTCTTTAAAAAGTAGCTATTTATTTAAATTAAGCTTTTGCTTTACAACCAAGCTAGGCTTACTTTGAAATACACAGAGTTCCTTAGTTCTCCATCACAAGACTTTAGTAAAGCAGCCCACAGGAGTAGTGAGGATCTCCCTTCCCCCTCCACCCCTGCAAAAAAATGGAAGGATGAGAAGGCCCCAGGAATCTAAATGGCAAACACAGGTAGTGTCTCTCAACAACAGGCATTGATAAATTACTGTTTAATTTCTGCACTTGCACCTGCAGTGGGGTTCCATTGCACCAGGAAGCTAAAACCAAGGCATTAAGGTTTCTGAAAGGTCTTAAGTAGTAGTCTGCTGACTTTGTTCCTGCAATGAGAAGGTTGAAACGTTTATCAGTCAGCAAGTGGATGCCACAATTAAAAATATTCAACTCTCCCTCCCTAAGAGGATGTAATTGCTCCATTGAATGACCACCACTGTAATACAGGGAACCCATAGATACCCTAATGTTAGGAGTATTATTTGTTTTTCAAAACAGAAATTGACATACGGGGTAGATTAGAGAGAGGCTTATTGCTTCTAACAACAGCCACTGCCTGATGCTTCATAAGTTGCAAAACCACCAACAAATCCCACCTCGACAGCTAAAAAACTAACCTGCCGGTCACAACAATTGGGATTATGCCTAAAACAGTTTTAATCCTGTCTAATAACTGCTGATGTTCATGTATGTAATCCTTTTGCCTCCTTTCTACAACTCGCTGTCGGTAGATTATATATCACAGAACCCATACCCTGTTTATCACTGACAGTTTTATTGTCTGTCTCTCTCTCGATATAGATATAAATTTTCCTGCCGGACAACAAAATGTGATCAGTGTCATCAGCTCTTCACACTCCAGCTACTAGGGAAGAGTTGCATCAGGATGGGGCAGCCAGCCCTGAACCATAGCATGGCTTTCCCTGGTAGTCCCAGCTGACAACCTGGCTCCTAAACAGACTGAAGCAGCCTAAGCTGGCTCCACTTGTGCCCCAGCAGGGTCATAGACACCCCCAGCCTGCTCCTGCACCCCCCTCCCATCCTTGCCTGCTCATATATCCCACCTCCCACCCAGATCCTGCACCCCCATCGCTATCCCACTCAACTGGCAGCCCAGGCTTGCATACTGAATCCCTCGTTTTAGGCCCCTCCAGGCTCCGGGGTGGGGCTAACAAAAGCCACTAACCCTAGAACCCCAGAAGAGTTTCAGGGCTGAGGCCTTGAACCTCAGTCATCCTTGCCCACAGGCCCCCCCCATCACCATGGGGCTGGAGTACCAGGGGACTGAGGTGTTTCAGTTGGGGACCACATCAGTGAGGGTTGGGGGGTTTTGGGAGGGCTTTTTTTCCCTTCTCACTTGTGGTTCCCAACTGATTTTTTGGGGGGCCAGTGGCCCTGATCCTAAAAAGGTTCCCCACCCCTACCATATATAAGGACAATGTTGAAACCTTTTGTGTTAGACATATTATTTTATTTTAAATAAGCCTGGCCAATTAAACTCCAATTGGGGCCCAGCTCCCATTTGGCCAAGTACCCTGTTGCCAGCCCTGATCCTGTGGCAGGCCCCACTTAACTGCAGGAAGGGCAGGTGGCAACCTTCTCCCCTTCCCCTCCACTGCACCACAGGTAGAGGGGGAGGCCATGAGCTGGCTGTGGCAGACAGAGGGGGGTTGCCAAGCATAGCAAGCAGGGGCACAGCCCCCTAAATATTACAACGAGGGTCAGTTCTAGCTTCTGGCCCCAAAGAGCTTTTTTAATTGTAAGTAAACAAACTACACATTTTTAGCAATAGTCTGTATAACAGTTTCAATCTTTAATCTCCCTGTCTAGTATACTGTGTCTGGCCATCTTTTCATTCTGCTATTTCTAAATGAATTTACTACCAATGATACAGAATTCTAGAGGATGTATACTTTTTTTGTTATAGGGCATTGTACTGCATATTTTTTTTTTTAAACTTGGCTGCATAATAGGCTAATTACACTCAATGGCAGTTTGATTTGTTCAAATCATGCCAGTTTTGTCTATTATGCTAATACCCTCTTGCCTGAGCTTGATAAATTCCATACGCAGCATGGGTGGCACAAATATTCTGTGGTAGCTGCAGATTTTCACTGTTGACTGTTACCCCCTTCACATGTTAAATGCAAATAGTAGAGAATTTTGCTGCACCCCACACAGCATTTCATCATGTTGCAAATTAGCCTTTTCAAATTTTAGACAGTTTCTGTCTACACAATACTTGACCTCTCCTCCCATGACAGTTTTCTTTGTAACCTCCTGTAAAGAACTTTTATCAAATGTTTTCTGAAAGTCAAAATAAATTTTATTAATAGAAACACACATCCATCGATATCTGCGGGTATCCACAGATGCAGGTATCCACAGTTCATTTTTGTGAATACAAAGTGGAGGAGTTTAAATTTAACCCATTTAAATCACCAATTTTAATCTAGTTTGCATTTATATTTAATTATTTCCCAGGGATTAAAACAGATAAGAATCAAAACAGATGAGAATCAAATCTACATACTGTCCGGAATTTATTCTCTCTGAACATCTGTAGTGGAACTGAATGGCCAAATAAATGTTTTTCAGATGACCAGATAACTGTTCTTAAAAAAAGGAATTAGTTAAATGGCACCATTTTCATATGAAAACTATAAAATCTGCATAGTTAATGGTGAAAACTAAATTATTGTAAGATTCGCTTAAATAGCTATTAAAATGTACAATATTTAACATACAATGGATGCTACCACCTGAGGCTCTTCTCTTGGTGGATCTGGAATATCATTTGCCAGCAAAACATCAGCATTTCTGTTGCTATTTTGAAGTTTCATGTGATCATCTCCTCTGTCATAAGGTCTTATTCTGAGGGGACTGGCATCTGAATCACCTGCACTGTCATTTATTTGTTCCCATTGCTGCCTATCACTTGGAAGAAATGAAGGAGATGATTCCTGCCAGGGTGGATAAAAATTGATTAAAAATGTTTTCTCTAATTTAAATCAGTTTTATTTTTAAATCAAAATACAGGATGGTCTGGCACGCTCAGGACCTAACTGGTCCTGAACAAAGGAATTTGCCAGACCAGAGGAGGTCTAACTTGTATTTCTGCTCCCCAGACCACCTTCCCTCCCTGCTGCCAGTCCCAGCCGCCTCCCCATTGCTGTGCTGCTGCAGCCCTGGCAGCCCAGACTGCCCCAGCCCCACTATTGTGGCTGCTGCATGACTAGCCCCAGCCCAGCTGTCATGACTGCCACCTCCCCTACCCTGCTACTAGGGGTGACATGGCACCTACTGTGCTACTGGGGCTCTGGCGCCAGGCCCAGCCCCAGCCTCACCAGGCTCCAAGCTACCATCCGTCTTGCCACTGGGACTCCCAGCCAGGACTCCCTGGTTCAGGAACACTAGCTTTCCTGCCAGACCACAGATTTTGCTGGATGAGGGAGTCCTGGTTTTGGGAGGTCCAATCTGTACTAAATTTCTCATTTAAAAACAGTTACAATTAAATCTCATCACAAACATGCTATACATGGTACCAGCACAAAATAGGCCATTATCTTCTCCAACAGGCCCTGAAGTGCTGGGTCACACATACAGCATTTCAGGGCTTAGGTTATGAGAAAACCAAGTTCTCAAGTGCTTACTCATGTCCATTCCAGTTAGGTGTCTGCATGCTGCATGCACGGATCCTGGAGCTTTTTTCCCTTAGCAGTACCGGTTGGGCCAGCCAAGGAGCCCCCTAGAGAGTGCAGCTATATCCATGCTGGCCCTCCACCCCCTTAGTTCCTTTTTACTGCCCGTGATAGTAGCTGGAACGGTTGACTACACTGTTGGTCTAACCGTAGCCTTTTGTATGTAGTGTTAGTTGAAGTTCTTTATAGTGTAAATAGTTGTTGTTAGTAGTGAGGGGAGCAGAATTCCCATTTGAAGCTCATCTTAATGGAGTCCACTCTTCGGCCGGACTCGGTGCCAGCAGTGCGGAGTGCACCGGCCTTGGTGCGGGAGCCATCTGTGGCACCAAAACATACCCCGGAACAAAGCAAGTCTTTGGCTCAGAGACACTGATCCCAGTCTCCAGCGCCAAGAAAAAAAGAGACAGCACAGGAGATGGTCCCTTCATAGATGCAGCCACAAAGTGTGGAAGGGCACTTGATCACGGCATTGTATCATTATGCTCCCGTACCGGCTAGACACTGGGGGAGCTCGACACGTCAGGAGTGTCTGGTGCTGGACGTGGTGATAGAAGAGGTCCGGCAACCATCGACCCCTGAGACCTTAGAAGCTCAATGATCTCTCAGGCGGCGTCGGTCATCATCGGGCCTGGATCGAGGGGTCAGCACTGTGTGCCTGAGCCTGCATTGGAGTTAGACCCAGCTGTCAGTACCGCGCCATCTAGTGCAGCCCCAGATTGTAATACCAGCACTGGTAATGTCAATGGCACCGCTGCTGACAGCGGCATGGGCTCTGCCGTCACCAGCACCGACAACAGCGCCAGCTCCGCCACCAGCAACAGTGCTGGCACCAGCACTGGCTCCGAGGGATTCCATCTCCCTCCGCGGTACCGCCATACCATCCCATCCCGGCCACATTAGCACACATGGCACCTCCGGTACTGTACCCACAGATGCTATGGCTGGCAGATAATTGGCACAGTTGATGTTCCCACTGGCACCAGTCCACTGGGGAAAACTAAAGGTGATGGCCCAGCATACACATTCGCGCCATTCACCTGTGTCGTCAGCACCGCCGTGGTCTGCTTCGGCCTATTCACCCAACTCAGAGGCTGAACTGGCTAGTTCCTAGGCCTCATATAGATGGAGATCGCAGCATCAATTCCGCTCTTGGCACTGCAGCCTGACAGTGCCAGCCTCAGAGCCCGCTCGGTCCTCTTCTAAGGAGACTGTGAGGCCTCCAGTGAAGGGAAACGGTAACCTGCCTCAGACTCTACCCATGGTTGCACCCCCACAGCAGATGATGGAGAAACATGGTGAACATCTGATCAGGGAGTCTTCCTTCTCATCACCAGACGAGGCGTTGGCTGACCCTGCACCCCCCCTTGTCCACAATGGATGCCAGGGCACACCAAGAACTTCTCTGAAGGCTTGTGGCTAATTTTAGATGTGCAAGTGGAGGAGGTCCCAGAGGAATTGGACCCAATGGTAGATATTTTGACAGCAGACGTCCCAGCCAGAGTAGCTTTGCCACTGAATAAGACAGTGGCTAGGATTTCAAAAATCCTGTGGCAAACACCCGCCTCCATTCCACCCATCCAAAAAGGGGTGGAAAGACACCACTTTGTTCCTTAGGCAGGACATGAACATCTCTTTTTCCATCCGGCCCCGGGCTCCCTAGTGGTCCAAGCTGCTGGCCAGAAGAGACAAGGCCTGCCCGGACCTACGCCAAAGGGCAAGGACCCCAAAAAACCGGACCTGCTAGGCAGAAAGGTCTATGACTCTGCAATGCAGAACAGATATGCCTATAATATATGGTCCGCCATGGATAAGTTTAAAGACCTCCTTCTGCAGGAGTGTAGTCAGGGGTTTGGGGCCTTGTTGGAAGAAGGCAGGGTGGTCTCCCACATGGCACTGCAAGCGGCATTGAATGCCACAGACTCTGCAGCCCATTTGATGGCTCTGCAGCCCATTTGATGGCTGTCGTGATGAGGCAGAGTGCATGGCTACAGGTGTCTGGCATTCTGCTTGAGGTCCAAAACACCTTACAAGATCTCCTGTTTGAAGGGTCAGGTTTTTTCTTGGACCAAACAGACTTTAGGCTGCATAGCTTTAAAGAATCCAGGACCACCCTGAAGTCTCTCAGTATCCATACCCCAGCATTCCAGGGGAGGCCACTGAACCCTAGACCAGCCCTGATACCCTTCTAGCAAGGATTCAGGCCTGAGCGTGGGAGAAGGGGTAAAAATAACAGTAATAACAATGGCAAAAACAGGCACAGGGGGTCGAGGTCTGACTCCGACTGGAGGTCCGCTCTGCCTCCTAATCAACAGCCCAAGTCCTCATTTTGAAGTTACGCCCAAAGACAGTGTCCCAGTCTCCATGATAATATCTTCTTTTGGGTACCGGCTCTTCCATTTCTACCTGGCCTGCTCCCAGGTTACCTAGGACCATTGGGTACTTGGCCTGGTGGAAAGTGGATTTGCTATCCCACTCCCCTTCCCCATCCCTCTTCAGGGACCCCTCACACGAGCGTCTGTTAAGACAAGAAGTGTCTTCACTCGTGCATCTGGAGGCAGTTGAACCTGTTCCAGAGGAGTTCAAGGGGAAAGGGTTCTATTCCCAGTATTTCCTCATCCCAAAGTCCAAAGGAGGTCTTCAACCCATCCTAGATCTAAAGGACCTGAATTTGTTTATAAGGAAAGCAAGGTTCAGGATGGTTACCCTAGGCTAGCTTCTATCATCCCTTCCCTAGAAAGAGGAGACTGGCACACTGCCTTCGATTTGAAGGATATGTATTTCCACATCTCAGTGATCCTGGCTCTCAGGAGATTTCTGAGGTTCACAGTAGTCTTGGATCGCTTTCAGTTTGCAGTCCTCCCATTCGGCTTTTCTATGGCGCCCAGGGTCTTCACCAAATGCATGATGGTCGTAGCAGCCTTTTTGAGGAGTCGCAGGGTCCAAGTATTCCCTTACCTGGCTGATTGGCTGATCAGGGAGTCATCCAGGGAACAGGTTATGCATCACGTAGACCCTGTCAGGGCTCTGTTCCACAGACTGGGTCTCCTCATATCCACATTTAATCCTACTCAGGTAATAGACTTTGTTGGGGCCTACCTAGACTCCACTTTGGCATGGGCTTCCCTCTCCAGGGCCAGATTCATGGCTATACAAGTTGTAATCGAGTGTCTCAAAGCATCACCCCTCATGACGGGAAGGACACATATCAAACTGCTGGGTCACATGGCAGCCTGTACCTGTGTGGTATAGCATGCCAGTCTGTGGCTTCGACCTTTCCAGACATGTTTGGAGAGTTTCGTAGGTCTTCACAACTCTTTATTTCCTTAGCTGAGAGGTTTATAAAGGGCCTCCCAGTGCCCCCTCTTATGGCCCACTCCACAAGGGCACAAGCCTTGTTGATGGCATTTGTTGCACAGGTGCCTATTCTTGAGAGCCGCAGAGCGGTCAAGTGATCCTCTGTACATATGTTCACAGCTCATTACACTATTATGCAGCAGGCCAGGGACGAGGCGGCCTTTGGTAGGGCTGTGTTGCATTCCATTGCAGATTAGTCTCCGACCCCACCTCCCGTCATACTGCTAGGGAATCACCTAACTGGAATGGACATGAGGAAGCACTCGAAGAAGAAAAAATAGTTACTTACCTTGTAACTGTTGTTCTTTGAGATGTGCTGCTCATGTCCATTCCAAATCCCACCCACCTCCCCTTTGTCGGACTCCGGCAAGAAGGAACTAAGAGTGTATATGCACTGATATAGCGGCGCCACTCCAGGGAGCTCGCTGGCTGGACCAACAGATACAGCTAAGGGAAAAAAAGCTCAGGGATCCATGCACGCGGCGTGCATACACCTAACTAGAATGGACATGAGCAACACATCCCAAAGAACAACAGTTTCTAGGTAAGTAACCATTATTTTTATTTTGAAATTCTAGTTGAAATATCCTGGAATTTTAATTTTCAGGCTTCTGTATTTAAGCTCTAGCTTTAAATCAAAAGTTAGTTTAATTTGGGAGGAGGAGCAAAACAGCATTTTACTTATGCTTAGTTTGTATTAAACTACAAGAATTTGCTGTGAATTAACAGACAGCATTAGGGTTATTATCCTTAACACATGCAGAAACTGGAGCACATCCAAATTCGTAATGGTAACACATGCCCTATAAAAACAGAGGGTCAGTACTCCCAGATATTAGGTGCCTGCTTCAGGGAGCCTAAATGTGACAAAGGAGTATTTGGCTCAAAATGAGCTTACATCAATCATATAGGGTGGCTTAGGAGCATTAGATTTTTTTTTATTGGTAAATGTCAATCATCAATTTCCCTACAAAATGATGAAAAAGTATTTCCATCAGTAACTGAAATTTAAACGAAAGATACTGCTTGATAATGCATGAGGCTGTTTATCTTGAATATTTTGACACATGATGTTGACTGTTTTAATGGCTTTAAAACTAACTTTTTAAAACTCAAGGTCTGTCATTCAATAATTATCTCACTCCCCTTCCCCATTTAATTTCTCATAGGTGTGAAAATTTAAACTGATAAAAATTAAAAGTTTAAAAATCTGAAGTTATAACAAAAATAATCAAATTGTGCCAAGCCTACATCTAGTTCAATGGTTGTAACTAAAAATAAGTGCACAAAGGAATAGCAAAAGCATACCCACAAGAATCAAAGTTTTGACAAAACTTACAGTAGAGTCCAGAGATTCTTTAGTTTCCGGTGTGCCTTCTATTAATCCATGTAGAGTGCCCTTTTCTTTCTTTTCAAGATCTCCTGTTGTATGAGCTGAGTTTTGATTTGTTTTCTCCTTTTTTGAGTTACAATTTGCTTTAGTTTCACAATTCTTATCAGATACTTGTACAACTGGTGCAATCTCTCCATCATGGCTTTGATCTGCTCTGGTTTTTACGTTACAGGTAGTTTGTTCTTGAGACATTGGGTGCAATCTATACTATAAGAGAGATAGTCTGTGTTATTCAGACAACTAATTGGGCACATTATTTAAGCGATTTAACCTGACCAGGCAGCCTAACACTTGTGAATAGTATCCACTGGGCTACTATTAGTAAATAGTATCCACTGGGCTAAGTTATCAGAATGGGAAGCAGGGTTGCTAAAAGCTATGAAGAATTTCATAATTTCTTGTTTTGGAGCGTGTGAATAATATCTCTGATTTCAGGAAACATTCATGAAATGAACGAGTTTCATGTACAATGCACATTAAATAACCTGCAAGTTACACATTTGTCTAAGTTTCAGTTCCTTTAGTTGGCAATCCTTATTCATAGGCTGACTTGGGAGTAAACCAGAAATCACATATGAAGAGTTATTTAGATCTATAGATACTGAAATCTTGCATTTAAAAAACCTAGCTACTTTAGCTCACTATAATTAAATGAAGCTAATACTCCATAGTGTTCACTCTTTCAGAATGCTATATATCAATCTATATACCACCCTTGCTTCCAGGAATTTATTCTCTCAACCTTTGCAGAGGAACTGAATTAAGCTGTTTTTTCAGATGACCAGATAACTACTCTAGTGAGAGAACACTTAGTTAAATTGCGCCATCTTTTTCAATATGAAAAATACTTTAAAATCATCTGTACAGTTAATAGTGAAAACTAAATTATTCTAGGCTTAACCTCAGTAGCTTATTAAAACGCGCAATTGTTCACATACATTTTATACTACCTTGTGATGCTTTTCTCTTTGTCCATCTGGTATATCATCTGCTGGCAGAACTTTATTGCTGTTGCCAATTTGAAGTCTCATGTGATCATCTCCTCTGTCATAAGGTCCTCCAGCGAGGGGATGAACATTCCTTCTGTAATTGGCATCTGAATCACCTGTACTATAATTTATTTGTTCCCGTTGCTGGCTGTCATTTGGAGGAAGCGAAGGAGATGGTTTCCTCTCAGGATATGCTAAATGCCTTAATGTAACAACTGATCTTCCTGCACCATAGCAAAAACCCTAAAGAAAAGACAATGTCTCCTTAAATATTCACTTTTACAACTTGCATTTTCTTTCTTTTGAGTTATTTTTACATCTCCACACAATAGTATGTCAAGGAAAAATTTCAGTACAAGATTTACAATTTTCTCAGGAGCTTTCCTCCCTCAGGAAATTACTCTTAAGTTGACAAAGTGTTTTTTTTAAAGTAAACAATTTCATTACTTTGAAACAGAGTTTAGGAACAAACTTAAATTAATACAGCTGAACAAATTTCCCTATTTTTGTTACAACCCCTAAAATAACTGTAAATGAAGGATTAGTGAAAAAAATATTTTCAGGCTTTTACTGTCCTATTTTTTAAAGTCAATGGGATTTCACAGTGTGCTGCTCTCTACTAGTCAGTCAGTGTGGGTATGACCTGATTATGTCAAGGTTCTCCTATTCTTCCTGCTAATTCTAACTCAGTCCTCTCAAGTACTAAGTGCCACTTTCTGCAGAGGTTCTATTATGTGCTCCAGCCAAGCTGGTGTGACACTTAAACCCATTTATCATGCAGGCTGGGATTTTGAACTATTTTACTTGTAATAATTTTCTGCTTATAGCAGTTAAGAAATTTTTCTTTGCATTTTTATAGTTCACATATCTTTACTATGGCAAAAGATTCACACGTCAGAAGAACAACAAATACCTGAAAAAATAAAATACATACAAGAAATAAAAATCTTTAAAGTTCTCTTCTCAATGTTCAGATCTATATACACTAATGAGTCTAAAATTTTATCAGTGGGGTTTTTTGTTTGTTTTTAGTACAGGTGGTGGAATCACTTTGGTCCAGCACTCTGGGACCTGAGCAGTCCCGAACTACCGAGTTTTCCTGACCATGGGAGGTCCACCCTGCTCCCTGCCGCAGGCCCACTGCACGGATTTTAGAAGTGCAACCTGTAATTTTGTGTGTCATGGGTACCTGACATATTTAGTGAGACCTATAACAAAATAAAATGATCAAGAACATATACTAACCAGAACAGCCAGAGCTATGATGATTAACACTGGAATCTGTAGTAGCATTGGTATCTCCATCATAAGGGCTTTAATAAATTCACCAATTCCTTTCCCTATAAGTTTTAATGGGTCTGTTACAAAATTGGTAAATGTAACAGCCAATGCCTAAAATAAGAAATAGTAACAAGACAGGAGGATTATTATTCTTTAGTTTCAAATACAAAATGGAAGGGTGAATGGTTTCTTTAGGAAAATCACATACGGTTGTTGGGGGAACTAGCCAAATGGGATTTACTAGTATTGTTTCATAATACTTCTGACAAGGATCATCCTGGAACGTCCATGAACGTCTCCACCATTCTACAGTTAAAAGAATGTAAAAATTATACAAATATATAAAAAGTGACAAATGTATGTTATAATGATATAATTAAGCATTAGGTGACAATTGTATTTTATACCCCGTAGTCCGAAATTTTACATGCCTGGTTTCATCTCAAAAGTTAATTACATTTTTTAAAATGTCATCAATCCAGTTGGAAATTAAAGTTATCAAAGCACAGAAGAGGGCTGGTAAAAACTGTTACTCACCTTTGTAATTGTTGTTCTTCGAGATGTGTTGCTCATAGAATCATAGAATACTAGGACTGGAAGGGACCTCGAGAGGTCATCGAGTCCAGTCCCCTGCCCTCATGGCAGGACCAAGTATTCATGGGTATTCCGATTGAGGTGTGCGCACAATGTGCATGACTCTCAGAAAGCTTTTATCCTAGCTGCTACCTGATGGGTTGGCTGTGGCGCTCCCTGGAGTGGCACCAGTGTAGAGCACTATATATGACCCTGCTGATGCAAACACACCTCAGGAAAGTTCCCTCTTGCCAGCTATTCCGACAGTGGGGAAGCACGGTGGCTATGGAATGGATACGAGCAACACATCTCAAAGGACAATGGTTACAAAGCAGGGATGTTAAGGACTTGTCAGCTAGTCGACTATCCGATAAGCAAATGCTTATCGGATAGTCAATCGACTAGTCAATCCCCCTTGCTGCCTCTGTCAGACAGAGGCAGCAAAGGGGGGAGGGAGAGAGGGGGTACTTCAACGCAGCAGCATTTCAAAGTGGCAGGACCGCACAGCTGAGCCTGGCATCAGCTGTGTGGTGCTACTGCCTGTGGAGCCTGGAGTCAGCTAGGGACTCCCGGGCTCCAGCGCAGCATTTCCACGGAACCCAGGATCAGCTGGGGAATCCCCAGCTGACCCCGGGTTCTGGGGAAATGCTGCACAGAAACTGCAGTCAGCTGGGGACTCTGGCTCCGCATGGCATTTCAAATCAGCCGCGCAGCATGAAGCCCAGGTCAGACCCCGGGCTCCATGCTGAGCTGACACTTAGAAATACACAAGAGCCCCTGCTGGGGACTCTTGTACATTTCAAAGCTGACATGGTGCATGCAGCCCGGAGTTCCGCATTCCTCCTTTGAAATGTACAAGAGTCCCAGCGGGTGATGGCAACTAGAAAAACCACCCTCCAGTAAAGGTAAAGTAATGAACAAGTTGCTAAAGGCTCAAAGTAGGGGACCTTTAAGTGCTAAGAGGACCAGGTTGAGATCCCAAGCAGGGTCCAGGCACCAGACCAGCAGGTGGAGCCTATCCATACCCTAAAGCAGTGGTTCCCAACCAGTGGTCCCTGGTCCCCTGGTGGCCCATGACGGTACTGCAGGGGGTCCGTGGACAGTTTAAAAGTAACGAACAGGCCCACCCTGGAAGGGTGGTTCGTGAAATTTTAATAGATTGAAAAGGGATCCGTATGCTCGAAAAGGTTGGGAACCACTGCCCTAAAGAAAGTGCCCGACCAGAGGGCTCATGAAAACAGAGCAACCGGCTATTTCTAGGTGAAAAGGACGCTAATTTTTCACATCGCAATCAAACTGTCCCACAGACAGTATCAACGGTTCCCGGCGAGACATTTGCACTCCCAACAGCTGTCACTGGTGATGAGAAGGAACTGAGGTGTGTGGTTGGGTTGGCAGGGTCATATGTAGTGTGCCACAATGGCACCACTCCAGCGGGGCACTACAACCAACCCAAGAGGTAGCAGCTACAGAAAAAACTTCCCGGCAGTCATGCACACGGCACACACGTACCTCAATTAGAATATATATGAACAAACACTTGGAGAAGGGAACATTCTTAACATTAAATCTTTCTTTTAGATGTTAACACTTTACATTGAATAATCCTGAAAGAGGAAATAAGGTTTGCAATTTTTGCGTTGTCAAAGAAATGATGAAATATCTGGTATATTTTGCACACTGTCACTGGAGTCGGGGGCATACAATCTTATTTCTTGCATATCTGTGATGAACTGAGGTTTGTGAATAGTGCTTTAAAATATATTTGTAGTTTTGTAATTGTTAGCAGTCTGGCTTTGTTTTCAGACAGTTACTGGTTAAGACTGATTGTGGAGGAACGTAAGTGCATGTAGTCCTGTGAATCTGCCCTGGGAGGTCTGTCCCCCGAGTCTGGGCTGAAACATGCTGGATTTGTGCTGCAAAAATATCTAGTTAAAGTCTGAAATAAGGAACATTTCTGTATGATTTTATATGAATATATAGCCTGCAGTAACTCACCAATACAAATGAACAAATCACTGGAAGATAGAAAAGTGGAATTCAAGTCAAGAGGATTTTCCTTTCCTTAGTTTTAAGATACTGTATACTGAACTGTATGGGACAACTATGGAATATTCATGGGCTAGAGAGAGAGATTTCAGATACAGATTCTAGCAGTCGGTACAACGAGAAGTTTAAACCCAGAAGGAGGTGCCATACCATAAATTAGCTTTTGTGATAACCTTGCATCTAATAATTTGAGAGACCAAATACAATAGCATGCTAATTATGTTACATAAAGCAGTGTTTGGCTTACTCAATTGTATGATGAGAATTTTCAATTCAAAATAAGTTTTAAAAAATTATCAAAAAAGCTTCTGTCACTTCTTGGGTGACACCAGCACTGGCTCATTTTTACTGTTTGCCAGTTTTTCTTTAGATAAAAAGTATTAGAAAGGAAACAATTACAAACACCTTACCAAAGAGACTATCCTTCCAGTCAATCTTCTCAGCACATACTGTGTCATGATCTCCCATTGTGGCCACAGCAGCTTGATTCTGTGCAAAAGCTTTCTGCAACAGAATCAGAATTAACCTTAAAAGCTGTTTACGTGGAATAAAAGACTACTAGTTTAACTTTCTGTCATCAACCAATAAGCGGTCTAAAATGTATTAAAGATAAAAATCTGCAAAGGCAAAACACCAGAGCAAATCAAATGCAGTCAAAGCGTATAATCTCTGAATAGGGGAGAGAACAATTATTTTTTGCTAGCCAAAAGGTTCTGACTGCTTCCTTCACAATAAAGAAGCGTTAACTAACAATTTCTGGAATTGAGCCAACAATTTACCACACACCGTTATTTTTGAGTTTTAGATATTAACACTGATCACAGAATTATAGTAAGAAAACTGAAAAAGCCCTCACAAGCTACTACATAAAGCAGGGGTAGGGAACCTAAGGCCCTGGGGCCAAATGCAGCCTCCAGCTTGCCTAGATTTGGCCCCTGAGGCTCGGCCTCTCCTCCCCATCTCCCTATGGGGCTGGAGCACATAAAATCTACTAGCCTGCTTCCCCACACCCCCAGGTTCTGATGTAAAAGGGGAATGTAGGGAGTGTTTTCTCCTTCTCAGTCAGGGGCTACCCTCAGTGAGGGTTTGGTGGTGTTTTTGGTGTGTTGCTTTTGTGCTTCTCACTTGGGTGTGGCCCCAGACACAAAAAAGGTTCCTCACCCCTGGCATAAAGCAATGGGTTATCACACTAGGATTGCAACACCAAGGCTGGTTAAAGCATTTTGGGGTTTCTGACGCGTTCTGCATAATATAAGTTTCCAATAAAATAATTTCTAGCTCCTCTGGCAGCAAAGAGATCCTTCTCACTGTAAATAATTTTAAACTGGATGAAAGGTGTATACACTGAATGCAAGTTCCTATTTGTGATGTAACAAATTTTACAAAAATATTTTGTATTACAATAGTGGGGGGGGTTGGTTAAGATAACACAAAGGACTCTGAGATAATAGTATCACAGAAGGAAAGTACATTGCAGAAGGAAAAAAAAGCACGTCCACATCTGGCTACACATGATAAAACAAGTTATAAATTTTTTAAGCTCCCAATTGTATCCAACATGCTATATTGTTCTAGCAGAAAGATTTGTTAATGCAGGCAGCATTCAGTAGGCCTATTTAAGTAAGATACATCCTAATTAAGACAGTTATTTATCATCGCAGACTGCCTCAGTGGATGGTTTCTCTCTCACCACAAGTGAGATGGCTTCCACTCTTCCAAGAGTGGAACTCTCCCCAGGTAGACCTGTTTGCAACCAAGCAGAATGTGAAGTGCCCCAGGTTCTGTTCCAGACTCAGTCTGGAGAAAGTTCCCTCGCAGACACCTTCCTTCCTTGGAAGGAGGGCCTCATGTATGAGCTTCCTCCATTTCCTCTGATTATCAAGGTCCTACAGAAGATCAGACAGGACACAGCACAAGTAATACTCATCGCACCATGTGGCCACACCAGCACTGGTATAACAGTCTTGTCCTCTGCTGATCCACTCAGATTATTGTCCCAGGACTGCAATTGCCTCCTGCACTCGGACCTGCTACCATTCCACCTCACAGTATGGTTGCTCCATGGCTGAGCCCAGAGGAGCAAGCTTGCTCTTTAGAAGTGAGGCATGTGTTCTTGGAAAGTAGGAAGCCATCTACTAGATCTACCTTCTTTGCAAAATGGACTCTGCTTTTGGTCTGGGCTGCTCAGAAAGGGATCAGCACTGCTGGAACGCCACTGAAATCTTCTGTATCTGAAGCATGAAGTCTGGCATTGGCTTCCATCAGGGTGAACCTGGCAGCGATTTCAGCCTTTCAACTGCCGATCCAAGGTCACTTGGTGTTTTCCCATGACATCACAATCAGATTTTTAAAAGGTCTTGAGAGGCTCTTTCCGCAGATCCCAACCACTCTTCCTCAGTGGTCCTCTCCAGGCTGACAGGGCCTCCCTTTGAGCCGCTGGCTTCCTGCTCACTTTCACTTCCTTCAAGGTAGCCTTTTTGGTGGCAATCACCTCAGTCAGGAAGGTGTCTGATCTCTGTGCTCTTATGTCAGAACCCCTTTATACAGTCTTTTTCAGGGATAAGATACAGTTTAGATCTCATCCCACCTTCCTGCCCAAGGTGTGTCTGCCTTTCACATGGGCCAAGATATCTTCATTCTGGTCTTCTATCCCAAGCCCCATAAGACCAGTGAAGACAGACACCTACACGCCTTGGATGTTAGGTGGCCACAGAGGATTCCCAAATGGATCACCTTCTGTATCAGGATGTGCTATGAACTGGTGAAGGTTCATTCTACCAGAACACAAGCCTCTTCATCCCACACCCCTATTTAGGATATTTGCAAAGCTACCGACGTGGTCCACTGTGCACATGTTTATATCCCATTATGCAGCAGGCCAGAGATGACACTGGGTTCCGCAGAGCTGTGTTGTTTTCAGCATGGAATTAAACTCATACCTGCCTCTGCAGATGCAGCTTCAAATCACCTACACTGAATGGACGTGAACAAGCACTTAAAGACAGCTACCTGTGTCCATAACTGGTGTTCTTTGAGATATAATGTTCATGTCCATTCAACATCCTGCCCTCCTCCTCCTGTGTCAGAGTTTCTAGCAAGAAGGAACTGAAAGAGGAAGGGTCCTGGCAGCACTCTATATAGCACGGCACGTGCACGCCACTCCAGGGGGCACTGTAGCCAGTCCCCAACGGACACTGTGGAGGGAAAAATCTTCTGCCACTGGTAAATGTGGCAAGCACCCACCTGCACCCATGCTGAATGGACATGAGCAACACATCTCAAAGAACACCAGTTAAAAAGACAGTTACCTGTTTCCATAATAGGTCAACTTACATGGACAGTTTATTTTCTTAATACTCTTCAGTTCAAAGAGCTTAATTGCCTTATTTAACTTTAGATTGGTGCAAAGAATTTTACTATACATTGATTTAAAAAGGGATATGCCCCTTGGGAAAGTTGCCTAATATGCTGAGACGCCACTGGGTTTATTAATAAACAAAAAGTGATTTTATTAAGTATAAAAGGTAGGATTTAAGTGATCATAAGAGATAGTACACAGAACAAAGTAAGTTACTAAAGCAAGATAGAACATGCAAACTAAGTTGAATATGCTATAGAAACTAATTACTCTGACTTCCATGCCAATTTTTGCAGTCTTACAACCACATTTTCCAATACAAAAAAATTTTCTCCCCTTATTGATGTGTAAAAGACAGCCAAAGTAAATCCCACAAAAATCGACTCTGGGAAACAGCAAATCTGACTATGCATAATGGGAACAAACTGGACAATAGGAGAATTTCCCTCTCCCTCAAATCTCTATTATTCATCTACTATATATTTGAGAGAGTTTGTCTGTGAGTGAGCGTGTCTGTCTATTCATCTGCTTGTTTGTTCCAGAAACTCCTCTAAAATGGTAAGAGCTGACACCACCAAATTTGGCACGCAGCTTCCTCTTATAACTTAAAGCAAGGTAAGGGTTTGGTTGTGCTAGGACAATGGGATGTGCCTGAAATGCAAATGTTTTTTATAACACGGAAAGAGGGGAATGCTATCAGGGATAGTTACACTGTGTAATGACCACAGGAGAGTAACAAGGGGTCAGATATGAGAACCGGGACAACTATAACCCCATTTGGTCAGCAGTGGGAAACGGTGGAAGTTAGCTTCTTGCCCCACACTCAGCCAGCACAGTCCCCGGCATGGCCAGCCCCGGGGAGCTGCCACTAGGGATGTAAGGAGTTATCTGGTAAGCATTATCCATATCAGATTAACAGTCAACCTGGTTGGAATGGAGCAACGCCCCCTGTCTCCGCAGCACAGCAAGCCCAACCCATCCTGAGCAGCCACAGTAAGGCCCAGTGCACCATGGGCGTAAGAGTACTCGGCTGGAGTGCCTCCCTGCCCACAGGTTCCTGGTTAAACATAACATTTAGCTGGTTAGCTTTTTAAATGGGATTTTACATCCCTAACCACCGCCCTACCAGTGTGGCCCCCACCAGTTCCTGAACCCTGCACACAGCCAGGGTCCTGCCCTGAGCCCCTCCTCACCCCCAAACCCTGACTCCTGCACCCCACACACTCACCCAGCCCCCTTGCCCTGAGCTTCTTTTCACCCTCTACCGCCACAGAACTCTGCCCTGATCCCCCACATGCAAGGCCAATTCAATCTTTTAGTAATAAATGTTGATGCAATTTGTAATAGTAGGTAAAAATCTTTTGAATAAGTGTAATTTTTAAATCAGTGGGGTGCCTGTAAAATGCCAAAGCACATAAAAGATCTGATCATTTTGTTTTAAATTGACCAGCGATAAGCTAAACTCTCAATTTCAAATTAAGGACCAAAGCCTCATCTGGGCAAAGCCAAATTAAATGTGTTTTTTGCGAAGGACTTTTAGGGAGAAGCTGAAGAAATAACAGGATTGTTTCCCTAACACAACCCAAGGTACTATCTGTTGTTCTATAACATTATTGAAGCTCTGGTCTTTAGTAGCAACTGCTGTACAGAACATACCCATTATATAGGGTTTTATCAATATAGCACACTGATCAGTCAGCCATTTCCTAAACCCCTCCCACCCTGGTGCTTAAGAGAGTCCCATATAGTCTTCCAACCCTTTGGAGTGGAATTATGATGGTTCCACTGCCTTTTGAATTCTGTGCTCCACTGCAGAAAGGGGAAGCAGGAATTTTATTCTAAAACTTGCAATCTGAAGTCTTCATTGCAGTATTCACTTTGGTAATCAACAACATAACAAAAATAATTCCCAAACTCTACAGATTATCATAGTTTAAATGTTTATTCTTAAACCGAACCAGGATTTCTGATTAATTTACCTTGTATAAGTAGATCCAGTTCCATCCAAAACTGATGAGAAAACTGATGAATAAAATACGTTTTACTTGAGTAACCCAGCCAATATGTGTCCATAGCTCAGTAGCTACAATTACTGTAATGCACACCAAACACAAGAGCACCTGAAAAGGAAGTGAGAAGGGAAAGTCATGAACCAGATTTGCAATTTTTCAAGCCTATTTCCAGTAGAAGAGAGAGAGTTACAAACTTCTCTCTTTTTCAGGTTCATTTACCTAACTAGCTTCAAAACTGAGCTTGATAAGTTTATGTTGGGAATGGCACAAAGGGATTTGCCTAGCCATTTCGCAATTGCTAGCAGCAAATATCTTTAACAGCTACTGGTGGGTTGCTATATGGGGGAGGGCTTTGAGGTACTACAGAGAATTCTTTCCTAGGTATCTGGCTGGTAGGTCTTGTCCAAATGCTCAGGGTATAACTTCAATACCAAATCATAATATTTGGGGTCAGGAGGGAATTTTCCCCCAGGTCACACTGGTAAAGACCTTAGAGAGCTTTTGCCTTACTCTGCAACTTGGGGCACAAGTCACTTTTGTGGCCTAGCATGAACAGCAGATTCTAGATTCTCTGTAACCTGAAGTCTTTAAATTATGATTGGAGGATTTCAGTAACCCAGCCAAAGGTTTTGGATCTATTACAAGAATGTGTAGGTGAGATTTTATGGCCTGCAATATGCAGGAGGTCACATTAGATCACAGTGGTCTCTTTTGAGCGTAAGGTCTATGTGTCTAAGAGAGAGTAGAAAGGACTTTGAAAAGCCAGGCCTCTCAGGAAATATGAGCTTTCTGAGACCAATGTGGAATTTGCTAAAAAGAAACTGCTGGATCTGGATTTAAAAAAAAAAAAAAAAAAAAAAAAGAATAAGACAGAAAATATCTTATTCCCTCTATATAAAACCATAGTATGCCCACATCTTGAATACTGCGTACATATGTGGTTGCCTCTTCTCAAAAAAATATATACTGACATTGGAAAAGGTTCAGAAAAGGGCAACAAAAATGATTAGTGGTTTGGAACAGGTCCCATAAGAAGAGAATTAAAGAGACTTGGACTTTTCAGCTTAGAAAAGAGGAGACTAAGGGGGGATATGATAGAGGTCTATAAAATCATGACTGGTGTGGAAAAAGTGAATAAGGAAAAGTTATTTACTTATTCCCACAAAATAACAACTAAGGGTCACCAAATGAAATTAATAGGCAGCAGGTTTAAAACAAACAAAAGGAAGTTTTTCTTCACTCAGCGCACAATCAACCTGTGGAACTCCTTGCTGGAGGATGCGGTGAAGGCTAAAACTTTAATAGGGTTCAAAAAAGAGCTAGATAGCTATTGATGGATCTAACCTCCATGAATCTATTAGCCAGGATGGGTAGAAATGGTGTCCCTATCCTCTGAAGGTGGGTGACAGGGGAGGGATCACGTGAGAATTACCTGTTGTGATCCCTCCCCTCTGGGACATCTGGTATTGGCCACTGTCGGTAGACAGAATACTGGGCTAGATGGACCTTTGGTCTGATCCAGTATGGCCGTTCTTATGCTCTTATGATTTTACAGTGGATTTATATTGTAAAGGGAATTTATCTTGTAAGGGGCTACACGATTAACTGATAAGTGTCTCTTCAGTTAAAAGAGCCTGAGAGCTGTCATGCAAGCATGCTGGCTCAGTTCAGACTCATGTTGGGTCCAGAACCTACCCCGCTGCAGGTGCTGGGCCTGGCACAAGCCGGGAGTGAGCCAGTGTGCTTGTGCGCTGGCTCTCAAACTCTTTAAATGCAGAGCTGCAGTGGGGGTAAGTGCCAGACCTGGCACGAGTCAGGACTGAGCTAGTGTGCTTGTGCGCTGGCTCCAAATGTGACACCGTGGAGGGGCATGAGATTGCATGTAGCCGATAGCGTTAACTGATTAGCGAATGCTTATCAGTTATTTAACCAGCTACACTATTACATCCCTACTCTGCACTGTGGGGAAATTATTTTCAATTACATTCACTTACATTTTCAGTGTGACAGTTGTTACAAAGACAAAGTACAAGAATCAACAAAATCAGTGGTGGAGCAGGAAGATGTCTGATGCTCTTATAAAGAGAGAACTGCATCTGGGGCATGCCAGTGAGGCAAAACTATTCTGTCAGTGGGTTAAGCAGAATAAGAAAGCAGCAGCAAGACTCCTCTACATGACCTTGCAAGCAGGGGGGAGGAGGAGAAGGGGAGGAGAAATATCACAGGAAAAGACCATTGAATAGAGAGGTAAAAGGTATTACTATAGGCATGATGAATTGGATAAAAGAATAATTAACCATCCAATAGATGAATTTTTGTTTTGAATCAAATACACAGGCATATTTTGACTTGTAAAGAATTTTCAATTTATGACTTATGAATTCACCACAGACCTTCAGTGGAATTACACCAGTATTCATAACTAACTCAAAACCTACATTTTAAAACTGCATATATAATTACATCCAAAGACACAGAGCTATCAAAAGTTGTAACCTTTAAAACTAATCTTGCTCTTTTCTCACCATAAGCAAGCACATTATACAAATCAACCTCAAAAGTAGCATCAACAGAGTCCAAATTACAGCCCTCAGGGTGTTTCTGAAACCCTATAACTTAAGATCCAATATCTGGACCTGGAGACAGATCTGGAATTCTAGGACTAGGAAAGATGCAGAACTCAATGGGCCGTTCTAGGCACAGATCCAAAAGGTGGAGAAGAAAGAGAAATAACTGCGAGGCCAAGTGATTGTTTCAAACAGAAAAAAAAATAAGAAAAAGATAGGAGGAAAATCAAATTTAAAAATCCCTAATCTGGACAGGGAGGTCATCTTCACCTGCTGGGATGGAAAAAATCAGCAATGCTCAGCTAGCACTTTATGAGGGAAAGAGCATAGTAAGTTTTATCTCCATCTACTGGCAGAAAGTACAGGTAGAATACTTAGTGACAGGGCTGGCTCATTAAAGAACATTGGAAAGTACAACAGTACAGAGAATTCCTACTCTCTTACCATGAACACATTGTATGGATCAACTCCAAAAGTGTCTTCAAACTTCCATTTCCACACTTCATAATCATGATGTTTAAAATTAATCAGAATATCACTAACTGCATCATCCAAAGCACCTGGTTTCCAGTCCCCTTCATTGAGAAATCTGTTGATCTCCAAAAGAGCCTGACTTGTAAGGATGATCTCAGCATCATAATGCCCATTGCCAATGTTTTCATCAGGCTAAAGGAAAGCAAAACAACCGTTAAAACAGTCTAGGTGCGATAGCAAATCAGAAAGACAAATAAAAGCATTAGGAATTAGCTGAACTTTCCTTAAATCTGCAGTATTATTTATCAATGCAAAAAGACCCATATTGCCATGTGGAGTCCACTGGGGGCTCTTGTACATTTCAGAGCTGGCACATCTCGTGCAGCCTGGGGCCAGCGGGAAGTCCTGCTAACTCCAGGCTCCATGCAGGTGCTTCCGCTTTGAAATGTGCAGAAGGCCCCAGGCTCTTGTGCATTTCAAAGCGGAAATGCTGTCGTGGAGCCGGGAGTCAGCGGGACTTCACATACAGCCTGGGGCCAGCGGGGAGTTCCAATTTTGAAATGCACAAGAGCCACCTCTGGGGCTCTTGTACATTTCAAAGGGAGAATGCGCAAGTGCCTATTGACTAGTCGAGCAGTCGATGGAAATTCCATTGACTACTCGACTAGTAAATTAATCGTTATTTAACATCCTTAGTTAGGATCCCTCTGATGATGTGGACAAACTGAGGCACAAGAGGGGTAGGATGGCAGGTGAATTATTTTACTGTATGTATTTTAATCAATTTAGCAAAATTTAAGCTGTAAAAATGTCTTTTCACTAATTCCCTTCTCTTATTTGTCTTAGTTGGAATAACTGGAATACAGCCGCTCCCCGACTTACGACCACCTTCACTTACGACCATCCGCACTTGCGACCAAAGCGGTCGTAAATGCGGATCCAAGTTACGAACGGCGATCCGCGCTTACGAACAGCGCAGTCGCCATGTAACTCTATGGGATCCGAGTTACGGACCAAGTGTTGGTCCATAACTTGTTCGTAACTCAGGGAGCGGCTGTACTTAAATTACTATGCTGTGTTGATTTGTAATCATAAAAAAAAAAAAAATGTATAAAGTAGCAGCTAAAATTCTACCACATTTTCATCAACATATGAATACTCACAAGGCCAAGTCTTTCAGCTTCAAGTAAAATCTTATTCAAGTATCTCCTAAAAACATGAATGCTGCGACTTTCACTTAACATGGTCTTCTCTTTCTTCTCACACTCTTCAATCTGGAGCAAGAAAACAAATTCCACGTTACAAACTTTCACTGATGACAAATTAATTTAAGCAAGGGATTAATAGTGTTTCTAGTGAATGAAACAAGTTCCTACAGCCTAGTACAAGCTTGTTGCTGCTAACATGTCACAGAAAATCACAGTAATATATATACTTAACATTTTTCCAACTTCTTTCCATGGCACTTGTTTCTAAGTCATAAAAGTTGTGGACTTTTAACCCTCTGATGATGATGTGGTCTAAATCCTAACCTCAATATATACATTGGACTAGAAAAACCTCAAGATTTGTTCATCCCTCAATATTTTGAAATTTACATCATAAGATTATCTGTATCAGTTCAGTTATAAAAAAATTAGTTATACAGAGTGAGTGTGTGCGCACATGTATGAGATTTTTGCTGCATCTAAAACGACACAGCACAGAACTCTCACCCTAGGGTGAAATGGGTAAGGGAAGTGTCCACATAGCTGAGGTGGCTTTTAGCCATGTTTGCAATACCTAATCCTGGGCTACTTTGGGCGATTGAGAGGACCCCCACATAATTTAGACAGACCTGCAAACTAGAGTAAGTTACAGCAGTCTTCTGGGTCTGTCCTAAAGCTGCAACGCTGCCTAAAATCTCCGCAGGCCATGTCTTGTGGCCCTGTCTCTGACAAACTGCCTATTAGCCCTCCTCCCATTTTTTATATTACACAAACAATGAAAGAAGTAGATCAATTTTCCCTGTTTATCTAGTTTAGTCTTTTAGTTTCCAATGATTAAAACAAAGTATTCCAAAACTTGAATTGCCAGCACTGAAGGGAAAGACTTTATTCCAACCAAAAATCTATTTTCCTATTAAAGTTTAAAATTTCATGTACATATTTCTATTAGGATTATCGAAGTGTGTATGCATTATGGATTTCATTTTTAAATAGGCAATCATGCCAAAAACATACATTCTGGGTGTTCTCTTCTAGGGATGTTAGATGACATTTTAGTAATCATGTAGCTGCAAAAAAGATTTATCAGTTACATGGTTACTAAAATACTCCCGGGGTGGGGCTCATGGCCCCACTCCCAGGGAGCCCCCTGCCACACCACGCTGTTTTCTCTGTATCATAGGCAGTAGCACAGAGTGGCAGGGGGAGCTGGTTTAAGAATCGGCTTCCTGCGCAGACCAGCTCCCACCTGCTGCCCCGCACTACTGCCTCTGATACAGAGGCAGCAGCCCCTGTCCATTGGGGGCCTGAGCTCTGTGTGAACTGAGGTTGCTCCGGCATCCCACGGAGCAGCCTCTGTCCGCGGCAGGCCCGAGCTCCCTGAGAACAGAGTTTGTGTCAGTATCTCCCTCTGCGGGAGGCAGCAAAGGGGGGGGAAAGGGGGAACGCCACAGGAACCAGCACACACGGGGAGCTGGCTCCCCACAGGCACCGAGGCAGCAAGGGGTGGGGTATGTGTAGTCAGTCTGATTAACCAATAAGACCAGGTTTATCAGTTAATCGTTTAAACACCCCCATTACTCTCCTGTCAGTACCTTTCTAAAGTAAGCCAAAATGTGACAGTATATGACTATCTACAGACTTAACAGATTAATCAAATTAAAAGGCTGAAATACCAAGAACAAAAATATATTGAATGACTATACTCAGCGGCAGTTATATCCACAAATTGATCCTCGAGTAATCCACCTGTTCTAAACCAACATTTCTGATTATTAAAAAAAAAAAAATGTAAATAATGTAAAAAAAATAGAAAATACTTTAGACTTTTTGATAGCTTTCTGAATTAATATAAAATTATAAGATAACCTTCTGAATGAAGGATTCTAATTTCCTATGGCACTCCGATAATGCTGTAGTGCTTCCCAAGTCTGCAACAGTATCTGCTACCTTCTTATCATCAGAGTCGTCATAATTTACCTGTAGTTACAGTGAAGAAAATGTATTTTTATTATAGCCCTTAGCAAGATGTTGGTTAAAGAAGGCTAATATCATTTAATCAATCAGGTCATTTTATACATTGCAAGAAAATATAAAAGGAAAAGAAATGTAACTGAAGAGCTGAAACCTAAACTTTAAGTCCACGGAGCCTTCCTAAAAATCCCCTCTCAGAAGTGCAGCAGAGAGCTGCTGGAAAAACCACAGCAAATGGAGGGGGTTTCAAACTAAACATTTGAGGTCACAGAATAATCCTCTGATGTTTTCTGGTTCCCACTGAATTCAACAACAAAACTTCCTCTGACTTTAATACATGTAAGAGCTTGGATTCTCCAATGCTTAACACACTTAACCAATAAAAGCATATTTCATAAAAGCAATTTCAATTTAAAAATTTAAAGGCAGAATGGAAAATGTCCCCAAGATGTATACTTGGAACTATTAATATCCTTGATTAAATAAATACCAATATTAGCTTACTAACAGCAGTCTGTGTAAATATTTTCCAGAGTATTCTGATTACATTATACACTTCATAACATGAAGCTTCCCCCAACATAATTTTTCATGCCCAAAGAAAGCTCTTAAATCCCAGTTTGAAATAGTAACACAAGTTATTGCTATTTAGTGTAAATCCTATTTCCTTGTTTGGAAGTAGACTGGCCCCTCCACAGAAAAAAAATGGAGATCAGTAGAAGGAGAACTTTGCAGAGACTTTCTGAGATTATTTTAGATGAAGTAACAAAGATGACGCAGACAAAACAGGCTGTTTGTTCCCACCACAATCCAGAGACCCTATTCCTCACTGGCTCAATCCAACTCTTCTGTTTCTTCCTGTTAACTCCGTTCCAATGAAGCATCTGCCTCAGACCAAATTAAAAAAAAAAAATTTACCTAAGCCAGATGGCCCATTTCTAAGAATGAGGCTAGGGAAAATGTCTGTATTATCCCTGTTAAATCCTGGTATCCTATTCCTTCAGATGCTCTAGTGACCCCATACTCTGGAGCAGAAATTTTAAATCTGTTTGGAAGGTGTACTTTGTGTCTGGAACGTGCCTTTTGCTGCCTCTGTGAAAATCCACCCCAATTTGACTAAATTATGAGACTTGGGGGGGGGGGAAACCAGTTAGCACATGCTTGGCAGAGACTTGTTTAACTTTTGCAGCTAATCCCTACAAAGATTCCTCTCTCAGTAGTCATGCTCCAGCCACATTTGCAAGCTGGGCAGTGGGCTCCAGCACTGAAAGTACAGATTCTGTGAAAAAAAAAAACAAACAAACCTGCATGTGTTCATAATCATAAATGCATACTCACAATAGGAATGTTAATGGTTAACTGGTGGGGGCTGGAGCTTCCCCCCCCCCCACCCAATGCATTTAAGTCAGTCAATTAAAGTTAATTACCTGGTGAATTAATTAAATGGGATTTTATATCCCTAACTCATAAGAGTGTAGAATTAATTTTGTTCTTTTGACATAAGAATGTATGAGTAATATGTAGAGAAAGAGACTTTTTTTTTTAACCTTAGCAGGTCTTCTCATTGTTCCTGAAGCTGCATCATAATTGAGCATATCTGTGGGGTCAATCCATTCATCACCTTGAACTTCACCACTTCCTATGATGACAGCTGCATACAGTACCAAGGGAACTAGCATCCTGAGTACAACAAAATCCATACATTTAATTAAAACTGAAAACTGCGGTTAGAAGTTGAACAAATGTATGACATATCAACCTTTTCACAAAGCTGTGCATAAACTTGTTTCCTATAAAACAGAATAATTTTTCAGGGTGTCTAAATGGTTAAGCCAAAAGAAAATTATGAATAATTTATACTGTGAATACACAGACTAGCATATGTAAGAGTCCAAACTTGAGTGATAAAGCAAAGGGTGTTAAAAAAAAAATCAATACATTTTACTTAACTTTACAAATACAAAACACCCTTTGATTTCAATAGGAGCAGGATTTAGACCATTATGAGTAAACAAACAATATGGATGAAGTCACAATAACTGACAACGGACTAAGATGCTACTAGAGTCCACCCCAAAATACTAAGTTAGAGGTTTCCTCACTTGTTAGAACATGAATTCATCTCTATCAGTAAGTTTTAGTTGATCATTCTCTCACTGAAGAAATCTTGTTTTCAACAAGTCTAGTGCTATGAATAAGGCTCTGCAGCTTGCAAGACTGAATCCCAATTTTGCCTAGTTTTGTCCCTTAATTATGTGGCATTCGCTTAATCCCCATGTTCCTTCAATGCTTCTGACTGGGGGACAGGAAACTTATATTTTCATTTTGCCAGCTACATGTATTTAATAAGATTTTTGGTTTTGAAGTAAAGTGTTCATTCTAGTGAATGAAAAAAATTTAGCTTATCTGACTTGTCTGCTTTTGCAAATATTTCTAGAAATTTGAAAACATAATTGCACCTTGTACAATAACATACTGTAAATTTTGCACTAAATACACACAAAAAACAACAAGCTAGATAATCTACATGGCCTATATAACAAAACCTACCTAAGAAAGCACTCCAAATATTAAATAGATTTAAGTCAATAGACTGAGATTTACTGTCAGATCTGTATTTACTGAACAATGGCACAACACAGTTTTGCAAGCGAATCCATGGATTGGAACAACAATTTGCAGAAGTAAAGTAAATTCTGTTAGCACAGCAAACAATACAGTATCAACAGATTAAAATATTACTAGTCATACTGAACAAACATTCGCAAGTTTCATAACTACACTTTCGGGACTACAATCCACGTTCGAGTTTCCTTTCCCAAATGCTAACCACGACAGATGCAAAGTGGGAAGCGAAGTGTCGAGGGCGGGGTTTGTATTAAATATGGAGGCACGTCTGAGTAACAGGGGGACAGCGAGGGATCAGTATCAGCTGTAGATGCAGCCTGCGTGCGCCAGTCTCTCCCGACATTAGCTAGGTAAGGAAGGACACCTGTGACTGCTGACCAGCAACGACCGAGCACAGCAAGAACGGTCATTGTAACTGCCAACATCTGGGGGGCTCCGCGGCCTCGGGGTGGGGGGGTGCTGCGCCCCGCGACCCTCTGGCGCCCCACACGCTGCAGCCGCCTCGCTAACCTGGCGGGTTCATTCCTGCCCTGCCTCGGCCTGCGGCGCATCACCCCACGCCGGGACCCGCCCCCGAACCCCACAACCCCCGCGAGACAGCGGCCAGCAAGGAACCCCCCCCCCGCGATTCCCCCGCCCTGCTAGTCACAGCGGGGCCCGCGAGGGAGCCCCAATGCCCACACCTGCTCCCCCGCCTCGCGCCAGGCCCAGCTCCCGCTCCGCACCCTCCGCCAGCGACTGACACCGAGCGGCTCGGCATCTAGCAGGCGGGACCCCAATCCATGCGCTCGGCGCTCCTCACCCTCCGAGCCAGAATGACGGCGGCGACGGAAACCAAACTATGTATAGCCCCAGGAGCCGTCAGTTGCAAGCGGTGGGGCGGGACGCGTCTCTCGCAACCCTGGCCTGGAAGGGCGTTGCAGTGCAGCTGCTGACAGCGGGCTGGGGCCGGACTCATTTCACACAGGCCCCGCGTTTCTACCACTCTCAGGTGGATTTAAAAATCAGCAAATCGCGCCCGGCCCGCGGGCGGGCATCGCCCACCCACGCCCTCTGCGTCTGGCGAGGTAGTCTGAGAAGCGCGCAGCTTCTCCCCTGTCAAACACCAGGGCTATGTCTAGACTGGCAGCATTTTCGGAAAAGAGCGTCTAGATTGGCACGGACGCTTTTCCACAAAAGCACTTTTTGCGGAAAAGCGTCCGTGGCCAATCTAGACGCGCTTTTGCGCAAAAAAGCCCCAATCGCCATTTTTGCAATCAGGACTTTTTTGCGGAAAACAAATCTCAGCTGTCTACACTGGCCCTTTTGCGCAAAAGTTTTGCGCAAAAGGGACTTTTGCCTGAACGGGAGCAGCATAGTATTTCCGCAAAAAGCACTGATTTCTTACAGCAGGAAGTCAGTGCTTTTGTGGAAATTCAAGTGGCCAGTGTAGACAGCTGGCCAGTTTTTCCCGGAAAAGCGGGTGATTTTGCGGAAAAACTGGCCAGTCTAGACACAGCCCAGATGTTGTGTCGGTGCGGTGCTAACGCGGATCGCACAGCATGGAAGGAGTGATTCATTAGAACATAAACGAAGAATGGAAGAGAATCAAATTTTGAATGAGATTTAGCAGTTTCCCTGCAACGGAATTTAACATGAATCTGTATGTTACAGTAGTGCGTGACTGAACACAGATCGCTAAACAGCTATGCATATGGAAACAAGACAGAACAACTCAAACTCATCTTCAGAATTGGGGGTCTAACTGTAGAACAAGAACAAGCTTCTATAAGTAATCTATATAATACAGTAACTCTGCTAAATCAGCAATTAAAGAGGATATGGAAGGTATAAAGTCTTCATCTTTTAATAACATGAATACCGGGAGTTGAAACATGGAGATTTATAAAAATAATACAGAAGAGCCCAGACTAAGAGAGTGTGAAATAAGTAGTAGTTGTGCTTTCAGGTGTCAGAGGTCTTTATTGAGATTATAGTGGAGATACACTTCCATAATAATCTTTTCACTTTTATACAGTTAGTTAAAAAATGCTTTCTAGAGTGAACTGATAATTTAGTCATTATTAGAACCAAATAACTGCATTTCAAATAAATAAATAACCTAATATTTAAGGTTTTAATTTAAAAGGAACTGTACAATATGAAAATATAACATACTTAAACATTAGAATCTAAAGTTTCATAGAAATAAAACCTTAAATCTGCATTACATAAACAGTGCAAGAAATAAAAATCCAAATATGCTTCTAGACTGGGAAACTAAATTAATTTATCATGCAGACAGCATTTTAAGCCATGCTGTTGTCTATAAGTGTTCATGGTGCCATTTTAATTTGAGAGAACTGCTGGCCATTTAGCTTATTGTGATCATTGCTGCCAATCCATTCACTTTTCTACAGTACTTTATAAACAGAGGTATTCTGTTGCATTCAAAATGAAATATTACATGGTTTCTAGAGAAAACCCAACATTTTACTTTTTGTTTTCAATGTCTAAGCCTGTTGAAAACAATATTATGTAAAAACAGCAACATTTCCCCAGTTTAGATGAAAAGCAAAACACGCTATATCCTGGACTATAAACAAGAAGCAGTTACAGCCTAGTCACCTTTAATTTTTACAATTATATGTACTAAAAAAACCACAATGCTGAAGTGTGGAAGGAGGAACAAAAGTCTGACCTCTGGTTGACAAGTGATGCATCCAATAGAAGTGTAAAACAGCAGAAGTAAATTTTTATCTTCTACATTTATGTGGACCTAGTTACTGACTTGATTAAAGTGTAATTCAGTTTAAGTTTCTATATAAAATTGTCATTGAGGCAAAGACCAAGGAATGCAATTAATACTAATCTGTAAACACATCATTAATCTTACTTTGAGTGCACATTGACAACATAAGAGCTCTTCCAACAGACTTTGGCAACAAGACTACAAAATGTCACAGCAGCAAGAGTTCACATGGAAGACTGAAAGCACTGCAAAGTAATACTAACACACCAAGACCACCTAGCAATCAGAAAACCTGTGACAAGTGCCTCTTGGTAAGACACGCTCCTGGTCAGATGCTGCTCTTTGAATCCCTAAATTATTTTTACAGTCCAGTAGTCTTTTTGTCTCTGTGCTTTATCTGCATACTTTGCCTTTAGCTGAACTCTAACCATTGTAGGTCCAAAGTGTTACAGTTCTGTCTGCAGAAGATGACAAGAAGGATAGATCTTGCGTATGCCACCTACACTGAATCACTTTGTCCTTATGTTCCCCTACCACCATAATAGGAAGTTGCTTAGTAAGGTCCCCTAAGAGAGAAGAATAAAAATAATTACTTATTTAATTAACACAATTTTCTTGAATAAACTCTACATATCTATTTCTCTTGCTGAAGAAGTTACCGATAAAGAATCCTTTCATTCACATTTAAAGGGGAAAAGTCTAGTTTGATTGTGAAAGAGACTCATGGGCCTTTCCATTCTATAATCAATAGAATTGAATGCTATAAATAATTATTTAACATTTATAAATGTAGGGATGTGAAAGTTTAACCTTATAAATGGTTAGCCGATAAACCTGTCTTTACCGGTTAACGTTCATGGTTACACACAGGCTCCCCGGTACATGCGGGGAGCCAGCTTAAAAGCCAGCTCCCTACACACACACCAGCTCCTGGGAAGCCAACTGTCACCCCTCATGTAACCACTGAAATTTTCAGGGCTTACATGGTTACTTAATGACATGCATTTTAACATCCTCATTATAATGTAGCCATGCGTAAGGCCAAGAAGGTTGGGGCTCTTTTGCGGTGGATACAGCTGTTTACAACACTGCTATTTCATAAACTAAAGTTTAAATACAAATTAATGGACCATAAAAATCAGGTTGATGGGAGGACTTATTCAGTTTCTTCCTTTTGACTATTCCCTTTAAAAAAAAATAAAATAAAGGAGGTAAGTCATGTAGGAATTTTGCTTTGTGGGTCTGAGTTCTTTGTGCACCACCTCAATGAAGAGGCCTATTCATTAAACAGCTTTGGTTTCTTTGCTGCAATTATATTCCTTAATCATATTTAGATGCCAGACTACAGTCTTGACTGCAATAAGAGCAATTTTTTGTTAGCAGATAAGAACCGTGCTGGTATGTGCATTTTAAAGCTTTTTACATTTCACTTCATAGCCTTAACAGATTTCAGATTTCTACATTTTCAGAAATGAATTTTTAAAACCTCTGATATTAACAAAACACACTTCACTGCTCGATTTTGCTTAATGCACTTCACATCACATGATTTACCTTGCAAGTCCGTCACCTTTATTTTCATATCATAAGATCCTGTGAGCAAGTAGTGAGCTCCAGGAGAAAAGCGAACAGAACGAACATCACTGGAATGAGGATGATAGCTCTGTACCATTCGTCCTCCTCGAATATCATACAACATGCAACTGGAGTCCTCTTGCCCTGTAGCTAGGAGACGGCCACTAGGATCAACAGCTACGGATGCCACAGCGCTACCTGTAAGAAAATGCTGTCTATAACTAATAAAACTTAGATATACATGTTCTACATTCTTTTTAACACCTAAAGGTTTTTAAGATGTTTGTAGAACTGACAATATTAAAAAGGTAAAAAACATATCTAGCCAAGTTAAATGTACTTTCAGCTAATTTGGTCTACATTAAATGACAAATCTTATAGTGCACTAATTTTATAATTTGCCTTGTAGCATAGGTTGATTGGATTTCTTATGGTGGAGTGGTAGCAAAGTCACAGTTAAAGCTGCATCGTCTGAAAAAAGATATCTGCTTAATGTTTTACTACAGAAAAAGGGACTATCCAAGAGTGTTGCCAGCTTTTAATTTTCTGCATAGTTAGAATCCATAGCAGAATATACATCCTTTGCTAACTACTTTCTGAATGGTATCCTTCCTGCCTTATCCATCCACTGACTTTGATCTTTATCTACTCAGGTTTAGCACCCTTTCTCCTGATACTTTATGCATAGAGGTAGGGGGGGGTGGACGACAGAACATCTTTCTTCTCCCTCCCCCCCTCCCCCCCTTCCCTTCTATTTATTTCGAGTTTCCTTATCCTCTAATCATAACTCCGGTCATCTGAAGAAGTGGGCTGTGCCCATGAAAGCTCATGATACCATCTACATGTTTTGTTAGTCTATAAAGTGCTACCAGACCATTTGCTTGCTGTGTTTTTTTTATATGAGGATAGTAACTACCTAGCAAGGATATGTCGTTTACAGAACAATAGATTTGCCAAATTCCAACATTTAATTCCAAGGTTGACATTTTTAATAGTTTAATATTCCTTACAGCCATCATGTTTACATTTGTTATCAATTAAAAAAAATCACTGATACAAAAATGGCACTCTTTGTAAGGCAGTTAATCAACCTAAATGTTGATTTTTTGGGGGGTATGATTGTACATTTTCTCTATTTTAAAGCATCATACAGATGTATGGTGCTACATAAATAATTTTTAATATCAAAAGGTCACAAAGCAAAGAAATAGCCAGCTTTTGAACAGATATACCAAATTTCTGTTTTTTAAAATGAGCAATTGGGAGTTATTTTGAACAAGCCAAAAGTCTTCATTTTGCAATGTAAGATTCCTGTTCTCAATAAACCAATGCCAACAACCATCTTTAAAATATGTATAATAAGCTTTTTGGTTAGTGCAAAAAGAGCAATAGTTTTTACCAGTTCCATGAAATGTTGTTCCAACTACACGAACACAACTTGGTACTCTAAGATCCCAGAATCTTACAGTCTTATCTTGAGAACCAGATGCAATCATCCACCCACTCCATGTATAAAGTGCTAAAATATGACCTGTAGATAAGAACATGTGTTACTTTACTAGTATTACTCACTATTTAAAGATCACTACTGATTTTTTGCACATATTCTCGTTCCAAATATGCAGTTATACCTTAAGTAGGGTCGTCAACAGTAGAGTAAATGTTATATTTTGGTTTTACGGAAGTAGTCTTGAAGAGATCAGAGAGTTGGAGATAATCAACTAGCTCTTTTCAGAGAGCCTGTTAGCAGATTTCTTCATGTCTCAGTTTATTATCTGTTACTCCACATATACGCAACTCTTGGGAAAGGTTGCAACATGGCTTGGACTGAAGAAGTGCCACCAGTACAATGGCAACACCCTGCTCTACATCTTCTCTAGCATTAACACAGTGAGCAGGGAGACAAAGGGGCTAAAATATGTAACAAGATAGATAAAAAAATAAACCCTCTCTTGAAGTCACTGTGGATAGGACAGAGGTGCTGTCCATAAGAAGAGCATGATTTGGTTAATGGTGTTACTAGGGATATAAAATCCCAGTTAATCTGTTAACTGGTTAAACGTTAGGCTAACCCCATATTTAATTGATTAAGCAGGATCCAGGTGTGGGCTTCTTCAGTCCAGCTGGAGCAGCTCCCTACCCCACACTGAGGCTGCCTGCTGGCTCCCAGCTGCCATGGGGGGTTGGGATTGCTGCCGGCTCCTGGCTCCCAGCCCCCACCAGAGCAGCCTCTGTCCACAGCAGGCTGGGCTCCCCATGGACAGAGGCTGCTCCGGATGTCATAGTAGCCCCTGCCTGTAGGGCACTCAGGCCTACTGGAGTAGCCCTTGCCTGGTGGGGAGCTGCATCAGCCCTCACAGGTTACTAGTTAACCATTCACATCTCTAGAGGTTACCAATGCTTGTTAAAAAGGCAGTGCATAGAATAGATTGTTACTGTGTCATTTTTACAAACATACCAGTATGGCCACTTAGAGCATGCAGGCCTTGACCTCTCTGGCAGTCTGTTGTGTAAATATTACAGTCTCCAGCTCCAGCGCTAATTAAAATAGCACCACCACTTTCCGGGCCTTCCATAAAAGCAAGATCTCTAATTGTCCCATCGTGCATACTGAACTCCAAGTCTGGTCCTGAAATAATTTAAAATAAAACCAAGAATAGTGAGAAGTACACTAAGCAAAGTATATTCATTATGTAACCATTTAAGCACTCTGTTTGAGGTTTACATCTTAGGGTATGTCTAAACAGCAAAGAAAAACTGGTAGCGGGCCTATACCAGCTGACTTGCACTCACAGGGCTTGGGCTGCGGAGTTGTTTCCATTGGTGTGTAGACTTCTGGGCTTGGGCTGTAGTCCAAGCTCTGGGACCTCCTACCTTGCAGGATCCTAGGACTCGAGCCTGGAAGTCTACAGAGCAATCCTGCAGCCCAAGCACTTTGAATGCAAGTCATCTGGTACAGATCAGTCACAGGTTTTTCTTTGCTGTGTAGACCTACCCTTGATGTTCATTCAATAATTTATTCTCAATTCCAGAGCTGGACTTCAATATGTTTGTTTACAATATTTTATTCCAGTTAGCAAAAACAAACAAACCCCCACCATTACAGTTATCTAACTGCAATAATATTGTCAATATTAAACAAGTGACATTAAAATAAGCATTTTTATGTTTGTACAGAAAGACTAAATTCCATAAGATTATCTGTTATTTCTGTGACTGGATTATCCTGGAATACATTGAACAAAATTAAAAATATCTTGATCTTGAAATTCCTGGCCAAACCCCTTCTGTCAGATTCTGCTTATTTATTAATATTTTTCTTTAAAAGAGTATACCAGCCACGGCAGAATAAACTTTTTGCTCTCACCTGCACAGCAGACATTAATCTGTTTTTGCTGAGCACCTTCTAATATTTAAAACTTCCAAGCAGGAATTCCTTTTCCCCAAAACACGAGTAAGTTTAAATCAGATACAGGCTATACCTCCCTGGTCCAGCACCCTCAGAACCTGACTGGTCCCAAACCAGAGTCTGCTGGACCAGGGGAGGTCAATGCCAGCCCCTCTGCTGCTGCCTATTGTGGGACTATGCACCCTGCCTCTTCTCTTGAGCACTGTCCCATCCCCATGCCTCCTCTTCCTCTCCCTGAAAAGCTCCAGAAGTTCTAGGATGGCCGGGAAGGAGTTGCTGAACTCAGGGCCCAGCTTTTCCAAGTGAGTGCTTCAGCCCAGGAGAACCCACAGAGATGCTGGACCACAGATGTTGCCAGACTATAGAGGTCCAACCTGTACTCAAAGCTACTTATCTGGAGCCCTGGTTTGGCAGCATTTCTAGCCTCTCATTGGTTCAGGACTAGGTGTGATAGTCTAATACACTTCATTACCAAAATGACATGCATAATGATTTTGCCATTTGTCACTAATATGACTATCCCAAACACATGACAACATGTTATAGCAGTTATATAAACACGCACACAAAGAGAGAGAGAGAGAGAGAGAGAGAGAGACAGACACACACACACACACACACACACCTTACCTGTTGCATTACAAGTTTCTGCATTAAAAGGTAGTACTTTAACATATTTATCATTAGAACCGGTAGCCAATAACTGACCACAGGGACTCCATGCCACGCAGTAGATTGACCCTTTGTGATGTTTGTTCCTTTTGAAACGAATTGCTGGTTGTTTAGGGGTGTTATAAGCACTGAAAAAGTAAGAATTTTCTTGATTTGTAAATATAGAATATGTAACCTAAAAGGTAAGTCAACTGTATTATTCAAAGTAGGCATGAAAGTTAGTCTTTTAAATTTTGGCTTTTTTGCAACACATTTAGCAAATCAAGGTCAGAGTGATAAACTTAATTTTTTATCTTCAGAATGAAAAGCGTCACTATTTTAAAGTATTGTTTCTACTTATTTTTCTGTTTTCTAACTTTTCAATGAACATTTAAAATCTACAAAAGAGGAAAATCTTCTGTGGAAATTATGGCACTCTTGCAGCCATGATAAGATTAATGCAGCTCATCAATATTTTGTTGAGACTCTCAGTGAAAGCTGCACTCAGGGAAAACCAATTCTATTTGAGTGCATATTTTCAAAGTCAAATTGGTTCCATTTCTCTCCCTCCTCAAACAGTAGGCAATAAAGTTAAACAAAAGTGTGGAAGTATAGTGTTTTGCTGCACACAGAAACTATGTTTCCCAACCACATTTTAGCTTTCATGCATTATGCAAAAATCTTCCATACCACACTCATTGTGGTCTGATTCCTGGCAAGCATAAGCAAGCGCTCTAAAGGGCAATGAAAATGGACAAGTGAGTGGCAAGTTAAACTTTTCCTTTAAAATTGTTTAGTTTTAATACTGGAAGGCAGCTAGGAGTAAAATATTATGGTAACAGAGAAACCACAATTAAAACTCCTCCCTTGTTCTCCAAATTCACTATAGAAACATTCCAAGTATGCCCTGAAATAGATTTCTAAAGTAAACACTATTCACTTAGGAGCGTGCTTGGGCCAAAAAAATAATCAACAACAAACTTGAAACAAAATTTAGCTATTATTAAAAAGGCATTGTCTTAAAAAAAATAAAACCAAAAACTACACCGCTTCATCTTTTTCACAGTTGAAAAATATTTTCTGACTCCAAAACAGGTGAAAACAAGGAGATGTATTCCCTTTTGTATCCCTCAACACTTTATGCATGTTCTTGACTTCAATGGGACAACTTTGTGTACTTAAAGTTAAGAAATTACATAAGTGTTTGCAGAGGCCTCTGTGTGTACAAAGAGCAATGGTCTGTGACCACCATTTCTATGAAGGAAGTGAGCCTGGATTTTCCCAGGTCTCCTTAAAGACCTACTCAAACTAAGATAGCACACAAAAGTCCACGTATTGGACATTAAAAGGTAAGGAAGAGGAGCAATATGACACTAAGAATATTTCACCCATCAGCAAGAAAGACAGAACGAGGCAGTCTGTGCAAAAAGCACAGGTAACTTTGCACCTCTCTAATGCACTCCCTCAAAACTCATTCAATTATACAGTATAGTCGTAACATTCCTGGCATTATTTCTGAACAGCCTAAATCAATTTTTACTAACACCTAGCTGAGGGGAAATTCCTATTCTCTGTCTCCCATGATTTCTATGTGCTATTTAGAATGAGGAAATAAAATGCTTGTAGGAAATTAGTGGGAAGTTATAAAGTATTTAAGATACAGTTCAGCATCTAGAATAAAAGCTCATTCCAATAAAGGCAAGAAACTAATAGGGCAACAAACTAAATATCTTTGCCTGCTAATAGGCACTATTCACTGCATGCCTCGAAATGGTTATGAATAAGATCATGGAGAACGATTATCTCATCTCAGATTTGCGGACGACATAGTATTAATTGCCAAAAACACCAACCAATTGCAGAGCATGCTACGAAGACTTGACAAGAAATTGACTGAAGCAAAAAATGACAAGCTCTCAAAGGATTTTAAATAGATATGCAACAGGAAAATCAAATAATGTGGTCACTTTACAGTTATGGAATAGAGCTTATAAAAGGAAATAAAGTTACTAGCTACTCTGTTGCCATCTTTACAGAGGAAGAAAATGAAGCTCTACCCCAGTATCAGTTTTTGAGGAATGATAGACAAGCAACTGCCTAATATATAAACAAATAACTATAAAAAGGCTAACCACACTTAAACTGGACAGGGTATCAGATGTATTATGGCTTTTTAAAAATGAGAAAGCAAATCTTAACTTTAATAGGCAATTTTAGAATTTCATTAGATGCAGGAAATATTTCTCAAGAGTAAGAATATGAACAATCTTTACTATGTTTATAGCCTGACAAGACAGCGTAAGGAGATGTACAAGCTGACTTCAGGAAGAGGTGTGGAAAGCTTGGAACAATTCTCTTTAGTTCCTTACTGTGCTGTAATTTTCTCTCTTATTGATGTGACTATTGACAAATTCAATCAAATTACACACACTTAACTAGGGTGTTAAAGGCTACAGGGATAATCTATTTATAGATTAAAGAAGAGATTTTTTGAAATTCCAGCATAACATGCCAAACAAATCAGGGGAAGAGAAAGGGGAGGGAGAGGAGGACCCACAACACTCCCCACCTCTCCCCAAAGGCCTTTTTTTTCTGCCTCATATCAACATCAAACATTTTGGAATAAGAATGTTACTGGATCCTTGTTTATTATCTTTGAAAAAAAACAACCCCAGAATGCATATCACTTTTATTAGGCAGAGACATTTGGCTATAAAGTATGCTTTTGGCCCGAATCTGGGATATCTTCCCAGTTAATCAGGAGCAAAATCCCATTTTAGAGAAGTTTTTCTGAAAACTCTCCAATGTTTTAAAAAGTAATAAAATTAAAGCAATTACTAGAAATTGAGTTCGAGACCAAGATTTATTTCTGAAAGAAAAAAAAAAAAAAAGGAAATAACAGATACGAACATTCAAGAAGGTCATGTGGAATTAAGACCAGAAGCACCTGGCCATATGTTTTCTGTTCCTACAATGTATATTTTAAGACACAAACGTTTCTTTTACAATGCTAATGTGTTCAAGACTGTAGGAGAAGAATACTACCTAAAGGAAAAGTTGCATTACTGATGACAAACAGCTTGTCAGTAGCAAAAAGAACTATTCACAAACACAAAAATAATCACAGCTGGTCTTTTTATTCTGTGTTGGTAGTTACTATCTTATCAAAGAATCATTGTAACAGCTCACTGTTAACAGGTTAATCTCTAATAAAATGAAAGTGTTAAGACAAGAACAGGTTTGAAATAATTAGACAGCTTTGCATATCCTGTGATAGGCAGTAGAATCAGAAATGATTATGGTAGGACAGTACGGTCACTTATTTTCCATCTTACCTTGGGTCAATTACTTCTGGATAGGCACACACCCTCAAAGTTTTGGAATTTGAGCCAACAGCATATAAACTCCCACTTGGATGGAAAGCCACCGCTCTGACAGCTTGTGTATCTTCTAGAGTATTAATACAAATGAACTGCTTTTGTGATTTATCATCCTGTTGTATAAAAGTTTGACAGTCACAAGAGGTTCACAAACATTTTTAATAATCTACACACATTTCCAATGCTGAGTCAAAATCTATCCCCATTTAAAAATAATGTATTCAAAAAGTTTACTGGGGAAAAGACCGGGAGGAACCTTACTTGATTGTGATATGGAAATTAAAGATATCATAGCATCTTGAACTTGGCAAAATCATGGAAGGAAGACTTTTTCAAATATTCTTCTAAAAGACCTACAAGAAGGCTTACACAAAATTAAATTAAAATGAAGAGGAGTATGACTTCATATTTTTCTGAGCAAAGAACTTGAAAATCTTTTAATATTGCAGTTAATATAAGAAGTGTTTTTCTTTGCAAGAGCTTGTTCCTATTTCTTCTAGTTCCAAATTCAACACCAGTGAAATGCTCCTCTTTCCTTCTTCAAAGCCATCCAACTATTGTAGTTTTATAAAATTCATCTTAATATTTTACATACAGCTGTTAATAGCTAATTGAGATGGAAGACCCATGGATTAAGAGAAAGCCAACTAACGTGGAATAGGTAGAGTGACATTTCACAACCTCTGTTTGGTGTGATTTATATTAGATTAAGAAGAAACTAAAATACACAGTAAAAGATATTACAATATTATGCTGCGTGTTACAAACATACAATATTCTCTGCAGAACTTTTGTACCAATTTATTTTCTGATTTAAATATATAGGGAAATATGCAAACTAAGACTAAGATTTTGAGTAAAGGATTTTTTTAAAGCTATAAATTGTGCGTATTTGGCAACATATACAAACTAAAATAGTATACTTTTTGTATTTATTTCTTTATGAAAATTTAAAAAAATTACAAGTTATGTTTTGAAGAGTCCAGCTTTCACAACTACTTTAAATTAAAAACAAAAACCAAATCCCCAAACACCTATTCCAAAACATCCTTCCAGCCAAAAACCCTTTTTGAAATGACAATTAAGTACAAACATTTTCAGACAAAGGTAGGTTATGGTTAAAGTTAGAAGGGATTCAAAGTTATGCTTATAATGAAACCAGTTCAAGCCATTACTGTAATCCATAATATAGGGCTGCCCACTTAAGACATTGATAAATGTGAGTACTTTTAAGATCAATGGGAAAATTAAAGACCAAGTTTGGCTATTAAAATTTGCGGACACTGGAAAATGTGGACCTCAATGTTTATAATGGCAATGACTTCCATTATATATCCTCCCTCATGCCATCAAGAATTTCCAACATCATTTTTCTACAGTTTTGAATTTGTGTGATGAAGCAGATGTTTTTGGAACTCGTTATTTACTTCTGACCTATGATCCTGCCTTGATATATCACAGAACTCCAACTGTGTGGAGGGGGGCAGTAATAGAACAACCTGCAAGGACATGTCAATGTGGCAACAGCAGCTCCTTTCATGGATGTGTTTGCTTCAGTACTGTATGATGTGGTCAGTTGCTCTACTCTCTCTGATTGCTGTTGGACCAACAACATTTTGGACCCACTTAGCTTTCTTCCATCCTTTTTCCTACAAGCCAGAAAAAAGGCAGAAGCCTTGAAGATCTGAACCACAGAAAATAGGTGGATGGATGGAAGTGGGGTGAGAAATGGGATACTCCACAAAGCCCTCTTAAACAGAGGGAAAATGGTTTACTGCCTATCTTAGAATGTGGGTGCAACAAACTAATATCTAGTCATTTGATACTTCTATCATTATCACCACCATCCCCTCACTATATCAAACCCTTTGTAAGGAAGATAGCTGGGAAGTTGTGTTGCCTGACTCCATTCAAAATATTCCGAATATTCTTCATGAAAGTAATGGACAAAGTCCCATAAGCACCATTTTGGGAGCTGGCATATGAGAACACAAGAGGAAAAGACTTAAAGAGCAAGCTGCGGTCTGAATAGATTTTCATAGAGTAGCAGTTGTTTTGGGGTGGAACCTGAAATTTCGCTGCATCCAGTCCCCTCACACCTCCATCATCACATTCATCTTAATTTTCTTCATTTTGAAACTTGGCATGTATTAGAAACTCATTACAAATACTGTTGCTCTTAGCATCTGATAATATATAGTCAGATTCAAAGATTGTGTCCAATAAGGATAATGTAAATACCTTTTTAAGAAGTCTCACCTCATCACCTCTTGTTCTAGTTAGATTCCCCGAAGAATCTTCAAGTTGTGGCTGAATGATAGCATGTTCTGGTATGCTGTTTGTTTTTTAAAAACATTTTAAAAAATAAATTCAGTGCAATACACAAGATAAGCTGCTCTCTCTCATTTCTAGTTTGTCTGTTTATGAATGTATTCTGACAAGAACAACAATATCCAAGCAAAAAACAACAAATGGTCCTGCAGCACCTTAGAGACTAACAAAAAATGTAGATGGGATCATGAGCTTTCATAGGCACAACCCACTTCTTCACAAATAGATAGAGAAAGATAGGTACTCACTAATGGATCTAAAAAGTGACTATACTATTACAAAGCAATTAAAAAAAAAACCAGCTGGAGGGAGACGCTGTGGAACTTGCTTTCGTTTACAAATTTGACACCTGTAATCAAGGTTTGGACAAAGACCTGAACTGGAGGGGCTGCTACATTCCACATCCTAATGACATCAAAAGCTAAGTACTGGGAATTACTGCCCACTCTATTAGCCTCATTTAGCAAGGACACACTGACAAGATTTTTTTCTTTTCCTATCTTTTTCCTTCTCTTTCCCTCCCCATCCACTCTCTTTGTCTGCTATTTATTTTTACCTTGGACCTTTTACTCCATTCATCTGAAGAAGTGGGTTGTGCCCAAGAAAGCTCAGAACGCCATCTACATGTTTTGTTAGTCACTAAGGTGCTACAGGACCATTCGTTATTTTTTAAGTTTTTTCGGTTACAGACTAACACGGCTACCCCTCTGAGACTTAATATCCAACCAGGCATTCAGAATTAACTCATTAATATATAGGTGCAACAGTAGCACTTAAGTCTGACACAAACAATAAGCCATCATTTTATATAATTTTTCAATGTTTTTGCAAAGGCAAAGTAAAATAAAATGTTAAATAGTTAACTAAAAGCAATATTGTCATCTTGAAAATTGTACTTGTCTAGGACTGTCGAATTGACTACAAGCAACATCTAAAAAAGAGAGCAAGTCTCCCTCTCCCTGCTCCATTATTTTCTGCATTATACAGAAGGTGTGCAGTCATTTTTACTATTTGCTTGTGTAGGCAGTCACTCAGTAAAATAGAAAACAACTGATAAGATTATACAGAGAGCAAAAAAAAAAAAAGACTATCAGGATATGTTGTTTGCAGGATTGTCTATCAAAAGCACAAACCTAAATAAACTGAAAAATATCAAATTTCCATTGACCTTTTATCAGGCATGGTATATTGCTGAAGGTCTGCTAAAGCCTAATTTTTTGCCCATAACCCACCTGACCTGACCTTGAGAGAGTCCAGTCATTTTATGACCCAACCCCAACCATTCTCCTCAAACCTGCTACTGCCTGCTACCGATGGAGTGAGCTCTCCGTCTCCTACTCACAGAGTCAGCATGATGGCAGCTCAATGAGATGGTGACTGTGTGTATTGCTCCTGTCATTCACCATCCCCAACTGCACTATGTGCGCTATAGAGTGAGACCTTGCCTACAAGAGCAAGTAAGTCAACCTAAGTTATGCTAGTCCAACTATGTAAATGACATACCTGGAGTCAACATTGGTTAGATCAACTTAACACAGTGTCTACACCACACTGCATTGATGGGTAATTATCTCCCATCAACTCATCTTACTCCTCTTGTTCCAGGGGAGTACTGAAGTTGGCTGGATACCTCAGATTCTGCATCAATCGCAGAAGCTTCGATCTTCAGGAAGTGTACATATGGACTGAGGTTCGCAACACCTCGGCACATTCACTTCACAGCATGCATAATGCAGCTAGATGGCAGCAGACAATGGGAGTGAGGCACGCTGCCTTCCCTGCAATGATTGCACAGCAGGACGAGGAGCGTCAACTTAACCCACCTGTTTTCCTACCCAATCTAGACCTAGCACTTTCACTCAGGTTCCATCAGATGCAGGTCAGGTTGTGGACCTCTATACACCATGTATTTGTGATGAATTTTCTAGTTTTCAAAATACAGTACCCATCCTCATGGTATTAACTGAAGATTGTTCAGAGCTGGAAATCTTGTTAATCTCTAGTACTTACGTTTTACTCCCACGAACAGGTGATTCTTCAAGAATGGGCATCTGATTTGTTGATCCATGCTTTTGAGGGGTGCTTGTATTAACATTTTGGGTATCAGAGCCTATTCTTTGACTAACATCTGGAGGTGGTGATACGAAGTTAGTTGCTGGCATGTTAGATGCATGCTCTTTACTCCCATTACATTGCTGGTTGAGTGTCTGCACATCATTTCCAAGAGTGTCTATACCTATGTTTAACTCTCCCAACTTTTGGATAGACCTGCACAAAGGTGATAAGAACAGACAATAAAAGTTTTAAAAAAACCACCAGTTTATAATATAGCAACTTGAAAAGGTTTAAAAAAGTGAAGTTGTACCCATGTTGCCCAGTGGCATGATAAGTATAATAATTAATCTATGAAAAGTCTGAAGATTACATTTAATTATAATGGTGTTTGACCCAAAGGCTTTTAGTAGCCCATTTGCTTAAGGAGTGATGATAATTTGACATGCTTTCCCCCACCCTGTCAACATGAAAGACAGAGTATTCTCATATGAACAAATTGACAAGATGTCAAAGTAAAACAAGTTTCCTCTAATTTAATATCTATTTGTCCCATCATAAAATAATCACAAAAATACTCCTTTACACTTTGTTACCAAAGTGACAACCTAGCATCACATCAACGAGAGAACTGTAGAAAATAACCATGATAACTACACTCAAACATTGAGCACTTTATTTTAGGTTATGTATTTACTACATAGCTGAAATAATGACATTTTGGGGGATTTCAAGTATGAATCTATTATGTGACAAAGTCAGACCAGATACAGCAGGAAGAGAGTGGTCCTGCTGGGATCTAGAAAGTGGGTGGGAACATGCCCACCCATAGCTAAAGACCCTACCCCAACATAAGGTGAGCAGCCACTGAGCCTGGGACTCAAATAAATACAGGGGACAACAGAAGAAAAAACAAGTGTGAGGACAAAGTTAAAAGCCTGAAGGGGATGCTGAGCAGAGAACCCTGGACAATGCCCACAGCTCCTTAAAGGTGTCAGGAGAGTCAGTGAATGCAGCTCAAAAGAACTCTGCCAGGATAAGTGAACAGAAATAGTCCACACAATCATAGAGCTCCCCCTCAGCCAACATCCTCTCCCTGCTGTTATAGATGACTAGTCTGGCCATTGGTAGGAGGATGCTGATAGAAGGGACCTTGCTCAGCCCTAGAATGGCAAAGGTCCTTCCTCCCCTCCCCCCATGAGCTGAAAAGAGATTCTCTCAAGTTTATGAGGGATGTCTGAGCCCAAATAAGGGCTACCCGTGACCTTTAAAACACCATCCTCCTAGGGGAAAAGACTTCTCTTGGGTGGAAGGCTGCATTCCTGTCTATAGGGGAAGCAACTATGCATATATTGGCATCCAGACCGCAAGCATAATGATGTAACATGCCAGAGATAGGCTAATGAAAAAAGTATTCCCTCTTTTATATTAAAACAAGTAGACCCATGGCACCTTAAAAACTAACAGATTTATTTGGGCATAAGTTTTCATGGATCAAAATCACTTTGTCAGATGCATGGACTCAAACTGGTTTTGACCCACAAAAGCTTATGCCCAAATAAATCTGTTAGTCTTTAAGGTGCCTCAGGACTCCACCTTACAGATACAGACTAACATGGCTACCCCTCTGACACTTTTATGTTATTACCTTGTTTCTTTGACTGAAAGGTACTCCTTGAGCCTACCCAGAAGTCCACCTTGTAAATATGGAAAAATTAAATACCCTGAGTGAGGAACAAAAACTCTCTAGAATGAGACAGATTTACTCCAGGTCCCCACAGCCAGAAGGGGAAATGCTGTGAAATACTGTGCCCAGAGAGATGAAGGATGTGCTTTTCCACAACTGTTTTATACCAGACTTGTGTGTTTGATAACAGTTCATACATGGGGCAGATTATTTAGCATAGACCTAACAAACATTAAGAGGTTGTTTTTTTATTAAAAAAAGAGTTAAAATCTGTCCATTTGGATTTGTGTGGATTTCTGAATATTGGGCTATAACTAGACTTATGCATAGGCTTTCCATTAATATCAAAAGCAATCCTGCATAAAAAGACACAAAATACTAGATCTGATTAATAATGCTTAAACTAATTTGATGAATTTTGCTTCTGAACTCACTTGCTACCAGAGTTCAAATAGTGTTCATGCATTCCTTCAAATAAGTCTTGGTTTTAAGAACTAACAAGAATAAAGAATTCCATTTATAAACGTGATGTTCCCTATTATCCTGTGAGTTTTAAAAGAGTTTATTTTACATGGCCAGAAAATAAATCCGTAAGAATTTCACTCTTCTCCCAGAGGGGCTAAAAATTAAAGCAGACATGAGACATTTTAACATGAAGAGCCTGATTTAAAAATAAATGCTTTCCATATGACAAGCACAGCCAATTAATATAAATATTTCAAGAATGTTTATAGAATATTTGCCTGATGACCATCTTCAGGCCTAGTTTAAAATTCCCAAATGCTTATTATCAGTAGTTTAAATTACTATTTTTAAAATTATTTGGTTCTATAATTTTATTCCTTATATTGAATAATCACTGAGTTAGGTCAAGTCATTTAGGGCAAAGCAAGGTGGGTTTACACAACAGAACTGGGTACAGCAGACTTGGTCAAAATACACCACAAGGAGGTAAAAAATTTTCACCTCTGAAGAATTCAGTACAAAAATGGCTGTACAATTAGTGTCCTTAAAGCTTTCCTTAAATATATCCAGTTTTTCAGCATCCAGGTCTAAAGCTTAGCACTTAGATCCATGTTTAAACTTTACATTCTTGGATTTAAGTTTGCTCACGTGCTTTGCTAGAAAGTCAGATTATAAACTGTAGTAATCAGACATCAAAAAGTTACTTACAAAGTGCTAAGATTTTCTTTGCAAAATTTGGTCTATTTACTCAAATTTTGAGCAGATAGAGGATACTGTATTTTGAGGAGAGATTTGTAGCTTTAGAATACCAACATAACGACAACTGTCATCTTTAGACAAAATTACCTAAACTAACCCATCTTTTTAGTTGCTGCTTGGTTTAAATTAAGTTCATTATATTACAAAACATAGGAAAAATGACAAGTAAGCCAGTTGCCTATTTCATCTTCCAATGAAGATAACTATTAAAGCAGATTTGCTCATTTAGAAATTAGTCGGCTTTCCTCATGATTTTCATATCAATACACAATTCGTTTCTAAGATTTGGGGTAAGTATAAGCTAACATGGAGAAAAGCTCTCCCAATTACAGGGTTATCTTAGTATAAAATGTTTAAAGTGAGACCACAAACAACTTCAAATATCTGCATATAAATTCATTACTATTTCACTAAATTGTTCAGTGAGTTATTTTTCATTCCTATTAATGACAGAAGAGTTTGAAAAAAATATTCTGGCAAGCTCAATTTCAGCCCAGAAAGTTATTTTTGAGTATATCTGAGAAAAAATTAATTCCTTATTTGGCATTCTGAATATCTAAGCAATGTTAAAATAGAAGATTACAATCCAGGGGACAATTTATTACAGAAGAGCGTAAGATGACATGTCAATGCACGAGCCAACTAAAGCCAACCTGTTAAGAAACTGTTCAGTAAGATTTTGTTGCTGGTCTGTCCCATCTTCCTGATTTACTCCTCCTTCAAGCAACATTTGCTGATATAGTTGTCGTTGCTGCTCTTTCTGTTCCAAATGCTGCTGGTAACGTAATCTTTGTCTATAATATTCTTGAAACTGCTCCGTTGAATCACGAAGCTTAAAAAAGTAAGGGTTATTTGGGTTAGACACAGTTAGGCTTAAAAGAATTAGAATTTTAATGTTTGTGAAGGTCCTTTACACACAAATTAACAATTGTTATCAATAATAATATTTACAGATAAGCTAAGTAAGAAAATGCTCCTTGAGAACAAAGTGTGATTTAAGGATATTTGCTCAGTATATTTTGATATGCGATGTTGACAGTTTGTGCTTTAATGGTTAATATTAAGGTTTAACTTTTTGAACCTGGCTTTATGAAACTGAAGAATGAAAGTGGTTTTGTCACAATAGTAAGCAAGTAAGACTGAATACGCATAATACATTTATCTGCTGCTTAAAGATGCCATTTCTGCAGTTTTCAGAGCTATTTTTTACATTAGTAATGCAAGCACAAAGCTATAGCCATCCTACGGGACAAAATTTAAACACTGGAATACCAAAAGTTAAGGTAAAATAATTAGCAGTAGAAAAAAAGAGCAAGTTGGACTTCTTTTGTCAACTCATATGTATACTGCCCAAAACCCAAAGCAAAAACACCCCTATAACTCTTGATGTTGTAAATTAGAACAAGCTGTCTAAGCACAACTAGACAAGCTTGTGGATCTTCTATTGATGCATGATACTAATTGCACAAGGTACAGATTCTTGTTTCTACATTAACATAAAATTAATCGTGCTGGAGCAGCCTCTGTCCATGGGGAGCTCGGACCACCCCACCACAGACAGGGACTGCTGCCGCAGAGCAGCCTCTGTCCATGGCGAACCCCAGCCCCCCACATACGGGGGCTGCTACTGCCCTGCGCTGCTGCCTCTGTATCATAGAGGCAGCAGTGCAGGGCACCTGATGGAGCTGGTCTGTGCTGGAAGCCATTTTTTAAAGCAGCTCCCCATGCAGACTGGCTCCCACCTGCCACCCTGCTCTGCTGCTAGATAGAGAGAGGCAGCATTGCAGGATGGCAGGGGGCTCCCCCCCAGGAGTGAAGCTAGGAGCACACTGGCTGCTGGCCCTGCCTCCGGGGACAATCTAACAGTCCTGTAACCAATAATATTTAATGCGTTTACATGACTATTCAATTACATGCTATCTAACATCCCTAATTCTTGTATGCAATAATGCAGGGTGTTATCACAAGTCTATAGACAGCTTAAAATAAAAGCTTTGAAAGATGTGAACTATCCCCACTCACCTCATTAAGAGGTTAATTGTGATGCATGAGTTAAGTACAAATGGAAACAATGTTGTCTATTACCACTTGACCTAGTTACCTTTTCTGGACTGATACCAGTCAACTGTGATTTTGATTCAACTACTGAATCCCATGTGCTTCTACCCCTCTCGGTGTGAAAAGAAACCAATCACTGTTCTGAGCTTTGGGTCTTTCAGGCACATTTATATATACAGACCTCATTTCTGGCATCGTTCTTGAGCAGTGGGACCCTGCAATCTGGCTGTCTAGACCCAATACTATAGCTTTCCTGAGCCCCCATTTGTTAAGAGATTTCTCCAGAGTTCACTGAGTTATGAACTGATTTCTTGAGTAACTGCCTCAGGGAAACATGGAAAAGTTAGGAATACAGGCTTAACAAAGGAATTCCTTAATCATAAATGCTGTATTTTTTTTAAAAACCAGAAGTTTTCCATAGATCTGTAACAGTTCTCAGCATAACCTTCCCTTCTGATTTCACCATACCTGCAAGTCCTGGTTTTGATTTACATCTTTTCATGAGGCAGAGTTTCTTCTGCTTGTTTTGCTTACACGAGGAGAAGTGGCCCCTTGCTGAGAAAAATTTAAAGACTCTCTCCCTATGCCCAGCTCCAGCCCTCTTCTACATCATTCTACTAGGAAAGCATCATTGGCTCCTAATATCTTAGTCTTCATTGAGGAGTTTCACACCGTAGCATGTGCACATGTCTCAAATAGATTGATCTTGTCAAGATCAGAATGGCTTTCAACACTATCTGATTATACATGCAATGTTGAGATTACAACAGTCGAGGTCAGAATGAAAGTTACAATCACCACGTGGTGATCTGAGAACAAGAGTGTGTGTTCACAATTTGACCCAGACACATCCCCAAACTGTCACTCTCTCAAAACCGATAATTTTAGCACAAATATCCAGCTCAGTTGTTGAATAAAGAGGCAAATATTTGGGTGGTGGAAAGTGAAGGTAACTCTGTGAGCCTTAATGGGTGAGGCTTAACAGTTCTGATTAACCAGCCCTCTGGCTGGAGCAGCACCTGTCCACTGGGGGGGGGGGGGAGGGGAGGAGGTCACTCCACCCAGCCCTCTTTAAATCGGTTAACTAGTTAAACATTATGTTTAATCAGTTAACCATTTAAACAGGATTTTACATCCCTACTCTTTTCAGTAGGAAGCAGTGAAGCCAACAACTGTCAATTCACTCAGCTGCTGCTTAGAGAAGTCTTGGTAGAAAGCCCATGAACATCCCTTGTGATCTTGCACGTTCAAGTTCTGACTGATAAGTTTTTCAAGCCCTACAATACTTCTTGAAAGTTAACTGAAACAAAAAAGTTGGATAACTTAAATCTGATTTACTTCCTAATGAACACAGTTAGCAAGGCTTCTGTCATTCATAGTGAGTATATCTTTATATTCTGAATTGGATAGTGCACTCAATAGGGTGTACTTAAATTTTTCTTAGTTGTCACAGGCAGGACTTATACAAAATGTTACACTATATCCCACAAACAACTACCTGCAGGTAAATCCTATGAAGGATTTATTAAGCTTAAAAATGTGTTACAAAAATGGTTCATTCTTAGATCAACATATTCTAACAATTATGCTAGCTTTGTATAACTGCACACTGTCTTTAATTATGCAGCAGCTTTTGTTACATGCAAGTTCAGAGCACATTCACCTGCTGCATCATCCAGTTGTATGATACCAAAAGTGTATCTAACAGAAAGGTCATTAGATATAACTTAAGTTGAAAATATATCACTTAGAACAAAACAAGATTCAAAAGCATATGTATCACATAAATGGATGAAGTTCCCAACATTCCTTGCATTTTTGCATGCTTATCAGAGTAGGCAGCTCAAAAGGACTTCTTATATGGAAACTAGGGGGCTGCACCCTCTGCTTACTACACTCGCCAACCCTCCTCTCTCTGGTGACTTTCGCAGCCAGAGAGCGTGAGAGCTACGCTTGCCAACCCCTGTCTCTCTGGCGGCTGCGCCCTCTGCTCACTACACTCACCAACCCCCCTCTCTCTAGCAGCTTTTGCAGCCAGAGAGCGTGAGAGAGAGAGAGCGCGAGAGAGAAAGAATAAAATGTTACCTCATTTTTTTCTGGCTTGGCTGGTCCTGAATTCTGTGCTCCATTTACTGACTCATTTTCTGGAACTGAATTCTGGCACACAGCCTCACTGCCAATGGAATGCTGTGGCTCCACGGGAGTATCGCTTCTTTCAATGATATGGAAAACAGAAGAGGTTTGAGAAATCTGACTGACTATGAAAATCTTCTAAAAAGTAAAAAAATATTTACAGAATAAATTCTGAAATGACTACGTACAAAGCACCCCATTTATATGAAGCCCAAAGATATGGCAAAATATCTCATTTTAACCTATTACACTAACAATTGCAAAACCTAAAAACAGAGGTAAAATGCTTTGCGCTCAGATTTTTCCAAAAAGCCTTGTATCTTGCAAGTCCCATTATGCTTCTATTTTTATGCCTTCGATGAAAGGTTGTCCATTCCTCCAACAATCTAAAATACCATCAATAAATTACTCAAGCTCTTAAATTTTCGGATCTCTCCCACTTATAAGGATAATTACATCTGTTGGCTTCTCCCAATTTTCACTAAATTCCTAGGAAGGGAGGAAGCCTACATTCATCACAAGGCACCTCCACAACCGCCACCCAGTCTATACAGGATATTTCTTTAAATTTCATTTAAATGACACTCAACATTGGGAAGCTAGAAAGTTCTTGTTTTAGCTATGCAGGGAAAAGTACAACTAAAATCTGTTTTCACAATGTTGTATTTTATAGGGACTTACAAAATTAGGGTAAGAGAGGTAATTCTATGTGGAATTATTTTAGAAAACATTTCAGTAGTAGGGATATAAAATTCCATTTAATTGTTTAAACAGTCAGACAGTGCAAAACACCGTGTTTAACCATTTAATCGATTCAAGGGGGGAATAGGCAGGGTGGCTAGAGTAGGGGCTGCCGCTGTGGATCCTGGTCCCTCTCCCCCAAGGGGGGGGGGCGCCCAAGTGAGGCTGAAGCAACTCTCCGCAGGCAGGGGGCTACTCCTGGTTACCATTAAGGGTGATGCTTACCCGGGTAACTGTTTAACCAAGTACTTGTTCACATCCCTATTTGGTATCCAATAAACATGCAGACTACTTTAGAACATGTTTAGGACTCTCTTTAAAGAATACTCCAACCTAACTAAATTGCATATACTTAACGGTTTGGGGCAGTCATTTGTTTAAATTATTTTTGAGTTATTGGTATATGTGTGCATTAGCAAAACCAATTTAACCTGATTAACAGACATGCAAGTATAAAGGATCTTCCTTTTATTTACTGAATACAAGAGGAAGTATCTCCTTTACCAGTTACAGGAGAGATAAAATAAGCTCCCACTCTTGAAAAATCTGTTCAGTTAATTTAGGTACCCATTCCTGGCCACTGGGAGCTCTAGGGGGCCATGCCTGAGGATGGTCAATGTAAACAAAATGTCTCGTGATCTGCCAGCAGGTTACCCTGATGAGCCACGTGCCAAAGGTTGCTGACCCCTGCATTAGATACACAGGTGACCACATTTGGAAAAACATTCAGATATTTCTAAGTTCACTACACTACACACTGCTGGTGGTGGCAGATATGGTATTTGTAACTACATGTAGCAGTGAAAAGCAGGTTGCCTTCATGTTGTGATGTGTAGCTACGTGTCAGTAAAAGGCTCTGGCAAGGGAAAGGCAGTAGGGAGAGGTTTCAGCAGCTCTCTGCTGGCAAACATTTTATTTAGTCCAGGAAAGGCTCTGGCAAGGACTGGTAGCAGGGAAAGGCTCAACCTTTCTCCAGGTGAAGGCTCCAGCAGAGGGGAAGGAATGTAGCCTTTTCCTGCTCTACTCACCTAAGCCATACCACTCCATCTATACTGCTATTTATCCCCATACTAGAGGAGCGATCCGTGTATGTACCCTGTATGCAGCTGAAAGAAGTGTGCAGTGTGGACATGCTCTTAAACCTTGCACAGTATACCTGTTTAAGACATTTAGAGTACTAAGTATATAACATTTATAGTTCATAAGACATAAGCCCTGATTTTAATAAGGATTAGAAAGGAAAAAAAGTTTCAAGTCATGAAGGTGGTGAGATGGGGGCAAGTTTCCATAAGAGTTTTACTTCTTAACATGAGAAAAATGAGAAAAAATCCATTTTACATACTACTGTATACTAACACAAGGTGTTAACTAATTCCTAAGTTATCATAAACTAGTTAGCTGTAAATAGAAATATAGGCAGCAAATATGAAAATCCTGCTGAGATTCTGTTTGAAAATCAATTAGGTACAATATATCTACCTAATACACAGTTAAGTGTAACTGTGGTTACAGTTGCACAAGTTTCTAATATTGGTGATTTTTTTTAAGTCTCTGCTCCTACAGATTTACATATGGACATAGTTCCACTGATTCCAATGAGATTACTCATGAATAAGAAATGTAACATTTATTTAATTATCTGCAGGATCAGCAACTAATTTTGAAATGATAGTTGGTGAAGTATAGTACCATCCTGTGGACATTCCATTTATTTACATGGAAATGTGAAGGCAGGGATATGTGAGAGAAAAGAAAGAAAACACAGAATGTAGGAAATCTCCAAGACAGACACTGAATCTAGTTTCATTTGCTACATTGCTGATGTAGCAGTTTAAAAAAAAAAAAATCACAGAAGCCTCAGAATTTCTGCTTCTTCTAGAATAAAAAGGAGTTAGAATGCTGTTATTTACAGTTCAATAAAATGCATGTTGAATATTTTAAATCAACAATTGAAATATTTTACATTTCCAAGGCATACCACTATATATCCTCAAACATAGTAAATTCCAATAAGAACTTCAGTAACTAGAATCTAGTGTATATCTGATTTCATATTTAAGCCAGAACTTCACAGTTCTGCTATATTTTGGGTAAAGTATATGTGGGCTTGAATAAAAGCCTCTGATTTGAATGTCCCTGAACTCTCAGGAAGATTGAATTAAAATCTTATAGGTCTCGTGCCCATTTTTAGTTTAAAAGTATAATTTCTTAAAGGCTTGAGGAGCAAAAAACTGTTTGAAATACAACAGGATTTGCACATTCAACTTTAACTACCATTAATGTAAGTCACAAATGCACCTGGAAGAACATAACCCTTTAAGTTTAACATGGTCAGTTATAGTATAGTATTAACAACTCTCTTTTTAAATAATGTGGAGTTAAGTGAAACTTACCGCTCAGGTGACTCTTCATAAATGCTATGGCAATCTGTATTTTCAAGCATGAGACTTCGGCTAAGATTCTGCACTCCTGGGTAATGGAAATTGGCAAAGGAGTGCGACATTGGAGAGGTTTTATTTCCAAGGTCTGTGATTCGTTTATCATGATTTGTTAATCCACATGACAGCCCATCTAAAGCAGGGTTTAAGGAACGAGTCATGTAAGCATCAGCTGATTGAGGCCGTCTCATTGGGGATGATGGGTAAGGAGAAAGCTTGCTGATAAGAGGCGTCAAAAGATCAGCATATGCAGCTTTTGTGGGCTTCAAGAGTTTATCAACATGAATATTAAGCATCTTTTGTTCAAAAGCACAAGAGAAAACAGAAGGTGGAAGATTCTGAAGCCAGGACAATAAACTCAGGTCCAAGTCATCACACCCATTACCACATAAAAGATCAATGCCAAGCAATACTTCACTTTCTGTAATTTCTTCACCTGTTGCTTTACTCTGACAGAATTCCACACAACATTCATAAAGCAATCCCTTCATTACAAGCTGAAATAAACGATTATTACTTGCTTTGAAACCAGCCTCACTTAGTTTCCTGTCTGCAGGAATAAACTCTGCAACCATGATGCAAGCTTCTTCGAAGCAGTGAACTCGTGCAGTGCTAGGGTTCCAGTCTTTGAATTCTGCATGGTTGGTCAGACGGGGCAATGTGAGTAACAAACACAGTTTGCTATAGTCTTCTTTAGAAGGACAATATTCTTCCAGGGCATGTAGGCACTGTACAGCCTCTTGCATTGTAAACTCCAGCTATAGAAGAAATATTAAATACAAACAGGGCACAGATTAATTTAAAGTTACAAATTTATTCTTCTACCACAAGCACATTTAGTTGCAGAAGGTTAACATGCAATAGGATTTCTCTGGTTTTTCCTTTGCTCTTACTATAATTTTTATTTTAATTAAATTAGCATAAAGGGAGTCTGCAACAGTTTTCATATGAGAAGTTCTAAGACCAAATTCTTCTTAAGGGACGCCAATTTCAAATCAGTTGATTAATATAATGAAAGTCATGCTGATGTGGCTATTTTCATAGAAGCTACCACATGTTTTAAGCTCTCAGATTTTTAATATCTGTGGCTGAACAAATTTGCTACAACTGTAGGTTGAGAAAGCATTTCCACTTTAGGGAGTTGAATTCTCTTTTCAGAGCCATAAAAAGAAGATTTATTTTTTAAGATAGTTCTTGTCTATACTTACCTTGAAGTTCGAATTAAGATACGCAACTCCAGTTACGTTGGTTATGTAACTGGAGTCGACATACCTTAATTCGACCTTTGAGGTTCTCTCCTCAGCAGGAGGTCGATGAGAGAAAATGCTCTCATCAACTTCCTTTACCTCCTTGCAAGTTGAGGAGTATTGGCATCGATGGGGGAGCCCTCAGCATTCAATTTAGCAAGTCTTTACTAGACCCACTAAATCAAACTCCAGAAGATCAACCATCGCAGGCAGTGTCAATCTTCCTGGTAGTGAAGATGTGGCCTTAGAATATTAAATTGGTGTAAGAAAAGAAAGCCCTACATTTCTGTAATTTTCAGTCACTGGAAAGTGAGAAAGCTACTACAGCTTGAGCCTCTCTAGTCAACCACTCTTTGGTCCAGCAACATCCATTGTCTGTCATGATTTTAAGTTAGCCAGATGTCCACTTATCATGGGTGTAGCCAAGTTTCCTGTGATCCCATAAAGTTTGTTTACAGCCACCATTCCTAGTTCTCAGTGTTCTGTGCTGTTATTTAGCTTTAATTTACCCCAATTGTCTTCTAAGACCCCACTAAGCAGTGGAAGTGTTGGTAATGCTGCTAGACAATATTGACCTCATGTGGTCGGCAAATTCTCTGGTTCAGCACCAGTCTAGTTCTAAGGGTGCTGGACTAGAGAGTTTCAACTTGTATTTGTGTTGAGGTTTTCCATGCTTATTCTCAGACAATACGTGATCTGTGTGTACAAAAACAAGCAACGAAAATCTCCATAGCTCTTTGCAGATCACATATTTAAATATACACTGGCATGTTTGACATAATTTGTTGAAAATTAAAAACAGAAGGCAAGCTTAAATGCAATACTAAAATTCAGATTTTAGCTGCAGAGAATGGGAAAAAAACCTTCAAAGTTCTCACCAACTTACATCATGCAAAAATAGGTAACATGACATTTTGAAATATCCAGCATAGAAAAAGGTGCAACTTCTTGATATTTTTGTATAATGTTCTCCATTAAGACTATGTAAATAATAGAATACTAGAACTGGAATGCACCTTGAGAAGTCATCAATTCCAAACACTTGCCCTCAGAGCAGGACCAAGCACTATCTCCTAGATCATCCCTGACAAATGCCTGTTTAACCTGCTCTTAAATATCTCCAGTGATGGAGATTCCACAATCTCACTGGGCAATTTATTCCAGTGTTTAATCATCCTGACAGTTAGGAAGTTTTTCCTCTGATGTCCAGCCTAAACCTCCCTTAATGAAATTTAAGACCATTGCTTCTTGTCCTATCATCAGAGGCAAAGGAGAACAATTTTTCTCCCTCCTCTTTGTAACACCCTTTTAGGTACTTTAATACTATCATTAGAGTGCTACATTATTTAACTGCATCCTTCTTCTAATCTTAAATATATAACTTTGTACTGCCCTCTGCATGCTGTCAGGTAAAGACCCTGTTGTAGGACATAGGGCAACAAGACAGTCACTAAAGCAATGTTAATTTTTGATTTGAGCAATTATTATTTTTGTTAGAAACATTTTATATAAAAATTCATAATGCTTTTGTAGTTGTACTTAAATGTTCATATATGAACATAAAAAGCAAAATACTTTACAATGAATGAGCCTACAGCCTAAAAGCCTATTCATGCTATGGTTGTGGTTACCATTTAAAACCTTTTTCATGCTAAAAACCTTATTCATAACTCCTCCTCTCAGCTGTTCATACATTCAATGAACTCAGTCCTTGGTGACATCATTTGTTTCCTACTAGCAAAGGAACACTGAACAGCATTATATCTTTGTCCATAAAAGCAACCATAGCCAGAGTACATTGAAGAACTTAAGTTACACACTAACATCTGAATGGTCAAGTTGAACTTGCAATTGGAAATCTAATTGACAGGTCAAGATTATTGTTCCATTAAACTTCAAAAATATTAATCAAAGTTTCCTCTTTTAGGAGATATTGAAAACAAGTAAATATATTAAGGAGCTTAATAAGATTTAATATATTTACATATTCCAAGTTGTTAGTCTAAAACAGAGTGCTAAATGGTCCACTGAGTAGAGGTAAAAACCTTTCACCTCTAAAGTCCTCTCTTAGGCCAGTAGTTTTCAATTTTTTTTCTCATGACCCAATTGAAAAAAACTGTTGATGCCTGTGACCCAACATAATTTGACTGAAGTATGGGCTCGGGGTGGGGCTGAGAATGAGAGCTTCAGCTTTGGGGGTGGGACAGGCCTGGGGCAGGAAGGGCTTACTTCGAGCGGCTCCTAGTCGGTGGTGCAATGGGGGAGCTAAGGCAGGCTTCCTGCCTGGTCTGCCACCACAGACCATGCTACGCCCAAGAAGCAGCCAGCAGCAATTTCTAGCCAATGGGAGTGCAGAGCTAGAGCTCAGGGTAGGAGCAGTGCACGGAGTTCTGTGTACTTGTCTGCCCCCGGCCCGCACCTAGGAGTCAGGCCTGGTGCTGGCCACTTCTGGTGCGCAGCACAATCTATAGTGTCAAGACATGCAGGAAGCTGATCTTGACTGATCAGCTTCCTGCTGATCACCCTGCAGCAATGAGACTCAGGGCCGGACAGTCTGCAAACAAGTACTGGGTTGCGACCCGTAGTTTGAAAACCACTGTCTTAGGTGGTAAGCATACACTAATTTAGAGGTTTCAGTTTAGCTTTGCATATTTGCCCACATCATGCAAACATTGCACTGTTTGACACCACTTGATCAAGTAATGACAAGGGCATTTTAAAGCTAATTTGGGGTGCACCATGCACAGTTACAATTACATGGGCAAAAATTGCCCAGAATCTATCCAGTACTATTCCCAACTATAGTCCTTCACTTTCAGAAAATGTTGTTGTTTTTTATGTCACACATGAAAACTTTAAGCTAAACAAATGACTATGATAAGACTTTAGGAACAACAATTCTTTACTATGGATTTCCATAGTGTCTAATCAATATGAGGTTTTCAAAGAATCAGAGTAGCCAACTATAAAATCTTACATGTTGAGGCTCATCTTCTGCTGACATTGCATTGTTCACACACAAGGCTTCTAAAAATTTCTGCTTCAGAATTATATAGCGAAACCTGCACATAAGAAATAAAGTATAAGACACTAAAGATCTTAAAGCAGTAGCCAAGTAGTACATTCTGCAGAAAACTGAAGCTGCAAAGCTTTTCCTCTTTAAATTTAATAAGCCAAGCAACAAAAGAATTGGTTCTTTTGCAGATGTCTTTTTCCAATGATTTACTTCCGGAATTATTACATGTTAAAATAATTGCTGATTCATAAGAGAAAGGAGAAGACTGTTAATATTTCTTGAATACCTGGGTTATTCTGATGTGAACTCAGAGAAAATACTTTTATTTTAAACTGAGCACAATTCTTCAAATATAAACCATTATAAAAAGACACATTAAAGAAGACTTTAAAGTCTGTAGTAAGTTCTAAAATACTTTCAAATAAAATATTTTAAATGTAGAGACCTAAACAAATCTATAAATCCCTAAAATTGGAATGGTAAACTATTCTCAGATTCAGTAGTTACAGTTTATTTTTCTAAAAATTTTAAAAAGTCTTATTCCAGATATTTTCCACCTTTGCACATGACTTATGATGCTACTATCCGTGATTCCTAATTTTACCTTTTCTTGTCAAATTTTTCCATACACTCAAGAGGCTGAATGAACTGAAGAACCTCATCCCACTGTCCATCAAGGATCAACTGTCTACATAAAAAACAAGCCATCAATTAATTTAACTAGACATTTTTTACTTAACATTTTTTTACAAATGCAATTTACAGCTTGACTACAGCTGACCAGTGAGCTTTGTAAAGTTAATGCTTTGCAAAGCAGCAGGGGTGGCCCGTCCATATAGGCGAACTAGGCGGTCGCCTAGGGCGCCAAGATAAATGGGGCGCCAAATGGTGGCGCAATATCATTGAGGGGCTTGGAGGTGGGGGTGCCGATTGCATGGTTCGCCTAGGGCACCAGTTGCTGGCAGCTAGTCTAGGGCCGCCCCTGCAAAGCAGATAAAATCAGATTTAAAAACAGTATAAACATAAAACCTAAATTATTTCTTAATACTATCTTTGTAGTTACATATTCTTAACATCATGAAGGACAAATGGTAGATGTGTAGGTGTTTGTAAAGAGGTACACCAACATCTCTTTGGGTATCTTCTGCTTTATATGTTCGTAGGAATTGTTTTTCCAAGATGCGTCATTCTTTCTCCACAAGTGAGGTTTTAAGTCACCATGAGTGAGCACATCCTGAAAAATACTGGAAATATGCCTAAAAATATTAACTGCCTACTGGTATTGTGTGTAAACAAAGCAGATGTGCAGTGGGTCGGTGACTCAATTTACAGTATTTATAGTACAGGAGAACCCAATGCTCTATTGCGGTAGGCCCTATATAACCACAAAGTGGATCTAGTCCATACATTAGGGATCAGTATGTAAGGGAAGCATTTGTGGGAGAGCTCAGTTGGATCTGGTGGCTCAAAATTTCCAGGAAAACAGAAAAGACACTATTCCAGGGGTGGCCAACCCATTTAACAAAGAGAGCCAAAACAGCGACGGAAAAAATGCGAAGAGCCACACCAGAATTGTCAAGGGAAAAAAAAAAATTATTTAAAAACATTTTTTTTTAAAGGAGGCTGCCCCTTTAAGACGGCCACCATCTTGGGTGCCATTTTTAAAACCCCGCAGCTCTGACCCGTAAACACAGGGAAGCAGAGGTGTAGCGAAGGGCAACCGGGGGGGGGTAGGGGTGGCAGTTGTCCCCGGGCGCCACACTAGGGGGGCACTGGGCTGGGGTGGGAGCAAAGCACACACTGCTGTGGCCCACGTGATGCTTTTGAACAGAGACCCGGGAGTTGGCTAAGTGCTCCCAGCTCTCTATACGCTGCGAGCTGAGGCAGCAGCAGCCACTTTAAAGCTTAGATTTCCTTATCTGGCCGTTCCATTCCTCCAGTGCCTAGCTCTGACAGAGGAAGGGGAAGGGGGATTTGATGGGGGCGCTCCCGGCGCTGGGGGGGCCTGGCTCAGGGGAGGTGAGTTCATTGGGATGGGGGGATGCTGGGGAGGGGCTAGCTCTGGGGGAGAGGTGGGTGCATTGGGGTTACTTATAATTTTTTTTAAATAAAAGATACTTTATAACAAAAGGAAAAACTTAAAAAAATAAGAGTCTAGTTACATTTTAAAGACTAACAAACATATCGATCAGGCATGTCAAACTTGAAGCCCACTGAGGGCCATTCAAATGAAAACTGATAGCTTTCAGGGACACCAAAGAAAATGTACTTCTATCGGAAAGTTGTAATTATTTATTATTATAGATTATGTTTCAGGTATATTTTATAATATTTTTTCAGGTCTTGTTTTAATATAATACAATAATTGGATGTGTAAAAATGTTATTTACTCAAAATAATTTTTAATTTAAATATACATTTAAGGTACTTTTAAATTTTGTATATGATACATAACTTGTTTTGTTGCAATAAAAATAAGTAGAGATCATGGTCAATCAAACAGAACAGGCTTCTGTGAAAATTTCAGATACTTTGTAAGTTTGAGATTTTGTATAAACATATAATTATTCGTGCAATTGCAAAAAATTGACATATATTTGATATAAAATTAATATACGTTTTTTATTTTATTTGGAAATAAATAAATAAAACCCAAAACATTAACAAAATATCCTCCTTCACTCCCCCAGAGCCAGGCACTCCCATATCCCCATTCTAACCCAATTCGCCTCCGCTTCCCCAGAGCACCCTCCCCCACTAACTCAATGCCTCCTCCCTCTCCCAGCCCCTTCCCCCCCATACCTAATGCCTGGGTCCCGGAGCCAGTGTCATCGTCGCCACACATTTCTTCCTCAGGTGCTGGGGAGGCGTGAGCACAGCAGCTAGCTGTGAGCAGGCACTTGATGCCTGTGCAGAGCAGCCCGGCCAGCCGTGATCTGCACTCGGCTATGTGCTCTGAGTGGCCAGTGGGCCGCACTGTATTCTTTTATAAAATGTAGTGGAAGGCCACAAAAAGTTTCGATTGGGCCACATGCAGCCTGCCAGAAGCCTGTTTGACATGCCTGACGTAGATGGTATCATGAGCTTTTGTGAACACAACCCACTTCCACCCACAAAAGCTCATGATACCATCTACATAAGGTAGCCCTGGGTCACTGCAGAAGAGGCGGGGCCTAGACAGGAAAGGGGTGGGGGAGCCCCTTTGCCCCCTCCTTCCCACTAGGCACCCATGTCTCTGGTAGGGCAGGAGGAGGTTTCGGGCACTCCCCCACCCCCACGCCAATCAGGGCTTGAGGGTGGGGGAGCGTGGGAAGCCTCCTCCTGCCTTGCAAGGAGCACGTGGTGCTTGGAAGCGCTGGATGCTGCTTGCAGGGCAGGGGCAGAGCACGAGAAAGCTTCATGTGCTCCCCTGCCCCCAAACCCTAATTGGCCTGGGGGCGGGGGAGCAGCAGGGCCTCCGCAGACTGGATCTGACCCACGGAGGCCCTTTTGCCTACCCCGATCTACATGTTTTGTTAGTCTTTAAGGGTATGTCTACACTAGCCCCCTAGTTCGAACTAGGGAGGCTAATGCAGGCATTCGAAATTGCAAATCAAGCCCGGGATTTAAATATCCCGCACTTGATTTGCATCTTCCCGGCCGGTCGCCATTTTTTAAATTTACAAGTCTGGACTAACTGCCCGCGTCTACACGCGGCAGGGACCCGATATTTCGAAATAAAGCCCTAAATCGAACTACCTGTTATTCCTCCTGGGAGGTCGACATACCTGGAAGGTCGACAAATGCCTTTGATGTCGACCTCGGAGCGTCCAGACTACCGCGCTGAGCCGACAAACAGCTGATCAGATCAGCGCAGCAGCCATTTAAATTTAAATGAAGCAGCGATTATTTAAATTGCCGCTTCATTTTCCTATGCCGGGTAGCCTAATCTACATGCCTCTGTCGCCAGAGGCATGTAGTCTAGATGTACCCTTAAGGATAGAATCTTATCCTAAGACAGAAGCAGACTGTGAAGAACTTTAAAAAGATCTCACCAAACTGAGTGATTGAGCAACAAAATGGCAAATGAAATTTAATGTGGATAAGTGTAAAGTAACGCACATTGGAAAAAATAACCTCAACTATACATACAGTATGATGTGGGCTAATTTGGCTACGACAATTCAGGAAAGAGATCTTGGAGTTATTGTGGATAGTTCTCTGAAAACTTCCACACAGTGTGCAGCGGTGGTCAAAAAGGCAAATAGGATGTTAGGAATTATTAAGAAAGGGATAGAAAATAAGACACAGAATATCTTACTGACCCTGTATAAAATTATGGTACGCCCACATCTTGAATACTGTGTACAGATATGGCCTTGGAAAGGGTTCAGAAAAGGGCAACTAAAATGATTAGGGGTTTGGAATGGGTCCCATATGAAGAGAGGCTAAAGCGACTGGGACTTTTCAGTTTAGAAAAGAGGAGACTGAGGGGGGATATGATAGAGGTATATAAAATCATGAGTGGTGTGGAGAGAGTGAATAAAGAAAAGTTATTTATTAGTTCCCATAAAAGAAGAAATAGAGGACACCAAATGAAATTAATGGGTAGCAGGTTTAAAACTAATAAAAGAAAGTTCTTCTTCACACAGCGCGTAGTCAATCTGTGGAACTGCTTGCCAGAGGAGGCTGTGAAGGCTAGGACTATAACAGAGTTTGAAGAGAAGCTAGATAATTTCATGGAGGTTAGGTCCATAAAAGGCTATTAGCCAGGGGATAGAAATGGTGTCCCCGGCCTCTGTTTGTCAGAGGCTGGAGATGGATGGCACGAGACAAATCACTTGATCATTGTCTTCGGCCCACCCCCTCTGGGGTACCTGGCGCTGGCCACTGTCGGCAGACAGGCTACTGGGCTAGATGGACCTTTGGTCTGACCCAGTACCGACATTCTTATGTTCTTACGGCAGCCTGAAGGAAAAAGTCCTCATGGCAGATTGAAAGCCACGCTTGCAGGGTATCCTCAGCCTTAGGCTACTTATTGCTTCAAGTGCCTTCAAGAAAGCGAGGGTGTGTGTTGTGTTGTGTGTTAGTTTTATTTAAAAGTTTTTCGGAGTGTTATTTTAACAGGTAGGTGAATCTCTTACATTCATAACTCTCGTAGTTTTTCGCTGTACGATAATGTGAAAAACAATTAGGTTAACTAGGTAAGTAAATGGGCGGTTAGGAAGCATTACAGATTGCTTACAATAAATGTATTAGGTATCGTGTTAGTCTTTAAAGTGCTACGTAACTTTTTTTCCTTTTGTTTTATCAAGATCAGACTAACATGGCTACCTCTCTATTACAATAAATTTGATATGCTCAAAATCTTTTTTACTTTTTATTCATTACAGCAATGTGTTACTCATTTGCTATAACAGTGGTTTTAAATGCTTGAATGAAATATAGTGATGAAATTCATATTTAGGTTGTATAACATTAATTTCTCTTGTGTTTTATAAAACTTACATATTTAAGAATTTGACATTTTTTATGTAAAAGACATGAATCTAATGAGAATGGGATATGAACAAATTAAAGAGAAAAAATTATTTAACAGACTGTGAACCACAAAAGTTTATAATTTATATGTCTGTAGTTAGTAAAATAAAGTAATTCGTTAAACAAATATCCTAAGAGATGGATTATTTACAGTGGTGTAGTGAGGAGGGCATGGGGAGGAGGGGGAGGAAGTGGCCCTGGGTGCCACACTAATGAGGTGCCAATATAGTCCCCCTACACTCCCTCTGTCATCCCTCTGCTCGCCTGCTCCTCCTCTGCCCGCCGTCACCAGCTGGAGCTACCTCCTCCCCACCTCTCTGCCCCCAGCCCGACCCCCTCCACCTCTGCCAGAGGGTTAGTGCGTGCAGGACCCAGCCCCAAACTGAAGGGGGTCAGGTAAGACGCGGTACAAGCTCCCCCCACTCCTCCCAGGGTCGGGCTCAGCTGTGTGCCAAGTTCGGGGCCCCACCAAGTTTGGGGCGTGGGGGCGGGGCCAATTTTGCCTTCGCCCCCGGGCGCATAACACCCTCGCTACAGCTCTGCAGGGAAGCTGGGGGGAGCTGGCGGGGGTCGTGGGGGGGGGGGTGGCGCAGGAGTGGCTTTGCGAGCCGCACTTTTGGGGGGCACAAGCCGCAGGTTGGCCACGGCTGCACTAGTCTATCCAAAAAGTTGGAATAGTTGGCAGGGATGCATTTCAGCCCCATCTGCCCTTGGAAAAACTTTTTTATATATATCTAGAGATATAGTATCATGACTTTTCATGGGCAAAACCTACTTCTTCAGATGAGGAAATGGGTTTTGCCCATGAAAACTCATAACTCATATCTATATCTATATCTTGGTTAGTCTCCAAGGTGCCACAGGAAGTTTTTAAAAGTTGTTTTTAAAGTTACAGACTAGCACAGCTACCCCTCTGAGACCTTAAAAGCCTACTGACATCCTAAGTGCTTAAATGCTACATACAGGACAATTTACAATGGAGAAGCAATACTTGATGAGAGTAAATGGTTACAGGAAAAATGTCTCAATGCTTTTCATGGCGGTCAACTTTTTTGGCTAGTGAACACACGGCAAACATTGTTATAATTTGTACAACAAAAACTATCAAAACAACAAGACATATCTGGCGCTACTCAGATATTTTCTTAATGTTTATTTTTGACAAATAAAAGGAAAATGTACATGCTTCATTTAAAACATTGCTCTGGGGTGGGGCAGAGGATGCGGGGTTCAGTATGCAGGCTGCCCGGGGAGAGAGAACTACCTCAGCCCTCTCTCGCCTCAGCAACTTGGGGCCAAGTGAGAAGTGCCTCTCCGTGAATCTGTGCACTTTCCCCTTGGAGCTTCAGCCCTACTCACAACCTTCCTAAAGGGTGGCTGGGCAGGGGGGGAGGAGGGAGGAAAAAAGCCCTGGGAGGCTCAGAGCCAAGGCAGCCTCAGATGGGGGGAAGCATTCTTTTCACCAGCCTGATGATTCTGTCTCTTTTCTGTATGGTTTATGTGAAACAATCGCATTCCAGACACATCCAAACCCTTATATTGTTTTAAGTTATGATAAAAGGAAGCTGTATACTGAAGTTGGTGAACCTAGCTCTTACCATTTAGGAGGAGTTCTTGAACAGACAGACAAACAAACAAACTGAAAAACTCTCTCAAGTATATAGTAGATTTCTACCTCAGAAAAAGCATGTCATCTGAGAACAGGCCATTAATGACTCCACTTTCCTTCTCAAGAGCCAGCATACTGATATGCAGTTTCTTTGAGTTCAGGAAATCTAAGATTAGTTTAATTATTTCAACTTCTTTTACATTCACTGTTTCTTCAGCAGTCATGATGGTAGCCTAGAGAGAAAAAAAACAAAAAGTAAGTAATATGGTCAATATCTTGTCTTATGCCTTGTTATCAAATGCTTTTGACCAGAGATTGCAAATAAATGTTTGTTTTGACCATACTGAATGTTGTAATACTGTATTCCAAAATTGATTAGACCTTAGGAAATCAATCAATCAATCTCATACATTTGAGTGTGCAGGTATAACTCAGACTTGATCCTTCAACTGTGACTTTCCAGTTGTACCCCGACTTCATGAACTGTCCCACTGAAATGAACTGAGCAAGAAACACTTTTTTCTTTTTCTTTTTTTTTTTGCTATTCTGAAACAGTATATGGTAAATAAGCCAAGGCTTCCCATCCTTACTTTGTAAGGAGGCCTGTTCCCATTGCAATGTTTTATGAGGAATCTAAATGTCAAGTTTGACTCAACATATTTTACTGGGAGTTCTGCAAACAGATCAAGACTAGGGATGTAAAAAATGATTAACAATGTAACCGTTAAAAATCTTAGTGGTTACATACTATGGACTCTGCAGTATAAAGCTTATATTGCAGAGCCTGCAGTGCAGCCAGCTCCCAGGGAGCGGAGCCAGTGAGCGCCAAGAGCCGGCTAATAAGCTGGCTCCCACCAGCTTCCGGCCCCCTTCCTGAGAAGTCAGCTCCACTGCAGGCTATGGAGTATAAGCTTTATACTGTAGAGTCTGCAGCGCGGGGTGACAGCCAATTCCCCGGGAGCAGGGCAAGCAGCTGGAGCCACTGTGCCCCAGAAGCCAGCTTATGCACACCAGTTCCCAGCTAGGGATGTGAATGGGTAACCAGTTAACCAGTTACCCGGTACCTGGAAACAGCCCTCTTCCCACAACCAGCCATAGGCAGAGGGTTGTTCTAGCCCCACTGGGACTCCACACAGGCTCAGGAGCTGTCATCCCTGCACAGGGCCAACAGAACCCACCTGCCTGTCACAGCTGGGCAGAAGTGGCCTCCTGCCCGCTCGCCCTTTAATTGGTTAACTGGTTAAATACCACATTTAACTGTTTAATTGGTTAAACAGGATTTTACATCCCTACTCCTGGGGAAGATGGCTGCCGCCCCACACTGCAGGCTCTGATACAGAGCCAGCAGAGCAGGATGGCAACCAGCTCCCCAGGAGCGGGGCTGGAAGCTGGCGTGTAACCGTAACAGAAACCGATAAGCATGAGTTTATCGGTTAACTGTTTGTACAGTTACACTCTTACATCCCTAGTCAAAACCCCTCCACTGAAGCGTGCACCATAGAATCACAGAATCATAGAACCATAGAGCTGGAAGAGACCTCAGAAGGTCATCAAGTCCAGCCCCCTGCTCTAGGCAGGACCAATCCCAACTAAATCAACCCGGCCAGGGCTTTGTCAAGCCGAGACTTAAACACCTCTAGGGACGGAGACTCCACTACTTCCCTAGGTAACCCATTCCAGTGCTTCACTACCCTCATAGTGAAATAGTTTTTCCTAATATCCAACCTGGACCTCTCCCACCACAACTTGAGACCATTGCTCCTTGTTCTGCCATCTGTCACTACTGAGAACAGCCTCTCTCCATCCTCTTTGGAACCTCCCTTCAGGAAGTTGAAGGCTGCTATCAAATCCCCCCTCACTCTTCGCTTCTGCAGACTAAACAGACCCAACTCCTCAGCCTCTCCTCATAAGGCATATGTTCCAGCCCCCTAATCATTTTGGTTGCCCTCCGCTGGACCCTCTCCAATGCGTCCACATCCTTTTTGTAGTGGGGGACCCAGAACTGGACACAATACTCCAGATGTGGCCTCACCAAAACCGAATAAAGGGGAAGAATGACATCTCTGGATCTGCTGGCAATGCTCCTCTTAATGCAACCTAATATGCCATTAGCCTTCTTGGCTACAAGGGCACACTGTTGACTCATATCCAGCTTCTCATCCACTGTAACCCCAGGTCCTTTTCTGCAGAACTACTACTTAACTGGTTGGTCCCCAGCTTGTAACTATGCTTGGGATTCTTCCGTCCCAAGTGCAGGACTCTGCACTTGTCCTTGTTGAACCTCATCAGATTTCTTGTGGCCCAATCCTCCAATTTGTCTAAGTCACTCTGGACCCTATCTCTGCCCTCAAGCGTTTCTATTTCTCCCCCTAGCTTAGTGTCATCCGCAAACTTGCTGAGGGTGCAATCCATCCCCTCATCCAGGTCATTAATAAAGATATTGAACAAAACCGGTCCTAGAACTGAACCTTGGGGCACTCCGCTAGAAACCGACCGCCATCCTGACATCGAGCCGTTGATCACTACCTGCTGGGCCCGGCCTTCTAGCCATCCTTCTATCCATCTTACTGTCCATTTATCCAATCCACATTCCCTTAACTTTCTGGCAAGAATATTGTGGGAGACCGTATCAAAGGCCTTGCTAAAGTCAAGGTATATCACATCCACTGACATTCCCACGTCCACAGAGCCAGTTACCTCATCATAGAAGCTAATCAGATTGGTCAGGCATGACTTTCCCTTTGTGAATCCATGCTGACTATTCCTAATCACTTTCCTCTCTTCCAAGTGCCTCAAAATGGATTCCTTAAGGATCCCTTCAATGATTTTTCCAGGAACCGAGGTAAGACTGACCGGCCTATAGTTCCCTGGATCATCCTTCTTCCCTTTTTTTGAAGATGGGCATTACATTTGCCTTTTTCCAATCATCCGGGATTTCTCCTAATCTCCACAACTTTTCAAAGATAATTGCCAAAGGCTCCTCAATGACATTTGCCAACTCCCTCAGGACCCTCGGATGCATTAAGTCCGGACCCATGGATTTGTTTACGTTTAGCTTTTCTAAACAGTTCCCAACCTGTTCTTTACCCACCAAGGGCTGTCCATCTTCATCCCATCTCGCGTCACTTAGCGCATTAGTCTGGGAGCCGACCTTGTCCGTGAATACAGAGGCAAAGAAAGCATTGAGTACTTCAGCTTTCCCCACATCATCTGTCACTAGGTTACCTCCTTCATCCAGTAGGGGCCGCACACCCTCTCTGACCACCTTCTTGTTAACATGCCTGTAGAAACCTTTCTTGTTATCCTTCACATCCTTAGCCAGTCGCAATTCCATTTGTGCTTTTGCCTTCCTGATACCCCCCCGGCATTCTCGAGCTATACATTTAAACCCCTCCCTGATCATTTGTCCAAGTTTTCACTTTTTGTAAGCTTCCTTTTTGTGCTTAAGTTCACCAAGGATTTCCCCTGTAAGCCAATCCAGTCTCCTACCATGTTTGCCCCTCTCGCCACGCTGGCCGGGATGGTTTCTTTCTGTGCCTTCAATAAGTCTTCTTTAAAATACTGCCAGCTGTCCTGGACTCCTTTCCCTTCATGTTAGCATCCCAGGGGATTCTGCCCATCAGGTCTCTGAGGGAGTCAAAATCTGCTTTTTTGAAGTCCAAGGTGTGTATTGTACTACTCTCTTTTCTTCCTTTGGTCAGGATCCTGAAATCTACCATCTCATGATCACTGCTTCCCAGGTTGTCACCCACCTCTACTTCCCCTATTAGTTCCTCCCTGTTTGTGAGCAGAAGGTCAAGCTGCGCACGGCCCCTGGTCCGATCCTTCAGCACTTGTGTCAAGAAGTTATCCCCAACATTCTCCAAAAACTTCCTGGATTGCCTGTGCACTGCCGTATTGGTTTCCCAACAGATGTCAGGGTGATTAAAGTCCCCACGAGAACCAGGGCCTGCGATCCGAAGCTTCTCTCAGTTGTCCAAGAAAGCCTCATCTACCTCATCCACCTGATTCGGTGGCCTGTAGCAGACACCAACCACAACATCACTGCTGTTGTTTGCTCCTTTAAACTTAACCCATAGACTCTCAACAGGTTTTTCTTCCTCTTTATACTGGAGTTCAAAGCAATCATAGTGCTCTCTTACATATAGTGCAACTCCTCCTCCTTTTCTCCCCTGCCTGTTCTTCCTGAACAGTCTATACCCTTCCATGACAGCGCTCCAGTCATGCGCGTCATCCCACCAAGTCTCTGTTATCCCAATTAAATCATATTTCTTGGACTGGGCCAGGGCCTCCAGTTCTTCCTGTTTGTTGCCCAGGTTTCTCGCATTAGTGTACAAACACCTCAGGTAACCAGTTGATCGCCCTATCTTCTCCATTCGAATCAGGGGTCCTCCTTTCTTGCTTGTTCCTCTCTGCATTTCTTCCCGGTATCCGACTTTCCCACTCCCTCAGGGTTTTGGTCACCGTCCCAGCGAACCTAGTTTAAAGCCCTCCTCACTAGGTTTGCAAGCCTGCCCGCGAAGATGCTCCTTCCTCTCTTCGTTAGGTGGATCCCATCTCTTCCTAACAATCCTAGTGCCCGGAACAGAGTCCCATGGTCGAAGAAACCAAAGCCCTCTCTGCAACACCACGCAACCACGCATTTACGTCCTCAATTCGACGATCCCTGCCCAGTCCTTTCCTTCAACAGGAGGATGGACAAGAATACCACTTGCGCTCCGAATTCTTGGATCCTTCTTCCCAGCGCTACATAATCCGCAGTAACCCGCTCAAGGTCATTCTTGGCCAGATCGTTAGTTCCCACGTGGAGAAGCAGGAAGGGGTAGCGATCTGAAGGTTTGATCAGTTTAAGCCTCTCAGTCACATCCTGAATGCGAGCTCCCGGTAAGCAGCACACCTCTAGATTCCAGGTCCGGACGGGCAGATGGATGGTTCAGTCCCTCTTAGGAGGAGTCCCCACCACCACCACCTGTCGCTTTTGGGGTGGTGGCCATGGAACCCCATCCCTAGGACTACGCATCCCATGCCTTCCAGTAGATGGTGTTCCCTTCCAGTTTCTTCCTTGTGAGGTCCCTTCCAAAGCATTCAGCACTGCAGAGCCTGTGGAGAGAGCCTGAAAGCGACTACTTACCTCTATAGCATTGGAGGATTCCCATGCTGGCCTTTTCCCCCTTCTAGAAGTTACATGCTGCCAGTTATCTTCCTGGTCACGTACTGCCCTCTCTGGCTCTTCCACCTGCCGTGCTTGAAGGATTAAACGCTGCCTTCTATCGAGGAAGTCTTCAGCCTCTCTGATCGAGCGTAGGGTCGACACTTGGGCCTCCGGTCCTCTAATTTTTTCTTCCAAAATGGCGACCAGCTTGCACTTAGTGCAGATGAAATCCGTTCTTTCTTCCGGGAGGAAGACAAACATGGCACATGCTGTGCAGGTAACAACAGCAGACCTATCACCATCCATCGCTGCTGTCCTGTTCGCAAGCTCCTTGGTCGCTTGCCCACTGCCTTATAAAGCCCTGGAGTGCCTGAAAGTCCCTCCCCCTACCAAGGCTCAGCCAATCAGCAGAGGCTTCTGTTCGCAAGCTCCTTGGTTGCTTGCCCACTGCCTTATAAAGCCAATAGGCATACATCTCTATTTGCAAAGCTGTGATTATTTCCTAGTTCACTGGCTCATTCTTGCAAGATGCTAAATACCTTAGCTCTCTTGGATATCAGTTAGGGTTGAGGGTTCTCAACACTGTAAAAAATCTGATTCTAGAACAATGGCTTCCAACCATATTCTTTTGGGTGCTTGCTGGTGGACTGTAGAAAGCTTGCAGATCACATAGTACCATTTTTTTAGCTCTTCATTGCAAAAAAGATCCTGGAGCAAGTTGTAAAGATGCATCTACATTTCAGTGACAGCGAACCTCCCAGCCTGTGGGGCTCAAACCGGAGCACTAAACTTAGCAATGTGGACATTGCACCTAAGGCACTCAAGCCCATATGACTGCCTGGATCTCTGCTGAGTCTCTGCAAAAGCCTCACTAGAGATGTAAAATCTCATTTCACTGGTTAACCATTTAAATGTAATGTTTAACTGGTTAACTGACTGAAGGGGAGGCAGGTAGAGGCCTGTTCCAGCACACTTGGGCTGAAGAGGACCTTCCCTTCCCCCGCCACATCCAGGCTGGAGTGCCCTGCCCTGCCCCGCCCCGCCCCAGGTGGGGGCTCCTCCATCTGGGCTGGAGTGCCCTCTGCCCATGGCAGGTCCCACAGGGCTGGAGCAACACCCTACCCTCAGGGGGCAGGGAGCTGCTCCAGCTCCCATCAGTTAACCAGAATCAATTAACCATTCATATCCCTAATCTAGAATACTATTTTCAGTGTGCCATCTTAAGTCCTACTAGCACAAGTTCATCTACTCAGGCTCAGAGGCTCACTCCCAAGTGTAGACCTGGGCTACTCAACATGCGGCCCATTTGTTTGCAGCCCACGGTGCAGTTTGGGTTTACGTGGGACTCAACACGTGGCCTGCAGGTAGGATCCTCTGAACATGGCCTCCACTGGGAACATGCTCCACAATGGTGAGGAGTCTCCTAGGTGGGATGAGCACTGAAAGATGCAAGCGGACGGGCTGGCTAGAACAGACACGTACAGGATGTCAGTGTTTCTAGCCTCCAGGGAGGAGGTGCCAGGAGCGCCAGGGCATTGTGGGAAGTGCTGGCTGCTTAGCCTTGTGGGCAGAACCTGAGAAGTGCTGACTGGCTCTCACTAGCCACATTTGGGTCCGGTGCCGTGGCTTAAGGCTTAATCTCTGTATTCATGCCTGTCAGTGTGAAAGAAGCTATTTGCATATATATTTGCATGTATACACAACCACACTTAAGTCACGGCCCTAGGCATGTGCTGTGAGTATCACTGTGGCCACCGAGGCTTCCAAAGTTGAGTAGCCCTGGTATAGACCAAGGGTTCTGAAACTGTGCACTGGGACCCTCAAGTGGGTTGCAACCCCATTTTAAAGGAGTTGCCAAGGCTGGTATCAGACTTGCTGAGGCCCAGGGCTGAAGCCGAAACCCATGCTCAGGGCCAGGGCCTTTGGCCCCTTGCCCATGGTAGCAGAACTCAGGCGGGCTTAGTCTTTATCCTCCCTCCCCCACACTCCAGGTCATGTAATAATTTTTTATTTTTTTTTTTGTCAGAAAGGGATCACGGTGCAATCAAGTTTGAGAACTGCTGGTAAAGACACATCTTAAAAGCAGCAGACAACAAGAGAGGAAAGTGAAGCTACTCTCAAGGACTGGAGTCATCAGTAGGAAACAATGTCCAGGGAAACAGGCAAGAGAGACATCTGGCTGGTCTGCAGAAGACAAGAGGCTGATGTAGAGGAAGAGAAATATGAGCAAAGGAAGAGAAACAACCACAAAGAGAAAAAAAAAAAAAGTTGTCTGAAGTCGGATAGTACTCTTTTCTTGTCATTTCAAGAATGAGAAAAATACATTAGACAGATCTAAAATATGAAACACTTTTCCAATATTACTTTTCCACATAAGTAAATTGTTGCAACTAGGAGGTTAAATGACTGCTAGCAGGAAAGGATGTAAGATGTGATGCCGTGATAGATAGGAGGAGTGGAGTGCTGGCCAGCACTCAGTGACTCAAGGGTTGAATTCAGGTAGCTAAGGGTATTGGCAGGGAGCCAGAAAACCAACGGGATACAGTGCTGAAATGTAAATTGTAAATATATAGCTGCTGCCATTTCTCTTTGTGTGAGTATTTTTTTTAAACCAAAAGCGAAAGGGATGGCATGATTTAAATCCAGGCAGGACCACCATGCCTCCAAAGAATTCGGAGCATGGAAATGGACTGGACCATGAAGGGATCATGAGTTAATAAGGGGAAAATGTATATTTAGTTGTGATCAAGTTATTTCTCTTTGTTTTGTTGTCTGGTTAAACTTCTGTGTGAAATCCATGTGCCTCCCTCCCCCCATTCACTATACCTAAGCTGTCCCAGAAATACCATTTTTTGTGTGTATGTTTTAATCTGCTCTTTTCTCAGTTGCTCTGTAACACCTAGCAACCAAGTATGCTTTATCAAGTCTATCTTTTTGTTTTGTTAATAAAATCACCTTTTTAAAGGCGATGATTTGATTCTTGTGTCCTGGAAATAACAGGGGGTGGGGTGGGGTGGGGGGTATGTGTGTGCGCACGTGTGCGCGCGCGCACCTGCCTAGACTGAAGCTCATGATACCATCTACATGTTTTGTTAGTCTTTAAAGTGCTACCAGACTATTTGTTGTTTTTTAGACTGAGGAGTCAGCTATCAAGATTGCAGTTTGTTTCCTGTCTCCCCCCCCCACCACCTTTTTTTTTCAAGCTCTCTTGTGGTAAAAGAGCTTGGGGTACCCGTTGGGAAGAAGTTCAAGTGTTTCTTCCTGGTTTTCAGGGTTTTAATTCAATTGATGATGGCAGCCTCTCCCAGTGCCAGTGAATCTGTGACTCTGGGGAGTTTTTGTAAGCAGAGCCTATATATACAAGGTATTTTTTAAGGTCTCTTGCAGGGCCCCACCTTCCGCACGTGGAGTGCCAGAGTGGGGAACAGCCCTGACAAATGCATATTCTAGAGGGCCTCCATTTAGGAGCAGGTAATTGCCAACCTACTTCCACTTTGAAAGTACAGAATAGTAATCAAAAAGCAAGAGAGAGAGAAAAAAGAAGTTTGCTATCTCAAGTTTAAATAATCAGTTTAGCTTGATTTTCCAAGTAAAATGTGTTATGAGGAATAAGTGAACTATTTACTAGGCACAGTCCAGGGGGAAAATGAAAGAATAAATACTTGAATATGAAAGCTCTCATTGCTCACAATAAATGTATGCTGCTCAACTCTAACAGATATGAGAACTCAGCTTTTTTTGTATTATACCTCTTAAATCATAGCACTTTCCATATTCCTCCTTTAGCTATATGCAAGTTTTCTTTAACTGATTTTTCCCCAGAACACCTGACTGAAAAATTATTCAGTTAGTTACCTACTTTATTTTGGAGCACTGTACATTTGCTTGTGCCAGCTAGAATAACCTGCCTTCTTTTTAAACATAAAAAGTTTTAATTCATGTTTTAGTCACAGAAGGCCGAGTCATCATTAAATATTCTGGTGGCTTCAAAGGCAGGCAACCATCATTTATTTAGGTATATGCTCTCAGCTAGCAACATAGAACAAAAAAAAAAAAAAAAAAAAAAAAAAAAAAAAAAGTTAGGTGGCTCAACACATTTTATGTAAATAATGAAAAGAAACAGAGTTGCATAACTTTGTGTTTGCTTCCAAAAGCTATAATATGGTGAGATGTCACTCCCTCCCTATTGCCAACAGCTGTTCTTCTTTCATCATTATTCTAATTCTCTTTCTACAATTGTGGAAGGTTTCTTTGGTCCTAGAAAATAATTCAGTCATAGAAGTTGAGAGGGAAGGAGAAAACTGACAACCATATCAAAACAAACATTTTAATCCCCAACCAGATCTTCAGAAGTAGGTCTCTAGACTTCAGATTTGCTTTTTACTATGGTTTATAATATTATGGTTTTTACTGAACTTTAAATAATTTTCTAGCAGTCAGGTAAAACTAGTACCTTCAAATAAGTCTCTTCAGTAGGGTATTACCAGTACATTTCATGCAGAATAAGACTTCCAGCTGAGCAATTAAACATTTTAGCTTGGATTTATATTTGGATTGGATGGCACCACAGATCGAAACTAAATAGGGAGTAGAGGCTCTCCATGCCTTCCACAATTGCATTAGGGTTAAATATCTATACACTGTACTGATTCAGAAACCAACATGATACACAATACCATGTTTGGAAGTACAATTACATTAAATGAAAGTTCTAATGACTATGACAATAAAAGAAGTAATCAGCACAACACACAATCACTTATAAGCCAAGAACAGTCTTGCTTCCACAAGTAATTCAGGAGAATTCTATGGCACTGCAACATGTAAAACTATCACTCATCTTTCACACAAGTAACTTGGATCTTTGAATGCAGGTGTCAAGTTCTACAGTATATAATTTTTCTAGATTGGTATTAGTATGAATACTCTTCTGTATATACCTTTAGAGATAAGAGAAATAAATTTCAGGGTAAGTCTCAGAGGGGTAGCCAAAGTCTGAATCTGCAAAAACAATGAGGAGCCCTATAGCATGTTGGGGTGCATCTACATAGCACCCAAAACTTGAAATAAAATACGCAGTTTGCGTAGTACAAACTGTGTATCTCATTTTGACTATTTCTAAATAGCTTATTTTGAAATTTGGTGTGTCTACACAGCGCCAAATTTCGAAATAATGTGATATTTTGAGACATTCCTTAACCCTCATGGAAGAAGGGTTACAGAGATGCTGGAATAGCGTGCAGGTTATTTTGAAAAATTTCTAAATAACAGGCATGTTTAAAAGATGCCGGGTAGCTATTTCCGGGATACTTCCGGTATCCCAAAATAGCCCTGCTGTCTAGACATACCCTTAGAGACTAATAGCTTTATTAGGGCACAAGCTTTAAATGGTAAAACCCACCTCTTCAGATAAATTGGAGTGGAAATTACAGAAGCAGGATTATATATAAAGGAAGAAGTTGATTGTATTAATGAAGCTAATCAAGTCAGAGTGGAAGTGGGTCATTCACAGCATTTGGTCTGGAGATGTGAATATTCAGAGATGGGAAATTGCCTTTATAATGAGTTAACCAGCTGAGATTCTTATTCAATCCTAAATTAATGTGTTGAATTTGAAAATGAATGTCATTTCAGTTGTCTCCCTGTTGTTTTTTTTTTAATTATTTTGCAGCTCTACTACAGAAAAGCTTTCATTTAACTGAGGGTTTAAAGGGTAACAAGAAAAAAAAACCCTCACATTTACTACACTGAATCATACAGTCAAGTTAATCTAAGATACACAGGAACAATGAGTTGTAAAATGTGCAATGTAAAAAATGCAGAGGTATGCACACAAGATCTTGTGATATGTGTGCTTATATGTCAGTTTTTGAAAACATTATAGATATGAAATGCAGAGCAGCAAGAAAACTAATTGTTAGAGCTCAAGCTGCATTTTCAAACCACTGTGACTGTATTACCAGCACATATGGCACACAACGTCATCAATGACTTGATCTGATCAAGCACTAATACTCAAGAATGACTAAAGAGCAGTGTTAGAGGTTTAAAATTCCTTTCTTTGCATTTATACCCCAAGCTTTCAGATTTCTGTGCTAGTTTTCCTTTAAAAACATAAAACAAAAATCCCAAACCAGAGTGTTATAGGTATTGGAAAGGTAACAGAATCAGGAAACATCTATTCTTGGGGGCATAATTTAAACGTATCAGTCTCTACAGGGCATTTGCCAATACATGGATTGGGAACTCCAACTGTGCATATCTATGGTCTTTTAGTATAACTTACATATGGGTCACCACTACATTTCAAAAGGGTAGCCAAATGTCTCCCCAGGTGGCTCTGCCCCCTCACCTCCCCCCGTTTTTGAATTGCTTTGGGTCACCAAGTCTTCCTGAATTGTCAAAATGGGTCCCCATCTGGAAAAGGTTGGGAACCGCTGGTCTAAAATAATGGATGTTTGTACTACTTCTAAGCAATAGTTATTTAGGGTTGGAAGTGACAATTAACAAAAATAACATACTCTTAATTTTTTTTTAAAAGACACAATATTCACTGCTTAATTTGTGCAAGAAGTTTTAACTTTTCTCCCCAAAAGATCTCCAACATACTCCTTTTATTATTTTTTTTACCATATTACAAATCTTCTCAGAGTCTCTACATATATCTTTGTATACAAAAGAGCAATATGCATTCAAAAGTCTAATTTTCCTAGCATGTGTAAAAAACAAGCTGTAAACCATAACCTTGTTAAAAATGCAGACACTTTTGAAAAGACTCCTTTACAGTAATAACTGTTGCAGCATGAGTAACTTCACAGAAAGAGCTTGATAAGTAGTATTAAGGGAAAAAATAAAATTAAAATAAAAAAGTGTTCACTTCTTGTTATGAAATATTAGACACATTTTTATTCATTCTAGAGTAAACCTAGAGCCTGACCCTGCAATGATATCCATCGGCACGTCTACACTAGGAAATTATTTCAAAATTACTAAAATTGACTTAGCTCCCTATTTAACAAAATCAAAATAGCATGTCCCCACTATATGGAAGCCTCAAAATAAGTTAGAATTAGTCCAAAATAGTGTGTCCACATTCAACGGCGCCTGCTTCGGACTTAGAGCCCCCAGAAGCACTCTAAGGAGGGCATCAGAAGGGCAGATACTTCCTGTGGCTGCTTGGTCAGGCAAGCTGTGACGTGCTTACAGGGGCTCCTCTCTATGGCTGCGTCTCACAAGCCACTCCTCCACTGCCTCTCCCCTCGAGGGACACAAAGGGGACGCAGTGGGCACGTCCCTTCTTGTGCTCTGGTTGCCTTTGCGGACGCCACTGCACCCACAGCATGGAGCCAGCGTTGCTGCAAAGCAGTGTCAGGCTCACAGGCCTCGTGCTGTAACTCATGGTGCAGTACTCCTAAACTGTCCTCCTGTTGCTCCAGCAGGACGAGGACCAGCAGGATGGCCCCCAGTGGGGATGACAGGCCCTGCTCATCCAGGTCCTGGCACTCCTGACGCTGTGCATGCCCCTCAATCTCCTGCAAACTGTGGAATGCTACTTCTTGCGGTGGGAGACAAGCTAGGACAGCTGGGACTGCATCACCCTGCAGGGATGGGACGATCAGCAGTGACTGCAGAACATCCATATGCGCAAGGCTGCCTTCGTCAAGCTCTGCAAGTGGCTTGCCCTGCCCTCAGGTGACAGGACACCCACATGTGACCTGCCATCCCCGTGCAGAAGCATGTGGCCATCACCCTGTGGAAGCCGGACAGCTAACACTCAGTCGGGAACCAGCTCAGCGTGGAGAAATCCACAGTCAGGGCCATTCTCCTGCAGGTAGCCAAGGCTATCAACTACGTGCTGCTACGGAAAGTCATCACTTTGGGAAACTTGGACACCATCGTCGACGGCTTTTCCGCCATAGGATTCCCTGACAGCAGGGGGGCCATAGACAGCACATCTCCATCCTGACCCCCACCAGGCCTTGAACTTTATCAACAGGAAGGAGTACTTCTCCATGGTACTGCAGACCTCATGGATCACAAGGGATGCTTCACTGACATCAGCGTGGGATAGATGGGAAAGGTGTACAACACCCGCATCTTTCAGAACTCCTGTCTATTCTGAAAGATGCATGTTGGCACTTTCCCCCAACCGCACTAGAGTCAGGGAGGTGGAAATGCCCATCATAATTGTGAGTGATGCAGGCTCATGAAGCCCTACATGGGCAGCCTGGACCCCAGCAAGGAGCACTTCAACACCAGGCTGAGCAGGTGCCGCACGGTCATTGAATGTGCATTTGGCCGTTTAATGGGGAGGTTCAGGAGTCTCCTCGCCCTCCTGGACCTCAGTGAGCACAACATTCATGGTGGCGGCCTGCTATGTGCTCCACAACCTTTGTGAAAGCAAGGAGATTTTTCTGCCAGGATGAGGGGTTGAGGCTGAATGTCTGGCCGGAGAATTTGAGCAGCCAGACACCAGTGTCATATGGAGAACACATCAAGAGGCTATGCTCATCAAAGAGGCCTTGAAGGAGAGTTTCATGCAAGGCCAGATGTGAGAGTCTCCCCAGTGCCTCTCCACAAGGGACAACCCCGGCCCTTTCTCACCACAGCACCTTAGAGCCAGATAAGTGCCTTACCATGGCCACTGCAGTGGGCACAGCCAGAGGTACAGTGCATGTGCCCTAGTTGGGGGACAGACAGACACACAGACAGACAAATGTTCTGAGATACTTAGCAGATAAATGTCTCTTTTTTCACCTCTGCCTCCTGCTGACCCACCTCTGGCTGTGCCCACTGCAATGGCCATGGTAAGGCACTTATCTGGCTCCAAGGTGCTGCGGTGAAGAGAGGGCTGGGGTTGTCCTCTCTCCCCAGGGCATCCTCCGTACTGAAACCCTCATCCCCAGTCCTACCCCAGAACAAATGAAGAAAAACAAATGAAGTTTTGTTTATGAAGAAAAACAAAATATATTTTAGTGAAGGATCTAAGCAATGCTGGGGAAAATCTTCTAATTTATATTAGACCAGAGTGCTTCTGTAAGTTCATTTTTTCAATAATTCCTCCTAAACTGTAAGAACTAGGAACACTAAATTTGGTTTGCAGCTTCCTCTTACCATAACTTAATTCAAGGTCAGGGTTTGGTTGTGCCTGGAAAACATGAAGTGCAGGGATGGGACTGCTTTCCATAACATGGAAAGGGAGGTACACAGAGAGGAGGGATGTGATACTGAGAGTGGCCACTGGGGACACCTGTAACACCAAGAAAGCGGCCAGCAGGTCTGGGGCTGTGCCATCTTGCCTGCCAATACAGTGGTAAGGAGCTCTCCTGCCCCAAACCTGGAGCCTGCAGGCCACAGGGGGGCCGCTGAAGACAGGGGTAGCCCCCAGAGCCTTATGCCCCCCAGACAACCTGCAGGCCATGGAGGGAGAGGGGCAGTCCCTGAAGCCTTGCCTGTCCCCAGATGGCATACAGGCCAGGGGAGGGGGATGGCAGCTGGAAACGGGGGCAGGTCCCGGAGCATGGCTCTCCCAAACAGTCTCCAGGCTGCAGAGAGAATTCTGGAGAGGGCAGTCCCCAAAGGTTCACCCACCAGACAATCTGCAGGTCACAGGGGGAGAGGCACTGCAGGAGGGGACAGTCCCCAAGCCTCAACCCCCCTGACAGTCTGCAGACCCTTGAAGGGCCATTGGAAGGGGTGGCAGCCTCCAGAACCTGGTTCTCCCCCCGTTCCCCGCCAACAGCCTTCGGACCGCGGGGGGGGTGGGGTGGGGGAGAAACTGGCAGGGAAGCACTACTCCAGCCCCCTGGAAGGATTTACTGGCAGAGCAGAGCCACCCTTACCACCATGGGTGGCCCCGGTAAGCCTCCCCCCATACTGAGCTCCCTGCCCTGAGTCCTGAACCTCGCACCTGCCTTGACTTCTGCATCCCTCCCTCCGCTGAGGCCCTGCACCTCTCACCCCCTGCCTTGAGTCCCCCACATTTCCCAACCCTCTGCCCTAAGCCACCCATCCCCTGCTCCTCCTGACCCTCAAACTCTCACTCCAGCCTTCATTTTCAAAAAATGCAGTAATTGCAATGAAGCATGTATATTTTTCATTTATTAAAAAAAAAATCAGTTCAAGACCCAAGCAATGCTGGATACATCTGCTAGTAGGGGTATCACTGGAGATCATTTAACCCTTAGGGGCAATGTAATGTAAAAATTTGTATGAACTACATTACAATATAAATACTCAGATTTTAATTTAAAAACCTAAACCTGCATATAAGGAGGAATTATACAATGCATTTTCCCATAATTGACCCTCAAAAGAACAGTCTTTAATTCAATGGTTCAATTTTTTTCCACTCCACTGATCAGTTGTTAAAAGAAGGATTCTACCAGGCCCCACATATTCTCTCCCTACCTCTATGACTTAGCATCCCAGGGTTCACTTTACAGATCACAAGAAGGTGCTCCATGGCCCAGTTTAGAAGAGCCACTATATAACAGGGGTCAGCAACCTATGGCTCGCAAGCCAAACGTGGTTCTCTAGGGAGCTAAATATGGCTCTTCTGGAGCCCCAGCTCAGCCCCCCTTTATTTCCCCCACAGCAGGGAGCCAGTGCTGTCACTGCAGCCTTATGGCCCCCACAAAACTGGAACGTCAGTGGCAGAGGGAAGCCCCAAGACTCCCCCCAGATCTGGCATGCGGGAAACAAGCAGAGCTAACCATGACTTGGCGCGATAGCATTTTCCTTCCCCCAGGCATGGTGGAAACCAGGAACCAAAGATGGCTCCCTGCGTACTGCTAATTTGTTCCCTTGGGACACACTTCCTGCAGGCGTCCCCTGCCAACCCTTCCCAGAGGCTTCCTGCCAGCGAATGAGAGCAGCAGGAGGTGTGTTACACATCGGCTGCTGCACAGCATGAAAACAAATGGGTGCCCCCCAATCCCTTCATGACCAGACTCCTCACCCCCTCACTCACTCTCCCAGCCAGACAACCTGCCCTCAGCCCCCTGGCCAGGCAACCCTCTGCCCCCTGGCCAAAATCCCTCTGCCCCAAATCCCCCTGCCCCTGGCTAGACACCCCTTGCCCCCAGGTCCCTGGCCAGTCAACCTGCCCTCTGCCCAAAATCCCTCCTGGCCAGACACTCCTTGCCCCCAGCCCAAAATCCTCCCTGCCCTCTGCCCCCCAGCCAAACATCCTTTGCTTCTTGATCAGGCAGCTAGCCCCCAGCTCACTCCTGTCCCCTGGCCAGACCTAGCACCCTCACCCCCTCCTATACCCCACCTCCTGCCCAGATCTTGTACTCCCATTCCTATCCCATTCACTGGCAGCCCTGTCCTACACACTTAATGCCTCATTTTTGGCCCCAACCCAGAGCCTAGGTTGGCACACACAATCCACTAACCCTGGAACCCCAGAAGAGTAAATCTGGCCTAAGGCCTTGAACATCAGTCCTCCCTGCCCCTCCTACCACTATGGGGCTGGAGCACCAGAGAAGTGAGGTATCTCAGCTGGGGGTCTCATCAGTGAGGGTTGGGGTGTTTTGGAGGGTTTTTTGGTTTCTTTTTTTTTTTTGCTTCTCATTTGTGTGGTCCCCAACTGATTTTCTGTGCGTTAGTGGCCCCCAACCCAAAAAAGGTTCCCCACCCCCACCATAAATAAAGACAGTGTTGAAACTTTTTGTGTTGGACATAATATTTTACTTTATTTAAAAATGAATCTTAGCCAACAAGCCCCCAATTGGGGCTCAGCCCCCTTCTGGCCGCAGCATCATAACACTCTTGAACCCCCTCACACACCAACCCTGAGCCCATCATACACGAGCCCCCTGCCTGGAGCCCCACATCCCCAAACTATGGCACCCCCACATCCCCAGCCCCATGCCATAACACTCCTGCACCCCCACCCACTCCAACCTTGTGCCCTGAGTCCATCATATACACCAATCTCCTGCCCTGAGCCCCTCATACACCCCAACCCAGACTCCTGCACTCCCACATCACCAGCCCCCTGCCATAAAATTGACAGAAGACAGCCAGAATGCATGCGCGAAGCTGGATTTGACCAGTTATGATGTAAACTTCAAAGAACTGCAAAGAGATGCAGCAACAGAAGTCCCATTACATAAGGTCTGTGAGTACCATGTTTCATTTGTGCTATCATAAATCACGTCAATTATCAATAATATTAAGTTGTATATTTTCAGTTATGCAAATGGGCATTCTTATACAGCTCTTTGTTGACCACTTGTTCTGAAGTTTGATGTAGTTTGGCTCTTTGGTTTGAAAAGATTGCCCACTCCTGCTATATAACATAATTCATTAACATTTAATCTACTATATTTGATAACTGACTGGCAGATTTCCTTGTTTATGTTTTTTTTACAGCCTGAAGGCTCTTTGTCTAGATTATACATGTACATCATGCAGAGAAGTATATGAGGGATGCCAAAAAAGGTGAAATTAAACTACACAATCCCTAAATATTGGGGTAGAAAAGAAAAGGGAAACAACTTTTAGTAAAAAAATAATAATTACACAATCTAACAACTAGCTAACACGTTTTGACTAATTAGCAACTGGCACAACACTTTCACATATCAGCTAGGGATATAAAATCCCACTTAACTGGTTAACTGATTAAATGGGGGATGGGGGCTAGAACACTTGCGGCATGCCTGCCTTGGACAGGGGCTGTTCTGGCTGGGCTGAAGCACCCCGCATCATGCCCTGTGAGACTTGAGCAGCTCCCCGCCCATGGCAGGTGGGGGAGCTGCTTCAGCCCCCACCAGTTAACCAGAACCAGTAAGCATCACCTGTTAAAGTTAACCTTTCCCATCCCTAATATCAGCATACTTCGTTTTTTTCTCGTGTGCATTTAAGAATATTTTCTCCATTTTGCTACTCAAACCCCTGAAGCAATAAGGTACTTAATGATATAATATCAAGATACCAAAAAATATTTCCAGACTATTTACTCAGAACTAAGAACATACAAGACTTCAGATTAAGGTTTAATGAATCATATTTATACATCCCATTTGCCAGCAATACAGGCAAAAAAAAAAAAAAAAAAGGAAACATCATCTTGTTCATGTAAACACAAGTATACTAAGAGTCGACACATTCTTTATGTCCAGGGCACCTAATTATGAGGGACTTGTCCTGTGAATGCTACAACAAAGGGAAATCGGTACTTAGATGCCAGGATCACAACAGAGGAATCGAGCCAGAGAACCAGTGTCACCTTGCCATTCACGGGGCCAACGAGCCGGGTCTGCAGGCCACAGAAGGGGACACACGCCAGGTTCAGCCCGGAGGGCAGCGGGGTCTGGCTGGGGCGGGCCGGGGAACGCGAAGATAAATGGGCTCTCGCCAAACCAGCATCAAAGCAACCAGGCTGTTGTCTCGCCTCGTACTCCAGCACCGCCCCTCCGCTGTCTGGCAGACCTCTCCCACCCCCGCCCCATGGCAAGGGCCCTGCCACCCCCGGACTCCCGCTGTCACCCCCCTCGCCCCAGACTCTTTTCTACCCCTTTCCTGACAGTCCCCACACCCCCGCTCCCATCCCCCCACGGCTTGCTCCCTCCCAGTCACTCTCCTCCCCCCGTGCCTTCCAGCACTTTATCTCGGGAGCTGCCGGCCGGACCTCCCCAGACTGGGAGTCTCCCCAGGTAGCCCGGCCTACCCCGGCACGGTCGGCACCAAGCCCGGGGCTGCTCCCCCCGACGCCACCGGGAACCCACCTGAGGGGAGTCCGGGGCCCCCGGACGCGCAGCTACGGATGGGAGGGACGCAAAATGGCGGCGGGTCCCTGGCCTAGGAATAGGGGGGTCCAGCTCGGCGTCTGCCCCAGCCCTACGGCTCCGCTTCTGGCAGCTCCGGCTCCCTGACTGCGGTTGTCAAGCGGCTCTGCCAATCCGGGCCCGGCAGCGCCGCTCCTCAGGCTCCTCCCCTGCCCGCGCCGGGGCGGGGTGACGGCGCAGCCGCCGGAATGGAAACGGGAGATAGGGAGGGGCGGCTGCTCCCGGGGGTGGAGAGAGGCGGGTGCGCTGCCCGCCTGCCCCCCGGCCCGAGGGAGTTCCGAGGCGGGGCTGAGGCTGCTGGGCGTCCGCCTGGGAGGGACCCCGGGACTTTCTGACACCCGCTGCTGGCCCGCACGGAACCGACGGGGAAGGGCGGAAAGAGGCGAGAGGGGGGCGAGGCGGCCCTGGGAGTGCCTGGCCCCGGGAGCACTGATGCTGCGGGTGGAAACGCGAGCTCGCCTGCAAGGCAGCTGCAAAAGCGGTTCACGATTAGGGCGACGCCGAAGAGAAAGTTCTTGTGAAGCGGTTGCTGGGCTTGGGCAGGACGGGGAGATGTGCGCAGCCAGCCCTGGCAAGGCCAGCGGGGGCTCCTACCTGTTAATAAAGGAAATCGCCGCTGACTCCCCCTGGGGAAATGACTGTGTCTGCCTACGCTTCGCCACCTACGTTCATTTTCCTGAATGGTTTGTGCCCCCTTTGCTCTGCCTAGAGTCCGATCTGCTACACAGTTCACCTGCCTTCCTCCCGCACAAGTCAGCATCTCCGTGTCTCCTTCAGCGTTTCCTATTCTCTGCCTTAGTCTGGGTGTGCATCTCCCGAGCAGGTTGAGTTGAGACTAAACTTGTTGGTAGGAGTCGTGGGAGGCTTTACTGTATCAGGAAGAGAAGCAGGTCTGCAGAGTGGGTTTTGTTGCTACGGTACCGGACTGGGGCTTAGGAGATCTGGATTCTGGTGATAGCTAATAAGATGTAGGTTTGTGCTAGTCAGTCTGTCTGTGCCTCACGTGTCCATCTATAAAATAGTGGTCAAAATGTTTCCTGCCTCAGAGGGTTGTGGTATGGATAACTTCGTGTTTATGAGGTGCTCAGGTATATGGTGAATCTCATAGAAAAGTATATAAATAATCTAGCAGCCACTGCCAGCCAGGAACAGAGGATTCCTCCCAGGTCATAGCCACTGCAATCAGCAAAGGGAAGGTAGATCACACATAATGAGATATCTTGCTCATAATTATGAAGTTGCTATCACATGCATTTGTTATGATCTTCTTTTAAAGTATCCTGTTATAAGACCAGAAAAGTGTCAAAAGTGGGTATAGTGAAAGAAAAAGGCTTCTTAAGGTTGGACATCTTAGCTAACTCCCCTTAAATATTCAGTGAATTGACCAACAGTCAATCTATGGATGTAAATTGTTAGCAAAGCATAGTAATTTCTACATAGAATACTGTGTTCTTTTAAGCAGTGTTAGCCTGGAGGCAATGCACAGCAATAAGGATGAGGGCAAGACCCATGGCATAAGCAATCCCTTTGTCATAAGGGATTGACAAAGAAGATAGATTTCAGGGCAAGTGACTGCCACAAAAGCTCAATATTAATAGACTTTTATTTTTGTGCTGCATATCACCATAGTTTTTTTTTTCACTGTCCATATATGGAGAGTAAATATATATACACCAAGGCTATGTCTGCACTGGTGGGTTCTTGCGCAAGAATGGCCATTCTTCCACAGAGCGTCCACACTGCCTGCCCGCTCTTGCGCAAGAAGATTTACAGTAAAACATGGTAAGAGAGGGCTTCTTGCGCAAGAGCTACGCTCTTTTCTAACACGTGTAAGCTCTCTTGCACAAGAGCTCTTGCGCAAGAGGGCAGTGTGGACAGGGGCAGGGATTCTTGCGCAAGGAAGCCCTATGGCTAAAATGGCCATCAGAGCTTTCTTGCGCAAGAGAGCATCCACACTGCCATGGATGCTCTTGCGCAAAAGCACATGGCAGCGTGGACGTGTTCTTGCGCAAGAACCCGCCAGTGTAGACCTAGCCCAAGAGTATGTGTATGCTTCCAAATACACATTATGCAAATCTAGTCCTTACTAGTTTTAAACATATTGCATTGGGGATATGTAAAGTATTGTCAACTGCATAGTGAGTTCCTAGACCTCTCTGCCATCACAATAAGAGATCAGGAATCATTTGGCTTTTCCAGAAGAGAACAGTGCTTCTATCTACAATATGCAGGGTTGGGAACTGTAGCTAACAAGTCCTATGCCTTTTTTAAAGTTATGGAGCACTAGTGGACAAGTTACCCATCCCACCTCCTTTGTACTTACTGTTGTACTAACTAGAAGAATAATGGCTGCATGCATGTGCAGGAAAGATGGAAATTATGATGCACTCTATGTGCCCTGTATCAGAGGGGTAGCTGTGTTAGTCTGAATCTGCAAAAGCGGCGAGGAGTCCTGTGGCACCTTATAGACTAACAGAAGTGTTGGAGCATTAATGCTCCAACACTTCTGTTAGTCTATAAGGTGCCACAGGACTCCTTGCCGCTCTATGTGCCCTGGTTTTCCATACACCCCTAGATAAAGGCTTCATAAAAATGTACCTTGAAACCTTTGTTTTTTTACTATATGAGTATTTCATCTTTTTGTGGTTTGTCTATATTACTATAACACTGTATGTATAATACTTATAAATCTCTATAAAACTACTTAAATAATCTACAATTAATACAGAACAGATGCACTCGTTTCCCTTGTGATAATGCATTATGAACGCCAAACTGTACGCACACCCTGTCATGCTCATGTTTTCCTTGCTCATGCAGTGGAGACTTATGGCTTGTTGGCAACATATTTAATTACTAGATGTGAGCCTCCCTGCTTCCAGTTTAGTCTTGGATCTTTGTACTAGTGTCTTCTCACATTTTCCTGTGTCTTGCAGCAAATGTGTTTTGCCTTTAATTATAACTGTGCCTTAAAATGTCAAACTGAGGCAGGCCACTTCATTCTTGAGCCTTTTAATTGGATGAAATAAATGTTTCCATTTATTAAATATTTTCATTTTCTGGTGCCTATTATATTTCAGTTTCTTATTAAATGAATCGGTTACATGAGATGGAGTGCTTTGGATTATTCAGTGCAGCATTTGACAAAAAAAACCCCACCAACACCACATGGACAGTAATAGATATTTCTCACTTCTGATATTTACAAAACAGATATGTATGATGACTTGGTGGTACAGAGAGTAGAAGAATGGGAAAACGTGACCATCTAAAGATTCCATTGAAGTATTGGAAGGATTACTTTTGATTTCAGTACAGTAGTATTGGGATCTCTCGGGGGAGATCCTAATTCTAAGATATGTTCAATACCTCTAAGGGTCACACCCTGAAGAAACAAGTTATTTCTGTTTTATCTAGAAACAGCCAAAATGTACAAGAAAAATATTAAGTCTTTCGACCTTCTTAACCTGTTCTCTTTATTTTCTAGAAAGGAATACATACAAGGATGCCAAACTCTTTGTCCTGTGAAGCATGATGCAGACAGAATGCAACTGAAAGGCTGAGTACACGACTTTCAGATCCTAGAAGGAAGCCCTTTAGCATGATTACAGTTCTTATATCATATTACATGTAACTTGACTCTCAGGTAAGACAATGAATGCCTCAATTTGCATGTAAAACTATCATTCAATTCAGAGCTCTTTCCTTTCTTATTGGAGTGAATGGGCATTACAAATTCTTATCAGAAAATATTATTTTTAAAATAATTAAATGTACCATTTAAAAAATGTAAATATTCCACAATACATCAGCAGTTTGATGGTACATAAAGAAACAAAGTGGCTATAAACAAATGGGAACTGAACCTGTTAAGTTTCACTGCCCAAATTGAGAAAAATGCAAAAAGCACACATTTTGAAAAGTCGATTAGATTTAAAAGTTTAGTAGAAATTTATATATGAAATAAAGGAAAAGTCTGTCTTGATGTTTTTATTTTGGCTAATCTAGAGATGGACAAACTTTTTGCCACACAGAATCATAGAATTGGAAGGGACCTCTAGAGGTCATCAAGTCCAGTCTCCTGCACTGGTGGCAGAACCAAGCACTATTTAGACCATCCCTGACAGGTGTTTGTCTAACCTGCTTTTAAAAAATTTCAGTTATGGAGATACCACAACATTGCTACATAGCTTATTCCAGTACTTAACCACCCTGACAGGAAGTTTTTCCTAATGTCCAACCTCCCTTGCTGAATTTAAGCCCATTGTTTCATGTCCTATCCTCAGAGGTTAAGGAGAATAATTTCTCTCTCTCCTCGTTGTAACAGCCTTTTAGATACTTGAATACTATTATCATGTCACCTCTCAGTCTTCTCTTTTCCAGACTAAACAAACCTAATTCTTTCTGTCTTCCCTCATAGGTCATGTTTTCTAAAACTTTAATCATTTTTGTTGCTCTTCTCTGGGCCTTCTCCAGTATTCTTTCCTGAAATGTGGTGCCTAGTGTGATGGTTCTCCACCCCATGCTTTATGAAATTGGCTTATGAATATAATATACATAAATCAAAGATGCTTTGGACAAATTACCTCATGTAATCTATCGATTTTAATGTTAGTCAGCTGGATCTGCATATCTTATTTTGGTGCATGTATCATTCTTGTATGAATAGTTAGAAATATGAAATTGTGTATGGTTTGAAATGTGCTAATGAGAGCCATCAGTAGTGTTCTGGAAGCCTTAACGACTGGGTGATCTATTTAATGACTTTTAAATAGCCTTGTTTATCCTTTAAGTCTAAGCTGTGGTTGATCCTAGGAAGACACGTGGCTCCCATGCCATTTTGTAATGGGATGCCTATTTGACCAGTTAATTTTCCATGGAAGAGAGGGATGTAGATTCCCACCCAAGAAAAAGTCTGCTTAAGCAATGGGAAGCTATCGGTTCCTTTGTGTTTGGCAGGCTGGGGAACAAAGACAACTGGAGACCCAAGTCACAGTAAAAGATCATCTTTGACTTGAAGGCTTTACAATAAGATTTAGTGTATTAGAACTAGCTATGTGTTTTATTTTCATTTTAATTCTGTAATTTACTTTTTGTCTGTTTTCACTTGTAACCACTTAATTCTTACTCTTTGTACTTAATAAAAACTTTTTGTCGCTATCAATCCCAGTGTAAATAACTGTTAATTAGGGGAACAATCAGTGTGCACACCCTTCTTTCATTGATAAAGGGGGCTTGCCTGAATCAGCATTCCTTGTGTAGAACTCTTACACAGAGAAAGACGTATTTATTTGGGGGGTTTGATCCCATTTGGTGGTTGGTTTCTAGAGCTGTACTCTAGAACTGCAATCTCCCAGAGCTGAAGTGGTTCACCATCTTCACTGCTCTTCAGGGGAGTGGGAGGGCGATGACTCCAGTTCTGTGCCTTGTCTGGGAGAGACCTGAGAATCTGGCCCAGCAAGACAGGATGGTGGGGAGCCCCAGAGAGCAAGAAGGTGAGTGTCAGTTGCATAATCAGCACACCAGGGAACAGTCCCAAGGAGTCTTCTGAGATTGCACTCCATCACACCTAGAACTGGACACAATACTCCAGTTGAGTCCTAATCAGTGTAGAATAGAGCAGAAAAATTTCTTCTCATGTCTTGCTCACAACAATCTTTGATTTTTTTGCAACCCTGTTGTCTCACATCTAGCTTATGGCCCACTATGACCCCTAGATCTCTTTCTGCAGTACTCCTTCCTTGACAGTTGCTTCCCATTCTGTATGTGTGAAATGGATTGTTTCATCCTAAGTGGAGAACTTTGCATTTGTCCTTAATGAATTTCATGTTGTTTACCTTAGACCATTTTTCCAGTTTGTCCAGATCATTTTGAATTTTCATTTGATCTGGAAAGCACTTTGAATCCCTTTTAGCTAGTATGTGGATATCGTCCACATACTTCATGGGTGTATTTTCTATGCTATTATCTAAATCATTGATGAGGATATTGAACAGAATCAGTCCCAAAACTGATCCCTGTGAATCCTTCCAGCATGACTGTGAACTATTGATAACTACTCTCAAGGAATGGTTATCCATCTAGGTTGTATTTCCCTAGTTTGTCATCAGGGAATAGAAACTGTATGGAGGGCTGTGAATGCTCATGAGGTTGGGGTGTGGGAGTGGGGGAGGACTCCGGCCTGCAGACTCTTTGGTGGGGCCAGAAATGAGGAGTTCAGGGTGTGGGAGGATGCTTTGGTCTGGGTTGGGGCTTGGAATGCAGCTTGTGCCTGTGTGTGAGTATTCTGGTGGGGATGCAGGCTGTGGGGTGGGGCCAGGAATGAGGAGTATGTGTGCAGTAGGGCGCTCTGGGCTGGGACTGAGGGGTTTGGGGAGCGAGAGAGGAATCGGAGCTGGGGTGGAGGTTGGGGCACAGTGGGGGGAACTCAGGGATGAAGGTTCTGGGCTGTGCTTACTTCCTCAATCAGCTCCCAGAAACAGTAGCATGTCCTCCCTCCCTCCAGCTCCTATGTGGAGGCACTGCCATGAGGCTCTGCGCACTGCCCCATCTGCAGGTGCCAGTCCCACAGTTCTCATTAGCCATGGTTCCCAACCAATGGGAGCAGCAGAGGTGGTGCCTGGGATAGCGGCAGTGCATGGAGTCCTCTGGCTGCCCCTGTGTATAGGAGCCTGAGGGGGAGGGGTCATGCTGCTGCTTCTAGAAGCTGTGTGGAGCCATGGCACATGGACTAGGGATGTAAATGGTTAATTCATTAATCTTTATGGGTGATGCTTACCAATTCCGGTTAACTGGTGGCGCCTGGAGCAGCTTCCTGCTCACTGTGGGCAGGGGGCAGCTCCAGTCCCACAGGGCTTGCTGAGGGCAGGGGGTGCTGCGGGCAGGGGGTGCCCCACTGGAGCAGCCCGTCAACAGTGGGGGGGGGGTGCTCCAGCTGGGCTTGGGAGCCCCCCCTCCCTCCACCCCGCAACTCTCCCCTCCAATTGAACCAGTTAAATGAGATTTTACATCCCTAGTGTGGAGCAGGGCATACCCCCCAGTGCTCCAGCACTTTCAGCCAGCCTTCAACTGCCAGCATGAATGTGATGTGTGTGTGAGTACTGCTGTACCATTAAGAATCCGTACTAATAAACTAGCTTCAGTGCTGCTCCAGTTCACCCTTTGACTGGTCCAAGGACCCATGTCAGGGAGAACAACAGAGCCTGGATCTGCAGTGCTGTTGTAGTAGCTGTATTGGTCCCAGGCTATAACAAGGGCTAACCTTAGGCAAAATGGTGTCCTGGGTCAGCCGTACCCCCAGAAGAGGTCCCCACAGTTCCTGCTGTGCCTGTGCTCGATAGGCGTGATAGGGTTATAAAACCAGTGAACAGGCTAACTTACAATGCACCAGGAGTGGTTAGTGAGGATGTGATACACCTGGCACACAGGCTTGTAGATGCCATAGTGGGGTTCCTTAGACCCTTTGAAGAGAACTCACGTTGCTGGTATAATCAGGAACATATTTTGCCAGGACGGCAATTTTTGACTGGGGGGAGGATGTAAGCAGGGGCTGAACTGCTGCTTGCTATCAGCCAGCTAAAAGGAGGGGTGGGTGTGCCCTCTACAATTGTTTAGCTCTGCAAGATAATTAACTGTTAACTGTTGATATGTAAATACAGTTCATGCCAGGATGGGGAGAGAATACGAGGTGTGGCTATGTAAATCCCATTCAGCCAGGGCTGATGGAGGGTCAGTGTTGGAATGGAATGTGGAAAATTGTAAATAATTTGGGGCTGTTGTGGGGGTCACTAATCATGCTACCCCTAAATGTGGGAACTGTAAAACATGCCACCAGTGCTTACAGGGGAGACACCACCATCATTGTAAGAGGTCTCTGAGGAACAAGTCTCCCCACTTCCGGAGTTGAGTGAACTGAGCTGGGGGGAAGGGTTAAAGGGCTTGAGTCAGCCTGCTTCACACCTGCCAGGTGTGAGCTGTAAGACTGGCCCAGCCTGCCCCTTTCCCCCTTTGTTTTAAGGACAGACCTAAAGCAGACTCCCTGAGGAGTCTTTTCTTTTGCTAGTCCAGTGGAAGCTGGATTCCTTTGCCAGTCCAGCTGGTGGCTAAAGAGTTGAAATCACTGAGAGCTGAAATCACTGGTTTGGTTGAGAGCCAGACCCATTGCAGCCAGCGAAGCGGCGGTGGCCAGCAGAGTGGCTGGTGGGAATCACTGGCCGGTGGAGTGGCGTGGCCGGTAGGATCAGCGGCAGGCGAGGAGCAGCAACCAGCGGTGTGGTGCGGAGCGGCAACCAGCGGCGTGGTGTGAAGCGGCGGCAGGCGAGGAGCGGTGACCAGCAGCGTGGCGCAGAGCGGCGGCAGGCGAGGAGTGGCGACCAGCAGCAGCGGCAGGCGAGGAGCGGCAGCAGGCGACCAGCGGAGCATCCGGTGGCGTGGGACGAGACAGCTGGTGGAGCATGGCAGAGTGTCGTAAGGTGCCCCCTATCTATCCCCCCACCCCCATTTCTACCCAGGTTGGGAGGTGAAACCCTGTGGGCGAACTTTGGGACTCTGGATGGCACTGACCAGGGACAGAGACTTTTGGGGTGTCGGACTCTTCGGACTTCAGGTGATTCTTGGCTGGGGGCTTAGCTCATGTTTGGGTTATGAACTCTGTTTGTGGTGTTTTCCCCAAGTTAATGCCGTATGACTTCTCTCTCTGTTTCATTAAACTTTTCTTTCCTACACTCAGACTCTGTGCTTGCGAGTGGGGAAGCATTGCCTCTCAGAGGCACCCAGGGGTGTGTGAATTTCGCAGATTACTGGGTGGGGGCTCGAGCCAGTTCTGTGTGAGATAGACCCCATAATATTGAACCCAGCCCTGGTTACTGCCAGGCCTTCCCAGCAAAAGGGTTACAAGTGCAACTATCCAGTTTTTGTCTTTGCTCTGCTTCTGCCCACGTTTGGAAGAATTGACTATGTGACTTTTCATGACACATGAGAATCTGAGACATGTGTTTCCAATCATTTGACCCTCAAATGCTAGGGATGATTTTGGATTCAAGTTGAAGAGCTTGCAGCAGAAACAGTCTGGTCAGTGGAGTCTGAGTAAAGCAGCCAGTTGCTGCTTCAGAACGTCACCATTTTCAAGATTTCTGAATAAAAATCGTCGTAGAAAAATGGAGATTCTGCTTATCCCAAGGAAAAACCATGTTCTTTATTTTTGGTGGACTGTTTGTCACAAGCAGATCTTTGATTCTGCGTGTGAGATTTCGGCCATAAATCAAGATCAGAAATGGTATCACTGGTGCCTATAAAAACACATAACCCTGCTTTGTGGCAAGGTACATTACAAACAACAATCTTTGGAATGTCAGGGTAGTTCACAGCCTGTTCCTCATGCATCCCAGGCCTCTCTCAGGCCCTGACTGTGCCGAAGGGATGCTGTGGGGTTGACACCTGCTCTGGCAGCGGCCACACACCTTCAGGCTCTAGTTTACTGGGCCCTTCTTCCCAGCATCAGCCCCCCCTCTGTCCATCAGAGTTATGAATCATATGAGCCACTTAACAGTCTACTACCTTTGTAAGGACCCTTGGCTGGGGATATTGCCCTGTGCTGTTCTCCCTACTCAGGATCCTCCTCATTCTCTCCAGCTGCTCACTGCACCTGGCTCTGGACTGCTCCAGCTCCAGCTTTACTCTGCTTCAGCACTGCTGCTGCTGCTCTGACACCGACCCCTCAGCTGCTTCACTGGCCCTTTTGTCTCTAGTTGCTGCAGTTCTCCTCCCAGCACAGGTTTACTGTTGGGGCTGCTTCTGTAGGTCTGCCCCAGCGCTGACCTGCTTCCTGGGCTGTTTCTCTGATTTTTGTTTTTTTGTAAGTGGCTCTGCTCCCTGAGTTGCTTCTCTGTTTGGCACAGCTGGGCTCCTCAGCTTAAACTCTTGCTGTCTCCCCATCTTTGCCCCACTCTGTCTGACCCAGAACTCCAGCTCACACAGAGAATGGGATCTCTTTGGACTTGCAACTCCCTCATTAGCATGTATGCCCTATCAATCAGGCTGACCTGGTAAAATGGAACAAATGATCTGGTAGCACTTTATAGACTAACAAAACATGTAGATTGTATCATGAGCTTTCGTGGGCACAGCCCACTTCTTCAGATGACCAGAGTTTCACGGGCTGTGCCCACGAAAGCTCATGATACCATCTACATGTTTTGTTAGTCTATAAAGTGCTACTACACCATTTGTTGTTTTTTTTCTATACAGACTAACTCGGCTACCCCCTGAAGCTTCTGGTAAAATGGGTTAGCGAAAAGAAGATGATGGCCTCTCTCCATTGTTCCTGGAGACTTTCAGTCTCCCGTCTTGAATTCTCATTGACCCTTCCTCTTCCCTTAGATACTGGGGAGCTAGCCAGCGAAAAAACCCCACTGACTTTTTTAGTAAAGGGCCAACAGTTCCCTTACACAAAGGAAACTCATCAGTCCTTCTTGTCTGAGCACTTTCCATACATGGGGAATGGATTATTTTAGATTACATATTTACTCTAAACTATGATGCAGAGAAGGAAGACTGCTATTTTTGAATGGCATCTGATTGTGAAATGAAACACTGGGTAAAAAGTTGAGTGTGTCACTCACCTGTTGGTGGGGTTCTTTTGGTTTGTTTGGTTTTTTGTTTGTTGTTTTTGCAGATAACTTAGAAATTAGCTGTTGATTTCACTGTATGCACGCAAATCCACAAACGTATTTCATGAGTAATTAAAATTTACAGAGAAGGAAAGCAAGAAAATTGCTGCTTGAGAACTTAACAGTCAACATTCAGTGATATAAAATTCTGAATTGAGCTTGTTACAAAATGGACTGGTGAATGAATAGTTAAATCAACAAATAATTTCTGGGTTTAGATATTTATTTTATAAATCTGGACAGGCGTTATTGACACTTGCTGGTATTTGCTGTTTTGTTATAATCATGTTAAAAATGCTAGAAGTTTGACTAATAAGATGGGTGAACTAGAGTACCTTGTATCAAAGGAGGAGATTGACATAAAAGGCATCACAGAAACCTGGTGGAATGAGGAAAATCTGTGGGACACAATCATACCGGGATATAAAATATATCGGAAGGATAGAACAGGCCGTGTGGGTGGCGGAGTGGCACTATATGTGAAAGATAACTTAGAATCAAATGAAATAAAAATCTTAAATGAATCAACATGTTCAATAGAATCACTATGGATAGTAACTCCATGCTCCAATAATAAGAATATAGCAGTAGGGATATATTATCGACCACCTGACCAGGACAGTGATAGTGACATTGAAATGCTAAGGGAGATTAGAGAGGCTACCAAAATAAAAAACTCTATAATAATGGGGGATTTCAATTATCCCCATATTGACTGGGTACATGTCACCTCAGGAAGAGATGCAGAAATAAAATTTCTCAATAGCTTACATGACTGCTTCTTGGAGCAGCTGGTACAGGAACCCACAAGGGGAGAGGCAATTCTCGATTTAGTCCTGAGTGGAGCACAGGATCAGGTCCAGGAGATAACTATTACAGGACCACTTGGGAATAGTGACCATAATATAACAACATTTAACATTCCTGTGGTGGGAAGAACACCTCAGCAGTCCAGCACTCTGGCATTTAATTTCAAAAAGGGAAATTACACAAAAATGAGGAGGTTAGTTAAACAGAAATTAAAAGGCACAGTGACAAGAGCCAAATCCCTGCAAGCTGCATGGAAACTTTTTAAAGACACCATAATAGAGGCCCAACTTAAATGTATACCCCAAATTAAAAAACATAGTAAGCGACTTAAAAAAGAGTCGCTGTGGCTTAACCACCATGTAAAAGAAGCAGTGAGGGACAAAAAGGCATCTTTCAAGAAATGGAAGTCCAATCCCAGTGAGATAAATAGAAAGGAACATAAACACTGTCAAATTAAGTGTAAAACTATAATAAGAAAAGCAAAAAAAGATTTTGAGGAACAGCTAGCCAAAAAGTCAAAAAACAATAGCAAAATGTTTTTAAAGTACATTAGAAGCAGGAAGCCTGCTAAAAAACCAGTGAGTCCCCTAGACAATAGAGATACAAAAGGAGCAATCAAGGACGATAAAGCCATTGTGGAGAAGCTAAATAATTTCTTTGCATCAGTCTTCACGGCTGAGGATGTTGGGGAGATTCCCAAACCTGCACCGTCCTTTGTGGGAGATGAACCTGAGGAACTGTCCTGGATTGAAGTGTCATTAGAGGAGGTTTTGGAACAAATAGAAAAACTTAACGTTAACAAATCACCAGGACCGGATGGCATTCACCCAAGGGTTCTAAAAGAACTCAAATGGGAAATTGTAGAACTGTTAACTGTGGTTTGTAACCTATCCCTTAAATCAGCTTCCATACCTACTGACTGGAAGATAGCTAACGTGACACCAATATTTAAAAAGGACTCTAGTGATGATCCCGGCAATACAGACCGGTAAGTCTAACGTCAGTACCAGGCAAATTAGTCGAAGCAATAGTTAAGAATAAAATTGTTAGGCACGTAGAAGAACATAATTTGTTGGGCAAAAGTCAACATGGTTTCTGTAAAGGGAAATCATGTCTTACTAATCTATTAGAGTTCTTTGAAGGGGTTAACAAATATGCGGACAAGGGGGATATAGTAGATATAGTATACTTAGATTTTCAGAAAGCCTTTGACAAGGTCCCTCACCAAAGGCTCTTGTGTAAATTACATTGTCATGGGGTAAGAGGGAAGGTCCTTTCATGGATTGAGAACTGGTCAAAAGACAGGAAACAAAGGGTAGGAATAAATGGTAAATTTTCAGAATGGAGAGGGGTAACTAGTCCCCTAAGGGTCAGTCCTAGGACCAATCCTATTCAACTTATTCATAAATGATCTAGAGAAAGGGGCAAGCAGTGAGGTAGTAAAGTTTGCGGATGATACTAAACTGTTCAAGATAGTCAAGACAGAAGCAGACTGTGAAGAACTTCAAAAAGATTTCACAAAACTGAGTGATTGGGCAACAAAATGGCAAATGAAGTTTAATGTGGGTAAGTGTAAAGTAATGCATGTTGGAAAAAATAACCCCAACTATACATATAGTATGATGGGGGCTAATTTGGCTACGACAAATCAGGAAAGAGATCTTGGAGTTATCGTGGATAGTTCTCTGAAAACGTCCACACAGTGTGCGGCGGCGGTCAAAACGGCAAATAGAATGTTAGGAATTATTAAGAAAGGGATAGAAAATAAGACACAGAATATCTTACTGACCCTGTATAAAACTATGGTACGCCCACATCTTGAGTACTGTGTACAGATGTGGTCTCCTCACCTCAAAAAAGATATTTTGGCCTTGGAAAGGGTTCAGAAAAGGGCAACTAAAATGATCAAGGGTTTGGAACAGATCCCATATGAGGAGAGGCTAAAGCGACTGGGACTTTTCGGTTTGGAAAAGAGGAGACTGAGGGGGGATATGATAGAGGTATATAAAATCATGAGTGGTGTGGAGAGAGTGAATAAAGAAAAGTTATTCATTAGTTCCCATAAAATAAGGACTAGAGGACACCAAATTAAATTAATGGGTAGCAGGTTTAAAACTAATAAGCGAAAGTTCTTCTTCACACAGCGCATAGTCAACCTGTGGAACTCCTTGCCAGGGGAGGCTGTGAAGGCTAGAACTATAACAGAGTTTAAAGAGAAGCTAGATAAACTCCGGGGCACCTGGCGCTGGCCACTGTCGGCAGACAGGCTACTGGGCTAGATGGACCTTTGGTCTGACCCAGTATGGCCATTCTTATGTTCTTATGTTGGTACCAGGATGAGAGTCACAATGTGGGTGAGGTAATGTCTTTAATTGGATCAGATTTGGTGGTGAAAGAGACAAGCTTTCAAACCCCAAAGAATTCTTCTCCGGGTCTCAAAAAGGCATATCTCTTTCACCAACCACAGTTGGTCTAAAATTAAAAAAAAAAATTACCTCATCAATGTTGTCTCTCTGTGTTTTAACATCTTTAAAGCTTGAATTTTTTGAATCTCAACTTCTACTGTCATTAAAATTTCTGATCTCCTCCCATAATTTCCCGCAACTGTGAAAATTAAAACTTTATAAAATACAAAGAATCTTAAAAATAAACTCTTTATATTAAACAAAGTTATAAAAAACCAAAAAAATGCATTCTATCAAGAATATTTATAAGCCAGAGCAGCAAGGTTGAAGCATTGGGGTGAGAGAGAACAGAGCCGGTATTTTCACTAGAGTTCTCTCTCAGGCTTTGTCTATGATGAGAAAGCAACTGTTCCTGCCTCCCCTACCTAACCTTTCCCTGCAAAGCTGAAGTAGCAGCCCTTCCTTATTGCTGCTCCCAGCTATTGGTGCACTTGCTATTTACTTCTGCCATCCTGGTCCCAGGATCCAGCAAGCAGGGGAGGGATGAGGGGAGAGAGCTTGGCACGGAAACTCTGGTAGAAAATGTCACCTATCTGGGGGGAAGGTGGGATGGGATGGATGAATGCAGGCTGCAGCAGCGCCTCTTGTTAGCTTGGTATTCACTGCCCAGAGCAAAATGTAACCTTCAGTCCTGCTGGCAGAGCCAGGGGAAAGAGTAAGCTCTTTCCTGGATAAATGGGGCCCTTGGGGAAAAAATGTGGAAGGAGGGTTCCTGGACCTGCTACTAGCACACAACTTGGCTACTCCAAGTGGGACACACAGAACACATCTACATAGAAGCATTATTTTGAAATAAAGTGAGCGTCTACACAGCAAACTCATTATTTTGAAATAATTTCAAAGTAACAGGCTTCTTCTTTCAAAATCTGTAACCCTCATTTTACGAGGAATAATACCTATTTCGAAATAGGGCCTGTGTAGACAGGGCAGCTGGAGTTATTTTTGAAATAAGTGGCCTCCAGGGCTTCCCAAAGGTGCCCTGCTGGCCGCTCTGGTCACACTCATCAGAACTCTAAAGTTCCCCTTCCCCTGCAGCCCTTAAAGCTACAGTCACAGGGGAAAGGGCTTGTGGCACAATGCAGGCCCTGCTAGCCCTGTGCCACACTGCAGCAGCCTTCACAGCTTTTGTTGCTGCCATGAGTGAGCCCCATACTCGGTCTGAGCTCTCCATGGCTTTGGCCGAGCAGGTAGCCAGCTCCCACGACCCTGCCTGGGGACGAAAGAGGTGCACGCCTTCCTGGTCTGGTGCGGAGATCCTGGACCTCATTGAGGTCTGGGGAGAGGAGGCAAACCTTCAGGATCTCCGCACCAGACACAGGAACACCGACATCTACAGCTGGATGGCTGACAGCCTGGGCCACATGCGCACCCAGGAGCAGGTGCGCATGAAGATCAAGGAGCTCAGGCAGGCCTATGCCAAGGCCAGGGAGTGCAGCTCCCGCTCCAGGGCGGAAGTGCAGACCTGCCCTTACTATGACCAACTCCACCACATCCTGGGCGGGGGGGAAGGGGAGGTTCAGTCCCATCTCCCTCCCTAGTTGTGGATTCCTGGCTAGAGATGCCCATATTCACCCTCCCCAGGGGACAGAGCTGGTGCGGAGGAGGAGGAGGAGCCAGATGAAGACAGCACCATCTCGATGCCCACCAGCCAGGAGGAGGTCATGCTCACCCAGGATGTCTCGCAGGCTTGGTCTGAAACCAAGGAAGGCCCATCAGGTGAGTGCCAATACTTTCCCTAGACACATACAGGTGGACACAGTGGCGGCAAGGGGCTGCTGCACGTGCCTCACTCAGCCTTCTCAGCCTGGCGATCATGCAGCAGCCTGTGCACACGGAGTGCCAGTCCAGGGCACACAACCCCAGGAGGCTGCAAAAGAGGACCCTTGTTCTCTGGCTCACAGGATGTCTGGAGAGGCCTGCCTTACTCTTGACACCAGTGTGAGATGCCCTCCCACTACAAGCCACCACTAGGAGGAGTCTGGGGACGGGCACGCACATGCACACACACCCCACCCTCCCTCCCCACACACACCCTGCACTCTTGGGGCAGCCTCCGCTCCCAGGGATAGCACAGCGAGGCGGAGAACACTGAGCCCCTGCCAGGGGAGCCTGATGGGAGGGGAAGGAAGTGGAGGGGACCCCAGGAGCACCCTCCCCAGCAAGCAACGTCAGCTGCTTACCCACACCTCCCCACCCCCCTCTCCTCCAGCGGCCAGGGATACAAGTCCTCTCTCTGTGCAGGATGCCGCCACTGCCAGACCCGGTGTGGACGCGGCGGGTAGCCAAACAGCCCTGTCGCCCCCTCCCACCCACAGGTTCCTGGCCTGGCCAGCACTTTCCCATGCCAGCTTATCCCTGGGGTTTGGGGGTAGTGAGGCCTGGGACATCTGTGGCCCTGCAGGAAAGGGCCTGCTGTCCAGGTATAAGATGGCCTTGCTGGAAGCACATCCCCTTCATCTGACCCAAGACCGTTCAGTGTTGGTTCAGAGATAAAGGCTGGGCTCATGCAAAGTGTCTCCTGGGATATCTGCCCTTCTTCTCTTTGTTCTCCACAGCTGGTCCAGCTGCGAGTGGAATGTGAGCCACATCTCCCACACTAGCTTTCCAAGCCCACACGACCCATGGGAGAAGGCGACCCCAGGAAGCGTGCAGCGGGAGCACATCACCTGCCTGCATACCCTGCAGCACTCCCTGGACGGGCAGGACTGCAGACTGGAGGCGGACCTGGTGCTGCGCTGAAACACCTGCAGGAACTGCTGCAGCAGGGCCAGACCATGTGCACAGTTTTTACTGCCACCCTCGACCGCCTGGTGGCTGCTCCTGCTGCCGCTCCCGCTCCCTTCTCCCTCTAGTTATCCCCTGCAGCCACTGAGGGGCCCACACAAGATGCATTGGGACCACCTGAGGCAGGTGCTAGTCCCAGCCCCATCCCTGAGCCTCTCCTTCCCATTCCACTTCCTTCCCCCTCTCAAGTCCTTTCCCCAGTCCCTCCCCAGTTACATTTACCCTAATTAAACAAAACCAGTTTATTCTTTCAAAACAAAAAATGTGGTTTATTGTGTTTCCAGGGGAGGAGAAGGAAGGGATGACAGGGGAAGTGAGGCAGAGGTGTAGCGAGGGGGTTATGCGCCTGGGGGAGAAGGCAAAATTGGCGTCCCCACCAAATGGTGGGGCCCCAACCCTGGCGCATAGCTGAGCTCGACCCTGGGAGGAGTGGGGGGAGCTTGTACTGCGTCTTACCCGACCCCCTCCAGTTTGGGGCTGGGTCCCGCACTCACTAACCCTTTGGCAGAGGTGGAGGGGGTCGGGCTGGGGGCAGAAAAGTGGGGAGGAGGTAGCTCCAGCCGGTGGTGGCAGGCAGAGGAGGAGCAGGTGAGCAGAGGGATGACAGGGGGAGTGTAGGGGGACTATACGGGCACCTCACTAGTGTGGCACCCAGAGGCCACTTCCCCTCCCCTGTGCCCTCCTCACTACACCACTGTAAATAATCCACCTCTTAGGATATTTATTGTTTAATGAATTACTTATTTTACTAACTACAGACATATAAATTATATAGTTTTGTGGTTTACATTCTGTTAAATATTTTTTTCTCTTTAATTTGTTCATATCCCATTCTCATTAGATTCATGTCTTTTACATAAAAAATGTCAAATTGTTAAATATGTAAGTTTTATAAAACATGAGAAAAGTTGTTATACAACCTAAATATGAATTTCATCACTATATTTCATTCAAGCATTTAAAATCCACTGTTATAGCAAATGAGTAACACACTGCTGTAATGAATAAAAAGTAAAAAAGATTTTGAGCATATCAAATTTATTGTAATAGCAAGGTAGCCATGTTAGTCTGATCTTGATAAAACAAAAAGAAAAGAAGTCTTTAAAGTGCTACATAACTAACAAGATACCTAACAAATTTATTATAAGCAACCTGTAATGTTTCCTAACTGCCCATTTACTTACCTAGTTAACCTAACTGTTTTTCACATTATCGCGCAGCAAAAAACTACACAAGAGTTATCAATGTAAGAGATTAATTTACCTGTTAAAATAACACTCCGAAAAACTTTTAAATAAAACTAACACACAACACAACACACACCCTCGCTTTCTTGAAGGCACTTGAAGCAATAAGTAGCCTAAGGCTGAGGATACCCTGCAAGTGTGGCTTTCTGTCTGCCATAAGGACTTCTTCCTTCAGGCTGCCATGAGATTCTATCCTTAAGTAAAGGAGAGAGGTCTCTCTGAGCTGCTCTTCCAAATTTCACACAAGCCATTCAACTGAAGCCATGGATATCAAGATTCAAGGCCAACTTTGCCTTGAGCAGACTGCTTCTCCAGGTATTCACAATCACAACAGCCGAACATGTATAAGACTTTTAGTTGAGAAAGCCACGTTAATCCCAAGTCTCTGCTATGACTGGGAGATGGAAAATCGGCAACAAAACATGGGGTGATCTATCACTACAGTAATGCCAACTCCTTTAGAATTGAGGCTCTGATTATCCAGCACCAGCTGAGGTAGAGCGGGCACTGTGTGTGTGTGTGTGTATATGATATAGTTTTACCAAAACTCCTGCCTGCCCAACTCACCAAAAGAGAAAGGAAACAGGGAGGCAAAACGGAATGGAATAGTATAGAAACTTTTTTATAAGCTTCAGAGGGGTAGCTGAATTAGTCTGTAACAGGAAAAACTTAAAGAACAACAAAAGAGTCTAGTAGTAATTTAAAGACTAACAAAACATGTAGATCAGAGGTAGGCAAAAGGGCCTCCATGGGTCGGATCTGGTCTGCGGAGGCCCTGCTGCTCCCCCGGCCCCAGGCCAATTAGGGCTTGGGGCGGGAGAGCACGTGAAGCTTTCTCTGCTCTGCCCCCACCCAGCGAGCAGCACACGGCACTTCCAAGCACCACGTGCTCCTCGCAAGGCAGGAGGAGGCTTCCCACGCTCCCCCGCCCTCAAGCCTTGATTGGCCCGGGGGTTGGGGAGAGCGCACAAAGCCTCCTCCTGCCCTACCAGAGCCATGGGTGCCTAGTGGGAAGGAGGAGGCAAAGGGGCTCCTCCACCCCAGACCAATCATGATCTGGGTAGCCCCACCCCTTCCGTGGTGACCCAGGGCTACTTCAAAAATTTTTGAAGTGGTCCCCGGGCAAAAATTATTGCCCACCCTTTATGTAGATGGTATCATGAGCTTTTGTGGGTGGAAGTGGGTCGTGGTCACAAAAGCTCATGATACCATCTACATCAGGCATGTCAAACAGGCTTCTGGCAGGCTGCATGTGGCCCAATCAAAATTTTTTGTGGCCTTCCACTACGTTTTATAAAATAATAAAATGTGGCCCACTGGCCGCTCGGAGCACATGGCCGAGTGCAGATCACAGCTGGCTGGGCTGCTCTGCACAGGCATCAAGTGCCTGCTCACAGCTGGCTGCTGTGCTCACACCTCCCCAGCACCTGAGGAAGAAATATGTGGCAGCAGCAACACTGGCGCTGGGACCCAGGCATTAGGTATGGGGGGGGAAGGGGCTGGGAGTGCCTGGGTCTGGGGGATGGAGGAAGCATTGGGTTAGAGGGGGGGTTCTCTGGGGGAGTGAAGGTGAATTGGGTTAGAAGGGGAATATGGGAGTGCCTGGCTCCAGGGCAGTGGAGGGGATATTTTGTTAATGTTTTGGTTTTTATTTATTTATTTCCAAATAAAATCAGAAAATGTATATTAATTTTGTATCAAATATATGTCAATTTTTTGAAATTGTACGAATAATTATATGTTTATGCAAAATCTCAAACTTACAAAGTATCTGAAATTTTCACAGAAGCCTGTTCTATTTGATTGACCATGGTCTATACTTGTTTTTATTTCAACAAAACAAGTTATGTATCATATACAAAATTTAAAAGTACCTTAAATTTATATTTAAATTTAAAAATATTTTGAGTAAATAACAATTTTACACATCAAATTATTGTATTATATTAAAACAAGACCTGAAAAATATTATAAAATATACCTAAAACATAATCTATAATAATAAATAATTACAACTTTCCAGTGGAAATACATTTTCTTTGGTGTCCCTGAAAGCTATCAGTTTTCATTTGTGGCCCTCAGTGGGCTTCAAGTTTGACATGCCTGATCTATATGTTTGTTAGTCTTTAAAATGTAACCAGATTATTATTTTTTAAAGTTTTTCCTTTTGTTATAAAGTAGCTTTTATTAAAAAAAAATAAGTAACCCCAATGCACCCATCTCTCCCCCCAGAGCCAGCCCCTCACCAGCGTCCCCCATCCCAATGCACTCATGCCTCCCACAGAGCCAGCCCCATCTGAATGCGCTCACTCCTCCCCTGAGCCAGCCCCAGTGCCCCCATCCCAATGCACTCACACCTCCCACAGAGCCAGCCCCCATCCCAATGCACTCATACCTCCCACAGAGCCAGCCCCCAGTGCCCCATCTGAATGCACTCACCCCTCCCCTGAACGAGCCCCCAGCGCCGGAGCTCCCCATCAAATCCTCCCCACCCCCCCAAGAGCCAGGTACAGGAGGAATGGAATAGCCAGGTAAGGGATTCTAACCTGTAAAGTGGCTGCTGCTGCGACCCGGCCCTGCTGCCTCCACTCGCAGCGTGTAGAGAGCCGGGAGCACTTAGCCAACTCCCAGTCTCTGTTCAAAAGCATCACGTGGGCCAGAGCAGCGTGCGCTTTGCTCCCAGCCCAGCCCGGTGCCCCCCTGGCATGGTGCCTGGGGGCAAATAACCTCCCCCCCCTCGCTACGCCTCTGCAGTGAGGGGTGGGGACAATGCAAAGGCCCCTTCCGGGGAGGCCCAGGGGCGTCTCTCACAGCTGGCCCTGGCTGAAACTGTTCCTCAGGGCCTCCCGGATGCGCATAGCCCCCTGATGGGCCTTCTGGATGGCAGCGGTGCATGGCTGCTCAAAGGCCTGGGCAAGCTGCTTGGCCTCTGCCCCCCACCCTGGCAGGAATGTTCCGCCCTTATGTTCACAAAGGTTGTGAAGGACACAGCACGCAGCCACCATTTGGGGGACGTTCTGGTCACTGAGGTCCAGCCAGGTGAGGTGGCAACGGAACCCCCCTTTCAGACGACCAAAGGTGGCCTCCACAACACTGTGGGCTCTGCTGGGCCTGCCATTGAGGTGTTCCTTGCTTTGGTCCACATGTCCAGTGTAGGGCTTCATTAGCCAGGGGAGCAGAGGGTGGACATCCACATGTCCACGTCCCCAACCGTGATGGTGCGGTTGGGGAAAAAAGTGCTGGCGTGCAGCTTCTGGAACAGGATAAAGTTTCGGAAGATGAGGGCGTTGTGTGCCTTCCCCGACCACCCAATGCTGATGTCCGTGAACTCACCACGGTGGGCCACGAGGGCCTGCAGGACCATCGAAAAGTACCCCTTGCGGTTGATGTATGTGGATGCCTGGTGGTTGGGGGCCTGGATGGGGATGTGGGTGCTGTCAATAGCCCCTCCCTGAAGCCCATAGTGGCAAAGCTGGCACTGATGTGGTCCACATTGCCCTGGTTGATGATCCTGCACAGCAGGATGGTGTTCATGACCCTCACCATCTGCAGAAGAAGACAAACAAACTCAGAGGGTTGCCAGAGCCCTCAGGAGGTCCTTGAGCCCCACCCTCCTTCCCCCTTACACACCAGGAGCAACTCCTACTTACCCTCATCCCTCCAGCAGGGCTTTGTGAAGGCGGGACTGAAAGACCTCCCAGAGAGGGGACACCACCACCACCACCTCCCTTCCTCCCTAGGGAACCCCATTTCAGCCATTCACCACTCCCGCAGGACAATAGCACGAGAGTCATACCTGCATGAGCACGGCCCCAATGGTTGATCTCCCCACACCAAACTGGTTCCCCACAGAGCAGTAGCTGACCAGTGGGGTGAGCTTCCAGATAGCAATGGTGACCCACTTCTGGAGGGGGTGTCCCATCGTGTGAGGGCCCTGGCGAGCCATTCACATAGCTCCATGAAGGTGTCCTTCTGCATGCAGAAATTCTGGAGCCACTGCTAGTCGTCCCACTGCTCCATGACAATTTGGTCCCACCAGCTGGAACTCATGTCCAGTTGCCAGAAGCAGTGGTGTGCAGTGTGCTGTGGAGGGCGGGTGATATCAAGCTGTATGAGCAGTGCGTAGAGAGAGGAGAGGAGGTGCCCCACGAAGAATTGGGGGCCCTCCTCCTGCAGAGCCATGAGGGCAGCCTGCAGAAACTGCCCCAGGAGGTGCAGCATGAGATTTAAGAGCCATTAACTGCTTGGAGGCAGGTCCGGCTCCATGGCAGAAGTGCTGAGGCATCCACATGGCCAACCAGAGCATGCAGAGAAAAGGCTTTGCTGTCCTTCCAGGAGGTATGCAAAGGAGAACAGCCTGAGACATGATTGTATGAGGGGGTCCCTTTAAGCACAAGCCTTAGATAGCCTCAGACAGCAGCTATGGGAAGTGGCTGATGCCCTGTCTGAAGTGCTCCCAGGTGGCCTTAAATGTGATTCCATGTTCAATGAGTGTGGACGCTCTATTTTGAAATAGCTCAAAGCTGTTTTGTTAGGCATTTGCTTTGTAGACGTGCTATTTCAAAATAAGCTATTTTGAAATATAAATTTAGAAATAGCTTATTCCAAAATAAGCATGCTATGTAGACATATCCACAGAGACAAGCTGCTGGCTCACACTCCCTCTCCTCCAACACCCTTTCTCCTGCAGGCCATCCCAGATATCAAATTGGGAGCCTCAATTGGCTGCCAAAACAGCCCCATCCACTCCTTGTGTCTTCTAACACAGGAGGCCCTCTGTCCTGAGAGTGGAGAGCACCCCTGCTGCTGTTCCCACCAGAGGAGTTACCTGATCGAATGCCTACTCAAGCTGCAGCTTGGTTGTGGGCTTTTTCCCTCTCTTTCTGACCCTGGGAGGGCTGGCTGCAATGCTTATATGGGAAGTATCAAATGCTGCCCGTCCCCACCCCCCAACATTAGTATGTTGCCCTGGGTCCTGATCATTCTTCTGAAAGACTGGATGGAAGTTAGTCCAATACAAGACATCCTCATCTATCTTGTCTAAGATTTCTGCAAAGGAGCAAGAATTGTTTACCAATCCTTGTGTGAAACTAGATAACCTTTAGTTTCTTTGTGTTAACAATTCCAGTTTCAAGGTAGATCAAACAAAAAAAATATTGAGCCAACAAAATATAATCTGCATCCAGATAATTTTAATGTGTCAACTTGTGTGCTCTTGTCAGGTCTTGTTATGCCAAGAGTTAGGTCTGTGATGTTGAGGGAGGGATGAGGCAAATGCTGTTTGAGGCAAAGCTCAGTACTTTATTAGCTCTTAAGCTTTATGCAAGACTCCATTAGCAGATTAGCAATGACACAAAAACATAAGTAGCTATTACTGTGTATGCTTGCCAGACTATTTATACATCAAGCTCATATACCATAGACATAGTACTTTGTGACGTATCCTATGTAGGTCACAGAAATTCTTTTCAAGATATTTACTGCCTTGCAAATCCAACTAATGATGATTTAGAACTTGTCTACATGGGAAGTGATTCCATAGCTCTGTCCATGGATGCTCTTAGTCTAGAATAAAGTAATTTATTCAGAATTTGCTTAATCCATGAAGTAGACAAAACATTCTTATTGCAGAATAAGAATGTGTTAATTAGAAATAGCTAATATACTTTAAATTCACAGCCTACCTTAGTCCAGATTAATTTTCATATACAGATGAAACCTTATTCTTAAATATATACTACATTCAAGTTTTGGGAGGTACTTGGAGAGATTTCTTGTTGTAAAATTTCTTATTAGAATTTAGCAGAATCCCATTTCCCACTTTTCTGCTCTCTGTTTCAAGGTTCCATTGCTTGATCAGTCTTTCTGGTCAATAAGACAGATTGCCTTGGAGCCTGTTGATGATGATGATGATCATGGGCAATCACTTGTTGCTGAGTATGATCATCTGCCATGGGAGCTGTGGACCCTCAGGTGGCTGGTAAGGCCGATCCTTGAATCACAAGTTCTATTACAGTGAGGACAGATGTTTCCAGGTACAGCAGGAGGCTGTTGACCATGACCAGAAGTCAGTCTCTCCTTCCTCCTGCGCCTCTTCTCTTCTTCAGCATGTCGGTGGGCAAATTCAAAATGCAGGGAGCCATTGCGTAAGACTTGTCACCATTTTGAACGATCCTGGGCAAGTGTCTCCCAAGTGTCAATGTCAATGTTGCACTTCTTTAAGTTATCCTTTGGCAAGTCCTTATAATGCTTCCATTGTCCTCCCATGTTACAGTATCCTTCTTTCAGCTAGGAAAACAGGATCTGTTTTGGGAGGCAATGGTCTGGCATCCGAACAATGTGACCAAGTCCAGTGAAGTTGCTCATGGATAATCAATGTCTCAGTACTGGTGGTCTTTGCCTCTTCCAGAGCACTGATGTTAGTGTGCTTATCTTCCCATTTGATCTTCAAGGTCTTGCAGAGGCAGCCTTGGTGATACCTCACAAGACTTTCAAGTGATGTCTGTAGGTTGTCCAGGATGCAGACCTGTACAATAGTGTTGGGAGAATGACAGCTTGATAGACAAGAAGTTTGGTGTCTGTTCGAATGTTATTATCTTAAAAAACCCTATGCTGTAAACGAGCAAAAGCTGCACTGGCATAGCTCAGATGATGTTGGATTTCTACATCAATGTCTGCCTTGGATGAAAGATAACTTCCAAGGTACAGAAAATTATTAACATTCTCCAGTGCCTTTCCATTGATTTGAATAGATAGGGTGCATGGTACCTCATTTGGGCTATGTCTACACTGCCTTTTTTTTGCAGAAGAGGCAATGGAAATGAAGCGCTCATTAGCAGTTTCTCGTTCTTCATTTGCATAATCTCTTCCGATGCTTTTTGTGCAAGAGGTTTTTGCACAAAAACTAGACGTGTAGACAGATCCGTTTTGCTCAAAAAAACCCCTTTTGCACAAGATCCTTATGCCTCAAAAAAGGAGGTAAACAGATCTTGCGCAAAAGGGTTTTTTTGAGCAAAACGGATCCATCTACACTGCTAGTTTTTGTGCAAAAACCTCGTGCACAAAAAGCATCGGAAGAGATTATGCAAATGAAGTGCAAGAAAATGCTAATGAGTGCTTCATTTGCATTGCCTCTTCTGCAAAAAAAACGTAGTGTAGATATAGCCTTGGAGAAGGCTGATGGGGCATTTTGGTTTTCTCGATGTTGAGGGTGAGACCAAGACTTGCATAAGCAGGGTTCGACAATTAGGGCAATCTTCTCGCCCCATGGCGAGTAGATTTTAGCCCGGCACGGTGCCACAGCGCGATCAGCGCATGCGCAGCACGGTCTGTGCATGCGCAGCACGGTCTGCACATGCGCAGCATGCCAAACCGCGCGGCTGGCAAGCAGGGCTTGCCGCCGCTTGTCAAGCTCTGTGTATAAGTATCAGCAAACACATTCAGGATAGCCTGAAGATCTTTCTCAGAGTGGGCAAAAAACTTCATTATCATCAGCATACTGAATTCCACAATAAATGTGGTGGAAATCTCACTCTTAGCTTTCAGCTTGCTAAGTCTAAACAGCTTTCCATCCTTTCTTTAGATGATTTCAATGCCAGCTGGGAGCTTCCCAGCAATTAGGTTGAAAATGACTGCAATAAAGACTCCAAACATGTTTGGGGCGATGATACAGCCCTCTTTGACTCCTGTTTGTACTTTGAAAGGTTCACACTGGGAGCCAGTGCTACTCAGAACAGTCACTTTCATGTTGTCATGAAGCAGCTTTTGGACATTGATATATTTATCAGGACATCCAATCTTCGAAAGTATAGTCCAAAGGGCACGGCAATTCACTGAGTCAAAGGCTTTAGTTATATCAATAAAAGCCATGTACAGTGGTCAATAAAAACCATGCACAGTGGTCTGTTTTGCTCCTGAATCTTCTCTTGCTGCTGCTGTGCAATGAGGATCATATCCGCAGTTCCACAACATGTTTGGAAGTCATTCTGTGACTCCGGTAAAATTTATTCTGACGGGGCAGAAGATGAGTTGAAAAGATCCATGCCAGAACGTTGCCTGCAACAGCAAGGAGAGAGATACCACTATAGTTTCCACAGTCTGCTTTATCCCCTTTTTTAAGGAGGGTTACAATCAAGGTAGCCCTCATTTCACCGGGTCTCTCCTCCTTTATCCAGGTTTTAAGGATAAGCAGGCTAAGCTGCTGAATTAACTCTGGTCTGCTGTCTTTAAAGATTTCAGCAGGGATCCCAGCTGGACCTGCTGCCTTGTTGTTCTTCATCTGCTTGATGGCACTGTATACCTCATGCAAATTAGGAGAGTCTCCGAGCTCATCCCTAGAAGGTTGTTGGGGGATTTCCTCAAGAACTTCATCTGCAACCATGGAGTTACGATTAAGAAGATCTTCAAAATGTACTTTCCAGTGAAAATTAATGGCTTCATTGTCCTTTAAAAGTGTGATTCCATCCTTTGAGTGAAGGGGGTTCATGCCATGACAAGCTGGCCCATAAACAGCCTTAATAGCACTAAAGAAACCACGTGTATTGTGGGTATCCACAAAATGTTAGAATTCTTGCGCTTTCTCAGTCCACCACTTGTTCTTGAGTTTTCTGGTTTTATGTTGGACTTCCGCCTTCACCTTAGAATGGGCTTCTCTCTTTGTATTACAATTCATATCATTCTGCCAAGCACGAAATGCCATTCTCTTCCCATTGATGAGCTGCTTGATTTCAACATCATTCTCATCAAACCAGTCCTGATGCTGTATGGTGTAGCCAATGGTTTCCTCACAGGTATTGATAATTACTTTCAGCTGGCTCCAGTGTTCCTCAACTTCTTTTGGAAACTCTGATTGAAACTTTTCTTCTAAGACTACTTAATGGGGTCCTTCAGATCTTGAACCTTCAGCTCGCACCTGATCTGTATCTTTTGCAGCCTCCATTTGGGGGCAATCTTAATTTTCATTGTGGATTGAGTGAGGTGATGATCAGTCCAGCAGTCACCAGGAATTGTCATTGCTCTTGCAAGAAGCATGTCCCTACGATCTCGAGCACGAACTATGACATAGTCATGAAGATACCAGTGCTTGGAACGTGGGTGTCTCCAAGATGTTTTGAACCTGTCCTTTTGTTGAAAAAGGGTGTTCATGATGATAAATTCATGTTCAGCACACTTACTCGGGAGCAGGATTCCATTTGAATTGCTTTTGCCAACTCCTTCGTCCCGATTGTTCCTTTCCACAGGTCTGAGTCTCGTCCAACATGTGCATTGAAATCCCCCAGAAGAATTATCTTATCTTCTTCAGGGATCTACGATGAAATGGTTTCTAGCTGAGAGTAGAAATCTTCCTTTATATCCTCATCGGTGTCCATTGTTGGCGCATAGGTGCTCACAATAGTTACCTGTTGGTTTTTGGTGAGCATCAGAATGTCATAAGCTGCTCACTGATGCCTATTGGCAGCTCAGAGGCACCTTACAAGCTTATTCTTAATAGCAAAGCCTACGTCATACAATTGAGATCTATCTAAAGACTTTTCCCTTCCAGAAGTAGGTGTATCCTCCTTTCTCCTTCTTCATCTGTTCTTCATCAGCTTTTCTAGTTTCGGACAAGGCAGCAAGATCAATGCTAAACTGATTCAATTCACGAGCAATCATAGCTGTACATCATTCTGGTCGATCACTGTCTGAGTTGTCCATCAGGGTACATATGTTCCAGGTTCCAAAGTTGAAATGTTTCTTACATTTTCAACCACTGGGATGGTGATCCTGCTGGATGTGGCTATCCAGCCAGGAGAAAAAGAAGCAAGACTGTTTTTAGGGCATTTTTTCTAGCTCCCTCCCCATGTGGGATGAGCAGAGTGTGTCCTAAATAGAACTGCTCAGTCATGGGGGCAGCAGCTGAGATACTCAACCTGCCTCAGTCCTTGAGCAAGACAACTGAATCACACACCCACCGCCTGTGTGTTGGTCTGTGACTAGGAACTTCCGGATCTCACTGTCCTGTTTCTGTCGCCACTTGCTGATCACCACCAGACTTTTGACTTGTACAGGTGTTGTTTCCCCAAAAACTGGAAGATGCCTGTGCAGGGCTTCTTTTAAAGTGGGGAGACTGATGCATAACAGTCACCCCACTGTCCTTGTCAGATAGAGGGCTTGAAACCAATGCCATGGACACCAAGATGAATGGAGAGCCTCTATCTACTGCAGGCTTCATCCACCTTCACAGCCACTGTAACATTACACAAGAGTTTCAACTCCATTTTGCAGTTATCCTCCATCTGCTCTGCTGTTGAGGACTTCTTGGATCACACTTTGTCTGGAATCTTGCCCTTGATCGTTCTGCCATGGGTGACCCTAAGGGAGTACATGACTCCAGGCAGCATCGCTCTCAGGGGTCATTGGAACACGCAAACCTCTCCACCACTAGAAAGTAATGATCCATGGAGAATTTTCATTATCACCAGGAATCCTAGAAAACTGCTTGCCACAGACAAATGCAGAATTTGTGTTTTTAGTGCATCTTTAGTTTTTACATTTTCTTGAAAGTATTAATACTTATTCAATACATGTAACCTCCGCCTCTTGAGGTTGATTTTTGAATGTACTTTAAATTTACATAGCTAAACATATTCCAATAAACAGCTCCTGATGTATACAGGTTAGTGTTTTAATGCATCACTTCAGCCTCCGCATGTGAGTTAATTAAACTTATGAAAAGATGCCAAAAAATTTATAAATCATCCCTAAAGACAGTGTCATTGAGTTTGGCAAGGACACATATCACATTGATGCTAATGTGCTATTCTGTATTGTATGCAGCAGTGCTGTAAACCACATTTGAAAGCAAACATTTGGGAATCACCTAGAAAGCATTAAACAAACTGAATGAAAAGAAATGAAAACAAGAGGCTGAAACAGCAATGCCTTCAACAACAGTAAAGAAACAATGCATGGTAACTGGATCGCTCTAGCATTTTTGTGCATTTAAAAACCAGTTTTCTGAAAAGAGAGAATATAGATACAGCAATATTTGGAATAGGTGAGATATACAAGTGCAATTCTGTTAATCTCTATATATTAGAGTGCATCTATCTGTGCATCTGTTTGTCTGTTTGTTCAAGAACTTCTCCTAAACCGTAAGAATTAGGACCACTAAATTTGGCAAGCAGCTTCCCCTAATCCTAATTTAAACCAAGGTCAGGGTTTGGTTGTGCCTGGAAAATCAAAGTGCGGGAATGGGACTATTTCTTATAACATGGAAAGGGAGATGCAAAGAGAGGAGGGAAGCAATACTGAGGGTACCTCTACACTGTGGGGGTAGGTATCCCAGAAAAACTCTGTCACGTCCAAGGAACGCATTTGCTCTTCCGCTTTTTTTGCGGAAGAGCAAACACGCTCTTTCAGGGAGCCTGTATGCCTCGTTCTATGAGGGATAAGGGCTCTGCCGAAAGAGGAGGCTTTTCCACCATTTGTCCCCGACTAGACGGGGCCAAATGGCGGAAAAGCCTCTTTCGGAAAAGCGATCGTAGCTTTTTCTGAAAAAACCCTATAGCGTAGACCTAGCCTGAGATTGGCCATTGTGGGCTGCTGCAGCACCAAGAGAGTGGCAAACAGAGCTGGGGCTCCACCATCTTGCCTGCCAGCACACAGATAAGGAGCCCCTCTGCCCCAAGCCTGGAGTCTACCCCCACAATGAGAGCCTGAAGGCTTTGGGGGGGGGACACTGATGGAGGGGGGATAGCCCCAGAGCTTGGCCCCTCCCTAGACAGCCTGCAGGCTGTGGGGGGGAGCTGCTTGAAGGGGAGAAGCCCCCGGAGCCAGGCCTCCCCTGAGACAGCTTGCAGGGGCCAGCTGCAGGGAGGAGCAGGCCTCAGAGCCTGGCCTCTCCCCAGGCAACCTGCAGGCCATGGGGGGGAGGAGCACTGCAGGAGGAGGCAGCCCCCAGAGTCTCAACCCCCCAGACAGCGTGCATGCTGTGTGGTGGGAAAAGCCTGCCAGCATACCGGTAAGGGGCCCCGAGCCAAACCTGTAGCCTACCCTCTCTCTTGGAGAGCCTGAAGGCTGTGTGGGGAAGGGCGCTAATGGGGGGCAGCCCCCAGAGCCTGACAGCCTGCAGGCTGTGAGCAGAGGGGCATTGGAAGGGGCAGCAGCCTCTGGTAGGGATGTTAAAATTTGTTTATTTTGGTAAACGTGTACCTGCTGAAATTTTCAACAGGTACATGTTTATATCAGGAGGGGGCAGGAGAGGTGGGTCCCCATGTGTAACAGCTACCACCTGCCTCCCTGAGACAGAGGTAGTAGCGCAGAGGCAGGGGGAGGGAGAGGCTACTTGGAGCCAGTGCTTAAAAGCCAGCTCCCCTTGAGCATCTGCTGCCACCTGCTCCCTCCACTGCCTCCGATACAGAGGCACCAGGGGCGGGGGATCTGTGCGTAACTGTGACGGTTGACCAATGAGCCGAAGCATCACTGTGACATCCCTTGCCTGCAGACCCTGCTCCCCCTCCAGAAAGCCTGCAGGTCGTGTGGGGGCGCATTGGAGGAGGCGGTAGCCTCCAGAGCCCAGTCCCCCCCCCCAGGCAGCCTGCAGGCCATGGAGGAGGGCAATTAGTAAGGGGCCACTGGCAGGGGAGAGCCTGAAAATAATCGGCATAACGGCTTTGCGCAAAAGGGTTTTTCTTGCGCAAGAAGGGGCAGTGTAGACAGCCCCATCTTGCGCAAGAGCCTCTTCCGCGAAAATGGCGGTTCATTAGCTATGCAAATGAGGCTCGGCGATATTCCAACGCTGAGCCTCATTTGCATAGCTCTGGCGCAAAAGTGCGCCAGTCTAGACGTAGCCAGTGTGTGTCTGGCTATAGAAAAATTAAATTGTGATTTCTTTGTAAGAGAGAGAAGCTGTGGAGGTATAAAATGGTTTGCTTTAAATTCCAATTTTAGAATAAGAATTTGAAGTCTTTTTTAAAATGGAGGATGCTTGGAATTTCACAGATTGAAAAGCATAGCTAACTAAACATAACTTGACAATATACTCAGAAGGGGTTATGGACCTCAAGGTCACACTTTATGGCCGCACTTCTATAAGGACTGTTTGATCAGCCCTTCAAAACACTACAAGGTGGCAAGCGAAAGTTTGTTTTAGTATCAGAGATGGCACCAGATAGCTCTGCAAAGACCAAAGTTTTAACATCATTACATAATAAAAATAATAGAGAATTGGAAAAAGATCTGCAAATAGCTAGGGCTGGATCCTCATCTTCAGGCAAGATGCGCTCATAAGAACATAAGAATGGCCGTACTGGGTCAGACCAAAGATCCATCTAGCCAGTAGCCTGTCTGCCGACAGTGGCCAGTGCCAAGTGCCCCGGAGGGGGTGGACCAAAGACAAAGATCAAGTGATTTGTCTCGTGCCATCCATCTCCAGCCTCTGACAAACAGAGGCCAGAGACACCATTCCTACCCCCTGGCTAATAGCCTTTTATGGACCTAACCTCCATGAATTTATCTAGCTTCTCTTTAAACTCTGTTATAGTTCTAGCCTTCACAGCCTCCTCTGGCAAGGAGTTCCACAGGTTGACTATGCACTGTGTGAAGAAGAACTTTCGCTTATTAGTTTTAAACCTGCTACCCATTAATTTCATTTGATGTCCTCTAGTCCTTATATTATGGGAGCTAATGAATAACTTTTCTTTATTCACCCTCTCCACACCACTCATGATTTTATATACCTCTATCATATCCCCCCTCAGTCTCTTTTCCAAACTAAAAAGTCCCAGTCACTTTAGCCTCTCTTCATATGGGACCTGTTCCAAACCCCTAATCATTTTAGTTGCCCTTTTCTGAACCCTTTCCAAGGCCAAAATATCTTTTTTGAGGTGAGGAGACCATATCTGTACACAGTACTCAAGATGTGGGCGTACCATAGTTTTATACAGGGGCAGTAAGATATTCTGTGTCTTATTTTCTATCCCTTTCTTAATAATTCCTAACATTCTATATGCCTTTTTGACCGCCGCAGCACATTGTGTGGACGTTTTCAGAGAACTATCCACAATAACTCCAAGATCTCTTTCCTGATTTGTCGTAGCCAAATTAGCCCCCATCATACTATATATATAGTTGGGGTTATTTTTTCCAATGTGCATTACTTTACACTTATCCACATTAAACTTCATTTTCCATTTTGTTGCCCAATCATTTACTTTTGTGAGATCTTTTTGAAGTGCTTCACAGTCTGCTTCTGTCTTGACTATCTTAAACAGTTTAGTATCATTCGCAAACTTTACTACCTCACTGCTTGCCCCTTTCTCTACATCATTTATGAATAAGTTGAATAGGATTGGTCCTAGGACTGACCCTTTGGGGACTAGTTACCCCTCTCCATTCTGAAAATTTACCATTTATTCCTACCCTTTGTTTCCTGTCTTTTGACCAGTTCTCAATCCATGAAAGGACCTTCCCTCTTATCCCATGACAATGTAATTTACACAAGAGCCTTTGGTGAGGGACTTTGTCAAAGGATTTCTGAAAATCTAAGTATACTATATCTACTGGATCCCCCTTGTCCGCATGTTTGTTAACCCCTTCAAAGAACTCTCATAGATTAGTAAGACATGATTTCCCTTTACAGAAACCATATTGACTTTTGCCCAAAAATTATGTTCTTCTACGTGCCTAACAATTTTATTCTTAACTATTGTTTCGACTAATTTGCCCAGTACTGACGTTAGACTTACCGGTCTGTAATTGCCAGGATCACCTCTAGAGCCCTTTTTAAATACACAGCTCTGTACTGCTGTGTGTGTGTTGAGGGGGGGGAGGGAATGCAGATAGTCCTAAATAAACTAAAATAAAGGTGGTGCTAAATCATCTTGCTGTGAGTGGAGAAATAAAGGTAGTTCTAAATTCCCTTGATCCCAAGACTGGTATTCTCCAAAATATAAAACTTAGAGCTGAGCCACAGTTGCTGCTGAGGCTCACTGAGGTATGGAGATTTTCCGTTCCTTTCTCTCAGGAATGCCCTCTGTTTCAGGAAGTGGAGTTAGGCGGTGGTATAAATCAGCTATGTAATTTGTGAAACCCAGGAGTGAAAGTAACTTACATTTCTTATAGGTACTGTTCAGGGGTGCCATCTCAGATTTTGGTGATGGGGGGAGAAGAGAGTGAGAGAATGCAGGGGGCAGACTGAGGACAGAGTTTTCAGCAATGTTACTGAGCATGTTCAGTAGAAGCCAAGCACCAAAATGGGGGAAGGGGGAACAACCCCATCCCCCCACATCATCTCTATCCAGGGGCTACTAAGGCACTGCAAAACTACTTGGCAGTTAGCTGACAGGAGCACTGTATCTAACTGCTATATATAAAAAGAAAAATAAATATTACACCTACTTGCCTCCAATATTAACATATCCTGACATCTTGGGGCAAGTCACTTAAGGGACAGTGGTTAGCATTACCATTTTAATATATATTCTTACTTTACTAGCTCTGGAGAGAGAGAAAGAGGGAGAGAGAAACCCCGTCAGGACTCCTGGGCTCTATCTCAGCTCTGGAAGGGGAATAGGGTCTAGTAGGTTACAGAGGGGGCAGATGCATTTCAGAGCTATATAAATCAGAATGGCCATACTGGGTCAGACCAATGGTCCTTCTAGCCCTGTTTCTGGTCTTCCAACAGTGGCCAATACTAGGTGCTTTAGAAGGAATAAACAGAAGAGGCAATCATCATGATCCATCCCCGGTCACCTATTTTGTTTCTTTTAAATTTGCTGCTTATAAATTTAATTGGGTCAGCTAAGCTTCTTGTGTTATGTTAGTGAAGGAATGAACAACATTTCCTTATTCTGTTTTCTAGACATATCATATATTCTGCCACCCTTTAGTCATTTCTTTTCCAAGCTGAAAAGTTCAAGTCTTGTTAATCTTTCTGCATATGGAAGCTGTTCCTTACCCCTAGTCATTTCTGGTACCCTTTCTGTACCTTTTCCAAATCTAATACATCTTTTTTTAGATAGGGTGACTTGATCTGCACACAATATTCAAGATGTGGGCATGCAATGACATTATAAAGAGGCAATATAGTATTTAGTCTTATCTATTGCTTTCCTAAGGATTGCCAATATGATGTTAGCTTTTTCATTTTTAGACTGCCACTGCATATTGAACAGATGTTTTTAAGGAACTGTCTACAAGGGTTCCAATATCTCTTTCTTGAGTGGTAACAGCTATTTTAGACTCCATCATTTTTGTATCTATAGTTGGGAATATATTTGTCCATGTGCATTACTTTGCACTTATCAACACTGAATTTCATCTGCCCTTGTGTTGCCCAATCACCTGATTTTGTGAGATCCCTTTGTAACTCTTTGCAGTCAGCTTTGGATTAGTCATTGTTTACCCCCCTTTTCAAGAACTTTTAAAAGTTTTACAGCAGTGGTCCATAAACAAATCCCAGCAGCACAACACAGTCATTCCTATTCCCCCCCCCGCATCCCCCCGCCGCCAATCTTTTAGTGAAGTACTCGGCAATGTTTTCATGATGATCTAATAATCCTTCAATTACTTGAATACCCAGCCTTTTGTTATTCTTAATCACCCTGCCTCCCTCTTTTTATAACAAACTCCCTGTCCCAAAGGCAAAGCTGCAAGCAGCTCAAACTCTGTTGAATTTAAGAATTGCCTCTGAAGTCAGGGTGCGGGCTTGCAGCAGACCTGAATTTTGAAATCCAGGGGTTCAAATTCCAGATGGGGGGGGGGAGGAGGGCTATGCCCTCCAGCCCTGCATAAATGACACGATTCATACTGTTGTATCACAACCCCACTTGCGAGGAAGGACTCAGGGCAAAGGGTTGGGTTGTGTGTGGGGGAGTGCAGGAGTCACAGCAAGGAATTGGTGTGTGTATAGGGTAGAGTGCAGGGGAAGAGATGGGGATCAGAGTTGAAGCAGGTCCCATTGGTGACCCTGCCCCAGTTCCTGGTCAAATGGGAGCTGTGGGGACAGTGCCCATAGGCACGGGAAGGGAACAAGGTGCTGAGCAACCAGAGCCACCAACTCTGCATAGCCTGAGATCCCAGCTGTGGGAGAAGGATGGAGTAATGGGACTGGATCAAAGCCCTGCCCCCCACCAGCCACTTCCTTACCAGTGTGCTGCATTGAAGTGTGAGAGCCACTCTTCATGCAGGATAAATACAAGAAGCAGTTAAGCTCCTTTTTGGAGTTGGATAGCTGAAAAAAATAAGGACCATCCCCCAGGGCACACGCCTTATGTAAGGCTGGTCAGAAATTGAGCTATGTAGGCAGATGGGTTTTGCTGGACGTTGTTTAATGGAAGTATTTCTAGAAGCAGGATTGCATCAAAGAAGTATCTGTTGTATTCCTCAATTTCTCTTAACAGAAACAACTCAAGATCCTGAAGTTTGGGTAACCGCTTAGAACATAAGAGGAAATATCTCCTTCCTAAAGGAGCTATTTAGAAAGCCATTTAAGATAACTTCCTGGTGACTTAGTGTTACTTGAGTGAAGCTGAGAGAATCAGGCTCATAGAATCTCCCTTAATTTAACCAAACTGTGAGGAGACTAAGAAATTGTATGGGTACTCTCAGACTAACAAGCATACAGTTTGCCTTTTGTAGCCAATGACATTTTCAGGTGCTCAAAATCTATGAAATTCAGGCCTTTACAATAGTTCTGCCAATTTAATAGAAAAAATACTGACTTCCAAATTTTGGGAACAGTGATGTTATTAAAATAACTTTATAGTGTTTAATTGTCCTCATTTTTTATATTCTCAGGCTTAGAGAACGATCCATATTCTAACTACAGGTAGTATAGTTTCATGGTGGAATTAGTATTTCTATGAAACATGTTGAAATACATGAATGAGCATCAATTTGACCTAATGTAAGTCTATTAAATAGCTTAAATAAAAATGTACTATTTTAGAAATTCATGTTTTTATGTGGAAATTTTCTCTGAAATCTAAATTACAAAATTAAAAATTCTTCAGTTCATGAGAAATAAAAATTGTTTTCAGTTCCTTTGCAAGTCATTGACAGACTTGATCTGCTACTGGCTTCCTGTCAGGGTGTTTTAAGCTCTAGAATAAATTGCCTAGGGGCCTTGTGGAATCTCCATCATTGGAGATTTTTAAGAGCAGGTTAGATAAACACCTGTTAGGGATGGTCTAGATGGTGCTTGGTCCTGCCAGGAGTACAGGGGACTGGACTTGATGACCTTTTGAGGTTCTTTGCAGTTCTATAATTCTATTATAAATGGGGGATAAAGAGAAAAATAAAAATCTGTATGTATTTTTTCTAAAATATGTAAAAGTGTCAGCTACCACAATGAACATGTTTTGAATAGATAGGTAAATTGATAAACATCACTTTCAGTTTATATTCAAACATAATACGAGAGAGCGTGAGAAAATGTATCGTTTTTGGTGTCATGCTTTTATTTAACTGAAAGGAAAAACTACACTGTACCACGTAAGTAGCAATACGACAATATTGTACAGCACACTATTTGAAAAAATATGGAAGCAATGATCCATAGAAGTGGACAAGTAAGCACACAATACACTGTACATTTCTCAACAGTGCCCATTAAATCATAATTAAATAGCTGAATTTGGCTTTAAACAGCCAAGTGATAAAAACAGTCATACTAAAATTTAAAAAATGGTTTCAGTAGCTATTATGACTGTTATAATTTGAATTTTGTTCTGGAAACTAAGATGAATGTTTGGCAAATTCAGTCATAGAAACAACAATAATAAAGCACCAGTGTATTCTGAAAAAAAATCAATGATAAACGATAGCCTTTATGAATTTTTTTTCCTTTTATATTTTTTTAAACATGACCCCAACCGAAGATACACCGTAATTAGAAAATTTATAGGCTTAAAAAGAAAAAGCATCCGTCTTCACTTTTCCTGTATTGAGTAAAATTTTAGATTGTGAGCAATTAACTTTTCAGTTGCATTGTTCATATTCTACCTATAGACATTGCACATCTTTTAACCTGTAGACATATATGAACATAATACACTGCCATATTTCAAATAATTCAAAGAATCCCTCTGGCATGTATTTTAAAATGGATGTGCATGTATTAGTGAGAAGTGCAAGTCTTCAGTCAAATCCTTGATCAGTTTTAGGAAAAAAAAGCCTCCCATGATAAATAAATCTTCATAGATGTATTCACCATATCCACATCTGTTAATTCCATCCATTGGCACTTCACTCCAGCATTGACTTTTCTTAAACTAATGTTTATTATACACAAATTCATATAACAGTAGTTGTTTGAGCTATCTAGCAGGCAGAATGTGCAAACCCTCCCCACCCATATTTAATATTTATATAATATATACACAATCTGTATACACTTGAAATAAGAATTACTTATCCTGATCATATACATGCAAACAATAGGAATCAGCTAGCCACAAGTAGTTTTGAGCCACATACAACTTTAACATGTTTTTTAAAGTGTTCTTTTTTACAGTTTTAACAAATATACATAAATATAAGAACATAAATTATAGTAAAATATTGACACCATTTGAGAAAAAGTTGATAAACAACCCAATGCATTTATGCCTAAGGCCTTATAATAATTAAAAAAGTACTGTTCTAAACTGTTTAAAGACATCTCATTCCTGTGAATCTTTAAGTAAATGAATACATCATAGTAGTGAGGCATTATTTCTCTCTAAGCAGTTCAATGAGAGAAATACATAATTTTAGTCTCTACTCCCCATGAAACAGAATGACTTACATAGTTATAGTACAATACTGTCCTTATGTTTACACAGTTGTCACAACACAAACAGAACAGGATCATAAATCATTCAAATCTTTTCCTGAGAATGAGTTTGTCCCCCTCCCACCAACTAATCCTCTGGTACACAATGCCAAAAAACCACAGATTTGGGGGAGGTTTCAAGTTTGTAGTTTTTTCGGAACAGTGCTACACTGAAAATAATTATACAAAAGAAAAACATTAAGCACAATAGTGACATGTAAAATAATGAAACACTTATGAAATAATAAGTTGTAAATAATACTGCACCCATTTGTAAATAATACTGAAATAAGTTCCAGTGGCTATTTTCAAAAGTGTTTCTATTGTTATAAACATGAAATGTCAACTAGGTTCTTCACCATACTTATGTTGAATGGATAAGAAATTCTTTAAATGTCATCTGTCAGAGTATGTAAAAAAGTGATCTGCTTTTTAGAAAGCTGGACAGACTGAAACCTGTACTGGATGTCTGTCTATCCACAGCAAAATTTATTTAAGGCAGAGTTGGGTAGAACTAAGGTGAAAAGAACAGATTTACTTAGTGAATTTTGTGACTCCTGAATATTTTAGTTACTAAATAATAATTTAATCTGAAGGAAATGTCACCTTAAGGAGCTCAAAGAATTCCCTTAATATTTAGTTTAAAAAAATAAACAAACCAGTTGAAATGGAACTGGAAATACAGTGTGATGAGTCTTTCTGTAATCATGAGAACATACAATGAGGGTCTTTCAGAAAAAGACCAGGATGTCTTAGAATGACCACAGAATATTCTGTACCTCATAATAAACCACCTTTTTGTTTGTATTTCAGGATAGGATCCATTAGTAAAATTCAATGACCTTGAAAATAATATTAAGAAAAATGAAGGAAAAAACAGCAAGAAAATTAAATTTCAAGACAAGCACAAACACATAAGGCAACAAATGTAAAAAATGTTTTCAGTCACTGCAGATAAACATTCAGTGCTTATCTAATCAAAATATAGAGCAAATGTACCCTACAGTCTGTATTAGCACATAATTTCCAAACATGAATCAGACATTTCCATTATCACTTGTAGTTGTATCACTTAAGTGACAAGTCTTCTAAAGTACTCCTAAATACTGTTTACATTCCAGTTGTGCATAAGAGCTTGTCCAATTTCAAGTTCTGTAAGTCTTGTTGGCAACTAGAAACCTATTTTCTATAGGCAGTAAAGATGAAGTGCAATTTTACCACAAATGTCTGAAGCAAATATTTTCCCCCTCTACTATGCCTTGGTAGGTAAAAGTTTTTTAGGAGTTACTGGTCTCTTGGTTTGCCACAAATGGCTGTGAATGGTAATTGCATCAACACTGGCAGACAGCGTTTTAGCCGGTATGTGACTAAACTGTTTCCTGTCAGAGTTGTATTTATATAGTCCCTCTATCATTTTCTTTGTGATTGATTTGGGGCCTATCCCAGTCAGCTTATTGATTTCTTCAGTGTCAGGGCAGTATGTATACAGAGATCTGAACTGGCAGCCTGAATCCCGGAATAGGATTAAGAAGTTATTGGCATCAGATTTCTCCATTTCCTTGAAAAGAAAAAGAAAGACAGTGTTCACAATGTGAAATTTATATTACGTGTAGGAAACCTTCAACCCAAAGTTGTAGGAGATTTTATTTTAAATTAACATTATAGTTATATGAACTGTAGTTCATGTTGTATAACATGTTCCATAAGACTGTTTTCAGTACAGTTTCCCAAACTTCAACTATCAGGGCTGAATTTTTGCATGCTGGATATCTTAGGGATGTAAAATCCCAGTTAATTAGTTAACCTAACATTTCATAGGTTAACCAACTAACAGTGGTATCCTTGCTGGTGCTGCAGTGGGCTTCCAGCTCCTGCGCTGGGGCTGGTTCTGCTGGCTCCCAGCCTCCACACAGGGGTTGGGGCTGCTGCTGGCTCCAGGTTCCCAGCCTGTCAGAGCAGCCCCTGCCTGCGGGGTGCCTGGGCTCCCCATGGACAGAGATGTGACGTTTACTGGTTAACCTTTCACATCCCTAGTCTGTCTCAGGAAGAATTTTCATTTATTTAAATAAAAAAATTAAGCCATTACAGTTCAGCTGTTCCTAAGGAGATAAGGGGAAATAACTGTGGGTTTTTTTTGTTTTTTTTTTGGGGGGGGAGGGAGGTTAAAAATTATTACAACTGTTTAATTGAGAAGCTCTAGCACCTCCACACTTGGAAATCAGAATTTGCAAGGGAGGTTGCCCCTAATGTTAAACATGTTCTTGTTGCCATTCCCTGAAAATCCAGCCCGATTTGGCCAATCTATAAGTTTCTGAAAAACTGCAGTTATCACATATTCAGTAGAGGTTTGTTAAGAGGCTGTAGGCATTTATGATCTAAAGATCCCAGTTGCACATATCACACATCTGAAACAGCTCCTCCTACATGCTGACGTGACTGAGCAGGCACAATCCTCACCAAGTGACTGAGCCTGCTCCATTCTAGGGCTGCAGGAGCTAAGCATGACCTTCTGTGCAGCTGTTCCTCCATACTTCTGGGAGCTGTTATGGTGCCAGGCACCAACACTGCCAACAGGGGAGACTATTCCTCCCCCCCCCCCAATGCTCTAGGAGCCCCTTCTGCTGACATGAATACAGAAAAGTGAGCAAAAGAGGCAGGGGGAGAGGGCAGAAGGCCTTATTTATGGGAGCACCTACCCCTCCAGAATCTGGAATTGAACACAGGATTGTAAGTCTTGACATGGCTCTGCTCTCAGCAAACAGCTGTAAGGCTACTGGCAAAGGGTATGTGTCATACCACTCTGCTGACCAGTGTACATTAAGGATAAGAGTTTGCTATCACTACCAATTGCTCGATTATCTTAAAGACTAACAAAACAAGTAGATGGTATCATGAGCTTTTGTGGGTATAACCCACTTCTTGTTCCCACGAAAGCTCATGATACCATCTACATGTTTTGTTAGTCTTTAAGGTGCTGCTAGACTATTTGTTATTGATTAAGTTTTTCCAGTTACAGACTAACTCGGCTACCCCTCTGAAGCTTTCGATTATCTTAAGTAGTAGAAACCGGGGCTGTGGATCTAAAGTTCTCAACTCTGCTGATGACCCACATAGGTTTCATAAAATGTGAATTGTTCTTTTTTGCTTGCTTTTAAAAACAAACAACTTAGAAAATAATGTTTTAAAGACCACAAAATGTGTCAAAAGAATGTTATGGTGCTAAATCAAGCATTTAAGATAGCAAATGCCAAAATTAAGATTGTTTGTGCATATAATTAATTCAGTCTCCCTAAGCATAAATACTACAATACTCTTTAATTACATAATCATATACAATTGTTTCCATAATACCCCTTGATCTTTTGGGCCTTCAGGCTAGGGATTACAGACTACTTTAGCCATCCACAAAGCATTTACACAGCCTGGGGGAGGAAGATTTCTTTCCACTCTTCCCTCCATCCTAACATGTCTCCCGAGTGTTCAAATGAGGCTGGATTTAATTATTTTTTTAATTAGAGGGAAAATACCCTTACCTCCAGTATTTTTTTCTTCTGACCTTCATTTACTTTTCCAGCCAAGCAACAATGTGCCAGAGCATTCTGAATAATATGCTTATTGGATTTTGCACTGGGTTCTTTATAGAGCTTAGGGCCTATGAAACAGAATTGACAAATCAGCTAAGTGATTCAGTAATTTATACAGAAAGCAGTCCTGAACACTATTAAATACTTTTTCTATATATCATTTGTGCCTGTAACAATACAGTCCTAGCACCCACAAAAGAAATAAGTAGAGATCAGATCTGTTAACCACATATTTGGATTCACTATTCTTCTGTTACTGAATCAAAGAATTATATGTCAATATAATGCGTACTGCTGTCAAGTGAAAAAATATTTTTAAAATATTATTAGATTCACTCAACAATTTATCTTTCAGCATTAGAGCATCATCATAGGGGCAATTTACGGTACTATCTTGAAAAAGCCTTATAAAAATTGTTCACATGATCATATACTAATGACGAAATGCTTTGTATGGGAAAAAAAATTCTTTAGCTAACTAGAAGGAGGAGGAGCTTCATTTCTTCCTCTGCCCCTCGTTTTCAAGGGGGAGACAGACAACACTGAATTGCTACTGTGTTTAGAGTCACTGTTCTCCTGCCTTCTGGGATTGGAGGGGTTGTGGAATCCCAGCTGTGACTTGCCCATAATGAAGGCACAAGGGCTTGGTGCTGATTATGACAGGTCATGCAAGACTGCCTGAAGGGCTTGTTTTATCAGAAATTACTAGAAACTGGCTCTGCAAGGTGTATAGTGTACAGATGTGAGCTGTAGAGAGGTTGATAGTATTCACCTCTTGATGACTCTAACGGATGACCCAGTTGTATAGAAAAGCCATAAACTGGAAGAAAATTTTACAGCAGAAAGTTTAACCAAAAGCCTCCTTTCCCAGATGAAAAATGTATTTTTGTGGAAAAAGTGTTCTTTGCAAGGAGGGGAGAATATAACCTAAACTGACATCAAAGCAACATGTGAAGCTTAAGAACCAGACGGCCGCTATAAAACATTTGATTCTTCATCCTGACAATTATTTTGAGGGATTGGTCAATAGAGAATAGATTAAGAATAGATTAATCTTCCTATCTGAGTCAAGACTCTTTGAAAGGAGGCATAGTTATGAAGACTAATAAAAGGGACCATAGTCTTAGAGGCCACGAATAATTTAAAGTCAAGATTATTTTTCACCATCTAAGATTACCTAATTGACTGTTTGAGGGGAGAACAGAATCGATGGAAAAAATGCAAGAAATATGAGTATTCAATATTGTGTAGCAAACCCCCCAAATCGAGTGCCTTAAAAAAAAATCATACTGCTTATAAAAATGAAGTCTGAAAACTTAAAGTACAAACAAAATAAAAAAATCCAACTTTTAGGCAATGGGTCTTGTTTGATAGAATTAAAGGAGACGATCTAAGTCCAGTATTAGTACCTGTATTAGATTTAATTCTGAGGAGATGTGAGGAATCGATTATGTTAGTTGAAAATTATCTCAAAGATTGGTAGATAAGTACTGTGCAGTATCTATATTTTAAATTTGGTCTCTTCTATAGTTATTGTAGTAGTGTTGAAAGAAAATAGTTTATTTTCAGAACAAACATTTCCCAGCATAGTTACACAGCCTTATAGATCTAAATTCACCTCAAGACCTTGTTTATCTACAATACTTGCTGATACTTCAGACCTATTTGCCAGACTTAGTGATAATACATGGAAAAAAAAAAGATTTTATAATAATACTGCCCAACATTCTGTAATATCACATGCTACACACAAAACAAAAAGAGGATGAAAATGCTCTGATGTTAGACTCATAGGCCACTGAAATATTAGAAGTAAGGCAGCAGAAAGTTTTAAATAAATCTTTAGTTTTTAAAGAGGGATCTTCTTTGAAACAAGATGTACACTATGGTGTAGGGTTGGGTTAAAAATTCTTCAAATTCTTTTATATTTAAGTTTATATTAGTAAACAGATGTTTTCTTCTATGGCAATTATATTTTTCTGTTTGAAACTTCTGGTTACAAACTGATCCCATATCTTCTATAGTCTTTGCTCCTCTTGTTACAAAAATAATTTTAAAAATACATGCATAAAATTACTTATGTGAGTGTTTGTGGGATTTGGCCTAAATTTGTAGTTTGGTCTATTTATTTAAATCTACCTCATTTCCTACTGAATCAATATTTTTTATTGTAAGAATATTACCAATACAGACCTGTGTATTCTGTAGCAGAGGCCACTGAAGAAGTTGTAGATGCATTTTCCCAATCTTTTTCCCCATTGCGACTACCACAACGACTTGGAGATAAGAATCCTTCCACAGACTCAGACCTATGAAATGTACAAAAATATGTTTTCCTTTCAGAACTGAGTAGAATGTATCTATGGAAAATCCCCCTTATTTTCAGCAAAGTGGCTTTTTAACATCAAAAGAAAAACTTAAAGAAAAACCTCCATAATCTGGATTTCCCTAATCCGGAAACACCCGTGGTATGAACATAGTCTCTGGTCCCTGTGGGAGAACCCATGGGTACAAACTGGCAGACTGAGGCCAAGAGTATTGCCAGACTAGGGGACCAGGAGAGTGGAGCCCCTGACTGCTGGAGAAAAACAGGGCAGCCGACGACCTTAAGAACGTGCAGTTCTGGGCTGGCACTGATCTCCCCGGATCTGGCAAGTCCCTGGACTGGGACCAGTCAGGTCCCCAGGATGCTGGACCAGGGAGATTCAATTTGTATTATGATAGAAGACAGCAGGATATGTAATGCAGATTAAAAACTGAAATGCCAACAGAAGAATTAGAGGAGCAACTCCATAAATTTATCTTCTGTTGCATGTATTATTTAAAGTGTTCTAAAACACTGTTACTAAGAGTAATAGTACAGATTGGACCTCCCAGGTCCAGCACTGTCAGGACCTGCCCAGTCCAGAATGGGAGAATTTTCCAGACTACGGGGAGGTGTCTTCTGCCACTGGTGTGAGCCAGCCAACCCCCTGCCTCTGGCCCCCTCCACTCCTTCCCAGCCAGGCTGTCCATCCTGCTGCCACCAGCCACCCGGCCCCGGGACTGCCATGGGCATCTAGAGTTCTCCAGCTCCTGGCTCCGTGCTTCCCTAACTCTGCGCTCCGTGGGCCGCCGAGTTTCCCCGGTCACTGGCCCCACGCTGCCACTGGCGGCTGGGATTCTCCAGTTCCAGGCTCTGTGCTCCATGGGTGGCTGGGGTTCTCCAGCCTCTGGCCCCATGCTGCTGTGGGCAGCTGGGATTCTCCAGACTCTGCCTCCGTGCTGCTGCAGGCAGCTGGGATTATTCAGCGCCTGGCCCCATGCTGCTGCAGGCGATCAAGGTTTCCCGCCCTGCACTGCCGCGGGCTGCTGGGGTTCTCCGGCCCACCCTCAGCACTTTTGTGGGGCTCTGGCTCCACTGCCCCTGGCTGGGCTGCTGGTTCTCCTACCATTAGGCTTCCAGGCTCTCTGGTCCAGGAGCATCTGTGGTCCTGCTGGACCACGGATGTTGCCGCGTCAGAGTGCCGGTTTTCAGAAGTTCAGCCTGTAGTATGTATGAATTTGTACACCGTAGATCAAGGAAAGAGTTCTAAAAAAACATCTATTGTAACAGTCTTACAGAATATCGCTTGAATCATTTAGAACTACACTGAAGAAAGCATTTGAGAACACAGTGAGAAAATCATCCTGTCAAGAGCAGGCTAAGTAGACATAAAAGTTTTGTTTTCCCATTTGTACTGTGGATAGCATTATATAGCAGTTGCCAGTAAGGACTGATATAGTTAAGGTAGCAAAACAGTTTCTATTATAATCTGTTTTCATAAACAGTAACCTTTGGGGCTGAAACAATCAATACTTGATCTCCTTCAAACCAAGGGAGTCACTAGCTATAGAGCAAGAAATGGAGTTCCTCCCCCTTGACTTTTGTTTGCCCCCCATGACTTTTCATAGGCCTGTAGGTCTTCCACTTTTTGCCCTTCCATATTTGGCAGGATATAATGTAATCACATACAATGTTTTATATGCTGACACAACCTTGGCCTCCCCACTCGGTCCCGGCCCCTGTATTTTTATGAAATGACATCCCAATTCCAAATGTGAATATATTTATTTGTGGAAAATGTGAGGAAAATTCCTTCCGCTGCAGTTTTTCAGTTAAATGCTAAATTTCTTTGAACAGAACTACTGCAAATATTAGTCATGTTTAAAATTCGGCATGGATGTAGTCCTGAACAAGAGAAAGGCCTTGCTTGGTTGGAGAAATTAAGGAAAAAAAGTATTTAAAAACATTTTGAGCATATTGAACTGACATCTGGCAAAACCTTAGCAGCTAAAGAAGCTTCATTTCACTTGCAGTACCACTGTACATTCACTCTACTCTGTCTGGGCTTGAGGGAAATTGCAAAATGGATTTATAAAATTCACGCAGTACAATCCTCTAAAGAAAACCCCTCCAACTCACTGACATGATGAAAAAGGGGAGAATTATGTAATTCCATCTTCTCTACCCCAACCTAAATGAATACAAATCAAGTATCTGGCAAATTCTATGCCTCTCATCAATTATTATATAGTGTTCTACAACATTCTGAAAACTCAAAGCTCTGAATCAAATTTGAAGCCTCAATAAAATTCATGTTTCCAAATCATTTTTATTTCAGTGTAGCATATCTGTACTACAGTTGTGCATGAGTACAGATACATCCATGTGACTAATCTGGTGTAAATAAAACCACTGCAGACAAGTCTATTTTGTCTGTAGAGTAGCTAATACAGTTAGAAAACACCTCCTCAAAGAAAAACGATAGAATCAAAACATTCCAAACGCAGAGTACATTTAATTAAAAGAATGTATTCACCACTGTGAGAAAAAATGAGCCAGTGTGCAAAGCATGAAAAAAAAAAGAGGCAATAGCTTATGAAAGCTACAAGGTTAGTCATAGTTGAGAAGTAAAGCACAGTGACAGTAAATACAGGATAAAGTTGGGTTAAGTCTGATCTGAGCCTCAGAATAACTACCTTTGCTTTTTCTTCTCCCTTCTCTTTTTGAATGTAATGGTATGAACTTCTGTTTATTTAATTCAATCTTTCATTATATCATTTTCAAATGAAAACTTCAAACTCCTTTTTGGCTCTGATGAACAGCTAGCCAAAAATTCAAAAAGTAATAGTAAAATGTTTTTAAAGTACATCGGAAGCAGGAAGCTGGCTAAACAACCAGTGGGGCCCTTGGATGATCGCAATGCTAAAGGAGCACTCAAAGATGATAAAGTCATAGCGGAGAAGCTAAATGATTTTTTTGCTTCAGTCTTCATGGCTGAGGATATTGGGGAGATTCCCAAACCTGAGCCATTCTTTTTAGATGACAAATCTGAGGAATTGTCCCAGATTGAGATGTCATTAGAGGAGGTTTTGGAACAAATTGATAAACTTAACAGTAACAAGTCACCAGGACCAAATGGCATTCACCCAAGAGTTCTGAAAGAACTTAAATGGAAAATTGCAGAATTATTAACTGTGGTTTGTAACCTATCCTTTAAATCAGCTTCTGTACATAATGACTGGAAGATAGCTAACGTGATGCCAATATTTAAAAGGGGTTATAGAGGTGATCCTGGCAATTACAGACGGGTAAGTCTAATGTCAGTACCGGGCAAATTAGTTGAAACTATAGTAAAGAATAAAATTGTCAGACACATGGATAAATATAATTGGTCGGGGGAAAAGTCAACATGGTTTCGGTAAAGTGAAATCATGCCTTACTAATCTGCTAGAGTTCTTTGAGGGGATCAACATACATGTGGACAAGGGGGATCCAGTGGATATAGTGTACTTAGATTTCCAGAAAGCCTTTGACAAGGTCCCCCACCAAAGGCTCTTACGTAAATTAAGTTGTCATGCGATAAGAGGGAAGGTCCTTTCGTGGATTGATAACTGGTTAAAAGACAGGAAACAAAGGGTAGGAATAAATGGTAAGTTTTCCGAGGGGAGAGAGGTAACTAGTGGGGTCCCCCAAGGGTCTGTCCTGGGACCCATCCTAGTCAACTTATTTATAAATGATCTAAAGAAAAGGGTAAACAGTGGGATGGTAAAATGTGCAGATGATACCAAACTGCTCAAGATAGTTAAGACCAAAGCAGACTGTGAAGAACTTCAAAAAGATCTCACCAAACTAAGGGTATGTCTAGACTACATGCCTCTGTCGCCAGAGGCATGTAAATTAGACTACCCGACATAGTCAATGAAGCCGGGAGTTAAATATCCCCGGCTTCATTAAAATAAAAATGACCGCTGCGCTGTGCCAGCTCAGCTGATCGTCGGCACAGTGCGGCAGTCAAGACACGGATCGGTCGACAGGGAACGCCTTTGTCGACGCTCCTATGCCTCGTGAAGCGAGGTTTACAGGAAGCGATGCGACAAAGGCGTTCCCTGTCGACCGATCCGCGTCTTGACTACCACGCTGTGCCGACGATCAGCTGAGGCGGCACAGCGCAGCGGCCATTTTTATTTTAATGAAGCCGGGGATATTTAACTCCCGGCTTCATTGACTATGTCGGGTAGTCTAATTTACATGCCTCTGGAGACAGAGGCATGTAGTCTAGACATACCCTAAGTGATTGAGCAACAAAATGGCAAATGAAATTAAGTGAACATAGGAACGGCCATACTGGGTCAGACCAAAGGTCCATCCAGCTCAGTATCCTGTCTGACAACGGTGGCCAATACCAGGTGCCCCAGAAGGAGTGAACAGAACAGGTAATGATCAAGTGATCTCTCTCCTGTCATCCATCTCCACCCTCTGACAAACAGAGACTAGGGACACCATTCCTTACCCATCCTGGATAATAACCATTAATGGACTTAACCTCCATGAATTTATCTAGTTGTCTTTTAAACCCTGTTATAGTCTTAGCCTTCACAACCTCCTCAGGCAAAGAGTTCCACAGATTGACTATGTGCTATATGAAGAAGAACTTCCTTTTATTTGTTTTAAATCTGCTGCCAAAAAACCTGGGCAACAAAATGGCAAATGAACCTGGGCAACAAAATAGCAAATGAAATTTAATGTTGATAAATGTAAAGTAATGCACACTGAAAAAAATAATCCCAACTATACATACCATATGATGGGGACTAATTTGGCTTCAACTACTCAAGAGAGAGATCTCGGCGTCATTGTGAATAGTTCTCTGAAAACATCCACTCAGTGTGCAGAGGCAGTCAAAAAAGCAAATAGAATGTTAGGAGTCATTGTAGGTACGTCTAAACTACATCCCTTTTTCGATAAAGGGATGTAAATTAGACATATCGAAATTGTAAATAAAGCCAGGATTTGAATTTCCCGCACTTCATTTGCATAATGGTTGCCACGGCTTTTTTCCCGAAAAGCCGCTTTTTGAAAAAAAACTCGCGGTCAAGATGGGGATCTTTCGACAGAAATGCCCTGTTTCGAAGGATCCTGTAAACCTCATTAAAAAAAAAAAAAAAAGCCACGGCCACCATTATGCAAATGAAGCGTGCGAAATTCAAATCCCGGCTTCATTTACAATTTCAATATGTTTAATTTACATCCCTTTATCAAAAAAGGGATGTAGTTTAGACATACCCTAAAAGAGGGATAGAGAGTAAGACAAAAAATATCTTATTGCCTCTATAGAAAACCATGGTATGGTACGCCGACATCTTGAATACTGCATACAGATGTGGTTGCCTCATCTCAAAAAAGATATATTGGCATTGGAAAAGGTTCAGAAAAGGGCAACAAAAATGTTTAGGGGTTTGGAAAGGGTCCCATATGAGGAGAGATTAAAAAGACTTGGACTTTTCAGTTTAGAAAAGAGGAGACTAAGGGGGGATATGATAGAGGTCTATAAAATCATGACTCGTGTGGAAAAAGTGAATATGGAAAAGTTATTTACTCATTCCCACAATATAAGAAGTAGGGGTCACCAAATGAAATTAATAGGCAGAAGGTTTAAAACAAACAAAAGGAAGTTTTTCTTCACTCAGCACACAGTCAACCTGTGGAACTCCTTGCCAGAGGATGCTGTGAAGGCTAGAACTTTAATAGGGTTCAAAAAAGAACTAGATAGCTTCATGAAGATTAGGTCCACCAATGGCTATTAGCCAGGATGGGTAGGAATGGTGTCCCTAGCCTCTGTTCCTCTGGAGGTGGGAGACAGGGGAGGAATCACATGAGGATTACCTATTGTGATCCCTTCCTCTGGGACATCTGGTATTGGCCACTGTTGGCGGACAGGATACTGGGCTATATGGACCTTTGGTCTGACCTAGTATGGCCGTTCTTATGTTCTAAGTGGTTTTTAGCTCACAATACATTCTGGTATTGAGCTCCCGACTACATTTGTGCAGACACCAAAAACAAACAAACAAACAGAAAACAAAAATCCCTATAAAAAAGTACTATGGCATATAAACTGACAGCATATGAACAAAGAATCTACATGTTGAGGCCAAAGCTCAAGTAGATGATTTAAAGAGAGAGCACAGATTAAAAAAATCCAGTGGATGCGCTCGTTGCACTCGTTCACAGCTGCGCAAGCAGCTTAATTAGCAGCACTTGTGAAATTAATTCACAACTCAGTTCTTCATCACCTGACCATGTAGGGTAGGGGATGACAACCTTTCCAAAGTGGCATGCCAAGATTTAACCCTCCTGCCCGAGCCATGCCGCTCTCCTGGGTGTGGGGGAGGGGCTCTCTGGACTGCACACCACACTTGGTCTCCTGCCCTGAACTCTGCTCCAGCTTTTCCTGTGGGGAGGGGAGGAGCAGCGCACATGTGCTTCCCCGGAAGCTGAATGCAGTATGGAGTCTCGGGGCTTCTCCCTCCCAGCAGGAAGCCAGCATTGGTTCCAATCTTGTGGGGGGCATGATGCTGGATCACCAGCACTTGCTGAGTGTCTGCCAGGAGGGAGGGTGCAGGAGCAAGGGAGGGTGTAGGGGCAAGCTTGGAGTGCCGGGTCTTGGCGGGGGGACAGAAGATGAGCGAGAGGGATTGGGGTGCAGGGCTCTGGGCATGAGGGGGGAAGTTTACCTGGCTTTGTGCCCCCGTTGCTCCCAATGTCAGCAGTGAGGAAAGCTGTGGCCAGCGTGTCACTGTGCTGCCTTTCCCCCAGCGGGGTGGGGAAGAAAGCGCCAACCTTCCCTACCAGACCGGCTTGTGGAGAGAGGCAGAACAAATGGCTCCATGCTGAGGGAACAGCACACGAAGCTGCTTGCTCTGCCTCTCCCTGTGAGCAGGGTGTGGACATCTAATGCAGAACAGGGACCAGCTGGAGCCAGGTGCTCCCGCCCCTGTCCCTGGTGTCATTTGCCCCACCCCACCCTTGCGCCCTGGCCTGACTGCAGGGGAGGGGGGGAGTTGAACCAGTGATGGTGGGGTTGGGGGGAAGAGAGGCTCCCTGTGTCTTGGGATGAGTGCAGCTCTCATCCCCACCGCCCAGGTACCCCCAGGGGAGGCAGCAACCCCACATCTTCCTCCCACATGCTGAAGTTCCAAGCAGGCTGCCCCATACCTCCCTTCCCTCATGTGCGCAGCAAGCACTGGAACAAGGGAAATAGGCATCAGGAGCAGCCTGTAGCACGTGCGAATCACTCACAGAGCCGCAATAAATAAGAACTGTTGACTGACTCTCAAGGGGGGGTGTTGGGGAGGCGAGGAGCGCAGCTTGAGCTCTCTCGGTGTCCATACCTCCAGCTCCTGTGACTGGCCAGACACTGTGCCTCAGCTGAGTGCAGCTGCTTGGGATATTTGAAAGGGTCTGGCACGCAGGAATCAGCTTATTTTTGCACCTCGTGGCTGCACGGTGACCACCAGGCTGGAACAGCAGCGCAAGTTCCCCGCTGCATGGGGGAGATGGGAGAGGGGCTGAGCTTGAGCCACAGACTGTGTATACGCCACTCAAAATTGGCTTGAGTGCCACTTGTGGCATGTGTGCCAAACATTGCCAACTCCTGGTGTAAGGGATCAGTTTCTCAGTAAAGAGAATCACTTGTCAGAATACAAAATATACAACTTCAGTACTTGAAGCTTTCTAATACATATGTGGGGTGCCATTTTTCTGTAGGTAAATACTAATTTATGTTAAATGAGAAGACTTGCGTTGCTTGGTTCCTTCAGAGGAGGGGACTAAAGGTGTGGGGGGCACATGGGTCTAGTGAGGTTAAATATCAGTTAATTGAATAGTTGATTAAGCTCAGGAATTCTTATTGTTTAACTGACTATTCTATAGTCTCAAGGGGTTACCCCAGCAGCCAATGCATTCTAGCCCCACTCCTGAGGAGCCCCCTGCCACCCCACACTGCTTCCTCCCTTTCTGTTTGATGAGAAACAATCATATTTCATGCACATCCCATTGTGCTGGCACAGCCAAAACTGACCTTGTTTTAACTTATGATAAGGGGAAGCTGCATACCAAATTTGCTGGTCCTAGCTGTTACCGTTTAAGAGTTCTTGAACAAACAGAATCGCAGTTGAATGGACAGACACACAGACTGTCTCACATATAGATAGCAGAAAAAGGCGTTATTGCATTTACCTTGGCGTTCTCTTGCCTGATTGCACGCTATCATTGTCTCCTGTGTTCAGTGATGCCAATGAAAGACTAGATACTGAAAAAACACGACAAAGTTGTGAACCTGGATAAAAACAAAGTTAAAATTTATGAAAACGCAGGCAGATAGCAAAGAGTCTGTTCATTAGACACAGCACCAGCAGAGGAAAATTGATAAATGTTCTAATTTCTGTATACAGTATGCCTGCATGCATATCGTCACACAGTTAACCCATATATTTACAGACAATACCACTGAAACTTGTTTGAATCTGGAGTTTGCTGAGGCTAATATTATTGTGAAATGTATAACTAAATCATGGGCACTAGATGATTACAATTACAAAATCAGTGAAGTCTAGTGATAGTGGAATTAATTTCCCATTATAAACTAGAATTTTGAATGGATTGTCATGGAGCATTTTAAATTGCACTGAAATGAGATGAGGGTAATCACCAACAATGACACAGCATACATAGTGTGACAGCAAAACATTACTGCTAAAAACACAAACGAGGACACTGAATACTTTCTTCTAAGTGTAAACTGTTAATTTCTTAGAAACTGTTTTACTACATTATTAAATAATTAATGACATGCCACACTTTTCCATAGCACTTTTCTCACAGGGATCACAAGTGCACATGCACTAAATCAGGCAAGTGGAAAAGTAGTAATATAAAGCACCAGAACATAAAGGTAACTTCAGATATACTTTAGTTTTTGTCTATAATGATGCAGCAGCTTACAGAGTCTTACCTTATAGTCACCGTTTTATTTATTAATCTCACATCTCTCAAATTTTCTACTTTTTCTTAGCTCTACAGGTGCAAAGAAGAGGTTAGCAGCTAGAAAGTATATGTGAGCGTGCACAAAATCGTGCCAGACATTAGTGCTTTTGTTTGTGTTCATCTAGCAAATCTTTGTGTTTGTTCTTATATGCATGCATGCATAGTACATCAGCAACATTTGTCATCTTTAACTTCCATTTGTACATTCTACTTTTTCCAATTCAGTCACATGCAGCTTCAAAAACTGTATATCAGTTTAGCCCGAGAAGCTAATCATTGAACATTTTGGTTAGTACCACAAGTCAAGCTGGTGTTTTAACATGAACAGACTCTTTTTCTACATCGATATTTGTTACCTGGTGGACCTTTTACTGGAGTTTTGGGTGATTCAATATGATCTCTATGAATAGATTTTGGACGTGGCTTTTTTTGTTTAGATGAGTGTGGGCGTGGCTTTATTATAATATCCATTTCTTCCATGAGCTTCAACTGTTTCCGTCTCATATATTCTTGTTTAATAAATTCTCTACGTGCTCTTTCATCTTCTTTTTTTTGACGTTCTTCCTCTGTCTTGCGCCTAAGAAATTATAAAATAAAGTTTTAGTAGAAAACTTTTCCTTGTAAAGTCTAGCAGTTGTAAACATCATAATACTAGTGACAGGGGAAAAGTGACTATTGGATTTCCAGAATTTTCCATTTTCATATAGAAGTAGGATGAATTAGTCTATAAACAGTTTTTGAACAGTTTAAAAAGTTAACACACTTGAACGTTGCTATTATTGGAAAAGTGAGGACCATGCTTCAGATTTTAGAATTAAAACAAAAATCCAACATTTCCATTTATCTATTGAGAGATGATCTTTCTCTTCACCATAGATTTTGGGCATGTTTTTATTTGTATTAGGGGAACCAGAAGATTTGGGTCCAGATCGTCAGTTAATATAAATTTGCCAGTTTATACCAACTGAGGATATAAACCCCTCACTTCCTCTGTAAATGTAAACTATGCGATTAAAAATATTATTTACTTATATAGTATTAGTCAAACTCTACGCTCAAGTATGTATGGAATATTATTTTTTTATTCAAGTGGAATTGTGAACAGATATGACAGAATATATTCTTAGCCTTTAACTCACTTTACTAATACCAGAAGTGCCTGAAATCATTTAGGTCAGTGTTTCCCAATTTTATTTGGCCACGGAACCCTCTTAAACTCAAAAGAATTTTGTGGAACCCCTAATAACAGTCTAATACAGTGGTCTCCAACGCGGTGCCCGAGGGCGCCATGGCACCCGCCGGGGCATTTACGTGCGCCCGACAAGTGCTCGGGGCCGGCCCTGCCCCAGGCGCGCGGCGCATGCGCGGTGCTGGTCCCGGGCGCACAGCGCATGCGCAGCACCAGCCCCGGGCACATGGGTGGCCCCGCCCCCGGGCGCGCAGCACATAGGGAGCGCCGGCCCCGGGCGCGCGGTGCATGGGGGGCGCCGGCCCTGGGCGCATGGCGAATGTGCGGCCCCGCACCCGGACGCGTGGCGCATGGGGGGCGCTGGCCCCGGGTGCACAGCTATGGGGGGCGCCAGCCCCGGGGGCGCGGCTATGGGGGGCGCTGGCCCAGGGCATGCGGCGAATTGGCGGCCCCGCCCCCGGACGCATGGGGTAGTCGCCCCCGGGCACGCGAGCGGCCCCGCCCCCGGGCGCCCGGCAGCTCCAAAAGGTTGGGGACCACTGGTATACTATATGGAGCTGAAAAAGTAGACCACAAATAAGTAAGGATAATAATAAACAAACGCTAAACAAGGTCGTGAGATCAACATTTAGTTTGATGGCATATATTTAAAAACAAATAATCACATAATTTTTTTTTACATCATAAAAAGTTATTGTAATGGAATTTTTTTGCGGAACCCTTATTTTCACTTTGTGGAACCCAAGCACCACACCATTTGGGAAACAGTGATTTAGGTAAAAAGGTTTAAATAAAGTATTGGGCTCACAATGTGAAAAGGATTTGCTGCAGAAAACAAAGAAGGGCTACCTCACTGAATTATTATTAAAATGTTAGTAATTTTAGCCACAACAAAGATTCTCATATATATTATTACCATCATGAAGTTAGTTTTACCTTGTCTCTTCTTTCTTGTGTTCTAGTTCTGCTTCCAACTGCTGCTTTCGAAGTAAAGTCTCTCTTTCCCTTCTCAACCGTTTCTCCAATAATGCTGCCCGTTTCACTGCCATGTCATTTTCTGCCTTTTGATCATCCTAGTAGCAACAATATTTAGGAAGAAATAGATCAGGCAATATTAAGGTAAATCTGATTGTTCATATGATATACTTCAGCTCACTAAAAGTCTACATTTTTTTACACTGTGTTGATACCCTCTATTAAATATCTTTATTGAAAACTGTCCGATGTCTTCCCCTAACCTATGGAAAATAAGCCCCCAAAAGCCTAATAGTACACTTGGAGATTATTTAGCTATGTCAAAGAAGAATTTATACTTCACTTACATCAACAATAAAGATAATGGCTAAAGTGGTGAAACCTATACAGCTCTAACGCCCAAACCACAGCAGTAATACATGGAAACAAATGGCTGCTTTCAGCTTAAGCTATTGGGACCTGTTTATGTGGGCATCCCCAGACAGATCAGTGGCAGCATAGCTCTCTGCCCATGAAGACAAAAAAAGCTTAAAAGATCTCATGCCATCCAAAACAAAAGTGGAAAAGAATACCAGGGTTGGAGGGGGACAAAGGTACATTATGAACTTTATCCCTAAATTGATTAAAAAAAATTTGTTATAATTAATCACATATCCTTGTAAGAAAGCTATGCAAGAAACTGTAAAATTTATTAACATTCATACAATGCATTGAACTTGTCAAATGCTACACAGCTAAAGAGACAATCTTGGTTATTTTTATGATGTATTGATGTCCTAGAGATGACTTTCATCCTATTTCAGATGTTCCAGATTTTCAGTTCATCACTTGAAAGTGGTTGTCTACTCAAAATTCATGCTCTGAGGTTTGGCATGTAAGCAAAGATGGTCAACAAGCAGAGATCAGTTAGCCAGCAGAATGTAGGTTAGAAAGACTAAGGCATAAAATAGGGCACCAATACCGAAAATGTACCTAACTTAACTTTATTCAGAGAGTATTCTCACTGAACTCAGGAGTCTGGATCTAAAGCCCTTTGAAATCAATGGAACAATTTTCATTACATTTGAAAGGGTTGTGAATCAGGTCCTTAGTGCCTGTTTGCAGGATTGAGACCCAGCTGATTATTTCTATACTTACAAAAATCTTAACATTTGCAGAATACCACCATGAAAAAGAAATAAGAAATAACTCAATATCACCTTTTAGTATCTCAGTATCACATTGCAGGGGGGTTATAATTGCTAAATTAGAGTGAATTAAAGTTCATCTCACTTTATTTTCTGCAGTTAGAATAGTTATTTTCTTGAATTTTTATTTTAATTTATGTCTCAGAGGAGTAGCCATGTTGAACATAAGAACGGCCATACTGGGTCAGACCAAAGGTCTATCTAGCCCAGCAGCCTGTCTGCCGACAGTGGCCAGCACCAGGTGTCCCAGAGAGAGTGGACCGAAGACAATGATCAAGCGATTTGTCTCCTGCCATCCTTCTCCAGCCTCTGACAAACAGAGGCCAGGGACACCATTTCTATCCCCTGGCTAATAGCCTTTTATGGACCTAACCTCCATGAAATTATCTAGCTTCTCTTTAAACTCTGTTATAGTCCTAGCCTTCACAGCCTCCTCTGGCAAGGAGTTCCACAGCTTGACTACACGCTGTGTGAAGAAGAACTTTCTTTTATTAGTTTTAAACCTGCTACCCATTAATTTCATTTGGTGTCCTCTAGTTCTTCTATTATGGGAACTTCTATTAGTTTGCATCTGCAAAAATGAGGAGCCTTGTGGCATCTTAAAGACTAACAAATTTATTTAGGCATAACCTTTCGTGGGTAAAAAACACTTTGTCAGATGCAACTGCTGAAGTGTTTTTTACCCATGAAACTTTATGCCTAAATAAATCTGTTAGTCTTTAAGGTGCCACAGGACTCCTTGTTTTAATTTTAAAATTTGCTGTAATAGAGCTTCTGTTTCTCAGTTAAAACATCAAAGATGCTACTGAAGTCAGACCATGCATAGTTAAGATGTTACAGTTTTAGACCCCAATCTTACAGAGATCCAACAGCACAAACCATTGCATTAGATTCATTGAGACTTCACATGTGTGGAGGTGCGTCTTGGCGCGCGCGCACGCACACGCACCACCGAGGGCAGAGGCACCACCTCTTGGTGCTCTAAGGCTGGAGCACCATGTGGAAAAATTAGGGGTGCTGAGCATCCACTGGCAGCCAAGCTCCCCCCCTCTGCCTCCCTCCTCACTGTGCCTCTCACCTGCTGTCAGCCCCGCTGATCTACTCTTCCCTTGCCCTCCTAGGGCTTATGGAGTGCTGTGAACAACTGATATGCAATGTTCAAGAAGGTCCATAGGTATGGAGGAAGAATGGGGATGTGGTGCACTTGGGGGAGGAAGCACGGTGGGGGCAGGAACTGGGGGAAGAGGTGGAATGGAGGTGCGGCCTGTGGTGGAGGAGAAAAGTTGGTGCCTATGCCCCAGAGTCCAGCCACAGTCTCCCTTCCCCCCTCAGCCAATACACCCAAACCCTCTCCTCTCAGAGTCTAGAAGCAGGGTCCCCCCTTTTCCAAATACCTGTGCCCCCACACTGCAGCTGCACACTTCTTCAGAGTCTAGCTGCAGGGTCCCCCTTTGCCCAGATATCCACAGTCCCTTCCCCTGAAGACCATCTGTGGGGCCCTCAGTCCAAACACTTGCAGTCCGACGCCCTCTCCCGAGAGCCCATCCGGGGGCCTCCCCTGACCCCAGCCCAGATACATATACCCTCACCCACCAGGGCCCAGGGATCCAGAGGAGAAACAGCTTGGTTTCAGGCTTGCATGGAGTTTCCTGTATGCTGCTTTCTCCTTCCCTCAGTATATGCTGAGAATTGCAGCTTCCTAGAACCCTCCAGCTCCACTTTCGCTTCCTCCTCATCCTTCCAAAAATGTCTTCTATGTGCAAGCTGGGTATTTTGGGCGTCTAATGGCCCCTAGTGGTTACCAGCAGTACTGCTGCCCATTTCTGTCATGGAGGGGATAGGAAATTCTGCATGCAGAACATTAATTTCTGCAAAATTCTGCATTGCACAGTGGTACAAGGAGTAACATGCATGGAGCAGTTTAAATGATGAATGGAAAGAGAATAAAATATGCTAAAACTGTGTTCATGGGCCATGTGAGGGGAATCTCAGTTCAGTATCACTTTAAATATATGATATTTAAATACCGTAGTGCAAGATTTTGTGCATGCCAAGAAAAATTCTGAAGGATGCATTAAAATTAGTAGTGTTTCCAGCATTCAAACTGCCTTTTAAAAATGCATCTTAGTACAGCCTCTCCCCGAGTTACGAACGAGTTACGGACCAAACACTTGGCCATAACTCGAAGTGTTCATAACTCGGGGACTGCATTTACGACCGCTTTGGTCGTAAATGTGAACGGTCGTAACTCGACCGTTCACAACTCGGGGACCGGCTGTACACAAATGTTCACTTTTAAACTATACCTATATTATGTGACACTTAAAATACTCAGAATACTCTAAGGAGAAGTAATTTCCTAAATCTTATTTAACTGGTTGTCATGAGATAAAGGAAATGAAAAACATATTTAAGTGTGGATACTCAAGCTTGTGTTAGAAGAAAAAAGTGTTCCTATATTCAATATGTTTCTTTTGTATTTCCCTCTCCCACCACAACATCCTTTACATATTAGGAATTGAAAGAGCTGTTGAAAATTGCTGGCAGGATGTCATCCCAAATTGTCTTGGAGTCACAATGGCTGACAGACACTTTTAAACACTATGTACAATTGGCCTCAGTGGAAAGTGGTTACTGAAAAGTCCTCTATGAAATAAAAAGCTCCCTTTTAAAAACTAAAATGTATCCAACAGAGTCTAGACTTATACACTGTTCTAATTCACCTACCTTAAAAAAGAATCCACAACACACTTTTTGGTCATCCTCGAATTGTTCTCTATCACTCTCACCTTCATATTTCTCAACAGATACTTCAGCCTTTTCTGGTGGTTTCAAATCTGAGAGGGAAACTTCAATTAGGTTAGCTGTTTTAGGAATCGTTGTTGGCAAAACAGGTTGGCTTAGCTGATCTTCATTTGGGGTGAGGCATACAGTTTCTGTGATGGGCTGGGATAATACTTCAGAAACCTTAGATTCAAAAGGCTTGATCTCCCTTTCCTTCATTTTTTGTTCACATTTTTCCAAAGTCCCTTTTTGTTGTTGCTCTTTTGCTACATCCTCTGTAGATTTGACTTCTTTCAGAAGATTCCTTTTTGATTGAGGTTCAGAATTACGTTCTCCATCATCTCCAAAACACACAAATGATCTAGTCTGAATGGGAACCTGACTTGGAGAAAATCTTCTCAAACGAGGAAGACTATCCACAGAGCGTGGAGCAGTCAAAGTGCGATTAAAAGGTATTATTTTTAGTTCATTTGGCCTAGGAGTCCTTTGCATTTTTACAGGAAAAGAGGCATTCTTCCTATTAGAAGACTGTGGTGATTGATGAGTAGGACGAGGCGATTCCAAAGCAAATGATGCAATAGGAGACGCTGATCCTGTTTGCCTCGAAGATTTAAGCTCCCGAATTTGTTTCTGAGGTGAAGGTTGAGGAGGTGAAATAACCCAGGCCTGCTGCTCCCTCATTTGCATCAGCATCTCTTGCTGAAGGGACAGGCGTTGCATTTCCTGCTGTAGAAAATGTAGAGAAGCATTTAGCTTTTCAATAGATTTTGTGTATTCTAAAATATCCCCTTCATTTAAGGTTTCCTCTGAGGGGCTTGCTAAATTCCATTGCTTTTCAGCATCCGTAGCCATGCTAGGGGACTTTAACCACTTGGTCTGAGAATTTTCAGCACTTTCCTTTATTATTTCTGCGGTCTTACTAATCTGTTCAACTGGTTTTTGTGTGTCGTTTTCTTTCAATCTGTTACTTTCAGTGAATACTTTTTCATCTTCAGCTCCAGCTGCTTCTTCTCGAAGAGGTGATATTCCATCACCTTTCTTTTTCACTACATTTAGGAATGCTGTCCTTCCCATTTTCTGCCTCTGCTTAGTAAAAGCAGCTTCCATTTTCTTCTTCTGTGCTTCTATGGCTCTCCTCTTTTCCTCTAGCTTCATCCTAAGATGGACCATTTCTGAAGCGAGCAATTGTGTAGTGTCTCTTCCTTGAGGAAGAGATGTTTCCTCAGGTATATGAGTCCAAGCAACGACATGAGGAATATTCAACTCAGAGCCTTCAGGGGTAGTTTTCTGAGAACTGCTTCCACTACTTCTGCTATCTGGGTTATTCAATTTCCTGAATTTCTGCTCTGCAAAGCTAGTCATTTTGACTCCTGAGCTTGAAGAAGCACTGCTCCCAGCTTGTGATTTGGTACTTATTGAGCTTGGACAGGGACTTAATAGCTCTCTGTGGTTGCTAGCTCGTACATCATAATCTTGAAGGCATTTCGGTGGGTCTTCCATGTCAGAGTCCATGCTTACAGTATAATCTCTCAAAGAAGAATCCTCATCCATAGTTTCTGGAATATCTTCTGAAGGAACATGTATTCCAGTGTCCACTTCAGTATTGTCAGTCACAGGACTCAGAGCAACTTTTGTGTCTGTAATGATATCAGGATTAGGCTGATTTAGTTTAGCATTTGAATTCAAGATGCTAATTTCCTGGTTATGAAGAAAGAACCCATTTGTAATTTGGTCTGGCTGGATAACATTAGGAGATTTTTCAGTATCATGAATTATCTGCAAAGCCTCTTCAATGCTTGGAGTCTCAATCTGATTGCCAAAATCATCCATAACTGCCCTGTTTTGCAGAGCTCCATTTGGAAGCTTATATTGTCGGTTTTCATTGGCATTCCTTTCATTTATGTTAAGAGGCATGTTGGCCTTTGGTTCATTATGAGATATTATGTCCTTCTCTTCTTCAATATCTTGTGTTTCCTCTTCTCCATTTACTGGCTTGAAGGACAGGTTTTTCCTAATGTGTTTGGGCATGCGGTTGATATTTAGCATAAGGCCCTCATTACTAACAGATCTAGTAATTCCTCTGTTTGGAGTAGATATATTAATGCTGTTTTCGTTATCAAAAGAGATGTCAAATGAAACTCCATGCACCGAAGATCTAAGTGGAATTAAAATAAAGAAAGCTGTTAAACAATTCATTATTTAATACAACAAATAAACATACATGTGAAAAATTTAAAATTGTAGTGCTTTATGTGTACTAAGATAGAATTAGCTTAATATGCTAGCATTACGAAAATATAAAATTAAATAGAATGTAACATCTTATTCCGGCTCATGCTTTTATTGTTTATTCTATTTTCTTGTGTTAAATTATAAACACATGTATGCTTGTATTTTCATATGAAAAATATGCTTATACATTTTGGGTAATTTCAGAGAGAAAAAAATATTCCTGCCAACCTGTAATAAACTTACAAAATTTTAGGAATATAGGAACTGGTCATACTGAATCACATTAGTGGTCCATCTAACCTAGCATCCTTTCTTTCAGAAAGCAGCCAATACCAGATGAACCAAAGAAAGGTACAAGCCGCCATACAGTGAATAAGTGCTGAAGAAATTATCAGAAGGGGAATTTGTTCTAACTTATCAACTAGAGTCTGGTTTATACCTACAACATAAGAGTTTATATCATATCCCCTCTCTTCTGTGGGTGAGAAAAGACTGATGAGAGAAGATTTTAGAACAAAAAAGTACCTACTTAGCTCTTTACATGAATGACTTCCATTGGCATTTCCAGTATATTGTGTGCAGACAAATACATTTAAACCACCAGTTACAGTATGAAATATTGGAGCACCCCAATGTTAGCTCTTCACAAGGTTGAAAAATTGACCAATTATTCCTACTTACTTTTCTATTAGTTAATTTCTATTCAATGCTATTGCTTTACCTCTTACTCGGTGACAATTTGGTTTACTTAAAAGTTTCCTGACAAAGGCTTTTTTAAAGTTATAGATCAATATTGTTTAGTGCTTGATCCATAGTTACCTCTTAAAGTAGCTTCTATGCAATGATGACTTACCTTTTCTCTTTGGGCCAGGTCCCTACATATCCATCCACATAAGACATAGATGTGGACCTTTTAATGACACCTAATTGAAATTAAAATAGAATATAATGTAACTAAGTTACAACTCATGGAAATACTTGGAAAAATCATTTTAAAATAATCAAATTAGTTCAGCAAATCAATTGGTTTGATTGCTTCAAATATTTCTATTGTATCACATTTTTTGAGTTTTTTTGTTTTATATAAAATTATTTTATTGTAATATAAATAAAAGTATGACAATCATATACATGAATTATCCCATATACACACAATACCCATCACTCAAAGAGATAAAGGTAAATGTATTGCTTAATACAATATTAAGTTAAAAATAACTGTTGAAAGCCATATTCCACTTAAGAGTGGTAACTTATTTACAAAACCCATTGTTTCAAGCAGGGGCAGGCAATAAGCAACCCAGGGTTAGACTATAGCAGGCTGCTTGCACTTTATTTACCTGCGTGTCTGCAAGTACAGTCACTTGCTGCTCCTGTTGTCTGTGGATCGCCGTTTCCCACCAATGGGAGCTGCAGCAAGCAGTGTCCCAGGCCATGGCACTTCTTGTAGTTCCCATTGGCCAGCAATGGCGATCCACAGTCAACAGGATGTGCAGGTAAATAAAGCACCGGTGGCCCACCAGCATTAAGCTAACCTTGACAAACCACTTCTGTCTTATTGCCCACCTCTGGTCTTAAGAGTGTGCTCGTTATGAAGTTATAGGCCCAACCTTATAAGCTATCCATGTGTGCATCTCCCACAGAAATCAAGGGGAGTTCTGCATGAAGATATCCTGCAAGAGTATCAACAAAACAATATAGATAATATTTTGTCCCAAAAAACCACAGTGCTACGCTGTTACCTGGAGCAGCTGAATAAGGCTGATGGTGTGTATGCCTAACAGGTAGAAGTTGATGAGATGGTGTAAAAGTTGGCCCCTCCACACTGTAAAGCAAAACAAATAAGTTTAAAAGTAATAAATAGAAGCCACAGAATCCAGCCAAACTTTGCATACTAGGACAGTACAATTAGTCATTTATGTTTTGTATGAGGGGTATACAGCTGGACAGGCCTGCTGACAGGGGGAAGGAGGTAGGAAGAGAGGCAAAGGGAGCAACTACCCTGGGGCCCAGCAACTGTGAAGTGCCCAGGATTCCTGGCTGCCACCACCAGAAACCTCAGGCCATTTAAGCTGCTGCTGGAGCACTGTGCTGTGGTCTCTAGGCAGCTCTAAGGGCTAGGGAGGGAAGAGGAGGGAAGGGCTGGCGTGGCACACTCCAGGTGGTATGGAGGGCTGGCTGCCCCGGCCCCATTCTGCCTTCCAGGAGTGCTGAGCTGCCCCCGTTCCATTTTGCCAGGGGCCAGGCATGGTGGTTGGCCGCCCCCTACAGCTTGGTGTAATTTTGTTCTTGAAATATTATTAATTTATTAGATACAAAATACAAGCATCTTATTTACTACTAGAGCCAAAAGAAACCTGTGCAGAACTCAAAATAGAAACTTTCCTGTAGTTTTCAAAAATACCCACTGAAAATGTTAGTTTATTGGTAACATGTGTCTTTTCACTTATTCCATGCTAATGTTCTTCTCATGAAGGCCACTTCTTAAGGTTTGATTGTTTGTATTTACATTATATGTTGTGTGTTGCCACAAAGGAAGAGGTTTCCTGCTGTCCACAGCAGAAAGAGCCTAAAGTAGACTGTAAAGGTACTTTTGTCACAAACCCCTCTTTTTTAAGTTGCTTCAACTTTCTGAAAATATTCCATTGGATCTAAAACTTTACATGCATTATAAGAAGATAAAAAAGAAAGAGGGTTCTATTATGGAATATCTTCACAAATATAACTGAGGTATTCACTATCATAACACTAATTACAAAGGCTAGCGCTCTTTCTGCTGATTTTAACAACAGTTACAGATTTGTTTGATTAGGGAAAAGGGCTTTAGTAAACTAGGTGTTTTAGTCTAAAAAAGCTTTAGTAATTCAACTAGTTAATCCATATGCTGCCTTTGTTTCAGAATGACAGATGGAAAACAGCATGTGAAATGCTTCTAAAGTAGCCAAATAGGAATGTAAAATTCTGTTTAATTGGTTAAGTGGCTAAAAGTAAAGTTTAACCAGTTGACCAATTAAAGGAGGAGTGAAGGGGGGCATTCCAGCCTTGCTAGGCTGGATCACCCCTCCCTGCTTCCCCTCCTCTGCTACAGGCAGGGGCTGCTCCAGCCTGGTCAGAGCATCCCCTGCCTGTGGTGCATCTGCCTTGGACAGGGGCTACTCCATCCTGGCTGGAGCAGCCCGTGTCTGTGGCAGGCCTTGCAGGGCTGGAGGAGCCCCATTGCCCATGGTGTGTGGGGAACTGCTTCAAGCCCCCACCGGTTAACCAGAACTGGTAAACATCACCTGTTAAGGGTGATGCTTACTGGTTAACCAGTTAACTTTTCAGTTCCCTAAAACCCAACTCGGCATATTGGATTAAATACTTGGTTTGGTATTCTGTCCTCATATGTGAAGAGGAAATGACAAACATTTTGTCCCATTTTCCAGTTACTAATCTTCAGTCTATCTGGTTCTCCATGCATACTTCCAAACATTTTTTTCATTCTGTTGTATATCAATAGAACTGATATGCAATCTAATTTATTTATATGGCATAGAGGTTTATAGCCTTATTTTAGATTTCAGTTTTAAACATGCCTGTTTCATACTCTAGGTACCTGTACATTATTTCAAATGAAAATTTTACTGGGAAAAGATCTGTAAAACATCCTATTAATCAGAAACAAAATCATTGCTTAAAACCCAATGACATCATCCACTGAGGAAAAACCTGAGGGTGGCATGAGCTATTAATTTTCTAGCATTATACACCAAACTCCTGGGGGGGCAGAGGCCATCTATTTATTTGCTGCAAAGTACAAGTGGACTATTATCATACTGTAAGAAGTATTTTAATGATAAAAATTGACTCTACAATTAGATGATCAATTAGTGGGCTCATAATATTCCAACACAAAAACTATACTTAATCCTTACATAGACATAGAAAGTACTATTGCAATAATGAACCAGGACAACACACTATCCTATTATATACTATGTTGATGATGATTTGTACTACAGTTTGGATCCAGTCTCCTGAAACAGACCTACTATAAATTCAGAATCTATGTCAAGATATAAATTTGAGGCAGCTTAACAGACATTACTTAACTCTTAAGTCCTTATAAATAAAAGTAAAGCCTTCTAAGATCTGGGATCTCTAGGGGCATTGTACAAATGGAATTTAAATTCTCTCTCAAAGCTTCCAATCAATCCTCTTCACTATGGAAGCCAAAGTCATCTAGACAGACACATATACTTCATATCCAGTGTGTGGAATTCTGTATGGTCTTACAAAGGTGCTTATGTCACAAAAGGACTCTGTCAGAGCAGACATAAATCCCTTATGAAGGGCTTCAACTGTTTTTTGTATAATTGCAAGCTATATACTTCCTTCTCTTGTGCTACTGATTCAGTTTTCAGCTAATATTAATATTAAATAACTCCACAGTAGCAAAAAGTTCAATACTTTAAGTGTAAATGAAGCTATTTGATGTCTTTTCTGGAATTTATGAAGGCCATCCCTGAACAAGGATCCAATTCTCATCTCACTTATTCTGGGTATACACTGGTGTAGACCCACTGTCAGTAGGGGACTGGCTCCTGACTTACATCAGTGTAAAGTGAGAGAAGAATCAGGCCCTACCACCTAATGGTGGTAAGAAATATTTTCCCCTGACTGACAGGCTCTATGCTATTACTCAGAAGAAAATGAACAGGATTAACCAGGTTAGCTAAATAAAAAATATATACAAAATAGCCAACTAAAATGTTAATTTTATCATTCTGTGCCCCAAAGTCATAATCAATAAACCTATTGCCCATGTTGAAATGTGACTCTCATACAACACACGTTCCACTTCTGTTCAACTGAAGGCCTCCTCTGGCTCCATCAAAAGAAAGATTAAGCAGGGATAAGGTGCAATTCTCCACATCCACTGTACTGTGAGCAAGAGAACAAAACGGAAATACAACATACACTTACTCCACAACTGTAACTAAACTTAACTGGGAGACCTAAGTCAAAATGAATTTAAAGTTTTTAATATTAAAAAACCAAAAATATTTAGTCAGTTCACTACTCTAGGCTCCCACTTATTTCACAATTAAGTATTTCCTCATAATAAACTATGCCACATTTTGATTTTGCCTCAGTTAGGATTTCATAATTTTAAGAGCTAATATAAAGATGTGCCACCGTCTTTTCTGTTATTGTTCCTTTCACTTCACTTTCTTTACAACCTTTAGAAATATTTACTCTGGATTTCAGGATAACAACCTATTTTCTTGGTCTCACATATGCTGAACATACCTTAACATAGTTCAGTGTCTGCCAGCAAGAAAAAAGTCATACCTGAGATTTTGTCCCAATTTCTATGTGTGAGTCTAAATCCCAATCTGCTATAATTATTCTACCTTTTAAAATCAGAAGTAGCATTATAAATTGTTTTCTGAAGGCACCCATCACCACAATATTTAAGTGCATTATCAGTATAACAAGGTTTTATTCTTTGCCCACAAGTCCAAAACATGATATTTAGTACTTCAAGAGGCTCTTCCATTGAGGCACCCATTCCTCTGCTTTAAATGGCTAGTTCTTCTTCAAGCGATGTCCCCATGGGTGGCTCCACTGTACCGTGTATCAGCACCGTGTATCAGCACCGTGTATCAGAGTTTTGCACAGCAGTAGCTGGTTGGGCCGCACATGCGTACCAGCCACCTCGTGCCGTTCACGCCTGTTGCTGTGCACGCGCGGCCCAACCCCTCACTTCCTTCATTGCCGCCCTGGGCTGTAGACAGAACTTCAAGCTGCCCTCCTCAGAGAGCTACCTCACAGTTTTAACTGCATCAGTCAGTCCTTTTTCTCCTGAGTTTTTAACATTTTTCAGCCTTTTTAAGCTTAGTCATTCTAGTTCTATGGTTTCTTTTTGTCTGATTTAAAAAAAAAGGAAGGGGAAAAAAGCAAGCCCCAAAGCTACCGCCAACCAGCCGCCAGTGGCTCTGCCAAAAAAACCAAAAAGAAAATACATAATATTCTAATAAAATAAATAATAACAACAATAATATACAATGAACTATGCCCAGCTCCCCAGGTTTCAAGACATGCAACACATGCCGAGAGGCCATGCCAGCCTCCGACGGACACTCCTCATGCATTTGCTGCTTTGATGAGGGACATATTCCACAGAAATGTCCTCACTGCAGCAAGCTAACAGCCTGGGCTCACAAAGATAGGGAGCTGCAGCTCATGTGCCACTTCAATAAGGCTCTTCAGCCTTTGGCTGCCGGGGACTTCATTGCTTGTCCCAAGCTGCCCTGGGCAGAGAAACAGCACACAAGTTCACCAGCGCCCAAGCCTGTGTCAAAGAAGAGACTTTCCCCCACTAGGTCTCTACCGCCTTCTACCTTTGGAATCGGACATAGCCGGCCTGCCAAAACCGCAGAACCGAAGGACCTCTGTGAAACTATTGCAGCACCGATAACTCCAGCACGGGACCCTTGGCACCCAGCAAACAGAAGCATACAGACAAGCCCTCATCAATGGCACCAGCAACACCAACTACTCAACCCGGTGCTGACGAAGGCTCAAGGAAAGCTGAACCATGCCTGTCCCTCCCCAAGCCCGGAACGGACTTTTTTGCCAGCACTGCTATCACCATCACTGATGCCACGTTCACTGGCACCTAGGCAAAGTCCACCGTGCTATTGTAATATTCGTCATCATATATCCCCAACTAGAACTTCAAGGCGGCTTTCCCCCATCTCCTCTCCCGTCCTTCAGGGACTCAATTCATTCTCTATGATCGCCATTGCCGCCAGTCTGAAGTATCTCTCTCAAACGTTTCAGTGTTTTCTCCTTAGGCATTCTTCCCTGACCAGATCGTACTACGATAGGTACGGACACTCTTTTTCCTATCTGCCATCTCGGAGGACCGAGTGGAGGTACCCTCCATGTTATTATTATCATTGGTCTCCAAGTTGCAGATGTTCCGTTTCTTGCCACTACTCGAGTGCCCCCTCCCACACCATCCTCCAGGCAATCTTCTCCCCTCACCGCATTTGCACACTTCACCAGTACCACCTCAGCGAGATATAGAAGAGGGCCAGCTTACAGATGAGGAGGACATTCAACAGTCAGACATCTCCCCTACAGGCCAACCTTCGTCATCTCCAGATGAGGCATTTGTACTGGGAGAGGTTTCCCCTGTCAATGACATTAAGCAATTTCAAGAGCTGTTCAAAAGGGTAGCTACTACCTAGCAAGTCCAACTCACAGAGGTTGCTGGAAAACAGCATAGTTTACTTAAGAACTTTGACCGACCAAAAAGTAAAAATAGCAAAGGTATTCTGGAGTCCGCTGATGAAATATGGCAAACACCTGCCTCTGCGCCCCCCACCAATAAGCAGGCAGATAAAAAATATTTTGACCCTCCTAAAGGGCTAGATTTTTTGTTTATTCACCCTCAGCCTAATTCGCTTGTAGTCGACGCCGCACAACAATGATCCAAGCTTCCACAATACAAGAACACCCCGCAGGATCAAGTGTCAAAACGTATGGACGAAAACGTATAGAAGAAAAGTTTATTCCTCGTTCATGTTGCTGCTCCATATTACAAACTATACTGCCCTTCTTTCAAATCATGACTTTGATAACTACTCCCAGTTAACCAAGCTGATGGAACATCTTCCAGACAGCAAGAGGCCTATACTCAAGTCCATAGTGCAAGAAGGATACACAACAGCCCGCACATTCCTCCAAATATCATTGGATGTCACGGACATGGCGGCAAGGTCTACAGCTACATCAGTTGTTATGCGTAGAGCCTCTTGGTTCCAATCTGCTGGGGTTCCCAAAAACCTGCAAGGGAAGGTGGAGGACCTACCCTTCGATAAAGAAATCTTTGTTTGCCACCAAAACAGATGAGGTCCTTCATTTCAGTAAGGACTCCCAGACCACTCTCAGAACGTTGGGGATGTATACCCCACCATCCACACCTCTCCATCCACATGAACGGCAATGAGACTTCACATATTCGAGAAATCACAACATATCTTTCGAACAGAGCCACTACAGGTCAAGAATGTAGAGGAAGAGGCAACAAAACAACCGTCCTTCCATTCCCCACAACAACAAGCAGCAGGTTTGAAGTCTTGGTTGGGGCCTGCACGACCTCTCCCACAGACATCTTAACTATCGCTCTCCTATTTTTATCATTGCTTATGCCCCTTTTATCACCAATGGGCTTCCATCACGACTGACTAATAGGTTTTAGAAATACAGCTGGTCCCCGAGTTGCGAACGGCTGACTTACGACCGTTCGCATTTACGATCGAAGCTGTCGTAAACGGCGGACCCCGAGTTACGAATGCGATCCGCTACGAAAGCACGGTCGCGTAACTCTATGGGGTCCGACTTACAAACAATCAAAGCCAGTTACTCCATTCTGTTTCTTTTGCTTCCTCCGCCCTACCCACCCCTTCCGTCCCTCTTCAGGGACCCCCCTCACTAGGACCCAGAGGATGGAGACCCATCCTAGACTTACGAGAGCTCAATACCTCAAAAAGCAGTGATTCCAGATGGTCACATTAGCATCCATTATTCCAGCACTCGATGAAGGAGACTGGTTTGCAGCCCTCAACCTGCAAGATACTTCCTTTCATGTGATGATACATCCTTCTCACAGACGATTCTTCCATTTCACCATTGCATCCGAACATTTCCAATATTGTGTACGATCATTCAGCCTATCTCCAGCTCCTTGCATTTTTTCCCAAGATGCTAGCGGTTGTTGCCACCTTTTTTCGTCATCAGGGTGTGATTATCTTCCCCTATGTTGACGACTACCTTATAAAAGGGACATCTCCAGAAGAGACCGTTCACATGATATCTACAACAAAAGATCTATTCTAATCCTTAGATCTTTTTATCGACAACAAAAAGTCTACTCTTCAGCTGACTCAATCCATAGAATTCATTGGTGCCCACCTGAGACTCCATTCGGGCCCATGCCTACTTACCGACTCAGAGATTCCAAGTGATTCAGGATCTTGTCACCGTACTTACCATCAGCCCTTTAGTTACGGTCCTCATGTGCCTACAACTTATGGGCCACATGACTGCTACTATCTACATAGTCCAGAATGCCAAACTACATATGAGGTGTCTTCAACACTGGCTGGCCTCCATTTACATCCCATCAAAACACTGTTTCTCTATCCTCCAAGGTCCTTTCCTCTCTCAAGTGGCGGACAAGTTCCAACCACCTACTGGCAGGGGGTACCTTTCCAACACACTCAACCATCCACACAGATCAAAACCGATCTTTCAATGCCAGGTCGGGGAGCCCACCTAGACAGTTTTTCTGTTCAAGGCCACTCGTCTGAACATGATAAAACTTTACACACAAACATTCTAGAGCTCAGGGCAGTTTTCAATGCCTGCAAACACTTTTGAACATGAACAGCAAATCATGCAGTCAGAATTTTGACAATGTGTCAACAACATATTACGTCAATCGTCAGGGCAGAGCTCAAACCTGCTCATTCTGTGCCAAAGCAGTCTGCCTTTGGAACTGGTGCATTGCCAACAACACAAAGCTAACAGCGGCGTGCCTGCCCAGCATCCACAATACCACAGCAGACTTACTGAGCAGACATTTCATGATAGACCACAAATGGCAGATCAACCCCCCCACATCATCACGTCTATCTTCCGTATGTGGTGATTCCCTCAAGTCGACCTTTTTGCTACCACGACGACACAGTATGTCCCAACTGTTGTTCCAGAGCAGGCACTGGATGGCGGGGTGTGTGTGTGTGTGTGTGTGTGTGTGTGTCTCTCTCTCTCTCTCTCTCTTTCGGCAATGCTTTCTTCATCCTTTGGAAGACCTGCCTTCTCTATGCCTTTCCCCCAATTCCACTCATCTCGAGAATGCTCAACAAAATCAGAAGGGACCATGCCCAGGTAATCCAGCTAGCTCCCGCATGGCCCAGGCAGATGTGGTATCCCTTTCTATCTGAATGTCTCTTCCATCCCCCCTGTCCCCTACCTTGTCGCCCAGATCTCTTGACTCAACACCGGCGGCACCCATCTGCACCTCAGCTCTCAGAGCCTTCACTTGAGAGCCTGGGCTCCTTACTGGTTTCAAGATGCCAAAACACGATGTTCCAATAGAATAAAAGGAGTCCTTCTTCATAGCAGATGTACTACTACCCGCACCATCTACCTTCATAAATAGAAAAGATTCTCTGCATGGTGCGAGCGAAAGCAGATGGACCGTAGAGGGTTCCACTTCCTCATCTTAGACTTCATTCTTGACCTGAAACAGTCCAACTTGTCCCTCGCCTCTCTCAGAGTACATCTAGACAGCACTCTTCTGTTGGAATAAGCTACACAATTTGCGTAGACGTACCCTCAGGGTGCACTTAGCCGCTATTAATGCGTTCCATCCACCAGTCCAGGAACGCACTATTTTTGCTCATCCAGTAACTAGATGATTTTTGAAGGGCCTCCAAAACCTCTCCCCACCATCCAGACCTCGCCCATCTTCATGGAATCTTGAACTAGTTCTCAACACATTGACCAGACCTCCATTCAAACCTCTAGCTACCTATCCTCTACCCATTATGACAGCCAGGTGTTATTCCTCTTTGCAATAACATCTGCATGTAGAGTTAGCGATTTCTCAGCACTTACTGCGGCTCCACTGAACACGGTTTTTACTAACGACTCTGTAATTTTACGTACTTATCCATCCTTTCTACCAAAGGTCTCATTGGACTTCCACATCAATAAGCCGATCGTTCTCCAGACGTTTTACCCTAAACCACACTGATCTTCAAGGGATGCCCTGCTCCATACTTTAGATGTTCGTAGGGCTCTTGCCATTACATTAACCACACCAGAGACTCTGCACTTCACCACTGTTTTGTCTCAGTAGCCAACCGATTTAAGGGCAAGCCACTTTCCTCACAACATATATCCAAAACTGTTGTAGCCTGCATCACATCATGTTATGCCTTACGAGGCAAAACTCTTTCAATTCCACCTACAGCTCATTCCACAACAGCAGTCTCTACCTTCACGGCCTTTCTATGAGGCGTCTCACTCAGAGACATTTGTTCAACTGCCACGTGGTCTTCAGATCATACTTTTATGAAACACTACACGATTCTTAAAAACTTTGCTAATGATACCTCAATAGCCACAGCAGTATTGTCCGCTGTCTACACCAGGTGATTCTGAAGCCTGCCGTCTGGCTTATAATTCACAACTGCTACAACGTCACCTAGAGTGGAGCACCCACAGGGACATCACTCAAAGAAGAAAAGGAAGTTACTCACTTTGTGCAGTAACGACGGTTCTTTGAGATGTGTGTCCCTGTGGGTGCTCCACTACTCACCCTCCTCCCCTTTCTTCAGAAGTGTTTTCTCTATTTTTGTCTCTTATCTAGATACTCAGGAGTACACAAGAAACTGAGAAAGGGTTGGGCCACGTGTGCGAAGCAACAGGTGTGAATGGCATGAGACGCTTGGTGTGTATGCGCAGCCCAACGAGCTACTGCTGTGCAAAACCCTGATCTGCAGCGCCAGGGCAACTCGACACCTACAGTGGAGCACCCATAAGGACACACATCTTGAAGAACCATCATTACTGCACAAGGTGAGTAGCTTACTTTTCTAAGTCACTATTTTAAGTGCACATACTGCAAGAATATAAAAAAAGCAAAGCAAATAATTATTTTACATAGCAGCATGTTGTTTAAATAGGGATACTGGGATAACACACATTCAAGTTTGGAGGCTGCTGGAGCTGAACCAACTGACTAGTTTGAATGTTGAATTTCCAGATGTAAGGTTTTTTTGTGGTACAGAATGTTAGTACACTGGTGACAGAGTTCAAATCCTCTATATTGTAGTTCATAAGTAACTACATTTATTATTCCTATTCTAGTCCTTACTGTGTAGATGATGATGAACTGCAATCTCTCTGAATAGTCCCCATCCTTTGAGGTGCTAAGTAGATTCATTTCCCTCCATTTAAACGAGAGCTGTATGCCTTCATGACTTGCAAAACTGATTATAAGAAAGTGAAGCCTAGACAAACTGGAAATGCAGGTAGTAGATCTCATTGGTCTGAGGCACACTGAAAGAGTTGTGTGTGACAGGCTTCTATACTCTTGTTCTAGCCAATTCTTGTTCTAGCCAAACTACCGGTCTTGCATTTCTATAACTAAATTTATTATCAGAATTTAATTAATTTTCTCAATCTTTTCATATGTACTCTTACACAGAATGAAAAGGAATCCAGGCAACCAGGTTCAGAAACTTCTATAATAATTGTTAACAGCCTCTTGCTTTATGTTTACAGAATCACGTATAAGAAATTTGGCTCGTATTTGGTAATGCACCCTCCAGACATTTCTAGAAACGACATATTTGTGCTTGATTTGAGTGGAAGGGGGAGAAATGTAAAACAGTACTAAAGAGACTGATATTACCTGGCTATAAAGTCAGAACCACATGAACTATCCATAACATTTCTTCTATTAGCATTCAAAATAGGAACAGAAGATGCATCTTTCACAGGTTCAGCTGTAATAGAAGACAAAACTTCCACATTATTTTCGTTTAGCATGCAGTTCAAAACCTTATCAACAAAGCTGGCTGAAATATTTTGAGAGTTTTTTTTTTTATTCCATAAGCTTACAAAAAGGAATAGGTTTTTTTTTAAACTTATTCAATTTTTAAAATGGAAAATCTTCATTTTTTTTCTTTGCCCTTCTTCAGTTCCCTTTTCCCCATTTTACCACTGAAAAGGGGAAGAGGAAGAGTTGGAAGCATAAAGAAATCTTGATAAATCAAAAAACCTGAAAAAGCCATGAAATGTTTTGTTCAAGAAATGTTCAAGAAGAAAAACTGATTTTTGCAAGTTTCTCATTTTGAAAAAGGATAATTTTCTGACAAATTATTTTTGTTCAATATTTTTACTCTGTTTAGTAAAAATAATATTTGAGCTACATCGTAACTTTGTGCCATTTAAATGATCTTTTCCAGATCTTTTGTCTATTTTACAGTTTGTGCATACAAACAAGAACTGTGATCTTAGGTCTCCATGCCAAGATCATGGTATTATAGCATATAATCTTTGCCTTGCCTCCACAGCCTCTAAAAGATCTGCCTGAGAGGCAGATTTATCAGTCTGAAAAATTGCTGAAGAAAGATTGTGCCTGAAATGAGGTTTGTTATGCAGGTGAAGAGTTCTGTCATCCCTGCCTGCAGCTGTCTAATCTGTTAACCACTCTTCCTTCCCTGAGTTATTTTGCTTTTGTATCTCATTCTCAGCAGTAAAACATTGTGTGTGTCAAATTCTGCCCTCGGCTATGTCTACAAAATTCCACTGCTTTTGCAGGGCTTGCACAGGTAAGTGAGTGGAATTTAAGTTTTATCTAGATTACACCAATGTAGTTACAACTAGGCAAATTTTTGTAATCTAGAGGAGACTTAACATGTCTGTTGATGATGTATATCAAGGAAGAGGAATCCAACCCCACTTCAGCTTTGTTGGTTCTGGAAAAATACATTCAAATTTCATACAAGGGAAGTTTTTTGATTACACAGATACTTTCAGCACTTTAAAGGGCTAGTTTGTAGCCAAGCTCTGTGAACTGAATTGCAGATAAAATCTGTTTACACTATAGAAATCTGAACTCTATGGGGCTTATTCTGCACTAGTTAAAATGACATCAAAATCAAATACTTAGTTACCTTGGGGATTAATGACAACACGTGGCTGTACAAATGAGGGCTTCACCACTTCAAACCACCAGAAAAGTTCTGCCATGAACACCAAATAATTACTCTACAAAAAAATCAATGAAATTTAGGTAAAGATAAAACCATTCAAATCTTAATCCTAAATAAAATATATATAACATTCAGAAGAGGTCTCCATATTTTGTCCAGTTTTCATTACCAAATCTGTTAAAGTACTTAGATGGTCAGATTAGCAGTGTATATATGTATTTTAGGCTGGTAGCAAAACCTATTATTCAGGTTGCCTGATACTTTCCACTATAAGACCCTTTTTATAAGTTTACAAATGTCATCTGGATTAATTTTTTCCATGCGGTGTGTCTGACTGAGGCGGAATTTTACTGTAAAGTTTCACCAAAACAGTTCTCAGTCATGTCTGAGAATCAGGCTATTGAAAAATATATTTTGCCCATATTAAAAAATTCTGATGACCTTTTGTCTGGACCTCTCTAGATCTTCCATCTTGGAGCAAGGCCTTGAAAATTGACAGGTGATAGTCGTCGTGTCAGAGCTTTTCAGTTTCTCTATGGAATTCCATTCAACTTTGGCCAACTTACAGGCTCTTTGAAAAATCGCACTTAACACATGCTCATTGGGGAGCTGCTAGAGCAGGGGTGCACAAATATCAGCCTGTGGGCGAGATCTGGTCCACCAGGGTTAGTCCCTCGTGGGCCACCACTGCTATGTTTACCTGTGCCTCTGCAAGTATCGCGTGATCGCAGCTTTCGTTGGCCACGGATCGCCATTCGTGGCAAAAAGCGGTGTCCCACTCTGCGCTGCTTCCCGCCGCTCCCATTGGCCGTGAATGGCGGATCTGCAGCCAAGAGCTGCAATCACCTGATATCTGTGGAGGCGCAAGTAAACAAAGTGGTGGGGGCCTGTCAACTGCCCACCCCTGTGCTAAAGTGTTGCAGCTCAAAACTCCAAAGATTCCATCTGCACTGGGAATGTTTCAGCTCAGGGATGAGCAAGACATTTCCTGCAATTGTCAACAGGGCCTGCTGCAAGCATGTACTTGGGCTAGGCACTAACAGACAGCGGAGAGCTTGTCACTTTTGAAGTCTCAATGATTTCCCCCTCATTCCGCACCCTGCAACACAGAGGAGGGAACTGCCTTATTCAAATGTGGAGAGGATAAGAGCTAGACTGGAGAGAACAGAGGAGAAGTTAGACTCAGGCCATATCTACACTATGAGATAAGGCTGAATCTATTACATACGATTTCTGGTCACCTGATTTTGCAAAGTCGAAGGTCCATGTCCCCACCGTGTGCAAGAATTCAATGTAGTTTGAAGTATCGTGTCCCCATTAGGGAGACTGCTGTCGACAGAGTAATGCATTGTAGGTAGATTTCCTTCAGTTCCTGTGCTGCTTTGCATGCTGGATTATGCTCCCAGTGCATACTGGGACCAAAAAACTGTGCAGTAAGTGGTTATGGGCTCATGTCATCAGTGTCCCATAATACGCTTGTCTACTCCATCCCCCCTTGCTTGAGACCAATGGGAAGCAGTCTTTTTCCACCCTTTTTGGCCTTGGTTGCCCATGCAGACATCATAGCAGTGCAAGCATGGCCTCCCTCATGGATCCCGTTGTGCCTCAAACCATTGTGATCTTGATGTCTACCTTGGTGTGCCTAATGGTGCAGTATTTTGAGAGCTTAAGCATGGCACACCAGGAAGAGGATGAAGAGGGGCAATCTCCTCCCTCTCAGAGTCTCATGGGCAGGCTACACAGCAAGCCCTTGCATTCAGCAAAATGGAACTGCAGTCAGCAATTGATCCTTTGGACACTGGGGCACCAGTTCTGGTGCTGAGGGACAAACACAGACTAGTGGGACTGCATAATGCTGCAAGTACAAGAAAATCAGCAGTGGCTGCAAAAATTCCGAATGTGCAAGGCCAATTTCATGGAATTTTGCAAATGGCTTTCCTCTTACCTGAACTGCAAGGACACCACAATGAGACCTGCTCTGACCGTGAAGAAGCACGTGGCAATTGTCCTGTGGAAGCTTGCAACACCAGATAGCTACCGGTCAGCTGGGAATCAGTTTGGAGTTGGGAAATCTACAGTGGGGGCTGCTGTTATACAAGTAGCCAAAGCGATCAATATGATTCTGCTACAGAGGGTAGTGACCAAGGATCCCTCTAAGCTGCGTGGTAGCACAGCTTCACAGCTGCTTAATGAGCTCCCCCACTCGGGGGCTCAGGGCTCTACCTACAGAGCTGCCTCAGTAGGAGAGGGGCACTTCTCCCTCAGCTACAGCTGCAGCTCCCTGCTGAGGGCAGAACAGCAAGTCTCCCCCAGCTGTTAGGGACACATCCCCTCCTTACTGGCTGGGAGAAACTCTTTGCTCCATTATCCTCAGGGAGCTGTTGCTGTAGCTGAGGGAGAGGTGCCCCTCCTCCAACCAGTCAACTCTGTGCATGAAGCCCTGAGCCCCTGGCTAGGTGGGGCTCATTAAAGCAGCTGCGAGGCTGTGCTACCACATAGCTTGGTGGGAACCTTGGTAGTGACTTTTGGAAACGTGGATACCATAGCGGATGGCTTTGCCGCAACGGGGTTCCCTAACTGCGGTGGGGTGACAGACGGAATGCACATCCCCATCTTGGCCCTCAACTACCTTGCCAAGGAGTACATAAACTGCAAGGGGGACTTCTCAATGGTGCTGTAGGTGCTGGTGGATCACAAGAGCTGTTTCACCAACATCAACGTGGGACGGTCGGGAAAGGTGCATGATGCACACATCTTTACGAACTCCTGCCTCTTCAGAAAGATGCACAGTGGAACTTTTTTCCCCCAAACCAGAAAATCAAAATGGGAGGCATTGAAATGCAAATAGTGATCCTTAGTGATGCAACCTACACCTTGCTCCCATGGCTCATGAAGCCACACATGGGCAGCCTGGACTGCAGTAAGGAGCAGTTCAACTACAGGCTGAGCAAGTGCAGAAAGGTAGTTGAATGTGCTTTTGTGCATTTAAAGAGAAGGTTTACAAGTTTATTGACTAGGTTGGACCTCAGCGAATGCAACATTCCGTTTGTGGTGACAGTGTGTTGTGTGCTCCATAATATTTGTGAGAACAAGGAGGAAAGTCATCTGGCAGAGTAGGGGGCTGAGGTACCTACAGATTTTAAGCAGTCAGACACCAGGGTGATAAGGAGAGCACAGCACAGGGCAGTGCAAATCAGAGAGACAGAGAAAAAAAAAAAGTTTTATGAATGGCCAGTTTTGAGAATCATGAATGTTGCTCTCAACATGGTGCCCCTGCATTCACTGTATTTGCCTGTAATCCCCCGCTACACCCATGCACTGCAAGCAATAAAGAGACTGCTGTTCAGAGATCATGCATTTTTATTTAGGGAAGACAGCAGGGAAAGAAAAGAAGTCCATGGCGGGAACTCGAACAGGGGGAGACTCAGAAATGCAAGGACAGCCTTTTGCCTCCCGATACCCTGAAGGTTGAGTGTGAGGCTGCCCTTGAGTTCCCTCCCCGTATCCTGGGGCCTCTGGGGATGGAGGTGATGGAACTGGGGGAGGAGAGGAAGTTATTTCGTGAGGGGAGGAGGTGGTCCTGGGAAGGGTCTTTCATCAGGTGCTCCATCACCGCTGTCAGGGAGGCAAAGATATCCTCCTGTTGCCTTGCTTGCAGCTCCCTGCACACTTTCCTGTTCTGCCACTCTGCCATCCTCTCCTGCCTCTCCACCTGCATCTTATCCAAGAACGTATTCCTCCACTCTATTTGATCCTTAAATGGGTCTTCTCTTGTCCATTTTCATCTGCAGATCTGTGCGACACTGACAGATGCTGGAGAGGGGGAGTACGCAGGGAGCTGCCTGCTGTTCCCGCTGTAACGAAAAGTTACAAGGGCACACATTACAGGAGATACATTATGTTAAACCTATCCCTAATCTGTTAACATACAGCAAAGGTCTCTGTAAAGATAATGAAGATGTGTTCTGTGCAAGGCCAAAGTTTTGCTTTATAGTGGCAACTGTATAGCAGGTACACAGAGTTCTCAGGGGAGCATCTGAACTCAAGGCTTCCCAGGAGAGTGCTACTATCCCATCCTGCAGGAGGCTGCAGCTAGGAGAGCAAAATGGATGCCATGCTAACAGCAGAAGCAGCAGCTAATTGCTTCCTCTCCTCCTTCATCCAGGTTGCCATGTGAGATACCAGAGTGATAGGGAGCTGATGCAGACTGAATATGGCTAGAAACCTAGGCTTTATGCTGCAATGATGCCAGACTACTTACTGCTGGCTTGGTATTGGAAGGTCCTACCATGGAGGAACAAGACTGGCCTCCCCAGAAACCTTGTGAGAAGGATCAAAGAGTTCCTATCTGAGAGCTTCATGGAGATGTGCAGGGAGAATTTCTGCTCCATCTCCAAACACGTTAACAACTGTTCTACCTCCCCCCCGCTGCCCCCGTGCTGTGTAGGCACAGAGTACACCACACATCACATACAAATGCCTTAACCCACTTGTAGTAAGAAAAAAAATTGTAAACTCACCAGAAGTGCCTTCCCCAGGATCGGTGCTCAACTGTGAGATGTCCTGGGAGAATAGGACTGGCACCAATATTATGAAAATTTCTTGGCTCTTGCCGATCACCATTTTCCTCCTCCTCTGCCAGAATGCTGTCCTCCACACTGCTGCCAGCAGTGTCTCAGGCAGACTCCACAGTCAGGCTTGGGAAGCAGATCGGGTCCCTTCCCCCCCAGAATCACATGTAGCTGATCACAGAAATGGCACGTTTGCAGCGATGCATTAGACCATCTGTTTGCCTCCTTTCTTTTGTGATAGGACTCCTCAGCTCCTTTATTTAAGCTTGGCACTGCTGGAGGTCCCTAGAGTATCCTTTCTCCACCATGCACTTTGCAATCTTTGCATAAATATCAACATTTCTTTTCTTGGTTTGGAGCTCCGAGAGAATGGATTCTTTTCCCCATACCTCAATGAGGTACAAGATCTCCTGCATGCTCCATGCTGGCATTGTTTTGTGTCCCTGGGAACTGGAGCTCATGGTACTGGAAGTCATGAGCACCTGTGCTGTTCAGATGTGCTGCTTGCTCTGAGGTGTGCTTATGATGCTGGCTACACCAGAAATGAAATTCAAACTTTTCCAAGGCTTTACCTGTTCACCAGAAAAGTAGTACAAGCACAAGTTCTGGCCAGAGAGGTCAAAGTGGGGCATTGTGGGATGCTTCCCAGAGGCCAAGAACCTCAACTTTTGCCAACATTGTGTCTACACTACTGTAAATTCAACCTGGCAAAGTTGGAAATTGTGTTACTCCTCGTAAAAGCAAGAGTATCCGACATGGACTTCAGTGGCCCTTAAGGTCATTGGAAAAGGCATAGTAGTGTGGACATATTGTTTAGAAAAATCAACCTTATTTGGCTAAACTCCATCTAAACTCCTACTGTACACCAGGCCTCAGACAAGGAGGGTTACATGGCTGGTGTGGTAGAGAGACTGGGACTGGTTAGGGAAAGAGACTGGGACAGGAAGCCAGTTTGAAACAAAGGCTATGTTTACACTGTTGGTTTTTTTTGGCAAAAGGTATGCAAATTGTGACCCGCAATTTACATACCTTTTTCCTATTTTTGTTTGGGAAGAGGCTTTTGCAAAATTTGGCCTGTTTACACAGGGCCAAATGTGGGGAAAGCCTCCTCTTTTGGAAGTTCTTATGAAAAAACGTTTCATAAGAGCAGACTGTTCCCTGGACATGGGGGAGTTTTTCCGGAATACCTCCGGTACCTCGGAAAAACTCCGTAGCGTAGACATAGCTTGAGTCTGGAAGACAGAGAGGTAGAAGAGTCACAGATTTCAAGGCCAGAAGTCATTACATCATCTGTCGGATCTCAGAAGAGACTGGAAACCCAGGAGGGAAATTGAGGATGGAGGTTTTGGGAGCTAGGGATGAATGGATGACATTGAAACAGGATGTGTAGCTGGTGGTAAAGGCTGAGAACCAGGGGGCAAGTGGAAGGAAGTGGAAAGAGAGAGGAACAACTGAGACAGACTGGGAAAATATATTGGGACAAATTGCTGGGGGAAATAAGACTGGATGAGGAGCTGAGGGGTGGGAGATTGGGAGCCAGTTTAAATAGGGAATGTATGTGGAGACAGACAGGCAAAGAGAAAAACTGGACAAAGAGGTGGGATGGGGGCAAACTAGGACTGACTGACGAGCTGAGGAGAGGAGAAATGGAGCTGGGAGTAGCTAGGCAGAAGACTCAGAGTTAGAAATGAGGTAGGGGACAGTCAAGCTTGGCAGGGGGAAAGGGAACTAGAAGCAAAGTTTCCAGCAGAGTGTGGAATGGAATGATTTCTGAGTCTGACCATTCCTCTACCAGCAGCAACCAAGTGAAAACCAGTGAAACACACTTGGCAAAAGTATCTCCTCTTTCCCACCCCCAATGCTGTGTTACACAGATTATGACAGCCTACAATGGCTGTAAGGTACTCCATTGGTGACAGAAATCTGTGCGGTGAATCTAAAAGGTTCCAACTTGATAACTCACCTGGGTGTCAGTGTTCCCTCTAATTTTTATGTCCATGTGTGGAATGACTTTTGTCATGTGCACTAATATGGAGATGATGTTATTGGTGCACATAACAAAAAGTCATTCTGTACATGGACAGTATGTGGTAGGGGTGGGTCCAAGGGGCTGGGACAGAGAGTTGTGGTGCAGGAGGGTGAGGGCTCTGGTTGGGGGTGATCGATTTGAGGAAAAGCTGGGGATGAAGGGCTTGGAGTCCAGGATGCCCCAGAAACAGAGGTCTCCCTTCAGCCATCTCTCATTGGAGCAGCTCAGGGACAAGTAAGAAGCACCTGGCTGCCTAGCTCCATCTTGGAGCTGGCATGGAGAGGTGCCTCTCTCCCGGCAGTTTACAGGGAACTTACGTGTTAATAAGATGGCACCTGATGGCATCGGTTTTCAGTTTGCTTTGTTAAAAGTCTAGGAAATCACACACAGTCCTCTATGTTAAAAGAAATGAAGGCTGTGAAGCCAAGCATTCAAGAGTTAGAGAAAGCCAGTGCTAAGGTTACACAGAAAGGAATTAAAAAAGTTAAAAAGCCCATGTTTTAGTTCCAGTGGGAGGATTGTTAATTATAATTTTACAAATGAAATTAAAAAGCACCAGGACCATTCACTGAATTACAGAAATAATAAAAGTACTACATCTATTAATGAGTTCTATTATTTAACCATAAACATACGGCCATTTCACAGACAAACCACATAGAGATAATGATTTTTCTGAGCTAAAATAATGTTTTGGGTGTAATCAGTAAAATTGTTTTTTTGAAAGTTTTCTTTTGTAAACATTTACATTGTTTTATCTGCAGGCAATTTTCAGATAATTTGTACAAACAAATTTATAGAGCATACTTTGCAGTTCATGCATTGTTTTTCTTTGTTCACAAGCAATGAAACCACCCATCAGACATAGCTGTCATCATATAAACAGACCACAAGATGTCAGTGCAGGGGAAAGTGAAGCCATCTCTTTAGTATTTGGGTCTACGTACACTTGTAATTTAGGATAATTATCCTTATGTTCTTTTGATTAATTTTGGAGAGGCACCATAGTACACTGGTAGCAACCCTGCTATCATATCACGTAATAGCATACCTAATTTCTTCTTTGGGAATTTTTGTTTTTTTTGTTTTGTTTTTTTGTTAATACCTACTGCAGAGTGAACATGAAAAAGAGCACTGTGTTCTTGTTTGACAAGTTTCCAATTATTATTTTTAACTATTATAGTTAAGAGGAACTGTGTGCCCACATGGAAGATGGTAGTTCTAGGACAGATGTGGTAGAAAGATGTCTCAGGGGGTAGCTGTGTTAGTCTGTAACTTTAAAAACAACAAGCAGTCCTGTGGCACCATTGGAGTCAATGGGAGTTCACTGCCAGGAGTGTTTTAATTTATTTTTAATAGCAGCAAGTGCCTCTTTCTTGGCCTCAAACCTTAAACTCTCTATAACACTTTTTATTTTAGTTTTATCCTTGCATTTTTGCTACCACTCCAACTTTTTGAGTCAGGAACATAACGCTCATCTACTCATTCCCAAACCCTTGACAGAAGCATTTTACAAGCCACAGGGCAAATTCCACTACAATAATTGTACTTTTGGGAATGTAACTGCAGCATCAGACACTACAAGTAACTATTTCTAACTGATCCTACAATTGACAGATAACTGCTTTTGCTGTTATATATAGCCTAGATGCTGTAATTTTCACTCCATTTTCAACTCATCTGAGTAATTAGGTTTTATTCACAAAAGCTTATGATCTAATATATTTATTAGTCTCTAAGGTGCCACAGGACTGCTTGTTGTTTTTAAAGTTATAGACTAACACAGCTACCCCTCTGAGACATATTTCTACCACGTCTGTCCTAGAACTACCATCTTCCACAGATATTACTTTTACACTTTTATCATATAGTTGTTTTTACCAAGTAAACCAAAGGTTAAGACGGGACTCAGGCTCTTAAGTGCCAAAATCATATTTGAAAATGGGGTTTAGGCACTCCTGAAAATGTTTACCCCCTTAAAGCCATTAAAATAATTGCAAACATTGTTCAGAAGATTGAGGAAGTTTTCATTATTCTAACAAGAACCATTTTGTTATCTGGCCTGTAATTAATTTGACAAAATATTCAAGCAATGCTAATAAGACAAAGGATTTGTCTAATATATTTTGGAACTCCCTTGTCCAGCATCCTCAGGACCTGACCAGTCCTGACCAAGGGAATTTGCCAGACCACAAGAGGTCCCCTGCCTCCCAGCATGCTGCCCATCACTGTTGCCAGCTCTGCTTCTGGACTCCAGCCCCGGTCCCGCTGCCACTGGGCTTGGGCTCTAGTCCCGCTGCTGTCAGCCCATCCTGGGCTCCCAGAGCCGGGGCTTCTTGGCCCTGCCAGCCCTACTTCCACCAGCTTGGCTGGAGCGCACATCTGGCCAACTCCCGGCTGCAGCTGCCCAGCCCCTGCCGAGGCTCGCAGCAAGCTCACCGGCCCCAGCTGGAGCTTCCAGCACCAGACTCCTGGCTGGCTCACTGGCCCCAGCTGATGGAGCTCTTTGGTCCAACAATATCCATGCTGGACCAAGGATGTTGCTGGACCAGAGTGTCCCAGTTTTCAGAGGTTCGACCCATAATCACATTCTGATATGAAAGTATCACACATATTTGAGTGAGTATATTTTTTACCTTTAAGCCAATATTTAGTTTAAGAGAAAGAAGCTACAGTCTACACTATATTCATTAATAAAGAAAGAGATGCTATCTTGGTGGGTGGAGTGGGGGCAGGAAGGAACTCCAGACCACCACCCTGTGCTCCAGATGCTGTATCCCCTAAGACACTCAGAGCCCACCCCACTTCCCTCCCTTCAGAGGATCCATTATCCTGTATGTGGGGAATGTTTATTTCAGATTTAGACAACTCACTGACTTTGGTCAAGTCACTTAACTTCTGTTTCAGTTTCCCTAGCTGTAAGAGGGGGAGAATACCTCTCTACCTCAAAGGGATGATCATGTAATGTTTAATTGGTTAACATTTGTTCTTTGAAAATAAAAATGCTATAGTTGCTAAGTACTAATATAAAGATTTCTGAACACTTAAATCAGGATTTAAAAGAGTCTGTTTTAGCTTAAATATTTCTTAACAATAAACAGGTTCATATCCTTTTGCAGTTGGTTCAAATAAATATGGACGCTATGGTTTATGATAAGACTTCTGCTATTGTTTCCTTAGTCATAGGTGGAGCAAAATCCAATAACAGAAATTAAAAGCAATTTTCCTATGTTCCAGTTGTAATTAGGAACCTGTTAAAAAATGTAGAAAAGCTGATTGCTCTTTACTCTTGAACTCATTCAACAACTTCCATGCAAAACACAACTGCATATTGCACAAACAGGCACATTTTATAACTGATTAGAGAGAGAAGGTGAGCGAGGTAATCTATTTTCTTGGACCAATTTCTGTTGGTAAGAAAGACAAGCTTTCAAGCCCCAAAAAGCTCTTCTTCAAGACTGAAGGAGACTGAAGAAAAGAGACTACTTTGCACACCTTGTCTCTCTACTACCCCATGCTACCCATCCATGTGGGCACAAATGATACTGCGAGGTGTGACACTGAGTGGATCAAGAGTGACTACAGGGCTTTGGAAGTACGGGTGAAGGAGTTTGGAGCGCAGGTGGTATTCTCTTCGATCCTTCCTGTCGAAGGTAGGGGCTCAGGCAGAGACAGGTGCATCCTGGAGGTGAATGCCTGGCTGCAAGGATGGTGTCGCCAGGAGGGCTTTGGCTTCCTCGACCACAGGATGCTCTTCCAGGAAGGATTACTAGGCAGAGATGGCGTTCACCTTTCGAGGAGGGGGAAGACCCTATTTGGACACAGACTGGCTAACCTAGTGAGGAGGGCTTTAAACTACGTTCGACGGGGACAGGTGAGCAAAAGCCCATAGGTAAGTGGAGAACATGGAGACCTGGGAGATGGGTCGGAAATGGGAGGGAGTGTGGGCTATAATAGCAGAGAGAAAGGAGGGTCAGGACAAAACTGGGAGGCAAGGTCAAATCAGTATCTTAGATGCCTATATACAAATGCGAGAACTATGGGTAATAAGCAGGAAGAACTGGAAGTGCTAATAACTAAATACAACTATGACATTGTTGGCATCACAGAAACTTGGTGGGATAATACATATGATTGGAATGTTTGTACGGAAGGGTACAGCTTGCTCAGGAAGGACAGACAGGGAAAAAAGGGAGGAGGTGTTTCCTTATATATTAAAAATGAACACACTTGGAGTGAGGTGGAGATGGACATAGGAGACGGAAGTGTTGAGAGTCTCTGGGTTAGGCTAAAAGGGGTTAAAAACAAGGGTGATGTCATGCTAGGAGTCTACTACAGGCCACTTACCCAGGTGAAAGAAGTGGATGAGGCTTTTTTTAAACTACTAACAATATCATCCAAAGCCCAAGATTTGGTGGTGATGTGGGACTTCAACTATCCAGATATATGTTGGGAAAATAACACAGCGGGGCACAGACTATCCAATAAGTTCTTGGACTGCATTGGAGACAACTTTTTATTTCAGAAGGTTGAAAAAGCTACTGGGGGGGAAGCTGTTCTAGATTTGATTTTAACAAATAGGGAGGAACTAATTGAGAATCTGAAAGTGTAAGGCAGCTTGGGTGAAAGTGATCATGAAATCATAGAGTTCATGATTCTAAGGTATGGTAGAAGGGAGAACAGCAAATTAGAGACAATGGATTTCAGGAAGGCAGATTTTGGTAAGCTCAGAGAGCTGGTAGGTAAGGTCCATGGGAATCAAGACTGAGGGGAAAAACAACTGAGGAGAGTTGACAGTTTTTCAAAGGGACATTATTAAGGGCCCAAAAGCAAGCTATTCTGCTGTGTCGGAAAGATAAAAAATATGGCAAAAGACCACCTTGGCTTAACCACGAGATCTTGCATGATCTAAAAATAAAAAAGGAGTCATATAAAAAATGGAAAGTAGGATAAATTACAAAGGATGAATATAGGCAAACAACACAGGAATGCAGGGGCAGGATTAGAAAGGCAAAGGCACAAAATGAGCTCAAAAGCTACGGGAATAAAGGAAACAAGAAGACTTTTTATAAATACATTAGAAGCAAGAGGAAGACCAAGGACAGGGTAGGCCCACTGGTCAGTGAGGAGGGAGAAACAGTAACGGGCAACTTGGAAATGGCAGAGATGCTTAATGACTTCTTTGTTTCAGTCTTCACCTAGAAGTCTGAAGGAATGCCTAACATAATGAATGCTAATGGGAAGGGGGTAAGTTTAGAAGATAAAATAAAAAAAGAACAGTTAAAAATCACCTAGAAAAGTTAGATGCCTGCAAGTCACCAGGGCCTGATGAAATGCATCCTGGAATACTCAAGGAGCTGATAGAGGAGGTATCTGAGCCTTTAGCTATCATCTTTGGAAAATCATGGGAGACAGGAGAGATTCCAGAAGACTGGAAAAGGGCAAATATAGTAGCCATTTATAAAAAGGGAAATAAGAACAACCCAGGAAACTACAGACCAGTTAGTTTAACTTCTGTGCCAGGGAAGATAATGGAGCAAGTAATTAAGGAAATCATCTGTAAACACTTGGAAGGTGGCAAGGTGATAGGGAACAGCCAGCATGGATTTGTAAAGAACAAATGTCAAACCAATCTGATAGCTTTCTTTGATAGGATAACGAGACTTGTGGATAAGGGAGAAGCGGTGGATGTGGTATACCTAGACTTTAGTAAGGCGTTTGATACGGTCTCGCATGATATTCTTATCAATAAACTAGGCAAATACAACTTAGATGGGGCTACTATGAGGTGGGTGCATAACTGGCTGGATAACCATACTCAGAGAGTAGTTATTAATGGTTCACAATCCAGCTGGAAAGGTATAACAAGTGGGGTTTCGCAGGGGTCTGTTCTGGGACCGGCTCTGTTCAATATCTTCATCAACGATTTAGATATTGGCATAGAAAGTACGCTTATTAAGTTTGCAGATGATACCAAGCTGGGAGGGGTTGCGACTGCTCTGGAGGATAGGGTCATAATTCAAAATGATCTGGACAAATTGGAGAAATGGTCTGAGGTAAACAGGATGAAGTTTAATAAAGACAAATGAAAAGTGCTCCACTTAGGAAGGAACAAGCAGTTTCACACATACAGAATGGGAAGCGACGACTGTCTAGGAAGGAGTACGGCAGAAAGGGATCTGGGGATTATAGTGGACCACAAGCTGAATATCAGTCAGCAGTGTGATGCTGTTGCAAAAAAAAAGCAAACATGATTCTGGGATGCATTAACAGGTGTGTTGTGAGCAAGACATGAGAAGTCATTCTTCCGCTCTACTCTGTGCTGGTTAGGCCTCAGTTGGAGTATTGTGTCCAGTTCTGGGCACCACATTTCAAGAAAGATGTGGAGAAACTTGGAGAGGGTCCAGAGAAGAGCAACAAGAATGATTAAAGGTCTAGAGAACATGACCTATGAAGGAAGGCTGAAAGAATTGGGTTTGTTTAGTTTAGAAAAGAGAAGATTGAGGGGGGACATGATAGCAGTTTTCAGATATCTAAAAGGGTGTCACGAGGAGGAGGGAGAAAATTTGTTCATCTTGACCTCTGAGGATAGAACAAGAAGCAATGGGCTTAAACTGCAGCAAGGGAGGTTTAGGTTGGACATTAGGAAAAAGTTCCTAATTGTCAGGGTAGTCAAACACTGGAATAAATTGGCCAGGGAGGTTGTAGAATCTCCATCTCTGGACATATTTAAGAGTAGATTAGATAAATGTAACAGACAATTAGGACAAAAGTTTAAATAGAACATCATTTTAATTCACAAAGCAATGTTCTCACACTGCACAATGACTGCAAATTGTCAAACAATATAAGAATATATTAAAGAAAACAATTCAAAGACAAATGCATCTAACAGCATATGGGACAACCTCTCTCACCACTGGCAACTGAATTTAAAAGGACTGGCATCTTGATTTTTCAATTTTGAGTACCCTTGGCTTCATGGTTTTGGGATTAATGTGAAAATTTCATGTGGTGAGATGATCACATGGCTTCTTTATCTTGGGTTGTGTTGAAGTGAATGAGAAGAACATCACATCTGGCGTGGCATGTGGAAGAATGCACATACTGATATTTGGGATTTTTCTTTGAGAGTTCCAGGGTGTAGTGAGGCAGAGTGACTGAACCGGAGGGGGAGGAATACTTCCCAGAGCCCTGGTGCCTGGAGCCCAGCCCCATCCCATCACCTCAATGGAAGTCAGCAGGTGGGGCTAGACCTCTAAAAGGCCAGCTCAGGAGCCCAGTCAGGCCCTAGCAGCCTGAGGAGCCAGATGACTGCCCCGCCTGGGAGGTGGTTGTGGACCTAAAAGAGGCCGAGGACTGGTCAGGACCACTGGGCCTGCAGACTGACTTTGATCTGAGAGAACTGCCAATCCTGACAGAGTTTCCAACCTCCAGTGCCCAAGATGACCTGCCACAGAGCCAGGTATGCCTGGAGGGGGAGTCTGGAAAGAGCCCAGGGACAGCTGACCTTAATCATGCTGAATCACAACCCATGACTGAATCAGCATGTTGCAGGTAGGATCCCTGTTGACCCAGTGGCAGACAGATCTGCCACTGTTAGGGCCCTGGGCTGGAATCCAGTGGAACAGGTGGGCCTGTGTCCCCCCTGCCACCCAACCAATGGGTAGCAGTCTCTCCCTTCCCTTGCAATTCTAGGCCAACTGCCTGTACTTGTCAGCCCTGCCAGAGCTAGGAGACCCAGCGGTTTTTGGCCTCGCTCTGAACAAAGGCCTGGGCCTAGTGACTGGTTGCTTAGAGGCATAGGCTCCTGAATTATCCGTTGTTTGCTGCCCTGCCCGGAGATAGGGCCTAGGCTAATAGACTGTTGATGACCTGAGCATAGGCATGCACTCCTGAACTATTTGTTTGTTGCCCCACCCTAACCAAGGGCCTGTTCTTATAAACAGCTTGCTTAAAGGCATGACCTAAATACAGGCCTGAGCTCCTGAAGTATCTTTTTTTGCTTGCTGTCCCACCCTGTACCACGGCTTGGGCCTAGCAATTGCTGCATAAAGTCTTGCTGTATGAACTGTCAGCCCAGTCAAACTACTGTTGCCTGCTCTGTGTGAGGGCTTGGTGTATTAACTGTGGGCATGGCCTGACCATAGGCCTGGGCCCCGGACTGGTGGCATAGCTAATTCCCAAGGAGAGACTAAGCAGGTATAGTGAGGTGGAGTGGCCATCCACTGACCCAAAGGAGGAGTAACCCTTCCCAGAGTCCTGGTGGGCTACAAAGGAATTAAAACAACCTAATGACAAATCATACTTAATAAACAGTACATTTTTGTATAGTATACAACAAACCTGAAGGCAGGTCTGTTAGTATAGAACTGCATCAGGAAAATATGAAATTATAGGTGCTTTCTTCGAGCCTCATACTCTCCCAGATAGTTTAATAACTGCAATTGCAAAGTTGACACATCATTCGAACCATATGGAGAAAGACTTGTTAACTTAACAGTACATTCAAATTGCTTAAAGTTGTTTCAGGATACATCTTCAGTGCAGTTAACTTGGGTTCTTATTTGGCTGTTGTCCCTAATTTGGCTTCTCTCCCCCCCCAAAAAAAAACCCAACAACCCTCTGACCAGAGTTTGGTGGCGATTTTAATCCAGGCTTGCCATTTTATCTAGAGCTACAGGCAAAAAAGCTCAAGTGCTGCTTTCACTTGAACTAATAACTCTCATCCCACAATTCCCCCATGGGTGAAACATAAAAACATAATCAGTCTTTCAAAACTATTTGTGTAAAAATACATGTTAATTTTGATTTCATTAAAAACTTCTCTCCACTATTTCAGGGCAATGAGCTGCCTCAAATTAGAGCCAACAGTATTATTGTACAACAGAGAAATTGCAAGACAGAGTGAAAGGGGAGAGTGTCGAACTGTTTCAAACACATTCTGTAGGGAAAACCAAATTACATTTTTAATTCTGAATTGTGGGCTTGAACTACAATGTTAGACCCAATATATCACCTTGATCAACAGTAGTTCTCCTACTGATATCAGATGGAGAGCTGTATAAGCATGGTCCTTATGTAGCAACACAACCATCATGATTTATCTACACTGCAAACTTTTGAAATATGAACATGATTTTGGCCATCGAGGGCATGTCCACATCACAACTTAGTGTATGGCAAACAGGGTGTGAATCTACAAGGCACTAGCTTGCTGTACACTATGTCACAGCAGGGACCTCATGAACGCTTAGCGTGCAGCAAGCCAGTGCACTACAGATTTACACTCAAATGCCACACACTATGCCTCTGTATGGACAAACCATGAATTAGATGACATGATGCTGAACATGTTTTTTTAACTCATCTAAGCAAGTGATTAGCAAGTCAGTCAGCATTATGTCAGCAAACTCAATTGTTCAAAACTGTATTCAAGTACAAATGAGCCCTTAAAGACTGTTACTGTTGCATTTAAGATTGCTGAATGGGGAAAACTGTTTCCACCACCGCTATTTCTGCCCTTCGATTATCTGGCCTATAATATATGCAGTTACACCAGTGTTGGGTAACCTGCGGTCCATCAGGGTTCTGTGTATGGCCCATGAGACATTTTGTTTACCGTTGCCCACATTCAGGATTGCCAGTTTCTGCTGATTTATGTCCAGACAGGTTTTTTTCCTACCAGTATAATATTTTAGGTGACATGTACATCAAGCCAGGGCACGTGAAGTGAGGTGCGTGCTGATTGCACACGACATTAACTGAGAGCTGTGTGCATCCAAAGTGCTGCTACTGTTCAAATCAGCATACCCTGCAAATTCTAGGTATGCAAGCGCAGTTAGCAAAACTACGTCATCCTGGGAGACAAACAATCTCGCAGCCCACTGAGATGAAGGACGACCACTCATGCGGCCCTCTCACTAGCCAAGGTTGCCCATCACTGAGTTACACACTTTGTATGCTCAACTTAGTAATTACATGCTGAAATTTCATATATGTGACTGCATATTATTTGAAGATCTGGTCCACAGATTTCAGATTTAACACCCTATTTAGATAACTGAGGGTGTTCAGATCTTTCAGAACTGTTTCAGGCTAATACACTGTTACCTCAGCTCACATTCAGAAGGCTAACTTCTCAACTTCTCAAGAAGATTTTAATTTTTTCCCCCTTCTTTCCCCCCCGCATCTCCTATTTATATTGAAACTGGACCTTTAATAACTCCTTTCATCAGAAGAAGTGAGTTGTGCCCATGAAAGCTCATGATACCATCTACATGTTTTGTTAGTCTCTAAGGTGCTGCAAGACTATTCATTGTTTTTTTTTAAGTTGGTCCAGTTACAAACTAACTTGGCTACCCTTCTGAAGTTTCTCAACATAAAGCTTTGAATCACAGAATCATAGAATCCTAGGGCTGGAGGAGACCTCAGGAGGTCACTGACTCCAGCCCCCTGCCCAAATCAGGACCAACCCTAACTAAATCATCCCACCCATGACTTTGTTAAGCTGGGACTTAAAAGCCTGTAGGGATGGAGATTCCACCCCCTCCCTAGGTAACACATAACAGTGCTTCACCACCCTCCTAGTGAAATAGTTTTTCCTAATATCCAATCTAGACCTCCCCCACTGTAACTTGAGACTATTGCTTCTTGTTCTGCCATCTGTCACTACTGAGAATAGCCTCTTCCCATCTTCTTTCGAACCTCCCTTCAGGAAACTGAAGGCTGCTATCACATCCCCCTTCACTCTTCTCTTCTGCAGACTAAATAAGCCCAAATCCCTCAGCCACTTCTCGTAGGTCATGTGCTCCAGCCCCCTAATCATTCTGGTTGCCCTTTGCTGGACCTTCTCCAATGCATCCACATCCTTTCTGTAATGGGGGGCCCAGAACTAGATGCAATACTCCAGATGTGGCCTCGCCAGTGCCGAATAAAGGGAAATAATAACTTCTCTAGATCTGCTGGAAATGCTCCTCCTAATGCACCCTGATATGCCATTAGCCTTCTGGGCTACAAGGGCACACTGTTGACTCATATCCAGCTTCTCATCCACTGTAATCCCCAAGTCCTTCTCTGATGAACTACTATTTAGCCAGCTGGCCCTCAGCCTGTAGCAATGCTTGGGATTCTTCCATCCCAAGTGCAGGACTCTACACTTGTCCTTGTTGAACCTCATCAGATTTCTTTTGGCCTAATCCTCCAATTTGTCTAGGTGACTCTAGACCCTATCCCTATCCTCCAACGTATCTACCTTTCCCCCTAACTTAGTGTCATCTGCACTGTGATTCTGTTGGTTCTGAACAAGTCATGTAGGTCAGATATATTTAAGATTCCTGATTTAAGATAATATTCTCCAAGGCTTGGTCTATACTTGGAAATTAGGTTGGTACAATTACATCACTCAATGGTGTAAAAAACCCACACCTTTGAATGACACAGTTAAGTCAAACTAATCCCTACCTTAGACAGCACTAAGGCACCAAGAAAATTCTCCCATTGACCTAGCTACTGCCTCTTGGAGGGAAAGCACTTGTACTGACAGAAGCCCTCTTTTGGTGTGGGTAGTATCTTTACTGAATTGCTTTCAATGCAGACAAGTGCTAAGAACTAGTAGAAGGAACAACAGTAACAGGAGAAATAGGCTGCATGTAATGCCCAAAACTAAACTAGTTGACTCAAATGTTGTTTTCAATCATACAATGTACACATATAATTTAGCAATATTTTAACATGTCTTTTCTGCCAGTTGGAGCATGTGATTTTTTTTAAAGACATCAAATATGTTTCCTCTGATACACTTAGTGGAAACTGGGTTACGAAGCACAAATTCTAGGATGCCTTAAACTCAATTTGATAACACTACATGGCAAGTAAAGAGAGTGTTCTGACAATTTAAGGTTTATCTGTAAAGGTTTTCTGCAAATTCTCGCACCTGCATGGACTCACTCGTCTACCAGGTGGAACATGTGTCTGTGAAAAGGCATAATGAGAGCTCCCCCTTATTGCCTCTTTTCAGGAGCCAAGTGATATCCCAGATATGTATAAAGAAAAATATGAGAAAACCATCACAGGAGAAAAGAGCTTGTAGGTGGTGGAGAGACAAGGAACGGCAAGGGAAAAAGAGCAACCTGATCAATCAAACTTTGCTAAGAAGAAGAGAGACCCAAATGCTGTTATTCTGGCTTGTTGCTTGTTTGATGGAAACACTGATCCAGATGAGGATAGGAATTATTAGAAAAGAAATTACTGTAATCCTTATTCCACTGTCTGATTATTTTCTTTTCCCTCACCATTTCAGCACATTTTACCTACTAACTTTGTGTCACAAAGGAAATCAGCCAAGAATCACTGGTCCACTTTGTAGCACTGATTTTCTGCAACATCGCTCGCCATTACTTTAATGAGTGTGCTGTGATGAACTTTGGAGATGGAGAGGGAAAGGGGTACCTTTTTCTTGGCTTCATATACTCCAACTAGTTCATAATTAATTCACCTAGAAATGGTGTCTTGAGAAGCTAACTCGCCTTTCATACTCTAAGTAAGCTAAATAACTATCTGTTATGTCACTTGAAAGACTGAAGAATGTGCTCACACCATGAAAAACTTTGGATGTTTAATTAATGAAGCTGGCTATTTGTTTGGCTTTGTTTCTATAATTGTGAATATCAGAAACAGAAGGGGTCACTACCTTCTTAGTTAAGTCAAACTCTGAATTCCCATTTCACATGTACACATGAACCATCTTGTCTCTGTGTAATTGTAGGACACAGTGCCAAATACAGTTTCTACCTAACAGGCATAAAGAGAAATAAGGTATAATCTTTACTTTCTGTGCTCCTTTATTTATTTTAGATAAGAGGCCATTTTCCTTTGTCCTCAGCCAACCAGCTAGAGCAAGGGTGGCCAAACTGTGGCTTGTGAGCCAATGTTCCCTTTAACCGTCTTCATCTAGGTGAAGATTTTTTCTATTCATGTGCAGAATAATTTGTGTCAGGTACAGCAAAGCATGAATAGAAACAAAAACCTAGCTGTAGGGACTCTGCTAATCAGCTGGGTAGCATTTGAATCTCCTCTGAGTGGCCACACAAGCACCCAGCTTGCAGGGAACACTGTTGTGAGCCACATGAAGCTCTTTTACCAATTAAGTGCAGCTCCTGGAGCCCCCACCCCTATTCTTCACCTACCAGAATGGGGACTTGGGGGAAGAACAGGACTTCTGCCTTTTGGCAGAATGGTATGGTAGAGGGCATATGCCCAGCAGGGTGTACCCGCTGTGGCTTAGGGCTTCACCAGGAGCAGGGCTGAAAGCCCGAGTCTGGAAGGCATCTCCAGCAGGGCTGAGATACCAAGCCCCAATAGGTGTGTCCTGGCTTGCAAACATCTAAAGATTGTCATATGTGGCTCAGAGTCAGTACATTGGTCACCTTTGAGGTAGTCTTCTAGGATAGGAACTTGATAATGGTGACACTGAAGCCCCTTAGGTCAGCAGTGAATTTGTCTGAGAATTCTTTGAGCCGACTGTACATCTGGCACGTGTTAGAAGCAAATGGTGGGAATCTCTAAAAGCAATTGACTCTCAGGGTATGTCTACGCTACAATGTAAGTCCAGGGTTAGTGGGAAATGAGTCAGTGGACCTGTGTTAGGGAACCCTGAACTTGAGCCTCTATATTGTATTTTAACACTATGAGATGTGGCCACTCCAGCCTAAGATTGTGGTGCATTGTGAGAAAGCTTTACTGCCTGCCTTATACATGGCTAGAAAGCAGCTTGCTTTGCAAAAGGCTTGTCCAGTTCACTCTCTGTTGCAAATCCAGGAGGCTGTCTAATAATGTGCTTGCAGATCAGTGATCAGAGGAGAATGGGTTAATGCTGCCTAAGCTGCTGATATTTGACGAGAGCAGGGGTGATTTCTATTTTCATTAGAGTGGACTGAAGATTGTTGAGACAGAGAGGACTAAGAAAGTTGTCCTAAAGAACTATGGGACACTTCCAGCTGACTCCCAGGACAGGAGTTAAGCAGGGCTGCTGTATCTCTACTGCAAGGCAATAAAGGTTGGAACCTCATTTCTGGCTTATCTCGAGCTCAGACCTTCCAGCCATGCAGAGCCTTGGAATGCTAGAATAGCAGAACTGCAGGTTAAATGCAAGGCAGTTTAGCCTTGGGACCTAGCTCAACCAAAGGCTTACACTGCTGTGTAGACATACCTTCAAACAAGACATACTACTGTTCATGGGGCATTGCAGAAAAGTCAGACATGAGGGACAAGTGTTCTCACATCCAAAATGTAAATTATGTACAAGGCTATTCTATTTAGTTCATATCCAGATTTAGGCTGGGTCTAAACTAACAAGTTAGATCAAGTCAGCTATATTGTTCTGGGAGTAGATAATCTTCATTATGTTGCTCAGACCCGATTAGATCATGCTGTATCAATTCAAGAATTCGTCCATCAACCTTACTACAGTTGCTTGGGGAGGTGGATTAACTACAACAACAGGATAACCCCTCCCATCACCGTAGTGAATGTCTACACTGAAGCACTATAGTGGTGCAGCTGCAAGACTGCTGTTGTGTTTTTAAGTGTGGATATAGCTGTACTGAGTGGAGTCTTGCTTATCAGACCTGGCAACATAATATCAGGCATGCTATATTTTTAAAGCACGTCCTAGCTTTAAAATAAGGTACCCTTTTTGGGATACTGAAGCAACATTCCCTGAATCTTCTGGTTAATTATGAGGCCTTAGGCTGCAACACGATGGTATGGAAAGGTGGGTATGTTTAATTGCAGCAGAGCACAGGAATGAAGAACAGTAGGAAGTCAGAGTAGAGAGTACTTTGCTTCCTTTCCAAGTCTGCACTAGAAACTCCATGTACATTCCGGAGGCTCAGCTGTGATTTGTTCCTCTGCTTTCCTTTAAAATGCACTTTCCGCTGGCAGTTTAGTTCTTTCTGTTACTTACAGCACCAATATCAGAGATTAAATGATTTCTGATAACATCACCTGTTGTGCAATCATCCACCTGACAAGTTGCAGCAGCTAAGCCACACACATCCAAGCCAGGAAATGTAGCGAGCCTTCTGCCCTTTTACAAAAAAAGGTGTAAGCATGTTAGAAATCCTAAGTTACTGCATTAATGATTGCTACTGAGGCCCAAGAGCTATTGTGATCCAGAAAAATGTTCAACAAGTGCAAGGAAATTGTTTGCTGCTTCTGCAACTGGCAGAAGATTAGGCTGGGAGGAAGGAGACTGCTGGATTGCATTAACTCTTCCAAAGATATATACATATATTAATGTTGTACTTCATCTGGTAACAAATTTTAAAATAACTATTCTAAAAATGTGTATTATATTGAAGCATTGAATCCTGCCTTTAACATATATAACTTGTTTTTAAATCACTTTGCTTCTTATTCAGAAAAGGGATTGTAACTACAAGCTAAAAGATAATCAATTTATGATCGTTTCCCTGGGGTAGGTAAGGAAGCACATTGCATTATATAAGTTGGAGGCAGAAATAAATCAGTCCAGTGATCTGCAGGCTGTGTATACTGCAGAAATGATGTAAACCATCCCTCTGCTAGCAAGTGGCAGTGCATTACTCAGAGCTCTGGCAGAAAGGAAAGGGCATACATATTCCATTATAACCTTCTAGTCAATGAGATACAATGAGAAAAACATGCTGTATGAGCAGGACCGGGGTAGGATATACTGTTAAAATTGGAGCAAAAAGCTGCCAAAGCACACTGGCTGCTCTTCTGTGTACCACTTACATCTAAATAGGTATTTGTGCCATAAGTAGTTTGTGAAAACATCACCACAGTGAGCTTTTTCAATTTACAAATGTTCTAAACCTATGGAAGATCTAAATTGACTCTAAACAAATTATTCAAAAGCAGGAAAATTACTTTGTCTATAGCATTTTTAAAGTGTATAATATATTAAATTAATTGATAAAGAAAATATTTATAGTCAATTCTTGTTCTCAAAGCTTTATGCTGGACAGTTACTTAATTCATTATACATTATGCACCTACCATACAAAAATGGCATTACTCAGTTTCATGGATCTGCTTAGCGCGGCCATAAGGAGTCATAGATTCCATATATTCTGGATAGCCATAGCCAAGGAAAAGATCAAAATGCATGGAACAAGTTCAACTCAAGATAGGATGAGCAGAAATTCAACATGGTGTGGAGGCCAGTTGTTCACTTCCCTTTGTCTGCTCCCACAGCACAAGAGAATAGATATTCTAAGCAATAAGAGGTAACAGTATAACAAGCATGTCAATAGGAAGCAGCCTGTCATGTGGAAATTTGAAAATGCCAAAAGTTGACTCAAGCAGATGGAACTGGCTGCTTCTAGCAGTAAGTGATAAAATTTCAGTTTGTGAAGTTACAGAATAATTAGCAAGAGCTGACTTACTTCAGACATTAGAGGACTGATCCTACAGCTTTTACTGACACAGGCAGCCCCATTACAACTCAGTGTGACTACCCATATGACTAGGGCTGGGCTGTAGGGGTGTGTCTAGACTATAGGGTTTTGTCGACAAAAGTTGGCTTTTGTCAACAAAACTATACCTGCATCTACACTACCGCCTCGTTCTGTCGACAGGAAGTCGACAGAACGTGGCAGTTTTGTCGACAGCGGTAAACCTCATTTTACGAGGAATAACGCCTTTTTTCGAAAGTACTCTTTCGAAAAAAGGTTCTATTGCATGCAAACTGTGCTTTTTCGAAAGAGAGCATCTAGACTCTCTTTGGAAAAAGCGGCTTGCTTTGTTGACAATACTGATCATAGTCTAGTGCTCTTTTTCAACAGAGGCTTTGTCAACAGTATCTGTCGACAAAGCCTCTGTCAAAAAAGGCATGCAGTCTAGACGTGGCCTAGGTATGCAGGATTCAGCGAACAACATATAGGCTTCAGCCTTTTTGACTCAACTTGAGAAATTGCTAGAGATCATAAGAATGCAATGAGGATGACCCAGTTATTCAGAAAACTGATTACATCCCATCTGCAATGGCTGTACTGATGCCACAAAATGACCATTTCATTCTGTGAAGACATTCAAAGAAGAATCTTAAGCAAAAAAGGGAAATATTTTAAATAGTGTTTTAAAAAAAATAAAAACGGGGAGTTGCATTTAGGGAAGAAATCATTTCGCTAGTTGTCTCTAATTCTCTAAATTGACATGAAAGAAGATACGTGACTAGCAAAATGAGGCATATTTTTTCCTCTCTTCTCTTGAGAGGAGAGCTAATTGTAACAAGAAATAGGTACCAAAGGAGTAGCAAAAGCTCTGCTCAGTCTCTGCGAGAAATCTCATATGCTAGAAGGATAAGCCTGCAAATATCTATTATAGCATCACACTATAGTTACAGTCTCAATTAAATTTCCATTGTAAGTCTCTGTAACTCATACAGAGTAGAAGTCAAAGTATATAACTTTGGAGAAAGACACATTTTGCCCTGATACGCCTTTTCATTTTATAACTTGAAGAAAATCTGTTCAGGTATTTTAATCACCCAAGCATAAAGAAAATATTTTTCAGCCACAGAAAATATTGCTGAGATGCTTTTTGGCACTTGTAAACTAAAGAACAGTTTCATCTATGTCAAGAAAGAATTAATGTTTTTCCAAGTTAAGAGGAAGCTGTTAAGAAATACATCTATAAAACGAAGAAAAACACAATTGTGTATACATGTATCTACTTGCTTTAGGCCTTTTGTTCACAAAAAAGTCCACTGATTTAGCTAAATCCATTTAGTTAGACCAGTGTTTCTCAAAGTGATCTGGGGACCCACTCTGAGAAAGCAGCTACCGAGCTGCTCCGGTTTGTTTTCTTACCGGCTCTGCAGCCACGGCTCCCATCGGCTACCATTTGTTGTTTGCAGCTAAGGGGAGCTGTGGGAAACAGCGTGGCCCAGGCCGCTGCTTCCTGCGGCTCCCCTTGGCTGCAAACAATGAACTGCATTTGATAGCAGCCGCGAGGCTCTGTGGCTGCGGAGCTGTTAATAAACAAACCAGGAGCAGCCCGGTAGCAGCTGTCTCAGGGTGGGTCCGCAGACCACTTTGAGAAACACTGAGTTAGACCAGTGCAATCTCCTACGTTGATATTCTAAAGGCAGATGTACACTACTAACTTGCATCAGTGCAGCTGCATCGCTGTAGCACTTCTGCTGAAGAGGCTCTAAGCCAGCATGGGACAATTCTCCCATCACCTTAATAATTCTACCTCCATGAGATGCAGTAGCTATGCTGGCAGGAGAAGCTCTCCTATCAACATAGCACCATCGACATACAGGGGTTAAAGTAGGTATAAATACGTCACTCAGGAATATGAATTTTCACACCCCTGTGTGATGTAGTTATACCAAAGTGAGCATGTAGTGTGGACCTGAACTAAGGCTGCATCTACACTATGGACACTGCTATGTCAGCATAGTTATGCTGGCATAAAATTGCCACCCACCTGACAGAACAAGTTTTTCTGTTGGTGTATGAATATCATCTTCCTGAGCCAAGTTAGCTATAATGACAGATACTTTCATTGATGCAAATGAGTACACAGGAGGCTGGGTTAGCATAGCTATGTCAGTGGGGGTGGATTTTTCCCTCATCTCTGACTGACACTGCTCACCATCAACCTAACTTTTAAGCACCAACAAAGCTTATTTTCATCTAAGACTAGCTTATTTCAATTCAACTTGCATCTAATTTTAAATTTTCTTAGTTAAACTGAAAAAAGCCTTGGTTTAAACAAAGGAAAAGGGAAAAAGGGAAAGCTTTTTGTGCTGGCTTAACTGAAAAAGCTTCAAATCACATCTTAAGTTAAACATGTGAAATATTGCATGTAACGAAGCCTGTAGTGACTAAGGCCTGGTCCACTCACAAATTTTGTGCCAATATAACTATGCTGATTTAGGAGTGAGATTTTTAGCAATACAGTTATGTCTGTACAACCCCTATTGTGAACACAGGTCTATTTGAACAAAGGTGCCTTTTATCAGTACATCCACAATCAGAGGCCTCACATTAACTACAATATGTGTGCACACACAAGTCCTGAGGTACACAGCAACAAAATCTGGAAGGTTACCAAGCATGCCTGTGACCTGCCAAATATATTCATCTGGGTGAAATCATTGGGAGTTTCAAGTGCTCAGAACTTGGCAGAAATGAGCTCTAAATGGAGTTATTCAGATAAGAGACACAGTAATGCAATTATACATAGAATTCTGTATACCTATGAGAACACTCAAACACTTATTTGAATCTCATACTATACTTTATGATAAACATATATACTGTGAAATTCAGTACAGTTTTCTGTTTTAAAGTAAGGAAATGAAATGTGCACAATGGCAAATTATGCTGCATAAGTGTTAGATTTTTAAATTAAATTAATTCAAGAAATTCAAAGTTATGGTTTTCAGAGCCATCATTCCCTATCAAATTAATATAGCGTATGCACCCACCCAACCACACATAAAATTCACAAGTTAACACTCTCTTTATGTTTTGTATTTGTGTATACGTGGATAAGGGGAGAGGAGTTTGTTACTCCAGAAACCATAACTTTTTACACTATAGTTTGAAAAATTTAGGAAGTCACAGATAACATAAGTCACAAGCACATGATTAAGGAAATATTGCAGATTGTGGGTTTTTAATTGAGAGAAAAAAAAGTTATGACAGTCTGCCCCGAACTAAGTGGTCTCCTTTTAAAAATATATTTTACATTAATATACCATCAAAAATGATGTAATATTTGCAGCTGAAACATGCATTTTATTAGCACATTGTAATTTAATCACCATGTCCCAAAAGATGCAATATCTGTTTTTGCTGAACCATATAGCACCAGACATAAATGCAGCTAAAATAGCATTATTAAAGCAGATCAGAAGAAATCACAACTTCAAAATAACTTTTTTTTACCTTTACTGAAGAAGCAGCATATAGCATATCTTCCAGATTGAAATGGCAACACTGGTTCAAATATTCCTGACAAAATTCTTGAATGAGCTGTAGATTGTATAAGCTATCAGCCAATGACATGGTCTCCTTCAAACAAATATCTAAAATGAAAGAGGAAACTGAAAAGTTTAGTTATAGTTACAGCTCAGAAAATAAAAGTCTTATATTTAGTAAGTGCTTAGCATTTTAGAGGTAGATTTAAAAAAAAAAGAGAATTTTTGTCAAAGATTTTTTTTTTAAATTCAGTTTGAATTAGATTTTAATTCCAGAATCTTGGAGCTATCTCATCTTACTTTTTATTCCATTGCATTCTTATAAATTTGTTTGTATGCTAATAAAGCAGATTACCACCTTGAATACTTTGTAAAACACACTATGGTGGTTGGTTGTTTTTTTCTGTAAATGGTCATTGTAAACTATGATTTATTATTGTCTTGCTGAAAATAAGTTATGATCTAACTCTTTACCCATTTATTGTTTTGAATATTATCATAAACATAACTATAATTGAAATATGTTGCATGGCTTACAGTGTCCCTCTTGCAACTATGTGTTAAATGCTTTAATGCAAGTAGTATGGTAAAAGGAATTATACATCTGTTAACTGGAGTTCTCCAAGCATACTGATTTCTTACCACTGAACAGTCACTCTTGAGAAAAATGTGCCTCAACATCATAAACTCTATAAAAGCAGTATCAGTTTGGGCACCACATACCCTCTTTTGTGGATCAAAATGTTCAAAATGAGTTTATACAAGGAATTGCAAGCTCTGGTCTCTTCCTTTCCTTTTATTATTCAAAATACATTTTGGTCACAGAAGTGGTAAAGGTAGATGGGTGAGTGTGGTTCTGAAGCAGCAATATATTCTGCATACATGTACAACTAAGTAATTCGCCTTCAGTAACTGCCTCTTAGGAGATATTACTACTAGTCTAACTTCTTAAAGAAATTCTTACAGAATGAGGACCTGAAGGAAATAAAGGAAAGAATACATCTTCAGACTTCATTACTAAATTAAGGGAGTACAGCTAAGTGAAGATGTGAACAAAGTTTTGTATGACAGATTTGCAGATTTCAGGGTGGAGACATTTCTCCAGCGTGCCACGAAATCTGTCTTACAGCTATTAGGATGGGCCACCAGGAAAGAGGATTTCTGTTGGTCATAGATAGGAACAAATAATTTAGCTAAACTGATATGAATTGGGATGTGGTCACAAATGCAAAAAGAAAAAAAGAAATCTTGAAACCAAAGGTTCGTTCTTAAATTAGGTAACAAATCAACTTTTAAATGAAAATATGCAGGTTATATTCTTCTGTTAAATCTGGTTTGGGAGATGGAATTCGGAGATCAACCTAAGGAGGAATTTAGGATGTAGACTAGGGATGTAAAAAAAGCAGGTAATGGAAAATTTCAGCAGTTACATGGTTACACGCACCCACAGCGCATGGCGGCAGCCAGCCCTCTGAGAGGCAGCATGTGCCGGGAGGCGTCTTTTAAGCTAGCTCCCGGCCAGCTCCCGCTTCCTGGCCCCATTCCCAGGGATACAAAGGCAGCAGGATGGGGTGGCACCTGGCTCCCCGGGAGCTGGTGCATGCTGTTAGCCAGCTTAAAAATTGGCTCCCAGCATGTACTATAAAATCATAGAATCCTAGGGCTGGAAAAGACCTCAGCCCCCTTCTCAAAGCAGGACCAACCCCAACTAAATCATCCCAGCCAGAGCTTTGTCAAGGAGGACTTAAAAAAACCTCTAGGGATGGAGATTCTACCACCTCCCTAGGTAACCTATTCCAGTACTTCCAGTACCTCCTAGTGAAATAGTTTTTCTTAATATCCAACCTAGACCTCCCGCACTGTAACTTGAGACCATTGCTCCATGTTCTGTCATCCGTCATGACTGAGAACAGCCTCTCTCCATCCTCTTTGGAACCCCCCTTCAGGAACTTGAAGGCTGTTATCAAATCCCCCCTCATTCTTCTCTTCTGCAGACTAAATAAGCCCAAATCCCTCAGCCTCTCCTTGTAAGTCATGTGCTCCAGACCCCTAATCATTTTGGTTACCCTCCACTGGACCCTCTCCAATGCGTCCACATCCTTTCTATAGATGTGGATGCAGTACTCCAGATGTAGCCTCACCAGTGCCAAATAAAGGGGAATAATAACTTCTCTAGGGGTATGTTTACACAGCAAAGTTATTTCGAAATAACAGCCATTATTTCGAAATAACTGTACTAGCGTCTACACAAGCCAACTGCTATTTCGAAATTAATTGGAAATAGCAGAAGTCTTATTTCGAAATTGGTAAACCTCATTCCACAAGGAATAACGCCAATTTCAAAATTGCTATTTTGAAATAAGGGCTGTGTAGACGCTTATTTCGAAATAGAGGGCCTCCAGCCCTTCACAGGGTGCCCTGCTGGCCACTCTGGCCACATCCAAGAAAACTACTCTCCCTCCCCCTCTCCCTGGAGCCCTTAAAGGGGTAGAGTCTGGCCACAGTGCCTGTGCCAGCTCCAAGCCTGCCAGCCCAACAAACAGTCTGTCCTGCCCCTGACCCAGTGGCCCCAATATGAGCCAGCAAGCCACCAGCCCTCCACCACTCCCCAGGAGCAGTCTGCCAGCTCCCAGGAGCCTGTCAGGGGCCAGAAAAGGCGGGCGCCTTCCTGGTCCAGTGTGGAGATCATGGACTTTATTGAGGTTTGGGGGGATTCCTCCAATGTCCATGATCTCCACACTAGATGGAGGAATGCAGCTGACTATGGCAGGATAGCTGCCAGCATGGCCAGCAAAGGCCATATCTGCACCCAGGAGCAGGTGCGGATGAAAATAAAAGAGCTTCGACAGGCATATGCCAGGGCCACAGGGGGCAGCTCCCAACCAGGGGCAAACACACCAAGCTGCCCCTATTTCAATGCCCTGGACCACATCCTGGGGGGCAGGACGGTCCATGCCCCCCATGTGGTTGTCAACCCTGGTGCAGAGGGTCCTGACCAGGGCATCGAGGAGAAGAAGGAGGAGGAGGAGAGCCAGGAGCCGCGGCAGACCAGACGGAGCATGCTGAGCAGCCAGGACCCCCGAGCTGCCCCAGCAGACCTGTCGCCATTGTCATCTGAGGCCAGGGAGGCAACAACAGGTGAGTGCCATCACTGTTCCCTCATGCAAGGGGGGGGGGGAAGAGGAGAACGGAACAGAAACCAGGGACTGTACACGTGGGCCTTGCTGTCCACGGATCACGCAGCAACCTGTGCATGTGCGAGCATGTGTCATGCCACCCCTGGGCACGTGGACCCAGCTGGCTGCCACACAGGGGCCTTACTCCTGTTAGCCACACACGTGTGTGAAGAGGCATGACATTCTCCTGACTCCGGGGTGGGACACAGCAGGACGCCCTCCCTCCACAAGGCCACTCTACACAGAGGCAGGGGACATCTTCCCCCTACCACACTATATACAGCACAGGGGCATGGGTGCGGTCTCGGGGCAGCTCCTGCTCCCGGGGATAGCAAGACATTCCGAACATGGCCTCTGTGCAAGCACATCGGCTCTGATGGTGCAGGGAATGGTCATCCTCACCTTGCAGATGGGGGCTGGGCTTCACCCACTGTGTCCCCAGGGATAACTGACCACTTTTCTTGTTTCTCCACAGCCACACCAGCTGCGCGTGCAGGGTGCACCATCCCACCTGGGACATGCTCCTGCACCCAAGGGCTCCGCAGGACCATCCGTGCAGTGGAGGGGTACTAACAGCAGCACCTGGGGGCACTGCAAGCCCTGCACCGCACCCTCCAGCACTGGGTGCAAGAAGATCTGCAGCTCCGGCGGGAGCAGCTTGCCCAGGGACGTGCCATCTGCCAGCACCTGCAGACCCTGGTGCAGAGCGTGCTGCCTCCTGCTGCTCCAGCACCTGCTGCCTCCCCAGCTACTGCTCCCCCCATCCACTCCTTCTCCCTGTCCCGCTTCTCTCTTCACACCTTCCATCCCGCTGGGGATGCCGAGGCCCCCGCACCTGCGGTGCTGGGAAACAGTTGGCCCAGCGAGACCCCCAACCCTAAGCCCTGAGCTTCTCCTCCCCCTTGTTCCCCTTGCTTCCCCCTTCCAGCTTCCTCCTCCCAGGTTTCCCCTTCCTCTCTCCCACCGTCTCTCCCCCCTTTTCCCACCTCCTTTCCCCAGTCTCACCAAGGATTCTGCACTTGTCCTTGTTGAACTTCATCAGATTTCTTTTGGCCTAATCCTCCAATTTATCTAGGTCACTCTGGACCCTATCCCTAACCCTCAAGCATATCTACTTCTCCCCCTATCTTAGTGTCATCCGCAAACTTGCTCAGGGTGCAATCCATCCCCTCATTTAGGTCATTAATAAAGATGTTGAACAAAACCGGCCCTAGAACCGATCCTTGGGGCACTTCACTTGAAACTGACCACTAACCAGACATTGAGCCATTGATCACTACCCGTTGGGCCCGACAATCTAGCCAGCTTTCTATCCACCGTACAGTCCATTTATCCAATCCATACTTCCTTAACTTGCTGGCAAGAATATTGTGGGAGACCATATCAAAAGCTTTGCTAAAGTCAAGGTATATCACATCCACTGACTTCTCCAGCTCCACCAAGCCAGTTACCTCATCATAGAAGCTAATCAAATTGGTCAGGCATGACTTGCCCTTCGTGAATCCATGTTGACTATTCCTGATCACTTTCCCCTCTTCCAAGTGCTTCAAAATGGATTCCTTGAGGATCCCCTCCATGATTTTTCTGGGGACTGAGGTAAGGCTGACTGGTCTGTTGTTCTCTGGATTGTCCTTCTTCCCTTTTTTAAAGATGGGCACTACATTTGCCTTTTTCCAGTCATCCGGGACCTCTCCCGATCTCCACGAGTTTTCAGAGATAATGGCCAAAGGCTCTGCAATGACATTTGCCAACTTCCTCAGTACCCTCGGATGCATTAAATCTGGACCCATGGATTTGTATATGTTTAGCTTTTCTAAATGGTTCTTAACCTGTTCTTTCTCCACCGAGGGCTGCCCACCTCCTTCCCATACTGCATTGCCTAGTGCAGTAATCTGGGAGGTGACCTTTTCTGTGAAGACAGAGGCAAAAAAAAAGCATTGAATCCTTCTGCTTTTCTCACATCATCTGTCAATAGGTTACCTTCTGCATCCAGTAAGGGCCCCATGCCCTCTCTGATCACCCTCTTATTGCTAACATGCCTGTAGAAAATTTTCTTGTTACCCTTCAAATCCCCTGCTAGCTGCAATTCCAGTTGTGCTTTCGCCTTCCTGATTTCTCCCCTGCATTGTCGAGCAATATATTTATATTCCTTCCTAGTCATCTGTCCAAGTTTCCTCTTCTTATAAGCTTCCTTTTTGTGTTTCAGCTCACCAAGGATTTCCCTGGTTAGCCAATCTGGTCACCTACCATATTTACTTTTCTTACTGCGTATTGGGATGACTTGGTCCTGTGCCTTCAATAAGGCTTCTTTAAAATACAGCCAGCTCTCCTGGACTCCTTTCCCCTTCATGTTAGCATTCCAAGGGATCCTGGCATCATTTCTCTGTGCGAGTCAAAGTCTGCTTTTCTGAAGTCTAGGGTGTGTATTTTGCTGCTCTCCTTTCTTCCATTGGTCAAGATCCTGAAATCTACCATCTCATGATCATTGCTTCCTAAATTGCCACCCACATCTACTTCCCCTACTAGTTCCTCCATTTGTGAGCAGCAGGTCAAGCTGCGCATGGCCCCTGGTTGATTCCTTCAGCACTTGTACCAGGAAGTTGTCCCCAACATTCTCTAATGTTTGCCTGTGTACTGCCGTATTGGTCCTGGCTCCTGCTTGGTTATGTATGGTCCCAGCTCCTGCTCCACTCCCAGGGAGTGAGTTTCTACCCTGCATTGTGGATTTTGATACAGAGCCTGAAACGTGGGGTGACAGCTGGCTCCCCGGGAGCAGGGCAGGAGCCTGCCTGTAACCATTCATGGTAACAGATAAGCCCAGGCTTGCTGGTTAACTGTGTAAGGTGTTATCCTATTACATCCCTAATGTGGGCACAGTATCACTTTAATCTTACTAGGGATGTGAATGACTAGTCAACTATCCGATAAGCAAATGCTTAGCGGATAGTCAACAGGCTAGTTGACTAGTCGCTTCCCCCACCCTTGCAGCCTCTATCAGAAAGAGGCAGCAAGGGTGGGGAGAAGAAGGGTGCTTCGGAGTGGCAGCGCTGCATGAAGCTTGGGGCCAGACCCCGGGCTCCACACAGCGCTGCTACTTTGAAATGCCACATGCAGCCCAGAGCCAGCTGGGAGTCCCCACTGGCCTGGGCTGCACACAGCATTTCAAAGCATTTCAAAGGTTTCAAAGCGGCAGCTGCTGCTTTGAAACACCATGGGGAGCACGGCCCCATGCTCCCCGCGGCGCTTTCGCCTATGAAGTGCAGCAACAGTCCTGGGGCTGTTGCTACACTTCAAAGGCGGAAGCGCCCTTACTGACTAATCGATGCAAATTGCATTAACTATTCGATTGGCCAAATAATCAAAATTTTACATCCCTATATCTTACAGAACAAAATGAAGCCTCCTTTAACCTGTTTGTTGATCTAATAGCTACTGAGTGTGCAGCCTTTGAGGGGGTGGAGTAAATGTCTGGTTGGTACTGAGTTCTAATCTCAGGAAGGTAAAGGTTCAGACTAGAAGATATATAAGAATTGTGCCCTATTCAGTAAGATAAAGAAAAACTTGTGTTCGCTGGATTGGAACATTATGATAAATTGCTAAAATCAGCCAGGTGGACTTTAAATTACCCAAAGAAGCCCCAGGCATTTTATTTTATTTTTTTTAATTAAAGGAAAGCAAGTAGTCTAGAATACAAAGAATGAGAAAAGGACACTGGATCTGTTTCTACTGTTTCCCTGTTTATTAAAGAAAGCATCTCTATTTTAGTCCATGCCATTCTGGTAGCTGGTTTCTTTAATTTCAAAATGACCTGGTACTTCTCATGTCAACATTCAACACGAATATCTAATAAGTATCAAGAATGATGCCATCAGATAGAGTAAGCTTCAATAAAGAATTTATATTTTTGGTGCTTTCTATAATGCTCACAGAAGACCCCAATTGCCTCTGACCTCATTTCTGAGACAAGAAAGGGAGGACATGCATATTTTTAAAAGGTGATAGGATATCATGGCCAGAAGATCCAAATAACAAAACTGGGATACTAAAAGGATGACATGATCCCTGTCTTGCTTCATTGTTCCGAAAAACAGCGAGTAGAGTTATCTGTGGGAAGATCCCAACTCCAGGCCTAAAAAAATGCATCAGTCCAAAATTCTAAATCTCTGTCTTCAAACAGCAAGAGGGTTAGGGGTGCAAAGACCCAAGGAGTCAGCATTCATCACAGCCCTGATTTCAATGATTCTCTGATTAGAAATCCCATATAGTAACAGCACATGCCTGGATATAACACTTCCATAACCTACATAAGCCACCTTTTTCCAATCTCATGAGCCCAAGAAGAATGACTGGAATTTTTCTTTCTTAAATCTGGAGGACGGTGATATTGAAGGCACTGGGGGTATTCTCTGGAATGGTTTTGCACGAGGATTTTATTACTTCAGATCTGATCAAGCCTGAAATCCATACACATTCTCCTTGATTACTTGGATCACATGTATTCCCAACAAGGTTGAAGTTTCCATGGGGACAGCAAGAGCCGGAGCCTGAGCAAAAAGCCAAGACACTTAAGTGTCATATGAAGCACACAGATTAAAGCCAGATTCATTATTCTGGTCTGTCAGGAGGAAGATCTGGTTTGAACCAGGCCTCAGAACATAACAATGGCATAAAGTTGCTCATCACTGTAGATAAGTACCAGCTTCAAACTCAACGGAGTAGATCAGACACTTTAAACTGTGTGTTTTATTTTTGTATTGACTAATACTGACATTCCAGAAGCTGTCAAGTTAACTAATAAAGTAGACACATGTGAAGAAACCACCTGTTGCACAATGCAGCTATGGTGTCATGGTGCTCAGTCAACTTGCCTACCACAGTAAAAATGAAAATGAGGGTGGCTGGGGTTGTGGCCCATTTATATAAATTTGTAACTTGCTCATATGCATGGAAAGGATTTATTTGGCCATAATGGTCACTGTTTTTTAGATAGTTCCAAGACTCATGGCACTGAGGGATGTGCTCTGCAGATTCCTCACTCTTGAAAAACAGCTCCTTATGGAGTCATCTTTACAAACTTATATTTGCTTGGTTATGTATGGAAAGTAATGGCAAACATAATATTGGGAGCTACCCTGATACATGGTGCTCTTTTTAAAAAAAGAGAGATTTTATGCATTGGTCACAGTTTTTAAGAATCACTCAAATTTTACCTCTTGTACGTCCATGCTCTTTAATGCAACCATTTTACTTTATACCAAAGAAAAGTCCGTTTTATCTTGCTTCACCATTTTTTTGGTGACTGACTGTCATCTCACATACATACTTACCCTCCAATTTGACAATTTCAGGACAGTAGAAGTGGATCAGAGCTGCTAAAGCACAACCATCTGTACCATCCTTCAGCAGATTTTCTACCAGTGGAATGCAGGGCAGCTGCTTAAGCAATGTTTGCTCCTTTCTGTAACGAGCCTACCATGTAGAAAGAGGAGATTAAAAGAGACATATGCTCAGAAACATATGTGAAAACAGATTTGTACTGTAGAGTCCATGTCCCATTAGTGAAAAAGTATTGACTAATACCAAGTCAGACACCATTTTGTCAGTCATTACTTTCTGTAGATTAATATTTGTGCTAAACAAATAAGCAAAATGTAGACAGATTTAAAAGGAAATAAACCCGTCCACTTTAATTCAAAACTAGTGTGCTACCAAAATTTGATAAAATATATAAAATATTCTAATTCACTCTGAACTAAGATAGTTCACTTGTCACTATCAGGAGTCATTCAGTGGCATTCAATTTCATAAGCATTAAAAATTACTTAGCTGTCTAACACAATGGGCCAGATACTCAGCTGGCGAAACTCAGAAAAGCTCCTTGAAAATGAACTGAGCTATGCCAATGTACACCATATGATGATCTGAGCTAATACATGCTTCAGTTTTGAATTTGGCAGCATGTCCTAAGTAGCAAAATCTGGATTTGATCAGCTCCATTTTCATTATTAATCTGTGTTATTCAGACAACAGTTCATCTAGAAAAAGATTCATGGTCAGGATTACTAGGGTAAACAAACATTACAAAAGGAAAAACCATTTAGAAAAGAAACTTTTTTTTGCTCTAATTTAACACTAGTCATTCTTAATGTCTCTTCTCATATCCTCTGAGAAGGCAAAATTTTTTTAAAAAGTATCGATAGTATGATGTATTTACTAACTTGTTGATATGATTATTGAGTAATTGACCTTTTAATTTTCAAATACTACAGAAAGTTTACTTCATATTACGTGCTAATTAGGATGTCAAGAATATCCTTGAACTAACTCATTTTACGTTTATGTTTTTTTAAAGTTACATGTATATTTAGATGGAATCAGAGGGGTCTTTTTTAAGTTCTGAGAATTCACTCACTATACGCTTTAACCCTGAAATCTATACTTTGTGGTCACCAGCCTTTTGGTGAGAAATAGATGCGACTCCATTTGGTGCATTTCAGAGTCTCTCTTGCACTGGCCAAAATGGGGGACTCAGAAATGTAGTACTCTCAGACTGCATCACTTGTGGAGAGACACCAGTCCTGAGAACTGAAATCAAGTCTTTATTCTAGCACACCAGAATGGTCCAGATAAATATTAAAACACTAACTGGTTAAAAGTTAACTAGTAAGATTTAAAATTGCACTCCAAGCTTGAAATGTGGTGACACTATAGCATGAAATATATTGTTATATGAAGATACAAATGGAAGGACAGTTTTCCCTTGCTGTAGTTAAAGAAATCGTGTTCATATTTCATGTATTATTAATATTTGATTTGCATATGTTAGTAACACTTTACCTACATTTAAGCAAGACACTTTCTTACTGTCAGCTTTTCCCTCCCCCTTCACAATTGGCAATTCTTTGCTCGTGACAACCTCATCTATTGTCATGGAAATCTCTATCATGTCACAAATATACAATTATGCTTTTCCTCCATGGAAATGGTTCAGAAATGAAGTGTGAAGAGATATGTTTTGAATTTATTTTACACAGCAATAGCGGAAAAGATACAAACACCACAATGTATAAACTGACTCAAAATCATAATTAAAATTTTCTTTTAATAATTTAATATAAGAAAGTCAATTTTTAAAGAATATTTTACATTTGTTTTAAATACAGAGTACAATGGCTGGCCTAGCAGCACATCACACTATGCTACTACATGATGACTTTCTGGAAGAAAGCTTCCTGTCATTTAAATGACTCAAACTGCCTTCTGAATAGTGTAAAATTCTCTTTGGGAATTATATCAAACCTTTAAGGTACCGTAAAATCACGAGTATAAAGCGCACTTTTTTTCCCGTTTTTTTAGGCTCAAAGCCAGGGTGTGCATTATACATAGGAGCAATTTTTTTTAAGTTTTAAACTCCCCCTCCCCTCCGCACAGAAACTTCCCTGCTGCAGCACAGCGTGGGGGCCGCCACCCCGCCAGGCTCCCGGACAAGGCGAGGAGCTGGCGGCACCTCTAGGCTGCAGCACCCTGGCTCGCTGCCTGCCCGGTGCTCCTTCAGGCTGCACCTGGGAGTCCCTGGGGGTTCCCGCGGCAGGCGTGAGCTGGTGTGGCGCACAGGCAGCTGTCCGCGCATTTCCTGGGCAAGCCTGCAGGTAGGAGCGGCATGTCCCTCCCTCCCGCTCTCCTGCAGCCCGAGGCCGCCTCTGGGAAGCGGGCGAGGCTGGGCTTGGGGCTGGTGGATCGGCTCCTGGCGCAGTGGGGCAGGCAGTGTTGGACTTCAGAAATTCTGGACTTCAGAAACAGGTTACCTCCCATTCTCCTGTACAATGGGGTGCGCATTGTACATAGGAGTTCAGTTTTTTTTCATTATGCTAAGATTCTAAAGTCAGGGTGCGCATTATACATAGGTGCGCATTATACTCGCAATTTTATGGTAGATCTGGAAGAAGATGGTTGTTTGAGATAACAGAAGTACCAAACTTCAAGAAAAATTAGTTAAAATATAATCAAATCTAATAGGTTGCTCAAGGTATATTTTGTATGATATTTTAATAGGAATTTACTCAGCATTTGATAAAAAGGGCAACAGACATTATACTTGTACTACTTCACGTTACTGTGTAGCCAGCAGTGACTTGTTTTATTTTTAATCTGGAAGTGTCATAATAAATGTGGCCCTAACAAGAACATTTTAACATGCTAGTACTATGTTTATCAAAGCATTGGTACATCACTGCTTTTTATAGCTCTACTGCAAATATAGATGAAGTTTCTAATATACTGCTAGGGAACTATTGGTAAGCTAATGCTCTATGCAAAAACAGCTATAACAAAAGGTTTATTCTGAAACAGCTCTTCTCTAGCATCTGGTTTTATGGAAAAACTATATGTCAGATTATGATTTGAGGTGTACTTTATTTTTGTAGTTTACTAATAGCCTACTTTTGGCTTTACTCCTCTCCCCTATGTTAGTTATGCTGTTGTCCTTTTATTCCTGAAATATGAACATTGTCCAGAACTGAATTTTCTCTTTCAATAATATGCTGATTGCAATGCAGGAGGGTGGGGGGAACAAAACTACAAAGTAATTACTTATGAATTTAGGTTCAATTGGCTAGAAATAGAACAGCTGTAGCCTTTATTACAAGCAATGTTTCTTAAATGCTAGTCTTTAGGCAATAGCCAAACTTCGTTTACAGTAAACAATTGCCTAACACCTTAATTTCTTTGCACCATATAAACCATATTTTAGTAGTTAGAGCAAAGCTATCTAAAGGCCTGTCCATGCATGATTTGACTGGAAGATGAAAAGTACATCTTTGGACAACAGTACAAAAATTAAGTATGCAGTACAGCATTTACTTGACCATCTACAGATTAAGTCAATTGCAAAGTAGCTCCACACCTGTAATATAGATTAACTGATGCCAGAGAAAAGGGTATATTATCTTTATTGTTGGAGTGTAGCAGGGGACACATTAAACTATATAGAATTTTAATGTAAATTGTAATATAAGGGAAAATTATAATCTCTAAACGAGAGAGCATCAAGGAAATAGATTTAGTTTGTTAATGAAGCACAGACTTAAGGCTTTTATATTTTTAACAGTATGGGGACAACCAATGTTTTGGTCCCATAAATAATCATCACTAATTGAAGAGAGAGAAACTAGGATAAAAGGAGTATGTGATTCATATTTTTATTATGTGTCTAAAAACTTTAAGTGACACTTAATGTCAACCAACACACAAAAGGTTGGCTTCTGTGCATCTATGTTCTTGGTAAAGTACACAAGCAGCTCTGCTTCACGCTGAATTAAGAGTTTGAGTATGAACCAAGCAAAGAACTTTACTAGAGAGTGAAGAGAGGGCATTTTATATTCTGACGCAAGATACCAAAAGGCATTATGAAAAAGTAAAATAATATCATAACCAATACAGATGTGTATCAACTGTTCTTAAAGCAACTTTTGATCCACTATTGTACCTTAAGTTTTAATTTTTCCTAGATTACCTTGAAAGACTGGATTCTAAAACATGTGAACCCTAAGGACAGCAGTCTACTACTAATGCAATAATCTAATCAATCTGAGATAAATGAAATGACGAGTATGCTAGCATGACATGAACCAACCCATTCTCATTTTAAGCTATTAGATCAAAGGTGACACAGTTGAGCAAACTTACAGGAACCAGTTTCCAAAACCATTTGGTAGGAGACTTCAGAGGAAGCAGTGGGAAAAAGAAAAAAGCAAAGAGCAAAAGGACAAAAATTATCAGATTTTACAGTTTATCCTTAATTGGCACTTTAACTTTCAGACATGATAAAATGCAATTCAATAATGGAAATGATCATTTTCAGTCTATCAACAGAATAATTATCCCACAATAAGAAACAGATTTTTAAATCAGTATTTCTGCAATCAATTTTGCAAGCTGAGAAATTCATCTGCGACTATGATATCACAGCATCAAAATGAAGTGACTCAGAACATAAAATATGCAAAAAAGCTAAGGCAACATATACAGTAGTAACAGGTCTAAACATGCTTGTGTAGCAATATTACAAATTTCCAGTGAGGTTTGTAACAGTTAATTCTAATGAAAACCAGTAATGTTTCATACAAGTTTAAAAATATTTTGTAAATTTAATTGTATGACAATCTTCAGAAAAATGAAAGGTACAGGAAATCATGTTTTTGCAATGACAAGTCACATTGGCATCAGCTATATGATGGACAATGACCTGAATGTACAGCCTACTAGACGTATTTTTCTTTTAGCTACTTCTAGGAAGAGAAAAAAATCAGAATTGGTGGATTTAATAATTATAAATTGAACTATAAAATATGTATGATAATAAAGTTACCAAGTAATCAGATTTGCAAATACAGTGAACTCACTCTAATCCCAAATCCACTGAAAAAAAATTAAAATTATTTCACTGATTTCAAAGGCTTTTAGATTAGTCCCTAGCTATGCTTATATGTTTCAGAAAAATATTTATTACAAAAAAGAGCTACCTGCCTATAAAGGTAACTGTTGTTTTTTGAGATGTGAGTGTAGACTCAGGTGTGTATGCACCCAATGCATGAAAGGTGGAAAACTTTCCCCAGCAGTGCCAGCAGGGGGTGGCACTCATGTCCTCCAGCTCTCAGCCCCCCTTCCCTGGCTATTTAAGGGCAGTGCTACCCCAACCCTCTCAGTCCCTTTGCGCCAAACATTAATACAAGACACTCTGATACAGAGGGGATGGAGAATGGGCTGTGGAATGTATGTCTCCACCCACATCTTGGAGAACAACTGTCACAGTACAGGTAAGTAACCATTTTTCCGAGTGGTTGTAGATGGGTATTCCACTCAGTTGACTCACAAGCACTACTTTAGGGTGGTGCGGCATGGAGTCTAATTCAAGAACTGCAGAATTACATTCCCAAAGTTTGCATCTGACCTAGATATGGTGGTATTGCATAGTGCTTGATAAAAAAATATATTTACACAACCCTGGGTAGCAGTGCTGCTAATGTCCAATATCAAAACAGCACTGAGGAATGCTATTGATATTGTTTGGGCCCTCAAATGAGCCCATAATCTCTGAGGAAGCACAGTCGGAGGAACAGTTATTTTATATGCTATTGTAATGCAGGAAGTTATCCACCTAGAAATCATCTGCCTAGTCTACCTGACCCTTCCTTTGATCTGAATAGGAGACAAAAAGATGAGGATGAGGGGATGAATGAAAAAGCTTAGTCCTCTTTAGAGAAAACGCCAAGCATTGTCCCACATCCAGTGAATGAAGTTGCTGTTCATATGCATTTGAGTGTAGTTAAAAATATTACTTAATTATGGTGAAATGGGGAAACCACTTCCAACAAAAACTTTGGATGTAGTCGTAGGGCCACCTTGTCTTTGAAAACCTGTATTAATGGAAGCTCTGCCATCATGGCCTGCAGCTCGCTTACTCTCATTCAAGCTAGAGCAAGAAGAAACGCTATCTTCTGCACAGGAGGGACAGAGAACAGGTTGCCAGGGGCTCAAATGAAGGCGCCATAAGAGCATTGAAGATGTAGCAGATACACCAAAATGTCCCATATATATACTAGCCTTGGTTGAATCCCCTGGACTGGTGATCACATCAGAAAAGTGCAAGTGGTTTTTGAACTGGTAATTCTTGTAGACAGTTTTCTATTATTGAGTAGCACTTGTTTAAACAGCATTTCTCTTCCTCTTCATCTAAGCACACAGCATTCTGTGCCATTTTATTTCAGAAGGTTAAAAAAAGCTACTGGGGGAAAGCTGTTCTAGATTTGATTTTAACAAATAGGGAGGAACTGGTTCAGAATTTGAAAGTGGAAGGCAGCCTGGGTGAAAGTGATCATGAAATCATAGAGTTCATGATTCTAAGGAATGATAAAAGGGATAACAGCAAAATAAAGACAATGGATTTCAGGAAGGCAGCTCAGAGAGCTGGTAGGTAAGGTCCCATGGGAAGCAAGACTAAGGGGAAAAACAACTGAGGAGAGTTGACAGTTTTTCAAAGGGACATTATTAAGGGCCCAAAAGCAAGCTATTCCACTGTGTAGGAAAGATAGAAAGTATGGCAAAAGACCGCCTTGACTTAACCAGGAGATCTTGCATGCTCTAAAAATAAAATAGGAGTCATATAAAAAATGGAAACTAGGACAAATTACAAAGGATGAATATAAGCAAACAATACAGGTATGCAAGGGCAAGATTAGAAAGGCAAAGGCACAAAATGGGCTCAAATTAGCTACAGATAAAAAGGGAAACAAAAAGACATTCTATAAATATATTATGAGCATGAGGAAGACCAAGGACAGGGTAGGCCCACTGCTCAGTGAGGAAGGAGAAACAGTAACAGGAAACCTGGAAATGGCAGAGGTGCTTAATTACTTCGTTTCAGTCTTCATCAAGAAGTCTGATGATGAAGGAATGCCTAACATAGTGAATGCTAGTGGGAAGGGGGTAGGTTTAGAAGATAAAATAAAAAAAGAACAAGTTAAAATCACTTAGAAAAGTCAGATGTCTGCAAGTCACCAGGGCCTGATGAAATGCATCCTAGAATACTCAAGAAGCTGATAGAGGAGGTATCTGAGCCTTTAGCTATCATCTTTGGAAAGTCATGGAAGACAGGAGAGATTCCAGAAGACAGGAAAAGGGCAAATATAGTGCCCATCTATGAAAAAGGAAATAAGAACAACCCAGGAAACTACAGACCAGTGACATTAATTTCTGTGCCACGGAAGATACCGGAAGCAAGTAACTAAGGAATTCATCTGCAAACACTAGGAAGATAATAAGGTGATAGGGAACAGCCAGCATGGATTTGTAAAGAACAAATCATGGCAAACCAATTTGATAACTTCCTTTGATAGGATAACGATTCTTGTGGATAAAGGAGAAGCGGTGGATGTGGTATACTTAGACTTTAGTAAGGCATTTGATACCGTCTCGCATGATATTCTTATCAATAATCTAGGCAAATACAACTTAGATGGGGCTACCACAAGGTGGGTGCATAACTGGCTGGATAACCATTCTCAGCAAATAGTTATTAATGGTTCACAATCCTGCTGGAAATGCATAACAAGTGGGGTTCCGCATGGGGTCTGTTTTGGGACCGGTTCTGTTCAATATCTTCATCAACAATTTAGATATTGGCATCGAAAGTACGCTTATTAAGTTTGCAGATGATACCAAGCTGGGAGGGGTTGCAACTGCTTTGGAGGATAGGGTCATAATTCAAAATGATCTGGACAAACTGGAGAAATGATCTGAGGTAAACAGGATGAAGTTTAATAAGGACAAATGTAAAGTACTCCACTTAGGAAGGAACAATCAGTTTCACACATACAGAATGGGAAGCAACTGTCTAAGAAGGAGTACTGCAGAAAAGGATATAGGGTCATACCAGACCACAAGCTAAATATGAGTCAACAGTGTGATGCTGTTGCAAAAAAAGCAAACATGACTCTGGGATGCACTAATGTGTGTTGTGAACAAGACACGAGAAGTCATTCTTCCGCTCTACTCTGTGCTGATTAGGCCTCAGTTGGAGTATTGTGTCCACTTCTGGGCACCACATTTCAAGAAAGATGTGGAGAAATTGGAGAAGGTCCAGAGAAGAGCAACAAAATGATTAAAGGTCTAGAAAACATGAGCTATGAGGGAAGACTGAAAGAATTGGGCTTGTTTAGTTTAGAAAAGAGAACACTAAGGAGGGACATACCTGAAATACTTGAAAACTTCTATAATCTAAAAGGGTGTCACAAGGGGGGGGGATGGGGGAATTGTTCTCCTTGGCCTTTGATGACAGGATGACAGGACAAGAATCAATGGGCTTAAACTGCAGCAAGGGAGGTTTAGGTTGGACATTGGGAAAAACTTCCTGTCAGGGTGGTTAAACACTGGAATAAATTGCCTAGGGGGGGGTTGTGGAATCTCCATCACTGGAGATATTTAAGAGCAGGCTGGATAGACATCTATCAGGGATGATCTAGACAGTGCTCAGTCCTGCTATGACCTCTTGAGGTCCCTTCCGGTTCTAGGGTTCTATGCCCAGAGCTTTGACTAATATGTACTTTCTAAAGATTCTTATGGAGATGCCTATCTCCTAGAACTGGAAGGGACCTTGAAAGGTCATCAAGTCCAGTCCCCTGCCTTTACAGCAGGACCAAGTATCATCCCTGACAGATTTTGCCCCAAATCCCTAAATGGCCTCCTCAAGGATTGAACTCACAACCCTGGGTTTAGCAGGCCAATGCTCAAACCACTGAGCAATCCCTCCCCCATGCTAGACATGCTGTATTATTATTAAAGTTTACTCACTGAAACTTTGTAAAAAAGTAGTCAAAATGTGTGAAAGTTCATGGTGTTATTTTATATAGTTATTTACTGTATGACATATTGCCTTACATACTTTTTAAACTGTGGAAAGTAACTGCAGAAAGTAAATAAATTTCATTTAGTCTGAATATGAAATAATTTTTTATGAAAGAATGACTGTGTACCAGGAGAGGGAGTATTTAACGCATTTCCTCTGCAAACCCACTGTGTTTCATTGAGGTTCTGTACTTGGAGAATCCCACACCATTTAGAAGTGGTTAAGATTTAGGTGGGACATACACAACCACCCTTAGATCTGAACATTCCAACCATTTTTATGAAAATATCCCCTTCCAATTGGGTTCAATTCCACTCTCCTTCACTTAAAACTAATAAAACCCAAAGAAGAAAGAAAATTCATATGGATTTGCAAAGGCATTATACTCAAAGAACTCCCAGTTACGTGTAACTTATGCTTACTGTTGACTTTGTGTAGTTTAGGGACTGAGACTGAGGTTAGGGCCAGGCTATCTAATAATGTTAGCTAAACCAGACTTAATCACATTATTAATTCATAATACGTAACTATTTTGTGTTTTTTTCCCCTACAAAACATATTTGTTTACACTTTAAATATTTATTGTAACATTTCTAAATAAAGTTACAACTGCATACAAGGCTTTGAGGAATATATACAGTAAAACTCCAGTTGTCCGGCATCCAGTGGTCTGGCACTCCTGATAGTCCGGCACCACCTGGAACCCGGAAGTGCTCCAGGCAGCGGGACAATTGGAGCGGCTCTGCCCCAGGCTTCCCCGAGTCAGCCGCTGGTCAGTTTCAGCAGCGGCTGACTTGGGGAAGTCTGGGGCAGAGCAGCTGGGATGCTGCCGGGTTGGTCCCGCAGCGCCGAGGGGCGGCACTACGGGACCAACCCAGCGCCCCAGCTGCTCTGCCCTGGGCGTCCCCCAAGTCAGCCGCTGAAACTGACCAGCAGCTGACTCAGGGAAGCCCAGGGCAGAGCAGCTGGGGTGCTCTGCCCCGGGCTTCCTGGAGTCAGCCGCTGGTCAGTTTCAGCAGTGGCTGACTTGGGGAAGTCTGGGGCAGAGCAGCTGGGGTGCTGTCGGGTTGGTCCCGCAGCACCGAGGGGCGGCGCTACGGGACCAACCCGGCAGCACCAGCTGCTCTGCCCCGGGCTTTCCCAAGTCAGCCGCTGGTCAGTTTCAGCAGCGGCTGACTTGGGGACACCCGGGGCAGAGCAGCTGGGGTGCTGCCGGGTTGGTTCCGCAGCGCCGCCCCCTCCCCCCCATGCCACCACCCCACCCCAGACCCCTCATAGCCCCCCCTTTCCGATAGTCCGGCATATCTGATAATCCAGCACCCTCTGGGTCCTAAAGGTGCTGGATTATCGGAAGTTTACTGTACTCAGTTTTCTTCTGTTTCTGGCTCAAATGAAATTTATTGAGTAGAAGAGAATTATAAAATGTACTGAATAACTTTGTCTGTCTCTAGCATAAGCAATCTTCTTTTGTTTGGCCAGAAACTAAAATGAAAAATAAGTCTTCAAGTCGTTGAAATCTCTATGTAGGTTTTTTCTTCCGATATCTGCTTGGCTATTTGTGCTTACTGGTGAGACAGAAACATTCTTTCTCCGTGCTCCTTTTCCAGTTCAAGCTCCAGAGTGCAACTAAAACAGGTTTCCACAATCATGCCCGTTCTTGAGAGCCATAGCTTAAAAAACCCCCAGGAAATCTGAAGTCTCAGCAGTACATGGCGAGAGTAGCAGCCCATGCAAATAGCAAGAATCTTCAACGATGCTTAAAGCTGCAGAACAAGGTACTTTTGAACTTCAAGCCATGTCAGCCACATGGAGAACTCACATTATAGGAGTAATGAATGGCAGAGTCATTTCAGTGTCAACCAGGAGAGTTTAGGAGGTGGCCATATTCAAGCAGACATATCAAGACGACAACAGTTTTCATAGGTGCTTGTTTTGGCTTGCTTTATTAAATAGCAACATGCTGCTAAGATCACCAGGAATCCCCGGAAACATTTGGTGTTGGGTACTGAGCACTATTAGAGTACTCAATTAATTGTAGTGTAAATTCTTTAATTTACAATGCGGCTGCACATTTCCAAAGTATGTCTTGTTTACATATGTATGCACAGTCTTGCAGTTAAATATTTAAAACTTGTACACCTACCTTTTGACCTCCTGGAGTTTCTATACCATGATGCTCTTTTAATTTTTGTTCCTGTTCCATAATGTCTTTCAAATGTTCGTTTATCTAAAAAGAGAGACATTTTTCAAGTGATCTCTTCTGGTTTTGAAAGAAGCAGTCCTCTGACTAGTTTTAACCACTGAAACATGATACTCAATACTATCAGGGTCTGTTGAAGCCAACCTAGAACCCAAATCAAAGACACCGAATTGAACTCCCGGCTGCAAAGCTCAAGATTCAGTGTGTAACATTATCTAATCCCACCTCCCACTAACCTCATCTGCCCCAAACTTCTGAGATGATGGTGCTCTGTCCTCAAATCAGTGTGTTTGTGGAGAGACTTTAGGGCCCTGCTCCCCGGCTGGGTTAGACCCACCCGACCACTGAGTCAAGAGAAGGTTCTCACTGGCAGAGGGGAAGCCCCGAAGGGCATGTGTGCCCATGCTGGAAAATGAATCTGCCCCACACACATCCTGCAATAGCAGCTTCTGTTCCAATAGACTGGGCCTGGCTTTCTTTGCTCAGAATATTGCAACCTGGCAGTGGGACAGCAGGGCCAAACCTGAATGATACTCTGATCCCATACACCAGATTACAATATCCATGGTGGGGAGATGGGCCCAAACCCACAAGACAGGAGTCACTACAGCAACATGAATGTGATGTAGGCTCACTTTCCACTCTTTCCTCCACCTCCCCTAACCTGGAGACTCTCTGCTGCAGCAGTCTGGCATTAGGATTTCAGTACCAGCATGGTGGGTGGCCAGTGTCCCCTCTGTGAATCAAGAAGAAGGGCACAGCCTTTGATTTTGGGCTTTCCCACAATTTTTGACATTGGGTGGGTTGCAGAAAAAAGACAAAATGCAGTTAGTGGGTCTCCTTAGTGAAAGCTTGGGAATCCCTGATTTGGGGAATGCTGGCTTGAGGTTTCCAGTTAAACATGTTGAGGAGGAGCCCGAGATATGCCCCAGCTATGAGCAATATAAAAGGGAGTAATCACCAATTTTCAGGAGCCTCTAAACTATCACTATCATAGGACTCACTGACAGCATGACCCAATACTTACTTCTCCTCTTACAGAAATGCAACAGAAATCTGGGGCCATCTGAGCCAGCAGATTTGCCAAAGGTATGTGATTGGTCTCTGAATATACCCGATACTGACAGGTACATTTTATTACAATAGGCTGCTATTATAGCTGAACATTTTGTTCACTGTATAGTAACTCATCAAGTTGAAAACCTCATACTCAAAATATGCTTAGGTATAACAGAGGCCCCAGTTTCCTACTGGATTTCATTACACCAGCACTGGGGCTCTCAACTTCATTGCACCGCAACCCGCTGCCTCTTTGACAATAAAGTTACTACATAACATGAGGGAGTGTCAGAGCCAGAGCCCAGCCATCTTGGGTCAGGGGAAAAACGGGCTGCTGCCCAAGTCCCACTGCCCCAGGTGGGATGGAACTCGGGTTTCAGCTTCAGTCTTGGGTCCTAGGAAACCTAATGCTGGCCCTGGCGACTCCATAAAATAGGGTCATGACTGACTTTGGGGACCCAACCCCCAATTTAAGACTCCTGCACTAGAGAAAGCCAAGGATACAGTATCTATAGGTTTTGTTAAATGATTTAATCATAGCAACAAAATTAATCAGTAACTGGTCAGGTTTCATCTCTCTCAAACTGTTTTCCTCATACTAGGCACTGCAGTCAAAACTTGAATTTCAATAGCATGTTTTAATTCATTATGAAAACTTACTTTTTTCCTATCCTTGCTGAAAGTGAATAATGAACATCCTATATTAAATGAAGTCTGAATATACACAATTTCCACCTATGGCTAGCTGAATCATGTTGATTGTCTTTTCAATTTAAGCATACATTTGCTTTGTTCTTACCTTATTTATCCAGTACATGACAGCATCCTCAATATCATAGGGAAGTTCTGTAGCTTGGAAGAAGGCTGAATACTGCTGAACACATGCAATCACCTTTTCAACACTGACCATCTCTACTGTATATGCCATCATCAGGGTATCAACCATGGCCAAATGGGCACTCTGCAAGAAAGGAAGTTATAAAATCATTTTAAGAGAACATTTGTTTATTTTACAAAGTTTAATAATCTAGTCCAGCGGTTCCCAACCGCTGGTCCGTGGACTGGTACTGGACCCCAAACCGCTGGCTGCCAGGCCACCGGTGGCTGCCAGAGCTAAAGATGGCTGTTCACAGCGGCTCAGCTCTGGCAGTGGTGGTGGCTGCTTTTGTCTGCTGGCAGCCTGGGACTGAGGTGGCAGCAGGAGGAAGCGGAGCAGAAGGCACCTCTTCTCCTCCTCCCCCCCCAGGTAAGATGGCAGCCCGGTCCCCTGCCTCTACTCATGGAGGCGCGAGATGTGCTTGGGGAGGGAGGGGGTGCGAAGGAAGACAGAGCGTGCATGCCGCCAATGGCCACTCCCTCAGCACACGCAGCAGTAACAGCCACGCTCTGCAGAAGAGGGGGCAGCCTAACTCTGGGGAGTACTGGGGTGGGGGCAAAGGGGTGTTGGGCGAGGGTGTGGTGTGCAAGAGGGTGTTGGCTGAGTTCTAGGGGTCAGAGGTTAAAGGGTGAAAGGCCACAGAGAGTAGGGGTTCGGGGTCAAAGGGTGTTAGGCACTGGGGAACAAGGGGCTGGGTTAGGGCTAGGCGGACAGGTAACATTTTCTTTGCATATTTGCATATTTTTTATTTGCACAATGAATATGCAAATAAACATGTTACTGGTCCGTCCCAAGTTTGTGAATGGGTTTGCCGGTCCGTGGTATAAAAAAGGTTAGGAACCACTGCTCTAGTCTCTATTTTTCATTAAATTACTATTAGATGTATATGCACCTATAAAACCACCACCAAAAAACAAAAAAACCCACACCTCCAAAAGAAGTCTGATAACTGACTGCCAGCTTTGGCCAAAGGATTATGCTGGAAACATGCACAGCAGTTTCAAAAACGCCAACAGAAAGCACAAGGACATGCGCTTGAAAAAAATGCTTTTTGAAAAGTGAATGACCTGTATTGCCATATGATGAACACTGCAACAACAAAAACAAAACACAAAGTGTGATTGTAAGGTAAGATGTAAAAATAATGAAAAAATACAGGAATCCTCACTAAATTTTATTGTCACCACAAATATACATGAAATGATTTTCAAGTTTATTTTATAAGTATAAATAAGAGTAGAAAAATCTGTTACCCACTTTTATCTGTACCTGAAAAGGGCAGAGCTGCACAATAAACTCCCTTTGATTACTTCCAAGATACTGAATTTGTACATGGAAAATCTGTTTTTGTATCATGTTAAAATTTATGAAAAATCAATTAAAATTAATTAAATTAAAATACGATAAAATAAATAAAAAATACACAATTAAAATAAAACTTTCACTATAATCAGTGCATCGTGAGAGGAAAGATTCAAGATGTCAGAAGAAAATTATAGCAGAAATATTACATAGGTTACACAATTAGTTTTGAACTTGAATATATGATATAAACTCAAAGGTAACCTGTGTTATTATGGAATGGATCAAATTCTCCTCATTTTATGGGCTACAAAATAAAAGCGTGTCAGTTTCATTATCAGTAACTATTAAAAAACCAAAAAGAAACACATGAGCAAATAAGGAAACTTCAGAGATTTTTATCTATTTTATTTAATGTATTTATTTAATCTGACTTGATTAACGTGGGGCAGGGAACCAGGAACATGCTGAGAGCATACTCTTGTAGGTGCAGCAGAAGGCTGCAAGAAGGCAAGCAGGCCCTCCAGGTCCCCCCCTTGCCCCAGCTAGGCTGGGGATGTCCAAAGACTTTAGTTACCAGAGGTGGCCCCCCAACCCCAGTCAAAACCAGGGCACACTTTTGTTTTGTGCTAGAGAATAAACAGTGTCCTGGGGAAAGGGTACAAATAGAAATGAGCGTGTCTGTCTGGACAGCAGATCAACCAACTTACAGCTGCATTTTATGGCTGTGTGTCACGATGGAAATGAAGATTCCAAAGAACTCAACAGTGTTACCACTGCAAATACATTCTATAATGCAGCATTCATACAAACATTTCATGAAGCACAGCAGTTAATAACTTGGTAACACTGATGAACAACAAGACACAATGAAAGCTACTATATAATATTAGTTGGGATCGCATATGTAAATCATGCTACATCTTATTACCAACAATGAGTAAGTTTGCATTGCCCTATCTCACTCCTCTTGTACGTCCTGCCTACATCCTAAGATGAACATTCGTATCATTTCCACATCAAAAGTGTGATGCATTTACAGTTATAAGTGACAAAAGAATATTTGTTTTCAATGCAAACACAACAAAGCTAGAAATTCACATGTTCATAAAATATTAAAATCCAGATCAACCACAGTTACGTGCTTTATCCCTCAAACATCATGGCTAGGTTCCTACAAAACTCATGGTCCGTTTTGGTCAATTTCACAGTCATAGGATTTTAAAAATTGTAAAGGTCATAATTCCGGGTATTTAAAAATGAAATTTCACAGTGTTGTAACTGGAGGGGTTCTGACTCTGAAAGGAGTTGTAGGAGGGTTGGGGTACTGTTATCTTTACTTCTGTGAAGGTGCTGGCAGTGACACTGCCATCAGAATTAGGCAACCAGAGAGCAGTGGCTGCTGGCCAGGAGCCCAGTCCTGAAGAGAGAGGTGCTGCCAGCAGCAGTGCAGAAGTAAGGATAGCACAATATGGCATTGCAACCCTTACTTCTGCACAGTTGCCTTCAGAGCTGGGCACTCTGCCAGCAACCCCCCACTCTCCAGCCGCCCAGCTCTGCAGGCAGCACAGAAATAAAGGTGGCAATACCATGATTCCTCTAAAATAACCTTCATTTGGATCCTGACCCCAGTTTAAGAAATGCTGGTCTCCCCCGATTAAATCTGTTTAGCACAGGGCAGTGATAGGCAACCAAGCCTAGTGAGTAGGCAGTATAACAGCCCCTCCAACTCAGTGGGCCACAAGATTATCGTAACTAAGGGAGTCTCCTGGGATAGGGTAACCCTGGTAGCTGCAGGGCGGGGGGAGGGCTGATGCTTGTGGCAATTGAGCTGCTGCCAGCTCAGGGGTCAATGCTAGCAGTAGCAGCCAGTGTTTCCTCTAACATTTTCCATCCTTGGGCGGGTTGAATTTTCTTTTAGGAGGGTTGACATTTTTTTATGTGCAACACCAATATTGAGATAATGTGTGGATGTGCACCACCAATACAAACAAAACACACACACACACACACTTTAAGCAGTCCATATATGCGGAAAAAAATACATTAAAAGAAGACCTCTGTGTCTAGTTGCTGTGAGGTATCCTTAGTGACTACAAAGCTAGGGAATTATTATTCTTCCACTGGAGGAAAAGTACAAGCCCCAGAAGAAGATAACATGTGGCTTCAGGGTTTGTAGACAGAAGCATGTTTCAAAGAGCTTGCAAATACGGTTTAATCTTACAAAACTACCACCACACCTAGTGCTTGCTACTTCTGACTTATAAGAGCCAGAATTCTACTGCATAGCAAAAATCTGGACTTAATGCAATACAATTTACCATGTATTAATTAGTAACACAGGATTTTAAAAAATCATTAATTTCAGAGTTTTAGATACCTGCAACCCTCCAAGCAAATTTTATTAAAAGAATCTTTTTCTCTCTTACATTAAGCCATTAACACCTATGTCAATTTTGTTTGAAATGCAATCATGCAAATGTCCTAGCACTCACCACCTCCATGCAGCCTGCTTTCCCCTGCTCCCTCCAACACAGCCTATTAGAGAGGCAGTGAGTCAGGATACCCCAAACAAACTGCCCCTACCTCCACCTCACTGCATAGATACCAGCACCCACCCACCCTCTCTTTCCCTGACCTACCCCATGCAGTCAGCCCCTTACCCCTCCTTCCCAGCCCAGGAGGGTTGAAGAGACTGCTGGATTTCTCTCTCTCTCTCTCTCTCTCTCTCTCCCCCTCCCTCAGATGGGACTCTCCCAACTCCCCTCCCCTCTGACTTCCCCCAAGCCAATTAATGAATTACTCCCTCCCTCCCCCTAAAACAAAAAATGGGACTATGTAGCACTTTAAAGACTAACAAGATGGTTTATTAGGTGATGAGCTTTCGTGGGCCAGGAGGAAGAGGGTCTGGCCCACGAAAGCTCATCACCTAATAAACCATCTTGTTAGTCTTTAAAGTGCTACATACTCCTGTTTTTTGTTTCAGCTAGACCAGACTAACAGGGCTACATTTCTATTACTTCCCACCCCCTAGACACCTATTGCCTCCTTATCTCAGCTGCTTATCTTTTCTGCTTTTCCGCTCTGGGAGCTCTTCAGTTCAGCACCCTGTTAACAGCCTTTAGCTGCTGTTTACAGATGCCCTGCCCCCCCACCAGTCAGCTGAGCTTTGAACCTCTGAGCAGGGCTCAGAAAATATCTGCATGGTTGTGCAGCTTAGAGGGAACTTCGGTAGCAGCTGATCAGTTGTGTGGGTCCTGTCACCTGCAGCTGCCCACACAGTCTGGGTTGCTGCAAGGCACTGCCCTGTCTTGCTCCTCTCCCCCAGCAGCAGCAGCTGCTGCTCACAGAGATCACCAGAATGCATGGATTACAGATCTTCTCTAACCTCCATGACATCATCTTACCCTGGACTATTGTTCTTTTCATAGACCTGCTGTGGCTCCCAAGAAACTATATTGCTGCTGCAGTTGGACATTTTTCCTGTAAAAGCTAATTGTTCCCTACCTCCTCAGACACTAGCCGGTGAACTCTCTCAAGTCTCCAGCCCAGAATTACTAGACGATCCAATTTTTGGCTGGCTGTTCTGTAAAGAGCTGGAGACTCATAGGACCCTGCAGGAGGAATGCCAGCATCAGTATGCTCTGGGTTCAACACCAGGACTCTGTCCTGCCATGTCAAAGCAGGTCTAGCGGATGGAGAAAGAGGGAAGCACTAATGTTTCGCAGCCCTTTCCTACCTGCAGTTTTGAGCTGCTCTTAAGCATCCTCTCTCCATGTTCTGCTTAGGTTTGCAAAGTACAGCAAAATTAAATAAACTGCCATGACTATTTTGGTAATTTATTCACTGTTAAATGCACAAAATTACAATCATTCACAAACATAATCCTTCAGTTATATTTTATGTATTCTTTTATGAAACACATGCACACAGATTTAATTCAGGTTATTTCCTGATCTGTAATCTGATTGAGTTGTCAACATAAATTTACAGTACCCTCAATTCAAATTATTTGTGTCAGATACTTCCTGTTTCTAACAAATTAAGCAATTTACAGCTCATTAATAAACAAATTACGGGGAAGAGAAATAGAAGTGCTGATCTACAGAGAATACCATGCAATACCTAGCTCAGATTTAATAGCGTCTTTTGCTTATCACTGGCAATAATCCATTCTGCAACATTCTTCTGTTCCATCCGCGACCAAATACAAATATATTCACTTTATTGAAAGTGAAAAGGAAATGTTATTTTCTTTTTAAGCCCAGAATTAGATTCCTAGAAAGGTCAAATAATCCCCACTATCCTCTTATGATCCCGAGAAATCAATTCTATCAATTTCTCAGTGTCCTACCAGCGTGAAGTTGGTCTGTACTACTTAGTTTTGTTGGCCTAAATCAATGTTTTGACTTGCCCTAGTCCACATTACAGATTTAGGTCAATATAAGGCAGCCTCCATCAATGTAACTTGCCCACTATAACAACTTTTTAACTCCACTTCCATGAGAGGCATAGCACTTAAGTTGATGTACTTAGGTCCACAGTGTCAGCGTACACAAACATTGCACTGCTTACTTAGGCCATGTCTACAGTAGCAAGCTTAGAGACGTATCTTAGTTTTGCCACCCCGCCTGCCTGTTACACTGTAACTGAAGCTGAGTCCCAGGGAAGCAATTCTCTGTGTTGTAATCTGTTTTCTCAGTTGCTCTGTAACACTTGCAATGCTTGGCAATGCTTTACCAAGAATGTCTTTTTGTTTTTGTTAATAAAATCACCTTTTTTAAGGTTATGATCAGATTCCTGTGTCTTGCGAAGCAGGAAGGTCCATGTGCGTGAGACTGAGGGTCGGCTATGATAAATTATACTTTGTTTTCAAGCCCTCTCCTGAGGTAGGGTAAAAGAGCTTGGGGTACACCTCATGGGAAGACGTTCCCAAGTGAATCTTCCTGAGTTAAAAAAAGAAATGGGGTTTGCACTTGGGTGGTGGCAGCATACCACCCAAGGTCAGGGAATCTATGACCTTGGGAAGTCTATAGAGTCAAGGTATTTTTTAAAATTTCTTGCGGGCCCCCATCTTCTGCACTTGAAGTGCCAGAGTAGGGAACAGCCTTGACACCATGTTACCCTACTAGTTTTCTAGCAGCTGTCCCAGAGTAACTCTATCCCCAGAGGTCACAAATACAAGAAGCCTGCCCTTCCCTCCTCCCCTCCTTCAAAAACACCACCATGTTTTTGAAATGCTTCTTCCTACTTGCCCATCGTGTGAGCATCCAGTTAACGCCAACTCATTGCAGACAAAGATCTTCACTGAGAAGCTCCAGCCTGGAGTGAGACAGAAGTCCCACGTCTCCTTACCCTGTTGAAAGAAGTGGCTGTGCAAGCCCATTTAAGGAGAAGCTGAAGGAACAGACCTTTGTGTGCAGATCACACAGCGAGCACCAAACTTGGGGAATGACAGGAATGAGCAGCGATGCCAGGTAAAAGCCAAGGAACTTGGGGAGGCATATTAACGGAGGCAGGGCAACAACATGACTGGGTTAACCCTACAGATCTGTATGGTATATTTAGTAGGCACCTGCCGACATACTGGATGTGACTCTGGACATTTCACAAAAGCAGGACATATCAAGGGGGAGGAGGAGGACGATGAGAGATGTGGGGATGCAAACCATGTGGCTACCTGGGAGCTCTTTAAAATTCTGCCAGAGTTGTGCCAGTCCCATCTGACAAGTACAGGTGAGCCCATTAGCCCAGTGATGAAAGGGAAAGGAGCGCAGATTACAGATAGATTCATTTATTTCCTATAAGCATGATTGCTTCTCTTTTGGGGCCTGAATCCTCCCGTTCTCCCACAACCTCTCTTCACCATTTAAAAACAGCATTCACGCTTAGAGAACAAAGAGATGGACTTCAGAGTCCTCAATTTACTTTTCAACCCTGCACTGGGCATACAATTGAAATTGTGCATTCTGCATTAACAATGATAATGAGAATTGCACTAAGTCGAGTACATGCCTCTGCCAGAGAGAGGTTGGTGACTGAAAAGCAATGTGCAGGATTTTGCAGGTTTTTTTATTACATTAAAATTAACCCCAGGCAGCTAGTGGTTAGCTTATACCTGGAAGTATAAGGTTTTAAAATGTCTTGTAACTCTTCGTTAATTTACATAACTGTATATTTTCTCCTAATAATAAAAATTCAAAACCTTTTTATTTTAATCAAGCACTTTGCCTCAATCATATCTCATGGCAGTAGTTCCATACATTAAATTATACATTGTATAAAAAAAATTATTTCCTTTCATCATTTTACATGTGTCATGTTTCCTGTTGTTGGCTTCTTGCATCCTTATTTTAACAGAAAGAGCAACAGGAGATCTTTTCTATACTATTTATTATTTTAATCTCTCTTTGAAGTCCCATTTTACTCACCTGTGATACACATACTGTAGTACATACATTATGAAGAGTAAATACCATGAAAATATTCCTTTAGAAAACAGATTCTTCCCATGTGCTGTTGTCATTCTTAAAAATCAACAGTGACAAGAATATATCATTTGAATTATGCAAATGTTTCTAAACATCCAGTTTTTTTCAGTTATTAGAAGTACAAACCAAACAGACCAGTTCTTTTTATTAATATTGTGAACTTTTTCTCTTAAGAAACAGCTAAGCATTTGAAGGCCAATCCAGCATTCCCTGTTTTAAAAGCCCTTATAAAACAGAATTTGCCTTGTCAGTAAATGTATTCTTGGCTGGAGCCTAACAACAAATACACCCTTTTAGCTATCGCTAAATGTACATGTCAGGCTACTCCAGCAAGGATCTTCAAACACACTTATCTAACTTTTCAATAGTACACACATTAATAAAGCATCCAGCAATGTAGTGCATGGACGCAGTTAACATTATTTGGATCCAGAGACATATTTCCTGTCAACTAGGCACACGTATATCACCTGCTATAGCAGCTGAATGAATTAGCTGTGCTGAACAGATCAGAAAGAGGATTACAGCCAAAAGGTTGAATTGCTAAACAGATTGCAATATCTACCACTAGTAGAATAAATGTCATGAGATTTTTCTCAACATGCCCAAAAGGTAGCCAGGTTCAACTGAACACCAGCTCATAGAGAGAGTTGAAAAATGGTACAGGTTGGACCTCCCTTGTCCGGCACCCTCAGGACCTGACCCGTCCTGAATGAAGGAATTTCCTGAATATGGAAGGTCCCCTGCCACTAGCCTCCCAGGATGCTCCCTCTGCCTGTGGCTGGCTCTGCTCCGGCCCCACTGCCCCTGGGCTCCAGCCTACAGGGCTTGGACTTGGGCGCTGGCCCGCTGGGGCTCCCTGGGGATGGGGCTCCCCAGTTGCCCAAGCCCCGCTTCTCCCCTGCCCAACCAGGAATCCCCAGGGATGGGACTTGCCAACTACCCTATTTCTGCAATGTTCCGCCGACGATCCCTGGGGACGAGGCTTGCTGGCTACCCTGCTTCTGCCATGCTCCCTGGGGACTGACGGGGAGCCCCACTTTTGCTGTGGGCTGCCCTACCCAGCCAGGACTCCATAGGGCCGGGGCTCACAGGTCCCACTGCTGCCACACCCGGCTGGGGCTTCCTGGGGACAGAGCACTCCCAGCCAGTTCACACTCCCAGGCACCACTGCTCTCTGATCCAGCAACATCCTGAATTGATAAAACCAGACAATTCTGTAGCATTAGTCTTGATCATCAAGGAAGCAGACGCCAGGGAAGACATCTCTGGGAAATGTTCTATTCCTTTTGTGCTGGTTGGAACTATACCTGTTAGACCTCAAAGCAATCCCAAACCAGGTAAAACAACTGTTTTACTTGAGGAACTAAACACTGCTCCATCATCTGCTGATTGAGTAGTTATATACAGTAAAACTCCAATAGTCCAGTATCCAATTGTACGGCATTCCCGATAGTCCAGCATCAAAATGGCAAGAGCCTAGTGAGTGAGCTTCGGCAAGAAACGAGTCACAAGGCAGCAGCGGCAGCTGAACCAAGCGAAACTGGACGGGACCAAGTCAGTCTGCCACTGGCATTGTGTGATGCTGGACAGTGTTTGTGCTACAATAAAAAGGGTTAAAAACACTTTATACACAGTATATAAACAGCTTAAAGTACCTCCTGATAGTCCGGCATATTCAATAATCTGGCACCACCTAGGTCCCAAAGGTTCCAGATTATCAGAAGTCTACTGCATGTAGATTTTTTGGCACAGTCAGATGTATCAGAACACATTTTGGTTTATTTTCCCTGGGTACCATGAAGAATCTAGATGAGTAAAAATTGTATCTTAGCTAGAATTTAGCCAGGCCGCTGGAGGTAACCCAAAATTCTGCAAGAGTTCTGTGAGATTACACACACCTTTTTGCAAGACAGAGGTCCTAAAAAAGGTCTTCACTATTATAGGGGGCATTGCTAAAACATTGACTTCCAATGCAAAAACTAGTAGAAAAGAAAGTTAATTTCATGCTTCTATGATGGTATTAGGAAACATGTAGTGTAACAATTATACATTAGCTGATAATATACACAGAAATACAAGAGTATCAAGCAAAAGTAGGGAAATTCAATAAAAAACAAGATTTTCTACATACTTCAAGTGAAGTTATTTATATGGCCTTCATCACCATCATACCTGAGCACCTCACAAGCCTTTAATGTACTTGCTTATCTTCCCAACACCCCTATGCAGTAGAGAAATATTATCGTTCCCATTTTGCAGATGGGGAACTAATGCACAGAGGTGCTAAGTGACTTGCTCAAGGTCACACAGGAGGTCTGAAAGAGAGTAGGCACTTGACACCAGGTTCCCAAAGTCGTAGGCTAGTGCCATAATCACTGGACTATATTTCTACTTCAGTTAAGGCAAAACCATCTGACAGACTTCAGACAACTCTCTCCTGTAGTACGATGCTCTGTTGCAAATGCCTCACCACAGTACTCCTTCCAACACAAAAAAACGTAGGGAGGGGCAGAGATGTTGAACTTCAAACCCACTACCCCTTTCTATCAAGAGCATACTGTTAAGCAATGATACTTCTCATTTTATGCAGTGAGGAAGGAGTTTTGCACCATTTTCTTCAGAAAGGTGAAACAGCCTTACAAAGCCGAGGAATAGATATTTCCCCGCCTTAGCCTCCCTCCTCCCCAGAGAGATGCAGCCTGAGTATCACATTTTGCTTTCATTCTCCACTGTATTTCTGTAATAACCTGCCTGATTTAATTACTCTTGATTTACACCATCACAAAGCAGAGTCTGGCTTATTACATTTTCATGAAGAACCAGCAACTCTGGCAACTGACTTGTTCAGCAAGAATGGATGTTACTGAAACATTCTAAACACACCATAACAGTTACTATAACACAGAAAGTTTACTTCTGCTATTTAGTAAAGATTTTTTTTAAATCCAGTAATTGGTTATTCATTACATTGCTAAAGAAAGTATTAACATTTGATTTATTTCCCATCCCAAGAATATATATATGGTTCATTTTAAAAAGTGGATTTGCTAAATATATTCACTTGCTGCGATAAGCTCTTTAATATCACTTCTCAGTTTCCCTATTTCGGGTTTTGTCATGTTTTTCTTGTGCACATTAGAATGCTATATTAGATTATTTTCAGATTGCTACAGAATTTAATGCTTTCAACTATCGGTTTAAATTATTTTACAATGGAATACATAATAAATTCTACTCTAAAAGGAGTTTGGGAATCTCTTATGAATCAAATCCCTACTGAGAGATCTGGGAGATCTGGTGGGGGGGGTGGAGGATGATTTTTTACCTCTAGTAAGTACCTTTTTAGTGGAAGCAGATTTCATAGAATACTGGAACTGGAAGGAACCTCAAGAAGTCATCAAGTCCAGTCCCCTGCACTAATGATAGGACTAAGCACCATCTAGAACAGAGGTTCCCAAACTTTTCGGCATCATGCCCCCCCTTCTTGATTTTTGAAAAACCCTCATGCCCACCCCCCCAAAACACAGCAGCAAAGCTTGTTGAGCAAAAAAAAAAAAAAAAAAAAAAAAAAGAACTGACCAGGGTAGCAAAACTTAATGGGGAATTTCTTCATGTTCCCCCCCAGCCCCCCGTTTGGGAACCCATGATCTAGAACAGTGGTCCCCAACCTTTTGGGGCTGCCGGGCGCCCAGGGGCGGGGCCACTCACGCGCCAGGCACCCGGGGGCCGGGCTACCCATACGCCACGTGCCCAGTGCCGGCGCCACCCATACGCTGTGCGCCCGGGGCCGGAACAGCGCATGCGCTGCATGCTTGGGGCCGGCGCCGCTCCTGTGCCGCGTGCCCGGGGGCAGGGACGCCCATGTGCTGTGCGTCCAGGGTTGGCGCCGCCCCTTTGCCGTGCGCCCGGGGTCGGGGCCAGCCCCGATCACTCGGCGGGCGCACAGAAATGGCCCGGCGGGTGCCGTGGTGCCCGCGGGCACCGCGTTGGGGACCACTGATCTAGAACATCCCTGACAGGTGTTTGTCTAACCTGCTCTTAAAAAAAACTCAAAGGATGGAGATTCCACAACATCCGTAGGCAATTTATTCCAATGCTTAGCCATCCTACAATTTAGAAAGCTTTTTTTTTAGTGTTCAACCTAAAACTCCCTTGCTACAAGTTAAGCCCATTGCTTCTTGTCCTATTATCAGAGGTTAAAGAGAGTATTTTTTTCTCCCTCCTCCTTACAGGAACCTTTTAAGTGCGTGAAAGCTGCTATCATGTCCCTTCTCAGTCTTTTCTTTTCCAGACTAAACAAATCCAATTTTTTTTCAATCTTCTCTCATGTCATGTTTTCTAGATCTTTCATTATATTTGTTGCTCCTCTCTGGATCTTCTCCAATTTTTGAGCCCAAAACTGGCCACAATACTCGAGTTGAAACCTAATCAGCACAGAGTAGCGCGGAAGAATTACTTCTCATGTCTTGCTTACAACACTCCTGTTAATGCAACCCAGAATTATGTTTGCTTTTTTTGCAACAGTGTCATACTGTTGACTCAAATTTAACTTGTGGTCCACTATGAGCCCCTGGTCCCTATCTGCAGTACTCCTTCCTAGAGAGTCTCCTCCCATTCTGTATGTGTGACACTGATTGTGCCGTGGAATACTTTGCTTTTGTCCTTATTGAATTTCATCCTATTTCTATCACACAATTTCTCGTTTGTCAAGATGATTTTGAATTAATATGCTATCCTCCAAAGCACTTGCAACCCTTCCCAGCTTAGTATCATCCATAAACTTGATAAGCATATTCTCTAATGCCATTATCTGAATAATTGATGAAGACAATGAACAGAACTGGCTCCAAACTGACCACTGCAGAACACCACTTGTTATGGCCCTCTACCATGACTGTGGACCATTGGTATCTACTGTCTGCGAATAATTATCCAACCAGTTACATACCCACCTTATAGTAGCTCCATCTAGCTTGTATTTCCACTGATCATCTATAAGAAGGTCATGTGAGACTATATCAAATGCTTTACTCAAGTGTAAGTATACAACATCTACCACTTCCTTTTTATCCATAAGGCTTTTATCCTATCAAAGAAAGCTATCGGGTTGGTTTGACATGATTTGTTCTTTGTAAGTCCACGCTGACTTACTTATCTTCCAGATGTTTGCAAATAGATTCATTAAATGTGCGCGCACACACACGCGTACACACACACACAAGCTGGGAATCCAGGGTCTCTCCCGTATTGATGAATAGAAGTGGCTCGTAATGCTGAACAAAATATTATGGTTGCCCTTTCAAAAGTTTACAAGTGAACATTGAATTAATACAGATATGAAACTTTACTACAAAGAAGAAAAAAGCTGTTTTAAACATTTTAAATGTAAATGAAAAACACAGAAACAGCATCCTTACCTTGTCAAATCTGTTTTTTTTATTCCTTTTTTTCAGTAATTTTTAACACAGAAATCTAATGTATTTGCTTCCCATCTGACTCCCCGTCTCTGCTGGCGATTGATTGCGTATTTCCAAATGAGGTGTGTTGTTGAGTGCTCAGTTTGTAACATTAAGTGCTGCCGAACTACTTGAATACTGAACAAACTTACTTCAGAAGAAATCCTCTAACAGACTCTTAAGCCCCAATGGCTTGAAGAGCTGCGAACTGCACTGATGTTAAAAGTCATGCTTTTATTACTGATGGTCCAGCTAATTCTGAACTTTTCTTAAAAAGTGAAAAACATATTTCCCAATATGTGGATTCAGCTAAAATTAGAAATGAGTAGGTGATAATTGGTTATATATTTCATGGATCAGGTTTCACAGAATATTCTGGCCTTGCACGAAGGGTAGATATTTCAACATTTGCTGTTCTACTGTTCCAAACTCTTTTTATCTAACCCAGAAATAAGGTTCACCTATTATAATTTCATTCCATTCTCTTACATAACTGCACTGTTAACTTTTAAATAAATTTGATAAAGGAATAAGAAATGAAAATCAAATTGTTAGCTCTCTATTTCAGCATTACAAGCTAAATACTATTTGAACCCCCTACCTTCTCACAGCACCATCTCCCTAGGGCCAGACCATTTTCAGAGAACACAGAATTTTTGGACAAAAGGGGGAGTAAGACCATGGCTATAAATAGTCAGAGAGAAAAAAATTGGTTCTAATTAAATAAAAGGCAATTCCCCTCTTCATCTATTTCCACACACAAGGACAGTATTCTGGTTCTCCCACATGAAATGCCCAATGGACCTAGTCCCATAGCTTTCTACACAACATACTTGGATAATAGGTACTGTTGGGAGGGTGTCTACAAGTTCCACCAAAGCAGTAAAATAACCTCTCTTCCTCCTGTGCTGAAGCAATCACATTTGTGACACTCCAGATCACTTACGGTTTGGAAAAGACAGGATTCTCAAAAAAATGAAGACTCTCTGTACATTTTACTAGTACATAGCTCACACATAGCCCATGCATTTGTTACAATGTTGGTAGCCACTTGGGAATGGCAAATTCGCTTATTCGTTACAGACGCTCTGATGCTTCTGTTTTTAACCGGTAAACAAAACATAATATAGAGTCTTGATCTTACATAGGATCAGGTTATTACTTCAGAACACAGTTAGTTCATCTCAACTCCAACTAAGTTCGGAGTAGGAATGTGAATGGTTAACTGGTTAACTGATAAGCATCACCCTTACTGGTTGATGCTTAATGATTATGATTAACCAGTGGGCAGGAGCAGCTCCCCACCCAACATGGGCAAAGGCCTGCTCCAGCCCTATAGGGCCTGCTGCAGGTGGAGGGCATTCTGGGCCAGCTGGAGCAGCCCCCATCTGTGGTGGGCGTGGGCTAGCCAGAGCAGCACACAGCAAGCAGGGGCACTCCAGCTTTGTCAGAGAAGCCCCTATCTGCAGCGGGGCCAGCTCTCCTACCTACTCTTGTTTAAGCTGTTAACCGGTTAAACCTAATGTTTAATCAGTTAACTGATTAACAGGATTTTACATCTCTAGTTCTGAGTATTCAGTCACCAAGCAGCTTATTTCCAATGATTGGGGGTGGCAGAGAAGAGAAAATATCATAGGAAGCCTAGTTCCTCTTGTTGATTTTCATCAAGTTCACAAGGTGCCTATTACACGCAGGAGGATAGACCCAGGAGGAATCTAGAGAAGAAGCATGTTACTTTATATAGAGTGCATCTAAAAATCAGGATTTTATTAGACTCTGGATGCAAAGGATGCCCTTCCCTTGACGCAAGTCCAAATCTATCCTCGCTAGGGATGTTAGAAATTGGGTGATTTAATAGTTGAGTAACCACATGAATTCTTATCGGTTTCTTGATTATTCTATAGTCCCGGGGCCGGCAGCCAGTGCGCTCCGGCCCCACTTCCGGGGAGCCTCATGCCACCCTGCGCTGTTGCCTCTGTATCAGAGGAAGCAGTGCGGGGTACCAGGTGGGAGTCAGTCCATAAAGGGAGCCATTTTAAAAACCAGCTCCCCACACAGACCAGCCGCCCTGCCGCCCTGCACTGCTGCCTCTGATACAGAGGCTGCTGTAGGGGGGTATGGGTTGGAGAGGCTGCCACAAAGCAGTCTCTGTCCATGGCGGCCTGGGCTGGCCGCACAGAGAGGCTGGTCCGGCAGCAGCCCCTGTCTGTGGTGGATCTGAGCTGGCTTCTGTCCGCGGAGAGCTCTATCAGAGGCAGTAAGCATAGGGAGCAGAAGCCGGTGCTGCAGGGAGCTGGCTTAAAAGCCGGTTCCCTCCACAGAGGGCAGGGGAGGCAGAGGCACAGTGGGGAAACAGCACGAGCGAGGACTGAAGCAGTCCCACTCTCACTGGTTCCCACTGTGGCACTTCAGTCTCTGAAATATAGCAAGAGCCCCATGGGTCTTGAGTCCCCATTTGCCCTGTGCTCCCTGCAGCGCCCCCATTCCCCCCGCTGCCTATATGAGAGGCAGCGGAGGGAACAGGAGCCAGTGCTGGGGGGAGCCAGCTTAACGCCAGTTCCCCAAGCAGAGTCTCCAGGGTGCCGTCTCGCCCCCTGCACTGCCTCTATCAGCAGCCAGCAGTCCTGGTTCACGCTGCTCCAGGACGCTGCACCTCTGCATTTTAAATGTAGTAACAGCCCGGCGGCTCTTACGACATTTAAAATGCAGAGCTGTAGCAGGGGTGGCTCCTGGAGCTGGCACTGCTCCAGCTCTGGCTGGAGCTGGCTCCTGGAGCTGGCTCCTGGAGCTCCCACCGTTGTGGCTCTGCAGAGAGTTCCTATTGACTAATCATATAGACAATACAAATTGTATTGACTATACGATTAGCTAGGTAACTACCATTTTAAAATCCTTAGCGGCAGCTGCCTGGTCCCTTAATATTGCAGAGCTGCAGCGGGCAGTTACGCCAGAACCCGGCATGAGCAGAGAGGTCCTTGTGCACTGGCTCCCCAGTCCCCTAATAATGCAGAGCTGCAGTGGAGGAGTGGGAGGATGCATGTAGTCAATAGTGTAACCAATAAGCTCCCACATATCAGTTAATCCATTAGCTGACTACACTCATACATCCCTAGTCTTTGCCCACATCATTTTGATGGGTTTTGTGACATGATCTGATTAAAATATGGCCATGAAGATCATTGTTGCTAGAACTGCAATAAATCTTATACAAAGTGTGTCAATTAAGGTGTCAGTAGAAAGGTTATCATTTGCTAAAGCGTGATTATGATATTGGTAGGCATATATTATTTTTTTGGTTGAAGTTATGACCGTTGGCTCTGCACCGCTATTTCAAAATGTTTGCTCCTGTGTAACATTTACTAGGTATTTAGACAACATGTTCTGAAGAGACTATTGAAGTTAAATGGCCCATCAAAAGAACAATTAATTTACAACACAAGATACCCACCTCTACTGAATGGACTTGCCTGTGACCGTTCTTTCTGGGTTATAGGTAATGGATTCTTCTACTATGATTAAGTGGAATCATGCATGGACATGTGACTTATCCATGGGACTCCAAACACCATCTTGTCAATGTAATTTGTCACAGTAAAAACAATGGATTTCCCTTCACTTCAAAGACTATATAAAAGGCACTGGAAAAATCTCCATTTTGCTTCTTTTCTGCTCAAACTTCTGGACTATGAATTTATACAAATGGAAGTCTAATCAAAGCACTGAGGACCTTCCAATGATGTGGCAGTGAGCAGAGACTTGAGACCAAAAAAAGCAAATACAATACAGTAGGGATGTCAAGGGTTAACCAGTTACCTGGTAAGCATCATCCTTATTGGTAAAGCAGTTAACTGGCGGCCTGAGCAGGCTGAAGTGCTCCCCCCTCTCCCAAACGAGATCCCTTAAAGTTTAACCAGTTAACTTTTACAATAGGATTTTACATCCCTACAAGTACAGCATTAAAGGTAAACTAGTAAAAAAAATTAAAAGGAATTTTAAAATAATTGACAAGGTAAAGAATCTGTTTTTGTTCTTGTTTCATTAAATTAAGATGATTAAAAGCAGCTGCTTCTACATAGTAAAGTTTCAAAACTGCATCATGTCAATATTCAGTTGTAAACTTTTGAAAGAACAACCATAATGTTTTGTTCAAAAGTATTTATTCCTGTGGTCCCACTGTACTTGGTGATCCATTTTTTTAAAAAAAAGTTGTCTCTATCCCATACCTGATCATGAACGGTTTCTCTTTGAATAATAAGCCTTGTTGCTACTTACAGCATAAATGGGGGTGGTGAGAGAATAGAACTTTAATTAAGATGCTGTATGCAATATATGGTGGTGGATTGGGAGGTTGGCTATTGAAAGCATTTTTTTAACAAGATGATTCAATATCTGGGGAATAAGCTAAATAAAGGAACAAACCTACCACAACAGAAGGTTAATCTCTGAAACCAAAATTATGATGTTTCACACAAAGGCCAGTAATATTTTCCTTATAGTACCCATTTCAGATTAACAGAATACTGAATGTTACATTATGATTAGAAGCTAAATTATAACAGTTACAAGCTGAATTTCAAAACCCATGAGCAAGGAGTAGTAGGGATGGCAACATGTAATCGACTCACAATTAACTGATAAGCCTAGACTAATCAGTTAATCCTGCCAGCCACATGCACTCCCCCATCCTTGCTGCCTCTGTATCAGAGGCTGCAAGGTGGGGAGGAAGCCAGGGCCTGTGGGGAGCCAGCTTTTAAGCCAGTTCCCGATGAGCACTGGATCTCAAAAAAGCTGCCTCCTTCCCCCATGCTGATGGAGATGCAGTAGCCCAAAGAGTGAGGGGGCAGGCAGCTCCATAGAGCTGGCACATGGGGAGCTGGCTTGAAAGCCGGCTTCTTGTGTGTACCAGCTCCTGCCTCTATCAGAGGCAGTAGTGCGGAGCTGGGGAGCAGGGGAGGCTGCCAAGGAGCAGCCTCTGTCTGCGGTGGGACTGGATTCACCACAGACAGAGGTTGCTCCGTGGATACCAGTGCAGCCTCTGTCCGCGGGAAGCTCAGGCCCCCCGCAGACAGAGGCTACTGCCACCCTGTGTTGCTGCCTCGCTATCAGAGGCAGCAGTACAGGGTGGCAGGCGGGACCCCGTCTGTGTGAGGAGCCATGGCTCCCTGGGAGTGGGCCGGGAGCGCACTGGGCTGCGGGCCCCATCTCCAGGGATTATCAAATAGTTCTGTGACTGATCACATCTGATGCACAGTTACACGATCATTCAATTATGCAATATCTAACTTCCCTGATGAGTTATGGAAAAAACTGCCTGTGATCTGTAAAATGAGTCAGATAAATATTTATGTTAGGGATGTCAGTGAGTAGCTGACTACTCAACTACTCAATTAACATAAGCTTATCGGGTAGTCAAGTGGAGTACTCGACTACTCACTTCCCCCCACTTGCTGCCTCTGTATGGGAGGCAGCAAGGTGGCGGAAACTGGAGCCAGTACATTTTAAATGTATTAATAGCAGTCAGGCTCTTACTACATTTAAAATGCAAAGATGCAGCAGTCCTGGAGCAAGCCTCCCCTTATCGACTAATCGTGTAGTCGATACAATTTGTATCTACTACATGATTCACAAAATACCCCTTTCCTTACTATCCTTAATTTATGTGCACATTAACATAAAAAGACAAGTCCCGTACTATAGCTTGTTCAGGCTCCACCTGAAGACACTACTTTATTGTCTGTTTAGATGTAAAAGCCACAAGTCATTTAGAAACCCTGACCATTCAACTTGTTTTCAAATTGCTTACTCTAAAAAATTAAAAGAATTTAGTAGAATTCTGTGGAAACTTGGCTTGTTATTTTCAAAGGTTCATAAACTGTTCACACTTATTACAGTGCTTTATAATAACATCTGAAAATTCAAAGTGATTTTTGTTTAACCATAAACACTCAGGTAAACAAGTTCCCCAGGGCAGCCTTCACACTGAACTCCTCAACTCCAGGCCCACCCCAGAGCAATGATTTAGATGAAGAAAAACAAAAATTAATTGAATTAAGGACCTGAGCAATGCCACATAAATCTTCTAGTATCCTTAATAATAAACAAGTGTGTCAATATGCTGTGCTGCTCTCAGGGTGCCCAGAACTGAGTCACCTTGTTATCCCATTGCCTTCAGCCTGAGGGAAGAGTGCACACACCATCTAGTATGATTCACCTCAGTATCAGCACCTCACTTTAATACCAGAGCAGTACATTTATAGTGATAACAATACACGTATTATCAAAGATTAAAGGGACAGTGAATAAGGATAATGAAAACAAAAGGGTGGCATATAAAACAAAACTTAAATTGGTTTAACAGGATAACCTCCTATCTAAAGGATTATATTGCCCATAATGTTTTGCAAGGCAGGCAGAGATCTTGTTTTCAAGAACGCGAAGGAAGCTGCTGCTTGGGAAGGCAAGTTCCCCAGCCTGTGGCTCTTTCCATACACCACTCCTGCTCCCTCCCCATTCTCTCCCTCTTCTCTATCCTCTTGCACTGTGCTTGCCCTTGCCAGCCCAATCCCTGAACCCCAATGTAGCAAATGACACTTACAAAAAAATCCCACCGTCTTCTAAAATGTATTTCTAAAGAAAAGGGAATTTGTTTTCCATTGCATGACAGATTGGGTACATCTAGACTATAGGCTTTTGTCGACAGAAGTTTTGTCGACAGATACTGTCGACAAAGCTTCTGTCGACAAAGAGCATCTAGACTACATGCAGTTCTGTCGGCAAAGCAAGTCGCTTTGTCGACATGACAGCGTAGACGCAAAGGACAGTGTAGATGCAATAACGCCTTTTGTCGACAGAACTCTCTTGACAAAAGGCATTATTCCTCGTAGAATGAGGTTTACAGCCGTCGACAAAACTGCTGAGTTCTGTCGACGTTATGTTGACAGAACTCAGTGGCAGTGTAGACGCAGGTATAGTTTTGTCGACAAAAGTCCACTTTTGTCAACAAAACCCTGTAGTCTAGACATACGCATTGTGACTGGACACGCAGAAGGTACTTAATTGAAAGCACTAAAATTGAGAATGAAAAAATGTCCATCACAGATCCTGGAATCTGTCAAAAGATTTTTTTCCAAAAACTTTGTAGTAGGAGCAAGTTAGTTATCCTAATGAATACAATTTTAAATATTATGGAATACAATATATGATGCAGCTCTTCTCTGTTTTACATTTTCTTACTCTGTATTTCTAAGCTGATTTTGTATTTTAAATGTACTCTTATGCCTTCATAAAGTAATCGTTCCAGATTATTACGCAGTGAAATAAAGATATTATTTTAAATTAGTAATAGAGAGGTAGCTGTGTTAGTCTGATCTTGGTAAAACAAAAACAAACAAACAAAAAAAGCAGTCATGTAGCACTTTAAAGACCAACAAGATAGTTTATTAGGTGATGAGCTTTCGTGGGGCGATCCACTTCTTATTATTTTAAATTAATCAGTCAAAGGGAATGCTAATTTATTCTGTGTGATCTCCATAAGAATAGACATGTTTATAAAATGTCAGCATGTTTGTTAAAAATATGTTTCCAAAGATTTTAGGCGTAACAAATGATTTGATATCTTACTAATTTACTGAAATTGGTGGAGGGTTCTCTTAAAACTAGTTTATCAGTCAGAAGTAAAGAAAGGGAAACTCATTTGTCCAGGCATCAGATAGAAAAGGGTTGTTGCTTGAAGCACTTTCTTGGACAAGGGGTGGTGGTGAAAGGCGAAAGATCATAGAAGGTATGGATAGAAAGGACAGGAAGACTTGGAAAGCAAGATTTTGTCCTACAGTAATGAAAATTAAAATGTGTATTTTATATAAGGCTGATCTTTTGAAGAATTTCTTTTAAAAACTGTATGTCTGAAGAACCAAGCATTCAAGGCTATAGTAGACTACTCAGAGAATGCATCTAAAAATCTATGCAAGGATTTTTGAGAGCTGTGATTTTATAATCTTCATCAACCAACTAATGAAATATTTAAAGCAAATTTTAAACAAAGATCCAGTAGACATATTACAGTAATGCACAGCTGGTTTTGCCAGTAAATTCAGGAACTGACAATATATACCTCTGAGTTGGCACATGCCTGTTAAATGACTTAATTGCCAGTGGCTATTTCACAGATTCAATGTTATGCTAATAAGTCTGGCAAGCTAAAACACTTTTCACTTTTAAGTTGCTAGTTCTCATCTGGATGAAGACTCACTAGGTTGCAACAGCCTGCTGTGGCAGCCTGCAGGAATGGTCAGAATAGGGATAGAAAAAGGAAAGAGTTTCAGCATTAAGACACGGGAAGATATTGCTTTTCCCTTGCCTTTTATACCTACTGCACAAATTTGTCCATTTACTTTCTAGGTGTAGAAGAAAGGGGTGTTTTTTGCCTTCTACTTATATCCCCAAAGTTCATTGGCTGTATTTAGTCAGGATAACCTCCATTGCTTATTTTCCTGTATGCTGCTGCCTGCTTTTCACATCTGCTTATTGATTTCATATTTAATGTGTAGCCACTGTGTTATCTTAAAATGCTCAATTTACATGCTAACAGAAAGGTACATAAACATCTTTCGTCTGACAAATCTTGTTTGTGAACTCTGCCTTGAAATAAACTTTAAAACATTTTCAATATACATACATACATAACTCCTTACACAATAGCTGTACATTCCTTTCACCAGTGTGTCCCTGTATTTCATTTAAGAACTCACAATATTATCTGGTGAACAACAATATACAAACAAACATCAGGATAGTCTTGGAAGTGACGGTTTCTTGAGTTACATATACTCACTGAAGTGGCCTAATGCATAAGATACTAAAATCCAGGCTGAGTGGTAGATCTTTCTGTTTCAACTAACAAGCAGGAGTCTCAGAATGAATGGCTATATGAATGTAGTACATTTTTGAAGTTCATACTGTTTTCTAAAGGGATAGATTTTAGTGGCAGGAGTTTCCACAAGGGCTGTGTCTAGACCACAGAGTTTTTTGAAAAAAGTGGCCTTTTTTCGAAAAAACTTCCCCTGTGTCTACACTGCCACCGTGTTCTTTTGAAAGTAAATTGAAAGAACACGGCAGTTTTTTCGACTGCGGAAAACCTTGTTTTACGAGGAAGAATGCCTTTTTTCGAAAGTGCTCTTTCGAAAAAAGGTGCTATGTAATGCAAACTGTGCTTTTTCGGAAGAGAGCATCCAAACTGCCTGGGTGCTCTCTTTCGAAAAAGCAAACTCTGGTGGTAGTCTAGACGCTCTTTTTCCAAAGAGGCTTTTTCGAAAGTATCTTTGAAAAAGCCTCTTTCGAAAAGAGGTTTGCAGTCTAGACGTAGCCAAGGAGAAGAGAAATAGTGCTATAGCACAGTTCTAATTCCTAGCAATCCTATGTCTCAAACTAAACTGGAATGAATGTTGTTTAACAGTGACTATGGACAACAGTTACAAGCTAATTTATCTCTCCAGACATTGATTTACAGTTTGTTGGCTCTGTTATCAAAACTAGAATTATTAGGTACATAGGGGAAGGAATAGGGAAAGCAATCACCTCAATGTAGTGCTATTGTCTGAATAAATTAAACCACTTGTTGTAAGGGACAAATGGATACAAGAGAATATGAAGAAAAAAAAACCCTCCCTTGTTTCATTAATATGGTTGGTTTCCTTGCATTTCAACTTCTAATTCTGACCTTTAATATTCCAAAAGTTCATCAAAGATCAATCCCTGATGTTTTCAGCAAATATTGCCGAGAGCTCTTAAAGCCATTATTTCAATGTTGGCAGGTTTCCTTCTCTCCTCCAAGCCCATCTCCATGGAAACAAAATGATTCTATAATGTGTTTATAGCATCAGACAGCAGAGATGTCATTCCCTATGATAGAGGACTGCGTGTATCGAGCTTTCACTTTTATTACTATTCACATATGATCTTATCTCAGTGATAGTAAGCTTAAAGAAGCTAAAACAAGGTACTTAAGAAGAAAATTTACCTTTTCACAAAGCAAGATTAAATTGATTGAATTGTTTCCACACATTTCCAGATTTAAAAAAAAAAAATGCTGCTCAATATTGATCATGTTTTTGGTCATTTCACAACTTATTTAATTCTGAAGTCACAGAAAATGTGTGCTGTTAAAGGTAAAACAGTGCATTCCCTCACAGAGAAGTCTACTTTTGAAAAACAGGAAGTGTATTTTCCTGCAGCTCCTCCACTTCAGGCTGTGATCTTATCAGCTCTCCAACTAGTATATATCAAGTTAAGGTCAGTGCTTAAAATTAAAATTTACAAAAAAAAAAAAAAAAAAAATCTAGATGTTGCTAACACTCACTGTACCTAGAATGTATAAAGGTGCATTGTGCTGCTTCAGATCCAAGTCCTGCGCTCTGCTACAGTGTAATTCCAGAGAGTGTGCGCAATGAAAATAGGAGCACATACGACAGGATTTGTCCCACTGTAATTCAGCTGTCATGAAAAACACACAACCTGTGGCCAAAAAATCATCATCTAGTACTACTGTAAAGTGAGATGTCAAAACCTGATGACCTGTCAGGACCTTTGCAGTTTTGCTATTACCTTTAAGTAGTAATAGGATCAAGCTCTCAATTCCAATTTGGGTAATTACTTTCTGCTAGCCTAAATTCCCCCTGCAGTTTTAATTTGATATAGTATTTTTCCATTCCCTCTCAAGTAATTGCATTCTGTTGCTGTACACTGTTAAACAGCTGCTGTGTTCCACATATTTTTCACACGCATATTTTGGGATAAAAGGAAATTTATAAATACTCTGTATAGCTCAAAAGTTTTACTGTAAACTTGTTTTTGCAGATTTCAAACATTATAAACAATACTTCATAGGGCACAAATGAATGTACAGAAGAAAACATCTTTAAACCATTCCAAAGCAATTTTTCAGTCAAAAGACTGGAGTGAGAAGCTGAGGTACTTTGGGGGGAAAAAGAATTTGCTTTAATTTTTCTATTACATAGGTGTGTCATTTTAAACATGGTTAATTTACTATTGGTGAGGTGGCAGTGTCTCCATATTCTGTGACTAGCTTTCCATGGAAAGATTTTAACTGCATTCCACCCAACTTCCTCAGGAAACTTGCCTCCAGTTGAAATTTCTGACATGAACTTCTTGCCAAAAGAGAATGTTGGAGGGAAGGTTCAGGTTAATTAAGCAAGGCAGTTTAAAAATAAGAGTTTCTAATTCTCCGGTGGATTTTACTTTTGCAAAGGTCATCTTATGTTTTTGGAAGATCATATCCAAAGCCCTTGGAATAGCTTCAGATTAGAATTACTTATTTGGGCTCAGCGATATGCCTTTTGGTTGATAGGGAGTTGTAGTTTTAAGAGTTTCTCTTCTCAAAAATTTGAGCATCTGAGAACTATGAAAACCACCATTCCTTTATATACTATGACTAGATAAAAATTTGAAAAAGCTGGTGTTAAAGGATTTATGAAAAGTTATATTAATCTTTGTTTAACTGCTGACTCGGGAACTACTATACTTAGAACAGGAAGAGAAGAAACCCTTTTTAGGTTGAGTTTTCTTTGTTGTGCTAAGAAAATATTAGCTAAAGGAAGTTAGAGAATATCTTTTCTGATTATTCCCAGTTACTGTCTTTAAAAAAAAAAAGGGGGACTACTTTGAAGTATGGATGTAATCAAGTAGTCGGCTTATCAAGTAGCCGACTACTTGCTCCTCCCCGCTGCAGCAGTGGGGGTGTGGGAAACAGGAGCTAGTGCTGGGGGGAGCTGACTTAAAAGCCGGTTCCCCCCAGCACCACCTCTACAGTGCCGCCTGCCCCTCTTCACTGCTTCCTCTATCAAAGGCATCAGCGAAGAGAGAGGGGTATGGGCGGCTGCTCCAGCAGCAGCCCGTTTGCAGCGGCCCAAGCTGGCCACAGACAGGGGGCTGCTGGACCCAGCACAATCTGGGACTGAGCAAGCCCAGCTCAGTCCTGGTTCACGCCCGTCTGGGACCTACCTCTGCAGTTTAAACGTAGGAGGAGCTGGGCTGCCTGCACACCTGGTTCCTACAGCATTTGAACTGCAGAACCACAGCAGGGTAGCTCCTGGACCGGCGTGAGCGGGGACAGAGCGCCTTCCCTTATCGACTAATTGTGTAGTCGATACAAATTGTATCGACTACACGATTAATCAATTACTTGCCTCTCAACATCCTTACCTTGAAGTATTTTTCCTCCTCAATTACATATCAACTGACTCCTTCCAGATTCCTTATTTGCTTTCTAACACCACATACAGAAAAATGAAAAAAAAAAAAAAAGCTATCACATTCATCAATGAAATGGCATAAGCCATGACGATTATTTCATTTTCTATATTTTTTGAGGGACAGGACCACACAGCATCAGAACAGGACAACAGGGAGACAACCTCCAAAAAAAAAAACAGTTTCCTCTTACAATGTTCAGGTCAGGAACCACTTTACAGCCTCCTACTTAAAGGAAGTGCTATCACTAGCATGAGAGAAATGAAAATGGACACGCAATTATACCAGTCACAATAAGCTTGTTTCCCTTTTATCATGACTGTAATAAAAACCTTGGAAGTAATAAGCTGCTGACTACGAGAATTACTAAATCAGACAGCTGACCTGTGCATTTCCATCTAGGAAATAAAGGACTGTGACAGCCCAGCCAGAACAGTGGATGTTAGACAAAACGGAAACGCCCTAAGACTGGGATACTTTTTAAGTTTTGAGGGTGGCATTGGTCTGTTTTATAAATATATGAAAATGTCTTTGCCCTTTTTGGCCCGTTAATCCAAGTAAAAAGCTTCTCTTAGACACCAAATGTCAAACATCAATAAAAGAGCTTTCCTTAGCTATAGTAATCCTCGAAGAGCAAGACACAACAGTTTGTGAGCCTTCAGATTTCATGTGCACCTCCCCCATTCCTTCCTGCCTCCTCCTTGAAAAATCAACTCCCTTCCAGCATACAGCCTGTGCTGAAGGAAGAGGGACGTAGATTCCTCCATGGGGAGAGCTGCTGTGCCACTAACCCTTTTTAATAGAGTACAGGCACCCAGGAGGCTCAGTTTCATTTGCAAACAGGCATTGCCTCTGCTTATATGGGACAAAGTGTTAACCCCATCCCTGCAAGTTCCTTTTGGTGTCTGTTCACCTCATTCCAGGATCACTCACTGTACTACAGATTGCTCAAACTTGTCACAATTTATTAAAATCTGGAATGCTATCAAAAACAGCAGCTTAACAGTATTCACCAGTTCCCATTCCAGATTGCAGCTCGTGTAAGAGCCAATACACATATAGGGAAAATATATTCACATTTTTTCCATGATTATAGCTTTGATAAACATTTTTAAAAAGCCACCAAAATTTAGCTGGTCTCAATACTCTACTTTCCTATGATGTAAAATTCCATTTATACAGTGAATATAATGAGGACAAACAACTTAGGTAATCAAAAATAATCAAGGGATATTTTCTTATTTTTAAACAAAATTATTATGTAGATTTCTGTTTTACAAGAGGCTCGCTTTTCCAAACTTGCAATTGTGCTGGAATTTATACAATGTATCCTTCTGTCACTGATGGAATCTTTTTCAGATAACTTTTTCTGAAAGTTAACAGTTTTGCAAAACACCACAAAATTCTAGTCTTTTAAAAAATACTTTAAAAGGCATTCAATTCTGAAGTGATTAATTCATTTAATATCTGTCACAGGGAACCCTATTCTTTATGAAAATTGTCTTGTGATTATGAACACACATAACTCAAAGACGCTTTAGACAAAATACCTCTTTTAACGTATCTCTTTCAATGTTATAATCTGCTGAATGAGTACATCCTATTTTTGTACATGTACCACACTTGTATGTTAAGTTAGATATCTGAAGTGTGGGTCTGTATATGATTCTAAATGAGTTAGTAAGGGCCATTACTGAAGCCTCAGAAACTTAATGGCATGGGGATCAAATCAACGACCTGTAAATAGTCTGTCCTGTAAACTCAAACAGTGGTTTGTCCTAGAAAGACATGCGAACGACCAGTAAGGATGTTAAGAAGCAGGTGTTTGGCTAACCAGGTAGCTGATACAATTTGTATTGACTACACAATTAGTCAATAAGGGGCGGCGCTCTGCAGGGCGGCTCTTATTACATTTAAAAACAGAGTTGTAGAGGTTCCGGACCAGTGCAAGCCAAAACTGCTCTGTTTCGGCTCACGCCAGGTCCAGCAGCCCCTGTTCGCAGTGACCTGGGCTGGCTGCAGACAGGGACTGCCGCTGGAGCAGCCTCTGCCTACTTTGTGGCAATCTTCCTCCCCACCCTCACTGCTGCTGCCTTTTAAGCTGGCTCCCTCCAGCACCGTCTCCTCTGTCAAGCCAGAGGCAGCAAATGGGGGGGGGGGGGGAGGAGGAGGGAAGCAAGTAGTCGAGTACTCGACTCAACCACCCGATAAGTTTAGGCTTATTGGGTAGATGAGTACTTGACTACTTGCTTACATCCCTAGTGACCATGGCACCTGGTACTGGAACCCATCTTAAAGCTGTTATTTTTCCATGGGGATGGAAGGTGCTGAACAAAGAATTCCCACCCTGGAGGGAAGTCTACTCAAGCAATGGGAAGCAATTAGCATTTTTCTTCAGCTGGCCTTTGAAACTGCCTGACCCACCCTAAGAGGATACGAATAACTTTAAAGAAGCTGTAGACCCAAGTCAGAGTAAAGATCAACTCTGCCTTGGAGCTCTTTACCTGAGAATAAGAACAGCTGATTAGGGTAAGAATTTGCAGGTAACCAGTTTCTTGGTAGATTAGAACTGGCTAAGTGTTTTCGGCTCCTTTTAATTCAGTAACTTACTTTGATCTGTTTTCACTTGCAACCAGTGAAATCCTACTTTTTGTACTTAATAAAAACACTTTTGTTTAATATCAAGCCCAGTGTAAATAATTGCTACCTGGGTAGAGCATCCACTGTGCATCTCTCTCTTCCACTGATAAAGTGGGCAGGACCATCTTATGGGTTTTCTCTGTGTAGAACTTTTACACAGAATAGGATGGATTTGTTTAGGGGTTTGGTCCCTTCTGGAGGTTACAGAATAAAATACTGTAGTTAAATACTTGCAATTCATATTTAGGCTTACCTGTTAGTGGCATCAAATTATAAAAAACTACACCTGGCTATTGCTTCCTTACCCAGTTATATGCAGTAATTTCTAGAAATTGCAGTATCTTGCCCTGCATCATAAGCAAAAGAGGAAGTTACTCACCTTGGGCAGTAATGATGGTTCTTTCAGATGTGCGCTCCACTCTAGGTGTACGTGTGCCACTGCGCCTCTACCTGGAGATTTTTGGTAGCAGGGCCCATTGAACTTGCGCATGTGCTCTCCTTCCCTCGTGATGTGCCTTGAGGCTATCTAGCACTGCATGGGTGAAAGCCTTTCACTTCCTTCTCTGCCGCAGAGCTCTGTGTAGCACTCCAAAATAGAGGGGAGATGGCTGGGTTGTGGAGCATCCATAGGGACACGTATCTTGAAGAACCCATTGTTACTGCATAAGGTGAATAACTTCCTCTTCTTCTTCAAGTAGTGTCTCTATTGGTGCTTCACTGTAGGTGACTCCAAACCACTGGAGGCTGGGACTTCAGAGTGGAGTCTGTTACTACATAGAGTATAATGGAGTTGAAGAGGGCATGGGGGCCGAATCTTCAGGGATCACATAATGTTCTCTGAGTGTATGGGCAGAGGTCCAAGTTGCTGCTCTACAGATTAATGAACTAGGATTACCTGTAAAGTATGTGACAAAGGTAGAAACTGACTTTGTGGAGTGCATATTAACTTTGGATGGAAGCGCATTATGCCCTTGATAACAATGATTAATGCAACCAACTGGCTCATTTGCATAGTCTTTGAGCCAGTATTGCAGAGCTTTGGGATCTTTCTTTGGGATAAAAGGAAAAATTTAGAGATTTCCTAAAATTCTGTCTTCTGCAAGTAGAATGCTAGCGTTCTAATACAGTGCATATGCAGAATCGTCCCCCTGTTGTCACAAAGTAAGTTTGGGGAAACTAGGGAGATGGATCTATTGATTCATATGGAAAATGCAAAGAAACTTGAGATATGGCCTTAGAGTTAATTTATCTTTAAAAAAGGAATTTACCATCTCTTGTACGTGTGTCTTCTTGTACATATGTACAAGACAGCAAGTTGCCAGGGACTCAAGGGGAGGTCTAGTTAAAGCCCTGAGAACTAGGTTAATATCTCAGACTGGAGCAGGTGGTGCCACATGTGTAGACTCTTTAAAGGCACTGGAAAGCTCTTCCCACATCAGCAGGTGAGCAAACACTGAATGTGTGTCTACCTGCTCATGGAAGGATGTTTTCACTGCAGGATAGCTCTGTTAAGGTATAAGTGAGAGTTTTGACCTCTGGAGGTCTAAAATGTAGTGTAAAATCAAGAGAAAGGGAAGATGCAATTGGATCTACGTTTAGATAAATAACAGCTTGGACTTGTTTCCATTTTGTGAATAAGTATATTGTGTGGTCAACTTTGGCCAGATAGCAACACCTCTTTCAGCTCATCAGAGAATTCTGACTCTAAGCCTTGTAATTAAGATGGAGCCACACATGCAGGTGAAGGATTCACAGGTTGGGGTAAAAGAGCAGGGCTTTGTTTTAAGGGATCAAGTGGGGAATCAGCCAAGGAGGAATAGAAGGGCATACAGCCATCTGTGTCAGGTAAGGGAGTCAGACGGTCTTGGCCAAAAGGTGCAATCAGAATAATTCTCACTTTGTCTTGTTGAATTTTCAGCTGAGCCTAGGATAGAAGAGAAAACTGGGAAAGGTATACAAGAGGTCAGTGCGCCATGGGAGGATAAGGGCATCTCCCCATGAATATTTCCCCAAGCCAGGCCTGGGACAGTAACAAGGACATTTCTTGTTCTGGTAAGTAGAAAAGAGATCTGTAGACAGGGTTACAACAGTAATTTTCAACGGTAATGTCAGAAACAACTACTACATCTTGTCGAACCCGACTGTGTGGGGCTGATTTGGCATTATGTTGTTTGCTTGAGGCATTAACCACATCCACAACAATGCAGTTGGTAGAGCTAGAATTGCCTCATTAATTGGGGGGTGGGGTTCTGGATGATGAGGCAGTATGCAGAATATCCCCCATTTGTGATGTGTATCTGCTATCTCCTGTAGGGGAATATGCAGTTGATCTGCCATCCTCTTGGCAAGATCCTCCTGTTCTGAAAAAGCTTCCAGCACCCCTGGCTCAGGGGACTCTGGACAGCCCCTCTATAGGAAACTGACCACTCAGAGAGACAGTGGATGGTAGCGACCTGTGTATGTATATTGCCCAAGGATTGCAATAAGGTAAAGGGGGCATGGATGACGGGGTCCCATATTACAATTATGGATGAGCTCCAAGGTCCTTGTATTGTGACAATAGACCATGACTTCCTCCTGGTAGCTGTAAACTAACTTTATGGGACCCCAAGAAACTTGGCCACACCCATGCTAAGTGGACATTCGGCCAACTAAAATCATGCCGGACCACAGTTGTCGTCGGACCAGAAACTTCCACATTAGAAAGGCTCAAGGTGTTTATAGAAAAGCATCATATATCTGCAGAATTAAGGAATATTAATCATTGGAGTAACTACTGAAATCAATGGAACTTCATCATGGTTGAATTTCTCCTGGGGCTTGCTTCTCAAATCCTTACTTCTTATGTGGACAGTGATTTAGTTTCATTTCATTTTATTCACGCTTGTAAGAGTAGAGAAGGCACTATTTTGAGAAATACTGCTTGAAAATGTTGATATATAGCTTTCTTGAGAATTAAATTTTGAATGACTATGTACATAGTTGGCTCTAAGAAAAGCAAGGAGGACTTAATAAACAATTGAGCAGCCTAAACAAGAGCCAAGCGTACCAGAGAAAATGTGAAAAATATTTTTGTTTCCACTTTCAGAATAGAGCAGCTTCTATTCTACATATTTCTTACTGGAAAATATGCAACTCCAACTGCTAGAACTGAAATATTACTCTAGCAATGTTTAATTATTATATGGTAGATGGCAAAAGGAAGTAGTTTCCCGAGTGAGAATGTGCAACTCCCTGGAAAAGAGGGAGAGATTAATAGCTTTTCGGGTCAGTTTCTAATCAAAACAGTCTACAAAACCATGAAGAATAATTGGTGGCACTAAATTCTTATCTTAGAGGAGCAACTTCTGATCCTTTTAAATAGACATCTTTCTTTTCCAGTGCATAGGAGCAATTACATAAGGCATTCAGGGAAATACAAATTACAATTTCACTACAGCAGGAGAATACTCATACCTATTGTCTATCAATATCATGGTCTCTGGTTCAGGCAGCTCAAGTCCCCTGGGAAAAAGTCATAGTCCAATAGTTGTTTAGGGGCCCAGGCAAAATAAATTGGTCATCTCAGTATATTTCCTAGTGAATGGATATCCACGTCATAAAAACTGCCACTATAGTTTTCTGGAAACTCAGGCCAAGTGGCCAATGAGTGAATGGACACAGATAGCAGCCTGCTTTGCTAGATAAGTCAGGGTCGAGGCACGCTGGCAGCCAAGTGTGAGGAAACAGTTACTGCCTATGACATACTGGTTTTGTGAATAAATAGAGGACTTTCATTTCCAGCACTTTCACGTGCACTAAATTCACACACCTTTTAAAAGTAAGCAACATTGTGGAACATTCTGAGGCAGAGAACTGAACTATGTCTAGGTAGAACACCTGATGAACCCCATTTTAAGCACACAGTATAACTCATTCTCTTCTTTTGAATGTGTTCAAGCCGACTGGAGTTCTAAAAAAATAAGGTTTTAAACTCTGAGTGCCAGGTATGGTGCCTACATCTTTTATTGACAGAAGGAAGAGGCATTGCTACTACTACAATTCTGCAGGCCTGATACATATCGGCTTAATTGTCTTTGCATTAAGGATGCAAGAGTGTAACTGTTTACATGGTTAACTGACAAGCATCAGCTTATTAATTTCCATTACAGTGGCACACTGGTTTCCAGCTCTGCTCCCATTCTCTGCCACAGTGACTGTTCTGGCCAAACTGTAAACTCAACTGTCCCTCAGACACAGAAGCTGGGCCTCCCAATACCTCCCACATGTTTATGAAATGCCTTTTCCTGATTGCACGCCTTAAAGAAGTACGCCTACCAGCTCACCCTTGTTGCATGCAACTGCTCCCATTGACCGTGCCTGCTCCATACACTATATGGGCTCTTGTCTGGAGTAGATGGTGGGGGGGGAAGAGATTGAATCTAATAAGTCCGTGGGGAGAAGGCTATGCAAACCCAGCTATGGACCAGCTACAGAAACATGCACATCTATGAACAGATTGCACTTGCTTATCTCTGCATCTTTTAAACAGGGGCCCTTCCTTTTCTACTGCTATCCTGAAATATAAGAACACCTCTCTGAACCCTTTCATATTGATTATGGTGACAAGTGATTCATTATACCTGAAAAGGGCCTACTTCAATTCTGAATGTAGTGTGCAATATGATCAACACTTTCAATGTGCTCTTACAAATGAAAAAGACACCAAAAATGGAAAAAATGTCTAATCTTTTAAACTACAAGCTAAACCAGGGACACACACACACACACACACACCATACCAAGCTTGAAGAGAATCAATGTAATGGCATTTGCTTTAACCACTATGTACTCCAACAAAGGAATTATTGCAAGAATTTCTATTTCCTCGTATAAGACAAATGTAATTAGCTCACAAACTTGGAAAATAAATCTAACCAAACATTATCTTCTTATTCTAATTTGTTTTTAAATTTTACATCTATACTTTACACAGTCCAGATGAATGTATTCAGCTGCAATATAAGACAGCACTACTTTAAAATGCCAGCAATGGCATACAATTAAATTTACAGCATAGTAATTATCAGTAAAACTATTTAAAAGACTAATTTTTCAAACAGTATATTAACCTATCCTTTAATTTCCTATGCACAAGCATTTCCATTTTTAATTGCTTATGTAAATTCAACCAACAGCAGGTTTTGGAAAAGTAGTTGTTACCACATATGCAAAAGGTTGCAAAAATGCTTCTGCAGCTAGATACCATTGTAGTCTAAGGTAGAGTCTACTGAAATGTCATTTTTTTACACTAACAAGTATAAGCCAAAACTCCTGGTGACTGAGACTATGTCTACCCTTGCATGTTTTGGTGATGAAAGTGCTGTCAACTGGCAAAAATCCTGAAAACCGTAAACTCACCAAACCATTTTTTCTGGTACCAGCTGTCAACAACTTATGGCCACATCTGCAGCTCCCTTGTCAACAGAAAGAATAAACCATTGGGGGTATGCAACCCACAGTGCTGTGCAGCACTTTCATGTGCTAAGCCCTGTGGGAAAGCACAACATAGCACTAGGCATGTTGGGAATGTGAAAAACATCCCATCAACCATCTCATTTCTTCCCAGACGTCCCTCGGTTTCCAGCTTGCTTGAGTTGGCACAAAAGTATCTTCAGCAAGAAAACATGGATCCCAGTCTGATGGCCCTTATCGTAAGCAGTGTGCAGAAGGCATAATGCATTGCAGCATACCTACTTATGGACCTATTAACAGACGATGATGACTCTCATTCAAATTCATATTCAGATAGAGAACAATGAAATCATATCACACAGCGGATTGTTGTTTTTGAGTGAGGGAAACCAGCTCTGAGTGGTAGGATCGGATCATCATGCAGGTGTGGGAAAAAGAACAGTGGCTACAGAACTTTCAAACGCATAAAGCAACCTTCCTGGAGCTGTGTGCTGAGTTGGCCCTTGAAATGCACCGCAAGGATACCTGAATGAAAACTGCTTTCCTGATAGAGAAGCATGTGGCCATTGCTTTATGGAAGCTGGCCACCTCAAATTGCTACCATTAAGTTGTGAATCATTTTGGAGTGGGCAAATCTATGGTTGGAGCAGTACTTCAGAAAGTGTGCATGGCAAATTACATTTTGATGGACAGGACTGGGCTGTGGGAAATGTGGATGACAGTGTCCGGTTTTGCTGAAAAGAGCTTTCCTAACTGTGGTGGGGCAATAGATGGGACACACATCCCCATAATTACACCATCCCACCTTGCCTCAGGTACATCAGTCATAAGGGGTACTTCTCCATGGTGCTTCAGGCGCTTGTGGATCACCATGAGAGTTTCACAGACATAAATGGGAGGGAGGGGAGGGTCTGGAAAGGTATATGATGCACACATCTTTAGGAACAGTGACCTGTACAGGAGGCTACATGCTGGCACTTGTTTTTCCAGATCAGAAATTTACAGTGGGGGATGTGGAAATGCCCACAGTGAGCCTAAGTGACGCGGCCTACCCCCTGCAGCCCTGGCTCATGAAGCCTTACATGGGACACCTGAACAGCAGTAAGGAGTGGTTCAACAATGGGCTAAACTGCTGATGAATAGTTGCTGAATGTGCCTTTTGGCAGACTGAAGGGGAGATGGAGGTGTCTCTGTGGACTTTATGAAGGGCCATATCCCCAAGGTGGTGGTTGCATGCTGTTGCTTACATATTTCTGTGAAAGTAAGGGAGAAGTGTTTCCCCATGGATGGAGCACTGAGGCACGGTGCTTGGGCTCACACCTTGAACAGTGAGACACTTGAGCTGTCAGAGGAGTGCAGAGGTTGGACATCAATATCAGGGAGGCTCTGAGGAACCACTTTGACAATGAGGGAGCCTGAGATTTCTGTGTGCTGGGGTTATAAACGAGGCATTCCCATGGTAACAAATGTTTCAGGCCAGAGTGTTTGATGTGGGCTCTTAACGCAAAATAAAAAACTCATAGAAGCATATATGACATTTGTCTTTGAAAACCTCATAGTTATGCTCACGTCCAGCTGTCACCAGTGCTTTCACAGGGAGTGGAGCACAAGGGGAAGAAACCATTACTGGATTGTGATGAGCGTGTGAATGTAGAGGAAGGATTACTGGATGCAGACTAGCACTTTTGCAACCATGCATGGTGATGTGTGTGACAGAGGAGGGGATAGAAGGACGGCTGCTGGGAAAAGAGTTCTGTATGGGAGGCCTTTGGTTATGGTCTCTATTATTATTATTCATCAGCATTATACTCTTCAGAATGTCATTTTGGTCCTGCACAAGCTGTAGCATGTGCTCAATGGTCCTGTCTCCGTTCATTACCCCTAGTTCATCTCTGCTCCCTCTACTCTCTTTGTTGTGCTTTTTCCTCTGATTGACTTGAGTGACCCAACACATTTTTCACTAGATAATCATGCATCCTAGGCTTCTTTTTCCTCAGCTGCTGTAGTCTATCTGATGGTGTACACGAGGGCTGAGTTCTCAAGGTCTAGTCTGCAAAAGTAACCATTAACAATCGAGTGACTGTACTTTTCATGATAAATATCGTTACGTTTCACTAACAGGCATGCCTCTGAAAACAACTTCCCACTTTGTTAGATTAGCCAGGAGGCAAGCACAGATCTCTGCAGACACTGTGATCATCGTGAGTTTTCAATGTGGGAGAGGGGAGGAGAGTTGTTTATGAGTCTCCAAGAAAGTACAGACCACAGTTGTACAGCACTGTACGAGGAAACAATTTTTGGATCATCCTTCACTTGTCTGCAGGCTGCAATCACTGCTGCTGACATATCCCTGCTGAAGGTTAACAAGCAAACCCGAGCTGAACTTTTGGGAAGTGAGCGGTGTTGTTTCCTGGTCCTTATGCAGCCAAACTATGTGCTGCCTTGGTTCCAGAAGTACATATTGAGGACTGGTTTGGGAAAGTGTCATCCCAGGTGAGAGGAGCAATGGCAAGTGACAAAATTAATAAGTACATCAAGTGAATCTTGGACACCATTTCCCAGGAAGAGTCTATTGCTATCTGTGCCTCCACTGATGCTGTGCTTGGCCATAACGCAGATCCAGAGAGTGAAATACAGCCACTGGTCATCTAAGACTGCCACCCCCTCTCCATGACTACATAGAGCAACTTACTGCCCCACATGGCCGCTGATGGCTGCCGCCTAACTGTGGGTGCCTGCACTGCAACTACTCACCGGGGCACCACCTCCATACCGCCCTGCATGGCCTCTGTCCACTCAGCGCCCCAACCCACCTGCCTACACATCAACATACCCTGTGTCTCTTCCGCCACTTCAGCATGCAGCATCTCTTCCACGATGAGTTGCTGAGCATCCTCACAAACAGCATTTGAGAACAATTCCTCACTGCCGGGCACTCAGGTTTTCATTGGATTGACCCTGGCCTCCTGGCCCTCTTCCATCTCTTCATCAACTTTGTGTCTGTATCTGGGATATGTATTTCTGGCTCTCTTCTCTTCTGTGAGCTATCCACAGTGTCCCAGGGTTTGGTCATGGGATCCCCACCCAGAATTCTGTCCAGTTCTTTATAAAACTGGCATGACTTGAGTGCAGCACCAGACCAGCTGTTAGCCTCCTTTGCCTTGTGGTAGGCCTGCCAGAGTTCCTTGATATTGGTTCTGCATTGTAGGATGCCTTGCTCATATCCCTTGGCACCCAAGGCTTGAGAAATGCAATCGTATATGTCCCAGCTCTTACAGGTCACTCACAGCTCCAATTCCACCGACTCTTCACCCCACACACAAATTAAATACAAAAGCTCCATATTGCTCCAAGCAGGAGAGCATTTGGATCCATGGCCACCACCCCTATTTTCTTAAGATGACTCCATGAGGATCACCACACAGTGTGTCCCAGACACAGGAAATGGTTTTAAAATTTCCCAGGGTTGGCAGGTAGGAGGGGAGCATGTCTTTTCCTGTAAACATTACGTGGTTGAAGGGCAGCCGAGTTCAAGATAACATCCAGAGTGGCTAAACAGAGCACAGTGGGGCACATGTGGGATTCAAATAAACTTGATAAAAACCCTACCTAGTACACGCTGTGTGATTGTTGACAGTGCAGAGACAGAAGTCTCTCATGGGGCTGAAAGATTTTTTTGTTGCCAAAAATGTCCAGGTGTCACATTTGCCGTGCTATAATGTGGACACTCAAAGGTTTTTGTTATCAAAAGACAGTTTTTGGTGACAAAATGTGCCACTGTAGACAAGGCCTGAGTAATAAACATTTTTCTACTCTCGAAAAAATGGGTTTGAAATATATGAAACAGTGCTATGACCTCAAAAATCAAAACACTTTTTGCATAACGAGTTCAATTTTAAAAAGTACTAAGCCACAGTCAACTATATCTACATCATTTAAACAAAAACAGTAAAAGGTGAACAGCAAATCTCTATCCTCACTGGTTACTCAAGAGAACTTTACTCCCTAACCTGGAAACAAGCTACATATGGAGATTAACGTATTGGGAGCTACGAACATTATCCTGCAACTAAAATGAGATAGAATAATAAATGAGTATCAACTTTAAACAAGATAGAACACGAAAGCAGGATTTACTTTTTCATGTTACAAAACCAAAATACAAATATTTAGACCACTCTGAAAACTGCAAACAATTATAGAAGTATTCAAATTATGCCAATTTCAAAACTTTTTTTTTTTTTAAAAAAAGGCATTTCTGCATATGTATGGTGTTTTTATTTGGTTTGGGAAATTAGTCCTGAGGTCAGTAGTGAGGAATGAAGCTGAAGTCTCAGGTTAAAATTAATCTAAACCAGTGTTTCTCAACCTTTTTTTTTTATAAAGTACCCCCTTTTAAAAAAAATTGTAAGTGCCCTCAGTATTTACAGTTTTCAGACACACAAAACATTTTTCTACTATTGTAACACATTTGTTTAAACAACTTTATTGTACCTAGGCGGGTGATGAAATTTTTGGGTGTAAAAGGTACAAAAATAATAAAGCGCTGTAAAACTTAAAACAAAAATTCAGTTTTCTCCAAGTTTCAGTTGTGTTGATGTACCTCCCAGACTTCTGTCAAGTACCCCTAAGGGTACTCGTACCACTGGTTGAGAAACACTAATCTAAACCACCAGAGAAACAATACAGCAATACAGAAAGTCTAAGCTTTGTTCTTCCTATTCACAGAGTTTTGATTTAAGCTGGAAAGAAAAAGTAACTCAAAGAAAATAGCCATTGTTATAAAAAAAATTACTCTACTATAGTATTTAAGTTTCAGACACCATACAACTATGAACCTGAAAGAAAAGAAGCAATGGAGAAAAATGAAATCAGCTTCATTGGAGTATAAAGTAGGTTGTCTCAGCCTGCCTTTTTCTAGGACCACACCTTGTTCAACACCTTATCTTTGAATTACTAGTATGGTTCTTTATTCCTCTAAACTTCCTCTCAGGACATTTCCCTGTGAACATCTAATAATCCTGGCTGGTTTTGCTAACTTTATTTTGGGGTTCTTCAGATGTCTTTATTTTACCACATATCCAACTTCAGGAATTGTAAAAACCCTAAATTTTTAATAACCAGATTTAAAAATTAAAGTTTTCAGCAACCCTCTACTTATTACTTCCAGAGGAAAAGCCTTATCTTATAAAGCGTAGCATCCAGTGTTGTGTCAGTTATGTATGAAACACATGTACTGCATGCCCAGAATTCAAAAAAATTGTATTTACAAAAATATGAAAGTCACGCATGTAATCAATCTTCTTGTTTTGCTGGAAAGGCCTGCAATGCTCCTAACAGCATCACGTTGCCTAGGCAACACAACTCTGCAGGCAGATGATTTCCTGACAGGCTATGTGGGGAGGAAGGAAGAAGCCACGACATGCAAATGTAGAATTGAATTGTCCATGATAGAACAGAGCGAGCAGGCAATTTCTTCATGAGGACAGAAACTTTAGTACAAAATGTGTTTGTTAATTCATTCAGTGCAAGGCACTGCAACAAAAAACAGAAGTTTAGAAACTGAAGGCTAAAACCCAAATTGCAAATTAGTGGGTACTTATAAACTGGTCACAACCACCTAACAGCCTGTATTAGGTATGTAATAGTGTAGTCAATTAACCAATAAGCAAAAGAGTATAGGTTAATGCTACAGACTACACACATTCCTCCTGCCAGTAAGTGTTTTAGCAGGCTAGCCAGCAGCCCCTGCTGCAGCTCTGCATTTAAAGTGTATTAGGAGCTGGGTGGGCAGGCAGCCCAGCTCAGTTCCAGCTTTCACCGGGTCCGGGTGCTCAGACCACCCCCACCTGGATAGGGGCTGCTGCCACCCCAGTATCAGAGGCAGCAGTGCAGGGCGAAGGGCAGCCAGTCTGTGAGGGGCTGGTTTTTAAACTGGCTCCTGTCATAGACCAGCTCCTGTCCAGCACCCCTTGCTGCTGCCTCTGTATCAGAGGCAGCAGCACAGAGTGACAGCGGGCTCCTCAGGAGTGGGGTCCGAGTGCACTGCCTGCTGGTCCCTACCCTGCGGACTATAGAATAGTCGAGTAACCAATAAGAATTAATGAGGTTACTCAACTATTCAATTAACCTATACTTAACATCCCTAGCCTGTATGCAGTTACAGGCAAGCTCCTATTTATCTTCAGCTAAGATGAGCAGAGAAAAATGTTGCCAGATAATAGGGTTATTTTGCAAAGATTAATTTGTGTTTTCTCTCAGCTCTGAAAATAAGAGCTCATGTGTCATGGGCCTAATAAATCAGATGATACTCTGAATCAGGGCAATTATATAGAAACCTTAGAATTAGTGAGAGTTCGGTCCTTTATTCAAGCAGCATTTTGAAACCCTCTACTGTTTTTCCTGAAACATCTGACAGAATTCAGAATGACCTCACAGAAGCAATAAATAATGACCAACATAATGCCAGTTTCAAAGACATTGAGAAAACACCCTTTATTGCTATTTCATTTGACAAAACCTCAGATGTTGCCAAAAGTCCCAGCTTTCAATTGTACTGAGTTATATGACCAAGAATAGTAATGTTGCAGAAAACTTTGTTGGTATTCCTGATATTAGTAACAATCTCATCCTTTACCAGCACATTCAAACAGTGTACCAGAAGTTTAAATTAAGTGACAAGTTAGCAGCTCACACAAGAAGGAAGGTACAGTGGTAATGCCAGGTAATGTAATTGAACGTTGGGAAAACGTTTGTTAAAAGTTCTCTGTGCACTTTTTATTCATTGCTATGCTCACATCTTCAGTTCTGTAACAACCAGTATCAGCAATTTTCTTCAAAACAGTATGAGTATCTGCATTTTGTTCTCAATCTCCAAAGTGGTCTGAACTTTCTCAAAATATAGTTATTTATCTTTGTGCCACAAGGGGAAATTTTCATTCAAAGCTTATATAAACTGTGAAGCAGAGAAGACACATTCTGATTGCACTCTTCAAAGTGTGCAAAATCCAGGAGACTGAGATACAGGCTTTTTTCCTCAACAAAGGGTTTTCTGATCATACCTGATGATTTTCAGTTGGTATTTCTCCTTTGCTTCTACAGCAACATATTTCAAGTGATATTAGTGTTGTCTGATACTCTTCAAACAAAGATGTATGATATTAGGTTTTGAATTGGGCAGATTTGACACACAATACAGCAAATTTACTGAAAACAATCCATTTCTGATTATTTTTGGAAAAAGGGTTGGATAAGTGCACATGATCCTTGGAGGAAAAAAAAAAAAAAAATCAAGGGATGGCCAATCAATATAAGCGACTCTTCTTTGAGGTCATTGACTTGACCTGAATTTGTCCTAAAGGATTCATGAAGTTCCAAACATATTTTTTTGGTGATGCTCTTGAATATCTGGAAGCATCTTACAGGAATAATTTTGACATTAGTCACTTGGTTTCTTAACTGGTGTGCTGTGTACAACCCAGAACATTTGCAAAAGGCAGTTGCATTTCACTTGCATAGAACTATTCATAGGATGTATTAATGTAAGTACAATAACAATTTTTAGTGTGGCATTTAAAGGGAAAGGTGTATGTACCCCCTGGAAAGCTAATAATCTGTTTTGTGTCTTTAGATCAATATTTACAACCCTACTATAAATGGTTAAACAAGTACAATTATATTGTTTAAGCAGCTAACCGCTGGCTGGGGCAGGGCAGCCAGGGTGGGGAGACCTTACCAGGGCTGTTGCAGTGAAGCCAGGGTCCCACCTGCCCGCCATGACCTGGTCGGGTTCCCGCTGGCTGGCGCCACACGGCTGGCAGTCCAGTTAACTGGTTACCAAATAAACATTCCAGTAAGCCTAATGCTTCCCAGGTAACCAGTTAACCTTTTACAACGTTACTTTAAAGGAATTTACAAATCTTACTGTCTCTCTGAAGAGTCCAGAAGAGGGATGGACATTGTAGAGCATTGTAGAGCAACACTTCTCTTGAGAGAGTGTGTGTGTGTGTGTGTGTGTGTGTGTGGTGTGTGTGTGTATACACACACACACACACACACACACACACACACACACAAAATTCTTCATTCACAACCTTTTAATGTTCAATGACTCATCAGTATGTTATTTGTACAGTAACCAGTTTTTTAATTCACATTTGCCCAACTGAAAAGGAAGCCATTTCCAGATATCAAAAACTTCAAATGAAAATTTATTTTTAACACTTGAGCAAAAACATTTGAAAACAAAGAGCAGCCACAGATAATCCACAGTGAACAGAAATCTCTCCTGAGTCTTATCCACACAACAAAGGATATAATGTTCCTTGTATTGTGCATGTGAAGTATTAGAATTTAAATCCTCTTTAGATAAGTGTTGCAAGAATGAGCTTAAACTTGTATATAAAGGGTTCACCTCAACCCACCATGGGACTGCAGCCAGTGCCACAGTAAAAACAAGTTTTTCAATTCACAACTCAATGTCAAAGATTAAGACATAAAACAATGAAGTTTATTTACATGAAATTACACAGTGAGATTTGTAGGGCAGAATACTATCCATTACGGTCTGGATAGGAAACGGGGTTCAAAATCACCACCCAACCTGCAATAAGTGCTGTAGAATCTCAGATGACCACAAGCAAGTATATAGCAAGTGCATTCACTTTGCACATAATCCTTAGAAACTGCAAATTCTGACAGGTCGAACACTCTCCTGGCAAAGCTCAGAGTCAATGGAACCACATCAGTTTACACCAGCAAAGAATTTGGCATATTTTTAGAAGTATGATTGATTTAAAAAAAACAACACACACACACTCACACTCACACTTCATTTAATGAAATAATCAAAAGGAAAAAATCTTATACACAGCATAGATTGTGTTTTATCATGAAATAACTATTTTAACCCACTACAAATATTGTGAGGTCACATTTAAGTGACACAAGCTTCTGTAGTCATTCTATTACTACGATTCAGTTAACTTTCCATTATATATCCTGATATGAGAAGTTTCATCTTGGTTGTTGTAAATTAAATGGAGCAGAAACCTAGAATATAAATTGTCTTGTTACATATCTTTAAAATAGTTGGAAAATCTCAAATTAACAAACTATTAAAATGGCGGAAGGTAATAATTTTTTTTCTTCTTAAGTAGGTTCTCAATTGGTATTAATTCTATTTCTGGACCAATCTTCAGTTAATTGTCAATGAGTAACTATAATATTAAAAAACAACTCATACTTCACTTTCTATGTTTTTTTCCTCAAAAAGTTATTAAAATAGTACACTCTTCCAAGACACGTTCTCTCTAAACACAAACTCCTCCCTAGGAAAAGATACACATAATAAAGCAGGGAGAGTCCTCCAGATTAGTGGATTTCCAAGTTAAAATGATAGCCATAACATTTCAATACGTTTCTCAGCCTCCGTGGGTAAGTTTTGTGTGTCAGCATTTCTCTAAAACTAGGTTGTTTGGGGAATAAAAAAAACACGTAGAAATAATCAGAACAACAATAGTCTATAGTGTAGGGATGTAAGCGACTAGTTGCTTCACCTTCCTTCCCCCCCCAATCAGGGCAGCAAGGGGTGGGAGGAGCAGGAGCTGGTGCTGGCTAAAAAGCCGATTCCGCCCAGCAATGTCTCCACGGGGGGGCAGGGAGGTAGCAGGGACTGGGTGGGAGCCAGGAATCAGTTGATTCCTGGCTCCCACCCAGTCCCAGATGCTGCGTCTCTGCTTTTTAAATGTATTAAGAGCCTGCTGGCTCTAAAACATTTATAAATCAGAAGCACAGTGAGGGGGAAGGAAGACGACCCAGCGCGAGTCGGGACAGCTGATTCCCAGCTCACGCTGTGTCCCTCCACTGCGCTCCTGCCTTTTTTCCGTTTAAGGCTAGTGTGCAGCAGGGGGACCTGATGCAAGTCAAGGCTCTTAATACATTTAAAAGGCAGAGTTGCAGCGGCGTTACATCACACGACCAGGAGATAACCTGCTGCAGCTCCCCCATTTATTGACTAATTGATTAGTCGATGGAAAAGCCATTGACTAGTTGATTAAACTAAATTTAACATCCCTAGTATAGTAGTGTGTATAAATGAGGGTTGCACAAGGTTAAGCGGTTAACGATAAGCATAATGGGCAATACTTACCAGTTCCAGTTAACCGGTGGGGGGCTGGCATAGCTCCCTGCCTGCCACTCTGTCCACGACAGGCAGCCCACTAGCAGGGACTGCAGGGGGGCCCCTCTACTTACCACTCTTCAACTGGTTAAACAATACATTTAACCAGTTAACCAATTAAAAGGGATTTTGCATACCTGGTAAAGGTGAATAAGCACATGCTTAGGCATGGGAAGGTCTTGAATTCTAATCTGGTCATTCACTACATGACCTTGAAGTAGTCACTTTAGTCCATCTGTTCAATGGCAATCACAATATTTACCCTCTTATCCTTGAGATACTGTGAGAATTGATTAGTGAAGGTTGAATACGCAGAGTGCTACGTAAATGCATACTATATAATCTGGACTCATGTCATTAACAAGTGGAAGAAGTAGAATAACTATTGCATGCATGTATGTATTGGTGTTCATTTGCTTTGTATATGAAAAGACACTGATTTGAGCTCTGTCATCCTTAACATAGATACTTGGATGTATTCCTTTCTAGGCAGAACTATGCAAGCAGGTCCCTTGGGACTGGAGACAGATCAACAGACATACTTGGGACTGCTGATACTTGCAGATCCTAACCTTGAGTGAGTTTGGTGGATGTCTGAGGTGGTGTGACTTGTGGGACATGGTCCTGGCAGGTAGCAAGGGAATTAGATGGACTACTGGCAAGGTTAGTAGAGGGAGAGATTTAATTCTTTATTTGCCTATATGCTGGGCCTGACCCCTGATCCTCCTTGCTCTCCTCCTGCCCCCCCCAGTGATTCCAGCTGAGCACATGCCCTGAAACAGGCTGCGAGCAGAGCAGTGCAGGTTCAGAAGTTGGGGCCCACAACCCCTTTGTACAGTGGCGATGGATCGGGCAGAGTGAAAGATTAACACAATCCTTCAGGCATTGAGCGCCTGACAGGTATGGGAATGGCTGGTGGGGGAGCACTGCTCTCCCACACTCTCTGACCATTTGGAAACCAAAGTACCAGGCCCCTTACTCATGGCACATTAGTGCGGTGTGGGAGGTTACGTTTGGCTGGGTGTTTGTGATGGGGTGCAGGTTGAGGGAAAGCATGGAAGATAGGTGGAGCAAGCGGATGCGTGTGCGTGCAGGGTGTCCAGATGGGGGGTGCGTGGGGTATAGGCAGGGTTGGGTGTACAGAGCGTGTGCCATAGGGGATGCAGCAGAGCTTAATTTGTGCTGGGGCTCGCCAGGGCGGAGCACCAGCGCCTCTTTCATTATTGATTAAGTACCGCTCAACATAGTATCTGCTCCTCTGCACAATGACAAAATGCCCTCTTGAAGTTTACAAAATTTAGCTGAACTGAAGGAAGAGCCAACAAAAAATGGGTGAGACAGGCTGGCCCAGCGTTGTGACAAATAAAAGATGGCGTGGACTAGTAATGCTATGTTGTATAAAGCTCATAATTTCAGTTCTGTTATGGATCCACATGAGGTGTACTATGCCCCAACTTCTGAGCAGGCTCTTGGAGGAACCCTTTGTGTGTGGCAGGACCGCCCCCTCCTCATCAGGTACTACTTTTCCTACAGGGTAGACCACCCTGCCTCAAACTGAGCCTGTGGGAATCAGACTCCAGCTACACCTGAACTCTGCTCAGTGAGTCCATCTGAGATAAACTGCTGGTCGGACACTTGTACATGCATCTGGGACTCCTGTGGCTACTTCAAGTACACACAGTGCCACGTGGCAGCTTTTGCAAAAAACACACAAAGGTTTATTAGTCAACTGTAACAGAGCATCAGAAGACTTTAGGTTAGCATGGAGAAATATAGGCTAATACTTACTCCCTCTGGCCAAGCCAGTGCCATTAGCTATCCCAGCTGCTATGAATTCAATGTCCAGTTCTCCTCCAGCCCTTTCTCAGTCCCTGGGGAGATCTGCTGAGTCCCTCCCAAAAGACCACTCTTAGGCTTTGTCTACACTACCAACTGTGGTCGCCAAAAACTGCCTTTTGGTGACAAAACAGTGAGTGCATGCACATGACGATGCAACTTCTGTAGGGAAAAATGCCTTGGTGACAAAATACTTCTACTCCAACAAGAGAGTTGTCTTTTCCTTATACATTTGTATCAGCAATGAGCCAGTTTAGATTAGGGATGTCAAGGGCTAATCGGTTACCCAGTAAGCATTCGTCTTACCTGCATGTGGAATGTGTGTGCCATATACAGCCCCATCTTACCCGCATACTTACTGGAATAACCAGTTAACTGGCACCTGGTGAGGCAAGTCCTGCCCAGCTTGGCCAAAGCAGCCCCCTCTCCGTGGGATCCCAATTAACTGATTAATTTTTTAAATAGGATTTTACATTCTGAGTGTAGATACAACTCTTGTTTTGGTCACTTTAATTTGACCTCCAGACAGTGTTCCACAATACCTATCCTGATGGCTCTCATCAGCAGTTTGAACTCTGCTGGCCAGTTAAACAGCCATCCGCCCCTTCCTCTTGCAAGCCCCGGGAATTTTAAATTCCACTTTACTGCTAGCTTGACACAGAGAAGTCTCACTGCATCTTCTCAGTTGACCATGGCTGCCTATCCCACCAAATGCTCTCCTTCTTGGGCCACCCCAGAGCTGTTGAATGTAATCAGTATACGGGGAGAGAAGGTGCAGTCCCAACTGTGCTTGACCTATAGACATTGGGATATCTGTGGGCACATTTGTGAGGCTTGTGTGAAAAGGGCTATAACTGGGATATGCTGCAGTGCAGATCAAAGATAAAGGCATACCATAAGATGAGGGAGGCAAACTGTCCCTCTGGTGCTGCATCTAAGACCTGTTATTTCATAAGAAGTTGGACACTATCTTCTGTAATGACCCTCTACACCGCTACTAACCCTGTGGATATTTCAGAGGCCATGGAGGTTTTGGAAAGCGGATCTATCCCAGAGGACAAAGTTATTAATGAAGAGCTGGTGTTAGGGAAGGATATAGAGCTCCCTGTGGAGTCGCCCAGCAGGAAATGCATCCAGGTGAGGTGTCTAACCTGTCTCAGCAGTTGCTCTCCCGGGAGAATAAAGCAGCAGATGAAATGCACAGTAAGTGACTGTGGATTGTGTAGTGAAGAGGTGGATTCAGCGTACCACTGAAGCATCTCTAACAGCCTACCTTTCACTTACAGAGTCATTGATTTCAAGGCCAGAAGGGATCACTGAGATCATATAGTCTGACTTTCTGTATTAACACAGGCCACAGAACCTTCCCCCACAGTTTTTACTAGAGCACAGCTTTTAGAAAAAGCATCCAAACTTGATTTAAAAATTGCCTGTGATCAAAAATCCTCCCTGACCCATGGTAAATTATTCCAATGGTTAATTACTTTCACTGTTAAAAATATATGCCTTTTATCAGTCTGAATATGTCTAGCTTCAGCTTACAGCCATTGGACTGCATTATACCTTCCCTATTATCAAATGTGTGTTAGGTACTTATAGACTAATCATAAGCTTGTTGGCTCCTGGAATCTTATTATGTTACTTTACACATCAAGTAAATTGCCGAGGGCGAATTTTATTCAATTTATCACATCAAAAGCACCACAAAGTCAGCCACCTGTTGCATATCTTTTGCCTCTGGCCTCTTCCATTTAAAGGTATGCACAAACCAAACAGATTTTGTTAATCTGTTCTTGCTATTCCTACTCCCACAGTGAGCTATGCTACTACACAAAATGCTAGTATGACATGGAGACTCACGTCAACCTTTAGTTTTTCTACTTTGTTTATACAGAGTCTTTCCAGTTCTTTATTTATAGACATATTTAAAGGGGCACTGGCATCACCTTTGGGGGAAAAAAACCAACAAGTTTTAAGTTTGGTTTGGTTCACAAAATCTGCTAGAAAAAGGTAAAATATCATTTCTTTCCCAAACAATTTTGTCTTTTATATGTTAGAATATTTTCCTTTCTGTATTTATAAGAGTACGACCCTACATGGCCCTGCACTCCATTTATTAATCTCGGTTTACCTAAACCATTCAAGATGTTTCAGTCCTAGAAAACTGTGTTATTTAAATTGAGCTGCTTTTTCCCCGTAGTGGGTGACTCTCTCAAACAATAACACTACAGAAGTATGCTATACAGTGTTCCATGTAAGTTGTGTGCTTGTGCGGCTGCTCAGGAGAGATTCAAATACCACCCAGCTGATTAGCAGAGTGCCCATGGCTAGGTTTTTGTTACAACTGGTGGTGCACATTTGCACATGCCTCAGTGCATATAAAATTGATTCTGCACATGGATGGAAAAGATTAGAAGGAACATTGGTGCTGTAAGAATTGATGTTTACAGAAATAAAAAGTTTCTGTGACAGAATGGGGGAACGCTGTAAGTATTTATTATATCTTAAGACCCATAGGAAATTTTCAGGTTAAATGTTTTTATTGTGGCTATAATCACGTGTTTAAGAACTGAATTTTGAGATCTAAAACTACCAGATTAGGGTAATTTTCAGGAAACAATTGAACTCAACTGTCTTTACAGGCCTGAGAGAAAAGCAAGACACTAGAGAAAACAAGAATGGAAAAGCCCAAGCTAATAAAAATAGTGCAAACTGACGTTTTAATTCTTTCAGAAAGGAATATATTAAAGTACCTAAGGAGATGACAGAATTCAAGTAGGTTTCTTTATATACAAAACAAATCAAAGTTGGTACACGTATTGCGTGCAAATACTTGTTATTAACAACTGACATGTAGTACATCAGTCTAAGTGATAAACTATGAATGTACAATACTGGCTCCTTGTAAGTTTACAGGTGGCATTGAAGAAGCTCCTTTTAACCTGTAAAGTCCTAATTGGTTTGGGACTTGCTCACCCAATGGATTGAATCTCTCCTTGTGCCATATTTCTTGGTTAAGAGTTCAAATTACAGCACTCTTATTACAATTAGATGGAGACATTGGGAGGATATTTTCCACAAAAGGATTGTGGCTCTGGAATATGCTGCACTATTTAATATAATTGTTTTGATGTTTGTTTGATTTGCAATCAATGACCGTATGCTAAAATTAGGTCTTTTTTAATATTTGGAGAACAAAGGCAACAGGAAAAAAAAGTTGCCAGTAATTTTCTAGAAACAAATCTCAAGAGTTCAGTAATTCTATGCAATACAACTTACTTGCATAGCAGCTCTATTTAGACTGTATGCTTACTTACAGTGCTATAAAGGAATGTCCCAAAATGATGCTGACAATCAAACAAATTGAGACAGAGTACCTTATTATCTCAGTTTTATACACCTGTGAGGGGTGAGGGGTGCGATCACCCCCTCCCAAGGCGAGAGGGGGGGTCAGCGGACCCCTGTGGCCTCTCTTCGTCTGTACCTACCCCGGTCCCTGCCTGAGAGTCTGGGCAGTTGGGTGCGATCACCCCCTCCCTGGGAGGAAGGGGGGGTCTGCGGACCCAGGGAGTGTCACCCGTCCCTGCGGGATGGGGCCTAGGCCCCGCTATCCGGTCTTCCCCCGCTCAGGGCGTGTCGCGGTCCTGCGGTGTGCCTGGGCCGGTGTTGCCTGGAGCTGACGGCTCCTTCGGGGGAGGGAGGGGGACCCGGTCCCGCCCTCTCTCCGGGTCCCAGCCCGGGGCCCTGAGCATCGGGGCTGGCTCGAGCCCCGGCGCGGCAGACGGGGGTTATCCTGCCCGTAACCCGTCTACCCATGGTCGCCAGAAGGCTTCCCCCCCCGGGCTGCTTCTCCCCTCCCCCCGGGACGCGTCGCCGTTCGGCCTGGCTCACCGTGTCTCCGGGGGTCGGGTTCGAGGTCGGTCCGCGGGAAACCCCGGTGCCAGCTGCCTGCCGAGCCTCCGGCCCCAGCCGGGCCGCTCTCTCCATGTGTGTCGGTCCTCGTCTGGTTCGTCGTCCGACCTGGGGCTGGCTGCTCGCCAGCCGTGGGGGCTGCCCTGGGAGCCCCGGCGGCGGGGGTGGGCCGCCTGCCGGGCCCGAGTGCGTCCCCGGTCCGTCCTGGCGACCGGGCCGCTACCGCTCCCGTCTCCTCCTCCCTGGTGGGAAGCTCCCCCCTCCTTCCAGCCGGCGAGCCGTTTTCAAGCGGCCCGCCAGACGTGATGCGGGCGGGAGGCCCCGCCCCCCCCCGTGACGCAGGCGGCGCGCCGCCCGCGTCTCGGGCAAGGCTCGGGTGCGTGGCCCCGCCCCCCGCTCCACCAGGGCGGGGATTACCCTCCGCCTGCCGGCGCGGCGGCAGGCTTCTGTCTCGCCGGCCGCCAGGGCCGCGTCTGCGGCGCAGCGGTGCTCTGCCCGCTGCTCCGCTTCCTCCCCTGCCGGCTCGGCCCTTCCCAGTGCGGGCCGCCGGTGGCCCGTCACAACACCTTTCAAAATTTCCAGCTTCCTCACCAATCTTCCTTTGGAATGACGATAAAGATAATCAAGCATTGCAAGAGACATTCAAATACTTCTCTTTAGTTGTGTAACCATTAAGTTAATACAAAGAGAGCAAGAGAGGAAGAAATATCACCAAAACTGAAGAATTAGATATATGAAGAACATACATTACACTTCATTTCAGAAGTCTTCTAATATAAATTCATGCACAGTTCCATAAATGATCTCTATACAATTCAGAAGAGAACCCTTCTCTGTAAGAGGACAGATTGCTACACTCAAACCACTACTTAAATTATTCTTTTAAATGATTTGATAACTGTGGGTAATGCAACAGTAATTAATGTATTATTTTAGGTGTAAAAAAGACAAACATGCTACTGTTTATTTGATGATGGGATAACTGACAAAATCTGTTTACTGGTGTATTTTTTAAAAGATAAGGATGCCCAAAGACTTGCAAGTATGACCTTTTAATGGGCAGTAGTAAAATTCAAATAAAGTACAGTACTCTCTAATCCAGCATTCTCTGGTCCAGCAACACCTGTGGTCCAGCATGATTTTAGTTAGACGGATGTCCACTTATCATGGGTGCAGCAAAGTTTCCCATGGTCCCATAAAGTTTGTTTACAGCCAACAGTCCCGGCTCTCAGTGTTCTGTGTTATTTAGCACTAATGTACCCCCTAAATGTCTTCTAAGGGTGTGTCTAAACTACAACCCCTGCCGACAAAGGGATGTAGATTAGGCACATCGCTATTGCAAATGAAGCGGGGATTGTGTTTGTAAATTAGCAGAATGCAGATTAGCAATATTCTATGTATAACTAATAAAGCAGCTGCTCCAGCCTAGATGGTATATATCAGGGCTACTCAACATGTGCCCATTGGTGGCCCAAGGTGCGGTTTACGCGGGGCTCGACACACGACCCGCAGGTGGGAGCCAAAACAAAAAAGTAGTCAATATAATGGTCTTCTGTTGATATGCGTTTTAGTAGTTAAATTCCTGGACTGTCATTGCTCACTAAAAGTGCTGTCATATGGGTGGAAGTCGGGTAAATATTGCATTTTATTAATATCAGCAGAATTGACTTAAATGGGGCCTGTGTGTTATGTAGTCTTGCCTTAATCTTTGTATTCATGCCTGTCAGTGTGAAAGAAGCTATTTGCATATATATGCAACCACACTTAAGTTGCAGCCCTTGGCAAGTGCAGTGAGTATCATTGTGTCCCCCAGGGCTTCCAAAGTTGAGTAGCCCTGGTATATGCTGTATTCCTTAGGCACTGAATTCGAATATGATTTTGACCGCTGACTACTATGCATACACATTACACAAAGTTGGATGTGAAGCTCTCAATGTTTATATTACAGTTCCATACCTCTCACTACGTATAGTTCATGATTTCCCATAATAGGAAGAAACTGTTGCTCTTTCAGCAAAGTCAGAGCCTACTATAAACATTTAGAATTTTTAGCTTATTTCTATTCATCAAAATTATACAAAGCAGTGTTTCTCCCATAATTAAAGAACAGCATGCCAGTGCAATCTGAATATTGCAGACACAAAGAAATACTGAAAAGGTTTTTTTAGACATAATACAGAATCACCCAAGTATTTTCTCTTTAATAGCTATCATATTTAAATATTTCTAAATATTTTAAAATATTTAGATTAATATGTTTGTACATCATTTTGAAAACGTAAAGCTGAATAATCTGCAAGTGTTATCAAGATTGCATATACTATGCATTTATGCAGCCGAACACCAAGGAAGTAAAAGATTTTATTACTGCACGTGTTTTCCAATGTTGCGGCTTTCATTTGTGTCTTAAGTGTCCACAAAGTTTGGAGACAAGAGAGAGTGAGGCAGAATCTGAGGACACAGAAGTAAATTCAGCAAGCTAAGGGAGGCTTTTGGAAGATGTGCTCACCCTCTCGAGCTCTACTGAAGTACAGTGATTCAAGTAGGGCCCTACTTCTTCGCCTTTTTCACCATGTGTGTGTCTCTCTCCCCCCCCCCCAACCATTTTGACAATTTATTTTATTTTCTTCCCCAAGTCACTCTAGTCATTTTTGGATTGTTCTCCATCTCATTTTTTGGTTCTTTGAACAGATTTGCAGCAGTTCTTCTCATGTGGAAGCATGCAAAGAGAAAGCAACTAGACTTGGATTCAGTTGCAACCCTTCCACCCAGAGGGAAACTGACTTTGCCTGGCTACACTAGCCTGTTTACTTCTGCATCACACACAGAGCTGCAGAGGGACTTTGATAAGGAAAGCAAGGTCATATTTCCTGTTCTTTTGCCTCTGACTTACTGTGTAAAAAAACTTCTATGCTAGAGCTCTGCTGCAGATGTTGCCTAAAGTGTGACTGGGTGCTATGGTGATTGGGGCCAGATACAGAAACATGGTAAGGGCAACAGAAGTAACAAAAGTGTGTTTATGCTATGACAGACCACCAAATGCATGGCAGACATATCATGTTTCAGTGTCTTGGGAAAGAGAGTAGTTTCTGGACTGTTACTCATAACCTGCATATTAAATGGTTAACTAATCACTATCACAAATTTTAATTAACAGTGTTTCACTGATCTTCACTAGTCAGTGGGAGGCTCTTGCTAGTAAGTGACTAAATGAACAATGAACCAACAAAAACCAAAGATGCATTCTTTGTGGTGCATTCATTTATTTTGATATCGCCGCCTGCAATGCAAATTAAAAAGGGATGAGCCTCATTATTAGGGAGATGAAAGATTAACTGATAAAGATCACCCTTGGCGGGTGATGCTGACCCAGTTAACCGGTGGGGATGGAACAGCTCCCCTGCCGCTGCGGGGAGGGGACTGCTCCAGCACCACAGGGCCACCATGGACAGTGGCTGCTCCAGCTGTCTGGAGCAGCCTCTGTTCACAGCGGGCCTGGGTGTCCTGCAGGCAGAGGCTGCTCCAGCCATCCAGAGGAGACTTTGTTGGTGGCAGGCCCAGCCCCAATGGAGCAGCATGCCACAGGTAGTGGTACTCCAGCCTGGCCAGAGCAGCCACCCCTGTTTAATTTGTTAACTGATTAAATGGAATTTTATGTCCCTACTCACTATCATCATCGTCATGGTAAAAGACAAAGAGAAGATTTTGTATCTGGTCTGAAAAGGTTTGTAACATTTTAAGCTCACGCAGCTGTATATCAACAGGTTGTACATGGTTGCCCACTTCAAGCTGTGAATTTTTTCAGCCTTCATTTGCTTCTTTACCAGTCAGCCAGCCATAGTGGGCTGTGGGCCAACTCTGGGAAAGCCACTAGCAAGCCTGCAATGCTTAGTTTACCTATAGGCTCCGTAACCACTGAGCCTTGTGGCTCCCATTGGCTCCTGTTTGCCATTTACCAAAGCAGGCCTGTGAAACACATTGAGAAACACTGCTCTACTATAAGGTTAACAAGCTTGAAAACAATATAGAAAATTCCCTATATACGCTAATGCAATAATTCAAAACATTTTTTCCATTTATATGATTCTTACTGCTCATTCATCTTCAATTTCACCATCTTCTGCTCATTTGTCTTAACCTTGCTGTTATTTATATTGTACCTTACACAGTTAGACTTGTTTGCACACTGTAAAAGTTTCCAGGCTTTTTACTTTTTCTGAATAGTGATGCAAATTACAAAACTGTCAGCCAAAATATCTCAAATAACGTATACAATACTTCAAGTGGTACAGGCTGGATCTCCCTAGTCCGGCACCCTCGGGACCTGAGCAGTCCCGGATGAGGGAATTTGCCAGACCAGGGAAGGTCCCCTGCCACCAGGCCCCTCAGCCTGCTACCGCTTCCCACCTCTGGCTCCTTCAGCCCCGCTGCTGGCTGGGCTACACAGCGGCCCCAGCCCTGCAGCCATACCCGCTGCTCCAGCCACCATGGCAACAGGCACCCTTGGGCCCGCTGCTGGGGCACCAGTCCCACTGCTGCCCGACACACGGCACCGATCGAGCTGCCGACCACCACGTCCCCAGCTGAGTTGCCACGGCCCCGACTCCACTGCCACAGCCCCAAATGGGCTTCCCCTGTGGGGCTGCCACAGCCAGGCTGCCACGGCTCTGTCATCGTTGCCGGGCCCCCATTGGGTTGCTGCAGCACAACCCCACTTCAGGGTCAGCATGCACGGGCTGCACCAGCCCCAGCTGGGTTGCCAGGCTCTCCCTGCCCTGCTACCACGGCCCCACTAATGCCGCCGGGCTGCTGATGCCTGGCCCGCTACCACCAGCCTTGCCCAGGGGTTTTAGCTGCTGGCCCTCCTGCCCCGGGGCTCTCTCGTTCAGTAACATCCGTAGTCCTGACAGATGTTGCTGGACAAGAGAGTCCCGGCTTAGGGAGGTGCAACCTGTATTAGGAATACTGTTGGTAGAGTTGCTTCTTTTCATATTATATGGAAAGACGCTCAGTATTTCTTTACAAAGCTATTTTACATCAAGAGCTATAGCATCCTTTAGTAAGGTTTTTCTAAAATGGTTTCCTATCTTCCTATTATTAGGCTATCCTAATTCCTATTCCTATTCCTGGGATGAGGACATTGATCTAGTCATTCCCCCCATTATGCAGCTAGACACAGGAATTTTGAAAAATAAAAGATAAGGTTCCTGATAGACAAATTGCTTTCTAAGTAGAAGGATAGAAACGGAACCAACCCACGAGATATCTATTACCATCACTAGATTTCAGGGCAGGGGGTGAAATCCTAATTCCAATCAAGTCCAGGGGAGTTTTGCAACGGATTTCATTAGGGCCAGATTTAATTTAGGGCATCCAAAATGCTACAAGTAAGCTCTCTTACTCTTACTGTAAACTTCTCAGGGATTGTGTCTACTCATTTCTAGAGCACTGAGCACACTGATTGGGGCATCTGGCCGTGATGGGAATACAAATAAAGTAAGGTTTTGTCTATGCTTCTAAAATTGAAACACTGCCCTGTCTGCACTTTAAAGTGAAAGTGTTGCCACAGCAGGCGTGCTGGGAGAGCTCTCTCAGTGCTTTATTTAAACCAGCTCCACAAAGGGAGCAGCTAATAGCACTGGGACCCCGTTTACACTGGTATTTTACTGCACTGTAAGCAGTGCTTTTTTTGTAAGAAAAAAGGTGCCAGTAGTCCGGGGGGAAAGTTGTTGAGCAAAGAAAAAAGAAAAAAAGCCACGCTGGGGCCAAAATATCACTGAGGTCCCTCCTGAGCGGACTTCCATTGGGAGCCCTGCCGCCCCAGGAAAAGAGGTGCTGGGACACCCGAAGGGAATGCAATTCATTTAAGTTATGCAGGGAAAATAGGTGCCGGGACGCTGTCCCAGGGCGTAACATTACAAAAAAAGCACTGACTGTAACTAACTTGCTGCGTTCGACGAGGGAGGTGTTTCTTCACACCCTTGAGCCAGAAAGTGGCACTCTAGAGTTAGTCTAAGATGCCTCCAGCTGCTCAACTTTACATACTGAGGTCACATTGTGATTATTTCTTGAATACAACTGCTTCTAAATTGTCTTTTGTAGTGAACAGTAGGGATGTGAGAGACTAGTCGACTATCCGATAAGCCAGTGTTTCTTAAACTATCTTCCGCGGAACACTGGTGTTTCGCAAACAATTCGCAGGTGTGCCATGACCGCTTCTTTGCTTTTGTATACTTTTTGTCTGACAACATTTGATTTTTTTTTTTAAATTTCCATAGGTGTTCCACATAAAAAAATATTATTGTTTGGTGTTCCATGGTCTCAAAAAGTTTAAGAAACAATGCGATAAGCAGAAGCTTATCAGATAGTCGACTGGCGATGTGACTAGTCGTGTCCCCCCACTTGCTGCCACTATCAGAGGCGGCCTGAGGGGGTGGGAGCCAGTGCTGAAGGGAGCCGGCTTAAAAGCCAGTTCCCCCCGGCACCATCTCCGGGGGGTTGGGGGTATAGGCACAGCGGAAACAACACAAGTAGGCACTGAAGCAGTCTCTGCTTGTGCCACTTCTGCTGCAATTCTGCTTTTGAAACGTACAAGAGCCCCAGGGCTCTTCTGTATTTCAAAGGCTCAGGCTCCGCAGGGAGCATGGGGCCAGTGGAGGAGTCACCCACTCTGCCGGTGCTCTTGTGCATTTCAAAGGCTAAGGTGCCACAGGGAGCGTGGGGCCAGAGGGGTCCCGCACTGGTCCCCTGCTCCCTGCGGGGCTTCTGCTTTTGAACCGGGCAGGCTCTTGCTTCAGTTCAAAGGCGGACGCGCCCTTAGAGAGTAATTGAATAGTCAATGGAAATCCCATCGACTATTCGATTAGTTAATTAATCTAAATTTAACATCCCTAGTGAACAGACCAACATGCTTCATCTTTCGTTACTGTATTTTTAATACGCTGCATAACCAGCCAACAGCAACCCTTTTCAGTCAAACATAAACCAACCCTGTGAGAGAATAAGGTTTTATTACCTGAATGTATCCATTCTCTTGTAAGTGAGTATGCACATTAGGGATGTAATAGTATAGTTGATTAACCGATCAACCGACAAGCAAAAGTTTATTGGTTAATGTTATAGACTACACGCATTCCCTCCCCCCATCCCCACTGCCAGTAAATTTTCTAGCAAGCTGGCCAGCAGTCCAGCTTAGTCCTCGCTTGCACTGGGTCTGGGACCTAACCCTGCTGCGGCTCTGCATTTAAAGTGTATTAGGAGCTAGGTGGGCAGGCAGCCTGGCTCAGTTCCAGCTTGCGCCGGGAACTCAGACCCACGCTGGACGGTGGCTGCTGCCAACCCACGTTGCTGCCTCTGTATCAGAGGCAACAGTGCAGGGTGACAGGCAGCCAGTCCATGAGGGGAGCTGGTTTTTAAACTGCCAAGCAGACCAGCTCCCGCCTGGTATCCCATACTACTGCCTCTGACTCAGAAGAAGCAGCGCAGAGTGGAAGGGGGTTCCTTGGGAGTGGGACCAGAGCACACTAGCTGCCAGCACCACCCCTGGGTACTATAGAATAGTTGAGTAACCAGTAAGAGTTCATGAGGTTCATCGACTATTCAATTAACAGATATTTAACATCCCTAGTGCACAAACAAATCTCACAAATCAAATTTTTAAAAAGCTATGTTTTCAGAGTATAGTAACTGTTGGAACCAAAAGCCTCTGGTGACCCTAGCTTTAATTAGTACTGTAGTTCATATTAGGTACAGAACTAATATTGACAATCTGTGTTAACAGTTTTACCATGGTTTTCTTAACTGGAATGTTTTACACAGATTTAAGTAATTCATAGGAATACTGTGTGTTGTTATATTGGGCTATGACATTCTGTTAAGGCGTTGAGAATTTCCATTTTAAAATGGGTCCAAAGGTTTAAAAAGTATGACGTAAGAAAAACGGGGGGAAATTTAATTTGTCCAGGGTAGGTTAACAAAACTTATCAAGGTAAATTTCATGGATTTAATCCAAACTCTTAGCTTTGCCCTTTAAGGTGCGAGCAGTTGAGGACTTGCAAAAAAGATAATATTTGCTTTCATACAAGAGTAAAATACCTACAAAAGGTAGCTGTGAACAGGTACAAAGCACACCAACTTCGTCTCTTCCTTCAAAAAAATTATTTAAAATTGCAGCTCTTATGCCTGATCATCTCAGCTGTCACTCAACATCCCTAAACAGTAACTGTAACACAGAAGACATCTATAGGCACATTTTCCCACAATCCTCCAATCAATCACAAATATTCCTGAGGAGTCCGTTATGCTAAGCTGCTGGAACACTCCCATAAAATACTGCATTAGAAAGTACGAGCAATACTGGGACAGGCTTATAAGAAGAAGTTCTAGGGTACACAAAATTCAGAGGAGTTTGACAGACTAATGGTAACATTTACACCCTTATTTCAGAAATGATCAAGAAAGACAAAGGCCAGAAGTTAAGCTTGACAAACCTTTTGTAGCATTCAGCGAATAAGCCACTCTGGATGGCATTTTGACCTAGTGAAGTCAAATGGCAAAATTGTCACTAACTTGAATTGACACAAGATTTCACCCTCCACCTTTAAAGACAATTTGGCACTTTAAGCTGCATCAAACTGTAGTTCAATATTTTACTGAGTGAAAAATTACAGCTAACCATGTTAATAAAGTTAGTATGTATATAAAACACAAATTTACAGAACTGTAAAGTGTTCCCTCACAATTAATAAATTATGAGCTATTCTATAGGAGGTGGAGAGAACAGGTGGATGGAGAAGAAAAAGGATGAACAGAGACACTGGGAAAAAGAGAACTGGTACTAGAACAGAAACAAAGATGACACGTCCATTGTTGGGGGAAAATATATTTTCTTTGGTGTCTGAAAGAAACTTTCAAAGATAAGGCTTCTAAATTTTGAAATGTTCCTCAACTCCCCATTTTGAAAGGGAGAGGCAAGGAAAAACAAATAGTTAATAACCCTCTCATAAGTTAACTGAATCTAGTTCTTGAGATTAAAATAATGATGAGACTTAAGACAAACACAAATAAATAATTGCACAGCTATTAGATGCACAAAGACAAAGTGTACAAAAGCCACACTCACCATCTGAATGGGTTTCTTGTGCAGATCTCTTTCAGTTACTAACTTCTCTTGGTCAGTGACATAAAGACCTTTCTGTGCCAAGGCCTGGATAACTGCATCATGACCCACAAGTGGTTTTGCAGCATCACTCTTGAGAATAAGACTTCCAGCACGACAATAGAGTTCAGCAGATAGCAGCAAGTTAACAACAGGTGGTTTAATGTGTTCCTGGTCATACTGATCTGTGTAAAATGGTTCTCGCAATTCCTCTGGAACATTTTCTATAAGAACCAAAAGGCATAATCAGATATACAACACTTTACAGTACTAGGAAAAACATAAACAACAAATAATCTAACAGCACCTTAAAGACTAACAAAACATGTAGATGGTATCATGAGCTTTCGTGGGTACAACCCATTTCTTCAGATGAATGGAGTATTCAAAGTCCAGTTCCAAAATAAATAGGGGATTAGGGCAGGAGAAAGAAGGGGGAGGAAATAGTGAATTAGAGTGTTCATGTTACATGAAGCTGATAGAGAAGGTGCAAATTGTGCTTAAGTACCCATTGTTTGGTTGGTTACAGTTACAGATTAACTCAGCTACTTCTCTGAAGCTTTTGAACATGCAAAGTACTAGGAAAGGAACCTAATCAATACACACGTTACATAAAAGTTGTTAGGTAGGAAGTATCAATTTTTATATAATGATTCTATATTTTAAGACAAATCTATGCTGGACCCCATTACAGCAAAAGAACGGAAAACAGTGCTAGTGCAAGTTACTTATAAATATAATACGGTCTAACAAAATTAAGCCTCAGACATTAGTTTGAGGAGAGAATCCAAAGTTTTTACATTGCAAAGCACAAGACGGCCAAGATATTTTTTTAAAACAGCATTAATTCAAAATGTCTTGACTTTTTTCCAAGTTCATAGCCAAAACCTTCCTTCTTTTAATGCTGTATTTCATAGTCCAGCCACATAAAGTCAAAATTGATGTCAGGCTGCTATGATTCCAACACTCATTCCATCATTTTACAGAAATAGAACAATACTACATTCTAGTGTACATGACAGGTTTTTTGGGGGGTTTTTTTTGGGGGGGGGGGAAGGCAGGGAGAGAAAGCCAACCCTTTTGCTGAAACTAGGGATGTGAATAGGTAACGGGTTAACTGGTAAAAATCACCCTTATTAGGCGATGCTTATTGGGTAACAATTAACCAGTGCCTGGGAGCTTCCCCCCAGACCTGTTGGGCTCACTGCACCATGAGCCAGGGCAAAGCCAGTAGCCCTCTATAGAGATGGGAGTCCTGCGAGTAGTCTTCCCTATCCCACCTAATCGGTTAACCAATTAAACTGGTTAACTAATGAAACGGGATTTTACATCCCTAGCTGAAATATGTTCAGGCTGCATCCTGAACTGTGTAACTGGCCTCCTTTTAACAGAGTGTCTTTCTCTCTGAATGTCTGCAGAGCCAAAAAAAAAGCTACCCAAGTATTTTTCCAATTATGCTGAGATTTTCCACCAAAGAAAATTGGTACAATGCCATCTATCACAAGTTTTACAGAAAGCTCTTGACAGCTCTTCTAAGTACCACATACCAGTTATTCCAGATGCTTTATTCATGAAAGACATCAGCTGTATGAATCAAGTAATATCCCATTTATCAGTATATTCCTAAACAGCTATAAAATATTTCAAAATGACATTTGATCAAATGAAATAACATTGGCTGTAATGTGCAATAGGGCTTCAATATGGCCTCAGGATTTCTATTCCCATACGTAAAAAGGAAAGCATTACAAAGGGATTTAGTGATCACCTGCTGCTAGAAGTGCAGTCCCAGTTATCTCAAAGCATTGATTATTTGTGGGATCAAAGAGACCATAAACTCCAGTCCAAAAACTGGGCATAAGTGCTGTCAGGGGTGTTCCCCACACTGGTACTCCAAGTGTAGAAGATGGGGGCCCACAAAGAGCTCCAAACCTTGCCTCTACAGGCACTGGTTATCAACTTCCCCCAGAATCACAATACACAGATTTTGGAGGATTTGCTGCCACCATCAAGTGCCTTTTATCCCTAAAACCAGGGGTGAACACTTGAAATCACCCTCTAGGGGTACCTCAAGCTCTTTTGCCCCAAAAGAGCTTGCAAAAAAGAAAAGAGAAAAAACAAGCTGCAGTCTCTGGTAGCTGACCCCTTAGTCTGAGGCATGCAGATACACACAGGCAAGCAGATACAGACAGACCTTCCAGGACACAAGAATCAAATCATCACCTTAAAAGAAAAGTGATGTTTATTACAAAACAAAAGATAAACTTGATAAAGCATACTTGGTTGCTAGATGATTCAGAGCAACTAAGGAAAACAAATTAAAACAGAGAAAATCTCTGCCACAATGCTTAGATGGTAAGAGGGTAGGGGAGGCATAGAATCACACAGAGCAGTTCAAACCAAACCACAAAATAAGGAAAATTTACCCTGAACATGACTGGACTCCAAATTCCCTGTTACTTCTAATTTTCTCTTTGTTCAGTCCACTCCCATGCCCTGAATTCCATGAGATATGGTAGTCCTGCCTGGGTTTAAATCATTCTGTCTCTCTCAACTCCTGGTTTCTCTCTCCCACACAAAGAAAGCAGGCAGGGACCTATATCCAATTCAAACTTCAATCCTCTATCTCGATTGGTTGTCCCGGCCCCATGGCCAACATCTTTGCTAGGTCCCTGAGCTTAACCCTTTAGCCACCGGGTGCCGGTCAGCACTCCTCCTCCTGTCCATTACAAGGGCCCATTCACTTGTGCCAGGGAACAGAAAAACAGCAAGGAAAACTGCAGGCTCTTTCCAGCTTAAGTGATGTGATAGGAAAGACACTGAAAGAGTTGGAAGTGATGTAGAGAATGATTATTAGTCAAGGTGATTAGGCATGCATCCCCATGCTGCTGTCCCTAAACCTCTGACTGCCAGAAGCTGGAACTGGATGACAGGGGATGGATCACAGAATATTGCTTCTGCCAACACCACACTGTTCACGCTGGCACCTGCCACAGCATAACTTTTGGGGGGGACAGGGAGCGGAGAGATAAGAGGTAGGGATGTTAAATTGGTGTTTCATCAACTAATCAGCTAGCTGATGACTTACGATTGATTAGTTGATAAGGAGAGAAACTGCAGAGCAGCAGCAGGGTTAGCTCCTAGCCCCAGGAGCTAACCCCGCTGTGGCTCTGCCTTTTAAATATATTCAGACCCTCCAGGAATCAGATGTCCTGGCTTGTACCTGGTCCCCCTCCTACCCACCCCGCTTCAGCCTTTTAAACATATTAAGAGCCTGGCAGCTCTTAATAAATTTAAAAAGCAGGGGCTGGGACTGGGAGCAAACTGGGAATCAGCTGATTCCCAGCTCATGCCCGGTCCCCCGCTACGCCTCTGCCTCCTTGCTGCCCACGGAGACAGTGCTAGGGGGAACCACTTTTTAAGCCAGCTCCTCTCAGAACTTGCTCCGGCTCCTGCTCTCCCCTCCTCCCCCCCACTTGCTGCCTCAGACCTGATGTTTATCAGATAGTCAACCAGTCACTTACATAGTTAATAAAGGGTAATAACTCATATGTGACTAAAACCTCAGTTTAACGGAATACATTTGTTTAGTGTATTGGAGCCATAATAGTTTCAACTATGAAACAATATAGAAGGGCCTTTACCACAGTATTATGATTAGTTTGATGTGTTCATAAATAAGTACTGAAAGAATCAAATACAAAACTGAAGTATCCTTGCTTCAGCTAAAACTGTACTTTAAATTAAAACAGGCTGCCATATGCATTTAATTGTTTTGCTACTCTTTTTAGTGAATGAAGTTGCTGCCGTGCATTTCTACTGATTATTCTCAGCTCATGTGCCCTGAAATGCATAAATTAGTTGGATAAGTATGTTTAAGCTGCCAACGAACTATCACTTTTCCAAAATACCAACTGAACTTGAAAACTTTTTACAACAGACTAGGAATGTAAAGGGTTAACTGGTAAGCGGTGAACCAGGAGCCCAGTTGGGCCCACTATCATGTGGGCGGAGGATGGGGGGCACTCCAACCCAGCCTGTCCCAAGCAAGTCACTACAGGTGTACACGTAACACAAATTCCAGACTGCATGCAAGCCATAGAAGCTCTGGATAAACTCCTATTCTGGACAGCATATATGGCAAGATATAATCCCATTTCTATAAGTAACTGGCTTTAATTCAAGTGGACAGTTTTTGAAGGCATAAAACTAAAATAAATGTTCCAAATTAAAGTGAAACCAGATAAATTAGTTTAATAGAATACCACCAGAACAAGTGTCATTACAGAGGTGTACAAAATTACAAAAACATTGGAAAATTATAGAATGAAGAAATTAGCTGTTGGAACAGACTGAAAGTTTGCCACTAAATCCAAACTTCTGGATTTTTTTTTTGAGGAAACCACCACTGAATAAAATTCTGCTTCTACTATACATATTTGCTCTTGTGCAATGTATATATTGTAAGAAAACAAATCAGAACTAGTCTTGATAACAGATCAATGGATTTCAAACGTTTTGCAGTTTGCCATTTATTAAGAACTGTCTTATAGAATACAGGCAAGATATAAGTATTTCTTTCATTGTTCTCCTATGGCCATAGTCTTGCTATGAACTATGGTGGATGGATCTGTCTGTGTAAAGCCATGGTGTCTAACCAGTTCTGAAGCAGCTGCCACTGTAGTGGCTACTGCTATAGTGAACTAGCCACAGTCAACCAGCCAAATAGCCACATTGTTCAAGCCAACTAGCCACACGCAACTGGCCAAATTGCCACATGTGCCTAGTGCCTAAAGTGTTGGACACCATGGGCATAGAGCCTTGAAGTCAATGGAACTCTGCAAGTCATAGTGGGCCATGTTTACATGATGCTGGACTGGAGTTTGTCTCTGTCAAACTGAAGTCCTGCTAGATGCAGTAGGAATCGGATGCTAATTTTAGTAAATTAATACTTCTGCTTCCCCACACCTTGCCTCTAAAAGCATCCCAAGGTCAAGCTTTGAAGTTAACGAGTAGTTTAAAAAAAAAAAAATTGCGGTTATGCTATGCTGCCCAAAAATACAGTTGTTCTTGAAACCAACGCTTAAATATGCAGGAATTATATCTGACTGGATTGACATATTGTCAGTAGGATACACAGGTTTCATTTTTGGAAAGCACAAACCACAGGGAGACTACAAATCTTGAACTTGGGGTTACAGATTTCATTGGTCCTGGGCCTACCAGGAGACCAATGAAGACAAATGTGCAAACTCAGCATACAATTTTTTGGTTTTTGTGTTTTCCTCTCTGCATGACTGCCACAGAATGAAATTAGCTGGCTTATTCCGCTTCATTTACTTGGGTCCAATACTTTGATGATGGTTTTACGTGTCATTCTATTCTCTTCCATAGTTTGTAATGGATGGAGAGTATGATCCTGCACACATTTATGCACATGTTTACATGTCACATACCGCAGGTACTGCTATTATTTTAATAAGATTACTCACAGCACCAAAAGATATGCACACATATTATGCATGTAGAATCCAAGCCTGAAAGATTTGTCTCTCTCATGAGACATGGAGATTTTAGTTAAATCAAGATTAATAGTTCAGTCATGTTTTCCATTTTTAACCCATTTTACACTGTTTTTAGAGAGTACTTTGAGACCTAAGATTATAATCAAAATGAACATTTAAGTTCCAGGTGCTTACACAGAAATCACTCAATAGTTTCCTTCCTTCTTGATCAAAATTTTGGAGGGAAATCAATGAATACAATTTAACAAGTAAAATCTTCAATTGTTTTCTTGATGGTACCATTTAAAAAACAAGATAATTCACATTACTAGAAAGCATGAAACACCCCCCATTTTAAGGCTTAACCTATCCCAACAATCTTGACTCTTCATTGTAGGCTCCCTATCAGCAAGGAGATTGATGAAACATTTTTATAGAGAGTGTTGACTGTTGTAATAATTGGGTCTAAACATTTACCCTCCTTGTGAGCTCAAGTATAAAAAGTTTATAAAGTGACAAAATCCTTTAACAATAAACGAGAGCTTCATCAACATGTAGGCCCTTCTGTATATTTTGAAGACATCACTTGATCTTTGGGTATCTACTTTTCAGGATCACAGAGAGCCTTTTTTTGGAGTGTAGTTGAGATATTTAACCATGACAGGATAATGCATTCATAACAGTTACCAGCAGTGAAAGCAGTGTGGATAAAAATCATTTTTTTTTAAAGAAGTGTTAAAACATTGATTTTTTTCATTTAAATCAGATTTTTTGATAAAATGCTTTTTACGGGGAAAAAACCCTATCTAGAGATAGTTTTAATTAAGATATCTTTGAGCTATAATGTATCTCATAGTGAAACAGGGATTATAAATTCTAGTTCTACAGTATAAGACAATATATTCATGCAAAGACAACCAGTCCTGTAGCACGTTAGAGACAAACAAATGTGTGTGCGTGTGTGTATATACACACACACGTGCGCGCGCACACACACACACACACACCCTCAACTCATCTGAGGAAGTGCGTTTTACCCACGAATGCTCATGATATTATATGTACATATATTTGTTAATCTCTAAGGTGCTACAGGACTACTCATTCCTTTTAAAGTACCAGTAACACAGCAACGCCTCTGAGACTTTTATTCATGTAATTCAGAAGCAGGAAACCTGCTAAACAACTAGTTGGGCTCCTGGATGATCGAGATACAAAAGGGGCACATAAAGACGATAAAGTAATTGTGGAGAAACTAAATGAATTCTTTGCTTCAGTCTTCACAGCTGAGGATGTTAGGGAGATTCCCAAACCTGATCCGTCCTTTGTAGGTGACGATCTGAGAACTTGTCACAGATTGAAGTGTCATTGGAGGAGGTTTTGGAATTAATTTATAAACTTAACAGTAACAAGTCACCGGAACCAGATGGCATTCACCCAAGAGTTCTGAAAGAACTCAAATGAGAAATTGCGGAACTATTAACTATGGTTTGTAACCAATCCTTGAAATCAGCGTCTGTACCCAATGACTGGAAGATAGCTAATGTAACACCAATATTTAAAAAGGGCTCTAGAGGCGATTCCGGCAATTACAGACTGGTAAGTCTAACGTCAGTACCGGGCAAATTAGTTGAAGCAATAGTAAAGAATAAAATTGTCAGACACATAGAAGAACATAATTTGTTGAGCAAAAGTCAACATGGTTTCTGTAAAGGGAAATCATGTCTTACTAATCTATTAGAGTTCTTTGAAGGGGTCAACAAACATATGGACAAGGGGTATACAGTAGATACAGTGCACTTAGATTTCCAGAAAGCCTTTGACAAGGTCCCTCACCAAAGGCTCTTGTGTAAATTAAGCTGTTATGGGATAAGAGAGAAGGAAGATCCTTTCATGGACTGAGAGCTGGTTAAAAGACAGGAAACAAAGGGTAGGAATAAATGGTACATTTTCAGAATGGAGAGGGTAACTAGTGGTGTTCCCCAAGGGTCAGTCCTAGGACCAATCCTTTTCAACTTATTCATAAATGATCTGGAGAAAGGGGTAAACAGTGAGGCGGCAAAGTTTGAAGACGATACTAAACTGCTCAAGGTAGTTAAGACCAAAGCAGACTGAAGATCTTCAAAAAGATCTCACCAAACTAAATGATTGGGCAACAAAATGGCAACTGAAATTTAATGTGGATAAATGTAAAGTAATGCACACTGGAAAAAATAACCCCAACTATACATACAATATGATGGGGGCTAATTTAGCTACAACTACTCAGGAAAGATCTTGGAGTCATGGTGGATAGTTCTCTAAAGACGTCCACGCAGTGTACAGCGGCAGTCAAAAAAGCAAACAGGATGTTAGGAATCATTAAAAAAGGGATAGAGAATAAGATGGAGAATATCTTATTGCCCTTATATAAATCCATGGTATGCCCACATCTCGAATACTGCGTACAGATGTGGTCTCCTCACCTCAAAAAAGATATACTGGCATTAGAAAAGTTTTCAAAAAAGGGCAACTAACATGATTAGGGGTTTGGAATGGGTCCCATATGAGGAGAGATTAAAGAGACTAGGACTTTTCAGTTTGGAAAAGAGGAGAGTAAAGGGGGATATGATAAAGATATAAAATCATGAGTGGTGTGGAGAAAGTAAATAAGGAAAAGTTATTTACTTGTTCCCATAATATAAGAACTAGGGGCCACCAAATGAAATTAATGGGTAGCAGGTTTAAAACAAATAAAAGGAAGTTCTTCTTCACACAGCGCATAGTCAATCTGTGGAACGCCTTGCCTGAGGAGGTTGTGAAGGCTAGCACTATAACAGGGTTTAAGAGAGAACTAGATAAATTCATGGAGGTTAAGTCAATTAACGGCTATTAGCCAGTATGGGTAAGAAATAGTGTCCCTAGCTTCTGTTTGTCAGAGGGTGGAGATGGATGGCAGGAGAGAGATGGCTTGATCATTACTTGTTCAGTTTACTCCCTCTGAGACACCTGGCATTGGCCACTGTCGGCAGACAGGATACTGGGCTGGATGGACCTTTGGTCTGACCCAGTATGGCCGTTCTTAATGTTTAAGAAAAGGTTTCTAACTGAGTTATAATAATTCATGGATTAGGAACCCAATCTTATGGGGTTCCAGAGGCTTCTGTATAGATTATTTAGGTTAATCTACCCACCCAATGGGACTCAGTGCTCAGTCTAGAACATACCATCAATGGATTTGTGTCTCCCAAGGTAACATGCTTGTTAACAGCAAAAATGTTTTTAATATATATTAATAATATATAGAGGTGAGAAATAACAGACCTCAACCCTGTTGTCCCTCTGCAAATTTTGTGTACACAAAGTCAATCCCTTACCTTTCTCTAAAAGGGCAAAGTTTCAAAAAGTTGAATGAACAGAAGATAGTTTGGGGCAGAATAGATCTGGACAAGGAGAAGTCTGGAGATAAATGTGAGAAGGGAGGAACAGGCAGCAGAAACGGAAGTGAAACTGTTTGAGCCCCATATTCCAGAAGTCTTGAGATCTGAGTGAAGCCTTCATTGATTTGAGATCTACAATACCATTCTCTCCCTGAAAGGGAAACCTATAATGGCAAGTAAAAGAGACCCAGTTTGGGAATATTTTAATGAAGTTCCTCTACCTGTGATTAAGACAGGCATGCACGCAAAATGCCTGGTTGCCCGAATGACACATCATCATGAGAAGTGTTCCTCCTCAGGAGGAAGCCATGTTGAAGATGATGAAAGGAACATATCTGAACATGCAGGATCTTCAAGTTGGTAATTTTTTTTATTTCTGAGTTCTTTCTTAAGGACTGACTCTCTTCCTTCTGGACTATTCTTGAATTTGCATGGTTGAGCAAAAAAATATAGTTGCTAGCCTATCATTTTTTAATGCAGTTGTAATGCAAAATAAACAGCTGAACTAGGCAGATCTTCCTTTTACAATTTCACCTTTAAAGTAGTACTGTCAGTGAAAGCAATGAGTAATACTAAATGAGCAGTGTGGTAATAATTAAATAACTGCATTGATGTATTTTGTTTAGGAGAATCCATCCTCAGCATACAGGATTCTGAAGACTATCCACCTTCAAGAGCACCATCAGTTTCTAGAATTTCAGCTACAGTATCTTCCAATAAGAATGTTTCAGTCTAATCACATATGTCACATAGCCACCGTATATCATGTGTAGCAAAAAAAAAAAATATCCATCATCCAGAAACTACCACAGATAAGTTTGGGATAAGATCCAGCAGATTACAAAAAAGTAATTGATGAAAAAGTTGGACAGTTTGTGCAACCAACTCATGTGTGATTGAGAACCCACAATTCATTAATATGGTTAATTCATTAAGAATAGGATACAGTCCACCCAACAGAGCAGATGTCGCAGGCAAATGGCTGGATAAAGTGTATGAAAAAAGAAATTCGACAGTGTGCAAAAAGTCTAGAGGGTAAAATTCTTAACCTGAGTCTTGATTGGTGGAGCAACGTCCACAATGATCCTGTTGTACGTGATTGTGTGACAGCAGCAGAAGGGTATATCTTCCTTACAGAAACAATTGATACATCTGGGAATGCACACACTGCAGAATACTTACAAGAAATAGCAGTAAAAGCTATAATGAACTAGAAACAAAAGCTATAACAATTCAAATGTCTAATATGCAACTTGATCACAGACAATGCTATAAATGTATCCAAGATAAGAAGAAATTTGGAAGAGAGTGAAGAGCATCCCAAGCCAATAACATATGGCTGCAGTGCTCATTTGATGCACCCCAATACCCTGCCCTAGGCCACAACACTCTCCTTCACACAAACTCCCTCCCAGACCCCACACCTACTCCTGCACCCCAATACCCCTACATAGAACTTCCTCCTGCACTCAACCTCCATCCCAGACCCTACATCTCCTCCATAAACATCATAGAACAGTGCAGCCCTTGACCACTTACTGGTGCACCCACCACAAAAAATTATAGTCCACCTCTGTTTTAACAGTATGCTCAAAGAGACCTATAATGGGGGAGGGGGGGGGATAAGAGGGGCAAAAGTGTGCAGTCTATAGCATTAACCTATAAGCATTTGCTTATAGTTTAATCAGTTAATTGAATACACTATTACATCCCTATCATTGACTACACAATTAATCGATAAGGGGTAGCACTGCTACCACTCAGTCCTGGATCCTGCCGGGTCCAGCAACTACCCCCGCTGCAGCTCTGTACAACAAGTACTTGTACAGCAGAGTTGATGTGGGGGTTGAGGCCGGGTCCCAGTGTGAGCTGGGATTGAGCCAGCCTGTCTGTGCACAGGCTCTTAGTGCTTGTACTGCAGCCCCAGAATCAACCCCTGCTGTGGCTCTGCACTACAAGAACCAAGAGCCGGATTGTGGGCAGGCTGGCTCAGTTCCGGCTTGTGCTGGGATCTGGCATCAACCTCCTTGCTGCCTCTTAGTGCTTGTAGTGCAGAACCACAGCAAAGGTAGCTGTCGAGTGCCGGCATGAGCCAGGACTGAGCCAGCCTGTCAACCTGCCCACTAAAAAATTGACTTGCAGAGAGTGTGGGGTGTTGCATGTAGTCGATAGCATTAACCAGTAAGCACACGCTTATCGGTTAATTGTGTAGTTGACTAAACGATTACATCCCTAGTATGTAAAGTTAGAAATATGGAGTATTGAATGGTTTATGGTTTTAAATGTGCAAATGAAGGCAATCAAGGGTGTTTCCCTCTATGTCTGGGTGATTACCTGTAAACAGCCCATTTTGTGCTTTAAGTCTTAGCAGTGGTTGATATTAGGAAGACATGTGACCACCCTAAGCGGCAGGGTCTGATCAGGTAATTTTCCATGGAGGGTGGAATATAGAAATAGAATTCCCACCCAAAAGGAAGGCTATTTAGGATGCAAAATTTTCAGGCTTTTGTCTTTGGCTGGCACGTCAGTCCCAAGAGAATAAACCAGAGACCCCAGGGAAAAAAGATCTTCCATGGTGTCGGGGGAAACGCCCCTGGCGTGGGGTGCGTCCCCCTTCTAAGGTCCCGTGCCCCAAGTCCAGGCCCCTCTAGCAGGGCATATACAGTACTTGAGGCCTAGCTCCGGGAAAAGCCTCTCCTGGCTGGGGTGATTGCCCAGGGTGTGGCAAGGGGTGGTAGGGGGACCTGGGCCCTTCCTCTCCACCAGGTCCCAGCCCAGGGCCTTTAGGCAGGGACTCTTGCTCCTGCCTGCTCGGTGGGGAATCCAGCTGATACACACCAAGCTGGGATGGCAATCCCTTGCCCTGGGCTGCTTCCTACCACCCTGGCACCCCTATAGTCTGTCTGTCTCGGCGGCGGTCCTTACCGAGGCCGGCGGAGTAGGTGGTCTGGTCCCTCAGGCGGGGTTGGCTGCCGGCTTTACTCCCGGAGTCCGATGCTGGCCCTCGCTCTGGCCTCAGCTGCTACAGGAACACCGGGATTGCGGCCTGGGCCCTTCTACCCTCCAGCTGCCCCCTCTCCTGCCAGGTTCCCTCTGCCTTTATATGCTGGCTCTGCTGGGAGCATGCCCAGCAGGGCTGGAGGGGCGGGGCTCTTTCAGCCAGCTGGGCCTGGGCTACTCCCAGCCCTTCAGTGCGGGGTCTGTTCGCCCCGTCACACATGGGTTGGAGGTTTAGATAGAACAAGAACAGTTTTAGGATAAGTCTATAATAAACTTTTACTCTGCTAGAGCTAACTATGAATTTTCTGTTATTTTAAATTTGTAATTTACTTGCCTCTGCTTGTTCTCACTTGCAACCACTTAAATCCTGTTTGTACTTAATAAAATCACCTTAATTTACTATCAAGCCCAGTGTAAATAACTGTTACCTGAGACAGCAACAAGTGTGTACATCCTCCTTTCATTGTTAAAGGGAGCTTACCTGAATTATTTATTTGGGACTCTGATCCAATTGAGCACCCTGCTACTTCGCACTGGAGTTTAAAAACCAGCTTCCTTCACGGACCGGCTGCCTATTGCCCTGTGCTGCTGCCTCTGATAAAGAGGCAGCAGCGTGGGGTGGCAGTAGCCCCTGTCTAGAGGGAGGTCCTGACCCATCACAAGCCAGGACTGAGCTAGGCTGCTGGCCAGCCTGCTAAAAAATTTACTAGCAATGCGGGGAGGGAAACGCGTATAGTCTACAGCATTAACCTATAAGCTTTTGCTTATCAGTTAATTGACTACACTGTTTAATTCCTAGTTTAATGTGCTCCTAAATTATGCCACACACAATGTTTTTTGGGTTAAGGAACCTATAAGCTGCACTGAATTTGGCAGATCTTCAAAATTTACAAGCACTAACTTAAAGCCTATCACACAGGCCTTAATGACCCTTACCAACTCCAGTTCAAGCTTCAATCTGTTTTATATTAGTTCTAACAGTTTTAGAGACAAAACTTAAAAGAAAAATTGCCACTACAGAAACCAGGTACCAGAGGACTAGGAGAGTCCAAGTTCATAGAATCATAAAACACTAGAACTAGAAGGGACCTCAAGAGGTCATCAAGTCCAATCCTCTACCCTCATGGCAGATAAATAATTTACAGATAATGTCCATCCCCGACAGTTAAAATATCCCAAACAACTTCAATTCTGTAACCGTAACACCACATAACTTCTATCCAAATTTATCTGAAAATTGTACACCAAGATATCACACATTTTCTACATTGGCCACACCTGCATTTACACAAAAATGTATCCAACAGACATCTAACACATATGCAACCCCATACAACCAAAATCTCTACTCCTATCCACTGCCTCATTCTTATGCAATTTCTTCACCTAAGCCACAGCTTTCAGTTATTTTACAGTATTAACTTTAACCCTTATAAAAAGTCTCCAGTGAGTGTATTCTAGAATCTTCTATAAAGCTCCAGGCTGTTTATATTGGCTCCCGCCATCCATCAGCAGACCATCTGCAGGATAATTCTGAGAAAGTGAATTTATCAGGTAAATATTTTTCAAAATTCCTGCTTAATACAAGCTCAAGAACCAAGTACTTTGCAGTCTGTTACTCCAACATTACAAGAGCATGAATGAATTTTGACCAAACTTTTATATTGAATATAATTAATTTTTGCAACTTAAAGGCTTGTTTGCAAGAATGTTTAAAAAAAAAAATCACATTGTGATCTCTCTTGGTTGTAAAGAGGATTCCCCCTCTCCCCAATCTGTATCATATAACCATGTTTTCACATTACAGTTTGCCTTTTATAATTCTCTTACAATACAGTGAATTTTCTAGTGTTGTGATGGTTCCAAGAAAGAAAGAACACAAACTCTTGCGATGTCATCAAAAATTGGCAAAGGCCTGAAGAGGATAAGTCTCTTGTACATTGTGTTAAAATTTATTTAAATTCTTTCCACTAGTCAGTCCAGGGCAGCCTCTGTTCACGGCAGACCAGGCACACCGCAGGGCGAGCTGGAGCAGCCCCTGTCTATGACGGGGGGTGAGGCCCCGCTCCAGCCCAACAGTAGGCAGGGGAGGGGCCGCTCCAGAGCTGCCTCTTCCTTTAATCATTTAACCAATATGTTTAATTGGTTAATCAATTAAAAACAAGATTTTACATCCCTAAGGAGTTGTCTGTTGAATTCAAAATAATTTACCATATAAATAATTATTTTCAGATTTAAACCCAAATGTTGCCCTTTCAAAATTGCAATCCAACTTCACTCTTCCAGACCCAAGAATTTGTTTAAAAATTTTAAATTTTTTTTAATAATTGATTTTTATCCAAAAGTTTTTTAATTTTTTAAAGTCAATAAAATACTAAATTTCTCATTTAAAAATGACAGTTACAATTAAATCTCATCACAAACACACTATTTCTATACTTAGGGTGTGTCTAGACAGCGGCGCTATTTCGGGATACTTCCAGTATCACAAAATAGCATTTTCTGTGTCTTTACAGTGCACCCGTTATTTCGAAATAGCTTTCAAAATAATGGGCATAATATTCCAACATCTCTGTAAACTTCGTTCCACAAGGATTAAGGGATGTTTCAGAATAGCGCTCTATTTCAAAATTTGGTGCTATGTAGACAGCGTCAAATTTTAAAATAAGCTATTTCGAAATTAACTCAAAATAAGCTATGCAATTTGCATAGCTCAAATTGCATACCTTGTTTTGAGCTAAGGGTACAGTATAAATGCACAGTCTCATAAAAACGAATTAATGGCCTAACCGCCAGCTCTTGCTTCTTGAAAGTCCTGGGTCTTCAATTTCTGTTTCTCAGCAGGCTAATATATGGAAAGAGACACAGGTTAGATAGAATTGTTTTTTGTTCTGTGCTTACGTGGTGGTGGACTTGGGCCAAGCATGGCAGAGTTAGTTAAGACACTGTCTAAAGACAGAGAGAGACAATATATAGGAAAGGATGGACGTGACCCAGATATGAACAGTTGAATGGACTGCAAAGAAGAAAGGAAAGACATTATTCAGAACACACATCTTCCTATATCCCCCTACATTTTTGCCACAGAAAGACTGCCCTAGATTCTGGGTGTGAAAGAGATCCTATCTGGGAATATTTTGAAGAAATTCATTCCCTGGATAAAAAAGGAAAATGAGTCAAGTGAACGCAGTTGAAGATGATGATGCAGAGCCTACCTACAATAATGAAACATCTTAAGGAAAACTTCTTATTGGGAGAAAATGATGTGGATGAAGATGTGGATATATCTGAAGAACAATGCTGATCAACTTTGCAATGCATCATTCTTCAAGATTCTCTCTATGACTCTCTCTCTCTGTGATGAGCATGGCACAGTCCAGGTGGCAGTGGATCCTGGGGCCGCCCGCAGCAGCAAGAGCGGTGCTGTATGGGTGGCGGTGGCAGGGACCACACTGCTTCTGCTGCCACTGGCTCCCCAGGGTCTCCTGGAGCCATGTGCCTGGGCAGCAGCCACAATGCTTAGCCATCAGCAGCTCCCTTGGGGCACCTGCAGTGGTGTCAGCCATGCTGGCTGGCCAAAAGCTACTTCCCAGGGCCAGCAAGGGCGGGGGGGGAAGCTGAGGCTGCACCGCCCACCTGGGCTCCCACCCCACTGTCCAGCGCTGGGGCTGAGGGGAGTGGATTGAGCTGCAGCTGTGGCAGGGCTGTGCCTATGCATACGCTCAGTATGTGGCTGCACAGGGCTGTATAAGAGTCCCTCCTAGCAGCCCCCTCCCAGGCACATCCTGTTTTCCTGGTACAACCAAACCCTGACTCTGCTTTAAGTTATGTTAAGAGGAAGATGCATACCCAATTAGGCAGTTCTAGCTCTTACCATTTAGGAGGAGTTCATGAACAAATGGACTCATGGACAGATGGACACACAGACAGGCATGTTTCTAAAAATATACAGTAAGGAGATTAAGACTATGAACTGATATAGCCAGTTAAATACAGCTATGGTTTGTAGGACAAGGTTGTGTTTCTTCCTAAGCTTGAAGGAACTGAAAATGGATTCTGAAGGAGATAGAATAAGACTGAAAGGAACCATGAATTCCTAGCATTATTTTTATTCTCAAAGTCATTTCAATCTCATTCGTGCATCAAGTTCATGCATCATGTTTTTACATGGTTATTCCCCACATAAGAACAAAAGATGTATGATGTATGTTTGTTTAACCTGTATTACATATGATGTGAACCAAACTCTACAACATTGCAAAGATGTAAACAGAGCTGAATCTGGGACTGTATGGTATGTTTATTATAAGTCCCATAGACATCACTCCAGCAAGGATAGCACTGACTCTCTGATTTTGGTAAAGTGTATCTGCCCCCACACAGTACTTCAGAAGTCCTCTTGTAGAGGATATATTCATCTAATACTGCACAAGCAAGTTGTTCTTAAGAATCACCCACACTTTTATTTGTGTTGCACTAGGCATTTAAAACAAAGCACATCTATAGAACCCCAAATGTATATTTATATCTAAAGAAGAAACAGAAGGTACTTTTTATACCACAAAAAAAAAAAAAAAAAAACCAAACCACAACACACCAGTTTGAACATCCATGAAATAGAAATGGGTGGAGGGATAGGACTTTTCTCCAAACTAAGGAATTACCTGATAAAGAAAGCACTATTTTAACTAGGGAAAGAACAAATGAAGATGTACAAGAAAGTTATTCAATTTTTTCTACAAATTTAGGACAAAAATTTTGAAATCCCTTATTTAAGAACTGACCATTTCAAAGTCTGTCACTTAAAGATTTTATGTATATGGAACAAGGTACATATCATCCTTTGTATTCCTTTGAATAGAATAGATGCATGGCAGCAGGCAGCAGAAATATGGTCTCCATGCAGAAGCTGTAACCTGTTCCAGAGAAAGCTTTCATTCCTTCCACAAAAAAGAGAAGGTCAAACAAACCTTCAGTTCTGCTTCTGTTTCACATATATTTCTTTTACATATATTTGAAACATACATTGTTATGCATACTTCCAAGTTCCCATCCTCAAATTTTTCCTTGGTACTGAAGGAACCACTATCATGCAGAACACTGGCTTGAAACTTTTCATAACATTTTGATTTGGAAGACTTTAGTACAATTCTATTTTATATTATTCCTAGTAGTTGTATTAAGTGGGTCAGATAATAGCAGTAGAGCCTTTAAATGGCAAATGATCTGCTCTTAAACAATTACATGTTACATTTACGTGTAGATATCACAGAATTAAAATCATGGGATGGAACAAGGAAATTAAAGAAATTTTGTTTGGTTCAGTCTCACACAGCAATCTACGTAGAAAGAACCTTTATCCATCCAATGCAAACTCAGCTAATAGAAAAGAAAATATTTTCAACATCCTGAGCATAAAGAATTTGCAGAGCCATATCAGAATAAAGCTTTACCAGATTTGAATCTGTAGACAGTACAAAACCTATACTTCATTTCTTGGGTACACAAGAAATAAAATGACATGTTTAGTTCATCTATACGCAAGCCTACAAAATTGAAACACCTAAAGACTTAAGGTTACCTCACCTCTGAAAACCCCAAAACAAATTACAAGAATCTTCACTGGCTTAGCATTTAGTGCTCAAATTTTCATTGATTAAAATGAGTTTATGAACCTGAACTCTACAAAATATCAAAGTATTTTTTAATTAAATGGCTTTGCACTAAACCAGAAAAGATTATTACAGACAGAAATTGCTCATACACAACACTGCCAGTAGTCATGGAAACTTTACGGGTGGCTTTTTTTTTTTTTTTTTTTTTTTTAAATATAAAGAGAAAAAAAATACCTAATATTACCAGAACCTAGTGACATCATAAAGACAGCACTTTTAGCCCTGTTACAATATGCAACAATACTATGGCTATATATGCAACTGTTGCAGAATTCCAAGAGGAGAAACCTTTTCCTGTTATTCTATAGAGAACAGGGGGTTAAAATGATTGATTGTTCCTGTACACTCCCTTTTCCAAGAACACCAACAAAATTGTTTTATGAAATTGAAAATTAAATAGCAATGTAATTGAACTGCACATTTTTGTATTTTTGAAGTGTATGTCAAAAATATAAATATTACTGATAATAATACACATGGTATTCCTCAAGGCCCTGGCTTTTAAAAACATGGAATACTTTCCAGAAGCATTACAATAAACTATAATCAACTAATAGTATATGCTCAGATAGAGAGAATTCTAGGCAGTGTTGGGGGACAAATGGCATTAAATGATTTCTCCTATAATCCAGGTTACTGTTTAATCTTCCCCTAGCTGACCGCAGGTTTACCATCACACATATCAAAACTAACAGTGCACCTCCATTTCTCCTGCTACTTCCCAGCTCTTGAACGGAAAACACTATTTATTTATTTTTTGGATTACAACTAAAAATGTGAACGGAAAAAACAATACACACACATATGATAAAGGTGAATAACCCCGCAAATAAATGCAATTAGACATACAAACATGACAATTACTCATTGATGGAAAAAGCATTGACGTAAGAAAAAAAGAGGCAAGAGATTACACATAAAATCCACATGATCAAGCAATAGATCCAGATTATTTTCTCCCGTCCAATTCCCTTGGGAATGGTTTATGTCCGCAGGAGTGAAGCAACCAGGCAGGAACCAGCATCAAAGAACGGGAAGAAGAAGAAGACGCCACCTACCTGTCCCAAAGGCTTTGGCCACCAGCCACGCTAGATTACAGGCGATTTTGGCTCTGGTGAAATCATAATGGTCAAAAGGTTTGATGGCAGGAACAATGAAAGTCTTTCTCATTTCCTTGCTGTCTGCAGCATCCCCCATCTTCTTGCAGCACCTCCTATAATTGTGATTTACATGATTCTTCTTCCCAAGGCCCCGCTCACGTACAAAAGACCAACCCAAACGGATCAAAACCCGACGCGGTAGAGGACGGTGATGACGAACTCCGCGCCCGTACGGGGGTGATGCCGCCTCTGCACAGGAACGTAGCAGCCTCCTCTTCCCCCTGCCCTCGCCCTTTGTCTCAATGCAGACAGACCAGGCCCCCCAGTGCCAGTCCGTGTCCCCCCTCCGGCAGGGCTGATCCCGCGGGAATCCCTCCCCCGGCCTCCCCTGCGCAGGCTGGACGGAGCCCAGCGGGAGCTGCCAGCAGAGATTTCCCCGCAGCCGCAGGGAGCGGGCTCCTGGCCCTGCCCGGCCGCCGAGACAGCAGCCGGGTCAGAACGCCCAGCGCAGGCTCCGCGCGCGGCACCCCCGCTCCCTTTGGGGCTGCCCCGAATTAGCGCCGCTCGCGTCCCGCCCAGCCGCTGCGGCTCTGCCCGGCCGGTGCCGCACTGGATGGGAGAGCAGCGCCGCGCAAGGCGCATGCGCCCCTCGCCCCCCTCCTCAGCGTAAGGCGGCCTGGGGCGGGGCCTCCCTTAGCGTCACGTGGCCCGCCGGACAATGGGGCATTCTTGACGCCGGGCCAAAGCCGGGCAGCTCCCAGGTTCTAAGGGGCCTCGGGCCAGCAGGAGCGCGGCGCCCCACGCACTTACCGCCAGTGCCTGGGCAGGGGCCCCGTCCTGCGGCTACGCTCCGCAGCCGCCTTGAGCCTTCTCGCAGTGTGGGCGGGTAGCTTGGGGAGACCTTCCGTAGGGAGCCTGGGAAATCCGCTCCGGTGGCCCCGGGGTATTCACGTTTCTAGGGAGCTTCCTGTCCCACTGGGGGTTTGTCCCCACATCCTTGGCTAAAACCATCCCTCCCCGTCCTAGTAGTAACACCGAGAGCTCCATGCATGGGCGAGTACTTCAGCGTGCCGGGTGCTGTGCAGGCACATCAGAAAGATGGTCTCTGCCTCGAAGAGGTTACAGTCCGTAAGTTTCCAATTCCCTTCACTAATTGGTTGTCACTTTCAAGGAGGCTGCATTTGGACGGGGGAAAGTGTCTGTAATGTTTTGCGATGAAAAGGGATTATGGGGAAGAAAAACGTTATGCCTTTTATTGTGTAATTTACATTTTAATTAAGAGAGACTCGTGGACCGTCTCCTATCCAACTCTTAAATCCAACCCCCTTCCCTCATGACTGCATGAAATCTTTGGGACAACTTGCTGATGTAGAAAAGTACCTGTAAAATGTTACTGTATTATTTCGTTTAGTGATTTAGTTGGGTTGAGCAGGCATCTTGACTAGATGACTTCCTGAGGTCTTGTCTAGAGATGTTAGAGTTTAACCGGTTAACTGTTTAACTGATAAGCTGATGCTTATCCATTAATGTTATTGTTTAAACTCAGCGGCCTCTCAGGGAGGTGGCTTTGGTGCAGCAGAGCAGTGAAGCCTTCTCCTTGCGGAGCTGGGGCTGGGGGTGCAAGGGCTACTGGCTCAGCTCCCAGGCAGGAGGCTTCGCTGAGGCAGCAGCCGGTGGCCCTGCTCCCCGAGAGCCTCTGCTGTGAGCTCTGCAGTATATTTTTGTACTGTACAGTCTGCAGCGCCTGTAACCGTGTAACTACTAATTATTTTAGCGGTTACCTAGTGACCATATTAAACAATTTTTAACATCCCTAGTTTCTTCCAACCCTAATCTTCAATGATTATTGTGTTTATTAATATAAATTATCAGCTGGAAACAAGAAGGAGCAAGCACTATTAGCCAGCTTTAGGTAGAACAATAGCAAAAGCTCTGCAGATCAATGTAACAGAATTTGAGAACTACTGTATTTAACAATAAGAGAAATGAGTGTTACACAGAAAATAGGCTAAAATATTGCCTTTGTATATATTGAAAGAAACACGTGAGGACTCAAAGACCAGTAAAGTGTGTGTGGGGAGCACACGATTTTAGTATTATCTGTGATAAATTAGGGATGTAAAGGACTAGTTGACTAGTCACTCCCCCCTCCCCTTGCTGCCTCTATCACATAGAGGCAGCAAGCAGCGGGGAGAAGAGAGGGATACTTAAAAGCGGCAGCACCGCATGGAGCCCGGGGTCACTGCTCCATGAGGTACTGCCACCTTGAATGCCGCAGGGAGCCCAGCATCAGGCTCCTCATGGTATTTCAAAGCAGCAGCACCACATGGACCCTGGGATCAGCTGGGGACTCCCTAGCTGACCCCAGATTCCATGTGGCATGCCAGCTTTGGAATGTACAAGAGTCCCCAGTGGGGACTCTTGTGCATTTCAAAGAGGAAGCACAGCATGGAGCGTGGGATCAGCGGGGAACTCATTGTTCCCTGCTGACACCAGGCTCCATGTGGCACTTCCACTTTGAAATGCACAAGAGCCCCCACTGGGGACTCTTGTACATTTCAAAGTGGAAGTGCCCACGTGGAGCCCAGAGTTAGCAAGACTTCCCGCTGGCCACAGGCAACACACAGCATTCCAACTTTGAAATGCACAACAGCCCCCGCTGGGTCTCTTGTACGTTTCAAAGGTGGAACGCAGAAGTGCTTATCAACTAGTCGAGTAGTCTATGGAAATTAATTGCTACTTAACATCCCTATGATGAATACTATCAAACCATTTTTATTCTGCTCTATCAGACCTTTTAACATTTAAATGCCAACTAACTAACTGAATAAGGCAAAGATTGGTTATATATATTCCATAAAATAGAATTCCATATAAAAACATGGCACATCTGCATTGTTGAAACTTATTAAGGTTGCACACTAACAGGGGTGGAGATTATTGATGAGAAAGTAAAACACAAAAAATACTTGCATTTAAATAAATACCTTTAAAATTGGAATGACAGATTATTATAATTTGTATATAATTCAAGATTTTGGGCACATACTTAATAATGTCCCTTTATTGACCTACTGCTCACAAGGTTTGGAACAGCCTCCCATCTCTGTCCACCAACCATTTTATCTTATTTTATTCTTTGAATTCTTCCTCACTGATGTTGCATCCACACTCTCTGCCTGAACAATTGTCCTGGGTTTCTTTTTATGTCCAAGTTAGATGCTAATATTGTTCAGGAATATTGCTTCATTATTTCCCTTTGATGACTTGCCAGGACTACTCTGCATGACTGTGACATGCAGCGGAGCAACCAGGATCCAGACCAGACTGACCTTGCCTGGCAACAGGAGAAGTTCACCTGCCTTTATCAGTATTTCTGAGCATAGCACTGTATGCTTAGCATGTGTATTTTGCTTCCTTGGCAATTGCTAATAAATAACAAGTAAGGATATTATTGTGTAAGGTTCCTTCAGTGGTAAACAATTGTGCAAACCTGCAGGAGGGTACGTCTTTCATGATAAAGAGATTGCACTACAGTACTTGTATGATGTGAATTTAAAAATACTGTTGTTACACCACAAATATTTGTAATAAAAATATGAAGTGAGCAGGTTATACTTTGTATTATTGTGTTGTAATTAAAATCAATATCTGAAAATATAGAAAACATCCAAAATAGTTAAAAAATTTATTGTTTAACAATGCAATTAATCTCACAATTACTCATGATTAATATTAAATCCTTTGACCACATATATGCATATTATGCACTAAAGTATGTATGGACCGAGCCATCAGTTAACAAACCTCATCTTCTATGAAGTCATTGGTGAGCGACTAAGCCAGTCCTCGATAGGCGAAGCTGATTACAGCTGTCATAATTAAAATCTGCGATCTGTGAGTGTTGTACACTCTTTTTGGATCCTGCACTTGGCTTGACATGTCTGAATACATTGGCTCTCAAATGTTTTGAGAGCCTTGTATAATAATCTGCTACCAACACAGTCCGTCCAGAGCTGTGATTTCCAGGTCACTAGAAGATATGCCACATGACTTCATGTTGGCCTTTAATATAATTTTATAATGCTTATTCTGGCCACCTATAAAGCACTCTCTGGGGACATCTAAACTACATTCCTCTTTCGAAAGAGGAATGTAAATGAGGCAAATCGAAAGTGCAACTGAAGTGTGGATTTAAATATCCCGCGCTTCATTTGTATATTTGCGTCCGAGCGCTTTTTTGAAAAAGGGTTTTTCGAAAGTGAAAGCGCAGTCTAGGTGCAGTTCTTTTGGGGAAAAAACTGTTTTTCGAAAGAACCCATACACATTTTTTTCAGGAGTACGGGTTCTTTCGAAAAAGGGTTTTTTTTCGAAAGAACCACGTCTAGAACGCGCTTTCACTTTCAAAAAACCCTTTTTCGAAAAATTGCTTGGACGCTAACGTGCAGATGAAGCACAGGATAATTAAATCCGCGTTTCATTTGGACTTTAGATTTGCTTCATTTACATTCCTCTTTTGAAAGAGGAATGTAGTCTAGACAGAGCCAGCTTGTTCACAGAGGCTGTAGAAGACCATCTTCAGCATGTATCATGCATCCTCATAACATGACTAATCCAGCAAAACTGTTTGTTCATAAGCATGCTTCCATGCCCATGACACCACAAGGCTTAAAGACCTCTCTGTTAGGAATTTTGTCCCACCATTTCACATGAGCAATCTTCCTACAGTAGCACTTACAGAATTGAGAGAGTTTCAAAATGTGGCAGCGATATATGGTCCATGACTCCGACCCATACAGCAGGATATTCAAGACAAGCGCTTGATAAACTTGGTAGGAAGTTTAACACCATGGTCATTCCATAAGCGCTTGGTCGATCTTCCAAAGGCAGCACTGGCTTTGGCTAAATGAGCAAATACATCATCATTTGTGCTGGAGGACAATAGGCTTCCAAGGTAGCAAAACTTAGCAGCAGCCTTAAGGACAGTATCAGCAGCAATGATCACTGGAGTGCTGGGCTTTTTCTAGCCAGACTGGAACATAATATTTGTCTTCTTGAGGCTCACAGTGAGTCCAAAATGGTGAGCGGAAGTATCAAAACAATCAAAAAGCTCCTGTGCACCCTTGATTGAATGAGCCAGTGTGAGGGACTGGGCCAAGCCTGGGCACAGCTGAAGGCATCTGCTCAGGGCGAATTGCTCAACCTCGGAGCTCCTTACAACCCCTGACTGGAGGCCCTTCCCAAATAGGCCACAAACCAGTCGCACAGAGCACTTCAGCAGCCAGTCTGGCCAGCCAGAAGCCTCACGAGCAAAGCCCCTCAGACACCTCAACTCTTCCTGTGCCCCAATCGGTCCCAGGCCTGCACACAGGTGAAGGGTTATAGAATCCAATCTCACCTACCCCGAAGGGGTTCTTCTGGTCCCAAGAAACCAGCCACAGTTCCCAGGTCAACTTACACTCTGGATCTTACCCACAAGATGACGCTGAGCCAGTCCTTTAGAATCTAAAATCTAAAGGTTTATTACTAAAAGAAAGAAAAGCATGAGAGTAAGGTTGTTAAAGGATAATACATTACTTGCATCAAATCACCCAGTTCTCGATGCAGGCTCTTAGCAGAGATGTTATAACTGCTGGCTTAAAAGTCTTTAGTGTACATCCTATGTCAGGATGGGTCCACAGTTCTTTCTGGCTCGTGGTTCCTGTAGCAGAGAGGGCATGTCGGTGCGCCTCTCGCCCCTACGCCCTCCCTACTTCTGTCCCCCTCACAGTCCCCCTTTTTAGTCACTCGCCGCCTTCCCCTGAAAAGGCTCCTTGCTCCTTCGCTCCTCCAGCGTTCGTCTAGCTGCCGAGTCGCCTGTCTGGCTGGGCCACTTCCCTCCCGGGGCTACCTCTGGTCTGCCTGCTGCGGTGTGCTGCGCTCCGTCAGCTGGGGTGAGCTCCTCTCCGCCTGTGAGGGTTGAGAGCACAGCCAGCTCCTGCTCTCCCCCTCTTCCTCCCCTCTGCCCTCCCTCTTGTATTCCCTGCGCGGCGTCATGGCACGTCCCAGCGTTGGGAACGGCCAGACACCCCGGGGTCCTAAGGCCCTCGGATTCAGGCTCAGGCACCACCACGCCTGTGCAGTCAGCCCAGCGCTCGCCGCTTGGCGTGCCAGCTGCTGCTGCACCTGGGCAGCTTGCCACCTCAGCCGGGCAGCTTTCAGTGCGGGGGTCGGATCCCCTGTCACAGTTCCCTGGAAGGCTGCCTCTGGGATCAAGAGCTGAGCTGAAGACCAAGATGGAGGGTGCCACATGGCACTTATATACCTCCCCTGGCATCTTCTTGGCTGCAGCAGGTCACCTGGTCAGTGGCCTATCCCTGTGTTCCATGCTGGTAGCCCTTAGGTATCAGTCACATTCCTGAATGTGTATTGACACCTAGAGATTCATTGTCTCCTTGCTAATTAGCATAGCCGTAGGCTGAGCTTTCCTTGCCCATTGCTCAGCCACAGACAGAGAATTTTCCAGCATCCATACAGAGTACATGTTTATAACTCCACATACAAATATCATGTAAATATATGAATAGCAAATACAGAATCAGCAGAACATAAGCTTTCATGTGACACCTCACATGGCCCCCTTTGTATACACTTTGGGGCAAATACCCCCGGCCCCGTGGGTGCATCAGTGATCTGGCTGCTCCCCTTAAAATCCAGTAACATGACAGCCAGCAATACACAGTCATCAGCAAACAGGAGGCCATGGATGTAGTGAACACTTTGGTGCAAGCCTAAAGTCTTTGGAGGCTGAAAATGGTACCATCCCAACATGCAGTCCTTGAAAGCAACTAACAGCATCATGGAAAAGTAGATGCTGAACACGAGAGGAGCGGACACCTCCTTTCTTTGTACCATTTGATACTTCAGAAGGTGATAATGTCTCTCCAGTGTTAAGGACATGCCCCAGCATGAAAGGACCAAACTATATTTATAATTTTTTCAGGACAGCCAATTTGCCCAAGTATCTTCCAAAGCCTGTTTCTTTTGACCATGTTGAATGCCTTGGTCAGGCTGATGAAAATCACATGATGTTGCTCTGCATTTTTCTTGGATCTGCCTGGCTGTAATATCATGTAGGCAGTGCCTCAACTGGCACAAAATCCACACTGACTTTTAGGAATTATGCCATTTGTGAATATGTGTAATGACAGCTGGTTTTAGAGGATGCAGGCCAGGATCTTAACAGCTATAGACAGCAGTGAGATGCCCCAGTGGTCATCACAGCATGTACGGTCACTTTTTCTCTTGTATATGTTTACAAGGCATCTTTGAAGTCCTGGGGACTTGTTCTTTCTCCCAAATGGTGATAAATAAATGAGCGAGACAGTGTATCAGCTGGCCACCACCAGCTTTATAAGTCTCTGATGGGATCACGTCACTGCCAAGTGCTTTTCCAAATTTCATCTGCTTGACAACTTTTTGTACCTCACCAAGTGTTGGCAGTACAGCCAGCTGTTAATCATTAGCCCACTGAGGAATCTCTTCAAGAACGGAGCTGTTAAAAGTTGATGTCTGGTTGATGTCTCCTGCACCCTCCTTTGCTCCTGCTCCCACCCCTTGGCCAGATACCCTACTCCCAGCTGCTTCTGCACCCTACCACCCACCCAGACCTAACAACCTCTCCCCTTTCTGCACCTCACCTGCCTCTGAGATCCTGCACTGCCATCCCTGTCCCACACACTGAACCCCTCATTTTTGTCCCCATCCTAGAGACTAAGAGGGTCCATAAAATCTACTAACTTGAGAACCCCAGAAAAGTAAAGCTGGCCAGTGCAAAGCCCTGAACCTTAGTCTTCCCTGTCCCTTCCCCTCGCCCTGTGGGTCTGGAGTGCCAGAGGAGTGAGGTGTCTCAATTGGGGGCCACATCCGTGAGGGTTGGGGGGTTTTGAGGAGTTTTTTGCTTTTCACTTGTGTGATCCCCAACTGATTTAATGTGGGTCAGTGGCCCCAACCCAAAAAAGGTTCCCCACCCCTGCCACAAATAAAGACAAAATTGAAACCTTTTGTGTTGGACATAAATTCATATTTTACTTTATTTAAAATGAAGTTTGATAAACTAACATGAGAAAGTTAAAACTCTTAACCTGTTTAATTATTTAAATTAAACTGTTCTCCCTAGCTGCAGCTGGTTCAGAAAATATGGTCACCGTACCCAGCCTGCCCTTGTCCCCCTTCTCCTTTCCAGCACACAGATCTGGAAAATAGAAGTGAATAAGTTAAATCTTGGCACACCACTTCTGAAAGGTTGCTGACCCCTGGTCTCTGCTCTTTTCCCACAGGGCAGTAACAATGCCCTCCTCTCTCAGGGCAGGACAGCCTATTGGCCAGAGTCTATAGTAACACCCCTCTCCAGCCAGGCAGTGTGGCCTAATGCCCCTCTCCTGCAGTCAGAGTCTGTGACTACGCCCCTGTAGCAAAAATTTATATTTTAATATTGGTTATAATCAGGGCTCGACAAATAATGCAATCTACTCGCCCATGGCAAGTAGATTGCAACCCGGAAGAGCCGGGTTCGGGCGATCTGCGCATGCGCAGAATGATTCTGCATAATGCGCAGAATCATTATGATGCATAATGATTTGATGTAATGACTTGCTTATAAGTTCTGTAGCTTCTGTTTCTCTCTCTGGTCTCTCATGATTAGATAATTCTTACTGCAAGGGCTTGCTCCCTTTTGAGTATTGCAAATTAAGTTATACCCCTTGTAACTATTGATCTTGTCTGAAACTCTATACAGTTGTGTGGTGTAAGTGGAGGGTGTGTGGAAGTGAAAGCCATCACAGATGCCCAGGTGATCAAGAAGAAGTGGAAACTTTGAAGATAACAAGGAAAAATCCATTGTGCCTTGAGGCTGAATTGACTTAGCAGCATTGTCGAACCCTAGAGACAGGCAGAGACCCCACCAAGAGTGAGAGACAAGGATGGGAACCCTGACAATCACCATCAAAAGAACACAGATTAACACCTCCTAATGGTGGATGATTGCAGCATGATACTGCAAAACCCATAGATTCCAATGGGAACTTTCATGTATAAGAAAAGAAGTTCTTGCCATGGGACTCTGAGTTCAGTCCTGCAAGCCAAGCCTCGGAAGAGCCTCGAATCACGATCGAAAGACCCCGACTCCTCACTCAGTCAGCCTTGCCTGGCCAGTAAGACTGACTTGACCCATGGCAGACTGGTATCTATGCACCATCTGTAGGACCTGTGTGTATGTTTGTTAACTGCTAACTGCTTCTCTACTGTATTCTCAATAAACACGGTGCATTGCCTTCTCCCCTGAAAAGGATCCCGCGTGCTTATAAGCATAACACCCCTCTCTCAGGACCCTGGCTCACGGCAGTGTGGCCTAGCAATTGGAGTCCATAACAATGCCCCTCTCCTAGGCAGTGAGGCCTAATAGCCACAGTGTGCAACAATAAGTGTGTGTCCCCTCATAGGATTGACAAGGAGGATGTGATGGGGCGGCACTGCCCCGCACTGAAGCCCCGGGAGCTCCCCTGGCCCAGCTGGCTGAACCAGCCCCACAGCCCTGCTGGGCATGCTCGAGAGTGAGGCTGGGGATAAAAACACGGGCAGACAGTCAGTCTGGGGAGATAGCCGGAGGGGCAGGAGCTCAGGGAGGAGCTCCTGACCTGCACCAGCTGCCACAGCCAATGGAGGAGCAGCGCCAGCCACAGCCTCAGCAACAGTGCTGGATGAGGAGATTGTCAGACTGGAACTGACCCAGGGAGCAGCCTGAAGAGGACGGCGCACCGCATTGGAGGGGGTAGGAAGGAGCCCAGGGCAGAGGGTTGATCTCCGAGAGCTCGGCGTGTTCTGGCAGGCATCCTACCGAGCAGGCAGCGAAAGCTTTCTCTGCCATCAGGGCCTGGGCTGGGACCCGGTGGAGTGGGAGGGTCCAGATCCCCCTACTTCCCCACCCCACCACAACCGTGCTCCCTAGCTGGTGGGGGAGAAGCTCACTGAGGGGCTAGGCCAGAAGGCCCTCTACAACCCTACAAGGAACTTGCACTTTGGGATTTGGCCTAGAGGCCCATATATACCTGACTAAAGGGACTTGTACTTTGGGATTGAACGTAGAGGGCCATATATACCCATATAGAGGACTTGTGCTGTGAGGGAACTGGGCCTATAAGGCTGTATATACCCTAAAGGAAGGGCATCTGGGTGAATCTAAGGACGGCCTGGTCCGAAGGGGGCCGCAACCCAGCCGTAGGGGATGTCTGAGTTACCGAGGGGCAGGCAACCCCTTGACAGAAGGGTTAAGGGGACCCGGGCCCTCCCACTGCACTGGCTCCCAGCCCAGGGTCCTGTTAGAAGTGGAGTGGACCACCACTAGCTCAGCAGGGAATCCCATTGCAACACACCAAGCTCCCGGGGATCAATTCTCCGCCTTGGGCTACTTCCTACAAGTCTCTTCCGGATAACCCTCTCCATCTCTCCCCTCCAGACTGGGTGCCTCATCTGTAGCCTCCTGCTAACTGGTCTCCGTGACCTGGTCTACTGGCGGTTCCTCATCAGAGGCTTCAGCAGCACCTCCTTCCCTGGCAGCAGCCAGCCCAGACTAAGCAGCTCTACAGGCGTACATAGCTATCTTCCAGCTGGAGCATGCCCAGCAGGGCTATGGGGGCAGGGCTAACACCCCAGTCCCAGTGCAGGGTTGATACACCCCATCACAAAGAGGTAAATCTTTAGTATCTAGAGATATACCTTCACCTCTGAATGGATTTAAGTGAGGCTGGTTTGTGAGTTCCAGCCCCACTCTCTCTTCTCATGCCAACCATCATGTGCACTGGAGGGAGAGAGTGCAGGTTTGAGATCAGAGTAGCCTTCTCCTAGACCTGTGGTTCTCAACTGGTGGTCCATGGTGACTTTTTCGGTGGTCCATAGGAACATTGTCCAAAGTCACACGGCGTGAGCAGGCGCTGCCATTAGGCTGTTTTACGCCGTGTTCACGAGCACGCGGCGCATCATCCATAGCGTCACCTAGGATGCAACAGCATTGTGTTGCCAGTAACTTCCGTCTGAGGCTCTGAGCGTCAGTGTAGCTGCCGCCGTCATGCTGAGCGGTTGCTATGTCGTTCGTCCTGCGCTACATGTGCTGGAGGTGGTCCACGAAAATTTTTTGATTGGCTTGGTGGTCCATAGACTGAAATGAATTGAGAACCACTGTCCTAGACCCTAAAAGGGCTTAGCGAGCTCTGTCTGCCCTGTCAGAGTTTTCCTTCTCCTAGGAATTGTCAGTCCACTGTGCCTTATTCTGTATTATTCGGTGCAACCCCTCAAGATCACTCCATGCAGGGCTTCCTCAGTCTGCCACCCTGAGGACATGCCTCAACGTCGTAGTACCCCAGGATGAGGTAAGCACAAATACTGTAACTATGATCTAGCCTAAACTGGCCTGTACCATAATCCTGTTCACTTCTGCTAACTATCCCATAACCCTGTACTTGCTAAGGTAAGTATTTGGCATAAGCAGATACAACAAATGTATCTCGAGTCTGACACGTTTCCTAGGTCATAGTACAAGCTAGGGAAGTATTTTCATTGGCCAATACATAGAACTCTAGTGTCCTGACAAAGATAAGGAAGAAACAGAACAGCAACTTAGAGAACTGGAGCACACTGTTGGTAGGGGTGCTGGAACAGTTTGTATAGTGGTGGTGCCAAACTGTAAACCCTATTTGTGATTAAAACTATTTTAAGCCAAGGGATGCAGCAGCACACAGAGTTGCAGCACCTCTGATGATTGGTTGATTTTAATGATGTTTAAAGAGATGTGTACCTCTTAAAATCATCATATAACTAATAGAAGCTGAAATGTGTAACTTTTGGAACATACCTGCATAAGGGGAATATAACATCACTGCACCAGATGGCATCTTATAGACTGGTATCATGAACCTTGTTATTATATCAGTAAACCTGACTGACATTATTTGTTCTCTTGAGTATATTTGACCCAAAGTGTAGTCAATCAGTTACATAAGAACATAAGAACATAAGAACGGCCGTAGCGGGTCAGACCAAGGTCCATCTAGCCCAGTATCCTGTCTGCCGACAGTGGCCAGCACCAGGTGCCCCAGAGGGGGTGGACCGAAGACAATGATCAAGCGCTTTGTCTCCTGCCATCCCTCTCCAGCCTCTGTCAAACAGAGGCCAAGGACACCATTTTATCCCCTGGCTAATAGCCTTTATGGACCTAACCTCCATGAAATTATCTAGCTTCTCTTTAAACTCTGTTATAGTCCTAGCCTTCACAGCCTCCTCTGGCAAGGAGTTCCACATGCTGACTACACGCTGTGTGAAGAAGAACTTTCTTTTATTAGTTTTAAACCTGCTACCCATTAATTTCATTTGGTGTCCTCTAGTTCTTCTATTTAGGAACTAATAAATAACTTTTCTTTATCGGCCCTCTCCACACCACTCATGATTTTATACACCTCTATCATATCCCCTCAGTCTCCTCTTTTCTAAACTGAAAAGTCCCAGTCGCTTAACCTCTCCTCATATGGGACCCGTTCCAAACCCCTAATCATTTTAGTTGCCCTTTTCTGAACCCTTTCCAAGGCCAAAATATCTTTTTTGAGGTGAGGAGACCACATCTGTACACAGTATTCAAGATGTGGGCGTACCATAGTTTTATACAATTTGACTATACAATTTGTCAACAACATTTATCTGGAAAGAAGAGCAGTTGTTATACCTACGGCTTCAATGGGATTTCACCCAAACTGCAGCCTAACACCTCATCTGAAATCAGCAGGACAACAAAAATTACATCAACTGAGTATATACTATGGTACATAATTTTCTTCTGCTACTTACTGAAGTTATTAATCAAGCAAAACTCTTGCTTAATGTTGAATTCAATTAAGCAAAACTCTTCCTTAATGTTGACATCAGTGGAAATTTTGTTTAATTAAGAATGGCAGAACTTAGCTTTTTGTCCAGTGTATTACTGTCAGTAATTATGCTTATCTACCTGTCATTCTTTTTCATTCCGGTAAATTAGGAATGAATAAGTTTGCTTGAAATCAGCTATTGTTACTGTACCTGTCGTGGTGTTAATTAAAGTTATAAAAATAGCCCAGCAGTTGGTAATTTTTTATACACACTTAATGTTACTGCATAATTAGTTTAAAAAACATTTTATCCCTAATAAACATATCTACTTCTATTTTCATTTATTGTCTTTCCATGAACCATTTCATCCCTTTCCCCAAGTAACTGATTATAATTGGTATATGGCCAAATTCTGACTTGATTTGTCAATGTGTGCAAGATCTATGTGAGAATATGAGAAACCTCCTCTCCAAAACCCCCATTGGATTCCTGTGCAGGGGCTAGCCATAATCCCAGTCTTTAGCATCCAGAAAATATTACAAAGGGGTTCACAGACATGTTTGGCTTTTTTACATCTATAAAACAGCACAGGCTACCCACATGATATTATGTAGCACTTTTTCTCCTATGGTTTCAAGGCACTTTTTACAAAGATGACTGAATATTAGTACAGGTTGGATCTCCCTGGTCCAGCACCGTCGGGACTTGATTGGTCCCGAACAAGAGAATTTGCTGGACCAGGGGAGGTCTGCAACCAGCCCCCAAGCCCATGCTGTCAGCCGGCTGCCCAGCAGGCACCCTGCCTCGCCTTCCCCCTCAAACTGGCTGGGCTGCTTGCCCAGCTGCTGTCAGCTCCCTGGGCAATACAGGATCCAGCTTTTGCCACAGGGCTCTGGCCCCACTTGCTGTGGGCTACTGCAGGGCTCCAGCCTAGCCCGGCATTCCCAGGGGCTGCTTCGGGGCTCCAGACCCAGCCCCCCCACTCCTAGGGGCTGCTTCAGAGCTCTGGCCCCAGGCTTCTGGGAGCTGCCAGAAGACTCTGACCCAGTGCTGCCTTGTGGTTCTGGCTCCAGCCCCACGTTTCCAGGGGCTGCCGCGGGGCTTTGGTCCCATGCTGACACAGGCTGCCAGGTGACTCCGGCTCCACGCTGCTGCGGGCTGCCATGGAGCTTCAGCCCCACACTGCTGCAAGTTGCCTTGGGGCTTTAACCTGGCCCTGCATGGCTGCAGGCTGCTGTAGGCTCCAGCTCACATTCCCAGGGGTGCCAGGGGATTCCACTCTGCCTCAAGGTAAGTTACCAACCTTGTTTTCCACTGCCCCGGCTGGCCCTCCTGCTCTTAGGCTCCCTGTTTCTGTGGTCCAGGAGTATCTGTGGTCCTGCCAGACCACAGATGTTGCCAGACCAGAAAATGCTAGTTTTCAGAGGTACAACCTGTATTTCCATTTAAAAACAGAGAGAGCACATGACTAGTTTTTTACTGACTTCAACTAGAGTTGATAGTGTAAGTCACTTTTTAAAAATCATGGGTTGAGCACTCGGGAGTGAACTATACAGAATTAGCAGGCACATATGAAATGTGGACCTAAATGACAATCCCAAGGTCACACACTGAATTAGCTGTCAATGAGAGTGGGAATAGAAACGGGTCTTCTGACGACTAATGTCCTGCTATGACCATGAGACCGCCCTGTGCAATGGTTGGTACTATTCTTTTTCTTTACTGAGGGAAACCTCTGAAATGTTTATTTCAAATGGCGTGTTTCATATTCTATTCCCAACAAAGGGCCTCCTGCTCTGTTTCTAGCTAGACTGCATTGTGCTGTGTTAGGTGTATCAGATTGTATGTTTCATTGGGATGTCTGATGCAGAGGAGTGTTGAGATAGTGGAGTAGCAGCAACAAGCAGCAATGGATCCCTCTTTTGCTAGTAGGCAGGTCGACAGTCCTGCCAAGCCTCTGGACATGGTGCATGTAGGGGGGCTGGCTTAGTGTTCTCATCAGCTCCTTCCCTGCACACTGAACAAACAGAAGGGAAGCCTTTTTAAATCATTCTCAACTGGCTCATTCATAATAGGCCCCCCAGGTGTTCTGATTAGCCTAGTCTCTGGAGTCTGAAAGCCTCCTAATTGGTTCCAGGTGTTTTAATTGGCCTGATTACTCTGATTGATTCTACCAGCTTCCTGCTGGTTCTGGGTTAGCCCTTGCCAGACCCTGTACCCCTCTGGCCTGACCCTGTCACGTTTGTCAGACATAAGGACCTTAGCTTTTAATGATAGCTTAGATTCTGGAGCACAAGTTGGCAGATTCCAGAATATAGTATACTAGATGATTTACACACTAAACTTTAACTCAATTAATTTTTGTTAATTTTTTCAGGCTTCCTTGGGGAGAGAGGGCTACCCCAGTCCTCTCACTGCAGCAGCTTGCGGCCAGGTGAGACGCACCTCTCCATGGCTGCTGCAGCTCCAGTGGGCACAGCTGGGGAGGGGGCAGGTCCAAGTTCATCTGGCCTTCTGCACTCCCCAGCCAGATTGAGGAATGGAGCAAAATGTGCACTTGCCCCTCACTCCCTGATGAAGGGGAACAGCCAGCAATGTTCCTGTGTGAATGTGGGCGGAGCTGCCACTCCCTCAAAGGGTGCCTGGGGGGCTCAGAGCTGGGGCAGTCTTGGATGGGGGAAGGACCTCTAACCAGTCCTGTTCATCTGCCTAGTGATTCTTTCTTTTTTGTACGGCTTTATGCATCCCCGTATTTGACGGGGAGGAGGGGAGCTTCACTTCTCGCCCCGCTCCAACCCCACCCCACCCCCTCACACAAGCAAAGCTTTGCCTTGCTTTAAGTTATAATAAGAGGAAGCTGTATACCAGTGTTCATGGTCCTAACTCTTACCGTTTAGGAGGAGTTCTTGAACAAACAGACAGACAGAAAGACTCACTGGTTCACAGACCGACAAACTATCTCAAACTCTCTCTCACCAAATCACTATGAATTGACCCTGTCCAAAAGCTTTAACTGAAAAGCAAAAAGACTTGTAGGTAAACTATGAAGTGCATTCATGAACTACTACTAGTTGTAAAATAGCAAGAAGGAGGCCTGGAGAACATAATAGTGATAGAGATGTAGCCGTGTTAGTCTAGTCTAGCTGAAACAAAAAACAGGATTATGTAGCACTTTAAAGACTAACAAGATGGTTTATTAGGTGATGAGCTTTCATGGGCCAGACCCACTTCCTCAGATCAAATTGTGGAAGAAAATAGGCATGATCCTATATACCAAAGGGATACAATCAAAAAAAAGTGAACACATATAAAGAGGACAAATCAAATTTCAGAACAGAGGGGGGATGAGGGGGGAGGGAAAGTAAATGTCTGTGAGCTAATGCTCTGTTCTGAAATGCTCACAGACATTAACCTTCCCTTCCCCCCTCATCCCCCCTCTGTTCTGAAATTTGATTTGTCCTCTTTATATGCGTTCACTTTTTTTGATTGTATCCCTTTGGTATATAGGGTTATGCCTATTTTCTTCCACAATTTGATCGGGAGGACATAATGGCTTTCAGCCTTTTTCAGAAGGCCAACGGATAAAGGAGGAAAGAATCATTTTAAAAAGTAAGAAGAGAGGTGCTAAAATGGTATAGGATAGATAATTTTGTTTGATAACATAGCCTTTGGGAGATTGCTCCTATAGGCAAATCATCTTGATGGAATTGTGTCATGTTGGGCTTTGTTTCTGTCTGTCAGCATCTGCCAGAATGAGGAGTGCAAGTACATCCTGACTCAGACAAGATAAAAACAAGCTAAGAGGGTAACTGGAGTCCTGTTGACTCAATTAGAAAAAATGCTCTGTAACCAAGGCCTAGGGTTCTAGACCAGATTCTCCACTCCCTTGCATCAGGGACTTCAGTTTGGTTGCATGTCATGGGTGTGACTGACAGGAGAACTTGACTGCCTGGAACCAGGAGCTAAACAGGGTGGAGAAACTTAATAGAAAACATATGCAGTAAGGATTTAGAGTATTAGTTTGTTTATATTGTGGTAGTACCTAGAGGTCTTAGTCACATGTCAGGGCCCCACTGTGCTAAGCACAGTGCAGACACATACAAAGATGTCCAAGTAATGAGTACAGAATAACAACGACAGCGCTTTGACACTGTGCTGCTAGGCAAGCAGTCATAAGTAAGATTCTGATTCCATTACTTGCTCTCCTTCCATTTCTTAAGAGGCCTCAGCAGAAAGTCAGGGAGGCCTATCGGGAGACCCCAGCTTCTATGCTGCTGTTGCATCTTTGATAACTCTCCTTGCTCCAGTGGACCTATCCTAGCACAGCTTCCTATCATGCCCCACTTAAAGAAAGAGGGTCCAGTGGCAGAGCAGTGAGAGCAGACATGCAATTCAGCCTCTCACTGCATTGCATTTCTGCCCTGAGCTTTCTGGTTGGCAGAGGATCACACTTGACTCCCCTAGTCCTAATACTGACCAACCCACCTTTTCTCCAGCCCACATACTGCCTGTCTTCTTCCCTATGTACAGCTCTAGAGGAAGGGGGAGAAATACTGCTGCAGAGGTGGTTAAAACCCTTTTTCTGCATGGAAAGTATTCATGAGAGAAGAGCCTCTTTTATTCACAGATCACGGGGAACTGCTGGATCCAGGCTGTATGATAAGTGGTGACGATGATGATATTAAAAGGCTTCCAACAATTATTTGGGAAATCAGTAAACAGAGGAAAAGAAAGTAAAGAATATGTGTAAGAGTGAAGAAAAAAGAAGAGGCCTTTTCAAGAAGCAAGACAAGTTAAGATTCATCAACGTAGTGACTGATACAGAAGAACTCCTACAACACAGAGGAAAAATGACTTTATTTTAAGGTGGGTCTTGTAATTTTACTCAAATCAACTGAGTTATATCAGAAATCAATGTAGTCAACTGAATTGTTTAATGAATGGTGTCCTCTGAGTTATTCATCTTACTATATATTTTAGAATTTGTGCATCTTTCTGTCTGTGTGTTCATCTGTCTGTCTGTGAGTCTGTTTGTTCAAGAACTCCTCCTAAACAGCAAGAGCTAGGACCACCAAATTTGTTTGCAGCTTCCTCTTATCATAACTGAAAGCAAGGTCAGGGTTTGGTTGTGCCAGTACAATGGGATGTGCATGGAATGTGATTTGTTTTGCATCCAACGGAAAGGGAAGGGTGTGATAGCAGGGATAGTTATACTTATGAATGACCCCTGAGGCTGGGGTGCTTGCTGCCCCCCCTGTGAACAGCCATTGGCTGGCTGCACAGCCCTCCCCACCCCGGGTTGTCCCTGGGAAGCAGGTGCCCACCATCCCACACAGCCCCGACCTCCCCGGGCTGGCCCCGGGAAGCAGCCAGGAGCAGCCACACACCGTGCACCACAGGTCCCACTGAAGGTTGAAAATCCCAATAATATGTATGTAAGATCTTGACCACAGTTTCTGCTGAGAATCTTTCACATATGCCCAAACCTCACGGGCCTGGTCTGAGCCTGAGGCCTAGCTAACAATGAACAAAACATGGCTAAAAGGGGAACAGAGATAAGCAAAGACAGGCCTTGTTTGTACAACTAGACATGAAACAAGTTGAGACAGCATAACCACAGGTGCAGGGCAGTAGTTGGGGCCTTATTGTGAATTATAGACACATAACTCTTTGAGAGTGGCCTCAAAAGTCTGCCTGACAAGTTCAGGAGGAGATAGCAGTGTATCCTCCCCACATACCAGCCAGCGTTCAGGGAGGGAGATGGCCAGCTTGAGTAATGATATCCATCCCTCACAGATGCCAATCCAGTGCAAAGGGGTGTGATTGAGAAACAAAGTGCCAATACTGTGTATTGTTTACTGTTCTCTTTGTTTTAAGACCACAGAGGGATATACCTGCGAGCAAACCTGTCTGGGAGATGCCACCCATCATTTCTATGGACCTGAAATCAGGATTTAATCTATTTACTGCAAAATGACACTTAAGCCATAACACCTGTTTATTAGCATACATGTAAACCTGAACCTATCCATGGGCTCGGGAACTCCCACCCAGTCGCTTCTCTCCTCCCATTGGCACCCTATATAATCTATAGTAATCCATTGTTTGGCAGTCTCACTGAGCCTAACAAGCGAAGTGACACTTGTCCAGCGCTGTGCGTAATAAACCCTCATGCTTGGATCTATACAGTGTTGAACTTCTGTTCCTTCACCCACCGTCCTGGGCTGGCCACAGGGAGAAGCCGGCAGAAAGCCTGTACGGCCCATCCCCACCCTGGACTGGCCCCAGGGAGAAGACAGCAGGTGGGCTGCGCAGCCCCCACTGCCCTGGACCAGCCGAAGGCCAGCTCTGGACCTGGGCAATGATGGGTAAGTCTTTTAGTACTTTATAAAAGAAATCCTCATGAAAATGTGCAGGGGGAAAAAAATCCTGTGCTTTGCATACAGTTTCTTTTAATCTTTAATACTTTGGGCTTTCTTAATCCCAAAGGGATTAGATTGCATATAATGGGATAATGGAATACAAAATTATTTTATGAAAGCTATTTTAAAGTGATAGAGCCACAAAAGGCCATCTAAAACTGGCCAACATTTTACCCTTATTTAACCCAGACATTCATAATCTGTTTTAAATTTTTCAAAGAAAAATAACTTTTGTTTCGAGTTCTTTTGAGTCAAGATTGATCATGAAGCAAACTTTTGCAGCTAAATTATAAATCCCTGTAAATCTCCCAGTGCTTGTCAGAATCCTGTTCTTTAGCGACACACACACACGCACAAAACGAAAAAACAAAACCCTGCTATAACAAGGAGGCATTCATGATTTTGGCTGCACTACTACAGAGTCACCACCTAAATAAAAGGCTACCAGTGTTACATTTTATTTAAAAGATTCAAGGGCATTAGTGGAAATCAGGGACAAAATACACATGGCACGTGATTGTCACATTTTTTGTAGACTCGTGTCTTTTGTCATTAAATGTGTTGATAACTGTTGTACTTCATCCAACTGAATGAATGACATGCCTATACACAATAAAATGGAAAGAGTTGAGGAAACAGGCTAAAGTTCATAAGAACAAAGCTGTTGCTCCACCTACAAAGCGTGGTAATCTAGAAGCATGTAACTAAAAAGCAGACTGATGATTTAGTGCCACCATGTCATGAGAAAATGGGGTTTGTCTACTCAGCATTTGTAACAACTAATTGAAAAATACCATAAAGGAATCTGAGAAGGAAAAGCCTCAGAAGAAGGTAAACTACCTGCATTTTTAGAATATTTTTAGTGATCTGATTATATCTGTTGCTGAATTATCTTGAATAGTGCAATCTTAGGGTATTTAAAGGGCCTCAGCTTTATCCCATATAGGAAGATTGCAGTCATTATTTAACACCAATAACCTAAAAATGAAATAATCGAAGAGCATACAAGCAGAAAGTTAGTAAAGTATTGCTTTACTTTACATAGCACATTATTGTATAGTAAAATATTTAAAGGGCCTTGGGCCTCCTAAATATATTCTTATGATGAGCTGCACAAATATCTATGCCATCCAATTATAAGAAAAAACAGTTGTAGCATTCATTTGGTATTTATGGGCTTTACCAACAGACTGATCAAGAAGCCATGGATACTGTGTTAGGAAAAGGAAGGGCATACTACTACTGTACAGTAAAACTCCAATAGTCCGGCATCCAATAGTCCGGCACTCCTGATAGTCCGGCATCAAAATGGCAAGAGCCTAGTGAGTGAGCTTCGGCAAAAAATGAGTCACAAGGTAACAGCGCAACTGAGCAAAAGGGTAAAAAGGCTTAAAAACTAAAACATTACAGTATACTGTATACAGTATGTACAATAAAAGGGTTAAGAACACTTTATATACAGTATATAATGTATACAGTATATATATAACCTGCTTATAGTACCTCCTGATAGTCCGGCATATCTGATAATCCGGCACCACCTAAGTCCCATAGGTTCCGGATTATCGGAAGTCTACTGTACTACATATACCACCACATTTGTACTTAAAGCCAATTCTGCATTGCTTTCCAGACCTCTGCATGGATATATGGTTATCCTTAGACTTTGTGATGAGTGTTGTAAAAGGACTACAGCAATGAACATTACAGAAATGCTTAATATTATGGAGAGTGAGGTATCTCTTCATAGCTTTGGTTGAAGCAAACCTTCCATTATAAAGCAGATTTTAATATTTCCACTTCCCACTTTGATAAAAACAAAAACAAACCATGTGAAATATTTCAGTCCATGAGAGATGTTTTTCATGAACTTTTGGGTAAATAAAACATTTAAATATGTTCCAGCTTAGTTTGGCTTGCTGTGTTTATGCCTTTCACTGCAAGCTCCAGGATGTGCTTATTCTCCTTAGATGAATTTCACCCATGCTCAGATGACTCAGACAAGCCTGTGTACCACTTAAAATCTTTCCTCAAAAGAGAGCATAATGGTTTGTTTACATTGCAATTAAAAATTCATGGCTTGCTCTTGCCTGTTAAGTTGCGCTTGCAGGGTTCAGCCAGCAGGGCTTTTGAACCTACAGAGTGAGAGAGAGTGGATGTGCATACACTGGACTGGGACTCCAGAAATGCGGGTTCAGTTCAGCTCAGTAATAGATTTCCTGTGTGACCTTGAGAACCTTAACTGCAGTGAAGATGTTTATACCCAAACTCTGTGACTCTCCCCGCTCACAGGATCCTAGAGATCCCAGCCCCAACATCACAGTTAAATAGCCTCTTAGCCAATGAGCCTGAGTCAGGGGCCAGCTGTGGGTTTTTAATTGTTGTATAGACATACCATAAGGGAGGCTAATAACTTGTGTGGTCCCTCACAATAAGGGGTGAATTTCACCACTTGTTTCTGAGGAGTGATGCTTTGAACTGATTTTTTCAGATCTAATGGATACCTGAAGAGAGATTCACACCTGCTACCAAGTATATAAAGAAATGCTTCTTGCATACAATTTCAATACACTGCTTTTATACAAATCTTTCAATTTAGAAAATGTCACTATTTACCCTTCTAAGTCTATATTTATATGCAGTTATAAGCCAAATGTATATTTAAAAATCTATGATCAACACGTGCATGTATTCATCATGATGTAAAGAAAAATAAGCAAATACAATTAAATGTATTAATTTATATTGCATAAATTATTACATTAAATCTTGTAATTGCCATTTTGAGTTTGATTAAGTAGAATACCTCAAAATTAACATAGCATACATTAAATGGGTTAAAAATTGGCTAAATAACAAGTCTCAAAATGCATTTCTAAATCATAGAATCATAGGACTGGAAGGAACCTTGAGAGAGCATCAAGTCCAGTTCCCTGTTCTCAAAGGAGGACCAAGAATCAATTCTAGACCATCCCTAATAGGTGTTTGTCTAACCTGCTTTTAAAAATGTCCAGAGATGGAGATTCCACAAACTCTCTAGGCTATTTATTCCAGTGTTTAATCACTCTAACAGGAAGTTTTTCCTAATATCCAACCGAAATTTCCCTTGCTGCAATTTAATCTCATTGTTTCTTGTCCTATCATAAGAGGTTAAAGAGAATAATTTTTCTCCTTCCTCCTTGTAACAACCTTTTAGATACTTGAAAGCTGTTATCATGTCCCCTCTCTATTGTCTTTTTTCCAGCCTAAACAAACTCAGTTCTTTCAATCTTCCCTCATAGCTCATGTTTTCTAGACCTTTACTCATTTTTGTTGCTCTGCTCTGGACCTTTGACAGTTTCTCCACATCTTTCCTGAAATATGGTTCCCAAAACTGGACACAGTGCTTCAGTTGAGGCCTAATCAGCTCAGAGTAGAGCGGAACAATCACTTCCCACGTCTTGCTTAAAACACTCCCGTTAATGCATCCCAGAATGGTGTTTGCTTTTTTTGCCATGATGTCACACTGTTGACTCATTTAGCTTGTGGTCTACTATGACCCTAGATCCCTTTCTGCAGTGCTCTTTCCTAGGCAGTCATTTCCCATTTTCTGTGAAACTGATTGCTGCTTCCTGATGGAGTACTTTGCTTTTGTCCATGTGGAATTTTATCCTATTTACCTCAGACCATTTCTCCAATTTGTCCAGATCATTTTGAATTACAATTGTATCCTCCAAGGTACTTGCAACCCTCCCAGCTTGGTATCTATCATCTGTGAACTTTGTAAGTATGTATGCCATTATCTAAACCAGGGGCCTCAAACTCAGAGCCTACAGGCCATCCCCAGCTGGAGCCGTTGTGCAATCCAGCCCAGGAGTACTGGCGTGCCGGAGGGGGGCCAGTCTGATTCCATCCTCCAAGCTGTGCCCCCTTTCTGCCACCAGCCCGCACCTCCCCCCATTGCATCCTGTCTCCTCTAGGTATGGTCTCACGGATTACAGGGGGCTTGGTGTGGGGCAGAAGCAGTGGTCCAGCCCCCTCAGACTGCTTTTTAAACTGGCTCCCCTCGCAGACTGGCTCCCACCTGTCCCCTCAAACTGCTGCCTCTGATACAGAGGCAGCAGCGCAGGGTGGCAGGGGGCTCCCTGGGAGTGGGGCCATGAGCACAGTGGCTGCCAGCCCCGCTCTCAGGGACAATAGAGTAGTTGAGTAACTGATAAGAATTCATGCAGTTACTTGACTATTTAGTTATCTGATATATGACATCCTTAATTAGAATATAGACATTTAAGATACTGATTTGATTTCACCCACCAGTTCTGTCTTGCCTCTCCTTGATCCATGCTATTACAGCCCATAATCCCCCAGATTTCTGACCGTTCTTCCAGGTCTCCATGTTTTTTACTTACCTATGAGCTTTGGTCACTTGTCCCCATTAAACCTAGTTTAAAGCCCTCATCACTAGGTTAGCCAGTCTATATCCAAATACTTTCTTCCCCTTCCTCGATAGCTGGACCCGCATCTATGGTTAGAAATCCTTCTTCCTGGAATAGCATCCCATGGTCAGAAAAGCTGCCCTACTGATGACATCATATTTGCAGCCAGACATTCACCCCCAAGATGCATCTGTCTCTGTCTAAGCCCCTACCTATACCTGGAAGGATCAAAGAGAACACCACCTGCACTTCAGAATCCTTCACCCATGCTTCCAGAGTCCTGTAGTGACTTCTGATCTGCTGAGGGTCATGCCTCACAGTATCATTAGTGCCCACATGGATGAGTAGTATGGGGTAGTAGTCAGAAGGACCAATGATCCTGGACAATCCCTCAGTAACATTTCAGATACAGGCCTTGTCAAGCAACATGACCTCCCAGGATATCGCACCAGAGCAACAGATGGGTGCCTCTATCCCCCTCAAAAGAGAATCTCCAACCACCACTACCCTATGTTTCCTCTTGGGACTGGTGGCTACAGACCTTCCACCTTTGGGGGAACATGGGGAGTGACTGAGTGGGTGTCCCTCTAGTGCAGTGGCAGGCAAAATATGGTCTGTGGCCTAGCAAACCTTTGGTTCCAGCCTGCCAATGTCCTGCAACACAGTGTACCCTCAGGCAGTGTCCCTACTTGCCTCTCCACTGCATGCCACTCAAAATGACCAGCTGCCAGGGCCCTGTGTGCTTCTATGTGGCACACCCCCCTGGTGGGGGAATTTGGCACTGCCCCGTTCCCCAGCACAATCCTTGGAGCTCTCATTGCTGGAAACTGGCCAATGGGAGCTGCTTGAGCTGTGCTTACAGGCACATGCAGCATGTGAAGTCCCTCCCACCTCAGGGACTTTTTTTAAAAACTGCTATTTTGCCAGGACCTATGTAAAATCTATGAATCTATATGGTTTTGTAGTGAATAATTCTGAGTAATCTGTCATTGATTTGCTGTATTGAACATTTATTCATTTAACAGAGAATGTTTTTATGTTTAGAAACTGTTTGTTATCTCTATATAGGATTTTTTTTTTTTTAAGATTTAAAAGAGCAGAATTAAGGTATAGTGGGTGATAATGAATGCTCAGGCCTTATGTGGCAATGAAGAATTGTTGGGAAATCCTATCTGTGCAATTCTAGGTTTTCGACGGTTTAGGGTTTCTTTGACTGTATAAAAGGGAAGTTAAAAATAATTGGTTGGATGTTAAGTGCCGCAAGTTTTAACATCTTTTCTGTCTTAATTATCTGATAATTAATTTTTGGTGTAGGGAAGATTGACAACTTTTTAACTTTTTTTTTAAAAAAGTAACTTCTTGTTAAGGTAAAAACCCACATACTTGCATGAGTGTGCCAAAGATAACATGGAAAAACAAGAAAAGATCTGTTTATGTAACATCAACTAGAGTGATCTCTTGAGGAACCAACCACGTGATGATCTATTACTGATATCTGTAGCACTGATAGGAGGGAACCAATAGTTTTTCGCAGAGGTAATGGAAGTAACAGTAAAACAGATAAATCTATTTTGAAAACAGAGGACAATAAAACATTTTAACTGAAATGTATAGTATTCCTGGTATTTAATAAATCCTTGTCTTAGCTTCATGTCGATATTCCGTATTAATGGAGCAGAACAGAACTAGAAAAACAATGAATTCAACTATCTGTATTAGACAAATTGATATTATGTAGCCTATTTTGATTTCCCAGATGCATTGTGTACATCCATTCTATATGCCAGACATAGCTAGTCTTAATTCTTTAAAGGTTCTCTTATGAAAATATCTAATAGATTTTTAATAGGAATGAAACAAACAGGGTTCTATAAAAATACGGTTAATATTACGGTTTGTGTAAAACTTAGTAGGGAATGATCTCTGTTCAGGTTTATGTCCCCTCCATAAAGGGAAAGGATGAATTGACTCTCTATTTTTCCTCAGGAAATATAGCTCTTTGAATTTGCCTTGATTCATCCCACATTTTTTATACCATAACCCCTTTTTTGTAGTCTGCATGTCTTTTGCAGATCTGGACCAAAGCAATTGCTGCAGAAACTCAATTCACATCAGTAAAGTTGCAGTAGAGTTAATTTAGCCCTTTCAGCATAGGACCATTTTTTTGCTGGAGGCTGATATGCACCATACCAAGTAGCAAATTTTATCTTTTGTGTACATTCTAGTGTCAGGTTTTGAAAAAGTAGCTGTACTCTTCAGCATACAAGCCATGGGAACATATGGTCATATGGGATGGCTTTGCAATTATATGAAAATATAAATACCTAAAACATACTTCTTACATAAGCATTTGGAAATAATTTAATTGAAAAAGGTAGTTATTTATATATGCTGTTAAGGGAAAAAATCTTCTCTTATGTCTTTATTCTGTATTCATGAACACATGCAGAACTCTCTCCTTGATGTGAGTGGGAGTTCTGCATGTGAAATTAATGCAGAAAATGTAATAGACATCCCAAGTGAAGGTCAGAGATTCATATTGTAACTCAATGGAAATAATTTTGTGCTAAAGGAGAATTTGGAAAACTCTGTTCCACGATTGTACACTGAACACTTTACATACCAAGGATGAAATTAGTGTAATTTAAAGAGAATGGGCTATAATAATCTGTGATCAAATAGCACTCAAGACAGCTGGGGAGAGATGGCACAAAAGATACCTGTGTCTGGCCACCAGGGCAGCACCTGGTGGAAAAAAGAGGAGCCGGATGGTGGCTGTAATCTGACAACTGGAGATAGCTGAAGTATAGGTGCTCTTTGGTCTTGCCCCCCAACACAAAAAGGAGAATTATGTAGCAGCTGCTGTGACTTCTGTATGCCACCTCAGAATTACTTTACGCAGGGGATACATTTGTACTACCCGGGGCAGATTTAGAATGGTTAGCATTGTTCCTCCCAGATAGTAGTAAATGTCACTTTTTCGTTTGTTTCCAGACAGATGTTTGAGGGGTACATTGTCATTGAGCAGAACTGGGGAGTAAGGACCTCACCCTCTTACGCCTCTGCTCAGACTGACTCCAGCTCTGACAGGGCAATAGTCACACAATAGTCATACTGCAAGCAACGAGACAGAAAGGGGCAGAACAGGATGGAGTCCTGGTTCCATCTCTCCCGAGTCACCAGATGGAGTCGCTAGCTGGCTGACAGAAGGAGCAAGCTGCTTCACGAAAAGGATTGTAATAACTTACTCTTCTGTGAGTGCTTGCTCATGTCCATTCCACAAAAGGTGTGCATGTGCAGCGGTGTCAGATGATTTTCCTCTAGCAGTACACATAGGGGAGCGCCTCTAGCGACCCCTGGTGTGGTGTGGTATAAAGGTTGCTGTGCACTTCCCCCTACCTTCAGTTCCTTCTTGCTGCCAGTGATGGTGCAGTGGAACAGCTTTGCTCCAGCTACCTGCTGTAGCTTTCTCCCCCTCTGATTGGTTTTTCCTTCATAGCTAGTTCCTAATAGTAGTTATCTGGTCCCCTTTTAGACTTTTGTCTAAATCAGAGCATGCCACGATCTTTAGGCTTCAAGTCTTGCTACTTTTGCAAATGGCCAGGACAGTCAATGACCCCCACAGGAATTGCTCGCATTGCCTGGGTGAAGCCCACATCAGTGACAAGTGCAAGATTTGTAAATCCATTAAACCAAGGACCTCAAAGGTGTGCAACATTCTGCTTTGTGCCTTCCTTACGGAGTTAGCCCTGACTCTGGCACACTGATCAAACTCAGTACTGAGCACTGAGGCCTTGGTGTGTAGTGCCCATGCAGTACCGTCCACCAGCCAGCACTGCTCCCCCCTCTGGCTCCAGCAAAGATGACAATGGCAAGGGGTCATTCATCCGCATTCCAGAAACAGCATGATAAAGTGACAGATGAACATAGACCCATGGTGGGCAGCTCCCAGTCTGCCTCAGGATCGCAGGGCCTGGCTTAAGGTAGAGTGGAGCACCCTAGCCCACTCTGTACGTCCCTCCCTGGACATGAGCAAGACCTTGAGCCACTTCAGGTGCCCTCCACACCAGAGGCTCTGCATGCTGTGCAAGACATAATGACTCTGCCAATGCTGGCCACCCAGGCCTCCATGACTCCATTCTCCAGAGGCAAGTACCTGTGCTTGGTGCCCCTGGGTCTCCATCATGATGGCACCGTAATCTCTCAGGGAAGAGTCCAAGCGCTGCTCAATGGGGCTGAGGTGCCACAAGCAGGCTCTGGTAAGGAGACACTTACCCGGGCAACTCCTGGCCAGCAGCCCTGTAGGTTCCCTGCTTTCCATGCCCTGGCAGGCCACTCAGAGCAGCCGGCTGCGGGGCCACGTGCATCGGTGAACAGCTGTGAGACTGAGGGGAAGGGGAAGGAGTAGTTCTCGCGCTACCTGGTCTTCAAACAGGCAGCTCCCATTGGCCTGTTTCTGGCCAATGGGAGCTGCAAGATTGTGCTGGGATCTCCTTACCCTCTGCCCCCCTGCCCCAAGCTCACCGCTGTTCACAGAGAAACAGGGCCTCACAGTCAGCTATTCTGTGCAGGGGTGGGGCAGGGCTTCCACTGTGCCTGTAAGCCACAGGCTGTATTTTGCTTGCCCTTGCTCTATCTGCTTTGGCTACTCTTATTAAATGGGCTGTGGCATTTAACTTCATCTCATTTGAACAATCTTTTCCCTTTGGGTTTTCTTCCTTTTTTATGAGACTAAGAATTTTACATTCACATTCATATAGATAGATAGATACACACTAAGGACAAGGAGTCAATAAATCTTGGATTTTCCATATTTGGCAGATGAATTACATGTATTTTTAAATTACCACTTAAATGAATTTCTACACTAGGTAGGTAGGTATCTGTATTTAAACCACAAATAACTACAACACATTTTTCAAATTTTAACCGGTCCCCTAGGGCCTAGTGGGTGTATCATTACTGAAGGCACCAATTATAAGGAATCCAACAAGCCCTTAAACCAGTAGTGGGTAGCCTGCAGGCTGCACTTGACAAACTGAGGTTCTGTGTGTGGCCCTTGAGACGTTTGCCATTGCCCATGTGCAGAGCTTCCAGATTCCATTGGTTTCCATCCACGTAGTTTTTTTCCTACCGGTATTACTGAAGTGACATGCTTGTAAAGCAAGGACATGTGAAGAGAGGTGCATCATCACTGCACGCAGTGTTGACTACAAAAGCCATGCGCTTCCTCTACAGCCAATCAAAGCGCTGCTATGGTTCATTATGCACACCTCACAAATTCTAGGTATGCAAGCGCAGTTAGTAAAACTACCCTCACCTGGGAGACCATCTTGGTTATGACAATTTTGCATCCGCTGAGATGAAGGAGGGTCTCTCATGTGGCCCACTTGCTAACCTGCCCATCACTGCCTTAAATGTTAGAAAGTATGGAGGAATCCAGTTAATTCCCTCCTGTCATGTAACAGTTGCCCTTTTATTATTACCTGAACCAGTTTCTATCACCCAGTCAATCTTAAATTTGTCCCAATTCCACAATCCTTTGGCCCTAATCTTGCAATCTACAAAGTGTGAGCAGATGCTTGATTAGGGTGTATGTGGTCACAGAGTCGGCCTGCACTCTCTTTCATCAGACTTAGGCTCTTTGGTTATTTAATTGAACTATGTGATGGGTCCATTTGAATATGTAAGCTGTTTGTGGGTGAACTGGTTGGTTGTAATCCTTAATAATGCATTTGCAGATTTTCCTGGTGTTTCACTTGTTAAGGCTGTTATATGTTGTGACAGACCCAGGGTAGCTGGCTGCAATAGTTTGGTGGAGGGCAAACATACTGGGAGCTAGGTGAATGGTTTTCTGTTTCCTAAATAATTTGCCAGAGACTGCAACCACATAAGCAAAGCAGAAAGGCACATGAGGCTAATTAAGAGCTTGCCTAAAGCAGCAGGCTAACCAGGCACCTGTAGCCAATTAAGGCCTGCTGGGCTACTTTAAAAGGTTTCCCCTCAGATAAGAGAAGGGAAAGGACAAGAGTGAAGGAGTGGGAGGAGGAAGTATGTGCCTGGAGAGCTGAGGACTGAAAAAAGGAAAGCATGTTTGTGCTGAAGCAGGAAAAATTTGCTCAGGTACCAGGGAGAAGGTACTATGGGAGCATTTGGGGAGGTGGTCCAGGGAAAAGGCTGTATTGGGGCCAGAGGAAAAACCCCATCAGTTGCCACTACCTAGGGTCCCTGAGCTGGAACCCAGAGTAGTGGGCAACCTGGGTTTCCCCCAAGCCCTCCCACACCACTAAAAATTCTGCTTGTGGAAAGGGAGGCCAGGATTACAGAGGAGTTTCATCCCAATCCTTGATTTTGCCAGTGATGAGGCTGGCTCAGTAAGCTCTGACCCTGATCTCTAGAAAAGATAAGAGGCAGTTTGGAGTATGAGGCATACAATGACAACCTAGAAGTGCAACACCTAAAGGGCATGTCCGGAGCTTTGCCACACTGTATATGACAGGGAGGGTGTATTTCAATATTTGGTTGGCTGTTCGCTATAGTGCATGTCAACTCCCTTTAAAGACTTTTTCTTGTGGAGGAAGATATTTGTGTACATCATTTGGGTGTTTTTAAACTGGTTTCATTAATAGTTCTTAAGTCTCTTAATATTCTGTGATATGAAGGGCAAAGTATTACTGTTACCTCCACTGGTTATCCATTTCTGCTGAATAAGTATTTTGAGCTGAAACACAGGGCAGTTTATTAGCTGTCTGCTGAAATAATAGCCAAGAGCATTAGTTTTACTAAACTACTGCACATTGTCAAGCCGCTGCACATTGTGACCTCTCTACTGTGAATGTGACATTGACCTTAACTTGCCATCAAAGATCCCTACTGCTAAGAGCAAGAAATTAAGATGTGCAGGAGACGATTGTAATATCTATAGCATTTTGCAGAGGAATTAGGCTGATTTAATATTTATGAAGTTTTAAAGCATCAGACGTTAAGATGTTACATAAGTAGTATTATAGAGAAGAATTTCAAATAAAAAACAAATCACAAATCAAAAAAGGTGTCCTACGAGGGGAAAAGATATTACTAGGCCAATATCATGTTTCATGGAGGGAAAAAAAAAATTATGTGTTGATCAGTTTTCTACAAACATTTTAAAAGCTTGCTGTTCTTTCTATGGAAAAGATGTTTCCATAACATGGGGACCAGAGTCAGATTGATTAATCCTAAAAGCAAATTTATCAGGTAAGTATAATTAAAGTTAAGATTACAGTACGGGTTGGACCTCTCTGGTCTGACACTCTGGGGACCTAACCAGTCTCGAATGAGGGGATTTGCTGGATGAGGGGAGGTCACTCCCCTGATAGCCCATGCTGCCTCGCTGCCCCTGGGCTGGGGCTCCAGCCTGGCCGTCATGCTGCCCCAATCCTCCAGGGCTCTCTAGCTGCCATTGGCCCTGCCGCTGCTGGGACAGAGTACCATCAGGGCCGGAACTCTGAGGCCAGAGCTGGCTGTGGCCGGAGCTCCACAGCTGCTGGGTTCTGAACCACAGATGTTGCCATACCAGAGAGTCACTATCTAGGGAAGTACAACCTGTACTGGTGTGATATGATAAAAATAATCTTGATTATATTAAATGTTTTTCATCTATGAATTTTGAAGAAAAAGTCTCCGATCCAGAGTGCCTTCTCTCCCTGGGTTCCTGCCTGTATTACTCTGTCTAAGTTGTTCCAGGGTTGCAGCTACACCAAACATGGTCTTCCCTCTTTCAGCTCCAACCATCTCCTGACCCTGCACTTTCCTGCAGCTCTTCTTACATGGCCCAGCTCAGCCTACATTGGCTGCTCCTTGCAGCCCCTCTCTTATTGGCTGCTTTTCATGCAGCCTCCCTAAGGCTCCATAAACCTTTTATTGGCCAGTGTAGGGTGAATGCCCATCACTGAAATACATTCTTCTGCAGAGGCACTACAACTGCATCTTTCACTCACCTAGAACTACTGTATTGCCAGAAGAGAGGCCAGTGAGCTGATGGGCTGAAGAAGCAAGCCCGTGGCAGAGAGGGAAAGGGCAGAGGCCAAGTGAGGAGGTATAGTTTATGGGGGACGGACAGAGCAGAGCGCATTGGGGCTGAAGGATTGAGCCAGGGGCTGAATGGGAGGGTGTGGAGGGACATATGGGAACCTGAGGGAGAGGGGGTGTCTGAAGTGGGGGTGGAGGGACACATGGGGTGCATCTAGACCATGGTGCTATTTTGGAATACTTCCAGTATCTCAAAATAGTTATTCTGCCTCCTTTTAAACAAGACTGTTATTTCTGTCGCGAGAATCACAGGTCCGGTGATGCATACCCAAGGGGGGGAAGGACAGAACCAGGTGGACCGTTTTAGTAAATAAAAGATATTTATTTATGACAGTGATGAATTTATAGTATTTATTCAAAGATTTTTAATAGACCGTGTTAATAATGAATTTCCAATATTTATTATATTTATTCTACGATTTCTAGTTAAACGTGTCAGAAATATAAGGATGGGAACGGCAAGGGGAATAGTCTCTATTCTAAAAATATCCAGCTACACTAATTAAATAACAGTGATAACTACAAACTCTTATGTACTACCCAAAACAACTACAACACTAAGCTTATACAACGAAGAAAATCAAATCATACATACCAACTTACACAGCACACGGAACACTTCAAAGATATCGGTTCGGTTGCGAAGGCCTTGGTTACGCCCGAGAGTCGGGGGAGGTGGCTGGTTGGTTGATCAGGCTGGCAGCGCTTTGAAGTATATGGGAAGACACACGCACGGTGGTATGTGTTTTGCGAAGACCTCCTCGAGCGAACTGTGTGATGGGTATTTATCCCCAAATCTGCACATCGCTTTCCCGTGCTTGCATATTACCATATATGGCCCAATGGTCACCAAGTGGGGGGGGGGGGGATCTGTGTCCCAGGGGTTGGGCTGAAACTGTGCAGGTTTCATGCGACCAGGTAAGCCCCGCAGTTGTCATGCCAAGGTGACGGGTGGGAGAGTCTGAGGCTATTTTCCCCTTTTCACACCTTCCCTCTTTCTAAAGGCAATGGTATGCAGGAAGGGTGCAGCCGGTTTCTCCCGAGGAGTACTGCAGCCCACTATAGCAAGAGCGGCCTGGCCAAACTTTACTGGGGGGGGGCGCAGTTTTTTCCTAACAATTTTGAAATAGCTTTGAAAGCTAACTGGCTCGCTATTCCAACGTCCCTGTAAACTCGTTCCATGAGGATTAAGGGACGTTTCGGAATATAGCGCTTTATTCCAAAGTTTGAAATAAGCTATTTTGAATTACACTCAAAATAAGCTAAGCAATTTGCATACCTTAAATTGCGTTGCTTATTTCAAGCTGCAGGGGCAATGTAGATGCACCCATGGTGAGGAGAATAAAGGGACACACAGGATAGGGGCAGGTATGCTTGACTGAATGTGAGAAGCTAGGATCTGCATGTGGGAGACTCCCCATATCCCTATCAATCCTTCCCTGCCAAAAAACCCACCTCTTCCATATGCAAAATTTTAAAATATTGTGTGCAGAATTTTTCTTGCAGCAGAATTCCTCCAGGAGTAGTAATAAACTGCAAATAGAGGAAATTAAGAAGCAGAACCAATTATTAAAAGTGTATTTTTGTGTATTTAAACTTCACAAGTCTGATACTTTTTTCTCTTCTGCTGGTTTGGCACAGAGATAACTATTGATTTTAATGGACTAACTCGTGTCAGTATGAACAGAATTCAAACGCTACCTTTTCTTACTGTAATTTTAGCAAGAGATGTGTTGATGACTCAAAAGTATTGAAGGTAAGAGAGACAGAACTGCTATATACACATTTTGTTTATTATTATTATGCCGGCAAAGTAAAACCTAAAAAAATTGTCCAGAACACCATAATATAGAGCATGGCTGAGTTGATTATTTCTTAGAGTTAAGAGACTTAAAAGAGAATCAAAGATCATTTTGAACATTTCTTCCTTAATTCAATGGCTTGTGCTGTTTCATAACCAGGACCAGTAAATAGAACATGTTGTGAAATGTTCTGAGACAGAAAAGTTTTGCTGAGTATAGATTACAGGAGAACCCTGTTAAAAGATGTATTGCCAAGTTCACTACTTCATTAAGTGGATGAAAATCAGTAACCATTAACAATGGACTTCTGTTCACTTGTACTAATAGTGTTTGGTATCTGATATAATGGCAGCTTTTTCAAAACTAGATAAATGATATGGCCATTGAAACTCTCTTGAAAGGTCAAATCCTGATTGATTCTCATTTTTCCTTTCTTTAGCTGCACCCATTGGATTAGGTCTGAAGAAGGACCCCAAGTTTTGGTGAGAAGTTAGATTTTTTTTTTTTTTTTGGCCCTGTTCTTCTATATGTAGAGTATGTATTTCATTGTAAATACATATGGCACCTCATGATTTACACAGAGAAATTTATGCAAATTTCTATCCTTCAAAATTAATGTGTGCTTGTATGTACATTTTCAGGATTATCTCATGTTCTGTGAAATGTGACAATATCACAGGCTTTTAGGTTTTTTAGTGAACTTTGACTTGTGAAAGCCAGTAATATGTAGTTTATATCTGATTTTTTTTGAAGCTACTTGAGGTATTTGACCACCTTAGACATAAATTATTTATGCAGCTGTGGAGAGCCTTACGTTTTTTGGGACACTTCTTGATGTGCCATCAACTTACCAAGGACAGCACCATCTCTAACTCACCCAAAGCAGTCTCATCTGACCTTGGTGCTAACAAGCTGTGACAGAATCAATCTCTTAACTTCCCTCCCTAAAGTGTGTGGGAAGTGCACTTTAGCTCTGTACCCTGGCTTCCTGGACTATATAAGGAGAGAAAAGGTCATTGTTGTGTTGTGAGTGTGCAGAAGTGGAGTGGCCTATTCTCAAAGCGGGAAGAAGCATCATGTTTAGAGAATCATATATATGTAGGACGGAAGGGAACTTAAGAGGTCATCTAGTCCAGGACCCTGCAATAAGACAGGATCAAGTATACCTAAACCAGCCCTGACAGGTGTTTGTCTAACTTGTACTTAAAAACCTCCAATGATAGAGATTACACAACCTTCCCTTAGAAACCTGTTCCAGACCTTAACTATCGTTATAGTTAGTTTTTCATAACATCTAACCTAAATCTTCTTTGCTGCTGATTGAAGATAGGGCAAGAAGTATCCAGCTCAGTGGATATGGAGAACAATTGATCATCTTCCTTTTTATAAAATCTCTTGCTATATTTGAAGATGGTTATCCAGTGGCTGGCCCCCCTCATCATCTTTTTTTTCTCAAAACTAAACATACACAAGATTTTTAACCTTTCCTTTTAGGTCTGGTTTTCTAAACCTTTTATCATCTTCGTTGCTCTCCTCTGGATTCTCTCCAATTTGTCTGCATCTTTCTTCATGTTCGACACCCAAAATGACACCATGCCCCACCTATGTCTTTATCAGTGCTGAGTAGGCAACCTTGTACATCTGACACTCCTATTACTTCACCACAGAATGGTATTAGCCTTGTTTGTAACTTTATCACATTGCGTATTCATGTTCAATTTGTGCTCATCTATAATGACCAGATCCTCTTCTGTAGTACTACCACCTAGCCAGTTATTTCCCATTTTGTATTTTTGCCTTCCCCCCCCCCCCCCCCCCCCCGGCACATAAAGAAAAGCATGAAGTGCTACACTTAACTGAATTTCATTAGGTTGATTTCAGACTAATTTTACAACTTAAGATCATTTTGAATTCTACCCCTGCCCTTCAAAGTGCTTACAACACTTTCCATCTTGGTGTCATCTGCAAATTTTATAAGCAAACTGTACACTCTATTAGACAAGTTATTAATGAAAACATTGAGTAGTACCAGACTCAGACCCCTGTGGGACCCCACCAGATTCATTCTTAGATTAATAGCAAACATTTTTAGTGTGGGTTTTCAACCATTTGCACACCAATCTTATAATAATGTCATCTGGACCATATGTATGTAGCTTGCTTGTGAGGCTATCATAGGGGATTCTTTCAAAAGCCTTAATAAAATCAAGATATATTTGCTGCTTTCACTTTAATCCACTAGACCAGTAACCCTGTCATAAAAGGAAATTAGGTGGTCTAGCATAACTTGTTCTTGACATTCATGTTGGATATTACTTATACACCTATTATCCTCTAGGTGCTTACAAACTGATTGCTTAATAATGTGTTTCAGTATCTTTCCAGATATTGAAGTTAGGTTAACTGATCTGTAATTCCCCCATCCTCATAGTATCTATGTATAAAAAGGGATCAATGTTTGCTTTTCTCCTGTCCTCTGGGAATCTCACCCATCCAATAATTGCTAATGTTTCTGGTATCTGATATTGATATGTTTCTGATATTGATGCATTATTAAAGCTACAGGTTGCACCTCTGAAAACCAGCACTCTCTGATCCGGCAATGGACCACGATGCTTCTGGACCAGAGAGCCCCAGGAGCCTAATGTCAGAAGGGCCAGCAGCCCGGCTGGGAACAGTGGGGCCAAAGGAGCCCCACAACAGTGCGGACACTGGAGACTGGGGAACCCCAGGCGCCCATGGCAGTACAGGGTTGAGAGCCGAAGAAGCCCAGCTGCCTATGACAGGGTAGGGCCCTACAAGTCTGGCCACCCACAGCAGCAGGGAGCCAGAGAACCCTGACAGCCTGCAGTAGCATGGGGTTGGTGGCTGGAGAAGTCCAGCAGCATGGGCCAGGGCCAGAGAATCCCAGCCACCCATGGCAGCCTGGGGCCAGGGCCGCCGGCAGGAGAGCAGACAGACTGGCAGGGTAGAAGGGGGCCAGAGGCTGGGGGCCAGCTGACTTGGAGCCCGTGGCAGGGGACATCTCCCCTGGACTAGCAAATTCTCTTGTTCAGAACCGGTCAAGTCCTAACCATGCCAGACCAGCTAGGGCCAATCTGTAGTGTGACTCTTTTTATTAGCCCTTGCGACTTGCTTATATCTAACTTATCTTATTCTTTAACCTGTTCTTTCCTTACTATATTTTGTGTTGCTTCACTCTTGTTAATATTAATTGGGTTAAGCATCTTGTCACAATTGGTAATGTTTTAGTGACGTCGGAAGCAAAATAGACAACATCAAGAATGCTGAGTGTTCAAGGCCTATTATTAGTGCTCCTTTCTGACTAATGGAGACATTTCTGTGTCTTTCTCTTGATCCTAATATATTTACAGAACGCCTTACTGCAGCTTATGTCCCTTGCTAGGTGTAACTCATTTTGGACCATAGCCTTTCTGGTTTTTTTTTTTTTTTTTTTTTTTTCCCCCATGCCTATTCAGCGGTTTGTCCATGTCTCTCCACTTTTTGTAGGATTCCTTTTTGATTTTTATTAGAGAGGCCACACTAGTTTCTTACCTTTCTTCCTATTTTTCCATTATGGCTTTAATGTTGTCTCTTTGAGAAACTCCCAGCTTTAGTGACAAAATTTTCCCTTAAATTTTCTTTCCAGAGGATCCTACCTATAGCTCTCCCATTTTTTTTTAAAGTTTCTTTTTTTAAATTCTATTGTCTGTACTCAGCTGTTCTCTATTTCCTTTCTTAGAATAAAGAAATCTGTCATTTCATGATCAGTCTCTCTCAAATTGCTTTCCACTGGTGGATTCACCACCAATTCCTCACTGTTGGTCAGAATAAAGTTTAAAATGTCTGTGCCCGGGTTACTTTCTTCTTCCTTGCAAAGGAACAAGCGGTCCCCATACATTTGAAGTCTTTCAAGGTTGTGGGGGGTTTTTTTGGTTTGTTTTTTTTTTTACTTCCCGCAGCATTTTACCAAATTTGATGCTGTTTTAGCACAAACCAAACCAAAAATCTCTTCCATCCTTGTATGGTAGAATTTTTAATACAGTGAAATTTTAGCTTAGCAAGGATTTCAATCTTTACATTTTTAGAACTTGTGCATTTGAAAGTGTCTGCATTGATTCCAAAGTGGACCACTTATAAGTGATGATACAGCTAGGTAGGGGAAAAATTTGAGTGAATGCATATAATAGAAATTCTGCATGCACTCACTCAAATTTGACTGCTGTCTCCATACACACATGCAAATTTGAAGATTGACCATCACCACCACCAGATATATCGGATACTGTAGTTGCATGTATGTGATTAACACACAAATAAGCAGATTTGATTAAAAAAATATAATGCCTAAATATCTAGATTCTGATTTTGTGATGTAATCCTTGTCTTCATCCCCTTCCCTTGTCCAAATATTTTAATAAAGATGAAGGGTAGGTTTCTAATAAGAGAAGCAATTCTGTACTGCAAGGCTATTAACCCAGCAAGGTGAGTGAACCCACCTGATTCAAAATGCCTACCTGCAGCTCACTACACCCTCCCTTCTCCCCTTCACAGAATTTCTGATGAGAATTAGGGATGTTAAAATACATTTTTTTGTAAATGTGTAAGCACTCAGATTTTCAGTGGTTCCATGATTACATGCTGGGGGGCAGGTAGGAGCTAGTGCTTGTCCCCACCTTGTCCTGTTGCATTTGGTGGCAGACAGCTCCATGGGAGGCAATACCATGGGCAGCTGGCTTGAAAGTTGGCTTCCTGCATGTACCAGCTCCTTCCTTGCGTTGCTGCCTCTGTGGAAGTGGAGGTGGCTGTGGGGCACTAGCACACTTGGGGAGCCAGCTTAAACAATATAGAAGGTGGGTGCATGTAACTGTAAGGGCTAACCGATGAGCCCAGGCTTATTGGTTAACCAGGTACACATTAACATTGCTAAGGGAAATGCAGTTATTGGGTTCCTGTTCTCCATTCGTTAGTCAGGAAATTTGGTGGATGGGAGCAGTTGGTGGTTCCAATATGATCAGCAGCCCTGTACTGTGGAGTTTTTGGCCTGGTGAAGGCAGCTATAACATCTCATGGTCTCTCCCTCAACACCTCTCCTTCTGCAGAAGGAAAGGCAGAGAGAGCAGCAGCTATTAGAAGTATGACCATTGTGTAGAAAAGAGAATCTTCATTGTCACTTGTTAAAGATTTAATCCTTCAAAATGGAGATTAGCATTTTCCCTGAATGATTCTTTGTGAGAAGCTAGAGCCTGATCCAAAGCTAATTGAAGTCAATGGAAAGACACTGGGTGAAGGAGTTTGGAGCGCAGGTGGTGTTCCCCTCAGTCTTTCCTGTCAAAGGTAGGGGCCCAGACCGAGACAGGTGCAGCAGGGCGATGAATTCCTGGCTTCGAAGATGGTGTCACCAGGAGGGCTTTGGCTTCCTTGACCACGGGATGCTATTCCAAGAAGGGCTGCTAAGCAGGGATGGGGTTCACCTTTTGAGGAAGGGGAAGACTATATTCGGTTGCAGCCTGGCTAACCTAGTGAGGAGGGCTTTAAACTAGGTTCGACAGGGGCAGGTGGCCAAAGCCCACTGGTATGTGAAGATCATGGAGACTTGGGAGATGGGTTGGAAATGGAAGGGAGCATGGGCTATAACAGCAGAGAAAAAGGAGGGACAAGGCAGAACTGGGATGCAAGATTAAATCAGTATCTTAGATGCCTATATACAAATGCAAGAAGTATGGGGAATAAGCAGTAAAAACTTGAAGTGCTAATAAATAAACGCAACTATGACATAGTTGGTACCACAGAGATTGGTGGGATAATACACAATTGGAATATTGGTATAGAAGGGTACAGCTTCTTCAGGAAGGATAGGTGGGGGAAAAAAAGGGAGAAGGTGTTGCCTTGTATATTAAAAATATTTATACGTGGACTGAGGAGGAGATGGACATAGGGGACAGATGTGTTGAGAGTCTCTGGATTAGGTTAAAAGGGGTAAAAAACAAGGGTGATGTCATGCTAGGGACCTACTACAGACCACCTATCCAGGTAGAAGAGGTGGAGGAGGCTTTTTTTTTAAAACAACTAACAAAATCATCCAAAGCGCAGGATTTGGTGGTGATGGGGGACTTCAACTATCCAGATATATGTTGGGAAACTAACACAGCTGGGCACAGACTATCCAGTAAGTTCTTGGACTGCATTGAAGACAACTTTTTATTTCAGAAGGTTGAGAAAGCTACTGGGGGGAAGCTGTTCTAGATTTGATTTTAACAAATAGGGAGGAACCAGTTGAGAATTTGAAAGTGGAAGGCGGCTTGGGTGAAAGTGATCATGAAATCAAAGAGTTCATGATTCTAAGAAATGGTAGAAGGGAGAAGAGCAAAATAGAGATAATAGATTTCAGGAAGGCAGATTTTGGTAAGCTCAGAGAGCTGGTAGGTAAGGTCCCATGGGAATCCAGACTAAGAGGAAAAACTAGTGAAAATACTTGGTAGTTTTTCAAAGGGACATTATTAAAGGCCCAAAGGCAAGCTATTCTGCTGCATAGGAAAGACAGAAAGTATGGCAAAAGACTGCCTTGGCTTAACCAGGAGATCTTGCATGATCTAAAAATCAAAAAGGAGTCGTATAAAAAGTGGAAACCAGGACAAATTGCAAAGGATGATTATAAGCAAACAGTGCAGGTATGCAGGGGCAAGATTAGAAAGGCAAAGGCACAAAAAGAGATCAGTCTAGCTATAGACATAAAGGGTAACAAGACGACTTTATATAAATATATTAGAAGCAAGAGGAAGACCAAGGACAGGTTAGGCCCATTGCTCAGTGAAGAGGGAGAAACAATAACAGGAAACTTGGAAATGACAGAGGTGCTTAATGCCTTTTGTTTCGGTCTTCACCAAAAAGTCTGATGAAGGAATGCCTAACATAGTGAATGCTAGTGGGAAGGGGGTAGAGGATGTATCTGAGCCTTTAGCTATCATCTTTGAAAAGTCATGGAAGATAGGAGAGATTCCAGAAAACTGGAAAAGGGCAAATATAGTGCCCATCTATAAAAAGGGAAATATCTGCATAGTTACCTAATGTCAATGGACCAGTGGCCTTTAAGGCCAGAACTATAGGATAAGGCTGATGTTTGCCCCTTTTTGGATGTTTGGAATGCATCATTTTTTGTTGTTTACAGAGAAGATATGCCCACTTTTTTATATCTGTGAATTAGTGTTCCCTCTAAGATTTTCTGTCTGTGAATGAGTTTTGTCTTGTGCACCAATATTAATGTTATGTGCGCTTGTTTGGATGTGTGCCACCATAGCACCCATTAGTTACTAACAATATAGGTAGATATTTAACAAGGTGCATGACCCTGCACCCACCCACCCTGAAAATCATCTAGCTTGGTACCTAGTCTCGCTCCCACCATTCCTGCCCCCCCATCCTGTGCAGTGCACACTTTGCCCTTAACTTCTGCACAGTGCCCCCTTCATCCCAACCCCTGCACTTTCCTCCCAGCTGGGCCTGCAACCCGCACCCTGCACTTCCAGATTTCTGCTCACTCCAAGAGTTCCTTGGTGTGTAGGGGTAGGTTGGTGGGATGGTGGGAGAAAGCATGGAATACACAGGCAATACTTTTCAGTGCTGCACTACAGTGGGTGGAATTTTAAAGTGAGGAAACAAGTGGAAGCTGTAAATAGTAAAAGGCCCCCTCCACTTAAGTATATTTAGAATAGTCTGATGCCTCTCACTGCTGACTTTAGTGAAGCAATTTCTGAAAGGAAAAGAAAAGGGAGTCCACAAGGGAAATATAATGAAATAGTTAAATCTCAGTTAACAGCAAAACAGAGGGAGGTAGATATTCTTGATCACTGATGTCTCTATATTGCTGACAGGACTGGCATAAAAATACTACTTTTTCTCTAAACTATGGCTTTGCCCCAAGCCTTTTAAATGGGACAGTGCACTGTTCTGTATCCTCAGAGCAGCACAGGAAGAAGAATCGGACTCAGTCAACATGTGCCTCCCAGTTTTCTCCAGTTGGGGAGATAAAGCACCTGTAGCAGCCCCATGTCTGGTACAGTGTCTCTCTCCCTCAGCACACACTGGCATGGCTAAACTGACTAGTGCCCTAGGGATGACAGAGTTAAGGATTTGCCCACATTCTGCCCAAGCACAGGAAGGCAACCAGGAACTACCTTTCCACACCTTACACTGGTAACTGCAAAGCAGAAAAATGGCACAGAGGTGTAAAAGGGACACCATATACCTCTTATGTAGGAATAAAAAATGAGCAGTAAAATATTGCTGATTTCAAAACTAATTTTCAATAAAATCAACACAAGCCATTGAAAATGTGACACTAGAGACATTTTTAAATGTGGGATCTCAGAGTTTAGTAGCAGGAATTGGATAGCACTTCAGTGAGGCAGACCTATTAGAATGGAAAAAAAAAAAACCCACCTGAAGGAGATGCGAAGTCATCAGAGGAGGAATCCTCTATATTGTCTATTACAGTCTTGCAAGGACAAGAGAAAGAAAAAAAGATCCTATAATACCCGCGAAGTCCAGAGAAGTATTCCTCAATGACATAAAACAGAAACTGCTTTTATTAATAAAAATTGAAATACAAGAGGAAAGAGTGAATCAAATTTCAATTTGCAAAAGCTTTCTCTTTTAAGAAGAGAGGTTTATGCCACCCGCCAGCCACATGGCCTCAACTTCCGGTTACAACAGCCACTGCCAGCCATGCAGCTCCAATCCTCAGTGGCAGGCTTCAGCCACGTGGTCCCAATCCCCAGCGGCAGCTAGAGCAGCTACCCCCCAAAGCGGCCTCGGCGGCAGCCAGAGCAACCATCCTGCAATGCAGTCTGGGCTCCGGCAGCAGCCAGAGCAGCTGCCCCCCAATGTGGCCCCGCCTGCCTGCCACACAGGAGCCACCATACCACTCACCTTCCAGGTCCAACGGGACGGTAAGTGCTGCTGCACGGCTTTGCCAAGGAGGTGGGCAGGTTTAGATTTTTTTTGTGCGTGGCCGCACAGGAGTGCACCCTAGAGGGAACACTGCTGTGAATGCTTCTGTTGTGGGGTAGGTACATCCTTTTATGGGGTATCGGATTGTGGACGTTGTAAAAATGGCTATTTGGTGGCCCAAATGGTGTGGATCCAGGTGGTAGCCCTGGAGCTCAGGCCAGTATAGTCCAATGGCCAGTGTCATTAAGGCTGTATTTGTGCTCAGAGTTCACCCCTACAGGTGTCAGCTACCCCCAGTGTGGGGCAGCCAGGGTAGGAAGACCTGGGCCCACCCTTCTCAACCAGGTCCCAGCCCATGGCCCTAGGGAACCAGTACTTGTATAATCAGTCTTGGTCTCCCATCACAACAGTCACATTTTCTGGCCCGCTTTTTCTTTAAATGCTGGTAGCCTCATAGCCTTTACTGTCTCTCCTCCGTCAATGGTCAGCTCGGGGGGCATCTCAACAGAGCTGGCTTTGGTGTCCTGGTATTTTCCCAGCAAAGGTGAAGGAGTCCTTTGCCCACAGCATGCAGTTAACCCTTGCTGGATAGGATAGATATATCCCATCACAGCTTCCTAAAAAGGACACATGTAGATTTCAATCCCCCAGTTTATCAAAGCTATAGAAAACAAAAGGGTAACACACTTCTCATTGAGAGTTTCCACAAAATGTATTGTGATCCATTGGTGGGTCACAGCTTATTTATGATGGTAGTATATCAGGCATGTTCATAAAGACTCTGGTAAGATTCACAAAATTGCCATCACGTGATGATGACAGTTTTTCCACCCCCTGTTCTACACTGATCCTCTCATTTTAGGGAAAGATTATTGACAAGGTGGTAGAAAAATATCATTGTCACTTGCTTCTTCAGGCTTCTAATAGATGTTTATCTTTACATCTGATCTTGCATTACTCTGAATCCTTTATTACTCATAACAGGAAAAACTGGTTCATACTTTTGAAGAATTATTGTAGAAGTGATGGACTTCATTGGATAAGGGGAAGTCATTTATTATTGAAAAAAGATCAAAGGAGCCAGATTCATCCCCTATGTCATGACACCGAATCACAGATTGAGTCAATCTGGTACAAGGTCTCTAACAAGAAGTGGCCCCTGCTACTCCATTTCTTCTGACTCCCTCAGATTGACAATGTAGATAGTCTTCAATTTGTGTCTGAATGAATTTCAATCTTTTTTATTAATGTAGCGGTAACCACTTCTTTTTATTTGCAAATATGATAATTAGCCTCTTTTCTACAGTCATTATTTAAAACAAATCTATTCCAACTAACACTAGATAACACATTGTGCTGCAATTGAATTTATTCTTTTTTTAATGTGCTGTTATATTTTGTAGACATTTTTTGTTTTGGTATATACTCTGAAATGGCAAATAGTACTAAAATGAAGCATATGTTGTATATTTTTAAATTTAGCGTTGGCTTAGTGAATAAAGAATTTCCTTAGCAACCAATATAATACAGACACAATAGGCCATCACACTTGTTCCACAGATTAGACAAGAACAATTTTAAATCCGATATGCTATTTCTTCTAGGTTTTTAAAAACAAATAAAGAAAACAAAGGGAGGAGAATTAGGATAGGTGAAGTATGAGAAACAGCTTTTGAGACAACATGGAAACCTAATCAGTGTCCCTCTCCACTCCCAGGTGAAAAGGTACAGATCTTATTCAAAAGACTGTCCATTCACTTTCAGTTATTTAAACCAACTTTCCAACCAGCTAATGTTTGAATTAATTAGTTTTCAAGAAGTAGAATACTGGGCTATTGTCCTTGCAGGCTGTCTATGAGCATTGTTACTCAGGCACATTTTGTAATCTGGGATATTGCAAAGGAACAAAGCTTGCTATAAAAAATTCCTTGGAGGAGCCTGAGATAAAAGTAATTCCTGGCAGATGTGATATAACCTCATGTTATGTCATGAAAGGGGTCTACTACAGATCACCTTTCCCAGGCAGAAAAGGTGGATGAGGCAAGTGGTTAAAAAAAAAAAAAAAAAAGTTAAAAATGACGTAGAAAAGTTAGATGTCTGCAAGTCACCAGGTCCTGATTAAATGCATCCTAGAATACTCAGGGAGCTGATAGAGGAGGAATCTGAGCCTTTAGCTATCATCACTGAAAAGTCATGGAAGTCGGGAGAGATACCAGAAGACTGGAACAGGGCAAATATAGTGCCCTATAAAAAGGGAAATAAGAACAACCCAGGAAACTACAGAACAGTCAGTTTAACTTCTGTGCCAGGGAATATAATGGAGCGAGTAATTAAGGAATTAATCTGCAAACATCTGGAACAACATAAGGTGATAGGTAACAGCCAGCATGCATTTGTAAAGGACAAATCATGTCAAAACAATCTGATAGCTTTCTTTGATAGGATAAAAAGTCCTGTGAATAAGGGAGAAGCGGTGACGTAGTATACCTAGACTTTAGTAAAGCATTTGATACGGTCTCACATGACCACCTTATCAATAAACTAGGCAAATACAACATAGATAGGGCAACTATAAGGTGGGTGCATAACTGGCTGGATAACCATTCTCAGAGAGTAGTTATTAATGATTCACAGTCATGCTGGAAGGGCATAACAAGTGGGGTTCCACAGGGATCAGTTTTGGAACTGATTCTATTCAATACCTTAATGATTTAGATGATGGCAGAAAGAGTATGATTATTAAGTTTTCAGAGGATACCAAGCTGGGAGGGGTTGCAGCTGCTTTGGAGGATAGGGTCATAATTCAAAATGATCTGGACAAACTGGAGAAATGATCTGAGGTAAATAGAATGAAGTTTAATAAGGACAAATGCGAAGTACTCCACTTAGGAAGGAACAATCAGTTTCACACATGCAGAATGGGAAGCGACTGTCTAGGATGGAGTACATCAGAAAGGGAGCTAGGATCATAGTGGACCAGAAGCTAAATATGAGACAATAATGTGACACTGTTGCAAAAAAAGCAAACATGATTCTGGGATGCATTAACAGGAGTGTTGTTAGCAAGACACGAGAAGTCATTCTTCCTCTCTATTCTTCACTGATCAGGCCTCAGTTGGAGTATTGGGTCCAGTTCTGGGCACCACATTTCAAGAAAGACGTGGAGAAATTGGAGGAGGTCCAGGGAAAAGCCACAAAAGTGATTAAAGGTCTAGAAAACATGACCTAGGAAGGAAGATGGAAAAAATTTGGCTTGTTTAGTTTAGAAAAGAGAAGACTGAGAGGAGACCTGATAGCTGTTTTCAAGTATCTAAATGGGTGTTACAAAGAGGAGGGAGAAAAATTGTTCTCCTTGGCCTGTGATGATGGGACAAGAAGCAATCAGCTTAAATTGCAGTAAGAAAGGTTTAGGTTGGACATTAGGAAAAACATCCTAACTGTCAGGATGGTTAGGCACTGGAATAAATTGTCTAGGGAGGTTGTGGAATCTCCATCACTGGAGATAGTTAAGAACAGGTTGGATAGACATCTATCAAGGATGATCTAGACCAGGGGTGGGCAATAACTTTTGGTTAGGGGCCATTCCAAGATTTTGGAAAGTGGTCAAGAGCTGTACTTTTCTGTGGTGGAGATGTAGGGTCAAGGATGGAGACTGGGTACAGAAGGACGCACAGGGTAAGGGACTGGGGTGCAGGAGATGGTGTGAGGTCTTGGGGAGTTTGGGTGAAGGAGGGGGTTATGACCTAGGTCAGGGCTTTGGGGTGTAGGGTCTGGGAGGGTGTTTGGGTGCAGGAGAGGATTCTGGCCTGGTGGAGAAGTGTAGGAGGGGATACAGAGTCTGAGGGAGTTGTGACCTGGAGCAGGGGAGTGCAGAGGGTTTGGATGGTGACCTGGAGGAGGGAGTTGGAGTGTGGAAGGGGCAGGGGTGCCAGAGGCAGGCTCTGGCTGGAAGGCGCTTACCTAAGAGTCTCCTGGCCAGCACCCCAAGGCAGTCTGGGCTTCCTGCCTGCTGCAGCCCCAGATCACTTAGAGCTGAAGGCTGTTCCCTCCATGTGGCTCTCAGCTCTGGGAGGGGGAAGAGGGTTGCACTGCCCCCATCCCAGGCCAATCTCTCAGCTCCTATTGGCTGGTTTTTGCCACCCAATAGTAGCTGAGAGATTGGCTGGGTTCAATTCCTATTGGCCGATTGTTTCTGGCCAATAGGAGCTGAGGATTGGGTTGGGGGCAGGGAGATCACACAAAGCTTCCCCCTCCCTCCCTCCAGAGCAGAGAGCCACCAGACTTTGCTTTAAACCTGCGGCAGCTGTGTGCCTGAGGATCCCGGCAGGGTGGTCCACGGGCCAGATCTGGTGGCTTCACAGGCCGGATCCAGCCCCCAGGCTGTATTTTGCCCAGACCTGATCTAGACGGTGCTTGGTCCTGCTGTGAGGGCAGGCGACTGGATTGTCAAGGGCTCTTCCAGTTTTAGTATTATATGATTCTATAATAGCAAATGTTTTTGTTATTATTCAGATACTGTATTACTATACCAATATAGCTCCTTTGAACAACATTTAGACAGGGTGTATGATTAATCTATCAAAACCCTAATGTAAATATAGTAAATACCAATTTATTGATAGTATCCTTGATGAAGATACATTAGACAGGGTGGTAATTATCTGTCATGTGGTACAAAAAGTGAGCTAGATACTCAGACAGAGTCTTTTAAATACATTCCTGAATAAAACACTATTTAATTTCTGATATAACTTTGTCCCTTTAGACCCAAGCAGCTAGGTAAAAATTCCAGGACTAGTATGTTTTTTCTATTAGGCGAAGAAATTGATGGGAGTTGCCTGTTTGTGTGATGTAGCTTGGTATATTTACAAAGAACATAGAAAATCTTGTGTCTCCAAATATGAAAGGAATCAAATAGCAGGAAACAACTTCTTTGGCTGACAGCAACAAGAGCAATATTTTTTCAGCCTGCATTTTTTACCCAAAAATGTATTAGCAGGTTTTTTCTAGGGTCAACCGTGACTTCAGCTATTTCTTCCGACTCGCTCTATCTATTCTAAGGTTTTTTGGTTTGTTTTGCCCTCTCCCTCCTACTACATCACCCTAAAACAATACTTAGCCAAAGCTCCTGGGTGGATTCACATATTCCTTTGGTTTTCGGTGGGGGCTTATGCTTATAGTTATGTTAACAGAAGCATGAGTTCACACCTGTCAATCACAAGGGGGTTTTAACTGAACACATAACAAGGATTCACCTAGCTCATAGTAAGTCAAGTCTGCACTGGCCAGTTACATTTTAAATCAGCCCCTGGCACTGTAACTTTTGAGATGTCCACACTGGCAAGCAGTTAGTGTGCACTAGCTCTGGAGTTAGTGCACTCTAGTTAAACCAGGAACTTATCCTTGCAACAAACTCTGTTGCCAACTCTGTCCACATATTTGTACAAGCAACCCTCAGAGGACCTAACCCCATAAGCCACACCATCAAGGCCTCGTTCACTTGCACATCTACCAATGGACTTAAATGGTTACATCAGTATAAAGGCAATTTCCCCTCTCTTGGTATTCACACCTCCCTATCAGCTTCTGGGAGTAAGCCACATCCACCCTGACTGAATTGGCCTTGTTAACTGGTACTATATTTGATAACTTAGTCCCTTATTTTGGTATGCTAGTATATATGTATTGTTGCCTCTGTAATTTCCACTCCAATGCATCTGATGAAGTGGTTTTTACTCACACATTTGATAAATTAGTCCCTTATTTTGGTATGCTAGTATATATGTATTGTTGCCTCTGTAATTTCCACTCCAATGCATCTGATGAAGTGGTTTTTACTCACAAAAACTTATGCCCCCAAAAATCTGTTAGTCTTTAAGGTGTCATAGGACTCCTCATTGTTTTTGCAGAAACAGACTAACACGGCTATCCCTCTGAGACTTGGGGGCAAACTTATTTTCAACTGACAAAAACACTGACTGAGGGAATTTTCTTCTAATATTTTAACAGCCCTTCTATCTGTCCAAAGACAAGCCAGGTGATTCAGATCCATACTCTTTGTGGTTGCAAATTATGATATTAGTGTGCTCAGACATTGCTAATATTCCCAATTAAAACACCAATGGGAAACTGATTTCTGATATTCACAACTCCTTTAACATTCTTGCATTATAAATAGACCTTGGCCAAAGGTACAGTTATAGATAATTCAACCAAAGCTAATATATTTATCTTTTTTACAAGGAAGTGTGTCTTCTTCCTAGGGATGTTAAATTGCTTTTAATCAGCTAATCAGCTAGTCGATGGAATTTCAACTGACTAGTCGATTAGTTGATATGGGGAGGGAAGCTGCAGTGGGGTTAGCTCCGCGCCCTGCTGTGTCTCTGCCTTTTAAATGTATTACAAGCCGCTGCTTTAAAAGCACAAGTGCAGTGGGAGGGACCAGGCATGAGATGGGAATCAGCTGATTCCTGGCTCGTACCTGGTCTCCCACTATGCCTCTGCTGCCCCTGTCCCACCCTCTGCAGAGATGATGCTGGGGAGGGGGGAACTGGGTTCTAAACTGGCTCCCTCCAGCATTGGCTCCTGCTCCCCCACACCTCTTGCTGCCTCTCTTTGATAGAGGCAGCAAGGAGGGGGAAGTGACTAGTGAGTCACTAGTCACTTACATCCCTACTTTCTCCATTACCAGTGTGGAGCAATGGTAGAGGCATTCACTGGGGCAGATAGAGGGATGTGGATCATAAGGTTACTTTGAGCCTTGTGCACTTTTGGTTTTGTACAGTTAGAGTCCCACAATGATGGCAGATCAATTGCTTTCCCTTTTGGTATGTGGTTTTAAACCCATGGCTCCTTCAGTTCATTGTTTTTTAAATCACCACTGTTGGTGTCATGTGGGAAGAAGGGCTTGGAAATAAACCTACCTTGGGTGACATTGGGATTTTCCTTACCTTAGGATTTGTGCTCCCTGACAGCCCTGCAGTTTATATATTCATCACAAATCTGCAGCCTCTGAAACTGCATAGTATTCTGCCTATACTTCATCTGCAAACTACATTTAACAATTGTTCCTTGACCAACAGATCAAACAGTTTTCCATAATCACCTTCAGTCACCTTGTTACCTATTTTATGTGCATATTCAACATATGTGATATTGTGAAACATTCTGAGATTTCTATACATTAATTGATCTGAGATAATCTTATATTATACATATAAAATATATATAATTTAAAAATTTCTCATACAACTTAGCATCCTCTTCCATGTCATTAAAACCTTGTTTAATTTTCCCAGCTAATCTATCAAATTTATAAGAATTGTGAATCATGCTTTTAGATCCTAATGGGAGACCTAAACACAGGTCTTTGAGGACTATACCTGTCTCCGAACAGTAAATCAACATTGCAAAGGGAAAGGAAGGGCATAATAATTATAATGGCTCATGTACCATTGCACTGAACATGAAAATTGCCATATATCATAATTTCATAGGCCTGAGTGTCATAACTCAGTTTTAGAGAAAGCTGAACGGTGGACAAATCCAATTATATAATACCAGCAGCATCTGCTGATGAGTTGTTGAATCTTTGGAGATTACAGATACTTCTCAGTTCAAACTCCGAAGCTTGAATAATATTGTCTTTAGGACAAAGAAATTACTTGGTGTTTGTTTGTTTGTTTGTTTTTTGCACAGTGTGATCTTGCTCTTCTGAGCTGCAAAATACAGGAAATTTCTTAGTCTACTATATGTCTTTCTATGGAAGGAATAATGTAATCAGTGGGTATTTCTATTCTTCTCATATTATGCCATGATTCATTTCTGCTTACATACCTTTCCATTTTTGACTCTGTACTGTATGCTGTTCCATGAGAACACTAATGTGTTTGTAATATGAGTGTCTTTTGGTTAGATTTGACATTTTTCTGGTCGTTTGCTAGTTATAAATGAAACTTAATAGCACACGCTGAGATTCTCCCGTCAGCAATCGTGCCTACAACTACATCTTTATCCCCCTAGCTTTTTTTTTTTAGTGTTTAATGAAGAAGTAGATGAGCTCATACTTTTCCATCACAGTGATGATATACTGCATCAAGAGATAAAAGCAGGTCACAGACATTTTAAATCTAAAGATGTTAAACATGCGGTTAGAGATGCAACTAGTTAGACTAAAAGAAATTGAATACTCAGTAGCAATCTGAGAGATTGTTACTAATCCAAAATGGAACTGTAAAATGCTGAGTTCTCATAGCATGCTTAATTATCTAGAAACACATTTTAAATTGTTCACTGTTACGTTAGATTTTGTTATTAAGTACTTCAATGCTACAAACTCTGTGTGCTGAAAATGTGTATTCTTCCACATTGCAGAACAACTGTACAGAGTCTAGAATTCTGAAAAAAATTATATCTAGTAAACATTTTAAGCAAATCCTGGAAGAAATAAGAAACTTGGATTTTGTTCAAGAAGCATAGTTTTAGATTCTAACAAGTTTGAGTAAAAAATAGACTGAATATCCATTCTTCTTCGAGTGATTGCTCATGTGCATTCCAATACGTGTGTGTGCCTCATTAAGTCCATCCAGACCACCACAAAGTTGCTCTGGTAGACTCTGGCTTCTATTGCACCCACCACCGAAGGAGCAGTGACGTGCTACTTCATGCTGTAGAGGCGATATGAGCACCTCTATATCCATCCCCAGCTGGGATTGTTGGTGATGGACTCTGAACCACTGTGAGTGTCAAGGTCAGCCTGGACCTGTGCTGAAGAATAAAGATGCAAAGATTCTGAACCTATTCAGGCATAAGTTCTATTTGATTAGGGGGCTTCAGCTGCGGATCTCTCAATCGCTATGCCTTTAACTCTTGGAATGTGTTCTCCAAATTCCAGGAGCTTCTCCCCTTGGACACCAGGCAGGAATTTGTGGCAGTGCAGCAGGAAGGCCACACACTCACCAGGAAAGCTTTACAGGGCAGCTTTTGATTTGGCTAACTCGGCCATGTGTTCTATGGCAACAGCCATTACTATGTAGGACAGCTCATGTCTGCAAGCGTCTTGCCTACCGGAGGAGGTGCAGCACACCATGCAGGACCTGCTGTTTGATGGAGTAGATCTGTTGGCAGATAAGATGGACTCCCACCTTCGCAGACTCTAGAGTCATCTTGAAGTCCTTGGGCATCCATACACCAGGCCATCAGCATCGCCAGTTTTGACTGCACCCGCCTTCATCTGTCTATGCTGGCCCTCCCAGATAGGACCAAGCTATTGTAAGGGTCAGTGCAATAACAGACCCTTGAATTACTGAAATAAAGACCTGCCTGGATGTGTGTGTGCATAATCAGGTATCTCTATGTTCCAAGTGAGTTTGTTACTGGATAAAAACAATGGGAATGTACTTAAGTGATGGCTGATATATCTAAAGAAGTGGGCTGTGCCCGCCAAAGCTCATGATACCATCTACTTGTATTGTTAGTCTATAAAGTGCTACCAGACCATTTGTTGTTTTTAAAGTTTATTTTAGCTGATACATAAGCAGTGTGATATCACAAGTAACTTTTTTTTATTCCATTCTTCCCCCTAAGGCATGGCACCTGTTTCTTGCCCAGTGGGTGCACATGCCGTTTGTGAAACTTTGGTCCCATTTCAGTTATTCCCTAACAAAGAAAGCACCCGCCGTTCTTTGGAAAGCCTGCAAAGCAGCAATTCAGCGCCAGCTCAAAAGAGTCTTACAAACGTTCCCGAAAAGACGCCGGACCAGGAGAAATTTCAGGCCCCAAACGTTTTTTTTTTTTTTTTTTTTTTCCTCTGCAGAAAGTTATAAGGGCCTGATCCGAAGGGGGCGGGCTGATACCTCGGCGGTAACTACAGCTCTGCTGCTGCCTGCTATATGCCCGGCACCTGCTCACCTAGCTCCTCACTTCTTTTTTTGGGGGGGAGGGGGGACTCCGACGTGGGGCGTCGCCCTCCCCTCAATGCTCTGCTTTTGGATATTTCAATGTTGCCCTTTAGGGCTTTTTAACAGACCCACCGCCTGCTCCCCCAGATTGGCCCCGCCTCTGTCCGCAGGCCCGTCCCTCCTCCCCCGACCCATTCGATCTCGTGCCTCTCCCTGCCCGCCCCCCTCTCTCCCGGCGCCCCCCCGTGCCCTTCCCACCCGCTCGCCTGCGGCGCCCCGCCCCTGCACGCTGGTTCCCGGCGCCGCCCGCGCGTGGGTTCAGAGCCGGCCCGGCCGGGTCTCTCGCTGCCCGGCTGCTGGATTCCCTGCACCTTCTGCGCTGCCGTCGCCATTTTCGGAGGGACGTGCGGCGGCGGCGGCGAGGCGTATGGCGGGGCGGTAACGGTGAGTGATCTTACCCAGCAGGCCCTCGCCCCAAGCGCGCTGGCGGGGCTGTGGGTCCGGTCTGAGGCAGGGCAGCACCCCCTGGCCGTGGAGAGCGGTACGGGCGAGCCCCTGCGCTGTGGGCCCCGGAGAGGCGGGAGAGCAGAGCGCGCTCCAGCGCCTCCTTCCCCGTGTCCCCAGGGAGACCGGCCGCTGCTCCGAGGCCTGGCCCGCACTAGCCGGGGTTTGCCCTGTGGCGGCCCTGCCAGCGAGCGCTTCCCGCAGGCTGGTTGCGCTCCCGAGCCCGCCTAGCTGTTGGCTGGGGGCTTCTCAGCCAGGGCCACGGCCTCTGCGCCAGGGCGGTTGCTGCCGGCCGGTTACACCGGCCTAGAAACGTCGCCAAAAGAAACCGCGCCCCGTGGTGGTGTTGTCTGGGCGGGCGAGTTACTCGTGTAGCCCGGCCCCGAGCTTCTAGCCGCGCCGCCGCCTCTGGGTCCAGAACCGTGGGCCCGCTGCAGAGGCGTGGGCAGGGCTGTGCGGGGGCGGCCTGAGGGAGATGCTGCCATAAAGCCCCCGAGCAGGTTTGTTTTGGAGTGTGTCAGGTGGAGTCCAGGGGGGCTGGGAAAAGCTCAGTTTTGCCCGTGTTCAGTTTTCTCTGTGCTTGCACTTAAGTGCTTTGTCATTAGAGTTTAGGACCCTTCCGAATTCACTGCCTATTTCACTGCCAGGGATTTTTAAAATTAGTTTGACGTTTTAGATATTTACATGGGGAAATTTCAGGGCGTGGCAGTTGTGGGGTTCTGGACAAAAAAAGACAGAGTGGGATGGTTATTGTAGGAGGGTCATGAGATTGCCACCCTTACTTCTGCCCTGCTGCTGACAGGTGTGCTGTGTTCAGTGCTGGCTAGCCAGCAAGGAAGGCTGTTAGTCAGGTACCCTGTGCTAAAGCCAGTGCCTTTGCTAGTATAAGTGAAGGTTGCAGGGTATGAGGAGGAGAGTTGTCATATTGGGGCGTGGGTTTCTCTGGTAGTCTACCCTCCAGGTAGGGAGCTGACAGCTGGAGTCACATGCTGAAAGGTGATTAACAGCTAGAGCCACAGTCTTTCTGGAAATGTGTGTTACAGCTGGAGCTGCGGTCTCTCTGCAGGGGAGTAGAAAGGGGTGACAGTTGGAGCTCTGTAGGAAGGGAAGGTGACTGCTGGAGCCGCCACCTCCCTGCCTGGGGTGTGTGTGTGTGTGTGACAGATGGAGAAACAGTGTCCCTGCATGGGGGATGAGGGTTGACAGCTGGAGCCACCCAAGCTTCCTGCAGATACAGGGGAAGATCCTGGTTGTGGGTCGGATCCCCTCTAGGAGTGGCACGTGTAAGGGAAGGTGAAATCTCATGTCTGCACACCTCTAGCTAGGACTAGCAGCTAGCGTCTTGTGCAAGGCTCCTGGCTGTGTGCCAGATTTCACAAGGGAGATCGGATTCACAGTCTGTGACATATTTTTCACAGCCAGGTATTTTTGTAGGGGCCAAGCCTTAATTACAGTACAAGTTGGACCTCCTTGGTCTGGCACCTTCATAACCTGACTGGTCCCAAATGAGGATATTTGCTGGACCAGTGGAGGTCCCCTGTCATTGGCCTCCCAACTCCTCCCTTCTGCTGGCTGCTTCTGGCTTGTTCCTGGACCTCTTGCCTCCAGGTTGGCCTGACCAGAGCTTCCTGGGGCTGGAGCTCCCTGTCTGCCACTGGGGCCGGAGCTTCATGGCTGCTGCCAGCCCTGCTGCCTGTGTTGCTGGAGCTCCACTGCTGCTGCCGGCCTGCTGCCTTTGGAGTCGGAGCTCCCTGCCACAGGGCTCCTTTTGAGTTGCTGGCCCTCCTGCTGCACTCCTTGCCTTGTCGCCAGACCTCCTATCCCTGTGCTCTGTGGTCCAGTAAAATCCATAGTACAGCAGGACTACAGATGTTGTCAGACTTTAGGGAGGTATAACCTGTATACTGCTACTGGCAGAGCATCCCTAGACATGGCCCAAGTCAGTGTCTTCATTTGCATTTTTTTCATGTTTTAACTAGGGGTGTTAAAATGTGTTTAAGTAACTGTCTAACCGCTGAAATTTTCAGTGGTTACATGGTTACATGCAGGGCATGTCAGTCAACTCTGAGGCAGCCAGTGTGTGTGAGCAGCTGGCTTTTGAGCAGCTCCCCATGCATACCCGCTCTCGCTTCCCTCACTCCCTCCTTAATTACTGCTTCTGATGCAGAGGCAGCTGAGCAGGGAGAGGGGAGCAGGCAGCTTCCTGAGAGCTGGTATGCCCGTGGGCCTTGCTTTTAAGCTGGCTTATCGCGCATACTAGGAGCCTACATACCAGTAGCTGGATAACCATGTACATAGTTACACTTTTGTATCCCTAGTTTTAACAAAGGTTGATAACACAATTGTAAATTCTAGGATAAATATAAGAGTCTGGTATAGGGATGTTAAATTGCGTTTAATCAGCTCATCGAGTAGTTGATGGAGTTTCCATCAACTACTCGATTAGTCGATAAGGTGGGAAATTGCAGAGCTGCAGCAGGGTAAGCTCCCAGCTCTGGGAGCTCCTCCCCACTACAGCTCTGCCTTTTAAATGTATTAAGAGCTGCCAGGCTCTTAATACATTTAAAAAGCAGAGGTGCAGTGTCTGGGACTGGTCCTGAGCCAGGATAGCTGATTGCCAGCTTGCAACCGGTCCTCTGCTCTGCCTCTGCCTCCCCTGCCTCTCCCCATGGAGACGGTACTGGAGGGGATCACCTTTTAGGCCGGCTACCCCCAGCACCAGCTCCTGCCTCTCTTTGATAGAGGCAGCAAGGGGTCGGTGGGGGCAAAGTGACTAGTTGAGTTGCTACTTGACTACCCAATAAGCATACACTTATCAGGTAGTCGACTAGTTGCTTACATCCCTAGCCTGGTATTAAACATCACTAGCAGCAAGGGGCAATGCTAGTGATGTGGAACATACTTTGTTGCAAGTACTCATAATTAGGCCTTACTCATTGTCTCTGAGATGAATAAAAATAATTTATTATTTTTCCTAGTCTTGTGAATTGGCATGGTTATGGTTTACATCTTAAGCTCCTCACTTAAGCTCTTCACTTGGGAGTTGCAGTCTGAGTGGGGAGCCCAGTCCTTAAAGGATAATGGAGATAAAATGAAATTGAGCAACAGCTTCCATGAGGCACCACAACAGGAAACCAAATCAAAATATTTGGATTTTGTCAAGGTTCCCGTGTTACTAATTAATACATGGTAAACTGTATTGCATTAAGGCCAGATCTTTGCTATTTGGTGGAGTTGTGGCTCTTATAAGTCAAAAATAGCAAGTACTAGGTGTGATACTAGCTGTTTTGTAGGATGAAACCTTATTTGCAAGATCTTTGAAACATGCATCTGTCTGTTAGAAAGGATGATGATACACATACTCCAAGGTCTCAGAGTGGTAGCTGTGTTAGTCTGTAATTAAAAAAAAACTGAAAAAACAACGATTCTGTAGTAACTTAGAGCAGTGTTTCCCAATTTTATTTGGCCACGGAACCCTTTTAAAAAAAAAAAAAACCGCCTGGGGAAACTGGTCGACCAAAAAACCGCCTGCTCGCCCCTAAGACCGGCTAGAAGGGGGGGGGGAGGGGAGGGAGTGATCGGTTCTCGCAGAACCCTTACTTTCACTTTGCAGAACCCCGGGGTTCCGCGGGTCACTATTTGGGAAACACTGCCTCAGAGACTAACAAAAATACATAAATACTCTCATGACCTTTTGTGAGCACAACCCACTTCTTCAGCCTAGGGAGTGTTAGGTTTTTTTAAATTTGATTTCATATTAAATAATCATAAGTATTGCTCCTTGTTAATTATCCCTTGTTTTAACATATTTTCTTCCACGCCTATGGATTATTTAAAATTTATATTTATATCTTCTTTTTTTGTATTGGTGGGTACACATCTACACACCTACCTCAATATTGGTGTTGGACATAAGAAATTTCAACCACCCAAAAGAAAATTCAGCCCTCCCAAGGATGGAAAAATCTTAGAGGGAGTTTGTTACTGAAATGTTTTTGGCTTTACTTTTGTTTACAAAACTGAAATTTTCTACAGAAAGCAGACATTTCATAAAAAATTTCATGGGATCAAAAATCCAATTTTTGAGCTAAATAATTTTTTCCAGTCCCATGACTGGGTTATGTGCCCTTACTAAGTACTGAAAATAATTAATGCGTGCTCTTTGGATATACAGAATGGGAAGCGACTGTCTAGCAAGGAGTACAGCAGAAAGGGATCTAGGGGTTATAGTGGACCACAAGCTGAATATGAGTCAGCAGTGTGATGCTGTTGCAAAACAAAGCAAACATGATTCTGGGATGCATTAACAGATGTGTTGTGAGCAAGACATGAGAAGTCATTCTTCTGCTCTACTCTGCGCTAGTTAGGCCTCAGTTGGAGTATTGTGTCCAATTCTGGGCACCGCATTTCAAGAAAGATGTGGAGAAATTGGAGAGGGTCCAGAGAAGAGCAACAAGAATGATTAAAGGTCTAGAGAACATGACCTATGACGGAAGGCTGAAAGAATTGGGTTTGTTTAGTTTAGAAAAGAGAAGACTGAGGGGGGACATGATAACAGTTTTCAGGTATCTAAAAGGATGTCACAAGGAGGAGGGAGAAAACTTGTTCATCTTGGCCTCTGAGGATAGAACAAGAAGCAATGGGCTTAAACTGCAGCAAGGGAGGTTTAGGTTGGACATTAGGAAAAAGTTCCTAACTGTCAGGGTAGTCAAACACTGGAATAAATTGCCCAGGGAGGTTGTGGAATCTCCATCTAATGTCTATCAGGGATGGTCTAGACAGTATTTGGTCCTGCCATGAGGGCAGGGGACTGGACTCGATGACCTCTCGAGGTCCTTTCCAGTCCTAGTATTCTATGATTATCATAATACTGTTCTAAAGGAATTTTACAGTGGAAAAGCAGTATTACAGCCGCTCTCCGAGTTACGAACGAGTTACGGACCAACACTTGGTCCGTAACTCAAACTGTTCATAACTCGGATCCCATAGAGTTACATGGCGACCGCGCTGTTCGTAAGCGTGGATCGCCGTTCGTATCTCGGATCCGCATTTACGACCGCTTTGGTCATAAGTGCGGATGGTTGTAAGTGGAGGTGGCTGTAAGTTGGGGAGCGGCTGTATTTAAATGAGACTAAATATTTAATCTCTGGTTAAATATTTAGTTCTGGTTCCTGTTCCTTTTTCTTACTGATTCACTGACTGACCTTTCCGCTTAACTTATCTGTGCATAAATTTCCCTATCTGTAAAATTGGGTTAATAGCATTTTGCTTAATGTGGTATTGTAAATAGGGATGTCAGCCTTCAGGTGACTACATGAATAACTGATAAGGCTGGGTTTATTGGTTAATCCTGTTGACTACACACACTCCCCTGCCTTGCTGCGGGGTGGGGAATGGGGAGTAGAAGCTGGTGCCTGTGAGGAGCTGGCTTTTAAGCCGGCTCCCCATGAGCACCTGATCCTGTGGAACTGCCCTCCTCTCCACCCCACGCTGTCGTGTCTGATGGAGAGGCAGCAGTGCTGAGGGTGGAGGAACAGGTGGGAGCTGGTACATGTGGGAAGCTGGCTTTGAAGCCAACTCCCCGCATGTATTGGCTCACATGGAGCTGCCTCCCCCTCCCCCCCACGTTGCTGTCGTTCTATCAGAGGCAGCGGCTCAGAGGGGCAGGCGGGAGCTGGTTTGCATTGGGAGCCAGCTTTCTCCATGTTTTCGCTCTTTCCACCTCTCTGCTCTGCAGAGCCACCTGCTTCCCCTCTTCTCCCCCTGCTGCCTCCTACAGAGCACCAGCTCCACACACACCCCGCCCCCCCATAGTGCTGCCTCTGTTAGAGGCAATGGCACAGAGTGAAGGGGGAAAGGGGAAGTTTCCCAGAGCAGCCTTGGTCCACAGAGGGCCCAGGCTCACCTCAGACAAGCTGCTCCATGAATGCCAGTACAGCATCTGTCCGTGGGGAGCTTGGGCCCCCTGTGAACAGGGGCTGCTCTGTGGATAACCCTCATGGACCAGCTTCCACCTGCCACCCCGTGTTGCTGCCTCTGATATAGAGGCAGCAGCACGGGATGGAAGGGGGCTCCCCGGGAGTGGAGCCAAGAACTCACTGGCAGCTGCCCCTGCCATCAGGGACTATTGAAGAGTTGTGTAACTGCTAAAATTGGATGAGGTTACACGACTACTTCAATTACTTGCTATCTGACATCCCTAGTTGTAAGGTTTACTTAATGTTTCGAAAGTGCTTTGAAAATGTGTACAAAAGAGTCTACATACATGAAAAATATGTTGACAATAAGAAAATATATTACAAAAGGTGTGCAAAGTGAATAGAATAGTAAAATCATAAGACTGGAAGGGTCAAGAATCCTCATAGTCCAGTACGCTTCAATCAGGGCAAAACTAAGTTTTTATGTAGACCATCCTTAGTGGCTGTTGGTTTAACCTGTTCTTTATAGAATCTGTCATTGGAGAGTTCTGTCTCCCTATGCAATTCATTCCAGTGCTTAATTGCCCAGACAGATAGGAAGTTTTTCTTCTGTCCAACATAAAAAGTTGTTACAAGGAGGGAGGTTTATGTACTTGAAAACTGTTCATGTCCTCTCTGTCTTCTCTTCTCTTGACTAAACAAACCCATTTTTTTCAGTTCTTTATATGCAGAGCCATTCCCACCTATTGGACAGTTCAGGGCAGCTGCCTTGGACCCCAAGCTTTGGGGGGGGGTTCCACAGGGCCCAGGGCGACCTGGAGATTTACCGGGGGGCCTGCCCCTTCATTCACCAGGTGTGATAGGAGCTGCAGCAAGTGGAGTGACCCAGCCCCAGACTGCTCCGTTCCATCATTTCCCAGCTGGGTTACTCCACTTCTCAGCAGTGACAGGAAATGGAGCATCCCAGTCCCAGCCTGCTTCACACCCCAGACTAATGCAGCTGGGAGCCAAGTTCAGGGCAGCACATCAGATTGGGACCAAATTGCTGTGTTTCCCGCCATCATGGTGAGTGATGGTGAGTCCGACCCCTGCTGCCAGCACCAGACCCTCCCAACCCCGGTAACAGTAATCCCATGAGTCACGTTGCTCGGGGAGGAGTTTTGGGAGTAGGGGTGGTGCAGTAGGGTGGAGCAGGGGTGGAAAGGGGCAGGGCTTGGGGGAAGGAGTTGAGTGGGGGCAGGGTAGGGATGGAGCAGGGCTTGGGGAAAGAGGTGGTGTGGGCAGAAGCGGGGGTCTCCAGGGCCCCATGTCCGTCTACGGACGGTGCTATTTATAGCACCTGTTTCCTAGAACTTTAATCATTTTTGTTGCTCTTGTCTGGACTTTTTCTAATTTGTCAACATCATTCCTGAAATGTGACACCCAGATTAAACGCAGTACTCCATCTGAGGCCTAATCAGAAGAGAGTAGAGCACCATTATTTTTTGTATCTTACAACAGATATCTAACTTTTCTAAGTAATTTTTAACTTGTTCCTTCTTATTTTATCTTCTAAACCTACCCCTTTCCCACTAGCATTCACTATGTTGGGCATTCCTTTATCATCAGACTTCTTGGTGAAGACTGAAACCAAGAAGTCATTAAGCACCTCTGCCATTTCCAAGTTTCCTGTTATTGCTCAGTGAAGAGGGAGAAACAATAAAGGGAATAGAAGGTGGCTCGTTACGGAATAAAACTGAGGTGAAGAGACTAGAAGAAAAGGTGACAGGGAGGGTTGGAGCAAGTAGCTAATCATCAGAGAAAGTCCAGTCAAAACTGTAGGAAGTCTTTGCATGTCTAAAGGTTTGTTTTTTGGCTGCTGCTGCTGCTTCCTGGAATTTGGGCTGGCAGCTCTGTGTATTTTTTTTTCTCCAAGGCCTCGTGGTGGGGAAGGGCACACGGGGACATAACACCCCTGAAGTGAGGACCTAGCATCCCTGGAGTTGGTCTCCCTTCCACATTTCTGTGTGTTGGGTGAGGGGTGACCCTGGATGGACCCTATTTTACCCCTATTTCCCTGCTGCAGTGCAGCAGTCCCTGATTTAGCTACCCGCTGGAGTCTTTGGCTGGCTCTTCTCTGCAATTTTTCTCCAAGGCCACAGTAAAACACTTAATAATTATAATTTTTTTCTTCACAGAATATTGAATCATGTTTGTTCCAAGGTCTCTGAAAGTCAAGAGAAATGCTGATGATGAGCAAAGGTGTGCATTAAAAAAAGAAAAGTTGTCTTCTGGAGAACCCTCGTTAGTGGAGACCACAGACTTAAGAGATGTTAAGGGATCTATAAAAGACACTTCTGCATCAGAATGTCATGTATATAAAGCAGTACAAGAATGCACAGAGCTACACACGTCTCCAGATTCAGATTTCCCCTTTGCTGTTGAATCTTTGGGAAGTGACAACCAAAATGTTGAAGAAGACATTTCCTCTGTGGATGAACCCATTAAATCTTTCAGCAAATCCCAACGGTGGGCAGAACCGGGAGAACCTACATGTGTTGTTTGTGGTCGTTATGGGGAATATATTTGTGATAAAACAGATGAAGATATTTGTAGCTTGGAATGTAAAGCCAAACATCTTTTACAAGCTAAAGAAAAGGAAGAAAGTTTAAACTCTGACAGTCTTGTGAAAATAGAATCGAAACCAGAAGCTCTTTTGCCCATCACCCTTTATACCTATAAAGAACATTCCTTTATTTTAAGCCTGCAAGATGACCAGATCAAGAACCTTAAATTGCAGTTAGGTATTGCTGTCCATGGTGAAGGAGTTACAAGACCTATTTTAGAATTTGAACACTGTGGTTTTCCTGAAACTTTAAACTATAATTTAAAAAATTCAGGCTATGAAGTTCCAACCCCTATCCAGATGCAAATGATTCCTGTTGGACTTTTGGGAAGGGATATCGTGGCCAGTGCAAACACAGGCTCTGGAAAAACTGCAGCTTTCCTGCTTCCAGTTATTATTAAAGCCTTGGAAGAGGTAATTGATGTTTAGAGAGGTAATTAAAGTTTAAGTATATACTCAAAGAGGCGAGAATCTTAATGACTCCACAGTTCTCAGTGTAATTACAAGTGGCAGTAATTTGTATTGAAGCTCACTAGTTTATTTTTTAAATCCCACTCCCCAGCACTGTGACTGTTTTCTAGTTGACAGAAAATAGTTTGTTCATGAGCATTAATGTACTTGCAGTTTCATTTTGTTCACAAAAAGTAACCTATTGGAAAGACATTTCTGGTGGCTTTTTCCAATTTTGTAGTTTTCCTTTTCCCAGTAACTCAGTACTTCGTTGCTAATATCCCAGCATGCATCATTCTGTGAAATCACAAATACCACAAGGGCTTTACAGACATTCCTAATAGTCTTGTGATATCACAGATGAATTCAGGCTGTGATGTCTTCAGCTAAACAGCATATATCCAGAGGAACTCAGAGGATAAAATAATTTTGAAAAGTTAGGTAAAACTTATTTCTGCACTGATTGCTCCTCGTAACTTCATCAAAAGGGGCCCATCAGCAGGGTTCCCTCTAAGCTGCACAGCTGCCTGGTAAGACCTGTGCAGGGGCTCAGGGTTGCTGTGCACAGAGCTGCTGCGGCAGCTCCTTGCTGGGTCCAGAGGAACACACTCTGCCAGTCATGGCAGTCCCAGCTGAGGCTGGAGGAGCATATTTCTCTGCTGGCCACGGCAGCTCCTTGCTGTAGCTGGCAAAGCATGCTTCTCCCCTAGCTGCAGCAGCTCCATTTAAATCAAAGAGTCTCAGTAACTCGAGGTGTTTTTTTGTCTTTAATACGTTATGGTTTGTTTATATTCTGGTGACTTTGCGAGTGACATATGGAAAACTTTATCTCAATAACTTGTTAATTTTTACGATAATAAATGTTGGCTGCTATTGGCTGGGAAATGGCTTAACTTTTTCAAGTAATTGGTGACAGCTTAGGGTTTGATGACCCAGAATGCTCAGAGTCACCATAGTTCTTTGAGTATTACCTTTATGGGTACTCCACTTCAGTGGCACATGTGCCTCTCAATCAGAGATTTTCAGTTAGTAATGTTCTTTCAACCTGTGCATGTGCCTTTGGCCTCCTTTGCTAGACACACAGGCTGTATAGATGTATGCTAGCAAACTGGCCTTCAGTTCCTTCTCAACTGCCTCAGCCTGAGAGGGCATCTTAAGTGTGTCTGCTTCAAGCATGCTTCTTCATCTTTTCTATTTTTTCTATAGTTGATCGAATAATTAGTATAGATAAACCTAGATAAGAAATGGGAGGGTTGTTCTTCTTCCCCTCCCTCTTCCCAATAGTCACAGGGAAGAGTCTTATCAAGTGGAAACCAACCTACTCCAACTTCCACATGGGGCCCCCCAGTGGCCAAACTGGGACTTCTGGGATGCTTATTGGCAGCGGTTTGCAGACCACCTATATTGTTTCATGGGGAGGCTAAAGTTGCACAGCCCTCTTTTTCCCCACACACAAAGAGACCTTTGAAGACCAGGAATCTAGGGTGCTTAAAGAGGTCACCCTTCAAACACTCTTCTCTGGATGTGGTGGTTATACCTCCACCACCATCCATTGCCAGAGATTTTCAGCAATTTCAAGATGTCATAAAAAGGCCAGCAAATATCTCTTCAAATCAGGGATTGACAGTACAAACAGTTAGATATTCTGTGGTTAGCAACAGCTTCCAGGGTGGCATTACTCATTAACAAGATATTCCTAGACCCATCTAATAAAAATGTATGTCAGACACCTGCCTCTGTTCTCACTATATGTAAACAGGCAGGTAAGTAATACAGGTTGGACATCTCTTATCGGCACCTGAGCGGTCCCAAACGAGGGAATTTGCCTGACTAGAGATGGTTTCCTGCCACAGCCCCCAGCTGCTTACTCTGCCAGCAGGAGGCGGAGGGACTCGCTCTAGCCCCTGCCAGGCTGCCTGCTGGGTCGCTGACCCTGCTACTGCTGCCGCAGCCGGACTGCCTGCCGGGCTCCAGCAGCCTGTGCTACCACGGGTTGCTGGGGGCTGGCTCTGGCCCTGGTTGGGCTGCTAGTCCCAGCCCCGCGGGCTCTGACCCCACTTCTGCAGGCTGTCCAGTGCTCTGGCCCCACACTGTCATGGGCTGCTGGGACTTTCTCCAGCCCCGGACCCAGACCCTCTGCCATGGGCTGCTGAGAGCACAGGCTCCTGCCCCACCGCAGCCCATAGACTCTGGCCTTGCTTCTGTGGGTTGTCCAGGGCTCCAGCTCCACGTTGCTGGGGGCTGCCACCAGCCCCTGCCTTGGTCCCATTTTCACAGGCTGCCTGGGGCTCTTGCCCCGGCCCCCCCCCACTGCCACGAGCTGTCACCAGCCTGATCCTGTGCTGCTGGGGGCTGCCCCGACTTGGTCGCATTGCCGCAAGCTGTCAGGGGCTGCCTCCAGCTCCTGCCCAGTCCTGCTGCTTCAACTCGGCCCCTCCTGGATTGCCTTCCTGCCAGTAGGCTGCTGGGGTTCTCTGATCCAGGAACATCCTTGGTTCTGCTGGTCCACGGATGTTGCCAGACCAGAAAATTCCACTTTTGGGAGGTGCATCCTGTAATATGTTCCCATTTTGTTCTCCCATGCTCCACCTAACTCCCCAGTGGTCTTGTGTAGGGAGTAAATGAGCATGACAGACTGTCTTCAGTCCCATTGTGTCTCCCTTCTACCCCCACAGTAAGATAAAGGCTAGAAGACACTGAATCACTTTGGGCAAAAGAGGAATGGCAACAGTGGAAGCAATCATAGTTTTCCCATACTTTGCTGACTGAATTCTCAAAGGAAACCTTACATCCTTCAGTAAAAGGATTCTCCATTTTTGTTCCCCTGATGTTGATTACATTGTTAAATAGGGTAATATAGTTTTCCAAGGATATAAAGCTACTTTTTAAAAAGAGTAACTGCAGTTTGAATAAACACAATCTACAAAAAGACTATTGTCTATTGATAAACGTGTCCTTGTAATTGTAAGTTTGGAAAAAAACAAGTTAGATAAATATTATTTTCAGGCCTACACTAGTGTGATATTTCTAGTTTCATAGCTGTATTATTTATATGATAGACTAAATGAAATTATAGCTTCACCATATTGTAATGTACATACATAGTGTGATCAAGGTAATTCTAGTTTTTGGTTAATTTCTGGTTCAATTATCTCTTAATGCTAGTAAGGGAATAATGACATATCTAAGAGAATGTTTCTAGTTTCCTGTTTAAGGCTTGGCCCACGTCCTGTCCTTAGAATCAATTTCAGTATTGAGAAAAGCAGTTAAAGGATGCTTTGATTCAGAAGACAGAAGTGATGCATTTATGACTTGACAAAACTAAATAAAATGCATTATAAACCATATAAGTCTCTCAGTCTGTTTTAGTATTTTCTTTTAAAAAAGAAAACACACTGATCTGGTTTGAATATTCTGGGCCTGATTCTCTTTGGCTATAAAAGTATGCCTGCTCAGCAAAGGAAAACATGCAGCTGGCCCATGCCATCTGACTCAGGCTTGTGAAGCTGTTTTACTGCTGCGTAGATTTCTAGGGCCAGGCTGGAGGCCGCGCTCTGGGATCCCCACCACCAACCTGGCAGGGTCCTAGAGCTTTGTTTCCAGCTCATACCCAGAAGTCTATACAGCAGTGAAATGACCCTACATTCCAAATCCCACAAGCCCAAGTCTGTTGGCACGGGCCAGCCACAGGTTATTCTTCTCTATGTGGATGTACCCTAACACAGTGCTCTGGTGTGTAAAGGAGCTTTGAAGTTGGTATAAATTACATTGCACTCCCTGCCAGAACAGTGTAAATGAAGCTTGATGTCAGAATAATTTATCCTTTAGTTGAATATTAGAGTTGGCTCTATGAATGGTTTTAGTAAGCTCTTTATTAGCTTTTTAGTTGAAAAATGATTACACTATATAACTATGTCACTATAGAAAGACTTATGTTAGACTTTCGCCTAAGAAAGAAGTAGTTCTGTGGTGGATAGAAGCTTTTCTTTTTTTTCCTTTTTAAGACTAAAACTCCATCTGCACTTATTTTGACACCAACAAGAGAATTAGCAATTCAGATAGAGAGACAAGCTAAAGAGTTGATGATTGGTCTGCCAAACATGAGAACAGTCCTTCTTGTAGGTGGTCTACCACTACCACCCCAACTTCATCGTCTAAAACAAACTGTTAAGGTAAGAACTATTGTGCGAAAGAGTCCTTTGAAGAAAGATGTTTTTATGGCATTTGTAGAAAATAAAAACTGATAACTTAACTCTTGATTTAAATTGAACGTGCATTTTCTTTGCCAATGGCGTCCAACCTTGTTACATAGGAAGACCATATAAACCGAAGCACAACTTACTATGGCCAAACAGATTCTACTAGGGATGTTAGGGTATAACTGATTAACTGTTAAACTGATAAGCTGATGGTTAATGGTATCCATTACACTCATCCGGCTCTCAGGGAGGCGACTTTGCTGCAGCATGGCAGTGAAGCCACTTCCCTGGAAGCCGGGTGGGCAAGGGCTGAGTGACAGGGAGGAGGCTTCACTGCAGCAGCATGGAGTCTGCCTCGTGATCCTGCAGGGCTGCTGGCTGAGAGCCACCTAGATAAGCACCTCCCAGCCAGAGCTCCCATACCCCAACTCCCTGCCCCAGGTCAGAAAGCCCCTTCTTCCCCAGGTCACCACCCAAACCCTCTGCACACTTCCTACCGCAGGTCACAACTCCCAAACCCCGCACCCTCTCCTATACCCCTCCCCCATGCCAGAACATTCTCCAGCACCCCAATCCCCTGCCCCAGATCCCAATCCCCTCCTTCACCCAAACTCCCTCTCAGATCCCAGGCCCCTATCCCAAGCTTCCTTCTGCACCCAACCTCCATCCCAGACCCTGCACTCCATAGAAAATTGCAGCCCTTGACCACTCTTGGAGTGGACCCCCATCAAAAATTATTGCCCATCCCTGCTCTACATAGTGAATTTAGATCCTTAGAAGTAAAAATTAGCTCTTGTATAGTTTATACATATGAAACACTTATGTATATCCTTCTCAATTTCACACACAAATAATATTTCAAAATTATTTCTCTTTATATTTTTGCTACTTTCAAAGGGTACAGTTTGCCACATACTTAGGTGACATTATAATTTACAACAGGAAATGCATTAGTTCCTTGATTTTAGAATTTTTATTTTTCTAGCATGAAACACACTTCAGGCATTTGCAAGTTTCATGTATCATTTTCAGAGAGCTAATTGTTCCATTTGCTTTCAGATACAACTTTGAAGAAACAGGTACAGGAATTTCAAGTGCCTGCATCTGAGCTTAAGTAATTAAACACATTTTTTAAAAAATACACAAAGATAATACACAGATAATAAACAAAGATAGATAATGATTAAAAAATACTCATCCAACATTTTCTGTCCCCACTGAAAACCAAAGCAGAAAGCTTGCGTTTTTGTCCTCCAGGCCTTGCAAGTGCTCATTTCAAACATAGTGGTATTTTTTTCAAAACCTGAATACAGTTTTCTTACAGTATTAACTCATATTAGCTTGCTTTTCTAATATTTTGTTTCTTCCGATAGGTTATAATAGCAACACCCGGAAGACTCTTAGATATTTTAAAACAAAGCTTTGTTCAGCTCCATGGCATTAAAATCTTAGTTGTGGATGAAGTAAGTGTATATAAAATTAAATATTGCAATTAGAAATAAGTGTTATCAAAATATAATAATGGCCACTTTTAGAGCTCTCATATTTGCCTGTTAATTAACAAGTGACTGCCTAATATAGGCCCTGACCTAGCAAAGCGCTAAAGTTTGTGTGTAGTCCCACTGACTTCCTCTGAATTTTGAATATGCATTAAAGTTAAGCCTATGGTTTCATGCTTTGCTGGATCAAGGCCATAATGCTTAATAAATGGTTTAATTGGAGTCCTAGGTGAGGTGATTGGTCTGCCCAACTAAGCATACAATATGTTAATTAAAATACAGTTAGTACTTCTCAGGGTTAAGCATCTTTTACAGAACATTAACATTGCTTTTTAAGTGACATACTGAAGGCTGTAGTCTTCTCTTAGTTTACATAGCTGACGGGAGCATAAACTCTGCTCCACTGCCCTGTGGAATGTCAACAGAATAACAGTCTCTCTCTCTCTCTCTCTCTCTCTCTCCATGGCTTTTCTGATTTTCATATGGTGATAGTGTTGCTATGTTAGTGCTGATTTGTGTCAGTTAAAGAACAGTATGTGATCCTAAGAGCTTTCTTGTGTCTTTTTGTATATTATACCTAAAATTATTTTTTTTAAATCATACGGTCTTAAATTAATATTTTTATTTAGGCTGATACCATGTTAAAGATGGGCTTCCAGCAACAAGTGCTGGATATTTTGGAAAACATCTCCAGGGATCGTCAGACTATGTTGGTTTCAGCCACAATTCCAGTGGGCATCGAGCAGTTAGCAAATCAGCTTCTGCAGAATCCTGTGAGAATAAGCATTGGAGAAAAGAATCTGCCATGTTCCAATGTTCGCCAGATTATCTTGTGGGTAGAAGAACCATCTAAAAAGAAAAAACTATTTGAAATATTAAATGTTAGTATAATATTTTATTTAGCAAATTATTTCTGTTTGTAATGAAAGTTTAATTTATTTAGTTTAATTTCTCTCTTGGTTATTTAAGAGAAATACGTGTGAGGAAAGCAAGAGCAGTAATGCACAGTAAATTAGCTACACTACCAAGTTCAAGAATGTTTCCCTGGGGGTTCCCTAATAAAACAAAAAGACTGTCATTTACAATGCCATTAAAAGACTGCTAGATTACTGCATTTGACCTAATTCTATTGAAACTTCCCCAGAAAATAATAAACCAACCCCCTGTCCTCCCCCGTGCTCCTGCTAGATGCCCCAAAAAAGTAGGCCTTAATCTTCATAGTAATTCTAGGTTTTCTCTTGTGAGCAATCTTAGTTTCAGTTCTGTAAGAGATGGATATGTGCATTTAACTGAATCTGAGATCTATTTTGCTTTTTAAAAGTCACCATTTTTTAATTTAAAACACAACTTCTGAAACATTATTTTTTTAAGTTGTCGGTACAAACTAGAGACCTGATTTTACAAACCCTTTTGCACATTTTTAACTTGACTCATGAGTAAAATTACACATGTATGCAAATATTTTCAAGACTAGGGCATCCTTTATATTAGGAGTTTGGGAGGAGGGTTTTTTAAAATTAATATGCTTGTTTCATTCTAAGGTATACAATCTATTAAAAATAAAATGAGCAGCTCTAAATAAATAGTTGTGGTTGCCCAGTAATAAACTGTGCTGATTCAGTAGGTTTAATACACCTATATTAATTTTACAGGACAAGAAACTCTTCAAACCTCCAGTGTTGGTATTTGTGGATTGCAAGCTAGGAGCAGATCTTCTGAGTGATGCTGTTCATAAAATCACAGGATTACAATGCATATCCATGCATTCTGATAAATCACAAACTGAAAGGATAAATATATTGCAGGTGTGTTTCTTCCTGCAATAAAGATCTCTATCATTATAAAACATTACATCTTATTTTTAAAATAGTTTTAATGAGTTAGTAAAGTAGGCATCTTGTTGTGGTCTGTCACTTATAAAGCTTCTGACTAATGCAGTTTCAGATATCGTTAGGTTTAATGTTTTTTTTTTTAAACTCTAGGCACAATTTTTATTTTTCAGACTATTGTTCTTTGGAGTGAAGGAAATGCATTGTTATAGTACTTATCTCTGTCTTACATTACTGAGTTTTCACAGTGAATGCTAAAGTGCATGAAAAACTGAAATGAAAGCACAGGTTGTATTTTTGCTACTACGTCAAGAAGTGTTTATTTTAAATACTCTTGATTATAGATTATTCTATTGGTTTTAAATGTAAATTGACTTGTACATTAGTCCGTAACTGCTTTTGTGTCTTGCTGAAATGCTGTTTTGTATCATTTTAAGTAGGACTCAGTGAATCACAAAATTTTATTTTTGTGTGTCCTACATAAATCTAGAATACAACAGAGCTCTGTTTTTCTCCTTTCTTCAGCAGCATTTTGACGCTGGTCTTTAAATGAACCAACTGTATCTTGCTCTTCTACAGTAGTTCTCAGAAAGGAATTGTAAGGAAAAAAGCATATGTTGAAAGTAATTACAAGTTATTTTTCCCACCCCAGGGATTATTTGAAGAAAAATATGAAGTTGTAGTAAGCACTGGAGTACTTGGCCGAGGGCTTGACCTTGTCAATGTCAAACTGGTCGTAAATTTTGATATGCCCTCAAGTATGGATGAATATGTACATCAGGTAAAGAGATATGTGTATCTTAAACACTACAAGAGATATTTCTTAATACATTGTTGGAAAAGTAAAACAATACCATACATGATCTGAACTGAAAGATGCAAGCATGTGGTGGATGTACCTCCAGAAAAGTTCTCTTCAGGAGAGGAATCCCAAAGAATCTCTCCTTCATCCTATGCAAGAAACATCAAACCTTTGGTCTGAATTGAAGGAGGAGCACTCAAAAACAATGTCTTTATTTGCCTATGCCAATGGTGTTTATACAGCTCTCCCTCTGCACCTAAATGTGAAATAATATCTCTGTTCCTGTACCTTTTTGAAGCATATGTGTATACTAAATATTATTTATTCTTTCTTTATTAAAAACTGAAAGTAATAATGAATGGGAACTCTGCTTATTCATGTTGTAATATTTGATGTTTTGTCTAATTCCAATATATTGGACCTCAATACACTTGTGAAATAACTGAGAGCTAGCAGAGCATTCAGTGTACTGACTTGCTCATGACAATACTGTATATCCAGTTTGATGTAAGAATAACCAGTATGCAGTTTTGTTGAAACAAAAATAGATTGAGTTTAAGCAGGCTTCTTTTATTTTGGAGGGAATTAGATTACTATTTCTAATTTAAAATAAACTTTGTTTTCATTTGCAGATTGGAAGAGCAGGGAGGCTGGGTCACAATGGAACTGCAATTACTTTTATTAATAACAACAGCAAGAAGCTTTTTTGGGATGTTGTAAAGAGAGTAAAACCAACAGGCACCATTCTTCCTCCACAGTTGCTAAATTCACCTTATCTTCATGACCAAAAGAGAAAAGAACAAGAGAGAGCAAAACAATCACAAAATAGTCTTGTAACGGGTGACAATCTTATGGACATTATTAGAAAACATGACAAAAGTAATTCTCACAAGTGATTAATGTATTATATTTGTAAATATGTAAGTATAATGAAAGCACTGTATTTCTGTAAAAATTAAGCATGAATTTCTATAATTGGTATAAGATCTATGACAGTTATTTTTAAAAACATTTAACTTTTTTTCTGGTGAAATCTTGAGACTCATTTTTATTATAGTGTTTCATCTAAAAGTGTATTCCAAATTTTTTTGAGGCTATTATTACAAGTAACATCTAAAAGCATTTTTTTCAATTTATTTACTTTGTGTGACAGACATCTATATAGTTATTTTCACTTTTTGCATTAAATATATAACCTTTTTCATTGTTGTTTCTGTGGGGCTTTTGGATTACAGTGGAAGAGAGGCATACTTTTAAAACAGGAACATTTGATTGCAAAACTAAAAATTGGCAGGGGCGTGTTTATTATCTGCAGATATTTTTAACTGCTCAGTTAACTATGTTTTAAGTTAATAATGTCCTTTTAGCCCTCTAATTTTCCTCTCTACTGGGTACCCCACGGGTTTCATTGATGGGTCATAATGAATTATTAAACATGAATATTATTTTTTTCTTCCTATCTCATGTCTGAAACCAGCAAAAAATCCTGATCAAGTAATCCACAACATGAACAAGATTTTTTTCCTGCTGTCATTTGGGCTAGCACGAGATGTGGTTTCTTCAACTTCACAGTAGAAAAATTAGAGCTATTAATAAAAACTTGAAATTAAGATATCATTCTGTTAATGGGAACATGATTGGGCTGCTAGAGTAGATGTGATACTATGAAAAGAACAGAATCATATAGATTATGAAGGGGAGCAGTTGTCAATTGCTCTTCATCTCAGGAGTATTGAATGAGGTACTCTAGGCTCTGATTTTGTGAACTCTTATGAAATACTTAGATTTAAGTACAGTATTCTCATGGGGCCAGATCCTTAATTTGTGTAAATTGTTGTAGAGCCTTTAAAGCAATGAAGCTTGACAATTTACACCAGCTGGGGACGTGGCCCATTGACTTCAAGAGGACTACATATATGCTTAAAATGTAATGTGCATACCTCTGTTTGCTGGCTTGGGGCCCTAGCTGCTAAAATTACTGATAGACATCCTATCAACACAGCCTTTTGATTCCTTTCAATAAAAACTCTACCAATTTAACATTTTAAATTCATGTTGTATTTAATTGCCCGAGTCCTGCAGTGTCTTTTTAAAAACCAAGCTGTTTACAGAATAAAGTATCATGTTCCCATCCTTAATGTAACTTCAGGAGAAAACAGCCCATGTTTGTTTATTCTATTTTATAAAAACACAACTTTTACCATACTCTGGCATTTTTTCTGAGTGAGTCAGTCTTCAGAATGAATGTTGAATTTGAAAAAGGAAAATTGAAGTCTTATGTAAGCTTGTATAGGCATGTGGATGGGTGTGAAATTATACAGTACATGAAAACAGAGGTTTATGGAAACACTCCCTTTTCCTCTGCAAAGATTAAACGCATATTTGCTATGTAGGCAGATCTTTATTTAGTAGCTGTATTCCTACTAAAGCAACCCTATGGTAGAAGAGAACTCAGATGTAAGTTGTTTTTGTGTCCTATATCTTTTGGTTTATAAAAAGGCACCCTTGCAGGCCTCTGGACCAGTGGTGGGCAACCTGTGGTCTGTGGGCCACATATGACTCATTGGGGTTCTCTGTGTGACATAAAAGACATTTTGTTGACGGTTGCCCACAGGAAAGGTTGCCAGATTCTTCTAGTTTCCATCCATGCAGCTTTTTTTCCTATCAGCATTACTAAAGTGACACATGTAAAGCAAGGGCATGTGAAGTGAGGTGAGTGCTGATTGCATACAACATTGACTGAGAGAGCCATGCTCTCCAACTGCATCTAATCAAAGCATTGCTATGGGTCAATGGGTACACCCCCAAATTCTAGGTATGTTAGAAGAGTTGGCAAAACAACCCTATTCTGGGGGACCATCTTGGTTACGCCAATCTTGTAGCCCACGGGAAGAAAGGAGGGCCGGCCGTTCACGCGACCCATTTATGAACCTAGCCTTCACTACTCTAGACACATGTAAAACAATTAAAACTCATGTTGATAAAAGCAACAAACAAGCAAACATACAATCTGTTTGACAATGATGCCGGCTCGCTCCATGTCATCCCATCAGCCTAAGACTGGACTAAATAGAGCTTAGTACTAGACCCTGAATCTCAAAGGTCTGAAAAAGCCAGTCTTATCTTGGAAACAAATTTAGATACAGCCTTCTCTCTAGGCCACTGTAATTCAAATTTAGGGTCTGGTAGCAGAAAGTGCATCCACTGGTTTCAACTGAGGTGAGAAAGAGGGAGAGAGTGATCAGAAATTACCAGCAGCCACAATATATAGTGCTTTATAGAGAACACAGCACCTTAAATTGCAGTTGGAGACCAATTGGAAGCCATTGCAGCCTCTGATGAGATAGTGATACATGTTCCATGTCCATCCTAACAACGACTAAAATTTCTGGAAGGAAATTCCATGCAATAATCCAATATCGAAGTTACTAAAGCAAGGGTATCTTTTTATGTGGTTTACAAAAAAAAAGTCTTTCCCAATCCTGGATCAGCTGAAATACTATAAAGAATCTTTTCTTAGTGGACCTCTGAAACACAAGTTACAGAAAGGCATAATGGAGGTACGGGTTTTCACCACCTGGCCACCTTGACCTGCTCTAGATGTTGCTCCTAGGCAGTGCTGTCATGTTTTCTCACTTTCCTTGTAATCCCTAGGGATGTAAAATCCCATTTAATTTGTTAACTGGCTAAACCAGTTAACTGATTAAACGGGTGGGCGGCGGGGAGTGGGCTGTTCCAGCAGGCCATGAGCAGTGGCAGCTCCAGTCTAGCTGCTTCCAACCTGGCACTGAGCTGCCGGCTCCCAGGAGTCAGCAGCCACAGAGAAGGAGGGAGGACTACTGTCTCCCAGCCCACATGGGCTCACAGGCTAGGAGTTGGCAGCTCTCCCCCTCCCTGCTCAAGCCTGCCAACTTCCAGCTCAGTAAGAGTGATGGTTACTAGTTAACCTGTTACCCGTTCACATCTCCAGTAAGCACCTACCCTCTTATTCATCTCTGTGGCAAAAAGAACATTAGACCAGCCACACTAGATCAGACTGAAGGTCCATCTAGCCCAGTATTCTGTCTTCTAACAGTGGCCAATGCCAGATGCTCAGAGAAAATGAACTGAAAAGAGCTAATCATCAAATGTTCCATTTCCCGTTGCCCAGGGGATGTCATCCCTACCCATCCCACTAATAGCCATTAATGGATGTTCATCCTCCCGTATATTCATCCTCCATTAACTTATTTAGTTCTTTTTTGAACAGATTGACTGTGCATATGGTGAAAAAATACTTCCTTTTGTTTGTTTTAAACCTGCTACCTATTCATTTCATTTAGTAACCCCTAGTTCTTTGAGTGATTGCTCATGTTCATTCCATTTAGGTCTATGCATGCTGCAAACATGATTGTCGGAAGGTTTTCCCCTCAGTGGTACCCGTTAGGCCAGCAGGGGGAGCCCTCTGGAGTGGTGCCTCAATAGCAGTACATATATACCCATGCTGGCCGTCCACTCCCTCAGTTCCTATCTACCCCGTTATAGGTTATTTCATTTCCTATAGGGACCATGAACATCTTTTTACACACCCTCCCCCCGGGTGCAAGCAGCAAGCCACAGAAAGAGGCAGGAACAGGTAACACCAACCCCCAAGACCAAGGAGACCAAAAAAACTTGACCTACTAGGCTGAAAGGTCTGTGTTACTGGTGGCCTACAGCTTTGCATTGCACACCAGCAGACAGTACTAAACAAATATGCATATAATTCATGGGTGTCCTTGGGGAAGTTGAAGGAACTCCTCCCTTCTGACTCCAGACAAGAGTTTGGAGGAGTGAGGGAGGAAGGCAAGGTCATCTCATACAGGTGGCACTGGACTCTAATGTTTCCACTGCCTGTATCACGGCCACAACAGTGGTCATGTGTAGGAACTCATAGTTGCAGGTATCGGGCATCCCACCTGAAGTCCAGAATACAATTCAGGACCTGTCATTTGAGGGGCCATGCCTTTTCTCTGACTAGACTGATTCCAAGCTCCATAGCTTAAAAGACTCAGGAGCTACCAGTACGTTGCTGGGCATCCATACCCCAGTCTCACAAAGGAGGCCATTTAACCCCTGACTGCCAACACACTGTATCAATCTGGCCCTAGATAGGATTTTGGTAAGTGTAGGGGCAGGCACGCCAATGGTAGGAATGGCAGAAGTGCTCCAGGTCTGCTTCAGAGCAGGGTGCAGCCCCTCCAACATGGGTCAAGGCCCCAAACCACAATTTTGAAAAGTACTCCTGGGGACAGTGTTGCAGTCCTACCCTTGCATTGTCCTTTTATCAATCATCTATCCCACTTCCACCATGCCTAGTCACAGATTACATCAGACCACCGAGTCTGGACACAGTGGAAATGGGCTATTCTATCCCACCCTGTTCCCTCCTACCTTCCCATCCCCCTTCCACATCCCTCTTCAGTAACCCCTCTCAAAAGCATCTTCTCAACCAACAGGTGCAGTTGCTTCTTGTATTAGGAGCAGTAGAGGAGGTTCCTCCTGAGTTCAGAGGCAAGTGGCTTTACTCCTGATATTTCCTACTCATGAAAGCCAAAGGTGGTCCCTGTCTCACACCGGACCCCAGAAATCTCAATGCCTTTATTCAAAAGACAAGGGTTCAGGATGGTTCATTATCCCTTCCTTCAATCTAGGGGACTGGTGCGCTGCCCTCAACCTGAAAAATGTGTCCTTTCATATCTCTAGCATTCTGGTAGCTCCTGAGTCTTTTAAGCTATGGAGCTTGGAATCAGTCTAGTCAGAGAAAAGGCATGACCCCTCAAATGACAGGTCCTGAATTGTATTCTGGACTTCAGGTGGGATGCCCGATACCTGCAACTATGAGTTCCTACACATGACCACTAGACGTTTCCTTCATTTTACAGTTGGCTATTCCCATTATCAGTTTGTGGTGCTTTCTTTTGGCCTTCCCACAGCCCCACAGAGTGGTCATGAAATGCATGGCAGTCATGACCACCTTCCTCTGCAGAGGAGTACTATTCACCAGACCATACCCTTCTATCCAGTTGGTGACAGATGCTTCCAACATGGGATAGGAAACACACATTGGAGACCTGAGGATTCAAGGTGTGTGGTCCCCAGGGAAACTATCACTGCACATAAACACCAGGGAGTTAAGGGAAGTACGCCTGGCATGTCAGATGTGCCTACCCCACTTGAGAGGGAAGTGCATTTTAGTCCTGACAGACAAGAGAGCAGGGATGTTCTATATAAACAGACAAAGTGGTGCTCTTTCCTCTCCCTTCTGTCAGGAAGCCCTAGACTGTGGGAGTTTTGTATCCAGGGAACACAGAATGTGCTCCCAGACAGACTCAGCTGGTCATTTTAAACACGAGTGGTCCCTCAGAGCGGATGTAGCCCTACGCATTTTCTGCAGGTAAGGGTATCCCCCCCCCCTACATCTCTTTGCAACAAACAGCAACAGAAAGTGCCAAAATCACAGTGTGGGGTCCCTGGGGGATACATTTCAGGTAGCCTGAATGTCCCACCTCCTACACGCCTTTCCCCCCTTCCCTCTCATACACAGAGCTCTCCTCAGGGTGCAGAGATACAGATCTTCTCTAATCCTGATGGCATCAGTCTGGCCTCACCAGCATTGGTTCACCATGCTCCTGGAGCTCTCAGTGGAAGAGCCTATAGACTTCTCCATGTTTCTAGACCTAATCCCCTAAAACCATGGCCAGTTATGTTACCTCAACCTGCAATTCCTCCACCTAACGGTCTGGAAGCTCCATGGCTGACAGGGATGGAGCAACAATGCTTAGAATCAGTGCAGGCAGTGCTATTGGTTAGTAGAAAACCTTCCACTGAAATGTTTATTTGGTCCCTCTAGAAAGGTATAACCCCAATGGAGACTCCGGTCGCATTCATACTGGACTACTTATTAGATCTGAGAATGCAGGAATTGTCTATATTCTCAGTTTGGGTCCACCTAGCAGCTATCTCCGCTTTTCACCCGGGTAACCAAGGCAATTTGGTTTTCGCCAACCCAAAAGTACTTTACTTCCACCCTGGGACCTTAACCTTGTCCTCACAAGATTCATGGCCCCACCTTTTGAGTCATTAGCAATTTGCTCTCTGTTGCATTTGTCATAGAAAGTGATTTCCTTCGTGGCTATTACATCAGCTAGATAGTTGTTAGAACTCCGAACTTTAACCTCAGATCCCCCTTATACAGTTTTCTTTAAAGATAAGGTCAAACTAAGCCCACATCCAGTGTTTTTGCCTAAAGTGGTGTCCCAATTTCAGATAAATCAGGATATCTTCTTTCCAGTTTTCTTTCCTAAACCACATGCAAGTAATGAAGAATGAGCACACCCTGGCTGTGAGACATGCTTTGGCTTTTTATTTATAGAGAGCAAAACCATTCTGTAGATCCCCTCAACTCTTCATCTCAATAGCAGAGAAGATGAAGGCTCTACCAGTTTCTGCCCAGCATATATCTTCATGGATTATGGCCTGTGTTAGGGCATGTGATGATCTTGATAAAGTCCCAGCACCAGCAATTATGGCTCACTCCACTAAAGCCCAGGCCTCTTCAATGACCTTTGTGGTGCAGGTAACTATCCTGGACATCTGCAGAGCAATTACCTGGTCTTCCATACATATGTTCATGAATCACTATGCCATCTCTCAATGCAGTGTTTGGCAGAACTGTGTTACAGTCCATTTTCAGTTAGTCTCTGACCCACCTTCTTTAGCATGGCTTGAGATTCTCTTAAATGGAATGGACATGAGCAATCACTTGAAGAAGGAAAAACGATTGCCTACCTTTATTAACTGTTGTTCTTTGAGATGTGTTGCTCATGTCCATTCGAAGTCTCACCCGCATCCCTGTCATCGGAGAATTCTGGCAACTCTAAAGTTCACATCTTTAGTTAATTCAAATTAACTTTCCTGGATATCCTCATGTAGACAAGATCTGTGTGAATGTGCATATGCATATGCTGGAAATGCCATAGCACTCCAGGTCTGCACTTGCCAGAATTTAATCCTTCCAAGTTTGAATTGACATATTTACATTTTAAATTATTTTCTATTTAATTAATGATATATTCTAATATTTATAAATATTGTATTTAATCTTTTATCCTGATTTGTACTGTCTTACAGATACTGCTGGCACTACTTAGTTTGATTAAGATGAGGAAAACAGTTATGTCTTGTTTGACTTTACTGCTGCTTCTTAACTTTATGTTTCCTTTTGTCTCCCTCTGCTGGAACTTTTTAACTTTGTTCGTATTTTAGTTTGGCTGATGTACAATATTTCTGAATACTGGCTGTTTTGTTATAGTTGCCTTATAATAGAGCTAAATGTTTTGATTAGGACTAGTTGAAAAACTACTCATAACATATAAGATTATGAGACAGATGGATATTCTGATAACCTAAATAGATTACAGTATTTTTCCAGTATTTTTACAGTGGGCATGGCGGATGGGGTATAGTATTTGCAAGTAGAACACAACTTTACTGTCTTGTTTTTAGCATGGTTTTCTGTGGATATTTTGAGGGAGAATAATAGGTAATTTTGCTCAATATGAAGCTATATGGAACTGTTTTCTTAATATACAGAAAGATAAATGGAAAGTTTATTAATCCTAATGGAGACAGATTATATTATTTGTTTTGTTCCCCAATTGTTGGCAGATGCCAGATCAGACATAAGCAATTAGACAAGCGCCATATTACCATTGTGTGGTTTATCTTAAAACCACATTTTAAATCACTATCCTTGTGGTCTGAAGGAAGTGATTTTATTTATCTGAGCCAAAAGAAAGCTTTGGCTTTGATTGATTCACTTTGAGCTGAATTAAGTTTGCCTTAGCTGGAAGTTGCCTCTTCATCTCTTGTAATTGGTATATGACAATGACCGTACATTGTCAAAATGATTTTACTGGAGCTCTCTGTAGAAAATTTTATGCAGTCAATCAAGCCTGGGAAAGATACATCTATTTGAGTTTTATGGCACTTATGACAAGGGAATTTTCAAACAATTATAAGACTGTTAATAATCAGATATGGAAAGAAGCAAAAAAGCAAAACCAAACCACTGAGTTCACTTAGAAGGGAAAGATAGACTTGTTCAACAGAGAAGGTTTCATTTAAATTGGTACTATATACTATGTTAAATATTAAGTTTATGACATTAATTCAGAAGTTCTTCCCTTTGTGGAGGAATATCTTGTCATCCATAATTTCAATATATTTAATTCTTTTTTTTTAAAGTATAAAACTCAAATCTGATTTCTTTTTATCTTATAGATGTTTCAAAATCTAAGTAATGATTATGATATTTTCTTTAAAATCAGCTGTGAGGTAGCAGAAGTAATCTTTGACCACTCAAAAAAGATGTATTGCCTGACCATTTATTTATACATGCTCTGAATATTCTTTTCCACAGCCAGATTTCTTTCTCTCACCGTATATTTTAAAGAATGGATCAATGGTTCAGGGGTCTTGCTGTAGTCACTCTACATATTCATAGTTATCCAAAGTATTAAGTTGTAATGCAAGAAACCTGTACAGGCCTGTAATCAGATGGTACAGAAAGATAGCATAAGCATCTGCAACCTTTGGCCTAAATAAAAAGCCTACTTGATTGCTCCTCAACCTTGGGGAACTAAATCAGGTAACTGAACCTAGAGCTGAGCTGATTCATCTGGTGCCCAGAACCAGGTGGTAATCACAGGGCATACTGCAGAGCAGCGAAGTTGCAAGGAAGGCCAAAGGTAATGGTTTTGGGTGTGAGATAACCCTCATTAATATATAGGAATAAGCATCATAATATACTAACCTCTAGAGTAAGTGTACCCAAAGATTTCTTAGGATGAGGAAATAAGATTTGGTTATGGTAGGTAGGACCTGAATTAAGCAGTGCTAAGGCCCTATAAAATATCTATGCTAGGGTTCCAGGCCCACTGACGGGATGGGCAAAAGGGGCAGTTCCTCCGGGGCCCAGCAATTCAAAAGGGCCTCGGGCTCCCAGCCTTCATCACTGCTACTGCAGCAGCTGGAGCCACGGGTCTTTAAATCACCACCTGAGTGCAGAGCCGCCCCCACCTTGCCCAGGGTCCCATAGAGGCTGTCAGCTCTCCCATAGGATCTGTAGCATGTGCTATGTTCTAGTGCAGTGTTTCTCAAACTGTGCTCCACGGAGCCCCAGGGCTCTGCGAGACATCTCCAGGGGCTCCGTGAGGTTGACAAACTGGAAACATCGATAGGTACAACACATACAATCAGTGGACCGCTGGGGCTACGCATAAGTACAACACATACAATCAGTGGACCGCTGGGGCTCCGCATAAATTTTTATGCATGTAAAGGGCTCCAGAGCCCAAAAAGTTTGAGAACCGCTGTTCCAGTGTACCAAATCCATGGTCCATCTGCTTGTCTGCTCTTCAGTTTATCCATGTAATATCAAACTATTAGCTTAGCTTTACACGTATAGCTTAGCTACTCAATACCTGTTTGCTGTTAGCTACTGAATGGACCTTCAACTTCTTTGGGCATGCCTGGGAAGAGGCTGGTCCTCTGTTCCTTAACATCAGGTCTTCAAGGAAAGGTGTAAGTATGCTAGGCTAAATAATCCTTTATCTTAGAAATGTTGCCAGAGGGAGTCCTAGGATTGTATTATGTTCTTGGCATCCTTTATTTCCTGAGGTTTGGTACTCTTTCATTTGTTTTAATAAAGGTTTTAACTAATCAGCATTATCCTCAATTCAAGTGCCCTTGCCATGCACACTGAGAATCCTTTTCTGAAACAGAGTTCTCGGGGTTCTCTCTCACTCTGTAGTCTATTTTGGGATAAGAACCTAAATATCTTCTGGTTAGATGCGTCCTATGGCAAGCCGTAAGCCATAGCCCATAAATTCAGGTTAACAGGATTGACGCTTGATTGTGCCAAGTGCTATACAAATATAAACATGCTGGAAAATATGAGTCAAATAGTTTCTAAGGCCACACTACACTATAGCCTTATATTGGTATAAATGCATTGCTTGATGAAGCTATCTGCAGTGGTTCGATACACTAACCAAAACCCTCACTGCAGATAACTTCTCCTACTATCAACATATCTACTCTCTTTTATGGAGGTGGATTAACTATGCTGATGACTAAAAGATGGTGTATAATGTACCAGTGCAGCACTTTAAGTTCAGACCTTCCTTAAGAAGAGAAGTTACTTAAGAAGCCTGGGGACAGAGGGATGCAAAAAAACATATGCAACAAACACAATATCTATAGACAGTTGAAAATATTTATCTACATAATATTCTAGGAATGTCATTCTGAAGCCTAAAATGCCTGTGCAATAAGTATGAAGTGGTGGAAGCAACTACCAGCACATCTGAGAGCTTTTCCTGTTCATAGTATCACCATCTTCAATCATCAGTAGGTTTTGCAGTCAGTTACTGTCCAGTTTCTACATTCTCAGCAATTTTGACATTACAAATTACATCCATATGGCATACAAATACAATTACAGTAATGCAACACTAAGAGATGATGATTGCTCTATCAGAGTAGCTGAAAATGTTGCTGTGCAGGGATTATGGGTAGAGCCCAGATCTGAGGATAACTTCAGGACCATCCCTACCAATGCTGTTGCCTTATGCAGCCCAGCATCAACATGCCCCCCCCTTCCATCCTCGTTGGAGGAGTGGCCATTCTGCAAGCAGGGGAAGAGGGTTTTGGGGGCAGAAGCTGTGGGGGGCAGAAGCTGCCAACTTTCCCGGACCGGATAACATTGCTGCAAATGGTGTCTGGTCTGTCTGTTTGGGAGAATTGACAGTCCTAGGCAGGAGCAGAGCAGAATGGGAACCTCACCTGAAAGCCTCAGGGGAGCAGATGGGCGACGTGGGTAGCAGCAAGCAGCATGAATGCACACCAGAGGAGCAGAGTGCAGCTGCAAAGCCCATGTTCACGCTGCTCGTGGCAGTCTGGTGAGTGGGAGCTGGGCCTGACCACAGGAGCTAATGCAGAGCCTGCAAGTGGGAGGGCCTCCAGGGGATAGGGCTGAGGGCCGTCAGAGCTGATATGCAGCACCCCAACTGCATAGGGCACCGTGAAATTTGGAGCAATTTAAAGTCCCAAATTTTGTGGTGCCCAACACAGATGTTTTTCGTATTGGTAGGAACCGCTCTGGATATCCACTTCATATCTGTGGGTAGCTACATCCGTCAGGAAATATGTGACAGGAGAGGGATCAGGTGAGGATTACCTGTTGTGTTCCCTTCCTCTCAAACATCTGGCAATGACCACAGTCAGCAGACAGAATACTGGGCTAGATGGACCTTTGGTCTGACTCAGTATGGCCGTTCTGATGTTGATCTTTTTGCAGATCAATGTGGACACAGATTCTATTTCTGTATTTAGTGCCCCGCTGATATCCATGGATTATTTTTGCAGACTGTAAATTGGATGTGGATGTAGATTTTTCATCTGCTTAGGCCTCTAGAGATGGAGGAGGCAGTTAGAGCCAAATAACACAGGGACACTTTTAATAGGGGAACATTCTCCTCATTTCTAAACGGCTCTTTAGAAAGAAAAATGAGACCGAATATCGAAAGCAAATTCTTAGCAGTTCCATGTAGGGATGCAAAACGCCATTTAATTGGTTAACTGATAAAAGGGGGAGCAGGTGGGAGGGCCACTCCAGCCCCTCTTCTAGCCCCAACGAGGCCCCCACCCTCCGTAGGCAGGGGCTGCTCTAGCCCGGGGGGAGACCCCAGCGAGGCTGGAGCTGCCCCGGCCCCCACCGGTTAACGTTTAACTAGCAATGCTGAGGTGCGCTGGTTGCCCATTCAGGACCCTAGCGCCATCGCGCCTCCAACAGCTCGTGACGCTCGCAGGGGGCCAAAGCGGGTTCCAGCTGCTTTCCTGCCGCAGCGCGACTGCTTCAGGCGGGGTCGTTTGGACTCAGCACAGGAGGGGCGGGGAACGGGGCCGGCCGGTTCCCTTGGGGCGGGTGTGGGACCCTCCTTCACCGCGCGGCCGCGAGAGGGGGCGTTTCCCAAACAACGGCTGGGGCCCGCCCGGCCGTGCGGGGTGTGACGCGTCCAGCGCGGCAGCCAATCGTGGGGGGCGCGGCGCATTCGAACAGGCACGGGCGCTGAGAGCGGCTGCTGAGGCGTAGCCTGGGGGCCGGTAAGTGAGGCTGCGGCGCGGGGCCCGGAGGGGGGCTAGTTGCCCCTCCCCGAGCGGAAGTTGCCTGCTAGTTCCCTTGCTCGGCGCTAGCCCGGAAATGGGGGTTGGTAGCCCTGGGGCTGGCCGCCCTCCCCAGCAGGGACCTGTGGCCCCCGGGGGTGCGGGGTGTGGCTGGACTAGACCTTCTCTCTGCTGAGGGGAACGGCCCGGTAGCTCGTGCCTGCTGGGAGCGCCCCGTCACTTGCCCCTGCCTCGACATACCCGGGCAGGGGCTGGCAACCCCCTCGCGGCCCTGCTTTGCCCACTCCGGGGAGCCCGCGCTCCCAGACTCCGCAGGGCAGTTGGGTGGTGCGTTCCCCTGCCCGGAAAAACAGGAGTGCACGAGAATTGCTGCCCGGTGTATGGGAGGCCGTTAACCACGGAGCCAGCTTGGAAGGGAGATAGTGTTAACCTCGTCTGCCCCGGCCAAGCACTCGCAGCCAACAGAATGACACGTTTATTTAGGAGATGGTTGCAAACAAACAACCATTGCCAGTACTGGGATCTTTGTTTTGTTAAAACTCTAGTTTTGGGAGGGGGGTGGGAAGTGGATAGCTTTGACAAGTCATGGCCAAAGGTTGTGTCTTCAGAAACGAGTGCTAGTATTAGGGATATTCATAGATTTGCACCCGTGCATTTGTGCACAGTTGGAGGTGTAGCTGTTTTGGGGAGCATAAAAGCGAAAGTTTATAACTATAAAAACCTGCAACAAATTGTCTAACAGTCTTTTTCTAAAGAGAATGGATTTGCTTGTCATAGTAATAGCCTGTTGATCTCTAAGTTTAACCTAATTTTAAGCACTTAAACTTTATATTTAAATTAAATATCTCATTTATAAATGTATATTTTCTTTATTACCTAACTTTCAAAAATTCATAAAATGGAGGCAGCTAGAACCAGATTAATCTTGCTGCAGAAGTAATATTCTTTAACAAGCTATGCTACTTTTCCTGATCCTATGAAGCTGTATCTTCAATCCGAAGCATTTAAAAAAACAAATTAAAATGAGATAAGGATAATTTAGAAGTAGTAAATGACCCAGTACAATGCAACATAAATTGTTCCTCAACAGGAATATTCCTGAATCTATCTGTGAAAACTCCAAATACTATAGAAGTAATTTTTTCATGTCAACTAGATAGCTGGCTAACCAGTTTTATTTTGGTAGCACTTTATAGACTAACAAAACAGGTAGATGGCACAGCCCACTTCTTCAGATGACCGGAGTTTAAGTGCTACCAGACTATATTGGTTGTTTTTTAAGTTTATCCTGTACGGACTAACTCGGCTACCCCCGAAGCAGTTTTATTTTGGCATTTCACTCTTTTTCCTGAATTTGAGTGATGTAAGCTCTGTCTTGTAATTTATGACAAGTGCAGAGATGGAGAGAATAGTTAATTACAAGAAAAAATTAACGTTTTTCTTATAAAAACAGTTAAAATTGACAAAATTTAAACAGTCTTCATGAACACGTGAGTACCAGCTGTCAGATCAGCCTTCCCCACGCTCTGTGTGCAGTCCATCCACCTTGAGGATAGGTTAGCAATATATTTAGATAAAATGCATGTTGATAAAATATTCTTTGGCCTGTGTTGCTATGTAAAATGTCTGCAATTTTCAAATGGACCTATAGGAGTTAGGCATCCAGCTCATGCTGACTTTTAATGACAGCTAATAATGTTGCTGAGCCTCTTTGAAGTTCCAGGTGATGCACCTAGATGATTTAAGGCATTGTATAATTATATTACTCCTAAAATACTGCACAGTTAGGAGTTATATACACATGAGTGTGTCTTTTTTCTGTCAAATCTATGTAAGAACTTGCATCATGGACCACAACACAGTAGTGCTTGAGTGTCTCCGAAGTCTTTTAAAAAATAGAAAAAAACAAGAAATCTCTCCTTTTTCCTTCCTAGGAGAAATAACTTCATTAGTGGAAGGTGTTTTTTTTCCCCCCCTTCTCTATTATATATGTGTGGGATAAAGGCAGGGGAGAAATATGATATATAAATGAGTTCTGCATTTGATTCTGAACTGGGTAGTTACAGTCATTTCAGTCTAGAAACAGTTCCTGTGAAGATCTGCTTCCTGCATTCACAGAATTCTTCCTTTTGGTTGATACTTCCATGGTTTCAGTGGAATTTAGTTGTGGGAAATCATCATGATAGCAGAGGAGGCAGTTTCTTAAGAAGCTAGAGTAATTCCATGCAGGACTTCGGACGTCAGGAGACAGGCTTTTGAATTGTATTTTCTTCAACTAGGAGCTAGGGTATAGAGTAGAGCAATAGGGTGTTATGCCCATGCTGATCAGCTGGACTGTTTTGTACTATGGAGCTTCTTTGCCTATCCGAAGTATCCGTGGTTAAGTTTTAGGATTCGTCTACACTACAGTTGGAGGTAATAAATGCATCTCATGTGATGATATTCTCAATAGCTTTACTCTAGCTAACATCTATCTATCTATTTGTCCTTTGGGCTCCTAATGGAGCATAGGGCCTCCACAATCATTCTCCATCTCTTGCAATCCTTAGCGATAGTCTTGATTTGATCCCATGTTAAGCCAATCAACATTGTCTAAGACCAATCATGAAGAAGTGATGCTGTGGGCTTCGGAATGGGCTGTCTAAATGTGCCCAGAAACCTGGGTACTTACTCCTGTTCCTAGCCTTTGCTGAAGTCTGCACCATTGCATCTTCTCTGCTATTTTAAGTGAGCTAACTATTAGGGATGTCAATGTATAGTCAACTACACGATTAACCGATAACCTTGGCCTTATCAGTTAATCCTGTCGTCTATACGAACTCTTCTCTCGCTGCCTCTATATCAGAAGGGGGTGGAGACTTCTAATCTGGATGTGTGCGGGTGCTGGCTTCTGCCAAGCTGCCTCCTCCCTTGCCTCTTACAGAGGCAGCAGTGCAGAGAGTTGGCAGGAGGGAACCAATGCTCATGGGGAGCCAGCTTAAAAGGCACTGGCTCCTGCCTCTCCCCTCTGCCCCGCGTATGTAAATGTGTAACTGCTGAAATTTCCAGTGGTTACCCATTTACACCAATACCTGATAGTTAACATCCCTACTAGCTATATCAGTAGCTCTCAACCTTTCCAGATAACTGTTCCCAAATTAGAGGCATCTAATTTGTTATACCTCACTTAAACTACTTGCTTCCAAAATCAGACAAAAATGCATGCTATTACTGAAAAATTGCTTACTGTCTCATTTTTACCATATAATTGCAAAAAAAGAAACAATATAAATGTTATAATTACATTTCAATGTATCATATATGGTGCAGTAGAAATAAGTTAGTTTATGAAAGTTGAGTTTGTAATGACTTCTCTTGTCCTTTTTTATGTAGCCTCTTGTGTAACTAGGCAAATATCTAGATAAGTTGATGTATTCTATGGAAGAGCCCTGCATACCCCTATGGGTAGACTTAGCCCTAGTTGAGAACCACTGAGCTAGTTTCAAGTAGGGATGTTAGATATTGATTAATAATTGTGGTTTCATTATTATTTAATAGTTCCCTGCTCCTGGCCCCACTCCTGGGGAGCCCTCTGTGACCCCACGCTGCTGTCTCTGAATTAGAGGCATCAGGGGGGACTTGATTCATTCAGGGAGCCGGAGGCTCCCCATGCAGCTTGGCCCCTGCCTGCTGCCCCGCACTGCTGCCACTGCTGCTCGAGTTCCCCATAGACAGAGGCTGCCCCCTTCCGCATTCCCCCCTGTGCTGCTGCCTCCGATAGGAGGCAGTGGGGGGGAGGAGGGAGAGGGGCCGTAGGCTTGAAAGCCAGTTTGCTGAGTGTACTGGCTTCTGCTTGCCTCCCTTATGCTCCGCGCTGCTGCCTGTCTATGAGAGGCAGCAGTGTGGGAGTGTGGGGGGGGACAGGTGGCTCCATGGGATCCTGTGCTCGCAGGGAGCTGGCTTAAAAGCTGTCTACCCATGGGCACTGACTCCCGCCTCCCCCCTCTCCTTACTCCCTCTGGTATAGAGGCAGCAAAGGGGGGGAGTGCATGTAGTTGATAAGGTTAACCATTAAGCCTAAACTTATCCGTTAATTGTGTAGTCAGCTAGAAATTGACATCCCTAGTTTAAAGCTAGTAGAGGTATGGGTATGTGAGCTGCAAATCATACCTATGACTGCAGTGTAGACATACTCTTAGACATGAATTGCAAAAATCGTAATTGATCGCTAATGAATGTCTCAGTCTGGACAAATCTGCATCCAAACAAAGTGAGGTGCAATGTTGTGGCCAGTAGCAGTGTAATAAAATATATTTATTGTAATTTTTTTCAAGTGAGGTAGAAGGGGAATACCATTTGTGTTAATCACCAGACTGAATATATATTGCCCAACAAAGGACTTGAATACATTGCAGTAAAAATAACTTGCATTCTTCTGGATAAAAATAAAGATGTTTGCTTTGCTTTACAGATTCCATGTAAAAACTGGATGGCAGCTCATTCTGTTGTAGAGAAGATAACAATGAAAACAAGTTTATTTCTTGGCAGTAGCTTGAGTTATATATTTAAAATCCTAAAACTGAAACGTGCATGAAGCCAAAATGCCCATATACACAGTTCCTAGTAGAAACAACACCGATGTGCTTGGTGTTTCTTCTTTCCCAAAAAATCCTCAACCAAATACCTTTGCTAAAAGCAGCAGGTTTGGACAGCAGCTTAAATCACTGATACCAGAAAATAAAAAAGATAGTTCGCTGTCTGTGTCTCTGTCTAAAACCAGTGAAATAAATAGGACCTATGTGATTTCTGCCTGTAAAAATGTGGGTGATACGTCAGCTGTGTTTAAACCTGAAAGTAGGTTAACACTCCAGAGAAGAATTGGAGCAAGCAAAAAATCCACTTCTACTGATAAACAGTTGGAGGAAAACACAACACAGGACATTGAAAATACCCAAGTAGATGGAAAACTTACCTTGCAGAGACGTAAGAGGATTGGATCAATAGAGAAACATAAAACAAGTAAGAACAGTGACCCTGAGACAGAAAAAAGTGATTCTTTTGCATGGCCAAACAACAAAAGTATGTTCCCACCAGGCATTAGTAGTAATAACACCCATTATGTTAAATCTTGTACTCACTTAGTTGATGGTCAGACAAATGGAAAGAGCTGCTCTGATCTGAAAAATAAAGATTCCCTTGCTAATCTTAATGGTTCAAGTGGAAATGGGAATAGTAAATGTCTGAAATATAGGGAAACTATTGCTGATGCCCAAATTCAAAATGACATTCCTGGATCAGCAGATGTAATAGCAACAAAACTTGTTAACAGGACCCCAGGGGTAAAACTGAATGAAAAAGATAATTTTAATGAACTGTCTGGAAAAGAAAGGACACAAAATTCAGTTGCTAAATATGGCAGTTTGGAAACACAAAGAATATCCAGGAAAGGTAGTACAGCAGGAGGAGTGAAGGCTACACCACTTCTGGATACCAAAAGTTCAGCTACGACTGCTCTTCAGAACAGGAAACATTGTTTTCAAGTTATACAGAAAAGAACCCCAAATACATCAAACTCTTTATCCATAAGTAGAAGTACCAGGGCAGAAGAAAGTAAAATATTTCTGCGACCTGCCACACTCAATGTAGAAACTACAGCTCAGAATACTTGCTCAGAGCAAAATCCTATTACAGCAGAAAACAGTAAAGTGACTGTGGCTGTGCGAATAAGGCCCTTCAGTGACAGGTTTGTAATCAACTATTTTCAGAGATTGCTTTGGACAATTTTATACAATTTCTACGGTATATACTCAATAGAATTGTTCTAATGGTAGAAGTAATATAGTTTTTAATTTATTAGTAATGTTTAATTGTTGGTATTTACTGTATCATTTCAGTGGTCTAGGCAGACAGAATGCATGGTTCAAAAAGATATAGAAAGTATTTTATTTGACCATATTAAAAATCTTCAGCTTGATTTTAATGTCTGCCTTTAATTTTAGCATAGGTCTGTTTTACACACTGAGCTGAATTAAATTGGTGGTATCATAAACCTAAACATTTTTATACATATCAGGTAGGCAGCATGCTCTTTCTCTTAACATATAATGCATGTGGAAAGGTCTGAAAGGTGTTAAGAGAAAAAGCTTTAACAAGCACATGGATGTGGTTCAGGCTAGAGGCTTGGAAACCACTGGTAGAAAATGTTACAGGTCACTGTTACAGGTAAAAGTCTTATTTTTTTCCTGCAAAATAAAGCAGTTTTTATTAGATGATTTTCTACAGAAAATAACTGATTACAAAATACAATTGACTTGACCATCCTGATGTACTTTGTTTCTAATGCTATATTTATCTGTAAAGTTTGTTTTTGTATCTTATTCAGAGAGAGAAAAGAAAAAATATTCCAGGTGGTGTCCATGAGTGGTCCAGAGACAGTAGTACAACATCCAGAAACAAAACAAGTGTACAACTTCATTTATGACTTTTCGTTCTGGTCTTTTGACAATTGTCATCCTAACTTTGCAAGTCAGGAGATGATATATAAGGCACTGGCAGTACCACTCCTAGAAAGAGCCTTTGAGGGCTACAACACCTGTCTTTTTGCTTATGGACAGACTGGTTCTGGAAAATCATATACGTAAGTTTCTTTGCAAATGGCATGATTTGGAAACATTTTTGTTGGAGATGAATATATGTCACCTGGACTTGCTAAAAAAGGCCTGGTTTAAATTGATTTGTAAATTACTGAGTTCTTAATCTTTTGAACATCTGTTTTAAATATAACACTTTTAATAGAAATTAAGATAATCAGAGTTGGACAAATACTATTAATGTAATACACTATTATGCTATTATATCAAGGGCAATATTACTTCCATTGTTTGAGCAAGCAATTAAAGTCTAAGTCATTGGTTTCAGTTGAAGCAGAATTAATATAGTACGGCCAGACAATATTGAGAGAACCATACTGAAAAAAAGCTATCTTAAAATCAGTAAAAAATGTATGTCTCCTAAGAATCATGTTGTAGATGTATAATGAAATATGTAACATTGTGTCTAAATGATACTGATAGCACTTAGCAGGCAGATTTATCAAATCCACAGAAGCTTTTGGAGAGAACTGCCTCAAATCTGAAAAGTTTATTAGCTTTATAAAGTAGTAAAGTAATGTGGGATTTTCAAGCAGGTTATCATTGGCTTAACTTGGTTCACAGTGAAGTTAGTAGGAACTTTTTGGTTAAGCTAAGCACTTCTGAAAATCTGACACTTGTTTATTGTAGTTTGTTATTTTTTGGTGAAATTGATGTCACAGAGAGCGTGGTGCTTACTAAAGAAGCCCTTCAGAAGGAAATAGTTATGGCTGTTGTTGCTCTGGTAGGAAAGGAAGGAATGTTTTAAGGTTTTCCTGGTCTTTTTAAAACACTAACAAACAACCCCTCCCCCCCCCCCAAAATATTTAAATAAAGTCAATGGGAATTTTATGTTAGAGACGTTTTCATCTTGAAATCTAGTCATTTAAAAAAAAATACATACTGTATCTCCCACTGAGTTTTTTCCTAGCCTATTGTTGTGGGTTTTACAGTCAAATTTTAGGCTGTGTCTTCACTAGAAATGCTTCAGCTATGCTACTAGTTCTTTAGTGTAGACCCTTGCTACAGCAACAGGAGAGTTCACTGTCACTGTAGTTTGACCTCAGAGATGGTAGCTGAATCAACAGAGAAGTTCTTCTGTTGATCTAGCTTTGTCTACAGTGCTAGTTTGGTCAGCTTAATTTTTGGTGTAGACCTTGCTTAATCCATGTCTACACTATGAGACAGGTTGAATCTAGAAAAGTTGATTTCTGGTCACCCACTTTTGCAAAGTTGAAGATCCGCATCCCCGCTGTGCACAGGAATTCAACATAGTTCAAACTAGCGCATCCCCATTAGGGAGATTGCTGTTGACTTTCAGCGCAATGTACTGTAGGTAGCTATCCCACAGTGCCTGCACTGATTTGCATTCTGGTTTATGCTCCCTGTGTACACTGGGACAAAACTGTGCAGCGGGTGGTTATGGTTCATGTTGTCAGTGTCCCATAATTCACTCATCTATTCTTTCCCCCACTTGCTTGAGATCAATGGAAACTGCCATTTCACACCCTTTTCAGTCCTGGTTACCCGCACAGATGCCATACCAGCACGAACATGGCCCTCTCGTGGGTCTTGTTTTGCATCAAATCGTTGTGATGTTGGTGTCTATCTTGATGCACCTAATGGTACAGTATTTCAAGAGCCTAAGCACGTCACTCCACGAGGAAGAGGACAAGGAGGAATCGCTTCCGTGTTGAGGTGCCATGGGCATACTGTACAGGCAAACCCCTGTGTTGAGCTAATTGGAAACGCAGACAGCTATCAATCCTCTGGAAACAGTGGAATGTTGATTCTGGTGCTGTTAGACAAGCAAAGACTGATGGGACTGCAGATTGTTGTAGGAATGGGATGATCAGCAGTGGCTGCAAAACTTGTGAATGCATGTGACCCCTTTCATGGAACTTTGCAAATACCTTTCCCCTGCCCTAAAGTGCAGGGACACCTGAATGAGGTACTCTGTGACAGTGGAGAAGTGCATGGCAATTGCCCTGTGGAAGCCAGCAATGCCAGACAGTTACTGGTCGGTTGGAAATCAATGCGGAGTGGGGAAATCTACAGTGGGGGCTGTTATTGTACAAGTAGCAAAGGCAATCAATACCAATCTGATAAGAGGATAGTGACTCTGGGAAACGTGGATGGCTTTGCCACGATGGACTTCCCTAATTGCAGTGAGGCGATAGACGGAATGCAAATCCCCATCTTGGGCCCCAGCCATCTTGCCAAGGAGTACATAAACCACAAGAGGTACTTCCAGATGGTGCTGCAGGCGCTGGGGATCACAAAATCAGTGGGACATCAATGTGGGATGGTCAGGAAAGGTGCATAACTGTGTGTATCTTTAGGAACTCCTGCCTCTTCAGAAAGATGCATGCTGGAACTTTTTTCCCCAGACCAGAAATCAGAATCAGGGGGGTGGAAATGCCAAAAGTGCTCCTTGTTGACCCAGCCTGTCCCTTGTTCATGAAGCTGTACATAGGCAACCTGGACTGCAGTAAGGAGCAGCTAACTACAGGTTGAGTAAGTGCAGAATGGTGGTTGAATGTGCTTTTGGTCATGTAAAGGAAAGGTTTAGGAGTCCCCTGACTAGGATAGATCTCAGTGAATGCAACATTCCCTTTGTAGTGGCAGCCTGCTGTGTGCTCCATAATATTTGTGAGAGTGGGGGGAAAGCTATCTGTCAGGGTAGGGGGGCTGAGGCAGAGCACCTAGCTAGAGATTTTGAGTAGGCAGACACCAGGATGATGAGGACAAGACAGCACAGGGCAGTGTGAATCAGAGAGGCTTTGAAAGAAAGTTTTATGAATGGCCAGTTTTGAGACTGATGCATGTTGCTCTCAACAGCGTGCCCCCGCATTCATTGTCTGTAATCCCCCACCCCACCTCTGCAATACAAGCAATTAAGATGCTGTTATTTCATGCATTTTTGTTTAAGGAAGACAGCAGGGACAGAAAAGAAGTCCATGGTGCGACCCAAAAGTGGGGAGAGATCAGAAATGTGAGGATGACAGCCTTTGCCTCCCCAGGTCCTAGAGGTTGAATGTGAGGCTGCTCTTGAGTTCTTCCCTCCTCTCTCTGTGTTCTCGAGCCCCTGTGGGAGGAGGATATGGAACTCGGGAAGGAGGAAAAGTTGTTTCGCATGGGGTGGGGGTGGGGTTGGGGTTCCACTCCAGGCTCCATCAGTCTTCAGGGATGAAAAGAGATTCTCCTGATGCTTCACTTGCAGGTCCCTGCATGCTTTCCGGCTGCTCTGCTACTCTCTCCTGCTACTCTGTCCCCATCTCCTCCAGGAATGTATTCCTCCACTCCATTTACTCCTTGAACATATCTTCTCTTGCCTGTTTTTGTCTGTGAGATGGTGCAAGGCAGACAACTGCTGGAGTGGGGGAGTACAGAGCAAGCTGCCTGCTGTTCCTGCTGTAACAAAAAGTTACAAGGGCACACACTGCAGGAGATGCATTGTGTTAAATCTATCCCTAATCTGTTAACATATAGCAAAGGTCTCTGTAAAGACAATGGAGATGTGTTCTGGTGCAAGGCCAAAGTTATGCTGTAAAATGGCCATGGTACTGTAGGTACACAGCGAGTTTTCAAGGGAACATCTGGACTGATGCATTTTGGAGGCAGGCATGGTCAAGGGCCTGCCAAGGCTTGATCCTGCAGGCAAGTGGAGGGGACAGGGTTCAGTTCCTACCTGTATCATCACTATTCTATGTGATTTTTTTTTTTAAACAATTTTTTCAGTAGCTGTTGGGGAGGAGATTGAAGAGGACAGTACTCATCTTCATGTTAAACTAGGTCACATTTTACTGCATTGTTTTAATGTTTGACATAAACTAGTCCACTGTTGGGATTGTAATTGCAGCACAGATTTCTTTATACTACTGCGACTATTCATGTAAACATTTACCAGCTGGGTTCATGTCTTTTTCTTTTCAAACAGAGGCTAAAACTAAATTCAGCTAAAGATGCAGTATATTGAAGTTGAGACTACGACTAAAGCAAATTAAGAGGGTTGTGAACTGAAAATAGTGAGGTGTTTAATATAGCAACAATCATGCCAGATTTATTTTTGAATAGTGGTGATTTTAAAGTGAACTGGTCTCTGTGCATTGATTTATATTTTTTAAATAAATGTTGGTGTACTTTGAAATATGTTAAATATGACTTTCATAAAATTAGTACACTGTAGTAATGAGTTCAAGAAGTTGGACTGGTAAGAATGACTTGAAAGAGAGCCTCATAAACTTCAATTTAGAATCGAGGGAATAAATTGGTTTGTGTATACCAGAGTTGAAAGGTCACATAGTAATAACATTTTTTTCCTGATCCTTAAATGTGTGTCTGATTTATTTTTATAATGATTTGAATAATTCAGAAATGCATCTGGGGATTTTAACAACTGTAACATGGTCTTACCTACAACATGATTAATATTTACATTAGACAAATATAAATTATCCTCTTTAAAAAAACTACATTGTTTTCTAATTACAGTATGATGGGATTTGGTGAAGAATTAGGAATAATCCCAAGATTTTGTGAAGATCTTTTTACTCAAATAGCACAAATGGATTCACAGAAGGTATTGTGTCAGAATGTTTATTTATTGTGAATATATTGAATTAGAAAGCAACCTGTATATTGTTGTCAAGGATTTTAATATTTATTCTTGTCACTCTACTCTCTAGTGCTATTTTACTTCCTTCAGTACTATGCTTCTGCCTTTAACTTTTATTTTTAAAATTTAAAACCACGGATGTTTCCAGATCAGAGAGACCCGGATTTAGGCAGTTCAACCTGTACTACAGCTTCTATAATTTTTCCTTTAGAATCTTTGTAAGGAAATCTAGCAAAAGGGTCACCAGGGCAATTGAGCAGGTTAAAATGCTAATTGCTAATCTGTATGTGGTGCTACATGGTAACTTGGTATGTGTACACCTATGCTATATAGAGAGAAGGACAGAATGAGGCTTTGTTGAGCGATTCTTATTAGGGATGTGTATAGTTAACTGGTGGGGCCTGGAGCAGCCCCCTTCCCCCCCCACTGCAGGCATGGGGCTGTTCCAGCCCTGCAGGGCCCACTGTGGGTGGAAGACACTCCAGCCTGACTGAAGCAGCTTCTGTCAGTGGTAGCCCTGGCCCAAGTGTGCTGCAGATCGACTGGAACAATCCCTGCAGGCAACGGTGGGCCACTCCAGGCCAGCTGGGCTTGAGCGGCACTCTCCCCGCAGCTGCTCCCCTTTAATCGGTTAACTGGTTAAACATTAGATCCATCCCTAATTCTTATCACTAGGAGTTCTTTCGGAGATGTGCTTTGCTTGTTTCTATGGCTATTGGGATTCAGGCTTTGCTAAGATTGAATTTCTAATAATTCTGTAGACAGAGCTTTTTTTCTTCAATTTAAAAATTGAGTTTTGAAAAGTTTTTGGCATTGAAGGAGATATGTACAGAGAATTGCTTATAGGACAGAAAAGGCTGCGAATAAGTCTTTGGAGACTAAACGTTACATATTTCTAGGCAAGCTATAAAATAACTATGATATTTTTCAGAGAAATAGGAGATTATTTAACTGGCCTAGAATTTCATTATCTATTGCCAAAGTGTTATTCAGCACATCAGTATACATAAACACATTAGTATTCGCAGCTACGAAACAGAATTTATAAAAGGATTGTTAGGCATTGAGGAATCTAAAGTATATTGCTGAATTCAGCAATAAAGAATATTAAATTATAATTTCTAATGAATACTGGTATGGTTGATGTGTAACTGTACTCTATGCTTATGGGCTGTTGTTAAGTGATTCTGTTGCTATAAATCATCTAAATTCTATTTTTCTGTGTATTGTCAGTTTTTTACTTTACTTGCCTTTGCTCCTTAATGCATTTCAATTTTATAAGTACTAATATTATATATATGAGTTTGAGAAATGGGTTAGTACTTTCATGGAAAAGCCTCATTCAACAAATTAAGGTAGTTTTGGCTACCAGTTATAACAATGCATGTCCCTTTTCCGATGTAATGTAAAAAATCACCGAAGTGCGCTGACAACGGTTGTGACTGGTGTTATTTCATGCATTACATGTATCCTACTGTGGAAGCTTAGACCATAAAGGAATATGGGACACCTGCAGGAGTGAATAAAACATTTTTTGTGTATTAAAAGCACAATGTTGACATTTCAGAGACGTTTCGCAGCTGTGGGAAGCAGCAGATGGGAAGTGTAGTAAGTTAAGATTTCTTGTCTGGAATCTTGTTACTGTTGGAAGATGACTTCAAAGTGACATCTTGCAACAGTGATGTAGAATACCTGCAGTTTACCTTAAATTTATTGACTGGAAATGACAGAAGAAGTCTGGCATAATATCTGATTGACGTTATTTATATTAGATTTTGTATCATCTTGAAGTGAGCTATTTTGAAGTCTACAATGAGAAAATTCATGATTTGCTCATCTTTAAAGCTGAAAATGGACAGAAGAAACAACCTGTAAGTTACCATTCATAATATACACATGTAATATATTCTGTCAATATACAACTTGTAGTGGTACCTGCCTTCTGTCTTTGAGGATATGGTAAGCTTCCTGTCAGGGAAGCTTGGAAGTTGCTGGATAGGTGGATCATGTAGCAACATTGTTAAATGCTCATTGCTTTCTTCTTGCTTGCTCATCTCCAAATATTTATCTTTTTATAAATGCTCCTACTGAAGGTGGTACACATATGAGATTGCTATGAATCATTTTTAGCTATTGTACTCAGTGCCTAGAACGTATACTGGTGTGAATTTTAAAAATAGACATGCTAGTTCCATTAGAATATTGTCAAGTTTTAAGATAATTTAAGGTTGTTAAATAACAGCTGAATAATACAGATTGGACCTCCCTGGTCCAGCACCCTTGGGACCTGAGTGGTCTTGAAGGAGGGATTTTGCTGTACCAGGAGATGTCGTTTCTGCCCCCCAGCCCAGCTCTGCTCCTAGCCTGAGCTCCTGGCAGAGTATTTTAGAGTTTCCAGAAATTAAAGGTCAATCCTTAATTTAAAAATTGTCATGTGATGAAACCCCCAGGAATACATCCAACCAAAACCTGCAATCCTATTCCATGCCAAAGTACTTGAAACTGATAGCTAATTAGATAGCATTTGAAAGAAACAGTTTAATCCCTTCCCCAAAATTGCGATTTGATACTTGGCAGTGGCGACCTCTAGAGAGGCACACAAGGTGGGCACTGGTCACATGACTCCCCTCTCTAGCTCCATTCTTAGCCTGGGAGAGGGCCCTGAGTTTCCTGTCCCCACTCCACCTTATATCCCACCTTCACTCCATCCCTTCCCTCAAGATCCCTCCCCTAAATGATGTGGACTTGGACAGTAGTGGAGGGGCATGGTGCCAGCAGCAGGGATTCCCACCAACTGCACTCACTTGTGGCGAAGGTGAGTGGAGTGACCTGACCCCAGCCTGCTCCATTCCCCCAATTTCTAGCCATGTCACTCCGCTTCCTGATGCTGGAGAGTGCAGGGGGTGGTTCTGCCCCTTCCACACAAGCAATGCATCGGGGAGCAGGGCGGGCTTGGGCCAGGTCACACTGCTTCTCAGGGCTGTGTCAAGACACTTGTATCCCCCCTCCCCTTGAGAGCTGCACCAGATAGGTGCCCCCATTCCCTACTCCTCCTGCCCAGATCCCGCACCCTAAGCCTGCTCCTGCACCCTCCTTCCCTTCCAGACTCCAGACCTTCCCCAGCCCATTCCTGCACCCTTTCTCACAAAACAGAGAGATACAAGAGAGAGTAAATAATTTGACAGGAATGGAAGAAACAGGAGAGGGAGATGACAAAATAAAGAAATGCTGAGAATAAGAAGAAACTCTCTGCCCTCCAATACAAAGCATTTATTAGTGAAATGAATTAATTTGAATTTAGCACTTTTTAAGCACCCCACAGCTCTGTAAAATTGGGAGGGTTATGTTGGATGTTGATTTTGGTAGAATACCAATTAGCTGATGGACTTGAGCTAATTTTTTGTTCAGTCTTGGGAATGCAATTAAGTGCATTGCAGGTACAGTAGACTTCCGATAATCCGGAACCTATGGGATTTAGGTGGTGCCGGATTATCAAATATGCCGGACTATCAGGAGGTACTATAAGCAGGTTATATATATACTGTATACATTATATACTGTATATAAAGTGTTCTTAACCCTTTTTATTGTACATACTGTATACAGTATACTGTAATGTTTTAGTTTTTAAGCCTTTTTACCCTTTTGCTCAGTTCAGCTGCCGCTGTTACCTTGTGACTCATTTTTTGCCGAAGCTCACTCACTAGGCTCTTGCCATTTTGATGCCGGACTATCAGGAGTGCCGGACTATTGGATGCCGGACTATTGGAGTTTTACTGTATTTTTAAGACTTCAGTGTCAAAGCAGTAAAAAGTGTTTATAGCATATCCCAGTTATGAATTTTCCTCAATTTTTTTCTGTCCAAGCATTGTTGCATCTTTGGCTCCATCTGGTAGGCAACAGTATATTTCAGTTTGTGAACTATTTTGGCTTGGTTACTTTTGTAATTGAGAACTCATTTTCAGTTATCATCCTGGTAAGATAACATAACTATGTTACTTTAGAGCATGTGTTGATTTTTTTTGTAAGACATCTCCTATCCAGCCCCTAAAAAACATTCATAGCATGGCATATAGAAAAAAATGATTTTTTCACTTAGGTATTTCTTATTTTTTAAGAAATTGTTTCATAATTGTGACAAATTAATATATTTGAATAGCTTTTTCTTTTACAATTATTTTCAACAGCTCCGTGTAAGAGAACATCCAGTATTTGGGCCATATGTGGAAGACTTGACAGCGTAAGCCTTAACTATTATCGTTCTGGTAAATATATTGGTCCCATACTGCAATGTGCTAGTTATGGTTCTTGTACCCTTATGCAGTCTCATTGACTTAATCGAGATTCTGTGCAGATGTAAAGGTCAACTCTAGCAGGGCTCTTGATCCTTCAAAGACTTGTGCACATGTTTACCTTTTAAAACTGTAAATAATCTTATTGAGGCCATTAGAATTGTTCACTCTCAGTAAAATTAAGCACGAGTGCAAATATTTTCAGAGTCAAGGTCTAAGATCTTGCCCAGTCTCGCTGGGGTAGACACTTTGGCTCTCATGGTGTCTTGATGAAGTTAGGCCTTAATGTATGTTTTTGTTTGTCCATAATTCAGTAAGTATTTTTGAAAAATTAAATTTTTAATGACTTTTGTAAAAATAAAATGAATTGGTTTGAACCAGAGCTATTTATTTGTTTTATAGGAACATGGTCAGTTCTTATTCTGATATCCAGGTAAGATGATGAGGAGGAGGAGGAGTAAATATTAAAAATCAGAATTTTAAAAGCTGCAAGTAAAAATCTCTTTTGCCTCTTGATTGGTCCTTTCTTTCTCCTGAATGCTTGTTTTTGGTGATGGTAAAAATGAGAGCTTACATTAGCCTCTGGCATCTGATCTTGAAGCTGACTATGTGTGGGCAGACCCTTGTATCCATGTGAAGTTACTTGCAGGATTGGGGCCTAAACTTCTTATTTTCTTGTTTAAGTTTAGACAAAAGTACTAGTAGTTCTGTTTTTCCTTTTGCTAGCTCCAGGGTCTCATTTTGGCCCCGTGATCAGAGGTGAAAATGCATTTAAAAAAAAAAAAGTAAAATGTATCAATAATGCTCAAAACGTTGATTAAGTTTGGTACTCTACATAATTTACATCTCAAAAGTGTTTATTGGGCTACCAAAATTTTCTACACTACTGCCAATACCAGTGTATTTGTTCATTTTACAGATTTCTTTAAAGTTTTGTGTTAGCTACTCACAGAATCTTTTCACTTTGTTTTGTTTCTTATCTCTATTATCAGAGTTGGCTTGAGCTAGGAAATAAACAGAGAGCAACTGCTGCTACAGGCATGAATGACAAAAGCTCTAGATCACATTCTGTCCTCACCCTTGTGATGACACAGACAAAGGTATAGTGTGGGTTAATTTTTCGTATTATTGCAATAGTGTAGTGGAAAAATAAATTATCTATTGTCTAGAAAAAATGAAGGAAAGAAGGGGTGTGTTAAACATAGTGGGCTGAATAAAGAAGTAGCCTTGCTTTCTAAGCAGCCAAGTCTGTTTTGTTTTATATACTCTCAGTACTACATTTTAACACAAGCGCATTCTAAACATATTTAAAGTCATACTGTAAACTTTTAAGGACCCAGCTTTTCTAATATTTCTGCACTATATATACTAGTGGCACTATACAAATATGTTCATGGCTCAGTTACAGCAAGGGAAGAAAATCCTATAATACTCAATTTTGAATGTTTAAGTCTCATGTTGTCTCCCACTTACCTGATCTGGATGAGGCATGAGATAATGCAGAGGTTTTTTTGGGTCCTGTTAAATGAGAAGCTGTTGAAACACACATCTGTGCACTCAGGTCAGGAACACTAACCCCCCAGCAGACATGGGCTTCGTGCTCCTCCACCCCCCATTGTTTTGTATATAGGAGACCAGCATCCTCCACAGAGAGATGAGAGTAGAGAAGGAGGCAAAGTAGATAGAGCTCTTCCCAAGTCTATGGGCCTCCATTTTTTTCCCCTCCACAATTGTTTTTTGTCCCAGGCCAACTCAGTTTGCCCTGTCTTCTCCATCAGGCCAGCCTATATGTCAGTGTCCTTTTCACTTACTAGTGGTTTAGTCTTGCACCAGTGAAGGTCTGTGACAACTACTAGCGACTTCAGTGCATGCTGGGTTGAAGCTCAAGTGAGTAGTAGTCTTGACATGCTCCTGTGCTGAAGTAGCAAAACCTACTATAAGGCTATCTTTCCCTTTTCACGAATTCTTATGCTTCCATGCTTATGTATGTGTGTGTTACCAGAAGTCCTCAGGCATTGCTGTCTATTTAATATCCTCACCTTACTCTTTTCTTGTTGAAACTTATACCATATCTTAGATGACACTACCATTAAAAAAGTGAAATGAGAAAATGTCTGTCTAATTTATTGTTAAAAGTGAATAGCATGATAGAGTTGACTCTTCACGTGGCTTTTATTTTGGTGATGTAATTGAAAAACATTTAATTTTGCAGACTAAGTGCAGTAATCTCTTTTTTTCTAGACAGAGTTTGTGGAAGAAGAGGAGCATGATCATAGGATTATCAGTCGCATAAATCTAGTAGATCTAGCAGGCAGTGAACGTTGTAGTTCAACTCATACCAGCGAAGAGAGATTGAAGGTAAACTGCATTTACAGTTTTGTGACAAATGGTTTGTCCCAAATGGCACAGTGTTGTGAGTCCATGAAATGAAAATGCTTTAGGTCTGCACTTGAGAGAAGACCTAATGGTCTTGGTGTTGAATGAATCTTGATGTAGCAGTATTTTTTGCATTGCTCTCTCTCTCTTTCTCTCTCTCTCTTTTTTTTTAAACAAGACAAGAAAAATAAAATGTATGTAGTGTCTGGTGAACCTTCTGTACTATTAATAGTTCACTTCTTGATTTGTTTGCATATCAGTTTCATAAGCATAATTCCCATGACTTAACTTGCTTTCTCTAGAATCTTACACTTTTCCATCTAGAACTTTATTTTTCACCAGTTTTTACTGTTTTAAAATGTATATGAATGTAAATTATAATTGACCTGTGTGTCACATTACATGTTCCGCATAAATAGCGAATTAACATGGAAAATATCACATCTGCTTTAACTTGATTTGATTATATCTAACTAAGCATTAAAAAAAAAAAAGACAGAAGAAAGTGGTTCTCAGTGTGGTTTTTGCATTGGAGGCTTGAACATTTGTGGTTTGTAGTCTAGTGGTCTTCCAAAATGCTAGATATTAAATGCTTGCTTTAACTTTTATCTTGTATGTCACTTTCTAATTTAGAAAGCTGAATATTCTTTTATGTCTGAAGCTAAGGATAAAACACTTGCTTAAAACACTCTGTTTTTCATAATTCAAAGAAGCTAGAAAGTACGGGAGCGGGGGAGTGATCTGTGTGCGCAAGTATCGTTTCTAACTTGCTTTAAAAGTGTCTATACACTGCGCAGAGTCAGAATTCACTCCTTCCTGAGGTTTGGCTTCGTTAACAAAAACAAGTTTACAAAAAGATAAAATGTAACTAAGTCTTCTCCCTAGCCTTCTCCAGTGTTGCTCCTTGGAACTGCTTAGTCCAAAACACAGGTCTTCATGGCATCAGATTGAAGCTCCTTCTGGGCTACTCTTGTGTCCATTATATCAGTGGTGGATTTAGTATGCTAGATCTGCATCAGTGAATTAGAATGTCTCACTAAGGCCACATCTACACTTGCCACGCCGGAGGATTAATCTTCTGGCTTTTGATTTAGTGGATCTAGTTAAGGCCCGTTAAATTGAACACTGAGCGTGGCTTCGGTTGGTGCTAGTACTCTTTGCAGTTGCGAGGAGTAAGGGAAGCCAACGGGAGCATTTGCTCCTGTCGGCTTTCCTCTGTGAAGACAGCGCCAAGCTCAGCTTCAGCTAAGCAGGCTCCAGCTACATATTTTACATAGCTGGAGTTGTACACCTTAACCAGACCTTCCAGATCTAGTGTAGACCTGGACTTAGCATCTTCCGATAGGACTAGTGCCACCTGTTAACAGGATGGGTTCACAGGAGAACACTGCCAGCCTGTTAGGCTCTGTTTTATCAATTTGTCAGTTTTAAAAATTTTAAGTAGTAATGTTTTATATTCAGAATGATGCATTTATTTTTATTTCTGCTTTATATAGGAGGGTGTGAGTATTAATAAATCACTGCTGACTCTGGGGAAAGTTATTTCTGCACTTTCTGAGCAATCTCTGAACAGAAGGAGAGCTTTCATTCCTTATCGGGAATCTGTCCTTACGTGGTATGTATATTTCATGAAGAGCTATTATGAAGAAATTGGTAAATTCTGTGGAAAACAAAGAAAAGGATGAGTCTTAGCAGATTCATGCATCTATAGACTCTCACTTCTTCTACAAATTGTATGCAATAAAGTAATCTTGAAAAATATTTTTTCATGTTTTGTTAACCATGGGTGTCTATTGTGGGACCGATATATTCTTCCTTAGTTTTCTGTACTGTAGATGAGGAAATGATTATGATGCCTTTTCTTCTCTTAGTGCCCTCACCTCACTGATGTTCCCTTTTTCTCTCTGCACTGAAGAGATGTCTTTCACATTTCTGGCATCTGTTGAACACTAAAACTCCCTCCCCCAAGAGAGGAAACTGTGTTCTATATTCTGTTGTTTGCTGGCCTTGCCTTTTTGGCTCCATGATGACTTTTTTTTCCTCCTAAAGACAGATCTGTCAGCAAGTTGCCAGGCTGATTGAACTAGTGATGGGGCAGGAAGGCAGGTCACATTAGATACACAGTTCATGAGAGGAACTATGGGTAGGACTCTGTGGTCTTGCTCCCATCCCTGCCTCCCACAGCCAGTACCCTTCCTCTATCATTGACATGACACGCTCCCAACTCTCCTCACTGGTACTGAACTAGTTCCACAGTGTCATGCACCTGGGAATCAGCTAATTTTTTTAAAGATGAAGAACAAACCTTAAAACTATGAATGAGTAGTTCTTATGGTACCATTTGTCTGTCTCCTATAGATCAGCTTATAGAGGCAAATGGCCTGTGCTTATACATGCTTGCCGTTTGAATTTTAGTCAGAACAGGACTTTCTGTAAATAAAGGGCTTTAGTTTCTATTGTTATAAATACTACATCTGGAGTGGGAAAAATGTAAAAATGCATAGGGAAAGAAGCTTTTTTAAAATTCAGGAATGGGAAAAACTTGTACATAGTAAAAACTATTTGTCCTTCCACAGTCCACTGTGGTAGCAAGGTCTACTGTCTTGTAAATTGCTCAACTAGAAATCATTGGCAAATTTTAGAGAAGACAACATAAATTGTATAATTTATGAGATCATGAGACAGAAAGTTGGAGAAACTTATTGCTATTAGAATTTACTGTTGACTGTCATCTGAATTTTAAATCTATTTTAATGCAGTTTTGTCACTTAGAAATTAAAGCAATTAATTGATATATGACCTACTCCCATAACTCGCAATACATTTCATCTGAAATCTTCCATGGTGTTGATGCACCCGTGAAAATATAAATTGTCAGGCATTTTTGTTCTGTTATCTTTGAGATGTATGTTTTCTAAAAACAGGAGGGCATACATGGAAAACAGAGAAATGCTTATGTATAATAGTTTCTATGGTTTGTAAGAGTGTTAAAATATAAAAGGGAGAAGTTATTCAGGTGTGTTAAGTAGATGATTGAATTCTCTCAAAGCATAAGAAAAACTTGCTTTGTATCTGTAAGCAGGAGCAGCCACATGATCTGGTTTTGGATATCTGTTTGAAAATAATCTTAAAATGAATAGTAAATCATGCAGTCTTTTTTATTTAATCTATTATGAATTGTGAGAAATGAATTTGGTTTCAGCCCTGGGAATAACTTTTATTTTCTTATCAATGAAGGTTATTAAAGGAAAGTCTTGGTGGAAATTCAAAAACGACTATGATTGCCACAATAAGCCCTGCTGCCAGCAATGTGGAGGAAACTCTTAGCACTCTTCGATATGCAAAACAAGCTCGTTTGATAATCAACACTGCTAAAGTAAATGAAGATGTGAATGCTAAATTAATTAGAGGTAGGGTAGGATTCTTTCAACTTAATTGTGTATGATAGAGGTTGTTATAGTACTAGCAGTAGGATTGTGGTAATTAGGGTGTAAAATTGGCATTACCCTCATATTTCTACTTTCCCTCCCTCCTTGTTAGGTTTACTGAGGGGATTGGGTTATTACCACCACTAATTATTTTTGGTATTCATATAGATGTGGTTTTATGTAGAGAGATAATGGGACTGATGACCAAGTAGGATTTTTTTTTTTTACTTATTAGATCACCTATGTTTTTATTTTTAATGTAAACAAAGAAAAAAAGAAGTAGGTATGAACTCTGCAGAAGAAATAAATATAAACAAAATAAGCGTTTAAGTGGAATGAAAAATAAAAAGAACCATGATATAATATGAGAGAGCAAACCAGTTATTGTTTTATAAATTAATAGCTCTTGAAAAACATTTTATGCAGATTAAAAAACCTGGCAATACTTAACTGCAATCTGTCTATATGCTATATGATCAATTGAAATCTGATGTGTAGTGTAATAAACTACCTTCAGTGCTCTGGTTGATGAGTTAATTTAGCTAATCCTTCCTTGATACATTTTCAATTGGTGGGACCTGTGTGTTTCAGAGAATGGTGCAATATAAAAGTGAACTGTTGACTAACAAGAAACGGTTTGCCATATATTAAGCATGCAGTTTAGGAGATTATTTCATCTCTCACGTTTCAGGAATAGTCATGTTAAATAAAAAGTGTCTCTCTTCCTAAAAATAACAAAAAATGCAGACTTTTGTGTAGGGATGTAATAGTGTAGTTGATTAAGCAAAAGCTTTTAGGTTAATGCTATAGACTGGTGGTTCTCAACCTTTTCAAGCTTATGGACCTGTTTTCAGTGTATTAAAATTTCACAGACCTCCCCTTCCTGTAGGAGTAAGGGAAGGAAAAAGAAAAGTAAGGATTGGGCCCACAGACCCCACAGGTTGAGAACCACAGTTATAGACTATATGCATCTCCCCCTCCCCTGGCCAGTACATTTTTTAGCAGCATGGCCAGCAGCCTATCTGTCCTGGCTTGTGATGGGTTCAGGACCTTCCCTTGCTGCGGCTCTGCATTTAAGAGGTGATCGGCAGCTGGTCCACGAGGGGAGCTTGTTTTCAAACTGGCTCCCCTTGTGGACCAGCTCCTACCTGGCACTCCACACTGCTGCATCTGATAAGAGGCAGCAGTGTGGAGTGGCAGGGGCTCCTTAGAAATGGGGCTGGATTGCACTGGCTGCTAGCACCTGCCCCCCTCCCGGGGACTATAGAATAGTCGAGGAACCTATAAGAGTTCATGAGGTTACTTGACTATTCATTTAACCAGTATTTAACATCCCTACTTTTGTGCCTGGAGGGTTGTCTTAAAGCTTAGAAAGGATACTTTCTAAATAACACACATTCTCTGGTATTTTGTTAAAATTAGGATAAAATCCTCACACTTCGTGTTTTAAAATTTTTTTTATTTATTAAAACAATGCTTAATGTAAGATCCGATGTTTAGTAAAAAAGATGAACTACGTTTCTGTTTTTCACCTGTAGAACTGAAAGCAGAAATTGAGAAACTGAAAGCAGCTCAGAAAAGTACTCTTAATTCAGATCCTGAGAAATATAGACAGTGTCTTCAAGAAATAACATCGCTAAGGGTAAAACTACACCAACAGGAGAGGGATATGGCAGAAATGCAAAGGTGGGGTAGTCATTAACATCTTCTGAATAGTAAGCAGCAGTCTTGTAGATTAGGGATATTTTATTCCAATAAGTAACTTATTTTTATTTCTTTTTCCTAATATGCTAAGGGCTTGGAAAGAAAAGTTGGAACAAGCAGAACAGAGGAAATTTGAAGAAACAAAGGAGTTACAGGTACCCTTTATTCACAAAAATTAAAACAGTATAGATAATGTTTACCACCAATAAACCTCTTAATGCATAGAATTGGGGTTGTACTAAGAATCACTTTCCTAATCTATATTCCTTTTTTGTGCAAGAAGCAGTTAATAATGTTCATTGTCTTCAGTGCTTTAAAATCAAATACCTACAGCACAGTAGGCTGTCTTTAATTATATACTTTTGATAAATGTACACAAACTAGAAGATTTACCCAACATTGCTTGGGTCCTTAATTATTTTTTGTTTTTTCTTCATTTAAATCATTGCTCTGGGGATGAGGGGTTTAGTATGCTGGCTTCCCCAAGGAGACAGGACTACCCCAGCCATCTCTCACCGCAGCAGGTTGGGGTCAGGTGAGAAGCACCTCTCCGTGGCCATTGCAGCTCCAAGAGCACAGCCGCAGGAGGGGTGCATGTTCCCCCGGTGAGGGCAGGTCCAGGTTCGTCTGCTCCCTGCACTCCCCAGCCTGACTGAGGGAATGTACTTCCCCTCACTCTCTGGTGAAGAGGAACAGCCAACAATGTTCCTGTTGAAATTGGGAGTGGGGGAGAGAAAAAGCTGAAGCCCCCTCTATCCTCTCTAAAAGATGCCTGGTGGGTAGGAGGCTTGAGCTTGGGGCAGTCCCAGACTGGGATGAGGTGGGGGAGGCTGCACAACCCCCTGCACAACCAAACCTGTACCTTGCTTTTAAGTTATGTTAAGAGGACGCTACATATCAAACGTGGTGGTCCTAGCTTTTGTAATTTAGGATGCTGTCTTGAAAAAACTGACAGACTTGCTCACTTACAGACAAACTCTCTCGAATATATAGTAGCTAAATCTCTAATGTTTTCTTTCTGAATCCATCACATAGAAAGCAGGAATTACATTCAAGATGGACAATCGTTTGCCAAACCTTGTCAATCTCAATGAAGATCCCCAGCTCTCTGAGATGCTGTTGTATATGATAAAAGAAGGACAAACTACAGTTGGAAAATACAAACCAAATTCTCATCATGATATCCAGCTCTCTGGAGTGCTTATTGCTGATGATCACTGGTACGTGGTGCCCCACAATGAAAGGTCCTTCATGTGGCTATGTGGGCCATTATTGCCCCCCACCCCTTCCTGGTACAGGTTCCACTCTGGCTCCCTGGGAGCAGGACTGGCAGGGGCTGCCAGCCCCGCTCCTGGGGAGGCAGCTTTGCTGCCTCAGCGAAGCTACCTCCCTGGGAGCAGGCTTGGCAGCAGCCCTTGCTGCCTGGCTCCCAGGGAGGTGGCTTCTCTGCCTGCAATGCATGTAAGCGCTGTGATTTTTAGTAGTTTCACAGTTGCATTTTTACATCCCTAGTCTCACTATAGAGTGAACCTGGGCTAGCTTAGCATAGCTGGAGTCTTCCCACTATAAAGGGCTATCTGTGACAGACCCATGTAACTGCATTCACAACGGTGCTGTATTAGCCAGTTATACGGAGGTTGATATCTTATGCCTCATATTGCTGCATTAACCTGGACTGCTGTGTGAAATAATTTACAGGGTGCTCATCTTGTATCTCTCATCTCACATGGAGCTGCTGTTTGCCCAGGATGACAGCCATTATGTGGCCTCTTTTTGGGGATTCAGTGAAAGTCACTCTGTGTTGGTGTAAAAAACTATTTAAAAAGATTCAGTATATTTCCTGTATATAAGTAGAGAGATGTGCATTCTTATATAAGAATATCAGGATATATGTATGCAGTTTATTTTTAGTCAACAGGTTTCACTCTCTCCTCAGTTATGAATTACATTGATTGAAACTCCCCAGATGAAATAAATTTAATCTCTGAGGTGACGTTGTACCTTGGTCAAATTATAGAAATACTGTGTAATGTGCTGCCCTCGTGCTCCCTAGAACCACTTATGTAATACAATAAATTTAAACAACATTTCCACATTTTAAAAAAAAAAAAAGCATCTGAAGAAATGTGGTATAATGTGAAGTCTTCATAAAATTTTCCATAACCTCCTCTATTTTAGCAGCAAAGTGTGTTTAGATGCAAAATTACCTCATTCCAAAGTGATGATTGCTAGAAAGCAATGTAGTTGAGTCATATAGTGCAATATCAGAATAGCGTGAACTGTATAATCAATATTTGGGGGTGGGGAGAAATTCAATGTCCTATTATTTAAAGCATGAATTTTATGGATATGTAGCTTAATGCTAGCTAGCTTTTTGTTTTGTTTTGTTTAAGATTAGTTATTGCTGTCATCTGATGTTTCTCACTTTCAGTGTTATCAAAAATATTGACGGTAGGGTGAGTATTACGCCACTGGGAGAAGCAAAGACATATGTTAATGGGAAACACATTTCAGAGTCAACAGTTATGCATCATGTAAGTTATCCATTGCTGCTACAGAAATATATTTATGCATGGCTTTGCAAACACCTGACATGAATGGTAAATTATCTGTTGATTACTTATATGTGAGAGCTCTTGTATTGCTCATCATGACACATGATTCAATATTTTTACTTTTTTCTAATTTTGATGCATTATATAGTTGATTTTAAGGTTAGAGACTGATAGTGTGTGTCTATTTTGCAGGGTGACCGAGTGATTCTTGGTGGAGACCATTATTTCAGGTTTAATCACCCAGTAGAGGTTCAGAAAGTAAAAATATCATCTTGTGGAACTGTCCTTTCATGTGACGGCCCAAAAGATTTTGAATTCGCAAAAAATGAACTTTTGGTTGCACAGAGGTCACAGTAAGTAGCATGGCATTTTCAGATTAAAAATAAACTGCTCATCTGCTGATGCATCATGCTGTCCTCAAGAAATATAAAATATGGGCATATAAATTGCACAAAAATAAATGAAAGTTTAAAAAAAAAGACAAGACAAGGACACTTTTTCCTTCTCCTAAAATCCAAAAATTTTAAGTTGAATACTCACACAATGATATTACAATTCTAGTCATGAAATATTTATTATAATATGTAATTAATACGTAATTCTTATTATGACATGTTTCCATGATAAGCCTGAATTCCACTCAGAATCTTTTTGCTTGCCAAAGGAGTAAATTGGGAATTTATTTCACTACAAAACCAGACGTTCATAGAGGGTTATTCCAAATATGGGTTATGATATGTTTAATGCAATGCAAAATGGGTAAATGTGAAGCTGAGGGATAGCTTCTTTAATTTCAGGAAGTTGGCAGTGGCTTTCAATACTTTTCTGTTTCTGGGGTCATTGGAAGCACACACATGAGCGGTGGTGACGGCTCTCCCAGGACCTGCAAATAGACAGGAAAGATACAGGGTAGCTGTTTATAGGCTTCCTCTAATCGACCCCCAATTGAGTTTTGGCTTCAGGCTGTCTCTTTCCACTCTGATGAGGTCAGTGTAGGAGCACAAAATACTTTTTACCCACCTTTTGTTATAGCAGAAACAGCACTAGGAGAATGGTGAACAACATTTGTGTCCAGCTGTAGGTGGTAGCATGAGGTGCTGAGGTGAGACTAGTTTGTGTGATGTGGTATCCTATTGGCCCATTGAAAACATTCCATCAGCACACGAGCCCCACCCATGGCATTTGAAATTCTTTGTTGACTTAAACTTGGATTCTTATAATCCACATGCCTATAGATTTGTGTGTTTCTATAGCAGATACTATTTTAGAACTGGTCTTGATAAAACAGTTCTTGAAATCATATGTAGCGTAAAAGGCATAAAATATAGAGGCTGAGTCTTTTTCCCCCCCCCCCCTTCGTGTGTATATGTGTGGGATGTGTTTTTTTGTTTGTTTTTTGTTTTTTTTCCCCCTTCCTTGGGGGAGGTGGTTGATGGAGGGGTAGAGTGGAAGGGAGAACATATAATCGATAAACTACAAAAACTTAGAACACAGATTACAATTAAAATGAGATACTAAGAAAGGGGAAAAGCTAACATTTTTCATTTAAATTGCTTGCTACTAGACTTGAATCAGAAATTGAAGAGGCACGACTGAAAGCCAAGGAAGAAATGATGCAAGGTATCCAAGTTGCGAAAGAGATGGCTCAACAAGAACTTATTTCTCAAAAAAAAATCTATGAAAGCAAGATAAAATCACTAGAAGCAGAACTGGTAAGATGCTGTTGCTTAGGTGGACTATGTAATTTTCATGCTATCTCTCTCATGGCTCAACATCTGAATCTGTGGCTTTATCTTTACTCTCCTTTGAAGCACTTACAAAAGTCCACTTATTGCACAAAATATTCAGTAGTAATGTACTCTTTTTGCATAGGGTTTTCATTCTTTCTCATAGTTGCTGTTCTGCTAGTCTATGTGTACCTTGGAACAAGGACTGTTACAAGCAGAGTACAATTTTCAGGGTATGCTGGTTCTTCGAGTGCTTGCTCATGTCCATTCCAGCCTTAGGTGTGTGTGCCCAGCGGAAGCTTTTTCCCTCATCAGTATGCGTTGGACCAACCAGGGTGCAGCGCTGCTACAGTGGTGCATATACCCCTGCTGGCCCTCCACCTCCTCAGTTCCTTCTTGCCGCCTGTGATGGTTGCTGGAACTCTTCTTGCTTGCACTGCAAGTGCCTCCTTAGCGGTTCACCTGTAAATGGTTTGCATTTAAATAGTTAATTGTAGTGCACTAGTTTAGTTAGTGTTAGCAGAAGTCTCCCATGATCGTTCCCCCCCTCTTCCCCCTTGAGGGGGATGCCTGTGCGGCAGTTTCAAGCCTTGTTCTCAGTGCCTAGGACCAAAGAGAGGATTCCAGACTTAAGCTCCTACTTATGGGATTGGCTCCAACTCAGCTTTGGCCCAGCTCTGGTTTAAAGTGCACCAGCATCAGTGCGTAAACCGTCATCATCTCTGAGACCTTCGGCGGCACTGGGCCCCAGTATGGCACCTTGGCACCACTCTCAATCACCGGTGCTGCAGAAGAAGACCCACAGAGGCAGGTCTCAGAGATGATGACGGTTTACACTACTGATGCTAGTGCACTAAACTCGAAACTGAAAGCACAGTGCCGGAGGTTGAAGCCAACTCCGCATGAAATGGGAGTTTAGTCTGGAATCTGCTGGGTAAGGCTTTACTGCACCAGGCATCCCCCTCAGGGAGAGAGAGGGTGTGGGAAGACTCTGCTGGCACTAACAAACTGGTGCACTACAGGCCAACTATTTAAATGCAAACCGACACAGGTGAACCACTGAGGCGTTGCTGCAGTGGCTGCTTCAACAGCTCGCTCCTGAAGCAGAACTCTTCTTTAACTTACTTGCACTGCAGAGTGCCTCGTAGCGGTTCACCTGTAAATGGTTTGCATTTAAATAGTTAATTGTAGTGCACTAGTTTAGTTAGTGTTAGGAGAAGTCTCCCATGATCGTTCCCCCCCTCTGCCCCCTTGAGGGGGATGCCTGTGCGGCAGTTTCAAGCCTTGTTCTCAGTGCCTAGGACCAAAAGAGAGGGATTCCAGACTTAAACTCCTACTTATGGAGTTGGCTTACCAACCTCCGGCACTGGCTTCAGCTCTGGTTTAAAGTGCACCAGCATCCCAGTCGTAAACCAAATATCATCTCTAGGACAACCGGCACTGGGCTAGTGCAGCACCTTGGCACCACTCTCAATCACCGGTGCTGCAGAAGAAGACCCACAGAGGCAGGTCTCCATCCTGGTATGAGCACAGAGCATGTCTGTCAGTAGGACACTCCGTAGCTCCATCATGGCTGATGCATCTGGGTGCTTCTATGCTGGTTAGGTGTCAGTCAAGCTCGGTGAGGGCGGGCAGTCTGTACTTAGAGGACATGCCTGTGGAGGATGCAGCCCTCCGTACTGGGCACCTTTGATGCTGCTTGAAATTTAATAGAGCTGACATCGTTGCCAGGCTCAGCACTGCCAGTGGAACGCTGAGAGGAGCCCTGTGCCTTGTCACCACCAGACAGTCATTCGGTACTGATGACCTCACCTACCCATCTGGCACCGGTGCCTCTGACACTGCCACAGTCTCCGTCCCCATCACCAGGCACTCCTCAGATACACATGCTGCCTCCATCGCCACTGTTCCATAACTGGGGCAAACCAATGGCCATGGCCCACCATCAGGCTCGGCACTGCTCACCGGCATCATCATATGCGTCAGCCTCAAAATAATCTTCAGAGGCAGAGTCAATGCTACTGAGAACCTTGTCCCACAGGTCTGGATCTCGGCACCGTAGCTTAGCGTCTCACCAGGCATTGGCCCCCACAGTGGCAGCCTCAAAGTCCAGTGGCCATTTTGGACCCCATGGGCCTATCATCAAACCTAGGGGCAGCCAGTTTCTGGTGGGGTCTAATCTTGGCACCTAGCCTAAGGGCAGATACAATCTTGGATAGGGTGCCTCTGGGGTACAAGTAGACCCTATCAACTATACGCCTTCCTCAGGCACCAGCATCAGAAAGCTGACCGAGTCTGTAGAAGGAAGATGGCAGACCCACCCGTGGGTGAGGCCGCGTCTAGCCTGGCAACAGTCCTGGTTCCTCCTGAGACCTAAGAGAGCCATCAGGGTAGAGTACAGCTGTCACCTGGGGAAATTGTGGAGGACTTGTATCCTATGGTGGACATTCTTATGATGGATGCTCCTGCCAGGGTGGCACTCCTGCTGAATAAGACAGTGGCCAAAATCTCCAAAACGCTGTGGCAAACATGCACAGAAGGGGGTGGAGCAATGGTATTATGTGCCCCAATCTGGCCCATCTAGCAGCTCTTTCGGCTTTCCATCTGGGAAAGTGGGGTGGAAAGGTTTTCACAAATGTATTTGTTAGGCCATTCCTGAAGGGGATGGAGAGGTTGAACCCCCATGTCCAAGAGCCCCTACTACAGTGGGATCTTAACCTGGTTCTCACAAGACTCATGGGCACCTGGTTTGAGCCATTAGCTACATGCTCCCTAATGCACCTCTCCTGGAAGGTTGTTTTCCTGGTGGCCATCACGCCAGCTAGAAGGGTATCAGAGTTAAGGGCCCTCACATAGAGCCCCTTGTACACAGTGTTCTTTAAGGACAAAGTTAAGCTCTGTCCTCACCTGGAATTCCTGCGCGTGGTGGTATCACCATTCCATGTGTCCCAGGACATTTTCTTACAGGTGTTCTACCCAAAACCTCATTCCGCTCACAAAGAACAGGGGTTACATGTGTTAGATGTGAGGAGAGTGTTAGCGTTTTATTTGGAAAGGACAAAACCATTTTGTAGGTGCATGCAGCTCTTTGTTTCAATAGAAATGAGGATGAAGGGCCTTCCAGTATTGACCCAGTGTTTATTATCATGTATTACATTGTGCATGCTATGACCTGACAAAAAGACCGGCCCCTCCTATCACAGCCCTTTCCACTAGGGCACAAGCCTTGTCTGTGGCCTTCCTGGCGCAAGTACCCATCCTGGATATCTGCAGGGCAGCCACTTGGTCATTAGTGCACACATTTACCAACCATTATGCAATTGCGCAGCAGGCCAGGGATGAGACAGCCCTTGGTTGGGTGGTATTCCAGTCCATATCCATTTAGTCTCTGATCCTTCCATAGGTAGAGCTTGGGAATCACCTACGTGGAATGGACATGAGCAAGCACTCAAAGGAGAAAAAACAGTTATTTACCTCTCCTAACCGTTGTTCTTCAAGATGTTTCTCATGTCCATTCCAAATCCCACATGCCTCCTCTTCGTCAGAGTTTTCTGGCAAGAAGGACTGAAAGGGTGGAGGGCAAACACGGGTAAATATGTGCCAATATAGTGGCGCAACTCCAGGAGGCTCCCTGGCTGGCCAAATGGGTACTGCTAAGGGAGAGAGCTTCTAGAACTCATGCATGTGGTGCGTGCACATCTACATCTGTTGCTCATGTCCATTCCATGTTGAAGAACAACAGTTATGAGAGGTAAATAACCATTTTTTAAATATAATCAAGCATACTGTATGGTGGCAAAGATATACATTTATGATGCCTTATTGCTCTGCAAGTGTTCTATACGATAATACAGGTTGAACCTCTCTGGTCCAGCAACATCTGTGGTCTGGCATGGTTTTAGTTAGCTGGATGTCCACTTATCATGGAGTGTATTATAGGATTTTCCTACGGTCCCATACAATTTGTTTACAGCCACCAGTTCTGGCTCTCTGTGTTCTGTGATTGCTCTCATTTTCTCCTAAATGTCTTCTAAGAGCGCAGTAAGCAGTGGAAGTGTTTATAATGCTGCTAAACAATATTGATCTCCCATGGGTCGGCAAATTCTTTGGTTCAGCACTGGTCAGGTCTCAACAATGCTGGACTAGAAAGGCTCAACCAGTAGTTGATGTTCATTGACTGGGATATAACCTCCCATTGCTGCGAGAGTATTTCTCTCTTAATTTATAGTGATCATTAATCTCTTATGGACTGAAAGAACGGACTTTAATATCCATCTTTAGTGAATGGGTTGGATGGGTTGACGTGATTTCCCCCATATCCATTCATTCTATCACTGATTTTCTAGAAGAATCTCATAAATAAATTCAGGAAATGAATAACCAACAGAGTGCTAACAAAATACAAGAACTGGAAAAAGCAAAGCAACATCTTGAGTTGGAAGTACATTTCAGCAAGAAGCGCCTGGAAATGGAGACAGTAGCCACCAGACAGGTAATCTGAAAACCATGCATTTTGTCTGATAAATCATATATTTAAACGAACCATTGCATTTTTATTTAACTTAATTGACTCTCTTAAAAATAGTCCTCTTCAAAATGATTTTAATATAGATATATCATTTACCCTATGGAGCTCCCCTCTTATTAAATCAGCTGCTATTTTGGGAAATGAGAAATAACGAGGTCTATAATCTCCGTCTATATATAAAAAAGTTTTTCTGCCAGATGACAGAATATTTCTGCCTGGCAACAGAATGACATCGTTATGTCATCAGCGTCAACAGGCTGTGTGAAACAAGTGGCCAGAGAGAGGGAAGTAGATGAGTGTAGTGAGCAGAGGGTGCAGCCTCCTAGTTTTATGTAATGGTGGCTCGTTTGCTGATATTCCAAATTTAGGGGAATGTTGAGTTTACCAAAAATGATAGCCTCAGGCGTAAGAATGTAGCCATGCAGATACAATGCCTAGAATGCTCAGTATTTGGGGAAATATCCAAGAGAGCCACAATATTTTCAAAAATTGTTTCATTGGATAAAAACATGAAAGGAGGTTGGATAGCACTCCTGAAAATGAAGGATTAATTCTAAATAGCATGAATAGATATAATATCTTACCTTACATTTTGGCCCATGTTATGTTTCTATATGTGATAAATACAGTAGACACTAAAACTTAATTATTTTTCATAACCGCTAGTGCAAGTTTTCTTTTATCTTTAAACTTCTGGGATAATTATTTTAAAAAGGAAAAAATCAATAGAAAATTCTGTTCCCTTTTTCTTGAATTCAGTAGTTTACTTTTAATAATAAATGCTCCAAGAGATGCATCTGAGCAAGAAATGAAAATTGATAAAATTTATGAGGCTTAACTGATGCAGAAGATGGATCGGATCAGATTAGAGAGAACTGTATGGTAGAGCTTGTACCACCGAAAGATAAAATAATCTCTCACCCCATTTTATCTTGTGTTTCTTGTAAAAGCATTGTCATGTACTTCTCTTCTTTAGGCCTTAGAAGATCATACTATTCGTCATGCAAAGATTCTTGAAGCTTTGGAGGCTGAGAAGCAGAAAATTGCCAAAGAAATAGAAACTGTCCAGCAGAATCGAGGAAATGGGAATAAAACTATAACTAGTATGTGGTGTGGTGGGGGTGTAGTTGTGTGTAGTGTAACTTTCATTCCATTTATTATTTCCTCTGCTGCCAGGCAGTGGAGAGGCTTTCAGTCCTTCTCTTCCCACTTTGTGGGAGGTTTGCTTCTGAGAGAGATATCTCTTTAGTCTCAGTTTTCACCATCCTTCTTGTGAGAAAAATGCTGCAGTTCGGGCTGAGATAGGATTCAAGTAGCTTACTCTCTGATCCTAACATGTTATTTCTGTTGTGTTTAAGTTACAAGATCTTTACTTAATTGTTGGGAAGCAGTCCTTGCCCTTCTTGAAACATGCACATCAGGCGGGGCTAGAGTGATATTTTGATCACATTTGGTTTGGCTGGGTGAACAGACAAAAACATGTACATTAGTGTACTTCCTCAGCAGACCCAAAGAGTCTTCCATTATCACATGGGAAAGAGCAGGAAACAAAGTTATGGAAGGTGGATAACGAGAGCAAGAGGGCAGAATATATTTTTCTGAAACTATGCTGATAAAATATCTGCCATGATTTATATAGCATTCCAGTTTTGAAATATCCTTTGAAAATGTTAGCTGTCTTTTTTGTGTTTTCAGTTCCATGAGACTGCCTTGTCCACTGAACTCACTCCCTTAAAGGTGTCCTTTTTTGGGGGGGGAGGGGCTGTAATTATTTCATTATATTTCATCGAATTGTCCATAAATGTATGCACTCTTTTATTTAGTTAAGCCTAACTGGGATTCGATGAAACTCTCTCTCATGATCAAGGAAGCCAATGCCATTAGTAGCAAATTAGGAAAGCACACCGTTTTCCGCAGGTGAGTTATCTAATTCGTTCATAGGGCACATGTAAAAATAAACTTTGCTGGATGTGGAATGAGCTTTTTTTTTTTTCTTTGTAAGACTTTTGCTTAATAGTTCTTAATTCAAACCTGTTCTTCAAACCAGCTTTCCCATGTTGAAACAAAGTATATATTATGCCCTGCTGGTTTGCATGCTGTTTTGAGTAAACTGATTCGTAATAAGTACACAACAAAATCTTATCTTTAAGGCTTGTCAAGAGCCAGGATCTTGTGTGTTGTTCTGGAATTTCTCCCTTGAATCTGACTACATTAAAAGTAAACTTTACAGAATCAACTTGATTTTAATTAGCCCTTAATATTATTTGTTACTTGATGAGGATAAATTTCTCAAAAGTAATCTTTGCTTTGGTACACTATTAGCTTCTTAGTATTCAACTATTACATGCTTTTGTTAATTTTGGTGATGATGGTTTTTGTATTTTTTGTAATTAGATATGATATATCAGAAAAAGGAAATGGCGCTGGATCTTCTATTCAAGTGCAGGTTTGTAACCTCAAGCTGGGAATTGCAACTTTCTGGAGCCTGGAAAAATTTGAATACAAACTGGCAACAATGAAAGAACTCTATGAGGTCTGTAATGATTGAAGAAAACTTCACTAATTGTAAGCATTTAGCTTAAGATATTGATGAAATCAAACAGGAATAGAGTCCAGAATTTGTCAGCTTTTAATGAACTAAGCATCTCTTTATGTAGGGTTGGGGAAATCCTAATTTTTAGTAAGTTGTATGCATTTTAGTTTATACTCGTTTGCTTAGTAAAAACTGAGTAATGATTTCTGGACTAGGACCGTGTGTGTGTGTGTGTGTGTGTGTAAACTCATACAGTCTGAAAAAAAAACAGTTGTAAAAAGTCTCATGCAGCGTTGCCTCTAATATTTTCCCACCCCTGAGCAGAATGAAATTTCTTATGTGCACTGATGTAGACATTGTGTGTCACACATCATCTTCATATTGGTGCACATAACAAAATTCATGTGGCAGTAGTAGGGTCCAGGGGTTCTGAGTGTGGGAGGGTACTCAGGGCTAGGGTGCACGAGTGTGAGGGTTCTGGATGGGAGTGCAGGGTCTAGGGTGGGGCTGAAGTTGAGGGGCTTGGGGGGGTTCTGGCTGAGGGTGAAGGATCTGGGGTTGGGCTGGGAATGAGAGGTTTGAAGTGCAAGAGGGGCCCCAGTTTCAGGGAGGGGCTCAAGGCTGGGAATTGGTGTACAGTCTCTAGGCTGAGTGTGAGAGCTTTGGGGTGGGGCCTGGGATGAGGGCTTTGGGATGCAGGGTGGGGCCTCAAGTTGGGACAGGGGTTTGGGACTGTGGCTTACCTGGGCAGCTCTCAGCTGAGGATGGGGAGGAGGGGCCCCTTTCCTTGGGCTGCAGCAGCTCCATGCTAGGGCCAGCCCTAGCAGCTTCTTGGCTTGGGGAGAAAGATCTCTTCTCTGCTACAGCCTTGAGCCCCTGTGTGGGGCTTAATGAGAAGCTGCATGACTGAACAGATTGGGGGGGACTTGGGTCTCAAGTTTGTGGTGTGTTTTTTTTTTCAAATTTTCACTAGTTCTTGGAACTTTTCTAGTAAAACATCTAATCTGATATTCTTCGAGCGCTTACTTAAGTTTATTCCAAGTAGGTGTGTGCTGCTTGTATGCACAGTCATCGTAAGGTTTTCCTTTAGCGGTAACCTCTAAATGGAATTTTTGCTGCATATCTGTCAGAGAGCTAAGAGCAGATTGCCTTGCTTGCCAGACATTCCAAATCCATCTGGAGGGCAAGTATGTGCAGTAAAACTCCGATAGTCTGGCATCCAACTGTTCGGCACTCCCGATACTCCGGCATCAAAATGCCAAGCGCTCCTGACCAGCTGATTAAAAAGCCTGCCGCTCAGCACAAGTGCTGGCTGTAACCCGAGGGAGCATAAGGTTGGGGAGTGGGGTCGTGTTACAGTATGGAGAAGAGCATTTTGCTTCAGCGAAGGGGAAAGGGGAGGGGAGGGGGAGGAGGATCAGGTTACAGCACGGAGGAGAAAGGAAGAGGAAAGAGGAGGGGAGGGGGAGGAGGATCAGGTTACAGCACAGAGAAGTGAAGAGGAAAGGGGAGGGGAGAGGGAAGGAGATTGTGTCCCGGCCAGCTGTTAAGCCGTGCAGCTGTACCGGGACCTCCAGATTCTCCGGCAAATCTGATAATCCGGCACCACCTCGGTCCAAAAGGTGCCAGATTATCGGAAATGTAACAGCGGTGTTCTGTATAAACAGACAAAGTGGTGCTATGCCAGGAAGCCCTCAAACTATGGGACTTCTGTATCACCGACTCGGTGCATATAAAGGTATCATACATTCTGGGTTCTCAGAATGAGCTTGCCGATCATCTCAGCAGGTCTTTCCAGAACCATGAGTGGTCCATTCGCCCAGTTGTCCAGATGAGCAACATCTTCCAATAGTGGGAAATTCTGATAGATTTGTTTGCAGTAAATTTTACAGAATCAACTTGATTTTAATTAGCCCTTAATATTATTTGTTACTTGATGAGGCGGATCATAGAACAGTTGGTGTTACATTCGTTTATATGTGCTTGAGTGTGTGAAGCTCCAGATACTTATTCTTTTTTCCTATCCTTTTATTTTGTGCACGGCCTCATGCACTGTTGAAAAACTAGTACAAGAAAGTGTCCTAGGTCTTGCTTATAATCAAACATTTTGCTGTTTGCTGTTTCTAAATTAAATTTCTTCCAACATTTCAGAAATGCTAGTTCTAATGAAGAATTCAGGCCATGTTTCCACTACAGCTGAAACGTCTCTCGCGCATGCTTGGCGCCTTATGTCACTCGCTGGGAGTGCTTGTGTCTGTGCAATGAACCATGGGGACATTTCCCAGTGTGTAATCCACCATTATTCAGTGCCCTTTTTTGGGTAATTTTGGCAATGCAAGTTGGCAGAAATGCAGAAATTTCTGGTGCAGAAGTGAATTCAGGACATAATAGGTGTAATGTACACAACATATCCTTATAAGCAAGAATACATTTTAAAAAGCAAATGCAAATGTTAAAGACAATGTACTTGCTTTACAAATCAGTTATAAATGTTTATTACACCATTTCTCTTTTAACATAGCTAAAATAACTGGATTTCCTTCTCCTTTCAGAGTAATGGTAGTAACAAAGCTGATGATGTATTTTATGATCCTGATGATGAGTGGGAACCTGACCTTCGTACTACAAACGTTTCTTCCTTTTCCAGAAGGCGGTAATTTTATTTTTTGAATTTATTACATTACAAAAATAACATTTTCAAAACCTTGTTGATTGGTGTAATCAAATGTCTGAATAAACATGTGCATGTTCTATTCTATTCTATTTTTTGCATGCATGGCAATAGTAATACAATAAATCAAAGTTCAAATAGTTGTAGAATGGCTGAAGTATGCTTTTATTGCATATCAGTGACTTTCCTGTTGTGAATGTGATATACTTAGAGAATTTTTAAAAGTGACCTAAAGGGGAAAAAAAGGATTACTCCTCCACTTGTTACTTTGTCATATGTAGGAGGACTGAAAGATGTAGGCTTTTCTAATGCTTTTTTCCTTACGTTTTTTCAGTACAAATATCCAGAATGTTGAGTCTTGAATTCCTTTTTGCTAGAGGTCAGCGAAACTCAAACTTGAGAAAAGTAGGAAATACAGAGTTAAGGTACATGCCTGTGAAAACTTAACTCAGCCCTCTTTCAGTGATGCCCCAATAACATCTAACACAGGGGTGGGCAAACAGAGTCCATGGGCTGGATCTGACCCACCATACCTTCAGATCAGGCTCACCACAATCCTCTGGGCTGCTAATATCCAGCAGCCCAGCAGGACTCTTGGGCAGGCTCCCTGTCTGACACGCCCCCGCACACCGCTCAAAGCGGATGGCCGTTGGCGCTACAGGCACTTCTGCACCGCGTGCCCCACACCCTCTACATGCTGCCTCCATCCCCAGCACAATCCTTGCAGCTCCCATTGGCTGCTTGGGCCATGCAGTGTGTGGGGGCATGGCAGACTGGAAGCTGCCTAGGGCAGCTGTTCCCAACCGCTGGTCTGCAAACCACTGCTGGGCCACGGCGGCTGCTGGCGCTCAAGCCTGCTATTCGCAGTGGCTCAGCTCCGGCAGCCGTGGTGGCTGAGGCACGGCAGGAGGAGGCGCAGAAGAAGGTGCCTCCCTTCCTCCTCCATGCTTGGGGAGATTTGCTTAGGGAGGGAGGGGGCACAAAGGAGGAGGGAGCAGGCACACCACCAATGGCTGGTCACTCTGCCCACGCAGTAGTAACTGCCTCTCTCTGGGGAGTGCGGGGTGAGGGGGAAAGGGGTGTTGGGTGAGGGCGTGGTAGGGTCAGGCAAGAGGATGTTGGCATGGGCTGTAGGGGTCAGAAGTTAAAGACTCAAAGGGCATGGGGCGTAGGGGTGAGAGGTCAAAGAGTGTTAGGCACTGGGGAGCTGGTTTGGGGCTAGGTGGTTAGGTAACATCGTATTTGCATATTCATCATATACAGGGCTTGACGAACCACGGCGAAAGCCGCTCGCCAGCCCCGCACTGCGCATGCGCGCGCTGCCGGTAAACGGGGCGCCGGACTGAAATCTACTTGCCACGGGCGAGTAGATTCAATAGATTGTCGAGCCCTGATCATATAATTGTATCAAAATGAATATGCAAATATGCAGATCAAATGTTACCAGTCCTCTAAAAGTTTGACTGGGTTTCCAGGTAGAAAAAAGGTTGGGAACCACTGGCCTAGGGTAAACGTCTCCTGGCCAGAGCCTGCACAACCCAACTCCCTGCACAGTTCCTGGGCAGTGGGAGCTGTGAGACTTCGTTAGTGATGGGGACAGAGTGCATAGCTCCACCCCTCCCCGGGGTGCATGGTGCACAGATGTACATGGCCTCTGCATCCAGCTGCTTTGAATGGCGTGCAGGGGTGCGGTAGGCAGGGAGTCTGCCCAAGGGCCCCACTGGGCCATGGGACAGTGACTGGCCAGATCTGAAAGTTTGGTAGGCTGTATTTTGCCCACCTTTCCTATGCACTAACTTAGCTTACTCGACAGAAAGTACTCCACATGTACTAAATTGTGCAACTTCAACTCCTTTCAGAACCCATTCACCTTATGCACACTATACCATCAAACATCTTTTCACTTGTCCTTTCTTAAAATCACAGACCACACTTTATTTTCCACCAGTAGCAGCCAATCTCTATTGCAGGAAGACCCCGGGCCCTGCTAGTGACACAAGCAACACAATGCAGCGATGAAATGAGGAATACTGAGTCTGTGAAGGACGCATGCACTTTTTTTTTTTCCTTGCACCTCTCTCTTATGATTACATGCACAGGGCTCATACCAATTCCAGAGGGTCGCAGTCTTCCAGGTCCCATCATATCACAATCACAGCTCTTCAACCTATTACAGCTTTCCTTCCCCATTCAATACAGCTATTCTTAATGCAGTGAATAAAGCTTGAGTACATGCAGATAATTCCACTGCCATCTCTGAGGGGCAAGGTTAAGGTTTTGTGGGCATTAACTTGTACCTGAATTTTGGGGGAAAAAATGTCCACATGACAACTTCAGGCCACATTGGTACATCATAGATGGGGGTGGGATGGGGTGGTGGGGTGGAGAAAGGGAGACACCTTTAAAGGCAGACTTACTGTATTTAGGTCAAGTATAGTTTTGGGTTTTTTTTTTCTAGTGGGCATTTTAAAGCTTTAATATAATATTATCAAGTAAGCAGTACATTTAACTAAAGAGATTAGTTATCATTCGCGTACAGCAGTTACTTTATAGTCCTATGGTTTGAAGCTGTGTGAGATTGTTTTTTGGGGGGAGGAGGGGAAAGAAGTTAAACAAACCACCCCAGAAATGTATTCTGATCTAAACCAAAACTTTTATTTTCAAATAAGGTTTTTAGGTATCAGCAGTACAAAACAGTGTCTCATTCAGAAGGTTCATTTACAATTATATAATTTAAAAGAATCAGTTAAAAAAAGTAAATTGCGTCTGAGCCAAGACCTTGCACATGAAGTTGTAACCTTGTAACAGAATTTGACTGATTTGCAAACTCCTGCAAATAGTAGCTTATAATGGAAATGCTGGCAGATCCTTAATTATAGCTTTGCTACTGTGCACAGATATTATACTGTTATTTCTTAGTAAAGCAGTATGGTTCAGCTGATTGGGCTGTCAACAATGCATATAAAGATTTACAAAGTAAATTCTACCCTGGGGTTAAATAGAAGTTCTTTAAGAGGATTCTGACAGGCAGTTTCTTTATTTCTAGTCTAAATATTGGTTAGAATAATGTTCTAACAGCAATATTTTTCTGATCTGAAGTCACTTACTGGACAGTACTGGAATGTTATTCCTGTGCACTGTCAGTCTGCTGTGTATTTAATCTGTTTTAAAAAACCAATATCCTGTATAAAGGTGAATTGAAAGAAAAAGCTCTTGACCTGTCAACACCTGAGTTCAAGGTTCTGTGTGTTTTCAGTAACACTTGGTGACATCACAAATGGTGAAGGAAATTGAATTCAACATGCGTTACAGGGATTTGTGATGTTGCTTACTATAGCAGGGGAAAAAGAATACTAAACATCCTGGCATTCAGGGCAAGTAAGGATTCATTTTAAAATGCGTAGATTTACATCACACATTTGGAAAAGCATTCTGTGTACTTTTGCATTCTCCCAAAAATATGATGTTAGGTTGGTCAACCAGCAAATAAATCATTGCTCTAGGGTGGGGCTGTAGGTGACTGATCTAGTATGCAGGCTGCCCCAGGGAGAGAGGACAATCCCATCCCTCTCTCATCAGAGCAGTTTGGGGCCAGGTGAGAAGCATCTGTCCATGGCAGCTGCAGCAGGCACAGCAAGGGGAGGGTGCATGTCTCTCTCTCTCTCTCTCTCTCTCTCTCTGAGATATATAGTAGATAGCTGTCCTTTTCTCCACACCTGCCCCCTTCTACCTCAGTTGGTTATAGCTGTCCTGGTTCCCATTTCTGGCCCCTTGCTTGCCCCTCTGTGGTAATTAGACAGTACATCCAAATAGCATAACTAAACCCTGACCTTATTTTAAGTTCTGATAAGAGGAAGCTGCATACCAAATTTGGTGGTCCTAGCTCTTGCTGTCCAGGAGAAGTTCTTGAGCAAACAGATTGACTGACACGCGCACATGCACGTACATTCTCAAATATATAGTAGAACTAGAAGTCTTACCCGGCGTTGCCTGGGTCCTTCAGGGCAAATGTGGGTGATGTGGGAGGCTCAGGGCACGAGGGTGGGGAGTGCAGCAGTCAGGAGGGGCTCAGGTAGGGGGGCTGGGAATGTGGGGGCGGTGTATAGAGCGTTGGGGGTAAGGAGGTGCAGCAATCAGGGCAGGGGATTGGGAGGAGGGGGAGTTTAGGGCAGGGGAGGAGGTGGGGGGTGACCATTGGCTTGTCCCCAGGATAAGGGGGACTGCACACCCTGCCTGTCTGCTTGTCCCGAGGGGGCCAGGCTGGGCAGGAGAGGCCCAGGGTGGTAGGGCACATAGGCTGGCCCTGATGGTGTTTCCCAGACCAGAGGGCAGAAGTGGGGGAGGGGGGGTGCACTGGCTAGCCTGTTCCTCCCCTTCCCCCGGCCTGGTCTAGGGCTGGAGAAAAGGGGTCTCTTACAGGCCGACTGAGGGGGCGGATGTGCTGTGTGATGCTGTGCGGGGTGGGCTGTGGCTCCTTCCCCACCCCACCACCGTGGTTTGGCAGGGGCCTTGTATCTTTTCAGGGAATGCCTACTGTAAGAAAGAAGGTTGGGGGGAGAGGGGCGTTACCGCATGTTAGCTAGGAGGTCGCCTAGGGTTTATCTTGCCCAGCAAACATGAAAACTTACAACTGCCTTTTCAGCACTAGGATTTTCCATGTAGTAGATACCATACATTAACTAAGATGGGGGGTTTGAAAAACAAAACTGCTTTTCTTAGAGGAGACAAGATCTCCGTAGTTAGTCTAGCCTCTTCCCTGAATGCCTACTACTGTTCAGAACCTAAGGTCTGTGCTGTGCAGGCACAGAAAGAAAAGTCATATTCCTGTTCTCTGTGACTCGATGAAGACAGCCACCCTCTTAAAGAATTCTAGGATGAGGGTGAGACTTGTAGATAAGGCGGAGTGTAGTCTAATACATTATTCATTTGATGGGAAGGAATTGAACTTGGAGGAAGCAGACTGTCGAGGAACGTAAATTCCAGTACAGTAAAACCTGCGCTATCCGGAACTTAAGCATCTGGAAAACTGTAGAAACCGGCAAATTTCTGATGCCGGGAAAAGCAAAGCAAAACAAAAAAAAGGAAACTAGCCCTTTAAGTGCTGGGCCACTCCTCAGACGAGTGTGCAGCACATACCTGGGGGAAGGGCAAATGGCAGCTGGCAGCAAGCATCTTGGCTCCCCCCACAGCTCCTGGCACCCCCAGCAGGCCGGCCAGCCCCCCCGCGGCTCCCCTGGCAGGCCATCTCCGCCTACCCCCGGCGTCTACCCCTCTCACCAGGCCGCATCTCCCCCGGCGCTTTGTGGCCCCCCCGTACCCCAAAGCAGGCCACGTCCTGGCCCCTGCATGGCTCCAGTCTCCCCTCCCCCAGATGCCCAGAATTTTTAGGTTACCGGCACGCTCTAATCCCTGGACGTGCTTGGCTCACCTCAGATAGCAGGGGACAGTGACCAGTGTTCCCTTTAAGGGTATGTCTAAACTACATCCCTCTGTCGATAGAGGGATGTAAATTAGGCACATTGAAAGTGCAAATGAAGCGGGGATTTAAATACTCCAGGCTTCATTTGCATAATCGCATCACAGCGGTCTTTCGAAAAAGGGTATTTCAAAAGTGAAACTGCCGTCTCGATGCGGTTCTTTCGAAAAAGGTTTTTCCCCCGAAAGAACTGTGTCTAGATGGCGGTTTTACTTTCGAAATACCCTTTTTCCAAAGACCGTTGTGATACAATTATGCAAATGAAACACGGGATATTTAAATCCCCACTTCATTTGCACTTCCAATTTGCCTAATTTACATTCCTCTATTGACAGAGGGATGTAGTTTAGACATACCCTAAGATTTTCCATCCATGAGTGGAGTGAGTTTTGTCTTATGCACCACTATTGAAGTCACGTGCCCTTGTTTGGACATGTGCCACTGTGGCACCAGTTATTAAGCATTTTAAATCTCTCCCTTTTCCTCTCTGCTGCCATGTCTCCAACCTTCCTCTTGCCCCATCTGCTCCCGTGGAGCCTGCTGCTGCCACCCCACCCTTCACCCTCCTCTGCTGTCCTGGCTCCTGCCCTTCTCAGTCCCCTTAGCCCTCCTGGGACATGCCTCCCTCCCCATTCTCTCTGACCCCTGCACCCACCTTTTCTTCTCCCCCATGCCCACCCCTCCTTTAGCCCCACTCTGATCATCTGTAGCTGCCATCCCCATCCCCTCTCCTCTAACACCTCCCTCTACCCACCTGCCCTGCCACTCTCCTCTGCCCTAACCCTCCCCTTGAAACCCCTCCCTGTGTCTGCCCTTCTGCTTCACCCCCACAGTCCCCTGGCATCTGCACCTTCCCTTACGCCCTGCACCTTCCTGGTGCCTCCCCCTTCCCTGACTCCCCTGCCCTCCCAACACCTGCCCCCCCTTGCCCTCTTCCTCCCTGGTGCCCACCCCCTCACCACCCTCTGCCCCAGTTCTCCTCACCCCTCTGCGCCCTCACACATGACTTGCTCCATCCCCTGCCTTCCTCATGCCCACCCCTCCGTTCAACCCCTCTTCTCCCAGCACCCACTCCTCCCCTCTTTTTTTCCTTCCTCTTGCTCCCATTGCCCCCTTTCCTCTCCCAGCATCACCCTGTCCCCTCCCTACTCCCACTCCCACTGACACATTCCCCACCCCTTGCCCTTTCCCCTCATTGCCGCCTCTTGGTCCCCTGGCATTTGTCTCTCCACTATCCTGCCCCTTAGTGCCTTCCCCTTTCTTCTGCCCTAGCCCCTTCTTCTTCTCACCCTTAGTTCTCTCCCTGCCCCTTCACTTACCTTCTGCCTTCCTGACCTCTGCTCCTGCTGGGGGGCGGCCACATGGCAGGCGGCTGCCCTGTTTGCTGGGGTTGGAGCCAGGGCCGTGATGCTATTTTTCATGCCACATCCCAGGCCCAGGAGAGCTGCATTGCAGCCGGGTTTCAGTCCTAGCACATGCAGCAGCCTTCTGCAATGCGGCCCCACCTCGGGAACAGCTGGGGCCGGGGCCACTGTACTACAAATAGCACCATGGTCCTAGCTCCAGTTCTGGCACACACAGCAGCCGCGTGTCATGTGGCCGCGTCCTGTGTACCAGGACTGGAATCGGGGCTGTGGTGATATTTTTAGTATCATGGTCCTGGCCTCAGAAGCTGCCACGCAGCCCCAGCTGTTCCCGGGGAGGGGCCACAGGGCGGGCGACTGCCACATGTACCAGGACTAGAGACTGGCTGTGGTGTTATTTTTAGTACTGTGGCCCAGGTTACAGCTCCCATGACTGCCATGCTGCCCATCCTGGCTGAATCTCCAGTCCTGCGGAAGGGCTGTCGCTAAGGCCAGAGCTAGGGCCACATTGTGACTGTCCAGCTGCTTCTGGACAAGGCAGCTGCCCACTATTCAGCCCTGCCTTGGAGCAGCTGAGTCAAATTGTTGGTGTGCGCCTATGCAGGTGCACACCTTAGAGGGAACTATGACAATGACTACTGGTTCATCTAGAGACTGCTGTTTTGATCCAGTCAGTGCAATATAAGTGGGATTCTCACTAATCTTTCTGAGGCAGATGTCTGTTGTTTTCCATTGCCCTTCTGGAATAAATGTAAATAAAGACCTATTTCTCTTTCTTGTGTTTCCATTCCACACTGTCTCATTCTAGGAGCAGAAGTTTCATGAAGAACAAGAGAATTTCTGGATGTTTGTCTGACATAAAATTGCAGTCGCTCCAAAATCTACAGACATCACACTTACCAGGTGGTTTTTCTTTTGTATGGCAGATTACCTTTTATTTCAAACTGAGAACCTGGAAACGTATAGCTTACTAATAGTAATTTATGCATGTGTAAGAATTTATTGTACAGAAAATACGAAGCCTGATGTTTTTGAAGTAAAATATCCATATTTGTAGTGGGTGGTTCTGTGGCTGTTTGAAGATATCACAGCAGTGATGGGCAACTTGTGGCCCAGGCCTTCATGCAGCCCATCAAGGTTATATGTGTGGCCTAGGACACGTTTTGTTTACTGTTGGCCATGCATGGGGTTGCCAGATTCTGTTGGTTTCTGTCCATGTAGTTTTTTTCCTACTGGTTTTACCAGAGTGACACACATGTAGAACAAGGGCACATTAAAGTCAGGTGCATGCTGATTGCACACAACATAGACTGTGAGAGCCATGTACTCTTTCCACGTCCAATCAAAGGATTGCTATGGTTTAAACAGCACACCCTTCAAGTTCTAGGTACACAAGCGCAGTTAGCAAAACCACCCTATCCCGGGAGAACATCCTGGTTATGACAATCTTGCGGTCCACTAAGAGGGAGGGCCATTCATGCTACCCACTCTCTATCCTGGGTTACCCATCACTGCCTTACAGCATTCTTTGCCTAAAAATCTGTGTCATCTTTTTTTGAGGGTAAAACCCTCTTGAACAGGGCTTCTTGCCTAACACATGGAGGGTTTTGACTGGAAACTTGCCGTACTTAGGCATTGAAGGTTAACTATGTCGATGCTGTCACCAAGCCTTCCCACCAAGTGGGAAAGCCTTTGCACAGAGACAATCCCACTCTCTCGGCCTCAGAAGTCGGAATCCAGTGGAAAAAATTGTTACTTCTGGAGACTACCTCGGCTGCATTGGATGGCCATGTCACCTTAAATGCTCTGACATGCCCCACACACTCCATAGTGCGCTGCTATAATGCCTTCTCAGCCATTGAATCATAAGGATTTCCTCTGCCTGATCCATCGAAGCAGTCTTCGCATGCTGAGATGAGCAAGTCCCTAACTCACTGAGGGTTTCAGACCCATCGGCTACCCTCACCTGGTTTAGCCGGCCTGCCGGCCTGTCAAAGCCGTTGCCCGGGGTGTGGCTGTTGCCACATGCAAAGCAACTACGTGGCGCCACAGGTGAGAGCTGGCTGCCAGTAAAAAAATCAATAAAGGATGGCCCACTCCCGAAGAAGTGCGACAAGCACTTCTTTAGAGGTACTACCCCATTAGAGGTACTACCATGCAACCCTATACACCCCTATACACACTATGGTATTGATATCGCTGTCTTGAGTGAAACCAGGCTTGCTGAAGAAGGATTTCTCACTGAACTAGCTAGTGGTTTTACCTTCTTCTGGAAAGGGAAAGCGCAGAATGAGGATAGGATCCATGGAGTTGGCCTGGCCGTCAAGACTAGTCTGATGAAACCACTTTTGGACCTGCCTGTCGGAATTAACGAGAGGCTCATGAAGCTACGCCTACCCCTTAGTCACAAGCAGTATGCAGTAGTCATCAGTGCTACACTCCCCCCATGAACAGCACAGAGGAGACAATTGAGCAGTTTTATATCGACCTCAGTTCTGTTCTGTGCTCAGTGCCAGCCAACAACAAGTTGATCTTGTTGGGAGACTTCAACGCCCGAGTTGGCTGCGACCACAGTTGATGGGAGGGAGTGTTAGGGAAACATGGCGTGGGCAAGATGAACAGCAACGGCTTATTGCTGTTGAGCAAATATGCAGAACGTGACCTCCTCATCAAGAACAGTGTTCAGGATGGCCAACAAATACAAGACTACCTGGATGCACCCTAGATCGAAACAATGGCACATGATAGATTATGTCATTGTTTGTCAGCGTGATATTCGGGATGTCCTTATCACCAGAGCCATGCGAGGAGCAGAGTGCTGGACTGACCATAGGCTTGTCCTCACCATTTTCAAAATACACATTGCTCAGCATCACCCAAAGCTCATCCGAACAGCCTTTAACATTGCCAGATTCCAGCAGCCTTCTCATCTGCGCAAGTTCCAGTCAAGCCTTGATGAAAAGTTGAGTGCCAACGGACCATTGATTGGAGGTCCAATTCAGAAGTGGAGCCAGTTTAGAGAAATGGTGATGGAGACAGCGAAGTCAGTGCTTGGTCCCAAGAAACGCATCATGAGAACAACAGTGCTATTGAGGACCTGCTTGCCAAGAAGAACAAGGCATTTATGGAGTGGCAGAATGACCCAGACTCCATCTCTAAGAGAGACACGTTTAAGTTCCTCCAGGCCCAGGCTCAGCGAGAACTCCGCAAAATGCACGATCAGTGGTGGGAGAAGAAAGCTGAAGAGGTGCAACACTATGCTGACTTAAACAACCCAAGGGAGTTTTTCAGCTCCATCAAGTCAGTCTTTGGTCCTTCCAAGTCTGGCTCTGCCCCCTTGTTGTCTGTAGACGGAGCCACGCTGATCAGGGATAAGGCTGGCATTAATAACCGATGGAAAGAGTATTTCAGTCAGCTCCTGAATCGTTCATCATCAGTTGATCAGTCAGCACTGGAACAGATCCCTCAGAAGCCAACCCTTGAAGACCTGGGAGATCCTCCATTTATTGACAAAGTTAGAAAGACCATCAGACAGATGAGTTGCAGCAAGGCATCTGGCAAGGATGGAATTCCCGCAGAACTGTACAAGGCATTTAATGAGGAGTCACTTAAGGTTTTTCATAATGTCTTGACCAGTATTTGGGAAGAGGAAGAAATGCCATCTGACCTCCGTGATGCCGTGATAGTTGCTCTGTACAAGAATAAGGGTGCAAGAGCTGACTGCGGGAACTACAGAGAGATCTCGCTGCTTTCCGTTGCCGGGAAAATCTTTGCCCGCATCATCCCGAACAGGCTGATTTCGACAGTTTTTCAAAAGTGAGTCTCCCTGAGTCACAATGTGGCTTCCGCCCTAATCGCAGTACTGTTGATATGATCTTTGTAATGAGACAGGTGCAAGAGAAGTGCCTTGAGCAGAATATGAACCTCTACTCTGTCTTCATTGATCTGACAAAGGCTTTCGACACGGTTAACAGAGATGCATTGTGGGTCATCCTCAGGAAGCTAGGTTGCCCACCAAAGTTCATCTCACTCATCAAGCTGTTTCACGAGGACATGACAGGAGAGGTGCTCTCGGATGGTGTGCCATCTGAGAAATTTAACATCTCCAATGGCGTGAAGCAGGGCTGCGTACTCGCCCTGGTGCTTTTTAACCTGTTCCTCACTAAGTCCTCATGCATGCTGTCAGAGACCTAGATCTTGGTATTTACATCAGATACCGTTTGGATGGTTCACTGTTTGATCTGAGATGCCTTACTGCAAAGACCAAGACACTGGAGAGTCTTATCACCGAAGCACTGTTTGCTGATGACTGTGCCCTTATGGCACACCAAGAGAACCACCTGCAGACCATGATTGACAGGTTCTCTGAAGCATCCAAACTGTTCGGTCTCACAATTAGCCTCGGAAAGACAGAAGTCCTCTTCCAGCCTGCACCAAACAGTGCTCCTCCACAGCCATGCATCACTATTGATGGCACACAGCTGAAGTTAGTAGACATGGACCCTGTACCGTAGGCACATCAAGCGGATGGAGCAGTTTCACATGCGCTCCCTACAATCAATCATGCGAGTACGCTGGAAGGACCAAATTACTAACCAAGAAGTGCTTGATAGAGTTAGTTCCACAAGCATCGAAGTCAAGATCCTTCAGACCCAGCTTCGATGGTCTGGCCATGTTCTCCGCATGGACAAAAGCAGGATCCCGAGGCAGCTGTTCTACAGGGAGCTGGTACGTGGTAGTCGCAAACAGGGACGCCCGAGGAAGAGGTATAAGGACAACCTGAAGACCAACTTGCAGTGGACAGGCCTTCAACCTCAACAATTTGAACTATCTGCTTCAGACAGGACTAATTGGCGTTCCCTTATGAGGAAAGCAGTGACAAAGTTTGAGGATGACCACCGCCAATACCTCGTAGCTGCACGTGAAAGATGACATAGAGCCGCGTTCTCTCCTGTCCTGACAACCGGCGTCCCATGCCCTATCTGTAACTGCATGTGTGTTTCGACCTTTGGGCTCCAGAGCCACATGCGTTTCCACAAATGAAATGCACGACATGTCTTCCTCGGCTCCTGAGAGACAACCACCACCAGCTGTCACCAAGCACCTAATGTTGGCTGTATCTGAGACTGTTGATTCCAATAAGGCCACTAAGTGTTTCTTTGCTTGAGATGTTGCTACTTACTCAACTTCTGACATTGTCTGGTTTGTTGTTTAGGTGGTACAATTTTGGAAATTAAAAATGTAAAACATATGTTTTTCGTATATAAGAAGTTATTTGAATCTCCAAAATATGTATACTTGTATGTATTCCCTCGCTTTAGATCAGCTGTGCTTTTATTTGAGCATAGCTACTGATAAGTGCAATTGGAAAGAAATAGTTTTGTGACAGTACATATTATTACTAAAAAATTTCTATTAGCTAAATGAAAAAAGTATGCCAAGAAAATAAACGTTTTTGAAAGGAAATTTAATGTACAGGTTGGACCTCCCTGGTCCAGCACTCTAGGGGCCTGAGCTGTCCCGGACCAGGGAGTTTGCTGGACCAGGGCAGGTCAGTGCTCTCCTGATGCCTGTCCCGCTCTGGTCTCCTCTCCTTGGTGCTCCCTGCTCTGCTGCTGACCCCGCTAATGCTGGCCTGGCACGGCTCTCCACCCTGCTGTCTTTGGGGTTCCTGGCAGGGACCGTTTGGCCACTGCCGGCCTTGCTGCTGCGGGGTATTCCCTGACTAGGGCCAGCTGGCTGTTGCTGGCCCCGCTGCTGCCGGGGTTCCCCAGCTGCGGCCGCCCAGTCTTCCCCACCCGCTGCTAGGGCTGCCCCACTGCCACTGGGAATTCTGGGGGTTTCCTGGCTGGGGCCACCAGTCCCACTTCAGCTGGGAGGTTCCCCGGCAGAAGCTGCCTGGTCACACTGGCACTGGGGTTGCCAGCAGCGAACCCCTGGCTTGGCCTGGAACTCCTTGGCCACCTGGCCCTGCTGACGCCAGGGGTTCCCTGGCCAGGGCGCAAGCTCCACAGTCATTGTCTGGCCCTGCTGAAGCGGGGGTTGGGGATGTCCCTGGCCAAATTGGACACTCCCCAGGTGCTGCCTGGCCCAGCTGGGGCTCACCAGCCTCTACGTTCTCAGTTAGCTCCAGGACTCTTTGATCCAGCAAGATCCATGGCCCTGCCAGACCTCAGATGTTGCCAGACCAGAGTCTCCTGGATTTGGGAGGTTCAACCTGTGTATTAAATTTTCTAAACAGGAGTATGTCAATTTTTTTTTTCCTAATTATTTTCATCCTTCAGGTTAGATAATAGAGGCAGAAGCAAACCAACATGAAATTATTATAAAAGGATACATTTGTCTAACAGACCCACTACTTTTATAAGAAACATTTTAATTCATGTTGCTTTTCTATTAATACAGGTCCAGTCAATAAATCTAACAGCATATGTTCCAGTTCTTCTGAATCATTTCTACCTGGAATTTGCAAAGAATTGATTGGCTCTGCATTGGATTTACTAGGACAGAATCATGAAGAAGAAATGTTTATAGCAAATAGTCTCCTAGCCAATTTATTTACTATTTATAGTGGAGTAACTGCCATTTCAAATGCCTATGAACAACAAGATGAAGAAAGTCAAGAGAATTGTAAGCGTAATATCCTGCACTCTGTTTAATCTGTCATATCTTACATACAGGAAGTATAAATGTTCCTGCTGTTGTTTACAGACCTGAGATTCTGATTAATCTTTTTTTTTTTTTTTTTTTTTTTTGTAGCTTTCTCTCTTGATCGTGCTACTCAGTTCTGCAGCATGAGAATTACCTCTGCTTTTGAACAACTTGTGATTCTAACCAAGCATTGGCTTAATAGTTTTCAAAAATGCACTGATTCCATAAAAATTGATGAAGAATTGAGACAGAATGTAAAAAACTTGGGGAGTTACCTCCAGTTACTGTTGCAGGTAATGTGGCAGAGCTCCGACCTCACCTCAGGGGTCCCGCACTTATAGGTGGATAGTGTTTGCCTCAGGCTTGCTGTGGCCCTCCATGTTGTCTCTTGCCCTTTACTGGAGGCAAAGGTCACAGCCTACTGAGCCAGCCTCATCATGGGCCAGTCAAATAGGTTTGAGATGAACCCTTAATGTCAGTTTTAATTAATCATCTCCATGAATGCTTTGCGGATGTATAGGAATACCCTACTTTATACAACTATATTCAGTTATTACTTTCTTTTTAAATAATTGTCTGTTCATTTTAATTTTTAACTTCATAGGCTTGTCAATGTCATTCTATAGACACTAATTATGGGTGTTTTCAACTAATTTATTATTCCATCTTTGCTATTCTAACATGTGTTTGCAGTCATAGTTTTTAATCCTGCACTGTTATTGTAGTAGTGGTCACAAAGTTTGCTCTGTGTTCAGTTGAAATAATGACTCAGCCACTTATTAGTAATACAAGAATATGATATTGGTAAAGCTTCAAGATAATTTAAACACTTACATGTGCAATTGAAAACATTTACACTTTCATTGCGGAAGTTTTCTAAATCATATTAAATTATTAAATTACATCATTAAATCATAATTTTCATTTCTCAGGGCTGTTTTTCAGATATATCCTCAATGGTAACAGAAGCACACAACAAAATAATCCAAATAGTGAAACAAACAGGAAAACATATAGGACACTTTACAGCACTTACAGGATCTGACCTACATCTCTTTGAAGAGAACAAAGAAGATGCAACTGTCTCACAGGTAAATACAAAACTTTGTTGAATACAACAACTTCCATAGTTTATATCAGAATTTCTTATGTACTATGACTACATTAGGTCAAAATAAAGGTGTCTTCTGAATACTATAGAAAGTATACTCTTCATAGTATAATCTTCTACACAGATTTTCACTTACACTGTGTTAATGTATTAAATGCGCCTCTTCAACACTTCAATGTATTATCTATAGCATGGCTACTCAACTTTGGAAGCCCCAGGGGCCACAATGATACAGCACAGGCCGAGGGCTGCAACTTAAGTGTGGTTGCATATATATGCAAATAGCTTCTTTCACACTGACGGACATGAATACAAAGCACTTCCCACAATGCCCCGGTGCTCCTGGCACCACTTCCCTGGGGCCTAGAAATGCCGATACCCTGTACCCGTCTTTTCCAGCCAGCCTGTTGTTTGCATCTTTCAATGCTCACCCTGCCTGAGAGACACCTCACCGTTGTGGAGCATGTTCCCAGTGGAGGCCATGTTCAAAGGATCCCACCCACGGGCTGCATGTTGAGCCCTGTGTAAACCCAAACCGCACTGCGGGCCACAAACAAACGGGCCGTGGGCTGCATGAGGCCCATGGGCCACGTGTTGAGTAGCCCTGATCTATAGCATAAAATTTGGCTTTACATAGCATTTTTACATAGCTATGATGATCTATAGCATAAAATTTGGCTTTATATAGCATGAATGCAGTGTGTTTCTCAAGTCAATGACTTAGACCCTCTTTATAACCCTGTAGTCATTTAACTGTACTGATACAGATAAAGTGGAACAACCTGTCTAGTGTGTCTGAAATTATACTATGAGAAGTATATTTATAATTATTTTTGTATAATCTATTCCTGTATGGGAAGAGGAATAAACATCTTTTATACTGATATATAACAGTAACTATTGTGGCAAAACTCTTACCTCTAACCAAAATAGATGTGCCAGTACAAAATGTGTGTGTAGATAGGCTTCAGCTGTGACAAAGCAGTTTTTGTGTGTTTACAGTGGGTCCAAGGTATTAAAAATTGTTTTACCATGCGAAGGTTAAAACAGGTCAATAGAGCTAAACTTTAAAAAAATGACATCTATACTGACAACCTGTGTGGAAAGCTTGAAATGAATAAATAATTTCTTGTGAGGTTTTTTTTTGACTAATATTCTAATTGTAAAAGTCTGTATCAAAAAAAGAATTCTCAGAAACCCAAATAAAAGTTGAAGATACAGATTTTTTTTTTTTCAAGGGGAAAGAATGATCAGAACCCTGTTGACTATATTGGTTCTAATTTGGGCATAAATGTTGGTCTGTCTGTGTTGATCCATTTGCTTAATATAACAAAGTGTTAAAAATTCATTGATGCAAAGGTCAGTTTTTAAATAACTCTTGGACTTTTGAATATTTTAGAAAGATTTTATGCTTGCCATTTATGATGGAGTAGGCTCAGGACTGAAGAGGCTCTTGGATTCTGTACAGAAAAAAATAAGAGAGATGCAGAAAGAACTTTTGAAACAGTATCCACAAAATGAGGTGAGTGTGTGTTTGTGGCTTGAGGCTCAGTTTGTTTTTAGTGATATCTGCTACACTCTAGGGCTGTGCCCCCTGCTTGTTCGCTACGTTTGCTGACCACCCCCCTCTCTTTGAGGGTAGGTGTCTGGCTGGGAGAAGAGTGCGGGAATTGGCTACGGCCAGGGTGTCTGGTCAGGGGGGAGAGGGCAGGAACAGGCTGGGGTGGGAGAGGGTGCAAGAGTAGGGGAGGGGGCAGGAGGAGGCTGGAAGTGTGGCGTCTTGGAGAAAGGGGTGAGTGAAGGGGCTGGGAGTGCAAGGTCTTAGCAGTGTGGTGAGTGAGGGGACTGGGGGTATGCGGTCTCTGCCAAGGGTGTGTGCGATGGGACTGGGGAAAAGGGGAGAGAGAGAGATTGTGAAGTCCTGGAGTTCATACAATACTATGGTTTATGTTTTGATCGTATAGACTGTGTGTGTGTATTTTGTTACTGTAATTGGACTCTAAAGATACAATATCAACTTAACACAATCTTGTCTGAAAATATTTTACCTACCGTTATGAACAAAACTTATAATTACTGTTAACTTGACACAATGGAGGGGAAAATATTGATTATAATCCTTCGATCAGTTCTCAAAGTTGTCCTTCTAGCTCAGACAGATTCCACTGAAGTATTTGGTGTATTTTCAGTTGTTTATTTGTGTCTTTGTCAGCCCTTTTTTATGGCGTCTAACTGAATCCCCTGAGTAGCCACTCAGCTTAATTTGTTGTTTGTGGGTCTTTCTTACTAGGGATGTGAAAGTGTACATGATGAGTCTGTGCTCATTGGTTAAGAATACAGTTATATCCCCCTCCCCAGCACTGCTGCCACTTTATCAGAGGGACTAGTGTGGAGGAGGGGAGATAGGCAGGGAGCCAGTGTTTTTTAAGCTGGCTCCCTTCACACTGGCTCCTGGGGAGCCACTTCCTTCCTCCCCCTTCCCCCCATTTCAAGCAGTTACATTTACTGGAACAAATGAATTTTTACATCCCTATTTATTTCACACACCAAGAAGTGGGGAGGGAGAGAAATTTAGTAGAAGGAAGGAAAAATCATAAGACTTAAAAATTGGGAGGGACACTCAGGGCTGGTATGATACTTGAAACTTTTTTTTAACTTTTTTTTTTTTTTAATTGACTACATTCCATATTGACAGCAAGCATATATCTGCTATTACTTCACCTAGGGTTTAGTGCCTGGCTCTAGGCATCTTTAGAGGGTTATGATAACAGTATTTACTACATTATACTGTTCTAATTTTATTTGTTCAGCATGGTTCTCAAGCTTGCATCTAAAACCGAGTAAGTTGAGTGTAGTTCCAGGCCACTAACATGTTTATTTAAGTGCTTGACTAACTTTACTCAGCTGAATTGGGGCCTCTAAGAGAATGGTGGCTTATTCCAAGCAAACATCTAATAGTGTGAATGCCAGGAATGTTAGCAACTGGAATGAGGAATCACCTTCGAAAGCTTTCTGAGTTGCTAAGTAGCATTGGTATTTTTATTTTAGCAGCTGCTGGATTAAGTTATAGGATTAAGTATAGCAAATATATTTGACATTTTAATGAGTTGACTCTGCCTCCTCGCCAGACACACTGTAATGTAAAAAAGAAATGACACCAGTGCTTTGTTTAGCTTTTACATAAGGCCTCAGAGGTCAATTATTATTTATAATGTATGAGGGAATTTTCATATTCATTTAGAGCAATATAGGTAATATTATTTTCTAATGTCAGCTGTAATATTTTGTACATTAGGCAATAAAAATGTTCACGCTTTTTTTGGAGTAGTGTGGTTTAAAAGTTTGGGTTTGTTATCTTTTTTAAAAAATGCAGGCCTTTTGGTTACAGCTTGTAGCAGAAAATCATAGGCTAAGAAAAGTTATTTGGGAAAAAATAGTTTAAACTTCAGTTTAAATAGTTCTAGCCCTTTTTGCACATTGAGGTTTTTTTTTTCCAAAGCATATTAAAGACAGCCCACCTACCACGTTATTTTAAAAATAAGGTTCACATTCTTGTTGTTCCCCTATTATACATATTTATTAGGTATGTGGCAAATCACAAAGGAGGCATATGGTAGGGAGAGTTATATAAACAGGAAGATAGGAACAAAGACTAGGTTCTACCTCTTAATTTTTTCCCATGAAATAGGAACTGAGAAAAAAGTTTGAAAATTCAGGAATGTAAGTTATCGTAGCCCTGGGAAAGATGTTGCTTATGCAGCATGTAATTCATGTTGACAGTGAGTATGGCAGCATTTACAGGTAATGTTTAAAAGGATAAAATGTTCTTTAACATAGTATTATGCTGCAGAGTGTACATATCTCTTTTCAGCCTCAAGACACATCTGCATTCTTGTTCCATCTCTTTTCCTTCTTTGATTGCTTGTTCATGTGCATTCCAATCAGGTAGGGGTGTGTGTGTGTGCGTGCATGTGTGCACGTGCAAAGTAGTCCGAAGATTTTTCCAGTAGGAGCTAGCCATTGGGTTGATGTAGGTGTGGCACCAATATAGGGTTCTGCCGACCCACATAAGAACGGCCATACTGGGTCAGACCAAAGGTCCATCCAGCCCAGTATCCTGTCTGCCGACAGTGGCCAATCCCAGGTGCCCCAGGGGGAGTGAACTGAACAGGTAATGATCAAGCCATCTCTCTCCTGCCATCCATCTTCACCCTCTGACAAACAGAGGCTAGGGACACCATTCCTTACCCATCCTGGCTAATATCCATTAATGGACTTAACCTCCATGAATTTATCTAGTTCTCTTTTAAACCCTGTTACAGTCCTAGCCTTCACAACCTCCTCAGGCAAGGAGTTGCACAGGTTGACTGTGCTCTGTAAAGAAGAACTTCCTTTTATTTGTTTTAAACCTGCTGCCCATTAATTTCATTTGGTTGCCCCTAGTTCTTATATTATGGGAACAAGTAAATAACTTTTCCTTATTCACTTTCTCCACACCAGTCATGATTTTATAGACCTCTATCATATCCCCCCTTAGTCTCCTCTTTTCCAAGCTGAAAAGTCCTAGTCTCTTTAATCTCTCCTCATATGGGACCCATTCCAAACTCCTAATCATTTTAGTTGCCCTTCTCTGAACTTTTTCTAATGCCAGTATATCTTTAGTGGGACGAGGAGACCACATCTATACACAGTATTCAAGATGTGGGCGTACCATGGATTTATATAAGGGCAGTAAGATATTCTCCGTCTTACTCTATCCCTTTTTTAATGATTCCTAACATCCTGTTTGCTTTTTGGACTGCTGCTGCGAACTGCGTGGACGTCTTCAGAGAATTATCCATGATGACTCCAAGATCTGTTTCCTTAGTAGTTGTAGCTAAATTAGCCCCCACCATATTATATGTATAGTTGGGGTTATTTTTCCAATGTACAAGTGGCACATGAGCCAATTTCCCATGGCATGTGGGGCAGGAGCTTGGACTCCCCCTATGCAACTGGGAGCTTGTGCTGTGGCTCCAGCCTCAGCTACGCAGCTGCAGGCTGGAGCAACAGCTCCGGCTTTCTGCTGGGGCTGGGGGGCGAGACACGCATGCGTCCCAGGGGCTTTCCCTGCCCAGATTTGGCATGCAGCTCCTGGGAGCTAAGAGGTTAATGCCCCCTTTCCTGGCTACAGGCTTCTTGCTTTGGGAGGGAGCAGGGCTGGGCCTGCTCTGCAGAGCTGGGGCTGGGTGGCCAGCACACGTGGCGCGCCTGGCTGCTCCCTGAGGGCTTTGTGCAGGGTTGGGGAGCCCCTTCTCCAGTGCTCCGCTGCGCCCAACCAGGTTGGAGCCAGTCCTGGGCAGCCCCGGGCTCTGCCTGCACCAGGCCTGGAGCTGCAGTCAAAGAGCTGGTCTGGGCAGGAAGAGACTGTGTCCTGCCCCCACCTTTCCTTGCCCCAATGCTGCTGCTCTGCCGGTGAATGCACTGGGGGCACAGGGATGTGGGGGCAGGAGGATGCGGGGACAGGAAGGGAGGGGCAGGGGTTGCACAGAGGGGCATGGGGTGCTGCAGGGGATAAGGCTGGTGGAGGAGAATCATGGGGCTCAGGAGTGAGGCTGGAGCGGAGGGAAGGTGTGTGTGTGTGTGGGGGGGGGGAGAGATACAATTTTACTTTGCAGAAGCTGCACTTTCCTTTACGCCCCACTTTTTGCTACCCTCCACAACTAGGTATTTGGCTGCATTCTCATCCTATCGCTTTTTCTGCATTACTCCCCCAGCTCCTTCCTACTCCCAAACTCCCTCTTGTATCCTCACCCCACACCCTCTCCTGCTGCCTTCCAGACCCTGCTCTCCTCACCCCTTCCTGCACCCCATCTCCCACCCAGATCCTGCATCCCTGTCCCACACATTGAACCCCTCATTTTTGTTCCCACCCCAGAGCCTAAGGGAGGGGGGAGGGTCCACAAAATCTACTAATTCTAGAACCCCAGAAAGTAAATCTGGCCTATGGGAAGCCCTGAATCTGAGTCTTCCCTATCCCTTCCCCTTATCCTGTTGGGGCTGGAGTGCCAGAAGACTGAGGTGTCTCTGTTGGGGGCCACATCAGTAAGGGTTGGGGGGGTTTTGGAGGAGTGTTTTTGCTTCTCACTTGTGTGGTCACTGGTCCCCAGCTGATTTTTCTGTGGGTCAGTGACCACCAACCCTGCCATAAATAAAGAAAACATTGAAACCTTTTGTGTTGGACATAATATTTTACTTTATTTAAAATGAAGTTTGATAAACTAACATGAGAGAGTTTAAATGCTTAATCTGTTTAATAATTTGAACTAAACTCTTTCCCCAGGGGGCAGCACTAGCAAAATGGCTCAGGTGTCATTATATAATTAAAACTGAGTTTCCATTAGAAACTGGTAGTCTGTAGAAAGATTTGTATTGACCGAGGTGGTCCATGGGACGTGCAGTGGAGAGAGCCCCTCCCCCCCCCCCCGTCCGGGAGAGCGGCATGGCCCAGGGCAAGGAGGGTTAAAGTTTGGCACACGACTTTGGAAAGGTTGCTGACCCCTGCTTTACTGTATATAGTTATAGATAATTCTCTTGGTCATTGTGAGTTCTTAGTTGGCAGTTAGTGTGGGTGGGGGGACCTCCCTCCCCAGCTGCTCAAGCCTTTCCTGGGGCATGCCTCATTCCCCAGGGTTCAAGGCTTGCCATTGATGTGCTAAACGGATGCCAAAGAGTAATGCTCATTGCTCCTGTCTGAAGTGCCACCAGAAAGACAGCTGCAAAATCTGTAGGTAGTTCATGCCTCAAACTCAGAGAAAGAGAGAACAGCATCTGTGCGTTCTTCTCATGAAGGCAGCTCTACAGCGCAATCCAACCCCGGCATTGTGGAGGCTGCGCTTAGTTCATCTTCCTTAGTGCAGAACACCCCAGCACTGGTGTTGAAGGACATGCTGCCTAGAGAAGACAGAGACCGACATTGCCATGCCACGTCCTGTGGTCAGATGTTCCCTCGACACCAGTCACGATTCTTGGGCCAGGAAAAAGAAAGATTGCAAGTGCTTGCCTCCTGTAAAGATAACTGTCCAGCCGTCACCAGCACCACAATCAGGCTGTGATGTGGAATCCTGGGGGGAAGGCCACATAGGCTCCTGCCCAACCTAAGAAGTCTGGGCCAGCACCATTCACAGTTGCCATGGGAATGACTGCCTACCCCATCAACACCCGAGGCTTTTAATGCAGCACAGGACTTAATGCTCTTAATGGCACCATTCTCACCGCCAAAGCAAGACAAGGCACCGGCCCCATAGCTGCCAGCGAGGCCACCTGTGCAGTCGAAGAGGAAGCCAGTATTGATGCAGCCAAGGTCACTGTCTCTGTGCCATTCGAGAGATTGCAGCTGCTCTCTGGCATTGGTGAAATCAGTGTGGAGGACTGCAGCCTCCACCATGGTAATCATACTCTGAGTTGGCGACAATCAGACTCCTACAGATACGGATTCATGGGCAGCAGACTATCTCCATCCCAGCACCGTTGCAGACCTCATCCTGCCCATTGGTTACCCCAATGGCAAAATCCCTTGCAGTGGCTTTTTAGGACCCTCCGGATCTTCCATCAGGCTCAGGGTAGGAGCTATGCTTCACAGTCCAGAGCAGAATCCATTGCCTCCACCTACTTTGTGCCACTGTGGTCAGTAGAGCAAAGGCTGCAAGCTGGGGGCCCTGCACTGAGTGCAGCACTGGTCTATATCCTATCAGCGCCAGAGCGGGTCACAGCCACGCCAATTACTGGGGGTCCAGAAGCTCCAGTGACACCGGCACTGGCTCCAGCAACAGCACCAGAGTTGACCCTAACGCCGGCACCAATATCGATTTCACATAGTGTACCAATGCTAGCACTGGTACAGACATCAGCAGTGGATGCCTAACATCCAAAGCTTGACACCAGTGGGGCAGTCTTCCTTGGCACTGTCTACTGCCCCAGCACCAATTTCATCTTTGTTGTTGGCATCAGAGCTGTACAGAGACCAGACAGGAGGAGACGGGAAGGATCAGCCCTCCATTTCTGGCATCCTCATCATCTTCACCCAGCGAGGCTGTAGCGGGTTCATTGGTAGCTATCACCCTGGAAGTCTCTCAGGTCCTGAAGCAATTGCTGTTTAGAGTTGTCCAGGGACTGGGGCAGCAAAGCAAAGGAGGAAGAGGATGAGGCTGATCCTCTGGTGGACTTCAGGTCCTCCTAGAATTGCTCTGCCACTTATCAAAATGGTGATGGATATGACCAAAACTTTATGGCAAACACTAGTGTCTTTGCAGCCCTCTGCTAAAAAGAATGAAAGATGCTACTTTATTCCTGCCAGGGAGGTTTGAACCATTAGCCACGTGTTTCTTCCTCTACTTTTCTTAAAACGTAGTCATATAATTACAAGGTATACTTATGCCCACATCTAACATTTCTGCCTACTGTGGTCTCCAGTTTCCACATGAGTCAGGGTATATTTTTACCTTTACTTTATCCTAAACAGCACTCAAGAACTAAGGAACAGAGCCTCCACTCTCTTGACGTGCCTTGGGTGCTGGTTTTATTAATATAGAAAGTCACCGCAATTATTTGTGGTGGTTGTGGGTAGAATAAAGAGCTTGCCAGTTTCCTCTCAGCATATTTCTTCGTGGATTATTTCCTGAATATGGGAGTGTTATGGCTATGCTGATATTCCACCACCACCGTTGACCACTCGGCCAGGTCTCAGGCATCCTCCACAGCATTCTTGGCCCAGGTCCACGCTCAGGAGATCTGTAGAGTGGTAACGTGGTCAAAAAATCACACTTTTGTTGCGAATTATGCAATTTTGCAGCATTCTAGAAATGATGCAGGATTTGGACGCAGTGCTCCCATTAGTGAGGAACTCCAACACCACCTCCTAGACTTGGGCTTGGGAGTCACCTGATTGGAATGCACATGAACAAGCACTCGAAGAAAAACGGTTACGTACCTTCTCATAACTGTTCTTTGAGGTGTGTTGTTCGTGTCCTAACCTCCTTCCCCTCTGTTGCAGTAGCCAGTAAGAAGGAGCTGAGGAGGGGACGGGTTGGTATGACCCTATATTGGGCGCCATTTTTGCACCACTCCAGGGAGCACCCACACCAACCCTACAGCGAGCGGCTGGGGGAAAGTCTAGCTACCGTGCATGTGTGCATGCACACACCTGATGGGAATGGGCATGAGCTCCACATCTCGAAGAACAGCAGTTATGAGAAGACCCGTAACCATTTTTTTTCTGGATAAACACTTGTCTCTTGCATAGATAGTGTGCAAGGCAAATCATACTCTTCGTTTGTGTTTTGAAACTCTCTTGTCTTCCACTTACTTCGTATGGGTCTTTCCAAAGTAGGGAAAAGTTTGAATAATCTACTTGCCAGTGGCAAATAAGAGAACTTTCTTGGAAACGGGGTCGGGGGGACATCTAGAGCATACAACTCTGCAAAACTTAAGTATCCATTAAAAAAATACTATTTCTTGTGCTTCCAAATGTGACCCAGAGCAGTGCTTAATGGCTTCTTAAGCTCTCCGCTTTTGTGGAGAGTGAAATTGTTCAGTCCATGGCATAACTGGGGCTTGAAAACAAGCCTTTGCATAAAAAGTACAGAGACTTAAAATAATTTACTCTTTTTTTACATTAATTGAGTGCACAACAGGAAGATTGGTGCAGTTGTGCCAGTGTTTTTGTTCTCAACCAGCCTTGATTCCAGTCAGAAGGATTTACTCTGCCTACCTCTCCTTCTCTACAACCCAATGTCGAGCCTCCCACAACTGGCTCTGTTTCCAGGGGATTCAAACTCTCCCTATTCCCAACCAGTAAAATTTGTATTTTTATTTTTTTTGTCAAAGGTGGGCATTCATCAGCTCACTTCTTGTAGCAGAAAAGTATAGAACCATAAGGTTCTAATATATGCTGCCCTTCAGTGAAGCTAACAAGCATCAGAGAGAAGACAAGGGGCATTGCCTTAATGCTAACACTGAGAATTATGATGGTGATTCAATCCAAGTGGTCACTTCCTTTAGAAAAACTTTAAAGATTACTCTGTTCGCTTGCTCCTAGAATAAAGTCTAATGTAGACCTATTCACATGTTTTCATTATTGCAAATTATGGTAGAAAATTCATCGTTCAGTTATTGCTTGTACTATAATTCTCTTTTGAACACTTTCCTCTGTGATTATATGTGCTCATTTTCTTGTCTCTGGGATATACATTTACACATTTTTGCATTCAAAGTATAGAGAAAAAATGCATTCAAAATAATAATTAAAATGTCCTTTGATAGGTCCAAAATCAAATAAAGAATAATGCTGTGGCTTTCGCCAGATCCCTTGAAAATACAGTATTGGACTGCAAAAAGGTAAAGAAACCCATTCACAAAATTACATTGTTTAAATGTTAACTTTAAATGGTTTCTTTTTTAAAAGTGTAACGAGAGAGAATAATAAAAATGACTACCTGTATGCAATTATGGACAAGCTAATCTTGCTGTAAGAACTTTACATTTTGCATTTCTTTACTTAATTATCTTAACTATTTCATGGCTGTATAAATATCATTTTTGCATTTATTATAATGAAATTTGGTTCATTCTTCTGTTTTTTACAAATTTTAAAGCAACCCTCCATAATACTTGAATTATTTTGTGTGTGCCAACAAAATGGTGGAAAAACAAGATGTAATTTATTTGGTCTTTTTAAAACATTTTTTACAAAGTCCCTAGTGAGAGGCTAGTAAGAAAACTATATGGTCGTGAGGTCAGAAATAAAGTATTATTATGGATTAGAAGCTGCTTCAGTGACAAACAATTAGGAATAAATTGCCAAACTAGATTAGGCGACTAAGATTTAGATTTCTCAAAATGGCAAAACTAGATTAGGCGACTAAGGTTTTGAGGTCGCCTGTTGTTAATCTGATAAAATGGATGATGTAGAGGTAGCAGAATTTGTGGGTGGAATTTTTGAAGCTATTTCTCACTAGAAATGAGTAAGGATCTCCAGAGGGACTTAAGTTTAGATGTTTGGTTATTGTGTGGTGGATTGAAATTCAGTGCTGACAAATGAAAGATAATATACATTGGAAAAAATAATTTGAATTGCTCGTAGACGTTTTGAGTTCTAAATAGACTCTAATGACTTAAGGAAAACACTTGAGGAGACCTTCAAAGGTACTTGTGCCTTTGAAAATCACCTTTCCCCACACACTGTCACTCTGGACAGTCCTGTAAATTAATCTGCTGGTTGTGTAGCTACAATTAAAAAAAACAAAGTTAAATAATTTTTTTAACGATACATTGATAATGGTGTGATAACATTGTCTAATCTGTTTCATGCTTACCTGGCACAGTATGTCCAGTTCTGGTCATCTCACCTTTGAAATTATACAGCAGAAATGCATGTGGTTCAGTGACAGGCAACCAAAATAAAACACTGCCAATACAAAGTAAGATGGTATTGGTTTTGGTTTGTATTGGGTTCATCTGGAATTGATGAGTTAAATTATATGTAAATCAATTGCATTTTTATTTATTTCAAAGTGTTGTGTTAGATACTAGGAGTATACTCACAATGTGCAATAGCTTATGGCCTGGACTGTTAGCACCTTGATTTACTTTGAATCAAGAATGTAATATTGACCAAGATATTTATCATCTATCCCTTGAATGTCAAAAAATGTTCCAGGATCTTATAGTTCCAGCTGGTAACTTTAAGGCTGGCAGGAACTGCAATTCTTGCCAAAACTGTATTTTGAAACATAATCTCTTCAACCACCCAACATCCCCAGAATACTTAGCAACAATGAAATACAAAACTGTGAACGCTGGTGTGAGATTTGAACCCATGACCAAATTTATCATTAAAATTCTAAACAGTAATCATTACTGATGTATATTATAGCTTTCAAATAAACTGCTGTTTATTAATACAGAAAGAAATGGGATCTCAATTAATAAAAGAGGAATTTGTCCACCAGGAAATAAAGAAGGCAACTAATCTTGCTTCTGAGTACTTGGAATTAGAACAGTGCATAGATAAAGTCTCTCAGATCATTACTACTTCATTACAAGGTATGTAGCTGAGCTGCTGTCATATCAGAAAATTAAACACTAAAGAAGACCTGCAAAGTGAGATGTTGTGCACTTTTTTTTATTCTTTATTTGGTGGATGTTGGAGATCATAAACAGTGGTTGTTTTTTTTAATTTGCTTGGTTATTTTTATTAGTTTTTTCAAGTAGACGCAGACACATATTCCACTTAGGTATGTGCATGTCCAGTGCACCAGAGCTAGAGATATTTGCCTACCAGTAACTCACTTCAGGGGTTTGGGAGCCTCAGCCACCTCCTTACGCCATGCCAGGAGATGCCAGCGAATACAGGGTACCGCAAATCGTGAGGATCTCCTGTACTGGAATTTTATTGCTATTCCCAACATTCAGAGAAAATCTGTCTTCTCCAATGACATGGTATCAAAATTCTTAAAAGGGTTCCTTAGTCTACATCCATCCAGTCCATGAGCCAGTTCCTCTCTGTAATCTTAAGTCAATCTTTGCAGCCTTCACGGGGGACACCATTCAGTCCTGTGGCGTCTTGTTCCTTTTTGCTGTTGTGTTAGAAAACAGCATTCCTGGTAGCAATAACATCTGCATGGAGAGTGTGAGAGTTGCAGGCTACGTGGGCAGGGCCTGCTTCTGCACAATTCTTCAAAGACAAAGTGACTTTATAGCCACAACTGAAATGTTTGTCTAAAGTGGTTTCTCAGTTTTATTTGAACCAAGTGGTCTATTTACCAGTACAGGTTGGACCTCCCTGGTCTGGTACCCTCGGGACCTGACCTGTTCTGAAGGAGGGAGTTTGCCAGACGAGGGGGGGTGGGGTCAATTCTGGTCCCTCTGCTGATGGACTCCGAACTCTCTGGGTCCATCAGCAGACCCAGCCAAGCTCCCCTCCTGACCCCACCGTTTGTTCAGCATTCAAGCTAAATTTATTTCAACAATTACATCATCTGATTAATATCCCTCCATGAAGAATTTTTTTTCTTTTAATAGCAAGAATATCATACATGTACTAGCTCTCCAGTGACTGATAGATAAAGATAAACAAGACCCAAATTTCTAAGATGATGATAAGCAGGAGAGATATTTTGGTGGAAAAACAGTTTCAGGCATAAAGAAGCAAGTCACCTTTAAGAGAATTCAAAGTATTTGTTCCATCATTAAGAAAGAGAATGTACAAGTATTAAGCCAGTTACAACCACTGACGTAGTTAATTATTATGTTTTCAAGTTCGTGTTTCATATGACCAGATTATCATAAGGTAATTTTTCTTTGCATCTAGGTTTCCTTAAGTTTAATTATGTGTTAGGTAAGATACAGGAATCAGGCACAAATAAGCAAATTAAAACTATTATTCCCATGTTACTCTCAGTTGATCTGGTAGGCTATAGCAGCAATTTTTAGTTGTCTCTTCAAGAATTTAAAGATTCCTATGGAAAAATTAGGTTTTGTTAATACACATGGCTGAGGAAAAAACTTTACAAATAGTGAACCAAAAGAATGCTTCCTACTGGGTCTACAGACTAAAACAGTCTGGGGGGCACGTCAACACAACTGAAATATGGAGAAAACTGTATTTTTGTTTTAAGTTTTGCAGCACTATTACTTTTGTACTTTTTACACCCAAAAATTTCATCGCCTACCCGGCTACGATTAGATTGTTTAAACAAATGTGTTGCAATGGTAGAAAAATTTTTTGTATGTCTGAAAACTGTAGGTACTGGGGGTACTTATAATTTAAAAAAAAATGGGTACTTTATTTAAAAAAAAAAAAAAAAAAAGGTTGAGAAACACTGGACTAAAACAATGTCTTTATTCTGTTGATTCACTGTTGATACCAATTCACTGTTAATTCTGAAACCTAATTAAAAAACCTAAATGTTCACTTCAACCATTTCACTGCTGATCATGTTAAAGAAAACTCTAGCTAGCTTCTTCAGGATTGTAGGTGTACCTTGTGATTGATCAGTCTGGGACTATAGGCAACGTCTTGATGTTTCTCCCTCGCCTCCACCAACTTTTCATGCTAAGGTAATAGTCTCACAGTAGATTTACTGAAGCTTCAGAGGGGTAGCCGAGTTAGTCTGTACAGGATAAACTTAAAAAAACAACAACAAATAGTCTGGTAGCACTTCAAAGATTAACAAAACATGTGGATGGTATCATGGGCTTTCGTGGGCACAGCCCACTTGTTCAGATGACCAGAGTGTTGGATGTCCAGGACTAAAATAAATAGGGGAGAAGGGGGGTTGGGGGTGGAAGAAGGAAAAAATGGGAGGGAGGAGGAACAAGAAGAGGCAGTGGGTAAATAATATCAAGGGGAAAGCCAAGCTGGAATGAATAGGAAAAACAAATAATTTCTAAGTACCTAAAGGCTGGATAGTCAAGAGGCAGATAAGAACCGTTAATTAGCAAACAACAGATGGTCAGATAGCATTTAAAGATTGACAAAACATGTAGATGGTATCATGAGATTCTACATAGACCAAGAACCATTGTCACCTTCATTGTTTACTAACATGCTTTCAAAATGCATAATTATTTTTAGCGGAAATGAAAGAAAAAGATGTGCATGGAAGTAACATGCTGCTTAGTTCTTTTTGCTTTTGTACTTTACAGGATCATACAGAAACACAAATCAGCTTCGAAGCTATACAGAAAAGATTTGCATCTTAGTTGGACATTTTAATAATTACAGGAGTTTACTTAGCTTGTCTTCTGCTTCACCAAACAGACCTACCCACACAACAGCCAAGTCATTTATGGTCACTTCTGAATTAGATTCTCAAGCGAAGTCACTCATCATAAGTTTTGAACTTAAACAAGGACATAATTCATTGGCATCTCAGGCCATTTGTATGCAAAATACCAAGACTGAAGAGAAACAACTTGAACTTGGTGAATCTACTTGGAAACCAAAAGGAGTTCCAAAACGTGAATATAGACTTCAGACTTCAGCTACAGATTCAGGGGATCTTTCACCCAGTGGGATACAGTGGGTATAAAATTAAGGCATGAAATATATTAGACTCCTGCATGTTGGAAAAAGTAAATATTATATGGGTTATAAATGTTTTTAAATGAACAAGAGATATGGAGAGCAAATCAGACTTTAGTTTTGCAAGGAAAAATAATATATTGCAGAAGATTTAAATGTTTGTTTTGGTAATTTTATCATGAGCATGGACTGTGTTGTATGAAACTGGAGGGCTTGGAGGTACAAAATGATATAGTATGCTGAGTTGCTTTCTGGATTTACATTTGTTCCAATGCATTACATTAGACTTTTATATTTAAGAAAATTACAAAGTTAAATATTTTTATTGAAACCTATATCTAACTGTAGTAAATTATAGAGCAACAGACAAGTAGTAACCAGGCAACGAGTTAAAATCTAGTCCAAGAGAAAAATACATACATAAAAAAATGGTTGAGAGAAGTTAAGAAATTCAGTATTAAAAATGGGCAGTCTATCCTCCATTCACAATGTAGCCTCACTTTAATGCATGATGATTTATTAAGAGTGCAGTTCATCCTTACTGTTATATTTTCTGGCTTTTTTTCATTTTTGGTTTGAAAACCTTACTATTTCTCAGAAGTTGTTGGTGTTTGTTTGCTTAGGACAGATTTGAGAGGCTACAAAAATTGTGTGAAAAACACATTTGAGGGGATAATTTTGTATAGGTTTATAATCCCTTGGAAAATGTCAGTCAGGGAAGGTTGCAGAGCTGAAATAACATTAATGCAGATGGACTATATTGATGTTGAAAATTATAGCAAAAAAATCACGTTTCTTTGAAGTTTTAAATCTTTAGTACTGTGCATAGCAAGTTAGACACACACCACTTTCAAATATACAAATAAGTCATCATGTGAGTCACTTGAGAATTATGTTGACAATGCAGCCTATGCTTAATATGTTCGACTTGACATTAAGATTTCAGTATGAGACTAGCTCTTTGCAGGCTCACAAAGGAGAGGGAAGTATGCAAGACACCTTTCAAAGAACCTCCAAGCTCCTGCACAGGTTCAGGGCAGAATAATAGGACTCTGGGAAAATCCTATTTACCTTGACTTGAATAAGCTTACCAAACTGAGTACATAGCCATCTACTACTACTATTACTGCTGCTGCTAGATTTATAAGAATATCTTGGTAACTAGTGTGCAGAACACTTACTGTAGTGTTTACTTTGCTTTGTGAGAGAAACTCAGTTGTGATTTTCTGCAAGGATAAAAACAGATACCTTTGAGACTATTTCATTTATGTGTGTTCCTATAGGATAGCCAGAGTAGTAGAAGCAAACACGTGGACCAAAATCAAGACCATAATGTATCAAAACTATAAGTAGCTTTTCCCCTCTCCTCTTTTGGGTGGGCTGTAGTTTTTAAAAGTTACAGTACTTACAGGAAAAGCTAATGATTGCTGTGAAAATCAAGGATAATGGTGCATTTGAGAAGTGTTGAACACTGGGAACTGAGAGATCATAATACAACATGTTCTAAACAGAGCACCTGATTTGCTCAGCAGTCCTAGGATGAATGACATTTAGTACCTAATATCAGACCTTTCAATTATTCAGTGATAGCATGTTTCTTGATAGTTTTTTCTTTTCAAATGTAAAATTTCCCCTCAAAGATACCAAGTTATTTTGCTTGATTAATAAATTCAGTCACCATATCAATGCCATTTTTGTTCCTTTTTCAGCACTTCATTTGCTCTTGTTAGTCAGTGCTTTATTTGGTGATAGTGTGATGGAGCAGAAATGTGCCACCCAACTGTGGATAGAGCAGATAAAATCCCAGCCCCATTAAAGTCAATGGGAAAATTCCAGTTGACTTAAGTGAGGCATGGATTTAGCACAGCAAACAGTGAAGTTTGAGTACACCAGAAATGATCCTCATTGAAGTGATATAATGGAACAAAAGGAGACAATAACAGAATATAAAATATTTCTACCCTGTGACTTTACTAATTGGATGCTAAGGATTATTATACAATGAGGTTTTTATATTTAGGGAATTGTAGGATATAATCAAGGAAATATCAATATGCCAAAGACTATCTATTCCAATAAAATGGAAAAAAAACCGTACACTCCTCCTTTTGCAGTTATTCTTGAAATCATCTTGCAAAAATATATGCAAAATGTGATTTGTACTGTATACAACAGCACCAGAACACTACATGACCTGAAAAATTGGCTGTAACTACAGTCAGTAGAAAAGTGTTCACCTGTTTTGTCAACTAGACATTTGTTTTTCACTTTAAATATTGTCCAAATCTTTTGTGAACAGTAATTTCATGATTTTGACAATGACTATATAAATTATGTTTCTCTGGTCTTTTGCTATTGGAGAAATAAAAGCTTTGCTTCTGTTGGCATTGCTGTCCTGAAATTTCATAGATTTTAATATCTTTTTCAGAAATGTTTTGCTGTGCAGTTATGTTTTGTCTGTGTTTTTAAACATCGACAAAATATTTTTACTGTTAGTAGCATTTGTCATATAACACAAAATGTGATATTGACTTAATATCAATAATTGACTTATATTCCTTCTCAAGGAAAATGGAAAGTTTATTCATAGCTTGATATAATATACTGTCAGGAAACCTTTGTGTGATGTAAAAATAATTAAAAATGGAATCAAACATATTACACCTTTTAAAAAAAATGCTATTTTGTATTGGACTGATTTAAAAAAAAAATATAACTTGCTGTTCAGAATCATGTACTGTGTATATAACTGTAAACTAATGTAAAGTATAGAATCAGATTGTGAAACTGAGATTAAAATTTCCAAATTTAAGACACTTGTTTGTAAACGTATTAGTTTCCATTTTTATGATTGGTTTGAGACCTACCTTTGGTACACCTGCTGACAGCATAGCACAGCATGTTACAAAAGTCTGATAAATATTCCCCAGTAAGCTAAACAAATGTGCAGGGTGTTGGAGGGAGCGGGAGGCAGAGGTTGGGCTCTTTCATATTGAAACAAGTTTCTTTAGTTTTGTTTCTGTTAACACACAGTATTGTCACATAGATGCGGGTTGGGGAGACCGTTAGAAGTATGACTGTAAGTTAGGCTATGTCTGGACTACAGTGATCTATCGGAAAAAGGTACGCAAATTGTGCTCAGCAATTTGCGTATCTTTTTCTGATAGTTTTTTTTTTTTTAAAGAGGCTTTCCCGAAATTTGGCCCGTGTACACTGTGCCAAATTTCGGGAAAACCTCCTCTTTTGGAAGAGCCCTTCTTCCTCCTGGAAGGATGAAGACAGGGGCTTCTGAAAGAGTGCGTCTGCTCTTCCGCAAAAAAAAGTGTTCCCTGGACGCAGCGGAGTTGTTACAGGATACCTCTGGTATCCCAGAAAAACCCCATAGTGTAGACATAGCCTTAATGTATGATGAAATCAGATCTGATTTTAATGTAACAATACACAAGCTTTTTATTTTTTGAGTCAAAATTGGTTGCTTTAGTACAGCCTTAGAATCACATTGCAAAACTTTTCCCAGGTGTGCATCTGGGAAGCTAATTAAATCTTTGTTTGTTTGACGTCTCAATAAGAACCTTTTCCAGAGGAAGGAGTGTATCTTGTCTGAAATTCTGTAGCTAAAGCCTGGGATTATGAACACCCACAATTCTCACCAAAGTCAAGGGGAGCTACAAGTGCTTAGCATCTTTGAATATCAGGCCCAAGTATGTCTGTATTAGTTATCCTTTTGCAAACCTAATATGCAGCATTACTAAAATGCAATCACCAATGGTATGAAAGGGCAGCAACTATGAGGACAACTGACACAGCAAATTTTGGCTAGTGTACTCTTAGCCTGGCATCAGCATGTTAGTGCTGTGTTCAGTTTTAGCCCATTGTGTTAATTAAATCTCTTGTTACAGTTATACATCACCAAAGTGCTTTACTCTGAGTGTATATTGCAATTATACTGTAGGTCATTGGGGTGAACTAATGTTCTCATGACATATTGCATTTATATATCAAAAAGCTAGCTGTGGCTCTAGTAATGTATTAGTGTAATAGATCATCAAGGAGAGAGGGCGGGTTATGGTTAATCTATGGCTGTTGAAGTTTGGATCCGGCTAAACGGATTAGACTGATATGAACAGTGGTAAACCTGGGGATGAATAAGGTTCAGGTCAAGACAGGTGTTGACATGGTGGATATGGTATAGCCTGCCTGATGTAGTAAGGTCACCAATGTAGTAGGTCAGGAGTTACTGTCGTGGTGTCCTGACAGGTCTCCTGCTCTGTCAGTGATGAGAACCAGAAGGCTGTGTGCATGAGTGCTCAGTGAGGTGTGCCGTGTTGACTTGCGCAATTAGTCAACATGACAGACTCAGAGAGCCCCCAAATACCCCAAATCAGATAAGGATCGGAGGTGCCCGGCCAGATTTATTGGTAAGTGAAGTACAGTAATAGTTGTCAGTTGACTCCTCCAAACCACTACACATATGTACCCCTAACAATGGGTCAACTAGTGGGAGGTCCCACTGCCCCTTTGGCTGGACAAAGACTGTCTCCTCCTCCCCGACACCATTTTATATACAGATACAAGTTACACATCACGCCACCCTCTGATGCTACTTAGATACCACCCATCACCTGGCACCTCGTGGTTGATTAGAACATCTCCATCCATCATGCTGTCAGTTTAGACCTTTCCCTGAGCCTGGGTCGGTATCTGTGGGGAGTGTGAGTACCAAGGTCTTTTTTTAGCGAGCTGGTGGTACTGTCCTTTAGGAATGTGCTTTCAACTTATGACCAGTACCAATTACTGTTCTAAACCTGGGCCTATTACCAATTAGTGTTTTGTGTACTCAGCCGTGTTTGTGCCAAGTTCTGTGAGCAGGGGCCTGCCTCTTGCTCACAGCTTAGCTTTGCTTTCTATTAGCCAAGTTTTTGTCCATTTATGCTTCAGGCCTCAAACCAGGCCTCTGCTACATGGGCTTTTGTTTCAGGCCCTCATCTCTTATTACACCTGATATATTACAGGAATGAAGTAGAGACTGATATTTTCTCTTTGGTTTCTGTGATGCACTAGGCCTTTGTAAGATCATCTACTTATAAAACAAAATAGTCATAGTTAGTTTTGCTTTTGTGGTGTGTTGGGCTGAGCCTAGAATCTACCTGGGCAGTCCCAGGCCATCTTCTGTTTCTCTCTCAGCCAGGTGAACGTGGAGACTGGGATAGGGTAGTAAACAAGAGTAATTAACAACTGTATATCAGCTGGTACTATTGTTTGTAGTCTAGTGATGCAGCTGCTTACATCAGCATCCTTATTGTCTTAACATTTCCTGCTTGGCACATGTAAATTACAAACCCACCATGCAGTTTAGCACAATTGCTGTTCTCTGGGCAGTCTATATGCTGATATAGAAGAAAAAGAGGCAATGGTAAAGCTATGAGAAATCCTGCACTGTGCTAATAGACTGGTTCTAATGGGTACTGATTTTTTTTTTTTTTTTTAAACACCAAATCTACATGAGTATGAGGCATAAGTGGTGCATAGGGCTTGTGTAGGTTGTTTGCTCAAGGGTAATGTCACCCCCCCCTTTTTTTTTTTTTTTAATTATGCATCTATATAGTACCTGGCCTTGCTGAAGATTATAGTACAATTATTAATCAAGACTCACTTTTCCTTTCTCACACAATACTACATGACCATGAAGGGCTCATTAGACTCACGCATGTGACATGGCACAGGATATAATTGAGGAGTTTAATACCCATTAATTAATAAATGAATTAATAATTTTCAAGTCCATTGTGGAAGAAAAAGAATAGGATTTAGCTGGATTGAATGCAAAGATTAATTCATTCCTGGCCCTATAGTTCTCCCTTGTTTTTGTATTTCCAAACAGAGTCTGCTACGTATTGGCACATAGAAAACCTTCCTAAATCATGACTCAAACTCCACAGTCAGTGAAGACACTGCTAAGTTCCTTGGAGGCTGGTGAAAGACCTGCTAATATAAGCAAAGAGGAGTTTTGTTTTTTAAATTTTGCACAGATACAAGAAGTGGAATATTATTTTTGCAGAATAGTTTAGATAGGAATTTCTTTGTTTGAAAATGTAATGCTACTCTTTTTATAACTTCTCTAAGGATAGTACTATTTTCTCCTTAACTGCAAGATAACCTTTTTAAAAATACAGATCCTGACATCTTAGCTGGCAGTAACATGACCTGAGGTGGCAGTAACATGCGGAGCTATAACAAAAAGACATCAAGGGATGAATTCATCTCCGGTCTAACGCCAAAGAAATTGGGGAAGTTAAACCAATCATAATTTTGGCCTACTGTGCCTGAAAAGCCTGTTTGTTTCTTTGACATGTGGACCACATTTCTGAAGCCTAGAGTGCTGTGATCTCTCGGATGAAGATTCACTTTAACTGGAAGAAAAATGTGAGCAGGAACACCAGGCTGGTGTAAAGTCCCTCGGTGTGTATCTTAAAGTAATTTGCTTTATTTTTACAGAGAAAAAGTTTGCAAACACATTTATATAACGGCAGTTCATAATCATACCTTTTATAGAACATTCAGCAAGCTTTTCAAATTAGGGCAAACCATTAATGCACTCACCAGTACCTAAACATTTTGAAGATGAAGTAAATCAACAAATTGCAGCTTTACTTTCCTTTGGTTCAGTCATGGCACCCACAAGTCAAAGAGGAGACTATACTGTTGCATTTATTATTTTTACATTCCCTTAAGCTCTGGTGTGTGAAGGGAGGCCATGTAAGTGAGGTTGTGGGTGGTGGTGGGTTTTTTTTTCTTCCCAACTGCTTTTTCTGTGGGTCAGTGGCCCCGACCCAAAAAAGGTTCGACCCTGCTAAATTAGACCATTCCTATTACTTTTAAAGGCTGTTTCTTTCTCTCTTTTGTTCTCCATCTCTTTTTCCACAATAAACTATATGAAGCTATGAGATTACAGCCACACAGAGCTTGATTCCAGGCACAGGTAGTGAGAGAGACAGGGAGGGTGCGTCATGGTGGTGCTGCCTCATATAGCCAGAGAAGGGGCCACAGCCATAATCAACAAGCACTGCCCCTCTACCACTACTTTCTTTTTTTTTTTTAACTAGAAGCGCCAGTTTATTAAAGAGAATTCAAACACATTTGGGGAGGACCCTGTCCTGCTGAGTCAGCCCATCTACTACATCAGCACGTTTCTAAGTCCCCCAAGCTCAGGCACCAGGCAGTGCCGGGAGCAGAAAAGGATCAACTAACATAGCTTATGATGTTTACAAGCAGCCTGAAAGAGCCTGTGTAAGTTTAGAAACACCCCTTTAGGAATGGTTAAAACAAAATGGTTTAGAAATATTTTAAAAGTTCCATAAAGGTCTGCCCTGCATAACTCTTCTCCTGGGGCTCTGTGGTAAGACTGCTCTACCAGTGAAGGCCACAGGGAGGTGTCTTCTCATCTTTTGTTGCTTTCCAACAAGAAGGGTGGGATTTGAACATCGAAGTGAGGGCTATAAGGCCTCTCAAATGAAAAAGTACCCCACATGTCACCACTGGATGCCTGCAGGGGGACTTGTTTTGAAATGCTGGCTGCTCTTTGGATAAGACTAGCTATTTTCCCACAACTCCTCGACCCCGGACTGTTTCCAGGGTGCCAGACAAGCTGTATATCCTCCAGTGCCGTTCTCACAATTGTACCACCACGTTGTCAAGGTTCTCCAAGCGGTTACAGTAACACTGCCAGTAGACATGGGAATTCTGTGCTTCTATCATGCCCATGCAGAAGGGGATGATGGTGATTCTGCTATTCTCGGTGGTTTCTCGTTGCACGTCAGACAGCTCTAGCCAGGGATGATTCTTTTCCTACCATGTACACACTGTCTCCCTTGCTACAAAAGGTGGTACTTTTGTCTGGTCGTACATAAGAAACCTCTTAAAGAGTTCACGCTGGATTGGCACCTGATCAGTGATTACTTCTAGGCACAAGTGTCAGGTTCCAGTGCGCTGGGTGTTTAACATACACAAGTGGAATACACCTCTGCATCACATCTCAAAGAGCCACGCTTACAGTAAGTAACTGTTCTTCACAGTGCTTGAGTAACTCTCCCATAATGAGACTGGCCATACTAAAATTCAGAGTGAACTTTAGGGAGCCTCTGACTCTTTTCCCATGCAAGGAAAGCTCTCTGTCTATAAAAGAGGGTGGATTTTTTTGGGTGAGGGCAGAGAAAGGAATGTGGATATTCAAGTTCTGGTGATGGTGGTGGATAGTGTTGATCAAATAGCAAACACTCTGGTAAGACATGATGGACTAAAATCTCAACCCTCTGTACTTGCTCAATTTCAGTAGTCTGTAGTTCTCATATAAGCCACTAGATGGAAGTGTTTCACAATTCTATGCTAATTACAAGGCCTTTAAGAAATGTCTGTATTAACCTCATTCCTGGAAAGAATTTAACCACAACTAAAAAGTTAACGTTTGTAACATAACAGCAGAAAGCAGCTTCTGTAAAGTCCTGTATTTTTTATATTTTATCAGGACGGTCCTTTTCTTTACATAGTTTTCCAAGTAATTATATGTAACAAATAATAGCAATTACATGGAATAGCAGGATATACATGGAACAGTCATAACCATTAGATAGAAAAATATATAGTGTTTACAAACTCTGACTGCAATAATACAAAAGAAATTCCTAGTGTTCTTGTTTTCTCTTTTGTTTGTAACCTAACACAACTGCGTGTGTATGTCTATAATAATTGTAACAAGACTGTCCAATATCACATCTTGTATCAGATTTCCAAATATTAAGCCTCACTACACAGAGCCTTAAGTAAGGACTTCCCTTGTGATACTTACTTAGCCAGTGTGCTAGTAAAATGTTAACTAGTTCTGTTTTACAGTTGGGGAAAGTGAACTATGGAGAGATGAAGCCAAGTATTAAAGCACATGCTTAGCTTTAAGCTCCTTCGTCTGTCATCCCTATTCATAAAGGGCTTAAATATGTCCTTCAGTTGTTTGCTGTACTGGGGGGGAGGTCTATTTTTTATTTGCACACACGGTAAATCAATGACAGAGCGGGGAATAGAACCTGTGAATTTTGTTCTAACCATCAGATAACATCCCCTCCATTCAGAAATAACAGAGGAGTTTGTGAGCTGTCTTGGACAAGTCGTTGTAAACATGAACTTGTTCTAAATCTTTTTATTCCTGGTGAAATAAAGGTTAATAAATGATTATATCTGAGTAACAAAAGAATATTATGAGGAGAGAGTTGAGTCTCACAAGGAACATTATTATATAGATCTGTATCTTTTGTAACCTTTCCTTTATTCTTTATTTCAACATAAATTAAGTCATCTGTTAACTTAACCTTGCATCATAATTAAATAGTTAATCCTTTGGCGCTAAAGCTACAAAGGTTTGAAATAAGCTCCATGTATCTCTTTCCAGCTTCAGCTATTTTCCTCAACAGACTGACATTATAAACCAGAGGCAGTCCGCGTAGGGGTGGGGTGGCAGAGAGCAGGGGGAAGAGAGTGAGTTTTCTGGATTGGTGAGAAATCTGCATTTATCCACATCATATACCTTGAACAAAAGTAGTCCAAACTGTCCATTGCTGTGCCTGCTAAAATTTAGACCAGGTGTTCAGAACCTAATTTGTTTATTGTGGTGGTATGGGATTTTTCATGTATTGGTTTGTCTGCTTTTACCATCTGCCCTGTGAGATGAGAAGGTTAACAAAAATATAAAAATGAAATGAGATTGGCATGAAAAGGTGTATGGTGGTGTAGGATTTCTCTTCCTGATGGGTCTATTTGCCACTTAATTTGCAGAGCAATTCAACTTCATACTGTATTTGTCAGCAAATCAAGAACAGTCTGTTTTTGGTGGTGGTAGTGTAGGGAGAGAATTTGTTACAATTTTTGTATGCCTGTCTGGTCATTCTCCACAGACTGAGTGACCTAACCAAACACTAAGTGAGAAGGGTTGTTACCTGGCTTGTAGGGAAAGGTGTGTGGCTCCCTTAAAGGCTAGATGGCCATAGTGTGACTTACTGGAGCAGCTTCAGGCCAGATCAGTGGGGGAATGCTGACCCATCTTCCTTCCACCCCCAAGGGGGCCAGAAGAGAGCAGACATTAGTTAGGTCCACACTGACCCAGGAAAAGCTCTCTTTTATCTGGACCATTCAAAACAAGCACCTGCCTCCTGTTCACGGGTATTTGTTATATACCAGGTTTTGTCATGATTTGCTGTTGGTTACTCTAGTTGCTGCTTTTTCAGGAGACTGAGAAGGACTTTTCCATTCCTGACAGACTGGCCAATGTGAGGTGGGTTCTTTGCCTTCCACACAATGGGTTGGATGTTTTAGTTGAGGCAGATGAGAAATGGCGATTAGGCTAGGATTGTCGCAACTCATTATTTGGGGCAGATGTCCAGTGCAGTGCAGTGCACTGCAGGGAAGAGATACGGTGATCAAATAAAGTAGACTGGTGAAGGATTTTAAAAAGTGTTCTTTAAAGGAGTAGAAACGGATGGAGGGTGTATGTGGGGAGGAGTGTTCAGGGCTAGTCATACGGCCAAACCAGTCAAAAACTCCTTTAACCCTCATTGAAGTGGGGGTGGGTGAGTATCAGGTCCCAGTAGTGGGTTGATGGGGGGTGAGGATGGGTGAAGAGCAGTAGCATCCCTACCTTTGGGGATATGTATCTGATTATAAGACTTCCTGTGCTGTTCAGTTTCTTTCTGCTGGGTACTCCCTGACATTTAGGAATAATAAGCCTAATTAAACCATATCTAGCATCTCCTGTCTTCCTTCCAGCACAGCAAGACAATGCTTCAACTGTCTGCGTCCCTGAGGGTACATCTACACTGTGGGGGTTTTTTGGGATACCAGCGGTATCCCGGAAAAACTCCGCCGTGTTCAGGAAACGCGTTTGCTCTTCTGCTTTTTTCTGCGGAGGTGCAAACGCGCTCTTTCAGAAGCCCTGTCTTCCTCATTCCATGAGGTTCTTCCGAAAGAGGAGGATTTTCTACGTAGATGGGCCAAATTTCGGAAAAGCCTCTTCTGGAGAAAAAAAAAAATTTGGAAAGAGTGCATTCTGCATAGCTTAAAAAAAAAAAAAAAAAAAAAAGCTGTAGTATAGACCTAGCTTGGGTCAGCATCAAATTGTCACTCTTTCTCCACAACAGGGTGGGGGGTTGCTATGGTGGGAATGAGAAAAATATATTTAGCATTTTTCATCTGTAGATCTCAAAGTACTATACAAAGGTGCGTAAATGCCATTATTTCCACTTTATAGGTAGGGACACTGAGGCTATGTCTATACTGCAGCCTTCTTCCACAAAGGCTTATGCAAATGAAGCACGGAGTAGAATATCACTGCACTTCATTTGCATAATTAATTAGCCGTTTTTTGCACAAAAAGCCCCTCTTGCACAAGAGCCGTTCTTGCTCATTTTTTCAGGAAGAATGGCTCTTGCTCAAGAGGGGGTTTTTGCGCAAAAAGGAGCCATCTACACAGCTCCTTTTTGCGCAAAAGCCACTTGTGCAAAAACGGCTGCTAATTAATTATGCACAAAAGCTTATGCTTCATTTGGAAGAAGGCTGCAGTATAGACGTAGCCTGAGAGAGGAGAAGTTAACTGACTTGCAAAGGGTGAATCAAAGGAAGAACTGGGAATAGAATCCGTATCTAATCTTTCTGAACAGCCCCCATACAGGTTCTTCAGTTCACTTTAAATCTACAACACGTTCTGATCTTGACTAGTACAATTACCTTATGTTGTATTAGTTATTGCAACCCATAGGTCAGACGCACAATTATTGGTCCAAAGGTGCTTAAATTGGTATAATTTATTTCCAGAAACTCTGTAGGATAGTCCTTAGATACTATGACGACAGGTGAAGTAGAAATTACTGTTTTGGTTTTTTTGTTACCCTACAGTCTGAGAGTCCTGCACATAGGTTAGCCATGCAGTTTAGGTGGAGAGCAGTTTAGTAGGAAGAACAACATGGTTTCTGGAATTCATGAGTAGCCGTTATTACAGTACCAGGAACCCACAGAATTCAACTTTCTCTTTTGATGGCTTTTTTTTCTTTTCTGTATCTGAAAGTAGAGTTTGTTCCATACTAGCAGATGAACCCAGTGTTGCTTGGGTCTTAAGCTGAAGCAATTTTTTTTTGGGGGGGGGGGAAGGCGGAAAGGGGGAAATAGTGAAAAATATACAGGCTGTTGAGGTGGGGGTGAGGCACTGGGGGGCTTCCCATGGCCTTCAGCAGCCCCCTTGTGGCCTGCAGGATGTGTGCGGGGAGGCTCTCAGGGCTGCCTCGCCATCCAATGTCTCCCCCTCCCTACAGCCTACAGGTTGTCTGGGGGCTGTCCCCTTCTCCAACAGCACCGCCCTCCCAATGTCCTGCAGGCTACTGGGGAGGCCAGGCTCCTGGAGGCTTGCAGGCTATTGTGGGGGGCAGGCTCAAGGGACTGCCCCTCCCTCCCAGTGGAACCCCCAGGGCCTGCAGGCTGTTGGCAGGGAGGGGGGTGTTCCAGGGGCTGCCACTTCATCTAGTGATACTCCCCACCGTGGAGAGCCTGCAGGGAGGGGGTATCAGGTTTGGGGCAAAGGGCTACTTACCCTCTGTGGAGGCAGGGAAAATGGAGGCTCTCCAGCACAGTTTGCCACTCTCTTGGTGCTCAAGCTGCCCCCAGTGGCCACTCTCAGTATCCTGTGTCTCCTCTCTCGGCCCTCTTCCTTTTCGTGTTACGGAAAACGGTCCCATTCCTGGCACATTTTCCAAGCACAACCAAACCCTGACCTTGGTTGAAGTTAGAGTAAGAGGAAGCTGGTTGCCAAATTTTGTGGTCCTAGCTCTTATACAGTTCAGGTGTTCTTGGAAAAAATGGACTCTCAGATGGACAGACAGACAGAGGCACTCTGTGTGTGTGTGTGTGTGTGTGTGTGTGTGTGTGTGTGTGTGTGTGTAGACAGACTGTTAGCTTACAACAATGGCCCAGGGAAGATGAGACTTCAGTGAGAGATGCAATACATAAAACACATTTATGACACATTGCCGTGGCAGTGCTGTGTTGGTAGGTTATACTGTCCAGTGAACAAAGATAGTTCTGTGTGCTACATGCTACAGGCAACCAACACCGTGTCCTCAAGGAGCATCTACATCCACAGCAGCCATCTGCATCCAGAAGTCTAGACATCAATGACCCACTTTTCTCAAATGTGCGCACACATATGCAAAACAGATCTCTTTAGAAAGCTTTTCTTTTTCCTTCTGATTTCTCAGCAGTCAGAGAGAAAAATCCACGGGCCTTTTAAAATTCATAAAGAAACCTCTAAACATTTTATGTTATTCTTATTAACGAAGTAAAATGTAGTAGCAGACCCCAATGAAAGTTCACAGCATTTTGAACACGCAAAGCATTAGAAAAGTGTTAAATAATATTACAGTCGTTGTTTGGGAGACAGGATCTTGTACATGCACTAAATAACAAAGGAAGTTGCTTAGGATATCAGGGAATAATGTGACTTTTTTCTGAAAGGCTTCTCTTATGTCTAGGCTTCTGGATATGAAATCTATGTATACCAGCTTGCTGGTGGTTGGTATTGTCACACAATAATCACCCTAAATATGGAAAACAGAAATTCCCCTGTCATGGAAGGTCTGTGTTTTCTTATCTGTTGTGGGAAAGAACTCAGTTGCCAGGAATATTCAATGGGAACTTAATGATGCGTCAGGTAAGATTCCAGCTTGCTTTCCCATAGCTGCATTGGCTCTGTAATCGCAGCAAGAATAAAGTACTAAAACTTACTTTAGCCTCTAAAATTTTGAGTAAGAAAGTACCATTTTTACAGTTGCTTTTCTGTTCATAACAGCAGTTGAAGAGGTCTGCATTTCTGTAAATCAAAATGTATATAAACATTTCCCTTGGGAGCATAGAGCTGTTCTTTTTATAGCCAAAAAAGAGGTCAATAAAAGCCATATTCATACTGCATAGTAGTTTGACTGAGTTATTAGACTCTTGTTAGAGTCATCCAATCCTGGAATGCAATGGATCCCCACTGGCATTATGTTTTCTTAGTAAATAGAGAGTAAAAAGCACATATTCGTGTGTGTGTGCACATTTGATCTTGTTTCTATTACTTCTATATTTCCAAATGTCACAGTGTTCAGAGCATATTGTTGTATGCTATATTCCCAAGAAACTAACAGCTAGGTCCACATTATCTTGTTTTTAGTCTGTTGGAAGCAGTATCCTTTGATTTTTTTTATCTTTATTTTTTTTTTATATCAAAAAATGTATAACCATTCATATTTTAGCCAAAAAGCAAGATCAGCTCTTATATTTGGCTCTTAGAGGTTTCTAGCAATGTCACATGTCACTACCACATCTGTGTTAACAATTCTCCAGCCTAAGGATATTTTATATATTATTTAACTTGCGTTAGTGCCCACTATGTGGTATGTATTTTCCAAACACAGAGAAAGATGCTCTCTCCCTCAGAGTGCACAATTTTTTTTTTTAAATGGGAAAGGGTTAAAGCAGAGTTGAAAGTCCTTGGCTTTTCTTCCCAGATCTGCTTCTGATAGATTTCATTCCTAGATATAGCAATCTCAGGAATGATGATAATCTGAATTGCATTACTTACCGGTTTGGAGGTAAGCCAAGGGGGTAAAATCTCTGAACAGCTTGTAGGCTTCTAAAATGTTACTTGCCTATCTGCTCACCATAATCATTCATTTCATTTTAAACTTTGAGTGTTTTCAGGCACCATATTATAATCTATTATTTTTATGATGGTAGCCCCCACAGGCTGCAACTGAGATCAGGGTTAGTTGATGAGTGTGTCCTTATTAAAAGACATTCATTACGCCAAAGAATGTATAATTTAAGTAGACGAATGAGGAGGAAATGGAGGAATTGCTATACCCATTTTACAGATGAGGAACTGAGTCACAGATTAACTCATCTTAACTAAGAATTGATTCCAGGTTTTCTGATCGATGTTCAGTGCCTTAATTTCAAGACCATCCTTCATCTCTGTATTGCTGATAGTTTCGTAGGTTGTCATATAGAGATGCAGAAACTATTCTCATTCAAACTTTATAGCTGAAGAGATTGTCTATTATTGCACTTATAGTGAACCCAGCTCTTCACCTCCCACTGTAGCATTTATTTCTAGACCTTTTGTCAGCATTTATTCTGAGATACTCACAAGGATAAGTCTCTTCAAAGATACTGGTAAAATGCCAACATTGATCCAGATACCTGAATGTATCTTAAAAACAGTAATATTATTTAAAGAGTACCCAAAGTGAGCTATGACATGGAAAAAGTCACAGAGAGAGAGAGAAATGCATTAGACAAAATGATAATGTTGCACCTATGGATTATTGGCAAATTCAGCAGAGACCCAATTCTATTTTCAGAGTGAATAGGGGTGCAACTCTGATTCTGGATTCTGACTTACGCAGCTGGATCTGGAAAAATGACTGCAGTTCTCACCTTGGCCAGGGGAGGAAACTAGTGAGTTAAAGATGGTCATTCTGGTTTCTCTTGGTCCTTCTTGCCATAATTCCTGCTCTGTCTGATGGTTCCTTTGTCCATGCTTTAAGTGCTTTAATGCAGGAAGAGGAAAATGGATCCTTAGCTCCTATCCCAAAAACTGGCTTTCAAGCCAGAGCACAGAGGTAAAGCACAACATGAGAGAACTGGTTTTTGACAAGGTAAACTTGAGACAGATGAAGATGGCCCACACAGATGTCAGATGGGAGGAGATGTCAGATGGGAGGAGCAGAGTTTCCATCCATGTCCCGGAAATAGACACTAGAGGGAGGAAGAAATCATATTGTCTAGCTCCCTGTCATGGATGACTGGAACAGGACAGAGAGCTGAGAGCATGGACACAAGGTAAGGAAGTACCAATGTGTTTTGTGGTGATGGATGGGGAGGGTTGTCTTACCTGACGAGCCTTCTACAGAACCAGAGAAGCGCCTACAGATATTACACTGTTTATCTGAGCTGATCCCAAACACTGACATTTGGGGCCTCTCTCTGTCATTTAGCATGCATCTTCACAATGCAGTGTGTTGCTTCTGAGGCATTTTTGCCATTGTTGTTGTGATAAATCAACATTACCTATTGAGATGTCAGCACAAAAGAACCCACCTGAAATTCACCAGGATGCGTAACCTGATTCTCCAGCGTCTGGTTCTTATGTGGAGTATTGTCCTTGTGTAAATGGTACAAATGTTGTTGACCGTGTTCTGTGCTGCTGTACAGTAATTATTTTACCATCTTCATTTTGCTGGTGTATCAGTAAACTGTATACTGTACTCGTGTTGATACTGTGTAGGAATTATCAGTTAAAGCAGGAGTTGCAGCCCTATAAATTGTAGGAATATGCCATGCAGTGTCTGGAAAGTAACCACACAATTGTGTGGAAACCAGAGTGATCCCTCAGATGCTGCCACAGGAATCTAGCACCATTACAACTTATGTACTCGTTCACTCAAATAAGGAATGATAGCGGACTAAAGGAGAACACAGTACACTACAAGAGTGTTGTAGTTGGGGGAGATTTTTTGAAAGCAGCAAAGGTATTTAGGACCACAAGTTTCATCAAAAGTTAATGGGCCTTGTGCTTCAAAATCTCTTTAGCGCTTTTGCAAAAATCTCCTCCTGTGTTTTAAACATGATACTTCTGAGATTTTCATGTAGTGCATTTCATCCTTCCAAGTGTGGTCTCCAGCAGCCAGGCTTCTGCCTGAGTGCTTTCTTTGATACCCAGGCAAGCTTTAAAGCTTCAAGCTTGTCAACACAGGACAGAATCTGCCTCCATGCAATACAACAGCAGAGTGAACGGATGCCCAAAGTTTATAACGGTTTCTATTCATTGAGTTCTGAGTCTGTTCTGACTGTTATTAAAGTTCATGGCAATTATTTACCTTCTTGTCTGTGAACTACATGTAGAACTTGCAGACATATTGCATCAGTGTGTGGTCCAATGGTGCAAGACAGAAATATGAACACATTTTCTTTGGGTTGTCTGATTTATATCATTAAAACTTCATGAAGGTCCTGATCCTGCCGTTGGTGCAGGCAGATCCAGGGTCGGCACAGGAAGGGCTGAAATCACATTAATGATGCGTAAATTTGTGAGTGAGCAAACAAAAGACTGGGCTGCCTGCATGATTGGTATTTCAGGTGAACAAGTGTGATGTAACTAGGTGCTGAGTAAACATCAGGTGGACAGTTTAAAACATGCTTACATATCAGCGTTGAGCCTATTATGTGTGTGATCACTGGGGACGGGTGTCCTTTCAAACCTTCTGTGCAGAAGGTAACTCCCATTCATATCACACGCATATGTTAAGAGAAACAGACCTGCCATTATGTACACGTTCAGTTATGATTTGGCTGATGTTTGGTTGGCAATTCTGTGCATTCTGAGTCAGAATTTTCATTGCATGAGTCAGTTAATTTTTTAGATAGTTCTAAAAAATAGGATAGGATATTGGATTTTTTCAATACCGTTGTCGAACATAACCATCAAATTAGCTGAACTAAAGATCAGCTTCCATTTCAGTACCAATAAACAGATGGAATTTCAGTTGTCTAAAATGAGTACTGAAGCTTAGCTTAAATCAGAAGGCAGAGGTAGAATATGGTCCTTTCATTTAAAATGATACAAAACGTTTTAGTAAGTGAAATTTTGATGGAAAATTAGATATCCAAGAAGAAAAGCCTGTGGCTGTTGACACTGTTGCGTCTATTATTTTTACATTCCCAAACCAATTTTAATTTTAATAAAGTAAACAACACACTGTCCCTCTGATATTTGCCTCAGATGAACAATTTTTCAAGGGGATTACAAGGCTGAGTAGTCAGTTTTTGAGAGGTAGAGTGTGGTTTAGTTGGTGGGCCTGCTGTGATTGGAATTGATTAATGGGTGTTGTGATAAGCATGGAAACAGATCAGTGGCAGCTTATCCTGCTTTCAGCTGTCACAGCTGTGCCTCTTCAGTCTTCTTCTAGCCCTATAACGCTCCCTGGCAGCCTTTAAAGCACCCCCTTCCCTGTGGAATTTCTGCAAATCATTTATTCAGATGCCAAGATACCACAGGAGCAGCTGGTTCTGAGAAAAATTTGTTTAGGCTTACATATTTGTTGTGGATAAGAATACTATTGAGAAGAATCTCTTCTTATAGAAATAGAAAACATGTTATACCCTTTGGAGCATGTCAAACCATATTTCTAATGGCCTGACGCACTCCTAGTCAAAAACTTTCAACCTTGCCATGCTGAGTTTACAAGCAAGTTGACTAAATAATGCCATTGCTCCTGCTTGGCAGGCACAGTAAAAAGCACCGAAAGTTAATTTTATTGCTAATGGCTTGATAGAAATAACATTACAGCCTTATTAAATCCTTCTGGCTGCCATATCTGAAGCAACGTTCAGAAAATGTTATAATTTATTCATATGTTCACATTTTGAATGTTCTGAGACAATAACTGGCTGATTTATTTGTGACCTTTGGCCCGAAAAAATTATCCCTGAAGCCCCGGTAGAAGACTAAGTTTATTGTGGCTTCACAAAAAGGGCAGAATTAGGTGACTGAGAGCTTACCAGACAGGGTAAGGACCTGAGTCTGTCAATGTGCAGATGCTTATCTTCACTCGTATGAGTAGTCCCATTGCCTTCACTGGGACTACTTAAGAGACTAAAGCGTGCAGGAACGGGGCCCAAGAGTCTGAGTGAACCTTTCTTACAAATATCCTCAAAATGATTGAGGAGCATAAATAAAATTTGTGGCTGAAGAAGCATAAAAGATGAGGGTAATTGTAGCATTAGTCTATATTTGTTACACTTCAGCATTGTTAGTATTTACATAATAAATAGTAAATCGTTTGCACATGAAATACCTAAGAGTGATACAATAACATGATTTAATATTTTAGACTGGTGAACCGTTATGATCCTTCTCTTGTGCTTTCAATGTTACCAGGAAATCCAAACTTTTAAAAAAGAAATGCTTGTGCATAAACTTGATTTAAAAGGAAATCTATTTATTTCAGAAAGGAGATCTGTTAATTTTCCATTGCATGTGTGTGTTCTGGTTGTACTTGAATTGGTTGTTTATAAATGACCAAGACACATTTAGTGGAAAACCAATTCTCCAACAAACAAATACGGACATTTTGTTAACTTTTGGATTTAAAAAAATTACGGAGATGAACATGTTTAAGGACCTCTTGTTTTAAAATCATACTATTTATTTATTCTGCAATTTTACTGTGTGTCAGCTATATCTTGTGATGCCCTGTGTCATACAAAAGCAAACAAAGTCATGTTACATTAATGACTTGTCTGAGATCATATGACTGACTGGCTATAATTCCATGCCCCTTTGCAACAAAAAACATGACCCTGAATCTTAAATAGCGTTTGAATAAAAGTACCTTCAATTATGATATGGTAACAAAGTTCACAGTATTTATAACTTTGCTATTTCAGTTTTCTTCATTTACTGGTTTGAACTTCAATTTTTTTCAATTTAAATCTTACCTGTTTTTTAATACACTTCAAATCACCAAAAAAATTCAGCGTTTACACTTGATTAAAATAGCAGGCAGATTTTTTCCCCCCTAGCTTTAAGAGAAACTACAAAAACATAGTTCACTGTAAAGGGAATTAAATATTTGTAAAGAATTGCTTGTTAGGGACTCATTTTCAGGTCCATCCAGGAGCAGTTGGCGCAACAATGCAGTGTTGCTAAAGACTGTGCTAAATGAAGATCTAAGTCAAAATCTGACACAAGCGATAGAGTGAATTTGATCAGATATTATTCACATGAAATGTGAGTGTGTGGTTTTCTGCTGATGGGGGACAGGTTCTTCATGGCTTCAGTATGCACTTTTGTCCTTCCTGTGAGTTCTTATTTCAGGCTTGATAGAGAAAGCCTCTACTGTTGTGTCATTTCCTTCAGTGCTAACAGCTTTTATTCTATTCAACAAGTGTTTACAGAAAAGTGTTGATGCTTATTAATCTGTTTCATGTCTTACAAATGTGCTTATGCATGATTTGTGGTAAAACTGGCATTTCTGACAGCTCTCAATGTAATCTGCAGTGCACTAAAAGATTGTTACATTGAGCAGATGTGGCTTGGAGTTGTTATTCTTTGTAATTACCCTCATTAAGTGAAAGCATGTGTCAATCAACTTTGTACTTAAATACACCAATCATTTGCAAAAGGCTTGCATCTGTATTTCAAATACAAATATCAAATATTTGTTCTGAGGTATTATTTTCTGTGGGATTTTAATTTTAATGTGATAGTGTATTAAACACATGAATACTCTAAAGAATGCTACAGTAACAAATTAACAGGTACAACAAAAGGCCTCATTTTGGGGTCATTTGATTATTGTTATATAGACATGTCCTCCCTTTGCTTCAGTAGAAGTGGGCATTTGCAGCTAATTTAGCTGCTATTATTTACTCTCTGCTACATATCATCAAACATACCATGCTTCTCCAACTATAGAATTTGGTTGCTTATTTTCTCACAGTCCCCTCTAAAAGAGTATCTCACCCAGTATCTTCTAGAATTTTTTTTTAAAGTCTGAAAATTCTGGAAGGGGCAGTGAGAAGAACTAGTAACTGTAGATTAAGATAATGTGTGATCTTTCACCCACTGAATAGGAAAGCTCTGTTTGTAAGCTGGATCAAGGCCTGACTCTACAGTTTGAGTAGGCAGAAAGTAAACCTATTTCTTAGCATGATTGCACAACAAATGACACTAAAGGCTTGACTTAAATTCATAAAAGAAGAGGAGTTTGAAGTTAAGATTTTTTTCTTGTTCTTTGCTGTTATCACATTCTGCATACTATATATATGGTGAGGGCCTGAGGTCTGTACATAATGGGCCTTATTATATGCTGAGCACCTTCAGCTCAGCACCAAGCAGGATCAGGCTTGCACGAGCCAACAATACCTTGTTTAACATAACATGGATGGTGCTAAATTTATAAGGGACAGCCTGTGGGTTGCTAATAGAGTATTTGTTCTGCACTTGTATTTGTATATTACTCAAAATACTGACTTCATTACTGTGTGTGTAAGATATAAAATAACGTCATAAATTACATAACATGTTATAGCAGAGTATGTAACCCGTTATGGAACCTTTAATTTGATGATTTATTTGTTGAAAAGTTTTTTGGTTGCAGAAGAAAGACCAATACTAAGGCAAACATCTTTCTCTGAGATGAAAGAAAAGCTATCAGTAACTTTTCAATGGACTTAGAATATACTATGGCTCTGCAAAGAAGGGTCAATCCATAGATAAAAGGTATACAGTGAATGGTCCATGTTAGGCTGAAAATCAAGGGGCACAATAGCCAAGCTAAAGAAATGAAGTCCTTGGAGTACTGTGGACAAAATATTCTGTATTAACAGATTTTTTTAAGGCCATAAGAGACCATTATGAACAGCCAGTCTGAATTTCTGCTTAAGAGGCCATAACTTCTGGTTGAATTAGAACCTATCTTTTTATACCGACATCTAATTTTGATTTAAAGGCTTCAACTGAGAGAGAATCTTACTAAGGGACATGGTGGTGGTTCTAGTGGTTATCACCCCTTACAGTTTAAATGTTCAGTTTTATTTCCAGTTTTTATTTGTCTAGCACTCTAGCTTCGACTTTTGGCCTTTAGATCTTATGTGTTTATCTGCTATGCTAACGAGCCCTCTCCTATCTGTCCTGCTCTATCTGTATCTGTCTTCTTACCACCATTGAACATTGTGTAACCACTTTCTTTTGGTCCTTCAGAGAATAACGTATGTTTAGCAATTAGGGGTGTAGCGTTTCATCTGAACGGTAGCTATTAATTGGATATCTATATTCTAAATCTCAGGGACAAAGCGAAGAGCCAGGGCTGCTGGAACTGAAATCATTGTTAGGAAGTCCTTTCAGAATTTGAAGGCTAGATTGAAAGAACAAATGCTGAAGAGCTAGAAAATGTCGTTTCTAAAACAAAATACTCGAAGAAAGGCTTCCCTTTGTCTAATCTACTGGCACAAACTCTCTAAGGAGCAAAGTCTGAAACCCCCAGAGCTGACCTATGGAGAAAGTACTAACCTGTGTGAAAGTACTGATGTAGGTGACTATAGGCTCCCTGATTTGGTGGACACAGAAATGTATGTGCTAACCACAACTAGCTCTCCTGTGGACAAAGGTGTATCCAAATAAACTGAAGGACAGATTTTTAATTACTGCTATGAAGACACCTGGAAGCCATGTTCAAAGGTCACTTGATAGTCATCCTGGAGCAGTTGTGTCTGTTGGGGAGCAGTGGCAGTAGAACTGTGCTGTGCCATCAGTTGGCAGATGAGCCAGGTCTTCTGCTTAGCAGACACTGAGGTCTCTGGTCCCAAGGATGGGTATTGCAGCAGAGGTGCGCATGGACTGAGCAAAGAGCTCCTGCACCCTAATTCTGGCTCGGACCTTTTCAGTGACTTGAATCAATTTCAGCTTGCTGCCTTAGTTTCCCCATCTGTGATTGGGGTAATACTTATCTGCTTCTTTCGGGGGTCATGACAGCGCTTGAAAAGTGCCTCAGAAGTGCTGAAATGCACCTGAATGCATGGTACAACTTTGGTAATGGGGGACTCTGCAGCCTTAATGTCTCTGGTTTATTTGCATAATTGTCCCTCACACAAGCCATTTTTCAGCTGTGCCCAGACCCCCCCAACATAAACAGCAAGGCTCCCCTTCTGCAGCAAGGGACGGTAAGGAGGGGAGGTGGCAGGAGGAGTTAAGCTTGGTTATACTTGAGTTAATTATCTTGCTGAGGTTCTATGGCCAGCCCATCACAGGGTGGTGTATGATCATAATGAAGAATAAATAGTTATGTTAAGTGATTTTTTTCTACAGGCCCACCCAAAAAGGTTAACGTGAACACAAAATACCGTTCTTGTGCCAAATGGATATATGAAGAATTTAGCTCCTATGTGTTAAGCTGTATTTTTTGAGTGAATGGCATATCCCTAAGGCAAAATGCCCATTAGGGATATGTACATGCACATTTTAAAGCTGCAGCTGCTTTGTGTAATGGGGGAGCATGAGAGAGTCACACCCTCAACACTAGTTCAGTTTGTACTCAAAAGGCCAGATTCTGCCTCGGTGTCCTTTCTGAGCTAAGCCAAGGCTGAATTTGGCCCAGGTTCAAAATAATTGAAATCAAATTTAGTGAAAAGCATCCTTCCTTCTTGAACTTGGACCATCTTATGGCTGCATTTGAAGTCCTTGTAAACAAGCATCTTTAATGGAGATGCTGGTGTCCTAGAGCAGGGGTGGCCAACCCGTAGCTCATGAGCTGCATGTGGCTCTTCTCCCCGAAAAGTGTGGCTCGCGAAGCCGCTCCTGCGGCCCCCCCCAAACACTCCCTCCCCATGTCCCCGGCTCTCCCTGGGGTGGCAATTCAAAATGCTGCCCAAGATGGCAGCCGTTGATGGGAGCCTGATATGGCCAAAAAGCTTGTTTCTTAAAGGGGCAGCCTCCTTTTTTTTTTTTTTTTTTTTTGCTTGACAATTCGGGGGGGGGGGGGGGACAGGACGGGGACGGTTCTTCACACTTTTTCCGCCACTGTTTCGGCTCTCTTTGTTAAATGGGTTGGCCATCCCTGTCCTAGAGGAAGGTGTGTACAGTAGCCTAAGTGAGGAAAGGTCTCCCCCACACTTGTGCACACAACTGCACACAAATTCAGATGTGGAGATGTCCAACTTTGTAGCATCAATGTGTCACTTCATTTGATAGTTGAAAACTTTCCAACATCAGAATCTAATATGGTTGAAGTACAGCAGGGAAAAATTCAGTCCCTAAGTTGCTCTATGTAATGCCATAGAAGTTGGCATCAGAAAATGCCTTTTGGCCCTACAAAACACTAAAATGCCTTTTGGCCCTACAAAACACTAAAAAAAAAAAATTAGATATGTGGAAAGGTTCTTGCTCACACAGCCCAGGCACTTGGACTCGCTGTTATTTTATTAGTATGATAGTAGTGCTTAGGAACTTCAGTCATGTGCCAGGACCTCATTGTGCTAGAGGCACAGATGAAAAAAAAGAATTGATAAACTCAGTACCAGTTTGCATGCAGAAATACCTGTTTGGACTAGACAGGAGACTAGTTTCTTATGAGGTTTTAGCTAGTCTAGTTTTAAGTGACCTACATATGGGGTTTCTAGACTGTAAGAGGAGATTACATTGCATCTGTGATCTAAGTAGGGAGCAGTGTGATTGAATGGTTTGGGCACCAGTACTTTAGGTGCAAGTCCTGATTTTTGTTCCTGCCGTTTGCTCTGATTTGTTCTGTTCTCCTGGGCAAAGTGTTACACTCTTGCTATGCCTCAGTTTCCTCATCAGTAAGATGTGAAAAATGTTATCTATTTTTTTGTCCTGTTCATTGTGATTTACAGATGAAAAATGGTCTCTAAAACGTTGATAAATAATTGATTAATTTTTCTCCAGTATGGAAATCTCATTTAACTTTCAAAAGTTTCTAAACGCGTATTATTCCAGATCAGTAACGGTTTTGTTTTATTTTAACAGGAAGATGAGTTTTTTTTTTAAAAATGTGGGTGGATTGAATATTTTTAAATGCATTTTTGTAAACTTTTTTGTTGGATTAGTTTGGCATTTTTTAGAGCCAAGTAAGTACCCTATAAACAAATAAAGTCCTAATCCTGCAATGAACTGCATGTGGGCAGGGAGCTGTGCCCACATGGAGTTTCCCTGATGTCACTATGGCTCCATGCAGGTCCAGCTGTCCACCCATATATAATCAATTTTAAGATTGAGGCCTTAAAACAATTCAATGTCTGGCACCTTCTAAATGAAGTGGTAACTCCATGTTACTTATTTCTAGTCAGTGCTTTCTAACAAGAGACACTGAGTCCTCTGGTTACATTATTTGATAAGTTTATACAAGTTGCTGAAAGTCAATAAAAAAGATGCCTAGCTTTGAGCAGTGGTATCTATATTCAGTGAGTTCATGATGGGGTTTTTTTGTTTGTTTTGTTTTGATGTTTATGTTCTCAGAAGTTGACTTACTTTGTTTTAAACTCTGCTTTATTTGGATGTGTTGCTTTTTAAAACAACTCTTGTTAAAATGCATAAAAACCCAAAACAAAACAGAGGCTTTTTCTCTTAGAAAAACCCTGTTTACAAAATGGTAAAACTGAAGGAACAACAGAAGAAAAAACTTGAGTGTCATGATAAATACAGCATATGACTTATTCACTGCAAATTTGAATATATAATAATTTTTTTTAACATTGGAGACTTTATGACAACATTAAAGAACATGTAATTTCCTAAAAAGGCTGAAACCCCCTTAATGTTTAATTTCATGTAGAAAGCATGCAAATTGCTGAGCGTCTGATCACTGAGTCTCTTTTGAAGTAGAAGCAGCAGCATGGAAAAGCCTTTTCTTTTTTAAAATGTTCCAGAACTTAACACATACAAACTTATATTGTTTATGGTTGCTTAAAACAAGCAGAGGGTCAGTTTAAAAGACATTGAAAACAAGTTTGGCTTTTAGTTCATAAGAAGTGATGTAACACAAATCATTATTTAACAATGATTTATATCTTGTTAAACTTTGTAAATTGCCTTAAGATATGGAAAGGATGGGTGTCAATAACTTGGGATTGACAAGTTAGATTCATGGGAATGAGTTTAGAAGGGGGGAAAAAAAGACACATACTTCACTCTTGAGTTTGCATAGACCAGAGAAATAATATTATCATTCTGAACTGATTATTTACAGTTTTCCTGGGAAAAAAGTCTGAATAGATTACACAGTGAAGGTTTTGTTTTCATGTACTTCTCATTTTGCCTTCAAGGAAATACTTCCGGAAAGCAAATGAAAATAGATCTCACACGGAAGCTTTTAAAATACACACAAATAAATTTAGAGCAATTGATTGAACTGCTCTACCATCACTGGAAGTAATTAAAAAAATTAGATGTGGACTCTTGATGTTTTGTTTTGTTTTTTGCTTTTAAAAAATATTTGGGAGTTCCTCAGGCTAGCAACACTATTAAAATGTTCATCTTTTCTGTGTAAGAGAGTGGTGTCATTTAAGTTCTTTTCAATAAAACACCAAGGTAATTGACACATTGAAAGAGAATTATTTACTCTGCCCCTCACCCAATACATTTCTTGGGTTCTACTGAGTCCCATGTAAGAAAATGCTTCTAGTAAAATAGGTTGCTCTTCTCTAACCTTTGTTTTGTTCAAAGATAGTATGATGTGTGGCATCAGTTTTTCTTGTACACATTTTAATTTTTTAATGTAGAACCACTGGCAATTTTAGCTATAACCATATAGGACTGTGTATGCCATAACAAAGGGATGTGCGTGAAATATGGACCAGGCAAGTGTTATGCTGTCTGTACAAATCAACACAGAGAGACATTTTCTCCCTCTGAGGTGCATATTTAACTTCCATTAACATTAATGAGAATTATGGAAATGTAGCCAAAGGAGGCTGTATGCCAATGTATATACTGCATACAGGATATTAACGTCCCATAGGGCCTGCACATTCTGCTACACACTAGAGTCCAGATATGCACAAAAGGCTATCCAGGACCATGACATTTAGTTTGTTAAATCCAGCACAACTCACCTTTGACTGTAATTAGTTCCTTTTGACAAGCCAGTCTTTCTTCCCTTGTTGCAATGGGTAAGATGCTTGTTAATAGTAGTACAAGTAATCAGTGGTAGCTGCAAAAGATGAACTGGCAGTTAAAAAATGAGATTTCCTAATGTAATGTTTTACCTTCTATGCTAAAATAATATTAGCAAGTATTTTAATTTTGGGTTTGAATTTTCCCAGGATCTGAATTTTAGCCTCATTTTGCTTGTTCACTGAAATTATCTTCAGCAAATCAATTGAGTGCTCAAAATTCTTTATTCTGTAGCTATCACTTAGACAGCTCCTTGGTTTAAGATAGATTCCAGAACGCGAAGGAAGTATTTTAGCTGAGGATAATGATACTTGACAATATCTGTGCTGCAGGAGGACATGAAATCACTATATTTAGAAAATAATATTTTTGCTACATATTCAGGTTAAATGTGCACATCTTGGTAGCTAGAACATCTGTTTCTATAGCTTGTTGTTCCTCTTGGCTGCTTTTCAATTGGATTTCCTCAAGCAGGTCCAAAGCTTGTCACCTTAGCCAGGGTCTGTTAACTATCACCACTGGGCCCACATTAAGTAGGAGGTTCAGGGCTAAGCTAATAACTCTTCTGCCTTTCTGACTGATCACAGTGATTCTCACTGTGGCTACTTATCATGCTGGGCTCCTTTGGGAGGGTTATCTTCTTTGTCTATACTTCTGGGTGGAATAGGTTTTGTTTTCCCTCATTCCTGGGGTTACATATGAAAATATTGAAAGCAATGTTGCTTTTATGAAGCAGCTGTTTGATCATTTTGCATTGTTTCCCCATCACTAGGATCTAACCCCCCCCCCCCCCACTGTATTTTATGTCTAAATTGCTTTTTTTTTTCCTCTGCTGATTCCCCTAGGAGACACCGTAACCAGGACTTTTTGTCACTCATTTCATAGAAACCCAGACTCCAATTTAATGATAAGTTTACAACTGAACTGACTTTCATGGCCTTAGCTTAGGTAGACAATGGCACACATTATTTTAATAAGTCTTACATAATTTGGCAAGCTCGACTTTGTCTGTGCACAGTGTTTAACTAGTTACCGGAGCTGATATCTGAAGGATGAGGAAGGAAAACTGAAGCATTAAATAAACGAGACTTTCCACCAATGTGTGAAGGAAGATGATCAGTCAGGCGCTTTGGTCCCTCACGAACTACAGGCCTGTGAAGTCAGTGGAATAACTCCATTGGAACAGGTCCAAAGTGAAAAGGTTACTCTTGTCATTCAATAGGTGACTTTTCAGAAGCAACTGCTGCAGCACTACTCTGTGGAATGATCAGTCCAGGTGGTGCTAATTAGTCCATGCACCTTCCATAATAGATGTGCATCATTAGGAAAGAATAAAACATGTGAGGAACAAATCTTATGTGGTTTCTCTCACTGCATTTCCATCATGTTTATTTGTAAGACTTCTCCAGGTGTTTGAAAATATTGCTCACATAAGTTGGGGCAAAGACCTTTCTTTTCAAGTATTTGCAAAGTGTTATGGCATACCAGGGAAACAATAAATTGGCCATTCCCTTCATCTGTCCCCAACAGAGCAGTCTGTCAGTAAGTTAGTTTTCAGACAGAATAACAGACATCTTTAAAAAGATCCTAAATCCCCCAGAACTTGTTTCTGCTTAAAGATTATAATTAGTTACAAACAAAATAGCAAATTAGTGTCCTGTCTGTCAAACTACTTTGTTGGCTATTACTCCTCATTTTGGTAACTCTCTGCCTTACATGTTAATTTGCAATGTTCATCATATCCCTCCATCTTATGAATTTAATAGAGAAGTAGTTCTGCCAAAGGGGTTGAAGGATACTATGCCCTGGCATGCAGCAGGTTGTGCTGTCTCGTTACCATCTTCAAGGAGAGGAAATTCTGTGTCTGAGTAGTAGAAATGAAACAGGCTTTCAAGTCAACATTAAGAGTGAAGTGGAAAATACCCTAATGTGAAATTGCTCTGGGGAAGACTGTGTATATAAGGGAAGATACGTGAAACATTAATTTGATGCTACAGTTACAGGTTTGAGGTCTGCAACAGAAGCATACTGAGTTATGAATGAAGCTCTGCAGAGGACTGTTTTATTTTGCAAAGGATTTCAAGATACTAAAGTGTGGCGTAGTTCAGAATTTGCAGTGAAAACTGAACAGCTTTGAAATTCTCCACTTATTACAGGTTGGCTGAACATTGTGTTTTGATGTTGACTTTATTTTCTATTATAATACAAAATTTAAAAATTCAAAATAAAAAGTAGTTTCAAAACAAAATACTCAAAACCTTTTGTTCTAAAGTGTTAAAACAGGATATTTCGATGTTGTTAGGGTTTTTATCCAGTTTACTTCTAAAATGAAATTCCAGCGAAATCAACCCAATTCTACATTGTTTAGATTTTAATGGAACTGAATATTCTGATGGAATTTGTTTCAGTTGAAGTTTCTCCAACCAGAATGTTACATTTACAATCTGCGTGTCTCATTCTTTTTGGGATTTCATTGTGCTAAAGGCTGTAGAAAAAAATGGTTTTGGTCCCAATCCTGCTGCCATTTACACGTGTGTAATTTCACACACGGGAGTAATCCCATTCACTTCAATTGGAGATAAGACCACATTTTCCACGTTAGTACAACCTTTAGTAGCACAGTAGAACTACTTGAGAAATTAAATATTTTCAGAACTGGGGTGTAGGAAATTCAGTAGTGCTCATGAGAGTCTACAGAAGCACTTTTCTCTCCACTTCTCTTTGTTTTACTGTCCTATCATGTTACTTTGAGATGAAGCACTAAACGGAACCCAAAACTCATTACAAACAATGACACTGAGATGTAGCAGCAAAGTGGATAGTGCTAGGACTCAATCCTGCCTCTGCTGAGTGACTCTTAGCCCTCTTACCAACAGGCGCTGTGGTGCCTCGGCACTCAGGAATTTCATGTGCTGGGGGTTTCTGTAGGATTTAAAGCTGGAAATGTTACCATATCCTAAGTGACAATCACAGCTTTGGACCAAGACGTCAGCCCTGCTTGGCATCTTGCAGGATGGTTTCCCTGGTGCACAGCTATGGGGAGAATGGTAATTTTGGCCAAGTACAGTGGGGAAAATGCAGCTCCTGCACAAAACGGTATGGGATCTTGAACGTATACACGAAGGAGACAGGTCCACAATATTTTTGAGAATTTCTGAGATCCACCCATAGAAAATTAAGCTTATTTGCCTGGGGGAAACAAAAAGCTGATGTGAGCTAGGACAGGCACTTCCAACCTGAAGGGCACACCTGATGTTCTGCACTATCCTAAGTCTTCCCTCCACTCTGTGGTGCTACATGGCACAGCACCTTACATACTCTATGACCATTGCCAGGAAGCAGCAGGGAAGGAGAGGGACAAGATGATGTATAGTACATGGCAGGGGGCTACAAGGGATGGATTACTTGATGGTTACCTGTAGGGATGAAAGCGAGTAGTCAACTAACTGAGAGACCTAAGCTTATTGGATAGTCAAGTCGACTACTCGCTTCCCTCCCTCCGTCTCTATATCAGTGGCAGAAAGGGGAGGAAAACAGGAACCGGTGCTGCAGGGAGCAGCTCCTGTTCGCGGTGGCCTGGGCTGGCCGCGAACCGGGGCTGCTGCTGGAGCAGCGTCTGCCTGCGGTTCGCCTGGACCACCGCAGACAGGGGCTGCTGGACCTGGCACAAGTCGGGACTGAGCAAGCCCAGCTCAGTCCTGGCTTGCGCGGTCCAGGACCGCTGCAGCTCTGCCTTTTAAATGTAGTAAGAGTCGCCCAGATCTTACTACATTCAAAATGCAGAGCTGCAGTGGTCCTGGCCCTGTTCTGGCTCGTGCTGGTCTGGGACCTACCCCCACTGCAGCTCTGCAGTTTAAATATAGTAGGAACCAGGCTGCCTGCTCACCTGGTTCCTACTACATTCAAACTGTAGGGCCATAGCAGGGGTAGCTCCTGGATTAGCGCAAGCCGGGACAAAGTGCCTTCCCTTATCAACTAATCATGTGATCAATACAAATTGTATTGACTACACAATTAGTCAATTACCTGCCTCTTAACATCCTTAGTTACCTGTTCTGGTTATTCCCTCTAGGTACCAGTTACTGTCAGCAGACAGGATACTGGGCTAGTATGGCTGCTATTATGTAACAACTATGTCCCTAAAAGGGGAGCTGCAGGAAAGAACAGCATCCACGCTGGAGTGGGGAGACATTGTTTGGGATAAAACCCAAATTTGGAGTGAGGGAGTGGCCCTGCAAAGAATGCCTCTGCGCAATGTGGGGGGAGACCTAGTACGGGGCAACAGCAGACAGCTGGGACAGAAACTTGACAGAGAGAGAAAGGGAATAAAGAAGCAAAGTATGTTCAGGGAACGAGGCTGTAGAGCAACATTTGAGAAATGAGGCAGGTAAAAAGAAAAATGAGGGGGGAGTGAATAAATAGGCAACCCCTCCCCCCAACATATGAGACATTGCATGTGTGTTAGTGCAGTCAGCTGCTGCAACGTAACGGCAGAAAAGTGGAGAGTGAGAGCTGTTGTTCTAGGGAGCCTGATTCCAGAGTTGACTGAAACCAAGTGGAATTTAAGGGGTAGGAGTAAGGAAGAGGGGAAATCCTGTTGAATTTTCACTTCAAATTAGAAGAGTAAAAAAAGAAGAAATATTATGAAGAGTCTAAAAACTTGCAACCCATATAGGAAGAGAAACCCGATTCTATTTTAACTCTCTCTGAGTCTGATCTGAATCCTCTCAAATCAGGACAACGATCTATTTGGATTGGGCCCTTTAAGCACTACTCAGAAATGGAATTCTCTCTTTTTTTCTTCCTTTTAGAAACTTGCTGGAGACTGGGTGCCAAACTCAGACTCAGGGTAATGGGTGCATCTCCACTGAAATCCCTGGGATTTCCCCCTTTAATACTGGTTTTAGATTTGGATGTTAGAATTCAACATAGTTTTAAGTCTGGGAAGTTTATTTTTTCCTTTTTCATTGATTTAGGTGATCTATGGAATTAAAATAAATCTAGTTTAGTGAACTGGATAGTACATTTAAATACTAATAATAATGAAAACTAAGTGAATATGCTCTAATGCTATTTCCTCTGTGAAACTGTTTCTTTTAATTTAAACATGCACAATATTGAAAATAGGTTCAAAATAAAACGATAGGTTTATTTGTACATGCACTATAGATGTCTATGTATTTATGCATCTGTGACCATATTAAGGAAAGAAAAGAAGGGGAATAAGGATGAAAAGAAAAGAGAGAGAGCAAGAAAAGTTATTAATAGGTCTGTAATGGTGTGAAGTTTATTCTAGGGGTGAGGTAAAACTTAATGGTTCATAAATAGCAAATTCATTATGTTTTTAATACTCAGGTTATATTAACACCATATAACATCTTTATGGTACCATTAGTACCGTTTAATCCCAACCTCAATTTAGAAATAAACATTTCCAAATCTTTTTCATGGAACAATTGGCCAAATAAATTTATTTAAAAATATTATTTGATTAGTGCATGGCTGGTTAGATCATAAACAGACTTATGAATGTTTTATGTCAGCTGTTACAAAGAGTTCTTAAATGTTAACAAATTAATTTATTTTAAAGGCCATATCAAGGTGAAAACGCCCAGGGCCCTGGGCAGCAGGACAATACATCATACCGCCATTTCTCATTCAGTCACAGTAATGGCAGAGGATATGTTAAGACATAAAACGTGATATGGTTTGTTAAATATTCATTTATAATTTGCATTCATGATTAAATCATGTGTTAGAACTAATCTTTAATCTTAAATACATAATATGTCATAAGGCTTATTTGAAAACATAACTATAAATATTTAATGTAGTTCATGTTGCTTTTTAAAGGTTTACTAGAATATACCAAAATACTTGTTGTTAATGCTATTTAATTATTCCAAAGAGATTTGATCTGCATTGATGTTGATTTCAATAATTCATTTCTGCCTTTAGGTTAATATAAAATAAATACCTGTTTGGGGAGACAGCCTGTTCTATGATTAATGGTAAGTTAGCTCTCCAAACACTTCATGGCAATACTGTCACTCACTGAAATTCAGTAAGAAGGCTTCAAACAATATCTCCAAGGCTTATTGCATACTGATCTGTAATAGTCTGCTTGATGACAATAAGCCAATGTAGTTTTCTAAACATATTGTTGCATTGCTTGTGGATGTTGGAGATTTTCAGTGTATGACACAATGCTTTAAATGATTAGAGTTGCGAAGTTGAGATGGGATGGATTGCAAAGTCATTTTCCCTATTAGGAAGTAGACTTCCTATGTAACCTAATATCTGCCACGGTCCCGTAGAACGGCTATTCAATTTGCATTTTGTAAACTAAAAAGTAAAGGCTGAATAAAACTGAATGTGACAGAGGAGTGATTTGTATTATAGGAGAATGGGAGCTATCCAATGAACCATGTAAAAACAGTTCATTAAAATGTTTATGTGCTTGGCTGGCTAATGCAAAGAAAGCTTTATTGCAGTCTTATAAAACCTTGGTAACTTCATGTGGGAGACAGGTCAATGCATTTGTAATAATTCAGACACATGTACAAACCAGGTAAGAACTTCTGAGAAAGGTTCAAGAGACAGTGCAGCTTCCTTGACTTGTGTAATTTTTCTTTTACAAAATTAAAATGTGTATGAGTGTTTTGTTTCTTACAAATAATTGTTTCCAGCTCTTTACCAGAGATTCAAATTCTGATGAATAAGCTCCCTAAACTCTCTGTTGTTTGTCCAACAGATTGATCCCAAAGAGTGAGTTGAAAGTTGTATCAATGATCTATTGAACCAGCTGAAAGCTCCTTTGCCAGAAACAAGTATGATACTGCCAAAACCATAAGATAATGTTAAGGAAGACATCACCATGTGATTTTTCTCTCCCCCCACCTTGCAGCCTTACCCCATAATGGATTTATTGTGACAAGAGAGGTACAAATCCAACAGGGGAAAGGCAACAACATCACAGCATGGTTACATTCTGCCAAAATAAATTCCATACTGTAGCAATCCATCCTGGATTACAAAGGCATTAGCCATGCAAAAAATGTCAAATGCCCACTTTCTGAACAGACCATATTAACTCTACTGTCATACTTACAGTACACAAACAAAAGTTAGGTCTGGGTTTTAATTTATAATAAGACAGGTTCCTAGCTTGCAATCAATTCTAGTGAAGGAAGGCGGGGATCTGATTAGGGATGCTAGATAGTGATTAATTGAATAGTCGTGTAACTGCACAAAATATTATCGGTTAAGTGACTATTGGATAGTCCCTGGGAGCATACTGTATCAGAGGCAGCTTGAAAGCTGGCTTCCTGCATGTACTGGCTCCCCCACCTGCCCTCCTCACCCTCTGCACTGCTGCCTCTCTATCAGAGGCAGCAGCATTGGAGTGGGGTGGGGAGGGCAAGTGGCTCCATGGATTCAGTGCTCATGGGGAGCCCGCTTAAAAGTGGGATCCCCACAGGGACCGGCTCCTACTCCTTCCCACCTTGCTGTCTCTGATACAGAGGCAGCAAGGTCGGGGGGAGGGGGATGTGTAGTCAATAAGATTACTGATAAGCCTAGAGTTATCCCTAGACCTGATTTCAGTGTGGGGCCCCCAAAATTTGACAGTTGGGATGATTTCTACAGTTAGTGATGATTTGTTATTCAGCATGGGCTGAAATTGATGTTGCATGGAACAGAGCAAATAGGACATCCGCTTAGAATACCTCAGCAGAACAACAGTGAAATTGAAACTGATCAGCAATTTCCAAGGAATTTGGCATAGTAAGAAAGAAAAGAGCCCTCTAAAGGGCCTAGGGTCAGAAAAAACATCCGCTTTCTAACTGGCCACAATCTCTCCTCATCATTCTGAAGAACATGGACTATCAATTTCTCTATAAGATGAAGGGGATGTAAAGCAGTGGTTTAGCATCCTATACATTATCTCATTTTTATGATTACAAATAGAGCACTTATGTGTATTGACCCGTATCTCATACCAGCCATCAGTAGCCAGATCCAGACTCAGTCTATTGTTCCAGCATTGGATTAGGCCCTAAAGTGAGATCAGGACCAAATTTATCTAACATGATCACTTGATTGTGACGTTTTTGTTATTGGCTTTGGATGTAAGGCTTGAATATCTGAGAGAGTGGGAGACAACAGTGGAGTATTTTGGTGCCCAACCTGAGCAAATATCATTGCTTTTTTATAAGTGTCGGTAAAGGGGACTCTCTCTAGTTAAATTAAGCTTCCCCTCTGCTTGCAAGCTTAAAAAATTAGTTTGCTCCTCATACACATTTCCCCATCTTTCAGCTATAATTGTAAGTTTAAATGACCCTCAGTTCTGCAGCGTATCAACTTGATGTGTATAATTGATAGCCAAACATTTTTTACAGCCTTTTAAATTGTGAGGCTAAAATATAATATATATAATGTTGATTAAAGTGCTTTTATACAAAGGGGTCAGAGACATTAGCAAGTTAAAAGAAAGTGTGAGTTCTGTTGTTGTACTTTTAACCTGTATGCTTTTAGTTCCCGTAAGTGATACCACATGTCTACTCTAAGCAGTTCTTGTTAAGTTTCAGGTTGCAAATGTTAAATGCATTTGGAATACAACACACTTATGGTGAGAACACTATTGCAGAGTGCTCAGCAATGTAGACTGCTGGGACTATAGTATTATAATTACTATAAAATAATTTAAATGACTACAGTAGCTTGTAATTGTATGATAAAATATAATTGTTTAGGTGAAAAACAATAAATCTGAAATGGATTAAAACAGACATTCAAATGATAATTGCCATGTAATTTTGTTTTGGTTAAACTTTGTGGTGTTATTTTTATAACTGACATGACACATAATATGTTTTTCAGGGTTCTACAATAGCTAACTGACAAATGGAATATGTCACAAAATATTTGTAACTTGCCTTAGTGTAGAAGGTTCTCATGCTGTTAAAGGTACAAGTACAGACTGAAATATTTTCAGCATATATACTGATGAAATATTTTCTTAATGTAGTAACTATGACATCTGCAGTAGAACAACTTATTTTGCCCTCTTCTTAAAACAATCTGTTCTCATAACTAGTGGATGCAGTTCTCATAACTTGAGGATTTCTTCAGGACATCTTTTTTAATGTACTGAAAGGTGCAAAAAACTCTCCCCCTCTTCCCCCAAATCTATGGCACTGGTACAACATGGGTCCTAACACTGCCAGTCTTCAGCCTTCCCATGGTCCTCTGCCAATGTGTATCTCAGTCCTAAACTAGAGGGGGTCTACCACAACAGTAGTTAAGTGGTTGGTCTTTCTGGGTCCAGTTAATGCCAGTAAAGAAGGATGATTGCTCTGATGTGTACATGTGTCAGCTGGGAACTGGACACAGACCAACAATTTATTTAATATACACTCCTGAAGAGCCATCAGATTAGTAACAACTGTCAGTCACTGCCAGTCTGGACTGGATTTGAATAGTGGTGAGAAAAGGTTCATATTTCATTTATCAAATAATACCCTGAATGCAAGGATAAGATTTTACTAATTTATATAGCAACATTATTGTGTTGGGTCACTAAAAATAGTTTCTTTGATCCTATTTTTCCTTTAAAATTACACATTCTTATAATATTTTTAAAAACATTTAATTTCTTTAGATACTGGTTCAATTTATATATCCATGTACCTATAAAATTTAAAATACAGCTTTCTTTTATTTCCATATGTAAACTGTTGCAAACAGATGAGAATATTTTTTGTGTGCAGAGTTTTGTGATTAATATTACTGGCTGGCCATTTTTATTGATAGTCATCTAACAAAAATATATATCACAGACCTACTATTCCATCTTTAGATAGTTAATACTAGATTAGAGCTAATGATTTAAAACTTTAACAGGAGAGATTTAAGTTCACTTTCGTAATGGTAGATAACTTACCTTCTGTGTAGAGGAAGCTAAAACTCTGGTTACTTAAAGTGGTTCCAGTGTTTTCCTCCCATATCAGCATTTTTTAACACAGCATGGACAATAATTTTTGTAGATAGGTTTAATTCAAAATAGAACATTCACTATTTACCTATTAATTATTATCTGTAGAGTGCTGTATGTATACTGGCACTTTACATGTGTATAAAAAGGAAAACTTAGACAAATAACCAGCAAATAATTCGCATTGTGCTAGGAATATAGCAGGAAGTCTGACAATAGTAAATGATAGGAAGTGAATACTTTTACTGGAGGGGTGTTTTCATTATTATTTTTTAATTTCATAGAAAACTAGTCATCTAGGTCTCAGATCATAGAATCCTAGAACTGGAAGGGACCTCAAGAGGTCATTGAGTCCAGTCCCCTACCTTCATGGTAGGACCATTTTTCTACTTTGTTTATTCTATGTTATTTTGCCACTCTCACTCACTGGAAATTAGTGGTGGTTCTCACTGAATAATTTTCAACTCAGATTTCACCAGAGTTAAGCTTCTTTCTGAAAAGTTTTATTTAAGAAAGCTCAACAACACTGAAGTTAGAAATGTGTTTGTGTCTTTTTTTCTCTTCATGACTAGCCCATGTCTATTCTCTATGAAATTGATGTCAAAAAAGTATTATATATTTTCAGTGGGAAATAGAAGGCTGCCCTCTACTATCCTTGTCAGGACGTCGTATCCCTTTAATCATACTTTTCATTTCAGTACATTGAAATTTCCGTTACCAAGGACAACATCATAAATAAAAGTGTTTGTGAAATTTTTACCTGCAGCTTCCTAACTTTGTGCATTAAGCATGAGACTAGCAGAGAGGTGGTCAAATGTGAAAATTTATAATCATTTATTACGTACGGCTGAAGCGAGAAGGGAATAAAAGCGTGAAGGCATACATCTATAAACTGGAGCAGAAAAGCTTAAATGAAAAGTAAAGTGAATTTCTGTGTCTTGTCATAAAGTAATGAGAAGCTAGAGCTTTTATTCATAGCAACCCAAGATGCATTTACTCTCAATCTAGCTTTAGCAGTAAATGCTTCCCTGATGTATTGCTTTGGACTTACAAAGAAATATTTGTGCTCTACATAATAGTATAGTTAGGAGAATTACTGCATGGTTGAGAAGATTCTATAAAGGTTTATAGCTGGTGGTGTTACTGTAATTTAATCACAATGTAGCTAATGCAGTACTTTAATATCACAGGTTACTTTTTTATTTACCATTTATTAGTTACTGACAGAGTCAATCATCACAACATCATAAACAAATCACAGAGAATTCCATAGGACTTCTAAAATTCCAGAACAGATGTATTGTAGCTCTTCTATACAACATGTTCCATAATGTGTTAACCATCAAATTATTATTTAACTGGGTAATCATACAAGTTAGGGTTCTTGTTCTCAGTCCATCAGCTAAAGAAAATGCTGTGGACATTTCCTGCCATGAATACAATTAGTATTGCATATTGTGTACACATACAAGAAATAAGTCATCAAGCCATTACCAGCTATTCTGGGAGATAAGTTCTCAAGAATATTCAGAGCACTCCAGTAAAGATTGCTATGTGCACTACAGTCCCACTGTATCTTGATGAATTTATCTATATAGTTGAAAAATTATGCTACCTTACTCCCTGCCCACTTTCTTTCAACACTACATTGGGTTTATATCTTAAAGAAGGAGAATATAGTTTCCATCCATCAGCATTCATCTCTGATGTTCCATGAATGTTTATACCTCAATGTATTTCATGTGGTAGCAATGAGTTATATAAATGGCATTTTAAAATAGTGGTAACTAATTATTCTATAAAAAATTTTCAGAATCATTTTTTTTTAAATTTTAAGATATGCTTTCAGAGCCAAATATCTTAAGTTTTGTGTCCACAATACACGATTCCAACGGGAAGGGAATATAATTTTGTGTGTGCAAATTGTATAATTTGGATATGTAATAACAAAATGCCATATGTACCCAGAGATCAGGCTGTTAAATGTCTAAATTCAAATTCAGGGAGAAATTATATTTTGCAATTTTGTACTTTTATTTGAGCAAGGGTCTAAAATTAGAAGCTGGCTTGTAGGCCCTTTGAAAATGTTGCCCGTTTTGTAAACATAAATGTAAACACTGCATAAAAAGGAATGATTATGGCTTTATCATAGTCCCAAAAGGCTAAATATTACTTTTCTCAGACGTAATATGATATATTAATAAAGATATTAGATTTTAACTTTTTTTGGTTAGCTTTTGATTACTTTCAAGTTATAGCGGAATGACTAATCACCACTACCAGAATGCAATGTGGATCAATACACATAGCAATATGTCACCCAAAGACACACAGGCTCTTGTCTTATGTCCTGGTTACATTGTCAAGAAAAAATCTGAAGACCAAATAGCTTCAATCATCTAAAAGGTTTACCAGTAAGGTTACTGGTGTACTCTATTGGTACTGGATAGTGTCAACTTGATTTTTTTTTAAATCTACTTGTTTTTAAAAGTCCAGCTTTGGATAGAGGACCATGTAAATACTATTCCCAAAAACTATTCTAAAAAAATCCCATAACTTAAAACAATGCATGAAGGTTTTTCTGCTTCCTTGATGTTTGTAAGGGCCTTTGAGAAAGAGAGAACATGAATCATTAATGTCTGGATCCTGTACTTATTCCACGTGTTGACATCTGTGCCCATGTAGATCTGAATGGGAAAGGGGGTAGAAACTCCTTACGTTAAAGTTTCAGATAATCACTTGAATTATGATAAATGAAAGAAGATAGTGGGAAACAATATTTGTCTTTTTAGTTTTACTTTGTACCTTTAACAAGAGGTTGTATATAGTCAGTTTCAGTTTCTTTGAGTAGTCCTTTAAGTCACAGTCCTGCAAGTCATGCTGCAAGGGTTGACTTCTATACCAGTGTGGAGTTCCACTGGCTTTTAGTTGGAAATGTGATTTTCCGCCCCAGCCGTCATTATCCTTTTAAGGTGTATTTTCTCTCTTAGTTAGACTAACAATGGCTGAGCTGCAATCACAAACTACTGCCTCAAGCTGAGAATTTAGTATCACATGAAGTCAGTTGATACCTTACATGTTCACATTTCCTATTGATCGCTAATACTTCTTCTTGGACCATTTAGAAGAATTTTCTTTTCCTGATCAGCCTTTTAACATTCATCTAGATATCTAGGTCTGAGAGTGACAACATTTCTGACATTTTAACCCAGTTGTGATCTATCCCTTTTATACTGCACCCATTTGAGCACAGTGATGCAATCCCCTACTTCACTTGCATCACCTTTCTTCCTCTCTTGGTGCCTGACCATATTATTTCACTTTGTCTCTTCCTTTCTCCTTCTGTCTTCTGAGCTCTCCCTGTACTCCTTAGTATGGGAGTTTTCTTAATGTTGCCCCTGTCACAAGGTACCCAGGAAGTGATTATTTTCCCCTCTTGCTAATAGTGAGAACAGACAATTTGGGTGGTGTCTTTATACCGGAGGATGGGATAAGAATGTTGGAAACCATGTTCCGTGACAGTTGTCCAAGGATGGGGATGTTTAGTTGTGACAGTGATAAGGGGTCTCAATGGGAAGAAAAGAGACAGAAGGAAAAAAAGATTGCAGCAGAAAAATAGGCTTAATGTGAAACCCACTGAGCTCCAGCTCTCTCTCGCTCTCTCTCTACTGAGCAGGAAATGCTACCTGATGTCTTTTCTTCTTTAAATATAAAAAGAGCAACGAGGTCTCTAACATGTACTTGTTTTTAAATCTCCAGACAGTTTTTGTACTTTTGCTCCAACATCTAAATGCAACAGATTCCTGTCTGCTTTCATGTATGGGACCAAGATAAGGATTTTCAGGAGTTAGTGAGTTGATGCTTTGGGATGTGCCTGGAACTTAGCTGACATAAGAACCATGGTGGATCTGGGGAGTTTTAGGTTTCTTCCACTCCTTCCCCCCAAACTTCCAGCTGTGCTGGCACTTATAACAACTGTATTTGTAAACTTAACACGTGCATAGAAAAGACTTTGAGAACATAAACATGGAACCCCAGGAAACCATTTTCAGATTGGAATCTCATTTTAAGACTAAAAAAAATACCTCAGATCTATTTGAGAACAACCATAGAGAAAGCTTTGGGATCATCACAGTTCTTTTGTGTGCTACTGGAATTGTAGTTCTTCACAAAAATTAAATGCCAACTTTATAAGTGTAATATTGAGGTTTGTAACTCTGACTTTACAGTAGTTATGAAAAACAGGGCCCCATCTTGTAAGGAGGATTCTGCTCATACTGCTGGTCACAGTTGCGAGTGGCGAGTGCAGCTTTTCAGGGCTCAGGCTCATTAAAACACATCTTCAGTCGACAACGGCCAATGAGAGACTGACATTGTTCGCTATGTTATTGCGTGACAATTGCATTGGCCAGTCTTTGGAGCTCTCTTCAGTGAGATTGTTCATGTCAGTAAGTGTTGGAGAACTGTCCCAATAATGTAATAGAAGAAAATGACTGAAAGGTTTTAAGGGATTTGATTAAATAGTATACCAATGTAGGCCTGCCAAAAAATGTCCCTCAGCTCTGCATCATGAATGAACTGGAGAATTTGGAGTGGAGAATGCTTCCCATGTTGCAAAATGTGATGGATGTTGTTCAATACAACATAGAGGTCTTTATCATTGAAGTCAAAACACTCCCAATGGGTCTCTTCTTCTCCGCACCAAGTTTTTTTCCTGGTGCTTCATTTTCCAAACTTTTCTTCAATTGACATTTGAGCAGTGTCAATGAACAAGCAAAAACTCCCTCCTGAATTTTTCTTCCGAGCTTCCAATCACCTCATCTCTTCCTGTGGGACCAAACTGCCTTTGCTTCTGATGAATAGGTGTTTCCTTGAAGACAGGCTCAACTCTTACGTTTTCCACCATTTCTTTGGCAGTAGTGATGGCATCATCAAATCTATTGTCTCTGCTGTAGGCTTCAACAAAATCAAGGCAGCTTCTCATCAAAGAGGAGTGGTCATGATCTCCGCTGACTGAGTGTGTAATGCCTTGCTTACAGCGTTCACTTGGGACAGGATATCATGTCAAACCGTTACTGAGACCAGAAATTTGAAATCAGAGAGATCTGGTTTGCCGGGCTTTGCACCTCATATTCGACTCTGACCTCAGCTTTACTTGACCGTGCCAATTCCATTGGGGGTGTCGTAATCTTCAGTCACTTGATACCTCACCATCCTTATGCTGTCAATGTGGCTCTCCCAGTGAGTGTCACTTAGCACCTTCACAATCAGATTTCTAATGTTGTCCATGAGGATCTTCCACCTGAGAGTTGATGCTGAAACCAAGACTTGCATCCTTTGCAGTACTCTGAGGAAAGATACCGACTCTAAAGACGATGCTATATCTGACACAACCAGGTTGAGGGAATAGCTGTCACAAGGCACAGCAAAAGCTCCTGGATTCAGCACAACAATCCTTTCCTGGGTGTCTCTATTTCAATGTTCTTGCCATTGTCGTAGTCTTGGCCACAGCAGTCCTGAAGCTTTATTTTTTTCCTCTTTCAGAACATTCATAAACAGTTTTGTAAGGTATTTTCCAGTAGAATCATCAGACCTTAAGCAGATAATGTTCCTTCACTTGGATACAGCCATCTTTGTTGTCAAAAAATCTTACTATAAATGACATCTTTACACTGTGACTAATGGCAGGAGTGCAGTCTTATTACGGTGCAGTAGTTCACTTTGTCGAACTGCATAATATGTTATGAAGCACCTTGCCGTAAGGTCAATCAATTCGTTTTGAATTGTTTTGCTGCAGCAATGGTCCATGGCTTCTTTACTAACTACTGAATATAGGTTCTCACACATGACATTGTCGTATTTCCCAAGGAGCTCTACCAAACCAAGGAAATTACCATTATGTTCAGTGAACAACTTATCCAACGAGCCCTGGGAAGCCAAATTATTCTTTGCAAGGAAGAGGGTAATTGAGATCTGACGCTTGAGCACGTTCCTCCTGTGCTTTGTTTCTACATTAATAATGCGCTGATTTTCTGCATCTGTGCATTTATTCACTTTGAGCCTGAACTCGACCTCCATCCATTTGGAGTAAGCCATAAAATGGCTGGGTGACTTCTCATGTTGCTTCAGAGCATCAGTTAAGTTATGCAAGTAACTGTACCCAGAAAGCGCAAGCAACAATTTGGCATTCTTGTTAAATATTTTGCAATGAAAACAGAACACTGTCGCTTGATTCCAAGTAAACTAGCCAACACCAGGTCAGTTTCTCACCATTCTCTAGCACTCTTTTGCAGTGTGATTTTGAGAAGTATGATTTCTGCTTATTTACTGGAAACATCATATCCTCAATTTTTCTTGGCACATTCAAAATCCTATGATTAATATGGGCAGAGTTTAGGATTGCCCGCCATAAGCAGGATCTGATGTATCGATTTGGAGTACACAGTTTTTTTCAAAGATGTTTTTGTCATCACGCGAGGGTGATTCTTCTTTATTGTTTCTCCCCTTTTCATGTAAACCAGATTTCTTTGTCATTAATCTCCTTTTCATGCGAGCCACATTCTTCTCATTCTCCTTTACACTGCCAGGAAAACTGGATGATTCTCCATCACTTTGCTCACCTTTCTGTTCCTTACCTTTAGTTAAATCTGCTAATTCCTCAGTAGGAATTCCATCATTTACATTTCACTCCTCAAATTTTTTCTGCACTGGAACAATTACAACTGCTTGAAGTCCAGTCTATCATATTCTGCTTCAGATATTTTCCCATCAAATTTCCCTCTTGCTGCAACCTAGATTACAACTGAGCTTTTCACGTCCTATCCTGATCTCCTGAAGGCTTCTTCAGGGGCATCTTTCATTTTCTATGGGGGAAAACAGGCAGTATTAGGAAGAATATAAGTCTGTTTTGCAGTCTCTTAAAGTTATCAAACGTGTTAAGCCTGACAAAAGAAGTAACAGTATCTCTTTTATATTGTTGCATAGGTAGAGGTTTGGTGGATATCTCTGGCATTTTATTCAATATGTCCTTTATTAGTTGCTACTTACATCCTTCAAGTCTTAAAATACACATATGCTTTCACAATTACACAATAAAACTAAGTTCATAATACTATAGCTGGAGTCTCACTTCGCTTCACTTTGTTCTTGTATCTCAGCGTCTGTGAGGGCATGGCTGACAACATTTTAGGAAGCTCAAAGAAAATATAATTCTCACAAAATCTGGAATGTTCCATGAGATTGTACAAAGGCCCAGAAAATTCTAGGATCTTAGTGAAACATACATCCACATACAGAATGCCTGAAACGTTTTACTGCACACATTCTATTTTTCCTTTTGTTGATAACAAAAACAGCACCCAGAGCCTGCACTGTGCAAACCTGGCAGCTCTCTCTAAATCTAGTGGTGATTGCTTCCAACCCAAAGAGACTAAATCTGGGTTATGAAAAATGAGGACAAGAATATGGCAAAACTGTTGAATCACTTGACGTTAGCTCTACAGGAAACAACATCTAGCATGAACTGAGATGGAAAGATTTCATAAATTATATCTATGCCTCACTAATGAAACATAAAATGGCTAACCCTCTGTATGTTTTTGTCAAAAAATAAATTCATATTTCTAGAGCTATAAGGTTGTTTCAAATGGTCTGAATTCTGACCAAAAACACATTTCAGAAAAGGTATCTGTACAATTTGCACTAGATCCAATTTACTTTCCTATCAACCATTTAATTAGTCATAAGAATGGCCATACTGGGTCAGACCAAAGATCCATCTAGTCCATTATCCTGTTGGGTGACAGTGGCCAATACCAGATGCCCCAGAGGGAGGGAACACAGGTAATCATCACATAATCCCTCTCGTGTCACCCACCTCTAGAGAAACAGAGGCTAGGGACACCATTCCTACCCATCCTGGCTAATAGTCATTGATGGAACTAACCTCCATGAATCTATCTAGCTCTTTTTTGAACCCTGTTAAAGTTCTAGCCTTCACCGCATCCTCTGGCCGGGAGTTCCACAGGTTGACTGTGCGCTGAGTGAAAAAAACCCTTCCTTTTGTTTGTTTTAAACCTTCTGCCTATTAATTTCATTTGGTGACCTGTAGTTCTTATATTGTGGGAATAAGTAAATAACTTTTCCTTATTCATTTTTTCCACACCAGTCATGATTTTATAGACCTCTATCATCTCCTCCCTTAGTCTCCTCTTTTCTAAGCTGAAAAGTCCAAGTCTTTTTAATCTCTCTTCATATAGGAACCGTTCCAAACCCCTAATCATTTTAGTTGCCCTTTTCTGAACCTTTTCCAATGCCAATATATCTTTTTCAAGATGAGGGGACCACATCTGTATGCAGTATTCAAGATGTGGGTGTACCATGGTTTTATATAGAAGCAATAAGATATTCTCTGTCTTATTCTCTATCCTTTTTAATGATTCCTAACATTCTATTTGCTTTTTTGACTGCTGCTTCACACTGAGTGGATGTTTTCAGGGAACCATCCACAATGACTCCAGGATAGTTGTAGCTAAATTATTCCCCATCATATTGTATGTACAGTTTGGTTTATTTTTTCCAATGTGCATTACTTTACATGTATCAACATCAAATTTCATTTGCTATTTTATTGCCCAATCACTTAGTTTGGTGAGTTCTTTTTGAAGATCTTCGCAGTCTGCTTTGGTTTTAACTATCTTGAGTAGTTTGGTATCATCTGCTAATTTTGCCACCTCACTGTTTACCCCTTTTTCTAGATCATTTATAAATAAATTGAATAGGATTTGTCCCTGAACAGACCCTTGGGGGACCCCACTAGTTATCTCTCTCCACTCTGAAAACTTACTATTTATTCCTACCCTTTGTTTCCTGTCTTTTAACCAGTTATCAATCCTTGAGAGGACCTTCCCTCTTATCTCATGACAACTTACTTTACTTAAGAGCCTTTGGTGAGGGACCTTGTCAAAGGCTTTCTGGAAATCTAAGTATATTATATCCACTGGAACCCCCTTGTCCACATGTTTTTGTAACATTTTTGTTATAATAGTATTAAAGTGTATTATATTAAATTAGTTTAAGCCAACCTTTAGATATTAAGAACTTAATACAAAAAATCAAATCAATGGAAAAATTCCCATTGATTTGAATTGGCTTTGGCCCTAAATTATTAGGAAACAAAAGGAAGGATATGTTTGGGTGGCATGTGAAATGGCTGCTGCATCTTGATATATTGTCAGGACCTTCTGCAGAAAATAGACTTATCTGTAGATCCAAGGTAAACAAATACCTGGAAGTGTGGAACTGTACCTGATAGAAACATTTGGATCACATTTCGAATGCATCAGTGTATGCCTATACTGTGACATCTGTGTCTCTCAGTAATAATTTTAAACCTTCCATCTCCCATGAGCCAAAGTCTGTCTAACTTGCTCACATTAAATAGTACCTTACTCCATGAATTGTCTCATTGAAATTAATGGCATTAATTATGTATAAGGTAATACTAAAAGTGAGCAGGGATAGCAGAATTTGGGTGTATGTGAAATTTATGACAATACCCTGGCAGATGTGTTTTCCCCCTCATTTATAAATCTCATTTATTTCTATAGGAATTTCCATGAAGCCCATTAGGAGCACTTGTTTCTGACGAAGATATTTGCTGCTGCAGTCTAGATAATTGTTTTTGTTTACTGTTGTGAGGTATGGATCATCCCTTGGCTATAACTTAGGACTCTTCAACAGATGTTACCTCTTTTCCTTTGAATGGGTTCAATCAACCTTTACTAAAGCGTCAAGGACAGAATTTGTCCTCTGACCTAGGCCGGGCTGTTTAAAGTTATTTGTTCTGTTTTAGATCTTCTCAAGTACTGGGTATATTTGTCCCCACAGCAATATGCATAGGGCAGACTTTGGGGGGGGGGGGAAAAGGCTTTATTCTTGCAGTGGGAGAGTGAGCCAGAATGCGACTTGATGTGACTATTAAATCTTTGATCATTTAAAAAAATGTCTAGTTTTTATGGTTATGAGGAAAACCTTCTGAATGTGAATGCAGATGGACAGATTTGCTCAATAGCCACGAGATGTGAACTGTTTCTATGGATGTCTGTGAAGCACTAACTTTGAAGCTTTTTAATGTAATTTTAAATGGCAACATGGTTCTGTCAGAACAAATACTTTGGACAAGCTAATGGAAGTACTTTTTTAATTTGAGTAGCAAAAGCCTGTGCTTTTGGAATTCAGGCTATTTGGTTCTATCCCTGACGCTGCAAGGCCATGCACAAGTTAGTGACTATGAAGCCTGGTCCTGGAATGGTAAAAATTTTCTATAGCCTTGTCAAGGACAAGAGTTGATGTAATTTATCTGATTTTAAGGAGATTGCTCAATCCCAGCAGGTAGCTTTTTGCAATCCAATCCATACATGCCTACTGCAATAAAACATGCAGCCCTTTCTTACACATGGAATAAATAAGCATAATTAATTCACTATGTTGTCAGGTGAAGTGTTCTCTCTTTCTTTGTTTTCTCACTGTATGTATATTACAGAGTTTATTACAACACAGAGACTTATTTCTGTAATTAAAGGTTTTAATAAGTTAATGCTAGATGCATATGTTAAAGTATTTGTTGTCATCCCAGGAATTTACATAGTAAAACTACAGTTCAAATATTTTAATTCCTTCACATTGCATCAAAGTGATAAACTTCGATTTACAATTTATTTTCTAATATATTTAATCTACTGAAGTCTTTCTGTTTTCAGTTCTTGAGAATTTTTAGCTCTTCACTTTTATTTCTATGTTAAGCAAATGAAACTGCAAATGCCTCAAAAATGTAACTATTAAAGGTAAATAATTATATAATACCATACACACTGAAGGAAGATAGATCCAACAAAAAAAGTCCTGATACAGGGAATATTTAAAACAATGTTGACATAACACCAAAAATGAATATAAAGTGTGTTATGCAATGTTTAACAGATGTTGACACTACATAATTTAAGTTTTTCAAATCTTACAAATATATTGTCAATAAAGAAAAGCTTGTAGCAAATTTCAAATAGCAGCCGTTTGAAGGAAGAAATGATAAATCATGAGGTTAATGTTCTGATAGAGGAACTGGGCCTCAGGCTTCTCTTGACTAAAGCCAAATAGACTATTGATATGAGCTCAAACTAGCTACAGACATAAAGGGAAACAAGAAGACTTTCTATAAATATATTAGAAGCAAGAAGAAGACCAAGGACAGGTTAGGCCCATTGCTCAGTGAGGAGGGAGAAACAGTATCAGGAAACTTGGAAATGGCAGAGGTGCTTAACGACTACTTTGTTTTGGTCTTCACCAAGAAGTCTGATGAAGGAATGCCTAACATAGTGAATGCTAGTGGGAATGGGGTAGGTTTAGAAGATAAAATAAAAAAAGAACAAGTTAAATATCACTTAGAAACGTTAGATGTCTGCAAGTCACCAGAGCCTGATGAAATGCATCCTAGAATACTCAAGGAGCTGATGGAGGAGGTATCTGAGCCTTTAGCTATCATCTTTGAAAAATCATGGAAGACTGGAGAGATTCCAGAAGATTGGAAAAGGGCAGTTAGAGTGCCTACCTATAAAAAGGGAAATATGAACAACCCAGGAAACTACAGATCAGTCAGTTTAACTTCTGTGCCAGGGAAGATAATGGAGCAAGTAATTAAGAAATTCATCTGTAAACACCTGAAAGAAAATAAGGTGATAGGTAACAGCCAGCATGGATCAAACCAATCTGATAACTTTCTTTGATATGATAACGAGCCTTCTGGATAAGGGAGAAACGGTGGACGTGGTATACCTAGACTTTCGTAAGGCATTTGATACAGTCTTGCATGATCTTCTTATCAATAAACTAGGCAAATACAACTTAGATGGGGCTGCTATAAGGTGGGTGCATAACAAGCTGGATAGCCATTCTCAGAGAGTAGTTATTAATGGTTCACAATCCTGCTGGAAAGACATAACAAGTGGGGTTCCACAGGGGTCTGTTTTGGGACTGGTTCTGTTCAATATCTTCATCAACTATTTAGATATTGGCATAGAGAGTACGCTTATTAAGTTTGCAGATGATACCAGGCTGGGAGGGGTTGCAACTGCTTTGTAGGATTGGGACATATTTCAAAATGATCTGGACAAACTGGAGAAATGGTCTGAGGTAAATAGGATGAAGTTTAATAAGGACAAATGCAAAGTACTCCACTTAGGAAGGAACAATCAGTTTCACACATAGAGAATGGGAAGCGACTATTTAGGAAGGAGTACTGCAGAAAAGGCTCTAGGGTCATACTGGACCACCAGCTAAATATGAGTCAACATTGTGATGCTGTTGCAAAAAAATCAAACACGATTCTGGGATGCATTAACAGCAGTGTTGTGAGCAAGACATGAGAAATCATTCTTCTGCTGTACTCTGCACTGATTAGGCCTGAGTTGGAATATTGAGTCCAGTTCTGGGTACCACATTTCAGAAAGATGTGGAGAAATCGGAGAAGGTCCAGAGAAGAGCAACAATAATGATTAAAGGTCTAGAGAACATGACCTATGAAGGAAAACTGTGAAAGAATTGGACTTGTTTAGTTTGGAAAGGAGAAGACTGAGAGGGACATGACAGCGGTTTTCAGGTTTCTAAAAGGGTGTCATGAGGAGGGAGAAAAGTTGTTCTCCTTGGCCTCTGAGGATAGGACAAGAAGCAATGGGCTCAAATTGCAGGAAGAGAGGTTTAGGTTGGTCATTAGGAAAAACTGCCTGTCAGGGTGGTTAAACACTGGAATAAGTTGCCTAGGGAGGTTGTGGAATCTCCATTTCTGGAGATATTTAAGAGCAGGTTAGAGAGACATCTATCCGGGATGGTCTAGACGGTACTCGGTCCTGCCACGAGGACAAGGGACTGGACTCAATGACCTCTCAAGGTCCCTTCCAGTTCTAGTGTTCTATGATTCTGAGAGTCAGCTATTACTAACTATGGTAGAACATATTTTGAGAAATAATTAAAACTGTCCATGGGCTGTCTTATCAAAGGTAGGAAAAGACAATTTTGATTACAACAGTTGAGGTTTCAAGATGAATGACTGATTTACATCAGAGAGAGACTCAGTTAAAGAGGGTTTGTGAGTAAACACTGGACAGAACAAAAATGGTTTTGTTTTTCAAAGTCCAGAAAGTAGTAGCCTTTATCTAATCTGAAGGACTGGTGTGAACTTCTAGGTAAAACAGAGGAAAAGTGTCACACATTTCTGTTGAACTCCTACTGCTTCCCTTGTGTCAACTCATTTTTCTTGCGCCTTTCCACCCATTCCCTGTACTCCTGTGTGGAAGAGAAGTATCAGGAGTTCAGCTCCTGCTTTTACATTTGCAACATAAAGCCTAGAGGTATCTTACTCCTCCTCTTAGGCCTGTGTAGCTGCATGGGTTCAGTCCATAAATAACGAACCAAAAAAACCCCGTAACTTTTGTCTTTATGTTGATAAATGTCCAAAACAGACTTCAGTACTAATTGACATGTCTGTATAAAGTATCCATGTTTATATAATAATTCAGTGTGCAGAATATTAGAAAAAAGTGAAATAATGTTTGAGCTTTGTAACAATTGTGATACTTCTTGGATTACTGCATATCACATTAATCAAATTGGACAAAATTCAGAGAACAACAACAAAAATGATTAAAGGTCTAGAAAACATGAGCTGTGAGGGAAGATGGAAAGAATTAGGTTTGTTTAGTCTGGAAAAGAGAAGACTGAGAGGGGACAAGAAAACACTTAGGGCACATCTAAACTACATTCCACCTGAAAAAATGAGGTGTATGGGTTCTTTCGAGAGAGGGTTTTTTTTTAAAGAACCCCATCTAGACTGGTTTCTTTTTCGAAAAACCCTTTTTTGAAAAAGCGCTCTCACACGATTATGCAAATGAACCGTGAGATTTGTAAATCCACGCTTCATTTGCATTTTCGATTGGGCTCATTTACATTCCTCTTTCGGAAGAGGAATGTGGTTTAGACGTAGTCTTAGTCTAGTATCTAAAAGGTTATAATAAGCAGGAGGAGGAGGGAGAAAACTTGTTCTTCTTAACTTCTAAGGATAGGACAAGAACCAATGGGCTTAAATTGCAGCAAGGGAGGTTTAGGTTAGACATTGGGGAAAAACTTCCTGTCAGGGTGATTATGCACTGCAACAAATTGCATCGGGAGGTTGTGGAGCCTCCATCATTGGAGATTTTTAAGAGCAGGTTAGACAAACACCTGTCAAAATAGTCTAGATTAGTGGTGGGTAACTTACAGTCTGAGGGCTGCATGTAGCCTGCTGGGGTTCTATATTTGGCCAGTGAGACATTTTCTTTACTGTTGCCCATGTGCAAGATTGCTAGCTTCTGCTGGTTTCCGTCCACGTAGGTTTTTTTCCTACTGATATTAAAGTGACACACACTTAAAGCAAGGGCATGTAATGTGAGGTGCATACTGATTGCACACAACATTGACTATGAGAGCTGCATACTCCCTTTGCATTAAATCAAAATGCTGCTATGGTTCAATCGGCACACTAAAAATTCTAGGTATGAAAACATAGTTAGCAAAACTACCCTATCACAGGAAACTGTCGTGGATATGACAATTTTGTGGCCCACTGAGATGGAGGGCCACTCATGCAGCCCTCACACTAGTTTAGGTTACTCATCACTGGTCCAGGTGGTGCTTGGTCCTTCCATGGGTACAGGGGCCTGCACTTGATGACTTGTAGAGGTCCTTTCCAGTTCTATGATTCACTTCATTTGATTATTAGTTATTCAAATTTTGAACACTGAATTTAAATTTCATACATTATTATGTATTTCTTGTTACTATATATCCTATAACCATCATCATTTTACTTTCTATAACTCTATTTCATTCATATTTGAATTTTACTTCAGTTGATGAAATATGTAATTTCAAGCCAATCTAGTCTTTCAGTCTAAGGAACATGGATTTCAAATTCTTCTGTGATAGAAGTCAGAGTTCACTAAAAACTTAATTAACCCTTGTCTTTTACACTATGTTCCACATAAGGAATTTTACGCTCATCCTCATTTGAAAGTAAAATTAGGACCCAGTTTTGCAAGCACTTATTCATGTAAGTAACTTCATTTATATTAATTGCCATGTTTTCAGAATCGGTCACTTATTTTGCCAACAACCACAATATAAAAGTTCAGAAAGCTCAATACTGAATGTAGGACATAGCTAGAACCAGGTGTCTATCCTTTGCATCAGTCTATATTAAAGAGACTGTTTTCATCAGGATTAGAAACACTCCAGAAAGTATTTATTATTATAAATTAATTAAGCAATCTTATTCTCCCCCTCAGGAGTTTAACTTCCATGCTGTGTAACCTGGAGAAATAATAAATCTGCATAATCTCCCTTATAGTTCAATGTCTCTTGGTTCAGTAATGCTGAGGATGAAGTAACTGCAGAAATACTGTTGCAGTGTTTAAATCATTTGTACGCAGAACTTAAAACTTGTAACATCTTTTGTTATCTTCTATTCTGTTTCAGAAAACTTCATGTGTTACAGGCAGCTAGTATATGCCAATGGAACTCAAAGCAAACAAACAAAAAAGATTTTATTATAATATGAATTCAGATGAATTCAAATGTCTGTTGTCCAAATATGAGATTTTTTATTTCTTCAAGGTAATTATACCATAAGTGTTGAACTGAAGTTACTGAAAAGTTTCCTGAAGAAAGTACTTTTACAATTGTATAAAGTTTTTTTTCTGATTTGCCATGTTCCTAATTTACATATTTTGCTCATATTTTGGAGAATCTTATCTACAGTTGGTCTCTGGAAGAATTAACAGTATGTTAATTCAGCCCTTGATCTTCCAAATAGATTCCTGTGGAAAGACCACACAGAGTCCCATTGAAGTCAGGAATGTCTTTTTGTTTACTCATTGTCTTATGATAGTCAGTTTTGAATACATTTATAAAATACATTTACTTTGATAAATCATGATTAATATCTACTGTTCTGTAATATTTTGTATTTTCTCTGCTATTAGAGTTCACTGCTCCCTAAGAGAGAACTCTCTGATTAATGAAATATCGAACAACTTAGCTATTCATTTTTGTTACCTTTCTTTATACTTTTTCATATAATCCTACATCTATAATTATCTTTCTATTTTAATTTATTACAAAAAGTTGAGTATTTGTGTGTGCATCTATATATCAAACGCATGCATGCATGCATAATAAATTTTTATTATGCAACATATAGTAATAAACACTGATAAAGTTTTTACTGATTTGCATTTTAAAAGATGTTTAGAAATATAAATATTTGCTCTTAGTTTGTTTTAATAACATTTTTTATTGTGTTTTATTTCATGTTCAAGACACCATTCACGTATGACATAAATTTTTCTAATTAACATTTTAAATTCTTTGGTCCTGAATATTTTATAGCCAAACAGTTGAATAGCACAAATACTGTAAGCAATGTACTCCCACGTTATCAAATAAATGCTCAAGGAACAGCTTATAATGTTGAAAAATAGAAAAATAAATTGACCTTGATGAAGTGTGTCTTCTTTTGTCTGTTCCCAGGAAAGTTTATTTCAGGTATTTCTACTGCTGAAATGATTAGAGTTAACAGCTTTTTCCCTCCATTTTATTTTACAGGGTCTCTTCATCTTCCTGATATATGGGGTGTACAACACAGAGGTAAGTCTGCTTGGAGTATCTCAAGGCTGACAGAGTGAATGAGAGAAATGACAGGTTTCTTATCTTGATAACTGAGGGACAAAGTTGGCTTTCCATATGAGTGTCCTACTGCCCTTCATGCTTGGACTAGCTTATATGCATCCCATCTTACCATTAAACATAGACACCCTGAATAAAGGGACAGACTCATTTCTCATAGGCATTGACTAATATTTTACTGCTGCTTTAAGTTTTTGAATTCCTAGTCTGTCTTTTAACACTCAGCTACACTTGACAGTATTAAACTTTCACAATTCTAGTTGGTTTTTATAGATAACTAAGTTTTAGTTTGCATGCAGCTTAGATGAAACTGCATTTACACTTACATGAAATGTAGCAAGAACTAGTCTTTCTTAATAACGGACTTTAAAATTCTGTAGGGTATGAAACTTATGTTCCAGTTTTAATATTTATATCTTTCATATATTTTGAAAGACTTTTAAAATCTACTGCAAGGCTTTCCAATAATTGCAGACAAGTCTATGGGCATTACTTGATGATCATTAGGTGATATAATCAATATTAGCAAATGGAATGTAAAATTATCCTAATTTTATCATAGCTTGTGACCACTATAGTTCCATTCAAAAATAGTTTTAATCGCTTCAGTAAAAAGTTACTAAAGCACCTGCGTGTGTATTAATTTTCAAATGACCATTAAAATCCCATAGAAATGAATAATAAAAAGCTTTGGGAATCAACTGTTGGAAATTAAACACAATTTTATTCAAAACTTATTAATAGTGAAGGCTGCATATGTAGTTTAGCAACACAAGTGAAAATGAAAATAAAAATAGAAAGTCAGCTTTAATCTTTCATGGATAGGTTATTTGATTTTAAAATTAAAGTGTTGTTTGTGAACGTGTCTTTGGAGTTGCATTAGTCCATATAATTACGTTTGAAAGGATTATATTTTTACCAGTAAATGTCAGTCAATGTTGATTTCACTGAATACACAAACTGATGAAAAAGTATTTCCACCACTAATAATAGCAATTTACAGATAAGCAAAGAGAAATGCTGCTTGACAACTTATTAAAGTTTAATTTAATTTAATTATATTTATGTTGTATATACTCGTGTGATGTTGGCAATTTGTTTTAATAGTTTTAAAGCTATAACTTTTTATATCTGTTTCTACTGTCATTAAATATTAGTCACTGGCCCCCATAATTCCCTGTAATTGTGAACATTTAAATAGATAAGAATTGAAAAAAATGCTTAAAATATACATTGATGTGTCAAAATTACAAAAAGATACTCCAATTCTGCCAAATATAATAGTGAAGAGATTTTCATATGTTCAGTTAAAATGGCAAAAAGCATGTCAGGCATGTGCAGGCTTGTTGTAACTGTGTGCACCAAAGTGTGTTGCAATTGGGCTGCACTGATCCAAGAGGGATTACATAGCGGTTTTCAAGTATATTAACTATCAGTTCTCTAAAGGTACAGTACATTTCTTTAACTGAGCTGTCTTACTCTATGCTATTTGTTTTCAGAAGACAGGGTCAACTACCTGGGTGTGTTACCCAGTTTGCACCCCTCAAAGAAGTGGTTCCACTAATGCTAATGAAGTCAGGGCACTATGCTAACCTCAATAAGGGTATCAGAATCTGGTGCCATATAAACACATATAATTTGTAAAATCCATCAGAGGGGTAGCCAAGTTAGTCTGTCATCTGAAGAAGTAGGGTGCGCCTACGAAAGCTCATACCATCTACATGTTTTGTTAGTCTTGAAGGTGCTACCAGTCTATTTGTTGTTTTTTTTTAAAATACTTGTGTATAGAAGGGACTTAATAAATGCAAGGGTATCAAAGTAATGATTTGAGTTTGGCAACACAACCCATAAACAGATGTCTGTCCCCGTTAGGCCTCGTGCTGGTGGGCCAAAGAGTGTGATTTCCCCCCCCCCTTCATATTAATTTATCTAAGTTAGCTTAGACACGTGTGAAAAGCACTGTTACATTTCAGGCTCAAAACAAGGGCCATACCTCACCCCCCATTCACAAGCGGGTTACACTCTCAGGCCTGTAGGCAGGGCTGCAAGGAGGCTAGTGAACAGGGCTCTTCCGCCAAAACAGGGAGAGCTACCCCGGCCTGTGCCTGGGCAGGGCTTTCCCGTCCTGCTATGCTAACGGGACATGTTGCACAAGGCCAGCCGCGTGCTTGCGGCGGGGCTGGCGCTGCCCAGGCGCACGACAAAGTGCCGTGCAGGATGTCAGGGGCTGGCCGTGGCAGTCGCGTGCACGGCGCCTGCTGCAGCCCCTGGGTGCCGCGCACAGACGTGCACAACTGGGTCCTGCCTGAGCACAGGAAGGGCAGCTGCACTTCGCCCTCCCCCAGGACCAAGGTGTAATTTCCTCTTCCCCCCCCCCCGCCTCTGTCCCCGGGTGCAGCCCAGGCGTGAGTGGCTGCAGGGCAGAGATGGCTGATGGGTGTCAGGCGGGGGGTTGAATCTCTCTTACGCCTGCGCACTGCTTGCCCAGCGCTGCCCTCCTGGCTGGGCCGTTCCCAGCAGGCCGCGCGCCGCGCATGTGCAGTGCCGCGCTCGGGGGCTGCTAATTCCATTGTGGAGCGGACGCGGCGTTATTTTTGACTGGCGGCGGCGGCGGGAGCCGTAAGTGCAGCCTGGGCCGGGTGCTGCCAGTCGGCGCGGGCGGGGCGGTGACGATGCGCCCGGGCGGGGCCGGCGCGGGGAACGGGCGCTGAGCGGCGAGCGGCGTCCGGCTGCGGGCGGGCGAGCGGCGGGTCCCGCAGCCCCTCTGGGCCGCGCCTCCTCCCCGGCCCGGCTTCCTGGGGGATGAAACTCGGCAGCGGCTTCCTCGGCGGCGGCGGCGGCGGCAAGCGGGCGGCGGCCATGGAGCCCACCTTCCCCCCCAGCATGGTCATGTTCAACCACCGCCTCCCGCCGGTCACCAGCTTCACCCGCGCGGCCGCGCCCCCGCCGGCGGCCCAGCACCCCTCGCAGTGCGTCTTGCCGCCGCCCCCTCCTCCGCCGCCGCCGCCGCCTCGTCTTCCTCTGCGGCGGCCGAGACGGCCCCCCCCCAGGACGTGACTTTCAAGAAGGAGCCGGCTGGGGCTTTCCCCTCCTCTTCCTCCTCGCAGAGGAGCCCCTGGGGCTTCCTCCAGTCCCTGGTGAGCATCAAGCAGGAGAAGCCTAGCGAGGAGGAGCAGCAGCAGCACTACGGGGGGCTCTTTGGAGGGGCTGGGGAAGAGCGGCACCCAGGCCTGGGCAGTGGCAGCGGGGAAGGAGCCAGCCAGAGTGTGATTCAGGACCTCAGCCTTCTTCACCACCTGCATCACCGGGACATGTTACTGAGCGGCAGGAGCGAGGGTGCCCCGGGGGGCTCCGATGAATCAAAGCACGACGCCCATGGCAAGAAGGCGAAGAGGCCAAAGCCAGAATCTCAGGGAATCAAAGCCAAGCGCAAGCAGAGCACCTCATCCAAACCCCCACTGGTGGGAGACACAGAAGCTGCCATCCTGTCCCCAAGTCAGAAACCTCATGTCTGTGAACACTGCAGCGCGGCCTTCAGGAGTTCCTATCACTTGCGCAGACATGTGCTCATTCACACTGGGGAAAGGCCTTTCCAGTGCAGCCAATGCAGCATGGGTTTCATCCAGAAGTACTTGCTCCAGAGACATGAGAAGATCCATAGTAGGGAGAAGCCATTTGGATGTGACCAGTGCAGCATGAAATTCATCCAGAAGTATCATATGGAGAGACACAAGAGAACACATAGCGGAGAAAAGCCATACAAATGTGACACTTGTCAGCAGTATTTTTCAAGGACTGATAGACTGTTGAAGCACAGACGAACATGTGGTGAAGCCATAGGTAAAACAGGTGCTGGAATGGAACCTGGGTCATCAAATCATAACATGGGGAGCATGGCTGTGTTGTCTCAGGGAAATACAAGTTCTTCAAGGAGAAAAAGTAAAATAAAAAGTATATCCACTGAAAACAAAGGGCATAAGTCTAGTAATAAAGTAACTGAATCACAAATTGCGAGTAATATGAGCATGCAGAATTATGCAGTAGAAATACCTGTTGTGTCTTCCAGTGGTGGGTTAGTTGGCGCTGGCATGGAAGAATTACAAAAAAAGGTGCCAAAGCTGATCTTCAAAAAAGGAAACAGAAAACACGCAGACAAAAATTACCTTAATTTTGTGTCTCCATTACCAGATATTATTGGGCAAAAACCAATACCTGGGAAACAGAGTGGCCCTCTTGGTATAGTAACCAATACTGGTGTAGAAGCTGTTGGCCTTCTCCAAAATGCAGGTGGGAAACCAGGTCAAATAAGTAGTAACTATGATGATGCCATGCAGTTCTCAAAGAAAAGAAGATATTTACAAACTGCCAGCAATAACAGTGCCTTTTCTATAAATGTTGGACATATGGCCTCCCAGCAGTCTGTCATCCAATCTGCAGGTGTCAGTGTTATGGATAATGAAGCCCTTTATCTCTTATTGATTCAGCATCTCTAAATACGGAAATGAAATCTTGCCATGACAAGTCTGGAATTCCTGATGAAGTTTTGCAAAGTCTCTTGGACCAGTACTCTCACAAGTCAGAAGGCCAGAAGGAAGATCCTTTCAGCATAACTGAACAGCGTGTAGACATGCACACCTCTGGAGAACATTCAGAGATGGTTCAAGAAGAAAATTTGAGCCCAAACTCTCAAACAGCTTCAAATGACAAGGCAAGCATGTTGCAAGAATACTCTAAATACCTCCAACAAGCTTTTGAAAGAACAACCAATAGCACTGGTTTTGCTTTTGGACCCAGCTTCCAATTTGTTAGTTTGTCTTCAACTCTCCATAACCACACTTTGTTCCAAGACAAACAGATATACACTACATCCCCACTTGAGTGTGGCTTCAGCCAGTCTGTTACCTCAGTGTTGCCAACTGCATTGCCAAAGCCTCCGTTTGGGATGTTGCTTGGATCTCAACCAGGTTTTTATTTATCTGCTTTGGAGGCACATCAACAGTTGACTCCTTCTCAAGAGCTGGATGATCTGATAGATTCACAGAAAAATTTAGAGACTTCATCAAACTACCAGTCTACATCTCAGAAACTGAGTAGCCAGAAGGAACAGAAAAATTTAGACTCTTCAACAAGCTTTCAGATTCCACCTCAGGAGTTAGCTAGTCAGATAGATCCCCAGAAGGATGTAGAGCCTAGAGCAACATACCAGATTGAGAACTTTGCACAGGCATTTGGTTCTCAATTTAAGTCGGGCAGCAGGGTGCCAATGACTTTTATCACTAACTCTAATGGAGAAGTGGACCATAGAGTAAGGACTTCAGTGTCAGATTTCTCAGGGTATACAAATATGATGTCTGATGTAAATGAGCCATGTAGTACAAGAGTAAAGACCCCTACCAGCCAAAGTTACAGGTAAGGTCCCAAGTGTGACCAGGCTGTGGGGTCTTTTTAATGTAATTTTGTTTTATTTTGATAACACTGCCATTGGAATGTTTCTACATGGTCCTGTTAAGAATAATGTAACATGCCCTTTCAATGCAACTTTTCATATTTAGTTTATTTTGTTAGTGTGATTTTTTTTTTTTTAGGTCTGTTTTATTATGGGTTTTAATCAAAAAACAATAGATTAAAATAGTTTTTTGTTCAAATGACAATGTTTAGCAATCAAATTTACATGTGTAGCACGTCAGGGAATAGCCCAAAAGTTTAAAATGCAAAAAAATAACTTTGTTCCTAGGATTAAGGTTTATTCTAATTGCTTTACTCTCAGGAAAGTGTAACGAAGCATGGAAATTCTATGCACCATTAGTGTACTGGAACTTCCAATTTACAGATAGTGGTAAATATATTTCAACATTTAAGGAAGGGATCTAAGACATTTTCAGAATGCTGTCTTTTGTATCTAGGCTGATCCAAAATTCTGAGATTTTCGCTACTTGCATCTTGCTGGAGCTTTAATGTGCTCCTCTTCTTCCAAGTGACTCATTCCATATTGGCAAACATTCTTGGATCCGTGCTAAATGCTTGGAATGGTAGCTTTAATATAAACAATAATGTCCCCTGAATTCCTGTATAAGGCTGTAATTCCATAAAGAGATTCTAATGACATCAGCCTTGAGAATAAAAATTAAGTGTCTGGTTCATGTCATTAAAACCCCAATTTGAAGTACAGCCATAAGTTATACACACTTTTGGGATACATTATTTATTATACATGGTTTAAAACAAATCAGTGTTTTGCCCTTCTCTTCCATCTCTTCTTCTGTTAGTGTACTAAGTCCCATTTTTGCATATTTTCTTGTCCTCCCTGATTCAGTCCTACATGGTTAGTGGTCCTTCCCTGGTTACTTGCCATCTTAACAGTTGGAATTTGAAAAGATTTACATTCCAGAAAGTACGTATGATATGTACTTACGTTGTCTTGTGACATCAGGTACAGAAAAAATGTAAACACCCATTTATTTTATAATTCTGTTAAGGTTTCCATGTACAATAAGAAATAATATACTCCCAATTGTACATAGTTAGGCTCTGATGCTGCATTGGGATTTAACATGGACATCTGTATCCAACAGATCCCAGTAACTTCAGTGGGTTTCTGTATTTCACTGCAGACTTGGGGCCTAAGGCTGCAATTCCATCAAAGGTTTCTAGTGATGTCATATACCACAAAGGTGGAGCTTGAGTGGCTTGTTAATGTCACCAGAACCCTTACTGGAATTATTGCCTTACTTTATGTATATTTTGTGGTACATTATTTATTATATGTGAATCCTGATGAATGCCTGTGGAGCCACGGAAACCCAGAATTGCCAGTGGCGGTTTGAAGCTGCTGAAAGGCAGTGGCACTGCTCTAAACCACTTTTTTGAAAATGTTTTTTTTTCTGCTTAGGTTTTTATGTAATTTTTGGTGATGTTTATGCTAATGGTTTTTTATGTACTCTTGGTGATGTTTCAGTCTTACGTACTTCTCTGGTGTCAGAAAAGTACTGTGGTTGTTTGCAGTCTTATTGTGTAATCAGCCTATTGCAGGCTTCCATGTATAATAAAGTAATTAACATTGTGCAAGTGTAAAACACTTCTGATATGAAAGTGGTGTTTTGAAAACTATGGAATTATTAAACAAATTGTTAAAAAAATTGGGTAATTTATCTCCCATTATCCACCACCCCTCCCAAAAAACAAACCTAAACCCTGTTTCTGTAAGTGAATTATCACCTTTTTACTATTAATGGGCTTGCTTCCACAGAATTAATCTCATTAACTTTCTCTATGCTTGATTATGCATTTCATTCTTATTTCAGTTTAGTGCAGTAAGTTCTTCTGATTGCCAGACATAGAACCCAGTCTGTCTTTGAGGGATGGAATAGACCATAACTTTTGTAGGCCTTGTGCTTTTTATCATCTCTTGTTTTGCAGAGGTTATGATTTATTTTCTTTATGTTGTGTGTACTGGATATTGCATATGTATTCTGATTGCTTTAGCTTAATAATAAAAACCTATTACTCACAAAATCATAAAGAAAGAAAATATCACTTATATTATCCAGTCACACTGCTAAGACATTTTTATTAAGAAAATTCGATAAGATGTTTTAAATAGCATTGCAGAAGCAACATTATAGCTTGATGCATATTTTAAGGTATTTTTATTGTAAGTTTTTGTTCTTTTAGATCAATAAAAATACTCTTGGTATATTAATCATGCAGACTTAAATACTTTATGCTTTTAGATTATTAATTTGTTTGGAAATCTTATTTGAATATACTATTTAAAAAATTGAACTACATTGTACCATTAATGTTTAACTTTCCATTAAGATCAGTTAGATTTTGCTTAAAATACATTCACAACATGACTGTCTATGTTTCATATGACTCTGTACAGGAGAACTGCACATACTGTTGTTTGAGTATGTGTTGTAATTTGTTAAAAATTGAGCCAAAATTTCTGTAGATTTTATACAAAATTAATGTTCTAAGCTAAGATTTGAAAATATTCTGTTAGCTGCTTTTTTGTAGCAAAACCATTGTTCAGACGATCGTATAAGGGTATGTCTACACTTAAACTGACACAGCTGCACCACTGTAGCGCTTCTGGGTAGACACAGTGTATGCTGATGGAAGGGATTCTCCCACCAGTGAAAGTAATCTGTCACTCAGGAAGGTGATAGCTTTTTTTCATTGGCCCAATGCTGTCTATGCTGGGGATTATGTTGGCATAGTTTCCCCTCTCTAGCATGTTTATTTGTCATACTTTGGAGAGACATACCTATGCTAATGTAAGTTCCCAGTGTAGACCAGCCCTGAGTATATGTTCTGTGATTCCTTAATAGGTTTATCTCTTGTATCAGAAACTTGCTTGTAGAAAATAAGTGCAGTAGTGCTAAAAGTCCCACAGTTTGAAAAGGGAAGTAGTGAAATGGGAGTCTCAAGTAATTTAATGTAGGCAAATGTAAGAAGATATCAGTATGCCAAAAAAGTAACAGAATGGTAACTACAGGCAAAACCCAAACTACTATATGATCACAAAGTACTTAAGCAATTAATTTAGGTCATATGCAGAGGGATTGGCAAGTGCCCTTGTAGAAGATTGGGAGATGCAAACTATTAGGCTTCACACTCTGGTAATTATGCAACCACTTGAAAATGTGTTTGAGTAGAACCCAGATATTTTTCCCAGCTAGCCACTGAACTCAAATTTGTATCCAAGACGGCATTCAGTGTACTAAATTTATATGCTTGGATGCCTAATGTTGAGCACTTGCTAAATTTATAAGAAGCTGGTCTTTCTGCTAGGTCTTTCTGCTAAACACACTACCCCCAAATTACCCATTGTTATAGCAAGGGGAAGGAACATATGTCCCAAGGGTAAATTAATTAGTGTCTGGAAGTATATTTTGAAAAGGAGGTTGGAAAGGAATTAAACCCTATTTCCTATTCCCAAATGGGGAGTCTAGGTTGAAGGTAGTGAAGGGGAATTGTGTTCAAGGAAATGGCTGTTAAGAAGTGGGTATGCATAATAAGAAATTATACATACATACACTGAAGCATTTCTTTTCCACTAAATGTAGCTCACATCTCAGAACCAATGTTGAAGCAGACAGATTAGTGTGGTCCTTTTTCCTCCAAATGATGGGTGGATGGCTGTAAACCAGCAAAACTCAGTGTTGTGCTCCAGAGTTTTTAAAACTTAAAATAATCACAGCTGAAACTGGTAATATTTGAATATAAATTAAAACAGGAGGCACTTTCGGAACAGCAAATTGGGAGGGAGGGAAGGAACTTAATGAAAATGTAACCATATTTCAAGATTTTCTGGAATCATGAATCAAGCTTGCGCTTTCCAAAAGAGTTTCTGCAGCGTGTAATACAATGAATTTGTTCTTACATGTGTATAGTTCTCAGCCCCGGCAAGTGAAATAATCTAATTCCAGTTGAGTTGATGAAGTGCTCAGTGTTAAAGTGTCCTACCACACATACTCAAATCAAGAGCAGACAAATTGGCACACAAGGCAGAATTTTGTGCTAACAAGGATTTTGTCTTTTTTGGCATTTAAACAGAGAACCCCTGTGACAAACAGTACCTCCTTATTAGACTGGAGAGAGGGTTCCCTTATAAGAATTCTAGTGTCTGGATACTTTATAATGTAGAGTAGAAATTCAATTACTGCTTAGATCAACTTAGTACAGTTTTTACATATTTACTGTTGTGATAGTGCCTTGGTTTTTAAAACTATCTGATAGATACTGTGGTATCCAACCAGTTCTGAAGCAGTAGCCACCGTAGTGGCTACTGCTGTAGTGAACTAGCCACACAACCGGCCAAATAACCACATGTTGCTAGTGGCTAGAATGTTGGACACCGCAGCGATAGAAAGAGCAGTATGTGAAAAAGTCTTTAATATTTTTGTTTATAGATTGCCCCCTGGTATTGTAAAATATGGCAACTCACCAATTTGCTTTTGCTTCTAGGAGATGATAAAAAGCTGCTGATGCCTCATGAAAACCTTGAAAAGATTTTGAAACAATTCAGCTAGTCATTTTCTCTAGTCTTATCTCTTATTATTACTAACAACATTTGCATGAAAACAGTCTTTGGTTGCACTCTGCTTTTAATATTCCTCCCACTAGAAATGAGTCTTCTAAGTAATGGAATGTGAAAGGCAACTCAACCTTTGCTTCCTGCAATCTCTCTTTAGTATAGACTGGTAGCCAGATACTTTTCATTATAAAATCTTCTTTTCAACTGCGTACAAATTCACCAAATTTTAACCATTTTGGGCTGAAATTTTCTTGCTGCTTATCTGACACAGGCTGGATTTTGTGGAAAATGTAAGAAAAAAAACCAGTTAATCTTTTCCCTAGAACAAAATTAGGTTGAAATAGTGTCTCTTCCCACATTTAAAAAAAAAAATCTTACTACCATTTAATTGAAAAACTGTAGCACCTCCATGCTTTATAGCTGGAGTTTAACATTTGCCATGGGAATTGCTCTTACGTCAGGGATGTGCCTTTTGTAATCCTTGAGAAAAATCTGGCCTAGTTATGAGCATCTGAAAAATCTGTTTGCATATGCTCAGTAGAAATTTGAGAGTCTGGCAGCTAAATTCTCAAATGATTCCATCTGTGCTGGATATGATCTAGCACAGTGGTTTTCACGTAATCCATTGAAAGAAAATGTATGCCCTCGACCCAACATAATTTTGACTAGAGTGTGGGCTCTGGGATGGGATTGAGGATGAAGTGGATTGGGTTGCAAGAGGGGGCTGTGGGTTTGGGGGCAATTCAGGGCTGGGGCAAGGGGTTGGGGTATGGAGTTGAGGCACAGGCTTACCTCCAGCAGTTCCTGGGCAGCAATGCAGCAGAGGTGTTAAGGCAGGCCTCCTACCTATCCTAGACCAGTGGTGCTCAACCTTTTTTCATTCGTGACCCCTGGAGTCGGGAAAAGTTTTGTTGAGAGGAAAAAAAAACCAACCAGTCTTGGAACATTTTGTTGCAGCCCCTTTAATTTAAAGTGCTGGTCTGCTCCCCTGTCACTCCCCCTACCCCCGCCATGTGTATATGGGGCACTGAGCCAGGAAGAGAAAATACCAGCCAGCCCGGATCAAAGCACTGCGACCCTCCAGGAAGCCGGCCGCAACCCATGGGTTGCGCACCGCTGCCATAAACCATGGTGCAACCAGCGGCTTGTCCAATTCCTAAGTGGAAGTGAGCTCTATGCACAGCTCTTGGCTGCAGACATCATCACCCATCATCTCCCATTGGCTGGGAATTGCACCTTGAACCTGAATCTAATGCTAGCCGCTTCTGGAGCACAGCACAGTCAGTGGTGCCAGGACAGGCAGGAGAGCCTCCCTTAGCACCTAGTCATCCTATAGCAAGGCAACCCAGTGTCTGATCTGTGACCCAGTACTGGGTAATGACCCATACTTTCAAAGCTACCGATCTAGCATGAACAGAGGCTGAACAGGACTTTCCACTGAAATTTGTTCTTTGACAGCAAGGAGATGCTGTGACGTTGATAACAGGAACTGTGAGCAGGGTGACGTTCTCTTGTATTCTGTATTTCTGCTGCTGATACAGGCAGTAAGGTGGGAGAGGAAACAGCCTGATTCAAATGCAGAGGAACGGGGAGCTGGGCCTCGAGGTCTGGGGGTCACAGGCTGGGCTGAGGTACCAATTTCAGGCAGTCTGGGATAAGGACAGACCGAAGGTCTAGGGACAGAAAGCCACACTACTGAGGTCAGGGAGACATTACAGAAGCAAAAGTCTATAACCATTAAGTGCTCCCCTCAGAGCTAGGATGTAAACAGTTACCCATTACCCAGTAGCAGCCCATCCGGACCGGAAGGACCACGGATGTTGCTGAACTAGAGAGCCCCAGCAGAGAGGTTGCCCGTGGCCAGGAACAGTGCTGGCCATCAGGGCAGCAGAGCCTATGGGGCACCAGAGCATTGCAGGGCGGGGGAGACAGCAGAGCTTGCAACAGCCAGGGCTGGAAAAGGGAAGGGGCTGTAGAGCTCACAGGTGGTGGGGCGGCGAGCACTGTTATGGCTGCTGGGGCTACAGGTTGCCTTTAGGGCTGCTGCTAGGGCTGCCTGCAGGGCTTCTGCAGCCTGGGGGTTGGGGCAGTAGTGGCAGGTGGCTGGGGAGAGGAGCTCAGCGGAGACGCTGGTGCCCTTCCCTCCTCCAACTTTCCCTGGTCTGGAAAACTCCTTCATCCAGGACTGGTCAGGTCCGAGGGAACTGGACCAGAGAGATCCAATCTGTATATGTATCTCTGACTTGCATTAGTGGATAATGAAGCACTATACCAAGATGTAGACATTTTTTCTTAACCTGTATATTATATAAATGTTAACATTAGCTTTAATAAAATTTTAAAAACTGTTTTATAGCATTTTGCATGTTTAAAGTACAGCTCTTACTGAGTTGCAGGTCCAAATTCTTAACACTTATCAGACCCCAGAAGTTGCGTAATCAGAAAATGAAGAAATATGAGGAAATACGGCTATCTATGAAAAGCTTAGTTCATGTGACTTGTCCACAATCACACAGGAACTTTGTTGTTTGCAGTGGTTTTGTAGCCATGTTGGTTCCAATATATTAGTGACACAAGATGAATGAGGTGTAATATCTTTTATTGGATCAACTTCTGTTGGTGAAAAAAGTTTTCAAGCTTCACAGAGTCCTCCTTAAAAGTGGCAAAGCCAGGGATAGAATCCAGTTTGCGTTGTGACAGTCAGCCGCCTCAACTGCAAGATCATCCTTGCTCTTTCTACAGCCCTTCCAACTTCTGCAACAAAGGTAGTTAGGGGGCCTATAGACAACAGTCTAAATTTAAGTACACAACCAAGATTCATTCCCTGAGCATTGTATATCCTCTGCATTGACAGGCAGGGTCCTGTGGGGAAAAAACATGTGATTTGTGTAACTAGAAACTGTCATATATATATAAGGCAGTTGTATGACTGTTCTACAGACAATCTTTATTCTGGCATTTTCTAACTTCTGAGTACTTTCCAACCTTGTTCTTTCAATGTAACTATGTAATATAGTAGTTTGAGATCTAATTTTGGTGTGTATAAATTGGGAGTTTATTATATTTACTACAAGTTTGTTTAATTTACACAGTCCTTAGCCTGTCATAGAACACTAGAACTGGAGGGAACCTTGAGAAGTCATCAAGTCTAGTACCCTGCCCTCATGGTAGGACCAAGCACTGTCTAGATAATCCCTGACAGGTGTCTGTTTAACCTGCTCTTAAATATCTCCAGTGATGGAGATTCCACAACCGCGTCCCTCCCCGGCAATTTATTCCACTGTTTAACCACCCTGACAGTTAGGAAGTTTTTCCTAATGTCCAACCTAAACCTCCCTTGCTGCAGTTTAAGCCCATTGCTTCTTGTCCTATCCTCAGAGGCCGAGAACAATTTTTCTTCTCCTCCTTATAACATCCTTTTTTCTAATATTTTTTCTAATGGTATGTTAGAGATCTGCCTTAGAGATGTTAAATTTTGATTAATCAGCTAATTGAGTAATTGATGGGATTTCCATCGACTACTTGATTAGTCAATAAGGGGAGGGAGCATTCACTATTCCCGCTGCACCTCTGCCTCTTAAATGTAGTATGAGCCTCCTGTGGCTCTTACTGTATTTAAAAGCCAGAGGTGCAGTGGGGAACCTGGGGCGAGTGGGGACTCAAGCAGTCCCCGCTTGTGCCAGGTTCTGACTGCTGTGCCTCTGCCTTTGAAATGTAGTAAGAGCCCCGTGGGGGTTCTTTAAAAAGCAGATACACAGTGGGGAACCCAGGGTGAGTAGGGACTCAAGCAGTTCCCACTCACGCTGTTTCCCCGTTGAGTCTCTGACTCGCCTGCCCTCCCGTGGAGACGATGATGGAGGAGCAAAGGGGGGAAGGGGAAGCAGTTAGTCAAATAGTGATTTGACTACGCTTATTGTGTGGTCCACTAGTCGCTTACATCCCTAGGCTGCCTGCATATTTAGTAATTAGGTTCCCTGAGATCTTTAAGCTTTTTTGTAGCCCATCACCAGGACTTGGCAAAAGGATCCTCATTTTGATGTCTTGTCCAAGGCCAAAGGACAGTCTGGCTAGGTTAGCATTCTCAAAATTCCTCCCTGTTGTGCACTTCTCTGTCCACCTAGGTTACATTTTGAGTGTGTGGATTGGGGACTGGGGGTGTCCTTTTGGGGAACTTCTAGCATGGATGCATGACTCATACCAGTGATAACTGATAGTAATGAAGTTATTTCCAGTGTCTGCCAAAAGAGTCAAACAGTTTTTCCAAACATGAAAAGAGAAAGGGCTCTGATACTAAGGTGGTGAGCAGTTCTATAAAATCTTAAAATAGCTAAGAGTTGAAAAGAATAGTCATATATAACCTCTTAAGTGAAAGTGACTAGATCAGTTTAATTCACCTTTGCAGAAAATGGAGCATATATTGGTCTCTAATAAAATATATATCACACCAAAGTGCTTTAAAATGGCGCATATAAAGTATGCCTAGGAGGGATTTCTTTATCTGCTGGTAAAAGTGCATCCACCTATAGAATGAAATGTGAATGATTTAAAAGATGCTTACCAATACTGCAGAAGAAGACAGAAAAGGACTAGTTTATGCAACTGAAGAAAGCATTTTGATGTCATAATGTAATTATCTAAATTGGAATTTGACCAGGATGCTGCTGGTAATGCACTTATTCCTACAGAAAGTGACATGGGACGTTTAGCAGTAGGGATGTGAATGTTTAACCAGTTAACTGATGGGGGGTGGAGCAGCTCCCTTCCTGTTGCGGGCAGGTGGCTGCTTCAGCCGGGCTGATGTAGCCCCTGCCTGTGGCAGGGGGGTGGGCCCTACCACCAGCCTCCCTCTTTAATTGGTTAATCATTTAAGCTATGTTTAACCGGTTAACCAATTAAACGGGATTTTACATCCCTATTTCAGAGTCAGGATCTTATTTGAGCAATAGGCTGTCTCTTAGCTGGGCTGCTGGTCACTACTGATTGGTAGCACCACTTAAAGCGCTGAAAGACCCATTTTTTACAATAGTCTTTGGAGATCCTCAAGTACTGACTCACTTATATTGCTTAGCTTGAGACACTCTGCAAGATTGCAGTGTATAGTAGTATGACTTCAGCCCTTAGTTTATGAACTAGGGTTGTAAGAGTAGTCAATTAGTCGACTACTCACATTCCCCACCTCTCCTTGCTGCCTCTATATCAGAGGCGGCAAAGGGGAGAAAGCAGGTGCCGGCTTATAAAGCAGCAGCATCTATCAGAGGCACCAGTGCTGGGGGCAGGGGGAGGCTTCTCTGGCAGCAGACTCTGTTCGCAGGGCCCCCAGCTGGGAGCTGGGACCCTTTGTGGACAGGGGCTGCTGCCAGTTGGGCAGGCAGCCCAACTCAATCCCGGCTTGTGGTGGGACCAAACCCCACTGCAGCTCTGCAATTTAAAAGGCAGTGGGAGCCGGGCATTCTATCCCCCACTCCTACTGCATTTTAAATTGCAGAGCTGCAGTGGGGTTTGGTCCCCCGACCTGGCGTGAGCTGGGACTGAGCTGGGCTGCTTTCCCCATCAAGTAATTTGAGTAGTCGATAGAATTTTTATTGACTACTCAATTACTAAAATAATTTTAACATCCTTATTGTGAATGTAATCTGTAAATCCTTATTGTTACTCAAACACATGAAGACTAATTATAATTTTTAACATGGATGGAAGTGTTCTATATTCTGCATGAGAAGTGCAGATTACTTTTTTAAAGTGTTTGTATTGAACATCCTTAATCAAAGTTTCTTTCCAAGTTTGCTTTTATAACAATGCTGAATTATATTAGTTTAGGTGGATTTTAACCCAGTTACTCATTCCCATTAGATATGAGTGAGAATGCAATCAATTTGTGTGCAAATATATTCAAATTCAGATGCTGTAGAGTCTGGAGATACCTTGTGTTTATAATTTACTTGATTCTGGAAATCATTCTCAGATTGATTTCTTCTTAATAGTGAATGGCAAGATGAATAGAAAATAAGAGTGCAGATTTTATCAAATTTTACACTGTGGCGTGTGTTTTGTGTTTCTCACAATGAAACCACTTTAAAATACCTGAGGGTTCCTTCTTGATATAGCAGAGTAAGGTTTTAACATGGACATGGTTGAGAGCTGTCATGAATAGAAATGCAGTGACACTAGAATTGCAAAAACAAAGAGCAATTTCTTATTTTACAGTAAAAAAAAGAGGCACAAGCGCAACCCAGAATATTTTTGGCATGTGAGAGTAAAATATTAAAAAATGTATTGTAAGTAATCATTTTACAAAATCTAGAAATGGCCTACTAGACTTGCCTCTCTAAATACAGTTGTTAAATTAACGGCAATACCCTGACATTCTTCTCATGCAAAGAAAAATGCTCGACAAACTTTCAAAATATTTTTTTTGCTTTATATAAAATATTTAAAATCTGTTGCTTTGGGGATGAGCAAATTCTTTTTTTGTTGTTTAATTTCATGGATTCCTTCCCCCTTTCTGACTTCTATTGTAATAGAAAGTGGCTTAGTGTCATATATCATTTAAATAACTAAAAAGTATAAAATAGTTATAATCAAGGACAGATATAAGAATGGCCCTGCTGATCTGCAGGGTCTGGGAGGGGTTTGTAACTTGGGGGAGGAGTGCAAGAGGGTGTGCAGGGTCTAAGAGGGGTTGTAACCTGGGGCAGGAGTGCAGGAGGGGGTGCAGGGATTTGGGCTGTGACCAGGGATAGCAGTTTGAGGTGCAGGGTCTGGGGGGGAGTTGTGATCTGAAAAGGGGTGTAGGAGGGGATGTAGCATCTGGGAAGATGTATGGGGACTGGAACGGGTGCAGGAGGTTTGGGTTATATGGGGTTAGGGTGCAGGAGGGGGGCAGAAGGTTGAGGGAGGAAGGAAGGGGCTGGGGTGCTAGAGGCAGGCTCTGGCTGGGAGACCTTACCTGGGTGGCTCCCAGCCAGCAGCCCAGCAGGTTCCTTAACCAGAGTTCCTGCCTTCCACACCCCTGTACTCCTCACAGCAGCTAAAGGGGCTATGTGAGCCCAGGAGATGAGGGGGAAGGGGCACTTCATCTGCTGCCTGTCCTGCAAACAGGCAGCTGCTGTTGGCCAGGAACTAGCCAATGGGAGCTACTGGGGTGGGAGCAATGTGAGAAGCCTCTGCCCCCTCTCCTGGGCTCTCAGCATTCACAGAAGCACATGGCCGTGCAGCAGCCATCTTCACTGAGTGCTCAGCGTGGGCGGGGCAGGCAGGGAGCTGTCTGAGGCTCTCATGGGTCAGATCCAGCGGCTTAGCGGACCAGATCTGGCCTGCAGATCATATTTTGCCCAGCCCTGGTATATAGTCAGAGATAGAAAATAAATAGGAAGTGGATCAAATAGAGGGTGTAACCCATCAGCTGTACCTATCTTATTAAAGCAGTTTATTTTGATTTTTTATTTTCTTTGCTTGATATTGTAATACTCCTCTTATGTAACCAGTGTCTATAGTTGTTAAGAAGGATGGTGGATCATGAAAGGACTGGTGTAGAAGATGACCAGGCAGTATTAGTGTTTCAAAAAACCCACAAACTTGCTTTCAGCTGCAGTTGCCCCTGACCACGGTGATCCATAAGTGTGTTGTTTGCAGCGTGGATTTATTACAACTTTTCTTTGTTGTAGCCTGAAGGTGAGTGCAATACAGAAGCATCCGTTGTTGAATTATAGTTCATTTTCATTTTCAGGGATGAGTCATTGTGAACACATCATCCCTGTGCTCGGATTCCTCCACTGGCTCTTAGGCAAGTTTCTGTTGTTAATTCAAGGGATTCTTTGAATCATAGAATACTAGGACTGGAAGGGACCTCGAGAGGTCATCGAGTCCAGTCCCCTGCCCTCATGGCAGGACCAAATACTGTCTAGACCATCCTTGATTGACATTTATCTAACCTACTCTTAAATATCTCCAGAGATGGAGATTCCACAACCTCCCTAGGCAATTTATTCCAGTGTTTGACTACCCTGACAGTTAGGAACTTTTTCCTAATGTCCAACCTAAGCCTCCCTTGCTGCAGCTTAAGCCCGTTGCTTCTTGTTCTATCCTCAGAGGCCAAGATGAACAAGTTTTCTCCCTCCTCCTTATGATACCCTTTTAGATATCTGAAAACTGCTATCATGTCCCCCCTCAGTCTTCTCTTTTCTAAACTAAACAAACCCAGTTCCTTCAGCCTTCCCTCATAGGTCATGTTCTCTAGACCTTTAATCATTCGTTGCTCTTCTCTGGACCCTCTCCAATTTCTCCACATCTTTCTTGAAATGCGGTGCCCAGAACTGAACACAATACTCCAATTGAGGCCTAACCAGCGCAGAGTAGAGCGGAAGAATGACTTCTTGTGTCTTGCTCACAACACACCTGTTAATGCATCCCAGAATCATGTTTGCTTTTTTTTGCAACAGCATCATACTGCTGACTCATATTCAACTTGTGGTCCACTATAACTCCTAGATCCCTTTCTGCCGTACTCCTTCCCAGACCGTCGCTTCCCATTCTGTATGTATGAAACTGATTGTTCCTTCCTAAGTGGAGCACTTTGCATTTGTCTTTATTAAACTTCATCCTCTTTACCTCAGACCATTTCTCCAATTTGTCCAGGTCATTTTGAATGATGACCCTATCCTCCAGATTAGTCGCAACCCCTCCCAGCTTGGTATCATCTGCAAACTTAATAAGCGCATTTTCTATACCAATATCTAAATCGTTGATGAAGATATTGAAGAGAGCCGTCCCAAAACAGACCCCTGCGGAACCCCACTTGTTATGTCTTTCCAGCAGGATTGTGAACCATTAATAACTACTCTCTGAGTACGGTTATCCAGCCAGTTATGCACCCACCTTATAGTAGCCCCATCTAAGTTGTATTTACCTAGTTTATTGATAAGAATATCATGCGAGACTGTATCAAACGCCTTACTAAAGTCTAGGTATACCACATCCACCGCTTTTCCCTTATCCACAAGGGTTAGTCTTGCTCACAGTGATTGGCCAATCTTTTCTTTCCTCTTCTCACAGGCTCCTAGCCCATATCTCCGTCTCCATCTCCAAACGCCTCATCCAATCTCAATCTTTTTTGCCTAACCAGTCTCGTTTCTTTCCCTGCATTGAGGTCCTTGCCAGAAGTCTCTCTCTGTCTCTCTCTCCTCCACCTTTTGGTTCTTAGTCCCAGTCTCTTTATCCAGCCAGTCCCAGTGTCCTCCTTGCAACCCAAACTCGGTGTTAGTCACCCTCCCTGCTAACTGGCTTCCTGTTCTCCCTTTTTCCATTAGCAGCTCCTTGTCTCCTTGCCAAACCTATTCCAGCCTCCTCTTTCCCCCAGCTCCCAGTCTAAATTTCCCATTCCCAGCCATGGCTTCTTTCCAGTCCAGTCTCACTAGATTCCTTGGCCCAGTAAACTCCATTCCTCCCATCGTTTCTGGGTTTTGTCCCCTCTACATTCAAATCAGGTGGATTCAGGCTGCCTGAATGCCAAACAGTGGGGTCATTGAGAAGACTGAGACCACAGGAGAGACATAGGGTCAGCTATTACAGGTGTAAGCAGGGGCTGAACTGCTGCTTGCTATCAGCCAGCTAAAAGGAGGGGTGGGTGTGCCCGCTACAATTGTTTAGCTCTGCAAGGTAATTAACTGTTAACTGTTGATATGTAAATACAGCTCAGGAGAGAATACGAGGCGTGGCTATGTAAATCCCATTCAGCCAGGGCTGATGGAGGGTCAGTGTTGGAATGGAATGTGGAGAATTGTAAATAATTTGGGACTGTTGTGGGGGTCACTAATCATGCTACCCCTAAATGTGGGAACTGTAAAACATGCCACCAGTGCTTGCAGGAGAGACACCACCATCATGGTAAGAGGTCTCGGAGGAACAAGCCTCCCCCCTTCTAGAGTTGAGTGAGCTGAGCTGGGGGGAAGGGTTAAAGGGCTTGAGTAAGCCTGCTTCACACCTGCCAGGTGTGAGCTGTAAGACTGGCCCAGCCTGCCCCTTTCCCCCTTTGTTTTAAGGACAGACCTAAAGCAGACTCCCTGAGGAGTCTTTTCTTTTGCTAGTCCAGTAGAAGCTGGATTCCTTTGCCAGTCCAGCTGATGGCTAAAGAGTTGAAATCACTGAGAGCTGAAATCACTGGTTTGGCTGAGAGCCAGACCCATTGCAGCCAGTGAAGCAGCGGCGACCAGCAGAGTGGCTGGTGGGAATCACTGGCTGGTGGCGAGGAGTCCTGTGGCACCTTATAGACTAACTGAAGTGTTGGAGCATAAGCTTTCGTGGGTAAAGACCCACTTCGTCAGAAGCATGTAGTGGAAATTTCCAGAGGCAGGTATAAATATGAAGGCCAGAATCAGGCTGGAGATGACGAGGTGGATCCAATCAGGAGGATGAGGCCCACTTCTAGTAGCTGATCTGGAGGTGTGAATTCCAAGAGAGGAGAAGCTGCTTTTGTAGTTAGCAAGCCATTCACAGTCTTTGTTTAATCCTGAGTTGATTGTGTCAAACTTGAAGCTGAACTGTAGCTCAGCAGTTGAAATCACTGAGAGCTGAAATCACTGGTTTGGCGCTGAGAGCCAGACCCATTGCAGCCAGTGAAGCAGCCGACCAGCAGAGTGGCTGGTGGGAATCACTGGCTGGCGGAGTCCTGTGGCACCTTATAGACTAACTGAAGTGTTGGAGCTAAAGACGCAGAAGCATGTAGTGGAAATTTCCAGAGGCAGGTAGAAGGCCAGAATCAGGCTGGAGATGACGAGGTGGATCCAATCAGGAGGATGAGGCCCACTTCTAGTAGCTGATCTGGAGGTGTGAATTCCAAGAGAGGAGAAGCTGCTTTTGGGCGCCACACAGTCTTTGTTTAATCCTGAGTTGATTGTGTCAAACTTGAAGCTGAACTGTAGCTCAGCAGTTTCTCTTTGAAGTCTGGTCCTGAAGTTCCACTGGCTGGTGGCGTAAGCGTGGCGGGTAGGAGTGGTGGCAGGCGCGAGCGGCGATCGGGCGGCGCGGGCGCGAGCGGCGAAGCGGCGCGGGCGCGAGCGGCGACAGCGGGCGGCGCGCGGGCGCTGAGCGGCGAGCGGCGCGCGCTGAGCGGCGCGCGGCGCGGGCGCGAGCGGCGGCGCGGCAGCGGCGCGAGCGGCGAGGGCGGCGCGGCGGCGAAGGGCGGCGGAGCGCGAGCGGCGAGCGGCGGCGGGCGCGGCGAAGGGCGCGCTGAGCGCGCAGCGGCGGCGGAGCGGCGAGCGGCGAAGCGCGGCGCGAGCGGCAGCGGCGCGAGCGGCAGCAGCGGCGCGGCGCGGCGAGCGGCGCGGAGCGGCGAGCGGCGAGCGGCGCGAGCGGCGAGCGGCGGCGCAGCGGCGAGCGGCGAAGGGCGGAGCGGCGCAGCGGCGAGCGGCAGCGGCGGAGCGGCGCGAGCGAGCGAGCGCGAGCGGCGCGGAGCGGCGAGCGCGGCGAGGGCGGCGCGCGAGCGAGCGGCGGCGCGGGCGAGCGGCGCGAGCGGCGGCAGCGGCGGCGCTGGCGAGCGGCGCGGAGCGGCAGCGGCGGCGCGGCGAGCGGCGCGGAGCGGCGAAGGGCGGCGCGGCGGCGCGCGAAGCGGCGCGAGCGGCGCGAGCGGCGAGCGTGGCGCAGAGCAGTGGCAGGCGAGGAGCGGCGACCGGCGGCGTGGCGCGGAGCGGAGCGGCCGCAGGCGAGGAGTGGCGACCAGCGGCAGCAGCAGGTGACCAGTGGAGCGTCTGGTAGCGTGGGACGAGACAGCTGGTGGAGCGTGGCGGAGTGTCGTAAAGTGCCCCCTATCTATCCCTCCACCCCCATTGCTACCCAGGTTGGGAGGTGAAACCCTGCGGGTGAACTTTGGAACTTTGGGTGGCACGGACCAGGGACAGAGACTTTTGGGGTGTCGGACTCTTTGGACTTCAGATGATTCTTGGCTGGGGGGAGGCTTAGCTCATGTTTGGGTTATGAACTCTGTTTGTGGTGTTTTCCCCAAGTTAATGCCGTATGACTTCTCTCTCTGTTTCATTAAATGTTTCTTTCCTACACTCAGACTCAGTGCTTGCGAGTGGGGAAGCATTGCCTCTCAGAGGCACCCAGGGGTATGTGAATTTCCCAGATTACTGGGTGGGGGCTCGAGCTGGTTCTGTGTGAGATGGACCCCAAGATATTGAACCCAGCCCTGGTTACCGCCAGGCCTACCTGGCAGAAGGGTTACACAGGTTGTCAGGTTTTGTGCCTGCATCCCAAGTCTGGATCCCTCATTTTGTGGTGCAATTACAGCCTGGTCAGTGCTGGGAACTCTGAAGGTTTTGAGTAAGCTCTGAGGAGATGGAATCTTTAGAGCTTAAACTACTAAAATCTAAGAATTGAGTGTTTAGGAACAGTGCCGACCTTAGGGGATACGGGGCACTGGACAACCCTTCTCTGCCCCAGGCCCTGTCCCCCACCCTTTCCCCAACTTCTCCCCTCCTCAAGCCCACCCTGCTCCATTTCCTTTTGCACCCACCCCCTCAACCTCCTCCCCCAAGTAATGTCACTTGGGGGGCCGGGAGAGGGGCATGCTGGCACCAACAGCAGAGGTTGGACCCCTCTCCACATTCACCACAGTGTCAGGAGGCAGAGCTATCGGCCCCAGTTTGCTGTGCTCCCTTGAGCCCAGCTTCCAGCTGTGTTCTACAGAGGGCAGCGGAGCAGGCTGGGGGTCAGGGTGCTCTGCATCCCACTGCGATGAAGTGGAGCAGCCTAGCTGGGCGAGGGTGGAGCAGAGAGTCACTCTGCTTCCCATGGCTCCTGCCACCATTGGTGAGTGCGGAGGTGGGCCCAGCTCCTGCTGCTGGTGCCAGGTCCCGTTTGATAATCCCCAGGGTGCCCTGGGCTCCAAACCCCCAAAGGACAGGGCCTGAGGTGGCCCCCCTAAACCACCCAGTGGCTCTGTGTATAAATAAGATCTCTCAAAGGCTTGAATTTGGGCAGATTTTTACAGTGACTACAAAAAGCAGTATAGTCATCCCCTGCATACCTGCACCAAAGCATGAGAGTGGGAGAGTTTTGAAAGAAAAGATCTCAAGCATTTTTAACATGGGCAGAACAATGTCTTTTTCTCTAGTCTTGTTCTCGTAAATAATAGAACTTTTTTGTCTGATTTTTTTCCTAAAAATATTCAGCCTGAGGCAGCCATCTGTCATGTAAATTTTTAGCACAAATTGTAAAGTTTAGCACAGTGATAAGCAACTGAAAACAAGGTCGTCTTATGGGAAATGACAGGCAATCCTACAACAGGCACAGTTGCCAGCCCTACCTAGAATATATACTACATTAGTTAGTGTAGTACTAAATAGGTGTGTTGGGGTTTTTTTCAGTTATTTTTGAAGCATTTGGAATTCCACTGCCAGAGGCAAGTTATGTGCCTAAATGGATCATTCATTTTATCTGGTGTAGCTAGTGCTGTATGTCTATAGATGAGCTATTACTACAAATTATCTATGTACAGCATAGTAATCCTGAGACATCTGCTCTTAGTGAAGGTTGATACTAAATAGAGTGAGATTCAGCATGAAATAATTGTATAATTGGTGTGTGTGTGTGCGTGTGTGTGTGTGTGTGTGCGCGTATGGTTGTCATGAGAAGGACTAGCCTTGGGAATTTCTGATGAGACTGTATTTCAGTGCTAAAGGTGGGTTGCCACATATAAAGATGGGAGAGTTTTAATAGAAGACTTCAATCTAGGAGCTATTTGACTCTTTTCGGTTCATTTAATTTCTTTAAAATACGGGGCCAAAATCTGTTTTCTGTCCACTGGTGATGGGTGAGAGAGGTGATCTTCTCCCCTAGCATTAGATGGACAAGAGAAGCTAGAATTTAGAGCTAATTAGTTTTACTCTTTATTTTATTTTCACTGATGTATTTCTTCAATAGGTACTGCTCTCAAACTGCTTTAGTATTCACCAGATTCTCAGCTTTCATTTTTAAAAGAAATAGTTGTTATAGTTATAAAGAAAAATGTAAAAATGTGAACTGAATGTTACTGATGCACAAATGACTGAATCTGCAGAAAGCCCGAAGAACAGCTCCCAGAGTTGTGAACTTAGTTGCTTGATGATGATTTAAATCAGTGGTCCCCAACCTTTTGGGGCTGCCGGGCGCCCGGGGGCAGGGCCACTCACGTGCCGGGCACCCGGGGGTGGGGCTGCGCACATGCCCGAGGGCGGGGCCACGCACGCGCCCGGGGGCAGGGCCACCCATACGCCGCGTGCCCGGTGCTGGCGCCACCCATGTGCTGCACTGCCAGGGCTGGCACCACTCCTGTGCCGCACGCCCAGGGGTGGGGCTGCCCATACGCCACACGCCCGGGGCCGGCGCCATTCCTGTGCTGTGTGCCCGGGGTGGGGACGCCCATACGCCGCGCGCCCGGGGCTGGAACAGCCCATGCACTGCATGCCCAGGGCCGGCGCCGCTCCTGTGCCACGCGCCCAGGGGCGGGGACGCCCATACGCCGCACGCCCAGGAGCCGGCAGCGCCCATGCGCCGCGCGCCTGGGGCCAGCGCCGCTCCTGTGCCGCGTGCCCAGAGGCCGGCACAGCCCATACGCTGCGCGTCCGGGGCCGGCACCGCCCCTGTGCCGTGTGCCCGGAGCCGGCACAGCCCTTGCACCATGCACCCGGGGGTGGGGCCGCCCATACGCTGCACGCCCAGGGGCCGGCACCGCCCACGCGCCTGGGGGTGGGGCTGGCCCCGAACACTCGGCGGGCGCACAGAAATGGCCTGGCGGGCGCCATGGCGCCCGCGGGCACTGCATTGGGGACCACTGATTTAAATGCTAACATTAGTAATTCTTTCTTTCTTCATGTAAGTAAGGGCGGGGAAGGGGAATCACCAATCTGCACAATTTGCTCTGCGGTCTGGTCTGCGCTAGGACTTGCCGTCAAATTTAGCCACATATGGTTGATTTTCTAAACAATGCTTCCACACTACCAAGGCTGTCGAGTTGAACTTAGGGGCTGCTGAAGTCGATGTTGGTTACTCCTGATTTCATGAGGAGTAACGTTATTCCTGCCCTTGCATGGCTGAGTTTACTGTAGTGTAGCCACAGGATTGGCAAAATTCGAGGCTGTTGGCCTCCTGGAGGCATCCCACAGTGCCCCACTCTGGCCAGAACTTGCACCTTTACTGCTCTCCAGGTGAACAGGAAAAGCCCTGGGAAATTAGAGTTGCATTTGCTGTATGGCCAGCATTGTGAGCACATCTCAGAGCGAGCAGCACAGTGCGGCACACATGGCCATGACTTCTAATGGCTCAAATTCTTCCATGATTTCAAATGTTTCTAGTCCCCATATTTCTCTAGTTCTCAGGGAAACAGAAGATTGCCAGCATGGGGTGTCTGAAATATCTAGGACCTCATTGAAGCATGGGGTGAGAAATCCATTTTCTCTGAGCCCCGAACAAGCAAACAAAATGTGGACATTCATGCAAAGGTTGCCTGGTGGCTAAAGGATATTCTAGGTATGCCCAGCAGTGCAGAGTGAAAATAGAGGAGCTGAGGCAGTCCTACCACAAGGCGAAGGAGGCTAACAGACGGCCTGGTGCAGCACTGCACCCATGAAGGTTCTACGAATGCGATTCTGGGGGTGGGGAAACCCTGACCAGTTTCCCAAGCCTGATTGTGGAGTCCAGCCAAGACACTCTTGCCATCAGTGTGGAGGACAGCATGGTGGCGGAGGAGGAAGAAGAGGAGGGGAAAGAGAATGGCCTGGCTAGCTGGCGATCCCGGAGAGCCAAGATCTGTTCATTATGTTGGAGCCAGTCCCCTCCTCCCAAGATGTTTCCCAGTCAAACGCCGACCCTGTGAAGGGCACTTCTGGTAAGTTCACAGTTTTTTTCATACTATAAGCAGGTTAAGGCAATTGGGTGTGATATGCGGCTTGCTCTGTGCCGACAAGGCGCAGGAGGCCAAGAACAGCTTGTTAATGTGTTTGCAGATGGAGTGGGAGTCTCTTCCCTGCACTGCTCCATGAAGCTCTCAGTTAGGAACTTTTGATCCTTGTCACTAGGTTTTTGGGGAGGCCAGCCTTATTCCATCCTCCATCTTCCCATGCCAAGCCACCAGTAAGTGGTCTGGCATCATTGAACCACAAAGCATTGCAGCAAAAGGCCCAGGTTCGTGGCCACATTGTCAGCATCCACTCCTGATCACTCTGTGTGATTCAGTGAAGACTGATATCTTTCATGGCAACCTGGATGAAGGAGGAGGGGAAGTTATTAGCATTCTCCCCAGAAAGCTGTGTGTGCCGGACATAGATCCCCCACCTCCATCCCGACTGCAGGCTTCTATGGGCTGGGAAATTAGCATTTCCCACAAAGCCACGTGTGCCGCACCCGGCATGTGCTGGATACAGAGGGAAGCCATCCTGCCCCTTTCCCCGCCCCTGCCCTGGCAGGCCCCTTACCATGCCTGCTTTCCTCTGACTTGCATGAGTCCAGATGCTCCCTTGAGAACTCTGTGTACCTGTTGTACTGTGGCTGCTTTAAAGCAAAAATTTGTCCTTGCACAGAACACATCTCCATTGTCTTTACAGAGACCTTTGCTGCATGCTAACAGATTAGGGTTAGACTTAACACAATGTATCTTCTGTAATGTGTTCCCTTGTAACTTTTCATTACAGTGGGAACAGCAGCCAGCTTGCCACTCACTCCCCCGGCTCTAGCATCTGTCTGCTTGGTGCTGATCCACAGGTGAAAACAGACAGGGGAGGATATGTTCAAGGAGCAGATGGAGTGCATGAACACCCTCATGGAGGAGATGCAGGCAGAATGCTAGGACAGGATCAAAGAACGCCAGGAGAGAAGAGCCTTCAGGGAGCGGCAGGAGAGAGGCAGCTGGAGACCATCTTTGCTTCCCTGACAACTGTGATGGAGCACCTGGCTGCATGCCTGAGAAGACCTCCTTCTAGAACCCTTTCTGCCCCGATTAAACACCTGTCCCTTCTCCCCCAGCTCAGTTGCTTCTACCCCCAAGGTCTGCCAGACCCCCAAGGCATGGGGGCAGAGGGAACTAAGGGCAACCTTACTCTCTAGGACCTTAGGAAGCAAAAGACTGTCCTTCGTGCATTTCTGAAACCCCCCCTTCCCTCTTCAGGTACCCTCTTCTTTTTCCTGCTGTTTCCCCTAAATTAAAATGCATGTTCTGTGAACAGCAGTCTTTTTTATTGATTGTACTGCAGGGGTGGGGTGGGGTGGGGGATTAAAGGCAAACACAGTGAATGTAGGGGCAACTTGTTGAGAGCAACATCATGAATCTCAAAACTGGTTATTCATAAAACTGTCCTTCAAAGCTTCCCTGATATGCCCCATGCTGTGCTCTCCTTATCGCCGTGGTGTCTGGCTGCTCACAGTCTCTGGCTAGGCGCTCTGCCTCAGCATCCCACCCTGCCAGATAAGTTTCCCTCTTGCTCTCACCAAGATTATTGAGCACACAACAGGCTGACATCACAAAGGCAATGTTGCATTCGCTGAGGTCCAACCTAGTCAGGAGACTCCTAAACCTATCCTTTAAACATTCAAAGGCACATTCAGCCACCATTCTTCACTTGCTCAGCCTGAAGTTGAACCGCTCCTTACTACAGTCCAGGCTGTCCATGTACAGCTTCATGAGCCATAAGAGCAAGGGGTAGGCTGGGTCACCAAGGATCACTATTGTCATTTCCACATCTCTGATTCTGATTTTGCTGTCTAGGAAAAAAGTTCCAGTGTGCATCTTTCAGAAGAGGCAGGAGTTCCTATAGATGCGTGTGTCATGCACCTTTCCTGACCATCCCACATTGATGTTGGTGAAACGGCCCTTGTGATCCACCAGCACCTGCAGCACTATGGAGAAGTACCCCTTGTGGTTGATGTACTCCGTAGCAAGGTGGTTGGGGGCCAAGAGGGGGGTGTATGTTCCGTCTATCACCCCACTGCAATTAGGGAACCCCATCGTGGTAAAGCCATCCACTATGGTATCCACATTTTCCAGAGTGTCAACGCTCCATAGCAGAATAGTATTGATCGCCTTGGCTACTTTTATAACAGCAGCCCCCACTGTAGATTTCCCCAGTCCAGATTGATGCCCACCTGAATAGTAGCTGTCTGGTGTTGCAGGCTTCCAGAGGGCTATTGCCATGTGCTTCTCCATTGTCATAGTGGGTCTCACTTGGGTATTCCTGCACTTCAGGGAAGGGGACAGCCATTCACACAGTTCCAAGAAAGTGGCCTTGTGCATTCGGAGGTTTTGCAGTCACTGCTGATTGTCCCATCTCTGCATCACGGTGTGGTCCCACCAATCTGTGCTTGTCTCACGGTGCCAGTACTGGCATTTCACTGTACCCACAGGGTTGACTGGAGGCTGTGCTTGCATCAGCGCAAGGACATGCATGAGCAGTGACCAGAGTTCCCTCTAAGCTGCGTGGCAGCACAGCTTCACAGGTGATTAATCAGCCCCGCCCAGTCAGAAGCTCAGGGCTCTGTGTACAGAGCTGACTGAGCGGGGCTGATTAATCACCTGTGAAGCTGTGCTGCCATGCAGCTTAGAGGGAACCCTGGCAGCAACTCCATGCCAAATCAAGATTCAGCCTCGTTCTCTTCCAGGCAGAGCAGCATGTTACATTCTTGAAGCATGTTACATACTGCACCATTAGGAGCTTAAGGTAGACATCAGTGGTTTTCCACATGAAAGTGGTTTTCTACAACACGGGAGCCATGCTTGCGCTCTGTGGTGTCTGCGTAGGCAACCAGGGCAAAAAAGGGAGCAAAAAGATGGCTTCCTGTTGATCTCAAGCAAGACTGGAGGGACTACATGAGTGTATTATGGGATGCAGACAACAGGTACCCATAACCTCCTGTTGCACAGTTTTGGTCCCAGCGGGCACCAGGAGCATAGCCCAGAATGCAAAGCTACCCACTGTGCATCGCTCTCTGAGTCGACTGTAGGCTCCCTAATGGGGACACGCTACTTCGGACTATATTCAATTCTTCCCCACTGAGAGGACAAGGACCTTCAACTTTGCAAAATTGGGTGACCAGAAATCAACCATAAAAGGGTTGATCTTATCCTGTAGTGTAGACCTGGCCCGAGTGACATCTTGTTGTAGTGCCACAAGTGGGATAGTTGGGAGATACCACAGCTTACTACTTTTCCCCCCATTAAAGAAGGTGCCAAAGCCAAGGAGACTAGAAAAGGCCTGGGGCATCTTCAGGCCCAACTGAAATTCACTAAAGATGTTTCTGACCCTCTTGTCAAGTGGTCTGTGACGGGGTGAATCTACCCCACACTGTAGGGCAGGGAGTCGCCCTGGCCCAGCTGGCAGAAAAAGCCCCACCCCTACAGCCCTGCTGGGCATGCTCCCAGAGGGGCCAGGGTTTAAAAGCCCAGGGGCCACTCAGTTGGGGCTGACTGCTGGAGGGGAAGGAACACGGTCCAGAGATCCTGCTCAGCCCCTGGAGCAGCCGCAGCCGCCCAAGGGACAGCAGCACCAGTCGCTGCAGCAGCCCCTGGAGCAGCAGCCCCAATAGCAGTTGCTGCATCTGCAACCCTAGACTCCCCAGGAGCAACAGCCACAGTCCCAGCAACTGCCCTGACCCAGAAGGCTGACTACTGGGGTGTGACCTGCCAAGCAACACCCGGGGAGTGGAGCAACCCGCCGGGAGTGGTAGGAAGCAGCCTAGGGCAGAGGATTGTCCCCCTGGGAGCTCGGCCTACAGGGCCCTGGGCTGGGACCGGTGGAGCGGGAGGGCCTACCTCCTCACCCCACAACCAAAGGCGGGGAGGGGCTTGCTGGTGACTAGGCCTCAGGGCCTGGTATTCCCTGCCAGAGGGAAAGGTACTTTTGACTAGGCCTCAGGGCTGTAAATACCCTGCCAGAGGGGAGTGCACTTTTGGCTAGACCTTAGGGCCGTATATACATGGTGAGAGGGGCATCCTTTGTAAACTGCGCCTACAGACCTTTTCTGCCCTAGGGAAAGAGGGCCCTGCACTAGGCTTCGGAGGCTTTCATACCATCGAGGGGGTCTACCCCTCGACATGGTCCTTTAGATTTTTCTGGTTTCTCTTCACATCTAGAACTGTAGGCAGATAGATCAGCTCTGTTGACTTAGATTTTCTGTACCTTGAGTTCTGAGTTGCTTCTTTTGTCTGCACATTCGTCTTTTCCCATGTCCGTACAAGAACAGTATTCCAAGGTGCTAACTTTAAATACAGCACTTAGGGTTTAAGACAGAGCTACTCAACACACAGCCCGTGGCCTGTTTGTTTGTGGCCCACGGTATCATTTGGGTTTATGCAGGGCTCAACGTGTAGCACGCCGGTGGGATCCTTTGAGCATGGCCTCCATTGGGAACATGCTCCATAGTGGCGAGTCAATATAATGATATGTTGATGACTTCTGTTGATATGTTTTAGTAGTTAAATTCCTGGACTGTCACTGCTCATTAAAAGTGCTGTCATATGGGTGGAAATGGGGTAAATATTGCATTTTATAAATACCAGCAGAACTGACTTAAATGGGGCCTGTGTGTTGTGTAGTCTTGCCTTAATCTTTATATTCATACCCGTCAGTGTGAAAGAAGCTATTTGCATATATATTTGCCTGTACATGAAACCACACTGAAGTTGTGTCCCTGGCATGTGCTGTGAGTATCATTGTGGCCCGCGGGGCTTCCAAAGTGGAATAATCCTGGTTTAAGAGATTCTCTTAAGGATGATTTTATACATATTTCAGATGATTGAAAATGATGCAAACAGATGGTATGCATTGACTCTAGCTTAGTCATTTAATTGTAACACAATCTTACCAGTGTACTACAAATGTCTTTTCTCTAATGTGAAGGGAACAGAGAGAGCCAGGATTTCATTTGCAGTTGCCCATTGAATGGAGGAGGTCACTTCTTGATGATTTATACACAAATTAAATTTTCATGTTCAGACTAGTGGAAACTATTGTCACTTATAACTTGGAGTAATACTGCACCCTAGCAATCAAAATATTATTAGACACAGTTCTTTCCATACCTTACTTTCCTTTGAAATGCAGGGTGACATGACATTTTGTAATAATATTGCAGCGTATCTTGTACACTCTATGTACAGATTAGGGATATAGTTTTAATATTTTTTTAATTCATACGTGATCTACCTGACTAATTGTTGAAACTCACTGCTTTCTGAGTTGTCTGCTATTATCAGAATCTTGCACAATTTTGACAAGCTTGGGGAAAAATACTTTCTCATATTTTGTGTATGCAAGTCAACACATTTTTGTGGTTAACATTCTCCAGTTTCCACATTATACCTTTATACTGCATTCTGCTGGAACAGTTTACATAAATATGGGAACACTTAACTTTCCTATTATTTTGAGTGTCCAGTTTTACTATTTAATTCATACCTTGAGTTCACAAAATTTAGAGAAAAATTAGATTTCTCATTAGGAAGCCAGCTGGTTGATGTAAATTTGTGTAACTACATTGATTTAAATGGAATCACATCATGTCCAAAATAAGTGTTTACTTTGTACTCCAGCAGCTTAGTGAATTTCATAAAGAACAAAAGAGGTTGTTCTGAATGTTTACATGCCTGTGTGAATGAAGACCCCACCAGAGGTTTCGGAAACATTTTGTGGATTACATGCCACAGACTCTGTCTGTATAAACTCCGTCCATTTCTTTTCACCTTACCTGCAAACACTTATGCATGTGTAAAGTAAATTATACTTTACATATACATAAGTGTTTGCAGGTAAGGCCATGTTACTGAAATGACTATAGTTGGTATATGTTTTAAGTGACTGTTTTGTTGTATAAAAGTTTCATTGCTCTTATTAGAAAGGTTTTTAATTGTTTTTAATGTGATCGAATTTAAAATTATATTTAAAGTGGATATAAAAATCAAATACCTGTTCTTGTCTTATAAATAACATCTTACATTTCTAAACAGAAAGATTATTTCATGTGCCTTAAACTGTTAATTCTATTTACTATATTTGCATAGTACATTACACTTTAACTCACCACAGTTGATTAATAAGTTTCATTTTCTTTTAATGTTCAGTTTCATTTTTCTGATTGTCGTGTATGGGATTGCAAACACAGGACTATTTAAATTCAGACAAGCTGTTTACATAGAGATTAAAAAAAGAAACATAACATTAGGTTTTGTAAAACTTGTTTTTTGTTGAAACAAACTAAATTTGGGTTCTAAAGCTCCTGAAAAAAATCTCTCTAATCCCAAAAATATAAATGGCTATAACTATAATTCATTGATTTCCTATCTGATTTTTTTGTAATTTGGAATATTTTCCTCCCAAAGATGATGTTTAGGAGAAACTGAACTCTCTTGGTCATTAGTATTCTTTTCTTTGTATGAAAGTATAACATCCTCTCTCTGACTGATTGTGCAGTTATAGCTGAGGTGAAGATCCAACTTTAAACATTGCAAGATAAATCATTTCCACATTCTTGCTTAAGAGGCTATTTTAGTGTAGAGTAGTGTAGGGAAGCACATTTTCTATAGAGAGCTAATGCCACAGTCTCCTTGACCCAAGGTCTTAACAATTTTTGAGCAAGGTAGGTATGGTGATTAGTCTAGGAAAGAGTTTTGTAAACAAAACAAAATTGTCTTGTAGAAATTTCTCTACCTTGCAGGGTTGTTGAGTGACAAAATCTTTGACTAGAAATAGTGTTTCATGCATGGTATTAACAACCTTGTGTTCTTGTCCTAAATTTTATTATTTATAAAAATACTTGCTTAATATTCAGGCTTCACAGAGATGATTTGGCAAAAGGAAACCTGTTTCTCAAGCTTATATTGCACATAACTGCTTTACTAGAATTGTAACTACTAGGGCCCTGTATTCATAGAGAAAAAACATACTGCTAACTTTGTGTTCTTATTCTAGTGGGTAAGAGGCCACTTTGGTTATAGTATGTGTTATCTGGTTGAGGTAAGCCCTAGGGATTCACCTATTATGACCACCAAAATATTTACCTGAACCAGTGAATGTGGGTTAAAACTTTGTCTCCTCTGGGATTATAACACAGGATTAGCTAAAATGAATTAGTTTAGCATGAGTTAAAGCTGTGTGTTTTCTTAGTTGAAGCCGCAGTATTATGGCCTTGTGTGCTAGGATTTGAGGTCTCAAGATATGGGTAGTACATTTCTTGCGTCTCTCTAGCTTGACCCAATAATGTTCCCAAAGACTTCTCCACATTGTCACTATTCTGCTCCATAGCACATGAGGATTACTGAATCCCGCTGAAAGTCCTGTCCTTGGTTGTCTTACTCATAGCAAGGCTATGACAGTTCCATGGTATTGGGAGTATTCTGGGTTCACAGAGAAGTGACAGCATCTCTCCTTTAGGGATGTTAAATTTAGATTAATTGGCTAATTGAATAGTCAATGCAATTTGCATTGACTATTTGATTAGTCGATAAGGGTTCCTCCACCTTTGAAGTGTAGCAACAGCCCCAGGGCTGTTGCTACACTTCAAAGGTGGAAGCGCTGCGTGGAGCACGGGGCCAGTGGGGGATTCAAAGCAGCTGCGCTGCCTGGAGCCCAGGTCTGAGTTCCCAGCTGCCTCTGGACTCCTCATGGCGCTGCCACTTTGAAACACTGCGTGCAGTCCAGGGCTCTCAGCTGGGGACTACCCACCTGGCCCCAGGCTGTGTGTGATGTTTCAAAGAGGCAGCGCCACGTGGAGCCCAGAATCTGGGCCTGGGCTTCATGTGGCACTGCCGCTTTGAAGCACCCCATATTCTCCACCCCCGCTTGATGCCTCTTTCTGATAGATGGTCAATTGTTGGAATGGAATGTGGTGTATTGTGACTAATTTCACTGTAGTGGAATCACAAACCATGTTAACCCTAAATGTACGACTTGTAAAATATGACACCAGTGCTTGCAGGAGAGACACTGTCATTGTAAAGAGTCTCGGATGGACAAGCCTTCCCCCTCCAGACTCAAGTGGATTGGTTTTGGGGGGGAAGGAGCTTGAACCAGCAGGCTACATGCCTTCCAGTTGTGAGCTGTAAGACTGGCTCAACCTGTCTCTCTTCCCCCCTGTTCTAAGGATACATCTGAAACAGACTCCATAAAGAGTCTTTTTATTATTTTGAAATATTATTCCAGTGGAAGCTGGAATCTTTTGGCCAGCCTAGGTGATGGCCAAGAACTGAAATCACTAAGAAACTGACAGAGGAGAAATCACTAGGTTTGGCCCAGAGCCAGAACCATTGCGGAAGCAGCAGCAGGTGGCCAGCAGGGTGACTGGCAGGAGCAAGTGGCCAGCAGGCGGCTGGTGGGTGCAGGCGGCTGGCAGGAGCAGCAGCAGGCAGCCAGCAGGGTGGCTGGCAGGAGCGGGCGGCCAGTGGGGCGGCTGGCAGGACCGACCGGTGGGCAGCCATAGGAGCAGCGGCAGGCAGCCAGCAGGGCGGCTGGTGGGGGCGATCGGTGTGTGGCCGGTAGGAGCAGTGGCAGGCAGTCAGCGGAGTGGCTGGCAGGAGCAGGCGGCCAGCGGGGCAGCTGACAGGAGCAGGCAGCCAGCAGGGTGGCTGGCGGGAGCCGCAGAAGGTGGCCAGCGGAGCAGCTGGCGGGAGCCGCAGAAGGTGGCCAGCGGAGCAGCTGGTAGGAGCAAGTGGACAACAGGAACAGCACATAGATGGCATTGCCTCATGCTCAATGAGTGAAGACATCAGGGGTATGTGTCTGGTCTGCACTGACTGGACAGAGCTATAAGTGGGGTGTTTGAAGTGGGGTTGGGCTAACGACCTTTAGGCAAAAGACTTTGCCCTGCAGACTCCGGGGGTGGTACCTTGCTTTCAGGTTTCTTTCATGTTATGGGGTTTTTTTTATTTATGTGATTGTGTGGGTTGATGCTTGATTACTGTTATTAGACAGACTGTTTCTATCTCCGACTCAGTACTTGCGAGAGGGGAAGAATTGCCTCTAAAGGCACCCAGTGAGTAGGTTGGAATTTTCCCATTTTACTGGGTGGGGGCTCGAGCCAGTTTTAGTCACCTTGTTGAAAGAACCTCCCTAGATACTGAACCCAGCCCTTCTGGTTGCTGTCTGCTACCGGCAGAAGGGTTATACATAGTTATATTATTACTGAAGTTTCTAATCTGTTTTACCTATTTCAGATGCACTTAGTGCTGGACTGTCTGGTACTGACTTGTGCATGAGTATATGTTTTTTATGCGGTACTATGCACACTTTTAAATTACTCCCTGCCCCTCAAGGGACAACTAGTTGTCTTAAACTGGTAGCTAGAAAACTGTCATACTCTCTTCAGCTGGTCCACCTGAATTGTTTGTTAGTTATTACATGATCCTTGTTCTCTGAGGGCCTAATTTTGTACTGCTGACGTCAGTGATAGATTTGCCATTAACTTCAATGGAGAATCTATGAGAAAAATTGCACGAGGACAGCTCAGACAACATACTTGGGGTTTGAAACTGTCTCGTTAAACTGGTTGAAAAATGTGGGGAAAATTCAACCAAAATATTGATTTGCTTCTCTTTTTTCATACAAACTTGAAAAATTTCAGCCTATTTTATTTATTCCCCGGTTGCAGTCAATTCCTATATGTGTTGTAATACAATTATGTGTTCCTCAGGAAAGATAAATCTAGTGAAATCCTGCTGTTTCATGGCTCTATAGTTGGCATGACAAATACAGGGAGATAAAGTATCAAGTTTTGTTCATTCTAGGTTGGATATTATCTTGTTAATGTTAACTTGCCATTTGTTGTTCAGAAGTGTATGTTATCGCTGCTTTGGGGCTTATTGACATTGTTTGATCTTTTTTCCCTCTGAAGTAGCTACATGCACACTAACCTTATTGTAGCTGTGTTGTGCCATATGTCAGTTGAGTAAGCTTCACTGATGCAAGGCAAATATCTGTGTGCAGCAAGAAGCTGGTTCTCTGGGATTCTGAATTCCTGGGAGAAAACTGAAAAGGAAATGCATGATACAGAGATTCTTGTCTGATTATTGGCTTGCTTTTGGAATGTGTGTGTCACTCATTTTAACAACTGTATAAGTGAATTCTGAATGCTAGAGTTGCCGTTTAGGCACACCTCTGAAATGTGGGGCATGTGGAGCCCTGCTACTGAAAGAGAGGAATCAGAGGCAATCCTGCCTGGGTGATGTAGAATGCCTCCTAGTGTGCAGCCAGACACTGCTTCATCTCTTTATGGTGTGCAGCAGCTTCTGTCTCTTCCCCTCCCTCCCCCATGAAGCTGCCTGGCTCTGCTGACCAGAATGTCAGGAGGATGAAGAGAGATCTACTCTCTGCCCCATCTCACCTCTGGAAAAGTACTGGGTGAGCAGCCCCTTCAAATCCTGAAATGTAGGACTTGCTGTTCTGCTTAGCCTTTGGAGTCATGCCGGGAGTGTTGCAAGAAGCATCTTATTCCCTCCCCTTCTGTGTTGTGCACCCATTTTTAGGAGGTAGGCAGAAATCTGCCCTATATGAATTCCACCTTCATACCTCAAGCTGCAACTTTAAGGAATGTTTGTTAGAAACACCATTTTGCTGCTATCTCCTTCAGGGACTGGCAAAATGTTGGACATAAAGACATTTAAAATGAGGCAGTGGACAAATACATATACATAGCTCACCTACAGGAAAAGCTGTTGTTAACGATAGGTAAGAAATAACATAGGGGTGAGTATATATGGTATTTAGACTCCAGTATTCCTAAGAGTTACAGATGAACTAGGAGGTTGGAAAATTGGTTCCTTCTGTTCAGAGGCAACCCATTCCCTTCAGGGGAGGGAAGGCAGGGGAGGGGGACAGAGTGAGGGTACCTAACTTTAGCAATTAAAATCAAAGGGGTGAATGTGACCCATCTAGGGGGCACCTGACCCCTCATGCTCCCACAAGTAACCCATGCTTCTGTTGGAAGAAGCTGGCGTACCTCTAACTATAATGAGCCCAGTTACTATTGTTATAGGCATTTTAGTAATGGTAATAGTAATAATATGTGCAGCAATTACAAGGATTAGCAACAACAGCCCAGCAACATTTTCCAGCTGTGGGAACTGAAGGACAACTAAACTGTGGAATAACCATAAAGTATTGTTCATGAATCCTTATCTCTGACTTCCTTCAAGCTGTCTGTCAATCAGTTACCTGTACAACCTGATCTTTGATGCCTACAACTTGTGAGCTTTCTTTTCAAAGCACACAGCCACATAAGCTTCCACTGGTGTTAATATAGATAAAAACCCACATATTGGTTTCAAAAGTCTCCACATTAGCTTTCCAGCATCAAAGTAAACCAAATTCCTTCTATGGATGTTGAACTAGTCATGTTGTACAGCTGTGGAAAACATGTGATCCCCAGCCCTAGAGTAATAGCAAGTATTGTACATATCATAAGTACAATATATAACTATTTGAGTATTACTTCAGGCAGTGGATCTGTAGCAAAATCACCCACGGCTTTTTTTTTCTTTTTGCATGAATTGCAGTTCAATGGAAGCTGAGAAAAAATAATGAATTATTACTTGGAAACATGTTTAGTGATAACTGCATATTTAATTTGCGTATTTCTGTTCTTCCTTTCTTTCCCTAAATGGAAAATCCTTACAAAATCCCTATTCATATTAAATGAAAAAGAATCAGAATATCAGATACTGGCCTTGATTCACACAGAGCATTAAATCCAGTGATTGATGTGTACATAACAGGAAAATGTTTTAAAATATGAGTCTGATTGCATTTGAAAAGAAATGAAGGTTTGCAAACTCTTAATAGGTAAATATCTGATGTTACTTGTACTACCTATTTATTCCCAAATCTGAAAAGCTGCTTTTATAGTTAATAGACAAAGCAAGGCTGTCTAATACTTAAATTGTGTGTACTAAGATACGTATTTATTAGATTTGTTTGAAAAGGAGGTGATCAAATATAATGCACTACAATACCTTTCTAATTATATGAATTATATCTGTGAAAACAAAATGCATGTGGGTGGCTCTTGTCCTTAAAATTGTGATTTACGCTTTGATTTCTACAGTTGATTCATAGCAATTCAATATTTTTTCACATTAGACGTACAATATTTTTGACTCGCATACAACTGTAGCCAGTTTTAGTGAAAGTTAGGTTATTAAAGTGAAGGTAAATGTGTAAGCCAAAGGGTGTGGGGTTTTTTGTATGAAGAGCTGATGATAGTATAGTGCAGTAGCTTCTTATCTGTGAGCTGTGTAGCATTTACTGGTATGTAATATGTTGCTGTCTCCTTATTGCTTGTTTAGGAATCTGGATGCTTCTTTGCACAGAGGTCTGGTACTGTTTTGCCAGAATTTTAGTGAAACATGCTGAAAGTATTTTTAAGTGAAATGATGGTAAAAACAGGTTCTGTTGCAGGAGGAGTTTACATTAAGGTTTTCAACATAGCTGGATTAGGGTCTTAGATGGACAGGGGTTCAGTACCAGTAGGAATATTTTTGTAAATGTAGGGGAGTGTAGGGGAGACGTAATAGGTGAACAGCAAAATTAGAGTGGTTGAATGCACAAAGAAAAACTGAAATAATGGAGAATTCTTTTCCCAAACACTTTAAACTAGAGTAATTTTAGGTGTAACTTGCACCTCAAATAGGTACAGAATTTTTGGATACAAATAATGCTATTTAAAAAAGCGAATGCTATTGTTTAATCAGCTGACTCAGACTTGCGGGGCTTGAGCCTGTTTAATTGTGGTGATGATGTTTAGGCAAGTTCTGGGATCCTTCCACCTCACATGGTCTTTTTTGTTGCAGTGCAGACATACAAGTCAGCATCTTTAGCAGTAAGTCCTTACTTAACCCTTAGGAGCAAAGATAGTTCTAATAATTAGAGGTAGCAAAATAAAAATGTTTTCTTTCAAACTTCTTTCTTACTATGATACAATTTTTTTTGATCTATTTAAGGATTAAGCTTGGAATTTACAAAAGACAAACCTCACTCATATATGAAGTAACCTTTTGTATTTATTTCAAAGAACAAAATAAAGACCTTTTGATTCAAACATTGAAGATATTTTGCATCTTGAAGAAGCCCCTCTTAACTTCTTTTTGTCTCCTTACAATGCTTCTGCCATCTCCTTCACTCTATCTGCTTCTTTCTTTCCTTGAACCCATCTCTGTTAATAGCCTCAGCTCTGCTTTGATTCCTTTACTGTTTCAACAGATCACTGGTATGATGGCTCTTAGTGTGTACAGTGTAAGGACCGTCTCGTCTCCCCTATTTTTCTCTGTGGTTCTAGGCAGAAGCTTTTGTTCCATTTATTTTGGGAGAGCTGCATGTTTTTTTTTTCTGGCTTTACTCCTTAAGAGTCATGTATTGTTCTTAAATGTTGCAGATAAGCTCTGGGACTTTAGTAATTAGACATCTTAATGAAATAATAAATAACCACTACCATTTCTAAACTTTATTGCCAGCTGCTGACACAGCTGTCTCATTTTGCCTTCACCATTGAAATCTTATAGTCTATAAAGCTTTTTCTTACGTTTCATGCCAAAGGGGGAAGCACTATGAGCATAGCATCTTTTCAGAGCTGGTGAGTTTAAAGCAAAATAAACTGTGGTGGACTACAGCTGCTGGCATTGGTGCCTATTAATATTTTATTAGCGGTCAGAACCTATAGAAGAGGATCTGGGGGAAGAGACAGGAATTGGTGAGGGGAATATCTTGTCTGAAGTGATCTGGAAACATAGTTGAATGAAGTATATATTGAATAGGGCATGGAGCCACTCCGCCCCCCCCCCCAACCTTAATTAAGGGGAAAAAGATTGTTCTTGGATGGACAGAAGACCCAGAGTGGAATGCAGCTTCTCCTATTGAAAAAAAAAAAAAAAACCTATCTTAATACAACTCAGAGTAATTCTGACTGGCTCTTGATTGTTGGGATGCCACAGAGCCTGTCATTCAAGGGAATAACTGATGGCAGAAACGGGACAAGTGGAGCTGGCTTCTCATTTCAGTGGGAAGTTTTGAATAATTTATTATTTTACATAGCCTCATATATCTCAGAACTGGTGGGCCAGTTCCATTGGAGTTTCTCCTGTATGTTGAATGATGGTGTAAAATAAAGGTTATAGTGAAATTAGTTTTGTGTTTTATTCTCCTTGTCACCTTACTATTGGGGGAAGTCAACATCTAGTTTACCTGTATTGAGCTTACAGCTGCAGTTCACCACTGAAGGCCAAACACTGTACAGGAAACAGTTTAGATTTTGATTTAGATATATGTAAGGACTGAGGGCTTGTGTACACACAGGGTTAACTTTGGTGTGATTGTAAACTGATTTAATAACACCAGTGCCATATGCTGTGTTGCTGTTCATATTTCAGCTTGAATGAGGCTTAGTCAGGTAGAAAGCCAGGTAGAAAGGTAGACTTAAGCCAAACCAAAGAGAACAAACTCAAAACAGAAATGAAGGTGGCCATACTTGGGTTTCCACTAATTTAACTGACACAGTTGAATTAAATCAGCACAGGTTTGTGTATAGACAAGGCCTTAGGGCACGGCTACACAACTTTGGAAGCCTTGAGGGCCACAATGATACTCACAGCACATGCTGAGGGCCGCAACTTTAATATGGTTGCATGTACAGGCACATATATATGCAAATAGCTTCTTTCACACTGATGGGTATGAATACAAAGATTAAGGCAAGATTATACAACACACAGGCCCCATTTAAGTCAGTTCTGCTGGTATTAATAAAATGCAATATTTACCCCATTTCCACCCGTATGACAGCACTTTTAATGAGCAGTGACAGTCCAGGAATTTTACTACTAAAACATATCAACAGAAGACCATTATGTTGACTCGCCACTATGGAGCATGTTCCCAATGGAGGTCATGTTCAAAGGATCCCACTGGTGGGCCGCATGTTGAGCCCCGTGTAAACCCAAACGCACCATGGGCTGCAAACAAACAGGCTGCGTGTTGAATAGCCCTGCCTTTGGGTAAAACTGCAGATAAAAGGATGTTGGAAAATGATGAGTATAAGAAAATTAGCCATTTTTAAATTTCAGTATTTTTTTCTGAAGAAACTTTTTCTGAGAGTTAATTTGCTTTCCCCATTGTGGCAACAGACTTTTTAACTAGCTCTGGTGCAAAGCTAAACAGTAGTAACAGCAAAAGTGTAACCTATTCTCTTATCCTGGATAGATTCTAATCTAATTTACATCCCTGTAAATCAGAAATAATTCTATTGGATTCAATGTAATTTCTCCTGATTTATACAGTGATATGTGAGATCAGAATCTGAATCCTTGCATGCCTTTCGGAAGAGTTTAGTACAGCGATTTAATGAACAAGCACTCCCATTAGAGTACCAAAACCAACCAAACAACCCCTCCTAAAAAAACCAACAACAACAAAACCCCACAACACAAAAACCCAAAATCTGAAGTGTGAGAACGCTTCTTGAAGTCAGAGGGAATTTTTTCTGATTGAGAGGGAAGAATTTGTTCCATTTTTTTTGGGTCAACATTCTCTCTCCACTTTTTTTCCACATATAGGCTCTATTTGTGTGTGTGTGTGTGTGTGTGTGTGTGTGTGTGTGTGTGTGTGTGTTCTAAGAGACTGGAAAAAAATGTCACATTCATTCTTTTGCAATTCTGTAAGGATTGCAAGAGAGGACACAAACCCATTTATCTCTACAAACTGCTGCATCAACCACATGGGAGTTTGTGTATTAGAGATTAAAAGTTTCGTCTGGTGATTCAGCAGATAATTCTGCAATGTCCATTCTCTTAGAGATCAACAACACAGAAGAAAAAATAGGCTTATGTCTTCCACTTGGCTGCCTGCTCTTGCATCATTTGAATTGCTTCAGGAATGATTAGGTGTACTTGCTAATGAAGCAACATTGTTAGAGCCACCAATGTGTCATTTTTCACTTATCTTCATTTCAGAAGCATACCTGCAAGAGAGGTTAAAAGTTGGTCCATTCTTTAAAGTTAATCATCTGTAGAATTTTGCAAAATTCAAACGAGAGTCTCAAGGGAATTTTCCAGCATGTTCAACAGATAACAGTTGTCTCTATAGTAAGATACAAACGTGTTTAATAATTTAATACAAAATTAAATATATATTAAGTGAGAGCGCCCCCAGAAATGCCTGGTGGAAAAGGGAGACATTCCTTGCAGTCCTCCCCCAACAAGAGGAATAGTGGCTTATTTACACTTACAACTCTTCAGAGACTCAGTGCAGTGTTTCAGTGAAGACACTATCTGTGCTGACAGGAGAGGTTCCTTTGTTGGCATAGGTAATCCGTCTCCTTGAGAAGGCAGTAGCTAGAAGCTTGTCTACACTACAGAATTAAGTCGACTTGACTACATTACTCAGGGCTGTGCAGTGTAATTAAGTCGACTTAAGCCCCAGTGTAGATACCACTAAGAATCCTTGATTTACTATAGCAATGGAAGAACCCCTCCCATCATTGCTGTAAATATCCACGCTGCAGCAGCATTGCTAGTGTAGACATTCCCTCATTTGCACGTTGGGGAAGCAAGAGATCTGATCTAGGTTGATGGGAAAATTCTCCTGTTGATTTAGCGCTGTCTGTGCAGGGGGGTTAGATCAACTTAACAGTGTCACTCAGAGGTATGTATATTTCACACCCCTAAGCAACATAGTTGTGCCAGCCTAATTTCCCAGTGTAGATCAGGCATAAGTAGTAACATACTACTAAAGTGAGTCTTACTAGCTCTAGTCATTCCTTTAAAGTGCATCTCCTTGCCAACCAGACTGACTTCTGATTTAAGCTTGTGCCAGCTACTTTTCATCCAGTCCTCACTTCATTTGAACATGCTGTCATCAGGGAGACTGTGCCAGCCCCGTTTGCTAGAGGCGCATGGCTTGGTCATAGTGTTACATATTGCAGATGCTGAATGCATTAGCATCATATAATCTCTCACTGCTATATAGTAAAAGCTGAAAAGATTGAGCCCTAGGAGATACCATAAGTGATGGAAAATCCAGGGAAATTTCTACATTGAAGCTTATTATTTAGTGAACTTGTATTTGCTTCAGATGATCCTCCCTATATTTACGCACATCAGATCTGATGCAATTCTTACTCTGTTAGACTAATGCAGATCATAATGTTATCTGTTCCACAATTTCTTGGTTTTTTTGGGGTCTCCTGATTGCTTCATTGATTTCCTCCATATGAGCAATGACACAATGGCATCTGTATTACAAACCACTCTTTAGAGCCAAACAAGGTAACAACGTAGTTTGCTTTTCCAATGCAACCATCACATTAAGCATTCCTCATTTATATTATTGTGTTACAGCAGCAAAATTTAAAAAAAATGTCACCTTTGGGAGCATGGGGAGTGTTTGTGAGGATTCCAAGGTTTGTAATTAATCTGAAATAATGACCAGTTTTATTTAAAAATACCTTGCTACAAATTCAGCCCCTTTTACCAATATGTTTCAATTTTATAATTTATGGAAAATGTGTGGGAAACTATATCTGTAATTACTTGCTAAAATATATGGATGATAGGAAATTTTGTAGGAGGAACTGGGGGAACAGCTGAGTAAGACTTCCATTTTTCTGCTCATTGATAGGTGAGAGGAAACCAAGCCACAGTATCATCCTACATCTAAATTAAACTAGCTTCTTAGGAAATGGACCATAGGCGCTAGAAGAATGAAGAAGAAATGAACCTTCTTGGTCTTAATGTACAAAGGAGAATAAGACGTGATTAAAAATGCAGGAAACAACCCTCTGGTACTGTTGAATCTTTAGCTAGTAGTTAGCTCTGTGATTCTCATGCTTGTGATACAAAACATGGACTAGTAGATGATTTGTGAGCTTTTAACCCTATTCTTAAGCTGTTCCTTTTCCCGATATATGAAGGATCACTGCAGGGGCAGAGATGAAAGGTGAGTTTTAAGAAGCCGTTGACTACTTGACCCTCAGCAGCAGGTTTGCAGTTGGACGTTAGAGGTGATATGTCTATTCAAGTTTTTATGTCATCTCTCCATGTGGTATTTGAGCCTTTACCAAAGGGCTAACAATCTAATTAACAAATAGCAGCCCAAATTTTTCTTCCAACTTTTCCCAAGAAATATGGGCAGTTTTATTCAGTTATTTAGTTCTCACTTTACCACTTCCTTTCCCTTCTTTTTTTCCTCTCTTTTTACTCCTGTGCTGGAGCCAGCAATATAAGTCATACATTGTTTCATATTTTACTGCTTTCTTGCAAAATAATGCATACTGAAATCCTAAGAATATGTTGTAAATAATGGGCCAAAATGCTACAATCCTTAGTCAAAACTTCCATTGTTACAATGGATATTTTTCCTGAGTAGGAAGTGCAGGATTTGACCCAGTATCAGTTGTGGTGGTGTGCTATTTATTAAAGAGGAAAATATTGTATTGTGTTTTACTCTCTGGTATATGTATTCTTTCAAAAGCATTCATTAACAATTTAAAATGTATTAGTTTTGCTGTTTTTTATTTATATGAATTGGACATACAGAATCTGTTAATTGAATCCTCATGTTCTTTTAGCACTTACTGTTTTGATTTGAATTTCTGTGCGTACTAGCATGAATAGAGACTTCTTATGCAGTATTTCCAGGCCAAACATGCTTAAAATGTTGAACGCAAACAATTTATACTTCATAGGATTAGCTGTGGCAAACACCAAGAAACTCAAATTTGAATAAGGATGGAAATCTTGTTTATGTGGCAAAATCATTACTCTAGTAATCATAATTCTAGCAAGTAGAATAAAATCAGCAAGAGTTTACATTGAATGACTTGTATCTACTAATTTATAATTTGTTGACAATTGTGTGTGTTTTTATAAACTAAAATTTTTTTTGTTGGTGCTGCTGTAGTGGTTTAGTTGGAGTACTTCACACTGTCATCCTTTGGGTTTCATTTCCAGTCCTCCAGCCATGCTTTCTGGAAGGCAAGTGATGTGTAGCAATCTCCTTGTGTCTTTTTAACAGCCATCCCTCTGGCTAAATGACAAATTGCAAAAGGCTCCTCTTCCATCCTCTTTGTTCAAAAGGATGATGGATGCTATGCAAGGTCACAGCAGGAGGAGTAAAAAGTGTGTAAGTTTGGGGGATCCTTTAATCTACCCTGAGGACCTGGAAGGGAAAAAAAGAGGTCTTAGACGTGTGTAGAGTGAACCTAGAGTGTGATCTTAAAAGTCAATTTGTGTTCTATCTCGTGCATCTTTTGGATCCGATTGAATGTTAGAAAATGGTCCGCATTGCTTTCACCTTCATAAAATGTTTGTAGATGCCAGTGTTCAGGAATCTCGTCTAATATTAGCTTTCCCTTTGTCATGCTGCTCTCAGTTCATACATATCTAAAATACCTGGAAAGATGAGGTGGGTGAGGTGTAACAGCTTTTATTCGATCAACTTCTGTGGACAAGACCAGAAGAAGAGCTCTATGTCAGCTTGAAAAAGTATCTCTGTCACCAATAGAAAGTTGGTTCAGTAAAAGATATTACCTCAGTTACCTCATGTCTCCAAGATCCTGGGACAACAACCCTGCATACAAATAATCTAGAATCATTTAGCCATTTTAGAGGCTAAAGCATTGTAACCATTGTGGAAGAAAACAAGCCTTCACTCTGCTTTTGTAAGCAACAAGCAGCCAGAGGCAGTTTTATTTCATTCAATTGCACGGGAAGCCTGATTTGGATGGGGGGGATCTTAGGCAGATCTTTGAGTACAAGCAGTTATGAAGCTGTATATATACTGTCCCATTACATATACCAACGGCTAACAGTTATCTCTTAGTTCCTCCCAGATGCTACCTCATCTCAAGGTCCTTGCTGGAGTCAGCATTCCATTCTTATCTTTGAGAGCGAAGTGGAGAAAGCGTCTCTTAATGTCTTGCTCTCGCGTTGTCAGGCCTCAGAGTGAGCCTGACTCTTGCTCTGCTACTGACAAACCTAGATGACTGCATACAAATCCCCTTTTCCTGCTTCCACACCATCTATATGATTCATATATAGGTGACATGAATAATTTTCTACGCATCTTCCTCCTTTTCCTATTCTTTGCTTGTATGCAGCATACTTAATTAGATACAGAAAATGCTTGTATTATGCGATTATTTACTGAGTTGTAATGGTTGCCCTAGAGCAGTAGGTTTAAATTATTATTTATTGACAGCAGCATCCACTTTGTAGTAGATGATATTAAAATACTAAAAAGATTGTATTTGCTCCCAGGAATTTAGTCTATGGATGTTATTACAACTGCTCTATTATTAGAGGAGGGGATGATAATACCATCTGCTATTGAGGTTGCCCAACATTTAGCTTTATAAGCAGTTAAAATCACTTAGGTTGAAATTTTCCATGCTGGGCATCAGCTTCAGATTGAATATTTCTGGAGAAGCTCAAGAAAATCGTAATAAATAGAAGTACATAAATAAAATTGAAATATAGAATACATTTAGGGGAACATGCCCTGTTTTGCCAACATTAAAAAATCTGGATCTTTTGTCTAAGAATCTCTAGCTCCTCCACCCTTTGAAGCAGAGCCGTGACTTTTGGCAGGGATGTGCCCTTGTTGTCAGGGATGTATATTTTTCACAATCTCTGTGAAAATCTGCCCAAATATATCCAAGTTAGAACCCTTTGTAGAAATCAGTTTGTACATACTCAATAGAGACTTATTAGATACTAACAGCTAAATTCCTCAAAGCTTCCTTCTGTACTGACATGCTACAGTCTAGGACCAAGCAGAGCTTTCCCTGCAACTGAAGCACTGGATTCTTGCATGCATGCCAGGAGTATAGGTTTGGGCAGCCGTTTGAGCTAAGAGTAGAGATACTGTCTTTCCTGTGCTCTCAGTGACCCCACTGCTAGGCCCAGGTATCATAGGAGGAAGCTACCTGATTTGAATGCATAGGGAGTAAGAAGCAGAGCTGTGAAGGAGGGTTGGAAAGACTAGTTTGGGACAGGGAACTTTGGGATGATGGAAGCTGAGACTAGAAGCTGGCAAGGAGGGAGACTGGGATTGAGAGCTGGGATGAGACAGGATGGTTGGGCGAGAGGGCTTTGACTTTAAAGGACTGGCCGGCAGTAGGTATTGGAGAGAGTGAGACTAGGTAAGGAATTTGGGTGGGGGAGAATGGTGTTCGAGAAGAAACAGGTGACCCAGGAGCGGATGGGGTAAACGGAACTGCTTTATTTCCTACACACGTTTACCTTGGACATTCAACACAACATCCGAGTGGCAACAAATTGGCAGTAGTCAGAACCTTTTATCTATTTTAGTATGTTAATTCACATGTCTATCACTACTTTCCCTAAAACCTTATTTAGTAATGTTAACTCCCATAAAATGAATATTAATAAGCAAAGAATGAATACAATTATACCCACCCCTAATTACTATTTATATAATTTCTAATTGAATCAACACTTTCCTATACTACAAACTAACAGGTTACAGAGATTACAAGGAATTTGACCCTGAAGATCTTATGCAGAGCCAATGAGGATAAGCAAGAGACATAACAAAATAGAGCAACTCCATACTTATCTGGTTTCCTAGGCTACAAGAACGGAGAGAGAGAGAGAACATGTTTATACATCAGAAAGGATAATACTGGTTTTGACTGGACCCTTAATCTATCTTCCCAAACTACAAAAACAAAAGGAAAAAGCATATTTAAAGGGTAATGCTGTGGCTGACCCTTGAACCAGTAACGCAGAGCCATTTCAGACCTATTAATTTTTACATACCCCAACAAATGGGATTAAGCAAGGAAACTGAAATTGACAACTAATGGGGTGGGGAGAAGGAGGTGAGTGAAGGTGATAGGTGTCAGTTTACATGGGGAGAACTGGGATTGGCTGGGCAAAAAGATTGGGCCAAGTTGCTGAAAAGGGTCACACTGAGATTACACGAGAAACCAGTTGTGATGAGGAACATCTTCATGTGATGTCGAAAAAAACCAGGATATGATCATATACTGAAAGTCAGTATCTAATGCACATTCACAATGGGACAGAAACTTTAATCCTGGCATTTTCTAATTGCAGATGTGCGTTTGCACGCATGTATAATAGTAATATCTGTGTCTCCATGTGGCATTTACATTGTACATATGATAGTCTTGTGGTTTTCATTTGGTCCTTTGCTACTGTCTGCATTATCCTTTCAGGCTTCTGTTTAGATCAAAGGCCTTACCTGGAGGGCAAAACCATGTAGGCCTTACACAGATTATATTTTCATTGCAATTAATGACTGTATTACCTGACTAGGACCTGTAGGATTTGAGCCAAAGTTTATAATGGTATGCCCAGCAAATTTCTTTTTCTAGTTTTGACACATGTGGCATTATCTTTCTGAACAGCCGCCTAACATCTGCAAAACTGGTGACATCTGGGACGTGGATTTAAATATTTACAGAAGCATCTGCACCCTTTAACTGATTGAAATTATAAATATCATTATTATTTTGGTGCAGTAACTGTTTTGCTTTCCTGCATGCTGCTTCAGTAAGTTTGTATGCAATGCTCACCTTTTTTCTTTGCATCTTAATTATGTTAACTGTATTAGCATACAGTTAACATATGTCTTCAATTCACTGTAATCGTCTGCCTTTCATGGGGAAAAGTCAGTCAGCCCTAATCATTATTTAAAACTGCTACTTTATCAGCTCCCTAAATTGTGGTTCTTTCTCTGTAGGGTTTCAGAAATAACATATACCCTAAGGTATTCCTGTTAGTTTGCATGTTAGCTCATTGTATGACTAGATGAATGCAAAGAATATGGCTCCCATGGAAAATTCAACTTCTCTGAAAATCTCTGTAGATGTTACTGTGGGGCCACGGGTCTATTTGTTAGTACAGAATATGACTCCAACTTCAGTTATTTCACTCAAGAATCCTTCACGCATATGCTATTGCTGAAGCGTTCTTCCCAGAGACATCACCTCTGAGGCTTTGTTTGAATGCAAAATAACTGCAAGCCTATTTGGAGCTAGAATTCTACTTGAAATGAAACATATGGGGTTTTCTAGGCTTCATTTTGAACTTCAATGGTTGTCAAGAATACTTTTCAAGGTAATGCACATAGCTGCAGTTTAGCATGATAACATCCAAAATTGACCAATTTATATATTCCATATGAGACTGAATTGACTATATCAAACATTTCCCAGAAGTTCTTCATCCTTAATTAAATTCCCAAATTTGCGGCTGGCATATTAAACTCATTTGAAAAATACTCTGTAAAGGTCCACACTGGTAAGAATCATTTTGACCCTTCACACACTTCTAAGTTACTACTCATTCTGGTGCCTCAGTTGCAGTGCTTTCTTTGTTTTTAGTCCCCAAAAGTCCTTCCAGTTCTTTGAGAACCATCTCAGTATGGTTCTGCTGAATACCAGGGACTCACTATAAATGGGTTTTAATACTGATGCAAAATGATCAGATACATTTGTTTACCATTTTCCAAATGCTGAGCACCCATCTGCAAATTGAGATGTGGAAATCATTTGGAAATCAAATGTTGTAGCTTTTATTTAAATAACCAATAGAATGGGATAAAACACACTAAAAGGTAGGCATCTGGACTTGAATTCATTATTCACTAGCATCTAGCACTGGGGGAAGGGGGAAGAGAGGGAGAACCTGAAAGATTTGTAAGGTTTGAAATGCTTAGATAGAAGCTGCTGCAGAAGGGCAAAGTGATTGTATTACTATTTGCCTGGTAATATCTCTTGATATTTTGTTTTTAATGAAATTTGTCTTCACATCTTAGTCGTAGACAGGTCTAATGATACCTTTTTAGATAAAGTTGTGGCTAGAAGTAGCAGGGTCCATTTTAATGGAACACGTAGAGCTTTCTTCCTCTTTCTGGAATCTGGCTTAGGAAGACTGATATGACCAAAGTTTCCCAAGGGCTGAATGCATGTGTTTAAGGGGTATTTGATGGTCATGGGTGGTCGGGAGGGGTGGTGTAGTATTCCACTTGACCATTGATCATGTAGCTGTATGGATTAACTGCTGCAACATATTTATGTGCTTAGACTAGCAGTATTCTTTCATGTGTTGGTCAATTTCACAAGGACAGAAGGAGACCAACTGAGAGTGCTTATTTAGAAGATCACAAGTATTTGGACATCAAGAGGCTGGAGGTATTTTAAAATGTTCAGGGAGTCCATTACAAGGCAATTTATACAGTTGTATTCTGAGTTTGATATCTGAATAAAGTACAAAACGCATGCAAAGTCATGATTCTAAGAAGCAGTCCCAAAGTACCTTAATCCTTATATCGACAACTGTACTATTGGGTTACACAGTTTTAATCCCAGAGGAGTTGTCTCTTGACATTAAACTGTCCAAATAGTATTTATATCTGCTGCTGCCCTGCAAGATCACTTAACCCTGCACTGCAGTTTAAAAGTAGTTAATGACAGACCCAGCATGACTTGCCTCTTATGAATGATCACATAAGTTCGACCTGTGCTGTCATGGTTTATGGAGGAAGGCAGTTTGTCCATAGCCTGCTTCAGCCACAGTAGGTAATTTGAAATGAAATGAGACAGTTTCTACAAGCAGATTGATTTGGGAATCTTGCCTGTTCTTCCCTTTGACCCTTGACAAGTTGACACTACAAAGATTGTGACTTTAAAAAATGATTGGGTGCAAATACATTTAGGTAGATGATTTACTGTGTGTTAAAGCAAGGACAGTGCATTTAGAGTGAAGCTATGAGGGAAGGTAATTGTAAACTTTAACAACTCATGTTTTATGTTTCTGTGTCTTATTAATTATCTGACTAGGTGACTCTACTAACAGTGGATCAAGTACTTATCTAACAGAGTCCATATAAGAGATCCTGGATATTGAAATTCAGGTATTGGTTTTTAAAACGTTAATTAAAAATACTTAACCCTTGTATTCTAATCAAAGTAATTCTACAGATAAGAAATATGAATCTTCTATTTCAGTATATAATCTTCTCATCCTGATGTCCTATTTTTGTTCCTCTTTTGTAAATGCTGTTATGCAAACATAAATATTGAAAGAATAAGATCTAACATATGATAGTTTAGGTCACTGGCAAATAGCACAACAATAAAATGATTTCAGAAAAACAGATAAAATCACAATTATGTATCAATAAATATTTTCTTCTGGCCCCAGAAAACACACATGTCCTTTTCAGCTAAAACATTCATGTAATATCTGTAAGTCCAGAAATTCCTGATTATTTAGAGTTCAATCTTTTGATATACATTACTGAATTCTTTACAAAGCCAGTATGTAATTGCTTTTAGTGTCATTTGAAAACAAATAACTACAAATAGGTTGTTTTCTAAAAATTACCTCAAGATGTTTCAGTCTAGCAGTTAGTAAGCTGACATGCAGATAGCGCTAAAGAAAGTATTACACAAAATTTGATGATAATTTTAAATTTAATAAATAGCATGAACAAAGCTTGATTTAGTGACTTAGCGATATAATTGTGAATGCCAGTACCTTGAAAATGTGGCAGTAAATGCACTGTACAAAGTTTATGTTTTCACAAAGTGTGTTGCTCTTTCTGAAAGGTTTTTTGCTTCTCTCCAGTCTACCTATTGTATTTGAAGCATAATTTTGAAGATGCTTGTAAAACAACAAAAATTCCTTATTGGTATCAGTTTTAAATTATTCACCGTCCTTTTGACTCATGTCTTCATTGAACTATGTTAAAAGTATTTTGCTGAAATGTTTCTTTATGTTGTCCATTGGGTTTAATAGACGTGCCATTTAATAAGCTCTACCTGTAAGGATAGACTGTTTGACCTTTGTGACCTGCCACTGGTAGACATAGTATAAGATTGCTTTGTGAAATAAAGCTGTCGGTAACATCAACAAAATAAAAAATGATCGTATTCCAATACTCTCTGCTGAGTACTATGACAGCACTGAAATATGGAATAAAATTGAAAGTAGATTAGTTTTGGGTCCTAAGTCATGCTTTGACAAGATATAAGAGAGGCAAACATATCTTTGAACTTTTAGTTTTAAAGTTTTTTAATGAAAATATTTATCATTTTGTAAGGTTCCTTCTTTTTTTTTATCACAGCTGGGCTGTATAACCTTAAAACAATCCATTCTCTTATTGTGAGGGATATAAATACTGTACTATCTTTTATATTAAACATCTTAAAGGATACATGCAGAGTAAGCTGCTTGACACTTGTAAGTAACGGACTGTCATGTTAATAAAATAGCTTATTGGGGAGGCTGAAAAATCAGTCATTAATAAGCCACATATTTTTAAAGTATGTAAAGCATGTAAATACTGCAGACAAGAAGGCTGCTTTTGCCATATTTTCTCTTTGCTTTTTGAAGTGTTTTGGATCTGAAGCAATAGTGAAAAACAGGTGCCTTCAGATTAAGTCTTTTCTGTGATTGTTTTCAATTTTAAATAAATTGAAATTCACATTATTTTAATAGTCTCTGATGAATTCATTAATCAGATCAAGAGCATATGAGGAAGTAACATTGATGTGATTGAGAATGCCAAAATTATAAAATTCATTGCCACTCTTTTCTTCGAATTTGATACAACAGTTACCATCCTTCCTTTTCTTTATTTTACTATGTAAGTGAAAATGATGTAGCTTTCATGACTTGCATTAAAATTCATAACACATACAAAGTTGTTAAGATTAAATTAAGCAGACCTTTTTTTCCCAAGACTAAAATCACTGCCATTTTTCTTTCTTGGGCCTTTTTTTTTTAGTCACTAACCTTTTGTTAAAAGTTACACTAAGTTATTGACAGAACAATTTATCCCACATAAGTGTTACCAAAAGGGGGGGAAAAGGACAAATATCAAAGGTAAGAGAATACAGCAGAGCTGGGACAAAATAGGCAGACCTGCCATGGTGGAGGAGGGGCAAAGAGGGCAATTGCCACTGGGGCCTGTGGATACAAAGAGGTCCAGGGCTCCCAGCTGCTGCTACTGTACTAGTGGTGTCGGCTGGAGCCCTGGGCCCTTTAAATGACTGCTGGAGCACCACATGCTCCTGACAACGCTGAGAAATGGGGGGAGAGGCGAGTCTGGGCAGCACTGAGTGCCCTGCCCCCACCCCATCCAGGATCACAGAGCTGCTCTCTCCACCTTGCCCAAGGGCCCGGCGAGTCTGCCGACTCCCCTGAAGATAGGTAATGAGTTACAGTAGATGCACAAGTTGTTTTAATAAAATTTACATCAAAATCCCAGTTCATCCCATTGGGCTCATCTTTCCTCTAATGATTCTATTGTAAATCTAACACAGGTGCATGAAAGTCACTCCTCCAGAAAACAGCTAAGTACAAAACAAGTAACAAATGTTATAAGATATCTGGGACTTCAAATCTCAAACAGTGTAAAGGAATCTATGATTTAAATGTCAAACCATGACTTCAACAAATGGACAAAGACCTGGCATGCTGGGGGAAGTGTGCAGTGTCTTAGCTGGGAAGAGTAGCCATAGAAATTGGTCCAATAAAAGACCTGCAATCAAAATGAAACATTCTGCCAAGGATATCTTTCTTGTTTCCCAGATAAAACCCTAGTAGGCAAACTGTTAGAATTTAGGTAGAATAAGAAAAGACCAAGACTGAGACCAGATATTTTGTACAAATTGATTAAACAAGGTGGACTAGCTGTTCCAGATATTCTGTAAAACAATCACAGCAGTGGTGTATTGGGTGCATTCTAACCCAGCCACTGGGTGTTTGTTGAACAAGAACACTGTAAACATCACTTGGCTACCATGTATTAAAAAATCACACTGTGCCATTATGATGCTTATGATATGAATATGATATAACTGGTATGCACTTTAGACAAGATAACACATGTAAGGTATTGTTCAGTAAATCATAACCTTTCCAATATGATTATCCTACTTGTATGCACGTATCATTTTCATATCTGAAGTTAGTAATATTGACTAGTGTATCTGTATTTCGGGTACCACAGTGGAAAAGCCAGACAAGGGTGATAGGCCATCAGTGAGGACAATGGGACTGTGAAAAGGCTTTGCCTTCCCGTCGATGCTCCATACGGCCACTGACTCATGGATGCTGTGATTCTGCAGAGTCAGGTGACATGGGTCAAATGATAATAATCTCCATCTTGGACTGTTGAACTGTTCCACTAAGAGGTGGGGGAATCAAACAAAGGAAAGGTGGGGGAAGAAAACAATGAAGGTTTTCAGTTTTCTTCTCCTCTGTTTCCTCCTCCTCCCCCAAAGAGATACTTGAAAACACCTGGAAACAAAAGGTCTTGAACTGAGGGGAATGGAGGAGCAGAACTGCTGGATCCAGGCTAGAAAGATACCTGTGGCCTATGAAGGAATCTACCTAACACAGTGTCTAGAGTGAGTAATTATTATTTGTAACAAATTTCTGTAGTCAATCATGTTTAGTTTGTGTGCTTTGCTTCATTTTCTTATCAATCTGCTTTGATCGGTTTGCTACCTCTTTACCCACTTAAAATATGTTTTTGTAGTTGATCAACTGACTTTTTGTTTATATTATAAACCCAGTTTATGTAATTTCTTACGGGGAGAACGGGCAAAAAGTTACAACACAAGAACAGCCATACCGGGTCAGACCAAAGGTCCATCTAGCCCAGTATCCTGTCTTCTGACAGTGGCCAATGCCAGATGCCCCAGAGGGAGTGAACAGAATTGGGGAATCGTCAAATGATCCCTCTCCTCTCATCCATTTCCAGCCTCTGACAAACAGAGGTTAGGGATGCCATTCCTACCCATCCTGGCCAATAGCCATTGATGGACCTAATCTCCATGAATTTATCTAGTTCTTTTTTGAACCCTGTTAAAGTCCTGATCTTCAAAACATCCTCTGGCAAGGAGTTCCACAAGTTGACTGTGCGCTGCATGAAGAAAAACTTCCTTTTGTTTGTTTTAAACCTGCTACCTATTAATTTCATATGGTGACCCCCTAGTTCTTATGTTTTAGGAACAAGTTCATAACTTTTCCTTATTCGCTTTTTCCACACCTTGTGCATACCTTCCTGCATGTTGAGGGAGGAGGTGAATTTCGTGTAACTTTGAGTCTGCACTTCAAGGAACATGATCATGTGGGAGCTGTGGCAAGTCCCTTAAGATGAGCCTTCCCAGAACTGATCTCAGTGTCTGTATAGTTCTGCAGTTAGATGTGGCTCTACCCTTGTGTATGCTGGAGAAGGCTTAAGAGCCTGGCTGAGCAAAACAGAACTAAAGGGGACCCAGGCTGGCAGAAAAGACAGGCTCAGTAGTATGTCAGCTCATCAGGTAACAGCCCAAGGGGTCCAAGCTCTCTCTGACATCCTACAGAAATTTACACTAATGAAACCCATTGCAAATAACTCAGACCTTAACCTAAACCGTGAACCAGGCAGGAGCCCTACAGTGCACATGGTTGGCCAGCTATTCAGTAAAGATATTTTCCGAACATGTTTAGAGATTAAAAGTAACTGTAACTGGTCCACTTTCTCTTGATATCACTATTTCCAAGTCAGGCATTAAGTTTCTCAACTCTCTGGAAGACCTGTTTTATACAGAAAATTAATTTGAATCAATTGGGAAACAGAAAGGATGCCAAATTGATACCAATCTTTGCAGACAACTTTCCGAACCAAAAAAACAAAATAAAAACCGAACAAACAAAACAACCTAAGTACCTAAGTTCATATTTCACCTGCTGGGAAAAGTTCCTGACTACATGAACTAGCTCAGAGAAATAGAGTTTGATAAGGAAAAGAAGACCAGAAACCCGAGTATGTAACAAATAAAAGGGTACTGTTTCAGTGATATCTCATACCTGACAAGTTCAATTTCATATATGTGTGTGTGTATGTGTGTGTATACAATTTTTCTGAGTTTATGCCTCTGTTTATCTGTGAATCCATTTGTTCAAGAACTCCTTCTAAATGGTAAGAGCTAGGACCACCAAATTTGGCCAGGGTAACATCCCAAGAAAATGGGATGTGCCTGGAAAGAGATTGTTTTCCATAACATGGAAAGGGAGGGGACCGATAGGCAGGACAGTTATATTGCAGTGTGACCACTGGGGGCAGTGAGAGTGGAGGACAGCTATACTGCACAGTGACCACAGGGGCGTGGCTGCACTAGGTAGAGAGTGGCCAGCTGAGGCCAGGCATCTTCATATTGCCAGCCACCGGCCTAGGTAAGTGGCTTCCTTGCCCCAAACTTTTCCTTTAGACCTAGGCTGCAGGGCTGGACAGGGAGACGGGCTCAGGCCTGCCCCCCAGCCTTCCCACATCTTGAGGAGGTAATGGCTGGAGCATGGCACCACAGTCCCGGCCCCCCTGCCTCCGTCCAGACAAGCTGGTGGCCGGGGCCGGGCACCGCAGCTCTATCTCCCATCCCAGGAGAAGCCAGGAGGGTGGCAGAAGCAGAAGCACTCTCTTTGCTGCTGCAGGTGGCCCTGGTGAGCCACCCCCCAGCACTCTGGCCTGAGCCCCCTGCCCTAGAGTACCCTACCCACTGCCCTGACTCCTGTGCTTCACCCCCTTCCCTGAGCCACCCCACTTCCCACCCCCTGTCCTCACTCCTGTCTCCCTGCCCTGAGCCCCTGTATGCGTGAGCTCCTGCCCTGACTCCTGCACCCCCAACTATCTGCCCTAGCCCCCAACCCCTGCCCTGACTCCTGCACCCCAACCAGCAGCCCTCCCTGAAGGACCTGAGCAACGTTGGATAAGTCTTCTAGTATATAATATACACACTGATTGAATGGGGATAAATGTTGGATAAACTGTGGTAAGAGGCATATATGATGGGCTTGACCAGTCATTTTTCATGTGAGAGCGGCCTGAGATGCATGGATTTCAATTGTACCCCTAGTCATCAGCAACATTTACTTATGGGAATAGAGGGCACCTTTAGTCATAAGAATAATTCCCTCTTGTGGTCTCTGATACTGCAGGTCCAAGTCGTAAGGTCTATGGATTTTCTTCTAGCTCTGCATATATTTTGAGATATCAGAATAGGGATGTTAAATTGCGGGTAATTGATGTATTGAATAGTCAATGCATTTTGCATAGACTATGTGACTAGTCGATAGGGCGTTTCCACCTTTGAAGTGTAGAAACCTTCCTAGGGCTGTTGCTATACTTTAAAGGTGAAAGTGCCACGTGGAGCCTGGGGACAGCTGGGGACTCCCTGCTGACCCTGGGCTCTGTGCGGTGCTGCTGCTTTGAAATGATGCCACAGGAACCCAGAGTCAGGCTCCTCACGGCATTTCAAAGCGGTAGCACCATGTGGAGCCCGGGATCAGCTGGGGACTACCCAGCTTTGAAATGCCGCTGTGAAATGCTGGGAGGAGCCTGATGCCAGGTTTCAAAGAGGCAGCACTGCATGGAGCTCGGGGTCTGACCCCAGGCTCCATGCAGCACAGCTGCTTTGAAGTATCCCGCCCTCCCCGCCCCCCCGCCTTTCTGCCTCTTTCTGATAGAGGCAGCAAAGGGTGGGGAGCGACTAGTCGACAAGCTTGTTGATTATCCAATAAGAATTTGCTTATCGGATAGTCGACTTGTCGTTCACATCCCTATGTCAGAACACAAAGGGGAAGTATAGAACCTTACTCAACAAGTCAGATTCACTGCTATTTAACATTAGGTTCTGTAGCTGTGAACAGGAGTGTGATGGTGGCCAAAAGTTTGCCCCAAGAGAGGCTTGGGTGGCTCAAAATAGTGTGTTTTGTTGACATTAGGAAAAATGACTGCGTGTTTTTAAAGCAGGGGGCCAATGTGTTCCAAAAGGTGAGGCATTGGTGTAATATGTTGGTCTAGCCAATGCATGTGGAAGCCTCTTCCATGGCACCTCTAGCAGCCCTAGTAATATCTATGGAATAGCCCATCTAAGAGAGGGCAATGAGGAAAACTTCATCTGCCCTCTCAGTAGGAATGCCCTCAGAAACATGGCACAGGTCTTTGGCACAAGCAGAAGCAGTTTACTTCCATGTGCCATATGGAGTGAATCTAGCCCAGTGTGTTCACAGCCATGCATGCCTGTGCAAGCCTATGGGTATTGAATGGAGTATCCCCCTCAGAAATTAATTTTAAGCCAGGGATACAGCAAAATCCTTTCCATGAGAAATGTTGTTTTCCGGGGCTGAGCCCAGATTCTTTACAGGAGGTCAGACCCAGTTCCTCCAAGAATGCCAGTCATTTACCCCAGCTGTGATGAGAGAGGATGAAAACTTTATAGCTCTAGGCATTAGGGAATGTTGTATTGTTTTTGTGTTAGCTTCCCTTCCTTCCTCTAACTCTACAGAAGCCCCATTCTACTGGAACTGTAGAAGGAGAAGGGAGCTAGGGTAGCAGCATGAAGAGTCATTTTTCTTTTGCTCATCTGTGGGGCTTCTCTTCCTGGGTACTTCCCACCTGCATTATAGCAATACAGATGCGACACTCAAGAGAGTTAGAAAGAGCTGGATCTTTATTTGCTGGTCCTCATTCTCCTAGCAAAACATTATGGCTAGAGTTCCTTTTGCCAAAATATGCTTGCCTTACTGTGGCCTCCTTCCTGTTTGGTTGGGTATCTGGTTTGGTTGTATTTTGTAACCTAAATTGCAAGCTCTTTGGGGTAGGAATAGTCCCAAGAAAAGTTCCACACAATATTTTGTGGAAAATGGCTGTGATGCTTGACTAAGACCACTAGATATTGTCATATTACAAACAAATAACTATATCAGTAATATCAAACGGCAGAGGTCAATATCCATTGGTTCCAATAGCTACTGTTACAAGGCTAGTCACTGGAAAGTGTGTGAGGTGAAACCCATGGAGTTTTCAGAGTCTTGTGTCCCCTTTCATTGGTTTTCCTGTCCCACCTGATTGCTAACAAACATGGGAAGTTTCACCAACTATGGGAGAGATTTTCCAAAAGTGCCTAAAGTGTTTAGGTGTACATACCCAATTGAAAGTTCATTGTGTGCTCCTAAACCTCTTAAGTGCTTTTGAAAATCTCTTCCTTCGCCATCTCCTTTAATTCAGTGGTTTTTAACATCACATTTCAAAATGCTAGATGATGGAAAAGGGATCAGAATCACTGTGACACGCAAGCGGAGAAGGGTTGGAGGAGGAAACAGTGTGAAACCTGTTCGTGAGCAAAGTTGTTAAGATGGAATGAAGAGAAAAGAAGGGATGAGGGCAACTGCATGGCTCAAGGAACTTTTGACTAGGCTAGAGGTTGTTAGTAGTGACTCTGAGTTACCAGATTGTTTTGGTGACATGTTTGAAATGAATGTTGGTATCAGTCCAGTTCTTAGTCATTAGGAGAAAGACTAGAGACATAAGGGATATGGCAAACCGACCACTCGTTCATATCTAGACATATGGTCTCTAGTTCAGGGGACAGGTATGTTGGTAAGAAAGTATGAAGAAGCTTGAATTGTTGCTGCATGTACTTTACCTTTTCTGAGAATAAAACGAGCTGTCAGTCTGGCATCTTGTATGAGCTCGAAAGTCATGCCCTGGCCACAGCCAGGAGAGGAAGGGGCAAAGGTGGCAGTTATCCCAGGACCCAGTGATATAGTGCCACTAGAGCCCCGTGCGGTGCGGTGTAGGTGGCACGAAGGGCTACCTGCCAGCAGCCCCGTCCCTTCTGCCTGAGGCCGCACCCTTTCTGGGAGCCTGGAAACAAGCCCCCCCTCCCATTGCCCAGAGCCTGGCGAAGTCTGTCACCAGCCCAGAGTCATACACATGCACAACATGGAGCAACAGACAGGCAAAACAAACAGATGGCCTCTGAATTATTCTCTGGGCAATTCACTTGCTTACAGGCAGTTAAAGTATTTCAGTAAGGTGGGTGAGAGTCCTAACTAGCAATGAGCAAACAAGCCTATCTAATTTCAAACTCGTGTATATTGTGAATTTAAAAGTTCACCTCAGTCTTGAGTATTTGGTTCATGTTTCACTTAGGAGAGGCTGACACAAACAGCATAGGTTAGAGTGTGGGGCTGGGAGAGGCAATATATGTCAGCCATTGACTTGTGCTGGCTTATCTTTTTTGGTTGTTTTCCCCGCCTTAATACATAGTACAGATTTTCTGTTAGCTAGGAAGACTTTTTTTTTTTTAAAAGGAACCTCCTCTGAATACAGCACTTGAAAAACAAATTAACCAACTCTCATCTCCCAAACTTAATGTAGTTTTCTGAATGCAAAAATAGATTTCTGTGAAAGTGACTTCCTCAAGATATGCCTGTCCATAGTCCCAACACACTTACATTGTTAGGAATAATTCTTTTTTCTATTAAAAATCAATTCCCCAGCTAGGTCTGGTATATATTCTTGTGGGAGCTGAAACAAGGGAAAGTATACCTTGTGCATAGTTTTCATCCATTTTGCCAGCAAGCCATTGATTTTAAAATACCCTGCCTTTCAGCCATAATTGCTCTCATTATGGTCTGGCTTTCAGGCCAGGTAGTGTGATGCTTTTGTTACTCTGGAGGTATTCTACCACCATCTCATCTGTAGGTCAGATATTGGTGAACTCTGCCCTTTCAGCACTCAGAAGACTTTTTAGCCCTAACTATTTACTTAATTCAAAATTTGTTCTTTACATCATGTGAACTAAAATCATAGATATACCGTAGACAAGTAGCATAAAAGCATCATTGACTCCTTGAAATGTTGTTGTTGTTATTGCTGTTAATAATTTATCTTTGGTAGCATCCAGTGCCTACAATCAGGAGTGGGACCTATCATCATGCTTACAAAATAAAACTAGTTTCCAATAAGGATTATTTTAATGGGGGAAACTATTGCTCTTTTCTGTGGCACTGTTTATATAGATGACCAAAAGGTGGCAGCACTCTCTTCATTGTCATTGTCCTATCTTTCAGAGAGGTAGCCCTGTTTGTCTGTTTCAGCAATGAGGAGTCCAGTGGCACCTTTCTAACTAATTTTGTACTGGTACAGATCTTAAAAAAAGAGGAATAGATAAAATGAAAAAACTTGTTATTAGTCACATTGAATTTTATTCCACTTACCATACTACAAGGATCATAGTGGTGTTTTTAATTAGCTGTGTTGTGTATTGGGCAAATGTGTAGACAAGAATATGTTGCAGATTGAGCGTGTACAGAATTGAGACACACAGATGTAGTGATTAGTTGAATGTGTGAATGTCTGACAGTATAAAACAGAATATTTCCCCCAGAACTAAGATGAGTTGCTTTTTATAGAAGTTTAAATCACTACCTGAATGCAGAATTTTACTCTGGACAGATAAACACTGTAGCTTCTGTTAACCAGAGACAGAGAGATGAGATGAGTCTGTGGAGTTCTTCATTGGCTGTCTGCCATTCTCTGCCAGGGCTGTTTGATTAATAACTTAAAGGGAAAAAACTTTTTCATAGTGATGGTTTGTCTTTGGTTACTTAGAAATTATTTTTGTGTGAGAGTGACATATTTTTGAGAAAATGTTCTACATTTGGAATGGTCCTGGTCACTTTAGAGAACAGCCTTTTAAAATAACTGTTATTGTTACATATCAGTTTTATGGCCATAGTAAAATCAACTGAAATAAAACATATTTATGTAGTACAGCATCTATTTAATGCTCTATATCTACCCACATTTTTCCTTTCTGGGACAACCTTTGGATTTCTGCGTGAGAGCTGAAGATCTGTTCCTTTCTGCATCATATTAGCCCTCTTCCTCCCCTTCATTCTTGAGGTCATCTCTCTTTTGGAGGAAGAGGCTTAGACATGTTTTAATTCAAAGTTTCCCCCCATCACCAGTTCTTAATTTTCCATAGACAATGTATAATATCGTAAATCTACTGCAGAGTGTATGGGAATCCATCCTCACTAACTCCACAGTTTGCTCCAGCATTTAATTTGCAACTCAGATGGATTGTGCTAGTGCTAAGTTAGCAAACTGGACAATAACTGCTCTTTCAGCTTCCTGTAATCTTAACAGCTCTCTTGTTTTCTAAGTTATGAGAAAGGGATATTATACTCGGCGATGAGAATCATAGGACATTTGTCAGCAGCAAGAATCAAGCTGTTCCATTTGGGCTGAATGGCTTATTTCCCACTGTCTCAGAGGATAGCCGTGTTAGTCTGTAACTGAAAAAACTTAAAAAACAATGAATAGTTCTGCAGCGACTAACAAAAATCTAGATGGTATCATGAGCTTTCGTGGGCAAAACCCACTTCTTCAGATGAATGGAGTTAAGGGGTCCAGGGTACGAATAAATAGCAGAGAAAGAGAGGGGATGGGGAGGGAAAAAGAAGGAAAAAATATTGTCCATTAGAGCGTTGGTGCTAAATGAGGCTAATAGAGTGGGCTTTGAGCCCCAATTCGCTTAGAAAGAGCGACTATGATGATGAGTGAACCTGGGTATCCGAAATGTCAGGGCAGAGCACTAGTGCTGGGCTGCCAGTTGCTCACATAGAAAGTACTATGAATTATTAATTAATGTAAGTTCCATCAGTGAATTATATTATAAACTACTTCTCACCCATCTGATCTACAGACACTGTCGCATAGGTCAGTGGTTCTCATCCATGAGTCTAGGGTTCCCTGGGGGGCTGCAGGTGGGAGTCAGCAGGGCCAGTGTTAGACTCCCTGGGGCCATAGGCAGAAAGCCAAAGCCCCACTGCATAAGGATGAAGCCTGGTACCTTGATCCCTACCACCTAGGGCTGAAACTGAAGCCTGAGCCATGTAGCTTTGTACAGGCCCCTGTGGCGTGGGATCCCGGGCAGCTGCCCTTCTTGCTATCCCTATATGCTGTCCCTGACTTTTATATGCAGAAACTCAGTTGCTGTGACACAGGTGGGCTGTGGAATTTTTATAGCATGGTTGGGGAAGCCTCAGAAAGAAACCAGTTGATAGCCCCTAGCATAGGTCACTTCCAGAAGTCACTGTTACATCCTTCCTCCTCCCCCCATCTTAATTGAAAGATAGAGTTTGGAGGTGGTGACAAAAGACATCCATCTGACCAGTTCTAGAGATGCTTGCACAGCTCTGTGTATGCTCCCAGAATGTACAAAGCAGCAATTGTATGTCAGCTCCAAAATGAAGTTTACGATGTTTATGAAGACGCTGTTCGTTCCTGTCGATGTTAACCTAGAAATGGCAATTGCAGCACAGCATGTTGAGATGGTAGTTTATAGATCTGGTGGAGCTTGCCAAGAGGACTCTATCCCACTAGTGGTGATATCCTGAAAAAGCGGAATCAAAGGGAGGGGTGATTGATTAAAGAGCTGCACGATTGCATTGTGTCATCACCAGGACAATGGCTGTGGAACTGCTGCCTAATGGCACCAGTAAGTCACCAGGGAGGTATATATGTATTAAAATACAAATACCTATGGACGAGTTGATCCAGTGACACATGTCCACCTAGCCTTGCTAACTCTCACTCTTCTCAGAGCAGTTTCTTCAGGGTGATTTTTAAAAGAATTTTAAGTATCTCATTTAATGATGAAGCATTTCCAATGTGTTTCAATGACTCAATTATCCATCATTTATTTTTTTTAACCTCAGATTTTTTTCAAATTATTACAGCTTTGTTTATCACATTTGTATTCTTGGAGTAAGCGAGAAACCAAGAAATGTGTTGTAGTCTTCAATCTGAGCAGAGTATCTGTCTAGGCCCATATATGGTCTCCTTATCAGAGTATATGAACACCTGATGGTAAAGGATCCTGTGAGGGTAGAGAAGTATAATCCTCATTTTATAGAACAGGTACTCAGGTGTAGGGTAGGTTGTCACTCATGGAAGGTCATATACGTAGGTGTCCTGAGTCTAAGTTAAGGGCCCTGTAGACCATCCTCACGCCCCAGTATAGCACTGACATGAAGGATCAATTTTTGAAAGGGACTCCAAATATGCATGCACAAAATTTGCATGCAAGCATTTGGACATTTCTACTTGCAAGGTATGTGAATAAGAAAAGATTTGCATGCAAACAGCTACAGGTAAACAGATAGCCCAAGCTGGGTGTGTAGGTGAAGAACTTTTTGCATGCAAACAAATATGGGGACAAAAAAATTGCAGGTGTTTTTAAAGTCTCTTTGAAATTTGTTTTTGAGTTTAATCTTTTGAACGGAATGTGCCAGGTGATGTATAGTAGAGTTAATATGGAGACTCAGTAGGGCCATGTTACCCTTACTTACTCTATACATAAGAAAATAACATAAAAACAGCCATACGGGGTCAGACTAAAGGTCCATCTAGCCCAGTATTCTGTCTTCCAACACTGGCCAATGCCAGATGCCCCAGAAGGAGTGATCAGAACAGGTAATCATCAAGGGCACATCTACACAGCAGCGTTACTCCAGAATAACAGACATTATTCCAAAATAATTTTGCGAGCATCTACACAACAAGCCCATTATTTTGAAATAATATCGAAATAATGGGTTTCTTATTCCGGATTCTGTAACCCTCATTCTATGAGGAATAGCTCCAATTCTGAAATAGCTATTTTGGAGTAGGGCGTGTGTAGACAGGGCAGCTGGAGTTATTAAAAAAAAAAAAAGAGGCCTCTAGGAAATCCCATAGGTGCCCTGCTGACCACTCTGTCCACACTCATCAGAACTCTATAGAATCCCTACCTCCTGCAGTCCTTAAAGCTGCATCCTCAGGGGAAAAAGTGTATGGCACACAGCAGGCCCTGACAGCCCTGAGCCATGAGCGACCCCATTGCTTCCCCTGAGCAGCCAGCTCCCAGGACCCTGCCTGGGGAAGGAAGAGGCATGCGCCTTCCTGGTCTGGTGTAGAGATTCTGGACCTCACTGAGATCTGGGGAGAGGAGGCAAACCTCCAGGCTCTCCCCACCAGATGCAGGAATGTGGATGTCTATGGCTGGCTGGCTGATAGCCTGGCCACCAAGGGCCACATGCGCACCCAGGAATGGTGCACATGAAAATAAAACAACTAGGGCGGGCCTATGCCACAGCCAGGGAGCGCAGCTCCCACTCCAGGGTGGCACCGCAGGCCTTCCCTTACTAGACCCAGCTCAACCACATCCTGGTGGGGCGTTTCAGTCCCTTCATTCCCTCCCCTCCCTGTTGTGGACTCAGGGCTGGAGATGCCTATCGTTGCCCTCTCGGGGGGGATGAACCAGTAGGGAGGAGGAGCTGGACAAGGCCAGCACCAGCTCAATGCCTGCCAGCCAGGAGATCATGATTGCCCTGGAGCTGGTACCCCCCTCCCAGGATGTCTCCCGGGCATCATCTGAAGCCAGGGAAGGCCCCTCAGGTGTGTGCCATTACTTTCCCTAGACACACATGGGTGGAGGTGGTGGGTGTCGAGGGGCTGCAGAGTGCTCCTCACATGGCCTTCTCAGCCTGGGGATTGTGCAGCAGCCTGTGCACGTGGAGTGCCAGCCCAGGGAACACAGCCCCAGGAGACAGCAACAGACCCTTGTGCTCTGGTTCACAGAGTGTCCAGAGAAGTCTGTCTTACTCCCAACACCGGGATGGGACACCCTCCACAACCTGCCACCACAAGCCACCTCTAGAAGGACACTGGGAACATGGAGACACGAACACACACAGCAGTGCAACAGAAGGCACACGGGCATGCCTGCACTCTCAGGGCAGCATCCATTCTCGGGGACAGCGCGATGAGGCGCAGGAGCATCTGCTGCTCACGGATGCCTTCCCCTAGCCCCTGCCCCCCCTCCTCCACAGGGCAGGGGAACAAGTCCTCTCCCTGTGGGATGCACCACAGCCAGACCCGGTGTGTACATGGCACAGAGGGAAGTCTAACTGCCCCATGGCCCCCTCTCGCCCGCAGGCTCCCGGTTTGGCTGGCACCTTTCCATGCATGTTTGTCCCTGGGACGTGAGGGTAGTACGGTTCCCCCCTTGGACATCTGTGCCCATGCAGGAAAGGGCCCGCTGTCTTGGCCACAGATGGGCCTTGCTCGAAGCACATCGCCTTTGTCTGACCTGAGACCTTTCGGTCTCAGCTCAGAGATGAGGGCTAGGCTTCATGCATGGTGTTTCCTGGGATGACTGTCCTTCTCTTTGTTCTCCACAGCTGAACCAGCTGCAAGAGGGGAACAGCCGCCACCTCCCATGCCAGCTTCCTGACCCCATGTGATTCACCGGCCATGAAGAGCCCATGAGAACCTCCAGAGGGAGCATATAACTGCTCTGCAATCCCTGCAGTGCTCCATGAACCAGCAAGACCGGAGACTGGAGGAGGACCGCCAGCTGCACCATGACACTTGGCGGGAGCTGCTGCAGCAGAGCCGATCCATCTGCATGGCCTTCCACATGATCATTGACTGCCTAATGGCCGCTCCCACCCTTCTGGCTTCTCCTCGTAGCCTCCCCATGACAGCCGAGAGCCCCACACGCGAGGTGGTGGCACCACCCAGTGCAGGCACCATCTGGTGCAGGCGCCACTCCCAGCCCCAGCCCTGAGTCTCTCTGCTTGCCCTCCTCCCCACTTCAACTTCCTCCTCCCCACCTCCCAAGTTATTTCCTCAGTCCCTCCCCAGTTACATTTACCCCAATAATAAAAACAGAGTCTATTGTTTCCAAACAAAAAGTGTTGTTTATTGTCTGTGCAGGAGAAGGGGGAGGAAGGGAGAACAGGAGAAGGGAGGGGTGTAGGAGGAAAGGCAAAGAGGGGCAATGCACAGGCCTCTTGTGGGGAGGCCCAGGGGAGAGTGTCACTGTGGTCCTTGTGTGAAACTCTCTTTCAGGGCCTCCTGGATAGGCACAGCCCCCTGGTGGGCCTGCTAGATAGGGCCCTCCTGATCTGGTCAGCCTCTGCCCTCCACCCTGGCAGAAACGTCTCCCCTTTGCTTTCACAAATATAAGGACACAACACATTGCTACCACCTGGGGGACACTTCGCTTGCAAAGGTCCAGCTAGATGATGAGGCAATGGAACCTCCCCTTGAGGTGCCCGAAGTCGCCCCCAACAACAGTTCGGGCCCTGCTGAGCCTGGCACTCTTTGGTGGGGTCAAGGTGTCTAGTATAACATTCTTTGGTGGAGTCAAGGTGTCTAGCGTAGGGCTTCGTGAGCCAGGGGAGGAGAGTGTAGGCTGTATCACCTACAATAAAGATTGGCATGTCCATGTCCCTGACTCTGATGGTGCTGCCAGGGGAAAAAGGTGCTGGTGTGCAGCTTCTGGAACAGCTGGAGTTTCGGAAGAAATGTGTGTCGTGTGCCTTCCCTGACCACCCTATGTAGATGTCGGTGAACTGGCTGTGGTGGTCAATGGGGCCCTGCAGGACCATTGAAAAATACCCCTTCCAGTTAATGTACTCAGATGCCCAGTGGTTGGGGGCCTGGATGGGGATATGAGTGCCATCAATAGCCCCCCTGAAGTTGAGGAAGTCCATGGTGGCAAATCTGGCGATGATGGGTCCATTTCACCCAAGTTGATGACTCTGCGCAGCAGGATGGGGTGGTTGGCCCTCACCACTTCTAGAAGGAGACAGAGAATCACAGGGTTGCCAGGGCCTTTGGGAGGTCCCCCCGCAACCTCTCCCCCTACCAGGAGCAATTCTGACTTGCCTCAGCCCCCCGTCAGGGCTTTGTGAAGGTGGGACTGAAAAACCTCCTGGGGAAGGGGCTTCCACCACTATCATTACTACCACCCCTTGCCTAGGGAACCCCACTCCAGCAGTTAAGTTCACTGTCCTCCTGGGACAATAGCATGAGAGCACCATACCTGCATGACCACGCCCCCGACAGTCAGTCTCCCCAGGCCAACCGGTTCCTGACAGATCAGTAGCTGTCCGGCGTGGTGAGCTTCCAGCTGGCAATGGTGTCTCACTTCTAGAGGGGGATGGCAGGTCTCATGTGGGTGTCCTGTCACCGGAGGGCAGGGGCGAGCCACTCTCATAGCTCCAGTAAGGTGTCCTTCTGCATACGGAAATTCTGGAGCCACTGCTGGTTGTCCCACTGCTCCACGATGATCTGGTTCCACCAGTCAGAGCTGGTGTCCAGTTGCCAGAAGCAGCGGTCTATGGTGTACAGGGGAGAGCGGGTAAGGTTGAGCTGCATGAGCAGTGCCCGGAGAGCAGAGAGGAATTGCCCCACAAGGAGCTGGGGGTCCTGTTCCTGCAGGACCTGGAAGGCAGCCCACAGAAACTGCAGCAGGAGGTGCACTAAGAAATATAAGAGCTGCCGACTGCTGGGAGGCAGGTCCAGCTCCATGGCTAGAGAGCTGAGGTGTCTGCCAGGGCATCTACAGCAGGCAAAGGAAAGGCTTTGCTGTCCCTCAATGAGGCAGGCAAAGGAGAGGAGCTTGAGACACGGCTGTACGGGGGGGGACCCTTTAAGCTCAAGCCTCAGATAGCTTCAGGCAGCAACTCCAGAAAGAGAGGGCTGTCCTCATGCCCTGCCTGAAGTGCTTCCAGGTGGCCTTAAATGCAATTCAGCAACCAATGAATGTGGACACTCTATTTTGTAATAGCTCAGCGTTATTTTGACAGGCAGTTGGTGTGTTGATATAAATAAGCTATTTTGGAGTATTTTCTCTGAAATAGCTTATTCCAAAATAAGCATGCAGTGTAGATGTGCCCCAAGTGATCCCTTTCCTCTCCTCCATTTTCAGCCTCTGACAAACGGTAGCTAGGGACACCATTCCTACCCATCCTGGCTAATAGCCATCGATGGACCCAACCTCCATGAATCTATGTAGCTTTTTTTTGAACCCTGTTAAAGTCCTGGTCTTCACAACATCATAGAAACATCTGTTCTATTAAATGGCACCATTTCATGCTCCGTATTCAATATCTGGCTTTTGCACAGTCTTTATGTAACTTTGGCCAAGTCACTAAATCTCATTTCCTCATCTGTAAAATGGTGATAATAGTACTTTCTAGCCTCAAAACAGGTGTTATAAGGTTAAATCCATAAATACTTGGGAGGTGTTCATATACTACAGTGATGGGAGCCATACAAATACCTAGATAAAATGTTCAGCATTCACTATTTCTGACTCACTTTGACATTATTCCAATTATATGTATATACACACACACACAGTGCTTTTTTTTGTAAGAAAAAAGGTGCCAGTACTCTGGGGCAAACCTGTTGAGCAAAAAAAACCCCAACCATGCTGTGTGCCAAAATGCAGTTGCAGCCCCTTTAAGAGCCACAGGGACGCACGTGGCGAGCCGGAAATAAACCCGCTGCGCGTTCCGAGCAGGCTTCCATCAGGAGCCGAGCCGCCCCAGGAAGACAGGTGCCAGTATACGTAGGGGAAATCCCATTCCTTTTCTTTGGGCTGGGAAAATAGGTGATGGTACGCCATTCCGGGCAGTCCTGTCACAAAAAAAGCAGTGTGTGTGAGTATGTATGTGTGTATATGTGTGTATATATATATAATATATATACACTTCTCAAGTACAACCAAGACTTTCTGAGGGCACTGGTTGTTGCAGGCCTGCTTAAATCAAAGCAGGAAACTCAGAGTTGTTAACTCAACCAGGGAGATAAAATGGCTACATGTTCTTGGGATGGAGTTACATGGACCCCTTGCAATAAATAGTGCAGCTGCAATGCCTGTTGTTACTGTGCCTGCTATGTGATGAGTGATTGGAGGTGCAGGCATTGTGAAGATTCGTGGACTTACAGTAATATTGGTTATGTTTGTGCATTGGTGAGATCTTTTTGTGTATACAAAAAGCTTTTCAGGTGTGACCACAGCTTGTATTTCTTGTGTAGATGAACTTGGGGGAACGAAAATGTTCATGCCATCCTTTTTTGGTAATTTCTAACCCTGTGGCCCTAGACACTGAAGTGATTATCTGCTTTTATCTCCACCTGTCCTTTTCCCAGGGATTCCTTACGATGATCTGCGCCTTCTGTGGGTATTCTGTGAAACCATTGTAACCAACCCACAATTCTGCTAAGTTGTGACTTCTGTACTACAGTCACACAGACTTTCCCTGCCCTTGGACTCCTTCCTCAGATGAGGTTTCCCAAGAGAGTCCCAAGTTCACTCAGGAGGAAGACCCATCTGTCCTTTTTGGGAGTAGGAAAAAACCACAAACTATTGCCTCCTAGACATCTCTATATTGGATAGGCGCATATATACAGCCAGTCCCTTCTCTTCTAGTGTGCATGGTTTTCTGGCCCAGCAAAATCATTATGTTGACTTAAAAATCATGAGATGATTTTAAAGCAGTTTGGGGTTTTTTAATTTACCATCTGGTTTTTGAGGCTTTTGGGTATACCCGGTCCTTGTGTTCAAGGCTTTCTTCATAATTATGAGATTTAGAAACTTTTATTCTATTTTTAAAATAAAAACCGTGGGCTTGTATACATATGGAGTTATTCTGGAATTTTTCAAAGTGCATTAAATTAAACAGCAACAAGGCCCTCTTATTTCAGAATAAGAGTATCCATACATGGAATTACTCTGGAATAGGTCTTGTGATTTATATTTACACCCTGCTATAATCAGAATTAATTTTCAGGTATAGACAAGCCCCGAGATTCTCCCACATTTGTATGTCTCCAGGAGTGGAAGGCTTTAAGTTAAACATCAAACATCACAAGATTCATAATAATATTGTGAAAATTGGCAACACTGGAAGGGCACATTTGGATTTATAACTTGCTTTAAAGGGTCAGCACAGATAGTGATAGTTTGAAAATATGAAAAATTTCAACGAGTTGAATGGTAAAAGTTTTCTATAGTCACTCACAACTCTGACATAGAAATAAAACATAATTCTTCTGTGTGCCCCAGGTAGAGCTGGAATGCAACTTTACAATTTTAACCCATTAGCACTTTTTGCTTCAGTAGGCTTTGTTTTTTAATCACTAGCAGACCCAAACTGCTTACAAATACAGAAGCAATGGCCACTGGGTAACCTAGCAAATAACCTTTGCCTCTAGGAATCAATGTCTTTTAGTGATCAGCAGAGGGAAATGATTAATACTTAATACAAGTTTGACGTTCTATCCAGTAGAGGGCAACAGCATGTGGACAGGGGTACACATATTTCATTACAAATACATTATTCCAAGAAAAGCAGACAAGCTTGAATTACCTAAAGGTATGTTACATATGATTATATTTTTAACCTCTAGTGGCAGGATGTGGAGTTGTAAGATAGGAGCAGATGCTTTGAATATATTGCCTGAAACAAGAAATGGGCTGTCTGCTTCAAAGTGATATTTTATTAGAAAGTTCCTTCACCCATGTATGTATGTATATTGTCTATAAAATATCTAAAACACAGTTATTCAGTTCTGGAGGTTTATAAAAACTACAAAAATAGTATAGTTTCCACATATTTTCACAGTATTTTCTGAAAGTGTGGGAGTTTTAACTTTTAAATATTTGGTTTCTGATTCTTTATTTTGTATTGGAATTATTTTTCTGCCGTATTTATACATAATAGCACCTATGTTTGTCAGTATTTTATTAAGCAAATTTACATGCAAAATATTTTGCCTTTGAAAAGAAAAGAAAAACCTTTGCTAGTATCTGATAGACGAGAGTTATAAATAATTGGGAAGAACAGGCTGCTTCCTTCCTTCTTCCCTTTACCAGCAGGCGAAATAACAAGTGTGTTGCAAAATATTGTTCTACTGAAGTAAAAATTCACCTTCTGTGCTCTTACTGAAATCAGTGGAAAAACTTCCAACAGCTTCCACAGGAAGAGGATTGGGCCCTAGAATGTATCATGGCATTTTTATTCTCTTTGGCAGATTTTAGATTGTATGTCAATTATATTTTCTAAATGAAATCTATAGGAATTTCCTTCTTAAATGTGTGGAATTTAATAGAAATTAAATAATAGAAAATTAGCCTTTCTATAGAATTTTTGCATTTGAACGTTCCTTTTCATGTCAAGTCTACTTAGCCCTACTCTGCTATTTTGATAGCAGGTATTCTGAGAGACCATTCAATAGTATCAATTGCCATTGGACCAAGTTGTATAGAAAACCCACACTATTACACTGCATTGTGGGAGTTGCACTTTATAGCTGACTTGGTAAACCCCACCTTTTTTCTGAACCGTTGTGAGTTGTCCTTTCTAATGACTGGGCCATCAGGATTGGACAGATATTGCTCCAAATTCATAGCACTAGGCTGGTTGGAACAATGAGCTTTCTTTCTCAGTCCATCTCTATTTTTGCCCTTCTTTTGCTTTTGCTTTTTAAGGTCCCCTCCTCCCCACACTTGGTTAGAAGATAGTTGCTCTTTGACATGGTTAATTCATACTTATTCCTGGCAGCATAGGCAGGCCCAAAGTGTGTTCTCTTTCCAAGCAACAGTTCTGATTATAAATATTCATAGAATCATAGAATACTAGGACTGGAAGGGACTTCGAGAGGTCATCAAGTCCAGTCCCCTGCCCTCATGGCAGGACCAAATACTGTCTAGACCATCCCTAATAGACATTTATCTAACCTACTCTTAAATATCTCCAGAGATGGAGATTCCACAACCTCCCTGGGCAATTTATTCCAGTGTTTGACTACCCTGACAGTTAGGAACTTTTTCCTAATGTCCAACCTAAACCTTCCTTGCTGCAGTTTAAACCCATTGCTTCTTGTTCTATCCTCAGAGGCCAAGATGAACAAGTTTTCTCCCTCCTCCTTATGACACCCTTTTAGATATCTGAAAACTGCTATCATGTCCCCCCCTCAATCTTCTCTTTTCTAAACTAAACAAACCCAATTCCTTCAGCCTTCCCTCATAGGTCATGTTCTCTAGACCTTTAATCATTCTTGTTGCTCTTCTCTGGACCCTCTCCAATTTCTCCACATCTTTCTTGAAATGGCGGTGCCCAAAACTGAACACAATACTCCAATTGAGGCCTAACCAGCGCAGAGTAGAGCGGAAGAATGACTTCTCGTGTCTTGCTCACAACACACCTGTTAATGCATCCCAGAATCATGTTTGCTTTCTTTGCAACAGCATCACACTGCTGACTCATATTCAACTTGTGGTCCACTATAACCCCTAGATCCCTTTCTGCCATACTCCTTCCCAGACAGTCGCTTCCCATTCTGTATGTATGAAACTGATTGTTCCTTCCTAAGTGGAGCACTTTGCATTTGTCTTTATTAAACTTCATCCTATTTACCTCAGACCATTTCTCCAATTTGTCCAGGTCATTTTGAATGATGACCCTATCCTCCAGATTAGTCGCAATCCCTCCCAGCTTGGTATCATCTGCAAACTTAATAAGCATACTTTCTATACCAATATCTAAATCGTTGATGAAGATATTGAAGAGAGCCGGTCCCAAAACAGACCCCTGCGGAACCCCACTTGTTATGCCTTTCCAGCAGGATTGTGAACCATTAATAACTACTCTTTGAGTACAGTTATCCAGCCAGTTATGCACCCACCTTATAGTAGCCCTATCTAAGTTGTATTTACCTAGTTTATTGATAAGAATATCATGCGAGACCATATCAAACGCCTTACTAAAGTCTAGGTATACCACATCCACCGCTTCTCCCTTATCCACAAGACTCGTTATCCTATTAAAGAAAGCTATCAGATTCGTTTGACATGATTTGTTCTTTACAAATCCATGCTGGCTGTTCCCTATTACCTTGCCACTTTCCAAGTGTTTACAGATGATTTCCTTAATTACTTGCTCCATTATCTTCCCTGGCACAGAAGTCAAACTAACTGGTCTGTAGTTTCCTGGGTTGTTCTTATTTCCCTTTTTATAGATGGGTGCTATATTTGCCCTTTTCCAGTCCTCTGGAATCTCTCCTGTCTCCCATGATTTTCCAAAGATGATAGCTAGAGGCTCAGATACCTCCTCTATCAGCTTCTTGAGTATTCTATGATGCATTTCATCAGGCCCTTGTTGTTCTTGATTGTGCTTTCATATCTTTACACAGTGTCAGGGTTTCCTGAAGTAGGGTGAGCAGCCGTGCGGTTTGGCGTTTGAGAATAGCCTTTGCTCAGTCAGGGGTGCTGAAAGTGGCAAATAGGAAAGCCACTCCAGGTTGTTTTTTTTCTGTTGTGAGGATACTGCATGTTTATCTCAAGAGACTTTTATTTTGCTAGTCAGGGTCATGCTAATTTGACACCTGGCTTGCTTGCTGTGAGTGGTTTTAATATGTGTTACTCCCCACACCAGGAATGCACAAGATGCAGAATGTCCAGGCTAAATTCCAATTTACCTGCACAGTGGATGTGCAGCCTGGCAACAGCTCTGTGTCCCAGGGAGGCTCCTCACCTGCAGAGGAGGTTCCAAAGAGGCTGTTCTCAGTAGTGCCGGATGGCAGAACAAGGAGCAATGGTCTCAAGTTACAGTGGGGGAGGTCTAGGTTGGATATTAGGAAAAACTATTTCACTAGGAGAGTGGTGAAGCACTGGAATTGGTTATCTAGAGAGGTTGTGGAATCTCCATCCCTAGAGGTGTTTAAGTCTCGGCTTGACAAAGCCCTGGCTGGGTTGATTTAGTTGGGATTGGTCCTGCCTTGGGCAGGGGGCTGGACTTGATGACCACCTGAGGTCTCTTCCAGCTCTGACTCTATGAGGAGGGGCTGCTCACTACGGACCATGGAGCTCAGTCCCAGAAGCTGCCTTCCCTGTTACATACGGTAGCAGTGAAGTACGGGAGTAATGGTGAGGAAGCGGTGCCTCTTTGAAATCCTTGGCCTCCCTGGTTGAGTGACAAGTTGGACAAAGGTCAGTGGTCTTCTCCCCCCCTTCCCCTTTCCACCCAGCTTGCAAGCTGGCTGACAGCTCCAAAAAGCAGCTGTCGACTAGGAGGGTGGCCTGTCAGCACCAAACTTTCATCCTGCCCTGGGAAAAGGAAGAGTGCATTGCTACCACAATCTTCCCTCTTTACCAGCCTCTTAAGTGCTGTTCTTGTGAGACGTGTACGGAGACCTGCCTCTGATGCCCTTCCTATTCTCTGGACAGAGCACTTGGGGCAGGGGCGGGGAGCTGCTGCTGCCCGTAGCCAAGAACAGCCTGCAGAGCTGCTGAGCAAGAGAGGAAGGAGATAGGACTTCATGAACACTCTCCCCTGTGCTGACTGTAGAATGACTTATCACCAATCAGCCTCTCTTCTTCCCTTCCTGTGCTCGCCAGTCATCCTTAAGATCAGCTAAGGCCTCCACCCCTTCAAGTAGGATACTGTATGCCCCTTGTCCTGTAAAATGTAATCAGTGAATTCTCTCTAAGTGCAGTGGCTTAGTGATCATATGTGAGGGACAAATGAAGTGTCTGCTGCACTGAACAGAATACTGTAGAATCCCTGACAGTGCTACCCAAGCTGGGAATTGTAACTGCGGTCGTGTTGTAGCAAGTTTCTGGCTCTTGTCATGCCGCAGGGAAATAGACGGATTCTATAGGCCCCAAGGGAGCAAAACCTGGAGGAAGATGTTCCAGCTGGCTGCACATGGTTCATTTGGCTCACTTTGTTGGAATTACACTGAGCAAATGACTGAACTTTAATAAAAGGCTTCAGTGGCAGCTTTGTGGTTGCGGGAATAAGGGAACTCAAGAGAGTATAAGGTAGGACAAGACAATCAAACCCAGCACTACTTAACTACTTACAACCTCCAGGTATAATCTTGCTTCTGGGGAAGGGAGGGATATATCACTTCCATGGATGTGGAAGGCTTGTGATTTAAATAAGTAAATTGTAGATTAGGTTACAAATAAAATTTAGTTTATTTGCTTGTGGGCTTTTTAAAGAATGAAGTCGAGATGATGCATCAATAGAACGTACATAATCACTGGTGCATTCTTTATCTCATGTCCATGGAACTGGAGACGGACCAGGCGTTTTAAAAAGTACTGCAGTTCACTATAGGCCCTAGTCTACAATCCTTACTTACATGGAGCTCTATTTACCTGCATGAATAGCCTAATTTTACTTTATTTGCAGGAGTAACTGATACTGAGTGTATGTAAGGGTAGTAACATTTATCCTTAATTTAATCAGCCAGAACTTATGTGAGAGAGTTTGATCTTGCTGCATGTAAATAAAAAGTCTTCAGAGAACTGAGTAGGCAAAACTTGGCTGGTCCTATTTTTGGCACCTTCTGTCTGCTTCTGTGGTACTAAGGTAAAGAGTTCCTAAGATAACATTTCTATGATGTATATGTCTAGCTTGTTTAATAAGAATATATTTCTCCTTTGGTAAGAAGTAAAACTTTCGTCTCGGTGTTCTTGAACCTTTTTCAAGTCTTACAGAGGTTGATTAAAAGGAGAAATAGAAGACTCAAGCACAGATTTATTCTGTATTTTTCCATAGTTAGGTTAGAATTAAATGCTTAAAATTAAAGAAATGCCAAAGCTATGAACAAATACTGGGTTATACCAGTGGTCCATTTTGATTCCAACAGTGGCTGGAGCCAGATGCTTCAGAGGGAATGGACAGTACAGGGCAATTATTGATGATCCATCCCCTGTTATTCAGTCCTGGCTTCTGGCCGTGTATTGTGTGAAGAAGTACTTTCTTGTGTTAGCTTTAACACGCTGCCTATTCATTTCATTGAGTGACCCCTGGTTCTTGTGTTTATGTGAAGAGGTAAATAACACTTCCCTATTCACTTTTGCTATACCATTCATAATTTTATAGACCTCTGCCATATTCCCCTTTAGCCGTCTCTTTTCTAAGATAAAAAAGAGGCAACTTTAATCTCCCTTAATTTGGAAGCAGTCCCCATATCCCTAATCATCTTTGTTACCCTTCTCTGTATCTTTTCCAATTATATCATTTTTGAGATTGGAGTGACCACAACTTCACAAAGTATTTAAGGTCTGGGCACTCCTTGGATTTAGAAAGTGACATAATATTTTCTGTTTTCTTACCTATCGCTTTCCTAACAGTACCCAAAATTCTGTTAACTTTTTTGATAGCCACTGCACATTGAGCAGGTATCTTCAGACTATTTTTTCATGGCTACATGATCTCTTTGAGTCCCTCTGTTGGAGGCTCTGTGGGATTACCACACACTGCCTCAGGAAAAGAAGCAGTGAAGCTAGGTTCTTCAGGCCTGCCTAGAAAAGCTACAGGAAAGCAGCCAATCAGAATCCACTAGACTCAGTTAAAAGGGGTCTACAAAGTCTGAGCAGGATAGTTGCTGGCCTGGACCAGAAGGATGAAGAAGGACAAGAAAGCTGTGAGACTCCACAGACTGGGGAGAAACACTGGTCAGGCAGAGAGATAGGACTGTGATGCTTCCCAGTGAGAGATGTCAAGGGGAGAGAACTCAGTCTATAAATGGGGTAATGATATGTAAAAGCACTCCAGTAAAGAGGCCTGAGAGGCTATGTCTACACTGCACATCAATTTCAGTATAAGCTATTCCGGAATAGTTATTCTGAAATAGTTTATTTCGAAATAGCACAACTACACTGCAGGGAAGCTCAAAATTAGTCTGACACAGGCTTCCCTAGTGTAGCCATGCTATCTCAATTTAGAGCCCCAGGAGGCACTGGGGAGGAATAACTTAGAATGGCTAAGGGTGAGGAGCTATTTCGAAATAGCAGCAGTGGAGCGTCTACATATGCCTTATTCTGAAATAGCTATTTTGGAATAGGCATTATTCCTCATAGAATGAGGTTTACAGATTTTGGAATAAGCCGCCCATTATTTTGAAAGAACAGAATGGCTGTGTTAGATGCTCGCATAGTTATTTCAGAATAACGGCTGTTATTCCGAAATAACTTTGCTGTGTAGACATACCCCGAGAGACCCTGCTCAGACAGGGAACAGAGAACCCAAGAAGGTAGTGGGACAGAGTGGGAAACAGCCCAGGGAATACAGCAATAGCAACAAGCAAGGAGAGCAGCATGTGGCTGCTATTTGGAGGATCCCTAGGTTGGGACTCAGACTAGTGGATGGGCCTGATTCCCCCACCGGCCTCTAGTGAAGTGGCCAAAGCTCTGAGAAGAAGACATGTTTTGAAGCCTGAGAATAGGCCCAGAGACCCTGAAGAAGGCCAACTATTTGTTGGACTGCGTTACCCCAGATGTGATGGTTTCATACGTTTAGGCCATGTGTGGTTTAGCCAGAGGGATGAGCTACTGAAGACCCTCATGATGAGGGCAATAGCCGACAAGAGGCCACACAAGCAAAGAGGGTGCAGGTTCACAGCCAGCTGATGCAGCACTCCTGAGAGGTCAATGCGCACCATCACAGCTTCTTAGGACGAATATAGAACCGTTATGGTACCTCTGTCAGATTGAATTAGGTGAAAGCTTTTCAGAGCAGGGACTGTGCAATAGCCATTGGTAATTTACACCATCCTTATGTATTGCCTGTGAAGGGGCCTCCCATTCACAGAGGTCTGAGATGAAATGCTATAAATCGCAAAGGATATTGGCCACAGATAAAACGAGGTTGGAAATGTCATCGTTATGCTCAGGAGTTAATACTAATGCAACGGCAGTTTAAACTAGAAAGAATAGAAGGTACCTTATTTTTCTATCTTTACGACCAATAGAGATTACTCCAAAGGTTTGCAGTTGAAAATGTTTATAGATTAGATAGGTTTTTCCCCTAATGTGGTGTGACAAAGCTCCTACTCCACAGTCTCGGTGGACCCGTCAAATCATAGAGGGCTGGGTACACCCCTTTATTTCCCCCAGCTAGTCTTTTCCCAGAGTGGAAATGGGGAAGGGAATATTGGGGGAAAAACAGGCCTATTCCCTACTCTGGGTTTCAGCTCAGGGCCCTGTAATAGCAGCTGCTTATAAAAGTCTCCAACACCAACTGTGAGACAGCCTAGGGGTTTTGTAGCTATCTCCCCACACCTTCCCCAGCACCTTCCTTTACTCAGGCTCTTCCTCCTAGTTCTTGCTCCATCTAGGCGAGGGGTGGGCAATAATGTTTGATGGGGGGCCACCCCAAGAATTCAGAAAGTGGTCAAGGGCCGCACTTTTCCATATTAATGGAGGAGGTGCAAGGTCTGGGATGGAGGTTGGGTGCAGAAGGGAGCTTGCAGTAAGGGATTGGGGTACAGGAGAAGGTGTGGGGTCTGGGGGGAGTTTGGGTGAAGGAGGCAGTTGTTACCTGGGTTAGGGGACTAGGGTGCTGGGTTTTGGATTGTGACCTTGGGCAAGAGGGGTTGTAACCTGGGGAAGGAGACTAGGGTGTAGGAGGGCAGGTGGAGGGGTTTAGGCTGTGACCTAAGGCAGGGGATTGGGGTGCAAGATCTGGGAGGGGACTTGGGGGCAGAAGGGGCACAGAGGGTTTGGGTTATGTCGGGTAGGGGGGAAAAGGGTTTGGGGTGTCAGAGGCAGGCTCTGGCTGGGAGACTTACTTGCTTGACTCCCAGCCAGCAGCCTTCCCTGCCTGCCCCACCCCCACACTGGCTGCAGGGGCTGTGTGGTTGCTGAACAGGTAGGAACCTGAGGGGAGGAGGGGAAGGTGCTTCCCAAGCTGCCTGTTGACAACAGGCAGCTCTCATTGGCCAGAAACTGGCCAATCGGATTGTGCTGGGGGTGGGAGCAGCACACAAACCCTTTCTTCCCTCCCCCAGGCTCACAGCTATTCAAACAGCCCTGCAATATTTCTCAACAGCATGCAGGGGGCAGGCTGGGAGTCCACAGGCCAGATCTAGCAGTTTGGTGGGCTGCATCCGGCCCATGGAGGGTATTTTGGCCAGGACTGACCTTGACCCTCTGCAGTACTCCCTCCGTCCTCTCAGCTTCCTGCACACTAACTTACTGCAGAGAAGCTCTTTTTAACCAGTCTCAACTGGTTCTTTAATTGGATCCAGGTGTTCTAACTAGCCTTGGCTCACTTGACTCTATACGCTCACTTAATTAGCTCCAGGTGCTTAATTGTTGTGATTGATTCTGGCAAGTTCTCGCTGCTTCTGGACCCTCCTGAAAGCTGAGTGACCTCATTTGCTCTGTCTCAGTTCTTCAAGAGGCACTGGAATTTCCATGGGTGCATTTCTTCTCCTAAGACAGTGTGTACCAGTTGTCATGTGAATGTTTGTTCAGTGGGAACCGGGCTGAAATCACCAACTCATTTCCACAGAAGTCACCAAAAATCCATCAGATGGAAATGACAGTCAGTCACTACTGATGTGGGCTGGATATGAGTCAATAATCTAGAAGTGAAAGGCATTGTCACTCATTACCAATTCCCTTTAGCCATCGAATCCCCCTGCTTTTCACTCATCTTTCTGCCTTTACAGCTCTCACAAGTTAATCTTTCTTCTTCTACATCTAATGTTACAATCTTTCTTCTCCTACCCATCTGCTTTTGACTTTCCTGACAGTAGGGCTGACAAACACCGTTAGCATTTTTCTTCTATTGCTGTAAAATATTAGTCAGTAGTGCAGTGTGCAGCAAGAGTTTAAATAAAAATGGGGCAAGGAACTCCTTATATTAACCTTTCACACCTATAACAGTCCAGTAACTGTTATGTGTTTAAAACTCTGAAATCTTCTGATAATGAGAGTGCTGGCAAGTAGGCTGAAGCCTATAAACTTATCCAGGGGAAAAAAAAAAAATCTCGTACAGGATCCCCAAAAGAGGACCTGAATCTGTCCAATGGGACTACAGCTAATAATATCTGTACTGGTCCCAGCCTGGAGGGAGGCCAAGTTGCCTCACTACACGGCATTCTGACCAGTTAGTAGGCCTGTAGAGCCCTGCTTCAGGGCTGGCCTGCCATGACTAGGGGGCTGCAGCCTATAGCCTGACTAAATAGTAGTCCGAGTTCCCTGGCCCTAGCTGAGGGTGAGGCAACAATCAGAGTAAAGGTTCCAGCCTTCTTCAGGCTGAGTGATAGTTCAAAGGTCTGCTTTTGCTCAGGGCAGGGCCAAAGTTTAAGGGCTCAGGCCTGTTGGCAGGCTGAGCAGCAGTTTATATGCCCAGGCCCTTGGTCAGGGTGGGTCAGAGTGTCCATTGGCTCTGGGTCAGGGTTAAACAGGAGTCTGGGCGGCCCAGGCCAGTCTTGTGGGCCTGGCAGCAGCCCTGGTGGCTCACGCCAGTTTTCCTCTCTTGGATGCTGTGGTTGAGCCTTCCCCCTCAGGAGCTTAGGCAGAGAGTCTGTCTTCGTTTGTGGCTGGGCCTCAACTGAGCTCTTAGCTCCAGCTTTTATACTTCTGGCGCCGCCTTTCTGCTTCCTGTGGGTGGGGCTGAGTTGCCACCAGAGGATGTTAAGGGGTCCTTCCCCTTCCGGGTCAGTAGGGAGGCCAATCTACGTCACTACAATCCTGCTCAACTAACTACATCAGTTTATTTTTAATTAAACAAAAATAGCCAAATATAGAATCCAAGTCTCTTGGGCAGTTGTTCTTTCTGGTCTCTAGTTTCCTGTGTTTTTATTTATTGTTTTGGTAAATCTATGGATAAGATAAAGTTTTGGGCCAAACATGGGGCCCAGTCTGCACAGTAAAATCTGCTGAGTTGTGAAGGATCATAATGTTCCTCAAAAGTGTCATAACATTATTTGGTGTTGCCTTTGAAGCTGGAACTAGCCCAGGGATCTGTGAGTGCAGGTGGGTAGCATTTGACTGAGCTATAATGAAAGTTCAGATTAGGATTTAGGACTAGATTTGGGTAAATATTGCAAGCCTTGTTAAAATTCATTCTTCTGATTAGGTACTTCTGTTTTGTATACATCTATTCAAGTGGATATGTGCAAATATATATTCATGTGAATATTCACAGTGGAAATGAGTTTGTATGGCCATCTTGAAGTTGCTTTATGGTTGAAGGAGTTTTCCAGTTAGGAAAAGAAGCCAAACTATGTGACTGCATTAGCCAATTTACAGGGACAAATTATGAATAGCATTTACTCAAAGCAGTAGTTGTAGTAAATAGGACGAGAATGATCTATCTGTCTGAAATATGTTCTCATAAATTATCTGCTGAATAAAAACTTTGCTAGAGTTTGGCTGGCTCTGCATTGGTTAGTTTAATGTTTCTGTTTATTGTGTGGTGTTCTAATGAACTGATACAACTGGTTGAACCTCTTTAGTCCGGCACCCTTAGGACTGACCGGTGCTGAATCAGGATGCCTCTACACGGCAGGGCTTAACTCAAAATAAACTATGCTAATTGAGCTACATCAGGTGCGGAGCTTATTTCGAAACAATAGGGAGCGTCTACCCAGCACTTACTTTGAAATAGAGCACTCTTCCCTTATTCCTCGTACAATGAGGGTTACAGGAGTCGGAGTAAGAAGTCCCTCAGCTTGACAGTATTTTGACACTATTTTGAAATAACTGCCTGCTGTGTAGATGCAGACTAAGTTATTTCGGAATAGCGCTAGTTATTTTGAAATAGTGTTGCAGTGTACACGTACTGTCAGAGAATTTTCCGAACCACAGGAGATCAATATTGTCTAGCAGCATTTCCAACACTCACACTGCTTATAGGGCTCTTAAAAGACATCTAGAAGTAAATTAGAGCTAAATTAACAGCACAGAACACCGAGAGCCAGGACTGGTGGCTGTAACTAATTTTAAGGGACTGCGGGAAACATGGCCAGATCCATGATAAGAGGACATCTGGCTAACTAAAATCATGCTGGACCAGGGATGTTGCCGGACCAGAGAGTACTGGATTAGAGAGGTTCAACCTGTATAGTGAAACCTCTTCTTCTAACCTATGCTGCTTCTCCAACAGCAAAATTAGAAAGACTAGGGCCTATTGTTTCTTCTGTAATCCAGTGCTTGTAGACATAGTATCTTGCCAATAAAGCAGTGCAACAGATATGAAATGGAGATGTGCCAGGAATCATGTTGTCCATAGCACAAAGTAAGAAACATCGAAAGGCCATATTTCATTGTCTTAATTTGCTTTCTTCATCTTACTTGTAAAATAATCTTGAAATAGATCACATTTCCATTCTTACTAAAGAAAATGGGAAATTTTAGGAATTTTAACTAGAGCAAATAGAATTTACTTACTGCATAAGTAGCCTGTAACTGGGAATCCCCTATAATTTATATATGAAGTCTTAATATTACCGTAAATTAGCTAGTGTAAAAATCTGGCATTGTTCTGCTGCTTCCTTCCATGTATTTTATTACATGCTATATATTTTCTGAAACAGTTTGCACTTACCTTAGAGTTTTAAATAATGCCCTGGAGAATAAACATTTCATTTCAGTAAACAACCCCCACCAGTAGATTTTTACCACAAGTAGTTTGTTTTCAATAACACATGCTGGTTCTTAGAGTCAGATTCCTAATGGAACCATAAAAACCTATGTCAATCCCCACATCTGACTTCCCCTCTTTGTCAACTTTGTAACAGATGTGTCAGACTTTCTGTAGTTACAGGTCAGCTTCTGTAAATAAAATGTTTATCTGTCATTAGTTCTGGAACTGTAAGCTGACATTTACAGTTCCATGGCAATTTTTCCTGGCACCAGTGGCCATACACATTAATTTATATGCCACTCATTTTAAGTTCTGAAAGTTCTGAGTAAAGTTTGCTTTCAGTGTGGTCAGCATTCCGATACTGTTTGGTATTGTTATAGTTAATCAATAGCTAGCATTTCCATTAATTTAATTTTTTTCAGGAAACAACCCACCTTTTTTTAAAAAGTGGGGCTCCATGCCCTGCTCCTGCCCAAAGCATCAGTGCCCAGCTCCCATTGGCCAGGAATCACGGCCAATAGGAGCTGCCAGGGTGGTGCCTGCAGGCAGGCGCAGCAGGTGGAGCTGGAGGGATGTGCAACCTGCAGCATGCACCCTTCCTCACTGCATCCTGCACCCCAATGTCCTACCCAAGTCCTGAGCCTCCCTCACTCTCTGAACCCCTCAGCCCCAACCCAGAGCCCCTCCTTGTAGCCCAAATCCTCATCCCTGCCCCCACCACAGAGCTTGCACTCCCTGCCAGAACTTTCACCCCTAGCACACCCTAATACTCTACCCCAGCCTAGAGCCCCCTCCTCCACCTCCAGCCCAGAGCCTGTTCCCCCTCCCATATCCTAATCCCCTGCCTCAGCCCAGAGTCCTCTGTCACATTCTGAACCCCTTGGCCCCAGCCCATATCCCCTCCTGCACTCCAAACCCCTCATCCCAGAGCCTACACCCCCAGCTGGAGCCCTCACCCCCCTCCCACACCAAAGCCTCCTATCCCATCCCAGTGGAAATGAGCGAGCAAGTGAGTGAGGGTTAGGGAGAGCAAGCGATGGCGGGAGGTAGTAAAGGAAGGACAGGGCCTCGGAGAAGGGGTGAGGCAGAAGTGGGGTTCTGGGGTAGAGGGCAGGGTAAGGGTATTTTGGTTTCTGCAATTAGGAAGTTGGCAACTATAATATGATCCTGAATGGGCATAGGGGAATTTTCAAATGATGATTCCTATGTTGTATTCTAATGCTTCTCCAAGTGATGAAGTTACTATTCTGTTGTGAGGGTATGATTTGAGTGTCAAGCTAAGAAAAGAATTAAGTGTTGTTGATATGATTGCAATCTAACATGTCTACCTGATATGTGGGTGGAAAAATTAGGGGCTGGCTGTAAACATTTTGGGCCCATAAAAGTAGTTTCTTAAAGAGAGACAGAATAGGTATGGCCACAATAGACCTAATACTGCATTCCCCATTCATGCCAAATTTCCATGAAGCAAATGGAACTCTATGTAGGGACTGAAGATTATGAAAGGGGGGAAAAAACACCCTATCTATTCGTATAAGGTATTCCCAAAACAAACCAAAACCCACCAACCTGCAGTTGTGTTAAAGGACATGATTGTCAGAAAACATGTTAGTCATTAATTTCTTCTCACAAAAATTTTAGCTACAATGTTTTTTTTTTGGGGGGGGGGGGAGGAGCTAATCAATTTTACATGCCTAGTGCTAGTAGATGAGGATTAGGTGAATGCAGATTTACATGGATAAATCAATATAGGCTTTAGAAATCCCTTTTTGCTAATGAAAAGGACTGATTACACAGTTCACAAACTCAGTTTTGTATCTTTTTTTTATACAAGAATACTGGTATCTGCACCAACACCACAAAAACAAACAAACAAAAAACCCCCAAGAAAATCTCCCTGAACCAACCAACTGATCAAGAAACTCTCCAAAAAACACTCTACCCAAACAAGTTAAAGCAAGCTATCAAAGACAAAGCCTCCATGTAAATTTCCCCCATATTACTTTTATCCTTTAGGGAAAATATAGTAACAAAACAAGAAAACTCTAAAAGTAATTTGCCTGGAAAAGAATTAATAAAAATGTCAGTTAATGTAAACATTTATTGCTCCAAATAATGCTAGTACATAGAATTTTCAAGTACACATCACTAAGCACTATCTAGACTAAGCTAAAGTGTCGAAAGAGGAATCTCACTTTTGAAAGCCTTTTCTTGAGGAAGAGTGGCTTTTTGACAAAGCGGGGGGTTAGCAAAAAAGCCATGTCTAAACTACTTTCACTTTCGAAAGCCCTGCTTTCGAAAATGAGATCGGAAGAAGATATGCAAATTCCCACAGAATTTGCATATCCTCTTTTGACACTTTATCGTTGTCTAGATAAGTGGTTTTTTAAATCTAAGGCTATTTCCAAATCAGCACTTTGGAACAGAAGTTACAATGGTGGGTAATAAATGTTTACACTAATTAGTATAGTCAACAGTTATCCCCCTGATTTGATGTGATGTTGATTAATATTGCAGAACCCCCCTTATCTAAGGTGTTCATGTTTCTCTAGAGGAACAAAGGGCCCATCTTTTAAAAAGATTGTAGATTGTTTGAAATCCTCCACCTCTCTTATATTTACCGAGGGGCCTAAATATAGGGGGACAGGGATGGTTTGACTATGCCAGGAAATGAAAAGACTGAGAGGGTTTCACTAGTCCCTCTGTCCTTCAGAACTCCTCAGCAGTGCTCTCTGTGGGCTTGTGTACACTACGGTGAAGATTGACCCTCCAGAAGTTGATCTTCTAGTGTTCGATTTAGTGAGCCTAGTGTAGACTCCCAAATTGAACACTGAGGGCAGCCCCTGCTCGTGTTGTGTACTCCTCGTTCTGTGAGGAGTACGGGAAACCGACAGGATTATGTGCTTCTATCAGCCTCCCGCAGTGTAGATGCCCTGGTGGCTCATGTTAAGGTAAGCCAAATCCAGCTACACATTTTGTGTACCTGGGTGGTGTACTTTAATTTGACCTGCCTGGTCTAGTGTTGACCAGGTCTATGACAACGTAAGGTTTGTAGCTGGTATAGGAGTGGCTGTGGCATGACCAGTGGGTCCAGGAACCAGGCAGATCCTTGGGATGCAAATCTTTTATGTGGGAATAGGGTTGCACCAACCCACAACACCTGATTCAGCTCGGGGGCTGGAGCAGTCACTTGGGCATATCTATGAAGGTGCTCTGTGCTCTGCCTCCAGATTAAGACAAGGACTCCATCCCTTTTCAGCAGTATCACTGGCTCACTTACAAAGCTAATTTGTGTGAGCATTGTACAGGGGATATGTAGTTCACCTGAAGCGTATCCAGTTTTAGCAGTATGTACTGTGAGGAACCTCATATGTTTTATTGCCATTTAAAGCTCTGTGCTGCCTTATGAAAATTGCTACTTCAGTTAAAATAGGAACAAACCACAATGGGAGGAACCACATGCTGTTAACATTCAGGAGATTTGGTTCTCTGCCTCCTTCCACCCCTCCCGCCCCTACCCATGCACAGAGGCAAAGCATACTGTCAGTCTAGATTATTTGAATTACAGATTAAGGTAAACAACAAATAGAGCGCATGTAAAAGATAAGAATGGGCCTTTCCTTCTGTCGGAGCTTCCACCTCAACTCTTCCCCCATCCCCTTCTGCCACAGCCCTGCTACCTAGCAGACTTGTGTCCAGGGATGCATTACCCAGAAACAGAATCCCAGAAAACCTGGTTCATGTCTGAGTTGCTGTCCACAGCCCACTGCAGGTCTGAAGAGTCATAATTGGTTGTGTGTGGATATGTTTCCACACACGTCTGGTTTTCCTTTTGCTCTCAAATGGGATGGAGGGGATGTTCACAAAACATTCTTGTTATTAAGATACAGCCCAGACTGTGAAACAGCTTGTGAACCTCTGTGTTGTTAATCTCAGCAGCCTAACCAAATCATCCTCTGCTTTTGATATTATGCATCAGGTGCATGTGAATGTGAAGTCTTGTACTTTGCACTGTTTTTAAGAAGAACAGTATGTCTTATTAGTTTCATACAAATAATTCCATTCTGTCTTTTTTAAATGAACACGTTTTGTGAGAAGAAATGCTGTGATTAGTTGCATTTGACTACTGTTATGACTCTTGAGCTATTGATGCATTAATACTCTTCCTTTGCTGGATTAAGGCAAAGGCCCTATTTTAATTCCAGCTACGATCATATAATTTTCTGTGTGATACAAAGGTCGATGAGAAATGGATTTAGAATGTGGGATTTGATTTTATGACCTTGATAGTCCCCTTAAATGAAAGTTTTTAATTGTGTTTTTGTATAGGTTTTGAATGGACTAGTGTTGTAATGTTAAAGCAGTTAGACACAACTATTACTGGTTAGGATTATTGTCTTGAGAATGCTGAATCATCACAGGAATATGGAATATAAGTTAATAATGAAATTACTTTGGATTTAAGTGCCTCTGTGGTACATTGACAGTTTCTGCTTGCTGATAAAAGATTAAAATAGGGTTATTTTGGGTTTATGACTGTATTAGAACCTTCTTTACTATCATCTGGAACAACTGTTTGGTGTTGCTCCCCCTCCCCACCAAGTGTTTATCTTGACCTGCTAACACATGAACTACAAACTGCTTTGTGCTCACTTGGTTGCTGTAGCCATGCTAGTTAAGATATTAGAGATGGTGACAAAACTCCTACTTAAACTCAGTGGGTCCTATGCTTCCTGGCGGATTTGCTTGCCTCAGAGGCTCACCGCTGCCCCCAATTTTAGGCACCATGCCTAGAGTGTTAGTTTGCTGTCTAATGAGCTCTTTCCTCAAGGAGCTGACAGAGGAGAGCCTTTAGCTATCAACTTTGAAAAACCATGGAAGCTGGGAGAGATTCCAGAAGACTGGAAAAGGACAAATATAGTGCTCATCTATAAAAAGGGAAATTAGAACAAGCCAAGAAATTACAGACCAGTCAGTTTAACTTCTGTGCCAGGGAAGATAATGAAGCAAGTAATTAAGAAATTAATCTGCAAACATCTGGAAGATAATAAGGTGATAGGTAACAGCTAGCATGGATTTGTGAAGAACAAAACATGTCAAACCAATCTGATAGCTTTTTTTGATAGGATATCAAGTCTTGTGGATAAGGAAGAAGTGGTGGATGTGGTATACCTAGACTTTAGTAAGGCATTTCACACAGTCTCGCACGTTCTTCTTATCAATAAACTAGGGAAATACAACCTAGACAGGGTTACTATAAGTTGGGTGCAGAACTGGCTGGATAACCATTCTCAGGGAGTAATTATTAATTGTTCACAATTATTCTGGAAGGGCATAACAAGTGGGTTCCACAGGGGTCTGTTTTGGGTCTGGTTCTGTTCAATATCTTCATCAATGAATTAGATGATGGCATAGAGAGTACACTTATTAAGTTTGCAGATGATACCAAGCTGGGCGGAGTTGCAAGTGCTTTGAACGATAGAGTCAAAATTCAAAATGGTCTGGACAAACTGGAGAATTGGTCTGAGGTAAATACGCTGAAGTTTAATAAGGACAAATGCAAAGTACTCCACTTAGGAAGGAACAATCAGTTTCACACATACAGAATGGGAAGTGATTGTCTTGGAAGGAGTACTGCTGAAAGGGATTTAGGGGTGATAGTGGACCACAAGTTAAACGTGAGCCAACAGTGTAACACTTGCAAAAAAAGCAGACATGATTCTGGGATACAATAACAGGAGTGTTGTGAGCAAGACACGAGAATCATTGTTCCGCTCTACTCTGCACTGATTAGGCCTCAATTGGAGTATCGTGTCCAGTTCTGGGCACCACATTTCAAGAAAGATGTGGAGAAATTGGAAAAGAACAACAAAAATGATCAAAGGTCTAGAAAACATGAGCTATGAGGGAAGGCTGAAGGAAATTAGCTTGTTTAGTTTAGGAAAGAGAAAACTGAGAGGGGACATGATAGCGGTTTTCAAGTATCTAAAGGGGTGGTACAAGGAGGAGGGAGAAAAATTGTTCTCCTTGGCCTCTGAGGATAGAACAAGAAGCAATGGGCTTAAATTGTAGCAAGGGAGGTTTAGGCTGGACATCAGGAAAAACTATCTAACTGAGTGTGGTTAAACACTGGAATAAATTGCCAAGGGAAGTTGTGGAATCTCCATCACTGAGATATTAAAGAGCAGGTTGGATAGACATCTATCAGGGATGATCTAGACAGTACTGGGTCCTGCCATAAGGGCAGGGGAATGGACTCTGACCTCTTGAGGTCCCTTCCAGTTCTAGTATCCTATGATTCATCATTGGCCAACATATAATATAAGGGGAGAATAGTCTCCACTGTCTTCCCCAAGTGGAAATGAGGAGGTGAGTGTTGGGAGAACCCGGGCCCCCCTCTACTCATTCCACCCCAGGGCCCTGTAATAGCAGCTGTCTGTGTGAGTCCCTTATGCCTGCTATAAGACAGCTCCAAGACCCGTGAGCTACTTCCCCACACCTTCTCCAGCGCCTGCCTTCTCTCTGGTTCATCCTCCTAGTGTCCACTTGTTGTCTCTTTTCCTCTTACTCCCAGTGACACTTTCCTCCATCCTCTCAGCTACACACGCACACCATCAACTGCAGGCAAGCTCCTTTTTATAGCCAGTCTTAACTGGTTTTCCTTAATTAATCCCAGGTGTCCGAATCATCCCAGGCTGGCCTGACTCTGCAGGCCTGGTCAATTAGCCCCTGGTGTTCAACTACTGCTGATTGCCTCTGCTGATTCTAGACCAGCCCCTCCCTGTTACTGTGGGAACAGAGATCTCCTCAGTCTCAGGCTTATATATCTCCCCTCCATTACTTTTTTATAGCCTTCTGATCTGACCCTGTCACAAGACATAAGGTGGGTGAGGAAATATTTTTACTGAACTTCTGAGCTATACTGAGCTCTTCTTTGTGTCCATACTGTTATTTTGCCACATATTAGTTACCAACTGTTAGTTCATGGCAAAAAATTCCATCCTTTTCCTAGTGTGGATGCACCCCATGATTGATGGTTAGGAACTTTTGATCCTTTCATAATTGCTTGATTGTGAGAGCTGGGGCTTTAAGAAATTGTAAAATATCATGAGCACTTGTGCAAATTTACAACCCAAAATTTCATGATTTTTCTCCCTAATCATATTTCCTGATTAAACTCCAATTTTTGGGCTATGTCGATGGCCCTCATTTCAAACCAGATATTTTCCTGTTCAGCAATAAGGATGGCAGCTTGGCTGAAGTGAAAATTACTAGAAATACCGGGGAGTGTATACATTGAAAAAATGCATCCACTGATGCAGGAAAACACCCTTATCAAGGTCATCCACCACCAAAGTGAGGAGCTTCCTTAGTTCATCCAGATCTAGCTCAATCATACATCCCATATATTTTGATCCAGTGAGTCATATATAGTATAAATACCCATATGGTATGTGTTCATGATTATTGGGGAATAACTGGTCCACTGATGAAACGTGCCCATGGGTTGAGAGTCAGCAATTTTGGTATGATCAGCGAATGAATTCAAAATATGCCAATACATCATTTTAACAGATAATCAGTAAAACCCAATATTGACTGATCACTGTTGATAAAACATATAGCTAAAATGTTGGATTTTTCTAACCCACTCATGTCTGCAATGTAGTAGATAAATGTTTTTATTGACACATATCTATTAATTTTTTTTTCAGGCTTATGTTCATTTTTATGTATGTATACTGGAACTATTTGTTAAATTGCATAGCTGCCAAATTTATCATAGGAAAAGATTTTTTAACAATTTTATCTCAAGAAATAAGAGTGAAATGCTCAGTGAGTAGCATTTATTAGTCTCATCAACATATTTTTTAAAAGGATTAGTAGCTGCAACAACCTATGCATACTTCAGCATCTGTCGTGTGATTTTTCACAAAGATAGGATGCTAGAATAGTCTTGATCTCTATTTGGGTGCAAAGGAGCTTTCCCCATTTGTGAAACTCTATGCATAATATGTACTCCAATTGGAATGAGGATTAATTCATTTTTTAAATGATTTAAGAAATTGAGATGAAAGATACTAAGCAAGTGTAAATTATTTATAATTATAAACCCAATCCATGAATCCTGAAGTCTGGTGATTAGCAATTGGCTCTTACTTAATATAAAAGTCATCAAAACAACAGGACTTCATAGTCATTCATTTTCATTCAATTAGATCTGTTACGTTGTGCTGCTCTGTCTGTATTTGTAGTGGCTTTGAAAATGATGTGGCTAAGAAATTACACTGTAATAGTCCTAAACAATATCCTATCATTATATTAGCCTGAAGATATTACGTGTATAATTACCAAGCCAGAGAATTTAAGAATTTTTCAGGGCATGGAAAATGACAGACAGTCCATCAACAGTGAACCCATAAGAAGCACTGGCATAATTTCATATGGGAGAGGAAAGTGAAGACTTGAGACTTATTTAATCCCTGTAGGTTTCAAACTGTGAGGACAATATTATTTTGGCCATAAGAAGACAGAGGTCTGTGGGTGCTGGAAGGGAAGACACACATCTGAGCACCTGGCTCACCACAGTCATTTGACTCAAGTGAGTGTTTTCATTTACTCTTGTCGTGGAGAGGGAATAAACTAGATAAGACCAAGGAAATGTTTCCTGTGCACTTGTGCAGGGGCCAAGATTTGTCATGTGGAGATCTGCTTGTGATTACCTTAAGAGTAATCTGACAAAAAGTGGAAACATGGCTGAATTGCTAAGAAGGAGATAACCATTTAGCAAAATAAACAGAGTGTAAAAGGCAATACAGTAGAAGCAAGAGAAAGATGCAGGAAAATAGAAGTTCTCTTTGCAGGCTATTAATATTGATTTTCAGAACTCCTTGGAGCACAGGGGAAGTTCCAGAAGACTGGAAATAAGCTAATGTGTGAATTTTTAAAAGGGCAAGTGGGATAACCTGCATAATTATAGGTCTGTCAGCCTGGCGTTGATTCTGGGCAAGATAATGGAAAGGCTGTTATGTGACTTGATTAATAAATAATTAAAGGAGGGTAATATAATTAGTACAAATCAACATAGATTTGTGGAAAATAGACCCTGTTAAACTAACTTGATATCTATTTTTAATGAGATTACAAGTTTGTTTGATAAAGATAATATACGTAGACTTCTGTATGGCATATGACTTGACACCACACAAAATTTTGATTAAAAAAATGGATGCAAAATTAGCAAAGGGCACATTAAGCGGAATAAAACCTGGCTAATTGATGGGTCTCAAAATGTAGCTGTAAATGAGGAATCATCATCAGGTGGCTGTGTTTTCACTGGGATCCTGCAGGAATCAGTTCTTGGTCTTATGCCATTTAACATTTTTATCAGCGATATGGAAGAAAACATAAAATCATCACTAATAAATTTTGCAGGTGGCACAAAACTTGGGGAATGGATAAATAATGACAAACATAGGTCATTGATTCTTAGTGACCTAGATTACTTGGTAAACTGGGCACAAGCAAACGATCAACATTTTAATACTGCTAAATGTGAATGTATACTCTAGGAACAAGGAATGCAGGCCATATTTACTGCATGGGAGACTCTATCCTGGGAGGTAGTGACTGAAAAATATTGCGTGGATGTGGTGGATAATCAGCTGAACATGAGCTTCCAGTGTGATGTTGTGGACAAAAGAGCTAATGGGATCCCGGAGATTCACAGACAGGGGAAGTAGAGTAGGAGTAGAAAGGTTTGTTTTGCATCTGTATTTGGCACTGGTTGGATTGCTGCTGGAATACTGCATCCTATTCTGGTGACTGCAGTTGAAGAAAGATGTTGATAAATTGGAGATGGTCCAGTGAAGAATCATGAGAATGATTAAAGGTTTAGAAAACCTGCCTTCTAGTGATAGATTCAAGGACCTCTATTTAGTTTGATAAAGAAAAATTTAAACAGTCACTTGATTACAGTTTCTATGTATCTTAAGAGAGAACATGATCCAAATTTCAGTAAGGGTAGTTTGGGTTGGACATTAGGAAAAACTTCCTAACTGTCAGGTGGTTAAGCACTAGAATAAATTACCGAGGGAAGTTGTGGAATCTCCATCATTGGAGGTTTCTAAGAGCAGGTTAGACAAACACCTGTCCAGGATGAACTAGATTTTGCTTGGTCCTGCCATGAATGCAGGGGACTGGACTTGATGACCTCTCAAGGTTTCTTCCAGTTTCATGATTCTATGATCTAATGGCTGGAAATTGGAGCTAGACAAATTCAAACTGGAAATAAGATGTACAGTGGGAGTAATTAATCACTGAAACAATTTACTAAAGTTAGTGATGGATTCTCCCATCACTGATAATTTTAAAATCAGGATGAGATGTTTTTCTAAAAGTTATGCTCTAGTAATTATTTTGGGGCGGTTCTGTGGCCAGGAGGTCTGACTAAAAGTTCATAATAGTCCCTTCTGGCCTTGGAAACCATTAATCTTTATGCTCCAACTCACCAACCCAGTTTGTACTAGATTCAAACCCTATAGATGAGAGTGAAAAAGACAACCATAACAGAGATCTTGGTGTTGGGAGAATATGGGAAAGTCCCGTAGGATCATAGGAGCAACAAAAGTGAAATCAGTGGGAAATTGGCTCAATATTAGATGCTTATACAAGGTAATCAGTATAGAGAATAAACAGGGGGAACTGGAAGTATTAGTACTTATGCTAAATTATATCTTAATTGACATCACAGACGCTGGGTTAAATCTTATTACTAGAACATTGGTCTGGAGGGATAGACGAAGGATATGTAGGGAAAAAGGGAGAAAAGGTGCTGCATTATACACATGTTCTAAGGTCCAGAAGGAATATAGAGGCAGGCCAATTGAAAGTCTCGGGATACAGATAAAAGGGGATAATGTAATAGGGGGAATATAAATGTAGTTATTTACTGTTTACCATCTAATCAAGGGGAAGAGGAGGATGAATTGTTTCTACAACAACAGAAATATCCAAAACACAAGCTCTGGCAGTAATGGAGGAGTTTAACTGCCAGACATCTGTTAGAAAAGAAATACAGCAAAACACAAGCTTTCCAAATGTTCTTGCAATGTACCAGAGAGAACTTTTTATTTCAGAAAGTGGAGCAAATAACCAAGGCAAGAACCATCTGAGACTTGATTCTGACCAACAAGGAGGAATTGGCTGAAAATCTGAAGGTGAAAAGTAATTTAGATGAAAGTGATCATGAAATGATACATTTCATGTTGCTAATGAAAGGAAGGAGTGAGAGCAACAGAATAAGAACAACGGACCTAAATAATGTAGACTTCATCAAACTGAGAGATCTGTCAGATAAAGTATTAAGGGAAGAAAATCTGAGAGAGAAAGAAGTAGAGGAGATTCTGTTTCTCTAGAAGATTATTTAAAAGCACAACTAAGAACTAACCCAACAAGAAAGACAGACAAGAAGAGTTCCGTCAGGAGCACTTTAATTATCTGAATATCAAAAACAATGCAGTTGCAGCAAAGGCTAATATCATTCTTGAATGTCATAGTAAGAGATGGGAGCTAATTATCCTGCTCTATTAGGCACTGATAAAGCCTCAGCTGGAATACTTTGCCCAGTTCTGGGGGCCACACTTGATGAAAGAGGTGGATACATTGGGAAGAGTCCAGAGGAGAGCAACACAAATGATAAAAGCTTTAGAAAACTTGACCAATGAGAAAAGGTTAAAAAAAATGGGGCATGATAGTCTTGAGAAACGAAGCCTGAGGGATGGACCTGATAACAGCTGTCAAATACGTTAAGGGCTATTGAAAGAGAAAGGTAATAATATATTTTTTCATGTTCACTGGAGGAATGGGAGTGTGACCTTAAGAGCACTCCAATGCCAGGTAGGGCACTTATGTCATGATATTTACCCAAAAGGTGGCATGCAACTAATAACTCCCAGATCATTAATACCTGTATATGATATATGTGTAGTTAACCCACAAAGAACTGATGATTTGGGGGAAACTTGGGACTGGGAGGAGATTGGTGTCACACTGCAAAGACTAACCAACTCTGATGGAAGCCAGGGTTAGGTCACTGTGCTATAAGCATGTGGGATTCAGGGCTTTTAACTTAGGCTATCCAGCACAGAGATGCCCAAGGTTACAGGGCAGATTGTGGTAAAACTCCCCACTGGTCTGGTTTGTACGTCAAAGCAGCACAGGGAGATTTAGGTTAGAAAGTAGGAAAATCTTTCTAACTATAAGGGTAGTTAAATTCTGGAATAGGCTTCCAAAGAAGATTGTGGAATCCCCATCATTTTAGGTTTTTAAGAGGAGGTTGGACAAATGCTGGCTTGGGCTAGACTAGGTTTATTCTGTCCTACCTCAGTGAAGAAGGCTGAACTTGATGACCTTTGAGGTCACTTCCTGCCATGCATTATTATGATTCTATGTTAAATATAATACATAATCTGAAAGATTAGTTATTTAAAACAGCACTGAGAGATGTATTCAGTGTCTCAATCTTTTAAGTTAAAGGTTTTGTTGCGCTCCTTTCCTTGGCATCAGCTCTGTCGCATTGAATAAATTATATACAAGCTATTTTTATGTTACAAACTACTGGATAATTTTTCAGTAATATTCTTTCAGTTACAGTTTGAGCTGGACTTCAGAGGTATGTGTCTTGGTGTATCACAAGCAAATGTACACACTTTGCAATGGATATTTCATTTTGTATGTTCTCGTTAAGAAATGCTGGGCAGTGTTTGTTTCTAGAATTTTTTGGTCTAACTCCTGTGACTGTAAATGTCAGTTTAGCTCCAGTAAGTAATGCCAGTAGCACAGGTAGATGGATCTGACAGGACTGAGAACTAACAGCATGTCAGACGCTTTTCTCCAATGAAGTCTATAGATCAGAGGTAGGAATCTGCTGGAGCCGAAGAGGGTGACAGGGGAATAACATCCCTTTCTCTTCCATCGACAGGAGTAATAACTCCTGGCTCTCTAGGGACAGATTGTAAAAGCCAATAGCCAGAAGCTGTGAAGCAGGGAGGGTAGAAGAATGGAAAATTAAAGAGGGAGTGAAAATTTTGTGTAGGGCTTTAGTGAAGTGTTGGAATAAACCATCAAATGTCATTCTTTTAATTGCCTCATTGTTGATATAAATGGTTCTTGAAATTTTAATATTTATTACTTTAAGATGTTAAAATGTTAGTAAATTGTTAGTTAAAATGGTTAAGTAACAAATATTGTGCATGTATTTCTGTATGGCTATTTTCAAATATTCTATCATTTGAAAAAAATTGTTAGAGAGAAAATGTTTTACTAATAACTATTGAAGATTAAAGATCTACTAAATAGTAGGAAGTTTGTTAGTATAGTTCTTGTACTCAGACATATACAAGCATATATATGAGATATACTTGCATATAAATCATATAAAATAGCTAAATAACTGTATGTATGAAATATGCATATATTAATCTATTTCCATATGCATACCTTCCCATTTTTAAATCTTTAAGACAACTTATTTTTAGAGCATTTCATAGCTTCCAAAACAATTAAAATGTACCCATTTATATTTCTGATTAGGAGTGTTAAATTTTGATGTGCACTAATGTTTAGAGTATTTGCATTTTTCAATGACTCTTACATTCGCTTCTTCATAAAATACCTTTTTAAGAATTTAGTAATCTACCAACGAACATTTAAAAAAGCAGAAGCATAATAAAAGAGAGTTTAGATACAAAAGGACTTTTAAGAAACTGGTGCAGGCTATCTTATGAGATGTACTTATTTAGTTTTTAAACTGTGACTAGTGTTTAGTTAAATCTTTTACAGACTCAGTTCACTGAAGGTGACAGAAGTACTCACTTGAGCTCAATGAAAAGTAGACATGACAATAAATTTTTCAGTCAGAGACAGGAGATCTTGTTATAGGAGTCAGTATGAGGGTCAGGGCAGAGCCTGTTGATGATTGAGGAAAAGAGAAGTAAATTCATTCTGCTTCAGGCACTTTGTCAAGTGCCAGTAGTTTACCATTGAGAACTAGTCACCCGTTCTAGTCTTACGGCCCTAGAGGTCACTCATTTGATATAAATCATAGCACTGCATAGGCTCAGCAACCTATTGCCATTCTAGATGAAATAAAAAAGAGGAATGCTTCATTCTGAATTGAAATGACTGTGAATATCCCACCACATGTTGCTGTTTAATGCAATATGTGGTTAGATATTGATCTCCAGAATCAAGTCATTAAAATGTGCAGTTTTTGTTTATTGGAATGAAGCAATTAAATGGTTCAGTTATGCCAGACCTTAACTTTTCTGATGAAAAGTATTGATTTCTTGCCACAGCTTTATAAGCGACAATGTTTTTGATTACTCTTGACAAACCTCCTTGGAGTGTTAATTAAAATTGTACCAGATGAGCAGGTGTGGGAGATCATTAGATCGCCCGGATCACACACTACACTTCATATTCTGCAGCCTTGCATAATGAATAGGGCACAAGAGGGGAAAAACAATATCTTCATCAGCAGAATTAGCATCTTCACTTTTTTATAACTAGGTGACATTAAATTGTACAGTACACATATTTATCAGCTATTGAATAACTTCTGCATTTGATTGAGTTCACCTTCTTTGTTAGCATATTTTTTAGTAAAAGACCAGCTGCTTTCATTTTTGAGGTTTTAAATGATTTGAAATGTTGTTTTACAGTATACATTTAAGATATGAAGTATGAGGCTGTTTAATCAAGAATAAACTCACGAATAGTAACATTTACCACTCCCACCTAAATTTGTGTGTTTCCCAAATAAGAAATATATAAATATTTTCCCCATATTTTCTTTTGCATAATGACCTAGAAATATAAATATAGTATGAGAGCTATTGATTTGTTGGCTTTGAATTTAATTAGTTATATTAATTTACAATAAATATTTTATCTTGTAGAATATTAATTAGTTAATTTTTAAAAATCTCTTCTGTACTAAGATACTTTTTCTGTGCAGTGTTAGTAGCACATGGCATTATGTGTAGCAATAATTTAAACTAGGGTGCTGCTGGTTGTGAAGTTTGTTGTGATAAGTATTTTTGTTTTAAGAATGGGTAGAAAACAAATTAACATTTTTTGGAAGGGAAAAATAAAATAAAGATGTAATCAAAGTACAGGTAAGGTCTGTGTTTAGATCAGTGTAGAAAAGTGTGTAAAACATCTGCTCACAAAATACCTGGCTTGTAAGTAAATAGAAAGCTTCAGTTTCCATTAATGTGATCTGTGAGCAGTAGTCAGCAGTAACTGAAAGCGTGAGTGCTTACTGTTCAGTCCAAGTCGCACTGAAACAAGCAGTTTGGGAGTTGGCTGTTTAATTTTTTTAAATGCACTGCTTTGCAAAGCAAATATCAACTTACGAAAAAGGTGAATGAGGATTTGCAATATTTGGAATAAGTTCTAGTGCTTAGAGCAAGGAACTTGTTTCCAGTTGCAGATGTGCTACTGAATTGCTGTGTATTTTTGAGCAATAATTGTCCTTTTATGTGTTTTAGTAAGGTGAATATAATACTTGCTTGCTTTTAAGAGGGATGTTGTGGGATTTAATTAATGTATATAAAGCTCTTTGAACTCCTAGAAGGCATGTGCCCATGCTGATAATGGCTTCTGTTTGATAACCATCCAAAGCAGAGCAGACTGACGCATGCTCATTTTCATCATCTGAGGCAGATGCCACCAGCAGAAGGTTGATTTTCTTTTTTGGTGGTCATGATAATGGGTCATGATGATGGGTCATCATTTGAGACTGCTACAACATGAAATATATGGCAGAGTGTGGGTAAAAGAGAGCAGGAGACATACAATTCTCCCCCAAGGAGTTCTGTTACAAATTTAATTAACACATTTTTTTTTAATGAGCCTCATCAGCATGGAAGCATGTTATCCGGAATGGTGATTGAAGCATGAAGGGGCATACAAATGTTCATCATATCTGGTATGTAAATACTTTGCAATGCTGGCTACAAAAAAAGTGCCATGCAAATGCCTTTTCTTACTTTCAAGTGATGTAAATAGGAAGTAGCTAGCATTAATTCCAGTAAATGTAAGAAAACCTTATTTGGGTTAGTGATTGGCTGAAGAAAAGTAGAACTGAGAGCACTTGTAGGCTCTAAGGGTGTGTCTAGACTACAGGGTTTTGTCGACAAAAGTGGACTTTTGTCAACAAAACTATACCAGCGTCTACACTATCGCCAAGTTCTGTCAACATACCGTCGACAGAATTCGGCAGTTTTGTCGACGGCGGTAAACCTCATTCTACGAGGAATAACACCTTTTGTTGACAGAGTTCTGTTGACAGAAGGCATTATTACATCTACACTGTCCTTTGCATCTACACTCTCATGTCGACAAAGCGGCTTGCTTTGTCGACAGAACTGGATGTAGTCTAGACGCTCTTTGTCAACAGAAGCTTTGTCGACAGTATCTGTTAACAAAGCTTCTGTTGACAAAAGCCTGTAGTCTAGATGTACCCTAAAGTGTGACATGGTTTTGGTTTTGAGTGCAGTTATGCAACAACAACAAAATCTACAATTGTAAGTTACACTTTCACAATGAAGAGATTGCACTACAATACTTGTATGAGGTGAATTGAAAAATAGTATTTCTTTTGTTTAGCTTTTTATAGTGGAAATATTTGTAATAAAAACAATATTAAGTGAGCACTTTACACTTTATTCTATGTTGTAGTACAAATCAATATATTTGAAAATGTTTAAAAAATCCAAAATATTTAATATATTTCAATTGGTATTCAATTGGATTAAATGTCGATTGTGTAGAGGTGGTTAATCACAATTAATTTTTAAAATTCTGATTAATTTTTTTGAGTTAACTATGTGAGGTAACTGCAATTAATCAACAGTCCTAATAGTAATGGGCTGAAAAAGGAAGATCCTACATAAATTACTTCAGCTACAGGTTTTACAAAACTTGTCTATTTATTGGAAGTATTTTTAGGTATACTGTTTATATAGAACAAAATAATTAAATGCTACCTATGCAATGAAAATAGATATATTGTTCTCTAGGGCCAAATGCTCCTGACATGTCTCCTGTGAGGAATCCTATTGACTTCATCAGGTCTACTCATGTAAGTAAGTCTAGGTAGGGTTTTACTTTTCATTTGGTTTCAAAGCTCTAACTGACTACTGATTTCCAAAGCATACTACCTAATGACTCCTATGTAGTATTAACTTTTATTTCAATATGGTAATAGTTAGCATTTTATCTTACGCTTTATTGGCTTGATTCCACAGTGCACTGAGCCCCCTTAACTGCAGTTGATTCCAAAAGGAATTGAGGGCAATTAGTTTAATTTAGGTTCAGGTCCAATTTTTTTTAAGTACTATACAAACATTTTCTAATTAACAAACTTACCTCCTGCTGACTTCAGTGGAAGTTGAAACTGGTCCATAAAGGATCACCTTGTCCTAAGTGTTGGTTCAAATTCTTACACTTAATTTGAGGGAAATCTTTCAAAGGCTCCAAGGTAATTCACTGAGGCCATGTCTACATTAGGAAATTATTTCAAAATTACTAAATTCGACTTAACAAATTTTAACTAGCATTTCTACACTACAGGGAAGCCTCAAAATTAGTCCAAGGTAGGCTCCATTAATATGGATGTGCTACCTCAGACTTAGAACCCCAGTAAGCACTGGGGAGTAATTAGTTCAAATTACTCTTGGGGGTAATTATTTTGAAATAAAGGCACTGGAGCACCCACACTAGTGTTATTTTGAAATATTTCCAAACTATTTCAAACTGTTTTGAAATGGACTTAAATTGCAGCAAGGGAGGTGTAGGTTGGACATTAGAAAAAACTTCCTAACAGGGTGGGTTAAACACTGGAATAAATTGCCTATGGATGTTGTGGAATCTCCATCACTGGAGATATTTAAGAGCAAGTTGGATAGACATCTATCAGGGATGATCTAGACAGTACTTGGTCCTGCCATGAGGGCAGGGGACTGGATTTGATGACCTCTCAAGGTCCCTTCCAGTTCTAGTATTCTAAGATTCTATGATTTCAGAATTAGCATTACTCTTGATGAAAAGCAGGAGTACAGATTCTGAACTGCACAGCCCGTTATTTTGAAATAGCGGGCTTGGTAGTGTGGGCGCGCCGCTTATACATTTGACCTGGGGGCAGGGATGGTTCTAACCAATTGGCGGCCCTGGGTGACTACCCGGCTCACCCGTAGGGTTGCCAGATGATTTAAAAAAAAAATACCGGGGAAAATTTGTCAAGCAAAATAAAAAAAAAAGGGTTGGTGAGTAATCAGGGAAACCTGAGGGGAAGATTTGGGAGGTCAGGCCCTTGAAAATAGTGGCCCTGGGCAACCGCCCGGCTTGCCCGCACCTAAGACCAGCTCTACCTAGGGGGGAGGGTTATTTCGAAATAAAGTTCTAGTGTAGACCAGAGCTGAGAGGCATCTATCTCTGACTTTTGAGTAAATGAAAGTTTTCCTTTTTGAAGTGTCATTTCTTCCCTTCTAGCGCTTTAAAAAAATATGATTACCAGTCAGGGGACTAGATAGCTCAGGGATGATGAGATAATGATTCTAGGTTTCCAGTTAAAATTCATACTTATTGTGAACCCAGAGATAATACCTCCTAGTGACTGATTGTCTGGTAGCATGAAATATGTAAAACGAGTTTTGATACTCTCAGGTGAGTTCCCTGTAGCTAAATGTCCACATTATAGAACCTCCACCACAAATCTTCTGATTGTTCCCCCTTTAGCTCTCTCTGAACAGAGAGGTCAAGGACTGAAATGGGGTGGAAAATGACTTACCATCTGGACTCCAAGATGGGCTCTGGCTACTTCAGTCCTGATGTGCCAAAGTTGGAAGGCATGGATGGAAAGCTTGCAGGGTCACTGCTTGTGCCTTATCTGTCCTGTAGATACAGATGACTAAACTAGTTTTTAAATAAGCCATTGTGAATATCTAAGGCTGTTCAGACATCAAAATGGTCTGTGAGAAACAAATTAAATGTTCTAATGACTATAATTAGGAGAGGAAAAAAGGGGATGGCAGGTACTCTGTAGGTTTCTCTACACCGCAAAAAACAAATAAAACCCCTGTGGTTGTGCAGGTTCTTGCTTGTGACGTTTCTGCTATAGCGCTAAAATAGCTGTGTAAACATTCAGGCTTGTGCTGGAGCCCCAGCTTTGAAGCCTGGGAAGGGGAGTTGTTTTCAGAGTCTTAACTCTAGCTTGAGCCCAAACATCTCCATATCTATTTTTAGTGCCATAGTCTGAGCCAGTGAGCCTCAGTCTGTGCACCTGGGTTCTGAGACATGCTGCTGTGGTGTTTTTTTGTTTTTTTGTTTTTGGGGTGTGTGTGTGTGTGTGTATTTTTGCAGTGTATGCATTCTCTTCCTCTCTAAATTCAGCAAAAGATTGCTGGTGATACGTGATTAAGAAGTACTTAAATTCCTGCTGTGAATGAAATTTATTATATAATAACTTCCTATTTAAAGTCTCATAGGTAGCAAAAGTCAGTGTGTTGCCATTACTTTTTTCAGTTCTGCTTTAAGCATCCCAAGGTAGTGACGATCTGAAAGGTAGGTTTGGGTTCCATGGGGGTGCATAGCTCACCACCTAACATTAGAAATTAAATAATAGACAACATTGCTTTGTGCAAGTGGAAAAATCGATGTGCTTTTAAATGTTAATATCACATCTTTTTCCATAACAATAACATCATGTTTGTGGTAGCTTTTTCTTTTGTTGTGTTCTAAAGGCTTGTTTGTTAGGCACATTGCATGTTAAGTGAGTGAAATCTGGACTCTCTCAGGATTAATGGCTCTCTTTATTCTTTGCTCCATATTGAAAATCATTCCTGTCAGCTGATGCTCTCCAAGCTGCCTGGAAGAACTTTGGCATAGTTTTCCTAACCTTTCAAACAGTAAAAGCAAAACTCTCCTTTGATAAAAAAGCTGGAGGACTTTGGCACAGAGCCATTAAGGATGTAGGTGACTCTGCTGTGATCTGACAGAATATTCCACAAAACACTGAAAAGTTCTCCTAAGGGTCCCTGGAGTGGGCCGCGGCACTTTGCTTGTACTTAACATATATCAACTGTCACCCGACGGCAGTCAGTGTTGAACTGAACACAATGGAACATCCAGATGGTCTAAACAAAGCGAACAAATGTTCACTGCTATTAAAAGCTGTTTACATCAACTTCCAGTATTTCATGTACTGAAGTTTATTTTGTGTCACTGCTGAGGTGGTTAGCTCCATCCTAAACTCATATCAGGCTTTTATAAACTATTGTTGCTTCTGTGTTAAAATAACATTATTAAATACCTTAAATACGTGCCATTGAGAATTGAAATGAAGTAGGAAATTGGTCATTGTATGCTAATCATATACTTTCAAATATTTTAATTGATTGTCCCTTCTAATTTCCCATTGCTATTTCACCCACCCATAGCCCTTCCTTCTAAAGCCCCCCCCCAACACACATACAGCATGCACAACGCCATGCTGTCTTTTCTGATTTAGGTGCGTAATGAATAGCTGCTTAACTGCCTATCTGCCTTTGCAGACTGTGCCAACAATTCTTGTTGGCCATTTGATGGGGATGTTTGTACAGGGAATAGTTTGTTTTCTTCTCCAGCAGACTCCGAGATATCTACTGCTGTCTTATTAGAGATTAAGATGCATGAGTGACAAATGGTCATTTTACATCTCCTTCCTCTGACCCTTGTTCCTGGTACAGTATCCACTTTGCAAATTTCCAGGTCCCTGCCTTCTTCTTGTTACATAAAATCATTGATGGGAGAAATGTCCAACTCACTGTATTGTTTTCAAGAAGCTACAATGAAATTCTTGGGAAGAGTGGGGGAAGAAGAGTTTTTAAAAACTGTCCTATATTTTGCAAATATTTGACTTTAGATGTATTACATGATATGTCTGAGACATTGGAAAAATAAAGTAGCAAAAATCATTAACTGCACTCATTTTATGTTTATATTTAACTGAAATGCATGTAGGATAAAGCTGTAAGATAGAGGAACACAAAGATAGAATCAAATCAACATTTTATAAATGGGTAGAATGTTGCTGTTTATTAAATATAGATCAGCTACTTTTCTTCCACTTTGTTTTAAAGATGAAGCAAAGTGATTTAAAAATAAATATATGCAGAAGACTGCATGAGGTCATAAATCAGTAAATCAACTAGATTGTAAATTCTTTGAATTTTTATGTATGGCTTATATCATGTAATCCTGGTCTAACACTGGAACTCCTACCCTATTATAATTAATAAAATGGGAAGAATTAAATAATTCACAAATACATTTGAAAATAAAATATTTGAAAATAGTTTCTTACCGAGCAGGACCTACTTTAGAATTCTTTTTTCTCCTTTCAATATTATTGACCCTAAAATCAGCATTTGGTGTGCAGCTTCATGCTATATGAGTTAATGATGTCATTTCACATTCAGGAAAAACAGAACCCTGAACTCTCATTCCTCCTATGAAACATTGTATGAATTTTTATAGAGACTAAATCTAAGCAGCATCTAAGTAGAGGGTACTATGGAAATGCTCTAAAACTCTGTAGAGAATTATATAAGAAATAATAGTCTTTCTGAAGCATTTTTACTGGGCAGAAGAGCACTATAGCAGGATTATAATTCTTTATTAAATTCTATTGCATGCTCAGAAAAACCTGAAGAATTTATTTTTGTATTAAATTGGCAGAACCATTTTCAATAAGGTTTGTTAGTTATCCTGATAGGAACTTTGAGTCATGTTTTAAAATGCATTGGTCATTAAAAAAAACTGTTGTATACATGTAGTATGTCAATTGACATTACACTGCTGATGCTGAAAATCTTGACCTCCTTTTTCTTTCAGAAATGCGTTGTGGAAAGTGGATGACCACACATCTTAAAGAAGAACTGTTCAGGAGCAGAATTTGCCATTAAGACTCTACAACACTCACCACAGGGTTAAATGCCATAGAAGTTATCTTTAATAGAGAGATAAGAAAATAGGGCCTGATTCTGCTCCCATTGAAGTTGGTGGTGTAGGATTGGGTCCTACAGACTCTTTGTGGGAAGCCAAGCCATTGCCTACACTGCAATATGTCAGAACATGACAATAAGGGAGGCAGATGTTATTTCTGTCTAACAAAAAGATTAATTACTGCCCTTTCCAATCTACTGGTGTTACCACCTGGACTGTATAGAGATTTTGGATGCAAAATATTTAAAATAAAATGTAAGTTTATTACCTTAAACAATTCCCTGATTTAACAAGTTCCATTTTCCTTGATCATTCAGAGTAACGGAGAAGGAAAGGTTTCTTTTATATGAAAGTGTTTAGACTTGTCAGGACATGAAACTTTACAAAACTGTAGTTTTCATGTTTGACAGGGGTCAAGCATCGTGCCCACTTTAGATGAGCAATTTGGAGCCAGATTGTCAATCCAAATGCAAGCTGCTCCATTTCCTGTTTATGCCTGTGCAGAGTTACACATCCTGACTCGCTTGCCTTCAGCTGCAGGTTTTTCCGCACTCCCCGGGAGATTTCTTCCTTAAAATGGTTTATTATTTATCATATAAGTAAGCCATTGGAATTTTGTTAATTCCTGTTTTACTTAACACATGCAAAATGCTATCATTAGCTAAAGGAAGATAATGTTAAGGTTGTAGCAGTTACTGATAGTACTAATTAAATGACCTTTGAAAAACAAAACCTGATCAGAGAGTGCATGAAATGAAGAGAACTGATGCCAAGTTTACTGCCTCACTGAGACCCTGCCTATTGTATACCTGACCTTAGGTTATCAGCAATTAAAACCTGGTCTACTAACTTAAAAATAAGCTTTAGGGAAATTCATATTTTTTGTTAATTACAGTTTTAGAATTGGCTACATAATCTGTTGTATTTTGAATGAAATCTTTTCTATTTATATAGAGAAAATAACAGTGAAAAGTTCTTTAGATGTATTCATTTGGATCCAGAGTATTTATATGCTGTTGTTGAAATTGCTTGGGATTTTTCTATTTTTTCATTAATAACTTTCTGGATCATTATTCTTTTTAGCGAGCTGAAAAAAATGAACAAACCAGGTAGTAAATTGTGATTTCTCCCTTCTTCCTCCTTTTTTAAATAAACATTTATTTAAAAAAACACTAACAGCCATGTCACTGTTGTAAGCTTTCTTATTGTACAAATTCCAAAACACCAGTTACTCTGTTTCTTTCTTTAATAGCCAAGATTTTTCTAAATCTGAGAGAGAGAAATTTGCCTTGAATTTTCTTCAAAATAATCATTAAACGCAATCAAATTTATTTTCAAAGTCAAATGGCAGTCATATTCTGCATGCACAGTTCCTTTCTCTCTATTCCCAGTTTTCTTGAGAATTTTACTTGATAACAGCTGGTTTGATTATTTATATTTTCAGCAGAGGAAAGTATTGTTTGACTATCATCTATTTTCATCTTTTATTGTTTGCTTCCTATTTTTGAGAGGTTCTTGATTTAAAATGCAGAAAATAGCAATTTAAACCATTTTCCTCAATTAGCTCTTTAATAAACATAACCTCATCCAAATATTATTCAGTGCCCAAGTTAACTATAGAATGATTACACAACTAATTCCCTTGATGTTCATGTTCAGTGTAAGATGTATTAGCACAATTTTTTGTCTGTCAGACCAAAAGAACATCCCATCTGGGGGGTTTTCCCCTTAGTAATCAAGGTTAAACACAGAGCAAGACAGCATTCCCTTTAGAGGTTACATGAACAAAATGAACTCAACAGATGTTTAAGACTAACCCTAACCCTATGATATACTTCTGACATGATCTGCCTTTGTCAGTGAAGCAAGACACAATGAATATTTGTCCAAAACCTGTAGTTTAATTTGCCACAAGAGTTTTCCTTCACATAATGTTCTCAAGGGTCAGATCCTTGGCTGAGATTAATTAGTGATACTCATTTACTCTATCTGGGGTTCTGGCCTGTATTGTGTATTTATGTTGACATGCATGGAAAGCATTTAACTTCTCATTTTCTAATATACAGAGTATGCTTTTTAATTACATTTTTCTTGATGTTCTGTTAAGTGTAACATAACAATATGTGTCTGATATTTTATTAACTTACTTTGATAAAAGGTTCATCAAGTCCAAGTCCAGAAGGGACCATTGTAATCATCTTTCTAGTCTAATCTCTTACATAATGCAGACTACAGAACTCTCCCTAAACAATTCCTAGATTGTACTTTGAAGAAAAACATCCAATCTTGATTTTTTTAAAATGGTCATTGATGGAGAATCTACCAATAGTTCATTACTCTTACTGCTAAAAATTCCTGATTTCCAGTCTGAATGTGGCTAGTTCCATCTTCCAACCATTGGGATGTGTCACACCTTTCTCTGTTAGTCTGAAGAGCCCATTATGAAATATTTGTTCCCCACGTACATACTAATAGACTGTAATCAAGTCTCCTTTTAACCTTCTCTTTGTTAAGCTAAATAGATAGATCTCCTGAAGTCTATCACTATTAGGCATGCTGTCCAATCCTTTAATCATTCTTGAGGTTCTTCTCTGAATGCTCTCCAATTTATCAACATCTTTCTTGAGTTGGGGACACTAGATTTGTGACCTCTAAAATGCCTAATATTTCACATACTTTCTTTTACAATTACAGTGAATGTAGCATCCCTGATATTAACAATGACAACATTTTACTGAGACCCAATCTCCCCCATTGACTTTGACTGCATTGGGAAATAGACAGGGAAGGAAGCATTGGGATGTACCTTCCTTGGCTGCAGCCCTGCACAAGAGTTAAGAGCTTGGGGTACTGCATCTCCTGCCTAATGGGGTGGCCTCTGTTGGAGTCCTGGTGCCATCCATATCCTTGTGGGGGGGAGGGAAGGAAAGGCTGTGGACATAGCACCATTGGGAATAGGACCGCAGCCTGGAAGCCAGGCTTTCTACAGGGAGCAGGGGCCCTGGGGGCTTGTAGAGTTGCATGGTCTTTCTCCTGACTGCTGCCATACCCACAGCTCCCAGCCCTGCTGCTCTTTTGCCCACAGGTAGAAGTGAAAATGAACCAGTACAGTGTATTGGCCACTGATATCCACCTGTACATGCATGTTAAAGTGCTGCCATGGCAATGCTTCAGTGTCACTGCTCTCCTTTGCTTCCCCTCATTGGTGGCCCTGCCAGTTGGGTCTGGCAGCACTACTGGAGCCTGCCAATAGGCCCACCAGTGGGAGGGCAGGTGTCAAAAGGGGCAGCTGCCCCGGGACCTGGCAATTTAAAAGAGCCCATGGCTCCTAGATGCCACTGATACCACAGCCCCAGGACTCTTGGCTGCCATGGCAGTGGTGGCCATGAAGGGCTGGCTGGGGGAGTCTGGTCCCTACTCCCACCTATTTTGGGGACCCAGAGCCACCCCCCATCTTGCCCAGGACCCTAGCCGCCCCATCCTGTGTACTGGTAAATCCTGCTACTTACTTTCACTGCTACCCACAGGAAGGTTTGTGGGAAAGCAGCAAGGGAAGGTTGGTCTCAATGCTTCCTTTTCTGTCTGCAGTACCTCAAATCTGCCATCTGCTCATTGGTAACTGCCAGATAATGGCAACTCTTTGCTGGTAATTGAGGCGTGCTAATAAGCAGAACATAGAGTATTATTTCCCCCCTGTTGACTAGATTTCTCAGTCTTGCCACAATGAGGATGTACCCTACTGTGCCCTGGCACAACTGACAGGAATGGAAACAAGCATTCTTCCAATCTGGCAAGCACGCGAGGAGAGAAAGATCAGTAGTTGTTAGGCTCAGGGGATTCCTGCGAAATGCTGTCATTGATAATGGAGCATCGTTCTATGCTTGTAGCTGGGAACAGTGGGTTATACTCTCACTATGGGATGGCATGTGGGGGCAGAAGGAACCCACCAACGATATTTGTTTTGTCTGTGTGTTTATAGTTCTCTTTAAAAAATCCCACTACACAAGGTGGCAGGTATGGAGAAGAAGGATGGTCCAGTGGTTAGAGCACTGGGCTAGGATGGGAGCATCTCATGCTTAATTCCCTGCTTCAGACAGTTTGTCACTGTCCACCCCTCCATTCTTTCCAAAAGAGTATTTTAAAATTATTGAAATAAAATTGCCCCTTTCTTCCTGGCTACTTTACTTTCTCTGGCTGGCAGGAAATCAAAAGAATAGCAATACTGCCTACCACTGGAGAGAGGGGACAGACAACACAAGAAAAATAAAGAAACTGAACGATCAGCAGCTGATATCCTTCTATAAATGACTGCAGTGTTGGGCAGTGATTGCTCAGTCTTACAACTTACATGGTTTAAGGCAACTTCTACAGAAATGTCCATGGAACTTCATCTCAGAGGCTGCAATACCAATTTTCTTCCACCCCGAGTCACTTGGGAAAGCTATAGGTCAGCAGTACTCCTATTCCTGCTGATATCATTCCAAAATGGTGTTCTGCAATAGTGACCATGACTCAGGTGACTGTGTGTGGCTGAAAATAGTGAATGGGTCAGTGTTGCAGGCATGTCCTGGTGTCTCTGATGGTTTCACAAGCATGGATATTTTGTCTGTTTTTATAACCCCCGCAGACTCTGGTCATCTGTTGGGCTGGCTGAGCCCGATGCATGGGCATACCTACAGGCTGTTGCTTGTCGTCTTCACCAAGCCAGCAAGTTCCCTATTCCTCTTCTATCAAATCTCCTCTCCAAGTTGCACAAACAATGTGCTGCTTCTGTCTCCTACTCACTAATCCGAACTGTGCCCTGAACTGGGTAGGAAAAGAACATTTATAGAGTTCATGCCTGGGTTGTGTTTTCTCTACCATCAGGGGCATGATAACAGCTTTTGGTTGTAACAGATTGTTGTGAACAATTGCAGTAACTATTTCTCACAATTCAGATGCAGTATGTATTATTGCTTATGCTATTCAAAATGTGGCTTGTTTAATTTTTTTTAAAGTGAGTCCATCATCTTTGTCCTCTCTCCTGGTGACATTAGTAATATGTGGCATAGCAATTTTGCCTGTGTATTTATCCTTGAGTAAAAGCATACTTCCTCTATCATATGTTTGGTAATGTTACCTTAATTTATAAGGTGATGGTCCTTTAAAAAAGCCACTGATTTTAAGTTTTCTGTTTTGATCCTTTTCCCAAAATTGATTGTCGTTATTTCATTTTTTAAAACCCTCTATTTTAACTTCACAGGCATAGTAGACATGTAGTTACAATCAGAGACTTCTAGCAGTACTAACATCTTCACTCTAGACTTTGTGATAAATAGACTTCTCCATTTACCACTGAAGTGTGTGAAGAACGGCCTATAACATGATTGAACTCCATTGATTTTTCATAAAAGTTTAATAAGATGATACAGGTCAAAAGCTTTGCAAAATTTGCAATAAATTTCTGTGGAGATCTGTACAAGACTTAGTTGGGAAAGCTGGCTTAAAAAGAGTTTAAATACAAGTTGAGTTGTACTGAAGGTAATCTGACTATGAAACTTTCTGGTTAATCATTTTGAACATTGTACATCAAATACTGCCAAATCAGATGCTGATTTCTGAATATTTTAGATACCTAATTTTTATATGGGATTTTTGTATTTTTAAATACATTATTTATCTTATCTGTCCATCCAGGCTTCTGTAATAGCAGTCACTCCTATAGTATCTGAGCACCAAATGAGTTAAAAACAAATGTGCAAATGTCTGTCCTGAGACCTTGTTTTCTTCCTTATTTTCCCTTGAGGCAATTGTTTAAAGTTGAAACTTTGATTTACTTAAATCATGTTGGGTTCCATCCAAACTACAACTTTAGACCATGTTGCAACCATGTCAGGATACAGTTGTGAAGTATTGAGTTCCATGAGTTGGTTATGGTTGTAGTATAGATGGGACATAAAAGCTGCCAATTGGCTCTGCCAGATTTGCGTCAAGGGTAAACTTTTGCATGTGTCCTTTTGTATACATGGCAGAAACAATCTCTATGAAGAGTACCTGTAGATCCGCACAGAGGTAGTGAATTGTGTACGGGCCCCTACCTTCCCACTGTTTGACTTCACAAGCCACAGCTGCTCATGGGGATAAACAGTAGGCCACTTCTGCTGCTCATCTTCCTTGACTGTGTTTGTGGCTCCAGCCAGGGCCGGACTAAGGGGTGGGCTAGCCGGGCAGCTGCCCAGGGCGCCAACCTATGGGGGGCGCCCGGCTCCCGGCAGGCTTCAGCGGCCGCCCGGGGCAGGGGCCGTGTTAACCCCCACAACACCGGCCAGCAGCGCCCTTCCCCCCATGGCCGCAGGGCCCTGCACGGCCAGGCGCAGCCCGCCCCGGGCTGTGCGCCATCGGCAGTGGCCAGGCCTACTGGGCAGCGCATGTGCCGTGCGTCCACCCTCACGCCCCAGGGGCGGGCCCACGCATGCGTCGTGCGCCCAGAGGAGGGGCCCCGCATCCCGGGGGCGGGCCTGCGCATGTGCCATGCACCCAGAGGTGGGGCCGTGTGCCCCGGGGGCGGCGCCGAGCGCCTGGGGCCCGGGGCGCCAAAATGGCTCGGGCTGGCCCTGGCTCCAGCCCAGATTCACAGACTGAAGACTGTGCAAGGTGATTTGAGGATTCTGTCCCTCAGCACCTGAGTTTTTCCTGTGCCTGCAAAGCCCTTTTATAGTTTTCTTTTGTTCCCTAATATTGCGCACTAAATAGGAACAGATGCTTACTAACATTTCCATTTCAGAGGGACTATTTTTCTTTTTACAAATAGAATTAAAAGGTGTGTCTCTATTTTCTGCCTCATGCTTAGTACTTATAGCTGTCCAGTGTTGCAGGTGTGTTAATTACAAAACAACAACAACTCATTGCTGACCTCCATAAATGTAGGATCCTCGGTGTAGAGGCCAGGAATTCAGGAAATTTGAGTTGAATTACTGACACCGAAACAGTGTGAGATCTGGGACAAATTACTGACCCACTCATTTAACACCTTTTGTAAAATGGGGATGATATGGTTTACCCACTTTTGTAAAAAGTCCCATTGACTTCAGAAATCTTTGACTTAAGCCCAGTAGGAGATTTCACTGATTTCACTCAACTTGCAGTTTGATAAATATGGAATTTTCCAGCAACTTGTACATTGTTTTATGTATGAATGAAATAAAATACTAGTCTTAGTGCTATTTCATGGAAGTGTTACTATTTGATCAAATCTGTAGCTCAGTGCCAGATGCTGTTAGAGATGTCTTGGTTTGCAAAAAGCTCTGCTCCTACTAATACTTCATGTCATATGCATTATCTACATTAAGTTCAGAATAGATGCAGAAATTTCTTTTGTGATCCTATTAACATCACAGTTTACTTGAAATTGCAATAGCTTATTTTCCATAGTTTTTGCAACCTATTAATATCATTAATTTAAATATAAGTAAGCTTGGCAAAATTTGATTTTCATTATTATATAATTTCAGCAGTTAACACCTATTTGTAAGCATGTTTTTATTAATTTAAATGTTCACTACTATGGGAAATTGTGGATGGAGCTAACAATTATTTAATGCTGCTAGATGTTCAGTTTCAAAAAGTTAAAAGCTTTTAAAATAGTTAAAACATAAATTGTCGTCATATGTCAAATATACAAAATATCCTTAAAGCAACAAATCATACTGTTTTTACTATTCATTCACTTGTTCATTTGTAAAAAGTCTAATTAAACAGTTTAATGCACTGGATTCTGACTCTAAGAAGTTCTCAGGGACAACTTGATATGCCTAACTATAAATTTTGATTATTACAGATGAAAATGCTTTTTTATTGCTTTGCGTGTGGACGGTGAAAATGATATGTACTGACATTTGCAGATAAAATTGTAATCCTTTCAAGCCTAATGATAACCTAGAAGGAAATCTTCACATTGAGCCAAGTGCAGAAAATGGAGCTTTGTGTCTCCTTATTAGGCAGGCACTGCTACGAGAGGAGAACTCACGACAAAACATGAATCTAAACAATCCTTTTAACAATTCTTTATAATTCCAGTAAAGTCAGTGTCTGCTATTGACATCACAGATACCAGAAAACCCCTCAGAACACTGAGGTGGCCCATAAGGACCCTGAAAAAAACTTAGCATGTTTTCCTGTGCAGGGCAGAGTTTTCAAAGGTTCTTGTTTATTGTCATCTTCATAACTGCTTTATGTATGAAACAATAAGTATTTTCCTCTGGGCTTTATGGACTGACGTAGTTGAGCTGTGATGTCCCTCAAAGGGGTGTCAACAGTGAATCCAGAAGTAGCAGGAGTAATAAATTGCCTTCTTCCGAAGGGTTATTTCTGGGTTGATTTTTTTCCATATGCACCCTGGGCACTCAGAACTTATTTCTGTGCTTGGCTCAAAGCTGAGATTTTCTTTTCAGGTTGGCATCTATTCTAAGAACTAAATTGAATTCCTTCTGATTACCTATTAAGTATGATGGTCCCGGGGATTATACAGTATTTGTTTTCTTTGGAATTATAGTTTGCTAAGAGAAACAAACAGTGATTTCCATTTGGCTTTCTGTTCCTTGCTATCAAATGCACCAATATTCTTTAGACTTTAAAAACAGTCCAACTAAGGCTGATGTGCTAGTGCTTTGCAACACATACATTGCTTGTGATCGGATGTTGACCTCCCACCAGCAATGAAGGAATTAAAGTGGCTCAGAGAATGCTAATTAACCTGAGGGACATTTAGGCTCAATTTCTAAGCACTAATTGAAAATGGAGCCCATTTTCTAAGGAGAAGGTTGGGGCTTATATAAAGCCAGGAATTGAGAGCAGAAGCGGTTGCGGTGTAGAGGTCTGCAGTCATTCTCTGAGCCTAGAGATGGAGGAAACCCAGGACAGCAGGGAAGAGTGGAGCAGAATCCCTGGGATCCTGACCTGGAAGGAAGTGGAGAAGAAAGGATAGTGGAGAAGAAAGCCTCTGGAGGGTGTAGTAGGAAGAAACCCGAGGAGACAGCTGTAAAGGTTGAGATTGTGCCAACCGAGGCTTCTGATTGTAGGGTTCTTGGGCTGGAACCCATAATAGTGGGCATGGCTGGGTTCCCATGTCAACCACTGGGAAATGGGAACTTAAAATGGTATCTGGACAGCTGGTCCAATGAGACGTTGTTATCCTGGAAGGGAAAAACTGTATAGGGATCTGACTGGAGGGCTGAGGTACAAAGGACAAACATTGTGATTCTAGAGAACAAGAGGGGACCTAGTGTGAGAGAAGGAAGGGGCATCAGACCAGCCACAGCTAATCCCCAGATGCAGTCGCAAGGGGACCACTCACCGGTGAGTATTCCCTTTTACATTATTATTAAGGTCCATCACTGCTGACCTAGTTTTCAGTAGGTGGGAAGCAGCATGCTGCATCCATTGCTCATTCCACCTCTGCCTCCAAGCCTGCACCTACACTCTACATTTATTTTGGAATAAGCTATTCCGGAATAGTTAATCTGAAATAGCTTTTTTCAAAATAGCACATCTACACTGCAGGGAAGCCTCAAAATTAGTCCAAGGCAGGTTTCCCTAATGTAGACATGCTATCTCAATGTAGAGCCCGAGAAATACCTTAGAATGGTCCTGGTGAGGGGCTATTTTGAAGTAGCAGAAGTGGAGCGTCTACACAGCCCCTATTCCGAAATAACTGTTTTGGTATAGGCATTATTCTTCATAGAATGAGGTTTACAGAAGTCAGAATAAGCCTCTTGTTATTTCAAAATTCTTTCAAAATAACGCTATTGCTGTGTAGACGCTCACATAGTTATTTCGGAATAATGGCCGTTATTCCGAAATAACTTTGCTGTGTAGACACACCCCAAGAGTTGCTAGAAATGGAATGGTTGTGTGGGTGCCCTGCTGCTACAACATGTGCTTATGCTCTGATTTTTGTCCTATGGAGCCAGTGTGGTCCTATGTAAAAATATGAAACCAGGAGACCTTGGTTTCATTCCCTGATCTGCTATTGGCTGGCTCACTGTTTGACTTTAGCCAAGACACTCAACTTTTATTTGCCTTAGCTTCTGCAGCTGGGAAATGGAAATAACTATATGTACCCTACTATGTACAGTTCTTGGCGATGTACAGATGAAAGCTGCTATATAAATGCTAAGAATTATTATTATTATTATTCCCTCAGCCCCATAGTGGTGCAGTTGATTTTTGTTCAAACAAAGCTGTTTTCATGATGTCTTTTCTCACCTTTTCAGAATGGAGCTCACAGTGTGTTTGCCTCTGCTGCATTTTCAGGTGAGGAGTTGAATCATTCCCTCCTCTGGTTACATTGTACATTGGGCTTACTGCATTCCTTATGAGCAATAATGTTCTTACTTTGATTTATGCTTCTGAAGGAAGCAGCTCTGCAAGAATATGTGGAATGTGCCATGGCAAAAACAATAGAAAAATATTAATGTATTTAAAGTAAGAAACACCGCCCCAACAATAAACAAATTTGCCAGTAAATTATTAGGATGTTATGTAATTGCATACGGAGTAACTTACTGTAGCTCAGTAGAGGTACACTGCATCCTGTGGGCATACAATAGATTGTTTCTTTGAGAAATATTGTTATGTGTCGTGTTAGAGGACGTACTCTTACAGATTATGCCAAACACACTTGGAGATATCTGTTTAGGGAATTTTACAATTAACACGCAGAAGTAACGGGACATTCCCTGTCCTTTTTTTTGGTCTCACCTTATCACCCTAAAAGTCAGGGTTCACTAAGAGTTTCCTCATTAAAGTCCACTCCAAATTAGATGGCTGAATTTAAAAAAATTAAAACCAGGGACATTTCTACAGTAAGAGACACACAGATTTTATGGCCAGATTTTATACTCCTGTAATAGACCTCCGAACCTCTGGCTGAGTAACTGAAGTCCTCAAATCATGATTTAAAGACTTCAAGTTACAGAGATTTCATCATTCACTATAGTTTAATCCTGTGAGTGACTTGTGCCCCATGCTGCAGAGGAAGGCCAAAACCTTCCAGGTCTCTGCCCATATGACTGTGGAAAATTCCTTCTTGACCCCAAATATTTCTACATCCTCCCCATAAGTGTACCAAGCTCAGCCATGAAGTCAATTGGGTTTTTAGCTTCTGCTCTCCTTGAAGGCTGTTCCAGAACTTCACTCCTCTGATGGTTAGAAACTTCTGTCTAATTTTAAGTCTAAACTTTATATATGTTTGCTCTTGCGCCGGTATTGGCATTTAACTTAACTCTTGTTACTTCCTAAGTGCATGATATTGCACTTTGTATTGAATTACATCCCATTTCTGTTGCTCCAATATTCAAGGTTATTCAGATCTTCTTGTATAATATCCTTAGCCTTCTCCTTATTGGCACTGTCACGGGGCTCCACCATACTTTATGAAAATTGAGTTATGAATATGTATAATTCAAAGACACTTTATGCAACACAGATCATGTGACATCTCATTTGAAAATTGGTAATCTGCTGAATCTGTAGATCTTATTTGTTTATCTGTATATCTTGTATTTTTCTTATATGTGAAGTTAGAAATATTAAGTGGAAATCTGTTTTATTAGTGCATGTATTCTAGTAAAAGCCATTAGTGATACTTTAGGAATTTCATGGTTCAGTGATCAAGTCAATGGCCTGTGAATGGTTTAGGTTTTCCTGTAAACCCAAATTGTGATTAGTCCTTCAAAGACATGTGGTCAGGCTACCTGATACTGAAATCCATTTTGTATCTGGTACTTTTCCACTCAAGGTGAGAGATTTGAACTGAGCACAAAGAATTCCTCCCTTGGGCAAAAGGGATATAAGGGGGAGGGTAGAACAAACAATAGAAGCAATCACCAGATGCCAGGAGACCCCTCACCTACTACCTAAGATGCTGGCCGGAAATGTCTGACTGAACAGGGGGAAGGATTGGGCCCAAATGAGGAGGCTGCTTAGCTTGCAAAAGAGATGATTAGAGCAACTGAGAGATAAGAATGTGCATGAAGCAAGTTTCTTGGTCTCAGTGGGGTAACTGTGTTAGTCTGTAACTAAAAAAACTTAAAAAACAACAATGGTCCTGTAGCACCTTAGAGACTAACCAAACATATATATAGATAGTATCGTGAGCTTTCATGGGCACAACACACTTCTTCAGATGACAAATATGGAGCAAGAGGTACAGAGGGTGAATTATAAAGCAGAAAAAGAGGGGCAAGGGAGAGAAGGAAAAAACCGCTGTCAATTAAAGTGTCTGTGCTAAATGAGGCTAATAGAGTGGGCTGTAAGTGCCCGATACTTAGCTTTTGATGTCATTTGGGTGTTGAATATAACAGCCTATCCAGTTCATGTCTTCGTTCAAGCCATGCAAGATTTGGCCTCAAATTTGCATATTAAGGCCAGTTCCACAGACTCTCTCTCTAGTTGATTCCTTAAATTGCTTTTTAAGAGAACAACCACTTTTAAATCCAATAATGAGTGCCTGGACATATTAAAATGTTCCCCAACAGGTTTCTCTGTGTTACCATTTCGAATGTCTGATTTATGTCCACTAATCCTTTGTCGTGGAGACTGTCCAGTTTGGCCACTATACATAGCAGAGGGGCATTGCTGGCACTTGATGGCATATATCACTTTAGTGAATGTGCAGTTGTATGAGTCTCTGATGTGGTGGCTTATATGGTTAGGTCCTGTGATGATGTCCCTTGTGTAGACATGTGGACAGAGTTGGCACTGGGGTTTATTGCAGGGTGGGTTCCTGGGTGAGTATGTTTGAGGTGTAATGCATAGTTGCTGGAAAGAATTTGTTTCAGGTTAGGGGGCTGTCTGTAGGCAAGGATTGGCCTGTCTCCCAAGGCCTGTGAGAGTGAGAGATTGTTTTCCAGGATAGGTTGTAGATTGGTAATGATGTACTGGAGGGGTTTTAGTTGGGAGCTGTAGGTGATGAATAGTGATCTGTTACTTGTCTGGCTCTGTCAATCTGTTTTTTCACTTCCCCGGGTGGGTATTTAAGCTTTAAAAATGCCTGATAGAGATCCTTTGGGTGTTTGTGGGATTGGAGCAAAACCAGTTGTATCTTAGGGCCTCACTGAAAACAGTTGATTGGGTAATGTGTCCTGAAATGAGTAATGTGAAAGCTCATGATACTATCTATATATTTTTTGGTTAGTCTCAGAGGCTATGCCTACACTACCTGGTTGTTTTGAATTAAGTTATTTTGAAATAATAACTCCAGAAATAACTATTTTGAAATAATGCATCCACACTACAAAGCCCCAGTGAAATAGCACAGATCTATATCAAAATAGCGTGTTCACACTCACTGGAATCTGAATCGCATTTAAGGCCCCCTGGAAGCACTCTGGGCAGGTAATGAGGACAGCAGTCACTTCCTGTAGCTGCTGCCTGGGGCTAGCTGAGGCTTGTGCTTAAAGGGGCTCCCCTCTACGACTGTGCCTCAGACCCTTTTACATTGCCTACCTCTTTGAGGGACAGTAAACACCATACTGTGTGCTCTTGTTGCCCTTGCAGACACCACAGCACTCTTACCATGAAGCTGGACCTGCTGCAAAGCAGTCACTGGCTCTTAGACCTACTGCTGCAATTCCTGGTGCAGTTTATGCAGGCTGCCCACATGATACTGCAGGAGCACGATGACCAGCCTGCATACTATGCACCACCACTTCTAGTGCTGTGAGATTAGTACCAATTAGTGGGTCTGGATTGTCATGGAGTGGTGGGACAACCAGCAGTGGCTCCAGAATTTCCACATGCAGAAGAACATATTCCTGGAGCTCTGCGAGTGGCTCGCCCCTGCTCTGTGCAACTCATCATTGCCCTCCAGAAGTGTGTCACCATCACAGTTTGGAAGCTCATCACACCAGACAGCTTAGTGGTGGCTTGTGGTGGGAAGGTGGTCCACCATGGAGTCTGGAGTATGGAAGGCCTGTCCAAGAACCTTGTGAGGAGGAGTGACTGGTTTCTGTGTCGCAGCCTCATGGACCTGTGTGCTCTGGACTGGTGCTCCATGTGCACAGGGTGTTGTGCGATCCCCAGGCTGAGAAGGCTGAGTGAGGAGCATGCTGCACCTTGCAGCTCGCCACCTCCCCCCGTGTATAGATAGGGAAAGCTTGAGAATTCACCTGATGTGCCTTCCCCGGCCTTATCCGAGCCCTGGGAGACATCCTGGCAGGGGCGGGGTACACTGGCTCCTAGCTGGTGGGCATCATGTCTAGGCTGGCTTGCTGCTGCTGCTCCTTGTCCTCATCCACAGCCCCACCCTCCTGGAGGCTGAGGATGGGCATGTCCAGGCTGGAGTCCATGATGAGGGGGTGGAAGGGACTGACCCCCCCCCCCAGGATACCATCCAGATGGGAGTAGAAGCAGGGTGCCACTTCACATAGGGAACTTTGTTCCCTGGCCTTGGCATAGGCCTGGCATAGTTCTTTCATTTTCATCTGTACCTGCTCCTGGGTGTGGGTGTGTCCCTTCTGAGCCAGGCTTGTGGCCATCCTGCCATAGATGTTGGCATTCCTGCGCCTGGTAAGGAGTTTCTGGAGATTTGACGCCTCACCCCAGACCTCTGTGAGGTCCAGGATCTCCACACCAGTCCAGGATAGGCCCTCTTCCGCCCCGGCCAGGGGCTTCTGAGGTGGCTGCCAAGGTGCTTGCAGCTGTAAGTTGCTTGGAAGGAGCGCTGGGATCCACCATGGCAGCAGTGAAGTCTGTGCAGGGTTCTGCTGTGTGGCACAATGCGAGCAGGGCCTGTGTCGGGCCACAAGCCCTTTCCCTTTTGCCTGAAGATTTAAAGGCTGCAGGGGAAGGGAAACTATAGAGTTTTGAGAGGTGTGGACAGAGTGGCCACCAGGGCAGCTGTGAGAAGCCCTGAAGGCCAATTATTTTGAAATAAGCACAGCTGTGCTGTCCACACTCACCCTATTTCAAAATTGCTATTTCGAAATAGGTGTTATTCCTCATGAAATGAGGGTTTATTATTTTGCTATAGCAACCCCGTTATTTTGAAAAAAGTTTGAAATAATGCACTTGCTGTGTGGACGCTCGCCTTGTTATTTCAAAATAGCGTGAGTTATTTCTAAATAACTCTGTAGTGTAGACATGCCCTGAGGTACTACAGGACCATTGTTGTTGTTTCTTTAAGATTCTTAGTGTATTAGAATTAGCTGATGTGTTTTGTTTACTTTTGACATAGTAACTTACTTTGATCTCTCTGTTTTCACTTGCAGCCACTTAAATTCTTCTTTTTATACTTATTAAAAATGCATGTGTTTATTATTCAGCCCAGTGTAAATAATTGTTACCTGGCAGGATGGAGCAACCACTGTACATATCTGCCTTTCATTGATAAAGAAGTGAATTTATAAACTCTCTCTATGTAATAATTTTATACAGAGTAAGACAGATTTATATGGGGTTTTGGTCCTCTTTGGGGCTGTGTTCCTGGGTATTATCAAAGGCCTTATAGCTGAGTCCCCTCAAAGAGATGCAGCAATTGTGTTGCTCTCCTAGGGAGTGATAACCTCGAATCTGTGCCTTGGTTAAGAGAGACCAGAGATTCTACCCTAGCAGGACAGGGTTTTAGGGAGCCCCAGAGGGCAAGAACGTGTCAATCAATGCCTTGATCAACACACCAGATGGCAATCCCAAGAGAGGACCTTTATGATCCAGCCAGTCACAGGTAGTGCTTCCAAACATTGTTGTATGCAAATTTTATTAGCACACACACTTTTTGTGTAAAGCTCATTAATGAAAATGCTATAGAATTTTCCCCTAAACTAATCCCTGTGGAACTCCACTAGTAACTTTCCTCCAGCCTGGCAGTTCACCTTTTAGTAGGACCCATTGTATTCTCCCCATTAACCATTTCCTTATCCACCTTTCAATTCTCATGTTAATCCCCAATGTCTCCAATTTTATTAATAATTTCCCAAATTGAACTGTACCAATGCTTTACTGAAATCCAGGTAGATTAGACCTACTGCATTTCCTTTGTTTAAAAAAATCAATTATCTTCTCAAAGAAAGAGGTTAGGTTGGTCTAGCATGATCTATCTTATGTAAAACTGTGGTGTATTTTCTCCCAGTTACCATTCAGCTCTATGTCCATAATTACTTTCTCTTTCAAAATTTGTTCCAAGACCTTGCATACAATTGAGGTCAAACTAATGGGCCTTTAGTTTCCTGGATCACTTTTTTTTCCTTTCTTAAAAATAGGTACTATGTTAGCAATTCTTTCTGGTATGCAGAATACAAAAGGGCTTTTCCGTCTGGCGTCTCTGCCTGGCTTGGAAAAGTTTTTCCTAGCACTGATCAAAAAGAGGATGAGCCCTGCCTCTTCTCAGCATACCCATATATTCCTTATTCTCTGTCTTTGTGTGATTCTGGTGACCATAGAGAGGAGCAAAGTGAGGGCCAGAGGAGATCAGCATCAGCTCTCCACTTTCTTCTACACCAGCTCCACCAAATGGCCAGTGCAGAGGTCGTTGGCACAGAACGCTTGCTGCATAGTGAGTGATGTAGGGATGTATATAACGTGATGTTGATATGACAAGATAACTTCAACAAACATCTGGCAGTTCTAAAAATTACAAATGTTTTGAATGATAAAATGAAATGAAAGAAGTCAGACACTGAAAGAAGTTGCTGGAACAGTTTGATTGATACCATAAAAAAGGGGTCCGTCCTGCTAAAACAGGAACATATGGTCTCCCCCACAAACAGCAATAACAGTGGTAGGAAAAGTGGGTCCAACAAGAAAAGGCTAGGTTCTCCAGGCATCCTGCAACTTCTAGCAGAGCAGATCCTGCTACTCTGAGGCACTTACTCCCAGCAGCTTCACCTTCTCTACTGATACTGACCCACATGGCTGAGCACTGGACTTTTCTAATGGCCTTAAAGGCCCAAATGCTACTGGAAGCCACAGCTGCAGGAGAAGTGCTGTTAACGCCAGGCTTGCTGGGTCTCTAGGCAAAGTGTGGGGGGAAGCCCAGCTCCACAATCCCAGAGAGGGGGAGGTCCCTGGGGCAGAAGGGCAGGGGCTAGGGGCAGACAGCCCTCACTACCACCTGGAGTGCACTGTGTTGGCACCTCTGCAGCCATCAGAGGGCATTGCCTGGCAGTGATTTAAAGGGTCAGGGCTCCAGCTGCCACCTCTCCTGTGGTAGCGTTGGTGGCAGCTGGGAGTCCCGGGCCCTTTTGAATCGCCAGACCCTGGGACAACTGTCCCTTTTGGCTCCCCAGTCCCTCATCACTAGGCCTGGCTAACACTTGTGAAATCATGAAGCATTAACTAGGGATGTCAACGAGTATTCAACTAGACAATTAACCGATAAGCCTAGGTTAATCTAGTCCACTACTCACGTTTCTGTCCCCTCCTTGCTGTTTCTTTATCAGAGGCAGCAAGGGGGGGAGCAGGAGCTGGTGCTGAGGGGAACCAGCTTCACAGTGCCACCTGTCTCTCTCCTCCCCCCCCCCCATGCTGCTGCCTCTATCAGATGCTGCCATGGGCAGAGGCTGCTTTGCAGCAGGAGGGCCAAGCTCCCCACAGATGGAGCCTGCTCTACAGCCCACAGCCCACCGTAGACAGAGGCTGGTCCTTGGCAGCAGCCCCTGTCCACGGGGGGGACATTATATATTGATGGTTCCACACATCTTCACTAAATTTTATATGTGTGCTATAACCAAGGGGGAACAAATAGAGGTTTTAAATTGGGCATGATCTAAGTGATATGTTTCTTCCCTTTTTAGAAAAAAAAAGTTAGGGGGAGTGTGTCACATAAAAAGCCAAATGTAGGCCTGAAGGGGTTACATTTATATTCCTCTAGGCCAGCCATGAGCCCTGCTGTTGAAAATACCAGGTGTTTTTTATCAGACAGCCTTCATCAGCTGCAATTCCCCTATGCTTGCTAGCTGAGAGCCGAGTATGGGATAAATAACATGACCTTGGTTCTTAGCCCCATGGGAATGTTGAGAGTGGCAATGGGCCAGTATGCGCACACCCGGTAAACAGCTGGGCTGTGTCTACACTGGGCCACTTATTCCGGAAAAGCAGCCGCTTTTCCGGAATAAGCTGTGAGCTGTCTACACTGGCCCCTTGAATTTCCGGAAAAGCACTGACGATCTACTGTAAGAAATCAGCTGCTTTTCCGAAAACTATGCTGCTCCCGGCAAAGTCCTTTTTCCGGAAAACTGTTCCGGAAAAGGGCCAGTGTAGATAGCCCAGCAGTCTTTTCTCGCAAAAAAGCCCCGATCGCGAAAATGACGATCGGGCTTTTTCCGAAAGCGCTACATTGGCCACGGACGCTTTTCCGAAAAAGGGCTTTTCCAGAAAAGCATCCTGCCAATGTAGACGCTCTTTTTCCGGAAATACTTATAACGGAAAACTGTTCCGTTTTAAGCATTTCCGGAAAATCATGCCAGTGTAGACACAGCCCTGTAGTATAACTAGTGTAGGGAGTCCCATGTCTGGTGAGTCTCACCAGGGACCTAGACCTCAGAGGGTGCCCTGGATTCCCCCAGCTGGAGCCACGTCCACTGATGTCTGGTGCGAGGTGACAGGAATGGGACTCCCCGCAGACTGAAGGGGCATAAGCATTTCCAAGTGCTGTTGCTCGCTTTTATGCATTGCCCTGCCTATGCTTATTGGTGTATTACTTTGCAGTAGCTGTGTAACCATCTGGCAGTATTAAGCCTGTAATAGTAGTGACGTAGTGAGATTAATAAAAGCAAATATCCATAATCAACTCTGTCTTGAAGTGAATCCATAATCCTGTTAGGCCCTGGCCCTGTGAGTTGACAGAGTGGATCTTCTGGAAATCTTCCTTTTCTAGTGGCATCTCTAATAAAAATGCATTTTAAATCTGGTACATTTCCCATTTGTTTTAAGATATTTTAGATCAGTAGTTATTTATTTATCACAATGGCCCTATTTCATATTTCATTAGAAAAGACTGTGATGACTAGTAGACTCTAGATTATTTCATGGTATGTTCTAGTCTATGTAGGCACTCATCACCACAGTTTTTGAGAGTCTTCCAGTAGTGTATTAAGCAACATGACTAAAATCTGCCATGCATTTGCCCTCTCATCCTCCCCAAGGAAGAGGAGTGGGTGCAATGGAAAGTTTTATTTTGGAACGTTTACTATATAGATATATACATAGAAACTATACAGAATGTTAAGGGATACAGATTCCAGAGAGATTTTCTAGTTTCACAGAATGGCAGGAAGTTCTGGGTATCCTTATTCTGACTGAGATTTTTCAAAGGAGCCTCAAGGATTTAGATGCCCAACTCATTGTATTATTGGAACAATTATTGAAATTCTGGGGGACTTGGGAGCCATGGCACAATGGACTAGTGGTCAAACAGTATAAAATAATCTGTGATGCAGGACACGAGAAGGGTCATTGCAGCCTTCTGGCAGCTGGTCATTGAGTAAGGGATATTTTTCTGGCTCCTTCTAACCAAATATTGGCGCAACCACACTGGAATTCTAGGAGTGAGAACAGGGAAATGTAGCATAGCCTCTCGGATAGGGCACTGCAATGGATGTCAAAGCTGGATTCTGTTGCTGCTTCTGCCATTTTGTAAAGGAGACATAATGATCACCTACTTTTGTAAAGGGCTTTAAGATTCTCAGATGAGAAAACACTAGAGGCCAGTGCCAAGGAGGAAGGGGGCTAAGTGCCCTCCTGTGCACAAGTGGGCGTGGGGTGTAGGAGGGATGGCTGTGCCAGTGAATTGGGGAGTATATACAGCAGGAGAACTGACACTGTTTACTCCCGTATATAGAGCAGGAGAGCTGACACTGTTTACTTCTGGGCAGTCAGAAGACTAGGAGAAAGACTGACTACTCAAATCACAATTCAGGATGAGATTGAGATTGCAGTCCAGACTGTTTTGAGGAGCCATGCGTTGTTGGAGGAGAGATGACTGTGAGCTGTTTCTGCTCCAACAATGTGTTATCCCGCACAATAGGCTAGATTGCAATCTGATTAATTTCACCATGAATTAGCACTAAGCATTATTAGCTATTGTTATAACAAAAGAAGGAAAGGAAAACTAACCCAAACCCATACGCTATGAATGCATGAAAGCACAGCTGACTGTCGAAGTAACAGAGTATGACATCAAAGTGAAGAATTCTGGCACACTGTCAGAACAGTTCCTTCTGCAGCTGGTGGTGTCTTTGCTAATTTATGCTGTAAAGATTTTTTTGGGGGGTGGAGTGAATTGGGCAGAGAAATGTGAAGGGAATTCTAGGGAACCTCCACATTTATCAGGTGGCACTAGCAATCTCTTGTCCCCGGGGAACACTTATTTTATTTCTGAAACTTTAAAAAAAAACCCTCATAGTATAAATAAATTGAAAAAAACACAAAACTTATCTTGATCTTTCTAGCTGTTGCTATGTTTTTGAGTAATATATTGTTTAAGCTATGGCACTGGTGTGATGTATTAAACTAATATATCATCAGAATGCCATAGCTTTGGTGATGTATTCATATAATACATCATTAAGGCACCATTGCTCTTGCAATGTAATATTCCAAATATTACCAACTGGTTGGGTCAATGCACAGGGATCTATGTGAATGGGACAGAAAAGCAGCAAATGTTTCTAAGTCCTAATAGATGGCAGAACTTAATGAAAATGCTTCGCGACATGCAAAACAGTTTAACTGGATTTGGAACCACACGGCTTGTGCAGGAATGGATGAACTGTATAGGAACACAAGGACCAAAACTGAGGTTTGAGTGGCAAAATTTACATTTTAAACATACACGCGGTGATTCTATTCCTGTCAAAGGCAATGGCAAAATTACTATTGACTTTAAAGGCAAAGTATCTATCAGTAGTCCCTGTAGATGGGCAAATGGATTTTGAATAAATATGAACCCACCTATACATCTCTTTAGAACTTGAATTAAACCTTTACGAATAAAGTGGGGTTTTTTTAAATTTGGGTAGACTTTTTACAGAGCACAGTTCTGCACTGCACTGTGTACACATAGCTCCCATAAACTTCAGTGGGAGTTACATGGGTACATCTAAATGTAGAATAGTTAGTTCCCTTGATTTGTATTTTTGTCATGCTTCTGCAGTTATTGGTTTCAGCTTGATATAGAAGTGAAAATGATCCCATATGTGAGAGAGGTTGTTGCTGTCATAGCCTGACTGACATTGACAAGTAGTGAGCATCTTTCAAGAAAGTCTGATCTCGCAAAATATCCAGCTTTTGTTTCTTAGACGAGTCTGAGGTCTCTGAACCAAACCATTAATATGTCCGAGATTCATAGTCTCCTTTAGCACAGGGGCAGGCAAAATACAGCCTGTGGGCTGGTTGTGGCCTGCCAAGTCTCTAGATCCGGCTTGAGGGAGTCTCAGCCAGACACCTTGCCTTCCCTGCACACCGCTCAGAGCAGCCCACGTAATGCTGTGAGCCTGGGGGGAGGGCAGGGAGAGGCTTCATGCACTGTCCCTGCCTCCAGCACAATCTTGTAGCTCCCCTTTGGCCATCATAGGGTGTAGAGAGTCCATTCTGTTCCAACTTCTAAAAGGTTAACAGGGAGACAAGGAGCCTCTGCAGCTAGGGCTGACTGGAGACCCTGCACCTTGGGAGACCAAAAGGATGCAGGTCAGAAGGAAGGCACGCCTGCCAGAGAGGGTCAGTAACCTCTGAGAGCACAGCCTTCAGTTACAGACTGGTGGGAAGTCCCCGTGTAGTTGACCTCCAGAGGAAGAGGCTAACAGAGCTTGAGTCTGGGAAGCAGCCTACGAGAGAGGCATAGTGGGAAACAATAAAGGTTTGAGGGAAACAGCTTTATCCATTGGTGCCATGAAAGCAGTTTCAATTCTATGTCCTGTCTAAATGAAGATCTTGCCCAAGTCTAGAGCATTAGCTGCAGATAGGTGAGCTTGAAATAGGCTTCTGCCAAGATACTCTATGATCTTGCTCAGAAATGCAAGTTTGAAGCCTCTCCACAAGAGGTCCCTGCATTGCCCCGTGGGCCTTTCCTCCCCACTGCCCCCTTCCCTCCTCTCCCTTCCCCTCCAGAGTAAATAAAAAAGTATTTTTTTAAAAATAACAACTCTGTTTATTTGGGGGATATACTCCAGGGAAGGGACTGGGGAAAGGAAAGAACCTGGAATGGGGGTGGGGGGCTCAGGGATGGGACCAGGACTGGCAACTCCCTCAGGTAGCTCAGGAGGCTTTGGCTGCCTGAGAGGTTCCACTGTCCCGTGTTCTGGGGCCCCGGTGGCTCCTGGGGGATAAGAGGGGAAGCCACAGGGTGGGGGTGGGGTGTTGGGGGGGGGTAAGAGGTGGGAAGGTGGCTGGTAGCCCACTCCATGCATGTGGCCATGCGTGTTCCATCACAGAGGTTATGGAGAAGCACGTGGCCTCATGCTGGCACACCACCTGGTACCACATGGCCTTCCGCTGCTTCCAGTCAGCTCAGCACACTTCCTGGTCGGTGGCCTGCTACTGGAGCTTCTCAACAAGCTCCTGGACAAGGGACTGGAGGTAAGCCATCTGGTCCCGCAGCAGGTCTTCCTGAGTTTGCTTCTTCCAGTGGATCCCGCAGAGTTGGGAAGATGGTGTGTGAGGTGGTGGATGTGGCACACTTGCAGCTGTGAAGACAAGTGACAAGGGCAGTCATCCCAGGAGACACTGTGTATGAAGCCTGGCCCTAATCTCTGCATTGATACCAAAGGTCTTGATGGCAATGTGCTTTTGAGCAAGGACATCTGTTGCCTAGACAGCGGGCACTTTCCAGCAGGGGCACAGATGTCCCAGATGAACCTCACTGCACCCATGGCCTGAGGACAAGCAGGCATGGGAAGGTGCCAGGTAGGCCAGGAGCCTGCAGGTGGGTGGGAAGGGAGACTGGATGGCTTGACTCAGCCTCCATCTGTGTCCTGCACATGCAGGGTCCAGCACTGGCAACATCCTGCAGAGAGAGAACTTCTATCCCTGCCTGCTGGAGGAGTTGGGGTGTGTGTGTGTGTGTGTGTGTGTGTGTGAGTTGGGGAAGGTGTATCTGAGTGGCTGAGGCCACTTGCTGGAGGGAGTGCTAGTGGGGTTCCCTCTGCTTCCTTCCCCTGGCAGGTTCCCATCCAAGGGATTCGTGTCCACCGCATCGCCACGCTTGACCGGGAGTGGATGCTGCCTGAGTGTGGGCATGAGCCTGTGCCATGTGCGACACTGCTGTGTATTTCCGCAACCTCAGCCTCCTTAGCGGTGGCTAAGAAGTCCCACCACGGAGGCCAGAATAAGGCAGGCCTCTCCAGGAACCTTGTGGGAAGGAGCGAGGGGTTTCTGTGTGTGAGAGTGCCATGGATCTGAGTGCTCCGGACTGGCGCTCCATGTGCACCCATGTGCATAGACTGTTGTGCAACTGCCAGGCTGAGCGAAGAGCACACAGCTCCTCGCAGCCCGCAGCCTGCCTCCCCGTCTATATAGGGAAATGATGGAACTCACCTGAAGTGCCTTTGCCAGGATTGTCTGAGGCCTGGGAGACATCCTGGGAGGGGAGACTGGCTCCAGGGTGAGGAGCAGCTCCTGGCTGATGGGCATGGTGTCCTGGCTGACCTGCTCCTCCCACTCCTTCTTGTCCTCTTCCTCCTCGCCCTCCACAACCCCGCACGCATGGAGGCTGAAGCTGGGTGTGTCCTGGTCAGAGTCAACGATGACAGGAGGGAGGTGACTGGCCCCCCTCCCAGGATGGCATCGAGCTGCTTGTAGTAGGGACTGGTATGAGGAGCAGCCCCAGAAGGTCCACTTTCCTTCTTGGCCTTGTTGTAGGCCTGCTGGAGTGCCTTTATTTTCATGCAGAGCTGGTTGAGGGTCTGCATGTGTCCTTTTTCGGCCAGGCTGGTGGCCATACAACTGTAGACATCCCCATTCCTCCTCCTGGTGCCGAGATCCTGGAGGCTGGTCTCCTCCCCCCAGACCTTGATGAGGTCCAAGATCTCTGCACCAGTCCAAGCCGGTGCCCTCTTTCATCCCTGGCCTGTGGCTGGCGAGGGTGCTGTGGGAGTGCTGGTAGCGCAGAGTGACCGCTGGGGTCTGACAAGGCTCCTGCGATGGGTGCTGTGTGGCATGGGGCTGGCAAAGCTCGCCTCATGCCACAACCCCTTTTCCTTCTGCCTGCTGCTTTAAAAGCTCCACAGGAGAGAGGGAGCATTGGAGTTGGCAGGTGTGGCTAGAGTGGCACAAGTGTAGCTGTGAGAGGCCTCTGGAGGCCAATTATTTTGAAATAGCAGCAGCTGAGTGTCCACGCTACCGCTATTTCAAAATAATAATTTTTAAATATGCGTTACTCCATATGGAAAGCTGGAGTTACTATTTTGAAATAACCAGCTTGTTATTTTGGTAGTGTGGATGCTCCACTTGTTTTTTGAAATAAGGGGAGTTATTTCAAAAACTCCCTAGTGTAGACCACGGCTAGTGGGAAACCTATATGTGTACTGGCTAATTTATTCATACCAATATACTGCATAAATTACTTTTTCACCAGCTACTCTGTAATCTGATACCACAGTCTTTGCTTTTGTTTGTCAGTTCTTTTGTGTTTTACCATATGATGTCATTGCATGGTAGGTGTGGTGGATATAGCTGGAGTTGCTGGATGAGGCAGTCGCTTGAAAAGTGTCATTTCCCTAGAAATATCTTGTATGTTCCCTGGATTTTCGTAAGAGTGAAAAGAGACATTAGGTTTTGTAGCTAATAGACTAGCATACGTTAATTTCATCCTGCAAACACAGAAATGATCAACATTCTATTAAAAGATTCTGAGTATCATAGTCAAAAGGCATTTCCTGTACTAAGTAGTATTTAATTGGAATTACCATCAGAGGGCAATAAATCAAAATGCAGTGCTATGTGCATATAATATAACATTGTTTTCCTAACCCAACAGAACTGAGCAGTGTTTTGCACAGTCTTGTTCCCGTGGGAGTTGGGAGCTATAAAAACTTGGCTGCCATCTTTAATACTGCTGTTTCTAACTTTGCACCCCTTAGCACTGTTTTCTTTTATAGAATTGTGTTTGGACATAGCTTAGTGCTAGGACAGTGACTGTAGCCTAGCCAGAAATGGGATCTTCATCCAGTTTGGATGATGTCAGGCTGAGGGCAGAAGTGTGGAAGACTGAAAAGACAGACTGTGGAGGGAAAAAAGCGCCAATGGGGAATGAAGAACTTGAGGAGAATTCCAAGGCTAGTAAAGGAATTTTCACTCTTAGAAACACCTAAGCACATAGTCCTCTGCACAACAGAGAATTTTGGGTAGCTGAAGTTTGACTAGTTGAGGTGTGACTATAGTAAATAAGAAGTTTCTAACCTGTTGCCAAAATACTTGCCATTGTTTCTCCAACTCCATAGCTGTGGCTGCTATTGTTGTGCCATTTTACTGATATTTCTTTGCAGAAACCCCAGGTGTGGAAGGAGCATTTTACTGATTTTCTATTAAGCCGCACGTGACTAACAGCCCAGAAAGCCCTTTGCTAAAATGCTGCACTAATCATTTCCAAAGGCAACAGGAAACATACAGAAAGTCACAACTGAGCACTTAACCTTCAAACTCATTTTACAGTTTTAGCTACATTTTTTGAGCATAAGTGAATACACATATGTTAACTGTGAGGCTAAATTCTTTGCCTTGATTTTGTTAAAAATCTAGCTCATTATTGTCTGAATCCTGCAAAAACTTATGTTTACTAACTTTAAATTGTAGAGTAGTCCCATTGATGTCAAGCTCCCATTGGTCCCATTTGTAGGATTGGGACCTAAGTCTGTTACTGATTCATGAGGCTCCTGTTTTCTGACTAGTGCATCTAGAAATGGAAAACACAGTTAAGTTTCTTAGTAGCCGAAAAGACAGCAAAGCCTTATTTGTGCTTAGGTTGGAAAACAATAGTAATCCTCTGCTGACTTTTGCATTAAAGGAGAAAATGTTGTACTGATGCGGAAAAATGCATAAGCTGTGTTTGCTCTTTAGGTTTCTAGGTCTTATTTTCTAAGTGTTACACCTTTATTGATATATAAGCATTTTTTAAAATATACCTCTCTGCCAATAGTCTTTTCTTGTATGAAGGTTCCTGAGTTACTTGTTTGTTTTGACAGCAACTCAAGTCGGGTGGCTATGTTACAAATGGTAGCTGTAATAGGTCACAGACAGCTTGACAGTTTGGCACGTTTTGTGACAAGAAGCAGTTCTCAGACCTAACAGATGCTACTTCACTATTCTCTTTGATCACTACATGCCTGCTTAGGAGGCACTGCTGCTGTAAGTGTGTCATTTTCATTTCAGAGCTTGCCTACTGATATCAAGTGACTGCTACTGGGACTGAGCCTGCAATCTGCATTACATGGGAACTTGGGGTCTCCTTGTGTATATGCTAGACATAATAAAAATTTCCTTCCATCAGCCGATACAATTTCTTCTGGGATGTTAGTGTTAAAAAGGGTTTTGAAAAGCTATCCAGATTTGGTGACTGGCTATGACGAAATCACTAATAAAAACATACTGCTTTAAATATACTACATGGCTTTTTTTCTCTGTAGATTGTCATGATTTGCATTATTGATGGAATTTACATATCATAAATAGTAAATGAATTGTTTATGAAACAATGGCTTGTGCTTCCTTTGTAATGCAGCCCTATTTATTGCAGTAGTAAATGTGTCTTGCAGTGGAAAACCATTCATAATCAGCCACTAATGGAAGTTATTGTAATGGTAGTTTAATAACATGACATCTTGATTAGAACTACAGGGAAAAGCATTTCAAGAAAAGTTCGTCTTATAATTCTTAATTGCTATCCATCTTTTTAATAATAAAAACTATGAAGAAAGAGCACATAGAAATGAGAGCAACAAAAACTAAAAAATTGTGGTGAGTCTAGGTAGCTTTGCAGTGCTGCTTGATACAAGTGGAACTGGGGGATTTAATGCTGGTGCCATCTCTTACACTCTGGTTTTTTCATTAAACAGCCACATTATTTAACATTCACACATTTATAGCGTGGTAGTGTCCAGTGCAGGGGTGGCCAACCCATTTAACAAAGGGAGCCGAAACAGCAGCGGAAAAAATGCGAAGAGCCGCACCAGAATTGTCGAGCAAAAAAAAAAAAAAAGGGAGGCTGCCCCTTTAAGAAACAAGTGTAGCCTTTTTGGCCATATCAGGCTCCCGTCAACGGCCACCATCTTGGGTGCCATATTGAATCACCTCCCTGGTGAGCACAGAGGAGCAGGAGCGGCTTCGTGAGCTGCACTTTTGGGGGAGAAGAGCCACATTCAGCTCGTGAGCTGTGGGTTGGCCACTCCTGGCCTAGTGGCTTCTGGATTCCATTCTGGTGGATGCTATGTAAATACTTGTAACATTCTTCACAAAGGACCAGTGCTTTTTACATTAGTATACAGTAATTCCTCACTTAACACATGCCCGCTTAACACGTTTTCACGATAGCACGATTTTTTGGGGGGGAACATTTTTCAAACAATACGACCCTGTCCCCGCAATAACACGATTTCCCCTAGGGCCGGGCGGTGGCCGGCAGCTGCGCGGGGCTCCCCCTTGCGTCCGGCCAGACGGGGGTCACCGGGGAACTGCGCGGTGAGTGGCAAACCTCCGCCGCTTTGTAAGGAGGCAGAGGAAGCTCCGCGCAGCTGCCGGTGACCGGCCAGCTGGGGAAACGCAGCCGCCGGCTGCAAGCCCCCTCCCCTGTCCTTCCCTTCCCTTCTCCAGAGCCAAACACCTCCCCTCCCTGCTATAAACCAGTCCCCTTTCTCCCCCAACCTTATGTCCCAGGCCCAGCTGCTAACAAGTGCAGGCTGGAGCTGTGAGCGCACGTGCGCTTGAAATGCAACCCCCATCTTTTCCATTATTTTCTATGGGAAAATTGACCCCGCATAACACGTTTTCATTTAGCACGATCATTTTCTGAAACGTATCTACCGTGTTAAATGAGGAATTACTGTATATTTAAAATCAGTGATATTACAAGAGGAAAATGTCCCTCCAAATTAGGAATGACATCCTTTTTCAACCTGCGTGGTCCAAAGTGAATAATTTTCTTTGCCAGGGAAAGATGGTGCAGAAATTTCACCCTATTTTTGTGTTTCTAATTAGGCACATTCTCTGTCATTAATATTTCCTAGTGTACAAGTTCAGTCTGATCTTGTTTTGATAAGATTCCAGCATTCTCAAGAGCACAAAGAATTGATGCATCACTTTTTTCATTCCAAAGACCCCCTAATGCCTACAGCTTAGACTGTGTGCCTTTATCCCCACTGTATCCACTTTATACCAACACATTTGAAATGCCAAGTATTCAGTCTTAGGCTACAATCTTCCTACAGATTCTCTTCCATATTCCTTGTAGATATTTTGATCTTGCAGTATTTGGGCATATTTAAAATATACTGAAAGAACTACATAAGAGCTAGATATTATTAATACCTAGGTATTATTAATTATAGTAATTTTCTTGGCTTTTCTAACTGCCTACAGCTTTGCTTTCCAAAAACCTGAAAGTAGCTAGCACTAAACACAGAAAGGAGGAAGGATTGGCTAATTTTTGCTTCTAGGTGGATACAGCAAGAAAGCTCAAAGGATGGAGCCTTTTATTAGCCATGCCTTTGTAGCTTAGTTTCCTTACTATCAATTATTATGCCAATAATTTTATTCTTCTGTGTCTTTTCCCACTGTCAAGTTGGGATGGTTACGATAGTGTGAAACACACCTGCTTTCATGTTGTAAAATAACATTCATTCCCATCATCTCCATGATTTCAGAGTCCTTAATGTTTCTGAGCAGATACTGATTATGCCTAAGAGCTGTACATTGTTCTGTGATTCTTCTCCCTATTACCATGCTTTAGGTTACCTTGTAACCTAATTGTAACCTGGTAGCTTTTAAAAATGTTTCCCTCAAGTGGAGAGCTTTCTCAGATCCTCTTCACGCGCAAGTCTCAGCTGGGTAGCAGGAGAGAGTGGAATATGGCCTTAGAGGAGTGGGCTTCTGTAGGGCCCAAGTGCAGCTGTTCTGTCTGCCTGCTTATTTTGAACAATAAGTAACTACTATGGGGCAGAACCTTCTGTTCATTATGCTCACCAACCCCCTCTCTCTGGGAGTAGGTGTCTGGCCAGGTGTGGGAACAGGAGTAGGCTGGGGATAGGTGTCTGGATAGGGGGAAGGGTGCAAGAGCAGGCTAGGGGTGTGGGATCTCGGTGGAAGACGATAGTGAGGGGATTGGGGGTGCGAGATCTCAGTAGGGTGGTGAGTCAGGGGGCTGCGGGTGCGAGGTCTCAGCAGGGTGGTGAGTGAGGGGGCTGAGGGTGCAAGGTCTCGGCAGGGTGGTGAGTGAGGGGGCTAAGGGTGCAAGGTCTTGGCAGGTTGGTGAGTGAGGGGGCTGAGGGTGTGAGGTCTTGGCAGGGTGGTGAATAAGGGGTCTGGAGATGCGGGGTATTGGTGGAGGGGTTGTGTGAGGAGGCTGGGGGTGTGGGGTTTCAGCAGGGGGTGTGTGTGAGGGGGTTGGGGATGCACCTGCCCTCTCCCCCATGCTACTGCCCGCATGTAAACATATAACCACTGAAAATTTCCTAACGTTTACCTAAATACATTTTAACATCCCTAATTTGTAAGCATTGTGGAGAGCTAAGCACATTGTAGGTGCTAAACAAATTAATTATGATAGTGCTAAAGTGGTCTCAGTGTTCTCAGATCCAAGCTTGGACTTCTGAAGACAAATTGTACCAATAACCATTCATCCTGAACTCCAGTTCATGAACTAAAATTCTGAGATGACATTTTTTTTAAAAACAAAAGGTCTAAACACAGAGGGTTATTTGATTCTGTGAAGTAGTATCATCAGAGCCAAGATGCAGCAGGCTGATCAATGACCTTGTCTTTGCTGTTGGCTGGATGATTCTTCAGCCTGATCTGACCAGGCCAGATGTTGCTTTTCCTGTTTTGACATGTTTTGGTCATTTTACTGCTTTTTACACACAGCAGGCTTGTTATTTAGCATCCTAGAAACTATTTTCAGGTCACATAGGTAACATTCATGGCAGCTTTCACATATTTTGTGCAGTTGATTTGTAAGCTTTCCATGCGACATAGAAAAAAGAGGTTATAGGGAGAGAAGTGATGTGGAAAGAAGATAGAGAACAGATTTAGGGGGAGACAGTGAAGGTGAGAAGGCAGCAAACCGGAGATAGAAACAGAAGTATGGTCATTTTAAAAAAGACTTTGATTGATTGTTTTTAATTTCCAGTTCTGTTCATCATTCATTTCTGCCCATTTATTCCACTCTAATTCTAATGATTAGTTTGCTCAGGCTCTCCTACTCAGATCAAAGTTCCCAAAAGGAATAGAAACAAAACAAAATGAGTGAGATGTCAGGAAGCTTCCTGAGTGAGTTGTCAGGAAGCTAACTAATAAGAGAGTTAAGGATGTCCCATCTAGTATGCATGTCATGGTGGTATGTCATGCAATGAGCCTCCACACCAGGTGAGTTTCTCCCTTAGGCCACAATCTAGAAAAGCTCTTAAGCCTGTGCTTAACTTTAAGAACAGAGATAGTTACACTGACATCAGTATAACTATTCCTGGACAGCTGGACCCCTTAGTGAACTTGAAGTTCTAGCTATAATTAAGTAGACCGACAGTTCCACGCTTTGCAAATATGGACTGTATGTCCAGTTACAGTGAACCTTTACACACAGAGTAAGTTCTGTAGTAAAATGACTTCACTTTTTTAAAATCAGATTTTGGGGTCTTTTTTTCTAAATGGAAAACAATCTTTCTACCATGGAAAACAAACTTTCTGCAGTTTGAATTTTCTTAATAGTCTATGAGACAATCATACTCTAAAATTTAAATAAAAAATGGTCTAATTTAATCAGAAGCATCAGTTTTCTCAGCATGATCTGAATGAATTGATTGAACATATTTAATCAATTATACAATGTTCTGGTTTTCTTAATCTTCAATTTGTATGGATTGGGTAAAATAAAGCTTAGATGTAAATGAATAATAATATCACATTATATAGTAGCTCCCTGAGATACATAAACAATAATTTAACCAAGACTTGTTAACAAAGCAGTGTAATAATCCAACATTTTATTTAGTTTTATTTCTTCTAGATTAAAAGTGAACTAAGTTTAAATATTTATGAAACATAAAAGTAATATTCTGCATCTGTGCTTCCGTCTAATTGTATTGTATTTTTATTCTTTCTCTGCTCTTCCCTGACCCAGTCCCCTTCCTGTTACATTTTATGGGTCATATTCACAATAACATAGACATGGACACAACGGCATATGTCTCGCTGTGGAATGCTAATGCAACTAGTCATCCAGCTTCTCTGTGAGCTCAAGTAATTCATCAGTATCTAACATCCAACTGGAGTCAAAATGATCCTCTGAAATTAGAGTGCATCAGTCTCAAGATAGGAATCCCTAAATTAGAAGACACTTGAAATTTTGGCCCTTCTATCTCTGTCTCAATTCCTCCAAATATAAAATGGGGATAATACTTATCTACTTTTGCAAAAATGCATTTGATCCTTGGATAAAAGATGCCGCAGAACTGCACAGTATTAATTTGTTAGTCTGTAGCATGTATTGAAGAACTTTTTCCACCCTTTGATGTATATAGACAGAGACAGACTCATGAAATTCAGCAAGATTCGGTTCCTTCAAAGGAACATGGCACTAAGTGCACTTATTTGTATATGTTGCACATGACTGGTAATAAGGAATCCAGAATTGACAAATTACAAAGTCCTGAAGTAGCATGAGTCCATGACATTACCGTTTTTACCATCAAGTCTGGGATCCTTTATTCTTGAGGACCACCATATTACTTTTGCAGTATTTATCAGGCACCATTGCACTGGCTGACTTGTAATCTTATGCTTTGTTGAACGTTATATCATATTTGGAAACTTTTCCACAGCACTTGAAGAATAGGAAACTGGCACCATGAGGGAATGTAAATTACAGAGCAAGTGGAAATCTCTAGCTTCTTATTTTACAGTATTTTAAAAGCAAAGTCTAAAGAATTGGTGAAATTGAGGTTAAAGAATGAGAAGTCTCACTCTGAAAGCACTTTCACACTGGAAATTAACATCTATCCTACAATGAACTACTGAAGTAAAACCAACCAACCAAATGCAAACCAAATTAAAGAGAACAAAAAGAAACCAGTTTTATTCAAATTTCGCATAGGAGATTTCCCCAAGCTGAGATGGCAGCATATCAAACTTTATCCCTGAAGGAATTTATTATTATTATAATGTTCTGTAAACAGGAGTTCAAGAATCAAAATGCCATTTCAACTTTACCGGTACTTTTTTTGTTTAAAAAAAAAAAAAAAAAAAAAAAGAAAGCCAGGGTGGGGCCCAGCATTGCCCATTTAAGACACGCAGCCCCTTTAAGACACGCAGCCCAGCCGACTGTTGGACATTTGGATACAGAGGTGCTGGTATGCATTGATAGTCCTTCTGCCAGGTGGTCACAAAAAAAGCACTGCCTATAAGCAGTGTCCCCTCTAATTTTTTCCATCCATGTGCAGAATAAATGTTATGTGCACCCAGGCACGTGCAGATGTGCACCACCAGTAGAAACACATGCTGCTGGCTGTGGGCACTGCAGGTGCTCTGCTAATCAGCTAGGTGGCAACTGAATCTCTCCTGGGTGGCCACCCAAGTGCTCAGCTTGCAGGAACCACTGACTGCACGATACCTACTAATCTATTCTTATGTGGAAATGAGGAATGGCAAGGAAAATAGTTTGTCACCTGGAATTACACAATGGGACTTCCTCAACATTCTCTATGGAACTGCAATATATTGTGGTAGGTAATATAATATCTAGAATCTGCATGGGAAATATCCAGATCTAGTTTTATGTTTACCTGTGACCCTTTACAGTCAGTACACAAAGTGCTTCTATGGCAGTCAGTTTAAAGAAATATGCAATTGCTACTTATTTGCAGGATAGTTTAAATAGATTCTGGGTCCCACTAGACCTTAGGGATGGAATAAAAACTCTGAAACTACTTTTATATTGGGATGGATTACAGTCTACATGACAGCTGGAGAAGGGAATCCCCCTCAGCCTGTATTTCTAGCAACGCAGTCAAAAGAAACATGCATTTTACCATACAGCTAGTTCTTCTTTCTGTCAAATCTCTTTACTTCTAGAAGGTTGATGCTGAACGACTTCCATTAATGTTGCTTGTGTTTCTGAAGACTACACTGAAGGAAGATGGGAGAACAACATTTAACTCTGCAAGGAACTGGCTTCATTCTATTATTTCCAGTGGTCACAAGAACATCTCCGCCCCATTAGTGATGCACGTCTATGGGAGTAAATTATACTCGTCAGTAAAAGCACTGGTTGACAAAACTCTGGGGGGCCTTTATCATGTTTTCTACTTACACAACTACTATAAAGCACTGCTGAAATTTTCATTGTGTTTACTTTGGAAATATTAAAGGCAATAGATACAATAAATAGTCTAGAAATGTCCTACAAATAATTAAATGCGAGTGACAATACATATTATGAATACAGTGCTGACATTCTCAAAATGCTTTCCAGATGTGAAACAAGGGCATGTGTGGATCAGGGTAAAGCCAACGTGTTACCAATATGCGGCTCTTCCATTCACCTCTCCTTAAAAGAGCCTCATCAGAGCCTGGCCTGGTGTGAGGCTGCATGCTAGGGGGGGATTCTTCCTGTAGGTATGTAATATTGACTGCTGTCACTAGGGAGATGCTGATGTATAATGTCTCAATGCTAGGGACATGCTAAATGTAATTATTGAAAACTAACAGGTTAGAGCTGTTATCAAACGAGAGGACATCCATTTTGGAGGGAAGATAAAGTGCTCTGTCTTTAGCACAGCCCTTGCTAAACATGGTGTGAAACTCACAGTTTCGCATTCAGTTTATGAATACGCACTTGGTTCTTTCTTGGCTGCTAAACAGAGAATAAGATGGTTAATCTTTTCTGCCACAGCACCCCTACTCTAAAAGAACCTGGAAAAATTATTTTGATTCCAATGGTACCCTTTCAGCTCTATGAGAAGCTTCAGGGGGTAGCCGAGTTAGTCTGTACAGGATAAACTTAAACGTAAACAACACTTAGGCTACGTCTAGATTACAACCCTGTTTTGAAAGAGGCTTTTTCAAAAGAATCTTTTGAAAATGCCTCTTTTGCAAGAGAGCGTCAAGACTACAAGCAGATTTTTCGAAAAAGCAAGCCGTTTTTTTGAAAGAGAGTCTAGACGCTCTTTTGAAAAAGCATGGTTTGCATTCAACAGCACCTTTTTTTGAAAGAGTACTTTTGAAAAAAGGCGCTATTCCTCGTAAAATGAGGTTTAGCGCGATTGAAAAAACTGCCGCTTTCTTTCGATTTACTTTTGAAAGTCTACACGCAGGTGAAGTTTTTTCGAAAAAACACTGTAGTCTACACACACCCATAGTCTGGTAGCACTTTAAAGACTGTTTTATTAGTCTTTAAAGTGCTACCAGACTATTTGTTGTTTTTTAAAGCTCTACGAGAATTACACATTATTGATGGAAGTTAGTAAAGATGTCTCCCTGTATATAACATACAAATTCTTTGGCATTTGAGGTGCATGCATGTGTGTATAGCCCCCGGGTGACATCCTATGACCCTGTTCCTTTTGCCTCGAGATACCTTCATTATCCCCAGAGCATAACAGCTGCAGGTCCCTGGAAGCTTAGGGTGACTCTGTAGCTGGCTACTGCCTTGCTCTGTTAGTAAACCTGGGACAGGTCCTCCGCTGGGGTGACCTGACATAGTTCCATTGACATTAATGGTGTTACATCAGTTTATGCCAGAGGAGGAGGAGCTGGTTGTCCCAGGATGGTGCCAGTGCACCTCTTTTATAGGATTGGGAAATTGCTATGTATAAGCTAATATGCAGGCCGGGGTCTGAGTGAGCTCTTCTCTGCCATCTATTGATGAATGGGGGGAAAAGACTTACCCAGTGAAATCACTGAAACCCCTAAGAACTGGGCTGAGCGGTGGGACTGCTGAGTACGGCATTGCAGCTAGAAGTGCAGCCAGCAATGAGCCACAGCAAAGATGGGTAACAAAGGCAAGAAGCAGCAGAGGCAACAGGGACCATGATGAGCAGTGGCAGAGGCATTGTGCAAACTATCTCCTCCCACTCAGGGGTGGGATGTGCAACTGTGTGTGCGTCCAAATTCTGGGACGTCACTGAGCTCAGCTGCGAGTGGGAGGTGGTGGACAGAAAGTAGCCTTGTGAGTTAAAGGGGTATTTGTCTATCAGATTTTGGCACCACAAAGTGAGACAAAGGACTACAGCCAATGATACTGTAGGGGTGGGTGCTCACTTACAGAGCTATTCCTATACCCATATCATAGAGCTGGAAGGGACCTTGGGAGATCATTGAGTCCAATTCCCTTGCCCTCACAGCAGGACCAAGTACCATCCCTGACAGATTTGCCCCAGATCCCTAAATGGCCCCCACAAGGAATGAACTCACAATCCTGAGTTTAGCAGGCCAATGCTCACACCACTGAGCTATCCCATACTTTTGAATCCTAGTGCAATGTTTTCCTAAACGAATCATGGGATAATGTTTAGTTTTCCCAGCTTTCTGGATGAGAGGTTTAAGCTTGTTGTGTTAAACCTGGCTTTGTTGCTGCTGGCACCACCTGGCAGAAGGACTATCAATGCTTTTTTAATCCAGCAGGCTGCTGCTTTGACACACAGATGACTTGAATTATGCCGGCATAACTAGGGTACCTCTGTAAGCCTCTCTTCATACAGTGTCGCTAATGCTGTTGGTTGAACCATGAGATGATCATTGTTACCTTAATACTCTTTGACCTAACAATGTTGCCAGTTTAGATATTAGCACCTAGTTTCTACATAATAATAGCTTTTTCTAGGAAAGTAGCTCATTGTGTAATCTTACACATAGCAAATGCTTTGGTGAGAGTGAAAATATTGTTAATATAGCTTCTGTTAGAGACCAAATTACTGGCGTCCAGTGAAGGGTTAAAGAAAATTGTCATTTAGCATTCCAGGAAATTGCCAAGATCACTAAGCATTGAACTGCATTGACCTGAGTTACACTGAACTCTCCCTTTGCATGTTTTCAATAAAAATGTACATCAACTTGCTTCAGAACCAATGTCAAACTTAATTAAAGCTAAAATCCCTCCTAGTTTGTGCATACTGTATACTAAGTACATCATTCAACTATATATCACTATTAGGAAGATTTTTCTTAGGTGATGCTAAACTTGACATTTTCTGTGGGGGGCTGATTCAAAATTATCTTGTAAATTATGTTACTTCAAAATAAAAACACATTCCTCCAACTGCTAAGCCACACAATATTATCTTTAATTTTTGTATATCTTTAAGGAATGATTGCTTCTTTAGGAGTGGTTGTTTCCTTAAAGCAAAATATTTGTATGCAACTAATTATAGACCTAATCTTTCACTGCTAAAGTTTTAACATTGACTTCAGTGGGAGTCTGATCAGGGAAATTAAGCTAGAAAAGGAATTGGAGAAAGGTGTCTTAGATCTCAGTAGTAGGAGTCTATTGACAAATCATTGTGTATCACCATTTATCACGTTCTAGAAATGGCTGGCAAAATAATTTTTTCTAGTGGCAACCTCATCTGTCTCCTTGGCAGAGTCCTCAGGCAGTTTAGTTGAAAGCTCATGGGTTGCCCCTGGCCCTGTCGTGTATTTACATTGCTGAGAGGTTAGTCTGAGCTCTGTTGCCTTCCTGAATGAATGCTGTTACTGAATTTTCTTGTGATTTTGCCCTGATTAATGCATTGCTTAATCCTTTGTAGTTAAATATCAGCCTTGAATATCAAACTGCTATTACAAAACTAAGAATGCTGTTCAAGATTACATATATAACCATGTATCTAAAAACTAATGCATGCTATTTTGAAATATTTTATCGTATCCACTCTTCCTAGTCACGTGTATTGCGTTCAGCCTAGGCAGCTACACCGTGTTCATCATGCTAACTGAGATTCTGAATTTAGTGTTGGATACATGCAAATGTATATTCTTTTTTTACATCAAATTTTGTTTGTTTGGTATTTTTAAACTTCTGCTTGAGTAATTGATTTTTATTTGATTAGGAATGCGCATCTAATGCAATGGGATTATCATAAAAACAATTTTAAAATAATCAGGATGGGCATATCAATATTTATTGAAATACTGGAAAAAATCCATTGGTGATGCATAACTCCTGCCAAGAACTGACATGACAATAGGTATTTCACTGATACAGTAAGAGAACTTCAACAAGTAACTAAACTGCACATTCTAAAAGTTGCATGGATTCAAATCCAAGGCATCTGCAGAACATCTGTAAAACAAATATTAAATGTTACAGATTGTCTGCTTACAAACACAGAAGTATTATAAACCAGCCAAGCCAAAACCTTTATAGTTCAGTCTGCTTTTACTAATATGTCCTGTAATCAATAAGGCAGTCATAAGTAAATGTCTGGTTACAAAGTAGTTAACCATTAACTTAGGGAGATTTTTATTTGAAAACTTTGGGCAATCTGAAGAGATTCTTGGAACCACAGATTCTGCTAATATATGTTACAGTTTATCTGAAACTATTCCCATTAAATTGTATGAAAATTGTTATCTTTTACATCCTCTTGTCCTGTATATAGATAATGGTGCTGTGTATACAGTTAGAAAACAACACATTTTGATTTATTTTTAAGCTTTAATATTCAGTGAGGTTCACTGTAGTGTTTCCATAAAAACAAATCAAGAATTTACAGAATACGAACACTCGAAAAAGAAAATAAATATTTTCCCCATGTTGTACAGATGTGACCACAGCAATTTCACCACCACGCTCAAATGCCATTCCTATCTTACTTTCTATAAGCAGAGCTGTTTTGTGTTTTCCACGTGATGCTTCCATCCCTATTGACTATACATGATACCCAAATGAAATGTTTTCATATTACATTTGAGCTGTAAAACAGCATGAGTGGTGTTCCATAATGAGACAGACTTCTAGGTGCTGCTGACACTAGACTTAGCTAGGTTTGTACCCTACACATGGACAGAGTATTAGAGGTGATTAATACAGGTGATTAAAATAATCTGTTTTATACTAATAACTGATGTCTTTGGTATACAATGTACAATGTTTGGAAAAGAATTTAAGATAAGAATGCACCATGTTAAATTCACATAAAACAGAAGAAGCTACAAGTCACATAATTTACAATAGATTTAAATAAACTACATTTAGGATTATGAAGATTTACAGACATTTAATCAAGTGAGTGATTTTAATTTGTAAAGACCTTTGTATGTCCCTGAACTATGTTCCACTAACTTGAAGACATGCTACAGTAAACACACATATTTGGCTTCTTCATTCTGGCTATATCTTATATAAAGATGAAACCAAGGACCAATAAATTAGCATCATAATTGTCTACAGTGGAAACTATGATATACAATATAAATAAACTATTCAAAAGCCAGCAATCTTCATGAAAAAAATTAAGGGATTAGGAGTTTATACAGTTTCTACAAGTGATTGTGCAGCCGATAATCTCAAAAAATTAAAGTCTAAATGAGATTCCCTTTTTGATTTTAGTGTCTCACGACATACAGTAATTCAGTACTGGTAAAATAATTACCAATCAGAAAGCAACACTACGGGAATCACTTCTTTGCAATCTTATCACAGATTTTTTTTTCCCACAGGACCTAAAGAATGTAAACACTAGGCTTTAAAAATGTAAAGTATTAATACTCTGTTTTAAACATATGTTGATCCACATTTGCCCAGTTACCTTTTAGTATAATGAAATAAGGCAAGACTTTCATAACTGTGGCACTACATGTTATAATACTGATATCTTCATTTGGATAGAGATGTAATTATTTGTCCTTCTCCAATATTTGTTCTGCAGCAGACTTTGGTCTACATAGACATGGCAGTATCACTCTTCTTTACCCATGTAGAATATTTTTAAGTTACCAAACTTTTTTACAAAAATATTTGATTTAAATGATGTGTTTAAAACTTACTTTCTTCTTTTATTGGTAATTGTAAAGATCACTTCTTAGCAGGAAATTTAAATTCACCAGCTCATACATTTTGATTTTTTTTTTTGCATAGCTAAATGCACTTTAGATGCTGACTTGCATTATTTAGCAATGTTATCATTTGAAATCGCAGGAGATTTTCTTTATTTTTAAAAGAGACCAACTTTCAACAGGATGGTTAAAAGACTGTAAAACTTCAGCAAAAACTTATTTGGCATGAAAATCTTAGAAATGCCAGGGCAACAATGCCAGAGCCACGTTTTTGCCACTGTAATTGAAACAAGGTTGAATTGGCAAATTTGCCTTAGAGCAACTCTTTGTGATGTTTTATAGCCATCCCATGTAGTACTCATAGAAGAGGGATACTGCCTGATTTAATTACATGAACACACAAAAAAACAAACTTCAGAACATATTAAGAATGTCAATATAACTTATTAACAGATTCTTCATATTATCTATTTTCAGGCCTGAGACACAGACATTCAAAACCAGGCTTTTATGATTTGGTGGAGCTTCTAAACAGTATGTGGCCTACTCCAGACTTTTATTACAGACTGAATAGGTGCCACAACATTTATCACAGGCGAAGTAAGGGTCAGGTCCTTGGAAGGATGATTGAAGATGTTCTTGGTGCAGTTTTGCATCCTTTAGAGTTGTTTTAGAAGTCCTGTTGTACAATGAAGGATTTTAGTGCACTCAATTTCTCCACTATATTAGCTTAATAACACAGATTAGTTTGTTCCTAAATTTCTTCATAGTGGCGATCAGAAAAGTTAAATACACAAGAATCGGGGTTTTTTTTTCATGTTGACATTAGTGATAGATCCACTTGTAAGTTTGTTTCATTCCAGTACAAAGTCCTATACAGATTCCTTTGGGGATGTGTAGCATTTGATTCACAGTTTGCAATACAAATACCCTGATAACATCACTTATTTACTATTAAGTATTTGATTATTATACCATTTTGCAAAGTCTTAAAACCAAGTTTTTAATTAGCATTGCTTGGAGCAGTTCAGAGTATTTATTTTCTTGAAAGCAGAAGCTCTAATGGGTATAATTTATGCTCTCTTTGCATGCAGCATTTCAATGAGAAGGTTGTTACATGGCACATCCCCATTTAGGTGTTTGTAGTAGAGGTATTCTTCGGCCTGCATACTGATGGCCCGGATTTCTGGTAGTCGCAGGAGAAGCTGCCCAAATTTGTCCGTCTGTTGTGGGTAGTTGCACATTGTATAGTCCAGCAGAGCAGCATTTACTTGTTCCTGAACACCTTCCACAAGCTGGAAGTTCTCAAGGTTTTTGACATCTGATGGAGGAAAAGAAAGTAACATTTCAATTGCATTTTAATTCCTGTTTATTAAGCAGTGTTTTACTTAATGGATTTTTTTTCTCTTGACAAAAGCATACTTTGCATGCTCCTGAATATTCAGTAAATCCATTCTCCAACTTCCCTGGGAAAATGAGCACAAAAAACTCCAGCAAAGTGTCGTATTGAAATTTTGCATATACTTCAAATCAATTAGATACCAATGAATTTTGAGCAAGGTCAACTCCTTTCATAGCTTACAAAAGGAAAGGTTGAAGATTCCTGAAGTAGAGTACCATAATATATTGCCAGCAAATGAGTCCCCAGAGGAAGACCTATCTTTAACCCAGTATATTATACAATTCATATAATTCTGTATTAATTTTTTTGACCCAAGGTGAAATCTGTGTCCAGGGTATGATGTAGTTAATTCTAATAAAAAGTGACAGGATTCTTGTTTCTGTTTGACATTTTCTAAATGATTCTGAAAGCCTTTGACTTGTCTAGTCTATGCTAATGAACCATCTGGTACACTCCAGTGACTGCCAAAATAATCTTCCGTACTAGAAACTCTCTAAAATATATATTTCAATGACTAATGATCTTTATAAAATAAAACCCATGTCCTTTGGACAGAATAAAAGATAAGTGCCCTTTAAGCTGAATGTGCTTTGTAAATTCCAATACATTGATTTTTTTTGCTATTGGACAACTGTCATTCACATTGGTGAGGTGGGCACTGTCAAATTGTTCATTCTAACAACCTATGATTTTCTATAGTTACTATATAGTGCCTCTGAGCTCCCTAGGAATGTCAAAGAAGATGGTTTTTATATCTGTCTTAGTTCCATAAAAGATAGTTTGGTGGCATACTTATTATGTCTACATTGAGTGTTATAATCCTCAATATGAGGTGCTGGTCTTATTTATTATTTATAAAAGTGTAAATTAAAGTTCTGTTCACTGTAACTGACACCACTAATTGAAAGTATTGTTAGAAACTAAAAACATAAAAAGATCAAGAAATTCAGATTTTCAGAGTACCTAAACCATCCTGCTTACACGTATGCTCCAGATGCTGTCAAATTAACATCTTAATCTACAGGTATTCAGAGGTCAAGGGAGAGAACCTGTCTTGGTTGTCAGCATAACATTATGACATAAATGAATGATAACGAGAAAGACAATACCAATGTTAATTAATATGAACTTAGGGGCCAAATTTTCACCTGTGCAGGTTTTTCCAGAACAGGAGGCAGGGGATTTGCTGAATTTCTACTTCTGGCGTCTCATTCAGATCTTATTGTTGAAGGGAGGTGAATGGAATTATTCAGAACAAGAATGGGGTTTGCTCTCCCCCTCCACCAATAGTCTGAGATACATGTGGCACTTGAGCTCAAGCTTTGACCTAATTTATTTTAAGCTTTAGGCTATTAATGCTAGCATGTGCTTTAATGCTTTTAATAAGTAGGAGTAAGGATAAGAATGCTTCAAATGCAAGTAGATGAACCCACAGTATAAATTACAGGCTAGGCAAAAAGGTGAGACCAAGCAAGTCCTAAAACAAAAATGATATAAATAATTCAGAAGTAGACATTAATAAGTCATCTATGGTCAACAGTTTTTGGGACTTTTTGCAATTTGTATCTTGTAACAAGCAAGTTAGTCACACAGGCATGAAAAATAAGTTATAAAGTAGCTTTTTTGGGGATTTGGGGTTTCATGTATCCATGGAACTGTCTGCATTGATGTATCAAAAGCAATGAGCAAGAGGTTGACCTAACTTTCCATGGTTGGCCTTATTGTTAATTATGGGTAGCCAACCAAACAAGGTTTCCCAGAAAATCACGAATAGGCAGGAGACAAACCATTGCCAAATATTGTCCCAGACATGTAAGGAAGGAAAGGTGTATAAAGATGAGGTGCATCTGACTTCGAGATCCCTTACCAAAGGGATCTTACTTAATCTTAAGTAAAATTAGCTTTCATGGGATAAGAGGGAAGAGCCTCTCATGGACTGATTAAAGACAGGAAGCAAAGGACAGGAATAAACTTTCAGTTTTCAAAATGGGGAGAGGTAACTCTAGTGATGTCCCACAGGGATCTGTACTGGGACCAATCCTATTCAATATATTCATAAATTATTTGGAGAAAGAAGTAATCAGGGAGGTGGCAAAATATGCAGATGATACAAAATCACTCAAGATAGTGAAGCCCCAGGAAGACTGTGTGAAGAGCTCCAAAAGGATCTCCAAATACTTGGTGACTGGACAACAAAATGGCAGATAAAAATCAACGTTTGTAAATGCAAAGCTGTCTATATTGGAAAACATAATACCAACTATGCATATAACATGATGGTGCCTAAATTATCTGTTACTACTCAAGAAAGAGTAATTGTAGATAGTTATCTGAAAACGTCTACACAATGTGCAGCAGAAGTAAAAAACAAACAAACAAACCAACCACCAAACAGAATGTTGGGAATCATTTAGAAAGAGATACATAATAGGAAAGAAAATATCATATTGCTGCTATATCAACTCATGGTATGCCCACATCGTGAATACTGCATGCAGATGTAGTCACCTCATCTCAAAAAAAGATACATTGGAACTGGAAAAGGTTCAGAAAGGGCAACAAAATTATTAGGGGTTCAAAACAGTTGCTATCTGAGAAATTAATAAAACTGGGACTTTTCAGTTTGGGAAAGAGATGACTAAGTGAGCATATGATAAGAGGTTTATAAAATCATGATGTGTATAAAAGATAAACAAGGAAGAGTTATTTACGCTTTCCCATAAAACAAGAACTAGGGGCACCAAATGAAATTAATAGGCTGCAGGTTTAAAACAAACAAAAGAAATTATTTCTTCATATGACACACAGTTAATCTATGGAACTCCCTGCCAGAGGATGTGAAGGCCAGGACTTTAACAGGGTTCAAAAAAGAACTAGGTAAATTCATGGAGGATAGGTCCATCGATGGCTATTAGCTAGGCTGGGCGGGGATGGTCTCCATAACCTCTATTTGTAAGAGATGGGAATGGGCAATAGGCGATGGATCACATCTAAACTACATTCCTCTTTCGAAAGAGGAATGTAAATGAAGCAAATTGAAAGTGCAGTTGAAGCACGGATTTAAATATCCCATGCTTCATTTGCATATTAGCGTCCCGAGTGCTTTTTTGAAAAAGGGTTTTTCAAAAGTGAAAGTGCAATCTAAACGGGGTTCTTTTGAAAAAAATCCCCTTTTTCGAAAGACCCCGTATGCCTCATTTTTTCAGGAGTATGGGTTCTTTTGAAAAAGATTTTTTTTGAAAGAACCCCGTCCCAGACTGCGCTTTCACTTTTGGAAAAAACAAACAAACCCTTTTTCGAAAAAGCGCTTGGACACGAATATGCAAATGCAGCGTGGGATATTTAAATCTGCACTTCATTTGCACTTTCAATTTGCTTCATTTACATTCCTCTTTCGAAAGAGGAATGTAGTCTAGACATAGCCTTGATGATTATCTGCTCTGTTCATTCCGTCCGGGGCACCTGGCATTGGCTCTTGTTGGAAGACAGGCTACTGGATCTTTGAGCTGACCCAGTATGGCCGTTCTTATGTTCTGTTCTTATCTTTGGTGAGTACCTGAGAAGCTAATGTAAGCTGGACCATCGCGTTCCACTTACTGTGTAGTCCACTGATTATATTTTTATCTGTTTCCTATGTCTTCAGAACTTTGAGTATGGGAACACTAGGGACTTGCTGTTTCTATGCATTTGGTTTTTTGTTCATTTGCATGAATGATTTGGGCTCTTTGGTTATTAAACACTGGCAGATGTGCCTGGTATTGCTGGGCCTTAACTCTTTTGGGCTATGTCTACAGTCGTGGCTTCTTGCGCAAGTACGGCCGTTCTTGTGCAAGAATCTGCAGAGCGTCCACACTGCCCACCCGCTCTTGTGCAAGGAAATTTATAGTACGGCGTGGTAAGAGAGGGCTCCTTGCGCATGAGTTACGCTCTTTTTTATCAGGTGTAAGCTGTCTTGCGCAGGAGGGCAGTGTGGACGCTCCGCAGGGATTTCTTGCGCAAGAAAGCCCTATGGCTAAAATGGCCATCAGAGCTTTCTTGCGCAAGAGAGCATCCACATTGCCATGGGAGCTCTTGCGCAAAAGCACAGCGCGCACATGGCAGTGTGGACGTTTTCTTGCGCAAGACTTCTTGCACAAGAACCCTTGCGCAAGATGTTCTTGTGCAAGAAGCCGCCAGTGTAGACATAGCCTTGGGTGGAGGATGCAGGAGTCAGGGCACAGTGTGGAGACTTCAGGAGTCAGGGCAGGGGGGTTGGAAAGTGTGTGTGTGGGGGGTGTGTGTGTGTGCTCAGAGCAGGGAGTGGGGATGTGGGGAGGTTAAAGAGTCTGAGCAGGGGTTTGGGAGGTATGAGAAGGCTTGAGGGCAGGTTGTGGGGATGCAGGAGTCAGGGCAGCGAGTGGGGGGGAGGGAGGGTTCAGGGCAAAGGGTAGGGGTGTAGGAATCAGAGCAAGGGGTTAGTGTGTGTGGGGGGCAGCAGTGAGGGTTCAGTGGTGAGGAATGGCTCAGGGCAGGGGGCAGAGGGTGAGGAGGTGCAAGAGCAAGGGTTTGGGGGTTAGAAGAGATGCAGGGCAGGGATCTGGCAGGCTCATTGGGGCCTCCCGTAATGGCAGGGGTGGTGCGGTCTGGGGAGAGGCAGGTCCTTGGGGCCACCTGTGATGGCAAGGGAGGTGCTGTTGGGGTGGCAGGGGCAGTTGGGGCTGCATTACATGTTTGGGTGCCCCTACACAGCCCTGTGACATCTGTTCATGGGTGCTGCAGGGCTTCTCCCTTCCCTCTCCCCTACATGCTGCTATTGACCAGGAGAGGGCTACCTGCTGCCAGCTCAGGGCAGAGAGGAGTCCTGCAGCTCTGCTCTGCTCCCAGAGAAGCCCATGAGTCCTGGTAAACTGGAGAAGGGGAGAGGCAGGAAGCCCCCCAGCAGCAGCCGCACAGGGGTGTGAGGGGGATAGGGAAGTTGGCAAGGTGCTGTGCGGGGGGGAGAGGAGAGGAGAGGGAAGCCCCAGGTTCCTAGCTGGAGCAGAGCCATGGGGGGAGAGGGGAGGAGGAGGGAGGGAAGCCATCCCTAGGCCTCCTGCAGAAGCCACGTGTTGGGGGGCAGGGGAGAGGGAGGGTAGAACCTAGCCCCAGCAGAAGCTGGGAGAGGCCCTCAGCTGCATTGGCCCCCATAATTGGTAAGGACAGCCCTGACCTGTGGGGTGTGGGGACCAGCATGGGAGGTGGGAAGCCCTGCTCAGCACGGGAACCTTACCCATGGACAGTGGCCTGGCCAGTAACATTCAGAGCCTCTCCCCCAGCCCACCACTGTGGCCGCCCCACCTTTGGTCATTTTGCAGTATAACTGTCCCTCTTACCAGCCCCCTCCCTTTCCGTGTTATGGAAAACAATCCCATTCCAGGCAGTAAGAAACTCCCATACACCAACAGATAAATAGGGAGTCTGCAGGTTAGACTGTATTAAATGAACAATTTTGTATTACACAATCAGTACTTCAAACATCATCTTATAAATGTAATTTTTGAACAACGGCTGCGTTCAGATACTGTGGACCTGATCCAAAGCCTATTGAAAAGGCTGGGCATCCTTTGATTTTGGATTAGGCCATATTTTAGGTCAAATTATTATAATATTTTAAAGAGCACATGACTTCTATTTTATGTTCTTAAATGTTACTCATGTAATGTATTTTCAATTGTAACATCAAACAGCTTCTCAATTCTTAGCAGAGATGAAGCACAACCAAAGTCAGAATACACACACTACCTACTTAGGGGGCTTTTCTTGTATTTTTTTTTAAGATATAAAGGCAAAGTATGTGCTGCTGGGATACACATTCTGCTGCCATATATGCTGGTACCAAATTGGAGTCAATGAGGCTACACCCTGTCCTTAGTTATACTTGGGCTACCTGTGGCCTGTGCCCTTTGTTATGCCTATGTGACCCTTAGTGAGTCCAGTGGCTCAATTTAATTTAGTGGAGGCTGCATGGAGGTGAGTGCAGAATCTGTCTCTGAGATTTTCTCTTCTCAGTGCACTCATATAGAACAGCGATGATCACTCTCATAGTGCCATATAAATAACTTCAGTTAGTAATGACATTAAACACCAATGCTAGTCAAGTTGAAAATACACTTCTTAATGCACTTACTCTAGAGGAGTAGTCTTCATAAAGAATTAGCATTATCTGTGGTCTTGGAAAAACCCCTGAGTCTCTCAAATTATGTAACAAAACAAATGTAGACAAGCACAGGAGATTGAAGCATTGACAGCATGGAAACACAGGCTTCATTGATATCAGATTGTTATGGGGCACTGATATCATGATATAGGCTTCATTGTGATGCCCATTATCCCTATACCATACAGTATTTACTTCAGTCTTTTGTGTGGAACCCTTATGAATTTACTGGGATGAATAACACTGAGAGGAAAATACAAAATGTATGGTATGTCTGTAGTTGTCTTCAGCTTTTCAGGTTGTATAATACCATTGGGCTCATTGATGCTTCCCGATTGATGTGCGTTTAGCTGATTATTCATAAATGTGGCACTTAAATTTTGATTTTCTTTTATTCTAACTGTTGTTTTGGGATTTTTTTAACATTTGTCATTGTACCTCTGGGTAAAGCGATTTGATTTCACTATAAAAATATTTACCATCTGAATAAAGAAAGATTCTATGGCCACTAATGTTTTATGTGGACAAAGTGGCAGTCATCACACTGAAATCAACTGGGATAAAATTCACCTAACAGGTAGAGCAAGAAAATCTGCAATGCTTTTTATAAAATTATTCAACCTAGTCTGGATTTTTTTTGCAGTCTATATGTCTCCTATCTAACTTTGTATCTCTTAGTGAGATTTTAAAGTACACGTTTAAAATTAATATAATAAATTAGTTTCTAAGATTTAAAAACTTGCAACATAAAATGAGCAGAAATAGACCACCCTTCCACCCATACACCCTTTAAATTCTAGCAACTAGAAAACACATGTTGTGTTGCTACAGTAAGTCCAATCTCTTATCTCATCTACTTTATTCACTCAGGGACTAATTACCAACTTTTTACATGAAACAGCCTTACTGCGAGCTCACAGTGGGACGCACATCTTTTTCCATCCTTATTGGCAAGTAAACCCTTAGGTCTTCTGGAATATATTACATGTTTTACTAGAACTAGCAATAGCTGTTCTGTCAAACTATAGCATTTGTGTTCTCTATAGTTTGCTTCTGAAGATGAAGACAAAAAATTATTATAGTGGTGCCGGTAGCAGCCCTTCAGTCATAGTAAAGGTCTGTCAGTATTCCCACTAAATCCTCAATTTTCAGGGGTTCATACCTCTGTCATAAAATTATGCTCTAAGCTGAAACTTTGCATACAAGATGAGTGCACTTGGGTTCTGAAGAAAACACTTTTGCATATTTTCCAAAAAATGGGTCTGGCCTTTAGAGAGGAGGAAAATATTTAGATTTCAGAGAGATTCCCTTCCCTCCATGCTCCAAAACTTGAAATACTAACATTTGGTGCACTATTAATCTATAGAGAGCACTCGGGTTGGGAATTTTGAAAAGAAAAATGAAAGAGAATGAGAGATTTAACTTTGAAAAATGGTTACTGTGCAGGAGCTGTGTAAATACTTTTCAAAGAAGATTAATTAATTTTTATTACTTCATTCTTTTCACCAGCCACTCCTATCTGAATCACATGAACCAACTGGCCATGTACATACATAGGAACCAAGACTACTTCTTCTCAAGACTGTCATTCTTGGCTCTTACTCTGATAACACAAAGGAGAATGCTCAATATTGTCCTCAACATTGCGAGATATGAGAGGAGAATTTTTCCAATATTTCCTTGTCTCTCTTCTCTTAGAACTCCCCAAATCACATTGGGCTGCAACATTTGAATCAGGTGGATTTCAACAATATTTTAGACCAATAGGGTTTTTTTTGGCTGAATTTGCAACACTCTACAGTAACTTTCTATTCTCAAAGATCAGAACATGATCCATATTTCTGCAACAAATATGCTCCCTTAAATGTTTAGCATAATATCCACTTCCTTTTGCACCAAAATATTTTCTAATTGCCTCCTACTCCTGTTAAACTCTGCAGAGAAATATGACTAGGAGTGAACTGTTTCTTCTGACTTTGCACAAGTTCCTATGACATAAGCTTGTGTAACCCAGAAGACAGGAGCTTTGTAAAGATGTCACTGAAGACTAATTTGACTACCAGAATCTTTATTACTGGGGACAATACATGAAAAGAATGAAGCCAGTTTGATTCTCAGGTTGAATTTGAAGGGCTGATGGATGAAACAAAAACCATTATGAATTTTATACATTTATTTTTGAAATAATTGAGACACAATAAAAATAGAACCCTACAGAAGCATATTTACCACACCACTTTTCAAAGCCATGATACATTTAAGTCCTGCTCCAAACCCTGCTGACTTTAAGGGCCATAGATCAAATGCTTACATTTATTATTAAACTTTGTTTCTCAAAGGACTCAGCTGTAAGGAAAATATATGGGAAAATACAGCAGTATGGTTGATGTATACAAACTGCTTGAGTGCCCTGTTAAAGATCTTTTGCCTCCTCACCATGTACACAGTAGCTGAAGCACCCTTCAGACTCAGCCTCCTGAGGTCACAACTGACACTTACACATGAACTTCTTTGGCCTCTGAGCAGTCAGGTGCTGGAACTCCCCACGCTCTCCTCTTCCCTTTTCCCCTTATACCTTCCCTCTTCCCTCCATTCCTTCTGTCCATTTTTTTCTTCATTATTCACCTACCTGTCCATCCAAAGAATAAAACAAGTAAACCTGGATATAATAAGCCATGTGCCAAGCATTCGAGTGATCACATGACTTACACCTTTTCCCTAAATTTATTTATATTTTTTCCTTTTAAACTATAAACCCCGGCAAAGTCACGACAGGGACTTTGTCTTTCCATAATGTGACAGACTCATACCAGCTGGCTGCTGCACACTAATGGAAGGAAGGTATACTAGGCTCTGGGTGAAGTTTTCTGTTCCCTGAGTAAACAGGGCTGAGCCTACTGCAGCATATTCAAGCGGGCGCCTAGGGCCAATTAAGAGCTTGCTGGAAGCAGCAGACTAATCAGAGTACTGGCCACCCATTAAGGCCTGCGGGGGCTTGTTTATAAGGCCTCCCCATAGGGAGGGTATTTTAATGCAAGATGAGAGTGAGAAGGAGAACTGTGTGTGTGAACTGAGGACTACAAGCAACACTGAGTCCCATGGAGGAGCAGGACTGACTTGCTTAGGTACCAGAGGAAAGATGCTGGGAGAGATTGTTTTGGAGAAGTGACCCAGGGAAGAAGCTACCAGAATGGGAGTAAAGAAACCCTGTCTGTTGCCGCTGCTTTAGAGTCCCTGGGCTGGAACCTGGAGTAGTGGGCAGGCCGGGGTTACCCCCCAGCCCTCCCCATGCCACTATAGAGTCTGCCCCTGAAAGGGAGACCAGAAATACAGAGGGGTTTTCACCCCAAACTATGGACTAGCTATGATGGATAGGGCTCAGTAGCTGTGACCCTTCCCTCTAGAAAAAGAAGAGGCTGTGTGGAGGGTCACAGTGAGGCAAACACTGTCTGCCAGAAGTGTGGGATACAAACAAACAAACGAAAAACAAACAAAAACTACACACACAAAAATTACACCTGGTGTTAGATTTGGGTTTTTGGTTTTTTGGCAAATATATTCCCGTGTTTATTTGGATTAGGGGCTCACCATGATGGAGGACATGGTGAAAACCCTGGTCCAAGCCATGACAGCCCAAGAGGAGGCCACCCAGGTGCAGGCGTTGGAACTGCAGGAAGCTTACCTGGCCACAACAAGACACCAATCAGTTGCTGATTAATCAAGCAGCCTGTGATCAAGTCCTCCTCTGAGAGGTGGTGGACCAACTAAAAATTCTTACGTCTGGAATCCCAGGCCTGAAGGGATAAAAACCCTGATGGCCATAGGCTGTCTGCCTAGGATAACGTCCAACGATGATGTCAAGACCTATCTGCAAGAGAACCACTCGGCAAGAGGCATGGCCTGAGGATCAGTGGGCCAGCAAACTTGCCCCATTTCTCTGTGGAGAAGCCCAGAAAGCCTACTATGATTTGCCAGCTGAGGATGTGGCTGATTATTCTGGGCTAAAGGGGGAGATCCTGGCTTGGTCAGGAGTGACAGCAGCCTTATGGGACCAGAAGTACCATGAATGGAAGTACCAAGACTGAAGGCGGTCCTGGATACCTTAAGATGAGCCAGCCTCACAGCAAACAGTGCCAAATGTGCCATGAGGTTCGTGGAGGCCAAGTATCTTGGATATGTGGTGGGGAAAGGGCTGGTAAAACCCCAATTGAATAAATTGGGGGCCATCGAACAGTGGCCCTGTCCAAGCCGCAAGAAGCAGGTTTGAGCATTCCTAGCAGTTGTGCGGTACTACTGATCGTTTATTCCCCAATCGACCATTGAGCAACCCCTTCTCAGACTTAGTGAAGGCTCAAGGGCTGGCCCCAGTGAAGTGGTCTGATGCAGTGGAGTGGGCATTCATGGATCTGTGGACTGCCCTGTATTAATAGCCCCGGATTTCACCAAGGAGTTTGTCTTGCAGACTGCATTCAAGGTCAGGTTGGGGCGGTCCTGTCCCAAATGGTTGGGGAGGAGGAGCATCCCATACTCTACCTCAGACTCTACCTCAGCAGGAAACTCCTCACGAGAGCCATAAATAAGCCGTGGTTGAGAGAGAATGTCTCACTGTAAAATGGGCCATGGAAACACTGTACTACTATTTGGTCGGGTGCAACACAGAGCATGAAGTCATCATGGCAATGCTAATTGCCTGTCACGTATGCACTTCCTAATGTCCCAAATTGCTCAACCCCTGGGTGTTGGAAGGGAGGATGTGAGACAGGCCCAGAGCAGCTGGCTGCTGCATTCTAAGGGAGGGCAAGTATGCTGGGCTCTGGGTGCACAGTTTTCTCTTCCTTGAGTAAACAGAGCCGAGCCTAGTGCAGCAGGCATCTGGGGACAATTAAGAGCTTGCTGGAAGCAGCAGGCTAACCAGAGCACTAGCCACACATTAAGGCCTGCTGGGGCTTGTTTATAAGGCCTCCCCACAGGGAGGGCATTTTAATGCAAGGTCTTAGAGTGAGAAGGTGAACTGTGTGTGAGACCCGAGGACTACAAGCAACACTGAGTCCCATGGAGGAGCAGGACTGACTTGCTTAGGTACCAAAGGAAAGGTGCTGGGAGGGATTGTTTTGGGGAAGTTACCCAGGGAAGAAGCTACCGGTGTGGGAGTAAAGAAACCCTGTATGTTGCCACTGCCTTAGACTCCCTGGGCTGGAACCTGAAGTAATGGGCAGGCCTGGGTTCCCCCCAGCCCTCCCCACACCACTACAGAGTCTGCCCCTGAAAGGGGAGACCAGGACTCCAGAGGGGTTTTCACCCCAAACTGTGGACTAGATATGATGAGCAGGGCTCAGTAGCTGTGACCCTTGCCTCTAGGAAAAGAAGAGGCTGTGTGGAGGGTCACAGTGAGCATCTGAGGCAAATACTGTCCCCAGGAGTGCGGGATTCCCGGGGCACTGTCAGAGCTTTTCCACAATATGCAAGGTTAAATGGCAAATGTGATATTTGGGGTCTATCCAAAATAAGGCTCCCCAGAGGTTTCTGAAGTTGAACAAAAGATGTTAAGACCTGGGTAATCCACTAATCATGTAGTCAATAACATTTGTATTGACTATACAATTAGCTGATAAGGAAAGGCTTCCTCAATCCTGACTTGTGCTGGGTCCAGGAGCTACCCCCACTGTGGTTCAGCAGGTTAAATGTAGTAAGAGCTGGGTGCACAGGCAGCCTAGCCCCTACTACATTTAAACAGTGGAGACACAGCGGGAGAGGGAGGTCGCACTCCGACCCAGCACGAGATGGGACTGAGTTGGGATTCCTCAGTCCTGGCTCTCACTGGGTCCAGCAGCCCCTGTCAGTGGGAGGTCCCCGTGGGAAACTGGAATCCCCCACAGACAGGGGCTGCTGCCGTAAAGCAGCCCATCTGTGGTGGCCCGGGCTGGCCACGGCCAGCAGCGGCTCTAGCAACAGCCCCTGTTCACAGCCAGCCCCAGCTGCTGAGGGCAGAGGCTGCTCCAGCAACAACCCCTGTTCATGGCCAGCCATGACTGTGAACAGGAGCTGCTTCCAGAGCAGCCTCTGCCCGCAGCCAGCTTGGGCCACTGCAGACAGAGGTTTATTGGTAGCATCCTCCCTTGTTCCCTCCCAGCGCGGAGACGGTGCTGGGGGGAACCAGCTTTTAAGTCAACTCCCCCCAGCACCGGCTCCTGCTTTCTCCCCACCCCCTGTTGCCTCTGATAGAAGTAGCAAGTCGGGAATGAGTAGTCGAGTAGTTGACTCCACTACTCGCTTACATCCCTAAGTTGAACATGCTCAATTATGGGATCTCTTGGAAAATGTGGGCAGAAGAAGCTTACTGAAGGTCACATAGAGAATAGACTATTTACTCTTCTTGTGGCATGGAAAGTAGACACACTACGGCTGTGTCTACATTGGCACCCTTTTTCGGAAAAGGGATGCTAATGAGACCAGTCGCAATTGCAAATCGCGGGGATTTAAATATCCCCGCGGTATTTATTACATAACTGCCGCTTTTTCGGCTCGGGGCTTTGCGGCAAAAGCGCCAGTCTGAAACGAGGATCTTGCGGAAAATAAACCCTTTTCCGCAAGATCTTATTCCTACTTTCAAGTAGGCATAAGAGATCTTGCGGAAAAGGGTTTATTTTCCGCCAAGATCCCCCGTCTAGACTGGCGCTTTTGCCGGCAAAGCCCGAGCCGGAAAAAGCGGCATATGTAATGCAAATACCGTGGGGATATTTAAATCCCCCATGTGCGACTGGTCTCATTAGCATCTCTTTCCGAAAAAGGGTGCCAATGTAGACACAGCCTACATGTATTGCTCCCTGCCACAGCGAAAGAAGGCAGGTGATGTTCATGCTTGGTTGTGCAATGGGTAGCTGTGTGCTACAGTGAAAGGCTCTGGCCATGGGAAAGGATCCAGCAGGAAGAAACCAGTGAGGAATGTTCAAGCCTTTCCTCATTGCCTCCAGAACTTTTTACTGTGTTAGGGAAAGGGTCTGGCAGCAAGAAACTATACTGCTAAAATACACGTGAGGGACTCTCCTGGGGCATGTAGAGAGCTTTGTGGATAGTTTGGGGTATGTACACTGGGGGTTCAGGCATATGGGGCACTATATTTGTGTAAGCTGAGTCTTACTGTCGACACTGTTATTTATGCTAGCCATAAACAGTGTAGTGTTTGTACTCTACATGCTTCCAGATATAGAGTAGAACCCATATTACTTGATTCCTATGCAAGTCCCCATTCCACAGCATGACTTGTGAGGCGAGGCTGAGGGAGTGGGGCTTATTTAGTCTGCAGAAGAGAAGAGTGAGGGGGGATTTGATAGCAGCCTTCAACTATCTGAAGAGGGATTCTAAAGAGGATGGAAAGAGGCTGTTTCAGTGGTGACAGATGACAGAACAAGGAGCAATGGTCTCAAGCTCCAGTGAGGGAGAGCTAGGTTGGATATTAAGAAACTATTTCCCTAGGAGGGTGGTGAAGCACTGGAATGGGTTACCAAGGAAGGTGGTGGAATCTCCACCCCTGGAGGTTTTTAAGGCCCTGCTTGACAAAGCCCTGACTGGGACGATTTGGATGGGGTTGGTCCTGCTTTTAGGAGAAGTTGGACTTAATGACCTCCTGAGGTCTCTTCCCATGCTGTGATTCTATGAGTCTATGACTATTGGCTAGAAATATGTGTACTATTAAGCAAGCTAATGTTTTCATTTGCCCAATAATTCTCCTTACTGCAGGCTTCCAAACATTTCTCTAACCAAATGTGTCCTAATCTATTCAGTGATTTTAAGTAAATTTTAAGAAAATTTTAAGTAAATGAGAAGTAAAGTACTACATTTGATAAAAGTAGGAATTTTAGGACAATTTTTTAAAAAAACAGCTAAAGAAAAGAATAGATGAGATCAAATTATGTGGCAAGTCATTCTTGAAGAATAGTTTGTAATACTTTCTTTTCAGGACCTCTGTGTATAAAGAGCTGTTGGTGGAACGAATGACTACCATAGCAAACTGATTTGTCAACATAAAATGTCTACAATTTGTAAGTTATGAATATTTAAGATCTGTGTAATTATTTATGAAATTATTAGAAATGGTGGGTGGGGCAACCTCCCTCATGTCTTGAAGCTGAGATCAAAGGTCAATGAAGTGTTCTTATATATTTAGTTAATGATAAACCACAATAAAACTTAAGGGAATGAGGAAATATACATTCCTTGACTGGGAGGTATTAAGTGTTTGCAATAAAGAAACAGATTTTTAGATGGGCATTCAGGAGGGGGAGAAGTTGGAATATTATCTGTTTCCTCTTTACTAATTAAACACTGTTTATACAAGGATTAATTTCAGGTGCTGGTTCCACCTTAGTCAATGAAATTACACCAGGAATGAATATGACCAAAGAAGAAGTACAAATATTTTCTGAAAATATAGCCTATATAAATTTTGACTGTGGTTAAAATACAGAAGTGCAGCTGTCACTGAAACCCTCTGGAGTAGCAGGCTGTATCCTGTTATAAAGCCGATCTGTCTGTATGAAAAATGTATGATCATAAAAATCAGTGTTCCTTAGGGGAAAAACCTCTGTGCTAATCTCATAGACACTTTACAAAACATTTTTTAAACCTAAGTTTGCATTTGATTTTCATTAAGTAAGTTTTTTGTTTTTGCAAAGTTTTCTTATTCTATTACAATAAGATATGAAGTTCAGTTTGTTCAGGTGGCAAGTCCAGACTACGAATAAGCCCTGTTACCATATGAAAGAGAATTAAATAGGCAGATCCAAGTGGGGATATATTAAGCCAAATTTAAGCTCCGGTTGTTGAATTTAGCCTGTACTAGATGTCTGGTTTGCCTCGGGATAAATTCAGCTTTTCAGCTAATCGAATGAGGAAAACTGCCTCAGGTATGATAAAATTTACAAGAGAGCTCAGTCAAACATTTCTTGTAATAAATATTAGCTTAAAGGCATTCTTCTTGTTTTAGGATCAGGACTGTATTTACATTTAATTATTACATTTAAAACTGTTATCAACTTGGATAAAATGTTATGCTAGCCAGCTATATTATGATGGTCTATAGGTAAAAACAGAACTTCATGCTACTTTTACTTTTGAATTATTCCGCCATTTGGTTTCAGTGTAACCGAGTCTTTGCAAAAACAAGAATTATAATTTATTTTCTTTAAAATGAGAAAAGATACTTATAGTAAAAATGATTTAGTGATTTACTAATCTCAGAGATCCTGTATTGTGCCATGTTTTTCTGCCAACATAATAGATAGCTAATTTGGAATGTTAAGAACACTTGAGTCTGAATGCAGTATACTAATCTGGTTAACGTTTTCTACTGCTCACTCTTAACAATATTTCATAGGACACTACAGGTGGCTGAATCTCTCTAAACCAGGACTCTGGGGTGGAGCAATATCAGTGGTCCATCAGGGCAGTGGGCTACCGTCAGGGAGCTGCCCACCAGTGCTGGGAGACAGGCACTCCACAGCTGGGCTGTCTGGTGAGGCTGGGAAGCCCAGTGCTCCACAGCTGGGTTGCCTGGTGGGGCCAGCGGCCGGGCCAGGGCTGGGGAGTAGGGCCCTAAAATTACCTTCTCTGGTCCGGCAACATCCCTCATCTGGGACTAGTCAGGTCCTGAGGGTGCCGGAGCAGGACGGTCCAACCTGTATATGACTTTGCTGTTCAAATTTTGGAGTGTTTGCACTGACTTGAAGATATGAGAGACTGACCCTTTGTTTCAATAGGTCACGTCAGTGGAAGCTGATCCTGTTTTAGTAGGAGAACAAGGAATATATGCGTGGGGGTCTGGTGACGTCGCTACCAGAAAAGGGAGAAATGGCTGGCTTACCTGATATGAAACTAAACAAATGTTAGTAATTAAATCATACCAAACCAAAAATACAGATGAAGAACACAAATATCCCGGTGTACTGTGTAGTCCAGTTGAAAGATGGCTAAAAGTTTATATACATTTTAAGTGTGAAGCATAGCAACATGTTCTAAATGGTGTGGTAACACACAGCCCTCTCCTAATGGACAGTCATAGACTGTTCTTTTTTGAACTTTTGCACAGTGTGTGTGTGCGTGTATATATATGTGGGGAATTTCCATTAAGCAAATGACTCTTCTTGTTTACTCTTTTGTTTCTATTGTCTGAACATTTTAACTCATACCTTAAAGGGCTAAGTTCTGCAAAAGGCTGAGCACTCTGGTCCCAACCTAGCAAAGCAGATTAAGTGTGGGTTTAACTTAATGGGTTGAATCTGGACTATATTGTTCAGCAGGACAAACCCCACATGTGGCTTTCTTTGGAAGCAGCAAAACAGCATGGACACACTCACTATGTTCACAGGGGCCCAATCCTACATTACTGAAATCAGTAGAACTTTTGCCTTTAGTTTCAATGGGACCTGGATCAGGCCCTTAAATTTCCACATAAGATTACAAAACCTGGGGCCAAAAAGGTAGGCGAATAATTCAGGGACTAGCCAGCATCTTGTTTCTGGGGAAAAAAATCCACTGTCAAAGTGATTTCCTAACAAGGTCATTAAAGACAAGTTCTTATCAATAAGTTTTTGACTTTGTTTAAATTATTTATTCATCCAAGTGCCTCAGGAAATGTATTTTGTGTATGAAGGACAGTAAATCCATAGGGTGATTTTGTCTTCTGCACTCAAAAGAATGTGACAGAGGGAACAGCAAGGAATACTGACCAGAGGAATCTCGAAATACATTAGCCACTTTGTATCCATTATATAGGCACAATAAGGTGTGTTAAGAATGCAGTGACAGCCTCTCTTTTCCCCGTGAGTTCAGTGCTAACAGTAGAGGGTTTTGTTGTTCATAGTATCTATTTCACAATATCCGGCAAGTAGTTACCATAATATGAATAAAGATGTGCATACTTGTTTTGGTTCAGTAATGTGCTGTACAGTAAGCTATAACAACAGTGGTAATAAAGTTTGACTATCTTTATGTATTATTATCAATGAAAAATTCAAGCTTTATTAGTATTACATATGGGATAGTTTGTATTGGTAGCATTTGCATTTTTCACAAGGTAAACTTTACAACTACAAAGATGGCGCAAGATTGGTAATGAAACAGGGGACCTTCCCAGGAAGGCCACTGGCTCAAATCCATCCAAAGTTATTGATGATTAAAAGTCATCTGACAACAGTTTGGTGGCATATGTAAAATGAAGGTGTGGGAAGTCCCACGCCTCGATGGCAGATGTGGTCCACCATGAGTATTAAGGGTGAGGATGTATGAGAATCTGTATTTGTCCAGACAATAGTTACTGCTGTTGGCATTCTTGACAGAGGGGACAAAGAATGAATGGGCCTGGAGCCAAATGACTTTCTTACCCTTAAAAGTGGTCCCTCCAAGTTGAAATTAGGCACTACTAATTCTCTAGATAAAAAGCAGGCTTCACTTCCAGAAACGTTGACTTTCACTACCATGAAATGCAGTTAAACTATGTGATTTTCTACAAGAATATTTCAAACCATTGTCTTTTTACATAACCTAGTTACTTATCTGAAAAGTGTTAATTTTTCAACCCACACTTTTTGTCTAAGCTTGGATATAGAAGTGGTTTGGATACTTAACATTACAAAGGCAGATTTCAGCCTCTAGCTTCCACATGTCCACACACACGTTGAAGGTGTCAATGCTTGAAATATACACTTAAAAAGTTTAACACTTGCACACCTGCAAATGTTAAAGTCTGTCTTACTCATTTTCCCCCATTGGATCTTCTGTACCAGTTGTTAACTTACATATGCAGATGTTTGCAATTTCATGCACATACATGAAGTGTCTGGGTAACACTGTCACTGAAATTTCACCCGCACCCCCAAGGTGATGCTTTTCATAGCACAATTTAACTGTATATTCATGTCCGTCTGGCAATAGTGTTATTTATTTATATTTTGGTAGTGCCTGTGGGTCCCACTGTAAATGAAGCCCCACTGTTCTACATGCTGTATAAATAAATAGCAAGAAGTGATCCCTGCTCCTGAGGGCTCAGAATTTAGATAAGACAGACAGGAATGGGGGAAAAGGATGGATTATTCCCCTTCTTTTATGGATGGAGATCTCAGGTACAGAGAGAGAAAATGACCTAAAGTCCCGCAGGAAGTCAGTGGCAAAGCCAAGATATAAACTCTTAACCAAAATCCCATCCTTCTTTAAATACTGTTTTGTTTTATACTTGGTGGCCATTCTATTTTGAACACAGGCATTCTAATTATCAGTCACTTCCTTCATTTTCCCCATCATAACTCAGATGGGCATAATTCAGATGGGCAACTATAGAGTAGCAGCAGAGCACATTTTAAGTATTCCCTGGTATAAATATGATGACTAATTAGAGATGAGTGAGCCAGGTTAAGTAAATCCCAGACCTCAAATCAAATTCGAACCTTTGCTGTGGATAAACAGCATGATCCTGTGAGTTGCTAAATGGCCTCAAGTAAGCCAATGCCACTTTAGGCTGCTCAACACTTTATAGGATCAGGCCCTTAATTCTGCCTCCACTATCAAATGTCTGTAAAGACTTCTGATCCCAGTTCCATCTTCCACTGCTGTTTTGTTTTCCCTATGGGTCTGCTGGGTGCTTGGCTGAAATCAGGTGCACCTCTTCTAACTGCCACCTAGTGCTTGGCCTTTAGAGGACCAATTCAACTCCTCTGAAATCAATGGAAGTATTTCTAATGCACTGAATGATAGCTGAACCAGGTCCTACTTGAAATTGAGTGTCCCAGAGCACCTCAGAGCATGTGAAGTTTCGGCAGTGTTTACTTGCAGACAGGGTAACATTTCCCATTCCCATTTTATTTTAAAGAGTGAATTTATCTCTTCATTTTATTTTTTACAGCTTCTCATTAATCTTTCTAAATTAACAGTAAAAGTTACACTAGCTGGAGCTATAGAAATCTCAAAAGAAGCTTGAATTTCTTATTTTTAAATGTGAGGTCATTACCATGAAATATTGCTTTCCCATTAAACCACAGCACCGAAAGAAGGGGGATATATGTTTTGTGAGATATAATTTGTTAAGAAAGCACACACCCACACTCTTCTGTTATATATGTATATAAACATGCAGACTTTCCAGTTCAAAGGTAGTCAGCAGCAAATAGTGCATTCTCTGGTTATACATGATCATACCCGAGAAATGCCAGAGTAACTGCTAAAATTTCCTGCAGCATTCTCCCATCCTTGCTGCAGAAAATTATATTTAACTGATGGAGAAATCCAAGGGCCCTGATTGTATCCCAGGCTATCAGCTCATAAATTTTCTTTTGTTTCTCTGCATTCTTGATTTACATTCACTAATTGGAAGTTAATGTGCTCCCAGAGGCAAGTAAATCATATTTAATCTAAAAATCACACTACTTACTTCTAAGGTGTGCTTCAGAAGGCCACTGAACATGTTAAATATTCCAAATGCCATCACTGTAGCAGCTGTGTCATCGGTAATACTATATTGAACTTTTTTTGGTAGGTGCTGCTGGTGGTTCGATTTTTAACACTTAGGTTATTGTTACCATTTGCTTTAGTCAGAGGAAATTTTCTGAATGTGGGCTAATGAACATTAATGCAACTCTCACTGTATCTCTTTAGTGGATTTTAATGAAATGATTGTAAAACAAAGCAGTGAACTATTTCATCTTGATATTAATTTCCTAGTTCAGCTTTTTGGGGTAAACCAACAAACAGTGCCCAGTGTAGAAAAAACAGCACTAGCATCTACCCTGTAAAAGAATTACCAGCTTCAGTAACTTGAGATAGGATCCAGTTGCATCAAAAATCCTAGATATTTGATGTTTCAAATTCAGACATCCATCATTTAGACCAAAATAACAGACATTTTTTGTGTACCTTACAGGTGGTGACTATTTAACAGCAAGGTGCTCTCACTGCATGGTACTCTTTACTTTATGTGCACAGTAATGAAAGTTCACTATCGATTTTTCTGTAGCTGCTTGTAACTATTATAGTTGATACATCAATAGAAAAGGAAAGCACAATGTTTCACAGGAGGCAGAAAATCACAGAATACATGATGCTGTGATAATAAATCACAGCATAATCTCAGGAACTGATAGATGGTTACTGCTAACTTGAAACCCATGGCTTTCTCTGAAAAGACTACCCTATAATCGCCCAATATGTTCTAACAGACTGACTGCCTGTAATAGTGCTAATGGACACAACACAATGTTTCATCTTCAAAGTAATAGTTTCCACAAGCCCAGTTGTTTTGTTGTGGCAGAGTCCATTTTGCATCTTGTTGCAGAGAGCGAGTGAGCGAGCGAATATGGTTTGAATATGGGTAGGACTTGAAGTTTGTATGAGATTATTTTTGCAGAAAAGAGCACAGAGGGTTTAAACGAGTCATCATTAATTCTCAACTTGCAGAAGTCTGCAGCTCTCTGTTAAGGAAATGCCTAAGAATTGGTTACTCTTGGTGTCAAAATATTTGAGCTGTTTTGTCAAAAAAGCCACTGCACAGAAAATACGTTTACCACAACCACTTCCGGTTCCAGTGTTCTGAAAGGGTGCCAGAAGTCATAGGAATAATTGGTGGTGCTGCGAAGTGTCTGCTGCTGTGTCTGCAGAATGTTTTCAGGGCACAAATATGTCTGAACTGTAGAGTGTGCCTTGTGAGGTTTTTACCAGGAATGCTCTCAGCTGCTCTGTTCCTTTTCCACCTTTATCCCAGCTACCATAGTTTTCTATGTGGTTTTGTTAACTGTATGGTCTCATCTCAAGGTTAAACTTTTAATATATAAACTTCTGCAGTTAAGAAATGGGATATTATTGGGGGCAAAACTCCAGATAACATTGCTGCCTGGCTGAATATTTTCCACATAAACTTTTGAATTTAATTTATAAATGTGAGTTAAGATTATCTCCAATAATTAAGGACACTGAGTGAATCTTGTGAGGGCTGAGGTTTTGGAAACTGCATTGAGTATTTTGCGGGTTTCTAAAGCTATTTAACGACTTCACTCTTCTCTATGAGTATGTCTAGATTACAGAGCTTTTCCGGGATACCAAAGGTAACCCGAAAAAGCTCTGCCGCGTCCAAGGAAAGCGTCTGCTTTTCCGAAAATTTTTTTGGAAAAGCAGATGCGTTTTTTCAGCATCCTTGTAAACCTCGTTGAGGAAGAAGGGATGTTCAGAAAGAGGGTTATTTCCCCCGACATTTGGCTCCATGTAGGCAGGCCAAATGTTGGAAAAGCCTCTTTCAGAAGAAAAGTGGAAAAAGATACGCAAATTGCGGTTTGCAATTTGTGTATCTTTTTCTGACTTTTCTTTGTAGTGTAGACAGCCTATGCTTCACCATTGTGGTAGGCACTGTACAAACAGATACAGACATTGGGACTCTACCATGAAGAGCTCATATAAATAATTATGTCCTACTGCCTAGGAGTCCAGTCATGGGGTTAGGTGCTGTAAACACAGTTCAAAAAGACAGTCCCTGCACCAAGGAAATCACATCTCACTTCCAGTCTAGAATAAGACTATGATTTAGTAATGGGTATTTTGAGTAAAAGTCATGGACAGGTCAGAGGCAATAAACAAAAATTCACAGCTTGTCCATGATTTATACTATAAATGCCCCTGACTAAAGCTTGGGAGAGGTTGCTTCTGGAGGTACACTCTAGGGCTATATCTACACTGGAGGGTTCTTGCACAAGAATGGCCATTCTTCCACAGAGCGTCCACACTGCCCACCCGCTCTTGCACAAGAAGATTTACAGTAAAGTGTGGTAAGAGAGGGCTTCTTGCACAAGAGCTACTCTCTTTTCTAACAGGTGTAAGCCCTCTTGCGCAAGAGCTCTTGCAATAAGGCAATGTGGACGCGAGGCAGGAGTTTCTTGCGCAAGAAAGCCCTATGGCTAAAATGGCCATCAGAGCTTTCTTGTGCAAGAGAATGTCCACACTGCCATGGATGCTCTTGCACAAAAGCACATAGCAGTGTGGACGTGTTCTTGCACAAGAGTTCTTGCACAAGAACCCTTGCGCAAGATGTTCTTGTGCAAGAACCTGCCAATGTAGACATAGCTTAGGGGTGCTCCTGCTGGAGGGATATCCGGAAGGGAGGGGGCCACTACTGAGGGTGGAGACTGGGCCTGGCACCAGCTGCTAGGGGGCCCCTGAGAAGCAGCTGCCCTCAGGGCTGCTGCTCAGGTGGACTCTGGGGCTAGCTGCACTGGCTGCTTCTTGGGTGGGCCTTGAGACCAGCTGCCAGGGGCTGCCAGAGAGGGGTATGGTAGGAGAGAGTTATACTGCAGAATGAGCACAAGAGGGCAGCAAGGGAGCAGAGATAGGGACCAGCTGATGTGGCTGGGCCCTGGGGCCGCCTGAGTGGATGGCTGCAGAGCTGTTCAGCAGTGTGGCTGGCCCTGGGGCCACCTGAGAAAGTAGGCCCAGATCCAACTGCTTGGGTGGCAGGGACCACTGCACAAATCATGGAATCCATGACGCCCATCACCTCCATGACAGCCACAGGGCCCTCGTTGTGAAATCTGTTTCTGGGCTTTCTTCCATTGCTCTTTTCCTGTCCATTTATTTCATTCTCCTGCCATCTCTCATTTTTATTCTTACTCTGTTTTTTTCTTTTCTTTTTGTCATTTTTCTCCTCCCCACCTTTTAATAATTTCTGACTTCTTTCCCATGACTCTCCATTGTCTTGCCATCTATTCCCCAGGCTCCAATATGCTATCCATACCCTTCATCCTTGGCACTTTCACCCCTTTCTCCTTTCTCTGACATGCTCTTTCCCCTCTCTCTTTTCCTCCTTTCCTTCCCCTTTGCTAGGAAGCCACTCAAACTATCCCAACTGTTCTTTCTATTCCACCCCCAGTCCATGTTCCTTCCTTTTCTCCCCTCCCAATTTTCTCTCCCTTCTGTCTCTCCAGGTTGTCCCTCCTTCACTCTTTCCCAGACCATATTTTACATATCTCCTTTAATTCCCCTTCTCAGTTCCTATGGTTAGAAGAGTGGTCTATTAATGAAATGTCTGTCTGTCTGTCTGTAGTAAGTTAAATAATGTGCCAGAAGATGGTGCTCAAGAATATACAGCACTGCACACAGGTTTTCTAGGATCAGTAAAACTTGTTGTTGTGCATTGCAAATGGATTCCTTTGTGCAGGTTTTTTGCTTCAGTTCTTAACTTCTTTCTAGTTTCCATTCCTGTCTCCACCATGGCTAATTCCAACTGCGTGCTCTTGGCTGTAGCCAGGATAGGCCCAAGAATCAATTCAGCCTGCTGCAGAGAGTCTTTTGAAGCAGAGCCAGGATAAAGCAGAAGCCACTGCTGTTGTGAATATGCCTGGCCCTCCACATCAGACCTCTCAGCAGCATCCACTCCTGCTGCACAGTGAGGAGGTAGGCAAGTGCACATTTGGTTGGCCAGCAGGGGGCAGGAATAACAGCTGCCATTTGGCACTGGCGGAGGCACTGCTCTGCTCGCAGCATAGCAGGGCTGCTACAGCTCAAGTCTGGCATCAATGGGACAAGAAAACTATGCTGGGGAATTCTGGCACTCTTTGAAGGACTTGTTCCCTTAAAGTCTGCCTATCAAGTTTATGTTGGTTTTCACGTGATCATCTATGTTCGTAATGTGTTTACACGTTTGTAGCTACCCGCTCTGATTCTGGTGTGGAATGGGCCTTTGTTGGGTTAGATTGTTCCGTATCTCAGACTTAGGTCATAGGTATTTACAGCACCTCCCTGTCCCCTTCTACACCTTATCATGAATTAATGCTTGTAAATAAACTTCAGAGATATTAGAAATTGGCTGGGAAAATCACTGTTAGGATTTTAAAATGTTCCATATATTCAGTACTGCTAACTCCTACAAGTTAGATATTATGGTCAGATTCTGCTTGTCCTTATAATGTAACTAGACACACTGATTTCTCACAGGAGTATGGCTCTGCAAGAACCTTTTGGTTTTATTCTGTGGGAGGGGGAACGATAGTAGGGTTACCAGGTAGGTTTAGAAAAAATACTGGACACACTTGATGGAGCGGGGAGGACCGGCCGGGGCGGGGCAGCACGGCTGGCCGGGAGATGGGCGGGGCTGGGGGCAGGGCTGGTGGGTGGGGCGGCTGGCCCAAGGAGATGGGGATCAGGGCAGCACAGCTGGCCGGGGAGAATGCGGGCCTGAGGGGTGGGGCTGGTGGGTGGGGTCGGGGCAGTGCTGACCCAGGGAGATGGGGAGGGGTTGGGGCAGTGCGGCTGGCTAGGGAGATTGGGAGGAGGAGAACTGGCTGGCAGGAAGCAGGGGTGGCCGAGAGGGTTGGGGGCAGCGGCTGTCCAGAGGAGATGGGGTTGGGGGCAGTGCGACTGGCTGGGCGAGATGGGGTCGGGGCCGGGGCTGGTGTTTTGGGCAACGCGGCTGGCCAGGAAGATTGGGAGGAGAAGAACCGGCCGGCAGGAAGCAAGGGTGGCTGGGAGGGGGTCAGGGGCAGTGGAGCTGGTCGGGAAGTGTCGGGGGAAGCGGGGGTGGGGGGAGGCGGGACTGAGCCGGGCACATGCAGATCCCGGGGCGCTGTCCGTCCCATGCACGGTCCGGAGAAGTGCGAGTGAGTCCGGCTGCGGCTCCACCATGCGTTCAGGAGCAGGGACAGGGCTTCTCCTCCTCCCCAAAGCGTCAGATGCAGCCAGGGCTCCCAGCACCGATCGCGCCCCACCTCCCAGCCACTCCCCCACCCTTGCCAAGCTTCCCTCCAGCGCCCAGCCAGAAATCCAGGAAATACCGGACATTACACATGTCCGGTATTTTCTGGATTTTTTTTACCGGACAGAGGGCCCAAAAACTGGACTTACCGGTCACCTGGCAACCCTAAACGATAGGGGGAATTAATACCAGTTCTATATAAATTAAAATTACCATTTCTACATAGTTTCAAAGGGGTAGCTGTGTTAGTCTGTAACTAAAAAAGTAGACTTCTTCAGATGACAGTCTACTACAGTGACTGATATTCTATAAATTCAGACAGATAAAGTCCCTTGGCATTAGGACTGCAGAAGGTGCTGAGAGGCTTGTTCTGAACTCCCCAGTGAATGCACATAAAGACAGTATAGAATACAAACCACACTTGGATACTCATGTTTCTAATTACTGACAAAATTGTATCTAACAAATATGTGACCTAATTTTCTTTTCAGCATTTGAGCCTTTTGTTGTTTACATTTTTAAAAACCCAGTGAAAGAAAATGCAGACTTTTTTTTTCATTAACACCTTCCTCCCCCTGAAAGGATGGTGACAATCTCAGAAGTATGTCTACACTACAGAGGTTTTTTTTTCCGGAAAAACGCCTGTTTTTCCGACAAAACCTGAGTTACGTCCATACTGCAATCATGTTCTTCCGAAAGTAAATCAAAAGAACAGAGGTTTTTTTCCGGCGTTGGTAATCCTCTTTCTACAAAGAAGCCTTTTTCCGAAAGAGCTCTTTCAGAAAAAGGCGTGTGTGGATGGGGACGAGGGAGTTCTTTAGAAAGAATAGGAAAGAGGAAAAAGCACAGGTGCCTCGGTGGCCACTCCGTCCATAGTAATCACAGCTTAAATGCGAGATAGCGTCCATTCAGTGTGGATGCTATCTTTTGAAAAAGCAGATCGCTTTTTCAATACACTTTTGTGTGTAGATGCTCTCTTTCAGAAGAAGTTTTTTTTGGAAAATCTCTTCCGAAAAAAGGTTCTTCCAAAAGAAACCTGCAGTTTAGACATAGCCTGATATAACTCCACTGAACTCAGTGGAGTCATACTGAGGTAAATCTGCACCATTCATTGTGTTTCATCAAGAAAAATCAACAAAGGAATGATGATTATTTCTACATAATTTTAGCTTAGTGCACTTGTTAAAAGACAATTAGTGTAACCAGAAAACAGAAGGGTACCTTCTAAATCCTTTTGAGGAGTTTATTATCCATGACTCTGACATCCAGAGCTGAGGTGAATTATAAAGGATTAAAACCCAAAATAATTGGTCCTCATCATAATTTAGTGACCCCCCAAATCTGTTCATTTTACTCCTTAATTTACTTCTTCAGAAACACTGAACAGAATAGATTCAGAAAACCTTTGAAAAAAGGTCAACAAACATTAGCCTTCTCTTTTCCTTCTGAGCTGTTGGTACAGTGTTTGGAAACCAGCATTTAAGGCTGTCAGCATGGCGAATAAGTGTTATCCAAGAAGCAAAGAGTAGTCTTGCATGGTCAACCTAGTTTATCAAAATCATCACTCCACACATCATCATTTAGCATCTGTAACAACTTCAGGAATCAGGACTCATTTTCTATTATTTGGCTTTTGTTACTGGTTATGATGGATGAAGTAAAAGGAAGACAGCTTGATTTCTTTCCTTATATTGAATTTAGAAGAGCCAGAGTAGCAATGGAATATGGTTTTGATATAAGGTAACAAAGGAAAGTCATGCATGTCACTTTGTGCTGTACAGTATATGAAACGACAGTGTTCAGGTGTGAAAAGTGACCTTTGAAAGGATAAATTTCCAAATGGTTCCACAGTTTTAACCACCTGATTCCCACTGACATGAAAATGTAGGACAATATTATACATGATTTATAAGGAAAAAGACTTCCCCCAACCTCAATAAAGGTTTTTTAATCAGGGGTCTAGGCTTTTATTATGGAGTCTGTCATAAGGCAGTCCTGTCAGAGAGCCCTCCTGTGACAGGCTGCAGCATGGCAGGCATATTTGCGTTAGTTTCCCCTTTCAGAATTCACAGTAACTCTGGATTTACTTCACTCTGAGAACCCTGTCACTCTGTCACAGTGCCACTAAATATTTTAAATTATGGTAGTTTTAATTATGATATTTTCAATTATATAGTCTCTTTCATCCAAGGACCTCATTATTGCTTACAAAGTTGGATCAATATTATTGCCATTTTACAGATAAGATGACTGAGTCATCATTTGAGTGATTGTTCAAAGCCAAAATGTGAACTTATGATGGTCAGGAATAGAAAACAATTCTCCATCCCTTGGTAAAATCCCTCATAACATGAGTTAATCCTAAATGTGTTCAATCCAAAGCAACCAGAATAAAAGAAATAGAAAATAAACAAAAGTTATATGTGAAATATCTTTTTCTGAGCTGGAAACTGACAGTCTGGCCAAACTGTTCACGACAGAGAAAACAGCAGAGGACTCAGCAGACACGCAACCTCCTAAAATGTTCTCCTATGACTCTACCAGCTAGTGGTCATACAATTAACCCTGAAGTCTGACATAACATAGGACATATAACAGTAAACAACTCCACGCATACACACAGACGTGTCCCTGGTTAAAATAAAATTGGGCCAAATAGATTTTAAGGCCAGACAGGACCATTATGATAATCTAGTCTGACCAACATAGGTCAGAGAACCCCACCAAATAATTCTTCCATCAAGCTCATAATTTCTATTTAAATGATAGCTTATCTTTTAGCAACATATCTAGTCATGATTTAAAAACGTCAAGTGACAGAGAATCTACCATGGTTAACTACCATCACTGTTAAAATTTGCACCTCCTTATTATGGCCTGCCTAAGAAATATTTATTAGCTAGCTTGCCAGTGTCAATTAGGGCTTGATCCCAGAATGTAACTTCAGTTTGGTCACATTAGCAAATACCTGCAGGACTAAAACTTTACCTTCATTGAGTCAGGTGCTTAGAATTATTCACCTTGTGTTCAGATAAAGGTGTCTCCTTGCTTGTGCAAGATATTATTAGTTTACATTCCCTATTCTTTACTCCCAGCCTACCTTGGTCATTTCCAAAAGTCACCTACCCCTATGCTAAATACTGTCAGTGAAGTAAACAACATTATTAATCTAACAAGCATCACACGGGATAAATATATTGTCAAACTGCTGTTCGGAAAAATATACTTAAATACATGGGGTTTTTAGGCTATTTTAGCTGGCTGCGAGCTCGCAATGAATGAAATTCACTCCTTCCCTTGATATAAATACATATTGATTAGGTTTAAACTCTGAACTTCAAAATGAGTTATATCTGCCCATTGCTCAACTGCTTTGTTTACCAGAAAGAAAGAAAACCCCAACACCTATTATACTGCATTTAATTAAGACAAGCATCAGCTTTATGTACAATTATTTGCTTCTGCCAAATCTCTGTGGTGTAAATATTGAACAGTCACATCTCCTGAATGCTAATCAATCCTCTCTGAATTCCAAATGATTACATAAATTTAAGGAAATGTTTACTTGCCAGTATTATCCTCAGATGCATACATTAGTTAGACATTAGGATCAAGATATGTGCATCTATTTGACAAGTGTATAGTAATTTTTCTAAATTAGAATATCATATGTGGAAAGCTAAAAGCTGTGGCTGCATGCTAATAACCCTGAGAACCCCAGGATATTCCTTCTGCTTATCTGAGTTCACTAGATACAATTTTTCTAATGCAGCACTTGGGTAACAGTATGTGATGAATACATTACGAAGACATTCACTGGGTATCACTAAAACCCATCATAATATTAGGCCAGTTACAAAAAGGCATATTTTACAAGCTGCCAAAGGTAAAACAATCAATCTGGAGTGACCATGAGGCTCACTCTGAATAAGATTAAATTAAACCGTAAGTACTGTCTGTTACTTTCAATAAGAATCATGAATATTTAAGGCTACAATTCTCCCTTTGCATGCAGGTATGCAGACAGCTCTTATTGAACTCAGAGCTCTGCATTTGCTTCTGGAGGCAGAATTTGTCCCACAGTACACAGATTGTGCCTCTCTGGGCTGGCACCCTCAGGACCAAGTTGGCCAGACCAGAAGAGGCCAGGACCAAGTTGGCCAGCCCCTTTATTACAACTGCCTGCGGGGCTCTGCTCCAGTAGTAGCAGAGGGATCAAGAGAAGGCTGATGGGGTCTTTGGGGGAAGAGGCAGAGTGGCTGCAGGGCCTCCGGGCCCAGGAGTGCAGCCCTGTGGGAGTGCACTGAGCCCCATCGTCACCAGGCTGCAATCCCAGCCTCCACAGATGGCCACGGGGCTGCGCTCCTGGCTCCCACCATGTAGCATCTGCCTTGAGCTCTTTATATGCTATAAAAATGCAACGTATTAGTAGTACTTCCTCACAGCAGCCCTGGAAAGTTTAAAATAAAAGGTTCCTATTTTAAAGAAGGTGAAACAGAGGCACAGAAAGTCTCAAGTAACTTGAACTGGAAATGAAACTTCTGGGAATAGATTTGTTTGACCTAATCCTTCCTCCTATTGTTTTATGTTCCCAAATTTAGTGAACTGAGCCTTTAACAAACCCAGTAACAGCGTATCACTAACTAGTGTCTGTCTAGCTCTCTGATTTTCTCTTCTGTTCCCTCCTCAGCCCCCCAGTACCCTGCTTAAGACATATGCTCACTGGCCCTTAGTTCCCATCTTGCACTCACCGGATCTGTGCATCCAGAAGTCTTGTAACTCCACCACAAATAGTCAGTATGCTGCTTCCAGACACGATCCTCACCCAAGAAGAGCTAACTAACCATGTGATAAATAAACCCCCAGTAAAAAAATGTGGAACTAACAAGAAAAATGTGCTCTAGTACTATAGGGTCTATAGAGACACAAGTACAGGTTCCTTTGCTAATATCACTCATATCTGGCAAAAAAGGGGCACATGCCTAATGGACAATATAACATCCAGAAAGAATGAATCACAATGGTCTCCCTTTGTGACGCTGTATTCTGTTTGAAAACTAAGGCTTTCTTTGTTTTGTTTAATAGCCCATTGTTTGCCATACATAATGATTAAATGTTTACCGTTTCTACAAGTCCCTGTTGCCTCATGTTAAGTGAGATGCAAGATCAATAGTTGCTCTGCAATTATTTGCCCATTGATAAAGCCTTCATTTCTTAAATGAAGTACATTTATCTATGTTCTGACAGTGATGAAAGCAGTACCAGCCAGTTGCTGACTATTCTAGCATTAAGCTAGGCAGGCAGACAAGTGACTGGACATGGGTCAAATGATGTCTAACTTTCTTCCTATTGGCATTTCACTTTACAAACTGTTCTGATGGAAGCGTTGACAAATCCATGCTGAGTTCTAATGATGAAAGCTAGCAGGACTAATAGGAAGTTTTGACAAAGGGAAAACAATGGCCGGATTCCAGTGTAAATGACTTGACTCTCAAAATACTGGACCACAATAAATAAAAGGTCTATTGCACCTGAAAAATGAAGATGATAGAAAGTATCCTAATGAAAGATGTTCCTGGTTGTTAAAATGTTCCTCTTTAATTAGTCATTTAGTTGATGGAAAATTAATCTGAACTCTTTTGTTTTGTAGGAATGGGACCTAATTTAGAGCTAACGTCTGAAATCCTGGCCTCAGAAGTCGGAGGCAAAATTAATATTGGCTTCAAGGGAGGGAGGATGTTACCTAAATATGCTGTGCTTATCTGCTTATGCTTTGGATTTGCAGAATTTTAGTACTAGTTAGTGAAGTGGTAAATTGGCTATGCTGTTTTGCTGCTAAAATGCACTTTTCTGTTCATGTGCGAATGTGAGGGGGAGTATTTTGACTTTGTTGGATTTGTAAATAATTCATATATTTGTAGCTTTGTTTATATTAACTGTTCTTATTAAACAATCTGTGCTAGTATTTTAATTATTTTAGATGTTTAATTTTGTTGGGTGAATTGATACCTGTTTCAATGAGTGCTGATTATTTTATTTAGATAGAGAGCCGAAAGTACAATAAGCAGTCAGTACCCGTGGCTACTTTGTTTACTAGGTCCAGAGTTTGGAGATGGAATATGTGTGCATGGGATGTTAATACATTAGGGACTTGATCAAGTATGAAACTGCACTATATGTAATATATGCTGAGCACTTAAGAGTCATTAATTCCAAGGGGAACTGAAAGCTCTGAACACTTTGATGAATCAGGATCTGTATGTAGACATATTCTGCGGAATTACAGATTAGGATTTTAAAGACTGTACAGTATTTTGTACCATTTTGATGCATCTTGCTCTTCAGTTCCCTGTAAAATGAAATCAAGCGGGATCTGGTTATTATTGAATATAGGTGTTTGGAATTCCAGACCATATTTTGCTACCCTTTATGAAAATGCCATAAAGAGATTAATAAAAATAATTTAGGTTTTGAACCATCCTATAGAGAATTATACTTCCGCTGTAGAATTCTATTGGATGTTTCTAAAATCCCATAGGAAGGATCCCATTCCTTGTTAAATTCTATAAATTTTGAAGGTAATTCAACAGAATTCTGTTTAATCCTCATAAAATTCCATGGCATTTTTTAAATAAAAGGCTCACTGAGAGTGATCCTGCTCCCACTGAAGTCAATGATAAAACTCCCATTGATGTTAATGAGAGCAGAATCAGTCCCGTGAAGAGCACAGGCAAAAGTGGGACTGTTACATTTTGTCAATGTCTGGAATCATTTCTCTCTCTGTGTGTGGGGCGGTACTAAATAGGTAACAATTTAGTTATATTTTGGTGAGACTTGATCTAGTTGTGGCAGAGAATGGGTGTTGCTGAGAGTGCTGATTGATTTCAGTCTAATTTATTTTAGCGGTAGTTAACTTCTTTTGATATCTGTGGGTCACATTCTGTTTCCTGAAAGGGGATGCTGTTTCAGATAACTGGACTTGCTGATTCTCTCCTGATTTGCTCTGCTTGTGAGTTAGACTATGTCTATACATTATGATCAAAGGTGTGAACAAAGAGGGACTGGGCTTGGAGTGGAGTCTTCTGTAATAAGAGAAGAAACAATGGGGTGGGGGTAAGAGGCACTTGGAAACGAATGCCAAAGAGGGCACGGGGAATAACAAGGAGAATCTGAGTAACTCTCTCCATTTTCTAGTTTCTAGCTAACTTTGGGATTGGCTGGACTTTGGGACTACAACACAAATCCTCTTATGGAAGCTTCAACATCCTTTTATCATCTTTGGAGTCAATCAAAAACATTTTTCTGCACAAGCCCTCTGGACCTCTTCACTAGTAGATATTAACAGCCCTCTTGAATTTTACACCTAGACCAGTGGTTCTCAAACTATGGGCAGGCCTCTAGAAGAGGTGTAGGAATGAGGAATGTGTCAAGGGAGGGGCCAGCTATATGCCTGCAGAGTGAGTGTGTGTGTGTGTGTGTGTGTGTGTGTGTGTGTGTGTGTGTGTGTGTGTGTGTGTGTGTGAAGAGCTCTGTCTGTTAGCCCTGGGTGGCTAGGCTGCAGCCCATATAGAAGGGCCACACATACCTGGGAGGTGAGGATAATCAATAGCCAGAGCCCTGCCATCTAGACTTGGGCTCTCCTTCCTGCCCTCTCCCTAATCCTTCACTGGGAGCAGCTCAGATCCTCCTTCGTCTCCTCCTCCATTCCCTCACCTGAAGGCAATGGATCAGCCCCAGGATTGCAACAGAAGTAACAGTGGCAAGGAGGTGTTAAGTCAGTGTGAAAAATCACTTTTCACATTACCTCACTTCTGTGCTCCTGCTGCCACAGTGCTGCCTTCAGAGCTGGGTGTACAGCCAGCAGCAGCCATGGGTCTCCACTCTGCCTCCAGAGCTGGGTGGCAATATATGTATACATGTGTACACAGGAAGTGTCGATGATGACAAATACAAGGAAAGGGGCCCTGGTAAAATAAGTATGAGAACCACTAATTTAGCCTGGACACTTTATTTAATTTAACCTTACCTTGAAATAATATTGTGGATGCTCTGGGATTTTATGAGTTTCTGAAGAAGATTTACTATTATGTATTTGTAGGTCACTTGGCTCAGTCCTGGTCCCCAGTCATTCGCTCAGGCCTGTAAACCAACACCCAGTGGCCCTCTTTAAGCCCAGGCCCTGAGTACAGGGTGGGGCAGACAAACAAATTGCAGCTCACAGTATAGATAGGCCCAGGCCCTAGGGCAGGGCAGGGCAGACAAACAAATAGCAGTTCACAGTCTAGGCAGGCCCAGGCCCTGGTGCAGGGTGGGGCAGGTAAACAAACACAGTTCCAGGTAGGCCCAGGCCCTGGTTCAGGGCAGGGCAGACAAACAGATGTAGTTCACATTTTATATAAGCCCAAGCCCTGGTGCAGGGTGGGCAGGCAAATAAACAGTAGATTGCTGGCAGGAGAAGGGGAGACTGCCACCCAGTGTGTGGGGAGGCGGGGGGGACGCGGGCCCTCCCTATTCCACTGTGTCCCAGCCCAGGGCCCTAGCAGTGGCAAGCTTGGCTACCACTGGAGTCAGCAGGGATCTGGCCCACAACATGCTGACTCACTACAGGAAAATGAGATCAGCCTGACTGGTGTTGGCTTCCCCGGGCTACTTCCTAACACCCTCTTGGCATCTACCTTGCTCCATGGTTGCAGCAGGTTGTTGGGGTCATCAGAGTCTGTACCCTCCAGCAGGGTTACAAGGGTCTCCTCTTCTATGTGGGGGCCCCAGGGTCCAGGCTAGTCCTGAGCCTCAGCAAAGTCATCAGTGGCCTCCCCTGCTCAGGAGCTTAGGGCAAGCCTCTGCCTCCTCCGGCGGCTGGGGCCTTACTGAGCTCCTGGGCTGGGCTTTTATACTACTCGTCCCGCCTCTTGATTTCCGGGGAGTTAAAGGGGCAGCAATGGGCTCGGCCCACCTGGGCACAGAGAGGGGTTCTTCCCCCTCTGCGTCAGTGAGCAGCTACCCCCTGCTCACTACAGTATTTTGTTACAAAATTTTATTATTAGTTTATATTAGTATATAGTATTATAGTTTATAACTATATGACTTATTGACTCTGAGTTACCATTGAAAAGCTTTGTGGAAGAAATTTATTTTTCAGTAGGATTGAAATGAGAATAACTATGTATAAGTAGCTAATTTGATTAGTATTTGTAACATTAACATCCTTAAAAGTTAAAAAGATAGTTACTGAGTGCTTTGTAATTGTAATAAGAAGCATACTTTCAAAAGAATTCAGCTGCCATTTTGACATCAAAATAACTGTCCAGATTTTCAAAAACATTGTTTGAAAATCCAGCCAATAGAGCCTGCTTCTGCTAAAGTAAATGGAAAACTCTACTAACTTCAGTAAGGACATGATTTGGCTCAGTCAGGCCTGCTGATGGGTGGGGGGAAGAGGGAGAAAGGAAAAGAAAGGAGGAATTCAACATCTAGTTTCAAATATTGGGCCAAATTCAATCATGCAATAAGTAGGAGCCATTCCATTGAAGTCATTTATGTTACACTTGGCGGTGCTGGGCCTGAATTTGGCCTTGTGGGTTCACTTGTTTTCAGATGCACTGGACCTCTCTCAGGTACACCATTTTAACATTGAATTCCTTTGACTGCAGAGGAGTTGGTTCTTAGTGCAAGGGAGAGGAGAGCCAGATCCTCTGTCTCTGCAAAGGGCTGGGCACTGTAGCACAATGCTGGGTACTCTCCACTCCTTTGATGTCAAGCCCATCGCCTTGCAGAATTAGGCCAACAGCCAAAATAGAAAGGCAGGGAGAATAATAATTCTGAAGTGAATGGAAAGTACTTGAAGAGTTGATGATAGTGATCAGACATAAAGATCACCTCAAGTAAATGTGTTTTCCAAATCTGTTTCATTTATTCAGCTAATTTAAAATTCCACTGAAGTGAGATGAATTTCTCTAAATATTTTATCAGGGAAAAGCTATAAGTCTTCTCATACCTTTCTATAACACTGATGCAAAAAATGACTGCAAAAATATACTGTACCAGAACTAAGGAAGCAAATACTTTGCTTTATACCAGGTTCATTCATAAGACAATACTACTCCTGCCAAGAAAGGTCTGCTTTCTTTCCCTGAGCTGAACATATAGGAAGAAACAGATCTCCAAATGTAGACTGTTAGGCTATGTCTACATAGTAGTGTTACGTCAGAATAACTCATGTTATTCTGAAATAACATAGTCCGTGTCTACACAACAAGCAGTTATTGTGACATAATGTCAAAATAATGTCAAGCTGGAAGACTTCTTACTCCGACTCCTGTAACCCTCATTTTACGAGGAAGAAGAGGGCTCTTTCTCAGACTTCCTGCTGTGTGCGCAGCACCAAAAGCCAACATAAGCTATTTCGACTTAAGCTATGCAATTGACATAGCTCAAGTTGCATAGCTTATTTCGGCTTTAGTCCTGCTGTGTAGACCTGCCCTTAGTGTGTTGTGGTCAGTAGATAAATTATACCTCATCTGTTCTTGGGGTTGAGAATGTACAAGCCTTGCAATCATCCAATAGGCCTGCCAATGCTGTCATCTTCAGATTTTATTTAATAACATTTCTGGCTAGGTTATTTCACTACACATCCTATATCATAAATTATTCTTTCTTCTTTAAGATGCCCATATTTAAATTGAGTTTCCTTCACAGACACTTTGGCTTTCAATGAATGCTGTATGGCAAGTCTAAGAATACAAGGCACTAAGAGGCAATTTTGAACGTTAGGACGTAGCTCTCAGATTTATGTTGCTGCCCGGTCATTTCACTGTTGCAGTTTAAGTATAGGTCTGCTGAAATAATTCTTTAATTTTAAAGTTTAATTCCTTTGCACAAGAGCTTGTAATTGAAATAAAAGAAAAAATGTCAGTAAATTTCAACACTACTGGTATTTATTTGTTTTTATTACATTTGGTGTAGCCTAGCATATTCTATTTGGACAAAATGCCTTTTGATATAAATGGGATTTTTGTCTATGGAGGGATGGCTGGAGCTGGCCCTGTTTATACTTTTCGGCTGTGTCTAGACTGGCCAGTTTTTCCAGAAAATCAGCCGGTTTTCCGGAAAAACTTGCCAGCTGTCTACACTGGCCGCTTGAATTTCCGCAAAAGCACTGACTTCCTACTGTAAGAAATCAGTGCTTTTTGCGGAAAAGCTGCTCCCGTTCGGGCAAAAGTCCCTTTTGCGCAAAACTTTTGCGCAAAAGGGCCAGTGTAGACAGCTGAGATTTGTTTTCCGCAAAAAAGCCCCGATCGTGAAAATGGTGATCGGGGCTTTTTTGTGGAAAAGCGCGTCTAGATTGGCACGGACACTTTTCCGCAAAAAGAGCTTTTGCGGAAAAGCGTCCGTGCCAATCTAGACGCTCTTTTCCGAAAATGCTTTTAACGGAAAACTTTTCCGTTAAAAGCATTTCCGCGGAAAATCATGCCAGTGTAGACACAGCCTTCAAGTCTCCCCCTTTTGCTGTCTGCTAGCATATAATAAATTCACTTGGCAAAACTTTATTTGTTGGCTTTATTAAATCAACAAAATGCAAACCTAAAACAGAAGACAGGCAGAAAAATCTGGTCTCCTGAAATCAATAAGAATCCATCTCCCTAATCCCCTTTTTATTCCTAGCAATAGTGATTTTTCTCGACTGATTTATTGGGAGCACTGATTTAACGAATATGTCTTTCCTGGGTATCTTTTCCATTCTAAGACCTTTCTACTAGTACAAAATAATCTTCTCTTTAAAGTCTATTTCCTGGATAGATCTTTCATAAAATGACTATCATTTATTTTTATTTTAATAGTGCCTTTCATTGTGCTTTTAAAAATATTAGTAACTTTGTTGATTTATGTGTTGCAATAGTGACACTAAAATACTAATAAGATTGCGTGTATTTACCATGTATGGTCTTCCAAAATACATGTATATGACAACCTTACTACTTCTCCAGTTCTTACAGAGTTGGTTTATGGAATTCAACACAAACCTCCTTTAGAATTTAGTCAAGAACAATATCCCTTATTTAACATTTTATAGGATATTAAAGTACATGTTGTGCATGTTGAAAGCTCATCGTATCCTATTAAATCCCATAGAATCATTTCCACAGAACACTACTTTGTAAATCCCTCTTATATTCTATAGCATTTCCCCAAAAGTGATAATTCACAAATAATTTCCAGGTTAATGTGAATATCATAAAAAATGTTTCAAAACCTTACTTCATTTTAAGGCAAAAAATTTTTTTTAAAAAAGCTTAGAGCCGAAGAGTTCTAATTAAAAGAGATCAATATTAAACGATTCATAAATAACAGGTTTTACCTACCTAAACTAAAGAGCACCAAGAATTTGAGACACACAAACTCTCGTAGATCAAACTGCAGGGAACGAAGCTTTGCTACTAGCTCCTGTGCGTGGCTCATAAGGTTGTTGAGGGTGGCTCCCGCTTGAGATGCTATTACTGAATAATCCACCTGTAAAAGAAGATCACATTTCTGTCTGATTATCATTGCCAGGTATCATGTCCAGTTGGAGATTCTCAAGAAATCTTATGCAGGTGAAATATCTCATGGATGTACATACATAAGAACATAAGAACATGAACGGCCGTAGCGGGTCAGACCAAAGGTCCATCTAGCCCAGTATCCTGTCTGCCGACAGTGGCCAGCACCAGGTGCCCCAGAGGTGGACCGAAGACAATGATCAAGTGATTTGTCTCCTGCCATCCCCTCCAGCCTCTGTCAAACAGAGGCCAAGGACACCATTTTATCCCTGGCTAATAACCTTTTATGGACCTAACCTCCATGAAATTATCTAGCTTCTCTTTAAACTCTGTTATATTCCTAGCCTTCACAGCCTCCTCTGGCAAGGAGTTCCACATGCTGACTACACGCTGTGTGAAGAAGAACTTTCTTTTATTAGTTTTAAACCTGCTACCCATTAATTTCATTTGGTGTCCTCTAGTTCTTCTATTTAGGAACTAATAAATAACTTTTCTTTATCCGCCTCTCCACACCACTCATGATTTTATACACCTCTATCATATCCCCTCAGTCTCCTCTTTTCTAAACTGTTAAGTCCCAGTCGCTTTAACCTCTCCTCATATGGGACCCGTTCCAAACCCCTAATCATTTTAGTTGCCCTTTCTGAACCCTTTCCAAGGCCAAAATATCTTTTTGAGGTGAGGAGACCACATCTGTACACAGTATTCAAGATGTGGGCGTACCATAGTTTTATACAGGAGCAGTAAGATATTCTGGGTCTTATTTTCTATCCCTTTCTTAATAATACCTAGCATCCTATTTGCCTTTTTGACCGCCGCTGCACTGTGTGGAAGTTTTCAGAGAACTGTCCACGATAACTCCAAGATCTCTTTCCTGATTTGTCGTAGCCAAATTAGCCCCCATCATACTGTACGTATAAAACATTATACTTTAATCTCAAAATAATTATGGAACCAAATCAGGAGGATTTTGTTTAGAAACCTACTTATGCACAGTACTTATGTACTTTTCAGATGCTATTGGTATAAAACAAGTGAGTTTATGCTTTGTAGCAACATTTTAGAGTACTGTTTTGTACTAAATTAAAAGACAAAATATTTTTTATATGACCACTGCATATCAAAACTGTCCTTTCTATCTGTTGTATCCAGCTGTTGACACTCACTCTCTACCTAGATTGTACGTGTAAGACCTTCACACAGGGCTCATCTTTTCATAGTGTATGTGTACAGTGCATGGCTGATCCCTAAACAGGAACACTTTGTGCCATTACCTACTGGAGTGTGAAAATAGTTGGATTCTAGGAGCTGAAATCCTGGTCCCATTAACGTCAATGGTAATTTTGCCATTGACTTTAATGGGAGCCAAGCTTTCACCATAAGACTTTGAGGATCAAAAAGATTACTGTACTTAAAATATAAAGAGTCATCTCTGGCCTTCATTTATACTTCCCGTGATTTCACTTGTACTGCTCAGATGTAATGGAAGACAGAATCTGGCCCTGCCTGTCTGTTCTGCAGTTGAGGCCTGTACTTTTAAAAAGGGATTTGCAATAGAAAGCACTTTGAAAGCTATTTTTTGAGAAGAGCTCTATAGGAGCTAATTAGTATTATGATTTGTTATGAGATGAAATCCACCCTCCACTTTAAACAGCATTTCACTGTAACGAGGCTGACTTAGTGAAATTTACTCATTGACGAGGTCTTGTACAAGGCTGTTTGTACTAAGGAAACACTGCGGTACCCTTGCTTGGCGGGCACTGGTAGAGGAGCCTCACAGGGTGATCTCTGCACCTGTTGTATACCAAAGAGGTGCGCTCCATGTGTGCTCTGAGTACACTGACCCAGAGGGGAGTATTGCACGTGTTTGAGAAGAGCAGTGTAGCCTCTGTCAACTCTCATAAATGGAACAGTTCGGGGCAGTGGTCTCTCTTCCAGCCCATAAACTGGAACTATGACTGTAGTCAGTAGAAATTCCCAAGGCTATGAGAGGGATTTCTATCCCTCTCAACCCCTGTCAACCCAATGAAGTTCCATGTGCTACAGTGACTTCTAATGGACTTTAATTCCTCTCAGAAGAGTGAAGCAAGAGTGCTACAGAAGTAGCCTCATCCTCAATACATCATTTGACTGCTGCAATGACTGTAGTAGATTTCTCTATATAAGGAGGAAAGCAGGATTACTTTGGGGTTTGCCTTCATTGCGATGAACCCAATTGACTCCTTATAGGAACTAGAACTGCCTATGAACTTTCCTAAGCTATCCACACATGTGCAGACAGAATCAAATGTTGGAATTCATACATTGAATTACCAAACCTGGTGTTCAAGCACAAAGTACATTTTTTAGAAGTGGCTTTCATAAATAGTAGCCAATTTTTGCCTGCTCACTTATCTCTAAGAGGGAGACATTCTCTTTGCTAAATTTCAGGTTTCAACATTATGCATTAGAGCAGTTTGAAAGAAAAAGTCTATTTTTTAAAAAAATGGAAACATGTTTTTAAAATTTTCTTTCATTGCTAAACTCATTAGGCCCAAACTTTTAAAAAAAATAGCTACAAGGTTGAGAACCTGCCAAATTTCAGCAGAAAAGTGAAAGTTTAAAAAAAGTTGTAAACAACTAAAATCCCCCTCCTAATGACAGTCTTTACTATAGGCACTACTATGTTTCCCACCTGTAATAATAATTAGTATTTACATATTGGTTAATATGACCCATACAATTGCAATACTCAACTTTCATGAAATATTAAGGTGTTTAATTGCATGTCAGGACTATCACTGTCTCTGATTCAGTAAACCATTTATGGATCACCGAAGTCATGCAACTTGCTTAAGTGCTCTGGGGAACTGGGACCCTGCGAGGTAGGTATTATCATCCTCTTTTTACACCTGGGGAAACAGAGGTAGGGAAGTAAAATAACTTGTTCCAGGCTACAAAAGAAATCAGTGATAAAGCCAGGATTTAGAATGCAGGAATCTCAGACTTGTAACTCTGTGTTCTTGCTCAGGGAACAAGCTGCATCTCACATACCACCTTAGTCACCAAAATAATGGTTGAGTAACTAAAAAATTGCAACATTAATAGATCTGTCAGAACAGTAATTTTGTGGTAATGACATGATGCTAGCTACTCATTACTATGAAACTGTTCACAGCATAATCATCTCATTCACAACTTAATTTCCCCTTTTGTAATTATACTGTTTTGTAGGGGGGAAAAAAATCTCTCAGCGCTGTACCAGTGTGAGAATCTGCATGGGTGAAAATATGATCTTCACTTCATTATAATAAGTTAAGATGTTTGGATGGATTTCAAGAATATAACTGTCCTTATTGATGTGATTATACCTAATGGAAAAACCCAATAGGTGTCTGAACATCCCACCTTCCCTCTACTAGAGAGCTCTCAGGCAACCAGCTACTCTTTCAGGTGCATTTAATATTTGCAGCACCAGCAAATTTGTCTGGGAGGCAAGTCCTCACCTGCCACTCACCAAGAGCAGACTGTATTAAATTTTTATATTTATTGACATTTCATTACCATAATTGACTGCACTTGGTTCTCTAGTAGAAGGCACAGGGCTGCCTCCTAAGCAGGAGAATTGGTCCCTTGAGGAGGATTTGCAATTAAAAACAAGGCAGAATGGATTTTTTTTATTGTGTAAATATGATGAGTTGAATTTTTAGCTTTAACTAGAGAATACTGGGTGTACAGAAGCCTTTTTCAAGAGTGAGAAAATTATGAGTCAGTGGAAAGACGACCCCCAAAGGTGTCAATCAGTTTATATAAAGTCAACTGTGCATGAAAAAGCCTCAGTTAATGTCTGTTCTGAAAAAAAGTGTTCACGTTAAACAGCATGCTGTCCTAACTGCCTTGTCTATGTGCAGTGTACGTAAGTAGAGGTGTATGGTCAGAGTGGGGTTTATTTCTGTATTGAAGCAGCTAAATACCAGATACCCACAGATCACCACAACTTCTGTCACAAATCCAAATGTACCAAGCAATTTGTTATCTATAACCAAGCACTCAGATATCACAGAATATATTCTGAGGAGAAATATCAGGATATACATCTTAACACACAACCACCTTCACCAAACAAGGATACTCAAACTGAAAAGTTGATTCCATCATGGAATGTGCTATCCAAAGACCCCAAGAGAACCTGCTTCAATACAGAAATAAGCTCCCTCCAACCGTACACATCTAGAAGTCACACATTGGAACCTATATGGGGTATCATCAAACAACTACATTGTGGTGCTGTTTCCAGACCTGATGGGGATCATTCTGAAAGAAATCTTTCCTGAACCCCTCTTCTAGCCTTCAAATAATTCTTCTACCTCTTCAAGCTCAACATCAAAAGCAAGCTCACCAGAGACCAGGACCCACAAACTCAAAGCTCCACCAGACCCTGTCAGAATAACAGATACAAGACCTGTGGATATATCTCCACTGCTACAATGATCAACACATCTTTCAAAGTCCCTGGGTCCTACACATACATATCACAACATATGGTGTACCTCACCCAGGGCACTAAATGCCCCAGTAACAACTATGTGGGTGAAGCGAGGTAATTACTACACTTAAATGAACTCACACAGAAAAATTATATAGATAGATAAAAACACCACATCATCACAGTCTGTATGTAGCTGTACTTTGTAACGGTGATGCTCTGAGTACCTTTCCTAGATCTGAAGAAGAGCTCTGTGTAAACTCAAAAGTTTGTCTCTCTCACCAGAAGTAGTTAATCTGATGAAAGGTATTTCCTCAACCATCTCATCTCTCTCTACCCCTTCCAACTCCCCCTTAAAAACTACATGTAACTTGAGCTGGAAATTCACATCATATGCAGTTGTATACTATAGAGCATAATGTGCCATCAATGCTAGTTAATTAAACCGAAACCCCAACTGAAATTAAATGTCAACTTCTGCCTTTAGACCGATGGCCTGATACTGTACAATAGATCTTAATGCAGAAAAAATGGTTCAACATGATGATAAACACATTCAAAAATTAGAGCTTAAAAGTAAGCTCCTAAACCCATATTTAGAGGCCTGAAGTTGGGATTTTTCATAAGTGTCTAAATGACTTCGGAGTACTGCTCCCTTTGAATGCAATGGGAGCAATGTTAGATCAATGCTGAGTACATTTGAAAAGCACACCTTTAAACTGTAAGATATTTAAGTAAGATATTTACTTAGATGTGGGCAAATTCTGCTGTCCTTACACACAAAGATCTCTGAAATCAATTAGAGGTTTTGCCTAACTAAGAATTAAAAGCAAATCTTGTTCACAGGGTCAAGCTATATTCTGGACTACATTAGCTCTGAGCCTGAAGGCCAGGCTATGAGTATTACTGGGTTAACAGGGACTGTCAAATTGATTACTGCTGTTCATTATAATAATTCTTCTCACCTGCTCTGACTGGCTACTGGCTATGACTTCCTCAGCTTCTGAATTTCTCTCCAGCCTGTCACTTGACTTTGGCTGGCCTTCTCCACAAGCAAAAGGGATGGTGGAAGTGGGACAGTGAATCTTTTGATCCCTGAACAGTTACCTGCAAGTCTTTTGGAACAGAACTACTGCTCCTAGCTAGAACTTCTTCAACACATAGTCAAACAATTGGCTGTTTGCCATTTGGTCCACTTGTACATGGCCGTAGAGGCTTCACAGCTTGAGAGTCCAACATCACAACAGACTTGATGGACTCATAAAACAGGGGGGGTCTTCCTCTGGGCTGCCTCGAGCCCCCAGTTAGTGGAATTTTATAATGGATGTTATAAGCCAGCCAGAGAACGATGTTTGCTGGAATGTCTTGTGGCATTCTTGCTAGGACTAGCAGCCTCTTAAACATAGATTAGGAAGAATGAGATCCACTTCCCTTGCACTGCACAGCAGAATGGGACTGGTCTGAAAGGAAAATCAAGCTGCAGCTTCCCAGAGGGTAGCAGTACTTCGGCTGTGGTGTGCTGCTCAGGATGAGCCAGCCAGAATTCAACAACTGATTCCACAGAACTCTTCCACACACACATCCCAGTACAGATCCTATAATCTCAACGCACATTCTGGCTCGCTCCCTGCACTAAAATCAATTATTTTTAAAAGTGAAATTGTACTAAAGATCTAGGCTCAGGTGGGGGAGAGCAAGGTGACTTGATATAAGTAAGCTTCATACCCAAAGCTTTCTCACAAGGATGTGAATACTACAATGATAAGCATGGTTTGTATAGGGTGGTTTTTAAGCATGGTTTTCATATTTCTAAAGCTACCTTTGTTTTACATACATTGAGATGGGCTCATCATGGACAAAGACAGGTATAGTTAAATCAGTTTTAGTTATATTAATTAAAATTGTGATGACTTGTACAGCATTAGATGCCTGTCATTTTAACATGATACACAATAATAGAAGATAATGAATTAAGTTGCCAGTGGACCTTTCCCTTAGGATAATGTTATTGTGGTTGCTAATTAGCTATAATATGCAAATAGTGAAGCTGATAACACTTCAAAGTAGTGTATTTGTTTTGTGTAACTTACATTATAAAGATCACTAGTACTTCAAGATAGGAATAGTCTGCAGTTTCCTGTATTGCGCCATATATAGATTATCTAACAGTGACCCATTTGACTTTGTTATAAAACCTACAACTGTAAAAGTATTCTCAAGGGGCTGGGCAGATAGCAATTTTAATCAATTACTTGAGCTTTGTCTACATTTAAAAGTTTAAGAGAGATCTCCCAGAGCTATGTGTAAACCAACCCTACCTCCAGCCTGCTCTACAATGGTGCTTTACAGCGCTGTAACTTGCTGTGCTTGGGTGTGTGTTTTTTCATACCCTTGAGCCAGAGTTTACTGCGTGGTAAAGTGTAGGCTTAGCCTTATTTTTCTAAAGAAGTAATGATCAAGATCAGGTTCTTCAAATTAACAACACTCTAAATATTATGATAAAATAGCATGCAGGACCTGGATAACTCAGTCACTACAATCCATTGTTAAAACTGCCACTCCACTCTTTGCTCACCCCATCTTGATAAATACTATCACACTGTGCTCAGAGACTGACACAAGATTCCTGTAGGAATTACTATAACAAATGACCTACCCCTTGGAACATAACCAGCATTGATACATAGAGATGACCTGGAACCCAATCCCTGAGCCTGAACATGGCTGAAATTCAGGCAAGTTTAAATCAGGGATCAGAACTTTCTACGTTTGTGAATGACTATCGCAGATGCCTTGTGGTCATAGCAATCAGTGCCGGATTAAGACCTTTAGAGTCCCTAAGCACTGAAAAGATTATGGTGCCCCCCATATGTAATTCAAAATAAAAACAATACTATACCATAAAATCTCATTTTTTGGGGTGCCCCTGCTTTGCTGGTGCCCTAAGCACAGGCTTAGTCTGCCTATTGGGTAATCCAGCCCTGCAAAGGCAGCATACCCCATCCCTGGGGGCGGGGGCGAGGGGACACAATATCACTTCTAGCAGTTCCTCAGGGCAGTTGGACTAGTGGCACTGATGGTCTCCAGACTAAGCTCAGCCAGTGGAAAGAGATTTGAAACAATAGAGGGTTAGGAGGGGTGTACAAAAGGAAATATTAAATCCTTGAATTTAAAAGCATCTCCTCACTCCCTACCAGAGAGAAAATAGTGAATTAAGCAATTAAGCAATTCACTATTTTCACTCTGGTAGGGACTGAGGAGATGCTTTTAAATTCAAGGATTTAACATTTCCTTTTGTACACCCCTCCTAACCCTCTATTGTTTCAAATCTCTTTTCACTGGCTGAGCTTAGTCTGGAGACCATCAGTGCCACTAGTCCAACTGCCCTGAGGAACTGCTAGAAGTGATATTGTGTCCCCTCCCCCCCACCCGGGATGGGATATGCTGCCTTTGAAATGCTCCCGTCGCTTGTTGGTTCTAAAGATTGAAATCTGATATGGGACCTACACTGGGCCCATTGTGGTGTTGCTACCAGACTGCCAGTCCACTAGCGCACTGTTTGGCAAGATCCCTTTTTCTCTTTCTGGAAAAAACTGTAGTAAAAAATGAGTAAGGCAAACATTTCCCAAGGAAGGCCTAAGTGTTCAAACAACGTGAATCCCAGCAGTTTTAGTTCATGTGGATCAATAGAAGATGCTCTCCTTACTATGAGGGCTCATCTAGACTACAGGGAACAGTCAAAAAAAAAGATATGCAAATTCCCGTGGAATTTGCATATCTTCTTCCGATTGCACTTTCGAAAGCGGAGCGGCTTTTTCGGTGAACCCCCTCCTTTGTCTAAAAGCCACGTAAACCTCCTTTTTTGAGGAAGAGCGGCTTTTCGACGAAGGGGGCGGTTCGTCAAAAAAGCCACGTCTTAATTACTTTCACTCCACTTTCGAAAGTGTGATCGGAAGAAGATATGCAAATTCACACAGAATTTGCATATCTTCTTTCGACGGTTCCCCTGTAGTCTAGATGAGCCCTGAGAATCCTCATCCCTATATATATTTATTGAGTTTTTGAGTAAGCTGGTTTTGTATCAAATGCATAACGCAGCAAAGCCTGCTAAGCAAACACCAACCATGCCAAGATTGTTGAAAAGTAGGCCTAGGGTTACTTGAAATGTTCAGGATCTGTAGCGAACACTTAAGACAAAAATAAATTTGGTATTTGAGATTAAGCCAGAATGCTGGTAAGTTTTGGAATAATTTGGGGGCATCTCTGTAGATTTTTACCACAGCTAGAATGAACACTCCATTTTAACATTGTTTTACATTTATTGGCTAAGGTTCTGTTTCTTCCTTCCCTTTTGGTCAGAGATAGATTAGGTGTGACTTGGGCAGACCTGAACACAAGAGAACAATAAACTGCACAGTAAAATAATCATTGCTATGTACCGTTTGTTTTCAGCTTGATCCAAATCCTGCAGCTCACTGCTTTCAGGACTTCAGAATTTGGTCACCTGTACACAATTTAATACTGGATGCTCTGTGTGCGAATGCTATTTTTAAATAGCACCACAAGCTGCACTGACTGCAATGTGTTCTTGACACAAAGTTAGTAAGAAAGGAAAAGAAATACTATTTTGTTGTTTGGAAGTTCTTTTGGAGTGTCTCGGTTGATGACCATATTTCAGAGCAATTTCAGGCAAAAGCTAGTATCATTACTATATGCCTCTTTTATAAAAATCAAGGGTAATGATCATTTTGTTGTTAAAAAGTACTGTGGATTCCATTTCATCCCGATATTGAGGACCGGCACACAGATATTTGTTATACAGTTCCTACTTCAGCCCTTAAAATTTCTTCCAATAATATTGGCTGAGTGCAAACAAAATCCTATAGCCTTAATACATAGCAAGTTTGGACCTATTATTAGAGTGAAAGTTTTGCCTAAGCACATAGGATGGACAAATTCAGAAAAATTGAACAATTGCAACACCAAGTATATATCAGATATTTATTGAATGGAACTGAGGTTTATAGTTGAAATGATAATGAAAAAGTGATTAAGAGTACAATATAAATAATGCCCAAAGAACATTAAAGATATTTTTTCAATCCCAGGAGCAATAATTTTGCATTTAATAATCTAAAACTATTTTATATTTTTTTCAGTCCTTCTTTACAAATTGGAGAAAGAGAAGATCAGTTTACTGATGTCCCTTCTTTAACAGCCCCTTTTTTCTCTGTCCCTACAACTCCTCCTCCTGTCATTTTATTTAGGTGTTGTTGACATGGAACTGCTTTGAAAATGGATTCCTGTATGTACCCATCGCCTGGGAAGCTCAGTTGTGCCCCCCAGTTCTCTCCATCAACTGTGTGCTGACAAAATGGATCTTGAGGCAAACTTGATTTCCAAAGGCACAGGCTAATGTGACTGAGGTGAGTAATTGTCCACCGGAGATTAGGGTAGCAACATAACCCACCCTCCCCCAACCCTGCTCCTCTCCGCCAACACCTGGTAGTAATGGGGGGGGTTGAAAGAAAGCTGTGAAGTGTTCCAGCAAGAGATGGGTTTCAACCACAAAATTCAGATGTAGGTTGAAAGTCAGATCTTATCCTACTTCAACACTGGAGGTTGTTTAGGTCTGGGATTTCAATTACAGCCCATCCTCACAAACCCAATTGGGGAGAGACAGTCATGTGATCTGTTTCAGTCATTGCCAACCAATCAATTTTTTAAAAAAATCTCAAAAAAGTCTGAGTCTTAGGCAAAGTTGTGTTTTTTATCTGAATTGACTTGACCAAATGTGATGTGGGGTAATCTGGCTCTACAATTTTATGAATTCAGACTGTTGCTCTGAAATTGTTCTTATGAAAATACTGTATTATTGAGTACCTCATGGAATTTGTCATGTGTTGACAAGGCCTGTAGCACATCCAGTCCAGATTAGAGATGGTGGACAGTAGTTAACCTTAATTATTGCATTTTTACCACATATTAGCTATATTAAGAAGATGGACTGCTTTAAGGAGAACCAATGTTTTCCAACCCCTCCAACTGGGGATTAACATTTAGAGTGAAAATCCCAGTAGCAAAACAAAGGATGTGTTGTTATTGGTAGGACATATAAACTAAAGGGACTCAGAGAGAGGGAGGAGGAGTTGGGCATTAAAAGAAGATTCAGGTATGCTTTCATAGCTAGGGGAAGCCTCTGCTTAGTTGCCAGAACAAGCAGCGTCAAAGAAAGTCAGTATTCCCTGGTTTAGAAATCAAGACATGAGCTGCAGCAGAAGTATCCTGGATCTGTCCTCTGTCCTCAGCCCAAAAAATAGTCTAAAGTGGTGAAGAAATTGAGGCAGAGAAATATGAGCAGAATTATCTATTTTGAAATGGAGCTGTGCATTCTGTGTTTTTAAAGGAAGAATGATGGTTTTAGAATTCTGTGCAAAGTCCATCTCGTTGTGTGATACCTATCACAAGTCCTGACTGAATTAACCTGTGGACCTAGAACTCCCATACAACTGGAATTCTGGGAGACTGTGGTTAAGCTGTAGGGAAATCAGGGGACATGGTCATTACTGGTCCCAGGGTTTTGGCAATTGGACTACAAAGTCTCAATTCTCAGGATGGGCTGCTAGACGCAGGATCTACATCCCAATAGTATGCCTGAAGACCCCAACCTATCAGCAGCCTGTGGACTCTGCTAAGACTCCAGAGGCTTAAAGCACATAGGATACAGATGTTGGATCCCTCATTGCAGTCTGCTGAAATTCCAGGAGGGGAAGCTCAACTAGATTGGTAACACCACACCAAGTAGAAAACAGAGGGTTGTACTGCAACTATAAGGGGAGTGTGGGTAAAATCAAAATGAATAACTCATGTTCCGGCAGCCTAGGTAATATATCAAATGCTGCACATTAGCTACTGCAGCAAAATGCATGAACAATGAATAATATTCTCTAGTCATTTGTAAGGTCTACTCCTTGAGTCCTGAGTACAAAAAAAGTGCCAGCAGATTGTTATGTAGAAAATCCAGTAGAATAGCACATAACCTTGGAGAAATTAAAGTTTCTCTTTAATGAGAAATGGTTTATTGCCATCACATACTATGTGTGAAACCCAGGACATGGAAAGCAATGTAGAAATGTTTTGCAATTAACTAATACAGTGCAAATCATTCCTTGGTTGTTTTGTGTTGTGAAATTTGGAGACATGTAAGATGCACTTGTGCTAGTTTATTTCCTTTTGAAATGGTAATTAATGTTGCTGAGGGGCAGCATTTAGTACAGAAAATGAAACGTGTACAGAAAGGAACTCATTTGTGAGGAATTGCTGAGGGATCGTAATGATCTGAAAAAGTACTTTCTTGAAACACACACAAAGGAATCTCGTTTATGAAACTCCAACCAAATAAATGAATAAATAAACAAACAAATAAACAAATGAATAAATAAATAAATAAAGCAAAGCCTTGCTGTGCAAGTCCAGTGCTCGCTGCTGTTATTTTTCAATAGACTATTTGATTCAGCTACTGTTCATCTCTAATTCTCAGAGAAAGTCTGTACGAGAGGTAGTGGAGACTGGGTTAGCTGTCAGCATGAGTGAAGTAAGCAGTAGCCCATCCATAAGGAAAGGCATTGAAACTGGTTGTTTCTGTGTTTCTTCAGTGTGGGTCCCTCTATTGTCTGAACATTTCAAGTTGAAGGAAGCGTGTACAATAAATGAGGAGAATCTCTTTTCAGGGGATGCTGAGGGTGCCTGCACCAGCTAATGCTGGACTAATGTCTAATGCTGGAAGCAATGTAGGTGAAATTGGGTCTGAAAAGAGGCCATATTATACCTGCTTGTTAGTGTTGGGGAAAAAATAGATGCAATCAGCACAATTTAATCATATTTTGATTTAGTTTGAATCTATAATTTTTCCTGGAAAAATAAAATTTCCAATTTCTAAGCAGTGCAATTATTATACAGCTTGCTCTGCATTATTGTCCAGTAGTCATGAAATCTTCTGCTTTGTCTTTGTGTTACATGCACATCTATGTTTTTTATGTACAGGTGAAAAGTGGCCAAAGCAGTAAGAAATTAGTATTGTGCACAAAGGGATGCAATGCAGGGGAATAAGTTAATCATAAAATAAAATTAAACATTAATTTACTATAGCTCTCAGGAACAGAAAACTGCCAATGTGCTTATTGAAACAAGTGACATTTTCGATTTTGAAAGGGTGTTATAAATACAAAAATCATATGCATCCTTGTGCAATAGGTAAATCGCTCCAATTATCTACATTTTGCAGGTGGGGAAACAGGATCAACTTTGCTTTCACTGACGCCAATATAAACCGAGAGTAATTACACTCATTTCAGCTGATGTCATGGGGGAAGGGACAGATTTGTAGGGACATTAAATGATTTGCCCAGTGCTGCAAAGGGCCTCAGGATTATCCAAGATTAGAAGGTGGCAATGGTGTGGCTGCCCAGTCCTGTTCTCACACCACTGTATGACATTTTTTATTATAAACTTTCTAATAGTAAGTAGGCAGGGTCAGTTCTATGACCTTTCATATATGCTTAGAACACTTCTTTGGAGCAGAGAGAATCGACCCGCATTCATAAAATTATGGATAAGGCTCTAAGCACAGCATAGATACATACACAATGTAGTTCTGTAGTCAGAAGAAGGAGTTGTTTCCCACTGTGCATAGAAATCTAGGCATTTTAGTTTGCAGTTACTTAAATGCCAGTGGACCATCTTTTATTTTCACTTTGAATCAGGAATCAAACATTCATGCATACTCTACCTCTCACAGATACTGTACATTTTGTTCCATTAAAGTCTGAATTCTATGAATAAGGTTCTCCTTTTCATTGTCAAACCCTTTGTGCTTTTGGAAATTATAAATGATTCAAAGCTTTCTATTTATTTAGCTTTCCCCACAATTTTCTTCATTTCATAATTTAGTCTGAATTTTTACTGTGTCAGACAGGCTATACCTCTGATGCCTGGAAACAATTAACTCTTTGAGAGGCTGTTTAGCAACAGTGGGATGTACAATGCTAGCTCCCTAGACAATGTCTTAAATCATTCTCTCATGGATTTGTGTGTGTTCTTCCTAAGAGAGAATCTCTCTCTCTCTCACACACCCTCAACCTTTTCCGACTCCGAGCAGGAAATTCTGAGGTAATAACTGTAGGGTGTGTGGGGTTCTGAACTTCTAAATTGACCAGCAACTATTCTGAGTAAACCACAATTCTCAAAGAAAAATAAACTTCTATTGCTCAGGTCCAAACCCTACTTTTTGCCAGAAACCATTTTAGTCTTAGGAAATACAACTTCTTGAGAGACACTTCTGAGCTACTCTCTTTCAATCATAGTGGTATACAAGTAGATTGGAAAAGCAAAGTGCTTATGATTATATCTGCTTTTATAAGTTTAACAGTAATCATTGGACTAGGAACAGAGTGCACAAGTCATTTTATCTACATTATTTGTAGTCAACCTCTCTGTTTCAGAACACATGAGTGCTTCTGACCTAGTTAAACTCCTGCTATTTTGAAGATGATTAATAAAAAAACAACACCTCTTGGGGTCTGCACACTCACTTGTTGCCCAGTAACCAGAAGGATGGAGCCTTCTTTTCCATGTACCACTTGCCGATAAATGTGATCTAGAATTAGGAGTTCACTCCAGCAATTCTGAAGCAGCTTCATTTGGTCATCAACCTGTAAAACAAACAGAAAAACTGATAGTATTACTTCGGTAATAACTCTCATAAAACTCAGACAACACAGACTGCTGATGGAGAAGATGGTACCATAGCATCCTTTTTAGTTTTCTGGTTAGGTTTCAGATATACAGATTTAATGTTATCAGACTGGAAGTGATGTCAATAATTATTGATTTTAGAACACTGATATTGCAGCTATACTAATAGGCCTTTGTCTATAGGGCTTCAGAAGGTGTCCTGAAATAGCTATCCCGCATCCCGACAGCAAGCCCATTATTCTGAAATATAATGGACTTGATATTCCGATGACCCTATAAACCTCATTCCACGAGGAGCAAGGGACGTTTCGGAATAGGGGGTTATTTCGAAATTTGGCACTGTGTAGACAGTGTCAAATTACGAAATAAGCTATTTCAAAATTGACTCAAAATAAGCTACACCATTTATGTAGCTCAAATTGCGTAGCTTATTTCGAGCGATGGGTGCAGTGTAGAAATGCCCTAGATGACCCAATCTATGATTAAGCAGAATATTTACAACTGTTAAATTGCTAGAATAAGATGAAACATGAGCACTAATATCCAATTATATCAGACACTGAGTGAAAGTCCCACTGACGACTCGGAGCAATTAATTTTATTTTTCCATTTATTATGTGCCTGACTCAGGAGATCAGCATTCTTTTCCTTGCTCAAAAGCTAGCCTGTCTGTGTGATCTCATGCCTCAGTTTCCTTATCTGCAAAATATAGGTGATATTTTCCTTAACCTGCTTTGAGATCTATGAACGAAAAGCTTTGTAGAAGAACTCAATACTATTATATACCTACCATGTTATTAGGATGATGTTATTTTAAATTGAAGCTTTCACCATGGATTAATATAGATTGAATAGCTGAGTTTGACACACACTTTAAAGAAACAATTAGTTGCATGACAAGGAGGTGGCTGAAGAAGAAGTGTCAGTGGTGGTGTTGGACTGAAAAGAAAGGATGCTTCCTCTTCACAGTTTAATCATAGAAACAAAATGGAGCAGAAAGGTCTCAGGCCCGAGAAGAAAATGTATAGAAAAGCAATAGTCACAGAATTTGTACAGTAATAAGTACTGCATCGCTGGTTGCATCTGGTAATAGCAGAAACATATCTGACACTAATTCTGATTCTGACTTTCCAGAATATTGTCCAGGCATTAAAACAGCAATTGCAGCAATTATAATCTGAGATTTAAATCTGAGTCAGAGGACCGATTGGAAGAGGCTGCAATTAAAGGAATCTGTCTTCTCCTAAAAGGGAGGAGAGGAAAAACATGCAAATAAATGGTAAATGTCCTGTAAGTAGCACACATTACTGAATATGGAGAGTAAATAGTGTGAGAATGAATCTAGAGAGGTCATGATTGCTACTGTATAATGACACCAAGATTTTAAAAAATGGATTCCTGAATTTAGGTTCATAAATTTGTATTTAGGCAACAGACTCCAAAAGTGCTGAACATTTGAAATGAATGGGTGTTGCTATGTGCTTAGCACTTTTGAAAAACTTTGAATATACAGGCACGACACAAACTAAATCAATGCTATGGCATTAGGTGAAAAAATAATCCTTTGGGAGAAAAATGCAGACTAGCTGAGATACAGGTAGGAGAGATGCAGAGCAGCAGAGATACAGGTCAAGTGCACAAAGCCAATGTTTTTCTTATAGAAACTGGTCCCGTTGACATAGATGATACAACAGAAGCAGACAGAGATGTACAATTGTAATAGCACTGTATAAAAAACATTGATGATGTTTCAAAAAAGAGTGCTTATGCCACACTGTTAATCTTATTTCTATACTTAGAGAAAGACATCATAAAACATATAGAGTACAATGGAACCATATTTAATATCGTTATTAATGATCTAGAAGTGGGGGAGTATTGCACAGTACTTAAATTTGAATAATACCGAAGGCTTGCTCCGACTCCCATAAAAAAATAAGGGAAAATAGCATTTGCTAAAAGTGGTTTGTCAGAATAGGTGATAATAGCTAATAGCAAATTAGAAAAGTTTAAAATATGATATGGTTGCAAAGAAGTAGTTTGCAGTGTGAGGCTGCAGGCAACTGGCTTGCAGTACAATGATATATGCACAGTGCAGTTTGGGTTGCTTATGTAAAGAGGCATCCTGTTGTGGAACAGGAAAGTCTCAGTGACTGTAACTATCAGTGAAAATGGATGTGAGTGCAACTGGAATATTGTATTTAGTTTAGGGCTTTTTTTTTTTTTTTTTTTTTTCCAGGATGTGAGTGAGAAATTGCAGGGGAATCATATAAAATCAGCCCAGTTATTAAGGGGTGGAGAGTCTGACTTTTAAGGAATGATTAAAGGCCTGACGCTGCACAGTCTCATTACAAGCCACATTCCTACTGAAATAAAGTGAGGTTTTGCTTGGTTAGGATACTGTAGGATAATTCCCTAAAAGCAATAAATATACGTACAGTACCTTTGGTGGGCAACAGTTAAATGGGAAAGCATGGTAAGATTTGACAAATATTTAAAATCTGTAAACATCACTGATGGATAGGAACTGAGGATAATTAAAATGTTTGCACTTCAGAGAAATAAACTTAAATTACACAAGGGAAAATGTAAGCTGAATATCTAGCTAAAACAATTTCTGAGAGACAAATCTATTAGGCTGCAAAACAGTCTTCTAATAAAGGGGCGGATGCCTCACAATTTGATATATTTAAAACTGGACCGGGAAAAGCACTAGAAACATGTATTTCAGGGAGCAATCCTGCATAACTGGAAAGCAAGTGTAGGTGATATAAGAAGTCTTTTCAATTTTTAACTTGTAGGACTCAATGAACTCTTTCTCAGTTGCATCCTTTCTGACTAAGGCCATAGCCAACAACGGGGTACTAATTGTATGGTTTGCTTAGCCTAAGAAACTGAAAACTTTTAATATAAGCAGTGCTGGTAATGCTGCCTATTATTAAGGTTACTTTACATCTCCTATTATAAGTTCTTGTTTTCAGTTGCTTATAATTTAGTGAAACTGTATCCATTTGGGCTGAAATTTTCTACGGTGGTTGTCTGCCTCAGCCTGAACTGTTGTGGAAAGTTTCAGCCAAAACAGTTGAACCAATTTCCAGGAAAGAAATGAGGGAAAAATGCTCTGTTAAAAAAAATCCTGGAGGTGTTTCCATTGAGACCCTGTAGCTCTTCCATGCTTTGGATTAGGGACTTGAATTTCACCAAAGGGGTGGTCTTTGTATGAGGAATATATCCTTGTCCAATCCTGTGAAAATCTGCCTACATTTGGTCCTAAAGCAGCCTTTGAAGAATTGCAGTTCACAGATGCTCAGTGCAGACCTTTCAGATTTTAGCAGCTCAATTTCCTGAAGATTCCTTCTGCACTCAGCATGTTGTAGCCTCGTGCTGAGCAAGGCTTCTGCTACATTTGCAGTTCTGGAGTGTTACTGGCCATGCCAGCTCTGAGTCTGGGCACATGAACTTGGAGCAGGGATACTATCTATTTTCTTCTTTCAGGGTATGTTTACACTTGCCCCCTAGTTCGGACTAGGGAGGCAAATGAAGCATACCGAAGTTGCTAATGAAGCGTGGGATTTAAATATCCTGTGCTTGATTAGCATATTCACGTCCGGTCGCCATTTTAAAATGCCGGTCGCCCGATTTAACTTGCCGCGTGTAGACGTGGATGTAGTCCGATCCAAAACCCTTCCCTCGAATTAACTGTTACTCCTCATTGCACACGCAGCAAGTTAAATCAGGCGACCGGTATTTTAAAATGGCAACTGGCCGCGAATATGCTAATCAAGCATGGGATATTTAAATCCCGCACTTCATTAGCAACTTTGGTATGCTTCATTTGCCTCCCTAGTCCAAACTAGGGGGCAAGTGTAGACATACCCTCAGGGACTCCTCTGCTGGGCACAGATAAATGTGGAGGAAGTTGCCTGATTCCCACACAGAGGGATAACAGCTGAACCTGTGTTGGGGTGGGGGAATATGTTGGGATAAAGAGGCTGGGGCTGGCAGACACAGAAATTGGCACTTGGTGAAAGTAGGGGTGAGGGGAGATTGGGGTTGGAAGCAGATTGTGAGTAAGAGCCAAGAATGGAGACTGCGACTGGCTAGGAAGGAGACTGGGACCCAGACAAGACTGGGATAGGTACAGGTTGGAGAGGGGAGAGCAGTGCAGCATCACTGGGGGAGGAATGGATAGAAAAGCATGTGCTTACTAGACCACATCCCCCTGCACAGTCAGTGGAACCCAGGACTCATGTGCTTACTAGACCACATCCCCCTGCACAGTCAGTGGAACCCAGGACTCCAGTCATCTGAAGATGTGGGTTGTGCCCATGAAAGCTCATGATACCATCTACATGTTTTGTTTGTCTTTAAGATGCTACCAGACTATTTGTTGTTTTTTAAGTCATCCCTCTTCTGTAAAACTCTCCACTGGCCCCCAAAGAGGATGACAGCCTACTACTGTTATCAGTTACTGCATTAGTTTAAATAGCAGAGGTCTATGTCATGGAGATTCCAGCCCTGCTGATGGCCTATACGGGCATCAATTTGATGCCACAGGATGCAATTTTGTATTTTTTAACCCTAAGAAGTTGCCCATAAAATCTACATTATACTTTTAATAACAATCTTTTAAAGTCAATGACTCAAAAGTTAGGAAACACTAGAACTCAACCTGAATGTGTGCCTCTTGTGTGTATGTCTTATGATATAGCCTTTAATTACATGATTACGTGGTATTTTCCATAAGCCCCTGTCTTATTCAGTGCACAAAGTGGGCCTGGTTTGGGGACCAATGAAAGTTCTGTAGTGAATTGTTGATGCCTGCTTCATTTGTTGCAACATGTGCCTACTATTTGGAATGGTGGCCAGAGGGTCTAGGCCTGCTCAAAACTGAAGACCCACCTCCTCAAGTAAGGGAAGGGGCCACTAAATCCAGGCTTTAGTTAGGAACAACAAAGGAGGAAATAGGAATAGGAGTGAGGTTAAAGTTTGAAAATTAGGAACCAGAAGAGGACACTGGGTACCAAGCCAGGGACAGTACCATTGTGCCTCCAAAGGAGTTCAAGAGTCAGTGGGCTTTGTCTAGACTGGAGGAACTCTGCCCAGAGAGATGAGCAGACAAGGGACTGGAAATAGGTTCCACAGTTGCAGTGCACCTCAGCCCCATTCAGCTTCCATGGCCTGGTTTGATTGATGGCCATCTTGGCTAGAACCAGGAAGAGGTTGATGAGGCAGTCCTGTGACATTGTGGGGCAGTGCATGAGGTATAACAATCTGGAAATGTGAGGGGAAAGTGCAGAGAAGAGAGACTGCAACCTGACGTACTTCATGAAGCTTTGCTTATCTCACCACAACGGGGATAGATGTTGGAGGAGTTTTGGGCCTGTGCCGTGTACTCGTGGGTCCATGAAGGAGCTGTCAAATAATATCGCTGATGGGTCACGGGCTGGCAGGTGTGTAATGACTGAGATGGGGGATTCAGGGAAGAGAAGAGATGATCTCCTGGTTAGGATACATGAATGTTGTCCTACAAATTTGGGTTCTGTCTCAGCCTCTGCTAAAGAGTTCCTGTTATGGTAGTCAAATCATGTGTACCAGACTTTTCACAGATGGTGATTAATAGCATATTCCTTAAAAAACCCCCACCAAAAACACAAAAAATATGGAGTTCTGTGGTACCTTAGTGTATTCCTCATTTTCTGGGTGCTTGAACTGAGATTCTGAGGTCTGATTTGCAGAAGTGCTGAACATGGCAGCAACTGAAGTCAGTGGGCACAGTGTTCGAATATATGAAGTGTTATACTATGGTATGTGCTCTGAAAAAAACAGGTTCAGGGTTTGGCACAAAATTAGAGGATATTTTTTACTTAAATGTCTCTGTGCCCCAGCTCCACATCTGCAAAATGTTCCCTCATCTCACAAGTGTGTTGTGAAAATAAATTAATATTTGTGAAGCACTCAGATACGATAGCGATGAGCACCACAAAAACGTCATAAAGAAATGTATACTGTCTTCAGAACAGAGTTTGACTCAGTGTACAAAAAATGAGGCAGGGGGCCACATATTGAACATGTAAAAAAATATGGAATAGTTTCTTATTTAGTGTAAACCATCCCTTTTGAGCATTGCACAAGGCAGTGGTCCTGGGGAAAAACTAGTATTTGATCATGTAATTAAAGACTGTGGCATGACTTATATGAACAGGGGGACAAACTAGTGTTGGGCAGACTTCCTTTAACCTGACATTTCCTGACTTTTAAGGGCTTGACATGGCAAAAATATTCTTCTCACATATTTTATGTGAATTGTTTTAAATGAGTGAAAAGACGTCTTGCTCTCCAAATTACAACTACAGCGTGCAAGCCAAGTTCATATATACACGCTCATATAGTAGCTACAATTCTGGCCTACCAACAGGAGGGAGCAAAGGGAGCAGTTTTCCTGGGGCCCAGCAATTCAAAATGGCCCAGGGCTCTGGCTGGAGCCTCAGGCCCTTTAAATGACCACCAGAGAGCCACATGTCTCCGGGCAGTTCTGAGGTCTGACAGAGGTGGAATGTGGTGCAGCATGCTCAGGGCAGTGCTGAGGGCTGGCTACCCCAACCTTGCCCTTTCCACCCAAGGCTCTGCCCCTTCTGGGAGCATAGAAACAGGCCTCCCCACCTTGCGTGGGGCCTGGAAATCCTGTCAGCTCCCCGGATGTATCAATAAGCAATGGAGAAGGAGGAGAGAAAGGGATAGACTGAATAGCTGGATATATTACTAATCAAAGTGAAGCTGGGAGTGATCACAAACTCCACCTTGCTCTGCTCCACTGGCACGAGTGGTCTGATAATTCAGTTCTGTTCAGATCACAAAATAAGGCTGAGTAGATATTAAAAATATTTTTCCTCTGCCCACAGCCTATATATGTGGTCCCCTTGCCATTTCAGCCACGCAACATGTTAGCCGGAGAGAGGACCGTACATTACCACTTTCATACACTACCTCAAAGCACAATCGGCACATCTGCCCATCAATCTGACCTCCACCCCTGGCAGCAGTGAGTCTCAGAACCCGGGGCAATTGATTTGGGTTTATGGAGCTCATGCTATGGAGATAAAAACAGAGCCCAGGCTCCAGCCCAAGTTTGAATGTCTATGTGGCTTTTTTTAGCCCCATAGCTCAGGCCCCATGAGCCTCAGTCAATTGACTTGGACTCTGAGATTCACTGCCATGGGTGTTTTATTGCTGTCTGCACATACTCTATGGGCTAGATGTTAAATAAGTGGAGTTACTTGAAATTTATACTCGCATCACTGTACTCATGCTCCGCCGGTATCATCTGAATACCTGAAACTTTGCTTTGGTGTTGCTTCACTGTAGCCAGGGGCGCTGGAAGCTTATGGAGGCCCCTGGGCAAGGGGGAGGGTGGCTCTGTGCTTCCGGAAGCGGGAGGACCTCAGGCAGATGGGGCGGGGCTGGGGCAGCCAGTCCTCTGTGCTGCCCAGAGTGCATTGCTCCACCCCACACATGAGCCCCCAGAGCCACATGGAGTATGTGGCACAGCGCTCTGGTGGCGATTTAAAGGGCCCGGGGCTCTGGCCACCATTGTTACTGCAGTAACAGCAGCAGCAGCAGCAGGGAGCCATGGGCCCCTTTTAATCCCCAGGCCCCAAGGTAGCTGCCCCCTTTGCCTGCCCTGTTGGCAGGCCTGGCTGTAGTTTACTCTTCACAACAAGGATTACAAAACATTTAAAGCAGTGGCAGATTTAGAGTTCGTGGGGCCCTGTGCACAGCTTCGGTTTCTGCTCCCTCACCTGGGATCCAACCAAGAAAAAGAACATTCTCATTTATCTCCCCTCCATTTTTCATTCTTTTTTTCTTTCTCCTCCTCATTATAAGTAATAGGATGGAAATGAAAATAAAATGAGGTACCTTGATTGAGGCAGGGAGTTGGCTGCAGGAAAGTGTGTGGGGGAGTTTGGGTGTGGGGTCTGGGCTCTGCGCAGGGGTTTGAGGTGTGGGAGGGGGTGAGGGGTGTGCGTTCTGGGTGGGGGCAGGTAGTGTGGGTATGGGAGAATGGAGGGGTGCCAACTCTGAGAGTAAATTTGGATGCTGGCTCTGGGTTCTGATGGGGTCAAAGGTGCAGCACTTACCTTGGGTGGCATGGCCCCCAAAGGGAATGTCACACTCCTCTGGCTCCCGTGTGGGCTTGGGGGTTGGGGAGTGCACAAAGGCTCCTCCTGTCCTGTCAGGAGCGCACCGCATGCCCCCCCCCATCCATAGGTCCTGATTGGCCTGGGAGCGGGGGAGCGGCAGGGTCTCTACACGCCTGATCATCCTGCTTGGTGGGCTGGATCCGGCCCATGGAGGCCCTTTTGCCCACCCCTGCTCTCATTATAATTATCTCCAACATAAATTACAATTCACACATTACTACGTCTCTAATTCTGTTTACCGCATAATAAAACAAGCTTTACAACAGAGTTTAAACATACAATTATCTCATTACAACATCAGTCCTGGGAGAGTACAGTATGTTGGCAAATTCACAAAACCCCCATGTTTTCACATAAACGGCTCCTGCTGTTGTACTAGCAACAGTGAACATCTGTCAGTGGCTCACAAACTCTGCACCTATTTTAATTTAATGAGCACGGGCCAGTAAAATCAGTAGAGAAAATAGCAAAATACACATGCACAAATTAGGGCCAGCTTGAGAGAACCTACCTGATGCATCTCTTTTGCCATCTATCAGAAAGACTGGTCAAGCATCAGAATGCTATGCAGTTTGCATTAGAAGAACAGAGAGATTAATGGAAATGTGGCAGTGTTCTACTACGTTGCAAGGGAAGCAATCATTTATTGAAAACTCCTGCACAGTTTTGTAAACAGGGAAGAGCCACATGAGATATTGGTGTTAGTAAAGTATAAGTGAAATAAACTTAGCCCCACAGTCAACTACTGAAAGAAAAAAAACCTGGGAAGACAGGATAACTGATTGATCAATGATGTGTACAAAACCTACGAAGAGATGTTGCTGGTATACAAAGATTTAAAAAATTGCACAGTTAAACCACAAGGACCTCACTGCCTCCATGCATATATTGGGAGCCAAGTATGTTTATGTATAACGCAGCAGAAGGAAAATCAATCTGAGTTTAAACCAAGTAAATGTCATTAGCATTGCTCCCTGAAAGCTACCAGCCTCAAATTCTGGTGGCCCACTAAGTGGAATGGATTTCCAAGATGAGGAGGGCCTTCTGCAGAAAAAAGCCACACTGCTCAACTTGCCAACTTTAATGTTATGAACCAACAGTAAGATCATGCCATCAAATTTTAATCGAGGCAGGGGGCTAAAAGGTAAGATGTCGTCTCTTGGTTAACAGGGTCCCAGACTGATCAGGACTCTTATATATCATCACTGTCATCTTGAATTAGAAAGTGAGCTTGAAACCAGCATATGGACTTGCATTATTAGATGAGAGGAGAGAAGAGATACTGAAGAAGATAGAAGTCATGTAAAACCTTGAAGGCAAGGATGGTAAATCTGGACTTGATGTGGACTTGAAGGAGAGAGAGTGCACGTGTGTGTGTGGGAGAGAGAGAGATGTGGTTGGACTGATTAGTGAGCAAGATGATCTGGCCATAGAAGAGGCTACACAGTAATTAGAATGAATGCGAGGTGCCCAAAGCATGGACCTGTGCAGTGTCTCCTCTCCTTGACATGGAAGTGGGCACACACAAGTAGGGGAAGAGACAAGAATGGAGGCTGGAGTATTATCCTGCCACCAGTGCAAGTTTATGCATTGGTTTAGGTAGCGTGGGAAAAGAGAGTCAAGGGGGAAAAGAGAATACTCAGGGGCAGTTCATGGCATCTACCTTCTGAGTGGGTGCCTGGGAGAAAAACATGGCAATAGGAGTTCAAAGGGAGCAAAAGGATCTAGGAATTAAAGCTCAAACCCTGCCCCTGCGATGTCCTTGGAAGCCCAATTTAGAAGGGGAGGCTTGAAGTGAGAACTGGGAGCCTGCTGTAACTTCGTGTTTCATGCTGCTTGCCCTATTTGTATCGCCTCCTTCTAGAAGTAGAGAGAAATACATAGTTGTCACAAAGACCGAGAAGTAAACAGCCATTATGCTGCCTACCAGCTGCTTCTCCAGCAGGAATCTATGCATTTGACCACAAAATGTCAGCCTTATGAGGAAATCTCCTGGCATGTAAGGCTATGTCTACACTACAGAGTTTTTTTTGGAAAAACAGCTGTTTTTCCAAAAAAACTTCACTTACATCCACACTGCAATCATGTTCTTTTGAAAAAAATTGAAAGAACATAGGGGTATTTCCGACATTGGTAAACCTCTTTCTATGAGGAAGAAGCCTTTTTGCGAAAGAGCTCTTTCGGAAAAAGGTGTGTGTGGATGGGGAAGAGGGAGTTCTTTCACAAGAAGAGGAAAGAGGAAAAAGTACATGTGCCCTGATGTCCTCTCCGTCCATAGTAATCACAGCTTAAATGCGAGATAGTGTCCATTAAGGCTATGTCTAGACTACAGAGGGTTTTTTTAAAGTGGCCTTTTTTCCAAAAAACTTCTCTTGAGTCTAGACTGCCGCTGCATTCTTTAGAAATTAAATCGAAAGAACACGGCAGTTTTTTCAACAGCGGTAAACCTCATTTTATGAGGAAGATGAACGTAAACAGGGCTTTTGAACATCTTGAACGCAAACAGGGCCTTTTCGAAAGAGAGCATCCAGATTGTTCCTGGGTGCTCTCTTTTGAAAAAGTGGATTGCTTTTTCGAAAAAAAGTGGTGGCTGTCTAGACGATCTCTTTTGAAAGAAGCTTTTTCAAAAGCTTCTTTTGAAAAAACTTCTTTTGAAAGAAGCGTGTAGTCTAGACGTACCCTCTGTCTGAATGCGATCTTTCAAAAAGCAGATCACTTTTTCAATGCACTTTGGCAGTGTGGATACTCTCTTTCGGAAGAAATTTTTTTGAAATCTCTCCCGGAAAAGCTTCTTCCGAAAGAAGCCCGCAATGTAGACATAGCCTAAGATACTGGGGAGGTGGCGGTGGTGTGTGTGTGGGGGGGGAGTTGGCAACTTATGACTACATCTTACTACTGATTTGCATGGAACTTTCATTGATAGGTGTTCTTCATGCCAGCTGACAGCAGAATACCACCACCCTGTCTTTGCTGAGGAGGATTTAAGAGTTTTTAATTTCAGAACTGGCTCAGAATGTGTCCAGTAAAATTAAGATTGTTGTTAATTATCCAAATGGAAGTATGAAGATAGGACTCCTTGGTTCGATATCTGAGTTCCTCCACTGACGCACTGTGGAACCTTGGGCGAATTACTCATGTCTTTACGTTATTTTTAAATAACTCCTTTTGAGATAACTAATACTTGAACACAACAATGCATAAGAAATATAGCACATATATATGCGTTTTGGTTGGTTTCTTTTACATACTATAAAGCACATAAAAGGATCCCGTGTAGGATATTTGTGCATGTGAGGTAAATATATCTATCTTCTGTCAAAAATGTAAGATCCAGTTCTGAGCCCTGCGGCATCACATTACCTCCAGGATCCGATCTGCCTGAGAATTCCTGCCAAATTTGGGCCTAATCCTGTCCCAAAGAAATCAATGGGAATTTGTCATTGACTTCAGTGGAGCAGGAGCCGGGCCTTGTTGACACTGTAATTCATAGCAGCACATGTGTATCAATTCTAGTTAAAAGAAGGACTTATCTCAAAAATGTTGGTTACTCATCATAAAAATGTTCTGTGCTGGTGTTATAGACGAGGGAAGCTAGTGTAGTACAACAGTAGTATTGTTGGACAGTGTATACTTCCCACAGCACAGAATGTTAATCATTAGAAACTTGTTTTCTCTGAAGAACACTGAAACTGGCAAACAGTAAAATAAAGAAAAATGCGTATGTTTTGTGGAAATGCACTCTAACCTTATCAAAACCACACTGTAGCCTTCTTTTTTAGAATAGCACTTCACAATGCTTTCATATTGTAATCAAGAACTGCAGCTCTTTTTCAGTTTTCCTCTTGAAGAAGTGTTTTCCAACTGGAACTTGATGAATTACCTGTTATGAGTATTCAGGGATTACTATTGTTGCAGTTTTTTTCTTAAGAACACAATCGGTGTTCCAATTTTACAGCTCCTTTTTTGAGGATCCTATTTCATGCAAACATAAATTGCTTTTTAATTTGATTGAACTGTCAATATATTTTTGTGATCTAATGCTAGTAAAAATTCAAGAGTGTATCCAATGACTGAAATCAAAATCTAAAATCGCCATGATAAAGTTGTGTTCATTTTGTTTGAATCATTTTTGTTTATGTTTCTAAAAGTCAAGAAGTAACTGGAAGCATTCACATGAAAATTCTACTTTTTAATTCCCCGGCCATTGAATAGCCATTTCCCAGTGAATCTGAAGTGATTAAACATCTGTCTAAACTGATCATCCTGAAGCACAGAAATTCAAGGGATGCAGGAACTTTCTTTCAAGAGAGGCTTGGAGATCACTCAGAAGTCATTGCAGATATATAGATACAATAGTTATTATATTTCCTTATGCTATGGTGAAGCAGACCCCCCAAATTAAAGTTTTATAAGGCAAGTGCACTCTAATGGCCAATTTCGGCCCTAGAAGGGAAGCTTAGCTCACAAATTGTTGCATAAGTGTGTGTGTGGGAGAGAGGGGGGGAGAGGGAGAGGGTGGTAGATCCTGATGGGTCACTGGTAACAATGAAAAACTCTTGCACGCAGCATTGTCTTCTGAATGCAAGAGTGTGTGTGTGTGTGTGTGTGTGTGTGTGCGTGCATGTATGTGTGTGTGTGCGGGGGAAGGGAGTTAAATGAAAATGCATATAACTTTCTGAATCAGTGAACACTGTTATAAAGTCTGATGATTATCTGTAAGTTCAGCAATAAAGTGCTACAAAGTCCAGGAAAAAGATGATTTAATATAAACTTTTATTGTTCCAGTCATCTACTTAGTACTGTAGTATAAATCTATCTGCCAATAAAAGTGCCCTTCCTAATTAAGGGAGAGGAAATATGTTTACAAACTAGGGGCCCAGTTCATCATTCCCCTGCACCTGTTGTACTTATACCAGTGCAGAGTGGGTATCAAATCCACTCTGATTTGGGAGCATTGTACTTGGTGCTGCTGTGAGTGGCTCCAGCAGGTGCAGAGCAATGGTAAATCTGGAGTCTATGCAGAGCAAGTGGGCTCTGTCTATTCCATTGTATATCAGCTAGTGTATATCAGCACTAATAGATATACTGGTTAACTGCACATTGTAGCATGATTTGTGTATGCTGTTTGCTGCTCATTCATCCTACATAAAGGGGACCTTATAAAAAGTTTTAAAGATTTTTTTCTGTTTTTTAAAAAACATTTGGAATGTCAAACCCTAGCTTCCCCCTTTCAATCTGTGGAAGACTTGTAGAGTGACACGTACATTAGATCTTCCCCTCCTTCCCTTCAGCCAACAGTATAGGGAACTTGAGGCTAACATCGGCTCCCAAGCCCCCTTGCTCCAGGGGCTGTGTCAGAGTGATGTATAATGCTTTTTGTTTAGGAAGGCCTGATAACGTTGTTTCCACTGTGCTCCCAGCCACTACCAACCTCCTGGAATGGCATGCAGGGCTAAGGAATAGACCTTAGGACTAGACCTAGGACAAAAGTTCAGCTGAAACATCTTTGGGGGAAAAAATTGCAGATTCACTAACAGAAAAAAGTTGTGCAAATTCATTTTGCCAGATTATTCATATAAAAATTCTGAAGTCTGAATGCTTCATTTCAACATTTAAAATAAAACATTTTGATTTAAATTACATTTTTTTTACAAAATTTCCTGTGGTTTTATTTAAAACAAAAATTTAAAATGCTCAAAATAAAAAAACAAGACATCTGTTTTGGGTCACATCCGTTTTTTGACTTTTCAAGAGGCTGAGAATTTTTTTAAAAAATGGAATTGACCTGATTTCCTCCCCTCCCCCCCAATTTCCAGCAAAACAGTTCACATCTCTACCTACCAGTCTCACAATGCAAGACAGAGCTCTCACTACTGACTTTTCTGCTAACAACTATTTTTTGATCATTCAAATGCTTGCTACTGTTCTGAAAACATATGGAACAACAGTGTGTACAGTGTAGTCCGCTGCGATGTACTGGGCTCTTGTAGAGTATCTTTATCCTTTTACTTTGAATTTTATAAAGCTGCATTTCAGAATAAAATATTCACTGTAATAAGTTAGGGGTAGGGCCCCACCCCCTCCAGCGAGAGGTGAGATAAAGGGCGCCCTGAGAGTAAGGTGGTGGGGCAGGTTCCGGCGTGGCCTAGGGGACAGGGCAATCCCCTGGGGAGGGCAGGGTGGTGGGCTTTAGTTCCCACCCCCACCCCTCCAGGGGCAGGCAGGATACAGGAAGAAATTGGATGTAAGGAACTGTGAAAATGAAGAGCAATGCCTCTATGGCCATGAATAAGATGAGATGAGATAAGATAAAATCAGATCACTGTAAAGTAGGGACTCCAATTGTCAGGCAGTGAGACTGCCAGGATGTGACAATTTCTAAACTGCATTCTTCACTCTCGAACTTGCAGGAATACCAGCATTAGCAGCACTCTGCTCATGTAGTCCTCTGAGTCTGGAAGAGTACAGCTCAAAGGTGTATGCATCAGGGCACTATACTGCTGGAAAGGGCCCAGGAGAACAGCAAATGGTAACCAGACTGCAGAGCTAGGACTTCTGTTCCTTATGACTCCTTAAAATCTACATGATTTGCAGATTACACTCCCAAGGGAAAGGTGAACAAAAGCATGCAGAAGAACCCACAAATGATTTGAAAGTTAAAATGAGGTCATATCTGTATATTTATATTATATATAATGTATCAAATGCAAAACTTAAAATAACTGCATGGCCTTTTCAGAAAAAATAGACTTCTCTCTCTGTAATCAGTGTTAAAGTATATGTAGATTATTCAGTATCTCGTAGCCAGCATTATTTTTGATGAATTATAAATGTGTATTTCTAGGGTTCTTTTATTTTTTTTTCTTTTACAAAAAAAAGTTATTTTGAGTTTCAACCTAAAATTCTGCTTACACTGCAGGGACTTTTCTATATCAAAGTGAATACAATGCCAGGTAGAGAGCAATACTGTAGTTTCCAACACATATTTTACTAGGAGGCAAAAAGATGCTTTTTTCAGGATCTGGCCAATAATCCTTACTTCTGTGAATAATCCTTACTCACATAAGTGGCTCCACTGAAGTCAGTGAGGCCATGCAAAGCTGGATCCACAGTAAGTAAAATCTTACTAAAGCTTCATACATTATATGTTAGTTTCTGGTATTGAAAATATTCTCTTCCATTCAGTAGACCTACTTCTATTTCCAACATGCCAAATACCAAAACACAATGGGTCTGATTCTTATCACACTTACACTAGTAGACTGGTGTAATTCCATTGATTTCAGTACAAATGAAATCAGAATTGGGCCCAGTGGGTTCTCTGCCGCCCTCCTGGGGCTGCACTAGTTAACATGATGCACAATGGGAATCAGACGACAGGACAAAGCCCAGTGAATTTTAAAATGCTGCTGGTGAATTTATTTTGAATACATTGAATCAGCAATTACAAAATAATATGTTACAACAGGCTTTGATAAAGGTCCCTATTGACATCTTTGAACCACAAGTGTATCAGCAGTATGGAAAAGGATTTCAAATATTTAAAGCTCGTCTCCTGCTTGGTGATTTATTGGATAGTAACTGCATCAATTTTCTCACACCTATCCTATTTCAAAATAAGCTCAGTCCTCTCTTCACAAGCAGGAGTTATTGTTTCAAAATAACAAGCCCATTATTTCGAAATAACAGGGTTGGTAGTGTGGACACGCCTTATTTTGAAGGAATAACTCCCCAGTGTAGACATGCCCAGTCTCATTAGTGAATTTTATGAGAAAACAGCAATATCAGAACCTGAGAGAAATCAATACAACACCTACAAATGCATTGTTAATAGTGTAAAAGTTTAAGGAGGACCTTCATCCTAGCACATACAGAATTTATTTCTTAGAATAAGAGCCTGTTTACAATAAACTAAATAAAAGATGCAAAAAATATCTCTTGTGCAACAGAGACATGCTAATTTCGGAAAAAACCTCTGTCATGGTAATGGACGACTAGACTAAGCTCTCTATTCACTTAGGGGTCTATATGTTCAAACGCTGCATGCCTCATAGCACTGATTTTTGCATACATTAAAACACAAGAACTGCTTAAATTGGCTCTCATTTAAATTTTCCTATATGTATATTCTCCTGTCTATCAGATTCGGCATCTCTCGATTTCCATTATTGCTACTCAAGGGGGTGTGGATAATAGGAAAGAGCCAGGGAATAAGAAAAAGGAAATGTAACCTTTCTCACTAAAAAAAGTAACACAGTATCTTCTAAGAACTGGTTTGTACACAAAATGCCAGATTCTGTTCTCAGTTACACCAGTACTGATCTACAATTACTCCACTGATTTCAATTGTAATTATAATTCCAGTGAAGTTACTATGAAATTGCATTAGTGTAAAGGAGAGCAGAAATTTGTCCTAGGTATCAGAAATTATTAGCCCTTACATCTTAATAGAGCATACATATATGGGATGACATATGCCATTTCTTATGAACACCCAGACCTTCAGCTAGAACAGTCTTATCACTTGGTATGGCATGATTCTTTTATAGTTGATCTACATATAGAGCAGGCAATAATGTCTAAATTCTCAATGGTATATTATAAAATATTTAAGATGTGGATTCCCGTAAAGATCCATTAGTGTTGTTCCAATATTGTTTATTTGCTTAATTGTAATCAATATATTATATATGAAGCATTATGTCTGACATGCACTGATCAAATTTATATTTTAAGAGTTGTTTAATCTTTGATTGCTCAGTCCGCACACTTTGCCTAGGGAATTAAGAATTAAAACAATTTTTTTTCATAGCACCATCATCTATTGGCCTCTCTGCAACTCCTTTGACACATGTCTGATCACGTCAGGGTAGATATTTTCTTTTGTGCCCATATTTGGATGTTTTTTAAGGGCATGGGCCTCAAAATATTTCTATTGGCCCACTGATGGCTACTTGGCATAAAACAAGGAACAGAAAGAATAGCATTAATATTGTGGTTTTAGCAATCCAGATAGATAGTACAGTGCTGCATTGCACCTTTAATACAATCTCCAATGTTCTTTACAAAGTTAAATAATAAAATTACTGAAGTAGATTATAGCAATGGGGAAGCAAAAATGTATTCTCAACTGAGATTTGACTGGAGATAGCACAAGGATGAAATAAAAAGGAAGGCTGTTTCAGAGGTTGAGAGTTGCAGAAGAGAAGGGTCTAACAAGAATCAGGTTGTGTGGTAGGAACTTCAAGGCCAAGAATAGCACCAATGGTACAGTGGAGACAAATAAATGTGAATTAAGAAAAAGAGGAGCTGTACTTAAGGAAACTCCTATGGCCCAAAATGTTTTTGAGGCAACTGGCTCAAGGAAAATGAGGTCACAAATTTGTGGTCAACACAAGAAGAGGAGGAGGGCAAGGAGGAATCATTAAAGGTGTCACCATATCAATATATTTGGGTATCATCAGAGCCCAGGCTAGAGGAGAGAAAATGTATAGAAAAGAAGAGGACCCTTGTGCAAAAGGCTGATGAGGCACAGAAGAGCCACCATGAGTGACAGAGAACCCATGAGAAGCGAGATGGAAGCAGAACCATAATAGGAAGGAGCTAGATGTGCCTTTGTAACTTGGGAGGTATCTCTGGAAATTGAACAGCTTCATGATATCAAAGGCTATACTAAGTTCCAGGAGAATGGCAAGATAGAAGAAACCACCAGCCAAAATAAGAAGGTTATTAACTATACAGAGTGGATGGGCTCATTTCAGAGAGATATGAAGATATGAAAAGTGTATTTCAGAAAAAGACTAAATGGTGTGAAAGTGACAGTGCAGATTATCTGCTATACTGGCCATGAGCCAAGAGTAAATATTAGCATTAGTAATAATATCAATGCAGGCAATCATAGAATACTTTCTGTCCATCTTTGGTACTTGTAAGGCAGCTATCGCCTTGCTATTGCTTAGCATCTCCAGAGAGTGGTATGAAAATATTTATTACTTCTCACAACTTTTGAGGCATAAAAGAATCATCTTCATTTTACAGAACAGGAAGCTGAGATGCTTTGTAGACTCTGCTCCAGGAATAGGTGGAGCTACTCTGATTTTACAGCAGTGCAAATAAAATCTGATTCTGGACTCTGGATGTGAAATGACTTGCCCAAGGGTTTAGCCAACTAGGAGTAAATTAGATCTTTTCCTGAAAAATCCAAGTGTAAAAGAGCATCTGAAAAAGCATCTGAAATATTGATTAAATGAGAGAAGAAACAGCTTTGAGGAATAGATAATTAAGCATTACAATATTTTTCCAGTAAGGGACTTGGTGCTTATTCAAGGAACAAAATGGACCTTACATGGGCCTTACAACATACTGACTATGGAATGCTGGAGCAGTGATCCCCCACCATCGCACTGAGTTGGATGAAGCCTTGGGAGAATACTGCTAAATCTTGTAAGGTGAGTTCCTAAATGCCCATATTCAAGAGCAGGCTCTTTCTTAGTCTTGGAAGATGTTTAAGAGACTGTTTTCTCCAAGTTATTAGGTTTTCTCTGCTCACTTGTGGGTGTGGCTGAGGAAAAGAGCTATGCTGCTTGAAGATCGTTATGATGCCTTCACCTGGTGAGCGCCTTACACACAGTAATTTGTCAACGAGTGAGATCTAACTAAATGGTTCAAGAACTCAGCCAATATGTATTCTTTATTCACTAGGAAATTAGATGAGCTTGTAATAGAGAATGCAAGACATTTGTAGAAAATTAAGTTTTCACATAATCTATTTGTCGGATCTGGCAATTCACAATTAATCTGAGACATCTCTGTGTTAATTATTTTGTAATTATTTGATTATTAAATTACCTCTGATTGTCCAGGCTATCCAGACACTCAGTTGTAAGTAAAATTATTGTATATTTACTCTCAGCTTTATCAAATGAAACTCCATTGTGACACTGCAATATTGGACTGGGAGACAGGAAATTTTTGGGTCTGCTTCTAACCTCCTGTATGACTTGGGCAAGTCTCTGTGTCTTTGTTTTCCTTCCCACTGTTTGTCTGTCCCATCTATTTAGATGGTAAGCTCTCCAGGACAAAACTGTCTCTTACTATGTGTTTATCCAGTTCCTAGAGTAATGGATCTTGGTCTCAGCTGAGGTCTCTGTGCTATTATAAATATAGTAAAAGTTGGCTTCACTGTGTGGAATATGAACAGAAACTTCTTCTATGTAAATAAAAAAAAAAAAATCTACCTTCCCCATAAATGGGTAACTCCCAAAATAAAGCCAGAATAGATAGGGAAATAATGCAGCACAATTATTAGTAAAAAAAAATTAGCAATTTGGTATGTCATATTCCATGTGCATCATCTGAAGAATACAATGAGAATGTCTAACTTTATTGCTTTATAATATTGCATAGCCGTGTGCCCTGCAACCAGATATGCCTGAAATTGGGCTGTATTACATTTAGGCTGCGTCTAGACTGGCATGATTTTGCGCAAAAGCGGCTGCTTTTGCGCAAAATCTTACCATCTGTCTACACTGGCCGCTAGTATTTGCGCAAGAACACTGACTTTGTAATGTACAAAATCAGTGGTTCTTGCGCAAATACTGACGCTCCGCTCAGGGATAAGCCCTCTTGCGCAGTATTCTTGCGCAAGAGGGCCAGTGTAGACAGCCACCTTAATTTCTTGCGCAAGAAAGCCCGATGGCTAAAATGGCCATTGGAGCTTTCTTGCAAGAAATGTCTATACTGGGCACGGATGCTTTTGGCGCAAAGCAAATCTTTTGCAAAGGCACATGCCAGTATAGATGCTCTCTTGCGCAAATACTTTTAACGGAAAAACTTTTCCGTTAAAAGTATTTGCACAAAATCTTGCCAATCTAGACGCAGCCTTAATGTAAACACTTCAGAGCCTGATCCCATAGCCGATGTTCAGACAAAGCTTCTTGACATCAAGAATGATCAGGGACCTCAGTTTGTACTTGTAAAGGTTCTGTGATAAAGCACAGATTTTAGCATAATCCACCATTAGCCAATTTCTAAATTTGTCTTCTGACAACAGTTTAATTTCTATCGCAGATTTCCTGCATATGAGATAACATAACATTAACATCCAATGTACGGTATCAGATATATGCATTTTGCAAAATGTGTGACTGGCTGATAAACTAGGTTCAGAGTGGGGTCCTGAAAATTATCTTTAAAAACCAAAAAAAAATTGCTCTTTTTATGTTTTAGCTCAATTTTTGCATGCAAATTATTATTTAAAGTCTGAGATGGACCAAAATATTAGTAGTTTCCTATAATACAAAGACATCTATCTTTAATATCCTGTCGTGATAAGAGGGGGTTGGACTATATGACCCATAAAGTCCTTTCCAAATCTAATATCTATTATGATGACTTTGTATTGGAAAAATAACATTATGTGGTTGCTGAAGGTAGTCATGCTTAGGATTCAAGTTATTCATGTCTATTTTGTATGTCTTGGTTGGAAAAAATGTGTTATAGTGCAAGTATAAATCTTAACAAAAATGTCTTGTTCTGAATAATTGATAAAACAATTACATGACCCTTATTCCCTTATAATGTGAATCATGCACATAATGAACCACCCAAATGAAGTGATGAAAACATTTACTTCTCCTGTCATGGGTGGTACCGTGATAGAATCTTCAGAGTCAGAAATCTATCAATCTCTTTTCACACATGAGCTAATCAATTCAAGGAGGGAAGTGCCAATGAGCTATTAGGTCAATATGATGAAGTATGGAGATTGATCTTATCCCAGAGTGACTACATTAACAGACTCGTCAGTGTGACCTCTGCCCTATAGTGCAAATTATACAGTACCACAAAGCTCATATCTGAATGAAGACCTCAGGTCATTGCTTTTAATAAATCTCCTTTACTACAGAGAAAAGAATGTAAGCTGAAAAGGGAAGGGATAGCTCTGAAAATACAGGATGTTTTTATTTTCCTCTTGCTTTTTAGTTCTTATAGAAATTACACCAACCTTGTGCAATTGTCATGGAAATTTGCCAGCACTGCTAGAATTCTACTTACCCATTTTTACTATAATCAATGCAGATAATGGATAAAGTACAGCTAATGATACTTTACTGACCTGTCAAACAAAAAATTACTAGCTTTGGAAAAATGGATGAACAGAAGTCTTGAAAGGCTGAATTACTGTAACCGATGGTTTTCAGTCTCTGGTCTGCTGATCTCTGGATAGTGGCATTGGAACCATTTGTATTATGGAGGTGCTGAGAGCCATTGAACAAAACTGTAAATCCTGTATAGGAGGGAAACAACTTCAAGCCAGGGGTTGCTGCCACACTGCCAGCAGCCCTGCCCTGAAGTCTGCAGAATATGTCTTAAGTGGTCAGTGAAAGGTTTTTGTTACCATAAAACAGTGGATTTCAACCTGTAGTTTGTAGAACCTGTGGGTCCATAGCCTAAGATTTCCAAAGGGGTCTGCACCTCCATTCAAAATATTTGAGGGATTCACAAATGAAAAAAGGGTTGAAAATCATTGCTGTAACCGATTAAGCAACAAAACTAACAGCTATGTTTAAATTATGGAGGCCATGGCTAGTGTACTTTCTTTAACATAAAATTGTAATAGTGGCCATTGTTGATAAATTTGGTAAGAAAATTGCCATGTGCTGTAATTACTTCATAACAAGCATAACCCTTTTAATACTTCCTGTTCACTCTGAAAAAATCCTGATTGTCTATCATTTAAACCAAACCCTACTGGTTTCAGTAGGAATTTATCTGAGTAAGGACTGAGTAAGGAATTAGTCAACAGTCATGGATAAGTTCCTCAGAATGTGGCCCTTACTATTGCCACTTCAGATACTGATCCCTCAATGGGATCCTAATAGGCAGATTCATGCCTGTGTGGTGTCCTGTTTGAGCCAATGGACTCCATAAAAGCATAAGTAGTCACCTCCTGCTCAGGTCCTTTTGAATGCTTGGGGATTTGTAGTATTTAGGACTACTACACGCACACTTCTTATAATAGTGTCTGGCTCTTTAATGAACTAGATCTCATAACTGGTATTAACTTAAGTGGGATTTCTGCATGGGAAATGATTGCAGCACTGGGTGTAATCTATAAGTGATGTTTTGTGCAACCATTTCAGTTTTTATTTTTTAAACACTTAATTTCTGTCTACTACGTACATGGTTTCAAAAATGTTCAACAAACCATATTTAATTGCTCAAAATCTTGAGGTTTCTATGTTAAAATATATTTATTTTTGAAACCTTATATATTCTCCTGTAACACACTACTTATATATTAAGCACATTTTAGTACCGTATTTTTATTATACTAAACATTTTTATTATTCAGTGTATAATTGAATCAATGAATTAGAAGGTTACTAAAAAGGATTAATGCATTTTTAATGAAACTGAATGATATAACTTCTTTTATTCACTAAGAATAATAGCAGATCTATCAGACTTGTATAGATAAGAGGTTTGTGAGTTTATCTGAAAGCTACATAATGACTCTCATTTAACTGTAACCTACAAAAACAGACTGAGATCCTATTCAGCTTTAAAATTCATTGTTTATTTATATGATTTCTAGTCCTCTTTGTGATCCGATCACCTGTCTAAGCATGGAAATGCAAATTGTTATAATAACTATATTCATTTCCCATAATAATACATTTTTGAATAACACCATTTTAAAATCTAGATGGAAGAACTGAGATAAGCATACAATACCACTGGGAAATATTTTGAAACCCGTAAGTTCATAGACAAGAGAACTGGTGAGAACTTTCTTTGGTAATAATGAGAATGTGGTTATTTCAACATTTGTACAGTTCTAACCTTTAATTATCCCAAAAGACTAAATTATAAATTCTTTCCAGGTAATTACTGATGCTTTTAAACTCATATTCCATTAAAAATCCTATGTTAATATAACATTACATTTGAGATGTTAACAATACACAAATCAGTACATTTATAGTCAAGATTGCCACAGTAATCTTATCTCTGGCCCGTTATGGACACAGGCTGTATTGCAATATGATCTTGCAATTACAATAACACATGATAGTGATAAATACTATTAATCTAATAACTCAAAATGATAATACAATGCAAGATTGACTTTTCCCTACAATTGTAGAAGTATATTTGACTTTTGCATTAGGAGTAGCATTATTAGACATCAGTTTGAGGAATATTATACATAGATACATCTGTCTGTTCTTCTTAATATACATATGTGTATATGCCTACTGAATATCTATCTTAGATATATTCAGATATATTAAATATACTCAACATATAAATACATACTATATTTTATACATGACACTATGGTTTAGTATGCAAATTTGTAGGACCACAACCTACAGTGGTGAAACCATGCTTGAAGTCACTAAAAATGGGCAATAAAAAATGAAATAAAATAAATATCTAGACAGCACCATGATATTGTTTTTACAGCACATATTTGCTGGAGAATTTTATTTAAATGTTTTAGATTTGCATTTTTAAGAAGTTCTCACGGTCCTGACTTTGTATTCTTCCACCCATAAAGCTAGAAGCTTGCGTACAGAGTCCCACCACACAGGCCTCAGAGGGGCTCTGATATAGAAAAGCACTTATGCACTTGTTTAACTTCAAGCATGTGCTTCAGTCCCATTAAGTAAATGCTCAAGTACTTTTGTGAATAGGGATTCTTTGCTGAATTGGTGCCAGAGAGAAAAAAAAAGTATAACTAATAATTTTCAGAGACTCTAAACAACAGCTAAAATACATTTTCTATAAATCATAATGTCCTTTTAAAATCCAGTGTCTCACAGTGTACCTGTGCTAGAAACAAATGTTCTCTCCTAATGGAAAGAGGAGGCTGCTAGTTCTCCAGCTGGATAAAACACCAATTTCTAGTCCGCATAGTTTATCATACATTGGACCTTAAACTTATTGTGGGTTTATAACTGAATATTTGTTCTCTTAGCCCTCACACTGAAGTAGTTTTGTAGGGAAATTCCAAACTTGTGGATAAATAAGGAAACATTTTTTTGCAGCAAGTTTCTTTTTTAAAAATGGCAGCTGCTTGAAAGCTGCTGAAAGATTTAGACTCTGAGGCAGTAGGATCAATTAGTGGGCAGAGTTCAGGTGAGGCAATCAAAGTCCATGATAAATTATTTATCATACAAATCTGCAATTTGTCACTTTGTGGAACTACTTATAACCTGGATTCCACTACTGCATGTTATACCAACAAATCTGTTTATCTGTTCATAGTATCTATCCATAGTATTAGTGCCGATAGATATTACTACCTAGATAGCTAAATGATGCTTATTTATTCAAGTACAAATAAATTGCATGCGTCTTTTCTTAATCAATTAAACATAACACTTTTCCACCTTTGGATAACTTAGAAATGATTGAACAGAATTTTATAAAATTTTCAAAAAGCAGTTACATATAGACAAAAACAACCATCAAAACTTTCAGCAACAAAATAATTTGCTGGGAAAGTTACATTAGATTGAAAATGAATTTCTGTCCAAACACATATCTCAGCCTCCAAAGAATAAATAATAAATGTTTTCCAGGTAACTACTGCTGCTCTTTTGATAACATATATATTAATAAATGAAAAATGTTTGCAGACTGACAGCAACTGTTTTGTGGGCTTATACTGGAAAGCCAACAACTAATTATGAAAGCCTGACTTGACTAATCAATTATTCAGATGAACATTAGGTGCCTATTATATACATAAACATGGGAATTGTATTTCCCTTAAGTAACTTACTAAAATAACGAACCCCAAACATTCAAATTTGAAATGGAAAGAAATGGCAGAGATAATCTGACACCGTTACACAAACACTGTATGTATAAAATCTGAATTATTCAAGGAGCGCAGAATCATGCCTGTTGGTATTTTAACTCTAAGCAACCCAGCAATAATTGCACATGCCAGTTGTATTTGTTATGTGTACTATATAGATTTAGCTTGTCTTTGCTGGTAGTGTTTTAGATTTGTTCTATGTTGAGAGGTGGAGGAGAGAGGGAGGAAGTATCACTGGACTGATGTTTTTACATCTGCTGTACACACAATTATCTTGAAAATGAATAAAACTACAATTTGTATTGTTAAAAAAAGGGATAAACATTGTAAGAGAACATATGAGGTACTGAACTGTGTTTTGACAAGATGTATGGTTGCTCTTCCAATTCCTGTACTTAAAGATCCCGTGAGTGGTAATATATAAGAAAATTACTGAGTGGATTCCTGGGCATTTCATTTAATTTGTCACAAAACACACACACAATAAGCTAACACATAACTGTCTTTGCATTTAGAAAACACCAAGCTCTTAAACTGATTGCAGCAGTAGGGAAACCAGAAATAGATGTGACCAGACACCTGCTGACAAATAGTGACAAATCCCACTGACACTGCAATGACCCCCAGTTAGTCAAGATTTAATTAAGGAGTATAATTAAGTCAGTGGAACAGAGCACTAATGAGTGTTTTTTTAAATACGGGTAATTACATATAAGAATACAAAGTAAGATGAGGCCCTAAATACATTGTTAAAGTGGACAGTATAGAATGACAAACAAGGCATTAAGAATGCCTTTTGCTTTGTCTGGAAGAATGAAACTTGAAATAACTCAGTTCCCCTAAAGCATTTACAGTTTGATGGGCCTGATTCTTTAAGTCCTTTCTCCTTCAAAACTCATTAACATCAGTTAATGCCAGAGGAAGAACTAAAGTATTACCCACTGCCAACATTTAGTTCCAGCTAGACTGTTTATTGGCGTAAATAAGTACTACACCTGATCTCACTGACCACTCGCGGTAGAAAATGATATGGCCCCAATCCTGCAAATGTGGAAGCATATCAGTAAATTGAAGGCAAAGGGATTGTGCATAAGTAAAGTGGGTTGTGTTTGCAGGATTGGGCCCTATGCTTGGTGTCATACACTTGTTTGTTTCATGCAGGGTCACTTGTTCTAACAGGCGATATTACTTCTGTAATTCCCATTCCAGGTATAAAACCCATTGATTTTATAGTGTCAAACATTACACCCACAAGAAAACAACTACGCAGCTGATTACAAGCAAGTTACACCTCCCAGGGCACGCGTCCGATTATCTGAATCCTAGGTGCAAACCTTTCATGTTCAGAACAAACGAGATCCACCAAGACAGCAGAATTTTATATTTGATCTAATTCTTTGGTATTCTGGGATTCCTCATTCTATTAAATGAAATATCGGAAGTATTTTTGCCTATTTAATGAGAGGCAAATAACACAGAGAAGACTAAAATACATTTTAAAATAAACTTATATGGCAAACATTTTAACCATGGACAGAAGATACCCACATCAACATTGATGACGACTGACAAACACAACTTCTCTGTATTCTTTATAATTTAAAAGAATGCCTGTGTAGTCTGGGAGCAGCTTTCCACCAAGTATATTCTATTTGCTCCCAGCTGGTATCTTCTAGTTCATGACAGCCTTTTATCCATTATCAAAGCAACAAGTGGAAAAGCAGATCCTCCTGACTGCTAACACCCTCTGTTCAGTTCTCTCTGTAGAATTTCTGCTTCTAAATCTTTCCTTTTAACAAGTTCTCAGATTTCCTTCCTACTGCTGCAGTAGGTACTAAATATGTCTCTCAAGTCTTTAGCTCACTTGTCTACCCTAAACTCTGCTGGATTCTAAAGGAATCCATAATTGCTTTACAACAGTGCATTACCTACAGAGACTGACTGAAATACAAGATAATCTTGATCCTACTTCTACTGAAGTGAATGGTGGTTTTGCCTTTAATTCCAGGGAGAGCAGAATCAGGCCCCAAATCCTTAGGCACCACAATACATTAGGCATGCTTCTTTTCAGCATTAATTTCAGATCAAGCCTCTCATGATTCTAGGTGTAGTTTTTAACCTAACAACCACTATATAAAAATCAATTATTTCTGTCAACATAAATTCTTAAAGAAATCAAATATAAATAAACAAAAACTATACTGTAATTTATAGATTTTGTTTGCTTGTAGCAAAAAATGTCAAGAATAACAACATGGCAGATTTGAAAATAATTGATAAGAACTGTTTTAAATCTACCAACTAAGGTGAAGTCTATTAAAATAATTTTAATTTAATAATATTTTATATAGCTAAATTATAGAGCCAACTTTTCCTTAACTCACACTGTCAAAGTATTGGAACATGTCATCTCAGAAATTTAGTCTTATCATAGATACAAACATTATATGTATATTTACATCCTCAAAATCGAAAGAAAAACTTGTTAGCAATCTGTTAACAGGCCAGAGGTACTCTGTACCATAAAATGTGCTAGGGCTTATTTATATATCTGGATTATTTGTTTATTTAAACAACATGCTAGATGCTAATTTATCATGATCATACAAACAAAGAAAAGTCAAAGAAAATTCTGAGTGTGCAATGAATGCAGGATCAGGCTTTTTGCTGAATTGAGACCTTTACGCACATGCATGTGAGATTTATGCATATATTTAAGTGTATTGCTGAATCAAGGCTCATAAAAATGTGCATATCAACTTTCAGAGCAGGGAGCTGATCCTGCAAACACTTACTGTTGGTTGCAGTATTTACCACTCAGCATAGTTCTATTTAATCGATAGAATTATACTTGGTATTAAACGCTAATCTAAATAATAAATTTTTGCATGATCATGCCCTGTTGGCCTAATCCTGACTATTGAACTCAATTATAGATTACTGATAACAATGAAAGCAGCATTGGGCCCTAATTGTACAAGAACTTAATTACAATGCGGTCAGTAAGCACCTGATATTACAAGGTGCTGACCTTAGGATGTTTAAGCTCACTAGCTAGAGCACTCATCCAGGATATGGGATTCATCAAAGGGGAGACCTAGGTTTAATTCCATTTTACATGGTGCAGAGTACTTCATGATAGTGTACAGCAATTTACAGTAGTTACTCAGCATTGTGCTGGATACGTTCCCCCCTGCCCCAGCAAAGTATCTTTGGCTATGAATTGAGTAATTTATTCCCACACCATATACTCTAGCACATTTTTAAATAATTAGTAAAAATGAAATATTATAAAGCAAAATAGTAGGGGACCGACAAAAGTTCTCAAAATTGTTATTTTACACTGTGTAGCCTTATGTAAGTACACGCATATTGCATTAGAAGACCTAAGCTCATCTTAGGACTGACACACATATGCATAATTGATTCCTGACATCTATTTTTTTTTCTTCTGCAAGGCCTCCCTTATCAAGTTATGTATGAATGAACAGAAGTGTCTTTCATCCCCCCACTTGCCTCCTGGTTCAAAAGGAACTACTAAAATAGCAGCCACAAAAATTCAACAGCCTGCCAAACGGCCTGCACACATCCCATTCTTAAAGGCATGTGAAAGGTTGGAAAGCTCAGCAAAATTTTTATGTACGGGAGCAGGCCCAAGGAAAACTCACACGCCATAACCAATTGTGGACAGAGGATCATCTATCAGCAGACAAATGCAGGAACTCCAGAATGTCTCTCCTCAAATGAAATAATATATCTTTGAAAGCCAATGCCCGTTTTAGGCCTGAGGCCCATATATCAAGCCTGAGAGGCTTGTGGATACGCTCCAGGGCCATTAACCTTCCACCTGTTTCCCCTTGTCCTTCAGGATGAGACCCTGCCCTTGATTTTACTCCCTTCCCCTGTTCATCTTCCGACAGAGTGTAAATGTAAAGCAGAGGGCCTGTGAAATAATTCAAAGGCAATGGACCAGGGACATGGTTACAAATCTCTGCCACTGGCACTGTGACTTATGCAGGCAGTTTGTCACACATGAGCCAGGTGACCTCTGTGACATAACAGAAAAATATTGCCTGAGATCAAAAGATGAGATTCAGAGCACTCTAACTAACTCTGGTTTGCAAAGTGATATTATACAGTGTCCAAGGTTTTCCTCTTTTCCAAGCAATATTTGTTCCAGTTAATCAAAGCTAGTGTAGGTTCTTTCTAATTTAAGTTCTCCCTGATTTTCTTTTAAATCTTTCCTATACGATTGAAATGTATTTCCAGGGCAAGTTTCTCCTTTTTAACACTTAAATATAGTCTGGCAGTGAAGGACAACACAAATTATTCAGTAGAAATGTAACATATTACCATCAACAACATTTTCAAAATGGACTAGCTGCTTTTACAAACAAAAGACTTCAAAAATATCCAGTAATTACTAAAATGCTAAGTAATAGCAAAACTTTAAAATAACCACATTCTAGTGATAGTATTACAATTAAAGGTCTTAAATGTCACAAGTGTTTGTTAGAATACAATCTGAATGATAGCTAAAACAAGATTAATATTAATGTTGAAAAAGACAATGCACCGAGATAACACAACTATAAATCCATATTTTAAAAAGACATGGACTATGGGTCCAGGAAATAGTCTAATGAAACAAAGGCTAATTAGAATTAATTTCTAACTTGGGTTCATTATTCAAGTTGTATACTACACATGAAGTTTCCCAGATGTTTTATGCATTCAAGGCTTCTTCTCTGTTGGGGGCAGTCTAAAAAAGGATAAGGCCTAATAAATTTATCCCCCTCTACTCTCTTAACCTAATGACATGTCTGGTATGAACATTCAATTTTGTCTTTTTCATAAATTAAAAATCTGTCTGTACAATCCAAAGCATGATGATGAAGTGAGAAATGTAACTGCTGCCTGATCAGTTTAAATGCCTGGTCAAATGCAGATTTAACTCTGATCCTAAGTATTTGCCAACACCTATGTGATGAAAACCTTAATTTAATCCATGCACAAATATACAAATACACATATAATTTATGACTATATTGTGAATATCTGGTCAGTTAATTTGTCTCATTTGCATCATGATGAATTTGGAAGTCAAGCATGGAATTTAAGCTTTTAAAGGAAATCATTCAAAGAAATAATGCTCCTCCGTTACAACTATTCTTTTATATCAAAACCATTCAAGTTGCAGGACCATAAGGGGATCTTAACATTCAGTTCTGTGATAGTTAAAAAATAAAAGCCACAGAAATGAAGATGAGCTCATGTTTTGCTCATTTCATGCGAGCAGTACTGAAGTGGTCTATTGCAAGATATGTGAAGCAATAAAAACAAAATTACTATTACGGAAATTCTGTCAAGTACTGCCCCATGTCTTGGTAAACATTAATCAACACTTTGGCTTTATAGTTTTAAAATAATTTCATTCCTGTTTGGACCCTATCATGAATATGTTCTTCTTTTTCTTTATTGAAACATGCTCACATAGTTGATTTTTGTAGCTTCAATTTGTCACCAGATCGGAGTTTTGCCATTGACTTTACTGGGCACAGAATCAGAGATGTCTTAATTTTTAAACATATCTTGAATGGTATATCACAAATTTGCAGTGTAAGAATACAACAGGAGTGCTCCTGAGCAACAACACTCATGTCTTTGACTTTCATTATGGCTCATATTGAGAAGAAATTGTTTTCATAAATATGGTCACATGGTAGGCTTGATTTCAAGTAGCTTTTCTATACCCGGTATATTGTTAAATATGGTTGATGCATCTCTGAAAAATTAATATTTAATTTAAAAAGCACCTAGGCTAATCCATTGTCTCTTACAGTAAGTATGATCTAGTGCATTTGCTTTTGTAATATTCATGATATTTTCAAATCAAGGCTAAGCATTCTATTCTCTTCTCATAAGAAGATTTTACTACTTGGAGCATTTGATAATTTTTGAATGACTCAAAAATCCTGAAAAAATTGTCAAGAAAAAAACCCTGTTTTATATATGAGAATGTTAATTTGTAATTTTCACAGAAGGAAACTGTATTGCTGAGTCTTTAGGAAAATAGATAGATACTGTGGACCAGGTTCTCTGCTAGCATAAATGGATGCAGCACCATTAACTTAAGTAGAGTTTTATCCATTTAAACATTTTCATAATAATAATAGTCATGGCTTTAGGGAAAATGCTGTAAACATTGTTGGGTACATCATTACATAGATGCATCAGCATACTGTATTTTGAATATTTAATTCTCTAGTCAGTCATTTAAAGCAAAGAAAACATGGTGTGTGTGGCATCTAGCAAATGAAAAAATAATCATTTTGGGCATGAATCACTCCTTACATTCTTTTCTACCCACAAACAATTTCAGTTGGGAAAAGTGCCATATAGTATCGACAGTGACAACAAATTGTATTGTCCAGTGAACATCTGTTTCCGACTCCCACACTGATATTGCAGGTTGGGTACTTATGAGTGAGTTAGTCTTCACAAGCTGCCTGGCCACAAAGGAACTGGAAATTACTGGTACGTTCAGCTTTTATTATTGGAACACAGGAAAACTTTATCATCATGCTGGGAAGTTCTGTACCTTTTGAAATATTGGAACTGGGGTTACGTTAGCACATAAAGCCACATGGAATACTACTAAAGAGAGAGAAAAATGCCTCTTGTTCAATATGTCCTTGGGTACATGTGGGCATGCAAGCTTGGGATCAAAATCCCACAGCAGAACAATATTTTTTGTTCTCAACATGTTAACTACAGTTACAGAAACTTTTTTTAAACAACAAAGCAGGAAACACTGCAAACTAAGAGAGAGATTCTATAAGAATTACTCACATTGGATTGCATCTTGCCACTCATGGGATTGTTTGCATGGTATATTATTAATCCAAGTGAATAGAGGTGGCAGAATCTGTCCCTACATACAGGAGAGAGAATTTTGGTCCTCTATACAGGAAGCTTAACTTTTTCTAATTTACATATGGGACACTAAGATTAGCATGAGGATAATTAAAATATTTAGCTGCCTAGATAAATATACTGGTGTTTTAAAACAATATAATTTGAATATTTTTTATAATTAATGAGTTTGCCAGGGTACTGGTGTTTAATTTTTCTTCATTGGTATAACATAGTTTTTCTGAGTGGGTTACAGAAAGGTAGGTCATGTTCCAGAGTTATTGGGGTAGTTATAGAAAGAATAGAAAAGAAGGCCTTGGTTGACAAGGAAATATGCATGTAAAAATGTACAAACAAATGCCTATTTGATGTCATTTTCTGCAGCAATTTAGCTTTTCCTAATAGTACCAAGTCTTGACAATATGCCTCAACTTTTTGGGCATACAATAGTCTGGGCATGCTTTTTATGAAGAGTTGTTCTACTGAATACATTATCATGAATAAATGGAGGCCCAGAGAATCCTCTGAGAGTGGATCTCTTCCAAGCTGCACATAAGGGGGAGGCAGGGAGTTCTATATCTATGGCACTATTTCCCCCTCTCTAGTGTGCCACGAGGTCCCTCTGTAAGGAAGGAACTCTACCGATTGTGGGAGTGAATACCAAGTTACCTGGGAATGGAGCACAAGATTTCAATCATCTGTTAACCCCTGGATTTCTTTGTTGAGAGTTAGGAATGGCTGCCTCTGGGCCATCTTTGTGGTTATAACTGAGCTCCTGAAAGGAGGCCACTGGAATATCAGAGAGACAGATTTTGTCCATGTAGAACATCTTCTTCCCACAGATTTGTGGCTTCAGGAAGGATGGGAGGTCTTACTCCTCCTCCTCACCGGACAACCCTACATATTCCTCTCTCCCAAGAGGATAATTCATAGAGACCACTTAGGGGGAAACTCAGACTTATTCTGGTTCCCCACTGTGGATTTTTCTAGGGAAGGATGCAGTCTGGCCCATAGATATAAAAGAGTAAAAATGATACTTCAGGTGGCAGAGCTGGTGCTAACACAGTTTTCAAGAGGCAGGGAAATGAAAGGAGAAAGGAGTGAATATGTAGGAAGCTGGAAACAGGTGAACAATATCTTAGAAAAATACAATAACGAGAGATTTAACAAGAGAACACATACCTAAGAAAACAGGCAGACACTACAAATGAAATTCCAAGGCCTAAGTACCTAAGCCTGTACTCCTTAGTCAGACAAACTCCCATGGGAGTTTTTTCCTAGTATGGTATGCGAGACCGAGACTGCAGATGCAACATTACTCACATCGATACTCACTAAATGCAAGGTTCTTACTTTCTCAATCACCCACCTAGAGAGCAGGTGGGAATAGATGCTTCTCAACTTTCTTGCACTGCATACCACAGGGGTAAGAAATCAGCTGCTTCCCTCTCATCCCCCTCAGGAACCAGTGCGTGAATGATGACAAACTCGTCACCACTGCTAAGCCCTTTCCCAAACAAACAAAACAAACAAACAGTGCTTCTAATCTCCGGAAACTAATGTACATGAGCTGTTCTGAGGTAAAATCATAGCGAAGACCAGGCACTTCAAATTTTACTGTGGGATTAACTTCCCTCAGTCAGACCTATACTTCCACCTGGGGTTACTATTGGTGACTCTATCTCAAGGTGTACCTCATGCTAGTTCATATTCACTAATTACCCTGGGGTAAAAAAAATGCAATTCTTTTAGCAGCAAAGATAAGCTGTAATTCACAGCACTGTGCCTTACAGATCAGGTCCCTTACATTGGGCAGATCAGGATCATATTGTAGCCTCACAAATATCACTGATCCATATATATTTTAGAGATTTGTGCATCTGTCTATGTCTGTGAGTCCATTTGTTCAAGAACAGCTCCTAAACAATATGAGCTGTGACCACCAAATTTGGTAGGCAGCTTCCTCTTATCCTAACTTAAAGCAAGGTTGGAATTTGGTTTTACCAGGAAAACAGGATGTGCCTGGAATGTGATTGTTTTCCATTACATGGAAAGGAAGGAGGCAGAGAGAGGAGGGACACAATCCTCACAGTTACCACTGGGAGGCAGCAAGCACAGGGGAGACCCTTCCTGCAGAGTCACCACTGGGGGCAGCTACACCACCAATAGCCAGCTGTAGACTGGGCTCACCATCTTACTTGCCACTGGCCCAGGTAAGTGGCTCCCTGCCTCAAACTCCTCTCCCCTTGTCTTTGGCCCCAGCACCAGACTGGGGAGGAACCTCCCTGGCCTCACTGCCATGGCCCCCCACAGGAACATAACCAAGGCCAGGAAATGCAGCCCTGGTGCCCTCACAGGACCAGCTTGCAGTCCCCCTCACCTGCACTGCTGAACTGCCCAGAATGCACGTAGTGGGCCAGCCTATGCAGCGTCTCCCTTCTCCCCCTGTCCCAGTAAGCCTGGGGAGCACTGGTGGGGAGGCCAACGCAGCCTCCTCTTTCCCCCCAGCCCTCCAAACCAGAACTGGGGATTACTGGTGGGGGAGACCTCTTTGTCCTCCCTTCCCTCTCATGCCCCAGGCTGGAATCGGGGCGTGTCAGCAGGGAAGGACTATGCTCCCCTTCCTCAACTCCCCAGCCCTGGGCTGGCATCCCCAAGCCTTTGCCTGGGCCAAACCCCTCAACCCCTGGCTCCCTACTCAATCCTATTTCCCAGGTTGCCCCACAACCTCTCAACCACCCTCCTCAAGCGCCAGGCTGCCCCCCCCCAGCCCCAAGCCATCTTGAGGAGCACTGGCAGGAAGCCTGCACCCTCCCCCAGGCCAGACCTGGCAATACTGAGTAAGTCTGCTAGTATATACATAAAAATAATCAGCTGAGACAAGTAGACCATGCTCATTGTAGCAACAGCATGAAAATATAATTCTTTGTCACATCCAGTGACACTTAGGAAGGATGATATTTCCTGTATATAGGAAACATGCCAGTAAAAGAATTTTCTTGGCAAAGAGACAATATGGAAATGTCCCTTTAAAATCAGTTAATAGCCACAGAACTCTTGAGTTAGCTAGAACCGTTTCCTATGCTATGGAAAGAACACTTGAATAAAGTTAACCAAGACATTCACTCCTCCCCCCCTCCCCGGTATCTATTTCTGGATATCTTCTTTTTGTTCACCCTTGGCTAATTATAGTGGCCTAGCTTAGGTGATATTTATAGTCTTAAAAGATATGCTTGACTTTTTGAACACTTTATTCATGTATATTTCCTGTGTTTATTGTTGCTTTAATGCATTAAATTTATTTGATCCAAGATTTTATTTAGCAACGACTTTTCAAAGCTACTTTCCTTTCTACAAATGAAAGAGCTGAATTGAGATGTAAACATGATTTTTTCCCCTATTTCTGTATTAATGGAGACAGATTTTAATTGCTTTCCAAATACAAGACTGATGACCACTATAGGAATCTCCAAAAACGAAAAAAACAAATATTCCTTTTTCTAGTAATGTTTTAATTCAATGCCTTACCAAACATTTACTTTAACTTTTCTTGTGAATTGAAATTGCTTTAAATATTGGCACGTTACCAGGACACAAGTATTCAATAATTTAAAAATTACCCAGTTTGATTTGATTTTTATCTGCAGTAGATTTATCTATCTACCAAGCATGCTTCTAAGTTACTGATTACCATAGGATCCATGAGAAGTACAAATATTATGAGGCAGTGAGCAAGCCCATAACAAGCTATAATCTGTCCATTGGATTCTTTCTTTCGGTCTTCCTCCCCTCTGTTTGCCCTGTGCTTGTCCTGACAACATAATAATAGTGACACCAGTGGCAACTGCTTACAACCAATACTTAAAATGTATAAATAAGGAACATTTGGAGGCAAAACTTGTACCATGCCTTTTAACTCTATTGAAATCAATTGGCTGAAGAGAAGCTTTGGAGGAAAGCGTGAGAAAACGATCAATGATTTGCTATTTAATAGGGGCCTATTGACTCAAATCTAGCACTGAAACAAGGGGAACTGCATTTGTATGGAATACAAATCTGCACAGGTGCTAGCCTACCTCCATATCCTATTTATTACATGCTGCCTTGAGTGTGAATCCCAGTTATCTTGCAACTGAGAAGATGTAATGAACTTTGTCCAAAATGGCTGCTGGACACTCGAGATCAGGAGTAGGAAATTTAACCCTAACCACTCCTTAGTCTGATCCAAAAACCTCATATATTCCCTTTTCCTGCCTTTGTGCCAAGGTGGAAAATGAAGGGAAGATGGGGGCAAAGGCAATGGGTCAATGTGCATGAATAGGGTGAAATACACCACCCCAGGCCCACTGAAGTCCAGTTTGGAGAGTTTATATAGTGCATAGGCCTTAGTCTGTCCCTTTGTACACGGATGAATGTCAGGCAGGTGAAAAAAGTTGTGTAAGATGCAGGTTATTTGACAGGTCTGCACTTGTGGTGTGTTTCCCCTACCTCTTTTTGCACTGTATAAGACTTACCCCATGTTGCAAACATCAGTGAAAGGAAACAGGCTTATTGTCAGACAGCTAAATGTTGAGATTTTTAATCTTTAAACTAGTTGCTGTTAGGGTATTGCTTCCCAGAAGTATGTTGCTTTTGTTCAGGCAATAATGGGCATTTTCCCCCATTTCAGGATGAAGTCATTTCAACAACTAGCTCACAGTTCTGTACTCCCTTACTTAGGCAAAATTCCTATTGATGTCTATGGGTTTTTTTGTCTGAGTGAGGGCTGCATGTCTATTTCTGTACCACACACAAGGTAGTACAATCCTCCATCCTGCTGCCAAGCTGAATTGACCGAGCAGAGCATCAAGAGACTATAAAGTACAAATGTAATGATAGTTTGAGTACTTCTAAAAATTAGTCATTTTTTGAAGAAGTATAAATGAAAGAGCCGTTTTCAGATGAATGTTATGATATGGAAAGCCCACAGGTAAGCAAAATGTACTCAAATTTAGTATTAACTCCTCTTCATTCACTGAATATAAATTGTGCTTTTTTATCAACCGTACTTACTTATAAACCTTAAAACCACAAGAAAAGATAATTAGAGGGTTTTTTCATTAGAAAATCAATCAGAAAATAATCAGGAAGTTAGAACATTCAATCCCCAAGAGCTTTCTTTTAACAAGAATATTTTTTACTATTTGGCTTTTAAAACAAATCATACCAGAAGGTTTAGGGGGAAAGGGACTAATTAATAGAACTGAGCAAATAATTGATTTTTCAGTTCAATGACTGAACAAAAAAATAACCCTGAAAAATAATTCCATTTATTTTTAAATGAAACTGAATTTTTTACAAGGGCTTTCTTGCCAAAACAAAACAAAAAAAAAGTTTTTGTTTTGGATCAAAGGAAAAAATGCCAATGTCCATTTGAAACAACATTTTGAACCAGAATGTTGATTCAAACCGACATATCATTTTGAAAATATTTCCAAACTAAATGTCAAATGTCAAAACAAAAATGTTTTAGTGTTTCCAATATTTTTTCATATTTTTTCCTGACTGAAACTACTTGTTAAATTAGACTTAAAATCATAAATAGTTTTGGTGTCCTGACAAATTAAATATTCACTAGAAAGTTTTCCTGCTTTAATGATTACATAGCCATGTTATTCATCATACCTCACTGCAGCATTTGTCTTACACCTATATCTAACAGAACAATAACTTTTGGACATAGTCATTGTATTAAGTGCTACTCAAGTTGAGCTGATTTTTGTTTTGTGTTAATAGAGTTAACATTGGGAAAAATTACATAGACATTGTAAAGTCCACTGAGATATAAGCTAATTACCAAAACATTATCACATCTCTACTTTGTGTAATGAAGCTATGATAGATTTCACATCAAAAGTGAAACATGTCTGTGGAGGTTGTTTTTGCTTCTGAGAAATTAGGAAGAGTAGTTAGCATGAAAAATAATTAATCAACTGAATTCAATTTCCACTACATGACTTTACCTCCTGTTTGAGTTTACAAGTAAAGCTGGCAATAATTTGAATGCTCAGAAATTGAGGCTCTGTAATGCAGCAAACTTAGATGGATTCAATAAATGCCAAAATAATTTAAAAAATCTAGAGTCATATCTTTGGCTAGTGTAAAATGGTGCAGCTCTACTGAAGTAAATGGATTCAAGCCATTTATGGACCAGTAAATGGATCCCAATGAATGATATGACCCTTTATTTATACTGACAAAAATTAAGAAATTCAATCTACATCTTTATTCCTTTCTGCCTGCAGATCTTAAACTGATTTTTATGATGCAATCTTAAAATCAAAGATGGAAAAGGCATGATAAATCATCTGGTCCACTCCTGTGCATATTCTGGAGAGTTCTCTAATATACAGCTCTATACTTTGTCCAGAGCCGTTTTAAACTTCTCAAGCAATGGACCTTTCACCACTTCCCCTGGGAGACAATTGCACAGTTTTCTAGCTCTTGTCATTAGGAAGTTTTTCTTGATAGTCAGCCTAAATTTTCCATTTTTAGTATTTCTCTGTTACTCCTATGCAGATAGGACACAGTTCTTCACTGTCCTTGGTGTTTGCTTCCTTTACATACTGCACTTATAGGTGCGTATGTGGCTTTGAGGTGGTGGGTTGATCAAAACACTGCATAAGTGTTTTTAATGTATCTTTAAAGTCAGTTTTTCCAATCTCAGTTACAATTGCCACTCTTCTCATGGTTCCCTACAGTTTGACAATATTTTTCTGTCCCAAGAATTTAATCTCATCATCTCCCCCCTCTGTAACAAGTGTAAAATTGCACTGGTCAGTACTGTAGAGGCAGCAACCCCATTCCTTTGCAGCTAGTAAAAGTTTTGCCATTGGTACCTAAAAGGCCAGGATTTTACCCAAGGTGTAGCAGTTCCTTGACAGAGCTGGATGAAAAAAACTTTCAATGTAACTGAAGAAAACTTCCTCCCTCTTCCCCCAAATTCATGGCATTATTTGCAAACTGCAGAGCATTTTGTTCTCACACAGAATTTTGCAAAAATTAAAGGAACTTTTTACAAGAAGAAACCTGCCACCATGACTCTGACATTCCTCTGTGAATAGACTAATCTGTGATTTCCCCAGGGACTGGCATGTCTTCCCTTTTTTCCACCACTATAAAAGTTGTGTTACAGGACAGAAAGAATGAAATCGCACCCTACAAATGCATTGCAAATAATAGTCCAAATAACAGTTTGGAAGTTTCTCTAGCCGCACCCTGTGCAGTGGGTGTGGAAATGATGATTGCTGCCTCTGTGGCGTTCACCAACATCTGTATGTGAAATGGAGCAGGTGATGGGTGCAGAAGATGTAACATCTCCTTACCCATCCCAGGGTTCTTTAGTAGATAACACGAGGCAGATCTAGTCGCCATCAAACTTAAAACAGCTTTCCACCTCCATGTGGATGAATATTCCTCAGATGGGAGAATCTGGGTTGAGCAGCCAGTACAGGAGCCTTAGAATCTACCTTTGAGGAAAGCACCGTTCTCTCCTCCATTTTACCCAAAGTGGGGCAGATTTCCAAACGTATTTGGGAGTCCAAAGATGAAGAGAGATGCCTACTGGAATTTTTCAAAAGCCCCTAAGCAGCCTCAATAAAAACAAAGGGATCAAGACACCTAACCTGCTTAGCTGGTTTTGAAAACAGTCCTAGGTGCCTAGGTGCCTAGGGGACCTGGGGGTTACAGTGGATGAGAGGCTGGATATGAGTCAACAGTGTGCCCTTGTAGCCAAGAAGGCTAATGGCATATTAGGTTGCATTAAGAGGAGCATTGCCAGCAGATCCAGAGATGTCATTATTCCCCTTTATTCGGCTTTGGTGAGGCCACATCTGGAGTATTGTGTCCAGTTCTGGGCCCCCCACTACAAAAAGGATGTGGACGCATTGGAGAGGGTCCAGCGGAGGGCAACCAAAATGATTAGGGGGCTGGAGCATATGCCTTATGAGAAGAGGCTGAGGGAGTTGGGTCTGTTTAGTCTGCAGAAGCGAAGAGTGAGGGGGGATTTGATAGCAGCCTTCAACTTCCTGAAGGGAGGTTCCAAAGAGGATGGAGAGAGGCTGTTCTCAGTAGTGACAGATGGCAGAACAAGGAGCAATGATCTCAAATTGTGGTGGGAGAGGTCCAGGTTGGATATTAGGAAAAACTATTTCACTAGGAGGGTAGTGAAGCACTGGAATGGGTTACCTAGGGAAGTAGTGGAGTCTCCATCCCTAGAGGTGTTTAAGTCTCGGCTTGACAAAGCCCTGGCCGGGTTGATTTAGTTGGGATTGGTCCTGCCTAGAGCAGGGGGCTGGACTTGATGACCTTCTGAGGTCTCTTCCAGCTCTATGGTTCTATGATTCTATGAGGTGCCTCTTCAGGCACCCCCTAAATACTTTTAAAAATCTGTCCCAATATTCATTGCAGCCCACTTGCTGATCAACGGCCCAGTCCTTATTTGAATTGAATTTAGTATGGTTTTCGCTTGACCAAAGCCTACAGAATGAGGTCCGTAAGAACAGTATTCTCTTTTGAATTCCCTCCTGGATGGGTCAACAACCTCCCATGCAACAGTTCAAAGTTCAATGCAAATAACTGTCTTGAACTTCTGGATTTTGCACCTAGGTTTTGAAAGGGAAAGTTAAACAAACGGGAATTCTGAATTCCTTTATGTGGCATGTTTCCAGCTAACTGCTGTTCTGTGTGCCTTTGTTTATCACACCAGACCCTAGTTCTAGACTGGAGAGTAGGCCTCATGGTATCATCAGTTGTTCAAGTCCTGCTCAGTTCATAAATGACTAAACATCATTATCACTTGTTGGCTTATTCACTAAGGTGGGTTGGTGAGTCTCAGACTATGATAGTGGAAAGTGTCAATTTCAAAACAATCTTCCCGAAAGGTGTGTGTTTATGGGCTGCCGTGGCACAAGCTCTGAAGTAATTGGGCATGGATTGTCAGCTTCCTTATCATTCCAAGAGGGCTTTGGATCAGGACTGAATACAGCGTTCAAGAATTGTGTCAGACTGACTGCCCTAAACATTGAAATTCTGTAGTCACCCTTGGAACAGATACAGCAAAGACACTGCACTGACTGAGAAAGCTCACCTCTAGATGGTGTGCATAGCTTTTAGTCTCCATGCTTCATCAATCCTTTTCCTCTCTTGAGGCTTTTCCTTTTGTAATATTGATTTTACCACTGCCTTCCAAGTCTTTGCAGATAAAAATGTCAGCATGAACAATTGTTTTTCATCAAAATACACTCAGCGTTTGTCAATTTAAAGTTTTTTTAAATGAGTAATTCTTTCAGTTGTACAAGATTAATACTTTCACATAATATTTCTTCCACACAGTTTGAGAAACAGACTAAGAATGAAGGCAATTCCTTTTTTAATATTATGAATACATTTCCTAATCTTGACCAGAAATCCACGACTATGCATGACAGCATGTTAGCTAGCTAATGTGACCACTGATAACTAAGGGAAGTCCCGAACCTAAATGTTTTAGGCAGTGGAGCTGTTCTTTATTTGCTCTGGAAGATCCCTGATTGAAAGAACACTGTGAAAGATTCCTTTCATCAGCTCTATTAGTTACATTTTCTGCTTTGATAAATGTATAGTACAAGAAAAATCTAAAGCACTTCAGGCTACCCAGTTGCATTTGATTAATTTGAAAGACTGAATAATGTAACAGTCTTTCAAGACTCAAAGGGAAACTTTGAGTTCCACTGCTAATATTTTTCTTCACAAATGTATACATTTCCTACACTCTATAATTATCTTATAAGAGATAACTTGATATTTCCTGAACTTCTGCAATTCAATTTCCTGTTTGTATGTGTTCTGTTTTGCTATGTTTAAGTTATTTGTTGGAATTAGAAATTTGGAATTAAAGGTGCTGTATGACATGTCTATAATGCTTTTCGATGGAAGATATAATCCAGTAAATTTGTTGATTCTGTCCACACTATGCTTTTTTACCACATTAAGAACCCATTTTAGTTTGTGCTAACGGATGTACTGATGATGAAAATGGGATATAAATTTATTTAAATGTCTTTTGCCCAGTTGCTATTTGCGTCTGCTAGTAGGGCAAGTAAATTTCAAAGTGTTTATATATAGCAGAAATAGTAGAGTAGACTGGATCCTATAGAACATAAATTGTCTGACTCAGTCTACAAACTCTGGATCCATGGTTGTGCAAGAGTAAAGGGTATGCTATCCTTAACCCAGCTTTGCACTGCCCTCACCAACACTGAAGACAGTAAATATATTTGAATGTGGAGTGGCATCTTGTCCATGGGTGCAAAGCCACTTATGGGCAGGCCCTCCACAATTCTTTTTTTCCCTGCACAGGAGAAATAAGTTCCTGTAGCCCCAGGTGAGCATTAACTCAAATGGAGTTGCTACACAAAGGTTAAAGAGGATCAAAACCATCATTGCTAGATGGGTTAACTAAGAAAGCAGCTTCTGGAGGGCCTTCTTGGGGGGCGGGCTCTCTTCCCCCCTGGCTGCGGGAGGAAAGAACTTTGCCTTAATAAATGAGTCCTCTCAACGTTTTTTAAAATGGGATATGTTCAAGACACTCATTCTAACTTTAAATTGCATCAAAAGTCGCAGAGGGTAGCCGTATTGTCTGAGGGGTAGGGATCTCACTTCCTCGCTATTATCCTGTCTTGACTGCGTTTACAAAATTGTTATCAATATAACAAAAATGATCATCTTAATTACAAACGACAAAGGTGGAGGGAGGACCTACACCAGGAAAAAAGAGAGAGAGAAAGGGCGAGACTTACCCTATTGTGACAACAATACACAGATTAAACTCCTCTCATTTCAGTCCCTGCTCCTCAAAGGTCAGTTAAATTACATATTAAAATAATTCCTTTCCAACAATTTAATGGCGGACGAGCAGTGTAAAACAAGAGAAAAGGGGCACAACTTGAAGTTGCAAGAGTGTCAAAGGGGAGCACCCTGGACAAGGAGAGGGGATTTGTGTGAGTGCAGCTTTGTTTAGAGTCCTCCTTGCTATAAGGAGGTATAATTTCACCTACGTTGGTGAAGCTGTCCACACTTGCAGCCATTTACTAAATGTCCTTACCACACAGTAAATGGTAGGGGCTGTTGTCTGGCTTATAGGAAAAATGTGCACCTTGTGGAGTGGGGAACAACTTAGGTCCAACTTAGGTCCACCCTGGTGCAAAAAAGCCCTCTGGCCAAAGAAAACATCACCAACCCTCCTTCCCCTAAAGGAAGTCGTTAAATGACAAGTTTTTGTCACAATCTGCTGTGGTCATGCTAGTTACTCCTTTCCAAAAGGCCTAGGAAGGACTTTTTCCCTCACTGCCTTGTTGTCCAAGGTAAAGTGCATTGTTTTCTTTTTCCCACAGTGGGATGGGGGCTAAGTCAGGGTGGACATGAAACAGTGGTTAGGCTATGATGTCAGAACTCATTCTGTTAACATGGGGCAGATGTCCACTGCAGGTACTCCGTAGGGAAGGGATGCAGACTTCAGACAACATGGATTGGTAAAGGATATAAAGCAGATATTCTTTAAAAGGAGAGGAAATTGGGGTTTAGGAACTCTGATGACTGGTATAGCACGCAGCCAATTCCTTCTCCTTTATAACTCCTTTAACTCTCATTGAGGTGGTGGGGGCCCAGCAGCAGACTGTCTGGGGACCAGGATAAGTAAAGGGGGAGAAGCTCCCCCATCCTAACCGTTAGCGTAGGTAAATGATTATGGCATTACCTGTGCTGTAAGCTTTTATGTGCTGGGTACTCCCTAGCATTTAGGAATAAAGTTACAGCCTAATTAACCCACATCCACTACCTCCTGTCCTTCTTCTGTCATAACAGGATAATGGGATTTTATGCCCCTATAGTATTTTGATTTAGAATATTCACTCTCAAAAATAAGGGAATAAGTTGAGGTAAACATTACAGTATTTTTGCCTTTTATATAGCTACCAACCTCAGTTAATTTTCTGAACCCAGGGCCCCCTGGCTATTTTCAGCAACATAATCAAAACCTCATCCAGGAGAAGCAATTTGGTGGCTACTGGCTCATGGAAGTGTTACTTATGGTCTTCCTGAGCTATGCAACAACAGAGGAATGGAATAACCTGTTCCATTATGGAGCAGGGAATAGATTAGCCTTCTTCTCTGGCTGACTAACATTTTGATCATGAAAGATGGAGGCCACTGGAACTTTCTATATCCAGCACTGGGGCCATGAGCTCTCTGGACTAAAGAAACTCTTGCAATATTTTCTTTTCAGCTTTGCAAAGACCTTTCTCATGGATAGCACAGCCTGCTACACAGCCATCATCTGAGGCAGGGCTACTCAACATGTGGCCCGCGCCCCATTTGTTTGCAGCCCGCGGTGCAGTTTGGGTTTACGTGTTGCTCAACACATGGCTCGGGGGTGGGAGTCAAAACAAAAAATTAGTCAATATAATGGTCTTCTGTTGAGATGCGTTTTAATAGTTAAATTCCTGGACTGTCATTGCTCATTAAAAGTGCTGTCATATGGGTGAAAATGGGGTAAAAAATTGCATTTTATTAATACCAGCAGAACTGACTTAAATGGGGCCTGTGCACTGTGTAGTCTTGCCTTAATCTTTGTATTTATGCCCGTCAGTGTGAAAGAAGGTATTTGCATATATATTTGCATGTATATACAACCACACTTGAGTTGCGGCCCTTGGCGTGTGCTAAGAGTATCACTGTGGCCCCCCAAGGCTTCGAAAGTTGAAAATAGCCCTGATCTGAGACTATGCACAAGATTTATTAATGTTTGAGATATTAATAAGATGTTGAAATCAAAGTTTCCAGACACCACCTAGCTAGTTGGAGCCAGATTTTGACATCCATATTCATGATGCACAGTATTTTACTTCATGAGTGGTTCCATTAATTTCAAACAGGACAATTTTCAGAACAAGGTGCCTTTTATGAAAATGGGAGAAACTGGCCCTTAATAAGTAAGATTAACAGTCTTAAAACATTTTCTTAATATCATTTCACTGCCAAGCTTGAGAAGTATTTTATGCATACTTTATAGCTCTCTGCTGCAAGTGGTAATGAATATCATTTGAAGATTTCAATGATTCCCTTCTTGCTTTCTCCAGCACAGTCCCCCAAAATTAACTCATACATGGATTGGAAGACCTTTAACTTCATTCCACAGATCTGAAGAGCCCTGTACAATGCAAGAGCATTCAACAATGTAATTTAACTGACCTTTGAGGAGCATGTGCCAAAAGTAGGAGTTTAATTTATGCATTGTCATAATAAGGTAAGTGTCTCTCTCTTACACATTCCGGCTGTGTCTACATTGGCACCCTTTTCCAGAAAAGGGATGCTAATGAGACAAGTCGGAATTACCAATCTGTGAGGATTTAAATTTTCCCAGCGGCATTTGCATGAATTTTATAACTGCCGCTTTTTTCCGGCTCGGGGCTTTGTGGAAAAAGCGCCAGTGCGGAAAATAAAGCCTTTTCTGGAAGATCCCTTATTCCTGATTTTAAGAGGAATAAGGGATCTTCCGAAAAGGCTTTATTTTCCGCAAGAGCCGCGTCTAGACTGGCGCTTTTTCCACAAAGCCCCGAGCCGGAAAAAAGTGGCATCCATAATTCATGCAAATGCCGCGGGAAAATTTAAATCCCCGCGGCATTTGCAATTCCGACTTGTCTCATTAGCATCCCTTTTCCGGAAAAGGGTGCCAATGTAGACACAGCCTCCTGGTGTAAGTCTACTACCCTAGTAGTAGGTATTTTCTCTTTTATGTAACATCGTGGACCACAAAAAGAGGTGTTGGCATTTTGCTAGATCAGATACACTCAGAGGAAGGTGATCATAGATAAACTGAATGGAAACTTCAAGACAACCATTTTAAAAGTAAATATGCATTTATTATCATGTGAGTTGATAATTATGTGATAAAGGGAAAGAATAAAAAGGGAAAACTTAAAATCATGAACAAATTGAGTGGCATTTCCCCAAGGATGCCCATAATCCATTTATGAACTAAGACAGCACTTTGTCATCATGTCTCCTTTTCAGTCCTCTTTGTTAAAGAATGTTTAAGCTTTATGGCTCCAAATTTGAAGGGTTGGGACAAAAGAAAAAGTTTTCCTTTTCTCATGCATTGAAGAGGTGAGCATGCAACATGTTTGAAAGGAACTTGATGGCTTGCTAACACCCTGTTTAGTAATTTGCATTCATTTATTTAACATGTGATCTATATGCATTGGATCATTATGAATTTCTTGCTAGCCCCTATTTATGCAGATTGCTGTTATTTAATCATTTATGATTCACTCATTCAAGAGAAACTCTTATTCCCAAACTTCTTTTTATGCACCTGTCTCTCTTGTAATGGATCTCCAAGATTCATACTTTAAATTTAGAGAAGTAGGAATAATAGAAACAAGTTCTCATTCTTATACATAGTTCTTAGATGTACTGATTTGAATCAATTGAGAATGGCAAGATGCGGGCTAGTTTATTTTGCAAACTAGTCCCTCTTTCCCCACAAGTGCCTCCCACTGTCATACTGCACTTATTCTTCCAGTCATATCCCAGTCCTTATATATACGTCCTCAGTATTCATGCTCTGTGGAGCATTCTGACATATCTGTTCCTCTTGCACTGATCAAGTGGACACCTTAAATTGATGCAAGAGGTGATAAAAAAGGGGGACCTGGGAAGAAAGCCAAGCTCAAACAGGGATGTAAGTCCTGCTTTAGTGCAGTTTCTCTCAATCTTCCAGCAGCAAAAGGATATGCTGTTGTCTTTTACTCTAGGACCTGATCCAATGATGTGCTGAGCACCTACAACTCCCACCGAAGTCACTGGGAGTTGACTATGCTCAACATTTTGCAGGATCTGGGCCATAAAATCCACCAGGTATGGAGTGATTTCCTATATGTGCGGGCGTGTTTCATTATCTTGTGATTTTTCAGGGATGCTCTGTGGCTTAGAAGCTCATTGTCCAAGAGGAAGATCTCGGTCAGCAGATATTAAACTACCAGAAGTACAAGGTCCTATGATGTAAAAAGTACAAATATTAAGATGAAAAAGCACCTTTTTAAAAAAAAGCCCAGTTAAAAAAATCTGCTCGCTGGATGCAGTGTGTATATAGCCCACATACTTTTAGAGCCAGGTATGGAACAAGTTTCTGCATCTTGTGTAGTTATTGCAGTGCATGGAAGGGATAAAGAGACTTTGCAAAGTTGATGCTGGAGGTAATGGCTGTCTCCTATAGCTGTCCTCACTACAGCCATCTGATCAGTTACAGTCTTCACAGGCACTGGGAATTGGGACCCCAAAAGATGAATGTTTAAGGAATATTGATTAAGCATTTTTTCAGATCAATGTTTCTCCACATAACTACATGAGAATTTTTTGCTCGATCCTGCCATTCTTACTCACATTGAGTAGTACCTTACTTTGTGAATAGTGTCAGTGATTTCAGTAGGTTTTTCTCAATGTAAGAGCAACAGGCTTCGGTCCTTTATAAATAAATGTGACTTTTAGGAAATTATTTGCTAAAATTTTATTGTTTCTTCATTTTGTTGCTTTAAATTATTTAAAAGAGCATATGGCTTATTATAAAACCTTAAATAATTTATAGTTGCAAATAAATCAGATTAAATTAGATATTTATTTTCTCTCTCAAAAATCAATCACTTTCCCTCTAAATGGCCTTCCTCATTATTCAGGCTGAGTATCCAGTGCTCCTGCAACCATGCTCATGAATGGAGTGAAGAGCCGTCTGAGATCAGAGTAACCCATACGCCAGTTGCCTGGGTAGCATCTTTGAATGGCGTTCAGAGATCACTCCAAATGTGTCTTAGCATCATCACTTTTACAACAGCCAACAGCTCTGATGCAGCAAGCATCCTATTCTGTACAGGTGCCTGATTCACAAGGGAGGTTTCAGTGTTCAGTGAAACTCTGCAGCCACAGTCCTATTAGCATACAGGATTACCATCCCTTGGCTACAGAGGAGCCTGCAAGGAGTCAATGACTTAGCTAGGCTAGACATAGTGATCGGGCAACAAATGATGTTGAAGCAACAGCATCTCTAACTAGCAGTAGGAAATGCAGAAACAGACACTAGAGCAGGAATTTTCAGAGGTGGATTCCAATGCGTCTTCCCTTTTGGGAACAGAAAGAGATCAAGAGATATTCCCCCTGCCCCCATTACACTAGTTGCTATCAATGTTACCCCCTAACATTCTGGGCCTGATGTTTGGCCCCTTCTTCCCCAATCCTTCTATCCCAGACCAATTGCACAACAGGACTATAAAGCTGCCCTAACAAATCAACTGAGTAATCTCTTGGTATGAGGGAATTCCTGGCTATCACAGAGGAGTCATTCATGTGTGAGGGTGCATTAGCGGGACCAGCTGCCTAGTGCTCCAGCAAGCTTTGGCCTGAGGAACAGCCTCTAAGGGGCTGTTGCAGCCACATGGGTTAAAACAGTCCCTTGGTGCCTCTCGGATCGGGGGAGTGCAAAGGAACCCTTAAGACACTTTTGCTTGCTCTTCAACAGGTTCTACGCTGAGTGTAACTTAGATTGAGACTCAGGCCTTCAGTGTTGATCACATATATACTGGGAAATAACATTCTAGTAGTACATAGTAATTTTGGAGCTGTAAAAGATAAATGCATAAAGTAGTGTCTTCCCATATGTAACCAGGATAACGGGAGCAATTAGGTAAATGCCGCGTATAGTGGTGTAACTTGAATACAATATACTCAGTAGATGCATTTAGAGGAGTAAATGCTTTGTGATCAGAGGAGAAAGAGAGAGACATGCATTAATCATAAAAAAGGCTGAATAGGGCCCTGTCTTTTTCATATCTGACATAGGTTAAAAATAGCAAAATCAATTGAAAGTTTATTCTTATCATCAGGGCTCACCGAACTGCGGCGAGCCCCGCTCGACAGCCGCACTGTCCGGTGATCTGCACATGCGCAGATCGCCCGAACCCGGCTCTTCCGGGTTGCAATCTACTCGCCACGGGTGAGTAGATTGCATTATTTGTCGAGCCCTGCTTATCACAGTAAACCTACATGAAGCTGAAGTAAAGAAAGCAAGAGAGATGCATTTTAACAAAATGACAAATCATGTTTTCTTGCTTAAAAAACTGTATCTAGAATAGTATGAGCTTTTTACCTACCTTAAGTTCTCTAAAAAAGATGCTACTTCTCGCCCACTCAACAATGGAGAAGAGGGTTTGGTCAGCCATTTTACACATAAGCCCAAACGTGTTGAGCTTTTCATGTTTGCTTCTGTTAGCTTGCTCTTGCTGCAAATATGCCATGATCTTAGCCTGGACTTGTGGCTCATCTGGCTCACACTTCAAGAGTTCCAATATCAGATGTGGAATACTTGCTGGTGAGCTTGTCTGATAACTATCCATGTAGGAGTAGCCCATTATTGACTCTGGAGAGCTAGTGTAAGGGTCAGGGTACTCAGACTTAATAGCACGGCTTGGAAAGTGGCCATAGGTTTGGTAACCTTGTAGGCTGCCATGAGGCGGCATTGTCATACTAATTGGAGAGGTTACAAAGGGACTTCTGTCATAGTCTGTAGGAGGCAAGGCAGTATGGTTCAGAGGTAGGCCTTTGGAAGCAGAGTGGATATTCTGGATTGCAGAGGATATTGTTAGGTCAGTGGGCATTGCTTGGATTACTTGAGTCATGGCTTCCAGTTTAAGTCCATTTGCTCGGATAAGGGCTTTCTTCTGCTGCTTCAGTGCCCTGTCTCTCTTGTACATTGGTCCGAATTTGTTTCGACCACCACGCATTCGGTCTGCCCTCACAGCTGTTGCGGACAAGAGAAGGAAGTAAGATCTCAGTTAGAAGGTATGGAGAGAACATTCTTGAGTTGAACCCACACTTAGGAAATACTGGTAGCACAGCAGTGCTCATTTACTTTAATCAAAATAGCATGATAATTCCAAAAGAAAAAAAATCTTTTGATTTAACTGATTTTAATTTTCTTAAGTTTCAGGGGGTAGCCGAGTTAGTCCGTTACAGAAAAAACAACAACAAATGGTCTGGTAGCACTTTATAGACTACAAAACTCATGATACCATCTACATGTTTTGTTAGTCTATAAAGTGCTACTAGACCATTTGTTGTATAATTTTCTTTGTTACCTTTTTGTCACATGTATGTGTAATGCCAACAGGTGGAATCAAACCTGGAGCCTTTTGAGCTTAGTCCATGAGCCTCTACTGCATGAGCTAAAAGCCCATTAGTGCTGAGCTAAGGCTGCAGAGCACACATTTTTCACTCTGTAACATAAGTGGTCTTAGTGCCACTAGGTGGGACAGCATGCCACACTCAGTAGGGGTGTGGGTTACATTTGAACTCTTGCTTAGGTCATTTAAGGTCAATTGCACTCTTTCTTTAGGTCAATTAGAGATGAACACATGGCACTACAAATTTAAAGCATCATGAGATAATGTGAGTCCTGTTGAGATCTCACAATTTTTTTAACTGCAACCCATGGTACTGTATTAGGAAAAACGGTTTATGTCTCATCTGAAAAGTATCCTGAGGGCTACATTATTTCATGATAATAATAATTCCATTACTGCACATCACCACTGTACAAAAATTGTCTGAAACATAAGCTGTAAAATGCTAAACAGGCATAAAATGAATCTGGTTTCTTTGACAAAAATTAAAGATTATTTATTTTATGGTTCAAGTATATTGTTGCACATGTTTTAGGAACATCCCTCATTTTCTAGACATGTTTTTAAATGCAATATGAATAGGCATGGAAAAAGCTGCCCGCTTTGCCATATTCTACACACAGTAGATTGAACTGACTCAGGAACTATTGACAATGCTATAGCTTGTAGTATCTGTGGAATCAGAAATAATTAAAACAAACCTATTGCAACATTTTCCTTGGGAATCATATTGGTCGTCTCTGTCACAGCAGTATCTGTCACTATGGCATATATCTAATGGACTAGTGAGTAGTTCTCAAACAAGCCCATCTTGCCCAATGGCAATTAGAAACAGGAACCTATGACAGCTTGGTGACATGTTGAGATGGCTGAGATTGCTGGAGGTTAACTTCTTGAGATTTTTAACGTAGGGATTAGTGTAACATTAAAAATGTATTATGAATCCTAGGTACACAATACTGTAAATTATCATGAAGACTTTACCAGTTAATGATTTTTAGTATATATGGTAATTTATGAACTAGAATTCGAGAGCATATATCACTATCAGGGAAACACATATAAAAATGTCACAGTCTTTTACAATTAGGAAAGCATGTGTTCTTCCAGTTTTCCAGATAGAGAAAGAGAAGTTGTACAGATGTGACAGATACTTTAAAAGATTTATTTTATATCCTTCTACCTACCTATATAAATGTATGCATTTTAGTTAATGCTGTAGTTAAAATTTTTTTGCTGTTAATGCTATCCTTTCTGAGTATTTCAGAAAACTGAAAAGTCTTAATACAATATTTACTGAAAAAACTAAAATATATGCATTTTAGTGTCTCTCAAAACAGTTGCAACACTCTGCAAAATTAAACATTAAAGGTCAAATTCCACCCTGACATACTTTGATTTCAGGAGGAGGTGCACAAAAGTGAGTTGTACGTAATAATATGAAAACAGAATTTGGCCCTGCGTGATTATCTGTAATTATAAACAGTTAGAAACAGCAGATAAGCAATGTATTTTCAACCTGCTGATAATGTCCCTACAAACAAAAACATTCCAAATGACTTATTATTTTACTACTAGTTTCCAGAGGGATATATTGCAACCCAAAATGTTCAGCTCAGTGTACTATACCAGTTTTATCTGTGCACTGTAGGGAAATGTAATGAGTATTATATTTAGTAAAGTGTGTGAGACTGTCTATATATTTGAATACATATATGCATTTATACCTATGTATTTCTATCATAATACACTGGTCTGATCTTGCAATCTTAACTCAGGCAAAACTTTAATCATTACAATGAGAATTTTTGCATAAGAAAAGAAAGCTCAATTGTGTTCCTGCATTTCTTACTCGGGAAAAATTCCCATTGACTGTAGAATCTGGACCTAAATGTAAATGATGCATTTAAAATGTGTTGTCAAGATTTTCTTACTAGTCTCTTGAAGTAATTTTGCATTCCGTTATTTCAATAGATTCCTTGTAGCATTACCATTTTTCTCTGTACATGAATGATCTTTGTGAACTCTGAAAACTCCCTCTAAAATCTCATATTTCCCGTAAATTTTTCAAGAAACCTCATTGTGAAAGTATACTTATTCACATTATCTTTTAGACATACTTTTTGAGATTATTTTACCATTATGTTAACTCAGTTCTGCAGTCACTTTGTGTATTGAACTTCTATTGAGTCAATTGCAATTTTGCATGAGGAAAGGCTGAATTTTTTATTGATTTTACATTTCCTTTAAGATGGCTATTGCAAAACAAAACTACAACGTAAAAAACATAATATATAAAATGTAAATTAAATAAAATCATGCCTCATACTAAAGACCAGAAATTAGTTGCTCTTATTTCTCAGTTCTGAGAACTGATGATGTATTCTGTTTTTATTCTGAATCCTGTTTGTTCTTATAACATTTAGAAAGTAATTTTTATGCTATTCATACACTTTCATCCAGGTACTCTTAAATGCATCAAACTATGTATAAGTCAAAGGTTTTCAATTTTTTCTTGGAGTTTGAACCTGTAATTGACCTGGAACTACTTATGACTAAATTAAAAAAAAATCTCTTATTTAAAACACATTATAGCAGAATATAATATGTTACTAGCAAGTTTATTAAATGGATATGATAAATTATGCATAATGTAATTGGTCTGAAAACAAAACATAAATGTTAGTTTTAATAGTTCACATAGTGTATAGATTATAAATGTACAATAATAAATGTACAATAATAATTCTTACCTTCTAACTTCATTCCAACACTTAGACATTTTTGAAATCGACAGTAAGGACAACGCTTTCTCTGAGTTTTGTCAATCTGGCAGTTCTGATTTTCTATACATGTGTACCTTTTGTTATTCTGGACTGTTCGTTTAAAGAATCCCTGTATGATAGACAAAGAGTCAGCCTACTTCACTGAAATGATACGTTTCAGGATTTTATTTTATGGAAAACATTGTCAGATACTTGTCATGTACCATTCCAGCATTTATGAGATTACATAGTTTATTTTAGATTTTGGCCCGAGAAAACTGCTAGGCCATAGAGAAGGTTTTTGGTACTAGTTCTGCATTTTTTGTAGACTTATATCAAAGCTTGGTGAAACTTGCCTGTACATCACTTCAGCCTTAATAATGTGACCATAAACACTAATGCTCACCAGTATCTCTTTTGTCTGTTCTTTAATATTTGTAAAATGACTGAAGACTCACTTATTCGATATTAGATAACTTTTTAAAGGTAGAACACTTGCAAAATGCAATAGAAACATAAGATAAATCTACTTTTCATATATAATTATGGTGTATATCAGAGCATAATAAGTATTTGACATTCATTGTCTTGATACCATTTTTTAAATAAAAATGCAATTTGCTAGGTTTAATTCTGCTTGCCATACAGTGAAATGTTTAACATTGCATTGTTCTGCTGTAGAGGTCAGAGATTCAGCTTTTAGAAAATTGATTGAGATGGTTGTATAGAATTTCAAAAGGTTTATTCATGACAAATTATTGAATTCACATACAAGGCTCAACTACATTTATTAGTTGGTTTCATTATGTATTATTAGTTGGTTTGGATTTAGCTTCCAAACGTGCACAGGATATATTATATGTGTGAATATTCTTTATTTAATATATAGAAAGAAATCATTTACTTGATTTTAATTGGGTACATGTCCAAGTAACTACTAAAATAAAGTACTCTGTAGAAAAAAAGAGTTGTGATGACAACAGAAATGTACATGTTTAGACTGGCAGAGGACAATCTTGCAACAGTGGTATTAGATTTTATAAAGCTTGACTGTAATGAGGATAATATTTAGTCACTTTATCCTATACGAACAATAACACTATAAATGTATAAAAAGGACCTAAAAACAATAGTTGTGTCATTTAGGACTGAAAGTCCTTCTAGAACTCTGTGACTTCACAACAACTAAATATTTAACAGTAGTGGATTCAGCCACACAATACAACTTAAATTATTGTTTTTTATTCCCATTTGGGCAAACAAGGTTTTTCAAAATTGTAGGTGTGAATCTAAATGGAATCAGAAAGACACCAAACTACATACCTTCTGTTTGTTTATTTTTACCAGCATTTTCCTTTAACATTTTAAAATATTTTAAACAACTTTGGTTTGTTTTCTATTAAGTAATTTATACCAAACCTTGCAGCTTTCACAGGTGAGAAGTCCATAATGATAACCAGACACTTTATCACCACAAACTGGACATAGTTCTTCAAGATCTTCATCGTAAGAGTAATTCACCATTTTAAACTGAGAAACTGGAGGAAAAAACAGAAATAACACAGTCAATCAGCATTTACATAAGTAGTTCAAAAATACTTTCCTTACCTCCAACTATCAGACATTGATTCTGACCTGGGAAAATAATTTACAAACATCTTCTGTAAGTTAAATAAAAGACTTTAAAATATTCAAACAACCCCACCACCACAACTCATACTGACACATGGAATTCAAGTCAGAAGTATAAACGTCATAGTTTTGTGTTATATATAAAAAAAGAGTTATTCAGAACACCAGTGTTCTTCAATCATCTACAATCCATGGAACCTGAACTAAATTCAATAATTTAATTCCACCACCTAGCAGGAAAGTGCTTTTAAAAAAAGTCAGAACCAAAATAGACAAGGTTAAATCTCACTGATGTACCTAAGTTAACTTTTACTAGATTTGCTTCCTTTAAAGTTTGTATTTTCACAAATCTGTAAATATTTACTTTATCTAAACTTGAAACCCACATAACCAGCACTCTTCTAGTGTGCTACATTACATACAGTAAGAAGTTAAAACGCCATCCTAACTCCCAAAACCTTGTATGCTTGATTCTGATCAGAAGTTCATCACTAACAAAATCCTGAGTTCCTGTAATATCTAAATTGATCAGTTTTAATAGTAAAACTTGCTTATTGATTGGATTTATTTTTACCCCCAAACATTTTTAAGTCCTGGAAACCAGAGAAAAATAAAACCCTAGGCAAACAGGAGGCACTGGAATTGTTTTTTGGAGGAATGAGGTGGTAAAGTACTGAACCCTAATAAATTGTATATAATTGCCATGCTAAATTAAGCCCAAATCAAATCCCAACGATCCAGGCTTAAGGTCCCAGGAGCAAGCAACCAACTTCCTCAGGACAAAAGTAATCAGAGTGTTTGTCAGAGACCTTAAAGGGGCACAGAATGTAAACAGGACAGTCAGCAGTTCTAATGCTCTGCGCTCCCTAAATACTGTGTAATTTTAGACAAAACCTCTCCGCCACTCCGAGGACAGGCGGAGAAGGAGCTGGCAGATGAGAGGGTGCAAAAGGATCTGACTGAAGAGGGAGCGAGCGAGAATTGTTCTGATTCACCCCACAACTAGCTCAGTCAGCGGGTCTGATTATTCCCCCTTCCCCAAAAACTCCTTCTGTGCTCTCTGCAGTCAATTTCCTTCCCCTTTCCTGCTGCAAAATGCAGCAGACAGCCCGCGGTGTGTAATGTAATCAATGATCTCTGTAACGGGGAGTGGACACAACAGCGGCAGAAGTTCTGGTGATCTCCCCCCTAGCAGCCAACAGCTGTCACATTTTCGAGTCATTTAAGCGCGTAAAAGTAGTTCTGTCGGGAGAGCTCCCAGAGAGCGGCTCCTTGGACCTACAGCCTGCGGATTAAGAAAAAAGATGTGCTAAGCCGTAAGTAACTAGCACAGCAGCCCTGTCCCCAAGGAGAGAACTCCCAGGCTCTCTGGGCACTCGAGAGGGAAAGGGAGTGAAATTAACACGGCGTGAAATAGCGAAGGGAAAATATTTTCAGAACGACTTCTTCACGGTTTATGAATCAGGGCCAATTTGATCAGAGAGCACAGAGTGCGTTACACACCACGGGCTCTCCCCGGGCTACCTTCTCCACGCGTGCTGAGTTCTTTTATATACCTGACTGTAGGCGGACGATCTTTTAACTAAGATTAAAGAGCAGATGAACGTAGTTTTGCGGGTAAACAAAACAGTACACACGCGCTAATACACCCGGGGGGAGAGAGAACGGCCAGGCCCTTCCTTCTCCTCACTTTGCTTGTACTGCAGGGCTCGAAGCAAGAACAAAGTTCCCGATCGTCACAAGTTAAAAAAAATGGACAAAGGGGTCCGAAGGGAAGAAAGGGATTTCCCCCAAGCGCTGTCTCGGAGCGTCGCAGGACGACACAGTGTGGAGCTGGACACATCCAAAGAAAGTCTGAATTACCCTGGTACTATCCCCTCTTCCAACTTCTGCATCCCGCTAGCCTCAAGATAGAAAAGCCCCTTCCCCCCCTCGAAATCGAGCAATTTCGACTGAAACAGGCGACTAGTAAAAAAGTTTCTTTTAACTTGACCCCCACCCGCTTCTTAAGTGTGCTAGAGCGGGGCATGCCTACAGTGAAGAATGACCTATGTTTCTCCGGCCAGTCGCCCTACCAGACACCTGGGGCCGTAGGATGTGGAGAAGGACCGAACAGAATGCAGATGGGATACAGCCAATCCCTAGTACATAGGGGATCCTCTTTACTCTAGGTAGGGGAGTGAAACGGACGCAACTCCAGCGCAGTGGCCGAATCTCTGTGGCACATCGAAAATCCCTGCCTTTAGCACGGTACATAAGGAACACCTTTAACTGAGCTGAGCAAGTTGAGAATCATTCATCCCGCAACACCTCTAGCAGCCAGACAGACTGCGGTTCAAATCTCCTGTCCCGAACGCCAAAGAGACAGAAAGTTTCCAATTCCGATCTGGAGTTAGGGCTTTTCAGAGCTCCTGCCTGCTAAACTAGGGTGACTCAGCTCCCGCATTCTCTGTCCGCCAGAGAATGACATTCACAGGCGTCAAAACACCGTCAGCTTCAGGACTTGCTGAAGCAAAGTTTCCCATCGCCTCTGGTGTATCACCTATCTATGTAAGTGCTACTGAAAGACGAGCTGCCCTTATTACCACACTCACGCAAAAGCCAGGCATGCAATTAGCAAATCGACAGGAACCGCTCAGTAAACTAAAGCAGCGGAATGGCTAAACCCTGCGTGGCAGTGGTGCCCCGACAGCTGTGTACTTCGGGTCTTTTCGAGGCTCAGTCTCCGAGCCCCAAGGTTTATTCCTTGGAGCCTAGGCAATGCAAAGTTGCAAAGGGATGGCGAGAGCACCTCGAGAGCCGAGGCAGAAGTGCCACGCTCTGGGGCTTGCAAACGGTGAGTTATGGCATTGCGGGACGGGCGTTCCTGGTGGCACCCCTCGTTCGCCTGAGATAAAGTTCGGAGGCTCTTTCAGGCGAGCCAGAATCTGGAGCGACCTATTTTTAACGCTCTTACATATCCAGTGCGATGGTTGTCTTGCGAGCAATCAAGAGCTAGGAAAAAATAAAGGGAACCTACAAATCCAGGCTCGTGTAGGCCCCATTTCCCCATTAAAATACCATGCAGCGGGTCCGAATTTCCCTTAACTGCTCACCCTGCATCTGATGCTTTGAGGATCCGATTGCCCAGCGTTAAGGCTCCCCGGCAGTGGGGTCAGACGGTAGATCCGGATTTTTACATGTAGTCTCTCCCCCACCCCACCCCCAGCTTTCTTGCTGAACATCTTGCTTAATTTCCCCCTCCAGCCCTGTCAGCGACCCGGTTCTGGAAGTTCGGCAAACTTCCCGCTTGCCAGCCCGCATCAGCCCGGCTCCAGCTCCCGGTGCCGCTGAGCCCCGCCGCCGGGGCACGCGGCTAATTGGCAATCGCTTCGGAGAATCCCCACCCCCGATTGCCCGGAGGTGGCTGGGGAGGGAGCCGCGGCTCTGTGGCCCAGCCGCGGGGGCCGGTGCCCGCAGGCCAGGGCGAGCGCCCAGGTGCTTACCTTGCATGTTTTCCGGCATCTGCCCCTGCTCCCCATTCGCTCGGGCAAGTCCCAGGGCTTCAGTCTCCACTTTGGGCAGCATGACAAGGCGGCTGCGGGCCGGGAGGGGGGCTCCGTGTCCGTCCGGGAGCGCGGCACCTGGGCACGGCAGCAGCACAGATTTAGCGCGCAGAGGGGGCGAGCCGCGGCGCCCACCCCCCGGCTCCGGCCCGCGCCCTGCGCGCCCCGCGGCTCCCAACCCCTAGCGCTGCCGCCCGCGAGCGCCGCGCGCCGGGGGCCCAGGGGCTCGGCGCGCGCCAGGGGGCCGCCCAGCCAGGGAGCCCGCGGCGCTGCTGGGGCAGGAGGAGGGCGGCAGCCGCCAGGCTGAACGCAAGCCCGGGGAGCGGCGGGGCGGCGGGGCTGGGGCGCTGCGGCCGGGTTCCCCGCCCCCTTCCTCCGCCCCGGCCCGGCCGCGGCGCTGTGCCTGCCGCAAGTGCGGAGTTGCGAAGTTCAGACCTGGCCGTCCTGCCTTGTTTACTCCACAGGCACCGAGAAGAGGCGCTTCCCAGCCGGCTGGGGGGAGGGAGGGGGCTGGGGAGATAGCGAGTGTGCGGGCGCGGGGGGGGCTGACACCGCCGCTCCAGCCAATGAGGGAGAGGCACAGTCAGCAACCGACCCTTCCCCCTCCTCTAAAGCGTCCCCCCCTCCCCGGTGATACTCGTTCAATCGGCCTGATACTACAGCGCTCGTAAACCGGGCACGGGCCGCCCGAGCGAGCGCCTAGCGCTGGGAGCCAACATGCCCAGCGCGCGAGCCAGGTGATCGCTGCATCCCGGGGAGCTGGCCGCGATAGCAGCCGGGCACCGGTTCCTGCAGGGCTGCGGGGGTCCCCTTTAGTCCGGGCAGGCTGGCTCCGAGCGGTGCCGCCCGGCTCTTGCTTTGCGCCCGCACCCAGCCTGTGGGTGCACGCCGGGGCATGGGCATGGCTGAGGAGAGATGTTCCTGCCTGAGCCATTCCCTCCTCAGGGCCCGCCCGCCCCCGCCCCGCAACAGCGACAGCTGGAATTGTACTATCTCGAGTAGAAAGTACGGGTCTCGCGTGGTGCTAGGCTCGCAGACTGCACACGGTTGTCTCAGGTGGGAAGGTGGCTGTTACCCCGTCCCCCCTTACAAAGGAAGCGCAAAGTTTGGCAAACCCTGCCTTGATCCCCCTTGTTCGCGTTTCCTTCTTACAGTCCGAGGGAGCCCTAACGGAGTGGCGGGTGGCTTTTCTGTGTTAATTCTCCACGGCCTAGAATCTTGCGAGGAATATTCAGACGAGCGACATCACTTTAAAAAAGCAAATGCCCGAAAGCGCAAGCTGTCAAGCAACAGCCAACCTGCAGGCGAAAAGGGCACCCACCTAAACGTTACCAACAAGACCTCATTCAAGCAGTGTTTTTCAAAATGCTACAATGTTTAATTCCCGCTGCCAGCCTTTGAGGCCACACGATTAATACAGCCAGTCTCAGCACCTTCTAGTGACAGGGATTTCCAAGGTGGTAATGTGTTCTACTTGAGTAGTATGAGGAGCAGAAATATTTCAATCAAAACTCACCTTCCGCTAGTCGGGGCAACAATAGGGCTGTCATATTCGGATTAGTTGTATTAACATGTATCTAGTTTGCTGATTTTAGACGAGCAAGCTTTATTTCCATCTTCAAACTAATCAATACCTCCTATATCTGAGAATTAATAGAATAATTCTTCTGTGTTTGGAAAAGGAAAATTCGTTTGAACTGTAAGTAATACTGGTATCGACTATCCTACTGTATGCAAAACAAAGGTTCGTGACTGTTAGTACAGCCCCTATAAAATGTAATGATTGCTCTAACTTGCTAAACACTTTTGATGTCTAAGGTGCTGATTAGTAAAGTGGCAAAGGGCCATTTAAGAGCGATAACTGGATCTGTGTTCGAACTTTTCCCGTCAAGAAGTTAAAAGTAAAAATCTAAACTGAATTCCCTGCAGATTCGGATATCTCCAAACGTCACTGGTACCGCGAAATAAGTTTCTTTCTGGCTGGCCGCCTTCCTTACTTCTTGGAGTGGGTTAAAAGGTGGGGATGGAAGTTGTGCTGCACCTTAAAAACCCGAAATAGCGAATTTTGGGGTGGGGGGGGGGAATCCTGCTCATTATCAACATGCTTTCCAAAATTCTGATTGCCTCTCCCAATAATTCTCCTGGGCGCAAGTTTTAAAAATGAATAGCGGCGTGACTCTTACTAGGAAGGACTGCTTGTGGGTCTCCTGAAAAATGCCTTCCTCTCAGGGGGGGAGCTGACCGGTGTAAGGCGAGCCCATACAATCTTGGCGTTTGTAGATACAGCATATTTACTTGTTTTGTTTTTTAACCTATAGACTTTGCTTCTATAAAACGGGTGTGAGCTCCGGTTGAATGGGCTCAGCAGTCGTAATGCCATCAGAATATAGGCAAAGGGTCACAAAAGTGGTCTGATTGCAAGTTACTTTTGGGTTGGCCACGGTTTAGAGGAGAACAGAACAGACTGAAGCTGCTTCTCTCCCTACATGCCCACCAACAGTTCCAGTGGGTGCAAAATTAGCCACCTGTGTCCTATTTGAAAAACACCGCGACCTCAGTTAGCTCTCTGCCCTGTCTCACCTCCTCCCCTCCCACCTCCCTCACCCCCTCCTTCCTGCAGGACATACATTATGACAGGCATAGTTTATGACAGTATTTAAATCAGTCCTTGGAAATTAGATTAATACATGTAGACAGATTCTCGGTCCTGCAGCCTTCTAAGGTTTCCTGGGCAAATAAGAAGGGCCGTTCTTGATCCCTCTGCTTTTTATTTTTCAGGGGGAAGTGATTTCACGCTGTTGTCTGATAAGCTCTTAGCGAGACAATCCATGCCCTCTCTCTCGCTCTTTCTGGTGAGTAGAGACCAACGTTTTAGCCCAGCGAGGCGAAAGCAGCAAAAGACCATGCCAACGTTGGACAGCATAGGTCAGTCCTATAGGGAGCGCATTTAGGATCAGATTATGCATTGAAGTGGGGGGAGTTTGGAGCTGAAGTCTACCCGAGTTAAAATCGAACTCTTACTATATCCAGACTTTCCCCCATTATTTATTTGCACATCAATACGAGTCTCTCTTTGCGTTGTCTACAGCTCTCTATCTTATCGCTGTATCTCTACCTCTATTCCGCCAAACCCATCGCCCCTTATTTTGTTTAGGACAATTTCCGACTCATTTACTCCGGCTCCGGTGTGTTCACCCTCTCTACATGACTTAATACTTACTTCTCTATTTAAGTGGTACTTGCGGAATTAATGTTACAAGCAGTATCACTCCACAGGGGCCCGACTTGGAAGGAGTTCAAATAGCTCATTGCAAAGCTACTCCAGGATTTATTAGTGTAGATGAAAGTACTTTGGCGTCTACAGCTACATTTCTCCGAAGTAACAGTGTAGGGCAGTAACCAATATAAATGATACCTGCTCTCTCCCTCGTGGCTATATTTAATTTAACATGGAGCGTTAGTTCCCACAATTGCCTTGAGCAACCTTAATTACCCTATCTTCTAATTCCTTCGCCAGCCCTTCCCACGTTCTCCAAACTTTTTAATGTGACTTCCCTCCTGAGTTTGCCTGGCTTGTTCTGACGTTGCCTGAAGGCTTTGATTGACACGTGTAATTATAATCATAAAAGATGATGGCGTGGGGGAGCCTCTAGGAGCCTTGATTAGTGCAAGGAGCACAGACCTGGAATATTTATGTTTTCCGATTTAAATAGATGCGCGTTGTCATGAAAGACACGGGCTGATTATTTATTTATTCATTACTAGTTTAAAATCAGGAGCTTCCTCTGCTCCTGTTGTTTTCGCGGTGGAGGGTTCCACGTCGTGGGGTTTGTTTCAAGGCCGGTTCCAATGCGGGGGGCACTTAAAAGAGGCCAAAAAACCGGGCGATCCTAAGGGCTTTGTAGCTGAGCGAACTTCGTTGGGCGCGCTCGTGAGCTACAAACGCCAAGCGACCTGCTGCTTTGGGTAGGGTAAGGTGTGCTGCAGAGGAGAACGTTTGCTTCCTTCGGCCCCCAAGGCAGGCAGCTCTCGCAGAAGAAACCCCTTGAATAGTGTGTGCAAAGGGAACTATTCTTTGGACCCCATCGCTAAATAAAGGAGAGCGAACTGGACTCCAACACTCCATTCATCTGACGAAGTGGGCTGTGCCCATCAAAGCTCATGATACCATCTACATGCTTTGTTAGTCTTTAAAGTGCTACTAGACTACATGTTGTTTTTTAAGTTTTTCCTGTTACAGACTAACTCGGCTACCTCCTGAAGCTTTTGTAACTTTGGTGTTAGGGAGACTAAATCCAAAACTATGCTGACTCCCCTTGCATCTCTAGAAATATTTAGGCGGGAGAGAATTTGCATTTTTTTGTGCCTCTGCTAAACGTCCACATGGCAAAGATCAGCAGTGACAAACCATGTCTGTTGTCTGATGGTAAATAAAGAGTCACTATCACTCAGCCTGGCCATAGTCCACTCACTGATACCTTCCCTCATGAAACACAGCAGAGGAGCCCGTATTTAACTGCTAGTGTCAACTCCGGAGAGCACGAAATGCAAGGGATCTCTTCACAACAGTAGAAATACTCCTGCGCTTTATCCTCATCTCCCCGACCACATGCCCACCCGTTTCTTTTTCTTGCTTGCCTGCTTTCTGACAATCAGATTGCAACATGCGAAACACACCCTTGTCTCTAGGCAAAGAAAGGGAAGAGTGGTATGAAGTCATTGCAAATCCCTTGGGAGAAAGAGTTGATTCTCTCTCCTCCCCCCATTCTATTGAAAGTACTTTGGGTTTGAGGAGTTAGAGTATAATTGTTAGAGTTATAACCTAAGCCTCGCAGAAGGAGACGTTAAAAAAACCTGCCAGGTCTACGGAAGTGAACACCAACACCACACACCTCTGATCCGAGGTAAAATTCAGTGCCCGCTGACCCATTCTCTGCAGGAAAACACACGTCTCAGGTGATCAACCTTTTCAAAAATCGATTACATTCACGCCCTTGATTGCATAGCTTCCTTTGGGGCTGTCCATTCCCTCAATTCCGAAACACACAACTATTTCGAAACAATCAATTATTGACTGTGGTGGTATTTTTAAAGAACACTAACGCTGATTGTTGCACATTGGAATGCAGCCATACCTTATGAACACTTTGCAGCCTAGAGTCAAACATACAAGATGTGTATTATATGGCGACGAATAAATCTGGTCAGGTAAGTAGCAAAGTATCTCTGTGATTGTAATTTTTTATTGTGAAATGACTCATCACTAGTGAAAAGTTGTAATGACTTTACCTCGTACTAGCTTTACCTTCCAGCCCATGCGGGTGGGGATATGACACAAGACGTGGCTGTACTCTGCTTAATTCGCTTACAAATCTCAAAACAAATATTATGCAACAAAGTCACTGGTATTTATGTGGCTTAAAAGCAATCTGCACATTTGCAGCATATCGTTGGGGAGTAAAAAATTCCAACCGTCAGAAGTCGTCCCCAGACTCCAGTTACAAGTTTCCCACTAGTGTTTAGGTTGCATTATAACTTTTTACAGCAAACTGAAAGTATGAGACAAAATGGGTGTCACTCTGCAGTCCAAAATTAAACAGTGGCAACCTTTGAAGCATTTAATTATGTGAACAACACGTGCTCAAAGGTTGAATGAAGTATTTACGGAACCAACGGCATCAGCAGCAAACTGCACTCTTTTTCAGGCTGCAGTTTTCACCTAATCCCCTTAGGCCACCTTGAGATCCAAACTTTCAGGCAGAAATGCTGTTAGGATTCCCCCCCCCGCGATTCAGTGTTTGACTTTCAGATGGAAAATCTAATCTAATGCGGCAGGATTAAATCCAGCTCCAACCTGCTGCCATTAACAGTCGGAGGTGGAAGGGGGGAGAGGAGGAATTTGCGTAGCTTTGTTCATTTTCTAAAGTTGAGACCATTTTGAAGTTTTCCTATAGACAAGAGGAAGTGAATCTAAATGAAGGGCCCCATCCTTAACCCCTTACACAAACAAGGAGACCTTTCTCGTGAAATGTAAACGGGGTTATCTAGGACAGTAAATATTACTCATGTGAGTAAAGATTTGCAAGATCGGAGCTTTTGCTTTTACTACTGTATTTTATCAGATTGTGTCTAGTTGCTGTTTATAACATTCCTACTTGTAGTGTCACAAATCTATAGCATGTTTACTGTAGAGTTATTTAAATCACTATCCTTTTCTAGTCAGGTTCCTTTGTCTATATTCGTGGCTTCACAATTTGAGATTTATTTAGATCACTTTATAAAAGAAAAGCTATAACTTGGAGAGCAAATACAACGGCTACATCTGTTTTTATTAAGAAAATAAGAATTGTACAATTGTAAAACTAAACTCAAGACTATATAACATAAGATATAACTGATCTCTATACTCTACAGTGAAATTTAAAATAATCTTACTATTTCTGGGAAAAGCAACTTTGATTCAATAGCCCCCCCTCAAAAAAAAAAAAGTTTTCTCAAGTCTCCTTTCCTCTCCACGTGCCAATTATTAGGAGCTGAATCTTGGAGAACTTTATTTAAATAACTGTCTTTATAATGATGATAATTTATGCTTATATGTGATTTCTCTCACACATATAAAGAGTAATAAAATAAACCTTTTACATTATATTTGAGAATCACATATGGACTGTATAGAGTGATATATTCCTATAAATTATAATTATTTCTCCACACATCCACATTGCAAGTGAGAGTATTGCAGCAGACCATCACCTTCTCTCTATACTATACGTCTACACAACAGCATTATTTCGGAGTAACTGATGTTATTCCAAGATAACCTAGTGAGTGTCTACACTACAAGCATTTATTTCAAAATGATGTTGAGATGAAGGACTTCTTACTCTGGCTTATGGGGTAACCCTAATTTCAGGAGGATTCACATTAGGAAATTTAGCTCCTGATTGAATTGAATACTAACTTTTTTAAAGTATCTTGAGAAGCGATTAAAATAATACACTTAAAAATGACAGAAGCAAAAACTGCCTAATATAAACATACACAGAATTTAACCTGTGTCCTGACACTGTATGGAAATGATAATGGAACATTTTCCTGAGTAAGAAATTAAAGAGGGGACCCCATTTTGTAGCTCAGACAGCGAAACTTGAATTTACAACTATCTGCTAATGCTGAGATTCGCATCTAAATTTCACAATTAGCCTAATTTCCCACTATATTTATTATATAAAGGACACACACATATCAATGTTCAACTTTTTAATATAATTTTGCTGCTTTGTTAGTCAATTAGTATTGCACTAGAAGCTACATTATCAATTACCTCATTAACCCTATAAGAATACATTATATATATAATATAGAATGAAATATAAAAGTTGCCTCAGGACATACAGAAAAATTAGGATGCCAGTAAATATTATGCAAACTGGAAATTTTCATAGATAGAAGTTACAGGTAGATTTTTTTCCCTTCCACATAAGCAGTTTTTCGAGTTAAAGGTAAGTTAAATTACCCTATAAATAATCAAACTAAAGTATTTACAGATTGTATATTGTTTCTCTGAGGACCTCTGAGACAAGAGGCTGAGTAAAGAAAAGTAAAACCATTAAAAATATGGAGTCTTTGATGAATATTTTCCAAAGTCCATTTAATGACGTGGACCTGATCCCATGAAATGCTGAGCAGTATCAACTGTTACTGAATCCCAGTTGCCTACCATGACCTTTGTTGGCGAGAGGGGGAGGAAAAGATAAAAGGCAGGAAGTCAGGAAAAATGAGTGGCCTGCTTATGTTCGAAGGTTTATTCACCTTTAAAGGGCAAGATACAACTTCTATAGAAATCAGTGGAAAGATTCCCATTGGGAGTTGGATCAGGCTCTCAATGTTAAGTAAAAGCTAGGTTTTTTTTTTTAACTTAGTCACCCACATTCATTCCTGGTGCAGTTCCAATAACTGACTTTCACAATGTATTAATTTGATTAAATGGACATAGTTCACGAGTGTCATAAATGGTGGTGTGAATTACATGTTGTTCATCAGTTAATCATGAACTGCATGTGAATGACAAAATATTGTGATTTTTATGGTTGAATTAGTGTAGAAGGAAAACCAGTGCATTCTTTGAAGACCAAAATCAACTGTGGTTTTCAAAAGGGGACTGGAGTCTATTGCAGATTCTCCTCTCATACAAGTATAAACTAGAAATAATTCCACTGACGTTAATGGAGATACACTGCTGTAAAGCTGGAATAACTGATATCAGAATCCAGTCCATTTTGTGTGGTGCCTGTTATAGCAAGAGAGAATGAGACCCTGGGAATACATTGAAACAGAACAGAGTGATTTATCTTTAAAAAATCTGCATCTGATTCTGCCCTTGCTTATACTGGTTTTACACCAATGTAATTGATTTAACTTAAGTGGAGTTATTCCCAGGTTTACACTGGTGCAAGTGAGAACAGAATCCATTTAGTTTACTTCTACACAACTTCCAAACAATACTGTGCAAGTTACATACAAATCTACTGAGTGAATGCCAAACAAAGTTACAGTGATTTCCTACTTACATTCACTTACAATTCTTTTCTGATGCCTTGACATCCATATTCTGTTCTCATTTGTACCCTCCTACACTGGAGTAACTCCATCTACTTTAACTGCATTACTCCAGCTTTATAATAATGTAAGTGAGATCAAAATCTGGCCTAGAGCATTGATCACTGAATTTATCCCAGAGACTGGGATAAATTATAAGTTATACTGGCTTTTTCCAGGCTGCATTTGACTGAATTTGACCCAGTGTCTCAGAGATACAGTGCACATGATATAATCACTTTGAAAGTCCATGCCATCTTGGAGCTATGTTAATTTACACCAGGTGAGACTATGGATTCTATATAAACAAAATATAAGTGAATAAGGTATTCTACAGCATCATTATATTTTGTAAGGGAAGTACTTTTGCAGCTGCCACTTAATCTGCAAACTTAAAAAGAATTGGAAATAAATGCAATACCTATATTATTAATGATTATTGTTACTGTTTTAGTACCAAGGAGCCCCAGTGGTAGACTAGGGGCACATCTACACTGCATGGCTATTTTGGGATACCGAAGGTATCCCGAAATAGCTACCCCACAGCTACAAAAGCCACCCATTATTTTGAAATATTTTTCAAAATAATGGGCGCGCTATTTTGGAACCCTCATTCCACCAAATGCCAGCAATGCCCCACTGCTATATATATTGGACAAACTGGACAGTCTCTGCAGGAAAGAATCAATGGACACAAATCAGATATACGTAAAGGGAACTTACAGAAACCTGTTGGGGAACACTTTAATCTTCCTAATCACTGTTTAAATTAAAAGATCTTCAAGTGGCTGTCTTGTCACAAACCAATTATACTAACCAGATACACAGAGAAGCATCGGAATTAGAGTTCATCAAGGGACACAGTCGTGATGAAGGATGGTTGGGACACTATCAACCTAACAGTCAATGAAGGTGCAAACAACTCTTTGTGTAGATTCCTATGTCAGAAAGGATACTATCAATTGACTTTGGTTCTTATCTGCTTCATTTTAACTACCCAATCTTCAGATACCTACTGATTTTCTATACCCTCTGTTCCCTGTCTCCCACCCTCCTCCTTTTTATTCCTCCCCCCTTCTCTCCTATTTATTTTGCATCTGCACATCCTAAACTCAAAACTCCAGTCATCTGAAGAAGTGGGCTGTGCCCACGAAAGCTCATGATACCATCTACATGTTTTGTTAGTCTATAAAGTGCTACCAGACCATTTGTTTTTTTTTTTTGTTGAGATAGCGTCTTATTTTGAAATTTGGCACTGTGTAGATGAACCAAATTTTGAAATAGCCTATTTCAAAATTCAATTGAAATGAGCTATGCAATTTGCATAGTGCAACTTGCGTATCTTATTTCGAGTTTAGGGTGCTGTGTAGATGCAACCTAGGACTCTATTGCACCAGGTGCTGTACTATTCTGTATGACATGCTCTATCTTGGTTAGAACCTTCACCAGACTGTTCTTTCTCTTTCATTTTTCCTACTCATGAGATGCACTCAACCATGTATTATACTGTACTCAAATTTTAAGAAAAGAAGACAGACATCCCATGTATATCCTACTCAAGAGCCAAATTGTACAATCCTTACTCAGGCAAAACTCTCATTAATGTCCTGAGACTAAGGCTAACTTGAGTAAGGGATGCAGGATTTGGCCCTATTTATTGTTATTTATAACTATAATACTTTATATTAAATTTAAATTGTTCAACAGTGCTGCCATATTTTACTCCCACTTAAAACTCCTATACATTTGGCCTGCAAACTGTAGAAGTACACACATGCCCTAGCTGTAATTTTACATTAAGGTAATTAAGTCAGATTAGGTAAGTGGAATTCTGGTTTACCTATGTCTTAAAGAGAGCAGAATCAGACCCTTTATCTCTTTTCATATTTTCCTTTGCTAACCCCCTGATGTTTCTTAAGCTTGCAGAACTGTGATGTAAAGGAGCACAGGCATCTACACAAAACAGGAGTTTGGACTAACCCTTCCTATGCTAAGCATGTCCGGGCGCAGTGGTATTTAGATGGACCGACGTTTGTCCAATTTAGATCTTGTGATCTCTTGAGCCTCCTTCCAACCGATGACTGCTAAGGCGACCTGAGAACGTCTGCACAAAAACCTCCCAAACTGCCCCTAGACAAGTGGGTCATAAAGTCCAACATCTGGAACACACGGAACCCTGCTGGGCCAGAGCCCGCACGCAAAATCCTAAACGGGGGAAGGGTAGGCTGAGGTAGGGAGGGGTGAGATGGGAGCAGGGGGCGGCTAAGGGTCCTCTCACACCGCCGCAAGGCAAAGCAACGGATCGATGCCCAGGCTTGGTGGGAAGGAAACCCAGCTGGTTGCGCGGTGGATACAAGAGATGGAATGATGCGCCCAGGAGACGAGCGGAGATCCTGCCTCTAGTCCACACGATCTCAGGGGAATAGCTCCCCCTTTCCCCAGCTGGTCACCGTGTCACTGGGGCATTTTTGGCCAGGCTATGTCGCTGGCGACTGTGCAGAGACACTGACCCCATAACGGGCCGCTTTGCCGTGGAAAGGAGACCTAGCGCACCGCGCTCTGGGAAGTCCCCGATGTCCGGCCGCCGCTCAGGCTCTGTGCGCAGCCTGCCAGGGGGCAATTCTGGGTCCAGGGCTTCACGGAGAGCAGCACAAGCCGCCAAGTCCTTTAGCTGCCCTCCCTTGGCTGAGACGTGGCCCCACGAGAAGGGGAGGTGGAGGGGAAATGGAAAGGCCCCCTGCCCGACCTGGGACGCTTCTGGGAGGGCTGCCCGGCGCGCCTCGAGAAGCAGAGCTGAGCAGCTCCCTCGGAGTTAAAAGGAAAGCAGCGGCTCCTCCCAAGAGATAAAGATCCTGTTTCAGCTGCATTATTCCCTCGTCTTTACACTGCCTGCGAGCCAAGCCTTCAAAGCCTCTCCCCCCACCCCCAGCACCAGACCCCACCCAGGAGGAGAGAGCTCCATTCCGAAGGCTTTCCAGGCGCAAAGCAGCTGTCCAGGCAGGAGTTAGTAAAAGTCCAGCCTCACACTCGCTCCTTCCCTGGTGCTCTGACAGCCCTGCCTCAGAGTGACATACAACAGCGGGCAGGGCACTTCAACAGTGCCAGGTGCAGAGAAACCTGTTGCTTGTTGCTGTGCTCAGCTAGGGTGTTATAAACAAGAGCTGGCTGCATTGCCCCACTGGCTTTCCCGAGAGCTCTGCTTGAGCCTCTGCATATGCAACCTGCACAACCGGAGACCCTGTGCAAGCAAATCCCGGACAGGACATGGAACGACTAGCAACCCCTGGCTAGCTCGAAGCACAGGAAGGAGATGCTGGGGCCACGGGACACAATCGGGATTCGCAAAGGGTTTGGAGAACTATTGAAAAGTAAAATCCCTCCCCGCCAAACCTGGCACAATCACAGCCCGGTGTCACCCCAGCGCCCAGTGATTCGCTGCTGTCTGCACACAACTTTCTTCCCACCAATGCTAGGTGGTAGGCTGCTAGACTCTCTAAGGAAAACGAATCCCTCTAGGTCTATTTTGTAGGAACTCCGTGGAATAAGGAGAATAAATCGAGTCTGGACATTTCTATGAAGATTGAAGTTAAGTGTGATGAGAGGGCAAACTACACAGCGAGGGGTACAACACAGAAACATAAGCCCCCCAAACAATCTAAAAAATACGCCAGAGAAACAACATCAAGACACCAAGACACACCATGCAACACCCAGTAAGAGCCTGAATGCAGTAAAATAAATGCCTTCCAGTTTTCTAGTGTTGTGGAGCTGGTGATTCCAGATACTATCTGAATGCATTTGAACTTTATAGAGATACTTTAAAATATTAAATTTTATCTTATTTAGTGCCCGTCTCACACTTCATTTGTACAGTATCTAAATAAATACATATTAGACATCCACAGTACTTGTGATAAGACTGGAAAATGCTTCTGAGGTTTTTATTGACTTCATGAAATAGACATAGGCCTGATTTTTTATATTTATGCCTTTTATATATTTAATGACAATTGCACAAATATATTGTAACAAATAATTACATTAATTATGTTTTGCCATATAGTTTAAACTTGAGTGATAGCAGATTATGTATTTAGTGATTATAATAAACCCGGAGAAGAGAGAGTTATTCAGTTAAATGATCCACTGTTAAAATTGTAAACATGGATTTTAATGCATTAATATTCATGTTGATAAAATCAAAGTGTAAATTAAACAGTTAAGTTATCCCATAACTATGATTTTCAATTTGAAATGGAGGATAAGACTCAAGGTTAACAGATTTAAGCAGAGTTACTGTAATAGAAAAGCTTTTACTTACCAACTGGTGTAAGCCCATGTTTTATAGATTCTTGTACGTTGCCTGTGTCAGAACTAGAAGACATTATTAGGTGTCCTTGGGTATAGGGTGTACAGCATTGAGTTTGGCGAAAGGTGTGGCTTGTAAACTTTTCTGGCCTTGGGACCAAGGCTACAATAACCTTCAGAGAAAGTCAGCGAGATGAACAACAACAAAAATCCAAGAATTCAGAAAGTAGCAAATATGTCCTTCAATGGACTCTGTACTTTTTCCAACATTAGTGGCCTGCCCTAAACCATGTATCCCATTTCATGACAGACTCTAATCAGAAGAATTGAAACTTTTGATAGGTTCGGCATGGTCACATGACTCTGTACAGGTTGATAAGAGGACTCTGTTATAAAGTGACAGCAAAAGAGATAAGAACTCTTGGCAGATAATGGCAGAGAAATTATTAACTTACAAGTGGAGAGGTGCTATGAAGCACAGAGAGTGGAAGGTTGTAAAATTGTGGGGTCAGAAGATCATACTGAGTGGATAAAACCCAGTACCAATGTAAATGTAATGACAATAAACTCAGGCTTGTGACCTGTCCTTTCGATGTCATCACCTCTTTGCACAGCGGCCAACAAATATGGCTGTTTTGGCTTCTGTAAATACACTTTGGATGGGAAAACAAGCAAACGTTAATTTCTTAAACTAGGTCTATGTATCTGCTTCAAACTCTATTCCCTGGGTACGAGCATTAGCAAACCTATGGTGATTTTTTTTTCAGACAAACCCACTTTATTGCACCTACTCATTAAACAGGAGACTAACTCCCAACTTGTTTGGATGACAGCCATTTAGTCGAAATCAGACACTATATTTTCAATAAAGCGAGAGCTTTACAGCATAGTTAAACATTGTTATTATAGGAAAATTATGTATAGGCATTATTGTGTTCACAATTAAAGCAGCTTTAATGCAAAAAATGTTCCTAAGTTGTAGAATTTTTTTGAACAGTGCTTTGCTGAAAATAAATGTTATAAGGGTTAGAATGATCACTGCATGTCTTTGTGAGCACATCTGTCAGCTGGTCAAATTCTTCTTCGAGGGTGTCTAGACTAGAGGGTTTTGTCGACAAAGTGACCTTTTGGACAAAACTATACCTGCATCTACACTACTGCCGAGTTCTGTCGACATAACGTTGACAGAACTCGGCAGTTTTGTCGACAGCGGTAAACCTCATTCTACGAGGAATAACACCTTTTGTTGGCAGAGTTCTGTCGACAGAAAGCGTTATTGCATCTATACTGTCCTTTGCATCTACACTGTCATGTTGACAAAGTGGCTTGCTTTGTCGACCGAACTGGATGTAGTCTACATGGTCTTTGTCGACAGAAGCTTTATCGACAGTATCTGTTGACAAAACTTCTGTCGACAAAGGCCTGTAGTCTAGACGTACCCCCAGCAACACGGTACCGGAAGTAAAATGCAACTAACTCAATTTACTTTAATAGAGTTAGGCTGCATTTACATCTGTGTAACTGAGCACAGAATTTGGCTCTGTTTCTCCTCTTATTATACCAATATAGATCAGGAATAATGTCACTGAAATCAATGGAATTCCATCAGTGTAAAACTTTTGTGAGATCAGAATCAGGCTTGTCGTATCCAATTTACATTCATATATTTCCAGACTATTCCAAAAGAGAGAAAACTGATTGTGTTGTGGGCCATATCTAAAGCTCTCTCAAGTCAGCTAGAGTCTTTTTAAAGATGTCTGTGAAATTTACATCAGACCCTAAAGCACCACACACCACACACATCTTTTTATACATTTTGGCATGATTTTTGACTCAGCTTAAATAGTATACAGACCTTCTGGTCAGGGCTGAAGGTAGAGTAGGGCATTGGATGTGAGAAGTTGTCTGTAGTGGTTTTCAAATAGTTTCGGACTGGGATCCTTGAACTCCTGAGTTATAATTTGGATATAACACCATCTCCCTTTAAGGCCTTTGCAAGTAAGACATGTAGGGCCTGATTTTCAAAATAGTTAGATGCATAACATAAATACAAAATGCATGACTTATTTGCCTGTGTAGGTACCACAAAGGGGTGCATTAATCAGATACTTGGTCTCCCAAGTAACAAGTTATATCCATAAATGTGTACATTCTATTATGGTAACAGTGCATATGACATGTACATTCGTGCACATATGTGTGCCTACAACTTTTGAAAACTGGGCTCCTTATCTCTCATCTGCTGTCTTCTCACCTATATAGCAGTGTCACTACACTGAAGTACCTCCCAGGAGGATTGTATTAATTTGTATGACTGTAAAAGTGCAAGTGAAAAATTCTGGTAAATGATTATTATTATCCATTATGTATAAAGCTTAAATTGACATGCCAGAGTAAATGGCTACATTTAATAATAGTGGACACATCTCTACAGTCACTGAAATATTTTGAAGCGGATTCATATTTTTCAAAAACTGGAGAGAGATGTGGTGACTGATTTTATAGGAAAATATTATTTGATTCAGGTTCTGTATCTGATCTTGATTCACATGATGATCAAATAATAATAACTTCAGGTTCAAGTTCAGTTTTTTCTGCAATCAGGGAGACTATTTATTTTCTATTTAAGCCCCAGAGCTGGGGGGAGGGTTAAAATAAAAGAAATGCTGCAGATGATACTGTGGTTAGAAACTTTCCACTGTTATCACTAGGGACAGTGTTTTAGCTCAGTTGACTCATATGTAAGAGTGTCTATAAAGGAATCTGCAGTACATGGGACAGATACACTAAATCACAGGAATTATAAAGAAAGTCCATGGTTTTGGCTTCAACTTCTGTAGCTCCTTTCCTTTTTGCATCAGTATCAAAAGTCAAGGTCATTTAAAAATGTACCTCCTTCCCTCGATGATACATTGTCCTCAGTGATAGAAGAATTTGTGCCAGGTGCCGAGACAAACAGACTTTTAATAGTGCCTGGACCAATGGGAAGGATAAAAGTTAATAGGAAAACTCAAGGGCATCCTACATCAGCTTGTAAATAAGCCATTACTTAGCAAAAGGGACTCAGGCTCTGACCCAGTGAAGTACTTAAAGATATGTCTAACTTTAAGCATGTGAATAGTCTGACTGAAATCATAGGCATAAAGATAAGCATGTGCTTTAGTATTTGCTAGATCAGAACTGAAACAGTTCTATTCAGAGAAATCAATGGTAAAAGTCCCATTTGACTTTAATGAGGCCAGCTTTCTCTTGTAGTTATGGCACTGTGCAATAATTTTCTACATCTGTGTGCTCCATACTTCATTTCTTCAGATACAAACAAGAGAAGGCTTTTGCAAGGTGATATTTTTACAGTTTTATTTTTCCATTCATGGTCATGTAGGTCATGAAGGGAGCAGGAAAATGTTAAGTAGAAACATGCTTTCTCAATGTTTTTTTCATTTATTGCAAGATGAAAAAGTTAGTGGTTTGAAAAAGCTTGGCAAGGTTTCTGACACTGAATTTTGCTTATGTAATCCTTTGCAACCATTTGCCACAAATATGGAAGTGGAAGGAATTTTTCATGTTCTGTGAATCACATCACATTGTCACTGCATGCATTTTAAAGAAGCCAGAGTTTGGCAGAGGAGATACCTTGCAGTGTGGCTTGATGAACACACAGTGACCATTAGAAATCGCTCTTAGACCCCAGTTTGAATTTCTGGTTTTAAATCTAGTGAGATCAATCTGGAGTTTACCCTTCACTTCAGTTTTTTAAAAACATTGCTCTCTTGGTATCTGGTCCATCCAACAATGCCTTTTTATGCCATCTCAGGAGGCTTTCTGCCTTTTTTAGACAAGTCAGTGAAGATTAAAATTTTTCTCATTTTGTGTAAATAGAAGGGTGTGTCAATGTATGGGTGTGATTAGCTTACCACTGAAGTCAATGGCAAAACTGCTATTGATTTCAGTGGGAGTCAAATCAGGTTACCTATAATACTCATGCAGTAGGGTAATAGGCATAAATAGCAAGGATTACTCATGTGGGTAAGGTTTATAAAAATCTGCAAATCTTGCTTTTACCTCATCCATTCAAATATTCTTTTCTGGGGCTGTGATATACATTTCAGATTCATTTGAAATATATTGAATATATTTTCTTTGATATATTTTATATTGTTTTTGACATTCAAAATATTTCATTACCAAAATAGCACATTAGGTAGAAAATGGTGGTGCTTTTCTTTCTTTTTCTCTGTATTTCCAAAAGAGGAAGTAGGAGAATCTTATCTTGATTGATCCACTGATCTTTAACTTTCTGTTGTGTTTCTTATATATATATATGCTGGAGTGTGAAAGTTCTGATTTAGTCAAAGTATTTCCTGCAGCTGATTCCAAATGACTGTGTCCATATGGTGCAATTGCAGCATGAAATGATTAGTTCTTTTTATTCTCTCTCTTGCTTTTGCATCCTCTCCTTCCCACTCCATAAAATGCAGTATACATTAGAACTGGAAATACATTTCAGACTCTGCCACCTCCTAGTTCTGGGTATGAATGTATTCAAACTAATTTATAGAAGGAGAAAGTAGTTGAATAAAAGAATGGTAACATTACTATTGTGAAAATAAATGTGTGAACCTTCAAAGTGTTACCCCTCCTAAAAGTAGTCTCAACTGTTGTGCTGAAGTGGATGAATAATTAATTAATAAATAATTTAGTTAGTCTCTGTCCCAATGGCTGACTTCAAAGGATCCTTTCAATCAGGGATTTCATGAACTTGGCTTCCTTTTTTGTTCAGAAACTTGTCATGCTGCCTGGAGTGGCTCATGACCATAAGTGCCAATCGTGGGGCAGACTATCAAACAGCAGGGCAGAAACCCCAATCGAGCTGTATGTTGTTTAATTAGATTTTACCAACTTCCTTACAAGTGTGAATTCCTAAAGCCCTATAACAGTCTTACCAGTGAGTCAGAGAATCCCATTGGCCACTTCAGTATTTCTTGCCATCCAGGCAAGCTGGGTTTAGTAATAGATGGTTGCTATACACCAAAGCTTATAAAACATTCAGGTTATTCCCAGGTTAAGCCAGTTGCTTACCCCAGGTCAATCTGTACCTTAGATCACACACCAGAGACAATGCTTGCAATGAATCCAATAGTAAACAACCTAAGGATAGACAGACATCTGTCAGGGATGATATAGACCGTGCTTGGTCCTGCCATGAGGGCAGGAGACTGGACTTGATCTCTTAAGGTCCCTTCCAGTTCTAGTATTCTATGAGTCTATGATTTATTAACTAAGAAAAATAGTGAGAAAGTTATGACAAGGTTAACACAGGCAAACATATAATGCAGTATAGTCTCTGATTACAAAAAGTGATGGAGTTATAGTAATCTCTCAGCTCTAAATGTCTTTAGGGCTAACCCAGGATGACCCTGGGGATTTATACTTCTGTTTCCTTGTTTTGGACCAGAGTCCAAACAATAAAAGACAGATGAAAATAATTCTCAGGTTTTTTTATTTCTCTCTTCCAGAATTCAAGCTGATGGTGGTGCTGGGGACCTCTTTTGCACATTGCATCTTCATGAGGATGAAGGGTAATTAACAGAGTTGGGATGCTCCACAATGGCCCATCTAGTTTGATAGGCCTTCTTTATGGCAAGAGATGATCCTACCTGCCTGGTTCAGAGTTTTGAGCTAACTTTTTTTTTTTTACAGTTACAAAGTAAAAACTTAAATATGACTTTGTAGCAGGTGATAAACAAAATATAAGTGAGATGAATGCATGCCGCAATTTACAAGATTTTCATAAATTCTAAACATATTGTTATATGCCAATATCCATCTTAACTATACTCATGCATAGGTGAAACAGACTGATTTCCAGCAATAAATTTGTTGGTACTTGTTTGAGGCCTAAAACTGTGGCAAGAACTGGCACCTGATCTGCTAGCTTCACAAATTTTTCACAATTAGATTACAATTTTTTCAAGTTTGGTCAGTATTTGAATTTATTCTCTGAATAATTTCTCCACTTGCATTATGTTTATGAACAGTTCACTAATGGTATTCAACATGGTTTGACTGGGCACATCAGTCATATGATATATATACAGACTTTTCTTTGTAGTGTAGACGTAGCCGTAGAGACTAAACAAAAACATATTGAATCATGAGCTTTTGAAAGCTCATTTTTTATAGAACTTGTCCAGATCGAATGCTCAAGTAGGTGATCCTGTTGAAGCCAATGGGACTGCTTATGGTGCAATTCACCTCTGTGCAGAGTGCCAGCAGAAGGTTTATGAGCAAAATATATCTTGCTAAGGCACTGTTTTAAGGGCTTACAAGAGACTTGGACCATAACTCCAGCACACTTTGGTACACTTTGGAATTTTGCCCCATCTAAGCCTGAACTACTCATGGAAGTGTTAGCAGGTCTGGGCCCTATGTATTTAAAGCTTTGCTTTTTAATTTACTGCCCACCTTCTTGCTAGTCACCAGTCTAACTTATTGACATACTGAGAAAAATTATATTAATGAGTTACTTAGCTGTTTTGAAGCTTATCTGGGAGACTCATTTACTAGAAATAAGAGCTTAGTATTTGACTGTGAGAAAACAGCAGATTTTTGTGAAAGAGGCAGTAGGGAATAGCTTCCATGTATGGCAAAAGTAACAGGTGCTCCGAACTCACCCAGCATTGTGCATAGTGCTAGGGAGATGCAAACAATTCACTTTTATATTGCTACAGCAGAGGTACCCGGCATTGCTCCAGTCTTTAACAGAAGGACATTTTTTTTGGAAAAATAAACGACAGATATACATGCAATATTTCAATGACTGTGTTTTTTGATAATGAACGAAAATGAAGGTTGGAGTGAGAGTTTAGGGGTAGCTTAGGGCAGAGGGATGCAAGGTGTGTGGAGTGGTTCAGGGCAGGGGAGAGGATCCTGAAGTCAAAGCAGGTGAGAGGTGCAGAACTCAAGGCAGGGGCTCAGGGCAGGGGACTGGGAGGTGGTGCGGGGGCTTTCCAGGACTACCTTTGGTGGCCAGGGTTTCACTGCTCTGGCGGCAACTCCTCCTAGGGGGCGAGGGCAGTGTTCCCCTGCCAGCAGGCCTCTCCAGTTGCCCTCCTTGAAGGCTATCGGGAGGTCTAGCCACCCTCCCAAGGACTGGAAGCTGTTTGGGGGGGCTGAGGCTTCAGGGGCTGCCCCCTCCTGCAGAGACACCCCTCCCCCCATGGTCTGCAGGCTGTCTGGGGGGAGGCCAGGCTCTGAGAGCTTCCCTCTTCCAGCTTCCTCTCTCCAGGAGCCGCCCATCCCTGACATGCAGTCTTTTGGGGGGTGAGGCTCTGGGGGCTTCCCCCTCCAGCTGCCTTCCCCTCCAGCAGCTCTCTTTGGCCTGCAAGCTGTCTGGGGAGGGGTCAGGCTCTGGAGGCTTCCCCCCTTCCACGGTCTGCAAGCTCTCCATGGGGGGAAAGGGCTAGCTCCAAGTTTGGAGCAGGGGGCACCTTACCAGTGTACTGGCAGGCAAGATGGTAGAGCCCCAGCCCAGATGGCCATTCTCTTGGAGCTGCAGCTGCCCCCAGTGACCACTCAGGCTATGTCTAGACTGCAATTTGCGTATCTTTTTCTGCTTTTTTTTCCTGGAAGAGGCTTTTCCAAAATTTGGCCCATCTACACGGGGCCAGATTTTAGAAAAAACTCCTCTAACGGAACTTCCCTTATTCCTCTCACCAAGAGGAATACAGGGATGCCGAAAGAACGTGCCTGCTTTTTCAGAAACTGTTCCAAAAAAGCGGACACGTTCCCTGGATGTGGCAGAGCTTTTCCAGGATTCCTCCAGTATCCTGGAAAAACTCTGCAGTCTAGGCATAGCCTCAGTATTGCATCCCTGCCATCTCTGTGCCCCTCTCTTTTTCATTCCTACTCTTTCTGCCCCCTTCCTTTCCATGTTATGGGAAACAGTCCCATTCCTGGCACTTCCCATTTTCCAGGCACAACCAAACCCTGACCTTGGTTTAGGTTAGGAGAAGAGGAAGCTGCCTACCAAATGTGGTGGTTCTAGCTCTTACAGTTTAGGAGGAGCTCTTGAACAAAAGGACAAACAGATGCACAGAGAGGCGCACTCTAGTACACACACACACACACACACACAGAAGGAAAGAGTCTTAAATCAATCTGTGTTGATATTTAAAAGCTTCTGTGTTTGGCACCTAGATATCCTGGCTATTGATTTCATGCATATACACATATGCAAAGAAAAAACCTCTCTTGACAGGAGTGAGTTAAAATATCAAATCTTATCCAATAAGACTTCACCTTGCAATGTATTAAGTGTTCTGAGGAGGCACTGACTGTCTTCTATTGATTGCATTAGACCAGGAGTGGGCAAAATATGGCCCCCAGGCCAGATCCAGCCCACCAAAGCTTCAGATCTGGCCTGCCACAATCTTCTGGGCTGCCAGTGTCCCACAGGCTGGAGGGAGGTTCTCTGCCTGCCGTGACCCACACACTGCTCAAAGCAGTTGGCTGCTGGGGCCAGCTTGTGCAACTCTGCACAACGAGCACCTGATGGGGAAACCAGCCAATGGGAGCTGCCTGCGCCATGCTTGAGAGCATGAGCAGCTTGTGGAACTACTCCCACTCATGGCATACCGTGTCTGTCCTCAGGAGCCAGTTGTTTTGAGCAGTGTGTGGAATGCAGCAGGCAGGGGACCCTCCCCCAAGTCAAAATCCACTCCTGAACCCCATTCCCCTATTCTAGGTCACAACCCCCTCCTTCACCCAAGTGCCTCCCAGACCCCCCGCTGCCTCTTGCATCCCAATCCCCTACTCGAGCTCCTTTCTGCACCCAACCTCCGTCCTACACCCTGCACCCTTTCCATGGAAAAGTATGCCTCTTGACCACTTATCAAAATCTAGGCGTGGCCCCCCCCCATCAAAAGAATAGTGCCCATCCCTACATTAGAGGCATTTAGTAATTCACAGGATCAGGCTTGCCTGAGCTTTGTGCAGTCAATGGAAGTTTGTGGTCCATATGAATGTAGGATGGGGCCAAGCGAGCCATTTAGATTTAGCAATTTATGCCTAAAGATAGGAATGTCTTTTTGTTGAACCTTGTTCACTGTTAGGATTTCTGGGGGCTTCTGAAAAACTGAGCTGTCCATTGTAGTCGTGGGCCAAATTCCAATCTGGAGTAAGCTGTGCAACTCCATGTATTCGAGATCTTATCACTGATCAGAGGTGGTGACCTGAAGAGGGGAGGGAGGCATGCAGTTGAATTGATTACGGTTTTCTTTAGTCGTAAGCACAGGAATTAGGTCTCATTTTAAAACTGACTTCCATTGGGATTGATAATAGATAGAAGAGGACGGTGTGATTAAAAACTATTGTGAAACAAAGTAAAGATTTCTGATCATTTTTTTAAATAATTGTGAGAAATATAACACCTGGCAAGAGAGATAAGTAGATTTCACAAAGCTCTGTTATTGCCAGGCAAATACTGCTCAGTTTTATGGAACTAATAATTAAACAGAACACCAGTCTATCTCTTAGCAATTGAAATTTTAAGGTAGCTGTTTTCTGTAGGCTAACGCTGAATTCTGAACATAATTCATGATATGTAATTACTACATACCTAGATTACCAACTTCATGGTAAAATTGCATGAGGCCTATATTTAATTGTAAGTTGCATTGAATATGCACGGCTTTTCCCACATTTTTCCAAATTATCAAGGCACTCTTTACTTGAAAATATTACACAATCATTGCAGCTCTTTAAACCAGCCAAAATAGACTCATCTGAGAAATAGTTCATCACATCAAGAACATAGTCTCCCTAGCAATTTCACATGAATAATAGATTCCTTATAAAACATTTTTATTTTGTGCCTTTTTGTTTAAAAATGTTTCACAATCTATCAGAAAATTCCCTCTACTCGTTCCCTGGGCCACTTCCCCTGTGACCTCTGCACCTACTTGGCCCCTGTCACAAGGCCTGCAGCCTGGCAGATAGCAGGCTGGAGCCTTTGTCTCTAGCTCACTTTAGTCTGCCCTGCACTGCACTGTAGTACTTCTCAGGGAACTGGTCCTGCACATTGCCTGGTCAGGACCCAACTGCCTCTCTCTGCTGGGCAAATCCTTATATACCAGGCTGCTTCATCAAGCTGCCCTCTGGCTGGCTTCTTAAAAGTTCCTCTCCGATTGGCCAGAACTCTGTGCAGGCTCCCTCCATCCTGCTTTAACCCCTTCTGGCCAGTGTGGCCAGCAGTCGCCCCACCACAGGAGCCTAAATTTTGGGGAACCCAACTCAAAGGTGACTGATTTTCAGAAAATGGGTGCTCAGCACTTTCTGGAAATCAGACCTCTTGAAGGCATCTTAAGTTGAGCACGCAAAACCAGGGGTCACAATAGAGTCAATGTGGTGGTACAGCACCCCCACGCAATAGTGCCCTGATCCATGACTGGAGATTCTAGGAGATAACACCATACAAATACATTATAAATACAATATTATCTATTATCTGTTATTAATATTAGTATTGATAATGTATTTCTATTCTTAATGTTTCTCTTTCTTTCCATTGCATTTTATACCTTTTTCTTATGACCCCAATTTGCACCCTCAGGACATTTGCGGGGGTGTGTGTGTGTAACTTTAACCATGATTCCATGGGCTACTTTTAGGCCCCTGACATTTGTTGTTATTGTTGGAGATAAGGGGGAGAAAGGTGCAACCAAAAATTATAAATCAAAGGTGAGCGCTCAGCTCATAAAGTTTGAAAATCACTTAGGATGCAGGCAGGAGGTAGCTAGGGGCTATGGGTTGACACACGAGGTAGCTAGGGCCTGTGTGTGGGCAACTATGTAGCTCTGGATGCGGGGAAGGACTGTGTCTGAGGGAATGCTGCCATTGCAGGGCTGGCCACACGTACAGTTGATAGTTGGCATTGCGGGGCAGGGACAGGGGTAAGGGCAGGCCTGCTGACACAGGGCGGCAAAAGGGACAGTACAAAAGACCCAGCAATACAAAAGGGCCCAGAACCCCAGGTCCTTTAAATTGCTGCCAGAGCACCGCACGGTGCACTCTGGGCAGCTCTCAGGGCTGGGGGAAGGGTGCTGTGCTAGCCTCAGCTCCACCACTTCTGCCTTAGGCCCCACCCTTTCTCGGGACATGGACCCGCTGAGTGAGGGTTATGCTCTGCCTGCTCAGGTACATGATGGCTGGGATGGGTGAAAATCCTGACAGTAGCCCCGTGTGGTTCTGTACAGCAGGTTCCCAATCCTGAGCAGCATGGCCTGTGGTGGTTCCATGGTGGAGGTGTGTGGGAGGAGAGGCAGCACAGCAGCTGCATATGGCAGCGGTGTTTTGACAGGAGTGATGGAGGGCGGCAGGGGCAATGTGGGAGCTGTAGAGAGCAGTGGGGCAGGTAGCAGCAGGAGGAGAGGGCAGCTGCTACAAACTTCACCCAGATGTGGTACAATGCTCAGGAGGAGGGGGAAGGTGTGACTTACACCGTATGCTCTCTGGGCCAATGTGACCCCACACAGAAGTGGAAGGGGTTAAGGGACCTATTAACCTCACAAGTTGCCCCTGGAGGAAGAGCCAGGGAGCAGGGAGTTGATGGCAGGCATGCACAGCTGGACAAGAGCAGATGGGGCCCGTAAAACCAGGAAGCGGCAATAGACAGGGGCTGCTGGGAAAGACTGAAGTCATTCCCTGGGAAGAGGGGAGGCGGGTTTGTGGCTGGTGTACCCAGAGAAAAGGGGGAAGGGGAGAACTGGAAGAGTAGGAAACAGCCCAGGGAAGGAGCAGTGAGGGTAGAGAGAGTAAAGCCCAGAACTGCTGAGTTGAGGGTCCCTTGACTAGCACCCAAGCAATGGCTGGGTCTGGGTTTCTCTAGTGGCTGTTTGAGAGGTGGCGGTATTAGAAAAGACTGCCTGAGGCTGTTCTTGCAGAAGGAGTTTGGGGAGTGATCTGGCTGGAGGTCCAAGCCAGGAAGAGGCTGCTACAGTTCCTGGCATGAGAAGGACCACACATACAAGATGATGATGGGAGGGATGCTGCCAGAGGAAGTCACTATACTTAGCCAGAGCCAATCCCTGGGCAACCAGGAGGAGGCACCACCTTCAGTGAGTGCACCCCATGACAGGCAGGAACCGTCCTTTATTTGATGTTCATACACCACCCAGTATAATGAGGCTCCAGTCTGGGCAGTGACCTTTCAGGTCTAGAGTAATACAAGTGTCCCACTAATATTATTAAATCATTGCTCTTATATAAGAATGGTAAACAGGAAGCTTGTTGTAGGAAAAGAGTTTGGTGTTGTCAGCCCGTTTCCTCCTCGCTCTGTGCACATTATTAAACCATTACCACAACTAGCAGTCTCAGCAGAGAGGCAAAGAAGAGCAGAGACTCAACTTGCAACCCTAGAAATGGCCATTCCAAATCCAAGCGAAAGCATGTAGTAGGATGGAGTGGGCAATGCTGCCATGCTGTACCTGCTTTGTCAACACACGGGACATATTTATTCACTGGCAGCTTTTCATGAACTCTAAATTCACTTCAAAACCAACACGCCAACATCTCTCCCCCTTTCCCAGACCTGCTACTGCTCACTGGTTTTGTAATGACCTACACAAGTTCTAGACCAGAAAGTAAAACCTTTAGGGCCAGATCCTCAGCTAGTGTAAATCTGGAGCAGTGAAGCAATGCTGATATACATCAGGGCTGTGTCTACATTGGCACCCTTTTTCGGAAAAAGGATGCTAATGAGACCAGTCGCAATTGCAAATCCGCGGGGGATTTAAATATCCCAGCGGTATTTGCATTACATAACTGCCGCTTTTCCGGCTCTGGGGCTTTGCGGAAAAAGCGCCAGTCGGAAAATAAACCCTTTCCGCAAGATCTCTTATTCTCTTGCAAGTAGGAATAAGAGTCTTGCGGAAAGGGTTTGACCCCGCAAAAATCCCGTCAGGAACTAGCGCTTTCGGCAAAGCCCGAGCTAGGCAGCCTTGGCTGCTATAATCAGCCGGGGAAATTTCCGGACCCTAAGTGCTGGTGGTCTCATTAGCATCCTTTTTTCGCAAAAGGGTGCCAATGTAGACACAGCCCAGATGTTCCCTCTCCAATCTTTCAGATCAGCAAAGAGCACTCATTTCCCAAGGAAATGGCTTACTTTCACACAAGTCACTCTGTTCTTTCACTTACATAGTGAACCTCTTTCTGTTCTTCAGTGGGACTTGCTCATGTGAATAAGGTGAACAGGATTTCATCATTCCATCCTATTTGCCTTGTATTTAATGCAAATATGCCTCATTTCTTCCCAGCGTAATCAATAGCAATTTGTATAATGAAGCCCATGTACTTGCCTGGACTTGTACATGCTTTGGAGTTAGAAGGCAAAGGCCTTTTTCTGATTATCCTCTCTTCAGGCTATCCCCATCCATTTGTATTTTCTGCTTTTCCAGAAAAAACTGAGGACAGGACTATGCTTCTGTGGCTCAAGATGAAGGGAAGCTAAAGGGACCATGATTCCTTTGGTTATAATACATCAAATAGTTCATTAATATGTACATGAGGAGAAGACTGAAGAGGAGGAAAGCCCTTGGATGCATAGTGTAATAACACCACATGCATTTATAATGGTACATTCTGTGGACTTCAGCTGCCTCTAGATCAGGCTTCTGAGGGGCTAGCAGCCACTACTGCACTGAACTGTTGTTCTGCAGGGATACTGCCCTTCCCAACTGTTTACAAATACCATGTGTGAGGCGATACAATGAAAATTGCTCCTACAAAACACGAGACGGACGCAACATTTGGTATGATGTGCAGCTTGGTGATCTTTAAGGTACAACATGCTCTGGCTGGCTTTTCAGAGGAGTGGGCATGTCTCACTGTGTGTGTCTAGATTACAGGGTTTTGTCGACAAAAGTGGCCTTTTGTCGACAAAACTATACCAGCGTCTACACTACTGCCGAGTTCTGTCGACATAACTTCTACAGAACTTGGCAGTTTTGTCGATGGCGGTAAGCCTCATTCTACGAGGAATAACGCCTTTTGTCGACAGAGTTCTGTCGACAGAAGGCGTTATTGCATCTACACTGTCCTTTGCGTTCACACTCTCTCATGTTGACAAAGCGGCTTGCTTTGTCGACAGAACTGGATGTAGTCTAGATGCTCTTTGTCGACAGAAACTTTGTCGACAGTATCTGTCGACAAAGCCTCTGTTGACAAAAGCCTGTAGTCTAGACGTACCCACTGTGCCAGAAGGAACAGGGGAGAAGGATGGGGAGCTTCTGAAAGGAAGCCCTAGAAACAGCAAAATTTAGGGAATGGTCTTAAACTGGGGTTTGTAGCAGGTTGTTTTAACAAGCTAGAGTCACTTAATAAAGCCAAACCCTAGAAAGGTGGATTGTCAATGATTCTGATCCAGTGTGTTAACTGAGGGTGTGGAAGGGCTCAGTTCATTTGCAGTATGTAACTAAGTCTTAGCTTTTACTAAGTTTACTTAAGTTCTGTGTCTGTCAAATGTAATCCCAATAGCAAAATAGACATAACTGCCAGTGAGTGGCATTGCCCCTAAATTGCTGTGGTAGCCAAGATTTGGCACATTAATTGATTAAATGTAATGACTGAACAATGAATATTGATCTTCATTTCACATTAACTGGCATGACAAATGCTGGACCCAGTAATGAGGAAAGGATGCCAAATTGCACATATGACTTCCCATTCAGTTGTTTTGTGACTTTATGAGATCTCAGAAAATAAAGCAAGTTATTTTAGTGCCCCAGGACGAATACCACATGAGAAGTTATGTGTGAATTTCTGTCACAAGGGCACAGAAGGAACCAACAAAGTTTCAGGATTTAAAAAAGGTTTAGAATTTTACACCAAATGCCACTATGGGTTACAAATTATTTTGTAAAACTTAAAAAAATCCTCCAAACACTGGACAAAATCTTTGAGTCTTTAATCTGGCAAAAGGCTGATTGACAGATCAGAGGAGACAAGATAAAAGAAAAATACCAGCAGTAATAGAGTTAGATATGCAGGCTGGAAAGAAAATGGTGTCAGCCGCCCACTGGAACCATAAGAACACAAAGGGTGAGAGTCAGTAGAAGAGAGGGCAGAGAAGTGATATGGAATAGAGGAGGTGGAGACCAGGGATCTTATCCAAAGATTCATATTGATGTCAGCGTTCATTGGATTAGCTTCCTGGTGGAGATGAAGAGAAGGACGATGTGTGGAGCTGGACATTTATTTTGCTGGAACAGTTTTCCTTTTGAAAATGCTGTTAAAATACATCTTTCATGTTCATTTTGACAGTTTTTAATGGAAAATTTTCAGAATGATTCTAATCAAAATGGACAATTGCATTTTGATTTTCTCACTTTGTTTAGGCCATCATATTTGCTTTGTTCAAATTTTCTTATTTCACTCCAACTTCTACTGTATCAACACTTTTTTGTAATGTTTAATTTTAATACTATGGCTTTATATATTTTATATAATATTTTATATTGTTTTGATGTTGTTGAAAATAAAATGAAATATTTCATTAAGGCAATTTTGATGTAATTCTGAAATGCAAGATTTTGGGATTTTAAATTTATCGTGGAATACAAAATTTTGATATTTTGCCCCCAATTTGGAACAAAGGAGATTTTCAGGTTAGAATTCTTTGCAGGATGGAAATTTTATTTCCTTATAATTTTTAAATATTAGGATTTTACAGACTGAAGGAGAGATGGGAGAGGCAAAGGTTTGATTTTGATATAAAAATGTACTTTGATCTATTTACTTAATTTTAAAAAATCAGCACTGTGACGGACCCGGTAGGGTCTGCACTGAGCCGGGCCGGGGGATTACCCCCACCCCAGCAGGGAGAGGTTGGACGGCCGGCCTGGCCGGCCGGAATAGCCCCGGCCGGGAGGAGAGCCGACATGGGGGAGCGCGCACGGCTCTGCGCCGAAAGGGGCGGGGCCAGACCCGACCGCGAGAGGCGCACCGGGGTGGTGGTGAGCGCGCCGGCTACGCCGGACCACACAAGGCCAGGGGCAGAACCCCCAGGCCCGACCCGTGCGTGGCGGGGCGTGGAGACGCCGGAGGGGCGGGGCAGGCGTCCCCGGCGTCCGGACCTGGGCCCTTTGAAAAGGGGCCGGGAGCGACAGCAGAGGGGGAGGCAGGCAGGAGCCACCGGACGCACCTCCGGAGGACGAACATCCCACCCCACTGGAGGGCAGGAAGGCTGGGGCCAGAGTCCCCCGGACGCGAGCCGGGAGTGGCTGACGGCTCGAGCGGGGTGAGTAGCCCGGGTGAACTACCCGGCGGGGCGGCAGGGAGCGGGGAGTGGAAGGAGCCCAGGGCAGGGCACTTCTGGCGCCCGTGGGCAGGTGAGTTACGGGGATAGTCCCCACCTGTCGTGGAGGGAGTGCAGTCGCTACTCCCCCCCCACTTAGGGCCCCAGGCTGGGACCCGGTGGAGAGGGTGGGCCCGGGTCCCCCACACCCCCTCCCCTTTGGCTGCCGCTCCGACCCCAACCCCCCAGCGATTCCTTACCGAGTTCACCCCGCATCCTCGAGGGAGCCGGGCAACCAAGACAGTGAGCAGACCCCTGGACAACCCTTACCCTCCTTCCGGGAAGGACCTTGCCTCGGAACTGGCACCGGAGGGTCCCCCACCCCTTCCTGCTCTTTTCCCCACGGGACCCATGGACCCCTGACGGTGCCGGGCAGTGAGTTCGCTGAACCCTGGCTTGGCCATAGGGCTGGGTGATGGCACTCACATCCCTCGTCCCAGGGGTCAGGCCCGGGACGAGCGTTTGCTAGACTTAGACGGTGGGTCCGCTGAACCCCCCTGCCCCGCCGGGAGGGGGTGCTCGCACCCGTTAAATCCGTCACAGTGGTGGAGAATGTAGGTACGTCAACGTGGTGTGACTTCCCATCCCCATAGTGCCTAGACGGCCGGGCAGCTGGCGAGTGCTCCGTGCGTCAGACGATAGCAGTTCGGACGACTCCATGGAGCCGCGGCAGTTGCTAGAATGGTTCGGGGGAAACCCAACGGCAACAGCAACAGGCCCAGCAGGAACAACAGGCTCAACTGATTCAGCAGCTAGCCTCGCAGTTCCAAGAACAGCAGCGGCAGTTAGTATGCGAATTAGCGACCCAGCAGGACTAATGGCGCCAGACTGTGGAAAAGAGACTCGAAACACCGGTCAGTACACCCACGGGACAGGGGGAGGGGCCCGGACTACCCTTACGCCTCACCAAATTGGGGCCGCAGGATGATCCCAAAGCCTTCCTCACAACATTCGAGCGGGTGGCTACAGCAGCCCGCTGGGCCCCGGAGCAATGGGCCACGTTGTTGGCCCCGTACTTGAGCAGGCCCGCTCAGCTGGCCTACCGGAGCCTATCTATCAGTGACGCCCTTAATTATCACAAAGTAAGGGAGGCCATATTGGACCAGCTGGGGCACTCCCCCGAAACCTGTCGGCAGAGGTTCCATCAGGAGGCCTTTAAGGCAGGGGACCGACCGTGGGCAGTAGCACAGTGACTCCGGGAGTGGGCTGCCCGGTGGCTGGAGCCAGAACATAAGACTGGTGCCCAGGTAATGGAAATGGTGGTTATGGAACAGTTTATACACATCCTTCCCCGGGAAGGCCAACGGTGGGTACGAAGGAACCAGCCCACGACACTAAGTGAGGCGGTGAACCTGATGGAGGCCCACCTTATGGCTGAGGCGGAGGAAGGGGGCGGCAGGCGGGAGACGCTACCAAGCCCGAAAGCTGCGGGACCAAGACCCCAAGGTAGACCCGTGGAGAAGAATCAACCTATGGGGACCCGACGAGGGCGGGACAACGCCCCCAGGTTGGCGCCGGTATGGCCCACCAGGACGGTGGAAAAACCAGAGGGGGACGAGGCCCCAGACAAGACCCAGAGGGAGGTAAAATCAAGTTTGCGGGGGCCCTGTTTCCAGTGTGGCCAGGAAGGGCACTTCAAGAGGGACTGCCCTCTCATGGACTGCACCCTGAGTCAGGAGGAGCGGTCCGGCCCCAATAAGATCCACAGGTCAGGGCAGCACAGAGCCCTCGCAGAAATTGAGATAGAGGGCCGGCAGACAGAGGCCCTAGTGGACTCGGGCTCGACGGTGACACTAGTCCGAGCAGACCTGGTTCCCCAAGGGCGACCCGAAGGAGAACCGGTGTGGATGAGGTGCGTCCACGGGGACGTGCGGGCATGCCCCACGGTCTGGATCCGCATGGCAGGGGGCGGACAAGACCAAGTATGGCGAGTGGGGAAGGCGGCGGAACTACCCTACCCCGTGCTGATCGGACGTGACTGGCCAGGATTCGGGCAGTTGTTACAGGACCAAAGACGACGGACCGCCGAGGAACGAGCCGTAGGAAACACGGAAGGAGATGTACGGAGGACGCCTCAGGGGGGAGTGACCTGTTTGGAAGCGGAAGCAGGCCCCGACTTTGTGGTGGAGCAGAGACAAGACCCCTCGCTTCACCATGCATGGGACCAGGCCATCATCCCCGGAGACACGGAAGGGACCCAGGACCACCAAACCCAAGGACCATACTTTCAGGTACTGAATGATCGCCTATACCAGGTGACCCGGGAAAGGGAGGGAGGAGAAGTGAAACAGTTAGTGGTCCCCGGGCGGTTCCGTTGGGAGGTGTTGGAACTCGGACACGCGAATCCCTGGTCGGGACACCTGGGGCGGGAAAAGACGTTAGCGCGCGTGTTGCAAAGGTTTTACTGGCCCAGGGTGTTCCGAGCCGTGCAGGACTTCTGTGAATCCTGCCCCGAGTGTCAACGAACCGCCCCGGCCCGAATCCCGAAGGCACCCCTGGTACCGCTACCAATAGTCACGGTGCCGTTTGAGCGAGTGGCCATGGACCTGGTGGGGCCCCTGGAACTCTCAGGAAGGGGGCACCGGTATATAATGGTGGTAGTGGACTACGCGACCCGGTACCCCTAGGCAGTCCCCCTTAGAAATGCCAAGGCCCCCACCCTAGCCCGGGAATTGGTGAGGATCTTCTCAAGGGTGGGGCTGCCCCAAGAGATCCTAACCGACCAGGGCCCAAACGTTACTTCCCGGGTCATACAGGAACTGTGCCGCATGTTGAAAATTAAGCGGCTGCAGACCTCCGTATACCATCCGCAGACCGACGGTCTGGTCGAACGATTTAACCAGACACTAAAGGGAATGCTAAGGAGATTTGTGCAGGACGACCCCCGGGGGTGGGGCCAGATGCTCCCAGGCCTACTGTTCGCAGTACGGGAAGTTCCCCAGTCATCGACGGGATTCTCTCCCTTCGAATTACTGTACGGCCGCCGTCCCCGGGGGATCCTGGACCTACTGCGTGAAGGGTGGGAGAACCAAGCCACAACGAGACGAGGGACCGTCCAGTACATCACGCAGTTACGTGAGAAGCTGAGCCGCCTGGGGGAGTATGCTCGTCTAAACTTAGAAGACAGCCAAAAGCGACAAGCCCGGTACGACAACATCAATGCTCGCCAACGGGAGTTCCAACCGGGCGACCGGGTCATGCTCCTATTACCGACGCAAGAATCCAAGCTACTGGCCCAATGGCAAGGCCCCTTCGAGGTGGTTAAGAGAGTTGGTGAGGACGAGAATACGGGAAGAGCGGTCGGCATAGGCGCCGATCTAACGGGCCGACAACAGGAGCAGCTGCAGAACGTCCTCCACTGGCACCGACAGACCCTCACGACCCAGCCCGGGTGCACGGCCCTGGGGGCACACTGAATAGTTACGGAAGACGGCAAGATTGTGCGGGAGCCACTACGGCCGCTGCCCCGAAAAGTGTGGGATACGGTAGCGAAGGAGATCCAGCTGATGTGGCACTGGGGGGTAATAGAAGAATCAAACAGTGAGTGGCGGAGTCCGATTGTCTTAGTTCCGAAGCCCGACGGGTCAACTCGGTTCTGCATCGACTTCCGGAAGGTCAACTCAATATCCCGCTTCGATGCGTACCCGATGCCTCGGGTGGATGAGCTCCTGGCACGACTAGGCCAGGCCATCTATATATCCACCCTAGACCTCTCAAAGGGATACTGGCAGATCTCACTGGACCCCGAGGCAAGGGAGAAAACGGCCTTTTCGACCCCCTTTGGCCTATACCACTTTATCACCATGCCCTTCGGTCTACACGGGGCCACCGCCACCTTTCAGCGAATAATGGATCGATTACTGGCACCCCACCACGAAGTCGCGGCAGCGTACATAGACGATATCGTCATCTACAGCCAGACGTGGGAAGACCACCTAGAACACATAGAGAAGGTACTCACCTCCCTAGGTAAAGCCGGCCTCACGGCTAACCCAAAAAAATGCCACTTCGCGCAAAAGGAAGTATCTTATCTAGGATATACGGTCGGGCGGGGGAAGTTAAGGCCGATCTATAGTAAAGTACAGGCGCTGAGGGATTACCCGACGCCGACTACAAAAAGGCAAGTACGACAGTTTCTGGGTCTCGCAGGTTATTACAGGAGTTTCGTGCCGCAGTTTGCCACACTGGCGACACCCCTGACAGAGTTGATAAAGAACACCGAACCAACAAAAGTGAGGTGGACCCCAATGGCCGAGCAAGCTTTCCAGACATTAAAAGGGAAGCTTTCAGCGGCCTCGATATTGACTCAGCCCAATTTCAATAGACCGTTTCTCTTATACACAGATGCCTCAGAAGTGGGACTAGGCGCCATGCTGGCGCAGGAACATCGCGGAGAGGAACATCCCATCCTATACCTCAGTTGAAAGCTCCTACCCCGTGAGCGAACTTATGCCACCATGGAGAAAGAGGCTGTAGCGGTGAAGTGGGCGGTAGAAGCGCTGCGGTACTACTTATGGGGTAATAAATTTAAATTGATAACTGATCACGCCCCTCTGGTCTGGTTAAATTCGATGAAAGATACGAACGCCCGCATTAAGTGGTGGTATCTAGCACTCCAACCCTATTGCTTTGAAGTAGTACACCGGCTGGGAGCGACCCACCAAAACGCGGATTTTTTTTCGCGGATAAGGGAGCCAGAGCCGACCCCGAAGGGACCTATGCGAAGGGGGGAGGCGTGTGACGGACCCGGCAGGGTCCGCACTGAGCCGGGCCGGGGGATTACCCCCACCCCGGCAGGGAGAGGTCGGATGGCCGGAATAGCCCCGGCCAGGAGGAGAGCCGACGCGGGGGAGCGCGCACGGCCCCGCGCCGAAGGGGGCGGGGCCAGACCCGACTGAGAGAGGTGCACCGGGGAGGTGGTGAGCGCGCCGGCTACGCCGGACCACACAAGGCCGGGGGCGGAGCCCCCAGGCCCGACCCGTGTGTGGCGGGGCATGGAGATGCCGGAGGGATGGGGCAGGCATCCCCAGCGTCCGGACCCGGGCCCTTTGAAAAGGGGCCGGGAGTGACAGCAGAGGGGGAGGCAGGCAGGAGCCGCCGGACGCACCTCCGGAGGATGAACATCCCACCCCGCTGGAGGGCAGGAAGGCTGGGGCCGACGGCTCGAGCGGGGTGAGTAGCCCGGGTGAACTACCCAGCGGGGCGGCAGGGAGCAGGGAGTGGAAGGAGCCCAGGGCAGGGCACTTCTGGCGCCCATGGGCAGGTGAGTTACGGGGATAGTCCCTACCTGTCGTGGAGGGAGTGCAGTCGCTACTCCCCCCCACTTAGGGCCCCGGGCTGGGATCCGGTGGAGAGGGTGGGCCCGGGTCCCTCACACCCCCTTCCCTTTGGCTGCCGCTCCGACCCCAACCCCCCAGCGATTCCTTACCGAGTTCACCCCGCATCCTCGAGGGAGCCGGGCAACCAAGACAGTGAGGAGACCCCTGGACAACCCTTACCCTCCTTCCGGGAAGGACCTTGCCTCGGAACTGGCACCGGAGGGTCCCCCAACCCTTCCTGCTCTTTTCCCCACGGGACCCATGGACCCCTGACGGTGCCGGGCAGTGAGTTCGCTGAACCCCGGCTTGGCCGTAGGGCCGGGTGATCGCACTCACATCCCTCGTCCCAGGGGTCAGGCCCGGGATGAGCGTTTGCTAGACTTAGATGGTGGGTCCGCTGAACCCCCCTGCCCCGCCGGGAGGGGGCGCTCGCACCCGTTAAATCCGTCACAAGCACTCTATAGGTATGTGTACACTGCACAGCTATTTTGGGATACTGGAGGTATCCAGAAATACCTATCCCGCGTCTACACAAGCCTCCTGTTATTTTGAAATATTTTTCGAAATAACCGGCACTCTATTTCAGCATCCTGGTAACCCTCATTCCACAAGGGTTAAGAAATGTCTCAAAATAGCACGCTATTTCAAAATTTGGTGCTGTGTAAATGCACCAAATTTCAAAATAAGCTATTGAGTATCTTATTTTGAGTTTAGGGTGCTGTGTACACGCACCCACTAATATCCTTTTATAAAAATAATACTGGTCCACGATCTCCCTTTCACATAGACTGGTATGAATCAAGAGTTATTCTGCAGAAGTCACTGGTGTTAATGGTTTAAAATGATGGGAGTGAAAGGAAAATAGCCCCCCCCCCCTTTTTAATTCCCAGAAATTTGCAAAACATCATGAAATTTTGCAACAAACTCTAATGCTTTGGCGGAAACTAAAACATTGCTGGGTGTTCTCTTTTATATCAGTGGGATTCACTTATGGAATGCAGGATATTTGAGGGAAATAGGGTGAGTCAAAATGTTTTTAACTAAATAGGTTAAAGTACACTTTATTTCTTCAAATACAAACATTCATCCATTCTGCCTCTTCCTTACTCTTTTGGTGCTGCTTTCCCCCCTCTCTGCTCTAGATTCTATTTCTCTTCTTCAGACCCTCCTCTTTGCCCTCCTTTCCTCTGTCTTCTTCCTCAGATGTTAGAGAGGGCTTTGGATTCGGCCTGGGAGGCTGATCCTGTGCAGGGTTGAACACACACTGGAAGGTTAACCCTTTGAATGGTTTATCCTAACTACCACTGCCACTAAAAACATTTCCTTTAGTTTTTTTTTTTAATCTGTATCATTGGATCTGTACCAGATCCATGCACTGTAATGTCACATTTGTTCATGGTAGTGGTTTGATCCATCACTGTATTACTTTTTTTGATCCATCACTGTATCACTTTTATTACTTGGGTTGCCTCCGACTTTGGTGACTTACACTGCCGTCAGTGCTTGTTCATTTCATTACCTCTTCTAACACACATATGTTGTTTCAAGAAACTTACAACCCACAATGTTGCTAAGATCCCTAAATACCTCAGACTATGTTAGATTTTCACAAGCAACAGTACATCACGGATCCTCACCTATGCATATTCCACAGTGGAAACAATACAAGGAAAATGTTTCTTTCCTTGTGCCCATATGCTGTGCAGAACAACCCTTTCAGCCTACCTCCAGGGGTTCAACTATTGCACATGAAGATTCTGTTCTGCCAAAATGGATTTTCCATGACTTTCGCTGTGGGGCTTTATAATACATTCGTAAAGCATTTGAGGCTAATCCTGATCCTATTGGCAAAGGTTGTTGGAGTGAAACATCAGCATTGTCAATGTCTCTATCTGCCCACTTCACATGTGAGAGAACCACATTGATAACTTTCCCCAGGAATACACGTTTAACTCTTGTGGTTGGGTTTCTTGGGTGGGGCTGTAAGATCTTGGGGAAGCGCCTTTGATATCTGTAAAACAATCTGATAGATTTTGAGTGCTATACAAACAACTACCATAATTCAACATACTTTATCTTTATCAAGCCACCCAGCCTCGCCATGGGCATCCTAATAATACCCGCAACTCTGTTTTTTGGTCAGACTTCATTGGGCAGATGAATTTAGTAAAGTCGAGCCTTCTGTGAAAGACACCCCCAAGCTCAAGGGAACTCTGAGGCCTGTTTGGGTTTCCATAAAAAGAGAGAAAAAGGCAGGGCACATGTGTAAATCTGCAGCTTTCTGCATGTGGCTATTTAAAGAATCTTCCTTAAAGAAAAGAGGCCTAAGTAATTTGAGAATGAATCAGGTGTTCCTTGTTTTATCTTGTTTGATCTGATGATGTTGAAAGCTGGTTGCTGAGTGGTGGTACTTTGTATGGCGCTTTAAGCCCCCATTGCTTTTACACCATTGTTCTGATTAGCTCCTTGGAGAATTTGGAAAGATATGATTCAGCCCTAGAGTCACTAAAATATACAAAAGCCCTATTGTCCTAACCGGTTGTTGAGGGGTTGTAATGATGACTTTCCTATTTGCAGCTTTCTAAACCTTTTAGCAGGGCAGACACTTTCAAAATGGCATCCCCAGACCAGTCAAGCCCTTAATACAGACCAAACAAGGATTATTTTCTGTATTACAGCAGAGTGACTCTGGGCTCAATCCTGCACACTATGAATACATCACTGAACATAGCCTACATTTCTCCACTTTTTGCTTCTTATTTCCAGGAATGAGATATATGGCTCTCCCGCAGGCTGCTCCTACTGCTGCTTCATGCATTCATTGGTATTCACTAAGACTTGTTTCATCATCATCATCATCATCATCAACAAACATGGGCTCAATGCCCATTGGTGTCCGATACCTCCCTCACTATTTCCTTCCATCTTTCCCTGGCCAGTGTGGAGTGGCTTAGTTTCTGTAGACTAGCTGCGCACCAATCTACTGTATCATCTACCCATTCTCTGTGGGGTCTGCCTCTCCTATTCGGACCATCTATTATGCCGAATACCAGGGTCTTAACTTTTCACTTCTCATTTATTCTGCAGATATGCCCAAATAACTAACTTCCATTGTTTAACCTTTGGCAGTAGGTTCTCTTTCGGCTGTATCTTCCTATATAATTCCTCATCGGTGACCTTCTGCATCCATCCTATTCTCAGTATCTTTCTATAACAACTCCTCTCGAATGCCAATATCCTTCTTTTCAAATCTTTTGTTATCACCCATGTTTCACTGCCCTTATCTTCTCATTGTGTCCCAATGGTCTACACCTAAAGCCACACAATTTTTATGAGAGGCACGATGGTATTGATTTAATTAAACTGGGGCAATTTTTTGTGCGGATGTTTCCATCGGTAATTTAAGAGTCAAGTTAAACCCACATAAGCCATGTTAATTGATGGAAGCATATCCATACACTGTTGTACAGGTTTCACTAACTCAACATCTCACCTTCAGATGAGCAGATGAGCCCATGTTGTTCACTCACTGAGTTGGGATGGGGGAATGCACTGAAACATGAGGCTTAAATCCTTGCCATGAGAACATATGGTTTTTGAAAGTGAAATGCAATGGTTTTGGATAGTTTAATTAAGATATTTTCCCCCATTGAAATCATGATTGAGTGTCCAACTGAAATTTAGCAGGTATCCAATTAGTGTGAAATTTTGTCTTGTTGAAAGGCCCGAAGACAAAGTCTTTTCCTCTTGTCCCTTATAAACTAGGGATGTTAAATACCAGTTAATTGAATAGTTGATTAACCTCATGAATTCTTATTGGTTCCTCAACTATTCTATAGTACCCATGGGCGGGGCTGGCAGCCAGTGCACTTTGGCCCCACTCCCGAGGAGCCCCCTGCCACTATGTGCTGCCACTTCTGTATCAGAGGCAGCAGTGTGGGGTGCCAGGTGGGAGCTGGTCTGTGAGGGGAGCCAGTTTAAAAACCAGCTCCCCATACAGACTGGCTGCCTGCTGCCCTGCACTGCTGCCTCTGATACAGAGACAGCAGCACAGGGTAGCAGCAGACCCTGTCTGGGGAGTGGGGGGGTGCGGGTCTGAGCTCCCGGACCTGGCACAAGCTGAAACTGAGCCAATCTGCCTGCCCGCCTAGCTCCTAATGCACTTTAAATGCAGAACTGCAGAAGGGGTAGGTCCTGGACAGGGCACAAGCCGGGACTGAGATAGGCTGCTGGCCAGCCTGCTAAAAAATTTACTGGCGGTGTGGGAAGGGAGATGCATGTAGTCTATAGCATTAACCTATAAGCTTTTACTTATTGGTTAATCGACTACACTATTACATCCCTTTTATAAACCTGTACCCCAGCAACCTAGGATTCCAGCACAGTGCTTCCCTGAGCATGGGACAAAAACATAATTTCACAGTCTCAGGGCACAAACCTGCCCCCAGAGGTGTATGCTGCCAGCAGCAACAGGTCTTGGGAAGGAGCAATGAGAGTTCTTTTGTCTTTTGAAGCAGCTGGAACATGTGCTGTAGAAAATATTGCCCCATTGTCTTCCTTTAGCCATCTCCCTCTGTGCTGTCAGGATGGTTCCTGGACACTTCTGTCCCCCCGCTACTTTACTTTCCCTTCTCCCCTTTGAGTTGAGGCAGGCTTTCACTCTGAAATCTTTAGTTTCAACTGGCGCATTCTGATGCTGAGAAAAAAAAATGCTTTGCCCCTGTTGTTGGCAAGAATGAGTGGTCACTGAACAAGTACATAAAGGATTCAGACCCATTAATCTCAATGGGGAGGAACCATCTTGTTAGTAGGGTTTCCTGTACATCTGCTTTAAAGTAAAGGTCAGCTCATCTCAGTCAAGGAAACTGCAACACGAAAGGCTGTCAGTGAAGACATGTAATTTAGACTAGCAAAGATTTCATCATGAATGCCTAAAATTCCATTTGTGTTTGCAACCATTTTTGTTGACACATTGCAGGCAAACTGTAGTCACAACCTTGTTATCTAAAGGAGCTTGTGTGCTGCATTACCAGTCTAGGCACAATGGGCCGCCTGAAGGGGAAGGCTCTCAACTTCCTTTTTGAAGTGCTTTTATTTTGTGATGTCAGTGAAAATTGTCATAGCTGATTTGCAAAAGAGTTGCCTGTGCAGTTTAATTGTGTGCTCCAATTGACGTTTTTAATGAGAAAACCCACTCCCCAAACAATGCACAACAACTTGAAGATGTAGTGTAGCTGTTATCTCAAGTGTTGTCTAGTGATTTGTCTGTTTGCTCTTTCTTAGTAAGGCAGATAACAGGGGACTAGCCCAACAGAAGTTCTAGATGCTGTTACTCCAAATCCAAGATTCTAAAGAAAACCCTGTGAGTATATTATGCAAAGTGAATACCAGTAGAACTGTCTCATGTAATGTCACATCTACAACACTTGTCCCCAAAGCCGTATTTCTTAGGTGAAATTACACTGCTTGAAATAGCTTGAAGCTCCTTACAGGATCCACTGTATTTCAGAGAGGAGGCGATTTCCTATGTTGGATCATAGGGATGTTGTAAAGCTGTATAAACTGCTAATGTGCAATTAGCTCCATTAAAGTTAATATTAAGCTATACCGATTTACACCAGCCCAAAGTTACACTGGTCCACAGTCAATAAAAAGCTTCAAGATTCTGGATAACAGGTACTATAGAAACACAAAGTATTTTTACACACACAATGGAAACGAGGAAAAAGCAGCTTTGCATACTAACAGGTAAACACTGTTTGAAACAAATTCTTCATTATAGTTCTAAGTAGAAGAAACCTTAACTTCAGGCTCCTCCAGAGTAGCCTCTTCTCTGAATATCTTTCTTTATTAATAATTGCATATTTAGTCATGCATATAAGCAGATGTTGTTTCAGTCAGTTTCTCATACACACAAGTAAAAAAGTGATTTTGTTACTTGTTTTCCCTCCTTCCATTAAGGAAAATCACACAGATCTTGAAATTCCACTTGTTAGCTCTTAGTCATTATTAGAATTTTTCTGCAAACTTGGAGTGAGCTGGCAAAGGGATTTTGGAGATGTTCACGTTCAAGTAATGGTAAAAATGTTAAAACATTTAATAAATGCTTTTTTGGCTCATCACACATTCAAAATGGCTTTGTCAGAAAACTCCCATTTTATTTTATTCTGTTGGTCTTGCCAAAGTGATGTCTTCCCCTAATATTTTTTTTTCTTGAGAGGAGAGTGGTGATTGGTTATGGAATTACTTAGATTTTAACTGAACCTCCCATGTATCACAGGTTTTAAGGATAGCTTTATTGCTCACTATGACCATACATACATACCAACGAGGAGATGAAGTCATCCACACAATCTTAATTCTGCTCCAGTTGGTACATTGTTGTCTTAGGCTATGTCTACACTTGCACCCTCTTTCGTGAGAGGGTTGCAAATGAAGCCATTCGAAATTGCAAATGAAGCCGGGATTTAAATATCCTGTGCTTCATTTGCATAATCGTGTTATGGCGCTATTTCGAAATAACAGACACTGTTAGGACACAGTTATTTCAAGAGAAAACCCTTCTCTCAAAATAACTGGTAAACCTCATTGTATGAGGAATAAGGGTTATTTCAAGAGAAGGGTTTTCTCTCGAAATAACTGCGTCTTAACAGCGTCTGTTATTTCAAAATAGCGCTATTTCAAAATAGTGCCATAACGTGGTTATGCAACAAAGCATGGGATATTTAAATCCTGGCTTCATTTGCAATTTTGAAGGTCTTCATTTGCATTCCTCTCTCGAAGGAGGGTGCAATTGTAGACATATCCTTAGTTCTTTGAGAAAATGACAATGGTTTCTCAGGGTGCGTCTATACTGCATGGATTTTCAGGAATAACTGCCATTATTCCGGAAAAATAATACTAATGTGCACACAGCAATTGTATTATTTCAAAAGAAAATCAAAATAACGGAGGGCTTTTTCTGACATTGGTAAACCTCATTCCACGAGGAATAATGCCACTTCTGAAAAAGCTCTTTCGGAAGAGGGTGTGTGTGGACGCTCCACTGCTCCTATGTCGAAATAGCTCCTCACCAGGGCCATTCTAAAATTATTTCTCCCCAGTCCCTCCTGGGGCTCTATATCAAGATAGCATGTCCACATTAGGAGAGCCTGCCTCGTACTAATTTGGAGGCTTCCCTGTAGTGTGGACGCTTTATTTCAAAATAAGCTATTCTGGAAGATATCTTCCAGAATAGCTTTTTCCAAAATAAGCTTGTAGTGTAGACGTACTGAAAGGAAAAAATGGCTCTTCAGTTAAGGTACAGACTATTGACTCTGCCGGACAGAGTTCATTCCTGAGTCTGCCATAGATTTCTTCTGAGACCTTGGGATGTCTTTTAAACTAGCAGTACCTCAGATTCCCTTTTGACGATGGGGACAATAATATTTCCTTTGTTTAGCTTGTCCAATTAGACTGTAAGCTCTCTGCAGCAAAAGCTGCTTCTTACTACATTTTTGTAAGTTTTCTACCCAAAAGGAGCCCCAGTCTTAAGTGAGGCTTCTAAGTGCTATTGTTAAACAAAGAATTAATACCAGTAAGTTTTTATTCAGCTGAAGCACATGATAGATTCTTTCAGCTTTAACTCCAGGTTAACTAAATATTTTGCCTGGGTATTTATTTTAATTTGGGAAACTCAGCCAGGGTGCTTGGGAATCAGGAATGACGTGAATTTGAACAGGCGGACAATGAATGACTGGCACTGAGCATAAGCAACATGTTTGCAAGGTTTTCAGATGCCATTAGTTAAAAAAAAACCAAACACGTATGCCAGTATTTCTGAAATACTAGCTTTTTTGGGACAGGGGTCTGTCCTTTTGAATATTCTTGAATAAAGCATAAGCTAATCTCTCTTATAGTCATTATGCATGTGCATCCCATGGTGAAAAATGTGTGTTCGTGGGCACCGAGGAAAAAAATTCTTCCCTCGGTTACACCACCGAAACACTATTAAAGTTGATGGAGTGACACAGAGTCTCACCAGTGCAAATGAGAGCAGAATTCATCCTAGTAAATACATTTGCCATTTTGCATAGTAATACTCACTGTGCCCCTGTTTGCAAATATGTGTCTGGATAGTGTACATTTCCAGTTTTAATTTTTGAGTCATATGTAAGAGACTCCTGGGAACAGTGTGTACTGTCAGCAGGCGTTATCTTTTTGATGAATCAGACACATTGTTTGTACCTCTGCATTTGATAGACATGTTGTAATAAGGTCTTGAACTGCTTACTGTGTCTTTATGTACCTTCCCTCTCAGCAGTTGTAGCTATTGTGCTGCTTGACCTATATTAATGGTACTACAAACAACAAGTTTAACCATTAACTTGTGAGCCATGTTTAAATAGATTCTGTCCAGAGATGAGAATTATAAATGTAAGAAGGTAAAAATTAGGGGTCAAATTTGTCTGAAGAATTTCAGTAAACTGGGATGAAGTCAGGGTAAGACTCTTTGAAGACCCAGGAATAAAACTGGATATTATGCCTTAATATCACAGCATCAGATATCGCAGCTTGGGTGACACTTTAATGCTGTTCCAAGAGGTACTGAATATGGTACACTTGTTCTTTGATGTAAAAACATGGACTGGGCTATATTTCTATGCTCTGTCATTTAAAATAGGTGTAGTTCTATTTTACAAACTTTGCACCCACATTTGCTTCTACTGAAGCCAATGGTAAACCCAAATTGGGGAGGATAAATTCTAAATACTCATCTCATATGCTGCATATCCCCTGGATGGATGTGAAAAGTAGAATTCATTGACTCCTCATCATTCTAAACATGGAAGTATTTATTTTTTCACTTGGTGCAAATAAAAGGATATGTTGAATTTACTAGTAGGAGCAAGAGCCATGATCCTGTAAACGTGCTTCACTTTAATGACCAGGAGAAGTTCAACTAAGCCAAAGCAAATTCAATTTTTATTTAAATTTTTGTGGGAAATGTTTTGAGGTATATTCCCAACTCGAACTTTTAATTGCTCATGTAATGGCTCATTTTCTCATACTAGTCCCTGCAAACAGCCCTCAGTTTCTCTAGTTCACTGATCCCTTGGTCAGATTTGTTTTGTTAGCAATTTGAAAATTTTCTGGTTAGTATGTAACCGTTTGTGTATTTAAAAGGTTCCATTTTGTTTTGTTTTTCCAGTTACACATGATATTCTCTCTCTCTCTCTCTCTTCCCCCCCCCCCCCCCCCCATGTATTTTACTTAATTTGGGAACTCAAGTGCATGTTTTTCTTCTAAAATTTTAATTCAGATTGCAGATGGATTCTCTGAATTAAGTTTTCCTCATAGTTGAATGAATTATGGACCCAATTTCAAGCCCATTGAACTGAAGTAAATGGAATGATTAACTGAGTTTTAATTTGGCTCTATATGGAGTATTCAAGCATGAGGGGAAAGAATCCAGTGCCAAGAATGATTACCTGCCAGATTCCTCCTTCACCAATATGACTGCTTGGCCTAATGTCCTTTAGTCTTCAAAGCAGCAATTGTATCCCTCCAGCTATTACTTCTCTTTTTTCCTTTGGCATGTCGCCATTTTAGTTAAATACAAAGGAAATACAAAACCTATGTAATCAAACAGAGTGGTGCTGAGTGCTGATGTGAGGTAGTGAATGTCTTTAACCCTAATTGGAGTCAATGACAATGGTGCACTGCCAGAATTGGTGTTTATAGTTGTGGATCCAGTTGTGGTGTGTAGATGAGCTAGCCTTACCTATCATTGCAGTTGCTAAACCACATTGTACATCAGCACTTAACACACATAATCAAGCCATTTAAGAACACAATCCAAAGCTCATCAAAGTCAGTGGAAAGACTGCCTTTAATGTCAATGGGCTTCAGCTCAGGCAAGAAATGAAAGGCAAATTTACCCCCTCTCCTTAAAAAAACCAAACACATAGGTTTTGTCCCTCTCTTGCTTTGAGAGAAGGTGCATGTCACTCTTCTAATGATAAACTGTGTACATCAATCTGCTGATTATATCATTTTCCCCTTCAATCCTTATTCTGGTTTGGTTAGGCTTTAAGTAGAACTTTTATCTTTTCCGCTCTACAGTAGAATCCAGTTAAAGACCAGTGAGTTTAAATATACCTCGGTACCCATGATATCAAAAGTGATTATAGTAATAAAATTATAATACTTTGCATTTTGATTGTAGCAATTCAAGAAGCTCTGGCAATATTAATTAAACCTCACAAATGCCCTATAAGAGAAATTGTAGGGTGGGTGTGCAATTTACAAACACTTTACACATATGGAGATTGAGTTAGTGACAGAACAAGGAACAGAATCCAGGATTCCTGACTCCTAGGCTTCTGTGCCCACTGGCCAATACTGACTCTTTATTTTGTAAGGAGAAAGCACCATATCTAAATTCATGCTTGAATACAAGGTCATGTTAATTGAAGGCAGGCAATAGAGAAAATATAGGTACTTAAAAATGTTTATTGGGAGCAAATATAATTTCAGCTTGACTGTTCTTGTCAGCAGGGTTTGTTGTTCTTATATCACCATGCACTTTTCTTTCCTGGTTCTCTTTTGATGCAAACAGTTCTCAGGACGTGACTACACACAAACTTAAACTGTTTTAGTGAAACTCGTGGAAGCCTCCGTGTGTGTTTGCACCAGTTTAAATTCTGGTTTAACTTACTCCTATAAATGTGGAAGACATAAACCAGATTTGAATCAATCGAAGAGTGCCTAAACACAAAGCTGCACCCTTTTCACTAAAGCAGAGTAAAATCATGTCTTCAGTTAAACCTATGCAATTTGGTGCAGAGCCTAGACCTCAGTGCCTCCTTTTCTTTGCTTCACTTTTTTTTTCTTTAGTCTAGTCTTTCAACTCACTGAAAAAGTATGTTAGGTGAGATCATGACCCAAAGGTCTCACTCTGAACATTATATTTGTTTTAGAAGCTATGTTGGCATCTATTGAAAAAGAAAATTAATATTTTCCTCTGTATTGATACGATTTTTATTTTGTTGCGAGTCTAATGGGTGCATTCTGGTTCCTCTTGATGAGAAGGCCTAGTAGATGACATTTTGAGTTGCTTGTTTACAACTCTGGTGAGCAGAGAGCTACAGTTTTGCTTTCTGTGCATTGCCACTCAGGGACCATCAGACTCTTACTCGCTCTCATGACATTAGATTGGCTCTTGTTAATGCAAACATTTCTGACCTGGGAGATTTGTGGGACTTATGGGTTCAGATGCCCACGTTCAGCCTTTGACAGCTCAACTCCAGTCAAGCATAGGTTAGATTTGTGGTGCTAGTTATGACTTGCAGAATGCTTGTCTGACATGTAAAGGATTCTGCAATGAGTTGCCAGTGACCTAATATAATGAAGTACAGTTCATTTGTTGTGATTTGCTATTTAAATAGTGCATTCTGTTGCATACCATAACAACTCAACACAGCAGAATCATCCCTTATGGTGTGCCCTATTTTAGCAACCAATTTAAATTTTCTGTGTTAAAAGGTTACTATGGGCGGGCTTGAGACATTTTTGTCTCATATCAAAGCTGTAAACCTTATCTCGGTAAATAAAATAAAACTGGCTAATGATCACCAGCCTTATTTTCTTTTCTTGCTGGGGATGGGCTTGAAAAAAAGTAATTTCTTTCAGCAGTACTAAAAGCTTCTGAGAGAAAACAGTCTTCATTACAATCCATAAAGATAAGTAACCCTTCTTAGAAAAGCTAACCACTCCTATGTCAGTAATTCATTACAAAACGTGTAAAGAGTGTAGAATCTACATTCCTAGCACTTGCAGAACTCCCATGGAAGGCAGCAAGAGCTATGCCTGACTTCAATTTCTTTTGCTTGATTTACCAAAAAATAATAAAAAAATCCAAACTCCGAAGATAATCAACATGCTAACGCATTGGTAGAACCATCAGAGAGGAATGGAAACAAGTTGCTGTTGGTATGTGGTTTCCCTGAACTGGAGGTAATCAGCTGGAGGCAGCCACAGTGCGTGCGTGTGTGTGTGTGTGTGTGTGTGTATGTGCTTGTGTATGTGTGTGTGCATACATAAGATTGCAGCTTGGAGGGCAATTCAAATTCCTTAAAAGCATCTTGATGTCACTTTTATTTATTGCAGACTACAAGCAACAGAGAGCTTAGGAGTGGGGAAATGTATTGTATTGTGGATGGTACAGTCAGAAGCAGGTAGCACAGACAGCCTCATGTTGCAAAAGAAGTAGGTGACAGCACTATTTTTGATACAAGACTAGCAGTAGCAAGTCTAACCACCCCCTTATATACCCTTCTCCACATTCTGATTCAAAATTAATTTGTGTCTCCACTGGTTTCAGTAGACTTTGAATCAGGACATACATATGTGAGCTACCAACAGGATAAGAGAGTGTTAATATGAATATCTTGAATCCCTTCCTAGACACTCATCATCTGGAGACTGCTGTTTCAAAGGGGTGAGTCTTGCAAAGATAGACAAACAAGAAAATTAAACCAGCTCTTTCTTCATTTGTGGTGGTAGGCTCATGAGGAACACTGCCAGAAGAGAATAATTCTCATTTGCAACCCTGTGGAAGCAAGGAAATGTCATTTTCCATTGTGCTAGGCACTGGACACACACAATAAGTGACAGTCCCTGCCCTGAAAAGGTAACGATCAAAACAGATAACACAGACAAAGGGTGGGAGAAAGTGAATACTCTATGTCCATGTGTTTCAAAAGGAGGTACACAGAAATCCAAGTGTCCAACCCATGGTCCAGCAGCAGAGCTGGGAATAGGACTCAGGTCTCCTGAATCCCAGCCCACTTTCTTACCCACAAGACCATACTTTCCACTGTAGGTATCTGAGGCAGTAGAGCTTTGTTTCATAAAAGAAAATCTCCTTTAGGTTACATGCTAAGTACTCTGGTTGCTTTTCAAACAATAATACTAAGTAACTCTTCACAAAGCCCTGGTGTACACTAGGGCGTTGTTTCAAAATAACGCCCCCCCCCCACTTAGGTCAAATTTATAAGTGTGGCGTCCGCACTTCAAAGCCCATTATTTTGAAATAACGGGCCACTTATTTTGAAACCTGTACTCCTCTTTTCCTCAAGGAATAACGCTAATTTCAAAATAGTTATTTCAAAATAGCAGTAGCATGGACTCTGGTGCTGTTATTTTAAAATAACTACTTCCCAGAGTAATTCAAACTAATTACTCCCAGTGCTTCATGGGGCTCTAAGTTGAGGTAGCATTTTCCACATTAATGAAGCCTACCTCAGACTAATTTTGAGGCTTCCCCGTAGTGGGGACATGCTGTTTCTATCTTGTAAAATCAGGAGTCATTAAGTCGAATTTAGTTATTTTGAAATAATTTTCTAGTGTAGACATGCCCAACCTGTAGTAGCTCTTAAGTGTTAAAAGCCATGTTTTTATTCCACAGTTTTACAGCAATTTCTATATAAATCCATGATACACCTCCATATTGTGGGCAGATGTAGTCAAAAAAGGGCAACAAAATTGATTAGGGGTATGGAACAGCAGTCATATGAGGAGAGATAATAAAACTGAGAAAATAAGATTAAGCTTAGAGAGGAGACTAAAGGGGATATGATAGAGATCTATAAAATCATGGCTGGCTTGGAAAAAGTAAATAAGAAAAAGTTATTTACTTGCTCCCATTATACAAGAACTAGGGGTCACCGAATGAAATTAATAGGTAGCAGGTTTAAAACAAACAAAAGGAAGTTTTTCTTCACATAATGCACAGTCAGCCTGTGGTATTCCTTGCCAGAGGATGTTGTGAAAGCCAGGTTTTTAACAAGGTTCAAAAAAGAACTAGATAAATTCATGGAGGATAGGACGATCAATGGCTATTAGCCAGGATTGGTAGGCATGGTGTTCCTAGCCTCTGTTTATCAGGAGCTGGGAATATGCAACAGGGTAGGGATCTCTTGATGATTATCTGTTCTATTCATTCCCTCTGGGGCACCTGAGGGAGACAGGATACTTGGGCTAGACAGACCTTTGGTCTGATCCATTATGGCTGTTCTTATGTTCAACTGGTAATTCAGGGGTTTTGTGTCTTCCTCGGAAGCCTCTGATAGTGGCCATTAGAGTCAGGATACTGATCCACTGGTTGGATTCCTTTGAATACAGTATACACCAACCAATCAACCAGTTAACTAACCAACTGACCGACCGACCGACTGAACAAATACTTTAGCTAGCATAGCATCTCTTAAATTTTTCCAGTGTGAAAAAGGGAAAAGAAAACCCACCAGAAAATTTTCATGTTGACTATTCTGTTCACTTAGGCTGTGTCTAGACTGGCATGATTTTCTGGAAATGCTTTTAACGGAAAAGTTTTCCGTTAAAAGCATTTTCAGAACAGAGCGTCTAGATTGGCATGGGCGCTTTTCACGCAAAGCACTTTTTGCGGAAAAGCGCCGTACAATCTAGACACGCATCATAAAAAGCCCCACTCGCCATTTTTGCAATCGGGGCTTTTTTGCGGAAAACAAATCTCAGCTGTCTACACTGGCCCTTTTTGCGCAAAAGTTTTGCGCAAAAGGGACTTTTGCCCGAACGGGAGCAGCATAGTATTTCCGCAAAAAGCACTTATTTCTTACAGTAGGAAGTCAGTGCTTTTGCAGAAATTCAAGCGGCCAGTGTAGATAGCTGGCCAGTTTTTCCGGAAAAGCGGCTGATTTTCCGGAAAAACTGGCCAGTCTAGACACAGCCTTAGGGTATGTCTACACATCAAAGTTAATTTGAAATAACAGCTGTTATTTTGAATTAACTTTAATAGCGCCTACACAGTCAAATCACTATTTCAAAATAAATTCAAAATAGCGGAGCCCTTATTTCGAATTTGGTAAACCTCATTCCATGAGGAATAATGCCAAATTCGAAAGAGCTAATTCGAAATAAGCACTGTATAGACGCTTATTTTGAAATAGGGGGCCTCCAGCCCTTCCCAGTTTCTCCTGGTGGCCACTCTGGGCACAACCAGGAAAACTCCTCTCCTCTCCCCCAGCCCTGGAGCCCTTAAAGCGGTAGACTCTGGCCACACTGCATGTGCCAGATCCAGGCCTGCCAGCAGTCGCTGCCCCTGACCCAGTGCCCGCAGAATGAGCCGGGCAGCCAGTGCCAGCCAGCTGTCCACCGCCCAGTCCTCCAGCTCCCAGGAGCCAGCCAGGGGCCGGAGACGGCAGGCGCCCTCCTGGACTAGTGAGGAGATCATGGCCCTCATAGAGGTTTGGGGGGAGGCCTCCAATGTCCATGATCTCTGCACTATACGGAGGAACACAACCATGTACGGACACATAGCTGCTACAATGGCCACCAAAGGCCACATGCACACCCAGGAGCAGGTGCGCATGAAAATTAAAGAGCTGCGGCAGGCATACGCCAGGGCCACACGGGGCAGCTTCCCTACAGGGGCAGGACGGTCCGTGCTACCCCAGGGGGCAACAATCCGGGAGCAGAGATCCCTGACCAGGGCGTGGAGGAGGAGCCGCAGGAGCCGTCACGGAGGGTGCCACCCCACCAGGACCCCTGAGCTGCCCAGCAGCTGAGTCACCAGGGTCGTCCAGGGAGGCCACAACATGTGAGTGCCATCACTGTCCCCTTCCCGGGAGGGAGACCAGGGACCGCGTGTGTGGGCCTTGCTTACCACGGATCACGCAGCAACCTGTGCACGTGCGAGCATGTGCCGTGCCACCCCTGGGCAGGTGGCTCCAGCTGCCTGCCACACAGAGGCCTTGGCCTGATAGCCACACGCATATGTGAAGAGACATGACATGCTCCTGACCCCGGGGCGGGACACAGCCGGATGCCCTCCCTTCACAAGCCCCCTCTACACAGAGGCAGGGGACATCTCCCCCCCACCTCAGCTGCACTATACACAGCACATGGGCATGGGTGCGGTCTCGGGGCAGCTCCCACTCCCGGGGATAGCTGTACATTCCAACCATGGCCTCTGTGCAAGCACATTGGCTCTCACGGTGCAGGGCACGATCATCCTCGTCTCGCGGAGGGGGGCTGGGCTTCACCCACTGTGTCCCCAGGGAGAACTGACCACTTGTCTTGTTTCTCCATAGCTGTACCAGCTGTGTGTGCAGGGCATACCACCCCGCCCAGGACATGCTCCCACACCCGAGGGTGCCGCAGGTCTACCTGAACAGTGCAGGGGTACCTACAGCAGCACCTGGGGGCACTGCGAGCCCTGTACCACCCTCCAGAACTGGGTGCAAGAAGACCTGGAGCTCTGGCGGGAGCAGCTTGCCCAGGGCCGTGCCATCTGCCAACACCTGCAGGTCCTGGTGCAGAGAGTGCTGTCTCCTGCCGCTCCAGCGCCTGCTGCCTCCCCAGCTACCGCCCACTCCTTCTCCCCCTCCCGCTTCTCCCTCCACTCCCTCGTCAACCTCCACACCCTCCTCCCTATCCTCCCAGGGATGCTAGGGCCCCCGCATCTGCTGTGCTGGGAGACAGTTGGCCTGGCGAGACCTCCACCACTGAACTTTCCCTCCCCCTTCTTCCCCTTGCTTCCCCCTTCCAGCTCCCTCCTACCAGGTTTCCCTCTCCCCTCTCCCACCTTCTCTCCTCCCCTCTCCCACCTCCTTTCCCCAGTCTCCCCAGAGTTTCATCCCCTCCCCAGTTTTGTTAAATAAAGACAGTTTGTGTTGGTGAAAAAACGTGCATTTTATTTGACATCATCGAGGTAGACAAGCAATCAGGGAAACCTGAGAACTGGCTGTCCAGGGGGTAGGGGGGGGGGCCTTTAAGCACAGACCTCAGTTAGCCTCAGGCAGCAGCCACACAAGGTAAGTCCTGACCTGGTGCCCTGCTGGAACTGGTTCCGGCCAGCCTTAAATGCGATTCACAGTCCACTCAGTGTGGACGCACTATTTCAAAATAGCAAAATGCTATTTCGAAATGCATTTTGTGTATAGACGCGTTATTTCGAAATAAGCTATTTTGAATTAACTATTTCGAAATAAGATATTTCGAAATAACACTGTAGTATAGACATACCCTTAGATAAGCTGGCCACCGCCAATATTATAGTTTTAAATCTGAATACACAATAACTTGATTTTGCTTATCAGTATTTCAGGTATAGTAAAAAAAATATTGTAAGATACTTACGGATTTTAATAGAGATTATTATCTTCGTCAGCTTTGGTGAGGAAAGATTGCCTGATACTGTGGTAGTCAGGGGAAATATTCAACTATTTTTAGAACAGTAAAATAGTTTTTCTAGCACCACCAAGTCCTGTAGTCATTGGACATAATTGGAAAAAGTCTAGGTATGAGTGAATTTTCTCACTTGTGGGTGATAATGCTTCGCTCCCCCCCCCCCCCATCACAGCGTGGTAGTACAATTCCCTTTGTAATCTAATTTCTGGTACATTTAGAAAATTTTCTAGTAAGCCACTGGCAGAGTCTAAAGGCAGGCCAAGTGTTATTTTAAATATCTATTTTATACTTTTTTTTTTCAAAAGGTGATGGCTCTTGGGCATATCTACTACTGATGGCCAGCATATTCCTATGACCGTGCCCCCCTCCAGGTCTTGGAAGAATTCCTGTTGTCTATTGTATTTCACATGCAATAAGTCAAATAAATTGTGCCTCTATTTCTCTCACATACTGGGATATAGTCACTTTGTTGCAAAAGCTCCACAGGATTTGTTATTTGAGTAAACTGCCACCTAATTTTCCATGTAGATTAAAGGCATTCTGTGGTTTCACAATTTTGCATGATATTGTGTGTATCACACTGACGACAAGATAATTCAGCAATCCAAATAGTTTCCATTGTGTTGTCTATTTACAGCTTTGGTGTTCAATCTCTGAGGGTATGTCTACACTGTGGCGCTAGTTCAAAATAAGCGATACAATTTGAGCTACGCAAATTACATACCTTATTTCGACCTTATTTTGAAATAGACTGCTATTCCAACAAATCCCTTAATCGTTGTGGAACCAGGTTTACCGGGACATTGGAATAGCACACCTTTTATTTTTATTATATTTCAAAATAACGAGAGTGCTGTCAAGACACAGAAAATGCTATTTCAGGATACCAAAAGTATCCCGAAATAGCGCCACTGTGTAGATGTACCCTAAATGTTTGCGTCATTAACTGTTCAGTCACTAAGCAGTTTACTTCCAACTTTGGTCTACTTTTTCTTTGACAATGGAGTCATGATTACTATATGCCTTTATCTACGTTTGTGCAAGAAAATTTAAAGAATAAGACTACAAATGGAGCTTGTAAATTCTCTGATCTAAAGCTATCTGGCTCACTGCCTCCTGCATATTACTAGCAATACCTTCTAAATTCACCTATCCTTGACCAAAGCCTTCAGAATATCACCATTCTTGAGCAAGACTTGACCCAGTAATTCAGAACCCATCCTTTTCAAATTCTGGACATGTCAAATTTTAGACCACCTCATAGTTTGTCTCAAAGTTTTTATGTAATAGAGTGAAGAATGAGGTCTGAAGAATCAAATAATCTTATAATTTGTTACTTTGGGCTCAATCTAATGACCATTGGAGTCAATGAAAATAGTCTTCTGATTTTTGTGTGCAAGAGGCTAGGCCTTTAAGTCCTTGAGGAGGGGAGAGGGGGAAGGAAATTAATTAAGAATTCTTTTCTGACACTTATTAAAAATAGGTACCTCTATTTAAAAAGAGTTTCTTGAACCTTGATTTTGTTTTTTGAGTAGCATGTTAATATTTTATCCTTCAAAGAGTGGTTTCAATACATGTAGAATATCCAAGTCAACTATATTCCTCTTCTTCGGAGCAGACACGAGTCTACTATTCAACATTAAAACAGGAAAGGTAATGTGGTGCATCATTCTGGATGGGAAGTGACCAAAGGTATTGTGATAGGATTGTATTTTGAGCAATTGTTGGTGATTTGTTTTTTAGCACACAAAGAAAGTAATAAATCTGTCATCCTGAGAAATCAGGCTGTGACCTAAAGGAAGGAGCAAATTGTGGCTTTTGGTAAAAAGAGTGACCTATCTATGAGGGTCATTTATCATTATAACAAAATTGCTGGTGCTTTTCCAGCTGACCAGGAAGAAAGGCTGCGGTAAGCAAAGAGAAGAGATGCAAGCATCCGAATATTTTTAACTTATCAATATTTTCAAGTATTGCAAGTAGCCAAAAAATGAGAGCACTCAAAGCATGCTGCCTATGTGATCTGTAATGAAATACGAGATTTAATATAATTTAACAATATAATTTATTTTGTGATTACAATAAATACCAGAAATAAGAACTGAAGGCATGTACCATTGTATTATGTTCAGGATGCCCTATGCGCAATATATATTGTATGATGTTAATAGGGATGGGACCAAACCCAAATAAAAAATTTTGAACAACTGCAATTTTAGATCTGAAACTGGATTCAAACTTTGCAGCTCAAGGTCCTCAAAATACTCTGAATGATGGACTTCTCTCTGCTCTTCTACATCATACTTTTTTTTTTTTTGCCAGAAATCTACATTCTCAGATTCTTTTCTGTTCTATGTAGGTTCTTACACAGCATCCATCGCCATAGTATGTAATGCACTACTAAGAAGCACTCAAACAACTTGAGTATCATGTGGGGTATGTCCTCTCAATGTCTCTCCAATGGAAAAAGCATGTGCAGTAGAGTGTCTTGTTCTGATAGGGTTTTAGGGCTTTTAAAAATTATAAATAATGCTATGTATTTATGTTAGAGAAATCAAGAACAAAGAAGCTTATGGTGGTCTCCTGGGTCTCTGGGCTCCGCCATCTGGGTTCTGGCTGGTGCTGGTCTGGAGCTCGTGGTGGAGGTCCTTTTCCGGTGGCCACCACAGACTGAGCTGCTCTACTTCCTTTTATACTGCCCCAGCATTTGGAGCATGCCCAGTCTGGGGCAGGACTTCCTCCACCCACAGGGTTTTAACCCCACCTGATTCAGTGTGGGGTATGCACACCCCGTCACAAGTTTGTTTAGAATATGAGCAACGTTAGGTAAATCTTCTAGTTTAAAATTTACCTTCAATACTCTTCCAGTTGCTTTTCAGTAACACAAGTTGTCTATCCTCTGATATAAAAGTTTTATTAGCACTCATTTTGGATATCCTACACCACTTACAGCGTCACCACTTGTGAATAATGCAATCATCCCAAACTCTTGCTGATAAAAGCTTTATGGCACACCATTTGATATTCTCTATAGATTATGAATACACAAATATTTATATAGTTCTTACAAAATCTAAAGGATTAATAAAATGAGAGATTTATGCATTTTTAAATGGCCTTGACTGAGGTTAGAGGTGGAGTGAGATTACATCCATTATTTAAAAAAAGATATATTGTGTAAATCAGAGAAGGTCTAGTTTATATTGAACTCTTAAAATAAGAAAGCTAACAATTAGCTCCTCTTTTGTCCCAGTCTTCCTTGCTACACCCCTTCCCCACTCTGAGTAACATTTCAAACCCTGATCTAAACCAGCTTTGATTAATTTAAAAAACTCTCCTCCCTTTTCCAGCTTCTTCCAGTTGCAGAATTTCATCTTCATCTTCATTTCTGATGCAGTTTATGGGAAACATCATGTAAGAAAAGTGAAAGGTAACTCTCTTATAACACAATTCACATGTTTACCACTACTCTCAGCTGATTGCTTTAGAGGAGACATCTTTATTAGACTACGACAGTCAATGTCAGAAGCAGTAATCTTTATTAGAACATGTGAGTTTAGACTACTATTTACAATTCTGACCAGCAGTTAATGTCAACTGTAATTATTACAATACTATATGCAAGAATTATTAACAAAGCTATTTAAATGAAAGTATTTATATCGGGTATTAATGTGAAAGAATGTGATAACTAAATTACAATACATTTGCCTTAAATCAGAGAACATTATGATGATAAATCTCACAGAAGTTGAGGAGGTAATAGCTTATAATATAACCAGTTTTTAAATGAGAAGAATCCAATCACATATTCAATACAGCCCCAAATCAGCAAAAGCAATTCAGCATGTGCTAAAAGTTAAACAACTGCTTAATTCCCATTGGTATGCTTAAGTATTTTGCTGTGTGAGGGCCTAATAGTTGAAGTTCCTGTTTCAGATTAGCGCCACAGGATCATGGGTTTCAGCTAATGTGTCCTGACTGATTTGTGTCAGTCTGGAAACGTATGAAACAAAATCAGTCCTGTATAGGAGGTGGAGTAGTGCCTTTAGAGGGCATCAGTGCAAGGATGAATTTAGCTCTGATTGTTTAGCTATAATGGAACCAGATTTGCTCCAATCCCACAGAGAGAGACAAAAACCTACAGGATCTATATAGAGCATTCTTAAAACTGAAATACCCACCTGGAGAAGTGAAAAAAACAGATTGACAGAGCCAAAAAAGTACCCAGACATGAACTCCTTCAAGACAGGCCCAAAAGAGAAAACATCGGAATTCCACTTGTCATCATCTACAGTCCACAATTTAAACCCCTCCAACGCATTATCAAAAATCTATAACTGTTCCTGGAAAATGACCCCTCACTCTCAGAGGCCTTGGGGGAAAGGCCAATTCTCGCTTACAGACCCCCCAACCTGAAACAAATTCTTTCCAGTAACCACGCAATACAGCGACATCATAAGCATCCAGGAACCCACCCCTGCAATCAGCCCCGGTGCTAACTCTGCCCACACATCTATACAAGCATTTTCATCACTGGACCCAACCACATCAGCCACCAAATTAGAGGCTCATTTAACTGCACATCCAGTAATGTGATCTATGCCAGCAAATGCCAGCAATGCCCCACTGCAATATATATTGGCCAAACTGCACAGCCTCTATGGGAAAGAATTAATGGATACAAATCAGATATCCAAAAAGACAACACACAAAAACCTGTTGGAGAACACTTTAATCTTCCTGGACACTCATTAATGGATCTCCAAGTTGCTGTTTCGTTTCAGACCAATTCCACAAGCCAAATTCACAGAGAAGGGTTGGAGCTTAACTTCATTCACAAATTTAATTCTCATGCTAATGGTTTGAATCGTGATATTGGATGGCTCGCACATTATCAACCAACCAAACAATGAAGGTGCTAATGGTTCTTGATGTCTGTGTAGAATCTGGTGTTGGTCATCTTCCTTTCCAAGTGCAAACTAATGGTTCTTATTAGCCTCTTGTAACCATTTAGTCTTTGAGGGTATGTCTACACTACAGCGTTATTTTGAAATATCTTCTTTTTGAAATAAGTTATTTCGAAATAATGCGTCTACACACAAAACGCATTTCAAAATAGCATTTTGCTATTTCGAAATAGCGCGTCCACACTGAGTGGACTGTGAATCACATTTAAGGCTGCCCAGCTTGGGACCATGTTTTGGAGGAGCCCTGTTTGATGTGCCAGACCCACTGTTCCGTCAGGGTACACCAGGTAGGCTCACCACTTTCTGAGACTGAAGTTCCGGCAGGGCACCAGGTCAGGACTTACTGTGTGGGGCTGCTGCCTGAAGCTAACTGAGGTCTGTGCTTAAACGCTCTCCTCCCACCCCCGGACAGCTGGTTCTCAGGTTTCCCTGCTTGCTTGTCTACCTCGATGACAGACAGCAAAGCATTTTTGTCTCAGTGTGCTCTGGTTGCCCTCACTCGGGACATCACAGCACTCTGCAACATGGAGCCAGAGCTGTCCCTGGGCACTTTGGTGCTTCTCTTGGACGCGTTGCTGCGAGCCTGGCTGTACTTTCTGCAGGCTGCCATCTGGAAGGTCCATCGGGGGGGCCGGGGCTGTCAGTATCCAGGAGGCCCTGCGGGAGAGCTTCCACCCTGAGGAGCACTAACAGTCTCCCCGGTCTGCCCCACTGGGGGCTTGTGCCTCATTCCTTCCTCACATCCTTCCACTTATCCCTCCCAACCCCCCCTTCCTGATGTACAATAAAATACACGTTTTTTTCATAAACACGAACTGTCTTTATTTAACAAAACTGGCGGGGATGAAACTCTGGTGAGACTGGGGAAAGGAGGCGGGAGAAGGGAGGAGGCAGCTGGAAGGGGGAAGCATGGGGAACAAAGGGGAGGGGAAGCTCAGTGGTGGGGGTCTCGCCTGGCCAACCGTCTCCCAGCACCGCAGATGCAGGGGCCTCGGCGTCCCCTGGGGGATGGGGAGGGGCTAAAGAGTGGGGAGGGGGTGGAGGGTGTGGATGGGATGGAGGGTGTGGAGGGAGAAGCGGGAGGGGGAGAAGGAGTGGGAGGAGGGAGGCAGCAGGCGCTGGAGCGGCAAGAGGCAGCACGCTCTGCACCAGGGCCTGCGGGTGTTGGCAGATGGCACGGCCCTGGGCAAGCTGCTCCCACCGGAGCTCCAGGTCTTCTTGCACCCAGTTCTGGAGGGTGCGGTGCAGGGCTCGCAGTGTCCCCACGTGCTGCTGTCAGTACCCCTCCACTGCACGGGTGGTCCTGCGGAGCCCTCGGGTGCGGGAGCATGTCCCAGGCGGGGTGGTGCGCCCTGCATGCACAGCTGGTGTGGCTGTGGAGAAACAGGAGAAGTGGTCAGTTCTCCCTGGGGACACAGTGGGTGAATCCCAGCCCCCCTGTGCAAGGTGAGGATGACTGTTCCCTGCACCATCAGAGCCGATGTGCTTGCACACAGGCCATGTTCGGAATGTCCTGCTATCTCCGGGAGTGGGAGCTGCCCCGAGACCACACCCATGCCCCTGTGCTGTGTATAGTGTGGGTGAGGTGGGGGAAGATGTCCCCTGCCTCTGTGTAGAATGGCCTTGTGGAGGGAGGGCGTCTTGCTGTGTCCCACCCTGGGGTCAGGAGCATGTCATGTTTCTTCACACATGCGTGTGGCTAACAGGCCAACGCCCCTGTGTGGCAGCCAGCTGGGGCCACGTGCCCAGGGGTGGCACGGCACATGCTTGCATGTGCACAGGTTGCTGCGTGATCCGTGGTAAGCAAGGCGTGTCCCTGGTCTCCCTCCCCACCCCCCAATAAGGGGACAGTGATGGCACTCACATGTTGTTGCCTCTCTGGATGACACTGGTGATGGGTCTGCTGGGATGGCTCGGGGATCCTGGCTGTGTGGCATGCTCCCTCTGGGCTCCTGCAGCTCCTCCTCCATGCCCTGGTCAGGGCCCTCTGCTCCAGGACCGATGACCCCCGAGGCAGCACGGACCATCCTGCCCCCCAGGATGTGGTCCAGGGCATCAAAATAGGGGCAGATGTCTGCCCCAGTTTGGGAGCTGCCCCCTGTGGCCCTGGCATAGGCCTGCCGCAGCTCCTTTATTTTCATGTGCACCTGCTCCTGGGTGCGCATGTGGCCTTTGGTGGCCAGGCTGTCAGCCATCCATCTGTAGACGGCCATGTTCCTTTGTCTAGTGCGGAGATTGTGGACATTGGAGGCCTCCCCCCAAACCTCAATGAGGTCCACAATCTCCGCACTAGACCAGGAAGGCGCCTGCCTTCTCTGGCCCCTGCCAGGCTCCTAGGAGCTGGGGGACTGGGTTTGGGGAGCAGTGGAGGGCTGGATGGCACTGGCTGCCTGGCTCATGGTGGGGCCACTGGGTTAGGGGCAGCAACTGCTGGCTCCGGGCTGGCAAGCCTGGAGCTGGCACAGGCACTGTGGCCAGAGTCTACCCCTTTAAGGGCTCTGGGGCTGGAGGAGGGGAGAGGAAGTTTTCCTGGTTGTGCCCAGAGTGGCCACCAGAGCACCCTGGGAAGGGCTGGAGGCAACCTATTTCGAAATAAGCATCTACACAGTGCTTATTTCGAATTAGCTATTTTGTATTTGGTGTTATTCCTCATGGAATGAGGTTTACCAAATCTGAAATAAGCGCTCCGCTATTTCAATTTAATTTCGAAATAGTGGGTTGGCTGTGTAGATGCTAGGAAAGTTATTTCAAAATAACGGCTGTTATTTCAAAATAACTTTGCTGTGTAGACATACCCTGAGATGCGACTTGACTAATTGTTGTTTTTTAAGTTTTTCCTGCTACAGACTCACTGGGCTATCCTCTGAAGCTTATCTACTCACTGTCTTTTTTTCTTTGTCCCCTTCAATTTTTTTTCCTTCTCCTTCTCCTCCCTCCTTCCCTTATTTATTCTCGGATCTGGACTTCCCAACACTCTGGTCATCTGAAGAAGTGGGTTGTGCCCACGAAAGCTCATGATACCATCTACATGTTTTGTTAGTTTTTAAAGTGCTACTAGAATATTTGTTGTTTTTTAAGTTTTTCCTGTTGCAGACTAACTCGGCTAACTCTCTGAAGTTCATTTTCACAACAATTCTATGATTTAAGTATTCCCTGGAGGGTGAAGTTCATATTTTGGGAAGTGAGCAGATATTGGATTTGCAATATAACAGAGAATAGACAGTAATTGGAGGAGATATATTTTTGCACACTCAAATTTAGGAAAATTTTATACCAGTATCAAACTTGAAGCAAAAAGCCTCTTTTCAGTTAATATAGGTGCCCTTTTTGGGGTATACATCCCTAAGGATTATAGCTGTGATTGAAGAGTTATAAAGTATAGGATTTATAAAAGGAGAGAGCATGAACAACTTTATATAATTCAGGGCCAGAACTATTTTGACCTTGGATTATTATCAAATATGTGAATAATCCTCCTTTTCCAATAAAAATAAATAATAAGAATTCTCTTAAATCTCAAAAAAATACTAACCTTAAAAACACACAGCTTTTTAGTCATGTAGATAAAATTTCAAGATCTATGATTTCTCAATGCCTTGTTAGTACAAACACCGCTTAGCAATGGCCACAACAATTCTACCATTGTTTTGTTTATATAATCAACGAAGTCTGAAGAGCATCTGAGAGGATTTTCTGTAATATTTTTATGAATGATATTCATGGCAGTGGGTTATTTGACAAGAGAGTACAGGAGACATGAGGTGCATGGGTTACAAAACTGTGTATTGTCTAGGGTGTATGAATGGGTCTTTATGGTTTGGTTTTAGCTAGTCCTGACCATGGAGATCTGGAAAGATAATGGAACTGAAAATTGACACCCTAACAATAAGAAACTCTGCTCCTTAGCTCTGCAGGGGTCCTGCAGGAGGAGGACAACAGACTGAAAATGTGTTAAGAGATGCCTTTGGAGAATTGTAGCAACTTCTTACCTGGGACTGTCAGAGAAAGTGAGGGAGGGAGACAAAACAAAAATGGATGCTATGCCAGCATGACTGGGTAGAATCCTCACGCTGGCCAGTCTTAACTCTACTTTTGTCCTTGCTTCTCTGTGTTAATCTGAGGACTTTCCCATACAGTGTTCCAGAAAACTAATAAACCTGACTCTGTTTTGAGAAGGATGCCTGATGCTATTGTAAATACTTACTAAGGTATATTGATCCCAGGAGAAGGCAAAAACACTCTGACCAGGCGACTTAGTTAGACTTGCTGGGGAGAACTCACATTGTGAAAAAAGAGTGCTGGAACTAAAAGGCTTAGTAAAGATACCGAAGCTATTTGGTCTACCCTTGCAGAACATTGGGACTCCTTGGTACATCTACACTGCATGATTATTTTGGAATAAGCTATTCTGGAAGAAATACTCAGAAATAGCTTATTTTGAAATCACACTTCTACACTACAGGGGAAGCCTTTAAATTAGTCCAAAGCAGGCTCCCCTAATGTGGACATACTACTTCAATTTAGAGCCCCAGGAAGCACTGGGGAGTAATTACTCTGAATGGCCTGGGGGAGGAGCTATTTTGAAATAGCAGCAGTGGAGCATCCACACTACCACTATTCCCGAAATAGCTATTTTGGAAGAGACGTTATTCCTCATGGAATGAGGTTTACAAATGCCGAAATAAGCTGCCCATTATTTTGAAATTATTTTGAAATAACGGGCTAGCTGTGTAGATGCTCTTATAGTTATTTTGGAATAACGGATGTTATTCTGAAATAATGCTGCTGTGTAGACGTACCCTTTCTGATTTAAAAGGTGGAGTAAAGCATAGATCCTGTGTGGATCCATGATGGCATCCATATATCTTGCATCTCTTCTTATATTTTCTTAGGGGTACCATGTATGTTACCCACAAATCTTTTATTGTCTTTTTTTTTTAAACATCTTGATTCAGATGTATTTGGTGAAGTGTTATTAGGCCTGTGGTATTGGGTATTGCCTGGTCAAGTTATTGTCTTGCTATTTTTAGAAACAAATCTGCTTGCATTGTGCACCATAGTTTGGCACTTAGATGAGTTTGGGGTAAGCAGATAATCAATCATATCTAGATAATAGACATCAGAGCTATTGCTTTGCAAGGTTTGCATTCTTTGATTTATGCTAGTGGATTGTTTTTTATGAGACCTTTAGAATATTTGTGACTGAATAATGCTTTTACTACCAAGTCACAAATACAAAGTCATTATTTCTTTTAAAATTGTCAATCAAAAATTTGATTAAATTTGTATGTATTTTCAGAGCAATTGGGCTGCATGCCATCAACTTAGTAAGGGCAATGCACAAAGATGTTTCAAAAGCAATCAGAATATTGGGCCTGCATCTCTGTTGCCCTCCACCTTGTGCACCATTTGCATAGATGCAGAGGAGATGTAAAATTCTACCAGATCATAATGGTGGCATGTTACATCCATTTGCACTCATTTTGCTATGGTGTAAATGACTGCATAAAGCACAGGTAATGGAGTTTCAGGCCCCTTGTCTACAAAGTCTCAAGAAATATCCAACCAAGTCATCTAAATGAGTCTGCTCCCTTAATCTTGAAGTGTACAGTTTTGTTTAAAAGCCTTTAATTTGTAAAAATAGAGTTGCATCTTGGTTTTAATAAGGGAGCCAACTGTAACCTCATGACAGTGCAAATCAGGAGTAACTCAGCAGGTGTGAATGAAATTACACATGACAAAATGATGTATAGTGAGGTGATGAAAAACCACCCACCCATTCACCATCTTTATATAGCTGCATATATATATGCACAGAGGCTTTATCCTGAAACAATTACTATGGGCTACAAGTTAGCAATGTAGAATCATAGAAATGTAGGGATGATCTCTCTTGAGGACCAAGTAAATGTACACTATCCCTCACAGGTGTTTGTTTAACTTGGTCTTAAAATCCACTAATAATGGTGTGATAGAGTGTACAGATCCCACACTAAATCAGAATGTGGCATGGAGGAGTACTACTACTTGAACACCTCAGGACATGCTCCAGGTGGAGGGACAGTTTTAAAAGAGTTCAGTCAGAGAGGGAAAGGAATTACATAGTGCACTTGGAAGTGCTGCGGCTACCTGGAACTGTAGCCTTGGTAAGGCCTCACCCATATTCCTCCTCATCCTCTGGGGCCATGAACCCACAATGGGATGTTGCTGAAACAGGTACTGCTAAGACTTTGACCATGCTTCAAATGGAGGAGCCCCAACCCCCGGTAGGAAGTGGTCTCGGGGGAGTGTGCCTTGGAGTGGACCAATGAGCTGTCTGAACACTGCAACACTCCTTTACGGTCCAGGGTGGGGAACCTGGTGGAGTGGGAGGGCCTTAGTCCCCCTCCACTTGGTCAGAAAAGAACTCAAGTGGGGAAGAGGCAATACTGAGGCCATCTTATATGATGTGTGAAGCCACTGCCTGGCCACTGGACCAGCTGGCTATCTGACTTGCTACAGACTCCACCGTCTCTTTTGGAAGCCAATTAAGGTACCTATCTTTATATCTGGAAAGTGTTTCCTAATATCTAACCTAAATCTCCCTTGTTGCAGTTTGAGCAGTTTACTTTTGTCTACTTTCATGGACATGGAGAACAAGTGATCTCCATCCTCTTTATGACAGCCCTTAACATATTTCAAGCCTGTTATAGGTCCTCTCACAATCTTTTTGTATCAAGACTAAACATAGTCAGTTTTTTAGTCCTTTCCTCATAAGTCTAGTTTTATAAATCTTTTATTATTTTTGTTGGTCGCTTCTGGACTCTCTCGCCATCTTTGCTAAAGTGTGGCGCAAGAACCAGACACAGTGCTCCAGCTGAGACCTCACCAGCGCCGAGTAAACAGGAAGAATTACCTCTTGTATCTTATCTACAATACCTCTGTTAATACACTTCCTTTAGGGTGGTCCCAGCTGGAGCACCCTCTTGCTGTAGACTATGGCATGACAGGCATGTCTGCCTCAGTTTCTCTCCTTCAAACTCCCAGAAATAGTCTAAAGCATCTTCCAAACTATAAGCATCATTGTGCGGTTCATTTATTTCCAAACATTTTGATCAAGTTTCCATGTTTAGTAGGATTTCCTTTTGTTTTTCTTGACATTAAAGTGCTCCTGATGGAGCCATACTGGCCTCTTATTCTACTTCCTATTTATCCTCGACACTAAACTTTGTAGCAGCCGATTGCGTGATCGTGCATTAAATATGTCCAATTAAATATGAAGTTTGAGACTCTCAAATCTGTCTAATGGGGTTGGATGCCCAGAGAGAGTTTTCAAAGGTAAAAATGGGAGTTAGATGCCTACCTGCCATTTGTACCTTTGAAAATATACTCTGTCCCCAATTTTAATTATTTCTACTTTTTTCTTTGAACGAACACTCAGCCATTGTTAGGGAGCTTATACTTTTCCAGAACACATGCTTTGTGAGAAGAATGGCTAAAACCTCAGAAAATAGAGGTTTGGATAAATAGGGGGTCGGTGTAAGTTGTAAGTGTGTATGAGGAAGAAATGACCTAGATATTATTACTGAAGTTTGGACTGATGGGGTTGGACTGTCCTGATAAGATAAAAAAGATATTAATTACAAATGAAACAATGAAGGTTCTTCAGTCTGTTGTTTATCATCAAAATTGTCAAATTTTGACTATATCTTTGAGGAAGACTGCAGTGAAGTATTAAGAGGACAACATGTTCCTTGATGCTATGCAGAGAAGGCATCATAACAAAAATTATCTAACTGCTATATAAACTAGTGTTTCTTCTTTAATCTAATTGTGGACATGCTATTCTGATGCCCTTCTATTGTTTAGATTGAGAATTCTGGTCCTCACAAACTACATTGCTTCATTTGAAAGGATAGGAGCATCCTTTCTAAACAAGAAAATTCTAGGGAAAATAAACAACGTAATTCTGATATTTTGCTAAGAATTACTGATAGCCTTCAACTGAAAGAAAATAGGAGCAGAACATTATGGCATTTAGCTTTGTATGACTCTGATTCCAAAGCATTTACAACAGAACATGGCCAGTCTGCATATTTTGTTGCTTCCCAGTCACCGAAGTACAGTGTGCTTCCTCACTTAATTTTGGTAATTTAACTGGTGGATTAGGATTTTCTCTATCCCTTCCTACTGTTTCAGACTATGCCCAGCTTTAGGATTTTGTGATCAAAGCGTCAATGTAGGAAAAGTAGGCTTTTAAATAAATATACTGTTATTCTGTGAGAAATCGTTTTTCTTTTGGTTTCTGATATTGCCTTGTTGGTGGTGTTATGTGGGAGGGAGGTCATGGATTAAATAATGGGAAGAATGTTTTGGGATAATGAAGAGAAGTACAATAAATAACTTAAAACTTGTGATGGAAAAGGAACAATGTAGCAAAGACCAAGGTAATCACTCTCCACGATCTTGAGGTGCAGCTTTTCCCTCAGGTATGTTACGTGTGTCATGATAACAAAATGGGTGGTGAGAACTACATATTCTCCTATGGTGCCCCAGACTGATGAGAGGCATGGAAGAGTTGGGGGGCGGGAGGAGGGGGTACAGCAGCTGTAGTTCCACTGCCCTGATTCCCACACCCAAACCCTACCCTGCCTCCTGCACTGCCCATACAGCCAACCCCCTGCCCTGAAGCACCGAGCAACATTGAGCAAGCCTTGTAGTTAGGAATACCTAAAGATATAACACACACATAGCCTTTGACCTTTCTGGTTGCAATGATGAACCTGGGGCCCAGTTTGAAAATGTACATGCCTAAAGTTAGCCACTTCAGTAAGACGCCCAATTTTCAAAAGTCACGAGCACCTGCCACTCTCCAGTGCAATCAGTGAAAACTGTACTCCTGAAAACCAAGGAAGTTTTTATGTAGGAGACTAAACACAGATTGAGGGCTTGTCTACACGTGAACATTTACTGCAATAGTTATTCCAGAATAGTTTCTTTTGGTATGAGTGCCTATGTGGACACTTTGATTTTAGAGTAACATGGGCAGTTATTTTGGAATAGCTGTTTTAATGAATTTCAAGTGTAGACAAGTCTATAGGTGCCTAGCTTTAGGTATCAAGGTCTGAAGACTGTGGCTAAGCATATCAATGCTTCCTATCCCACTCAGGCACTTAGCATAGTGCCTAAGGCCTGGATTTCATTCTTATCCATATCACTACTGCAGCTTACACAGCTACATCTGTGAATGCTCATTTTTAATTTGTTCAGTTTTTCTGTGAGAAAGACGTTTCTGAATCAGGATGGCTTTCCTTGTCTCCCTTTTGCCCCCAGGATGTTGTCTCAGTTTTGATAGGACAGGAAGTGGAAAAAGCTTGGGGGACCAGTTATTCATTACTAGCAGACTTACCTGTATTTCCTAGGTCCTTGTGCGCAGGAGGCTGGCAGTGGGGGGGGGTGGTGGTGCAGGAGTCAGGGCAGGACCTTGAGGATGTGGGGAGGCAGTGTAGGAGACTGGGGGTGGGGAGAGGTGCGAGAGTGAGGGTTGGGGAGCGAGGAGAGGCTCAGGATGGGGGGAAGGTTCACTGACTGTTAGGAGTGTTTTGTCTTCCCCCAGCCCTCCTCTTGGTCACAAGGGGTGTTTTCTGTCCCCCCATTCCCTCAGCTGCCAGAGGCATTTTCTGTCCCCCTCACAATCCCTGGTCACCAGTGGTGTTTTCTGCCCCCATCTCCATGGTCACCAACAGTGTTTTCTCTCCCCCAGCCCCACCCCCCGTTACCAGGGGTATTTTCTCTCCCCACAGCTGTCAGGGGCATTTTCTCACTCCCCTTCCCAGCCACCAGGGTCCTCTTTTCTCCCCTGGCTCTGGCATTGTGGACAAGGGCCGAGAGGAAGCGTCTGGGGCAGGGGGGCTACTTAACGGTGTGCTGGCAGGCAAGATGTTGGAGCCCCAGCCCTGTTGTCCACTCCCTTGATGGTACGGCTGTCCCCACTGGACACTGCAGTACAACTCTCCCCTGAGGGCTCGCTGCCCCCAGGGGCCACTCTCAGTATCACGTCCATCTGAACAGTGGCCCCTCCTTTTGCATATTATGGAAAACTGTCCCTTTCCTGGGACTCACGGTTGTCCTGGTACAACCAAACCCCGACCTTGCTTTAAGTTAGAAGAAGAGGAAGCCATATACCAAATATGGTGGCCCTAGCTCTTACTGTTCAGGAGTTCTTGTACAAATGGACTCGCAGACAGACACATGGACAGATAGATGCACTCTAATGCACTCTGCTTGGGATCCCTGACAACTTCTTTGCAATCTGCTGTTTCAAATTTATGTCTGTGCACCATTTAACCATAATTCGACTACAATGTCTCCTTGCCAAACCACATCTCTATGCTGGATATGATGAGGATGAGTAATATGACACTACAGGACATGGCATCAGTCAGCGTAAGTAGCTCTATTCCAAACCAATTCTACACCATCACACATGCATGTTTTTACATTTGAATATAACCTCCTTACTCATCTCACTAGCACATTCTTACAATAAGAAAAAAAATTACTGCACAACTTAGTGCTTCTGAAAAGTGCTAGATGGGCAGCTCTGCAGTCTGAATTCCTCCATTTAGCCACAGGATGTATACCCTCCAGCCAATGGCCGTGCAAGCTTCCCCACCTGTGTTCTTCAACTCTGGTCTGGAAAGAACCACCTCTAGGCACATCAGTTTAAAATCTATTCATGATCATTCATTCAGTTCCTAGACTTACTGCTGAAACTTCTACACTGTTACCACTTAGTGCCAGCTGTGATGTTGATTTTTCTGCTACGGAGACCATTTCAGTAAGAACTGGTCAAACACCATATTTATTTTCCAGATCTACTGCACAGCCATCAGGAGGTAACATCTTTAGGTAATTGCTGATTGGGGTTGGGGCTAAATTGGTGACCTGGTGACAAGCTGTACACTCTATTACCAATACCCTTAGGCTGTGTCTACATTGGCACCCTTTTCCGGAAAAGGGATGCTAATGAGACAAGTCGGAATTGCAAATGCAGCAGGGATTTAAATTTTCCCCGCGGCATTTGCATGAACATGCCGCTTTTTCCGGCTCGGGGCTTTGACGGAAAAAGCGCCAGTCTAAACAGCTCTTGCGGAAAATAAAGCCTTTTTCCGGAAGATCCTTTATTCCTCTTAAAATCAGGAATAAGGGATCTTCCGGAAAAGGCTTATTTTCCACAAGAAGAGCGTCTGTTGGCGCTTTTTTTTCCACAAAGCCCCGAGCCGAAAAAGCGGCAGTTATAATATGCAAATGCCGCGGGGAAAATTTAAATCCCCGCTGCATTTGCAATTCCGACTTGTCTCATTAGCATCCCTTTTCTGGAAAAGGGTGCCAATGTAGACACAGCCTTAGTGAGTGAATCAGTTCCATTTCTAAAAATGCTGTAAGATCAACCTGTAAATAGTTAACATCATATTCCAAGATAGCCCAAGTCCAAAAATTCCACTTGAGAAAGATGTGCATTTTTAAAGCCCTCAAGTCAATTTCTTTTTGGATGGTCATTAATTTTTGCTGCTTCAATTTCTAGCTGCTTAACATGGGGTTAGTTTTCAAAGGTACTGACCCCATATCTCTCCACTGCGGTTAAACTAGTATAATGGAAGCTCAACACTTTTGGACATTGCCCTGTGTCTCTAGTTGGACACCTAAAATTGTAGGCACCCAAAATTACTGGATACTTGAAAAATAGGCTTAATCAGTATTATCCTAATCAAATTCACTCTGAATGGTAAGAAACACCATCCATGACAGAGGGAACTTAAATGTTCCACCATGATATCATTGAATCTGTCATGGATATTTAAAAATGGTCCAATTTACAAACATTAGCATAATCTTTGAGAAGGAATCACAAAAACCTTGTATAATCTGACTGCCACCTCTAGCATTCTCTGATATCACTGCTGCTGCAAAACTCCAAGGGGTCTATGGGTGGTTGGCTCTGAATGCAATATATATATAATATTTAAAATGACTTATCCACTTAGACAAAGGAGTACTGACCTAGGATGAGATCCTTATAGTTACTCTGTGATTTAGGTCAATATAACAAGAAAACAATAGTAATGCCTTGGCTAACCATGGGGAGAAAATCTATGACCTTTCATAATTTCTGGAGCCCTGCACATATTTTAGCACAAATCCAGTCCTCTAATGTTGATTTAATCAGGTATCAAGAGGGACTTTAGTTTATGATGTCAGTGGGGGGATTGAGGGAAAATAATTGTCTGGAATTTAACCACGTTTTATGTCACTGTTGAGATCATGTAGAATGGCAGAAAATGCTTTCTTTTGACACTATAAAAAACCCCATCAGTCAGAGTTGTTTGAGAAGTAAGAAGAGTTCAGTGAATGCTGCACAATCTGACTGTCATACTAAGAAATCAGAAATTTGAAACTGAAACACTTATTTTGAAGGGCAACATTTTATTGCTGCACAGCGTCCTTTACACTACAGGCAGTCCCTGGGTTACGTGGATCCGACTTATGTCGGATCCCTACTTAAGAATGGGGTGAGGGAACCCCGCACTAGCTGCGCCCCAGCAGACCGCCGAGATGCGCGCGTGTCCCGCCGCCCGCGTCCTCCGCGGTGAGAAAAGCTGCTCAGCGTCTCCCTGGTCTGCTGGGGCCCCAGCAGACCAGGGAGACACGGAGCAAAGCCGCGGAGGACGTGGGCGGTGGGACCGCCGAGACGCGCTGCGGTCCCGCCGCCCCCGTCCTCGCGGCGAAAAGCCTGGTCTGCTGGGGAGGGGCGCAGCTATTGCGCGCCCCAGCAGACCAGGCTTTTCGACGCCTGGGGTAGAGCAACTGGGGGCTGCCGGGTTGGTCCCACAGCGCCGAGGTGCGGCGCTACTGGACCAACCCGGCAGCACCAGCTGCTCTGCCCCAGGCATCCCAAGTCAGCCGCTGCTGAAACTGACCAGCGGCTGACTACAGGAAGCCCGAGGCAGAGCTGCTCTGCCCTTGGCTTCCTGGAATCAGCTGCTGGTCAGTTTCAGCAGTGGCTGACTTGGGGACACCTGGGGCAGAGCAGCTGCGGTGCTGCCGGGTTCGTCCCGCCGTGCCAAGGGTCGGCGCTACCAGACCAACCCAGCAGCACTCCAGCTGCTCTGCCCCAGGCGTGTCCAATTCAGCTGCTGCTGGTCAGTTTCAACAGCGGCTGAATCTGGACGCCTGGGACAGAGCAGCTGGGGCGCTGCCGGTTGGTCCCGCAGCGCCGCACCGGCGCGCTGCGGGACCAACCTGGCAGCACCCCAGCTGCTCTACCCAGGTGTCCCCAAGTCAGCTGCTGCTGAAACTGATCAGCGGCTGATTCCAGGAAGCCCGGGGCAAAGCAGCTCTGCCTTGGGCTTCCTGTAGTCAGCTGCTGGTCAGTTTCAGCGCGGCTAAATCGGGGACACCTGGGGTACAATATGTACCAGTTCCGACTTACATACAAATTCAACTTAAGAACAAACCTACAGCCCTGATCTTGTACGTAACCCGGGGACTGCCTGTATCTTTGTCATACACAGCTCTGTTCCATTCTGACCCAGCGCCATAGTGTATCCATGTGAAATGTCATCTTGAGAATGAAAAATGTGACATTACACGCACATGGAGGCGGATAGATGCCAGCTGCTTACCAAACGGACACTAGCCAGCTAAGGACAAAGGGAAAACTCATGACTCAAACAATGCTTTTAGAACTACTGAGATAACAAACTGAAATTCCTAAAATGCAGGATGTCCTGCTGCAAGCAGAAATGTTAAGAAAAAGGTGGAAGGAAGCAGGATAATCCCAAAGAGAAACATTCAAGAAAAAAAAACTTGTCTTGAAGTCCAAGCCCTATAGCCAAACATCCAAGTAAACACATGCAGTGAAACTAGATTTACAGTCAAATCTATCCCACCTGTTGTATTTAAAGGGGACAATGCCAAACTTGGCAGTCTCACAATAAGAACTGAATTTGCTCTTGAATATCTGATAATTCTTCAGATAATTCAATATGTATTTTTAAATACTTCAGTAACACTTTCTCCTTTAAAAGATTATTAATATAAAATTAAACAGCAGCCACTAAGTGCTAATAACTAAATAACACAGGATTAACAACAAATGGTCTGGTAGCACTTTATAGACTAACAGAACATGTAGATGGTATCATGAGCTTTTGTGGGCACAGCCCACTTCTTCAGACGACCAAACTCCAGTCATCTGAAGAAGTGGGCTGTGCCCACAAAAGCTCATGATACCATCTACATGTTCTGTTAGTCTATAAAGTGCTACCAGACCATTTGTTGTTTTTTTCTGTAACAGACTAACTTGGCTACTCCCTGAAACTAACATTTCACATTTCCAAACAAACTGTAAACATATATACAAAAATTGTCTCTAAAGATGAATGAAAAATAGCTGGGGTCTGTTTCTACTCTTTGAAGTCAGTGGAAGTGTTGTTGATATTGACATTGATGGCAACATGACCAGCCCTGTGGACTCATTTTTAAAATTTAATATTTTAACTGAGACTTCTTCTTTATTTTATGTATTTATTTAGGGTGCATCTACACAGCACACTAAACTTGAAATAAGATACACACTTTGCACTACACAAATTGTGTATCTTCTTTCGATTGAATTTCAAAATAGGCTATTTTGAAATTTGGTGCATCTACATAGCACCAAATTTCAAAATTACATGCTATTTCGAGACATCCCTTAACACTCATGGAATGAGGATTACTGAGATGCCAAAATAGTGTGCCCATTATTTCAAAAAATATTTTGAAATAACGGGTGGCTTGTTAAGATGCGGGGTAACTATTTTGGATAGCTACCTTCAGTATAGCCATGCAGCGTAGACGAACCCTTACATATTTTGCTAAAAATGTGTTCATTTTATTCTCGTCTCATCCTCCAATCTGGCCTCCTGTCTCTGTTTATTTGTCTAGTTGTAAGGCATCTGAGACTGATATTGTCTTTTTTGTTACTTGCCTGTACATCACTAAATTCAGTGGGTTCCTGAGTCTTCACTCCATTTTCCAGATGCTACCATAATAAGTAACAGCTGATTTTAGAACATGTGAATATGCTGGGTTGATGCTATTGCAGAATTAACTGCTCAGTTTTCCAGCAAAATATCTCGTCAGCATCCTATCAAACTGCTTTATACCTGATCTCTTGATCTAGATTCAGGATCAATTTTAGAAGATTCTAGAAGATTTACCTGGTGTTGATTGGGTCGTTCATGGCAGGGGACTAGAGGGGTGCAGGAGTCAGGGCAGGGGCTTGAGGATGTGTGAGCTCAGGGAAGAGGTCTAGAAATGTGGGAGATGTAGGAGTCAGGTATAGGAGTCAGGGGTTAGGAGGGTCTCAGGGTAGGGGTCTGGAGTTGTGGGAGTGCAGGAATCAGTGTTTGAAGGTGTGGAGAGCTCAGGGCAGAGGGCTGAAGGTATATGGGGGTGCTGAAGTCAGGGTTTGTGGTGAGGAGGGGTTCAGGGCAGGGATCTGGAGACGTGGGGGTGCAGGAGTCAGGACTATGGGTTAGGAGTGACTCAGGGCAGAGGTCTGTGTGTGTGGGGGGGGGGGTGCAGCACTCAGAGTTGGGGAGTGAGGAAGTTCTCAGGGAAAGGGCTGTGTGTGTTTGAGGGCGGTGCTGGAGTCAGGGTTTGGGGTGAGGAGGGTTTCAGGCCGGGGGCTGTGTGTGTGTGGTGGGGGATGGAGGTGGTGGGGGAGAGGAAATGCAGGATTCAGGATTGGGAGGTGAGAGAGGATCAGGGAAGGGGACTGAGGATGTGGAGATGCAGCTCCCCAGGGCTGGCTGGGGCAGAGGCTGTGCTGACTGGGAGGTGGCTCCCCTGGGGCTGGCTGCAGCAGGGACCCTGGCTAAGCAGCAGATGGAAGGCTTACTTCCATCTCTACCTCCTGCTGCCTTAATGGTGTTATAGATATTCTTGTCCCCATGTCTGGCCCCTTGCTGCCTCCCTGTGGTCATTACACAGTATAGCTGTCCCTGCTAACAGCTCCCTCCCATTCTGTGTTATGAAAAACAATCACGGAACAGTCCATTGTCCTGGCATAACCAAACCCATACCTTGCTTTAAGTTATGATGAGAGGAAGCTCCAAACCAAAGTTGATGGTCCTAGCTCTTCCTGTCAAGGAGGAGTTCTTGAACAAAATGGATGGACAGAGAAACACTTGTTCACAAACAAACAAATTCTCTCAAATATATAGTAGTCTAGAAGATTTACCTGACATTGCTTGGGTCCTTAAATCAAATTAGTTTTGATTTTCTTCATTTAAACGATTGTTCTGGGGTGGGATTAGAAATGAGGGGGTTCAGTCTGCAGGATGTGCTGGGGAGAGAGGATGACCCCAGCCCTCTCTCAGCATCGCAGCTTGGGGCCAGGTGACAAGTGTCTGTCTATGACTGTTGCAGCTGCAGTGGGCACAGCCGGGGAAGACTGTATGTCCACTAGCTGGGGGGACAGACACAGAGACACACAAAGGGTGTATCTATACAGCACCCTTACCTTGAAATACTCTATGCAATTTGCACAACGCAAATTGTGTAGCTTATTTCAAGGTTATTTCAAAATAGCTTATTTCGAATTTCAAAATAAAACACTATTCTGACAAGTCCCTTAACCCTCATGGAGTGAGGGTTACAGGGATGCCAGAATAGCATGCTCATTATTTTGAAATATATTTTGAAATAACAGGTGCGTTTAAAGACATGAAATTGCTATTTCGGGATACTTCCGGTATCCCAAAATAGCCCCACTGTCTAGATGTAGCCAAACAAAGTCTCTGGAATACATAGTAGATAGCTGTCCCTTTCTCCACCCCCTGCCCCTTGCCTATCCAATGGGGTTATAGTTGTTCCAGTCTCTCTGGCCCCTTGCTTACCCCTTTGCCCCCCTGTGGTCATTCTGCAGTATAACTCCCTCCTACCATGCCCCTCCTTTTCCATTTTATGAAAAACAATTGAATTCCACACACATCCCATTCTCCTGCTTTAAGTTATGCTAAGAGGAAGCTGCATATCAAATTTGGTGGTCCTAGCTCTTACCGTTAAGGAGGACTTCTTGAACAAACAGATCCACAGACAGATGGACAGACAGAGAGATGCACTTTCTAAAATACATAGTAAGATGAGGCTGATTTGATTTCCATCAGTCTCTTCTACCTTTTGTGGTGCCAGTGCTGACATTGGTTTTTGTGATGCAGAATGTGATGGGAATAGAAACTCAATAGAGGCTACCACTTCAGGGTGCATGGTCACTAAACAGCCGACAGATCATAGAGTTCAGCTAATATCAACCTAGGCTGCATTCCAGCTAGTGATCTAGAGAAGAAAGGCTCCATATCCCATTATCATTTGTCAGTCCCTGAGCTATTCAGTTGTTCCAATAGTGTTCCCTTAAAATGTCCACTTTTAACTAATAATTACAAATTTGTTAAAGGACCATACAAGGTCCTTTGTGCCACCTTCATTGTAAGTCTTTGTTTGTTATCTTGATTTCCCATTTGTAATGGAGAAAAGTGTGGATAATATGGAAGCTGGTGAGGAAGTTATTTTAAAAACATGGATTTTGTGTTATGAAATCAATAGGCATGCTAAATAATGCATTCATATAGAATTTAAACACTGAAGCAAAGTACTTAATAGCAGACAGTTCAAACACTGCAGTCACATATGCCTGCAGTGTTCTCATTAGCAATTTTCTGAAAAATGCTTAAATCATAGAACACTAGAACTGGAAGGGACCTGAAGAGGTCATCGAGTCCAGTTCCTTGCCCTCACAGCAGGACCCAGTACAGTCTAGACCATCCCTGATAGATGTCTAGCTAACCTGTTCTTAAATATCTCTAGAGATGGAGATTCCACAACCTCCCTAGGCAACTTATTCCAGTGTTTAACCACCCTGACAGTTAGGAAGTTTTTCCTAATGTCCAACCTAAACCTCCCTTGCTGCAGTTTAAGCCCATTGCATCTTGTCCTATCTTCAGAGGCCCAGGAGAACAATTTTTCTCCCTCCTCCTTGTGACACCCTTTTAGATACCTGAAAACCATTATCATGTCCCCTCTCAGTCTTCTCCTTTCCAAACTAAATAAGCCCAATTCTTTCAGTTTTTCTACATAGGTCATGTTCTCTAGACTTTTAATCATTCTTGTTGCTCTTCTCTGGACCTCCTCCAATTTCTTTACATCTTTCTTGAAATGTGGTGCCCAGAACTGGACACAGTACTTCAATTGAGGTCGTATCAGCGCAGAGTAGAGCAGAAGAATGACTTCTCGTGTCTTGCTCACAACACTCCTTAGAGCCAATGTAAAATGGGATATTTAAAAGAATAAGCTGAAACTCAGAAATTTGGAGCTTTTGGTTATGCCATTGGTTTTAAAAATCAATTCTTCATTAAGTTATCACTTAAGTTTGTTGAGGTGAAGATGAGACTTCCTGGTTTTGGAAATATTTCCCTCTATCACAAGCAGAGATTTTGAACAAGACATGAGATTTTTTTTTGAGAAATAGCACAGGAGTGTATGAATGCTTCTTGAAATATACATATGAAAGACAATACAACATTGATGTATTTCTCAGAACAGGACACAGGGAACAATAATTTATGTGTAGACTCAATGGACTAAAATAGTGTGAAAATGTCACAGAATATTAATTATGCTTTATAAGTTTAATAATTGTCTTCATTAATATTAACATATTGGAAGAAGGTTTCCTTCAGCAGCGGTAGACACTTTGTGTCAGTTGAAGAGATTAGAATACTTTTGGAAAAATATCCGGCTAAGGAAAAAATCCTGGAGCATTTAAAGGGTCCTTTCAGTGTTCTTCTTGAATACCAACCTGATGTATAGGACAATCAGAAGGGTCTAATCCTTAGGATTTGTCTTGGAGAAGGCCATGTGGGATGCCAAAGTTCTTATCTTGTGATCAAATAAGCATCGCTAATAAAATTTCATTTGTTTCCATATGTATTGAAACCTATTGAGCTTCTCTGCTCTGTTATTTATGTGACTGAAGGTTTAATGATGGAGTTGTTAATTTACCTCTTTATACCCATATTTCATTGAAAGAATACACACATTAATAAAAAGCGGCAAGGAGTCCTGTGGCACCTTATAGACTAACCAAAGTGTTGGAGCATAAGCTTTCGTGGGCAAAGACCCACTTCGTCAGATGCATGCAGAAGTGGGTCTTTGCCCACGAAAGCTTATGCTCCAACACTTTCGGTTAGTCTATAAGGTGCCACAGGACTCCTCGCTGCTTTTGCAGATTCAGACTAACATGGCTACCCCTCTGATACTTGACACACATTAATGTAACTCTTTATCAACATGTTATGTTTTGCAAGATATAATAAGCTGATGTAATTTTTATAGCTCCATTGATTTAACGGAGCTATGCCTGTTTATACCAACTTTGCCCATGTTGAAGGGGTTTATAACTAGGTAGATGAGTGAGGTGTTCTGAACAAAACCTGATGCCATGTGACAGTTGCCACAATTCAGGTTCTACTAAGCACTCAGCCACCAGAGCAGATCTGTCAAATGATGTGGAAAGACTCGTGACCATTTCTAGTGAATGTAGAAGTGGATTGTGCCCGTGAAAGCTCATGATACCATCTACATGTTTTGTTAGTCTTTAAGGTGCTGCTAGAATATTTGTTGTTTTTTAAGTTTTTCCTGTTACAGACTAACTTGGTACCCCTCTGAAGCCAGTAAATCTAGATTTATTTAATGTACAGTGTTACTCTGAAATCATGCAGATTTAGCAGTGTTTTGATGCAAAAACAGATTATCCATGCTGATTTTAGATTAGATTTGTTTTTAGATTTTTGGTCCATTTGAAGATGAAAACAATGCAAAATCTATGCAGGTCCTGCATAATTTGTGCAGCTCTTACTTGAAAAAATGTTCACATACTCATGCAAAATCAAATCTTTGATACTTTTATGCAGCTTTTATCATTATTATTCATCAAAAACATTCTAGTCAGAATTATGCTCTATCAAACCTCTTCCTAAGGGCAGAACTTTTATCTGATGATAATAATTAATAATAACTAATACATCTCTCCAGCCATTTAAAAGGTGCTCTGGTTGGACAGTGGTATATAGGTTGGACATATCAAACAAGCAGGACTGACTCTTCATCTTTAATTCATCCATTGGTGCGTGGCCATTGTAGGAACATTTGGAATATAGTTGCTAAAAGCACAGTGGGATGTGTTCAGGAAGAACGGTAAACTTTAAGTATGGGTATCTTCACTTTTAGTCCCTGCTCCAACAAAGCGCTTAAGGCTAGGCTTGGCTTGAAATGGAGTAGACCTATTAACTTCAAACGGTCTACTTATGTGCTTAAATTTTAAGCACACATGTTTAAAAACATTGCTGGATTGGGGCCTTCGTTGGCTTGCCGATGTTACATTACACATAGTTTTCCCGTATTTATACACTCTTGTATATCTTTTATTTCATACAGAGAATTTTTATAGTCTTATTTCATCATCACATCTTCATTTAAACTGCTTCAATTACATCTATATTTTCATTAATGTCCAATGTCTTGACCTCTGAGAGTTCTATTGAAATGTTATAAAAGCTTCTGGCACCAATTCTGCACTTCCCTATTTAGTCATGCAGTGACTTCAGTGAGAGCTTTCCTTGTACATGGAAATGTTATACGATGGCCCATGTAACCAAATTATTGTGCTTCTTAAAAAAGGGTTCATACTTTTAATCATGTAGAAATCTTATTACAGTGAAAGCTTTGTTATCCTACACTCAACCAGAAAACTTTGTTAACCGGCATTGCCCTCAGTCAGAATACTGCTGTGTCTTCAGGCATGTGTGCCTGATTCTCACCTGTCCAGCTGGCTGTTACCCGGCTTCTGACAGCTGGCACTGACGTCTGACGTCATTGGTGGGTGCCTCCATCCCCCTCAGCCTGCGTCAAGCTGCTGGGAGCTGGATCTGCTTGTAGGGGGTGGGGACAGAGTAACAATCTTGAGTATCTGATGCATTCAATTAACCGGCATCCCCCATGTCCCACGAATGCCAGATAACAAAGCTTTCACTTTCAACTCCTAGACCATTTGCTTATGCTCTATGGCTTTTACAGAGGGAAATATTTTCCTTTCATGCCTTTAAATGCCTAAGGGGAAACATTGTGACATCCATGAGATGTGCATATGTGTTATGGGATGTTCCACTGTAGAACATAGATCACTGTGCTCTTCAGAAAGGCATGGAAGTAGAGGCTCAGGCAATGTAAGGCAAATATGAGTGGTGATTTGATCCAGTGAGTTATATATTTTTCATACATTGTCTGGGCTTTAGGGAAACAGTATGGAATACTTTCAGAGTGTTTTAATTGGCTCGGGAACTTTTATGAAGACTAGGTGATCTCTGTTCCAAATCATTGCTGCTTACCCAGTAATCATTCTATTTTGTGTATGGGATGGATGAGCTAAGTAATTTAAGGGACACACACATTGTTCCAGTGCCAGGTAGCCCAGAATACCTCTCATCACCCCTGCTGATATCAGGGAGATGATGTGGGGACCTAGCCTAAGAAAATAGGGATTGCTATTCTGCATCAGACCAGTGGTCCATCTGGACCGGAATAACCTGTCTTGGAAAGTGACTAATGCCTGCTGCTTCAGAGAAAGGTACAAGAAACTCTTCAGTGGGCAGTCAAGGCATAACCTTCTCCTAGGAAACAATTAATTCTCTCCTCCATTAGTTAGGCTTGGTCTACACATGAAACTATGCTGAAAGTTTTGTCAGTTAAGGATGTGAAAAAAACACACCTCTGACTGATACCTATGTGGACAAAATCCTCAGTGCAGATACATCTCTGTCAATGGAAGAGGACTTCTGTCAATGTAGGTAATGGTGTATGTGGAGGTGGAGTTTCTACACTGCGGCTACGTTGACACTATGAGTTTTCTCAGCAAAAATATGCTAATGAGGGACTCATTTGCATGAGTCATGATCTCATTTGCATATTTTCTGACAATCTGTTTTTGTGCTAGGGTTTTTGCGCAAAAACAAGCAGGGTGGACATTTTCTTTTTGTGCAAAAATCCCTTTTCCCGCAAGATCCTTATGCCCCAAAAAGGGCGTATACTGATCTTGCGGGAAAGGGGTTTTCTTAAAAAAATATCCACACTACTGTTTTTGCACAAAAACCCCAGCTCAAAAACGGATCAGCAGAAAATATGCAAATAAGATCATGACTCATATTTTTTGCCAAGAGAACTTGTAGTGTGGATGTAGCCTGCCAGAAAAACCCCTTCTGACAGAGCAGGCTGCAGCTATACCAAGGGGCTATGCCAACAGATAGTCTGTAGTATAGACATAACTACGGCTACACTATCGCCTTCTTGCTAGTTTACCTGTTCCCCTCATGCTTCAGGGCATAAACCACGCTGCTACAGCTACACTGTAGCTTTCTTGCAGAAAAGCTTATGCAAATGAAGCACGGCATGGAATATCACCGCACTTCATTTGCATAATTAATTAGCAGCCGCTTTTGCGCAAGAGGCTTTTGCACAAAAAGGAGCTGTGTAGACGGCTCATTTTTGCGCAAAACCCCCCTCTTGCGTAAGAGCCATTCTTCCTGCAAAAGCCTCTTGTGCAAAAGCACCTGCTAATTAATTATGCAAATGAAGCACGGTGATATTCCATGCCGCGCTTCATTTGCATAAGCTTTTCTGCAATAAGGCTACAGTGTAGCTGTAGCAGAGAGTGGTTTATGCCCTGAAGCATGAGGGGAACAGGTACTTCAACTAGCTGCTCTCTGTCATTTTAAAATAAGCTGCTAGTATGTAGGTGCACTCAAAAAAATCACAGGTGGATAATAAGACTATGGTAGTTGAAATATTTGATGTACTTAAAACGAAAGTGCAATTGAACTTTAAAGAATTTATATTACTGCTCTTGCAATGAAGATTTTTGCAACTGAATATGAACCCTGGGAACATCATTAGTGAATAATGATTTTCTCTAATCATGTACTGCTTCAGAAGAAGAGCACAGGATAACAGAACTCAAGCTTGCTGAAAGCTAGGCATTGCTTTTTGTAATGTCGCCAGATGTTATTTAGCAAGACTGTTCATGTAATATTTGATAAACATTCTTGTAGATGGAAAAATTCTAGATATTGTAGAAATTATTGAGTTATTGTCAGACCTTTACTGCATTTTATTTTTGTGCAGTTTATTAGTATGTTAATTTATTTTTTTTAAATGTGATGACTTTTGCATATTTCATTCACTATGTTTCATTTATGATGGGGTTTTGTTGAAGCTGTACAGCACCCAGTGTGTGTGAAGAGCATTTTATAAACCATTCAGCAAACAATAGTAATAATAATGGGTAAAAGCCTGAGGTCCAGTTAGTGAACTTTTGTGAAAATACCTGCATAGGGCCAGGAAATATGATAAGGTTCTCCAATCATTATTTCCTCTGTTATTATTGCAAACTCCACCAAACTAATTCTTTTGGTACATGATCTTATGCTTACCTCAGTCTGCAAAGACCACGTCTTGATGCTGTCTCTGAAATTCTCCAAGAGGATTCATAGGGCAAATATGACATTAATCATGCTCCTTTCCAGCATGACTCCACACTGATCCTTCCAAATTTCAGCTACTCCATGCAGGCACTTTTCCGTAACTTTCTCCAATACTTTTATAGCACCTGATCTTAGCGAAATTGGATATAATTAGAACATAGTCTATTATCTCCTTTGTGTGTAAAAATAAGTACCATAAAGATTTTATGTCATTCATCTGGCATTTTCTCTTAAGTTTCAGAGGGGTAGCCGTGTTAGTCTGTAACTGAAATTTAAAAAAAAGCAACAATGAATAGTCCTGCAGCACCTCAGGGTACGTCTACACTAGCTCGTTAGTTCGAGCTAGGTAGGGTAATGAGGGCAAGTGGAGTTGCAAATGAAGCCCGGGATTTAAATATCCTGGGCTTCATTTGCATGTTCCCGAGCGCTGCCATTTTTAAATCCCCCTTAGTCCGAACTCCGTGCCCGTGGCTACACGCGGCACGGAGTAGGTAGTTCGAATTAAAGATCCTAATTCGAACTACTGTTACTCCTCATTCCACAACTCCACTTGCCCTCATTACCCTACCTGCTCGAACTAACGAGCTAGTGTAGACGTACCCTCAGAGACTAACAAAAAGTGTACATGGTATCATGAGGTTTTGTGGCACAGCCCACTTCTTCAGGTCATTGAACAGAGTTGTAGACACTTCATGCCTTCTTTTCCCAGTGACTTCAGTTTATCCACGTATAATTTATCTGGAACAGATGCTTTCTCCTTTTTCATTGTTCTAAGTGCCTTTGCAAGCTCTTTTTCCTGATCATTCAAAAGGGTCTGGGTCTCCCAGTCACTGCCACTACTGGCCCTTTAAATATGTCTGAAGCTGGTTGTTCCTTCACAGGACAGAAACTCAGCTTTACTCAGTGGAATTCACTCTGAAGGAGAGGAGATCTCCAGCAGGACAGGTGGCATAATAAAACTCCAGGACTGACTATGAAAGAAGCAGAACAGAACTGCCACAGCCAGTCCCAATGTGCACATAGTACCAGATAATGAAAAATACAATCAAAGTGAACCTTGTAATGTTACCAGGAGCAAGTCAGAGTAGCACTATACATGGCCATAAATTTGAAATGACAGTTATAACAAGTTATCTCCTCAACAATTACACAGTGGATGATTCTGAAAATGTCTTTAAGCTCATTTGAAATGCCCTTATCATGCAGTATCAGAGAAAGAAGGGAAAATGGAATGAGGGAAACAAGGACTGTTTTTTCTGCTTCACCTTCTCTCATGTTGTGATCAAATGTGCCTAAAACTTGCATGGGTTTTGCAGGGGGTAGGTGAAGTGTAAAGAGCATTTTTTGCACCCATAGTTCTTATACAATGGCTTACCACAGTCATCTCTACACTCAGGGAAATGCAAGTGGCTGTTCTTATTGCCCAAGGGGAAGCAATCTACACCAAATGGGACAGGTGATCGGGTGGAGGCAAAGCGATGGTCACACTGGCCAAGGCACACAAAGGCGTGAATGCTACACTAGCATAATAGACACTGTGACAGATGTGCTCCTTTTATATGCCACAAGCGTTACATTCCTCTCACTGAGGCAGGCTGCTCCATTCACTCTCAGCTTAGGCTACTGCCAGTTACTGCCAACCAGCTCCAGACAGACACAATTTGGCTCAGTATTTAAAAAACTGACAACCCCTGACATAAACTTGATTCTAGTTAGATGTCTGCATTCTTTGAAACATTTATTTATTAACCGTCAAAATACCACCAACATAAATTAATTTGGTGTGGTTATTGACAGCCTTTGGAAGAAAGGCCAGGCAATAGATAAATGGTGATTCTGGAAGGACAAAAGGTCCCTCCAAATCAGAGTTGGAGAACATTAGTTGGGCTGATTGTGCATACTTATAGTGCTCTTTAGGCTGCTGGGCTGTCAACCTGGAACCTTACACCTTTCTGGTCTGGCTTTGGGTCTGCTGCTGCCTTGGTTTCTTCCTCTTGACTCCTCAATAACTTCACCCAGGCTTTCATGTGTCTTAGGGTATGTCTACACTGCAACACTATTTAGAAATAACTAGCATTATTCCGAAATAACTTAGTCCGCATTTACACAGCAGGCAGTTATTTCGAAATAATGTCAAAATACTGTCAAGCTGGAGGACTTCTTACTCCAACTCCTGTAACCCTGATTGCACAAGGAATAAGGGAAGTCAGAGGAAGAGTGCTCTATTTCGAAATAAGTGCTGTGTGTAGATGCTCCCTATTTTGAAATAAGCTATGTAATTGACGTAGCTCAATTTGTGTAGCTTATTTCGAGTTAAGCCCTGCGGTGTAGATGCACCCAAATACAACCTGTTCTTTGGGGCTGGGGTTTTTACACAATCTTCATAAAGAACCAAAACTCCCTCTTTCCTTCACCAGATGCTGTAGCTCCTCTAGTTGATACTAGCTCTCTGCATGCCCCAGGGCCTGGGCCTGAGAGCTAAGCTGAGTATTTGTGCAGAGCTGCTCACGGAGCCCTTCTGGGCCCTATGAAACTTTCTATCTGGAGTTTTTCCAGCTCTCTACTTTAGTGCTTTTGCTTTGTCTTGCCTCCTACACAGAAGTTCTGATTTAGCCACATAACATGCCTGTTAGGTGACACTGTAGTCATTCTTGCCACCTGGGGAAGTGTGTGACAGGTGGAACCCAACTCTCCATAAAGGGACAGCTACTCTGTGACAACTAATCACTAACATATTCGTGTGGGGTGAAGGCCAAACTAATATCAATGCTGAAGTTCCCATTCATTGCAATGGAGTTAGGATTTCACCGTTGTATCAGAACCCTGACCTGGAGGTTTCATCATCTTGCAGCAAAAGCAGAGTTCAGTCTCCATACTCAACCTATTAGTGGCCTCTGATAAGAATGATAATAAGGGAATTAATTAGGGTTGATCTCTTCATTGCCTTCTGGTCTTTGCCAGTGAAAAGCATGAGGACTTAAACTTGTTCCTATTCTTTCCTACCATGTGGGTGCTATTATCTCACAGACAAAATTTCAAGTATATATACCAAATGCACTGGATACACAGTTCAAGTGTTTGATATTCTCCGTGATGATGTTTCTGGGGTTGGTATTTCCTAGAATACTTTGATTTACATTATTTGCCATGCTATGGATCTGTCCCTTTTTAGAGCTGTTCAATCACTCTATTCACATACCAGAGGATTATGCAAAACAAGTTTTATTTCAGGAAAGCTTGCATGAAAATTGTCAACATTTCATTTTACAGAATTTTACACCACCTTAATTTTGTTTGATTCCAATTTTCAATAAAATGGCATTGCCCACTTTGAAAATGCAGTCTGCTGCTTGGGCTTTAAAACAAATGTCATATTTGCTGAGAAACAGACATTTGTGCTAGACAACTGTACTGTTTTTTCTTTTTTAATAGCACATGCCTGCTTTAAAATGCATATAACTTAGAAAATCTTTTCAAAATATAGAGCCAAAATATAGATCTTTTCAAAATATATAGTTTTACTTGACTAACTACATGCTGTGGCAAATTTTTATTAAACATAAGCCCATTAAATTAATATTTTTTTAAAAATGTGTCATTTCCAATTTTGTATTAGAAATGTTGTACTGCTCTAGTTGGGTAGTTGTGGGCTTATGACTGGTAAATATATTGTTTAGTTTTAAGAAATGTAAAGAACTGTGGCCATTATTTTCATATGTGTATGCCTAAAGTTAAACATCTAAATTGATGAACAAACATGTGGCAGGCACTCTGAATTTTGAAAATCAGGCCAGTCATTCAGAAACTGATATATGGATTTATTTGTCTAACAGTAGTACTCCAACTTTGCAAATTTTGACCTCAGAATGTTTGCTATTTTTTTTCTTGAAGTGAAACAAGTGTATCAAATGTTTACCAGACTACGTGCTCTATATGCCTCCTTAAAAATAACTATTTCCATATCTAGTCTGGTTTTAAACTGTTTTTCTTTCTGCATCAAATGTTGGTTCATTGTTGAACTATCTAGGTGATGTTGTTTTGATTAGGAAGACATTATGTCAATCATGGACAAAAATGTAGGTGGATAGATAATTTTTAGCAAACCTCAGAAGAACAATGTTTTTAGACATAACAGCAACAGTGAGTTCTACTATTCCATGACATTTTTGCTTGTGGTTGGCTGAAATTCACTGGACCGCTAATCTTTTTGGCCTGTTTTGATGCTTTGTTTTCTTTTCATTGTACTTGCTTGGAGACACCAACCTTTTGGTACTTTTCTCCAGAATGTTTCTTCTTTTCTTTTTCTTTTTTAATGTCAGTTTTCCCCTATAAAATGACAAGAAGTGTGATGCATTAATGAGTACTCTCCATTGACTTCAGGAAGCATGGATTCAAGTTGAACTTGGGACATAAGTGGAATGGGTTTGGTGTTTTGTTAGTAAAATGCCACAAACCATATTTGCTTATTTGAGAAAATCATGGCTACATGGTGTTGGAGGCTAGCAGACACAAAATTCACACACAAGTGCTATTCCAGGGTGGTGTGTTGAAGGTCTGAATGGAGATAAAATGGAATGGCTGTGAATTGGAAGCTAGCATTTGCTCATACTAAAAATTAATCGAGTTTAACATTAAATATTGTTGAAAAGAAAAGAGGACCAAATTTAACCATAGTGTAAAGGGTGGAATTTCACGGATCCCATTGGTCTGTGCTTTTATAAAACCAAATTCATTGGACACACATGAACCAAGTAAGAATATTGAAGAAGACAATTTGTATACATTACATTGGTATTAAAGGTCATCTTATGAAGCTAGATTAGCCCTGGCATAACTAGGTGCAATGGGGTTAACAGCATTGAATTACTTATACCATGGTGAATTTAGCTCTATAAAAGATTAAGTTTAGGAAATGTATACAAACTTAATTCTTCAATATTACACCTCCTCCCCATCCTTGCAAACACATGCTTCTCTCTTGCTCTTTCTCATACCAGTAGATGATCTTATTTATATACAGGAGTTTCTAGCCCCTGGGTTGCTATGCAACAAAATGCATTCTATCTGCATCCTTTCTGTGCTCTATCCCGTTTCCGTTCAACAACTCAAAATAACCAGTGTAGCGCTTTAAACATGTTACTTCCTCTTCTCTACAGAGTTGAATATCTATCAAGTATCTTCCTGGACTTCCTATCTCTTCCTGTTGCAGTCTTGAAAAAAATGTGTTTGCCCTACATTGATTTTCCTCATCACTTCCTATTTACACCAGTCCTGTTAATGCTAGGGCAGGCAAAACATACATAAAGGAGTCACGCAGCTGCTGGCTCATTTAAAAAAATGGTGTCAGCCAATTGTGTGCTGTTTGAAACTAAGATTCTTCATTGTTGTCAGGTGCAGGGTTCCTGTTTGTCCTTTCTATCATGCATTTGTTTCCCTACTGATACCAGAATGTTGAAAACAATCCTTTTCCTTTATTTTAATGTGCTGGGCTTAGGAAAGAGAAAAATATTCATCTCCAACACCACAATAAGGGATAGAACAATGCTCCTGTGAACCTGATAGCACTTCTGAGCAGTTATAATAAGACAGAGGTAGGTTTATTTAAGAAAGAAAAAAGATTTAACAAGTGATGGAAACAACTGCTTACAATACAAAGCAAAAATTGTAAACCTGGGCCTACCCTTCCCGATATTCCATCCTGTATTATATAATGCAAGGGTTCTCTGGGTTGGGACTCTCAAGTGGGCCATGATCCTGTTTTAATAGGGTCACCAGGACTGGCATTAAACTTGGGGCTTGGGGCTGAAAGTGAAACCTGAGCCCCACCCAGTGAGGCCAAATCCTGAGCCCCATTACCTGGGGCTAATGCCAAAGTCAGAAGACTTGATCTCTGGGTGGCAGGTCTCAGGTTACAGGCAGTGTGTGGCAACATTGATAAATACTGGTTTTTATCCATGATTCCATTGGTTAAAACTCAAGTAAGTTGTGGGCTGATGATTCCTTGAATAAAAACGAATTTACTAATGGAAATTACATCTTTTGGGTACGGACTTGTTGATATGTCAAAACAGCGTTTCTATATTACAAGGCACATTTTTGTTTAATTAAATAAACACACACCTCCATGTGTCATTAATACTACAGATTGATAGAAGTGTTGTTTATGGGCAGATACTTATTTTTAAACACATTCAATCTATTAATTTTCTGTCTTTAATATAGAAACAGTATGTTTGCAATAACTCATTTACAAAAAAAGTTCTCAAACCTTTATTAATAATTTGTAAAGCAGTATGGTGAACATACATATTAGGGACTCTGTAGCAATTGATTTTTGAGAAGAAATGAAAGTGTTGCATTCTGCAGATGACAATCTTGCTGCTAGTGAATGCAGAAATAAGGGAGTGGGAAACAACATAGATTAGTACCTCATTAGTTCCCTTGAGGCAATGAAAGTCCATATTTCCTGGACTGGAAAGGGGGTTGCTTTAATGCTTTCCCTAGAAATTTCCTGATGCAATTGTTTTGTATCTGACCCATTTTTAATTGTATAGAGCCTTTTTCCTGAGGAAGAGTGCTTTTCTGAAAGGTAACATTAGGTATTTGCTGATTTGCCCAGTTATATTTTATACAGCCGTGAAATATGACAGGTTTACCAGCCCATGCTTTATGGGCTTACTTTGTTACCTGAGCTGATAATTACAAATGTGATTGGATGCTGAGCAGGAACCATAGATGTTTGTACCTGGAAACGGTAACCATACAAATTTAATAGAAAGTTATTCACTAAGTAAAATAAGTATTCATTAAGTAAAAGTGTCTTAGGAGGCACTCTGGAAAATGAATTCAAATGATAACAAAGTGGGAATTAAAAGTGGATTAGTTAAACTTCATTCAACACAAACCCAATTCTGAGAAACTTAGACTATAGCTAAGCACAAGCATTTCATACTATATGTGGTGCCTTCATTACTATGCATCTGCATGTGCTATAGATAGCAGGTGATGAAATGCCTATCACTTTTAGACTTAGCCTTTTTGGTAACAGCTAAAATGACATCCTGAAGCACATACATAGTGATTGTTGAGAATAAGTGGAGTCTAGATAGGCCAAAAAAATCATATTTCCCCAGGTGAGTAGGATGCAGAAATAGATAAAGGATCTTAATGAAAAAAAAAAAAAGGGCTTGAAAGAGACTAAAACCTGTAACTGTGCAAATACTCTAACACTGATCCCATGTCCAGAGAAGAAGAGTGCAGTGGCTCTATTTAGCATCATGAATTAAATAGTATTTACTTCTAACTAAAGCGAACCAAGATTGATTATGGGTAACGTGTAATGTTCAGGAAATGATAATATTTATTCTAGAATACAAAGACTGTACCAGTGAAAGGAGGAGTTGGTGACAAAGTAACAACATTTCCCTTGCAACATTTATCAATAATACAGGGAAAAAGGACCCATAAAATTTTCTTCTGCAATTCTTTAAGAATACCTAGAAAATAGCAAGACTCTAAGTCATGAATTAGATCCAGAGTTCAGTGCATGTGGTCTTAGACTCAGGAAGCGAGTCAGCTATGCCACGAAATTGAAGACGTTGAAGGAAGAAGATCCAGGAGAGAGGAGACAGGGTGTATGCACTCTCTCTCTCTCTCTCTCTGCAAACACACACACAAGTGTCTGGGTTAGGCAGACTGAGAAAGGACAGAGGATACCTCTGGTCAGCTTTGGAAAGGGGACAAAATTCAGTGAGAGGCGCAGCAAAGGCAGGACTCTCCTTTGGAAATAAAGCGATAGGAAGCAGTGTAGGCTGCAGTGGGAGGAGGCCTTGAGTTAGGGGCCTACAACAAGTGGTGGAGATGCATAGGAAACAGGGCAAGCTCCTGTGGGAGGCAGAGTTTGTAAGTGGGAGCTGAAGATTTCAGTAGCCGAAGTAGGCAGAAGAATCATTCAGATTTGCTTGGATTTATCTGGATGAGGTTTGTAGTTTGGCTGAGCCATAGAGAGCTGAGCTATGGAAACCAGGAGAGAGGCAGACAGTTGGAGTTGCTGGAATAACAGCAACATTAAGCCTGGCTGCAAGGCACAGCAACAAGGGTGAATACACATTCTCACAGTCCCATCCAACAGGTGATAAAAGGCCATTCTGTCACTTCTTTAATGCATGCTTTGCAGTACTTGTTTTCTATTAGACTCGGTAGTGTGTGTGTATGTGTGTCCATTGAGGGTTTAAAAAAAATTTTAAGCATCAATTGCCGTTGAACATATGTCTGATTTCCAATATGTTTCTGATCATTTTCAGCACAAACATAGAAAGATTTGCGAGGGAAAGATTTACAATCAGCCTTTAATACAGATGCCAATTACATCAAAGCGTTTCAACAGAACGGCATCTTTATTACTGATGCACCAAGAGAAGAAGCTAACCATAGTAATTAGCAAAGTAATCAATCTAGGTAGATGTTTAGCAAGTCAAAAGAAGCTGTGCTTAAGTCACATCCTTTGCTTGGGAAATAAAGCTACATTCCCTCGCCTCATCTGTCAGTGTGTCATTTGGGATGGTCATTTACACGAGTTCAAACATGATTTTAGAAATTTCTATAGTGTAGCTAGAATGAGGCTTGGGTCTGTGTCGATATACTGCACTTTTTAACAAGCCTAAACAAAACTGGAAAGTCAGATCAACTTCTAGCATGTTCTGCAGGCATATGGACACGACAAACACTCTGGCTAGGAAGGCAAACACAAAGCAAAAACTACTCTGGCTCCCACCCAAAACCATTGAAATATGACTCTCTGATCCATATATGTGCCCCTCACCATTTTACTACGTTAATTGCTAACGGCACATACACTGTCTGATGTGTGGAACACAGCCCTCGCCCACACCTGACTGTGAAGGGCTTAGCAGGGTGCCAGGCATCTCCAAGCCTTGCAAGTTGCTCCTGATTCATTTCACTCACATGATTAATTTGCTAAAGGTAGCAGGGGGTTGCAGGTAGCCTGAGCAGGATTAATGTTGGCTTCTATGAGGTGCACACTACAGAGCATCCTCAAGACCTGTGAAATCAGCGAGCATTCAAAGTGCTCAGCGCCTCCCAGTAGTTCTCAGCATGTTGCAGTCCTTTAGAGTGCTGCATGCACTGTTATCACAGCAACATGGCCTATTGCTGCAGAATGTTGTAATACTTTTGTGTAAAGACTTACTAATTATTACAGTGTTGAATTACACTATTGTATAAGCAACATAGCTGTAAGTGTATATTGTATCTCAGCCCAAGGTGGAATGAGAGTCCTTGCTTGTGAGGATATGTTTAAAAATATTTCTAATCTAAGATCTATTCAAGGACCTCACAAGGGACAGATAACTTAATATTGACATAGCCTTAAATATATTGAAAAGATATAAATCAGCGTAATGAGATTCACAAATGCTTTAATATTAACGGGGAAACCTTTTGGGAAGCACAGTGTAAAATCAAAGAAAAAAATGAGCCCAAGATGTAAGTAATGGTGTTAGTTAAATAAATAAAAAAATTGATTTTGTTTCAATGCCTTCTCATGTCTGAGTGAACCATTACATTCCTTTTACAATTGCTTTAAAAACTTAAGTACTGTTACAAACAACCAGAAGACAAATTTTAGGAAAAACTAGTCATATTCATTTTGGAAACCTTCCTGGTAAACTTAATTGGAATGATTTCTTTTGTGCTCAGGGAATCAGGAAAGAACCATGAAACCTTTCTTTCAAATATTTTCTCTAAAATCAGTGAACTAATTCTACACTGAATTTCAAGACAATAAAGCCAGGCCTACACTAGACCTGGAAAGTCGGCTTAAGATACGCGACTCCAGCCAAGTATAATAAGTAGCTTGAGTTGGCTTATCTTAAGCTAAGCTTGATGCCATCTTCACAGCAGGAGGCTGATGGGAGCAAAAACTCACATTGGCTTCCTTTTCTCCTCACAACTGCAAGGAGTACCAATGCCAATCAGAGCTGTCCTCAGTGTTCGATTTAGCAGGTCTTAACTAGGCCCACTAAATCAAATGCTAGAAGATCGATCTCTGATGTGGCAAGTGAAGACGAGGCCAAAAATGTTATTAAAAAGAAGAATATTTATAAGCTTGTTCCTTAGTTCACACTGCTATGATTAAGGGACCGTCAACAATTCCTTTATAAATCCTTGCAATTTTGCAGAGGGTTCTGATACATTCGTGCTAAAATTTAACAAAAGGTTCTTTGATTATTCTCTCTCTCCTCATCCCAAGTCTCAACAGTAAATCTGTCGGGACATTTCACCACTTTAAAAGAAAATAAAGGGCTTTTGAAAGGGCTCGTTTGCACTCCTGTAACCATGTACCACCCAAGAACCACTGATACAATTCACACTGGCTTCCCTAGCCTCACATTTTCCCTTCTCCATCACAATAAAGAATTCCATCATTCTTTCCCTTCCTCAGTGCCAAATTGAGATCACGCTCACTTAGTTCCCACATTCAAGTGGTTGCATCTTGCATCTTAGTCCATTGCAACCTATCCCAAACACACTCCTATTACCAAATACTTGCTGATGCCCTGATAATATCCATGCTGGAGGACTGTAAGCTCCATGGATCAGAAGCAGAAGCAGGAACAGAAGAAGGAAGTGAAGCAAACTGCACTGGTCCATACCTGCTGTAAGGACCCTGGCACACTCACACATATATGCTACTTGGCATGTTCATGGGCAGAGGCAAGCTTGTACCCATTTCCTTCCACATTCCATCCCACCTGCCCATCTACGTGAGGGTACGTAGCACCTCAGCAGAGCCTGCTTCACTTCATGTGTTACGGCACCTTATGCCCCCGCAATTGCACATTGTCTGGATCAGTGTTTAGCCTGGCCTGAGTGTTAGTCTGCATTCCAAGCTGCTCCAAGGGCAGAACAAGCAAGAGTGATTATTGCTTGGATGCTCATGACAATGCCACAATTCAGCCTTCTGTAAAATACCATGACACTCTCTGTTGCTTTTTAAAGAAGGAACACAGTGTTGGGAGTCAGGAGGTCCTGAATTCGGATCTGGACTCTGCCACTGACTTGTTTTATGTCCTTGGGCAAATTGCTTCACTCCATGCCACATTTTCTCCATCTGTAACACAAGAATCTTGCCTATCTACTTCATGGGCTAGTCATAAATATTAGTTAATGTCTAGACACTGGTTACAACATATATAATTTTATGTAAATGATGGGCATTATTTATCATTAAATAAATAACATAATGATAATAGGAGTTATGTCCTAGTGCCAAGAGTGATGTATATGATCATAAGGTTTACCTAGATCAATACTAATCAGCTTGTAACTCCCCCCCCACACCCCACACACACTGCGCGTTCTCTTGAAGAATATACCCAAATGGCATAGGTCCTCAATTTCATCTGGGAATCTGGTCTCAGATGGCATGAGCAGATGACTTTGTCTGATTGCATTTCTTAGATCACACTAGATAACAACAAGCTGCCATGCCAGGGCAGTGAGGAGAAACACCCCTTATCATGTTGAACACAAGATGACAAGCCAGCTCACCTCCCACACAGGGAAGGAGAGGGAGGTGAGTTGCTTGGCTAAGGAAGGAGGGCCATTTGCTTTCCCCCCCTCTAAACTGTTGCTCACTTTCCTGAGCCTGTCAAAATCAGAATCCTGCCTGCTTCTCTACCTCCACAACCAGATACCCTTGGCTCATCACTTCGAAAATCTCATCACCCTTTAGTTGAAGGGCCTCAATCACATGGGCATAATATGGGCTCTGGATGCTCAACATAGATGGCCAACTTCTCGCAGGGCCAGGACCAGTGTTGTTGGCTGATAGTGCTCAGAACACCAAATCATTTATGATAGCTGTTCTGCTGAAGGATTACTTTCTAGCAGGTGTAGAAAAAGGACTGAACTCTGAACTGTCTTAAAAAAAAAAGAGGAGCATCCTCTGAAACTCATTCGTTAAACAACCACAATACATAGCCAAGGCCGGCAAAGCATGGCTTGCTGAAATGGAAACTATGATGTAGTTAGCTACGAAATGGCTATGCCAGCTATTTGTGTGATGTCCTTTTAATTCTGTTAGGCCATGTCTGCATGAGAAAGTTATACTAGCAAACGTTAAGGTGGGAATTTAAACTAGTACCATTATACTGGCATAGCCCCTTGTGTTGACCCTCTTAATCTTGCATCAGAATGCTGTGTCATTTGGAATGGGATTAAGTGAAACTGAAACAAATCACTCTTCTGCTGGAATATGTGTGTGTCAATGCAGAGGGTTATACAGATGTAACTGTACTCATATAACTATGTTGGTAAAACTGGCAAAATAAGGCCTAACTAATCTGCCTATCTGCAGACACAAGCAGACTAGAGAGAGCCACATGCAGAGAATGCTTTATCATGGAGACCTTATTCTGGTCTACTTGTTTTTGTTGTTGTTGTTCTTTTAATCTAAAATAAGGCATTCATACTTAAAATAGCTCTTCATGCTGAGGATTGACCAGAAACCCCAGTTTAAAAAAATGTGTTTTTAAATTACTTAAAGATTTGTATTGTTAGGCCTCTTCTGAGCCATGCACCAGATTCCACTAGTTCTAGTAGTGCCCAATAGAAGCAGGGTGCAGATAATGTGCTTGCACTCACTGTTTACTCACAATGCATCAATTTTAATAAAGTGCATCAAAATCTTTATGAAGAAAGTGTGAAAGAACTATACCTATCCAGGTGTAATATAACTCCTCTTCCTGCCTGCTTTGCCCCTGAGTCATCTGTTTACTGCATATAAGTTAGCCGTGCTTTAAGAGGGCCCTTCAGGTGAGATCTCTTCAGCAGTCTCTGTAGTTACAGTTTGTAGAAACTCCATGAAATGGGTGCAGAGCTCTTTGATAAATTGGCCTGTGACAGCAAAGAGATCATGTATGAAGGGTTTCACTGTGATGGGGAGACAGAGATGTTTAATCTCTAAGGGTGCGTCTACACTGCACCGTTATTTCGAGATAACTAGCGCTATCCGAAATAACAATGTAAGCGTCAACACAGCCATTCCGTTATATCGAAATAATTTTGAAATAACAGATGGCTTATTCCGAAATCTGTAAATCTCATTCTGTGAGAAGTAACACCTATTCTGAAATAGCTATTTCGGAATAAGGCATGTGTAGATGCTCCACTGCTACTGTTTCGAAATAGCTCCTTACCAGGGCTATTCAAAGTTATTCCTCCCCAGTGCCTCCTGGGGCTCTAAACTGAGCTAGCACGTCCACATTAGGGAGGCCCCAGCCTGCCTCAGACTAATTTTGAGGCTTCCCTGAAGTACAGACATGCTATTTCAAAATAAGCTAGTTTGGAATAACTATTCCTGAATAGCTTATTTTGAAATAGCTGTGCAGTGTAGACGTGCCCTTTAAATGAAAAACTTACTTTTAAAAAAAAATATGAGCCTCATGTTAGCAAGGCCAATGGAACAGAGGTATCTCAGGTTATCTTGTTTGTATGTGGTTAGGCAAAGCCTCAGACTTAGTGGCCAGAAAGCTGATTTTTCTCAGTCTTGCTAACATGACGTATTAGCCATTACAACTGATATGGAACCAGGAGTAAAAAGAATCAGCACATCAAAACACACCACAAACTACTTTTCATTTTGTGCTTAAAGATCCAAGTGCTGCAGTGGGACTAGTAATATTTTTGACACCCAGTAGCCATGTTCCAGGAAAGACTTAGGGTCTAATCCAGCTTTCATTGAAGTCAATTGAAAGGCTCTTGTTGACTTCAGTAGGTGTTGCATAGCCCCTTAGTACAGTTTACCATCTGGTGGCTGGTTGTGGTTTCTGTGTTCCTTATACTTTACCACAGCTAAGACTCAGCCATGATCCTGATGGTCCCTAGATAGCAACTCTAGCAGGGGACCCCAAGGACTCTTTTGCTGCCTGAGCTAATGGGGACTGTGCTAAGAACCTAGGTCTTGCTTAGCATGTGTTTAACTGTAAGCATGTCGGAAGCCCCATGTAAAAGTAAAATGAATAAAAACTTAATATATACAATATAGAAAGCAAAGCAAGTCCAATAGTGCCATTAAAAAAGTAAGATTTCTACATACTGATGGACAGTGATTAAGTGCCAATACAAATCCCACTAAATCAATGGAAAAATTCCATAAAGGCTGTAAAAACTGAAGCTGCTAATCATCCCACAGGATAAGAACTTTATATAACAATTTAGGGCCAAACCCTGTCCTTGGATAAACATAGACAACTCCTAGAGTGAAATTTACCATAGATGAGGGCAACTTTTTAAGGCCAGAAGGGAATGTGTTCAAGTTTCAGATATGGCCCAGAGTGCTTGAGATTTATATTGAAGGAAGAGTGTGGTTGTGGATACTGATGTATAAACATATTGTTATCACAGTTATTCTGTGTAGGAATGTCACATCTCTAGTATGTCAGATAAAATTAATGTCTGTGTTGACAACTTCTAAAATAGATACTCTAAAGTGAAAAATGTTATAGAATCTGACTGATAAATTAAAGGATTAATTTCCAGGAAAAAAAATCCAGCATGGTTTCTATGTTTTACATGATATATGTAAAGATCACTGTTAATATCATGACAATCATAAAGTCCAAAGTATTTGGAAGTATTGCACTGAGAATCTCTCCATTTCTTAGTGGAGCTGTCTACTTATTTAACAAGTCAGAAAAATGTAAATTCCCCCCATTTCTTATTTAAAATTCCCATAAAGATAATTCTCATTCATGTGGAACTGACTACTGTACATCAACATGTTTTCAAATCTCAGATCAATAGTCTACATGTTGTCAGAAAAAACTAATTAGGCTCACTGAGAGGTTACCTTGCTAGAATAGAAAAAAAAAATCCTCTGCTAAGTTGATCTGGACTGTAGAGTCACTGGATAGAAGCAATTTTTTATCCTCCTAGGAGGTTAGTGTAGGTGCTCTGGGCAATATATTAGCAATGGAAAAATACCCTTTTCTGCTGTTTCCTTTGCAGCACTTGTTATCATCACTCAGGTTTAATTGAGAGAAATGTATATTTCACGTTTAATGTTGGCTCGGTATCTATAACGAGAATGCATATACAGAGCTTTTGTTTTTATAAAAAGAAGTGAAAAAGTTTCCATATTACAGGTGGAATCTTCTATATTTCACTGCCATTTCACTGGCCTGCCTATAGTTACAACTCACAACTTTGCACCCCAGGGAAATATTTCTGGCCTTTCTAGCTGCAAAGATCGCTTTAAAGTGTAAATCAGTCTGAAGGCTTATAAGTCTGCCATGATGCCTTTGCTTAACTAACTCACAATGAGTACTGATTGGGAAGAGATAGTGATGGACTCTTCATTCCCATGAATTCCTCTCAGATTCTAGCTCTTGCATCCACAAGACTCTGCAGTAGCACCTTCGGAAGTCATTAACAATGCTCTTCAGTCCCCCTGCCACCAATGTTCCTTCTAACCGTTTCCACCTATGTGTGGATTTTTTCTATTCATGTGCAGAACAAATATTTTTATGGCACTGAGGCATGTATGAATGTGCACCACCAGTAGGAAAAAGACCCAATGAGCTGTGGGCACTTTGCTAATAAGCTGGGAGGCATTTGAATCTCTCCCGAGTAGCTGCACAAGTGCACAGCTTACAGGGAATAGTGCCTGACACCCCTTTCACTTCCCAAGTCCTGCCCATGGTGATGGAGTACGTGACTGTGAAGCTGAGGTGGGAGCAGGAGAGGAAAACTTTTTTTGGAGGCGCTCCTTGGCCCTGAGGAGCATATTCTTTCCATAACTGGAGAGGGAAACCCATTTTAGCCATTCGTCCTATGTGTGCGACAGGAAGTCTCTGACCTTCCTTCTCTGTTCAGCAACAGGGACACTTCCCCGGCAGGGAGCAGATGACAGTGCACTTGTCTCCCGCTAGAGAGAAGCTTAAATTGGTGCTGTGAGAAATACTCACCCTCCTCTATCAGGAGCAGAGAGCAACAGAGGAGTGATTGCCTCCCATCCAGCATGCTGAATGGTTAAATGGCAAAATTTCCTTACCATAAAAATGGAACTTCCTTGTATCCAACATAAAATCAAACCAAACCAAAAAGGAGTTCTAGGGTTAAGGAGAAAGATAGAAAATTGCAGAGTCTGTTCTTTCCACAAGAAATGCATTTACCAACGGAATAGCTAAGGCTATGGTTCTAAAGCATTCAGAATTTTCTACCATAGATAGTACTGGAAAGGGGTGAGCACTGCATCCAACTGCCTCTGACTGTAGCCCATAGGTTAAGTTGGTAGCCTGCTATACCAGATAGCATGCTTGATTTCAATGAATCATATTTTCAGGGGCTTTGTTTTATTCATCATAGGCATTCATAGTTCTCCACAGTGTTTAGCTGTAATAAAGAAACCTGCAGGCCTGTATCCCGTCCGAGACGCTAAAGCAAGTTAGCAAGTAAGTTAGTATAATGACATGTAACCTTAGGCATAAATAAAAATGGCTTACTGGTTGCTCCTTGCCATTGGGGAACTGAATGGGAGAACCAGATATAGAACTGGATCTGTTCATTCCGTGTCCATAACTGGTTGGTAACCATAGTGTATACCACAGAGCATGGAAGTTACAAGTAAGGCCAAAGGTAATGGTTTCAGAAGTGAGACAATCCTTATTATTATGTAGGAATATATGTGTAATAATATGTTAACCCATACAGTCAGTGTACCCAAAGATTTGTAAGGGTGAGGAAATAAGATATGGACATGATAGCTTGGGCTTGAATTAAACAGTGCCAGGACCCTATAAAATAGTGATCAATGGCTCGATGTCAGGATGGCGGTCGGTTTCTAGCGGAGTGCCCCAAGGTTCGGTTCTAGGACCGGTTTTGTTCAATATCTTTATTAATGATCTGGATGAGGGGATTGATTGCACCCTCAGCAAGTTCATGGATGATACTAAGCTAGAGGGAGAGGTAGATACACCTGAGGGCAGAGATAGGGTCCAGAGTGGCTTAGACAAATTGGAGGATTAGGCCACAAGAAATCTGATGAGGTTTAACAAGGACAAGTGCAGAGTCCTGCACTTGGGACGGAAGAATCCCAAACATTGTTATAGACTGGGGACCAACCAGCTAAGTAGTAGTTCTGCAGAAAAGGACCTGGGGGTTACAGTGGATGAGAAGCTGGATATGAGTCAACAGTGTGCCCTTGTAGCCAAGAAGGCTAATGGCATATTAGGCTGCATTAGGAGGAGCATTGCCAGCAGATCCAGAGATGTCATTATTCCCCTTTATTCGGCTCTGGTGAGGCCACATCTGGAGTATTGTGTCCAGTTCTGGGCCCCCCACTACAAAAAGGATGTGGATGTATTGGAGAGGGTCCAGTGGAGGGCAACCAAAATGATTAGGGGGCTGGAGCATATGACCTATGAGGAGAGACTGAGGGAGTTGGGTCTGTTCAGTCTGCAGAAGTGAAGAGTGAGGGGGGATTTGATAGCAGCCTTCAACTTCCTGAAGGGAGGTTCCAAAGAGGATGGAGAAAGTCTGTTCTCTGTAGTGACAGATGGCAGAACAAGGAGCAATGGTCTCAAGTTGTGGTGGGAGAGGTCCAGGTTGGATATTAGGAAAAACTATTTCACGAGGAGGGTAGTGAAGCACTGGAATGGGTTACCTAGGGAAGTAGTGGAGTCTCCATCCCTAGAGGTATTTAAGTCTCGGCTTGACAAGGCCCTGGCCGGGTTGATTTAGTTGGGATTGGTCCTGCCTAGAGCAGGGGGCTGGACTTGATGACCTTCTAAGGTCTCTTCCAGCTCTATGGTTCTATGATTCTATGAACCATGTTAGGGTCTGTGTGAGGTCAATCTGTTCGTTTGCTCTTTAGCTTTTTCTATCTTCTATCAAACTGTTAGATCAGCTTTGCAGTATAGATTAGCCACTCAACACTCTACCTGTTTGGACCACCAAATACATCAGGCACTCCCGGGGTAAGGCTGGTCCACCATCTCTTACCTCAGGTCTTCAGGGAGAGGTGTAAGTGTGTTAGGCTAAGTACTTCTTTATTTTAGAAACATTATTGCCAGGAGTCAAAGAATTGTATTCTGTTCATGTTTAAAAACATTTGTTATTCCTTCATTTGCTTTAATAAAGGTTTTAACAAGTTGTTACTGTTCTCAGTTTAAGTGCCCTTGCCACATATCCGAAGAGTCTACTTCTGAGATAGAACTCTGGATTTCCCCTCACGCTGTAGCTTGAACTGGGCTAAGAACCTACGTATCTTCTGGTTAGATGAGGCCAGTGGCGAGCCATCGCCCCTGCCCAATAAATTCAGGTCACCATCCTGCATCACCAGAATCCAGCCCAGACAGCTAGCCATGAGCTCCCTTCAAAGAGGAGAGGAAGGACAAGCCCTGATCAAAGGTTCAAATTTCTCATGAATAAACAGAGCTAAATGGGGCAATATGTAGTTTTTGGGCTGAACATGAGTGCTGAGCCAGATATCCTTGTCTTCTAATTCTGCATCTAGTCCTGATTCACTGGGTCCACATCCTTGGCCTTCCCAGAGATCTCCCTTGTGATTCTGGAGAGGCTGAAGTAACCAAGGGTATGTCTACACTGCCACCCTAGTTTGAACTAGGGTGGCTAATGTAGTCATTCGAACTTGCAAATGAAGCCCGGGATTTAAATATCCCGGGCTTTATTTGCATGTTCCCGGGCACCGCCATTTTTAAATGCCCGGTAGTTCGAACTACCTGCCCACGGCTACATGCGGCATGGGCTAGGTAGTTCGAATTAAAGCTCCTAATTCAAACTACCGTTACTCCTCGGGCTTCATTTGCAAGTTTGAATGACTACATTAGCCACCCTAGTTCGAACTAGGGTGGCAGTGTAGACATACCCCAAGAGAAGCAGCTGAGGATTCCCCATACAACCATCTCTAGAATAAAATATGGCAACTGCTTTATAGTGGACAGCTGTGCAGTACGGCAGCTTAGGATGGCAGATAAAGGAGCAGGTCGGTGCCAGTGAAACTATGGGAGAATTTTATGTTGGGTGAAAGTAGCCATCCAAACTGGTATGTGCCAAGGTACAAAACTGAGATGGGATTTATCAAGACCACAGAATGCTCAGGATATTGGTTTTATGGCTCTTTAAAAAGGTGGCACATCTAGCCCCATAGCATCACTCTGAGATATTTCATCAGTACTACAGAGAAGAATGCCACTGATCAAATCACTTATTGCAACATCCGTGCTTTAGTTGGAGATTTCCTAGTAAGTAACTTATGATATACAGTAGTACCAAAGAAATATGATAGTATTAATGCCCTTATAAGGCAAAATACATTTTTTCTGGAGTTTCTGAGTATGTCATCTTGTGAATGGGAACATTTGAAAAACAAAAGTCAAGAAATCTTTCTGTCATCAGCCTTCTATCTGTCAATTAAAGATGTGAAGTCCCAGTGGGTTTTTTCTTCCTGTGAGTTTGCCCTTAGTTAATCAGTCAGTGTAGCTGAAAAATCTTGTTAGTTTTGTCTAGCTTCATGAGCTACAGGTCTGAGTTCTTTGGTGTCCCCACAGTGAAGCATGGCTTACAAACATTGCATTGATATTGATGGACTAAATGTTGTTTAATAAGACTTTGATCTTTTTCAGCAACTCACGTGTATTTAAATGCCATGTTTGTAGACATTAGACATTTGTAAACAGAAAGCATTTTTCAGAAAAAGTTTTCTTCTTGGGATGTACATTAGAATGTTATCTCATGTGTAGCATAGAGCAAACATACTTTTATTATGAACAGCTAATAAACAATAGGGATAATTTCAGGTTTTATGATAAAACGTTCTAAAAAGTTAGACAAAAGCAGCCTGACATTTCATACCAAGGGAAGAGCACAGATGATTTCAAGAATTATTCTTATTTTACGATAATATATTTCTTTTTAATGATGTGGAGGAAGGGGATACTCTGAAATCTGAAGTGGTTTTTTTTGTCTCTCCTAAACATAGTTTGTTTATATACCAAACGACTTCAGTTACAGACAGGATTATAAAAAGAGTTATCACATGGTAAAACTCCATTTGCTTTTTGTACTTGAAGACAATCAAACATCACTTCCCAACAAACAAGTATGCAAGAGCTAGCTGACCGGATACCAGAAGCACACACTTGAAAACCAGCACATTGATCCTTATAAGTACTTTGAGAATAGGAAGTTAATAAAACACTATCTAACAATTTTTAAACAGCAGCTTATTTACAAATTCCAATCACTATACAGCAAATGCAGCTTTAAAGGTGACTCTTTGGAGTACAGTCGATGGTGGCAAACATTGATAGACAAGTTTCAGATCACTTCAGAATCACATCTAAAACTTCATGGTGGCCTCTTTGATGTGGCCCCAAGGGGACTGACCACCTGTGTAGGTCTTACATGGCCCAAGCAGTGATGATTTGTTAATCAGGAAAACAAGTAATCCTATATGGCCTCTAGTAAACCTTTGAGTAATCTTAGATGTAACAGAGTTTTTTCTGATCTTCATATTATTGTCAACTTGCTAAGGAAGTTATTTCATTAACATTATTAACTGCCTGCCTCTTATTTTTATACTTACTGTTCCATAAAGAACATATTAATATATATTTTACTATTTCTACAAACTGCTGTTGAGACAGGCTATAGGTTACTTTTTTAATTGCCAGGCAACTCCGGTCAGCTAGCTCTTGCATACTTGTTTGCAAATGTCAACTTTATTGGTGTTTTGTTCACCTCACAGTTCTTTATTTGTTATTACACATAACTGCTGCAGTGCCCACTACTACAGCATCTGGAGCTCTGTCCATACTACAACCACCTCTGTTCTGACATATGTGGTACTGTAGACACGGCCGCCACTCTGAAACCTAAATACTGACCAATGGTATGATGATAGATATTTCCCCACTGTTATAAAGTCTGTAAATCAAATACCTTAACAGCAGCAAATTAAACTGTGGGACAGCAGCATTCTTTACAATTCCTCTAACATTAAAGAGTAAAATAAATATTTCCTTATCTAGGAGAACAAGAAGCTCTTCCTAAAGAATGAATTTCAGTAATTTAAATATGCATTTGTAAGTATCAAATTGTTATATTAGATCATACAATGTATCCACTTTTCTTTGTGACTACAGAAGAATACCAGAATTTAGATAAAATGTCTCTGGAGAAAAATACAGTGCTGGCAATCTTAGAACAATGGCATTCTTCGATGATGAGCTGAGATCATTGGATGTTAAGGGTGAGGGTACACAGTGCCCTGAATGCTTTGGCTTTTGCACACTCATTCATTACTTACTATTATAGTGAAGTCATTGGGTGTTGTGTCTGAGTAATGATGTGGGGCCTGATTCACACACCACTTACACTGGTGTAAATTAAGAGTCACGCCATTTTGCAACTCCACTCTGATCTGGTCTGGTAACATCCATGGTCCTGACAGACCACAGATGTTGCTGGACCAGAGAGCCCCTGGACCAGAGAGCTAGAGTCATCTGGGGGGCTGGTGGCAGAAGTGTTGGCAGCTCAGCGTGGAGCCAGAGTGGCGGCTAGAGCCCAGCCAGGTTGGGGGTGGGTGCGAGGCAGTGGCAGCCAGTCCTTAGCTGGGAACAGGAGCAGAGCCAGTCTGGCAGCCAGGGGATGGGAGCAGAGCTGGGCTGGCAGCCAGCGGCCAGGAGCAGAGTCAGGCTGGGGTGCCAGCAGCAGGGAGGACAGTGGCTGGGGCCCTGATGGGGCAGGGAGGAGAGCTAGTCTGGCAGGGACAGGTGTGTGTGAGGCAGGAGCCCAGCCGGGGATGGCAGTGGAGCCTGGTGCTTGGGGCCTGTCATAGGGTCGATGGGTGAGGAGGGGAGCCTGGCCAGGAGGCTGGTGGTCCTCTGGAAGATGCCAGATCTCTTGTGTTCTGGCAGACTCCCTTCCTCAGGATTGGTCAGGTCCTGAGGTGCTGGACCAGGGAGGTCCAAACTGTAGAATAAAATGGTCTCAGATTATTGAGTTCACCTTTTGCATTGCTAAGCAACTGTAATGCCTCTTGCCTTCAATGGGAGTGGTTCCTTTCAAGATCAGTCTAGGAAACATGACCTGATAATTGGGTCACTTACATGTGCAGACCAAGAGCTCAATTCTATCAAGTGTTGAGCATCTTCTGAAAGATAAGTGTCTTTAGTCTCACTAATTTCAAGTAAGTATTGGCAGAGCTGCTAGTAATGCCTATAAAGTTGCTTGATGTTTCACATTTTAAGATCCTGTGTCCAGTAACTTAAATCTCTACCAAACTTTAATCATTTGGGCTAAAATTTTCCAGGTGTTTAGGAAATTTTCAGGGAAAGTAAAACAATGACCTTCTCCAAGAATGAGTCAGGAAAGATACATTGTTTTTTCTCATGTCAAAAATTTTTTTTTTTATAACTGATACTTTGAAGCTGTAGTCCCTAGGAAATGACACACCTTGCATTATGGTTGCAATGTCAAACACTCAGAGGTAAGGAAATAGCAGAATTCAAGTTGTCTGTGCAATTTTAATTTGCCCCCACTGTGCATGCATTATGACACATTTTTAATTACCCGGCAATCACATACTTCTTCCTGAGGAGTCTGATTTAATGTCAGTGTTCAATGCGTAGCCCCAGATTCATAATTATGTATACCCTGTCCCAACATCAGAATTATTAATTTCTTCCCAGCTTCTTTATGGTGTTCATCACTGTAGCAGCTGGGTGTTTCACAGATATTAATGAAGTTATTTTTATGAACCCCCCTGACAGGTGACATGGTATTACCATTCCCTTTCATCAATGGAGTAGTGATTCAAATGTGTCCACTAATTTGGGTGCCAAATTTGAGACACTTAGAGCCTTTTTTAGAGTACCTGGCCTTATATAGCACTTTATATGTTCAAAGTATTGACTTCAACTGCAGCTATTAGTGCTTAGCAGTTGTGCAATCAGAAACCAGGATCTCATGTTGGACACCCAGAAAATGAGGCTCGCCCATTGAGAAACCATTGGTGAAATGTCTAGTTTAAGTAACTTGCCCAGAATCACTTAGGAACCCTACTGTAGAGGTAGAGTGAGAATCCAGTTCTCCAAGACAGCATTTGACTGTTACAAAGATAAGGCTGTCTTTTCCATTTTCCGCTGTTCCCTGCCTCATTCACTACATACCTTCCAGCTTCTGCAACAAACCAAACAGGTATCTCTACACAATAGCCCCCTTTACACAAATCTGATTCTTCCCCAGAGCAATGTCCATCCTGTGCACTGAATGAGCTGGGGTCCTGTGGGAAAAGTAGTATGTGATCATGTAATTAGAGATTGTGTCCTAATGCATACACACAAGGGAGCTGCATTATGATTGCACTGGCAACCTTAATGATGTCATTTCCTAATTTTTGGAGTGCTTGTCTTTGAAACCTTAATGCTCTTTTCATTTGTTTGTGTGTAACTATATTAAAGAATACCTTGGCTTAGTGCTGCCTCCCACTCCTGAAGATACAGTTCAGTGCTTAAGGATCTATTTGTTGCCAGATAAATGTTTGTACATAAATATCAATGAAAACTCATCGAAGCCTGGGATCAGTTAGGTTAACATCAGCATTTCTAGGGTCTTACTGCTTTCCTGGGAAATGTCTTATTTACTTTAAATCCACCATTGAGCTTAATTTGAGTATTAAGTCTTAATGCAAATGTGTCAAAAGAGGAAATGTTTTTCTCAATGAACTGGCACCACGTTCTTCTTGCGTGACCATTCTTTTCCTCTGTCAAAAAAAAAAAATCTTTTGATTTCTTATGCTTTCCTTTCATGTCCTTTAGGAGAAAAGGAAACTGCTGTTGAATAGTGGGATGCATGGAACCTCTGCTGTTCTTTAGTCTCATATATTTGAACTTTGCTTCAGGAAAGAAAAATAGCTGGTAACAGAGATGGCAAGGTAGGTAAATAATTTCATGGTTTCTTTATTTCATTTTCATGGGTTTATTTTCACCCTGTTCCATATCATATTGAACTCTCTTTCTACACACCCTGAGCTCTCTGTTTATGTGCACCTGCTTCCTGATTAATCCATTCCCCTGCACCTCAGTCATTAACCTTCTCCATTACACACCAACCCAGTTGTTCAAAAAACAGGATCCATTTAATGTGTAATTTTGACTAATGTCATGAGCCTCTACACGTATTTAAAAAAAGCAGTTTCCTCTTGTGCCAATTCACTCTTGTGTACTGCTGCTGTACATGTGCAACTTAACATTTTTCTCCCATAACTCCAGTTGAATATACCACTTAATTATAATGAGTAAGCAATGCTATGGATGATGGCTAATTCTATATGTAGCCTCTTTGCTACCTCACCAACAAATGCCCTGTTATTTTGTAAGCTTCTGAGCTCTGCTCAACAATCCAGTATGAACTGGGCCATAATTATCAAACTCACTTTACAATAAATTCTATCCATCGTAGTAATTTAGAGCCATTACATAAAGACATAAATAAAACCCTTAAAAGATAACTAAACAACTCCCCCAGAAGTTATCCCATTATCTAACCAATGCAGAGCACCAATTATCAGCAATTTTTGATCGCTAGTTTCCTGAACTACATTCAGACCAGTGATCTGGAGGTCAAAGACTGAGCCTATCACACCCCAGGAGCCATCCAATCTCCCACCCCGTGTTTCTTGCGTTGCTTTGAACAGTTGTCTGGCTGCCATGGGGAGCATGCCGAAGTCCTGTAATGCTCACCTCGTGGGCCAAGCAACTGTTCAAAGCTACTAAAATAGCTTTGAGAACCACGGAAAGAAATTCTGATTCTAAACTTCCACATTAAAGTGGTAATGAACTGCACTTTTGTACATAGCTTTGAAAATCCCCACTGTGGAATCATGAAGTATCAAGGGTCATTTTAATAACATTGATTGTTTAAAGGCACAGCTCCTGATGTAAAAACAGAACTCATTAGAATTCAAGATAAAGATAATTACAGATGAATGCATGAAACTGAATATTAAGAAGAACTGAGTACCAGTGCTATATTCCACTGGGAAATCCCCAGTGTGCTCACTGCTCCAATCAGTAGTACCCAAAGGCAATCTGTATCTCTGTATGACTACCCTACTGGAGAGAGAACTCTGAGAGTTTGGCCAAGGGTAACAATAAATATTAAAACCTTTATTATTAATGTTTGATACAAACATGAAACATTTATAGTTGTGTACAAATTATTTCACAGTGTTAATATTAAGTCACTTCAGGTATTTTTTCCATTTTCATACAGGATCTTATTATCCCTCTCTGCCTCCTTCCCCAGAATCTTTCAGTTCTTCTACCTATGCTAAATAAAGAGAACCAGAATGGAATGAATAGTTGAAACCCAGCTTACAGCTAAATAGTTGATTCTGTATCAAGGTCACTAGAGCAAGCTGTTATATTTTTTGTTTCATTTTTAATTTCTAGGCCTCCAACTCCTCTGCTTCCTTTAACTATTCAGTATGTGTATTAGTCACAGACTCCCTTGTTTGGAAACAAATGTGTTCAGACATCTTTGACACTTATAAAAGCCAAATTACAGTGATCATTAACGAAACAGTTATATATGAGTTACTCTAGCATGAATAAAAATGCTGTGAAGCTTTCTAATTAGTATGTGATCTTTGAGACAAAAATGAATGAGGACCATCTATGTAAATGGGAATTTCTGCCTTCCAAATGGAATTACTTTATACATGATTAAGAGTCATTATATGTACATGGAAACATATTTATAAAATAGAAAACCTGCTAATTTTTTGCGATAGGTAGCTGTGTGTGTGATGTGGCATACTTTCTAAATTTAAAATGGCTGCAAACATGACTGGAAACAGACTGCATTGTAAATATGAAGCAATTCTGTAGTATTTGTCATAATGTAGCAATAAATATAATCATAATGTAAAATGTGTTGTTTCAATAACACATATGCGATTACAGCAAATCAATGTGAATTCCCTTTAGTTATATCTGTAGGATAAGAGAGATTCCTGCTGCAAACTTTGCATACTTTATTTTAAAGTATACATTAAATCAAATTGGGAATAGTAACAAGTGAAGTGATTTGACAGAGACCCGATCCTGTCAACATCTAGCACGATGAGCCCCCAGTCTTGGTTGAAGTCTCTTTATCCTGTTACAAGTCTATTAACTTTATGATTACAGTAGTATTAGAGAACCTGAGTTCCACTGTGCTAGACATCCCAGATGTCTTCCTCTGCCTTGAAGAGTTTATGATCTAAGGACTCAAGACAGACTAACAATGGGATAAAGGTTTCCCATTTTACAGATAGGAAAGTGAGGCACTAGAATGTGAACGGCCCACGGTCACACAGCAAATCTTTGGCAGAGCCAGAAACAATTTCCAGATCTCCAGCATCGCAGTCCAGAGTCTTAAGCATAAGACCAGCCTTCCTTAAATCTTTTCACTCTTTCCCCTCTTCACACAAATTTCCTCAAGACAGTTTCTTCTCATTCCTCAGTTTGTCAGACAGAAACAGCCTCTCAGGGCTCCATGCTGAATTTGGGGCTACAATGCAATTAGTTATGACTTTCCCAAACTGGCTTTGCCTTCTAATGATACATTAATAACACTGGTCTACAATTTTTTAGAAGTCGTCTGCTTCAGAGATAAAATGTGCTATTTATTATGTATTTTGATGTGCTGAATTCAAATATGACAATTAAAACAACTGATTGGCTACTGTTTCCAAGATATTTAAGTTTTACATTTTACGTCTATGTATATTGTGTAGATAGAGTTTTAATCATAAATTGTAAACCTAGGTCTTTTCATGTGTTTATGGTTGCTTTACATGATAATATTTCACCTGTCCTGTTTATGTAACACTTTAAAAATCAGCAAAAGGGTTATATACATAAAATTTATTATGAAACAAAGGCAAAAAACTATTATGTACATAGTTTAGTCCTATTCAGTGTCTACTCGCGCTTCTTGGCTTGTCTCTTGTATTCATTAAATGGAGCATCTCTTGTCACTGTCAGCAATAGTCTGCAAGCATTGATGGGCTCCATTTACCCTGATAGCGTTTCTCCATTGTTGCAATGTCCTGGTGAAATCGCTCGCCGTGCTCGTCAGCTCACTGCTCCAGTTCGGTGGAAAAAATCTAGATGAGAGTGCAAAAAATGTATCTTTAGTGACATGTTGCAACCAAGGCTTTTGTATGCCTTGAGGAGGTTTCCACCAACAACCTGTAGTTGTCTGCCTTGTTGTTTCCGAAAATTTATTGCCACTAACTGGAAGGCTTTCCATGCCGTCTTTTCCTTGCCACGCAGTGCATGGTCAAATGCATCATCTCGAGAAGTTCACGAATCTGAGGACCAACAAAGACACCTTCCTTTATCTTAGCTTCACTTAACCTTGGAAATTTTCCACGGAGGTACTTGAAAGCTGCTTGTGTTTTGTCCATGGCCTTGACAAAGTTCTTCATCAGACCCAGCTTGATGTGTAAGGGTGGTAACAAAATCTTCCTTGATTCAACAAGTGGTGGATGCTGAACACTTTTCCTCCCAGGCTCCAATGACTGTCGGAGTGGCCAATCTATCTTGATGTAGTGGGAATCTCTTGCACGACTATCCCATTCGCAGAGAAAACAGCAGTACTTTGTGTATCCAGTCTGCAGACCAAGCAAGAGAGCAACTGGGCTTATAGCTGATGGAATGTTTGGATAATGCACAGTCCACTTTTTCTTCTTTGACACACCTTTCCCAACTGGAGGCACCATGCAGAAGTAACAATTGCTGGTATGATCTGTTGGCTCTCTCCAAATCATTGGCACTGCAAAGGCATAGATTTCATTTTCCTGTTCAACCACTGGCAAGATTTCTTGCACAAGTGTTGCAGCATATGTGTGGGCCCACCTCTTGTCCTGATCTCCAATTTTGCATCCAAAATAAAGGTGATAGGCTTTCTTAACCATAGTGGTTATACTGCGCTTTTGTGATGCAAAGTCACTTCACCACAAACATAGCAGAAGTTATCTGCACTGTTCACACAAGTACGAGGCATCTCTGCTCACTTTGGCTAAACAGAAATGTGTCCCTTTGCAAAATCAAACACTGACAAATAAGAGAGCACGACATTGTATGATTTCTAGAGCTGATACAGGGCAATTTGTTCAGCAGAGTGATGTAAGCTTTGTTATGATTGCATCATCCATGACTTCTAGGAATAACAGGATGCAATTCATATCATGTATGACGCAATACCAGCTTCAGATTGCATCATTCATTGTTTTGCCTAAAAAGCAAGTACTGTCCAACCCAGTCATAGATTTATTCATAGATCCAGTCAAAGATGTATTTTAGTCATTTCTGGTTTAAATTGAGATCCCTTCCCTTTATAACTCACTTATCCTCCGCCATTCCCAAGTCAAGGGTCGTATATACTGACCCAATAGCATATCTTGAAAACTAGAGCCAATCAACAATTTTAAGCATCATTTTCGTTCTCAGTGACCCAGAATTAGTAAAGTTTGACTACATTTATTTCAGAAGCATTTTGGCTGTAGAGCAGTGTAATGAGTAGGAAACAATTTCCTTAGAACATCCAGAAAGATCAAGGAAGATGATTATTATGTGTTTATGGTGTCTAGATGACTGTATCTGGAGAGATGTAGGACCTGATATAAGGGTACAGATTCCACTTGGCCAGTAGCTATGTATGTTATACACCATTGTTTCCACATACAGTGGTTGCCAACAGAATCTCAGTGCTTGCTAACAGGTAGAATTCGGTTCCCACTGTGAGTCTTTATTCTAAATACCGCAAAGTACCACAATTAAGGTGACGTTATAATGTAGGACTGTGAATCCGGGTCACAGTCTCCCTGCTTGTTCTTATCCACATCTATCAGTGAAAGGTCACTAAAGAAAAGGCTCCTACATGACCAGCAAGGCATCACCAGCAAATTCACCTTGGACATCTCCATTTTCACTGTGTGCTGTCTCCACCACAGCTGTCTCCCACCATCTCTGCCAGTCTACTTGAAGACTGAATTTAGCTCTGCTGAAACCAGGTTTAGATGAAACAATGGTCACAATTCTGATGATCACCAAGATCATATTTGCAAGTGTATTCCCAGCTTTGGTACTGCTGGGGGAGGTGTAGAGATGATGGGGAATTTTGGAAAATAGGCTTTAGTTATTGAGTTATCTTTCCTGTGAACAAGCCTACCATCTTCCTGCTCTGCCCCTTACTTCCTGGGTACCCAAATCAATGGAAGCCACAACAAGCTGGTGTTGCAGGATTCTTCTCATTTCCATATTACAGCTGATAGTCCATGTGGGAGGTACCTACCACCTATTCTATTTTAAAGTAAGCTTGTACTAATTGATTGGTTTGATGGAACATACTTGGTATTGGTTTGATAGAACATACTGTACTTAGCCATGTAAATATGGTCTTGATAACCAGATTCAGTTGGAAATTTTTTTATGTTTTAAAATGTTTTAAATTTCCTATTAAAATTGAAAAAATTCTGACATTTTAAGCAATACGGTCTCTGCTTCCCTTTCTCCCCTTTATGGGTGCATCTACACAGCACTCAAAACTCAAAATAAGATATGCAATTTGTGCTTTGAAATAAAGGGCTATTTTGAGCCATCCCTTACTCTTCGTAGAATGAGGTTTACAGGGATGATGAAATAGCGCATCCGCTCTATTTTGAAATAGCGAACGCATTCAAAAGACGTGGGGTATCCCAAAATAACTTTGCTGTGTAGACATACCCTACGTGACCAGCTCTTTGGCTGTTGGGGAAAACAATCAACCAAAACCAGAAAGTTTTTGTTTATTTTTAAACTGTCAGCTAAATGTATATAAAACTTTGTCCTAACACAATGTGCCATATAGTTGGAATTATTAAGCTAGATGGGTTTATGAAGGGGATGGTTTGATGGGATAACATGAACTTGGCAACTAATTGACCTTTCACTATTGATGGTAAATAGGCCAATGGTGGGATGATAGGAGTTACTACAGAGAACTTTTCCTGGGTGTCTGGCTGGTGAGTCTTGCCCACATGCTCAGGGTTCAGCTGATCGCCATATTTGGGGTTGGGAAGGAATTTTCCTCCAGGGTAGATTGGCTGAGGCCCTGGAGGTTTTTCGCCTTCCTCTGTAGCATGGGGCATGCATCACTTGCTAGAGGATTCTCTGCGTCTTGGGGTCTTTAAACCATCATCTGAGGACTTCAATATCTGAGATATAGGTGAGAGGATTATTCCAGGAGTGGGTGGGTGAGATTCTGTGGCCTGCATTGTGCAGGGGGTCAGACTAAATGATCATAATGGTCCCTTCTGACCTTAAAGTCTATGAGTCTATGACTCTATTAAGATAAGAGGCAAAGCATCAACTGCTGCCCCCATCATAATAATTTCTCTCTCTATATAGAGTGCATCTGTCTGTGTGTCTGTCTATGAGTCTGTTTGTTCAAGGACTCCTCCTAAATGATAAGGACTAGGCCCACCAAATTTGGTAGGTAGCTTCCTCTTATCCTAACTTAAAAGCAACATCAGGGTTTGGTTGTGCCAGGACAGCCAGAAGGTCTGGGAAAGGGAATATTTTCCATAACATTCAAAGGGAGGGGCTACTGTTTTGAGGGACACGAAACTGAGAGAGTACATTGGCATCAGCTGTACCATCAAGGAAGTGGCCAGCAGGGCTGGGACTCAGCCAAGTTGCCTGCAAGCACCATGGTAAGTAGCCCCTCTATCCCAAACCCTTCACTCCCTGCCAGCCATTGGCCACAGTGCTGGGGGGGGAGGAGAGGGAGAAAATAGCCCCCTCATGGCTGGGGGGAGATTAGGGGAGAAAAAATACCCCTGGCTGCCAGAGGGCTGGGGGAAAGAAAACACTTTTGGCAGCTGGAGGGGCCTGGCGTGAGGGAGAGAAAATGCCCTTGGCAGCTGGGGGCTGTTGGGGGAAGAGAAAAGGCCTGTTCCTAATGGGACCCCATTCCAGAGCCCCTCCTCACCCCACAACCCTCACTCTTGTACCCCTCACCTCCAACCTCCTGCACTGCTCCCCACACATTCTTAAGGCCCTGCCCTGACTCCTGCACCCTCTACACCATGAGCCTCCTGCCCTGAAGGACTCGAGCAACACTGGGTAAGTCTGCTAGTCTACTATATAGTTGAGAGAGTTTGTCTGTGCATCTGCCTGTCTGACCATCTGTCCACATGTCTGTCTTTCTTGTCTGTCTGTCTGTTCAAGAATTTCTAAATGGTAAGACCTAGGACCATCAAATTTGGAATGCAGATTCCTCTTATCATAACTTAGAGCAGGGCTACTCAACTTTGGAAGCCCTGGGGGCCACAATGATACACACACAGCACATGCCAAGTGCCACAACTTAAGTGTGGTTGCATATACATGTAAACATATATGCAAATATATGCAAATAGCTTCTTTCGCACAGCGCTCCCGGCACCTCCTCCCTGGGGGCTAGAAACGCCGACACCCTGTCTGTACCTGTCTGTTCCAGCCAGCCCATCTGCTTGTGTCTTTCAGTGCTAACCCTGCCTGGGAGATGCCTCACCGTTGTGGAGCGTGTTCTCAGTGGAGGCCATGTTCAAAGGATACCACCCGGGGGCTTCGTGTTGAGCCCCGCGTAAGATCAAACTGCACTGTGGGCTGCAAACAAATTGGCCATGGGCTGTGTAGCCCACGGGCTGCATGTTGAGTAGCCTTGACTTAGAGCATGGTAAGGATTTGGTTGTGCCAGGAAAATGGGATGTGCCAGGATAGGGATTGATCCAGGCAGATAAAAGGAGCTGGCTGGGCCATCTGGGATTGCCCCCAGCCCTGAACCTCCAATCCCCCAGGGACCCTTTAGGGAGGGCAGGTTGGGGGCCTAACGCTCCCCATCCCCAATTCCTATGGGAGCATTGTTGGCTGTCCCCCTTCATCATGGAGCGAGGGGAAAGTGCACTGTTTGTTCCATTTCTCATTCTGGGTGGGGAGCTCAGGGGGCAGATGAACCTGGACCTGCCCTAGGTGGAGAACATGCACCCCTTCCCCTGACTGTGCCTAATGGATCTGCAGCAGCCATAGAGAGGCACTTCTCACCTGGGTTGAACCTACTGCAGGGAGAGAGGACTGGGGTAGAGCAATGATTTAAATGATGCTTGTACATTTTCATTTTATTTTCCAAAAAACAAAAATTGGAACATATGGAACTCTTCATCTGCAGCTCTCAAAGGAATTTACAAACTTCAGAAACATCATCTCCATTCTGCAGGTGGGGGCAAAATGAGGCCCACAGTTTTCATGACATACCCCTCAGATCACCACAAGTCCACAGCACTCAGGAAAAACACTGTTGTGAATTTTTAAAATCATCCATCTGACTTAGGATCATTAGTCCCAATGACTTTCTCAACTCATTGAGGTACTGTTGAATATCACAATAGGTCTTTGACCCCTACTCCAGTACTCTCTGTTATGCTACTTCCCTGGCAACAATTACAATTGTATGCAAAAGACTAGAGAGTGATAGAGTTATCTTTTGGCTATCAGAATGCAAACAAAATGTACTGTACATCTGCTGTATTATGTAAAAGCCTGTGGATTTATATATAATGTTGACAAAACTAGTCTTTCAATAGAGTAACACATAATAATGCATGTATGATGACATTACTGCTGCTTACTAAGGCATTCAGCTGCAGTGTTTTCAGTTTTTCATTATAAAAGCCTTAAAGATATTAAAATAGGAAATATATCAATAGCTGAAATGCCATTTATAAAAATCTCTCCTGTTTTGAATCCCATACACAGTAGAATACATTATAGTGCAGCCTCATATAAAGTAAAATGTACTGTAAAGAGTTTCAGTAAATGTCCGCAGCCCCTTTTAGCAGTAGATGAATGATTTGAATAACAACAGAATCTGAAGGTAATTAAAGTAGTTTATGCAAGGTGCAATAAACAGCTATGGTTGTGTCTACAGAACATTAGTTTATGTGATTGGGTGAATGATGTCTTTTTAACCTCCTAGCTATTTTGAAGAGAATTCAGAGGCTGCTAGTCTGAAAGAAACAAGGACAAGATAAAAACTGGAGACACAATTAATCCCTGTGCTTCTGAATAAGACAAACTGTTACAACCACAGAAAAAGCTGCACAGAGGTTACAGAAAGATGAGTGAAGGCATAACTTAAAAAGAAAATTTAAACCAAGAGATTGAAATCATAAAAGCAAAGAAATGAAAAATATGACTGAATAAGAAAAAAATGCAGTACATTGTATCCTAAATGTGGAGTGTTTGCACAAAATATGAATTAAATCTCTGTTTCCTTGATTGTGATGCAGTGGGACGGGTTTATATAAACTGTGCTTCCTTAATGACCATGAGAGGAGAGGAGGCCCACCAGGACTTGCAGTCAATATGATTATGCATGTGCTTAATGTTAGGCGTATGTATAAGTACCTCACTGAATTATGGTTTGAAATCCTGGCCCCTTTAAAGTCAAAGGCAAAACTCTCATTGACTTCACTGGGGCCTGGATTTCACCCACGAAATATTTTTGGGCAATGGCTCGGTTTCAGTGGGAATACACTGGTGTATCGCAAGTTAGGACTGAATCCTGTGTGCTAGAGTTCCTGTCCTTGAACATGCAGGCAGGTTCTTGTTTTCACTGAATGGCAGGACTGAGGATGAAAGTGGATACTCGGGCGAAATACAAATCCCTGTTTGTGAATGCACCGGGCCACAGCCTGTTTTCAGATATTCTTTGCTCAGTCCCACTATTGTCAATGCCACCTTCCCACCTCTTCTAGAAGGCTTATTTCACCCTTTATCATATCTAGAAAGCTATGGAGCCCCTTCAGTATAAAATACCCTGGGAAGAGTAATTGCATGTGTGACCAAGAGCGAATGGTCCGTGACACTTTTATGAGTAATATGCACGGCAGTGACTTATTTGATGAGAGATTTCTACCAAGTGGGTGCAAAAGGGTTAAAAAGCTGTTCTGGGGGTAGAGCAGGGGACATGAGCGGGGCGTGTCTGTGTGCGTGTCATAGAACAATGCTGCTGGGGTGCTATGAATGTGTCTTTAAAAAAATGGCTGAAATTGACCCTGAGTGAAGGATTTGGAAAGACCCAAGTAGCCTGGACATTCCCATCTAGCAACCAACAACCAAGAAGAAGGGATTCCCTCACTTCCCCCACCAGTGTCCAGGGAAGCAAAGGGCCCAAGGTGGAGAGCAAAGGGAAAATGTATCAGGCGACTGTGGTAAATGCAGGGAGAGATACAACAGCTCTCACCTTGGACTGGCAGGCGCAGGGACAGAGAAGAGATGAAAATGGATTCTATAGCCAGCTGGCTGGTAGAGTCCTGATAGTGGTTAGACTGGACTTTACTGTAAGCTTTGTGTCTCTGTGCTAACCTAAGGACTTCCTGATGCTGAATTCTAGTTAACTAATAATTTACTCCATTTTGAAAACGTCGCTTGCTGGTGTCCCTGCAAATACTTGCTGAGGTACTTTGACACCTGAGGAGGGCAAAAAGTCTTTGGACAGGAGGCTGTCTCAGTTGGACTTGGTGATGAACAGGCCTGGCCTTAGGGCAAGGAGCGCAAGACAGTTGCTTTGGGCCCCGCGCCTTCAAGACCCTGCACTGCCTGGTGCTCACCAGCCCGGCCGCTCACTCACCTGGGCTGGGAGCTGTCTGGCCGCTCAGTGCAGTGTGCTGCCGTGGGCCCCGCAACCTCTTTGGCCAGGCCTGCTGATGAACCAGGTGAACCAGGAGTGCTAGAGCCCAGAAGCACAGTCTTGGAAGCATTATTGAAGCCTTATGGCCTACCCATAAGGAAAAGTGGGACAGTTTGGGGGCATGGCAGACTGAAGGGACTGTCAATCTGTGGCTTAGCTCATAGCCAGTGGCTTCATGCCAACATGGCAATTGGGAGGGTCAAGCGTACAGATGTGTGAATGGGAAGGGAAAGGTACCTGTGAAGGGTCACTTCCAGACTTGGATCTTCAGGAAATGAACCAACTCTTCACTGCAATTTCTCTACTACCTGTAGGTGAAAAGGGGGTAATTAATATGAGTAAATCAGAAACCTGGGCATAAAAAAAAAAGTCCAGCATCTGAATCAGAACCAAATTGCATTTGACCTGAAAAGTCACAATCTGAAATGGAACTACACTGCTGCTGATCCAGCCACCTTACTAAGTTAACCAGTCAGCAAAGGAAAGATTTATACCAGGAATTTTTAAAAAAGTGATTCTTGCCTCTCTTTGCATGCTGATGTCCTGCTCACTCATATGGAGATTCTACAGATGTACAGAACTGCTGCACAGGATGGAATGTTTCTTTATGGCATTTCCTTGTGCTTTAAATCTCAGACCAGTTTTCTCTGTGTGTTTTTATAGTGAGGCATTAAGTATAAAAACAAACTTATTCACTAACCAGCTTTGATCTACATTTCCTGTGATTTATCTTTGGTGTCTATAGCATGAACTGAATTCCAACCTGATTGTTATTAGCTCCCCAAATATTTATATCACTCCAGATAATCAATGCTTATCACAGTCAATACAGATGTTACAAGTTCCTGAAAGAAAGATGCTGTCAGCATAATAACATTTTAATTATTGCAGCATGTGTTTTTCGAATGGATCTTTTGTTTACAGTATCAATTAAACAGAACTGCTGTACATGTCTAATTAATAGAGGGTGTTAAAATATTGTACATGTAAATTATAGTTTTTCCCACCAAAGAACTGAAGCAATAATGCAATGTCTTGGAGGTATTAATGTTCACTTAATTAATTTAAATCATGTTGTGAGTGCTGTGTTTTCTCTTTTCATTCCCTTGCGTGTGCACTCTCCGCAGGATGTTTTTCATTCAACTGCTGTGTAAAACAAATTTGCTTGTGGGGGTTAGTGATATAAAATATCTCACTGGCACCAATATGTTAGTTATTCGACATGTAACCAAAACCATAAAAAGCAATGTGTGAGGAAGAAGTAAAGATAGCAGCATGTGCTGGTTAGTGGACTATAAGGGTATGTCTACACTGCCACCCTAGTTCAAACTAGGGTGGCTAATGTAGGCATTCGAACTGGCAAATGAAGCCGGGATTTAAATATCCCGGGCTTCATTTACATGTTCAGCCGCCATTTTAAATGCCCGTGGTTGAACTACCTGCCCGCGGCTGACTAGGTAGTTCGAATTAAAGCTCTAATTCGAACTACCGTTAAACCTCCTGCAAGGTAGTTTAATGGTAGTTCGAATCGGAGCTTTAATTCGAACTACCTAGTCCGTGCGGCGTGGCAATGGCAGGTAGTTCGAGCCACGGGCATTTAAAAATGGCGGCGCTGAACATGTAAATGAAGCCCGGGATATTTAAATCCCGGGCTTCATTTGCCAGTTCGAATGCTTACATTAGCCACCCTAGTTCGAACTAGGGTGGCAGTGTAGACATAGCCTAAAAGACATGGGCGCTGTTTCAAACATGCCTTTAACTTGTTGTGTGATTTTACTCCTTTGCGCCTCCTTCTTTCACCTCTTTCAGCTCCTCGGATTAGAAAAGCAAAACACATTTTTTAAAAGGAAATGTTAAAATGAACTTCTACCTTAAAGGAGTTAGTCTAGGATCTTGTCAAGTATATTTTTTGTTTTTGCATCTTAAATTAAAAACAAAAAGGACAGTGTCCAGAAATGGAAATGGAAATAATTTTTTCTTAGACTTAATATTTTTTTAAATTGATTTAGGTATCATGAAAGATACCATAGTAACAACCTTGCACTCTAAAATCCTGTTTCTATCCACTGGATCCATGCAGCAGTAGCAGAGCAAGCATACCTACAACAACTTGCTAATGTCAATTTACCACCGCGCTGACCAGAAATGACCACACCTAATCTGGAGAAGCTAAATCCATTTCCATGGCATAATAAATAAATCCTGGAGGGATGCTGCTGAGAGTATTTATTCAGGATGAATTGCTTACAGACAGGACTATTTACAGCCCAAGACTGGGGGTCCTCAGTTATAAGGCGCACCAAGCCAATCACATAGAGAACTTTTGTTCACTGCTCTGGGTAACAAGAAATCATACAAGCAATTTCCTCAGACCCTCCAGATCTTGTGTGTCACTACCATTAACACCCTTACATAGATGAGAGGTAATGAAAACCAATGTAATCGAATAAAAAGGTTCTTTTAATCCCAAAGGCCAGCCATATTCCCAGGCCAATTTATAACTTAGATCTTACCCAAAAATCATGCTGTGCCAATCTTTTAGTATCTAAAATCTAAAGTTATACTGAAAAAGAAAGAAAGAAAGAAAGTTATTAAAGGAATGAAATACATACAACAATTTCAAAGTTCTTAATTCAGGCTTGTAGCAATGTTGCAATAAACTGTGGCTTAAATCAAGTCTCTGGAGTACATCCACAGCTTGGATGGGTCATTCAGGCTATGTCTAGACTGCATTCCTCTGTCAACAGAGGGATGCAAATCAAGCACATCAAAATTGCTAATGAAGCAGGGATTTAAATATTCCGTGCCTCATTAACAGGGATTGACAAACAGCAGCGAAAGCCGCTCGCCAGCCCCGTACTGTGCATGCGCAAGAGCCGCATTGCGAATGCGCGCACCGCCGATGAACGGGGTGCGCGGCTGAAATCTACTCACCACTGGCGCGCAGCTGAAATCTACTCACAATTGTATAGTTTTGAAAAAAAAACGGCAGTCTAGACATGGATCTGTCAAAAATAAAGCCTTTTCCGACAGATCCTGTATTCCTCAAAAAATGAGGTTTACAGGATCTGTCAAAAAAGGCTTTATTTTTGACAGATCCGCGTCTAGACTGCCGTCTTTTTTTAAAAAGCTCCATTTCGAAAAAAAAAGTGGCAGCCATGTTTATGCTAATGAGCACGGGATATTTAAATCCCTGCTTCATTAGCAATTTGAATGTGCCTAATCTACATCTCTCTGTTGACAGAGAAGTGTAATCTAGACACACCCTCAGTCTTTTGTTTAGCGCTCCAATTCGTAGCAAAGACCCTCCAAAGGTTAGAAGCAAGACTGAAGACCAAATGGAGGCGTTTGCAAGGCTTTATATATATCCCCTGCTAATGAGAGGGAATGTCATTGTTCTTGCTACAGAAAATTATGGCAAAAAGATGGCATTTGGGTTACATGGGCAAGTCACCTGTCCATTTAAGACTCAGTTCTTTGCAAATAGAAGCCATTGCTCTCATGCTAGTATGAATATTTGCAGGAAAGTTCATCAGATGTGAATTGTCATCTCCCAAGACCCATTGTCAGTCAAATACTTCTATTCACCATGAATAGTCCCTTCATAATACATTGGCCAAATCTCTTGTTGATATCTCCCAGAAGCAAACATTTGAAATACATGTATGTAACCAATACTCATAACTTCAAAAACAAAAATGATACATGCTTACAAATAGCATAATCATAGCCAGAAAGCCACAAGCTTTATAGACACCTCACTTGGTCTAATTTGTACAAGGTTTGTTGCACACATATAACTGTGATTTCAACAGGGATCTGCATGTTCATATTTCAATCAAATAATGTCACACATGGCCCATTCAGTCCTTAGTTGCACTAAACCGCTAGTCAATGCTCTCACAAATGTAATTCTTTCATGCAAAAGATATGTTTTCTATATGTTGTAGAAAAGTTCTGGGCTTAACAAATGTAAAATTATTTTTCTCTGTATGTGCATATGATTTAGACACCATCTCAAAATATAAAAGGTCTTTGGGAATTTTTTTTTAAATACATTTTTTTAAGAAAAAAACCGTATCAATCACACCTTGCTTACCCATTCAGGATAGGGTATGTCTACTCTGGAATAGGAGAAGGGTGTAATGCCATGCTCAGAGTGACATACCAGGACTAGCTAAAAATAGAATGTAGGTGCAGCAGTGCAAGTGGAGAGCTGGACTAACTGCTCTGGGTAAGTGCCTAATGTCTCAGTCAGGTATGTACTTGAGAAGGCCAGACCTGCTCACTCCACTGTGCTACACTGCACTGGGTAGAGATAGTGCAGGTATGTTGCCTTGCACTGGGAAGTATATCCCTAGCTCAAAATGTAGACACCTCATAATTTTTTTCGGCTTGCTCTTTGTTAGAAGTTGCAAGATACTAATGTTGCAAAATGCAGAAGGGCAGTCAAGTCAACCACTACCAGAAAATTGTTGCTCATGCACCTACTAAGCGTAGTGACCATAAATAGGACACGAAGCAATTTCGGTGCATCTAAGTCAAAGTCCACTGAAGTTCGTGAAAAGATTCCTATTGACTTCAGTGGGCTTTGGATCAGGCATTTCATGTGAAATGTCTTCTGGAGTATAAGATTCCCATATTTGATCAATCCAGTGAGACATCTAGATCTGTCCAACTCATGCCCCATACTTCTGAGAAAGATGGCAGAGTCCCATCACAGACAACTATACAATAACTTGCTTCTGGGAAAAATTTCTTCTTGACTCCAGATAGTTATCATTTGGCTTATATCCTGAAGCATGAGGTTGTTACCCACTAGGTTTTAAATTTCAAATAATATACTAATACTTATTTTAAAAGATTATAAAAATTGGCATTTTATTTTAAACAAATATTTCATTTTTCTTCCTGGAATTACCACTGCATTTGTCCTACAGCTAAACCCAGGATGTTTGTCACAAAGGCCCAGATCCTCCAGCTGAAATCAGTTGGTGTTAGACACCCAAACACTGTGAGGAGCTGGGCCCACCTTTTAAAAACATGTACAACTGGTAGAATTGAGCTTGTATCTATTGTTCAGCAATCCTCTTAATTAGCACAGTTCTGATCCTGCAAAAAGATCAATGGGTCTCCTCACCTGAATCATTGTTGCTAACTCTCTTGACTTCAGATAGTTTCAGACCCCCAGCTCCTGGATTCATGAGAAAATCTCAGCTTTTACTAAACCAGGTACATTTTTAGGCCTTGTAGTTAACAAGAAAAGTTAGAAGACATGAAACGTAAGGAATTCAAAATTAAAAGGCAGATAAAATCGAAATTTATTTTTAAATGCTCATGATGTTAAATCTAGTCTCAGGGCTTTTGGGGTCCTGGCTCATATTAGTGAGTGCTTAGGTTGGCAGTACCACATGATCTTTAAAGAAAATCAGTTGGTTAAGTGTTTGTGGGAGCAGCTCGAGGGAGGCCAGTGACAAGAAAGCACAATCTGAGCCCTATGGAAGAAGGAATTATGCCCACAGAAAGGCCTAATGCTTTTTTGACAAGAAAAAGAAGAGGGGGCCATGCTACACTTTTAGAAAATTATAATAATCCTTTTCCCACCCAGCCTTTTCCTGCTGATGCTGGCAATAGCCTGCCCTGAGCCACAGTATGTTGTAGACAGCACTGGTCAGACTCTCTTCTTTTCCTTCATCTCACACTCTAGTATTTTGCAGCTTCCTTATTCCTCCTCCCATTTGCTCTGTAGTGCTTTGCGCCCAGACTATGGCTGCCTCCTTCATGGAGTCCTGGACAATGAAGGAGGAGCTGCTTGTACCCTCAGCCTCTCTAGACCCTGATGCAAACACAAGTGAAATTGACTAGCCAACCATAATTTATCTTTAAGTGTTCTATGCTCAACTCAGTAAAAGAGGCAATTTGTATTAAATAGTAGTTAGCTGATCCTGATCTGATTTGAGTCTGATCCTGCAAATCCCTATGCAGTATTGAGTCTGGTATTATTCAATATTTATATTCATGACTTGGATTGTGGAGTGGCGTGAATGCTTATAAAATGTGGTTTTGATGGCACCAAGCCGGGAGGGGTTACAAGCACTTTGGTGGATAGGATTAGAATTCAAAATTCAGATTGTGATGAATTGGTCCTAATGCAACAAGGCAAAATTTCAATAAAGATAGGTTCAAGGTGATTAGGTGTCACTTTGGTTGAAAATGATGTATGGGTTATAGTGCTTCCGAAATCAACCGTGAGTCAAAAAATCTAATGCAGTTCAAAAAAAGGTTACTAAAAAGGTTCTGTTCTATTGGTTACCACTTGCTAGTTACCTTCCACTACTTCAGCTGAGATATAAGAATACACCTTTTGTGTTATTAAAAGCATAACACAAGGGGTTCAATTTTGGTGCATTTATCTTTAAAAAAGGCCTGAACCTGCAAAGAGCTAACCCTATACTTAAATTGACTGTGTGCCATCCCACAGATCTCAGTGAAAGCGTCACCAAAATGTGTGTGGTTCAATTAATTTTTGTTGAAAAATTATTGGCGGAGCACAACACAAGGACAATCAAAACTACTGAGCAGAAAAGAACTAGAATGGTCCGAGATTTTAAACAGAACTATTGGTGTCTTTGGTGTGCAACTTGATTTTCTTTAAGTCAGAATGCAGGTCACTTGTGAGGCATCGTGGTTGGGCAAATGAACACCTGATTTTTATTAGCCTTTGTGGTAGTTAAGGAAGTTTCGGTTTTAACGGCTGCAAAATCAAATATTTGATAAAAAGTGAAAAGTAAAGAGACCAGTGCAGGGGGAGGAGAGAAGAGAGCATTTTGGACAGACTAAAACATGGGTTGCTTAGTGGAAAAGAATGCTGCAAAGCTCTCTATGTGACTTTTCAGTTACAGGCATTTCTTCCCAGTCCTTTTATTACTGTTTCAAGTAACTAAGTACATATGGCATGTTTGCAAGTAAAGCAGTCAATGAAGTTAGTTACACCTCTGCATTTATTACCTTACCCCTGCGTATTATTAACTTTTACATTCACCATAAAATATAATTTATCACTTAAATAATTTGCTTTGTGTCTGGGTTCAGTGTGCTCCAGTGCTTTCCTGCTCATTAAATGAGATATTTTTACTTAATGAGCCAAGGAAATTCTTTGCATTTAAGATTAGAATTGATTTCAAACACTCAATTTTTCTAACATTTTTGTGTGGAATATCAGAATGTCAGCTTCATTCCACAATCTACACTGAAGGGAAAGTGTGCTATAAGGCATAATGATCTGTGAATTCTATAGCCTGTACTATCTATGGGGGAGCGTAAGGAGGGATGAAGAGTTTTTAAAACCATCTGGCTGAATCTGAAGTTCTCTGATCTAATTTGAAAATGTGCTTATTCTTTAGCCTATAGGCATTACATAGGTGGGACTGACTGAAAATTGTCTTTTGATTGGAAACTATGAAACTAAGGCCTGGTCTACACTACCAAATGAAGTCAGCTTAACTACATTCCTCAGCAGTGTGAAAAGTCCATACTGCTGAGGCATCTGGTTAAACTGACCTATCTCCTGGTGTAGAACCACTAGGTAGATGGAACCATTCTTCTGTTGATCTAACTACTGTCTGTTGGGGAGGTGGATTTACTTCACCCCCATTATTGGCATAGGCATTGTCCATACTGAAGAACTACAGTGGCATAGTTGCTTTGATGCCTTTGGCATTTCAAGTATAGGCAAGTGCTGAGATAATAGCCTACATTATGCCCTTAGATGTGTGCATTTGAGGTTCCTATAGACTCCATTAACAGGCATGAATACTTTCAGTGGCTGTATCTAGCCCTAAATGTACACTCCCATTAACAACTCTATGGACCAGCTCCTCGGATTATCTAAATCAGCAAAGCTCCATTGAATGAGAGCAATGGAACTGTCATTTTACACTTGCTCAGAATCTGACCTAATGTCTTTTAGAGGCTTATTCATAAGGTATGATTTAAAAAATTCTCCAATGTGAGGTGGCACATGAATTAGTGGGCTAAAAAACAAATGGAAAACTGAAAACTCAAAGCCTTTTAGCCTTCCCTAATTCCCCTGACAAACGCACATTTTAGGAACACATGTATGTGTGAATACCAGAGGCAAGGCTGGTAGTGCCACCTATTTATTAAGTCTGCCCAACCCTGTTTGCAAATGTTTGTATGAATTGTTTGGCTGAAATTTTCCATGCCGAGTGACTGCCTCAGGTTGAATTTTTCTGGAAAATGTCAAACAAGTGCATTCAATGTTTGATAGAACAAGGTGAGGGAAAAAACATGCTTTGCCCATGTTTAAAAAAAATCCTGTTACCCTTCCTTTGAACAGCAATAGCATCTCATGCTTTGGAAGATAGACTTGAAATTTGGAGAGTATGTGGGGGCCTCTATATCAGAGATGTGGGGTTTTTTGTGTTTTGTTTCTATCCCTGTGAAAAACTGTGCAGATATGGCTAAATTCTAAGCCTCTGGGAAAAAAATGCTGTTTATACATGCTCAGGAGAGGCTAACAGCAAGAAATCTTCACTAGTACCTTCAATTAATGTGGTAATATTTTTAGTCTCTATATGTACACCTCTGTTTACTCTGCTCACTATGCACTGGCCATACACTGAATGTAAAAGGGAATACAGCATGGCCAAGTATCGCAGATGCTGTCTGCGGCCAAGTCTACATTAGAGCTCAGTAAATCAGCCCACAGCACGTAACTCCTGAGGTGTCTACACTGGCAAAGCACTTAGGCCATGTCAACACTACGCAGAAGATGGATGCTGCTGCAGTCGATCTTCCAGGGTTTGATGTAGTGGGTCTAGTGAAGCATTACAGAAAACAAATAAGCACACCCCAGCAAAGCTGCAGGCACTACTACACTAATACATTGTAGGGACCAGAGTCCCCCACTAGCACTGCAGCCACTGCACTCCAGTGCATGGCAACAAATATTACTGGCTTTAAGCATCAAATTGATGCCTCAAGACATTCCTGATCCTTAAGGCTCCATGCTGGGCTCCTCTCAGCTCTGGTCTACAGGGCTGGCCTTACCATGAGGTGAACTGAGGTGGCCGCCTCAGGTGCCAGACTGTGGGGGAGCGCCACTAGGACCCAGAGTGTAGAAAATTGTATCTGCTGCTGGTGCATATGTAGGCAGCAGAGCAGTACCACGAGAGGAGTAGAACAGGAAGAAAGCAGAATTGAGACCTTTCAAAGTTTTGGCTCAAGCGAGGGTGCATGGGGGAATCATTTGAGCTCCCTACCTCAGGTGCCAAAATATTGTGGGCCGGCCCTGCTGGTCCCAGGCCATTCAAACTCAGCCTCCAGGCACTGTGTCTCAGCGGCACAGCCCCGAGTGACACTTTCACTCTTCCCTGCACAAATCTGGAGGATACAGCACACAGCTATAAGCATAGGGATGTTGTCATCAGCCAGGTTCAGCTTCCCATACAAACGTCACCAGCATGCTTTGAAATGGCCCAAAGCCACTCCTAAGTCATTGTGCATCTGCTCAGCCTGTTGTTAAACCACTCCTTACTGCTGTCAAGGCACCCAGCATAAGGCTTCATGAGCCACCGCATTAAGGTGTAGGTGAGGTCTCCAGGATCACAACAGCCATTTTGATTTCCTCCACAGTGATCTTCCAGTCCAGAAAGAAAGTCCCGGCTTGCAACTTCCTGAACAGTGTCCTGAAAGATGCATGCATCAATGTCCGTGAAAGGCGCATGGTGATCAATGAACCATGGAAAATACCCCTCCGCATTAATGTACTCACAGGCTAAGTGACTTAGTGCCAAAATTGAAATACGCATGCCACCTGTCACTGCCTGCAGTTAGGGATGCTTGTTTATGTGAAGCCTTCTGCAATTTTATGCATGTTGTCCCGAGTGTCAGTCTTTTGAAGCAGGATGCAATTGATGACCTTCCACACGTCTATCAACCCAAGCGCAACAATGGACTTTCCCACTCCAAACTGATTGGCGACTGTTTGGTGACTGTCTGGAGCTGCCAGCTTCCATAGCACAATCATTACATGCTTCTCCACCAGCAGTGCAGCTCTCATTCTTGTGTCCTTGCATGCAGGGTGAGGGTGGGAGGTGAGGTCATCACACGGTCTCATGAAAGTAGCTTTCCTCATCCAAAAGGTCCGCAGCCACTGCCCGTCATCCCAGACTTTCATAAGAATGTGATCCCACCACTCAGTGCTTGTTTCCCGAGTCCAAAAGCAGCAGTCCCTTCTGGTCAGCACCTCCAGGAATGCCACAAGAAATTTTGTAGTTTGCAGTTTAAGAAATAACTCAACTGCCATTTGTGACATGATAGTGAGACCTGTCAGCATTTTCCTCAACTGTTTGGGATCTATTCCCAACTACTGAGAAGGTGAAGCGCGTAGCACAAATGTAATTGAAAGATGGCACCAGATGTGGACGGAAGTACAGTGGTTGCTGGGATGTAAAGCAATGCACCGTGGGGCATTGGGACAGGACCTACGATGCCCTGTGACCCACCCACCCCCACCTTCCCACAAACCTCAGCAGCAGAAGAGATGCTATGCAGGATAGTTGCCTGGAGTGTACCCCTGGTTCCAAATGCCACCGCAGGTGCTGCAGATGTGGTCACACTACTGCGCTGGCAGCTGAGTGTGTGGACACATAACAGCAGTTTCACTACTGCACTCTGGGAACAGCGCTGGAACTGCCAGTGTAGACAAAGCCTGGGCTGAATCCAGATAACCTAACAAGCACTTGAGGGAATCAAGACATATGAACGGAGAAGCCAGACAATGAAAGGCATCCTCCAATGACTAACTATTAAATACTATACGATCAGGAAGCCGAAAGAAGCTGAATATACTGTGGTTGCAACAACAAACAAAAGGCTAGGGTGGGAACAGATTGCTGGGAACATTAGAAGATCACAGACAGGCAGCCACAGAGATGAAGAGCCAATGAGGATATCAGAAAACTATGGCATCTTGGGGTGATTGCTTCTGCCATCTTGGACTCTGACTTGAGGTTGGCTTTACCATGCTAACCTGTGGAATTTCCTATACTGTATTCTAGCTGACCAGTAAACAGTTAAAAAGGCTGCCCTGCATCACTGCAGATACTCACAATTTACAATGCTCACTAAGGGTGCCACCCTCGACTCAAAATAACTCACTATTTTGAGCCATCGCTTATCCCTCATGCAACGAGGTTTACCAGGATGGCGAAGTAGCATGCCTGTTATTTCAAAAACTATTTCGAAATAACGGGAGGCTTGTGTAGACGCAGGGTAGCTATTCCGGGATACCTCCGGTATAGCTGTGCAGTGTAGACATACCCAAAGAAAGTAAAGTCTACTTCAGGCAATCTTAATTTGCCTCTTTTGTGCATGGGTAACCCTTAGTTGGGTGTGGCCTAGGTTTTCAGTGCTTGTCTTTGCAACTTTAATAATGTCTTTTGATGTGGTGCTTTAATGTATTATGAAATATACACAAGGCATATTTATGCCTTGTGTGTGCAGACCTAGTCTTTCCCCACTGCTTGAGTTCCTCTTGCAGTTTCCTTGCCCAGCTAATCCCAGATTCTTAGTGTTTTTAATGCAGTTTTTTTGTGTATAATATGAAATATATATGTATACATGTATACACCTTCAGTTAATAATATGCATTCGCTGATGTGAAAAGATCTTTCCCATTTGGGGCCTCTTGCTTTACAGTACCACCAATAGTGGGCATCTTCAGTAGGCTTTGGATCAGACCCATTGTAAAGTAAAAGTGACCCAGGGATTGCTTTTTTGAGGGTGTGTTCATTCCTGGGAAATTCAGTGAATTTGTCTCATTTCTATAAACTGGACATTATAAACTACTGCATACAGAGCTTGTATGTTAGGTGCTCTGACTACTACTGCCTCAATATAAAAACAAAAGGTGATTTAAAGCTACATTTGAAAAAAATTAGTAGGTAATGCTTAGCCTTCATTTGGATATTTGGTATGAATTTTAGTAAAAAAATATCATAATGTAACCGTAAAACTTCAGACAACACAACTGAACCTTGTGCTATACGGTTCATGTATCTTCAAATTTTTCTGTCTTGAAACTATTCTCTTATCTTTCATAATGGTCAAACATCAACAATGCTTACACAGAGAGAATTATCTTGACTCCCATCAGACTTTGCAGAGTGTGAATGGCAGAGGTTATCTCATATTTTATTCATTAAATAATGTTTGTCAATGTGTTTTGCTATTTTAAACCTTTACTGTAAAAGAGCATCCAAAATCACCTCCATCATGTGATTGCTAGAGTGATTGTCAATATTAGTGAGTCACTCTACATTCTTCTAATTATGCTCAATTTTTTCCACAAGCATCTCTCTTAGTGTCAACACAACTTCAATTAGTAAGGTATAAAGTGCTCTTATTTAGCAAATTTGTCCTTCAGAAAAGGGTTTTTTGTCTATAAAACACATCTAGATTGTGTCTGTCAGAGTATGGTACAGTAGAAATCTTAAATCAATAACACTTTTTATTCCTACACAATTGATGCATAACATTCTCCTTCACACAGAGATTTAATGTGTTGTAAATTAATTATCTGGAATGAATATAGGGTCAATGGACCTTGGTATGACCAGGATGTAATGTTAAATTGTTCCATTTCCTCCCAACACTTCACATATTTTTACTGAGTCTTCTGTGTGTGTTAATGTCCCTCTTGGGATGAATTGAAAAACTTGCTCTCTCATAAAGTTGTCTAACAGTTTTCTTCCTTCCAACCCAAAGTAAGCATATTTATTAGGAATACTTATGTAAAATGCTCTATTCAACTATTTTTAAACAATACTTACATTAAATAAATTTGCTTTTACTTCAATTTTGCATTGGATATTAAAGATTACTAATGGACAGAAGCAGATTTTATTATCTGCTATGTGAAAACAAATTAGTCATTGGTTGTCTGTTACTGATCTATGTGGCAAAATAAAGAGATGAGTTGTGCAATTATGTATGGGAAATTATAGTGTAAGAGAAAGAGATAAGTGGATTCTCAACCATAAGCACTGCAATTAAAAAGCATGAGTTAACTAAGTTTTAAAGTCAATTTCATTTTAAAAATACAAACTGGAGAGGCAACATCTATTTTTTTTTCTAGGCTAGCTTAGCTGTTAGTTGCTATAGTAACAAGGTAACCAGGTAGTGAATAAAAGCCATCCAGACAGATGAATATTACTTGTATCTAAAATAAGAAAGAAAAAAGAAATCCTAGCAACAGTATTTAAATATAGATTTTCTTTAACTAAAGGATGAATGGATGGGAGACAAAATGTCTGTGGTGAACACATTTATTATTTTAAAAATTATCGATACACAGGCTTTTCAATTTCCAGTTATTTTGGCACTAAAATATTTAGGTAGCAAACGTTTATAATCTCTCTGTCAGACAAAAAATGCTACTGCAGGGATTTCAAACACATAGGATACTGGTGGGATCCTATCTGTTGGACGACAGTATGTCAAAATCACTTTCATAAACTTTTTGCTGAAGCACTTTTCCTATTGTATGTTGAATGAGGTTGTCATGCTAAGGGGCAGGGATAATTAACTACTTTATTTCCATTGACAAACAATTATGCAACTGGGGTAGGAACAAGCACCCCTAATTCCAACAAGGTAGATCCCAGGAAAATGTCTCGGATCTCCATGTAAAATTCCTGTAGAGAGATTTTTATGTAGATTTCCTTCGGATAGAGTCGCTTGGATTTTTAGCTTACTTTGCTTTGATTGCAGAAATAAACAATGTTTAAGGTTAACTGGGTCCCATATGGTGGGCCTTTCTTCAGGCAGCTTGCATTGCACTGTTAAACCCTGTAAGTATTATAGCTGCACACAAAGTGGTGCAGCTTTATTTTCTTAGAGTAAAACAGCCAATTCTGGCAATAATTAAGGGTCTGCCTGCATTTCCATTATAAAAGTAATCATTCTGAGAACATTATTTTTTCAAATCACTATTTTTTCAAGCCATGTTTTCAGATGTTTGACTGACATGAGTGTAAGCCTCTCCCTACAGCTGAACAGACAAATCCCCTCAAAATAAAAGGAGACTTTATTTACACTTGTGTGCATATATAAAGGCATTGTCTTATTCACTGGTTTCCTCCTCACGTGGGGTCAGCATGGTTTACGGGGGATCTAGAACAGACGAAATGAGAGGGGAGACAGAGGGAATGCTGTTGGGGGAAGTCTCATGCAGAGCCTTATCAATTACAACAGAAAAAGTTTTCAGGTCTTGTGCTGTGGCCGTATGTGGAAATCAGAGTCGTTGTCTTGCATAGTGGACTTGTTTCAGGTGGTCAATTACCTGGTTATTCCAGACTTCATCTACTAAGAAACAGAGCTCAGTTTTTCACACAGTGAAGTATTTTCATGTCAGTTTGTAAATACATTTCTCTTGATCTGAACTGAGTGGACTGCTGTTGTGGAAAAAGAACAGAATCTTGAGAGGGCAAATGCTAAGGCCAAAATCTTCAGGCTTTTTTCTGCTTAAGTTTCAGCCAGTATGGCTCACTGATATCCAGATGGTGCTAGATGTAAAAACCTGTGAGTTGAGCCCTTGTCCCACAATAGCCATTTTCAGGGATAGTGGGACCATTATAGGGTGAGTTCATTGTTGTCTTGCTAGTCTGAAAGATTACTTGAAGAGGGAAAAGGGAAAACCTTAAAAGAAGATCTGCATGATTTTTTTTCTGCACCTTTCAAAAAATCTGCAAAACTTAGAAATATCAAGCATGCCAAGTCTTATCTATGTTTTGCTAGAAGATGACCTTGCAGCACCCATTGAAGTGGATTAGAAACTCTCTTCTGCTTTAGCTGTAGGGATGAGTATGTGGAATCTTTTGTTTTTTGCACTCTAGAGTTAAATAGATATTAACTCTCTACCCCCAAAAATTAGTTTTTACCACCCTGAAAAAAATCATTTCCTGTTAGCCAGGTTTCACCTCAGTTTAAGCATAGACATTTTTTAAAATTATATAAAATATGTCCTGATAATTATAGGTACTTTTGCTTAAAAACGCCCTACAAAATTTTAATAGAAAAGTTTACCTTTGCATTCTTACTGTATGCATTTATATTGCTTGTTATTAACAAAAAGCGAGCCACAGGGTATTCGTACTAACTTAATTAGATAGCTACCTTTCAGATCAGTATTAGTGTTTACTGAAGACTCACAGTGCTGGACAGAGGGCACTTCGGAGAAATGTAAACAAACATCTTCCTTATCAGACCATTTACCATTTGAAAAATAATGTATTTCCATTCCCTCTGCTCCCCCACCTCAGCCAGCTATTACTCCAGCTCTGTATGGCTTTTATCAGATATCTCTATATTTTTGTCATTTACAGTTCTGTTGGATACAAAGAGGGAGAACCGGTGACTATTATTGTAGGATGATTTGCCTCTTCCAAACTTAAATTTGGGAGAGGAGGATTGTTCTTCCATATTCACTTGTGTTGGATAGTGGTTCCCTCTTGTCTGATTGAGCTATCACTCTCTCAGGGGGTACGTCTAAACTATGCTTTATTTTCTAAAGAGGATATGCAAATTCCTGAGGAATTTTCATATCTTCTTCCGATCTCACTTTCAAAAGCGGGTCTTTCAAAAGTAAAAGTAGTCTGACGTGTTTTTTTCAGAACGCCCCCCCCTTTTTCGAAAAAACGCTCTTAGACCCGCTTTCGGAAGTGAGATCAGAAGAAGATATGCAAATTCCCCTCAGAATTTGCATATCCGCTTTCAAAAATAAAGTATAGTCTAGACATAGCCTCAAAGTTGGTTTGCCTGAGTAAAGATGAAGGTTTAGGGCCAGATGCTCCATTGAAATCAATGGACTATACCAATTTGCATAAACTGTAGATAAGGTCTGAAGATCTGGGCCTAAACCACATATCTCTATTAAGGGTGAGATGAGATTGAGGAGGAAGAATGAAATTGATTAAATTACTATAAAAAGAGAAGGAACTAAATCTGTGACAAACTTCTCCATCATGAAATAAATTCTATAGTAATATTTTAATTCACTAAAAACTAAATGTATGACAAACTTTAAAACCAAAATTAACAGGTGTTTGTGTCACTTTACTTCAACCTTTTCAATGAATAAGCAGTTAAGATCAGCTAATGTATCAGTAAGCGCTAAATATTTGAATCATTCACAGCCACCACTTAAAATGACACTGCTTCTGCTCCTAGAGTTCTAACGCTAAATGGAAATTTCAGTGGATAGAAATTGCAATGGTGGTTAACATCCTGAGAAATGCTAGGGTCCCTCATTTGCAAAATAGGAGCTAAAGTGACAGGCTCATTCGTAAAAGCCAGGCACCAAAAATGACTATGAAGATTTATTACCAAGAGGTGGATTGGAATATTATTCTTACCTACTTCTTTTGGAATTTTTCTTCTTATCACTTCAAATGATCTTTTATTCCTCCCTCTCCCCTACCCCACACACAATTAAGCCTTGTATGTATCACCCCCACCCATGAACTGCATCTTGCATTATTGGTACCCATTATTTTATGAATAATTTTTAATGGAATAGCTCTGTGACACAGGTGAATTCTTTTACACAATATGGACCAAAAACCGTAACACACGTCAACATTATCAGATGGTAACCCTCTTTCTGTGATTAGGGGTTATATCACCACTACCACCAAGTAATATGTGAATAAGAATGACATTCCATGCGCTTGCAAACGGCAATAAAATTGTAGTGCAGGAGTAAACAAAGACCAAAATAATGGCAGCATTCTGGTATTTTCCCCACTGGCAGACTTTTCTTAAATAATAGTAACAAATTAGCATTAAAAGCACTTCACAATGAGACGTGCTAAAAATGAGGCTATGCTTGGTGACCCTCAAATTATTGTCCATAGAAAAGAAAATGTAATAGATTGTCTGCTAGTGCTTTCAGACACAGCTGCAAGGAATGCCAATTATGTCACTGCAGCTTTCAAAGGTGGAACCTGCACAACTCAAAAGAAAAAAACAACAACAACCAAGCAAAGAATAAACTCAGGGTGAGGAACGAACTGGTGCTACAGCAAGAGGTTGTTTTGCTCCCAGCCCAAGTTTTGCTTCAGCACAACAGGAGCCAACTTTCCCACTGTATTCTCTGAAGTGCCTCATTGCAGAGCAGTAATATTATATCTTAACAAGCATAACACTGAACTGATGCACATTTTTAAGCCAGGCACATGGGAGGGGAACATATCAGAGCAGAGCAGTGTTATTTTTAAAGGCGCATGTGTTTGTCTTGTAAGTGTGTCAGAAGAAAAGACTCAGGGCTCGGGTTTCCTCTCACCATGTCTAATGTAGGATATAAGCTGCAACTGCCTCTCCCATTGACATCAGAGAGCTTTGATTTTACAGATGAAATGAGGGCCATCCAGATTACACTTACAACACATGCCTGCCCTGATATTTGTGTACAGTTGTGTCCACAGTAAGCTATCCTTAGGGGCAAAATTTGGGAAAGGAAACTCAAGAACTGAGTCAGTCCTTGTTAGACATGATTAACAAGCCTACAAACAGAACCTATGTGCTCCTCTAGGACTGATGGAAGGAAACGGAATTGCTGATATGAGGCTCACTCTGAAGGAAAACATATTTCCTTTCACTGAAAATTAGAAAATGCAGTTTCAAATACTAAATTAATAGCTGCCACGTAAACCATATGGCAACTCAAGCTATTTCTCATTCACAGCCCTGAAACTAATATTTTAGTAAACAAATGTCTAAAATGAAACTCCAAAGGGCATTTTGAACTTCAATTAAAATAAGTAATGGATTTTTTAATAAGTCCTGGGTCAAGATGTATCATAAAACTATTTTCCACAGTGCACAGAATATATATATCCTCTCCTATAATATTACCAGATCTAGTCCTACGTCCTGCAGCCAGCTGAGACTGCTTGTCTGTTATAGTCTGTCCCACCATTCCTAACATATGAACAAATAATTAGCTGGCCTAAGAAACAGTTTAAATAGAACGGTCTCCTAGAAAAAGTTACTGATAGAGGCAGGTTTGATCCAGACCAAGAGAACTTGCTTTGGGAAAGAGGAGATCAATACAGGTTTGTGTGTGTATGTGTGTGAGTAAGAGAAAGGTAAGTACTATGACAAATAAAGTAAAACAGAAAACAAGTGATCTATGAACTGAAGTGCATCCTTCTTATTAAACATTATTGCACTTTTAAAGCAGTAGCAGGAGCTGTTGCCATGAGCTCTGTGATCGAAGGGGCTTTCAGGAAAGCATGGAAAGCATTTAAAACTATATCTTAGCTGGAAAAAGCACTTTGTCTACAAATTCTGAAAGAACTGAAAATAGCTTGTCTATGTATTTGAAAAGGAACCAATATATTCCATGTCACAGTAAATTAGTCCTTCTCTTTTCACTTGTGAAGCTTCAGATCAAAATCCAGCACTGAGCACAAATGTCTTTAAATGGAATTAATCTGAGTGCTTCTCTATTGCTTACAGCCATTTTGTGAACCATATAATATTAACTGCCCCATTTCTGTTTCCCACAAGTTCATTCCTGCAGCACCCCCTGGCATATACATGTGAATTACATTCTTTCCAATACTAGCTGGAGAACTTCCCAATCATGGAAGAACCCAACCCAGATGTTTGTGCAGTTCTCTTATTTAAATAGCTTTATTTTTAATATATCTTTGCTCACCAATAAAAAGGCGAATTGCAAGGAAAGAATAGCCACTGAAAGTAAATTATCCTTGTAATGGAGAATTATAAAATAGAATTCTATAGGCATGAGGAAGTAATGTTGGCTATAATAGCATGACAGCTACAATGTTCTACATAGCCTTTAGCTAAGTCAAGGAAGTGAGTCTACAATAGAATCAATCTTTTACAATCCATAAGCATTAAATTCATTGTTTAAATGTCGTTCACCTCTTCCCACACCTCCAATAGTACAAGCACCTTGGTGAGATGAAAGGCATTTGTTACTGAAGAAAGTCTTAAGGCAGAAGGAACAAATCTGGAAAACATATACATATTTTTTTCTGGAAATGAGTAGAGTCACAAAACATTTTAGTGAGTTCAAGGTCATCTTGTTCTTCTGTATACTATTCATAACAGACAGTTGACAACACAGTGACAGTTGATTTAGGAGTTGAACTGGATATATTGGGTCATCCGGTTTAAATAAAAGTCAAATCTCCATCATGGAACTAGCCCAGCAACAGTAAAAGACTTTCCTGCTTCTGAAATTTCAATTAAAATCCAGTAAATACGTCTTTATACAATAGGAGATAAGATAAATACTAACATAAAGAGGACAATGTATTTTCTTGAGTGGGGTGTGTTCAAATGGTATATGCAAGTGGCAAGAGATTATACTCCTCATTAAAGCTGGATACCAAAAATGACTAAAGGTAGAGACCCAGATGTTTTCTTCCCTTTCAATAGAAACATTATAATCTCTAGGCCACTGCAGATAGTCCTAATAAAACCTCTACAAATTGGCATGACATGTTTTTACTCAACTTTAAGGGCCAGCCCCTGTGAAGGGGCTCAACAGAGTCAATTTCCACTGGAGACACTCAAGGTTCTAAACCTATAAGAAATAAGAATAAAAAAAATATGTTGAAAAAAAGTAAGAAAACATGGATATCTACCAATATCAACAACATAACTTCAGTATTTGCAGAAGTCTGAACAAATGCAGCTCATGGGTTACATTTGACTTCCCACTAACAGCTTTAATAAAGTTTATGTACTTAAGTAGAACAGATAGGATTGATTTTATGGCCTTTAAAACACAGTGGCCTTTTCTTAATGTAGTATCAACAGGTGTATTGTATTAATCTTATTAAGAATTAATATTAGCTATTGCTATGTAATTATTCTCTTATGTACAGAATTTGAGACGGTATATGTATCATTCAGGAGATCCCTTGTTTTGTTTTTCAATATGTACCTAATAAAGAAATGATAAATGCCAATAACATATCAATAAGAAGTTTACATTTAAAAATAGATATAGGTTGTCCTCCCCAGTGAGCTTGAGATCATATGTGGCAGCATTCCTTCCCCAGTGCAAAGCAGCACTTAATCTGATTTCCACAGTCAGTGGTTTGGGCCTGCATGTGTTCTGTTTCTCACCTCTGGCAATGTGTCCCTTTTAACCAGGAAGCTTCTAGCTCAAAGTAGCAGGATGAAAAGAGGCCAGTTTTAGTGAAGGTAGAATCATAGGATTTTTGTCAAATTTACTAGCTAGCATATATTAAAGAACAGCATGTTCCAAAATCCCAGATCCAAACACCTCAGCGCTTTTGGAAATTTGGAAAACTGGGTTCAGATTCAAATTTTGAGATTGGGCTCATCTCTACATTCAGTTCTAGTTCTCACTTCAATTGCTATTATGGTGAATCTCATCTTATAGTGAAGTCATTCAGTAGAGTATGTGCATACCCAACCTCTGCCATCTGGTATTAAAAGAATCTCCTAACTAAATAACAGCACAATCTGATACTACATAACTATCATACATCATTAATTTCATTTGCCTTCGATACAGCCAATCATACACAATCAGACTATGCCACCACTTCACTGCTTGTAAATTACATAGCTATTTCTGATGTATGAAAATAAAATGCATCTTGTTTCATGCTGATGTCTTCCCATTCTCACTGTTTCACCAAGAGACATAATGAAAAACGGCCCGTCATTTTGTGAATGGTTATGTATATTAAAGATCATATATAAAATGAGAGGCTATCTGATTCACAGTGTGCTTTGTTCCTTTTTGGAAAGCTCTACTCAGTTTTGTTTTTAAAGCGGCCACAAGTTTTCAACATAATTTTTACATGACGAGCTTCATTTCTTTCACCATGCAATAGCCAGTGAACGACTACTGTAGAACTCAGTATCAAAGGTTTTTATAAAAATTCTGCCTAACTTGTGTTAAGGGATTTGACTAAAAGAACTTGCTAGAGGTCTAGAAAAGACCCTATTAACTTTTTTGTTTGTTTTTGGTGTCTTTCAAACAGTTCCAACCAGCTGGTCACTCTCCTACTGAGGCAGCTGCCCCAGTCATCATTCTGCAGTATAGCTGTCCCTCACCCTCTCTGTCTCCACTGGTCACTCTGCAGTATTGCTCTTCTCTGATCAGCCAGCTCCCTCCCTTTCCATCTTATGGAAAACAGTCAGATTCCAGGCACTTCCCGTTTTTCTGGAACACCCAGATCTTGACCTTGCTTTAAGTTAGGATAAGAGGAAGCAGTCAACAGTGTGCCTTTGTAGCCAAGAAGTCTAACGGCATATTGGGATGCATTAATAGGAATATTGGCAGCAGATCTAGGGAAGTGATTATTCTCTTTTATTTGGCATTGGTGAGACCACATCTGGAGGATTGCATCCAATTCTAGGGTCCCCATTAAAGAAAAGATGTGGATGCATTGGAGAAAGTCCAGTGGAGGGCAACAAAAATGATTGGGAGGCTGGAGCACATGACTTACAAAGAGAGGCTGAGGAATTTGGGCTTATTTAGTTTATAGAAGAGAAGAGTGGGGGGGGATTTGATAGCAGCCTTCAACTATCCGAAGGAGGGTTCCAAAAGAGGATGGGGAGAGGCAGTTCTCAGTGGTGACAGATGACAGAATGAAGAGCAATGGTCTCAAGTTGCAGTAGGGGAGGTCTAGGTTGAATATTAGGAAAAAACTATTTCACTAGGAGGGTGGTGAAGCACTGGAATGAGTTACCTAGGGAGGTGGTAGAATCTCCATCCCTAGAAGTTTTTAAATCCCGGCTTGACAAAGCCTTGGCTGGGATGATTTAGTTGGGATTAGTCCTGCTTTGGGCAGGAGGTTGGACTCAATGACCTCCTGTGGTCTCTTCCAACCCTATGATTCTATTATTTTATGATTCTAAGTGGCATATCTATCTATCTATCTATCTATCTATCTATCTATCTATCTATCTATAAAAAAATTTGAAATCTGTTGTTTAGAAATGGCTTTCTGCAAACATAAATAAGATAGTTGTGAATGTATGTTGGTAGCCCAGAAACATAGCTGAGAAGCATAAGGTGCATTGTTGCATATTTGGAAATATCTGTTATTTCATTTTCATGGTATGCAGTGATGCACATTTCCAGCAAGAGTAACAGTTCTGGTACAAAGTAAAATAATTTCTTGTTAGAAATTATGGCACCTAGTGATTGCTGCCTTTTCAGTTCTTCACAGTTATTCTCTCTCTCATAAATTAGGACAGTATGAAAAGTAAAAACTCCTATAGCATAGTTTGAGTAAAGATAGCAGAATTTAGGCCAACAGGCTTAGAGGTGGGAAGCCCACAGTTTTATTAAATGATCTAACAAAGGATCAGCAAAGAGAGAAATGTCAGCAGATAAATAAGGTCGGGATTGTCTCATAGGAAAGAACACCCATGAAGGGGATTGAAAACTCAGTGAAGTTCTCCCTATTTATGTCAACGATGGATAAAATAATCCTTTTGTCATTTGTAAAATGCTTTGGGCTGAAAAGTGCTACAGAGTCTATGTGTTTTATATTAATTTGTGTATTGGGGGAGGTGAATGAAGTTCTAAACTTACATGGATACTCTACTGAAGTGAATAGAATTAAACTTGTGGAAGTGATTTCAGACTCAGACCCAGGGTTTTTTCTCCACTCAGTATTGAATTAGAAGAATTAATGTGCAGCATGGTAAAGTTAAATCAACAAAGGGAGCTGTTAGGGTGCTACTGTGTTTGGTTTTCTTGATTTTTCTATCAACCATGTTTATCAGAACATTGCTTCAAATTTTGGAAGTTTTCGATACTTCGGTATTCTGAGGGGTTTTTTGCATTACATTTTATGCAACATTTTCAAATATACAACCTTGATGAAGGCCACAGGGGCAAGTACGTAGGGAAAATCTGCTAACTGTGGACCTAATCCAAAACCCTTTTCCATAGATCAGGTCCCATATATGCATAGAAGCTCTCTGGAGTACATTGAGGAACCTTGGTTTGGTTTAGTTTTCCTCATGCATAATCAGAGGAAGCAACTGTTTTCCTTTAAAGGAGACAGGTAGCAAAAGTTCATGTCTGCTGGTTTCTCTTCTTATATATCCTTTCTGAACATTTTGACAAATTGACATATGTCAGCTTGATATTGATCAATGGGGATAATAGGATGTGAGGGAATTGTTGTATTATGATTCTGTACATGAAGAGCAAAACAAGTACTTACAAAGTAGTAAATTTTATTTTATATGAAAAAGAAAAAGAAAGAATATAAGTTCTCCATGAGAGAGAAAGCAGTATGTAGCTTTCTTTTGTAATGTTCTCCATCTTGAATTTTTCTAGATATTTGGACATTTCCTGAACATATAGGAAAACATAATTCTTAAATGTCCAGTACACAAAGAAAAGAAACATAGCTAAACACACCATAGTAAAAGCATAACTTCTTTTTTAACCTTAATTTGATACTACTGGAGCCTAATCTTTGTTCAGAAAGATTAATACAGGGGACTTTTGACTCTGAAGCTTCATTGGAGAATTACAGAATCATAGGACTGAAAGAACCTTGAGAGTTCCCTGAATCATAGTAGGACTAAGTACTACAGTAAAACTCCAATAGTCTGACATCCAATTGTACCGTACTCCCGATAGTCCGGCATCAAAATGGCAAGAGCCTAGTGAGTGAGCTTTGGCAAAAAATGAGTCACAAGTCAGCAGCGGCATCAGCTGAATCGAGCGAAACCGGACGGGACTGTGACGACGCGTTGGGGTCCCCTGACTCCTGCACCCCCGTAATGGCACGAACAGACTCCACCAGCTCGTAGAATGGAGGGAGTTTATTGTTTCTCCAGGATACAGCACAGCACAGCACAGATGTAATCTGGTTACAGGGACTGCAGCCAAGAGGCCTCAGTGCCCCCCTCTGAGATGGGGGGGTTGGCTGGGCCCTACAATCCCAGCCCTGGCTTAGGCTGGTTCCTCCATGATTCCAGCCAGAAACTAACCTAACTCTCTTCCAGCCCTGCCCCCCAGCCCGGGCAGCATTCCACCTTCCTTTGTCTCTCTCCCTGTGGGGTAGCTGGTCAGACAGGTTGAGAGACCCTCTTAGCATAATGACTCATCCTTCTGGGCTGTGGTACCGATGGCAGCCATTGGGGATTACCACAGAGCCAGCATAGGAACCAGCCAGATACCCCCACTACGTCACAGTTCTCCCCCCTCCGAGAGCGAACTGAGCAGGGTCACTCCGCTCGTGCCCTAGGGAAGTTCGGGTCCTCTGCGTGGGAACCCGCCCTGGGGACATGGGTGCTCCCTTGACTCGGGCCGGCCGTGGCAAGGCCCCACATGAATTGGCTTCCTCTGTCCACTCGTCGCATCGCTCCAGGGCGACTGGCACAGGCCTGTCCTCGGTGGTCGCACCCACCCTTCCGCTGGCCTTGATCTCTGGCCAGGGTCTCGGCCGGGCCATGAGCCCAGCGAGCCTCCTCTGACAGCCAGGGCGGCCTCCACCCCGACGCTCCATCCCGGGAGGTCTTCCTCCCATAACTCTCTCAGCAAGCCCAGAGGCTCCTCTATACAGGGTTGGGGCCCCTGAGCAGCTTTCCTCCGTCTTGGGCCTTCCCGCCTCTGGCAGGAGTCGCAGGCCCGGCAGTACCGCTGCACGGCTGCAAATATTCCCGGCCAGTAGAAGTGTTGGAGCTGCCTCAGCCGGGTGCTCCGGATCCCCCGGTGGCCCGCAAAGGGGACGTTATGGGCCAAATACAGCAGCTTGAGGTGATACTTTGGGAACGACCAGCTGCCGCTGGACCCCATGCCCTCACCTTCCTGGGGGAAGCCATTCCCGGAACAGGAATCCCGCTCCCACAGGAATCTCTCCTGGCCTCCTCTCCCAGGGGCTGAACTGTACGGAGGCCAGCCTCGTCCTCAGCCTCTGCAAGGAGGGGTCTGCCTGCACCTCAGCCTGGAATTCAGCCGCTGGGGCAGGGATCGACCTGTTCCCCACCTTTGCCTAGGTCCGGGTCCCCGCTTGGCTGGACCCCGTGTCCACGGTGATGGGACCCTGGGGACCCTGCCAGGAGTCCTTCCTGGATCCAGGTTGCCAGCCCTCGCTGGCTCTGGCTCGGCGGTGACTAGAGCCCGCTGGGATTCATGGGGCCACTCCTCCAGGTCATTCCCATCAGCACCTCGGTGGGCAAGTGCGGGTGCACCCCACTTCCTTGAGACCTTCCTTGGCCCCCCATTTCAGATGCACCCTGGCTACGGGCACCTTAAACGGGGACCCGTCTATGCCCTTCAGGGTCAGCTGCGTGTGGGGTAGTATCCGGTCTGGGGCCACTATGTCAGATCGGGCCAGCGTCACCTCCGCCCCCGTGTCCCAGAAACCCGTCACCTTCCTACCATCCACCTCCAGGGGTATGAGGCACTCGCTCCGCAGGGGCCGTCCTGCCCCCACCCGGTACACGGAGAAATCCGCCTCCCGAGGGTCAGACCTCCCAGGGGGGGTGCACTGAGCATCCTTCCCCCCACTCTGAGCTGAGGTTTGCCTGCCAGCCCCTGCCTCTGAGGCAGCCTGCCCTTCCTCCAGCCCCAGCCAGTTAACCCTGGAAAGTCCCAGGTCATGGGACCTGGTGCACTGAGCCCTCTTGTGGCCTTTTGCCCACAGCGATGGCAAGTTAGGCTTTGGGCTGTCTCTGTCCAGGCCCTGGCTGGTTCTCTGGGGCACAGACGACCTGTTCCTTGGGCTCGCCTCGTAGTTGACTCCCTCCGTCGCTCAGCCGAGATCCGGTCTCTGTGCGATTCCCTTTCTCTCCGGGACTCCCGTTCACACCCGGACCGGCTCTCTGTGAACTCATCTGCCAGTCTCCTGGCCTCCTGGGGGGTCTCTGGTCTTCGGTCCTTGAGCCACAGCCTCAGACTGGGTGTGCATGCTTCATAGAACTGCTCCATCATGAACAGCTTGAGCAGCCCCTCTGCAGTCTGGGCTCCGACTCCAGACACCCACTTGTGGCAGTATTGCGCCAGGCGGGAGGCCAGGTCCACATAGGTCTCCGTGGCTCCTTCTGCACCTCCCGGAACTTCTTCCTGTACATCTCGGGGGTCAGCCCGAACTTGTGCAGCAGGGCCTCCTTGACTCGGTTGTAATCCCCTGGCTGTAGGTCCTCCAGCTGATTGAGCACCCCGGTGGCCTCCTGGTTCAGTGCAGGGATGAGCTCCTGCAGCCAGTCAGCTGGGGGGACCCGTTGCAGTCCACAGGCCCTCTCAAAGGAGCTGAGGAACCCGTCTATGTCGCCCATGTCCTTCAATTGGGCCACCACGAGCTTCTCCAAGCATCTGGCCGCCCCGGGCCTTTGGGGCTCATCTGCACTCGGCGCAGTTGGGGCCCTGCCGCTTCTCCGCTCGGCCATGGCCAGCTCATGCTGTCGCTGCTCTCTACGGTCCTGGACTTCCAATTCCTTCATCTGCAGCTGGATTTCTAGCCGCCGCAGCTCCGAGGGGTTGGACCCCCCCCTGGGCGGACTACGGCTTGCAGTGCTCCCCTGGGAGGCAGTCCGGTCTCTTCGGCGGCCTCCAGCGCTCCGCCCCCTCTCCGAGCCTGACACGCTCCCAGTGGGGGTCTGGCTGTTCCCCACGGGACAGGATCCCAGCCCTGTGGCTGGTCATTCTCTTCCAGCCGGGCAATCAGCTGGGCCTTGGTTGCGCTCCGCACAGGCAAGCCCCTCTCTCTGCACAGCTTCACCAGCTCTGCCTTCAGCAGTTGGGTATAGGCCATCTCCCCGCTGGTCCCCTCAGTGCAGACTCACCAGTCTAGTGCTGCTGTGCCCCACGATTCTCAGGAACCGCTTCGCTCTGTTTCCAGCACGCCTGGTTCCATGGCTCTTGCTTCTACTGCGCCTAGTCGCCGCTGGATGCTCCATCCACGGGGTGCAGTGCATCCCACTCCTGACACCAGTGTGATGACGCGTTGGGGTCCCCTGACTCCTGCACCCCCGTAATGGCACGAACAGACTCCACCAGCTCGTAGAATGGAGGGAGTTTATTGTTTCTCCAGGATACAGCACAGCACAGCACAGATGTAATCTGGTTACAGGGACTGCAGCCAAGAGGCCTCAGTGCCCCCCTCTGAGATGGGGGGTTGGCTGGGCCCTACAATCCCAGTCCCTGGCTTAGGCTGGTTCCTCCATGATTCCAGCCAGAAACTAACCTAACTCTCTTCCAGCCCTGCCCCCCAGCCCGGGCAGCATTCCACCTTCCTTTGTCTCTCTCCCTGTGGGGTAGCTGGTCAGACAGGTTGAGAGACCCTCTTAGCATAATGACTCATCCTTCTGGGCTGTGGTACCGATGGCAGCCATTGGGGATTACCACAGAGCCAGCATAGGAACTAGCCAGATACCCCCACTACGTCACAGGGACCGAATCAGTCTGCCACTGGAATTGTGTGACGCTGGACAGTGTTTGTGCTACAATAAAAAGGGTTAAAACACTTTATATACAGTATATACTGTATATATATATATAATCATCTTATAGTACCTCCTGATAGTCCGGCATATTCGATAATCCGGCACCACCTAGGTCCCAAAGGTTCCGGATTATCGGAAGGCTACTGTATCTAGCCCATTCCTGTCAGCTGTGTGTCTAACCTGCTCTTAAAAGTCTCCAAACCTTCCGAGGCAATTTTTTCCAGTGCTTAACCACCCTGACAGGTAGGAAGTTTCTCCTAATGTCCAACTTAAACCTTCTTAAAGAAATTTAAGACCATTGCCTCTTGTCCAATCTTCAGGGGTTAATAAGAACATTTTCCCCTCTTTCCTCCTAGTAACTTTCACGTACATGAAAACAATTAAGTCCCCTCTCAGTTTTCTCTTTTCTAGATTAAGCAAATGAATATTTTCAATCTTGCCTCAAAGGCCATGTTTTCTATACCTTTAAAAAAATTATTTTTGTTGCTCGTCCTTGGACTTTCTCTAATTTTTCCAGATCTTACCTGAAATTTATTGTCCAAAACTGGACACAATAAATTACAACATAAGAATTACTTCTTGTGTCTCATTTACAAACTTTTGTGGTTATTAGCTACTGTTCTGATGTTTACTTTTTTGGCAACAATGTTACACTGTGACTTATATTTAGTTTGTGATCTACTATAACCCTTAACTTCCTTTCCACAGTACTCTTTTCTGGGCAATCATTTCCCATTTTGTACATATAAAACTGATTTTTCTTTCCTAAATGGAGAAGCCAATCAATATAGCATTTCTGAGCCTCTATGATCAAAAGTACAGAAATTAAACAGTCATGAAAATAGATTTAAATTATTAAATATATTTAAAGGTAACAATAAAATATGGCCTCACATTTTATGCCAATATTGTCTAATGATAACAATTCTTTCTAATACGAAATATTTCACAAAGGACAAATAATATACGCTGATATATTGTAAATAAAAAAGCAATCTTGTTGGTTAGTCCAGTTGAAAGAATAATCAAGGAAAGCCAAGACTGGGGGAACCAGTACATGATATTTCCTGAAATATAAAGACATGGAAAGAAGCTAATTAGTGTTCTTGAGTAGTTGTGACTCCTGGTTCGTAATGTACATCACTTGTCCTTGAGGAGTATCATGCAGATTTTTAATAATTCTCTTGATTTTTGCTAAACTTTTAACCAATTTTCAAAAAAGATAAATTATGTCAAAAGAAATCAAATACCTTTCACTGCAAAATATCTCCAAGTACACAAGGAAACAAGTTCAATGTGTGATAAAGGTGTAAACAGCACCAAGAAAATGTATTCCAAAATACACAGCTAGCAATGAAGAAAAGAATTATTCCCTAAATTTCATTTAGGATATATAAAAAAGAATCAACACCCAGAATAACCCATGATTTTACCCAGAATTGAAATGATAAGATGATAGAGAAAGCTTTATTGTGAGAAGTTATACAAAATCCTCCCATTTCATAAAAGAGTATTTCATGGTCCTTTTTCTTTATACTCTGTTTTGTGCTTACTTATAGTATTCAGAAACAGTTTATGACTTCATTGCCCAAAGAAGTTGATGTTGCATTCTTCAGTTACCAATAAATTAGAGATTACTGTCTATAGAAAAGAGATTTTAGCTGGGATACTAGGTGATGGATTATCAACATTCATATAGCACTAGCAATTTGTCAAACCCTAAACTTTCAGAGATCATGAGTCAGGCTCCCCCTTCAAAATCCTGAGATTGGCTTAAAAATCACAAGATTTAAAAAAATATCCCAAGCTGGGATTCTTTTAGCCTCTGGTTCTTGAGCCTTTAGACTTCACACTTTTCTCCTCAAATGAGAGAATTAGAAATAGTGATGCCTGCAGCTATACACACATTATGTATCAAGTGAATGAACCATTGGTGGCCTGGATTAAAGCATAACCAACCTTGGTACATGCATAGGGTCAATTCATGGAGGTGGAGGCACATTCTGAACTCTGGCTGGTCTGTTTTGAGTATTGGTGCAGGAGCTGCTATGGACCTCCAGGGGGCTGCTTGATCTAGCTTTGCTTGCAGTAGTCTGCATCCTCTCTTCTTTGCCCACAGGTCATGCTCTGTGACAGTCTCAAGACCTGCTACAATCTAGGAGCTGAAGTAAATGCCTCCATGGGGAAGCCAGCTGGGAGAGGAGTGGCACGAAGCCGCATTAGGAGGGGCAGACATGAGGGGGGTTTGACTGCAAAATAATTAAAAAAGTCTACCTGTACATGCCATACTAAGATGAAGAGAGAGTGGTTCAGTTATGTGCACCAGGTGAGAAGTTTCTAAGTGAGCCTCTGGCTACAGCAACTTAATTTTTTTAAAAGGCAGCTGACACTTTCATGTCATTACATGACTCCAGGAGCATTTTAAGAAGGAAAGCAAATATTGTGACTCATGATAGGACTAGGAGAGCTGGCAGTGTTGAGTTGTGGCCTTAACCAGATGATAACCAATGCTTCTGAAAGGGACCAGCAATAAAAGCAAAACAAAACAAAAACAAACCAACCAACAAACAAAACATCAACAAAACCTGGGCTCTTAGCTAAGTCTGAATACATGGATTTTGTACAGGTGAACTCCTGAACATTTCTTGGGGGAGTGGAAGTCTTCCCCCAAGTCATGTTTCAGAACCAAGCACTTATGTCTATTGTGGCTCCCCTGCTTGTACCTTACCTCTGTTTCCTTCTCTGAAGTGGCATGAAAGGCGTTTCCTGGAATCTGGGCCAGAGCATGTAGGATGCCAACACCTTGGGTAGAAGGTTTCAGCCTCATATTCTCATTCTGCGTAACAGCATGATGCTGATTCTGCTGCATGCAGGGCCATTGGCTTTTGTGCAACTTTTTTCCTTATGTTCCCTAGCACCTTTCCTGTTATTATATCTCTAGATTCAGTTTCCATATGGGACAAACCGTCAGCAAAGTGGGTATTGTGATTACTAATGATGGAGACATAAAACTGGAAATGTATTTTATTAGGAAACGACAATGCTCTATGGGGTAGGCCTTCAGAAAATGATTTCCTATCCATGGACAATCAGTATGTCTAAGATTTCCTCTGTCATATTTTGTTGTCAAGCAAAAACAGCCAACCAACCAACCAAACTAACTAATAATCCCCTCCCACATACCCCCCCCAAAAGCCCTCCAGACACTTGATTGTATTCTCACATTATATATAAGAGAGGCAGAGTGGTCATGAGGTTAGACCAGGGCTACTGAGTGACACAGTTGGCTCTGGATTATGCAGAGATTGCTGTGCGATCTTATTTAAGAAATCTAAAGGATGTAATTCTAAGGTGTAATTAATGTAAATCAGAAGTAATGCCAATGAAACAGAAATAACTGTGATTAATTCTTCTTTATGCTGTGGGCATAATTGGGGCAAAACACCAACATATCAGCATTAAGACTCTCCCTCCTAGGGAATAATCTGCAGCAAATCAGTCTCCCCAACAAGATCAGAACCAGTATAGGCACCCTCCCCCATCAGCACAACCCAGTTACCAATGGTGTCTCAGGATAACACTAAGCTTCAGCTTGCCCCAGCTGCTGGAATAGCTCCTAGCAGTGCCCTAGCCACTTTTGGGTTGGCATACAACAGGGAAATGCTTTACACTTGCAACTTACTCATCTCCCTAGGGCGGAAAGGAAGTGGAGCCATGGTGATGTTTGTTTGGTAGACCGTAGACCAGGAACCTTTTTTGGGTCAGGGGCCACTGATTTACAGAAAAATCAGTCAGGGGCAGCACACAAATGAGAAGCAAAAAAAACCCCCAAACACCCAAATAAATCCTCATGGGTATGGCCCCCGACTGAGAAGCAGAAAGACATTCCCTACATTCCCCTTGCATAGCAGCGCCTAGGGGAAACTGGCTAGTAGATTTTGTGTGCTCTGCTGGAACACCATTGCGGGCTCCCCAATACTGGGGGAGAGCCTCAAGCCTTGGGGGCCGGATCCAGGCAAGCTGGGGGCCACATCCAGCCCCCGGGCCTGATGTTCCCCACTCCTGCTGTAGACTGACTTAGCAGCATTGACTCATTTTGGACACAGTTCTTAGAACCATACAATCATAGGACTGGAAGGGACCCTCCCCATCCTCTCAATGTGACAGGCTGCACAAGGCGCCTGAGTCTGTGTGGGAAGCAGAGATGGTATCCCTGTGTTTATGAGACTTCATCTGCCCCTGTTGGTAAGACGAGCTAAAAGGAGATACAGGAAGGGAAGTGGAGCAGAAAGCCAGTGAATGAACTTCCAACTCAATGAGATAAATAGTTATGGGAGTGCAGGGCGTTGTCCCATTCAGTCACCACCTGGATGAACAGAGAGCCAATCAACAACCCCCCAACCCTAGGGAGTGAAGAGGCTGTGGGGTAGGGAATGAATACCCTCTTAGTGACCCTTCTTTTCCCCAATCCTAGTGAGAGAAGTGGCAATGCGGATGGGTAAGAGAATGAAAACATACTTCACCATTCCTTGTCTGGCCTCAGTGGGAGAGAGGTGATGGGTGGAATGGTCAGAGGAGACCAGCCCCAGATAGTGAGTTCTGATAGCACTTTTTTCTCTCTTGCCAGTATTGGGTGGAAGAGAACATTGAATTGAAATAAAATAGAAGTCTTCATGTAAAAGGGAGATAATATCTCTCCATGTTCCCTAATTTCTATAGCAATTTCACGATTATTTCTCCAGAAGAAAGGATGCATTTTTATTTTCCTAATTAACAGGAAATCCATGTTACACATTAAATGCAACACAAGAGATATGAATTATGCAGTCAACTTGGTATGTGCGGATCAGCACAATGCCCAAGGCACATTCAGCCGAGTTTTTTTTTACGAAGATCTGTAATGAGTTTCAAGTACATCATTTCCTGATGGAGGGCAAGAAAACATCCATCAATGCTAATTTTCCTACAGTTTGTAGCTTTTCTAAATACTTTACAGCTTACAGAAAAGATGACTTTCCAAAAGGCAATTTGAGAAAGTTCTATCAGTAATTAGAGATGGGCCTAAGCCAAAAGAGGTCTGAGATATGGGACTGGTTGAGAATCGATAGCTTCAACCTCTCTCTCGTTTCTCATGGGATGCATCTATTCTCCAAATGTGAAGACCCCAAACTAGGAAAACGTGCACTCTGACCAAAGATTTTGATTCTGCCTATGGGACAGGTAGAAAGTTTGGATTGGGATTCAGAACTTTGGATCCAAGAGTAAAGAGCTGTAGGGTAAGGTTCTCTAGAATGTTTCTCAAATAAAGAGAGGGACATTCAAGTCTGAAATGCATGCAAGTCTCGAATGCAGCAAGTCTTCTGTCTGAATCACTAACTATTTGAGAGCTTAAAATATTCTTATAAATGCTATTTCTGCCAGAGAAGAAGCCTTCCTTTGGACTGTGGCTAGAGAAGTCTAGATAAATCACTTTATGATTTTTTTAAAGTCTGTTTCCATTCTGGGTCAGTGAAGATTTGCAGTTGGAAGCGGGTCAAATCACTGAGTTACTAATAGGGGTAGAGTTACAATTTACAGCCATATTTATAAGAAATATTTTATGTTAAATTGAACATTCAATGCATCTGCTCAGTTCAACATATTTGACTGAAAACTGAAGTCTTCTAGATCCACAGATCAGAAGCAACAGATATGTTTTGTAAATATCAGATAATAGCAACAAAAGGCGATCTAATATGCAGTCTGTTTTTTGATGAGTGTATTTAAGAGATTGCTTCAGATGGACTATGCATAAAAATTTCTAAATACAACAGGATTTACCTGAGCTTCTTTTATTCTCCAAACCAACATTTACTGACATTTGTTCAAATTCCAAACCCAGGTTTGTTTCCAGCATATTTGTGCCCATTGTTGGTTAGTACTTGAGAACATGAGTGAGAACATGTTGTTATTTGCAGAAATATTCAGGAATGGATATTCCTTATACAGTCACCATATCTGTATGCAAAAAAAAAAGTAACCAGGCATGAGCAAGAGTATTTGGTATTCACTGTACATTATTCTCCTCTACAAAAAATTTCAGCCATTCAACCAGAAAACAGAAACAAGTCCATGTAACTTAGATGACCAATAACACTACCAGTAATGAATAGGAAACATTCAAACTGAACAGTTCACAAGGAAATTATATACTGAAATCTATTCATTCAGACTATCTGGCAACTGGATATGAATATTTATTATACACACAGAAATCAAGTCTGATTCCAAATATTTTCCCAACAGGAAATTCATACTAAATAAAATAGGCAAAAAGTAATTTGGCCAGCAGTAGTACTAATATACAAGTTATCAAAAAGCTATTTACAGAACATACAATAAATATTCATCATAGCATGAGCACCACAAGAAAGTAGCGTGAGATAATAGTCATTTACTGTTCAAGCAAATGAAACCCTTGTAATCTCATAAACTGTGTTATTACACGATTAAACCGTTACTGTGTATGGCATTCATTTTTGATCTTGTATTATGCTAAAAAGCTGAAGAGCATGTCAACATTTTCAGCAAAAGTATGCCTACTCTTTGATCATCCAAGGTTTCCAGCACTATGGGTGGTCTTAACTAATAAGGAACTGTGATCTTCTTTTATGACTTGATTTCAAAAGTTAAGCAACAGACCACATACAATTAAAGCTTATGAATATCATCCTATTAAAATATAAGTATCTCTTGGATACACAAATAATTACAGAGTTGTGTTCTACTTTAAAAATCAGCATCTTTTAAAAGTAAGTTTGGTCTATCAGGTCCAAATTGAGCTTTAGGTGGACCCAAAATACTTTGTTTCTCTGTTCAGAGGTTAAGAATTCTATAGATTCTGCATGATATACAAAAGGTAGACTATTGTTTGAGCCCGATGAAGTGGGTTTAACCATGAATGCTCATGACCTAATCAATTCGTTAGTCTCTAATGAGTGTCTACACTAGTAAATTATTTCAAAATAACTAAATTTGAAATAATAACTCCCAAAATAACAAAATCTAAATAGCGTAACGCCACTATGGGAACCTTGAAATTAGTCCGAGGCAGGCTCCATTATTATAGATGCTCTACCTAAATTTAGAGCCCCAGGAAGCGCTAGGAAGTAATTACTTTGAATTACTCTGGCGAGTAGTTATTCTGAAATAGTAGCAGCTGAGCGTCCACATTAACGCTATTTTGAAATAACTATTTTGAAATCGCTTCAGGGGGTAGCCTAGTTAGTCTGTTAGGGTACGTCTATGCTTGCTCCCTAGTTCGAACTAGGGATGCAAATGTAGGCAACCGAATTTGCTAATGAAGCGAGGATTTAAATATAAAAAAATGAGGAGTAACGTTAGTTCGAACCAAGGGGTTTGGTTCGAACTTATGCGTCCCGGCCCGCACTTTCACTTTCGAAACAGCTGTTGAGTGGAGTAACGCGCCAGCGAGATCATGCTAATGAAGCATGGGATATTTAAATCCTCGCTTCATTAGCAATTTCGGTCGCCTACATTTGCATCCCTAGTTTGAACTAGGGAGCAAGTGTAGACATACCACCACAGAAAAAAACAAAAAATGGTCTGGTAGCACTTTATAGACTAACAAAACATGTAGATGGTATCATGAGCTTTCATGGGCCCATGAAAGCTCATGATACCATCTACATGTTTTGTTAGTCTATAAAGTGCTACCAGACCATTTATTATTTTGAAATAAGCATTATTCGCTAAGGAAATAACTTTTTTGAAATAACCAGCCTTTTATTTTGAACATAAGAACATAAGAACGGCCATACTGGGTCAGACCAAAGGTCCATCTAGTCCATTGACAGTGGCCAATACCAGATGTCCCGGAGGAAGGGATCACAACAGGTAATCCTCATGTCCTCCCCTGTCACCCACCTCCAGATAAACAGAGGCTAGGGACACCATTCCTACCCATCCTGGCTAATAGCCATTGATGGACCTAACCTCCATGAATCTATCTAGCTCTTTTTTGAACCCTGTTAAAGTTCTAGCTTTCACCACATCCTCTGGCAAGGAGTTCCACAGGTTGACTGTGCACCGAAATAACGGGCTTGGTGGTATGGATGCTTTACTTATTATTTTGAAATGAGGGGATTATTTCAAAACAACTCCCTAGTGTACACCAGGACTAAGGTCCACAGGACTCCTCATTGTTTTTAAAATTACAGACTAACATGGTTAACCATCTGAGATTTTTTACCTTGTATAAGACTTTATACAGAACAAGACAGATTTTTCTGGAGATTCAAGTTCCATTGGAGCTGTGCATTAGGTGTTAAGGCAAGTCCTTTTGGCTGAGCCTTTCTAGATCTGAGCTGTTGTCAGCATCTTTATTATACTACAGAAGGCAGTGCTAGAGGAGGCTGGAGGGCCTGGCTCAGCAAGACTGAGTTGAGGGGCTCCCAGGGGGGTAGGAATATAGGCTCAGGTACTTCAGCACATCTGGTGACAGTCACAAGGGGGAGTCTCTGTGACCGAACCCATCACAAGCAGGATCGTGCTAACACATGTATATTTTTCTAGATACTGTGCAGATTGATACAATATGAATATCTGTCTCTGTGGAGTTCTCATTGAATGTGCATTCATTTAAAGAGGAGAAGAGAGCTGTTGATGGTAAATTTCCATCATTATACCAATGTCTTCAAACTTCTCAAAGCAGAGCTCACCTTCAGGATACTGAAACCAGCCCTTCCATGCATAGTTAACTTAATGGGACTGTATCCTTTATTTATCTCCCAGAGTTTTCCTTCCTCACCCTCTGGCTAACCTATGATGCATTAAATTTCCATTACAAAATGATTCTGTGACAGTAAGGATGAAGGAGATGCTAAAGGTTTTCATCCAGATGACTCCCATTGGGATGCACATATACAAACTCATATGCCTACTCTCTTCTGAATGACCTTTTTATCATTTCATTGCTTACACAAGCAATTATTATAAAGAGGGGGAAAATAATGTAAAGCCCTTGAGTTGAGCCACACCCCTTTTGAGAGATTTAGTCTCATAAACATGGAGGACAGGTGGATGCAAGGATACCTATCAGATGATGATAAACATCTGGGAGTTTGTATTTCAACAACATATGTTGCTGGAAGCCTATTTGCTGCACAAGTTATTGCTATGTTGTGGCTGAATTGTATTATACAACCTACCTGAGTAAGCATGTTGCTCTAGAAGCACATTAAGGAATGACCTGTGAGACCATCACAATTTAGTTCCTGGTTTGCTCTTTAGTATAGCAGGTAGATAACCCATGTTGTCCTTTACTGGGCATGAATTATTTCCCTATCTGGACCATTTTAGGCACCAAAATAAGGACACTTTACAAGGGCCTGATTTTCTGTGAGTGGTGCTCATTTTGTTCTGAAAAAAAATGGAGGCACCTAAAATCACTGGTCACTTTTTAAAAATGTTTGCTCTTGTACTTTCTTGGCACTAGGGCCCCTTCATTTAATCCTCTCTGTAGAATTATGGCTAATAAACCCTTGAGATTGAAATAAATGTTATTGCAATGATCAGTTTTGAGCTTTGATTTCCTTCTATTTTATTTATGTACTATATATTTGAGAGGGTTTGTCTGTCTGGTTATGTCTACACTACAGGGTTTTTTCGAAAAAAGTGGCCTTTTTTCAAAAAAACTTCACCTGCATCTAGACTGCCGACGAGTTCTTTTGAATTAGATTGAAACAACACAGCAGTTTTTTCGACAGCAGTAACCCTAATTTTATGAGGAAGAAGCCTTTTTTCAAAAGAGTGCTTTTTCAAAAGAGTCTTTTTTCAAAAGACTGCAAACAGGGCTTTTTTGAAAGAGAGCATACAGATTGCCTGGGTACTCTCTTTTGAAAAAGGGGATCGCTTTTTTGGAAAAGTTGTGGTTGTCTAGACGATCTCTTTCTAAAGAAGCGTTTTTGAAAGAAGCGTGTAGTCTAGACGTATCCTCTGTGAGCAAGTGAGTCTATCTGTCCATCTGTTCAATAACTCCTCTTAAACGGTAAGAGCTAGGACCACGAAATTCGGCACGCAGCTTTCTCCTATCATAACTTAAAGCAAAGTGAGGGTTTGGGAGTGCCAATGTCTATCAGGACATGCAAAACCAAACAGAAAGACAAACTCACCAGGCAGGTGGAAAGAGCTGGCTGGGGGGCATGCCCCCTCATCTGGGATTGCCCCAGCCCTGAGCCTCCTACTGCCTCAGTCACCCTTTAGGTGGGGAAGGGGCTGCAGCTCCTCCCCATTTGCACTGGAACATTGCTGGGACATCAAGGAGTGAGAGGAAAGTGCACAGTTTGCCCCAGTCCTCATTCTGGCTGGGGAGTGCAGGGGGCAGACAAACCTGGACCTGCACCAGCAGGGGACTTGCACCCCTTCCCTGACTGTGCCTGCTGCAGCAACCATGGAGAGGCTTCTCTCACCTGGCCCCAAGCTGCTGTAGTGAGAGAGGGCCGGGGATGTCCTTTCTCCTCAGGGCAACCTGCATCCTGAACCCCTCCTCCGCAGCCCCACCCCAGAGCAATGATTTAAATGAAGAAAACCAAAATGTAATTGAGTTATGGACCCAAGTTTATTATATATATTTAAGAAAGGGCAAAGAAACAGACCCGAAAGTATCTGCTCAAAAGGAGTCTTGGGAGATAACATAATGGGTAGGATAATTTAAAACCAATGAATTTAATATCAGATCGTGAGGGTTATAATTTATGCTACTAGATGTAATAAGGCTTTTGTGTTTGTATTACCAAAGAAGGCATTAAACAACAGTGATATTTTTTCTTCAACCAGGGAGAAAAGTGAAACTCAGTTTTACTCCTGGTTGAGAAGGTGCTAATTTGTCTGACAAGTGGTTGGAATCCCAGCATGTATGAGATATCCTTGATGCATAAACACCTTCATGCTGAACGAAGGATGCTTTTAATGTGTAACCGTTTAGTACATATCCTATATCTCATTAGGCAGCACAATATAAACCACACACTGGCAAGAGGGGTCAGAAGCAAGGTCCATTCAAAGTAAAATATCTTTTAACTTCTGATTAAAGAAGCGAACATTTGGAATACATTACAGTTGTGAAGTGCTTAAATAAAAATACACTTGATCCGCAGACTGATTCATGTTCTAAAGGTCTGATGACTAATGCCAAAGGATATTTTCTGGAGTACAGCTCTATGTTTTGATGTTGACGTCCAATATTAAAGTTTTGGAAATATTTATTAAGAAGGATCACAAGAGGAGTTGTTGATTGTAAAAGATCAACAACCCATCTTCCAAATGGTTTCTATTGCAAAAGTAAGGGTTTTGAAAAACAGAGAATTATAGAACTAATTACATGGCTCTGTTGTGGTAAACCTGAATAATTTTCTAACCGGACTCTCACATGACCTAGGTATGGAATAGGAGGCTGGAGTCTCCCATAGTATTTTCTATTTTGGAATGTAAATACAAAGACAGGCCACATGTTTTATTTTTTAAACTGGTAGAAAATTAGATGAAATTGTCAAGAATCCTGGCTCAGGAAAGCTTGATTGTGGGGATAGACTCCAGGTCCTAAAATATGAAAACCCAAAGTAACCTACCACTTGAGTTAAAAAGTGTCATTTTTATAGCTGTAAGCAAGAGGCAGGATTTTATAATTAAGAGGCCAGCCAACAGTGAGAGTCATACATACACACAGCTGCATTATAGGATTTCTCCACTTCATGGAGAGATTTTCTTCTTTCCCCTTTAGAAGGCAGCTCAAAATCCTGGGCAGAGGGCCAGGCCCAACTACAGTTGGCTTCAAACTAGTTTCTAGCTCATCAAATTCCTGTACCTCTTTTTCTTTCCTTTAGGACCGTTCATTCCTGGGATAGGATCTAGAACCATAGTTGCTAGAAGTAAGGGTCCTGGCTAGGGTTGCCAGGTGTCTGGTATTGACCTGGACAGTCCAGTATTTTTGTCTCCTGTCCGGTAATAAAATTCAGAAAATACAGGACACCTAAAATGTCCGGTATTTTCTGATTTTTTTCCCTGCTAGGAGGCACAAATACTGGACACCTGGCAACCTTCCGACACACTCAGCAACCTGGCCCAGCTCCTAGGCCCTCCCCCCGGACTCTCCGCCGGGCTCCCCCCCCCCCGGATGCTGTTGGGGTTTTTTTTTTTTTTTTGCTCAACAACTTTGGTGTCCCCCTTTTTTTTCTCAACAGAATTTTTTCCCTGTTTTCTTTTTTTGGGGGGGGGATGTTCGGTATTTTTAGTTAAACCATCTGGCAACCCTACCTGGGGCTGCTGCTGCACCCCCTGGCTTGAAAAAGTTTACATTATTAGCAGGTTATACAGTTTGGTTCAGTGGCTCTCAGCATCCCCACTATGAAAATTGTTCCAGCCCGCCTGTCTAGAACTACTCTTCTCTCCTCTTTTCAGGATATTATATCTTAATTTGCTGTGAGTATTTGAGGAAGGAGAAAGTTTAGTCCTTTCCAAGGCAAAAAAAAGTCCAGGGCTAGATTATAGTTTTCGCCTACCCAGGTGTGCAAGGGGTGATGGATGCACAGACTGTCCTTTGGTATATCTGTGCAATGGCCCAGTACAATGGCTTTTTGGTGCTCCCCTAAAAACCAGGACTGAGAGAGACTAGCCCCAACAGTTGCAGGGAGGTGTGTGTTGGAAGTGGAGATCTGGCCTTGCTGTACAGCTGACAGTAGGCAATGATACTGGCTGGTTGTAGAGGGGAGTATATGCAGCACTGAGAGTGTCTGCAGTAAAATCCAGTCCTTTCCCCCCTGTTCAGTTACAGATTTATTTGCTGCTTATTTAAGTTCCCAATGGGTATTTACGTATTGTACCATTCAGAAAATGCAAGAAGAAAGCGAGGATGACCATGACAGCTCTGAATGGCAGCAAGCACCTGAAAATAAAATGGGAAGATTTGGATAGAAGGGCAGTTGAGAGGCCAGGATGACAAATATGGTTTCATAGGTGCTGAAACGAGAGGTGTAGGGGTTGTGGCTTGAAGTGGTTTCCATTATATACAGGATTCACAGTTTGGTTCAATGACTCTCAGTACCCTCACTATACAAATTGTTCCAGCACCCCTATAGTCCACAATGCAAAAAAGCATGAGCTGAACTAAGGTCTAAGGTCTACATTTCAGAAATATATGGTCAAGGGGAAGATAGAAGAACATGTAAAACTGTGGACACAGCATCAGTTCACTGCATTTATTAATGGAAATACCGATGGAGTGGATGAAATTGGTAAATCGCTCATTTTGTCAAACAGTACATCACAAACTACTGGAAATCAGCATTCACATTGCATAAGCATTTACTTGGCCCCTCACAAAATCTGGTCACCCAACCTTTACACAACAGTGAAAAATAAACAAAAAAGAGATTGTTTACCAATAAAAATTATATTTATTTGTTCAGGGCAGGTAGACCTTTATAAGGCTTGTATTAATGGTAGAGATAATACTCTTTCATTTGGGAAGGAAGTTTGAATTCAAATCACCAAGAGCTTCTAAATCCAGAGATTTCTGAACTGAAATTCATAATAAAGCAGACATCAGCATATTTTCCAGATTTGACTAGCTTCAGAGCCAGGTATGCAATTACATATGGTACAGAAAATGAAATCATGCCCCCCTTCCCATAATCTAACATTCTCATCTCTAAGCAGAAGTGTTACTAATACCTAGCTTTCATTGTGGATTTTCTGAACCCTAGAGGACCTCACACTGGCTTAATTACGCTTGTGTTCTCATTTCTTTTAAAAAAGAAAACAAGCGTAAGGATCAAGCAGTCAAATACTGGAATGAGGCAAAGGGACAGGTTTTCCCCCAAATCTGACAAAGTGTTTGGCGTGTGTCTGACCTAGAGGTGTGCTGAGGTATTCAGAAATGATTCATACACTTGGCAAGCTATTCTGTCTTCTGGTGCATAAATGGTACCAAATGTGTTTAATCTGCATATCAGGCGTGGGATAGGAAAACCTGTATCAGAGTAGCTGGAGATGCCTCAGGTCAGAACTGGATTGGCAGAAGAATGGTGTGGGGAATGTTACACATTGCCTGCTCCCAACATGATTCCAGCTACTGATATTAGCAGAGCAGGGTGAAGCAGACAATTTATACAGTGAACGTAGGCCTCTCCCCCGGTTTTTAAAAAGAGATTGTCCACTGACAAATCATGATTTATGAAATGTAGTGTGTTTGGTCAAAGTTATCTGATTAATGTTTTATGGAAACATCTCTGGTCTTACGGATTGCTGGCAAACCTCTCATTGATGGGAATGTTCCAAGTTCAGAATCAAACTGTCAGACTGCTTGGACACACAGTCCACATGTTATGTTTCTGTTTCCTGTTTGGATGCATTAACTTTTAGATTCAGACCAGGTTAATACTCTTGATCATAAAATTTGTTATTTGCTTTCCATGGAAATTCACTGTTTCAGCAAACAGTCCTATCAATGAATATACTTATTAATTATTTGTTTTACAATAGAGTCTAGAGGTCCCAGTTGCATAGTGTTAGTCACTGTGCAAATATATAATAAGATATGGCTCCAAAATGAAATCAAGGAACTTGATTTTCCCTTCAGGTTCAGGACATGAATATACCAAGAGTAACTTCAATGAAGTTAAACTGTTGAAAGTGAGGAAAATCAGACACATATAAACAAAAAAGCGAATCAGGGAAAATATCAAAGCAAAATTCTAAGTGTGAACAAACATTTGTAGCATTTCTTTCATGGTAGCCACTACTTTATGCTGCTCTGACCCATATTTACCTAAAACCTACCACAACTGCAACAATATTACGGACAGCAAAATGTTTGACCTTCAGCTAACAATTTAGGGACTGATTGTTCTCTTTAATTACAGCATCCATAGACAATTTCCTATTTTGTTTCGTATAGACAGCTTATAATTTCTTTATTCTATTTAGACAAAAGCAGAATATCCACTTGGGGTTTCAGCCTGATCTCAGATGTATGGTCATTTATTGTCATAGATCTTGGAAGATTTGCAGTGGTGCTTGTGTATCAGTTGTGAAACAGGAATTGACTTGCCATTCATGATGCATTAAGGGGAACACTGGTGTTTTTCTTTGGCTCCTTTTTAGTCTTGGGTTTCTAGTATTCAATGCTTAATATTAATTTGCTCATCATGAATCCCTCCTACATTGCCATATACAACTGCACATTCTAAATGCCATGGCAGAATATGCACACATCAAAAAGCAGAGATAGAAGGGCCATGGTAAATCTGAGATGTGTTATTCATTAAGGGCAATGTATAAAGTTCGTATACGTTTACATTATACTAAATTCTGCTCTGCAACAGAAGCCAAAAAATCCAAGTGCCATGACAAACAGTGGATCAGTATCTTTGCTTCTATGAAGCATTTTGGCCAAACCATCCTAATATAAAAATAAGACGATCAAGAACTCATCACGACTGTACCACCACTTTTCATTGAAGGTATCTGCCATCCCAACTTTAGGATGGTCTGTAGCTATGGGCACGCTCTCTCTCTGTGCCAATCTCAAGTTTAATGCAGCTGAGATGGTATAGCAAAGGTAGCTCTAGGCCACCTTTGTGCTTCTCCTGATTTTTGGCACATCTGATTGCAAGTGAATCGCCTCTGAGTGCAAGTTAGTGGGGCCACAGGGCAGAACTACTAACATTTAAGGAAAGCTTTAGTTTGAGAATTGGAGTGCAACATGGCCAGGAACACATTGCCTGGGTCCTCAGTTCTTTTAGATGAACCCCCATTGAATACCAAGTCAAAAATCAAGGTTTGCATTAAAATCTTCCACAGGATTGTTCCAAGTTAGCATACACACCCCCTGTGTGACCATGACCTTCTGAAACAGGTATGTTCTGTTAGAGCAATTAAACAACCTGAGAAGCAAAACGTAAGTGATAAGGAAACAGATGTTTTAGCGACCGGCCCACTAAACTTGAGCTTGCCCTGGGAGCAGGGCTGGATTAAGCTCTTCAGGCCCTAGGCTCTCTCATAATGGTAGGCTCTTAAATTAGACTATATAGAAATATCTAAGGGAGAAATGCCCTATCACATCCACTGCCTATGTGCTGATCCATGACTAAAAGTTTCCGGATTTCACAATCCTGCTCCCGTCGCCATTCACCAGTCACCATAAGGTTTAGGCTTAGAAGAGTAGTGCGCATAGGAAGACGCTTGTGCATGACTTCTTTTAACGTGGGGGGACTGTTGCACTGCAGCCACCACACGATCCTTGATGGATAGAAGGCCAGGATCCGTGGCATGGAATCCACGATGATTGGGTGTCTTCTGTCCGCTGCAGCCTTCATCCATCTTCACAGCCATTGTAGTATTCCCCTTGCTATCCTCTTCCTGTTCTGCCATTGAGGACTTTTAGGATCATTCTTCCTCTGGTCCCTCCCCCTTGACCTTGCCATGGGTGACCCTGCCAGGAGTACAGGACCCCCTACAGCATCGCTCAGGTTCATTGGAACTTGCAAGCCCACTCACCACAACAAGGCAACCTATCACCTATATATCTAATATCACCCACTTTAATTTTCACTCCTGAAAGTGGCTCACTGTGTGAGAAATTCATGTTACTTCATTCTAAAATAACAGCCATTGTGTTGTATACTGCCATTATACTTAGGATTCACCTGCTAGTTAATCAGCTGATAAGGAAAAAAGTAAGGTGATGTTGCTGCCGCTAAGGCTGTAAAATCCACAAAGCAATGCATTGCACTGTAGAGCTGATAACTTGGCAACATTGTGTCTTAAGATTATTCAACATCATTTATGAAATAACAGTGCATTGGCTGCTGATGGCCATACATTTCCACCAGAAATAGTGTTTAGTAGTAGCCCAAGGTTTCTGAAACACAACTGTGAAATGCAAACAGTATAGTAATAAGCAGAGTTCCCTCTACCATTTTCTGTCCTTCATCAGGCTGAATTTTGGGATTTTGTAGTCACTCTTTGCGGTCTTCTCAGCTTCATCCCAGAGATGGTCTAAATTAATAAATAACATAAAGCAGACTATCTATGTTGTGCAATGTGTACCAGAAACAAGAGGATCAGCAAGGAGCGATGCCACCAAAGCACTTTATATGAAGAATTGTGAAATTCATCACACTTTGATAGACATAGCTAAAAGTGATCAACAACCACCAGCAACTGTCCATGAGGCAAAGTTATGGACTAAGAAGCTGGATCAGTTCTGGACAGCTTTGATGTGTGTCATTTGGAATGACATACTACAAAAGACTAATTTGGTGAATAGAGCTCTAAAGGAGCCTGGCATTGAATTGTGCACTGTCATGAATTTATATGATGGTCTTTTAGCACACTTTTGTGATACCCATAATAAATTTCATGTATTTGAGGCAACTGTAAAAGACCTTACGCCGTCCGACTACGAGACCGCACAATGCAAACAACAGAGAAAGCAATTTTTGATGAAATTTGTATGGATAATACTGTCTCAGATTTGAGTGCCAAGGACAAATTTCACACACAGTGCTTCTATCCTATCATGGATAAACTTATTGTTGAGATGGATAGATGATGAGCAGCATATGTCACATTGAATGAAAAGCTGAAGTCAGCTCCACAGCAGTGTTTCTCAAAGAGTTCTCTCAAGGGAAGCCACAGGAAGTGGTGGCCCGGCCCACCCACAGCTACAAATGGCAAACTGAAGCCAATGGGAGCCGCTAGGCTCCATGGCCATGGTGCTGGTAAAAACTGGAGTGGCCAGTTAGCAGGTTTTAGGTTTTTCAAAGTGGTTTCACTGACCACTTTGAGAAACACTGCAAAAGCAAGGATATTAGTAGATATCTATCCATCAGATCTCAAACATGCATTTACAGATGAATTTCTATTGTTCTCACATAGGTATGTGGAGAAGAAATCTGTGGCAGCAATGATCGATGCACAAATAGCAGACAAGTCCATGACAAGTTTTCCAAATGCCAACATTGCTTTTGGAATGTATCTCACCATCTTGGGAATAAACTGGGAAGGGGAGTGCTCTTTTTCAAAGTTAAAATATATAAAGAACTGTCTTCAGTCTACAATGGAACAGAAATGCCTAGTTTCCCTTATACTACTTTCAATTGGGAGTGAGCTTTTGAGAAAAATGACATTTGATGATGTAATCTGTGATTTTGCTAACAAAAAGAGTCACAAAGGAAATGTTTAATTGTATGTTATACCTGTATGTTGTTTGTTAACTAAAGATTTAATACACCTGCATTTAATTGAACTTCAACATTTGCACACATATTCTAATAAAAAATAGCAAATTATTAAGTGTGATTTAGCAGTTTTCTTTTCTTATTTTTTAGTCAATTATAATTTTTTTTAGCCCCTAAATTTTTTGTAAACCCTAGGCGCTGTGCCTATTGTGAGTACTGGATAATCTGGCCCTGCCTGGGAGATCATAGTTACCATGGACTTCATTGCTGTCAGAGCAAACCACACTTGACATAGCTTTCTTGTTAAAACATTGTACCAATGTCCAGTGCTTGTTGTTCCCTGCAGGACGAAGGGAGGTGAGAGAGAGAGAGAGAGAAAGAGAGAGAGAGAAAGCAAGAAAGAAATCTGTCTCTGTACTCTTCATTAATTTGAGACATTGTCATGATGGGGGCCATATTTGCGATAGAAAAAAGAGGGGAAGTCCTTTTCACCTGTCCTGTTTTTCTTGCCACAATTGATGTCTTGACACCTGAAAAAGTGCAAATAATTGTAATTTTGATTCTGCTTTGAGTGATTGAGATGTTGTTTTATGGAAAGCACAAAACACTGAACTCAGGTTTTGCCAGAAATTCAAAATTAAAGAGCTGAATTTTCAGCGATTGTGCTTTAAACATATTCTTACATTTATAGCAGTGTTATTGCAATGTGTTCTGTACCAATGCAGGGATCATCCATCCTCCTGAAGGATCAGTGCTGAAATTTGAGCAAGCACTTGAGTAGAAGCTTAGGGGTTAGTTTAATTTAATCTTGAAATTCAGAAGAGTTTAGATCTGATATTGAGTCACTTTGCTGAATTTAAAAAGATAAAATCACACAGAGACTTATTCTTTAACATGGAGGGGAGCTTGCTTATGTTAGTGCCCAATTCAGAAAACGGGCTAATCAGAAAAAATGAGAATTCCTATCTTCTAATATTTTGACATTTGTTTTTATCCCAAAACAAGATAAAAAATATTGAAACCTGAAATATTGAAATTTTTTACAGAACAAGTATTTCCAAAATATGTCTAATTGAAAATATCAAAATGTTTTATCAAAATGATGGGTGGGTCTTGATGACATGCTCATGGTTCAACTGATCACCATATTCAGTGTCAGAGAAGAATTTTCCCCATCAGATTGGCAGAGACCTTGAGATTTTTGTTGCCTTCCTCTGAAACATGGAGCACAGAGTCATGTTCAGATTTAAACTAAAGTAAATGGAGGATTCTCTGCAACTTGAAGTCTTTGTATCATGATTTGAAGAGTTCGTAAACTCAGACAGGGTTGTGATCTTCTTGGTGTGCAGGAGATCACGCTAGAGGAGACAAGTCTATTTCAGAAAATTTTATTTTGGTTTGTCAAATTGAATCAAAACATTTCATTTTGGCTCAATCTGATCCATGTCTACCTGAGGTGCCTCATGGGAACGGTTGTTCTGGTGTCTCATGTACTCTTAGGCACGTTCAAAAATCCCACGCTATTATTTTCCTGATTGCTTGGAATTATCAAAATATTTTTTCAACTGAAAAGTGTGACTTCCACAAAGCTAAGTTTTCCATTGGAAAATATTTAATTTCCATTTTGGTGAAACTTTTAGACTTCACATCAGGGAGATGGGGTCTAGCCAGGGATCTCAGCCCATGGAGAATGCAAGGGGGTTCAAGGCCCCTTGAAAGATCAGGCAGACATGGATCAATAACAAACTGATCTGAAATGAAACATTTCAACTCAGTTCAACTAAGCCAACTGTTGTGACATGCAGGGACTCTACTCAAATTGAAATATTTTGCTTCCCGAGCAGAAAAGCTGAACACTGGCAAAAAAAATGGAAATCAAGCCTTTTTCAGTGGACAATGTTGTGGTGAAAGCTACATTTTTCAATGAGAAATATCTTCAGTTGAAAATCCCCAAGAAGTTCTTGTCAGGAGAGCCTTTGGTGGGATTTTTGAAGATGCCTGAGGCCTTGACCCTTAAAGATTTTTAGGCTCTTAGCTTTTTTTTATTTCAGTGGGAACTAAATAATTAGGGTGCATCTACACAGCACCCTAAACTCAAAATAAGATACGCAATTTGCTCTACGCAAATTGCATATCTTATTTCAAATCTATTTCAAAATAGCTTATTTTGAAATTTGGCGCATCTATACAGTGCCAAATTGCAAAATAACGTGCTATTTTGAGCTATTTCAGGATGGGGAAATAGCGTGCCTGTTATTTTGAAAAATATTTTGAAATAACGGGCAGCTTATGTAGAGGCAGGGCAGCCGTGCAGTGTAGACATACTTACAGTTGAAGATTTGAGCTTAAGTGAATTTAAAGGTAGCTCCACAACCACCATTGGGGCCACAACGCGAAGAGATGTTGGTTTTTATTTAAAAGTTTCATGGGATAACCGAGTTAGTCTGTATAGGATAAACTTAAAAAACAACAAATAGTCTGGTAGCACTTTAAAGACTAACAAAACATTTAGATGGTATCATGAGCTTTTGTGAGCACAGCCCACTTCTTCAGATGACTGGAGTGTTTAGGCACCCAAATAAGAGCCAGGTTTCCCAGAGGAGTTCAAAATCTTGCAGCTCCCATGGATGGAGGTGGGTTTTTTTTTAATGAGCGCACCACTGTGCTTTCTGAGCTCTTGAATGTCTACCACTTATTTTAATGCCTAAATGGGAACCGATGCAATGCAGAGGGGAGAGGAAAAGCAAGAAGCATCTAAAAGCCATCTAAATCAATGTGTTCTAATGTTTCACCCTATACAGAACATCTAGTGCTTTCAGTCAACCCCACTTCCTTCCATATCACACAGGAACTCGCCCCCCCGGCCTTTTCTGTTAGTCTATTTGCTGACTCCAAAGTGAAAGAATCCCCCACTTCCCACCCAATTCCCCATTCAATTAAAAAAAACCCAAACTGAAATTTCAAAAGCATAAATATATTTTACATCAAGATTTAAATGAGTTAATGCTGTTCCATTTAGGGCATTGTACTTAAGTGTTTCATTGTTACAAGCATTGTATGGGGGTCAACTGTTATATTGCTTTGAAAGCTTTCTGCCTAGGAGTGAATATATACAGTATATGTTCAAAATGGCTGAACCAATTGTTTAAGAGAAAAAGAGTTCGAGTACATCAGCCATTTTTTAAAAGAGCATGTTTACACCTTAAATACACTTTCCTTCTCCCTCCTTCTCCCTTTGAGATTTTCTCATCTATTCTGGAAGAGTAGCTACTAGAGCAATATGATGGGGTACTACCCTCTTCTAACACACACATCAGGAGATCAGTGCCAAAAAACAGACCAGACTCTTACAAGCATGCTTTCCATCACACTTATTTCACCTCCCTCTCATCTCTTCACCATCCCTTCTGTTCCCTTTCCCTCTTCTGGTTTTTATTGTGTTTCTTCTTTAGCATTTTTCAGCTATGTTGTTTGGGCTCTTAAACCTATGATTAATTACATCCCCAATTTGCCCCACGTGCCAGTGTCTGCTGCCATTGACCACGAACATTGACTCTGACTCTTGTGGCCTGGGAATTAAGTCTTCACTTGGACCAAGTGGCTTAGTCGGCATGCAGGTTCTAATATTCGTATCAGGAGGTTTAATAGCTGAATTAGAGATTGGCTCAAGCTGTCAAGCCTGGATCTAGATCAACACTTGCCCAGAATTCGAGGATTAAGATGGATGGATGGGAAGGTTTGGTTTGGCTAGTTACAGAGTTAGTGGAGAAGCCCCAAAGTCTGGATCTAAATCGGGGTGTGAATCCAGGAATTACATGAATCCCAGCAGTGACACCGTAACATTTTTTTACAGCGGGGTGCTGAAAGTCAGTGGTCCTCACTCCCCCTTAGTCCCATCCATCTCATTCCTCCCAGAGTTGGGGCCAAGAGAAGGGCTGTGGCTCTGAGTAGGTGGATGGGAAATGTGGACAGGGCTAAGGGGGCCAAGGCAGGGACCCCATGTGCAGGGTGGGAGCAAAGCTCCCAGAGCAGGGCCAGTGGTGGCCTGGCACCCTGCATGCAGACTCCAGGTGCAGGTCTGTGAAGAGAACCCTGGGCATGGGGCTGGCAGCTGCAAGGAGCTGAGGCCCAGATGTGGAGCTGGCAGCAGCTGGGACCCTTTGTGCAGAGCTCCAGGAGTGGGTCAGAATGCCCAGGGCCTGGAGCAGAGTCCCAGGTGCAGGTCTTACAGCTGGGAGTGCAGCGGCAGGGTCAGGACCCTGGGCAAGGGGTGGCAGATGGGACCCACACAACAACTGTGAGCACTGCAGCACCCACTGCACTCCCACTAGTTTCCATGCCTGTGGATCCAGGATTGGTTCCAACTCATCTGTAGGTCACACATGCCTAGTTTTTATGATCCATAGAGCATTTTAAACAAACGTGTCTGACTTTAGGGGCATTATGCTTGAGTTATACTAGCATAACTACATCCAGACCTAGGCCTAGAGACTTTTACTTCACCCTCTACCTAACCACTAAGAACCAGTTCAGGAGAACTTAAGAACCTATAGCAGAGGCAGCATCTGCAGTCAAAGAACAGATGTGTGCCTTTGAAGTGTGGAAATGCCAGCAGGGCATAATGTAGCAGGAGCAAAAATTCAGATATTTGTCAGCTAGCACAGCATCTTTGACATGCATTTCTAAGTAAGAAAGGCTTCACTACATTAGCAAACAAGGTGTCCCCCTGTTATTTAGTTTAGTAATGTAGATTGACAGGAAACAAGTAATAGAGAACAGTGTTGTCACTGTGGTTAACATTACTTCCTTGATTAATTTTATGTAGGAAGAAATAAGCAAAGAAATCTATTTGATAGGTGTTTACTTCCCAAGCAATTTTTTGTAGTTTTCCAGGTTGTAGTTGGAAAAATAGTGTGCAGACATTAGAGAAAGTCTTATTTTATTTACAGCATTCAAAGTTAGTATAGATAGAAAGTGTATTCAAAAACTAAATTTAGATGCTGTAGTCTCCATATATAATACTGTGCATCTAGGAACATGGCTGTATATGTAGGAATGGGATATGAAAGACTTGCCAGTAACTGGTCACACCTATTGACTTGCAAATATTTAATCCCAATAAAGTTTGTGACTTACCCACAATCAACTTGCAAAAAGTAACTGTACTTGTTGGGCTCATAAGTAATTAAAGTATCACACAGAAGTTAAATGCTCTGCAAACACTGATAAGTTTTTGTTATTACAACTGAAAGATCTGATGGGATACATTCATATGCACCTTATGAAATCTTCTATGTTTATTTCATTCAGAGTAGGAAAGAATTGAATTAAAATCATGATTGGCTTTTGGTGCAACCAGATGAAACAGTTAAAATGGACTTTTCCTTGATCAGTGAAATAGACTCAATATCCATTTCTAAGCCCAGAATTAGAGAAGTCTCTGCAAACTCCAAGATAACAGTAACAAACATCTAAATGACAGAAATGTGCAGCTCAGTTCCTTTTGGTTAGCTATTGACTCAGATTCCTGGATTTGTCAGCAACATTAAAGCATATTTGACTTGCAAACTGCCGTCTTCAGAAGTTAGACAAATATAAAGGAAAAATATTGTGGGTGCAAATACTTGGATGAAAAATTACCACAATTTCTTGTATCTATAAAAAATGAAGGCCACAGAAATATTGGATATGAACCCCAGGGCTGAACTGATTGTAAAGACACCAAACAACTTGCAGTATTTATAGTACTTATCTCACTTTTTTTAAGGGAGTAAGTTCGAGTGAAACCAGCATCCGATAGGAGACACCAGATGTATACAACATTTGTGCATGTGTGCACGCATTCCTATAGATACCCTGCAAAATACCTAATAGCCCATGGTTGAATTTATCTTATGAGAGATTGGTGCATTTTAATCCCTTCCCAGAAATACCCTTTGAAATACAATGTTTTTATGGGCTGATACATCTTCAGCTACTCAGTTTGATGTACTTGTGTCATTTCCTCTAGTATTTTCTTCAGGCTGGTATTTAGTGATGGGAAGCAATGTTGTACTGAAAGTTCCTTTGAGTATAAAGGAAAGTGCCAAAATACACAATCTTCTACATCTGGCACCTCTGCATTCACTGGAAGATAGTTATTTCTAAAGGCAACACCCTCTCTCCTTTAAAAAACAGCACATTATATCCTCATCGTCATGTGGAAAAACCTCTCGTAATTAAATTCTTTTAGGAGGGGAAAGAGTTTAGAGTGATAGATATACCTAATTCTAGGTGCTTCTGGTATGTGCATGCTGAGTTAGCACACATCAGTGCTTACTTTTTCAAATAAAAACTGCTACCCAGCCATTTGTATTCAGAACATAAATTGATGCTAACTGCATGACTGACATCTAGTGGATATTTGCCAGTGTTGCTGTTTACAATTATAGGCCCTCTTTCGCCCCCCTGTCCTGGAGCACACACAAAATCATAGGAGGATACCAAGAGTGTGAGCTCGATAGTCCAATCAAATTGGAAAGATCGCTTCTTTAATACAAATAATAAAAAGACATTAAGGAGTGGACTGTGCCTGGTTGGGGAATGGCACTCCACCCCCTACACCCAGACCATTGGATCTTTTCAGAGACAGAGCTGATATTAAAGATGGTGAACACAGAAGTATGGAAAACTGCTATCGTAGTCATTGAAGTGCTGCTTTAGGTGATTCCTGGCTGTGTTTCATTCTCAGCAGCTATCAATGGAATTGTTATGGCATGTGATCTTGTTAGGAACAGGAGTCCCTGCAGTAGCATTGTACTTGGCCCCTCTACAATGGCCCACAGAGCAGGTTCGAATGCTGACTGTACTCTGCGGGGTAGGGGTGGCTTCCGAAGGCATGGTACTCACCCGAGGCAGAAAGTTCTGATGCATACTGCAGGGTGATACAGCTCTTCAGTGCCCACAATGAAGAGCTGTGGCTTTCATGTCACACATTAGCCCAAATCTGACATCTTGCAGTATTTAGTTCCAGGAATGGAAAAGTACATTGTGCAAAGTGATTGCATTCTCATCATATACCATAAGACAATTTAAAATGGGAACATAATACTTACATTTAATAGCAGATGTAAATTCAGCTAACATTTTTGTTTTGTTTATGCAGTGCTCAGAAAGAACTACTTTAGAATAAGTCATGCATAACAGGACTTTAGAATTAAATTTTCCTATTGAAAAGTGTACTATACTAGTTGACTGGTCTTTTTTCCATTATGCCACTGAAGTACAAGACACTTCACAAGGGCCTGATGTGAAACTCCCATTGGCTTCCATCCCATTGGCTCAGTCTGCCAAACATGTACACTTCTAACTAACTTATTCCCACACTTAACATAGGATGATCAGGCCCCAACTTTAATAAGACATGTTTAAGAGTACTTTCACCTGCCTTTGAATTTCAACAAAATATTCCATATCCCTACTTATAATATTTAAAGGTCATGATATTTACCAACACAAGAGAGCATTGAAATGCTAAGTACTCTATTTTACTTTAGCATGCCTTTGTGTCTATTTGATACATATTGTGAAGTCCTGAAAGTGAGGATGAAAACATGCATTTATGAAGATGGGTTCTTGTAACTTCACAAAAGTCAGTCTTTTCAAATTAAGAAATAATACTAAGTAGGGTGAAACAAGAAGTATTGCAGCAACAATCTACTTCTCAACTGATAGCAATAAAAAGTGTTCTGACATGCAGTCTTGTAGAAACTTCACAAGTTTCCTAATAGAAGTTTTCAGCCAAAGGAATGACATTTCCCCCACATGAAAATGTCAAGAAGAGATATAAGTACATCAGGGATATAAGGGCATTCTGTCCATGACAGCAATCTGCAGAATAGCTCTGTAAATTGCATGTACAGAACATTCATAATAAAAACCTTTATCACTGGGGACTGAAGGTTTAACTTGTATTCACAAGAATGGTCAGATGAAACAGTACTTAAAAGGGACAGTTAGGGTCTAACATTCTTGCTTGGCTAGTTAGGGCTGTTCTGTGGTTCCCTCTACTCTTTCTCCAGCCTTGGTTCTATGAGGGTTGATCTGGAGGTTTGGCCAGTTTCAGAGTTAGCAGGATCAGCAGTGTCTGGAGTTCATGTGGGTGAGCCATTACATTTGCACAGAGTCCTACTGAAATGAACAGGGTTTTGCACATTTGGCTGCAGGATCAATCCCCTAAGATCCCAACTCAACAAAGCACCTAAGTGCTTGCTTAACTTTAAGGAAGTGTTGAAGTCCATCCATAGTCAGCAAGGAAGATTAAAGCTAAGTGCATGTTTAAGTTCCATTGATCTTAATTCCTCTGCTGGATCGGGGCTGCCATCATTCTGTGCTACTCCTGCCAATGGTTTTAACAGTCATTTCATTTCAGAATGGAATAAATCTGTAAGTGGTTTAAAGGTTCAGAGTTTGGGTTTGGTTTTGGAAAACATCCCAGTGTGGGTTACTTAAGGTTGGAAGTGATTGGTGGACTAGACTCTCTAGATATTTCTGTTATTTCATCTCTTGGCTGGAGACAGGGAAGCTCACAAAAACGAACAAAGCTGAAAAATAATTCCAAATGCCTATATACCTGAGGGGCAGCAGTTCTCAGGTTCAGTTCAAGTTTGGCACATTCTCAGGTCAGATCTCATTGTAGCCAAGCTCGTTCGCCCATCTCTGGGTAGATTTGAAATGTTCATTGTACTTTTCTTTGAAATACATAAACGGCATTAATAGCCTTCTCTGGACTCAGGTATCTGATGTATTCCCATTTATTAGGAGTGTGCAGCAATATAAGTAACTTCTTGGTTCATGGCTCATTAATTATACTCAGGTTTCCACAGCAGCGTCCTTGCAAATTAATCCATGGCATCATTTTCTGAACTTGTCAGCGATAGTAGGAAACTGGAAGAGAAAGTGAGGATATAGTGATGCCAATGGCTTTCTTCTGTGGTCCCTACTGTTACAGATTGGAGGTGGAAAGAAATACACTAGAGAGGGTGATAAGCAGCCATCAGTTTTTGATCAGAACCAAATTCGGTAGGGAAGTAAAATTCCATGATTGTTTTCACAGTCAAACTGCAACTGCTATAGCAGGGGTAGGGAACCTTTTTTGGACTGGGGGTCGCTGACCCACACAAGTGAGAAGCAAAAGAAAAAAAAACCAACCCCCCTGACATCGTCCCTGAGAAGAATAAAGACACTCCCCACATTCCCTTCATATGCCAGAGCTGGGGGCGATAGTATATTTTCTGTGCTCCAGCCCCATGGGAGGATGGTGGGGGAGGGGTGGAGGGGCTGAAGCACCAACACTGGCTCCCCAATGCTGTGGGGGAGCTCCGAGGCTGAGGGGCCAATTCCCACCCCTGTGCTATGATTTCAGTGGCTTTTTTACATTGGGGTGCTGTAAGTAACTTTAGTGATACATGTAATCACTAATTCAGGATATTTAAAGTACCCTCATTGCTGTGGCAGACAGAATTTTCAGTGCAACTCTGCTGTTGCCTTGGAGCCTCTTGCTGGAATATGGACTGGTCCCTCTTGTTCTGTGTCTGTGGCCACAATAGTTTACTCTCCCAAGGGTTGTAATACATTGTTCTAATTATGACTGTAGGGTTTGGTGTGGAGGTGGCAAGGTGCTAGTTAGTGGCCTGTGATATTCAGGAGGTCAGACTAGATGATCTGGTGGTTCCTTCTGCCCTTGCACACTATGGGTATTGTCTACACTGCAAGCTTATTTCAGAAAAAGCAATTCTGGAAGATATCTTCTGGAATAGATTATTTTGAAATAGAGCATCCATGCTACAGGGAAGCCTCAAAATTAGTCCGAGGCAGGCTCTCCTAATGCGGCCGCACTATCTCGATTTAGAGCCCCAGGAGACACTAGGGAGGAATAACTTTAGAATGGCCCTGGTGAGAAGCTATTTCAACATAGCAGCAGTGGATGAGGCATTATTCCAATGTCAGAAAAAACCCTCTGTGGACGCTAGTATTGTTTTTCCAGAATAATGGCTGATATTCTGGGAAAATGGTGCAGTGTACACGTTCCCTATGATTCTATATGCACTATGCAGTCTAGGGCACTGGGGAAATCGTTGCAGGTAAGACCCATTTTATTACGTTAACAGCAGCAAATGGTGCAAAGCATCGGAAAAGGATGCGTTTATTTTATACTGATTTTATAATATTTTTCAAACTTTGAATAGAGCAGTACTCCCTGGTGTTACTTTATAACTGTATGTCCAGTATTGCCTCCTCTCCTGGTATTTTCAAGATTATCCAAGAAAGTCAGAATAATATCAGATCTCAAGGCCCTGGGACATTTATAGGTCTTGAAATCAGTTTTGGTTTAACAGATTCCATTGTATTACGGCATTGCCTTGTGACTTGATGATGTTTACACACTGTCTGATGGTGTCAGGTCAAAAGGCTGTGGCATGACCATGTGTTATAACAAGGTCATGACAGAGCCTTACACGTATTATAAATATCTAGTTCATGCAAATTGGATTGAATGCATGGATTAGGCCATTGGATTGAATGCATTCTCACTCTCCCTTTGGCATGTCATTTTAAAGTCTCAAAACTGCCAAGTTTAATCCTTCAGCAAAGGTCCTTCATCTCATTTCTGTATTTTTCTACTGTTCACAAAAGAGTCTTGCTTTTTCTGCTGACCTTGAGGTTAGAAGAGTTGCAGATCATCTGGTAGCTTACAGAAGAGTTCATGGGTAAAGAGATGGGGCATTGTAGGGGTCTGAGCTCCATTGATTTCATTGGATCAGGATCTTCAACCTGAGGATTTTCCCTCAGAGCATGAAAGCCTGAATTCTGTTGTAAATCCCCAACAATTCTCTGGCAAAGGAAGAGGGAGCAGAGATAGGAGAACCAAGTGAAGAATCCAGGAACCATCATGCCTGAAGAGGACCTGGTAGTTTAGGAAAGCAGGGGTGTGGGTAATTAATGTACTTCAGATGTCTTTTATGCTCTTATAAAAAAAGTAGAGGAGTATATGCCCTTTCTCACCCATTTCTTGCAGCAGATTTTAGGTTGCATACAAGGCATCTAAGATCATGCTTATGCCCCATCCCAACTGGGTGTTTGTCCACAGTCCTAGATACATCTGTGACAGATACATTACCAGATGCACACCTCTAGGAGTCTGGAAGATATCTTCCGGAACAGCTTATTTTGAAATAGAGCGTCCACACTACAGGGAAACGTCAAAATTAGTCTGAGGCAGGCTCCCCTAATGTGGATGCGCTATCTCAATGTAGAGCACCAGGAGGCACTGGGGAGGAATAACTTTAGAATGGCCCTGGTGAGGAGCTATTTCGACATAGCAGCAGTGGAACATAAAAACACACTCTCTTCCAAAAGAACTGTTTTGGAAGAGGCGCTATTCCTCATGGAATGAGGTTTACCAACATTGGAAAAAGCCCTCCGTTATTTCGATTTCCTTTCGAAATAATGCAGTTGTTGGGTGGACACCAATATTGTTTTTCTGGAATAATGGCCGTTATTCTGGAAAAATGGTGCAATGTACACTCACCCTATGATTCTATATGCACTATGCAGTCTAGGGCACTAGGGAAACTGTTGCATGTAAGACCCATTGTAGTATTGTTTTTCTGGAATAACGGCTGTTATTTCGGAATAATGGTGCAGTGTAGACGCACCCTTGCACCCAAGAAAAAAGTAGGAGTGTGTCCTGGTCTGCTCCCATGCTGGTTCATTGGAGTCAGATGGTAAGGGGAAAAGGAAGATGCTCCTTGCATCCTCTTGCCTACCTACTCCTCCTTACAAAGACTTAAAATGGTTAAACCATTATTCAACAGAATGGAAACAAAGTCCAGACTTGCCCATTGGGCTCTTGTGGCCCCAGTGAAGAGACTACCAAAATGAGCATTGCCTGTGGTAGGATTAGCAATGCCAACTGCAATCAAAAGCTTCTTAAAAATACCTTTCACAGCCTATTCAACTGCTTTTTAGCATTTCTACTGATGAACTGCAATTCAACTTCTGCCCTGGTGTTGCAGCACATGTGGTAGTGACATCACCCAGCATTCCACACGGGAGACTGTCATCTATCATAATCACTGACACACACATCCAGAAGTTTTCCAGTCAATACAACTGGAATACTCATAATTCTGAGCTGTGCTTTTCTGGGTTTAAATCATGTCTTAATGTTACTTTAATGAAAGTTTGAGGCTGAATACACACATACTTCATTAAGGAATATTTAAAAATATACATTTATATGGTGTCAAAAGTGGGACTACTTTGCTGTCCAGTTATAGCTACATAAAATTAAAGATTCAGAATATACCTTCCTTCCCACAACAAAAAAGCCCAGCAATAACCTGTCACTGAAAAATGCAACAACAGGCATGCTTTTACTGTCAAAATATTGTTCTCTTTAATCCAGCATCACCTTATTTAAAAGGACTGTATTGCTTAAGAAGATCTATCCTGTATTACTTTGAACTAAAAGGAACACATGCTGTCATATTGGGCTAGGTTCCACAGAAATAGGTACTCTACTTAACACATATTGTATTGTATATGTACATACTGAATATGTTCTAATGTTCTGTACAGTATATGTTGGAACATTATACTTTATTGGTTACTGTAAAAGGCCTGAGCGAACTTGATTTTGATCAAGTTTTATACATGGCTAATCACTTTATTCACATATCTGAACATCAAATACTTACGTCTTATGATCAGATTTAAAGTTTTCACTACATTTTCTACAATAGTGATCACATCTGTGGATGATTATGTCTATATTATTCCCTACCAAATTTTGAATCCTAGCCCTGATTTAGACTTAAACCTGAATTGAACAAAAACTAGAGCCAAACACTACATTTGTAACTATATGGTAGAGATCCTTGTTGAAAGGAATATATGAAGGAGGGAGGGGGACGATAAGGGTGCTTTGCAGAGCTATCCAAAAGTCAAGTGCAAGCTAAAGCAGTTTTAAGTCATGCTGTCCATTCTTGCTCAGCTGCAGTGAGGGTAGATTAGAGATAAATTATGCGGAGGGCAAGAGTCTTGTTTTCTATAACTCCACCCCTTTTTGGCACTCTGCCTTACCCTCACTCTATGGAGTTGGCTCGTGTCTTAATGGCAGAACTTATGCAGCTGGCAATTTTATGTGTCTGAGAGGGATGATTTACACAGTGCTGTTGTGTCAGTTATTCAGAAACTTCAGATACGGTATGTGGTTTGTTTCCAGGAACACAAACACTGGCTTATACGTTGCGAATGGTTTTAGAGACTGGCATGGCAACTAGCGTGATTTTAAACACTTTAAATAAGAAATTATATTTCAGGCCTTTTATGTTACAATACGTTACTAATGCTATATCTTCCAAACACACACAAATGCTTATTTTAATGCAAAAACACAATTCATGGTTTGGCTTTGGTAAAACTAGTTCATAAGTCTGTTCTGGAAAATGAACAGAAATGAGATAATTACCAAAATCTAGCTGATTTACTTCAGGGTCCAGAGTCATAAACATGACTTGTTAATTTCATATTGCCCATAAGAGAGACAATGTGAATGTTTGCAGAGTTTATAGGATATCAGTTACAAATGTGATTATACCAACCATTCCTCAGGACTGACACCGGTTTCAAATTAGAAACTGACAGGCCTCACCTGCTCCTGAGTTCACCCACAGGTCATCTTCTTGTCACTTCGCCTATCCACCCATTAAAATGACATCTGTGTTCATAAAGAGACTGAGAGGGACTGTAAGTTGTTAGAATTGTTGAGGAATAAGAATAAGGTGTCATCTTCTCAGATAATGGAGTGTTCAACTTTGGCCTTTCATATGGCTAGATGTTTGTAACACCTGACTGTGTTTCCAAAGACAAGAATAGATAGATCTGAGAGGTCACCAGTTGTTCTTCATACGACCTATGGATGCTATGTTTTCAACTACACCACAAAAATGACATGAATACTTATAGTAAAGAGCTAGTCAACTGATTGTACTTTTCTGCAAATTAAATAATCCCATTACGTAGGACACTGCAGCACATGTAGCTTTTTAAGCCAACAATCACAGGGATGTAAAAGGTAAAAATAGCTGGATAAATTGCTGAACTTCTATATTGATCTAATTGCATGATATTAATGGAAAATAAACAAAGTATAAGCTAGTTCTACACTGAACTACTTTGTTTCCTGAAATGTGAGTTTAATCATGTAAATTCATCCATTTCAGTCTGATTTACTGAGTCCATTTACAAATGAGATAGGACTGAGCTAAATCCCTAGATCCAAATACCTTTGAAATATGCAAATCTGAACTTCGTGACTGGTTCTTATCTCTGTGCCTGGTCAAAACAGATCCATACATCTCCAAACTTTGAATATGGATTAAAATTGCATGGGGACTCATTTCTAGTCCATATGTCTATGGAGAGTCACCATCGCCATATTTCATGTGTTACACAGAGCATATTGACATTACTCTTCACTAAGGCTTCTGGTCAGCAAGAACTTAAGCCAATGTATACATTTCAGCCTGAGCAGATTCACATTGAAGTGAATGAGACTAATTATGTACATAGAATTAGGCTGAATATTTTGTGGAAGCAGGGCCTAAAATAACAGGAGGATTTTCTCTTTCTTTAGTAGACGGAAAGTAATTCTCGTTTTTCTGACTCAGCTGATTTGATTATAAAAGCTGTGAAATAAGAGTGCATTTATAATTGAGGTTCTTGCTATCATGCTCCATGACCTAGATTTCTCTTTCTGCTCCAGGATATATTATACAATTGTCATTTCATCTATATTAAAGACACTTGAGGACAGATTCTTCACCAATGTAAAGTGGCATGATTCCAGTGGTTATGCTGATCCATAGCTGCCCTTTAATATGAAGGAAAGCGCTTTATAAGAAAGCAAACTAAATGAAATGCTTTTTATAAAATCTCTTGTGGGTCACATGGAAGATGATTACTTTTTGCTAGTCTCTTTAAAAAGTGATTGGTACAAAAAAGAAAAACCCTAAAGCTGATTTACAGCAGCCACCACAATTTTTTTTAATGATTTGGGTATTGATCACTTTTAATCTTCTACTCAGAACAACCGGGAGATCTATTATAGTTTGAGCCAGCCATGAAAAGCAGGTCTGTTCTTTAACCTGCCCCAATTCACTTGGACATATTTTATATCTCCAGGGATTCAGCCACAAAGTCCATTAGAGCATCAGAGGCAGTCAGGTCAAATCAATTGTCCATACTGCAGACAAGGTAACTATCATTTACTGTAATTCTCCCCCATCGTGGTAGAGGAGAGGAAAGGTTAAAAGCTGTATTACCATGAGGCTGTCTCATCTATCTTTCAGTGTATTGGTAGTACCTAAATATCGTACATTTAGTTCTTTAAGCAATCTTAAAGCCACATTAAATTGGATTTAAGGGATAGACTGGCAGATAAAGAAATGTTGCTAATGATCTTTTCTTCAAATCTGCTTAAAAGGGAGAACGGAAGATGCCATCTTCTTTAAAATAAAATCAACAAAACGAAAACACCTAAATAATTTGTCATGACTGACAGGAGTCAAACTAAATCCTAGGTGTCAGAATTACTGGAATGACTGATTTGACTGTCTTAACAATATTTACCTATTAAGCACTTTGCTGTCATACATCTAAGCTGGGGCTGTTAAGCCAGGTTCCAAACTCGGGTAGAAGCAAAGTTAGGAGAGCTGTTATATAACTCCATAATCAAGTATTCTTAGTTTTGTAGCCCAGAGAGGGTTATCCTGAGTACATGAATCACTAGTGTGGGAAGCCACATAATTCTTGCTGTGTAGACACTGAGGGTCCATTCTTATGATGTATTAAGTACCCCAAATGTTGTTGAATTCAATGGGAGCTGAGGGTACTGATTACCTCACAGCTGTGGGTCTTGAGTTCAAAACTTTTGCAGGACTTACACAAGCTCTCTTGACTACTTAATTTTCTAGGTTGATATTTTCTCTCTCCATTCCATGGCTGTGTGCATGGAGTGGGCCACCAGTCCTCTCCTGGCCCCTGACTCTGCCTCCTCCAACTCCTCCCAACTCCCTGATTCCCCACAACTCCGTGATTTTGAGCTGTTTTCTTTAAGGTCTTGCCTGAATAAAAAATATCTCTGGGGCTTCCTTGACACAGAAGTCAGCATAAAACTAGGGAATGCTATTTCCCCTTTCACCACATAAGCTGAGTGTATTAACCACATGTCTCCCCCCTGCCCTGAATCAGAAAGAACTTTGAAAGCCACTCCTTACAATGATAAAAACATATTAAATGTGTGTTTCACTGACATGCATTGATGACATGTCACACTGCATTAGATTTAAAACCCCAGGAAGCACTCCGGGGAGGGCACCAGGAGAGCGGGCACTTCCTGTGGCTGCTTGCTGAGGCTAGCTGAGACACATGCTTACAGGGGCTCTTCTCTACAGCAGCATCTCACACCACCACTCACACACCCCTCCTCCACTGCCTACCCCCTCACAGGACACCAAACTCATGCCGTGTGCTCTGGTTGCCCTTGCGGATGCTACAGCACTTACATCATAGAGCCAGAGCTGCTGCAAAGCAGTGCCAGGCTCACGGGCCTTGTGCTGTGCCTCAGTGCACAATTCACATCCAAACTGCCCATGTGCTGCTTCAGAAGGATAATGACTAGTCCCAACTGGAGGCCCCCTTCACCCATGCCTTGGTGCTCCTGCAGCAGCAAGTGATCCTCAATCCCTTGGACACCATGGAATGCTGCTTCTAGTGGAGGGAGACTTGTTCAGACTGGTGGGACCACATCATCCTGCAGTGATGTGACGGTCAGCAGTGGTTCCAGAACTTCCGCATGCAGAAGGCCACTTTCCTGGAGCTCTGCGAGTGGCTCACCCCTGCCCTCAGGTCACAGGACATCCGACTGCAACCCACCATCTCCCCTGCAGAAGCATGTTGCCCTCGTCCTATGGAAGCTCACCGTGCCGGACAGTCACTGCTCTGTTGGGTACCAGTTCAGCATTTGTCAAGATGTCAAGACCATCAACAACATCTTGCTGTGGAGGGTCGTCATTCTGGGCAACATCAACCCCATCATGGATGGCTTTACCGCCATGGACTTCCCCAACTGCATGGGGCCATAGAAGGCACTCACATCCCATCCTGGCCTGCAACCACCATGCCTTGGACTATATCAACAGGAAGGAGTAATTTTCGATGGTGCTGCAGGCCCTGGTGGACCACAAGGGATGGTTCACAGACATTAATGTTGGCAGGTCAGGGAAGGCGCATGACGTCCACATCTTGCAGAAGTCCTGCCTGTTCCAGAAGATGCATGCCAGCACTTTTTTCCCTAACTGCACGATCAGGGTTGGGGATGTGGCCATGCTGATCTGCATCCTGGGATCAGACGCAGCTTATTCCTTGCTCCCCCAGCTGAAGAACTCCGGAATGGGCAGCCTGGACCCTACCAAGGAGAACTTCAATTCCAGGCTGAGCAGGTGGTGAACAGATGCCACATGGTGGTGGAGTGTGCCTTCGGCTACCTAAAGGGGAGGATCAGGAGTCTCCTCACCCACTGGATCTCAGCGAGCACAACATCCCCTAAGCAGTGGTGGCAGGTTGTGTGCTCCACAACCTATGTGAGAGCAAAGGGGAGACTTACCTGCCAGTGTGGGGGGATGATTGGCTGGACAGGGCTTATGAGCAGATGGACTCCAGTGCCATATGGAGAGCACATCAGGGGGCTGTGATCATCTGGGAGGCCTTGAGGAAGAGTTTCAGCTAAGGCCACCTGTGAGACTGTCCCCTGGGCCTCTTCACAAGAGGTCCCTGCATTGCCTCTGTGTGCCTTTTCTCCCCTACTCCTCCCTTTCCCTGTCCTCCCTTCCACCTCTCCCCTCCAGAGCAAATAAAAAACAAATCTGTTTATTTGGAGGGATATACCACGGAGGAGGGACTGGGGAAAAATCTGGAATGGGGGAGAGATGAAGGAGGGGGGCTCAGGAATGGGGTTGGGACTGGCGCCTGCCTCATGTGTTTCCAGAGAGTTCAGGTGCCCAAGAGATCCCACTGCCAGGTGTTCTGGGGACCCAAAGGCCCCTGGGGAATGGGGGGCTAGGAGAGGAAGTCATGGGAAGGGGTGGAGTGGGGAGTTTGGAGAGGCAGGGGCCAGGAGGGGGCTGGTGGCCCGCTTTATGCACATGGCCACGTGCTCCATCACAGAGGTGAGGGAAGAGCACATGGCCTTGTGCTGGTGTGCCAGCTGGTCCCACATGGTCTTCCACTATTCCCGGTCAGCCCAGTGCTCCTCCCGGTCAGATACCCACTCCCGGTGCTCTTCATCGAGCCCCTGGACAAGGGACTGGAGGCAATCTGGTCCTGCAGCAGGTCTTTCCAGGTTTGCTTCCTCTTGTGGATCCCATGGAGTTGTGTAGATGGACTGGGAGGTGGTGGATGCGGCACGCTCACAGCTGGCCCAGCTGTGAAGAAAAGTGACAAGAGCAGTCATCCCAGAAGACACTGTGCATGAAGCCTAGCCCTAATCTCTGCACTGACACCGAAGGTCTCAGTTCAGATGATGGTGATATGCTTTGAGCAAGGCCATATATTGCTTGGACAGCAGGCACTTTCCTAGAAGGGCACAGAAGTGCTAGGAGAGCATCATCACACCCATGTGCTGGGGACAAGCAGGCATGGAAAAGTGCAGGCCAGGCCAAGAGCTTGCAGTTGAGAGGGTGGGAGGGAGCGGTTTGGCTGCCTTCTGTGTCCCACACACATCGGCAACCCGTAAACAGAGAACTGCTCACAGGAGTGGGGGAAGGGGTTGGAGTCGGTGTGTCTGAGCAGTAGAGGCTGCTTCCAGAGAGACTGCTACTGGGGTCTCCCCCTTTTACTCCACCCAGGAGGTTCCCATGCAGGGGATCGGTCTCCTCTGCATCACCGTGCTTGACCAGGAGCAGATGCTGCCCAAGTGCAGTCATAAGCCTGTTTGGTTCCATGACCCCAGCCTTCTTAGTGATGGCTTCTTATGGGAAGGTGTCCCACCACAGAGGCTGGAATAAGGCAGGCTTGTCCAAGAACCTTGTGAGAAGGAGCAAAAGGTTCCTGTGTAAGAGCATCATGGAACTGAGTGCTCCAGACTGGCTCTCCATGTGCAAAGGCTGTTGTATGGTCCCTTAGGCTGAGAAGGCTGAGCAAGGAGCGCACAACATCTTGCAGCCCGTTACCTGCCTGCCCCCATGTATGCATAGGGAAAATGATAAAACTCACCTGAAGTGCCTTTGCTGGGATTGTCTGAGGTCTGGAAGACATCTTGGGAACGGGGACTGGCTCCTCATTCTCAACAACCCCACCCTTGTGGAGGCAGAAGCAAGGTGTGTTCTAGCCAGACTCTATGACAACAGGGGAGGAAGTGACTGCCCCCCTCCCAGGATGGCACCCAGCTGCTGTTAGTTGTGGTAGGTGTGAGGAGACACTTCAAAGCATCCACTCTTCTCCTTGGACTTGTTGTGGGCCTGCTGGAGCTCTTCTATTTTCATGTGGACCTGGTTGAGTTTCATATATCCTTTTTCGACCAGGCTGGCGGTCATCTAGCCATAGACATCGGCTGGACACATCGGCAGAGATCCTGGAGGTTGGTCTCCTCCCCCCAGACTTCGATGAGGTCCAGAATCTCCGCACCAGTCTAGGCTGGTGCCCTCTTTCATCCCTAGCCAGTAGCATCCGAGAGTGCTTCGAGAGTGCTGGCAGCCATGTGGGGTGCAGAGCAAGTGCTGGGGTCTGACATGGCTCCTGAGATGTGTGCTGTGTGGCACGGGGCTGGCAAAGCTCGCTTGATCCTACCAGCCCTTTTTCTTCTGGCTGCTGCTTTAAGCTCTGCAGGAGAAGGGGAGCATTGGAGATGTCAGGTGTGGTTAGAGTGGCCACAAGTGCAGCTGTGAGAGGCCTATGGAGTCAATACTTTGAAATAGCAGCAGCTGAGTGTCCACACTCACTCTATTCCAAAATAACAATTTCAAAATAAGGGTTATTCCTCATGGAAAGCTGGAGTTATTTCAAAATAGCCAGCCCATTTTTTCAAAATAGCTCCCTCATTTCGAAATAACAAGGAATTGTTATTTTGAAATATGGAATTGGTAGTGTGGATGCTTTGCTTGTTATTTCAAAATGAAGGGAATTATTTTGAAATAACTCCCTCGTGTAGATCAGGGCTATGAGACCAGAAGACATGGCTAGAGTAGTGTGAAACTTTAAATTACAACTTTATATACCCTCCTGTTTCCTCTTCGGACCCTCCTTATATGTATAACAACATTATACAACCTCCGTTAGGTTCCCTTTCACCTATTTACTGACGTGTAACTTATATACCATTTTACACATGACCTCAGAATTTGGCCCAGTGCATCTCTAGTCACATGTCTCAGCACTGGGAATAGGCTCATTGTAACGTAGCTCAGCATAATTTTATAAGGTGTTCTCCTGGGCCAAGGCAGCATGCCCGGAAATTAATACGAAGTTGCACCTACAACGATAAGAATAACTTTGAGCTGAGTACTTACATGGTTCAAGGTTTTATTAAGTGCTCTAATTCCTCAGAATTACGCAGAAGAACAGCATCTGGAAAGAAGTCAGGGTCTACATTTTTCTCTTTTAAAATAATGCAAAAAGAGTAGGGACGCACTTTGCATGTTCCAGTGCTTTCCTCACACCTCTCATGCAGCAAGCAGATTAGTGCCCTGGCTGCTGGTACATATTCTGCAACATTGATTCAGAAGATGATCTGTAGGGTCCTGTAACAAACTGGAATATCAAAAGGACCAACTGAGCTTAGTTGCTCTTTGGCTATGATGGACACTCAGGGCCTAATCTAAAGTCCACGGAAGTTGTTAGAAAGGCTGTCATTGACTTCAAGGTGCCTGCAATGAGTAAAAAAATTCTGTTGAAATTAATCGAAGAGAGAGCAGGCCCTGGCAACCCCCGTTCCCATTGATTTCACCTCACAAGATTGTACCTGCATTTGGTAGAAGCTAACATTAGCTCCATAATGTCGAGCAATTTTTTTTAATAAAGATCTCTGTTCCACATATTCAATAAAGTAAATCTAAGCTGTCTAGTGGATGTGTGTGCACTGTACAAGGTGCCAACAGTACAAAGTCTGAGCAGACTTTTGAAAAATGAATATTTGATTTACAATAATTCCAGCCTACACAGCAAAACAAATGTATTTTAAAGGAAATCTGTTTAAGCAGGAAAATCACTAAGACATTCCTCAAAGAGTTATATATAGCTTTAAACTGACAGACTTAAACTCTTTTTATGGCTGTAGTAATTAAAATAAAAGTTGTCCTTTCACTATTTGCCATTGGCAGGAGGTACTTAGTTTAATATTATCCAAATGCTTAAGCAGTTGCCTCAGATATGGGGAAGAAGTTAGATCCTGGGAACGTAAGAGAGACATTCTATGAGCTTACCATAAGGTAACACATTTAAGCAGATGTTTCTTATAGAATAGTGATTGGCTAATTGTTTTATCCATTGTGGGTGCTCTGGAGAATCAGAACGAAAGTTGCACCAAGTGGGATGTGATGGGAATAAACTCTCGTGTGAGTGTCTAATGTATCAAGGGCCAGAATGTTCCTGAAGAGGCGGGCATAGTTATGTAAAATGATGGAAAAATCAGAAGACACTGTAATGCTCTGCATATTCTCACTTCTTGAAAGACACACAAAACTAGCACACGTACAGCATGTAAGTTAGGCAAACCTTATTCTGAGTTCTATTTTTGTGGGCTGTAGGAAAATGTTTTTATGTTGAAAATGAAACAAAAATATCAAAGTATCTCCCAATTCATTTTTACTTGTCAAGCTGACCTTGCTTTTTTTGAAGAGACAAATCATAGTTACAATTGAGCAGAATTCTGCATCTATATCAGGTATGAGGTGTTCTCTACAGTGCAAGAGTATCTTACTTTCCATCAAGATCTGGGCAACCGCCTCTGCCTTTTTCTAATATAAGACTTAAACGTGAACATTTTACTATACCAGGCTGAAGGAAAATACATACATAAACCAAAGAGGAGCAGGCCCATTTCTTGTGACCATGAGCAACCTTACAGGTATAAATAACAGGGCATGTTTATAGGTCCTGTGTATGATCAAAACCCTGGAGTTTAAAAAGGTGATTTAGTGCTTAAAACTCTGGCCTTTATTTCACCTCAGCTCATGCTGACCATTGCAGCAGATCAAAGCTGGTAATGATTGTACTGTTGTATTTTTTCTAATGTTTTAGGAGTCACTGATTCACTGTAAAGTCATTTAAAATTTAGTTTAAAAAGTTCTGTAAGTTCTCCAAGTTGATTTTTTTGATATTGAAAATGTATTGTATATAGTGATATGCTGATTTCCACTGAGCTATATGGGAGTCACAGGTAATGGCAAACAAATGTTAAAACTTTGGGACCTTCTTTTTAGATAAGGATGCATCTATCTGGCTACATTTTTAGAGATCAATTCTCTCCTAAATTCCAGCTCCATTGCAACCTTTCTCGAGGCCAGGACTCATTTCTGCTGGCTTTATGCAAACAGGAAGTTCCCTTCCGCAAAGGGAATTTTCCACTGGCAATTTCTGTCCTGAATCCACTGGCTTTATGTCCCATGAGCGGTGTAAAATGAATAGGTAATAGCAGAAATTCTGGACCTGAAAGTTTACATAAATGTCATATCTGGGTTTTTCCTGGGGCAGGGTTGGATTTAGACATGCCGAGGTCCTAAGAAATGGCAAATTTAAGAGGCCACAACAGCATTTTCAAAACTAAAATAAAATAAAATGAACATAAAATAATAAAGTTTTTTATTTGCATATATGCTGGCACATAGGTGAGGAAGCAACTAAAATAGTTTTTTCTAATCCATTTCCCACTCTATTTTTTGTAAGTAGAGGCCTCTCATAATCTGAAGCCTTAAACTGTAGCTTGCTTAGGGTATGTCTGCACTGCATGCTTATTTCAGAATAAGCTATTCCGGAAGAAATACTTTGAAATAGCTTATTCTGAAATAGAGCGTCCACATTCATTGGACGCTGAGTGGAATTTAAGGCCACCTGGAAGCAGTTCAGGAAGAGCATCAGGACAGCAGTTACTTCCTGGAGCTCCTGCCTGAGGCTATCTGAGGCTCGAGCTTAAAGGGACCCCCCTGTACAGCTGTGTCTCAAGGGTTACGTCTAGACTACATCCCTCTTTCGAAAAAAAGGGCCCTGTTTTCAAAACAACCGCGTCTAACTGCGGTTTCAATTTCAACATAGCGCTTTTTTGAAAAAGCGCCATTACGTGATTATACAAATGAAGCGCGGGATATTTAAATCCTGGCTTCATTTGCACTTTCGCAGTGCTTCATTTACATCCCTCTGCCAACGGAGGGATGTAGTCTAGACACACCCAGGTTCTTCTCCTTTGCCTACCTCATTGAGGGACAACAAAGCCTTTCCTGTGCCTGCTGTGGTTGCTGTTGTAGACACCTCAGCTCTCTAGACATGGAGCCAGACTTGCCTCCGAGCAGTTGACGGCTTTTACAGGTAGTGCTGCACCTCCTACAGCTCTTTCTGCGGGATGCCTTCCAGGCCCTGCAGGAACACAATCCCCAGCTCATTGCGGGGAACTTCCTCCTCTCTCTGCAGGCACTGCTCATGCAGTATGATCCCACCCGCCCTCCCCTGCACACCGTGCACCGCCGCATCTGGCCTCTGGACACCACTCCTGACTGGTGGAACTGGATCATCATGGAGTGGTGGGGCATCCAGCAGTGGCTCCAGAATGTCTGCATGAGGTAGGACACCTTTCTGGACCTGTGTGAGTGGCTCGCCCCTGCCCTCATTCCACAGGACACCCACATGAGACCCACCACCCCCCTCCAGAAGCATGCTGCCATCGCCATCTGGAAGCTGGCCACACCAGACAGCTACTGATTCATCAGGAATCAGTTTGGCCTGGGGAGATCGACTGTCAAGGCCATGCTCATGCAGGTATGGCATGCTTGGGCTATTGTGCTGGGGGGGGGAAGGGAGAACTTCTGGAATGGTGTTCCCTAGAGAAGGGGGAGGTGGTGGAGGAAGCTCCCTTCCCAGGAGGTTTTTCAGTTTTGCCTTCACAAAGACCTGATGGGGGATGGGCTAAGTAGGGGGGTGTTCCTGCTGTGTGTGTGGTGGGGGAAAAAAGGGAGTGGTGGGTTTGTGGACCTCTTGAGGGCCCTGGCACCCCTGTGATTCTCTGTTTGTTTGTTTCCTTCCACAGGTGGTGAAGACCATCAATACCATCCTGCTGAACAGGGTCATCAACCTGGGAGATGTGGACCCCATCATCGCTGGCTTTGCCGCCCTGCCACCCAGGATGCGGTGAAGCTGTGAGTAATATAGGCAGGTCTGGGATGCCACCCCAGACCAGGAGTTGCACTCCCTGGCCCTGGCATAGGCCTGTCTCAGCTCCTTCACCATCATTCAGAGCTCCTCCTGGGTGCGGCTGTGACCGTTGGTGGCCAGGCTATTGGCCCTCCGGCCATAGATGCCCACATTCCTGTGTCTGGTGTGGAGATCCTAGAGGTTTGCTTTCTCGCCCCAGACCTCAATGAAGTCCAAGATCTCTGCACCAGACCAGGAAGGCACGAGCGCCTCTTTCAGCCCTGGGCAGGGTCCCGGGAGCTGCCTGAGGCAGTGTTGGCAGCTGTGGGGGGCTCATCTGGAGTGGTGGGCTCACCCATGACAGCAGGGAAGGCTGTGCAGGGTCCTGCTGTGTGGCACAATGTGAGCAGGGCCTGCTTCATGCCACAAGTCCTTTTCCTTCTGCCTGCAGCTTTAAGGGCTGCAGGGGAAGGGAAGCTATAGAGTTCTGATGAGTGTGGACAGAGCAGCCAGCAGGGCACCTGTGGGATTTCCTGGAGGCCCCTTATTTCAAATAACTCTAGCTGCCCTGTCTACACATGCACTATTCCAAAATAGGCATTATTCCTCATAGAATGAAGGTTACAGAATCTGGAATAAGCCGACCGTTATTTTGAAATAACACTGCTGTGTAGACATGCCCTTAGTTTGTGTATTAATCCAGAATTGCTTGAGGGTGAATGGAAAATTGTTCTAGTTACTTCTGAACAAGCTGGAAACACCTCAAGATTATTATTTTGGCTTATAGCCAGAATCAAGACATGTCACAATAAAAAAAAAATTAAAAAAAAGTTAATTTTGAAGATTATAAATAATTTAGTTAAAAATTGGTGTACATGTTTGAGGGTCCAAAAGACAGTGAAAGAGTTAGGAGGAAGAGGGGTTTTTCCTTTGTTCATATGAATCACTCATTCTTTTTTACAATTCCCCATTAACCATCTTTCATGCCAAAATATAGTTAGATTTTATTTTAAATACAGAGAACCAGAATGATGGAAAAATATATAAAAAATATATAAGCCTTGAAAAGTCTTCCATTTTGCTTCATGCTCAATTTTAAAAGGAATGCTGTCCGATCTATTCCGGAACAAAATGTAGCTGGAGTGTACAGAATGCAGGAGTGGTAAAGATGTTTGTGTTTCTATTTGTTTCACATGAAAATCTGAGTTCAGCTTGAAGCCTTGTGGTACTGAGTGAGAGTCAGTAGGTGAAACTGCCTAGGAGTTAGAGTAAGTCTGATGAGCCTGTTTTCATTGTCCAAGCTGAAAGAAATGCAAATTGTATCAACAGGAAAAATATATATTTGAAACAATTTTAATAGCCTAACAACTCATTAGCAATAACGGCAAGGAAATTAGCTGGTTTCACAATAAATATATTTTTAACAAGGCAGTTTGTCCCATAAACATAGCAAAAGCCTTCGCATTAACCTTATTTTCTGTCGCCTGAAAATCATAAATGTTTTCTCAGTCAGGATTTGGCCTGCATGATAGCATTTTTGCCAGTACAAGCCAAACTCATGCTGCCGGTAATAAATTGTGACCTATAGTAATTAAATAGCAATCTTGACTATCTCTCCAATGAACTCTCATGAAGAATTACAGTGTTGAAAAGCACTTTATAAATTGATTACAAAAAAGCTGAAAAGACATTGAGATTTGTAAATATAAGCTCCCTTTTCTGGGTATGTCTCTCCTCTCACTTTTCTTTCTGAACCTTTCCTCCAATTATCTCTAATACTCTTTGGGGGGGAAAAACACCAAAGAAATGGGATCTCAGATTTATAGTAATATTACTTATAGTGCTAATGGATATCCCATAGCTTTTCCCCCCTACTTCCTCTTACCTGGCCCTTTCATAACTCACACAGACCCTTAAGTAATATGAGATTGGAGCCAATAGGTCTTGAAAAATATACAGTTGTTGATTATTTAAATGGCAACAAACCAAAGTCACATTTTTTTTAAAGCTAAGTATATGGACGTCATTAATGAAAGCTGTTGACTACAATAATAGCTCTTTTTAATAAAGTTATTCTTGAGATTCATCTTATTTTTGGAAAAGACACTTTAGAACCATATGGTTATTTAAATGCAAAAATACAAATGTGCTGTGGTTTTATCTCTGTTGAACTTTTGTTCAGAAGATTTGGGCTAAATTTCATCAGTGATAGCATGCTTGAAGATGCCAGATACCATGATGGTTACAATGTTTAGGTAAACAATGCAGAATGAGGTTTCATAATTAATTTATCTCAAGGTACACTGGGGTTATGTATTTGTATTGTTATGTAACTCAACTTGAGAAATTTAAGTACCCAGATCTATTTTATCAAAAAAGAAAATGGTTGTAAATTAGGAAATGGAAACGAGAACAAGTTGCTTGCTTGTCCCTGAGTAACAGTGTTGAGCCTTTGCTGAGATATAAGTCTCATATGCCCTATCAGAGTGGGAGTGGCAGGGCAGGAGGGCCATTTGGCCTGGGTCTCAGGAGACAAAGGAGCCTCAAATGTTGACATTTTTCTACCAAGTCAATTTCCATTTATTATACACTTTGCAGTTATAACAGAGACAAAAAAAGAAGCTATATATACACCTGCAAAAATTGATTTAAATCATTGTGGGACCTCAGGCCTTCACCAATTTTTCAGTCACATCTGAGTTTTCATCTGCGTGACTGGAGACCAGAGTACTTCTGATTAGTGATTCTACGTTATGAAATGCTGGTGACAGTCTTTGCGTTGTTTAGATGTTTTGAAAGTTGTAATTAATTTTGCTAGGGTATGTCTACACTAGCCCCCTAGTTTGAACTAGGGAGGCTAATGAGGGTGACCGAAATTGCAAATGAAGCACGGGATTTAAATATCCCGTGCTTCATTAGCATGTTCCCGGGCGGTCACCATTTTGGAAATTGACTAGCCCAGAGTAACTGCCCGTGTCTACACGCGGCAGGGCTTTACTTTGAACTCCCGTTTCACTGCCGCGTGTAGACGCGGGCAGTTACTCCGGGCTAGACAATTTCCAAAATGGTGACCGCCCGGAAACATGCTAATGAAGCATGGGATATTTAAATCCCGCGCTTCATTTGCAATTTCGGTCATCCTCATTAGCCTCCCTAGTTTGAACTAGGGGACTAGTGTAAACGTACCCTTACTGTAAAGTGATTTTGCTTGGTCTGAGGGTGAGTTTAACCTTTACATTAGATGTTTTATCTCTGCATAGGAGATTTTCATATTCCTGTTTTTTCTTATGTGTCTTTGTATACAATAATCATATCAGGTTCAGCTGTAAGCTACCTCTTCATCTGATTTTAGATTCACCTTTAAATGCTTTTTTGTGATAATAAACTTTTAATTCTAGTTGTTTAATTAACTTTATATCTAACCTGGCAATCATGTTCATATTCATAATAACCAATTAGAGGGATTTAATAACAGGAACGTGTTAGCAGATGAAATTTCAAGTCTTTGACATAAGGCTATAAGGGCCGTAGTAAATAAACCCCCCAAACCGTTATTATATAATATTCATTGTGACGTATATACAATTAACATTTTCTATAACCAATAGCTTTTAGTGAATTAATTTATTGTGTGTTACTGTGTTTTAAAGAACCCCTTTATAAAAATGAAACAAAGATTTGAAAGCGGTGCAAGTAAGAGACAGCGAAAGCAACAGAGTGAAGCAGCAATTAAGAGTTTAAAGCCAATAGCATCATTTCTCGTAGAAAAAATGCCTCAGCCATTAGACGGTGACCATACTGACGGTGACACTTCCAGTCCTGATGATGAAAACTTTGTACCCACAAATGACATTTCAATGCCACTGCCTCAAAATAAGGTCATTAATCAAGACACAGAAGTGCCACCAGTAGTGATAGATGCGTAGAGACTATGCTCGATTTAGAGACTGTGCCGGCAGAAAATGAGGACCTCGGAGATACTGCGCAGCAAGAGCAATGGAAGTTACAGCTATTCAGGCATATCTGCAGAATGAATGACGAGCGAAAATTTAAGACCCTGGTATTCGGCATAATGGATGATCCGAATAGGAGAAGCAGACCCCACAGAGAATGGGGTAGATGATATAGTAGATTGGTACGGGAGCTAGTCTACAGAAAATAAGCCACTCCGCACTGGACAGGGAAAAATGGAAGGAAATAGTGAGGGAGGCATTGGACACCAGCGGGCATTGAGCCCATGGTTGTTGATGATGATGATGAAGAGCAAGAACTTACAACTAACACAGGACGCAGTGTAACAATGGTGGCATCAGAACCTGATATTGGACTTCTTGATAAGAACAATGTTGCTCAAATGCAGTTGTTTCTCAAAGTTTGTTGTTTTCAGATTCCACGTAATATACCGAAAGATGTTGAAAATCGTGCTTTTCCCACTCGTCTGCTGACAAAAATTCCAAATGGAGTGATCTACACAAGAGACCAGCTCTCTTCTGGAGCATGGAAAAGCAGGCTCTGTACTGTGTACTCTGTTTCATTTTTAACAGTAATACTTAAAATGCATCAGTACTGTCTGATCTATCCAGTTGGACCATCAGTAGAGATTGGAGGAAGTTGAAAGACCAAATACCTGCACATGAAACTTCAGTATCACAGAAAGATAACTATATTACATGTAAATCAGCCTGTAAAGCAGCACTAGCTAACAGTTCAATTGAGAACTTACTCCTAAGTGGAAAAAAACACAGAAACTGATAACTGGAAAAGACTCCTTGAGCACATATTGAAAGTCATTCTTTTTCTTTCTGAATGGGGATTGGCTTTGTTTGGTTCTAGTCAGCGTATCGGTGATCCTACAAACAGGAACTTTCTGGGTATACTTGAACTTCTTAGCAAGTTTGACCCATTTTTATCAGGCTATGTTAAGCAAGAAAGCAGAAAATGCATGCAAGTTCACTATCAGTCTACCAGAATACAAAACAAGTTTATTGAGCTGTGTCGGACATTTGTGCAAACAACAATTCTTGTAACGATACAATATGCAAAGTACTTTTCAATTATTATTGATGCAGCTCCAGACTGTTCTCATAAAGAAAAGAGGACCTTAGCTGTTTGATATGTTAAAATTGCAGGAAGTTCAAAGGTTTCAGTTGAAGAATGATTCCTTTTGTTCGATAATTAAAAAAAAAAAACCCCCAAAAAACCAACTCTCTCCCCCCCCCAAAAAAAAAACCTTGGAAAAGAAATCACTGCTCGTGTTTTAGAAATTCTGGAAGGCTTCAAATTCAGTTTTTAAGTCTGCTTTGGCCAAGCCTATGACAATGGATTCAATACAGTTGGGAAGTACAACGGAATGCAAACAGTTCTTGAGCAAACTCCAAACTGTATTTTCTCCAATTGTGGCAACCATACTCTAAATCTTGTCAGTGCTGATTGTGCTGAATCATGCAATGAAGCAATCACATACTTTGGAACAATCCAGTAATTGCATAACCTCTTGAGTAGCAGTCCTCGAAAGTGGAAAATTCTGAATCAGCATCTGCCTGTTTCTCTTCATGTCATGTCGACAACAAGATGGTCAATATGAATTGATGGCGTTAAACCAGTTACACAGCATTTAGACTCTGTGAGAAAGGCTTTAAGTGAGCTTGAATCTCTTACTCTCACAGCACAGGCTCACATTGAGCTTAAGTGAATTCAGAAGTATACATCCAAATTTGAATGCATTTTAATGTCATTCATGTGGATGAAGCTGCTAAAAATGATCCACAGAACTAATCTTGTAATTGAAGCATGCAATGCTACATTAGAGGTTGAGAGGGATAACATGATTTCTTAAAGATGTTCAAAAGTTTTTTGATCAATGGGACATAATCCTTTCTGAGTCCAAATCAATAGCATACTGTATTGACATTTCATCTGAGTTTTCCACCAATCACAGTCCAATAACTCAATCTTATGCAGAAAGACACTATTGAGTCAATGCTTTGTTGTTGTTGTTATTATTAACTCCATCAAATCTGGTCTTACATGTCGATATGAGTCACTGCAACTAATTTGTACCCTTTTTGGATTCCTTTGGGACTTCAGAGAACTAAATGATGAAGATCTATATTCAGTGGCTGAACAGTTTCAACAAAGGTACAACAATGAAATTTTAAGAGATCTGTGATGAGATCGTTTTCCTGAAATGTACACATTGCACCAACTTTAAATCAGACTGCAAGCCAAAAGAACTGCTTCAAGAAATATTCGATCTCGGCCTTTTGACTGTATTTCCTAATATCACAATTGCATTACATATTTTTGTCAGTCTCCCCGCATCAGTGGCTTCAGGTGAATGCAAATTCAACGTGTTAAAACAAGTAAAAAACTATCATCGTTCTACAATGGGACAAGAGTGTTTGAATGGGCTCGCAATGCTTAACATTAACAGGGATGTTGCACATAAATTAGTTTCTTCAGTTAAGAACAACAAACAAAGCCTGAAAAGCATTCCTAAAATGAAGAGTTTTGCTTGCAGTGGAAACTCACAATTAAAGTTACATTTTTAATATACATGCTATTGGTATAATGACTTAATTGTTAATAAATAAATAAATATCCCAAGTGTTCATTTTCATATATTCTTTTGGTGTTAGTATGACCCTGTGGATGAAAAGTTAGATACATGGGGGCCTGGGGCTGAGGCTGGAGCTGGAGCCTCTAAACTGACAGGGTACATCTACACAGCAGCGTTATTGCAGAATAACAGATGCTATTCTGAAATAACGTATTACGCATCTACACAGCAAACCTGTTATTTCAAAATAATTTTGAAATAATGGGCTTCTTACTCTGACTTCTGTAAACCTCACTGTATGAGGAGTAAGCGAAATCGGAAAAAGAGTGCTCTATTTCAAAATAAGTTCTGTGTGGATGTGTCTAAATTTGAAATAAGCTATTTCGACTAAAGCTATGCAATTAGTTAGTGTAGCTCAAGTTGCGTAGCTTATTTCAAATTTAGCCCTGCTGTGCAGACGTACCCAAACTGGCCTGGGCCTCTGTCATTCTCTGAGAGGGCCTGATCATACCCAGCTCTATGGATCTGTTTTGCATCTGTTTTGTATGCTTGGGAATACATTACTCAATGTCTCTGAGATTCAGACCTGGATGAGAATGAGAACTTTATGCCATGTCTCCACATGTGGATAGATCAATGCTGTGGTGGTCGATCTTCTGGCATTCGATTTAATGGGTCTAAATTGAATGCCGAGGGTGCCACTGTCTGTGCCGGTACTCCAACTTCTCATGAGGAGTAAGGAAAATCAATGGAATTGTTTCTCCCATCAATCTCTCACTGTGAGGATGGCATTGATGCTCACCTTAAGGTACGTTGACTCCAGCTACGTTTTTTACATGGCTGGAATTGCGTACCTTAAGCTGACCTTCTCGCATAGTGTGGATTTGGCCTATATGCCAGGCCGAGTAGGACATTTGCAGGTTTGGCATTGAATGGGGGAAAGGATATGTAGCTGGACAAAGACGGATCAACACAGGGAATGGATGCTTTCTGTGGCGTGACAACCCTTATAACATTAGTATGGGGTTCCCCACTGAATATGGATTTCCCATACATTCAGCACAGACTTATGTGGTTTCTTCTTTTGCTCTTAGTGTGGGGGAGAGAAAGATCAGGACAGATCCAGCTAAGGGAAACAATAGGCATACAGCTCCTGTGGGAGTTGCTTAGCCAGCAGGAAGGGGTGACCAAACCTGAAGAAGTAATTCTATCCAGTGAGAGATGACCTCAGCTAATTGAAACTCACAAAATTTCCTACCCTATAAATAGACTTCTCTGTACAGCATGATCTGGACCTATCTTTTGATGAGCAGCTACCATTATGTTGTTATTTGTTTTATGGGAGTTCCTGGAAGCCAGGGCTCTGTTATGCTTGGCATGTACAAATATAAAGTAGTATTAATATCCAAAACAAGGTTCCAGTAAAGACTCCTCTGTCACCTTGTAACAGAGCTCCATTCTCTGCAACACACCTAACCCGCATAAACACTATTGGGAGTTGTATGTATAAAGGACATAGAGGGCCTGACTGTTCTCTTGCAGTGCTACAAACAAGGAATCATTCCACTGAAATTGGTGGTCTGTGTAGCAACCGCCTTCTACCAGGCAGAACCAGCCCAGTACAGTCACTCTGTGAAGGGAGGGATGGGGGTGCTGTGGGGGCAGAAGTTGGGGAGAGGAGAGGGGTTGCCAACAGTCCTGGACCAGATGAACTTGAACCATTTGCAGCAATGGTATCTGGTCCAGGAGAGTTGGCAACCTGGAGCAGGGCAGAGAGGGAGACTCACCTGCAGGCTAAGGGCAGCAGGTGGGTGGCACAAGTGGTGCATGGGCCAGAGGAGCAGAGGGGAGGTGCACTACCAGCCAGAGAGAAGCAGCTCTTCGAAGGGGAAACCAACACTTCTTTCCAGCTGCTGTCTGCACGGCCACCCTCTGCTCCTCCAGAGTCCCCAGATCTATGCTTGAGCTGCTCAATGCCACCTGGTGAGCAAGGACTGGGTGACCGGCAGATGGAGTTTGGGCCCACCAGAGCCTCAGTGCTGAGCCTGCAGAGAAGGACTGGGGGCAGCCATCCATCCTTAGGCGTATGCAGTTGTGTATGCCTATTCAGGGTCCCACTTCCAGGCTAGATTTTGCTCTTTCTGAGCCAGCTCACTCCCTGGGGTAATTCTGTCAGACATCTTGCACAGAATCCAGGGAAGCAATCCCCAGCAGGGTCAGTGGGCTTATTTTAAGTCTGCCAAACAAAACAAATCAAAACTTCCCCACCTCCTCCCTCAAAAGTCTGTTCATGTGGAGTAGTCCCTTCCCCAAAACTGTCTCTCACACCCGTAACGTCAGCAAGGAAAAACCTCCTAGCTCTTACCTCAGAAATAATAGACTTCACATAGTCTCCCTTCAGCCCATTTAGATACCACAGCAATTGTTTTCTGCAGTAGCTCTAGTAGCAGTCCATTAGGCTCCCAGCTCCTCATCATTATGGCTGATGTTGCAATCTACTCCTTCATTTCCTGCTGCCCTCTTTTATAAAGATCAGCTAGTTAAGTTTTCTCAGGTGTAGCAGGCAGGGCTAATTAGCCAACCAGCCAGTGGCAGGCCTCTGACTCCAAAGGAATGATAGCTCTTGTACACTCACAAGTGCTCAGGGATCTCACACCTCCACAGAACAGTGACATAAGCACATTAGACAAGTCACAGCGGAGGTGCATTACCTTATCAGCCAAGTCATAGGGCTAGGACTATTGCATTGTAAGAGCTACAGTCCTGAGAACATATTTTTCACTGAAGATAGCTGTTTAACAGAAGTCCTTAGTTTACATTCTACTTGCTCGGAGTATGATACTTAATTTAAAAACCTGGTGAAGAAAAATATGTTTCGTATGTTTCCATTCTCTAGGTACTGTGCTAGAAGAATAAAAGACAATTTAGTATATGTCATTGCTTTTCACCAGCCAAACCACAGACTTCTTTTGGGTGACTGCCTCATTTATTGGATACTGACCTGTATAAACCACAGATACTGGCTCATCCATCTTTTTATGAACAAAGCCGAATTTCCCCTTTAGTGACTCCTGAGTTCCCTTTCCTTCTCTGCGGTTGCCTTACAGCTCTTTGCTTGCATGCTGCTAGTTTATGTGCATCTTGGGGTTTGCTTTATGAGATAAGGAAATAAGATCGTGCTATCTGACTTAGCTGACTAAGGAACAATTTGCTTTGCTCTATTTTACCAAATTAGGGCCACAGAAATAGCTTTAATTTTTTAAAATGTATGTATTAAAGAGAGAGACAAAGTGGATGAGATGGTGGCCTTATAGAACTATTTGGGGTAAAAATCAATTTCTAATAGCTTTATAATGAGAGCTACTTCACATCACTGATTGCACTGACAAAGTCTGTCATAATACCTACACTCACCACCTCCTTTGGTATTAAACACAAAGGTGATGTCTACACTCACGGCTTCTTGTGTGAGAAATATGCAAATGAGGCTAAGCGTGGAATATCACCGAGCCTCATTTGCATACCTAATGAGCTGCCATTTTTGCAGAAGAGGCTCTTGTGCCAGAAGGAGCTGTCTATACTGCCCTTTCTTGTGCAAGAAAACCCTCTTGCACAATGCCGCTACGCTGATTATTTTCAGGAATAACGGCATTGCGCAAGAGGGTTTTCTTGCGTAAGAAGGGGCAGTGTAGACAGCTCCTTGTGGCGCAAGAGCCTCTTCTGCAAAAATGGCAGCTCATTAGGTATGCAAATGAGGCTCAGCGATACTCCACGCTTAGCCTCATTTGCATATTCTCATGCAAGAAGCCGTGAGTGTAGACATAGCCAAAGAGTTAGTATAGGAGAACATCATAAATAGATAGCTTCTGCACCCTAACTCCACACAATACATCTTCACATTCAGAATAAATAAATATTTTCAAGTGTGTCTGTCTGCAAATACGTTTGTTCAAGAACTCTTTCTAAACAGTAAGAGCTAGGGCCACCACATTTGGTAGGCAGCTTCCTCTTCTCCTAACTTCAAGCAAGGTCAGGGTTTGTTTGTGCCAGGAGAACCCGAATCCCTGTTTTCCATAACATGAAAAGGGAGAGGCTGCTGTTCAGGGGGATGTGATCTGAGAGTGTCCACTGGGGGGCAGCGAGCCTGCACGGGAGTGCTGTACTGCAGAGCGCCCACTGGGGGCAGCTGCAATACCAAGTGGCTAGCCGGGCTGGGGCTCCACCATCTTTCCTGCAAGCACACCAGGTAAATTGCCTCTGTGCCCCAAACCCTTTCCCCCCTCATGGCCCTAGGCTGCAGCTCCAGAGGGAGGGATAAAAAAGGCCCCTTGTAGCTGGGAGAAGGATGGGGGAAGTCATAATGCCCCTGGTGGCTGAGGATGACTGGGGGGAGAAAAACACTGCCTATGGCCAGGGTGGCTGGGGCAGAGAAAACACCTCTGGCAGCTGGGGACGGTGGGGAGGGGAGGAAGAGACCTGTGGGGAGAGGAAAAGGGAGAGCTAGGAGAGAGAAAATACCCCTGGCAGATGGGGGCGGGGAGAAAATGGAAATGCCCCTGGTGGCTGTGGAGGGCGGGGGGAGAGAGAATCCTTCATGTCTCTTGAAACAAAGTATTTTTACGATGGAAGATATGAGCAAGAGCCGAAAACCGTGCTGGCACCATTCCTGGACAAGAGGCCAGAGCTTGTATACACCGGAGAAAAATTGAATCTTTCAACCAAGGAGGTTGAAAGTCCCTAGAAACCAAGTATAGGTGAGAAACCTGCTTAGACCAAGAATGTACCTTGCTCCAGTTAAATTTCATCACCATGAAGTGTGTGGTGTATATAACTTTTCATTTCTTTCACTTTTACAGGAACTTACTTAATCCTACGTTCTTTGTTAATAAACTTATTTTTAGGGGTACTGTCTACAAGCCATTTCAGTGCTACATTGAAGAGAAGTCTGAGTCCTCAGTTAAATACAGGTTCATGCTTTGTACTGTCCCTTGAAAGTAGGGGTGGGGAACCTTTTTTGGGTCGGGGGCCTCTGACCCACAGAAAAATCAGTTGGGGGCCGCACACAAGTGAGAAGCAAAAACAATCCCCAACCCCGCCAAACTCTCTTTAACGTAGCCCATACTGATTTTGTGTGCTCCAGCCCACCAATGGGATGGTGGGATAGCTGGAGCACCAGCGCGGGCTCTCCAATGTGGTGGTGGGGAGCCCTGTGCTTTGGGGGCCAGATCCAGGGAAGCTGGGGGCTGCATCCGGCCCCCAAGCCTTAGGTTCCCCACCCCTTCTTTAAAGGAGCAGCAAACTTAATCAGGTTCTGAAAGTGTTACAGTCAGACGGAGTGGACATTACTGGGACATTACTGGGACATTTTGGGAAAACATAGGAGAGCGTGGGTGTTGGTATCTCCCTGCAAAAAGTAACCAGTCTGGTGGAAGCCAGTATGAGGTCATTGTGCCATAAGCGGTTACAGGCATCAACCTGCTGGTGTCAAGTGTCAGGACAGGTGGTGACACAACACCTTACCATTCTGGGTTGCACCCCAAAGAGCCACATGAGTGAAATTTTGTTGGACTGTCTAAAATGCTTATTGTTCGTTAGAGATTTGTCCTGAATTTATGCTATATGCTGTTAATTAACCTTCAGATTATTGCAGGCTCCAAGGCACCATCTTTGAGTTGTCATTGCTACTTGCAAAGATCAGCAGTATTTTATCCTTTGCTATATAAAATGATTGTATGTGTTTATTTTTTAGTTCATTGTTTCTAGGTTCAATTTCTAAGTTAACATCCCTGGGTGAATCAGGAGGAACTCTGTTGAAATCAGCTGTTAAACTAGCGTAAAACTAGTTTACGTTGTCAGAGAAGCAGGTCTGTAGACAACAGAGCTTCTCCAGGATTTGTCTCTGCAATATAAGAAATGTGGAATAAATATGGTTCAGACAAATTCCTTTGGAGTGGGACAGATCTGAGTTTATTCATTATTATTGTTTCCTAAGGGAGCAATAAAATGTGGCCTGCTTTATTTGATAACCCTAATTTCTGAAAAAAATGTTTATATGCATTCCAATGCCAAAGTAGTGGTAGCAGGGACTTTTTAGTGGTTAAAGAAGTGGCAGAAGGTTAAAGCATCTGACTTCAGTGTTATGTTGATCCTATATCTTCAGTGTACAGTAACTCTTAAAAAAATGAACAGATAAGTCAATGGATTCATTATTGGATAAATGCAGCTGACAAGCTCTAGGTTTCGTGACTCTTTAAGCTACAACCAAAGTGCTTCATTTATAATGGAGATTACGGTAAGAACAAAATGAAGTTGTCAAAGGGAAAATGATGTCCCATGAGTCTTTATTCTGGTTTGGACACAAGCTAATAATGTGACCGGCACTTAACAGCAAAATGCAGGACTATATTATCTTTTAGCAGATGCCAGTCATGTGCAATCCAAACAGGTCAATTACTAGCAAATCTCTGAAGATCTCCCTAAATCTCAGAAGAATTACAGATGCCGAGAAAATGTCTAGATGCACAGAGACACAAGAACAGAAATAGGGCACAAACCAATTTGCAGAAATGTAACTTAACCCTTGGAGGGAAGAATCCAGTCTACTACATATTCATTTCCATGCCATTAATTATTTATACAAGAGACACACACATAATATAAAGCTAAATTATAACAAACACTAAAAATTCACCACTGCTTGATGCATGTTTAATTCTTTCATTTTATTGCACGTTTCATGTCTAACAGGAGGAGAATAAGTAATGCATATACTGGGCTTTGTCTTCCATTTTTTTTCTTCAGTATTGTTGAAAGAATTATGCTGCACACTATGTTTCTAGGCTAGCAAAAATAATATTGTGGATGAAATGGCAGTTTATTCTACACTCCTTCAATGCGCATGTCTAACTCCCATTAATATTAATGAAAGTTGCATTCAAGCATGTGGGCATAATTGACCCCATTAAATTCCATTTACTCATGAGCTATTTTATAAACCTTGTCCTTTTGTTACTCTATATTTCCCAAGGATGAGAGTCTGGATAAGATGTGTGTAACCATAAGGATTTTGAACATATTTTTTTTAAAAGTAAAGCAAATATCCAATTAAAATATGTGTGCACTAAACTTCCAAATAACATTGGGCAGGGAATTTACCTATTCATAGAATTTACCTTCTTTTCTGTGTTAATTTATATACAGTGCACTAAAGAGAATTTCTCTATTAAGATTTCTTCTTTTGGTTTCTCATCAGCTTTTGAATTTACGGCTGACAGACTGTCAGCAATTCCTTGTCATATGAAACAGGCTTGAGTTGTAAAGCCCTATTCAACGACATAATGACCAGTCTAGAAGTCATGATAAACAGCATAGAATTCATGGCCAAATCCCAAAGTCAATTGGGAAAAATTCTTCAGACCATGATCTGGCCTGAAGAGAAGATGTAGGACCTCAGTTCAATAAAGAGTAACAGTAAAAGATAAAATAACACAGAGGTCTCAGAGCTTAAACCATTGGCCTATGTCGGAAGTACTTCAGAGTGATTCTGCCTTAGTGGGTGGACTCAGATAGTGCTGCAGAGAAACAATGTACACTTCTCTCTGCTGGCACGGGGCATCTACTTCCACTCCACAGCCATGACTTAGGAGTGGCTAGGAGTATGACCTCAGGAGGTCATTGAGTCCAACCCCCAGCCCAAAGAAAGACCAACTCCAACTAAATCATCCCAGCCAGGGTTTTGTCAAACAGGGACTTAAAAACCTCTACGGATGGAGATTCCACCACCTCCCTAGGTAACCCATTCCAGTGCTTCACCATCCTCCTAGTGAAATAGTTTTTCCTAATATCCAACCTAGACCTCCCCCACTGTAACTTGAGCCCCTTGCTCCTTGTTCTGCCATCCGTCACTACTGTGAACAGCCTTTCTCCATCCTCTTTGGATCCTCCTTTTAGGAAGTTGAAGGTTGCTATCAAATTCCCCCTCACTCTTCTCTTCTGCAGACTAAACAAACCCAAATCCCGCAGTCTCTCCTCATAGGTCATGTGCTCCAGACCCCTAATCATTTTGGATGCCCTCCGCTGGACCCTCTCCAATGCGTCCACATCCTTTCTATAGTGGGGGGCCCAGAACTGGCCACAATACTCCAGAGGTGGCCTCATCAGAGCCAAATAAAGGGGAATAATCATTTCTCTAGATCTGCTGACAATGCTCCTCCTAATGCAACCTAATATGCCATTGAAACAAAAAATAGGACTATGTAGCACTTTAAAGACTAACAAGATGGTTTAACAGGTGATGAGCATTCGTGGGCCAGACCCACTTCCTCAGATCAAATTGTGGAAGAAAATTGTCACAACCATTATAGACTATCACAACAAGGAGTCCAGTGGCATCTTAAAGGCTAACAAATGTATTGGGGCATTAGCTTTCATGAGCTACAACTCACTTCGTCATATGCTTGAAGTGAAAGAAAGGCAGGGATACAAAGATGGGAGTGCAACATCAGTGCTAATTAAATCAGGGTGGATGTGGCTCACCTCCAACAATGATGAGAAGCCTCTGAGGAAGTGAGTTGTACCTCACAGCTGATGCCCTAATAAATGTGTTAGTCTTCAAAGTGCCACTGGACTACTTGTTGGTTTTGCTGAAACAGACTAACATGGCTTCCTCCTGAAACCTGTCATTATAGACATTGGAATTCCTTCAACTTCCTGCTGTGAAAAGCCGAGTTAAGCAACTCCGATTTCAGCTGTGCAATTAACGTAGCTGAAGTTGCATATCCTCAGGCAGGGAAGAGGAAGGACGGGGTTTCAGGGAAAGAGTGGTGTGGGGTCTGCAGTGGAGGAGAGGGTAGAGCAGCCCCCGGCAAAATGAGAAGTGACACACATAGAAAGCTTGGGCATGTGTGAGGTGAGTCCTGATTGTACACAACATTGTCAGAGCCGTGCCCTCCCTCTGCTTCTTTGTTACTTTTTCCAGCAGTTTAATTTGCCCCTAATAATGGATCACTTTGTGTTGAAATGGCATGATGCAGCAGAAAAATCAAGTGTGATGTATTTGACTTTATTCTTGGGCAGTTTACATGCCCAATTTATATCTTGCGGCCCACGGAAAGGAAGGAGGGCCACTCATGTGGCCCACTCACTAGTCTTGGTTGCCCTTCACTGGTTTTCTGCAGGGTCTGATCTTACTAATCAGTAGTATATTCTGCTTTTACCAGAGTATATCCCATGCCAAGAGGGAATTTTCTCTGTCCACTTTTTCACTGTACATATTGTCAAATTTCTTGTGTTCTGTGGGGCAGGAGTCTGCCGCTCTAGCTCTGCTGTGCCAATAACACATGTCTGGAGATCAATCTCATCCTAGTCTCTGCTCCAGCGGTTTTCATCTTGAGGCGGTACAGGCTGCGATAGCGGCACTTTCACTCACTGCTGAGTCTCAACATTCTTCTGTTGTCAGCCAACATCGGTGAAACCCACCGCCAAAATGTCTCACCTTCCTTTCAATAGAAGATAACTACTGCTATCAGTTCTTACCTCAATTCCACTCCCTCACCTCAACTCCACTGTAGCACTAAAAATCTTAGCCCTGCTGATGAACTATGTGGACTGGATATGGTTTGCCATGACAGAATTTCAGAGAGTGAAGGGATGTTCAATTTGTTTTTAAAGTAATGTAGGAAATTACCTACAAAAATTGGTGGAAGAAAATTAAAATGGCACAGGTAAGCACTGAAAAGTTAGGAAATGCCTTTTCTAAGGTTACCTTGTGCAATCCCTGCCCTACAGAGGTTGTAGGCACTATCCCTGTGTTTGGTTCATGGGGCAATTCTTTGCGTCCTTTCCCCTCTCCCATTTATGTACCAAAAGAACAGTCAGGCACAATCTGCTCTGTTCTATGTGAACCTTTTCATTCCTATTTGATGATTATGTGTTAACCTTGTAACTCATGTAAGCACAGTAAGGGGAGTGTTTTAGCTGTATTCTCAGTGGTGTACTAAATCAGCAACGGTCATATATTTAACCTGTAAAGGGACACTTGTTTTTTTCATCCTTGGTTTACTTCTGCTCTTTGGACAGGTAAAACACAGGCCAAAGAAGGAAGAAAAGAAATGCCAACAAAGGAACAAGAAGCAGGATTCTTAGAAAGCAGGACAAAGGACACAAAGACAGGATGCCCAGGTACATATTTTAAACATTAATCATCCTTTCCATGTATACTCAGCCTAGAGCAAGGGCCTAGCAGTGGGAAATGACACTTCATAAGATATTATACCCCCTACATGAAACAGCCAGACTGAGATTTTCAAAGCTGTCGAGCCCTATTAAAATTAATGGCAGCTGGACGTGCATATCCCTAAGCAGCTTTGAGTCTGAGCTCCAATTTGCATCTGTGTAGGACCTCTGAGAAGAGCACTTCATGGCAGAGTGAAGCTTCCTAATGATTTCAGCTGAGCGCCACACTGCACATTAGAGATACTGCTTGCCCCTCACTTCCTCCCTGTAAGTGACTTCCCACACTGAGCCATAAAAGGTGCTGGTAATGCCACTCATCTTGTACTTCTCGCCTCTTTCAGCAGTCTTGCCACAGTGAAAGGAAGGACAGTATAGTCAATAATCTTCATCTATGCAGTATCTCTTGTTCTCCTGTAAGTGTCAAATGAGTAGAGGATTGGGACAAAAGAAATCAGATGAGGTTCAACAAGGACAAGTGTAGAGTCCTGCACTTGGGATGGAAGAATCTCAAGCATTGTTTCAGGCTGGGGACTGACTGGCTAAGTAGCAGTTCTGCAGAAAAGGACCTGGGGATTACTGTGGATGAGAAGCTGGATATGAGTCAACAGTGTGCCCTTGTAGCCAAGAAGGCTAATGGCATATTAGAATAGTGATAGAAATGTAGCCGTGTTAGTCTGGTGTAGCTGAAACAAAAAACAGGACTATGTAGCACTTTAAAGACTAACAAGATGGTTTATTAGGTGATGAGCTTTCGTGGGCCAGACCCACTTCCTCAGATCAAATTGTGGAAGAAAATTGTCACAACCATATATACCAAAGGATACAATTTAAAAAATGAACACATATGAAAAGGACAAATCAAATTTCAGAACAGAAGGGGGATGGGGGGAAGGTAAATGTCTGTGAGCTAATGATATTAGAGGTGGTAATTGGGGAAGCTATCTTTGTAATGGGTAAGATAATTAGAGTCTTTATTCAAACTTAGGCGTAAAGTGTCGAATTTAAGCATGAATGACAGTTCAGAGGATTCTCTTTCAAGTGTAGTCTTAAAAGGCCTTTGAAGCAGGATGCAGGTAATCAAGTCATTGAAACAATGTCCTTTCTGGTTGAAATGGCAAGAAACTGTTTTTCTTTGTGATCCTGTCTAATATCTGTTTTGTGGGCATTGATCCTTTGGCGAAGTGTCTGAGACGTTTGTCCAATGTACATAGCAGGCGGACACTTTGGCACATGATAGCATAAATTATATTTCTGGATGCGCAGGAATATGTGTTCTTGATCTTATAACTCACTTGGTTAGGTCCAATAATGGTATCAGCAGAGTGAATATGTGGACAAAGCTGGCAACGGGGTTTGTTGCAAGGGAAGGTACCAGGGTTGGTATTAGCGTGGTATGTCCTGTGGTTGTTGGTAAGAATCATCTAGAGGTTAGGTGGTTGTCTATAGGAGACTATGGGTCTGTCTCCCAGAGCCTCTTGGCGTTTAGTATCCTGTTCCAGTATAGGCTGTAGTTTATTGATAATGTGTTGGACAGGTTTAAGTTGGGGGCTGTAGGTGATGACAAGTGGTGTTCTATTGTTGGTTTTCTTGGGTCTGTCTTGAAGTAGATGGTTTCTAGGTATTCATCTGGCTCTTTCAATTTGCTTTTTTATTTCTCCGGGTGGGTAGTTGAGGTTTATAAATGCTTGGTAGAGATCCTGAAGTTTCTGGTCTCTGTCAGTGGGATTAGAGCAGATGCGGTTGTATCGAAGGGCTTGGCTATAGATGATGGATCGTATGGTGTGTTCTGGATGGGAGCTGGAAGCATGTAGGTAACTGTATGAGTCAGTGGGTTTTCTGTAGAGAGTGGTGTCTAATTTTCCATTGCTGATTTGTACTGTGGTGTCCAGGAAATGGATCTCTCGTGTAGAATGGTCCAGGCTGAGATTGATGGTGGGGTGTAGGTTGTTAAAATCTCTGTGGAATGTCTCCAGTGTTTCTTGGCCATGCGTCCAGATCATAAAGATGTCATCGATGTAGCGTAAGTAGAGAAGGGGTAAAATGGGACGGGAGTTGAGGAAACGTTGTTCTAGGTCAGCCATAAAGATATTAGCATACTGTGGGTTTACAAGCAATTAGAAACACTATCCCAGAGGACACCACTGCCAATCTGATAGCAGACCTATGTAACTTTGTTCTCACCCACAATTATTTCCAGTTTGAGAACAACTTATACCTCCAGATCAGTGGCACAGCCATGGGTACACGCCTCAAGATGAAAACCGCTGGAGCAGAGACTAGGATGAGATTGATCTCCAGACATGTGTTATTGGCACAGCAGAGCTAGAGCGGCAGACTCCTGCCCCACAGAACACAAGAAATTTGACAATATGTACAGTGAAAAAGTGGACAGAGAAAATTCCCTCTTGGCATGGGATATACTCTGGTAAAAGCAGAATATACTACTGATTAGTAAGATCAGACCCTGCAGAAAACCAGTGAAGGGCAACCAAGACTAGTGAGTGGGCCACATGAGTGGCCCTCCTTCCTCCGTGGGCATAAGATATAAATTGGGCATGTAAACTGCCCAAGAATAAAGTCAAATACATCACACTTGATTTTCTGCTGCATCATGCCATTTCAACACAAAGTGATCCATTATTAGGGGCAAATTAAACTGCTGGAAAAAGTAACAAAGAAGCAGAGGGAGGGCACGGCTCTGACAATGTTGTGTACAATCAGGACTCACCTCACACATGCCCAAGCTTTCTATGTGTGTCACTTCTCATTTTGCCGGGGGCTGCTCTACCCTCTCCTCCACTGCAGACCCCACACCACTCTTTCCCTGAAACCCCGTCCTTCCTCTTCCCTGCCTGAGGATATGCAACTTCAGCTACGTTAATTGCACAGCTGAAATCGGAGTTGCTTAACTCGGCTTTTGGCGCGGTCTACACAGCAGGAAGTTGAAGGAATTCCAATGTCTATAATGACAGGTTTCAGGGAGGAAGCCATGTTAGTCTGTTTCAGCAAAACCAACAAGTAGTCCAGTGGCACTTTGAAGACTAACACATTTATTAGGGCATCAGCTTTCGTGAGGTACAACTCACTTCCTCAGAGGCTTCTCATCATTGTTGGAGGTGAGCCACATCCACCCTGATTTAATTAGCACTGATGTTGCACTCCCATCTTTGTATCCCTGCCTTTCTTTCACTTCAAGCATATGACGAAGTGAGTTGTAGCTCATGAAAGCTAATGCCCCAATACATTTGTTAGCCTTTAAGATGCCACTGGACTCCTTGTTGTGATAGTCTATAATGGAGTTTTCCCCTATTTACACTCATGAAACAGAGATAAAAATCTAGAATAGGATTTTTTGTTAATGTGTTTTGCCATTATGTGGTATTACCAAATAAAAGTAATACTGCTATAAATATTGAGTTTGTCAACAAATTAATGGATTAAAAGAGATTCATATAATATAAACAAACATGAGGACTACTTATTTAAAAGGAATCTGTTCAGCATTCCCTTTTATTCCAAATAAAACGTATGATGATGATGGCGATCACTCGCTGCCAATTCTTCCATGGGAATTGTGGACCCTAAGGTGGCTGATAAGGCTGAACCACAATTCTATTACAATGAGGAGAGATGTTTCCAGGTACAGAAGAAGGCTGCTGACCATGACTAGAAGCCAGTCTTCCCTTCCTCCTGTGCCTCTTCTCCTTCTCAACATGTTGGCATGCAAATTCAGAATGCAGGGAGCCATTGCGTAGGACTTGTCTCCATTTTGAATGGTCCTGGGTGAATGTCTCCCAAGTGTCAATGTCAATGTTGCACTTCTTTAAGTTATCCTTTAGCAAGTCTGTCATGGCTCCTTCCCCACTCTGGCATGATAAATGCAGAAGTGGGGGCCAGCAGGTATACCCCAAAGCCTTCTCTACCAGGCTTTGGTATAAAACTTCCCCCAAAATCTTAAAACCCTAGATTTTGGGAATAAAACTTCCGCTGCCACCACCCAAATATTAATAACGAGATTAGGGGAAAGATCATTTGGGAAATCTCACCCCTAGAATAAAAATCAGGGCACACAATTAACCAATGCCAGGTTAATTAAAAGAAAAGAGAAAACTTTTATTATTACAACAATATTCCTGTTGCAAGCCTAATGATTAGATAGGAAGGTAACAAAATATACTCATGGAGGAATTACACCATGGGCTAGAACTTAGTTAAAAAGAATAGCCAAACATCTCTTAAGCAGTGCCAGATATCAGATCCCATTCCCAACCCTTAAAACAATAAAGCCTAATGAAACTATCTAAACTTTACCCTACTTACAGAAAGTGAAGAATTGTTTCTTGGAGAGAGAGAGACAGGTTTGTCCCTCTCTGTAGCTGCAGAGGACTCGCCCAGAGAGACAAAGGAGGAATAAACCCAAATTCCTTTGTCCCAGTTTGAAAGTCCTACCTACATTCCTATTGGCCACTCCACCTGGCTAGGTGTAGTGGTGTAACCCCTTAATCCCCAGGATGCTGGCTAACCCTCATAATCATGACAAAGTCCTTATAACACTTCCATTGTCCTCCTGCTTTATTGTATCCTTCTGTGATGGACCAGACCGGGTCTCGGCACTGCTGAGGGCGTCAGCTCAGGGTGAATTGATCAAAACCAGGGCTACTTGCAGCCCTCGACTGGAGACCTTTCCCAAATAGGCCACAAACCAGTCACACAGAGCACTTCAGCTGCCAATCTGGCCAGCAGGAAGCCTCACAAGCAAAACCCCTCAGACACTCCAGCTCTCTCTGTGCCACAATCAGCTCCAGACCTTACACACAGGTGAGAGGTTGTAAAACCCATTCTCACCAACTCCGAACAGATCCTCCCAGTCCCAAAGAACCAGCCACAGTCCCAGGCCAATTTACACTTTAGATCTTACCCACAAGAGCACACTGAGCCAATCCTTTAGAATCTTAAATCTAAAGGTTTATTAATAAAAAAAAGAAAAGGTTGAGAGTAAGATTGTTAAGGAGAATACGTTACATACACCAATCACCAAGTTCTTGATGCAGGCTCTTAGCAGAGATGTTACAAACTGGTAGCTTAGAAGTCTCTGGTGTGCATCCTGTATTAGGAGAGGTCAACAATCCTTCCCAGCTCTCTGTCTCTAGCAAGGATGCATCTGGAATCAGCAGCAAGATTGAAGACAAGATGGAGACAGCCTCATGGGATTTTTATATTCCTGGTCTCCCCAAACTGAAGCTGGTCACATGATCAACTGATCTCTCTGTGTTTCACATGCAAGTAGCCATGAGGCATTGGCCGGTCTGTAGTCTTCCCAACTGTGACGCCCCCGACGCGTCACCCCGCGCGTGCCCTCGGCAGACGCGGCGTAGCTGGGGGTCACCGCCCCTCCTTGTAACAATCTCGTCCCCTCACGGGGGAGGGGGGAAGGGGGACCCGGGCCCGCCCACTCTCACGGGTCCCAGCCCAGGTCCCTAAGGACTCGGATCTAGGGGGATCCGGTCCGGCTGACGGGGTGTTTCACCGTAACTCGTCAGCCCGCCAACCACTCCGGGGTTCCGCCCTGGGCTGCTTCCTTTCCCCTGCCCTAGGCTCCTGCCATGTCCCGTACCTACGGGGCGTGCGTTCTCCCCCTCCGGCGCTTACCAGGTGGGGGAAGGTCGTCGGTGCTTCTCCGCCCGCTGTCCGGAGGCCTCCTGAACTCCGGCCCCCGCTTGGGCGTGCTGCTGCCTGTCCCCCCCCTCCTCTTGCCACCGGCGCCTTTTCAAATATGGTGGCGCCTGCCTCCTCCCCCCCCCGCAGCTCCAATCCGCGGGCCGGGTGTGGGGGCCGGGCGAGGACGCCCTCTCCGAGGCCCGCCTCCGCCGGGCGCGGGCCCCCGCCTCTCTACCCGGCCGCCGCTCTCCGGCCGGGCCCAAGCCCCCACCGCTTCCCGGTCGGCGCCGCCCGTGACGTCATCACGGGGCGCCGGCCAGCCGGCGCCCGAACAGCCCGGGCAGGGCCGGGTTGCGCCGGTGCGGCGGGCCCACAGGGCTTCTGGGGGGCGCCCATCGGTGCGGGGCAAAGGTGCCCCGTCACACCCCCCCTCCAAATCACCTCCCTCCCCTAGCTCGCTGCCTTCATACCGTGTCGAAAAGAAGTCTGCATTCTGATGCTGGGTGCCCGCCCTGTGGGCTACCTCAAAGGTGTACGGTTGTAGGGCTAGGTACCATCGCATCACTGTCGAGTTTGAATCCTTTATTGTTTGCAGCCATCGGAGGGGAGCGTGGTCCGTGATCACTCGGAAGCGACCTCCTAATAGATAGTATCTGAGCATTTCTATAGCCCACTTTATGGCTAGGGCTTCTTTTTCTATCGTCGAGTATCGCCGTTCACGGGGGAATAGTTTCCGGCTGATATAAACAATCGGGTGTTCCTCCTCACCCTCTCCCTGTGACAGGACGGCTCCGATTCCCGTCCCGGACGCATCTGTCTGGACAGTGAAGGGTTGGTTAAAATCAGGCTGCGCCAAAACCGGGGCTTGGCTCAGCATCCCCTTTAATGTCTGGAAGGCCCGCTCACACTCGGGCGACCAGTGTACCCTTTGGGGCATCGCGGCGTGCGTCAGGTCCGGTAGCGGGGCGGCTATCGCCGCGAAGTTAGGGACGAACCGGCGGTAATACCCGGCCAACCCTAAGGACTGCCGGACCTGCTTTTTGGTCCTTGGGGGTTGGTAACTTTGCAGCGCTTCTATCTTCCCCACAAGGGGGCGCAACTGCCCCTGCCCCACAGTGTACCCCAAATAAGTCACTTCCCTCTCGCCAAACTGGCATTTCCGTGGGTTCACCGTGAGCCCGGCGTCTCGGAGAGCTTCTAGGACGGCCTTGATATGGTGGAGGTGCTCCTCCCACGTCCGGCTGTAGATCACAATGTCGCCGAGCATACGCGCAGCCCACCGCCTTGCTCCTCGCACGCGGTCCATGAGCCGCTGAAAAGTAGCCGCAGCCCCATGTAGTCCGAAAGGCATGCGGGTGAAATGGTACAGCCCGGCGGGTGTTGAAAAGGCCGCTTTTTCCCGGGAGGTTGGCGAGAGGGGAATTTGCCAATAACCGCGTGTCAAGTCCAGGGTGGACAAGTAGAGAGCTCCCCCCAACCGGTCTAATAGTTCGTCGACGCGGGGCATGGGGTAGGCGTCAAACCGTGATAACGCGTTGACCTTGCGGAAGTCAATACAGAACCGCATAGTGCTGTCCGTTTTCGGGATGAGCACTATCGGGCTGCGCCACTCGCTAAAAGACTCTTCCTCAATTCCCCAACGGAGCATCCTCTGTAACTCGTCCCGCACGGTGGCCCACCTCCTCCGGGGCACAGGGCGTACCTGATCGCGTACACTCTTCCGGGTTCCGCTTTCAATATGATGATATATGAGGGAGGTCTGCCCTGGATCCTCCGTCAATACGCCCACGAACCCTGAAGCAGGGCTTGGAGGCTGGCCCGTTGTTCTTCGGTGAGTTCACTCCTACCTGGAAGATCGCGGGAGGACCTCTTCCCTATCCCCGGGCCCAACTCGGGCTCGGGCGGCAGGGGATTCACCAGGAGACTCTCCGCTCCTTCCAGGCCTTTAAAAGGTTGACATGATAGACCTTGGCGGCCTTCCGCTTTCCCAACAGCCTTAGCTCGTAATCAACGGGCCCCACCCGTCTCAACACTTCAAAGGGCCCCTGCCATTGCGCCAGCAGTTTCGACCCTGGGGTGGTGTGCAGTACCAACATTCGCTGCCCGGGCTCAAAGACCCGCAGCCGCGTGCCCCGATCGTAATATCGGGCTTGTGTCGCCTGGGCGGTCTCCAGATTATCCTTTGCAAACACCCCCAGATGGTGTAGCTTTTCCCTCAATTCCAGTATGTACTGCACGGAGCCCTTGACCCGAGTCTCCTGCTCCTCCCACCCTTCTCTTATAATGTCCAGAACTCCCCTCGGGTGCCGTCCATATAATAGTTCAAAGGGTGAAAACCCAGTGGAGGCTTGCGGGACCTCCCGAACCGCGAACAATAGCGCGGGTAACAGCGTGTCCCACTCTCTCGGCTCATGTTCTACAAACTTGCGCGACATCTCCTTTAGGGTCCTGTTAAAGCGCTCAACTAACCCATTTGTCTGGGGGTGGTACACTGACGTCTTTAGTCTCTTAATTTGCAGCAACCTACACAGTTCCTCCATCAGCCGGGAGGTAAAGTTCGTCCCCTGGTCTGTCAAGATCTCTTGGGGAAGTCCCACCCGGGCAAAAATCTTCACCAATCCGGCGGCCAATGTCGCGGCATGGGTGTTCCGAAGGGGGACGGCCTCCGGGTACCGGGTCGCGTAGTCCAAAACGACCAGGATATATTGGCACCCTGCCTTTGATCTTTCTAGTGGGCCTACTATGTCCATAGCTATCCTGGCAAACGGCACGTCTACCACTGGGAGAGGGACCAGGGGGGTTTTGGTACACCGCAGGGCCCCGCCTTCTGACAGGTCGTGCAGGACCCGCAGAACTCCTGCACCTCCCGGTAAATCCCTGGCCAGTAGAACCGCTGCGTGATTCGCTGTACCGTCTTTTTGGTTCCGAGGTGTCCCGCCCAGGGGTTTGCGAGTGCCAGTTCCATGAGCCGGACCCGATAACGTCGCGGGCACTAGCAGTTGCCTGACTTCCCCCTCTTCCCCCCGGCCCCCGTCAACCCGGTATAACCGGTCAGAGTGTACCTCAAAGTGGGGGCCTGTCGCTCCTCCGGCAGTCGGGGCCTCCCTCGTCCGGTGGTCCACGGGCCGTTGCCCAGGCGTGTCGCAAGGAGGGATCCTCTCGCTGTTCCTGGAGGAAGTCACCGTCGAAGAGCCCTAAAACCGGCAGCTCTCCGGGTCCGGGGTCTTCGGTAGGCCCCCTGCGTACTCCCAGCATCCCTTCTACTTCCCCGTGGCCCTGTTCACCCTGCCAATCGCCCAGGGCCCTTCGGAACCCTGCCCAGTCTCGTCCTAGCAGCGCGGGATATGCAATTCTGGGGGCGACCACCACGTAGCACCACTCCTGTTGGTCCCCATCCGTGATTTGGCCCCAGGCCGTGGCATACTGGTGCAGGTCCCCGTGGATGCATTGCATGAAGACGGGGGGACTGCGGGGCCCTCTGGTGGGTATCAAGTCCGCCCGTATTATGGTCTGGCTACAGCCCGAGTCTATCAGGGCGGGGACCACCTTGCCCCCTATCCCCACGTGCCGCAGAATCTTACCTTCCTCGTCCCGCCGTGCGGCTTCGTCTCCTGTCAGGGCCTGGGCATAAGAACAGTCCATGTACGGGCAGTCCTTTATAAAATGGCCCTCCTGTCCGCACCTGAAGCACGCCCCTCGGGCCGGGGTCCGCGGGGCTCCCTCCTGCGGGGAGCCGTCCGGGCGGCTCTGCTGGGGCCTCCTGGGGTCGGAGGGACCATGCCGGCGCTAGTGGCCTGCGCCATGGCTCCTTTTCCGGACTCCCTCTGCCTCGGGGTCCTCTCCCGGAAGCCGGGCACGGGGGAGGGGGTGGAAGCCTTTTTCCCCTCCCAAGGCCCTCCGGCCCCTCTGCGGCTTCATAGTCGTTCATCAACTCCACCGCCTCATCCAATGTCGAGGGGTGGTGCCGGAGCACCCAGCGCTGGCCGTTGCCGGGCAGAATATCGATAAATTGTTCCAATACGACTTGTTCTGCCACTTGGGGCCCCGTCCGCTGCTCCGGGTCGAGCCACCGCCAGGCGGCCTCCTTCAACCTCTGCGCCGCTGCTCTGGGGCGTACTCCGACCTCGTACGTTTGCATCCGAAACTTCTGCCGGTATGTCTCCGGGGTAATCCCCATCTGATCCAGGATGGCCTCCCTCAATTTGAAGTAGTGGAGGGCATCCCGGTCACTCAGGCTGCGGTAGGCCATTTGAGCGGCGCCGGTCAAATACGGGGCCAACAAGGTGGCCCAGTGTGCCTCGGGCCACCGGGCTGCGGTGGCCACTCGTTCAAACGTGGTCTGGTAGGCTTCTGGGTCGTCGGCGGGTACCATCTTGGTCAGCCGAACTGCGAGGCGGGGCAACTCACCCCCCTCGGACGTCCCCTTGACCTCTGGCCCTACCTGGCACGGCAGGGTGGCTGGCGCGGCCTGGTACTGCTTGACCCACTGCTCTTGCTGGGCTTTCATCTGCTCAGCCACTTCCTGGATTAGCTGCTTCTGTTGCACTTGGTGCTGGGCGGCTAGTTGCTGGATCAATAAAGTCTGTTGCTGCTGATTCTGTCTTTGGGTCTCTTTCACCCATTCCATAAACTGGGCCGGATCCATTCTCCGGCTCTGTTTCGGGGTCCCCCTTGCCGAGAGACACACAAAAAAACCTGCCAACGCCACCAAGGCGCAGATGGGGGAAATATCTCGCCAGTTACTTCGCTCCGCGCTGTCTTCCGGGCACCCTCCCTTTCCGGGGTCTCGGTACCCCTTAATGTGCCCACATTCTCCACCACCTTGTGACGCCCCCGACGCGTCACCCCGCGTGTGCCCTCGGCCGATGCGGCGTAGCTGGGGGTCACCGCCCCTCCTTGTAACAATCTCGGCCCCTCACGGGGGGGGGAAGGGGGACCCGGCCCGCCCACTCTCACGGGTCCCAGCCCAGGTCCCTAAGGACTCGGATCTAGGGGATCCGGTCCGGCTGACGGGGTGTTTCACCGAACTCGTCAGCCCGCCAACCACTCCGGGTTCCGCCTGGGCTGCTTCCTTCCCCTGCCCTAGGCTCCTGCGCGCCCCCATACCTACGGGCGTGCGTCTCCTCCGGGCTTACCAGGTGGGGGAGGGTCGTCGGCACTTCTCCGCCCGCTGTCCGGAGGCCTGCGTGCTGCCTGTCCCCCCCTCCTCTCGCTGCCGGCGCCTTTTCAAATATGGTGGCGCCCGCCTCCTCCCTTCCCCGCAGCTCCAATCCGCGGGCCGGGTGTGGGGGCGGGGTGAGGACGCCCTCTCCGAGGCCCGCCTCCGCCGGGCGCGGGCCCCCGCCTCTCTACCCGGCCGCCGCTCTCCGGCTGGGCCCAAGCCCCCGCCGCTTCCCGGTCGGTGCCGCCCGTGACATCATCACGGGGCGCCGGCCGGCCGGTGCCCGAACAGCCCGGGCAGGGCCAGGTCACGCCGGTGCGGCAGGCCCACAGGGCTTCTGGGGGGCGCCCGTCGGTGTGGGGCAAAGGTGCCCTGTCACACCAACGCATTCCTCAGGTGTGTATTGGCCACTCCTGAGAGCCACTGTCCATGGAGCAGTGCTAGTTAGCCCAGCTATTCACTGAACAATTCTTCTTCAGCAGAGGACTGCTCGGTCATGGGTGCAGCTGCCGAGATGCTCGGCCTTCCTCAGTCCTCAAGCAAGACGACTGAATCACACACACACCACCTGTGTGTCGGTCTGTGACTAGGAACTTCCAGATTTCATTGTCCTGTTCCTGTTGCTACTCACCAATCATCACTGGACTTTTGACTTGTGCAGGTGTTATTTTCCCAAAAACTGGAAGATGCCTGTGTGGGACTTCTTTTAAAGTGGGGAGACTGGTGCACAACAGTCACCGCACTGTCGTTGACAGATAGAGGGCTTGAAACCAATGGCATGGATACCATGACAACTGGAGATCCTCCGTGGCAGCCTTCATCCGCCTTCATAGCCGTTGTAACATTACACAACAGTTTCTCCATCATTGTGCAGTTATCCTCCTCACTCTTGATGGTTCTGCCTTGGGTGACCTTAAGGGAGTACCTGACTCCAGGCAGTGTCGTGCTTGGGCTCATTGGAACATGCAAACTTCTCCACCACTACAAGGCGATGATCCATGAAGAGGAAATTTTTTAAAAAGTATAAAATAAAAAGGAAAGGTCCAAAGTTACTACTTCCTGGGTTTTGGCTTATGTTTACCTAGAGCTTTAGCTTTATAGTTGTCCCAAAGCTTGATTACCCAGAGTTCCACTGCAGGACTTCTTAATTTTCTCTAGCCAGGGGCCTGACTGAAATTCCTGTATAACCTGGCTGGAGTGAATGATTCACCAATAATTAATCTCCATCCTTATGCAAGGTCCTTGCACCTGAGTTTAGGGTGACTTAGAAGAGTATTAGATTCTTAGGCAGAATCTTAGGGCAACCTACCATCTTATGTCTCTCTAAATTCCAAACTTTTCCAAACATGCCCTGGCATTTTATTGAGTGAGCTCAGCACATCTGAAACAGGAACCATCTGAAGTAAAAACTCCATCTTATTCCCATTCAGTGTTAAGTGTATTTCAATACTAGACTTTGAAATAGTTTAAAATACTGAATAGAGTAGGTTGATGAGTTTAACAAAGTAAGGGTCAAATTCTGCTGTCACATCCAACCTGTGCAAGCCCACTGATTTCAATAGGGATGAGGATCAGGTCAAATATTACACATAAAAACTTAGTTTTTAGCTTATGTAGAAAGTGGTGTGAATGGAGAAGAAAGAATAGCAAAGGGAAATAAATATGGAAGCCAGTTATGTTAATTAGATGAGGAGAAAAGGAACGTATTCAGAAGCGGCAATAACATCTGAAATTTGAGAACTATGAAAATGGGGGAGTAGATGTAAAGAGTATAGAACTATGTGCATTATACATGGAACAATGGTATAGGAACCAGCACAAATACATCCAGATCCAAATACTAGATTCAAGACCCTTGAATTCTAGAGGATTTTAGACGTGAATGTCAGAGCTCTGGTTTGAAAAAGAGGTAAAGAGAACTATATGAAATAGTCTGGTGAAACAGAGCAGACAGTACACTGGAACAAAGTTATTGTAGGTGGAACATATGTAAACATGTATTTACCTGACAGAGAAGAATAGGTAAATTGTACACACAGAATTACATTCAAAGAACAAAACTATGGCAACTCAGAACACAGGTTGTTAGCTGCTTAACATGGATTTGAATGGCTAAAACTTTGTACATTTAGCTGAGGTGAAAATATAATTCTAAATATGCATTTCCCAGAGAGACCAGGACTGGAAGAAAGAGGAAATGGGATCTGTTTCCTTCCCCACCACTTTATTAAAGGAAACAGACACAAATCAATATAAAAATATGTGCGCGCACACACACACACACACACACACACACACATTTTCTTCTAGTTCAAAAAGTTTGCACTTAATTAAAGAACAATAAATAGTATAAAAAGGTATTAGAAACAACTGCATCTCACATACCATACATAAAATAGGGGTGGCTGGATCCAGTCCATCAGGGTTAGCTCCTGGGTGGGCTCCTACACTGCCGTATTTACCTGCGTCGCCACAGGTACAGGAGATCATAGCGCCCGTTGATTGCAGATCTGTTCCCAGACAATGGGAGCTGCGATTGCCCATACCTGCGGAGGTGCAGGTAAATATAGCAGCAGTAGCAGTCCACCAGGGGCTAACCTTGGTGAACCACCACGATTTTATTGCCCACCCCAATATAAAGTCTATACATCTGTACTATATTCTAATAATTATATTATTCATATAGTAGGAGAAGAAGCAAAGAACAAATCTCATTGAAAACTCCAACATTGAAAGAAATCTCAAAAAATTGCTAGTACCCCATTCCTGCCCACCATTTGAGAAATCTTCTAAATTTCTCTCTAAAATAATAGCGCAAATAATACTTTCGACTTCTGCAGTCCCTGACACCAGCATCTGAAATTTCATTTTAAATCTTAATGAGTTTAGCTTTACAGACCTCCGGTAGTAATAAATTACCTCTTATCATTCCCATTGTAGAGCTGGGGAGACTGAGGCAGAAAAGTTAGATGTCTTGCCTGATATCACAGAGCAAATCTGTGTCTCGATCAGGATACAACACAAGTCTCTTGCCTTGCAGTTCTGTGCATTTACCACAAGGAGAGACAAGAAAGTATTCTGCAAATTAGAAAATGAAATTCCTGTAGATTCCAATTTTTCCCTATCACAAGAGAATAGAATAATTTAGAAATGGTTATTTAGATGCAGAAATGGGAATTTAAAGTTGATGTACATTTGCTCTATTTCTTCAGGAGCAGTACAAACATATAGCTCACGCTAACTTTAGAGGCACTTTTTTCTGTAATCTCTTCCGGACTAGTACAGGTATGTGCAGTGGGAAGGTAAGAGACATATACACCCCTCATCCAGTGTAGCTCACCCTATTGCAATTCCCTTCCTCTTATGTGACTCCTGACTGTAAATGGCTTGCTCTGCAGGGTGTTTGGTACAGGGGCACTGTGGCTATGTCTACACTACAAAGTTTTTTTCAGAAAAAACAGCTGTTTTTCTGAAAAAACTCACGGAGTGTCCACACCTCAAGTGCGTTTTTGTGCAAAAAAAATCAAAGGAAAAGAGGGTTTTTTCCGGCATAGGTAGTCTTCATTCTACGAGGAAGAATGCCTTTTAGCAAAAGAGCTCTTTTGCAAAAAGGTGTGTGTGGATGGGGAAGAGGGGTTTTTTTGCACAAAAAGAGGAAAGAGGAAAGAGCACAGGTGCCCTGGTGTTCATTCTGGGCATAGCAATCAGAGCTTACTTTTGAGACAGCATTCATGCAGTCTGGACACTCTCTTTCGCAAAAGCGCATCACTTTTTCAATGTGTTTTTGCAGTGTGAACGCGCTCTTGCGCAAGAAGTTTTTGCGGAAGATCTCTTCCAATAAAAGCTGCTTGCGCAAGAAGCCTGAAGTCTAGAAATAGCATATGCCAAGAAGGATGCTGAACCCTCTCCTCTATACCACATCGGTTAAATCTGCTCTCAGGAGGCCAGCCCCTCAGCTGTGTAAATTGCCATGGCTCTGCTAAAATGTATGGAGCTATGACAATTTACCCTAGCCCTACCCAAGAGGGTCTCATCCTGGATGTGGATTTTCGGGCAATGACCTGATCTTTTTGTTCTCAGTGCTACCTTTATTTTTTTTTAAAACTTCTTTCCTCACTGAGCTTTGCAAAAAAGTGATGCTGAAATGCAGCCTTCCATCTCCATTCCCTGGAAAGCAAGAGCTAACAGAGAATGGCATTATATTGTACATAGTCTGTGGCACAGACATGCTTAAACACAGTTTTCATATGATTTCCCTTCTTTTCATAGCACAGTGTGGGATTTAATGATACATACAATAGAGTCCAGCTATACTAGTTTTGACAGCTGTGGGGGAAGGGTCTTGAGCTTTGGAGCTGAACTCTTCACCCGTTCCCAGAGGGAAAAAGGAGCACTGCAACTAGACAGATGGCTCCGAAGGAAGGTCAGCAGAAATGTTCTTGCATATTGGACATTTTTTTGCACAACGTTCATTCATTCAAACAGATTCTGTGGTTCCCCCTTTTCCTTTGAATAGGAATTTTATCATGTTTTCATATCTTTGCCCATTTCAATGTGGCCGATTTAATTTCACACAAAGAGATGTAGGAGCAACAGTTTCAATTCCACTGGATAAACACTGGGCTACATGCTATTCGTGTTTGACTCTGTCAACCATGAGCTCCATGAGTATGAAGTCCTGCCAGGCAAGATGAGTCTTTTGTCAATGAAAGGGACATATTATCTGGTCCACATTTATTTCTTTTCTAAATAGCCAATATGGTTTAAGATAAATATTCAACCTGGTTATTTAAAATAAGAAAAATAATATTTTCTCTCATTTTTTGAATATTTATTAGCAGGCTCAGTCCTCTGTACATGTCCATTTCAATTTGGCAATCCAGTAGTGCTGTAAAAAGATTTATAGAGGAAGGAAACATGCTGCAATAACGTGTTAGTTTTACTATACTGTGTACATTTTGAGTCATTCACTAAGAGTTAATGGGTCAAATTCAATCAATAAGTAAGTGGGTGCAACTCCACCAAGTCAGTGAAATTGTGTCATCTTACCCAGGGTAGAATTCAGCCCAAATGTGGAGTTCTGAAGACAGTGTACATTGGAGCCAAGGTTTTTCTGGTCAGAGAATGTTTTTGTTTCTGACACCTTCTGACTGAAGGGGGGGAAGAAATTAAGCCCAGTACCTAAAGGTTCCTGGGTTTACTGGTTCCTTTATTAGATAGTTTCCACCTCATTATTGTCCAGTTCTGACTTCATGATAACTGCTTCACAAGGATGGTCTGACTGGAAGTACAGTCTGCTGGATGGGGAAAGAGCCTCTTCTGTAACTGGAATAATGGTTCATCCTCTGGTGTGGGGACATTGACGGGCCTGATGGGGTGAAGACTGTGGGTAAGGCAGGAACACCTCCTCTGGTGCAAGAATATCTCCATATATCCCATAGTCTTTGGGGTGCCCATGGAGGCTCTGGGAGGTATTGGTCTGGTCATCAGAGCTGGTCAGTCTGTGTACGCACAAGGTGGCACTGACAAGTTATCCAGGGTCACACTCGTAGACTGCCATGCCATGTGTCTCAGCAGCAAGGTCACAGACCATACCGATGGATCCCACTTTTTCTTTGCTGTAACCTCCAGCCCATGGGCTTTCAAATGCCAGTTTTGTAGGAACGTGATGCGCATGTGCCCCCATGTGTATACTCAAAGGGACCATCACTTGAAGAAGAATCATTTCAATTTCCATCCCATGTCTGTTGACAGCAAGATTATAGTAATGATTAGGAAATAATGGCATGATACTTTTTATTTTAAATGTTTTAGATAAATATCAAAGACTGTACCAACTTCGCTGCAAATTTAGGTTTAAAATCTTTCCAAGGTTTTGTTGAAACGTTTGGCACGTTCCTGCATATTTTGTTCAAAATGAATAAAAGTTAGATGGAGTTGCTTACGTTCTGTTAACATTTACATGTTGGTATTTAGTTTGTAACTTTACAGGGAACAATATCAGTTTAGATCAAAGCTAAGGTGTTATATGTTTATTTACAGACCCAGGTCCAGTAGTAATGCGCATTTGTCAGGGAAACCCATTTGTATCTAATTCTAAACCTTGTTTTGGATGAGGAAATGTGCATTTCATTTTACTTAGCTCTGCTTTAAATTATATTTTGACAAAAGAAATAACCACACTACCTATTTGATTTGCCAGAACTTTATCCCCATACCACCTGTTGAGCCCTCGGCACTTGAATCCTGACATATAGCAGAGAACAAAATTATGCAGTTGGCAAACTGATTAGTGAAGATGCCAAAAAAAGCATAATACAGCCTTTGTACTCAAACTACAACAACAAATATAGTAAGCTACCAACTGTAACAGTTTAAGCAAGCCACATTTAATTATACGTGAACATATCTTTCCAACCACAAACTCAGCCAAAAAATGGTATGGGATTTTAAAATGCACTTTTTGTATGGTTTACACTGGTAAACATTGCCAGCTTAAAATAAACAAAGTTTCACAATAACATTGTAGGTTTACATTGGAGATGGCCAGGAGGTAGCCCACTTGTTTATATGGCTAGATGGGTTCAATACAATCAACTGCTCAGTTTAAAAACTACACGGGTCATGGACAGTTTTAACTGTAGTCATATCTAATTAGAGGCTAGATCCTGTGCAGTGCTGAGCACTCTCAGCAGCCAGTGGCCAAAAAGGGTGCTCAGAACCACGAAGAATCAAGTATTTAATTACACTAATGACAAAGTAGTAGGGGACTAACTGTGTCCCTGAGATCCATGTATTGAAAGAACCTTCCACAGAAAGCACCTTTCTAATGTTATTTCAAAATAACAAAGAGCATGTCTACATAGCAAGCCATTATTTCGAAATAACGTGGAGCTGGAGGACTTCTTACTCTGACTCCTGGAACTCCCATTTCACAAGGAGTAAGATAAGTTGAAGGAAGAGTGTTCTTCCTTCGATTACCTGTTGTGTAAACAGCACCAAAAACTGAATTAAGCCATGGATGTAGCTGAAGTTGTGTAGCTTAATTCAACTTTTGTCCTTCTGTGTAGACATGCCCCTAGAGACTACCAACATTGACACTACCAATTATGATTATAATTACTAGGGGGGTGCATCCTATGCTCACTACGCTCGTCAGCCCCCCTCTCGGAGGGGGTAGGAAACCCTGTCTCTCCCCCCACCGCCACCAGGTATGGGATTTTAAAATGCACTTTTAAAAGGCCGGGCTGTGGCCATGCCAACTTGGGCTATGTCCTCCCCACCACCCTGAGCTGTGCCAGTCCGCACCTCTTTTCCTTCCTCACATACCCCTATCCTTGCTCCCTCCCGCCTGCCATGTCAGCCCATGCCCCTTCTCTCCTGCTCACCTGTTCCCCGCTGCGGCCTAACACTAACTCACCCTCTCCTGGCCGAGGCCACGTCAGGCCTGCCCTCTCCCCCCAGCCATGTGTGGAGGAGAGGTTAGGCTGGGCCAAAGGTGCGTGCAGCCAGACCTGGCCCTCTTGCCCCAGCTGCTAGGGGGTTGGTCAGGGGCCCAAGCCTCAGAGTTGTCAGGCCCACCATCTGCCCCCCTGGCTTCTGGGGAGTTGGGCCGGGTGGAAGTCTCAAGCGGCCAAACCTGGCTCTCTCTCCCCTGGCCTTCCACCTCCCCCGCACAGCTCCCAGCTCCCGCCTGGAGCACCAGAGAGGGGGAGGGGAAGGGAAGCTTGGCTCGCGGGGTCACACACTTCCTGGCTGCTGCCCCATCCCTCTGGAGCTCTGGGGAGACCTTGCCGAGAGGGGCTGGGCCCAACCCACACTGGACCTGCTTTACCTGGCCACTTGGAAGGGGAGGGGAGAGGAGAGCCCAGCTGTGGGCAGCCCCAGCCCTCCACGTGGGCCCTGGGAAAGGCCAGGCTGGGGATGTGTGGGGCTTGTTCCTATGGGATGCAGAGTGACGTAATGATGTCACTCTGTCATCCTGCAGGAAAAACCTTTTTTATACATATAGGCTGTGTCTACACTGGCACCCTTTTTCGGAAAAGGGATGCTAATGAGACACAGCGTAAATTGCTGGGATTTAAATATCCTCGTATTTATTTACATGCGCTTTTTCGCTCAGGGTTTTGCCGAAAGCGCCAGTCTAGACGGGATCTTGCGGAAAATAAACCCTTTTCCGCAAGGTCTCTTATTCCTACTTGAAATTCCTTCCTTGAAAGTAGAATAAGAGATCTTGGCGGAAAAGGGTTTATTTTCCGCAAGATCCTCGTTTGACTGGCGCTTTTTCCGCAAAGCCCCGAGCCGAAAAAGCGCAGTTATGTAATGCAAATACCGTGGGGATATTTAAATCCCTCATGATTTGCAATTGCGCTGTGTCTCATTAGCATCCCTTTTCCGAAAAAGGGTGCCAGTGTAGACACAGCCATAGAGAGAATGAACACTTCTTTAAATGATGGACTGCCTTTACTAAAGCCAAATATAGCTGATTTCTCTTAGTCAATTCCAAATTCCCCTGGAAGGGGGTGTCCTCATTTCATTCAAAAAATAAGACTGGAAAAATTGCAGACATGGCTGATAATCAGGCACTAGCCACTTCCAATTTTCTCAGATGTCTAACTGCCGCCGAGGAAGTGCTCCAGCATTCAAATTCCCTTTGAAATTGCTGATCCCATATAATCAGTACTCTTGATGATGGCTTCTTCTGAAATAGCTGAAAAAGCAAGAAGAGTATTAAATGAGTCTTACTTCAGAACAAATAACAACCCCTCCCTTTTTAAATAACTGAGATTCTTAAAATAACTTGGAGTTTTGATGGCTTCTGACAAGCTAAAAGGACACTAAAGAATCTCAGAGTTGTTTATTATCTCCCTTGTCCACAGCGTATTTTGCTTAATACTGTCCACTGCACTGTAGGGCTTAAATACATAGATTTGGGCTTCTGTCTTAAGTAGCAGAAACTGAACTTTTTTTGGTGTAGTTTCTGCAATGGCTGTCCCAAGTGCTGCTAAGCTGCCAGAACTTGCTTCTTCATCTCCCAGGCTTTTGCGTGCTTCAACCCTCACCAGCTACATGTCATCAGGGAAGGATCTTTAGAGCTGGGCGTTGGGGTATGATGGGTCCTGGATTAACCAGGAGATCTTGAATGATCTAAAAATCAAAAAGGAGTCATATAAAAAGTTCTGGGTGCCACATTTCAAGAAAGATGTGGAGAAATTGGAGAGGGTCCAGAGAAGAGCAACAAAAATGATGAAAGGTCTAGAAAGCATGAGCTATGAGGGAAGATTGAAAGAATCGGATTTGTTCAGCTTGGAAAAGGGAATACTCAGAGGGGACATGATAGCAGCGTTCAAATACATATAAAGATGTTACAAGGAGGAGGGAGAAAAACTAGTTTCCCTCATGTCTGAGGATAGGACAAGAAGCAATGGGCTTAAATTGCCGCAAGGGAGGTTGAGGTTGGACATTAGGAAAAACTTCCGAATTGTCAGGGTGGGTAAACACTGGAATAAATTGCCTCGATAGGTTGTGGAATCTCCATCACTGGGGATATTTAAGAGAAGGTTAAAGAAACATCTCTTAGGCATGATCTAGATAGTGTTTGGTCCTGTCAGAAAGGCAGGGGATTGGACTTGTTGACCTATCGAGGCCCCTTCCAATGATAATATTCTGTAATTGAATGATTATCCTCATGGAAAAGTCCTATCAGATTTAATGGGGTTCTAGAGATATTATTCTAAAACCCAAAAGTACTTGGAAAACCCACTTGTACGGGTTTTCTTTGAACCACACAATAGAAAGTGAAAGCTTGGATAGCATTCTTTTTTTAAAAGAATTTGGGCTGTTCCAGATGGGTCATGCAGGCTCCTGCAGGCTCTGCACATCTTAGTTGTTCCCCTGGACACATTAAAAACATAAACTCTTCTGCAAGCTGAGCTTTCCACAGCTTTGAAATCTTAGTTAAATTGCACCTTCACTTCCTGAGCTAACAGTTAGTTCATGGAGGTGGTGCATGCTTTGGAAGAGGGACTTCACTGAACGACAATTCCTCTTGGCAACTCTTAATACTTATAGCTTGCACTGGCGCGTATCCATTTAGGAAGCTGGGTGAGGGTAGCTTTATAGGCAGCACAGAAAACAGGCATGAAATTAGTATTATAAATTGCCTTCAGAGTATTGTCCTGACTCTTGATTCTTTTAAAATATACAAACACATTCTACCACAATGATTTCATCTAGTCTGAAAGTTCTTCCCTTAGTATGTCAGCAGAAAAAAATACGGTGGGTCTTGCCAAAAACCATCAGCATTTGTATGTATTTGGCTGCTCAAATGTTGTGGAAAATGTTTTGAGAACTGGCCCACGCATACCCTTACATATTAACACTTCCCCCCCAATCTTAATACAGTCTGCTAGTTAGGTTTGCTTTTGTTTGGTTTGCAATATTCCACATATTCCACATGGAGCAAAATGTTACTTTGGCCCTGTAAAATGTAGCTCTTACTATCAGGTATGATTAGACTACGCGCGGAAGATTCAGAAGAGGATCTTCTTCTGATCTCACTTTTGAAAGCAGAGCTTTCGAAAGTGAAAGTAGTCTAGATGTGTGGGTTTTTTGCCCCCCTCCCCCTTTTTCGAAAAGTCGCGTAAACCTCATTTTTTGAGGAAGAGCGTTAGGGTTTCGAATCTTCCGCATAGTCTACACAAGCCCTCACTTGCTTTCAGTTGGAAACAGTAGCTGGTGATTTCTGTTCTGCTTTTCTAGGATGCTGCTGCTTTAGGATTATCTATTACCCATAAGATCAATTGTTCCTCACATGCTATTAAAATAGATCATTCTATGATGGAGGTAGAGATGACACAATGTTTTACTGGAGGTATTTAGTACTGTGGCAAAAAACATGTGGCTTTTCCTCTCTCACTATCAACTTCATTACATTTCTTTGTGGTAGGCAGCTGAATGAAATCAGTAAGATATTCTGCTGGATTTTTTAATTGATTGTGACATATGTTATATACAATAGTGATTTTCCTGTTTAGCTAAATGAATTATACAATAAAGATAAGTTTAACATTTACAAGTACTTTCCTTAAAAGTCATTATGTGGGAGGGATCCTATTTAAAAATTAAAAAACACCTTGTAACATTCCTTACAGGCCTTCAATCAAGATTTCCATTTTCTCTCTGCCACTGGAAATTATTTTAATATTAAGCAGACACATGTTTTTCTACAAAGCAAGTTTGTACACAAGTGAAACCATTTATTTGTCTGGTTTCTCTGTGTTGGAGCTTCTGATATTCAAATCTAGGATTCTGGGTCTGCAGGTACAAAAGGAAGAGCTCCCAGGAGTTATAAGTGGAGATCAATTGTAATTTCTACTGCAGGTCACCAGACACATAACTTACAGAAGTGGAAGGCTCATTGCCTTTGACCTCTCTGTTACCTTGATAAATAAATCTCCAAATGGGGCAGGCATATCATTGGCTCAAAGGTTCACTTAAAGATTAAACTGTTCTGGAAATTTCTCCATTACGGAGCCCTCTGTGGACAGAATTATGATTAATTTGCTAATTTGAAAGTTTCAGAATTACTAAAGGGCCTGTCAAAATGTGCACACATGAAGTATTTGTGTGCATATGAGATGAAGGGCTTTTCTTGGTTACATACAGCTGTGCTAAATACCTACAGGGAGCCTGAAATCACTTGAACTGAGTCTTGGGTGACAGCTTTGATATGTTCTTGAAGATCAGCACTGTTTGTGAAAGTTAAGAAGGTAGTCCAAACTGCTGGGAAGCTAGCTACCTCATACCTCCCTAGCCACAGTCATTTCTCTCCCCAAAAGCTCTACTACATTTCTGAAGACATATAAAGATACAAGTGGGCAGTGGGCAGACATGCTACTCATTGGAGTAAGGTAAGATGACTGCAGAGGGTTCCAGTAGAACTGAAAGTTTGACTGAGTTAAATCTTCCAGGTAACCCCCAGGGATTGGTTCATTGCCAGCAATAACATTTGTCTACATCTGATCTGATATTATTTACATAATGATTTATGGTAACCTATAAGTAGCTTACACCCACATTTTAAAAGCTCTTTAGATATTGCTTCTCAGTGCCACATGCCTAATTGATTTAGGAGCCTAAATCTTATTCTCCAAATGGATTTGGGCATTTAGGATTCTAAATATCATTGACTGTCAAGAGGATTTAGACAGCTAAGTGCCTACATCTCTTTTGAAAATGAGATTTAGGCTGTAAATCAGTTAGGCAGTGTGAGGCTCTGCACAGCCATACCTAAATATCTTAAAAATCTGGGTCCTAGTCCTTACGAGAGAAATTGATATAACCTTGGAGGTCAGTCTTCATAAACTAAATATACTAGCTATAATGTATTGTTATTCAGTGTCACAGACACTATATCATATTGAAGGAACTACTGATACAATGTTTTTTAAATTTTTTTTACAATTATATTAGTTATAGTGACCTTTTGTGAAAATAACACAACTCTTCAGCATGATCAGATTCTTGTTCCTGATTAGAGCTCTGGAGGGGTTTGATAATATCAATCAATCAATCAATCAATCAATCAATCAATCAATCAATAAATAATAATACTACCCATTGAAAGGACATTGGCTCAGTATTTAAAATAATATTCTTAAAACATCTTTACATGTACATTGCTGTAGAGCAGTGCCTTCCATTAAAAAGTGCAAGGGCTTCTGAGCTTCCACAACAATATTTTAAAAAGATAGTAATCTTTATATCACACACACATCATAGTGAACTTTGCAGTGGGCTACGTGGAGCTCAAATACTTTTTGACTGGCATTGTTGTATCCCCTTCTCCCTTGCTCTAATACCACAACCCAGGTAATAATTTCTGCAATCAAATCTACAATGTGAAGACCCATCCAGTAGAGGGCATTGTTAAACCTGCTTTAACAATTATTAGAATCTTTGGAAGTAGAAATGGTTTACCATAACAAACACAACAACCTGATAATTAACTATAATGAAAGACAATAAAACTTTTTTTAAATGGACAGAGGAGCAGAATATTTTGAGTGTTAAGGAACAAGTGGGTGGCACTGTGTAAAACCAACTACAGTATATTTATAATAGCTGTTAGTTTGTTAATGCTCTGAATACTCATTAAACGCAAACAGGCATGCAAGGCACAGAAACCAGCTTTCCAGAAAGAGAATATATTTAAGAAAACAACATCTTGTGCATACTGATCTAACTGGCTCTAGATTTAGAATGACCTTTAAAACACTTTTCTCGGGGTCACCAATAACTGTTTTCTTGAGTAATGTGAATTTCCAGTCTTGAATTCCTAACATGTCTGTGGTGGAGGGTGGGTTGTTCAAAAGACGTCTTTATGCTTTTATCACTGGTTAGGTCCCCAGTTTTCCTCCCCGCCCCCAAATAAATTGAAAGCTTTTGTTTTTATTGAATGCCATGGACATAGCGGTCAGAAAGCATAATCAAAGTTTTACTTTTTCTTATTTCTGTCCCAGTTCTCACTTAATTCCTTATTTTCTCTTCTATTTGTGACACGTGTGCATGTGTGTATATGGAGGAGAGAGAGGGGGCAGTTTGATCATTATCTAGAACAGGAAAAATAAATATTATTTGGGTTGCCCACTCAAATACTTTCTAGAATCTCATTTCCTTCACTCACTTCAAGAGAATATAACACTTAACATGTTGCCAGTTTACTGTAATACCAAAATGGGATTACTTGATTGTCTAACTTTTTTATTTAATAAGCTACAGCCTGATCTTGAACTCTTTACTCAAGCAACTCTTCCATTGACTTGAGAATTAAAGATCCCATCACTTGAAAATATTCCTCAAGGATGAAAGAAAAGCACATGATTTTTAACCTACAGAATATCCTGCTCCTTTTCCCATGAATGGTTTGCCTCGCATCTGGAAGGAGCTGGGATTCCTTCATCTGCACATCTTCAGGTAGCTGCAAGAAATAAAATCAAGAGGAATGAATACTTTTTGTTTCCACTCTGCTATTTGCTCCCCACTGGCTCAAGCTCATGCCTGGACTGCACCACAGGTGATCCTGGAATCCCCATATAAATAAAATATCCCAGAGTGGCAAGAGGAACACAAACAAAGTTAGTAAACTTGTACTGCTTTCTCTCTGGGTCTGTATACTATCCTCTCTTCTCTAGTATTCCACAGAATTATGTATCATTAATACATACATATAATAAAATAAACCACTGAAACCACCAACGATCATTTCTCTAATCTTGGATACTTTGATGTGAAACAATCTGAATCAATCAACTCATTCATTTGGGTTTGCCTTTCAGTGGTTAAACAATAATTGAATATGACACTTTATGGGTTTCAGCCTCTGGATGGCAGTACCTCCTGCTTAAATGTTCATGATCCATAACTGCAAAATCCTACAGCAAGGGATTTCCTTTTCTTTGTCAGTTTGCTGTCCAAAAGAAACATTTAAATTCATTCACTCCAGTGTTTATTTTAATCCAAATCTGAAAGCTAAGTACAACTAAGGAATCTGTTTAATGTTAAATCCTGATAGCATAAATCCCATGTATAAAAAAAAAGAAAAGAAACAAAGGAAAAAAAGAACTGGTGTGAGTATTTCCATATCTTTATATCTGATTCTGCATTTTATATAAATTAACAAATGTTGCTGAGCAAATCAAATTCCTTGCCTTGGGACAATGAGGCAATATAAAGGATATTGAAACATCCTGGTCTTGGGATGTATTGTAAGCATGTCTGCCACTTAAAAGTGTTCTAGTTGTTATACGCTACATCTGGATTTTTTGACTGTGATTTTCATTGTAATGCAAAATTTTAAAACAAATTTAAACAATAAAATACAGATGGTATAAGTATTTTCTAAAAATTCACTGCGAAACTAAATAAGGTAATATTGAAATGATTTGAGGGGAAGATATGACAGGCTATCAGAAAATCAGAAATGCAGCTCTTTAAATTTCAGGCCATATTATAAGGGGTCACTATTGTTATCTCCATTTTACTGATTGAGAAACTGAGGCACAGAGTGGTTAAGATTTAAATATCTGATTCCATATTTAGTGCCTGGAACCAGTGCCCACTCAAGGATTTCAGTGGGCTTTGGAGCAGACTTTTAGGCATAAAAATAATCAGGTTGAATTTCAGAGGTGCTGAGCAATAGGAGCTGTATTTCAAGTACAATGGGAATTATAATAATGCCATGTCCCCTAGGTGATCAGTCCTTTAACTTGAAGAGAGAATATTCAAAGGAATACTTGTACCAAACAGTTTGTGAGCAATCCATAGGTCAAAATCAGTTTGAATAATTTTGAATGATGAACAAATTTCTAACAACAACAGTCCACTTGTAAACAATATGGCTACGTCTAGACTGGCATGATTTTCTGCAAATGCTTTTAACGGAAAAGTTTTTCCGTTAAAAGCATTTATGCGAAAAGAGCTGCCTAGATTGGCATGGACGCTTTGCGCAAAAGCACTTTTTATGAAAAGCGTCCGCGTGCTAGTCTAGACGCGTTTTGCGCAAGAAAGCCACGATCGCCATTTTCGCCATTGGGGCTTTTTTAAAAACAGTCCTGAGCTGTCTACACTGGCCTCTTGCGCAAATACATTTGCGCAAGAGGGCTTTTTCCGAACGGGAGCAGCATATTTGCAAGAAGAACACTGACTATCATACATTGGATAGTCAGTGTTCTTGCGCAAATTCAAGCGGCCAGTGTAGACAGCTGGCAAGTTTTTCCGCAAAAGCGGCACTTTTGCGGAAAAACTTGCCAGTCTAGATGCAGCCTATGTGAACAGGAAGTAGGGGTCAGTTTGTAAAATAAATTATGATTGCAAACTGCCTTCTCAGATGTCATGTGTTGCGCATACTACATAAGAAAACCCATGTTCTCTTGTCAAGAAAGTTAGAAAAACAGATAGCAATGAAATTTGATTTTTTTGCTGTAATGTAGATATTACAGATTTCTCTACTATACATACTTACTAGTGTTAGAGCCCCCTCAGCTTAACTTTCTTTAAATTCAGTCTAGTTGACCAGTGAAGAATTAATTTATCATTTACAAAATTGTGGTTATGGCCAGAAAAGTGACTATGTAAAATAGTACCATCTTATTCACCATAACTCTATGCCTATAACTCATGTCTGATTTAGTAATGAAAACCTGTTTATTAATTATTTTGTGTGTGTGTGCAATGGTTAACAATGCACATCCAGCATGTCTATGGAATTGCAAGCTGCTTTCTATTGCACACAAGGCTCTTCAACAAAAAGTTCAGTTAAATGTAGACCCTTAACGGTTATTTATTACTATTGTATTCTTCTAGTTAAGCCCCCGTAAGACCCTGCACTTGAATCAGCACAGCCTTTCTCTCGAGGCAGATGTTAGCAATAATTTGTCCCATAATGCTTACCAACATTAATACGGACAGTACATGCCTTGTTTCTGCATTGGTCCTAAGATTAAAATGTCCTCCATCCCTGGAGGTAGTTCTAATGGCTAAATAGATAATACTACTATGTAGGAGGAAAGAAGAATTCTAGATTTGGGGGAATGATGAGGAGGAAGGTTTGGGTGAAACAGTGCTCTATAAAATGAGGAACCATCTACAAAATTTAGATCTAATGAGCTGCATAGAATATCTTGCCTTGCTTGCAGGTTATACTTTTGAACTGTTATAGAACCTTATATACCGCAGTAGAAATAGTACTTGGGTATCACTGTGATCAATGCCTTACAAATACAAACCTAGATTAGATGCTACTATATTTCTATTTGTCTTGCCCCCTGCTTTTGTTTGCAGGGGGAATTCCACTGATGAATACAGAGTTCCAATTAAGAATACTACAATTTCAGTAAGGAAGGAAGACTTAGATGGGCAGGACAGAATGTTCCTCAGCAAAAACCTCCCAAACAAATACCAAACAAACAGCAAATTGTTTTAGCCGATCAAGTGCCTGAAAAAAAATTACTGATAGAAGCAGCCCTGGGGAAGGACAATAGACAATCAGAATTATTGTTGAGGTGGAGGCAGTCAGTGCAGCCTTTGTACAAGAATTGTAGAATATCGTAGCTGTCATATGGAACTGAGAGCACAGTACAAATGTACTACTTCATGAGGCAAGTCCTTCAGATTTATATTTCTATGTGACTGAGGACGTACCATCTAACAATTCAGTCCAACCTCTGAGATCAGTTGGAGTCTTTCTCTAAAATTAATTTCCCATTCAGGTTACATAATCCTTAGGAAGATTGTTTTTAAAAACATGTAATTTGGTTCTTATGAAAGATGCCCCATGGATGGTCTCAGACACTCATAGCCTTTCAAAGGCAAAAAGGACAGGGACAATATAAATGTCTTTAGACAGCTGGCATTAAATCACAACCATCTTCTGGTGGGACAGCCATGCTCTCCTTGTGAAAAGGAAGGAGTTGATTCTCCATGCTCATTCGTTCCTTGATCCTTCTGTTATGACCATCAACAAGGGTGAAAATCCATGTATTTTCACAGAGATCACCAGCGCTGCTAGGGTAAGAATAACTTTTTGCCACTCATGTCCTGGGCTAGAGCTCTGCAGGTGATTTTGAAGAAGTAAAAAGCTCTGTCCACTGAGCTACTCATTCTTCCTGAGGATGATTTGCTTAAACTAATTTAGTGCTAAAATAAGCCAGTTTCATAAAGGGATCTAACAGCTTTCAGACATAGCCCTACATTGGGGTACACATAGCATCACTTGTCCTAGCAAAGCACTGGAGGTAGTATGCTAGCAACCCAGCGATGTGCGTACCCTGCACTATGCTATCTTCACCGCCATCATTATGTGCATTGACTGGCTTCAGGCTGACTTGAGCAGGCTAGCTCATGCACAGCTTTTGCTGTGTAGACATACCCAATGTTTCTTGCAATTCCTCAGTGTGTTAAGGGAAGGATGCTAATTTCTGAGCCTTCCAAGGGGTGGATATTATGCTCTCCGATGTGCCAACCAGCTCCCTGGTGCAGGCAAAGAGAAAGGACACGTTTTTTTGGCATCCCTGTAAACTTTGTTCTATGAGGAGGAAGGAATGTTCCGAAAGAGGGTTTTTTCCCAACATTTGGGCCCATGTAGACAGGCTAAATGTCGGAAAAGCCTCTTTCAGAATAAAAGCGGAAAAAGATATGCATCTTTTTCTGACTTTTCTTTATAGTGTATACATAGCCATTGAGTGGAGCAGGAGGAAAGCTCCATGAGACCTTTGTGCATTGGTACAACCAACCAGCCCTCTGTCTTTGTTCATAATGAAAATGACTTTTTGTATAAGCACTACCATCTACTTTACCCATTGTCCCAACCAATTTTCAGGAAGCCAATGAAATGTGAAAAAATAATAACCCCATGACTGGTAAGGAAGAAATCTCCATAACTAACCGCAAAGCTGACCTTGCCTCAGTCTCTCAAACGTGGTGGAAAAGAAATCTTTGTGACTAATCACCTGTGTTAAATTGAGCCTGTATACTTATGAGCACTCTGCTTTTTTCCTGCTGTGCTTACCTCTAAGGATTTCATTAAGTTATGGACTTGGTACCACTGGGGAACAGTAGACAAAAGACTTTTGAAACTTTCCAAAATGTTTTTTCTTAAATGTGCCTCTTGAGGCTGCTTATTGAGCAGACTGCTGCTGATCTCCAAAGAAGTCCACAGAAGATTTTTTTTTTCTTTTGCTAACAGTCTGTAAAGGAATAGTTTTCTGTCCTAATGAATATAGTTTGTCACTTGTGTTGCAAGATCAATGGTTGGGAGTTGAAAACACACAGAGGTAAAGCTGGATACATTTTTTTTAAAGAGAAACCTAGGATGAGGGGCAAAAAATGTACATTGTTGACATCAAAATACTTTGCTTGTGTTGGGATTTCCCTCCAAAATGTTTTGACATTTTCTTCAGTGGTTCTCAGACTGGAGTATGCATATCCCCAGAGGTACATCGGCTCTCATCAAGGGCATGTCAGAAAAATGCTTTAATGGCAGAGAACCAAAAAGTTGCAATCTCTACAGCTCTACTGCAGAGCTTTGCAAGCTTAGGTCCCTGGGTGAATAGTTTTCAAATTGTAATATGTACCCTGAAAAACACCCTACACTGGAATTTCTAATTGTCTAGGTTATATCTAAATCTAGCTGATCTGACCATATTATCTCAGTTCTGAAGTGAGATTTCAAACAGATTTTAAAGTCCTATTAATTACAAGGCCCTCCATTATGTGAGGCCAGAGTTTAGCTGAAAGATGCCTTTTCTTCCTATCATCCCAATGGTTCCTTAAGTTATGATTAAAGTATGCAGACAGCTGGATTGCTGTACCTATAATTTAGAAAGGCTTGGGCGTTGTTCTTGAAGAATTTACATCACATGCTTATGGACCCAACTGCCATTTGTCATTCACAAATCTTAGTCTCTATAAATAAAAAATTATTAAGAGCTATGGGGGGGATTCCCGCATACTGCATTCCCATGCTCTAGCCCCAGATTGGCATATATTTCACCACTATGAGCTCAGATGCCAGTACTCCTGCATAAAGCTCAGTTACTAAAGCTCTATGCAGGTGCAGGAAATGGCACCCTAAGATGATCTGAGTTGTACAGTGCATGTGTTTTATCTCCAGAGTGCTTTGTCTTTCTATTTTGGCTCCAGTCCTGAAATGCGATCTATACTGGCAGACCCTTGATTTATGGGACACTGGGTGCAAGGGTCTGCTCATACAGATCCAGTTGCAGATTGGGACCTATTTACTTATTTATCCCCTAAACAGTCTCCTATTGGTTTGTCTTCCTGAGTAGCATCAACATACATACTCTACTTGCAGGGAATCTGAAGAGGCCTCTCTGCTTGGAACATAAGTTTGTGGTGGGTTTTTTTTAACTATTGCATTAAAAATTATGTTCTCTGGCTTGCTGAAATTTCCTGAGGCTGATTTGTCATTGTTGATCATGCAGTCAGCACAATACATAAGTGTGCTGCAGTCTCCGTTGTCACTGGGCTGACTGTGCCCTTTTGTATAGCACGGAGTTGGAATGAGGTAAGGCATAAAAGAGCACACAGTGGTGATGTATTGCCTGTGAATGATGAATGCAAGAGCATAGAAGACACACGCACAAGGCCAACACCTACTCTGTAAGTCATGCATGAGTTAACTGGAAAGAAATTAAATATAAAGGGCAAGGTGATCAAGGGCATATGCAAAAAATTTGCACACAGATAAAAGCTCTGTCCAGTGGCCAATCCAAATTTCTGGACTGGATACTTGGCAAACATGCAGGGTCTTAGAGGGAGGAATCCTCCCTTCAAGCCATGGAGTGATTTACCTCAGAAAGTTGTTCAGCTGGTTGGCACACCTTCCATGGTTTCCACGCCCTTCCCTAACCCACCCATGCCCCTCTCACCCCTATTGAAAATCCCATTCAGCCCTCTAAATCTGCCCTCCCCCAGACCAGTACACTTGAGTCACACTGTGTCCATGGCCAGGAGCCGCAGAAGAAGGGGCAATGGTTGAATTAATCCCTAGTGAGCATCTCTACTCAGAGATGTCAATGTCACATCTGAGGCTGCTTTGAACTGGTTTAGTTGTGCTGTTTAATACACTGCTTCTCCTGCTTTAACACTTCATACCTGTCCTGTTCTCCACCACGTAAGGTTACTCTAGTGTGCTGAGGAGCCCATACAGAATAAAACCTGCATATTACTCCCCAGAGCAGTGGTTCTCAAACTTTTTGGCCTGTGGACCACCTGGCTCAATGCCAACCTTTCCATGGACCACCAGTTGCTAATGGAAACTTGCTGTTAACTACGTAATTGCTCCCGAGCCATTTTGCTAGTGCTGCAGGAAGGAAGAACGGTTTAATTTAACCAGTAAGAAAAGAAATATTGAATTATTAAACAGATTAAGTGCTTTAAATTTCCCATATTAGTTTATCAAACTTCCTTTTAAATAAAGTAAAATATTAATTTATGTCCAATACAAAAGTTTTCAAAGTTTTCTTTATGGCAGGGGTGAGGAACCTTTTTTGGGTTGGGGGGTCACTGTCCCACAGAAAAATCAGTTGGGGACCACACAAATGAGAAGCAAAAAAACCCCCTAACCCCAAAACCCCAACCCTCACCGATGTGGCCCCCAACTGAGACAGCTCACTCCTCTGGTGCTCCAGCCCCATGGGGGTGAGGTGGAGGGACAGAGAGGACTGAGGTCCAGGGCTTCTGATGGGCCAGATTTATTCTTCTGTGGTTTTGAAGTTAATGGATTTTGTGGACCCCTCCCAGGCTTTGGGGTGGGGACAAAAATAAGGGGTTCAGTGTGCAGAACAGGGCTGCCAATGAGTGGGATGGGTGAGAGTGCAGGATCTGGGCAGACGGTGGGGTACAAAAGGGGGTGAGGATGCAAGGTCTGGGTGGGAGGTAGGGTGCAGGAGCAGGGTGGGAGTAGGGTGTCTGGCCTGGAGGTAGGGTACAGGAGGGGGTTGGGGGAAGGGTGTCTGACTGGGGGAGGGTGTAGGAACAAGATAGGGTGAAGGAGCAGAGTGGTGGCAGGGTGTCTGGCCAGGGAGGAGGGTGCAAGAGCAAGGGTGGGTGAAGGAGCAGGGCAGGGTAGAGTGTCTGGCCAGGAGTGGTGGTGCAGGAGCAAGGGAGGATACAGAAGCAGGATGGGAGCAGGAGCAGGCTGGGGGTAGGGTGTCTAGCCAGGAGGGAGGGGGCAGGAGCAGGCTGGGGGTATGGGTCTTGGCAGGGGTGGTTCAAGAGCAAAGTAGGGGTGCGGGGGTCTGGGCATGAAGGGGTGGTGAGGGCACTTACTTTTGCACCCCAGGTCGCTCACAGGCATTGTGTCTCAGGCATGGCCTCCTGCTGCTCCCAGTGGCTGGATTCTGGCCAATAGGAGCAGTGGGGAAAGCCTCCAGGCAGCACATCAGTGTGCTGCTGTTTCCCCAGCTGGGGGATGGGGAATGGCAGCTCCACTTCACTCCAATTCTTCCCCATGAGGCAGATCCAGAAGGGAAGCTCGGTGATTCCCGCCCCCCCCCAAAGGAAGCCAGTATTGTCACTCTAACCTCGTGGAGGGGGGAGCGCGAGGCTGGAGTACTAGTGCAGATTCCCTGTTGCGGGGAAAGGGTGAGAGCTCACCTCAAGCTGCGGACCACCTGCAAGGTGGCTGTGGACCACACTTTGAGAACCACTGGCCTAGAGGATGGAAGCAGTGAAAGTGAGCCGTGCTCTTCTTTCAAATGTATACTCCCATTTGTCCCTTATTGTCACACCCATCGTGACAGCATTTATACACATTCTTTTAATTAAACACAAAAAACATGGAAATAAAATTACGGATTTCACATTGTCCTTTCACAAGGGGCACAGAAGAAGCTAGATGGTCAAAAACCATGGAAATGTTACATTTCTCAGTTGCCGATACCTCTTAAGTTAACCACGGGTCATTGCCCCTACAAACCAAGGGCATAATTCTGCAAGCTCTTACTGAAGCAGGAGTCTGACTGACATCAGTGGGGCTAAAGCATGTTAGAAAATGTTCAACCAACAGATACCCAGTTCTAATATGTTAATTTCTGTTACGGTAAAATTGTTTTCAATGAATTCTTAGAGATTTTCCAAAGCAATTTTTTAAACAGTGTTTAGGATTCTTTCTGCAATTTAATTATAGATGAAGGGAAAGCAAGTCAGAGAATAATTTTATTTGAGGGACAATTAACATATCCTTCCCTCTTTGCTTGATATTTTCTGTCCTTGTAAAAAGATTTATGATAGTATCATTCTGATTGTTGAAAAAAGTAAACTATCTGGCCTACTTTCATTCTCTGGCCGGGGCGACGCTGGTGAAAGTCTCAGGGCTATGCTAACATACATTCAGCTACCTATGGTCTTTAGGGGCCTTTGGAACAGCCATGGATTACCAAGGTGCACAACGGATACCTCAACCATACCTGTTTTGTCCCAAAGAGTCCCCTTGCTAAGGAGACTGGGAGCTGATATTTCAGCTCTGTGTCACCTGATGATTATCTTCGAAAAAGAAATATTTGAGAGCTAATCTTCTGGCTATATAGCTGCATACAGCAAAGCAGTTGGATCAAGGGCCAAGGTTTGGCATTAAGAGTCTAAGAAAAAGAGCTGCAAAACTTTATTGGACCCTATCCTGTTATTATACAGTTCCTAGCTTTTCACTAAGACTAAGGGCTTTCTTTTAGTCTTTACTCGGGAAACAGAATTAAAACTATCATGGTTATATAAACTAGAGAAATGTGTATTTTTGATTGATAGGAACAGTTTGCCATGACGGGAGCTGAACAAGCGACAAAAGACTTAATTAATAAGAATTAAAATAAGAGTTTATAAAAAAGAATGGTCTCTTTTCAGAATCTTTAAATGACATCAAGGAAAAACTATGTCTAGCAGAGAATGAGTATAAAAATCTTATATGCAATGACTTGCTGAAGCTGAGGATCAATCATGCCATCCAAGGGGACAGAATTATAGTTCAGCATTACTGCTAAGTCTTGTCCTCACTTCACTTCTTCTGATGTGATTTATTTCCCTGAATCCATTTGTGCTTCACCCTCAATATCCGGGCGATGTGTTTCATCGCAGATAGCATCTGAAAGGCCTTCCAAGGACTCTGCTTTTGTGAGTGCAGCAAAACAAAGACGCTCCAAAGGCTCTAACTTACTCATCTAATTGAAGCAGTTAGAGAGGAAGAAAACATACCACCACCTGGCATTTCCTTTGCTGCATCTGTTCGTCATGGTGCGATGGGCACGAGTAGAGAGGGGTGACAGGCAGTATTGCTTTGAAGCTTTAAAACTTAGCTCAGACAAGATTGCTTCCAACAGGTAATGAAATGAAGAACGAATGGGCCTCCTTTCATATTGAGAAAGCCATTCTAATCATGAGCATTCATGTGAGTGTGTGAGCTTCTGATAAGACTTCTATCAAGTATATATGACATCAGCTGGCAACTACACTGCTCCCTTAATCAGCTGTTTTTCCTAGCAACAGTATGAAGACAATAAAATCTCTTGAGCAAGCGCTGGACTTTCAGGGGAGAAATTCACCTCTGAGATCATCAGTCGTTTGGAGAGAAAGTCAAAAATGGGCCCAAACTGGAACCCCAGATTTTAATATCTACAGATGTCACTGGACTGAAGATGTTAAAAATCCTGGTCCGAATTGGACTTTTGCTGCTTGACCTCACACAATTCTAGGAGAATGGGAACTTATTTCATAAAGTTAGTGGGTGGAATAAAGAGAAATAACTGATAATGAAACATGAACATCTGAGGTGGCTCCTTTTCAAGTAGTCTTATAAAACATGGGTTTTATAATTTGGTCTTCACAAAGTTTCTTCGGCTCTATCAGGATCTTGCATGACATCTCTGAGAAAACTAGTCTCTTGAGATTCAGTAGAAAAACACTACTGTTCTAGTAGAAAGAAAAGGCTGATGTACAGAGTCCTTTTGTTAACATGGGATAAAGCTTATTTTAACGAGGCTGACTACATTTTCTGGGATCAAACTGGGACTGGGAGACAATGGTCTTATGAGACTCTAGACATTCTGTTGTTCATCCCTACAACAATCTATCAAGTGTCAGATGACCCTTTCTGTGTGAAAGGCTGCAGATCTGATTCTCCGATGAGTTACACCAATGTAACTCAGGATTAACTCCAGTAAATCGGTGGAATTACTGCACTTCAAGGGAATTATTCCTGGACACTGTAAATCAGAAAAAAATCAGGACTCATATTGTCGGGAACCCAGCAGAAACACCAACCCCTCTCAGAGAAAATTGGCATATATTGCAATTCACTTTTGTATACCTCATCTGAAAGTTGATAATTCTTCCTGGGATAATTTGGAGACAATTATATCTTTGTGGCTTCTAGTGGCACACATATTTTTATAAGCAAAGCCAGGGCCCCACTGGCACCATTAGGAATAATCCTTTAGGAGTTTTCCATATATATCTATTGCTTAACTTCAATAGGGAGCTAACTAAACTCCCAACAGAGATTTTTTCCCCCTCATGAACACCAAGAGATGCTCGTAAATTTAAAGCAACGGGCATACACAATCAAATTCAGTGGCATAAAAGTAGTCATGCTCTCACTGCTGTAAAAATAAATGGCACCAATAAAGACATGCTAACATGTAAGAATAAACCTTTTGTTTTAAAACAGATATAGCTAAAGAGCATTTTATATGTTACTCCTTGTTATTCATCAAGACTGAGGACTCGCCTATTTTGTAATGCTTTTGCAGTGCCTGGAACCCCACCTCATCCTATATCTTAAAACTCTGGGACTCTGTTTTGGCTGAATTCTGCATGTTCATGTTTAGGAGTCACAAAGCAGTGAAAGGGCTCAGTTTGCTTGAAACTGAGTAGTCAAAGCAAGGGGGATGGAAATTCATCTATCTTGATCTGTACTTACAGTGTAATCCAATGGCTCTTCCCCAGCTAGTATCACGTTAGGCTTGCTGCTCCTGATGGTTCTTTTTCCTGTCTCCAGTCAGGGGTGGCCCTAGACTAGCTGCCAGCAACTGGAGCCTTAGGCGAACCATGCAATCGGTGTCCCCACCTCCAAACCCCTCAATGATATTGCGCCACCATTTGGCGACCCATTTAACTTGGACGGGCCGCCCCTGTCTCCAGTCCAGGTGGGTCAGAGGCCTTAATAAGGCCTTTTTAGTATGAGAAATAGCCTTTTTATTGTCCTACAGAGATCTTGATTGAGGCTGGTGCTGCATAGGGTACCCTTGTGTAAGTGTCAGCCATAACCACATCAGTAGATGCCCTGAAGTGGGTAAGGCAGGATTCTATTCTATTCTTTGTCTTGAAAAAATACCCCCACCACCAAAAAAAAAAAAATCCCCAAACCAACCCCTCCTCCTAGCACAACTCTCTCTCGAATTCACAGAAAGCATAAATTAAATGGGCTGAAGGTTAACAGGCAAACCCAGGCTTTGTTTCTGGATGTGATCAGGGAGTGCCTTATGCAGCCCAACTCTGTGCCACCTTGGTTCCAGCGGAACAGATTGAGGAATGGTTTGGGAGAGTGTCATACAATGAGGGCGGTGAAATGACAGCCCCTGCCAAGGAATCTCTGAGAGAAAGTACTTAAGGAAAAGGTTCATCAAGAAACACTAGGCAAGATTCTATTGATCTCTCTATGCACATCAGTGCCATTTGCATTTAGCACTCATTCAAGCAGGGCTTAGCCAGCTCCCAGGAATACAGCCTCTGGTCACCTCACGCCCTCCACCCCCATTGCAACAGAACAACTTCTCCTACATCTCTTCCCTTGCTTCATGCTCCCGTGTCCAGCTACTGAGACTCATCATGAGCCGTGGGATTTGAGAATAGTTCCTGGCTGCCTGCCCCACTGTCACTTCTACCTCTTCATCAAGAGCTTCTTCCTCTGATTAATTTCTATTTCTGCTGACTCTGTGCCGTGGAAAGTATCCACACCGTCCTTGCCTGCAGATGTGGGTTCCCCACCCAGTTTTGTATAATGTTCTCTATAAAAACAGCATGCCTCGTGTACAGCATCAGACCGGTGCTTTGCCTCCTTCGCCTTCTGGTACAACTGCTGGAGTTCCTTTACCCTGCAATGCAGAGCCAAGATATTTCACTCATGCCCTTTCCCACCAAGAGATGGATAAATGTGGCCACATATGGCCCAGTTCCTACGGATCGCTCGCAGTTGTGATTGCACCTATTCTTCATTCCACATCCTGATCAGATGCAAAAGCTCTGGGGTGTTCCAAGCAGGAGAGCAATAGCCACCCGTTTTCCTGAGAAAACACAATGAGGAACACTCCTTGTTGAGCCAATCAGCAGGAAATGGATTTTAAAGTTCCTGGGGCTTGCAGGAGGGAGGGGCACATTTCTGTTTACTTGCTTATGTGGCCGCAGAGCAGCAGAGTTCAAAGTGCAGGCCAGAGGGGCTAATTGGGCATTGTGGGAAATATCCTGGAGGTCAATAAACTTGAAAAAAAGCTTCCTGTAGTAGACACTGCATGATTGTCAACAGTAAAGGGAGGGGGAGGGACCAAAGTTCCTCACAGAGGCGGAAGTTTTTTGTCACTGAAACTGGGCATTTTTCACGACTTTTGTTGTATTGCAATGTGAACGCTCTCCAGTTTTTGTATCCAAAAAGGGGTTTGGTGACAAAACATGCCAGTGTAGACAAGCTCTAATACAATAAATTCATCTGATGAAATGGGTTTTACCCTGCAGGCTCATAATACTACATACTTTGATAGTCTCTAGGTGCGGCAGGACTACTTGTTTTTACAGTATATTCAGAAATTGACAATAAATATCTGGGGTGGGCAAATGCCTGTAAAATGGCTTCATTATCACGTGAATGGCTCTTTCACAGGTTTGATGTTCTGCTAATAGGTCTGGCAGGCTTTTTCACTTCTAAGTTAACTAGCTCCTCTGTGGAGGAAGCAGGAAGAGGCAGATGGGTGGACAATAAGACACAAGGTACCCCAAATTTTTGGATGCCCGATGCAACTGCATATTCTATGTATGGGTAAGGACACCTTTGCCAGAGGCTTCCTCTCTGGAACCCATTTGCACTAAGCCTAAGAGGTTGGAAGCCAGGTTTAGCCCTAGACCCTATTTCATTCCCATATGATAAACATAAATCAAATGGCTCTCTTCACATTTGTATTAATTACATTTCCCCCCCTTTATTACAATACAAGATAAATCACGTATAGTATTCAGTGTGAGGATGGGATGTTGTGAGTCTTTGGGTGGGTTATTGGCATTATTTTTTAAGAATGGGTAGTTTTTTGCCACTGGATAGTCCATTAAATTCAGGGCTGGGGCGGGGCGGGCGGGCGGGAAGCTGTTTGTTTCAGGGGGAAAAAACCCTAACCCCCACTCCCAGCTCAGTGATATATTGACCTTTTTTTAAAAAATATAATCTATGTCACTCTGAAGTATTTGTGTGGACATGGCATATTTGAAAATGCTTTTCTTTAAATATTAGAAATTTTGAACTCCAATTTCAGGATGTGAATAAGAACTTCAACACAGCTAAAGAAATTAAAAGAGAAGCAACAAGCACATCAGAAATCTTGTTATGTCTATTAGGAAGAACAAGAATATTATAGAACTCTCTAGAAGCCTGGAGGGAAAAGGGTAATAGAATAGAAGGAGCTGTTCTCCTAAAATCTTGCATATCTTAGGGATCACGAGTTTTTGAGATAAATTGCTCCCTATTTTATGGAGGACAGGGGAGCAACAAGTAAATACTGTAAATCCTGCACCTTCCTGATAATTATTTTGGAAAAATTCCTCTGAGAGTTTTCTTCCTCCCAGAGAGCTTTCATTCAGGTTCTACTGCTAGAGAGAAGGATATAAGCTAATGTATCTGATTACAGCTAATAGATAAATTAATATCTTATTTATCCAGAAGTGTATTAATAGCACCAGCTATCTAAACAAGGTGAACCAGTTTGCAGTTTAATTCTGATGTTTCAAACGAATAATTTTGTTAAGCCTTTTTTACCTTCATTCCAGTATTAATTTATACTTGCTGTCTCTCTCTGGTGTTACCTGAGGCCATGTCTATATAAGGTGATTATTCTGAATATACTAAGTTCTACTTCTAGGCACCCCATTTTGCAAATTTGAAGATCCATGTCCTCACTACGGGGAAGAATGGAATGTAGTCCCAGGCAGTGCATCCACATTAATGGAGCTTACTTCGGACTCAGAGACCCAGCAACCACTCTGGGGAGCTGTGGGAGGACTCCTGGAGGCCAATTAGTTCAAATTAGCAGTACCGGAGCATCTACACTAACGTTATTTCAGACTTACAAGTTTGGGAATAATGTTACTCCTCGTGAAAAGCAGAACTACAGAGTTCAAATTCTGCATCCTCTTATTTTGGAAGAGCAAGATCGGACACATTGCTTAGAAAATCAACCTGGGGGCTAATTTAAGACTAAGGTCCTAATGTAGATGAGATCTGACAGTGCTTGAAGCTCTGATGATTTCTTGGTACATTACACAACAAAGACCATAGAAATATATGTTCAATTAGCAGACTTATTTAGTCAATATATGGATAAAATTTGTAAAAATTTTCATGTGAATTTTGTAGCTATGCTTGTATATAATCCCCCGACCCTTATATTGCCACACAAACCTAAAGAAAATGACGTTTTAGGACTTTTGATATGTTTTGTAACTTCCGTGACTATTTTTATAGGGTATTCTTTGTTCTGGTAAAATATGTTTACTAAATAGATTTACATTAACTCTCTGGATGCTCTTTCCTGAAATATTATAATTTAATAACGAGATCATCAGCTGATGTAAATTGGCATAGCTCAGTTCATATCAATGGAAAAACCCCTATGGTAGCTTCAAAATATTTACAGCAACTGTGTTCCTCTAGTTTCCTCTAGCTAAAAAACTGGCCTGTTGCATCCAATCCTGCTTTTATTGGATGGAGGAATAAGCCCCTTCTTAGTATAATTATAGATCATTTGAGAATATGCTTTGTTGTCACTCTAGACCAAAAGGCATAAAAAGATTGCAGTTTAAAATACATTTTAAAGAATACTTTGAATGAATCTATCAAAGAATTTTTCCCTTGAAGCGGTTACTTTTGTTATTTAGTAGTCTTCATCATAAAGGCATAATGTTATCGTACATGTACGCTGCAAAACTTGCTCAATTAATATTAATTTAGTTCAGCCTCTGTAATTGGAGGGTTCCATCTACAAGTTCCTCTGCTTATCTAAGTCAGCATATCGCTATTGACTTGAATAGAACTATGCTGATATACATTAGCTGAGTATCTAGTCCATTATTTTAAGATGTTTGAGGTCTCCCTTGAATGAGGAGGAAATAATGCTACTTCTTTTCTTATTCTTCTTCTGTAGAAGAAATGCTCAACTGAGAAGGTAGAGATTACGAAAAGTAATAATTATACCTGAAATGTTAATAACGGAATATCTTTTCTAAACATATAAAGGTTTTTTTAAATTCTAAAAGACACACACACACACAAAAGATTTAGGCAAAATGGAAAAATTTCTTTTATGTTGTTAGTGCCTAGCTCTTTTAGCAGCTCCACCATGTGACAACAAATAACTAAAGAAAACCATTATTATGCAAACCATTTTGGCACAAAAGGGCATTACATATCTCATACAAAAGGGGATTTCTTTAAAAACACAGCACATTCAGTGTTTGGAGTTTGCAGTAGAAATTCATTGCCTTGCTTGCCAATATTATCATGCAGCTGGGTATTATGCTCTTGCGTTTCTTTGGGGGAGGGGGAAATCACAACAGATAAATTCAAATTTTCTCGGCTTCAACTGTTGTATTCAATTTAGCCATGTTGTCATATACCTTTTAATGACTTTTGGCATCTCTACTTTCAGCACAAAGCTCACTATAAATATTTCTCACAGAGACTTTGGTTGCAAACAGAAAATTATCAAAATTATTTTTTTTAATGCAAACTACTGTAAGACAGTATTAGACATTATTTCAGTACTGGAAATCAAGCCACCTTAGTGGGATTGACTGTACTGTACTTGTCTAATTTGACAAAGAAATAAACCAAGCCATTAATCAGAACTATCATGTGCACTATTCATCTATAGCTAATAAAGAAATTTTGTAAAGGCATCTCTTATTTTATTTCTGTGAACAAACAAGATACAGCCATATTTCAGTTTTCAGTTCAAGGTTATATTTTTCCTTGCCAGAAACTCCCTCCTTCTTTTAATAAAATAAAAATGAACCAACCAAAGATACTTTAGGTGAGGAAAAAAGTCAAATGTAGTTTAGTTTCTCTCAGACAAATTAAACTCTCTAGTGTCCAATCTTTCAAACACTAATTTGGATGGGTAAAAGACATGAGTGTTTGCAGTATTAGGCCTCTAACTCCACATATGCCTAACATTTGCTTATTTGATAGTTTTTCCATACTTTGCATCAACATTTCATTTATTGTTTCAATTTTTTCTGTACAAAATGAGTTTTAAAAAATAGAAAAATCATACCAGCTTCATAGGAAACTGCTTTTAATAATGTTCATTTAAAAAGAAGAAAAAATTCTCTGTCTCTCTTGTGTTTTTCATTTTTCTTTCCTTTTCTCTCTCTCTGTTGTATATTTGTGCCTTTAATTCCATTTTCAAGAAGCCATTCCTAGGAGATTTTTTTCCCTCCATTTGTCCCTGATTTGCCCAAGCATTAGTTCTTTTTTTCATGGCAGATGGTTTAAAAACGTGTGCTATGTAGTGATTTTATCTGCTGGGAAACAAAGGCGTGTCACAAAATGAACATTTCTGGAGAAAAAACCCACACTTATTAAATGGTTTCTTGGCATGTGTTAGTACAGAAGCCAGACTTTCAGACACTGAGCACACTGTGGCATTCAAACACTAAAGCAAACTAGCCCTGGGTGTACAATAAAAATTAGAAACAGAAAATGGAGAGCTTTGGGGAGCTGCATAGCAATGAGCTTGTAACTTGAACGTAACTACAAACCCTTTACATGAATCTGACGCACAAAAGACACCACATAATATTGGTCCACACACACTTGTTCATCAATAAAAACTGTGTGTATTCTATGGATGGTCATTTAATAGTAAACAAATACATGCTTTCCTGTTTTGATCTGTTAATTATGGCATCCCATTAATGGGCAAGCCAATTAGAACAAAAAATAATGAAGCAAAACTTGGTTCATTCCAAGACCCTTAGTGAATAAAATGCATTAGTGTATAGACAGGGACAAATTGCGCGAGTGTTAAAAGTGTGCTATGGTTTTAAAATTGGTAGAAATGGGTGTTTTAGTTGAGCTGATTATGCATAAGCAATCATGGAACAATGTCTCCAAACAAGATATTAAAATGATATATTTTTAAAAATATAAACGTCAAATACAGATTGAACTTGGTTGTGAATGTTTTCTGGTTATCAGAATGCCCCAGTACTTACATTCTCATAGTTGCTCTGCTATATGATTGTCTGAAGTTCCCACTTCTGGAAAGTGAGACAAAGGAACAATTCTTTGGGATTAGAATCCAGCTCTGTAGAATGTATCAAAATTTTCCAACGATATACGTAGAGGAACAGGACATCTGGGAGAGTGATACTAGGGTATAGTTTGCAGGGCTGTTCTGACATGAAGGAGATCTCTGTGTAGCATGAAAGCTAGTGTCTTTCATCAGCAGAAGTTGGTCCCATAAAAGCTATCCCCTCACTCACCTTGTCTATCTAATAATGGTAATGCACAGATACAACACTTTCTATCTCAGAACGTTAAAAGTAAGAAACTATTATTAGCCCCAGTTCACTGTTGGCAAAATGGTGCCTTGGAAACTAAAAGAAGCCCAGGGGGAATCAGAAGATCTTGGAAATAGCAAAAATGTTAGGCCCTGGTCCTGATGCAAAGATCTTCTAAAACCAGCTCATCTGGCCACTGAAGGATTCTCCTACTTAGGAAATTCTCAGGCGATGTACAGTGACGTCATTGTAATAAAATGTTCTGCAATCCTCCCTGCCTGATCCAAAAAATTCAACTTGATACTTTTGTTCCCCATCTCTGGGTTCCACTCAGAACTCCTCAGAGTCACAACTCAGAATTTTGGTCTCTGACTCCCTACCCTGTATTTGTGAACTCTATGGCACAATGGTACTTGGTTCCCAGAAAATACTCATATTCAGTGAGTATATCATTTGACAGTGATTATTTGCCAACTGTCTCAAACTCTCTAGGGCCATGTCTACACTAGGAAACCATTCTGAAAGTAGTAAATTCAACTTAATAACTTCTGATTTAACAAACTCGAACTAGCATGTCCACATTATGGGAAAGCCTCAAAATTAGTCCAAGGCAGGCTCCATTAACGTGGATGCACTTTTCGGACTTAGAGCCTCAGGAAGCATGGAGGAGTAATTAGTTCGAATTACTCTGGGGAGTAATTATTTCAAAATAGTGACACTGAAGTGTCCACACTAATGCTATTTCAAAGTAAGTATTTTGGAATTAGCGTTACTCCTGATGAAAAGCAGGAGTACAGATTTTGAATTCTGCAATCCGTTATTTCAAAATAACAGAAATGGTAGTGTGTATGCTCCACTTACAAATTTGACCTCAGGGGGGTTATTTCAAAATAAAGTCCTAACGTAGACCAGGGCTGGCTGGTCTAGCTGTGCTCCCTGGGTCTCAGTTGCCATGATGTTGGCTAGGTGGCCTAGCTTAGAACCTTCTTCCCCCATGAGTACCAGAGCCATTTTACTAGGGAAATTTGTAGTCACCTTTAGATACTCCTACTCCTAGGCCTTACCTCCCTGCTGCCTAGATAAGCACAAGATGCAGGGAGCATGCACTGAAATCCAATTAACTCTCTTTTATGGGGAAAGCTGAAGATCAACAAAAAATGTTAGGCATCTGCAAAATGATACATTCACTGCAAAATTCTGAATTCTTTGGCATCTTGGAAAAAGTGCCACATCCCACCATCATGAAATCACTAATCATGAGGCAGTTAACATCTCTATGGCCATGTCTATACTAGGAAACTATTTCAAAATTAGTAAATTCAGCTTAATAACTCCCAATTTAACAAATTCAAACTAGCATGTCCGCACCAATTAGTCTTGAAATTAATGCAAGGCAGACTCTGTTAATGTGGTCGTGCTGCTTTGGACTTAGAGCCCCAGGAAGCACTGGGGAGTTATTAGTGTGAATTACTTTGGGGAGTAATTATTTCAAAATAATGGCACCGGAGCATCCACACTACCATTATTTCAAAATAACTATTTTGGAATTAACGTTACTACTGAAAAGCAAGATGAAAAGCAAGAGTACAGATTTTTAATTCCGTGGCCCATTATTTTGAAATAACAGGCTTGGTAGCATGGGTGCTCTGCTTATAAATTCAAATGTAGACCAAGGCTAGGAGCTCTAGTTTCAGACTTCCTGCAGATTCAGGCATCACTGCATCAGTTTATATTCATTGAACAGTGGAAGAAGGCAATGGGCTAAGAATACAAATACATTATTTTTTATAAAAATGAAACATTTGAGATACTGTTGTGCAATAATGCATAGTCTTTAGGTAAGGGATACATTCTGTGGCAAATTCTGTAATAATAAAATGTTTATGATGTCATGATGTTATCAGTGTCTACAATAGTCTTTTAAATTATATTTCTTCTTTATTACATCTTGAATTAGATTACATCACTTTTTTTTTAGACTAGTAGTCCGGTGGCACCTTAGGGTATGTCTACATTGTACGGCTATTTCGGGATACCAGAGGTATCCCGAAATAGCTACCCCGCATCTACACAATCCACCTGTTATTTTGAAATATTTTTGGAAATAGTGGGTGCACTATTTTGCCATCCTGGTAAACCTCATTGCACGGGATAAGGGATAGTCTCGTCGAAATAATGTGTTATTTTGAAATTTGGTGCTGTGTAGATATACCAAATTTCAAAATAAGATATTTCAAAATAGATTGCGTGTCTTATTTCAAATTTAGGGTGCTGTGTAGACGCACCCTTAGGTGTCTAAATTGCATCTTATTTCTAATCTATTTTGAAATAGCTTATTTTGAAATCTGGCATGTCTACATGAGATTTACCGGAATGGCAAAATAGCTCGCCCATCATTTTGATCTGGTATCCCGAAATAGACGTGCAGTATAGACATACCCTAAGAGACTAACAAAATATATATAGTATATAAAGCTTTCGTGGGCAAAACCCACTTAATCAGATGATGAACTGCAGAGGAATAACAGAAAACCAAGTATTTTCTAACAGAAAAAAAAGGTACATTAGCACCAGTCCTACAAAAGACAGATACCATTTTTTTTCTGTTAGAAAATACTCAGGCATCTGTTATTTCTCTCCAGTTCATCATCTGATCAATAAATATATAGGTAGTTAGTTTCTAAGGTGCCACAGGACTACTTATTGTTTTTAAAGTTACAGAGTAACATGGCTACCCCTCTGAGACTTTTTAAGACAGTATGCTACAGTTGAGGAAAGTAAATAATATGAGGAAATATTTTTTTTTTGCATATAGAAAAGTGGTATTTGTAGGACCTCAGAGAAAATTCTTCAAGGATATAACCTCTAATCTTCTCATAGCAATCTTAATGAGCTGTTCATGTTTAAAAGTCTCAGAGGGGTAGACTCTGCTTATCTGAGGAAGTGAGTTTTGCCCACGAAAGTGCATGATACTATATTTTGTTAGTCTCTAAGGTGCTACAGGACTACTCGTTTTTAATGAGCTATGTCCAAGGTATTAAAATCAAATGAGCACTCACAAGATTAAAATTTTGGTAGAGGCACAGCATATGCTATGACTACCTTCTGGTATCCAAAATCTCAAGTCTTCTTTGATTAATTATTCCTATATCATCATTTTCCCAAGAACCCTACATTCATTTATCTGGAAGACTTAACCACATGTTTACTGAAGTATTGTTCATTTTTTCACACTGATTTTTTTGTTTAATTCTTGAAATGCTCATATAAATACAAACTGTAAGCAGCAATACAAAATGAAGGAAATGCTTTAAACAAGACAAAACAATAGTTATCTGTCATTAATTAGTAATTAAAAGCCTAAGTGGGTGGGCTTAATTGATGTGGAGTGATTTATTTCAAAATACTTTCAGGTTTGTTGTTTTAATCCATGGGTGAGATTTTCCACTATCAACATTTCCCAAGTTTTCTTAAATCAAGATGTTGTCACTAGAAGACCTTTTTCTCTTAGCATGATCAGAAACAGAAAATCTAGTTGTGAGATTTTATTTTTATAGACCAAATTCTACTCTCATTTATGCTGTTTTAAAATTGGAATAATTTAGGAGGACTTCAATTAAGTTACTCTGGATTTACACTGGTGTAAGAAAGAACAACATTTAACTCTGTATTCTAAACATTTCTTATTTCTTGTGACACGAAATACATCAGACACTTTAGAAGTCTGGAGAGTTTGCAAAACCATATTCCAACATGCTTCCCCGGGAACCTGGCCTGCATGCAATCTTCAAAACTCCCAGGTTATGGTACTGGCATTATCTTAGGGTATGTCTACACTAGCCATCTAGTTCGATCTAGGGAGGCTAATGAGGGCGACCGAAATTGCAAATGAAGCGCGGGATTTAAATATTCCGCGCTTCATTAGCATGTTCCCGGCCGGTCACCATTTTAGAAATTGATTAGCCCGAAGTAACTGCCCATGTCTACACGCGGTAGTGAAACGCGATTCTGAATTAAAGCCCTACATCGAATTAGCTGTTAAACCTCATTCCAGGAGGAATAACAGCTAATTCGATTTAGGCTTTAATTCGAATCTCGCTTCACTGCCGCGCGTAGACGCAGGCAGTTACTCGATAGTCAATTTCAAAATGGCGACGCTCGAACATGCTAATGAAGCACAGGATATTTAAATCCTGCGCTTCATTTGCAATTTCGGTCGCCCTCATTAGCCTCCCTAGATCGAACTAAGGGACTAGTGTAGACATACCCTTAGAGTTCCCTTACCACTTCTTCAATGCAATTCCTCTTGCAATTTTTTCAGTTCTTCCAGAAGTATATTTTTACTAAATATTTAAAACCTGAAGCTCACTAAGGGCACGTCTACACAGCAGGACTATGTCTACACTACAAACAGTTATTTCAAAATAATGTCAAGTTGGAGGATTTCTTACTCCGACTCCTGTAACCCTCATTATAGAAGGAGTAAGGGAAGTTGGAGGAAGAGTGCTCTTTCTCAGACTTCCTGCTGTGTAGACAGCGCCAAAAGCTGAAATAATCTATTTCGACGTAAGCTACGCAATTGACATAGCTCAAGTTGTGTAGCTCATTTCGGCTTTAGTCCTGCTGTGTAGACGTGCCCTTAGTGAGCTTCAGGTTTTAAATATTTAGTAAAAATATACTTCTGAAAGAACTGAAATATGAGACCAGTGACCACAGGTAAATTGTATGGTGTCTTTTAATCTTACCCAAAAATCTTCAAAAACCTTTCAAGGTTTTAACACAGACTTATTTTAAAATCACAGAATGCATATACAGCACAAGTTTTTAAAATGGTTTAGAGACAATCACTTTCCTGTTCAAAAACTTGTAATTTTGCATTCTAAATCTCTTGAATGAGAAAGCAACAGTGATTGATTTACATTGGACAAAAACGTTTTTCTCATTTTTCAGTCCAACTTCCTCTGAGATCCCAGTGAGCTCTGAAGCCCAATTCTTTCCAAGAAAGTTATCTTTAGGATTAACAGCCTATAGTGTAGCATCAAATCATTGTATTGATGCCATTAAAATTACTATAACTAATGCTGTATCAGCATTTCCATAAACTCTTATTTTCGGAGCTTTATTACTTGGATATAAAAATCTATTTTATTCTAAAACTTGGCAAACAAGAAACAAGTCTGGGAGTGATTTTATTTTATTTTTTGACTTTAGGAAAAAAAACCTCCATGTGTATATTTAGGCCAGGATTTTGAAAGGAGCCCTGGCTGTCAAATGGGATTTAGGCGTCTAACTTCCTCAGGACCTTTGGAAAAATTGCTTAATTTTGTAAGCACACACAAAATGTCTGGTTTCAAATGCTTTAAGCACATCACAATTCATAAGCCACTCTGTTTTGTATGAACTAGCGGGGAAAGAATGATGTAAAAATGGTAATGCCCATTTCTAAAGATCCCAAATTCTCCTCACTGCAGAACTAGAAAATATTTTGCTCAGATTCAATGCAAAAAATCTTGACATGGTATGGTTTTCCACCCTCAGTATATTTGGTGAACTGGTGCAAAACACCACACAGAACAGAAATGCACGTTAGAATCCTGATAAAAATTAAATGAAGGGCATATTAGCTCTTCAGCCCCAGGTTAAGCTGGGACTATAGAAATGTGAAATGGCAGACTTTGAAGCATATTCTCCTCCACTCCACACCTTTCTTAGGATCTATGGGGGTTCTACAGTGATGGGGTTCTATACCTGAGGAGGGGTAGTCAAAAATGAAAGTAGGCAGAGCTTGAAGCGTAGGCACATTATCTTCTCATGCACCCCAAAGTAATTCAACCTACCAGAAGCAACAATGACTTAAGCTTTTTCTACTTCTGTACTGTGGACGCCCTTTTAGATCAGTTCTGTAGGTACCATCTGGCAGGGAACTACGCCAGAGAAACTCCATGGAGTTTCCAGTTCCCTTCATAGGTAATTCCTGCAGTGGGATGATTTAGCTCTGAATCATAGTCACCAGGGACTGAGAAAATAAACATGACACCACACACAAGTACATTTGGTTCCAGGCAACAGGCCGCAACTTTAATAGCATCAAAGAAAATTGTACTAACTCAAGATGCCAACCCAGCTGAATAAACTAGTTTCTGTGGTTACTTGCTCATTCCACAGCAACAGCTTTGGCAGTGCAAGAGCAACACCCTTTGCCCAGTTTCCCAAGTGATTTGGTCCCAACGCTAAAAATGATGAGATAGTCCTTTCACCTCACCCGGGGAGAGGGGGGAAAGGGTGCATACATGGGGTCTTGTAGTCTGTATCCAACATCTGATCCAACATTTTTCTTCTTATTTAATATATGCCAGATATTTTCCTTAAGAAAAGGCCCAAATCATCCTACACACACAAAAAGAAATTACATAGAAATGACAGTGATTTTCATAATCACGCTGACAATGCACCTGGGAAATCTTTAAATCATTATATCCAGAACCTCATGTCAAGAAGAAAGGTATTGGCTCCAGAACCACAGGCAACAGTCAAAAGAGAGAACTGAGGCACCATACACTATTTGGTTGTGTGATCACACTGCCAAGTTGCATTTCATAAATAACTGAAAACAAAATGGAATTGTAGCGCCGCTGGGAAAATTTTCCTCGCTCATGAACATGGCTGCTGGCTTGAGCTTTGTCGGAGCGTAGACGCAGCCTTGCGAAATAAAGTTTTTTCTCGAAGATCCCTTATTCCTCTTAAAATCAGGAATAAGGGATCTTCCGGAAAAGGCTTTATTTTCCGCAAGAGCCGCTGTTTAGACTGGCGCTTTTTCACAAAGCCCCGAGCCGAAAAAGCGGCAGTTATAAATTATGCAAATGCCGCGGGAAAATTTAAATCCCCGCGGCATTTGCAATTCCGACTTGTCTCATTAGCATCCCTTTTCCGGAAAAGGGTGTCAATGTAGACACAGCCAGACTGTGTAAGAAAGTCTCATGCTCGCCTAAAAATCACCACTTTTCAATTCTACTGTGTACCTGAAACTCAACCAAGGTTCAACTGGCCTGTCTCAGAATTCCTTTCTGTACCCGTACGAGTCACGTTCCATTCAACAGGTCATGCCTCCCCCCTCCCACCTCCCTGGGGTTTTCTGGAGGCTTCATCTCCATTTTGTTTCATGTTTATGGATTAAACTCTGCTGGAATCTTTCTTAGCTCTCTAGGGAGCTCCATCTATCTGTCTTTGGGGAGTTGATTGATAGCTACTATCCCATCTGTTTGTGGTGAAGGTGGTTGAAGGCCACCTATCCCCGCTGAGGAGAAGAAAGACAAGTAGTGACCTGTTCCTACCACAGTCAGCAGCAGACCAAACCTGGGGCCTGACAGATTTCACAGATTCCTTCAAATGACTGCTATAAAGAAACCCACAAGGTTTTGATAGCTACAGTTCAGGTTTCCTTTATTTAAAATGATATTTCTAAGTTAGACCGATGAGGCTAATTATTTTAGGAAAAAGAGAGCAAGTCTCATTTTGAGGGATACATGGGCTACTTTGTTTATTATTATTAGTGACTATAAATTGTTAGTTCAAGTTGCAGGGAATATTATTAAATTAATATTAATATTATATGAGAATTTAAATTCTAAGCTGGATCCTGCTCTCTTTGAAACAAAAGGCTAAATTCTCCATGGACTTCAAATCAAACTACATTCTCTCTAACGTGATTGCTGCGGAAGACCCAGCTAATTCATCAGCTCATCATTACATGTTTTATATTTAATCATTTGTTTCCTGTTATTAAACCTGTGTAACTCACATAAACACAGTGTAGGTCTTTGTCCCACACGAGTAGACACATTTCAAAAATAAAGGCCATCGAAGGATGCTGGAAAGAACAAATGAAGAGAAAAACGATGCAGACTTTTCATGTCAGGTATCCACATTTTATGATGACATACCACAGAAATAAAGATATAGTATAATCAATTTAACTGTGGACTGCATATTTATTAATAAGGATCATTTTGATGTATGGGAGAAATATAATTCTAGTGCATAAGTAAAGATTAATCAAAACCAGAGCCATTGAACCAAAGTTCACCTCATCCCTTCTCCTTTCAAAAAACTCACCTTGAAATGAGCTGTCTTTGCCAATGATAAGTTATAAACCATTGTGAGGCCTCTAAGGGTACATCTAGACTGCATTGCTTTTTCAGGATGTTGGAAGTATCCCAAAATAGCAATGCTGCGTCCTTAAAAGCACCTGCTATTTCCCGAAATAGTGGGTGTGCTATTCCGGCATTCCCGTAACCCTCGTTCCACGAGGGTTAAGGGATTTGTCAGAATAGTGCCTTATTTTGAAATTTGGCATGGTGTAGACAGCGCCAAATTTCAAAATAAGCTCTGTCGATTTAGACTCAGAATAAGCTATACAATTTGTGTAGCACAAATTGCGTAGATTAATCCCACAGAAGGGTGCTGTCTAGACGCACTGTAAAATAGAAACTAAAAATCTCCAGTTCTTCCACAATTTTGTATTGACTTCTGCGGTGCAGAAGACAGACATGGTCTAGTCCTTTATGATTAAAAATAAACTATTTTTTGATAGTGTCCTATTATAAATTCAGGATGACAAACTATCCCTCCATATGGTTATTCCTAACCATTACTGAATTTGTCAATAGAGTCAGAATTGACAGAACCAATTACATCAGCAATCAGCAGGATTGTGTTTATGAATCAAAAACAAACAAAAATAGTAATCTACAAGTACATTAATCCTTTCATAATAATTCAGGACATGTAAGTTAGACATCACCTCCTAAGCAACCTTTCTTTAGTGACTTTTGGAAATACTTATACTGTAGCTGCTGGCATCATGAGGTAGCCATTTTTGTGGTTACAGATCTAATAAAAATCTGACAAGTCAGAAGTTTTAGTGCAACTTTCTTGTAAAGTCCTAGATTTGTGAAAAAAACAAAACCAAAGACCCTAAATTGAATATCCTATATATTTAAAAACTTTGCAATCACGTCCAGTACACATGGACCCTTGAGTGTGCAAATCCTTTGCACATTATGTAATGTCTAGTGAATTGGTGGTCCCATTCCCCTCCAGATTTTGGTGGAAAGAAAAAGACTGTCCATTACAACTAGGAGTGGGTGATGGAATGTGCCGTCAATATGCCAGATACTATAGATTAGTGGATTCTCACCCATTGCTTGTGGGCTGTTTGCAAACTCAGCAAACTGCAATTCTTGGGATATCATCCAGGCCATACATGATGTATATAGATAGATAGATAGATAGTGCGTACGTGGCACATGTAACACACAGAGAGCTGAGAACGCTGCTTATAGATCTTCGACCACTGTGTCACCACCTAGACATAGATTTCACTTTTTTTCAGGAAAGCATTAACTTACAGTAGCTTTGGTTTCAGTACATTACAAATTCACTTTATTCCCTAATGTATCCTTAGTTTTCCACATGTGGAGACTGCTTCAAAGTGAGGATCTTTCCTTCTAAAAGTCAGTGTGACTTCTTACATTGAGAAGAATGGATGAAATTTCTAATTCCTATCTATTTTAAATAGATCATATTCTCCTAACTTATGGTATCATAAAGCAGGTAACAGAATAAGGCAAGTATGAGGAAAAACTGTCTGCCACAAGCTACAGCGGTCTCTGAGACTCACATATTCAAAGATTGGTGAATTACATTTGAACACGTTTCTAAGTGTGTGCTTTAAAGTTGAACATACAAGGCAGAAAATTACAAGATAGTAACAACAAGGGTCATAGTTAAATAGACAGATGATAGCCAAAAAATAAAGATTATGCCCCACAAAGTACTATAGCTGTGATGTATTGTCCTGCAAAAAGAATCTAAGGTGCCAATACTATAAACGCTTTTTGCATTTTAAACACATGGGAAATATTTTCAGGATTGGGACCCAAGTATGTATTTGGTGAGTTAGAACAGAGGATTTTAAGTAAGGGGGAAAGTTAGAGATGGTGTCTTTTACAGGAACTTATGTAGGAAATAAAATGTCTCTCTCAGGTTTTCCATTTTGAGAGAAAAACTTGTTTTCATGTTTCCTTTCTGTTTTGTTTAATTTGACGAAGATGTAATAGAAGGAGCCATGACATAGACAATTCCAGTTGCTGTAGGAGTCTAGTGGGCAGGGCCCTGAAGTTGAACTGCTCAATTTACTTCAGCCTGTACAATGCAAAAGAAGAAGAACTGAAAAACGAGGCTCTCTCTCACTCCCTGTGTGTTCCCTTTGAAGAAAGAATTGTGATTGTTGGCAGAGGAAGGAAGGAACTCGGACAAAACAAGGGAAGGAAGAAGTTGTTTTTTCTCTCCAACAGCCAGCTCCTTGGTTCCTGCTGCCAAGAATATAACTTTCATTTACAAGACAAACATTTATCTAATTATATATATTTTTAAAATTTAATTGGAATTAGAGAAAATGCCAAGCTGCAAAGTCAAGCTCTGTGACTGTTGTTTTTTGGGAGCAGAGAAGGGAAACGCATATTCATAAGACAAAGGAGAACCTTTTGATGTCAGCTGCAAGTGTTCCTATTTCCATGTAAAAATAATATATATATATTTATATTTAACATACTTTAACTTTGTACAGAATTGTTTTTCTTTGCACTGCTACTTTTGATTAAAGACTAAAACCCCTATAGTAAAAGGCACTTATTATTTAGCCCCTCTCTAAAAAGGGGAGGCAAAGAACTCCTAAGAGAGCTGCAAATTGTTCCCATTCAGCTCAACAGAATGTTGACTCTGAAGCCTAACAATAATTATTCTAAGCTTGTTAGCTATTTCCTCTGATCTTCTCAGCAGAAATATCTGCCTCTCCAACTCCTGAGAGCAGAGCTGACATATAGTAAAATACTTTTTGATCTCCAATTGCTAATATAAATTCAGCATCTCCCTATTCCTAACAAAGTAAAAAGGATATGACGATAGCCCGAATAAGAAAATCAGTCTTTTATCCTTTTTTATTCAAAAAGCGAACTCTGTCTAATATGGAAGAAATGAAAGGAAGCGGCTAAAGATAATCTTTTGATTTCTACTTTTTGGCATTCATACTTTGGTACCAGTTTTGGTGGAGACAAGCAGAGTCAAGGATGTTAGACATTAATATCATCTCCAAAACTATTCTATTAAATCTTGGAAATGCTGAGTGTCTGTGTCCTGCTCTTACTAGAATAATAGAAAGAAACCACATTGATGAAGAAAGACTTTTCATACATTAAAGCTACTGTATTCAGAATGAGTATGGGGAGCAAGATCTTTCTTGAGATACTATTTAAAAAAACCTTTTAACTATTTAATTTAGCTAGAAACAAAAGACCTGAGCACAGGAAATTATTTGGACCTGTTCCCATGATATAGCTACTCCTTGAAACGACAGTTTAAGAAAAATGGAACTTTCCATTCAATATATTTAAGTATGTCTTTCCAAGTCTGGATCAAGGTACTGATTACAAAACAAATCTTCACTCTGCCATTCTGGCAAATGGAAGGAGAAATGGGACCACACCTATGAATATGTCTGTAAAATATTAATAGACAGAATACAACCTTCAACTCACCCAGAAATCACACACCAAAATCCCTCCACTTCACCGATTTTCAAAACTAAAGCAACGTTTAAAGACACTGCACGCTGAACCCAACTCTATGTCCTTAACTTATTGATTTTAGTTAGTAAGATGTCTCCAGGATAATTACTTAGTTGTGCAGATTTGGAATAAGCAAATAAGATGGAAAATAAGGTAAGTATAGAAACATAAAGAAAAAGCACATCCCATTCTCACCATCAAAGTGCTAGTCAAATGAATGATTATTCAATGGCTGCTTGGCCTCTGAGGTCTTCATCACTTTGGACCCAGTCCTGTGAGTTGCCAAATGCCCTCCATTCCAACCAATTTAAATGGGAGATGAGGGTGTCAAGCACCTTGTTGGATCAGGCACTTAATTAGGAGTGTGACAATCTCCTGGCAATCACCTGAAATATCTCTGGGTGATTTTACTGTATTAAGTGTATGCATTGTTGTGAGCCAGACACTAACTGCCTAGGTGCTCCAGGGCCAGAGTTTCAATGGGGCAAAATTAGCAGGTGCTCAGCACTCACTGGCTACCAGACTCCCATTGTCCCTGGTGCTTCTCGCTCGCTTGCAGCCCTGTTGTCCTACTCTTCACCCACCCTTCCAGAACCTCCTGCCTGCCATAAAACAGCTGGGGTGGAATGGAGGAAGGGTGAGGGTGGGAAGAGGCAGGTGGGGGCAGGCACTTGGTGCAAGGGATGGAGTGGAGGCAAGGGCAGGTGTCGAGGGGGGGTGGTTCACCTCCTGGCTAGAGGGCAAGGCGGCACCCATAGGGGCAGGAGCAGAATGTCATTCCATGGGGGATGATGACCACAGCTCCTTTAGCAACTAAGAACATTATGGAGTGATTAGGCAAATTCTTTCTGATCTAGCAAATGGACAGTACCTTCTGCCCAAGTGAAGTCCCAGTTTTCCCAGGAAGGGTTGGAAGGACTTTGGCCTATGGAGGCTCCATAATGGTTCTGGGTGACTTCTGGCCAACTTGTAGAATATACATAGGAATGTTCAGTGTGTTTTGTATGTTTCCCCCTTAATGTTCTTTCCCCCTTAAGAATATATTTTTTAAAAGAACTGTGTGATTGTTTATAACTGGTGACAATTCCATTGGTAAGGATACAATTTAGTCACAGAGGTCGTGGATTCTGTGATTTTAACAAACTTTTGTGACTTCCTATGGCTTCAGCCCCCCATAACAGTGGTCAGCACTCACTGCATCATCGCCCCCCCCCCCCATGATTGGTTATTGCCTGTAACCTAGCCATGACTTTTACTAAAAATAACCATGATAACCTTCATCTTATTAACTAGTCATCTGTGAGAAAGCAAAGCACAAATGCTGGACTGTATAGACAACCTGGCTCAGAGGCACAGGAACTCGAGTACAGGGGGTGCTGCAGCACCCCCCAGATTTTATGTGGGACTGTGCTATGGCCCTGATTGTCAGCCCATGCCTGGACTCTGGCCTTGGCCCACATGAGAGGTCCTGACCATGTCCCCAGGGCTTCAGTTCTGACCTCCCCACACCAAATTCCAGATGCTGGGTCTGCTCCTAGCCCCACACAGATGCTCCTGGCACCATGTCCGGGCTCTGCAGCCAGACCTATGCCCTCCTCCAGCTGCTGGCCTCAGCCTCGACCTATTTACACTGGTTCGGGTCCCCCTGTCCCAGCCGCATGGGCCTGTTCCTGGCCCAGCTCTGGAGGGGCATGCATAGATATAAGGGCTTTCAGAATGCCACTATCAAAAGTGTTACAGTGCCACTGACTTGGCTTGTTGAGAATTTGACAGTATTTGCAGGAGCCGTGGAGCACGGAAAAACTGCAATCAAGGGGAGAAATAAGTTGGATCTCTGCTCAAGAGAGATGATGACTGAGGAGTCAGGAGCCTAGAGTTGGTGCCTTTGAGGAGCCAAGGAAGGGGAAAAACAGTTGCAATTGCCCTAATGTATGACAACAAACTGAAAGAAATTTAGCCCTCTAGTGTACTACTTAGATCTTGTTAAGTGAAGAGACCAGCCCCAATATTCAATCAGTAGCAGAAAATCACCTTCACTGGAATCCAATTACCTTAGACCCGATCTTAATTTAAAGATCTTGACATAACTCTGATATCATGGAGTAGTAAGGCTCTCCATGATTATTCCTGTTTCAGTTACCAAAGTGAAGAATTTTATACAGTTATCTCTCATTCTGGTAGGATCCTGGAAACTTACTGTAACCAAAGTTGAGCTGTCTATGGATAGGCTAGGCACTCCATATATCATTTGGCTGGAAATGGATTACGAACAAAAGTATTGTTAAAGAAGAAAGTGTAGAAATGAGAGGGGCCTACAAGAATGTTCCTAGAAGATTTACATCCAGTGATGAACCACCATTCGCATTCTACTGTGAGGGCTTGTAGAATTCACAGTGTGGGGGTAGTGTCTCAAGGGAATTCCCTGAGAGAAAATGCTCCCCCCCCCAGACAAATATGATTCTTAATAAATAAATGAGATGTTTCTAATACCATTTTCTAATACCAATATTAAATTAATATTTTACACTGTTTTATATGCAGTTGCAGACTATTCATCTGAGCTGCCACACTATTCTCAGAACTGTAAAAAAGCAAACACAATCCAGAAATAACTATTTGGATATATGTCCGAACTCTCATTTTTCAATCACTATAAATCCTAACTATTAAATAAGTATCATGTTATTTTCTGTAGGGGGCAGTCTGAGCAAAGCTTCTTTACACCAAAACAAACATCAGTAAAAACTACTTGGCCAAACCAGTAGAACGCTAATCATCAATGTCCAGAATGTTTTCATTGTTGTTTAACTAGAATTATTTCATAATTTATCCAGTCAAGAATCCACAGTGAGTCACTTAGAAATGAATATTTATGTTCCCTCTGACCTCAAATATTCAAAGCCGTGTACAGGGTCACATAAGGAAACCATGGAAAACTTCCATGCAATTTATTTGCAGATAATTTCAATCCTTAGTTCAACAAGCTTGGTATGTGATACATGCCATATGGTTACTAGTGAGATTCATAATCTAATTAAGCATTCAGGCAATAGATTTTATAGTAATTTAATTATGATTTATGATAACTGAAATTATAGAAAAAAAGCTGGGAGAGAGAGACAAATTACAGTAGATGGCATGTTGTCACTGCTGCTGTTTAGTCTATTTTTAAATCTGGCTGTGAGTCACTTACCACTGAATATTTTGTTGTTCCCAAAACTATTCTGAACATGCTGTACAGTATCAAACTACTGTATCCTGGGTATGAGTATTTCAGTGACATGACATGCAAAACCAGCAGCCTCAGTTCTTGATTCATGTTATGAATTTTATAAGTATTTTTTCTAAGGCCACTGTGTTACGCTAAAATATATTTAAAAGCTTCTAAAACATTATGCCGTATAAAGAGGAGATAGCTGAAGAGTATATGGGCTGATTCATTTTTTGATAAGATAGCTCCAACTATATTCATGGCAGTTGACAACATCAGTCACAGGCAGCACTTTACTGGTAGCCAAAGATTCCCCAAAATTTTAACAAGGGAAGTTCAGCTCATTCGGAAAAAAATGTTGTGAATTGGAAATTGTCGTGCAACGTAAGAATGCAGAATAGCAAACAGTAACAGAACCTAGCTGTAACTCCAACATCACAGAACATGGCCACATCTGGGATTCTACCTATCAGCAAACAAAAGATAGTACAACTGATCAGAATTCCTAAATTTTTCACTTTTCCAAAGGCCAGACTAAAAGTCTGATAGGAATCTTCAGACACGATTGTGCCTAATGTGAGAAAAATAGAAGCATCACAGACCAAATATTTCTGCAGCAATAAAACAAAATGGGCTGTCCAGAAAACTATAGTAGTCAGACAAGCATAGATGCATATAGAAGGGACTGGAAAACACAAGTTGACCATATGTTAGCTTGGAGCACAAACATAAAAACCTTTATTTATTAGGTTTCCTTTTGGTCACTTAACCATTTCTATTATTATCCTTAGAATTGACATTGTCATGTACAATCCAGTGAAAAGAAAAATCAACATTTTAAATTCTCACATTCCTGTGTTGAGCTAATGGCCCATGGAGTTGTGCCAATTTAGGCAAGCAGAGAATTTACCTCACTGTTCCAACAAGCAAGTCAGCAAATAACTATTTTCTGGTTCAGGTACGGTAAAGAAAATTCAACTCCATATAATCCTGTGCTTCAAAACCCTAGAAGAGAGAAACATTAGGATTTCAATGGCTGGATATTTGATTTTACATCTGACATTACAGACAAGGTTTCCTCATGCTAAGGATAGGTGATAGTGAATCGCCTCATACCAGCAAATATTAGGTAGCTAAAAAGCTCCATTGGACTATCCCAGTTGAGCTTAACATCGTTGCTAGCTATAATGGTCAAGTTCATCCCTGGTATACTCTTTTTAGGATAATGCTCTACACAAACCGGAATTTCTAAGAAGAAGGCTATCAGGTGCTGGCCTTGCTCTAGGACAGTATTTCTCAACCTTTTTAAATAAAGTACCCCTTAAAAAAAAAAGTACCCTCAGTACCTACAGTTTTCAGACACACAATTTTTTTTCTACCATTGCAACACGTTTGTTTAAACAACTTAATCATAGCAGGGCAGGCGATGAAATTTTTGGGTGTAAAAAGTACAAAAATAAAAAAATAATAAAGTGCTGTAAAACTTAAAACAAAAATTCAGTTTTCTCCAAATTTCAGCTGTGTTGATGTATCCCCCAGACTTCTTTCGAGTACCCCTGAGGGTACTCATACCACTGGTTGAGAAGCACTGCTCTAGGACACCTGTTTCAATTCACCTGGCTTCCCTTCACTCCCAGCAACACCCAGTCATACATGTCTTCATGGACACATGACGGATGGAGTCAAGTTCTCAAGTGAACTGAGAAACTAAAGACCAAGGTTTTTATTTGTCCAGCATATATTTAGTAATAATAGGCAACACAAGTGGGTGTTATACTACAGATCAGACCTATTGTGTGCATCTGCAGGAACAATCACCATCAGATCTCAACAACCGTACTGAGTAAATCGATCAAGGCAAGACAGCTCTACTTACTCAATAACTATAAACCAAGGATAGTTGCCCATTCCATCTTGTGAGGAAGGCAATTCAATCATGTGTTACTTCAACTGGGCAACATCTTTGTGAGAAACTGCAAAGTGGGAAACTAAAGACTGGAGTGTACTTGAAGGAAGTTTTAAATCAAAAACAGTAGTACAGAAATCAAACCAAATGGTATAATCTTTAAAGACCTACATCTGACTATTACGAGCATGGAGAAAATTATTATATAGCAAAGGCAGGTGAACAAAATTTTAAAAGACAAAAAGGTAACACCATTGTCATCAGAATCCATTGAGTATATGTTCTTTTCCATACTTGTGCTGCTCAACATCCACTAGTATAAACGGGCGGGGGGAGGGCGAGGGGGGAGGAGGGTGTGCATGAATGTTAGCAGTGCAGATGAGATGGCAGTCAAATATAGAAATATAGATAGTAGATTTCTAAATAATAAGAGTAGGTATCATAGGCAACAAGTCATTTATGACCTTATGAGATAATTTTGCAAACAGTGTGTCAGTGAACTAGGAGATATACTGTTAGGCTATGTCTACACAGCAGTGTTTTTTCAGAATAACTGATTTATTCCGAAATAACATAGTCCGTGTCTACACAGAAAGCAGTTATTTCTACATAAAGTCGAAATAATGTTGAGCTGGAGGACTTCTTTCTCCAACTCCTGTAACCTTCATTTTACGAGGAGTACGGGAAGTCAGAAGAAGAGTGCTCTTCCTCGGACTTCCTGCTGTGTAGACAGCGCCAAAAGCCAAACTAAGCTATTTCAACTCAAGCTATGCAATTGACGTACGTGAAGTTGCGTAGCTTATTTCGACTTTAGCCCTACTGTGTAGACATGCCCTTAGACACAAAGCCTTTATCTGATGAAGAATACTTGACATAAATGTATTGCAGGTGAGGTATATTGTCCTAATCTATAGCGATCCAGTTTTTATGTTTTGTGTTTGTGGGTTTATAATTACTGAAGCAATTGAATATTTTGAAGTAATTGTAATTTCAGTTAATGTTTATTGTTGGATTTTAAAAACAATACAAATGTTTCAGTCATTTGGATTTAAAATTCATGCTAATTGTACTTTCATTAACTGCATATTTTTAAAAAAATGAATGCATGATGTTTGTTTAGCTCAATAATTGAAGTTCATTTCACTAATTGGAATTTGGTATGTTGTTTACTGAAAGATGCAATTACTAATACACTAATTAAATAATTGGAAGTTGACTGCACATGTAAGTTAAGATCTTAGGGGCTGCATTCCAGCATGGATTTGTGAAGTTTTCAAAGGTTTAGATGAAATGTTCTGCCTGGTGATCAGAGAGAAGCTGCATATATTTGCCCAGGTTTAGCACAGGTCAAGGGTGTCATTATCATAACTTTTTACAAGATTTCAAGTAACTGTGCAATAAACTGCTCTTTTTTTGATAAGGAAAAATGCATCTTTTCAGTTAAAACTCAGATTTAACTGAGTTCAGTTAAAACTCAGATTTAAAAAGCCCTGCCTTTTCCTTAGCAGCTCTTTAAAACAATACTGAAAGCTACAGTTGAGAAGGGTACATAGGAAAGTGAAGATATTAACTAAAACTTGTGTCAAGAGAAAGTTGAATGGACAAGTCATTTAGAAAACTGCTTCTCGTAGACAGATTTTCTAATGGGAGGGGAAACTTTTAGGCACTTATAATCATAAAAGAAAAAAATCTTACTGCTAGTTTCACATTTTCCATTCTAGCATTTGGGTTTCATTTAGAATATTTGCATCAGGCATGTTTATATGTGTTCAGAGTCTTTGAAGTTTCTTTAGTTTAGTTATAGCAGAAACTGAAAATACTATATCATTCATCTCTGGGACTATGTCTAGACTACATGGCTCCATCAACGGAGCCATGTAAAATAGTTTATTCGGCATAGGCAAAGAAGCGGGGATTTAAATAATCCCCGCTTCATTAAAATAAACATGGCCGCCGCGCTGTGCTGACGATCAGCTGATCTGGCACAGCAGGGCAGTCTAGACGCGCTGCGGTCAACAAGGGAAGCCTTTGTCGACCGCTCCGGTATGCCTGGTGAAACGAGGTTTGCGGAGCGTCGACAAAGGCTTCCCTTGTCGCACCGCAGCATGTCTAGACTGCCCCGCTGTGCTGGATCAGCTGATCGTCGGCACAGCGTGGCGGCCATGTTTATTTTAATGAAGCGGGGATTATTTAAATCCCCGCTTCTTTGCCTATGCCGAATAAACTATTCTACATGGCTCCATCGACGGAGTCATGTAGTCTAGACATAGCCTGGGAGGGAAACATATCAATAAGAAACCAACAGGAAAAGGTCACTGTAAAAGTTGCTTACTTAACTCTTTGTATTAGAGTAGCTGAATGCATAACACAAAAGACTTTAACTCTTTTCTACCTGATTTCCAAAAAATAGCTGCATGACTGAAGAAAATACAAATGGAAAGTGCATGTGTGCTTCCCCCCAGAACAATGTAGCATACAGAAATAGCTCATTACTTTTTAAAAATGTTTGGTAAATTTAAATTTTAATATTTTATCCTGCTAGCCTGTTTAATAAAAAAATAATTTAGAGCAGCTCATCAATGTTCATACATTAATTTCTGTTTCTGAATACGTTGATGGAATTAAATATTACAACAGGATTAATATTACATTTAATTCTATATATTATTCAAGATTAGACGTTGTCTTCCTTAATCATGGTCTAGTAGCAAGAAAACAATCCCTGAGTGCTGTTTTCTTTTCTGGGGTTATAGCATAAACAAGGATGTGGCCACATAGGTTAAGGAAAGGAATTATATGTGTTTCAAATACAGCCTGTAATCAGGCTTAAAGTATTATGTAGGTTGATTAATCATTGGTTTCAGGAGGAACAGGCCCAGACCTCTAACGCAGAAAAATTGTGCAGTTATACTAGCAGCTAAGCAGTAGGGATTTCAATCATCATTTTATTTGTATTAGGCAGTGTCTAGAAGTCTCGGTCAAGATTGGGGCCCCCCTGAGCTAGGCACTGCATAACTGTAAGGGAGTGTCCCTGCCCAGAAAGGAGCTGATGGAAAGATAGACTTAATGATTTTCCTAAAGCAACACAAGGTATCTCTGGGTGTGTCTACGCTACACCGTAATTTTGCGATAACTAGCATTATTTCAAACAACAGTGCAAGCATCTACACAGCCGTTCCATTATTTCGAAATAATTTTGAAATATTGAATGGCTTATTCCAAAATCTGCAAACCTCATTTTATGAGGAATAACGCTGATTCCAAAATAGCTATTTTGAAATAAGGCGTGTGTAGATGCTCCATTGCTACTATTTCGAAATAGCCCCTCACCAGGACCATTCTAAGTTTTTCCTCCCCAGTGCCTCTTGGGGCTCTAAATCAAAATAGGGAAGCCTGCCTCAGACTAATTTTCCCTGCAGTGTAAACGTGATATTTTGAAATAAGCTATTTTGGAGTATTTCTTCTGGAACAGCTTATTTTGAAATAAGTGTGCAGTGTAGACGTACTCTATGGCAGACATGGGACTTGACCCTACATAAACAGAATGAAATGCCACTGCCTTGACCACAACACCATCCTCTCTCATATAAGAGTCTAGCTGAGAAGATATTCCGCAGACGAATGGGAAGGAGTGCCAGGACTTCTGCTTTCTCTAGGGGTGTGTGTGGCTATGTTTCAGAAAAAGTGGACGTGTCCTTTCGGCAACCCTGTATTCCTCATTGTATGAGTAAGCAGGGATATTCCGAAAGAGGAGGTTTTACCAAAATTTGGCCCCGTGTGGATATAACTCTGCAGTCTAGATATAGCCTGTGTGTGTGTGTGTGTTCCTGGTAAGAAATAAGAAAAGTTATCTTTACTGCCTCCTGGAGCTTCTCCCAGCTTGGGGCAGTCCACAGGTGGCTTAATGGCTCATTCACTACCATATACTGGCCCTCAATATAAGGGCTGTGGCTGGAAATTAATAAATGTAGGTTCTTATGGCGATATTATCTTAAATACATTGCATATATGCCATATTTTCCATTCCTGCATAGCTTACTCTTTGCTATTACAAAATATATAGACAGTGCACTAGGGACAGCTTTATCTTCTAGTATGAACCTTAACTTTTGTATTTCTTGGTTTCTTGGCCTTTTGGCTAAAATCAAATATATTTAAAAAAAGAAGCATATGCGTAATAATGGTAGCATTTAATAGCCCGAATTAGCCTATGAATTTAACACATCACTGAGATAGAGAGAGTAGGGGCAGAATTCATTCCACTTTCAAGTGACTAGCCTGAAGTGTGTGCAGATGGGTGATAGAACTTCTAAACTTTGCTGCTGCTCTTAGTTGCCTGGAGATAGTTTTCATAAGGTGCAAACAGCAGTAGTTCATCTATTTACATTATATATCTGGTCAATGAAACAGAAACTTAAGTTTAATGTTTGCAAAATGATTCAGGAACCATCCCCCCAAAATTCAAGACAGCTGTTAAAAATGATGAGGTCCCTAAGGTTTTTGTGATAGTGATTTCCTCCCTTTTCTGGATAGGAAGGAAGGTCTTGTGTTTAAGGCACTTGTGTCAGATGTTGTAGATCTGAGTTACACTCTTGCTCTGCCACCAGCCTCCTATATGACTTTGTGCAAGTCACGCAATCTCTTGGCATTTCTTGAAAACAACACACATATGCAGCAAAATTTCTCACTGAGATTAAGGGCCATATTCTTAAAACAGCTAAATGTCTTTAACTGGAATCAGAACCCTATCGGATCCCATTTAGATCAAGGTAAATGGGAGATTTACACAAGCGCTGACTGCATTATTAGAATATCAGAGAACAGGAATTTATAACAAACTGAGTTTTATCTTTCACTACAGTGGTCACTACTTGTCAGTTCCTCAGATAAAAAGATCAAAATAAACATGTAACAAACAGAGCTGGATTTTCTATCTCCTTTCCATTAAGGCATATCAAAGAGATTGTTATTTTTTTTTTTGTTTTTTTTTGTAGAATTAGAAGTAAGTCATGGAAAGCGGCAGCAGACAGGCTAAAACAATGTGCTGATCTCTCTATTTGAATAAATCACCACTCATACAGTTATTAATTCACTGCATAGTGAACAATCTGGTTGCACTTCTTTGGTGTTGGAAGCGCAGATTGGGGCTAGCCCATGACAGAATGCACAAGGCAGCGTCCACCACAGAGAGGATGTGAGAACATTGATTTCTTTGCACTTGCTATACAGAGGTGTTCTCTCAGCACTCTGCTACACACCACCTTTGGGCACAAGCCACTCATAAGGCGTGAGGAGGAATAGAAAGAAAGCACCGTCCTATCTCCTCTTTGCTAGCCCAGCAGAGCTATATATGGTTCTGTATCCTCCTCTGAAGGTTGGCACATCAAGAAAGTTCCCTCATATACTGTGGAATTTTAGGAAGAATACAATGTTACCTGGTGCTCCTGCTAGGGCAGGGGTGGGCAAGATCTACCGAAATTTGGCTCACCTGCAGGCCACATTTGGCTCGCCAAGCCTTTTAATCCAGCCTGCAGCCCTCCCCTGCAGCAAGAAGCAGCACCGCTCCAAGTGGCTGGCTGCTCTCTGTGGCTCTCTGTGCTGTGGGGTGTAGGGGAAGGTTTTGCACACTGTCCCAGCCCCAGCAAAATCTCTCAGCTCCTATTGGCTGGAAACTGATCAGTGGGATCTGAGAGATTTTGCTGGGGCCGGGACAGTGCAGCATAATTTCAGAGAGATTTTGCTGGGGTGGGAGCAATGCGCAAAGCCTCCCCTTGCAGTGCAGAGAGCCCTATGGGATAGAACAGTCTGGTACTGCTGGCAGGCAGGGAAGCCTACCTGAGAAAGCTGATGGTTGGAAGCTGCTTAAGTAAGTGCCTCCTGGCCGAAGCCTGCCTCTGGCACCCCACCCACACCCCAGCTCCTTCACTGGCTCTATACTCCCTCCTACACTACTCCTCTAGGCCAGGATCCTCTCCAGCACCCATGCACCTACCAGATACTGCACACCAATCCTCTTCACAGGTCACCACCAAAACCCTCTGCACTCTCCTCCTCCTGCCCCAGACCACAACTCCCTGCCAAACCCTGAACCCCCTCCAATACCATTCTCCTAGGCCAGAATCCGCTCCTACACCCCAATCCTGTGCCCCAGATCACAACCCCCTCCTTCACCCAAACTCCTTCTCAGACCCCACACCTTCTCCTGCCCCCCATTCCCATACCCCGAGCTCCCTTCTGCATCCAACCTTCATCCCACACCTACTCCATAAAAGAGTGCGGCCCTTGACCACTCACTAAAATTTTGGAGTGGCTCCCCATCAAAAATGGACCATTGGTATGACCCAGAATGGCTGTTCTGATGTTCTTCTATAGAACCCAAATCTATCTGCCCCCTGCTGTAACCCACTAGACCCCACTCCCCTCCTATAGCTGAGACAGCGCACAGGACTGTCCGGACAGTCTCTCTCTCTCTCTCTCTCTCTTCCCACAGAGTTAATAATGAAGTAAGAATATACATTCAAATTTTAAGCCTAGTCAGTGTCCATTAAACAATTTGCCACAAGATGTAAGAATACGTTATCATAAGAATGGATCTAATATCTATTTAATTTTCTTTCTTTTATACAGGAATTCGATACAGTGCTTCTAGCAACTAATTGCTAAGTTACCTGCCAAAAAACTAGAGTTTTCAAGTGCCTTAGTAGCTTCTGGAAAGAGGTGATGTCTGTGTGTGGGGGAGGGCAAATTGGGTTGATTCCTCCTTTCCCCCAATTGCGTCATGCACAGGTGCCCTTCCACCTTTCAAAATCTAAAATGGCGCCCCGATTGCAGCTTCAGGAGCCCATCTGCAAAACTGAGAGAAAGCCTGTCGAGAGACTGCACAGTTCAAAGGGCAGTGGAAAACAACATTGCTTATCTTTGGTTAGAGATGATAAAAATCCCTGTTTGATCTCCCAGGAAGTGAATTTCATTTCTAAAGAGTTAACAGCAATATGAATGTCTTTTTGGCCAACTGCAAGCTGATACAGTGAACATTTTGGTTATTACTGGGAATACAGGCCATCCTATTTTTTCCCTGAAAGCAGAAGGAACTACTATCTGTAGCAGACATGGTATTGTTGAAACAGAGTTCAATAGCTCCTAAATAAACAAGGCTGCAAAATGAATGGGTCTATGCGAACAAGTTAAAACAGTGAGTGAGATACATCATGACACCACAGGAAATGTAAAATAACATGTTGCCCTGGAAATGGGCTGTAACTGCACAATGTCTGAACAATATCGTGCATCTGCAGTTCTGAGTCCTGCCACCCAATATTCAAATTGCCTGCCAGTATAAACACAGCTGCTAAATGTCTTCTACAACTGCAAAAATAATGATTCCTTGCTTTCTTCTCAGCTACTTTACAGTGACAAATGCTATGTGCGCTCTTATTCAAGAGAAGAAGACCTTCCGTGGCCAGTGTGGATGTCTTACTAACCCATGTTCAGGTTCAAATATAGATCAAAGGATGAGAATGGCTTTTTTGTAGTAACCAAGTACAATCTGGATTCATGTTTTTGTCTTGAAAGATCTTTCTCTTGATTGTGCATAGATATTTACCTACCCCCTCAGAAGAAAGCTTTTTTTTTCAGGCATTTCTGGACATCGTTACTGGATTGGGAGAGGAAGATATGGAACCTTCTTTATGTAACCAACACTGTCACATTGCAGAATGGCCTGCAGGGTCTGCATTATAAGCATTGCGGTCAGTTTCTCCCCTAGGCTGGAGACACAGGTCAGCACCAACCTGGGGTGTGAGAGACTCCAAATAACAATATTCATTTTATTATAATACTAGCCTGTTCTTTGAGAAGTAATTTAATGTAATTTACCACATCCATGTACTTCAACACTTATTTTTTAAAAAGTTAGCCAAGGCTAAGTCAAGTTAAATGGCAAATGACAGTAAAAATTTTCAAACATTTTACTCTGTTTGATTTTTGCCTAAAGAGAACCTGAGGAGTGAAAAAAAATATAATAAAGATACTTCATAGCTTTAGCAAGAGGACCAGTCCAGTAATATAGTATCTGGAATGCTCAGAACACTTAGTCTTACTGACCACGGGAAACTATCATTGTTGTGCAAAAGATTTTACACGTGAGCTGTAACTAACACTGTTTCTTCATGTTTAGTTTTAAATGACTCTGTAGGAAGGGAAAACAAATCATGGTGAAAGTTGCGAGCTTTCACATAATCAAAAAGGAATTTGTTCCAGCAAACCCGCTTCATGAAACCTTACAAAACTAACCTTTTGTGTCATGCAGGGAGAAAACTGACATCTGATAATGGTGAGATAAGAGTCAAGTTACAATTACTGATCCTGCGTGGCTAAGAATAGCACACTCTCTATTATTTCTTTTTCATTCAGTCTCCCCCCACCCTCTTCTGCTTTTGTGTGTCTTTCATCTGTTACGTCTTCTCAATCGTAAGCTTTCTGGGGCATAGTCAGCCATTTCCTATATGTTTGTATAGCCTCTAGAACAATGGGATCCTGGCCTGGTCTGTGCAGTCTGCATTGAAAAATAATGATAATAAATGTGTATTTCTCATCGTGTAAGAAATCTATTGCACTACAAAGAAATTACTCAAAAATTAACTCCTAACATTTTCATGGTATATATTGTATATATGTGTTGTAGATAGATTATATAGATAGAATTACATGACACCCGTGATGATGAGCAAAGTATAATTGCCTTGATAGGCACCTCTGATTTTCTTCCTGGTTTCTTTAATCATTTCAAAGGCTGATTAATTTTAAGGCTATTTATCTGAGGCACTGTGAGGCAGCATATGTGCAGAGCATGTTGTTTCACCAATAATCATTGAAGTCTGTGACCCAAATTCATGCCTGGTCTCACTCCATGATGTGTAGCTAGTGGACTTACAGTTGGGGTGAATTTGTCTCTTGGGCTTGTTAAAATATATCTATCTACTTTTATTAACATCATGGCATGCGAGTCTATTGTGAGAGGCAGGCCTAAATGCAAAGCCTTGAACTTTGAGGATCTCGCTCTGAACATCACAGCTGGGCTCTTCCTTTATGAGGAGCTGAACTGAAGTCTAGATCCAAGCACTCTGTTGCCAACTCTGAAGAAATTCAGTTCTGGATCTGGACTTGCAGCTTCAGCCCATCTTTGTATTAACCCAAGAGTGGTCCAGGAGGTAAGAATTTAGAGTTCAGAGCTCTGCTTTTATTAAATAGCTTCAGATTTTAAAAAGCATTTCATAGCTGAAACCAACTGTTGGCCCTCCTGGGAAGCTCAGATTAATTGCGCCCCTCAATGAATGCAATATGCTGCCATCCATTGGGCTGTCCCTGAAAAGCATGACTAGACCAGACCAGAACAGAAATACATAGTTTTGAAAGGATAAGAATTAACTGAGGTACAATAAAGTCCTGGGGGGCAAATCCTGCTGTCAGTTGCATTAACTCAATGTTGCATAAGTCAGTGGGATCACAGAAGTTCACATTTACACTGGCACATCTGACAACTGGCTCTGGATCATTGCATCAGGGTAAGGTAAGAAGCTGGAAAAATGTGGGTACAAAATGCATTGCACATTTAAATTCTGAAATACATCCTTCTTGTTAAGTCCCCATTCCCCAAAAATGTTAGCTCAAGGAATGGAGAATAAATATCTACCCAAGTCAAAATGCTGAGTGTTAAGCACTCATGAAAAAGAACATTTGCAACCTTTGAAGCAGTCACGAAAGCAGAACTCACTTCTTTCCCTTTTTGCCTATAAGGCTTCATATCATGTGAAAAAAAGTAAGGCTCATCAAAATTTAGCAGCTATCCACTTCCTTCACATATTACCCCTTTTACTTAAATTAACTCTGCAGGGCTCATTGATCTACCATAGATGGAGAACAGTGATGTAAAGAAAGCAGGTATGACTGCAAGCAGTCAAGGTAACAAGACATTAAACAGGACTGGTGTAACTGACAGGGCATCCTTTTTGATTGTTCTGAGGCTTGCCAAAATATTAGATAATCAAGAGCTCTAATCATCCAAGGGGGGTTTCATATGCAATTCCCCTTGACTTAAATAAGAATGGCTGACATGTCTCTCCTGCAGTAGTAGGGCTCGGTGAGTTTTAAATAACCAAAACAAAAGGGCGAGTTCTACACCCATTTACAACCACACTGATTGTGGTGGGGGGCAGCAGGGAAGTAAAGTCAATGCATATTTATCCTGTCAACATCTTTCAGGCTGCTCATGCACACCAAAATGGAACACAAGGCACACACAGACATCTCTCACCAAGCCTGCCTTATGTAATCACCACCAAGCAGATTTGAACCTGGGGCCTTTAGAGCTGAGTATAGGAGCCTCTACCCGCTGAGCTAAAAGCCAGCTACCTCCTAGCCCCTTCTGTAGAAGTCTCTTGATCTTAGCTGTTGCTGTGGTCTAAGTACCATTGCATTGGTCAGTAACCCACATTGGGTCAGTAACCCACATCCATAAAATGTGGAGCGTTAATGCTAACAGATCGTAGGTCTGGGGACGTAACGACATCCCCCGCAGACATTTGGTATGAACATATGGCTGCCGCTTCCGCTCTATTTTGCCGAGAAAAGCGCCAGTCTAGACGGGATCTGCGGAAAATAAACCCTTTTCCGGAAGATCCCTTATTCCTACTTTCAAGGGATCCTACTTTCAAGTAGGAATAAGGGATCTTCCGGAAAAGGGTTTATTTTCCGCAAGATCCCATCTAGACTGGCGCTTTTCTCCGGCAAAACCCCGAGCCAGAAAAAAGCGGCAGCCATGTTATGCAAATGCCGCGGGGGATATTTAAATCCCCCACGGCATTTGCAATTCCAAAGTGTCTCATTAGCATCCCTTTTACGGAAAAGGGTGCCAGTGTAGACACAGCCTAGGTGTGTAGGTTACACCTACACAACTGGTTTGATGAGCGTGTAGGTTGGTAGATGCTGCTGTACAGATATAACAACTGGACACACAAGAAAGCGATTACAATGAGAAGGAACCAGGCCTGGGCTATGCTTTCTGAAATGTGCAGTATACTCCCCTGTAGGCAGCAGCTGTCTGGGAGTGAGGGGAGGTGAAAGGAGTTGGAGACATGACACTGCCTACTTTTCCTCCACCCTCTTTCCAGACGGAGAACAATATGGCATCATCCCATCATCTCCTTCAGGCACAAGGGTAGGTTCTAATGCAGCCCTTGTGCACACCATGCAAAAGACCTGGAGGCTCCTTCCTTCCTCCCCCATTAACCCCCATCATCCTTTTAATATAGCCACTTCCAAGTGTAGAGTTCTGGTGAGGACACCTTTCATAGCAGCAAACATAAGAAGCAGTGCTTTTGAGAATTTAGGTCAATGCATCACTTTTAGAGCATATTATAAATTCATCACAATCACAGCCTGAAGGAAATTGTATTCTTTGTCATCAACTGCTCTTAGGCATGCTGCAGATATCCAGCAGAATTTTAATTCCAGATTAAGTATTGATTGAGTTTAAATAAATGATAAAATGTTACAGCTGTGTAAATGATCTCTGATTCCTTTGGATGATTTCCCTTTCTGACCTTTTTTCTTATGTCAAATATTAACAGATTAATTCATTTTGTTGTGACTGGAACAAACAACCAGTTCCAAAAAAGCACAATTCTGAAGAAAATAGTAAATGACACTCTTCATCTCCTCTATAAAAGCAGATAAAAAAGTTGTGAAATGGTCACAGAACAAACATATCCACTTCAAAGGACTAAATGAAAAAGAGGGATCCTCAGAGAATTAGCTTCAGTAGAAAAATGGCAAAACTGGAGATTATATTCATATCTGATTACAAATGAATCACTTTATTCCTGTTTGCGCAGTTTTAAAAGTTCAAAATATTCCAGTAATAAGGGCTATTGAAATAAGATGTAACATAGCCGTGCATTTTTATGCCATGTTTAGTAGCATCAGCTGTTCATGTATCCAGCACATTATTTTTGGATCACTGACAAGTGAACACATCATTTTGAACTACATATAATAGGAAATGAAAACTTGCACATGAGCAGGTATTCAGAATATAAACAAGATTGCAAAGGCAATTAAATGATTAAACTTTTTGGGTAAAAAACAACTATGTTCTGTAATGCTAAAAGAGGACAAAAGGACACTTAAGGACATATAGTTTTGTGTTTGACCTATTTTGGTTGATTTCATTTTCAGATTTTGTAAGCCAAGCTCCAGTGAGTTCCTGAGGAAAAAATTCTAACTGGCATTTTACTGCGAGTCAGACCTCACACAAAAAGTGCTTTGTACATCAAGATAACATTAGTAGCTGTCTAGCTGCACGTACCATAGGGCCAATTTGAACAAAGCTAAATCAAACTATAATGGATTTTTACAAGACTTTACACTTTTGCTGCACCTTCAATTATATATACTGCTCCTTCACTTATCTCTAAGTGGTTTACAGTTCATGAATTAAGTCTACCAGCTGCCTGATTAGAGGAAACTATCCCAATTTTACAGATGAAGAAACTGAGGCTCAGAGAGCTCAAGTGACCTGTACAAGGTCACACGGGAAGAAGTTAGCAAAGCTAAGAGCACAACATCGAAGTCATGACTTTCAGTCCTCTAATTTAAGAAGGGGACCCGCTTGTATGTCAGTCAATTATATGCTGGGTTAATTTATATTTTATAATCAATAAAATAGAATAGAAAATATCACATAAAAAACCATTCCTCACTGCTGTCTTTCCAACACTGAAAACAGAAATTTGTTCCCTTTTAATGTAAGGCACACGATTTAGAGTACCATACACATTTGGATTAGATCCAGTGCACCTTGAGAGAGTGACTAAAATGACACATACACATGTATGATAATAGCCCTTATTCCAGCTGACATGGTGAATAATTCCCCATTGTAAGGGGCATTCTTCAGATTTTAACAAACACATCCTGCCTTCAGGAAGGGCTGTACTGTGGAGGAGTCTCCTGAAATTGTTTCCTGGTTAAGTTGCTCATTGTAAATGCAAATATCATGCTTTGAGTTTGACTGGCATTTCTCTCTGCCAACAGACAACCGCCATATTTATAACTTCTCTACCCCACATGGTTTTTTTTATTATTATTCTGAAAAATACAAGGCAACTCAGGTAACTCTTTTTGTTTCCCTAAAGCCCCTCTGTCTTTTGGTCAACTCTGACCATCCAAGTGGAATCACCCATCTTCTCTTTAAGGCACAAACAGAAACCAGGGGGCTGGATAGCCCCACACAAAGATGCCATGAAGCATTACATTTTGCATCAGCCTCAAAACTGTACCTGCCTCATGTTGCTCTCCTGACTGAAACAGAGGAGCAGTAGCAGCAATGGGGGTGGAGACTGGCAGTGTGTAAACCTTACAGAGGCTGGCAGTGATTTTCCTTTGGAGTATGTCGGTGAGGATCACTTGCCAGGATTAGCTGGGTTAATCATTTGCTTACCGTTGTGGGGGACTGGGGCACTGGTGCACCTCGATCCCTGCCTGTGGCACACAGTACTTAGTATGCTGTAAGTTGTAGTACTTTGGTCTCATTTGGATTGCTGGGTGATGTCGGTTGCCTGTTATATACAGGAGATCAGACTAGATAATCTAGTAGTCCCTTCTGGCCTTAAACTCTAAGGCTACGTCTAGATTGGAATGATTTTCCGCAAATGCTTTTAATGGAAAAGTTTTTCTGTTAAAAGCATTTGTGGAAAAGAGCGTCTAGATTGGCACGGACACTTCTGCGCCAAAGCACTTTTTGAGGAAAAGCGTCCATGCCAATCTAGACGCGGTTTTGCACAAGAAAGCCCCGATCGCCATTTTCGCCATTGGGCTTTTTTGCGCAAAACAGTCCTGAGCTGTCTACACTGGCCCTCTTGCGCAAATACATTTGCACAAGAGGGCTTTTTCCCGAATGGGAGCAGCGTAGTATTTGCGCAAGAACACTGACAATCATACATTAGATCGCCAGTGTTCTTGCGCAAATTCGCGCCAGTGTAGAACAGCTGGCAAGTTTTTCCCAAAAGCAACTGCTTTGCGGAAAAACTGCTAGTCTAGACGCAGCCTAAGGGTGTCTACATTGATTTCTCCTTCGAGGAGGAATGCAAATGTAGACATCGGTTGCAAATGAAGCGGGATTTAAATATCCCGTGCTTCATTTGCATAATCATGGATCCGCTTTTCATAATAGCTATTTGGGACATCAAACTCGGTCTGGTTATTGAGAGAAAACCCTTCTCTTGAAATAACCCTTAAACCTCATTTTTTGAGGAGTAAGGGTTATTTTGAGGGAAGGGTTTTCTCTCGAAATAACCTCGCGGGGACCGAGTTTGATGTCCCGAAATAGCGCTATTGCAGAAAAGTGGCAGTCTGCAATTATGCAAATGAAGCACAGGATATTTAAATCCCCACTTCATTTGCAATTTCGGATGTCTACATTTGCATTCCTCCTTCGAAGGAGGAATCAAGTGTAGACATACCCTAAGATTCTAATTTCAGCACAAAGCAACATTTCCCCTTACACCTGTAAGTTTTTCTGCAAAGTTTAGTGGTAAACAGTAACATAGAACAGGGTACAGTAACAATCATGGCTAGAATGCAATAATAAACCCAGGATCTCTCTGTTCTTAGAATTGAAGGGCTGAGTGGGAAAGACTGGAGGGGGGGTGGCTCTGTTATGAATCCAGGACAATGCTTATCATTTTTCTTTAGGACAAGGGGCTATTAAGGATATTGGATCCAACCACTGAATTTTCCAGGAGAAATGAAATCAAGCTCAGGCAGCTACCTGAGAAACTACGTGCAGATTTTTAATGATATTTAGCCATTACTGTGCTTAGAGTTACAACTTCTATCTGATTTAGGAGCCTGAATCTCATTTCCAAAAGGGATTTAGCTAATTAGGATTGTAAATCCCAGCTTTTAAATGCACAAATGCCTTTTGAAAATGATAGGTAAGCTCCTAAATTAGTTAGGAACTGCAATACCGACTTTAGCAATGCCTAAATGCCTTTAAAATCTGGACACTAGTGTCTAAATTATTCTGCCCCTGCGTTAGCATACTAGAGGAATAAGAGAGCACAGGGAGCCATAATATACCTGCAAGCAATTGAGAATGCAAGGAAGGGAATGGTGCAGGCAGCATTAGTTGGGTAGAAGCAGCATGTCAGAGTGGGGTAATGGCAAAAACGATAGCTTGCTCCTGTCCAGGCTATCATGCGGTCCATACTTCTTGCTTCCCAGCCTGCTCCCCCTACTGCCAAGAGGCTTCCTGCCTTTGAAAATACCAACAGACCACAGTACCTTCTTCCATTTCTTAGTATGGCTTCTATGCCTTTTAACAGATAGTGACTGCATATGGTGCTCTCTGGACATAATCCATGCAATTCTTAAAAATGTATATGAAAGAAAAAATGTTCCTATGCCAATCCACATATGATGTCTATTGAGTAGTTTTATATGTGCATCCTTTGATCTGTGTTTTATCTAAAAAATAAGCTAGATTTTAGATTAAAAGAAATAATATTGAGACAATGCAGAAAGACTTCTGCAATTTTCTGGGCTAGTTTGAAATGAAACTTGTGTAAGTTGGAAAACTGGAGAGGAACTGAGGTAAAGTGCTAAGGCAACCTGACAGAAATCCCCTGCAGTACTTAAGAGATAAAAAACAATCCAAACCTTGAAATAAGGTCAGTGCACTAAAAGGCCCCCAGAAGATTTTTTTTTTATAACTAAATTTCCAAGGGAATTTCTTGGTGTAGCAAGTATGAAGCCACATCCTTAAATAAATGTAGTTACGAGCATGTAACCATTTCCATCATACATTGAAGATGAATCTCATCAGTCAATGGAGGAAGGCATGCAGTCTGCATTCCCTGCAGTGCCGGGCCACTGCAGAGGGAATATATTTGCCTCAGGGCCAAAATGGTGATCTGAGCCTTGGCAAGGTAAGGTACGTATGCACATGTTTATTGTTAAACCAGTGAGAAGGTGGGAATACAATTGTGGGCCTATTCAGCTGGAGCCAATGAGGCTCCATGCAGGGCTCAGAATCCACCCAAGCAGAAGTTCATGGCACGAGAGGAGCCTTGGGTACCATTCTCTTGGCAAGATTCTGTTACATCCAGTCTGTGATTATCTGAAATTGTATCATGGATAATTTCTTTCTCAATGCCCTTTTTACCCGTTTGACCACATATTGTGCCATTATATTCCAATACTTCCAAAAGAAATTAAAGATTCAAAACTTCTTCCACTGATGACATACATGCAAAACTCCCATTAGCTTCATTGGAAAGAGAAGGAGGGCTTAGATTACATGACTAAGTCTGACTAAATAAGGATCATCCATTACTTTGAAGGCAGATAATATCATTGGAATCATACATCTTTCGTGCAATATCTACCAGAGACTTTGACATGATTCAGAATTTCTTTACTTTTATGAAGTGAAGTTTCACCCCTACTATTATTTAAATGTAACTCTTCTCTCCCTCCATTTTCATTTTCCTTATGGAGGTTACCTTTTGCTTGTTGGAAGAAAGGCAGTACAGCAGAAATAACATCACTAAGTCACAAACCTGCCAATTTTACTGGATTTGTGCTCTTTCTCTTGAAGTAGTAGAACTTGCCTAAAAGAACTTTTGGGGTCTCATAGGAAAACATAACAATTAAGACAAAAATGCTGAGGAAATTAGCTGATGTGATTGCGGAGCCATTGGCAATTATCTTTGAAAACTCATGGCAATCGTGGGGCAGTCCCAAACACTTGAAAAAAGGCAAATATAGTGTCCATTTTTTAAAAAAGGAAGAAGGAGAATCCAGGGATCTACAAATTGGGTCAGCATCACCTCCGTTCCCGGAAAAAGTATGCTGGGGATCCTCAAGGAGTCCATTTTGAAACACTTCAAAGAGGGGAAACTGATCAGGAATGGCCAACATGGATTCACCAAGGGGAAGTCATGCTTGACCAACCTGATTGCCTTCTATGATAAGGTTACTAGCTATGTGGATATGGGGAGGGTGGTCAACATGATATACAGTAAAACCTATGTTATCCTGCACGCTCGGGGATTAGGGTGTTCCAGTTATCTAAAACTTCCAGTTATCTGAGGAAAAACCAATGGACAATAATAGTAAAACTCAGGTTTTTAATACTGGTAGTTTTGTAGTGTGAGGCAGTTGGTCTCACATTTCTATTTTGAGTTAAAGATGATTAGTACTTCTTAAATAAAAAATTGTTAAGCCAATTGTTACCATGTTAAGCCAATCATGGTAAACTAAGCCAGGCCTGTGCGCCTGAAGATGTGAGAGTATTGTGGCTGGTGGCAGTGCCGGTTAACAAAGTTTTCTAGTTAACAGAGTGCCGGATAACAAAGGTTTCCCTGTACCTTGACTTTAGCAAGGCTTTTGATATGGGCTTCCACAGTATACTTACCAGCAAGTTAAAGAAGTATGGATTGGATAAATGGACTGGAAGACAAGCTGGCTAGATCGTTGGGCTCAATGGGTAGTGATCAATGACTTGATGTCCGGTAGGGAGTGCCCTAAGGGTCGGTTCTAGTGCTGGTTTTGTTCAACATTGTTATTAATGACCTGGATGAGGGGATGGATTGCTCCCTAAGCAAGTTCATGGATGACACTAAGCTAGGGGGAGAGATTGATACACAAGAGGGTAAGGATAGGGTCTAGAGTGACCTAGACAAATTGGAGGATTGAGCCAAAAGAAATCTGATGAGGTTCAACAAGGACAAGTGCAGAGTCCTGCACTTGGGAAGGAAGAATCCCAAGCACAGCTACAGGCTGAGGATCAACTCGGTAAGCAGCAGTTCGGCAGAAAAGGACCTGGGGATTACAGTGAATGAGAAACTGGATATGATTCAACAGTGTGCCTTAGTAGCCAAGGGTAACAGCATATTAGGGTGAATTAGTAGGAGCATTGCCAGCAGATCTAGGGAAGTGATTATTCCGCTCTATTTGGCACCGCTGAGACCACATCTGGAGACTTTGCATCCAATTCTGCCCCCACCCTCATTACAGAAAGGATGTGGATGGAATGGAGAAAGTCCAGTGGAGAGCAACCAAAATGATTAGGGGTCTGGAACACATGACTTGAGAGGAGAGATTGAGGGATTTGTGCTTATTTAGTTCATAAATGAGAAGAGTGAGGGGGGATTTGATAGCAGCCTGCAATTACCTGAGGGGAGTTTCAAAAAGGAGTTTTGACCTGCTCCATTTCTGACCTGGGCAGGATCACTTCTTCTTAGGCAACCTGGTGACCCCAAGCTTCCCAGGGACCATCATATGGATGCTGAACTTAGTGTGGACACCCAATCAGCATAACCTGCTGCAGCCCAGAACTCCTAAGCTCAAGCAATCTGGATGGAGAGAGGCTGTTCTCAGTGCTGACAGATGACTGAATGAGGAACAATGGTCTTAAGTTACAGTAGGAGAGGTCTAGATTGGAAATTAAGAAAAACTATTTCACTAGGAGGGTGGTGAAGCACTGAAATAGGTTATCTAGGGAGGTTGTAGATTTTCCATCCCTAGAGGTTTTTATGTCCTGGCTTGACAAAGCCCTGGCTGGGATGATTTAATTGGGATTGATCCTGCTTTTATCAGGGGGTTGGATTTGACCTCCTGAGATCTCTTCCACCCCTAGATTCTATAAACAATTTTCACTGCTGCTCACCCACCAATAACACTTTCAGCTAAATGAAGAGGGCACCAACATCTTGATATTTTAAGGGTCATTTTCTGAGGTTTCAGGTAAAAAGCTTATAATTCCGTACAACCTGATTTTCAGCTCTGCATAGCATCATCAGCCATGAAATTGGGCCCCCTCCTCTTTTTTCTTTGTAAGGTTCAGGCTTTTTACAAGGAAATTATGTTTTAAAAATACAATTTTAATGCAGTTTTCAGTGTCTATGTGGACTATTCCACAGGGGAAGAATGAGAGGTGGAGGCATCTGGACCATTTAAAATATATTAATAAAAGACTGTGCAACTTGTTACTATAGGTACAAAAGAACTTATCCTGCAAATGAATAAGGTCTGTTGAGATTCCACTATGTTGTATCTACAAAATATATTAGAATAATACTACTCATAACATTACAAGGGTTTTTTAACATATAAAATTCATTAATAACTTGTGAGCCTGCAGGGGCAGGTATATTCACTGCATGTCTGCATCACTTTGCATAATGGAATCCTGATCCTTGACCTCAGTGGGAGCTGTTGAGTACTCTGAATTTTTTTCAAAATTGCTGTTTATTCATTTGCCTACTTATAGATTTAGAACCCAAACGCTAGGCTCATTTTTTTAAATCTTTGCCAAATATCATAAAGTATGTGAATTATGACCCTAAATCAATTGATAATACTCCTTTAAGTGGAAATCGCAATTAAAACATTTAATGGTTTCCCATGAATTATCAGTTAATCCACCTAATGGTTGAAAGCTGCATATCTTTGTTGTCTAAAACTGGGAATGAATAGCACCAATCTAGTGACCTAGAGAATGGACAAATGGGTTTCAAAGACATTTTCCCAATATAAAATATCATGTGATGCATAGCTTCCCAATTCCCATGCTTGGTGCAATCCCTAGACAGTCTGTCTAAAAGCTGCATGTTACATATGGCCAGAGATTATAGGCAAATGTCAGGGGAGTAGTTGGGAATGGGGCAGAACAGAGACCCTGGTCTGGTATCATGCCTATATTTCCAGACCTGATTAGAGATTAAACTCTGTGTTAGGACATGTGGAACCATTCCCCCCCTTCCAGACAATTAAAATGTACAGATGTGTCCCACATATGTCATTGTATTCCTCTCTGAACAGTTCCCTTGTGAAGCAGAGATATTTCTGATTAAAATACCTTTAGAAATTTTAAATTGAGAGGTAAAATATATCAAACCTTTCCTAGACACACTGAGGGGCATTTTACCCATTTTGCTTCTTTCTATGTTTTGTTTGTCACCTAGAACTAGGTCAACATTTTCAATCTTTGAGTTAAAAATCATGATGAGAAAAAGCAAAGTTACTTGTCATGTTACAAACTAAACAGTAAATACTTTATAAGAAAATAAAAATATTTTCTTTTTGAGATCTTATCAGAGAGCATCCTTAAATAATGAATTATTATTATTGCACTGAAATACTTTCTCCTTCTATGACACGTTAGGGAATTACCCAGAGCATTTGGAGTGAATCGCTACCCCCGTTTGCAGCATGAAAGAGCTTTCTGTCTTCCCCTGGGAAACCCTCCCCAACTACCAGCTGTTGGTTACAAAAGAGCTCTTCTCTGGGATCCACAGTCCCTACCCATTTTCCAGTGTTGACTAGCAATTTACACATCCCAGTGTGTTATAGTCACATGCCCAGGCCCTTGTCTTCTGGACCCTCACAATACACACCAATCCAATGTCTATGGGAGCAGTGTGCTCAGTTCACAGGTTTCACCTCAGTTCTAGCACCAGCATTACAATTGATAGACCCTTTTGTCTCTGGCTATGTCTAGACTACAGGGTTTTTTTTTAAAAAAGTGGACTTTTTTCGGAAAAAAATTCACTTGCGTCTAGACTGCCACTGCATTCTTTCGAAATTTTACAAGGAAGAACGCCTTTTTTCAAAAGTTTATGGATCAGTAACTGTAACAGCATCCTTGCACTTTAATTGGCTGACAATGGTGATACATAAAATATTTAGTATTCAACTCTGTCTCTCCTTTTATAGCACCTTCCTAAAAACCCCTCATGCTGTGCCATAAGAATTGTCATGGCTGCACAGTGTCAGACATAGTCAGTTCAACAGTCCATCTAGTCCAGTATCTGGTCTTCTGACAGTGGCTAGTGCCAGTGGCCCTGTCTTTAGTGTGCTAGTGCTGACATTTATTTACAAACTTCTTCCCAGCATCTCCATAATTAAGAGATGTCTGATATGTAAGGGCCATATTTATTTAACACGTCCCCCCCCCCCCCAAACACACACACACACAAATGAGTGCTTACCAATTGTCCCTAAAATACATATTGGTATGGGCAAATTCATACAACTTGTTGCTTGAAGCACTGGAGATAATGGATCCATGTGACAGGTATTTAAACTGTTATAATCCTGACACAGATTATGTAACAGGGGCCAAGGAAAACATTCAGAACTCTTATGTGTCGTGCTTTCATTACAAAGTTCCCTGATTTGCATGCATAAAATCCTATCAGTGCATTCAAATACAGTTTTTTAAAAAGACATTGAAGCCATCCAAGACCAAATTTATACTTAGAAGGGCACCTAAATCAATAACATCTTCATCCAAACAGAGTTAGTTTGAAATGTAAGATGTTTACTTCTCATGCTTTAGAGACATATATTGTGGTCCATCAGTTGAATCATAGAATCACAGGGTTGAAAGAGACCTCCAGAGGTCATCGGGTCCACCCCCCTGCTAAAAGCAGGACCAATCCCAACTAAATCATCCTAGCCAGGCCTTTATCAAGACAGGTTCTAAAAACATATATGGATGGAGATTCTACCACCTCCCTAGGTAACCCATTCCAGTGCTTCACCACCCTCCTAGAGAAATAGCTTTTCTTAATTTCCAACCTAGACCTCCCCCAATGCAACTTGAGACCATTGCTCCTTGTACTGTCTTCTGTCACCGATGAGAACAGCTTCTCTCCATCCTCTTTGGAACTCCCCTTCGGGTAGCTGAAGACTGCTATCAAATCCTTCACTCTTCGCTTCTGTAGACTAAATAAGCCCAAATCCCTCAGTCTTTCCTCATAAGTCATATGCTCCAGCACCCTAATCATTTTGGTTGCCCTCCACTGGACTTTCTCCAAGGAATCTACATCCTTTCTTTAATGGGGATCAAGAATTGGGATGCAATACTCTAGATTCCAATACTCTGATTCCTGCAGACTCAGCGCTTTGTGGTGATAACTTGTGTCCTTAGGAAATCAATGTGGTTTTCCTAACTCATCACATCAGGTTTAACCAAAGCATATCACAATTTCCCACATTTGTTTTAATACTAAACTTCTATCCACTATTCCCCTAAATCTCTCCATAAATAAACACTTGTGGACATATTTTCCAATTACCTTCTCCTCAAATCCCACCCAGCTGGAATGGCAAAGCTGCCTGGGCAAGTACAGGAGGAGGTGGTCATATATTGAATCTTCACTTTGAAGAGTGGGTCTCAAATGAATTTTTAACATCTGCTTTAGGAAAGGCAAATCTGTGTATAATTTTACATTTCTCAATAGCTTGGGATTGGAGAAAGATGCAGCGACTAGTCTGTCTATGATGATTATTTTACCATTTTCTATTGCTATTTTTATTCAGTACACCATCTCATCTGACTACACCATTAAGCATGTGAATATTCTACCAATGTAAAATACAGACGACATCATAAATTTCCTTTCAGAGTTGAAAGCGTTAAGGTATGTCCACACTGCAAATACTAGTGTCACAGCTGCAGCCACATTGCTGTATTGCAGTTCCTCATTGCTGTATTGCAGGTGGATGTGGTATACCTAGACTTTAGTAAGGCGTTTGATATGGTCTCACATGATATGCTTATCAATAAACTAGGCAAATACAACTTACATGGGGCTACTATAAGGTGGGTGCATAACTGGCTGGATAACCGTACTCAGAGAGTAGTTATTAATGGTTCACAATCCTGCTGGAAATAACAAGTGGAGTTCCACAGGGGGTCTGTTTTGGGACGATTTAGATATTGGCATAGAAAGTACGCTTATTAAGTTTGCAGATCATATCAAGCTGGGAGGGGTTGCGGCGACTGCTCTGGAGGATAGGGTCATAATTCAAAATGATCTGGACAAATTGGAGAAATGGTCTGAGGTAAACAGGATGAAGTTTAATAAAGACAAATGCAAAGTGCTCCACTTAGGAAGGAACAATCAGTTTTATACTTACAGAATGAGAAGCGACTGTCTAGGAAGGAGTATGGCAGAAAGAGATCTAGGGGTTATAGTAGACCACAAGCTAAATATGAGTCAACAGTGTGATGCTGTTGTAAAAAAAGCAAACACGATTCTGGGATGCATTAACAGGTGTGTTGTGAGCAAGACACGAGAAGTCATTCTTCCGCTCTACTCTGCGCTGGTTAGGCCTCAGTTGGAGTATTGTGTCCAGTTCTGGGCACCGCATTTCAAGAAAGATGTGGAGAAATTGGAGAGGGTCCAGAGAAGAGCAACAAGAATGATTAAAGGTCTAGAGAACATGACCTATGAAGGAAGGCTGAAAGAATTGGGTTTGTTTAGTTTAGAAAAGAGAAGATTGAGGGGGGACATGATAGCAGTTTTCAGGTATCTAAAAGGGTGTCATAAGGAAGAGGAGGAAAACTTGTTCATCTTGGCCTCTGAGGATAGAACAAGAAGCAATGGGCTTAAACTGCAGCAAGGAGGTTTAGGTTGGACATTAGGAAAAGTTCCTAACTGTCAGGGTAGTCAGACACTGGAATAAATTGCCCAGGGAGGTTGTGGAATCTCCATCTGTGGAGATATTTAAGAGTAGGTTAGATAAATGTCTTATCAGGGATGGTCTAGATAGTATTTGGTCCTGCCATGAGGGCAGAGGACTGGACTCGATGACCTCTCGAGGTCCCTTCCAGTCCTTGTATTCCAGGCACGAGGATTGTTAGGAAGAGATGGGATCCATCTAACGAAGAGAGGAAGGAGCATCTTTGCGGGCAGGCTTGCAAACCTAGTGAGGAGGGCTTTAAACTAGGTTTGTCGGGGGACGGTGACCAAAACCCTGAGGGGAGTGGGAAAGTTGGATACCGGGAAGAAATGCAGAGAGGAACAAGCAAGAAAGGAGGACCCCTGTTTCAAATGGAGAAGATAGGGCGATCAACTGGTTATCTGAGGTGTTTGTACACTAATGCGAGAAGCCTGGGCAACAAACAGGAAGAACTGGAGGCCCTGGCCCAGTCCAAGAAATATGATTTAATTGGGATAACAGAGACTTGGTGGGATGAGTCGCATGACTGGAGCGCTGTCATGGAAGGGTATAGACTGTTCAGGAAGAACAGGCAGGGGAGAAAGGAGGAGGAGTTGCACTATATGAGAGCACTATGATTGCTGAACTCCAGTATAAAGAGGAGAAAAACCTTTTGAGAGTCTATGGGTTAAGTTTAAAGGAGCAAACAACAGCAGTGATGTTGTGGTTGGTATCTGCTACAGGCCACCGAATCAGGTGGATGAGGTAGACGAGGCTTTCTTCGGACAACTGAGAGAAGCTTCCAGATCACAGGCCCTGGTTCTCGTGGGGACTTTAATCACCCTGACATCTGTTGGGAAACCAATGCGGCAGTACACAGGCAATCCAGGAAGTTTTTGGAGAATGTTGGGGATAACTTCTTGACACAAGTGCTGAAGGATCTGACCAGGGGCCGTGCGCAGCTTGACCTTCTGCTCAAAAGGGAGGAACTAATAGGGGAAGTGGAGGTGGGTGACAACCTGGGAAGCAGTGATCATGAGATGGTAGATTTCAGGATCCTGACCAAAGGAAGAAAAGAGAGTAGTAAAATACACTCCTTGGACTTCAAAAAAGCAGATTTTCACTCCCTCAGGGATCTGATGGACAGAATCCCTTGGGATGCTAACATGAAGGGGAAAGGAGTCCAGGACAGCTGGCAGTATTTTAAAGAAGCCTTATTGAAGGCACAGAAAGAAACCATCCCGACGCGTAGCAAGAGAGGCAAACATGGTAGGAGACCGGATTGGCTTACGGGGAAATCCTTGGTGAACTTAAGCACAAAAGGAAGCTTACAAAAGTGGAAACTTGGACAAATGACCAGGGAAGGGTTTAAATGTATAGCTCGAGAATGCCGGGGGGTTATCAGGAAGGTGAAAGCGCAAATGGAATTGCGACTGGCTGAGGATGTGAAGGATAACAAGAAAGGTTTCTACAGGCATGTTAACAAGAAGAAGGTGATCAGAGAGGGTGCGCGGCCCCTACTGGATGAAGGAGGTAACCTAGTGACAGATGATGTGGGGAAAGCTGAAGTACTCAATGCTTTCTTTGCCTCTGTATTCACGGACAAGGTCAGCTCTTGGACTTCTGCGCTAAGTGACTCAAGATGGATGAAGATGGACAGCCCGTGGTGGGTAAAGAACTGGTTAGGAACTATTTAGAAAAGCTAAACGTACACAAATCCATGGGTCCGGACTTAATGCATCCGAGGGTACTGAGGGAGTTGGCAAATGTCATTGAGGAGCCTTTGGCCATTATCTTTGAAAAGTCGTGGAGATCGGGAGAAATCCGGATGACTGGAAAAGGCAAATGTAGTGCCCATCTTCAAAAAGGAAGAAGGACGATCCAGGGAACTATAGGCCGGTCAGTCTTACCTCGGTTCCTGGAAAAATCATGGAAGGGATCCTTAAGGAATCTATTTTGAGGCACTTGGAAGAGAGGAAAGTGATTAGGAATAGTCAGCATGGATTCACAAAGGGCAAGTCATGCCTGACCAATCTGATTAGCTTCTATGATGAGGTAACTGGCTCTGTGGGTGGGAAAGTCAGTGGATGTGATATACCTTGACTTTAGCAAGGCTTTTGATACGGTCTCCCACAATATTCTTGCCAGCAAGTTAAGGGAATGTGGATTGGATAAATGGACAGTAAGATGGATAGAAAGATGGCTAGAAGGCCGGGCCCAACAGGTAGTGATCAACGGCTCGATGTCAGGATGGCGATCGGTTTCTAGTGGAGTGCCCCAAGGTTCGGTTCTAGGACCGATTTTGTTCAATATCTTTATTAATGACCTAGATGAGGGGATGGATTGCACACTAAGCTAGGGGGAGAGGTAGATACGCTTGAGGGCAGAGATAGGGTCCAGAGAGACTTAGACAAATTGGAGGATTGGGCCACAAGAAATCTGATGAAGTTCAACAAGGACAAGTGCAGAGTCCTGCACTTGGGACGCAAGAATCCCAAGCATAGTTACAAGCTGGGGACCAACCAGTTAAGTAGTAGTTCTGCAGAAAGGACCTGGGGTTACAGTGGATGAGAAGCTGGATATGAGTCAACAGTGTGCCCTTGTAGCCAAGAAGGCTAATGGCATATTAGGTTGCATTAAGAGGAGCATTGCCAGCAGATCCAGAGATGTCATTATTCCCCTTTATTCGGCTTTGGTGAGGCCACATCTGGAGTATTGTGTCCAGTTCTGGGCCCCCCACTACAAAAAGGATGTGGACGCATTGGAGAGGGTCCAGCGGAGGGCAACCAAAATGATTAGGGGGCTGGAGCATATGACTTATGAGGAGGCTGAGGAGTTAGGTCTGTTTAGTCTGCAGAAGCGAAGAGTGAGGGGATTTGATAGCAGCCTTCAACTTCCTGAAGGGGAGTTCAAAGAGGATGGAGAGAGGCTGTTCTCAGTAGTGACAGATGGCAGAACAAGGAGCAATGGTCTCAAGTTGTGGTGGAGAGGTCAGGTTGGATATTAGGAAAAACTATTTCACTAGGAGGTAGTGAAGCACTGGAATGGGTTGCCTAGGGAGGTAGTGGAGTCTCCATCCCTGGAGGTGTTTAAGTCTCGGCTTGACCAAGCCCTGGCTGGGTTGATTTAGTTGGGATTGGTTCTGCCTAGAGCAGGGGGCTGGACTTGATGACCTTCTGAGATCTCTTCCAGCTCTATGGTTCTATGATTCTATGATGCTCTCTATAGTGATTAAGGGTTTTTTCTATCACTGAAGTAAATCAACCCCTCAAGAGGCAGAAACTAGGTCAATATAAGAACTCTTCTGTAAACCTAGGTGCATCTACAGTGTGGGTTAGGTTGATTTAACTTTGTCACTCAGGGTGTGAATTTTTTCACAGTCCTTTGATGTAGCTAGCTGGGTCTAATTTTTACATATAGACCAGGCCTCATTCCCTTTCCTAAGGAAAATGACAAAGATCTTAAATTCCAAATTAATTTTGGACAAATATTTATGGCCCTTTCCCTTGAAAATTAATAACTGGATATCCCCTCAAATTGATGTGCTATTCAATGGGTTTCTTTTTTTACAACAATTGCCTATTCTGCAGGAACTGTAGAGTATATGACTGGATCGGCCTTGCTAGAAAAGCAACAAACATGCCATGACATATAATAGAAGAGGATCAAAATTACCCTTCATTTGTCTCCTTCATATTGCACGGCAAAAAAAAAAAAATCTCATTTGCTCTGGTCTGCATGCCTTTAGGAGTTCCTACTGATTTGACATTTCCTAATCTGACATGGTTTTCTAGGACACCAATTAGATTTCTCACTGCTTTACAGTCTTTAGCATTCTCAGTAGAGTTGCATGTCTGCATAGGAGAACTCTAGCCCCGTCTTCACTTTCTCTGTTACAAACTGGAACCAAAGCTTCCAGAATTTTTATCCAGTTCATTAATGTCCAAAGGTTTGAGTCAAATCCCTCCCTCTGAGGCTGTGTCTAGACTACAACCCTTTTTTTTGAAAAAGGGACGTAAATTAGACACTTTGAAATTGCAAATGAAGCTGGGATTTAAATTTCCCATGATTCATTTGCATAATGGTAGCCACAGTTTTTTCGAAATGGGGCTTTTTGATAGAAAAACGGCAGTTTAGATAGGGATCTTTTGAAAATAAAACCCTTTTTCGAAAGATCCTGTACTCAAAATATGAGGTTTATAGGATCTTCAAAAAAGGGTTTTATTTTCGAAAGATCCCCATCTAAACTGCCATTTTTCTATTGAAAAGCTGCATTTTGAAAAAAACGCGGCTGCCATTATGCAAATGAAGCACGGGAAATTTAAATCCCGGCTTCATTTGCTATTTCAAAGTGTCTAATTTACAACCCTTTTTCGAGAAAGGGATGTAGTTTAGACACAGCCCTGATAGCGTATAGTTAAAGAAAGATGTCTTTCAAGTTTTTCTTCAAACAAAATTTTGAATCTTTAGAGATTAAAGTTTATCAGCCAAAGGCATTTCTACCAAGAGCTAAAAGTAAATAGTCTCCAAGTAGCCGACCTTTGAAAGATATCCAGCATCCTTCCTTGACCATACAAATCCTTATAATTAATTATTTCTCTTCTGTTTTGTGGCATACAAGAGCTATATACCTTGAAGTGGTCTCCTTTAGCCATCACTTAAAAACAATTTATGTGGGTGCTGAATATGCCTGTTGTGATTTCCAAAGTGATTTTAATACCTAGCTTCCATTAACATTAATTGGAACTATGCATCTCAATCCTCTAGGTTGGATAGAATATTGTAGAATATAGGCATTGTACAAATATACTAGAAGCAAGAGGAAGACCAAGGAGCAGGGTAGGCCCATTGCTCAGTGAAGAGGGAGAAACAATAACAGGAAACTTGGAAATAGCAGAGGTGCTTAATGACTTGTTTCGCATTTCAACAAGAAGTTTGATGACAGAATGCCTAACATAGTAAATATTAATGGAAATGGGGTAGGTTTAGAAGTTAAAATTTAAAAAAGAAGAAGTTAAAAATTACTTAGAAAATTTAGATGTCTTCAAGTCACCAGGGCGTGATGAAATACATCCCAGAATACTCAAGGAGCTGATAGAGGAGATATCTGAGCCTTTAGCTATCATCTTTGAAAAATCATGGAAGTTGGGAGAGATTCCAGAAGACTGGAAAAGGGCAAATATAGTGCCCATCTATAAAAAGGGAAATAAGAACAACACAGGAAACTACAGACCAGTCAGTTTAACTTCTGTGCCAGGGAAAATAATGGAGCAAGTAATTAAGGAATTAATCTGCAAACATCTGGAAGATAATATGGTGATAGCTAACAGCCAGGATGGATTTGTAAAGAACAAATCATGTCAAACCAATCCAATAGCTTTCTTTGATAGGACAACCAGTCTTGTAGATAGGAGAGAAGCAATGGACGTGGTATAATTAGACTTTAGTAAAGCACTTGATGTGGTCTTCATGATCTTCTTGTCAGTAAACCAAGGAAATACAACCTAGATGGGGCTATTATAAGGTGGGTGAATAACTGGCTGGATAACCATTCTCAGACAGTAGTTAATGGTTCACAATCATGCTGGAAGGGCATAACAAGTAGGATTCCACAGGGGTCTGGATATTAAAGTTCTGTTTAATATCTTCATCAATGATTTAGATGATGGCATAGAGAGAACGATTATTAAGTGTGCAGATGATACCAAGCTGGGAGGTTTTGCAAGTGCTTTGGAGGATAGGATCCTATTTCAAAATGATCTGGACAAACTGGAGAAATGATCTGAGGTAAATAGGATAAAGTTTAATAAGGACAAATGCAAAGTACTCTACTTAGGAAGGAACAATCAGTTTCACACATACAGAATGGGAAGCAACTGTCTAGGAAGGATCAGAAGGGTAGCTGAGTTAATCTGTAACAGGAAAAACTTAAAAAACAACAATTAGACTAGTATCACTTTAAAGACTAACAAAACATGCATATGGTATCATGAGCTTTCGTGGGTGCAATCTACTTCTTCAGATGACAGGAGTATTCGAAGTCCAGATCTAAGAATAAATAAGGGAAGGGGAGAGGGGAAGAGAAAAAAAAGAGAAAAAAAAAAAGGAAGGGGGAAAGGAGAAAAAAATAGAGAGACAGTGAGTAGATGGTTCAAATGGTTACAACAGGTTGATAAGAACAATTAGCACCTCCATTGTTTGGTTGGTAGGTTAAGTCACAGGAAGTGGAAGATAGTGTGGGAGCCAGCCGATGTCCTTTTTCATACCATTTGCATAAGAATTAAACTTATAAATGAAGCTAAGTTCCAATCCTTCTCTGTGTATTTGGCTTGTGGAATTGGCCTGAAACAAAATGGTGACTTGAAGATCCATTAATGAGTGCCCGAGCAGGTGAAAGTGTTCTCCAACAGGTTTTTGTGTGTTGCCTTTTCCGATATCTGATTTGTGTCCATTAATTCTTTCCCATGGAGACTGTCCAGTTTGGCCAATACACATGAACAAGGACATCGGCTGGCTCGACACTGTTGCAAAAAAAGCAAACGTGAATCTGGGATGCATTAACAGGAGTGTTGTGAGCAAGACACAAGAAGTCATTCTTCTGCTCTACTCTGCACTGATTAGGCCTCAGTTGGAGGGCACCACATTTCAAGAAAGATGTGGAGAAATTGGAGACGGTCCAGAGAAGAGCAACAAAAATTATTAGAAGTCTAGCAAACATGACCTATGAGGGAAGACTGAAAAAACGGAGTTTGTTTAGTTTAGAAAGGAGAAGATGGAGACAGGACATGATAATAGCTTTCAAGCACCTAAAAGTGTGTTACAAGGAGGAGGGAGAAAAATTATTCTCCTTGGCCTCTGATAATAGGACAAGAAGCAATGGGCTTAAATGGCAGCAAAGGAGGTTTAGGTTGGACATTAGGAAAAACTTACCAACTGTCAGGGTGCTTAAACACTGGAATAAGTTGCCTAGGGAGGTTGTGGAATCTCCATCTCTGGAGATATTTAAGAGCAGGTTGGATAGACATCTATTAGGGATGATCTAGATAGTGCTTGGTCCTGCCATGCGGGCAGGGAACTAGAATTTATGATCTCTTGAGGTCCCTTCTAGTTCTAGTATTCTATGATTCCATGATTCTAATATAATAGGCACTGTGTTGGTATGTCAGAGATTAGCATTCTAGTTATGTACATATAGCAGCTGTTCTTTCTACAAAAGGGGAGGTAAAAAGAGAGAAATACAACACAAAGCAAGAGCTTGGATTCATTTTAACTGCTTCTCAACAAGAATAATTCTCTCATCTCACCGTCAGTCTCTGTAATGTTCTGGAGCCTCCAGACCAGGTGGTTTAATATATGGGGGTAGGGACAGGGAACACAGTATAAAATATAAATAAAGGACCATTTTTAATTTTTCTACATATTCATTATTCACTAGAAAATGTCAGTGATCTATAGCACACCATATTTGAAAGACTAGAGGCCTCGATCAGAAACTTTGAGTATCAGTCTTCTGGATCAGGGTAGCCCTTTTGTTTTCCACCATAATAAGGATCTACAGTAGACAGACAGAGGTATAGGATACATATTTCAGCAACTGAGTCATTGTTTCAGTGAATGACATTTTGTTTCCTTCTTGAGGATAGGAGAAATGCCCGGGATGGTTAAGCATGCTACGTCTTCACCTTTTTGTATCTGCCAAGCGACTCATGGATCTTGAAAATCTTTTATTTTTTAAATATCCATGCATTTTGACATTTTGGAGCATTTACACACTGGGAAGTGAATTTTATAGTAAACAGCTGGATCAATTTCACAGAGACCATTGAAAGCTGCAAAATTTAGAACCAGGTTCTGAGGCTCCTCAAGGGAGTAAGAGAGAGCAGAAGATGTCTTAAACCAAGGTGAGATCACAAAGTTCTCTGAACCGTGGCTGAGAAAAAAGGTGATGGTGCTTGATTTTCAATTATACTAAGGCCCTTTTACACCACCCCAGAAGAGCAAAGATGTTTTACATTTACCCTTATGCACTGCTAGAGTGGTGAAAATGGCTTACGTAGCTTATGTAACAGATTAAAGATGAATCTGCGCAGCACTGCTTGACTTGCTACTTTTTCAGGAAAGGCAGTACTGAAAGACAGGCAGCCGTGTCTCTCTCCTGCCTGTGTTCCTCCACTATGGCTGCTGAAGCATTAAACTCCCACATAGGTTTGAACAGGTTACAATCGAGGACATGTTGCTCACCATTGCAAAAAGAAGATATTTGGTTCAAAATAGTATGTTTTGTGCCTCTCATATATTTGTGAATTTTACCCATGACCAGACTTTAGGTCAGATTCTCCACTGCTAGCAGCCAGTGTAGTAATTTACAGCTGTGCATATATTTGTGAATTTTACCCATGACCAGACTTTAGGTCAGATTCTCCACTGCTAGCAGCCAGTGTAGTAATTTACAGCTGTGCAAAGTGTGTGTATGGCGAGGGGAAGTGAGTGGAAAATTCAGATTTAGCAGCATTTTACCTTCACTTTCCATTGGTTTATATTGCAGCGCAAGATGCAAGACAGTGGAGAGTGAATATGAAGTCCTATGACTTTCCATACAATTTATCATACATTGTTAGCCCCAGTGAGGGTTGTTCCTGGAGGACAACTAATGGAAGAGCTATTAGAAAAAAGTTATTGTTTTTACAACACAGGCTCCTAGTTTTTGTCCCAAGATACAGCTACACTGCACACTTATTTTGAAATAAGCTATTCTGGAATACTTATTCCGAAATAGTTTATTTTGAAATAGCATGTTGACACTGCAGGGAAGCCTCAAAATTAGTCTGAGGCAGGCTTCCCTAATGTAGATCTGCTATCTCAATTTAGAGCCCCAGGAGGCACTGGGGAGGTATAACTTAGAATGGCCCTGGTGAGGGGCTATTTCAAAATAGCAGCAGTGGAGCATCTACACACGCCTTATTATGAAATATATATTTCAGAATAGACGTTATTCCTCATAGAATGAGGCTTACAGATTTCAGAATAAGCCATCTGTTATTTCAAAATTATTTTGAAATAATGGAATGGCTGTGTAGACGCTCGCATTGTTATTTCGAAATAGCACTAGTTATCTCAAATAATGGTGAAGTGTAGACGTGCACCTAAGATTATAAAACCTTTTCTTTTCCTGCATACTATAATGGACAATGGCCTCACTCTTGCTACAATATTTAGTTGCTTAAATATAGAAATCATATTTAATCCAAGAAAGTAAAAACAAATTCATGGAAAGTTCTGCTTTCCTTGAATGAATCTTCTCTGAGTTGTGAGGAGAAGGAAAACTAAAGAGGCGGTGTACATTTAGGTACATTTAAAAAAATGCCATAAGGTTATGATCTCTTATACCTGAGGAAGCGCACCGTATGGCTATGTCTACACTACAGGGCTTTATTGGAAAAAAGGTACGCAAATTGTGCCCTGCAATTTGCGTTCCTTTTTCTGATAATTTTTTTGGAAGAGGCTTTTCCAAAATTTGGCCTGTCTACACTGGGCCAAATTTAAGAAAAAAACCCTCTTTCAGAAGAGCCCTTCTTCTTCAAGGGAGGAGGAAGACAGGGCTTCCGAAAGAGCGTGTTTGCTCTTCTGCAAAAAAAAGCAGACGAGCAGGCACGTTCCCTTGATATGGCGGAGTTTTTCCAGGATACCTCTGGAAAAACCCTGTAGTCTAGACATAGCCTATAAGCTCAAAAGCTTTTCTCTCTCACTAACAGAAGTTGGTCCACTTTCTCTCTCTAATATCCTGGACCAACATGACTACAATCATGCAAACAATAATGCCCATTTTTATATGAGAATATGTTTCTTCTAAGCTGTAGCAGGGAGACACGACCAGAAAGTTTGGAGAAAGTCCTAGGCAGGAGATCTGATGTGAAGTTGAGAGATATAGAGCACATGAAAGCAGCTTTAGGAGTAATATGGGTCTTTTTAGTCTGTCAAAGTTCCTTGTACAGTAATAATAAAAAGTGATTCTTTTTGCACTTCACTAACTTCTAGTCTGCTTCCAGATATACTTCAAGGTGTTGGCTACAGAGTTGGTCTATATTGTGCCAACTCCCATCTCAGAGAAGTCACCAAAGTACAATATTTTTAAGAGATACATAAATACCTATTCATTGTGTGAACATTTATGTGGGGGTCATTTTCTACCAGGACAGGTGGCTGATTAGCCACCAGAGAGATGAGAAGCAGCATTCTAAGACCTGGTTTTGCAGCACAAAGAACTGGACTGATCCCCTCTAGATCTCAAGTCAAGTGTTCTTTGAGTTCATGGTGGTATTGATGTCTGTGCAGCTTACTTGTTATAGCAGTTTAGCTAATGAGTCTCTTTCAGCTGCCACAAACCAGAGGACACCTGGCATCAGAAAACAGCAGCACTAATAAGGTGTGATTTGTGTCTATTATTAGGGCTATCCACACACATTCATGTACTGCAGCATTGAATAAATATCTCATTACTATGATTCTTCTTCCAGCTCCAGTATTAATCCCTCAGTGAATCTATGTGCAGGCAATCTTTGCTTCACTTTGTCCCCTGCTGCTGCTAAGAGGATTGTATTTGAGAGAGCTGTTTAAATAAATTGTTAATTTTCTTGGACTACCAGGGAACCTGTCTATAGATTCGTATCTCTAATGCTCCTGATCATTTACTCCCCCCCAACTGTTTTAATTAATATTGGGGAGTATTTGGGCATGGGTAAAATGGATATTTTGAGCTTGATCCTGCAGGGCATTGGTATCCTTATGTTCCTAGAAGTCAGTAGGAGCTGAGAGTATTCAGCACCTTGGAGGATTTAGCTGTGGCAGACAGATTCAGTTTTAATATCAGCTGATCAGAGTTCTCCTTTATGTGTATTTTTTTATTGTTTTCAGATGACTTAATATTTTAACTGCTCTGAAAATACACAGGGCAATTTGCTTAGGCAATTTTTGAACAGTAAATAATGATAAAGAAATCATCTGCATAGCCACTAATCTGTGGCCCTTCCAGGACATGCCACAAACCCTCTATCTTAATATACAAGCTTTTGAAAAGGGAATGGGTGAGAGAGGGTGGTATTTACAAATGGTGTTTATTAATCTTGAGATGGAGGGTCAGTGCTGGATGAGGGAAGCTCCTATCTCGTTATTTGATTATTTAGGATTTTTTAGTCATGTGTTAATGGGCACATGTCTAGGGCAAGGTGAGAGGCCTTCTTTTTAAAAGCATTCACAATATTTGATACTAAATCAAATAATCCAGATTGAGTGAGGCTGGCCTATGGCTTTTAAATGAAATTGGCTAGATCATTTATTTCTGAAAATAATGCTGTGTTTTGTGACAGATTAATGAAGGCCTATCATTTAGAAGCTCACTCTGCTGACCACTGAGAGGCTCTGTACTACGACAGGCTGCAAGTGGTATGACTGCATCTTAGAGCATTGTCATGATCTACTGCTAAGAGATAAGGACTGGGCATCAGGAGATCTGGACTAAATCCACAGTTTAAGCCTTGGTATTTACTTGCTTAAACTTAAGTATGAGTGTTTGCAGGTTCAAGGGTACATCGCTCCCTCAGGGGTGGCCTCAGGACACTTTATGTCTCAGTTTCCCCATCTGTATATTGAGAATAAACACGAGTCTCTGTAAAGCACAATGAGATCATAGGATTAAATGTGTTATCTATATAGAAACTGCCAATATTATACTGAAAACTATTTTCTATATTAATTGATTATAATGTATACAGTACCTCTCTTGAGCTCTATACATTGTTATAAATCATTAAATATAATAAATATTAGAATTCAAACCAGAACACAACTAATATAATGAATTAAAGACAGTTCCTCTCAGACAATAGAGTCCAAGGATAAATCACCCAAAGCTACAACAGCAATCACTCATTCATTATCAATAACTCTAGACACCCAATAAGTAATTCTTAATGCATCCTTTGATTGAAAACCTTAGGGAAAAATACTTCCTGTCATAGACCAGGCAGGCCTTCACTGTGTATTCCTGGTAATACCGATTTGTCAACATTGATTGACTTTTTCAGTGTGCTTCCCACATTTGTCCATCATAATATTTGGCCTTTCTACATTTGCTCCTTCAATTTGTACAGGGTGACTATCAACAGGTATGTGAAAAAGTCAAAAAAAAGTAAGGACACAAGAAATAACCAATTAACATAACATCAAAATGACACAGAAACAACCTTATTGCAGCTAAAAACACATCCTCTTAACATAGCCCTTGAAGACAAGCATCAATGAGAGTGTGTCCTGAAGTTTGCCTGGAATGTCAGTCGACTAATAATTATTATTATTTATATTATAACAGTGCCCACAGTATGGGTGTGTCTGGACTACATGGCTCCATCGACAGAGCCATGTAAAGTAGTTTACTCGACATAGTCAATGAAGCGGGGATTTAAATAATCCCCGCTTCATTAAAATAAAAATGGCCACCATGCTGTGCCGACAATCAGCTGATCTGGCACAGCGCGGCAGTCTAGACGCAGCACGGTCGACAAGGGAAGCCTTTGTCGACCACTCCGGTAAACCTCGTTTCACGAGGTTTCACTAAGACCGCTTCATTGACTATGTCGAGAAAACTACTTTACATGGCTCCATCGACACACCCTATGTGGCACATTGTGCAAACATTTAAGCAGTCCTAGTCCTGTTTAAGTGGCCTTCCCTTTTCACAATGCCAAACAATACTGGTAAACCATCAATGTGGACTGCCTACATGAAAGGACAAGCTAGAACATTTGACTTGTCAGATTTACTAACAAAAGTCAAAGAGTATTGACAAATTCCATCACTTGGCATGCGATACTCTTCTGCTAATGCTTGCTTCCAGGGCACAAAGCATAGCCAAGAATCAGATTTACTGTAGCCTCCACTTTCAAAATTGACTGATGCCAACATTTATAAGAAGTATGTGTCACACTAACATTTTTATTATATATAGGACTTGAGTTGTGTGGCTGCCATTGGTTAAAGTCATGCATATGGCTTTGAAAAATATAGGAATAAATGCTTGAGTAGCTTCCAGTGCACACATACTAGAGTTTCTTTAAAGAAAATTAAAAATGGATTTCAGACATTTGTTAGAGCATAAACTGCATGCTAAGTACCAAATTGTTTCATTCCCAAGCACTAGCAAAAATATGACTGCAGACAGCAAATGCTTATACTGTATTTCTAGGAAATTTAAATTCTACATCTAGGAAGTAAAAAGTCTATAAGTTACATGAGAGATTAATTTACACTATATTTCATTAAATAAAAGGCCCTCTATCTCTAAATAGGAAATGTCCAATCTGGAAGTTGACCTCTTGTGAGCATTTATGAGACAACAGGCCTTCTGATATATTATAATGAAATACAGAAGAACAATGGTCAAGGGTCTGTCTTTTCATCTAAATACAAATTATTGGAAAATGTCCTGGATTTATTTTTTTACTAAAGAAACACACTGGAACAGTCCAAGTAGCCAGTACCCTAACAAAAGAGACTCATTACCCATTTTGGAAAACCCTATATTTAATATGCCACCCATATTGCATGTATGGAGACTGCTCTTTCCAACAGGAAAATAGAAAAATAAATAGATAGTTTTTAATTGAGATATGCCAGCCTTCCCAGTCTTGACATAGCCAATGCACAGCTCTAAGGCACCCTTCTTAGCTTTAGTTGTGTAATGCTACTATAGAAAGAAAAACGCCTGTCATACTATACCAGTTGAGATAGGGCAGTGTTTCTCAAAGTGGTCCATGAAACCTCTTTGAGAAACCTGCCAACTGGCTGCGCTGGTGTGTTTACTCACCAGCACACTTGCCATGGAGCCTCACAGCTCCCATTTCCGCCAGTTTCACAGGAAGTGGCAGCCCCCCCAACGCAACTCCCCTTGGCTGCAAATGGTGAACTGGAGCTGATGAGAGCTGCAAGGCTCTGTGGCTACGGCGCTGGTAAGTAAATGCACCGGCGTGGCCAGTTAGCAGGTTTCTCAAAGTGGTTTTGCGGACCACTTTGAGAAACACTGAGATAGGGAATAAGGAACAGGATACATAGTTTCACCTCTTTGTCACTAGTTCCAATCTGGTCTAGAGTTGATAAATCAAGGGTTGTGTAAACTTTCCCTGGGATTCACAGTCCTCTGCAGATTAATGAGTCCATTTGCTACTATGATGGATAGGAGGAGTACTGGCTAGCATTCGGTGACTAAAGGGTTAAACTCAGGTAGGAGATGTTGGCAGGAAGCCAGAGGAGCCAATGAGAGAAGGTGTTGACATTTGAATTGGAAGATATATCTGCCTGGTGTTTTTCTTTCTGTGAGTTATAAAGCCAGGAACTGGGGGGAACAAGATGAACTGAACCAGGCAGAACTACCATGCCTATGAAGAATACTGGACCTGAAAGCATGAATCTGTGAGTAGATAGGGAATGTCCATTGAGGAATGGACAAACAAACATTTTCTTGTTTTGTTAAGACCATGTGCCTCCTACCCCCTTGTTTTGTTAAGGCTATGACTTGATGCTTGCTTCCTGGAAGGTAACAGGAGGTCTGTGTATGCATGGCTAAGACTGAGAGTTCAGCTATCAGAGATTGCAGTTTGTTTTCTATCCCCAGGTCTCTTGTGGTAAAAGAGCTTGCTCTACTCTGCACTGATTAGGCCTCAGTTGGAGTATGGTGTCCAGTTCTGGGAACCACATTTCAAGAAAGATGAGGAGAAATTGGAAAAGTTCCAGAGAAGAGCAACAAAAATTATTAGAAGTCTAGCAAACATGACCTATGAGGGAAGACTGAAAAAACGGAGTTTGTTTAGTTTAGAAAGGAGAAGATGGAGACAGGACATGATAACAGCTTTCAAGCACCTAAAAGGGTGTTACAAGGAGGAGGGAGAAAAATTATTCTCCTTGGCCTCTGATGATAAGACAAGAAGCAATGGGCTTAAATGGCAGCAAGGGAGGTTAAGGTAGACATTAGGAAATACTTCCTAACTATCAGGGTGGTTAAACATTGGAATAAATTGTGTAGGAAGGTTGTGGAATGGAATCTCCATCACTGGAGATATTTAAGAGTAGGTTGGACAGACATCTATCAGGGACGAAGTAGATGGTGCTTGGTCCTGCCTTGAGGGCAGGGGGCTGTATCTGATGATCTCTCAAGGTCCCTTCCAGTTCTAGTATTCTGTGATTCTGTGATTCAGATATCTTTGACTCTTCTTATATCGCCAAAGGTTTTAGTATCTGGCTAGTCAGTTAATTTAAATGTGGGATTGTTAAAGGAATATCTACCCATTTGGGACCTGAAAAAGCAGGAAAGCTTGTTTTTCTTTTCTAGATTATGAACAAACAGGAAAATGAAGGTAAAAATGACTGAGTTAGCTGCAGAAGCAATATTTATGTTTCTCACGTTGACCTGGCTGACATAGTCAATTTAAACTTTGGTTAAAGAATAGTTCATTAAACTATTTAGTTAAAAACAATTTTAAGAAAAACAAATCTGATTTTAAAAAACTTGAATGTTTAACTAAACTCAGAAATTCACATGCTTGTTTTGTTAAAATGTTCATTAAGTAAAGTTATGTAAGTTAAGTTATAAATCCAGAATACATACTGTTGAGTTTTTAGTTAAATAAAACAATTTAAATGCCTGTCTTGTGATGTTCTGTTCATACAGCATGGCAAGAAAATCCTCCAAATATTAATGATTAACCTGTTGAGTTGCAGACAGTTCACCTCCCAATCACTTCAGAAATATCTGCTTCAATTACCCTTGGTAAATGAAATAACCAAACAATGATTCATTATCTGATATAACTAAAAAACTAATCAAAATAAATCACTGTTTAATGTATACCTTCTAAAAATGAAATCTACATCTATCTCTGAGTTGTGAAGAATATGTATTAAGGTTATAACAACCAACAAGAATTCACTTTTATGTAGAAAACCATGATTAAATCAAGTCTTCCTGACTAGTAATTTAAATCATGATTTAAAATCAAATCCACCCTGATTTCTCTATACTGAAGGAAGTCTCCAGTGACTGGGCTTACTTGCTGCTTTATCCCATCATACCATAACATTGGGTCAATAGTTCTTGAATAAAATTGGTTTTATATGAAGTTGCAATTTTTGCCACCAAATTCAGACCTGTTGTCTATTATGTTGGTACAGCTCCAACGTAAGTCTTTGGATCAAAGTCAGCAGTGATGTGAATAGTGATCCATGGAGTAGTGCAACATGCACCAGTATGCTAACCATTGGGTATGTCAGATTCCCTATGTCCGCCCTTTAGGGGCAGAAGGAGAATGTAGCCTTAAACCATTCTAAAAGAAGAGGGTATATCACTTACATATGTAAATGGGCAAGAAAAAGGGTATCACATACTAGTGTCTGTAAACCTATTGCATAGCAAGTAACCAGTCTAGTTCATAACACTGGAATATTATGAAGAAGTATGGTTTGAAAAGTGTTAATATTTTTAGAAAAATGTAGACATTAACATTATCAGTGATGTTAATAGTGCATACATATAAGACTAAACAGATATGGAGAAGTAAAAAAAAATCACTACATTAGGCATGGCTTCAGCAAAATATGCAGTTGTTTCCTGAATAACCTTCAGTGTCCTTCACCTCAGAAGCTATGCCCAGAAGGCCATTCCAAACATTATTTGCAGCATGAAAAAGTGTTCCCTATGTCTGTTCTAAATTATTTTTCTTTAGCTTTCATTAAAAGCTCCTTCCTAGAATGTGCTGAGCTAAAAAAATTAACCAACATTATCCATACTTAGTATTTTGCACACATTAGTAAGGTCCAAAGCATGTGTATCATTTAAGTAGGCTGAATAAATTGGTGATTTTCCTCTTTAATGCATATTTTCTCCTTTAATCTAATGTTTCTTTGGCTTTCTGGCTACGTCTAGACTGGCATGATTTTCCGCAAATGCTTTTAACGGAAAAGTTTTTCCGTTAAAAAGTATTTGCGCAAAAGCGCGTCTAGACTGGCACGGAGTTCGCGTTATAACGATGCGCTTTTGCGGAAAAGCGCGTCTACATTGGCGCGCGCTTTTCCGCAAAAAGCAGAAGCCTGGAACCATTTTGCGGAGGGCACAAGGGCACCAGCCCTTTCCGGGGCGGGGCTGGCGGCCATTTCAGACACGTGCTTAAAGGGATCTCCCGACAGCCATTTCTCTGCGCTCCATGCTAGAGGGCTCTTGCAGGGACTGACAGCCATAAGCAGGTTTGGTGGTTGCCCTCTGACTTTGGGACACCGCTGCCTTTGGCCACCTACTTCTTTTGCCAGGGTTTTTTTTCCTAGCCCTGTGTCTTGTGCCATGGAACCACGGGTGGCCATGTGCCTGCTCTGGCCCCTGTCAGACATTTTGGAGTGCCTGCAGCTGCTGCTCCAGGTTGGTGCCCTCCTCTTCCTAGACATGGAGGGGCACATCGGTTTGGACCCCTCACCAGTGAGGCCATGGTGTCCCTGTGGCACCCCACCCCAGGGTGCAGAGGCGAGTGTGGAGACTGGACACCAGCACCGACTGGTGGGACCGGCTGGTCCTAGGGCAATGGGACGCAGCAATGGCTCCAGAACTTCCGCATGCGAAAGCCGGACGCTCATGGAGCTCTGTGCCTGGCTCACCCTCGCGCCCAGAGAGCCACCACCCGGCCGCGGGCACCCATCCCCGCCAAGAAGAGGGTCGCCATCGCAGTCTGGAAGCTGGCCACGACAGCTACCGATCGGTGGCACACCAATTCGGGTGGGCAGATCCACCGCCGGGCGCTGGCGTGATGGAGGTAAGTCCCAGGGGAGTGGGGTGGGGAGGGTGCTGCACTCCATGCCCAGGGGCAGCCAAGACTCCACGCTGGGTCACCCAGGATTCGGGCCGTCCCTCCCTTGCACAGGCCTGCTGGGGTGTAGGCGAGGGGCTGTGGTGTGTGTGTGCGTGAGGACAGAGGGAATCACGGGGAGGGGGCCAAGGGAGCGCACACCCACCCCTGCCTTATGTGATGTGTTCCCCTGTGTTTCTCTGCACCCTTCTGCAGGTCGTCTGTGCCATCAACAACGTCCTGCTCCCCAGAGTGATCTGCCTGCGGGACGTGGATGCTACCGTCGCCGGCTTCGCTGCCCTCGGGTTCCCCAACTGTGGGGGAGCACTGGATGCAACCCACATCCCCGTCCGGGCGCCGGAGCATTGAGCGGCCCATTTCATGAACAGAAAGGGGTTCTGCTCCATCGTTCTGCAGGCCGTCGTGGACCACCGGGGCCACTTCCTGGACGTCTACACGGGCTGGTCTGGCAGGGCACACGACGCCCGCATCCTGCACAACTCCGGACTGTTTCGCAGGCTGGAGGCGGGCACCTACTTCTGGCGGAGTTGACTGTCGGGATGTGCCTATGCCCATCTGCGCCGTCGGGACGCGCCTACCCCCTGCAGCCCTGGCTAATGCGGCCCTACACGGGCGGCGGACCAGAACCGGGCCCGGTTCCCAACAACCGCCTCAACCGGGCCCGAAATCAGGTGGAGCTCGCCTTCGGCCATTTAAAAGCCCGCTTCCGTTGTTTGCTCATCCGTCTCGAGATGGGTGAGCGGAATGCAACGGAGGTAGTGGCCGCCTGCTGCGTGCTCCACAATATTGTGGAGCGGAGCGGGGAGGCCTTCCTTCCCACGTGGCTGGCAGCAGAGGGCCAGGCCTACGAACAGCCCCACACAGATGCCAGCCACCAGGCGCACCAGGATGGGATGCGCATCCGGGAGGCCCTCACGGACATGTTCTCACAGGCCCCGGAGTAGGGTCGCCTCGGTTTCCCTGGACAACTCCCTCTCCTCCCCTTTCCCCTCCCCCCCTCCCCTTACCTACCAACACACAACAACACAGTTTGGATTCACCATAAACACTTGTTCGGTTTTTATTTACAAAGGGGGGAGAGGGAGAGGAGACCTTGAACTGGGAGGGGGAGGAGACCTTGAACGGGGAAGGGGAGGAGACCTTGAACTGGGAGGGGGAGGAGAGCTACTCCTGGGAGGGGGAGTGGAGCTACTCCTGGGAGGGGTGGCCCCTACGACCGCTCCTGCGGGGGTGGACCTGGACATGGGGGGTGGACCGCATTGGGGCAGGCTGAATGGGGAGGTGGGCAGGAGGGGCAGGAGCAGGGGCAGGAGCGGGAGGGGCAGGAGCAGGGGCAGGAGCAGGAGGGGCAGGAGCAGGAACAGGAGGGGCCATTGGAGGAGGGGGAGGGGCAGGAGGGGGCCGGGGCACTGCTAGGGGAGGGATGGCGGGGGCATGGGGTGCGGCCATGCCATAATGGATGGCATGGGTCATCTGTGCAGAGAGGCTGGCAACGGAGTTCGCCATCACCGCACAGTGTCCCTGGAAGGTGGCCCAGGCCCCCTGGCACCACTGCAGGTCCGCCTCTGTGCGCCTCTGGATGGCAGCCTCTACCCGCTCGACAGCCTGCACGTGGCGCCGCAGGAGCTGGTCCCGGTGTCGGACGCGCTGCCTCCGTGGTTGGGCGGCTGGGGGTGCTGCTGCTGCCGGACCGGAGGGTCCCCCACTCTTGGTTGGTCCCGCTGCAGGGAAGAGAAGAAAGGATGGGTCAGTCAGGCAGTCTGGCCACTGTCCCCACACCTCATGCCTTCCACTCCACCCCTGAGCCCAGGTGACACCACAGGGGTGGTGTGGCTTGGGCTCCCTCGGTTCCTTCCCTGCCCCCATGTTGTATGTTTGCATAGAGGACCACCCCTGGAGTAGGGTCCTCCTCCGTGTATTGGAACCCCCGGTCTGTGTCCTGGCCCCGTGGAGGGCGGGAGGGCGCTGGTGTTGCGTTAACCTGTGGAACTCCCTGCCGGTGGAGGCTGTGAGGCTTTGGGCTAATCAATGGTATTTGACAGGAAAGCAAGATGAATCCCCACACAGTGCCTGGGAGCACGTCTGGCAGACGTGGTCTGGGCTCTCAGATCCCCATCGCGTGGGATATCTCCTGGAAGGAACCAGGAGAGTGACTGGGAGTGTCCCATCCTTGCAGCAAAACTCAGGCAGCCCTAGGGGTGGCCCGAGCGCTTCCCCCTTCTCCTCCCACTATCCTCACACACGTAGCCCAGGGACATGTGTGGCCGCAGTGGGGACTTCCTCGGGAGCCAGCCAAGGCACCGGGAGCAGGCGAGGGGCTCAGTGGGGCCACGCCACAGGGCTGTGACGCTGCGGTTTACCCAGGAGCAGCTGGCTGTGCCTCACAGCCAGGCATGGGACAGTGTGCCGTTCTCCGTGCTGCACCCTTGCGGCCGTGCGGGCTCTGGGCTGAGTCCCTGGGGCCCTGGCTGGTTCCAGCCGGCATCCACCCTTCCCCCTGGTCCCGCTGAATGTGTGTGAGCAGCACGGTCCCAGGCGTGCCCTGCAGCTGCCTGCCGTGGCCACGTGCCGCTCGGTCACCAGTCTGCACGTGGTTGGACGGGCTGCTTGCTGCCTAATGCTACACAGCGTGCAGCACACGTGGCCTGAGTGACATGCTCTCCCCCTCCCCCCTCCGGGCGCCTGGCTCCCCGCCCCGCCCCTTGTGAGTGCAAAGTGCAAGACTCACCGGTGGATCCTTCCTGGCCTCGGAGGATGCGGGAGACGCCAGGGCTGCTGGAGGGGCCTGCTGGGTGGCAATGCTGGCCTCATTCTCAGATGCGCTGCCGTCTCCTTCCCCCGCCTCGGTGGTCCTGGTGACTGGGGGGCGCACGCTGCTGTCCATGGCCACGTCTGGGGCTTGCGGGGCTGGCTGGCCAAGGATGGTGTGGAGCCGGTCGTAATGGGGGCAGGTGTCTGGTCCTGTCCCCTGGCCCTCGCTGGCCTGCACGTAGCCCAGGCGCAGCTCCTTCACTTTCGCCCGGACTTGTTCGAGGGTCCGGGCAGGATGGCCTTGCTGGGCGAGTGCCTGGGCCATGCGGGTGAAGATGTCAGCGTTGCGGCGCCGCGAGTGGGTCTCGTGGAGGGCCTCCTCCTCCTGCCACAAGTCCAGGAGGGTCTCCAGCTCCCCCGATGACCACGATGGGGGCCTCTTGCGCTGGGGGTGCGGGTGGCTGAGTGCCTGGAGCTGCCATGCTGGGCTGCGAGGTGGCTGCTGGGCACAGCAGGGGCACCGTGGCAGACCTCAGGCAAGAGGTCTGAGGCACGCTCCTGCCACGTGCGCTCAGCAGCCTGCATGTGCTTTAAGAGCTCGGGTTACCAGGAAGTCCGGGCTCCTACGGGGTCTCGGCGCCCAAACCGCTTTTTCCGTGTAGCCTGCTTTTGCGCAAAAGTCTTAGCTAGCTGTCTACACTGGCCCTTTGTGCAACAGTTTTGCGCAAAGGGACTTTTGCCCTAACAGGAGCGTCAAAGCTTTTTCAAAAAGCACTGATTTCGTACATATGAGAACGTCAGTGCTTTTATGAAAATCAAGCGGCCAGTGTAGACAGCTGGCAAGTTTTTGCGCAAAAGCGGCTGATTTTGCACAAAAACTGGCCAGTCTAGACACAGCCTCTATGTTTTGTCCATTTGTTTTTTGGATTATTTTTTTTAATAACTGACATGTGAAAGACTATTCTAAATGTGATCTGACTCGAATACTATATAACACACACCAAAATTACATTTAAAGAATACTAAGGAAATGAAGGTGTGAAAATTAACTGCTAAGGCTAAAAACATGGGTTTATTGATTAGGTACAATTATGTGAATCAAAGAGATAGATAAGGTAGTGGGAGAGTCACATATAATTTATTTTATCCAGAGAACTCTGGAGCTTTGAATATTATTAGGTTTTTTTCTCTTATATTGACTTAGTCTGTCTTATTTTAAAATATTCCACTGATTATTTTGTATTGCACAAATAAGTGTGTCAGTTAAAATATACCACAGTCAAATCTAGTTTGCAATGTAACATAAAGTGACAAAATCAATACTGTTAAAATATGATTTACAATTATAATAGATTTCCTTAGACATATCAGAACATTTAACACAGATCTATGAGTCAGTCTAGAGCAGTGGTTCTCAACCTAATTACCACTGTGAGCTGCTTATGCAGCTCCTCTGTCCTGTGCGAATGTCCCTCCCACCACATAGATGCATGCTCAACGTGTCTATTAATGCAGGGCAGAACCTGATACTGACAGGTGCTGAGAGTTGTGGGGACTAGAACTCATGACATTCTGTTTCATAAAAGTACTATAGAAATGCTAAGTATCATATTATGAAAGAGTATCATACCACTCTTATTAAACAACCACCTCTGTGAAGAGAACTGTCACAAAGTATCTCCAAATTTCAGAGTAGAATTTAGTCCCACCTTCTTTAGAAGACTCTTTGTCATGCCAGCTAAAATATGCCAACTGACATCATCAGCTTTAAAAGGCATTCAGTGCTAAAGATAATCTACCTTTTAATTGTGTAGGCTGGCCAGAAGTCAGATTTGTTGCCTGACCTTCAGTGAGATGTGTAGTTTTATCCTTTTGAAATAACCAGAAAAAAGAGGCCAATGGGGTATGTGATGGAACACGGGTGATTTTAGTGGCTGGGAAAGCACATGTATATATGTGACATAGCAATGCTGTGTCAACAGTTTCCAAATGGCATTTTATAAAAATCCAAAATATTTTTTTTACCTTAATCATTGAAAGATTCTTTTCAACAGAGCAAAACAATCCATCTTCTTTCATCATCATCCTACCTTTTAAGGCTTAATTCTAGGCTATGTCTAGACTACACTGAAGTTTCAAAAGACGATATGCAAATTCCCACGGAATTTGCATATCCTCTTTCGAAACTTCAGCTTAGTCTAGACGAGCCCCTACAGTCCAAACGCAGTAAAAATACCTGCTGGCATCGACATTATATCCATATATGGATTGCAAATATATGATTGTCCAGTTGTGGGCATCACATTTCAAGAACGATTAAAGGTCTAGAGAACATGAGCTATGAGGGACAACTGAAAGAATTGGGCTTGTTTAGCTTGGAAAGGAGAAGACTGAGAGGGAACGTGATACCGGTTTTCAAGTATCTAAAAGGGTGTCACAAGGAGAAGGGAGAAAAATTGTTCTCCTTGCCCTTTGAGGATAGGACAAGAAACAATGGGCTTAAACTGCAGCAAGGGAGGTTTAGGTTGGACATTAGTAAAAACTTACCAACTGTCAGGGTGCTTAAACACTGGAATAAGTTGCCTAGGGAGGTTGTGGAATCTCCATCTCTGGAGATATTTAAGAGCAGGTTAGAGACACATCTATCAGGGATTTGTTTAGACCAGGGGTGGCCAACCCATTGCAGACAAAGAGCCAAAATAGTGGTGGATACAGCGCAGAGAGGGAAAGAAGTTGTTGAGCAAAACAAAAACAAAAACAAAAAACAAACGCTGACCCTTTAACAGCCACGTGTGGCCCAAGCAGGCTTCTGTCTGCCGCAGCATCAGATCTCGCTGCTCCAAGTGGCGCCCTGACCAGACAAGGAAAAAAGGTCAGAGCAGGGGAACACAGAACAGCCGCGGGTCGGGAGCTGAGTCGCGGGTGCAGGAGCCGCAATTTTTCCTTTGAAGAGCTGCATGTGGCTCGCGAGCCGCAGGTTGGCCACCCCTCATCTAGACGATGCTTGCTCCTGCCGTGAGGGCAGGGGACTGGACTTGATGACCTCTCGAGGTTCCTTCCAGTTCTAGTGTTCTATGATTCTATTCTATGAATCGGAAGATTCCCAGATATAACCTTGGTGAAAGGCAAGTTTAGAACACACACTTCATCCATCAGGGACTGAACTTCTTTTAACACTTGCACTGTTTTTTTGGAACTGCCCAACCTCCTATTCAGAACAATTGCAGGTAATTATAGTCTATGATCATAGTTAATTTAAATATCAGGCTAGATTGTTCTTTGGATTATTTATCCCTCCAAGGGAATAAGAATTCCCTTTTATAATCCTGTTTTGGCTATCTGGAGGATCTTGTCTCAAATTGTTTGGGAGTAAATAGGGCACGTAACTGCTTACTCTCTCCTTGGACCAGGTGGGTGAGGAATGGGTAGGACATGGTCAGAAGATTGGTTCCATCCTTCTCCATTCAGCTGTAAATTAGTACTCCAGTCTGGGAAAAATTTAAAACCAGGGAAGGTCCTGTGATTTAGTGGGACTGTCTAAGATATAATGCCTTCCAATGCTTACTTCTGGGGTGGTGCAGCTAACATTGTTTCCTCAAGGCTCTGCCTAAAATCAGAATCCAGCCTTTTATATATTGCTGTGAACAATCAAAAAGCTAATAAAGAAGAGAAAACAGTGAACCTTTGCAAAGCCAAAGAACTGTCTTTTGTTAACTTAACACAATCATTCATAACAAAAAAAACCTGAGAAAGTTTCATATGAAAAGCTCAGTAAAAACAAGAATTTTGGCAGGATCCTTAAGTTGCTGACAAATGCTGTGAAATCGCTCTAATCATTTTATTCTAATAGGAAGGGTATTTCTGTTTACTTGTCATCATGTTCTAGACACATTGTTTAGTTCATTCACACATCTTTTTTTAAAATAAAAGGTGCCAAATTTTACAGAGAATGCACATTTTTATCTCTCTGCCCATGGGCAGACACGATTGATCCTGGCTTGTCTTTTGCTCATGATATTTTTATGACAGTTGGAGGATTTGTTTCTAAAAGGAGGTTGAAAAAAAATCAGAAACAGTTACTTATCCCTGAGATGTAGCTGACTGAAACCTCATGGTGTAAATGAGAGGCGGGAGAGAGCAAAAGCACAGATTGGCATGGGGGTGGGTGATTGAGGAACTGTATTTTTTTGTAAATCAGAAACAAAAGATGTCTATTTTAAAAAAGAAAAAAATAGGAAGAATACTGGTTAATTCAAAGCAAGCTGAAATTTATGAGATCTGCTGCTGCTTAACCAAGAACTACTGTACCCTGCAGGCAGCATTCTGTCGTTAGCTCATCTTTCCGGATTAGGAATAAATGACAGCAGATGATATTTTGCATATCCTGGATTCAAATTATTTCCCTCAATAATAGGGATAATGCTTCATTCTTCTTCTTTGCTACACTTGTAAGGCTTTTAGGTTTCAATGCCAATTTGCTCAAAAGTTTCAAAATTCTTTGGTTAAAAGAATGATTTTAGACATAATCACTGTGGCAAATCGAATACCGGAGATGTTAATCCTAATAAATTGCATTCAGATAATGGTTAATGGTCTGATTTATAAGTAATAAAGCAAGGCTGAAACTATTCTTAATTCACCCTGCTGCATACAGATATTACTGCACATATGGCAGGGGATATTAACACAATGGTTCAGAGACCCCTGCGATACTTTACACGTATCAGGCTATACTTGCACTTGTTTACTCCAGGGTTGAATTTGGCCTAGAGCTTCATCTTTAGCTTGCTGATTTAGGTCAGTGTCTTACCACAATATTTTGTGCTGAGGAAGATGGCAGATTCACAGCCTGGGGGGCAAAAATTTTCCTGTTAGTGTGTAGAATAGGTTCCAGATAAGAGAGACAGTGCATGCTTCCTCACCAATGTGCCTTAACCCTTTTCTTGACCGAGAGGCAGAGCTAAATCTGCCCCACATTATGCTAGAATAAATCTGCAGTAGCTCATCTAGCACACGTAAGTGCAGAATCAGGTCCCATTTTCCCTAGAAGTGAGGGAGTAGCCCATTCCCCTTACCTACAAAGTTCTCAGTCTCTCTGCTGACTTTACAAATAAAACAGGAAGGGAATAGATGGTACTCATGATGCAGACGTTCAAAATAAGTGAGAATTATGGAGTCACAATGCAAAAAAATAAAGGAGATTGTGTATATAATATTTCTGCTAAACTCCAAATTGTGTTTGCATGGGACAGGTATGAACAAAATAATGAATCCAATGGCTTACATTTCATCTTCTTCTTTGTAAGAAAAGTACATTGTAAGAAAAGTGAGCATTTACTACAGAAAACAGTGGAGGAAAAATTCCTGAATATTTCTTATCATCCACCTCTAATCCCAAATAAGGTCTGCAATTAAGAGAAAGGTTATGTTCTATTTAGATAAAGTCACAAAAGCATCAGTTAATTCTTTGGAATGTTTTCACAAAAGTAAAACATCATAATTATACTTGTAAGCAATGTATGGTTTACTTGCCCTCACCATTGCATCCAGCCATTTTTGGATGCTCGTTGACTAAAGATAAATTATGTTTACTTTATAATGAACATAGGACTGGAAAGGACCTCCTGGTCCTTGCGACCAGTCTCCTGGTATCACAGCTAATGCTGTTTTATAATCCCCTTCATAATCTTGTGCAAAGTTTCAATTTCAGGGAATATAACAGAAAGTGATGGAGATGATCTTTAAAAATCTATATTACTCACATGGAATGAACAATTGCAGTGTCATCTAAAACAGAGCCTAGCCTGAAATTGTATATATACCTCAATGATATCTTAATCCAAGAAGAAAGGTGATTTTACTGCTAAAATACAGGACTTGGAGCTAAGCGATCTGGGTTCTGTTCATGACTCTACACAGAATTCCTGTGACGCTTTGAGCAAGTTACCTAGTTTCTTTGTAGGTAGTTTCTTTGTGACTTAGTTTACCAATCTTCAAAACAAAGTTAAGACTCACTTCATGGGATGAGTGCGAGGCCAAATTCATTAGGGCTTTGAGATCCTCACTGATATGAAACTTTAAGCTATTATTATTAGTTCATATAAACCCTTCTTGGTTGGTTTAAAAGCCTACTTCTGTACCCAGAGCTAAAATGGATTAGGCAATATTCAAAGAAAAAAACCCTAGCTTTAAGGTAGTGTTTAAATCAAGAGGGGTGCAATCTCCATTAACGTCACAAAAGCTCTATTTATTTACACCAGTTGAGAATCTACTCCAATTTTTTTTTCCTCTTGAGACATTCATAGTTAGATCTGACTTAGGGCATGTCTAGACTACGTTTTATTTTCAAAATCTTTTTAAGATGCATAGAGGGAGATCTCACTTGGCTCATAAGGAAGTGGGGACAAAAAAAGACTTCAGGAAGAAGAAGGAGGTCATGGAGGGAGAAGGTCAGGATGCAGAGGCACGGTGAAGCAGAGCAGTCAGAATTAATGAAATGAGACTGGCTGTGTTCCTAAAGCAGTCAAGCACCTTGGGGGGTTTAGTGCTGTTCTGGTGAATTGATGTAGGCTGTGATGTCAGGAATTAAATCTGCAACAAAATATACTGATGGGAGGTGCTGCTCCAGGGGCTTTTGTGTGCACAGGAGGGGCAAGGATGAGAACTCATTGTGTATTGTTGCTGGTGAGAAGCTGCTTTTGCAATAGGATCTTAGTGAAGATTGAAGAAAGGGGGAGTTATCAATCCAGGATATTGAGATTTATGAAAAACTCAAAAGGAATTCATCTTCAGTCACACATGGAGAAATCCAAATATTTTGGTGCTCTTTTCTGATGGGAGTCGCAGTCTCTTTGCCTGCAAGATAAGAAGTATTCTTGGGATGATTAGATCTGTGAATCTTGTCTTTGGGTGGCCCCAAGTACCTATTGTGTCTTACTATCACTTAATAACCTGTCATAGGTTGAACGTGGCATTAGAGAGAGGTTGACCTTCAAGAGAAATATGGTCTTTTAACTATGGCTTCTTGACATCCTGTTTAAACAACTGGAAATTCAGAACTGTTTATGGCAACATACTGATTAGATCATTTAAGTTTATCACAGCATTTATCTCAGGGATGACATGCCTTGTAAAAATGCAAATGCTTTCATCTGTTCATATCCATTTAAATTTTTTTGAGAATGGAGTGGGGAGAAGGGAGGGATTGTTTGATATTTTACTCCTCACCAGTGGTTCCCAATAGCCATACGACTGAAACATGGCCTAATGTAAACAGCATATCTTTTGCAGATAGTCAGATTGTTTGGGCCCACTACTGTAAATCTGTAAGGTCACTTGCATCTTGACTGCAAATGAATCCATGGCCAATAGAACCAAGCAGGGATAAGTTGGGTACCACTGTTCCCAATAACAACTTGTGGAGAGCAAACACCATTTATGAGAACAGAAGCCAGAGGGATACTATAAAATAATTATGCCCATGAAATAAATTCATTTCCATATTCTGATGTGTGGAACATGCATACCATTTTAGCACCAGGTAACGGCTACGTCTACACTTGCTCCCTAGTTCGAGCTAGGGATGCAAATGTAGGCGACCGCAATTGCTAATGAAGCGGGGATTTAAATATCCCGTGCTTCATTAGCATGAGCTCGCCAGTGTGTTATTCTGCTCAACAGCTGATTCGAACCAGGGAGTGCGCGCTGGGATGCGTAAGTTCGAACCAAACCCCTTGGTTCGAACTAACATTACTCCTCATTTTTTGACTTCTTTTTTACCTCATTTTTTGAGTAGTAATGTTAATTCGAACCAAGGGGTTTGGTTCGAACTAACACGTCCCGGCGCGCACTTCCTGGTTCAAATCAGCTGTTGAGCAGAGTAACGCGCCGGTGAGATCATGCTAATGAAGTGCAGGATATTTAAATCCCTGCTTCATTAGCAATTTCGGTTGCCTACGTTTGCATCCCTAGCTCGAACTAGGGAGCAAGTATAGACGTACCCGTAGAAAGCAACAAAGAAAATGCCCAGAGATTTGAGGAATGTTAATTAGAAACCTAGATTAATGAATTGAAATCTAATTATTAGAAAATCTTATTGCTCAAGATGAAGGAGAGAAAGAACACAGCACACAGTCATTTGAAAAAGACTTGGTCACGATCTTAAAGCATTAACATCACGTATGGCTGTGTCCATAACTTTCTACTAAATACATTCCTTTCTTTGGCATAATCTAAAATGAGCATTAGTTTCATGTGGGGGAGGGGGGAGGGGGCGGGGGGGTGCAACAACCTCCAGGTAGTCTTCAAGAAACCTCAAAAAAATTATCAGACCAAAATATCCTCACAAACTCATTGGAAGATTGGGACCCTAGTGTTGTTATTGCCTTTTATGTGATCATGGAGGATTGTAATAGATTATATTGGTCTTGCATTGAATATTTTGCAGCATGCTCTAAAGAATTTTAGGATTTTCCTATGAAATAATGCCATAAAATATATTCCTAAAAGGTGCTACTTTATCATAAATAACCAGAGTATATGATAGAACATATCAGGCTATATGTTTATAGTGTTTAGATTAACAGCCGTTAGGTGCAAGAAAGGCATGCTGTGAATGTGACTAAAAAAGAAATATTTATACCATATGTTAGTTATTAGTAAGTCAGTATTATCCCTTTTAACAGCTATCCAAATCTCCCAAGAACAGTTTCAATGTCACAGCCTGTGGATATGCAAAATCTGTGTTTATTTAAGTACGCCCCTCCCCCCCAAATAAATAAATTATTTACACTAAAAAATATGTTTGTATCCTGTTGTAAAAGAAACCTATTCTACAATATGCATTAATAAATAAATATAGATATTTGGAATAGAATTGGTATTATATGCATAAGTTCTATTGACCTTCCATGAAATTTAGCCAGGAGACCTATGGCACCTTAAAGACTAAGATGTCATAAGATTTCATGGGTGTATAATGGGTGTAAATCCATGCAAAGATGGGTGTATAATATTACAATGAGGAGGACCAGTGCTATAGAAGTCAATTCAATCAGGATCGATGTAGCCCATTCCCAACAGTTGATGAGAAGGTGTGAATATCAAAATACTTTTTTATTGAGCTACTTTCTATTAAGACACAATCTGATAGTGTCCAACTTAGAGACAATAGTGGGTGTAACATACCCATCTTGGCATGTGTATCTACACCTTCCAAAATGAAGTTTCCATTTAATGGCCCTGACAAAGTGGATTCCAACTCTCAGAAGCTTATGCCCAAATAAATTTGTTAGTATTTATGGTGCCACAGGCTGTCAGCAAATGGTCAGGGCAGTGTGTGTGTGTGTGTGATACACCCGAGTCTTCAACTGCTGGGACACAAGGTCCTGTCGCAGCGGGCGGCCTTAGGGGAGACCGATGGGCGCCCCGAGGAGTTTAACGTCCGTGTCTTTGACCGCTAGGACCAGGTCCCTTCGCAGCGGGCAGCCAACAGGCTGACGGACGCCCCAGAGTTTACAGGGAGAGCTTATTACACCTCAGACTTTGACTGCTAGGATACAGGATCCCTTCGCAGCGGGCAGCCTAGGGAAGGCTGAGAGATGCCCCACGGATCTGTCCTCTGGAAGCAACACGATCCAAATGCCCAGCTCTGCCTGTATCTGTCCCTTATGACCGGCTGGAGTTCTTTTAAGTTGTGCTTGGTTCTGTTACAGCAACTGAAGGAGTCAGGTTAAAGCTTAAATAGTTACAGGTTTATTAAGGAGACTTTATAAAGCATGTGGTTAAAATGGCTATTGCTCTACTTCTTAATTATTGACAAATATAGATCTTAAAAATGGTTACAAAGAAAATAAAGATAGAAAATAGAAATAATGGTACCAAGTGACAGCTTAATCTTTAAAGAGCTCTAATTCTACGTATACACTTTGTCGGGGGGCGCACCGCGGGGTAGTGGTCACTTACCACCCTCACCTCCGGTCCTGCCTCCCTTTTCCTCTTGCCCCCGGGCAGGTGAGTGGAAGGGACAAGGGGAGGGGGTCCAGTTCCCCCGCCCCTCCCAACGCCACCTGGTCCCCGGGGCGTATCGGGTGTTCCACCCACCTTCACCTGTGCTGCCTCTGCCTAATGGGACTCTGTCCACAGGGCCCCCCTAGGGGGCACACCCCTCTGGTGTGGGGGCCCCTCCCAGTGTCACGGGTGGGCCGCCCCTTGTTGCGGCCCCACAATGTCACGTTGCCCCTTATAGCTGTCCCTCGATGTGCAGGTTGGGGGAAGGGGAGAGAGTAGGGGGGCCCGGGCCCACCCTCACCTCTGGGCCCCAACCCAGGGCCCTCAGGGAGGCGGTGGACACCGCCCCTTTAAAGCTGGAGCGGAGTTCCATTCCGCAAGTCTCCAGCCCCGCGGGGCGAGCCCGCCCTGGGTTCCTTCCTACCCTGCCCGTGCTCGCCGGTAGCAGTACCTGGTTCTCCGGCGTCTCTAGTCGGGCCGCCGTCTGCTTCCCTGGGGGGCGCCGCCTCAGTCCGTCGCCCAGCCACGGGCTGCTCCGCTCCCGGCCAGGGGTCAAGCCGCTCCCCCCCACAGGTGGACCCGCCGGCTCTTCGTCCTGCCGGTCGGGTACGTCTCCCCTTGCCTCCGACTCCCCTCCTGTCTTCCGGAGGGTTGTCCTCTCTTCCCCCCTCCCAGTCGCCCTGCTGGCGTTTAAAACGCCCGGCGTTTGGCGCGAGCATGCGCCGCACGGGCGTGGGAGGGGCCCGGCAGCCGGGATCCCCGGCTGCCGCGATCTGACCAGTGGCGGAGCCTTTGCGCTCCATCACACACTTAAACAAAGGACACATACAGGTACAATTTTTACCCCTTTCTGTGCCTCTCGACTCCAGCGGATCAGGCCAGGGCCGGTCCCTCAATTCCTAGGAAAGACGAATACGAGGTGGGCATCCCCGTGGAACCTCGGGAGGCCAATCACCTAACCCGACCAGCAGATAGATGGTAGATTGACGCTCAGAGTAAGTGTGCTGCTGGACCCATCTTTATACCCATAGGGGCCCGTATCCTCTTTCTTATCTAAGATGCCAAATTGTGTTGGTCCGTCTTTGTGATGCCAGTTCTTACAAGGGAGTTTCAACTTAATTTACACTTGCAAGAGAGATAACTAAATTGTGAGTACTGGGCATTCTTTACTGGGCGGGAGATTCCTCCCCCCCGGACGAGTGTGTGTGTTCGTATCAATATGGGTTTCAGTCAAGGGCACTCCTCTGCAGCCTCTTGGTCAGCAATTAGCTCGATCACCCTCATATCTATGCTTACAGTTGTCCAGGGTCACTGTGAGCTAGCATATCCGGGCCTCCTGTCAAGGCTTCAAAGACTATGCTGATTTTACTGCTCTGTGTGTGCCCTGTGTGCTCCAGGCATCTCAGAGAGGGGCAAGCAAAAATGGATGTTACAGGGGGGGGTTCCTGTCTGGCTACACAGGCACCCTTTTAAATTGCTGGGCCGCGGGGCAAGTGCAATCTATTGCCTTTAAACTGAAATCTCACTTTGAAGTCATGGAACCACTCCTCAGCCTCTGTGTTGCTGGAGTAGCATAAAGAGACTGTAAAGCTGCTCTAACTGGCCATCTAAAGATCCTGCCCCCCAGGCATGGGGAAATTGTCAGGTATGCAGAGCTGGTATATGCTAAGCTCCTTGCAGGCCTCAGTGTAGGAAGTGTATTGGGAACATGGCCAGGAAAAAGGGACATAGCTGGAGATCTATTCTGACAGGGCACGTCTACACAGCAGGGCAAAAGTCAAATTAAGCTACACAACTTCAGCTATGTCAATTGTGTAGCTGAAATTGGAACAGCTTAATTTTGCTTTTGGCACTGTCTTCATAGCAGAAAGCTGAAGGAAGAACATTCTTCCTTTGTCTTCCCTTACTTCTTTGAAATGATGGTAACAGGAGTCAGAGTAAGAACTCCTCCAGCTCAACATTATTTAGAAATAATGCCTTACTTTGTTATTTTGGAATAAAGTCAGTTTCAAAATAATGCTGCTGTGTAGACATGCCTATAGAATCCAGCTGGTATAACAGCTAATTTTGCATTACTTTTCTATCTATTGACTTTGATTTTTATCTGCTTAGATTTAAGTACCCATTCTCCAAATACTTAATGATGCTCTGTCTCCAACCCCCTTCCCTTTTTATTTCTCTCCCCCCTCCCTTTCCCCTCTCCTATTTATTTGGAGTTTTCATATCCCCAACTCATAACTCCGGTCATATGAAGAAGAGCTGTGCCAACAAAAGCTCATGATACCACCTACATATTTCGTTAGTCTATAAAGTGCTACAAGACCATTTGTTGTTTTTTTCTTATTTATAATGTCACTCACAAGTAAGAACAGGTGTTTAAATGGCATTCTTGTAGCTGGTGTCACAAGTCACAAGATACTTACATGCCAGATTTGCTAACGATTCATATGTCCCTTCATGCATCAACCACCATTCCAGAGGGCACGGATCCATGCTGACAATGGATTCTTCTCACTAGCGACCCAAAGCAGTCCAGACCAATGCATGTTCACTTTCATCATCTGTGTCAGATGCTATGAGCAGAAGGTTGATTTTCTTTTTTTGGTGGTTTGGGTTCTGCACTTTCCATATTTGAGTGCTGCTCTGTTAAAACTTATGAAAGCATACTTCACAACTCGGTTCCCTCACATTTTGGAAGGTACTTCAGAGTCTTAAACCTTGGATTCAGTACTGTAGCTATCTTTAGAAATCTCACATGGGTACCATCTTTGTATTTTGTAAAATCTGGAGTGATAATGTTCTTAAAATGAACAACATATGCTAGGTCATCATCTGAGAGTGTTATAATATGAAATATATGGCAGAATGCAGGTAAAACAGAGACATAAAATTCTCCCCAAGGAGTCACAAATTTAATTGACACATTATTTTAACAAGTTTTGCCAGCATGGAAGCATGTGCTTGGTGGCCAAAACTTGAAAGAGCATACAAATGTTTAGTATATCTGGCATGGAAATATCTTGCAATGCCAGCTACAAAAGTGCCTTACAAACCCTTGTTGTCACTTTTCAGAGACAAGAAATAAGTGAGAAGCATTATCTCCCATAAATGTAAACAAACTTGTTCAGCCACTTGCTAAGACAAACAAGAAACAGGACTGAGTGGACTTGTAGGTTCTAATTTTACATCGCTAGAGTGCACTTATGTAATCCAAAAAAATCTACATTTGTGAGCTGCACTTTCACAATAAAGAATTCCACTGCAGTGCTTTTATGAGATGAAGTGAAAAGGACTTCCCTTGTTTGTCAGTTCTATACTGCAAATATTTGTTGAAAAAATATAAAGTGAGCACTGTCTATTGTGTGTTCCATGTTGTATTTGAAATCAATACATTTGAAAATGTAGAAAAACATCTAATAGTATATATAATACATTTCAGTTGGTATTCTACTATTGTTTCATAGTGTAATTAAAGCTGCGATTAATCACTATTAATTTTTTAACCAAGATTATTTTTTGAGTCAATCACATGAGTTACCTGAAATTGATCAACAGCCAAAGTCCATATCAGCACAGGTTGGCTTCCCTCAACTTGTTCTCAGTTGGGGAAACCTGCATTAAGATATTCACAGCCTCATTTTATTTCCTATCATGGAGCATCCAACCATTTGACCATCTCAACATCTTCATTTTTGCAGCAGAAAACATTGATTTCTTGTCTTGAAGTGGCTAAGACTGTTCTGTACATTATGTTGGGTTGAATTACAGTTTTATGTACTCTACCTTTTAACTTTATGGGCATCTTTTTATCACAGAGAACTGGGATCAGCTCCACCATTTGCCCCCTAGTAGTTCTGGTATAATACAGGACTTCACTCAGCAGGGTACCATTGTTGGCAACCATTGATCCTTTATTGGTTCAAACTTAGTTTTTGGGGATATATTTTAAGTTTCCACCCTTTATACTTTTAAAATGCTTGATAATCTATTTCTTTCCTATGGTTATTTGTCCTTTTGCATTAGGGGTGTTAATGAGTAACCGGTTAACTGGTTATCCAATAAGCATCACACTTGCTGGGTGATACTTACTGGTAATCAGTTAACCAGAGGTCCACCCTGGCTGGAGCAACCCCCTGCCTGACATGGGTGGAGACTTCTCCAGCCCGGCCAGGCCCACTGCGCCACACCATGGGCGGGGAGCTTCTTCAGCCTGGCTTGGCTAGAGTGGCCCTCCACCCAACGGATCCCAATTAACTGGTTAAATGGAATGTTTAACATTCCATTTAACTGGTTAACTTTTTAACTAGGATTTTACATCCCTATTTTGCTTCAGTTTTGTCTTTTTCCTTCAACAGAGTAGAAGCCAAACAAAAGCCTAAATGGACAGATCTTATTTTTTAGTTTGTTGCTTGCTGCAGAAGAACTTACACTTTGCATGTGGTATAGTGCCAATCTGACAAAGCAACATTTAACATGTCTCAGATATAGATAAAATAGAGGTGAAGCACGAAGGCAATTTTAAGCAAATATTAGAAATTTTAAATATACAGAAGATAATACTTTTAACTGCAGTAGCTTGCTGGAGTCCTAGTAAATTGAATTTGCAACCATCTCTTGGAAAATGTTGTAATAAGCCCTGATAAAGGAAAACAACATTTAAACAATGCTTAATTCTATGCATGAGCTTTAGTTCAATAGAGTTCAATTAAAATTAAGCACATGCTTAAAGATAAAGGCCTGTTTCAATACCCTTTCTGAATAGAGATGTTTTTCAAATCAGGACCATAATTACCTTTTTCATGTCATTAACATTAGATATATTTTCATTTGCTTCTGGTTTTGAACTAAAGTTGTGCACGCAGTTAGGCCTGACTCCTCAGAATTCTGCTGATCTTCGGGGACTGAATTGCAGCAGACGATGGGCACTTGATGCTGCTCTTTTCTCTGAGATAAGGAAGACTTGATCTAGCCCCAATACCTGAATCCTTTGTGATTGTTGTTGTTGTCCCTGAAAATAGTACCCTAGAAGGCTACATTGCACAGTAAAAGAAAAGAGAATTGACATGAGAAAGCAATTATGTGGGAAACATGAATCAAGCATTTCCAGATGTTATATTTATAATGAGAATAAACTGTAAGAGAGCCAAGTTGGAGGTCTGTGAAACTTCCACCATTGTTAAAGGGACACTGTCAGCTAGTCTGGGGCCCCAAAGCTAAAAGGGGTTTAAAATGTAGCTTTTCAAAATTGGAAGTGAAATATAAAATACAATGAAAATAGTTTTTCTTTTTTTAATATAAACATCCTCCTACAGCACCTAGTGCTGAGAACCCAAACAACAGCAGGATGCTAGTTCACATGAACCAGAAATTGAAGTTGACTAGAGACACTAGTGAATCTAATCAGTCTCAGAGGCCATTGGCCAAGCTCTCTGAATTACACAAAAAAATAAAGTAAAAATACTTTAAGAGGGATTTAATGTTTTTCAGTTTGAATAATTTGTAATATCTGGTTAGGATTTTTATTTATTTTTAAATACAAGTTGACAGCAATGCTTCAGCCCATTAGATTAAATGTTAATGAAAAAGACTGAGTCATCCCAGCAGCAATAGCAACTGCAACAGCTGACAGATTTAGCCACAGACTTTACCAACATCAGTCCTGTTTATTTTATTATTATGTAACATTAGATGAGGAAAAGCTACTTTGGGGTTTTTGGTGAAGTGAGGTGAAAAAAATAAGAAGCAATTATTCTAGCCATTTTATACGCTAACAACTGATTGGCAGCACACTCTGAGTAGTTCTGCAAAATAACTTTAATACTGCTGGTTAGACATTTACCAAAGTCCCAGAATTTTGGTCTTGTTTTCAAATATCCCATAATCCAGGGTTGTTCAAATCCAGGTTTTGGTTAAGGCTCATCTCTATTAGAGATAGGAATCCTCTGAATTTTTAATTTGGATAAGTAACCCAAAGCTTTGATGCTTATCTAACCCTACTTTCTATAGAAAACTAGGCTGAAAAACATTCAAGACCAGTCTCTCATATGCAGTTTCTGGCACTTTTCACTTCCAGTTATAGCTAGAATTTAAAAAAATGCAGAGATACATGGAAATAAAATAGTAAATAGGGATTTTCTGAGCTTTAAAGAAATTGAAAGAAAGTTTCAGGACAGTTATTTTAGCTGAACTGGTTGCCCCATCTCTAGTGAGATCTACTAGCAAAGAGGAACATTATCATTCAACACATTCAAAATTAACAATACATATATTGTGCAATGAATGGAATGGTTAATATAAAGTGTAACATTAAACTGTTAAGGAACAGCCAGGCTTGTAAAAAGTGCCACAGGCATTCCCTCTCACAAAGACAGCTTAGGTCACTGAAATAAAAGTAGGCTTACTAAAGAGACGCTAATTTGAAAAATAAGAAATTCTTAGAAAGTCTCACTATTACATTTTATTTTTAAAGGTGAAGTTTAAGAAGTGTTAGAAATACCTGTGTGCATCTGCTTCTGTTCACTTAAAACTAATAAATAAGACTAACATAAAACTAATGGTATGTATGACCAGACACAATCTCATGGATCAGCTCTAAAGATTCTGGAACTATTACATTCACTTTACCCAACATAAGAGAGTCAAATGTCATCTACTTTGCATTATGATCAGAATAAAGTACAAAAAGGTATAGAATAGGGGCTACCGTGAATGCATCAAAATGTGGTTGGGGCTATATTAATTTACATTTTCTTCTATCTTTTTGGGATTCAAGCTAGACCAGAATAGATTCCTTCATAATAAATGGATGGAGTTGATGTAAGAAGCTCTGTGGGGGATGGTGGAAGGGCATCTAAGTAATGTAATTTACATAGCCTTATGCATTAGTCCTGAATTTCCCCCTAAATCTTTGTGATTGAATCTGTGTCATTTTGGAAACTATAGTTGGTTGCTCTCTTTCAATGTCTAGTAAAGACTGCACATAGTGGAGAATATATACTTAAAAGAAAATTTGACCAGTCATTAGTGTCCCTTAATTTACCAATACAATAGAAATAGATCCAGCCACTTTGGTAAAGATCCTGGGCAGATGTTATTTTCATTCTTATTCACAAAAGAGATATATTGAAATGGTATATTGGAGCATTTACATATTCTGGTGTAGCTGACTCATGTGCCCAACCTGGCAAACAAAATGAGTGGCCGAGTGGATGGCACTGAAATTTATAACTCAAAAATTATTGCCTGGGGTCAGACCCTCACCATTCAGAACCATTGCCACAGCATAAGGATAAATAAACCATAAACACCTGAAAAGCAGAACTAAAAGGAGCACAACATGGTTTTCTTGTTCTCTTGCTATTGGATGAGCTCCCAAGCCACACTAAATCATACAACCAGCACGTGGCATGTCAAACAGATAGTTTCGTGCTGGTATACACACAGATGTATTCATCTAACTTTCTGGTAATTCACTTGCTGTTTCTTGGCTAGAAGGACACTTGCCATCATTGGAGGGGGTTCAGCTAGAGTTATATAATGGACAACAAGAGAGAAATATCCATATCACATGGCACTAGATATAATAAAATATAATAATAATAATAGGCCATATCCTGGAATTCTTACAAAGGGAAAAATCCCATTAAACTCAAAAGCTGTTTGTATTACTGAAACTTAAGCAAGGCCTTTGGCATATGGCCCAGTAATATTTCAGGGAGTGATGGTAAGAATTCCACAGAATTAAAGAAAATGTGACAGGGTTGCTATATGTAAACATTTGCTGAATGAGCTATAGAACAAGACTCACATTTCAAACAGTGAACAAGAGCCATCTCCATCTGAAACCAATGGACATTTCCAATAGACTTAATGGGAGCAGAAGCTTTAAAAAAATGAGGAAAACAACAAAAGAAGCGGAGGCATTCTTATTTTAACCCAATTATCAATTCCAATAAGTACTTGTCAGCATTTAGTTCGATCTGTGAGGCCTAAGAAGGTACGCTGTATTAGTTATCTCAAGAGATTCTCATAGGTTTCGTCTACACCATGGAGCTATTTTGGGATACTTCCTGTATCCCGAAATAGCTATTCTGCGTCTTTTCAACAAGCCTGTTATTTTGAAATATAATGGGCTCGCTATTCTGACATCCCTGTAAACCTTATTCCACAAGGAGCAAGGAATGTTACGGACAGCACCAAATTTTGAAATAAGCTATTTCAAAATTAACTCAAAATAAGCTACACAATTTGCATAGCACAAATTGTGTAGCTTATTTCGAGGTAAAAGTGCAGTGTAGACACATCCATAGTTTCCTCTAGTCTTGGCTAACCTGAAAAACTTTTGTGACACATGCAGATTTTAATTCAAAACAGTTCTCCTTCATTTCCAGACTCTATAAACAATGAATCTCCTTATGGGCACTCTATAATTAATCTTTTGCTACATTGAACATTTACCAATTTCTCCCTTCTCTTTACTTGTCTTTTAAACAGTTTCTAATCCATGACAGCATTTTACTTCTCGCCCTTTGATTAGATTTCTCAACTGCCTCTTTTGAGAGACTTTGTAAAAGACATTGTAAAAGTACAAATAAATTAAATCTACCTGTTCTCTTTTATTCATGATTACATTGACAAGATCAACAAATTCCAGTAGAATGAAAGGGAGATTTTTTCTTTTAAAGAACTTGGCCTGGTTTCTCTCTTTCATATTTTTCTCTGGGTGTTTTTTATAACTCTCTCTCATGATTGTTTCAAACCAGTTTATCTCACTCTGAAATAAAGCTCATTGATCTCCAGTTGCTAGCATCAACTCTTGTGCCTTTTCAGCAAAACAGGTACAACATTTATTACCCTAGATGGGATAAATTCAGATAATGGGGCAGTTTATCTGACAAACCAAAACATCTCTTTGACAACAGAAAATAATATATGCCAAAGCCAATTCTAATCTAATTCAGATGCAGCTAAGGGTATTGATTGTACTATGGTAGGAATGACACCAAGACAAAATGATTGTAGTAGAATTTATTAACTATAATGATATCATGTTACTATTCCAGATTCATTTATACTATTAAAATAAAGAATCATATTCTATTTTTAACAGTGACCCCAATTTGGCAAGGTTGTTGGAGTCAATGAACCTGATTGTCATTTACACTAAGGATCTTTTACAGTGCTGTGGCAATGGAAGGCTACCTTACAATCATGGAATAATAGAGTTTGAAGAGACTCAGGAGGTCATCGAGTCCAACCCCCAGCCCAAAGAAAGACCAACTCCAACTAAATCATCCCAGCCAGGGCTTTGTCAAACAGGGACTTAAAAACCTCTAAGGATGAAGATTCCACCACCTCCCTAGGTAACCCATTCCAGTGCTTCACCATCCTCCTAGTGAAATAGTTTTTCCAAATATCCAACCTAGACCTCCCCCACTGTAACTTGAGACCATGCTCCTTGTTCTGCCATCCGTCAATACTGTGAACAGCCTCTCTCCATCCTCTTTGGAACCTCCCTTGAGGTAATTAAAGGCTACTATAAATTCCCCCTCACGCTTCTCTTCTGTAGACAATAATAAGCCCAAATTCCTCAGCCTCTCCTTGTAAGTCATGTGCTTCAGCCCCCCAATCATTTTTGTTGCCCTCCACTGCACTTTCTCCAATGCGTCCACCTCTTTTCTTTAATGGGGACCCAGAATTGGATGCAGTATTCGAGATGTGGCCTCACCAGTGTTGAATAAAATGGAATAATCACTAGATCTGCTTGCACTGCTCCTCCTAATTCACCCTAATATGCCACCTGCCTTCTTGGCTACAAGGGCACACTGTTGATTCATAGCCAGCTTCTCATCCACAGTAATCCCCAGGTCTTTTTCTGCTGAACTGCTGCTTAGCCAATTGGTCCCTAATCCCTGCAGGACTCTGCCTTTGACCCTGTTGAATCTCATCAGATTTCTTTTGGCCCAATCCTTCAATTTGTCAAGATGACTCTGGACCTATCCCTACCCTCCAATGTATCTCACTCTCTCCGTAGCTTAGTGTCATCTGTGAACTTGCTGAGGATGCAATCCTTCCCCTCATTCAGGTCATTAATAAAGATGTTGAACAAAACCAGCCCTAGAACCAGCCCTTGGGGCACACTGCTTGATACTGACTACCAACCAGACATCGAGCCGTTGATCACTACCTGTTGACCCCGACAATCTAGCCAGCTTTCTATTCACTTTAACAGTTCATTTATCCAATCCATACTTCCTTAACTTGCTGGCAAGAATACTGTGGAAGACCAGAGTCAAAAGCTTTGCTACAGTAAAGGTATATCATGCCCACCGCCTTCCCCATATCCACAGAGCCAGTTACCTTGCCATAAAAGACATGCCTTCATTTCCAGGCTACAAATCCATTTAGAAAAGCATGTGTGCAGTAAAATTAAAGCACATGCTTAAAGTCCATGTGAAATGGAGGTCTATGAGACAAAACATTGCATTGTTTACAGGGTACTGATAGATCTATCATTATTATAATAGGTATTTTGGCTTAGGATCTAGCAAAGAGGCTTGAGAAGCTTCACTTGAATATTGTTGACTTGGGTTAAGATGGGTTCATGAAGGAGCAGCAGCCTCTGACAATATGAGATGTGTATTAGAACAATCCCCTCATTCCAATTAAGATACATTAAGTCAGTTGGCATAATTTACTGCAGAACAAGTTTTTTACTATGGTAAGTAAGGTTCTCTCTGGAATAGATTAACGTGAATGGGTGGTATTCTCCTAGACCTTTGATATGGATACTTGTGATTTTAATTCTATGGCAGAATTTAATACAGGAATGATTTAATTATGGAAAGTGACTGTGATAGGCACTGTGATAGATTAAGAGATATATATAGAACTATTGGTTAGAGCTGAAATCCAAATTGGCATCATTTTGATTTGCAAACTTAAAAAACAACAAGATTTTTCAAATGAATGCATCTATGAACTGAAAGTAATGAACATTTTTTTAACCTTTTTTATCTTCTTTCTTACATTATTTTGTCTCTGTATCAATGGGATAAGAAAACAAAGGAGTGAGACTTATGGCTGATAGCAACCGCACATATAGTTTGGCAGTCATACAAAGTACACTATAACACAGTTGTACATTCTGTTGGTGCCTAAAATATCTTTTGTACACTAAGATGTAGCCAAGTTTACTGTATCTGAATGGGAATGAATTAAAGAATTTGATCAAGAAGCTCATAAATAAGTGTTAAAAACAACAAAGTGTCTATGGTATCATCCTAACTCCTGCATATATTCTGGCATAGGCACAATAAAACCAACAATTTTTTCCAGCATAACTGCCAGCTAGCAAGGAATAGGAACAGTACTAGACTAAACACAAAATGCAAAAGAGCATAGAGAAGCAGGGTCTGTGCTAAAAGAAATGTGAAACCCCAATGAACAGAATAAAACAAATCACAGTGCATTCATAGAGGAATTATAGGTTCCCACATGGGCAATAAACTGAGAAGTTCCATGAAGTGTTGGGAACAGTACAATTCACAGATGACAAAAAGAGTTTACTGAAATATTTAAACATTAAAACACAAAATAATAAATAATAAAAATCAGCACAGCATAAAGAGAAATAGGTAATGTATATTATCAAATATCATTTCAAAACAAGGCTTTGATCTGGAAAGCTACCTGTCTAATATCTCCTGACAAAACAAACATTGGAGAGGACTGCTAATGAAGCTTGGAAACACTGAATTAAAAGCATTAGGAGCTATAGATTAGAAATTAAAACTATGCTACATCTTTTTTCCTCTTCCCCAAGAGTACAAATATCTGTGAAACAAGGCCATACAAATCAGAGTATCAGCTAACAAAAAAAAATAATGCTCAAACTGATGTGTATTTCTAAAATATAAATTTGTGAATGATAGGAATGAAAGAAGGAACTTTCATCTTATAAGGCCAATGGAATAGAGAACTGGTAGGTGACAGTGATGGGAATCATTGGGTATCTGGATTGGGAATCAAGATGTTGGGGTAACATCTTCAAAAGCACCTGATGATTTTTGTTTCCTAAGTCTAATTTTTTCATTTTTTCTAAGTTATTTAGGTACATAACGATGCAGACAAGCAGTTAGGAGGTGCCTAAACAAGTTAGTATTATCTTTTCATCAATGGGCATTGTTGACAATCTCATGGAATCTGCATCTTTCGCACCTAAGACACTTCAGTGAACTAGCCCTTAGGTACTTGGGAGCCTAAGTCTCACTGACTTCCAATGAGATTTAGGATCCTAAATACCTTTTGAAAATGGAAATTAGGTATTTTTGGAAATTTTACTCTAAACATCATAAAGTAAGATAAAAAGTAAGATAATTCCATCTAGGAAGCTCTGCCAAGTTGGACCACAAGAACAAATTACTGCAAAACAAAGTTATGCTTGATAAATGTGGACATAGGGAAGCTAATCTCTAAATGACTATGTTGTTGGATGTACTAGTTCCTGAAAACAGAGACAGGCTCATTAATTGTTGGTGCAAGTCAGTATAGCTCCACCATGCACTGAAGTCCTTGAAACTCTGCCAGTTTATATTTGAGTCTGGCCCCAGATTTTTAGTTTCTTTTCCAATCTTGTGAAGGAATATCAGAAATTGTAAATGTTTTGGTATATAACTACATTTAAATTTACAGAGATAATTATTGTTCAGTGTGCTTCATATTCAGTTGTAAAATGAAATCTAAGATTAGTGGTATGTAAATTTCAAAAAAGTTTCTGGGGTTGGAGTTTGACTTGGATAAGAATTCAAGAATTCAGATGCTTATCTGAAACTTATTCAAATATGGTATCTCAACCTCTCATATTTACAAAACTCTGCTGGAAGTCTCATGAAAGGTAGCCTTTCTCACTGACTGTTAGCATTTCTGCTGCTAGCAAGAGTTACAGCCAAGAAATTCAGATGCACTCAAAAGTGAAGGATAGCTCTAAAAAGTGCCCTCAGACCTAAACTGATTCAAGTCTATTCTGAGTTTTGGCAAAGGTTTGAGTTAGGTCTTATTTGATCCAAATCAGGTCAGCCAATATTTAGCTAAGAATATTAATAAAATAAATCAAAGAATATGTTACGGTCCTGGCTTAAATGAACACAATTCCTGTGAAGCCAAGGTCAACTTGAGTATGGTTTACTGATGCCTCATTTCCTGCATAGTACTACAATCTCAGATTTTACCTCAGTGGCCAAGGAAGTAAACACCTCTGGAATGAAAGGATGTTTTGCAAGGATTTTCTTGGCTTGGGTCGCGGCTGGGGAGCAGTGTTCTGCTCATACCCTTGATAATCGGATGCTTTAAAAAGAGGAAGTAATAGTAATTGGCCAGATTGTTCCAAGTGGATCTGTGCTCAGATGGGCCTACGTATGTGTGGCTCTCCTCCTTCCCCATAGAATAAAGGTACTGCCACCTCTGCAGCTTCGTTTCCTCCCTTGTCAATACCAAGGACAGAAGATATGACACTCCCTGCAGTTTTGTCCCCTTCTCGCTATACAAAATCCAGATCAAAGCTGTATTACCTCTTTAGTGCTCAGCCGTAGAAGGACTCAGCAAACAGCAGTGCATATCCAGTGCCATTTGTCTTGCTAATGAAGGAGAGAAGGGATACCAGCCATCCTCTCAGGGCATCTCCTGTCTTACCATAAAGATGCTGTACTTCCCTACGGCTCCTAGAGATCTATAGGCTTTGTAGTGTGTGAAGTTTTCAAAATCTGTTGTACTCTGAACCTCTCTTACCAAAGGGGACAGCTGAGCAAAAACACTGCATGGTAAATCTCCCATCTCCCAAGGTTTATCAGTGGAAGAATTCCAGCCTTTGTTTGAAACAAAACAAAAACTAGTGCAGCATATAGAATGATCATTTCCTTATCCTCAGCCTATAGTAAAATATTTAGAACACAATGCAGAGGTTAGAACTGACAGAATCTTAATGTACTATAAAACATCGAAATTATAATACAAGATTACATAAAATCAAATCACTTTCACTACTAAATGATCCATCATGTCCTCTGGTCTTAAATTCTATGACTCTGCTTATAGTTTCTCACTGAGAGAGACTAATTGTAAAAGGAGAAATATGCATTTGAGTTTAAAAATGTCTCCCTTTCTAAAGTAGATATTAGCGATATTTACTATTGTTTAGGGAACACTGAGTTATATAATGAGGAACAGAAAAATACTGTGTGTTTAAACAAATGCCCTGTGCAAATATGCAAATGCAAATATGCAAATGTCAATTGTAAAAAAAAAAAATCTTCTGACATCAGAAAGTCTTATTCCACTGACCTGACAGCAAAACAATGAAAAATGCATTTTTGAACATTTAGTGAGATCGATTAGAAAACTATTGAAACCTGAGAAAACTGAGAAAATGACTGCAAAACAGCAGCCAGCAGGCAATTTAACAATAAAATGAAAATAAGCAGCAACAAAAGTGCATAAATGCTTCCACTTTGTGGCTATCAATATTCTTTCTTGTGGTTTGTAATGTCACCAGAAATCCTAGGCAGAAATTCTTATTCAATATCTCTGCATATTCTGTACACACACCATATATTCAGATTTACACAATAAACACTCAGGGCCTGACGCTCATTTCCATTAGGATCAGAACACTACAGCATTTGTGTAAAGAGGCCTTCGAGTGGGAAGGGTTCTTCACATTATTAGAGCAGTATAAAGTGGCCTAGTAGAAATCAAAATCAGGCTCTCGCACCACACTGGAATTTGTTGTCTCATTCTTCCAGCTGCACAGTTAGTAGGAGTGGGAAATTGCAGAACAAGAGACAGACAGTGTGACTGCTATTCCTTAGAGCATTAGGAATGTTTTGAATTAGGATCACTGTTGTATGAGGTATTATTTTTCCACGGCTACTTCCCCTGAAATCCATGAATGCAATTTAACAATGTGGGAGGAGAAGAATATGGAAATAAGCTGGGGGAGCCACGGGCATGAGAAAAGGATCATGAAAGAAGGTAGTATATATTTTTAATTATGAGTGACCACATGTTCTTGAGTTCTTAGATAATATACATGGGGTTGGGATTCGCAAAGGTGCCCAAAAGATTAAAGTGCCTAACTACCATTGCATTTTTAACTCCCTTAGATTCCTTTGAGAAGCCAGAGAAATGTTTGTCTAAGCAGAACAACATAAGAACAGCCATACTAGATCAAACCAAAGGTTCATCTAGCTCAGTATCCTGTCTTCCGATACTGGTCCATGCCAGGGACCCCAGAGGGAATGAACAGCTCAGGTAATCATTAAGTGATTCATCCCCTCACATTCCCAGCCCTGACAAATAGAGGCAGATCCAAGCATGCACATCCTGGCTAAATGCCATGGAAAGATTTATTCTTCAGAATTTATCTAGCCTTTTTTTTTAAACTTGTTAAAGACTTGGCCTTCACAACATCCTTGGATAGGGAATTCTACAGGTTGACTGTGCATTGTGCGAAGAGTTGCAAAATGAGTGTTTTCATGGGTAATACGTGAAAAGCTGTAAAACATTGATTTCATTTTACTGGGAGATAAGGACCTGAGTTTTAAAATCCTATTAGGACAATACTTTATGGCAGGGCGACTCAACTTTGGAAGCCCCGGGGACCACAATGGTACTCACAGCACATGCCGAGGGCCGCCACTTAAGTGTGGTTGCATATATGTGCAAATATATATGCAAATATATGCAAATAGCTTCTTTCACACTGATGGGCATGAATACAAAGCACTTCCCACGTGCTCCCGTCACTTCCTTCCTGGTCGCTAGAAACACCAACATCCTGTACCCGTCTGTTCCAGCCAGCCCATCCACTTGCATCTTTCGGTGCTCACCCCACTTGGGACACACCTCGCCGTTGTGAGCGTGTTCCTAGTGGAGGCCATGTTCAAAGGATCCCACCCATGGGCCACATGTTGAGTTCTGCATAAACCCAAACCGCTCCACAGGCCGCAGGCTGCATGTGGCCCATGGGCCGCGTGGTGGGTAGCCCTGCTTTATGGTGTCCAGTGTAGCTAAACTCCCCTATCATATAGTCGCACCATGACACAAAAAGTATTATGACCATATTCAATTTTTCTGCTAATGTACAATTTTTCAAGACTTGGATTTTGTTTTCAAAGAGCAAATAAAGTAAATACAATTTTAGAAAGGGTTGGCATTATTTTGTTTTAATGTAGGTCAAAAGCTTTGCTTTCACACTCAGTTAAGACTCTCTTGCTGTATTTGCACAAGTGCCCCTTTTTAGACCAGAACATAGTGTAAGTTAATTGCTTTCAGTAATCTTCACCTTCAAGTTCCTTAGCTATCCTTACATAACCATTCATCTGTTTTCTCTAATATCAAGCCCATCACGGCTTCATTTAGCAGCTAACTCGTTTGTTACATATAGACCTTTTTACAGGATGCTTTTCTTCTTTCAACTGGTCATTTAATATCTTCAACAGCAATAGTCAACTGTGGCCATATAGAAAGAATTTTAGAAGTAAGTGATAGTTGTGCAGATCGTATCCTCCTCTTATGTCCATGGAAAAGTATGCTGGTCCTCTTTGCCATGGTTTTTCCTTTCTAGGCTCAGTGCACATATTTAATTACCTTAATTCAGGCTTTTAATCTTTAAAATGTGTATTTGCTGAGTGGTGTTTGAAGATTGTGTAATTCCAGTTTGAGTTTGAGTCCAGGGTAATAAAGCCCATGTAATCTCCTTACCAACCCTTTATCTGAAGATAGGTAAGACAGTCTTCATGGGTAGTTCCCTCTGACATTTATCTCACCATAATATAAACAAGATGATGAAAAAAGACGTAAAGGCATGTTGGAATACACACTTTGGTTCCAATCCAGCAAAGGCTTATGCAGATATTTAATTATATGTATTTGGAATAGTCACATCAAAATAATGGAAAATATTGTATACAAAGTTAAATACACAGGCCCACTGATGGGGGAGGAGGGGAGAGCAAAGAAGCAGTTACCCCAGGGCCCAGTGATTCCAAAAAGTGGAAGTTTTAAAAGTGGAAGTTAAATCCTAGTGAGAAAAATATAAAGGATCATAAACTCTGTCAAGTTAAGTGTAAAAATATAATAAGAAAAGCCAAAAAGGAGTTTGAAGAAGAGCTAGCCAAAAAGCTCAAAAAGTAATAGTAAAATGCTTTTAAGCATGTCAGAAGCAGGAAGCCTGCTAAACAACCAGTAGGGCCCCTGCACAATCGAGATGCCAAAGGAGCACTCAAAGACGATAAGGTCATTGTGGAGAAACTAAATGAATTCTTTGCTTTGGTCTTCATGGTTGTGGATGCTAGGGAGATCCCCAAACCTAAGCCATTCTTTTTAAGTGCCAAAACTGAGGAATTCTCCCAGATTTAGGTGTCATTAGAGGAGGTTTTGGAACAAATTGATAAACTGAACAGTAACAAGTCACTGGGATCAGATGGCATTCACCCTAAAATTCTGAAAGAACTCACATGGGAAATTGTGGAACTATTAACCATGGTTTGTAACCTATCCTTTAAATCAGCTTCTGTACCTAGATAATGTGATGCCAATATTTAAAAAGGGCTCTAGAGGTGATCCTGGCAATTACAGACCGGTAAGTCTAATGTCAGTACTGGGCAAATTCGCTGAAACTATAGTAAAGAATAAAATTGTCAGACACACTTTGTTGGTGGAAAGTCAACATGGTTTCTGTAAAAGGAAATCATGCCTTACTAATCTACGAGAGTTCTTTGAGGGGGCTCAACAAACATGTGGATAAGGGTGATCCAGTAGGTATAGTGTACTTAGATTTTCAGAAAGCCTTTGACAAGGTGCCTCACCAAAGGGTCTAAAGTAAATTTAGCTGTCATGGGATAAGAGGAAAGGTCCTCTCATGGATTGATAACTGGTTAAAAGACAGGAAACAAAGGGTTAGAATAAAAGGTAAGTTTTCAGAATGGAGAGAGGTAATTAGTGGTGTTTCCCAAAGGTCCGTACTGGGACCAATCCTATTCAACCTATTTATAAATGATCTGCAGAAAGGGGAAAACAGTGAGGTGGCAAAATTTGCAGATGCTACTAAACTTCTCAAGATAGTTAAGACAAAAGCAGACTGTGAAGAGCTTCAAAAAGATCTCACAAAACTAAGTGATTGGGCCAAAAATATGGCAAATGAAATTTAATGTTGAAAATGTAAAGTAATGCACATTGGAAAAAATAATCCAGTCAAAAAAGCAAACAGAATGTTAGGAATCATTAAAAAAAGGGATAGAAAAGAAGACAGAGACTATCTTATCGCCTCTGTATAAAGCCATGGTACGCCTGCATCTTGAACACTGCATACATATGAAGAGAGATTTAAAAGACTGGGACTTTTCACCTTAGAAAAGAGGAGACTAATGGGGGGATATGCTAGAGGTCTATAAAATCATTTATGGTGTGGAAAAAGTGAATAGGGAAAAGTTATTTACTTGTTCCCATAACATAAGAACTAGGGGTCACCAAAGGAAGTTAATAGGTAGCAGATTTAAAACAAACGAAAGGAAGTTTTTCTTCACAAAGCACACAGTCAACCTGCAGAACTTCTTGCCAGAGGATGTTGTGAAGATCAGGACTTTAACAGAGTTCAAGAAAGAGCTAGATAAATTCATGGAGGTTAGGTCCATCAATGGCGATTAGCCAGGATGGATAGGAATGGTGTCCCTAGCCTCTGTCAGAGGCTGGCAATGGGTGATGGGAGAGGGATTGTTTGAAGATTCCCTGTCCTATTCACTCCCTCTGGGGCATCTGGCATTAGCCACTGTCAGAGGACACGATACTAGGCTAGATTTACCTCTGGTCTGACCCAGTATGGCTGTTCTTATGATCTTAAAAGACCAGGGGCTCCTGGATGCTGGTACTGCAGGAGCAATGGTGGCCAGAGCTGCAGTCCCTTTAAATTGCCTTTGAGCACCATGTGTTATGCTCTGGACGGCTCTCAGGGCTGGGTGCCTGAGGCCTCATTGCTTCTGGGAACATAGAGCCCAGGGGTCCAGGACATCCATTGACTTCCCCAAATACACAGGTTAAGTCTGAAGATCAAGGCCATAGTCAGCATCTCATGCTACACCAAACCTTTATTTCTAGATTTCACAACTCCCAGTGAGTAACACCCCCCTTGTTACACGCTTACTGCCACTGAAGTAAATGGAGCCAAAAATGAACACCCACCACATACTAATATTGAACAGCAATGTAAAGAAAAAGCTCCTTAGCCTAAAATCAGGAAAGCCAAAATCCAAATATCCCAGGCCAAAATGTTCACACTTGGGTGCCTACAGTTGGATTGACATGGATTAGGTACAAATTTAACCATGTTGGCCCTTGTCTCTAATTTTGTACTTTGGTTTGTTGAGCCTACAGACACCACCTGTGGATCATCTGTTCTCCTGGCTATTTTCAAGGCATTGCAGTTATGTGGCTGAAGTTTGTAATCAAACAGGCTTCCCAGAGATGTTGTTATTCTCAGTCATAATTAAGGAGAAGATGATGTCACTGAGGTCAGAGAAGTCACAGATTCTATGAGTTTCAGAGATCTCCATGACATTTTCTGCTTCAGTCCCAGGATGGGAGGCCCCTAGAGCTATCAGTCATCCCCTGTGCTCTCTCAGGCTCTCTTTCCCATGCTTGGGCTTCAGTGAGCTTCCCCCAGCCCATTATTTGTATTAGAAGTCACAGACAGGTCACTGGCTTCTGTGAATGTTTGTTTATTGCCCATGACCTGTTCATTACTTTTACTAAAAATATCACAACAAAATCTTAACCTTACTCATAATACAGTGCAGGAATAAAGTTTCAGGAAGACAGAATAAGCCTCAATGTTTCCCCCCACCACTTCCCTGAACCCTTTTTATTTTTTTTAATGAAGATCTGAATTTAATTATTAGCCCTCAGACCATGTCAACTACAGAAAACTTGGGAAAACTGATCTGGCAGGCAAGGTCTCTTTAGTAGAAAAGCATTATCCAACTTTCAATGTCTGTAGCATTCAGAAAAAGGGTTATTAAAATAAAAATGAATGGTACACTTGGGAGTAAAAAGAATTTGGAGCCAGACTGTGTCATTTACTCACAGTCTGCAGAGGGGGAAAAGATTTGGAGCTGCACTGTTCCAGGGGGAACAACAGCATCTACCTACCTACCTATAGATAAAGATAGAGAACATGTAAAAGAAAGAGCGAGTACATTGTGCTCTTTTTCTGTTGTATCCCATGGTCTTCTCTACACAAGCCTGCTGAAAGGCAGGGCCAATAGAGGCAGTTGCCCCAGAGCCCAGTCATTTAAGTCGCCATTGGAGCACCGCGCTGCATACCCCATCTGGCTCTGAGGGTTAGGGGGGCACCTCACTCTGAGTGGTGTAGAAGGCTGGCTAACCTCAGCCCTGTCCTTTCCACCCCTTCCAGGAGTGCAGAGCTGCCCTCCCCTCCTGCCCATGGAGGCTCTCAGCTCCGCTGTATCCATTTATTAGTCATTTAAATAATTTTCTCCCAATGCTTTGAGCTTCATGCACACACCCTCATTTTCATTCATATTTTTGCCTCTAACTCCTTAGTCATTCAGTATGACTGTGTGGTCATTTGGGGTTTTAAGGACCATATAGGGCCTGAGTTTCCATGCCATTCACACAGGGAGCTTACAGAGGTTCACTGGGAGTTTACTGGTGGACAGTTTATAGAAAATTGCCCTGAGTAGTACTTTGTGGAACAGGTCCATTCCTTTTCCCCTTTAAAACACAGATTGATTTTACGTTGCCTGGCTCTTTCTTCTCTGGAAGATTTATAATCTGAAGAGAGCTGGTGACTGGGTCAGGTCAGTGACAGGTATTCAACTCTGGACTGTCCTCCTGTTGGTCCAGGGGAGCCTGAGTTTGTTGAACCCTGAGGCCTTTATGTGCCCTCTATTTAAAAGGGTATTTTCCTGTGGGGATATTGAATTAAGGCTTTTTTATCTCTAAGGGTGTGTCTACACTGCACCATTTTTTCGGAAGAACGGCCATTATTCCGGAAAACAATACTAGTGTCCACACAGCAATTGCATTACTTTGAAAGAAAATCAAACCAACGGAGGGCTTTTTCTGATGTTGGTAAACCTCATTCCACGATCTTTATCGGAAAAGGGTGTGTGTGGACACTCCACTACTGCTATGTCGAAATAGCTCCTTACCAGGGCCATTCTAAAGTTATTCCTCCCCAGTGCCTCCTGGGACTCTAAATCAAGATAGCGTGTCTACGTTAGGGGAGCCTGTCTCGGACTAATTTTGAGGCTTCCCTGTAGTGTGGATGCTCTATTTCAAAGATATCTTCTGGAAAAGCTTATTCCAAAAGAAGCTTTCCCTAAGTACGGGAAAGAAAAAATCTTTTTGCACTGAGCCAAACTGTAAATTGCTACTGTTCAGTAAATAGTGTATGTGAACTATACAATTGGTTGGAAAACTATTCTTTCACCCCCATGAAAAATTTTAAATGAAAAACCTCATTAGCAATTTTTCATTTTTTTGTGGAAAATTCGAAAATGAAAAATGTTTCCAGTTAGTTCTGATCATTTGTTTTTGTAAACCAATAATGAAGTGAAAAATGCAGTTTGAATTGTGTGATGGGTAGTCTGTCCTGCACTGGACCTACAAGGGCTAAATCCAGTCTAGGGAGGCTGGCGGCCACAGGGTAGATCAGCTGGGGCTGTATAAATAGGGGCTCCAGGAGTGGAGGAAAACACTCACTCTTGTTCCATTGTTGGAGCAGGAGAGACCTGACTGCCAGAGAAGCTAGAGGCTTCCTGAGATAAAGCAGAGCTGGGGAAGGGCAGGCAGAGCTGGGGAGCTCTGACCTGGCCTCACTCCCAGGATGCAGGGCATGAGGCAAGACTAGAGGGTGCTAGAACTTCAAAGAGGCAGCCAAAGCAGCAGAAGGCAGCAGGTCCACAATCCTTGCCAACGATGAGTGGCCATTTCTTACTGCAGTTTGCCCCTGAGGTAGATGACAACTGGCAGTGGGTCACTGAGGCAAGGTGGTTATAGGAAGCTTCCCTGAGTGGAAGAACTCCAGAGTGAGGGGGCACTGAGGCAGGGCAGTATCCAGAGGGGAAGGCCGCTACAGTTTGAGAGGGACCCAGGTCCTAATATAAGCTGGCAGAATCATTAGCATACAGGTAACAGTAGGTGAGACACTGGCTGGAGGGGGGAGCTCCAGTGCTGAACGGAGCTAATTCCTGAGTGACCAGCAGCAGGCGCCATTCTGGTGAGTCAAACCGTATTACAAACTGGAAATATTAGTTTTAATTTGCAGCTTTTGTTGTTTCAAATTAGGTTTTTAATTGACTTTAATTTCATATTCAATTTTTTGTTTTATTTCAGTTCATGATAACTAATGAAGAAAAGCAATTAGACGCAACACTTTGTCTTTAGAATCTTCCCACAAAACTGGGGGGGAAAGAATAATTATAAAATACATTGTCTTAGGAAAAGTTTCTTTTTCTTTTTTTGGGGAGGAGGGGTGTCAGGAAATATTCTGAGTGGAAAAATTTTCATCAATTCTAATGGACTAAAATATTTTGATTAGCATGTTTTAGAAACCCAAAGAGATCATTCAAATAAATCGATGTAGCCAAAGACATGTCACTATATAAAATAACTTCTTTTGGAGATGACTGCCACCGTTTTCCTTTAGAAAGGCTGACTCATCATCACTGTTAGCAATTATATTTTCATAGTACCTCACATTTTAAAAGTGCTGTACAAACCTGATGAAATCCCTATAACTTTCACATACGTGAAGGAGAGCTCTGTGTAAGCTTGAAAGCTTGTCTCCCCTCAACAACAAAACTGGTCCAATAAAAGACACTACCTCACCCTCTTTATCTCTCCACATTCATATTTGGCAGGTAAATATTATCTTCCATATTTTACAGAGAGACTGTGAAGACAGATGCTGAATGATTTTCCTAAGGCCACAAAGCAAACAACTGGGAAAGATATATTACAATTCAGAATTTTTTGCTTTCAGACATATTCTCAGATGTGTAGACAATAGGATTTATAACAGGGATGGGCAATAATTTTTTACCGGGGGCCACTTCAGAAATTTTTGAAGTAGCCCTGATTGGTCTGTGGGTGGGGGAACACATGATGTCTTTGCCCCTGTGCCTCCAAAGAGAACTGCCAGCTGTTCTGAACAGCTGGTGGTTCCTCTGGTGGTAGGCAGAGACTTTGCACACTCCCCCCCCACTCAGGTCAGTCTGCCCCCGCCCTACAAGGGAGCACCATGCTTAGAGTCACCTGCCAGCTGAGCAATAGCTGGAAGTTGACTCTAAGTGCTGAGCCCCTTGCAGAGTGGGAAGAGACTTCACGTGCTCTCCCTACCCCCAGGGCTTGGGGGCAAGGGGAGTGCATGATATCCCCTCCCGTCCTGTCCCCATCCTGCAAGGCCCAGAGATTCTAAGTGCTGTGAACTCCTTGCAGGTCAGGGGCAGGGCAAGAGGAGACTTTGTGCGCTTCCCCCCGTCCCCAGGTTCTGATTGGCCTGGGGGTGAGGGGAGCGCAAAGTCTCTCACTCCCTGCCCTCCAGTGCGTGGTGCTCCCCCATCTGCTCTCCTGTCCCCAGGCCGATTGGCCTAGGAGTGGGGGAGCGGCAGGATCTCCGTGGGCGGATTGGCCCATGATGGCCCTTTCGCCCACCTCGATTTATAACATCCACATCCAAGTGTGCCCACAGTGGTACAACATCACATTCCCCTTCTTATGCTCTCAGTTGTTGTTGCCTGCATAGAACTATTCTCTCCCCCTTTTGGGGGTAGAGGATGCTTCTTAATTTTATTCTTTTACAACTATTTTTAAAAACCTATGGCTACATCTACACTGCAAGTTTTTGCAGCAGAAAAAATGCTGATGAGGGACTCATTAGCATAAGTCGCAACATCATTAGCACATTTGCTGCCATTTCTTTTTGTGCAAGGGGTTTTTGCACAGAAAGAAGCAGTGTAGCTGCTTCTGTTTTGTGCAAAAACCCTGTTGCACACAAGATCTTTATGCCTGTCCCAAGATCTTTGTGCAAAAAAACGGCAGCAAATATGCTAATGAAGTCATGACTTATACTAATGAGTCCCCCATTAGCATATTTTCTGCCACAAAAACTCATGGTGTAGACGTAGCCTATGAGTTTAAACCTGCAGGGTCCTGATCATAAGAGCATCAATCCAGCTTTTGACTTCATCCCCACTTTAGCACGTGCCTCTTTTTAAGCATGTGACCAAATCCAGGGCATGTCTACACAGGGGATTTATTTTGAAATAACTCCTCTAATTTTGAAAGAACTGGACAAGGGTCCATACTACCAAGTCTGTTATTTCAAAATAATGGGCTTGCTATTTCAAAATAATAACTCCTGCTTGTGAAGAGGAATAAGCTTATTTTGAAATAGTTATTTTGGGAGTTGTTACTTCAAAATAACTTATTTTGAAATAACCTGGTAGTGTAGACATAGCCCCAGAGATGTCAATGGAGTTACCTTGCTAAATTGGGGCCAGAGTGCCCAGTGACATGCATGACTGAGCCCTAATTTCCCCATCTACTTCTTATTGTTCAGCTCATTTCACTAGATTTCTCTCAGCCCTTCCTGTTCTCCCAGCATGGCAGCTGCAGGCACTCCACTCAATTGACTGTCTTTTCATGATGTAGAGAAATATCTGCATGGGGATACGCAATGGAGGAAAGTAAAAAGAGTACTGGACTTCAGATTATTTTTCTGACTTCTTAGTCAATAATTTAATCGTTACTGTGCCTGTGTTTCAAGTCAGTCGACCTCTGGGCTGCTAAGTGGTGCAAATGTTTATGGGATTCATTTACAGAGGAATTCTCTTCACTATGATGTAGCCTCTTATCTTCCACTGATGTTACTTTACTCATCACTAATTTATTATATCACAGGTTACATCAACATTCGCATCTTCTGTATCTGAGTTCTCTGCATGCTACCCTTTAAGAATATGTCTTTTTGCAATCCTAGCCAGAAGCTCTCCCAGTTGTACTGAAAGTGGATTCTAAATAAACATTGGAAGGAAGGTAGCTTAAATATCTGACAGTATTTATAGTCAAGGCAGGTTATTAAGTATTATGCATTTCAGAAAAGGGCACACAACACTATCATGCAGTGAAGTACTACACAAGAGGTACAATTTTTTTTTAACCTAAGTAAGAAGCTATTAAAAACTGGAGGTAGATAAGAAGATTTTTGATTGGGGTAACACTTTGCAGGATTTTTTTTTTCATTTGGCCTATGCATATTTCACAATCCTGAATTTTTGCCACTTTGAAATTGAGCATATCCAAAAGAGACTGCAATGCATGTTCTACAGCAAGACGAGTGATTCTATCCCTCCTCCCCCCCCCCTGAAATTGCAAATAGTTATCCCAAGAAACCAAACTCGAACTTAATTTATTGTCTGAAATTTAGCTTAGCTCTATCATTCACCGTGTGGAAGAAGTTTAGTCTGATGATGAAGTAATACAGGAATTGCAGGAGGAGGAGCCAAAGAAGGACACGATTGGTTTTTCATCAGTAGTACAATCAGTTCTATGAGGAACTCTGCCTATAATGTCCAGATAAGCATCAATAGGACACAGAGCTGCATGTTGTACTTAAACTTTGGATTAAAGTAGTAAAAATATCATTGGAGGGCTCCCTCTTAGGCCTTTATCATCGTTGTCATGTCCATTAAAATAAACAGCCACCAACTTGTCAGCAAAATCAGCATTACTCTTTTCAGCCTCATCTAAAGCTTTAGTCTCTCTGGCTCAGCAAGCTGACTAATAGGAATTGTTTGACTAATAGCCTATTTTACAGTAACTTCAAATGCGTTCTCTCTCAACCCATTAAAATAGTGCCACAGTCATGAGTAATTCTTCTGGTATTTATTGTATCAACATCAGCCAGGGTAAATGCTTTTGCAGTCCTAGTTTGTGTAACAACTGTATACCATAAATTAACCTATATGATTTCTATTAGAAGGTTCCTGTACTCCACTGACTTTTAATACAAACTCTACTGGCCATCTCCTAAAGCTTGCAAAATCTAACTTTGATACATTAGATCCGTACTTTGGGGACACTTAGAATCACCCTTGATTCACCATATGGTCTCCCACCCGCTGTGATTTTCTTTTCTTTTTTTTTTTAATGCAGCATACCAGTCCATAAAATGACCTCTAACCTTTTTAATAACTTGAGTTTAGTTGAACCTTGCAGGCCTAACTCTCCAGGTGGATAGATTCCTTTGCAGAATCAGAGGAATTGTTTATGAAGTAGTCTGTGCTTGGTTCATTGCCAAGGCGTGCACAAATAAGTCACATGGTATTGTCCAACAGGGCCACTCACCCTGCTTTTGGTGACAGTGCGCTAGTAAGTCCCATAGGAAATCTGCACACTGGCACATAGTTTTACAATGAAATACGCACATTAGAACCTGTTTTATTACGAACATTTGAGCAAGAAGTTTTTAATTTAATTTGGAAGGGTTCACCAGATTGCCTGGGCTTCATCATCTGGTCTGAGCGACTTGCTTTCAGTGTGAGGGAGAAGAAGGAGACTAAAAGAGGCATTAAGCCATGATTAAGCTTCCTCCCTCCGATCACACAGCTGGTCAGGCACTCTGTAAATGAAACAGACCCAAGGAGTTTCTCTGGCAGTCAGGGATACACAGAGAACAAGGGAACTCAGGGTCCATATACGAATTTTTGCCTAGGAATGTCCTCTTTGCTGGGTGTTGTGGATTCTCAGGACATGAAGGAAAGCTGCAGATGGATGGCAAAGAAAACATTGTGGCTGATGGCCCCCCCAGTAGAGGGCCCAATGATCCATCCTTATATATTTCTGTGATGTAGAAAATAGAACAATGGCTCCTTTCTTGACTGTGCATAATGTAAAACATTTGCCACTGGTTTGACAGACTTTCCAGCATGTAAACAGTAGAATCACATCAAGACAACACTTCCTTCTTTAATTTTGCATACATAAATGACAATGTCACACAGTTCTCTAAGAATTTATCTAAGGGTAGAATCCATAACCCACTTAAGTCAACGGGAACCTCTCCACTGATTTCAGCAGACTTTGGATCCTGCCCCCCAGTGCAGCAAAAGATTGCTGATTTTGTAAGCGTCTGCCAGAATATTTTACTGACAGACATTCTGCAGAAAAAAAATGGAAAACATGAAATAGTTGAATTTATTGTTGCATATTAATGTCAACACAATCCACTTTCAGGTATACAAGGGTAGCATGTTAGAAACCCTGAAAGCAAACCTGCATATGTATTCAGTGTGTAAGCTGTGCACGTCCATAAGAGGCTTGATTCTTTGCTGTACCTAGCTCCCATTGCATGTCAAGATGTAAGGTGGTCAGGAAGCCTGCTATGCCCCCAGATTCTGCCTGCTATGCCCCCATGCATGAGGACCCAAACATTTGGGTCCATGCTGAAAAAAAATGCATCAATTGCCAATAATTCACAAGGGGCCGTGAACCAACTGAGGATAAGCAGAGCATGGTTTGGCCAGGCCTCCTCCCTCCTAGCATTTCTAACTTTTCTGCCCCCGACTGGGAAGAGAATAAGAATTGGCTCTATGCCTGCTGAATAGCGTCTGTCCTTTTTGTGCAACTTGAGCAACCAAAATGATTTGGAGCAAAGCAGAAAAACTGCCTTGAAGTGTGCTCGGAATTAAATAATAAGTTGACAAGAGGCATGTGAACTATTCCATAATGGAACCAGTTAGAAAACCGTTAAGATGAAGCTGATGAAAACAGGAAAAAGGAAAAAAATGAGAATTTTGTGACCAGCTTTGTTTTGAAATTTGAACTTGATTTTTTACAAAAAGAGAGTTAGAATAAAATCAGATTTTCAGGCTCATCTAAGCCTTTGTCTTCCCAATCAAATCACTTAAATCAATGGGGTAGTTTACTGTAAAACTAAGATTAACTGGATGAGCGTTAGGTGCCTGGTTTTATATAAGGATACTGATATATTAGGCATCACAGAAACTTGGTGGGACAGGTAATACAGGTACAAAGTATACAGGAATGACAGACTCTGCTGGTGAGGGCATGGTCCTATCTGTAAAAGCAAGCGTACAGTCATATAGTACAAATCTTAACTGAATATCCTCAGAATATCCATGTAAAGGAAGAAATTCTATGCATGAATAATAAGAGTATAGTGTTAGGAAATACCATTGATCACCTGACTTAAGATGGTGAGTGTGATTGTGAAATTCTCAGAGAGATTAGAAAGGCTACAAAACCAGAAAACACATAACTTAATAATGGGGTATTTCTGCTGTCTTCATATTGACTGAATGTGTCTCACCTCAGGGCAGGATGCAAAGATAAAATTTGTAGATATCATTAAAGTCTGCTTCTTGGAGCAGCTAATCCTGGAACCCATAAGGGTAGAAACCATTTTTGTTTTATGCCAAGTGGAACACAGGCTCTGATCCAAGAGGTGAATATAGTGGAAACAGCTCAGTATTACTGACTGGAATGTAATTGAATTTAACATCCTTTCAGTGGGAAAAATACCAAAAAAACTTCCAGTAGCATTAAACTTCAAAATGGGGAAACAATACAAAAATGAGGAGATTATTTAAATGGAAATTAAAAGGAACATTCACAAGAGTAAAATGTGTGGAAGCTCCATGAAAACTATTTTATATCCAAATCTAAAAGCAAAACAAAAACAGTAAGAGGAACATAAACTTTGGTAAATCCAAAGTAAAAGTATAGTTAGGTAGGCAAAAAAACAAAACAAAACAAAACAAAAAACCCCCCCAAAAAACCCAACAACAACAACAACAAAAAGATTTGAAGAGAAACTAGCAAAAGACACAACATATAACATGCATTTTTAAGTACAGCTGAAGCTGGAAGACTGCCAAACCATATACAATCAAGGTGCTAAAGAAGCATTCAAACGGACAAGGCTGTTGCACAGAAACGAAATGAATTTTTTGCATCAGTAGTTCATATCCTCTGTACTGAAAAGATTCCCACACCTGATTCATTCTTTTTAGGTTACAACTGTCCCAGATGGATGTGTCAATAGAGGAGATTTAGGAACAAGCTGTTACATTTGACAGTGATAAGTAGATGATATTAACCCAAGAGTTTTGAAGGTACTCAAATATTAAATTACAGAACTATTAACTATGATACATAATCTATTGCTTAAATCAGCCTCTGTACGAGGTGACTGGAGGATAGGTAATGTGATGCCAATTTTTTTTAAATTTCATTAAGGGCAATCTTGCCACTGACAGCCTGGAAAGCCTAACTTCACTACCAGGCAAGGTGATTGAAACTATTGTAAAAAGAGAATTATCAAACATAGATGAACAGGGGAAGAGTCAACAGGGCTTTTATAGGGGGAATCATGTTTTATCAGTCTGTTAAAATTTTTGAGGATGTCAACAAATGTGGATAAGGATGAGCCAATTGGTATAATGTAATCAAACTTTCAGAAAAAACCTTTAACAAGGTATAACACCAAAGGCTCTTAAGCAAAGTATAACATCATGAGATAAGAAGGAAGGTCCTTTAATGGTTCAGTAATTAGTTAAAAGACAGGAAACAAAGAGGAGGAATATATGGTCAGTTTTCACAATGGAAAGTGATAAATAGTAGGGACCTCTAAAACGTATACGGGTCAAGTACTGTTTAGAATACTCATCAATAATCTCAAAAAAGGAGAAAACAGAGAGAAAGCTAAATTTGCAGATGATACTAAATTATTGAAGAGAGTTAAATCTGACAGTGCAGACTTAGAAAGATTTCACAAAACTGGGTAACTGGGCAAAAAAATGGCTGATGAAATTCAATGTTGATAAAAGAAGAGTAATGCATATAGGAAAACATAATCCCAACTAAATTTACAAAATTTAGTAATTTTGTCTAGATTAGCTGTTAACACACAAGAAGGAGCTCCTAAAGTCATTGTGGCTAGATTATCTGACAACATCTTCTCAATGGGCAGTAACAGTCAAAAGAAGCTAAGAAAATCTTAGTAACCATTAGGAAAGGGCTAGATAAGCCAGAAAATATCAGAATTCCACTGTATGCATTTATAGAACACCTGCACCTCAAATACTTTTTGTGCTTCTGGTCACCCCATGTAAAAGAAATATTAGAACTGGAAAAGGGACAGACATGGGAAACAATTATTAGAGGTTTTGGAACAGCATCTATATGAGGAAAGATTAAAAAGACTTGGACTGTTCAGCTTATAAAAGAGACAAAGGGGGACTATGACTGAAATCTATAAAATCATGAACGGTATAGGGAATGTGAATAGGTAAATATAATTATTTACACCTTCACATAACACAGGAACCAAGGGTCATCCAATTAAACTAATGCTTAAAAAAACAAAAACCCTGATGCCTAAAGGAAGCACCACTTCACAAAACATAGTCAACCCATAGAACTCAATATCAGGGGATATTATGAAGGCCAAGATTATAACAGGGTAAAAAAAAAGAATTAGGTAAATTCACAGAGGATTGGTCCAGCTATGGGTTTCAGCCAGGATAGTCAAGCTGTAGGTATCCCAAACCCGTGACTGCCAGAAGCTGGGATTAGATGAATAGGTCACTGGCTGCTGTTGGAAGAAAGAATATTGGACCAGATGGACCACTAGTCTGACCAGTAGGACCATTCTTCTGTATCTCAGTGCTGTTACATTGAAATTAAGTGTCAGTCTTCAGTTAAGCCACCAGGCACATTTGTAATCTGTCTCTTAGCAGGCAGCAAATAATTGATGAGTGTCCAGTAAGATGGACTGGACACTGCAGACACTTCTCTGTGGAATGTTACCTGCACAGCAGACTTAACTAGCAGAATCTCAGAGCGTTTGCTGACGAGGCAGGCAACTGACATAGTCTCACCGCTAGCAAAACTCACTCTTGCAGAGGCAAAGAGCTAATACAGTGGTTCACAGTTCTGGGTTGTCCTGAGGAAAATAACTCAGCTGTGAAGGGGTGTTCTGGGACAGACTTTCAGCTGGGTGTATCGCCTGCTTGTTATGGTATGCACAGCCACCCATGGCCTCTTTTTATACTCCTCCACTGAGATTTTAGATGTGACAGGAGGTACCTGTGCAGAGGCTGGCAACTGGCCAGAACAAGGACATAAATTAACACAGCTTTCACCAGTTGAATTTGCACTCATTCACACAGTAAAAACCAAAGATAGCAAAAACAAACAAACAAACAGAACACAACCCTCCCAAAAAACCTCAAACAAACAAAAAACCAAAAATACCCCCTATCTTCCAAATAAATTAGAAGGCATGGGCTATGTTTTTGCAGAGGAACCAAGAACAGGGTTTGCAGTTGACATTATTTCAACATTCAAAAGAGATGTGATTAAACTTGTGTTCTGAACATAGTTATTCAAGTAGATTTGTGATTATTGAAATACTTAACAATTGTGAGGGCTCTTCTGTATATGAAGTTTAGAAGGTTTAGTGCGGATACAGTTAAGATCAATTTAAAATAGAGTGTCTCCATATCATAATCAGTAGAACTGAAATCAGAGGCCCCATGTTCTCTGGAAAACCTTGATTAAAACAAATTCACAGCATAAGATCCACATTATTATAAAGTAAGATCATCTAGTATTTAAAGAGATCATTAAGAAAGCAACACACTCAAACTCTGGGAAAGTCTGGGGATGGAACCATGTTACACAGTGGTCCTGTCTTTCACTAACAGGTTAAACCAAAATCCAATATCTGAATTTTCCCTGGACTTCAAGGAAATAGGTGTGACCATTGTGACCCATCTGCACTTTGGTCATTTCTGGAATCCTATGTGCCATGAATCATCATTTGAAATCACAAGATATATCTATTCCGAAATGTTGCAAATTATTTTATCTGAATGTATAAACAGCTATATCTTAGAGAGAGCCTTCTTAGGGTAAGTTGCAGTCTGATGCCAAGCATATCAAAAATGACATCTGCCCATAAATGATACCCATGAAAGCAAACAACATTTTCAAAAGTTCTAAAACATTGTACACTGGTTTATATGGACACTGCATTTATGAATCAGCCTTTTAATGGAAAATGACTTAACTTGAACATTTCAAAGCATGAATTTCTACCCAAGCTTGAACATATATTCTTTTCATTTACTATAGTGTCTATAGGTACAGAGCACTAAAAGATGATCACGCCTCAGAACTGTCACACACTTCAGAGTAGAGCGGTCTGTTAAGCCCATCAGGAACAGAGAAAAGACCACCACCAGAGTTTTGTGAATTTCTAAATTCCTCTCAAATACCAATATATAGGCTTACTGCAGAAACAGATGTATTGTAGCGTCAGTTTCATTATTCCTCTGAATCACAGACATTCATGCAAACACTTAAATACATTTATTTTAGAGAGCAATTTATGTCCTAAAATGTCTTAGCATTAGCATTCATATACAAACTCTTGACATTTTGAGAGTCACAGTCTAGTATGAACTGCCCTCTTTGAAAACAGAAAGTGGAGAAACAGTTAAATCAGTGTGAACATAACTACAATATGATCTGTAGTATATCTATGTTAAATATGTGCAACTTTTACATAGTAAATCAGACTCTGGGCTATTTGCCCTGGCACAAGCCTCTTAAAACCAGTGGCTTTGCAATCCAGTCAGGCCAGGATTGCAATCCAGTCAGGCCAAACACATCAGAGTAAAGGAATAAATAGCAGAAATTGGAAGGTGTTTTAAACTTACTAGAAGTCTACGTCTAGACTGGCGCGCTTTTGCGCCAGAGCTATGCAAATGAGGCTCAGCGTTGGAATATCGCCGAGCCTCATTTGCATAGCTCTGGCGCAAAAGCGCGCCAGTCTAGATGTAGCCGAAATGTTTAAATGTTTGTGCTTCTAGTTTTTGTAAATCTTTGTGCATGAAGCATTTACTTTGCCTCATTTTAAACAACTGCTTTTAAGTGGTAGCAGCTCATGCTTCCTGGTTATAGGTAAATTATAAATCTACTGAAATTTTTGTCTATGCATTTTGCTCCACTTCAGCTTAATCTTTTGAAAGTGTTACTGCAATAAGAACTCAAATGTCACATATAGTCAGCATGTCTATTTGGATGAGCAAAGTGGTGCAGTGATGTCAGTTGCATTCTCCTGTTTTGAAACTAAGAACATTACAGTTTATCTGTTTAATCCTCTATTTTACACCAAATCCTTTTTGAGGAGACTTAAAATTCAGAGCAAAGAGGAACATAATGTTATACTTCAGATGGGTTTTCAAATGGGGACACAAGCTTAGTCTATCTTTTACTTCCAAGTAATGGATGGAGAGCAATATTGTAGACATAGCCACAACATTTTGGCACCTGAGGCAGGAAGCTCAAATGACGCCCCCATGCCCCCTCACTGCACCAGCAGCAGACACAATTTTCTACACTCTGGGTCCTAGTGGCGCTCCCCCTCCAGCCGTCCTCCCCTCCCCCCCCCGCCACAGTCTGGCACCTGAGGCGGCTGCCTCAGTTCGCCTCATGGTAAGGCCAGCCCTGGACATAGCCAATTAATAATACAGAATACACTTGACATAGTTCCAGACCTAGCTGCACATGAAGAATATTACAAACTGGGTGCTATATGTGGATTATATACTTAGATCTCTAGATACAACAAGCACATATATGGGATGAAATCCTGAGCTTGAATATGCTGCTGCTATGATATTAAAATAGCACGAGTTAATGCGGGTTCATATTATGCCATTGTTTCTTTGTGATCCCCAGCCTTTATACATCTGTTGTCTCTTCCCTTATACTGGGATAATAAAACTGTCTGGGGTAGGGACCATCTTTTTGATCTGTGTTTCCACAGAGCACTGCACAATGGGGTCCCATTTTTATTAGTTCACAATCTATGCAACATTTACAGACAAAATTGCTGATCTTGTGCTCTCCTTAGCTCAGGAACTCCTCTGGGCCCATATCTCCCAAAACACAGGACTTTGCCTAATAACGTGACTTCCTCCCACTGTATCTGGCAAGCAGAAGTGGCCAGCACTGGAAGGTAGTGTATGCTGCCCCCTCAGAGACAGGAGGGTGTAAATGGCTAGGTTCCTTCTGCATGTGCGGAAAATCTAAAAAAGATACATTCACATTTTGCACCTAAATCTTGTTCCGCAACAGTTAATTGGCAAAATAAATAAATACTCGTTGATAGTACTAAAGAATAGGACTCATAACACCTGTTGAAATCATTGGGAGCAATATAGGTTGCAGCTCCCTAACGCAGGACTCTCTGTTCCCAGGCCAGAGAGCCTCAGTGGCTGGGAATCAGGCAGCAGGAGGGATGACAGCTGTGAGCCCTGCTGGGCTGGTAGCTGGGAGGGCTAGTAGCAGGGACCGGGGCTGCATGATCAGGGGAGCTGGAGTAGGGGCTGTTTGGCCATGCAATAGTGCAGCAGGGAGGCCAGAGCTGTGGCAGCCTATTGTGTGTGGAGGGGGGTGGGCAGGGATACAGCAGCCCAGCAGGGGAGCGGGGCTGTGGATACACAGCAGCATGGCAGGGGGATGGGGCCAAGGCAGCCCTGCAGGAGATCTGGGGCTGGGGCCATGGCAGTCCACAGAGCTGGGGCCAGAGGCAGGTAGCCTGGCTGGAGCCCTCAGGGTGACTGACCAGGGCCGGAAGCAGAGCCGGCAGCTGGTGGCAGGAGACATCCCCTGATCCAGCAAATTCTCTCATTTGGGACCAGTTAGGTCCCAAGGGTGCCGGACGTGGGAGATCCAACCAGTATATGGTGTACCTTTGAGAGAACCACCACAGCATTCTCATAGGCTTCTAAGTTTTGACTATATAGATTTGCATTTGCCCGTGCATTGCTTCCAGTGCTAATAATAGGCAATGTTGGATCATTGCCACTAGATGGGACAATACAGTGCATTAGATGCTTCTCCTAACACCATCAAGACTTCTTTGTTTTAAAATCTCATTCAATGCATTTTCATTTTTACTAAGAATATCCCAGATAAATGTTTTTAAAAATATATTCATAGCCTAATGACTTGTTAGAAATACATTTTAATTGGCAGAAAATAAAACTCAGTTATTCAGTAAAATTCTACACTTCTTTGTAGTCAAAAGTCAGTGTTAATTACATTTTAGAAAACACAAACAGTTCATGATGTATAGTAATGTAGATCTGGGAAAGACAAAACAGAAGTCATTAAGTGATCTCTAGATGTTGGTTTATTGGGTGATTGTTCCACAGTGAAACATATTCATTAAAATATTTATAATTGCAGGATTTCCTAAATTTGCTTTATATAAAGCACATCAAAAATTAAATTATTATGTATGGATGGAAGGTTTCAATTAAATATTTCAGGGTAGGGTCAGAGATTTGTCTGCCACAGCTACATCAGAAACTGAACAGTCAGAAAACAAAAATAAATTTCCTTAGCATAGGATTTCTAAACAAAGAACTAGGTAATTCAGACATTTTTTAAGGAAAAGAAATTCTAAGTCTACAAGAAAAGAGCCTATTTCTAGATGAGAAACCCCACAGCACCCAAAAGAAGGTTATGTTCATCATCTAAATCTGAGCTGGTTTGTTTACCATAAGGAGTTTTGAACCTTGGTCCTTTTTCTCAAAGCCAAGCCTCGTTTATCATAGAATCATAGGACTGGAAGGGACCTCGAGAGGTCATCAAATCCAGTCTCCTGCCCTCATGGCTCAGGATAGGCTGTGTTATGCACTTCATCAATAAAAAATAAAAAATTACTGTCAGGCTGGATGATTTTATTTGAGCCTAAAGGAAGGAGAAAGGGAAGAAAGAAGAAATGCATGCATAAGAGAAAGTACTTGAGAGACCTCGCTCTAAAAGTCTCCATTTTAAATACATTTGCAGCACTCCCCACAGCTAACAAGCAGCGGGACTGTAGAGGTGCAATACAACCTACACGTTGATAGCTACACATACAATAATGTCTACCTCCTTTCTATGATTAATCTATTGGGAGGACTATGGTTCCATAATGGTTGGGGGAAGGGAAAAGCTTTCTGCACCTTCTTCTGCCTCCTCATCTATTATTTTGAGATTCACTTTCTTCAGTAACATTTCCATTTACTTCTTCAGGCCAATCAACGGCGTCATGTTTGCTCTCTGGATATTACATTGACATCAGCTTCAGTTTCACTGCCTTTTGCCTCTTTTGAAGTTTTAGCTCATAACAAAGTATAAAAAAAAAGAGATAACAAAGATCATCTATCAGGTACATCATAGGCTCTACTACCTTTGGAAAAACCCCTTTTACGTAGGCCTTTCTTTCCTGGTAACTCTGCGTGGTTCTTCAACCTTTTGTTAAATCAGATTCACTTAAATCAGATTCATGACTGATGATTAAGTTTAAAATTCTGCTAGACCCTTCTGAGTGACTGATTAGGACGTTGGCCTAAATGGCACCAAAAACTGTCCATGCATTGTTGTTTTGCCCACGCAAACCCTTGATGTTTCTGAACAAAGCACTGGGTGAAATACCACAGATACAGCAGTCTTTGCTGAATTCCTCCTGATGAATATTTTAAAATTCTCATTACTTTTAATTGTCCTCATAATACCTAATACAGTACCTGTTTTTTCTACTTGATTACTTGGGTTTGAAAAAAAAAACTGTTCATACCTTAAACAAACTGGTTTCAGTCTTGGATAGTTTTATGTATGGAATAATAACCTTCACCCTGTCCCAGAGAAGCATCACATAACAATAATATAGGAAGCATTATATTAAAATGCTAACTACTCACTTTTGCTTCATCAAATACAACATTTTCCCTTTGACCCACACCTGTTTCAGGTGAAGTTATCTTATTAATGTTGATACATTTGGAATAATAGTAGTAGTAGTAGTTTAAGCCCGTTAAAGATACCTCAGCTCTGAAACCTTTGAGGGGGTACATCACAAATCTCAATAGCGAATGCTTTCATTTTCAATGACTACATCCCTTCTGACTCTGCACTATCGCCAAAACAAACAGCTTGATTCCAGAAGAAAGCGCTCTTTGGTTTTTAAAATCTACAACTATGTTTTTATGCAATATTTTCAGAACCAATTGGTTTTCAATTGTGTATCTCTCCCACTTACCAGTGTAACAGATGGCATGCTCCTGGGGAACTTGAACCATTATTCCCTGAAACAGTGCAAGTTCATTGACTGTGCCATATGGTAATTTTTGGCGTCCTTTGTCTGTATTCACAGTAAGGAATGTTTCTTGAATAACTAAAGATACCTGCTCACGCCTAAGATTTCCAAAATCAAGACCTGGGCTCTCTGCTGCATATAGTCTCTTCTGAGCATAGTAAGAGAAGGGAGGCACAAGGGAGCCATATTACACCACTCTGGCAGGACATAGGCCTTAAAACTTGGTGTAAATGATAGTCACACTCATTTTAATGTTATATACATAGCTATGCTCTGTTATGTACAACGGTGCCCTGCAATCTCTTTTTAGTCAATGTTTTTTCTCACCCTCCCATCCTTTCTGTAACTAAAAGAAAAAAACCCAACTCTTGACAGCCTTCTTGCAAGATGTCTATTGGGAGATCACTGGGCAAGCATGAGGTCTGGAAGGAACTATGCTGATGGTCTGTCACCGACAAGGTACCACCCTTGGTGTGAGAAGGCAGTTAATCATCAGACATTGCCTGGATTGAGATAGCTACAGAAATTTTAGAGTACTGATATGAACTAAGTAAGCATCTCAGTTTTAAATTTGTTACGTGAAAGAAAGTGTTCAAGTTTTCCCAGATGACTCTCTGTGTATTACAAGCTACGTGTGTCTTTCTTTGCTTCCTCTTTTGTAAGACTGACAGAATTGTATTTACCTATTTCAGAACAATGTTGTGAAATTTAATTAGTGTTTGTCTGGTACTTTGAGATCCTTGAATAGAAGGTACAATAAAATATTAAGGTCCAGTAGAAGTACAAATTATTAACTAAAATAATTGTAAATAAGGGTATACTAATGAGCATCCTGCTTTGATTGCAGCTGGTGCTAGATACACCTATATTTTCTCTACTAAAGTTTATCAACATCTTTGCTATATTTCACAGAACAGTGTAGATTGATGTAATACTTTCTAGAATATGCAGTAAAACTAGTAACAGCAGAATTAGTTTAAATAAAATAGCATGCAAAATGCTGAGGTTCAAAAGAAATGGCTAGCATTTTCTAAGAACATTCTGCATTTCCTGGAACACAATATAACCTGGTGAAATAAGAACACTACTTTGAATCAGAAATGGATTATTCCATGACTCTTCAATAGTCTTACTGTCTTCCACAACTTGTCATCTGATCATGGCCGAAGTTTCATATTATCTTCCAGATCATTGATTTAAAAAAAAAAAATAGCATAGGGCCAAGAGACAATCCCTGCAGAAATCTGCTGGAAACAGACCCACTTACTGATGTGTCCTCATTTATAATTACAACCTATCAAACCTATCAAATAGCTAGTTTTAAATATGTATTTAATGTCTACCATATTTTTTTTGCACTGTTCTTGTGTTTTAATCAAAAAATCAGCCTTTACATTATTTTGCCTGGGATCAAAGTAAGGTTGACAGGACTAAAATCCCTCTGGTCATTCCATTGAACCTTTTAAAATATTGGCAAAACATTAGTTTCTTTCCAGTATCCCAAGATTGATTTAAAAACCCCAAAACAGTACTGGTTCAGAGAACACCTTCCACAGTTCTTTTTAAACTCTTGGTTGCAAGTTATATGGACCTACTGATTTAAAGATGTCTGACAGCCACCATCGTTTAATAGTCTTCTTAGTTAAGGTTACAACAAAGTACTTCCATCATATGATAGGATTAAAATATCTGGTTTTCCCCAATAATTAATTAATTAAGAAGTAATTAATATGCACTTCTGCTTTTTCCACATTTATGACAATTCTACTATTTCTATCAAGTAACTGGACTGATACTACTGTTACGTTCCTTTTGTTTCTGCTATACTTTATAAAAGACTTCTCATTGTCCTTAATGCTGCATGCTATAGATTACTCCTTGTGTACTTCTGCCTTCCTGCTCAATTTTCTGTGGTTTCTGGCCTCTGATTCATTGTTATCAACTCCCCCTTTCCCCTCCCATTTTTACTGTGGTTTATTTTTAAACTACCATAGCCTTTTTTCTCAGTTGTGAGTGTCAGAGTCCATTCATTGCAGTTGTGCCTCCTCTCCTCTCTTGGGATCAATTCTTTCCAGCATTGGGGCTTGTCTGCTGTTTGCCGCACATCCTGCTGACATATTCTCTGACTCTTTCTGTGATTCTGGGTGCTCCTTCATGATGTGGTCTAACTAGGTCACTATTATGAGTGTTTCCTTCTTCTGGGGTATCAAAGCCTCTTCTCTCATGAAGATGCTCAGGCAGTCTTTCCATTCACTGCTCAACATTCAGTGGCTGACAGGGGAACCCAGGATGACCCTCTACTCTGGGTTCCAGCTCAGGGACCATCTAGTCAGCAGCCAAGCTGTGTTCCCTTCTGGACCTTACTGCCTTTTTCTCAGAGCCTTTTCTTACTTTCTTCCTCTCTCCCTTCTCCAGCTGAGCCAGCCTCACAACTCTCTCCTCCCAGGGACTGACTGTAGACTTTTCCTTGCAGCCCCTTCCCACTTCCAGCTCCCCAGCTTTGTAAAAGTCTCACCTGTTCCTGCACAGGTGAGCTTCTCCTAATTAGGGCTTTCCTCTCAGCCTTAACCCTCCCAGCTTGTTGCCTAATAAGTTAATTAACCACTTCCGGGTGAGGTGGATTGAACACCACATTACAGTGGGATTGTGACTTTTTGGGGCATCTAGTAAAGCATTGTTAAGTAGTTCCCAGTTATTGGTCATATTTTCCTATTTAAATTCTTTCTTCTAGATGATTATGCTCCTAATTGTTTATGAAATTGGTCACTTCAATCCTCCAAATTTTGTTGGGTTTTGATCTGTTTACATATTGCAAATGTAAACAAGTAATGATCACTTGCACCCCATTATTACTAACTTTCAGTTCCATGATCAGTTCCTCTTCATCGGTCAAGATACAATCTACTGCAGAATTCCCCCAGATTACATGCAACACTTTTTGAGTTAGGAAATTGTCATGGATAATTTTTAAAAACTCCTAGGATACTCATGTATGTCACATACAGTTTCCCTTTCTAATCAGCCAGCTTAATTTTCAGAATAATTTTCTACAGTTCCCCGACTGGGAACCTGATAATGATTGGGTATTTCTGGTTCTGTGGAATTCCTGTTGATCCTTGTCCCTCTGAGGATCACAGCCTCAGCTGTGTAAAATGCTGCCTTCTCCTTTTGCCTATGGTGATTTACAACTGCCTCCTCTCTAATTTCCATACTCTCTGGTTCTTGGGTGGCCATTTCTTTTCTGTCTTCATTCGTCTGGTGGATGCTTGAATCTGGCTGTATAAGTACTGCTCAGCCTTTCAGATCACCACAGCATCAATATGTGTCCTGCAAACCCATAAATCTTTTCCCCAGCACAACCACCAACTTGCACTTCATATGGTGGAAATCCCTTTTGGCATCAGACAGGAAAGAAAATCTGGCAGATCCATTGCACGTCATAACTACTGTTCCAACACTGCCCATTGCAATATTGAGCATAGAACTGAACCTAGAATGAAAGCTTCTCATTCTCCCTGTCTAAACTCTCTAATTCCCATTTGCTACTCCTCTTATGTTACTTGCCTAACATTCCTTAGGAAATCTGGCAGAGCTGAGAATAAAATTACTTCACTGGCACTTGCAGCTGCTTAGGAGATCAAAAATATCAGGTCATAAACCTTTCTATGTTTCAATTACTCCATCTGTGTAATAAAACTTTCCTGGCCTTTGAAAAATGCTTTAAGATCTGTGAATTAGAAAGCCCTGTATATCCACAATGTATTCTTCTTCTTCTTCTTCCTCCCCGTTTCAACTAAGATAAGAAGTATTGAATTATATATGACAAGCCTGTTCCCTCTCACAATTTCCATAGACCAAAGCCTGAGTGCTAGAAATCTCTAGAGAAATTTTGTTCTTCTGAGATTTCAGCTCTCATTTTCTGAGCAAAAGGATTCTGATAAACATTTGTACTTTGACGAGAGCATTCTTATTCAAGCTGAACCCCTGAACTTTTTGAGCATTGTTCATTTGTAATGGAAACGGTCACAATGTGGACAACTGGTATCAGACAGCAGTCTGCATTGTGTTGGTGTTTGGTCAGTGGTACAAGGCACTAAGCTATATTTGTTTTATGACCACCATCTGTGTTTTTCAGCACACCACCCAAAGTCTTCCATTGCATGGAAAATGGTGTTTCCAGAGCTTGCCAAATAAGTGAATACGTCATTCCTGCTCTAGAAACTCATATGTACATTTGAATATTTTACAGAAATGTGCACTTAAAAACTTGTCTGCAGGCTAGCACTCCCTTGTGTAACTCATCCATTTTTAGAACTAAAGATACAATTATGCAGCTCAAGTCATGCAGAAGATCCAGGGCACTTGCTCATACATTTCCCTCTCCTAGCATATGTGTATATAAATATATCTGAAAACCAGATATATAATAGTGTTCAAATAATAAAGAATGGCAATAAAGGTCATGTCAAAGGGCTTTTACCCTGCTTGGTAAAGTCAGTAAGGACATAAAATATTAAAGTAAAGAGGGTTTTATTCATCACCAAATTGCTCTGTTTCATCAGCTACCCAGTGATTTGGCAAATATATGTTTCACATTATGCAGTTAAAACATTTATAGCATGGCTGTCTGGCAACTTTGGAAGCATTTACCTTTAAAATCACAAATTAAAATCATATATCTGGCATAAAATAATTATTTTCTATCACTTTTGATTTTTGCACCTAGAGATAGAAATAAAAAATGAATTTTCGCCAGGAAGCCTGGGAGTCATTGAGGGATGTGACTCTGATTAACAATAGCATTCTTGGCACTGTGCAGCCACTCTTTCATTCACCCAACAAAAATGTACCCCGAGCAATTATCAAATCAAAATAAAGTGGTGAATTTAAATAAAGGCTTTGTCTACAATTGCCAGTAGATGAGCATTGCTGCAATTAATGAAGCAAGTGTTGATTTACTGGGTCTGGTGAAGACCCACTAAATCGACAGGAGAGAGCTCTCCCTTCGATTAGCGTACTTCACCTCTGTGAGAAGCATAAGGGAATAGAATCATAGAATCATAGAACACTAGAACTGGAAGGGACCTCGAGAGGTCATCAAGTCCAGTCCCCTGCCCTCATGGCAGGACCCAGTACCATCTAGACCATCTCTGATAGATGTCTATCTAACATGCTCTGAAATATCTCCAGAAATAGAGATTCCACAACCTCCCTGGACAATTTATTCCAGTGTTTGACCACCTGACAGTTAGGAAGTTTTTCCTAATGTCCAACCTAAACCTCCCTTGCTGCGGTTTAAGCCCATTGCTTCTTGTCCTATCCTCAGAGGCTAAGGAGAACAATTTTTCTCCCTCCTCCTTGTGACACCCTTTTAGATACCTGAAAACCGGTATCATGTCCCCTCTCAGTCTTCTCCTTTCCCAACTAAACAAGCCCAATTATTTCAGAAGTTGACAGGAGATGCTGTTCCTTCAACGCAGTGTAGTGAAGACACCACAATAAGTAGATCTAAGTACATCAATTTCAGCTACAGTATTCACATAGCTGAAGTTGTGTAACTTAGCTCCATCGGCCCTCCTTTTCCCATAATGTAAACCAGGCCAAATTCTCAGCAAGTCCTGCTTAACAGTATTTTGAAGGAAAATAACTATTCTGTAGTGTAAACCAACGCAAGACAGAAGATATATTAGTAGTACTGAAATCCAAATTAAGTCTGAAAAATGCAACTATTTACAATAGCAGAAAATCCTGCCCTATCAACATCACTGTGAAATATTCATTAAAAACAAATCATTAGCTCTATGAAGAGTTTTTTGCCTGTAGCCCTTTAACTCAGTTCTCCATAGAACCTCTAGTCTTGAGCACCTTTCAAGGTTCTGGGTTACTACTGGTAAGTTGATGCCCCTTCTCCTCTCAAGATAACTTTGAAGGTCTTGAATGATCTTTTCTACTGAGCCCTTTGGCCACCCCCATATTATTAATAGTACCTAAGTGTTCCTAGTTTTCCCTGGAAATCCCAGAACTTCAGGTGGTTTGGAGGTTTGGTAAGGATAAGAACCCCAAATATTAGAAATTTATCTGTACTTCCTGATCGAGATTTTTTAAAAGCATGAGCCTAAATTTAGCCTCCCAAATTCATATCTGGAGAGCAAATTAAGTGGCATAATTTTCAACTTTGTTGATCACAATGGAAGCTATTGGGTTCTCAATACTTTTGAAGATATAAACAGTGATTGAAGTGCCTAAATACAGATTTTAGGTGTGACAATTCCCCATGCTATATGAAAATTAGCTCATGAATATAAATACACATAAGTTGGCGATGCTTTGGACAAAATACCTCATGTAACTTATCATTTTTAATAGTCCCAGAGGGATAGCCATATTAGACTGTAAGGTTAAAAAAAAACAAGTAGTCCTGTAGCACCTTAGAGACTAACAAAAAATATATATAGTATCATGAGCTTTGGTGGGCAACACCCACTTCCTCAGAGGAGTAGAGTAGAGAAAAAAGGAAGAACCTCACAGTATATAACAGAAAAAGAAGGGCGGGGGGGAAAAATACCTGTCAATTGTAGTGCCAGTGCTAATGAGGCTAACTGAGTGGGCTGGAAGTGCCCCGTACTTACCTTTTGCTGTCAATTGGCTGTTGAATATAATGGCCCATGCAGATCATGTCTTTGTTCAGGCCATGAGAGTTAGTGTCAAATTTGCATATGAAAGGCCAGTTCCGCAGTTTCTCTCTGTAGTTAGCTTTTGAAATTCCTTTGTAGAAGAATGGCATTACAATCTGCTGGGTCCGCATCTACTATTTTTTTCCATGCATCATTTTTGTATCTAAAGTTAGAAATTTAGTATGAGACTATAGTTTTAAACGTGCTAGTGAAAGCTATTACTGGTGCCCTACAAGCCTTTATGACTGGGTGATCAACTTAATGACTTGTAAATAGTCTTGTTTGTCCTATAAGTCCAAAGGTGATTGGACTACAGGTTGAACCTCCTAAAACCGGGCAAGGGCATCATTTCGAGATGGTAGGTGGGGCAGCAGCTATGCATGCCAGGATGTGGCTTGCTTTTCATCCCATTCCCTGGACTATCAGGGAATGAGGAGAAAGTACTTGCATTCCATGCATGTCTCTCACATCTGGCTAGTGAGCTCCATGGAATGCAAGTACTTTCTCCTCACTCCCTGATAGTCCAGGGAATGGGATGAAAAGCAAGCTGCGTCCCAGAGAGCATTGCTGCTGCCTCCCCTGCCTTCCCAAAATGGCACCCTTGAATCAGGGACTCTCTGGTCCTGCAACATCTGTGGTCCAACATGACCGTGGATGTTGCTGCACCAGATAGCCCCAGTGCTGGGAGAGATAGCTAGCTGGGAACCCTGTCCCCAGGGCACCCTGACAGGGTGGGTCAGCAACAGGGCAGCGAGCAAGCCCCATCCCTGGAGAGCCCCAGTGGGGTGCAGCAGAAGTCGAGCAGTTGGCATTCCTTGTCCCTGGAGCTCAGCAAAAGCAGGGCAGTTAGCAAGCCCTGTGCTGGGGGAACTCCAACCATGCAGAGTGTAAGGGGGAAGTGGAGCTATGGCAACTGGGGAGCTCCATCCCCATGGAGCCCCGGCCAGCCAGAGGCAGTGGGATGGAGCCCAAGCCTAAGCCCAGTGCCAGTGGGGCCCTAGCAGAGCCAGCCGCAGAGAGGGACAGCATCCTTGGAGGCGGTGGCAGGGGACCTTCAGAATGGGTCAGGTTCCAAGGATGCCGGACAACGTAGGTTCAACCTCTTGTAAGACGTATGACCATATCACCTGGTACTGGGGGTTCATTTTTGACCCAGATAACTTTCCATGGGAGGGGGAATGTAGAACAAATGATTCCCACCTGAGGAGAAGACTATTTAAACAAGGGAAAGTTATCAGATCTTTGTCTTCAGCTGGTGTGACACATTCTAAGGAGAGCTGGGGACCTAGGTCAAAGTAAAAGATCATCTGTGACCTGAAGGCTGTGCCCAGATTCTTTAGGGTAACAATCTACTTGCAGTAAGTTTTTTAGTGAATTAGAACTAGCTATGTGTTTTCTTCTCATTTTTTTTGGTAACTTACTTTGATGTGTCTGTTTTCATTTACAACCACTTAAAGTATTTGTACTTAATAAAAACACTCTTGTTTACTATCAGGTCCAGTGTAAATAATCGTTCCACAGGGGCAGCAACCACTGTACATACCTTTCTTTGATTGATAAAGAGGGCGCACATTCTCATGAGCTTTCTTTGTGAAAAACTTTTACTCAGAAAAAGACAGATTTATTTTGGGGGTTTGATCCCTTTAGGGTTGGCTTCCTGGGTGCAGTGCCCTAGAATTGCATTCTCCTAGGGTATGTCTACACTACAGTGTTATTTCAAAATAGTTATTTTGAAATAGCTTATTTCAAAATAACACATCTAGACACAAAATGCATTTTGAAATAGCGTTTTGCTATTTCGAAATAGTGCCATCCACACTGATAGGACGCTGAATCGCATTTAAGGCTGGCCGGAACCGGTTCTGGCAGGGTATCAGGTCAAGAGTTACCTTGTGTGGCTGCTGCCTGAGGCTATTTGATACCTGTGCTTAAAGGGACAACCCCCCCTTCCCCTGGACAGCCGGTTCTAAGGTTTCCCTGCTTGCTTGCCTACCTCGCTGAGGGACAGCAAAGCATTTTTTTCTTTGCGTGCTCTGGTTGCCTTCACTCAGGACATCACAACACTCTGCAGCATGGAGCCAGAGCCGCCCCTGGGCACTCTGGTGCTTCTCCTGGATGTGTTGCTGTGAGCCTGGCAGCACGTTCTGCAGGCAGTAACAGTCTCCCTGGTGTGCCCCACTGGGGGCTTGTGCTTCATTCCTCCCTCACGTCCTTCCACTTACCCCTCCCTAACCCCCCTTCCTGCTGTACAATAAAAGACACGTGTTCATTACAACAAAGCCTCTTTATTGAACAAAACTGGGGTGGGGGAGAATGAAACTGAGGTGAGACTGGGGAAAGAAGGTGGGAGAGGGAGGAGGGAAGGTGGGAGAGGGGAGGGGGAAACCTGGGAGGAGGGAGCTGGCAAGGGGAGGCAAGGGGAGGAGAAGCTCAGGGCTCAGGGTTGGGGGTCTCGCTGGCCCAACTGTTTCCCAACACCGTGGGTACAGGGGCCTCGGCGTCCCTTGGGGTGTGGGGAGGAAGAAGCGGGAGGGGGAGAAGGAGTGGGAGGAGGAGCAATAGCTGGGGAGGTAGCAGGGGCTGGAGCAGCAGGAGGCAGCAAGCTCTGCCCCAGGGTCGATGACCACCTGGGGGGCACGGACCGTCCTGCCCCCCAGGATGCGATCTATGGCATCAAAATAGGGTCTGGGTCTGCCCCTGGTTGGGAGCTGCCCCCTGTGGCCCTGGCATATGCCTGCTGCAGCTCCTTTATTTTCATGCAAACCTGCTCCTGGGTTCGCATGTGGCCTTTGCCGGCCAGGCTGGCAGGCATCTGCCTGTAGATGGTTGCATTCCTCCATTTAGTGCAGAGATCATGGACGTTGGAGGCATCCTCCCAAACCTGAATTAGGTCTCTGATCTCCGCACTGGACCAGGCAGGCGCCTGCCTTTTCTGGCCCCTGGCAGGCTCCTGGAAGCTGGCAGACTGCTCCTGGGGAGCAGTGGAGGGCTGGCTGGCACTGGCTGCCTGGCTCATGCTGGGGCCACTGGGTTAGGTGCAGTGACTGCTGGCTCTGGGCTGGCAGGCTTGGAGCTGGCACAGGCACAGTGACCAGAGTCTACCCCTTTAAGGGCTCTGGGGAGAGGGGGAGGGAGAGGAGTTTTTTTGATTGTGCTCAGAGTGGCCACCAGGGAAGGCTGGAGGCCCCCTATTTCGAAATAAGCATCTACACAATGCTTATTTTGAAATAGCAATTTTGAAATTGGTGCTATGCCTCGTGGAATGAGGTTTACCAATTTCAAAATAAGCCCTCTGCTATTTTGATTTAATTTCAAAATAGCGGTTTCGCTGTGTAGACGCTGGTAAAGTTATTTCGAAATAACTTTGCTGTGTAGACATACCCCTAGAGCTAAAGTGGTTCAGTGTCTGCACTGGTCTTCAGGGGGATGGTTATCCCAACTCTATGCCTTGTCTGGGAAAGACCAGAGGACCTGGGCCAGCAGGACAGGTTGGTGGGGCACCCCAGAGAGCAAGAATGCAAGTGTCAGTGGCATAATCAGCACACCGGGGAATAGTTCCAAGGGGTTTTCTCTGACCCCACCCCCTCACATTAGGATCTTCACTGTGGGTTCCTATTTTCAAAAATCTTGGCCTGTAGCCTAACTTATGTTGAATCTCTCACGAGAACAGGTTTTTTCACACAATTTCTGCAAGCGCCTTCTGTTCCTTTTCGGGCTGGAACTGTAGCAAAAAACAGCCACTCCAGTGCTTTTCATCTGTATCTCAGTTAGAAACTACAAATTAAAAACTATTTCCCCCCTACATCAAAAAGGTTTGGCTCTGGTTTGGGGCAAAAATTTAAGTCCGTTATTTCATCCCATTTGGGTCTCACCCAGAATAAACCAAATCTTGTGCAGCCTAGATATATTTCACAATGCTCCTAAACGGCAATCCCAGAATGGAGTAGCACTGAAGAAAATTTGCAGTGAAGTCTGGCAGAGAGAGGCTGCTGTGAACTCTGTGACTAGGCCAGCTGCACTGCAAGTTGTTCTTGCTGTAGTCTCCCATCAGAATCCTCCTCTTGGTGTAGTGTTAAGATCTGCACAGAGAAAGTCCCCAGCGTACAGCAAATAGACAGAATTCAATGAATTACAAAGCTAACTATACAGTCATTGTTATGGGAATGTATTTCTTTTCTAGCTTATACATTTCTGCAGCAGCAACATTACCTCATCAGAGACATCTCTTTGGAGAATTCTCAGTTTTCACTCTTCAGCTATTTTCCCCAGCCTCTGTCAGCCAGTATAGTTTATTTGCTTCCTCCCTCGCCTCAGCTCTCATGCTCCATGCTCCTCAGTCTCTCTCAATAAGGGTCTATTGCAGAAGCCTTTCCAATGGCCTGGAACCTTCTCTTTTCCTCCCCCCTGAAGGTCCCCAACCCCAGAATGATTTTTCCTCTCTCGTTTTTAGGCCTGCATGATGCCAATATAAGTCTAATGGGTAAACGTAATACTGGGTCTGAGTTGTTTTAAAGAGAGCATAGAGGGGCTTATTGGCAAGAGTTCAATTCTCTGCACAACAGTTCTAATAAAGGCTTGTGTCTGTGTTTCTGTTTATAGGGCTGGAGTAGAACAGGGAGAGTGTGCATTTTTCATTTGAAATAAAATATAGGTATAGGGCAAATTCTTTCTTTCCTATAGAAACATGGAGTATAAATTCACAGCTACGCTGCAGAAACCTCTATGTCAGTCCCCTTTTTGGCTATGGGTAACACCCTGCACTGCAGACATATCTAATTATAGAGCTTGTACTGTTTCAGACCTCAAACCATATGCTTCCTTTGGAAAGCCTGAGTCAAACTAGTTCATTCAGCACACCTCCTACTTTTGATAGGAACTAAGGCGTGATCACAGGATGATAAAATTCCAACTAGGTAAATAAAATCTAAATGACAAAGCATAAATCAGTGGGTCTAATCCAGGGGTGCCATGTGTTGGGCGGAGGCCCGAGGAACTCCTCCCCACCCCTGCCAAGTTTTGCCTTTGCACATCCTAGCCCCAGACAAAGCTATTAACTGCAACATAGCTTGAGTGTAATATGTGATGAGTTCTGTACTGATCCAAGCTCTGGCCTTTGGGCCAGGAATTTGCTTATAAGCAGAGGCAGGATGTTTAAGATTACAAAAGGCTTGTCATTCAATTCAGTTCTATTCAATTCCATTAAGGATCCTTATATGATCCTAAAAGTATAGCCAGACACTCCAGTTAAAAGATAGGAAAAAATGGGTAGGAATAATTGGTCAATTTTCAGAATGGAGGGAGGTAAATTGTGGTATTCCCCGTGGGTTTATACTGGAACCAGTGCTGTTCAACATATTCACAAATGGCCTGGAAAAAGATTATACAAAATTACCCAATATAGTTAAATCCAAAGCATGCTACAAAGAATTACAGAGAGCTCTCTCTACACTGGGTGACTTGAATAAAATGGTAGATTAAATTAAATGTTGATAAATGCAAAGCAATGCACATGTCAAAATATAATCCTAACTATACATATAAAAGAATGGAGTCTAAATTATCTATTACCTGTTGAAAGAGATCTTGAAGTCACTGTGGGTAATTCTCTGAAAACATCCACTCAATGTGCAGTGGCAATCAAAAAAGCCAACAGAGTATTGGGAATCATTAGGAATGAGATGGGTAAGACAAAGTATCATATTGCCTCCATATAAATGTTATGCCTTCATATAGAATATTGCATGAACATCTAGTCACACTATCTCAAAAAAGATATATTGAATTTGGAAAAGGTATAGAGAAAGGCAATGGATATTATTATTAGGAGTATGGAACAGCTTCCATAAGAGGAGAGATTAAAAAGACTAAAGGGGGATCTGTTAGAGGTTGTCATAATCATGAGGGTTAGCCAGCATCCTGGGGACTAAGGGGTTAAATATGTCCCTTACCTAAACCAGGTGGCAGGCAGCCAATAGAAATGTAGGTAGGAATTTCAGACTGGGACAAGAATTTTGGGGGTTTTCCCTCCTTTGTGTCTAGGTGGTTATACCTGTTGTATTAATTTAGATGGAGCATATAAGTCCAAAGAGGTAGAGGTATTAATATGACTTGTACCTGTCCAACATTAAACAGGACTAAACAATGTCTGATATATAGAGCCCAGGGGGGCAACATATTCACCAGGCCCCTGGGCATGGTGTGGGGGAGGCAGCTCCATGCTCCTGGAAGGGGCATGGCCTCAAGCAGAAGGGGTGGGCCTGGGGCAGTCAGCCTTTAGCACCACCTGGAGTGCACCACGCAGGCCCCCCGAACCCTCAGCCAGCCCTCAGAGAAACAGCTGCTTCAGCATACATTTAAAAAGCCTGGGGCACAAGCTGCCACTGTTCTTGCAGTAGCAGCAGAGGCAGCCGGGAACCCCAGACCCTTTTGAATTGCCAAGCCCAGAGGCAACTGCTCCCTTTGCCCCCGCTGTCAACAGGCCTGACAGAGACCTCAGCCTGCTTAGTACCATGGGCAATTTTTTTGACCTTTTAATAAAGATACAGAAAAGAAGGAAAAGCAGAATAATTCAAGTCTGATCCTGCCTCCTTTAAGACTAAACAAGGCAAACACTATGTGATGGTCATCCCTCAGGAGCCAGTTAGTTGGGCAGTGTAGTATAGTGGTTACAATGAAGGCCTATGGCCTGCAGAGGCACTGTTGGTAGGGAGGTCTAACCCAGAGTCCTCTGATGGCAATCAGTGATCTGACAGGTGAGGCTGCTTAAGGCTACTCTCCCTCAGTCACTTCCTATGACCCTCCCCCAACCTCACCCACTACATAGGTTGCCAGGTGTCCAGTATTTGCCTGGACAGTCCATTATTTCTGGCCCTTGTCTGGTAAAAAAACCCAGAAAATACCAGACATGAAAAATGTCTGGTATTTTCTGTTTTTCTTGGATGGAAGGCCAACGGGGACATTGTTCCCCTGCCGAGTCTGGCATGGGCGTGGGGAAGCGAGGCGAGGAGCGCGGGGATTCTTATAGGTGCAGCAACCTTTTTTTTTTGTTTGTTTTCCTGTCTTTTTTTTTTTTTTTGCCATGTTCAGGATTTTTGGTGAAAGCATCTGGCAAGCCTACCACTACGATTGCACCAAAGTCACTGTCAAGGTTAAGGCAGTGTGAAGGGTGAATGCTCACCACAAGGCATATTCTGGTAGCAGAGTGTAGCATGGTAACTTTCTTCCTCAGATGACAACTACCTCTGCCCCATGGGCCCACCCTCCTGCGCCTGTTCAGTCCAACAGCATTCCACTGCTGGAGTAGTCCAAACAAAAAATGAGAAGCATTATCAAGTCCAGAGTTCATAGAAGAGAGAGAGAGGGAAGCTTCCCTTTCCTGCTATCTCTGTGGCAGGTCCTTCCTTACTTCTTGGGGTACCTTTGGGCAGTTGTCTTAGGGAGAAATTTCTGCCTCCTACCCACACTCTCTTTTGCTGGAACTGCAGGTAGCTCTTCCCTGCGTTGCTACAAAATGAGCCATTTCCCTGCTTGTTAACACCTTCTCCAGTTAGGGGGGGACCAGATAGCAAGGGTGAAAAATTGGGACCCTTTTGTCAGGTGTCTGGGGGGCCCTTCTTTCATTTTTAATCAGTCAGCCAGCATCATGGTAGCTAACTCTTCTTCCTCCGAAGACTCTTTTTGAGAACATCAAAAGGGGGTGACGGGCAGAATAACCCTCATTATTTTGCTCACTAATTATGCTTAATTTCCAACACACCCAATTTTGGATCACATTGTTTTTTTGTGTATCAGGAATGATCTTAACATAGTCCCTGAGTTATATCAATAGGCCTTTTTGTTTGTACTAATTCAGTCTTGGTCTTCCTTTTACACTTTTCCCCATCAACATGTACTCTTATGACATTTTATAAGCTTTCACTCACTTCTTATAGTTGAACTGATAAAAAGGTAAAGCCGTACACCCCATTATTACAAAATACTACATATGCTTACCTGAGGTTTACCATCATTTTCCTCTGAAAATAGAACAATCCTTGGTACAGTAGACTTCCGATAATCCGGAACCTATGGGATTTAGGTGGTGCCAGATTATCAAATATGCCGGACTATCAGGAGGTACTATAAGCAGGTTATATATATACTGTATACATTATATACTGTATATAAAGTGTTCTTAACCCTTTTATTGTACATACTGTATATAGTATACTGTAATGTTTTAGTTTTTAAGCCTTTTTACCCTTTTGCTCAGTTCAGCTGCTGCTGTTACCTTGTGACTCATTTTTTGCCAAAGCTCACTCACTAGGCTCTTGCCATTTTGATGCCGGACTATCAGGAGTGCCGGACTATTGGATGCCGGACTATTGGAGTTTTACTGTACTAGCTGCAAGATCTTGACAATTTTTGTGATCTTTTAATAAAGATACAGAAGATACAGAAAGATACAGAAAAGAAGGAAAAGCAGAATAATTCATGTCTGATCCTGCCTCCTTTAAGACTAAACAAGGCAAACACTATGTGATGGTCATCCCTCAGGAGCCAGTTAGTTGGGCAGTGTAGTGTAGTGGTCATGGCTAAGGTCTGTGGCCTGCAGAGGCACTGTTGGTAGGGAGGTCCAACCCAGCTGCAAATTGGGACCCAAAAGGGTCAACTTAGACCTAACATCAGAAGTGCAATAAGATATACATATTTTCTAGAACTACTGTCTACATAATAAGGATTTACAACTCAACTTCCTAGTAACAACTTTATAACTTCAAATCCTGCTCAAACTAGAAACAGAACCACTAAAAATGTATAACTCCATGGTTTCTCCAAATCTTGCTAAAGGTTAGTATCACAAATGAATGCTCTTTAGTACAGACGTGCTATATAAATACAGAATATCATTCAGGTTTATTGCCACCAAGTCCATTCTGATTTTTTCTGTCCCCCCTTAGAGTACATTGTGTGGCAAAGTTTCCCCATTATTACCCTGACTAAACAGCACGAACAAAATTCCCTGACCCATGCATGTGTGTCCTGAAACTACCCACACTGCAGCTTTACAAGATGAACAATTTAACCTCAATTCAAATGTTTTCCCCTCATAATCCTGCTTAAATCAGGAGCAAAATAAATCACTGAGTGCATTGTTCTCAATGTTTCTGCATGTGACCCCAGCAGATTGGGAAGTATAAGGAAGTACGTAGTTCTGCATTAGTTAAAGGATTTCATGTATTCAGCAGGGTTTGCATGCTTCAGAGATGAAAACCATAGTATGTTAACCAAAACTTGGCTGCGTCCTTCTTAGAGCTGGCTGAAAATTCTACTTTCCTTGAAATAAAAGAAATCACACATCCTGTCTCCCAGCCAGTATCTAGTAACAGCTTAGACACAAATAGTGAACTGGTCTCCTTTTACATTTATTCAGAATTGGGTCCATCCTGGAACTCCAGATGCAAAACTACCAAGCTATCAGGAAGACTGAAGCCAAATTTTTTATATCATGGTTTGTTTCTAAACTTCATCATCATAAATATACTTAAAGAATGTTTGCTCTTGTCATAAAGTTGGCTGAATAACCTCTATTTATTGTTTGCAGTAATAATTGGAATGTATTCTACATAGCCACCAATTAGCAGCGTCTTCCTCCTATGTCCTAGCTCTTTTCCTTTTTCATTATTTGGATTCAAGTAATTCTGAAATCCACAGTCAAGACCAGGTTCCCTCGTGTTAGACACTTTACAAATATACACAAATATATGCAGAACCATTTAAAATATTAGTAATTCAGTAACCCAAAATAACTGCTGGACTACATAACTGGAAAAACAATCAATTTTCCTCTAACACAACTGATTGAGCAAAGCTCTATCCCTGTACACAATTGCAAAGCAGTCCATCAATATGATAATGCAGCAATCCTTACCCATAAAGATTTGCTAAACTGAAGTTTGCGTTGATAATCCTGGGATGCCTTAGAAGCATATGCTAACATACATTTTGCTGAGAGAGTCTTCAGTTTCTATCTACTTTCCAAAAAAACCACCTATTTGTTCCAGTGCTGTTGCTGCACACATGTGTAGCACATGTAATTTCATCCTTCAAAACACAAGGGCTACGTCTAGACTGGCATGATTTTCCCGGAAATACTTTTAATGGAAAAGGTTTTCCGTTAAAAGTATTTCTGCAAAAGAGCGTCTAGATTGGTCCCGGAGTTATCGTTAGAACGATGCGCTTTTGCGCAAAAGCGCGTCTAAATTGGTGGCGCGCTTTTGCACAAAAGCAGAAGCCCGGAACCATTTTGAAGAGGGCAAAAGGGCACCAGCCCTTTCCGGGAGCGGGGCTGGAGCTCTGTTCAGACACGTGCTTAAAGGGGTCTCGCCGGACAGCCGTTTGTCTCCTGCTCCGTGCGTTAGGACCTCTTGCAGGGACTGACAGCCATAGCAGGTTTGGTTGTTGCCCTCTGCCTTTTGGACACCACTGCCTTTTGCCCCCTAGTGCTTTTTCCTGGTTTTGGTTTCTTGTGCCTTGCTTTGTCTGCCATGGAGCCACGGGTGACCATGTGCCTGCTCTGGCCCCTGTCGGCCATTTTCGAGTGCCTGCAGCTGGTGCTCCAGGCTGGTGCCCTCATGTTCCAGGACCGGGAGGCGCAAATCACCTTGGACTCCCTCACCAGGGAGGCCCTGGATTCCCTGTGGCATCCCCACCCCACTGTGGAGAGGCCACTCTGGAGACTGGACACCAGTACAGACTGGTGGGAGCGGCTGGTCCTTGGGCAATGGGACGACCAGCAATGGCTCCGGAATTTCCGCATGCGAAAGCGGACGTTCCTGGAGCTGTGTGCCTGGCTCAACCCCCCGCTCCAGAGAGCCACCACCCAGCTGCGTGCACCCATCCCCGTGAACAAGAGGGTCGCCATCGCGCTATGGAAGCTGGCCACCCCGAAGCTGGCACAGCAATTCGGGGTGGGAAGATCCACCGTTGGTGTGATTGTCATGGAGGTAAGTCCCAGGGGTGGGGTGGAGGGTGCTGCACTCCATGCCCAGGGGCAGCCAAGACTCCACGCTGGGTCACCCAGGGTTTGGGCCGTCCCTCCCTTGCACAGGCCTGCTGGTGTGTGTGTGTGTGTGTGTGTGTGTGTGTGTGTGTGTGTGTGTGTGTGCGTGAGGACAGAGGGAATCACGGGGGGGGGGGCCCAAGGGAGCGCACACTCACCCCTGCCTTATGTGATGTGTTCCCTTATGTTTCTCTGCACCCTTCTGCAGGTCGTCCACGCCATCAATGATGTCCTGCTACCGAGAGTGATCCGCCTGCGCGACGTGGACGCTACGCTGGCTGGCTTCGCTGCCCTCGGGTTCCCCAACTGCGGGGGAGCCCTGGATGCAACCCACATCCCCGTCCGGGCCCCAGAGCATCGAGCAGCCCATTTCACGAACAGGAAGGGGTACTGCTCGATTGTTCTCCAGGCCCTCGTGGACCACCGGGGCCGCTTCCTGGATGTCTACACGGGCTGGTCCGGCAGGGCACATGACGCCCGCATCCTCCGCAACTCCGGGACTGTTTCGCAGGCTGGAGGTGGGCACCTACTTCCCCCGGCGGGAGTTGACTGTCAGGGATGTGCCTATGCCCATCTGCGTCGGTGTCGTCGGGGACGCAGCCTACCCCCTGCAGCCCTGGCTAATGCGGCCCTACACGGGGCAGCCGGACCAGAACTGGGCCCGGTTCAACGACCGCCTCAACCGGGCCCGAAATCAGGTGGAGCTCGCCTTCGGCCGCTTAAAAGCCCGCTTCCGTTGTTTGCTCACCCGTCTCGAGATGGGTGAGTGGAATGCAATGGAGGTACTGGCCGCGTGCTGCATGCTCCACAACATTGTGGAGCAGAGTGGGGAGGCCTTCCTCCCTGCATGGATGGCAGCCGAGGCACAGACGCTTGAACAGCCCCACACAGCTGCCATCCGCCAGGCACACCAGGATGGGGTGCGCATCCGAGAGGCCCTGACGGACATGTTCACACAAGCCCCATAGTAGGGTCGCCTCGGTCTCCCCATACGACTCTCCCATCCTCCCTTCCCCCTCCTTACCTCCTCCCAATTGTAAAGCATCGGTTCCAAGCACATCGGCCGTCATCGTGAATGTTCGTTGGGTGTGTCAGGCGTAGCTAGGGTTTTTCTTTTAGTTTAGGCTAGGTTTAGGCCACCATCGCCTGTCCGAGCTGTCCCAAGAACAGGAAGAGGATTCGTTCGTGCGGAAGGCTCGAGTCAGCGTACCTGATTCCAGTCATCTTCGAGGATCTCCTGGCTGTTCCTCTCCGAGGCCCGAAGGACCAAAGGATTGAGGTTGCCAGCTTCGCCATCGTCTTCCATTGAGGGATCTCCTGGCTGTTCCTCTCCCGAGGCCTGGAAGGACCAAAGGATTGAGGTTGCCAGCTTCGCCGTCATCTTCCATCGAGAGATCTCCTGGCTGTTCCTCTCCCAAGGCCCGGAAGGACCAAAGGATTGAGGTTGCCAACAATGCTACAATCGTCCCTGCGTCTAGACTATGTACATATTCTTTTGTGTGCGTCTTTTAACCTTTCTTGCTTGTTTGTAATCTATGTTAATATAGTTGTGGTTTAAATTTTACTTAAAAGTGTCAGTATTTATTTATGCGCCACAAACCAATGACCACTTAAAGGAACGACCGGTGATAGATACAGAAATTTGGTGTCCGCATTTTGTAATCCTCTTAAATTTAGTTGGCTAATTGGCATCTCAAATCATTTATTACAGTTACCTCAAGTAACACAATAACCAACACAGTTTTGTTTTCAACTGAAAAATGTATGTTTTTATTTACAAGGGAGAGTGGGAGGGGGAAGGGGACCTGGACATGCGGGGCAGCCGCATCGGGGCAGGCTGCACGGGGAGGTGGGCAGGAGGGGCTATTGCAGGGGTGGCAGGAGGGGGCATTGCAGGGGTGGCAGGAGGAGGCATTGCAGGAGGGGGCATTGCAGGGGCAGGAGGGGTGGCGGGGGCATGGGGTAAGGCCATGCCATAGTGAATGGCATGGGCTATGTGGGCAGTGAGGGTGGCGATGGAGTCAGCCATCCACATGCACTGGGCCTGGAAGGCAGCCCAGGCCTCCTGGCGCCACTGCAGGTCCCCCGGACGCATTGGCGAATCGATGCCTCGATTTGCTCGACGGCCTGCACATGCCAGCAAAGGAGCTGGTCCCGGTGGCGGAGCCTGTGCCTGAGTGGTTGGGCAGCTGGGGGTGCCGCTGCTGCCGGACTAGGAGGGTCCCCGGCTTGTGCTTGGTCCCGCTGCAGGGAAGAGAAGAAAGGATGGGTCAGTCAGGCAGGCCGGCCACTGTCCCCACACCTCATGCCCTCTACCGCACCCCTGAGCCCAGGTGACACCACAGTAGTGTGGCTTGGGCCCACTTGGTTCCCCCCCTGCCCTCCGTGTTGTATGTTTGCATACAGGACCGCCCCTGGAGTAGGGTCCTCCTCCATGTATTGTAACCACCGGTCTGTGTCCTGGCCCCGTGGAGGTGGGAGGGCGCTTGTGTTGCGTTAACCTGTGGAACTCCCTGCTGGTGGAGGCTGTGAGGCTTTGGGCTAATCACTGGTGTTTGACAGGGAGTAAGATGCATCCCCACACAGTGCCTGGGAGCACATCTGGCAGAGGTGGTCTGGGCTCTCAGATCCCCATCACGTGGGATATCTCCTGGACGGAACCAGGAGAGTGACTGGGGGTGTCCCATCCTTGCAGCAAAACTCAGGCAGCCCTAAGGGTGGCCCGAGGGCTCCCCCCCTTCTCCCTCCCACTATCCCTCACACACATAGCCCAGGGACATGTGTGGCCGCAGTGGGGACTTCCCTCGGGAGCCAGCCAAGGCACCGGGAGCAGGCAAGGGGCTCTGTGGGGGCCACTTTCACAGGGCTGTGATGCTGTGGTTTACCCAGGAGCAGCTGGCTGTGCCTCACAGCCAGGCATGGGACAGTGTGCCGTTCTCCGTGCTGCACCCTTGCGGAGGTGCGGGCTCTGGGCTGAGTCCCTGGGGCCTTGGCTGGTTCCAGCCGGCATCCACCCTTCCCCCTGGTCCCACCGAATGTGTGTGAGCAGCACGGTCCCAGGCGTGCCCTGCAGCTGCCTGCCGCTGCCACATGCCGCTCGGTCACCAGGCTGCACGTGGTTGCACGTGCTGCTTGCTGCCTAATGCTACACAGCGTGCAGCTCACGTGGCCTGAGTGACATGCTTTCCCCCTCCCCTCTCCAGGCGCCTGGCTCCCCCCTCCCGCCCCCCACCCTTGTGAGTGCAAAGTGCAAGACTCACCGGTGGATCCTTCCCCGGCCTCGGAGGATGCGCGGGAGATGTCAGGGCTGCTGGAGGGGGCCTGCTGGGTGGCAATGCTGGCCTCATTCTCAGATGCGCTGCTGTCTCCTTCCCCCGCCTCGGTGGTCCTGGTGACAGGGGGGCGCACGCTGCTGTCCATGGCCACGTCTGGGGCTTGTGGGCTGGCTGGCCAAGGATGGTGTGGAGCCGGTCGTAATGGGGGCAGGTGTCTGGTCCTGCCCCCTGGCCCTCGCTGGCCTGCACGTAGCCCAGGTGCAGCTCCTTCACTTTCGCCCGGACTTGTTCGAGGGTCCGGGCTGGATGGCCTTGCTGGGCTAGCGCCTGGGCCATGCGGCCGAAGATGTCGGTGTTGCGGCGCCATGAGTGGGTCTCGTGGAGGCCCTCCTCCTCCTGCCACAAGTTCAGGAGGGTCTCCAGCTCCCCCGAGGACCACGATGGGGTCCTTCTTTTCCGGCCCCTGGGGGCCTCCTGCGCTGGGGGTGTGGGTGGCTGAGCGCCCGGAGCTGCCATGCTGGCTGCGATGTGGCTGCTGGGCACGGCAGGGGCACCGTGGCAGACCTCAGGCAAGAGGTCTGAGGCACGCTCCTGCCACGTGCGCTCAGCAGCCTGCAGCTACTTTAAGAGCTCGGGTTACCAGGAAGTCCAGGGCTCCTACGGGGTCTCCCAGCGTCCAAACCACTTTTTTCCGTTTAGCCTGCTTTTGCGCAAAAGTCTTACCTAGCTGTCTACACTGGCCCTTTTGCGCAACAGTTTTTCGCAAAAAGGACTTTTGCCCGAACGGGAGCGTCAAAGCTTTTCCGGAAAAAGCACTGATTTCGGACAGTAGATCATCAGTGCTTTTGTGGAAAATCAAGCGGCCAGTGTAGACAGCTGGCAAGTTTTTGAGCAAAAGCAGCTGCTTTTGCAGAAAAAGTGGCCAGTCTAGACATAGCCAAGTTGCAAACACTGTCTGCTACTGATTCCTGGCCATCCCTTCTCTGGGGGTTCCCATTAAAAAACATAACTGGTAAATATCAGCACTTCCCTCTTCCCCAGCATTTTGGGATGGTAAATACATTAAAATTGATGAGGTGCTCAGATCCTCTGGTAATGGGGGCCAAGCAAATGCCACAGGGAAGGAAGGATAGATAACCAGCCAGTCAGTCCACCTGCTAAGCCAGTGTAACCAGAACTGTAGTTGTCCTGAACCTTTTTGTACTCAGCAACAACTTTTCAAGGATTATCACCTGGCTCTTTCCCTATCAAATGGCAAAAGCTGGTTGCCAGGGCTGTTGAGCTTTCTTCACAGTACACTTGATGTAGAAACTGAAGAATTTCTCCTCTGAAAATCTAAACACCGGAGGAGAAGGGAGTGCCCAATGCCTGTCAGAAGAATAGTATGAAGAGGAGTGGGGCTCAAAAGTTTCAGAAATAATGTTCAATACGCACCTTTACTTCTTTTTTAACTGACCTTCCAAAGCTTTTGAGGTTTGCCAGCTGTTAATCACAATTCTCTTTTTGCATATGCTTGAAGTAGCAGAGGTGGATTGCATGCTCTTTCATAGGAGGTCCTTCTCTTACTGTGGGAAAGTGGTATTTTTGGAGCACTCACCTAGACAGATACTTAGTCATGAAGATGTTTCACTAAAGATACTTTGTCATGAGGATGTTTGTACTTGAACAAAATGAGGATCAGCCCATTGTTAAGAGTCCATTCTCTGTGCTTTCCTGTTGTATTCATTTGAATTCACTGCCTGAATCAGGCTCTGGCTCAGTCCTTGTAGATGCTTACTCTTTGCCATTAAAGAAGTGCATCTTCTCAATAGGGAATCATATGTTATTCTCTGTCCGAAAGCTATGTCCAAGGAAAAAAATTGCTACGTCGGTCCCTCATCCCATTTTAAGGTCTGATGTAGCTGCAGCAGAAATAAACTAGAAAACCATTTTAAAAAAATAGGTTGGTTCTAATAGCCTGAGTTAATCTATTTCTAATTTACTGAATTTCCTCATTCCTATTTTAATACAATGCTTCCAGAATTTAATGCCAGATTTAAAAAAAAAAAAATATTGTGTGTTAGAGATGGGCTGAAGCTGCAAGGTTCAGATCTGAGCTTTCTAAGCATTCAAGGTTGTGTTCAAATCCTAGAGAGGGGCTAGAAACAAAGTTTATACTGAGATCCTAGCATTGTAAACTGGAACCCTACTGCTAAGGGTTCAGGTTTCAGCTTTGACCTAGGGTGATCAGGCTTGGACTTTAGCCAGCAAGTCTAACTCAGCCCTGGTGACCACATTAAAATGGGGTTATAACTCACTTTGGGATCTTGACTACAGTTTGAGAACTGCTGGACAAGGCAAATTAGGTTCCTAACAAACCATAGTGGCTGAAAACACAAGGGAGAAAGAAAGTAGTGATACAGAAAGATTGTGATGCACAGGACATACCACATTTCAGGATCAGGAAAGCAAGACAGAGTGGGCCTGACCCTCCATCGCCCGTTGAGTTGTCATGTCACCTCCTTTGTCAAGAGCATGTAAAACACTGCAATTCTGATTCAGTATTGTTTTACACACAGTAAACACAGGTGTAAGTGGTTGTCTATATGAGTAATGTTATCTAACATTTATATGAGGTCCTGAGAAGTTCAGAATAAAGTTCATTGTGTTTACCCATGAAACAGTGAAAGGTTTATGGTACAAATAACTATATGCTACTAATGTACTCTAGAAACAAAGAAAGGAAGTGTCTCTTCTGATAGAATCAAGGGGCACATCTACACAATGGGGCAAAGGTCAAATTAAGATACAGATGACCCACGACTTACGAACGCCTGATTTATGACCATTTTTTTCATGCGAGATAGCTCTTAAAACCCCCAATTTACATTCGCAGCTCGCATTGACGACGGTGTATGATGCAGACTCCACGCATCATCCCAAAACAGGAAACGCACAAGGTCAGTCAGACTCGCCAGTCTGAAGCTGCTGCTTGAACTGCGTGCATCTCCGCCACATCGGTCTTAATTTTTTAGTTATTTTTGAGCATTATTTGAACTATTTAGTTTTCTTCCATTTCCATAGTCAATTTTGGTATTTTTAGGGCATGAAATGTGTTTCCAGGAACGGAACCATCATTTATAACATTGTGCCTATGGGAAATAAGGGTTCAACTTACAACGGCTTGACTTATGACGGTTCTTTAGGAACCAATGAGGTCGTAAGTGCAGGGGTCACCTGTACACAACTTCAGCTACATCAGTTGCGTAGCTGAAGTCAAAATAGCTTAATTCAGTTTTTGGTACTGTCTACTCAGCAGGAAGTCAAAGGAAGAACACACTTCCTTTGACTTCCCTTACTCTTCATGAAATGAAGGTTACAGGAGTTGGAGTATGAAGTCCTCCATCTCAACATTATTTTGAAATAGCAGCTTGCTGTGTAGACATGCATTTTGTTATTTCAAAATAACATCAGTTATTCCGAAATAATGCTGCTGTGTAGTCATACCTAAGATGGCCTTTTGCTTCTACTAATCCATTTTTCCTATGCAATCTTTCATACATGTAAGCTTTCATAGATCTGGCAAAATAATTCCTCCTCTCAAACATTTTGAAAAAAAATTCTTTATAATTTTAACCAGAAATTTCAAAACCTAATAAATATTTTTGTTTCAATTTTAAACAAAAATTTTACTTTGGTTTTCAAAAAAGGAAACTGAACAAAATAGTACTTTAAAACACTTCCTATCAAAAATATAAAATTATTAAAATAACATTTTCCTGAAAAATAATTTCAGCAAAACCCCATTTTTCCAACATTAAAAGTTTTCATAAAAATCCAACTAGGAATTATGTATTTGTAAGACAAAGAGTCGAGGCATCTAAATTTAGAATGTTCACAAAAGGAATAGGAATATTTCCCAAACTTTTGAAAAATGAATCCCTGCCCTTCAGGAAAATAAAACCAATCATGCCCCTCTTCAACTACACCACATGTTGTCAAAGATTTCTTAATTTATACATCTTTCATGTCTTTCTCCTAGCCCACTGTATCACTTCAAAGGGGAGCACCTCACACTTTGACAAACCCTTTTATACCATTTAGTGACAACATACATTAAATTTAGATAGTATTAATAGTAGAGGCACTTGATCAAGTAAAGCAGCATTGTAATTTAAGAAGAAAAGATAGGCGAGCTTCATTCCATTTGGTGACAGGAGGTAGAATGACGAATTCTATGGCTAAAGGCTAGTAGTAGTAAATCTCTGACCCTTTGTTAAGGGCCTCAATCCTTTTTCCTGTGCTCAAAGGCTGTGCTTATAAATACCTTCTCAAATTTGGAAGAATTGCTGCAACCTCATATACAAGAATATTTGATAGGCATTCTGGACACTTAGGGTATGTCTATACTGCACATTTATTTTGAAATAAGCTATTCCAGAAGAAATACTCTGAAATAGCTTATTTTAAAATAGCATGTCTACACTACAGGGAAGCCTCAAAATTAGTCGGAGACAGGCTTCCCTAATGTTGACATGCTACCTCGATCTAGAGCTCCAGGAGGCACTGGAGAATAATTAGTTTGAATGGTCCTGAAGAGGAGCTATTTCAAAATAGCAGCAGTGGAGCGTCCACACCACTGCTCTACACTACTGCTATTCTGAAATATCTATTTCAAAATAGGCGTTATTTCTCGTGGAATGAGGTTTACAGAAGTCAGAATAAGCCACCCGTTATTTCAAATGTATTTCAAAATAACGGAATTGCTGTGTAGATGCTCGCATTGTTATTTTGGAATAACAGCCGTTAAGTAGGGCTTAACTCAAAATAAGCTACTCAAATTGAGCTATGTCACTTGTGTAGCTTATTTCAAAATTGGGAGCTTCTACACAGCGCTTATTTCAAAACAGAGCACTCTTCCTCTGACTTCGCTTACTCCTCATACAATGAGGGTTACAGGAGTTAGAGTAAGAAGTCCTCCAGCTTGACAGTATTTTGACATTATTTCAAAATAACTGCCTGCTGTGTAGACACGGACTAAGTTATTTCAAAATAACACTAGTTATTTCAAAATAATGTTGCTGTGTAGATGTACCCTTAGTGGCCCATTGGTCCTGGCTGTACTCCTCTCCTTGCATTTATAACCAGCTTACACCTGATACACAGAAAAAATTTCTAAAGATCCATGCAACCTTCTATACTATTTTCACCTTTGCTCCTTCTTGTTTTAATCCAAATCTTTTACACAGACACAGAACTGATTAAATTGATTTTCATTTGCAACATATTTAACATCAAAAGCCTTCCATTTAGTTTGAAATTGTCCTGCTCATCTGGAAACCTGTGTGCTAGTGGTTGTCAATTTCTGCACCAGTGATATAAAAGTTAGGGTGGATTGAGGTGAATTATATGACATTTTCTTTGTTTTGTGCTGACACCACTCAACGGCCAGTGCCTGACTTTCTGCACACATGTCATTATTACGTATTTTTCAGTTCATAAAGTGTACCTCATCAACAGGCTCTAAGCACATGCAGTAAAAACTTAAAGCAATACATAACACATACTGACAACGTCAAACCAAATAGAATTCGAATCCTAGAATAGGCTTGATTTCCCTCAGTTGCCTTTCCTTGGGCAAAAGCTTGAGCAAATAGATGAGCCGTACTCTGTACCTTGAAGGTCAAAAGACGGGCTTTGACAGATCATCAAGGGAAGCAAATTATAGATCTGATAGTCTTTCACTGAGAACCCTCTGCCTCCAGCACACAGATGTACAAATCTAGGGACTCTTAACCCCCCCACACAAAACCCCAGCCCATTTATTATAGATTGTCCCAGGGCTGTACTACAAGTTGTCAATGCCCAGACTACACAGGGGTTTATAGTTTATAACACCACCTTGAACTATTTCAGTTACAGCATCAGCACCCCTCGCTTTTGACAATGCGGTGACTTGAATTGTTCCCAGCCAGTACATTTGTTAACCCTTACTGTATATTTTGGTGCACAACTCAGAGCCAACAGAAGTCATGAACCACAACAAGCTTTATCCCATAGTGTTGCCTATTTTATAGATATGTCTCATGCTCCTTTTTCAATCCTAATTTAAAGTCTTTATTCTTTATCAGCTTTGCAGCTAACATATTAAAATTATACACCACATTCTCTCTCAAGTGGTTATTTAAAGTGAAAAATCACCAATCTCCTAGGTCCCACAAACATAACGTTTGAGAACATTGGTTTTATACATGGGACTGTGCAGTGTTGTCTGTGCAGAGCTTTCCATCAACTCTTAACAGGGAGGACAAAATCCACCTACCAAAATCTTAGTAAGATAGCTCCTTGGCAGCTCCACAATCCCAGTCACTGAGCCCTAGAACCGCAGAGTCACAGACCCAGTGGCTTGCCCTTTAACGCTCATCCGAAAATTCACCTTCATGCCAGACCGCACGCTATGAAGGACTGAAGCACACCATATGAATGGATTTACCTGCACATTAGTTCTGTGGCCCCCCTTCCGCCCCTACCTCTCATGCAGTGGAAACATGGAGAGTTGGCTGCCTTTTGTGGCCCCTAGCCAGTGGAAGTGGTCCGTCCTTCAGGTGATATCAATGCAAAAAAGCCAAGCCACTGCTCCTTGCTACCCAGTTGCTAGGTTTTCCTTAAAAGGGGATTTAAAATTTTTAAAAGGCAGCCCATCCAAATTGCTTGGCACACAGCCATAAACCATCAGGGATTCTCTCTCAAAAAGCGTTAAAATGATCTTGTCAAAAATATAGTAACCTCTAAAGTTTAAACAAAAAAACCCTAACCCAAAACCTGTACCTCACCTACATCTTCATTGATTAATCCTTCTATCTTTAAGAGAGGATGTGTCCAAATACAAACAGATTTCTGTGAACTAAGATGTAAGCCTGTCTTTTCCTTTTTCACATGGAATCATGTCAGTAGTCTTTGTGATTTGGTGGACTGAGGGTAGGACTAACAGATGATTTACTGACTCTGATCCTTGCTCTGGCATTTTCTCAGGGGTCTTGAGCAAGTAAATTTTCTCCCTCCGTTTACCCCATGAGAGAAACCGGGTTAACTATATAAGCTCAGGGGGGTACTGAGGATTAGTTAATGATTAATTTGGGAGCAGAGGCTGTCATCTATTATATGTTTGTACAGTGCCTAGAATAATGCAGCCTAATCTGACTGAGTCCTCTAGCCCTGTAGCAATATAAAAGTTAAATAATAATAGCTGTTGAATGCTTTAAACAGTAAGTGCCATGTAGCTTTCATTCTGGTGCACTCTCCGACTTTCAGTAGACTGAAAAATAATTTGTTTTAAAACAAAAGAAGCTGGCTACATTTAGGAAATATTGTTTTCATGTTGCCAGCCAGACTTTGAGGTTGCTTTTGCTAGCAATGTTTGTTAATTTTAGCTGATTTTATCCCAAAATGGACAGATATACCAATTCACTTGCTGCAAATTTTTGCCAACTCTGCAGCATCTTCTGGAGTATTCTTCTGCAGCTCTGTGCAGGGTTCCTGCTTTTTGCAAACATGATTCAATGGGAAAGATCTGCCTGCTTATTAGCTTTCTTTTTGTGACTCACATGTCTGTTTCTACACTAGTTGAATTTGGTCTCCTTGTTGTAAACAAGACTACATAATAAAGCTTTATATTTTGGTTGCTTATTTTGGTGTCTCTTGGGGAAATAAAGCATGCTTATTTTCAGCTGAAAATGCTGCTAGCAGTGAAGATAGTATCTTCCATAATTAAAAGGGAGTCATGCCCTTATACATGTCAAACCACTGTTGTACATTTATATTTATCTGGGATTTGTAAGCCTATGTTCCTTCAGCTTTGTGAATTATTCTGCCCTCTTCTTCCCTTCAAGAAGGGAAATTATTTTCCAGCTATATTGCTGTGTTAAGGTTTATTTTCTTTGAAGAAACCCTGGATGTCAACACACATAAAATTATTTTCTTAGCTTGTAATACTAATATTTATCTTCTTTTTTTTTTAAATGTGGTTGATATTTTGAAAACAGGCTAGGGAATTCAAACACAGACTGTGTGTCTATATCTCCTAGGCTGCTGCTTTGGAAATGTCATCTTATGCATTTTTTTAATCCCTGAACATTTGGCAATATCTGTACAGCTCTAATCACAACAGTCAGTCTGTGCTGTGTATGGTATTCTTTCGAAAAGGGATGCTAATGAGACACTTCGAATTGGGGGATTTAAATATCCCCGCGCATTTGCATTACATGGCTGCCGCTCGGGTTTTGCGAGAAAGCGCCAGTCTAGACGCGATTTTCCAGAAAACAAACCTTTTCTCGAAGATCCCTTATTCCTACTTGAAAGTAGGAATAAGGGATCTTCCGGAAAAGGGCTTATTTTCCGAAAATCGGCGTCTAGACTGGCGCTTTTCTCCGCAAAACCCCGAGACGGAAAAAAGCGCAGTTATGTAATAAAATGCCGGGGGATATTTAAATCATGATTTGTATTCAAGTGTCTCATTAGCATCCCTTTTCCGGAAAGGGGTGCCAATGTAGACACAGCCTAAGTTTTTGCTTGTACCCACTGAGATTTAGTTGAAGTCTCATATTCATTCATCTCTGCTTCTCAGGAGTTTAGTGGGCCTACTTGCTGGATAATGAAGGCCAGACACAGGCTTCTAAAAGTATTGGAAGATAGGAGACAGAAGAACCCAAACTTGTAAGGTTTATTTGCATAACTTTTTATATAATTGTAAGCAGGGGCTGAACTGCTGCTTGCTATCAGCCAGCTAAAAGGAGGGATGGGTGTGCCCACTACAATTGTTTAGCTCTGCAAGGTAATTAACTGTTAACTGTTGATATGTAAATACAGCTCAGGAGAGAATCCGAGGTGTGGCTATGTAAATCCCATTCAGCCAGGGCTGATGGAAGGTCAGTGTTGGAATGGAATGTGGAGAATTGTATATAATTTGGGACTGTTGTGGGGTCACTAATCATGCTACCCTAAATGTGGGAACTGTAAAACATGCCACCAGTGCTTGCAGGAGAGACACCACCATCATGGTAAGAGGTCTCGAAGAACAAGCCTCCCCTTCCAGAGTTGGAGTGAACTGAGCTGGGGAAGGGTTAAAGGGCTTGAGTCAGCCTGCTTCACACCTGCCAGGTGTGAGCTATAAGACTGGCCCAGCTTGCACCTTTTCCCCTTTGTTTTAAGGACAGACCTAAAGCAGACTCCCTGAGAAGACTTTTCTTTTGCTAGTCCAGTGAAAGCTGGATTCATTTGCCAGTCCAGCTGGTGGCTAAAGAGTTGAAATCACTGAGAGCTGAAATCACTGGTTTGGCTGAGAGCCAGGCCTATTGCAGCAGTGAAGTGGCGGCCACCAGCGGTGTGGCGTGGAGGAGCAGCGCCAGCGCGTGGCGTGGAGCAGCGGCAGGCGAGGAGTGGGGCGACCAGCGGCGGCAGCAGATGAGGAGCAGTGGCAGGTGCCCAGCGGAGCATCCAGTGGCGTGGGACGAGACAGCTGGTGGAGCGTGGCGGAGTTTCGTATAAGGTGCTCCCTATCTACCCCCCACCCCCATTTCTACCCAGGTTGGGAGGTGAAACCCTGCGGGTGAACTTTGGGACTCTGGTTAGCATGGACCAGGGACAGAGACTTTTGGGGTGTCGGACTCTTTGGACTTCGGGCGATTCTTGGCTGGGGCTTGGCTCATGTTTGGGTTATGAACTCTGTTTGTGGTGTTTTCCCCAAGTTAATGCCGTATGACTTCTCTCTCTCTTTCATTAAATGTTTCTTTCCTACACTCAGACTCAGTGCTTGCGAGTGGAGAAGCATTGCCTCTCAGAGGCACCCAGGGGTGCGTGAATTTTCCAGATTACTGGGTGAGGGCTCGAGCCGGTTCTATGTGAGATGGACTCAAGATATTGAACCCAGCCCTGGTTACTGCCAGGCCTACCCGGCAGAAGGGTTACATAATCTTGAACTCTGAATCTTAATGGGTTTGCCCAGGGTATACTGCGATATAAAAATATGTCCTATTCTTTATCAATTAGTCTTCAAAAAATCCTTGCTTTTCCTAGCTTTCCACACAACAGAAATACAAGGCATTTTAACAGAAATACGACACATGACTATTGCTCTTGCTTATCTTCCTACTTTCAATCATTCCTAGATGAACAGATAACAGTTTGTTGTGTCTTAAAATATGATGCAGAGTGCAGCACATTTTGGGAATTTTTCCGTGGTTTTGGTAAAATATTTTCACAATATGAAATTCTAAAAAAAAAAGGGGGGGGGGAGTTTTGCAGGTTCATTGACTGATACATTTCCAGCAGACACAGGAAGAGATGCCTCCTTTCTTGCCAACTTATCCCATAAAGTCTCTTTTGCAGATGCACATTTTACACTGCTGCAACCCCATTGTTAAAACATGCATGGAGGCTCTCGTGATCTGGGCAATAGCAGACCAAAGGAATAAGCTCCTGGAGCTGGCCTTCCTCTGAGAGCATGGCCTATTGAGTAGCAATTGTATCAACAGTGTTTGTGGGTGGGGTCTTGTTCTGCCAAACTAGTGCCCTGTTGTAACAGCTAGCACCACTTAACAAAAGTTATTCTCAGTCACCATATTCAGGCCTCACAGCCTTCCTGTAACACGTTACCTGGCTTCTGGAAATACCAGAGTGGGAAATGGTCATCTACCTTCACACACCATGTCATTGCTATTTAATGCTCCATTTCAGTTAATGCCAAGAATAAGGATACAAGCAACAAATGGAAGTTTTCCCTGGTTTACCAGCACTAATGGTCAAACAATTTGAATTATCCTAACCCACAAGATAGCTGGCACAAAAACTGCCCATCATAAAGCAACCAACAACCCATCTGCTTTCTGGTATTGTTAGTTAAAGTTACACCATGGTCGGTGAAAACAAGCCCAACATTTCCATTCCTCTTTAATGCTGCTTTCAGACAGCTTCACAAATTTATGTAATGGGGAAAGGAAGGAGGGTAGTGGAATGCAATCCTTTCACCTCTGCAGGAGGCCAAGGGTTCACTCCTGCCCCTGAACACTACATCAAGAATTATTAGTTTCACTCCCCTGTTATAAAATATCAAGAGTGGTCATCCAGTTCACCTCCCCATGAACTGCTTCACCTCCCTTAGCCTTTATTTCTTGTTCTCAGGCTAAGTTTCCTTCTGCTACAGTATTGATTACTCAGGTAGAAGCCCCTTGGTCAACCATTGAGTACTTGGCGAAGCTGACAAACTCATCTTGATTTCTTAGTTCTAAGGGTTTTTCCCTCTCTCTGTGTTTGGAGTTTTCTTTTCAACATATTTTAATGTTGTTGCTTAAATGTTACCAAATTCAAAGGGCATGTAATTAAAGCAAAGTTTCTTTTAAAGGATAGTAAGTTACTGAAACTGATATTAGGGGATATTTTGCATCTTGGTTGAAGAAACATGAATAAATCTTACACAGATCTGTAATAATGTCAAGTGAACTCCTCAAATGGGGAGACCATCAGAATTAGGACTGAAATTCAATCTCTCTCACCTAAGTGTACTTTATTATTCATTATTTATCAAGCTCCAGAATTTTGCCTGGCATTTTACAAAGCTATTACCCTATTCATTTTTCTAGTTACTTTATCAGCATGCTAGCTAACTGTCATAGTATCTTTAATTTTCAACACTTCTAAAATGTTAATGAATATGGAATATACCAAGTGTGAACATTTTATCAATTTCTAATCTAATGCATCTGACACTGATAAAACAGTCACACTAAAAGGAAAAGATTTTAGTTTCATAAAATTATATTTACAACTCCCTGCTAAATGATAGCTGAGACTTGCAAGTCAGTTTCCCACAGGAGAAAAGTCTTTAATACTGACTTAGGGTTGTTTCTTTTCCTTGTGTAATTTATTTATTTACATGATATACACCAGTCTCTGAAATAAGTAATCTCCCTTTTAGAAACCTCAGCCAAACCAGCACTCACTGTTCCAGAGAGCAACTCTGCCTCAAGAATTGACTTCATATAGAGTATGTCTACACAGCAGTGTGCATAGCTTATTTTGAAATAGTTTATTTCAAAATTTGGCGCTGTCTACACAGTGCTAATTTCAAAATAAATTGCCATTCCGGCGTCTTCCTTAATCCTCGTCCATCAAGGGTTACAGGAAGCCAGAATTTTGAATTATTTTGAAATAACAGGCATGCTGTTAAGACCCACAGAAGGCTATTTCAGGATAACAGATGTTATCCTGAAATAGCGCTGCTGTGTAGACGTACCCATAGAGATTAAGGTAGAGAGCAAATTTATAGGCTGTTTGCAACAGTTGTCCTCAGCGAACCTGCCGCTCTAACTCTGCAGCATTACTTCATTTTAAAACACATTAGCAGACCTAGTGCAATTAATGAAATCAACAGCATGATTCTGATACTTAACTTTAATCACAGGCTTAAGTGCTTCACTACCCATGGCCTGAATTTTCAGCACTCAGGACTCCTAGGCGATATCTATACTACCAGGTTATTTCAAGATACGTTATTTTGAAATAATAACTCCCAAAATAACTATTTTGAAATAAAGCTTATTCCTCTTCACAAGCAGGAGTTATTATTTTGAAATAACAAGCTTGTTGTTTCAAAATAACAGGCTGGCTAATGTAGACGCTCGCCTTGTTATGTTAAAAAAAGGGGAGTCATTTTGAAATAACTCCCCAGTGTAGACATGTCCCTAGAGTCCCAACTTTGACCCACTTCTTATATTTTTCATTTGAAGGCTTAATTATGGATTCTATGAGGGAGGAGTAGGGAAGGAATCACAATGACAAAGTGGCCATCACACATTTGAAAGACCTCTTGGGGGGGTGGGAGGAAGAGGTGAGGGGCATTTTAATTACCCTCAATTTATTACAAAATGGCAAAATGGTTTACTAATGCCATAAATCACTTATGCTTCTAGATATGTAACAAACCACAAGAACTTCCTTCGCACAGTGTGTAGTATCAAAAAATCCACTTGAAACTCTTGCATTTTCCTCTTTGTTTTCCCCAGTGCATTATGGACCCTGAGAATATTTGAATTTGTAATAGTACTGCAGTAATGTCTAGGAGGCCCATTCAGGGATGAGGGCTACATTGCACTTTATAAACACAGAACAAAAACATGAATTATTCATACAATATAAAATATATTAAGAAAACTAGAAACCATTATTGTACAACATTTAAATGAACTGTTGAAGATGATGTTCCAGTGCTTCATATAATATAATAATTAACTACTCTTTTAAAACACTGGACTTAAATGGCTTAGAGCCCAAGAAAGCAAACTTAATTTCTTTGTGGCTACAGCATTGCCTTTCCTGCATTCATGCTTAGAGGGGAAAATGAGATCCATTTCCCTTGCTATTGGCTGGAGATCTTAGTGCTTGATAAAAAAAAAAACAGGTGTAGAACCTGACATATAAATCCTAACTAAAACATGCCCCAAACTGCTTAAGAGAAAAAAGCAAAGCAGGGTAGTGGATTTGAAATAAGAACGATCTAAAAAGTAACATGGTTTTGAAATGGTCTCTATATTAATACACTTTTGTGTGAATCTAAACTGTTGTGATGTCTTTTGGAGTGCAAAAGCTTGGAATCCTACTTCTGTAAGGGGGAAAAAATCTCTGTTATCCCAAGCAATACAGCTTAGTAAGGGCTCACTGAAGTTAATGAGATCTGAAAATGCGTAGCACCTTTTAGGATTAAACCTTAAAGTGCCTGATGATGCAGTAAGCATCCTCAGCTCCTATTGGCTACATCTACACTGCACATTTATTTTGGAATAAGCTATTCTGGAAGAGATTTTCTAGAATAGCTTATGTCAAAATAGCACGTCTACACACAAAATGTGCATCAAAATAGCGCTTAGCTATTTCAAAATAGCACGTCCCCACTGATTGGACATTGAATCGCATTTAAGGCCACCCAGATCCAGTTCAGGCAGGGCATCAGGCCCGTAGTTACCTCGTGTGGCTGCTGCTTGAGGCTATCTGAGGTTCATGCATAAAGGGACCCTCCCTCCGCCCAGCCAGCCATTTCTCAGGTTTTCCTGCTTGCTTGCCTACCTCTCTGAGGGACAGCAAAGCATTTCCTCTGCATGCTCTGGTTGCCCTGCCTCAGGACACCACAGAACTCTCTGATATGGAGCCGGAGCTGCCTCTGGGCAGTCTTCAGCCCTTGCAGCTTTTGCAGCAAGTCATGCAGCACTTTCTACATGCAGCCTCCCAGGCTCTGCAGGAACCCAACCCCAGCCCTTCTGGGAGACCCTCCTTGGATATCCATGGGTGTGGCTCCTGCAGCTAGATCCCGCCCGCTGCCTCTGGACACCTGTGCAGATTGGTGGGACTGGATTGTTTTGGAGCAGCGGGGAGACCAGCAATGGCTCCAGAACTTTAGAATGAGGAAAGATACCTTCATGGAGTTCTGTGAGTGGTTCACCCCTGCGCTTAGGGGACAGGACATGCACATGAGACCCACCATCCCCCTCCAGAAGCAGGTTGCCATCGCTCACTGGACGCTCTCCACGCCGGACAGCTACCGATCCGAGGCACCAGTTTGGCATGGGGAGATCGACCGTTGGGGCCCTGGTCACGCAGGTATGGCATTCTCGAGCTATTGTTCCAGAAGGGGGGTGGACTGCAGGAATGGGCTTCCCTAGGGAAAGAGGGGGTTGGGGCGGTGCAAGCCCCCTCTCCAGGAGGTTTTCTTCAGCCCCATCCTCACAAAGCCCTGCCAAGGGTTGGGGTGGGGCGGCAGAAGTGTGTACTGGGGAAACTCTCAGGTGCCCTGGCACCCCTGTGATTCTCTGTTTGTTTCCTTCTGCAGGTGGTCAGGGGTCTCAACACCATCCTTCTGCACAGAGTCACTTTTTATTTTAAATACAGATTATGGAACAATTTATGTGACTCCTTGGGCCCACAACAGGGAGATAGGTTCCTTTCTCATTCATATAGACACTGTGCTGGTATAGTCTCTGCTGCAGATGTAGAAGCATTGATGGGGATCCCACACATTATACCATCATCCTGCACAGGTGAGCATGGAATAGAGAAAGTGGGATTAGCGTCTCATTTGCACTTCAACCCTACAGATATACCAGCCAAATGCTGCTGAGCCATCGGACACAGGAGCAATAGTCTATATTTAGTATGGGCCAGCCACACTACAGGGCATGGAAGGAGCTGTGCTTCTCAAACTATGTGTTACCCTCTCAATTAGGGCTAAAATGAAAAGGGATTATATAGCCTTTCATTTGCAAAGAATGATGTGGAAAATGTAATCCCATATTTCTCTATTGAAATGATGCATGACAAAGTGTTTCTACTGTGGTTTTCCTTATCAATATAAATATAAAAGTGAATACACCAAAAGGGATCGCTATGAAAAATTAAATTGCTAGACATTTACCTTAAAATAACTACCATATTAAAAAGAAAGACTCAATGACAAGTGTGTGAAAAAGAAAAGCAATTTGCCAATTTTCCTAAGTGTTCATGATAGCTGCAAACTGGAGGGCTATATTTTGACAAAAGAAAACTTATGTGCACTGCATCTTGAATGAAATTCTTCTATCAGCTTCGATATCATTAATTCATTTCAGTTTCTAGCTGGCATAATCCTCTGTGATTTATATTAGAGAAATAATTTAAGAGAACCTGTCTGTATTCAGTTGACATTAAATATCCATAAATACAGCCAGATCCTGAAGTCTAGAATATGCGCTGATTTTCATGCGAGTTTCGTCCAAGTAAAGACTACAGGATTGGACCCTATAACATGGCAAAGACCTCATAGCTAAACACTGAAGCTAACAATCAAACGTATATCATCAGATGCTTTCGTTAGATTTTTGTCATTAGCAATAAGATAAAAAATTACATGCATTTTGTTATGCAACTATTATTTTGTCAAACAGAGTTAAACAAACAAACAAACAAACTAGCTTCACTTATTTTGAACCACTAGGTTGAAACCAATGAACATGAATTGAACTTTTGGAAAGTGGTAAAAGTACTTAAAAAAAATCTCCAGCTTTTGAGTAATATATCTATGCTAATCATTTTAAATAGTTTTTAGAAAAGTTGTCTTGGCCCAGATTAAAATACAATGAATAAGTCTGGGAAGGTAGATACTAAAAAATGTAGTTAGTGTAATAGTTTAAAATATTGGACAAAGAAAGGAACAGGCAAAATACTAAGGGTCATGCATGACAAGCAATTGCAAACAACTGTGAAAAGAATCTGTGGCATCTGAGATGATGGAATTAGATAAAGACAAAAGGATGCAGGGGGTCTAGAGAGCTTCTTTTAAGACAGTCCCATCCATTCACAACTGGAGTAAATGTTCTTGTGAGAATGTGAAGCGAATCAATATTTTTTATGTTCAATATTCCTCTCAGGGTCAAAGAAAGGCCTGCTTGTTTCTGGGGCATTAGTCACAGATGTTACTTAAATTATCTTTGTTATTCAAACAATGCCACAATGAGGAATTTTATGGGAAGGAAGTTTTTAAAATTTGCACCTAGAAATTTGTACACTCATCTCTCAATTGAATGTTTCAAAGGGGACTTAGGGGATGGGAGGAGAAGGGGAAGAGGTTGTTTCTTTCAGATGGAGAGATAACAGTTGCAATTTAATGTTTTATACCTTGGAAATTATTTACAACTTCCATTAGCTAACTAGAAAGAAAAGCTTTAGAAAGTGGAAAATAAGATGGTGGCATCTCAATATGCAGAGGCAACTCTGTCTATTTTAGTGCTTCAAAATGTATGGGTTAAAATGGTGCGGCTAATGTGATTTTAAAAACTGTCTGTCTGTTTTCCTAGTCTAGACATTCCTAGAATGCTGGATCAAACAATGAAATATAGTGAGCCGTAATGTATTTTCAACTATACCTGTATAACTCCAATGAATACAACACGGTAAATTAAGGACAAGTTTATCCAATATTTTAAACTGTTACAATAACCACATTTATTTAAAATCTACCTTCCCAGATTCATTCATTGTATTTTAATCTGGGCCGAGGCAATGTTTTCTAAAACCTATTTAAAATTATTAGCATAAATATGTCAGGATGAGAACTGTAAATATACAAGTCAACAAATAAGTGTACAAAACAAGTCACAAAGCATGAACAGAAGACATCTCAGCATACTGCCAGAGAAAATCTCTACATACCATACATACATCTTCAGTATCTCAAGGATTCATATGGCATAAAAGGATTGTAGTCAAGTGAAAAACAAATGCATAATTCATGGGGAAAGCACACACTGGTGCTTTTGATTGTCTAAAAATAGAACAATTAAAGGCAACATGTGATAAAGTGGTTTCTAAGACTACACACACATTTTAAACATTGTGTTAAATTGTAAATACAAGAATTCACAGGTTATCAATAAGTTTTCATACTATTCTGTAAAGCAGTCATGCATTCATTTTTTCCTGTTGATTTATGTATCTGGCTTGAAGCCAGAACCCGCGTCTTGCTTTTACATTTACTCTATGTAAATGAGTCAGGAAAGTGTACATTTACTAATTAGTTTAGAAGTTATCTTTCAGTTAATACATTTTCTAGTACATAGCATATTTGACATGAGATCAGAAAATGTGGGCAAAAGTATTTACTTTGATTCCAACTTCTCAGACAGTGGCAAATCATGTACCATAAGTAGCAGTTTGGGAAGTATTTATGTTGCAGTAAATTCCCAACAATCTAATCAGCCATTCTCTTCTTCTCCTCCTGCCCCCAAATTTTTATTTCAGTTCAACATAAACATATATTATAAAAGTGAAGTACAATGTTACTGAAGCAAGAAAATATATTCTCTTTTAGATTTCTGTAAAACATACCACATTTTATGTTGACACTAATGCATAGTAATGTTACACTCCTTATATATGTGAGAATACGTAATATTTTATCACTGCATTTGTCTCATAAAATGATTCGTATAATACCCTCTGATAGTACAAGGAACAATGTCATCTATTAATATTAATGCACTGTGAAATGTCCCATACACTGATTTTCATGACAAAATTTGGAAAAGTACGCAAGGTGCAAATGTTGGAGAATATAAATACATGTGGAAAGGGGGGCTGTTATATTTAAAAACTATAGCATTTCAAATAGCATTTCAAATAGCAATTATGATTATGATTATTTCAATTAAAACCCAATTCTCTGTACAAGAATCAGTTTAGAAAGGAAATAATAAATTACAGTAGAGATACGTATTACCCAGACACTTATACAGAATGCCACAAACTGCCATCTATATGCTTACATGCAAACTCCAGTGCTAACAGCACTAAGGACATACAGCAGCTTAACCCCGGAACTGTCAATCTGTATTATTTTCAGTACTGCAATTACTTCACTGACCTACTTTTCCAATGACCACTATTCTACTTTAGGCAAGAATCAAAGAAGAGAGAATTAGAATTTATTATTATAGTTATGAATTCCATCCTCCTCCCCAAGTTTTAGAATCTGTTATGTTTTAATCAACAACATACTGACGGGAAAAGTCATCAAGTATCAATTTAATTTTTAAAGTGGTATTTCCAGTAAATACTGGTAACTAAAAGGTAAAACTTTGCTTTTTTGTCTTGTAAGAAATATGTATTTATGGATCTTTTGTCCCAATCAGTTTCTTCATGTCATTATGTATAATCCTCATAGGGGCCAAATCCTCCACCCGAGTTGTTCAGCATTGATTTCAATGGAATGATAGCAATTTTCATCAACTGAGAATTTGGCCTATATTTTATTAATGTACTTTAATACAGGAAACAATACCTAATCCAACTTACTGTATCCATTTTAAAACGGGCATTTTCTTTGAAAAGAAATAGAACAGGAATTAAAATTGATCTCATCTTGATTTAATCTTCTGAGGAGTCAAAACGTATCAAATTATTATTAATGTAGGGCTATACTGAGTTCTGGTCCCTTCTTTGCTTCGGGGGAAATAAGTCTGCTATTGTTCTATATGTGTAGGAGATTAGTTCTCCATATTGGCTGAGCTCTACTGGCCAGTGCACTGGGAGTCAAAGAGCTCTCCATTTGCATGGTATAGGGGAGAACTGTTTCCCCCCACCCATATTTAGACTAGCAATGCACATGTTCTACCTAATGGAATAGGGGATTAATATATTTCCCCCTCAATCCCTTTTGAGGACGCAGAGGGTAAGTACTAACCTTGCTCATATTTAACTCTTATGTGGTCTACTGTCACTAGCAAGATTCTTTCATTATTGTTTCTCCTTACATTTCAGAGTGAAGATGTTTTTGCAATTTCTAAGACTGATCAGCAAGTCTGCCATTGCTGGTCCAGACCATTTCTCTGCCAGAGATGACACTGCTTTGGAACCTTCCAGGCACAATTGCCTCAACATCATTTTTCTCAGAATGTCCTTGTCATGGACTCACCAAATATAAGGTGATATCTCTGACCTATGGATTACCTGCTTCAGTTCTTTTGTGCTATCAAGGACAGCCAGAGATATATTTTAGATAAATAGTATTTATTAATCAGTCATGAAATAATGGATAGACAGGGCAATTAGACATGGATCCCTTAGATCAGGGCTGGGCAAAATACGATCTGGCCCACCAAGCCACCGGACCCAGCCCACGGACCCCCCTGCCGGGACCCTCAGGCACATGCAGCTGCCGTGGTTTAAAACACAGTCCCTGGAAAGGGAGGGGAGGGCGGACAAGGGGAGAGGAGGTTTTGTATGATCTCTCCACCCCCAGCCCAAGCTTCAGCTCCTATTGGCCAGAAATACTGGCCAATAAGAACTCAGACAATCTCTCAGCTCCTATTGGCTGGAAACAGCCAACCAATCGGAGCTGAGAGATTGACTTGAGAGACTGGGGCAGCTGGAATTGAGAGCCACATGGAGGTAGCAGCCTGTATTTGCAAGCGGGCTGGGGCTGGGACAGGCAAGGAGCCCAGCCTGTCTTGGCGGTGCTACAGCCTGCTGGCCAGGAGACACTTAGGTAAACTCCTCTCAGCCAGCACCTGCCTCTGATACCCCAGCCCCTCCTGCATCCCAACTCCCTTCCCCAGATCACCATCCAAACCCTCTGCACCCCCTGCTTCAAGTGCAACTCCCTCCCAGACTCTGTACCACCTCCTACACCCCTCCCCTAGGCCAGAATCCTCTCCTGTACCCACACTTCCTCTCTGACCCTACACCCCAATCCCCTGACCTAGGTCACAACCCGCTCCTTTACCCAAACACCCTCTCAGACCCTACACTGTCTCCTGCACCTCACTCCCTTACCATGTGCGACCTTCAGCACCCAACCTCCAAACTAAACCCTGCACCCTCTCCACAGAAAAGTGCAGCCCTTGACCACTTACCAAAATCTTGGAGTGGCCTCCTTACCAAAAATTATTGCCCACGCCTGCCTTAGATACATACATCAAGAAGTGGCCAGTCCTGCAAGATGCTGAGTATATTAAATGGCATGAGGAGTGTCCTCATCTCCTATTGCAATCCAGGTGCTCATTATCTTTCAGACTCGGGCTCTTGGTCCCTAAAGAAATAGGTAAGTTCATGAAGGATAGGTCTTTCAATGGTTACTAGCCAGGATGGGCAGGGAGGACATTCCCAGATTTTGTTTGCCAGAAGCTGGGATTGGGTGACAGGGGATGGGTTACTTGATGATTACCTGTTCTGTTTGTTTTCTGTTGGCCATTGCCAGAAGACATCTTACTTGGCTAGATGGACCTTTGGTCTGATCCAGTATGTCCATTCTTATATTTTTATATTGATTTGGAGTAAAAAAACCTAAATGGAACCCAAGTCTCATTCCTAAATTCCTTTTATAAATGGGACTTAAGCTCCTAAATTAATTAGGCACTTCTGAAAATTGTATCCTTAAGGCAAGTCTACACTACAGTCCTGTATCAATGAAGCTTCACTAATGAAGCTGTCCAGCTGTAGCATCTCTGGTGAAGACACACTATGCCAATAGGAGAGTGCTCATCTATTGGCATAATTACTCCATCTCATCTAGAAGCATCTCCCGACAACATAGCACTAGTGTGGATAGTTGGGTGGGGGGTGCTTGGGTGGGGGGTGCTCTTTTCACACCTTTGAGCATGGTAAGTTAGATCAAATTAATCAGTGGTGCTGTATTCCCCTTTGTCTTTTTATAGCATAATGTGAGACGTGTCTCCTTGTTCAGACTTTTTCTACTAATTAAAGGAGTTGGAATCCTTTAGCAATTAGTCTCTTGGCTACTATTCCTCTGATTCACAGATTTAAGGGACTGTTATACTATTTAATATAGTCTCTGGAATAGCAATCATCATAGAATTTCACCAGAAAAATTTACATTAAGCCATAATTTCTGGTTAAAAGTTTACATAGCTAACACTGGGAACTTAACTAAGGATCTCCAGTAATAAAAGGATCAATTCAGCCTATACAACTAAAGCTGAAAAGCCAGATTCTGATGATGGCCTTCTTTAAGAAACAATGAGGAGCCCTCTCGCACCTTAGGGCATGTCTACACTAGGAAATTATTTTGAAATAACTCCCGAAATAACTGTTTTGAAAGAGCTCATCCATATTACAAGGCAACATTGAAATAGCCTAGCCACTTCCTGAGGCTAGGTGAGACATGTGCTTAAAAGGGCTCCTCTCTGCAGCCATGTCTCACACGCCACTTCCCCACTGTCTACCCCCTTGCGGGACACCAAACTCATGCCATGTGCTCTGGTTGCTCTTGCGGAAGCCACTGCACTGACACCATGGACCTGGAGCAGTGCCAGGCTCACGGGCCTTGTGCTGCACTTCATGGTGCAGTTGATCCACGCTGCCTGCATGGTGATCCAGGACCACGATGACCAGCTGGTACTGGGGGACCTCTTCAGCCAGGCCCTGGCACTCCTGATGCACCAAATGATCTATAATCCCCTGAACACTGTGGAACATCGCTTCTGGTGGAGGGAGACCAGTTCCGTGGGACCGCATCATCCTGCAGTGATGGGATGATCAGCAGTGGCTCCAGAACTTCCGCACATGGAAGGCCACCTTCCTGGATCTCTGCAAGTGGCTTGCCCCTGCCCTTAGGCGATGGGACACCTGTATGTGATCCTCTATCCACCTGTAGAAGAACATTGCCATTGCCCTGTGGAAGCTCACCATGCTGGACAGTTACTATTCCACGTGGAACCAGTTTGGTGTGGGGAAATCCATGGTCAGGGCCATACTCATGCAGGTAGCCAAGGCTATCAACACTATATTGCTGCATAGAGTCATCCCGCTGGGTAACGCTGACCCAATCACCTCTGGCTCTGCTGCTATTGGCTTTCCCTACTGCACGGGAGCCATAGACAGCACCCATATACCCATCCTGGCCCCTGACCCCCATGCCTTGGACTACATCAGTAGAAAGGGGTACTTTTCAATGGTGCTGCAGGCCATGGTGGAGCACAAGGGCCAATTCACAGACCTTAATGTTGGCTGGTCATGGAAGGTTCATGATGCCCACATATTCTGAAACTTGAGCTTGTTTCAGAAGATGCACACTGGCATTTTTTCCCCCCAACCGCACCATCAGGGTCAGGGACGTGGACTTGCCCATGTGCATCCTGGGCGATGCAGCTTATGCCTTGCTCCCCTGGCTGATGAAGCCTTATGCGGGCAGCCTAGACTCCACCAAAGAACACTTCAATACTAGGCTCAGCAGGTGGCGCATATTGGTTAGGTGTGGCTGCAGCTGCCTATAGGGGAGGTTCAGAAGTCTCCTCACCCGCCTGGACCTCAGTGATCGGAATATCCCCTATGTGGTGGCAGCCTGCTGTGTGCTGAACAACATATGTGAGAGGAAGGGGAGACTTTCCGGCCAGCATGGGGGGCAGAGACTGACTGGCTGGCTAGGGCTTACAAGCAGCCAGACACCAGTGCCATTGGGCAAGCACATCCAGAAGGCCTTGAGGGACAGTTTCAGCCAAGGCCACCTGTGAGACTATCCCCTGGGCCTCTCCACAAGGGGCCCCTTCATTGCCTCTGTGTGCCTTTCCTCCCCTACCCCTTCTTTTCCCTGCCCTTCCTTCCCCCCATTCCCTGAAGACCAAACAAAGAAGTGTTTTTGTTTGGAAGAAAAGGACTCTGTTTTTTTACTGGGGGTTATACAACATGGGAGGGACTGGGGAAAGAACCCAGAATGGGGGAGGAGGGGAGAGGAATGGGAAGGGGGCCTCAGGGACAGGGCTGGGACTGGCGCCTGCCTCAGGTATCTTGGGAGGGGCTAGGAGGAGAAGCCAGGGAGCGGGCATGGGTGCAGGGGAGTTGGGGGGCAGGGAGTTGGGCAGGGAGTTGGCAGGGAAGGGGCAGGAAGGTGTCTGGTGGCCCACTCCACAAAGGAGGTCATGACTTATGTTATTGAGGAGCACATAGCATCGTGCTGGCACGACAGCTGCTCCCACATGGCCTTCCTCTTCTACCAGTCAGCCTGGTGCTCCTTGTGGTCAGCAGCCCGCTTTCATCACTCCATATCGAAGCCCTGGATGAGGGACTGTTCCTCTGGTGGATCTCACAGCATCAGGAAGATGGTGTTGGAGGTGGTGGACTTGCCACACTCATAGCTGGCCCAGCTGTGAAGAAAAGTGACAAGGGCAGTCATCCCAGGAGACACTGTGCATGAATCCTAGCCCTAATCTCTGAGCCAACACCAAAGGCCTCGGTTTAGACAATGGCAATGTGGTTCCAGTAAGGACATCTGTTGCCTACACAGTGGGCACTTTCCTGCAGGGGCACAGATGTCCCAGGGGAGCATCACTACCCCCACATTCCAAGGACAAGAAGGCATGGGAGGGATGGGGACTAGCAGCTTGGCTTCCTTCTGAAGGGTGTGTGTGTGTTGGGGAGGTGTGTGTGAGCAGCAGAGGCCACTTGACAGAGACACTACAACTGAGTTCCCCTCCTCTTTGTCCAGAGTCCTGGTGTGCCCTTTCTCTGCCAGTCTAGCAGCCATCTGGCCATAGACATCGGCATTGTTCCTCTTGGTGCAGAGATCCTGGATGTTGGCCTCCTCCCCAGCCCTCAATGAGATCCAGGATCTCCGCACCAGCCCAGGCTGGTGCTCTCTTTCACCCCTAGCTGGGGGCATCAGAGGGTGCTGGCAGCCGAGGGGGGCAGAGAGCAAGTGCTGGAGTCACTCATGGCTCCACTCAAGGGTGCTGTGTGGCATGGGCTAGCAGGGCTCTCCTGGTGCCACAAGCCCTTTCCCTTCTGCTTGCAGCTTTAAAGTCTGCAGGAGAAGGGGAGCAGTAGAGTTGTCAGGTGTGTGGCGAGAGCAGCCACAAGTGCAGCTGAGAGAGACCTCTGGAGGCCAATTATTTTGAAATCACAGCAGGTGAGCATCCACACTAACGCTATTTTGAAATAAGAATTTTGGAATAAGCGTTATTCCTCATGACAAACAGGAGTTATTATTTTGAAATGACAAGCCCATTATTTCAAAATAATGGGCTTGGTACTGTGCACAATCCACTTGTTTTTTCCTAAATAAAGGGGAGTTATCTCAAAATAGTGTAGAACAGGGCTTATTAGACCATGAGCTTTTGTGGGTAAACCCCACTTCATTAGATTCCACTAAATTAGATGAAGTGGGGTTTACCCACAAAAGCCCATGGCCTAAAATATTTATTAGTCTCTAAGGTGCCGCAGGACTACCTGTTGTTTTTAAAGATACAAACTAACACTCTGAGACTTCCTTAAGAAAGTTCATTTGACCCTTTTGACAGAGTGCAGAATACAGCTTCCCTTTCTGAAAGCACTGTATTGTAGCAGTTCTAATCATATGAAGAGCACCCAGGTATTATAGGGAAGGACACTTTATATGTACCTGCTTGTAAAGCTCATAATGACACCAAAGCTAAGAGTTTCAAACTCAAATACCTAAAGCTAATCAGGTTCATAGGTGGCAGGTTTAATAGGCCAGGGGATACTAAGCCTCCCCCAAAAGCTGTTGATCTTGGAGATCACAGATGCCTGGGCCATGACCCTGCCTGCTTTCTGTCCTGAGGCCCCCTCTCACTCTTCCCCCATGGCCTTGCCCATGTTGCTCTTCCCCCTGTCTTTGTTCCACCCCTGCTCTGAGGCCCCCACCTCCTGGCATTCACCAAATCCACCCCATGTCCCACTGCCCACCACATTGTTCCTCTCCTTTACTTCCTGAGTTCTGGCAGCAAGCGATGGGCAGGGGACAGGAGTGGGAGAAGGGCCTCAAGGGAGGGGGCTAATGGGGAGGGGGGAAGGGGGAGTAGGCCTCAGGGTGGAGGAGGGGGTACACAATTTGCGTAGCTTTTTCTGGAAGAACAGTGTAGTGTAGACATAGCCTGGGTGGAGATGTAAGAGATGCGAATACTGAATGTGCTTGATCTGCTTGAGCTAGTGTACTAAGAAACAGTATGGCCAGGGAGAACATGAGTCAAAACAGCACTGCTCCCACAGTTCCAAGTTCTGCATGTCTGTACATCTTCCCAGGAGCAGAAGCCTGGCTTGCACATAATTAATTACAAAGGAAAAACATTTCTCTCTCATAACTGGGGTATTCCTTTTATGTAATCCATGGAACACCACTGTAATGCTAGATACTTTCATGTGTAACTGTAAAGCTCTTAATGGTGACAAGTATAACTGTTCTGTGTAAAAAGGAGGATTTCTGTATGCAGGCCTGTCATTCCATCATGTTTTCTACAAATCAACCAGTTTTTGTTTGGATGATACCTTGATTTTTTTTAAAAAACCAACATACCTTTTTTCTTTTATATGAATCCAAATAAATAATAGAAGCTTTGTTCATATGCAATTTGCAGTTACTCAGAATTCATGTAGTCATAACATGCACATGTAGAATTTGGAGAATTCATTGTAATTATTCTGAAAGCTTATTATTAAAGTGATTATACATACACGCGCACACACATGCACACACTCAGGAAAAAAAAGATGACATCTCATTCTCCAAGTTAAAGGTGGAAAATCCCAGCAAAAATATAGACACACAAATCTTGCTTGAGTGTACAAGGAATTACATTGCCATCCACACAATTCTATTCAACTGTACTAAGGGTATAGTTACAACAATGAGGAGTCCTATAGCACCTGAAAGACTAACAGATTTATTTGGGCATAAGCTTTCGTAGGTAAAAACCACTTAGTTACATTTACTTACCAGATCAGTGTCTGGGATATAAATCACCCTTTTTTGGCATTAAAATATATTTGCTGCAGTGTTTCCAAACATTTAAATTCATTGAGAGAGTCTATTAATGCCACTTATAAAGAATGTGTTTTACAAGTGTGCAGATAGATTTCACTATACAGAATGATACAGATTTGATCATTTTGAAAAGTGTTTATTTTTAAATGTGAATTTTAAGTACATATCTGGTGTTTCGCATAGATTCAGTCTCTCACTTGTAGGAACATAGTGTATTGGAAAATGTGTAATTTTTTTTAAATCAGAGAACAATAATTTTCTATTCAGTTACAATAATCACTTTGCATCCACCACATGCATCAAACAATAGGCGATGCACTAGACTAACATATGCAGGAGCTTGCTTGCATATATTCACATTGTTTTCTGCCTGAAAAGAGTTAAATAGAGCGTATAAGTGGCAGAAGCAGAGCATCTTGAACTATATAACAACTAAATTGGGTTAATTAGTGCGGAACATGCATCTGAGGATAAGATTCAGCTGTAAATTTTATTTTTTTAAGCCTATTATGTGTGATGATTTGGGATACATGCTAAAGTAAAATATGTTAATTTTCCAAGACAAATTAAATAAGAGATTTTATTGCTAATGTTAGAAATATTAATTATCTGTACAATAACTGAAATGTATGCATATTAAACTTACATTACTGAGTGCATTTCTTCTTCATAATCATGCATAAGCATAAAATATAACTCACCTAGATCACATCTATACTACACGGAAGATCGATGCTGCCGCAGTCGATCTTCCAAGGTTTGATTTAGTGAGTCTAGCGAAGACTCGCTAATTTGAACGTACAGAGCACCCCTGTCAGCATGGGTACTCCTGCTCCTCATGAGGAGTAAGGGAAGCTGACGAGAGCGTTTGCTCCCATCAACCTCCCAATGTGTGGATGGTGATTTAAGATACGTCAGCTCCAGATATGTAATTAATTTAGCTGGAGTTGCATCTCTTAAGTCCACCTTTCACTCTAGTGTAGACTAGGCCCTAGAAAGTACAGATACTACCACATAGTTAATGGGAAAAACATGTAGTTATTTTCTCAGGCTGAGTGTGTTGATCCATTACATACTTTAGTGACTATCAGAAAACTGTCATTTTGACAAGAATATTTGAGCTGTTGAAATCTCCAAGCAAGACCATCAAACACAACTCTGTATGGCAGGATCATTGTCAACATTAAGATCAGGGGAAAGGGTATTCTTACCTAATAGCATTACATCCTCTCCCTACTTGGTAAGTCTTGTCTGACATTTTTCAATTAAAATCGCCTTAGGCTAAGACTATAGCTAACTTGCACATTTCTGTTCAGAATTGACCTCACTCATTTAACAAACAATATTAATTTTTAAATAAAGTCTCCAATGGGTACAAGCCTTGTACTGGCTACTGAAAGTCTAGTTCTTTCCTCTGTTCAAGCAATGGAAGGATTCCTCCCCCCCTTCTTCTGCTCTTCCCTCTTCTCCCCTCACCCTGTCCCCACTATTTTAAAGGAACTTCAGAGGGTAGCCGAGTTAGTCTGTACAGGATAAACTAAAAAAACAACAAATGGTCTGGTAGCACTTCATAGACTAACAAAACATGTAGATGGTATCACGAGCTTTCGTGGGCACAGCCCACTTCCAAAATAGCTATTTCGGAAGAGGCATTATTCCTCATGGAATGAGGTTTACAAACGCCAAAATAAGCTGCCCATTATTTTAAAATAACGGGCTAGCTGTGTAGATGCTTGCATAGTTATTTTGGAATAACAGATGTTATCATGAAATAACGCTGCCTAAGTGACTAGCTTAAGACTACACTGAGTGAGTCAGGATCAGGATGAGGATTAGAATGTAGGAATTGCTGGCTGTCAGACCTGCACTTGGACCACTGAATAATGCCTCTCCAATGGGCAGGATGGAGCAGGAGATTGTATTTAAAACTAAAAGAATACCCAAACCCTGCCTTTTCAATCATTTCATTTCTTTAGTACCAATTAGAGAATGTTTTTGTATCCATTAGTTAAAAATCATCATGACAAATGATCACTTAATAACAACAGTAACCAGCACATAAGAAATAGAGTGTGTTTAGTCCACCATTCTTTCACACAATGGGGAGTTAGCCATTGCCAGGTATTGTGGATAGCTCCATATGCACCAGATACAATCCAGGCCAATTCCTGTAATTTGGGCAGCAAGTCTGTAATCAGCACACTGGGGGAGCTAGCTTCTCTCAGGCTTCATTTAGACTGTAGCATTTTTCCGGGATACTGGAGGTATCCTGGAAAAGCAATGCCACATCCAGGGAAAGCGTTCCCTTTTTTGGAAAAATTTTCAAAAAAGTGGCACACTCTTTCACCATCCCTGTAAACCTCATTTTTATGAGGAAAAAGGGATATGTTGAAAGAGGACTTTTTTCCAAAATGTGGCACCGTGTAGACACGCCAAATTTCGGAAGAGCCTCTTTTGACAAAAAGCGGAAAAAGACATGCAATTTGTGTACCGGAAATTGCATTTCTTTTTCCGATTTATCTTTGCAGTGTAGCTCTAGCCTCAGACTTGGTTTATTGTCTTTGCTAAGGTGTCAAATTATGTTTGGTAAAAAATGGTGACAGAACTAACCCGCCATATTTTCCATGATGCCAACATTTACTTTTTACTGGTTTCTTGTAAAATGACTAGTACCCTGCTGGTGTGTTGGTAGTTGAACATAGGAGCAGCTAATCAGAGGTTGAAGACATAGGAGCTCCCCGCTATTAGTGTTTTTTGGGTCAGAATTGATGATGCATGAAGATTAGCAGCACATTATTTTCTGATCACAGCATGTTCCATAGGAACAATATGGAGGACAAGAGAAGAAAGGTATATAAAAAGGAATGGATGTCCCTCAAGCAGGCTCATAGACACTCAAACAAAATGTGCCTGCTCAGATCTGTGTTATTTATGTGACTACCATTTTCACTTGGCCAGGGCGCAAAATCTTTAAAACAAAACAAAAAATACAGATGAGGGGGTTCTCTTTCCCATGGAAAATGTTTAAACTGCAAGTGCAATTTTCTACCGTTCTACAATGCTACAGGAGGAAGAGTTTGTGCCAAAATATAATTGGACCTGACATTTAACTAACTTGCTGGAGGCAAGTTATGTTCTATTACAATATCAACAAAAGTGCATCAAGCCACCAGAATCTGTGTTCCCCAGCATGTGAAGCCAGAAGAAATGATCCCCTCTTCTATTCTGCTGCTCCTTCACTCTGCAAGTGAGGGCGGGGGGAGTTGTACTCCCCAAGCCAGGGACAGGCAGGGAAGCTTTTTAGCAGACAAAAGGGAATTTTGCAACCCAGCTTCCTCTTACTTTAACCCCTCACACACATTTCAGACACAAACCACTGAATACATAGGGGAAAATGCAGAGTAGGAGGGCCTAGTCCATCCATGTCAATGAATCTCCTGTTTACACTGGGTCTCACTGTGACCCAGGGTCTACGAGCATATTGCAACTTAAGTTTATGCACTACGTCGGTAACCCCTTGGTCCATGCATGCTATTTTTGCCCATGTGACATTATAGGAGATTTAAATGTCAAATTGCAGAAGGGAAAATCATGGGGGAAGTACAGATCCCTTACTCCTGTACAGGGGAGCTCTATTGATTGATGGGGAAATGGGAGGGCAGCAATGGAAAATTTGGACAGAAGCTCATAAAACATTTGTGGCAAGTTGGGATGACTCCGTGGGTTCTTCTTTGTCCCCCAACCCCATGTTACTGGGGAGGGAGAAAAGCTGTCTACAGAACCTAATTAGCAAAGATCATCCATCACAGCAACATTTGAGCACCTCACAACCTTTAATGTGCTTACCCTGACAACACACCATGAGGCAGGGCAATGCTGTTATCCCCATTTTACTGATGGGAAACGGAGCACTGAAGGGCTAAGTGACTTGCCCAAGGTTACATGGGAAGCCTGTGGTGGAGGAGGAACTTGAAGCCTTCTCTCCCAAAATCCTAGGCTAGTGCCAAAACCAGCAGGCCATCCTTCCTTCTATCTTGGGGCCAGATTGACTTACTGCCCTATACTAGAGCCATTGGTAAGATCTGGCATTTCAGGGCAAGGCAAGGAGGTCTTTCATCTCCTCTAGCATCTCCATTCCTAAGACATGGCAGCAGGGAAATGGAGGAACATATTCCACCTTGGGAATAGGGAAATGAGTCGGGTGGCAGCAGAATACTCCCACAGCCATTGCTGAGAAGGCAGTTTTTCCTTGGGATCTGACTAGTGACCTTTGAGTGCAGAGTCCTGCTCAACTGCAGAACCATGCCTGAACTTTGAGCCTACAAAGCAGCAAGGTAAGGATTTGGCTCACTGTGATTAGTGTTTGAACTGGTCAATACAGCGGCTGACACTATAAACGGACAAGAAATCCAGAGGTACGTGAGACAAACCAGTAATCTGCCTTTTAGCCCTGCAAGTGCACATAAGTGGAGATCTCCCATTAATACAGTAAACTCCCCAGAGGTCTGTAATAAGTAGAGTTACCCTACAGAGGCCAATTTCATATTAAAGTGGCTAGTGGCTACCACTGTAGAGTTTAACATTAGGTTAAACACCAGAGAGGGTACATCTGTACAACAACTCTCCTCCCAGAAAAAAAGCCTTAAACAGCTCACTGGGCCTTGGGCTGAGGCCTGGGCTCCAAGAACCCTCCTCCCTCTAGCCTGAGTCCGAGTATCTACACTGCTATTTTTAGCGCTGCTGCATGAATCCTGTGAGCCTAAGTCCGTTGGCTCAAGCTCTTTGACTCACTGCTTCCAGAGTTGTAGGGCTTAGCTGTGCGGCTTTTTCCTCTGTGTAGACATACCCAGAATAACCCTTGTCAAGGGTCTGGCTATAATGTGACTGATTTCTAAATACATGTGGCTTAAAACCTAAGGGCATGAAAAACATCTGACTTTCTGAATGAATGGCTTCTGTATTTTTCTGTTTCCTAGCGCTGTCAGTGTGGCTGGCCAGCCACCAACTTCCTCTTTGCAGGGTGCCCTATGCCTCCACCAGAATTAGGTCAGGCTCTTAGCCACCATAATGCATGTAGAAAGGTCCTTTTCTCATGACAAACAACCACCCTTCTTTCCCCCTGCAGTCACTGAACCTGAACAAACAACTTAAGCTACAAACTGTCACAGACCTGCTTGGCTGCCCCTGGCAGTTACCCACCAGACTTCTGTGAGGGGAATCCTGCCTCTGCACATGTTAAGGTTTTGTAGGATGAACATAGCCTTGGCACTACCCTACTCTAGGGCCCCCCATGCACATACTTGGAATGCAGACTCTCTGTCTAGCAACCTCTGCTAAGAACTATGACCATGTGACTCAGCTGCCAGCACCCTGTGTTCACTTATTTCTCAGACTCCCCCTCTAGTTTATACTCCCCTATTCCTGAATCCCATTGAAGTGTGGATGTAGGTGAAGTTTTTTTCCACAAAAAAGGCAGGTTTCCCAGAAAAAACCATGTAGTCTAAACATACCCTAGGTTACCATTTAACTTTCTCAGCAGGCTAGTGGTAGGTGTCATAGATAACACACTGATATTTTGCACAGAGTACCATGCTGTTGCCCCTTTACTTAATCACATGAGAAATATATAGATCATTACAAAAATAACCCTTATGCTTTCCCTGCCTCAGTTTACTCACCACTCCAGAGCATCCCTTGGAGAGGGTCAGACTCCCTTGGGTTATCCAGAGTCCATCTTCCCAGTGCATGGCTTGCCCTGGAACATGGAGCCTTCTTCCCTAGCTGGGCAAATTCCCTCCCCTTCCCCGCCCGCTTTCTCTCTCACTGAGAGACTTCCCATGACCCAACCAATCTGTTTTCTTTCAAAACTAGTATAACCATCACAGGCTACAGCCACAAAGCAGTTTACAGCTGTTCAAATGTACCTACACACTGCTGCTAGTGCGGGCAATAAGCCAACAGGAGAGAGCTTGTTGCTCAAGGGTGTGAATAAAGCCACCCCTGAGTGATGTAAGTTACATCAACTGAAGGGCCAGTGGTGACAGCGCCATGTCAGCAGGACAGCGTCTCCTACCAACATCGCTACTGCTGCTTTCTGGGGGCTGGAATAATTAAGCCTTAGTGTCTTCGTTCTGCATCTGGATATTTTGCACTACTCCAAACACCTGGCCCCTGCACAGAAGGTGGATAAAACCAGTTTGCCTGAAGACAGTTACTCTTTTAATCTTCCCAGGTATGACATATTCAGGTGCTGCTAGTCCATAACAATCGCCTATTGTCCCAGGCCTAGCAGACATGCTTTTGTGGCTAGAAAAGCCATGGTGGATGAACAGATCTTCTACAGAGCCCCCACCCCATTATGCAAGTGCACTCAAAAATATGACAACCCTACTTTAAGTTGTTGAAAGCTAGGCATCCCAAGTTCAGAGTGTATTTTCCATACCTTAGGAAGCTCAGATATAACTCAAGATCAGAGAGAGAACCCACAAGTGAAGACTTCATGCTTAGGTGAGGTCCTCTAATCAGGCCACTTTGGATAAGAGGTGCTATATAAAGTACCAAATTAACTAACCACACAGCATAGCCTAAGGTAAGTGTCCATCAAAAATATTTTGATTAAATATTGTGACCTGAAATGACCCATATTATTGAAAAATAATAGTGAATTATTTTTAAAGCTTCGACGGCAGGGGAGGAGGCTTATAGCCCACAACCACACGATCATTATCAACTTAGACATCTGGTTTTCACCACAAACCTTTTATTCCATTACAATATTTTATCATTAAAAGAAACTGATTTACTACCAACAAAAACTGAATGGCATGTACGTCTTTTGATATAACAATGCAAGGATCAATTAAATACCACCAAAATATGATTAAAAATAAAAGGAAATAAGATGAAATGTTAGTGGCCATCCAGTACTAGTTCTGGAGTATACAGTAAGTTGTATCGAATCAGTATTCTTGCAATATAAATTGAAACACTATGGGTGTATCTAGACTACAGGTTTTTTTTTTTTTAAAGTGGGATTTTTTCGAAAAAATGTCCCCTGCATCTAGACTGCTGCCGTGTTCTTTTGAAAGTAAATCAAAAGAACGCGACAGTTTTTTTGACCACAGAAAACCTTGTTTTATGAGGAATAATGCCTTTTTTCGAAAGTGCTCTTTTGAAAAAAGGCACTATGTAATGCAACTGTGCTTTTTCGAAAGAGAGCATCCAGACTGCGTTGGTGCTCTCTTTTGAAAAAGCAGCTTGCTTTTTCGAAAGTACTGGTTGTAGTCTAGATGCTCTTTTTTGAAAGAGGCTTTTTTGAAAGTATCTTTCGAAAAAGGGTTGCAGTCTAGACGTAGCCAATGTGTCCAGCCACATGTTCCTTAACTGCTTAACTATGCTCTCTCTGCATATGGAGGATATGGGCAGGAGAAGGCAATTCTTGGGAATCCCATATTTTATAGTATGATGCAAATGAGAGAAGCATTTTAAGTGGAGATGGATATGTAGTATTTGGGAATTCATATGGTCAACTATAATTAAAAGTATAGCATTACGATGTGTGTTTTAATAAAGAAAAGAATTATAAAATCTGTCTTTAGATAAATGTAGCTATTCTCAGTTTTTATACTTAGTCAAGATTATACTTAAACATAAACTACAAGTCTAATAAAACACAATAATAAAAAAAACAAACCAAAAGCCTCTTGTGCAAAAACGGACCCTAATTAATTATGCACATGAAATGCGGCAATATGCTAATCCATGCTTCATTTGCATAGGCTTTTGCGCAAGAGAGGTGCAGTGTAGACGTAGCCTTTGTGTCATGCTCCTATAACTTAAAATTGGATTAATACATTTTGCTTGTAACTTTAGTATACCTGTGTTGGCTCAAGGGTACCAGTCAAGAGTTCCAAGAACTGAATGCCCCCCAACTTATGGGATGATCTTTACATCAAAGACATGTTAGTCAGTATATACCTTTGAGAAGCTGATTCATCATATTTGCATTGCAAAAGTATTCACATGGTACCAACTAAGCTTTCAAAGTCCTATCCCAGACTCAGTGTATAAAGTAGGATGGACTTTCTCAGAACAATCTTATCTAGCCTAAAGATCAACAGTGATGAGGAAATAAGAGTTGCAATAATATAAGGCCTACATTTTCAAATGTATTTAGGGGTTTTTTTCCCCCTTAGTAGTGCAAGGTCCAAGTAACTTGGCTGGCTAAGATCCATTTTCAAAAGTGATCTAAGCATTAAATCTCACCACTTAAACATATTAACAAAACTGTGTTGAATACAATTTCTTGATTATAATAAAGCTCTTTGTTCAGGGTTAGAAAATAGGTGACTGCTATTGTCACGTTAGCCTTTCCCATGCTAAATTAGCACTGATGTAAGAGCCTTGACTGTTAGAAACAGCTTCTGCCTCTGGAACTCAAAGGATTTGCAATATTTAAATACTGTTTTTGGCACAGAGGAATTCATCACACCTGAAGACATATTTTAAATGGATAAAGTAGGAGGTCAAACTGGGTCAGCTCATAGCAAGTGAGTATCATTTTGAGCTTTGAACCTAGGTTGCTATTAAAATGAATAAGCCCCTGGCAATTAAGATGAAAAATAACCTTCAAAATTTGAATATGTAAACCAATGCCAGGTACCTTTCCTGAGTCTGTAGACTGACTTGAGAAATACTTCAGATGAGACAGAAGCTTTATGACAATTTAAATGTCAGTGCTAACTGTTTCACAGCATTAAAAGCATGGGAAAAAAGAATGAGGGGTGATCCTATTATAAAGGTGGGTATTTGCTGGAGTTGTATCTCATTTTGGCGTCATTAGTGGAAGTTGGGAGAATAGCATGTTCCCCCCAATCTGACTGCAAGATAAAATACTGAGCAGGACACTCAAAACTTAAGCACTGAGTTCAGGTAAATAGATCAGGTAGTACCAGCTCATATAATCAGAACAGTTAAAAAGATGCCAGAACAGAAAAGAATATAGTAGCATATGACAGGATAAAATGAAAACTCTCAAATGTGAGGTTAAGTTTCACACATTGGGCTTTGCTATCCCTTTGTAAGCCACACATGAAATGGATTCTTTACATATCAGTCTTACCCATTATTGCCACAAGGGTGAGGAAGAATCAGACACCATTTCCCCAGCATTTGTAGAGCCTCATCTGTGGCTATGGAATCCATGTGTGGCCAAGATGTCAACCTTGGGCCAGAGGAGAGACAAGAGTGAGGCTGTGGTGTATGGACATTCACAAAAACACCACAAAACCCAACATAGCACCAAGCTATATTACAGGGGCCTGGAGTCTCTTGCGTACATTGGAATTCTCAATGACAGGTACATTCTCAGGGCAATTAGCAGCATAGAAGTGCATCTATCATGGTTTCGATGTGATCCCATCACTGCAGAATCTATGAGTATGTCTACACAGCATTTCTAAGCTAGTGGGAACAAACCTGGTGGCGCAGGTTGATGGGCTAGGGCAGTGGTTCGCAGACTTTTCTTTGGGTGACCCGTTCATACTGCAAAGCTTTGAATCCAACCCCCCTCAAAGTATAAACACATTTTTTATATTTAACATCATTATAACTGCTGGAAGGAAAATGCAGTTGGGGGTAGAGACTGACAGCTTGTGATGCCTATGTAATAACCTTGTGGCCCCGAGCCCACAATTTAAGAACCCCTGGACTAGGACTATCAACCAGGGCTGGCCTCACCATGAGGCGAACTGAGGTGGCCACCTCAGGTACCAGACTGTGGGGGGGCGCCACTAGGACCTAGAATGTAGAAAATTGTGTCTGCTGCTGTTAGTTCTCCTTTATTGGGGTAGGTAGCAGAGCAGTACCATGAGAGGAGAAGAACAGGAAGAAGGAGAATTGAGACCTTTCAAAGTTTTGGCCCAAGCGAGGGAGCATGGGGGTGTCATTTGAGCTCCCCGCCTCAGGTGCCAAAATGTTGTGGGCCGACCCTGCTAGCAACCCATGTGCTAGCACACTAAAAATAGCTGTATCAGCAATGCTTTGAAACTGTAACTCAGGCTGCAGCTGGGGCTCTGAAGAAGGGTGGCAGGGAGGCTGAGCCCCAAACTCAAGGCGCTGTCCATACAGTTATTGTTAGAGCGTTTGTGTGAGCTCCACTAGTCCAAGTATATTGGCCTGGACTGGGAGGCTCACTCCAATGCTGTTTAGACATCACATATCCTTAGCCTTTGGGAGCACAGCTCCAGTGGATTGTACGTATTCATAGGTCAAATTGTATTTCTCATCACTATTGCAGCTGTACCTATCCATAAGCATTTTACAATATGAGAAACAACGGATAGAATGTTCACAAAGAAAAGAGACAAGTTGTGGAGGTAAATATTTTGGGGCATTTCCACAAAGTCATTTTGTGAATTAAAGAGACATAACAAATGAATAAATTTAAAAATACCACACTTCTGTCTGAAAATATTGTATAGTGCTAAGTGACACCTATGACAACTATAATAGAAAAAAAGAATTAAAAGAAAAGCAGTTCTCTATTTTTTCCCATTTGCTTTCTTTTTGTATATTGTGTATTGTGGAACTGATCTGAGAACAAAATATTTGTTATTTCAGAATTTGTTTTGGTTCCAAATAGAAACAAAAAGTTAAAACTTTGAAATTTTTTGCAGATTTGGAATTCTGAAAAAATAGTTTTCAATAAAGCCAAACCATTATAATGCAAAATAATTTTCATAATATGAACTCTAATTAATATAATATTAAAATATAAAAGCGGAAATATTTTGGCATTAATTAAACAAAATGAGAGTTGAAACAATTCTTTTCCACACTTTTCCATTGAAAATTTCACCAAAGTTGACACATTCCCATAACATGTTTTAGTTGAAACGTAATATTCTGATGGAAAGCAATTTCATGTAATATTTTTTGACTGGTGCTTGAGTAGTCTTTTTTGTTGGTAATTCACTTTTCTGGATAATTGTTTAGTACTTACATCTTTATTTCTCTTTCCTTCCCACTGTGTGATGGATTGCTTGACTCATTGTTAGATAGTGTCTCCTTCTGACCATTCTGGGAATTAGCTTTGCAAGCTTGACACATCTTCCCGGAGTTGCATACCATTTCTTCATCCTTCTCCACCAGATACTACAACCTCTTCATGACTCCTTTCCCCTTCCAGTGTACCAATATCCTCCTTTAGCAACCTTAGGCAGTTCACTGCCTCATAGTTCCACTGGCAGGGAAAGCAGGCCCACCGTCTGCTCTGCTTTCCATCTCAATGACCTTTTAAGTAAGCAGCCAAGGTTTGCCGCATTCTAGACCTTACTGCTTTCCCTTCATCTTTTCCTTACCATTTGGCACGCTCCAATTTCTGTTTGCCAGCCTCTCTTTTCCTAGGGAGCAACTGCAATCCATCTATACCTATGGTCTACACCACCATTTTCTCCCAGCTCCTTTTCAGTAGCCCCCTCGTCTTTATAAATCCAGCCCGGCTGTTATACCTCAACTGAGCTCTCTCAGTCAGGGAATTATTTAGCCACCTGATGCCCCTCAGTTATGACCTGTTGAGTTAATTAGTCCCTTTCTCAGTCTACATTAATCCTTTCCAGGCAAGCATGTAGTGAACACCCTACCAAGCACTGTGAAAGGTATTCATGCATTCCAAGGTCTGAATGGACAATCATGATCATCTGGTCTGACCTCCTATATAACAGGGAACCTTCCCCAGTAATTGCTGCAGTAAGGCCATAATTTCTGTTTGTGCTGCAGTATATTTTATAGAAATGAAATGCAGTTATGGTCTGAAGACTTCAGATGATGGAAGATACAACGTGTCCCTAGGTAAGTTCTATTAATGTTCAAATTATACAAAACTAAGCAAGAACTGATATCTGTATATGAAAAGGTATCTTATGAATTAGTTTAAAATGTCAAACCAGTTTTAAATTGGGTATGAAAATGTCATCATGTAAGTTACTAAAACTTCAAAATATATTGATTAGGAAATTGTTCAGAAAATATATTTCAGGCTTAGCCAAGTTGCTAAATCTGTGTTTTAATAACCATTTGCATATTAAGAATAGGACAAGACATTACTGGAAGCTCGTATTTCAATATTTCACTCAGTTGCCACTGTGTTAAAACAGAGATCTGATTAAAACTATAAATAAATAACCAATGAGAACACAAACTTTAATGTTAGGTTTAGAGACTTTCTAAAAAGGCACTGGACACAAAATCATAGAATGATGGAAGTTTAGGACCAGAAGAGACATGACTAAGTAAAAACCAAGACTGTCCCTGATAGATGCTTGTCTAACCTGTTCTTAACCTCCAGAGATGGAGATCCCACAACTTCCCTAGGCAATTTGTACCAATGAATAACTGTCTTGATAGTTAGGAAGTTTTTCCTAATGTACAATCTAAATCTCCCTTGCTGCATTTTAATTCCACCGTTTCTTGTCTTATCCTTAGAGGTAAACAAGAACCATTTTCACCTTCCTCTTTGTAATGTATGTACTTGAAAACTTTTATGTTTTAGTCTCCTCTTCTCCAGACTAAACACACAGGCTATGTCTAGACAGTGGCGCTATTTCAGGATACTAGAAGTATCCCAAAATAGCTATTCCACATCTTTGAACATGCCCATTATTTAATTTCAAAATGTATTTTGAAATTATGGGCGTGCTATTCCAGTGTCCCTGTAACCCTTGTTTCACAAGGGTAAAGGGATGATGTCAGAATAGCGCTTTATTTCAAAATTACCTTGAAATAAGCTATGCAATTTGCATAGAGCTGAGGCCTCATCAGTGCAGAATGGAGGCAGCAAAAGAATAACTTTTTGTGTCTTGCTTACATCATTCCTGATAATACATCCCAGAATGATGTTTGCCCCCTCCTTTATTTATTTTTTGTGCCACCATATTCCATTGATTCATGTTTTGCTTGGGATCTATTATAACACCCAGACCAGCTTTCACAGAACTCCTTCCTAGGCAATCATTTCCCATTTTGTATGTGTGCAACTGATTGTTCCTTCCGAAGTGGAGTACTTCGCATTTGTCGGTATTGAATTTCATTCTGTTTACCTCTGACCATTTCTTCAGTTTTGTCAAGAGAATTTTGAAAGAACAGATAAGCTATGTAAAACCAGAAACGTAAGTCATCAACAAAACCAAAAAGAAGTATCACAGTTTTTAAACTTTCCTTGGCATTGGGCACGTGAGCAGTACAGAACTCCTTCCATATTAGCGATGTTAAGTTTTTACAATTTTGGAAAATTGTAACTTGCTGGTTTTTTAGTTGAAAGAGAAGCAGTTTGTGCAGAACCGTGATTGTACTGTACTGGGTGTGTACTGTACTGCGTGTGTATTGACAAGTAAGTGACTAATCTGAGATTGCAGGAAAGACTGACTGCCTCTGAACAAGTCACCAGGATTCAAACCTCTCAGAACAAGATTATAGAAAGCAAGATAAGAGCACTTGAGTGATTTGTACTAGAGACACTTGAATCAGAAGTGATGTTTGGTATAGAAATAATGCATTGGGTTGTACAGCTTTGCTTGCACTAAAGAAATCCTTAGTGTTACTTGCAGTGTTAGAATGTAATTAATTGAATTTCATACTTGATAGAAGCTTACAGATACAAGGCTAATAAAACTGGTGATATCTTTAAAGACATAACATGTTTGGAAACGTACGGAAACGTACTGTCTCCACTGAAAAATAATATGGAAAATTGGAATTTCCTTAACACAAGCTTTTTGAAGTTTCATTTAATATTCAGTGATCTGGAATGCAACATTTTATTAGAACTTATAAATAAATAATCAACACAAAAATCTATGTGCAGTAAATGATGTTAAAAATAATTCTGGCTGAAGCTCTGACCTAAAACAATGGAGCATTGTGAGTTGCACCAATTTACACTAGCTGGAGGATTAATCCAACAATGCCTGTTTGGAGTTGATAATTAAGATTGGCACTTAACTGCTATTATCTGACAAGTGAAATAAGATGATGCAGATGTCTCTCTAAGGCTAGGTCTACACTACAGTCCTTTGTCGGAAAAAAGCTACGCAAATTGTGCTCCACAATTTGCATAGCTTTTTCCATTCACTTTTCCAGAACAGGCTTTTCCGCCATTTCTCTGTCTAGACAGGGCCAAATGGTGGAAAAGCCTCCTCTTTCAGAGGAGCCCTTATTCCTCATAGAACGAGGTATACAGGGCTCCCCGAAAGAGAGCGTTTGCTCTTCTGCAAAAAAAAAGCAGAAGATCGAACGCGTTTTCTGGATGCGGTGGAGTTTTTCTGGGATACCTCTGGTATCCCAGAAAAACACACCAGTCTAGACGTACCCTAAAGGTCTGATCATGAAGTGTCTAGGCTTGTGCATAACTATATACATGCATAGAGTCTCAGTGATGTCAAACTAGTCTGTACATAGTGGTGAAAATATTCACAGCATTAGAGCCAAGATGTGCGAGTCTGGGGAAATAGCCTTCTCACTTGTACCATCTTTGGCATGCCAGAGGCTGATTCTATTGAATTTCAAAGCCTATTTATCCAGGCTTGTGCCATCTTCTCCCCCACCCTGCCCCGCTGCAAGAAGAGGCAGGTTAAGTAGGTAGCAGTTCTGTATTTGCCAGTCAGAAAAAGGGTAGGAGTTTTTTAGTATTGTTGAAATGTCAGTCAAGATTAATTAATATGCATTTTAAACTGAGATTTTCCAAAGATGTGTAAGATAGCTAAGTGGCCAAATCCTCACTGAATTTTAATGGGATTTGGGTCTAATGCTCTTTGATTCCTTTCAAACTACCAGTCTAAATGTACATGCACATGATATGAATGACTCTTAGAATCACAGAATACCAGAACTGGAAGGGACCTCGAGAGGTCATCAGGTTTAGTCCCCTGCCTTCATAGCAGGACCAAGCACCATCCAGATCATCCCTGACAGATGTCAGTCTAACCTGCTATTAAATATTTCTAATGATGGAGATTCCACAACCTCTCTAGGCAATTTATTCCAGTGCTTAACCACCTGACAATTAGGAAGCTTTTCCTAATGTCTACTCTAAATGTTTCTTACAGCAATTTAAGCCCATTGCTTCTTGTCTTATCAGAGATTAAGGAGAATAAATTTTCTCCCTTCTCATTGTAACACCCTTTTAGGTATTTGAAAGCTATTATCTCAGTCTTCTCTTTTACAAACTAAACAAACCCAATTCTTTTAGTTTTCCTTCATACATCATGTTTTCTAGACCTTCCGTCATTTTTGTTTCTCTTCTCTGGACCTTCTCCAGTTTCTCCACATCTTTTCTGGAATGTGGAGCCCAGCACTGGATATAATACTCCAATTGAGGCCTAATCAGTGCAGAGTAGAGTGAAAGGATCACTTCTTGTGTCTTTCTTACAACCCACCTGTTAATGCCTCTCAGAATGATTGCCTTTTTTCTCCCTCAATGGTGTCACACTCTTGATTCATATTTATCTTTTGGTCCACTATGACCCCTAGTTCCCTAATGCATCCCAGAATCATGTTTGCTTTTTTTTTGCAACAGTGTCAAACTATTGACTCATGTTTAACTTGTGGTCCACTATGACCCCTAAATCCCTTTCAGCAGTACTCGTTCCTAGACAATCACTTCCCATTCTGTATGTGTGAAACAGATTGCTCCTTTCTAAGTGGAGTACTTTGCATTTGTCGGTATTGAATTTCATCCTGATCACCTCAGACCATTTCTCCAGTTTGTGCAGATTATTTTGAATTATGACCCTAACCTCCAAACCTCTTGCAACCCCTCTCAGCTTGGTATCCTTCGCAAACTTTATAAAGTGTATTCTCTATGCCATTTTCTAAATAATTGAAAACAAGTAAAGACACATTATATGATCACCCAGCAGTAGGCTCAGAAAAGAAGAATCCTATTATGAATATGTTTGTATAGCAACACTTGTCTCTGCTGCCAACAGGAACATAAATTAAACTAGGCACTCCTGTCATCAATAGTTATAACTTTCCTGAGAATTCTATTAACAAATGTTGTATTTTCTCAACTTCTGACTAAAAATAAAGCTAATACTTTTATTTTTAATAATTTTTCTTTAAGACTCTGTAATACACTAACCTCTATCTCCTCTCACACAACTCACACCACATCCCTAATCAAAGCACCTTGAATTGAAGGTAAAGAATCCCATTTATTCCTATGGTCTGTGGATCAGGCTCTCACCAGGGAAATTGTCACCTCCATCCTCAAGGGGCTGTTCAGTACTTTCTGATCTTGCTGAATCAGGTAGCAGAAATGTGGGCAAAATTGGTATTTTTCTTTCCTGTTTATGCAAATATTACTGTTATTGTATAAGTTATATATTGGATACTATCCCCAAAAGCTTCATAGTCAGAAGTAGAACTACAATACATATTTTTCTTTATTTCTCTTTACTGAGTAATTTCATTCATTATAGCAATTTACTGAGTAATTCATTTTCAAGACAATTTCTCAAGTGATCCAACCCTTACCTGTACTTGGAGTTAGTTTACATTTAGTATTGCATGTGTGCAGAACTGCTGGAAAACAGTAATAATGCACAATATTTCATATGTCTTTACCCACTTGCTTTGTGCAGAGACTTTCTATCCTAAACCAGGCAGTAGATTTTTGATATTTATTGTTTAGGGCACCGTACTAATGCCATGTACTGTGTGGGAAGTTTGTGCAGTAGGGAGATACCCCAGTCCAAAACTGTTTGCTTTGGAGCAATATTACAAAAACAGAGCCTGAAGAACAAGACAAGAGATGTCTAATATGAAACATCATCCCTTGTGCTATTTTTCTATCACGGTATTGCTTGCTTCCTTCTGGTTGCATGATATTTTCAGCAGATATTGAGTAAATGATGTGATAGCCACTTTTCAATATTAATGTAAATAATTCAAAGTGTTTTATACTAATCATACATGTTTAGTGCCAAAAAAGGAACAAATTCATATTTATATTTTTGTGGGTGTTTTATTCTATAATATTCACTTCCATGTTATAATAATCAAAAAGGGCCACACAGTGGTTTTCCAAATAACTCCACCCACAAGCACATTTGTCAGATTATTCATATTATATACATATTAACATTATTTGCACATATATGAAGATAACAAACATAGGATAACGTCATTAAATACATGTATTGCCACCAGCTTATTTCTATAGATCTAATATATAAAGGAGAATGTTTGTATGTTTGTGCTCTAATAACTTGGACACTATAAGAGCTACTGCAACCAAACTTTGCATGGGATAACCTTTTCTCTAGAAAAGGTTTTAAGGTACTTTTGGACCTGATTGGGCCCAATCTCAACTTGTAAAAATAAAAATAACCCGCTGCGCTATGCTGCGGGGCAGCCCCGCCCTCCCTAGGTCACGTGCCCACCGCACCGTCCAAGACTCACCCCAACCCCATGCACACAACAGCTCAGGCACCCGCCCTGTCCCCCATGGCTACGGTTACCAGGTAGTCTAAAAAAAAAATAATGGACACACTTGATCAGAGGCGAGGAGGAGGAACTGGCTGGGAGGGAAGGGGGCTGGCTGGGAGGTGGGGGGGGGCAGTGGGGCTGGCCAGGAGATTGGGAGGAGGAGCCATCAGGAAGCAGAGCTGGTCGGGGAGGGAGGAAGCAGTGGGGCTGGCTGCGGGGAGGGGGCCGCGAGCCAGCAGAGCTGGTCGCCTGGGGAGATCGGGAGGAGGGGAACTGGCCAGCAGGAAGCAGGGCTGGCAGGGGGAGGAAGTGAATCGGCCGGCGGGGAGTGAGACCGAGCAATGCCAGATAACTCCAGCTAGTAATCTAATATATAAAGGAGAATGTTTGTATGTTTGTGCGCAAATAACTTGGACACTATAAGAGCTACCGCAACCAAACTTTGCATGGGATAACCTTTTATACAGGTGAAGGTTTTAAGATACTGTGGGAGGGAAGAGATGAGAGACAGATGCCTCTCCCTGAGGCTGCATGGAGCTTGGCAGTGCGGGGAGAAGTGGCTTCCTGGGGGAAGCGGTGGGGACAGTCACTCACTAAGGCCAGCGAAGGGACAAAGAAGTGGAGGGCGGGCTCAGGCGCTGGAGGCACGCAGGCGGCTCTCTTCCCCCTGGCTCCTCACCTCAGTTGTATCAACTGTCCCGAGCAATGCCGGGTAACTCCAGCTAATAGGATAATAGAACCATAAGGGGTAAAGTGTCCAGTCCAGAGAAAAGTAAATACATCTACAACTTCAAGGAAGGTCATGGTGTGTTTGACTTTATCACCCCAGCCCAAGAGATAACATCAGAGATTTAGGTAAGGAGGTTGTTGTTTTTTAGTCTCTTGAGGGATTACAGTTTTAGTTACTAAGGAACTTTTCCATTGCATTGTAGACTTGGGTAGATTGATGACATAACTGTTAAGAGAACAGTATGGAGAAGGTAATAGCATATTATTCTCATTAAAGCTATTTTTGCAGATCTCTGGCTGGATTATTGCATGTATTGAACTTAAACACTATAGTTCATCTATATAATTTTATCATCACTAGTGAGATGTAACTGCTATACCAAAAGCTAATTATAATAAAGTAAATTGGGACTAGAACAAGAATACTAATTCAAAGTATTTTATGTGGCTTTTCATTCAGATATAATATTGCTAGGATATTTTTTTAACTCTAATCTTATGTTTCATGCCAATTCCCTTTTGTACCTCTAATTTACTTTTACTGTGGAAATGCAGCAACTGAAAGGTACTTCATGAATTAGGTCCTATGTACTGTTTGTGACAGCTGTAGACTTGAATCATCCCCCATGTGAACAAAAAGTGTATTTCATAGACATGCCTCAAACTGCATACAACTTAAATGAAAGTCTAACATGACTGCTAGACCTGGAACCTCCAAACGTTGGGAAAATTGAATGTTCATCATGCAAGTTTCAGAGTGGTTCTTAAAATGTGATCTCCTGTTGAACAACTGCATTCTGATTTTATTCTGAACTAGAATTTTTGGTAGCAGACAATGTCAGCTTGAAAAAAAAAAAAAAGCTAACTGAATCAAGAGGAGCATCAAAGAAAGAGAGCACAAGAATTAAGGAATTATGGTGAATGAAAAAAAGCTTCCATATATACATATTTCCTTTTCTCCAAAAAAAAAAAAAAAAAAAAAGTCTAGGGGCAAATTAATTTCTGCTGTCACTCAGCTGACCTTGCTTGCTTCTGAAGCTCTTAGGCCCGGTCTATGCTACATCAGACGGTTGAAGTAAGATACCGGACCCGCTAAATTGAACCCCAGAAGATCGACTGCGGCAGCGTTGATCTTCCCTATAGTGTAGGCCTGCCCTTACTGACTTAAGTAAAACTGTTGGTTTACCGCTTTTGAAGAATCAGCCCACAGTGGAGTTAATTTGGTCCTAGTTTGTAAATGACCCCAGTGAACTCAGATAGGAAAACGGAGGCCCACAATTTGAATAAAACCTTTTAAAAACACCATAATACAGGCAAACACTATGAACAACAGTAAGAAGACAAACACAAAATAAAAGCCTCCACTCCACCATCATTAAACAGAGCAAATGTGAAGGTTGAAGACAAAAGACATCCTTTAAAAACTGGAAGTCATATCCTACTTAGGAAAATAGAAGGGGGCATACACTCTGTCAAGTAAAGTGTAAAAGTATAATTAGGCAGGCAAAAAACCAATTTTCAGAGAAACGAGTAAAAGACATAACTAACAGGAAATCTTTTTAAAGTACATTAGAAGCAAGAAGCCTGCCAAACAATCAGTGGATGATTGGGGTGCTAGAGGAACACTCAAGAAAATTAAGGCTGTATGAACTCTGCATCTATCTTCACTCAGAGGACAGCGAGGGAGATTTCCACACCTGAGCTGTACTTTTTTTTGTGATAAATATGAGGAACTGTCTTAGGCTGATGTGTTAACAGAGGAGATTTTGGGGAAAAAACCAAGGTGACTGAGCTACAAAATGGCAGATGAAATTCCATGTTGATAAGTGTAAATTAATGCACACCGGATAACATAATTCTAGCGATGCACACAAAAAGAATGGGTGCATAAATTTAGCTTTTTCCGCTCAAGAAAAAGATTGGGGAGTCATTGTGGATAGTTCTCTGGAAGCCTCTGCTCAATGTGCAATGGCAGGCAAAAAAGCTAACCAAATGAGTATCAATCAGGAAAGGGACAGACAATAAGGCAGAAGATATCATAATACAGCTATATAAATGCTCACACCTTGAATACTGTGTGCAGGTCTGGTCACCACCATCTCAGAAAGGGTACATTAGAACTGGAAAAGAAAGAGAGAGAAAGATAACAGAAATGATTGATTATGGAAAATTTCCATATACAGAGAGGTTAAATAAACTGGGACTCTTCAGCTTAGAAAGGAGATGACTATGGGGGAATATGACTGAGGTCTATAAAATCATGGTGTAGAGAAAGTGACAAAGGAACTGTTCTTTACCACCTCACATCACACAAGAGCTAAGGGACACACAATGAATTTAATAGATGGTAAGTTTAAAATCAAACATCAGGATGTATATTTCAAACAATGCATGGTTAACTTACAATTTCAGAGAGGTAGCCGTGTTTGTCAGTTTCAGCAAAAACAACAAGGAGTTCTGCAGTGCCATAAAGACTAACACAATTGTTGCCAGTGGATATTGTTAAGGCTAAAAATAAAACTGGGTGCATAAAAGAATTGGATAATTTCATGGAGGATAGGCAATCAATGGATATTAGCTAAGTCAAGGATGCAGCTCCAAGCTCTGGGTTTCCCTAAATTCTGACAACCAAAAGCTGGGGCTCAGCAACAGAGAATGAATCACTTGATAAATTGCTCTGCTTTGAAGCATCTGGCCTTGGTTACTGTCAGAAGACAGGATGGTGGGCTAAATGGACCATTAGTCTGACTAAGTGGGGCCTCTCCTACACTAGTAACAGACTTGCTCAGCACTTTTGAAATTTAAGTCCTAGCTGTATCAAAGCGAGGCATCCAAGAACTGATGCATCCAAAATTGGTGGGCAGTTTTGAAAGTTTGGCTTTAGTTCCACGTACACAGTATCTTGTAACAATCTATTTAAACAGCTCTTAAATACATGTACAGGTGTAATATGATTTGTCCCACAGTCAACACTTTTACAAACTGTATAAATAAACCATTCCACAGAATTCATTTTTTGTTGTTTTTGTGCATTTTGGATGGCATAGCTTCAGTTAAGGATTTTGAAAAGTGTCTTGTCTATAACAATGTATCAAGCAATGTTACAATTATGTCAGATCCAATTGTGTTTAATCACGACTCAGGAAGAATCATGCTTGGGAATTAGTTCTGAACATGCTTGCCAGCTGGAGGTAAATTTAAAGTAGAGCATCAGTCCAGACATCTTGGAAACTTTGGGAAAGCTCAGATATGAATCCATATTTGCCCTTAGCAGCTGGCCCCTATCTATAAAGTAATAATCCAAAACTACTGTTGATGAACTCAAACATCCTCACATACTATGGGGAAACTTGGAATGAGAGCTGAACTGTGGGGGTGGAGTTTGCTCTAACAAGGACAGAACCTAATAATATTTAACAGTAGCTCCAAGATGAAAATAGCAATGGCACCATCTCCAACACCATTTAAATACTAATTGCTTGAGAAAGTGGCAAAAACTTCCATGTTTGAATATGAAACCGGTGTGCTATGTAACAACTCAAATGTGGGAGCTCACTGGAAATCTGGGAATTTCAGTGCTGCATTACATATCTATGTTGCTTGAACCTAACAGATCTCTCCATTTGGTTGGTAGTCAAAGGTTGTTGTCCTCTCATGGACAGCACAATACAGATGGATGAAACACACATCTTGTCAGTGTACTACAGCAACTTCCTGGATCTCTGAGAGACTGTCATTAAATTCAGCAGTGTCTAATAAATCAGACTAATCTGAGGTTTTCCAGGTTGGAAAATTCTTACACAGTTTTTAAGGCTAATCATTAAAAAGTTTCATTAGTTCTTCTGATTGGAAGTTACTCCAGTGTTGTTCCTGGTAGTTTTCAGGAAAGGTTAAATTAAGGGGATTGAATAAATATGTCCACTAGAAATTGAAACTGATCTGAAAAATCACAACAGAAGAAGTCATTCTTAACATCTTAATGAGGCAGTGAAGGCGGTGGGTCATTGCAAATCAAAATAACAAGGAATGACTATTAGTATTGAACTTATTTCTGCTTATGTCAGCTTCTTTGGAACACCCGTAGGTGAGAAGCCAGTTATGGCAATGGATAATGGGCAGCTAAAGACAGGCATTCATCCAACACAAATCAATTGATAAACAAATAGATATCATGTTAGCAACTCATTTGAGGGACAGGTTAAAATTTGAGGGGCAGGAGGAAGGGTTGAAAAATCAGTTGAAATATAACATGTTTTTGTTTTTACTTGGACCAAAAAGACTAAAAATCATTTCATTTAATATAAACTTTATACTGGAATAGACCCTATGAAACAATCTATGAAGCGCACTATATTGGGGAAAACTGCTTTTTTGTGTTAAAGCTTAATAGAAAATCTGAGACAAAATTAAAATAAAAAATGTCAGGTATATAAAAAAAGCTGCTGAAGTTTAATGTTAATTCTCCCTAGATGCAGTTAATAGAAGGAAGGTAAATATAATAACCTTAACATTGCATTAAACCTTATTGTGTATTAAAAAAATTAAAGCAGGCCTAGTATATGATCCAATAATAGTATCAGAAGAAAGGATGGCATCATTTAAAATAAGCCATCATTAGTAATACTTGCCAGGATAATAAACAACTCCATCAGTTTTATCTGTTTTTATCAAACCTAATTATTTGGAAAGAAGCTGGCTTTAAAATATCCACAAAGATGAATTTTTAAAAAGTTGGTAATTGTAGTTAACATTTACTTTTGGCTTTTTATTGGGAGGTAAGTGCTTGAAAGAGTACATGGAATGTTCATCTAACACTTCATGTAATTACCATCTCAAAGAAACAAAAACAAACCATCACCAAGTGACTTGTGCACTTTGCTTTAAGCCCTTTTGTACCACATGCTTCATAGGCTGGGAATCCTCTGTAGACGCAGAGGAATTCAGCAAAGCCTTCTCCAGCTAGGTTGCTTTCTGCTTTATTCTCCTACGTAATATGTTGTCTTCTCTTGTTTCCTGCTTGATATCACATGGGGAACCTCCGAGGTGCTAACCTCTACATTGTCCCTTCCCCAGATGTGCATCTTTGTGAAGCAAAACCATTAACTCCAATGCATATAGTCCCTCAGACCCAATGCCTGTCAACCAGACATGATCCAAATCTGACTAAAACTCCATAGAAAGGACTCTATATAGGGCACGTCTACACAGCAGGGCAAAAGTTGAATTAAGCCATGCAACTTCAGCTATGTCAATTGTGTAGCTGAAGTCGAAATAGGTTAATTCGGCTTTTGGCGCTGTCTACACAGCAAGAAGTCAAAGGAAGAACACTCTTCCTTCGATTTCCCTTACTCCTCAAGAAATGAGGGTTACAGAAGTCGGAGTAAGAAGACCTCCATGTCAACTTGATTTTGAAATAATGACTTGCTGTGTAGACATGCATTTTGTTATTTTGAAATAACGCGGCTGTGTAGACGTACCCTATGGAGATAAGAATTGGCAGCTTAAAGGAGGACACCATCAACTTGTAAATCACACTTCTCTCTGAAAATTATGAACCTGCCAGGTTACTAGAATTGAAGAAAAGCTATTGGGAAAATATTTTTACTCTATTAACTCAGGGCGTTGGGTGTGTGTGTGGTTGTTTTTGTTTTGTTTTGTTTTGTTTTGTTTTGCATTTGACAGCACTTTGTGTCTGTTCACTTTTTCCCCTGTGTAGTCAGTTTCTCCCTTGCTGAAAAGACTCAAACAGCAACAGGAACAGAAAAACCCTCAACATATTATTAAAGGCTTTTTTGAAAAGATTTTTCAGTCATTCAATTTAAAAGGGAGCCCTATTGGAAACTTTATTTAAAGATTAATCTTTTTGACCATTTCTGATAAGGAATGGATTTCATCATGTTATCTATAACCTCCTTTTCAGAAAGTCATAGGAATAAGTCCTCCAATGTATTGCACTGGCAATTCTGTCCCGCTACAATGTATTCTCACATATGTGTCTGAGTTTACGTAACATTCATTTTCACTGTTTTCTCAGGGAGATTTCATGACGTGACTGAAGTTAGACTATATATCAGGGGAAAAGGAGTGCTAACTTTTTCATTGTTCAGATCTAGTTTTTGGTCCCCAGATAACTAGGATTCTGAATTTTTGGTTTTATAAAGACATTAATGTATATAAAATAGCATTAGTTTTGTAGAGGCAGAATTGCACCATGGTTCAAAATTAGTAGTAGGGTAGAGAGACGATTACAGGAGATGGGAAAACACAAAGCAGACTGCAAAACTTTCCTGTTTATGATAAAAAGACATACATCAGCAGTAGGCCACAGTTGCAGTTTCCTGTTTTTTTCCCTTTAAGTGGACTAAGTGGTTGATAAATATTTAGACGTATGTCAATTGCCTCTGTCCATTGATGACTTTCACGTTGTTTATTTCCATCACTGCCAGCATTTTAAGCTTGCAAATTTCAATATTCACCAATAAAAAAGATCAATCTGTGTTGAGTTGGATATTTCAGTACTAACTGAAAACTTTTGAGTATGTGTTGATCACATTTGTTCTGGGTCCATAATGCACACATTTCTATAGTGCAGGGATCACTTGAATAAAAAAACCTATATGGCCATGCACTGAGCAGGACAGCAGCCACATGAATTCAATTTGTGTAGCATCATTACAAAAGATTAAACAACAGCTGTTAGTCATCTGTGAAATTGTGTATACAGGAACCTTTCAGAAAATCTCCTGAACTGAAACCTTTTTAATCGTTAATGAGTCAAGATTTCACTCCTACTGTTAAGAACTGGCAATCTAGGAATGAAGAATAATTCACTTCCAGGTGGAAAAATATTACTTGGGTATATTCTTCTAGATCAAATTAATATTTCTATATATGCCACTGATAAACATGTACTGCATGATCCATTATTTCAGGAACAGCAATGAATGTTACACATAGTGCAGGTTGAATCAAGGTTTTCATCCTAATCCTGTTTTCAACTGCTCAGTTTCATCTTTCAGATCATGTTTTCCAAGCAAGTTATTTGCATGAAGGTGACTTTTACCTTGGGCTATATCTAGACTGCAGGCTTCTTTCAGAAGAAGCTTTTCCAGAAGAGATCTTCCGAAAAAGCCTCTTCTGAAAGAGAGCATCTACACAGCAAAAGCACATTGAAAAAGTGATATGCTTTTTTGACAGATAGCATCCACACTGAACGGATGCGATCTCACACGTAAGTTGTGATTACTATGGGCGGAATGGCCACCAGAGCACCTGTGCTTTTTCCTCTTTCTTCTTCTTGCGAAAGAACTCCCTCTTCCCCATCCACACACGCCTTTTTCCGAAAGAGCTCTTTCACAAAAAGGCTTCTTCCTCATAGAAAGAGGTTTATCAATGTCATAAGAACATAAGAACGGCCGTACCGGGTCAGACCAAAGGTCCATCTAGCCCAGTATCCTGTCTGCCGACAGTGGCCAGCACCAGGTGCCCCAGAGGGTGGACCGAAGACAATGATCAAGCGATTTGTCTCCTGCCATCCCTCTCAGCCTCTGTCAAACAGAGGCCAAGGACACCATTTTATCCCCTGGCTAATAGCCTTTTATGGACCTAACCTCCATGAAATTATCTAGCTTCTCTTTAAACTCTGTTATATTCCTAGCCTTCACAGCCTCCTCTGGCAAGGAGTTCCACATGCTGACTACGCTGTGTGAAGAAGAACTTTCTTTTATTAGTTTTAAACCTGCTACCCATTAATTTCATTTGGTGTCCTCTAGTTCTTCTATTTAGGGAACTAATAAATAACTTTTCTTTATCCGCCTCTCCACACCACTCATGATTTTATACACCTCTATCATATCCCCTCAGTCTCCTCTTTTCTAAACTGAAAAGTCCCAGTCGCTTTAACCTCTCCTCATATGGGACCCGTTCCAATCCCTAATCATTCTAGTTGCCCTTTTCTGAACCCTTTCCAGGCCAAAATATCTTTTTGAGGTGAGAGACCACATCTGTACACAGTATTCAAGATGTGGGCGTACCATAGTTTTATACAGGGGCAGTAAGATATTCTGGGTCTTATTTTCTATCCCTTTCTTAATAATACCTAGCATCCTATTTGCCTTTTTGACTGCTGCACATGTGTGGAAGTTTTCAGAGAACTGTCCACGATAACTCCAAGATCTCTTTCCTGATTTGTCGTAGCCCCCATCATACTGTACGTATAGTTGGGGTTATTTTTCCCGATGTGCATTACTTTACACTTATCCACATTAAATTTCATTTGCCATTTTGTTGCCCAATCACTCAGTTTGGTGAGATCTTCTTGGAGTCCCTTACAGTCTGCTTCTGTCTTGACTATCCTAAACAGTTTGGTATCATCCATAAACTTTACCACCTCACCTTATCCCTTTCTCCAGATCATTTATGAATAAGTTGAACAGGATTGGTCCTAGGACTGACCCTTGGGGACACCACTAGTTACCCCTCTCCATTCTGAAAATTTACCATTTATTCCTACCCTTTGTTTCCTGTCTTTTAACCAGTTCTCAATCCAAGAAAGGACCTTCCCTCTTATCCCATGGCCATGTAATTTACACAAGAGCCTTTGGTGAGGACCTTGTCAAAGGCTTTCTGGAAATCTAAGTATACTATATCTACTGGATCCCCCTTGTCCGCATGTTTGTTAACCCCTTCAAAGAACTCTAATAGATTAGTAAGACAGGATTTCCCTTTACAGAAACCATGTTGACTTTTGTCCAACAAATTATGTTCTTCTACATGCTTCACAATTTTATTCTTTACTATTGTTTCAACTAATTTGCCCGGTACTGAAGTTAGACTTACCGGTCTGTAATTGCCCGGATAGCCTCTAGAGCCCTTTTTAAATATTGGTGTCACGTTGGCTACCTTCCAGTCATTAGGTACGGAAGCCGATTTAAGGGATAGGTTACAAACCACAGATAATAGTTCAGCAATTTCCCATTTGAGTTCTTTTAGAACCCTTGGATGAATGCCATCCGGTCCCGGAGATTTGTTAACATTAAGTTTTTTCTAATTGTTCCAAAACCTCCTCTAATGACACTTCAATCCGGGACAGTTCCTCAGATTCATTACCCACAAAGGACGGTGCAGATTTGGGAATCTCCCCCCAAGATTAAGTGTGGACATAAGTTAAGTTTTTTCGGGAAAATAGCCGTTTTTCCAAAAAAACGCTGCAGTGTAGACATACCCTTAGAAAAAAAGTAGTGCACATTTTTTTAAGTACGAGGAACATTTTAAAATCCCACATATATTCCATTTTTTTAAAATCAAAGCCTGTGCTATTTTTGAGCATATCTACATCTGAACATGCTAAGCACCAGACATTTAAACAGAATATGGAAAGAGCTCTCATTTGTTGACCTCTTCCCCTCATTTCCTTAAGAGCCGTGTTAGACTCCTGTCTCATTCAGGTTCCTTTATTTGGCATGCAGTGAATCAGCATTGAGTCAGACAACCATAGAAGGTGGGAACAGGGCATAGAACACACCCGAAGTTACACAGCAAACCTCTTCCGTTATCTACATTTGCACATTAAGTTGCATTTACTACACATTGAATTACACATTTTGGAACTGGCTTGGTCACCCTGTAGGAACCAATCTGTGTCCAGCATGCTTTGTCCATGCACAACTTACTCATTACCTCATCTTTATGTTCCTGACACATCTTCTCCCTTGTTATCTTCTCTGTTGTAAATGGTTCCCTGTGTGTTCTCTCTTATCTTAACTAGAATGTACATTCTCTTTCCAGCTTGCTGATTCATTTACCTTCCTAATCCTGTCTCCCAAGAAATAAAACTTCACCCATGTCCTATAACTCATGTCAAGCCAGCTCTACATTATGGAGAAGCGTTTTGCCTTCTGCAACAAAATTATAGGTTTGATTGACTGAGTTACAAAACTTCTAAAATGTACATACTGTCCATATGCAGCAGACGCGTTTTTAACTAGGCTTGTAAAATGAACAGTTAAGGGATGATTCCCTCTTCATGTCAATGTGGCTAAATAAACTATGCAAAGGAACAAATGTAGCGTACAGAGCTGGGAGGAGGGGGGCAAACTATGGCCCACAGGCCAAATCTAGCCCATCAGTCATTTTAATCCAGACCTTGAGCTCCTGCTGAGGGGTGGGGCTTGCCTGACTCTGCACATGCTCTGGCTCCCGAAAGCAGGAACAGTATGCGCCAATTCCGTCCAGTTCCTATGCACAAGGGCAGCCAGAGGGCTCTGTGTGCTGCCCATGGGGGCCAAAAGTCACTGCAGGTGCTGGGGCAAGGTGTCTGTGTGTGTGTGTGGGGTGGCTTCATGTCCCTCGAAGGGGTGGGGCCTCAGGCAGAAGGGGCACCACCCAGACCATGGCACCTAACCAGCCCAGCCTTCAGAGCCACATAAAGCACCTGGTGTGGCACTCTGGTGGCAATGTAAAGGGCTCGAGGCTGCATCTGCTGCAGTGGTGGTGTCCAGGAGCCCTGGATTCCTTCACATCTCCAGGCCCCAGGGCAACTGTGTCCTTTGTCTCCCTGGCAGGAGGCCTAATGCTGCACCCTACATCAAGCCTCATCCCCTCAGCTCCCATTGGCCAATGGAAGCTGCAAAGGTGGCATGTACAGACAGGAAGGGGGATGTATATAGAGACGCCTGGACACACCTCCACATAGCAGCTGGAAGGGGAACCTGCACCCCTGATTCCCTTCCCCCAGACCCCAACCCTCTTCCCCAGCCCTGAGCCCCCACTAAACCCCTCACTCCCAGCCTGGAGCTCCCTCCTACACCTCAACCCCCTCATTCCAAGGTCCACAACAGAGCCTGCACTCTCAGCTGGAGCCCACAACACCCTACCCATTCCAACCCCCTGCCCTAACCCAGAGCCACCTCCTGTTCTCCAAAATCCTTAGTTCCAACCTGGAGTATCCTCCCGCATCCCAAACGCCTCACCCCAGGCCCACCCCAGAGCCCACCCTCCCAGCTGGAGACCTCACCCCCCATATCCAAACCCCAATTTCATAAGCATTCATTGACCTCCGTACAATTTCCATACCCTGATGTGATCCCCCAGGCCAAAATGTTTTATGAGCGTTCATGGTCCTCTCTACAATTTTCATATGCACATGTGACCCACAGCCCACCCCTGGAATAGGGGGCTGAGAAAGGGTTATTGACTTTGTAGAGTGTGAAGAGTTGAAAGAGGACTGCTGTGTATTTCCATAAGCATGTGATTTAGGGTTCTCATTTGGACACACTACACGTTTCATATTACACCGATTTTCTTTCCAGTATCACAAATCCAATGGGCCAGAAATTTGGGGGAGAGCAATGTAAACCTGGGATTCTCTTGGTTAACAGTGAAGGGCTAGTGTCTGGCTGGCCTGTGTTATGAAGGGGAAGATGCCGTACAGAATTGATATGAGGCCTAGGAAAACAACACTTGCCTAAGTGAAAAGGGGACCCTTCTCCTGCTTAGAGGCAGTCAGGATCCAATATTTACATAGTTGAGATCAATGGGAGCTGAAGGGTATCAGCACCTTGCAGACTCAGGCCCTGAAAAGGTAAGGTTAGGGTCAGCACTCCCTCCTATCACACACTGATAAAGCAATAATAGAGGTCTAGATACACCTTTCTATTGGTATAGCTAGTGTCACTTGACCTGAGCTCTGCAAGAATTATCTCCTACCAGGGAGCCTTACATCCCTTCACACCGCTCAGGAACCAAAGATGCTCTCTTCCATTCCCTTTCTCAGGTTCACAAGGGCCAATTGTACTGTGATTTATCCTTGTTTGCCAAGCGCTAACAGTAGTGGCATGGAAAGTATAAGTGAAACTGTAAGTAGCCTTTAGAGTCCTTCACAGATTGGTCTCATGATTGTTGCCATGAAGTAGAAGGTAATATTTGCTTAAGAGACTCTCATGAAGATTAGGGAAAGTGACACATTAGCTCATGTAACAGATTTGTATTAATTAACTTCCTAATTTACAGCTCCAATAAGGATGCTCAAATATCTTCTGTAAGCCACCAGAAACCTATTACTTAAAAAAATCCATCAAGTTAAGAAGGGAGAATAAACTCGCAAGTGACATTTGGCATTTTATGAGTATTTATAATTTAAAACTCTTTTTCATATATATTTCTTTAAAAAATGTGATTCTAGCCATCTGGAACACAAAACTATCAGAAAAACCAACATAATCAGTGCTCCACTGAGACTAAACTTACCATGCTGAACATGGTTTTATACAGTAAGACAAACTTGTGACCAAATGGGACTAAAGAAAATCCCTTGTGGGGATTCAGCTCTGATCAAGAGAGCTTTCCTTGCCAGAAAAGACATTTTTAACATGGCAGTTAGGGGTTTTCTGGCTAGAGAGAAAATTGCATTGGACAATCAATTCTGCTAGAATTGTATATATTATATTGTTATGACAGGGACTTTAATTTATTTTGTGCTAAAGCTATAGCACATGTCTGTATAACAAAAGAAGATATTATAGGCTATATCTATATTCTAGTACTGAAAGGAAATGACATCTTTAAATGAAAAGCTTTAAGTTAAATTCATTATGTATTTTGATTTCTCTTTGATAATCCAGTACTATAAATTATCTTTTTATTGGAAAAAGCCTTTTATTCTTTCCTGTTAAAATAATGGGTTTAAATAGATCCAGACACAAACATTCATAAAAATCCAAAGCAATCCAAGGTTTGGGGAGGAATGCCTTCTTTCCAAGTTTCATGTTGCAAAGGAAAATATGCAAAGTGTTGAAGGTTTATCATACAAATAATTGCTCCAGTCTTGTAAAACTGTATTAGATTGCTAAATAACTTTCTCCCCCAACCTCAGCTAGCCCAGCAGGATAACTTTTGCCTTCTAAGTCCACAGGTAATGTTTAGTTGGATCAGAAACTATGACCTGTGTACAAGTTCTACAATAAATATTGTATACTGCATAATGTTTCTAAATTCCAAGTCAGTTTAATTACATTACAGTTTTTCTCATCATGGCATATGATCATTCTGGTCTTGGGTCCCATGAAAAATTTTACACAACACATGTTTGAAATGAAATGCACACACAATATTTTGACCAAGCTGCTCTTAATGGGCTAAATCTGTCTCCTGTCATAAGTAATTGAAAGAGAATGATTAACACTAAATATAGTCTTCAATTAATATTCAGTTTAACATAACAATTGAAAAATAGTAATATGGTGGGTTTTTAGGGTGCATCTACACTGCACCATTTATTTCGAGAGAACTAGCATTATTTCAAAACAACAATGTGAGCATCTACACAACAATTCCATTATTTCAAAATAATTTCTAAATATCAGAGGACTTATTCCAAAATCTGTAAACTTCATTGTACGAGGAATAATGCCTATTCCGAAATAGCTATTTAGAAATATGGCATGTGTAGACAGTCCACTTCTGCTATTTCAAAATAGCCCCTCACCAGGGCCCTTCTAAGTAATTCCTCCCCAGTGCCTCCTGCGGCTCTAAATTGAGATATCACATCTACACTAGGGAAGCCTGCCTCAGACTAATTGTGAGGCTTCCCTGCCGTGTAGATGTACTATTTCGAAATAAGCTATTTTGGAATAACTATTCCAGAATAGCTTATTTAGAAATAAATGTGCTATGTAGATGTACCCTTAGTAGCCATCCCTGGTTTCCCCTCCATGCAAATGTATCTTACTCCCAGAAAGCACTGTGGGCTCAGTGCTTATTTATGCATTGAAATTCTCTGCACTTCAGTGTAAGTGGAGATGTTTGCTCTTATAGCCTTTCAGGAGGACTGAATTAAAGAGCAGTTCATACTTTGGAGAGAACTGAGAGCTGCTGTCCTCTTAGCCTGCCAGACAGCGCACACACTCCTGGGAAAGAAAGCCAAGATGGTGAAGGGTTCTTCTGCAGCATAAACTATCTGCAATGCCCTGAAAGGGACCCACACATCCAGTCCACAGAAGCATTGCTAGGTTTGCTGACAGATGCATTTGCTCAGACAGCGAGTATTGTTCATTCCTATGGGAAGGTTAATTTGCACTGCCCTGCTGCCGTCTGACCAGCATTCTCCTGTTCCTGGTACACTCAGCTGACCTGTATTTGTATTGTGAGATTCCCTTGTAACCACTATAATTAGGTCCAGAGAATTCCCAGAGAAGATAGAGCCTTTGAACAAACCTCAAAGATGTCTGTGATTAGAAAAACATCCAGATTAGTGTTACTATTTTATGTAGGTTTCTCTCTCTCAATACACGCACACAGATCCTACTTTCCATCCATAGCCATCTGCCATGATTGGTCCAAAGGGAAGTAGAGCTCTCAATAGTTAGCCATACATGCATGTTTTAATAAGATTGATAGGGTCACATAAGACCTTGGGGCTATGGCAAAGGAAGGCCTGGGATGTAGGTGGTGATGATTACTTATACATTGTTTTACAAAGCACGGTCATAGAATCATAGAATCCAGCCCTAGGCTGGAAGAGACCTCAGGAGGTCATCGAGTCCAGCCCCCCTGCCTAAAGCAGAACCAATCCCTTTATGCTTTTGTCCTCTCACCAGTAAACATTTGTAAACTCACCTCCCCCCCCACCCCCACCCCCTCCCCAGGGAGGAGTAGTCCAGTCCCTAGGGCTCTTAAAGTTGCACCACAACCCCGCACATGCAGCAATTTCTCTTCAGTCTTAAACCCACGGCTCTCCGCATATGACCGTAGGACCTAACTGCAGCACTTAGCACTCAACACCCCCTCTCACTGGTGCGGCACGTCCTAGAGGCTAGACTCACGAATAAACAGCACTCTCGCTGGGGCAGTGCAGCCGAGTAGCTGGAGTCACTAATAAACCGCACTCTTTGGGGCAGTGCAGCCTAGTAGCTGAAGGCAGTCACAAACACCCTCTCGTTGGGGCAATATGGCCTAGTAGCCAGAGGCAGTAACAAACACCCCTCTCACTGGAGCAGTGGAGTCATTGATAACCCCCTAGTAGCTGGAGTAATTGATAAACCCCTCTCACTGGGGCAGTGCAGTCTGGTACTTAAAGTTAGTGTAAAGCAGGTGCAGGCCCCACTGGTTAGAGCAGTGAGGCAAAGAAGGGCAGAGGGATCCACTGGGTCCCAAGCCCAAGGCCCTAATAGCAGAGGCGCCAGCCACTTCTTGCTCAGCAAGGAATCCCACCACAACATGCTGAGCTTCTCAACTCAATCTCCTGCCCAGGGCTACTTCCTATCGTACTCAGCTGAATTCCCTCCAGGGTCCTTCCTCCAGTCCTTCTGTAGCACTGGTGTCCTGCTGGTTGGATTCCAGGGCTCATCTCTCTGGTGGTTTGCCTGCAGGAGTTCTAGCAGCACCTCCTTCCTCCCCAACTTTGCCTGGGGCATGCATGTCCCTCTGGTGGCTCACCTGTCAGCACTCCAGCAGTGCCTCCTGCCTCCTCAGCAGCCAGCCCTGATTGAGCCTCTCTCCAGGCTTTTATACATGGGCTGCAGTCTGAGCATGCCCAGCAGGGCTGTGGGGGCAGGACTTCTTCAGCCAGGTGAGCCTGTTTAAGCCTAGCTTTCCCAGTGTGAGGCTGGTACACTCCATCACACTCTTAGCTCTCAACATGGAAATCTGGGCTTTTAAGTTGAAGATCCAATGCTTTTCCCTGTTGAAAATTGGGTTGAGTGAGGAATGCATGTAGGGAAGGAAGTGGATTCATTTACAAGTATGGTTTACAAACCATTAAAAGATGACCCAAGAATTTTTATTCAGTTTACAGAAGGGGAATAATTCCCAAGTTAATTACACACTTTTTCCTCTGCAGAAAAGTGAGCCTATGAAGTGGAACTTTGTGTACTTTTTCAGTGACAAGCTGTCTAAATGATTATGTTAAAGAATGTATAAATGCTAAATCAGTGTCTGATTGTCACACAAACACTCGAGTAGTTTTCAGGAAAAACACACCTTAAATGTGATAGTACATAGCTTTATTTCTCTCAGAAATAATCTTGAAAAAGCTGTGTTTAACATGTGTGTTTTTCATTTTTGCTAAGTTATTTTTAAAAGTATCTTCTTTGGAAAATACAGTTAAACAGGACATGTTATACCACAAAGGCAGTCCAGCATGGGGAGGGAGAGGACTATGTGATGTTGGGGCAGCGGTGGCAGAGTAACTGGAAACCACATGCCACCAGAAGCCTGCCTCCACAATAAAGCTCCAATGGAGCCACTTATGCACTCTGCAAGGAGAGGGGAGCTGTTGCTGCTACACTGCACCATGAGCAACAGCAGTGCATGGACTTGGTCACTTCTTCCTGCAAGCTGGTGACCCCATCAAGTAGTGGAATGTCTGGCAGGGGTTTCCAGGACATTGCACTACTTGATGGGGCACTGGGCCAGAGTATTTAAAATCAGGACAGTCCCGGATTTTCCAGGACGTACGGTCAGCATAAATATAGACAGTTTTCATCCTCTTCCTTAGCATATGGATCATCCAAATGCCAAAAGAGAAAAAATGTTCACCCTTGTTATTGAAACTCCTCCAATAAGTTGGTGCTAATTTTAAACTGTTTACTAAAACCTCTCTCTATATGTACACTTTTTACCGCTGTTGTTAAAAATAAAACAATAAATTGCATCTTCTGTTAAAAAAATCTAATTACAGTGTACCTGATTTTCCCAGATGCTAAACACCTTCAGATCCCATTGATACCAATGAAATTGCAGTTTTGTTTAATTGTAACTTCTCCCAGGCTTGGGGGCATGTCTTAACTGCACAGTTATTGGTGGTGGAACATCCCCACCACAAAATTCTATACCCATGAGGAGGAGTCTTATGGGTTGGATTCTTACAGGATATCCTGTAGAACAGATTTGCTCCATGCTCTGAGATCGCATCCATTCAACCTCCTCCATTGGAAGGCTTTCAGAGGGTGCAGTCCTTAAAGTATGACACTCACTGATCTCACATCACACCTTTGCCAGAAGGCTAGTGTCAGCTTCTGGCCACCAGGCAATGATCTAGGAAGAGGATTTCTTGGACAGCATCTGTGTTCAAATGCTATGAAATTCAGTATAAATACAGCAGGTAAATATGGGGTTAAAATGGTGATTTCCAGTGCAAAATAAGCAGGGCAGGAGCTGGAAAAGCAAATACAGTTCTCTTAGAACTGGAGGACTGGACAGAAAAAAACAACAGCGTGAGCTCTCACTGAAAAGTAGGCAAGTTGCCAGTCTGGGATAAAATGAAATTTGAACATATAGCTATGTCCTCAGCTGGTCTGCTAGTCTGGGCTTAAAGGGTTAACTTATTAGAGGTTTTTCTGTTTGGATGGCTGTGAGGTGAGTAGCAATACCAGGGCCATAGCCTGCAGTGAAGACACGCCCACAGGAAAATTTTTGACATAGTCACTGCATCCTCTCAACTTTTAAGACTAGTTATATGGTGCTTAATTACATTTAACTTCAATCAGTGAAGTACTTTAAGTAAAGAAAAGTTACTAGTTTCCAGTTTATTGAGCAAGAATTACTAAAAGCTAAAGCAAGACAATGGGCACCAGCAAGGGATTTCCTGATATTTTATGTATAAGGGAGTGGAAGTTCAAGGAAACTATACAAAGCTCTCCCAAATTCTTACTTGCATCCCGGATCTCCTCCCGAATATAAGCATATAAAGGTGCTTTAGTTCAAGATAGACTAGATTGTAATAAACTCTGGTAAGAGTATTATATTAATTATTAATTTTTTTAGGTGGTACAGTAACAAGATTAATATATTTATATCTAACCATCTCAATCTCCTATTGACTGATATACTGATTTCAGTACACACACAAGAGGGAAGGAGCTATAGAATGAAAGAACGAAATGGACTGAAAAGGACATCACTTTTAACACATGCACAAGTTAATAAAAATTTGGCCATTGGAATTTGATATCTTTACTCATAACTCGTGCTGTAGAACACCTTATTCCACTAATTATCCCATTGGTTTTAGCATGATTATCTGTGGAGTAAGCTATTATTCAATATCTGTATCAGAATCTGGCCATTAAAATAGGCTGATGGAGAATGGAGCTTAAAGCTAGTGATAAATTATTAGCTGGTGGAGTAGGTTATGCTATCATAGTAACAATGTAGCCTAAACAAATGTTTTGGGAAAACCTTGGAAAGTTGAGGAGAGCTGATCAAATGAAAATAAAGATTAATTAATATATTCACAAGACAAATAACTCACATATGATTCACTGATATTCTTGGGGTCATATTCCATTGCAACCATCATTATTCATTAAAGTATTCACAAATTATAAAAACATCACAAACTTGTACTGGAAATAAAATAATCATTATTTATCATTCACTTTCACTATTCAGCCTTTGTTTTTCTCCTGTTTCATCCATCCAATCAAACAGCAGAACACCAATTTCACTCCAAAAATAGCAAATAGTTTCTGAAGAGTTGACGAACAATTCAGAATATAAAAGCTATTTGCTTGACATACTGAGCAAAAAAACATGAATAATGAATACAATCACAGAAACCACAGACCAACCATATCTCTCCAAAAGATTTAAATCAATTTTTTTTGTTCAATGACTAGCACTGCTGATACCACTTGAAGTCAGCGAATACCAAAAAGTGGAAATTGAATCATCTGACTGAGACGCAAACTATAGCGCTGACTTTGGGATACAAGTATGAGCTGTTTGATAAAATTAAGGTCCAACCACTTATTAAGGTCCAACCCCTTTCAAATGACAAATTAGTGGGAAGGAATTCAAGGTAATTACCACATACGTTAGCCAGATGGTTTGTTTGGATTGCCAACAAACAAAAGCATCACATTTCTGATTAAACTTGGGTTCAATATTGTATGTAGTTATGATAGCAAAAAAATGCAAGAAACGCTGCATGTTGTTCTTGCTTCTATTTTAGCAAAAAAAGATGCATCTATATACCTCCAGGGACAATGACTGAAGTAGCATTCGTAGGAACAGCGGTAGCTACAGGAGGATGAAGCAAATGTCCTACTGTCATTCTTAGAAAGAGAGCTCCAAATGGCCAAAGTCCAGTATGAACTTTTCCACTGTCAAAAACAAGATTAGGAATATTAAATCAAGGTTCCAACAAAATGGCAAGACGTGCTTCTAATCCTGAAAGATGAGATTGAGGTTTTTGAGATTTTTTTTCCCCAAATGGTTTTGGCAACAAATGAGATTTCTCTTTTTGGATGTCTTCTTTTCTGCTGGAAGTCATCCATCAATCAGCACAAAACAGGAACTGGGCCTGTGACTTGGCTAAACCATCTTGTTTCAGCACTTAGCTCTCTAGTGGTCTGTTCAAACAGTCTGAGCACACTCATAAGGCTTTCCATTAGCGTCTGCTCCAGAAGTGAGAATGATCTATCAATTTCATTTTCAGAATGACATGGTGTGTAATGACTGTCTTTTTTTTTTTCCAAACCATTTCTCTAACCCAGAGAATGTAGAAATCCATCTGGTAACCTGCATCCTGCATAAGTTTGTCTTGGGATATAAGTCATTATTCTTGGAAGAATTTCAGAAATGTTCTTGCTTTTACAGCCTGCCAGAATTGTGGACTGTTATCATTTCCTTTTAGAAGGATGCTCATTTCTACAGTATCATCTTTTCCAAGGCTAAGGCACAGATGTTCGAGGGTAATGTTGCTGGCAGGTCTTACCACACTGCCATTGTGCAAGGGACAACAAGAACCTTGTGCTCTCTGAGTAGTGCTATAATTCACCTATATTTCTTAGTACTGGATTAAGAACCTCCCAAGTAAAGTGTTGCATGGTGCTAGTGGTGAATTTTCACACCATCTGGCAGTTTGGAAGCAGTTTTAGTACATGCAGCGGACTTCTAAATGCCATAGCAACCGCCACCCCAATGCATTTCCTCAGCACTCCAGAAACTTCTGTTCTCCACAGTCACAATGACTGTGCAGTGCTGTCCAGCACAGTAGAGAACAGGTATTTATATGAGCACCTCACAACTTGTAATGTATTTATCCTCATGAGGTATGGCAGTGCTCATATCCCAGTTTTACAGATGGGGAAATGAAGCACAGAGAGGCTAAGTGACCCACCCAAGATCACACAGGAAGGCTGTGCTGGAACAGGAAATCACACCTGAATCTCCATAGTTCTAGGGCTAAGGCCCTCATCGTAGGATCACCCCTTCTGTGGGCTTATCAGAATTATCCACCAAATTTGTTAGTCTTATTGCCTGGACAATCATTTTTCCTGCAAGTTGCTGACAGGTATCCACATATTAATATTATGTTATTTATGCTGTTAGAATGTTAACTCTCTAGAATCATGTGGCATCTGATGTTTGCTCTCAGAAGTCATTCTGACTTCTTGCTTTCTGAACCGGCATGCAGTGAAATGATGAGTTTTCAAAACTATGAAAATTTAGGGAGCTGCTAGTACTCATACATGCATTTCATAAAATAGCATTAGTCCAGCTATCTGCTCTACCCTTTCTGCACTGGTTGTTTAACTAAAACTAGGATGTATAGTTTTACTGAAAATTGAAAGAATACTGAGTCTGTGTTATATATATTTCAGTCATATGTTCAGTCACCCTAAGAGGGCTTACAAACAAGGGGACATTTTTCAAATGTGTTCATGGGACTTTGGATATGGTCCATTTTCAAAAGTGACTTAGGCATTTTCAATGAGACTCCTAAAGTACCAAAGTCATTTTTGAAAATAGGATTTAGATGCCATTGAAAAATTTCCCCACAAGGATTATCACACAGAGTATCAATGTCACTAGCAGGAAAGAATTTGACAACTGAGATAGCCACAGAAGGAACACAGCTGGCACAGGAAGTAACAGCAAATAGCAAGAGTGATAATTGTACTCAGTTTACCAGAAGCTTTATACTTAACATAAAATTGAGCTCTCTGGACAGGGGACACGTTTTTTTGGGTACTAGATAAACAAAGACAGAAAAAAAGGAAAAGATGCATCATGTAAAACTTTGGTGGTCTGAAATTATCCAGCTTCTGCTAATGCTAGTGCACTAGATAAAAGTTGATGCTCATAGCATTACTTTTACTGTTAGATACTATGGAAAATAGCTATGAAATTATTTTGCCCTCCCCCCATGTTAACGTTGGATTATTCTCTACTGTTCTTGTGCTAGTGTTTTGTCTAGCCCAGTAATATAAAGAAGTTCTACAGATTTTTTTTAAAACAAATAAGATCTTAAAAGGTTCACACCACTTGTCTTTCAGAAACCATTCCATAGTCTAATACAGTGTTTTTCAACCAGTGGTACGAGTACCCTTAGGGGTACTTGAGAGAAGTCTGGGGGGTACATCAACAACTGAAATTTGGAGAAAACTGAATTTTTGTTTTAAGTTTTACAGCACTTTATTATTTTTGTACTTTTAACACCCAAAAATTTCATTGCCCACCTGGCTACGATTAAGTTGTTTAAACAAATTTGTTGCAATGGTACAAAAAACATTTTTAAGGGGTATTTTATAAAAAAAGGTTGAGAAACACAGGTCTAATATATTTCACTGACAAAGATTATCCTAATATGGGTCCTTAATTTTCCCTTCCTTAATTATATTCTGGGTACACCCCTGGGCACACCCAAAATGAAAATTTTCCATTTTTGGTATTTGTACCATTCAGACAGATGAATTACTTGCCACGTCTCTCCCAATCCCTTTTGTTCCCTTTTAGCTCTTAACTGGCAGAGATTGGAAGCATGATCAACTTATGGGTCTGGGGAACAAGTGCCATAAGTCACTCAACCACAACCCTTCCAGACAATAGAATGACTCAGATCAAAGGAGAATCTTGTCCAGTCCTCTGCCAATAATATGGTAACTAAAACCCTGAAGGAGAGTGTTAAAGCATGGGGGGGAAGAAAATTTACTTAGTGGTCACAAAGTATTTTCAATAGCTATTCTATGGTGATTTGAGTTGCTACTACTTTTTGTAAGGGGATTAATAATATGCTGATGCCATGTGTTCTAATATAAAACCAAATTGAAATCATACTATTTTTATTTGAAGGTTTGTAACATTTTATTGCAAAACATGAAGCTCATTTGGTTTATCAGAAGTGCATACGTACACATCACTTATTGTTTCCATGCTCTTAAACCAGTCTTTTCCGTGAAGACGCTATGTGTTTTTCTGAAAGCTGTTAAATGACTGCAGCTAATCAGCCTTTCTTTTCTGGAAGGATGCTCTCAGATAGAAATGAAGTAGAAGATCTGTGACTTTCAAGTTCTGCTGTGTAAATTGTTCTTCCGCCACAGCTGGAGAAAATGCTTTCAAGAGTTTTATGCTGCTTCCTGTGTGGTGATGCAGCTTTCCCCTAACGACTATTTCCCATCAATACCCACAGACACCTACCTTTTTAACCACTGGTTTAACGGTTTCTTACCACTTCCACCTTTCTGAAAAACACTTCATTTGGAAGGAGGTTTACAAATATTTGTTCACCAAGCTGTTGAAGGAGATAACATCTCAAGGGACTTAAAATTAGGTGTACAATAATGTCTGAAAGAAAAAAAACTATTCTTGAACATGTGCAGGCAACAGATGTGACCAACAAGCTTAGTATATATAATGAATTTTTGCATATGAAATCTATAATGAAATAGGTCATTACTGCACATTTTACTGTAGCAAAACCAGAAATGTCTCTTTTCCAAGAAACATAATAATCAAATCTTATGAATTAATTATACAATTAATTATACAATTATTATACAATAGAAAATATTGTTCTAGATGATTAACAAAATCTGCAAAATTTTATGATGCAGTAGGTCACTAAAGCTGGAATTTTAGAGTTAATATTCATACACAGACACACACAGACACAGACTTAAAATGTTTGTCTCATTTGCAGGGATCTTCTATGGGTTTAACATTAACAACTGGAATATTTTAAACCTCCAATACTGCTTCTACATAAATAGAAAAGATTATATATATAATCTACATACACACACATTTTACATTTTTGCTTCTACGTGAACAAAATTTAGATATACTGCTTACAACACTAAAAGTTTGTCTGACCAAAAGTTATACAAATTTCTTTTAATAGACATTTTCAAACTCATTGATTCAGAAAGCATAATTCAGTTTGCAATATGCTTGCCTAGTCAATCTATAAACACATTTTAAATGTTGCAAAAGCATCTATTTTAATATGTATTTTTCAGACTCATACTTAAAGTTTGTTAATTGTGTTTTATTCTCTTCAACCAAAGGGAAGAGCAGAGACAATTACAGAAAAATGGTTTGAAATATTTAATGGCATACATTTAATTGTTCAAGAACAATTCAAGGAATTCCTATGATTTATACATATAAATGCCAAAATGAATACAAAGTAGTAAATACATTTTGATTTGAAATGTGTGTTGTTAACAATGACAAAAAGGATAAACTGCAAAACTAACTACTTGGTAGACATGCTACTGAACTGCTTATTTCTTGAGTTACCAGTGCCGAAGCTATTTGTGCTTTCTTTTTTGTTCTTAAGAATATAATCACCTTTATTTTGCTTTTAGGCACTTTTAAGCATCCTTAATTTCACCAAATACTTGACATTCTTTTAATAAACATAGCTTGGATGGGTTGGAAAGAAATGCAATTCAGTATCATGAGCTGTGTTTTATTAATTTGAAAACCCCAACCTATTACATTGAAAGGTCATTTATTTATTATAAATACCAGGCTCTCTGTATCTAAGGCGTGGGAACTTTTGGCAGATGTGGAGTATGTCCAAAGGTGTTTAAACTGAGTAGCACAGACTCTGGAGACCTCAGAATACAAAACAGACAGATTCTGCAGATCTCTAAAGAAAACCAAGAAACTGACAGATTTTTCCTTGCTGTCTATGGAAACACTGTAAAGGGACCTGAATTCTGATTGTCAGAAGGTGTTGAACACCCAGCATTCTGAAAAGTCAGATTCCTCCAAGGTTTCTCATATCGTACACCCAAAAATCATTAGTCATTTTTTAAAATCTTGGCTACACGAGAGAGCAATTTTTGACATCCCCTTGATACTCCAGTAAACATGCCCATTTGTCGATATCTTCATTGGGAGAATGATAATTCCATCACTTAAAGGTGCTTCCCCATGATCAAAGAAAGATTTAAAAATAACTATTAATGAACAAGCATGTTATTTTAAATTATTTTTTTCCTTTTAATTGCAAACATATTTTACCATATTTTGCTGAGTGGAAATCATATCCCACTTCATCAAATTAATCATACAGAGAAATGCATTAGCTTCAGGGCGGGTTTTAAGTGTCTTGTTATCCAGGAGGGTCAGTTTGTGGCCATTCAGCAAGCTGACTAGGATTTGGAGACTCTCATTTGAACAAAAAGTCCACTTTGTTTTGTCTGTATGGCCCAGTGCTCGCAAATAAAAAGATTTTTATAACCCAGATCTCTTGGCTTCTCTGAGTAAGTTAAGCAGGTGCAGAGCCAAGATGTGCAATCTTCTGAAGTTTTGGCAGAGTTGAAGGTGGTGGATCATTTAAATGAATAAAGCCAAAAGAAGATTACTTAAGTGTCTCCTCAACAAAACAGGTCAGTTTCATCATCATTCCTTGCTTGTTGAATATTTGTGTCATTGTTAAAACAGTATTGCCCAGTTTCCCATCACCTGCATCTCCAAATACAAAGTAATATAATGTTGTTTCCCTAGCATCATTTTGCAACATTCCTTATGTGAACAACAGATTAAAAGTAATATTTCATGGCAAAGTGAGGAGGAAGCTGAAAGTTCATATTAATCCAGCTGCATCACCTTTCTCTTGTATGCATAAACCCTCAGACTCAGCAATGCTTACATGCAACAGGGAAATTATGGAAAGGCCAGGAAAAGAAGTCGCAAATGAAATGGACTTGCAATAATGCAAAAGAGACAGGAGGTTAGAAAGATTTAGAACTTTCACCAAGCTAAGCAAAAATCCCTAATTTAATTAGTTTGGTTTAATGTAATTTAATTTAATTTAATTCTGCAAATGTAGGCCAAAAATGACAAGGACTGTTCAGGTAGTAGTCACATAATGACAGGCCAACATAGTGTTGTGGATCTTGACAGGGAAGTGCTAAGAAGAGATAAAGGGATAATAAACTCATTGCAGAAGCAGAAAAGAACAGCACTGACTAACTTCCATAATAAAATCTACCCAACCATCTTTTGGTGAAAGGTCAGAGGTGACAACAGACTCCAATAACAGTAGTTAAGATTATCAGTATTTATATTTCCCTGGGTGGTTACAAACTTGTCCAGTGCTGAAAATTGACAGTTATCTTAGTGTCATATTTTTTCTAGTAAAATAGTATGTGATAACCCAAAACCACTTTACGGTGACCTTTTGCCTAACTCTCAATACAAATAGCTTTTACTCCTACTTTGATTGAATTGTTGCTTAATCTGACATGTCTACCTTTTGGTTTATAGCAGGGATGGGGAACCTAAGTACCAGGGGCTGGATGTGGCCCCCAACATGCCTGGTTCTGTCCCCGAGGCTCATGGCTCCTGCCCCTCAGGGATTGGGGAGCCTGCACTGGTTCTCCAGGCTCTCCACTGCCCCATCGCAGGGCTGGAGCACACAAAAGCTAATAGGCGGAGCCCGCCTAGGCTGTGGTGTGGGAGGGGAATATGGGGAGCATCTTTCTCCTTCTCAGTCAGGGGCCATGTCAGTGAGGGTTTGTTTGGGTTGTTTTGCTTCTCCCTTGTGTGTGGCACCCGACTGATTTTTCTGTAGATCAGTGGCCCCCTCCCTAAAAAGGTTCCCCACTCCTGGATTATAGAGCTGGTTGAAACTCAGCAACATTTCTTGCAAAGTGGAAATACTGTTTTAAAATTTGATTTTACCTTCATGTAAATTAAAACAAATATATATTTTTAATTTCCTATAAAATGGGAATTCCATTTTTTTTCTTCGCCGGGAAATTGTTAAAATCTATTGAACCTCATGAAAAAATTCTGTTTAATTGAAATAGCTTTTTCCAATATTCTGACCAGCATATATAAAGCGAAAAAGAGAGAGAGAGTGTCTGTGAGAACAGGCCCCAGGCAAGCTGAGAGGGTGACCTGCGGTAGGGGAGGGAGGGAGGGAAGAGAACAGGCCCTGGGTGGGCTGAGGAGGTGGAGGAAGACAAAAGACCCTGGGTGGGCTGAGCTGAGAGAACAGGCTCTAGGTTGGCTAGGGGTGACCGGGGGCGGGGAAACAGTCCCTGGGTGCTCTTGGGGGAGCATGGCGGAGAACAAGAGGCCCATGGCGGGCTGGGGGATTGTTTGAGGGAAAGAACAGACCTCAGGTGTGCTGGTGGGTGGCCCTGAGTGGAGAGAACAGGCCCTGGGTGGTTGGGGGTGGTGCTGTGCATGTGAGGGAGGAGAACAGCTCCAGGTGGGTGGGGGTAGGTTGGGGGGGGGAGAGAGCACGCCCATGGCCCTCACCTCCTACACCCCCCACTCCCCAAAGACCCGGGCAATGTTGGATGACTGTGCTAGTCTACCTATATTCTTGTATTATACCCATTGCTATGGTATCTGACTTCCTTAAAGTAATCTTAAGGTTGATTTTTTTTTAAACATAAAATGATCTTTTGTCTGGTAACTGAAGGGGTTAGGTCATTCTTATGCACAAAATTCTCAATCTAAATGCTATAATAAAGTATTAGTGAACTTTTTACCCTCAAAAAACAAGTTCATTCTCCAGTATTTACAGTGGAACAGTGCAGTGGATTAGTGTGTTTTTGCACTCTTAATGTCCTTTTGAAACACTGCCATCTGTCTTCAGCTGTTTTTCTTCTTAGTCTTGCTTTGCATGGGACCTTACCTACCGGCTTCCTGAGTTTGCTAAAGTCTGCCTCTTTGAAATCCATTGTCTTTATTTTGCCGTTCTCCCTTCTACATTCCTTAAAATCATCAACTCTTATCATTTCATGATCACTTTCACCCAAGCTGCCTTCCATTTTCAAATTCTCAACCAGTTCCTCCCCATTTCTTACAATCATATCTAGAACAGCCTCCCCCTTAGTAACTTTCTCCCCTTTCTGAAGTAAAAAATTGTCTCCAATACATTCCAAGAACTTGTTGGATAATCTGTAGAATCTCCATCCCTAGAGGTTTTTAAGTCTCAGCTTGACAAAGCCCTGGCTGGGATGATTTAGTTGGGTTTGGTCGTGCTTCAGGGAGGGGGCTGGACTTGATGACTCCTGAGGTCTCTTTCAGCCCTAGGATTTTATGATTCCATGATCTGTGCCCTGCTGTGTTATTTTCCCAAGAGATGAGTCTGCTGAAACCAATCCTGTACTTAGATGTGATGCTCTGTGTACTTTTTCCAGAAGAATAGCTCTCTGCAGCTCAAAAGCTCATCCCTTAGTCCAAAAAAGTATTACCTCACCCACCTTGTCTCTGTCATATCCCAAGCAATTCACCTAATCTCTTGTAATTAGAAAAGGGCACTTTCATACTGAACTGAATATAAATGATATGAACACAGAACAAACTCCCCTGGGATCCAAGCCTTCATCTGTGCCTGGACCTCCTGCAGGGAATAGCTGGTGCCAAGACTGATAGCCTGTCTTTGCTCCAGCTCTCCACAGAAACCTCAATGGCAAAGTTGTCACTAAAGAAAATTGGGCAATACCCTAATGTTTATCATCTACTTGTTTGCTCTACATAACCTGAAGGTGGCTCCAGATCTCCAAGATCACTACAATGTGTGTTCTTCTTTTAAATGCCATTTTAAATCCTTATATTGTCCTGTGGTGTTTTAGCAGACATATTTAAGTATTCTCTGTATCTAATTCTGTTCAATGAATGCATGTCCTCCATCTTTGTGTGTCAGACCAAAGACAAATGGATCCAAACCAGGCCTACAGCATTTGAAAGATTACTCACTCTGCTACTTGCTGGAGCCCTGAAATTAAGCACCACTGCGAAATTTACACGACTCTAGTATTTTTGTTCCTTCTGTAACAAAATATACTTTTGTGGTGCATATGGGCTGGGGAACACACCTGTACATCATTTCCCAGCTTGCTAAGGCATGTCACAAAATTGAATTGGAGCAATAAGGCAGAGCCTGTAATGTAATTTAGATACACAAATACAGTTCTCCCCCGATGTGACCCATGCATATTATGAAGCCGCATTGATCTTTACCACATTTCAATGGTCTTGAGTGTGCAGAGTTAATCAGAGCTATGTACACCCAAGGAAGCCTCTCTTTTCGTTCACAAAAGCACTTTCCATGTTATTTCCAACTGTTCTGGGCTATGTTCTTTCTTTTGTATTTACTACATGTCCTTTGACAAAAACATTAATAAAAAGACATATTAAAAACTTCACACTCTCTATACAATAAAAAGTATACTGTATTATAATAACAACCAGGATACCACTGTTTTCCCCCCAAAAAGATCCATCTTTTTTCAATTAAGTAATGTTTGCAACGTCTGGAAAAAAATGGTTACCATTTGCAACTTTATAATGGCGTTTGTAATGTCAGATCATGGTAATTCCATGATACTGAATCAACTGCTTTTCAAAAATATACATTCATTAAATCATTCAAAAGTCTTCCATTTAGACAGGCCATTAGTTTAGCTCTCTTTGGATTTGTGTTAATTATTTATTTCTTTTGACAATGTAATTAAATACTGCCAGGCAAACATAAATCATGATTCAAGGCAAATCAGTAAAAACATGGATGAAAAAATAAGTTGAAAACAATATAACATCCTGTACACCTAAATATACTTTAGGAATTGTATACAATTAACATTAATCATCCTTCATTTGCCAGTTTGATGGTGAACAATTGAGATGAGTGAATGCAGCAAGCCTGTTATTTCGAAATAATGGGCTCCGAAGTGTGAACCCTCCACTTGTTATTTCGAAATAAGGTGAGTTATTTCAAAATAACTGCCTAGTGTAGACCAGGGCTTAGAGACTAGCACATTTTCATATTCTGTGCCATTCATAGTCAAAAGGCAAAATTACAGCAAATGTACCTAGGTAACTATACATTACAGATGGGCAAACTAATTCTTAAAAAATGAAACAAAACAAAAACCTCTCAGAACTCTTCTGAATCTCCTGTTTCTCTAAACTTGAGACAATCCATTCCTGGGATCTGGTTATCTTTTTTTTTTTTTTTTCAATTTCTTTCTAATTCATGTACTTCTCAACTCCAGTTGGTGCTAAAATGCAAAAATACTGTGAAGGAAGCAGCTCCTGTGATAATGTCTCTGGGCCAAAGATAGAAGCAAGAAGTGCTGAAGAGTGTGTACTTGTGATTATTACTATTTAAATGTTTGTGGAAGTTCAGGTAGTTTGGGTGAGCATTAGAAAAACATCTAAACCAGAATCCTGACTAGCCCATCTAAACCTGAATTCTGACCCATTTTGAGACTTGCTTGTCCTTACTGTACATATAAGGAGTATAAAGTTTCAACTTTCACTTCCCCAAGTCTGATTTTAACAAGAGATTTTCAAAGAAATTGTCAATTTCAATTTGACCCTTGTGTAATACTGGAACTAAGCACTCACTGATCTGCATAGGGCCACTATTGGTTTGTACTCTGTTTGTAAATGACAAGTGTTAACAAGCAGAAAATAAACGTGGCATTTAATTGAAAAGCAGATGAATAAAGTGCACTTTGGGGCACTATATTGTGCCTGATTTCAACAACCAAACAGTAGCTCAATATGAGAAGATAGATCCTTTAGCGTGTGTGTTGCATCAGAAGTTCCCCTTATAAATATATATAAATATAAACTGACAGATACATTTATGTTTGTGCAGTCCTTTTGTGACTGTAAAGTGCTAAGCAATATTACATATGATTTTAGAGGCTGTCAAACTTGTGTTTATTGACACAACTATTCTTCATTAAACATAAAGGTTTAAGCATCTTCAATGTAAAGAAGCCCTTGATTTCACATAATAAACAGTAAAGCTCAAACAGTGTGGGCTTTCTTCTCAGCCTACCATAGGTTTTTTTCCCTAAAATAACAAATTTAAGTTTAAAAGATGTTCATGGCATAAAAGAGTCAGTCAACTGGTAGTTTGTCTTGCTTTTTATAGTCACATTACTCTATATTTTCACTAAACGAGGCTACATAAGCTATTTTTAGAGTCAGATGACTTGAGCCTTTTTAATGTAGCCCGGAACCTCTCCCTGCCTCCTCCCAAATCCTTAGACTGTCTGGTGACAGTCTTGTTGCTTTTTCTGTGTAAGTATCTCTGTCTTAAGTCAACATTTGAACACCCATCTAGCCACCACAGCACGGCCTGTCCTCTGGTGAATGCAGCATGTATTTTCCTGTCACAGGATCCCCTGGTAAACTACCTTCTCTGAAAAAATCAGCAAATCATGTTTCAAGAAATGGGTATTCTTGCTTCCTTTCGGATTTAAGATGTTAAAAATAATCATCAACCATTCTCCTTGCTAAAGCCTAGAATCAGATGAGCATATAATGTATAAAAGACTGACAGAGCAAAACATTTTTTTTTACATTTTTTTCTTTTAAAACAATAGCTGATAATAGAAAGACTTTTTTGATAGACAGACAGACAATGAGCAATCTTTCCTATTTTAAGCTGTTCTGCTAGAACATACTTTCTTTATTAATCAAAAATAAAGTTACGAGGAATGTTTAATGCACATTAGATTTAAACTTTAATTATCTGGAAAGTGTTGAAAGTAAAAAAAAAAATCAGTTAAAATTAAAGGGGTTCAGAAAAAGTTGCTTTATGGAGAAATCAGAACTTTCCATGATTGCCACACAATTTCTACAAATCAGGAACGAGGAAAGTTCATCTTCTAATTCTAGCCAGCCAGATCAAGCTGCCTCTCAGCCCACATTGCTAATAGTTGTCCAGCTATATCGAAAGAAGCACAGAAGACACTTTATATGGATTTATTCAAGTCACAACTTTATGATGAGATGTTTAGGACTATACAATAGGTAATTGTGTACAGTGCAAATAACCCACTGTCTATTCTGTAATTACTCATGGGGATTCCACCAGCTCTCCCCTCTTTTCCATCCAGTACATCCATTGCCAGGCCCTTATCATCCACCCTCCCTTGTAGGAGGGGTAAAGGTGGGATGTAAGAAAGGGGTATTGGCTCCCCACCATTACAAGCACAGAAGCCCCAAAGCCCACACCTTTCTGTTCTTTTAATGAGCACCTTCTTTTTAAGTCTTTACCAGGCCATTTATCTGGTCACTGGCACAGGAACAAACCATTCCAATGTGCAGTAAGAAAAGCAAATATGGTAGGCAACCAGCTTGGCTTAGCAGTGAAATCTTTGGCGAGTTTAAACACAAAAGGGAAGCTCACAAGAAGTGGAAATTTAGACAAACGACTAGGGAGGAGTATAAATATATGGCTCAAGTATGCAGGGGTGTAATCAGGAAGGCGAAAGTGCAGCTGGAACTGCAGCTAGCAAAGGATGTGATAGGTAACAGGAAAGGAATGTTAGCTATAAGAAGTTGGTCAGGGAAGGTGTTGCACCCTTACTGAAGGAGGGAGAAGATGTGGAAAAAGCTGAAGTACTCAATGCTTTTTTTTTTTTTTGCCTCTGTCTTCATAGACAAGATCAGCTCCCAGACTACGGCACTAGGCAGCATAGTATGGGAAGGAGATGGGCATCCCTCAGTGGAGAAAGAACAGGTTAAAAACTATTGTTGGAAGACAGGATGTTGGGCTAGACTGACCTTTGGGTCTGACCCAATATGGTCATTCTTATGTTCTATACAAAAATGGCATTGCAGAGTAGTTTTGCATTGGGTTACTGAAAATGTAACTCTAAGGTTATGCAGTTCAAACAGTTTCATATACATTCGTTAACCTAAAATTATGTGGGTTTCAGTTCTCTAATTACATATACTTTAAAAAAAAAAGTATAATTTGAGCTGTGACTGAATTGAATGGTATTTTCCATGCAATTTGAAGCTGAAGGAGACAGAGCATAAATTGCAAGAGGAAGAGTCAATACCAATCAGAATGCATTTGGGTATTATGGGGAAAGGAAATGCAGGATTCAAGAACTGGATGATTCCAGGCTTAGGATAAAATGTACTGGCTGCTGATTTATCACAGGTGAGAGAACCGCATTTCTTGAAAAGAGGAGATGCACACAGTGTTTTGGAACCAACTTCACTTCCACTCACCCCCATCCTGCCCTCCAGTGCTCCTACATATATTAGACTTTGAGACTTCATCCCTGGTTTTACTACACAAAACTCATAACAGGCTAGAACAGGACTTAGGATCAGGCTCTAATATTCCAAAAGCCCGTTGAAATCAGTGGAAATATTACAGCCAACTTGAATCAAGTTTGGACCAGACCTTAGTTGGTGGCAAGTGGATGTTTAGAATAGATGTGTTCAATGAAGCTGGTAGCACTTTGGAGTTATACTGGAATGGCTCAACATTAATGAAGACTCTCAAGGATCTGGGACACAGTGATTCATGTAAGAAATGGCACTAAACAGTTTAATTCATTGGTTAATTGCTGGGGAATTTAAGTTCTCATTGATTTGATTTGGAGAGATGCTACATTTTTAAAACTCAGAGAAAGTCCAGATGCAATTTGGGTTTATAAACACTGAACATTAAAATAAGTATAGTTGCAGGTACAGATAGATTTCTCCACCACTTACATATTAGTATTTGCCTTGAAAGCCTTGGGGCTGAGGGTGTAGACTAACAATTCACTTTGCACTAAAACCTAATTTGTTGCATGACAAGCACATCTGATAATTGATAAATAATCAGTTTAGAGCAGGGCTACTCAACTTTGGAAGCCCCAGGGGCCACAATGATACTCACAGCACATGCCAAGGGCCACAACTTAAATCTGGTTACAAATACTTGCAAATATATATTCAAATATATGCAAATAGCTTCTTTCACACTGATGGGCATGAATACAAAGATGAGGGCAAGACTACACAACACACAGGCCCCATTTCCACCCTTATGACAGCACTTTTAATGAGCAATGACAGTTTAGGAATTTAACTACTGAAATAAATATAAAACCATTACATTGACTTCATTTTAGTTTTGGCTCCCCCCGGTGGCCTGCGTGTTGAGCCCTGCGTAAACCCAAACTGCATCATGGGCCGCAAACAAATGGGTCATGGGCTGCATGCAGCCCGTGGGCCGCGTGTTGAGTAGCCCTGATTTAGAGCTAAGGGAATGGTTGGAATAATACTGGTAGTTCAAGTTTCCTCAGGTGACAGTTCTAAAAGGAAATGTGTGTCAGAAATAGATTCTTATCCAGCAAAACACTGAAAAGAGTGCTTAACTTTAGCACATGAATAGCCCGTTGACTTTAATTAAACTACTTGTGTTTAAAAATGAAGCATCCACTTAATTTTCAACTGTACTAACAGTATAGCTACAACACTGAGGAGTCCTTAGGGCACCTTAGGGCATGTCTATACTGCATGCTTATTCTGAAATAAGCTATTTTGAAATTTATATTTTGAAATTGTTTATTTTGAAATAGAGCATCTACACAGCAAATACCCATTGAAACAGAGCTGAGTTATTTTGAAATAGAGCATCCAAACTCATTGAATGCTGAATTGCATTTAAGACCACCCAGAGCCACTTCAGGACAGCCCTCTTTTCCTGGAGTTGCTGCCTGAAGCTCGAGCTTAGGGGGGCATGTCTCAGGTTCTACTCCTTTGCCTATCTCCTTGAAGGACAGCAAAAGCCTTTTCTTTGCCTGCTGTGGTTGCCTTTGCGGACACCTCAGCACTCTAGCCATGGAGCCGGACCTGCAACCTAGAAGATGATGACTTTATCCAATAGAATAAGCAGCAGTCCACACTGCAGCAAGATGCTGGCACACATATAGCTAGAGAAAACAGAAGTCTATATTGGCACTTCTTATGTGATCATTCAGGACCTCCGCTTAAAATGCTGCTAACTGCATACCAATAAAATCACTAACACTTGTAGCAAGAGTTTACCAACCATAATTGGTTTTTTTGCATTTGTGATTATATAATCCCCTTTTTTGGTGCCAGCAGTAAGGTGAAAAAACCCTAGTCCCTTATGGTATTCAATGTTGCCACAATGAAAATCACATTTTTTCTTACTATTTATAACTGGTAGGGTGGAGACCACAAAGGCAGAAACTAGGGGCTCTAAAATGCCTAAGTGTGTTGACTTCACAAAGGTCCTGATTCTCCATTGACCTGCCCACTGTAGCCATCCAAATCAATGTAAAATAAGTGCAAAATGCTACCATTCTGCTTTGGTAGCACTTTAGGACCTCTTTGTACCATTTAAATGATTGCATAAGGCACAGGGGGGGATGTATAGACAATCTCAGAATGTTTCAGAATTTTTCATGTGAAGTTACTTAAAATATGATCAGCCTTTTAAAGTGTTATTTAACTTGTTTGCATTTCAAAAAATTAATCTTAAAAATAAGATAGAACAAAAAAATCACGACCACCGCTAATCTAAGGCTACATTAATTCATTTCTAAAGCTTAGACAGAGCTCTCTAGGTTAGATTGCTTGCTCACAGTCTTTCCCTTTGGTTCCCTTTCTGTTCTCCCAATACCACTCTCTACCCTTTTGGTCATATGCATCTCTTACTTTTCCTCTCTTTTTCCAGTCTCTCATTTTTCTTCCTGTGATTGCTGCAGTCTCTCAGATCTCCAGGCTAGCTTTTTCCTTTTCCACTCAATGGCATTCCCATTACCTTTAAAGCTCACTGCATGCATACATTGCTTTCCAATAGCTAGCCCCAATGCCAGTCAACTGTGCTAATTCCAGACATTCCAGATGCCACAGATACTTGTCCATTGCCTTGTCTCCCTTCAGCCCAGCTGCTAAAATCAAATTTGCTAGATCAGGGACTAAGTGAATTGGTACTCAGCCCCCTGCTTAACCTTCCCCTGAAAGAATCCAGCCAGCTTAGGGTCAGTGACAACAACAGATCTTTGAACTCAGAACATTTGGCCCTGTCAGGAACTGGTCAACCCAGCAAATTAAAATTAATTCACAATTGATTAAAAAGTTCTCATGCCTCTATTAAATATGATTAATCTGGTGGAGAATGTTTTCAAGAGCCCATCTTGGAACTATTTTGGGACTTAAGCAGCTGATATACCAGCCCTAGAATGGAATCAGGATTGGTTAACAAATAAATAGTTGCAGTTGGTATTTATCAATGCAGTCATCTTTAAAGTCCTCACTAACCACATTCCTATTTTATATAAACATACATTGCATACCATCTGCTGATGTTTATTTTAATTCACAAGGAAAGGCCTGTGTTTAAGCCAGAATTTAAATGACAGAATCAGAACAAAAGGAAAAGGGCAGCAGAAAAAAACCGGAATAAATTCCAAATATGACTTGTGAAGGCAGACAATATAAAAGCTATAATCTTAGTTTAAGAGGCACACTTTTTAAGCACAGTAATTACTAGACATCTGCTTGTAACACAGCTTTTCTATTGGATAACCTTAATTACCCTGTAATATTTCCTGACACTCCCCAAAATATGCCCCATGGATAATAATTCATTCACAGTTCAGCCCCATTATTAGCAACTAATTCAAACAATCAAGACAAAGACAACGAACAGATGACCTTGAACAATTACCCACTCAGTGAACAGAATTTATTTCATGCCTTTCAAAGACTTAACTGCTTTCCTGGCTTCACAAATAACACTGCAGAATTAGTAAAACCAAGGCAAGAGAAACAAGCTGCAAAATAAAAGCAGAGGTCTCTTTTTATTCCCTTTAAATGCTGTTTGTCCAGAATTACAGTGATAAAAGCTCATTCAAAACGGTTCAACCACTAAAGCTTAAAAAAAAAAAATCTGAGAGCCCATCTATAAAGGCAGAAATTGCTAAATTCCTCATAATTGTTAATAGAATGGATTTGTCCATTATTTATTCAGCAGAAAGAAAAAATATCAGGCAGTTTGGGATCAGTTTCTTTCTGTTACATATTTATTTATTTAGGAAGTATTACCAGGTTTACAAATCCTTACCATGTAAATATCAGAAACAAAACAATCATTACTACAGTGAGCTTTTGTTTAAAGTGACATTATACAGTAATATAGTAATCAGACCTCTCTAACAATGTGTTATTAGTCAGAAAAAAAATAATACGCATAAGCAAAGTGACTGAGCCATATTCAGCCCTAGCATAAGCAGAACTGAATTAGCTTCTTACAGTATGGTTGAATGTTTTCTATGGGCTCCACATTTTTGAAACTACCACACCACATTTTACCCCCACTTAAACCAATGCAACCTCATTACCTTTGCTCAGAGCTTGTCTACACTTGAAAAGCTATTATTGCATAATTGAAGCACTTCAAGGGTAGAGTCCAACTTCACTGATGGGAGGGGATCTTACCTTGTGAACTAACTAAAGTTCTCCGAGATGTGTTTTCCTATGACAGCTCCAGTTAAGTGAGCACATACCTCTTGTGTCCTTGATGGGAGATTTTCCATCAGCAGTGTCTGAATGCATGAGTATGCATATATGTTTTGCCTCTTCATGCTGGACACCAAGGCCACAGGGATGTTCAGGTAAACTGCTCTCAGTGTCCCTGTAGGTATTCCACTTTGAGCGATTCCACGGGGAGAAGCAAGCTTTGGAATCAAGTCCAAGACTGAAGATAGTACAGCAGAATCATGTGCTGCATCAGATCTGATGTCATAGACCGAGACAGAGTTTAGAAAAGACATACACTTAAGCCAATTTAGCAGCTCTGCATATCTAAGATCCTGGGATATTTCTGAGTAATCCTGCGGAAGTTGCCTGAGATCTGGTACAGTGTGCTATTATGCTTTGGGGGAGATAAAATACCAGATACCTTGTAGCAAGTAATAATACACCAAGAGATCCATCTCAAAAGAAATTGTGGAAACCCTGGATCTTTCTGCAATGGAGACAAACATCTATTGGTTTCTGAAATTCCTTGGTCTTATCCAGATAAAAGGCTATATCTAATGTATGAAAGGCGGTCTCATGGGGCACATCTACACAGCAGCGTTATTTTGGAATAACTGACATTATTCCAAAATAATAAAGTACACATCTATGCTGCCAACCTTTATTTTGAAATAATGTCGAGCTGGAGGACTTCTTACTCCGACTCCTGTAACCCTTATTTTAAGAAGTAAAGGAAGTCGAAGAAAGAGTGTTCTTCCTTTGACTTCCTGCTGCATAGACAGCGCCAAAAGGCGAATTCAGCTATTTTGACTTAAGCTACACAATTGATGTAGCTAAAGTTACATAGCTTAACTTGACTTTGGCCCTGATGAGTAAATGTACCCATGCTGAGGTTTATGTGGTTTAGGAAAAATGCCAGTAGATGAATATAAGATTGAAATCAAACAATACCTTAGATAAGAATTTGGTGTGTAGTCATAAGGAGACCTTGTCCTTGAAAATTTTCATAAATGAGAGATCTGCCATCAAAGCCCTATTCTACCCAACCCTTTTGGCTGATGTGATAGCTGCTGAAAAGGGCCTCTTCATAGATAAGTGAAGCAAGGAGCAAGATATCATAGTTTGCCATCCTTAACCTAGGGGTAAAGTTTTCCCAAACCTTTTGGGTGCGCTGAGGTGACATCAAGGCCAGGAGAACTCATAGAGAGCCAACTAATAACTCTGATCTCTTCAAGTCCAGCAGTTAATCCAAAATGGCAGGGAGTGAAAAAGTGTCAGGCACATAGCAGGGATGGTGACACCAGTAGTTGGGTTTTTCTGAGGAAAAGTAGTTTGTGTGGGCTCTCTTCTATTCCTGTTGAGCAGGTGAATTCTAATCCTATGAGCCATGGTGGGAGAGAGAGGGGAGTCCAAGGCTTGGGTGAAGCGCATTATCTGTGTCTTAGGAATGGAGATGAGGGATGGTTGGAAGTATGCTGGCTGGATATACAAGCGACACATGTAACAATCATAGAACCATAGAATACTAGAACTGGAAGGGGCCTTGAGAGATCATCAAGTCCAATCCCCTGCCCTCATGGCAGGATCAAGCACAGTCTATAGCATCCCTGATAGATGTCTGTCTAACCTGCTCTTAAATATCTCCAGTGATGGAGATTCCACAACCTCCCTAGGCAATTTATTCCAGTGTTTAACCACCCTGACAGTTAGGAAGTTTTTCCTAATGTCCAACCTAAACTTTCCTTGCTGCAGTTTAAGCCCATTGCTTCTTGTCCTGTCCTCAGAGACCAAGGAGAGCAATTTCCCCCCTCGTCCCTTTGACACCCTTTTAGATACTTGAAAATTGCTATCGTGCCCCCTTTCTGTCTTCTCTTTTCCATACTAAACAAGCCCAATACCAAGCTTGCTTCAGCTATGTTGGTACTATAAAAATGAATCTGGCTTTGCCCTGTCTAATCTTGTTTCCCACTCTTAAAATTAGTGGTGTTGGATAGAACAGGCCCTTCATATAGGGAAAGAGAAAAATGTCTCCGAAAAAGTGATGGCCTAAGAATCCACTCAAGCAGAAGCAGGAACACTTCTCGTTGCTGAATGCAGTAAATACATTCGCCTCTGGAATATCCTACAAGAAATTTGGGAGTCCAACTCCCATTCATAATCCTGGAAGAATCGCCAGTTGGCTGCAATAGTCTGCAATCCCTCAGGCAAACAGTTGAGATTTGAATTTAATAAACTATTAGACAGTTCAACAATTTCATAGTTTTGGCACATGGGGGGAGGATCTTGCTTCTTCCTCTTTGTTGATATAAAACATGCAGCAACATCATTCTTCGTGATCTTGAATTTTTGCTCTTGATAATCGGTGGGAACTGAAAGCTGGCATTCCTGGCTGTCCTGAGTTCTAATGGGTTGATACTGGGATTGTGATGACCCTCGGTCCTGAGTTTGAAGGCCCTTAAGTTGTGCTCCCTACTCTAGCAGTGAGGTGTCCATCGTCATAGATATTTTTGGAGCTGAACAAATGAAAATGACACCCACGCAGATGTTGAGTTGATTTTCTCAGCAGTCTATGGAGTCCTTCACCTGGAAAGGAAATGTAACCCATTTTTCTAAACTGTCTTTGGCAAAAAAATCCTTTTGAACCAGCCCAGAAGGAATGCAGGTCTAGTATGGCTTCTTTGGTCAGGAAGGTGCATGCTGCCATATGACCCAGGAGCTGCACCATCTGACCATATTCCATTGTTGGTCCAAACAATTCAAGAAATCCCCAAGTCTAATGTAGATGGTGCTGTTTTGGAAGAGTGTGTGTCAGGATCTCCTTGTCCTTCACAGATGGTACTAGATGCGCTGAAGTTATACTTTTCTAAAATGCTCTGGAGCTCTCCTTCCCACCCACACCAGAGGAAAAGTTCCAAGTTGAGAGGCCTCAAACTATACATTTAGCAGGAGATCAGAGCCTTTTGGGAGCTGGCTTCTCATGGTGGGAGATTGAGTTCCTTCTCGTTAGAGCCTTCCCCCAAGGAGGTGAGATCTTAGCCATGGTCAAAGGAGAACTGGGATTTCTCTGAAGACAGCTCTCCTAGGAGGGGGCAGATCTTCTAACTTGACTCAGAATCAGATCAAAGGGAGTACTGAGTTGGGAAGACTCAGTTTGGTTTAGTAATTCTTCAGTGCTCTAGATTTGAGATCCAGGCAAAAGTTACTCTTTTGGAGATATGGAACTCTCTCAAACTATGGATACACTTAGGCTATGTCTACACTCGCGGGCTTCTTGCGCGAGAAAAATGCAAATGAGGCTAAGCGTGGAATATTGCCAAGCTTCATTTACATACCTAATGAGCTGCCATTTTTGCAGAAGAGGCTCTTGCTCCAGAAGGAGCTGTCTACACTACCCCTTCTTGCGCAAGAAAAACCCTCTTGCACAATGCCGTTATGCCAATTATTTTCAGGAATAACTGCATTGTGCAAGAGGGTTTTTCTTGCGCAAGAAGGGGCAGTGTAGACAGCTCCTTCTGGCTCAAGAGCCTCTTCTGCAAAAATGGCAGCTCATTAGGTATGCAAATGAGGCTCAGTGATATTCCACGCTTTAGCCTCATTTGCATATTTCTTGCGCAAGAAGCTGCAAGTGTAGACATACTATTAGAGTGGCCATTCCTAACCAGAATAAGCTCCTAATAAAGAGATGGCACTTGAAATCTGGCAAGCCAGGCATGTCCAACCAGGCCAGATAAACTCTTCATAAAAATAAAAGGTAGGGGGAAAAAAAGAAAGAGGAAAAATTCCAAACCTCTCACAACTGTCCAACTAATTCTAAACTACAACAATTGCAAAACACACTTGGGCACGCATAATGCAGATACAGCAGAGCTCTGTATCAGCCAAGGAAACTGAAAAGGAACTGAGGGCAGTTCCTGCACAGCCCCATATATATTTGGTGTGCCACATGAGGTTGGATAGAACACATAGATGGCCCGACAGACACAGCTAACAGAAAATTTCTGATCCAGGGCTCGAGGGATTCATGCTGATGAAGAATCTTGGGCTTTGTCTACACTGGCACGTTCTGTTGAGAAAATCTGCCTTTGAATGACAAAAACCTCCAAGCATCCACATTACAGCAGGACCAATGCTGCGACATGCAGCTGTTTTTCATGACAGAAAACTTCTACCTGCACGAGAGACTTTTGTCTCTATGCTGTCGATAATCACAAAGTATGTACCAGGCAGGTTTTTTGTCAAGTTTAATGGACTCCAGCATGTATCCCACAATGCCCTGTTTAGCCACTCTGGACATCAGCTTGAACTCAGCTGCCCTTGAGCCATGTAATGTTTACAGGCAAAGAGATGCTCCCCTCCCATCTGTAAACCCCGGGAAATTTAAATCTATTTCCTGTGTCTGTGGCACATTGGGTGGTGGTTCTCATGGCATCTTCTCCCAAAACAGGGGCAGCTATTGCAGACCCAAACACTGCTCTGCTTGGAGTAACGCGGAGCTTTTGGATGTAATCAGTATGTGGGGTGATGATTCAGTGCAAGTGACCCGTAAGAACTGGGACACATATAGTCACACTTCTCAAACCCTATGTGCCAAGGGGAATAAGAGAGACACCCTACAATGCAAAGCCAAGATCAAGAAGCTCTGGCAGGCCTACCACAGGACAAAAGAGGCAAACAGCTGGTCAGGTGCTGGACCCAAAACACGACAGTTTTGTAAAGAGCTTGACAGAATTCTGTGTGTGGGGATCCCATGACCAAACCCAAGGGTACCATGGATAGTTCTCAGGAAAAAATAACAGAAATACTTGTCCCGGATACACAACACACACAAGTTGCTGAAGAGACTGAAGAGAGCCAGGAGGTGAGGGTCAATCTGATGGCAACCTGTGCACCTGGCAGTGAGGAATTGTTCTAAAATGATGTTTGCAAGGACCCTCAGCAACTTATGATGGAAGAGATGTGCACGTTGAAGCAGTGGAAGGGACACAGGGTACGTTGCTGTGCAGGTGGGTAGGGTTGTTGGTTGAATAGGCAGTGATCATGTGGGGTGTAATGGAGGTGGTTCGCCAGTGAGCAGTTGCTGTACAGTCAGGCAGGGGCTGAGTGGGCAGCAGGCATACAAGGTGAGATGGAGGTGGTGTCGGTGAGTAGTTGCTGTGCAAGTTGGCAGCAACCATCGTCGGCCATGTGGGGTGATATATGCAGTCAGGGAGGGGGTGCCACAAAAGGAATGACCATTTCACTATGGCCAAACACAGTATCCATGCACGCATGGATAGCAACGAATCTTCCTGGGAAATGGTGTCAAAGATTCGCTAATGTATTTATTAATTTTGTGGCAGAGATTCCATGGTAGGGCTGCCTTTGCCAGGCCCACCAGTATGATACTTTCCAAACGAGGCCTCCATGTGTACTGCCGGAACCAAGGTAACACACAGTTTAGCTGTATAAGGACCAGGAAGCCCCCCACTCACCTCCAAATGCTCAGCCCAGGTTTGCTTCAGCAGGGATATGCCAGCAATTGTAGTCTGTGGACAAATGTAGGAGAATTAAAAATTGTTTCCTTGTACTAGTGCTGCACAACCACGGTCTGTACTTTGTACCTCTACCTCCCCACATCATCATACATGGCTGCAAAGGTGCAGTTCTATATTCAGCAACCCTTCCTCTGCATGCTCATCACAATATAGCAATGTTTTCTTCTCCTTACACCCCACTCCCTGTGAGCTCAACGATGACAGCTGGACTTTATATCCAGGTACTCCATGTAAGGCTTCATGAGCCAGGGCTGCAAAAGGTAGGCTGCTTCATGTAGGATCACTATGAACAGTTTCACATTTCCTACTGAAAATTTCTGGTCTGGAAAGTGCCAGCATGCAGCCTCCTATACAAACCACTGTTCATGAAGATGTGAGCCTCATCCACCTTCCCAGACCACCCCAACTTTATGTCTGTGAAAATACTGATGGTGATCCACAAACACCTGAAGCAGCATGGAGAAGTACCCCTATGATTGATGTACTCTGAGCAAAGTGAGGCAGCGCTATAATGGGGACTGTGTCCCATCTATTGCCCCACCACAGTTAGGAAAGCCCTTTTCAGCAAAGCCAGTTACTACATCATCCACATTGAATGGTAGTAATCGGGAATGGCCAGCTTCCACAAAACAGTGGCCACACGCTTCTCTATCAAGAGAGCAGCTCTCATTGGAGTGTTCCGGGACCAGCTCCAGGAAGGTTGCTTCACACATGTGAAAGTTCTGTAGCCTCTGCTCTTCATCCCACACCTGCATGACAATGCGATCCCACCACTAGGATCTGGTTTTCCTAGGCCAAAAGCTATGAGCTGATGAGTATATCTGGTCTGCTATAATGAAATATTATATCAATTCGTTGTTCTCTAATTTTCATGAATCAGATTCTGATAAATCTGATTAATCAGACTCTGAATCCAAATCTGTCTGCTAGCTGGTCCATAATTAGGTATGTTGCAATGCACAGTGTCATCTGCACACTGCTCATGATAAGGGCCAGAAAGCAGGGACCCGTGATTGAGCGAGTTGGTGCAAAATCTGGAAAACACCAGGAATGTCTGGGAAGAAAATAGATGGCTGACAGGACGTTTTCCACGTTCTTTTAATGGCTAGTGCTACGTTGTCTGTTCCCAGAGTGCTTAGCATATGAAGGTGATGTAAGGCACTGTGGTATGTCTTTCTATCAAAAATGGACCTCCATATGTGGCCACAAGATGTCAACATCGGGTATCAGAAAAATTGGTTTGACGGTTTTCCAATTTTGGTGCCTGCTGCCTGTCAACAGCAGTTTCATCACCAGAACGTGCTAGTGTAGACATAGCCATAGGGACACTATTTGAAGAATTTTTCAGTTGACCTAATACTATTTACATAGGGACTTAGGTCAGCTAAGCAGGATGGAATCTTTTGGACAAGTTTGTTTGTGATTAAAGATAAACAGAAAAAATCAAATCTAAAGCTGTACGTACAAAACATTTCCAAAAATAAGCATCCACATTAGGAAACCCTCAGCAAAAATTACATTTTCCCTTCACTTCCTACTCACTTTCCCATGGAAAGTCTAGGAGAATAGCTGTGTCTAACTGCATGCCCTGAAGGTCAACGTATTCATGCTCAATTGGAAGCAAGCCCAGAATTACTGAACTAGCAGGAAAGTCAAACGCTCCAAAGCCTGGGTGAACCAACAGAATGGAAATGCAAAGCAACTGTGAACATGAAATCACTGCATTCTAAGGGCATGTCTCCACAGCAGTGTTATTTCAAAATAACTACACAAGCACCTACACGGCAAGCCTGTTATTTCGAAATAATTTAGAAAAACCGGCATCTTATTCCGGATTCTGTAAACCTCATTTTACGAGGAATAATGCCTATTCTAAAATAGCTATTTTGGAATAGGGCATGTATAGAGGGGGCAGCTGGAGTTATTTCAAAATAAGAAGCCTCCAGGAAATCCCATGTGCCCTGCTGACTGCTCTGTCCACACTCTTCAGAGCTCTATACTTTGACTTCCCCTGGAGCCCTTAAAGCTGCAGGCAGAAGGAAAAGGGTTTGTGGCATGAAGCAGGCCCTGCTCGCATCATGCCACGCAGCAGGACCCTGCACAGCCTTCCCTGCTGCCATGGCTGAGCCCACCGCTCCAGCCATGCCCCCCACAGCTGCCAGCACTGCCTCAGGCAGCTCCCAGGACCCTGCCAAGGGCTGAAAGAATTGTGCACCTTCCTGGTCTGGTGTGGAGATTCTGAATCTCATTGAGGACTGTGGACAGAAGTCAAACCTCCAGGATCTCCACACCAGACGCAGGAATGCAGACGTCTGTGGTTGGATGGCCGATAGCCTGGCCACCAAGGGCCACATGTGCACCCAGGAGAAGGTGCACATGAAGGTGAAGGAACTAAGGCAGGACTCTGCCAAGGCCAGGCAGCACAGCTCCTGCTCCAGGGCGACACAGCAGGCCTGCCTATATTATGCACAGCTCCACCACATCCCAGGGGGTGGGTCAGTCATCCCTTCCGACTCAGTGCTGGAGATGCCCATCATTGCCCTCCCAGGGAGAGAACGGATGAGGAGAAGAAGCTGGACGAGGCCAGTGCCAGCTCCATGCCTGCCAGCCAGGACATTGTACTCACCTGCAGCTGGTAGCCTCCTCCCAGGATGTCTCCCAATCATCATCCGCAGCTGAGGAAGGCCCCTCATGTAAGTGCCTTTACCTTCCCTAGATGCACATGGGTGGAGGTGGGGAGTGGCAAAAGGCTGCTGTGTGCTCCTTGCTCGGCCTTGGGTTCATGCAGCAACCAGTGCACGTGGAGAGCCAGTCCGGGGTACAGAGCCGCAGGAGGCAGCAACAGAAGACCCTTGTGCTCTGACTCACAGGGTGTCTGGGGAGGCCTGCCTCACTCCTGAAAACACTCCTGACACCCTCCCACCACAAGCCACCTGTAAATGCCATCTATGGGGCCATAGATACACACACACACACACACACACACACACACTCACTCTCAGGAGTGCTGTACTCGGCCCACAGGCATGCCCGCACTCTCGGGGCAGCATCCATTCCCAGGGACGGCCCGGCGAGGAGGAGGAGCGTCTGCTGCTCACAGACACCTCCCCACAACACCCTTCTCCCCTCTTCTAGCGGCCAGGGATACAAGTCCTCTCCCTGTTGGACACTGCCACTGCTGGACCCAGCATGTGCACAACATAGAAGGAAGCCCAGCCACCTCCTCCCACTTGCAGGCTCCCAGCTCGGCTGGCACCTTCCCATGCCTGCTTGTCCCCGGCACATAGGGGCAGCAAGGTTCCCCCCAGGACATCTGTGTGCCTGCAGGAAAGGGCCCACAGTCTAGATCAGAGGTGACGTTGCTCAACGTACATACCTTCATCTGACCGGAGGCCTTTTGGTCTTGGTTCAGAGATGAGGGCTGGGCTTCATGCATAGTGTCTCCTGGGATGTCTGCCCTTCTCTTTGTTCTCCACAGCTGGACCAGCTGAAAGAGGGGAGCAGTTGACACTTCCCGTGCCGTCCTCCCAATCCCACAAGATCCACTGGCACTGGAGAGCCCATGAGGACCTCCAGAGGGAACATATCTCTGCCCTACAAGCCCTGCAGTGCTCCCTGGACTGGCAGGACCAGAGACTGGACGAGGACCTGCAGCTGCACCATGACACCTGGTGGGAGCTGATGCAGCAGGGCCGATCCATCTGTGCAGCCTTCCATGTGGGTCATCGACCACCTGGTGGCCACCCCTGCACTGGCTCCCACCCCTCCTCCCGCCTCTCCAACTTCTCTCCCAACCTCTCCTCCCTCCTCCCCGTGGCCACTGAGGGCCCTGCATATGAGGCGGTGTCAGCACCTGTCATAGGTGCCACTCCCAGCCCCAGCCCAGAGCCTCTGCTCACCCCCTACTCCATCTTCCTCCTCGCACCTCCCAGGTTCTTTCCCCAGTCCCTCCTCAGTTACATTTACCCCAATAAAAAAACAAGAGTTGATTGTTTAAAAAAAAAAAAGTGTAGTTTATTGTCTCTTCAGGGAAAAGGATGGCAGGGAAAGGGAGGTGTGGGAGGAAAGGCAAAGAGGAGCAATGCACAGGCCCCTTGTGGGGAAGCTCAGGGAAGAGTGTCACTCTCCTTCAGGGCCTCATGGATTTGCACAGCCCTGTGATGGGCCTGCCGGATGGCAGCTGTCTGCGGCTACTCACAGGTCCTGCCGATCTGGTCAGCCTCTGCCCCCAACTCTGGCAGGAATATCTTCTTGTTCCTTTCACAAAGGTTGTGGAGGACACCATATGCTGCCATCACCTGGGGGACGTTCTGGTCACGGAGGTGCAGCCGGGTGAGGAGGCAACCTCCCTTGAGATGCCCGAAGGCACCCTCCACCATAATATGGGTCCTGATCAGCCTGGCGTTAAAACATTCCTTAGTGGGGTCAAGTTGTCTGGTGTAGGACCTCATGAGCCACAGGAGCAGAGGGTAGGCTGCGTCCCCTACAACACAGACTGGCATGTCTACGTCCCCAGTCTAGATGATGAGGTCAGGGGAAAAGGTGCCAACAATTAGCTTCTGGAACAGACTGGAGTTTTGGAAGACATGTGTGTCATGAGCCTTCCCCAGCCACCTAACACAGATGTCAGTGAACTGGCTGCTGTTATAGACGAGGGCCTGCAGGCCTATCAAAAATTACCCCTTCCGGTTGATGTACTCAGACGCCCGATGATCGGAGGTCTGGACAGGGACGTGGGTGCCATCAATAGCCCCCTTGGGGAAGACCATGGTGGCAAAGCCAGTGATGATGGGGTCCACATTGTCCAGGTTGAAGACTCTGTGCAGCAGGATGGTATTGATGGCCCTCACCACCTGTAGAAGGAGACAAACAAACTGAGAATCACAGTGGTGCCAAGGCCCTCGGGAGTTCTCCGAGCTCTCCTGCTCCCCACCACACATACACCAGGAGCAACACCGACTTGTTGATCCCCCGTCAGAGCTTTGAGAAAGCTGGACTGAAAAACCTTCTGGGGAGTGGGCTTCCACCACCCCCGTGCCCACCACCACCACCCCCGCCTTGCCTAGAGAACCCCATTCCAGCAGTTCAATTCACCTCCCTCCTGGGACAATAGCATGAGAGCACCATACCTGCATGATCATGGCCCTGACAGTTGATCTCCTCACGCCAAACTGGCTCCCAATGGATCAGTAGCTGTCCAGCGTAGCAAGCTTCCAGATGCCGATGGCGACCTGCTTACAGAGGGAGATGCCGGGTCTCATCTGTGTATCCCGTCGCCCGAGGGCAGGGGTGAGCCACTCACACAGCTCCAGAAAGATGTTCTGTATGCAGACATTCTGGAGTCACTGCTGGTTGTCCCACCGCCCCAGGATGATCAGTCCCACCAGTCGTAATTGGTGTCCAGTCGCCAGAAGCTGTGATGCATGATGTGCAGGGGAGGGTCGGGAGGGTCGAGCTGCTTGAGCAGCACCCGGAAAGTGGAGAGGAATGTGCTGGGGGTCCAGTTCCTGCAGGGCCTGGAAGGCAGCCCGCAGAAACTGCAGCAGGAGGTGCACCAAGACATATAAAAGCCATTGATTGCTCAGAGGCAGGTCTGGCTCCACGTGTAGAGAGCTGAGGTGTCCACAAGGGCAATCACAGCAGGCAGAGAAAAGGCTTTTCTGTCCCTCAGTGGAGTTGGCAAAAGAGAAGAACCTGAGACAGAGCTTTACAGAGGAGTCCTTTTAAGCTCGAGCTTTGGATAGCCTCAGGCAGCAGCTCCAGGAAGAGAGGGCTATCCTGATGCCCTGCCTGAAGTGCTTCCAGGTGGCCTTAAATGTGATTCAGCAACTGGTGATTTTTGAGAAACCTTATTTTGGAATAAGCATGCAGTGTAGATGTGCCCCATCGTGGCTCTGGAAGAGAAGCCTTCATTTTAGGAAGGTTTTTGATATTTATGTAAGGCTGGGCTGATGAACTCCAGTGAGAGTAAATGTCAGGAAGAGGATAAATACAGATCATATATTAAACACAAATCCACTAAGAATGGCATTTCCAAAAATTCCTTGTATCAATCCTGTGCTAAGTGCAGAACTGTATACTTATAACTTTAATCCCTGAAGAACTAGTTTGAAAATCTGCTTTGACAGTTCTTCCTCTTCTGCACTACTGGTAACAAATCATCTACCTCAGATGTCATCTTACAGCTGACATCTGTAAGAAAATCCCTTCCCTACAAGTTTAGGGCAGAATCGTTGACTCCAGTTCCAACTATGCAGCCAGAAAGCTGCTCAGAAGGGGACAGCCAGAATTCCCACACACACACCCAAGGAAAAATTCTGTAGAGCATATGTAAATGGGGCCTGCCAGAAATGGCATCTCCCCTGGCTAACCAGAATCAGGAACATGGAAAGGTGGCTTACAACCAGTTTCCCTTTCTGTCAGTTGTGCTGAGTTGCAGATACAACTGATCCTTTAATCTTCTCACAGAGGTTATGTTAGAAGCTATGCCAGACTTCCAGTTTAAGTGGCATCATATCGCAGGCCACTGTAGGTTTCATGTGCAGTTAATCAAGACAATCTGGTAAAGACATACTTCGATTTAACACCTCACAGACTGCTCAAGGAAACTAAATACTAGAAACAAGGGGTTTTTTTGTTTTTGTTTTTGCAAATTCTGTCACATTTTTAGTAAACTGGAATGTGGTATGCAACTGAAGTACAGTGCAGGGATGGGTTTGAGCTTATAGAACATTCTCCTGTACTTCAGTAAAAATGTTTGGAATCTAATTATCATAGGGGAGTGACATTGCACATATTTACATGATATATGAAGCTGAATAGGAGCTTAATGCTGGTCACACTACATGGCATGTGTCATCAGAGTTCCTTTAAGGTTGTTCTCAAGGAAACATCTGACACTAGAGAGCTCCAATCTACTAGAATATGGAACAAAAAAATTCCAATGGCTGGAGGTTGGAGCTAGATAGATTCAAATGGGAAATAAGGCACACTTTAACAGTAAGATCAAATCAACTACCAGACAAGGGATGTGGCAGATTCTTCCTCCCTTAAAGGCTTCACAAAGATGGATGACTTTCCAAAATGTAGTCCAGAGCTCAAACACAAGTGTGGATTTGAGGCAGGAATTACTGGGTGAAATTGTATGGCTTGTACCATACTGGAGGTTGCTGGGTGGCCTCAAAACCTATGAATCACAAAATTATGCAATAACTACCTCCCCTCATAGTTACATGGTGATTCACTGATCTAACATTTTGAATCATCATTGCAGGCTATACATTTCTCAATTTTAAACATTTTTCAGGGACAGAAATTCAAAATGTCCAAATCCAGAAGTTCCTCACTGACTGTGGGATCCCAATCCAAAGCCACAGAAGTCTGAAATAGGAGTCTGAAACTTCACTGGGTTTTGATCATGCCTTGAAAGATTATATTGATGGCACCAACCCCCAAATACACATTGTCCATTTGTGGGTGTGCAATGGGGAAGATAAGAAAATACTCCCCCGGCAGTTATTTTTCCCTTTACCAAATGTGTAAGTATGCAACATTTTATTTTCAGTAGAGGAGTGTGGAGTACCTATGATAATATTGATTTATACATAGACCCAATCAATGCACGTGCCTGAAGCTCCATTCTTTATCAGTAGTTTTGAAAGGTCCGTCTATTAAAACAAATGATTTTACTTAAATTACTTCCAGTTATTAACAAATACTATATTTCCATTATTTCAGATTTCTCATCCAATACAAGATTTGGGGCTAATGTTCTGATTCCAGTATGAATTGCATTCTTTGGGGCGTTCCCACACTTTATCTCAGTTGTTGAGCCAATCTCAAAATTAGGTTCACATTTTCTGTCCCTCAAAGAAAATCTCCAACGAGCTCAATGGGAATCTAAATAATTTCCGCTTAACAAAATCTCATGCAGTCCAAAAAGATATGCTATATAATAGGACCTCTCTAAATACCTGCTACAAAATGAAGTAAGAGTAGTATAAAAACAAGGAAACGTATTTATATAATGACCCTTTCATATGAAAATATGATTCTGGGCAAGATTAGCATTTTATATTGGTAATTTCATTCTTGCTGAATATTCAGCATGTTTGACCAAAGCTTCAAGAGCATGAAACACAAAGAGAGCCTTGTGTAATCATTTTATGAAATACTAGCTGACTTACCCAGCATTGCCCTGGTCCTTCGGGGCAGGGGGCAGGTGTGGGGGGTGCCGTGACTTAGGGAAGGGCCGTGGAGATGTGGTGGTGGGTGGGTGGGGAAGTGCAGGAGGCTGGGAGAAGGGTCTGTACACGAGTGAGGGCTGGAGGTTGTGGAGGGCTCAGGGCTGGGGTCCATCTGGCCTTTTCTCTCCCTTCCCCAGTGCCCCCCAATCTCCCTGGCCAACGGGCCCTTTTTTCAGCCTCCCCATCTCACCTGCAGCTGCCAGAGGCCCTTGTCTCTCTCCACCAATTCTCCAGCCTGGCAGTCACCAGGGGCCTCCCGCCCCCCCATCAGCACTACAGCCAGGGCCAGAATGAGTTTGAGGCAGGAAGGCTACTAACTTGGTGTGCTAACAGGCAAGATGGCAGAGCCCCCAGCCCTGCTGGCCACTCCTTTGGTAGTATGGCTGGCCCCAGTAGACACTACAGGATAGCTCTCTCCCTTGTGAGCTTGCTGCCCCCAGTGGCCACTCTCATATTGCTTCCCTTGGAGCAGCAGCCCCTCCCATTGCATGTTATGGAAAACAGCCTTTTTTCTGGGGCTTCTGGTTCTCCTGGCACCACCAAACCCGACCTTGCTTTAGCCTATTCCGTGTCCTGCTGTGCTTAAAGTTAGAAAGATTTGCTGAGATTTAACCTAAATCGGCTATGCTGTAGTTGGAATTCATTGTCTCTTGTCTTGCCTTCTGTGACAAGGCAGAACAATTTTCCTCCATCTTTTTCTATGGCAGGCTTCCGGGTATTCAAAGACCAGTATCAGGTCCCCATGCAATCACTTTTCCAAGCTAAGCACACCCAGTTCCTTCAGCCCAGTGACATAGCTACGCGAAGGTACAAGTGGGGCATGGCCCATGCACTTGTCATTTAGGCACCCCCATGCAGGCTGGGCTCAGGAGCAGACCCCACTGCACCCAGCGCTCTAGCTGGGGAGCAGGGCTGAGGCTGACCCTGATCCACTGGTGCTCCGGTGCCCCACTGCTGGGCACCCTGGTGGGGGAGTGGAACTAGGGCACTGTGGCTGACCCAGCTCCGTGAGTGCACCGGCCAGGAACCGAGGCCTGTGCTGACCCCACTCCACCAGTGCTGCGGTGCCCAGCCACCCAGCGCTCCAGAGCCAGTATGGGGTTGACCCTGCTCTGCACGTTTCTCTGGCTGGGGAGTCGGGCCAGGAATGACCCTGCTCGGTTGACGCTTTGACGCCCACCACTTGGCACTCTATCCAAGGAGTGGGGCCAGAGTGTCAGGGCTGACCCCACTCTGCCCAGTGCTCTGGCCAGGGAATGGTGCTGGGGTGTGGAGGCTTACCATCCCCACCATTGCCCACCCACCCAAAGTCGGGAGCCGCCTACGTGGGCCTTTCTGGCTATGCCACTGTTTCAGCCTTAGGTCATGTGGCTTGCGTTCCATCCTTTTGATCATCTTTGATTGATTGATTCTGGATCCTCTCCAGTTCCTCTTTAATCTTTTCTATACATTGGTGACCAAAACGCAACACACTTCTTCAGCTGAAGCCTAACCCATGCTGAGTAGAGCCATATAATATAGCTCATTCTATTTTTCTTTATTTTGTTTGACCCTTCCCTCTCTATCCATTTCTTTGTCTATCGCTTTCATGGCCCATTTTTATCTGTCTCAGATTGAGAACACTTTTGGGAAGGAACACTGTATTTTTCCTCTGATAATGTGTTAAATCCTTACCTCTGTTATAAGGCACGGGCTGAATGAAATAAAACGAAGACAAGTCTCTTTTGTCTTTGTTTTATTTTCATAAAATATGGAGGACACCGAGAAAGACTTTGAGCAATTGCTTCTACTTAAGCTGAATGCCAATTTCTTGAAGAACATGTATAATTTCTACCTGGAGTTTTGGTGCATACCTATTTTGTGTCTTAGTTTATTCTCTGGTATCTTATCTGAGGTGAAATTCCCTGCATAGAGAATGCCCATCAATCCATCTGGTTACATACTTTTGCCTCTTGGGAGTACTTCTCAATGGGTTTCTATACACTGATTTCAAAACACACAGTCTTATCAGGGACAAAAGAGGTCGTTGAGCACCATGTTTTCATTTTCACATGAAAGTGCTAAGAATTGTGATCAAGTGTAAGGACGTATGTGATAATCCCATAATGTTAGTGTCAGAGAGAAACTATGGGTTTTCATGATGCTGTGCATTGAAGCTTAGTCATTGTTTGGCATCTCTGCTTTAGGGCAACAGTCTGGCTGATTTAGGAGAGGGCTTCCTGACATCCTAACAGATGGACACCAAGTAGCCAGAGGATCATAGATGTGCAGTGAGTGTGAAACTTTAGGGCATAATTCCCAGGCTTGATCACCATATGGCTTTCCAGTCTTATTTTTTCTGCCTGTGATTAAGTGGCTGTGCACTGCAAAACTATCTTTGGTCATGATGAACAATAATGAAAAATAATAAAAGAAATAGTTCTCACAGTGAGATAACTACTACTAAGATAATCATGGGGCAAATTTAGAATTAGGTGGAGCCGCGGGAAGATAGAATTGTCATAATTAAATCCCCACCCACTCTTTTCTCTTGATGAGCATTCTCTATTGATTAACGGAGTTTTGTATGAATACGTGTTCAAAAGAAGCAGAAACCTGCTCTTTGGCTTGTTCCAGACTCCTGCATGATGAAGGGGAATGTTTAATTACTAAAACCAGACCCTAGGAAAAGTTGGGACTGATGTACTTAGACTCCTAATTGAACTGAATTCTTCTATATATTTTCACAAGGAAAAGGTATTGTGCTATAAAGTCATTTACATTTTACTTTACTTGTTCTTATTACAGCTCGTCCCGAATGTGCTGTTTCAGACAACTTCCCCTTGAGTCCACTAATCAAACATCCAGGAATAAAACCAGTTCCAAAAGTGTCCATAATTTTTAAGTCTGTGTCCAAACCCTCAACTATACTTTAAGTAATTTCAAAATTACATCTCAGTGTCTATACATATTTATACGTATCTATAAATGCAACCTCAGTTACTGTTGCATATATCCTGTGTGTCTGTTGATAGAGAATAATTAAAAATGAACTGTAAATACCCATGTGGGTATTTTGAAAGAGTGTGTGTCAGAAATGTAAAGCTTTCCAAAATTCATGCTTTGGCTTCGGATATGTTTGGATGTTACTTCTGGCATTCCATCATCAATAACAGAAAATTTCACTGTAAGATCCTATTTATATACCCTGATCATGAAAATGATGATGTAATTATACAGTCTTGAGAGCAGTATGTAAGCTGTGGTTACATGCTAATCTTGCTGCTAAGGCTTGAAGTGACAGGGTAAAAGATACTAAAATAAGGTGGTGCTTATATTTTCTTATTTCAGTATAGGTTAGAAAATACAAGCCAAATTTTTATCTGGGTCTGACTCGGTATTGGTTTAAATGGAGCTATGTGACTTCACTCCAAACAATTGAAGAGCTGGTTCTATATATTTTGCTGGATTTATAGACAAGAACTAGATGGGCAAGGCAAACAGTTGCCATAAATAATTCATTTTATTTTCTTTGCATTTTTTATGTTTGCTTTCCAGCTACATGTGAATGATCAACTTTTGCGAGCACAAACATTTGCAGAAAGCATATTTCAAAGTTGCATGTGTGGATATTAATGGAAACAGAACTTGAATTTCAAATCTGTAATTGTAAGAATTTCAACAGAAGTGTTGTGCACCCATCCAGTTAAGAAAAAGAAACAGCTGACAGGAGGAATTTCACCAGAATGCTGAAGTAAGTCTTGTAGAGAACTCTTGAATTAAATGCAGATGATGCTTTTTGGTTTATATATGTAGAGCTTTCTCCCATCTGAGAGAGAGAGCTAAATCAGAAGCCACTGTTTTGTTTACTAGTATTACCAATAGTCTTTTGCATATATGGCTGTGGATGACTAGGATCTATTGTGATTGGTCAGGATATAGTTCTGTGTATTGTGGGGGACAAGGGAGAGATAGTGGTTTATTTTTGGTTTTGTGTTTTAAATATTAAATCCTGGCATTTATATACCAAATTTGAGGTGGGATAAAGTTACTTTTAGATGTTGAGGAAATCAAAGGACACAAACTAAACATAAAATATTTCTAGTCTTATACTTCTACACACATGTGCCAGATTAGGTGGCGATTCATTACTTGTAGAGATGGTTCCTAAATCTTTGGGTCCGGACGCTACAGACTACTTCTATGATATGTAAAATGGACCAAACAAAAATTAGCTGGATTCAAATATTCTAGAAATTGATAAAATGTGGATCCACATTAGAGATTTACAGCTCAAGCACATCTATAATTATTTCATATTGTTACGGCACTTTGAAAATATACCTATGATACAGAACTACGTGGTGTTTTCCATCATAATTATATAGAAATGTTCTACTCTAGGTGCTTTTATTTACTTCAAGTGTGGCTCTCTTCTGAGAAATTACTTTTAAATGTGACATTATGCATGTTTACTGTCTTTCAGTGACTCCCAGATCATATCTGCTCAGTTTACAAGAAACATTTTTGTTTGAGTGTCACCCACTTCTTTGTTTGAGAAGATTAGCTTCAAATCTAAAAGTCAAACTTGATTCTTTCCAACTTGTGCAAAATTCATACTGGAAAGAACAATTGAACATATTTCAGGGGCTAAATTACTAGAATCTCTAATCTACCATAGATCAAATTCCTATGATGCATAGGAATTGGATACAAAATATTTAATTTAGAAAGGAAATGAATAAAACAGGACATGATTGAGGCAAATAAATGAAATGTTTAAACAAGTAACTTACCATCTTATAATACAGGATCGGGGGGCATCACCTGAAAGGAAAAATTTTAAAAATGATAAGAAATAATATATCTTATGCATATAACTGACTTGTGGAACTCACTGCCAAAGGTAGATCAATGTCCAAAACTTTATCTGGTTTTAAAAGAAAATGTGCCTCCCAAGATTTTTCTGGGTAAGCACAACAGCATGCTGCTGGTCCTTACTCTGGGTATGTGGTAAAACCACCACTGAGTCCTTGGTCAGCATTTTATACGTCAATATCAAATCCATAACAGGAAGATGAGAGATATTGCTTAAATGATTTTTGTTCCATTTTTAGTTTTAATTTTGAACCATGCTTTATATACACAGGAATTAGTTGCCTTATTTCCACAGCTAATATAATCTAAATATATTTAATAGTTTTGGGGGATTTATGTTTTTAGAACTGTTCAGAATATTTCCTGATTCCCTGTTTTATAACACATTGGTAATTTTTCAAAATACACAAAAATCTGTCTGACCCAAAATTTTCCATAGTAACTATTACTGCAAAATGCTAACATTAGATATAGTGAGTTTTAAAATTCAGGCTGCATAAAACCCAGACTTTTAAAAAATATATTTCCATTTCAATTGATCTTCCTGCTATACTAAATTTGAACGGACCTTATTTGAAACTGAAAATTGGAAGATATAACGTGTCCATCTGCTAGATTCAGAAAATTCCTTTTTTATAATCCTTTGAATCTATGTGTATAATCCTTTGTTAGTCGCTAAAGTTCTCTGATTGCATGCACATTATTTTCTATTGATTGGTTGTGCTCACTGTCACATGAAAAGGGTGTTAATCCTCTAGTAATTAACATCTTGCTGAGGTCAGCAGAGGTCAGTACTTTACATTTTTAGATCTGGTGAATTTGGTTCATTGGAACTCCCTGTTTTCATCACTTCAGCTATTCTATCATTTTTCCTTGGTGTGCTTTGTTCTCTCTGGACAGTGGTATTCCCTCTTAATCTGCCTGCTTTTCATTCGGTGAAGGATCTATTTTGCTTTTATACTGTAGAGTGTCTGTGCTGTACACTGTACAGCTGCCTTTATGGCATTGACTGTTGCCTTCTGGATATTTAGATAGTTTGCCAAACTGGAAGCTGATTTTGCATTCTTAATGCCTGTGATGTTAATTATACCACAGTGTTCGCACTGTACAGTATTTCACAATATGCATAGAAAGCAATCACTATGCAAAATCATTTATAGACAACTGAGTCCCAGGACAGTACAAAGAGCATAATTTTAGCTATTGATAGAAGCCATTTTTATTTTGTTTCCCTTTCCTGGGGATTTTTATTCTATCAAGAATTTATATAAATAATTTCTCATTGCCTCAGTCATTTGAAAACCCACTTAGCCTTGTTAATCTGAACCAGTTTTCATTTTTTATTTCAAGAGTGCCTGGGCTGAGTGCATTTGTACTCTCTGTCTTCACAATCTCATATGCATTTGACACAGCTGAAATCCAGTGACAGATTCCAAGCATTAGTCTGTTTGTATCTGTTATTATGTCTTTCTTCTCTCTTTACCTGATATTAAGGATAAACATAATAGTCGCTTTCTTTGGGAAACTGATATAATCTGCAAGTGTTCCTACTTAAACACAATTAATGAGACAGTTGTTCACTGCATTTCAGTGAGCTACACTTGTGTGTTAAATGATTGTAGGGGGAAAACTTTCAGACTAGTGCTGAACTTCACCCTTGCCACCCTATCTCTCTGTATTTCCTTATACATTTTCAACCACTGAACTGTGTGTCCTTTGCCTCTTGCATACAAACATATAAAAGAGGGCAAGTGTTTTATTGTGCTCAGTTTTCATACAGAGAAAGCATTCAGAGAAAAACAATTGTATTTGATACAATATAAGAATGTGAAGGACAGTGTGATGTGCTCAATGAAAAACACTTTATATAATAGGACAGCTTTTATTCCCCCAGATACAGGAGGCAATGCATGATCTATTTAAACTGTATAAGAAACCATAAAAAAAATGCTCCTCTCATAGCATTTCCCACAACAGCTATTACAACACAACTTCATTTGTTTCATTTTCAAACACACATTCATTAAGTAGCACTTCAAATGGCAAAAGTTGAACTTTTTAATTTTTAATCCATTTCAAACAAGTCTTGCACATATTTAGTACCGGCCTCACTAAATGCTTAATCCTGCATTCCTTGCCCTCTCAAAATTCAGTCAAAAGTTATCTAAGGCTCCAATACACCAAAATATTTAAGCATATACTTAACTTTAAACATGTTTACCACCTTCTGACTTCAGTTTACCCTCCCATAATGCTGAATTGGGTCCAGAGTCAGCTGCATTTTGACTATGCAAGGAACAACTATTTCTCCCCACAAGTGATGTCTTTTTGCATATCTTGAAACTATTTATTCTGCTATACTCAGAACATGCTGTTTTCATGTCCATCTGGGTACTTAAACAGCCCTGTCACCATAGTATCTAGGCACCTGATTCCACCCCCCCCCCCTTGTAAAAATGCCTTTTCCCCTTTACTCTTGTGCTTTGCCTCCACTGAATATTTTGAAGTTTTTATGTTTCTGATGTGCTAATACGCTGATAAGTAACATAAGCTGCAAGAGCACATTGCTGTTGTACTGATCTGGCAAGAATAAAACTGAGTTATAGAAGAATTACTTTTACTATATCATTAACCACATTATACTACAAGGTTATGCCAAACTGTTAAAGAAAAAGGACTACAGAGGTGCTAATCACCATGAAGGGAAACTTCTGAAAAAGCCCTAAATTATTTCATTTCAGCTAATCTAGTACCACATGCTAAAATGCATTAATCACAGTTGCATGGCTATTGTGTTATAAACCTGCAATTTTCCCCTTAAAATATTGATACTCACACTCTGCTTTAACTCTACCATATGTTCTGTTATCTGGGAATATTTTTAAAAGATAGCTTGATTCTTCTAAAATATTGTTCGTTAGACATGGTTATAATCTATTAGCTTAGTGAATATACACTATATTTAACAAAACAAAGTATTTTCAAATGAACTCTTGAAAGTTCTGCATAACTGGATTACCATTGTGATGATGGGTGAGAACAATATATTTGCACTTTGAACTTCGGGTTGAAAACATCTACTCATAACTTTTGCAAAAAGGCCCTGGTATGTGATGCTTAGGACTATTTCTCATTGCCAATCTGTAGTAAATGGACAATTCATATTCATTCAAATAGGGAAAAAATAATTTAGAAGCACAGGTCCCCCTTCATCCCATTTTTGCTTTATGAATAACATTTTTGCAACTCCAAATTTAAATTTCAATCTTCAGTTTATGTTTTGCTCCACTGTGTGCTTAAAGAATAACGATAGAATAATTTAGGCTGTATAATAATCTATAGTGAATTTTCTTTTCAAATTAATTTAATCTTTTTTATGTGTGTGTTGGCTGTAAAAGGCTCACAATCTTCTCACATCTTTTATTTGAAATTTCTTTCCAAAGAATATTTTTTAAAAATTGTGTAGGTAGCTTGTTTATATCTGATAGATGGAATTTGATCTGTATTGGTTAGTTTTGCTTGGACATGTAGACCACATGATATTGTTTCTGTTCCCTGAATTAGTAAAAAACTGTAATGATTAATCCTACAGAGTAGTTCAAAATTAAAAAGCTTTGTCATTAAAGCAAGCAGATAGGATTCTGAATACGCCCAGGGAGAAGCCTTGTCAGAAAGAAGATACTGGGCTAGATGGATCCTTGATCTTACCCATTTGGGCAACTCTTATATTCCATTTTAGAGGAACTTTTAAAAAGATAAGTACTATACATTAAGGGTTCGTCTACACTTGCTCCCTAGTTCGAAGTAGAGATGCAAATGTAGGCGACCGAAATTGCTAATGAAGCAGGGATTTAAATATCCCACGCTTCATTAGCATGATCTCGCCGGTGCATTACTCCGCTCAACAGCTGTTTCAAAAGTGAAAGTGCACGCCGGGACATGTTAGTTAGAACCAAACCCCCTTGGTTCGAACTAACATTACTCCTCTTTTTTTTTTTTTACTCCTCATTTTTTGAGGAGTAATGTAAGTTTGAACCAAGGGGGTTTGGTTTGGAGTAACGCGTCCTGGCACGCACTTTCACTTTCGAAACAGCTGTTGAGCAGAGTAACGTGCCAGCGAGATCATGCTAATGAAGCACGGGATATTTAAATCCCCGCTTCATTAGCAATTTCGGTCGCCTACATTTGCATTCCTACTTCGAACTAGGGAGCAAGTGTAGACGTACCCTAAGGCTTTATCTACATTACACGTTTTTGCAGCAGAAAATATGCTAATGAGGGACTCATTAGCATGAGTCATGACATCACTAGCATATTTTCTGCCATTTCTTTTTGTGCAAGGGGTTTTTGCACAAAAAGAAGCAGTGTAAGCCGCTTCTGTTTTGCACAAAAACCCCATTTTGAGCAAGATCCTTATGCTTCTTATGCAAAAACCCCTTGCATAAAAAGAAATGGCAGAAAATATGCTAATGACATCACACATGCTAATTAGTCCCTCATTAGCATATTTTCTGCTGCAAAAACTCGCAGTGTAGATGTAGCCTATGGGTCTGGCTGTATTGCTCTGAAGGGCCATCTCTCTGGGGCATAGCAGACTGAGGTTCTAACTATTCTAGCATTTAATGAAAGACACACCTTTCCTTCCTGAACACTAACACAAGAAGCAATCACACAGCTGCCACTTGAATGAACACCTTTAATAAATCAAGTGCAACAACAATTCTACAAGCTGGTATGAAATATGGCCCATTGCTCCCTGGATGATCAGCAATGTCTTCATCCTGGGGTAAAGTTTTAGGCTGATCCTCACTTTCTCCAATTGCCTGGTTAGCCACTCCACACACACTCTCTCTTTTGATTCTCCTCTACTTCCTGCTGTATTTTACTCATTGGAGGAGAGGAAGCAGAAAAAGAAGCTGAAGAGGGCAAGTGACTTGCCAGAGAAGAAGCCTCTTTCAGGTCAACAAACTACTTGCCCATTAGCCCTAGGAGGATCGGGCCAAAAGAAATCTGATGAGGTTCAACAAGGACAAGTGTAGAGTTCAGCACTTGGGACAGAAGAATCCCAAGAACTGCTTGGGACCCACGGGCTAAGCAGCAATTGCGCAGAAATGAACCTGGGGATTACAGTGGATGAGAAGTTGGATATGTGCCCTTGTAGCCAAGAAAGATAATAGCACATAAGGATGCATTAGTAGGAGAATTGCCAGCAGATCTAGGGAAGTGATTATACCCCTTTATTTGGCACTGGTGAGACCACATCTGGTGTACTGCATCCAATTCTGCCCACCCCCCCCTCCACACACACACAGATTAGAGAAAGGATGTGGCTGTACTGGAGAGAGTCCAGCAGAGAGCAACAAAAATTATTAGGGGCTGGAATACATGAATTATGAAGAGGGGCTGAAGGATTTGGGCTTATTTAGTCTGCAGAAGAGAAGAGTCGGGGGGATTTGATAGCACACTCAACTACATGAAATGGGGTTCCAAAGAGGATGGAAAGAAGCTGTTCAGTGATGACAGAACAAGGAGCAATGTTCTCAAGTTGCAGTGCAGGAGGTATAGATTGGATATTAGGAAAAGCTATTTTCCTAGGAGAGTGGTGAAGCACTGGAATGGGTTACCTAGGGAGGTGGTGGAATCTCCATACTTAAAGGTTTTTAAGTCCCCACTTGACAAAGCCTTGGCTGAGATGATTTTGTTGGGACTGGTCCTGCTTTTAGCAAGGGAGTGGACTTGAAGACCTCCTGAAGCCTCTTCCAACCCTATGAGTCTATTGTTCTTAAGCTTTCTCTTTTCTGCCTTTGAGACTTTAGCTACAGATGAAGTTGTGAAGGAAAGATAAGAAAAAGAAGAAACAATAGGAAAGGAAACAGGTCCCTCTCTACTAGTTTTAAAGATGGTAGAATATGCCTGGCACACAGTAATCTCAGGTGACAGACTAGCATAACTAAGGCTCCACAATTGTAGTTCCAGGCACAAGAGATGTGTAGAAAGTATGGGTGTGTGGGAAAGTACCACTCTTTTTGATACATTCCCAGAAGATGGGTCTGTCTCTTGGAGTCATAGGAACACAGGTTTAAAATGCTTCTGATGGTTGCTCTGTCAGATTCCTTGTGGCCTATGACCAGGTGTAGTGGGCTGGAGTGGCCGCCCACTGAGCCAGAGGAGGAGGAACCCCTCCGGGCTCCATGTTGGGCGGAGGGTAACCCCGCCCTGTCACCTGACCGGAAGTTAAGGGGCAGACCCAGGACTATAAAAGCCCAGGCAGCAGCCTCAGTCAGGGCTGAGCCTGCCAAGAGGCTAGAGGCCTCCCCGGGACTCCCAGGCTGGAGAGTGGGAGCTGAGGCCTGGCCAGGGCCTCCTACCTGCCAGGGCCCAGAGACTGACTACTGGCTCCCTGCCTGGGAGCCAGAGACCCAGCGAGGTCGGCCTACCGTCCCAGAAGCCCCAGAGGAGCCAAAGGGCCAGCCCGAGCCGGCACCCCAGCACCTGGCCCGGAGCCAGGAGCAGCGACCTCCACTACTGAGACTGGAGACGCCGCCCGGGAGCCCCTCGGACCCTGACCCTGAGGCCTGGCCCAACTACCCGACACCGCCGGCACCAGGAGCCCAGCTGAGCCCCAGGGACCTGCAAGCGGCAGAGGACTGGATCGGACCGCCCCGATAGGACGAAACCCTCCTGGACTCCCTACCTCCGCCACCCGACACCCAGGTACCGGCTGAGGGGAGAAGGGAAGTGGCCCAGGGGTTGGTGGGGCTGTTAAAGGCCCCAAGGCCAGCGCTGCGGGCCGGAGCCCCGCTGAGCCGTAGCAGCCCACACTGCTGCTCCTAGGGCCCTGGGCCGGGGCGCAGTGGAGTGGGCGGGCCTGCGCCCCCCCTGCCACCCACCCAACGGGTGGCAGTCTCCCCCCTGGCTACTGCCACAGGCCGGTACCCTGCGATCCTCCTGAACAAGGCGCTCCCCATTTGCTGTTGGGGTTTGCCCACCCGGACTAAGGGTCGGGCCTTCATAACTGACTGTGTTTGTTTGCTGCCACGCCCTGAACCAAGGGCCTGGCTACTTTATAACTGATTGTGTTGGTTTACTGCCACGCCCTGAACCAAGGGCTTGGCCCCGCTATAGAGACTGAAGGGGTCGGTTTGCTGCTGGCACGCCCGGGACTAAGGGTCTGACCGCGCCCCGGGGACTAACCGGGTTAGCCTAAAAGGGGCAGCGTAGTGGGCTGGAGTGGCCGCCCACTGAGCCGGAGGAGGAGGAACCCCTCTGGGCTGGCAAACCGACTACACCAGGGGAAACAGAAAAGAGATTTTACTTCCACCTGTCTAATCTCTATGTCTAGTGTAGTTTTGGTAGAAGACAAAATCAGAGATAAGTAGCGAGACATTAAATCAGCCCAAAGAGGAAGCCAAATTGAAAGGTAAACAAGAAGGGGGAAAGATGGAAAGAAGGAAAAAAAGAAGAAACAAATTAGATAGCAAAACTAGCCTAAAAGATCCGTGGCTGGATGGGGGTGTGGGAACATACTGAAAAGAAGCCCAGCCGAAGACAGAAGAAATGGTTGTGGTGAATAATTAGGAGCTTCAGAGGAAAGATAAAAGAAAGGAAAATATACTCAGATGGTCAAAGAAAAGAACTTAGGAGAGGAAAGAATTAAAGAAACCTTTCAAGACTTTCCTGGCCCCCCTGTCCACTAATGAACAGAGAAAGGCAAATACAAACTGCCATAAAATTTACCTGAGAGCTATCCAACCCAGTATCCTTTCTCTGGCAGTGGAGAGTACCAGAGACTGGAGAGAAAGGTGTGAGAACCCCACAGTAGGCAGATATGGATACTCTGCCCCTCAAACAGATTTAACGATCTCGAATACTTATAGACTGATTAAAGCCTTAAGGTTTAATATCCCTTCCAAGATTGTATTATCATTAATTCTGATAATTCTGGATAGTCTCATTATCCATATAAATGTGGAGTCTCTTTCTAAATCCTGTTAAATTCTTGGCCTCAATGACTTCCTGTGGCAAAGAGTTTCACAGTTTTATCATATGTTGTGTGAAAAAGTATTTCCTTTTGTTAGTTTTGAATTAACCACCTTTAGTTTCACTGAAATGTTCCCATGTTCTAGTGTTGTAATACAGGGAGAACAGCAGTTCCTGACCTGACTTCTTTAGAACATTCATTATTTTAAATAATCTTATGTCCCCTCTTATTCATCTCCTTTCTAAGCTGAGCAAACCCAGTCTTTTCAATCTTCCTTCATCTGAGAGTTTCTCCAGGTCTTTGATCATTTCCATTACTCTTTGAAAAATACCTTTTTTTTGAGATGGGTTGACCAGAATGTCACACTGCATTCCAGATAAGGCCACAACATTAATTTATATGAAGATATTATAAAATTCTCTTCCTTTTCTCTCTTATGCATCTTCCCAATTTTAGACTTGTTTTTAAATTTCAGTTGCTCATTAAGGAAACGTCTTAATTGAGCTGTTTATAGCAATGTCTAGGTTTCTTTCCAGAGTTGATATTTTAACTTAGAACTTTGTAAGGTTTATGAATAGTTTATTTTTCCCCTCCCGTGTGCATTGTTTTACATTAATCAATAATGAATTTAACTTGCCATCCTGTTGCCTATTGGCCTAGCTTGTTTAGGTCTCTCTGAAGTTCTCCACAATCCTTTCTGGTCAACATGCTGAAATAGACTGTACCTCTTAGGTGAAACAATTGACTGTTTTTAATGGAATACCCATAACACAGGATCTGATTGTGTTCCCATACACAGTGTCTCCCCTCATCTCCAATAAATCTTACAGTAGGCTAATATTTCTGTGAATTATTTCCTGGGTAACAGTTACGTGGTCCAGAAATCAAAAGAAAAGATTCTAAAATTCTTAAGGTTTGCTATCTGCTGCCTCTCTTTGATAATGCCAGTAGCTCCTTCAAGATGTCCTGATTATAAAGGGTTATATTAATCAAATTAGGATACAGAGGGAGCAGCATATGACCAGCCACCAACAAACTTGCTCAGATTTCAGTACCTACTATTGAGCATTTGCAACAACTGTTCATAATAATGTTAGAGAGTTAGATTAAAAATGACACAACAATCACACAATGAACTGTATCTGAGGAAATAAGCATGCTCATATTCTGAAAACAAAAAAACAGGAATCATAAGTTGATTAAATGATTTGCTGCTAATTATTCATTCAGTTTGACTTATCTATTACTAAACCCAGTTTTTCTCTCTGGCATATTCTCAGTGCATACCTTTTTAAAAAAATACTGCTATTGGACAACACTGTATTTCTACTTCAAATCATAAATAAGTATATGCCATAAGTAGTATCAGATTCTCAATAATGCTGCAGCATTCCTTCTACCACCGAGGGATTTAAAATCCTTGCATCCTTTGGTAAAACTCAGTCACAAGGAAAATTGTACATGGTTATTCTGTCAGATCTGGGATGAAAAAGTTAACAAGTTTAAGTAAATATTTACTAAAATATTTCATTTGTAGTTAGTCTCTTCTGTTTTCTATATTTAAAACACAAACATGTTCATTACTTCAGATTCTATTATTTTATTATTATTTTTTCAGAACTAATAGTTCACTGTGTTAGGAAATTTAAGAGCAGACGAAGACACAAGGCAAAATCCTACCCCATAAAGTCAATGCCAAGACTCCTATTTGCTTCAAAGGGGCCAGGATTTCACCCAAAAAACACACTAAGCCATGGTCTACATTGGGGGGTTATTTTGAAATAACTCCCCTTATTTCAAAATAGCAAGTGGAGCATTCACACTCCCAAGCCCGTTCTTTTGAAATAGTAACTCCTGCTTCTCGTGAGGAATAACGCTCATTTGGCAATTGTTATTTCAAAACAGCATTAGTGTGGATGCTCAGCTGCTGTTATTTCAAAACAATTGGCCTCTAGAGACCTCTCACAGCTGCACTTGTGGCTACTCTGGTCACACCCCTGACAGCTCCACTGCCCCCCTTTAAAGCTCCGGGCAGAAGGGAAAGGACTTGTAGAACCAGGCGATCTCTGCTAACCCCATGCCACACAGCACCCTGCATTTGAGGAGCCATGTCTGACCCCAGTGCTCTCTGCGCCCCTTGGTTGCCAGCATGCCCACAGCAACCTCTTATGCTCCTGGCCAGGGGCAAAAGAGGGCACTGGCCCGGACAGGTATAGAGATACTGGATGAGATCCAGTTCTGGGGGCAGGAGATCAAGAGGCGCAATGCTTATGTCTATGGCTGAATGGCCAGCAGCCTTGTGGACATAGGATATAGCAGGACCCTGGATCAGGTCTGGATGAAAATTAAAGAATTACAGCAGGTCTACATAAAGGCCAGGGAGCAAAGGTCCCACACTGCGGGAGCACTGCACACCTGCCACTTTTATGAGTAGCTGGATGCCATCCTGGGATGAGGGCCAGTCACCTCCCCCTTCCCTGCCAGGCATTGTTGACTCCAGCCAGGATATGCCTTGTGTCAGCCTCCATGAGGGCAGGGTTGTGGAAGAGGAGCAGGCTAGCCAGGACCCCATGCCTGCCAGCCAGGAGGTCATCATCAACATTGAGCCAGTGCCCCCCTCCCAGCATGTCTCCCAGGGCTTGGACGATACTGGGGAAGGCACTTCAGGTGAATTCCATCACTTTCCCTGTACACACGTGGCAGCAGCAGGTGGGCTGTGAGGGGCTGTGTGATCCTCACTCGGCCTTCTCAGCCTGGAACTCGCACAACAGCCTGTGCATGTGGGTGCACATGGAGCACTCATGCCCATGACACTGTCTCAGTCACACAGGAACCCCTCGCTCATTTTTAAAAGGCTTCTTTATTTGGTCTGAAGGGAGGGGTGAAAGTTGGGGAGGGCAGGGTAAGACGGGGGGGAAGGGGGTTGAAAGGTACATAGGGGCAATGCAGAGGCCCCTTGTGGGGAGGCCCAGGGGGAGAGTCTCATAGGTGGTCTTGGCTGAAATTCTCCCTCAAGGCCTCCCAGATGAGCACAGCCCCCTGATGTACTCACCATAAAGCAGCAATGTCTGGCTGCTCATAAGCCCTGGTTAGCTGCTCAGCCTCTACCCCTCACCCTGGCAAGAAAGACTCACTCTTGCTCTCATATATGTTGTGGAGCACACAGCAAGCTGCCGCCACATAGGGGATGTTCCAATCATTGAGGTCCAGGCCGATGAGGAGACTCCTGAACCTGCCCTGTAAGCAGCTGCAGGCACACCAACCACCATGCAGTACCTGCTGAACCTGGCATTAAAATGCTCCTTTGTGAAGTCCAGGCTGCCCGCGTAGGGCTTCATTAGCCAGGGGAGCAAGGATGCACATGGGCATGTCCACGTCCATGACTCTGATCAGGGGAAAAGTGCTGGCATACATCCTCTGGAACAGGCTTGAGTTCTGGAATATGCAGGTGTTGTGTGCACTTTCCCTGACCACTCAATGTAAATAACCGTGAACCGGCCCTTGTGGTCTACAAGGACCTGCAACACGATCAAGAAGTACCCCTTTCCGTTGATAACATCCAAGGAACAGTGGTCAGCGGCCAGGATGGGGATGAGGGTGCCATCTGTGGTCCCCCACCCTTGCAGTTGGGGAAGCCCATGGCAGCAAAGCCAGTGACGCTGGGGTCAACATTCCTCAGGGTGATGTCCCTGCACAGCAGGATGGCATTGATGGCCTTGACCACCTATAGAATCATAGAAACATAGAATCATAAGGTTGGAAGACACCTCAGGAGGTCACAGAGTCCAAAAACCTGCCCAAAGCAGGACCAATCCTAACTAAAGCATCCCAGCAAGGGCCTTGCCAAGATGGAACCTCTAGGTAATCCATTCCAGTGTTTTACTACCCTCCCAGTAAAATAGTAAAACAGACAAACCTGCGTGAGCATGGCCCTGACTGTGGATTTCCCCATGCCAAACTGGTTCCCCATGGAGTGGTAGCTGTCCGGCATGATGAGCTTCCATAGGGGAATGGTGACATACTTCTGCAGGGGGATGGCAAGTCTCATCCAGTTGTCCTGTCATCTGAGTGCAGGGGTGAAGCCATTCGCAGAGCTCGAGGAAGGTGTCCTTCCACATGCAGAAGTTCTGGAGCCACTGCTGGTTATCCCATCACTTCAGGACGATACAGTCCCACAAGTTGGAACTCGTTTCCCTCCACCAGAAGTGATGTTCCATTGTGTGCAGGGGATTATAGATAATTTGGTGCATCAGGGTCCTCCCATCCCAGCTGGTTGTCGTGGTCCTGAATCACCATGTGGGCACTGTGGATCAACTGCGCCACAAAGCGCAGCATGATGCCCATGAGCCTGGCACTGCTTTGCAGCAACTCCGGCTCCATGGAGTCAGTGCAGTGGCATCTGCAAGGGCAGCCAGAGCACGTGGCACGAGTTTGGTGTCCCACAGGGAGGCAGGCAGTGGGGAAGTGCCGTGTGAGATAGCTGTAAAGAGGAGCCCCTTTAAGCGCAAGTCTCAACTAGCCTCACATGCAGCTACAGGAAGTGTCTGCTCTCCTGGTGTCCTCCCTGGAGTGTTTCCAGGGGCTTTAAATGTGATGCTGGGACCAATCAGCATGAATGCGCTACTTCAAAATAATTCTACACTATTTTGATGGTGTCTTGTAGTGTGGAGGTTCTATTTCCAAATAGTTATTTCTGGAGTTATTATTTTGAAATAACTTATTTGGAAGTAATTTCCTAGTGCAGACATGCCCTAGGAATCTAGTTCAAGCACATGCAAGACGGAGTGGTCACAAACAATAAATGAATATAGGTGGAACAGAGTCAGACACTGCCAGTACTCATGTGGCAAGGTATTTTTATTGGGACCACTTGTAACCAAACCTAATTTAAAATTATTATACATTTTATTTCAATTACAGATATTTAAAATTGCATTAGAATTGATGTTTTCTCTCTTTTTTTTGTGAAATACATGGAACGATTAAGCTCTTTATATACATGATTGTTCTTCATAATGACTATACTAAGTATTTCAAGGAAAGGAGTAAAATATTACTTTCTGCCCTGGTCTACACTGGGGGGTTATTTCAAAATAACTCTAGTTATTTGGAAATAATAAGCAGAGCGTCCACACTACCAAGCCCATTATTTTGAAATAAGGGGCTGGTTATTTAGAAATCTGTACTCCTGCTTTCCTCAGGGAATAATATTTATTTCAAAATAGTTATTTCCGCTGCTGCTATTTTGAAACATCTACTCCCCAGAGTAATTAAAAGTAATTACTCTCCAGTGCTTCCTGGAGCTCTAATTCAAGGTAGCATGTTGACAACAACAGAGCCTGCCTCAGACTAATTTTGAGGCTCCCCCGTCGTCAGGACATGCTATTTCGATTTTGTTATTTCAGAGTTATTATTTTGAATTTATTTTGTAATAATTTCCTAGTGTAGACATGGCCTCAATGTTGTTATTACGTATGAACTGGACACATTTACAGTTGCTTGTAGTTACAATGTATTCATATAACACCACAAATATACTAGGTTTGAAAGCAATACTAGCAAGGATTGAATTACAGTAGAACTTTACTTAAATGATTGATTTTTCCAGAATAACTATAGCTCACTTTTTACCTGGCGGAAGTAGCAGCCTGAGTGGTTAAAAAGAATAAGAGCAAGTTTTTGGATCCGAGAGCACTGGAAGAAAGATAGGATTGTAAATGGGATGTTGAGCTTCAGGTCATTGATTTTAACCCAGTACAGATTGGTAGAGACAAAGTTGTTATTTTCTAGTGGCCTACCTGAAATGATTTTGTGGTCTCAACTCATTTCCAGTGGACAGGTCTTACAATCAGAAAACCACCACCAGAACTAACAAACCTGTTGACAGTTTCAGCAACGATTTGAAACATTCAGTGGAACAATGCTTGCAACTCTACAGTTCACATTTAAGCCTGTTGGTGAGGAGATAGAAGGATGGGAAGTATGCACTGTTTCTTGCTGTGTTATTTTCCCAGTCTATCAAAATTGATACTTTCCATACATGGATGGACAGAATGGAGCCTAAACCTGAAGTTAAATTTAACAGGAGTCCATAAACGAATTGCAAACACTTAAAATAACAGAATATTTTTCTGCCAATTTTCAAAATAATTTTTGTTTACAAATAAAATATCAATAATTATAATTAATGCCTCCCGACTTCCTCCTCCTTTTTTAACCCCTTTTCCATTTTGCCTACAGAGGGGGAAAGAATAAGGGGTAGATTGGAAGAAAAGAAATATAACTCTCTTGGTTTTTTTAAACCCTTTTCTTTCACTGACAAACAAAAGCATTCTAAGAAAACATTCATTTTTGAAACAAGGACATTTTTAATGAAAAAAGCAGCTCATTTGAAAAACTGACAATCCAAGAAATGTCTTATAGTGTGGAGAAGTGTTTTCAAATTTCAGATCAATCTCTTCACTTCCTGATGGGAAAATACTCCACCTAGTTAACAGAAAAAGATTAGAGAATGAGTGTGTGTGTGTCTCTCTCTCTTTTAACACTGACACATGCAGTGTTTCCCTCAGGAAATCTACTGAGTTTCCTGCAGCCCCCACAGTCAAAAAACTTTCATGAGGACATTTAGCTTGTATGCATTTAGGTCCATGTCCTTTTCTGGACTGTGTCCTAAGTTTAAAATAATATTATCCAATTTAAGACTATCATCTTTTTAAGCATTTAGTTTGAATTAATTTTAAAATAAATATTTGTGTTTGTTTTGAAACTTTTAAAGTCATTGGCAAATAGTGCAGTTTTAATGATTCTGCTGCATATAATAAATCTACAATAAAATCTCACACTGAAAATAAGATTTCCATGTCCAAGTGAATGTTTAAAAGGACTGTTTTCAATCACAAATCCCCCATTGTCTGCCATTTGTAATTAAAAATGTCTCAATAATTCATTTAAAGGAAACTTGTGACGTTTAAATGCAAACTTGGCAATGTGCATTTGTAGCACTGTGATTAATTAACCAGTATGTGAATGGTATCTCAGAGACAGTATTGCATAGATGAGAGACCATAACACAGTTTACAATAGGAAGTGAGAGATCTTATCCTTTTAAGTCTTGATTAAAGGCAAAATTAATTGTATAAATTGCATGTTTTAAACTGATGTTGTTATCTGCAGCTGAGTACAACCCTGGAACAGCAGAGGTGATTCCTGATCAAGGAGACACCTACGGATTTTGACAAACTAGAGTACCTCCAGGGTGTTCAAGTGCCAGGGCACTTATTTCATTCACATCTCAGCCATTTAGTGATGGCAAGATGAAGGTTTCCCTCAGGGATCACTGCATTGTTACAGAGCACACTTTCAGCTCCTGTTAAAAGAAGATGTTGATTATCCCCATAATTATTTTTGAATGGGTTATTTTGACTGTTCAGTAAAGGGGATACGTGGACTCTAATTTATGCAAATGTACCCCCAAATCAAACTAGTACCCCCAAATCAAAATAGATTAAAGAATATATAATTTCTCTTTGGAAGTACCCAGTTTTCATAACTGTAATGAAGTATTTCTAAAGATGTGCTACCAGATTATCACCATCGTCATATTATTATGGATGACAATTTAGGTATGGCTATAGGTTAAGTAAACCAATAATTTACTTGAAAGACAATTATTTCTTTATTCTAGTAGGCAAGTGACTGAATTTAATATAAAAATGTAAATGGTGCTAAAATTATAATATCTGAAGTGGATTCATTATATAAATTCCTGCTTCCCTTCAGTAAAGTTAAATTAGGCCAAGAGAAAAAAATCCATGTTTTAAAAATATGATGACCTGAATGGTGTATTGTGACAGCAGCCAAGTAAATAACTTAACAAGGAAAAGGCTTTGTAGAATATTGATTTAATGCATCACTTAAGCAACAGAATATCTCAAATCAGCATTATACATGCTCTATTTCCTTGTACCTTGGACAATTTATCTGTTCACCTCTCTCAAAGGAACAAACACATATTTCTCCATGAATTGTTGTCTATGATGCACAGTTTTTAACAGCAGGGTAAAAATGCAACCTCAGTAGAACTCTCTTTCTTTGAAAGAGATGTATTTCCAGAAATTCTAGCAAGCTGGAAAGCTGCATATAAAAAACTACTAAAATTAAATTTAGACAAACGTAAGATAACTGATATTATTTTTCTATTGAAAACATATGTTAGAGAAAGTAAGCATTTTCAATATTCACAAGAGACTGTAAATTGCAATTTGACCTTATTGTACAGAATTTGAATAGGCAACTGAAGCATAAAAAGAATTTTAAAATTCTGTTTAAAAGTTGCATTGACTCCAAATTTTGGCTTCACATGATATGTACAGTACAAAGATAAGTGTAGTGAGGAGAACTGTTAATAAAAAACAAAGGAGAAAAAGCAGGAATAACTTGTCAAGTTCATTTTTGTTGTAGTTTTAAAGAACAAGCTACCAAATTATACACTTTATATAAAGGTCCACTTTGTCATCAAATTGGGTACTTCCAAAGAGAAATTACATATTCTTTCATCTAGGTACTGATTTGAGGGTAGATTTACATAAATTAGAGTTCCAGTATCCCCTTTTCTGAACAGTCATAATAGCCCATTACAAATAATTGTATGAGGATAATCAACATCAACATGTGTAGGACCCCATTTAGGCAAAATTGAACCCCATTATTGCTGGCCCATGGTATATTGTCCTTAGTCTCTGTTTGCAAGAAGGTGGAAATGAGTGACAAGGAATGGGTCACTTGATAATTACCTGCTCTGCTCATTCCCTCTGGGACAGCTGGCATTGGCCACAGTCAGAAGACAAGATAGCAGGCTAGAAAGACCTTTGTCTTGACCCAGTATGACTGTTCTTATGCTTGTTCTTATCTCTGAATGACTTCGGCTCCATAGCTACAAAAGACATCTCTTATTTGACTGGTGAAAACACTCTGTTCTCCAGCAGCTACAAAACAAACATGCAAACACACAAAGAACTAAACGTACTACTGCTTCCTTTTTCTAGGACAGTGGTTCATAGAATCATAGAATAATAGGTTGGAAGAGACCTCAGGAGGTCATTGAGTCTAGTCCCCTGCCCAAAGCAGAACCAACCCCAACTAAACCATCCCAGCCAGGACTTTGTCAAGCCAGGACTTAAAACCTCTAGGGATGGAGATTCTACCACCTCCCTAGGTAACCCATTCCAGTGCTTCACCACCCTCCTAGTGAAATAGTTTTTCCTAATATCCAACCTAGACCTCCCCCACTGCAACTTGAGACCATTGCTCCTTGTTCTGCCATCTGTCACTACGGAGAACAACCTCTCTCCGTCCTCTTTGGAACTAAGTAGTTAAAGGCTGCTATCAAATCCCCCCTCACTTTTCTCTTCTGCAGACCAAATAAGCCCCAATCCCTCAGCATCTCCTCATACGTCACGTACTCTAGTCCTCTAATCATTTTTGTTACCCTCTGCTGGATCGTCTCCAATGCGACCACATCCTTTCTGTAGTGGGGGGCCCAGAATAGGATGCAATACTCCAAATGTGGCTTTACCAGTGATGAATAAAAGGAAATAATTACTTTCCTAGATCTGCTGGAAGTGCTTTTCCTAATACAGCCTAATATGCTGTTGGCCTTCTTGGCTACAAGGACACACTGTTGACTCATATCTAGCTTCTCATCCACTGTAATCCCCAAGTCCTTTTCTGCCAAATTTCTGTTTAGCAAGTCAGTCCCCCAGCCTGTAACAGTGCTTGGAATTCTTCCATCCCAAGTGCATCCATCTCTGCACTTGTCCTTGTTGAACCTCATCTGATTTCTTTTGGCCCAATCCTCCAATTTGGCTAGGTCACTCTTGACCCTATCCCTACCCTCCAACATATCTCCCTCTCCTTCTAGCTTAGTGCCATCCACAAACTTGCTAAGGGTACAATCCATCACCTCATCCAGGTCATTAATAAAGATGTTGAAAAAAAACCCCAGCCTTAGAACCGACCCTTGGGGCACTCCGCTTGAAACTGATTGACAACCAGACATCGAGCTGTTGATCCCAACAATCTAGCCAGCTTTCTATACTCCTTACAGTCCGTTTATCCAATCCATACTTCCTTAACTTGCTGGCAAGGACATTGTGGGAGACCGTATCAAAAGTTTTGCTAAAGTCAAGGTTTATCACATCCACTGACTTCCCCATGTCCACAGAGCCAGTTACCTCATCATAGAAGACAATCAGGTTGGTCAGGCATGACTTGCCCTTGGTGAATCCACATTGACTATTCCTGATCACTTTCCCCTCTTCCTTGAGGATCTGCTCCATGATTTTTCTGGAGGCTGTAGTTCCCTGGATTGTCTTTCTTCCCTTTTTTTAAGGATGGGCAATACATTTGCTTTTTTCCAGTCGTCTAGGACCTCCCCCAATCTCCACGAGTTTTCAAAGATAACAGCCAAAGGCTCTACAATGACATCTGCCAACTCCCTCAACACCCTTGGATGCATTAAATCAGGACTCATGACTGTGTGTATGTATAACTTCTCTAAACACTTTTTAACCTGTTCTTTCTCCACCGAGGGCTGTGTAGGCTAGTGCAGTAGTCTGGGAGCTGACCTTGTCTGTGAAGACAGAGGCAAAAAAAACAACAACCCATTGAGTACTTCAGCTTTTCCCACATCATCTGTCACTAGGTTACCTCCCTCATTCAGTAAGGGTCCTATATCCTCCCTGATCACTCTCTTATTGCTAACATGTCTGTAGAAACCTTTCTTGTTAACCTTCACATCTCTTGCTAGCGGAAATTCCAATTGTGCTTTGGCCTTCCTGATTACATACCTGCATGTTTGAGCAATGTATTTATACTCCTTCCTAGTCACCTGTCCAAGTTTCCACTTCTTGTAAGCTTCCCTTTTGTGTTTAAGCTCACCCAGGATTTCACTGCTAAATCAAGCTGGTCGCCTATGATATTTGCTTTTCTTACTGTTTATTGGGATGGTTTGTTCCTATGTCTTCGGTAAGGGTTCTTTAAAATACTGCCAACTCTCCTGGACTCCTTTCCCCTTCATGTTAGCATCCCAGAGAATCTTACCCATCAGTTTCCTGAGGGAGTCAAAGTCTGCTTTTCTGAAGTCCAGGGTGTGTATTTTGCTGCTCTCCTTTCTTTTTTTCATTGGGATCCTGAACTCAACCATCTTATGATCACTGCTGCCCAGGTTGCCACCCACATCTACTTCTCCTACTAATTCCTTCCTGTTTGTGAGCAGTAAGTCAAGCTGAGCATGGCCCCTGGTGGGTTCCTACAGCACTTGTACCAGGAAGTTATCCCCAACATTCTCCAAAAACTTCCTGGATTATCTGTGTACTGCTGTATTGGTCTCCCAACAGATGTCAGGGTGATTGAAGTCCCCCATGAGAACCAGGGCCTGTGATCTGGAAGCTTCTCTTATTTGTCTGAAGAAAGCCTCGTCTACATCATCCACCTGATCTGGTGGTGTATAACAGACACCTACCATGACATCACCTCTATTGCTCCTTCCTCTAAGGTTAACCCAAAGATTCTCAACAGGCTTTTCTCTCTCTCTACATACTGAAGCTCTAAGCAACCATACTGTTCTCTTACATACAGTGCAACTCCTCCTCCTTTTCTCACCCGACTGCCCTTCCTGAACAATTTATACCCTTCCATGACAGTGCTCCAATTATGTGAGTCATCCCACCAAGTTTCCATTATTCCAATCAAATCATAGTTATTTGACTGTGCCAGGGCTTCTAATTCTTCCTCCTTGTTTCCCAGGCTTCTTGCGTTCATGTACAGGCATCTTAGATAACTAGCCGATTGCCCTACCTTCTCAGTAGGGATGAGGGGTCCTCCTCTGTTGCACTTTCCTCCTTATGTTTCTTCCCAGTATCCCACTTCCCCACTTACCTCAGGGCTTAGGTCACCATTCCCCAACAAACCTAGTTAAGGTTTGCAAGCCTACCTTACTCTTCCCTCACTTCATTAGGTGGATCCCATCTCTTCCTAGCAATCCTTGTACCCAGAACAGCATCCCACGGTCCAAGAAACCAAAGCTCTCTCTCCAACACCACCTGTGCAACCACACATTTACTTCCAATATTCAACGATCCCTACCTGGACCTTTTCCTTCAACAGGGAGGATGGATGAGAACACCACTCAAACTCCTTGATCCTTCTTCCCAGTGCTACATGATCTGCAGTGACACACTCAAGGTCATTATTGGCTGCATGGTAAGTTCCTACGTGGAGAAGTAGGAAGGGGTAGCAATCCGAAGGTTTGATCGGTCTCAGAAGACTCCCAGTCACATACAGGTTCTCAAATTTTTGTACTAGTGACCCCTTTCACATAACAAGCCTCTCAATGCACCCCTCCTTATAGATTAAAAACACTTTTCATATATTTAATACCATTATAAATGCTGGAGGCAAAACAGGTTTGGGGTGGAGGTTGACAGCTTGTGACCCAGTCCACCACCTAATAACCTGATGACCCGCTGAGGGGTCCTGACCCCCAGTTTGAGAACCCTTGATCTAGAAGCAGAATCTGTGACTCCACCTTACCCAATTACTATATGTGGCTCTATTGAAATCACATTGATCCACTCACTGATTATACTCAGACGGTAACCTAAAGTTCCACTGTGGGTGATGAACCTTACGAATATAGATGGGTTCTTTTCCAGAAGACTAAACATTAAAAAGCCAGCAAAGAATGTTAAAGGGTTTTCCCTGCATGAATGCTCTATGCCAGATAAAGTGGCACAGCCTTTCCTTCTTTTAGCACAATCTTGAGAAGCATATGGTATCCCCTAAATCAGGAGTAGCCCCAGGGGCTATAATGACTTTAACATACATTTGCTGCTTTAGAGTACAACCCATACATGACAGCACTTTGGGAGAGAATGCCATAATTCCTAAAGCAAACTAAGAGAGTTTAATACCAACTTGAGCAGTTGGAATATCCCCGCCATAACTAATATTGGACCACAGTTTATTTGATCACATCTTCAGTAGTTCCCATCACTGTCGTCCAATCCTAAAATAGCTCCAATGGAGCCCACTGATGTCCAGTAAGAGTTTACAGCCAATTTCATACAATTGCTGGTATAAATGGGCAAAACCCTATTGAATTCACTGATTTTTCCATTTTCTACAGCAGAGAATTTTGCTGATAACCTATTGATCTCCTTCCATTTCAAGGTGAAGATAGCATCAAACATCCCTCATTCCCTTTTTCCATGTTGTGGTAGAATTGAAATGTCTCCCAATATTTTGGATCAACAAAGCAGATTTTAAGGAGTCACTTAAATTACTATCTGACATGTTTTATCCTTCACAATTAAAGGATGCCTGAAGAATATAATTTGGGGGCTGTCTGGCCACCAATTGAGATCTCTCCATCTGAGAAAGGCAGGGAAGACTCCCCTCAAGGATTGAACTCACAACCCTGGGTTTAAAAGGCCAATGCTCAAACCACTGAGCTATCCATCCCCCTAATCTATTCACCCCATGTTGACTGATCAATTGACATCTGTCTCAGAGAAGTGCCTCACAACAGTAGAGACTTTGATGCTACCTCCGTTTTCCCTCTGTCTAAAGTAGAGCTATAGTAGAACGATTCATTGTGAATAATTTACAGATTTAGCCTTTTTTCACTCTCTGAATTTTCTACAAAATTCCACTTAGTAAAAATTGGTTCACTAGTTGAGATTTTAAAACCCATTAGTCTTCGCAATAGTAGTTCTTACACAAAACAAAGCAAGTGGTTAGAAACATGTTGGAAAAAAGTTCTGGCACCACTGAAGTCAATGGAAAACCTCCTGTTAAATCCACAAGGGCCAGGATTTCATCCAGGCTCCCTGCAGTGCGAAACCTACAATCTAGACGAGACACAAATGAGGGCCACAATAAAATAACAGGGAAGAAAAGGAGAAGTAGAACAAAAGTTACAAAAATAAGGATGTGTAGACACCACTGTGGTTGTCTTTATCAAAATGTGATAGCTAGAGAGATCATATAGCACTTGGTAAAGGCTTAAGTACATTCTGAGGGCTTGGAACACAGTTTTGCTTTTGTTTTCTAAACTTCTTGAAGGAAATTGTGGTAGAAGTTATATGAACGTGTTCCAGTTTGTGTTTTTCCCATGATCTGTGTGTTCAGCTCCCTTTCCCCTGACCTTTCCCCTTATTCTTTTCTCAACCCTGGTATTAGCTTGAAGAAGAAATTCTTTGTTTCTGGTCTATAAAAATCTAGAAATTCCTTGCTAGTTGCCAATCCTATTTTACTATATTCTATGCTTTTCTTATAACACCATATTCCCATGGTATCAGTACAACAAGCAATGGTAGAGTCTTTAAAAAGCAGCTGAAAATCCAACTATAATTTCTACGTGCCCTAGTATTTTACTAGCATCCTCTGGATTTTAAGATTCTTTCGTTAGACTACTCTGAATAAATTAATTGAAATTAAACTTTCATAAGAAACCAAGGAAAAAATGCATTTCTATAGCCATGTATTGGACTTGGCTTCTTGCAATGAAAGCTATGGTATTGGTATTGCCTCTTAGGGGGGAAATTAGCCTCCCCCTAAATTTAAAGCATGAAATAATTTCATTTATTATAGGGGAAATGTGCAATGCAGATGGTTTCAAAGGGCGTTTTAAAGAACTCTTCCAATTTGAGACCACCCAAAAACTAGAACAATAAGTAGGGCAGATTATCTATCCTCATCTCCAAACCACTGAGACGTCAAAACAGACTAACTAACCTGAGATAGGAAATCTTTTTAGAATGCTTGGTTCATTCAAAAATGAGCATATGTCAAGTCCATATTGGGCGCCAATATATAACAAACTATTGAATGTTTTAAAGCTTTATTTTACTGAATAAGAAACCAGAGTACGTTTACTGACCTGTGTTCTTGTCATACCATTAACATAGCATCCTTCCAGCACGGAGTGCAGCTGAGGGTGGAAAACTATAGACAGGAGCCTTATTTTCTTTTGTTTAAAAATAATTTGAAAACCCTTCCAGTTCATTTGTCTGTTACTTTTATGAAAAGAGAAATGATTTGTCCTGAGCGAAGCCTTGGAAAACACCTCAGAGACATTAATAACTGGACCAAATTTCAGTTAAAAATTAAATCAGTACAATTTCCCTCTTTTCTCTCTGAAAAAAAGTAACATCCCACTCCTTCTCCCTAATCCTTAGCATAACCCCCCTCCCAACTCTCAGGATCTTATTTAGTTTAGTAACCTAAACTAGATATCTACCATCTTCAAATCCACAACTGTAACTATCAGAGCTTCCCCTTGGTCATAAAAGAGGAAATTCATTCTCTGTACTTCTTGCCTTGGAAACAATATCTTTTTAACAGATAAACAAAACTATTATGGAATGTACCAAACTTTAAACTTTCCAGGCTATAGGACTAAAAAAGGGGGCAGTGTAGGTTGGGAATGGGCAGAAAGTCAGGTCTGTTGAGGTCAAAGAACCTGCTTAGAATCTGGGACAGTTCAGAGCTTAGACCAAAGAATTGAGGAATTGGGGTCTACTGATAGTCAGGTAATGAATGGGCTTGGGAAGAAGGGATCTGTGGAGGGATGGAGAGAAGGTACCATGTGTCTGGAAAAGGACAAGACTATGTTCAGAATTAAAGCAGTAAACGGAAGTAATACGTTGGAGAAGAGAAAAACAGGAAAACTGTCAAAAATTCAAGTCAGCTAATGAAAGAGTCTCCACTCTTTGGAATTTGCATGTCTACGTAATTCCTTTTACTTTTTATATACTTTTTTAAAAATAGTGGCAAATATAACATGTAAGCCTTAATTCAGCTTTAAAGTATCACTAATCACTGAATTCCTGACCATAGCTTGAACTGGAGATAACAGTTTGGTGACGCTTCAGAAAAATGCCCAATTCCAAGTACTATTTCATTCAAATCCACCTGACTAAAATCCCTATATGACAATCTCCACTCTGATATTGGGAACATTTCTCTGCAGATGCAGTTGTTTTCCATCTATTCTAGTTTTCCCACTTACACAATATTTTGAAAAGAAACTGACAGTATTTTAGAATACATTAGGAAAAATCTGGGGCAATTCAATCACTGTTTCCAGGCATTAGAAATTTGAATTAATTGAAATATCTTGTACCCAGAATCAGGCTTGGAAAATGTGAAGCAACAACTTATATCAGATATGTATATTTGGTATTAGAAATGGTACAAACATAAATTTCAACATATGTAAACATGGCTCATTGAATTTCAAGACACTTCTGGACTAAGGCATCATTCACAATGTAAGGAATGGCTAAATCCTACAGCAAGACTTGATCACTGGACAGCGAGGGGAAAGAAATTCAGTTGATTCTAAAAAACGCTAAGACCCAGCATCCATTATTTTTAATGGGAGATGGTCCCCACTTACTCTTTTGGCCTGTGAAAAATCTCCAAAGTACTTCAAAATTACACATGCAACTTCATCCACTGTTTAAACTAGGTATAAAAACAAACATTGTCACTCACAAGCCCCATACAAAACAACAACTGAATCATTAATAAGCACATTGGCAGTTTTGTTTGACTAAATGGAAACTTTACAACATGACTACTCATTCCACGTATACTTTTGCTTTATGGGGGGGGGGGGTACACTGTCATTTTAATAATTAAATCCTTTTCAATAAAACGTGCAAGCGTCCCCGCTTTGCATTTTTGTAAATCTTTCCATCTTACTGTAACTCAAGCTCTTTTCTTATTAACTCAGGACCGTTCTTAGCCAAAGGATAAAACAGTTTCTGAGAAAGTCAAATAAACGATATCTGATGTCACCATGCTTCCAATCTATGCTAGTTCCTCCATGTTGCACTGCCTCCATACAAGGGCTTCTAGTAACTGTGCCCTCTTCAGTCTCTTTCCAGACTCTTGCTTAGCTCCTATTCCCTGTATGGCTTCTTTCTTCTGTCATGCATTCCCAAAATAGAGCAGGATTTCAGCAACAGTGGCTAGGATGTACGTGGATTTAAATTTTAGCAGACACCACTCATTAAGTTGCAAGCTAATTTACAAGTTTACAGCTTATGCAGTAATGGTTTATTTTCTTCTAGGCAGATTAAATGATTAAAACAGCTAGATTATTGGACAAAATGAAACCTCACAGCATGCACACTATTGAACTACATTTGATTTTCTAATTAAGAATGTAAAATATTTTCAGATCAATTGCTTCATGCAGTACAGCATCCCATATGCCAGTTCCAATCCTACATTTATATGTGAAGGAATATAATTTAGTGCTTGATCTTGCCTTTTGATATATGATACACATAGTTAAGTACAGTCACAAAGGTAGCCGTGTTAGTCGGATCTTGGTAAAACAAAAAAAAAAAGCAGTCATGTAGAACTTTAAAGACTAACAAGATAGTTTATTAGGTGATGAGCTTTCGTGGGGCAGACCCACTTCTTCAGATCATATACTGAAAGTGAATTGGCATGACCATAATATAACAGAGGGATACAATGAAAAAAGTAAAAAAACCCAAACAAACTGATAAATCAGCTACATAGAACAGAAGGTGGGGGCGAGGGGAGGGGAGTGACAACGAAGGAGGAAATTGCTTACTGTAAGAGTCAATTAATTGCTTACTGTAAGAGTCAATTAAGTGACTAATCTGGGGTCACTATGAATATCAAAAGGTGGGGAGGCTGTCTTTGTAATGTGTACATGGATGGAGGGACATTAGATACCACATGTACAGTATATAACCATATTCATGTTGCTTTCATGACTGTCATCATGTATAAGCATCATCAATAAATGATTTTGCAAAACAATCCCATGTTAACATAATATGATAATTATGTGTCTCTCTGATTCAATTTGGCTCTCACATATCCACATTTTCTGAGCAAGCAGGAAGGGTAGGTAGAAAAGAGGAAGAAAAGAGTGATTTTCACACAGAGTAAACTATACTTGCAGACTAAAAGGAAATATTGTAGTTCCAACATAAATTACTTTAACGAGTAAATGACTTTTTAGTTTCAGTTTTCACCAAAAAAGTTTAGTAGTGATTGAACAGCTAACATAGTGAATGTCAGTGAAAGTGGGGAAGGATCAGAGGCAAAAATTCATGAAAAATTACTTATGTCTTCAAATCACCAGGGTCTGATGAAATACATCCTAGGAGCTGACAGGAGATATCAGAACCATTAGTAATTATCTTGGAAAAGTCATGGAAGATGGGAGAGATTCCAAAGGACTGGAAAAGGTCCAATATAGAGCCAATCTATAAAAAGGGGAATAAGGACAAGTCATCTTCAGTACCCAGAAAGTTAATGGAGTAAATAATGAAGGAATCAATTTGCAAACATCTAGAAAATAGTAATTAATAGCATGGTTTTGTTAGAAACAAATCATGTCTAACTAACCCAATATCTTTCTTTGACAGGGTAACATGCCTTGTGGACAGATATGCCATATCTTGACTTTCGTAAGTCTTTTGATACTGTCTGAGCTCATAAACCAAGTAGGGAAATACAAGCTAGATGGGTGCATAACTCATTGGAAAACTGTTCACAGCTGGATGGGCACATCAAGAGGTGGCCCTACAGGGATCAGTTCTGGGTCGAATTTTACTCAATATCTTAAATTATTTAGGGATGGAGAACCTTTTTTGAGTTGGGGGCTGCTGACACACAGAAAAATCAGTCAGGATCCGTACACAAGTGAGAAGCAAAAAAAACCAACCCCAAACCTCTCACTGACGTGGCCCCTGACTGAGAAGAAGGAAGATACTCCCCACATTTCCCCTGCACCCCAGAGCCTAGGAAGGCCCAGGCTTGTAAGATTTTGTGTGCTCCAGCTTCATGAGGGGATGGCAGGGGAGCTGGAACGCCAACACAGGGTGGGCAGCCCCGAGGCTCGGGGGCCAGATCCAGGCAAGCCAGGGGCCATATCCATCCCCCAGACCTTAGGTTCCCCACCTGATTTAGACAATGGCATAGAAAGTACACTTATAAAATCTGCAGATGATACCAAGATGGGAAGGATTGAAAGTGCTATAGGAGATAGAATTAAAATTCAGAATGACCTGGAGAATGGTCTGAGGTAAACAGGATGAAATCCAGTAAAGAACAAATGCAACATTCTCCACTTGGGAAGGAACAATCAACAGTTCCTACAAAATGGGAAATGACTACCTAGGAAGGAGTACTGTGGAAAAAGATCTGGAAGACATTTAGGATCACAAGCTAAATGAGAGTCAACAGCATAACACTGATGAAAAAAAGACGCTAACATCATTCTGAGATGTATAAGGAATGTTGCAAGCAAGGCACTCCTGCACTCTGCTCCATGCTCGTTAAGTCTCAACTGGAGTATTATGTCTGGTTCACGATGACACATTTCAAAAAAAGATGTGGACAAAAACTGGAGAAGGTCCAGAGAAGAGCAACACAAATGATTAAATGTCTAGAACGCATAACCTACTAGGGATTATTGGAAACCTTGGGTTTGTTGAGTGTGGAAAAGAGAAGACTGAAAGAGCAAATAACAGATTTCAAGTACATCAAAGGTTTTTACAATGAGGAGGGAGAAAAATAGTTCTCTTCCTCTGGAGGAAAGAAACAGTGGGTTTAAATTGCAGCAAGGACAGTTGAGACGGGACATTATGAAGACCTTTCCAACTATCAGGGTAGTTAAACACTGGTATAAACTATCAAGGATGCTTGTGGAATGTCCATCATTTGAGATTAAGAGCATGTTAGACAAACACTCGTTAGGGATGATCTTGATGGTGCTTGGTCCTGCTGTGAGTGTATGGTACTGGAATAGAAGACCTCTTGAGGTTCCTTCAAAGCCAATGATCCTATGAACTGTTGGACTGAATGAAGGAAAAAGCCCCAGAAGAATACATTGTGGCTACGTCTATATTGGCAAGATTTTGCGCAAATACTCTTTAACGCAAGAGTTTTTGCATTAGAGTATTTGAGTAAGAGAGCGTCTACACTGGCATGTGCCTTTGCACAAAAGATGTGCTTTTGCACAAGAGCATCCGTGCCAGTGTAGACACTCTCTTGCGCAAGAAAGCTCCGATGGCCATTCTAAACATCGGGCTTTCTTGCGCAAGAAATTGATGTTGCCTGTCTACACTGGCCTCTTGCGCAAGAACAGTTGCGCAAGAGGGCTTATCCCTGAGCAGGAGCGTCAGAGTATTTGTGCAAGAAGCACTGATTTTATACATTAGAACGTCAGTGTTCTTGCTCAAGTAGTCGCAGCCAGTGTAGACAGGTGGCAAGATTTTGCGCAAAAGCGAGCGCTTTTGCGCAAAATCTTACCAATGTAGACGTAGCCTGTGTGTACGTACACATGCTCATACATGTTGTCTCTGCAGCCCATGTCAGATTTCAGTATTAATTTGTTGTTATGATTAGCAACTCTGAGAACAAAATGTCTGCTTGACTCTTAAGAAGAGTTCTTGGAAATTAAAAAATATTTGAATATCTGCATGTGCATCACATAGTGAGTTCCCTTCTCTACTTTCATGTTGACACATCAATCAGCTCTGTGGCCTATGCTAGATGTGCTCATACCTCCAAGACCCAGATGTTGCCTGAGAAGTATAGGCGGATTGCCACTTTAGAAAATTCCCTACGTTTCCCTGAAAATGATGCCATTCACCCTTGGTGTGTTTGAGGAAAGAGCAAAACAACGCTAACTGGAGTCAGATGTTTATTTGCTCTCTTGAAATTAGCCCCCACACAAACATTTCAAAACCTGACATCAGTCGTCAAAATATATTTAAGATATGAGCATGTATAAAGGCTTAAAAGCCAAAGAGTTTACTGCTCTCTTGAGTAAGATCTCTTTTATTAATATTTATTCCCACTTTAATTAAAATTTTTAAAGTAACCAAAATTACAAAGACCATCAGCACTATAAAAAAAAAGTCCCCCAGGGTTTGCAACTCTGCCCCCTCAGTGTTCTGGAGTCCATATGTGAAGGGCCTATTGGAGATGAACAGATTGTTGGAAGGAGGAGAGAAAGATTTGATGCTTCTCTTTTAGCCTCATTTTATAGAAAACATGTAGGTACCTGTGCTTATAAGAACTATTATACTTCAGCTTGTTAAATGGGCAGAAACTGTGTTCTTCTGCTATTTCACTGCCAACTAGTACTTAGTGGGTTTTTTTAAGGGCACCTACACAGAGAAGATAAAATGATCTGGGATTTCTTTGTTACCGCCATACTGGGTCAGACCAAAGAGCCATCTAGCCCAGTATCCTGTATCCAAAAGTGGCCAATGCCAGGTGCTGCAGAGGGAATGAACAGTGTAATTATCAAGTCATCCACCCCCGTGACAAACAGAAGCTAGGGACACCATTTCTGCCCATCCTGGCTAATAGCCTTTGATGGACCTATTCCCCATTAATTTATCTATCAGTTTTTTGAACCCTATTATAGTCTTGGATTTCACAACAACCTCGGGCAAGGACTTCCACAGGTTGACTGTGCATTATGCGTAGAAGTTCTTCCTTTTTTTTATTTTAAACCTGTTACCTATTAATTTCATTTGGTAACCCCCTAGTTCTTTTGTAATTGGAAGGAATAAATAACTCTTCTTTATTCACTTTTACCACACCAGTCATGATTTTATAGACATCTAGCATATTCCTCCTTAGTCATCTCTTTTCCAAGCTGAAAAGTCACAATCTTATTAATCCCTCCTCATATGTCAGCTGTTCCATTTTTGTTGTCCTTTTCTGAACATCTTCCAATGCCAAGATACCTTTTTTTTTTTGAGATGAGGTGACCACATTTGTATGCATTTACCTAGATGTGGATGTACCAAGGATTTTTATGGAGGCAATAAGATATTCTGTCTTATTCTCAGCCATTCTTAATTATTCCTAACATTCTGTTTGTTTTTGACTGCTGCTGCACATTGAGTGGATCTTTTCAGAAAGGGTACGTCTACACTTGCTCCCTAGTTCGAACTAGGGATGCAAATGTATGCAACCAAAATTGCTAATGAAGCGGGGATTTAAATATCCCACGCTTCATTAGCATGATCTCGCTGGCACGTTACTCCGCTCAACAGCTGTTTTGAAAGTGAAAGTGCACGGTGGGACGCGTTAGTTAGAACCAAAAAATGAGGAGTAACATTAGTTTGAACCAAGGGGTTTGGTTTGAACTAACGCATCCCGGCGTGCACTTTCACTTTTGAAACAGCTGTTGAGCGGAGTAACGTGCTGGAGAGATCATGCTAATGAAGCGTGGGATATTTAAATCCCCACTTCATTAGCAATTTCGGTCGCCTACATTTGCATCCCTAGTTAGAACATACCCCCACAGAAAAAAACAACAAATGGTCTGGTAGCACTTTATAGACTAACAAAACATGTAGATGGTATCATGAACTTTCGTGGGCCCATGAAAGCTCATGATACCATCTACATGTTTTGACGTACCCAGAACTATCTATAATGACTCCAAGATCGCTAATGTAAATAAATGGGATGTTTTTCAATATGCATTACTGTGCATTTATCAACAATAAAATTAATCTGACATTTTGTTGCCCACTTAGTTAAGTGCAAAGCAGACTAAAGAACTTCAAAAGGCTCTCACAAAACTATCTTGAGCATTTTTGTATCATCTTCAAATTTTGGCACCTTACTGTTTACCCCTTTCGCCAGATCATTTATGAATATGTTGACAAGGATTGGTCTCAGTAGGGATCTCAGGGGGACACCACAAGTTACCTTTCTCCATTCTGAAAACTGACTATTTGTTCCTACCCTTTGTTTCCTAACTTTTAACCAATTATCAGTCCAAGAGAGGACCTTCCCCCTTATCCCATGGCAACTTGTTCTTGAGAAAAAGGCAAAAAAACCTGACATCTTTACTGCCTTTCCTAAAAATATTTGTTCTGCTTGTAGTAGGTTTCAGTTATACCAAGAACATTAAGTTTTGTCTTCCCAGGTTTTTCTGCAGAATCATAGAACTAGGAGGCAAGTATCAAAGGGGTAGCCATGTTAAACTTTCAGATCTTAACTGAAAGGGCTGGGAAAGATTTTAGTCCCATCTGTTTATGCAGAATTTGCCTTATAAACATATTTTAAACACAGGTTTTTTAAAGTCTAAATAAAAAACGAGTTCCTTCCTGAAGATTCAGATTTCACTCTTTTGGTACTTATCAAAATCCTAATAATTCTTTAGTCCTCCATTAAGGCCTCCAGAGGAAAAAAGTATAGAGGCCACCTGACTTTGTTTCATTTTCCCTGCATATCTCTTTCCTTTATGATCCATATTCTAGTGACACTTGTACTACTACATATCAGGCTTGTCTTTATGTAGATGACTAAAAAATCAGGGCCTGAATGACTTAAATTCCAACCAGATTTGGAGTGAGGAAGATGGGGAAAATAAATAGTGTACCACAGTGTTGCAAGCACTGATGAGTATTAATTTATAGTGGTAATATCCATAGGTGTCAGTCAGGGCTAGGACCCTCGTATACTTGAATATATCTGTAAATACTTGAGAACATGATCCCGGCTGCAAAGATGCTCTCCATGGTGACATGTAATGCATGTTTGTATCTATATCCTTCCTCTCAATCAATTGGTGGGTTAAGACTGTAATCAATCCTATATTTTTTGCACAGTTCACTGTTGATGAAGCCATCAACAAATTTACTGAGACAAGATGGTAATTTCAATACAGAACAGAAATGAAAAGCACTGACATTCATTCATTCACCGATGCAATATTTTTCCAAGAAATCTGGTCTGTCAAACGAGTTGGAGACTTATTTTTGAATATATTTATTGTATTCATAATGTGAAAATGTGTTGTGGAAGCACCCACTAAGGAGAGACCAGACACACATTCAGTATGGCTTTTCTGCCCTTACACCTAGAATGCAGTATTAAGCTAAGTCAGGACAAGGCTAGACATGATGAAAGCCTGTGAATAGTTGAAGACTGTAAACACCAAGAAGCAAAAGGAATTATTCAAAGGTGGCACAAAAAAGCAACTAGAAGGAAGGAGAAAAGGGGGAAAAATAGATGCTGGTTAGGCTAGGTAGCAGGAATATTTCCAGACAACAAGATCTCAGTAAGGGATAATGCATCAGGACTACATAGAAGAAGGGGTGTTTGTCTACACTGGAAAATTTACCAAAATGGAAGTTCCGAATGAGCTATGTTAACAAACTCCAAATGTGGACACACTATTGGATTGTTGATTTGGGCCTTTACACTCAAGAATATTCTCCCTCAGAAATGACAGAAATGCCATGGTTCAGAATATTTAGAGCTAGACTGGATGAAATCCCTTCAAATACAGAAGAGGGAATGATCTTGAACTGACAGGGAGATGGGATAGGTAACTCTGATAGTTCTCTCCTATATCTAATTTCTGTGAATGTATGTGCGCATGCATGCTGGATTTCAGAAATGCAAGGGGAAGGGAACCTTTTTTGGGTCAGGACTGCTGACCCACAAAAAAAAAAAAAAAATCAGTCAGGGGTCACATGTAAGCGTGAAGCAAAAAACAAACAAACCATCACTGATGTGGCCCCCGCCTGAGAAAGAGAAAGACACCCCCCACATTCCTCTTTCGTTGGGGAGGGTCAAGCTAGAAGATTTTGTGTGCTCCAGAATTGGGGGCTGGAGCACTGGCATGGGCACCTCAACATTGGCAGGCGGAGGGGACTGAGCCCGTATCTGGCTTCACGTTCCCCACCCCTGCAGAAAAGTCTTTTTAATAAGGGTTAATTGGAGAATTTGTGTCACATATGACTGACCACTGTTTCAGATTACTGCTGATGCCTGCATAATTAAATAAGGCAAATGGGCAGAACATTTACATAAAGAGTTGATCTTCTCTCCTCCCATTTAATTCTAGTAAGTTCTTCATAATAATTCATCTTAGCCATAATGAAGTTTATGAAATTTCAGTGCTTACCAACGGTTATAATGTTAATGTAATAATAGCTCTGTGCAATTGCGTAGATTTATAACACTTATGCTCTAGTTTTACTACAACTTTATTGTGAAAAATATAGGATTCGCAGGATAAATGAGGCGTGGGATCAGACTAGATGATCATATAGTCCATTCTGGGCTTCAGATCTGTGAATCTATGAAAAGTGATAATAAATAATCTGTTTAATCAGCTAGAATACTTTAATGACTCCTACAAAATCACCACCCTACACTTTGCAATATTAAACCTTAATCTAAAATAAAAAATCCTTGCTTGACCCTCCAAAGTTAATTGCAAATATTTCCGATCTGCAACGTCCAGGCAAAAGGACGGATGGGGACGGACGGACACATACACACACACACACACACACGCACGCTCAGCCTCCAATCCCCACCCACCAGACTCAAAGGATGACTTCAGTCCCTTTCTTAACTAACCCTGTCACTGTAAAATCCTACACTCAGTCTTCCACACACAGAAGGGAAAGGGGCTCCCTAGGAAGACCTACTCTTTCTGTTTTAACTATTAACCAATAGTGGAAAAACAAGGATCCCTAAGTTATGCTTTCATAGCCAATAGGATGGATTTGTGCGTCCCACATGACAGCATTTCCCCTGTCTTTCACATGGGCAGTATTTAGTTCAATTCAGAACTGCAGATAGTACAGCTTGCACAGCAGCCATGGGATGTCGGAGCACAAGTGGCTGACTTCCGAGTGACTTTATGAAGCAGTTTTGTACTTTCCTTCTGCCTTAAATTGGGATCTGCATACTTGACATTAATCTACCACATTCATCTCTACTGAAGGAGACAGTGACTAGAACCCCTTAGCACTAGGAAACAGTGAGTATTGATTTTTATTTTCACCCTTAAAGTGTGCAGTGTAATGCTATTGACATGTTGCTTTCGTCAGATCTTTAAAATATGCTCTTTTTATTTTTCCCTGGCCTTGCCTATTGAAAATGATCTAAGATAATGGGGAATCTTTCAGAAATATTCCCTGCATGCTTCAATAAAAGAAGAAAGGGTGGGAGGGAAGAGAGAAAAAAAATCAGTTATCCCTCAGGGCAGTGTCTGCATAAGAGCTGCATGCCACACTGCTTCCTAACATAGCCAGTGTGCTGCTTTGTTCATAAAGAAAAATGAAGGCAAGAAAGCCCCACACATGTATGTTCACTTTAATTTGCACTCTGTGTTTAATCAAGCCTGATCTGTCCCCAATGGGGAAAAAAATAAAAGCAAACTTTGCTGTCTCTGCTGGCAAGGACAGTCCAGACTTTCCAGACATCTGACAGTTATTATAATTAGCTCTGAAAGACAGCACAGGCACTCTGGGGCAAATAGCTCATAGGTTTTGAACAATGAAATCAAACAAAGTTCCCATCTTACCCCTTTCAGTGTTTGGGGGGAAGGGAGAGCTGAGGTTTATGTATTAAAAAAAACACCACCAGGTAATAAATATTCAGTCTGGAATTGTTCAGTCTGAGGAGGGGTTTGGACAGACTGCTTTAAACATTTCTGAACCCTGCCTTCCTTTTAGAAAGAATTCACTCAGACTCCTGGTGGGTTGGGAAGGGGTATGAAGCTCTTCACGGCATAATGTCAGAAGGCGGGGGTGGAGGAGAAATAAGACATTCATAATGAGATGCATTTTGATCGCTTACCAAGATCTTTGCTCAACAGACAATCTAAGTGGCCTTCTGTGTAAGATTTACAAGAGTTCTCAAACAGAAGCAACAGACAAAGCAGAGGTGGTTTCCCTCTGCGCCCCCCTCATATTCTCTAGAAATGAAATGAACCCCAACAGATAATAGCACATTGATTTATCTTTCTGTATTTAAATTAAGAAATCATTAAATAGTCTGAATCTTCTTTTAAAAAGTTCCATTCTGAAAGTATTTTCACAGGACTAACAGAAAAGAAAAAGAGAAAAGACAATGGAAACCTGATTCAGGCTTAGCTAGTCTGGCTCAGTAAGAAAACATGGAGATGAAACAGTTTGAGTGAAAGATCTTCATACTTCTTTTTTTAAAATTAACTCCATTAAAGAAAAATTGTTGAAAGACTAAGCCACTATGAAGTATGGCTTAAATAAATCTTCCTGGGCGTATGTTTGTGTGTTCCTATTGTGGGGAAAGAAAAGCAAAGAATTTATTTTTTAAAAGGAGAACAGGACGTGAATTTTCATATAATCTTTTTTAAGTACACCATTTTTTTCTTTGTCTGCTCTCCTGTTATCTACACCTCCCCCAACTGCCGCCCACTGTGAGCTGAGACACCTGAAGGCTAGACATAATGATCAACAGAGCACTATGCTAGCCTGGCTGGATTCCAGCCAGATTTTTTCCCCCCCTCTACAATCAAGGAGCCTGCACGCAAAGCACGGCTAGTCTATTTCTCTGCTATGTGCAGACCAGGCACAGAAGTCTTACCCATACTGTAGAAACAGCAAAGACAAAATTACCTCGTTTCCCTTTCTCTGGACACACTCAGTTCTAAGTCTTGTATTATTTTAAAATAATATATGAAAGATGCATTCATAAATAGCTGTATGCATTATCTACACCTCCCCAATTCTATAGCATGATGCACTATATCTATATGCATGCACTGTACATCCAGTATCTAGAGTTTCACTCCAGTTACAAATAGTGTACTCCTGTAGACACAGTATGTTGTTCACATAGACCACATACAGTTATGTAGAAACACTGTATGCATATACAGAATACAATGTATGCACATATGATATATGAGCAATTCAGAGACCTACATTTGAAAATGTGAATACTTACAAATAGATTAGGTTTTAGAGAGTTACTGTTCTCTCAGATTATTCTGAGCATCTTGAAACCTAGTCGTATTCAAATGCCGGTGGTTAAACCATGTCCAAATTGAGGGGGGTTATTTGAGGTAGTCAGTCTGACTATTGGAATCTGGCCTTCCAATTGTCAGGCAGTTACTGAAGTCCCTGGAGAAACAGTGATTGGCTGTGTCTCATTACTTCCAGAAAGTTTGTCTTTTGAAGACAGTATTTCTAAAAATAGTCACGCACATTAGTTTGGTGTGGCCAAGGGTGGGGCTAGCACAGACACCCAGAGGAAAGGAAGATTCTTTTCGTCTTTGAACCATTTTCCATTTAATTTTTAAAAGTATATTCTAGAAATTTTATTCTTTGAAATTTTTATGCATTTCATTGTCCCTGGATACACAATATAGGTATCTGGAAAAGTATTTTTAATCACATTCTTTTGAGTAGCACTTTAAAACACTTAAATATAGTACATTCTTTTTTTTCCTTTTTCTTTTTTTAAAAAGCACATTACCTGACATGGATTAAGAAACTATGGTTTATTCAGAATATCAGCTGATTTAAGAAAAAGAAAAATGACTTCTAGTGTTTTTTCCTTTATTATTGTTCCCTCCCTTCCTCCCATGCAGTCTATAGAATGCTAGATTTAGATCTGAAAACAGGATCCCAATATGGATATCCTATATGCTGATTATTTTGGGTGAACAGTTTATAAAACTTTCTAGTAAGTTGTGTAAAGAGAGAAAAAGATAGAAAATAAGATTGTCATACCTCATGACAATAACATCCAGTGCTCCAAATAACACTACAAATTTCTAGAGTGTAAGTCAAAGAAATGAAGACGGTGTATTTGATTGATCTATTAAAACGATATAAATCCAATTTTTAATATGAATAATTAGGAATGTTCTGAAAGAAAAATTTAGTATCATATTTGAAAAGGCATAACATATCATTAGCTATTTCAATACACTGATGGATATACCCAGGAAATTAATTATATATATAATTAATTATATATAAAACTACATGCATTTCTCACAGCTGCATTATTTGCAAATCTTCCCTCCCCCCTTTTCTCTGGTATGCTTGAGGTACATATCTGAGTTCCTAAACAACAGTGGCTCCATTTTCATAAACATGCAACACACTGCCAAAATCAGTATAAATTGTAGATGCAAAGTACCTTCACAAATAAAGTAATTTATATTGGAGCGCGTAAATATGGATCTGGGAGAGTAATTTTGTAACCAAAGTCTAAGTTCGAAAATGTTGGCCTATGTTTTTTTGCTAACCCACTTTTTCCTTTAAACTTGTAAATAGCTGCTGATGCTGAAACAAAGCAATCATGAAAATGTACACATATTTATGACTTTCAGGCATACAAAATGAGGAGTTTGATGCAGACTGTGATTGGCTGTGTAAACAGTACAGCACAATGCATAGAAACTTCTAGTTACAATGATCATTTAAAAAAAAATGGTCTCAATGCCTCCTTTAAGTATAAATACGAACATGAGGCACGTGTAGATACTACTTGGGATCACTCAAAACTTTCAAAAAACGGGTTGCTCTCTTCATACCTTTATGTAGTAAAAGTAGTCAGAGCAATTGAAAGCTTGCCTGCCCGAAATGCAGTCCAGCTCACTCAGGCAGTGGGGTCAAATGAGCTCATGCATCACACATAGGAAATGAACTGTGCACTGCATATTTATAGATAAAACCATGTAGGATATTTTAATGTAAACAACATGTAAATATAAACAAATTTCTGTCTCATATTTTGGAAAACTGTTGCAAAGATCAAGAATGCAATGGAGTTTAAATGACTTTCGGTATGGTATAGCTAGACCAGATGGCCACGTGTTCTTTTCTTATTTAGATGAGAATTTTCCTTTCAATAACATCTTTCTTTCTGACCTGCTTTAAAATTCCAGCAAATGAAATCAGCACAGAATTTTCAATTCTAATTGACCATGTGCAGAGGAGGGGCCAGTAGAGAAATCAGTAGAGCCATTGTGAGGCATGCTGCATCAATCTCCCCTTTGTTTTGTATCCTTTCTAGCAGAGCTGAAATAATTAAGAATATTTAATTTATATTAGTTATACAAAACTGCAAGTCTAGAAGTGTTCAGGCAAAATCACTGCAAGTTCCTCTTTCTGTTGGAAGGACAAGCAAAAAGTTCTGTTTCACTCTCCAGGCAAACAGGCTCCCTCCATATATTCTTTGTCCAATATACAACCACCTAAACGAATGCACATTACATTTAAGGGAAGAAACAAGTTGGAAAATGCAAGCAAGGTAGCGCTTTTCAAATTAATAAATCTGAAACATTTTAAAATAGTTCCAGCAAACTATAAATTTCACACTGAAGTTTTTATAACAGTGCATACCAACATAGAATCTGCAACATGTAATCATTAGCAGCTTGCATACATATGTGTTATATACAGTCCCCTAAGCTGAGTTATAAATTGTGATGTAAAAAATGTCAAAATTATATCGTCTGTAGCTGGTGTATGTATGCGAGAGAATGTGTACACACACAGGCTATAGATAAAATTGACACTGATTGCAGCACAACAGCTACCATCTACAATTTAGTAAGAGATTTACTATGCATGAACATTTATTGAGATTCAACAATTATTGTATGTAAGAGATATATAATAGATCAGAAATCTACAAATTTCCTTACTCTGCAGGCAAGCTAACAGGATAGCATGGGCACTTTAGAAGGGGAGGAAAAATTGCCTGACAAACCAATATAGGGCTCTATGCAACAGTTAAAGAAACATAAAAGACTGTAATAAGTTGGCTATTGTTGTGACCACTAAATGCAGAATTTCTGTGCTTTTCAAGCCCTTGACTAGTGTTATGCTTCAATTGGCACTCAGCACTATGAGCTTGAATCACAAAATTTTCCCCCATAAATCTCTAGGTGCTGATGAAAGTATGTTTGCGTGCCACTGTGAAATAACCCTCTTTTTTTCAACTGAAGAAAGTTTCATTAACGTCTCAGTCATGCTTCAGGTGTAAGGTGAGTGGAGCAAAAGGGAAAGACAGCTGAGCGAAAATTAGACCGTTAAAAATATATATATATATATGGGGTTTAGGAAAGGACCAGAAAGAATGAAAAATAGTAGATATGCCTGAAAACATCTGATAAGGAGCAAACATCTCGGGGCCATTTTTGCAGTTTCTGTCTCGTAATAAAAGCATGGTACTAAGAATCAGAAGACTGCTATTTTAAATGCCAGCTGAGTTCTGTAGCTGTGGGCATGCTTACTTACCATCTGCCTCAATTTCCCCTAAATGTTAGGGTAATAGTCACCTATTTACCTCACAGAGGGTTAATTAGTCCTTTGGACATGTAATTATTGTTTGCAGGCCCTTTGCTTAAATACCACAGGCAAAGGCATAAGAAACAGCAACTTACCAGAATATGAAGGCAAAATTTCCATTGAATCTGCAGTAGGTCATATGATTAGGTCTAATAATTAAATAAAAATGCTGAATGCTTTTAATTAGGTACAATACTCCATTTCCATTTAATTTATGTAAGCAAAATGTTATTAGTATTTAATAAGATAAGTGAGAGATATTATTCCATCTATCATGATAGCTTCATCTTTGGGGTAAAATGTAGTCACCTAGAGCCTGACTGTGAAGCCTTCTAATGTGGTGTACTCTTACTCTGCAAGTTGTCCTACTGATTTCATTTGGTTGACTTGAGAAGTAAGGTGCTACCCAAGGTGAGTAGGGGTGGTGAACCCTGGTCCCCTTATGTTTACATGTGATACTGATGTATTTAGGCCCTGATTCAGCAAGGTCCTTAAGCATATGGTTACATTTGAAGCATACAAATAGTCCATTGCCTTCAATAGGACCACTGTGCTTAAAGTTCAGCACATGCTTAAATACCTTGTTGAAAGTGCACTAGTTTGAACAGTTACATGTTCTTAACCTGATTTTGCTCTCTGTTATCCTGAAGTAGGGTTGAATGAGTAAAGCTGAGAAAAGGATTTAGCCATTCTGTTTTCTATTTGGTAACACATTTTGTTACTTAATTGATCTAACGCAGAAATTCATGAGTGAGAATTTCTAAAAATCACTGCACAGTAAAGAGATCTAATGATCCTACAGAGCATGAGACTTAATAGTGGTTTCTTTCAGGCCGCCATTTTGTGGTGAAGTGAAATTGCTCTCTGAATCACATGCACAGAACTGGAACAATTTAATTTTTGTCTATGTACAACTATGATAGTGCTCTGTATAAAAGAAGAAAACACTCATTCTCTTCATAGAGGGTTTGCATTAATCAATATTCATGCACAGTATGACAGAAGTACTTACACACATACTTTTAGATATCTTGACAGCTCTGTTCAGGTTATAAAAACCCATTAGGAAAATGAAACTAGCAGGTCTTGTGTCCATCTCTTCTTTGCTTCTCAGAATGGGTGAGGTCATGAGAAAGACACTTAAGATGAAATATCGTGTGTGGAACTTCAGACTCAAAGAATACACAGGATAAAATGGGGAAGTAAGCAAAATGCGTAGGCTATGGGATGTATTTCACCAGCCTACTTTTACGGTCAAGGCACCAGACTGTATTAGCAGTTTATCCATTCCCCTAAAGCTGTAGGTTGTGCATAATTAATAGGATTGGATAAAATGATTTAAAATCATTTTGTTTCATGATTTCATATCATAAAAGCAATAAGTGCAAAGCTGAGATTTAATAGTATGATGAAAACACAAGCACCACTTTTGGTTTTACCTTTAACTTTATTTAACATGTAAAATATTTCCTTTTGTACACTTTTAAAATAGCCATTACTATGCAGTCTTCTAGCTGAAATCAATTGATTTTAAATAGGAAAATAAGTTTGAAACTTATTCTTTTGCATGAACTATTATGTGAAGCCTTTGTTTAAAATGGCCTTCAAAAGAAGATTGCAGTTAAATTATTTGCAGAGTTGTATGATTGGTGATTTTCCAGGATATGTTGTCCATATGCTAAGGTTTAACTTCAACTTCGAAGTATTATTTTAGATCATTTTAAACTGTTTTCCCAAGAAGGATAATTTGTAAAGGAGAGCATTTTAAGGAGAAGTATAATGAATGACAATAGTAAGTAAGAAGATAAAAAGTTCCCAAAGTTTATTCAAAGACATAAGGGTTAAAAATTTCAGATCTTTATGTAAGTGGGAAAAATTGAAGAGTGTAGCTGCTGGTGACTTAAGTATATTTATGGATTACTATGTCTTGAAAAGAAGAAAACCAGAGTTGTAAGATGACACTGCAGGGGTTGTCTGGACTTCTCAGTGAGTGTGAAGTATGTTTAGTCAGTCCCTTAATGCCTAATACTGACCTTTGCCCTCTTCACCCCCCTCCCCCATTCCAGGTGCAACATTTTTGCAAGTGCTTTAAACTTTATTGGGAAGTTTGTGCAGGTTTCTCGCACACTGCAAAGTGCATAGAGTATTTTACACAAAATCAGCAGAACACAAAACATGACAGTTTAGCTTTGTATTTATTTATTTAGAACACACAGACTTGCTTTGTTTGTCCATCCCTTGCCGATTGGCTGTTGTTACATTACATTAATAAAAAGCAAAATCGTATTTGAAAGAATTCTCCTTCTTTTGTATGTCTCAGACTGTAGCTCTAAATACCTAAATACAGTAAAACTCCAATAGTCCGGCATCCAATAGTCCGGCACTCCTGATAGTCCGGCATCAAAATGGCAAGAGCCTAGTGAGTGAGCTTCGGCAAATAATGAGTCACGAGGTAACAGCGGCAGCAGCTGAACTGAGCAAAAAGGGTAAAAAAGGCTTAAAAAAACCTAAAACATTACAGTATACTGTATACAGTATGTACCATAAAAAGGGTTAAGAACACTTTATATACAGTGTATAATGTATACAGTATATATATAACCAGTTTATAGTACCTCCTGATAGTCCGGCATATCTGATAATCCGGCACCACCTAGGTCCCATAGGTTCCGGATTATCGGAAGTCTACTGTACAAGATTAAATTAACTGGTATAGAACATTAGCCAGTATGGTAAATCATAGGAAGGCTATGCAACATGTAGCAGCAACACTATTGATCTTTTTTAAATTAATTCTCTTTGCTATGGAAATGTAAAACACAAAAACAAGAGAAGCACTTTGGGTAACTGATGTTCTCAGAACTAAATTGATTTCTTGTTCTATTAGTTAGACCTTGGCAGATATAAATATTGAGAAAAAACTAACTTTTATAGTCTAGTAATAAAGGGAGTCATCCTCCTTAAAGTCTATAATTCAGGTTTGGATTTTAAAAATAATTAATATCTTCTGATGTATCTTCAATAAATGATATTACTAAATATGCCATACATTCTACCTAATGCATATATATAGTACATTTACTGTTTAACGTTTGTGTGTGTATTCTAAAGCTTTGATAAATAGGTACTGAAAATGCCAGATTGCTAAATTAGGCTACAGGTATCACCAGCTTTCATGCAAGATGTAAAAAATAGTATCCTAACCTACGTATCCACTAAAGATCCTGTAGAACTTTCTGAAAGATTAGGGATATTTTTGTCCAGCTTTGGTTAAATTGCATCTCCCGGGATGCGTGCATCCATGTCCTGCTAAGACATTGCAACTATTTTGTTCAGGTGTGGAGTTGGTTACAATGAGATGCAATTGCTGAGATGCACTCCTCATTGGTGTAGGAATTTAAAAAACCAAAACCCAAGATGGAAACTCAAGTGGGTGACAGCCTGCAGAGCTACCCCTGACCAAGAGAGCTATTTCTGGGGCAAATTTAGAAGTTGACCTAGAAAACTGTAAACAGCTTTGTACCAATGAATCCAAGAGACCTCTTCCTCCCCCTCGCCCTCAGCCTCAATTGCACGGAGCAGAGAGGGTTGATTTAGAAGAGTGTGTGAATAGTAGGGCCTTCTCCTTCTTTTAGGAATGAAGTTCCACCATCAGTTCAAAATAGACCAGGACTGCTGATCCTCTGCATATGCTCCAAGACTTGTGTTTTCACTCTAATGGGCAGGATGAGTCTCAAGAGGGTTTAGAGTTCAAGATTTTTTGATGGGAAGTTTTTGGACAGGGATTGAATTTCATATTGGGTTAAAGATTTTAGCTGAACTTTTTTTTCTAAATATATCAAAGTCACCTAGGATCACAGAGGTGCCTTTATAAATATAAATATAAATATATCAATTAACTTTGAGAATACATAAAAAATGAAGAAACAGATTGTTAAAGTGACTTTAAACAAACAGTGTAGTATACCATAGATCTAGAATTGACTTCTGCCAAAACTAATTTCCTTTCCCTCCTTGAAATGTTTTCAAAGCCGAGATGAGGTGCAGGTACTCCATTTCACTAGAGTTCAAATACACTTGTCAAAATTATATTTTTGTACAGCTGAGAATTCAAATATTTTTGTGGTGAGTTGCTACTGGAATAAAACATAATGAAGTAGTAGGATACACTACGTACACATAGCATCATAGTGAGACATTCACCAATTTTGGTTTTGCTGTAGATGAGGAAAAATACTCTTCCTCCCTCCCTCCCTGCAGACAATGTTTGTACAAATAAATGCTTGCACATAGGTTTTATTTTGGCTGTACATCCTAGATGTCTTCCTTATACTTGCAACAAATACTTAGAATTGCTAATTGCAGTTAGCAATGTTATTACTTCTCTCCCATATGACAAGGCTAAGCCGAGGATGTTTCCCAAGATGGAGTCTCTCTCAAGGGCCACTTATCGCCATGGTATCAGAGTGCTTTCCATGTTAAATTAGCAATGGTTTTGAGAAGGCTAGTTGACCTTGTCTATAATGGGAAACAAATTTCTACATAGCCTGAACCAACCTGGTGAGCAGAGAGCACTAAGCTATATTAATTTAATATCATATAATAATCCTAAAATAAATGACTATACTTTTCTTTGAAGGAGTTTAATTACCTGAATTTTGTATAAAAGATGTGATTTTTTTAAAGTATGATTTTACAGTAATTTGAAAATACACAATAGAATACAGAATTTAGCCAGTCTATGATCTTTTTCAGGAGAGACAAAGTAGGTAAGGTAATGTCTTTTATTGGACTAACTGTTGTTGGTGAAAGAGAGAAGCTTTGGAGCTAAACAGAGCAGTTCATGTCTGTGTTGCTCCAAAACCTGTCTCTTTCACCAATTAGTTCAATGAAGGACATCACCACACCCTCCTTGTCGGTCTCCAGGACCCTGGGACCAACACTTTGATTCAAGTGTTTTGAAGCTGTGATTCAGGACAAGCAAATATGCTTAAAAACCACTTAGATTTTAACACAAAGATGGAATATCAGTATCAGGTCAAATGGAAAACTTTATTTTAAAAATAATTCTATTAGGCTTATTATGTATGTTCTCAGAAGTTTGGTTCAGCCTTTATCACTACCTACAGCACTAGCTATGTAACAAAAATGGTTTTGGCTGATTGGTGTAGTTGGGCTGTTCCTGTCTGTTGTCATAACTAGAACTATGAAGGACTTATTTCAAATGTACAAGCAGCATGTATGACTTAGGTTTACACTAGGGAGTTATTTTGAAACAACAAGTGGAGCGTCCACACTACCAAGCCTGTAACAGGAGGCTCCCGACTTATGACGCGATTGGTTCCTGGGGAAGTGTCACCAGTCAGGGGCATCGTAACTCGAACTCTCATTTATGATAGGTGCCCTGTGCCTGTTGTAAATGCGGGCTGAGGACATAAGTCCGGGGGTTCGGCCCCTTCCGCACTTACAAAAATGGTTGTAAGTTTGGGGGGTCGGAACTCGAGTGGTCACAAGTCGGGGGCCTCCTGTATTTCAAAATAAGGGGCTTGTTATTTCAAAATAATAACTCCTGTTTTCCACAAGGAATAACACTTATTTCAAAATAGTTATTTCAAAATAGCAGCAGAGTGGATGCTCCACTGCTGCTATTTCAGAATAACTACTCCCCAGAATCATTCAAAGTAATTACTCCCGAGTGCTTCCTGGGGCTCCAAGATGAGGTAGCACATCCACATTAAGGGAGCCTGTCTTGGACTAATTCGAAAGAGTTATTTGGGGAGTTATTTTTAAATAAATTATTTTGAAATAATTTCCTAGTGTAGACATGCCCTTAGGATCAAACCCTGGCCTCACTGAAACTAATGGGAGTTTTTTCCAAAGGAACCAGGATTTCACCCTAAAGGCTTCTTGTTAGAACCCTTGAGGAAGCTTTATTTGAAAAAAGGACTTCAAGACCAGGCTGTCTCCAAGCAGTAATTACTATTTCTCCTCAGTTCCATGGTTTCAGAAACTACTCCAATAGTATAAATGTGAACTCTCTTTTGTACATAACATCTCATCACAATATACACCAATATTTCTCGTCACTAGTTCACCATTTATTTTTAATTCTTGAAGGACTCCTCTCCCCCCCGCCCGCCCCCAGAAAATAAATGGCCCTGTACTATGCAGAAGCCAAGTCCCCTTCCCCTCTTTACTTCTGCATGGAGGAGGACAGGAAGGAGATGCACATGCAATAAGTGCATCAACAGAGCAAGAATACAGGCCTATGTTCAAAGCAGTGACCGTATGGACATGTGGTAGTGAGTAGATTGAACTAGGGGGAGCACATTTTGCTTCTTTTAAGTAGCAGCAGTCAGGTTTACCTCATCCAAACATGTGACGTTAACAGTTGTTCTTCCATCAGCCTCCTTGAGACATCTTGCCTCTTGTTGGCAGGATGATTCTGATCCCACTTCACAGCCAGCAGAGTCCTACACCAGCCGCTGTCTCTGAAATGTGCCCCCTAGTTGCAAGAACAGGACTTTGCCCACCCTGCTTGAGAGACTGGGAGAAATAAGTCTTGAGGGAGTTTTTCTGACAAAGTAGCTAGAAGTTCAAATGTTTGGTATAAAGTAGTTCTGAGCAAGAAGCATCATTAACATAAGCAACTGCATATACATCTGTACTACACCCTTCCAGTTATGTTTATACATGGCGAGCAAAAGTACATAGTTTCCTATACAAGTAAATCCACTAGACTATGGACTCAAAATATATTCTGTCAGAGGCTACCAGGGTTACAAAACCAGGAGCAAAACTTAACCAAGAGAAACAGAAGTTCTTACAGGGAAGCTAACATTTAGTCTCACCAAATTCTGAGAGCCAAGACAAAGCATTTAGTTATCTTAGTCTATGGGATTCATCTGTCAGCATTTTATTTCTAAATCCAAACTTCCTCTTTTTCCCCTTATTTGTGTCATGCATTAGAGGGGTTTTTTTAAGTTTTATTTTGTGGTTAAGTTCACATTGCAGATTCATCCTTGCCTCATGCCTTTTTTGGGAGTTTCTTTCCCCACCACGCACCATGAGAAATCTTCCTTTGTATACCAAAAATTCATGCATGGAATACAAGTTCTATAACCTCATTCAGAAGCTCATCATTTTTAACTCTTACTAAGACTCTGAAAAGCCTATTGGAAATATTCAGTTAGTAAATGAGAAGTGATCCATTTTGACAATTTACCATGATTATGCATACCAAAAGACTGTTTGCTGTAACTCTGAATAAGTAAAACCAAATCTTTAACCCTCAGTATAAAGAGAGCAAAATAAACAGGAAGCAAGTCCACCTTCCACATACAGTTTTAGGTTGCAGTGCAGTGCAGTACTATGTTTCTTATAGTAAGAAATAACTGTTTTGTGACACTTCTTGATAACGAGAGATACCTTAACATACTGATGAAAAGGGAAACAGTTTTTAAAATAAAATCCAATAATGACTATAAATGTATGAAAGATATTGTGTATATCCCGTGCCCCAACGCTCTTTTTACCATGACACAAACAGTTTATCCAGGTCATTTGCAAGCTAGTAGTCTTAAGCCAATTACATGTTAACAGACAAATCAGATAATCAAAAGGTCAGTTCATGTTTTCTCACACCTGCTCTCTTAGGAACAGTTTTAGCATCTTATGTATTCCCCATGGGACTAAAACCTTCTGAGGCTAACTAAGTGTTGAGTCTGGTAAATTCTGTAGAGGTCCAATCAAATCTACCTGACATTCTCCAGGAGCCTCACATTTGCTGGAATTTCTAATGAAGCAAACCTAGAATCACATGGAAAGAACAAATCTGAACTCATGGGTGAAATCCTGGCCTCATTGAAGCCCATGGCAAAACTCCCCACTGATTTAATGGGCCCAGAATTTCTCCTACATTTTCCACAAAATACATCCATTTGAGCTGAATGGAAGGGGCTTGGAGCATTGCCTTGAAACCCTATAAACCCACAGAGGCTTTAGGATCTAAGTGAGAGCTCACTGTAATCATTACAAAGATTCCCCTTCCCCTCCAAGGCAGTGCATGCCATGGAGACAGGGGATTTCCAAGAGGTAATTTACAAGGCCTGCAACAAAGTTTGTTTTGCCTGCCTTTTTCCTTTTGCTCAGAACATGTAGCTCTCCCAGGGGATAGGAGTTCTGTTCTGCTACTTTAGTACATCCTTAGTGGTCTTTCTGCTTCCTTTTCCCCTTTAGCACTGTAGAACAGATAGGACCATGCAGAAAATTTGGACTCTGCCACCTCTTTCTTCAAGAGTTAATCTAATATTTTAAATGCAGAAACGTCACCGAGCTAAAATATCTTTTGCTGAATTCATGTGAATTAAGTCTTGTTCAGATTCGTTGCAGAGAAAGAAAAAAAAATACAGGAAAGACCTATTTTTCAACTAATCTATTTCATGCCCTGTAATAATATTTGCTACTTATCATACATACAGAGTCATTGGGGCATTTTCATTATAGGATCACATATCTGAAGGAAGACCCTCCGTATTGTTTTCCATTTCCTTAAGAAGGCCTCTGACTGTACCAGCTGTCTAAACATACTTCCAGTCTCCGTGCATTCTGCTCCAAGCCCACTGCAGTGGAACTTCTCTCAAGGGTCAAAGGTAGCATAACTGCAGTGACTTAGTGTTTTTAGCGACAGGCGAACATAACACTATTTTCTATCAAACTAAGTACTTATTTTAACATTATTTGCTAACCCTTGGTTCAGCTCTGACCTAAAGAATACCATCTCTCTGGTTTCTGTTTCTTTTAATCATTCAAAAATAAACACTCCAGCAGTTGTTTTTTATATATCGCTACATTCTATGTAAACATTATATAAGCCTTAAAGGAGTTAATAAAGATACTTGTCCTTGAGTAGCTTGCTCAGTCCTTATCTGATTTGCTGTCTGCTAGAGTCACATCCATAAAGAGCACAGTGGAGTACACATACTCCATCTGCTAGAATATTTAGTTGGTCTTATGTTTTATATGCCCATACAATTAGAAAATAATGATCCCAAAGGGATGTGTTTATCACCATGTTTGGACTACATTATCTGATTGATGTCTATATTGAAATCCAGAGTTAAAACCATATTAGGCAAACCAAAACTAAGTCAAGTGACCACAGAATGTAGCATATTAATTACTCAAATTAAATATTCAAAGCCCTATTGAGATGTTTAGTATCTCTTCTAAAAAGAAGTGAAAAAAAGTTGACACTCTTCTTCCCTCACTCTCCAAGACAGATATTTGGATAATACTGACTGAACTTTATGTTTGAATGTTCATTCTAGTTATCCAAAAAACATGAACAATGGATATTGTATTCTATCTAGTATGTTAGTAACATCTCGTGCATTTGATCTGATTAGAAGTCAAAATGTTTTGTGTATTCAAAATGTCTTCCATAACTTACTGTCTATCATACACATTTTGGGTTTTCATTTATTTTGAAAGACCACCATGCATAAAGAAACTCATTTGAAAGCTACCCTGGTATCTCCATTTTGATCTTGTTGAATATTTAGGGTATGTCTAGACTACATGCCTCTGCCAATGGAGGCATGTAAATTAGACACACCGACATAGTCAATGAAGCGGGGATTTAAATATCCCCCACTTCATTAGAATAAAAATGGCCGCCGCGTTGTGCCAGCTCAGCTGTTTGTCGGCTCAAACCAGCAGTCAAGACGGGGATCGGTCGGCAAGGAAAGCCTTTGCCGACCGATCCTGTAAACCTCGTTTCATGAGGCATAAGGGATCAGTCGGCAAAGGCTTTCCTTGGCGACCGATCCCTATCTTGACTGCTGGTTTGAGCTGACAAACAGCTGAGCCGGCACAATGCGGCGGCCATTTTTATTCTAATGAAGCGGGGGATATTTAAATCCCCGCTTCATTGACTATATCGGTAGGTCTAATTTACATGCCTCCATCGGCAGAGGCATGTAGTCTAGACATACCCTTAGAGAAGAATCAAGAAATTGGTTTCTTAAAAGGGGATAATGTAAATCTAGACAAGGAGAAGGAATTGGTCCAACAAGTATTTGGTGTTTGCCTTTCAAAATTATCTCAAAATGGTTTACAATCTAAATGTTAAAGTCTCCAGAGGGCAGCTCGAAGTTGGGCATCTGTCTCTTTCACTGATCACTCTAGATTCCATAGAGTTTAGCAATAATGAAGTAGTAATTTAAAAAAATAGACTGGCTGGTGCTAAATGTTTCTTGTCCAGAGATGTACAAACTTGCCTCCATGATACGGAAGGAAAAATATGTTGTATTACTGTCTTCTTTTGAGTGACCATATTTGTTATCATTGCAAGGTTTATTCTAGCTTCTATTAATGGCTGACCTGGTTCAAAAATATGTTTTTTTTAATTATTTTTCCACTATTGCTATAAAAGAGACCAGATCCCATATCATTGCTTTTAATAGCAATGTCCCTGAAAAATTTACTAAAGCAACTCTCATGGTTGAATTGTCAGGACTGTCAGTCATTGAACATGTATGTTCTAAATGAAATCTTCTTCCATGTTTTCCCTGTTTGCCAGTAGAAGAAAAGATGAAGTAAATCTGCCTATGTAAGAGACTAGATAGAGGTAATTCCAAGACTGTCATAAATTTCATTTCTGGCAAGATCATCACAAAAAGTTTCCTTATCTGATCTTTGAATAGTCTGGCTCCATTAAACTGCTTCATTTGAACACAGATGAAAGTTGGAGTAGATTTTAATGTTTGGGAAGGGAAGTGTGTAGTGTATGAACTTGAAGAAGGAAGGCGAGAGATGTATATTTTTAAAGGTGAACCAAGAAGGAATGTATTATTGAAATCGTGGCTCCACACCTACATTTCATTGGGAAAAGCGTGAGGGTGATTTTTGATTAATAGGCACAGGGAAACTGAACTGTAGTGCAGTAGTTGGGTCAGGAAGAGTGAATGCCTGGGTTTTACTCAGAGGAAGGCACTGGAGTGGTAATTGGAGATACTGAGGTGGCTCAGGGGAAAGGTTAGGAAGGGAGTTCATTGTAGACTGATTAAGGGGAGAGGAGGAAGATTAGATTACACATTTAGCCTTTTCCTAAACTCTGGCTGACCCTCTCCTCAGTGTCAAGGAGTTTGAGGTTAATTTCTGCTCAGGCCATTGGATGGGAGAGCTCCAGGTGAATTTGATGGAATAAAAAGAGAGGAGTCACAAGAAGAGAAACAATTTTTTGGTCCAACCCACAAAGGTTGAATGGGGAATTACAGGTGTAGGCCTAAGCAAGGGGACATTTTAGGTGGGCACTGATTGTATTTCATAGTGGCAAAGGAGACTTGCTGGTTGTGAATGCTGTCTGACTGCCCTCATCTGAGGGCATCTTCAGAGGCTGGCTGCCATCCAATTCACTGGGTTGAGCTATCTGGGGGGCACTGTGAATGTGGTAATAAAAGGACACTCAAAAGGCGGCCTTTGATGGCTAACAAAGTGTACAAAAGGTTTCAACAATACCATGGCAAGCCGAGCCTATAGTAATACAGAAGGGAGGCCTAGACATAGACTTGCAACCATAAAAAGATGGTGGGCAGCGGAAGGACAAGGCCAGCATCTATTCTGAGAAATCGGGTTTAGAGTTAAACTTAAAGATGACCAGGTGATTGGAGGGCATAGCGCTGGCTCACACACTCATGCTGCTATAATTGCACAATGGCACTAAACATTACTTAATATCTACAATGTGATTATTAAAACCTCTGATTTTGCACAAACAAGTTCATCCCGTAGTACTTCAATAATACTCTTACCAACACTGATTGAGTATTCATTCGGTATTGTTTATGGCAATTGTATCAGCCATCCAATGCAGGAAGTCTCCAGAGCCAAGCAGTTCAGATATATCTTTATTCATTGAGAGCAAGTGACTCGTAATAGATTTAGAATGGCATAGTACTGATGCATAATTTCCCTCCTTGAAATAAATGGTCTATAATGTCTCTCGTGCAGTTCCTTAGAGCAGTATCTCTAAAATGGATTATTTTGAAGAACTTCCATTTATTATATATATGGCTTCAAAAATTAGCTTTTGATTTCAAGGCATCAGACAGACAACCGTGAAACTATCTTCGTGGGTCACAATTAGAAGCATATAGATAGTGATAATCTGGATCTGGCATTCCTTTAGTCCCATTAGAAGTAGGAGTGTGGTTAAATCTTTGTTCTGGATTGGCTACCAACTTTTAACACTAAGAAAAAAGCAGACATGCCACTTCTTGGGAGGCAAAGGATCTATTTTTAAGTTAAGTTTTCTCATCCTCAGCTACTCATGTAGTAATTTGCTCTCTCATTGCTGTGAAACTTCACTTGCTGAGTTTCTGCAGAAGCTAAAAAAGCTTTAGGGCACTGACAGCTTCATATGGGACAAGCCACGAAGACCACCACAGATGACCTGCCAACACATTGTAATATCTTACTTGTCCATCACTACTGACAGCAGTTCCCAAGAACCTTCCACCTTACCTTACTCTTCTCAGGGAGCCAGGAATGCACACTTAGAGCAGCCGTGGCCAAGCAGCAGACAGAGTCCACATGTAAGAAGGGAAGAAGAGTTTCTTGATTACAGTATAACATATGCAAAGCCCTGAAAATTGAGTTCTTTCACATAGTAGAGTGTTAATCCCTTCTCAGTGTGTCCATTAATAGCATAGGAGATTATTTCATGCATAAAGATTTTGCTGTATATCAGATATGACTCATTTTTAGGCTGAGGTTTGCCCAGTTCCAAAGGGGACAAATCAAGATTTTTTTTTGTCTTGAACTACAGCAAATTAAATATACTGAGTTTTATCAGATCTAGAACTGCTTCACAACATTGACTGCAATTTAGAACTACATGTTGAATCTCTAAAAACTGGGACCCTATAGTCCAGCAAATCTATGGTCCATCTACCATGAATGTTCTTGGGCCAGAGAGTCCTGGTGACCAGGAGTCAGGCAGCAGGACAACCAGCAGCTGTGAGTCCTGCTGAGACCAGGAGCCTGTCTGGGATCAGCAGCCTGAGTCGGGCAGGCAGCAGCGGCCAATCCGGGTGTTGGCAGCCTGAGGGGGTGGCAGCTGGGACCAGAAATGGAGCTGGGCAGATGGGACCAAAATTGACCTACCTGGTCTGTCAAACACCCACATTCAGGACCAGTCATGTCCCAAGGGTGCCAGACCATGGCGGTCCAACCTGTATACTGCTCCTAGCTAGATCAAAGCCCAAAATCAGTCATCAATATAGAGTTAAGGTTGGCCATTGATCTGGCAGGGTATATGTTATCAATAATTTGAGCAGAACTCAAACTTTTGAAAACCAGAATCCAGGGTTAAGGTAAATGTCCACACAACCTTAGCTGCATTCCCCAGCCCTTTGGAGCTGGCAATAGCTATTGGGAATTATCTGTATGCACTCCAGCTGCATTTACTATGTTAACTAATTGTAAAGAATAATACAAGAATTATGATAAGATGACATCTGGATCTGAGTCCCCCAACATGTAGGATCAAAGGAAAGAAGGGCATGTGTACCTTGTGCCAGTTTGGATCCCTTTAATACTGCATTGCATAGCCTTCGTTTCAGTCTCAAGATACTGGGATTTTCTTCCATGGATATCAGCAAGACTGAGGCAGGCAGAGAGATCAGATGGTGGATTCATGATGAGTAGGGGTAAGTACAGGGTTAGGTGGTCTCCTGTGTGCAAGTGTGAAGGGGGCTGTAAGAAGATTAAATTTCTTACCAGTGGTATTTAATCCTCTGGTTAAATTTTACCAGTGGTATTTTGTTTGAGGAATAGGCTCTGCCTTTCAGCACTGGGAAAGTGTAGGTATTGTCTGTCCATTACATGAAAAGCCAGAGCATTGTTCAGAGAGGGCAGAGTAAAGGATGTGTGGATATTAATTTTAACTCTATTCCCTTTTAAGAAGTTTGAGTTTTACTGGATTCAGCATTCTGGAAGGAAGGCAGATATCGCAAGGCAACCTTACCACAGCATTAACAAAAACTTAATTTCTATAATATAAACTTGTTGGCAGGAGTTGGCCATCAAGGCAGTTGTAGAGCTCACTGACATTTATGGTCAATTTGCAACTGTGGCTAGGTAATAGTCAAAAGTGTTTTTCATAGTTATCCCCATTTGATAGATACAAAGAGATGAAGCAATTTAAAGTTCACCCACCTACAAGTAGTCCCACACCAGTGATCTTTCCATTAGGCCACATAGTATGTAATTAAATGCTCCTCCCTAGTCCTATACATTTTCTTACAGTGGAATGGAAATAATGGCCATGCTTTGACTATTTTGCTATATGTAGTTGCCAACAAAGCCAATAAGATAGATTTCATCTATGGCCTATGTCTAAAACCCTTGATAATTATATTACATGGTGGATACAACGGCTTTAAGCATGACGGGGAATAGTGGTGGATGTCTCTCCTTCTCCAACTCTGCTATGGTATTCCCTACACATCCCCACACAAAGGACTAGCTCCTCCTCTCCTTCCTATCTCACTAAGCTATTAGTTAGCACAGTAGATGCCATTAACATGTAAGAAGTTGACTATTTCGGTCTCCTGCCCTATGTATGCATCACAGGCAGTGGCTTACTGTATATTATTCTGGTTATGAACCCTTAGCTACACACGGAAAGGAACCCCTCACTCCCAGCTGGGACTCCTGCCCCTGCTTTAGCTAGACTTCCCCAGCTATACTACACATAGGACCACTTTATCCTTCTTCCCAGCTAGACCCTCCCCTGTCCTCACCAGCCAGCTGCCCCATGCCACTTGAAAGTGATTTTTCTCTTATTCATTTTCTGGATTTAATGTGTTTAAATTTGTATTACTTTTAGCCTCCAGCCCCTGATCCCAGATCACCTGGAAGGTGAGGGAGAAGGGCTCAATCACCCCAAGAGGGATAACCCTCCCCCCCCCATCCCAGCAGACAGAGAAGGGAAGAATTCAAGATTGACAAGCTACCCAGACCTTAAACCCTCAACGTCTACTGCTGTCCTCCCATTTCCCCCTTCTCCTTGCCTGAGGAGTCTGGGGGACCCCATATATGGGTTAGAGCCCTCCTCCAACTCTGGCCCACACATGATGGGAATGTGGGTTTTTCAGCCCCCCCCCCATTCTTCCCTTCATTCCCCTTATAACTACTGCCCAGATTTCCCCTTAGTCCCCTTCTCCTCCCCCAAACACTTCTCTCCGTAGTCCCACCCACTCTTCCACCCCAATAACGCTCCCTTCTTAGCAAGTGTTTATTTGTGATTTTTAAAAGTTTCAGTGCCTTTTGAACATGCCTGCTGTGCTCAGCTTACTTTGAGGAAATGTAAAACAAAACACCACAAAATTCTTTAGCAGGAACATATTTGAGCAAGTGGATGCCATTCAAAGGTCTGTCCTGCCTTGGGTTCAAACACAGAGTTCCTCAGATGGGGCTTTGATCCCATGACCATGGGATCCACATGGGTCCTGTGATGTAGAGGTAGCTTTCCAGATACACAGTTTCTTTCTCTGCATTTCCACAGCATAATAGACTTGGAGTGTGATCTTTAGAATTGGTCAGTGTACGCCTAATGGAAGAAGCAAACCCCCTTTTAAACATTTTAATTGTATTTCCACTGATGGCTGGTGGGTACCAGGCACTCTACTGGGGTTAATCCTTGAGCTTTAGAGACCTTGGCACCAATGCTGGAGTCTTGGGTTGCTCTGTCTACATACAAAAAAGGACAATCCAGTCAACTCTAAGCAAAAGTGAAAGTAAGTTAAAATGTCTTACAGGTAGTGTCCTGCCAGCTCTTTAAATAGCTCCCTGCTGGCTTTTGCCGCAGCTCAGCAAGCTCTTGCTGGAGCTGTGCACCCGGGCACATCCGCTTAGTTTCACCTCTAAGAAACATTTCTTTGGTACTCTTAGCAAAGTGGTCCCACACTTGAATTACTGGCCCTACTCTGAAACCCTGTAAGGCACAGCAAATTTCAAGGCACTAACCAAATTATGTTAGAGCACTTAGAATAGTCAACACTTTAAACAGAAATTTGGTTTTAAACCATTTAGCAAGGGCACAATGTGTTAATCACCAAAGGAGATTGTCCGTACCTCTGCTTGGGAGAGCAGGGTGTCTAGTCTTTCCTTGTTGAGATGACACTGAGGACTGCATTGGATGATGGTTCTGTCCCATTCTCATTTATGGTAGGGTGTGGAGTAGAAATTGTGGGAAAGGTTTGGTTATGAACGTATCAAGGATGATTTAGTTTATTGGACGTTAATGTTGATTCATTATTTTATTACTTGTCTAGGTGGACCTATACAATCAGGCTTCAAAATAAAAATTAGAATACACAGTTCCCTCCTATAATTATTTTGTTCATGTTCTTAGTGAAAGCACCTGGCTGTTTTTATAAATATAAAGGGGGAGGGGGGGAGAAAAGAGTTCGAACAAAACAGCAGTCTCAACTCTCTTAACACCAAATATATCGCAGGGGTGCAGGTGCAGCTTAACATGAAAGTACCCTCTTTTTCATATACTCAACCAGCTTGAAAATCAATTATGTGTTTCATCAACTTTTGGCAGCCTTGATTCCTTTAATTTTATCAACATTTAATGTTGATAAATGTAAAGTAATGCATATTGGAAAAATAATCCAACTATACATACAATATGATGGGAACTAATTCGGCTACAACTACTCAACAGAGAGATCTTAGAGTCATTGTGGATAGTTCTCTGAACTCATCCACTCACTATGCAGCAACAGTAAAAAAAGCAAACAATGTTAGGAATCATTTAAAAAGGACAGAGAATAAGACAGAGAATATTTTATTGCCTCCATATAATACCATGGCACACCCACATTTTGAATACTGCATACAGATATGGTTGCCTCATCTCAGAAAAGATATGTTGTCATTGGAAAAGGTTCAGAAAAGGGCAACAAAAAGATTAGGGGTTTGAAATGTGGCCAATATGAAGAGAGATTAGAAAGAGTTGGACTTTTCAGCTTAGAAAAAAGGAATTTTAAGGGGGGATATGATAAAGGTCTATAAAGTCATGACTGGTGTGGAAAAAGTGAATAAGGAAAAGTTATTTATTTGTTCCTATAACATAAGAACTAGGGGCCACCAAATGAAATTAATAGGCAGCAGGTTTAAAACCAACAAAATAAAGTTTCTCTCCGTGCAGTTCACAGTCAACCTGTGAAACTCCCTGCCAGAGGATATTGTGAAGACTAGGACTTTAACAAGGATAAAAAAAAAAAAGAGCTAGATAAATTAATGGAGGTTAGGTCCATCAATGGCTACTAGCTGGGATTGGTAGGAATGATATCCCTTAGCCTCTGTTTGTCTGGAAATGGATGACAGGAGAGGGATTATGTGAGGATTACCTGTTGTGTTTACTCTCTCTGGGGCATCTGGCATTGGGCACTGTTGGCAGACAGGATACTGAGCTAGATGGACAAGTGGTCTGACCTAGTATGGCCATTCTAAGGTTATGTTCTTTTATGAGCATATGAATTACTACCAGATAGCATGTTGAGGCCAAGGACTTACAAATACCACCGTAAAAACCCATTGAATAGCCTGGGCCAAGAAGTCAACATTTTGTCACTCATCAGAAATATCAGAATCAATTTGTATGTTGGCAATTCTCAATTTCTATGCATTGTCTAACAATAATGGTGTACGCCGAAATTCTGTAGAAATGTATGCAGGTGTTTAACTTCATAATGCATATAGCTAAGCATGTGCAGAATTATTTTCTGGATCTGGACCTTAGTCTTCATATAGAATACCATGAAATCACTACACAGCAGGATGCCTATTGAAGATTTAGAAAAAAGACTAAATATTAAGAGAAACAATAAGTAGTTTCACTGAATACATCATCCAACCTTATTGGAGGCATATTAATCTAGATATACAATTAACTAAAACTCTGAAAACTTAACCCAATACAGGACTTTACCAGTTCTTTGGTAACAATATGAACTCTAGGATTTTGAGGCAAGCAATGCGTTTATTATTCCAAAGTCCTAGATAGATACACGGAAAAGTTTTTTTCCATCACATTATGTTCTAAATAAATTAGGAATTAAATTTCTTTTCCCATCTATCCAAAATTTCTTCCCTGTTTATGCAAGTAAAATATTTGTGTATCTTAGACATTTGAAAACTTTCAATCCCACCCTTTTGTAAATACAATCTTGTTTTCCACATAGGAGTGGCAAATTGCTAATTAGCAAGGTGCAACACAAAAGAAAATAAGTAGATACAAGTATTGTCCAGTATGGCTATAGTGCAAATACAGTACTTCAAAAGCTAGTCATAACCTCAATTTCATAGCTTTCAGAATCCAATATGTCTTCATTACTATAACAGTCTTTTGTGAGTTTGGTGTTCCAGTTTTCATTACATTTTATTTCATTTAAGTTTTACTCCCCCTTCTTCTACTGGCCCCAAAAACCCTGAAAATATTTTGTGCATTAAGACTATCAGGAAAAATTTGATACTTATAATCAAATAATGTATTCAAATACAGCATCCCCACACACACACAGCAAATCATTATCAATTCTTTCTTTTAGCTGTGTCTGAACCTTTTAGCCCCAAAATGGTATGCACGTCCAACATAAAACTAACTTTTTATAAAGATGTTTAAATTATATATATCTGGGTGGAACATTAGATGCAATTTCATTTTGTCAAAGCTGAAAGGTTGAAATCAGGCAAAGTGATGCTCTAAGCACCAGACTACACAGACACTGTCTCTGACTTGAACTCAGCTTTTTGATCATGAAAAAGGGACAATGACAGCTCATTTCTTGAGGAAAAAAATGCATTTTTCAGATTATTCCAGTGCAGAACACCACCACAACAGATTTCAAAACTTCAAAAGTTGCCGTGAAATGGAATCATCAACTTCTAGGCAGCTCTTATATGTAATACAACATACTAAACAATTCACAAAACAGGAGAGGCTAGCTCTATATCAGAAAATTCAATGCATACAAGCCTCAGATTCTAAAAAATACACAAGCAAGATATCCATATTCTTTAGTTTATCCAGTGTATTGATTGCAGAGGTACATCACTTATGAACACAGTATATTTACACATTGATAAGCTACAATTTTAAGATTTATTTTTTTCCTTTTTTCCCTCCTGTCAAGAATAAAAGCAGATTGTAACAAAGTAGTAGGGTTTTATAAGTCTTTTCCTCAGGTCATGAAGGACATGGCATGCTGTGCCAAGGTAGCTCTCCAGTAATACAGCACTGTTGCATAGCACTGATACCATATACTGTAGCTGCAAAAGCAGCTACAGGAAGTGATTGGCGTTTCCAGAAGTGGAAGAATGGGCACTACTTTTAATTTAGCAGAAGCTGGTATTTCATTCTTTAGCCTGAGGAGTGGGGGGTGATTTTGCAGAGGTTACAGTGAAAATCGGGCATCAACTATTGTTTCTCACTGAAATTGAAACAATTTCACTGTAAATGCCCCCTCTATTATGGTTTTCCAGCTGAAAAACATCAATGTTTGATACATAGTAATTAGTTTCAGCATAAAACTTTCAGGTTTACCAGAAATCAAACATTTGAAGGTCACTTGCATTCACAATATAATGGGTCATATCAGTTTATTCCAATGTAACACAGACACGTGTGTCTTACAGTAAAAATTCGGTCTTCCATGATGTAATTTTATTGTTGTAGCCAAAGTATCTTGAAGTGGCTTTTAACAAATTAAAAAGAGAGACACATAATTAATGACCTCTGTTTCACTGAAATGAAAGCCTTGTGTAGGACTGCAGTGTCACAACACATCCTGTGAAGCACATTATTTGATTACACAATTCAGCAACACAGATGCTTTTAGTTGCTGTTCTGGACAAGTGTGCCTAAATTTTGTGGTGATCAAAGATTTATCTTCAAGTTGCAAAGAGATCTAGTGAAGTGAGTTAGTAAAGCAGAACAAAACATGAAAGCACTTTTATGTACATTAATTCACTGTAACAAATACCCTCCTCATCAATTACATAAGAACGGCCGTACCGGGTCAGACCAAAGGTCCATCTAGCCCAGTATCCTGTCTGCCGACAGTGGCCAGCACCAGGTGCCCCAGAGGAGGTGGACCGGAAGACAATGATCAAGCGCTTTGTCTCCTGCCATCCCTCTCCAGCCTCTGTCAAACAGAGGCCAAGGACACCATTTTATCCCCTGGCTAATAGCCTTTTATGGACCTAACCTCCATGAAATTATCTAGCTTCTCTTTAAACTCTGTTATAGTCCTAGCCTTCACAGCCTCCTCTGGCAAGGAGTTCCACATGCTGACTACACGCTGTGTGAAGAAGAACTTTCTTTTATTAGTTTTAAACCTGCTACCCATTAATTTCATTTGGTGTCCTCTAGTTCTTCTATTTAGGAACTAATAAATAACTTTTCTTTATCGGCCCTCTCCACACCACTCATGATTTTATACACCTCTATCATATCCCCTCAGTCTCCTCTTTCTAAACTGAAAAGTCCCAGTCGCTTAACCTCTCCTCATATGGGACCCTCCAAACCCCTAATCATTTTAGTTGCCCTTTTCTGAACCCTTTCCAAGGCCAAAATATCTTTTTGAGGTGAGGAGACCACATCTGTACACAGTATTCAAGATGTGGGCGTATCATAGTTTTATACAGGGGCAGTAAGATATTCCGGTCTTATTTTCTATCCCTTTCTTAATAATACCTAGCATCCTATTTGCCTTTTTGACCGCACACACTGTGTGGAAGTTTTCAGAGAACTGTCCACGATAACTCCAAGATCTCTTTCCTGATTTGTCGTAGTTAAATTAGCCCCCATCATACTGTACGTATAGTTGGGGTTATTTTTCCCGATGTGCATTACTTTACACTTATCCACATTAAATTTCATTTGCCATTTTGTTGCCCAATCACTCAGTTTGGTGAGATCTTCTTGGAGTCCCTTACAGTCTGCTTCTGTCTTGACTATCCTAAACAGTTTGGTATCATCCGCAAACTTTACCACCTCACTGCTTACCCCTTTCTCCAGATCATTTATGAATAAGTTGAACAGGATTGGTCCTAGGACTGACCCTTGGGGACACCACTAGTTACCCCTCTCCACTCTGAAAATTTACCATTTATTCCTACCCTTTGTTTCCTGTCTTTTAACCAGTTCTCAATCCAAGAAAGGACCTTCCTCTTATCCCATGGCCATGTAATTTACACAAGAGCCTTTTGTGAGGGACCTTGTCAAAGGCTTTCTGGAAATCTAAGTATACTATATCTACTGGATCCCCTTGTCCGCATGTTTGTTAACCCTTCAAAGAACTCTAATAGATTAGTAAGACAGGATTTCCCTTTACAGAACCCATGTTGACTTTTGTCCAACAAATTATGTTCTTCTACATGCTTCACAATTTTATTCTTTACTATTGTTTCACTAATTTGCCCGGTACTGAAGTTAGACTTACCGGTCTGTAATTGCCCGGATCGCCTCTAGAGCCCTTTTTAAATATTGGTGTCACGTTGGCTACCTTCCAGTCATTAGGTACGGAAGCCGATTTAAGGGATAGGTTACAAACCACAGATAATAGTTCAGCAATTTCCCATTTGAGTTCTTTTAGAACCCTTGGATGAATGCCATCCGGTCCCGGAGATTTGTTAACATTAAGTTTTTCTATTTGTTCCAAAACCTCCTCTAATGACACTTCAATCCGGGACAGTTCCTCAGATTCATTACCCACAAAGGACGGTGCAGATTTGGGAATCTCCCAACATCCTCAGCCGTGAAGACTGAAGCAAAGAAATCATTTAGTTTCTCCGCAATGGCTTTATCGTCCTTGATTGCGCCTTTATAGTTCGATCGTCTAGGGACCCACAGGTTTTTAGCAGGCTTCCTGCTTCTAATGTACTTAAAAACATTTTGTTATTTCTTTTGAGTTTTTGGCTAGCTGTTCCTCAAAATCTTTTTTGCTTTTCTTATTACATTTTTACACTTGATTTGACAGTGTTTATGTTCCTTTCTATTTATCTCACTAGGATTGACTTCCACTTCTTAAAAGATGCCTTTTGTCCTCACTGCTTCTTTTACATGGTGGTTAAGCCACAGTGACTCTTTTAGGTCTCTTGCTATGTTTTTTAATTTGGGGTATACATTTAAGTTGGGCCTCTATTATGGTGTCTTTAAAAGTTTCCATGCAGCTTGCAGGATTTGGCTCTAGTCACTGTGCCTTTTAATTTCTGTTTAACTAACCTCCTCATTTTTGTGTAATTCCCTTTTGAAATTAAATGCCAGGGTGCTGGTCTGCTGAGGTGTTCTTCCCACCACAGGAATGTTGAATGTTATTATATTATGGTCACTATTCCCAAGCGGTCCTGTAACGGTTATTTCCTGACCTGATCCTGCGCTCCACTCAGGACTAAATCGAGAATTGCCTCTCCTTGTGGGTTCCTGCACCAGCTGCTCCAAGAAGCAGTCATTTGCCATTGAGAAATTTTATCTCCGCTTCTCTTCCTGAGGTGACATGTATCCAGTCAATATGGGGGTAATTAAAATCCCCATTATTATAGAGTTCTTTGTTTTGGTAGCCTCTCTAATCTCCTCAGCATTTCAATGTCAGTATCCCTGTCCTGGTCAGGTGGTCGGTAATATATCCCTACTGCTAATTTCTTATTTTTGGAGCATGGAATTACTATCCATAGCGATTCTATTGAACATGTTGATTCATTTAATATTTTTATTTCATTTGATTCTACATTATCTTTCACATACAGTGCCACTCCGCCACATTAAATTAAGCACATTTAATGTGAATACTTTTTACATTGCCTAATTATTACATTTTGGCAAATAGGGTTGGAAATCCATGGTGAAGCAAAAGTAGCAATCTTCGTTGCCACTAGAAGATTCATAGAATCATAGGGTTGGAAGTGACCTCTGGAGATCATTGAGTCCCATACTAAAAGCAGGACCAATCCCAACTAAATCATCCCACTCAGGGCTTTGTCAAGGCAGGACTTAAAAACCTCTAGAGATGGAGATTCCACTACCTCCATAGGTAACCCATTCCAGTGCTTCACCTCCCTCTTAGTAAAACAGATTTTCCTAATATCCAACCTCAGCCTTCCTCCGCCGCCCCCCCACCCCGCAACTTGAGACCATTGCTCCTCATTTGGTCATTTGTCACTACTGAGAACAGTCTCTCTCTATCCTCTTTGGAACCCCATTTCAGGTAGTTGTAGGATGCTATAAAAAAAAACCTCTCACTCTTCTCTTTTGCAGACTAAACAAGCCCAAATCTCTCAGCCTGTCCTTGTAGGTCATGTGCTCCAGCCCCCTAATCATGGTTTTTTTGGCCATCTGCTAGACTCTCTCCAATACAACAACGTCCTTTCTATAATGGGGGAGCCAGATTTGGACGCATACCTTCAGATGTGGCCTCACCAATGCCAAATAAAGGGGAATAATCACTTCCCTAGATCTGCTGGCAATGCTTCTCCTAATGCACCGTAATATGCCATTGGCCTTCTTGGTTACAAGGACATACTGTTGACTCATATCCAGCTCCTGATCCACCGTAATCCCTCGGTCCTTGGCCAGTTGGTTCCTTGTTGACCCTCAGCAGATATCTTTTGGCCCATACCTCCAATTTGTCTAAGTTACCCTGGACCCTATCCCTACCCTCCATCATATCTACCTCTACCCCTAGCTTGGTGTCATCTGAAAGCTTCCTGAGGGTACAATCCATCCCCTCATCCAGGTCATTAATAAAGATGTTGAACAAAACAGCCCTAGAACCGACCCTTGGTCAATCCACTTGGTACCGACCAACAACCAGACATCCAGCAGTTAATCACTAGCCATTGGGCCCAACAATCTAGCCAACTTTCTATCCACCTTATAGTCCATTTAGCCAATCTTTACTTCATTAACTTGCTGGCAAGAATACTTTGGGAGACCATATCAAAAACTTTGCTAAAGTCAAGGTATATCACATTCACTGCCTTGCCCATTTTCACAGAGCTAGTTACCTCATCATAGAAGGCAATCAGGGACTGTGGTGAAGCTGATCAGTCTGTAGTTACCCAGATTCAACTTCTTCCCTTTTTTTTTTTTTTTTTTTAAGATGGGCAGTATATTTGCCGTTTTCCAATCGTCCAGGACTTCCCCCAGTCTCCATGAGTTTTCAAAGATAATGGCCAACGGCTCTTCAATCACATCAGCCAACTCACTCACCACCCTCGGATGCATTAGACCCAGCTCCACAGATTTCTGTATTTCCAGTTTTCCTAAACAGTTCTTTCTGCACTGAGGGCTGCCCACCTCCTTCCCATATTGTGCTGCCTAGTGCAGCAGACTAGGAGCTGACCTTATCTGTGAAGACAGAGGCAAAAAAAAAAAAAAAAAAAAAAAAAAAGCATTGAGTACTTCAGCTTTTCTCCTATCTGTGGCTAGGTTACCTCTCTCATTTAGTAAGGGTCCCAACACCTTTCCTGACCACCTTCTTATTGCTGACATAACTGTAGAAACCTTTCTTGTTACTGTCACATCCCTTGCTAGCTGCAATTCCAGTTGTGCTTTGGCCTTCCTGATTGCTCCCCTGCATTCTTGAGCAATATATTTATACTCCTCCCTAGTCATCTGTCCAAGTTTCCACTTCTTGTAAGCTTCATTTTTGTGTTTGTCTTACCAGGGAATTCCATGGTGAGGTTAATCTGCTCGCCTACCATATTTGCTTTTCTTACTGTGCATCGGGATGGTTTGTTCCTGTGCTTCAATAAGGTGTCTTTAAAATACTGCCAGCTCTCCTGGACTCCTTTCCCCTTCATGTTAGCATCCCAGCGGATGCTGCCCATCAGTTCCCCGGGGGGTCCAAGTCTGCTTTTCTGAAGTCCAGGGTGTGTATTTTGCTGCACTCCTTTCTTCCTTTCATCAGAATCCTGAACTTGACCACCTCACAATCACTGCTGCCCAGGTTGCCACCCACATCTACTTCCCCTACTGAAAAGCAGAAGTCCAAGCTGAGCATGGCCCCTGATTGGTTCCTTCAGCACTTGTACCAGGAAGTTGCCCTCAACTGTCTCCAAAAACTTCCTGGGTTGTCAGTGTACTGCTGTATTGATCTCCCATCAGATGTCACGATGACTGAAGTCTCCTATGAGAACCAGGGCCTGCAATCTGGAAGCTTGTGTTTGCTGAAGAAAGCCTCATCTACCTAATCCACCTTATCTGGTGGTCTACAGCATTCCCTTGCATGTAAGAACAGATAGAGGTTTAATTAGAGAAAGTTAAGCCATTTCAGACAAAATAAAAGCCTGCTAAAATGGGAGTCTCATTTGTGGACTGAAGTAAAACCTAAACATTTTGCCAAGCACCCCATAAGTACCTCATCAAGATCTCAATCATAGCATCATAGGCACTGAAATCCATCTCAGAACATCAGCAAGCATGGCCATGTGTGGACTATTGGTTACTTTTAGAACCATGTGATTTCCAATGCATTTGCATGCATCCAGTATATTCTAGGATGCTTCTTGCATGGGAAAGCCCTAGAGTACACAGGATTTCAACCAAGCAGCTGGCCAGAGTGCTGTTCTAGACCATATTACTAGTTTTTAAGTCTCTCAAACAACCTGTTAGGATAAGAAATTGAGGGTCAAGGAAAGGAAAGGATGGAGCCAGGGAAGATGCATCTGAGATAAGAGACTGAAAGGATTTTGATAGACAAGAAAATTATTTGGTCTGTCTGAGTTTCATCCATTCTGGAGTTTTAGAAAAGGAAACTTCTTCGGAATTAAAATACGTATTGTGAATTATGTACAATTGTGCTTCCACAGGCATGCAATACTTCCATTAGACATGCAAGTGACTTTAAAAACAAAACGTCTGAGTTTGTTAAACAGAAACATCTTTAAAAAAAAAAGACAAGCACACAATAGAGTTAACAGTAAAACAAAAACAGAACAAAGTCAACCCCAAGCTTTCAAAAATCTCACAAGAAACAGCAAAGTTCCCATATCTTTTTAAAATATTTTCTCATTGAGTTTCATGAGAAACATTACAGCATAAAGCTAGTATGGGAGAGCTAAAAGGGAAATCAATTAAAACCATCATACCCTTCACAACTAAATTCAGAAGAATGCAAAAATCCAAACTCAGAAAAGACTAATTTAAATATATCAAGCGTGAAAAAAGTGATAACTACATTTTCCATTATTCGTATGAGAGATGGCAGCCAAAGATTTTTTTAAAAGGGGGAGAGGATCTCAATACAGGTTACTAATCATAAGAAGTTATCACTAAAAAGATAGGTTTGATTTTTTTTTTTTAAATTGGGTAGATTCAATCAAGCTGAAATAAACATCAGAAATATGGACTAGGTTTCAGTTTGAGGACATGATTCACATGGTTCACATACATGCTCACAAATTAGATAAAATGTTCCAATTTCAGAATTAAATGAACACTCCTTAGAAGAAATAAAATCTTTCGTGCTATTTTTAAAGCATTGTTTCATACTCTTTAAATAATAAAATGTAAGAAGCTTTGACAATCCATTATAATGAACAAACATGTTAGTATAGTGGATTGTAACATCTACTGTGGTAATAAGACTTGACAGGGTGTTCATTGTCGTAACACAATTGGCTTGGGTGTCTTCTGAGACATAAGGCCAAAGGCCAACTGCTTTCAACCAAATGTGGACCAACAACATATGCCCTGTAGTATTTTGTTGAATAAATACCACCTCATTCTAGGTGTAGAATCATTTATGTTCTACAGTGAAACAAGATGGGTAAGAGGCATTTAAAATGATTTCAGGGTGTTTGGAAAGTTAGGTGCACATCACATTAGTGTGACTGCAACATCGTAACCATTCAGCAATACCTTTACAGAAGCCAATCAGATCCTCTTGATTTCCTGATAAATCACTGTCTAATTAAAACAACATTTTCAATGGCATATAGACTCAACACCTTAAAATGATATAATTTGCATTAAATTATGAAAATTAGGACAATATCTGCTAGGCTGCGTGGGAAAAGTGACACACTGCATTCACAAACTAAAAAAGAAAATGGAATTCAAACTTCTCTGTAAAATCGGATTTACAAAAATAGTTCCTTACTGAATAGTAGGATTTATGAACTCATGCAACACATTTGGCTGCATCTGTCCAGTTACTATATTGACTTTACTCAGGAGAAAGTACTGTGCCAAAGAAGCTTGCCAAAAAGAAAAAAAAAAACCACAGTCTGTGGTTCTCTTATTTAACAAAACTCCCTTCCCATGTGCAAAAATGACTGTGCTTCCTACTATAGCCTGCATACAAGCTACTGAAGAACTAAAATCAGCAGAAAGACAAGTGGGGGGAGGAAGAGGACAAAACATACTCTTTATGTGAGTGGAGAATGTCTATTCAGGGAAACAGTGACAGAGACAACAAAGGGGTCATCTTCAGTTTTGTTCTGTCCACCCAGAAGCTCTACAATAAAAGCCAAATACTTGTGAATAACCACAATTTTTGACACTGCCCATGAGGAACAAAGCAGTTTCTGAAAGGATCCCTCCCCTCTCTCCCTCACAGTGAGTGATATGAGGGGGATGAGTTTTAATTCTTTAAGGAAAGTATTTTTTGGTCATGGTCTAATGCCTGGAATCATCATATTCTTTTTCCTATAGAAGATTTTCTTTCGTAGTATTCCTCTCAACTAGCAGCTTTTCTAATTAGACAAGATGAAGGTGACATTTGAGGGAGGAGAAATTGTGGCAAATTCAGGCCACGTGTATATTTAAATTTGATACATTACTTCATCTGAATTTAACAGGGACAGCAGTAGCAGGAGTAAAAGGATCAGGTATTTTCTGACTTTTCCAGTGCCTGAAAGGGACAGGACCTGTGGTCATACCACAATCTTATAGCATTTTATTTCTTCTTCCTCCCCCTTCCCCAATTGGCAGTCATCATGTTGACAATGCCAGCCTCCCAAAGGCTGGCTTGTATGCTTTCTGGCCATGACGGGACACAAGCAAGTTTTTTCTACCTTCATTTCTACATATGACAGGGGCATCTATTTTTTCCAGCATTGGAATTTGAGGTGGACCTGAAAAAACTAGCATTTGTTTTCCTCTGTTCCTTATGAAATTGAGCACCCCCTGGCTTCTACTGATGTTCCATATTTATTCTACATATGTGCCTAAATAAGGCCTTTGCTGCCTAACAGACTGGCAGAATTCAAAACGTTGTCATAAGTGATTTGATGAAGGCTAAAATGACTCATCAAGGTATGGAATACCAAATATTTTGCTCCTAGTCCTATTTTATTTCATGCTGATGAGTGGCTATTTACCCCATGAGCTATATGGTAACTCAGCAAAAGCTCCTGTCAAGTGTGAGCAGCTAAATAGTAGCCAGGAAACATTTACACAAGTCCTCAACAGAGAGCAGTGTCATCCCGATGGGCATCTTTCGTTGTATGCAGTTGGGGACACCATTGGCCCAATAATCAAAGGATGTGGCACAACGGATTTCATGGACTTCGAAGACCAGCAGAGTTCACGTGTGGGGGAAAACCATTGATAACCTGAAACGGTAGAAAATACACACACAATGGGAAGCTTTTAACTCTAGCAGTGATTTTACAGTTTCAGGACTATCCTCAAAAGGGGAAAAGGCAGAAACAGAAACTGAAATTAGAATGGTTGTTTTGAAACTCCCAAAACTGCATTTTTACAGGCCCTAAAAGCTGCCTCTGCCTTCCATGGATTGAATTTTTTTAAAAAAATAACAAGTATTGATGGAAAGGTGGTACCAGATGAATGAACATGGTCAGAGTCAGGCATTTGCATTGGAAGGCATACAAGACTGGATTTGCTACCCTACAGACACACTGGTTTGGCATCTTCATTCATGATTAAGGAGAAGGGGACGGGGAGATAGGGCCCTCTCTCTGTCTTGTAAGAGCTACCCAACATTAGTCATTTGCAGATAGTTGCACGTTGGTAAAGCTGCAAGCAATTACACCATTAAATCAGTGTGTATGTTTATGTTGACTTTCTACCATGTCCACAGCAAGCGGGATGGTAGTTGTCTTCTGTATAAGAAGATGGGTAAGAACATAGTTGCCCAGTTGCATGCCAGAATGAAGTTAAGCATGGTTAACAGAAAGTACACTACATTGTACAACTCAATTACAGGGAATGTTGATTATGGAGAAACTTCTTCCCTAAATTAAGGGTCAACAAAGAGATCCTTCAAAAAAAAAAAACCTGAATAAAAATCATTGTTTTGTGATTAGAAACTTGTGAGTTCATATTTTGAAGCTGGATGCACTTTTACTTCCCCTATCCAGTATTTTGGCCCTTTTTATAAGAAAATGGCACATCACTGAATTATTAAAAATAAAGGACTTTTTTGAACTTGTAGGTAAAATGTACCATGGAGCATAATGTTTAGGAATGGTGAAGTACTAATGTGCCCTGTTGGGAACTTCACAAGTTGTGTTATCACATGAAAAAATGTACCTTAGCTAAAAATCCTAACGAGTAATCTGAAAAGTTGAGATTAGGGTTTGATCAAAGGCCACAGAAGTCGCAGGAGTCTTATTTACCTAGGTGAGCTTTGAATCAGACCCTAACATGAGCTGCCTTCATACTTATTGGAAGAGAAAGTTGCAGAACTGGGTTGTACTGCTACTTTCAAATACATTTTTTTTAAAATTTGGGAATGTACTAGGTACCAATGGAGCTTCACTTCAGCTTTGGAATACTTGTGGTTGCAGAGTCAAGATATTAGTGTGTCAATAGCAGAAGTTGGCACAGTTAATCTTTTTAGGACTCTATTAGTGCATCTTTTACATATATGATTCATCAGGAATATTCTTTATTTTACACCCTTGTTATTTGCTGTTCTTGCTACATCTTCCTTTTGGCACATACATCACATCAATTTAGTGTAACTTATGGCACCAGTGACATTTTGAAATTGGACTGCATTGCAGTGGAATGCTGGCCGGGTATGGAGTGGAGGCAAATCAAAATATTTTTAAAACACCTTGCAAACTCTCAAACACAGAGGTGCTACCAACTGAACAGTGTTCATAAAGCTTAAGCTCAATGTGATGTTGTCTGCAGATCCCATAATCAACAAAGTCTCTGAAAAAATAGTTTAAGTAAATTGTTTTCCCTGTGGTGTGAGAAACTGCTAACCTTAGACAAATTATATTCAATATGAAAAAGTCTCATTATTGGAGATCTCTGATTAAAGAAACTGAATTTGGACTAACTACTATACTAAGTTACCTGAAGGGAGAAAGAGAATTTAACTCTTTCATGGTGCACTTCATCCTGCATCAGTTTAAAGAATTATCACTTAGTACAATTCCCATGAAGCAAATAATTCTGATACACAATGCCATGGCAAAAATGCCACAATAATATAGTGACCCTATTGTGGCCATTATGTGAAATGTGGTTCCTTAAACATACGATAGGGCTGACAAAGAGACAACTGAATTTATATTCAGGGAAAAGGCTATTTACTGTATTTACCATTTCCATTTAACCATTTCCTAGATGACTTCCATTTTCTATTACAACAGTCATTCTAATGATAAATATCTGTACTCAGAATCCCATATTTGCATTTCATAGTACCTTTCTTTACAAGTAGTCCCACTCGAAAGCAGCAAGACTATTTACAGAGTTGATTATTAATGAACACGAGTGAAGTTTACAGAATCTGCCTCAACTAGAAAATAGTCAAAGGTGAATTGGATTGCTTTCTAATACCTAAGTATGTGCCTGTAGTCCCATTGAGCTTAATTGGACTATTCACATGCATGAAGTTATCCGTGTTCAAGTATCGTGTTGAATTGGGTCCTTGGTCATTAATAATGGCGTATTCCTCATCCCCTCCCATATGGCTAGGTAATAACTGTGACAGCGTAAACAATATAAACCTGTATTTCAGGAGGAACAGAGAGTGGGACACACACAGGGTAAATATTTAGTTTGATTAAAGTATTGTTTGGTATGAAAAAAATGGGATGCATTATTAGGATGCTTCCTTTGAATCAACTGAATTCCTTCCAAACTGTCTTATGGAGTGGCTATTTAGTATTCATCTCCATACTCCTGTACAACAATGGCTGTTAATCTTCTACAATGAACAAAAATAGGAAAAAACATAATAGTTCTACAAGCAGGATTACTTCTGCCTATGTACCTTAGCATTTTCTAAAGAAAAAATATATACAATTTTAATAGTTAACTAAGTAAAATAGCTAATACTATTAAGACTTAGGAATTTATAGCCTAGCGTAACTGAAGAATCAAGTGAAACCACAGCACTGTTTTCAAGGCCCAGCGTTAAGGTAACACACAGTACATATTCTCTAATTGTATGGGATAGGAGACATGGAAGCAGACTGAACCATAATTCATAGAGCTTGGTGCTTAACTACTAGCAGAAATACGGAGTTAACTGTGCCTACATCTTCCATTGCTTCTCATTGTGTAGTTAATGTATTCAGCTGTGGCTAGCCTCCAGAAACAAAACACAGAACAGGGAGGGGAAATGCCTGAGCCATGTTCAGATCTCAATCTTACCAGCACAAATCTGGACTTACTCCATAGACCTTAACAGTGCAAGTATGCTGGGCTTACATCAGCATAAATGAGACCAGAATGAAGGCCATTTTGCTGTATAGGTGTCCAGAAATATACAGAGAATGTGATTAGTATTTACTGGATGGATTTCTACCACATTCAGAAAAGTTACTGTTGACATGAAAAAAACTGCTCTAGAATATAAAATGTAATTAGCAACTAACAAACAAACTAGCTTGGCTTTCACATAGAGAGAGAGTTTGTTCCAGGATGTCTAATACCCCTCTGGTAATTTTTAAGCAAATATGAAAAATCTCTGAATTAAAAGTGTTTCAGATAAGGACAAAAAAGGGAAGTGTGCTTGGACTTATAACAAAAGTAAACTAAGGTCAAGAACCACTCTTCATTATTGAGATGTATTATCTTTCCTTTTGGACTTCAGTTTTCTGTCTCATAACAGTGTTAGACTTGAACAAGGCTTTAATGTGCTATACAGGAATCTTTTAGACCTACCTTACATTTCTCAGCTAGGATCTAACATTTCTGGATAGACATTACAGTTGCAGTTTCTTTTTGTCAGTAAAACCTTGTTTACTTGCTTCCTGTTATTAATTATGGGAAACAGGATCCCTGCAATCTATAAGAGAGTCTCTTTTAACTCCTGTCTAGACATTTCAAGGCAAGCTATAGATGAGTCCTTTAATGTGTGCGCAAACCCAGAGACGGCAAAAATACATTGTTACCTCACACAGCTTAAAACTGCTTATCTCACTCTCACACACAAAAAAAACCCCTTAAATCACTGCAGCTCCTACCCTTATTATTAGGCACTGAAGTAACATTTTCTTTCATAGTTGGAGACTTTCTTCATCTGTCACACTGATTAATTAACAGCTCACAGTATGAGCTCTGAGCTTCAATAGCCTACTGAAAGCGAGAGAGAAAGATCAACATTAAATATTCCATAAAATGCTGAAAAGGAAAAATGCTCTTTTAATACGAAGGGATCTCTCATACAAAGAACTCAACTAATTTCTGTTTCGTTACATCATACACATGCTAATATCATGCAAGGAGTTGTATTGGGAAGGAATACATTGAAGAAAAATAGTGGTAGACATGGGAAAAAAAATTAAGCCAGGCTGTGTTTGCTGAAAGGAAATAGGGGCCCAGAATACCAGCCCTAAACTAATGGAACAATTCTCACCAGTGTTTTAAGAGCTAGTGTTCATCTATTAGAAAAACAAGTCTGTAATGCAACAAAAGTTTCTACACCAAGATCAGGAGTAAGGCAGATTTAGCAGTGTGTCAACCTACAGCTCACAAAAAATATTTACACATTTGTGGGTTCTCTCTCCCTCCCTCCCCTGACCTGTTACCGTCTGGCAGTTATTTTAAGAGTTTGACTTTCACCAGCTATGAGCTCTCCCCCTTTTCTAAGCCCCTGGAATAGTGCTGAGTGGACAGAAATTACAGATGCAAGAAACGCTGACAAATGACTAAAGCCCCTCCCCAAGTGCCTCGACAGTCAAAGCTCCTGCCAAAACATGCTTGAAAGCTAGTGAGGAGACAAAGACACAAAGATTCCATTTTCTCAGTGAAAATAGATTTCATGTATAGAACACCAATGAGAATAATAGAACACTGACACATGCTTGTAGTTTCTAGAAGCAAAAATAGTAATGAATATTCCAAGGACAACTGAAATTATTTTTGATTATGCAGCAAGCCCAACAAACATTGTTTAACTCGGTCTTTTCAGACTGCAAAATGGTGTGATCGTCTAAAGACTTTGTTCCAGGGACTGAACACCTGGGGTCCAACAAAATCCAACTTGAACCTGCCCTGCTAATTTACTAAGAATAACCTTGGTGATAGCACATATGCAATTAAAACAAAGTAAATTTTAAAAAAAGCTCACTCTCTCAAACATTTGGGGAGGTATTAAAAATGCTCAGGAAGGTTTGATACTATTAAAAGACTCCCCCCATGCCTCAACATGTACCATTACGAGAACAGCCGAGAGTTTAAAACCCTGACATCCAAGCCACTCAAATCGTGCAAGCTTTGCATAGCAAGATCATTGCTTTTGGCTTCCTAGGCGCTGTGCCTGGCATTCATCACAGAGCTGGATCCGGTCTGCCTGGGAGCTGTGCAAATCGGCAATGAGTTGGATGCAAAGTGGTGAGGTGGACGGGGGGAAGGAAGCGTATGATTTCTTTTCAATCAGGAAATTGGGGTGAGGAGTGCAAGTGAGAAAGAGGCAGATGCATGTTCAAATTTCTGATTAATTTAAATGTAAGAAGAATAGCTAAAATATACTGGACTAAGTGATCTATTAAAAATATTTGGATAGGGCTGATCCCACTTTGTCACTTAATAGCAAAAGTAGCTATGATGAAAGGAAGTGTATAAGCTTCCCTCCGGCTGACAATTTTAGTGATCTTGGGATCAGCATACCCAGATCCAGGGGCTAGGCAGGCCAAGCAGGTGTGTAAGGAAAGTTCTTAGTCCCATCATTTTCCTATGCAGACTATGTCATACTCTAGTCTTCAGCATTTTCCATTTTTTATATAAAGTGTACCCTGGTACAGAGATAGAGACATAGGACTGTCACGGAATCCCTCCAATAACCACCACTGAGCAAATATCATTTGAGTAACATTCGCAAACTTAGAGTAACACAAGAGCAAGAAGCAAACAATAGCAAATGGTCCTGAAAGAAACTGATTGCTTGCCAAACACAGGCAGGCATGGTCTCTACCCCATAAAAAAAGAAAAAAAAAAAAATCAAGATGGGGAAGAGGCATGCAATATAGAAGCCAGGGGAGCAGCAAGGATAAGCACATCAGATTAACTATGGATTTATTTGTTTGCTTTTCAAAAAGATATTAAACAAAACATTTTTCTCCCCTAATTCCTTCCCACAACTTCTCAGTCACTTTAGACACCTCCCCCAGTCACTTAGCTCCCTAACCCAAGGTGTGTCCCCTCATTACAGCTCTAGATCTAGGCAGTGTTTTAGGGCTTTGTCCACATGGAGACTAAGGGTGCATCTACACAGCACCCTAAACTCAAAATAAGATACGCAATTTGCACACGCAAATTGCGTATCTTATTTTGAAATAGATTCGAAATAGTTATTTTGAAATTTGGCATGTCTACTCAGGGCCAAATTTCAAAATAATGTGGTATTTCGAGCCATCCCTTATCCCTCATGCAACAAGGTTTACCACGATGGCAAAAATAGTGTGCCCGTTATTTAAAAAAATATTTCAAAATAATGGGCAGCTTGTGTAGATGTGGGGTAGCTATTTCAGGATACCTCTGGTATCCCAAAATAGCCGTGCAGTATAGTCATACCCTTAGTGTGCAGCAAGATGGGAATTTTTAGTGCATGGAAACAGGATCAGCATGGTGACTAAGGCTACATCTATACTGCAGCCTTCTTCCACAAAAGCTTATGCAAATGAAGCACGGAGTAGAATATTGCCACGTTTGATTTGCATAATGAGCAGCCGTTTTTGCGCAAAGAGGCTTTTGCGCAAAAAGGAGCTGTGTAGACAGCTCCTTTTTGCGCAAAAACCTCCTCTTGCGCAGTAGCCGTTCTTCCTCATTTTTTCAGGAAGAACGGCTCTTGCTCAAGAGGGGGTTTTTGCACAAAAAGGAGCTGTCTACACAGCTCCTTTTTGCGCAAAAGCCTCTTGCGCAAAAATGTCTGCTAATTAATTATGCAACTCAAGCATAGCGATATTCTACTCTGTGCTTCATTTGCGTAAGCTTTTGTGGAAGAAGGCTGCAGTATAGATGTAGCCTTAGTAGAGGGAAGCAGGTTAGTGCAAATAGATTTACCGTTTGTGTGCAGCAAGGTCAGATGCATTTGTAAATCTGGGTCTGTGGAAGCTAGATTTGGTATTGCCAAGCCCACACTTGAGTGTCCATGGTGCATTGTAACACTGAGTTCACAATTGCTGGGCCTGGTTCTCACTACTGTGTTAACACCTCCATACTTCACTACTTACACCTTCTGACTCAAGTCTGTGGCTTGACTGTGTCCATAGCACAAGATGATGGGGCTTAGCATAATTGAACTCTGGTTCAGATCCATACCCTTAGCAGGGCTCTAGGCCCAGTGCTCGGACTTCTCGATGATCTCTGTGTGGACAGAAGGGTCGTAGTTGGGTGCCAACTTGAGCCACAGCCTGGGCGTAGTGTGCAGAGACCTACTGCAAATGTGTAGAGAACCCTACATGTGTTCTGCCTTTTTTTCCTCTACCCACACACTTGCAAACATCACCTATTCCCTCAGTCTTTCATCTCAATTGCTGCCACATCCTCTCCTCTAGCCTTGACAAATGCACTCGTACCCCAGACATAGCCATTCAAAATGCCACTGCCAAGATGGTTCTAGCTTATTACTACAACCAAAACACTTCCACCAGTTCCCTGTTCATTGCACCAAATACAAGCTGCTGGCCGTCCCTTCCTATCCCCACTTGCCCCCCTGCTCCTTGTCTCTCCTAAGCTATCAAGAATTTGGTGCCCACATCTGCTCAGCCAATGATAGCTGCCTTTAATGTCCATCACTTACATTTTCAAGCAAGCCCTGTTGTGTTTTCTCTTATGCTGCCTTGCACCCAAGGTAAGAGCTCTTTGTAAATATTCACAAAGCCCCTTCATATGCCTCTTTGAAACTTTCCATGCCTGTGTAATAGTTTTCCTTTGCCATTGTTTGTTTGCCCATCCTGGTGTTTTATCTTAGGCTATGTCTACACTACCCTTTCATCAGTCATTTTTTTGTTGGTCGGAATGTGAAAAATAAACCAACTGACAGACGTTTTACTAACTAACAACACCAGTGTGAACAGCACTATCCCCTCACCAAAGCTACCACTTCTTGTTGGGGGTGGTTTATTTTGTTGACCGAAGAGCTCTCTCTTGCCAATATAAAGAGCACCTACCCTACAGACCTCATAGCAGCACAGCTGTGCTGCTGTAAGGTGCACAGTGGAGACTTAGCTTTAGACTTGGATCATCAGCTGTTGTAGCTAGGACCCATATTTTTCTTTTTTCCTATAGTACCTAGCAGCTCCTAGGCACCATCAGATTACAACACTTGTTTATCCTCCTCCTGTCCTTCTTCCACCACAGAACATTTTGAACTTCCCCACAGTGGTCTCCAAATGCATTCCAGTATCCCTGCCACCCTGTCCTCTTCTAACATTCAATCCTTTCTAACCAGGCATGCTTAAATTACATGCAAAGATAAAACTGAGGCAATAACTCCATTAGTTTCCCAACACCTTGCAAAGTTAATGGGGAACCAGCAGTGGCAGTAGCTTTGTGGACCACCTCTGGAAGGAACTGCAAGAGCAGGGGCAGGCTGCATGGAAGAAAGCAGATAAACAGGGCCTGGAAGCTGGCCCTGTTGACAAGATGAAAGGGACAGGGAGTAGAGCATGAAATAAGAAAGGAGACAAGATTTGTAAGCTGGAGAGGCAGATCTAGGCTTTAACTTATTACAGTTAGTAAGCTCACTTCTCCGATGAACAATACAAAAAAAATTATTTTGAGAGGACTGTTAGCTCAAGGAAGTAGATGACAAACACACATTAAACACAGAGAGAAATTCTTCCCTTTAAATTGGTCAATTCTTCTATTAAAACAAAACTATGTATTTATGTACGTTTTATATAAAAAGTCTCCTTCTCAGATAGACATAATATTAAGGAGCCTATCTACAAAAGCAACAGCAAGTGGGAATTAAGTTTCTTGTCTAATTCCTCCTACTGTGCAACAGTCACAGGTCCTGGCAGCAGACGCCACAAGGTGAGCAAAGCAGATACGCTCAACTTCTATTCTGAAGTGACTTGCTTGCTTGTTGTAAACGTGTCAGATCTTTGTGATAAAATATATTAATATTCATGGTGACTGTATTATTAAATCACTAAGCATTGCACTGAATGGTTAGTTAATATTTCAACACTGGCGTGTAGAGTGATTTAATGTCCTGTTTATTGTTATAGACATAAGAAAAAAAAGCAAGATTTTTCAAAGCCATCAAGGAGATTTAAACATCTTCTCCTATTTATTTTAAGAGATGATTGTGTCTGAATCCCCTCGCTGTCTCTGCAATTTGCAACCCAAAAAGTCTCCTATGCAACCCATATAAGAATGAATTTCAGTCTTAAATATCACAAGCTAGTAATGTTGTTGAGAATTTCCGAGACCACGTAAACTCTTTATAAAGCATCACAGGCTGTTGCAAAGTACAGTAAATATTCACATTTTGTTTGTCATACCATAATAGTTCTAAAAACACTTTATAAAGTGGATTTTTGATAGAGAAATCCAAGTGCTTGTTACTGGGATTTGTGCTGGAGGAATAGCATTCCAGCAAATTTTCAAACCTGCATGCGAAAAGTGAGGCTCCTTTAAGGAATCCCGCACTAAGAGCTAGGCACCCAATGCCCAGTGAATTTTAATATGAGTCAGGCATATAATTCCCTTATGCTTCTTTAACATTCCAGGCTAACCTTCCAAGTCTGTGTTCAGACATCAAAATGAAAGCATGGTCTGACTCTCAAAAGTGTAAAGAACCTGTGCAGACGGGAGTATAATTACTTCACCTCAACGAGTGGTGGAAGATACGTCAGCGGAAGTGTATCCCAGAGACCCAGGCCAGTGTGGATACCGCTTTAAGTTGATCTCACTCACAGCACCCCAGGGGTGACTTTTCACACCTGCCGAGTGCACTATACTACGTTGACTTAGGTGGTAGTGTAGCCAAGCCTTAAGCATGCACTTGGCATTAGGCTCTCAACTTTGAAAAGTTTGGCCATAATATGCATAGCAAACTGTACACCAGGAAAGATTGCTAAAGTATGTGTAGTGCTTTCTTAAAGTTACCAAAAAAAGGGGGGGGGGGAGAGTTTGACACCACAGACTGGCACCATTTAGTTTTAAGAAAAAAAAAAAACAACCATGCCCCACTTTGATGGAACTTATTTTGTTTCCCCGAATAATCTAACGATTCAACACAGCAAAGACTGTAGAAACACAGAAAATATCCAGCTACATTTATTACTGAAATGTTATAAGCGGCTCCCAGTCCAAAACCTTGCCTACTTAGTTTAACCCAAAGCAAACTGGTCAGCCAAACATAAACCACCTGACATCAGAACAAAAGTGATGTCGTTTACTTTATTGTGATATATAAATAGAAAACTCCTCACATCTATCTTTAACACTAGTGGTCACAGTGATAAAACTGCAGTGGCACTAGTGGTCTCTGCTATAGCACTGTCAGGATCAATTTTCAGTGGATATATTTAACATGTCCAGAGCTATCACATACAATCTCTTGTTTCTTTGTCTTCCAGGGGAATTGGAGCAGAATCACAGTCCAACAAATGAAGTGAGCTGAAGGCAATTTGACCAATGTCTTCGGTGCGAATTCCACAGAGGCTGACGAAGTGTGTTATCATCAGGTCTCCGAGGTACAGCACAGGCATTAGTCAGTTGTGCCATAAAATTAAGAAATTAGAGTAAGCTGTTGTATTGCCCTAGGTGAAAATGCCAGGGATACAGAGACTATTGCACTCGGTTTTAAAGTACATCTTTCCTAACTGATGTTTACTTGTTAAATGGATGCCAGCTCTGTCAAATAATTATGAAGTGCAGGCACCTCACCACAAGGACAAGAGACTGGCTTTTAAGAAGCTCCACTTCTCTCATGCAGTCTGGTATCATAACTGTCTCTATGTCACAGAGCGCAGCATATCATCTGAATGATAGACAAAAAGGACTAAGATGAAAGCTATTTCAAAACAATCCTGGAAGCCTTTTTGCAGGAATCAGAATAGAGAACCTGAAATAAATGGAAAAGAGTTTGAAAGAAAGAGTCTACAAAATATCAAGGCAAATTTTGATTTATTTATTTTGTAGAAGACGATCCCAGGTAAATGATGTCTCCTAATAAGGCACATGGCAATCTCAATTATAAGAATCATTAGTCAATGCATTGTGTGCTGTTTTATATTCCCAGCAGGAAGTTTTTCCACCTTCATCAAGAGTTTCCACGGCTGCCTAGTGTTTCTGTATATGCAAAGCATATTTGAGCTTCATTCCCTCCTCCCCCTTCCTCCCCCCCCCCCAAGCCCGGCCCAAAGCTTCACTAATTAAAAAAAGCCCTGTCAAGTGGTCAGACAGACTGGAACTAGCGGATTATAGGTAAGAGGGGATGAAATGAAGGGTTGAAAGCTATAATTTCTCTTTCTGCGGTATAGCAGAAGTAGCTGTTCTAGACAGGCAAATTAAAGTAGCAGCTGCCTAAGCGAACAGGCTTTATCATGTCTTGTGCCCCAAAAGAAAAATCATCTGCACCTCACTTGTAAGATGCAATAACTGGTGGTTGTTTCTTTTTCTCCCTCTTTCCATTTCTCTTATCTCATACAAGCACTGCACCCTCCGGCTGGTTTCCTTCCGGTCCTGGCACACCAATTCTACTTCTTCCATTCCCTCACTTTTTTTGTCCTGCTGCGTTAACAGTAATTCCTAGGCCTTTGACTAGTGTTCCATGCTGGGAGCTGCTAGTAAACAAAGAGAACACTTTTGAAAGGCGACAAACTGAAATGAAGAGGGGAGAAACAGCTGCAATTCTATCCCGTTTTGTGTACATGGGTTAACTTTGTTCATTGTGAGAGGTTATTTATACACATTACTAACTACATTTGGTGATGGGAGGGGGGAAAAGTTCTGTCCAGGTAACCAGATATTCAAAATTCCTTCTCAAAAGTCCTTGAGGAAAAGACAAATGACCAATGTGAATGTAAGAAATATGGTGAAGTAATTATCTAGTTGAATATTTTTAAACAGAATGGGGGCTTCCTGTCTCCTGAATCCAGTCTATTTCCAGTCTATTTACTCTGAATCTCACAGAAAAAGTTGCTGTATTATATTTAACACTACTTGTCACATGATGGAGTATGTGTTCTTCTCTAGTACTGCAACTGCAAGAAGTTCTGTGGGATACTGCACTCAAAAAAAAAAGTGAACTACTGTAAAAACAAACAAACAAACAAACAAACAAAACCTACATGAAAAGTTCAGACTTTTGGCCCAGATTTTTAGTTCTACACCAGCTGCAGATTTCCCCAGACCATTGGAAATCTTGGCTATCCATTTAGACCAGCTTTCAAGACCTTTGCACTGGCAAAGCCAGGGTTTGCCCCTTTTATCCCCGCCTGTTTGTCTTGTGACATCATCCCATCTGGCTAGTCAATGTATGTGTTGGAGGGGGTCTGCAGTCAAAACAAATTAATCACCTCAGACTTGCCATGGGTGTGTTGCCTAGGAGCTGGGACTTCAAACATTGCTGTAGCTTTGGATTTTGTTGTTGTCATCCTCAATGATAGTGCTGTACATATATTGTATCTTTCATCTGAGGCCTCCAAAAGCTAATGGAGAGCAATAAGGAAGCCAGTCTTCCAGAGGAGCTACGAGACAAGGGGCTGTATCCATTTTATGGATGAAAAATGGAGTCACAGAAGTTACATGATCTATCCTGAGTTACACAGTTATAGCAAAGCCAGCATTTCAGGTGGGATTGGGAGCTTCACCCTCCTCATTCCCGTCCCTCCCTTCACTGCTAATATCATCTAACTTGTTGGCCACAGGTGGATTAACTGAAATCAAAACCCTGCAAAATCAAGGTGCAACTGACCACATGTAGGAGCACCCAGATGCCCTAGAGAGAGCTTCATGTGGATGATGAAAAAAAACAGAATGCACATCATCATCATCAAGTAATGGGAATTATCCAGCGGGAGTACCTGCCACTGAAGAAACCAGAACAGAGGCCTGAGTCATAAAGAACCAGTAAATACCATCCTATTTTCTGTTACACTGAATTGCATTAGAAGTCACCCATCACTGAATCATACTTGTATTGATTTAAAAATAAATCAAACCATCTATGATTGAACATAAGGGAGACAGTGATAAAATATCAAACTGCCTCAACATCTGCGGAGAAGGAATGTAGCTGTTCATCACCTGTGAACATATGGTAAAGCACCCAGTACCACATAATACTAACCCATAGAAATTGGTGAAAGCAAAACCAATTAGAGCCAAAAAATAAGAAAGGTGAATGGAGCAGAAACAGAAAGCTCTTTCCACACAGCAGAATGTATTGAAAGTTGCTGGTAGGTCTACAGCAGACCTTGAACTTTACTACCTTATATTACATACTGCATGCACGTATGCTACACTAGTTTTTCTTTTTTTTAAAAAAGTCGGCTTTGGACACGGTTTAAGGTCCAACCAAAGTCAAATACCTGAAAGGTCATGGCCATCTCTCAAGAGAATGTTTCAATGTTGTGAGTTCAAAAGACTGAAACTTAGTGAGAAGCTCAACACATACACAAGCTTTAAGTTATGATAAGAGGATGTGGTATACAGAATTTGGTGGTCCTAGCTCTTACTGTTTAGGAGCAGTTCTTGAACAAACAGAATCACAGACTGACAAACTCAGACACACACATTTCGAATGATAAAAATCACATACACAATACGGCCCATCACATCCATAAACATTGTGGAAACATTACAATCTAGGTGAACCATTTGTCACTTAAAATTTTGTGTAGTAGAGCAAATCTGATCCCCCTTCCCCAATATATATCTTACCTCTCCCCCATTAGAAAACTTCTGAGAGTTTAATTTTAGAAGTTCTTAAAACAAAGTAGCTATACCTTTGGAACAGACAGAGCATAATTGAAGTTTCTGAGGTAAATAGAATGGATTGAATAGGATAAAAAAAAATACAGAAATATTCAAAACAAGACAAATCATGCGTCTTGCCTCAATCCTAAGTAAACTTTCTTCCATATAATAACGATTAACATCATTATTATTATCCTTACTCTGTGGTGGGTTTACTATGGTAGTACAAATCAGATACATTATGCTGTCCTACTGTTTAATTAAATATGTTCATAAAGCTTGTACAAATGGATTTATGCAGGCAGCTCAATAGCATGCATAGAAGCTAGTGTAGAAATACGTTGTGTGTCAAGCGAAAAACAGAGCACATTGATTCTGAAAGGTGTTTTCTCCTTTTGCACAATGCAAAATGATGGAAGCCCACAGATCTCAAAAGATCATTACACATCTGAGATCTTCACTAGCTATGCCTAGAATATTTATTTTGTAGCACAGAGAATGGCAATTCGGAGTTCCATGTTATTTTATTACATCAAATTTTTTGAAGTAACTCAATTAATTTTAATGAGTGATAATACATTTTACTCTCCCTCCCCATGTCCTCTATTTTAATGAGCTGTCCCACTATTGCTTTTAAATATTATAATGCCACTACATGACAGGGGAAAAGAGACCAGATGAGGGAACTCCACACCCTGAGTTTCTCACATACTGAGTGAAGTGCCATTCCAATAGACTTGAAAGGGGTGCAGGGAAGGGACAATTATGGACAGATCACGTTGTGAGAAGGGTGAAGTCAGGAAGTTTGAAAAATGCCCAGATTTCCAGCCATAAGTGAGCTCTGGCCACTAATATAGCCTGGTTGTGGTAGTAATTGCCACAGACTACCTACATGGGTTTCTGGTGCTGAACAGGGCATGGATTGGAGTGTTTCAGCCCATATGCTTTTCTGCAAAATAGGCAACAGTACCAAGAGACAGTTATGCTACCACAACAAAAATAATGCATAGAAGAGCTGGGGTTGTAACATGAGGTCAGGTGCAGCCTACAAGGACCCACTGTACTACAAACTGTACAAACACATCCAGGAGGCCCAGTTTCTGCCCTGATGGGTTTTTAAGTTACAAAGACAAGACAAAGGGCAGGAAAGGAAAAACAGAAGCACAAAAAGATCAAGTGACTTGGCTAAGGTCACACAGTAAGCCTGCAGCAGACCACAGAACAGAACCCAGGTGTCCCGAGATCTTGACTAGTGGCCTAGCCAATAAACCACCCTGTCTCTGCAAAGTGATGGTCAGTTCACATTTGAAAACACTTCACAGTTAACAAGAAGGGGGAATGGTTTGAAAATAGTCTATTTAAAGGATGGTAACATGGCAGCTCTCCCCCTTCCTCCTTTGTTCAGGCTAGCAACTAGCTGGAAAGCAGTTGTTTATTAAAGGGACATTTCTCCTCAAGCAGAAGGAGCAAGAGCAAATGGGTTTTAAAGGCAAACAGAAGCCCAATAACACAGCATTTCCAAAAGTTTACTAACCCCGCCTCCCTTTCAAAGTAACAAAGATACAGACTGAGGGGCCAGTTTATTGGAAAGATCAGAGCTAGGAGGAGGGCCTGCTATTCACAGTGTCTCAAGTTTATTGCAGCTTGTGGCACACACCAACACAGAATGAGCGTGCTAGACTTTAGCTGTTAGTTTTGGTCACCTTAGTAGAGGTTTGCTATATGTGTGTTCCTGAAGTTCAGCTAGATTATGGGAGACATACAACAGAAGAGAAATGAAGCAGATCCTTCTCCCCATAAAGAGAATGTCCAAATCCTGAAATTTGGTGAGCTCCCTCAATTCCCGTTGTTTGCTATGGAATCCAGGTGTGACAAAGTCGTGTTGAGCATGGGATCGATCCCAGGAGGCAGGAGCACCACTTTCCAATAAAGAGCTATTATTTTTGAGATGTAATCACCAATTTCTTAAACCAAACCATATTAAACAGAAGAAACACAATTCTCTCTTGGAGCTGTTAACCTGATTTGGAACATTTTTTTCCCCTAGAGCTTTTGAAACAGAATCATTTGGTGCCCCAGTAGATTTGGTCAGATGACTTGCTCTAGTTCAGATAGGGTTTCTTATTTCTCTCCATGACAGGATGCCAAATCACACACCCTATATCCGTGAACGGAGGGATAGTTTATATGATGACTCCTATGCAAAAAGGGGTCTCCACTTCTCCATGGTGCTTTTATCCTAGACCTCAACTAGAATGCTCCAAGACTCCTGAAAGGTATACCAAAAAAGGGTGGGGGGAAGAGAGAGAGACTGTCTTCACTGGGGAAATGTAATTTTGTCCCCAGAGGAACAGACCAGGAAAAATCACTGCAACGAGAAGTTAACCAGATTTTTTCCCCTTGAAACTTCCCTCCTGTGAGTTTTCCCATCACAAAAGAAATGAGACTTTAAAAAAAATGGATAAAAGGGCATGTGAATGCCTTCTGATATGAAGTTACTCTGAGTAATCTATGGGCATCTCGACTAGGGATGGGGAGAGCTGGAGAAATTCAGGTTCAGCCATTAGCCACCAAATTTGAAAATCAATAGCTGAACAAAAACACAACTACTCCCTCAGCATTACCACGGCATTTACTGGGGTATTTTGGAAAAAATGCAAGATTAGGCCCCAGCTGGGCAGTGAAGGCATGCAAGAGATTTGCCTTTCTAATAATCTACTCATGGCCTAACTTCTGTAACAACTGTACAAAATCTGATAGCAACAAAGACATCCAGAGCTCAAACTGCCCTAACATTCTTCACTCACTCTGAGTTTAGGCACTGCTGAGCTCTTGGCTCATCGAATACGTTTTACTGTGTACGCTAATAACTTGAGCAGTATTGGAAATATAGAATAGCACTTCTTCAGTTCAAACTGGACCCTAAATGTTTTAACATTTTTCTGTTTTCCTTTACATGGTATACAAAATACCATATTCTGTCCTCAAATCCATACACCAGTTCCTTCATTGACTTAATGGCCATGTCATGCCGTGAAGGCAAATTTTGTCCCACTATATTATGCTTCACTGTATATTCTGTATTTACATCACTGCAGTCACATGCAGGGGGTTTCAATGAATACAACATTCTCTGATAGCAAAATCATGCCCCTTCCTTCCTGCAATTACAACACTACTCCATTCAACAAACAGTGACATCTGGAAACCTACTACCATGATAGCAGCTGCAACTTCTGTTCTAAATCAGGAAGTGAGCTGTACTCTCCTCAGAGTTTTAATTGTTACAGGATATGGTTGTCGCTTTAAAACACAAGAGCAGCAGCCAGTCTGATCACTGATGGAAATACTGTATGGTATACAATGTTAATGGAAAAGGTGACAAGAGTAGCATAAATGCGCGTGTGTGAGTTCTCTCACTCTCCACACACACAAAATGATTCCCTCCCATGTCAGAAACAACTATATTAATTCATCACTGCTCTACCATCATGGAATGGGAAATGTTTATATCTTATTTTGTCAGTTCAAATTTAAAGTGAAGTACAATGGCACAGGCCAGGAGTATTTAATTTGTTAAGTAAAAGGCAGTCTTATACCAAGCCATCAGTTATGAACATTTCACAGTAAATTATGATTTTTCTACTCATTTACAAAGGCAGAGAGAGCAATTTGGGAACAGGTTAGCCATTCTTGTGTCTACTTGAATCAGAAGATGCTGACCTGTGCTATGTGAAAGACTAACCACCTGCAATCTTGATCCTCATTGAGTTACTGAGGCCAGGAGTATGCAGTTTAGTTGTAACTGTGTGGTCTCAGGATATTAGACACACAAGGCGTGTGACCAGTTTATGTTGGTGTGAGAAACTTTTGAGTCAGAGAGCTTTTCTTCAGACATAGGAAAGGTATTTTCAGTGTTACAGCAAAATGCAAGGTGGATCAAGTTTAGTATCAAGTTTTTAGCACAAATACTAAGGGTATGTCTAGACTACATGGCTCAGTCGACGGAGCCATGTAGATGAGTTTACTAGACATAGGAAAATGAAGCGGCGATTTAAATAATCGCCGCTTCATTTACATCAAAATGGCCACCACACTGTGCCGATAAGCTGTTTGGCGGCACAGAGGGGCAGTCTGGACGTGCTGCGGGTGACAACGGAAGCCTTTGTCAATAGCTCCGGTAAACCTAATTTCACGAGGCATACCAGAGCAGTCGACAAAGGCTTCCCTTGTTGACCGCGGCGCGTCCAGACTGCCCCGCTGTGCCGCCAAACAGCTGATCGGCACAGTGCGGCGGCCATTTTGATGTAAATGAAGCGGCGATTATTGAAATCGCTGCTTCATTTTCCTATGTCTAGTAAACTCATCTACATGGCTCCATCGATGGAGGCATGTAGTCTAGACATACCCTAAGGGACCAGTCAACTCTGCACTCATAGGACAAGGAGCCAGATGCTAGATTTACAACATAATCAGGGAAATGAATCAGGCTCTCATCTTTTGAAAGTGTTATGCAGGCTCCCTTTGAGGGGAAAAAAGGTATTCACCTTCAGGTATGTTTCTGTCTCATTTTCCTGTGTGAATTCACCTGAGAATATAGTGATTGTCTAGTTTCACCCACACAGTAGCTATTGGGGATATTTAATGCACTGGATGAGGTACACTACATGTTGTGATAGATATGTGTAGGACCCAAGGGTCTTGAAAGGTGTGTTGTAGGGAGTGTTGATCAGTGTACTGCAGAGATGCATCTGGTTTCAGATCTGTTGTTCTGGAAGGGTCTGGTGACACTGAGTTGGTGTGTCCTGGTCTGTGGGGGGTTTGCTTCTGACAATGAGCTTGGAAAGATTGGGTGTTGAATCCCCACTTCTGGCCTTGCTCCTCAGTTAGTTCTACTTGTTACTCTTGGAATGGTTCTATTGAAATGTACTACTCAACATAAAAGAATTTCAAAAATAGGTCTTATAGAGCCTGTGCCTCTTCAGTGAATTTGTTGCCTTAGTTCCTTAACATACCTTACCCAACAAAATTATGTTGTCAGATAATCCTATGCCTAGGAAGGCTCCCATTAAATAGGAAGAGGTTTCAGCAGGAAAAAATGATCGAGATGTAGACCATTACAATATCTGTTGTATTGTGAGTGAGGAGCTGAAAACACACATCCATCCCCAGCTGAACTCTTCCCTGTTCATGGCTCCCATTCCTCACCCATGTGCACTTTGCACAAAGGCCTGTTTTCCCCTCCCAACACCCACAAGCAAACAGCGATAGACCTCACCATTAATAAGACCCTTGTTTCCATTTTCAGCAAATGATGCCTATTTAATTCCACAAGTAGCAGTGCACAGGTTCCACTCACCTTAATCTTATGTTGATGAAAGAATAGAATTAAAAGAAACAACAAAAAAATCTGAGGTATTAAAATTGCAGCAGCTGTGACATTGCGTAATGAACTGTGTGTGCATGTATGTTAATGTTCAACAGAGATACACACCATCCCAAATTTGCAGAATATAAATTTGAGACATTTAGCACCAAAAAACCCACAGACATTTATCCTTTGAGCTAAGAGGAGAATTTATTCAGCAGCGAGTAAATACCAGACTGTTATAGTCTTTAGGCCAGCCAACAATAGATACAATGACACTAAACCAATGCATTTCATATTCAGTGGTTCCTATCAGAAATGCAGATCTTTCCATACTAGAGATGGAGATCTGTTATTTAAGATACCAGTTTCGACTTGCATAAAGAATAAATATTAGGCATTCAGGAAAGATCAAGATTCATAAAAAAAATGGGATACGTACATTGGTAGAACAAATACAGGAGGAAGAGTTTTGCTTCCTTTTTGTCATTAACTTTTACCAAAAGAATCAAATTTAGTTCTACTCATCTCAGATTAGTAAGACAAAGAAAGTAGAAGGAGATATGCTATCCATCAGATATGAGAGAAGGGATATGTCAGTTTATTTACATTGCGTAGCAAACATTTACACCAAAATTATGTCACATGATAATACTTATTGTTGTCAGAATGTCATATCACAATTACTGGGATTCTGGTAAACTTTTCTTGTCTTGAAACACCCAATCCCTTAGTTTTTGACTTACTACTCTCATCATTATAAGTTCAATAATAGACCCCTCTAGCAGATCTCTTTTGCTCAGTCACACTTGGAGGGGATGATCTTGGAGAAATTGACCTAATTAAGGCAACAGAAAAAAATATTAACTCATGTCTGCCTTTTTATTAGCTATTCAGATTAAGAAAACTCTGCAAACCAAAGTGTTTACAGTACTTGTGAAATATTAGGATGTGATAATACTCTCACAACCTTATGCATAACTTGAATTATAGAAAAAGTATATGTGAAGTGCTATAGAAGTAGTAAAATGTTCACAGGTTTGAAGAATGACCCTTGGAAGGATTGCTATGGCCAATAATAAAAAAAACCAACCCACCACAATAGATGAAATACACCCCGAATGAGTAATCTCTTTTACATTGCTTCCAATTAATGTGGTAGCCTTAATTACCTTGACTTCTCTTTGTCTACAAATATTTACATAATAGAAATAATAATTGTGTTTAAGCTCCAGTTTTTTGCAGTGAGGGGAAGAGGCAAGTGCACACACACACACACACTGACTACTCAAAGTTGTTTCCTCCCCTCTTCTCCCCCCCCCCACAGTTTACTAGATTATTGGTTTTGGAGAAGCTGCCTTAGTTCACAACAGTTTTCTTTTGGTTTGTCCCTACAACCAAAGTAGGGCTTACGTCATGCACTGTATGACTATTTTGGTAAGAGTACCTAAACTTCACCTTTGGGAGAGGCAAGTAGTGGCAGAACACATTTACCTGCTTTTGCAATCAAGTTATACACAATGAGCCAATGTATATGCAATGTGGTATGAGTAACTCCAGCTTGCACAGGTTGCATTCTTTTGTTTGGGTTCACAAAATACAACAAAGAATCCATCATATTCCCCCCATCACTAAAAGTCTGAAATATGTAAATATGCTTCATTTACACAACATTCATTTTTTCCCTTTTGAAATATGTATTTGAAAAAAACAGTTCATAAACTACTATGATGAGATATTCAATGAGCAGGCTTGCTGCTGGAAAGAATCACTATTTAGGCAAACAATTGCAGCATACATTACACTAAGCTGTATTAAAAATCTGGCTTCCATGAGGGCAAGAAATATGAGCAGTTATATAGCTTAAATCCAATGAGCAAAACATACTTCTAGTTGTAATTTTAATAGCACAGAAAAAAAAAAAAAAAAAAAAAGTAGAAAACCCCTGAAAGCCAGAGAGCATTACAACAGCTTGGTAGAACCAGATGAGATAACAGGGATGCAGTCAAGGGTTATGTGCAACTGTGTTACAGCTGAACACCAGTGGCTGCTTGTACAAGTTAGCTTTGTGTGCTACTTTAACGAAAGTATAAAGCAGCATATTGAAAAGTCAACAGCACAAAGAACACAGTCATGACACCATTCACAATAGTGAATTCTTTATTAATGTTAACTGGACATGGGATAGTCAAAATATAAGCAGCTTCTCTTTGCCTTGGGTCCTTATAATGATAGCAGCCAAACACCCTAACCAGAAAAAGGCTGTTTGTGGTAAGAGAAGAACCACCACACACCTCTTTTCCAGAGAGACTAGTGTCTTTGGACAACATTTGACTCCAAAAGTTCAAAGCGGGCTGTTGTATCTGCATTGTAAATACAGATCCAAAGATTTCTCTTTTTTCCATGCTATCGCAATTTTGTCCCATTAATGCCATTTAAATTATAGACCTGCTGCAGACAACTAGTCAAAACACCACATTATCTGATGAAACGCTGTATTATAATGTCAGTATGTCTTGTGTTTTAACTATTCTTTCATATACTGTACTTCTCTCTCTCTCTCTCTCTGAATAGCTGTAAAAGGCATCTATCTTTAGAGCCCACTAAAGTTTCTAACAAAGGGCCCGAATACTTCATTCATTGCACAAGCAAGACTTCCGTATACCCCCTAAAAATCTACATATGGATATAAACAGAATGCAGACTAAAAATTTTATGATGTTTTAAACTAGAACTAGAATTTATGAGGTGCAGTTAAGGAGCTAGATACAAAAAGCACCAAATTTCTTTTAGTTAAATTAAGCTAGGTCAAGTTTATTTTTCCCTTTTAGTATTTAGCTTCTTTGAATAGTAGATACAGTAATAGGTTTCAAATAGATGGAAGCACAATGTTTTCTGGGAGGCACATATTGGCCTTTGCATCTGCCAAAATTATTTGCAATAGCAAATGCCCATTAAATTCTTTATAATTTCTATAGCACATTCTTACTGGACTAATTTATTCAGCTTCAACAATATACATGGCAAAACTAACAGAAATCCAGCGTCACAACAACTCAGTAGCAAAGCTGGGACTAGAACTTTTATCCTTACCCTTCCAAACCTGCATTTTAAATTACTTCCTCTGGTGATTTCCTTGCAGAGGGAGGATATAACATCAGCTATAAACACAGAAACTGCTTTCTTTAAAATTCACTGCTTTAAGACTAGAGATTTGTTCTTTTGGGGCCTGATCATGAAAAACCTCACATGGACAATTCCACTCAACACAAGAGAGATTACTCATCTTAATAAGGACCAGCATGATTTAGCCTCATTTCTTCTCCACTCTCCTCCTCACCCCAAGATTATAATGAAACAGACTACAATGAGCCACATTTCTCCCTGGAGTGGGCCAGTTTCCAACAAGACACAACATGCTAAGCATTGTCAAATAGAAAATAAATATTCCTTGCTCAGAAGATGCAAGGACAGAGCAATAGAGGGATTTACAACATGCAAAATGAAGAAACTAAATAATTTCAGAGGGGTAGCTGAATTAGTCTGTAAATGGAAAAACTTTATGAATAGTCTAGCAGCACCTTAAAGACTAACAAAACATGTACATAGTATCATGAGCTTTCGTGGGTGCAACCCAGTTCCTCAGATGACTGGAATATTAAAAATCCAGATCCAAGAATAAATAAGGAAAGCGAGGGGGAGGAAAAGAAAAAAAATAGTGAATTGGATTGTTCAAGTTACAATAGAGGTGCAAATTGTTCTTATCAGCCTCTTGTAACTTGAACAATCCAATTCATTTTTTCCCTCTTTTTTTTCCTTCTTTCCCCTTCTCCCCCTCCCGCCTTCCCTTATTTATTCTTGGGGGAGAATCTACATGTAGATAGTATCATACATGTAGATAGTATCATAAGCTTTCGTGGGTACAACCCAGTTCCTCAGATGACTGGAGTATTAAAAGTCCAGATCCAAGAATAAATAAGGGAAGGCGGGAGGGGGAGAAGGAGAAAGGAGAGAAAAGGAAAAAAAGAGGAAAAAAATGAATTGGATTGTTCAAGTTACAAGAGGCTGATAAGAACAATTTGCACCTCTATTGTAACTTGAACAATCCACTTCACTATTTTTTTTTCCTTTTCCTCCCCCTCGCTTTCCTTATTTATTCTTGGATCTGGATTTTTAATACTCCAGTCATCTGAGGAACTGGGTTGCACCCACAAAAGCTCATGATACTATGTACATGTTTTGTTAGTCTTTAAGGTGCTGCTAAACTAAATAGTGTTAGACCATGTTTTGATAGTACAAAGTATTTATACTCCAGAAGGGCTTTTTATTGTTATTATCCTCAGACTTTAATCCAAAGAGTGCACTGTGTACCTCAGACAAATTCAAAGCAGTTGACATTTTAAATGCAAAAAAGTGGGGGTTTTTAAATAAAAATCTTTCTTTGTATAAAGCTTCATGGAGCATTTCACATTTTCAAAGTTTAGCAGATAGTCTTTTAGGTTTGGTAAGCTATTAAATAGCTTATCATTAAATACCCCATTTGCTTCATTATCCATCATTACTTTATACTTCATCACAATTTCTATCACTGATCTTTGATATGGACTTAGATCAAGACAACCATTTTTCTCATATCTGAGCCAGGATTCTACTTCTAATATAGTCAATGGGAACATAGATATTGTCTTTACTGGGTGCAGAAAGAGATCCTCACAAATTAAAGTGAATATGACCTAAATTAAAAATTTCAGTTATATTCACCATATGAAACATCACTCTGAAACAAGCCCCATAGATGTGTACTCAATATTTTTAAACAAAGTTGTTTCATAATCTTCTCACAGGCAGTATTGCAAAGTTAAAACTGATGAGTTTGTAAATGCTCTATACATGCACTAGTATAAAATGTCTGCTCCTTGCTAAACTAAGGGGAAATGCATCCACATGTTGGTTGTAGTAGTCAAGACATGAGACTAAAATGGATTTCAGAAGAGGGGACTTCATATAATTATTTATTATAACTGACAATGCAATTCAGTGGTCATCAATAAGTCAACAGCATTAACCATCTGACAGATCACAGTGATTTCCTAATAGAGAGACAGGCCTATTTTTCAACACTATCCCTCATCTTTCTGAGATCTCTTGCCAGATCTTGACAAAGTTGCCTTGCCATCTTTCTGAGATCTCACTACATTTTAACTATTCAGACTTTTAACTTTCAGATGCTATTGGTGCAGTACCATGGATGGGGCTCCCTTAAAGGTAATTCATACCTTAACGAAATCTCAGTCTGCTCTGAGTCACTGCCAGGAGCCCTTAGAGTAAATGCTGATTTTGGTCTACAGGAGTGGGATTTTCAAGAGTATCCACAATTGACCTCACTGAAGTCAACAGTAGAACTTCCACTGTGTTAGGAAAAAGCTACCTAGGCCAACACTGGGCACTTTTGCAAATCCAGAAGGCAGCAAATGCCCATAGCAGCTTTTTACCTATGAACTGTCCCAACTAATGAACTAGCTAAGAAGCTCCTGATAAAAAGCCCCTATATTTTTAGGAGCTGGAGGCCAACTAACTCTAATTTGCTTCCCTCCATTGGCCTTATAAAGGTCATGTTTGCTGGCATTCAAAGATGTATATAAGTCTCAAATGTTTGCTGTAAACCTTTAGAAGGGGTGGCATGATACACTAAGGGACTGTTATTGAGAATTTCATTTTAGTTCAAATCTGTCAGTCAATGTGCTCCAGTTCATGGGGTAATCATTTCCTTCACATCACATCACTGTGTCAAGCAAACCATAAACCCACATTAAAATCTCCATGATGGCTTCTCCCTGCACCGGAGAATCCTCTTATGTCACAACTGCTATAGTGGCTCTTCTCCCAGCCCCCCAACATGGCCACTAGCGTGAGAGATAGGGACAGGGTCCAACTGATGCCTTGATGTCAGAACATATCCCAGACCCATGAACACCTGGGCTTATGTTAGAGAAATCTTAAGGTGTTCTTGTAACTTATGCTAGGGAATGAATCAGCCCTAGGATTGGGGATGCACAAAAAGGCATATTCAAATACAAAATTTTAAAAAATTGACCAGAGAAAAGCATCTACAGACTTCTGGTCGCCTTCATTGAGAATAGGAGTAGACAGCAGAACTCCCACTGGCTACGGTTGCAGCAGGAGGGTGGCATTTAAAACACCACCACCTGAAGTCACACAACTACCTATTTCTAATCCTTCTGTAGCATTCTGCTCTCTTTCAAATGATTTCATCACTTCCCTATACGCATGAGTAGTCAGATACAAAGAAAAATGTTTTTTATAATAAAACCATGATGGTGCTTTGAACTCATGGCTTTTTTATTCCTCCTTGGACTGTTTTCATGGCTAATTTTTAATGGATTTACTTTTCTATGCAAGTTCGATAACTTCTTTCCTTTTTCTAAACACCCAATGGGATTTCATTTCATTCTGAACATTGTACAATTACCAGAGAGCTAATAATGAAATATTGTATCATCATTTATTATATCCTGCTGTTTCATTCTATTTATTGTATTAAGTTCAGAAAAAAACAGTTTAATACCAAATTAAAAATGTGCCAAAACAAGACACAGTAGGGTGTCAAGTATATTCAAGCAGATGTAAAGATTTTCTGTGCACACTCCAGCGCTCAGTCTACAAATTTTCAAAAATAGCTTGCAAAACACAAGACTTTATTGCATGTGGGTGGGAATAAGGATTAACAAAAGCCTGATTCAATAATAGATTTTTTTCTTAGCTGTAGAAAAAAATTGTTCTAGGAGATCAACTGAACATACAGATTTTAAGACAAAGGCAAAGGATTATTTGTTACCAATGCAGCCAAAAATCTATATTCAGGCAGGACTGTATTTAGTTTGTTCAATATACAACATTGTGAACGTGCCTGCTAAAAAGCCTCTACAAGTCCATTTGATTTGGGTAATGTGAAACCATTCTGCTGCTTGCTATAGTCAAAATCTCTCTCATGCACTCCATCTCCCTGCACTTACATATAGGAGGAAGTGTCCTAAACTTTCAAGCCCTTAAGTTTGTAAACATCCTGAGGAACAAATGCTAATAACTTCCTTGCATGGTCAAATAGCAAACTACAGGTTTCAGAGCTTTTTGATGGGAGTTAAGGCAAAAAGCAGCATGTCAGGGCTGCTGATTTGTTTGCTTTCTTCACTGTCAACCAGAATGCTCAAGGAACTGGAGAGGACAAAGTTAGAGCAGGTCTACTGCAGCTGTGCTTCCTAAACATTGTACAGTATGAAATCTATGGCAGAGAAAGAAGGAAAATATTTTTAACTGACAGTAGAGATAATTTCTGTATTAATTACTTTTAATCAATTCACTGCAGATGTTCTGAACAGAACAGCCACAAATTAATAATCTGTGTATCATACTGCTCATCTCAGACTTATTCTTTTTGAAGAACAGCTTTTGAAAGCTGCGAATTTTAACAAATTTTACTGTTCTTGACACACAGAGAAAAATAGTACCAAACGTCTCGTGTTTCTGTGACTGTGGGAACCTGGATCTGATTGTGGAGGAGATAATCAGAAATATGCATTTGCAGTCATCTTCGCGGATCTAGCCAAATCCACAGAGGCCACTCTCCATTTGTGCTTTGGTGTCGTACAGATGTTGTCTATTGATTCCCTAATGCAGAAGCAGGCAGTTTTGTTGTTGTTTCTTTAAACTAGATATAACAAAACTAAAATAATGGGCATTAGAATTCAATAAGGAACAGCAGCCAAAGTTAAATGTAATCAGGATGCAAATGAGTATTCCTCACAAAGAAACACAAACCAAACCAAAACGAAACCAAAAACAAACACCAATTAAAAGTGTATATATAATCATTTCCCCAGTTTGCCTTTTATAGCATATATATTTATAGAGAGCCTTGAAAAACATTTTGCAACACATAAGTAGGGGTAGCCTTCATGAATCCTTACTCCAGTCACACCTTCTCCAAGATATTCCTATAGTTGGTCACCAGACTTCTGTCCATATGGGAACACAGTTGTCATCCCTTGCTGCTTCTCAAAGGTCCCTCCCCTCCAAAAAGTGCATTATTTGGTATTGGGAGTGTGATGGGCATAAGACTGACCCAGTCAGATGTAGCAGCAACATTTGGTAGCATTTGGACAGTTTTAGTCAGGTGAAAGTCATGTCATATTCTAGTTTATCAGCTACCCCTCACTTGCTAATGCAGTGAAAAAAAGTGCATCACAGAAAACACAGGATATCCTTCGTCGTCTCTTCTCCCATTGTAACCAATTACATTCATTTTGTTGTGATCTCAAACCAGAGTTTCCAAGGAGAGTTAAGAAAGAAAATAGGCAACAGTGTTACTATTACATATTTTTACAGCTTGTTTTGGGATTAGACAGTCGTTTGCACATGGAACAAATACAAACTTCACCTGTACAATTGAGGGTTGTTTACCTCTAACACTGAACCTATGCCATGAATCTTAGGCTATGTCTACACTACAATGATCTATCTACCTTTTCCCGATAGTTTTTTCTTAAGAGGCTTTTCCGAAAATTGGCCCATCTACAATGGGCCAAATTTCAGAACAGCCTCCTCTTTCAGAAGAGCCCTTCTTCCTCATGGGAGGAGGAAGACAGGGCTTCCAAAAGAGTGCGTCTGCTCTTCCGCTTTTTTTTGTGGAAGGGCACATGGGTTCCCTCGATGCGGCAGAGTTTTTCCTGGGATACCTCTGGTATCTTGGAAAAAATCCATAGTGTACACATAGCCTTAGAGTAAAAAATTGGTCATATACATGGATCATACACATTGTTTTACTAGAGAAGTATGTTTGTGAGATAGTACTTTTTCTTTTTAACAGGACCACCTAACTATTTGCTAGAAGGAAGTAAAAGTCTACTCATTCCTTATAGACCAGTCCTGTTTATATAGCTTTATTCCTTAGACTGAAGTGAGATGGATTTAGAATACTTAAGCAGGTTATATTGAGCAAAAAAATACTTGAACATTCAATGGAGGTTTACATTTTCAGCCACTACAATCACACACCTAGATACAGGCAACTGCATACAATGGATCCGTCAAGTTATCAACTACGCCTAACGCTCTTTCTGCTAGAGGCAGACTTTGTGACTCTGGTTTCCTTGCTGAACCACTCCTTGGAGGACTGCCCAGCTGGAGACAATACAAACCCCCAGAGGGCCCATTATTTGGCTTGGTTCTTGTCCACATCACCTGAGAGCTGTCACTTCCACACAGATAAAGAAACCATATGGAAAAATGAGCAGAACAACAAAAAAAAAGCGATAGACAGATTGTTAAAATGACTACTGTTGTCCGGGTTGCCAGAATAAGGATGATTATTTACACCTTAACTAATTTAATAAGGAGATTAATTGCAGGGGGTGAGTAAGTTCTCTTGTCCACAGAGGTAGCCCACTCAAAAACTTCACTGTTTATTGTATAAAACATGCCTGAAATAGCAGGCCCAGGACTCAGCTGGTATAAAGTCACTATAGCTCCATTGACTTTAATTTATACTACCTGAGAATTGGGCCCTGATCATCATTCATTTGAGGTCACTATTTTTGGAGATAGGATTGTAATTTATATTTTTAAATCAGAGACAAAGGCTGAAAAATGTAAGGATTGATAACACTCAAAACTCTGCCTCCTCTATGAAATAGCTGAGGGTCTGGTTCAGTGAGCGTCAGTTCAGCAGTTCTCCATGTTTGACACAAAAGTTCTTGGCCAGAAGTACATCTGTGGAACACAATGTTAAACCCAGCTCAAGTAGCCTGCTCAGATTTCCATAAAAGTAGTTTTGAAATCCACCCCTCCTCCCCCCTTCTGAATTACTTTTAAATCAATTATCTGTAAAATGGAATGACAATGAAAGAAAATACATTGCAATCAAAGCCTTGAGTCCTCCCCAGCATTATGAGAGACAGTCCTTTGGGAAGGCTCCTGGCATTCTAGCATACCAACTTGACTTGTATTTTAAAAATGAAGGCTTGTAATTAGATGCAGAAGTGGAAGATCTATGCAATAACCACCAGTATTACTTATTTTGCCATTGAATTCAGTTATGTTCTACTGTTCCCTTTAAGTTTTCAGTATTCTCAATCGATAATTGCCTCAGAAAAGTTGGGGATGTGGGGAATGGGAGGAGAAAGAAGAGGGAAGCTGGAGGTTTGGGTATCTGAGTAGTTTAATGAGGCTTTTGGCACTGGGGGAGGCAGTTTGAAATGGTTGGATTAACATGCCAGCTGGATGTTGAGCCTGAAAAATCATCAGTAAAAAACAGTTAATGCTGTCATTTTAAAATGTACATATTTAGATGCCAGAGTAAACAATCAATTGAGATAAAAATAAGGCTGTTCGCTTTCACTCCTTGCGGACTTCTTGTTTCAGATTGTTTGCAAAATCAGGAAGACAAAGCACTGCACAGGTTTGTACTAGAGTCCCTGTATCAAAAGTTACCTTTCAGCCAACAGTTGTTGCTGCTGTTTATTTGTTTTATAATGTTCTCTTTATAACAGCTCTATTGCAAGTGATGGATTGTGTGGCAAATTTCACAACCGCACAATTCATAGGACACTGCATATAATTTATTGTAGGGAGGAAAAGCAATACCCCTCTTGATCACGTTTCAAGGCAACTAACTCACTAATTCATGCAGGTTACCAGGGAAGATTTTACATAACAGCAACTTCACATGTCATTTTCTTTAAGTCATCTCCTCCTCCTTGAAGTGATGGCAGGATTAGGACTTTACTACAGACTGCCATAGACAGGGACTGCATCCTGCAGCCAATCACACAGTGATTCAATCCTGCCACCATTGTACATCTCTGCATCTAAAATCTGGCAGAGAGAGACAGACACTTTAAAGAGAGACTGGATCTGATACTACTTTTATAAAATAGGCTCAAAGTGCAAGTGTGAATGAGAAGCACATTAGGTCCTGAGCTCCAAAAGCACCACATTACAAATTAAAAACAATTTGAAATGCATTGAAACAAATCCAGGGAAGAAAGCCACAGCCAGCAGAATGCAGCCTAAATTCATACTTCAATGTATAACTAAATATCTGACAAATCTAGAAATATTAAACACCGAGTTACTTTAATTATTTTTTATAACATTCAATTTATGCTTAGGGGTATGTCTAGACTACATGGCTCTGTCGACGGAGCCATGTAAACTAGTTTAGCCGGCATAGTCAATGAAGCGGGGATTTAAATAATCCCTGCTTCATTAAAATAAAAATGGCTGCCATGCTGTGCCGACGATCAGCTGATCCGGCACAGCGTGGCAGTCTAAATCTTGGCGCGATGCGACAAGGGAAGCCTTTGTCAACCGCTCTGGTATGCCTCGTGAAACGAGGTTTAGCGGAGCGGTTGACAAAGGCTTCCCTTGTCGATCGCGCCGTGTCTAGACTGCCTCACTGTGCCGGATCAGCTGATTGTCGGCATAGCAGGGCGGCCATGTTTATTTTAATGAAGCGGGGATTATTTCAATCCCCGCTTCATTGACTTTGTCGGGTAAACTAGTTTACATGGCTCCATCGACAGAGCCATGTAGTCTAGACATACCCCTAAGCATAAATTTCATCTTACTCTGCTACGGCTGGATTTTCCTGGTCTTTTAAAAAAAAAAAAAAATCACAAAAGTAATCACTACTTTTCATTATTTGTTCAGACCCTTAAGATTTCAGCTGGAATCTAAAGATAAAAATTAGATGCTAAGAACAGGTTCATTTATTACATTTAAATTAAAACAAAGCAGATCAGATTCGGCATTCCAAACAGGGGCTTTGGGTCAACAGAGACCACCATAACATCTTTGTTAGTGTTGCTGCTGCTGAAAGTGAAGGTGGAATCTATAAGAGGACATATATTTTAAAAAGTTTGGCATGATAGGAGCTCATTTATGCTTTCTATCAGTTTGAAATTCAATGCTTTTTTAAAAAAAATAGTGATTATAGACATACAATTTGCAGAGGCAGAAATGGAAGCCATTACTCAAACGTTTGATCTGATGTTTTCTGGGGAAAAAACCTGGACATGTACTCCAGGTGACAGTTATAGCAAAGTATAATACTTTTTGACTCATACCCCTTTTTACTTGTGTTTTACAAATGTCTGTTATTAAACTGATTACTATAAAGTATCAGTAATGCTCTTCCTACCCAGATTCCCATCCAGCTTGATGGGCAGAGCACAGCTTAACTCTTACTGCAGCTTCTCAAACACTCACAAAATTCCCCTTTTAATGTTCACCTCATTCTTTTGGAAGAAAAAGGGGAGACAGGAAGAACATCCATTGGCGAAATGAGAGTCTCAATCTTCAGATACCATTGGGCACAGCTAATGTAATATCGACTCCTATTCAAGTAAGTGAATTATCTTAATAAGGAAATCAGAGAGGGCTTATGAGCCTGTTTCTGTTATCCACCCCAAGGGACCTCTGTTCTATGCCACAACTTTGGCTTAGAGAGCTAGGTCTTTTGGCTCAGGCCAGAGAGGTTCATGCTGCTCCATCTTATGGCTGGAGACACGCATAAATCTGAAAAACCCCAAAAAATAAGAATTGGGGAAATAAAGAAAATGTTATCTGGATCTGCATTTGAATTGTGCAAATGGCACCTACATTAACAGCCTGAACCAAAACAGGTCCAAAGGCTGCTTCAAATTCAGATATAACTTCATGCTTTGAACTTTTTTCTCTGCAAATTACTTGTTATGAAGCCCAGCTTCCAATTGAAAAAAAGACAAACCCTCACTCAAGTCAAGATAAGGGGACAATTGAAATTGAGCAAGAAGAACAAAAAGTAACTATCCATGTTGAAAAAAAGACATTTTATAGTCACTTATAGCTTTAAAGTCACTTATAACGAAGAACAGAGTCCCTGATAAACTCTAAGGAACTTATAGTAGTTAATTGGAGTCAAAGGGTATGTCTACACGGCAAGCTTCTTTCGGAATAAGCTTTTCTGGAAGATATCTTCCAGAAAAACTTATTTCGAAATAAAGTGTCCACACTACAGGGAAGCCTCCAAATTAGTCTAAGGCAGGCTTCCCTGATGTGGACGAGCTACCTTGACTTAGAGCCCTAGGAGGCACTGGGGAGGAATAACTTTAGAATGGCCCTGACGAGGAGCTATTTCAACATAGCAGCAATGGAGCATCTACACACACACCCTCTTCTGAAAAAGCTTTTTCAGCAAAGGGCTTATTCCTCACACCGCGATCGAAAAAAGCCGTCCCTTATTTCTACTTTGTCAAAATAACACAATTGCAGTATGGATGCTAGTATTTTTTTTCCAGAATAATGGCTGTTATTCCATAAAAACGGTGCAGCGTAGATGCACCCAAAGCAATGGAACCAAAGAATCCCATATCAGATCATTCCACTGAGGCTACTATTCAAGAGACTCAAGGGAGGCACAGATTCATTGACAAAAAACATCTCTCTCTCTTCCCTTTACTGTAAAATCTCAAGATTAACACCTAATTTAGAAGAGCTGGTTGAAAAATTTCAGCACTACAAGATTTCCATGGATAAACAAGAGCTTTCACCGAATCCTCTTCCCTTCTTTTTTCTGAGCAGCTGCCATATTTAGATATTCCCCATTTCAGTGCTGCCTCTCAGAGTCTCTTGTCTGCCTACAGTTATGCCCATCTGTTACAATGGCAGTGCGCCTAGTTTGAAGTAGTTTCCTCCATTTCTTTAAAGATAGATGCTAATCTGACACTGGTTTAAGATGGATAGTGACAATGAAGTGCCAATTTGCAACATGAAGGTCCTCTCTGAGACAGCTCTGCCCTATTGCTACCGTGTTTCTTTTCCATGAAATTAATCTGCTGATATGTACATGAAATCTGCCCTCAGAAAAAGTTAGCCATGATCTGACCCTTCACTATAATTCCATCTACCAGTGAAACAGGTAGTATCCCAGCCAAAAGTGAGATGAAACTGCGAGATCTCAATGTGTCAGACACTTCAGTCTATATATGGAGAGACTGTCTTCACATATACTGTGCAGGTAACCACTAAAACCAAGAAGGACTGATTCTGATGCTATCAAGAGTTAATGGCCCTAATCTTGTCCATCAACTGCATGCTCAGGCCCCTACCTCACACTCCCCACTAATTACTCCAAACAACTCTGTAGCAAGTGTGCAGCACAGATGTGTGAAGCTTCAACACATTTTGAAGGTAGCAAGAGTAGGGAAGGGCACACGAGTAAAAATGGAGAGGAGAGGAAGAAAAGTGACAGATGTTAAATGAGGAAATATCCCTCAAGCTCCATTGCCCTCAACTCTTGTTTTCTAAGCAGAAGTGGGAATAATCTTAGGTTCTGACTCCTACCAATACATTGTTACCAATACCAAACTAAGTGATCAGGCAACAAAATGGCAAATGAAATGTGCATTACTTTACATTTGCCAACATTACATTGGAAAAAATAATCCCAACTATACATACAATATGATGGGGACTAATTTAGCTACAACTACTCAAGAGAGAGATCTTGGAGTCATTGTGGATAGGTCTCTGAAAACATCCACTCAGTGTGCAGCGTCAGTCAAAAAAAACAAATAGAATGTTAGGAATCATTAAAAAAAGGATAGAGAATGAGACAGAAAATATCTTATTGCCTCTATATAAAGCCATGGTATGCCCACATCTTGAATACTACATACCATGTGGTCACCTCATCTCAAAAGAGATATATTGGCATTGGACAAAATTCAGAAAAGGGCAACAAAAACGATTAGGGGTTTGGAACGGGTCCCATATGAAGAGAGAGTAAAAAGAATTGGACTTTTCAGCTTAGAAAAGAGGAGACTAAGGGGGGATATGATAAAGGTCTATAAAATCATGACTGGTGTGGAAAAAGTGAGTAAGGAAAAGTTATATATTTTTCCCCATAATATAAGAACTGAGGGCCACCGAATGAAATTAATAGGCAGCAGGTTTAAAACCAACAAAATAAAGTTTTTCTTCATGCAGCTCACAGTCAACCTGAGAAACTCCTTGCCAGAGGATGTTGTGAAGACTAGGACATTAACAGGGTTCAAAAAAGAGCTAGATAGATTCATGGAGGTTAGGTCCATCAATGGCTATTAGCCAGGATGGGTAAGATTGGTGTCCCTAGCTCCTGTTTGTCTGGAAATGGGTGACAGGAGAGGGATCACATGAGATTTACCTGTTGTGTTCCCTCCCTCTGGGGTATCTGGTATTGGCCACTGTTAGCAGACAGGATACTGGGCTAGATGGACCTTTGTTTTGACTCAGCATGGCCGATCTTATTTACTGAAGAATATTTATTTGGCACTTCCATGGTACCAACGTTCTCAAAAAAACATTTTACCTGAATTAATTACTCCATTTCCTAACCTTACCAAGTAAAATGTAAAAAGCAAAGGCTACTAGGACATCTGCTCTCTTGTAAACTCACAATGAAATATACTCCTTTTCCACCCAAACATTTGGGAAGGGGGAATAACTGCCACTGGGAACATGGGATAAAGTGTAATGCTGCTGCATGCCCAGGGGATTGGAGAAGGAAGTGACAATGCTGCTACATGACATAGTTTTAGGTCAGAAGCTTCAGGGGGTAGCCCGTTTAGTTTGTACAGGAAAAAATTAATGGCCTAGTAGCACTTTATAGACTAACAAAACATGTAGATGGTATCATGAGCTCTCGTGGGCACAGCCCACTTCTTCAGATTACCAGAGTTTTGAGTTTAGGATGTGCAGACCCAAAAATGTGCTACCAGACCATTTGGTGTTTATGTCAGAGTTTGTTGTATACTTCATATTCCTCCTTTCTCCAATATAAAAGTTGGGTGAAATCCTGGCCTCGCTGAAATCAGCGGGTGACATGCCACTTACTGCAAAGAGATCAGAATCTCATTCTAAATCACTTTCTTGATGTAAATTTACAGGCATATTAAGAAAATGATACATTGCAAATATCATTTAGCCCAGGTTTGAAATATTTTCCCCATTCCATCCTCACACCAATTTCTACAAAAACAGGTTTCCCGACATCCAGTAATACCTTTAAACACATTTTTCAGACACAGACCTCCACACATTTTTCAGACACAGACCTCCATGTGTTTTGCTAAACATCTGATAGCCTGACTGTATCAAAGAGGAAACTGGCATGGTCTAGCAGTTGAGGAAAATCCAGCAACAGTATTTAGACTTCAGAGTTGCAGTCTAGTGCTCTAGCCATTAAGTACAGTGCCTATTAGTTATCACCTTTAATTAAAAACAAAAAAGTATTTGAGTTCTATTAAAAAGGAAGTAGGAAAGCTTCCCCCCCTTTCTGGCCCCTCCCCAAGTGCCGCAAGTCATTTTCCATCACAGAAATAAAAGATTTCTTGGTAGTATCCTTGGTTCTAAACAGCAAAGCTTAGCTGCTTGTGGCTAATTAGTTACTCAAGTGAAAGTGTAATTAGCATCCAGTGTGACAGAAAATATTTAGATTGAGTTCTTTTCAAGCAGTGCACTCCTGGAAGAGATGCCATAAATCAGGGGTTATGAAAATTCTTTAAACAAAGCAAACCTGCTCTGGGAACCCATTCCAGATTTAGCCTATAATATTTATTTACTTAGCTGACTTGTGCTTTTAACATCACAGTTTTTAACCAGGACTTTTTAGCACCTGGATCACATTCACCAAGAATGAAAGTCACTCAGTATGCTGAGTCAGCATAAACCCTCTGCACTAGTCTTTCAATATAGGGTTTGCATAGGACTTAAGTGGTACGCATTGGCCTTGTACTAGCTCTCTGCACAGAGGTGAATTTCACCTAACCCTTAGAAAAACAAGATACTTTTTGTATCTGCCTCATATTTTAACTATACAAAATGCTAAATATGTGGAATAGAGTCCACACTTACTACTATCCATGAAGATATACATTGAAGAGATGCAGACATATGTTGATTGGCTGGATCTTTTATAGGTACTTTCTGGTCTTTAAGTTACCAAGAGGAAGAGAAGAATTCTCTTCTTCCATTAAGTGATTAAAATCTTATATGCATTTTTAACAGAAAGAAATTTGATTTAAATGATCTTCCACCACTTCCTTTCTGTCCCCCATTTGACATAATGGCATCAGTGGTTTCGTTTTAAATTCTTACAGAGTATCTTCAAAGTCTTACTTCACCGCTTTGTGCCTTTGTTTACCTTTCTATACTATCTTGTCTATTTAGGGGCAAAGGCAGTTCCAGTGCTGAGAACAATAGACCCTGATCTTTGTTTAGGCCTTCCTGCACTATCATAAGAAATGGAATTTGGATCCTTAAACCAGCTCCCACTCAGCACAGGCTGTGCTTCAACAATTACTTTCACCCTACATTTTCTGTTGGGAAAAAATTAGGGGCTCTGTTTAGCTCTGTCAATAGAAAACAAGAGTTGACACTGCTAATTGGACCATAAAGTGCTCCTCAAAGGCAGCCATACCCTCTGGTGCCAGGAAGCAAGACACTTGGTAGGCTGAGAAGTCAAAGCCTTAGCACATCAGATTACCATCCTGAGTAACAGTTAAGAGAAGGTGTTTGTAGCCTTTGATCAAAAGGATCCGACAAAACTGGGTGAGTGGGGCAACAAAATGGCAAATGAAAGTCTATGTTGATAAATGCTAAGCAATGCAACTTGGAAAACACAATCCCAACTATATATATGCAAAATGATGGGGTCTAAATTAGCTCTTACCACTCTAAAACCAAAGGTTTTGAAATCCCTGTGAATAGTTTTCTGGAAAAACCCACTCAATGTGCAATGGCAGTCAAAAAAGCAAACAATGTTGGGAATCATTGAGAATGGGATACATATGACAAAGTGTTATATTGCCTCTATAGGAATCCATGGTAGGTTCTCATCTCAAATACCGTGTGCAAATATGGGCTAGATGGACCTTTGGTCTGACCCAGTATGGCTGTTCTTACAATCTACTATTACCCTTCTATGTGTAATTAATTTAGTCACAGATACATTGCACAACATACATCATATAAAAGGATAAAACAATAAGCCACTGAACTAATAGGTTTGCTGGTCAACTTCAGTTGGTTGAAGCCACTGTAGCAAGTGCTAGTGTAAAGTGGTTGTATTAAACACGTGCATTTGGGGCCCAATCCTTTTAGCTGTTAAACGCAATTTATGTCAATCTTAGAAGAATTGAGCCTGTCATTAGCATGCTTGCTTTGAAGGGGTGTAGCTAAGTGTTCAGAACTTTTGAAAAACTGGCAGTTTATTTAGAAGATGATCTTTGAGTCATTTTCCTCTCCACCTCAAATTGTTCTCCATATTTAAATAATTTTAAATCAATACCCACAGATGTTATGCAATGCAAGAGGTAGGGGGAAAGTGATGATCCATGAGTCTCTATTAAAGACACATTAAGGAACAGATTGTATATACTGTATGTGGCAAGGATGCCATTCTAGAAGTGGTGGGAAAAGTTTGAAAAGTGATATTGGTGCCCATCTACTGAGAGAACCTCTGCTGGAAAATGTTTGTTTTGTCCCCTGCAAGCAAATCTAAGTTATGCCCCTGCCTGCTCCCTTCACCAACCAGGAGGGAAAGGCATGCACGGAGTCCAAGTACTTTCCTCTCGCTCCCTTATTAGGGGACTGGGCAGAAAAGCAAGCCGAGTCCCAGTACGCACAGCTGCTGCCCCCGCCCTACTCTCCCGAAATGCCGTCCTTGCCAAGTGGGCAATCTTACATTGCTAACAATGTTATAATTGATTACAAGTTCTGTTCTGTGCAAGCTGTACTCGCTGCCATCCTAGATTGTCTGATGTGATCCTTGTTTAGAATTAAGCTGTGGATATAGAAACTTGCTACACACAAGGGTCGCAGACAGGGACTTTGGCAGCAGTGGCTGGGGGTGATCTGCCAGCAGAAATCTCTAGAGGCATTTGAGCATGCTCAGGAGAATTAATCGGTCTCACTTTCAAAAAGGCACAGCATGAGTTCCTTCTACTGTAGGCCCCTGTGGAGTGTAAGATAGTATTGGTAGTGCTCTCCTCCCACACCCTTCCCATCAGGGAACACAAAGACTACTCCATATGCAGAAATGCAATGGGGGCTGGATTTCACCTGTATACAAAGAGCCAGTCTGACCCTTGATTTGTTGGTAAGGGGCAGGCCATGTTGCATTGGAAATTGCAGATATCATAAATATATGCTCCCATACCTTTAAAGTTGTTTCTGTTCTGTGAGAAATTGTCTATCCTACGTGTGAGTTCTACTGTATCTCCCCTCAATGCAGGATAGGTAGGATTTTAAGGCTATGGGTCTGCAGAAATAAAAATGTGACTAAAAATACATTAAAGGATTTTTCTTGATCCTCAAATGTTACTTAATAGTCTGATCCAATTACTACTTATCTCAGTACAAATGGAAATTCTACTACCCTTCCAAACTCTCAGGACACAGGAGTTTATTCTCCAAACTCTCCCTTTCTGGTACCGTAGAAGAACCACTCCTTTCCCAGGAAGATCATTTCTGACTTTGTTCTAGAAACTGGGGGGTTGAAAAAAAATCTAGTTGGGGAATCCAGTACATCTTAAGGCATCTTAATACTTGGTGTTCTGCTTTACTCTCCAGGTGCCTGACCATCAGCAGGTGATTAAGATGCAAGAACTGAAAGTGAGCTAGCCTTATTGAGCCTCTCAATAGTTGTCACTTGTCAGCTGAACTGTTCTGTAAACATCTTCTTAGCAATCAGTAAGCCAACAAAGTCAACGTGTTTGAGAGCAATGGAAAAACTAGCAAGTCAAGATTACTTTTTTTCTTAATGCCCAGAATGTTGTTATTCTCAAATACAAAGAAGGCTAGAATTTTTAAATCTTGGCCAAATCCTCCCTTTTGGTGAGAATTTAGTTTAGTTGTCACTCAAAGAGTGTATCTACACAGCACCCTTAGCTTGAAATAAGCTATGCAATTTGCGCTATGCAAATTGCATAGCTTATTTTGAGTGTATTTTGAAATAACGTGTCTACTCATTGCCAAATTTCAAAATAATTCACTACTCCGGAATGCCCCTTAACCCTCATGGAATGAGGGTTATCAGGACTTTAGAATAAGCTGCCCGTTATTTCTAAATCTATTTTGAAATAATGGGCTGCTTCAATAGACGTGGAATAGCTATTTCGGGATACTTCAGTATACCGAAATAGCTCTTCAGTGTAGACATACTCTAAGAGAGCCTAAGGAGCATCTCTTTCCCCCAAACCAGTATGTCATACAATTACTTTAGAGGAGTCCTACTAACATCAGAGATAGGAGCCTTTGTACAGCAACCAACAGTATTTCATGGTCCCTAGGATGGAAAGCTGTGGCTTTACTGTGCATGCAGAGGTAGCCATAAGGTGAACTAAGCATTCCCACCAACCCCTTTCAACATTCACTCCACCTTACCTAGTCTTGTTAGGGCTGGTTGACAGTCCAATACAAAATTCTTAGCCTAATGCCATTCCACTCTCCCCCTGAAGTGGCCACATCTCCAGGACACTTACAGGATCAATTCATCCATCACTAAAATGCTCAGTTCCTTATGTTGAAAATTGGTTATGGCAGCTACTTAACAGTAACAATTTTAGGACAGGAAATGAAGTAGAAAGATACCCTATGTAGTTCCATCTTGTTGTATTTAGTGAGAAAGAATACAAGAAATATGCCTGAATTCTTAGTCAGCACACAGGGCTTTCATAAAAGAAAAGGTGTAAAAGCACTATGGCATATTTACTGCCAGAATTAAAAGGTTATCAGTGATTTACTGCCCCTAAGACTGTAAAGTGTCATTTCTGCCTTGAGCTCATTTCCAACACTAAGTGTATATAGGACACGAATACCTTATTTGAGATCCTACACAATGTTCAATGTCATTTTTCCTAGAAGGATAAATTCCTTGAGCCTCCTCTAGATACAGACATGCTGATAAGTTGCAAGTTGTATGCAACACTATTTAGGGCTTATACAGTATTTGAATACCTGTATTGTGCTTTGAACTTGTAATCACCACTATAATTTAAGGCAGGTAAACATCATCCATCTTTTAGACCAGGGAAAGGCACTCAGGGGATAAAACACTCACCTTGGTTGAAAGGAACTGATTGCCAGAGCTAGGATTATGAGAATTTAGTAGTTTCAAGGGTCCAATGCTACAGTGAATCAGAAAGAAAAGGGGAATGAGTTTAAATCCTGTTGTTACTCCACCAGATTCTGGAGGGTGATGGGAGCACACATACACATGTGTACTATTAAACTTAACCTTTGCCTTAAAATAGGAATTCTAAAAGTGTCCTTTTCTCCCTAATTAACAATTCATTTTGACCTTACACTCAAAATAACCTGAAATATAGCCATTAGAGTCACTCAATGCTGCTATCACACACACACACACACACACACACACACACACACACGTAATTTGCAAAAGGCATGAAAGTAACTGCTGGATGACAAAACTAATTTCAGGATTCTATTACATTAGGTGCTGTATACACCCATTGGAGCAGGGAAGTTTCTTAAAAAAAGAATTAAACAAGGCTGATCAAGTGTAGAAGAAATGAAGTAATACGTCCACTGTCCAGCTAGAGAACCCAGGCACAGAGATTAAGTAACTTGTGGAAGGTCACATGGAAAATCTGTTAGAGATGTGTATTCAACTCCAATTTTTAAGTCCCAGTCCAGAACCTGGCCAGTCCTACTATTTCTTGATCCAAGCAAACAAGCTTCTGTTTGATCTTATAAAGCCCCATCTCTGCATTAGATAATGGATAGATGCAGGATTGGGATCTCAGTCAAAGTCAATACATTTTTGTTCATATAAAATATCAGTACTTTGCACGATAATAGTGACAATCATGAAAGTACTTTAAAGATACTTCTCAAATAATTATGAAGGGGAGCCTCACAATATCATTCCTGTCAGGTGGAGAAATATAGTCTCAATTTACTGAGTGCACTCAACCCCTCTTCCCCCCAAAAAAACCCCCCATCCTCTTAGCACATAAGCCATGAAATGCTCTCATGCACTTTAGGATTCTCATCTGCAGATCTTAATGATTTACAAGAGCAGATAAGTATTACCACCTCTGTTTTACAGTTGGGGAAATGGAGACAGAGCCCCGAAAAGAGCAAGGTCACAGTAGAATCAGCAATATAAAGAACTCAGATTTCCTATTTATTGGGCAATAGTGACTCATGTGTATTTTACCCATTTGCTTGCGTACAAGCACAGCTGGCAGGTGCATGAAGTGTTTTATGAGGGCAGCTTAAAATTATTGGCTTCAATGATTTGTATGCAAAAATCAAATAAAGCCTATGGCAAACTTGGGATTGGAAAACACAGCTCTCTCAACTCACCGTTTGGTCTTTACCCACTAGACTATGTTCTATGACAAATAAGGTAAGCGTGGCCACACAGAACTCCAAGCCAGAATGTTTCCAATTCCCACGGTTTTGCCTTGCCTTGAGTAGAAACTTAGATAGCTAAAATATTTGCTAGAATAAAATGGAGGTTAAGCGTGGAGTCAGTAGGTGAGGTTTGCTTCTTGGATATTGATATAGAAAGCAGTTACCATACTACTTTGACTGATCTAGAGAACAGATGTTTGTATATGATTTATGAACACAAATGTGTATATCTTCCATAAATAGCAATGTGTTCCAGTAACTAACTGAGCAGAGAATTATAGCCCATGAGGGCTGGGAAACTGCAGGCAGTATTTGAAATTGTCCATTAATTCTTAGTTTTAAATGAAAAAACACAGACTCTAGGTTCAATCCTTAACCTTTTCACATTTACATGGCTCCTCTGATTTAAAAAAAACCAACAAGATTATGAGCATGGCTTAATCAAACTGAATATTACAGATATCTGCTGAGGATAATTAAATTCAATTAAATAATTGACACACATTCAATATACAGTTACAAGCACTTTGGAAACTTTACATTAATAACACCTAATTGCATTTTTGTCACTATCAGAATTTTAGCAAAATTTCCAGAGCTAAAAATGTTACGGGTAAGGGTATGCTTAAAGCTTCTAGTTCTCTGAATAATTTGTATGAATAATCAAATATTTGATTAAGCAAATAGGTCACCACCACTGCTCACATGTGCTCTGGTCCTAAACTATTGTTAAACAGCATCCTATTTCTCAGAAAGATTGTGTGCAAGACATGTAATATTAGCTGAGGTGTTAAAATTGACAACTCGGTTAATTTTTGGGACAGCAAGTTTACTCAAAAAAATCCCATCTTCAGTAGCCATCAGTCACTGCTGGACTGAGTTAATTTATATATTTATTCAGCAGTTTGCGATGAACGTCACAAAGTTTTTAAAATATGTTTATAGCTATTTTACTTCAAAGCAGGTTTTCTAATATGTTAACATTTATTCTTTAATTTAATTTAATAGGCAGTGGAATTACACCAGGAATAAATACACACACACACACACACACACACACACACACCCCCACCCACCCCATTTCACTACTAGACCAAATGGCAGCATAAGTGGCAGAATTTACACAACGCAATCCCGGTAAGTGGTATTGCTTTGGCACATTACACAGTAGCTACTCTCCTCCCCAGAGGCAGCTGCATTTCATTGGTGGACAAAAGTATTCCCTAGAACAGCCATTTGCTTCAGTACTGCACAAGAATATTGAAATGTTTTCATAAACTTTGAGGCCAGATGGTACCATTATGACTGTCTAATCGGATGTCCTGCATATACCAGCCATAGGAATCCATGTTTAGCAATTGATTCTCTATTGCTAATGCACCCCACATTTCTATTCATTTCAATTAGGGCTTGTAAAAACATTGAGAGAGAGCAGATAAAACCACAAAGTACTATTAGGTTTTGTTTTCTTTTATACATGTGCTGCAGAAGTGTTCCCACCTTCCCTCCCCGCTTTTCTGCTGCAAAAGGGCTTCCTTTCTTGCAGGGTCCATAAATTTTATTTTCAACATATAACACTAAATTTAATTTCAATCAGTGACTTTCATTGGACAGACGGCCAAGAAATAAAATAAAGCTTCTGTTTACAATGGTCAAGTTGATTTAACTCCTTTTAGTGACAATGTGCTACTATGCTCTCTCTAACAGGATTTTGTGTGTGTTACTTTATTTCAGATCCAGTATCAATTCAATATGAAGATGCAGTATTTGAAAGGGTTTTTTTGTTTTATTAAAAATGGAGGAACACCATGAACAATGGAACAGAAAAACAGGTAAACTAGTTTTTAAAAGGGAATAAAAAACAGCCAGGAATTATGCCTCATTACCTACAAATCATGCTCGGGACCTCTTATAGTGCGAGTTGGCCTAGCTCCATTGATAGCAATAGAACTATGCCAACTTGTACTCTTATCTGTCTTAATCACATTTCTACACACAGCCACTTGAATTCACTCTAGTATTAAAATTTGAAGAGTTTGAAAATGCACTATATTTTTTCCTGTCCCCACATGTGGAACTGAAGACTTGCTGACTGTAGGAAATTGGAATAAAGAAAGCAGCCAGTAACTGTGCAACATAGGCAGAACAAAGTGCTTTTGCCCCTTGCTTCTAGACAAATGAGTATTTATCCACAAAACAGTGCTTCCCTTCTAATAACAATTTAACATCAAGGGGCTGCTATTAACTGTTCAGCGTTGTCAGTGCAAGATAGAGATGCGGTAAGCCACTCAAAGCATGATCACTGAGCTACGTTAACATAATCTTCCAATCAATGCAGAAGCTGCACAGACTTTTTTTTTTTTAAATGTATCCCCTAAAGAGAGCTGCTCAAGTACAGAACTTAGAACTTGTGTAGAACAACAAATGGTCTTTAGCACTTTATTGACTAACAAAACGTGTAGATGGTATCAGGAGTTTCGTGGGCACAGCCCACTTCTTCAGATGACCAGAGTTTTGAGTTTAGGATGTGCAGACTCAAAATAAATAAGGGGGGGAGGGAGGAAGGAAGGGGCGGGGAGACAGGGAGCAGAGGGTATGGAAAATCAAAGGGAAATACAGGAAGGTAGAGGTGGGAGTCAGTAAGTAAGTATCTGAAGATTAGGTAGTTAAAACGAAGCAGATAAGAATCAAAGTCAATAGATAGTATCCTTCCTAACATAGGAATCTACACAAAGAGCTGTTTGCACCTTCATTGAATGTATGTCCTTTAAAGAAACCCCCAGCTCTAGCTATTTGTATAGCCAGTGTCTCACTACTTGCAAGGGCAGCAAGATTGATCCAAAGGAATGTTCAATGCAGTCAGCATGGATCCAGACCTATTTAGCATCTATCATATACTCCCCAAAGGATTAGTGTGTGGAGAAGGAAGGGGAGGGGCAAAGAAAAGAGAAGAGATTCAAACTGAGCTGCAGTCATTATTCCCAAGTAGGGAAAGGAAACCTAAATAGGGAAACTGATACACATTAATAGGACGTAGCGAACAATGAAATCTAGCTGCTGCTATCAGCCAATGCTATGTCATTATACATTCTCCTTACATTCCAAAAAAAGTGTCAAGATATAGAGATGCCTTTTAATTAGGCATAGAACTGTAGCTGCCATACAAGCAAAGTAACTGTTTGTGCAGCATTCCCTCCCGCCCCCGATATCTTCAATTTAGGTCAGCCATCAAGAGGAGGAAAAAAGGACTGGAGACGGAAGATGAGATGCTCTATTTCACACAGTTGCCCTCTGGAAGGACTGGCAAAGGCAGTCACTTAAATTAAGTGCAGGTCATCAGACAAGAAATCTAATCTATTCCTGAAACAGACAACCTCAACAGCCCAAATCCCTATGGCCTTTACAGCGACACAATGAACTACTTCCTCATGTACCTCTGTCAATTCACGTTAGGTTCCTATTTTTTTAAAAGTGATATTTCATGTACACTATGACCCTATTGCTCAGAGCAAGGAAAGTGCTTTGGTTTATTTATGACCTACTAACCTTAATAAAAAAGCATACATACAATCTGAATGTTCTCATAAGCCTAGAGATTTGAAATAAAACTTAAAAATAAATCTGGCATTTGTAGTATAGGCAGCTAGAGCTATATTTGCCCAGTTGGGATTTTTTTTAAAAAATGAAAAACAGATGACAGAAGAGGAAAGCGTTATTACCTTGCATAAACTGCAAGTTTTGGACATCAGGACTGCAGTTTACGAGGGCCTGGATTTCTCATGTGCCTCAGCTTCCATCAACATACAGCTAAATAAAGCAACACTGTGGTTTTACATCTATCTCCAGTTTAAAGGACCAGAAGCAGCAGCTAGCTGTAGTTTTCAAGATAGAATTTAACCCAGTCCCAGCTCTTAACCTTGGGAATAGAGAAGTTTGTCATCAGCCTGGCAAGATAGTGTGTTGGGGAAAAAAGTGAGAGAAGTAGTATTGAAAGAAATGGGGAATAACAAGGAAACACACTCCCTCTTCTATGCTAAAATGTGAGTGACACAAACTCTACTCATTTAGCTGGGACACTGAGCACGTCAATAGGAAAAACGGCCTATGGAAGCCAAGAGCCTGATTCTCTACTCGTGCATGCAACTGTAAATCAAGAGTAATTTCACTGAAGTTAGTGGAGTTGCACTGAAATAAAACCAGTGTAAGTGAGCAAATAATCAAGCCACAAGATTGTAGTGATGTATCCACATACAGTAGAGACAAGTACTTTGCTGTACTGGCAAAACAAGTTCAGAACTCAAAGTAAATGCAGAGAAGCTACAGTTCTGAGGTAAAAAAAAAGGAGCATGCTGTCTACAAAGCACACAGTGACCCACAAAGGAAGGAGGATCCCAGTTTATCCTTCTGTAATCATTCTTATCTGCAGTAGAATGATTTTCTGTTGAATGAAGGACAGCAAATCATTTATCTTGGTTACGGTTACATGTTAAAAAACTGGGGCAATCGATTCCAGTATATGCAGGACAAATCAGTTAAAAGATATAGCTAAGATTTAAAGTTCTTGTCATGGATCCTTATTTACCATACTAAAGCAAATAGCACAGTGTCATAATATGTGGTATCTTTGGGGGGTTCCCATTTATGCAAATATTAGGAAGTTTAAGAAGAGATTCTTGAAATGACTGAAAAGTGATTATTCATCAGCCAAAATACACCATCTCAACCCCATACAGAAACGAGCTCTCAGATGCAGTATCTAATGAAAAACAACAACTCATCAGTTTCATGAGAACTAGCTCTACTGCACAACAGGATAAAGACTATCCAGTTGAACTTGAGCCGTTCAAGAGAATTCTCTTTTGCAGACCAAATCTGCTTGCCAGTGCAAATAGGAAGCAAGGTAGAGAAGTATCTCTGAATCATACTCTTGTCTTTCCACTTCCCAGACCCTTCCAATTAGTAGACAAGGAAGACAAACTTTTGTTGTGTTACACACAAGTTGCAATACTATATACACATCCGAAATGCCAGTTTTGATAGAATATGAAATCTAAGCGAACTGTCAAGGTTTAGAAGAAAGGCAAACAACTTCCATTATTGCTAGAGCCTTATCAGAATGAGCACTTCCCTAAGTGTGATAATCAAGCCTTTGATATAGAGACTACACTTAAAAAGAAACCTACCACCCACAGTGCACCACACTCCATGAAGGAATCTTGAGGTTAGAATGACCCAGATAAATTAACCACTTACTCTCATGTTAAACTTTCATAACAGGGGGACAAACCAAAACATACGTTTCAAGAAAGTCTAACTCTGCATCATACTGCAATTTGATTACTTCCAAACTAGTATATTGGAATTTCAATTAACCTCTTAGCTTAGGCAGACGTGGGTGGCGGATAGGTATGTAGAGCGGCTTTGTAAATTACACTAACCATGTGGTTTCTACAGGAGTATTTGAAGAAACAAGATGTTCCTTTTAGAGCAGACAATTATTTAGTACAGTGCTCCTAGCATGTATGGCAATTTACAGAGAGAATAAAGTGGTTCTACCCCCCTCTACCCCTGCAGAAGCTCATTGAGAAAAACTTATTAAAACATTTGATACGCCACAACTTTAAACAGATTCAGGTTTGACTGAATTCAGAAACTTTACCAGGACTGGGCAGTCTACTGGCCAGTAACGTTGCTGGTTCATTGTGTTTTTAACCCAGTTGTGCAGAAATATGGGATTGAATACTTTGATCTGATTAGCATTTATCTCCATGGTTTGGCTGACAACACTAAATCACTTCTGTCTAGATTTCCAAGCTAGATAAATAAAACTTTCCAAAAAATGAAACAGACTTGTTCTTTTCATAGGATCAAAGCCTGGAGAGTTGCCAGTTCCTGGCTGACGAATTGTAACAGAACAGGGCAAGGAGGGTGAGTGGTGGTGGTAAGGGAACAGTGACAAACTGTATAATCTGCATGATTAAAACCATTGTGTCAGTTTTGATTTTTTCCCCCTTTCAGATATTTAAGGACACTGTCAAGTCAGTGAAGTTCTGGTTTTATTGGTTGCTTCAGTGAACATTCAACGCTGTCGGTGAGTTTGGAATTAAAGTGAAAACCATCGACCGTTGATTGTACCCTCCAGCTAACCATCCTCTTCCTTGCTTCATGCTCTCAGGCCTTTCACTGAAGACTGCTACCAAACCAGCACACAAGGTATCTCTCCCCCTCCTCCCCCAAATCCTCTTTGCCAAGCTATTCTAAAAAGGTCACAATCAACATTCATTGCTGTCGGTGGGTTTAACTATGTGGACAAGCTCACTGAACAATGAATGCAACTGTGGCCCCACTTTTTGCAGACACCGCCAAGAGGAATATTAGCTCAGAAAGCAGCACTGAAAGTGCAATTCTTTCACATATGAAGCGTCTCTGATCAAAAAACTAATATCTTCAGGATTTTTTTGTTTTCAACTGGTTTGACTCAGATGGTCAAGACAACAATCACTCTTCCATGGAGTTCATTACAACATCAAGGCAGAGCATGCTGCCATTAATCTTACTAACTACAGATATTAACAAAAACCTCCTTGTATGCACGCCTGAGGACTTTAAGCACAGGAGGAGAGATGTTTGCAGATGCCTCTTTTAAAAACAAAAACAAAACCAAAAACCCATCTTGTGCTGCAACATTGCAAATACAGCGAGATGACTGCTATATGTCTTCTCAGCAAAAGCACCACGACACCTGTTACAAATGGGAGCCTGAGTGAAAAGAATGGCAAATAATATTCCTTATCTTGGTGTAATACAATTCATTGCTATGTGACGTTTATGTAAACACCTAATAAACATTAAAAACACAACCCTTACTGGATTTGCCTCTGTTTTGTTTGGAGAGAAGCCAGAAAAATTATTTATATGGCTAGTAACAGTTCAGTTCATCGTTTCAATTAGAGGGGATAGCACGGAGAGTTGTCATGCCGCATTCCCTACTGCTGGATGTAAGGAAAAAAAATATAAAAAGCAACATTAAAGTATACCACAAAGCACACCACAAATTCCCCACCCCCACCTGTGCTTCACACACAAAACTCAGGAACCAGCCTAAATTTCCAGCACCAGCTGAAGGAGTATGAAAACATTTTGCTAAGCCAATTTCAGCCATTAGCTGCAGTTTCCAGTATGTGGGTATGTCTACGCTAGCCTCCTAGATCGATCTAGGGAAGCTAATGAGGGCGACAGAAATTGCAAATCAAGCATAGGATTTAAATATCCCGTGCTTGATTTGCATGTTCCTGTCCAGTTGCCATTTTAGAAATTGACTAGCCCGAAGTAACTGCCCGCGTCTACACGCAGCAGTGAAACAGGATTCCGAATTAAAGCCCTAAATCGAATTAGCTGGTAAACCTCATTGCAAGAGGAATACCAGCTAATTCGATTTAAACTTTAATTTGGAATCTGTTCACTGCGTGTGACGCGTGACTCGACTAGTCAATTTCTAAAATGGCGACGGCGAACATGCAAATCAAGCACGGGATATTTAAATCCTGCACTTGATTTGCAATTTCGGTCGCCCTCATTAGCCTCCCTAGATTGATCTAGGGGGCTAGCGTAGAGATACCCTGTGAGTTTTTTGCATTGCCATTACTCCCAGAGTGAGAGGAATGATAAATGAGAATATTTCTCTCTCCTGTGCAGGGGCACAACTAGGGGACATGCAGGACATGCTGTGCATGCAGACCCACAGCCACCGGTGGCCCAAATCCAGAGGGGAAATCCAGCGCATTTTTCCCTGTAACTTGATAGTGATGGCAGGATTAAAGAATAATAAAAGAAAGTGATATTCACAATATAGATTTGACATGGATCTCTAGGCATGTAGGACAAGAACCACTTCTGTTACCAAATGTCTAAGACCATGTCCTCTAGAAACACAAATACTTAGTTGAGTGTAGGGCTATGTGGTACCCCTAGTGTGAAGATACATTTTGCTTTATTCCAGTTATTATAAAAAGGAGGATTTATAGTGCCAGGTGAACGGATGTTGGAGACCCTGCAAGGTTCTAAACTGTGTTCACTGGGGCCCTTATTCCATCACTTTTCCTAAGGTTCTCTTCCTCCCAGCCAAAGCTATTTTAAGCATTCCCTTTCTTTTTCTGGGTCTCCGAGACACATAGAATTACTTACTTTCAGTATCCAAAAGCTATATTAAAAACGGAGTAATTGCTTTGGAGATCACAAAAGCTGCATCTAATATCTCCTGGCAGCAGTGTGATATCAGATTTATTTAAAACACATGAGTTATAATGTTCTGGATCCTGTTGGCCTTAGTGAGCTTCTTAGATACTAGATAGCGATCTAGGTTTCGTTATGAGTGTTTATAAACAGACATAGTGTCTATCTTTCTAGTTTCCAGGCTCTTCTATTCAGAATCATTATCCTAAAATAGAACCATTCAAACACACAGAGAAGTGGTGGGAATCATTCATGCTCTTTTGGTTAGCAAAATTGCAGACTGGAATTGGTATGTGGATACGAATTTCAGCTCCACACAGAAGGCAGCTGATTTGAGATATACGGTTTTGTATAAGGATTTTTTCTTTATAATTCTCAACTGCCTTCCTGTGTCAGAAGAGCTCTACCTCAGTTTGCTTCCTGCACTGATTCAGTATCACTTAACATTTATATTACAGAAGCTTCAGGGGGTAGCCAAGTTAGTCTATAAAGTGCTACCAGACCATTTGTTGTCTTTTAAGTTTATTCTGTATAGACTAACAACACATGTACATGGTATCATGAGCTTTCATGGGCACAGCCCACTTCAAAAGCTCTGACACCATCTACATGTTTTGTTAGTCTATAAAGTGCTACCAGACCATTTATATTACAGTCAGGCAGAGAGGCCTCCATCACGATTAAGCTATGTACTATATAGACACCAAAGAGAAGACCAGTCTCAACACTGAGAAATCATCTTCACGTGGATCAGGTTAAGCCACACCCTTAAAGCAGCAGGGTTATTAAATTAATCAAGACATAGGCTGACCCTATGTGAATTTCAAGAGATACCATGGATGAGAGCCCATTTTGCCAGATAAAGAAAAAATAGAAAACAAAAACCCCAAGGATCTTCACAGCCCCTTAAAAACAAGTTCCATGTCAGATACAGGCCAAGTCTACCCTACAGGTAAGATCGAAGCAGCTGATATCCTGGGGTTTGAATCAGCGGGTCTACTAAAGACACACTAATTTGAACTGAGGGGGCTCCCATTGATGCTGGTAGTTCTGCTTCTATGAGGAGCAAGGGAATTTGAAGTGATAGTGTACTCCCATCCACTTCCTGCAGTGTGGATAGAACCAAAATTCAAGGTAGGGTAATTGCGTAGCTTCAGTCAAAGTAACGTAGCTGAAGTTGCGTATCTTAATTTAAACTTATCCAGTAGTGTAGACCAGGCCACAGAAATTAGGAGGGATGGAGTTTGGCGCATGTGGATAACACATGAGCAATCAAGGATTATATATTAACCGCCCACTGTTAACCAGGTTTACTGAAATGCTTGTAGTATTTCCCACTGAAATTATAGAGAATACTAGGAATTACAAGACAAAGGTAAGTAGTATGGTTTAGTCACTAGCTATGTTTTAATGGTACCCCCTGTAACTTCTGATAGGGCACGTCTACACTGCAGCGTTATTTCGAAATAACAGTGCACATCTACACAGCAAGCAGTTATTTCAAACTAATTTTGAAATGGAGGACTTCTTACTCAGACTCATGGTAACCTTCATTTCTTGAGGAGTAAGGGAAGTCGAAGGAAGAGTATTCTTCCTTTGACTTCCTGCTGTGTAGACAGCGCCAAAAGCCGAATTAAGCTATTTCGACTTCAGCTATGCAATTGATGTAGCTGAAGTTACATATCTTAATTCAACTTTTGCCCTGCAGTGTAGACGCCCCCTTAATGTGCAGCACCCTCATGCATCAAAGGAAGAAGAGATTTAACTTTTTAGTGCACAGACCCAAGATACCTCATTATAGCCAACGTATGCCTCCTGACCAATTAGTTTACAGACCACTTATTTGCATACAGTACTATCATAAAAATGCATAAACACAAAATATTAGGTTAGAAGTGGACCCTGTCAGTAATGGTTATTCTGAACCCACTGTGAGGTCTCATTATCATGTTTATGGTTCATGGATATGATATATAATGTTATAAATCCCCATTGATCTGAGAGGTCTTCTGCAAAAATGGCCATAAACTACACCATTGTTAGTAAATCCCTTACTGCAATATATATTATGAGTTCAAGCACATCAAAGCTACAGGGAATGAATGGATCCTGACTGTTAAACAAAAACAAGACCCTAGTATTCCTATTAGGAATTATCTTCCTTTTGAAAAGACAAAAGGGGGTAACACACACGTCTCTTATTTGATAAATCACTTGCTGTTCTTCCATCAGTGGTCACAACACGACTGGAATTACAGCACCACCAGCTCTGAGCTATTGAGCAGATTTTAAAAGGTCAGATTGTAAAAAATCTCCTCTGGGTGTTTCTGGCCTATGTTAGGATAGCTGGTCAGGATAGCTGCAGAGAACTTGATCCAAAAATGTCTGTATCAAGCCTTTACGTTTGTGGTCATAGATGCAGACTTTAAGCCAGAAGGGACCACTGTCATCATCCTCTAGGCTGACCTCCTGCGCATCACAGGCCACAGGGCCTCATTTAGAAAGACCCAGTTTTGACTTAGAGACTCCAAGTGATGAAGAATCTAACGTTCACTACCATAGAAGGAAGGACACTTCAAAAGCTTTATTTATGCCACATCTACACATGGAACCGAAGAGCACCCAGCTGTTGTGCTCGAATTGTCTCACATGGTCACTGCTTGCAGGAACTAAAAAAGATGCCTTGTTCGAATTAATGTAATTCTGTGGATAAAAGACAAACTACGTATCTTTTAGTCCATGCCAATAGCATCCACATCAGGCTGTAAAAGTGCAGTACACCAATGCACTATGCCACTTCCTTAGTCCACACTCAGGGCTGTGTAGACAAGTCCTGTGCCTACAATACTACTATGGAAGAGGAAAGTCTTCCCTATTTTACAGATGGGGGAAGTCAGGAATATAGAAACTAAATGGACTTGCCCAAAATTACACAGGCAATCTGTGGGAGACCTGTGTTCCATTCCCAGGTCTTCCAAGATCCCTTTACCACAAGAACATCCTATGATGAAGCCCATCTTTTTTGTTCTGCATTCCAACACTGCATTCCAACACTACTCTCTCTCCTGCTGTACTTGCAACTATTTTATTCTCTTTCCCTCCTGTATATCAGTACTCCTCAAAAGGTACCTAGAAACCATAATCATGGTTAGGTTTTTATCATGTGCCCAACTACTTTGTGCTGTAGTAGTGGGTTATATACATTTAAAGACCAAATAGATAGGCGTATTCAACTGTCACTTCCTCTTTCACCCTTAATCAAACTCTGCATCTTTCCCTCTTCTTTGAATTGTTTTCTATCCTTAAACTACAGGTATCCTAAATTCACACAAGATTCCAAATGCAAGCAGTCCAAGGTGCTCTAAAATAAGCTTTTAACTCCAGTCCTTTTCAGCCAAGTATAACTGTGCAATGCCATTACAAATGCTAACGTTTAAATTTACTTAGTACCATACCTTACTGAATCCCAGATAGCTGATTCAACTTTGCATCAGTGTACTGCAGTTCACTGCAAGGCAGGATTTAGCATTTATTGAACTTAGAGCAATTTCTCCAAAACATAGTTCCCCCCCCCCCCCAAAAAAAAAAACATTTCTCAAATGTTTTAAAGCAAAGGAAATGGGCAGCATGTATAAGCAGGCAAAAGCATAAGCAGCACTTTTTTACAACATGGCCATTTAAACAATGTATTTAACCAGATCACTGTCACAGCCCTTAAAAAGCCCCTCTCCCCCCCCCCCCCCAGAAAGGGGGAAACAAACCAGGAAAATTTACAAGCCATAAAGAAAATTAAGTTCCATATCAAACAAAGAAATACCTTGTCTTCAGAGTGTGTGCATGTGGTAAGGAAGCCATTAGAACTGGACATTTACCAGAAGCTATAAAAACAGAAAGCAATGCAGATATTGTGGTAAACCAGGCACGAGGATTTCTGAAGTTCTACTGTAAAAGTCCACAACCATCTAACAGACTAGACTCAACTCTAGCACTAAAATAGAAGGTGGGCAGGATCAGTAGCATAGGCTTTATAGTTTGGTTCTCTGCTCATGAAATTGACTTGCTGTTTGTTCCCTCAATAATCAGTGAAAAACAGATGCAAAGAAGATCACTTTTAAATAAAATCTTTCTATTTTGCTCCAGAAAGATCAACATGATTGAAGAGGAATAGTCATGTTCACCAACTCAGGACTGTATATTGAGAAAGTGGTTTCCTGGCTTCCTCTACTGTTTTCCTTTGTCACAACTAGTGTGACACGTCTAGTCTGCAGAGCTTTTCTGAGATACCTGAGGTATCCCGGAAAAGCTCTACCGCGTTCAAGGAACACATCCACTTTTCCAAAAACATTTCGGAAAAATGGACGCATTTTGTTGGCATCCTTGTAAAACCTCATTTTACGAGGAAGAAGGAATGGTCTGAAAGACAGGGGGGTGGGGGTGGGGGGGTGGGGAGGTCTGAAATTTGGCCTCGTCTACATGGGCAAATTTTAGAAAGCCTCTTTCGGAAGTAATTTGGAAAATGATACACAATTTGCGTTCCACAAATTGTGTTTCTTTTTCTGATTTATCTTCGTAGTGTAGACATAGCCTTTGTTTCCAGAGGACTGCAAATGCAGACATACCTGGCACAGCCACATAGTAGTTTCTATTATGAGACCTTCAACTTTTAATTTAAGATCAATTTTAACTTAAGATCAAGTTAAGGGTGGCAATAGGGTTTTTGGTTTGATGGAATCAAGGCCATGGTTTGCATTGAGCAGCCTCAAAATACTGAACTGTTTTCAGCAACAGTGGAAGTCTCAGAAGATCTTCTGCTATGGGATTTCAGCCTGAAAGCAAGCACACCTTTTGGGGACCTGTTAGCCAGGGCAGTGAGTGGTCTGTGAGCCCTATCACACACCCGAGTCTTCAACTGCTAGGACAGAGTCCCTTCGCAGCAGGCAGCCAGGGATGCTGACGGGCGCCCCAAGAGTCTTCCCCGTGGAGGCGGCACGGCTCAACGCTCAGCTTTTACTGCGTTTACCCCTGACCGGCTATGATTCTTTTTGATTGTGTTGGGTTCTGTTACAGCAACAGGAGGAGTCAGGTTAAAGCTTAAACAGTTACTATTTTATTGTTACAAGGCAAGCTTAGTTGTCAAATGCTACTGCTGTGTTACAGAAAACACAGCCACTACAAAAGGACAAGACAGAAATTACAATAAAAAGTCACTTACAGGTACCATGAAACCCTTTTGGTTCTCTGAGCTCTTATTAAATGCGCGCAAAAACAGACACCTAGCAAGTATATTCTCACCCCTGCGATCTTTACTCCGGCGAAACCAGCATTTCTCTCAATCCCAATGGGAAGCAGTCAGTACGAGACTAAGGCATCCCTAAAGTCTCGGGGGTCCAAGACCGCCTGACCAGCAGGTATATGGGTGGATCTCCAATTAGAGTGGGACACAGGGCCCTACTTTATACCTCTGTGGTCACGTAGATGCTTCTCTTGTCATTAAAATGCCAATTAAGTTGGAATGTCTTTCTGACACCCATTCCCACAGGGGGTCCAAAGCTTAATTTGCACCTGTGAGGTGGAGGTAACTAAATCATTAAGGCCAGACATCCTTTTTCTGATGGGGCGGCAGATTCCTCTTCTGGGACGGTGTGTGTAGGCGTATCAATACTGGTACCAGCCAAAGGTAGCCCAAGGACCCCGACCGCCTGCTGGCCCAATTGTCACTGTTATCTGGTTCCTGTCTAGCATCCAGGGCCATTGTTATTCCAGCACCTCTGGAGGCCCTGGAGCCTTTGAAGACAGAGTTTCGCTCTCAAGGATTTCTCTCTCCCAAGGATGACAGAGGGAGGAAGGAGGGGAGAGAGAGAGGGGGGTGGGTTCTGTCTGGCTACAGGACCAGATCTGAACTGATCCCAAAACGAAAGAGACAGATTCAGATCTAGTGATTCTAATCAACATCCAGTGCAAGTCAGAAGGGCTCAGCCTTGAAGTTCTGTTTTTTTCTGTTTTTTCTTATTAATAGAGAACCCAATATGCAGTCAAAGGAGAACATCTCTTAGGCTCTTGTGGCTTTCTCTACCAAGCAATGATCTCTTTCTTGGTGATAACCAGAGCTAACACAAAACAAAAAAAGGCTATGTCTAGACTACACAGTTTTTTTGGAAAAAGCAGCCTTTTTTCTGAAAAAAGCTTCACCTGCATCTAGACTGCCGTCGCGTTCTTTCGGAATTAAATCGAAAGAATGTGGCGGTTTTTTCAACAGTGGTAAACCTCATTTTACGAGGAAGAACGCCTTTTTTTGAAAGAGCTCTTTCGAAAAAAAGGCGATCTTGAATGAAAACAGGGCTTTTTCAAAAGAGCATCCAGACTGCCTGGGTGCTCCCTTTCAAAAAAGCAGCTGGCTTTTTTGAAAAAGTCTTGTGGATGTCTAGATGCTCTCTTTTGAAAGAGGCTTGTAGTCTAGATGTACCCAAAGAAAAACTCTCTTTCCACCCGATTTGATAAGCTGGCCACGGTTCTAGCCTTCCAATCATGAACTCAATGGGAATTTTGTTATGCAATCAAAAGAAGCAGGATTGGACCCTTCACTCAAATAATAGGATGCACTGATTACACATATCCCATTTTCCTCCTTGTTTCATGTACATACAATTACATGAATAGGGACATTAATGCTTCTTGATTATGCATTTGTGAGAGCAAACAAAAGCTTGCACCTAATTTACTACAAAGAATGCTCCTGACTAAATCTATACTTTCTAATGACAAACACAGCCTCTAGATAACAAGTTTGCTGCCTTTTGTCTCTCAGGACTGCTCTTCATAATGAAGCCTCAAAGTTTTTCATTAGGCCCTGACGATGGAGCACAAGCCTGAAAATGAACAAAATTGTATGCTTCTATGAGGCCAAAATTTAAAGATTTCAAGGCATAGGAGACAAAGCTGCAAAGCAGCGTTCAGATGACACTTGTCACGGTTACGATTTTATTCTGTACTAGCAGAAATACCTGGCATCGCCCAGGGAAAATATAGTAAAAGGTGTGGTGAATGAACTACGTCAATGACATTAATAGCATATTTTATTGGAATACTTTTCTCATATATGATTTTAAGAAATTAACATAGCTAGTGATGTGCTTGCAAAACACATTTACATGTACCTCATTTCTTGCTAACAAAAGGTGTGGTGAATGAACTACATAAATTATGTTAACATAACATTTTATTGGAAATACTTTTTCTTGTATCATAGCGAAAGGATCTCGTAGTTGCAATTTATGTGATATGCTTAACAGAAGAGTCCAGCAAATGCCTATGATCAGGTGCTACTAAAAGCTAATTAGTGGCCCAATTGGGACTCTGGGGGACCTGATTTTGAGCTATAACCAATCCAGTTATTGAAGTTAGGAAATCAGTAGTATCCATGCAAAATTTTGTGTTTCTATGATCGGGCGCTATTGAAAGCTAATTATCAGTGGGCCCAATTGGGGCTCTGGGGCACCCGATTTCGAGATCTAACCAATACAGTTATTTAAGTTAGGAAATCTGTAGTATCCATTCAACATTTGGTGTTTCTAGCTCTTACCATTTCGGAGATCTAAGCTAATTATCAGTGGGCCCAATTGGGACTCTTGGGGAACCGGAGGAACTGATTTTGAGATATAACCAATGCAGTTATTTAAGTAAGGAAATCAGTAGTATCTGTGCAACATTTGGCGTTTCTAGCTCTTACCGTTTCGGAGATCTTTTGGGACAAAAACAAACAAACTTTTGGAAATATTTGTAAGATTAGACATATTTAAAGAATAGGGTTTGCGACTTTCCAGTTTTTCAAACCCAAATATTACAGGCCCCACTGTTGCTTACTCCCCACCCCCCACCTCCTCCCAGTACTCAAATACTGCCCACAGAGCTGGGGTGGGAGGAGCCGACATGGAACCTGACTGCCCATTTAGGGCACAATGGAGTGTCTGTTCCTAGGGCTAGGAGCTGGAGAGAGTCGGGGCCCTGAGAGGCTGAGAAGGCAATATGGGCCATCTTAGGTGGTGAGCCCAGCTGCCACTCTGCTCCTCAAGTCCCATGGACTATTGGGATCCCTCCTCCTCTATCAGTAGCTTCTCTTTCAGCCTTCCTGGTGGAAGAGGCAGATCACAGTTACTGTAGTAACTAGACTTAGTGTCCAGACAACAGCATTGACCAGACACTGCAAGGTCCCTTTTGACTGGACTCTCCACTCAAAAACTTGACAACTCCTACTAAAGAATAAAATATATAAACTGTCAAGATGCCTATGGGAAACAGCAAGTTAGTCAAACTAACTTATTTGACTAGCAAGATGCACAAGGTACTTAATTCAATTTTCCAGTGGTAAAAAATAGCTTTACAATATTTCTCTCAAGCATTTTGTACCACTGAAATCAGAAAAAAAGCTAGAGAAATGTTTGGGCTAAACTGAATTGGGCCCAGGTAGATGATCTCAAAAGTCAGCATCACCATCTGATGTGTAAAACATATTCCTAATTATCATAAAGTACACCCAGTGCTAATTGCTGTATTTGAGACAAAATAATGAGACACAGCAAGCCTAAAATTCATGGTGGTGCATCTACATTAAACTGCTTTTGGATGGTATTCCATCAGTGTCCGCATGATGCTGGTTACCAGGAAGACAGAGATGATGAAGCTATGAAGTCCACTGCCCTTGGCCTCCCACAGATTGTGGATACTGTTAAAAGGCCAAGAACTGCTACAGAGCTAACGAGAGCTAAAGAATTTTAGGTAAGATATTGTGAGATACAGAGAAACGGGAAAGGAGGAAGGGAAGACTCAGTGACCATAAGCAGCATCTCTAAAAATGTATTATTATTGAAAATATTATTGAGGAAGACTTAGCAGCATCCCTAGAAAAATCATTGTATTCCCCCAAAGTAAGTGCTTGAGATCATTCCAGAAGTTTTAACTGCTGAGGATCTTCTCTCTAATTAACTAACAGGGCTAAGAGCCTCATCTGGTTTGAGTCAACCCACGTGTCCTGACTTCAACAGAATTATGCCAGTTTACTGTAACTGAAGTTCTGTAAACAAACTGCATCTTACAAGAGAAACAGCCTGTGCCTGCATGTTCTGCATTTAGTGCACTAAATGCAATGGGTTCTAGCAGCAGGATACATAGGCTGCCTTTAAATGCTGCATCTGAAAACCATGTTTCCTCCTACAGAAACAGACATTTCTACCAGCAAAAAAGAGTTGAAAAGTTCCCTTGCCAAGTAGACAGATAAGATTTGGGTGCCCCATCACCGAGCATCCACATGCAAATATCTTTTGCAGCTATGCTCAAGAGGCGTTAGGACGCAATGTACATTTTGCAGGAACAACCTTTCCACCCACATTCTATTAATCCAGCCTTACCTGCCGCAAGGCATTCTCTTCCGCTTTATTCAGGCTGAGGTATGTGGGTGGAGAGAGAAAGTTTGCAGCATAGTTACATCTGACAATCGTTTCCTGCACTTGACAGGGCTTGCTTTCCCCCTCTCATTGCACACACATTGTACTTTATACTCTACTTTCCACAATTAGGATATAAAGCAGAGAACTGGTAAAAAAAAATAGCTTCATTTGTTGCATTATAACTATCAGGAAAAATAAAAGTAGTCTAGGTTTATCATCAGGTGTTCATCACTCTGCCTCTGTGTGCCCTCCTGGGTTGGAGGCCCTGCTCAACCAACTCCTCAATACTCCAGTTTCATACCCCATTGTAGTCATCAGGAGCCTTTCAAATGACTTCAAAGACCCCTAGAAATGAGAGTTTCATTCAAATGCGTCATTAGATTTCAGACTTTACACAGTGCCGCACTTATTGATGAGCAGAGAGAAGCATTGTGTAAAGCCAGTTCTGGAATCAAATACAATACTACAAGCACAACAACAGCTAAAAGTGAACCACAACACAAGGTCTGGTTTACATGGGTGCCACAGATTGAACCCTCCAGACTTAATTTATACAAAGGAGTTTGCCAAGTCCAAATTTTGCCATGGCCCTTTCCCTGAGGCTGCATCTATACTAGGAGTTTTTGTGGCAGAAAATGCGCTAATGAGGGACTCATTAGCATAAGTCGATCTCATTTGCATATTTTCTGCCAATCCTTTTTTTCCAGTAGAGGTTTTCGCGCAAAAACAAGCAGTGTGGACATTGCCTTTTTGCACAAAAAACCCTTTTTGTACAAGATCCTTATGCCTCAAAAAAGGAGGTATACCGATCTTGCACAAAAAGGGGTTTTTGCATAAAAAGGAAACGTCCACACCACTTGTTTTTGCGCAAAAACCCCTACCGAAAAAAAGGATTGGCAGAAAATATGCAAATGAAATTGCGATTTATGCTAATGAGTTCCTCATTAGCATATTTTCTGCCACAAAAACTCCTAGTGTAGACGTAGTCAGAGTGTACAAGGTTGATTTTGCTCACTGTTCCCCCCCCTCACCATTTTCTTCCTTATTAAGGCTCCATTGAACAGCCACTGTCCCCTTGCTCTTTGCAGTAAGTACCCCCCTCAAATAGGTGACTGACTAAGCAACAGAGTCATGACACCCCCTAGTGCTTGGCACAGATTCAGAAGCCAGTGAACTTGCTGATGTATTCTAGCAGCGGAGTCTTCGTTGCTTGGGAACCTCAGCAGGAATAGTTCAGGTTTGTCCTGATCTCAGCCCATTTCCTGATCTCAGCCCATTTCCGGTTGGATTCTTGGTTCTGGACAAGACTTGTGCATAACCAATACTACTGCCCAATTCTAATAAGATTATTTGAACCATTAAATTACAATGCGGATAAAGGCAAGGTAAGAGTAGAGTCAGATTTGTTTAATCTCCGCATGACCACAACATTATTTAGTAGGAGGAAATACTAAACTCTGCTAAACAATGTAAGTGTTAATACAATTAGGTGTCTAAGAGCCTTTTTTGGGTGTGGGGAGCTCCTGCCACTAGAATTAAATGATATATCACACTATTATTCTATTCTCAGGTACAGTTAGCGGGTACTACCCGTTTCTTTTCTCCACCCTGCCTCTTTGAATCACATGGGAATTTCAATGCAGATCTCTGTTTTGCTGAATTGACTTCAGTTTATCTAGTTTGAGTTTGTTTGTTTGAAAAACCATCATCTGATAGCATTTCCTCAACATTTTTGTTCACTCTAAGGATCTCTAGTCACTTGAATTAACAATTTGCTAGTTACAAAATGTTACCAACTTTAAAATGAAGTCACTTACTGGTCTGGTTTTCTATGCCTTCATGTATGCATCATTTCATTCATTCAATACATACATTTCCCAGACAAAAGGGAGAAATAAAAGACACTGAAATTTCATTGTAACTCGAGTTTTCCACGTCTAACTTCACTGTTGGCAACTTTTCAGAAGAGGTTTTATCATCACCATGTTTGATTAAAAAGGAATCCCTGATGTGCCTATTGCAGAATATAAATATTACTAGCATTCAGGGAATTAAGGTAAAACATGGATCATTGCCATTTGGCAATGTTAAGAAGTCTTATAGGGCTGCATTTTCAGCCACATCCTCTGATGTTTGCATATATCTTGAAGAAACTTTGGTTTAAGAAACCCAAAAACATGACATTTGCTCCTAGAAATAACTTGTGATTTTGTGCATATAAACTGGGTAGACATCTAACTGCTCATTTTGCACAGAGTGCTTGTCACAAAAGTACTGAGTACCATGCCCAAAATTAGTTCTTGGTGAGATGATGCTTTGAAAATTTGGTCCACAATGTCAATAAACTTTATAAATATAGTTGAGTCAGCCCCAGCAACAGCAAAGTAAATAGCTTGCATGTTCCTTTCCTACAGGAAAGTGATTCCAAAAATATATATAACTGTCACTTTTCATCTTTAAAAAAATGTTAGCTATTGAAAAAAAAAAAAGAGAAAAAAAAAAAAAAAAAAAAGAGACCCACAATGAGCAATTATGTTTGCAGCCCTCATGTCATTTTATATCATTCTACTATGAGCTATGCTAGGAAGCTTAAAAGCAACATTTTAGGTCACTAACTTTGCTGCTTACAGTGTATTTTCTACTTTGAGCGTTAAATTACATTAATTTTAAATAACCAAATTCTCAAACAGACATGCATAAAAAGGCCCATCATGAGGCTGCAATACTCATTCAGGAAAATTATATTGGTTAGAGATACTGAAAATTAGAAACATGTAAGGGTTAGAATATAAAAATTCAATAGATCAGCAAATAATTGCAGAGAAATAATATTTTAAAACAATACTCATGAATCAGAGTGCCAATGTCATAGAACACCAGAACTGGAAGGGACCTTGAGAGGTCATCGAGTCCAGTCCCCTGTCCTCATGGCAAGACTAAGCATTGTCTAGATCAACCCTGATAAACATCTATCCAGACTGCTCTTAAATATCTTCAGTGATGGAGATTCCACAACCCCCCTAGGCAATTTATTCCAGAGTTTAACCACCCTAACAGTTAGGAAGTTTTTCCTAATGTCCAACCTAAACCTCCCTTACTGCAATTTAAGGCCAATTTAATTTGACCTACTTATAAGCCATTTCTTTTCTAAATTTAAATTTCATATACTGCAAATCCCAGCTAAAAAGAGCAAATCTCTGTTTAGAGTCATTGATATGATTAGCAAAATACTAGCTCTCATCAGGAAAGGTCAAAAAACTATTAATTTAACATCATATGGAAACTAGCACTGCAGTAGGTATGTGGTTCTAGAATCAGGATTCATGCTCATCATAGCCATTAGCATGGTTTAGATTAGGATCTCAATTTCAGTATCAAAAGCAGATTTGAGGATTCCCCCCCCATGGAGAATTTATGGCAGGTACACAAAAATTAGGTCTCCAGACAAGTTTTTTTAATTTTTTTAAAGGCTGCGTATTCCTGTTATTACTGATTATTCTCATTACAACAAATTGCACAGGTAAGTCAAGATCTCTAAGATTCTTGGCTCCAGCTTCTCAACTTCCAGGGTTCAACTCTGGTCTGACAACTAAGACAAGCTGCTCTAAATTCTGCTCCTGAGGTGGTTGCCTTATGTTTGCGGAGCACAGACACCGCATAGCCGAGCTCTTCCATGTTGCCTTTGCCACCTCCGGCCCTCCCTACCACATCCAAGCCTAGACCTAGAGCAGGCACAGGAGATCATAATGTGCTAGGAGAATTCTCTACTACACACTTGAAGGCAAGTTGTTCAGGTGGTTCAGGGGCTACATCAGGTCTTTAGAGAACCTGGCCTATAAAATCTGTCAGTGGTAAGGTATAGATACATGCTAACACGCGGGATTGTAATACTGATTGTGAAATACCAGGCTGGTGAGCAGAGCTTAGGTTCTTAGAGCCTTTTCTTTAGATGAAACACAAACACAGATGCTGCCCCAGGAAAACAAGCAGCACAGAACAAGTAGATTTGTTGTTACTGTAAAAATTTAGGCTTAAAGCTTTATGGTCTCAGGGTGGCTGTTTTGCAGTGGTGTTACTCTCAGCTGCCAGCAGGTGTTTCTACATGTGTCAGTCTAAAAGCTCTATTCACTCAACTTTCCACTCCAGTCACATCACATACTCATAATGAAAGGAAAAAACAGGAGACAACAGAGAGACTGTCATACCGCTTAGCCTAAAAGTCTGCACAGCCTGACCTCAGCTATATTCCTAAGGATGTGCAGACTGAGGGAAAGAAAAGTTTGGCCAGGCAGAGATATTTTTGTTTCCAATAATCTGGTCTTGGTATGTAACTATTACAAGAGAAAGTTTCAGAGATTTTTTTTTTAAAAAGTGTCCCATGTGTGGTAGCAGCAGACAGTCATTTGACTAACAAGCAAGTTTTACACAAGCTTTGATGTTCTAATAAAGACTTCCCTTCTCTCCTTCCCTCGAAGGTCAGAGTAATCATAAGATTTTTTATACAAGTGCTTTAAATACTGTATCAGTGCACTGGATGATTTAGTAGATACTGATTTTTCCCAATTTACAGTTCCTGATGGATTTCCTCTCTAGTCCTCTTCATTAGAAGAAATCTTTTTAGGAGATCCCAAAAGCTTGCGTGCAATATTTATTCTGCTTTTCTAACTAAAGATATTTCTATGTTTCTATAGTTACTGGATTGGTCTCCAATCGCACTACATATCATGTAACTGCTGAGAAATGTAGTCCTGTCGAGAAAAGCACTGGTAATCAACTCTTCTGGACATCATCTACTGAACTACTGCTTTGCTTTATCACAAAGTAAATTTTGATTGGATACAACCTAATCTACTATTAAAGATGAATTTGATAGACCAAGTCAATTTATTGCCATTTCAGAAGCCAATATATGATTATGGTCATTCTGATTTGTACATTAAACTAAAATGCAGTTGTGAAAGTTATATTACAAGAAAGTAAATCGTACCAGGGATGGGGCTTTTTTTACTGTTGTTTTTTAAAAGCAATACTAGAGATTGTCCTAAGCTGTGGAATTCAGAGACAGGTTTCAAATATTCATCCTAAAGTTTAATGGAATTTCAGGTTTGGTTCATTATAGACATAAGTAGCAGCCATATCACTGTCTGCATTTGCTTTCCCTATCCCCATTTCAAAGTTTTGGGAGTGTTTGTACTTTGCAACTTTCTGGGGTCATGGTGGTGGTGGTGGTGGGGGCAATAATAAGGTTAAATTCTCTCACATCCACACAGAAGTGAATGTGAAGACCCCATTCAAAAGTCAAGATGGTCGTGTGGATAAGATGCATACTCAGAGACCTGGATTCTGCCCTCCTATGATATACACAGCAGTGAGTCCCCGAACAGTGGCCTGAATCTCTGAACATGAAGTCATCATGTGTAGCATGGAAATCATAAACATCCCTGACTCACAGGGGTTCAGTAGTGCTTGGTCATGGACTGAGATTAGTCATGTAGGCAATAGAAATCATCTGAAACAAACAAGATAGCATTGTTAAGAGGGAGCAAGGAGAAAGAAGAGTTTGGTGCAATGTCTATGCAGCAGGTATAATGAATACAGCTGTTTTTATTCTTAACTATGCCTTTTTTTAAAATGCAGGGACACTTGTTTAAGGCACTCATCCAGAAAACAAATAACCTCATTTGGGAGGCCCCTATCTGTTTGTGAAATGAGGACCTAAGTGAGTATCCTAAGCAGTCATGTCCATGCACAGGCTTCATGTTACTGTCTCACATAAACTGTGTTTTTCATACAATGCTTATTATAATATCTAGTTGTCCACTGTATGCAGTCCTCCCACCATTCAAGCAGCTCCTATAGGGTCCGTCTTACAATCAGACTGTGACCAAGAAAGAAAACTGTACAAACTTGTAAGAGATCCATATAGAAAAATCTCTGAAGGAACGTTTATGATGATTTCAGCTAGGGGTGGCAGCACTGGAATCAGAAAAGCAGCTAAAAGCAACCCAAAATCTATTCTGTATCCATTACAGAGTTTAAAAGTATTCCATTCGTAGTAGTGAGGTAAAATGTGAAGAAGTGATAAGGGGAAGAAGGAGATCACTGCAAATTTTGTACAAGCTTCTACTTGAAAAATAGAGGGGCATTGAAGAGACATTTCAGGACAGAACCAGAGGGGATGAATAAGGCAATGTCTAGACTGCAGAGCTTTTCCAGGTTACCGGAGGTATCCCAGAAAAGCAATGCTGCGTCCAAGGAACGTTCTGCTTTTTTGGAACAATTTCCAAAAAAGTGGACGCATTCTTTCACCATCCCTGTAATCCTCATTCCATGAGGAAGAAGGAGGAGGAGGTTTTTCTGAAATTTGGTGCCATGTAGATGAGTTAAATTTCTGAAAAGCCTCTTTCGAAAGAAAAGCGGAAAAAGATATGCAAATTGTGGTTTGCAATTTGCATAACTTTTTCCGACTTTTCTTTGAAGTGTAGACCTAGCCTAAGTCTGGTATACCTAGCCTGGTATACGTGTGTGTGACATGAGGAACAGCTGCTTGAGCAGGAAGATGGCAGAACTGGAGAAGGAGAGTATGAATTTGTAGTAGAGGAAATCTGAGAGACCAGGGGACTTTGCACAGCGAAGCATGCCGATGGGCATGAAGGACATGGATGTGGGAATTGAGTGACAGCCTGGAGAGGGAAGAATGAGTAAAGGGAGAAGTGGCTAACCATGGACACTTTCATGACTTACAATCCTACGGAGCAGAACAAGAGTAGGACAAGAACAGAAGAAAGGGGTAGGAGGAGGAATGTGATGAAGATGGGATGATCAGGAAGAGGGAACTCCAAATAAAAGATCAGGAAGGAGGCAATGTTTAGTGAAGACAAATATCAAGTGAACAGTAGTTTTGGGGAGCAGGAAAACCAATTCACAGATGAAGCTATGGTGGGAGGGTAAAGGATATAAAGGTGGGATGCGAAGAGGGCATTGGACCTCAAAGGAACAAGGGTGTAAATTGATTTTTGAACCTCTCTTCCTGCTCATCAAAAATAGGGAGATGGGTGGAGATGAATCTGGTGATTGGTATGTGATCTCCTCGTGCAAGGGTCAGGAGGAGATTTTTTTCCCCCTTCTCCCTCTGAGGCAGAAACCTTGCCTCCCTCCCAGCTTATTTTCCTGCCCAGTGCTTAACAGGGCCCCTTCAAACAATTGCTAAAAGGTTGACTGCTTTCTCAATGGAAAAGTACATTAACATGAACATTTTCACCATCATCGGGCCTGTGCAGATGCATGCAGGTACTGAGGTTTCTGCCTCAGAGGGAGAAGGGGAAAAAAATCCGATCATAGCCAATACACAAAACAGCCACTTTTTGGTATTCAAGGACAGGATCCACCTCTGAAATAATCCAAGTCTTCTTACTTAGTGTTTCATTTTTCCAGTGTATATTTACAAATTAGTGTCTTGATCCCATGGGTTCAGGTGGGAAAATGGGCTCACACAGAGCCCCACTGACTCAGCAGGGTTCCTTACAGACAAATCATCCACACAAATCCTTGAAGTTTCAAAGTAAGGTCCCCCATTATTTCATTACCATCTCCATTGCAGCATATAGGATTCTGTCATTCTATTCGTTTTATACAAGCATATCAGTTTTGGATTTTCAAATGGAATAATTGTAAAGTGTTATACAGATAAAAGGCTTCTCCTGTAACTGTACTTTCCTTTGTTGATTTATTTATATACAAGAAAGCTAGATTCAGCCAAGAAATGCACCCTGTGAAATCCTATTGGCTTAAGAGCACAAAAGTCTCAGGAGTAATTTGCCAAGTTCTTTCCACATCTTGAAATACCATTTTGAAATGATTGTTTCCTATGATACCACTAGTCTAACTGTGGTTTCTTTCTGGTAAAAAAATTAAGAGAATGTGGGAAAACAGGAAAAACTAAGACATGTACAATATTCTCACAATCAGTGAAAAAACATGTTTTCCAAGAAGCTTAATTCTTTTCTGATTTCTCTTTTTTTTTTTTTCCCTGTCTCACAGGAAAGTATTTTTTTGCCGGATGTTGAAGTTCATAGAAAAATGTTTGGCTTCCAGCAAACTTGTGTTCTTCGTTTACCTAGAAAGGTACAAGTGTACTCAGCCAAATCCACAGTGCTGCCTGAAAACAAACACCACAGCGTATTACCATCTGCACACTCATTTACAACATTCGGTACACTAACCACAGCACCAGCCTTCTCACCCACCTATGTACATCGTCTTTAGCTATGATACAGCAATATATAGCAACAGCTCTGTGGGCCCTTTTTTCTGAAATGTGAAATAAAACAAACATTCTCCTTTCATGGCAGAATGTGAATAACAACTTTATTTTGTCACCACAAGGCTTCCCAGAATCGGAAATACAGGGGGTATTTTTGTGGATGTGAATGGTACGAACACCTTTCTTCTTGTGAAAAGTCAACGAAAAGTGAAAATTCAAAGATACTTTTTTTTTTTTTTTAATGTGGGAGGGACAGGACCTGTATCTGAGCTCTCATATTTAGACTTTCAAGATAGATTGAGGTGGCTGACTGGGTTTCTCAGAGCAGCAGTGGGAGAATGATTTGTCAAGAGGGGATTGGTAACTTCCTAGGATACCCTTCCCCTCCTATACAATAAATGCAGGCAACACGGTCCACCTCCATCTCGAACGTGGACGAATTTGGCTGCCCATTGCCACTCTTCAGACACCCTTATGCAAGGCTCTATTGTTGCTGGCATAAAAAGGTCTGAGTTGCTACTGTAGCTGCTCTGGGCCTATAATCCTCTTCCCCATGCCCTCCAAGGAAAGAGGAGAGGGAGTCCACCTGCCCACTGTTGTCCTGCAGCAGAGAAGAGAGGTCAGAAACCAGATGGGGCTGATGCATTTTTCTTGGTTTGAGAGGTAAGAGCCCAGCAGCTCATGGCTGGCTTCTGTGTTTGCATGGTCCTAGGAGATAAGCCAATATTTAGTCCAATGGGTTGTTCCAAGCTAGGATTTAACAGAATATTGATGAGAACTCGGTGCCCAACATCTCAGTCTTAATTCTGCAATTACTGCATTTGCACTGGTATAACACTCTGATTTCCACCGTACTTCCCTTTCCTAAATGTGTACACACATCAATCCAGAGCATCAACTATTCACTTCCTACTACCAGACACATCACTGCAGTGTTGAAACTTGGCCACAGATTAGGTCCTGTACAGTACATGATGGGCCTGCATTACACCAGCTGAGCTGTTCACATTTAGCTATAAAGTCTCTCCAGTTTTAGTCCAGAGCTGTTATCCTCATTTAAGGAGAAGAAATTGAAATAAGGTCAGTAGGCATTCTTTCCCTATTACTGATGGGAAAATGATGGGTTCTGATGCATCAAATTCAACACTGTGCTCCTTAGAAATATTTGTCTTAATATGTAGGGAAAAAAAAGAAAATTGAGCCGATAAGACTGAGTTGTAAGTAGCTGCATGACCAACTGGGTACTGAAACCTGAAGCACAACTATCACAGGCAACTGGTTTCCCTTATCTAAGGAAAGACTGAAAATATTAGGCTAATGCCAAGGCAAAAAAGGCCCATGTATGTCACTGTACAAGGACTAAAACATATGTAAAAACAACGAGAAGTCCTGTGGTGCCTTAGAGACTAACATAATATATAATGCATATATGTAAGTAAATACATATACAGAGAGAGTGCGCATCATAAGCTTTCATGGGCAAAACACACTTCAGATGAGGTGATCTTGAGATGATCTTGTTTTTAAAGTTTCAGACCAACATGGCTACCCCTCTGAGATTTTCAAACAGATGTAGTGTTACTTTTCACATCAGCTGAAAGCCAGGTGCACAGCAGCTGACAGAAGTGGCATCTAAAACCCCTTTGGGATGAGGGATTTCTTATTTAGTGTGTGCCCTTCTTTAGCACGTTACTTATACAGCATCTCATGAGCTCTCCAAAACTACACAAAAACGTACATAGGACAAGATTTAGGCTGTCAAGAATTTCGCTGTTGTTTTCCTTTGTTTCAAAGATTTAGAGCTAGCTTTTGGTATAAGTGAGCATATCTACATTGGCTTCAATTGAGCTATATCAATTTACACCAGCTGGGAATCTGACCCTTAAACTAAAGATTGCTGTGAGCCAGAGTGTAAACACTCTTGGCATTTGGAAAAGTGTAGATCTCAAGTTTTGCGGCTGGGGCCCCTCTCAAACTTAAACAGGCTATTGAACTTGCAAGAAAAGAAGTCATATATCACTCACATACCTCTGGGAAGGGTAACCTTAGAAAAGCATAGATTAACAGATACAGAACGCTGCAACAAAGTAGCATCCTTTATTACACATATCACAGCTTCTATTTATGACAGAGGAGAGTCATGCATGCACACTGCATTAAAAAACTCCACGAGCGTGAGTCAGTAATTACTCCTATTTACACAGAATTCACTAAGACACACAGTTCATAAACTGCAACAAAATATTGTGCCAGTATTTGACATTTCTGTAGAAAATCACAAAGCTCTATATACATGTCCACAACAGCCCCACGATATTTCTGAGAAGAAATACAGTGAAACTGAAGTACAAAAAGTTTAAAAAGGAACACTGTACATTCAAAATTTAGTCTTTCAAAAGCTGAGTAGTTGTTTCACTTACTACACCTGCTGCTAAACAAGTTGCTAAAAACAGGGAATGTGTCTTCAACACACCAATTATAAGAAACAACTAACGTTGCAAACATTAGAAAGTAAACAAAATTCAGACAGAAATCCGATTTAAATTGACAATGTCCATTTAAAATGATTTGCTCAAAAATCACTAGAGTAGAGGAAATACAGTCCAGGGGGGAGACTACCAGACTGATAATCACTACACCATGTTTCCAAAATTACATTACCATACTTGGCTTGCTTAGGAGTTTCCCTGACCACTAAGACGAGTTTAGCAAAAATAACCCCACTAGGACATAGCCGGTAATTAAAACCATATTATGTTTAGAATAATGTAGATACTAGACTGGCTGGGAAGATATAGATGGGCCAGATTATTTTTACTCAAGATGTCATCCAGCCCTAATGCAGTTCAAGTAATACTACTAACATTTCATGGATAAACTACTTTATCAGCTAGATTTATTTTTACAACATTTCTCTAAATTTTTATTCTAAAGCTCACAGCTTCCTCATAATTTAACTATCATATGAAGTTATGATAATTAAGGAAACACCAGATGATTGGAATGAGCAAGAGATATTAGAACTTGATTTCTTTTGTTGAAAAAAATTTCTCTTGGGACTGTTAAGAAAAGATTGAGTCCCATTTCTAAGTTAATCTTCTCAATAACTTACAAATACAGCAATTATTTGTTAATATTAGAAACCCTCAAAGCACTCCCACACATTGTTCATAAATTAGCAGGGAAGTAATGAGCATAATCAATTCCCACAATGGTGTCTGCCTTTCTTCCTGAAAACTTCTTTTATACCATGAGCTTTTCAGTCAAGCGGACTACTGAAAAACAAAAACAAGGAGTCAGGCTTGCCTGATTTCACCAGTTTTATCTCAGAATATTTAAGTTGCTCATCAATCCATGCATTTTTATGATTATTTGACAGCAGGAAACATTACAGCCATACATTTCTGATTCCAAATTGTCTTTAGTTTTTTTGCATGTAATATAAATTGTATGAAGAGGAATTTCACTAACATACGTCTAAAATTACTAGATTTACATTCACTGCAAAGCTATCTTTACCAACATAATGTCACATTGCCATCAGAACACAGTTACTTAAGAAAACAAGTATGTGACAGAGTATGACTCCACCTATAATTACCAGAATACACATATAAAACCTGGAATGGAATTAAAACCAGCTACTATATCTGCATTTCTGTTCAGATAGCCTGGATTTAGTTTTACGTCATTATATTTCTCACTTCTAGAAGGATTATTATTGATGAGTTACCTCAAGTTAAACTGTTCATCTATATATATTTCCATTTCACAAGCATCTATTCAATCAGAAGCAAGTGCTGAGCTATTTTCCTTATGCAAAAGCTGAATGAAAAGCAAAGATAGCTTCACTCATCTTAATGGGCTGATCACAGAACCCTGGAGGATCTTCTGTTAATTGTTCCAAACTCAGTTAAAGCTATTTGGGAGCTCAGTAACAGGACATTCATGTCTAATCTATTTCTACTATAGAGCAAAAGGTCAGGGTGGCATCTTTGCAGACTATGCTGCCAGAGACAGAGGGCACCTCACTTGTGTTGTATGCTTGGACCAACCATAGGAAAATGCTGGTGGGCAGTCATAGGCTAGTGATCCACATTCAGGCTAGTGTTTTCTACTTCTTCCAGATGGCATTTAAGAGAGATGCCACCTGTTTCTCCTGCTCTTTTAAACCATCCTTTATATAAGCAAGCTAAAATAGTGTTTATGTCCCAAGAAATTTAAAATTAATGGATACATTAAATTTAAAGTAAACACGGAATTCTATCTATCCACAATCACATTTATAGAACTTTGTGAAAGTATCACAAAACCACCACAACATGTTTAGGAAGAATAAAATTTGGATCAGTGATTTATTCCATTTGAATAAGTTAATAAAATAAGGTGCGCTGATGGAACAGAGCAGAAGCCAGCAGCGCTAGAGAGCTGGTATGACCACGCTGTTTCCTAAGAGCAACATTAAAGATTTCAATCCTCTCTCAAATGGGTGTTCTGACACCAAGAAAGCAAATTCTCTCTGGACTCAATTTTCTTTGCATTATACTAACGCAACTCCGCTAGACTTCAGTGAACACATGGGACTTTCAACTTCCACAGTCAAAAGTTTGAACTTCCACAGTCAAAAGTTTATATAAAATGTAAAGATTGCTTACTCAGGCATGTCAAACTGGTGTTTGGAGGGCCACGTGCAGCCTGATCGAAGTTTTTTGTGGCCTGCCAGAACATTTTTATAAAAGAATGAAGTGCGGCCTGCTGGCCACTCGGAGCACATGGCCGACTGCCAGCTCACAGCCGGCCGGGCTGCTCTGACACGTGCTCACGGCCAGCTAGGTGCTCTGTGCTGGGCTCTCCAGCAGGCACTCACAGCTGACCACTGTGCTCACACCACCCCAGGGCCTCAGGCGGCAACATCGACTCTAGGACCCAGGTATTAGGTTTGGGGCGGGGAGGGGGTTGGAGAGTCTGGCTCTGGGGAGGCATTAGGTGGGGGTCTGGTTCTGAGGAGGGAGGTATTAGGTTGCAGGGGCTGGGAGTGCCTGGCTCTTGAGGAAGGGGAGGCATTAGGTTGGGGGCCTGGCTCTGGGGAGTAGAGGGGATTGGGTTAGAAGGGGGGTATGGCAGTGCCTGGCTCCAGGGGAGAGGAACGGGTTATTTTGTTAATATTTTGTTATTTATTTATTTATTTATTCCCAAATAAAAATCACAAAATGTATATTAATTTTATATAAATAAATGTGTCAATTTTTTTGCAGTTGCATGAATAATTATATCTTTATGCAAAATCTCAAACCTACAAAGTATCTGAAATTTTCACAGATGCCTGTTCTATTTGATAAACCATGGTCTATTCTTATTTGTATTTCAACAAAAGAAGTTGTGCATCATATACAAAATGTAAAAGTACCTTAAACTTATATTTAAATTAAAAATTATGTAAAATTAATTTAAAATGAGCAAATAATTTTACACATCAAATTATTGTAATATTATAAAATATACCTAAAACATAATCTATAATAATAAATAATTACGACTTTCTGACAAAGTACATTTTCTTGAGTGGCCCTAGGGTTGCCAGGTGTCTGGAATTGGTACCTTCTGCCTGGCACCTAAAATGCCTTTTTTTTAACATACCATCTGGGAACCCTAGGTGGCCCTGAAAGCTATCAGTTTTCATTTGTGCGGCCCTCAGTAGGCTTCGAGTTTGAGATGCCTGATTTTCATGGTTTTATTAGACATATTTCCACCAGATAATTCACTGAATCCAGGACACACATTTACATAGAGATTCACTACTGACGGTTCACTCCTCCACGTCTCACTATTTCGTATGGTTATTTTTAAGAGGGAGACATACAGTGTGTCATTCCATAAAGTGACACCTTGTTGCAGATTTTCCATTGATATTTCCTATTGCCTTTTGTTTTATGTCTTCATATAAGGAAAAGAAGGCATTGAAGAAGGGTCATAAAAGGATCTTTTTCCATTTGCTTAAATGTACACACTATGAATATTCCCACTGAAGTACTTATGCACACGCTGAAGTGTTTGCAGGTTAAGGACCCACATAATATCTCTTTCACTGCATAAGAAAGAGATAGAGCAACATTTTAATTTTTTTAGGCGCCTACCTATGGGCGTTTATTTGGAAATCTAGGCACTTCTGCTTGTTAATCCTTGTGGTCATTTAGGCTCTAGCCAAAAGGTTGAGTTTGTTTGTTTTTAAAGAAGGGGATACAATTCCATTTACACACTTCACCATAAGAACAATTGGAGCAGTTTGTGGTGAACATGCAGCCATGTCCAAAACCAAATGAATTTATAACACAATTTCAATTTCTTTGTGTTACTTTAAGTGCGAGTTGCTACTAGCAGACAAGTGCTATCCTCGCCGTAGCTCCCACCCTCCAGAAAGAGGTAGATAAGGCCATGCCACTCACTGGAAGAGAGGTCAGGATCTGCCATATTAGCTCCTGATCATATTATTGCTTGTCTAATACTCTGTCTTGGGGCCAATTTCTAGGCAGATGGAATGAATACTGTGGTGCCTATAAACATTTTGCAAGCAAATGAACAGCAGTATTTAAAACATAATTTTCTAGTTAACTTGTATATTAGACTTAAAAGACTAATATTAGACTTAAAAGACTCTTTCCCAGTTTGCAAAGTTAGGCTGCTGCATTTGCATACCCCATGCTACATAAATAAATACATTTTCAATTGGACTCTCGGCCCCCCTTTCTTTTTTCAAAGTTTTGTTTACTTTTTCTACTGTGCTGCTTTCTGTACCTTTCACTAACTTCTCCCATGTGAAAGTGAACCGGGGAGGAAGGGGATTGTGTTCAAGTTTGATTTAACCCACAACATTGAGGTATGTTTCAAATTGACCATAATAGATTATCACCAGCTGAAATATATCTCCAGTTCCAATTTAAAAAGAAACAAACACCCCCCCCCTTCCCAGTGTAAACACAGACACACAAGAGCTGTTTGGGTTTGATGCATCCTAACCCTCACTCAGTTCTATTTGCTCTTTTGAAATGCACCTAGAATTTTTTGGCAGATAATGCACATGTCTGCAACAGACATCGTCCAACCACCAAGGTTCTTCTCCGGGCTCTGATGCCTCATGCATTGTTTCCCCCCTCTATAATCACTTATACAAACACATTTTGTTCTCAAATCCCACAATCACTAGTACTGTACTTGCTGGGGAAACAGCGAAACAGCAATGGGCTAGTGGGCTAAGACTGAATTCTCAACCCTCCACCTTTATTATCTGAGGCATAAGATAGGATCAAACCATAGGTAGTACCTTCAGTTGAGGGGGGGGGGGTAGAACTACTCTGCCACAAAAGTGCTGATGACAGCATTGATAGGGCTGTGAAAGAAAACCCCCTTGTTTCTACATTACTATGTGATGTGGAATCGGTTAGAGTTTTGCAAACCCACGGGCTATCCTCAGCCCATTTGGGGCTTGTAGCATTTACAGGCCCACTGAGGAAGAGTTTATCAAGATATTCATGCCATTCACAGAAAGAAATTATTTATATCATTGAACTGATTCCTTCTCCAAGTATCAACATTGTCTCTGCTTCTTCTCTAGAAGGACAGCTGTCAGAGAAGGCTCCATTTTTCCATCCCTAACTGAATTGCCTGTTAAAACCGCACATTTTACTTCAGAAGCACTTCTGATTCTGTAGGATTTCTCCCTGATCCAAGCTTATAACCCAAACACAAATAGCTATCATACACAAATACAAGATACATCTAGGACACCATTGGGCCAGACTTTTAAAAGCTCCATAATACACATTTTAGGCAACTGATATTGCCATTAAGAAAATACTTCTTGAAAACAACCTTAACAGCTTGATGCAGGACTGCTTACGTTTCCAGAGCTCACAAGTACACTAATGTGACATTTTATTATTCACATAATATTATTTGCAGAATTAAGCTCTGATAATGTAAAGGAAGAACACAGACAATCTAGAAAGTAGGACCAATGAAACAAGCAAGTGACACAAACTGGTTTCTTTCATGGAAAAAAATGAAAATCCTAGATAAAATCCATATTTATTTTAATCCTTTCAGATTATTCTGAGCAACGATTGCTTTGAGACACTAGCCAGTCTTTTTTAAACGGCCGAGCAAAGAGTGCCTCAAAACACTAACCAGATATTTTATTTGTACAGTTAGCACACATACAACAAAATCGCCTAAAACAATAGGCTGATTTCAACAGAAAGCTTAAGCCTATACCTACCTGAACCCAGAAGGTTTTTATAAGGCTTTTCCCCTCATAGCTTTGCCTGCATTACTTTCTTTCTTGAACAAAGACCAACCTTATATATCCTCTGATGAGGATAATGAAACCCACCTGTTCCAGCTAACTGGGTCAGAAACACAGCTGCCTTCCCTCTGCCCAAACAAGTTAGAAGGTGAGAAGAGCAATTGCTGTTTCATGACCACTGTCAGCGTTCAGGACCTTTTCTACAGCTACTTGTTTATTTCCTAGGGAAGAAACTTAGAGCCCAAGAGAATTCTCCCAAAGGGGCTTGTAAATTCCATCATAACCAGATGCAGTGAGTTTAAGTAAAACAAAAATATTGAACTTTATATTGAAGTCAAAACAAGTATATTTGGTCATTGTTTTTCTAATATACCAATGTTACCTCCCCAGAGGTGTGTAGGGGGAGTTGGTAAAAGAGTCTTTTTGGACTAAGCTAGAAATATGGGGTTTGTTGACAAATAACTGAATTTATGCAAATTCCTCCACTAAAATTAAACCAGAGCAATACATAGTAAAATACACACCTAACCAAAAGTTTAAAACAATTATTACCCCCTCCCCCTTTAAAGATACTCTAAGTAAATTGCTGCTGCAAAAGTGTCTTGCAGCAATAAAACTACTAGCTCTTAATATGTCCTCTGCCTTGATTTCAGCAGCTTTTCTCATCTGTTGCTGGAGAAACAATAAAAGAAATTAAAATATCAGTATTGTTAGGATGGGCAACAAATTACAAATATGGGAGTAGCTCAGAAAGAGTCCCTGTTTGCATGGGAGCAATGATACTCAGGCATTTACTGAGATTCTGTGCTATCTTTGTGAACTATATTTTGAGGAGCCTGGGCAGATTCAGGCTGGTCTGAGTTTTCATATGCAGTTCATAGACGTGCTGTGTCTCCTCTCCTGAGAGAGTGCTCAACTCCTGAACATTTGCTAAAATATGAAGTTGGCTGTTCTCTGCCAGGGTAGGACATGGCAACCACTGACTGCATAGTCCTGTTTGCCAGGACAGATATGAGCCAAATAGAAAACCTCAATGAGGAACATGTGTTTTAAGAGCATTAATTCATGCAGGGGTTTCTTCCCCAGGCATATAGCATCTGGCTCAACAAAATGTCCTTCTGATGAATGAGTACGTTAGACCCTTAACTGCACATACTGAGTTGGCTGTGCTTTGACATGCCTGAAGTAGGAGCAGTTGGTTAGGTGTGTGAGACACCTTTGCGACCTTTTGAAAATTCCAGCTTTAGTACTCCAGCTTTTGCTCATATCTGTCTGACGATGCTCAACAGGCCTTTTCTGAAAATTCCTGGAGTGGGCAAAAGAACAAGTAACTTATCCATGGAACCTTTTGAAAAAGTTGCATCTTGATATTTAAGTACCAGAAAGTTAATTTAAAGTTGTGAATGGCATTCTTCCTTTGCTAGCTTTCCCAACTTTCAGCAGATATGTAAAACAGACACTTTGAATGCTCCTACTCATTAAAGCCCTTATGGTACCTTGCTGAATTCCAACTTGTCTAAATGCATTGTGTTATTTCATTCCCTGGTGTAATTTCTCTCTTTCCTTATTATTCCTAACTGTTGTGCAATGCCACTATGTTTCTTTCTTAAACTGACATATAAACAAAGTGATTTCTTTGTACAATGAGTTGATAAATGTTTGTAAAGAGTTTGGGGATCTATGAAGACAGCAAAGATGCACCTGCTAACATCAGGTCTAAAGTTACGATCACAAAACCTTGCAAAAGGTTGAGAAGCCTCAGCTCCTACTAACTTAAACAGAAGGAAATCAAGTTGCTCCTAATGTTAACTATTAAAATATAAATGATTTGCTTTTTCTGGAAGCTCTGTCCTATGTTTTTTTTAAGTAAATTTAAGAAGTTTTCAAGCACTGAAAAGAATTCAAAGGGGTTCTGCTTTTAATACTCAGCATCTGCCCAGAAATATATCAATTATATGATCACAAACAGCTGTTGCATTAGACTTTAATCAGCCATGATTTTCAAAAGGAAATAAGAATGTTGGAACAGATGATGGAAAGTTATTGCATAGAATGACTTACTTACGAATTCCAATGTTAGGGAGACAAAATGTTATTAAGCATTTTAAAAGTTTCTCATGTGTAAAGTATTTTTTTTATAAAAAGCATAAATCATCCTGTATGTATAGAAGCAGAATTCACTGGACATAGGGCATGCACACCCACTAAAATATTCAGAGTGATGTGTTTAATGTGATATAGTAAAATGCTGCCTGTATGCATTGTTTTGTGTCAGATATAGAGGACATGTATCACCCACTATAACAAATTGCAAAGAACAAAGCTGGTGGTTAATAGAGATAAATTATTTCCTCAGTATACATAAACTCAACTAATGGGAGTTATAAACCTATGCTGATGGATGAATTTCATTTCTTAATCTTCTTTGGCTCTTATTTAATAATGCTAAATAAGGGTCAAATGCAGCTCTCTGTTTCATTGCTGTAAATCTGGAGTAACCCCATGGAAGACAGATTCTTTCCAATTTTACACTTGGGTAGCTGAAAAGAACATAGGGGCCTATTTGACTGATCCTTATTCTTTTTATTAAAATGGCATTTTCTTTAAGATAGCAGCATGACAACTCTGTCACTCACCTTTCATAAGAACATAAAATGGGGGGAAAGAATACTTGTAATGAAGCTACTCCCATCATCTGAGGGACAAGGTGTTAAAGAGCCAATTAATGTACCTCTGGCTGATTGCATCCTAGTCTGAGGCGGAGCTAGGGAAGAATTATGAGGCACCTGTGCCTTAGAAAACCTTCTTGGAAATCCTAGAGGATAAACAGGCTTGCTCCCATCCACTTCCATCTACCCCTGCCTTCCAGAAGGGATCACTGGACCTAGGTTCCAAGTAAATCTAGGGGACAACTAATGACAAGCAGCTTCAGGGTTGTATTTTTTTTTCCTAAGGGAACATACTTCTCCTGCGTACAGAATCCCACAGAAAGCAAGTCAGCTCAAGAAGGATGGGGAAATAGCTCAGCAGAGAAAGAGTGGGAGGAGCCAGATATCTAAGAACTTCAGGGAGGCTATGTTAAGCACAAGCTATGGAGCAGCAGCCCAGAGAAATAACCAGCATACCTGATGAAGCAGACCCAACTGCCTAACACAGTTGGATTGGTACCCAGCATAGAAGTTTTGCTTGGGTCCCCCAACAAACCCTGAGGAAGAGGCATGAAAACCTAGTGGAAGAATGACTCTAAAGATGGGCTAAGGGGTGTGAATGCCAGGGGCAGCTCCATCCTTCCAGTATGGGAACCGAGCTTTCAAATATGTGGGTGTGCAAGATTTAACAATGTCCCTTAAGTGTGTTTTATCTATCTTATCCTCACAGGGGAAATAAATATATATAAAGACATACTGGGTTTAAATATCATCTATGGTAGCTTCATTTACTTACAGAAAATCAGTAGTTTAAAAAAAAAACATAACCCAATAAACAAACAAACTAATAACAACAAATATACATTTCTGGTGCGAAATTAATGGTTAAACAATACTAAGTGCTATTTTCTTTTAATCAGAGAATGTACTAATTTATATTTTAAATTAGCCATTTAAAACATATTTACTTAAATTTAATCTCTTAAATTTATTCATTCTTTTATTAAGAACAGGCATTTATTTTTCTAATTATTTTGGCATTTATGTTTACCAATCACAATCACATACGTGACTTGCTAACATTTGGCTCCATCATTACTATTAGTACCAGACTTGGAACCACCTTTATTTTCATATACATTTTTATTTTACGGATATAATTAAAAATGTAATTTGAGAATAACAGACCTTCATCTGCACACTGTCTAAAGTTGTATGTTTAGCTAATATTTTTGTTTGCTAGCCTGCACTGCAAGCTAAATTTACATTCTTGAAGGATACTATTATTTGATTATACCCCTTTAAATACTAAATGACAAAGAACAACATGGTAGTCAAAGTAGTAATGACAATTACTGGTACTCAAGCCAGGACAGGTTAGGCATTTTCAAACACCTCACTCAACAAATTAAATTTAAGGATAAGAGAAATAAAATTGTGAAATAAACAGACCACTCAAAAAAGTAACAACAGTACCTTAATCTTTAATGACCTTTGAAAGAATAAAATTATGGAGAATTTGTGTGTATTGAGCATTTTGACAGGAAGTACCAAGTAGTAATAATAATGTAAGTATAAGAGAGAGTGGGTGTATACTGAGGGGAAGAGTGTGCAGGAGGCTGTGCATGCCTGAATGAGTATATTAGCATGGTAACACTTTAACCCAATCACTCAGGAGCCTAAACTCTTGTTCAGGAGGGCAGCAGTCACAGTTTCCACTTCTCTGAGGCTATGGAAGCTGACACCCTACTACTCTTGCCCAGGGACCCAGTGAGGTTAACTGGTTCTGCGCTCCTGGAAGGAGCAGAACCTCAGGCAGAATCAACCCTCAGCACTGCCCAGACAGCAGCACAACCCCTCCAGCCCTCAGCACTGCCTGGAGTAGAGGCAGCCACAGGGAGCCCTGGGGCCTTTTGAATTGCTGTGCCCTAGGACAGTTCATAGAATCATAGGGCTGGAAGAGACCTCAGGAGTCATCGAGTCCAGCCCCCTGCCCAAAGCAGGACCAACCTCAACTAAACCATCCCAGCCAGGGCTTTGTCAAGCCAGGACTTAAAAACCTCTAGGGTTGGAAATTCCACCAGCTCCCTAGACAACCCATTCCACCCTCCTAATATCCAACCCAGATTTCCCCCACTACAACTTGAGACCATTGCTCCTTGTTCTGTCATCTGTCACCACTGAGAACAGCCTCTCTCCATCCTCTTAGGAACCTCCCTTCAGATAGTTGAAGGCTGCTATCAAATCCCCCCTCACTCTTCTCTTCTGCAGACTAAACAAGCCGAAATCCCTCAGCCTTTCCTTGTAAGTCATGTGCTCCAAGCCCCTGATCCTTTTGGTTGCCCTCCATTGGACTTTCTCCAATGTGTCCACATCCTTTCTGTAATGAGGGACCCAGAATTGGCTGCAATACTCCAGAAGTGGCCTCATCAGTGCTGAATAAAGGGGAATAATCACTTCTCCAGATCTGCTGGCAATGTTCTTCTAATGCACCCTAAAATGCCATTAGTCTTCTTAGCTACAAGGGCACACTGTTGACTCATATCCAGCTTCTTATCCACTGTAATCCCCAGGTCTTTTTCTCCCCAACTGCTTCTTAGCCAGTCAGTCCCCAGCCTATAACAATGCTTGGGATTTTCCCGCCCCAAGTGCAGGACTCTGTACTTGTTCTTGTTGACCTTCATCAGATTTCTTTTGGCTCTATCCTCCAATTTGTCTAGGTCACTCTGGACCCTATCTCTACCCTCCAGTGTATCTACCTCTCCCTGAGAGCAATGGTTGCTGTCTGGGCACCCAACTCGGATGGGGTGGGTACTATAGCCTCCATAAGACCCCCTCTCAGTGTTGCTCCTTCTGGAAGAGCTCCTGTGTTATGTTAAAATTTCCACATGCTCCCCTCTAATCCAGAAGTTAAAGGTCCCACAGATCTCCCAACTGAGGAAGTGAGAAATAATCTGATGTAAATAAATATCTTTCAAATATTTTGCTACAATAGGCCTCTGTTATCCATGCTCTCCTATGTCTCTGCTTTCTATTCTAACAGACCTTTGGTCATTATCCCAAGAGGAGGGGAGAAGTGGAAATGAAATGAGGAAAATACTTTTACATCTTCCTATGTAGCTGCAAGATAGCTTAAGGACAAGTTAGTACTAATGGAAGAACAAGCAATTTTTCTGTAGGGTGAGCTGTATAGAATCTGGGAAGGTGAAAAGCATGTCAACCTTATTGTTTTCATTACACTGGAAGACTGAACATTTGATGCAAACAGAGGAAAAAAAACAACAGGGACCTAAGGCAGGGGTAGGGAACCTAAGGTCTAGGACTTGAGGTTCCCCCAGCATTGGAAAGCCCACGCCGGTGAGAAGTGGGTTTTTGTTTTGTTGTTGGGCTTTTGTTTCTCACCTGTATGCAGCCCCTGACTGATTTTTCCATGGTCAGTGGCCATGACCCAAAACAGGTTCCCCAACCCTGGACTAAGAGAACCATGCATATAGTACCTTAGTTTTTGACCCTTAACTTCTATTTATTTTTATAATAAACATACTATAAAGGAAATCAAGTTAAGAATCTTCCACCTATCGTAAGTAAACCAACGAAATAATGAATGGAAATGAAATGTCATTCAGATGCCATTTTAAAGTACATTATTTTCCATATTTGGATATACCGCATTATCAAAACCCGACAGACATGGATGCTCATGATACATTGTTTTGTTTGTGGGTCTAGTGTAATATTAGTTCAGGTTGCTCTTATCAACAAACAATAAAAAAAATAAGGAACTGCACGGGTGAGTAAAAAGTTGTAAAGTCAAGCACACAAGGAAATGCCAAAATGAATGCTGCAAGTGAAACTTTAATTGGGGCCTCTTGTTATAGGTATTATGAGGTAATCTTTAATAATATGCAGAAGCAGAGCTGTCCCACCTGCTGGATGGTTTGGGGAGGTTGCCCCAGGCTCCACACTTCAGGAGACCCCACAGTTATGGGGGCTGGCAGTTACGGAGCTGGCAGTTATGGAAGTGGCCCTGCTCCACTCCACTTCATACACTTGGGAGAGGAGAGGTTTGGAGTTTTTGAGGAAGGGGTGGGGTGGTATTAGAGGAGGGTCAGGAAGAGGTGGGGCAGGGGTGGGGCTTAGGAGGCAGGGGTGGTATCAGGCAGGATGGGGCAAACAGGAATGGGAAAAGGTGGGTGGGGGCAAGAACTGGGGAGAAGAGGGAGGTCTCCCAGGCCCTGTAACCCACTCAGGACAGAAGTAACCACCTTGAATTGTTCAGGGTAAGGACTTTATCCAGCATCACCTAAAAGCGGGGCAGCAGAGGCAAAGATAGAATCCCAATTGCTAGTGCGGTATTCAACTGACTTACCCATGAGTGCCGCCCTTGTCTCATTCACTACTGATCTTACAAGTTCTGCAAATGAAGCAAGGATCTAACAGGCAGACTCCACTACACAACTTAAATTCTTCCCCTGATCTTGTGGAAGTAGCATTTAGTTATGTAATTAGAACTGGTATCATAATGCATAGCCAGGGGAGGCCAGAATTCAGCTTGCGTGGACAATGTTCATTCTGGCATTCCCTAACTTTAGAGTATTCCACTTTGCAACCTTTTAATCCTTGACTTTTCATGGTTCAGGGTTTTTATGACCATAATGTTAGACAAAAGTTTTTGTTGTTAGCAATTTTCCTAAGATCTCTTTTGTGCCATGTAAATAATAAAGCACTGACACTTTTGTTATCATCAGTCGGTATTATTGACATTACTATCTTTTTGAAGTTCCATATTTCACCATTCACAGCCATGTTGGTCAATACAGTGAAAGTAATTAAATACTCTAAAAATAAGTTGTATGTATAGTGCAGCTTCCAAGTGACACCTTTTTAGTGGTGTAACAAATCTGGGTCTAACTCATAACCCTAATTTCCCACTCCCCCCTCCAAATTACTTATTCTGAAAACCCCCACTTTGCAAGGTCTATAAACAATATATAGGAAAAAGAGCTGGAACTGTCTTATTTTCAGGTAACCTTTTCTGAGGAAAATAATAATTATACTCTCTTTTTCAAAGGTAAGTTACCCACAAACAAACCCAAATGAACCAAGCAGCTCATCCTCACCCAGTCTGCTTTTATTACAGCTTCTGTGTTCCTGCTTTGTAATATTATCTTCTGAGGTAAATTAGTTATCAAAAGCAGCCATTTCCATGACATCCATCATACTAGTGATTCTCCCTTCCTCCCCCCAAAAAGGTGTGAAAATTAAGTGAGGGGAAGGAATGCTTCATCACGTCACAATGGTGCTAATGAAACACTGAAGTACAGACCCCACGAAACAAATATTTCTGACACATCCTGAATGATTGTCTCCCTACTGCAAGCCCAATATACATGCTGTCACGCACACTGCAAACCTTGTTCTCTTGCAAACAATAGCTGCCATAGTGTTCTTGATGTCTGTTTTTCTCAGAAAATTAACTTTTTGGTCTTGTCTGTCTGTAAATGTAAGGTTCACTCAAGTGCCGGCATAAAACATGTCAACTGGCAACATGGATTGAGGGTTTGTTTGTTTGTTTAAAGTTATGGCATTCATTTTTAGAGTGTAAACAATAAGATATTGGGTTTACTGGCACACTGGGTCACTATGTTGCTATCTAGGGAAAGATTATATTATTGAGTTGTCATTTTATATGCAAATTCTAGAATAGACTCTCAACTCCCCGTATCCCCCTTGCACCACTGGGTTAAAAAGGTAGCACCTGAACTTTTTCCCTGTTGTAGGGGATGCTTCAGCTGGCAAAGTACTGGCATAACCAGCCCTTACAGTAGCTGCTCGTGGCCTAACCCTCTCTTCCACATTCAAAATAATGTGCCACCAATACACTGGGAGGCGCTATAGTACAATGCAGTGTAATGATCCTGATGATAGGAATGTTTCCTTGTGAGCCTATTGTACATTATCATAACTTAGAGCAAACCCCCACACCCCCACTAGTGGATCTAGTATTGCAATGTATTGCATTGGTTGAAAAACACATACACATCACCCTAAATCCATACTGGCTACAAAACCCACACATTTCATAAGATCATCACATACATTAGGAGGATTGTCCTGAATTTATGTTACAGCAGTGCCCAACATGTGCTAGGCACTGAACAAAGATGAAGATATTCCCTGTCACAAAGACTTGACAGTCTTTGACCCTGATCCTGCATCAAGCACCAACCATATACAGAGGTTTTCACTACAGGATCAGGGCTTAAAAACATAAACTACAGAAGAGATGGGAAGGGATTGGACACCCCAAGCAAAATGTGATGTCATGCTAGATACACTTCTTCCTAGTTGCTTGAGTTTTAGTTATGTCCCCTATATACAGACATGGATACAGTGAGCTCTCTCACTCATGTGTCCCTGCTGCCACATGCGTTCAATACAATTGCCTTCTTCCCATCTTCCCCATCCCATGCGAGTGACTTAAGACTGAGTGAAACAGAAAGAGAGAAGTGGCCAGTCCAGAAAGTTGCATATGTTCAAAGTAGGAGTGAATCACTTGGGCAGCGCAGCAACCTTCAGGCTAGTGAACCCTCAAGTATGGAAAAGCTTCCATTATTAAACCTCCTTGAGGCCTGAAAGAAGAGAATGGCAGGAGTTAGCCACTGCATCTAGCTGCAAAGCTTGTCATGAGATCAGCCAGACACTCAGCAGAACATCTTGCATGTGGATATGTGCCCTCTTGTGGTCAGAGAGGATAGAGCAGCAGGAGCCCAAGAGACTCTCAATCAAAATAGCATTTTGTGTTCTGCATGCTTACTACAGACAAAACTGGAGTGGCACATTCAGAATGTCCAACCTTCATATGAACTGAGCCTCAAAGAATAACTCGAGCTCCCCATCAAAGTCCATCTAAATAATAATCATTGGAGTCATTGTAGATAGTTCTCTGGAAACATCCACTCAGTGTACAGTGGCAGTCAAAAAAGCAAACAGAACGTTAGGAATCATTAAAAAGGGAATAGAGAATAAGACAGAAAATATCTTATTGCCTCTATAGAAAAGGTAGCTTCATCTCAAAAAAGATATATTGGCATTGGAAAAGGTTCAGAAATGGGCAACAAAAATGATTAGGGGTTTGGAACGGGTCCCATATGAAGAGAGATTAAAAAGACTTGGACTTTTCATTTTAGAAAAGAGGAGACTAAGGGGGGATATGATAGAGGGCTATAAAATCATAACTGGTGTGGAAAAAGTAAATAAGGAAAAGATATTTATTTGTTCCCACAATATAAGAACTAGGGGTCACCAAATGAAATTAATAGGAAGCAGGTTTAAAACAAACAAAAGGAAATTTTTCTTCACTCAGGCTACGTCTAGACTGCATCCCTCTGTCAACAGAGGGATGCAAATCAAGCACGTTGAAATTGCTGATGAAGCCTCTCTGTTGACAGAGAGGTGTAGTCTAGACCAGGAGCGGCCCGAGGCCGGCGGCGGAAGGCACAATTGGCGCCCCGGAGGTGCCCTAGGCAACTGCCTAGTCTGACGGGCTGCCCCTGGTCTAGACACAGCCTCAGAACACAGTCAGCCTCTGGAACTCCTTGCCAGAGGATGAGGTGAAGGCTAGAACTTTAACAGGGTTCAGAAAAGAGCTAGATAGATTCATGGAGGTTAGGTCCATCAATGGCTATTAGTCAGGATGGGTAGGAATGGTGTCCCTACACTCTGTTTTTCTAGAGACGGGTGACAGGGGAGGGATCACATGAGGATTACCTGTTGTGTTCCCTCCCTCTGTGCCATCTGACATTGGCTACTGTCAGCAGACAGGATACTGGGCTGGATGGACCATTGGTCTGACCCAGTATGGCCATTCTTATGTTCTTTCATTATGCTTCTTTCTAAAACATTTGGGGCTCCTATGGCTTTAGTGTCTGGACCCATCACAATCTTTAATAGTTTTACCTTCAAACAATACCCCAGTGAGGAAGAAAAGTCCTATTATTTCCATTTGACAGAGAGTCTTTCTGTGCCTTGGTTTCCTTACACTGCTTGCCCAAGGTCTACGGCTAAGCAGGGAATTGAATATAGGTTTTCGGGGCCCAAAATCTTTAAGGATGGAGCCATGGAGATTGGTGCAGGGGAGTTAATTGGCTGGAGTATTACTTTGTTATTCAACTGATGGTCTACGTCTACACTGAAGGCTTTTTGCGCAAGAACTTTTGCACAAGAGTTTCTGTGCAAAAATTCTTGCACAAGAGCACGTCCACACTGCTATGTGCTTTTGCACAAGAGATGTGCTTCTGCGCAAGAGCGTCCATGGCAGTGTGGACGCTCTTTTGCGCAAGAAAGCTCTGATGGCTATTTTAGCCATAGGGGTTTATTGCGCAAGAAACCCCTGTTGCCCATCCACACTGCCTTCTTGCGCAAGAGGGCTTATTCCTCATGGGGAGAGGAATAACTCTTGCACAAGAAGCCCTCTTTTCTGATGCTTTACTGTAAATTTGCTTGTGCAAGAATGTGCTTGCAGTGTAGACGCTCCACAAGTTTTTGGGCAAGAACACCTGTTCTTGCACAAAGAGCCTGTAGTGCAGATGTAGCCTTAGTATCAAAATAAGGGTGTACAATATTCTATAGAAAGCAAGATCCTTTGTTCACCCCAAGAAAAATTTCCTTCTTTGCTGTGACTTGGTCAATACTGAAAGGCTGCGTCTAGATTGGCAAGATTTTGCGCAAATACTTTTAACGGAAAAGTTTTTCCATTAAAAGTATTTATAAGAAGAGAGCGCCTATACTGGCATGTGCCTTTGCACAAAAGATTTGCTTTTGCGCAAAAGCATCCGTGCCCAGTATAGACGTTTAAGAAGAAAGCTCGATGGCCATTTTAGCCATCGGGCTTTCTTGCGCAAGAAATTAAGGTGGCTGTCTACACTGGCCCTCTTGCACAAGAATACTTGCGCAAGAGGGTTTATCCCTGAGCGGGAGCGTCAAAATATTTGCACAAGAACCACTGATTTTGTACATTACAAAGTCAGTGTTCTAGCGCAAATACTAGCAGCCAGTGTAGACAGGTGGCAAGCCTAGACGCAGCGAGTCTAAATGAATAGGGACACATTGTTAATATGGTGATTGAAAAGGAGGTGGGAAAAATATTTTATTTCCTACTTCTGTTTCTTTTTATTTTATTTTAATATATCACTAAGAATATGGAGTCCACCTGCTGGCTTCACAGACTACATCTAGACTGCAAGCTTCTTTCGGAAGACGCTCTTGTGGAAGAGATCTTCTGGATAAACTTTTTTCGAAAGAGAGCGTCTACACAGCTAAAACAAAAGAGAGGACTATGCAGCACTTTAAAGACTAACAAGATGGTTTATTAGGTGATGAGCTTTCGTGGGTCTCACCCACGAAAGCTCATCACCTAATAAACCAACTTGTTAGTCTTTAAAGTGCTGCATAGTCCTCTCTTTTGTTTCAGCAAGATCAGACTAACACGGCTACATCTCTATTACTATTCTACACAGCTAAAGCGCAACGAAAAAGCGCTGTGCTTTTTCGAAAGATAGTGTCCACACTTATTGAATGCTATCTCGCATTTCAGTTCTGATTACTGTGGACGGAGTGGACACCAGGACACCTGTGCTTTTTCATGGAGGGCTCTTCTTTCGAAAATACACTCTCTTCCATGTCCACACAAGTCTTTTTCTGAAAAAGCTTTTTCAGGAAAAGGCTTCTTCCTCATAGAAAGAGGTTTACTGCTGTTGGAAAAACCCCTCTGTTCTTTTGACTTTCTGTCAAAAGAATGCAATAGCAGTGTGGACGTAAGTGTAGTTTTTCCGGAAAAACTCTGCAGTGTAGACATACCCACAGAGAAAGACCTTTCAAATAGACACTGTCTCTGGATTGCTCTCAAAGCAATACTGAATGAGCTTGGGGAGCATAAATCTAAGAATTTTCAAATTGCCATATATGTATATGTAGTTTGGGTTAACCTAACTAACCCTCTAGGTTTTGACTGTATGCTAATAGCTTGATATTGTCCCACAACTAAACTTAATGATGCAGCTCCTATTAATATTCTAAAGCATTTAAATACTTAACATCTGTCTCATTCTAAAAATGCTTTTTGATACTGGGACTTAGGCTTCTAACTTATCTTGGTGCTTTTGAAAACTTTACCTCTAATGGAGAACATAAGAACATAAGAACGGCCGTAGCGGGTCAGACCAAAGGTCCATCTAGCCCAGTATCCTGTCTGCCGACAGTGGCCAGCACCAGGTGCCCCAGAGGGTGGACCGAAGACAATGATCAAGCGATTTGTCTCCTGCCATCCCTCTCCAGCCTCTGACAAACAGAGGCCAAGGACACCATTTTATCCCTGGCTAATAGCCTTTTATGGACCTAACCTCCATGAAATTATCTAGCTTCTCTTTAAACTCTGTTATATTCCTAGCCTTCACAGCCTCCTCTGGCAAGGAGTTCCACAGGCTGACTACACGCTGTGTGAAGAAGAACTTTCTTTTATTAGTTTTAAACCTGCTACCCATTAAGTTCATTTGGTGTCCTCTAGTTCTTCTATTTAGGGAACTAATAAATAACTTTTCTTTATCCGCCCCTCTCACACCACTCATGATTTTATACACCTCTATCATATCCCCCTCAGTCTCCTCTTTTCTAAACTGAAAAGTCCCAGTCGCTTAACCTCTCCTCATATGGGACCCGTTCCAAACCCCTAACCATTTTAGTTGCCCTTTTCTGAACCCTTTCCAAGGCCAAAATATCTTTTTTGAGGTGAGGAGACCACATCTGCACACAGTATTCAAGATGTGGGCGTACCATAGTTTTATACAGGGGCAGTAAGATATTCTGGGTCTTATTTTCTATCCCTTTCTTAATAATACCTAGCATCCTATTTGCCTTTTTGACCGCTGATGCACACTGTGTGGAAGCTTTCAGAGAACTGTCCACGATAACTCCAAGATCTCTTTCCTGATTTGTTGTAGCCAAATTAGCCCCCATCATACTGTACGTATAGTTGGGGTTATTTTTCCCGATGTGCATTACTTTACACTTATCCACATTAAATTTCATTTGCCATTTTGTTGCCCAATTACTCAGTTTGGTGAGATCTTCTTGGAGTCCCTTACAGTCTGCTTCTGTCTTGACTATCCTAAACAGTTTGGTATCATCCATAAACTTTACCACCTCACTGCTTACCCCTTTCTCCAGATCATTTATGAATAAGTTGAACAGGATTGGTCCTAGGACTGACCCTTGGGGACACCACTAGTTACCCCTCTCCATTCTGAAAATTTACCATTTATTCCTACCCTTTGTTTCCTGTCTTTTAACCAGTTCTCAATCCAAGAAAGGACCTTCCCTCTTATCCCATGGCCATGTAATTTACACAAGAGCCTTTGGTGAGGACCTTGTCAAAGGCTTTCTAGAAATCTAAGTATACTATATCTACTGGATCCCCTTGTCCGCATGTTTGTTAACCCCTTCAAAGAACTCTAATAGATTAGTAAGACAGGATTTCCCTTTACAGAAACCATGTTGACTTTTGTCCAACAAATTATGTTCTTCTACATGCTTCACAATTTTATTCTTTACTATTGTTTGACTAATTTGCCTGGTACTGAAGTTAGACTTACCGGTCTGTAATTGCCCGGATCGCCTCTAGAGCCCTTTTTAAATATTGGTGTCACGTTGGCTACCTTCCAGTCATTAGGTACGGAAGCCGATTTAAGGGATAGGTTACAAACCACAGATAATAGTTCAGCAATTTCCCATTTGAGTTCTTTTAGAACCCTTGGATGAATGCCATCCGGTCCCGGAGATTTGTTAACATTAAGTTTTCTATTTGTTCCAAAACCTCCTCTAATGACACTTCAATCCGGGACAGTTCCTCAGATTCATTACCCACAAAGGACGGTGCAGATTTGGGAATCTCCCCAACGTCCTCAGCCGTGAAGACTGAAGCAAAGAAATCATTTAGTTTCTCCACAGAAACTAGATTTGAAAATTCAAACCAAACCAAATTTGAGCTGCCTAATCCTAAACTTTTCTCACCAAGAGTTGATTTCAGCTAAGACCAAGAGCCAGTGAATCCACTAGTGTGTGTACCAAGTTCTCCAGATTCAAGGCAACAAAGTCACTTGGTTGAATTGACACAGAAGAAACAAGGCCTGTTTGCTTTAGTAATACAATGTTGTTAGTTTTAATTGGGGTGCAAATGTTGGCAACTATCAGCACTTATAAAATTCAGAGCTTAATTCTGTCTGGAGCAAGGCACAGTGCAGGCCAGCCGTGTGTAAACTCCCCCACACACATCTCCCTCAATGCACTTCAGTCATGAATAGCAGCACATTCAGGCAGTGGTTCAAGAATATTTTAAGAGTGGAGATACAGACATTCCCACCTTTACATATGCCCCCCCAGATGAGGCTGGGAGCAGAGCCCCAAGCATGCAGGGTGCTCACAGCTAGGACCCCAGACAGAGCCAGCAGCAGAGCACCCAGAGTGCAGAGTGGCAGCTGGATCTCCAGGCATGGGGCCGGCAGCAGAGCCCCTGACATGCACAGAGGCAGCCGGGACCCAGGGCGCTAGGTCAGGAGCCTGGTAGGGTGGCAACCCCATCCTCCCCTTCCGCCCAACACCCTTAGTTCCCATGCCTATGCACTCAGGTAAGATCTCACATGGACTATTTGTTTTGGTTTTAGACAAACTGAGCTGTTATACATTAAATTAAACCCAAAGCTTATATTGTACTACAGCAGGCAATGTTTACTGTGAAATAGAAGTAGTGTTCAATTATGTCATTATGCTGCTGCGAGTTAAGAGCAAATCTATTGGTGACTTCTCTTTACAAGTGAATCTGGGGGAGGGGAGAAAGAGCTCTTCTCTGGCTAGAAATATCATTTGCCAGCATGCGCGTTTGCAGTATTCCAAGTGTAGAAAGTGATTGAAGATACTTCACTGATAATTGTTACGCATGGTTAAGGCTCAATCTTTTGCATCATCCAGTCAATAGAAAGGCTCCTGTTCACTTCAGCAGCATAAAACAGGCTCTGAATCCCAAGAGATAATTGATCAAAGTGGCATCACAGGGAAATTTTAAGAAACTACCCAAGCAGTTTGGTTAGGGAACCAAATCCGTAAAGTTTGAAACATGTCCCTGGTATGAAAGCCCTTTACTACAAGGAAAACCAAAGGCCACCAGTGTTAACCCTGAAGGTCGCATGCACATTATGCCATGAGAGGAGGCAATTCCCCACCCAGTGGAATGTGAACGTGTTTTGCCTAAACGCCATTGACAGGACATCAGGAGCCAAAGGGAATTCCGTACACACGTTTGATATGAGCATAGGAGGGCAGCTCTTCAGCCTTCCACCCCCCAGACAGAACGGCTCCATCAGATTTTGTGCTGTCAGACCTAGCTGCGTGTAAAGGAGAGAATTCATCAAGAGGTCACGGTTCAGCAATGGAATCCCCCTGGGAAGGCCTGTCAGTGACCATCGAAAGTGGGGGAGAGGGCAGCTTGCACCCAGTTCTCCCTTCCACTGACCTACTCAGGCCCTTTTGGAGGATGCTTGTGTGAGACCATCTCCTCAATGGCTTCATCCCAACCAAAAGTTTTAGTCCTCTATTGCTGCCAAACTGTACTCTTCTTGCTGCATCACTGTTGGAGTCTTCCGATCCTGCACAGCCACAATAGTCATAATATGGTGAAAACTTTGTTATCCAGTAATCATGGGGCTGGGAAGTTGCCGGTTAATTGAATGTGCTGGATAACAAAGCGTACTGCTCTGCCTCTGCCCCCACCTGCTGCTCCCAGCAGCTCAAAGCAGGCTGAGGAGGAAGGGGGCACCTGCTAATGCGGTCAGCCCACAGTACTGGCTGTCAGAAGCCCCGCAATGACCGGCCGTACAGGCAGGAGTAAGGCGCATCTGAAGACGTGGCGATTTTGCAGCGGGGGGCAATGCAGGTTAACAAAATTTTCTGGTTAACAGAGCGCCAGATAACAAAGCTTGCACTGTACTTGCATCTGTCCCTCCGACTTGGGATTTTTGGTGGCCCAGCATGGATCCAATGCACTATAGCATTCTAGAATGCATGCACCATCACACTGTATGTTTGAAGCTAATATATTAAAGACCTCAAGTAGTAGGCAGATGCCTGCCCACCACACTCTCCTACTGGTTTTGCACGCAAGATGGTTCATGAACTCCACAGCTATGTAAAGTGTGGCTAAAATGCCACTACACAAACAAATGGCTGTAATGTCTTTGTTGTTTAAACTGGCCCACCCATTTCCCAGATACATGTCCAGCAGCAGAACACCTGCCCGCGTTTCTTGTTAACCCATTTCACTAAACTGAAGACACATCCTGTTCTTGCATCTGCGCTGTATTACTCATGCTGCCTTATGCTGGCCCTGCATATGTGGTCTTTGCCCCCAAACCACTTGACAGGAGCCTCATCTGCAAAAACGACAGCTTTTTGGAGCAGTTGCCATCACATGGCTGCTCAGTCTGTTTGTTATGTCTCTGAGCCAAGAGATGTCAGACAGCAGGGTAAAGGTATCAGCCTGGGTGCCTATTAAAGATCCAACTCTTGCCAAAGAAACCTGAATAAACGGTATATAAATATTATTTCCCTTTTTCTATTTATCTTACATTTTGAAGCTATAACCGTTTACTTTATCATACTTGCTTTACTGCAGTTATTTACTTTGGACCCTGTTGTATTTGATGATTTTTGAGCAAAGAAGTGGCTAATTCAATACGTCGGTTGAGAGGAGGAAAAATTCAGCAGTGGGGATGAAACTGATTTACTTATATTTTTAGCTACAAGTTAAAGCTTGAGGTTGAGCAATTGAAATGTGAGGTGCAATTTTTTTTAAATGGCAACATATAAGGGATCCCAAGCAAGAGAAAAAAGTCTATAGCTACAGGGGCCTATGCACACACTGGACTTTTTATTTCCTAAAAAAATATGAAGGAAATGCTCATGAGTCGTGCCACCCTGGAAATCCTGGGAAGCGCTGTGTGTGTATGTATATATATATATATATATATATATATATATACACACACACACACACACACAACATGGGCAGTACGAGTATAAGCTTTCTCCCCATGCTCATATGTCTCCTACAACAACCACCTTGTCCTGGAAAGACCACACACCCATTCAGTCCCCCGTAAGGAAGGATGGCATTTGTGCTGTGGCCAGTGCTGAGAATCTCAATGTTTATGAAGAGCAGTGCAGAGGAAGTCAGTTGTACTGTACACATTTTACTTACAGATCCCAGGAACTATGCTATTTACACTTGAGCACCATCTACTGGCATCGGGTCTTAACTATATGCATGCACCACTGTCTCTTAAACAGAGTGCTGCCGTGACAGATTTTCCCTTTTTGAACTGGACTGATGCCACCAAATTCATTTTGCACACATCAAAGAGTCATCGGATACTCATGCCTTTCCACTCTTCTTATGTTTGTATTGTAACTCATGCTATTGTACTGAGGGCTCTACATCCCAGATACTTAAATATAAACCAGAACATACTATCACTTGCACATGCGCTGAGGAGGTGGAGGAGCTGTGTTGCCTGAAGAAGTGGGTTAAAGGAATCTCTGGTTCCTTGTGTAGATGACAATGGGGAAGAAAGAGTAGTATGGGGAATCTCTTAGCTCCTCCTCCTCTCAAAAAACAATGAACCCACCCCACCAATGTGCATGTACATGTAACCCAGAGACCTGCTGGCTATGGTGTTCTCACCCCCCTAGTGTGCACCAGCTGCCTTTTAGTTCACACGATACAGGCACATGCACTATGCTCCAGACATCCCAGATTTGATGCCACCTGTCGGCGTTACATACACACACTCCCTCTCCTTCTACTTCTTCACAAACTGGTCTTCATTAGGTCTGAATCCACCTGAGGGGAGAAGACTGGTTCAAGCTGTCAAACTGCTGACTGCCCGTTTTCTATGGAAAGATAGATATTTCCCCCTTGGTTGAAGGAGGCAGAGAGGGGAAAGAGATAGAAAATGGCGTCTTCAGTTCTCTCCCCTCCATAGGAGGCTTTGCCACTGGCTTTCTGAACCTAGCTATAATGCAAGAAAATGTTCATTCTCCTGTCAGTGCCTTCTCCCTTCCTGGTCAGCCATACATGGGGGAATGGCGGGTGCTGAGAGGATAGAGAAAATGGCAGCAGCAGGGCTCAGTGGCATGCAGCCCCACATTCTGCATCTGTACAAAAACATACACCATTTTTGATTGGCTATATGCCTCTTTGGGGAGAAGGGCACTTTTTAATTACATGTATTTCCATATCCCATCAAATAAGATAATCAATGCCACATCGTAACATGACTTCAGTGCACCACATCATTGTAAAATACACATTACCACTGGACATGGTGATCTCCCCCTCTGTTTTGATATACTTTAACCATCGAGGCTGAATTGGTAGCTACCCTGTCCTAGGTTCACAGGAGCAGTGCTATCTGCCCAGCTTGAGACCGTGTTTTGGAGGAACCCTGTTTGATGTGCCAGACCCACAAGGGGTTTCACTGTTCCGTCAGGGTACACCAGGTAGGCTCACCACTTTCTGAGACTGAACCTCTGGTGGCTTCTGAACTTCCATGGTCTCTATTCAGTGAGTCCCACTGAGATAGACTCCCCTGGTGGAGACTTACACACTCTTCAGCGTTTAGTGCCCCTCCCCAACTATTTACAGAGAGACTCCAACAATGTTTTGAAGAGAGCGTGGTTTAATAGTCAACTGGAACAGATCACTGGCAGGCCCTTCCTCTATGCAAACAGAAGAATATTAAGCATAGTCCATTCTGATCAGCCCACAGCACCAGCCAAGCTGTAGTCAACCCCACCTTCAGACTCTGTCTCTCTCAGACTTCCTCTCTCAGCCAGTTCCAATGAGCAAAAGCATAGACTCCTCCCAGAAGCCAACCCTTTATTCCCTCACCTCACACCTGTGGGCCTTTCCTTCTAAAGGCCTTGGGCAGGAAGAATTGTTTGTTCTAAGACTGATTGGTCTAACCAACAATCCTTCCCTGCCTGCCCTACTAGGCAGTGATACAATTTATGGGGAAGCAGAGGCATACCTGGGACTCAAATACTACAGAAAATTCCTTATTTTATCTCACAGAGACCTCCTTAGCTTCTAGCTAGTAAATCTGTGTAGAGTCAGTGACCTCGCAAAGTTCTTTATCTAACAAACAGCAAGTAGTGATATGACAGCTTTGTTTTCTGACATGAGACCAGGAAAATAGAGGTGCTTTAACCTCACATAAAGCTGATAAACAGTGAGAGAGAGACCTAATCTAGGACATCAGACCAGCATGCTTCATATTCTAAATCAGAAGCCTCAAAGTCAGCCCTAGAAGTGCTGAGCTACTCTCTACCAAGGGTCATTGCTTTCATATCGGCCAAACATTCTAACTTCTCAAGAGCTTTGATTTGGGGACATCCCAACAAGCTTACAGTGCTGAGACAGGGACCTCAGAATTATGTCCTTGGGTATCAACTCAGCAAGCTACACTGCTGCAGCACTAACCATAGAGCCCCATGGTTTCATTGAGCCCATAAACTAGAGATTCTGAAGTTCTGGCCTCAACGCCACCAACTTTTGACAGGATTTTTGCTTAAGACTAAGTGGTGTAAATTAGAAGTTCTGAGCCAAAGATCTCACCATCCTGGTTCACACTAGGGAGTTATTTTGAAATAATTCCCCTTATTTCAAAATAACAAGTAGCGTGTCCACACTACCAAGCCCATTGTTTCGAAATAATGGGCAGGTTATTTTGAAATAACTTGTGCTTTCCGCAAAGAATAACGCTAATTATTCCTTGTTATTTCACAATAGTGTTAGTGTGGACACTCCAGAGCCGCTATTTTGAACTAAATACTCCCCAGTGCTTCCTGGGGCTCTAAGTCAAGGTAGTGTGTCTACATTAATGAAGCCTGCCTTGGACTAATTTTGAGGCTTCCCCATAGTGTGGGCACACTATTTCAAAATTATTATTTCGGGAGTTATTTTTTTCAAAATAAGTTATTTCAAAATAATTTCCTACTGTAGACATGCCCACAAAGATCTGGGCCCTCACGTTAAATCCCAGAAATTGCAGGATACTTCGCCAGGTGTGAGCCCACAAAGGTTGACAGGAGGCTAGATGGGCTGATGAAGCTACTCTCTACCAAGGGTCATTGCTTTTAATATCAGCCAAACATTCTAACATCTCAAGAACTTTGATCTGGGGACATCCCAGCAAGCTTACAGTGCTGAGACAGGGACCTCAGAATTATGTTCTTGGGCATCACTCATCCAGCAAATGAGAGCTTGATACCTGCCACCAAGCTAAATGGATTAGTAACCTTAGTGAGATGCCAACACCTTTGTGTCATACTCCACAAGTTAGAGATGCTGAACCACTCATCATCACAGAGCCAGATATCTTAGATAGCTGCCAATCTTGCTCAGGATACTTAGCTAAAGACCTCACAGGGGCTTGAGCCCCACCATCAAGAAGTGTTGATCCAAAGACCTGACAGCAGAGCAGAAAACTAATGGTGTCAAACCAGTATTCTTGCAAAGACTTTTACCTTACCTAAGTAAAGAAGCATCTATTTAGACATTGTCCCAGCATTCTAGAGCTATCAGTAATCTCACAAAAAGAGTGTTGTTTGGCACCTTGTACAGGCCTGAGCCATAGCCTCAACTCTTCCAATTTTAACCATTGAGGCAATAGGCCTGATAGCTGACCTCAATTCAACAGATAAAATGAATCAACTGCTGACCTCTGTGACCTCTTTCTGGTCACCAGAACAGCCAGCTGGAGATGATGAGGCAGAGATCTTGCAGAAGTTTTTGGCTTCACATTATCCCAGCATGATTGTGGAGCAAATAATTTCAGCGTCCATTCAGTTTCCAATAGGATAGAGACGTTCGATAGGAGTTAAAGTACAGGGCAGTTAATGTGGATGCAGAACCTTTTCCTCTGCTATCAACAAGGGAAAATTCTGTCTCCTCTTCCCCTTATGGAGTGGAGGGGGAAGGGAGAGAATCTTAGCTCATGCAAACATCCCCTTCCTCTTTTCTCTTAACTGGCTGGCAGAAGGAGCATGAATTACCCCTGAGAAACTGCAGTGGAAGCAACAGGTGCCTGGCTGGCTTGTTTATTGTCAGTAGCTAGAGAAGCCCAGTCACTTAAGAAGAGAGGAGAGACCCATTTCCAACATGGAGAACAGAAAGCTGGAGAGCTAAGGGCTTCCAGTATGACCAATAAAACAGCAATCTCCAAGAAGCCCTATATTGAGGTATGTAGCTCAGGATTCATTAATTAATTGGGGAGAGAGAAACAAATAATTTGGATTGGAGTCCAGAATGAATTTATTGGGATAAGGATAAGGAAAGAAACCTGAATTTTTAAAATGTGGGATGGGAGAGAGATGGGGGGAAACTGAAAATTCAGTAATTGGGGTGTGGAGGTGAGACCAGAATTGATTATTTGAGAGAAAGATAAGAGCCCTGGCACTGTGAATATAGGATAGTCAAAAAGAAAAATTCAGGGAAAAGCTGAGATGATTTATTGATGACAGGAAACCGTAATTCACTTAAAAGGGAAGCAAGTTTCTTATTAAGTAAGATGTGTTAGAGATGGTCAGAAACAGAATTCCCATCTCCCATGGAAAATGTCAATATTTCAAAAATTTTCATTCCAAAATCAGATGGGAAACACTGAAATTACAAATTTTCATGTTTTGATGTTTGTGTTGGAGTCAAAATATTTCATTTTGGTAAGGTAAAAATGTTATAAATTAATGCTAAATATAAATATATTAAAACTAATGTCTACTAGTAAAGTGCGATAAAATAATACTCAAAAGTTTTATTTTTGGAAATAAAACATTGGCATTATCAAAATGAAATGAGAAAAAATTCATTTTTTATTTCTTCCATCCAACATGTCATCAAAATGAGAATGTTCCTATGACACATTTCATTTCCAATTAAATTGTATTTTTCCAACAGAAAATTTTGCTGATATTTTTGACCAGCTCCGTGTGTATGTTGACCAGCCCCATGTGTATGTTATGGGTGAGTTTAATAACTGCTTTTACTTGGGCTGGGGGAGAGTTGATTAACAGTTGTATATTGGAAAGTACTGGTGGTGTTGATTTATTACAGGGGGAGTAAAGATCTAAGCAACATGTGTGTTGGTTTATGTACAGCACCACACTTGTAGTTTTGCCTCGGGTAAATTCAGTTTTGAAGGAAAATGCCAGAAAAGATTATTCACCAGGCAATATTGTGTTAACCCAGGGACAAAATGAATGCTAGTGAAGTGTTGCTTTCCTGAGCAGCTCCCCAGTGATCCCATTGCTAGCCATTAGTAATTGGTGGGGTTATGACCTCATAGTAGAGATGCTGAGAGATGCAGCAAGGGCACATGAACAATTAAGGCTATTCTATTTACAATGTAGATTGGAGCTAGATTAGGGTTCTATAGTGCTTCTATACACACAAATATTCTTACATGCACACATATATAGTGCTGGTTAAACAAATGTCATGTGTATTACCATTTAAGAGTACTACATTAAGTAAAGACAGTAAACTAATAAATGAAGAATTGCCAATAAGTTTTAAACCAATGTATTTGAAATGTTTCAGCACAGCCTGGTGGACAAACAATATCAATGCAATGAAACCCATTTAAATGAATATATATAACTTGCAATGTTAATCAATATGCAAATTGGGTCTGGCCCTCCGGCTATGTCTATACTACAGAGGTTTTTTGGGAAAAAGGCTGTTTTTCCAAAAAAACTTCTATTATGCCCACACTACAATCGTGTTCTTTCGAAAAAAATCAAAAGAACAGAGGAGCTTTTCCGACAGTGGTATACCTCTTTCTCGGAGAAAGAATGCCTTTTCCGAAAGAGCTCTTTCGGTAAAAGGTGTGTGTGGACGGGGAAGAGGGTTTTTTTTCAAAAGAAGAGGCCTCCAGGAAAAACTGGTAATGAGGTCTCTGGGGGTAGCGGTTAAAAATGTTGTGACTAAACATCTTTCAGGGAGTTGAGCAGTTGGATGCAAGCCCCCCCCCCCCCCAAAAAAAATCCGTGTCTGTTTTCCCAAAAGAGAATTTTCCTTCCATAATTTTAATCCTTCCTCTTTTTTTGGTTTTTGTTTTGTTTTGTTCTGATTCAAGATTTTTTCCCCCTCAAAATATATACATTTCTATGGGAGAAAAATACTATTTTCCACCCAGCTCTGGCCCTTTGTGTCTCAAAGCTTGGGCCTAGAAGAATCATTGATTGTTGTGCTGGACCTGGGCTGTAAAATTCCTACATGAGTTTGAGTTCATCTTTCCAACTCTTTCTGTTCCCACCCTTTGCATCTCTGAGATCAATATGTTCAGATTTGCAGTCCCAGAGCAAACCCACTTGGTTTTCACCTCTGGCATCTGTACCTCTTAAATATCCCTCTTTTTGAAGGCTGTCACTCACTTTACTCCCACCATTACTAAGTCCAGCAAAAATGTGTTCTCCCCTCAGTTTTATAGTTTTATCAGATTTTCAGATGTTTTTAATTAATGGAGATGCACTGATTTACACTACAAAAAAATTTGCTCTAGGACCTACATTCTCAAAAGGTATTTAAGCTCCTCACTTCCATGGATTTCAAGAGTATTTAAATATCTTTTGAGGATCTGGGCCCTAGAGCCCAATGATCTTCTTTATTTTGTTCATACATTTTATATAACTGTATATCACTCTTGGTGGTAGGTGGATGACACTGTCGGAGATAGCCAGAGAGGTTTGCTGAAAGCCACATTTTAGCGGGGAGGGGAGGGGGAAGATGAACTAAAAGGATTTCAAGTTTCAGAAGTAGGCCAAGCACCTTAAGGGCATGTCTACAGCATTATTTTGTGTTATAAATAATTAGTGATATTTATAAATAACTATGCGAGCATCTACACAGCAAGCCCGTTATTTAGAAATAATTTCAAAATAATGGGTGGCTTATTTCGAGTCTGTAACCCGCATTCTACAGGAATAATGCCTATTCCAAAATAGCTATTTCGGGATGGTGCATGTCTTAGATGGGTGGCTGGAGTTATTCCAAAATAAGGGGCCTCCACGAAATCCCACAGGTGCCCTGCTGGCTGCTCTGCCACACTCATCAGAACTCTATAGCTTCCCTTCTCCTGCAGCCCTTAGAGCTGCAGGCAGCAGGGAAAGGGCTTTGTGATAGGGCATCTGCCCTGCACTGGCCCTTTAAGTGCAAAAACCCAGCCCTGAGCGAGGGCTAAGAGCAAAGCCTCAGCTGAGGCAGTTATTGCTGATTAAGGCCCAGCTGGGGCTATATAAAGAAGAGCTCCTGTAGTGAGAGAGGAGGACTTACTCTTGCTCTGGCTGGAGAGCAGAAGGGACCTGGTTGCCTGGGAAGTAGGAAGCTTCTTGGAGGTAGAACAGTCCTGGGGAGCTTTGGCCTGACCCCACTCCCAGGTTGCAGGGGGGCAGCCATGATAGGAAAAGGCAGCAGGTCCACACCCCCTTGCCAATGATGAGTGGCAATTATAGACTGCAGTTTGCCCCTGAGACAGGGGCTAGATGAAGACTGGCAGTGGGTCACTGAGGCAAGGAGGGTACAGGGAAACTGGGTGTTCCCTGGAGTTCAGAGACTGATAACGCATCCTCCCTTCCCTCTCTCCCCCCAAGAAGGGGGCCAAGAGTCACTGGAGTGGGCAGTGTTCTGAAGAGGACACCGTGATCCAAGAGGGACATAGGTCTGGACGGGAGAGGGAAGTGAGGACACGAGGAGACACCAGCCAGAAGGAGGCGGCCAGCAGGAGGCAGCATGGTGGTGATTCCATCCTGTGACAGGCTAGTGGCATGAAGCAGGCCCTGCTCGCATTGTGCCACACAGCAGGACCCTGCACAGCCTTCCCTGCTGCCATGGTGGGGACCACCACTCCAGTCCAGCCCCCAACAGCTGCCAGCACTGCCTCAGGCAGCTCTCAGGACCCTAAAACCTCTGCCAACCACAGCCCCAAGCCTCCCCTCTTCCCTCCAATTCTCTCCTCCCACCTCCCAGGTTCTTTCCCTAATTACATTTACCCCAATTCAAAATGAAGAGTTCATTTTTTGAAAATAAATAGTGTAGTTTATTATCCCTTCAGGGGAGCGGGGGATGGGAGAAAGGAGGGGTGTGGGAGGACAAGCAAAGAGGGGCAATGCACAGGCCCCTTGTGGGGAGGCCCAGGGGAGAGTGTCACTGGGGTCCTTGTGAAAAACTCTCCCTCTGGGCCTCTTGGATGTGCACAGCTTGCTGGGTGGCAGCCGTGACTGGCTGCTCAAAGGCCCTGCTGATCTGATCCACCTCCACCCCCACCCTGAGAGGAATGTCTCCCCCCTGCTTTCACAGATCTTGTGAAGCACACAACACGCCGTCGCCACTTGGTGGATGTTCTGCTCCCTGACATCCAAATAGCTGAGGAGGCAGCGGAACCTCCCTTTCAGACGCCCAAAGGTGCCCACAACCACAATGCAGGCCCGGCTGAGCCTGGCATTGAAGAGTCCCTTGCTTTGGTCCATGTGTCCAGGGGAGCAGAGGGTAGGTTGCCTCCCCTACAATACAGATTGGAATGTCCCTGTCCCTTGACCCTAATGGTGCGGTCGGGGGAAAAAGTGCCGGCAGGCAGCTTCTGGAAGAGGCTGGAGTTGCGGAAGACAAGGGTGTCGTGTGCGTTCCCCAACCACCCGATGTAGATGTTGGTGAACTGCCCGCAGTTGTCCGTGACGGCCTGCAGGACCAGCGAGAATCACCCCTTGCGATTGATGTATTTGGCTGCCCAGAGGTTGGGGGCCCAGATGGGGATGTGGTGCCATCAATAGCTGCACCTCCCTCCCCCCACACTTAGGGAAGCCCATGGTGGCAAAGCCAGCGATGATAGGGTCCACCTCTCCCAGGTTGATGATCCTGCCCAGCAGGATGGTGTTGATGGCCTGCATGGCCTGTGGAAGGAGACAAATAAACAGAAAATCACAGGGCTGCCAGGGCCCTTGAGGTCCACAAGCCCATCTCTCCTCTTCCCTGCCTCCCCTCCCCTTCCCCCACTAGGAACAACCCCCTATTTATCCCATCCCCTGTCAGGACTTTGTGATGGCAAAACTGAAAAACCTCCTGGAGAGGGAGCTTCCTCCACCACCACCTCCTTCCCTAGGGAACCCCATTCCAGAAGTTCTCCCCGCTCCTGGGGACAATAGCCCAAGAGTACCATACCTGCATGAGCACAGCCCTGACAGTTGATCTCCCCATGCTGAACTGGTTCCTGATGAATTGGTAGCTGTCCAGCATGGCGAACTTCTAGAAGGCAATGGCGACCTGCTTCTGGAGGGAGGGGGATGGTCGGGTCTCATGTGGGTGTCCCATCACCTGCAGGCAGGGGCACAGCTCCAGAAAGGTGTCCTTCCATATCCGGAAATTCTGGACCACTGCTAGATGCCCCACCGCTGCATAATGATCCGGTCTCACCAATTGGAACTGGTGTCCAGAGGCCAGAAGTGGTGGTCCACGGTGTGCAGGGGAGGGCGGGTGGGGTCATACTGCATGAGCAGTGCCCGCAGAGAGAGGAGCAATGAGCTGGGGGTTGTATGCCTGGAAGGCATCCCACAGAAAGAGCTGCAGGAGGTACAGCACAACCTGTAAAAGCCGTTGACTACTAGCAGGAAGGTCCAGCTCCATGGCTAGAGAGCTGAGGTGTACACAAGGGCAACCAGAGAAGGCAGAGAAAAGGCTTTGCCGTCGCTTGAGGAGGTAGGCAAAGGTGAAGAACCTGAGACACAGCTGTACAGGGGGGTCCCTTTAAGCTCAAGCCTCAGATAGCTTTAGATATGAAGTAATTGCTGACCTGATGCCCTGCCTGAAGTGCTTCCAGCTGGCCTTAAATGCAACTCAGTGTCCAATGAGTGTGGAAATTCTATTTCTAAATAGCTCATTGCTATTTTGAAGGGCATTTGCTGTGTAGACGCGCTATTTCGAAATAAGCTATTTCGGAGTGTTTCTTCTGGAATAGCTTATTCTGAAATAAGCGTGCAGTGTAGCCATACCTGAACTGTGCCATGAAGTTAACACAGGCTCAGCCTTATCTGTAGCCCATTCCCTTGGGGGCATTCACATTTTCCAGAAAACTCCTCAAATTCTTGCCTCTGAAAATACAGGAATAGTTTAGAGGTCTTCATCCCCAGAGCTGCCCCTTACCATTTGCAGCTCTGCTACATTGCTCTTCACAAAATATGGCAACAGGTTTGGTGTCTTAAGCCTTTAATGACCTTGGCCATGTTTGCCTTGTCTCTCTGGGTACATCTACACTAGCCCCCCTAGTTCGAACTATGGAGGCTAATAAGGGTGACCGAAATTGCTAATGAAGCGCGGGATTTAAATATCCTGTGCTTGATTAGCATATTCCCGGCCGGTCGCCATTTTGGAAACTGACTAGCCCGGAGTAACTGCCCGCGTCTACACGCGGCAGAGAAGCGCGATTCCAAGATAAACCCCTTAGAATGGGGGTGAGGTTTAACAGTTAATTTCAACTAAGGGGTTTATCTCGGAATCGCGCTTCTCTGCCACGTGTAGACACAGGCAGTTACTTCGGGCTAGTCAGTTTCCAAAATGGTGACCGGCCGGGAATATGCTAATCAAGCGTGCGATATTTAAGTCACCCTCATTAGCCTCCCTAGTTCGAACTAGGGGGCTAGTGTAGACGTACCCCTCTGGCTACAAGTGCTCTTGTCCACTGAAAGGTTTCATCAGCCAATGCAAGTTTGGCTGGATAGAAAGGAAAGTTCAACTTGCAGGTAAGGAAGGTCCCACTGTCTGTTCATTCTTGCTGCTCTTTCATCAACTGCTGAGTAGATGCTTATTTGCCTAGGCAAAGAATGAAGCATCTAACCTAGAGAAACTGGAAAATTAAGTTAAACTCATTTAAACTTGCATTTTTTGGCTCTCAGGGGGATCAATCTATTTTTCTGGCAGCTTTCAGAGTCAGTGTTTTTTAACCAAGTTAACATGTAGCCTATTGGCCTGACTTTCTACCTAGGTATTAGTATGAATGTGTGGTCCAAATAATAGTACATTGGAGTGAAGAGTTTGAAGTCCAAACTATGCCCCTTGTTGGATGACCTTGCATAACTCATATCACTTCTGCATTCCTTATCCCCATGTTACAGCTGAGGAAACTAATACTTACCTCCCTTTGTAAACTGTCTCATCTTTTCAGAAGGAGTGACTAATACAAGAATTAAGCCATGCTACTGATTCTGTGAAGATACCAGGAACAACAAAACCATGTGCTGTGTGCAAATAAAAATCAACGAATTTGCACAGTCTACAAAGAGCAGGTGCATTTAAGGTCCCTTCATTCTTTTACAGATAAGTAACCTTACAGAGTGTTTTACATATTTCAGAATAATTCCCACTGTGCAATGTATTAACTGTCCTTTTTATTTGGCTTTAAAAGAGTAGGCTGAAACCAGTGAGCACTAGTATAACAATCCAGATTGTAACATACAAACAATAATCATATTATAAAACTACTAAAAATCTGTAACATGTTATAGAACTAGCATATACTATAAGGAGCCTACAACACTTTTGCAGAAACACCTTTTAAATTAGAAAAAAAAAGTACAAAAAGCAGTTGTGGTAATACTTGTCATCTGATGTCAATTCAATGAACTTTTTATCACAGTTTCTGCAATCACTCTGTAACCACCCAAGTAGATTTGAACCTGTGGCCTCTAGAGCTTAGCATAGAAAACTCTATATCTTGAGCTATAAAGCCAGCTGGCTCTCAGCTCAGGCTGTAGAGCTCCCTTGTTCTTATCTGTTTCTGTCAGTGGTCTAAGTGCCACTGCACGGGACAGTGAACTACACTAGGTGTGTGGGTTACAAGTCCATACTCTGTTCTTCTTTCAGAATCAACTATTAAAGCCTCAGATGGATTTGTGTGAAGCAATGAGGACATCTTGAGGCCATTTAGAAAAATGCAAAGCTTACATTCCTTCCTGATCAGTATGGATGAGTGGACCAGTTAAATCCCCATAGACTACAATGGAGCTATAATTTATGCTCCATATGGGGAGTTTTTTTGGTTTGTTTTTTTTGTTGTTTTTTTTGCAAAGTACCTGCAAAGCAAACACAACCCCAACCCTAACTAATGTCAATAGGAATTGCACTTCTGAAATTCAGGCCCATATTCCTTATCCACTAAGTCAATTTAAAGTTAGTAAGACAAAATTAGTTCCAAAAAAACTCAGAGGTGACTGTAAGTAGCACTCGGGAGGTGCACTGCCCCCTATACTCCCACCAAAATGTTAATTGCTATCTGGGTGCCCCTCACATACCCCCATCCCTTTCTGCGGGGTTCCCCTGAGCCCCTTTCCTTACAGACACCAGTTGTCCCTGAGAAAAATCATATTTGCCACATTTCTAACTTTATATTTATGACTGTACATTATTAGAAGTTTCATTCCTGGCTACTTACTTTCTTATAACAAAAAATAAGATTGGTAAAAGATAGCATTTTTTCTTACCATTCCTCAATACCAGACCATAATTAAAATCAGAATTATACTGTACAAATTGGTAAAAAGATCAAAATTAATTCAAATAATTTGAAAGGAACACAATTCAAATCTACACAATATTTTCACAGTGCATTACATTATCCACACACTTCAAGTATTCTTTCCATACCGTACCTCTGAAAAATTATGAACAAATCTCTAGTACATATTCTGTTAAGATTACTTTGTATATCCAAATCTATATCAAATTTAATATATTTTTCTATGCACTCTCAGTTAAAACTGGAGTCTTGGGTCCATTTGCAGAGCTCTCTGTTCCTTGAGTGCCATCTGCAGATTTGGAATCTTCACCCGCTTCCATACTCCTATTGGGCTCTGACTCCAGTGAGTTGAGATCGATAGTAATCAAATTAGCTTCCTGATCTGTTTTTTCTACTTCATTGTCGATTTCAAATGTATCTTCCTGCTTGCTGTTCTTCTTTACTTGTCCATTCTGTGCAGGGTAGATGCTGGCAATAGTATCATACAGGAACTGGTATTGTTCCTAATACAAAAAGAGAAGGGATTAGTGTGGATGAAATGCATGCTAATTATCTTAATTCAGATAAAACAAGAGAAAAAATATCAGCCATTCTAGCTGTTGAAGTGCTTTCCATCATACCGAAGCACACAGCATAAGGCAATTTCCATGCCTGTTGGCCCACCTCCTTGTTATGCTCAATTCTGAGTTTACAGTGACACAGCACTGAGGGTATTCCTAATTCCAGTAGATCAGTAGATCACTACCTATAATCACCCCATTCCCAAGGCAGTTTTTCAGCATTCAGGCCTCTTGATTCACATAGCAACTTGTCAAAAGTGTGTTTAAAGGAGAATAAAACAGGTGCATGACTACTGTTCAGTACTCTACTGAACCTCAGCGGATTTAGCACATCTAGATGATTTAGAGCAGAGGTGGCTAAGAAGCAGCCCATGGGCTGGACAGGGTTTACCAGGCTTAGACTCTAGTGGGCCACCAGACACTTTATTTCCATGCGTGTTCTCGTGTGCTCGCAGCTCCCATTGGCTGTGGATCGCCATTCCCATCCAATGGGAGCAGTGAGCAGGTAAATAAAGTGTCTGCCAGCCCACCAGGGGCTAACCCTGGTGAACTGCAGATGGCCTGTCTACACACCAGTGCTATTTTGGAATAACTGACGTTATTCTGAAATAACATAGTCCATGTCTACACTACAAGCAGTTATTTTGACATAATGTCAAAATAATGTTGAGCTGGAGGACTTCTTACTCTGACTCCTGTAATCCTCATTGTAGAAGGAGAGTAAGGGAAGTCGGAGGAAGAGTGCTCTTTCTCAGACTTCTTGCTGTATAGATAGCATGAAAAGCCAAAATAAGCTATTTCGACTTAAGCTATGCAACCGATGTAGCTCAAGTTGCGTAGCTTATTTCGGCTTTAGCCCTGCTGTGTAGATGTGCCCTTACTGTCCAACTCTGATTTAGAATACAGATTGTCAGGGGAGAAGAATGAAAGCAAGAAAGCAGTTCCTTCTGTGCACTCTTCAGAAAATAAATAGGACGTTCTCTAGCCTGCCTAAGGGAATTAGGCATCCGACTCCTACAGAATTCAATGGAAGATGTGCTTTGAATTACCATAGGCAGCTGCCAACATCCAACCCTACAAAGTTAATAGTTTACAACATGTACTATTCATAGAATCATAGGTTTGGAAGAGACCTCAGGAGGTCATCAAGTCCACTCCCTGCTAAAAGCAGGACCAATCCCAACTAAATCATCCCATTTGTCAAGGTGGGATTTTAAACCTCTGGGTATGGAGATTCCACCACCTCCCTAGGTAACTCATTCCAGTGCTTCACCACCCTCCTAGTGAAATAGTTTTTCCTAATATTCAACCTAGACTTCCCCCACTTTAACTTGAGACCATTGTTCCTCGTTCTGTCATCTGCCACCATTGAGAATAATCCAGCTCAATCCTGTTTGGAACCCCACTTCAGGTAGCTGAAGGCTGCTTTCAATTCCCCTTCACTCTTCTCTTCTGTAGACTAAACAGGCCCAAATCCCTCAGCCTCTCCTCAAGTCATGTGCTCCAGCTTCCTAATCATTTTGTTGCCCTCCACTGGACTTTCTCCAATGTGTTCACATCCTTTCTATAATGGGGCCCAGAATTGGATGCAATACTCCAGATGTGGCCTCACCAGTGCCCAATAAATCACTTCCCTAGATCTGCTGACAATGCTCTTTCTAACGCACTCCAGTATACTGCTAGCCTTCTTAGCTATAAGGGCACACTGTTGAGCTTTCAGTTTCAAGAAACAGATCATTATAGCTGTGGATAGGTTGCAGATTACAGGTTGAACCACTCTAATCTGGCACTCTCTGGTCCAGCAACAACCATGGTCCGGCATGATTTTAGTTAGCCTGATGTCCACTTAGCATGGGTGCATGCAAGTTTCCCGTGGTTTCATAAAGTTTGTTTATGGCCAACAGTCCTGTCTCCGTGTTCTAATTTAGCTCTAATTTACTCCTAAATGTCTTCTAAGAGCCCAGTAAGCAGTGGAAATGTTGGTAATGCTGTTGGACAACATTACCATCCCATGATTTGGCAAATTCTCTGGTTTGGCACTGGTCAGGTCCCAAGGGTGCCAAACTAGAGAGGTTCAGCCTGTAGTTTCTTCTTATCACCAATAGCTAATTCACAATTGCTGATGAATAACTAGGGATGTTACAATACTTGTTTCCTATGTAAAAATAATGCCAGTGGTTATGAGAACATTCATGATTAAAACTTAAAAAACAACAATGGTCTGGTTGCATCTTAGAGATGAACAAAAATATATAAATAGTATCATGAGCTTTCGTGGGCACTACCCACTTCAGATATCATCCGAAGAAGCGAGTTGTGCCCATGAAAGCTCATGATACTATTTATATATTTTATTAGTGTCTAAGGGTACGTCTACACAGCAGCGTTATTTCGGAATAACTGACTTTATTCCAAAATTACATAGTGTATGTCTACACCACAAGCCATTATTTCAAAATAATGGTGAGCTGAAGGACTTCTTACTCCAACTTCTGTAACCCTCATTTCACAAGGAGTAAGGGAAGTCAAAGGAAGAGTGTTCTTCCTTCAACTTCCGGCTGTGTACACTGAATTAAGCTGTATTAAGTTATTTCAACTTGAGCTACGTAATTGACGTAGCTGAAGTTGCGTAGCTTTATTTGATTTTAGCCCTGCTGTGTGGGCATACCCTAAGGCACTACAGGACCATTGTTGTTTTTTTAAGTTGTTTTTAGTTACAGACTAACACGGCTACCCCCTGAGATCTTTATTCATGATTAAAGATAAGCAAATCTATTGAATTGTTTCATTAAATCATGGGATTTACTTACAAAAGAGGGGACCATTCCCGGCCTGGCACGTCGAAGAGATTTCACCACTTGGAAGACATCAATCACTTCTTCTGTTTCTGCACTTTCCAAGAGAGTCAACAAGGCGCAAAACACACCCGTTTGTTCAGATCCATCACTAGAAGATACACAGTAATTGAATTGAAAATCAGAACAACCTATCACTAGCAGTTAGGTTTACTTTAGAGTATTGTACTGACAACAGTCATAAAGATTCCCATCTCTGTAATATTCCTAACTGGAAGGAGATCTTGTAATCAAGAATGCTGTTAGGATGTTGGCTTTTTATTGTGCTAGATACTATCTAGCCCTTATATAGCCTTTTATTTGGAGCAGCCTCTTCTCCCTTTTTGTAGCTGGATGAGTATCAATCAGATTTAGCTCCTGCCCTTGGGGACTACAGAGCTGCTAGCATGATGTTTACCAGTGAGTAGAGAGTAATTATAGCCATAACTCTTCCTTTCCTGTTCCACCCCAATATGCTCCTACTGGCCAGAATAGCAGATTGGCCTTACAAGATGAGTACACTGCCTCCCAGTGCAGCACAGAGCCCTAAAGAGGCATTGTGCCACTATACTGGTGCCTCATGTCACTCCCAATTCGGAGCATGTAAGACTTAGACAATACCGATGGTAACAGCCAGCCATGAGAGAGGTATAAAGGCCAACAAAGGAACCAAACCCATACCCACTTCCGTGTGCTAGTTTTGGTGAAATTTACCGCTGAACCAGGCTGGCCTTTCCAGCTGGTAGGTGCAGACTTACAGTCCACTGTGCGCTTCATAAGGACCCCTGCCAATAGAACACCGTAAGAATGTGCTGAGCTGACTTTTCTCTGGCCATGCCTTTGTACCAGCCAGTAGCATCTACTTTTTACATAGTTCTCATCTTCTACTCTCACCCATATCTCAATGGGGGGGAGGTTGTGGCCACTTTGCTATGTTGCTTGATACACGGGTGAATGGTCTGTCATGGGAGCCCAGGTGGGAGAATTTGGCATACATTGGAGGGTGAATTTACTTTTCAGGCTTTTGGAAAGCTTTGAAGCAAAGCTAAGATTTATGAAACTGCTATTGACAGGTATAACCAGACCCTAGAAATGCACTAAAATATGTGCAGCATCCACACCCACCAGCAGTGAATGACAATTGGAATGCTCCGGCTGCATCTGCTGTCTTCAGTGATACTTTTTTCTGAAAGTTTTTGTTTGAGGTTCAGAATCATAGTGACCAAGTCTTTGGGGTTTTCAGGAAGGTCCAACCCATTCCACTTGTGGTACTGGTACTGATAGACTTTCCGAGTTTCTTTCCTCTGAAAAACAGAGAGAAACATATGGTAAAATCAAGAGATAACATAATGATCTACATTATATTTATTCCACATGAATTTAAAAACAGAACCCCGATAAACCACTTAGAATTAGACTGTGACTTGAACTATGCCTGTGCAGGGGGATAATGCTGTGGGCACTCACTACCATCTGCTTAGGAGGCAGATTGGGCATGGGAGGAAACTCGACTGAATTACCTCAGAGTGTGTCATAATTTGCTGTGGAACCAAGCCACAGCAATAAATTACCATCCACTGGAGCAAGAGTAAAGCAAGGTGGGAGCTGTACTAACCCTATCCTCATTTTACTTATGTCTGATTTGTAATTCAATAGTGACAGTAAGTCACATTTTAATTACCATTAAAAAGTTTAAAGCAAGGAACTAATAAAACATCAGTATCAAAATGCCAACAGATTTGTTACTGCCTTTTGGTTGTCCCTTATTTTGTTTGCCCTCTGCAAAAGTCTAAGTTTAAAATAGAAAAATAAATTTTAAATTCCCATCTGTCATTTTTTCATCTTTTACCTTCACATGTGTTATATCAAATGCACGTATGGTGTAGCTAGAAGACTGGTTGACATCTTTTATTTCAACTTCTATGCCTTCATATGTTTGTTTTCCTTCTCCCCAATACTGTGCACAAAGTTGCTAGAAATGAAAAAGGTATAAATCAGTCCTTCATTGCTTTTGCCTTTCTTTCCAAATTAATTTTTAGGATGCATACATTCTATAAATGCTCAATTTCATTGCATTCTAAAATACATTACTGATGAATTTCTGTTGTGTATTCAAAAATGCATTTCTGCATAATTTAAAATATAAAAATAAATATGTTCATAAAATGTAAATCTTATTAGAAAACAAAATAATTGATAGGATGAATCACTTTCTGATAGTCACATTTTTGGTTTGGAAATTAGAATATCATTGCAATTTAGAGATTGGAATTCTGTTCTTTTCTCTTATAAAGACATATAAGATATAAAATATAAATATCAATTTACGCTGAAGATGGTAGACTAACCTGGTCTCCTTCCTTGAGCTCTGTCAACATAACAATGACTTTGACTTTTCTTTGGAAGACCATATGCCAGAAGTCATTGATTGTGTCTGGTAGTGGCCCTTGTGTTGCAATCATTTCTTTTGGACCCCAGTAGCCCTAAAAAAGACCATTTCAACACATTATTTATTTATTATTATGAATTCATCTGAAAGGCAGTTGTCATGCGTAAAGAAGTATTTACCCTCTAAAGGAAATTTGGTAGCCTACATGAAATGAATGAATGGTTTTAGTATATTTTCTATAGGACAATTATCCATTTTACAAAAAAAAAAATCATCATAAAGGTCAAGAGTGAGTGTGCACAGGATTGATGCTCCCTAACTAGCAGTCCTTTCTACAGGGCAAACTTGAGATACATTTGCACAGACATATGGGAAAGCGTTGACTGCCAATATCTGAGACAACATGAATTTTGGGGTTAAGTAGAAGGATTCGCTTTCCACGGTTGGTATTAGAAACTGATACTGAGTGAAGCCTTTTGCAAAATCACAGTGTTGGTAAGCAATTCAATGCCTACTCACATTGTATCTATTAGTAAATAGGTATTTACAATAAATAGCTATGCTAACTATTTTTGTCTACAGAAGTCAGACAAATCCAATTCACTGCATAATCCAATTCACTACATAATCTTATAACCATTTATATCCATTAGTGTCCAACAACTGCCCTCCAAACATGGTGTCTTTTAGATCTGAATGTGACACTAAAAGCTTGCTTTTCAGTGCCGTCCTGTTTTCACTAGGCCAAATTTGTAACCGCAAAAATTGCATAAAATTAACTTTAAGGGAAATTATATCTATCTAGCTGTCTGTCTGTCTGTCTGTCTGTCTATCTATCCAATCTACTTAGGGCTATTATGATTGGAGTATTTAACTCTGAGGCTGCATTGATTAGGACAGTGTAGAGTAAGAGTTCTGCCTTTCTCCAATGCAAATATAACAATATTTTTGTGATTAAGTCTATAAATGAACATTCAAATAAAGTGCCAGATCTTGATTGCTTTATACACATAATTAGTACCATGCTAATGAAACCATTAGGATTAATGGAGAGGGTAAGATGAGAAGAAATTGGTGCATAACTATTATCAGTGGAAAGCATATTAAATATAAGAAGTTTTACCCTCTAAATACATACACTTATGAATGATGCATTGATGTATCTGCTTGCTTCCTCACAATCACTGTCCTCATCAGATGATTCCTCTGAATCATGTTCACTCTCCCTGCTTTTCTCCTCTTCCTGTTTAATTGGTACTCTGTTAAAGTCATCTGAGGGAAAAAAGTGTCCATTGTTATAATGAGAAGAAAATGTAGAAAAAGTGCAGTTCTTCATCAGTTATGTAATGGCATAGAGGCTACGGATATACCAATATGGTTGTTTTAAAAAGAATCAAGGACTCCTCACAATTTATATTCTAACAAATAATTCACTTCCTAAACTTTCTAGAATGACATACTTAAACGTAAATATGAATCAATATGGTATTTTACTGTTTTATCCATAATCCTTTGTAAGAAGCCTTCATACAATTAGAATAAATTGACTGCAGACATCAGTGCAAATACGTACATGGAATCATTTTGGAACTCCGGTTTTTACTTTTATTTTCCTGTCGATTGCCAGTGTTCTGTGTCCGCCATCCCCTGTAGGATGGCAGCCTCTAAGAAAAGAAAGCATTCAAGGTCATACCATGTACCAAACAATGGTTTGCCAGCTTAATAAAATAGTGACACTCTCTGATGCCCATCTCCTCTCAATATCTCAGCTCATCACTGCTTCATTTCATTCTGGACCACAATTTCCATATCCCTGAACCTACCAGATGCAGCACCACAAGATATCATGTAGATGGAAACAATTTAAAGATTGCTGCTGCATTTTATGAACAATATTAATACAGAGTCCTGGTTGATTATAGGATGACTATGAGCCACTATTGTGACATGGCTGTGAAAAAGGTGAATACGGTCTTGGGATGCATTAGGCGAGGTATTTCCAGTAGGGATAAGGAGGTGTTAGTGCCGTTATACAAGGCATTGGTGAGACCTCATTTGGAATACTGTGTGCAGTTCTGGTCTCCCATGTTTAAGAAGGATGAATTCAAACTGGAACAGGTACAAAGAAGGGCCACTAGGATCATCCAAGCAATGGAAAACCTGTCTTATGAAAGGAGACTCAAGGAGCTTGGCTTGTTTACCTTACCCAAAAGAAGGCTGAGGGGAGACATGATTGCTCTCTTTAAATATATTAGAGGGATAAATACCAGGGAGGGAGAGGAATTATTTAAGCTCAATACCAATGTGGACACAAGAACAAATGGATATAAACTGGATAGTAGGAAGTTTAGACTTGAAATTAGATGAAGGTTTCTAACCATTAGAGGAGTGAAGTTCTGGAACAGCCTTCCAAGGGAAGTAGTGGGCGCAAAAGACCTATCTGGCTTCAAGATTAAGCTAGATGGGTTTATGAAGGGGATGGTTTGATGAGGTAACATGATCTTGGTAACGAATTGACCTTTCACTATCAGTGGTAAATAGGCCAATGGAGGGATGATAGGAGTTATTATAGAGAACTTTTCCTAGGTGTCTGGCTGGTGAGTCTTGCCCACATGCTCAGGCTTCAGCTGATCGCCATATTTGGGGTCAGGAAGGAATTTTCCTCCGGGATAGATTGGCAGAGGCCCTGGAGGTTTTTTGCCTTCCTCTGTAGCATGGGGCACAGATCACAGCTGGAGGATTTTCTGCATCTTGGGGTCTTTAAACTATTTGAAGGCTTCAGTATCTGAGATATAGGTGAGAGGATTATTCCAGGAGTGGGTGGGTGAGATTCTGTGGCCTGCATTGTGCAGAGGGTCAGACTAGATGATCATAATGGTCCCTTCTGACCTTAAAGTCTATGAGTCTATGAGAGGAGGGGAAAATTGCTATTTTAAAGATATTTCACCACTTTAAACATTTTCCATGAATCAGAGTTAATTTGTTAAGCTAATTATGGCTCTGCCAGAGTATATATATCACAGAAAATACATCTGTGTAATGATCTAACACATATGGTACCCATTCTTTGTGGGCATCATAAGCAAACTGATTTCTTGGCAACTACATGAATGACTAGTGGTAATCTGTACCCTCAAGTCCTCATTGGTATGAAGACATTATTGCTACAAATATATTGCTAACTTTAGCTTCAATTATTTGAAACATGTTACCTCTCCCTAAGGCCTGGATCCTACAAGCTGTTCTACTCAAGCTTTGTTTACACTGGCAATTGAGTGACAAAGCTATTGTTGTTCACTGTTGCTTAACCCCCTGAATGGCCCCTTCCCAAAGGACAAAAGCTTTGCCATAGCAAGAACTACTGTATATTGTGCTTTGTCAGCAGGAATTTTCTCCTGCCTACAAAGCAAATACCCCTTGTGGTGAGTGGGCGTTTTTTGTCTGCAAAACTGCAACAAACAGTGTTTACACTGCCAGTCTTTTAGCAACACAGACATGTTGCTAAAAGCTGAGTAGTGTAGACAAGCCCCTGGGCAGTTGCTTGTTCTGCTTCCACATGGAAAAGCTTGCAGGATCAGAGCTTAAATCTCTAATTTTACACACATTCCTGGCTCAGCCGCAGGAAATTATATATTTGTCCTTTATATTTTGCCTCCAGTTTCTCATAAGGAAAATGAAATAAAACTATGGAAACTAAAGGCAAGAACTGAAAAAAACGCACATATTTTCCGTAACATTTTTTCCCCAAAAATACAAAATATCAACTTCCAATCAAAAATACTTTAACAAATAAAACTCATTATGAATATTCCCAGGGCCAGATTCTTGTAAACTGACCTAGCTCAGTTTAAGACAGTGTAACTATGCTCGTTTACACTAGATGACTATCTGGCCTCATCCCTCTTCATCAGCAACCAAATACAGGATCTAATTCTGCCATCCTCGCTTTGAGCAGTTCCTTAGTCTGATGATTTCATTTAAAATTCAAAAATACACTGGTTTAGTTGTCAGAATTTGGCTCTGAATTATTGGCTTATTTAAATCCAGATTACTGCATGTCACTTTTTTGTTTACAATCAGAAGAGAGAATGCAATAAGTCAGAATGCACTGGGCTATTTACCTGGAATTCTGCTTCCAGCAATGATGGGTCACTTGGAGGATCTCGTTTCTTCAGATTATTAAGGTAGGTGTGTAGTTCAGCGAGAGTGACCTCTGTTTCACCAAACTGATTGTACTCCACCAAGGCTTGATGGATCAGGATGTACTGTGCCTAGTGTCCCACAATAAAAGGATGAGGTGAATTTCCAAAAATTGCAAATAATAATTAAAAAGAAGAGATTTTTAAAATTGCTCTAGCTACCTAAAAATACAATAATATTTATGTATTCTTATTATTGTTGCTATACTAAATTAGCTGTTTAGTCAATTAAACGCTGTATTAACATTGTATTAGTGCAACATTTTATGTTTTTAATCAAAAGTGTTGTATAAATAAAATGTAGCATAACTTAGGTTGTCCAATGAAGAAATTGGGGCGGGAGAGAGGTTCTGGAGGCCAAATTAAGGCTGCTAGGAAATAGATTGAAATCCAGGACCTCTATGGTAGCATTCTCTGAAATGCTTCCAGTTCCACGCACAGGGCCAGGTAGGCAGGCAGAGCTTCCGAGTCTCAATGCGTGGATGAGACGATGGTGTAAAGAGGAGGGGTTTAGATTTGTTAGAAACTGAGGAAACTTTTGGGATAGGGGGAGCCTATACAGCAAGGATGGGCTCCACCTAAACCAAAATGGAATCACTTAACATTAAAAAGGGTGTAGAGCAGTTTTTAAGCTAAGGGTTGGGGAAAAGCCGACAGGTGCGGAGGAACACGTGGATTGGACAGAGAGGAGGTTCTATTAATAGAGATGCTCTATGTTCTAGTCAGGAGGAGAGGATGGAAATATGGTTTGGATCAGATGAGACAGATAAATAGTGACAAATTATTGAAGTGCTTATACACAAATGCTAGATGTCTAAATAGTAAAATGGGGGAATTAGAGTGCCTAGTTTTAAAGGAGGCTATTGATATAATAAGCATCACGGAAACTTGGTGGAATGAGGACAATCAATAGGACACTGTCATACCAGGGTACAAAATATATCGGAAGGACAGAACAGGTCATGCTGGTGGGAGACTGGCACTATATGTGAAAGAAAATGTAGAATCAAATGAAGTAAAAATCTTAAATGAGCCCAAATGTTCCATACAATCTCTACGGACAGTAATTCCATGCTCCAATAATAAGAATATAGCAGTAGGGATATATTATCGACCACCTGATCAGGACAGTGATAGTGATTATGAAATGCTAAGGGAGATTAGAGAGCCTATCAAATTAAAAACCTCGATAATAGTGGGGGATTTCAACTATCCCCATACTGACTGGGTACACGTCACCTCTGGACAGGATGCAGAGATAAAATTTCTTGGTTCCTTAAAAGACTGCTTCTTGGAGCAGCCGGTTCTGGAACCCACAAGGGGAGAGGCTGTTCTTGATTTATTCCTAAGTGGAGCACAGGATCTGGTTCAAGAGGTAAATATAACTGGACTGCTTGGAAATAGTGACCATAATATAATAAAATTTAACATCCCTGTTGTGGGAAAAGCACCTCAGCAGCCCAACACTGGCATTTAATTTCAGAAAAGGGAACTACATAAAAATGAGGAAGTTAGTTAAACAGAAATTAAAAGGTAAAGTGACAAAAGTAAAATCTCTGCAAGCTACATGGAAACTTTTCAAAGATTCCATAATAGAGGCCCAACTTAAATGTATACCTGAAATTAAAAAACACAGTGAGAGAACCAAAAAAAGTGCCACCACAGCTTAACAACCAGGTAATAGAAGCAGTGACAGATAAGATAGATATCTTTTAAAAAGTGGAAGTCAAATCCTAGTGAGGAAAATAGAAAGGACCATGAACTTGTCAAATTAAGTGTAAAAATATATTAAGAAAAGCCAAAAAGGAATTTCAAGAACAGCTAGCCAAAAACTCAAAAAGTAATAGTAAAATGTTTTTTAAGTACATCAGAAGCAGGAAGCCAACTAAACAACCATTGGGGCCCTTGGACAATCGAGATGCTAAAGGAGAACTTAAAGGTGATAAAGTCATAGTGGAGAAGCTAAATGAATTCTTTGCTTCAATCTCGTGGCTGAGAATATTGGGGAGATTCCCAAAACTGAGCCATTCTTTTTAGGTGACAAATCTGAGGAATTGTCCCAGATTGAGGTGTCATTAGAGGAGGTTTTGGAACAAATTGATAAACTTAACAGTAACAAGTCACCGGGACCAGATGGCATTAACTCAAGAGTTCTGAAAGAACTCAAATGTGAAATTGCTGAACTATGAACTGTGGTTTGTAACGTATCCTTTAAATCAGCTTCTGTACTTAATGACTAGAAGATAGCGAATGTGATGCCAATATTTAAAAAGGGCTTAAGAGGTAATCCTGGCTATACAGACCGGTAAGACTAACTTCAGCTGAATTAGTAAATCAAATTAGTTGAAACTGTAGTGAAGAAGAGAATTGTTAGACGCATAGATAACATAATTCGTTGGGGAAAATTCAACATGGATTCTCTAAATGGAAATCATGCCTTACTAATCTACTAGATTTCTTTGACGGGGTCAACAAGCATGTGAACAAGGGAGATCTAGTGGATATACGACAAGGAGTCCTGTGGCACCTTATAGACTAACAGATGTATTGGAGCATCTCTTAGTCTATAAGGTGCCACAAGACTCCTTGTCGCTTTTGCAGATCCAGACTAACACGACTACCCCTCTGATACTAGTAGATATAGTGTACTTAGATTTTTAGAAAGCCTTTGAAAAGGTCCCTCACCAAAGGCTATTAAGTAAAGTAAGTTGTCATGGGATAAGAGGGAAGGTCCTCTCATGGACTGATAATGGTTAAAAGACAGGGAACAAAGGGTAGGAAAAAATGGTAAGTTTTCTGAGTGGAGAGAGGTAATTAGTGGGGTCCCCCAAGGGTCTCTCCTAGGACCAATCCTACTCAACTTATTTATAAATGATCTAGAGAAAGGAGTAAACAGTGAGGTGGCAAAATTTGAAGATGATAGCAAACTGCTTAAGATAGTTAAGACCAAAGCAGACTGTAAAAAGCTACAAAAAGATCTCACCAAACTAAGTGATTGGGCAACAAAATGGCAAATGAAATTTAATGTTGATAAATGTAAAGTAATGCACATTGGAAAAAATAATCCCAACTATGTATACAACATGATGGAGACTAATTTGGCTCCAACTACTCAAGAGAAAGATCTTGGAGTCATTGTGGCTAGCTCTCTGAAAACGTTTACTCAGTGTGCAGCGACAGTTAAAAAACCAAATAGACTGTTAAGAGTAATTTAAAAAGGGATAGAGAATAAGACAGAAAATATCTTATTGCCTCTATATAAAACCATGGTACGACTACATCTTGAATACTGTGTACAGATGTGGTCGCCTTGAATACTGAGTACAGATGTGGTCATCTCATCTCAAAAAAAATATATTGGAATTGGAAAGGTTCAGAAAAGAGCAACAAAAATGATTATGGGTTTGGAGCATGTCCCATATGAAGAGAGATTAATAAAACTGGGACTTTCCAGTTTAGAAAAGAGGAGACTAAGGGGGGGGGGGATATGATAGAGGTCTATAAAATCATGACTGGTATGGAAAAAGTGAATAAGGAAAAGTTATTTACTTATTCCCACATTAAAAGAACTCGGGGTCACCAAAGGAAATTAATAGGCAGCAGGTTTAAAGCAAACAAAAGGAAGTTTTTCTTCCCTCAGTGCACAGTCAACCTGTGGAACTACTTGCCAGAGGATGCGGTGAAGGCTAGAACTGTAACAGGGTTCAAAAAAGAGCTAGATAGATTCATGAAGGTTAGGTGCATCAATGGCTATTAGCCAGGATGGTAGGAATGGTATCCCCAGCCTCTGTTTCTCTGGAGGTGGGTGACAGGGGAGGGATCACATGAGGATTACCTGTTGTGATCCCTCCCTCTGGGGCATCTGGTATTGGCCACTGTCAGCAGACAAGATACGAGGCTAGATGGACCTTTGGTCTGACCCAGTATGGCCGTTCTTATGTTTTCAAAAAACACCCACCTAAGTTAAGTCCCATCTGTCATTTTCAATGGAACTTGTGCTCCTAAGCACTTCTGAAAATCCCACACTAAAGAAACAAAAAAATAAAAATTCATGTTGAATACACATGGTTAACTTTGCCTCAGAATGCTCATACTTGGTTTCCAAGTGGTAGGCTCCTACATATTTTTGACCCTACATTTATGTTGATATTCTAAAGATTAAAAAAATGGTTGGAATGTCAAAATTTGGAAAATGCTAACCAATTTTGCTTCATAGATGGTTTTCTCCTTTTTTTTTTTTCTTTCTAGTTTTTATTTCCCAGGACAGCTGCAATAGAAAATCATAGTAATTGTAGCTTTATCTAGTGCTGAACTAGCTGGGCACAGCTTATCCTGAAAGAGATTAATCAATGAAATGAAGCAACGAGCTCTAGAAACATACCTCTACTTGAACCATGAGGCATCGCTGCCGTCGGAGCTTTACAACATAGCCATAGACATCCACTCTGCCTTCTGCCTCTAGCCCCTCCAGCATAGCATCGATTCCAATGTAGGTTCCAGTACGTCCGACACCAGCACTGATAAGTACAAAGCAATATTTATTGAAGGGGTCGGGAGTGATCAGTAGTGTTCTGCTTGGGGATGCAAAGAGTGCAAACAACATGGCTTATTATACATTAATCCACAATTCAGAAGTCTGGTAAACTTTCGTTTGAAATAGCTTTTAAATAAATGAGGACCAGGGGAGCTGACAGCTTCACCGGGCCCTTGGGCAAAGAAGGGCTGTGGGGAACCGCTGTGCATTCCTGGAAGGGGCGGGGCCTCAGGTGGAAGGGCTGGCGCCTCAGGAAGAAGGGACAGAGACAGGGCAGCTGGCCCTGGGTGCTGCTTGGACCACTCCCACACTCTCAGCACCATCCAGAGAGCGCCGTCCGGGGCCCTGCAGGGTGTCACAGGGGCTTTGGTGGCGATATAAAGGATTCAAGGCTCCAGCTGCAGCAGTAGCAGTGGCGGCAGCTGGAGCCCCAGGCCACTTTGAAGTGCTGGGCCCCGGGACAGTTGCCCTTTTGCCTCTCCCTGTCAGCGGGCTCGATGAGGACAATATTTTCAAACTAAAGTGGTTGCTATTCAAAATTGCAGGCATCTTCCAGTCCCATTGAACTGGATGGGAGTTGCAGGTTTTTATTACCCTTGAAAATCAGGCCTCTTTTTTAGCTGTAAATATGGAATGAGTTGTCTTACTTGAAAGCGACCAGCTTGCCTAAGCAACTATTGCTAGTCTTCTCTGACTTGCCTTTCTGCATAGCTCTAGCTGGCATCTGTTTACTAGCAGCGAGTTTTGGCAATATTCACCTGCAATGAATCACTATTGGGCCACTAAAAAAGTTGCTTAAAGCATTAACTCTGCGGCGTAGTCTGAGGAGAAGATGTGGATCTTCAGGCACTCCATGGTCCGGCCAGCTAGTGAACTGAATGTGAGTCACGTCTCTCCCAGGTGTTTTCTCCTTTCTCTGGAGGAGGTGGAATTGTTTCATTAGCATCATGCAAAAATCCAGCGTCAATATGCAATAGTGAGGCCAGACTCTACAGTCAAATGAGCTTTACAAGGTTTCAGAAGTTGGAATATTTTTCCTATCCTATTTTCATAACAAAAGAGTGATCAAAAATAGAAGCTGTACATGTGGAACAGGCCATCCTTTGAAGGAAGGATATAATGACAATCTAGGAAGGACATGTCCAATATTTCCATCATAAGAATGCTCTACTTTATGACTATGTAGTACGTAGCATGTATTCTCCTCTGCACTTGTAACTAATCAGGAAGTCAGCGTACAGGCCCGTGTTCTGCCAGTCGTATTTGTTGGTTATTTTGCCATTTTACTGTTAACTACATGCTAAGTCACACAGACCCTCCGAGGAATGAAGGAAGTTTACAAACAGCAAATTGAAATAGAAGGGATGGGGAGATCAATCACTGAGGCAGCTCATGATTTTCTAAGTCACTGTATTCAAGGCTTAGAGCACACCAGTCACAGACCCAACATCAGTAGGGCCAGGTGGTGAATGGAGAGCCTCTACCCCAGCCAGGGAACCTCCAGCAGCAGCGGGGCCAGGTAGCGGCTGGGCGATCCTGGGCTGGGAACCTCCAGTGGGAGCAGGACTGGCCCCGGTAGTGGAGTCGGGGGGAAGTGGCCCCAGACTGGGAATGCTGGAGAATTCCTGGCAGGAGCGGGGCCAGGTGGCTAGGGAGCCCCAGTGGCAGAGGAGCTGGGGTGGCCAGATAGCCCCAGCAAAGGAACCTCTGGCGGGAGCAGGGCCAGGCAGGGGAGCCTGGGCCATGGAGCCCCGGGGAACACTCAGCAGCAGTGTCAGCAGCAGTGACTGAGCTGGGCTGCTGGTGGCCAGATGGCCCTGGCAGGGGTGCCCTGGGAAACTCCTGGAGACAGAGGGGCCATCAGAACCCCAGGGAACTCTGGCTGCAGTGTGGGCAGAAGGGTGCAAGCCCCAGCCTTGGGAGCACCAAGGAGAGGAGCCCAGGAGTGAGGCACCAGTAGGGAAGCATTGACCTCCTATGGTCCAGCAAACTCCCTGGTTCGGGACCCCTTAGGTCACAAGAGTGCCGAACCAGGGAGGTCCATCCTGTGCTTGTAAAAAATCAATACACATTACTTTTAGCCAGCACCACACTAGATACTATAATTTGGAGTGTCTCCTATGCATAATGCCACACATTATAACACATTATATTAACACTTCAGTTTTAAGGGACTGGCATGCAGTGTTCCTGCTAATTTTTTCCCGTTCATATACAGTATAAACGTTGTTACATGCACCAAAGTGAGTGCAGATGTGCATCACCATTAGACACACATGCTACCAGCTGTGTTTACTCTGCTAATGAGCTGGGTGGCATCTGAATCTCTCCTGGGTGGCTGCCCAAACACTCAACTTATGGGGAACACTGCTGATATGGCCACCTTATTCACAGTAATATTTAATGTGGTGGCCTCACAGTCAAACATATCTTATTCTACGTTCATAAGCCAATAACAAACTTTCTTAATTTAAAAAGGATAAATCTTTGACAAAAACACAATATATTGCATACAAATTTATCCATGTGTCAGCATCCTTATGGAAGAGAAATGTACTGGTGTTCCTGTTGAGAATACAGTAACAAAAGGTAGCGTGGCAGTGAGATAAGTTTCTAATTCACATTTACCCTAAGAAATTACTTACTATCTACTCAGGTTATCTCAAGTTATATGTTGCTTAGTAGAAACAAGTGAAAATGCTAACTGCCACTGTTGCTCTGGAGGAATCTCTGATAAGAGTTTCTTTATACCAATTATACAGACCACTTCAAATTATTTTCACATTAATAAGCCAACTCACATTTGTAATATGCAATTTCTGAATAATGTAGTCAGGACACATTTTACTTTCATTGCTCTTCACGACAATGTCCCCAAAAGTTTCAGTGCTATTCTCTGTTGTCGGCCAGTACTGGGCACATTTGTTCTATGAAAATGCAAAGTTAACTGATTAGCAGCATGACATCAAAGTGACAGTGAAACAAGGTTTTGAAGAAAGTTTGAAATAAAATAAAATCAATATTTCCGATAAAATAACCAATAATTCAGTACAATTTCAGTTTTCAATAGATGCTATAGTTATCCCTTAAAGCAATTAATACAGTGTCAGTTAAACATTCAAACACCTGAAGAGTCAGATTTGGGCCTCATGCACAAAATCTGAAGGCTTTGCTCATGAGAGGAGGGGTCAGGCTGGGAGTAGAGAGGCAGTGAGGAGGCTCCAGCTGGCGGTGGGAGGCGAAGGAGGAGCAGGCAAGCCGAGAGATGACAGGGGTAGCAAAGGGGGACCAAACTGGCGCTCCCTTAGCATGGCGCCTGGAGGCCACTGCCCCCTGACCCGCTCACTATGCCACTGTATCAATATCCCTATATGCATCTGAAACATGTGGCCATAGCAAGGAGATGAACACTGCTCATTACAGCTTCCCAGCTTGGTTTCAAAAGGAGGGCACAAGAGAAATGGTCCAAGCCTTGAGTGGAGGCATTGCCGTGACATTATTATAAGCTGCTTTGGGTGGGAAGGGGGGAGGAAAATCACAAATACGGAACATCCCCTATTACACAGATAGTTCTGATAAGTCTGCAAGGATGTGGGAGAGGGAAGAGAGATTTTAGCACAGCTCAGCAAATTCTAACTCAGGAAGTTCTGGGCAAGTTATACCCTGTTATGGGTTTATTTGCAAGAAGGTGGAATGTAGCTCTCTATTCCTTACAGCTGTGTGTCAGGTAATAATATTACAGAGCAGCGATGGGGAACCTCAAGTCTGGGGGGCCAGATGTGGGGAGGCTTCACTGGTGCTCCAGTTCCCCTCATCCCCTCCTCCTGCTGTCCCCCTGTGGGGCTGGAGCACACAAAATCTACTAACCTGGTCACAAGCCTCTTCCCCCTCCCGGAGCAAAGAGACACATGGAGGGCACAAGCCTTCAGTTCGAAGTTATCTGGGGCTGCAGCAGTCAGGGAGCCCAGCCTGCCTTGGGGGTGCTGCAGGGCTGCTGGCTTAGGTTAGTGCCTCCCAATCAGAGCCTGCCTCTGGCACCCCTGCCCCTCCCACACTCCAACTCCCTCCCCCAGGCCACAATCCAAATCCTCTGCACCAGGTCACAACTCCGTCCCAGACCCTGTACTCTCTCCTACATTCCTCCCCCAGGCCAGAATCCTCTCCTGCACCCAAACACCCTCCCAGACTCTGCACCCCAATGCTATGACCCAGGTCACAACCCCCTCCTTCACCCAAACTCCCTCAGACCTCACACCATCTCCTGCACCCCAGTTCCTTACCCTGTGTGCCCTTCTGCACCCAACCTCCACCCCAGACCACGCACCCCTTCCACAGAAAAGCGCTGCCCTTGACCACTTTACAAAATCTTGGCATGGCCCCCCACCAAAAATTATGGCCCACCCCTGCCTTAGTCTCTGGGAGTGTCTTTCTCCTTCTTAGTTAGGGCCACATCCACATCACTGAGGTTTGGGGGGTTTGTGCGTGTGTGTGAGGGGATTTTGTTGGTTTTTGTTTTGTTTTGCTTCTCATTTTCATGTGGGCCCCCCAACTGATTTCCTGTGGGTCAGCAGCCCCTGACCCAAAAAAAGGTTCCCCACCCTGTTATTGCTGTTCTTCAAATAGTCTAAAGGGCAAAACCATATTGGCTTGTCAATGTTATTCAATTTCTAAGATTCTATCACAAATACAAAGTAAAACAAGAATGAACAAGGGTTCAAAATAAATATTTAAATCCTGAGAAAAATATTTAAATGAATAAAAAAAACATTTTGCCACAACAGAGCAACCTTCTGTATACAGCAGCTAAAGGGGGTGTGTGAGAGAAAGAGATCCTCACCCTATTGTTTTCTTCACAACGAGTCACCATAACAATAATTGTTGCCTTCTGTTCCCAGATCATTCTCCAGAAATCATCAGTGGTCTCATCCTTGGGGCCTAGCAGATAAAGTACTCAATAAGAGATACTTTGCAAGAATTACGAACCATAGAGAGTCTAGAACAATGTCACCATACATATTATGGCTCAGAAGCCATTCAAAGATCGTAACATGGATCCAGCCATGGACTGTACAATTTCATGATGATTCCATCATCTTTATTCACATAATTCTAAAACTATGTAGGTGGTGACTGAGAAGGGCAAAAATTCTCCAGTGTAAAAATAAAGTAAATACTTGTAGCCAATATGTACAAAGCACGATTTGAAAAAAAATTCCCTTCTGCATTCCTCAAATTCCCTTTTGTAGCTGGTCATAACTCCCAAAACACAGACTGTCAAGCAATCCTTTATTAAATTCCACATATGCTGGTCATCCAATTTTTGTTTAAATATATTAATACTATTTGGCTCTATCACTTTGATTAAAGGATAATTGGGGAAGAATTAATTAGATAACAAATAAAATAAAAAATAAAATAAAACAAAACAAAACAAAACATTTACCTTGTGCAGCAATATACTTTCCTGGTTCTTTAAAACCCTGTTTTTAAAATATATATTATTACTAGGTATTTAAAGATAGTAGGCAAAAACTGTGAAAAGATTTGTTACTTCAGAAATATATATATTTAACATGCATGATAATATGGACACAAATCCAATAGTACCAAATAGTACCAAGCATAACATTAAGATAGAAAAAAAACTAGAGGAGTGGAAACAGTCAGCAGGGCCAGCCCACAACATTTGGCACCTGAAGCGGGGAGCTCAAATGATGCCCCCATGACACCTTGCTTGGGCCAAATCTTTGAAAGGTCTCAATTCTGCCTTCTTCCTGTTCTACTCTACCACCATCTCTGTGCATCTAGAGCAGAAAGAATACACATGCACCAGCAATAGACACAATTTTCTACACTCTGGGTCCTAGTGACACGCCCCCCGCCACAGTCTGGCACCTGAGACGGCTGCCTCAGTTCGCCTCACGGTAAGGCCAGCCCTGAGTCAATGCTAGAAGAGTCAAGCATTTGATGCCTGTAATGGGACATATATAAACCATTTTTCATTTGTGCATCAAAATAATTCATCAAGAGAAGTCACTTACATCAATATGGCTTGCATTTATATAGTCTGATCCTGGGTCTCCATTTATTTCTGAGAGTACCACTCGGTTATGATCATCTGTTTAGATAATTTAAAACAAAGTATGGAATAATTAACTAAGTTGCCTCAATACACTGATGTAAGCAAAAACAATGAAATATTTTCACCATGCATGGAATTTCTATTCAGTACTTACAAGGGAGAATATCAATGTAACGGTTTTTGTTTTGGTTGTAGTTTTTACGTGCTTCCTTTATTGGGTACTTCGAGAACACCCTGGGAATGCTCTGTAAATATAATCCTTATTTTATTCATTTTAACATATTTTAGATAATTTCAACTCACAATAAAATTCACATAGTTGTAATTAGTTCTTAAGGACAGTTGGAAGATACAATGAAAAAAGAATGTTATTATGATTCATACTGATTAGCTTTTTAAAACAAATATTAAGTTATATGAAGATTAATATATTGCCATATAACCAAAATATGCTCTCCCTTAAAAGACTAATAAAGAAGCTCAGTGTTGGATTCTAGTCTGAACAGAAATTTTTAAAACTGCTTTGAAATGTAGCATAAAGGGCACTGGTCCATGAATGGAGCTCCTCTAACCAAGCATCATCATCATCACCACCATACTTTTGAATTCAACTCATAAAAGTAAGATATTTAAAAAGAGTGTTCCTAAATCCCACAGCAGTTTTCATCACTTATTTTATCTTAAATCTGCCTGAATTATAGCAAGATTATAATATCTCAGATTAAAGATTATTCACCAGGTTGTTGGCTATTCTGAGATTCAGGTAAGGGTTCTTACTTTTAGATGTTTTGTAAAACAACACCAAAGGGGTTGGTGATTGACTAACAAATTTATTTTAATGGCATGTTCCATAATAGCTGGTTTGGAATCTGTGTTATATTTCTGACTAGGCACAAACCTGAAATTCATCCAGAAAAAGTCTTCCTTCATCAGCAATCTTTCTCTTGTAGGCTTCCAACAACATTTCAGCAGGGATTGGCTCCACATTCATCAGTTGCTTTTCATCATCTTTAAATACAGAGACATATTTTATATTTATTTTTTATGTTTATATTTATTTGTATCGTATTGAACAGTAAGATTAGTTAATGAGAACAGCAACATTCAATCAAACTAAGACATATATATTTATTATACCAAGGCTCACCCCCTCAAATGCAAGTAAACAGAGCCCCCAAAGTCATTGAACTTATCCATCTAGGGAAACAAGTCAAAAAAACTTGACATACAGCCTTATGAACTTTAGGAAAGGTGTGGACAAATTGGAGAGAGTCCAGAACAGAACAACAAAAATAATAAAAAATCTAGCCAATCGGATCTATGAGGAAAGGTTAAAAAACTGGCCAAGTTTACTCTTGAGAAAAGAAAACACAAGGAAGACCAGATAACAGTCTTCAAATATGTGGAGGGCTGCTAAAAAGATTGTTCTCCATGAAGGCAGGACAAGAATTAATAGGTTTAATTTGCAGCAAGGGATTTTGAGGCTAGATACTAGGAAAAAAGTTCTAACTCTAAGGCTACATCTACACTATGAGTTTTCGTGGCAAAAATAACCAAATCAAGGACTCATTTGGATGAGTCGTGATCAAATTTGCATATTTTCTGCCAATCCATTTTTGCGATGGGTTTTTTGTGCAAAAACAAGCAGTGCGGATGTTTTCTTTTTACACAAACCCCCTTTTTTTGCAAGATCAGTATACCTCCTTTTTTGGGGCATAAGGATCTTATGGAAAAAGGGGTTTCTGCACAAAAAGAAAACGTCCAGACTGCTTGTTTTTGAGCAAAAACGGATCGGCAGAAAATATGCAAATGAGATTGACTCATTTGCATATTTTTTGCCAAGAAAACTCGTAGTGTACACGTAGCCTAAGGTTAGTTAAGCCCCACAGTTGGCTTCCAAGGAATAAAAGCAGGTTGGACAAACATCTGTCAAGGATGGTCGAGCTTTACATGGGCCTGCCACAGTGCAAGAGACTGAACTTGATAGTTTCTCCCATCCCTGCATTTCTGTTTCTATTAATCTAAGACTTCTGTGCCTCCTGTGTACAGAGAAGCAGCACGCTGAGCATACAGAGCGGACTTGGGAAAGTGGTGAGTATTGCCAGTAGGGCCATAGCAACCTCTGATGCTGGCACAGGACACTTTGGCCCAAGCAGGCACAACTGTGATATTGTGCTGCCACTTACATTTGAGTAATAAGCAACCATTTATTAGCTGTAATCTATATTAGAGAATGTCTATCTGGGTATTTGTCTGTAAGTCTGTTTGTTCAAGAACTTCTCAAGAACAGTAGAACTAGGGCCACCGATCTTGTAGGCAGCTTCCTCTTCTCCTAACATAAAGCAAGGTTAGGGTTTGGTTGTGCCAGGGAACCGGAAGCCCCTGGAAAAGGACTGATTTCCATAACATGCAAAGGGCAGGGCTGCTGTTGAAAGGGACAGGATATGAGAGTGGCCACTAGAGCAGCGGCCCACAGGGAAGTGCTATCCTGAAGAATTTTACAGGGGGCAGTGGCAGTGTACCACCAAGGGAGTGGCCAGCAGGGCTGGAGCATCTGCCATCTTGCCAGTGAGCACACTGAGTAAGTAGCCTCCCTACCCCAAACCCTTTCTCTCCCTTCCGGTCCTTGGCCACAGTGCTGGGAGTGAGTGGGGGTGGGGGGGAGGCCCATGATAGCTGGGGGGACTCTTCGGGGAGAGAAAGGTCTCTGGTGACTGAGGAGTCTGCGGGGAGGGGGGTAGAACTGGCTCCTGGTGGGCTGTGGGGATGAAGGGGAGAGAGAATAGGTCCCTGGCAGGCTGGGGGGGGACCTCCTGCCCTCAGCCCCTCCTCACTGTCGCATCTCCACCCATCACGAGCTTCCTGCAGACACACCCTGCCCCCCGCATCTCCAAGGCCCTGCCCCGAAGGACCTGGGCAATGCTGGATAAGTCTGCTAGTAAAATACAGTACTGTGTTATGCACAGTAACAGTAACCATTACGCTAATGTCAATGTGAAGCATTGAAAATCATTCTAAATTTTCCCTGAGCTATCATCATCATCTTTAATTAGTGTTAAACCCTGGAGCGTTTTGATTCAAATTTAAACCCAATGTTTTTGCTATTCCGCACAGAAACAGGACAAACGGACATAACTGTGAACGTGCTATCTTTCTGTGAGTATAATTCATTTTATAACCAGAAGAAAGTTTATATCATGTTAATATGTCCATAGAAAAGCAGATTTCGGGTTCTTTTAAATCAATAAGCCTCACAGAAAACAGCAGGATGCGTTCAATGGGAACTTTCATGTAATTTCTTCATATTATTGATTCTCTTCTAAGCCCTCATCTACATTAGGACTTTATTTTGAAGGCCTACTTGGGGTGAGTTCACTTCAGAGATTAATCTAATCAGGCGTTTTAAAGCCTCTGTTTGTATTCAGTCTGTTATGGTCATTGTTTGAGATACTGAAATAGTTTTAATGTTAAGATTATAAATAGTGATTTTTCAAGTTTTCCCAACATTTAATAACGTTACAATGAGTCACTTCAATAATAATAATCACTGACCTCTACTTTTGGCCTGGGCAAGGTTTGATTGTGTTATTATCTAATTCCACTGTACATAAATTATTTAGACTTCAGTCATCTAAAATATAGACGCCTATGAGCTGGAATAAGACATTTGGCTGATAACTTATTTTCACTTACCAAACATATCTTATATGGAAAATGTACTTACCCCTCCTAACAAGCATGACATCTTCATCTGCATTGCTGTAAAAAGCATAAGTGTTTGATAAGGCAATGTATGTATGACAATGAATTAAAGGACACAAATAATATATACTGGTGGAGTCTTATAGGACTTTGGGGACTGGGGAGGAGTGCCAAGGGATCTTCAAACTGGTTTAAATTCCCATTATGACATTCTGTTGTTCAACAGAAGCAGCCAGAGATTCCTGTGTCATATGGAAGTCCTCTACCACCCCCAGGATCAGAGGAGGTAGAAGAGTACATCATAATTACACTTGCCTCCCCATCTTTAGTCAAGCTGAGCAAGAGTCTACATCTAGACAAGTGTTTCTCAACCATTTTTTATAAAGTACCCCTTTTATTAAAAAAAATTATAAGTACCCCCAGTACCTACAGTTTTCTGATACACAATTTTTTTTCTACCATTGCAACACATTTATTTAAATAACTTATTCATAGCTGAGCGGGTGATGAAATTTTGGGGGGTAAAAAGTACAAAAATAACAAAGCGCTGTAAGACTTAAAACAAAAATTCAGTTTTCTCCAAATTTCAGTTGTGTTGACATATCCCCCAGACTTCTCTTGAGTATCCCTGAGGGTTCTCGTGGATAAATCTCTAACATTTCCATATAACCATGTATCATTCTCATATAACTTTGTATTAAGAGAAACTTTGTAAGTACAGTAATTCCTCATTTAACACTATAGATGTGTTTCAGAAAATGATCGTGTTAAGTGAAAACGTGTTATGCGGGGTCAATTTTCCCAATGAAAATAATGGAAAAGGTGGGGGTTGAGTTTCAAGCGGTGGTGTCTGTTGGGACCGGGACATAAGGTTGGGGGAGAAAGGGGACTGGGTTGCAGCAGGGAGGGGAGGTGTTTGGCTCTGGGGAAGGGAAGGGGAGGAGAGAGGAGGGGGATTGGGTTGGGAGTATGCCCCTGTGATGGGTCTGCCGGGACCCGCACTGCATCTAGCGGGGGGGGGGGGGGGGGAGGTCGCCGGGGAATGGCGCGGTGAGCGGCAAACCCTCTGCTGCTTTGCAGGGAGGCGGGGGAAGCCCCTCGCAGTCGCCGGCAACGGGCCGGCTGGGGAAATTGTGTTATTCCAGGGACAGTCGTGTAATTCAAAATACATTCCCTTAAAAAAACAACGTGTTAAGTGGGCACGTGTTAAATGAGGAATTACTGTATATATCTTGTCCTTTTAGATATCTCTTTAAGTTATAGGTTTTAGGAATAGTTAAGGTACTCTCCCCTTTCCTAGATTGCCCTGTTGAAATAAATAAGGTGTGAATGGAGAATGAAAGGTAAGCACCTCCAGCAGCAGTTGCAAGGGTGGCGAGGGGCTGGGAGCCAGATCCAAGACAATACCTGTGAAGTGAGGTCATTGAAAAGAAGACTGGACATACAGACGTGTTGAGAGTCAAGCAGCAAGTGCTTGCCATTGGAAGAACTCTCTTTGAAGCAGCATTAAGAAAGGCGAGGTGATGACTAATTGGCTGCATGAGAGGGATAAATATGAGGCATCTTGCAGAGGGAACCCGGGTTTTCGTTTTGTCAACATCGGAGCATCGATCTAGATCGGCAGAAGCCCGGCTCCACCCCTCCCCCATCTAAGTCACCTGGCCAGTGCAGTTAGGGGGAGCAACTATTGGTAACAAGATGGAGTGTGCTTGTGTGTGTGTGTGAGTGCATGAGTGTAATGTATCATAAGCATATGATAAGGGATTGATTGATCTATGTATGTTCAATAAATGTGACATGTTGCCTTATCCCCCTGAAAAAGATCCCAGGTGCTTCTTCTAAGCACAACACTCATACCACTGGTTGAGAAACACTGGTCTAGAGTAGACCACAGGGTTTTTCCGGAATACCTCCAGTGTAAAACCCTGGTGTAAAACGCCAGAAAAACTCTGCTGCACCCAGGTATAAAACCCCCGTAAAACTCCACCAGATCCAGGGAGCACGTTTGCTTTTCCGCTTTTTTTTTGAAGCAGCATTAAGAAAGGCGAGGTGATGACTAATTCTATGAGGAATAAGGGCTCCTTTGAAGAGGAGGCTTTTCCACCATTTGGCCCCCATCTAGACTGGGCCAAATAATGAAAAACCTTAACTCACCTGGCCGGAAAAAGCTATGCAAATTGCAGAGCACAATTTGCATAGCTTTTTCCAATAAAGGAGTGTCAGCTAGACCTAGCCTGAGCTTGGCACAGCTGAGAACTGAGACCTTGATTTTAAAATGTTACTGTCATTTCATAACTGCAGCTCTGGCCAGGGCCCCTCTGATTTTCCAGTAAGTGTCTGGGGTCAAACTTCTACATGAGACCCCAGATCCTTAACATCGTTCTAAAGTCTTCTCTTTTAGCATAGTCCTGGAAGATGTCTTTACAGCACCTTGATCACTGCGAACACTAAAAAAAGAGACAGCTATAACCTAATGCTCACACATGACCAAAATATAAATGCTGGATATTTATTTCTCATGGTTTGGCAAGAATTTTGCTTATAGAAAACCTTTATGGATTCATTGATCTAAAGGCTAGAAGGGATCATTATATCATCTAATCCAGGGTTGGACAAAATACAGCCAGTGGGTTGGATCCAGCCTGCCAAACCACTGGATCTGGACTGTGGGCCACCTCACCAGTGCCCTCAGGCACAGAGCAGCCACCCATATCAGAGCAACCCCATCCTTCTTTAAGCAGCTGGCTGCTCCCTGTGGCTCTCTGCTCCAGGTGCCATGTGAAAGACAAGGCTTCATGCGCTGCCTCTGGCCCCCAGCAAAATCTCACCTTCTATTGGCTGAGCACCCACAGAAGAGAGCCACATTTTGAGCAGCCTGGGACTGCGGCAGGCAGGGAGTCTGCCTCAAGGTCCTGCAAGGCTTCTGTACGAGAACCATCAGGCTAAGCTCCTCCTGGCCACAGCCTGCTTCTGGCAACCCAGCCCCTCTGTCCCACCTACTACCTGACTCAGGTCACCACCCAAACTTTGCCACAGCCTGCTTCTGGCAACCCAGCCCCTCTGTCCCACCTACTACCTGACTCAGGTCACCACCCAAACTTTTGCACCCTGCTCCCCAAGATCACTACTCCACGTCCCCCAACTTTGCAGCCTTCCTAAACCCTACCCCAGGGTAAGACTCCTCTCCTGCACCCATACCCCATCCTGGACACTGCATCCTAGGCTTCTGCCCAGATCATAATCCCCTCCTTCACCAAAACTCCCTGTTAGACCCCACACTCTTTCTTTCACCCCAGTCCCCTAGCCCAAGCACCCTTCTGCACCCAACCTCTGTCCTAGACCCTGCATCCCCTTCATAGAAAAGTGTAGTCCTTGACCACTTGAAAAATCTTGAATGCCCCCCTTCCCCATAAAAAGTTATTGACCACACCAATTAGGGATGTAAGGAGGCAGGCAAGGAGGGGAGCAGGAGCCAGTGCTGGGGGGAGCCAGCTTACAAGTTCCCTTCTGCACTGTCTCCACAGGGGACAGAGGAGACAGAGAAGTAGCGGGGACCCAGGCGCGAGCCAGAAATCAGCTGATTCCCAGCTCGTGACCATCCCAGATGCTGCGCCTCTGCCTTATAAATGTATTAAGAGCCTGCCAGCTCTTAATACATTTAAAAAGCAGAAGCACAGTGGGGGAAGGGGACCCAGGGCAAGCTGGGACAGCTGATTCCCAGCTCACCCCAGGTTCCTCCCACTGCACACCAGCCTTTTACATGTATTAAGATCCTCCCGACTCTTAATACATTTCAAAGACAGAGCCACAGTGGGATTAGCCCCTGGGGCAGTTTCCCCCGCTTATCGACCAATCTATGGAAAATCCACTGACTAGTCAATAGTTGATTAAAATTAATATCCCTAATCCCAGTCTAGTCTGATCTCCTGTATAAGAAGGGCTACAGAATTGAATCAAGTTACTCCTATAACTAGGGTGACCAGATGTCCTATTTTAAAGGGACAGTCCCATATTGAAACCCTCCTGCAGGTGTCCTGTCTTTTCTTTAAAAAGGGCAAATTGTCCCATATTTTCTGTCTCTCCCGCCCCCATCAGTACTGGTAGATCCTGCTGCTGGCTGGATCCCTGTTTGCCAGACATCTTCACACTAATGGTGAGTATGGGAATCCACAGGGTGACAATGAGGATGGATATTCAGTGCTGGCGGCAGTTCAAAGATACAGTGTGTAGGGTGGCTGTTCCCCCCTGCCAATCCATCAATGTAGTCCCTGCTGTATGCTGGCTCTTGGCCAGCAGGGCCCCCCCCCCATCCCATTTTTGGCCAGCACTGACTGAGCTGTGGTGGCTGGTGAGCATGGCCAGTTGGAGCATGGCCAAGTGGAGGCCAGTTGCATGTCACCTCTGTTGCCCATCCACTGGCCCTTTACATGCTCCTCCTCTCACTTTCATCTCCCTCTTTTGCCCCTTTATCCCTCACAGCCCTACTGTTCCTCCCTATCTCTTCTCCCCCCCCCCCCCCCGGTATGGTGTGTCCCACTACCAACACTGTGTGGGGAACCAGCCCCTGGTTGGAGCGCTCAGCTCACCAACAGCCTGGCTGGCAGGCTCCTTCCTTCCCCACTGCCTCTGTCTGGACTGGTGCCCTGGGAAAGCCCAAACCCTCCTATGCAGGCTACTGAGCAGAAGAGCCAAGCACCCCTATGTGCCAAAGACCTACAAACCTGGCAACGGTAAACCTGTCCCTGCCCATCAGCAACGGTAAACCTGTCCCTGCCCATCAGCTAATCTCTGGAGTAGTGGAGGCAGGAGAGGGGAAGTGATTTCCAGTCTGTTCATGCCCCAAACCTGCAGGGTCCACAGCAGCCCCCGAGGCAGGGACTTAGTACCCTCGTCACCTGTGCCTCCCCCTTCCCCATATCCTGCCTCCAGGGCTACTCCAATACCTAGGCACCCTCCTTTGCTGAGTCATCCCTCTGCCTGGGTTCACTAAAGCTCCTGCAGTCAGGTTCCCTGGACACTAGCCTCCCCCCCCTCACCCCTTTCCCTCTGTTCTAAAATCTGATTTATCAATTTTATATGTGTTCACTTTTTTTGATTGTATCCTTTTGGTATATATGGTCATGCCAATTTTCTTCCACAATTTGATCTGAGGAAGTGGGTCTGGCCCACGAAAGCTCATCACCTAATAAACCATCCTGTTAGTCTTTAAAGTGCTGCATAGTCCTGTCTTTCATTATAATAAGAGTTACTGTGCTGGCTAGATGAGTCACCAAACCTGACTCAGGGAGAGAATGAAGCTATTGATACCAGCTCTATCAACAGCATAACTGAGGCATCTTTGAACACATTCCCTGATGAATTATCTGCTCAGTTTTTTGGCAGCTTGAAAAATATTAAATTGTAGATATCGTCTCATGTATTAACATTGAACATGCTAACATAAAAAACTATCTAAAAATATCCATGATTTAGTTTGTGTTTTTTTTAAGGCAGAGACATTTATTTTTCAAATATCAACACTTATATTTAAAGTATTGCTTTCTTTTATAAAACCTTTACAATCTACCTTTGGAAAAAAGTTGTTGAAGGACGGTAAAACTCACCTTAATTTCTCTCTGTGGAGATCATAGATTTTATACAGGACGATAAGTAGGGCAATTGATGTCACAATAATCAAGAACGCCAAGAATATAATCAGAGCTTGAGAATTGTCTATCAACAAAATCATGGAGTGAGTACATTAATCAAGTATTTTGAACAAACAATTAGAATTAGAATACCAATTTACTAATTTTATATCACATTTGTGTCTGTTATTTGATGTAGAGGGTCCGGTAGGAATTTAAAATTTATTTTGTGAAATAACTTAATTTTTTGTTTTTGAACAAATGTAAATAAAAGTTTCTGCTGCAAAGAGGGGATGGGGAATGGGAGAGAAAAGGGGTGGAAATGAAAACCAAAATACTTTTCTCAAAATAAGCATTTTATTTTCTCATTAAATGTTCATCAAAAACATGTTGACCAAAATGAAAATTTTCCATTAAAATTATTGTTTATTCCACAGCTGTTTTATATTGAGAAATATTGCTATAAACTGTGGGACAGATACTCACAGGACATTGCAAGTGAAACGGTTTAGTACAGTGCTGTTATGGACATAGGGAAAACCTGTAGGATGATTTAGCTTGTTTAGTGTGACCACACTAAACAATTAGTGCTTTAACCAGTGCAATACAACTTTATTCAATTATATATGGTTCAGTTCTTTAGTGTTTTCAAGACTATAGTATTTTGGCCACATTCCAATTTAAATAATTGCATTCTACACCTACCTAAATTCCTACCACAATTTGATTTGTATGAGCTATTCTTCACCTACTTAATAAAAATGGGGATGGATCTGAGACTAAGCTACAGAGCCAAACACACTGGAATTTTGTAGAATTTTGGAACCAGAGCTGAAACTTTTACTTATCTCTACATAAAATCATAAAGTAACAGTGGTGGTACAGGCTAGCTTCTGCATTCCACCACACAGGGGAGCATTATAATCCCATGCTATACAAACCAATAAATCATCTTCCATTAGATCAACTGATTTTCTCTGTAAGGAATTAATAAAACATATATAAATAATTTGTATTTTATGTAAGGTCATAGTATCTGACATTGTTACACTAGAGAATGGGAGTGGCAAATGGAAATTTTGTCAGGGAGTTCTCCAGATAAAAGAAGAGTGATTATGTGACCCTTGTGGTAAGTTTGTTTTCTGTAGAATGTGTATCTTTGCTTGCGGTGTACTTGCTGCTTGACTAAAATATCCTGTGTGGTCTGTTTATTTTGGGGACCATGTGGTGACTGAGTGTACTGAGCCTAGCAGCCTGCTAGGCAAGGATGAGAGCTGAGAACATCTGAGTCCTAAGCCTGTTAGCACCCATCAGTCCTTAACCAGGGGCTACTCAAAAAGACCAGAGCTATAAAAATACCCCACCCCTAAGCAACCAGAGAAGCTAGCAAACAGGAACAGTTAACAGGGAGACTTGGGAGAATGTTCCCCAGGTGAAGGATAAGTTTGCTGTCTGTAGCGTGTGGGCCTCTGTTTCTGGTTCTTGCTGCTTGACTGATACATACTGTGTGGTCTATTTGGTTGGGGGATTCTGTGGTGACCATGTGTGCAATGAGCCTAGTGACCTCCTAGGCAAAGCTGACTAACAGAAGTTTTGCAAGACAGTTTAGAGGAGAAAGTGGGGGAAGGGATAGACACACTTAACATTCTGTAAATTTAAAACCAAAAAACTCTGATAAAAACAAAACCACAACAATGGAACCATCTTCAGGAGTAAAAAGATAATGCACAGAAAAATCCAGAGTGGGGACTATCCAATATATTGCATGCAATGCAGCATGCATAACTACCTGTTTTATTCACAGGTGGTGTGTGTGTGTGTGTGTGTGTGTGTGTGTGTGTGTGTGTGTGTGTGTGTGTGTGTGTGTGTGTGTGTGTACACACATGCATGTGCAGCTCAGACGTGTGCATTTAGTGCACAGAGCTGCTGGCCCTCAGAGACCATGTACAGGCTTTGGAGACAGAGTAGCTAAACTGAAGGAGCTAAGGGAGATAGAGAGGAACACAGATGAGACTTTCAAGGATGATAATGTCATTGTGGAGAAACTAAATTAATAATTTGCATTGGTCTTCAATGTTGAGAATGTGAGGGAGAATCCCAAACCTGAGCCATTCTTTTTAGGTGACAAATCTGAGGAACTGTCCCAGATTGAGGTGTCATTAAAGGAGGTTTTGGAACAAATTGATAAATTAAACAGTAATAAGGCACGGGGAACAGACAGCATTCACCCAAGAGTTCTGAAGGAACTCAAATGTGATATTGCAGAACCGTAGTGTTTAACCTATCATTTAAATCAGCTACTATATCAAATGACTGGAAGATAGCAAATGTGAAGCCAATTTTTTAAAAGGGGGATCTAGAGATGACTTGGTTAGCCTGACTCAGGTACTGAAATTATAGTAAAAGACAGAATTGTCAGACACATGGATGAATATAGTTTGTTGGGGGGACAAGTCAGCATGGTTTTTGAAAAGGGAAATCATGCTTCACCAATCTACTAGCATTCTTTGAAAGGACCAATAAGCATGTGGACAAAGGTGATCAAGTGAATATAGCAGAAAGTGTCCCTTCACCAAAGTGTCTTAAAGTAAGCTGTCATGAGATTAGAGGGAAAGTCCTCTCTTCAACTGGTAAATGGTTAAAAGATAGGAAACAAAGAGTAGGTATAAATGGTTAGTTTTCAGAATGGAGAGAGGTAAATAGTGGTGTTCCCCAGGTGTCTGTTTTGGGACCAGTACTTTCCAAAAAAAATCATAAATAAACTTGGAAAAAGGATAATTTGTGAGGTGGCAAAATTGTAGATGATATAAAACTGCTCAAGATAGCTAAATCCCAGGCAGAATGCAAAGAGCTAAAAAAAGATTCTCTCAAAATTGGGAAGAGAAGCAACAAAATGGCAGATAAATGCAAAGTAGTGCACAATGGAAAACATACTCTTAACTATACAAATAAAATTATGAGCTCTAAATTAGCTTTTGCCACTCAAAACCCCCCCAAAGATCTTGGAGTCGTGCAGTGGCAGTAAAAAAAGAGCTGGGAATCATTAAGAAAGGGATACATAAAAAGAAAGATATATTGCTTCTATGTAAATCCATGGACTGCCCACATCTTGAATATTGTGTGCAGATGTGATCACCTTATCCAAAAAAGATATATTGTAATTGAAAAAGGTTCAGAAAAGGGCAACAAAATGATTGGGGTTATGGAACAGCTTACATATGAGGAAAGATTAATACAAACGGGACTTTTCAGCTTGGAAATGAGATGACTAAGGGAAGATATGATTGAGGCCTATTAAATCATGACTTGGTGTAGAGTAAGTCGATAAGGAAGTGATATTTACTCCTTCCCATAACATAAGAACTATGGGTAAGCAAATTAAAATAATAGGAAGCAATTTAAAACAAATAAAAGGAAGTATTTCTTCACAAAACACACAGTCAACTTGTGAAAATCTTCACAAGGTTCAAAAAAGAACTACTAGATAATTGTTTGGAGGATAAGTTCATCAATGACTATTAGCTAGAGTAGCATGTGTCAATAAAATTCATCACCATTTACTTCTTGACAAGTTTACATGCCCTATTAACGGTTATGGTTAACATCCTGTTCTCTCTCCATTTTTGGTCATGTATGGGTTTCATGATGTAAGCAATTTTGAATGTTTTATTTTATTTTATTTCATTTCATTTCTATGTTTGGCCAGACAAATGTTGCATGCTTGTGTTTTGATACATCTGGTTGGTTTTTTTATTGGATAAATTAAGGAAGACTAAAAAGAGACTTTAAAGAAAGCAAGTTTTAAAAAACCAAAAGTTTTTGTTTCGGTGTGTCAGGAATGATGTTATGAAAGAAGAGACTGCTTAGATAGGCTGCTTAAGTAAAGAGGGATTTAAAGGCAAAGTTTTACAAAGAGTAAAAAAAATGAAATAAAACTTTAAAAACAAAAGGCTAATTAAATAAAAGAGGAAAATATAAACAGTCTGAAATGGGGCAAAAAGGCTTGTAGAGGAAAACACAGGAGTTATTTCAAGGTAGAATTAAAGAAAGCACATGGCAAAAACATTAGCTAGAGAGCCTGTTAAAAGTAGAGAAAACAGCAAGAGAGAAAGCACCTTCTTTGTAGGTAAGAGGAACACAGAGCTGTGTAAAAGACAGTAAGTACAGAAAGTACTCTGATAGACAGGCAGCAGCGCAGAGGGGCAAGTGGCTCCAAGGAGGACAATATGCGTGGGCAGCCAATTTGAAAGCTGGTTTTCCGCATGTATTGGCTCCCACCTGTCCCCCCTCCCCTCTCCATGCTGCTGCCTCTCTATCAGAGACAGCAGCATGGGAATTAGAGAGAGCAAGTGGATCCACGGCATACAGAGGTACCGGGGAAGAAGAGGAGTGCATGTAGTCGAAAGGATTAACTGACTTATCATACCTGGTGTAAAGGAGAGAAAACAGAAAGAGAGAGAAAGAACCTTCTTAGTAAGTAAGCAGAACACAGAGCTAGGCAAAAGAGGGAAAGTTCAGAAAACACCAACAACCAATACAAAGATCCTTTTCTTTTGTTAGGAAGCAGCACAGAGAGCTGTGTAAAAGAGGGAAAGCACAGAAAACACCAGCAAAAAACTATGAAAAAGAGTAAAAAAGAATGAAAAATTGAAATACATTTTAAAAAGCAAAAGGCTAATTAAATAAATTAGGAAAATATAAAGGAAGGTTAAGAGAGGGCAAAGAGGGCTTTTAGGGTGCATCTACACAGCACCCGAAACTCAAAATAAGATACGCAATTTGCACTACACAAATTGCGTAGCTTATTTTGAGTCTATTTCAAAATAGGTTATTCCATCATTTGGCACTGTCTACACAGCGCCAAATTTCAAAATAAAGCGCTATTTCAAGCCATCCCTTACTCCTCGTAGAATGTGGTTTACAAGGATGGTGAAATAGCACGTTCGCTATATTCTGAAATAGCAGACAATGTTCAAAAGACAGGGGGTAGCTATTTCGGGATACCAGAGGTATCCCAAAATAACTTTGCTGTATAGGCATACCCTTAGAGGAAAACAGGAGTTATTTTAAGACAGAGTATAAGAAAGCAAATTGCAGAAAAAATAGCTTGAGAGCCTGTACAAAGCAGAGAAAACAACAAGCGGCAGAAAGATGTTTTTGTTATGTTGATAAAGGAGAGATCTAAGGATTTAGAGGAAAAGTTTGAAAAAAAGAGTAAAAAATGAAATAAATTTTAAAAAGCAAAAGGAAAATTAAATAACAGATGAAAATGTAAAGGAAGATGGAGAGAGGAGCTTTTAGAGGAAAAACAGGAGTAATTTTAAGGCAGGGTGAAAAAGCACATGGCAAAAAAATTATCTAAAGACTGTGTAAAGTAGGGATGTTAGACATCAATTAATTTAATGATCACAAGGGGAGCCCGTTTAAAAATAACTCCTGTTTTACCACGGCAGACAGAGGCTGCTCCATGGCAGCAGCCCCTGGCAGAGGAGAGGCTAGCTCCCCATGGACAGAGTCTGAGCTGGCATCCCATGGAGCAGCCTCTGTCCACGGTGAGCCCAGGCCTGCCATGGACAGAGGCTGCTCCATGGCAGCAGCCCCTGTCCGTGGGGAGCCCAAACACCCCATGGACAAAGGTTGCATCGGCATCCCATGAAGCAGGCTCCCCTGCCCTCCTCGCTGTGCTGCTGCCTCTGATAGAGAGGCAGCAGCGTGAGGAGACAAGCAGCTCCATGGAGGCCAATATGCGCAGGCAGATGGCTTGAAAGCCAGCTTCCAGCATGTACCAGCCTGCCCCTCTACTCTCCGGGCTGCTGCCTCTCTATCAAAGGTAGCAACGTGGAGGTTGGAGAAAGCAGGCAGCTCCATGGGATACAGAAGCAGCAGGGTGGGGGAGAGGAGGAGAGTGTGTGTAGTCGAAATGATTAACTGATAAACCCAGGCTTACCAGTTAATTGTGTAGTCAACTACACATTGATATCTAGAGTGTAAAAGAAAGAAACCAGCAAGAGAGAAAAGAACCTTCTTTGTAAATTAGCACAACATAGAGCTGTGTGAAAGGAGGAAAGTACAAAAAAACACCAACAAACAATAGAAGATACTTTTTTTGTGAGCAGAACACAGAGCTGCGTAAAAGATGGAAAGCACTGAAAACAACAGCAAAAAAATTAAAAAGCAAAAGGCTAATTAAATAAATTAAGAAAATATAAAGGAACACTGAGAGAGGGCAAAGAGGGCTTTTAGAGGAAAACAGGAGTTATTTTAAGATGAGTTGTTAAAAAGCACATGGCAGTAAAATTAGCTTGAGAGCCTGTGTAAAGTAGAGAAAAATAGAGAAAACAGCAAGCAGTAGAAAGATTTTTTGTTAGGTTGATTAAGGAGAGAGGGGGATTTAAAGGAAAAACTTGAAAAAAAAAAAGTAGTACATTTTTAAAAGCAAAAGGCAAGAGAGAGAAAGAACCTTCCTTGTAAGTAAGCAAAACATAGCTATGTATAAGAGGGAAAGTACAGAAAACATCAGCAACAAACAGAGATCCATTTTTGTTAGTGAGAGACGTAAGTATAAAATTCTGCATGGAGGAGATGGAGAGAGAAGCAGAGAACTCACCTTTGCAAATCTTTTAGATTCAAAGGGCAAAAGATAGACACTCCAGCACATGGCTGAGAGAAAGAGTGTCTTTTTTGTTAGAGCGAGTGAAAGTGTAGAGGAGTAGCGATAATGATGCAATGGGCTGCTAGCGTTGGGTGCTAGCCCCGCCTCTCACTCCAACCAATCAGAAACTGTTCTAAGCCCCTCCTCCCCTCTCTTTCTGATACCATGACTTTTTTTTGTTTTATCTTTATCTAAAGAAACAGTCCACCATTTAACGCTTTTACATATGTGTTGCAATATAAAATGATCATGCAGAAACAACCCCATGGTTAAAGCCACTAGACCTTACTAACAGCCATTTTTGTGAAAGCACCAAATAGTTTTTTCCTCCTGTGTTTTTAATGAGGATACTGTGAAGCTGCAGCAAAAGCAGTCTGTGAATTAGAGATTAGAAGGCCTGTAGGCTTGCTTTAAAAACTTTTGTAAAGGAATTATACAAAACACAGGTTAACTTAATTGAGTTAGTCCCCTCCCATTTTTTTTAAACTATGGATAAGTATTTTGTTTTATTTAGCTTTGCAAAGAGGTTAATGTTATTCGCAATAGTTAAAAGGAGTAGGCTAAACCCCCTTATTTTGTAAACCACTAGATAATAGAGATGTTTGTCTCCCTTTTAACAAATACAAGCGATAAGTAGTTTTGTAAAAGAGTAAGCATTTTAAAAGGCAAACCAATTTGAAGATACATTTCCCCACTGCCTTGTCCTCCTTTTAACACCTTTACATGTTTCAATAAAAACAGAGCACACAAAAACATCTGAGTTAAAACCACAAACCCATAGTAATAGCCACTTTATAAAAGTGTTGAAAAGCTCTCTCATCATGTTTTAGACTAACACTGGTTATTTTTTAGTGAGGACCATATACAGCAAAAGAAGCCTGTGAATTAGGGATCAAAGGACAAATGTTAGATCAGCAATCATAATATGAAATCTCTAGGCTTGCTTTTAAAAGATTTTCTAAAGTAAAACTTGTGAAAAGAAATTTTTACAAAGCAGCTTTTTGTAAAACAGGGAATACAAGATAAAAAGTTTGTATTTTCCCACTTCTTTAACTGTTTAAAGGCATCACTTTTGCATGAAGACTTTAGATTTATACAAAGGACAGAGGCTGATTCAACTCTTTTTACCATAGATTTCTGTTTGTTTTATTTAGCTCTGCAAAGGAGTGAATATTAAAAGGAGTAAGCTATATACTCTTCCCCTTATTCTGTAAATCGGTGGCTAAGAGATAGTCTGTTTTTCCCCCACTATACTTTCTTCCTGAGAGTGCTTTTTAAATAAACCAGGGGAAAATTAAAAGAGAAAAATTTGTTTTTCCCATCACGTATTATTCTTTCTAATGCATTTTAAATGAATAATTATATAGTAACATGACCTGCCTTCCCCAGCCCTGTTTACAGGCATATCAACAGTGAATCCCTTTTGTAACATTATTCTTAGCATCCACTATCCCTAATCAATCTAACCAAACAAAAACTCTCTCTTCTTTCATAACCTTGACCCTTACTAAACTTAGCCAAACAAGCTTTCAGTTTTTAAAACTCCTTTCTTAAACGCCTCTTTCTAGTTTTTCATATTTTTTTATTAAAATAAACCAAACATGTCAAAACACAAGCATGTGATATTCCCCCAGCCAAATACAGATAAATAACTTGTAAAAAATTCATAGTGATTGACAGCGCCAAACTCATACATGACTGGAACCAGGGACAGAGGGCAGGACTTCCATCTAAAAAGGAGCATGGATATCTGTGTAAAAGTACATGGTGATGAATGCTATTGAGGTATTTATTACTACTGTCCCACAGTGCACTGGTGGCCTTCCCAAATATCTCACAATACATTTTTTCTTGAAAGTGTACCACAAACTGTGGGATAGATACTCACAGGACAAGTGAAATGATTCAGGACAGTGCTATTGTAGACATAGCAAAAACCTGTAAGATTTCTTAACTTGATCAGTGTGAACACACTGAAAAATTAGTGCTTTAACTAGTGTAATGCAACTGGATTCAATTACATATGGTTCAGTTCTTTAGTGTAGACAAGACCGCAGTGTCTTGGCCACATTTCAATGTAAGTCATTGCATTTTACCTACCTAAATTCCTACTGTAATTTTATTTGTTTAATTGCTCTTCAGTTACTTAATAAAAGTGGGCATGGATCTGAGACTAAAGGGTATGTCTACACTTGCACCTTCTTTTGATAGAGGGGATGCAAATGCAGACATTCGAAACTGTAAATCAAGCTGGGATTTAAATGTCCCGTGCTTCATTTGCATAATTGCATTATGGCGCTATTTCGAAATAAAAGCTCTGTGTAGATGTGGTTATTTCGAAAGAAAACCCTTCTTCCAAAATAACTGTTAAACCTCATTTTATAAGGAATAAGGGTTATTTCGGAAGAAGGGTTTTCTTTCAAAATAACCGCATCTACACAGCATTTTTATTTCGAAATAGAGCGATTTCCGAAATAGCGCCATAACGTAATTATGCAAATGAAGCACAGGATATTTAAATCCCAGCTTCATTTACAATTTTGAATGTCTGCATTTGCATCCCTCTTTCGAAAGAGGGTGCAAGCGTAGACATACCCAAACACACTTAAATTTTGTGGAATTTTGGATCCAAAGCTGAATTTTGTGTCTTGAACGTATCTCTTAAATTAAAAGATGGTGTAATGCTGATGGTGCAAGTTAGCTTCTGTATTCTATCACACAGGTGGGAACCATTATCTTACACTGTACAGACCTTTAAATCATTTCTCATTAATTCAACTGATTTTCTCTATGAAGAATTAATCAAGTATACATAACAATAATTTGCACTGGGTAAAACATTGTATATGATCCTGCCATCTGCTGAGTATTTCTTGTAGGGTGCTGAGGGTCCTTGAATCATTAAACTAAAAAAGAAGTTAGGGAAATGGCTCTTATATACTGCTGTTTTAAAAATAAGCATGTACATAAACAAATACTTAACTCACATGATTAGTCAATGCAACTTATGTGACTAATCATCTAATAAAGTAATTATGACAACAGAAGAGTTTAAAAGGCATACTAACATTGTGTGCCATCTCAATGATACTTCAACAAGTCTGTAAATAAAACGTTGACTAGTCCACTGAAAATATTTACTTACATTTAGTCCTTGCTTCATCTGTGACAGGATTACCTCCATAAAATCCATTGTGCATATAAATCTAAGATGCAATAAATTAACTCATTCAAATTATTTGTGCTAAGCAAAAATACTTCCAGAAAATTAAAATATTGATTTCCAATGAGCTGTGCAAATTTACACTGGCTTAGGATCCATCCTCCAACCTTTTTCAGTCCTGAAACATGGCTGCCACTAACATAAGGCAGTGTGTTGCAATATAAACTATTTCAAATACTTTTTGCTGATATAGCACTAGCATTTACACTATACAAATGAAAGTAGATGTAAAATATATAATAAAACAATACAGTTGGTTATTCAATAACTGTGACAAGTATATTTTATAATGGAATTCTCATTTAATAGTGCAATATTTTGATGTGGTTTTGTGTATACAAAGTACAAAATGTCAATTTGCAATCTCCAATTTGGAATCTCGTCACGTGTTCTCAAAGAAAATTTCAAAAGTGCAACTTCCATAAAGGATTCACTCTGCCATATTTTCTAGCATCTCCCGACAGAGCGTATAAAACTATGTAGACATGTGAGGTAATATGTGAGATAACATACACAAGAACTTAATTTAGTGATAATTAAAGTTGTATCAGGATCCACTCCACCTAGTCAAAACCTGAAAAGGGGAGGGGAGATTTCAGGAATCTTCTTTACATCTAAATACTTGATAAGTAAATTCTTTTAGGAGACACCTTTTCTGAAAGGACTGCTATTTCTGCCTGTGCACCATACACCTGAACATTCCATCTTCAGAGTCTAGGTGGACTCTCTGGACTAAGGGTATGTTTATGCTCCTCACTAACCTCAGGTCTGACTGAGCCAAAGCCCCCTTACAACCACATGCAAATCATTCTTATTATTGGGGCCAGCAAGCTCTCAGAATCTGGATCCAAGGACCCTTCTTAGGAGGTGGGCTAGAGCATGAATTGTGCTGTAACTTAGGTCTAAGCCATGTCATTTTGCAGGCTGGCTATCAGCAGTCTAGAAGCAGGTGATGTTTTTTCCAAAAAAGGCCACTTTTCAAAAAACTCTGCAGTCTAGACATAGCCTTAGCTGATCAATCATATGGGAGCAGCTCCCATGGCCTGGAAATGTTGCAAAGAAGTGGCAGATATAGTCTTTATAAGGAGAGTAATAAATCCTACAAAGATAACCTGCCAGGAGGGAATCTCTGTCTTTGTCCATAGCAGCAGAGAGGAAGATGGGAAAGGAAGGCATTCAAGAGAAGGAAAATTTTATCTAACACATCTCAGAAGACAGATATGGTCTGAACACGTAATACTGACACCTATGGGTGGGTCAGCAGCAGCAGGGATTGAACCCAAGACCATGATATCTTAACAAGTAGGCATTTACTGCTTGAGCAAAAAAAGTCATCTTCTCTGAGATTTTAGCACATTCAATCAATCTCTCTTTGGCCTATGCACCACTGAAGGGGAACAAAGCACTGAACAGACATGACACACAGATCAATGTTTTTTTTTTTTTCTGTAAGGTGGAGTATTATAAAAGCCAGCCACACACAAATCCATTGGTCCAGATGTAATGCATTGGAAGGTACTGAGGGAATTGGCAAATGTCATTGCAGAGCCTTTGGCCATTATCTTTGAAAACTCATGGAGATTGGGAAAGATCCCAGATGATTGGAAAAAGGCAAATATAGTGCCCATCTTTTAAAAAAAAAAAGGGAAGAAGGACAATCCTGGGAACTACAGACCAGTCAGCCTTACCTCAGCCCCTGGAAAAATCATGGAGGGGATTCTCAAGGAATCCATTTTGAAGCACTGGGAAGAGGGGAAAGTGATCAAGAATAGTTAACATGGATTCACCAAGGGTAAGTCATGCCTCACCAATCTAATTAGCTTCTATGATGAGGTAACTGGTGCTGTGGACCTGAGAAAGTCAGTGAATGTGATATATCTTGATTCTAGCAAAGCTTTTGATAGATTCTACCAAAGCTTTTGAAGGACCTGGGGGTTACAGTGGATGAGAAGCTGGATATGAGTCAACAGTGTGCCCTTGTAGCCAAGAAGGCTAATGGCATATTAGGTTGCATTAAGAGGAGCATTGCCAGCAGATCCAGAGATGTCATTATTCCCCTTTATTCGGCTTTGGTGAGGCCACATCTGGAGTATTGTGTCCAATTCTGGGCCCCCCACTACAAAAAGGATGTGGACACATTGGAGAGGGTCCAGCGGAGGGCAACCAAAATGATTAGGGGGGCTGGAGCATATGACTTATGAGGAGAGGCTGAGGGAGTTAGGTCTGTTTAGTCTGCAGAAGCGAAGAGTGAGGGGGGATTTGATAGCAGCCTTCAACTTCCTTACAGGAGGTTCCAAAGAGGATGAAGAGAGGCTGTTCTCAGTAGTGACAGATGGCAGAACAAGGAGCAATGGTCTCAAGTTGTGGTGGGAGAGGTCCAGGTTGGATATTAGGAAAAACTATTTCACTAGGAGGGTAGTGAAGCACTGGAATGGGTTACCTAGGGAAGTAGTGGAATCTCCATCCCTGGAGGTGTTTAAGTCTCGGCTTGACCAAACCCTGGCTGGGTTGATTTAGTTGGGATTGGTCCTGCCTAGAGCAGGGGGTTGGACTTGATGACCTTCTGAGGTCTCTTCCAGCTCTATGGTTCTATGATTCTATGATATGGTCTCCCACAATATTCTGGCCAGCAAGTTAAGGAAGTATGGATTAGATAAATGGACTGTAAGGTGGATAGAAAGCTGGCTAGATTGTCAGGCCCAACAGGTACTGATCGATGACTCAATGTCTTGCTGGTGGTCGATTTCAAACAGAGTGCCCCAAGGATCTGGTTTTGTTCAACATCTTTATTAATGCGGGATGAGTGGATGGATTGCACCCTCAGCAAGTTTGCAGATGACACTAAGGTAAGGGGAGAGGTAGATACGATGGAGGGCAAGAATAGGGTCCAGAGTGACCTAGATAAATTGGAGGATTGGGCCAAAAGAAATATGATGAGGTTCAACAAGGACAAGTGCAGAGTCCTGCACTTGGGACGGAAGAATCCCAAGCATTGTTACAGGCTGAGGACCAAATGGCTAAGTAGCAGTTCAGCAGAAAAGGACCTGAGGATTACAGCGGATGAGAAGCTGAATATGAGTCAACAGTGTGCCCTTGTAGCCAAGAAGGCTAACAGCATGTTAGGGTGCATTAGGAGGAACATTTCCAGCAAATCTAGAGAAGTGATTATTGCCCTTTATTCGGCACTGGTGAGGCCACATCTGGAGTACTGCGTCCAGTTCTGGGCCCCCCACTGTAGAAAGGATGTTTATGCGTTGGAGAGGGTCCAGCAGAGGGCAATCAAAATGATAAGGGACTGGAGCACATGACCTATAAGGAGAGTCTGAGGCTATGTCTAGACTGCAACCTCTGGTATCCCAGAAAGGCAATACTGTGTCCGCTTCTCCAAAACAAACAAACAAACAAACAAACAAACAAACAAACAAACAAAAAATTCAGAAAATCGGACGTGCTCTTTTACCATCCCTGTAATCCTTGTTCTGCAAAGAAGGGGGGATGTATTGAAAGAACAGGTTTTTACAAAATTTGGCACTGGGTAGAAAGAAATGGCTTCCTTGACCATGGGATGCTATTCCAGGAAGGACTGCTAAGCAGGGATGGCGTCCACCTTTCAAGGAGAGGAAAGACCCTATTTGGACACAGAATTGCTAACCTAGTGAGGAGGGCTTTAAACTAGGTTCGACGGGGACAGGTGAACAAAGCCTACAGGTAAGTGGAGAACATGGAGACCTGGGAGATGGGTCAGAAATGGGAGGGAGCATGGGCTACAATGGCAGAGAGAAAGGAGGGTCAAGGGCAAAACTAGGAGGCCAGGTCAAATCAGGATCTTAGATGCCTATATACAAATGCGAGAAGTATGGGAAATAAGCAGGAAGAACTGGAAGTGCTAGTAAATAAGTACAATTATGACATTGTTGGCACCACAGAAACTTGGTGGGATAATACACACAATTTGAATGTTTGTATAGAAGGGTACAGCTTGCTCAGGAAGGATAGACAGGGAAAAAAGGGAGGAGGTGTTGCCTTATACATTAAAAATGAACACACTTGGAGTGAGGTGGAGGTGGACATAGGAGATGGAAGTGTTGAGAGTCTCTGGGTTAGGCTAAAAGGGATTAAAAACAAAAGTGATGTCATGCAAGGAGTCTACTACAGGCCACCTACCCAGGGTGGAAGAAGTGGATGAGGCTTTTTTTAAACAACTAACAAAAACATCCAAAGCCCAAGATTTGGTGGTGATGGAGGACTTCAACTATCCAGATATATGTTGGGAAAATAACACAGCTGGGCACAGACTATCCAATAAGTTCTTGGACTACATTGGAGACAACTTTTTATTTCAGAAGGTTGAAAAAGCTACCAGGGGGGAAGCTGTTCTAGATTTGATCCTAACAAATAGGGAGGAACTAGTTGAGAATTTGAAAGTGGAAGGCAGCTTGGGTGAAAGTGATCATGAAATCATAGAGTTCACAATTCTAAGGAAGGTTAGAAGGGAGAACAGCAAAATAGAGACCATGGATTTCAGGAAGGCGGATTTTGGTAAACTCAGAGAGCTGATAGGTAAGGTCCCATGGGAATCGAGACTGAAGGGAAAAACAACTGAGGAGAGTTGGCAGTTTTTCAAAGGGACATTGTTAAGGGCCCAAAAGCAAGCTATTCCGATGTGTCGGAAAGATAGAAAATATGGCAAAAGACCGCCTTGGCTTACCCACGAGATCTTGCATGATCTAAAAATAAAAAAGGAGTCCTATAAAAAATGGAAAGTAGGACAAATTATAAAGGATGAATATAGGCAAACTGCACAGGGATGCAAGGGCAAGATTAGAAAGGCAAAGGCACAGAATGAGCTCAAACTAGCTACGGGAATAAAGGGAAACAAGAAGACGTTTTATAAATACATTAGAAGCAAGAGGAAGACCAAGGAGAGGGTAGGCCCACTGGTCAGTGAGGAGGGAGAAACAGTAACAGGAAACTTGGAAATGGCAGAGATGCTCAATGACCTTTGTTTCGGTCTTCACCGAGAAGTCTGTAGGAATGCCTAACATAGTGAATGCTAGTGGGAAGGGGGTAGTTTTAGAAGGTAAAATAAAAAAAGAACAAGTTAAAATCACCTAGAAAAGTTAGATGCCTGCAAGTCACCAGGGCCTGATAAAATGCATCCTAGAATACTCAAAGAGCTGATAGAGGAGGTATCTGAGCCTCTAGCTATCATCTTTGGAAAATCATGGGAGACAGGAAAGAGTCCAGAGGACTGGAAAAGGGCAAATATAGTGCCCATTTATAAAAAGGGAAATAAGAACAACCCAGGAAACTACAGACCAGTTAGTTTAACTTCTGTGCCAGGGAAGATAATGGAGCAAGTAATTAAGGAAATCATCTGTAAACACTTGGAAAGTGGCAAGGTGATAGGGAACAGCCAGCATGGATTTGTAAAGAACAAATCATGTCAAACCAATCTGATAGCTTTCTTTAATAGGATAACGAGTCTTGTGGATAAGGGAGAAGCGGTGGATGTGGTATACCTAGACTTTAGTAAGGCGTTTGATACGGTCTCGCATGATATTCTTATCAATAAACTAGGTAAATACAACTTAGATGGGGCTACTATAAGGTGAGTGCATAACTGGCTGGATAACCGTACTCAGAGAGTAGTTATTAATGGTTCACAATCCTGCTGGAAAGGCATAACAAGTGGGGTTCCGCAGGGGTCTGTTTTGGGACCGGCTCTCTTCAATATCTTCATCAACGATTTAGATATTGGTATAGAAAGTACGCTTATTAGGTTTGCAGATGATACCAAGCTGGGAGGGGTTGTGACTAATCTTGAGGATAGGGTCATAATTCAAAATGACCTGGACGAATTGGAGAAATGGTCTGAGGTAAATAGGATGAAGTTTAATAAAGACAAATGCGAAGTGCTCCACTTAGGAAGGAACAATCAGTTTCATACATACAGAATGGGAAGCGACTGTCTAGGAAGGAGTACGGCAGAAAGGGATCTAGGGGTTATAGTGGACCACAAGTTGAATATGAGTCAGCAGTGTGATGCTGTTGCAAAGAAAGCAAACATGATTCTGGGATGCATTAACAGGTGTGTTGTGAGCAAGACACGAGAAGTCATTCTTCCGCTCTACTCTGTGCTGGTTAGGCCTCAGTTGGAGTATTGTGTTCAGTTTTGGGCACCGCATTTCAAGCAAGATGTGGAGAAATTGGAGAGGGTCCAGAGAAGAGGAATGAGAATGATTAAAGGTCTAGAGAACATGACCTATGAGGGAAGGCTGAAGGAATTGGGTTTGTTTAGTTTAGAAAGGAGAAGATTGAGGGGGGACATGATAGCAGTTTTCAGATATCTAAAAGGGTGTCATAAGGAGGAGAGAGAAAACTTGTTCATCTTGGCCTCTGAGGATAGAACAAGAAGCAATGGGCTTAAACTGCAGCAAGGGAGGTTTAGGTTGGACATTAGGAAAAAGTTCCTATCTGTCAGGGTAGTCAATCACTGGAATAAATTGCCCAGGGAGGTTGTGGAATCTCCATCTGTGGAGATATTTAAGAGTAGGTTAGATAAATGTCAATCAGGGATGGTCTAGACAGTATTTGGTCCTGCCATGAGGGCAGGGGACTGGACTCGATGACCTCTCGAGGTCCCTTCTAGTCCTAGTATTCTATGATTCTATGAAAAGCAGAAAAAGATACGTAAATTTTTCCGATTTACCTTCATAGTCTAGATGTAGCCTGAAGGATTTGGGCTTATTTAGTCTGTAGACGAGAAGGGTAAGGGGGGATTTGACAGCAGCCTTCAACTTCTTGAAGGGGGGGTTCCAAAGAGGATGGGGAAAGGCTGTTCTCAGTAGTTACAGATGGCAGAACAAGGAACAATTGTCTGAAATTACAGTGGGTGTGGTCTAGGTGGGATATTAGGAAAAACTATTCCACTATGAGGGTGGTGATGCACTAGAATGGGTTACCTAGGGAGGTGGTCTAATCTCCATCCCAAGAGGTTTTTAAGTCTTGGCTTGACAAAGTCCTGGCTAGGATGATTTAGTTAGTGTTGGTCCTGCTTTGGGCAGGGGGCTGCACTCCATGACCTCCTGAAGTTTCTTTCAGCCCTAGGATTCTATGGGTCTATGATTCTAGGATTAATGGATGTGTGTGAAAAGTCTGCCCACAGTCTCATCGGATGGGGATGAGATCTGATCCCCAAATGGTCTTAATCAACCCCTGAATATTTAATAAATATCAGGAATAACTCTTGAGAATCTCAAGAGTCCATAGGGAAAAATTAATTAATAATCTTAAAGCATTTATTTACTAAGGATTATCTGAATAGCTGCACCCAAGTTCTAACACACACACACACACACACACACACACCACTGTCTCCTGCAATTTTGCTTAACATGAAAATTACATATATTAGATGTTACTCAGTTCGAACAGTAAAATAAACGCCAAATGCTGATGTGGCTCATCACTAGTAATGACTGCATTTCAAAAGTATTTCAAATGATAAAATATTAAATCTACTAAGAAGAGAGCTTTACTGTAGCAGAATATTTTTTATTAAAAATAGAAATCATGCAACTTTTTACAAAAATGCCACTATCAACAATTTTGTGGTTAAATTAACTTTATATTCATCTAAATCTCTCAATATAAATCTTACCTCAATATGATATGTCCTCAAGTAAGAAAGACTGCCTTGATAAAAATCACATTTTTTGGATCTGTTAGCCTCTGTCCCATCCAATTTCAATATGAATGTCTTACTTTTGCCATTGGATTTACCCCCCTCACATGTAACATGGATGGCATTATTGGACGGGTAATCTACTTTAATATTCTTCACTGGTTCTGGTTCTGTTTGTAGAAGAAATGACACCATTTTGTATTTAAAAATTTTGGAACCAAACATTTTAAGTTATGTTTTCATCAATTTTTCACTAAGCCCGATTTGCATGTATCACTGATAGAGTTGATATATTTCTCCACCTAGTCCTGTTTCATCGGAGTCAATAGTACTACTCATATGCTTACGGTTAAGCATGTTCTTAAGCACTTTGTTGGACTGTACCTCCATCAACTGGAATGAGACTGTGACAGGAGACTGTTTAATAAGAGAGAACTACCTGTGATCCTGATATAATGATAAATGGCACAGTCACTGCTCCATTTCCTCCTACTATAATTCTGCACTTGAGAAAATGTTATGGAGAAGAGATTGTTTCACAGGCAAAGACCTTATACATGAGTGTGTGGGTTTGATAACTATCATATAGCATAATAATAAATAATACTTGAATGCTCAGTAAATAGTACAGTTTAAAGGGTACTTTAAAAAGCATAGCAACAAATCTAGTCTGTGTTTTATACTTCATTATACAGTATTTCACAAAAAAGGCATGCTAATGAAAGTGGCAGTAATCCACATTCTCTATGGATAAAATTCACCCCATTGCAGAGAGCCCATGCAAGATTTCACTAACACATAAAACCACTATTCCAGGCTTAAGTCCTGTGGAAGGGTTGGTGTACACCCTTCATTCTGGGGTAAATTTTCCTTAAGTGAGTGGATTTTCATGTAAAGATTATTTCAAAACTAATATGAAAGAAATCACGAGTATTATCTGTAATCTTCATTTCAATAGAGAGTTGATATGGGAGTTATATGTAGTCTTCCTGGATAATTCTGAAAGTGTTTATGTAACTAGGCACACTACTGAAATAGCACTCCAGACATAAGAAGCTTTTCTTGAGGAGGTTTGTTTGTGGGAGAGGGAAGAACACTACTGAAGTGGTGTCTTTGCTCATCTCTTAAAGAGAAAAATGGTCCAATTAGGTTGCAGATGATACCAAACTGCTTAAGATTGTTAGGACCAAAGCAGACTTTGAAGAGCTTCAAAAAGATCTCACCAAACTAAGTGATTGGGTAACAAAATGGCCAATGAAATTTAATGTTGTTAAATGTAAAGTAGTGCACATTGGAAAACATAATCCCAACTGCATATACAATATGATGGGGACTAATTTGGCTACAAACTCAAGAGAGATGTTGGAGTCATTGTGGTTATTTCTCTGAAAACATCCACTCAGTGTGCAGCGGCAGTCAAAAAAGCAAATTGAATGTTAGGAATCATTAAAAAAAGGGATAGAGAATAAAACAGAAAACATCTTATTGCAGCTATATAAAACCACAGTACACCCACATTTTGAATACTGCGTACAGATGTGGTCACCTCATCTCAAAAAAGATAAGATTGGCATTGGGAAAGGTTCAGAAAAGGGCAACAAAAATTATTAGGGGTTTGGAACGGGTCCCACATGAAGAGAGTAAAAAGAATTGGACTTTTCAGTTTAGAAAAGAAGAGATTAAGGGGGGATATGATAGAGGTCTATAAAATCATGACTGGTATGGAAAAACTGAATAAGGAAAGTTATTTACTTATTCCCACAATAAAAGAACTAGTGTCACCAAAGGAAATTAATAGGCAACAGGTTTAAAACCAACAAAAGGAAGTTTTTCTTTACTCAGTGCACAGTCAACCTGTGGAACTCCTTGCCAGAGGATGTGGTGAAGGCTAGAACTTTAATAGGGTTCAAAAAAGAGCTTAATAGATTCATGGAGGTTAGGTCCATCAATGGTTATTAGCCAGGATATGCAGGAATGGTGTCCCTAGCCTCTGTTTCTCTGGAGGGGGGCAACAGGGGTGGGATCACCTGGCGAGAATTACCTGTTGTGTTCCCTCCCTCTGGGACATCTGGTATTGGCCACTGTAGGCAGACAGGCTACTGGGCTGGGTGGTCCGTTGGTCTGACCCAGTATGGCTGTTCTTATGTTCTAGGTTGTTCTCTCCTTGAGGACATTATAGGGTACTGGCAATCTTTGCTTGAGACACCCCATTGTGTTACCAGTTGGCAAATATTAAGTGAGCTTTTGCTGACTAAAGTAAGTGGCTCTCTGCTAATGCTGGGCAACATTTTTGGGGGGCTGAAAAAAAAACCAGATTGTGAATGCATTGCATTGCATTGTAGAAAAATGTAGAAAAAATCAAAAGACTTCATTTTCAATATGAAACATTGTGAGGGAGAAATCTTTAAGAGCAGGCAAATTTGTGAAGAAAGTTTGAACTGAGCATTGTTCTCTTTTTGTTCATTTCTTTGTTGAACTGGGTTTTATAGGGAAATGCACCTCCTTTTAAATATAAGGTGTCAACCAGGGACTATTTTAATCTGAAGGGAGTTCAAGAACAGAAGGGAACATGAATCAAAACATAGGCTTGGTGTTAAGGCCTGAAGATATAAAGCTATGGAAGAATCTTCAGATGGGATGCCTGACATCACACAGCCAAAAGAGTTGCTTTGGAAGGCTCATACTTGTTACTTGTTTTGCAATTCTAGCCTGGCTGTCAAGTAGAGAACACTCAGTGACAAAGCTAGCCAGTAAACAGAGAATGCAAAAGGGCCCAGACATGATTATAATGAACGCAAAGACACTGGATTTAGGTCAAACCCATAACAATAATTAGCAATGTAAAAAACTCTTTTAAACTGGTTAATTGGAGTGTGGGGGAAGGGGGCTGCTTTGTCTGGCTGAGCCGCACCGAGGGACAGCACCGGCTGGCCAGCCGATGGTCCCGCCATGCCACAGTGCTGTTCTGACTGGCTGGCTGGGATCACTCCACACCATGCCACAAAGGGCTGCTATGGTCGCCAAGGGTCCTGGCATGCCATGCTGTGCCACAGGCAGGGTACTGCTCCAGCCAGCTGGGGTACTGCCAACCAGGCCACAACAGTAGAGGGGCTGTGCTCCTCTCTCCACACAGCCCTCAGGTTAACCACTTATCGCCTGTTTCCAGGTATCAGGTTAACTTTTTACATCCCTACCTGTGAAACATAAGGATCGAAGAGTTTTTGTCTTCCTCAAGAGGAAGAGACCTGAGAGGGACATTTACTAGACCAAAGTAGACTATCAGTGAACCTGTCCATTACATTGCATGCAGAGGGCCCTCAACTACTAACTGTATCTTAAAACTTTATACACTGTAGATGACCCAGAGCCAACATGAAGTCACAGGGACACCCCCTGATAGGATGTTGTGCATGATGTGCTATATAACTGATGCCCATTTAACACTGTGATAGAGTAAAAAACTCTATGACGAGATTCTTTTGGAGCTTTTGTATCCCCTAGAAATCAAATCGCACATTTCTAGATTCCTACAATAAGATTTTCGCCTCTGCTCTGGTCCCTTCACAATAGGTAAAGGGGATAGAGTGGCATAACAGTCTTGAATACAGTTTGGGAGCGATTCCCCCATTGCATGGACTAAGGAAGACAGCTACAGTCTGTTTTTTGAGGATCCCCCTTTCAGGACCTAGCATAGAGGGTGTACTATGGTTAACAACCAGAAGGGGCATGTCAGGGATGGTGTTGGAAAAGTAGGCATGTGTTGGAGATAGCCACAGAACACATAGCTGTAGAGATTTTGGGCAGATGCAGTATTCCATTGGTAATCGTGGGAAACTGCTGTAACTCAGAAGGGCTTTCTGGGGTTTTTCCACACTATACCAGTCCTGCTTCAGCCTGAGGAGCAGCCCAGAATGGGAAGGAGGTGGCTTAAAGACTTTCCAATGGCATTTAGAAGCACAGCACAGAATCTCACTGCTAATCTGTTGCTCTTTCCTCTTTTCCAGAAGATCTAACATTGATAAGGGACTTTTAATTGTTCCTAGCTACAAGTTGGACATCTCTTATCTGGCACCTGACCTGTCCCAAACCAGGGAATTTGCTGGACTAGAGAAGGTTCCTGCCACAGCCCCCAGCCACCAACTCTGCCACCTGTGGGTGGTGGTGGGGAAACGGGGGGACTACCTCCAGCCTCTGCTGGACTGACTGCTGGGTTGCTGACCCCATTGTTGCTGCCCTGACTGGACTGCCTGCCATCCTCCAGCAGCCCACACTGCTGTCGGCTGTCACAGGCTCCAGCCCCACGCTGCTGCAGGCTGCCAAAGGCTGGCTCTGGCCCTGGTTGGGCTGCCAGGAGCTGCAGAGGGCTTGGGCTCCAGTCCCAGCCCCACTGCAGCTCACAGGCTCTGGCCCCACTTCTGCAGGCTGTCCAGGGCTCCAGCCCCACGCTGCCGTAGGCTGCTGGGGCTGCCACCAGCTCTGGCCCCGCCACCAGCTCTGGCCCCGCCACCAGCTCTGGCCCCAGTCCCACAGCACAGGCTGCCAAGAGCTTGGGCTCTTGCCCCATGACAGCCCACAGGTTTCGGCCTCACTTTTGCAGGCTGCCCAAGGCTCTGGCCCCAGCCTGGGCTGCCACAGGCTGTCACCATCCTAATCTTGTGCTGCCCGATCTGGTCCCACTGCCACAGGCTGTCAGGGGCTGCTGCCAGCTCCCGCCCCACTGCTGTGGGCTGCTGGGGGCTGCCACCAGCCCCAGCCTCTGCCTCATCCAACTGCTTCAGCCTGGCCCCTCCTGGATTGCCCTCCAGCCACTAGACTACAGGAGTTCTGAGCCAGGAACATCACCACCGATGTTGCTGGACTGGAGAATTCCAGTTTGGGGACGTGCAATCAGTAGCAGGAGAATAAAATACACCTTTTCAATGTCTCATAACAGCAGCAGTGATTTAAAATAGACTCCTCTAATTTTTTGTTCTCTAAAAGGAAAATAGTTTCCAGAGTTGAATTTAATCCAGTTAATTTGGGAACTTTCAATTAAGATGGAAAGTACGGTTAATAAAGGCCGGAGAGAACAAAATATTCATATGAATTTTGTACTACTTTTGTTTTTGGATAATGTTAGGAGTTAAGACTGTGGTGAAGCATACCATTATCACAAAAAGTTGAAGTAGAAGGCCGAGCATGCTAAGCAATATTTCTCCAAGAAAAGGTCTTAAAGACAGGTTCCCATTTAACACTTCTGGCTTGAGATGCAAGAGGTGCCACAGCAAGCACAAGTAAGAGTTTTACATTATAGCTTTTCTATTAGATATTAACACTGAACATCCTAAGAGCAGAAGGATGAAGAGAGGAGGCTGAAAGAAAGCAAAAAGAAAAGAAAGAGAATCTAGAACTGAAGAAGGTTGAAAGAAATCATAGTACATAAAAAGGGGATCCTGAGCTTTATGATGAGAAGCGGAAATGGCTTGGAACTTTTAAACAGTAAGGAGAACATCACTATATTCAAGACACAAGCAACCATCAGGTTACGTTGTCTTTCTCTGATTAGGGCTAGATGTTACAAAGGTGAAAACAATCTACAGTAGCAATACAGCACTGCTTCCCCAGGGTGACAGTGAACTGACCGCTGCAATGGTAGGAAACTTTTGCAAACAATTCCTCATGAAAACCCAGTCTAAAAGGACAAACAGGAAAAGGCTGATACCCTGAAAATAGGGAAGGGGTTAAAAAATAAAGTGATACTGTGGAAGTAGAGCTTGAGCCCTACACTGAACTGAGCAAAGTCAAAGAATCCAGTCTAGCTAACTATGCCTATTCACAGGATGCAATTTTATTTTATTTTTTATAGCTATTGTGGTACAAAAAGTAAATATATTTATATGCTTTAAAAAATCCTCTACATTTGCATTTTGTGTTAAACTTTAAACGTTCAAGTGTGAAAAAGCCTTAAAGTTCAAAAATTTAATAAAATTTAATTTTATGAAGGAATTTTTAAAATGTCAGTACTACACAACATAATATAAACATGGTGTAATTCTAGATACTGAAAGCTTAATAGGAACTAAACGTAAGATGTGAATATTAAAACAGTCTGAACTAAAATTTTCAATTTATTGTAAAACTGAGTAAATAAATTCATAACTATTGATACAAGTGACTATGAGCATGATTGTATTCATATATTAATTCTTTGTATTTCCCAGATAAAGAAAGATACTTACTTGATGCTTTTGTGCAGTTGTTATAAGTCAAAGGTGTCCCGGAAAGTTGATTTTTTCCCGTAATATTGGTGTATGCCTTAACTGTGATGATGTAATTTGTGTAAGGTTCAAGTTTTGTACAGTTATGAGAAGTATCATTACCAACATCTATTTCTGTTTTTTAAAGAAAAGAAAGATTAAATTAGCCTTTCATACTCTGAACAATATTTCTGTCGCCAAAGGATGGCCAGTAAAGGTACTAGAATTTATGTAATGGATACGTTGTGAATTAAACTGGCCAGAGGGGTCATTGTTCTTGATCCCCATCAGCTGTGATCACCTTATGTCTAGCAACATACTTATATTTTAGCCTATATATCAAGACTGGGCAAGATGCGGTGCAGGGGGCCAGATCCAGCCCACCTAACACTTTGATCCAGCCCATGGACTGGCTGCTTTCTATTTATATCCTGCTGCCCCTGCCACCAAATTTCCAAGCAGCAGCTGAGGAAGCAGGATCCTATAGAAAAGGCACATAGCTCCTACGTATGGTCCGGAGCCATGAGCCTTTTAAATAGCCACAACAACCCAGGACGGCTGTCAGGCAACACAGTAGCAGTGGAGTCAGGAGCTGCAAGCCCTTTGCTCTGTTTTAAATTCTAAGCCTCCGGCCCCAGACAACTCCAGGAGTGGGGAGGCTAATCTCCACCCCCGCCCCTTCCACCCAAGCCCCTACCTCTTCCAGGGACAAAGCCAGCCTGTGACCATGTACCAAAATTAATTCAGTGCCTCCCTTGCAAAAATTATTGCCCACCCCTGCTATCTACTGTAAATACGTTTTCATTATCACCACATATGACACACACACTTACAAAATGAAAAGTACCAAGCAAAAGTTAGGAAATGCCAAAATTAAGGCTGTTAAAGAAATCTTAATTAGGCCCCAAACATGTATATGCCTTTTTCCACTGGATCCCTGCCTTATTCAGTGAATGGGATGCTATTAAATATTAATTTTTATCCTCCATTTTCAACATGTGGCCCCAGGCCTTATTTAACACACAATCCAAATTATTCAAAGATGTCTCCGTGGTGCTCCCACTGCAGTATCTGAATGCTTCATAAACATTAATGATTTTATCTATCTTGTGAAAATAGGTGGTATTATTGTCTCATTTTAGAGCTGGAGTTTGAGGCACAGATCACTTAAGGCCAAAATTACCAAGTGTGCATTTATTCTGGGTGCCCAACTTGAAAACACTAGGGACTGATCTTTCAGAGTATTTAGCATTTGTATAGCAATTTATAGTTTCAAAAGACAAGCTACCACTGACTTCAGTTCTAATTATGAACACTCACCATTTCAGTACATCTAGACATGGTGTTTTGTGTTGGGCAGTCAGAAAATGAGGAAAATACAATTAGTGGCTGCCTATGAAAATACCATCCTACAGTGGTAAAAACCAATGAAGAAGATTCACCCTAGAAGCATGAACCATCATTCCTTAGTCCTGAAATCTCTCCCTGCCCTCCCTTTTGGGCTGAATGAATGGCTTATGAAACTTGACCAGCGCAGAGGAAGGCAAGGAGCAGCAATTCTACTCTGACCTGGACTCTATAATCAGATCAACCTCTGTACTTCTGTATATGACGAACTTGCAGGAGGCATAAAGGATCTGTCAAAAAAGGCTTTCTTTCTTGACAGATCCCCCTCTAGACTGCCACTTTTTGCTGACAAAGTGCTGAGTTGGCAAAACATGGTGGCCATTTTTATGCAAATTAGGCACGGGATATTTAAAACCCTGCCTCGAACCAAGGGGTTTGATTTGAACTAACATGGCCCGGAGCGCACTTTCACTTTCAAATCAGCTGGCGTTCGGAATAGCGCACAGCCGAGATTATGCTAATGAAGCCCAGGATATTTAAATCCCGGCTTCATTGACTATTTTGAATACCTACATTTGCATCCCCAGTTCGAACTAGGGTGCAAGTGTAGACATACCCTCAGAGACTAACATAAATACATATATACATATAATCATGAGCTTTTGTGGGCAAAACCCACTTCCTCAGATGAGCTTGAGTGGAGCTCTCCTCCCTCTAAGACTCAAAAATATTATTTAGTTGATTATTGGTCCACATCGTTCTGTTGGTTGAGTGCACTCTACTTTCAGCACACTGCTTACAACTGTTCCAAGATGGGCCCCAATAGCCTGTTAGTGGATATTGTTGTTGTGTCCTATTGCTAAGTTCCTTGACTTTCTCAAAATACATGATAGCTATCTGTGGTGAATCTAGTGGACTAGTTCAACTATGAACATTTTGATATAAAAATAAATTATACTGTTGAACGAATAAAATTTCCAAGGAAAAAAACTTAGAGACGTGATTGTGCAAGATAAACTATTATGTGTTTTATGGTAGTGCCTAGAGCAGGGGTGGGCAAAGGGCCTCCATGGGCTGGATCCGGCCCACCAAGCAGATTGATACAGCCCGTGGAAGCCCTGCTGCTCCCCCGGCCCCAGACCAATTAGAGCCTGGGGGCAGGGGAGTACGCGATGCCTTCTCCCGTCCTGACAGGAGCACACAGTGCTTTGAAATGCCATGTGCTCCTGGCAGGGAGGGAGACGTCACGCGCTCCCCTACCCCTGAGCCCTGATTGGCCTGGGGGCAGGCAGAGTGAGTGAAGTTTCCTCTGCCCTCCCCCCCCCCACACACACACATACTCGTGCAGGGTAGGTGCTTCATGCAGTTTCCCCACCCCCAGACCCTGATTGGCCTGGGGGTTGGGGAGAATGTAAAGCCTTCTCCCGTCCTGTGAAGAGCACATGGCACTTTGAAGGCCTGGGGGTGAGGGAGCACACAAAGCCTCTTTCTTGCCCTGCCAGGGGCATGGGTGCCTAGTGGGAAGGGGAGAGGCAAAGGGGCTCAACTACCACCACACTAATCATGGTCTGTGTGTGGGGAAGTCCAGAAGCATCCTGGCCGCGCCTTTTCCATTTTAGGCCCTGCCCCTTCCGGGGCAGCCCGGGGACACTTCAAAAATGTTTGTAGTGGCCCCCAGTCAAAAATTATTGCCTACCCCTGGCCTAGAGGCTCTATTGAATGATCAGGCCCCACAGTGCTAGGCACTGTACATAACGGAGAGAACTCATAATTCATCTGTTATTTGGCAATTATAAAAAATGAAATACTTGCCTTCAGCGTAATCACCACATTTCACCTTATAGCCATGAATAGGGCCTTTTAATTTGTCTGATGGTTCTTTCCATGTAATTAATACACTTGTATCAGTTGTGTTTACATCAGCACATCTTTCAGGAATGTCTGGTGCTGTTACAAAAAATTAAGAGAGAGGGAATAATACTGTTTTATTGCAGAAGCTATTATTTTTCAAATTATGAAAGCTCAGAAAATTTGAAATGAAAAATATGCATTATATGCCATCATTTGAAAAATACCTGCTGTATTTAATATTTTTTGAATATTAGTGCAAAAAACCAGCAGGAGTTACTATTGTGAATAATAATGTACACAGTTCATTAAATTTTAACTTAATTTACACAAATGTAGTGCATACATAAACTGTAGAAATTAAATATTTTTAAATGAAAACAATAACAACTCAGGGTACGTCCATACTGCATGGCTATTTCGGGATACTGGAGGTATCTTGAAATAGCTACCCTGCATCTAAACAAGCCGCCTGTTATTTCAACATATTTTTCAAAATAATGGGCACACTATCCCAGTAAACTTCATATCACAAGGGATAAGGCATGGCTCGAAATAGTGCATTATTTTGAAGCTTTGGGCTGTGTAGACACACCAAATTTCAAAATAAGCTATTTCGAAATAGACTTGAAATAAGATATGCAGTTTGCATAGCACAAATTGCTTATCTTATTTCAAATTTAGGGTGCTGTGTAGACGAACCCTCAGAGAATAAGCATGAATTTTTTAATACCCACTGTAATGTGGCAAATTTAAGAAACAGGAAAAATTAGAAAAGTATTTGTGTGGGTGAGTCACCTGAGCAATAAGTACATAAATTAAAATTTCATAAAAAGTAAAGTGATTTTAAATAACTAAGAATAAAAAATGTAACAAATTAGAAAAGTAATTGAATGTGTGAGTATTCTTGTTGTGTTCAATTGGAACTTGGCTTTTTGAGCATATTTTGCCCATTGTAAGTTTATTAGGTACTGTGAGTATTAAGAATTTATACCAGTAAGACATAATGCTGGGAAGAGAAACAGGTAGCGCATTTTCAGGAATCATGAAATGTGTGAGATGTGAAATGTTTGTATTGAAGAGTTATTCATAACTAATGGACTTATATAAATGGAAGAAAGATTTGTAGTGAAGTGATCCAAAATATCTGGAACAAAAAATTACCCAGGTATTCAGTCAACAACAAGAAAATACATCAGTGGCATTACAAAGAGATCTTGTTCAAAGCAATGGTGCTGACCAATGTGGCTATACATGTAATGGCAGACCTAGGAGATTATCTGAGGAAATGGTAACAATGTTAAATTATATTTAAAAATATTTATAAAGGGCAACATAGTCTAGTAGGTAGGTCATTGTACTGGGTGGGATCTGGGTTCTATTCTCAGCTTTACCACTGACTTGATATAATGTTTGGCAACTCACTTTACGCAGCTGTGTCTGCTTCCTTTCTGGCCTTTACAATGCTTTGTCTATTTAGATTGTAGATTCCTCAAGGCAGGGACTCTCTCACTTGTTTTTTGTACAGCGTCTAGCACACTGCTGCCCTAGTCTCAGGTACAAATCACAATAAGTAGTTGTGCTGAATGTTTAGGAATTTCAATCTTGTTTTATTTCAAACTGTTCAAAAAATGGGATGTTGTATAATATATCTGTTTCAAAATCAATACAGAAAATATTTATAAAAATGGTTTTCAATATTAGCCGATAACTATTTTAAAACCTTTTTTGATGTTTTCAATGGAATCTGTTTTGGACCCATGTTTAATATTAATTCAATATAACAACTACTGCGTTTATGTTTCCTAACTTTCAATGATTTAAAATGTACAGTTAAAATATTGATATTGAAGTTTGCCTCTCGTTCAGTCAAACGTATGTGTCATCTTCTCCAACCTTCATACCTATATCTATGTTTTGTTTTCAGTTTATAGAGTTCAATATGTACCAATTTGAGAGTGAAGGAAAAGGGATTGACAAATTTCATTTTTTGAAACTTTTTAAAAATGAAAAGTTCTGATAGTCAAAAATGATAGGAAATAGAAATGGCATTTCAGCCATTTTTAAAGGAAAAAGCCAAGGGGAAGAAAAGTAAAGAGAAAAAACAAGGGGAAAAAAAGAGAAGTATAAAAGAGAGAAGATAGAAATGGAGGGGGAGGGGAAAGATTAAAATAGTTAGGTCAACAAATAGAATACATATTTTGTTTTCAGTTTGTCAAAAATTTCAACTCCCACAAAAATGTAAATATTTTTCATTGCATAAAAAGATTCTTTTAACTCCCAAAAATGTTAAAAATATTTGACTTGATGTACAGTGAGTTTAGCTGCTGACATGGAAGTACCTACTAGGGAAAGGCTTTGTCTTCTGTTTGGTTTTAATAAAATAAAGGTAAATATTTTACTTACGTCCATAATCTGTTTTTATAGCTTGTTTACTTTCTTTTACTGGTTCATTGTTTTCATTAAAGATTATTGTTGAAGTACAGTTGTACTTTGTGTTGGCTGACAGATTGGAGAGTGTTACAAAGTTATTTTTCGAGCTTCGACTGTCCAAACCTGCATTAAAATGGAAGATTTATTAACATTTTCACATGTCCAAAGTCTCTGATATGTTATGTATTTCCATTTCACTGTGGCTAATTTAAAAACACACACTAGTTACAGCATCTTCATATTAATACAGTTGCACAGTATCCATTTCATTTTTTAAATTAAGAACACTATTTTGCTCTTCGCTTACATACATGTAACCTTATTTCCTCCATATTCTCTCAGAGGCCAAAGAGACATGTTTGCGGCCATGAATTCTGGTCAGACAATTCAAAATACATTCTGGACCAGCCTCTCTCTCAGTGGAGACAGTCTAGAAATTATGGATAGTATTTAAATTTAATTTTAAATACAGATTTAATATAGCCAAGGAATATTTCAGTATTCAATATAAATAGAATTCATGCCATTCCTTACATTCAACAAAGCACAAACCTCAAAACTCTGAAAGATTCAATATGGTTAAATGTCTAGATGATTATCTGAGCTCTTTGAAATCAAGGTCATTATTCATTCCTGTCCACCTACTTCTTTCCTCACAACTCAGCAAGACCAAATCCCTTCCTTTAAATTCTTCTCCTCTTAATTCTTTCCTTCCCTTTTACCTCCATGTGTATCAAGCATTTTCTTAGTTCCATAGCCTGCATGGTCTCCTTTCCCTGCAATACTTCAAAGTGGCCCTCTGAACAGCAGATTACAAGGAAAAACCAAAGACCAGAATGATGGTTTCCAAAGGCAGGAGGGATTAGACCAGGGCTACTCAACATGCAGCCCACAACCTGTTTGTTTGTGGCCCACGGTGCACTTTGGATTTACATGGAGTGGGATCATTTGAACATGGCCTTCACTAAGAACACGCTCCACAACAGCAAGTCAATATAATGGCCATCTGTTGATATGTTTTTTAGTGGTTAAATTCCTGGTCTGCCATTGCTCATTAAAACTGCTGTCATATGGGTGGAAATCAGGTAGATATTGCATTTTATTAATATCAGCAGAACTGACTTAAATGGGGCCTGTGTGTTGTGTCCTTAATCTTTGTATTCATGCCTGTCAGTGTGAAAGAAGCTATTTGCATATATTTGCAACCACACTTAAGTTGTAGTCCTCAGCATGTGCTGTATTATCGTGGCTCCTGGGGCTTCCGAAGTTGAGTAGCCCTGGACTAGACTGTTGATGTTTTATTCAATTGTCTGCTTCTGCCCTGTTGAATATTTTGAAAGGCAGGGGGAGCCAGAGATTACCTGTGCTATTCCTATTATTATTACTTTCCGGAAGTGTCTGGCAGGCCTCTCCAACTCCTTGGTAGCTGTAGTGAATCCCTCCTTCTGCAATAAAGATTATGAAGAACTCTCTCTCTCAGTTGGGCTATCTTCTCCCTATTGTTGCCATGAGGGATTCCTCACAGATCCTTCTCAGCTGTCAGCAGTGGGCCATAATCATCCTTCCCCTTACAAATTTGATTCTAACTATACATATTATAAAGGCTCCTTTTATCCTCACTATCACTTTCTTACCAAATGATGAGTGGGAAAAATGTGAGGACAACAACCCTTTGAAAGATGTGTTATCTTCTCAATGCTTTTCACCAAACAATTAAATATATGGAATTAAAAAAGTATCAATGTAAGATTAGATAAGAAACAGGTATGAATCCATATGAGACAAACGAGGTATGTGAACTAATTTTTGTTTTGACCAATTTTTGTTGATGAAAAAGACAAGCTACAAGTGTTCTTTTTCAGGTCTGGGGAAGATGACCAATCTCCAAGCTAAATATCATAGAATATTAGAAGTGGAAAGGATCTCGAGAGGTCATCGAATCCAGTCTCCTGCCCTCCCGGCAGGACCAAGCACCATCCAGACCATCCCTAATAGATGTCTATCTAACCTGATCTTAACTACCTCCAGAGATGGGGATTCCATAACCTCCCTAGGCAATTTATTCTAGTGTTTAACTATCCTGACAGTTAGGAAGCTTTTCCTAATGTCCAACCTAAACCTCCCTTGTTGCAGTTTAGGCCCATTGCTTAAACTATATAAATATAAAGTGGGATAGATTGTTATGCATAATGGGTTCACACGTGTTGTACAAGAACACTTAACAGGAAATGAGAAATTAACACATCTGTAGTCCTATGACAATGGAGGTTTAGCAGGCAGCAGGGTGAATTGGAAACTGTTGTAATAAGCCATGCAATCCATGTCTCTGTTATGTCTGTTTTTTAGTGTCCAGCAGAGATATTAATGAAGTTCCCTAGCTTGTCTTTTGAACTTTTTCTTCATATCTGACAAGATTCCAGAAGACTTGAAAAATGCTAACATTTTTACAGTCTTTAAGAAAGGAGACAAGGCAGAGTGTGAAAATTGACAATGAAGTTCAACACAGGATCCAGTGCACAAGTGCTTCCTTTGGAAAAGTGCTGTGATGTGTTTTTAGGTATTGAGACCTATGGCAGGACACCAAGATCCAGCTCTAAAAAAACAATTGTTGTTCCCATATTCCTTCATGGATTTGAAACCTGGGTGGCCTATTGACAGCACCTCAGGAGTCTGGAGAGGTACACAAGATCCTTCACATCAAGTGGCAAGATTACTGCACTAACACCAGGATCCTCACTTAAGCCAGTATCACCAGCATTGAAGCAATGATCCTCCTGTACCAACTTCGATGTGCTGGACACTGAGTGCAGAAATTAGACTCTCACCTCCCAAAACAAGTCCCCCAGTCTCAGCTCACGTATGGTCAGAGATCCCCCTGTGGTCTAAGGAAATGCTACAAAGACACGCTCAAAGCATATCTTAAGAGAACTGGTAAGGATATCACAAGCTGGGAGGAACAAGCCACCAATCAACCCCAATGACACCATATCCTCCATCAGGCGATGGCTCACTTTGAGGAGAACTGCCTTGCCCTTGAAATTGAAAAGAGGGAAGGAGGAAAAAAAGAAAGAACTTTATCCCAATAGGCAGCCAGCTTTCTGTGAAATGTCTATACCTTACTGCGGGTGGAGTTGCAGTTCCAGAATCAGACTACTGAGTCACCTGAGGATCCTTATGTAAGTCAACTGTACAGATCATTCTCAAATCAAGGGATGGCCAATGAAATGAATGAATGAGTTATTTGAGGCCGGGACTGATGCCATCATAATGAAGGAATTTGTTGCATAGGGAGGAGACATCCATGGTGACAAGAATAGTGTTCTTCGGGAGGTTAGTTAATATTGCAGAGTTTCTGGAGGAAGTCAGTTGACCCCTTTGTGTGGTGAGTGGTTTGAGGGTGGCTTTTATAAGCCCTGATACTCCTCGTGTCAGAGTACTGTGGCCAGATATAATGGGTCTGCCTGGGTTCCTTCTTTGTTTATTTTGGGAAACAGGTGGAAGGCCACTGGGGAGCATTCCCGGGGTATGAGGTTGAAGAGCTTCTCTTAGACCTGTTTGGGAAAGGACTTGTTGACACCCTTAAATTCCTGTGAGAATTGTGGTTGCCCCACCCCTAAAAAGATAAATTGGAATTAGAAAAAGTACAGAAAAAGGCACACAAATAATAGGTTCTGAAACAGATTCCATATGAGGTGAGATAAATAAGAATGGGACTTTTAAGCTTGGAAAACAGATGACTAAGGGGAGATATGACAGAGCTATAAAATCATGACTGGTGTGGGGAAAGTAAATAAGGAAGTGTTATTTACTAATAACACAAGAATTAGGGGTAATCAGATTATATTAATAGGTAGCCATTTTGGAAAAAAACAAAAGGAAATATTTCATGACATAGTGTACAATCAACTTGAGGAACTCCATGGCACAGAATGTTGTAAAGGCCAAGACTGTAACATGATTAAAAAAAGAACTAGATATATTCACAGGGGATCTATCCATCAATGTCTATTAGCCAGGATCGGCAGAGATGGTGTCGCTACCCTCTGCACACAGTATTCAAGATGTGGGCTTACCATGGATTTATATAAAGGCAGCATGATATTTTCTGTTTTATTATCAATCCCAATCTTAATGATTCCCAGCATTCTGTTATTAAGGGGGTTGTGCACTTCATCTGCTGGCTTCTTCCCCATCCACTGGCTTTGTCCTAAGGTCAGAGAGGGCTGGCCCAGGGGGCAGGGGCTGCACATCCTTCCCACTGGCTTCACCCCACACCTGGCCCAGGAATTGGGGGGAGAAAGTACATACTAAATTTGGTGGTCCTAGCTCTTATAGTTTAGGACAAGTTCTTATCAAACAGACTCACAGACAGAAAGACAGACAGACAGATGTACATTTCTAAAATATATATCTCACTTGTTTGTTTCCCTAGATGTAAGCAGGGGCTGAACTACTGCTTGCTATCAGCCACCTAAAAGGAGAGAGTTGCCCTGGGGGTGGGTGTGCTCACTCAAATTGTTTAGCTCTGCAAGATAATTAACTGTTAACTGCTGATATGTAAATACAGCTCATGCCAGGAGGGGGAAGGAATCCCAGGTGTGGTTATGTAAATCCAATTCAGCCAGGGCTGATGGAGGATCAGTTGTGGAATGGAATGTGATGTATTGTAACTAATTTGAGCTGTAAGTGGGGCGTTTTAAGTGGGGCATGGAGAAAGTTTGGGTAAGTTAATGGAACCCTTACCTTGTTGGATTAGCGAGCCTGAGAGGCAAAAAACAATGCTCAATCCTTTTTGAGCTGGGATGGTCACTCGGGGGGGGAACTCTGTGGTATTTTCCCCAGTTAATGCCATGTGACTTCTCTCTCTCCCTCTTTCATTAAAAGTTTCTTTCTACACTCAGACTCCGTACTTGACTATAAATCTGTGAGTGGGGAAAGCTAGATTTCATCTCTGGTACTTAGATACTGACTGTATCAAATATTGACTATAAATCTGTGAGTGGGGAAGCATTGCCTCTCAGAGGCACCCAGGGGTGTGAATTTCCCAGGCTACTGGGTGGGGGCTCAAGCTGGTTCTGTGTGAGATGGACCCTTAGATATTGAACCCAGCCCTGGTTGCAGCCGGCCCTTGCCAGCAGAGGGGTTACATAAGAGATCATGTCAAACGCTAGTGATTTTTTTCAAACATTTACCTTCTGGATTTCATAATATCTTAGCATATTTATTCACTCATTGCAGGTAAAAATTATGTTCTGTTGTTCTACCTTGCTTCAAATCAGGCAATTCACATTAAAATATGCCACCAGGTAAAAAGAAATGGAATTAAAACCATGGTTATAAAAGGTATTAAAAAGTACCTACCAGGCTTACAACTGTAAATATACTCCAGATTACATTGTTGTGGGAAGATTCCATTCCATGTTAAATTTACAGAGCTATCATTTACAACTTTAGCTTCAAACTTGTAACTTCTGTTTTCTGTGATGATGAAGACATAAGGCAATATATTCAGATTTTATTTTAATATGCATTTGAAGGTGCAGGTCTGGCACTCTCGGGACTGACACCCCTAGTCTGGCACCCCAAGTCTGGCACTCTCGGGACTGATTGGTCTAGGATAAGGGATTCTTCCAGACCAGGGAAGGTTATATCTGGCCTCTGCCCCTGCCCTGCCGCCCCACTGGGCTTCCCACCTCCCTTCACCCAGACAGCACAGCTGAGCCATGCACCGGGCTTCCTCTTTCCCAGCTCCCCAGCAGCCCAGCTGCCAGACCACAGATGTGGCCATACTAAAGAGTTCCAGTTTAGAGAACAGCAACTTGTATTTATTCTATGTATTCATGTATAAAATTATTTTTTATTATTAATACAAGCATATGTTTGTGGAACTGGGGAACCAAAAGTAAGTAAGTATTAAGATGAGTAAAATCATTAGTAACAGGCATTTTGGTCAGTTAGTTTAAAAAAAAGGCAAGTTTGGCACCTCAGATTTAAACATCTGATGCCATGTGGAATTCTCAGTGCAAATTGTGGGGTTAAAACAAGACCCTGATTTCACAACCATACAAGGGCATATGGGAGACCAGATGGCAACACCTGTACCATGGGTAACAGCTCTGGAGGTGAATCAGATCCCAAAGAGCCACTACGTTCCAAGGCCATGTGGGTAAGTGGGAAATAGACAGAGCTCTGACTGTACCTCACACTGCAATACCCAGGAACTTGCACTGTGCCAGATATTGCTAAGAGAGACCAGTACAGCTTACTGCACAAGTACAGCGTACTCTCTCTTTCTGGAACACAGGATACATTTGGAGCAAGATTATGTCTCTGAATCACAGTCTCTCTCCAGGGCAGCACTAGGAGCAATTAAACATATTTCCCTTTGCTTTCAGAAGATATTAAAGCCATAATCTAACCTTTTGTTTAAAAAAAAAATCCGGAGTACCTTATATATATAGTTCCTCTTCTAATACTTGGCACCACAAATACCTGACATAAAAAGCTAGATTTCATCTCTGGTACTTAGATACTGACTGTATCAAATATTGACTATAAATCTGGAACCCTCATATTGATGGAGAACATACAAATTCTTATGCTCTCTCTCTACTCTATTGCTCCAAACTCTATTCAGAACTTTCATGGATTGTATCTCGTCAATCCTGTCACACTGATCTCTCTTGACAAAACATTCACGCAAATTATAGCACCAATGTACCATTCCAATTAAATGAAAATCCTGAATTAGTGCAATGTCAAGGAGGGGTGAATTCTCACTCCATCAAAACAGCAGCAGTGCTCTGAAAGCTGGTTCTGTCTCCATAGTCCTGACTGGCAATGTGATATCTGAATAGGAGTTGGGCAGTTGGCAAGGTCTCTTGGGAAGAAGGCATATTAAAGGATAGGGCAGTGGAGAGCCAGCAATGAAGTACAGGACAGCACAGGGACTATGGTTGTAACTGCCAACTGCGACAGAGACCTGGAAGTGGCAATTCAAGTTTGCACCATAGAGACACCAGAGCTAGGGAGAATTGGACTCTGATTTGGCCTGTTGCTGATCATGGTGGCTATTGCTGAAATTACAGCACTTACTCTTTGAACACAGAATATATATTCTCAGAATTTACAAGTAAATCCATTGATTATTTTGAGTTAAAAGTGATTAAAAACTTGGCCTTTTTAGCATCTGTAGCAGTATTTCTTGTTTCTGAGTGATCTCAACAATGGAATAACACAGATTTTTCAAACTTTCCATATAGGTAAACTTAATTGAAAGGTTGTTACATAGACTATATTTCAAGGAATTACCTTGTAATTAAACTAAATATTATTGTGCCATGTAATTGGTTAAGGTTACAGAGACTATAGACAAGCTCAGGTAATTCTTAACTGAAATTGTTACAATTTAATAATAAATTAATGTTGTTACTACTTAAATCGAAATAATTACAAATATCATATTACTTATCGCATTAGTAACAATTACGTAAGCTATGCAATTGTCGTAGCTTAAGTTGCGTAGCTTATTTCAGCTTTAGCCATGCTGTGTAGATGTGCCCTTAGAGACTAACAAATATATATTTAGATAGATAGAGTATCATGAGCTTTCATGGGCAAAAACCACTTCTTCATCTGAAGAAGTGGGTTTTGCCCATTAAAACTCATACTACATATACTTTTGTCTCTAAGGTGCTGTAGGACTACTTGTTTCATTTTAACAGTTTTTTTAAAAACACGAAAAGCATGAATAGAATGTACCACATTTTTCTAATGAGACTACTTTATGGTTTCTACCCTAAATCAAATTTAATTATTCATACAAAGTAAAAACTGTCTTCAGCAAAGTCTAGATCCTCACCTGGTTTCTAGTTTTAAATTTGTGCACAGAGAACTGGAAGCAAAGTTTTCCTAATTATACTATTATATACCATACAGATGAGGGCAAGAGTTTCAAAAGTTATTATTTGAGACATCTTAGACAGGCCTGATAATCCCAAAGTGCTGAATAATCATCAGATAAAAACTGGGCTCTTTTAAGTTGTCTCAGGTTTGCCACACAGGTAATTACTCACTTTTGAAACTCTTGGCCTCAAAGCTTTACAGGGCTTGATTGTGGAAACCTTGATGTCAACTCTGCCCCCACAAGTACTCCAGGGAAACTTTCAGCCTCAAATAACTCTTGATATATAACTATTCTGCTGTTATTTTCAAAACTCTGCATCATAAACAACTTAATTCTGATTTTGCGTATATAATGAATAAAAACTGTACTTACCGGGTGGGACAACAATGGAATGTGAAGAGCTGCAATTACCAACTGTTATATTAATATTGTATCTTTTACATTCCTGAAGTGTGTCAATAATGCTGTTGTTTCCTTTACAAAAGGGGATACATGTAAGACTGAATGAAGTTATTTCCTTGCCATTTTCAAAAACTTTCAATTTTCCACTGACTGAATTATTGGCGTAATTGTACTGCTCCACAGTAAGATTAACTGGTTCTGAAGGAGGTGAAAAAATTGTTGAACATCAGACACTTAAAACAACAGTTTTTCATATTTCATTCATACACTGAATTTCACTTTTGGCTTTGTTCACTTGTACATTTCATTATATAGTTAGTACAAAATATAATACATAAAATCTTTGGCCCAAATCAAATTTAATTATCCATATAAAACAAAGACTCTCTTCAGTAAATACTAGATTCCATTGTTTTATTATATTGATATAAAATTGGTTTGGAAACAACAGTGAGAGAAACATTTGTCCAAAGTGCAGAATACTTTCTACTTCAAAGATCTCAGCATAAAATACACAGAGAAGTTTATGCAACTTAGGCCTGGTCTTCACTAGGAATCACACTGGTAAAACTACCTCTCTCGGGGTGTGAAAAAGATACAACCACGAGGGACACAGGAGTACAAACTTAACCTCAGGTGTAGACATCACTAGGTTGGGTGAAGAATTAATCTATTGACATAGCTACCACCTCTTGGGAAGACAGATTACCTACACCAACAACAGAATCCCCCCATGGCAATGCAGATAATCTCTATACCGGGGTGGGCAATAATATTTGTAGGGAGGCCACTCCAAGAATTTTGGTGAGTGGTCATGGACTTGTCTGTTCTATTAATAGAGGGAATGTGGGGTCTGGGATGGAGTTTGGGTTCAGGAGGAAGCTCCAGGCAGGGACTGAGGCATAGGAAGGGGTTTAAGTACAGAAGGGATGTCAGAGGCCGGGCAGTGTCTGGGAAGGAGTTTGGATGCAGATAGTTATGACCTGGGGCAGGAGTTGATATGTGTGTAGAGGTGCCAAGTGCAGAGTCTGGCCTTGGCTGCGAGATGCATATCAGCATAGGCGGCTGCCAGCCAATGGCACAGTAGGATATTCAGACAGGCAGGCTTCCAGCATGAAGTGTGGCCCCAGCTAGTCACAGCTGTCAGCTACCATTGTCAAGAGTGTCTCCATGCTCTGCCCCACCCCTTGGGCAGAGGAGAGTAGCAGGTCTCAATGCATTGCCTGCGTCTGCAAACACTCCCTGACCTGCAGCTCCCATTGGCTGGTTTCTGGCCAATGGGAGCAGTGAAAATTGTGCTAGAGGAGGAGACAGCATGCCAAGACCCGCTATACCTCCCCCTTCAGAGGGGGCACGGAAACACGTTTGTCAGGAGTCTCTGGCCATGATGCTTCTGAGAGTAGCATGACCAGGGCTACATCAAGCCAGCAAGGTTGCCTGGGCAGCCTGCTGGGCCACGGGACATTTTCTTCCAGACCTATGGTGGGCCAGAGAAAAATATTTGGTGGCCGAATCCAGCCTATAGACCTGGGTGGGCAAAAGGGTCTCTGCGGGCCAGATCCAGCCTGCCAAGCAGGTTGATCCAGCCTGTGAATGCCCTGCTGCTCTTCTGCCCCCAGGCCAATCAGTGCCTGGGGATGGGGAAGCATGTGAAGTCTCCTCCCCTACCTGTGGTGCGCGGCACTTAGAGTCAACCACCAGGTTTGACTCTATGTGCCGCACACTCCTTGCAGGGTGGGGGCAGGGAGCAAGAGACTTTGCATTCTCCCCCCTGCCCCCAGGCCCTGACTGACCTGGGGACGGGGGGAGTGCACAAAGTCTCCCCCCAGTGGGCGCCTAGAGGGAACCGCCAGCTGTTCAGAACAGCTGGCAGTGATCTCTGGGGAAGTGGGGGCAAGGATTTCACGTGTTCCCCCCATCCCCAGGGCAATCAGAGTCTGTGGGCGGGGAAGCACAGAAGTGTCCTGTCCCCACCCCTTCGGGCCGAGGCCCCACCCCTTCCAGGGAAGCCTAGGACCACTTCAAAAATTGCTGAAGTGGCTCCCCCCCTTCTAAAATTATTGCCCACACCTGCTAAAGACCATATCTTGGCCACTGAAGTGCTACAGCAACACAGCTGCAGAAGAGCAGTTGAGTGATTCTAACATCTTAAGTGTAGACATGCCCCTAGAAAAGTCCCTTTCCATCCCCCCTCAGCATCTAGGCATGTTATCAAAAATATCCTGTGATGAAGCTTCCAACCCACACAAGACAAAGAAGGTTAAATTAAGCCAATGAATCTGATATTCCGCAGTTGGAGGAAAGCCAGGGACTGGTAAAGGTGAACTGATGATGAAGCCTGGCTCGGCAACGGCAGGTTGAGCTTGTATAAACAGCAAACTTAGAACTGAGTTGTTTCAGGGTAAGCATTCTGCTATTGCTTCCTGGAAGAAGAAAGGTTTGTTTCGGCTACAGAGGCTGGCAAGCAATCAGAGAGGGGAAATAGTCTGCAGTTAGTCTCTGGGAGGAGGGAGTTTGGGCTGGTAGACCTAAGGTGGCAGAAGACAGAGAAGGGAAATACAAAGGACTGCAGGGTAATAGTGAAAAGACAGAGAGCAAACAGACCATGGTAGCTAGACTTAGGATCCCTGAGCTGGAACACTAGACTTAGGATCCCTTAATACTAACAGGCACTAATTAGTGCAGATGCTGGGAAAGTGACATAGGCCCTTGCTTTGGACTGGAAGCCTATCTGGAACGGCATGCAGATAGGTAATGCAGGGAACTTGGATAACTGGAATGGGGAGTACTATGCAGTGACCTGATCAGAGCACTGAGTCATGAAGACTGGGATCTGCAAGCCCCTGGAGAGGAAGCAGGGAGGTAGTGTGAACTGTCAGAAGGGGGCTTCAGGCCTGAATGAAGTTAATCCCCAGATGTGGAGACACGGTGCCAGCCCAAGGGTGAATGGACTCAGATACTTGCTCTTTTTTAAAAAATAAGTGGGCTAGATTGTCCACTTCTGTGGGAAAATCCAGGGGATGGGGTGAATAGCATTGAAACCTCCCGAACTGCTTGGGGAGGTGCCCTCCCTAATCCAAACAAATTGTGGGTCCTGTTCTCAAACTCCAATGATTCATGAGGATTTATAGCAAACAAAGGTGCACTAAGGCCCTTTATCCCAATACTGTCCTCTTGCAGTGGAATTCCGGAGGAACCATGTTACATCAACTTCTGCAGCCAGCATCTGCCCTAGCATCAGCCTTATAAGGAGATCTCTAGTGGAGCTAGGGAACCTATAAAAATAATTAAGCTGGGTACTGTACTGCAGTTCCACACTGTGTCCCATGGGACTGGTGGGAGACAATGAGCTTCCTCCTGTCCTATCTAGTCTCAGTTCTGTCCACTTCTATATACACAGAGCCTTCCACATGGCCTGGTGGGAAATGGGCATATTACTATAGAGTCCCCTGATGCTCTTCCCTATGTGGTGGGGAAATCTGTGCATAGAAAGACTCCTTAGCACAGTCTGTCCATCTGTCACAAGCAACTAATATTATGTGCTGATATTATGCATTACAAACTAACAAACAAATAGATGTGAATATATTCCAATCAATCATGCATAGTGACTATACAAGATACACCAGAATCATTACATACACAGGTAATGTACATACACAGGAGTCTAAGAGTAGCTAAAAAGCAGCAGAGTGATGGTTGAGTTAGAAGTTAGCACACAAATTGGTTAGGCTATATTAGGACATGGTGAGAGGTGGGAGGTAGCATATTATGGTAACAAGACTAAGAGGAATCCAAAGAATGGTGTATTGGGGACAGAAAGAGGTATCTATGGAGAGGGAGAATGGGAATAGCAGACTTGCCTCCTAACAAAAGGTGAACACCTTACCCTACTGTACCCATTTGTGCAGTATTTATAAGCTTTAGAGGCAAACAAGATCAGCCCTCTTCAGAGGGCTAGTCTGTCCATGGGTACAAGGTTGCTAGGATTCTGAGTAAATGCTCTTTGAGGCTATAAAAAATAAATAAAGTACCCACTCTGGGCAATCCAATTTACAGTTTAAATATTACAATTTAAAAGAAATAAGTATTAATTAATACTTGAAGATATTTTCCGATGGCTAAAGATCATGTAACTCATACAGCACTGTGTATATTGTACATGGACTCTTACGATCCTCCTGGACCCTCAGAACAAAATGTAAAATCCACTTTTTTTAATACAGACTTCCCTCGGCGGCAGCATCAAAATCGTGTATTTAAAAAAAAATGGTCTCCTCAGATTGGGGAATCAGAGAGTCATACAGAGATCCACTTGAGTTCATTTGATGGGTTTTGTGGAGAGATTCAGAAACCATGATGAAGGATATAGTATAGAAATCTAAATAGATATGAGATGGACAGATCATGGCACAATTAATTAACATGATTGTAATGATTTTATCCCATCTACACAGGCAGGGAAAACCCTATTATAAGATATGCTGTAAACTAGTGTATCACTGTGCAATTCCCTGATCCAGCATGCTGTCCAGTCTACAATTCACCTGTCACTTCAGCATGCTCTGCCTATGGGCCAGGGAAAACAGATAAGACTAGTTATATCAATTAATAATCAGTTATCCTCTAAAGCCTGCAGTTTTCTTATTTGTTTCTCAAATGATATAAAATTAGAAGAAAGTAAGAAAAGCCAAGAAAAAAAATAAAATGCTTAAGTGCCTGTCGATTTGGTTTGTTTGGGCCTTCAGTTGATCAGAGTGAAGAGTGTATTCCTTATGGTTTCAAAAGTTACGCTTCACCTTTATTAAACATAACTTACCACACGGTTTGGGAGAAGTGGACGCTGTAAGAAGAGGGGAAAAAAGACAGCATTCCATTAAAATTTTGGAAAAGGATGCTTAATACATTTGTACCTATTACCATACATTTGTTTCAAAATGTTTAGACTTTATACGTTAAAATGGTTGTACTTTTGATTAACTCATATTTCTGTCTTCACTCTTAAGAATAGTTAGTGTATTTTCATTATTCCCCTTTGCATGATTTATTGCAAATTATATTGCTTATTATACATGTTTCTGAACTATAGTTCTACACAAGTAACATTTTTCTTACAGGTATGATAAGGAAAATCTATGTGGCAAGCTACATCATTCTCTTTGATAACGAGAATAAGGGAACAGTAAGTATATTAATTAGAATGGCCCTTTTACAAGGTTTCAGTGATGCAGGTTGCTCAATTTGCAAGAAGGCAATGCCCCTTTGAGAACTGCCATGAGGCTGGTAGTGAAGCGTCTCAGTTTTGACTGTTGTTCAACAAAAAGAATCAAACCGTTGTGCATTAATTATCCTAAGCAAGTAAGGAATACAGTAAGATTGGGCTTCACAATTCCTTTTTACCAAGAAAAAGCAAGTAATATCTGCTGTTCATGACAGCCAGGAAGTGAACCTTATATTATCTTTTTAACATAATTTAACCAATAAAAGTAATAAGCTTCCTAAGAGACTTCAGTTTCTTCAGCTGTATCTATGACATAAAACATTTGTTAAGGTTTCATAGCTAAAGGCACTTCAGTGGCTAACACATTTTTCATGCATGAGGTGTTAGAAATGCTATAACTGTGTGCAAGTTTGTCACCATTTGTGAGAGGTGGAGCAGTCGTAGTCATGGAATGTGAGGTGTCTGAGGAAGACTCAGGCATGCTTGTTGTAGTGCTGTTTGAAGTAATAATGTTCATGGATGGTGAAGTGGTGCTGTGCAAGGATGTCATAGTGGAATAATCTGCAAGGAAATAAACAGAACAAATTAATATCGGAAAGTGATTCCATTGTGCAATTGTATCATAAATGGGCTTTAATAGATGCTTTCTTTTTGTTATTATCATATCACAAAAACCCTAAAATGGAGCTGCAAATGAGGTTGTGTTAGTATTTGCATTTAAAAAAACAAAACAGGAATATCTTAGTATAATTTAAGGTAATACCAGTTCTATTGGTTAAACAACCATGAATTATATTGGACTGAATTCTGCAGTCACCGCTCAGACAAAACCGCTTATGAATTCAATGGCATTTTTGCCAGAATAAATGCTTCAGGGTTTAGCCTATGATACAATTTAGGAAAGACCACAATTATCATCCACATTTCTAGCCACTGGACTGAGTTCCACCAACACTTACTTCCAAGTACAGTGCTTATTCCTAGAGACAACACATGCTAACAATCACTGCTCTCAGAAGTAGATGTTTGCAAGTTCAGGTTCATAATACTTTGTACAACATAATTTTATTTTCTTAATTAGAAACAATTATTTTTATTTATTCAGTTTTATACAGAGCCAAGTCCTGCTGTTCTTACTTTGCCAAAACTGTCATTGACTGCAGTAGGAGAATAATTACTGCATGATCATACTATCCAATGCTGTATTCTGGAAATAAAGTGCAGAAGCCCCTTGCAATCTGGTACCAATTGTGCAGCTTAAACACACTTTCCCAGTTTGCTGAGCAATTAATGTTATAAAAATTAATCCAACTGCTGAACTAAACAGTCATCACACAAGCAACTGTACTATTGACAGCCTGGGGCCATCTAAAGGAATAGAGCAAACCTGATGGTTTATTCATGGTGGTAGCAGGAGTGAATGAAGTAAGGGCAGCAGTGCTGCTGTGTGGCTGATTGGTGGATCCCATGGTAGAGTCTGAGTATGCATGCGTGGTGAGATTTGCGCTGCTTGTTGAAATGATGCCTGTGGTACGGAAGTACAATAGTTTGTTATTGCTTCCTAACGTAACATACACATATACGGACAATAAAGTCACATGTAATCAAGGCTGCTACACTTGGAAAGATAATGTTAGGTCTTGCTCTTCTATTTAGGCAGTCACACAATTTCATTCTGTTTCTTATGTATAAGGCTTATGGCAAAAATATATCAAAATGCATTCGAATATGAAGTTAACTGGAAATACAAAGCACCTACAAATTGAACATGTCCCCTGAGTTCCCCCTGGGATTGACTGCTGTTGCTGAAGCCACAGTGGAAGACTCTCATTGGCTTCAAAGGGATCAGGATAACGGTCTTTTATTTTGATGGTAGCTTAGGGTGCTCTCCCTACCCCCCAGGTTCAGATCCCTTGTGTTTTAAGAAATGATTTTTAGGGTAGTTTGAAAGAAGCTATGAATAAATATATGCCCCACAATAGCTTATAATCAGAATTCCTTTCTTCATCTGTTTGAATGGGAAATGGAAACAAAAATTCATTTCTTGTAATGGCTTTGTGGAATATATACCTGTAAATAACCTAATGACCACTGGATGTCATCCTTGCTTCACAGAAGGAAAACAGAACAAATTGTCTTTTATCTGACAATAAATCGTAACTTCAAAATGGACAATATGTTAATATTGATCAATTTGGCATCTTGCAATAGTTCCACTTTTATCCAACAATACTGTCTGTTGTTCATCTACTAAATGTCTATGGAGTACACTGGTATCTCTGACTATATTATTCTACTGCTATTTCAGTCTAGTTTCTCTGCCTTCAACCCAGTTTCATTGTCCTCACTCTCATTCTCATGTGATCTTTTGGATCTTAACTTCCAGGTAAAAATAAAATGTATAACAGGGTTGTATAACAGGGTTGCCAACCATCCAGGATTGACCAGCAGTTTCTGCGAATTAAAGATTAATCTTTACTTAAAGATTATGTCACACGATGAAACCTCCAGGAATACATCCAAACAAAATTGGCAACCCTCTTCTAACTGTGTAGTAAAGTGCGCATAAGAACCTGAAATTCTTACTCAGTGGTAAGTAGAAAACATATCAATGACCCACATTCAGTACATTTGCAAATCCAGATGCTTAATAGCCTGTATCTTCATCTTGCATCATTTACTCTGAGAAAAATACCAGTTAAGCTACCTGAAATTTTGCCTCAGGTTGCAGGCAATTTAGGAAAGACCACAACTGTCATCCATATTTCTAACCACAGACTGAATTCTACCAATACTTACTTCCAAGTACAGTGCTTATTCCTACAGACACACTTCATGCTAACAATCACTGCTCTCAGTAGCCGATGTGTGCAAGTTCAGGTTCATAATACTTTGTACAACATAATTTTATTTTCTTAATTAGAAACAATTATTTTTATTTATTCAGTTTTCTATAGAGCCATGTCCTGCAGGTCTGACTTTGGCAAAACTGTCATTGACTGCAGTAGGAGAATAATTACTGCAAGATCATACTATCCAACTCTGTATTCTGGAAATAAAGTGCAGAAGCCCCTTGCAATCTGGTACCAATTGTGCAGCTTAAACACACTTTCCCAGTTTGCTGAGCAATTAATGTTATAAAAATTAATCCAACTGCTGAACTAAACAGTCGTCACACAAGCAACTGTACTATTGACAGCCTAGGGCCATCTAAAGGAATAGAGCAAACCTGATGGTTTATGCGTGGTGGTAGCAGGAGTGAATGAAGTAAGGGCAGCAGTGCTGCTGTGTGGCTGATTGGTGGATCCTATGGTAGAGTCTGAGTATGCATGCGTGGTGAAATTTGCGCTGCTTGTTGAAATGGTGCCTGTGGTAAGGAAGTACAATAGTTTGTTATTGCTTCCTAACGTAACATACACATATACGGACAATAAAGTCACGTGTAAGCAAGGCTGCTACACATGGAAAGATAATGTTAGATCTTACTCTTCTATTTAGGCAGTCACACAATTTCATTCTGTTTCTTATGTAGAAGACTTATGGTTGTATGACAGAGTTGCCAACCCTCCAGGACTGACCTGGAGTCTCAGGAATTGAACAATTTTAATTAAAGATTATGTCACATAATGAAACCTCCAGGAATACATCCAAACAAAATTGGCAACTTTTTTGTAACTGTGTGGTAAAGTGCACTTACTGGATTAAGAACCTGAAATTCTTACTCAGTGGTAAGTAGAAAACATATCAATGACCCACTCTGAGATTATTTGCAAATCCAGATGCTTAATTGCCTGTATCTTCATCTTGCCTCATTTACTCAGAGAAAAATACCAGTTAAACCAATTGAAATTTGTCCTCAGGTTGCAGGGTTATATCAAGAGGACTGAATTGCTGGAATTATTCATCTAATCCAATGTTTCTCAGGGCCATGCCACTTTCTACAGCTCCCCTTGGATGGAAATGGCACAGCATAGCCAATGGAAGCTGTGAGGCTCCATGGCTATTGACACTTTAGATAAGCAAAGTGGTACAGGTCTGCTGGCGGCTTACCCAGGTGGGCCTATGGCCCACTTTGAGAAACATTGATCTAATACAATATAAACACTGCATGATAAATATGCCTGCAGAGCCATGATCTGCTTCAGGGTTGCTTGCAGGGGAGAGTGAAGTATAATGTGCAGGTGTGTCTAAAGGGGCACTAGACCATGAGAGACTTGAGTTTCCTGTTGTGAGTGATGACAAGTGTGATTAGTTAAACAGAGAACATGTCACCCTTCTGAAGTATTTGTGCATCTGGACTCATTACAACAATGTGGTATGATAAAGCTATTCATCCTCCCCAATCAAAAATAAACCAGACTCACTGGGTCAGACCTTTGGAGCTGGCCTTTTGGCACTCCGAAGGTTTCAAATAGCCTTTGTGGTTCTCTTTTTAGTGTCCTATGAAAATCTAGGGCTCCATATTCTGGGCTGTGTTATTTTTATAATACTGTTGGGATTTATTTCTATATAAATCTGGTCCCAAGACAGTGAATTCAATGGAAAGACTTCAGCAGACTTCAGTGGCCTTTGGATCAGTCCCTAAATAACTAATGTTTTCTTTTAATTCTGTCTGCTTTTTCTGTAATTCTTGTAAACATTTAACTTTTCTGTGTGATAAAAGCGATATCAAAACACTATCTGGAATTATCAGAAACAAACCATAATGAACACATTTTCTGTTTAGCATACACAGTTCAGAATCTACCATGTTCTAATATATTTATTATGAATTAGTTGTATTACAAACATATAACAAACATACACTCCCTACTCTGAAGAACTTACAATCATTCTAAATGAATATGCTAAATGAATAAGATATGTTTAGTGAAATACATGTAAACCATAAAGTCAAACAGAAGCAAATTGGTTTATTTGGTTACTCCTTTTTAAACCAGTCTATACTATTTCACCTGTGATCTCACTATTCTAAATGTAAAGGCATTAAATAATCTAGAAGATAAGACATGTATACACAATGCATTTTTCTTATTGGATGTTAATACTACCAAAATACTAACAAATATCATAGAAAAGTGAGGCAGTTGCGTAAGGAAAGTAAAAACAGTTCTCTTACCATTTACAGAAGGTGTTGCATTTTCCCCTAAAAGGAATAAAACCAAGAATAAATATAGTATAGATTATACATATTTCTGTCCCAACACTAAAGTCCCAATCCTGCAATCAGAGCTATGTAAACAGATCCATGAACTGTGCAGGAGAAGTGCTTAGGGACCTTACTCATGAAGGTATATGAGCACATGCCTGAATTCAAACAAATGAGTAGTCTTGGAGAAGGCAATGAATTAAATTGCAGCATACAAGAAGTACTTGAATTCTAGGTTCTTTAGCTCTTGTCATTACTTGTAAGAGAGCTGATTCACCTGATTCATACTGACCTCTCTCTATGCCAGAAGCACACCACTGTTAGGCTACGTCTAGACTACAGGTTTCTTTCGGAAGAAGCTTTTTTTGGAAGAGATCTTCCGAAAAAACTTCTTCTGAAAGAGAGTGTCCACACTGCCAAAGTGCATCAAAAAAGAGATTTGCTTTTTTGAAAGAGAGCGTCCAGACAGAATAAACGCTCTCTCGCATGTAAGTTGTGATTGCTATGGACAGAATGGCCACCAGGACACTTGTGCTTTTTCCTCTTTCCTCTTCTTGAGAAAGAACTCCCTCTTCACCGTCCACACACACCTTTTTGCTAAAGAGCTCTTTCGCAAAAAGACTTCTTCCTCATAGAATGAAGATTACCAATGGCAGAAAAAGCCCTCTGTTCTTTCTATTTTCTTGCAGAAGAACACAATTGCAGTGCGGATATTCCTCAAGTTTTGTCGGAAAAAACAGCAGTTTTTCTGACAAAACTCTGAAGTGTAGACATACCCTTAAACTACACTGAAAATGATAAGTGGAAGCACATCGATCTGGAAAAGGTTTAGTGAAGCAAAATGATTTTAAAAACCCTGTATTTATGCTGGTTTTATTATATTGCCCAACACTTTGCAACTTCATTTCTATATATTTTTGTTTATACTGAAATTTGGAGACATCAAATTTTATTTTCATTTAAGCAACACTATATGCTAACAACACTTGTAAAAGGCCAATATTTAAGTGTACTAGAGCAGATCTATTAACTAGAACTAACATAAAACTGGTACAAAGATAATGCTGAAACAGCCATCCAGGTATAATGCATATAAGTAGGGTATTTCTATTGAGTTAATTCCTGTTATCTAACATACAGCACCACCACAAATACTCCAAAATCCCCTGCACTTCTCACTACTATCAAGTCCGTAATTGTTGAATCTGACCAAGCTTAGAGACCGGGTACAGACAGGTATCCAAAAGTATGGATGCTCATCTGAAAAATGGGAAATAAATGGTTCTAACTTAACTACCATGGCATGCTTGAAGGGGGTCATTAATTGTTTGGAAATCTCTTTAATGATGACTACTCATAAGTAGTATTATTAAAAAGTTTTGCTAAAGATGATGGTAACAATGTTATCTTTTTAATTCTTTTTTGGGGGGAGGGGTACTGTTCTCCAACCAGACTATTGTGGCAATTATATGCCATAAACATTCTATGTGTTTCATATTTTATTTTAAATTTATTACAGAAGCAGAATAAGATGCTGTTAGTATTAACTCAGTAGGTGGCACCATAGCACCAAAAACTCTTAAACATTGTGCCGATGTATCTACTATTATAATCCTGTTGTGAGATACCATACAAACTGAACAGCTCCTTTTAAAAAGATGAAAATGGAGATCATAGTGCACTTGATCTTCAAAAAAAATCACATTACTCCAATACATGTATTCTTACCATGAACTTTCTTTTCCAATGTGTCCCACTACAATTCAAAATATCTCAGTGACTGAATTAACAAAATCGCCTTTGAAGTAATAACTCTCTGCTCCTCACCATATAAACATGTTTCTAAAATTTGTACATGGAATTAAACTCAAGGATATCTCCACAGCTCTCCATGGAACCATTTCTGAATACAAAAAGTACAGTATGTTGTAAGATAGTGTGACAGCCCCCGAGACATTTAGGGATGGGCAAACCAGTCTGGATGAAATCAGGAGCATCCCAAACTTTTACTGAAAGCCCAGACTGAACTTAAATATTTTAGGTGATGTTATTGACTCATACATATAGTTCCAGGAAGGGGAAGAAAATGTACTGTATGCAAAGAGTTTCCACTAAGACTTGTGTAGACCTCCCCCTCCTGGCTCTCATGATGTGCAATCATGAAGGTCTAAGATTATAGCCTTATTCAAGTAATTTGCAGAAAGCACATTCACAGGAAGCCCAGCCACCAAATGGGAGACTTAGCTAGTTGCTTAAGTTCATTCCAATATCTGACCACTAATTGGTGGGCACAAATGCAGTTGCTTCTTGAAAAAGGCTTTAGATGGAGAGGGCAGACTCCCAACCTCATGAACCCTAAACAGCTGAGCTGACAGTTCTCTCTCTTGGAAGCTGTCAGACACCGAAGTGCAAAGAGGCAAAAGCAGGACTACGGTATTTTAAAGAGAACTTTTAAATGTTAAGCAAGAGAAGTAAATTCAAGAACTACTGTGAAGAAACTAGGCTGAGAAAAGAAGTCAAGTGCTTGAAACGCTGGCAACTTTAGGATGCACTAGCTACATTCAGAAATAGTAGCAAATGCTCTGGTCCTGGAATCATGGCTGTGGCTCTGTTATGCTGAGCAATGGTCACACAAAGAACCAATTTATGATCCTGTCCATTCAGAAAAGACAGTGTAAAAACTCTTTGTATCAGGCTTATTTGACTGGGTGTAGCATCATATGAGGAAACTAAAACCAAAAAAAAGCTTGAAAAGATTCAGAATTGTCTCTCTCTCATGATTTGGGATTCATCTTGCCCAGCACAAGTGTGGGAAAGGGTGTAAAAATCTAACGAGCAGGACAGAGCTGCAATTCTGTATTTAAAACTGAAAGCAATGCTGCTTAGCCATCTGATTTGCCCTGAGCACTTACACCCATGTCTCCTAAAACACACACATTCTTCACCTCTTTTCTTACTTTGCAGGCCCACAAGTGGCTCAGAAATGGATTGACATTTAGGCTGTATCTACATTGGCGCGATCTTGCGCAAAAGCGGCCGCTTTTGCGCCAAAACTTGCTGCCTGTCTACACTGGCGGGGAGTTCTTGCGCAAGAACAATGACGTTCTAATGTGTGAAATCAGTGCTTCTTGCACAAGAACTATGATGCTCCCGCTCAGGAATAAGCCCTCTTGTGCAAGTGTTGCGCAAGAGGCCAGTGTAGACAGGCAACATGAATTTCTTGCACAAGAAAGCCCGATGGTTAAAATGACCATCAGAGCTTTCTTGCACAAGAGAGCATCTACATTGGCATGGATGCTCTTGCACAAAAGCACATCTCTTGCGCAAAGGCACATGCCAGTGTAGACGCTCTCTTCTGGAAGAGTTTTTGCACAAGAACTCTTCCGTAAAAGAGTTCTTGCGCAAAATCATGCCAGTGTAGATGTAGCCTTACTGTGTCTCTATGCAAAGGTCTGTGCCCAGTGTTCAAGATTACATCCTCGGTACATACTGATGTTGAATTGCAACAACTTTGTGTTCCCTGCTGCACACAAGCATAAGGAGCCAATGGAGTTGGGCCTCCTAACAACAAAGGAATGCTTGGATTTTAGCTACTTTAATCCAGTTCCTTAAATCATGACACCAAAGTGACTGAGCTGTGCCCTGTGATTCTTGGATGTAGGGAGAAGGCAGAGGAAGTTATCCTTCCCCATGGGCTTTGGAGCTCCTCTGTCTAAAGGCTACTGTCAGACTGGCAGATGGTGTGATTTCCACCTCCACAGGGGAAAATGGTCCATGATTCTGCATAGTTGCAAATCCCCACCTCTGCCCTTTCCCACCACCCCTCAAATCTCTAGCCCCTTGGAACACAGAGCCCCCACCAAGGAGAGTTCTGGAATGCATTTGGGGTGCAGAAGGCAGGCTGCATTAGTTCTTCCAAGTGAGAGCCTGCCACATCTGCAGAGGAAGCAAAGGGTGTGACCTACTTGAAGAGCTGAGCAAACGAAGCTCTTTGTGTGGAATCTTGTAATAAACAGAATCGATCAGGACATTAGTCAGCTCAGCTGGAGTGAACTGCAACTCAGAGAGGAACAACTAGTGGGAGGAAGAGAGTGAGTAAGGCAAAGAGGCTTAGACACTGCTTCTAGCAGGCCTCTTTTGAATTATTTTTAAACTTCAAGTGGGCTAAGATCTAATTTACACCCAATTTAAGTCCCCTTTACATTGCCAGCCTGGTGTAAAAAGCCTTAAGTGAGAATGGGGCTCTGAGACTGCATCTGAAAAGTGGGTTCCAGACCACCAATGCTCTATATCCCAATAAACGTATTAGTCTTTATGGTGCCAAAGGACCCCCTCCTTGTTTTTGCTGAAATAGACTAATGTGGTTACCCCCTCTGAACTTTGAGACTTTAGTGTTTCTTTGTGAAGGAAATGAAGAAAATGGTGCTAATTTACAAATAACTCTGTATAAACACAGGCCTTGATCCTGTGAACACTTACAGGTGAGTAAGTTTATACGGTGAGAAATCCCATCAAACTACATTAAACTAATCCAATGTGAAAAGTTACTTGGCTGCAAAAGTATTTGCAGATTCAGGACTATTTAGATTTTATTCTTTATCATAAATTGTTTTGAAAGTTATTTTCCATTTTGTTCCGAGCCATTCTGTGCCCAGACCTATTATCAACTGCTGATGGAAATCAGCATAGATTCATTCAAGACAACAACATCAGTTTTACACCAGCTGAGAATTAGAGCTGACAAATTCTGACAATCCAACATTTGCTTTCATCTCAAATTGGGACAAAAAGCTGACATTTTGAAGGTCATGGAGAGGAAATACTGAAAAATGTTTCATTTTGTCATTTTTGATTGAAGCTAAATATTTTCACATTCCAAAATTGAAATGTTTCATGTTGGTTTATTATCTGTCCAAAATCACTTTGTTTCACATCAGTTAATATTAAACTGCATTTACCCTTAGTGGTTCATTACCTTGTGCAAATTGTGTATCAGGAGCCTGATGCTGGCATTCAACTCTATGCCCTGCTGCTCTGAGCATAATGTATCCAAACTATACCTCACATAATGCAATCAGAGGCATGTGACTCACATGAGGAACTACACATCTTGGATCCACACTGCATTATGGGAGATGTAGTCTTCCAGCGAGCCTTGCCCATGGGAGATATGACAAGGATTGTCTCATCTGACAGTATTATACAAAGGAAATGCTAAACTAATGTTCTGTTGAAATTATCCACTTAGATCAGTTCAAAAAATGAAAGTTCTGATTTCAGTGGAGCCAACCAAAAATAAAATACTGCTGAAATTTTCCAGATGGAAAATCAATTTAGTCAAGAATCAAAATTTTCTCATAGAAAACTTAAATTGTGCAGAAATTACATTATCTGATAGTAAATCATTGAACTAGAAAATTCCCAGTCAGCTCTCCTGAGAATCTTCCCCCATACTCTTAAAGAAATAAAAAAATGCAGCATTCCAAATTTAATTTCCCCCCACACACAATTATTCTAAACTAAAAACAAAGTTTTGCTAGAATCATAATTACTTAATAATCCCACCTATTTTCAGATATACAGGAAAAGCAAGTCGAGCAGTTGGATGACATTAAGTTTAAAGTATAATACACTATCTTCTCAAGCTTAGAGCAAGTATAGGAGACTGCGTGTATAACTACAGCTACAACGCCTTTGCTGCTCTGTGGTTTTCTCTCACTCTGTTTACTTCTGTTTTTCTTCTTCAGAACCCTACTAAAAAGGAAGAGGGTGCAGCGTATTGTGGTTTAGAGCTTATGCTCTTCCAAATGGTGAAACTGGGTTACTATAGCACCCGCATGCTCAAGTAATCAGCCCTGTCTTGGTGCTAAACCACAACTTCTCTAGGGCAGTCATGTAGTTTCCTGATTAACTTCTTTTCACCAAATTTGCATTTCTAATTATTTTTAGTTGTAAGGCCCACTTACATGATAGAAAATAGAATTTCCAGCATGAAGATACTGGTAATCTTTGGAAATACAATGAAATGTGCCTCTCAGGTAGTATTTGTGAACACATGAAATCTAACTGCAAGAAAAGAGCAGATCTAATTCTGGCCTAATATTTATGACATCTGTGAAATGTTTGGTTGTGTCCACAGTCATAAATATCCTCTGTATGTGAGGAATGTAACAAAAAAGAATGAAAATGCTTAGCTACCAAAAAGGTATATGCATAGATTTTCATCTGAAACAATTGCAGGGGTATTTATTGGCAATTGTTTATTTGTGATGTTTATTTGGCAATTCAATGCTGAATCCAAAGAAAGACTATATATTTATTTGCTTTTTCCAGTATTCATGAAAGTGAGAGACTGAGCACCATACCTAAATAGATCTGATGTTAAACATTTGTTTTGCAAGTGTCACCACCCACCTTTAGCAAGGCATCTTCCGGTACTGCCGTACTCAACCTTCCTTTCTAGAATCAGCTATGAGCAGACTAGCATTTGGATCAATATGATGGTTTTGTGGACGGAAGCACCATGGAGACTGGATTGAAACTGCTAAATGCCTCTTGCTTGTGACTCCTCCTCCCCCCAAAACACACACCAGTGTTCTCACTGCAGCTTCCACTGTTGGGATGAAGATTGGACAGGTGAAGAAGAGAGCAAAGCTGTGAAGCAGCTTGATAGGGTAGGAGGCTTTAACCAACGCTGCCTTATGATGGATCAGAATTAGAGTTAGAAGTGGGGCTCTCCATATCAGACCATGGCTCTCAGATGTCTTTTCTAACTATATTCCACCGACTGCCATTACAATTTCAGGGCTGCCTATGATCTGGAAAATATTGGGAGAAATTATATCTGCCTGGAGACCACATTCCAATAATGCTAACTAAGTATGACTGGTGTACATATTTTAGGCAAAATGTTTCTTTTTGGTCTTTTTAAAACAGGCCATTTTCCAGTTATTTTTGTCTTATGGGGAACATTAACATAAACATATAACACTTTTTCCAAACTGTTCTCTGATCTTTTTAATTTTTGCCACAAATGGTTTTGGAGTCCACTTTTTTTGTTTGTACTGAATATTGCAGGAAATTTCCCCAAAGACAGAAAATGGGTCCATTTTCCTGCAAAACAGAAACGTCTTTCAAATGTTTCCCAAAATTATTTTTTTCAAGCAGGCCTACTGCTGAACCATGATCAGTTGAATAATGAAAGCAGTTAAAATACTTTAGCCAACTGGGATCTGATCCAAAGTCATTGAGCATCCTTTACCATTAGGGCCATATCCTTTTAGCCAATGGAAAGACTTCAGGAATTAGCCTTTATAGGATATGATCACCATGGAAATTCATCCTTTTTTCAATGAATTAAAAGCAATTTCAGAAAAATACACTTCTCTGAAGTTTCTCTTCCAATTATTGAACCAGTACAATCATTTTTCCCATTTTAAAAAATTTCTCCTCTGTTGCTATGTGAAATTCCTAAACAAACAAAAGGGGAAATTGACAAACTGGCCTTGACAGGTCAGGGAGGAAGTGTGATAAAGACAAGAGATAAAGGATCTGATTTTCAGATATGCTAACACCCACAACTCTTACTGACTTCAGTGGAAGTTGCAAAGGCCCATTTCTTCATAAAATCAGGTCCCAAACATGGTAAAATGCACAAAGTGAACATGCAGGATAAAAAGGAGCGAAAATAATATTTTCTCTAATCCAGTGTTGGCTGTGGTTCACTGTTTGTAGCCAAGGGGAGCCGCGGGAAGCAGCATGGCCTGGGCCATCGCTTCCCTCAGTTCTCACTGGCTGCAAACGGCGAACTGCAGCCAATGGGAGCCGTAAGGCTCTGTGGGTGCAGAGTCATTAAGTAGACAAACTGGAGTGGCCTGCAGTCTGCTTAGAGAAACACTGCTCTAATCTCTCACATTCTCTGTAATATTAGGTGCAATTTGTAACAAGAGTATGTAAAGAGTTTGAATTGAAAATGTGACTTTTCAGGAGATGATGCTCTTTCCAAACTTTTTTTGGGGGCGGGGGGGGGGGGGGTGGGTTATTACAGTAGTGCCTAGATGCCACAACTGAGATCAAAGCCCCTTTGACCTAGGTGCTGTACAAACATAAAAGAGCTTATCGTCTCCATGGACAAGATGAGCAAAGGATTGGAGAAAGGAAGTATTGTCCCAATTTTATAGTGGTGAAATTGAGGCAGAGAGAGACTAACTTGAAAGTGATTTGCCCATAGGCCCACCAACTGGGGGGCGGCAATGGGAGCAGTTGTCCCAGTTGTCTCAATTCAAAGACAGCAGGAGCTCCTGGCTGCTGCCGCTGCTACTACAACAGTAGTGGCAGCTGGAGCCCTGGGTCCTTTAAATTGCCACTGGACCACCGCACCGCATGCTCTGGATGGCTCTGAGGGCTGGAGGAAGGTGCCACTGTCCAGGTGGTGCTGAGAAGTGGCTGCCACTGGCTCCGCCCCTTCTGCTTGAGGCCCCACCCCTTCCAGCAACATGGAGCTGGGCCTCCCCCAGCTCTGTGCAGGATACCACGGAGGAACCCCTGCATACACAAGGCTACACAAGAAGTCTGTGGTAGAAATAGAATATAGATTGACCAAATCCCAAACTAATGCCTTAATCTCAAATTCATCTTTTCCCTACCAATAGAATTCAGGCTATGGGATAAACTACTTTTCTCCTCCATTTCTTTGAGGTTTTCTATTTGTTTGGTTTTTTGGTTTGTATGGAGATATACATTTGTTTGCCATTACTCTTAAAAGAAAAATACCCTAATATTTCTGGCTACTGGATTTTTGTTGGTTTTGCCTGCATATTTTTGTGTGCTTTATAAATAAAGCCATAATATAGAAAGAGTACATAAACCTAGTATTTGTATAAAATATACAACTTCTACATTGCAGCCCTTCCTCCAGATATCTGTACCAACTGTTAAGTACATTTAAGGAGCAAAGTAGTAGGCAATGATACAAAGAAATACATACTGTAAGTCTTCCAATAATGGCACTGTATAATCTGACTCTTAAAACACAATGCATCACGATGTGCTTTTTATTTAATTATGTACGTAAATGTGTATGTGTGTGCTGTTTGCAGTACTTAAATAGTGTCAAGTAAGGGATCAAATCAACATACTCATTCTGACAGCCTAGTTTCACTATTAACCTCTTAGTCCTTACTCCCACAAAAAAAAGCAATTAGTGATTCAACAGGCTATGAAAAGTGCACATTTCATGGGGGCACTGAACATGTAATTACCTACATGTGCAAATTATTATTGCATTTCTCACTGTAATTGCCAAATCAAAGTGTTGTCGCTTGTACTCTAGAAGGTGTGGGTACTATATAGGTGGGGGATTCACTAAATAGAGTTTTTGACTATGGAACAGATCCTGATTTTGAAAATTTCATTGTAGCTTCATTGAGTTGAATGGACTACAGTTATTTAAACCAGCTAAGGATCTGTCCCTAAATGTATCTATTGTGAAATTGCAGCTTCTAACTTGCGGCTCATTCACTTCAATAGCTTGGACAGGACTTCAGAGCAAAATTTGACTCCAGGAGGTCTTTTGAAATAAATGGGGCTGGATGGGGGTGTAAATTAGTGCGGAATATCTTCACATATTTAGACAAGAGATTCACCTAATAGAGATGAAGATACTAGGTACATCAGTTGAAATAATAATTTGAGACTTGCAATGATACTTTATTCAGGGTGACCAGATAACAAGTGTGAAAAATTGGGACCTCTTTTTTGGGGAGTAAGGAGACTTACTTGCCTATATAAGACAACGCCCTAATAGTGGGAGATGTGGTCTTCTCATTTTACTACTGATAGAGAGATCCCCAAATTTGGGCCTCATTCTTCTCCACTAAAGTCAATGGGAGTTTTGCTATTGACTTTAATGGCAACAAAAGCAGGGCCTTAGAGAAGATAACTTGAATTTTATCTGAATCAGATAACAATCAAATGGTACCTGACTGTTTAGATGACAAGACAGATCAGTGTAATTACTCTGGGGCTGTGCATTTCAAGCTTGGGCAGAAATAATCAGGCCAGATATAAAAGTTGTATTTCAGACAGGAATAATCATCATGCCATTGCTCTACACTTGTAATGTGCATTATTGTTTTTATTATAATGCTACTCTGCCTGCTGGAGCCCTAGGAAGGCTTTGAAGAATCTTTAACAACAGATGTATCTGAATCAGAATGAAGATATTATTATACCAAACCCTCCAAAAGAACTTTATTTTCCAGTGAACTATCACTTATGATTCTGCAACTTCTTGCTTCAAGCCTCAAGCAGCCTTCAGCAGTTGTTGTGCTTCCTGAATCTCATTCCCATCACTAAGAAACTATGCTCTAAACTGAACGGCTAGTCTCATTCATCTTCCATGACCCAGATTCTTTCCAACATTAAGAAAAATATCAAACCAGGCATTGGCTAATGGAGATCCAGTATCTTTTCCCAAAAAGCTAAAGAGCTTTTAAAAAATCCATCATGCTGGGCAGAAAAAGGTTTACCTCATTTCAACTTCATGCCTGGTGCTTAGGTTCCTGATCCTCCCCAGATTAGCACCTGTAGCAAGCCCTATTTCTCTTATTTTTAAATAATATATTTTAGTATTTTACACGCACACACATAAACACACGCATGTCAATGTGCCATTTGGTAGGTTGGGCCATCGGAAACGGCTGCTGAACACAATTTTTCAAGTATATTCATTCAATTTTGTGGCTACTCATCAGATAATCTGTTGACAAATATTTTTCAGTGAACTTTAGGAGTAGTTAAATAATGCAAAAATATTTGACAAGTAAATTATTCAGTTAAACTTACTAATATTGCAGGGGCAAATATTTTACAAAAGATATTTTTCTCTGGTTTACTACCAGCTGTAGCTCACTAGATAAACTAATGCAGACATGAAAAATTTAAAAAACATCAAAGAGTCTGGTAGCACTTTAAAGACTAAGAAATTATGTAGATGGTATCATGAGCTTTTGTGGGCACAGCCAACTTTTTCACATGACCAGAGTGTTCCGGTCATCTGAAGAAGTGGACTGAGCCCATGAAAGCTCATGATACCATCTACATGTTTTGTTCATCTTTAAAGTGCTACCAGACTATTTGATGTTTTTTAAGTTTTTTTCCATTACAGACTAACTCAGCTACCCCTCTGAAGCTAATGTAGACATGTTCTTGCAAAACAATTGCTTGTCAACCATAAAAAACAAATAAATCTTCCTATATATCCTCTGTTCTTGTGTTCATTTGGAATTCTCCTCTACCTCATGTTCAGAGAGGAAAAAGGATCCTGAGATAGGGTGCTGCCCTCCAAATTATTAGACCTGCTTTCAATTTTCTGCTTCTCCACCGACTTTGTGGAAACTTGGGCAAGTCGCTAAATTGTTCTTTGCCTCCATTCACGGGTGGCGAGTTATATGGGCTCATGGTTCCCATGCTCCAGCAATATTCAGAGCCGGGGGCCCTGCTCCACCAATATTTGGAGCTGGGTCTCTCCCCGGCCCTGCCTGGAGCGGGCCCCGGCCCCCACCTGCCAGCCTCCCCTATACGTCTCCCCCCTCCCCCCCCCGGCCCTGGACCGTCCCTGCCGTGCGCAGCTTTCAGTCCGGCTCCCCCTTGCCGGTGCATGCTGCTGGCTGCTGCTGCCATGCGCAGTGTTTACAGGTGAGCGGGGAGATGCCTGGGCGTGACATGACGTCATGGCCCGGGACTTTAAAACTGCTTGGCGTGGCCTTGCGCCACACGGCCTAGCTCTGGGTTCAGAGTCCAGGGACTTCTGGGTCCTGAGCGCAGACCCCAGCCCCGTAAAGTGGAAGGTAGAAGGGAGGGGAGAGGAGGGGAGGGTAGGGCAAAGGAAGGGGGAAAACTAGGGGGAAGGGATGGGAGAGGAAGGGGCTTGTGCGGAGGGGGAAAATAGGGAACAGGGTGGGAGAGGAAGGGGTTTGTGTGGAGGGGAGGGGAGGAGAAGAAAGGGAAGGCACCAAGGGACAGCGTGGAGGAGAGACAAATGCCAGGGGCCAAGTGCAGACAATGAGGAAAAGGGCAGGAGGGGAGGTGTCAGTGGGAGGGGACAGCGTGATGCTGGGAGAGGAGAGGGTAAGGGCATTGGGGCTAGAGGAGGAGGGGAGGTGCTGGGAGAAGGCTTGAAAGAAGGGGTGGGCATGAGAAAGGTGGGGATGGAGCAAGTCATGTGTGAGGGCACAGAGGGGCATGAGGAGAATGGGGGCAGAGAGTGGTGAGGGGGTGGGCATCAGGGAAAAAGAGGGCAAAGGGGGCAGGGGCAGTAAGGGAAGGAGGCACCAGGAGGGTGCAGGGCTACGGGAAGGTGCAGGTGCCAGGGGATTCTGGGGGTGAAGCAGAAGGGCAGACACCTGCACGGAAGGGACCAGAACCAGAGGAGAGAGGCAGGGCAGTTGTGTAGAGGGAGGTGTTAGGAGAGGGGATGAGGAGGGGTAGCTCACATGATCAGAGTGGGGCTACTGGAGGAGTGGGCACAGGGGAGAGAAGGGCTGGTGGAGGGGGCAGGTCGCAGGAGGGCTGAGGGCAGTGAGAAGGGTAGGAGTCAGGACAGCAGAGGAGGGTGAGGAGTTGGGGGGCAGCAAGCACCAGGGGAGCTGATGGAGCAAGGGGAGGAGACATGGCAGCGGAGAGAAAAAGTAAAGGTTTATAAAATATTTATTAATAATTTGGGTGCCACAGTGGCACATCCAAACAAGCCACATGAACTCAGTACTGGTGCACAACACAAAATTCATTCTGCTCATAGGAGGAAACTCTTAGGCTACGTCTACATTGGTGGCTTCTTGTGCAAGAACATCTTCCGCAAGGGCTCCTGTGCATGAAGTCTTGCGCAAGAAGAGATCCACACTGTCACGTACGAGCTGTGCTTTTGCACAAGAGCATCCATGGAAGTGTGGACGCTCTCTTGCGCAAGAAAGCTCCGACCGCCATTTTAGCCATAGGGGTTTCTTGTGCAAGAAATCCTTGCAGAGCATCCACACTGCCCTCTTGTGCAAGAGAGCTTACACACCTGTTAGAAAAGAGCAGAGCTCTTGCACAAGACACCCTCTCTTACCACGCCGTACTGTAAATTTCCTTGCGCAAGAGCAGGCAGGCAGTGTGGATGCTCTGTGGGTTCTTGCACAAGAACGGCTGTACTTGCGCAAGAAGCCACGAGTGTAGACATAGCCTTAGGGGGAACACTTCCCCCAGCCTCTCTGCCCCCCGAGTTAATGTCACACACATTGGGTTAATGCAATTGCAGGATAGTTGCATGAGGGGTGTTTGGTAGGGGCCAAACTAATCCCTGTTGGTAGGAGGATGGTGGGAAAAGTCCTTCGAGAGGGGTGACATGACACCTGTTACTTCTGGTCATGTGTCCATCTTTCCCCAAGTGTGTTACCTCCAGAGGCCTGGTTAACGGGGGTCAGGGGCATGGTTAATGGGGTCAGGGAGTGTGGCTAATGGGGCACCACCAAAAATTATACAAACCTACCGCCCCTGCCTCCATTTCCCCATCTATTGAATTGTTATAATAGTGCTACCCTGCCTCACAGGATTGCTATGAAAATAAATACATTAAAGAATGTCAGGCACTAAGATAATATGGGCCATACAAATACCACAGAGACAGAGAGAGAGAAAGAGAGAGTGAGATACAAAATAATGTAGTTGCTTATGCATCCGGTTCTGCAGTCTTACAATGAATATACTCTTTGTCATTCATGCTGGGCCATCTTAGTGGTATGTGGTACCTTACTCCACAAGCAGTGCTGCTGAAGAAAACAGGAAAAGTCACGGCGTGTGATACTATTCAATGTGAGCAAGAGCACAGGTATTTTAAGTATGGAACGACTCATCATGAGTAAGGACTGCAAATAGTGGCATTGGACCAATTTTTATAGTGGGGGTGTTGAAAGCCATTGACCAAAACTGTAAACTTCAAGTATGTTGGAAATATTTCAAGCCACAAGAGGCTGTCACGCCCTACCATGCCTAGATACAGCACCCCTAGCAGTAACTGTTCTTTACAGTTACTCAGCTCCGTGAAGCATCAACATATTACTTATGGTGAAGCAAATTGGGTATAGAAATATTGCATCACATGTTGTCAAAACTAGAATCAGATAAAAGGGGGCCAATTTTTAATAGAAAAATAACTGAAAAGATTAGATAAATGAAACACCAAAGTATCTGGGGAGTTCCACCAGTTTTTAGTTTACTCACTATTGCTAAATGAATGCCGAAGATGACTCAGACATGAAAACTGATTGTTTTCTTTCTGCTGATTGATAGGGACAGAGATATGAAGGCATTTGGTTCTTGGCAGAACTATCCTTAAGATCAACATTCATTTTCCAATCTTTTCTTGTACAAAATTAAGATAAGATTTATAAATGACAAGATGCAACAGCTTGATTCAGAGCCCATAGATGTATGAGTCTTTGCATTGATTTCAATGGACAATGAAATGTATGTGATTATTTGACAGAAACATCCCCAATAGATGTTTGAGTCTGTTTATTCAGCTTGTTAGGGTTACTTGACTATGTTATTTTAAATAGAATCAGAATTAACCCTTCTTTTTTAATCCTCCACTCGCTATATTTTTCTAGACCAGGGGTGGGCAATAATTTTTGCGGGGGGGGAGGGGTCATAATGAATTTTGGTAGGTGGTCAAGGGCCAACTCCACCCCCGGAAGGGGGGGGCTTGAGGTGGAAAGGGCAGGGCTGGGGACTAGCCTCCCCCCCTCAGAGTTGTCTGGGGCTGGAGGCTTTGAAGTAAAAACAGAGCAAAGAGCTCACAGCTCCGGGCCCCACTGCTACTGCAGGTACCCAGGTTGCTTTGGCTATTTCAAAGGCTCACAGCTCTGGCCCTTCCAGAGTAGCACCGCGACCAGGAGCCGGGAGCCGTTTAAATAGATTCTGCTGCTTGAGTCACTGCCTGGAAATTCAGTGGCACAGGCAGCAGGATATAAATAGAAATCAGCCAGATGCAGCCTGCAGGCCGGATCAAAATGTTAGGCGGGCCGGATCCAGCCCTTGGGCTGCATCTTGCCCAGCTCTGTTCTAGACCCTACTCAGTTCCCATTTTTTCCATGCCTGCGGCACACAGTGACGCTTAGTACCTAGATTAAACCAACTGCATTCCTACCATAAGACCTCAGCCAGTTCAGCAGTGTCATTTCTAATCTCCACAGTACTCATCATTCAGAGAACTGGAACCCTCCCTCTGAATTCTCATGTCACTGGGACGTTACTGCAAGGGCAGCCAGTGCATGTGCTTTATAACATAAGGGCTCTGTTACAGAACAACCATATCCATGCTGTCGAAATCTTACTTTCGTCATCCTGATCCCTCTGAAGGAATTACTCTCATGAGGAAGCACCTGCCAGTAGAAATGTAATATCCATAGTAGGGGCCTAGAGTTTTGCAAATAAAGAAGCGGCCTGAATCTTTTGTCCAAAACTCAACCCAACCCTGTTTTTTAATATATTAAACAAGTTTAACTCATTCCCATTTTTAAACATCTTTCTGTTTCTACACTCACAGTTGACCTTCCAGTGTCAGACAGTTTTAAAAAGAAAAAGATGAATGTGTCCTTTCTCAGAGACCTAGTCTGCACACAGATTTTGTAGGAGTATAGTAATTTTGGTAAGGGTGTGATTAAGGCGGAGCGCAATTTGCGTAGCTTTTTCCTACAAAGAACTGTAGTGTAGACCGAGCCAGAGTTAGATAAAACAACTCTGTCAAACATGCATCAAAGAGTTTTAGAAGATATTACAATTCAAAAAGCAACAAAAAATCATCTGGAGTATTGCATCAATTTCTGGGTCTCTATTAAAGAAAAGATGTGGACACATTGGAGAAAGTCCTGCAGAGGGCAACAAAAATGATTAGGGGGCTGGAGCATATAATTTACGAAGAGCGGCTGATGGGTTTGGACTCATTTAGTCTACAGAAGAGAAGAGGGGGGTGATAGCAGTCTTCAACTACCTGAAGGGGGGTTCCAAAGAGGATGGAGAGAGGCTGTTCTCAGTGGTGACAGATGACAGAATGAGGAACAATGGTCTCAAGAGGCAGTGGGGGAGGCTTAGGTTGGGAAAAACATTTTCACTAGGAGGGTGGTGAAGCACTGGAATCGGTTACCTAGCGATATGGAGGAATCTCCATCCCTAAAGCTTTTTATGTCCCAGCTTGACAAAGCCCTGGCTGGGATGATTTAGTTGGGATTGATCCTGCTTTTAGCAGGGGGTTGAACTTGATGACCTCCTGAAGTGTCTTCCAATTCTATGATTCTAGGAATCCAGCTAATAGAGAAGCCATTCTTTATCAATCTCTGATCTTTAGTAGATAAACTTGGAATGGGTAGCAATTGTGAGAACTGCAGCAAGCTTAAACAGCATGAATATGAACCATCTGATTTTAGCAATGTGCTGAGTGCCCAAAATTACCATTTAAGTTAGAAAGATTTGTGGGTAATCTTCCTCTCTGAAAATCAGTAAATCAGATATAGGTGCCTAACTTTAGACACTTGTGTCCTAACTGCTCTCCTTTTTTCCCCCCACAGGCAATATTAAGTATTATATTAAACATGGACCTTTATTTCGATCTAAATGATGTATCTAGAAATAGTTAATTAAACAGAAAAAATAGCTGATCTGATTTTATTTTAACATCTAGAAGGAACATTTCTGTTTCAAAGGAAATTTTTGGAGAAAGCTATTAGAGAATGAAAATTGGGATTCCGAATTGAAGAACTCTGTCAGTCTGTACCTATGGGAACTGTGATGTCCACTCACCTTACCAAAGAAATTGGGTGGCACAAAACTCAGATTTTTATTCCCTAAAGGTACAGGGTTTTTTCGGAAAAAGTAGCCTTTTTTCCAAAAAACTTCCTCTGCGTCTAAACTGCTGCCACGATCTTTTGAAAGTAAATCGAAAGAATGCGGCAGGTTTTTCGACCATGGAAAACTTGGTTTTACGAGGAACACCACCTTTTTTCTAAAGCGCTCTTTCAAAAAAAGGCGCTATATAATGCAAACTGCTTTTTCAAAAGAGAGCATCCAGATTGCCAGGGTGCTCTCTTTCAAAAAAGCGGCTTGCTTTTTTGAAAGTACTGGTTGTAGTCTAGACGCTATTTCCCAAAAGAGGCTTTTTCGAAAGTATCTTTCAAAAAAGCCACTTTCGAAAGAGGCTTGCAGTCTAGACATAGCCTTAGTGAGAACTCATAAGTTAGTGTTTAAAACACTTTCTTTAGACAGGCAGACTATTGCTCCTTCTCTTGAATATAACAAACACATGTGGCATGGGACTCTTAAGCAAAAAAACGGGCAAAGAAGAGTGAAAGCAAAGTTAACAGGTATACAGTGTGATACAGCAATTTATTATATAAAAGTATGTTACAGACTTTTACAAATATAGGGACCCAGGTAAAGCCCCTAGGCCACAAATAAAAGAAGATATGTTTTCATGCTCCAGTTACCCTCAAACTCCTCCTCTCTCACAAACAGAGCAGTGAGGTACCCAAACCAGGAAATTTAGCAGACCTTAAAATATTTTCCTGATGTCCACAACAAATCATTTTTTGAAGGATACAGTGGCAATTTGGGTATTTCTGGCAAGAATTCACAGCCATGAGAACAAACTCTTACAAATAGAAGGACACCAAAGCTGTTTATTTTATCAACAGAACAAACCTTGATTTGCAGCCACAAAAATAAAGATGTTTGTTAACAGAAGGTGTAATGCCACCTGTAGGGTTGTGAGGACAGATGGAAAGGCTGGTTTTAAAAAGAGCTGATGCATCAAAAAGGTGGTAAGATTTCACCATTTCGAAGCCTAAACTCCACAAAAACCTAGCTGAAATTAATGCAGATAAATATATAAGAGTGAAGGAGAGTAATTTACTACTCTTTAAAGCTTTTCAATCCATTCATTGTAGCTTTCTACAATAAATGGAATAGGAGCCTTTTAAAGAACAGTAAAGTATAGGTGCACATTGTTATACATTATGGCTGTGTCTACATTGGCACCCTTTTTCGAAAAGGATGCTAATGAGACACAGCGCATAAATCATGGGGGATTTAAATATCCCAGCGGTATTTGATTACATAACTGCCGCTTTTTCCGGCTCGGGCTTTGCCGGCAAAAAGCGCCAGTCTAGACGGGGATCTTGCGGAAAATAAATGCCTTTCAAGTAGGCATAAGAGATCTTGCGGAAAAGGGTTTATTTTCCGCAAGATCCTCGTCTAGACTGGCGCTTTTGCCAGCAAAGCCCCGAGCCGAAAAAGCGGCAGTTATGTAATGCAAATACCGCGAGATATTTAAATCTCATTAGCATCCCTTTAAAAAAGACACAGCCTATCTGTATCCTATATAACAAGAAAGACACAAAAAGGTAGAAAGTTCTGATGAATGTTGAGAATAACACTCCACCATTCATTTTAACCACTTACTTCAATGAGACTCAAGCACCTGCTTCAGTACTTTCTTGAATAGTAATGATTTCTGGAATAAGGATCCCTGTGCAGATTGCCTCAGCAGAATGCTTAAGACCTGACTCTAATCCTAGGATCACCGTAGAAAGTTATTTGGAGAATTGATAAAACTTCATCTTACTGGCTAGTGAGTACATGCGAGCCACTATTTTGCCTACTGTTGAATGCAAAGGGTATGTCTAGACTACATGGCTCCGACGACGGAGCCATGTAGGTGAGTTTACTAGACATAGGGAAATGAAGTGGCGATTTAAATAATTGCTGCTTCATTTACATCAAAATGGCGTCGCGCTGTAATCAGCTGTTTGGCGGCACAGCGCGGTTCTGATGGACGCGAGCGAAAGGAAGTTTTGTCGACTGCCTCATTTCATGAGGCATACCGCGCAGTCAACAAAGGCTTCCCTTGTCAACCGCAGCGTCAGACTACCGCACAGCCGCCAAACAGCTGATCAGCACAGCCGGTGGCTATTTTGATAAATGATGCGGCAATTATTTAAATCGCCGCTTCATTTCCCTATGTCTAGTAAACTCATCTACATGACTCCATCGATGGAGCCATGTAGTCTAGACATACCCAAATAGACTGGTTCCAGTGTTTGTAACCGTTTGACATTTTAAGGGCTGGCCAGACTGCCAGGTTGACTGATCAACATGCTGTGTCATTTGCAGCAAGCTAACTCTAAATTTTATGTTATGATCCCTGAAGTTTGTAGCCCTTGGTGTGGTAGACTGGAAATTCTGAAGCAACTTCATTGAAATAAAAAGCTGAGGAAGCCAAATTATATAGCATGCCCCTTTATAGGCTGTGCGCACAGAAGGCAGTGCCCTGGAGACAGTATGAGATAACAGGACAAACACATTAGCAATGGAATGTTTCTGCTAAACTGATGAAATTTAAAAAGCTATCTGTCATTTTCAAACATTTTATACTGAATCAGAACATTCTCACCTCTGAGCACTATTGTTTCAGGATGTCTGCAGACCCAGACTAGCCGCCTTTACACTCAGTTCAGATTTTCAAAGTCTTCTGCACAATCAAAAGAGCTAGAAACACTCTACAAAGCGAAACCCAAGATGCTACAGGATGGTTCTGCTTCAAGGGGTGGATTCCAAGGGAAATTCCATAGTCACAGTATACAGGAGGTCCTCCTTGTGCCCACAGTAGAATCAATGCATGGTAACAGAGACTACAGACTCCATTACCAATGCAGAACATTAGTGAAGTAGCGTAGAAAGGAACTGATTTTAAGTCATGAAAACACAGCAAACTAGGACAGATACAGGACCTTTTCCTGGGGGGCTCTGGAATACTGAAACAAAAAGAAGGCAGGAGCCGCCCAGGCCTTCATGGGCTGTCAAGGCCAGAAGACATGAATCATCAGGAACAGGACAGATCAGTAACAGACCACTAAAAATGTTATATCTAATACTTAAGTAATTCAGGGACAATGAGACATGGGTAGATATATTTTTGGCAGATATTAGGGAGAGAACTGTTAACTATTTGGGAACCTGGATGGGGATATGGGTGAGGTAGCCAAGTTAATTGCTGTTTACCTGTGGCGGGTGCAAGTACTTATTCCACAAGTGCTCTGATGAACCAGAATGGGAAGTGGCCTTAGGGAAGGCATCTCCTAATGAATCTAGGGAATTGTATTGGAGCTTTTAATGTCTAGTAATAGTGATGAAAAAAAACCCCTACCTCATCTCTTCAATGCTCAAATAAGGGAGGAATTCTGGGGTACCAACAGTGGATTGGGTACTAGCTATGGAAGGGTAGGAGGTTGACAGCTGCCTTCCATGAATTGGAAACAATTAAGGGGGGAATTGTGATCTACATGGGACCAGTTACTGCTGCTACAGGTGAGTTAAAGTTAATAGACTTCAGACCTAATTAAATCACATTCTTTGCATTTGTCTTTCTTCCCACATATCCAGGAAAATATATTTGGCCCTGCATGTGCTGCTGTGTCCGCATTCCAATTAATCACAAGTGGGTTTTACCCACAGAAGCTCATGATCCTACATATTTTTGTTAGTCTCTAAGGTGCCACAGGACTATTTTTTGTTTTTAAAGTTACAAACTAACACCCCTCTGTGACTTTTTTCTTTTAGTGATAATTTGCTAAGAGACTGCCCTGTAACGGTAGTAGTGGAGATGTGTGTTGTTGGAAAGACCGGCCATGATGGTATCTATTTCATATGTTGCAGGTATACTAAGTTATATTTAGTTGCTGCACTTGGTCTCCGTATGTGTAGATTATGTGGCTATCATTACAGTTAGCCTGTTAACATAAATAAAGTTCAACTTCTGTCTAAGTAAACCTTAGTACAAATCCTACAGGCCTAGCAACAGGAGCATTTCCCTTTATCTGGTGCAGGTTCTTCCTGTGGGCCATATGCATTGCAGTAGTGTATGGCTATTAGTTGGCCATTAAGTCATACTCCATCTTTGTGGTTTGATGGTTTGCTGACCATAACTAGGGCTGTGATGTCATATATAAAACCCGTGTAACCCAGGACCTGCTTAAATGGAGGTTGAATACCTAAAAAAAAATTTAAATTGTTTGGTAAATACATTTTATAAGTAAGGGCAAAAATGGTCAAACAATTTATTCACTACACAACATTCAATCATCTGTACTTTCCTTTCACAACTTCTACTTCTTTTGCTACCTAAATTGACAGCATTTTTATGTTTCTGGTTAATAAAAGAAGATGAAAAAGTTGTGTTTGGGTAGTTTTCAGTCCTGGAAGGCTTCGTACTAGATTTCTGTATGGCATCAGGGTGATTGTACAAAGGATGTATTAGGATGTATTACACTTTCTCAGCTGTATTTTTCTCAACGGATTGCATCTCCCAGATTCTCTATCTGGTTCCTTATCCTGGAGAATAGTGGGTTGCTTTAATGTGGTAATGATCTTCAAGGGACCACCTGTCAGCTGAGCATTGCACATTCTGCTCATGTCTCTTTCCCACCTCCTCATATCCACATCACTTTCTACTCTGACACAACCAGCCAGAAGAATGGTCTAGGGATCCACTGGTCCCTCTACCCAGAGAAATACCCTGCTACAGGAATATATCCAGTGTCCACTCTCTTTGTGCCCCGGAGGCTACATCTACACTGCAGGCTTCTTGCGCAAGAAGCCTTTTGCACAAGAGTTTTTTCGCCAAAACGTCTTGTGCAAGAGCACATCCACACCTCAATGCACATCGCAAAAGTGATGTGCTTTTGTGCAAGAGAGCGTCCACACTGCATGGACGCTCTTGCGCAAGAAAGCTCTGATGGCCACCTGTGCTTTTTCCCATAGGGCTTTCTTGCCCAAGAAACTCCTCTGGAGCGTCCACACTTGCCTTTTTGTGCAATAACAGTAGCACAAAACAGAGTTATGACTTGTAGAAGAAGGTTTACCTACACCGGCAAAAGCCCTCTGTTCTGCCATTTTACTGCCGATTTACTTGTGCAAAAGCGCATTTGAGGTGTGGACACTGCAAGTTTTTGCACAAAAGCAACCATTTTGCACAAAAACCTTGCAGTGTAGACGTAGCCTTAAAGTAGAAAAGTCAGAGACTCTGCCCTGCAGCATCAAACACTGACTGTTTTCTATGCAGGAGCAGTAAGGGGCATGATCATTGTTTAGAACTAACAACTCAACTAGCAGGTTGTGGGAGGTTGGGACCCGTTGGTCTCTCCCCACTTGTTGTTCCTGCCCCATTTAATTAAAAATGCTACTGCTACAGATGTTGGATTGAGATCTTGTGTTCAAAAACCTCACTTTTCAGAGGTGATCAGATCAAGGATTTTGGTTCTGCTTGTTATAAAGACAGTGTTTTAGATTTCCAGCATGCAGCACTATAGGACACAAGTGATGTGGTTCCAGTACATTTTAATCCCCAATTCTGACCAGCTTTCACTGCAGTTAGGACATTTTTATTGTTTGAACCCAAGGGATGTCAAAACCATATGGTTCCCTTACAGAGAACAGCCTGCAGAAGACAATTATCCCTGAGCTACAAAGGAATTTCAGAATTCTTGATCCAGTTTGCTTGCAGTTTACTGAGAAGAATTACAGACCTTCAGCTGTGCCTCATTCCTACCCATCACAAACATAAATGCTCAGTTTCAATGCCTCAGTAAAAATGGCTCCCTAAAGTATTGCCCACGCTGTATTCTATATCTTCAGAGCGTACCACATTTACAAATGTGTTCTTGCCAACACAAGAAAGTGCTGAACCCCTGCCCACAATGTAACTAAAATTTCAATATTCCTATATTCCGAAGACAGAATATTTACCTCCCACGGTTGTTCTTTAATAATTTGATTGTTGTACATTTTGCTTCTTCCTAAGCATTTATAAGAATAGACGCAGTAACTAATAACAAACAATGTTTTAGGATGATTCACCTAATGAGAGTCTGGGGCACGATTTGGGATCAGCAGTACGTTGTATGTAAGAAATCAATAATTACTTTTTAATATTTAACATTGGCTAGAATTAATGCATTTCATTTTTATTTCCAGACAAGGGACAGCGTGCTAGAACAATTTAGAGTCACCGGATGTGGGTGCCTTAATTTTATCTCTGTTGTGCAGAACGCTCAGTCGCATTTCAGCAAGCAGCTAGCACTTGGCTTGCATTATACAGCAAGCCCCTACTCGTTCTCATGGCCAGAGCTGCCTGCAAACCCACAAGTGAGTAAACTTCCTCACTGAGCTAAAGTGAATTGCAGCAACATACAACAATATTAACACTTCAGCCTACATGGTTTGAAATGCAGAATTTTGCAAAAGTAAAACCCCAGAGAGCATGATTAGTCAGTGACTCATCTTCCCTTTTCAACACGTTTTCACAGCTATAGAGTTATTTTTAATTGGCTTTTGAATTGACAGAAGTCTCACAGAAGATTCCAGTCTAGTATGTAAGCCATTTTAATGCAAAATAATGTACATGTGTGTGTTTTAATCTCTCAGGCACATTAAATTAATTTTAAATAAAGAAAGAAAAAGTTTAGTGTACTTGCACAAAATTATCATAAATTTAGTGGAAGTTCCAGTTTCCCCATACATTGTTTCTCAATCTTGACCTATAGAAGCCGCCTTCAGGCTTGAGCTTTATTCCCATTCATTTCTTGGCCTAACATAGCATAACACTGCTAACTATTGCAAAATGTTGGAGGGATGTGTGATATGGACACTTCTCCAAAAGGAACTGGCTGGAGAACTCCAGATCAGTACAAAAGGCCACTGAACTGCTGTTCAAGAATAGAAGTGAAGACACAGGGTAGTACGGCGCAGCATTTATTCCAATGCAACACATCTAGTGTGAAATTTTCAAAGCCTCAGAATATTCTAAGAGTAATGAGAATTCAATAAATCCCTTACATGACTGAAAATCTCAGCCCCAAAGAATAGTTATCAGGAAATTAGGGCATTTACACACAGACATTTTATTTTAGTTTCATTTCCAATTACCATACTATTCTAGAATATTATGGAAAAAATGAACATTTTGGTATTTTTAAAAGCAACTCTAATTCTGAACAGATATCACTTGAGATTGCTCTCATGTACAGTACATATCTAGGAAGACAGAATTTTATGATTCAATATGAAACTTTATCACTCCTCTTAATAATTTGCATTTTTATCCTACAGTTTCTTTTTAAGAATGTAACAGCTACACCAAAGGTCTGTCTAACCCAGTAGCCTGTCTTCTGACGGTGGCCAATGCCAGGTGCCCCACGGGGAATGAACAGAACAGGTAATCACCAATTGATCCATACCCTGTTGCCCATTCCCAACTTCGGGCAAACAGAAACTAGGTACACCATACCTGCCCATCAAGGCTAATAGCCACTGATGAAGCTATCCTCTGTGTGTTTAATATAGTTGTTTTTTAACTAAGTTATAGTCGGGGCTGGACTTGATGACCTCCTGAGGTCTCTTCCAGCCCTAGGATTCTATGGTTCTATGATTCTTGGCCTCCACAACATTCTTTGGCAAGGTGGACCGTGCATTGTGTGAAGATATACTTTATTTTGCTTGCTTTAAACTTGCTGGCAATTAATTTCATTTGGTGACCCCTAATTTTTGTGTTAGGTGAAAGAGTAAATAACGCTTCCTTATTTACTTTCTTTTTAAAAGTTTCTTCCTTATGAAGATGATCATTTTAATTTAAAATAAACTACAAAAGTGGAGACGTCATGCAGTCTATTTTGCAAAGTTAAGAATATCACTGAATATCACTTAAGTATAATTTGCTTGTGTATATTGTTTCATAAGACTATGACAATTTAATTCTGAAATTATTGGTTTCAGTAAAGTTGCATAGTTGAGCTGACCTCCATAAAATAACCGTGAAGGGTCACATTCTTCCATGGGATTAAAATCAGTGAGATTTAAATTTAATCAAAATACCTCACCCCAATTGGACTCATAGAAAAGTCTGCTGGTTCTATGCACTCAGGACACAATCCCTGCACTGGAAGTCGGATTTGACAATGGCAAATTTGTAGCATGGCTGGTCAATGCAGTAGGAGAAAGCCATGTTCTCCTAGGACCAGGGTACCACTCAGAGGGTATGTCTACATTGTATCTCTCTGTCAGCAGAGGGATGCAGATTAGGCAGGTCGACATTGCAAATGAGGCAGGGATTTAAATATCCCGTGCCTAATTTGCATAAAAATGGCCGCCACGTTTTGCCAACTCAGCACTTTGTCTGGAAAAAGCGGCAGTCTAGAGGGGGATCTGTCGAGAAAGAGAGCCTTTTTTGACAGATCCTGTAAACCTCCTTGCAGGAGGCATAAAGGAACTTTATTTTACAAACTTTAGTTTGATAGATCAACATAATTAGTAATCAATGTCATTTTATTGGCATAGCTTGCGATACAGGACTATATTTCAACATCAACATGCAACTTTAATCTGATAATTAAACTACCTAGACAATCATGTTTAATAGAGTTTCATAAAACATTACTGACTATTGTGCTATCCAGATCTTCAGGTTTTTATTCACATTTAACACAGGCAGAACTACTATTTACTTTAATAGGAACTAGCAGGTGGGGCCCATTGTTGACCAGGCACTCATTTTGTGTATATTACACTTATAGGGAAGTTCTAGAAATTAAATATATGTAATAGAATTTTTTATTAATGTGCTTGCAAAAGGGAAGTAAAAGAACAGTTTTAAATTTGTAGGATTTCATTTTTAAACTTTATTTATTGTATTGAATAATTACCATACATAGTAAATTTGAATCAGAAACTAGTAACACTTCCATTATTCTTTCCATAACTAATTTGAATTATTTTGTGATTTGTAACAGTACAAATTTTCTTTGCACTAAAATGACAGTTGAATAGGTGACTCAATTTTAATTCTGGTAGCACATTTTTTTATGAGCTCTGACCATAATAGTCAGAACTTTTTCCAATGGAAAACAAAAATAAGTATTTAAACCATTCACCCAGCATATTCTGGTGTAAAAAGTAATGCATTTAGCTAATTTAAGTGGCAGAATTGTTTATGCAATTTGGTATCTGTAGGTAATTATGAAGTATGACTTTGTTTTGCACAAACAAGTCCATAAACAAACTTTCAAAATATATAATAGATTTGGCCTCAGTGATATGTCTACACTGCTATTATGCCCCACAACTGCTAGGCAGCTGACACGGGGTAACTGCAGGTGTTTAACTGCAGTGTAGACATACCCAGTAAGGGCCAAATGCTCAGGGCCTATTTTAATAGCCTAGTTCAGTGGTTCTCAAAGTGTGGTACATGGCTGCCTCCCAGCTCATCCCACACTCCTCCCCCATGCAGTAGGGAGCCTATGCTGCCACTGCAGTCTCATGGTCGGCGCACAGCCATGAGGTTGTAGTACTAGCTCCAGCCAGCAGGCGGGGAGGCAAAGAAAGCACACACACACACACACACACACACACAGCGCGGGCTCTGGAGCTACATGTAGAGCAGTGCTGCCACCATGGTAAGAGTGGCGCATCCCTCGATTGGTCCCGTGGGGCAGGTAGCAGGTTGGGCTGCACGGGGCTCAGCTGGGTGGGCTCTTGTGGTTCATGAGCAGCTGGCACTCCGCCTTCCCTGGCAGCAGGGTGGGCTGTGCTGCACCTGGCAGCAGTGAGAGGTGGTGATGCTGGGACTGAGGACCCTGCACACATAGGAGGCACATGGAGGTTTAGGGCCCTTCGGGGCTTTGCATCCACAGGAACTCGGTCTCTGGGGAGGGGCCGAGCAGCAGCTTAGCCCCCAAGGGCACCATGGATTGGACCCCTGCAGGGCTGGACACCCTGGAGTCACCTACCTGGCCACCCCCACCTTGCTGTTCCACACCCAGCTTCCCTGTCCCTCCATTTCACTTAACCCCCTGCCCAAGCCACTTTGACCCCAGCCCTATTCCCAGGGACACCCTGCCCCCCATCTCCCTAAAGCCCCTCAGCCACTTGGTCCCCCAACTTTAGCCCCAGGCATTCCTTGCTCCCTTCTCCCTGCCCCTGGCCAGACACCTGACCCCTAGTCTGCTCCTACATCCTCCCTCCTGGCCAGACATCCTAACCCCAGTCCGTTTTTTCACCCTCTCTCCTGGCCAAGCACCCTACCTCCTGCCTGCTCTTGCACCCTCCCTCCTGTTCAGAACCTACCCCACCCTCTCCTGCATGCATGGTTGCTCCTTGCACCCTCCCTTGTTCCTGCTCACTCCCTTTGGCCAGACATCCTACTCCCAGCCTGCTTCTGCACCCTACCTCCCACCCAGACCTTATACCCTTACCCTCTTCTGCACCCCAGCTCTCTCCCAGATCCTGCACCCCATCCCTATCCCACTCACTGGAAGCCCTGCACACTGAAACCCTCATTTATGACCCCAACCCCAGAGCCTAAGGGGGTCCATAAAATCTACTAACTCCAGAAAATCTGGCCTATGGGAACCCCGAACCTCAGTCCTTCCTGTCCGTTCCCTTGCCCTTGCCCCACACCTGCCATGAATAAAGAAAACATTGAAACCTTTTGTGTTGGACATAAATTAATATTTTACTTTATTTAAAATGAAGTTTTCTAAACTAACATGAGAAAGGTAAAGAGCTTATTCCATTTAATAATTTAAATTAAACCAGTATCCCTAGCTGCAGCACTAGTAAAATGGCATGAGCATAATTATGTAATTAGCAGGGAGTTTCCATTAGCGACTGGTGGTCCACAGAAAGATTTACATTGAGCCAGGTGGTCCACAGGCCAAAAAGTTTGAGAACCAGTGGCCTAGTCCATGCTAGTTCTTGTTTGCTCTTTATCTGCTTTAGTACATACTTTGTTTCCAAACCACAAAATGAAGAAAAGTTGGTGTATCTGTCACAATACAGAAGTGGCTGACACTGTTTGTGTTGTTCCTGTTTCCTAGCCTATGGTGTACTCTTTACATTTGTTAGTGCTCTTGGACATTTGAAGCAGGTTCACCCTTTGATCTTACTCACCATTTCAAGATAGCCAATTAGCACCCCCAACTTTTACTTGAAAAAAAGCAAAGAATTTCTTTTGAAGTCAGCAGAAGTCATCTCCCAGCAAGAAACGTACTTACTGAGCCAGCAAGAAATATTAATATTTTTTCATCTTTCCCTAGTATAATTACCTTTGTCTTTGCTGGTCCTCAAGATAATTTCTTGCAACCATCCTTCTTTCACAGGTTGATCCTCTTTATTCCAGAACTCTCTGCTCCAGAAACATCCATTGTCCAGAATGATTTTAGTTAGCCAAATGTCCACTTTTCAGGGGTGTGGTCAAGTTTCCCATGGTCCCATAAAGTTTGTTTACAGTCACTAGTCCTACCTTTCAGTGTTCTGTGCTGTTATTAAGCTCTAATTTACCCCTAAATGTCCTCTAGCATCCCAGTTAGCAGTGGAAGTGTTGGTAATGCAGCTAGACAATATTGACTTCCTGTGGTCCAGAAAATTCTCTGGTTTGGAACTAGTCAGTTCCCGAGGATGCTGGACTAGAGAGGTTCAACCTAAAGGATGAAATGTATCCCTATTCAGAGAAATAGCAAAGGACTTCTGTAAAGCCACTTAAGTCAAGCTTGAGTGGTCTATAGGCCTTGTGTTGGCCCCCTGTACAGAGATAAATTCCTTTTGTAACCAAAAAATATCAAGTGAACAGGCTGTTCCATCTGTTACCTTTTTTAAAAAACTATAAATCTCCTACCTTCTACTTTTTAAGGAAGGTGATGTGGCCTTGGCTAAATGGTTCTTGTCTCAGATTCAAGAGGCCTGGGTTCCATTCCTCTGCTACTGACTGTCAGTGAGTCATTGCAACTCTTTGTACCTGCTTCTATCTGTAAACTTGGGGATGATGATACCCACTTCCTTGGTAAAGCACTTTAGATCTTTGGATGAAAAGGGCGCTGTAACAGCTAGACATAACTAGTATGGGTCTCTAAAGGCCAATGATATTATGTTTATTAAGCAGCAATACTTTAATACCCTCTATGCATGAAGTAACAAATTTACAATTGATAATGATGAATAGGTGTCCCAAACCTATTTCTCTTGCATTTCATTGAAAAACTGATCTTTAACATGATTTATTACAACAACTATGCAAGCCCAGATTCAGTAAACCAGTGTTTCTCAACCAGTGGTACAAGTACATTCAGGGGTACTCAAGAGAGGTCTTGGGGGAACGTCAACACAACTGAAATTTAGAGAAAACTGAATTTTTGTTGTAAGTTTTACAGCGCTTTATTATTTTTGTACTTTTTACATCCAAAAAATGCATTGCCCGCCCTACGTCTAAATTGTTTAAACAAATGTGTTGCAAAGGTAGAAAAAAAAATTGTGTGTCTGAAAACTGTAGGTACTGGGGGTACTTATAATTTTTTTTAAAAAGGGGTACTTGAAAAAAAAGGTTGAGAAACGCTGCAATAAACAACCACTCTCCCGTTCAACTACATGAATATGTGTCAAGTTAATATATTAATATAACACGTTCCATGTTTCTCTTGGGAGGAAATTGCTTCATTTACATAGGCTAGTTCTCTAGAAGATTAAAATGGTGTTACCATTGAGATTATATCTCTCTCTCCACCACAGCAAATGTACTGAGTACTCCTAGAGAACAAATTCCTTCCTGAATGCAGAAATCTATCAGGAACAAAACCTACTAATGTATGATGATTTTCTATAGTTTGTGCTTGTGCACATAAGACTTAGATCCAGAGAGAATGCTAATAATCCTACTATCTTTAGAGTAATCCTGAAATACAATTCTACACATAGTTATGTAATATTTAATTTTGAGTTGTAATTTTAATATATTTTGGTATTTTTTTTACCCTATCATCAAATACTAAATTTTGAACCCACAAATCCACGCACATGTTTAGCTTTACTCATTTAAGTTGTCCCACTGAAGTCAATTTTTAAAGTTAATCATTTGCATAAATCTTTGCAGGGTCAGGGACATAGACTGTAAAACACTAATCTCTAATATTTTAGAAAAAAGATGAGGAGAGCAGCCTTGTCATCCTCTCTCAGGGTATGTTTACACTACAGAGACTATTCTAGCATAGTTACCTTCCATACCTATGCCAGCATAACCTTCAAGTGTAGCTGCAATCTGTACTCATGGCAGTGGTTTTCTTTCTATGCAGGAACACCACCTCCCAGAATGATGGTAAATATGTTGGCAGTATCATTCAGCCATTGACATAGATACATCTACACTGAGGATCTAATCAGCACAGTTTTGTTGGTCAGAGCTGTACATTTTTCATCTCCCAGGGTACGTCTAGACTACACCTCTCTATCGACAGAGAGATGTAGATTAGGCACGTCAAAATTGCTAATGAAGCAGGGATTTAAATATCCCGCGTTTCATTAGCATAAACATGGCCACCGCTTTTTTTCGAAACAGAGCTTTTTTGGAAAAAAATGGCAGTCTAGATGTAGATCTGTCGAAAATAAACCCTTTTTCGAAAGATCCTGTAAACCTCATTCTTTTCGACAGATCTGCATCTAACCCCGGGGGGGGGGGGTAGAAAAAGCTCCATTTCAAACAAAAGCGGTGGCCACGTTTATGGTAATGAAGTGTGGGATATTTAAATCCCTGCTTCATTAGCAATTTCTACGTGCCTAATCTACATCTCTCTGTCAACAGAGAGGTGTAGTCTAGACACAGTCCCAGACTGATATGGCTACCTAGATCTAACTGTTGAGTATAGACCAGGTGTTAGACAAACCTCCCACTTTCATAAAAAGGAGGTTTGTCAGCATAAGGCTTGGAGGATTGAAGGCTAGTTTCTGAATAAATGATTTATAGCGATAATCACTATTAAGATATGAATAAAATGTACTGTTGAGAAATAATTTGATTTTCTTTGCAACTTCACTGCTTCTAAATAAAAATAAATAAATTGGGATTATTTAACTTTAACACACCTATTCATATATTGTGCCTCTGAATTGCTCTACTGAGAGAGTTTACAATGTGTCTAAAAGAATTACTTATTCATTATTGTTTTACTATTGCCATTACTAATAATGCAGGACTGGTACCATTCTGCTTACACATCCTGAAACCAAATGATAGGCCTGTATGCCTGCCATTATCAAATCATCCATCAAAGGTCAGGTAATTTTCCATACTCATTTGGAAACAAAGAAGCTACCTATGCTAGTAAAACTGTTCCAGGTTTTCAGTGTTTGTGCCTCAGACATGAAGCGGATGTAACCAGTGAGAAGTGAAGGCCGTTATTTCCATGACAACATCAACACAGAGATGATTGTGTTTACTCAGCCCTATATGCAGAACTGGAACCTTATCCTGTCAGTAGTTGAGTGCTGAGAGCCATCAAACACCTTTGAGCTAAATATCCCAGATTTGTACAGATTTGTACAGGAAACCCTTTCCATGGTTTCCATGAAGAGATCTCCACAGGGACCAGGATGAATGTGTGGAAAGGTGGAAGGACCAGGGAGGTTTCGGCATAGAATCAGGGGATATGCAACAACAATCTATCTAGCCACCAGTCATACATCAAAAGGGTCAATGTTGCCTGGATTTGATTAACTCTTCCCTAGTGTTCCCCACTACTATGCTGTGGGAAATACCCTGGAAAAGGATTCCAAGGGCATTCATTTGCTGCTAAGGAAAAACTCTAGCATTGGTACCACACTGAAAGCCACTGTAGAAGATCTAATGGAAGAGCTAAACTGATATGAAGAGGTTTATGGGATTTAGGGACAGAATCCCTTATTTGTTCATAAGTGAAATGATTCAGGAGAAACTCCATCAGGGGAACATCTCTCACAGATTTAGTCTCAGGAAAGGGTGATCAAGTCCTAAATGTTTTCCCAGTCCTGAATTAGACAAAAGTTTCAGAGACTTATAGTAACAAGACCTAATTCTTTACTTCTACATAAAGACTTCATTTATCATAATGAAATCCATGCTAATAAGATTTCAATTCCAAAGCACCTAATATACCTTTGGAATTTAAGTCCCATTTTCAAAAGTAACAGACATTTAGGATTCTTAGTGCTTAAAGATACGTCTCCATTGCACACACAGGCTATGAATTAAATACACTCTAGCATGGGTATAAAAAGCAGTCAGTGAGCCACTGCTTTGGAGAGTAAAGAGACTCCTGATCGCTATGGTTATGTACCCTACTGGGCTATCTACATACACAAGCAGTCTACACTGCTATTTTTCTTAGTGGCCCACCGCCTCCCCACTGCTGGAGCCTTCTCCTGTGACAAGAATTGGTCCTGGCAGCAGGGAAAGACTCTAGCAGTGTGGAAAGCCACCTTAGGAAGTTGCTGGAACCTTTTCCTGCTGCAGGGAAAGCCAGCACTCTGTTGCAGGGAAAAACTCCAGCAGTGGGGAAAAGACACGGATTGGGGGGGAAGTAGAAGGGAAAGTTTCTGGAAGATGCAAAGTCTTTTTCCTGGTGGCAGCCCACTGCCAGAGCCTTTCCCAGGCAAATGTAGTTACACACCACAGTGTGGACACAGCTCTCTAGACATAACATATGTCAGTTTTGAAAATGGGATTTAAGTCCATAAGTCACTGTAGAGTCTCTTGAAAACGTTACCGTATGTGCCTAGTAAACATCCTAAAGGAGTGCACCATATCTACCTGGTGCTAGCCTCTCTCAAGAACAGAAGGCCCAATTCTTGTGTAAATATTACTGACATAAATCTAGAGTAATTCCTTTGGAGGTGCTTTTTACATCAGTGCAGCTAACATCAGGACTTGACACAGAGTAATTAAAATATATTTTAACAATTTTAGACCCATTTGTGCCACTAGACATTTTCTGAACAGCTTTTAAATCATAGAATCATAGACCCATAGAGCTGGAAAAGACCTCAGAAGGTCATCAAGTCCAGCCCCCTGCTCTAGGCAGGACCAATCCCAACTAAATCAACCCAGCAAGGGCTTTGTCAAGCCGAGACTTAAATACCTCTAGGGATGGAGACTCCACTACTTCCCTAGGTAACCCATTCCAGTGCTTCACCACTCTCCTAGTGAAATAGTTTTCCTAATATCCAACCTGGACCTCTCCCACCACAACTTGAGACCATTGCTCCTTGTTCTGCCATCTGTCACTACTGAGAACAGCCTCTCTCCATCCTCTTTGGAACTCCCCTGCAGGAAGTTGAAGGCTGCTATCAAATCCCCCCTCACTCTTCACTTCTGCAGACTAAACAGACCCAACTCCCTCAGCCTCTCCTCATAGGTCATATGCTCCAGCCCCCAAATCATTTTGGTTGCCCTCTGCTGGACCCTCTCCAATGAGTCCACATCCTTTTTGTAGTGGGGGGGCCCAGAACTGGACACAATACTCCAGATGTGGCCTCACCAGAGCCGAATAAATGGGAATAATGACATCTCTGGATCTGCTGGCAATGCTCCTCTTAATGCAACCTAATATGCCATTAGCCTTCTTGGCTACAAGGGCACACTGTTGACTCATATCCAGCTTCTCATCCACTGTAACCCCCAGGTCCTTTTCTGCAGAACTACTACTTAGCTGGTTGGTCCCCAGCCTGTAACAATGCTTGGGATTCTTCCGTCCCAAGTGCACAACTCTGCACTTGTCCTTATTGAACCTCATCAGATTTCTTGTGGCCCAATCCTCCAATTTGTCTAAGTCACTCTGGACCCTATCTCTGCCCTCAAGCGTATCTACCTCTCCCCCTAGCCTAGTGTCATCTGCAAACTTGTTGAGGGTGCAATCCATCCCCTCATCCAGGTCATTAATAAAGATATTGAACAAAACCGGTCCTAGAATTGAACCTTGGGGCACTCCGCTAGAAACCGACCGCAATCCTGACATCGTGCCGTTGATCACTACCCGCTGGACCCGGCCTTCTAGCCATCTTTCTATCCATCTTACTGTCCATTTATCCAATCCATATTCCCTTAACTTGCTGGCAAGAATATTGTGGGAGACCGTATCAAAAGCCTTGCTAAAGTCAAAGTATATCACATCCACTGACTTCCCCATGTCCACAGAGTCAGTTACCTCATCATAGAAGCGAATCAGATTGGTCAGGCATGACTTGCCCTTTGTGAATCCATGCTGACTATTCCTAATCACTTTCCTCTCTTCCAAGTGTCTCAAAATGGATTCCTTAAGGATCCCTTCCATGATTTTTCCAGGAACCGAGGTAAGACTGACTGGCCTATAGTTCCCTGGATCATCCTTCTTCCCTTTTTTGAAGAAGGGCACTACATTTGCTTTTTTCCAATCATCCAGGATCTTTCCCGATCTCCACGACTTTTCAAAGATAATGGCCAAAGGCTCCTTAATGACATTTGCCAACTCCCTCAATACCCTCGGATGCATTAAGTCCAGACCCATGGATTTGTGTATGTTTAGCTTTTCTAAATAGTTCCTAACATGTTCGTTACCCACCAAGGGCTGTCGATCTTCATCCCATCTTGTGTCACTTAGCGCATTAGTCCGAGAGCCGACCTTGTCCGTGAATACAGAAGCAAAGAAAGCAATGAGTACTTCAGCTTTCCCCACATCATCTGTCACTAGGTTACCTTCTTCATCCAGTAGGGGCCCCACACCCTCTCTGACCACCTTCTTCTTGTTAACATGCCTTTAGAAACCTTTTTTGTTATCCTTCACATCCTTTGCCAGTTGCAATTCCAATTGCGCTTTTGCCTTCCTGATAACCCCCCGGCATTCTCGAGCTATACATTTAAACCCCTCCCTGGTCATTTGTCCAAGTTTCCACTTTTTGTAAGCTTCCTTTTTGTTCTTAAGTTCACCAAGGATTTCCCCTGTAAGCCAATCCGGTCTTCTACCATGTTTGCCTCTCTTGCTATGCACCGGGATGGTTTCTTTCTGTGCCTTCAATAAGGCTTCTTTAAAATACTGCCAGCTGTCCTGGACTCCTTTCCCCTTCGTTTTAGCATCCTAGGGGATTCTACCCATCAGGTCTCTGAGGGAGTCAAAATCTGCTTTTCTGAAGTCCAAGGTGTGTATTTTACTACTCTCTTTTCTTCCTTTGGTCAGGATCCTGAAATCTACCATCTCATGATCACTGCTTCCCAGGTTGTCACTCACCTCTACTTCCCCTATTAGTTCCTTCTGAATATTTGAAAGAAGACTTCATTCTCCTTTTTTTTAGTAGCTGTTACACTAGAACAGATTAAATATTTTCCAATCTTACAGTTTATTTTTGATTATCCTCCCAGTGTACACTTTTCAAGAATGAGTGGTGGTGCGTTGGGTCCAAAAAGATTTTATTTAAAAGAGTTTTTATCAAAAATTTATCCGGTGAGGAGAATGATTAGATCATTAAAATATTTATTTTTAAACTTAGTAGCCTTCCATTTGATTTTAATGATCTATCAAACTGGTGTTGTATTGTCCTTAATCCAATTCAAAACTCTCACATCAAAATTCTAATTCTGTGTTCTTTGGCAAAGTCCAAATCTAGCAAAGTAACTTGTTTAAAATAAAAATGACAATGCCACATTACATTTATTTTTAAATCTGAGAAATGTTTCTGTTTTCTGAGAGGAAAATATTTCACAAAACACCATTAAAAGATGATAGAGAGATAGAGAGATTGGAAAACTAGTTGTTATATATGTTACTAGCAATCGTAATAACTAGTTTGACAATCCATAGCAGAAGTCATATGAAAACAGTAGAGATGTGACACTGATTCACTGTAAAAATCTGACCAATTCACGGGAACACTTATTTGTATTCTGGCTGGTTTATACAGTTAGTACAGGTCTCACAAAATCTTTGTATCAAACCCATTAATAGTAAGACCCCACAAACTGTACTAAACATCAGTCCCATTGTCAGAGTTATTTACTTCTTCCAGGGTTCCCTTGAAGCTGCGCGGGCAGCACATCCCCACAGATGCTTAATCAGTCCCGCCCAGCCAGAGGCTCAGAGCTCTGCACACGGGGCTGCCTGACTAGGGGAGGGACACTTCTCCCTCAGGGACAGCAGCAGCTCCCTGCTGAGAACAGAACAGTGAGTCTCTCCCAGCCGGTTGGGAGGGGACATGTCCCAACCAGCTGGGAGAGACTCGCTGCTCAGTCCTCAGCAGGGAGCTGCTGCTGTTGCTGTGGGTGAAGTGCCCCTCCCTGAGCCAGGCAGCTCCGTGCACGGGAGCCTTGAGCCTCTGGCTGGGCAGAGCTGATTAAGCAGCTGTGGGGGTCATGCTGCTGCACAGCTTAGAGGAAGTCTTGACTGCCAACAGGTTACCACATAGACATTTCAGATTAGGATATTTTAGCAAAGTCTCTTCAGGCTAGAGTAAGATACTGCCCAGGTCTACACTGAAGGGGAAGGTCAAATTAGATATGCAACTCCAGCTATGTTAACTACATAGCTGGAGTCGATGTACCTTAATTTGAGTTTCTGTGCTGTCCCCTCACAGCAGTAGGCCAACGAGAACAAATGCTTCCATCAGCTTCACTTACTCCTGTCAGGAGCAGGAGTACCAACACGAATGGGGACACCCTCTGAGTTCGATTTAGTGAATCTTTACTAGACCTGCTAAATTGAACTCTGGAAGATTGACCTAAGCAGCATCAATCTTCTGCATAGTAAAGACAAACCCCGAAGGAAGTATCACCTCTGTAGAAAAGGAGGAAGGGCCAAAAGATTACCTTGAATTAGGTAATATCACCTCAAAAGAAACAGGAAAACAATATGTTTGGAATCAGATCAACGTACTAAACTATATTTTTCACATTTTAACAGGAAATAAGCAAATTTTGAATTATGGGGCTATAGTTCACTATTAAAGTTCAAGTACACCACAACATAAACTGCTGAGATTTGTTCTTTTAGTTTAATTATTATCAGAATCCCGTGACATAATTATACCTAGTAAATCTCAATTACCTGCTCTTTTTTCAAAATATAATTATTTTACAGTGTAACATATAGGAACTAGCCTCTCATGTGGAAAGGAAAACACCAGAAGGGCTGTTCTTTGTTCAATTTTATTTTTTATGACTTTTTAGTCTATAGGCCTTGATTCAGCAAAGCATTTTAGCACATGCATAGTTTTAAACTTTTAAGTAGTCCTTCTGAATAAATATATATCAAAATGATATATTGGGAACACTCTGAAGATACCATTAAAAGAAATCTCTTGGATTTAGCAAAGAATGAAAATGTGTTATATGTAAATTAGATAATGTATCACTTTCAATCACTGTGGTAGCTATCGATGTCTACAATAAAGACTTGAAATTACTTCAAAATAGACTTCATGGCTCTGTCCACTTCCTAATATACTAATTGTCATGAAGACAAGCTGTAGGACAATTGTGAGATGAGCTAATGTGACCGAGCATTTCCAGAGTGAGCAAATGATTATGGTTATTACAGAGTTTCTATATAGAGCGGAGCAAATAAGTAATAATATTTTATTTTGGAGCCAAACAAAAATTTTCCCAAATTTGGTTTGATTCAAACTCAAATTAATATTTTTTAATTTTTTTACCAAAGCAAGGACGCATAAAAAATTTTGTTTGGAACTGACCAAAACATTTTGGGTCAACCCAGAATTTTTTGGCTTTTATTTGTTCGTTTCAATGCAGTAGTTTGGTTGGGGGGGTTGACTTTTATTTAAAATGTCCAAAATTCCAAATTCAACATTTTGGAACAAAGGCTAGAAGAAACATTTTAAAATATTTAAAATAAAACATTTTGAAACAAAACAAAAAGGAACCAAAACATTCAGACATGGTCAATCTATTTTTTGTTCTATTTCAAAATAAATTAGTCAAAACTTTCAACAAATTTGACTGAAATTTGAAAATATTTCAAAATGCATTTTTCAGTGACAATACTTTTTACTGGAAAGAATTTCACCCAGCTCTTTTACTGTACCATATATCTGCTTCAATATTTCAAGACTTTGTCACAATTCCTTTCAGAGAATTAATTGTATCTTATTAATATACTTAGCCACTCGAATCCCTCTGCATTTTGAAAGTAAAACATTTCCAAAACACACATACAGCTGCATATGGTCTGATTTTCAGAAGTGCTAAGCATCACGATTCCAATTATATTGTTCTCCTTCTAATACTGAATATTGTTATGTGGATCTAGATCTTACTGAATTCACTGAAGAGAATTTCCAAAGGTACTTTTGGCTCCACTTTACCTGCAATGTACACTTCATGAAATATGTCAAACCCTTGCGCTCTAGCTGTTAAACACTGTTTTTCCCTTCATACATATATTTTCCATGTAGTGAAGAGTGGAGAATTATTGTACAATACTTTTCTGTGAAAATAAATCTGTCTGGCCAATCTCATATCTAATGTAAGAATTCATTTCTTCTTCTTATTATAATTGGCTTTATGGATACTCAAGTACCAGTAATGAGTGTAGCACAAGATTCACAGCAGACTAGATTAGAACTATTGGCCGCTCATTTAGGTATGTGGGGGCCATTACATACTTGCATTCCATATAGATGGAATAGATACAATATGAATTGCATATCACAAGCATAAAAATTTTAGCTTTTCATACTCTTTGGCATCATACACACATGGGCATTCCTATATTATATACAAAGTATATATACAATATACTACAACCTGCACAGATATATTAAAATATATTTATGTACATGTTTGTGCTTAGTTACTATACTGTTGCAAGTGTGAAAACATAGTGGCTGTGTCTACATTGGCAAGATTTTGTGCAAAAGCGGCTGCTTTGCGCAAAATCTTGCTGCCTGTCTACACTGGCCACGAGTAATTGCGCAAGAACACTGACGTTGTAATGTACAAAATCAGTGCTTCTTGCACAAATACTCTGATGCTCCCGCTCAGGGATAAGCCCTCTTGCACAAGTATTCTTGCGCAAGAGGCCAGTGTAGACAGGCAACGTTAATTTCTTGCACAAGAAAGCCCGATGGCTAAAATGGCCATCAGAGCTTTCTTGCGCAAGAGAGCGTCTACACTGGCACGGATGCTTTTGCGCAAAAGCACATCTCTTGCACAAAGGCACATGCCAGTGTAGACGCTCTCTTGCGCAAATACTTTTAACGGAAAAACTCTTCCGTTAAAAGTATTTGCGCAAAATCTTGCCAGTGTAGACGTAGCCAGTGGGTTTAGGGATGGTTTAAATACAGGGGCCTAAAAATAATGCAAATAAGTGCAATGCTTTTTTTATATGTCCTTATATAGTTAATTCATGTAAGAGCGAATAAAAATAATTACATGGGATGTCTAAAGCTTGTTTTCAGCAGAGTTTTATTTTTAACTGTCCTCTACCAAGTCATGTACTGTATCATCTTCTGCAGTGTAAAAACTGCAAGGGCATAGTGACCAGTGTGAGAATGACAGTTCATGGGCCTATGTGTGAGAGGTTATTTTGGGTGCAGAGAATGACTCATTATTCAAAGGTGGTGCTACTTTGACTAAGGTAACACTGGTCATTTCTTCAGGAGAAGAAATTAGTTGTATATGAAACCAATATGGCTATGCACATATGCTCTTGCTGCTCATCCCAATCCTCACTCCCTTATTCCTTCCTTTTTAAAAACCCACCATTGTATTTTGCCTTAAATTAGACTGAGTGTTCTTTGTGACAGATATTGTCTTTCATTCGGTGTTAGAACAGTGCCAAGCACAATGGAGTTCCCCTGATCTTAACTGCAGTCATGAGGTTCAACTGTAGGAATAAAGAACAATAATATAAAATTTGTGGCAGGATATACTAGGCTTGATTTTCCGTGTGCTCAGTACCTGCTCTCGTCTCTCACCTCAGCATCTAAACAAAGACCAGATTTTCAAGAGTTCAAGACATACCATGCTGAGCTTCTTCTATTTTTTTTTTGTTTTTTTTTTTTTTTTTTTTTTTTTTTAAATCTGGAGATTTATTTTGATGTCTAAATGATCGCTGAGCTCTTTTGAACATATTGCTGCATTTGTGTGTGCTGGTCTTAAGTGCCTTGTATGGGCAACTAAATGCTGAAGCAAAGCTGTAGCATTTGAGAATCCAAAAAATATTTATTATGGATATAACCCAACAGAATTATTTTCCTATTATAATATAATGCTATAGAAAATTCAACAAACTACTGCAATAAGAAAAAGAAAAAAGGAAAAACCACAAAGACAAAATACTTGTAAGGCTGAATGTGCTGTGCTGCTGCCTTTGTGGACTTTCCATGACGTCAGTGTGGAGGTGAGGGTTAGGTGAATAAGACTTTGAGTGGTGAGAGAAATCAAGAGATTTAATGAGAGAGGGAATGGCGCCAATGGTGTCATACAGTCTGATGGGTAAAATGTCATTGCTGTTCAGCAAAAAAGTCATTTTTAGAGGCTCTGGTTTGCTGACAAGCCTTCCTTTGAGATAAACCTGAGGCCATTGACTTCCATGGCACAGAATTATGTCCATGTCTGCCCACTCCCCAACTTTGCCATGTGTACTTAAAATCCCAAATAGTATTGTACAAAGATAGTCTTCTACTGCAACTAAACCTGGTAAATCTTGATGTCACATATTAGTAATGTCAGGGAGACAAATGCAGGTAGAGCATCTTTATCTTTGTTTAACAAAGTGCTCCTGAACCCTTGTAGGCTTTGCTATCAAGATGTGAAGCTATTTCCTGAACTGAACTGTGACATTGCAGTGGTTTTAATATGTCCTGTGTTCCACTCAAAAGGCGTCTACAGAAATGTTTTTCATATCATATGGTGGCTCCCTTAAAATCAATCCACCATCTTTCTTCATATAAAATACTTTTCTTTTTCATTGGCTCTATTCTAGTGGCCAAACAGTCAAATATTCCTGACAACAACAAATTCAGGAGCTCCACAGCTGTATTTCACTGGAATTCATGGCATTTTATTAATGTCTCCCCTAATACTTTGAGTTTACTGGTTATCCAAGAAAAGTTTGTCTTTCCACATTCCAATGTTCCCCTTTTAACAATCAGCACCATATTTAGACCTCATATCTCTGCCAGAGTTTCTTCAGTCATAGCTCTCTCTCATTTGCCTGCCTTTGCGTTCTCGTCAGTACCTGAGTTCACCTTGGCTTAAGTAATCATAGACCCTAATAATCTGTAGGGAATAGAGCATCTATTGGGGAGGCTCTTAGCAGGTTTATTTCTTTCTAAGGGTACGTCTAGACTGCATCCCTCTGTCGACAGAGGGATGCAAATCAACACATCGAAACTGCTAATGAAGCAGGGATTTAAATATCCCGCACTTCATTAGCATAAACATGGCCGCCGCTTTTTTTCTAAACGAAGCTTTTTCGAAAAAATGACAGTCTAGACGTGGATCTGTCGAAAATAAAGCCTTTTTCGGCAGATCCTGTATTCCTCAAAAAATGAGGTTTACAATAATTTATACCCACAACTGTTACCATTTAAACATATACATTGCCTTCTCAGTTTGAAATTCTTATGGTGTCATTTATTCCAACAAAATGGAAAACATTTTTCAAAATCAGGCTTTAATTCAAAATCAGGCTATGGTTTCTTGAGAGAGATGGTTTTCTAATTTGTGCAGTGGACTGGAAGCCAGGAAATCACTGTTTTAATCTGGCCTCTGACAGTGACTCACTGTGTGGCTTTGGTCATTCCACTTAAACTATATCTCAATTTTCACATTTGTTAAACTGGAGACTACATATAATTCACATAAAACAAGCTGAGTAGTTCTTTACTCTTGGAATAGTTCCATTGATTTGACAGGGCTACACAGAATTTTTTTTCTTAAGTAGTTGTTACACTGAAAAAAGTATCTCCTGCACCTGAACATAACATAAGAACATAAGAACGGCCGTACCGGGTCAGACCAAAGGTCCATCTAGCCCAGTATCCTGTCTGCCGACAGTGGCCAGCACCAGGTGCCCCAGAGGGGGGTGGACCGAAGACAATGATCAAGCAATTTGTCTCCTGCCATCCCTCTCCAGCCTCTGACAAACAGAGGCCAAGGACACCATTTTATCCCCTGGCTAATAGCCTTTTATGGACCTAACCTCCATGAAATTATCTAGCTTCTCTTTAAACTCTGTTATAGTCCTAGCCTTCACAGCCTCCTCTGGCAAGGAGTTCCACATGCTGACTACACGCTGTGTGAAGAAGAACTTTCTTTTATTAGTTTTAAACCTGCTACCCATTAATTTCATTTGGTGTCCTCTAGTTCTTCTATTTAGGGAACTAATAAATAACTTTTCTTTATCCGCCCTCTCCACACCACTCATGATTTTATACACCTCTATCATATCCCCCCTCAGTCTCCTCTTTTCTAAACTGAAAAGTCCCAGTCGCTTTAACCTCTCCTCATATGGGACCCGTTCCAAACCCCTAATCATTTTAGTTGCCCTTTTCTGAACCCTTTCCAAGGCCAAAATATCTTTTTGAGGTGAGAGACCACATCTGTACACAGTATTCAAGATGTGGGCGTACCATAGTTTTATACAGGGGCAGTAAGATATTCTGGGTCTTATTTTCTATCCCTTTCTTAATAATTCCTAGCATCCTATTTGCCTTTTTGACCGCGCTGCACACTGTGTGGAAGTTTTCAGAGAACTGTCCACGATAACTCCAAGATCTCTTTCCTGATTTGTCGTAGCCAAATTAGCCCCCATCATACTGTATATAGTTGGGGTTATTTTTCCCAATGTGCATTACTTTACACTTATCCACATGAAATTTCATTTGCCATTTTGTTGCCCAATCACTCAGTTTGGTGAGATCTTCTTGAGTCCCTTACAGTCTGCTTCTGTCTTGACTATCCTAAACAGTTTGGTATCATCCATAAACTTTACCACCTCACTGCTTACCCCTTTCTCCAGATCATTTATGAATAAGTTGAACAGGATTGGTCCTAGGACTGACCCTTGGGGGACACCACTAGTTACCCCTCTCCATTCTGAAAATTTACCATTTATTCCTACCCTTTGTTTCCTGTCTTTTAACCAGTTCTCAATCCAAGAAAGGACCTTCCCTCTTATCCCATGGCCATGTAATGTGCTCAGGTGCGAGGGCAGAGAGCATCGTATGCCATATTTTCAAAAGTCACTTATTTTACACTTTCTGCACTTCCTGTGGATAGTGTTTCCTGAGTCTACACACTAGGGCTTTATTTCAAAATAACCCTCTAAGACTGAATTTATAAGCAGAGTGTCCACACTACCAAGCCCGTTATTTCAAAACCATGGGCTGCAGAATTCAAAATCTGTACTCCCGCTTTTCATCAGGAGTAACACTAATTCTGAAACAGTTATTTCAAAATAAAGGTAGTGTGGACACTCCAATGATGCTATTTTGCAATAATTACTCCCCAGAGTAACTTGAACTAATTACTCCCCACTGCTTCCTGGGGCTCTAAGTCCAAGGTAATGTGTCCACATTATAATGGAGCCTACCTCAGACTAATTTTGAGGCTTCCCTGTAGTGTAGACATGCTAGTTCAAATTTGTTATATTGGGAGTTATTAAGTTGAATTTACTAATTTCAAAATAGTTTCCTAGTGTAGACATGGCCTTACAGACTAACTATAGAGAGAGAGAGAGAGAGAGAGAGAGAGAGCATCATGAGCTTCCATGGGCAACGCCCGCTTCATCAGATGAGATGAACTCATCTGACGAAGCGGGTATTGCCCACAGAAGCTCATGATGCTATTTATATACTTTTGTTAGTTTCTGTGATAATGTCAGGGTTGTCAATAACTTTTGCCTTTTCAAATGTTAATGAATTATGGGTCAAAACATCACCATAAGGTAGGTTTCCTTATCTCCAGTTTAGGAAGGGGAGAAACTGAGATTTTGAGAGATTACTTGATTTAACCAAGTTCAAACTACATGTCTACGAAACAAGATGGATGTTATCTTTTATTAGACTAACTGCTGGTGGTAAGGTGGAAGCTTTTCAGCCACAAAAAGGTCTTCTTCAAGGCCTGCCAACAGCTGTCCTGGGCCCCAGGGCAGAATAGTCAATGGGCCCACACAGGCTCAAACTGCTTCCATGTGGACACAGTCCACCTGACATTTGGGTGGTGCTGTTCCTGCACTGGCTGGTGCACAGCGGGCTGCCACCTGCAATGGCCAGTGTCCAGCAAGCTGCCGGGTGTGCTGGCTGGAGCCCATACATGCTCATCTGGTATGGTTGCCAACTGTCTAATCATACAGACCCAAATACTTTGTCCTTCCCCTTCCCTGAGGCCATGCCTCTGTCCCACTCTTCTCAAAAAACCCACCCCTCTCTCTTTCCAGCCCCCCTTCCCTCTGTTGCTTGCTCTCACTTACCCTCACACACTTTTACCAGATTGGGTGAGGGCTGAGGTGAGGCTCTGGGAGGGACTTTGGGTGTGGGAGGGGCTCTGGGCTGAGCCTGGAGCAAAGGGGTAGGTTGCAGATTCTGGGAGTGGTACTGGTTCTAGGCTGGAGCAGACTGTGGGCTCTGGGAGAGAGTTTGAGTGTGGAATACATAGTCGGCTGGTGCAGGCTCTGGGAAGGAGTTTAAGTGTGCGAGGAGGTCTGGACTGAGCCTTTGGCAAGAGGTTGGGTTGTGAGCTCTAGGAAGGAGTTTGGGTGTGGGTTCTAGGCAAGGTTCCCTCGAAGCTGGGTGGCAGCCCAGCCCAGCAGCTGCTTAATCAGCATTGCCTATTCAGGGGCTCAGGGCTCCGTGCACGGAGCTGCCTGACTGGGCGGGGCTGATTAAGCAGCTGTGGGGCTGTGCTGCCACCCAGCTTAGAGGGAACCTTGGTTCTAGGCTGGGGCAGGAGGATGGGGTGCAGAAAGGGCTGACGGGGCAGTGCTTATCTCAGGGGTCTCCTGAAGGTGACTGGCCTTCAGGTACACTTTTGCCCACAGACGCCACCCCTACAGCTCACATTGGCTGCAGCTCTCCCAGTTTATATCACCCTGGTCCCTGGGCAACTGCCCCTTCGTCACCCCCATCAGCAGGCCTGCTTCTTTGGGTCTGGGAAAGATACTCAGAGTCAAAAGCTTGTCTCTCTCATCAACAGAAGTTGATCCAACATGGCATTATCTCACCACCTTGTCTCGCTAATATCCTGGAACCAAAACTACACAGCACTAAGGATGTTAAATTTAGATTAATCAACTAATTGAATAGTTGATGTAATTTGCATTGACTATTAGATTAGTTGATAAGGGTGCCACCGCCTTTGAAATCTAGGAAGAGCACCGCCGGCTCTTGCTACATTTCAATGGCGGAAGCACCACCAATTTCTTGCTGTGCCCCTGCTCCTTCTCCCCACGGAGACGGTGCTGTAGGGAGCCAGCTTTTAAGACAGCATCAGATCCTGCTCCCCCTCCCCTTGCTACCTCTCTCTGACAGAAGTGACTAATTGAGTCACTAGTCAACTATCCGATAAGCATTTGCTTATCCGATAGTCGACTAGTCGCTTACATCCCTACACAGCACGCACCATGTCTGTGACAGAGCCTGGAGCAAAATCCACAGAACATGACACCCAGTTCTGTGCCTCTTGGCCATGCTCCATCATCCATCTTCTCCTTTTTTCTTACCCACTTCATTCCTTCTTAACTCCCATCCTCTAGAAACTGCTCAGGAACTCACTAGTGCTTAAGGTATCCTATTCTCAGTTTCAAGGGGGTGAGTGTCTTTGCACTATCTAGTTAATTATCTGAAAGTATCGTAATATCCACATGCCAATACACCAACCCTGCTGACACTGAGAATATTGCTATACTTGTGTATTGCCTTCGGTTTTCCTGATGCTAGAGCCCTGCAGGTAGTAGGAGATAGCTAAAGTATTTAATGATCTGCTAATTGCTATATGTAGTACAGAAATATTCTTTGATTTGACCTCTTCCTGACCATCCCCTATGTTGTAGCACTATTAGTCTCATTTATGTGTATATGTCATGTTTCATCACGTCAGGAAAGGACTATTTTAAAGGTAATTTAAAAATTGCTCCGCAGAGTCCATATTTTTTTGACAAAAATATCCTCCATGTATAATGAAATATATTGTTAGGATTGATAACTCTCTCTAGAGTGGTGAGGTTATGAATTAGGAGCACGGTAGTAAGAGAAGCCTTTGAATTTGCAAAACAGAAACCCAAGAATACATGCTGACTAAGGATGCATTGACACATAAGGAATAACTAGGAGCACAGTATTAAGAAAAAAGAAAGGCAACAGATTCTGTAGCTATACCACATTATGGATACTGTACGCTAGCATGGAAGTGCTCACAAAGCTAATTTTTAAAACACTGATACTGAAGCCCTCAATCTGTTTTTATTAGAAAGAGAAAAAGCCTAGAAATAAATGAGGTAACCATTATTGAAACACTAGTGAAAATGACCTGTCTGCAAATGCATGAACAACTTAGAAATGTGTCTAGATACACAATTCAGAAGTCTGAGTCTCCATTTCAATTAAGAAAACCAAAACGTAGTCATGGGCGTCTGGTCTATAGGGCAAAACAAGGCACAGCCTACCCAAAGCTGAAGCTGTGCTGACCCCTCCCCTCCCTGCCTTCACATGCCACGTGGGGCTGTTGTGGGATGTTTAGTGGGTTCAAGCAGGTTCCAGGGGGGCTGGGAAGGCAGAGTAGCAGGGAGCCTCCTCAGCAGCCCACCCCTGAGCCTGCCTGGCACACACATACAAGGCTCCAATTACAGACAGAAACAGTGTCCCTCTAAGCCAAGGGTGGGGGGCCACACACAAGTGAGAAGCAAAGTAAGAAACCCCTGACTGAGAAGAAGACACACTCTACATTCCCCTTGTACACCACAGCCTAAGGGGGCTCAGGCTGAAGCACCAGCACGGGCTCCCCAATGCTGAGTCTCAGGGGCTGGATCCAGGCAAGCTGGGGGCCGCATTCACCCCTCTGGCCTGAGGTTCCCCAGCACAGCTTCACAGGCGATTAATTAGCCCTGCCCAGTCAGGGGCTCTTCCTGCTGTTTGGCAGCCTGCAATTCCATCCATCTCACTGTCTCCAGGAGGTTTGCTAGCCCCGCTCTGCTGGTTTCTTCTCCTGTTTGGCCTCTTCCCCCCATCCAGCAGCCCTTCCCTGCACTTTGGCCCAGGATGAGAAGTGCGCTTCCTCTTTGCTGCCTCCCTTTCTCCACCTTTGCACTCTCTCTGCTCCGTTGGCTCCCCGCCCCACACACACACACACTTGCTACTTTGTGGTGTGGTGATAGGTTTGGTTTCTCTTTCGCAGCCTAGTTGCTACTGAGCCTGCTGCTGGGAACTCTCCTCCTCTTGTCCACTCCCCACACGCGCTACCCATAGTCCTTCTCCCCCTTGCTAGTGTGTGGAGTGCGGGGGAGAAGCCCAATGAGCCCTGCAAAAAGAACTGCCCAATCCCCTCCCCTTCTTGCCCGCTCCCCACAGGCTTCCTGTTTTCTGTGCCCTGCAGTGGAGTTGGGTGGAGATGGGTGGGAATGAGGGACGGCGGGGTGGGGGGTTGGGGAAAGAGGCCATGGGGAAGGAATGAGGAGTCACAGGACTGATGAGGGATGGAGAAGAAAAGGGGATGAGGAATTGGTGGTGGAGGGGAGGACCAGGACTCTGGCATGCAGCGACCCCTCAGCACCAGCTGGGGCTCCCCTGGTTAAGCAGGCCTATCTAACCCTCATCTGCTCCCCAACACCTGGACTCATCCAACAAGCTCCCCACATCCCCAGCCCACTGAGCCCCAGCATGTTGCACCTGGACCCCCTATCCTGTGAAGTCCCACTTCCTCAGCACCTAGACCCCACAGCAAACCCCCCCTTCCTCAACTCCTCCACTGAGCTCAACCAGAGTCCCATTGGCCCTACACCAGAACCCCCCACCGAGCCCCTGTGCTTTCAGGTTTCCCACTGAGCCACCCACACACAGGCTGCCCCACACCCGGATCCCCCACAATAACCCTTCCACACTTGGCTCATGCTGGGCTGAGCCTGCCCAGCCACACCTGGTATGCCTGGCACAGAGGGGCAGGCCCAGCCCTTACACTGTGTCAAGGTCGGGTGCAGCCTCACTGTGGAGTTCTTGTACGGGGGGGAGAAGGGGGGATGCAGGGGTTTCAGGTGATCTCCCCACCTCAGTGTAGCCAGTGGCCTGTGCTCCCCTCTGCTAGAAATGTGAAGATGAGGGGTTTTCTCAATGCCCTTTCTGTCACAGAATTCCAGTATAACTTAGGACCCATCACTTAAGGCTTGGTCTCAGAAGAGTTTTTCCACTGATTTAAAAAAAAATAGTGGATAAGGAACTTAATTATCCTGTGCCTCAGTTTCTCCATCTGAAAAAAGGGATAATAATACTAATACTTGCCTGCCTCACATAAGTTTGTGTAAATTCATTGGTTTTAGTTTGGTGTTTTGATGTCATCAGATGGAAAGTGCTGAGAAGTGCAATTTTGCAAAGTGTTTTTTACAATTTCAAAATCTATCTGTGTTATTTGTGCAGTAGCCACTGCTTCTGGATTACTGGGTAATGTCAATTTGGGACTTTATGGGATGACTCCTCCCATTTTGTGATGCTGGAGCCATCTGCCAAAATTTAGTGCTGTTAATTAAGTATCTTCTGCATGTCTGGCACATGGTACAAAACATCCTCCATTTTGTTGAGAAAGAAATTTCAGGAAAGTGAGGTGGGGGTCAAAAATAATTTGCTTGGGTTCAGGGATTTGGCTGCAAGGAGACAAGCAGGCGGTGAGCAGGGACACAGGATGGGCAGAGAAGAGAGGAGGGAGACAGTGGGAAGGGGCAGGGCTTCGGCAGGGAAAGGGGCGGGGTCTAGGCTGGAAAGCTACTGCCTCCCCAACTGGAAGCTTGGCCAACTGCCAATGAGCACAGTGGCTTGTTTTTGTTGTTGTTTAATCTTCATATTTATATATATTTACCATTTCAGGGGTTTACACCATTATTTTGCATCAGTTTGATTCCAGACCAATTTAGTGCCTGACTTCCACTTCAAAGAGAGTAAATATTTGGTGCAAAAGCTGCTTACTGGGTCAGTGTGGGTTTTTTTCATTGAAATTACATGATCTAGTTTAAATCAAACATCCTCTTGATTGCTAATTGGACACGAGTGTAACAGCCATGTGTGCCAGTGGACACTCGGGTACTGGAAAAGACAATGGGCTATCTGAGGTGAAATACTTCTATGCTGTAGTGCCATTTCCTGGAGGGTCCTGTCAATCCAATCCCCATTAAAGAGCTCTGCTGAGAAAATAACTGAGGCTCTAAGGCAGCACACATAAATGAAGACTTAAGAGGCAAAGGAAGGCAGCAGTGGCAGAATTCAGGAAAACTGACAATTCAATAAAATATCTAATCTGACCATGATCACCAAGAGAGGACATCGCTGATTCCAATGTTGTATAGGCCTTCCCTGTGTCTCACTCTCAGCATGGTACAGAACATATCTCCATGTAGCTCCTCCGGGGAAGAAACACCTATTAAGTACTCCTCCAGCGATTTAATGTATTGCTGATTGAGTGAGAAAGACATTTCCCCAATTCCCCTCACACAACAGAACCTAGGGGAGCCCAGGCTAGTGGATGTTGTGTGCTCCAGCCCCATGGTGAGGCAGTGGCGGGCTGGAGCACAAGCACAGGCTCCCCAATTCGGGAGGGCGGGGGGCGAATCCTGAGCCTTGGAACCTGGGTCCAGGCAAGCTGGGGCCACATCCAGCCCCCAGGCCTGAGGTTCCCCACACTTTGCATAGAAGATAGCGCAGGGAACGAGGCATCAACAGACCAGGGTTCTGCTCCTAATTCTAACCTTGACCTTTTGATACCTTTGGAAAATTACTTTACTTCCGTTTTCCCTTCTCTCCTCCCCTTTGTCAGTCTTGCCTAAGCTGGGACCCTGTCTCACTATTTGTATAGTTCTTAATACTTTAGGTCCCTATGCTATGTTGGGGCCTTTGGAATACAAATATAGAAACATAACAACATTGGAGAAATATTTGGTAGTAAAGGGAATGGTTGCAGTGTGACGTGTTACCAAAAGGATGTTCCTTCTAATTAGTCTTTGTATGGCAGCTGTGTGATTGTAGAAGTCTATGAGAAGTGCATTCTAAATGTGGTTTGCTGCATGTCAGTTTGTTAAATATAAATGTATTAATAAAGAAATTCTAAATGAAGTACATGATTGGAATCACAGGTGTGACTTGCACAGTGAGAAGAAAATAGATTGGCCTTGCACTGACATCCCTTTCCTTATATTCTGTAGATAACGGCCACTACTTCTCAACAATAACCCTATCACATCGCATGTTCTTCACTCTTTCTCCGACATTCCATTCCTCCCTCTCTTGCTTTTTGTGCTTCTAGTTCCTATCTATCACCATATTTTGAAGTACCAGAAGTGAGAATAGCACTTAAAAATGAGTGATTTGTCACAAACAAGGTCCCTACCTCAGCAAACTTGCTGTCTACGTGCACTATTGAAAACAACGCAGTGAGATGCCAGACACAAGTTCAAGAGACAGATGGCTATTATAAGTGAAGAGTGTTACAGAATAGATGGTATTTCAGAACACTGTCTCTTCCCTTCTTCCTCTTCTAATCTCTTCCTCTTGTTTTTGTAAGTCTGATTTTTCTAACCATGCCAGCATTGCCATGGCTTTCAACAGTTGCAATTCAGAACTACAACGTGGCGCCACTACATCCTTCCAAAGGAGTAGCCTAAGCTGCACTCCAGCACACTCCGTCAGGCTCTAACTGGCATGCAGGTGTCCAATAATGTAGGGTGAGTGCTGCTGAAGGTTGTGGCCAAAATAAGGCAGAAAAGGCATTTGGATAGAGCTGTTGAGGTTGGAAGTTTCTTATGCAGTGATTTTCCTGATGCTAGAGAGGCCTTTTAGTTAATAATAAGAATAAAGTCAAACCCAAACTATGAAGCAGAACTCAGAGTTTGTTGTGAACAGGAAGTGGCTCAGTAGTGGGTAAAAAACTTGTGAAAACTGTGTCATGCCAATTCTTTAGTGTGGGAAAGAAGGACCTGATGCAGTAGGAAGAGGGGATGCTCAGTCAGTATGTGTTTAAAAAAACCTGAGAGCTGTGGCCTTTCATAAAGAGATGTCCCAAAATGCACTGCAGATAAACTCTGGAAATACAAGACTTGCATTTTGATTGTGTGTCAGATGCCCCATGTGGCCCGATATTACAAGCTGTTCTGTGCGTGAGAAAGACCTCTTACTGAAATAAAGACCTCAACTGGATTCCTGATCATGGATGCAAATACCTCTCTATGCAGACTGAATTGCGGGAATAGAGCTTAAGCCAGTGCACTTGGTACCTTGGAGATGTTTTACTTCAGTATCGATACTGGAGTTTTCATTATGCATTAGAAAAGGGGTTCTGAACATCTATAAATAATATCACAGCAAAATCTTTGTTATCCGGCACTCTGTTAGCCAGAAAACTTTGTTAACCAGCATTGCCCTCAGCCACAATACTGTCACATCTTCAGGCACAGAGGCCTGGCTTGGTTTACCATGATTGGCTTAACAATTTTTTATTTAAGAAGTACTAATCAACTTTAACTCAAAATAGAAATGTGAGACCAGCTGCCTCACAGTACAAAACTACTAATATTAAAACTTGAGTTTTACTATTATTGTCCATTCGTTTTTCCTAGGTTGCGGGACCCTCAGATAACCAGAATTTTTAGATAACCGGAACGCCCTAATCCCCGAGCGAAGCTGGATAACACAGGTTTTACTGTTCCTCTATATTTATTACACACTGCAGAAGGCCACTTATATTTCATTTATTAAAATTTCCAAAAATATATATATAAAGGCACCCTTCCCAGGCTCTAGCTAACTTTGACATTCTTTAAAAACGTAGGTCACGATTTTTAAATGTGACTAGATGCCTCAGTGGTTGGATGCCCAATCTGAGACACCTGAAAGGGGTCTGACTGGCAGAGCTGCTCAGCACTTTAAGGGAATCAGGCTGTTTTCAAATATCTCAGTTTGGGCCTCACAAATTGAGCTCCCACTCAAAAAAATCACTAGGTGTATTTGATTATTGGCCATAAACCATAATGTAAAGACAAACCGATCAATAAACTCAGTATTCGCTACCTATAACCAGCAAACTATTCCTGAAGCAAGATTAAAGATCCTCCCCCCACACACACACCCCCCGCTCCCCTACCAGTGCAATGCTACAGGCAATAAACCAGTCCAGATAAGACCTATAAGACCTGCTTCATCCTTACCAGCTAAAGTAACCAACACAGGATATATCAAGTCCACCACCACACCCATCCTGACAGAAATATCCACCCACATCAAACCCTTCCCTTTCCAATAGCCGTGGAAATAGATAGGCATTAAAAGTGTCTTGAAAGTCAAATTTAAGCTATTTCACACAATATGGTCAGAAGGCAGTAAGGTTACAAAGAGTGATTATAATTATGGCAATAAGGCATGGGGGCAGATGTCTCTCAAATAAGCATGTGCCAAATTGTACAGGGAAAAGCAACGCTTTAAATTCCATCTGATAACCAACAGGAATACAGTGCAGATCCCAGAGCTCCCTCTAAGATACACCTTTGGTTTTAGTTCCAATAGGACCTACAGTGTCTATATTGTTGGATATTCAATAGAGTGGATTCAGTAAATTAATATGGGATGGCTAATCACAAGCAAAAATAACTAGATCTTGTCAGCACTTTATCTGTAGATTTCAATGTTTTACAAATCTGGTAAATTATTTTATCCCCATTTAACAAAAGGGAATACGGGGACGTAAAGGGTGAGTGAAGTGACTTGCCCCAAATCACAGAGGAAGATGTGAGGGGAAAGAATTCCTTCCAAGAAATGGAGACCAAGCAAAGCTGTTTTAAGCCAAACATTTTTTCCCTCCTAATTTTTCCATATATTAATGCCATTTCAGTATTTGAACTTTTACTGACTTTATTTTATCTTGCTGCCTGTATTAGCAACTTGGTAGGGAGAAACTGGCCCAAGCCAGACCAATCTATGTAGAAAAGAAAAAAATCTATTTTTTGAGGGAAAACAGTGCTACTCCCTCCCCCTCTTCCAGGCCCTCTGTTAGCCTATGCATCAACTCACAATAGGGGTAGGCCATAGAGGCAGGCATTGATCTGCACTTCATGAAGAAAAGGCAGCAGCAGGCAGCTGTAGACATTAATTATAAACATGAAATAACAGGAGAGCATTTTTAAAAGATAATTCTGCTTTTTTTTGCTTCATTGTGCAGTAGTCACTTGTTTCCATATAATAACCAACAGCTACTAACCAGATCTACTTAGTGCCCACACTCTATAGGCTCTCAAGGATTATGGTACAAATACCCAGACTCCAAACCAGCTACAAACATGTCAATAACTAAGAGTCTGATTTTTCTATCACATACACCAGAGTAAATCAGGAGTAATTCCTCTGAAATCAAGTAGTAGTAAATTATTAATAATATACAAGTTATTATTATTAATAATACAAAATAGCTGTACATGGGAGGAGAATCAGACCATGCCATTTGCTACCCTCTGGAATTATATAGATTAAAGGACACTTTTAGAATGAGCATTGCTTAACAAACAGCTAGCGTAACTAACATGAATATGTTGACATCCTTAATTATATAAACGAGCTAATTGGAAGGTTGGTAAAGTGTGGAGGGCACTCACGCTCCAACACTGTGCTTTCTTCTATTGAAAACTGTATCATCATAGGATTCAGGTTTTACAAACACTGATGTCCATTTATAATACTGTGGGCACTGCCATTGACTTAATTGACTACTTCCAGTAGCAAGCACTATACCTAGCTCTCCGAGTTACCTTTGACAGTGCCATTCTTGCAAGTCTGACAAGTGAAGACTGATTTAGCGTCACTTATAATGGAAAGTGGCTGCATACAATTCTAAATTTTAAGTCCCTGTAATTAATTTTCACTAACTACAAAGCTGATGTCCCAACAAAATTACTTAATTTTTTTTTATAACTATCAATGGTAATTACACAAATTCTACAATTTCCCATCACCACAGTCAGGTTTTGGATTCCTTTCTAGACTCTTTACAATACAAATCTAAATTTGAGGAACTATGTACCAAATCTGAATCAAGTAGTGACTTAAATACAAAGAAATTATTATTTTTTTACAGATTCTTTCATTTTTTAAAGATATGCTTTCATTTTTTAAAGATATTTTCATTGCTTTTAACAGTGAAAAAATAAAGTGTTGACACATAAGAAATGAACTCGGATTCTACTGAACTGATATTTATGAGAGCTCCAAATCAATTATTTTCCACGTAATTTGAATAAAATATAATTAAAATATAGAATGCATAGCTTTCTTTAAAAAGTTTAGACAATGTTCAAGGATGCCTACAGGAAACATTTTTTCTCTTGCACATTCTAAGCCACATCTTCCTGTTCTAGTTTGCCTTGGCCACGTTATGGCTGCGGCACCAACATATTACGTTTTCTGGAAAAAGTTGCTAGTTCTCCTCTTTGCAAAGCTTCAATGTCTTTGGGGGAGGGGGCTAAAGAAGCTGATGGTACCAGATTTAAGAATGAAATATCAATTTGCACCTACCTTTAACAAAAACATCCTTGTCCAGAAGGGCAAAGCCAAATGCCAAGAGTTTAAGCCACAAAAACATGGTTATATCTGGAAATCAGGAGTATCCTTATGAAACAGCATGTGTGTCTTTCTGGAAAGCAAAATAATTGTTATCTTTCTATAAAAGTATTTCTCAGCAAAACTTGAATCAAAAGCAGAATAACTGTGCACATACATTGCAGTGCCTGCTTATCAGTCAGGGAGCAGTTTCCTCTGTCACGCAGAGACTGCACTTGCGATCTCACTGTATAGCAACGTGATGTCAGAGGCAATTTTACCTACTTCTTTAAAATGCCACTTTTTTCAGTTTCCAGGAAGTCAAGAGGGTTTTTCTTAAGTTGCTGCACTAATGCTTAACTTCCTTAATTCAACCAAATAGATCATTTTTAACCATTTCTACTGAAGAGCTGAAGAAGAGTTTGAAAGAGCTTCATATTTCAAAAGATGGGACACTAAGAAAAGATCTTAGTAATTCTATTCTTATCTTTTCTGTAACTCAGCTCTATTTCAGTGCCTGGCCATTCATGGACCATGTATTCTTTCAAGCTATACCAAACAAGAAAAAATATCTGAGTAAATACTGAATCAACATATTATATTAACAATACAGTCATAGTAAAAAAAACCCAGTTCTTATTGGTTAAATGAATAACATCTGAACATTGGTCTAAAAAGTACTTTTGTTAACAGTCTCTGCAAAAATGTATTTCCTAACATGGCAGTACTCAATACCAAATGGCTATGGACGGCCTATATTCTTGTTTCCTGTGCTGTTCTGTACCTAGGCAGTCAACATGCTGTAGGGTTTCATACAACCACATACAATAATGCTGAATCTCAATTTCAGCACTATCAGTTGCATAAAAACTTGATACATCCTTATGATGGAATATTTATTCTATTTCTAATATTTACCAGGGCAGGCCCAGCCAAAGGGTTTGTGGGGCCCAAAGCAGGATGTTGGGAGCAGGGCCCCGGGCCCAGCCGGTGGATGGTGAATACTCAGCAGCGCCTGGCCCAAGGCATTTGCGGTGCTCACCTTGCCCTGGGGCCAGGCCTGTACCAGGGCTCAGAACTGTCCTGGAGGACTTTTGTCTCTTCTGCTAAGTAGGCAAAGAACTGCAGATGTTTTCCCTTATCACAGCCACTGGACTGCGACCCAAGAGCTGCGTAGGGTCCAGTTGAATGATGAAGAGCAGAAGAGAGGTCGAAGGGGAAGAAACACTAGGACTGCCTCTTTCATTGGTGGTTTGAACCAAGTCCTACCAGTATAGTAGTAAGCCTTAAGTTTGTTAATACTTACCAGCAGGACAATGAGCTTGAAGGATTTCTAAGAAAATCATCATTCATTTGTGTTTCTTACTTCTATATAATAAATTCTTTCAAGACTGTCCAAAGAGTATTATAAAAAGATGTATATAATAATGTGACTATATAATATCTGAGTTATCACAGATCTTCCCTATAATTAACACAGGAAAATAAGGGTGCTGTCTCAGACTGGGGGTGAGAGTGTTTTACTGTGTCCTGGAAAGCCCGGTCTATGGACCTGTTTCCCTTAGCTCTTTCAGTTCAATCACACTAGTCTCAAGAGCCCATGATGGATTCCTGAGGATCATCAGCTGCTTGAACTGAGTGTGCACCTATGCCACCTGCCCACAATATATGGCTACATTCAGTGCAGTATATTGGATAGTCCCTGCATTACTGTTGGATTTCTCCCTGATTATTTTTATTCCTAAGGCAGATTTTCTGGGGTGGGGAGGCGGTGGAAGGAAAAGAGGTGGTCAGCACCATAGTTTAAATAATGTTTATTAGGAGAATCTGGCGCTCACACGTCCTCTCTAAATTTCCTTGCAAACTCCTCTGTTTACTGGTTCCTCTGGACACTTATGAGCTGGCTGTTCTTCCAGAGTTAGCCGTGCCCCCTTGTCCAGGGATATTAACGGGATCAAAGAATGACAGGCTACAGCCTCATTATGGAGTTTGCAGCCTGGCCTAGATGGCTGCTAGGCTCAGCACACAGGCCCTCAACAGACCGCACTGTAAACTTCAATGAAACAGGCACATGGCAAGCAAGCAAATGCATAACAGACAGACAGCAATAAAAATATACTGAACAACATATGAGTCAGAGCCTTAGTGGGTGTCAAACTGATTTAGTTCCATGGGAATCAATGGAGCTACTTCCATTTACAGCTGGTGAAGATATGGCCTTATTACCTCTAAGCTTACCAATATGCATCTGTACTAGGGATATAAGTACCCATTTTAAAATATGTTTTACCGATTAACCATGGAATGCTGAGGTCCTCACAGGTTACCCAGTAAACATGCTGGTATGGCTAATGCTTACCAGGTATCCAGTTAACCTTTTACATCCCTAATTTGTACCCATTGTATAAAGTTTAATAAGATAGAGAATTCTTTACAACAATGAAAATGTCATGACTGTATGCATTTTTTAACCAACATGTATTTCCATGGCATTTAACACTGTCCTTTAAATGACTTAATGAGACTTAAGGTTAGCTCACATTGTGCACTTCCTCTTAAAAATTTAGTAACAACCTCCCATAACTGTTCCAGGTTTGAAGATTTAAACCTGAAAACTCCAAAGAGTTGTTATAAAACTTGGCATGATCTGAAACTGTTTGGAGTCTAAATTCCTCTTTATAGACTGTAAGCTCCTTGGAGCAGAGATAATTTCTTCCTCGGTGTTTTGCACTGGGCTGAGCACACAATTGGCTCAGGTCGCTGTTTTCAGACTTTTAACAATCACAGTCCAATTGTATCATGGAAAAATCATTAAATTCTAATTTTTATAAGACAGAGTTTTTCTAAAATGCCACTGCACTCTGAGGGTATGTCTACAGTTGCACCCTAGTTCGAACTAGGGATGCAAATGCAGGCATTCAAAATAGTCAATGAAGCGGGGATTTAAATATCCCGCGCTTCATTAGCATGATCTCGTCAGCGCGTTACTCCGAATGCCAGCTGTTTTGAAAGTGAAAGTGTGCGCCTGCACGTGTTAGTTTGAACCAAACCCCTTGATTTGAACTAACATTACTCCTCATTTCGACGCGTACTTTCACTTTCGAAACAGCTGACATTCGGAGTAACGCGCCGGCGAGATCATGCTAATGAAGCGTGGGATATTTAAATCCCCGCTTCATTTACTATTTCGAATGCCTGCATTTGCATCCCTAGTTCGAACTAGGGTGCAACTGTAGACATACCCTGAGATATCAAGGCTAAGAAGCCAACAGCTAGTTACAGCATTAGCCTTCCCTCTGAGGCCCAATGTGGGGCCACAGGGGGTATGTCTACACATCAGTGTGATTTTGGGATACCAGAGATATCCCGAAATAGCTACCCCGTGTCTTCACAAGCCACCCGTTATTTCAAAATATTTTTTCAAAATAACAGGCGCACTATTTCGGCATCCCGGTAACCCTCATTCCACGAGGGTTAAGAGATATCTTGAAATAGCACTTTATTTTGAAATTTTCAAAATAGCCTATTCAAAATAAACCAGAAATAAGTACGCAATTTGCATAGTGCAAATTGCATATCTTATTTCGAGTTTAGAGTGCAGTGTAGACATAGCCAGAGAGAAACAGTAGCACTATGGCTCCGTAGGGAGTTAAAATGTTTAGGAAGTGGGAAGTGAATGAATATCAGGGGGTCTGGTCTGTCTTTCCATATTGGGTAAAGTGAGTACAAAACAGAATCCTACCATCAGGGTAGAGGACTGGCAAATTTTTATGTGGTAGCAGTTTACATTTGCAATGCTGGGGTTTACAATGGCACCGAGCCCACACTCAGAAGGGCCCCTGGTGCTTGGATTGTGGCTCCAGCCCCCTACTTCACCCTGAGGCCCTGCACCTGCTCAGGCCTCTTCCCCCTGAGACTTCACACACCACTTGCTTCTCTCTGCCCCTTTCACCCCTTGCTTGCTCCTCTACATTCCCTCCCTTCCAATGATAATGGCAGGCAAAACCTTGTGCAGAGCACAGGTGGGCAAATAGGGAGTAAGAGGCCAAGCAGGAGCAGTTCCTTGGGTCCCACAAAAGATTAATAAAGCCCTATGAAAATGATTTCACACAATGCAGGACAGTGTAAAATTGGGTCCCATGAGCTTTAACTTGCAGAGATTTCAGAAAAATCTATTGACTTCAATTGCTATGTCAATTTATCTCAGCTGCAGAACAGACCTAGTATTTTACTTTTTTTTAAAAATTACAGACTAGTTAGAAGACAGTAAGGATGCTCATTCCTTCTCTGTCTTTCTTCCCTGCCCTCCCCCAAAATTCAACAATTACATACACCAAGTTTCAGAGAAGAAAATATACTTGTATTGAACTGCCCTTGCATTCAGTGGTGAAGGGACCAGCAGTCCTATATTTAGCAGAGTAGCCCCAGTGTTTTGCACATGTTTTTGAAATATCTCAAATATCTCAGTTTTCATTTTATTACAGGAAACATTTGAGGGTTTCTTTTTTATCTTGAATTTTCTTTTCTCAACTCCGTTTAGACATAGAAGAGGGAAAGGAAAAGAGGGAAAAAAATAGAAAAGCAAAAACCAGAATATTTGAAAAAATCCTCAAAACCCAATATTTTTAATTTAGAATTTTTCATGTATCATTTCCAATGAATCTCCCATTTTCTAAATCTAGAGATAAAATTGGTTAAAATTTGTAAAAATTTTGTATGAAATATTTTTTCTATTTTTCAAACATCTCTACTTGGGACACAAATTGAATACTTTCCCAAAACAGATAAGTAATCAACCAAAGCTGAATAATTATCATTACTCAATAATAATAGGTTTTACATAACATAGATGAAAAAAACTTTGCACATTTGTAGCAGATGATACTTGAAGATTAGATAAACATAAAGAAACTTTTATTTCTCTAATCCAGAGTAAGATCAAGAAGTCATAGAAATTAAAGATAGAAGAGATTTATTAATCCCTGTGCCATGTGGAGGCTGTTTTCTACAGTGTTCTAACAAAGGATAGGAGCATAAGAACATAAGAACGGCCATACGGGGTCAGACCAAAGGTCCATCTAGCTCAGTATCCTGTCTGCCAACAGTGGCCAATACCAGATGCCCTAAAGGGAGGGAACACAACAGGTAATCATCACATGATCCCTCTCCCGTCATCCATTTCCAAACAAACAGAAGCTAGGGACACCATTCCTAGCCATCCTGGCTAATAGCCATTGATGGACCTAACCTCCATGAATCTATCTAGCTCTTTTTTGAACCCTATTAAAGTCCTAGTCTTCACAACATGCTCTGGCAAGGAGTTCCACAGGTTGACTGTGTGCTGAGTGAAAAAAATAAGGAATAAGGAATCTTTCGGAAAAGGCTTTATTTTCCTCAAGATCCGCGTCTAGACTGGCGCTTTTTTACGGCAAAGCTCCGAGCCTGAAAAAAGCAGCAGCCATGTTTATGCAAATGAAGCGGGGGGGATTTAAATCCCTGCTTCATTTGCAATAGCGATGTGTCTAATTTGCATCCCTTTTACGGAAAAGGGATGCAGTCTAGACACAGCCTTTGAGTTTTTGGCTAGCGGTTCTTCAAACTCTTTTTTGGCTTTTCTAATTTTATTTCTACACTTAATTTGATAAAGTTTATGCTCCTTTCTATTTTCTTCACTAGGCTTTGACTTCCACTTTTTAAAAAGATGTCTTTTTACCTCTAACTGATTTTTTTACTTGATTGTTAAGCCATGGTGGCACTTTTTTGGTTCTCTTACTGTGTTTTTTAATTTGGGGTATACATTTAAGTTGGGCCTCTATTATGGTGTCTTTGAAAAGTTTCCATGCAGCTTGCAGAGATTTTACTTTTGTCCCTGTACTTTTTATTTTCTGTTTAATTAACCTCCTCATTGGGATCATATGGGATCAAGTGTTAGTTAGACAGCTGGTTAACTAACCAGCACTTGATCCCATATGATTTTAAAAGAATCAAATGGCTAGGTTTTAACTTTTTCATTTAGACATTTACTCTACAATCTAATACACCTCAACTTTAGTACATTTTTCCTGATTTTCAACCTAAATTCTCTTTTGCTCAGTTTCATTCTTTTTAGTTACAACAAACAAGATTGTCATAATTCCTCTCCCTCTGAAGCATATACAACCTTCAAATGCTTGTGGCCATTCAAATCAGATTGGGTCACTAGACAAGATACTAGACTAAAGAGACCTTTGGTCTGATCTAGTATGGCCATTCATATGTTCTTATTGTCCCATATAAACAGTAGATGCCATCTTACATTTCCACATAGAGGTCATAGCAGTACCATATTTACTGTGAGCCACAGGGATTGTGAACTGAGTAGTGCTAAGAGCAGCAGCCTGTGGTCAAAAGCAATAAAGAAGATACACAAAAGAATAAAGATACACAGCTTATCTTTCCCTAGGTATTTCTGTCTTGGTTTCAGTGTGACACAGTATTTATGTGGGCCCACTGGATAGTCTCTTATCACTTGTTTCCAGAGCATTCTCATCCATACTTCAAAATTTAGATGTTTGATGAGTTTGGTGCCAGTGCTTTAAACAAACAATACAGATCATGAGTGATATTTTAAAAATGTGATCCTTTAGGTGGATCATGCCAAAGGTGCAGAACAATATGTGCATTAAGAGACTATCATGTCACTTTGTGATTCCTTTGTATCTATAGCTGACAACAGCAGTGCCTTTTGAGGAGTAAGCTCAATGTGCAGTGGTGTCACATTGAAGGTTTCTATGTTCCTGTTTATGTTACATTATATCTTCTGCCTTTTATGCCACTTACTGCTTTTCAAGTATTTCCCACTGAATTGCTGCATTTTGGGCTATCTTCTTCTGTAATAGTTTGTATATTCCTAGGCTGAATCTCATTTTTATTTTCTGCCCCTTTATCACACTGTTATCATTTTCTTTTAGTTGACTAAGGTCATTTCACTGCCCCATCTGATACTATTTTAGGAAATATTGCATACTTCTATTAATTCACTTACTTTTTACCTCTAGCACCTCTATCTGTCTGCTCCCCTGCTTGCTGCTCCCTCTCCAGAGCCGGATGCATTTTCATATAGCATTTGAATACAGGGCCTTTTCAACCTGTCATATGACTGCTCATACCCAAGTCTATTTGCATTCAGTTTGCAAGTAAGATTTCATGAGCTTTAGTAACATACAGACTGTGATGTAATCAGTGGATAAAAATGTATTCCCAGAGCAGGCAGAAAATGCAATCAGCAGAGTACTTACAAACATAAACTATAACCTAGCATAAACTGATCTGTTTGCAGTGATGTTTCCAATCGGCCTCTGATAGCCCTTCTCTGTGTGTTGACATTATTTTTCTCTGTGGGGATGTCCCGCTGAGTTAGACACATGTCACCAAAGATGGGTATGTTCACAGGCATTACTTCTTCCTCAGTGGTTTGTCAAGGAAGCATTGTTAAATAAGTGCAAAAAGCACAGAGGATGTCTACAATCCTAAGTTAGGATTTGCCTCTGCAAACTTGAATCAGTGAAGCTGCTGCAAAGTCTTACAATGAAACCTTTTAGAAAAAACTGCAATCTGTAGCCTTAGGCTGCAGATAATAAGAATTATAGTGCTTCTGGTCATTCATTTAACTTCTATTTGCTTTCCTGAGACCCAACTAGCTCAATGTTTGTGGTGAGCTTTGAAATCCTCAACTGGAAGGCTATAAAACTGTAAATATGTATTAGTATTATCCCTAAAACTAAACAATTTGTGATGTCACATCTCAGTTTATTACTTCACTGGGAGATCAAATAAGCCAAGGTAGAAAGCTGTTGTTCTCGGTTACTTACCGCATTAACCATAGCTGTAATTTTGTGCTCTCCTGCAAAGGGGACAGAGGCCATGTCTACACTATGAGATAAGGTTGAATTTATTAAGGTCAGTTTCTTACCACTCAGTTTTGCAAGTTGAAGGTCCATGTCCCCACTGTGTGCAAGAATTCAACATAGTTTGAAGTAGCGCATTCCCAGTAAGGAGACTGCCATTGGACTTTGAGCACGACACCCTGTGGGTAGCTATCCCACAGCGCCTGCACCACTTTGCATTTTGGTTATTCTCCTGGTGCATGCTGGGGCCAAAACTATGAACAGGTGGTTCTGGGTTCAAGTAATCAGCATCCCATAATGCATTAGCCTACTCCCTCCCCGCTTGTTTAGGATCAATGGGAAACTGTATTTTTACACCCTTTTTGCCCCTAATTCAGCACGCAGATGCCATAGCAGCATGAGCATGGCCCCCCTCGTTTATCCCATTGTGCATCAAAGCACTGTGATATTGATGTCCACCTTGGTGTGCCTAATGGTGGAGTATGCTGACAGTGTATGCACCTCAGTACAGGAAGAGGATGAGGCGGACAACATGGGCATGCTGTTCAGGCAATCCCTTGAATTGAGCAAACTGAAAACACAGCCGGCAATCGATCCTCTAGAAACAGTGGAATATTGGTTGTGGTGCCATCAGATAAGCACAGACCGGTGGGACCTCACAGTGATGCAGTTATGGGATGATCAACAAGGTGCCCCTGTAGTCAGTGTGTTTGCCTGTAATCCACTGCCTCATTCCTGCAATACAAGCAATAGAGAGACTGTTGTTCAGAGATCATGCGTTTTTATTTTAAAAAGACAGCAGGAACAGAAAAGGAGTCCGTGGTTGGCCGGGGGTGGGGGGGAGGGGAGAATCAGAAATGCATGGGGGACAGCTCTTTGCCTTGCAAGGCCTTGGAGAGTGAGTGTGAGTCTGCCCTTGCGTCCCCCTCTAACCCCCACCCCCACGTATCCTGAGGCCCTGGGGGTGGAATTGGGTAAGGAGGAAAAGATGATCTGCAAGGATGGGGAGAAATCCTCTCCAGGCACACTGCCATGCACTCCATCACAGATGTCAGAGAGAAAAAGATATTGTTGTCGTGCTTCACTTGCTATTCCCTGCTTGTTCTCCTCTCCTGCCGCTCCACTGTCCTCTCCTGCTGCTCTGCATGCATCGCCTCCAGGAGCATATTCCTTCACTCCCATTTGCTCCTTAAATATGTCTTCCCTTGTCCATTTTCACCTGAAAATTTGTGCCAGCCAGATAGCTGATAGAGCCAGGGAACTATGCAGCAAGCTCCCTGCTGTTCTCACTGTATCTAAAAGTTACAAGGGCACACTGCCTGTTCTTCCTGAACAGTTTATACCCTTCCATGACAGTGCTTCAGTCATGTGAGTCATCCCACCAAGTCTCCGTTATTCCAATCAAATCAGCTCTTTAACTGTGCCAGGGCTTGTAATTCTTCCTATTTGTTTCCCAGGCTTATTGCATCGTGTGTGTGTGTGTGTGTGTGTGTGTGTGTGTCGAATCAGGGGTCCTTCTTTGTTGCTTCTTCCTCCTTGTGTTTCTTCCCAGTACCCTAGTTCCCCATTTACCTCAGGGCTTAGGTCACCATCCTCCAACAAACCTAGGTTAAAGCCCTCCTCACTAGGTTTGCAAGCCTGCCAGTGAAGATGCTCTTTCCTCTCTTGGTTAGGTAGATCCCATCTCTCTTCCTAATAATCCTTATGCCCGGAACAGAGTCCCATGGTTGAAGAAACCAAAGCCCCTCTCTCCGACACCACCTGCTCAGCCACACATTTATTTCCACGATTCAACGATCCCTACCTGGACCTTTTCCTTCAACAGGGAGGATGGACTTGCACTTCAAATTCCTTGATCCTTCTTCCCAGTGCTACATAATGTGCAGTGACCTACTCAAGGTAATTCTTGGCTTTATCGTTAGTTTCAACATGAAGAAACAGGAAGGGGTAGCCATCTGAAGGTTTGATCAGTTTTGGAAGACCCTTGGTCACATCTTGAATTCTAGCTCCTGGTAAGCAGCACACTTCTCTATGCACCAAACCACCATTTCCCTCCTTTGTCTTGTGGTAGGACTGCCTCAGCTCCTTTATTTTAACACTGCACTGCTGGATGTCTCTGGTGTATCCTTTCTCCACCATGCACTTTGTGATCTTCACATAAATATCAGCGGTTTTTTTGCTGGTTCAGCGCTCTGAAAGGATGGATTTCTCGCTCCATGCTTGATGAGGTCCGAGATCTCCTTCACACTCCATGATGGCGCTCTTTTGTGCCCTGGGAACTGGAGCTCATGGAACTTGAACTCATGAAACTCATGGCCACAAGTGCAGCTCAGGTGTACTGTCTGCTCTGAGGTATGCTTGCAACACTGTCCATGTGGGAAATGAAATTCAAACTTTTCCAAAGATTTTCCTATTCACCTGGAGAGCAATAGAGGTGCACATTCTGGCCAGAGTGGTCACAGTGGGGCAATGTGGGATGCCTCCCAGAGACCAAGAACATCAACCTTCACAATATTGAGTCTGAGTCTACGCTACCATAAATTTGACCATGCAAGGTCAAATTTTGCATTACTCCTCGTGAAAAGCAGGAGTACCAAAATCAACTTCAATGGCCCTTAAAGTCAACAGAACGGGTTTGGTAGTGTGAACGCATTGTTTAGAAAATCAACCTTATGCAGCTAAATTCAACCTAAATTCCTATGTATAACAGACCAGAGTACTCTTGTCTTACACTTAGTGTTCCTAGATACAGGGACTGTCCTTTTGATTGGTGTGCATGTCTGTGTGTGTGTGTTACTTAACACACTGTGGCCTGAAGGCACAAAAAATACAGACTGTGAAGGAGGAAGTTTTTACTTAACCGTGGGATAATTAGCAAAGTAGTGGAAGTAACAGTATGAAAAAATTATGAAATGTAAATGAGGTCGGGTATATATGACATTTTCTCAAGTCAAAAACCACATTAACTAAATCCTATGAAATATGTGTCAGATGTAATTGATATTGTTTTCTCTAGCACCACTGATCCATTTTCAGTTTGCAGATTAGAATGTCTTATTCACCTGTTTCAATAGTGTAACAATTACAATTCTGCATAAATATTTACCTTTTTGGCCGTCTCATGCTGGTTTGGTTTATTTTCTAGATGATCACTTGACTTACCTTTCCACTTTACACATCTATAATGCAAAATAGTTTTTACATAGCAGGTGAAGAATGGGGAGGGAAGAAGAAACAGGCTACTAGATATAAGGCAATAGAGCAGAAGAGCAGTTATTTCCTGTACCTCCTAGATGTGCTTCATCAGTCTCTGTGTTACAGGCTAGTTGCTTCTCAGTAGTTATCACTAAATGTAGACTCAACAGAGTGTTAACATTGTCTGCTTTTTCTCTGCTACCTCCACAGAACCTTGACTATGTGTCTCTTCCTCCAAGGTTTCCAATATGCCATTTCTTCCTCCCATAACAAAAATGTATTACAAATTGAATGCTGGTAATCCAGTGAGAATGAGCTCTGTCCTGAGATTACTGGTGTTCCCAGAAAGGTCTTTCCAGTGATATTTAGACTGCTTGCACTAGAAAGTGCAGCGCTGAGCAAAAATGAAAAAATAGTTCAACTAAGCACTTCAAATTATGATCAAGATGTAGTTCAAGCGCTGAGTAATGGTCTAAGTCACTTCTTACTGAGGATATGTCTACACCAGGGGATCTCAACTGTTTTCTTTCTGACCCCCAACATACTATTAAAAATTCCAGGACCCAGTTGGGGCAAGAGGGCCTCAGAGCAGGGGTCTTGGACACAGATTTAATTTGACTTCTATTTGAGGTTGGTAGGGGCCAGCAGGGCTTGAGCCAGTTTTGCATAGTGAGGACCAGGGAGGGAGTGCCATGACTCACCTAAGCAGGCAATCAAGCCTGGGTGGTGGGCGCTAGCAAAAATTACAATTCAAAAGGTTAGCTCAAAAAGTTCAAAAACAGCTTAGGTGCACCAAGAGGTATCTGGGTCTCTATGCAGGCAGGGGTGGCTGTGGGTACAAGGAGGAGGGTGGCCAGAGGCTGTGTGTAGGCAGGGGGTAGCTTGGTGTGCAGGGAAGGGCTAATTAAGGGTACAGGGAGAGGAATGCTAGGGGCTGTGTGATCAGATGGCTCCTTATATTCTCTGTTCCTGGAGGAGTCTGCTAGCCACGAAGACTGGCCTTTCCACCCAGTCAGCTCTTACTGCCTGTGTGGGAGGTAAGGAGCAGCTTCAGTCCCAGACACCAGCAGATGAGGGAACACTGCTGCTGTTTGCTCCATGGCACCAGTCAGAGCAGCACAGACCTCCACTGCCTGGCTCTGAGTTCTCACCTCCAATCTGGCTGGGAGTGGGTAAAGTTGCCCGTACACTGCCTTGCTGTTGCACTGCACTTTGGGAAGCAGAACAATGCCCATAGGCCCAGGGGTTCTGACCCACAGGAGGTACATGGGCCCAGGGCTCCAGGATTCAGCCCTGCACCTCCTGGTGTCAGCACTCCAGGCAGGGGATGCTGAGGATTGGGGCTGATCTCTCCCCCTACCTGGGGCCATCAGGGATTGAAGTTTCAGCCCTGCAGGGTGCACTGGGAGGTAGGCTCTGGGTTTCAGCTGTGGGGCCCCACGGACCCCTTGTAAGGGCTTGTGGACCCCCATGGGACTGCAGAACCCTGGCTGAGAACTACTGGTCTACACTACAGCAGCCCATCTATGATGCTGCATCTGTGCTGTCCTCGTACAGACGCTCCCTACATTGACAGAAAGAGATTTTCCATCAGTGTAGTTAATCCAGCACTCCAAGAGGCAGTAGCGAGGATTAGGTGAACCAACTACAGTGCTGAGGGCACAAATTTTTTTTACTACCCTGAGCAATGCAGGTAGGTCAATCTAATTATTAAATTTAGACCAGGTCTGAATCTGAATTTGTTCGTCTATTGCTCCTAGTAAAGTATGCTAATTACAGTTCTCTGGTCTGTTAACCAAAGAAAGGAAGTTTTAGATTAAAAATAGAATAAGTACAAGTAGCAAAGTGTTAAAAAGTAGGTGTTTGTGTGAAATGTAGATTATGGCAGAGAGCCAAGAAACTAAAAGATAATTTAAAGAGATGTGTAAGAAAAAAGACAGACCAGAACCTGGGAAATGAAACACTTGGAAATTGAGGGGTTTGCTTCACAAATGTCTTTGTTTTATGTCTTGCTTCTGTTTCATTTTTTATATTTTGTAATAAACACTCAAAGAACTCTGGCACAAATTAGTTGATTTCATTTTAGCTGTGTCAGAAAATACTCAAGAAACACATAACATCAGCTCTAACAAGCACACACAATTCCTGAATAGACTAAAACAAACAAACAAAAGCTTAAAACCTATTATGTACAAACTGTTCACATACTACTATGTTCTGAACAATACCTCATGATGCTCATAAAGCGCTATTAAAATTGTACAGCTAGGTGAACTTTCTTGTTGTGTGTAAGACTCACACACTTATACACAGAATGTTTGTATAATGATGGAAATCTAGTCTCTGCTCAGAGGGAGTCTGGCCTAGAGTTTAGTCTCTTTTTTTTAACGTTTCACATGTGTTAGAATAAAAATAAGTCTTTCTTCTCTCCAGCTGATCGTGCTCAGACATAGCTAACCCGAAGGCCAATTGCAATTTGCAGAAGTCTGAGATAACATATCCCCCTTCCCTCGGAGATCAGAGTGTGATATTTGCATATCCTCTCTCAGCCTCTTACAACACTTCCTGCTTTACGTAGTCACTGAAATATACTGTAAAAGGTGAAGCCTGCACAATGATTATTTAGCTTCACCTTTGTAGTAACAAGGTCCACCATTATAATTTCTGAAATTCTTTGTTCAATAACAAATGTGTAATTAAATACTGCCTTTATGGCGGGGAGGAGAGAACCTGTTGACTGAGTCTTGGCAGCCCATGAATCAGAGCTATGTCTAACTACCTGGTATTAAATTCTTTTTTCCTGTCGTAGACAAACAAAGATACAGTGAAGTCATACAGGTAACAGCATTAGTTTCCAGTTTGCTCCTCTGACTTTGTGGAGCCAAATTACTCTCCACCAATCAGTAATGAGCAATGAAGTGTAGTGGCTGTGGGTTTAACACATTTCCCCACGTGCGCTGGAACTCCCTACACTGGGTATTGCCCAGGAGAACATTGCTTTATGAATTTAAAAAAAAAGCTATCAATCTACTCTTCACTATTATATTTCACAAAAAGCGTGAATGTGTTTTAAGGGTGCATGAACATGTTGGAATAAATAGAAACATCCTCCCCAATTACCAATCTCACCCCTTAGGTTGTGTTTACACTGCAATAAAACATTTAGAGTTGACCAAGGTCATCTAACCTGGGCTCATGCTGCAGATCTATACAACTGCAGTGTCAACGTTTGGGCTCCAGCTGGAGCCCACCAGCTGGGAACCACCCCATAGTGGGATCCTAGAACTGGGGCTTGGGCTGGAACATCTAGACTACAATGTTATAGTCCTGCAGTCTGAGTCCCACAAGCCCAAGACAGCAGAGCCCTGCCAGTTGTGTTTTATTGCAATGTAGACATACCCATATGTATGTCCATGCTCTTTTTTCTATGCCATCCTTGAATTCTTCATTGAATTGACCTATAAGATAATTTCATGGAGGTTAGGTCCATAAAAGGCTATTAGCCAGGGGATAAAATGGTGTCCTTGGCCTCTGTTTGTCAGAGGCTGGAGAGGGATGGCAGGAGACAAATCGCTTGATCATTGTCTTCGGTCCACCCCCTCTGGGGCACCTGGTGCTGGCCACTGTCGGCAGACAGGATACTGGGCTAGATGGACCTTTGGTCTGACCCGGTACGGCCATTCTTATGTTCTTATGTTCTTATGTAACACTGCATATTTCAAATCCCGCTCATGAATGCAAGAAACGTACGTCTACAGTGACAAGGTAAAAAGGCAGGTGGATAAAGATGAAAACTTGCACTAAATGTTTCATTCGTCACCCTTCATAGATTTCATCTACAGCATCTGAAGAATTGGGTTATGCCCACGAAAGCTCATGATACTATCTACATTTTTTGTTAGTCTCCAAGGTGCTGCAGGACCATTTGTCATTTTTAAAGTTTTTTTCCTTTGTAGATTGTTTGTCTTCTCAGATCATAATCTCTTAGGTGCAGTTTCCTTATAGATGAGCACAGTACTACATGCATTTCATGTGCTACTGCAACACAAATATTCAGATAAAAATGGCAGCATATAACAAACCTTAGTAAAACAGAACTCAAAACAAACTTTTTTGAAATTCCAAAATGGTCTGATCACTTTTGTTTTCATGTGCAAGAGAAAGAGGTAGAACTGAAAAAAAGGAGTTCCAAATTAAGACAAGAAAAGCTGTTCTTCACTGCTTCCCAAGGTAGACTACTCTGTTTCTGGCCCAAATGGAAAGAGGAAGCAATAGAAAGCCTGTTTTAAAAAGGTGTCAAGTGCTGCAAACCCCAGGAGATTCAAATTGGCAATATGCTTTTGATAAGTACCCAAACACATGGACTATCTGAGCTGCTTAAAGCATGCCCATCATTAATATCTTTCTTCCAGGGTTTTACATAAGCATTACAAATCAAGCTAATTATTAAAAATAACAGATTTTCTCTCACCCATCATTAGATAATTTCAGTGATGGACTGTTCAAATCCTGTTTTACAAATCTCTTAATACTACATCTCAAAAATCTCTGTTTGGGTATCAACAAGTAAACTACCAAAGATATAAAGACAACATCTAGGTAGCCTTATTTAACATGAATCCAGTGAACATACATGCTGCTAGACTACTAACACACTTATTTTAAAACTACAGACAGAAATTAGTTGCCCTCAAACTGACTCACACCGGGGAGCCAAGAGGGTCAATCTGCTGCATCAGGAGCAAGTACATATTTCAGATATAATAAGTGATATCTCTCCCTGCATGCAAATGGCTGCATTTCCTACACCCCTCAGATGCACAAGTTGCCAAAGGGATGGACAGGGGTAACTGCCAAGAGGAAAGAAAGCAGCAGCCAATTACTATCCAAATCCTCTGGGCCCTGATCTTAGTGGGGTGCAATGTGTGGGCTCAGCACAACCTTTTCTGTGACTTGCCTCAGATTCTTCTAGAAGCGCTTGTTAGCTCCCCTCCCACTGTGCCCTCAGTTGCTCCTCCCATGTCCAGAGCACTGATGTGATGTGTCACATCATGATGGTCAGCTCCACTTAGGCTACAGAATGAAGCAGGCTGCCTGCTATGTCACACTGGCACAGCTCATTAGATAAAGCTGATTGCAGTAGTGCAGATGTAGACTGTACTAAAAGGGCAATAAGGGGAGAGGCATTAAATTTGTCTAATGTTTAGACCACGGGTTCTCCAACTTCACTGCACTGGGGCCTCATTCTGAAATTACTACTGCTATGTCTAAACTACATTTCCTCTTCCAGAAGAGGAATGTAAATAAGCCCGATCGAAAATGCAAATGAAGCATGGATTTACAAATCTTGTGCTTCATTTGCATGAGCGCGCTTTTTTGAAAAATGGTTTTTCGAAAAAGAAACCGCAGTCTAGACAGGGTTCTTTTGAAAAAAAAACAACAACCCTTTTTCAAAAGAATACTTACACCTTTTTTCACATCTAGACTGTGGTTTCTTTTTCAAAAAAACCTTTTTCAAAAAAGTGCTCACGCGATTATGCAAATGAAGCACGAGATTTGTAAATCCATGCTTCATTTGCATTTTCAATCGGGCTCATTTATATTCCTCTTTTGGAAGAAGAATGTAGTTTAGACATGCCCTACATGACCCCAGAAGGAGGGACCAAAGCCTGAAGCTGCCTGTGACCCATGTGGGGGGCGAACGGGGGGGAGATAAAGGCCAAGGGCTTCAGCCCCAGGTGGGGGTCTGTAACCTGAATCCTGCCACCCAGAGCTGAAGCCATCAGGCTTAAGCTTTGGCCCAAGCCCCAGAAAGTCTATGATGACCCCATTAAAATAGGGTCATGACTTACTTTGAGGTCCCAATCCACAGTTTGAGAACCATTGGTTTAGACCAAGAGGTCATCAGGATCATTTATATACTCCTCCAGTTACTCAGGGATGAAGACATCCAGCTGTTTGAAACAATACAGACATCTTTGTACCGGATGTCTGGGTTTGGAAAGAGCAATCCATGTCTCCCCAGCAAGAGGAAGGTAACATTCATTCCTGTTTACTGCTGAAGTTTCTATGGCTGGCATCCAGAGAGTTCCTTCTTGGAGGCCTTATATCTAAAGTATCAGAAACCACAGGTCCAGTGGAAGAAGAAGTTAAAGCTTGACCTTTAATAGCAGAGGGAAGAATCTTAAAAAAATGTGCAGAGATTTGTCGTTCATATTCATGGTGAGCCTGAAAGAAAAAAAAAAGTGGCTAAGTGGCAAATGGTTTGTTAAGGCACTTAGAGTGTTCTTTGCGTATGGCTGGTGTCCTTGAAAAATAAGTCCCAAACAATCATGTTAGAGAGGTGGAGATGAAATTTGAGCCAGGAAAGCATTATTTTAACATTTATTCAGATGTAATCAACTTGTAACCTATTGCTTTAAATCTAAGATGATATATATTTTTTTCTGTTTCCCACACTGTACAGTGAAACTGAATAAAAATCCTGGTTTCGTTTAAATGTTGAGGGCTTTTTTTAATTTGTTCATTCTTTCTAGACCTATTCAGCTTATTCATAAAAGCATTGTCTCCCCTAAATTTTAGGCCTAAATCTAGATAAAAATAAACCTTAGTATTTCAGGTAGATTGAATTATTTTGTAAGAGGATGTCAAACAAAATATAATTAAAAAGCAGTAGAGTGAACTTCAGTAGCTCAGCCTTTCATGAGATCCACAGGTGGGTCCAATGATTATGCAGGTCTCCCTATTATTATTATAGATATTAGTGTTCATTGCCAGTGACTCAATATGTAGAACAAAATATTGTTTTCTGTTTAGGAATCAGTACATTTCCATTGGTTCTGATGTACCTGCTTTACATATGGGTATGTTATTGCATGGCTGTCCATGATGAGGATGTTACATGTTTCTCAGAACCAGGCCACTGGACTGGATAGGGCATTGGTTTGATTTGGTATAGCAATGCCTATGATCTTAAAGTTGCACAATATCTGTAAACAAACAATAGTACATGAATCTGAACCACAAGACTTCACATTTCTTTCAATGACAGCTACAGCAATGCAGAGTTCATCTTAAGGAGAATGTCCTTTTATTAGTTTTCAGGGAAGGCCACAGTTAATTGCAGAAAATTATTTTTTTTAACTGAACAAAATTGCAGACATTTTTTTAAACTGAAGATATTACTCCCCCCCCAAGTATAGAGAACCCCCCAAGTATAGAGAAGCTCTCTCTTTCTGATATTATGAGCCATTAGTTGACCAGGATACAATCGTCTGAGGTATTAAACTTAATTGTTTGAAATTCTTATTTAGTCTTTCCACCCATGCCTTCTGTTTAATCACACATGCTGTACTTTGATGAAATTTGATTTCATTCACTTTACTCTGATTCTTCTATAAAATATCTCCTTTCACTAGAATCCCCTCAGGAATACAGTACTCCAATGGAATTCCTAACAAGGGAGACTTGTGACAGGGAATCTACAAATAATGCTTAAAAAAATAAAACCTTTACGTTACTTAAGAGACATGTGATTCTTCAGAAGAATCCCTCCTTCATGAGGCCCCACCCCCAGTGGATGAGAGAGCTTTTTGGGAAGCTGAGTAGTTATACACATTTTACAAGACTTTCCATTTTTATGAGGTAATTACCCCAAACTCTGATGTGCTGAATGTAACATCCCAGTTTTATCTTCTTTTTTTCAAACAAATGTGATATTCCTTCTTACACAAATTAAAACCATAGGGCCTAGTCCTGCAGTCCTCACTCAGCCAAAGATTCATTTCCCAAGAGGACTGTAGAATAAGGCCAATTATGGGCAGGTTGTGGCTGGCTTCTGTGCAGATGTTCAAGAAAAAAATGCAATAAAAGCTTGGTCCCTGCCTCCCACCCATCCAAGTCAGTAGAGGTGCCTGGCAGAACAGGAAGTGAACACTGCATGTCCTGCAGGTGGTTAGCAGTGAATGCACTCCCCTTGCTGTAGTGGGAGGCACAATGGTTTCCTAGTATTCCCACGCAAATGGTGTAGTCATCCATTCCCCACCCTACCCCACCACATATAGTCCTGAGTAAATGTCACAAGGTGACTGTGTGCTTATTGTGTGATATTCATATGCAGAAGAATTCACCTGGCTTTCCAACTCCTATGCACTGAGACTTAGTGTCCCACCTAAGCCTTGGACCTCTGCACAGGGGAGCATATACCTACTGGGAAGAGTTTAGAAGACAGACCAGCCATGTCCAAATAGAAAGGAAATTATACTAGAAACTCGGGAGAAATGAACAATAAAGATCTTTCATACTGTATTTAGAACGTTTTGAATTTCTTACACAACTATTGCTATAGAAGTCTGGGGATTTTTTTAAAAAAAGGATTCAATTGTACCTATCCAGAATAAAAAAGCCCAACCTTTTTTATTTTAATCGTCTCTCCTTCAGTCCACCACATCCTTTGGTATCATTAGTTGGATGGCTCTTTGAGTTAGCTCTGTGTGGTCTCTTATGGTCAGATGCTCCATAATACTTTTGCAGACACATTAAAAATAGTACTTCAGAAAGAGAAAGAAGCAAGAGATAAAGGATGTAGATGAACAGCAGTTTCTGAATAGACCATTCACAGACGTTACTGTATCTTTTATTTATATAAAAACAAGTGAGAACATTTTTTTTGCTGTTTATACATAAATACTTCTGTATTCTGCATCCAGTATTTTGTGTTTCTTATTTTCCATGGGCATAGCCCAAGGACATTTGAGAGGAAAGGTGGAAAATAAAAAAGAAAAGAAAGACATTTGAAGTTATTATTCCAGCACTCTGTAGGACTCCTAGAACAGTTTCAGCAAGCCCAACAGCCAGAAACATGCACGCGCGCACGCACGCACACACAGTATGCTGCACAATTACTCTTTTTCTGCTGGGGCCTCTTCCCTGATGTGTAACTGCCACTCAGGGCTCAATAAAGAATATCTTGCTGAAAAACAAGTCAGAACAAACATATCACATTTCTACATAATAGCTACACTTTCTCTGTGCTTCCTCTAGTAAGCCTCTGGTCATTACTGCGAGTATAAGTATTTGTTCATTTTCCTTCTCAAAAACGTGATCTACATGTATGAATGTTTTCTATTCTTTGTTGAGTAAATTTTGGTTATAATTTGTGGTTGCCCTTAATACCCATGCCAATTATACCTATCAAATTAGAGAAGGTCACCTCACTAAGGGTATGTCTACACTACAGAGCTTTTTTCAGAAAAACAGCCATTTTTCTGAAAAAACTTCAATTACATCCACACTGCAGTCACGTTCTTTTGAAAGAACAGAGGGGTTTTTCCGACATTGGTAAACCTCTTTTTATGAGGAAGAAGCCTTTTTCTGAAAGAGCTCTTTTGCAAACAGGCATGTGTGGACGGTGAAGAGGAAGTTCTTTCTCAAGAAGAAGAAAGAGGAAAAAGCATAGGTGCCCTGGTGGCCACTCCGCCCATAGTAATCACAGCTTGTATGCGAGATAGCATCCATTCAGTGTGGACACTATCTGTCGAAAAAGCAGATCGCTTTTTCAATGAGCTTTGTCAGTGTGGATGCTCTCTTTTGGAAGAAGTTTTTTCAGAAGATCGCTTCTGGAAAAGCTTCTTCTGAAAGAAGACTTCAGTCTAGACATAACCTTTAGTCTAGTATTTACTTCTTTTAGGTTTTCTTCCTTTAATATTATCATTAATATATACTAGCATAGTACCTAACAGCCCCACTCATGGTCCAAGACCCCATCATTCTAGGCACTGTATAATCACAAAACAAAAAGCCAGTCCCTGGCCCAAAGAGCTCACTTTAGGAATTGTCCAATATTTTCCAAAATTGGTTCCTAAAATTGAGCTTCTAAATCCTTATTCTAAGCACCCATATAAGTGGTCTAATTTACTAATATTGCTGAGCATCAAGCAGCTGCCATTGAAATCAATAGGAGATGCTGAGTGCTCTGTACTTTTGAAAATCAAGCTACTTATTTAGGCACCCACTTTGGGGTTTAAGAAGCTAAACTGTAATTGTCCATTATTGAAAATTATGCCCAGTATGCTGACTGCTGCAAATACTACATTTCCCTAATAGCAAATATTTAGCTAAGACAAGTGACCACGCTCACTGAAAACCTAGGATGCTTTTTATTTGCAAGGCATTAACCATTCACATTCCAAAAGCTTAGAGTGATTCTGTAATATGGCTTTTAATTCAAGTAATGGGAAGTTGAAATGTCCTTTTCTATGGTGGCCATATGGATGGTGAACTCTGAAAATAACAAATCAGTTACTGAAATCCGTTTATTGTTAGTAACTAGAGCTTAGGGATTTGCATAAATAACAGTAACTGAAAACAGTGCATACTTCGCACAAAACATGCAAAGAATTGTATGTGATGCTAAAGTTGTTTGGAGTGCCTTAATACTACACTTCCATACATTCAGGTTTTTTAAAAAAAAAACACCTGTAAAAACAGCAGCCTATTTTGGGGTGTGTCTAAGCTACAGGGTTTTGTCGACAAAAGTGGACTTTTGTCGACAAAACTATACCTGCATCTACACTACCGCCGAGTTCTGACGACATAACGTCGACAGAACTCGGCAGTTTTGTCGACGGTGGTAAACCTCATTCTATAAGGAATAACGCCTTTTGTCAACAGAGTTCTGTTGACAGAAGGCGTTATTGCATCTACACTGTCCTTTGCGTCTACACACTCATGTCGACAAAGCAGCTTACTTTGTTGACAGAACTGGATGTAGTCTAGACGCTCTTTCTCGACAGAAGCTTTGTCAAGTGTATCTGTCGACAAAGTCTCTGTCAACAAAAGTCTGTAGTCTAGACGTACCCCTGGAGTGCCCTCTTCCAGCAGGCCACAGTATAAGTGTGCATACCTCAGTTTCTCCGTTAGGGTCCCCAGAAATCATCCAAACTGTCAGCCTTAGTAGAAATGGCCCTAGCGGGGTTAATTTATTACAAAAGAAAACCCCATTCACATAAATCAAAACAACAGTCCCACAACCATCATCCAGAATTCCCAGCATAGTCCAAATAATCCATTCCCTAATACCCCAGCACTCCAACATGGTCTTCTTCTGTCATTATATCAAGACAGCCATCAGAGCTGGAGCACAACCCCACTCTTCCCAGTGAACCCCCCCCCCCTCGCTCCGCCAGTGTTCCCTGCCTCACTAATTAACAGATCACCCACAGCCAGGTTGGTTTGTTTATGGTTTCTAGTAGTTGCACACATTCACACATGCCTTGGTGCACAGAAAAATGTATTTGACATATGGATGGAAAAGATTAGCAGGAACATTACCTAGCCTTCTCACAATTCCTCTGCATTCAGTATCCAGGCCTGGAAATGTCAACAGGTAAACTCCTCCTCTGCTTCCCTGCCTTCAGACTTCTCCAGCCATTGGTTCCAGATTTCCTGCTTAGTACCAGAAGCAATTCCCTCCGATGCTGCTGCCTTCAATCCTCTCCAGTCCAAACTCACTGACCTGGGGACATCAGCCAGCAGACTCATCTTGCTGCTGTCCTGTCTTCAGTCTTCTCTCAAGAAACATTTTTTGCTTCCTTCTGAGACCTTCTGCAGTCCCCTGAGAGTTCTCACCTGCCCTTTCTGACTGAACCTATCTGTTCTAATTCATTTGGGACCCTCTTTCTTTGCTTCCTTCAGGTATTTCCTCTCATTGGGCCTTCCCTGACTATTTACAGACCCCCGGTGGTGCCTGCCTTGCCCTCTTAATTAGCCAAATGAGAGTACCTGATTTGGCACAGGGGCACTGGACTTTCTTCATTCATATGGACAGCCACTTTGTGATACAACAATTAACTTAGAATATCATGGCTTTCTTATTTTTTTTCAAAGTACAGTTTTATATTAAGATATATTTTCTCAAAAGTTAAGTAACTTTTTTACTTAAGATATATATTTACAACCTTAACTGCAACTTAATGGGATTTTGGTCTGGAAACTAAAGGAGATTCAGCACTAGTTTCCAAAGTTCACACACTAACATTTATCTCTTCATTATTTTATTATTTCTGTTATTTCTCTTTCAGTGGCATCTAGAGGCCACAGACAGGGCTCCACTGAGTTACACATTGTATACAGATAACCCTGTCCCATCATAAGACAACAGTTGGATACAGTGAAGAAACAGGAGAGAGAGAGAGAGAGAGAGAGAGAGGAGAAGACAAGGTTACAGTGAATATACCATAGTTCTTCTTATAAACAGCAGTCACAATACACGGAGAGCAAAATCCAACGCCACTGATGTCTATGGGAGCTTACCCAAAGTACCTAGGCATCATGGAATGTTTTGTAGGCCAGGATGAATTAAGGAGAAGAACTCTAAGAATATATTTAGGGCTTCCATTATTCAGGGTTTATTCATTTCATTTTTGAGGATTCCTTTTTAGCAATGTTTAGCCATGTCCAAAAATCAGGGGGTTGCAGGAAGGGCCTGGTCTGTCTCTCTGTATGTACTGTACAAAGTATCCCTTTGTAACGTTCCCTGGTGTCCATTAGCAGAATACTGTTTCAAACAACAGTATGTTAAAGAGCATTAGGGAACTGTTAGCACACCAGCAGGGTCCACAAGGACCAATTAACGCACAACACACTCGTGCGCTTTAGAAATCACACCTCCGTCATCCACATTACTGCTCTGTGTAGACAAGCCGTTAAATACAAGTAACCATTTCCAGTGTTTATTGGAGAAACACCTCTTTTTTAAAAAACAAGGGTGTTTTATTGGTGTTTATCAGTTAAAACTGAATATCAGAAGCCCTAAATATACTCTACAAGTACCAGGGGTCTATTAAAACAAACTATTAAGGCACATAGGTCTTCCAATAGATGTTACTCCCAATGTTCCCTTCTTCAACCTTCCCTCTTCTCAGTAAGCAAACTGTAGTTGGAGTGTTTCTGTGACAGGGACTGTGATTTAATAAGATCATGTGGACACCACTGGACATTAGCTGGCCTCTAGCTGATATATTACTATGAGCACACGTTTTAACACATCCACATGGACACTCTGAAGGAGAGACTGTGTGAGGGGGGTGGGGTATGGGGTCTGAGCATGAGAGGGATAGGAGAGAACCACCTCCTGATGCTTCCATTGATAGTAGTTTGGCAATCGGAGCAGCAAGGAAAGCCTCCAGGCAGTGTGTCTGTGCCTTGTGGTTTCCCTTGGGGCTTTCTCTCCCCATCAGCAGGAAGATGGCGCTCCAGCCTCTGTGGTCCTCTAGCAGCCTCTGCAGTCCTCTAGCAGCCTCTGTATGCTGTGCAAAGCTACGGGGTGGCTACAAGAAGCTCTCTTCTTTATGCCCCCAGGCAACGGCCAGCCACAAGTGCAGTCATGCCGCTCACCTGACTGCAGTGCTTGCTCCTCACTTATGCCCCAGTTTGAAAGCCAAAATAAAGGACAGGGCCGTGTAGCCCGAACCCTTCCAAACTAGTGGCTGCCCAAGCACAGTCCAAGGTTGCTGAAATGGGTGTGCCCCTCTGTGCGGCAGGAGCTCCATCAGGTATCATGGAGCAGTGCCTCCCACAGCTCCCACTGGGGCAGTGCCACTGTGCCTATCTGGCACAACATGAAATTCTGACCAATAGGCACAACTGTATGGTTAGCAGATAAAGATTACAGAGGTAAGGACCGGAGGGCGAGGCATTCGCAACATGCCCTAGGAGCTGGTATGTCAGAGTAACTTCAGAAAACAGGCACTGTTGTACTGTAAAAACATGTAGGCTCCATTCCACTGTAAGCTGCTGATTATTTTAAGAGTCCATTTACTGAAATGGCAAACTCACTTCCTCATCAAATAACCTACAGGAAATTAAGATTTTTAATTGTGAGAGGCATAGAATATATGCCAGTTGCATTATAGGTCTTAGGTCTGTTTCGGGCGGGCCTTCTTGTTGCTGCAAAACAAGATTCTCAGAAACTGTCTGGGGGAAGAGGAAGTTCATGCAATTCACACATCAGCTCTACGTCTGGGCCTCTTCAAAACAGTCAAAAGGCATCTAGAGGAAGAGAGGAAGTCATAATTACTGTAAATATTAGGCTTCTATGTCTATTGCAACCAACTCCCTCCCACCCTTTCATTAGCATACCTACCAACACAGTTTTTTGTGCTGTTGCTCTCCGGAATAACAGGACAGACTCTTGTTAGTTCCTCTATAACTTCACAGTTCTGATGAACCAGCGGTTCATGTATTGTAGTAGAATGGGTTAGTATAGAACAAACTTTAAAAACAACAAATAGTCCTGCAGCACCTTAGAGACTAACAAAAAATGTAGATGGTATCATGAGCTTTCATGGGTACAACCCACTTCTTCAGATGACTGGAGTTAAGGTAAATAGGATGAAGTTTAATAAGGACAAATGCAAAGTACTCCACTTAGGAAGGAACAATCATTTTCACACACAGAGAATGGGAAGTGACTGTCTAGGAAGGAGTACTGCAGAAAGGGATCTAGGAGTTATAGTGGACCACAAGCTAAATTTGTGTCAACAGTGTGACACTTGCAAAGAGAAGCAAACATGATTCTGGGATGCATTAACAGGGATGTTATGAGCAAGGCACAAGAAGTGATTCTTCCTCTCTATTCTGCACAATTTTTCCCATTTTTTCCTTCTCTTCCCCTCTTCCCTTTCCCTCCCTATCCCCTCCCTTTTTCTGCAATTTATTTTGCAACCTGGACCTCTTAACTCCAGTCATCTGAAGAAGTGGGCTGTGCCCACAAAAGCTCATGATACCATCTACATTTTTTGTTAGTCTTTATGGTGCTGCAGGACTATTCATTGCTTTTTATGTTTGTTTTTTTCAGTTAGGGTATGTCTAGACTACATGGCTCCGTCGACAGAGCCATGTAGATTAGTTTTCTAGACATAGGAAAATGAAGTGGCGATTTAAATAATTGCCGCTTCATTTACATCAAAATGGCTGCTGCGCTGTGCCGATCAGCTGTTTGGCGGCACAGCGCAGTAGTCTGGACGCTCCGCGGTCGACAAGGGAAGCCCTTGTTGACCGCCCCGTTATGCCTCATGGAAACATCATCCCCACCCCCAAACGTAAGGATGGATGTACATCCTGGATCTTTCGGGGGCTCCAAAGATTATGTACAGGAAAGACATACCAACCTGTTGCCATTCCAGCTGGCTCGATTAAATGTGCGGTGGATATAATTTGCCATTTTAACACAATCACAGTAGTCCCTTGGTACTCCACAATAAATAAGAAAAAAATTCTCATTCTCCAGCAAAGTTCACTATGCACACAAAGGACACTTCACCAGGAATCTAGCCTTCCACATTAGGTTTGGATTGGATTGCAGTTGCACCCTCTGGATTTATAAAAATACGACTGAGACAATGGGTTTGTATGAAGTGTTGTATCTGTGTTGGTGGCAGGGTATTAGAACGATATGAGGGGGAGAGGGAGGGGATTGATCTTTTATAGGATCAACTTCTGTTGGTGAGAAATACATGCTTTCAAGCTATATGGAGTTCTTCCCCAAGACTGGAAAAAGTATTCCAAGTGTCACAGCTACATTCAGGTTTAGCATAAGTAGTTAGCACGTATTTTAAGGGGCTATTCAAGGTGAAGTGGCCTGTTATCACTCCATAGAACAAAAAGAGTGCTTAGTGGGTTACAGATTGTTGTAATAAGCCATACGTTTTTATTATGATCATGGTTTTTATTATCTAGTAGAGTTATGACTTTAAACTCCACGTTCATCTTCTGAAAATGGCGTGCAGGTTTTCCTTGAGGAGGAGGACTGATAAGTCAGATGATTGTTTCGTGAAGAGTGTTCACCCACACATAATAGGGTGTTTTTGTCTTAGCGTTTTCCTAAGTGAATTCATCCAAAAGCATAGCGATTGTCTGGTTTCACCCACATAAGAACCATAGCTCCTGAAGTCTGTGCTGGAGGGGGCGGGATATTAATCATTGTAACAGTGGAGCTATGTCAGCAGGTTTTGCCTGGGTTGTTCTGGCAAGATCTGGTGCCTCTTTAAGTGTGCCCTGGCCTGTAGAGAGCACAGACCAGGACAGTAGATGGAACAGATAGTGTGTCTGAACATGGAGCATGCCTGCAATGCTCAAAAAGCTGTATTGAACTTTAGGCTTTAGACTTCAGGGACCAAAGAGGGTGCCACTGCTGCACAGTGCAGGTTCCAGTGTCTGTGGTAGTAGACACACATACTGGTTAATGCAAAAAATATAATTCAGAAAGCCAAGTTCTCCTTGTTTTAATTAGATGAACAACTTTGAAGACACGTCTACACTACAGCCTTATTTTGAAATAATAACATGAATGTCTACACAGCAAGCCTGTTATTTCAAAGTTATTTTGAAATGATGGGCTTCTTATTCCGGCATACTAAACCCTCATTTCATAAGTAATATTACCTATTTCAAAATAGTTATTTAGAAATAGGGTGTGTGTAGATGGTGAAGCTGTGGTTATTTCTAAATAATTGGCCTCCGGGGCTTCTCACAGCTGCCCTGGTGGCCACTCTGTCCATACCCATCATAACTCTATAGTTTCCTTTCCCCTGCAGCCTTTAAAGCTACAGCCACAGGGGAAAGGGCTTATGGCACAAAGCAGGCCCTGCCAGCCCTGTGCCATGCAGCAGCAGCCTTCACTGCCTTCCCTGCTGCCATGCCAGACCCCTGCACTCCCACCAAGCCCCCCCCCACACACACACACACAGCTCCCACGCCTCTGCCCAGGAGAAAAGGAGGGCAACATCCTGGTCTGGTGCAGGAGATCCTGGATTTCACTGAGGTCTAGGGAGAGGAGGCAAACCTCCAGGATCTCCTCACCAGGTGCAGGAATGCTGATGTGTACAGCTGGATGGCTGACAGCCTGGCCCAGAAGGGCCACATGCGCACCCAGGAGCATCTGTGCATGAAAGTCAAAAGCCAGGGAGCAGAGCTTCCGCTTCAGAGTGGCATCCCAGTCATGCTAGTATTACGAGCCGCTCCCCCCATTCCTGGGAGGGGGGTCAGTCCCTCCTCCCCCTTGTCATCGACTCTAGCCTGGACATGTCCATCATCCTCCTCCACAAGGGCGGGCCCATGGACGAGGAGGAGGTTGAGGAGGAGGTAGAGGAGGAGGAGGCCAGCACCAATAACATGCCTGCCAGCCAGGAGTTCAACCGGTCCCTGGAGCTGCCCCCTTCTCCCCCCACCCCCCATCCCAGGATGTCACCCAGGGCTCGAATGAAGCCGGGGAAGGCTCATCAGGTGAACTGCGTTACTTTTCCTAGACACACACAGGAGCAGGCAGTGGCGGTGAGGGGCTACGCACTCCTAACTCGGCCTTCTTGGCCTGGGGAATCACACAGCAGCCTGTGCACATAGGTGCACATGGAGCACCAGTCCAGAGCAGACAGACACATGAGGCTGCCACAAAGGAACCTTGCAGTCCTGCTCACAGGGTTTCTGGAGCGGCCTGCCTTATTTCTGACCCTATGGTGGGACTCCTTCCCACCACAAGCCACCACTAAGGAGGCTGGGGTCATGGACACACACAGCAGTACTGCACATAACACAGGCTTCCAGACAAGCACAGCAAGGCAGAGAACATCGAGCCCCTGTATGGGATCCTGCCAGGGGGGAAGGAAGAGGAGGGGACCCCAGTAGCACTCTTGCCAGCAAGTGGCATCTTCTGCTCACACACACCACCCCAACACCTTCCCACCGCCCCAGCAGGCAGGGATAGGAATCCTCTCCCTGTGGGAGGCCGCCCCTGCTAGACACAGTGTGTGCACAGGACAGAAGGAAGCCGAGCCACCCCGTCCTCTCATCCTTCCCACAGGCTCTTGGCCTGGCCGGCCCCTTCTCATAGAGTCATAGAATACTAGGACTGGAAGGGACCTCGAGAGGTCATCGAGTCCAGTCCCCTGCCCTCATGGCAGGACCCAGTACTGTCTAGACCATCCCTGATAGACATTTATCTAACCTACTCTTAAATATCTCCAGTGATGGGGATTCCACAACCTCCCTGGGCAACTTATTCCAGTGTTTAACCACCCTGACAGTTAGAAACTTTTTCCTAATGTCCAACCTAAACCTCCCTTGCTGCAGTTTAAGCCTCTTCTCATACCTGCTTGTCCCCAGGACATGGGGGTAACAAGGTTCCCCTGGAACACCTGTGCTGCAGGAACGTGCCCACTATCTAGGCCACAGATGGCCTTGCTTGAAGCACATCACCATCATCTGGACCAAGACATATCGCCTCACACATTAGGGCTGGGCTTCATACACGAAGTCTCCTGGGATGATTGGCCTTCTCTTCCTTCTCCACAGCTGGGCCAGCTCCGAGTGGGGCGTGAGCCACACCTCCTGTGCCAGGCACCCCACCCCAGGAAGACCTCGAGCAGGAACACATTGCCTGCCTCCGTGCCCTGCAGTGGAGTGGCAGAACCACAGGTTGGACACCAACCTGGAGCTGCGTCACACCACCGGGCAGGAGCTGTCTGTACATACCCACAGCATGTGCATTGCATATACCACCACCGTTGACCACCTGGTCACTGCCTTTGAGCAGTCCAGCAGCTGCCCCTCTGCACCCACTCCTTCCCAAGTCCCCCCGTCCCCTCCACACTGACACCTGCTCCCGCTCCTGTCCATACTCCTCCGGCTTCTCCCCTGCCTTCCCCTGTGGCCACTGAGGGACCCACACAAGGGGCAGTGGGTCCACCTGAGGCAGGCACCAATCTCAGCCCCATCTCTGAGCCCCTCCTCCCCCTCTTCTCCCCTTTCCATTTCCCTCCTCCCCCCTCCCAGGTTCTTTCCCCAGTTACATTTACTCCAAATAAAAATAACAGTTTCTTGTTCCAAATCAAAAAATCTGGTTTATTTGGTCTGTATGGAACGGGAGGAGGGAGGAAAGTAGGAAGGGAGTGGTGTGGGAGGAAAGGACACAGGGGCAATGCAGAGGCCCCTCGTGGGGAGGCCCAGGAGAGAGCATCATAGCTGGCCATCTCAAACTCTCCTTCAAGGCCTCCTAGATGCGCACAACCCCTGATGGGCCTGCCGAATGGCAGCCGTGCATGGCTGCTCAAAGACCCTCCTTGTCCCTTGTTCTCACACAGGTTGTGCAGGACACAGCAGGCCGCCACCACTTCAGGGATGTTCCTTTCACTAATGGTGGGTGAGGAGACACCATAACCTCCCTTTGAGGCAGCCATGATGCAGGCCCTGCTCAGCCTGGCATTGAAGTGTTTCTTGGTGGGGTCCAGGTATCCCATATAGGTTCGGTGACCATACGTCCCTTTTTTTCCAGAACAGTCCCAGATTTAAGGATTCTGTCCTGATGTCCCGATAAAGGTGGCAAATGTCCTGGAAAACCCGTTGGGATCCGGCTACAAATGGCACCACCATTCCCCCCCCTCCTCCCCGGGACACTCTCACAGACACCAAGCGCTAGCGCAGTGCAGGAGCAATGCCCCACCTCCACCTAGCACGTAAGTGGCTCCCTTGCTGCTTTGCGCGGGCAGCTAGGGCCGCTGCCGGTAGTGCCCAGTGTCTGGAGCACCAAGCTCCCCTGCAGCACATGCCACCATCCAGCATGCCTCACCCCCGCCCTTCCGTGGCCCTTCCCTCCCGCTGCAGGACTGCCAGCCTGGCCACACCGCCTCCTCCATCCACATGCAGCCACCACTGCTGCTGGAGGGGAAAGGGGACAAACCCAGCAAGCCACTCCTGGGAGCTGCCACCAGAGTCCCGACAGAGACCACGCAGAGCACGGCTGGAGCACTGCAGAGTGGGGTATGTTCGGGCTCTGCGGTGTGCTCTCTGCATGGCCCTTTCTCCCCCTTCCACTTCCCACTCTGCTGGGAGAACGGCAGTGCACGGACCCGTTCGCACAGCCATGCTCCGCAAGCTGGGTCTGGAGGGGTGGGGGCTCCCCCCATGCTCCTGCTAATGTAAATCAAAGCCGGTGCAGGGACTGCACTAAAATTAGCACCGTGGGCGGCCCAGCTCCAGGCTCAGCAAGCGATCCTGCCCTGGAAGCAGCTGGGGCCAGGGCTGTGGGGACTTCTGGGGCCCGACCACACACTCCAGCCCTGCAAACTGGACTGCAGAAGGTGGGGGAGGGGCAGGGGGAGAACTAGGGGAAAAGGGGGGTGGGAGAGGAAGGGGCTTGTGCTGAGAGGAGGGGGGCAGGGCAGGAGAAGAAAGGGGAAGGCACCAAGGGACAGGGTGGAGGAGAGGCAAATGCCAGGCGGCCAAGTGGAGACAATGAGGAAAAGGGCAGGAGGAGGGAGGGGAAGTGTCAGTGGGAGCGGGGAGCGGACAGGGTGATGCTGAGAGAGGAGAGGGGCATTGGGGGCAAGAGGGAAAGGGGTAGGTGCTGGAAGAAGGGTTGAAAGGAGGAGTGGGCATGAGGAAGGAAGGGATGGAGTAAGTCATGTGTGAGGGCACAGAGTGTGTGAGGGGAACTGGGGCAGAGAGTGGTGAAGAGATGGGCATCAGGGAAAAATAAGGCAAGGGGAGCATGGGCAGTGAGGGAAGGAGGAGGCACAAGGAGGGTGAAGGGGTAAGGGAAGATGCAGGTGCCAGGGGATTCTGGGGGTGAAGCAGAAAGGCAGACACCTGCAGGGGAGGGACCAGCACCAGAGGAGAGAGGCATGGCAGGTGTGTAGAGGGAGGTGTTAGGAGAGGGGATGAGGCGGGGTAGCTCACATGATCAAAGTGGGGCTACTGGAGGAGTGGGCACAGGGGGGAGAGAAGAGCTGGTGCAGGGGGGCAGGTCCCACGAGGGCTGAGGGCAGCGAAAAGGGCAGGAGTCAGGAGAGCAGAGGAGGGTGAGGGGTGGGGGGGAGCAGGCACCAGGGGAGCTGATGGAGTAAGGGGAGGAGTCAGGGCAGCAGAGGGGAAATGTAGAGGTTTATAAGATATTTATTAATAACTTAGGTGCCACAGTGGCACATCCAAACAAGCCACATGAACTCAGTACTGGTGCACAACACAAAATTCATTCCGCTTATGGGAGGAAACTCTTAGAGGGAACACTTCCCCCAGCCTTTCCCCCCACCCCTCCCCTCGAGAGTTAATGTGACACAAATGGGGTTAATGCAATTGCAGGATAGTTGCATGAGGGGTTCGATGGGGGCCAAACTCATCCCTATTTGTAGGAGGATGGTGGGAAAAGTTTGTAGAGGGGGTCACATGACACCTTTTACTTTTGGTCATGTGTCCATCTTGACCCTGAGAGTGTTACTTCTAGAGGAGTGGTTAATGGGGGTCAGGGGCATGGCTAACAGAGGTCAGGGTGTGTAGCTAATGTGTCCCTAATTTTGGTTCAGAAAATATGGTCACCATAAGTATAAGGCTTCATTAGCCAGGGGAGCAAGAGATAGGCTGTATCGCCCATGATGCACATGGGCATGTCCACATTCCTGACCCTGATGGTGAGGTTGGGGGAAAATGTGCCTGCATGCATCTTCTGGAAGAGGCTGGAGATCCTGAATATATGGGTGTTGTGCACCTTCCCTGCCCACCCGACATGAATGTCAGTGAACCAGCCTCTATGGTCTATAAGCGCCTATAGCAATTGTAAAGTACCCCTTTGGGTTGGTGTAATGAGAGGCCCGGTGGTTGGGGGCCCAGATGGGGATGTGGGTACTGTTAATCCCGCCCCTCTCCTCCTTTCCCCCTCCCGGCCCCTGCAGTTGGGGAAGCCCATGGCAGCAAAGCTGATGATGATGGGGTTAACATCACCCAGGATGACAACCCTGCTAAGCAGGATGGCGTTGATGGCCCTCACCATGTTAGAAGGCTATAAACAGAGAATCACAGGGTTGTCAGAGCCCTTGGGAGGTCCTTGAGCCCAAGCCCCTCCCACAGAAGGAGCAATCCCCAAGTACCCCATCCCCAGCAGGACTTTGTGAAGGCAGGACTGCAAAACCTCCAGGGAGGGAGATTCCACCACCCCCTTCCCTAGGGAACCCCATTCCAGTAGTTCACCACCTTCCTAGGACAATAGTAAGAGTCATACCTGCATGAGCACGGCCCTGACGGTCAATCTCCCCACACCAAACAGGTTCCCAGTGGAGCAGTAGCTGTCCAGCATAGTGAGCTTCCAAATAGTGATGGTGACCCACTTCTGGAGGGGGATGGCGGGTCTCAGATGGGTGTCCCGTTGCCAGAGGGCAGAGGCAAGCCATTCACACAGCTCCAGGAAGGTGTCCTTCCACATGCAGAAGTTCTGGAGCCACTGCTGGTCAACCCAGCATCCCATGATGAGCTGGTCCCACCAGTCAGAACTGGTGTCCTGTTGCCAGAAATGGCGGTGCACGGTGTGTGGGGGAGAGTAGGAGGGGCTGTGCTGCATGAGCAGCATGTGGAGTAGGGTGAGGAGGTGCTCCACAGTAAGTTGTGGTTCCTAGTCCTGCAGAGCCATGTGGGCAGCTTACAATAACTGCACCTAGAGGTCTAAGAGCTGGTGAGTGCTTTGCAGCAGGTCCAGCTCCATGGCAGAAGTGCTGTGGTGTCTGCAAGGGCAATCAGAGCAAGCAGTGAGAAGAATTTGCTGTCCCTCGAGGAGGTAGGCAATGGAGAGGAGACCAAGACATGGCTGTAGAGGGGAGCCCCTTTGAGCACGAGCCTCAGATAGCCTCAGGCAGCAGCTTCAGGAAGTGAATGCTGTCCTCATGCCCTGCCCAGAGTGCTTCCGGGGGGAGGGGAGGTTAAATGTGATTCAGCCTCCAATCAGTGTGGACGTGCTATTTCAACATAGATCTGTGCTATTTCAATGGGCATTTGTAGTGTGAAATAGCTGTTTTGGGAGTTATTATTCCGAAATAGCTTATTTCAAAAGAAGTGCGTAGTGTAGACATACCCCGAGAGTGGACAGAGCTATGAATGGAGGCAGAAATATTATTTCTGGAAATATAAATATGTTGGTGTAAAATCTCCATCCCTGCCTGGCAAAGCAAAACAAGTGAAATGCACAATTAAATAAATGCCAGTTTGGGATAACGTTATGAATTCTAGGATGATTATTTATAACAACCCATATTAGCTATAAAGCCTAGAAAGAGGCGGAGGATCTCTACGAGGCTTGGAAGAAAAGACCCAGGGGCAAACGGACACAATGAAGAGCTGTTACATTTTGGGCCTTTACAGTGGAAGGATTTCAATAGATTTAATTTCTTTTCAAGAGGATTTCAAGAGCCAGCATTGTGTCGCCTTTTATAAAGGGTTACCTTATCATAAGCATAAAGCTTCTTTTTTTTAATATATCTTTTGAGCTTTTTCAAAGTGACCAATTTCCTTTGGAAAGACTTCCATTACGGCACATGCCATGCCCTGTGAGAAAGGGTTTAATCCAAGCTGCTGCTGCCGCTGCCACCTAGGATGTCAAGAAAGAGCAATGCAAATATTCATGATATTCTGAAAGAGGAACTACAGTGGAAAGAATGGCTTCCTGGTTGCATAGTAACCATCCAAACCAAACTGCATGTGCACGCACACACACAAAGCCTCCTTATAATTTTTGATGTCATATTTCAAAGACTGATTAGGCAGTGTTTCATAGCTGCCTGAACGGCATTATTAATTGTCATTTTTATCAGTTCCTTTAAGGTAGGTTAGGTTTGGGTTTATATTAACCCGAGATCCTTTTTCATACTATTCTACACGTGAATGGCACTCTGTTTAACATTAAAGGGATATTTTGCCCATCTTTGACTTTGCTCCGGCCCTCAATGCATCATTTATGAGAATGTTCTCCATTAAAAAGTCAGCATTTCCAGTGGAAATGACATCATTCATGCAGAGCCAAGTTGTACCCCAACGTGAAGGATGAAGGAAACCTTAAGAGGTCCCCTCACAGAGCACCTTCTTCTTCCTCTTCTGGGATTGACCCCTGTAGAAGAAAAAAAGACATGGGCCACCAATGTCTCTGCAATGTCCCTGTGCCTTCACAACATGTCACTTTTGACACCATTAAACCTTGGACATCCTTGACTGCAGCTGCTCAAGCCCACCATTCAAAAGAGGGATCTCCACCCCAGAGGAGAAGCAAAGGGGACTTTTGAATGTATTATATTTTGAGGAAAATTCCCCCATTACGAGGGTAGAGGGGAAGTCATGCATATCACCAAGGCTCCATCGCTGACCCATCCCTCCTCTCTTGAGCTACCTGCTGCAATTTCCTATCCCATGGGGTCCAGTTGAAGGAGTGTGTGGTGTAGTGGGGGGGGCTGTCTGCTCTGTATCCCGGGGTCCCCTGTGTTGTGATGCGTGATTCCCACTGACTCACCCACATTGTGATGTACTGTCAGTACCTTGCTGGTTGCTATGCTTGGGCAGTGGGCTGTGGAGGACCCCCATGGGCGATTGTCTGTAAGCATGGCCCAGCAAGAGGGGCCTCAGGACAGTGGCCAAACCGGTTCTACTTGTTAAGGGAAGAGATGGGACAACAGAAGTGTGTGCTGGGGGAAGGGTCAGTCTTGGGCTGGAATCATGGAGGAACCAGTCTAAGGAGAGGGCTGGAATCTAGGGGCCCAGGGACCCCATCTCAAGGGGTCTGAGGTATCCAGGCCCACACTCCTGTAAACACATCACGTCTATGCTGTGCTGTATCCTGGAGAAGCAATAAACCCCCACTATTCTACCAGCTGGTGGAGTCTGTTCTTGCTGCTACGGGGGTGCAGGATCGGGGGAACCCCGACTGCACCGTCACAGTGGTGTCAGGGGTGGGATGCACTGCATCCCATGGATGGAGCTTCCAGTAGCGAGTAACAAGGTGCAGTAGAAGGAAGGGGCTTAGAGCCAGGTGTGATGGAGCCAGAGTGAAGCAGTGCCTGGGAATCGGGGGGCCCTGCAGCACTAGACCAGTGAGTCTACACCATGGGGACCAGTGGGGAGATGGCCTACACCCAACTCCTGAAGGCAGAGCTGGTGGGGCTGTGCAGAGAGAAGGCCCTGCCTGTGGAGAAAGCAACCAAGGCCGAGTTGATTGCCCGGCTAGAAGAGAATGACCCATCCAGGGGCCTGGATCTTGTCCCAGAGGAGCAGCCAGACACCCCCGGGAAGAGTTTCAGGCTCTCAGACCGGACGGAGGGCTGGAGCCCACCAGAGAGACGCGGCGCCCACCAGGCCAAGCCCTGCCAGCCGCAGTTCGTCCGGGGCGGGGTCCAGCCCAGCAGAGCTACGGTGGCTGGAGATCGAACTGCGGCTAAAAGAACTAGAGGACCGTAGAGAGGACTGCCAGGACCGAGAGAAGCAGCGACAGCATGAGCTGGCCATGGTGGAGCGGAGAAGCCAAGGGGCCCCGGCTGCAGTGAGTAAGGAGGACACCAGGGGGCCCGGGGCGGCCAGATGCTTGGAGAAGCTCGTGTTGGCCCAGTGTAAAAATGTGGGGGACATGGACGGGTTCCTCAGCTCCTTTGAGCAGGCCTGTGAACTGACCAGATCCCTCCAGCTGACCAGCTGCAAGAGCTCATCCCCTTGCTGAATCAGGAGGCTGCAGGAGTGCTCAACCAGCTGGAGGATCTGCAGCCAGGTGATTACGAACGGGTCAAAGAGGCCCTGCTACACAAGTTCGGGCTAACCCCAGAAACGTACAGGAAGAAGTTCTGGGGGGATGCAGAAGGAGCCACGGGAGACCTATGTAGATATGGCCTCCCGCCTGGCACAGTACTGCCGCAAGTGGGTATGTGGGCCCGAAGCCCAGTCCACAGAGGACCTGCTTAAGCTGATGATGCTGGAACAGTTCTATGAAGTGTGCCCGCCTAGCCTGAGGCTATGGCTCAAGGACCGAAGGCCAGAGAACCCCCAGGAGGCCGGGAAGCTGGCGGATGAGTTCACATCATCCGGTCCGGGTGTGAGCGGGAATTGCAGCGGGAGAGGGAATCGCACAGAGACCGGTTCTCAGCTGAGCAATGGAGAGAGTTACCTACGAGGTGAGCCCAAGAGACAAGGACCATCTGTCTGCACCCCAGATAACCAGCCAGGGCCCGGACAGAGCCGCCTGCAGGTCCTAACTTGCCATTGCTGCAGGCAAAAATGCCACAAGAGGGCTCAGTGCACCAGGCACAGGGACAGGTCCCAAGACCTGGGACTTTCCAGGGTTAACTGGCTGGGGCTGGGGGAAGGGCAGGCTGCCACAGAGGCAAGGGCCGGCAGGCAAACCTCAGCTCAGAGGTGGGGGGGAAGGATGCTCATTGCACCTCCCGTGGGAGATCTGACCCTCTGGAGGCAGATTTCTCGGAGTACTGGGTGGGGGCAGGGTGGCCCCTGCGGAGCAAGTGCCCCGTGCCCCTGGAGGTGGATGGCAGGAAGGTGACAGGTTTCTGGGACATGGGGGCAGAGGTGACGCTGGCCTGGCCCGAGGTAGTGGCCCTAGACCGTATGGTGCCCAACACTCAGCTGACCCTGAGGGGCATAGACGGCACCCTGTTTAAGGTGCCCGTGGCCGGGTGCATCTGAAATGGGGGGCCAAAGAGGGCCCCAAGGAAGTGAGGGTGCACTGGCACTTGCTCACGGAGGTGCTCATAGGGGGTGACCTAAAGGAGTGGCCAGACGGACCCCACAGGGCCCTGGTCACCACCCGTAGCCAGAGCCAGCGAGGGGCTGGCGACCCTGACCCAGGGAAGGGCTTCCTGCAGGGGGCTCAGGGTCCCATCCCAGCGGACACGGGGTCCAGCCAGGCTGGGACTCCAGACCTAGGCAAGGGCAGGGAACAGGTCCCGATCTCCTGAATTCGGCAGGAGGAGGTACAGGCAGACCCCTCCTTGTAGAGCCTGAGGGACCAGGCCAGCCTCAGCACAGCTCAGCCCCTGGGGAGAAGCGGCCAGGAGAGATTCCTGTGGAAGCAGGGATTCCTGTACTGGGAATGGCTTCCCCCAAGGAAGGTGATGGCATGGGGTGTCCAGCAGCAGCTGGTAGTCCCCCAAAAGTATCGCTGCAAGCTGCTGTATCTGGCCTACGACGTCCCATTCGTGGGCCACTGGGGTATCCAGTGCACCCAGCTGAGGACACTTCTACTGGCCGGAGATATTTGCGGCCATGCAGCGACATTGCTGGTCCTGTGCTCCTTCCCTGACAGAGGGTGGAGAAGGCCCAAGATGGGAGGAAAGCTGCTTGGAGGCCCCTACCCCATATAGAGGAATGGTTCCAGAAGGCAGCAGTAGAGATAGTGGGGCCTGTCGGCCAGGTGACCCGGACGGGGAACAAATACATCCTGGTAGCCGTGGATAATTACTTATGAAAGTAATTAAGATGTGGCTTTTTCGGCGAACCGTCCCCTTCATCTAAAAGCCACTCTTCCTCAAAAAAGGAGGTTTACGTGGCTTTTCGACAAAAGGGGGGGGTCGCCGAAAAAGTCTCGTCTTAATTACTTTCACTTTCGAAAGCTCCTCTTTCGGAAGTGCGATTGGAAGAAGATATGCAAATTCCTGAGGAATTTGCATATCTTCTTTCAACCGTTCCCCTGTAGTCTAGATGATCCCATGGAGAATAATTTAGCTACAACTACTCAAGAGAGAGATCTTGGAGTCATTGTGGATAGTTCTCTGAAAACCTCCACTCAGTGTGCAGCGGCAGTCAAAAAAGCAAACAGAATTTTAGGAATCATTTAAAAAGGGATAAAGAATAAGACAGAGAATATCTTATTTCCTCTATATATATCCATGGTATGCCCACATCTTGACTACTGCGTGTAGATGTGGTCGCCTCATCTCAAAAAAGATATATTGGCATTGGAAAAAGTTCAGAAATGCATAACAAAAATGATTAGGGGTTTGGAACGGGTCCCATATGAAGAGAGATTAGAAAGAGTTGGACTCTTCAGCTTAGAAAAAAGGAGAGTAAGGGGGGATATGATAAAGGTCTATAAAATCATGACTGATATGGAAAAAGTGAATAAGGAAAAGTTATTTACTTGTTCCCATAATATAAGAACTAGGGGTCACAAAATTAAATTAATAGGTAGTAGGTTTAAAACAAAAACTTTTTCTTCATGCAGAGCACAGTCAACCTGTGGAACTCCTTGCCAGAGGATGTTGTAAAGATCAGGACTTTAACAGGTTTCAAAAAAGAGCTAGATAAATTCATGGAGGTTAGGTCCATCAATGTCTATTAGCCAGGATGGGTAGAAATGGTGTCCCTGGCCTCTGTTTGTCACAGTCTGGAAATGGTTGACAGGACAGGGATCACTTGATGATTACCTGTTCTGTTCACTCCCTCTGGGGCATCTGACATTGGCCACTGTCAGCAGACAGGATAATGGGCTAGATGGACCTTTGGTCTGACCCAGTATGGCCGTTCTTATGTTCTTATTTTCTTTAACCTGGAGAATTCTGCTCCTAAATATTGCCTGAAAAATGATGCCCTTGCTTTAGCAAGATTGATTGGTTCATAATACTGTGATGTCAGTTCCCTACATACTATTTGTTAGAGGCAAATTTGAGACAAGCATCAGCTCATAGGACTTAGTGCCAGTGTGCATGAGAATACAGGGACATTCCACCCAGCAGGTCCCTGGCAAACCTGTATGTCTTGTGCCATTTGTAAAATTCTTCACTGTACCCATCTAAAATGGCAGCACAGACTTCCTGTTTTATGGCATTTCTCATCGTCCTAGCTTTTTGGACAAATGGCCCTACCATATTATATTGCAAACCATAATACTAGAAGTCACTGCATTTTCAATTTACTGTAGCTTACTGTAGCTCTGCAGAGTTTAGCTAAGCTCTCCAGTGACTTCTTGTAATAGGAGCTAAGCGAAGCAATTTGCAAGGAAAGCAAAACTGATGATGAATTTGGGCTTTTTGCCAAGAGTATATAAAGTTAACATAAAAAAGCAGGTTCTGTGTAGCTTACTTTCACAAGTAAAACTAAACCAACCAAGCAAAAATAACCCCCTAAAAGTTACTGAAGGACTGTGTGCAATGTGTGTTTGCTGCAGTAAATCTGGATGAGTTGAATAACATCATCCCACCAAGACAGGAACCGTCCACTTTAAGAGAGGCTTGCTTTCTGGTGTGACCCAAAGAAACACAACAGGAATACCAAGAATATGATGATGTAAAGTGGGGAACAGACTAAAATTAGCCAGCATGCTTGCTTGTTCTGAAGTGATTTTAAGTTCTTGTCTTCGTTTTGTTGAGGAGCCAGCAGGGTACCGGGTGTTACAAATTGTGCACAGGGTAGAAGAGGACAGCTATTCTAAATCCAGCTCTCGCTTTCTTTTTCTCTCTCCCTAACCCACCTCCCCCCTTCCCACCATTTCCAGTTTGAGGACATCTACCAAAATCCAAAATGAGATCCTATGAAGAGAGGGGGGAAACAAGCATCGGCTAAACCTCAGGACGGTAAAGTTTTCTTTGGGACATTTCTACTAGCCAGTGATCTGCAAATGGCATTTTAGGAGATAACAAAAGGAAAGACTAACAGCCCAGGAACCTGTGATAGAGGCTGGCTCAAATGTGAGAGCACAGACTTCAATAGTTCTTAGTGAGCTTGTACAGTCGGTTCCTTACCCTCCTGCTGCAAAATGAGAGTACCTGCCTGATTTTGGAGAGCCACCTTCTCCCTTTTAGATGTACGCTCACTGGCCATCCCAGGGTTTTTTCCCCTCAGCCTCCCAGCATTGTTTGGCTTTGTGAAGACTATGTCATTCCTCCCTTCTTCCCTCCTGCAGTATTGAATACCCTCCTCTCTCCCAACCACTTTATTCCTTTTTTTTATTTGAACACCAGGAAAAGATGGAAAGGTGACACTTCTCATAACCTACTGTCCATTTTCCATTGTGTTACGATTGAGTGCTGCTCAAAATTTGCACAATTGAAGTGAAATCCATGAACCACAGGCAAAGGGTTTGTCAGAGGCTGGGAAATTAATTAATTGTCTTTTGAGCCCCTGGCAAGAAGCACATGAATAGTAGGTAAGAGTTCAGCTGGGCTGCAAACACAAAGCTGGATTATTTTCTCTACTGTGTCTTTGTTGCTCTCAGCAGAGCTATTTATAGTGTGCACTGCAATTTCCTCACATAGTTTGGCTTTTGCAACAGAAAATGGGGAAAAAAATGTATTGTCAACATGCATTAGCATGGTCTTCAATTTAGCATGTACCTCGTATTGGAAAAGTTTCTTTGTAGGCAGAGGAATGAAGCAAAGCCAGGCATTTAGGAGGTGTGTCAGATGGAAAGATTTTGCTGTTTATGGATAACATGTGTATAAAGACCGACTTTCACTGTGCATTGTGATCCTGCTGTCTCCATCTACTCGTCCCACCCTCTCGCGGTCCAAGTGAGACAGAGACTGTAGATACGCAGCACAACACATGTAGGCTGCTGTTTCACTCTAGGACAGAGCTACCCACACTATAGTGCTGTGCTTCACTGTCCAGACAGCTCTTCCAGTGAGTCTGTAGAGAACAGAAGGGTCATATGCTCTTGGTTTGTCTCCTTGCTTCCACATGGCCAGATGAATTTTTAAAAATTAAATGATGTATGAGTATCGCTATCCACGCTGGTAATTGTTGTAGTTGTCACAGTGGTGAGTGTGAATGGCAGGGGGAACGGGTCCACATGACTAGAAATAAAGGGAGAGAAAGTCCACAAGACAATCTCTCCACTAATTTGTGATCTACCCCCACATGGAGGTTTGAGAACCCTAGCAGTAAGGAGCTGATTAAGTCAACAATATCTTTCTATTAACTCAAATAGGAATTGGATCAGGTCCTACATGATGTGGAACAATTCATTTAGGGTGTAAAAGAGTTCTGTAGAGCTATGTGTAATAATTGTACAATCAGTTCCAAGGTCACTAAAATACCCATTGCAACTAACAATAGTTCCAAGTTTACAGGTAGAAACCAACAAAATCAAATGTACATTTCTTCCAAATAATGTAAATTTACTGCATGGGTGTAAATTAGTGGGTGGCCCAGATAGCTTTAAAGGCTGCTTTCTGGTATTTTTTCATCCTTGAGTAAAATTTTCAGTTAGTGTGAGATTTATAAGTTTAGGGATGAGGTCGCAGCCTTCCTTACTGCAAGGGAGGACTATGAAGAAATAAAGAAAATAATCATCTCAGAGTCAAACAGGATGTGGTAAGGGTTAGAAAAAAAGGAGAGGCGTGATATAGGTGGAAAAGGGTGGGAAATAAGACAGAAGAGAAGGACTGCACTAGGAAAAGAAGCAGCATTAGTCAAAATGAAACTTCAAGAATAGGAAACCATTAAAAAACAAGTACTTAGTAGTTAAGTAATTCAGAACTCATACAAAAGAAAATTAAAGATGAAGATTTCAAGACTACAGCAAAGCTCCCAATAACAAGAATTTCACAAATTTGATTTACCTGTGACTACTGAAAGAAACACAAGCGTTCTTCATTGTCCACCTAGTTGGGGAATTTGGATGGTGTTGGGTGAGATTTTCAAAAGTACTAATAGGAATCAGGCATTTAATTACCATTGACTTTCCCTGGGATTTGGGTAGTTAACTATCCTTTAGGTTTGGGGCGGGCAATAATTTTTGATGGGGGAGGACCACTCCAAGCTTTTGGTAAGAGGTCAAGGGCCACAATTTTCTATGGAAGGTTGTGAGGGGTCTGGGATGGAGGATGGGTGCAGAAGGGAGCTTGGGGTAGGGGTCAGGGGTCCAAGAAGGAGTTTGGATGAAGGAGGGGTTATGAACTTGGGCAGGGGCTTAGGGTACAGAGTCCAGGAGGGGAGGTTCAGGAGAAGATTCTGGTTTGGGGGAGGGGCATAGAAGGGGGTGCAAGATTGGCGGGGGGAGTTGTGACCAGGGGCAAGGGGAGGGAGAGTGCAGAGGGTTTGGGTGGTGATCTGTGGCAGGAGGTGGTGGTGACCAGGGGCATGAAAATGGGGTGTGAGAGGGATGTGTTTCTGGCCAGCATCCCAATGGGAACCTTGGGCAGGTTCCTTGCCTGCCACCAGCCCCAAATCTCTCATGTGGCTCCAGCTCCATGTGGCTCTCTGCACTACAGCGGGAGGAGGGGGGGTTGAGGCTTCAGCACGCTGCCCTGCCCACAGCACAATCTCTCAGCTCCCATTGACTGAAAACCAGCCAATAGGAGATGAGAAATTGTGCTGGGGGTTGGGGCAGCATACAAAGCCTCCTACCTCCCTAGCGCATGGCTCAGAGAGCCACATGAAGCACCCAGCTGCTTTGAGCTGTGTGGAGCTGCTCTGTGCCCGAGGGTCCCACTGGGGCAGGCTATGGGCCAGATTAAAAGGCTTGGCAGGCCAGATCTTGCCTGCCTCTACTTTAGATCTTTAAAAATCTCCCTGTTGTCTTGTATTTTCCAGTATAAGCTCACATAACACACAGACAAAATGACAGTATAAATGATTATATCATGGACCATATTAAATCAATGGGTCATATACCATTTTCTTTGGATTGGCAGAAGATAATAAAAATAGCTAAACTGCTGAAATTATCTATTAATAAGTATGAAGTCTGCACATAACATTTTCAATAGGCCTGCAATCCAGCTAAAACTGCAAGCATAATTTTTAGATCCAGTTTTTGCATTCATAAAAACTCAGATTTGTTCAGACAAACTGCATTTCTGCGTGCAAATCAAATAGTCAGACAAACTACATACATAAGCCCAGTTGCACATACAATTTACAGGATTTACACCTGAAAAATGTTGACGGTAACACTGTATATAGCAACACTATTTACTCAGCACTGCTTGGGTTCTTAATTCAAATAAGTTTTTTTTCCTTAATTTAAATCATTGTTCTGGGGTGGTGGGGCTAGGGATGTGAGGTTCAGTATGCAGGCTACGCTGAGAAAAGAGGACAACCCCATCTCTTTCTCATAACAGCAGCATGGATCCAGGTGACAAGCACCTGTCCATAGCTGCTGCAGTGGGCACAGCGGGGGTAGGGTGTATGTTCCCTGGCTGGGGAAGAGACAAACATGCAAACAGACAAACTTTCTCGCATAAATAGTAGATACCTGTCCCTTTCTGCACCCCGCCCCCTGCTGGCCCAATGAGGCTATAGCTGTCCCCATGCCCATCTCTGACCCCTTGCTGCCCCTCTGTGGTCATTCTACAGTATAACTGTCCCTCTTATCAGACCCTTTCCCTTTCCATTTTATGAGAAACAATCAAATTCCAGGCACTTCCCATTGTTCCGGCACAACCAAACCCTGACCTTGCTTTAAGTTATATAAGTTTAAGTTATGATAAGAGGAAGCTGCATACCAAATTTGGTGGTCTTAGCTCCTATATTTAGGAGGATTTCTGGAACAAATGGACTCACAGATAGATGGATGGACACACAAAGTTTCTAAAATATAGAGCAGATGATTAGTGGGCAATTCTAGAAGTGTTTTTTGGAATTTGCCATGTGCTATGTATGTATATCTAAGAATTTTACAGGGGTGTATTTAAGAAATTGTATGTTCTTATCTTCTCTTAGCTGTTCACTTCTGAACATGAAAACCCTAAGGCTACGTCTACACTGGCAGCTTCTTGTGGAAGAACAGCCGTTCTTCTCCAAAAACTTGCCGGCTGTCTACACTGCACAAGCGTTCTTCCAGAAGTAAATTTACAGTATAGCGTTGTAAAACAGGGCTTCTTCCGGAAGAGTTATTCCTCTCCCCACGAGGAATAAGCCCTCTTGCGCAAGAGCGCTTCCACAAGAGGGCAGTGTAGACCGGGCAACATGAATTTCTTGCGCAAGAAGCCCCTATGGTTAAAATGGCCATCAGAGCTTTCTTGTGGAAGATAGCGTCTACACTGCCATGGATGCTCTTGCGCAAAAACACATCTCTTGTGCAAAAGCACATGGCAGTGTAGACGCTCTCTTGTGGAAGAGTTTTTGCACAAGAACTCTTCCGCAAAAGAGTTCTTGCGCAAGAAGCTGCCAGTGTAGACGTAGCCTAAGGGTAAAATTCTGACCCCCACTGATATCAATGGAGAAAACTCTCATTAACTTCAATGGGCCAGGATTTCAACCTTCAGGCTTTTAATGACTAACATGCAGGCATAACACAGGTTTTTTTCTTTATTAATGTTAGTTAACCGATTTTATTATGAGAGAAAATTAAATTCATGCTTTTTTTAAGCATATCATGGTTGACAAGGTCTGTTTTTAAGTTATGCAAAAGGTCCCCCTCACATTAACTGCTGATAGAAGAATTTTGCAGCATCTCTTCTTGATATAATGTATCTTAAGCCATTTGAAGTCGCTCTGGTTTTGTTAGAACAATATCCACGGTGGCCTCGTTGTGGTATAACGAGGCATGCAGGTGTGCACAGTACTTTTCTTGGCTTAGTCCTTTTTAGACAACAAAACAAAAGTGCACACGCACACACATAAATTCATCCCAGCTGTCCTCTTTGACATGCTGCTGATTTTAGCACTTCATCATTGTATCAAGGCTGGTGCTTTGAAGAAAAGCCTGAACAAAGTGTGCCTCTTGGTAGCCATGGTAGCTGAGTTTTTTTTTTTTTTTTTTAATAAGCTTTTTCAAAGTCATATAAAAAGGTGATTTTTAAAAGATGCATGCGCTCAGGGAAACAGCCACAGCAGACAGGCAGTGTGTCAGTGACCATCAGCCCAAGCACACATTAGCAGAAGTGTTACCTGCAACCCTCTTACATGTGCATTCTTGGATCATATAAAAGTGTGGCCTGGACCTAGGTACCCCCTTGTGGGAGCCCTGCAAGTGACACACTCCCCTTCCTCCCATCACCGTAGCTCAGTTTTCCTTTTGGGTTCCCATTAACTTTTTTTAGTTTATCCTCCATTCCTCCATAGCTGCTTAACCAAAAAAATGAAAAAAAAAGACAAAAGCCCCAAAACATGGTCCCTATTCTCCCCAGCACAAGTTATCTGTAAAATCCAACTTCAGACTCATCCCAGCTGAGCTCTGTGTCAGTCATCCAGGGTCCCCCTGCCTGCCCTACCCACCAGGGTACAAGCCAGCTCTTCTCAGCAGGAAGGGCCTCTCTGCTGAGAGCATCCTTGCCAAGGAAGCTAGCCCTGACCTCTTATGGGTCTCTGGGACCCAGCTCTCTGGTAAGGAGACATCAGCGGGTAAGTCCTTCCACTGCTCAGCATCCCCTTCAGCCCTCTCTGGCCCTAGGCTCTGCTTTGATGGCTTAGAGCAAAAATGTATCTCCTGTCACTATCACTGCTGCCTTCAGCCCTGGCTCTCTAGCTTGGAGATGCCAACCAACAAACCTCTCTTGCTGCTCTCTTGCCTTCAGTCCTCCCCTAAGAACTACTTTCTCCCTCTGGGAGCTTCCATCTGCTGCTCTTCCTGACTGAACCCATCTGCTCTGCCACTGGGTCTCTTTCTCCCCAAGTCTCCCACAGCTCTCCACAGGAAGCCCACCCTCTTAACTGGCCCAGATAAGGCACACCTGAACTGCAACTAGAATTGGATCCAGTTACCTTCCTGGTCTCCAGGGAGAGCCAAGTATCACTACAGTAAGTCCAGGGGACCAAGAGAGAGGGATGTGGATGCGGATATCCATGGCTCATGTTTGCAGATACAGAGGCAGATAAAAATGTTGTATTCGTGCAGGGTTCTACCCATGGCACCATATGGTATCTCAGTCTTGTAGCAGTTTTGTATCATTTCTTACAAGTATAGACATTTGTTTATGCAAAATCATTTGCCTGGGATTTACCTTGGACTTAAGAGAGCAACTTGACAACACTCCCTCTTCCTGTCTAATTGAACAAGTTTCCATTTTTAAAAACAGATTTAACAGAGACTAATGTATTTTTACCTTCTGCTTTCCTCTCAGGTAAAAACATTTGGGGCATTGCTAGTGGAACAGCATATTCTGTGTGAACCTCAAATGTGTTTCCCCTGTGACCAGTTTAATTTTTTTTAAACTGAACAAAATACCGCATACTTTAAAAATATGTAGCTAAATCCTCTACAAAGAGTCTGATAAGTGTTGTCCTAAACAGCTAGAACAGGCTTGTGATTTCAACAACTGAGATTGGCACATGCTATCGGGGGGGAGGGAGAAGCAATATGTACTTCCCCTGGGTAAGATTCAGAGTGCAGTTCCACTCTACAATATTGCAGTGACAATAGGAAACAGCCTCTTTTACTCTCCCTGGGGCTCCTGCCATTTGGAGCCCAGTTGAAGAGAGAAATAGGACAAGAGGTTTCTCTCTTTCCATTCTCCCTCAAGCATGCAGCCATTTGGAAAAGAACGCTTCATAGCAACAATAGGCTGTTTCTCACAAGGGCCAGATAACAACCTTGCAGCATGCAAGCAGTACAGAGCAGCTGCCCTAGGGAGCTCCAGAGAAGAAAGGGCCTTGGAGCAAGAGCCAACAGCAGAAAGAATCATCGACATTAATTCAGCTAAATAAACCAACTGACTCACAATGTCAAATGATCACTATCCCTCACACAGTCGAATGGAGGGAGCATGGAAGGGTTTGTTACTAAAATATCTTTCCGAATGCTTTACAGTGCTTGGCTGTAAATATTCCAAATTTGAGCTGAGTTGCTTGCTTGTGATTTGTGAGACAGGGAACAAAAACGGTGCATGATCTTAACAGAGGAGTGTGCGTGCACTATTGGCATTCACCGGCTTGACTTTCACTTTGCTTGTTAACTGGAATCAAATCCAGGACCACCAAATTTATTAGCAGAATCCTCTAGCTCATGCAACAGAGCTAAATCTCCATAGTGGTTGTTCTAGCAGTTTCAGTCTCTAGACTAGTGTTTCCCAAATGGTGTTCCGTGGAACCCCGGGGTTCCGTGAAGTGAAAATAAGGGTCCAGCGAGAAACTTCCATTACAATAACATTTTATGATTAAAAAAAAATAATTAATATTACGTTATTTTTAGTTTAATATGTGCAATTAAACTAAATGTTGATCTCATGACCTTGTTTAGCATTTGTTTATTATTATCCTTACTTATTTGTGGTCTACTTTTTCAGCTCCATATACAGTATTAGACTGTTATTAGGGGTTCCACAAAATTCTTTCAAGTTTAAAAGGGTTCCATGGCCAAATAAAATTGGGAAATAATGCTCTAGACCAGGCATTCCCAATCTGGGGTACACGTACCCCCAGGGAGTACGAGACGCTTGTCAAGGGGTGCGGGGAATATTTGGTAAATAACTAGATTATCCTAATTGAAATATTTCAAAAGTAGTAGTGTTAGTGAAAAAAGTTGTGGATTCTAGAGTCTAGAATTTATTTCCTTTCATATTGAATAGGGGGTACGGGAAGGTTTACTAAAAGCCAAGAGGGTACAGGGACCGAAAAAGGTTGGGAACCCCTGCTCTAGACCAAGCGTAACTGGGGGTGCAGCAAGGTGTTCACTGAACAGTGGGTTACACAGACTTCTTTAAACTGTAATTTCTGCAAGTTCTTGTCCTTGGAACTTTGAAATTAATTTTTAAAATAACTCAAATTTCCAGGGGAAGCAAACACAAAGAGAGGGACAAGCCCAGTTCTATTATTGGCCCAGGTCTACTTTGTTGGCCCTATTATTCTGACATGGTACCCATGGAAACTGCTATTAAAACAAAACTGCAGTAAATCAAAATCTTTTTGCTCTTGATCTCAGTCACTGAATTCTGCTTCAGCTGAGGGTTTATTTTTAAATAAATGCCATAAAATTGTTTGGAAGAGAGTCATTCTCTTCCTTTCACAGTGCTTTAATCAAGTCATTGTAGGTACTGTGTGACCTAGAGAAGGAGAAAATCTCTCTTTAAAAAACTTGTCAGTGTGGCTTACCAGGTTCCCTCCTTTGTTTTTCTTCAGCAACAATGATCTGGTTAAAGCAGGCTGGATTGGTGCAAATTAGGTGGGTCTGGTACTGAATGTTGACACAACAAAATGCACAATGAAGTGGTAAGCGATGGTATATAATTCCCTTGCGTTACCAGTTAATACAAAGGCACATCGAACCCAAAAATCAACATGACCAGCCAATCTCAGGGAATCCAGCAACTTTTACAGGCAGAAAAACGTGCCAAAGACAAACTCGAAGAAGCCAAAAAGAGTAAGTTTCTGGCCTAGATTTATTATATTTTCCAACTGAATACTCATTATATAAAACCCACAATATTTGTTTTTAAATTTTGGGGTCTGTTTCCTACCCAACACAACTGAACTGCTCTGGAAGGTATTGTAATTTGCTGTTGGTTTACCCCAGATGCAAATTACTATCCCCAAGAGCAAATGAGAAGCAGGAAGGGTATTGTACCTTTCAGCACCATTATCTAGTCCTAAATGAAGTCAATGTGACTTTTGTCTGAGTAAGGGATACAGAGTCAGGCCCCCAGTTATGATGACTTGAAGCTCAGGGCTCCTTATTTTTAATTTAGAGAAATGTAAAAAAAATATATTCAACCAAAAGGAATATTTTCCAAATCAGGAACCTAAACAAGTACAATTATATGCATGCACTTAAACTATGCCCATACTTAATCAGGGCCAAAAATGCCAGATGCATTTGCTCTGCTGTGCATTCCTATTGTCACCATTGCACCATACCACATGGGATAGTCACAGAGCCTTTTTAGATTAGAACTTCTCCCAAGCCCCTTGAAGGCAGAAGCTGACACTTGAATGCTAAGTGCTTCTCACAATGCTGTGCACTGGGATGAGAGTTAGAGTTCAGAAATACAGAAAAATAGCTACCGAGTGTTTTGTCAACGTTACAAAACATATATTGCTCAAATACCTGCTTCATCTATATTATTTTAAGCAAATTATGTCTGCCTCCTCTTTGTGAATTATTGCTGAAGAGGAAGCCACCAGAACCTGTTGTGACCTATTTTACTCTTTAGTATCAGAAACAGGCAAAACATAAGACCTCTCTCTAAAAGGGACAAATCTGAAGAACCAGATTCACTAACAATCTAAAGAACAGGGACAGTCTTTGTCTCTATGCTATATATTGCAAACTGGGTCCATTAATGTGAATGACCAAACTCTCAATGACTTAAATGCAAGAAAGGTCAGGCCTTAGCAAGATTCCCATTTGGGATTTCTAAGATCCAGGTGGCCATTTTGGTTAGGGGGATGCTTTTTTACTGTAATAGTTATATGGGAACAGCTCCTAGAGTGCACACGGTTTTATCAGTGTAACTGGTGCTTTATATTGGCATAATGTATTCTCTTTCCCTTATAGGAATAGCTATAGTAGTGTAAGTAGAGTCTACAGTAGAAAAGGGTAGCTCCATTAGTATAGTAATAGCAGAAAAACTTCCTACTGTAGATGCAGTTGTTACCAACAAAAAGCTATGTTTGGCAATACACCGTATAGCAGGTCCCCAAACAAAGTAAGGGGACAAAATAATTATAGCAATTGGGGTTTTGGGATTTTTTGGAGAGCTTTGGGGGCGGGTGTTGGTTTTCTTTTGGTTTGGTTTTAATTTTTTTGTTTGTTTTTGTTTTCGTTTTTGAGGTTGGGGAAGCGGGGTTACTGTAATAAAGCTGCATCTACACTAGGGCTTTTGCTGGTATGATATCAGTGGTCTACCCATGATATTTTCAGAATTCTCCTATGAACCGTAATTTAAAGTATTATAGTTTTTATTATTGATTGTTTGAATGTCCTTGTTTCACAGATGTAATTTAACATAGACCAGATATATTAAAACAACATCAAAAACTTCAAAAGAATCACTCTGGATTTTAGACCTGTGTAAATGACACAGAATTTGACTCATGGTTGGAATGAAAATAGAATATAAAGAAAAAGCCTCAAGTATTTCTGAAACAGTCATTTAAAGATACTAATATCCCTTAACAGGTAACCTGTGCACATAGTCATTTGTAAAGCAAATCAAGCATATTCTGCTTCACTTCAAAAAACTCCAGCTCTAAGCCAATTTGTACCAGTTAACATCAGAAGATCCTGCTCATAGGTTGGCAATCAGCAAATCTTAGTTGCAAAGTAAAACAGTGAACTTGCCCTATCTGTTTTAATGCGACCCTTTCTGTGTTAAACTATAAACATGACCTATACTGGAAAACACCTGTTGTGCAACTGTTCCCGTGAATTTTGTAATGGGGATAAACAAATGTTCTCTGGAGCCTAGAATGACACTACCTGCTCATTTCATACATTGCCAAAACGACCTTTCAACCCAAATATTTACAATTCTGCCACCTTAGCTTCCCCTATTTTCATTAATAATTATCCACATCGCAAAAATAAACATGCATTGTCACCCTAACCACCAAGGCTCCTTTTGGACAACACTAATTAGAAATAAGTTTTTAAAAACAAATAATAAATTTGACCTTATCTTAGTTAATATCTGATATATATTTCATGTAATAAAAAACTGCATATTCCAATCCACTAACCTACATGAATTTTTTATAAAGTGCGGGATATCCTCCTCAAAATGAGTATTCCAAATACCTACATAACAGACAATTTAATGCAATTTAATACAATTTAAGTCTTGAAGGATAAAGAAAATGCTCTATTTTTCTTTAAAGAATGCTATGCTAGTGCTTGGAAAATTACCAACATGTCATTCACATGTAGAAACTTAAAAGCAGAGAATCCTCAATTATATATTTGAAATTTCAAAGCATATTTGAGAGCGGCAGCATTAGTTTCATGGAAAGTGAGATACACATTTTTGTGACCAAAGTAAAATGTAGCATTTGCAGAAATTAACTGTTTCCCATGATTTAATGTTTATGCATGACCTCGCAAGCAGTCCTAAAAATCTCACCAATACTGTACTAACCAAAGGAAAGAACACTGTACTGAGAGCACATTTTTTCCTCATGCTATTTAACAATACGTTCCAGCTGAATAGAGGAGATAAAGACTAACAACAGACTACCAGATCACAGAAGGTAACACTGCAGCCTGGTCAGCATGGGTATGTCTACACAGCAAAGTTATTTCGGGATACCAGAGTTTCCCAAAATAGCTACCCTGTGTCTTTTGAAGAATCTGCTATTTCGAAATATAGCAGATGTGCTATTTCACCATCCCTGTAAAACTCATTCTATGGGGAGTAAGGGTTGGCTCAAAATAGTGCTTCATTTCGGAATTTGGCGCTGTGCAGACAGCGCTTAATGGCAAAGTAAGCTATTTCGGAAGAGACTTGAAATAAGCTATGCAATTTGCATAACACAGATTGCATATCTTATTTCAAGTTTCGGGTGCTGTGTAGACACACCCTATGAAGATAGAACAGAGGTGTAAGAGAGCACTGCCCTTTCCATCACCTTGCAGGGGATGGGAGCATCACAGTACGGAATGTGGCTGCAGCAGATCTGCTATGTCCCGTCCCATTCGGGTAGAGGAGAGGGGGTAGGGAGTGGGCAGAGCCAGTGGTTTTCTCTCACAAACACACGCAACTTATTTATTTTCACTACAGTCATTGATTATTTTTGCTCCACCCTGAAATGAATATAGCAAATCTCTCTTTGTCATCAGGTCGGTCTTCCTGCCTTCAGATATTTCAAGCTGACACTTCTCAGAAAGGCTTGGCTGAATTTTTGTTTTGTGCCACCACTAAACATGTAGGACTAGGTCCAGTGACTTGAGCAGAGCTAACGCCATAGCTATACTGCTATACGCCAGCCAAGAATTTGGTTTGTAAAGTCGCCTGTATCCCTGAACAATAGCTCTAACTTTGAAAAAGACGACTTGTTGCACAGCTGCTAAATCCATCCTTAATGCTACTACACTAGTAGCAATTCACCTACACTTCTTCCATTTAATTAAACAGGAAAAAAAAGACACTGGTGTGGCCTGACCAATGTATCATGGAGAAACTAAATGGCTGCGCAATTAGGTGGCAAGCAGCATATACAGGATATCTTGCACTTCTTACTTACTAGGACATATAGTAACAACTTTCATGTTTTTTTCTTCATCAGATTAATTGCCAAAATCACACAAATTCAATTTTGTAATGCATCTTAGTTTATTTAATATGGTTGAGGAGGGATTGTTTGTGATCAAATATGCACCAAATGTACTAGAGATGCTCCATCCAGACCCCCAAATTTGAAACACCCCCAGACAACTTAGTTAATTAGTTTAGCTTAGTTTATTCCCAAGATCCAAACCCAGACTTTGAGCACATCAGCACAGCTCCATCAAAATCAATTGGAGCTCTGCTGGTTTACATCTGCTGAGAACCAGGCACCATCAATTCATTATCAAGGGGTAACTTCTAAAAAAGCTTTAAATGGAAATCCAAATCAGAAGACCTACAAATTTAGGGGAGTTGTGTTTCAAAATAAAGTCCCAAACCCAGCTCCAAATTCTGTGGCTCATGCCAATCTCAAACATTTACGTGAATGAGTCAATTGTTCTATGATTACTGCTTCTGGATATTTGGCGCAGTAATTTAGGGTGCATCTACACTGCACTGTTATTTCGAGATAACTAGTGTTATTTAGAAATAAAAATGCAAGCGTCTACACAGCCATTCTGTTATTTTAATTTTGAAATAACAGACAGCTTATTCCGAAATCTGTAAACCTCATTCTATGAGAAATAACTCCTATTCCAAAATAGCTATTTCAAAATAAGGCGTGTGTAGACGTTCCACTGCTGCTATATCAAAATAGCCCCTCACTAGGGCCCTTGTAAGTTATACCTTCCCAGCGCCTCCTGGGGCTTTAAATCAAGATAGCACACTACATTAGGGAAGCCTGCCTTAGACTAATTTTGAGGCTTCCCTGCAGTGTAGATGTGCTATTTCGAAATAAGCTATATTGGAATAACTATTCCAGAATAGCTTATTTCGAAATAAGCATGCAGTGTAGACATACCCTCAGAGAACCTGATATATCAAGGTCTGATTCAACAAATTCAACCTGTGGGAAAGAATGTATTTTAAAAATTGCCCATTCTCTGCCCTTCTCTACAAACTTCTAGCAATCTCTAGTGACATGGGGACTCTGACAAGTGAAAAAACATTCTACAAGAAAGGCTGATGTGCAGTAAATCCACCAGGTATTGCACTGTGTATTGCTCTTTATATAGCACACTTGAGCTCTCCTTGAATCCCACAATAAGCACAATCAATGAGTCAGGTAGTTAGTATATCAATAGGTGGCTTAAAAAATGAAAGTTGTGTTTGTGTCCACTCAGTCCACTCAGTTGTGTACCCCTGCGTCATTTTTCCTAGAATTTTCTTCAGTTACAGACCCACTCACTTCCTTCTACCCCCAACTTCAGTTTCATGTTTGAGCTACACCTAGGGGAGTTGCATTACTCTATGACACATCTGATAGGGCTTCATCTGTACCAAACTGAAATCAATCCACTAGAGCATGCTGTAAAAGAGAAGAAATGACCAATTGCCTCAAGTCTGCGGCTGTCGTCTGAACTAAATCATTTACCAAAAGTGGATGGATAGGGCTTGATTGAATTCCCACACAGGTTTTAAGCAGGCCTAGAAGGAGCCAGCAAGCTGACACGCTTGGCTGAAGGAGGAGGTGGCTCCCAGAGCTCTGCTGCAGGCAGGTTAAAGGGGCTGGCTAGGGGATGCACCCCCAGCATCACTCTGGGGCTGCCCCAACCTTGAGATTTGCCCTGGGGGCCACTTAGGGAGTGTGAGGGGATGAAGTTCCTTCCTCTGAGATTGGTACTGGGACACTGCTTGCGGTTCCCCTTCCCATCACTGTCATGGAGGGAGAGAAAAGCGCACAGTGTGTCTGCAGGGGACAGAGAAGTGAGTGGCCCAAGCTTTTCCCTTGCTCCCTGACAGTCACAGGAAAGGAAAGAGCAAGCTGCTTCTCCTAGCGGGAGAAGTCTTCGCCCTCCCCCCGTCCCCTCCATAAATGGCAGCCTTGCCCCCCATCACACATCCCAGTCCCCGGCCCAGAGCCTCCCACACTCCTAGCTCCCTGACTCCTGCACCCCCACAACCTCCCTACTCTGAGACCTGCCTGACTCCTGCATTCCTCCACACACACCCCAGCCTTCTGCCCTGAGCATCTCCTCACACCCCTAACCTTGACTCCTGCACCCCCAGCCCCCTGCCCAGAGCCTCCCACACCCCCAAGTTCCTGCCCAGGCTCCTGCACCTTCCCCCATAGCACCACTCTGTCCTGAGCCCTCCCCACTCACCCCAATACCATGACCTGAGTCTTCTGCACTTCACTCCAGACATAAATTTCTTACAGGTACTGTCATATCGCAAACCTCTGTACAATCGATAAGACAGTACCCATAAGAAATGTAAGTTACTATCACCCCCGCCTAGGAGTTACATAGCGCGTATCCAATTCTGTAATGATTTGACACACGGAATACTCCTCAAAGTCAATGCGATTGTTCACAGTGTGCAAAGTTAAGCACGTGCATTTCAGAATCAGGGCCTTAGTCTTGACCGCAATCTAAGGGTTGCTTAGCACAATCAATCAATCAATCAATAAAATCTTCATTTTGCCATCACTTTCATGGTTCACACATAGTACACAACAGCTGCTTTGATGTGCGCTGTATCTTAATCACCCACCTGTACATTTTACAAATGTTAAGAAAAAAAGAGGCGGGCCATAAAATGTAAATGTTGCCATTAAGTTTGCTAGTGGATGAGCCATATCTTCAAAGCACTTTGGAAATTGGCCAGCGTTAAATAGACTCCAGTTGGTGTGGACTGAAGGGTTCCTGGCAGCAAATCAGTCCCGCAAATCTTACAGAGTAACATCTCTTCCCATCACTGACAACTCAAACCTGTTCTCTGGTTGCTCCCGGTGCCAATTAAACAAAGATAATTATTTGATAAGAAATCGTAATTTATGTTGTGATAAAAGACTCAGTTGAAATAATGTTGACAAACCTGCACATTTTTAAGCTTGTTCTTTACTTACAGATAAGAAGGGCCTGATATTACATGTTGGCTCGGGTTCATTTGTGACTTAGGAGCACAAGTTCTGTTGGCTTTCAATGGAACTTGTGTTTCCTCTACCATTTAGATACTCCTGGAGACACATGGAGACAACCATCTCTTTAGGCACAATGCTAATTTCAAATAATCCTATTGTTCTTCTCTCTGCCCAGGAAAGGGAAAGAGACTGAAGCAAGCAAAAGAAGAAGCCACAGCAGAGATCGACCACTATAGGTTACAGAGGGAGAGGGAATTCAGGCACAAACAATCTAATGTAAGTAAGAAGCTCACATATATATTTTACACGAGGTCTGATACAATGTCCATAAAAAACAAAAGAGAAGGAGGGAGAAAACAATTCAATAAACATTGTATTAGTATACTGCACACAAAGGATCTACAGTAATGACCTATCAGCTGGCCAACAGGTCATAATGACTAAATTCACTGAAAATATTAGTGATGGGGCTGAGGACTGCAAAATTTGGCTCTATTCACAGGCTTCAGGGACTATTGGATCTAAACCTTATTAAAATTCAGGATGTTTGAGATGCTGGGTTATCTTCAGGCTCATCTCTTGGGAAATATTTGTAATGCACATTTTTTTAAAATAAAACCTTTGTTTTCATGCTAGGCAGATTTTCGGTTAACATAAGGGCAGAAGCAGGAGTATGGTACAAGTTTTGGTTGCTAACTAATATATAAAGAGTTGAGCTGCAGTGACTCAGAGCTTACTGATGTCAACAGGGATCTTTCTACTGACTTCAGAAGGCTTTGGGTCAGGCCCTTTTTAAAAGCTGTTGAATGTATTCATTTACAGTGTTAGACAAATTTTACAGAAAAGAAACCTTCTTTTGGTAAAAAATGCAGAGATTCCGCAAAACCACACTGTTTTACAAGTTTGTGTTTATGTCAAAATCTGGTTGCAAAAAACCAAACAAACCCCCCCAGAATTCTGATGAAATGGACATTTTATTTTGGAAAATTTTTGGTTTTAAATGACTTCTCATTGCAAATGTTCCTTAATTTGCTTATATATAAAACATTAAAAAAGATCTTTCTTTCAACTTTTTGATTCACAAAAAAGTTCAAAATTTTTCACTTTTTAGTCCAACCCAAACAATTAATTTTTTTAAAATGATCAGTAAACAGAAAAATCTATTTACCTAGTTCTGATCATTTAGTCTTATTTTCCAACTATGCACACAGCAACATCTGTTCAAAAATGATTTTTATGACATTTTCAGAATAAAAGTCATCTGGCTGGCATATTTGCCATTTGCTTTGCTGTTTTCATAAGGGGTATCACAAACTGTTCTCTTTTCTTTACTGAACTTCCTTTTTGTCTGACTTCGTGTAAAGCTACAAAAGCAGCCAGCAGGCAGGATAGGAAGTCAAATGTAACAGTTTGTTACTTCAGCCACAATTTATATAAAACATGGTTTTCAAACACATATAAATACAAACAACACCCCTAATACAGCAGGCAGACTTGTCTTGCACATGTTATTTCATATTTTTACATCTGATTTTAAAAAAAGTAAGTATCTTTCAGATATGATCACCTTTACATCCAAACCAGAAAGAGAATCTGAGGTGGGGTGTCTGAAACAGCAAAGGAGAAGAAAATTTCTCTGTGCATCACTTGGAATGCAATCCACTCATTACACCCACAATTTGCACACAGTTAAAGCTGTAGATTGTTGATTGAAGCAGTTTACACAAGACGACAAGAGCGTGTACAGCTCTTTCCATGCCAGCGTGTTGTACAGTGATCCTTCACTTTCCCAGACCCCATTGTATTGGATATTTGTCATTCTTAGAAGAATGACACCATTATTAACCGAAGCCTGGAGGGCAGTAAGAAGGTCAGTGCCAGAGCAGTGGTCCCTATCTAGTTCATTGTGCCAGTTCATGTATCCCCATGAAAACATTTGCAATTCCACAGTAATTACAGCCACATTTTAAAGTTACTGTTGTACTTAGCATCTTGAACGTGGTCTATTAGAGACATGTTGGACAAAATTCTGTGCTGACTCACACCCCAGCCACAATATATCAGACCATAATAAACAATAACAATAAACAACTAGTAGTGTTGAGTAAAAGTAGTGTTGAGAAAGATCCACTTTAGCAATGTGCAAAATTTGAGCACAGATCTGGATCCAAAATTTGCCAAACAAATGAAATCAACTCCCTCCCCTAGATAATAATTTTGTGGTGTAGCAAGTTCATTTCTGAATGTTGAGACTATCTCTCATAGTAAAATAATAGTATAGCCCTTCCATATCAAGATCCCAAAGAGCTTTATAAACATTAATGAATTAAGCCTAAGAAAGTACATAATTTACCAGGATAATTGAAACTTAAATGAACAGTTTGCAGAACATCATTAACATAGGGCACCTACTTATGAAGACACATGGCCTGATGCTGATCTCATTCATACCAGATGTAAGATTAGGAGCAACACCACATGGGCATCATTGGTCTGACACTGGTGTAAAATCCTCTAAGTCAAAACAGATCATGACTTAAATACAGCATTGAATGAAGTTCAATAATATGAAGGGTTTGGAACTCAGTGGTAGAAAACAAGGAAAAAATCCAGGCAGAAGTTCAATCACTAATCCGCTTAAAATTACTATATTTTTCCCTATGGTATGAATTAATGGGAAGAGGTCCCTGGTGTAGAGGAGGCTCTGCCTAAGGGCATAGTAACTTTCTTGAAGAATTTTCCATATGGTTGGTTTGGAGACAACATATAGCAACCCTGAGTTTGCAGAAAGTTCTCTCCATGGAAGATGGCTCCCTGTGTGGAAGGGATTGGATCTTTCCCAAGTAAGGCCCTCAGAGCTTGACCCAAAGTTAATATTTTAACTAGCATTAGCTCTATCTCCATAAAAGAATTATCAGTAAAAAATACCCTTTCCCAGCATTTATTTCTGTTTGTTTGTTTCCATTATTTGTCTCAAACTAGCAAAAGCTTTACATCTATCTGATGGGCCAATTACTTACCAGATGTCACTTAGAAAAATAATATAATTTCAATATAAAAACTTCTACAGGAGGATCTTAATTCACTCACCTGTCAACTTTGAAGACCAAAGTTGGGCTGAAGTCATAAGGAAAATGAATTTGGTGATATTCGGTGAGCAGCAAGAGACCACTGATAGTTGACGTCATATACCCTCTCTACACACACACAACATGCATCATTTGAAAGCTTATTATGTCTACTTTAAGATGAGTTAGGCTATGAAGCTGTCAAGTGGCACCGTTATCATAGGAATGAGAATACACTGCAATGCGATCAACATGTTAAAATGACCCCTTTGGAATATTTGTATTTGTTTCTAGTAGATGATGACTCTATCCAAGACGTAAAATTGGATTTTTTTTGTGACCTCAAAGCATCACAATAGCAATCTAAAGGGTAAAACGAAACAGAATAATAAATTTGTATAGAGCACTCACAGCCTCAGTTGCAAAAATCAAGCCATGTAGAACACAGCTGAATTGCTTACCAGCAAGCATTCAATTTTCAGTACTCACTGCACACACATCAGAATCAACAAGAAGGTCTAGCATTCCTGCATCTCCCCAGAATATAAAACAGCACAGATACAAATCATATTGGTACCAAATTCATTGGAGAGAGTACATTTCACTTCCCAAGCAATACCCTATAGCTGCGGATTATTGGTGCGAAAGGCATACTGGTGTCCTAGAGCAGTTGACATTTCCTTACATTTCAGCAGATTCTGGCCCCATTGACTGTCTTGGCATCCACAATAGATGCATATGTAACTACTGTGTAGGTTCTTTTCTTTGTTGCAAGCCTGTGTTTGAAACCAGTCCAAAAAGGAATCAGCTGAGCATAAAAATATCAACATGATTTGGTATTGGCAGAACACCAGGAGAAGTCTCAGACAGGGTTCACTGGCAGGAAACAGTACTTTTTCCATGGCAAGTTGTCTCTGGACGTGTCCTAGTTTTCCCAAGACCGCGCGTGCTGCATCAGAGACCCTGATTACCCAAGAAGACTATATGACTTTCTTTCCCACATTTCAGTGATAGTTCCTCTATCAGTGGCCTCTGTGTTGAGGTCTGTACTATCACTATCATCTCCTTGGGTGAGAGTTCCATGAGTATGAAGTAATTCAATTGCATGTGGAATGAGCACACCTCCCTGGCATCTTTCTACTTTTTTTTTCCAGCATTAGTGATGAATGGCCTTAGGACACCATCACTGATGCAGAATCGTTGATGGTGTTGTACGTCAATTAAATTACACTGGTCTACAATTTTTTAGAAGTCGTCTGCTTCAGAGATAAAATGTGCTATTTATTATGTATTTTGATGTGCTGAATTCAAATATGACAATTAAAACAACTGATTGGCTACTGTTTCCAAGATATTTAAGTTTTTACATTTTATGTCTATGTATATTGTGTAGATAGTAGAGTTTTAATCATAAATTGTAAACCTAGGTCTTTTCATGTGTTTATGGTTGCTTTACATGATAATATTTCACCTGTCCTGTTTATGTAACACTTTAAAAATCAGCAAAAGGGTTATAGAAATAAAATTTATTATGAAACAAAAGGCAAAAAACTATTATGTACATAGTTTAGTCCTATTCAGTGTCTACTCGGCGCTTCTTGGCTTGTCTCTTGTATTCATTAAATGGAGCATCTCTTGTCACTGTCCAGCAATAGTCTGCAAGCATTGATGGGCTCCATTTGCCCTGATTGCAACAATGGAGAAACGCTATGTCCTGGTGAAATCGCTCACGTGCTCGCTCACTGCTCCGCAGTTTGGTGGAAAAATCTAGATGAAAGTGCAAAAATGTATCTTTAGTGACATGTTGCAACCAAGGCTTTTGTATGCCTTGAGGAGGTTTTCCACCAACAACCTGTAGTTGTCTGCCTTGTTGTTTCCAGAAAATTTATTGCCACTAACTGGAAGGCTTTCCATGCCGCTTTTCCTTGCCACAGTGCATGGTCAAATGCATCATCTCGAAGAAGTTCACGAATCTGAGGACCAACAAAGACACCTTCCTTTATCTTAGCTTCACTTAACCTTGGAAATTTTCCACGGAGGTACTTGAAAGCTGCTTGTGTTTTGTCCATGGCCTTGACAAAGTTCTTCATCAGACCCAGCTTGATGTGTAAGGGTGGTAACAAAATCTTCCTTGATTCAACAAGTGGTGGATGCTGAACACTTTTCCTCCCAGGCTCCAATGACTGTCGGAGTGGCCAATCTATCTTGATGTAGTGGGAATCTCTTGCACGACTATCCCATTCACAGAGAAAACAGCAGTACTTTGTGTATCCAGTCTGCAGACCAAGCAAGAGAGCAACAACCTTCAAATCGCCACAAAGCTGCCACTGATGTTGGTCATAGTTTATGCACCTCAAAAGTTGTTTCATGTTGTCATAGGTTTCTTCATATGGACTGCATGACTAACTGGAATTGATGGCAAAACATTGCCATTATGCAGCAAAACAGCTTTAAGACTCGTCTTCGATGAATCAATGAACAGTCTCCACTCATCTGGATCGTGAACGATGTTGAGGGCTGCCATCACACCATCGATGTTGTTGCAGGCTGGCAAGATCACCTTCCATGAAGAAGAATGGACAAGATCCTTTGACGGTCACGGAACATGGAAACCCTAACATCACCTGCCAGGAGATTCCACTGCTGTAGTCTGGAGCCCAACAGCTCTGCCTTACTCTTGGGTAGTTCCAAATCCCTGACAAGGTCATTCAGTTCACCTTGTGTTATGAGGTGTGGTTCAGAGGAGGAGGATGGGAGAAAATGTGGGTCCTGTGACATTGATGGTTCAGGACCAGAAGTTTCATCCTCTTCCTCTTCCTCGTCTGACTCAAGTGAGAATGATTCTGGTGCATCAGGAACCGGCAGTCCTTCTCCGTGGCTACTGGGCGTATAGCTGATGGAATGTTTGGATAATGCACAGTCCACTTTTTCTTCTTTGACACACCTTTCCCAACTGGAGGCACCATGCAGAAGTAACAATTGCTGGTATGATCTGTTGGCTCTCCAAATCATTGGCACTGCAAAAGGCATAGATTTCTTTTCCTGTTCAACCACTGGCGAAGATTTCTTGCACAAGTGTTGCAGCATATGTGGGGCCCACCTCTTGTCCTGATCTCCAATTTTGCAGCCAAAATAAAGGTGATAGGCTTTCTTAACCATAGCGGTTATACTGCGCTTTGTGATGCAAAAGTCACTTCACCACAAACATAGCAGAAGTTATCTGCACTGTTCACACAAGTACGAGGCATCTCTGCTCACTTTGGCTAAATAGAAATGTGTCCCTTTGCAAAATCAAACACTGACAAATAAGAGAGCACGACATTGTATGATTTCTAGAGCTGATATAGGGCAATTTGTTCAGCAGAGTGATGTAAGCTTGTTATGATTGCATCATCTATGACTTCTAGGAATAACATGATGCAATTCATATCATGTATGACGAATACCAGCTTCAGATTGCATCATTCATTGTATTGCCTAAAAGCAAGTACTGTCCAAACCCAGTCATAGATTTATTCATAGATCCAGTCAAAGATGTATTTGAGTCATTTCTGGTTTAAATTGAGATCCCTTCCCTTTATAACTCACTTATCCTCCGCCATTCCCAAGTCAAGGGTCGTATATACTGACCCAATAGCATATCTTGAAAACTAGAGCCAATCAACAATTTTAAGCATCATTTTCGTTCTCAGTGACCCAGAATTAGTAAAGTTTGACTACATTTATTTCAGAAGCATTTTGGCTGTAGAGCAGTGTTATGTGACCCAAACACGAGTGTAGCAAGGCTTGTATGTAGTGGTGTGATCATTTTGGAACACGGTTAAATACTATGCACTGTGCAACTGAGAGGCAATTCCCTTGTTTCTCTGAGGTCTGACACTAGTTGCTGACTGAGTTATATGCCTCTTTATCTAGCAACCAAAGGACAAAATCCTGCACTCACTGGAATACAAATATAGCTAACATCAAAACTGCTGCGGCTTTGGATAATATTCTGAGGGTTTCATTTTGGCTATTTCAGACAGAAGGACTGAAGTAGCATTTGCAAAACCACTTGTTCATTTGAAAGCTGTTCATCAGACTCACTCACCAGAAGAGCATCCACAAAACTTTTGGATGGCTTATGTTTCTGCTTCAGATTAGGAGCAGCTTGGATACCATCAGCTAATGTCATTGTGCTGCACAGAATAATGGAAGACTTGCCTTGTCCATGCAGTGCATGGAATGAATCTGTAAAATCACAATGCTTTTGCCAGCCTTGTCTATAATTTGCTACTTCAAGATAAGTAGAGCTTTAGACCTATGGAGCAGCTTGTCCAGAAGAGTCGTCTTGTTTTACACAATATCATTCTCTCTCTCTTCGGTCTTCTGATAAAATTCAGTGTAATTAGATGGTTTTGCTTTAAGATTATATTACATAAATAGAAGGAAAGGCATGTTGAGTGATACACTGCATCCTTAGCAATCGAGCCTTCCACACATATTCTGTGCAACATGTCATCTCCTCTTTGAAGTGCTGCCTCCTATAGATTGCTCTCGCAAATTTTTCTAATTTACAAAATTTCTTGTTTTTCTTGTGTGTTTCTCTCAAGCAAACAATGCACCAGGGTCCAACACTGGAGCACGTGTTTACTCTGGGGGCCGTAGAAGCATATGAACGTTTCTCTCTGATCAGATTCAGCGTCTATTTTCTTTCCTGGGCTCAGAAAATGGTGCCAAAAGTTTATATGCTTTTGTTTTTTTCCTAAAGCAGCTGTGGTAATAGACTATTGGTGGCTCATTACCTCAACTAGAAAACTCATCCAGTCACCACCAATACATTTAATCTTTCCTAACTTCTTTGCTGAAAGCATCACAGAATTCTGTTCAACACTGGTGGCTTCTCAGAATTTTGCTTTCTTTTGATTGTTTAATAAATAGCACAACTTTTTCAAAGTTTGTGGGGAGTCTCGTTCTATGACATAGGCTTTAAGCCCTCCATGTCTTCATATATTGCCTTGTGCAGGTAAAATTCCCAAAGTATTGTTAGCCTTATCAAAACCACTACCACCATTTTTTATTGTGCAGACATGTACAAACTTGTGCTAAATTAGGCACACGTTACATCTATATTAGTATCAAAATTGCCATTTGTTTAATAAGCACTTGATGAAACCCCTGCATGAAGTTGTGTATTGCCATGTCTAACATTAATACTAACCTGTGTATAATTAAATTAAAAAAGCTAGATTCTAGAATATTTCAATGGCTTGTACTACATGCATAGGCAATTGCAAATTAAAAACTACCAGGCAGACAAGATGTCATGCCTTTCCTTTTGTACGCTTTTGAACATACAGAGGCATTGCATTAGGAATTCATATGCATTTTTATCTATCCACTGTAGTATAAACCATTGGCACATAATCTACTACTACCTGTGCCCAGCCTTCAGCATGACACAGATCTGGTCATCAAATCTGAATAGAAAATATAGGAAATTATTATAATCACTTGTGAGATGCTTTGACAATTAAGAATGTGTGACACAAAAAACATTTCATGTTGGTATATTGCAATATGTTGATAGTCGCCCTTTCTGTCACATGCTAATCATTATCAGAGGGGCAGCCGTGTTAGTCTGGATCTGCAAAAGCAACATCTAATGAAGTGGGTCTTTGCCCACAAAAGCTTATGCTCCAATACATATGTTAGTCTATAAGGTGCCACAGGACTCCTTGTCGCTTATGCTAAACAGCATCATCATTTCTGAAAAGAAAAAGAAGTGGACATGCAAAACCACTAAATTTCTCAATATACTCTCATTCGGTAGCTTTGATCAATACACATTAAGCTGTTGAAATTAACTTAACAGTAAAAAATGTAGGTTTCTGGAACTGTGCAAAAAAGGACACTCATTTTGGGTACTATTGTTTCATTTCACCTTCAGGTTTAAGGCACCACTTGACAGCTCTATATCATACTTCATCTAAACACATCAAAACTACAGTTTTCAATGGTATTTCATGAGGGGGGCGTACATTAAGCTCCAAAAATATGTTCCATTTTGGAGAATTGCTGCTCACCTATATCATCCCATGTATCTGTCACCATTGCACCACAGCACACAACCACAAGACAATGTGCCTCAACAAGTAGCCTCTGCTCAAGAGAACCACACGACTGAAACAACAGAAGGTTGTGTGGTTCCAACTATCACACCCCCTACCATTAATCTGATACATTGCTCCTTCATCGTGCTCACAGGGTATTTGTTCTCTTTAGCTATGTGCAGCTACTGTATATTGAACTATTTTTAGAATTATCTTCAGCAACAGCTCAGAATAAAACTGGAACTCATATGGAAAAGCACTATAGAATTTACTGCTGATGACAGCAGTTGGATTCTAGAGAGATCTAATAGGCTATCATTTGCTATTCATTTCTTTTCCCGTGTTTCCTGGGCCATTCTTCAGCTGGGAATAGAATTTTTGATTAAACTCTTTTGCACTTTCCAATGAGGGAAGTACACTCACAGGAAGCTGAGGCAGTGGGATTTGGATTCAAGTCACAGATTTGGAATGTGGCACCTGTTTATAACATAACCTTGCTAAAATGTTCAGCTAGTCTAGAAAGAAGATCCAATTAAATTCTAAATGAATGTTCTGATATTTACTGTGCCAGAAGCTGTCTGGTATTTGGCCAGATAAGAAACTATAATAGTCAAAGGCCTCAAGTGAGGCCTATTGAGGGTCATGCATCACTAACTATCAAAGATATTTCAGTGCTCTGGAAATACAAAGGCTTCAGTTATTTTATTTATTTATTAGGAAGCATTCCCATCTTCCACATTTCAAAAGCCATGTTTGCATTAATTCTGTCAGCTCAAACAAACCTATCAATGATAGAATATAGTAGATTAATCAATAAAATGAAAATATCCCAAAAATGTTATAGAAAAAACTTTTAGTAGATTAAACATTATATGCAACAGTGTCACTACAAACCTGCGTTATGTGGGGTGTTCCATTACTAATTAGTTTCCAAAGAGTTCCCATTAATCCTATTTATTATGTATACAGTTTAATCTAGTTTAAATCGGACTTTTAAAGAACATTATGAGAGGTTTGCATAATATTTGTTTGGGGACAAAGACATTCTTAAAGGCTGCCTCAGCTACAGTAAACACAGCTGTGATGTAAGGCTTTATTTTGCTCAGAAGGTTTCTCTTGTTTTGCCTTTGTAGATAATGGGATCCCAGGGTAACCTCTCCACTAAAATAGAAGAGCAAACAACAGACAAAATCCGAGACATCACTAGTAGCTTCCACAAGTACATGGAAAATGTGATGAAACAACTTTTGAACATGGTATATGACATCAAGCCTGAAATCCACTCAAACTACAGAGGCACAGTTTAAATCCCATTATGTGTGCATGTATCAACAGAAGTCACACTGTTTTCCTGGTAATCCAAATCATCTTCTCCTTTACTGGATTGTCTGAATGTGAAGGAGATCACTAAGCCCAAAGTACATAGCCATACACAATTTTTTTTATGTAACAAAATTCTGCAAGGTTCCACAAGCATTTGATGGAAAGGATTTGTTTTTCCTATTGAGATAATAACTATCATTTATTTAAACAGTCATTTAAACAGTGGCAAGTCAATAGCAGCAGAATGAATAATTATTTGACAATGACAGCTTTTTAGTGGGTGTCTATTATTTTTCTTATATAAACTGTTCTGTACAACCCAGGGCATTATATAAAATGCGATGTACTACCTCTGTACAACTGGGGTATTGTATGAAATCATTTGTCCCGATTCTTAGTGCATTAAAAATTATCAGATATGTGATAGTTTTATTTTACTTAAAATTAAAGAACTTCTCTCTTGTTTTGAGCAAACAGAGTGTTCGTTATGGTCCATATAGGGGTAAGCAGTTTCAGTTTCCTGTATGCATTTGCAATTACTTGTCTAGAATAATAACAAAACCACAATTCAGACTCGGAGGGTGACCAACACAATAACAACGTTGCATGCAATAACACAGTTCATCTATCCACAGTGGTGGCTCATTGTAATTGGTAAAATGTAAATGCCACTCTCAAAGAATTGTTGCACTGTTAAATAGAACCATATATCCTATAGGTTTTGATTTAGGGCTGAAATCAATATTAATGATTTGTACTACTAATAAAATTGCTTTAGCTCAAGATATTCTATTGTGTATCTGTCATCTATTTTATATACATTAAAGCAAACAAATAAGTAGGCTGATTTCTGCGGTCTTTACATTGAATAGTAACTAAATCCATGAGGCATTTCACTGAAGTCAAATTGCTTAGGGACACCAGATCCTGTAACTTTTACTATGGGCCAGATTCTTCTGACTTTACTCACTTTGATTCCTCAGATTACTCTACTAAATCAATGGAGCTAAGTACAACTCAAGGTGAGAGTAGCAGAATCTGGCCCATCCTGATCTAGCCCATTAGAAGTCATTGGAAAGACTCCCATTAACTTCAACAGGATTTGGATCAGGCCCTGTGTCATGAGCCCCAGTTGAAGGCTTGTTTTCATTAGAAACTTACATCAAGTTAGAGCATAGAATCATAAAATATTAGAACTGGAAGGGACCTCGAAAGATAATCAAACAACGTTAAGGCCCCAACAAGGAGCATAACTTTAAGGAGTTGCAATAAGTAGCAAAACAATTACCATGATATGTTTAGTCCATGTAGACTAAAAGAAGTTGTGTTCCACTTCTTGTCAATGGGTGATAGGCAAATCCTTGTTCCAGTTAGGTTTTCCTAGGTGCCATGGCGTTCAGAGACTGTACTAGCATAGTAAACTGTATCAGTTAACATAATTCCTCCTTGCAGCTCCTTAAGAATGGTATCCTCATTCTATATAATCAGCTAGTGAAAAAAAGTACTGATTATTTCATTTTCTGTGGTTACTTATGCTCTGTGTATGCAAGTATACTGCAGAGATGAAAATTTATATCTGTTTTGAATTCCACACATAGGGCATGTCTACACTAGGACGTTATTTTGAAATACTCAATTTGAAATAATAGCTCCCAAAATAACTATTTCGAAATAAGCTTATTCCCCAAGGAAAGCAGGAGTTATTATTTCAAAATAACCAGCCTGTTACTTCGAAATAACGGGCTTGGTAGTGTGGACGCTATATTTATTAATTCAAAATAAGGGAGGAGTTCTTTCAAAATAACTCCCCAGTGTAGACTAGGACTATGGCTACATCTACACTGCAAGCTTCTTTTGGAATAAGCTTTTCCCAAAGAGATCTTCTGGAAAAGCTTATTTCGAAAGAGAGCATCCACACAGCAAAAGTGCAACGAAATTGCGTTGATTTGCTAACGAAGATTTGCTGTTTTGAAAGTTAGCGTCCACATGGATTGGACACTATCTCGCCACCTGGAACCAGTTCAGGCAGGGCATTAGGTCAGCAGTTGCTTCTGGGTGCTGTTGCCTAAGGCTAGCTGAGACAGGTGCTTAAAGGGACCCACCCCGGACAGCCGTTTCTCTGCTTCTGCTGCTTGCTTGCCTACCTCTCCGAGGGACAGCAAAGCTTTAGCAGTGCGTGCTCTGATTGCCCAGCTTTTGGACACCACAGAACACTCCTTGCCATGGAGCTGGAGCTGCCTCTGGGCATGTGATGGCCCCACACTGCCATGCTGCAGTTTCTGCAGCACTTTGTGCAGCCTGCCTTCATGGTCCTGCATGAGTTCGACAGCAAGCTCATCAGCGAGACTCTCTGCCTGACTGTGGGAGCAAGGCCCTGGCAACCATACCTCCCGATGGAGAGATGATTTTGGAGCCTGGATACCAGTTCCAACTGGTGGGACCAGCTGGTGATGGAGAGGTGGGACGACCAGCAGTGGCTGCAAAACTTCAGGATGAGGAAGGCCACTTTCATGGAGCTGTGTGCCTGGCTCGCCCTTGCCCTCCATTGACAGGCCACCCAGATGCGACCCATCACCCACCTGAAGAAGTGGGTCGCCATCGCGGTCTGGAAGCTCGCCACCCCAGGCAGCTATCAGTCTGTGGGCAAACCATTTGGCATGGGGAAATCCATCATCATGGAGGTAAGGCACTCTCAGGCTGCAGTCCCTGCAGGGAGGGGGAGGACTGTGTTGGATAAAGGGGACCCTTGGTAGAGGGGGGGATGGGGAAAAGCCCCTTCCCTGGGGGCTTGTGCCATCCCGCCCTCACACGGCTGTGCTACTGGGGGGTGGCCTCATAGGAGGTGACTCCTGAGGTGTTTGGGGGTTAGGGAGGGAAGCAGGGTAGACACCTCTCAAGGGCTCAGGCACCCCCTCTCTCATTCTCTGTTTTGTGTGTCTCTCCTTCTGCAGGTGGTGTGGGCCATAAACTCCATCCTTCTATGTAGGAACATCTATCTGGGAGACGTGGACTCTATCATGGCTGGATTTGCCACCCTGGGGTTCACCAACTGCGGGGAGCCATAGATGGAACCCATATCCCCATCCGAGCACCAGAACATCGAGCTGCCCGGTACATTAACCGCAAGGGCTATTTCTTGATGGTGCTGCAGGCCCTGGTCGACCACCACGGACAGTTCATGGACATTTTTGTCAGGTGGTCAGGGAGGGCACATGATGCCTGCATTTTCAGAAATTCCAGCCTCTACAAGAAGCTGGAGGATGGCACATTCTTCCCCCAGCATGACTTTCGGGTTGGGGACATGCAGATGTGTATCATGGAGGACATGGCCTATCCCCTCATTCCATGGCTCATGAAGCTGTACACTGGCCATCTGTATCCTAGCAAGGACCAATTCAATGCCTGCAAGATGGTGGAATGCACCTTCAGGGGATAGGCAGGAGGGGAGGTTGGAGTGGGGTCAGGCATGGCAGGGGGAGGGGGCATAGGCATGGCAGGGGAGGGAGAACTGGCATAGGGAGGGCAGGGAGAGCAGAGGCAGGAACAGGGACAGGAGCTGGGTGTGCCATCATCTCCCGGATGATGGCACACATGTTTTGGCCCTGAGCCCACATTTGGGTCCACCACTGAGCATCCTCCTGGACCTTCTGGGCCAGGGTCTATTGCACATCTCAGAGGATGGCCATGTGCTCCCTCATTAGGTCCTTTTGGACTCTCTGGTGCCTGCAGCTCCCCCGGAGTCGGGCAGCTGGCTCTGCTGGTGGTGATCGCCCCTCAGTGACGGCTGATCTGGCTGTAGAGAATAAAGAGGGAGAGGCAGTCAGTTATCCGTGCAGATACTGTCCCTGAGCCCTTGCCCTCCTCTGTGAGCTGCAAGCAACAGTCCTCAGGCCAGAGGACAGTGATGTCCCAGTTGCAAGGCCAGCTTTTTTGGAAAAGGCGTTCTGCCTCGTAGAAAGAGGTTTATCACCATCAGAAAAACCCTCTGATCTTTTGACTTTTTGTCAAAAGAACACAATAGAAGTGTGGACACAAGTATTGTTTTTCCAGAATAACACTTGTTAATTCTGGAAAAATGGTGCAGCACAGACATACCCTAAGAGAGTACTGAGTATCGAGGAAAATATTTTGTTAGCAGCTGCTAACAGAACACTTATTCTGATGTTTCAAAATGAATGAAGATATCTTGTGAGTTAAAACAATTCAGAAAAAATGGTGCAAGATAATTTTCAGGGAAAATGGTGCAAGACAATTTCTTGTAATGGTTGCAATCTAAAAGTGTAGAATAATTGTTTTCAGGAAGCTTTAAAACTTTTAAGACAAAAGATTATCTTCTGATTTCAGTGACTCTGATGTAATGACAACATATGTACCATTATTTTAGCAGAGGTATTCTAAATATAAACTGGATTAACTGAATCTGGTTTACAATGTAGCGGATAACTAACTTAATTGTACAACTCTAGACTACTGGGGACATTTTTCTCTTCTCAAGTAGAACCTGATTCAAAGCCCAATAAAGTAAATTAAAAGACTCCCCTTTATTTGAATCAGGTTCCTAAAGATCAATCATAAAGCATGTAGATAGGGGTTTTTTTTAAGTGCATTTCAGTGGTACTTTGTAAAGTGAACCTTCTCTTCAGGGAAATGCCTAAATGAACCTAAATGTCTCCCATGCAACCATATGCATTGTCAACAAGGCACAAGTGCATATCACAGAACAAGCAAGCAATGATTTCAATTTTAAGAGCCCCACAGCTGTGTGGGATGTGGCAACAGTTCAGACTGCATCATGCTTCCCCCGCCCCACAAGAACCACGTATGCACCTGTTCTGAGAAATCTATTGAAGTGTTTTCTGAGTATCTCTGTATAATTACAAAAGTGATAAAGGTGCTGCCATAGGGGAGAAGAATGAGTAAAAGTGAATAAGATTTAGGTGGATTGAGTAGGCTTTGGAGGCACAGATGTATGGTGAGATGACCCAAGAGGTAAGCATGCATGAATCCTGCAGATGTTTTGAGGTGGGACATCAATGGCGTAGCAAAATTACATGTTCTCCTCATGCCCTGCCTCTCTTTCTACCACTCCTCTTTTGGCTATGCTGATGTTATGAAGACAGGGGAAGAAAAGTTCATTTTTAAAAAAATCATTACATTTGTTCTCCACATGCATTTGTGATACATGTAGCCACTTATGTCCAGGTTCAGGTTCTCAAATTGAGAATCTCTGCTAGGCTCACATGAACAGCCACTCTTCTCTCACTGACATTTGCCATCAAGTTCATGGCTTTTTAGCTTCCTCTCAGGAAGCCCCCATATCCCTCTCCACTGGAACTATGCACCTTCTAAAAATAAATGTAGAGCTTTTTCAGTGGTACAGAGTCAAACGCAGAATCCAGGGTCACAAAATGGTGTGTCTATTTTGAGCAATATTTAATTGTGATTCTATTGAATAGAAGTGAGTGTCCATATATGTTCTATATTACCACCCCCCCTATACACACAGAGACTATTCTAATCTCTATTTAAATCACACTTATTTTGTGAATCCAGCATAGCCACCAATCTACTATAATCTTTAAACTTGAGCTTTTTTTCTGCCAGTTGATATATTTTGTATCTATCCTGCATTGTCTGTCTTGCTTTAGACAAATCCTTTAGATCCAAATCCTTCTTGGGCTATTCAAGTAGCAGCAATGATATCTATGGGATTGTTTATGTGAATAAGGCATAGAATGTAATTCTCTTGAGACAAATATCACATCTTTCCCTGGGTATCACGCAGAACTGAGCACACTGTCAGCACTCAGCAAGTGTGAGGCTTCCTGTGTAAATAATACAGCCATGCTGCTGTTCTTCTTTGCCCCCAGAGAGCATAGACACTGAATATGTTCCTTTAAGTTAAGGTCTGCTGGACTCTGTCTTAAAACTGCCCCCCTTCATTGCAGTTCACAGGTTGTTTTCAGTTTAAAAAAACCCACCTATAACAGCTTTTTTCTACAAAGTTTTACCTCTAAGAAATCTGCCCCTAAAGCCAAAAATTTGCTCAAGGGACACAGAGGGAGATTAGTCCCAGAGGCTTCAAGTCAGGAAAGCATTTAAGTAATGAATCAGTTGGGACTTAAGCATGTGCTCAAAAGATTTCTGAATAGGACTGCTTTCCTGGATCAGTGAAAAGAACCATCTGTCACATAAAGAGATGAATTCACAATGAATAACTGTTAGACTCTTGAGAGAGCTGAACCTTGGAAGCTCATGTGCTTTTTCTGAATTTGCTCCATGCCATATTCACTCCTTCTGGAAAGGAGAGTTTTCCCTCCGTTAGATGTACAGTAAAAGTCAAATTAGCCTAGTATGATTTGTCAAGGTATTATGCTTTGACATTTTAAATGAACAGCATAAGGTTCAGGCTGCATAACAAGAATTCTGATGGGCCACGAAGCCACTTTCTGATTTTTCAAGTGCACAGAAAATCTCTCATGGGACACTGGAGTGTTAACAGTAAACACTCAGAAAGAGAATCACTTTGTAATGCTGAGTAAGAAACAAAGAAAACAAGATTGTCCCTAAAAGTACCACACACACTTTTGTTTCTCTGCTTTACCACAGAGCTCCTGCTTACTCCACCTCTTCCTCTTTGGCATCTAAGTAGAGGTTTAAAGACAAAGTGCATATATATTGCAGCAATAATATCTGAATCAGGGTGTGGACATACAAGGCAGGCAAGAATTCAATTCTACAGAATATATAATGAAACATTTGATATTAAAAAGAACACAAATCCACTTTTCAATAATTACATTTTGAAAGCTCAGCAGAAGTACCTAAAAGAGTGTTATGAGGAAGAAGGAGAACAATTATTATCCTTAATCCCTGATGGTAGGACAAGAATCAATGGGCTTCAACTGCAGCAATGGAGGTTTAGGTTGACTATTAGGAAAATCTTCCTAACTGTCAGGGTGCTTAAGCACTGGAATAAATTGCCTAGAGAGGTTGTAGAATCTCCATCACTGGAGTTTTTTAGGAGCAGATTAAACAAACACCTGTAAGGGATAATTTAGATAGTGCTTGGTCCTGCCATGAGTGTGGGGGACTGGACTTGACCTCGAGGTCCCTTTCAGTTCTAGCATTCTATGGCTCTATGAAGTGACTGATTGATCAATAAGGTATCTGCCCTGCAGAAACAGAAGTGGTCAGGAAAAAACATATACCAATAGGTGTCCCACCTGTTATTGGAATGTTGATGCACTAAGATGAAGCAGTTTGGTATATTGTTGAACTGCATTGTAAAAACAACAAACAAAGAAAGTTTGCCCACTAAATGACAGCAGTATGTGAAGTGATGGGGTGCTGTTTAGCAGAGCATGGAGTAAGAGTAAATACGTCAGGAATTTGCTCCAGTTTCTGCAATTGACTCAGTGTGTGGCTTTGAACTCTCTGTGTCACAGTTCAGCTATCTGTTAAATGGGGATAATAATCCTCCATCATTGTAAAGCACTTCAAGATGCTCTAAAAACATTCGTCTCAATATTGCAAGATACTAAACACTCCAGGCTCAACTTGCTTATCCATAGGAAACTTATGAAGTTTTCATCTCTTACTGGCTCCAGATTGGTTCATTATTATCAGTCATGATAATATTGTCTTTAAAGTGACAAAGTTTATCATGTTTCTAATCACTAGCTCTTCAACTAATACATACTGGTATAGCAGCACTGCTCATTATTAGCAGTGTAATTTTGTTGCAAGTCCACAATATATGATGCTTTTTGAACTATCACAGCTCCTGGATTCATTCAATTAGAGGAGTATCTCCAGTTTCATTTTGTTTAAAGTAAGTTTCTGTTCCTTCAGAGAAAAACCTGAAAATGTGATCTAAGTGCACCCCCAAGGGTCAGAAAGAAGAAGGGAAATGCAAAGAACCCAACTGTGGTTTAGTTTCCTTGGTTGGTTGGTAAGTAATCTCATACCTTTTAGGGGCCTGACTCACAATTTTTGAACATTTGGGGTTGGTAAACCTGTACTGTATGCCAATTTACATCAGCTGACCCTTTGTGTCTTTCCAAAATATAGCGTAGAATAGAATAGTACCAATTATAACAACAATTGCAAGTGATCAGTGAAACTACCAATTGAGCAAAACAAGTACCAAATCAATTAAAATACCAATTACCAGACCCCAAACCAATTAGAATTCTACTTACCAACCCAGTTATAATACCTACTGCCAATTTATCAAATTAAATATATAATTTAATATAACTTTAAAAATATAAAAATAGCACTTAACTCATATAAAATATTAACAATAAAACAAAATGTTTTGATTGATCCAAATGATTTTTGCAGAAATTTAGTCATATAAGAAATTTCAATCTTTTTGTTTGTTTCGAGTGATGATGTTTATATCAGAGTTTCTCACAGAGCAGCTCTAGTGACATGTCTGCCACACTCACCATGTTCTAGTATGCTTCAGGACTCCCCTTTCCACTACCCCATGTCAATTCCGTCAACACACTGCTCATTTCATAATATGGCAGAAATTCATAGAATCGTAGGACTGTAAGGGACCTCAAGAAGTCATTTGATCCAGTCCTCTGCACTCATGGCAGAACTAAGTATTGAGACCATCCCTGAAAAGGGTTTGTCTAACCTGCTCTTAAAAATCTAAAATGATGGAGATTCCATCATCTTCCTGGGCAATTTATTCCAGCGCTTTACCACCCTGACAAATAGGAAGTTTTTCTTAATGTCCAACCTAAACTGCTGCAGTTTAAATCCAGATCTTACAACAACATGGATTATCCATGTTTACAATCTGAACACAAATGCAGAGGACAAGATGGGCGCTTAAGAGGATGTTTGCAAAGACACATTGATTTTCACTGATAATTGGGAGCCTAATTGCCACTGGAACCTTTAAAACTGCTGTTTCCCTACCTCCCCCGCAAATGAAATCAATGGCTAAATAAGCCTCAGACAATTCTCTATGAAGGTTTCCGTGTGCCAGTCTCATATCTCCTCCTGTTACAATAGGGTTTTAATATCTGTACAACTGTGCAGGGACCAAAATTTCCATTCCATGGGAAATTCCATGATTTTGAATTTTGTTTTCATTCTAGATCTTGCTCTCACTGAAAATCAATCATAAAACACTTGTTAATTTCAGTGGGAGTAAGAGGGGACCCACAGTAGCACTGCTGCTGTCAGAGAGAGTAAAGAATTGGTTAAACCCTCCAAAGGTTTGCAATCTAAAATTATAAAAATGCCTGTTGTCTTAAAAGGAAGAGATGCACTATAAAAGATTACTTAAAACTGAACTAATTAAGTTCCCCAGAAAAAGAGAACTAAGAAATACAGTCCAAAACTGGGAAGGAAATGAAATTGCTGATCTGAATAACTCAGGGCACGAACAATTATTTCCAAGTCTTTGGATTTTTCAGCTTGAAAAACAATATCCTGCCACACTTGTGTTGACAGAGTTTCTGTAGCTAGCCACACTTAGAGATAAATGTTCAGTTATGATCCACAGTGATTTAAGGGCATGATTCTTATTCATGAGAAATTTATGACTCCATCTAAATTCCTTCATGCAGAGTGAAGAAGTGTCTTCCACATCTTGATTTCATTTTATATTGTCTAGAAAATGAATTCAGTTGGATGTTTTACTGAATAATCATTAAGCAATTTCCTACAAAAAAGGAAACCAAGATTTCAGAAATTGAATCAGCTTTAACTTGTTGGATTGTGTATACTGTAGACTCAGATGGTTCCAGTCCCCTGATTTAAGTTGCCACAGGATTTGTGTCAGTGAGATTTTCCGTAATAAAATATATGCTGAAGCCCAGATTGTCAGTACAATATCACCTGATGCTAGAGATAATCATATAATACCACCCAAGCACAGTCATGCTCTGATTAAGTAGCAATTATGAACATTATGAAAAATATTATACACTCATATTGTACATAAACACATAGACCAGCAGTGCTTTTACAAATTCTGGGCATATACAAAAGTAAAGTAACTGCCACTTATACAATACATGAATGTGACATTTTACTGCCATTTTCATGGTGGCCTGTCCTTTTTACATTGATCATCCCTCATTTTATGGTAGGGAAAGTGACTTCAAACTTGGAATCTTCCCTGAGGAATGTTACCACTTGTTATGAATACATGACCCAACCTGCATTATTGCAAAACACCTGGAAAATGTTACATTGGAGTATTATTTAATATACTCTACTGCACATACAGCACATGACTGCATGTGGAATTTCATGCTGCCTTGCAAGCTTCTTATCTTACTGGAAGTACTAGGTAGGATGTGCTGAGAATAAATTACTTGATCTATGCAGATTTCTACAAGTCCGTCTTCTCTTAAATATTTCATTTACCTATGATGCAGACTTCCCCAAAAGGCTACTGTGTTTTCCTTTCACCCCAGGAAATATTAAAATTATTGCTCAGTACTGTGCTCCACAAACTGTAAATCTGACTAAAACAAAGCTCTCCAGTAAAATGAAAAATGCAGATCGTAAAAGGAAGATGGTCAAACTAATTGGTTTTAATTGGACAGAGCTTTAACAAGCTAGAAAATCCACGTACCCTTGTAAATCTATACAGCTATTATTCAAAAATACATGAAAACAAAAGCAAAAATTGTACAGCAAATTCAACAGAACCTAACTTACTATTTATCGTGAGTTAACATTTTTCTCTCTATAAATATATATCTAATATATGTATTAAATAGTACATATATATATTCTGTGCCTCTCTATATGCCTATATTTTACATAGATATTATGCAGGTAGGTAGATAGCAACTACTTCAGCCATGCTGCGCACATGCCTTTACTAACATTTTTCTTTTCTCTGTTGTTTTGTGTCTTCTTTCATTATAGCACATGTGAAATTAGACTGCAATGTCTTTGAGGAACAGACTATTTTTGCATTAGGATATCAGTTCTGCAAAGTCTAAGCATTCTGTCTGGCACTGGATGGCAAACAGTTGTCATATTCAGTGAGAATTTCCTATCCAAAATCTGGACAAAAGGAACATTTTCCAAAATTTCTGCAAAAGGATTATCCAAAAAAATAGCTTTGGATCAATTTAAATGTTTTGTTATAATCCATAATAAAAAAAGGTGGAAATTAGCTCTTTTTACTATAAAATAATTAAAATTTCAAAGTTAAAAGTCATTTTGAGCCAAAAAATAAAACATTTTATTTCAACAATTTTAAAATGTTTTTACCATCAAGAAATTTTTGATGCAGGAATTTTACTGAAACCAACCCTTTCACAGGAAAGGTTGAGATTGTGTCAAATTTGCATTTTCTGAGGAAATAAGGTTTCATTAGTAAAACCCAAACAGCTGTAATTCTGATCCTTAAAAACATGTACAAAATTAAGGATCATCTTTGGAGACTAGATCTCTTATGCATTATGGCAGGGGTGCGGAACCTACAGCCTGGGAGCTATATCTGGCCCCTGGATTGACTGGATGCAGCCCCCGAGGTTTGGAGCTCCCCCCCACTAGCATTGGGGAGCCAACGTTGGTACTCCAGTCCTGCAGCACTCCCCTCTCCCCACCCACCCCGCCCGTGGGGCTGGGAGCATGAGTGTCTGCTCCCCGCTGCGGGGTGGGCAGGAGGGCAGGGGAGATGTGAGGGACAGTCGGGCAAGCCAGGACCAGTTCCAACTCGCTGGTGGGGAGAAGGAGCAGCACCATGTGCTGCCACTCCTCCTCCCCTGTCCCCTGGCTGGGGAAACAACAGCTCAGCCAAGCCTTGCCTGGAGGCTTTTCTCCTGCTGCTCCAATTGGCTATAATCACAGCCAATAGGAACAGCAGTGGGCGGTGCTTGGGAGTGGCAGGGGACACGGAGCCATGCACATCCCTGGGGAACTGTGCCAGGTAAGTGTCCCCCATTACCTAGACTCCACACCACTATTCCACTCCTGCACCCCTTCCTGCCTCAACCCACCACCTGCAGCCCACTCCTGCGCCCCCCTTCTTCCCAGACTCCCCCACCCCAACCCTGCTCCTGTATCCTCCTCTTAAGATCACTTCTCATCAGCTACCTCCCACACGCTGAAGTCTTCATTTTTGGTCCCACCCCAGAGCTTGGGGGGGGGCACAAAGTCTACTAGTGTGACCCCGCTAGGGGAATGTGGGGAGTGTCTTTCTGCTTCTCAGTTGGGGGCCAAGTCAGTGAGGGATTTTATTTTATTTTATTTGCTTCTCACTTGTGTGGCCCCCGACTGATTTTTTTGTGGGTCAACAGCCTTCAACCCAAAAAAGGTTCCCCACCCCTGCATTATGAGCTGAGCATTCTAGCAAGAGTTGGATGGCAAATCTTTTTCTGTTCTATGAGAGTCTTTGAGATTTCAAATGTTTGAATTTTAACAGATGAGAAATCCCATTAAAGTCAATGGGATTGCTCCCATGCTTAACATTAAGCAAATGCTTAAGTGCCTTGCCTGATGAGGATCAAAGTGCTTAGCACATTGCAGAACTGGATGGTGTCAGTACTTTCAGGTGTCTAGCACCTTTTGGGGGCACTATGAAACAACGACTGTTAATACTGCTATCCTATATTGTGGTCCATATACTGCAGTATCTCTCCAAGCACCATTATGTCCCTGATAGAATAATTTTCTTAATTTGCCTGGTCATATGTTGTGGCCCTTTAATCACCTCTGGTGTTACATTATTGCCTACATATCCCTGGCTCCTCATCTGCAGGAGAATGAATTTTACTTCTTACTAGTGGTTTGCTAGTTTGGAGCTGGCAGTAAAGAATGTTTAATAAATGAAATAATGACAATTTACATCATCTTATCACATTTCAAAAACATATCTTCTCATGTTAGTTTCACGGGGGTAGTTAGCCATTATTTCATATTAGTTTGTAAATGTTCTGTTTGAGTGTCGTGGGAAATATATATTCTTTGTAACTCATGCTGCCAAACCCTTTCTATATATTTTACCTAATGGCTTTTTCATTAGTGATTAAGTAAGGTGATAAATAAATTCATATTCAGCACGTCATTTTTTCCTTAAACAAATGTTACTTCTATAATGTTCCTTAAATATCCACTGGAGTCACCCATACAAAAAAAAGGTTTGAAATGAGAATTTACTCCAAAATACCATGACTAGCCCTGGACAAATAATTAGTAACATTTGTTCAACGCATATCGCTTATTGCTCTACTGTGCAAGTAGCTCAACATTTTACCCACTATATTTTTCATCTAATAGTATTCACTAAATAATTTCTGCAAACAATTCTTGATCTGTAGCTCATTTGTCAGCATTTTGTTATTAGTATTCAATGTTTAAAACCTGAGCCATTTTGACAGGTCTCGTAGGTTATGTCTACACAGCAATTAAATGTGCATGCCTGGCCCAGGTCAGATGGGGCTTAGCTAAGAGGCTGTAAATTTGGACAACTCTGATGCCTGAACATCTACACCACAATATCATAGCTCCGCAGCTCAGACCTCCACTAGCCTGAGTCAACTGCCATGGGCCAGTCATCAGAGTTGAATTGTTGTATAGACTTACCCTTAGACATCAGGGTATGTTTCTGTCTCCTGGTGGGTTAAGTGTAATTCTCAGAATCATTTAAAAAACAACAAATAATCTTACAGAGACTGTCCACATCTGTAGGTGAGGACTGGCCTGTCCCCCACGGCCTGTGAGTGTGAGGGGTCATTTTCATTTAACTGCACATCCACTAATGTGATTTATGCCATCAAATGCCAGCAGTGCCCCTCTGCCATGTATATTGGCCAAACTGGACAGTCTCTACGGGAAAGAATTAATGGACACAAATCAGATACCTGAAAAGGCAACACACAGAAACCTGTTGAGGAACATTTTAACTTGCCTGGACACTCATTAATGGATCTCAAAGTCACTGTATTGTTTCAGGCCAATTCTACAAGCCAACTCCACAGGGAAGCCTTAGAACTTAACCTCATTTACAGGTTTGATTCCTATAACAGCAGTATGAATAAAGACATTGGCTGGATAGCCCGTTATGTTCCACATCCTAATGACATGAAAAACAAAACAATGGGTACTTAAGAACAATTTGCACCATCTCTACAAGCTTCATGTAGCATGGACTCTAATTGACTATTACTTTCCCCTTTTGTTTCCTTCTTTTTCCTTCTCTCTTCCCCCTCCTATCCCCTTTTTATTTAGAAACTGGACCTTTATTAACTCCATTCATCTGAAGAAGTGGGTTGTGCCCACAAAAGCTCATGATACCATCTGCATGTTTTGTTAGTCTTTAAAGTGCTGCAAGACTATTTGTTGTTTTTTAAGTTTTTCCAGTTACAGACTAACTCGGCTATCCCTCTGAAGTCTCAGAATCATGTTGCCAATGAAAATTTGCATATGAATTCAAAATTCATTTCCCACAAACATTCTGCTATATTATTTTCAAATTCACTGTTTGTTCTCACAAACATGGATGTCTGTGAACGTGTGTTAGGAGCTAGAATATTCACAAAAAAAGTTTGAAATCAAAGATTTTGAACTCAGGGAATTCATTTTAGAAATAATCAGTCAAACTATTATTGGAAGGACATTGTTTTCTGTATTCACTCTACAATAGTTTTGCCTATCATGACTATATTCATTCATAATCTTGGACACTTCCTAAAATAGATTGTAATGCCTCTTTATCAATACTAAAGTGTCAATAATCCAAGAATTAGTCAATTCTTACATGGTTAGTGCTAATCCGTCTTTGTGGGGACCAAACCTTTTTGTGGAAGTCAATGGGAGTTTTGCCATTGACTTTGAAGGTGCAGGGTACACAGAGATGCCAATTTTTTCCAGATACATATGCCTGGTTTTTAGTAGTGTCCCCATATCTGTAATCACATAGCTAAAGGAATATTGGAATTCCTATGAGTGGTAAGACGATAGCTTGTCTTATCTGGTATCATGAATAACATGCATAAAGGGAGGTTTTACCTAATCCAAGATAGTTACCAGTTAGCTTCAGTCTCAGACAATGTCTACACTAAGGAGCTAACTGTCAGCCCAGATGTACCAATGCAACTGCACCACTGTAAGATCTCTCATGTAGCCACTCTGTGCTGATGGGAGAGCGCTAGAAATGCCTAATGCATTGTGAATCCTTCTAAACTATTTGCATCGGTCATATTTTGGGGAGGAGATAACCACAGCTCAGTTCTGCATATATGACAATGTTATTATTTATTATCTGCATTACTGCATTGCCTAGAAGGCCTGGACCACTGTGTTTGAGCCATGTTTAGCTTGGGCTGTTGATTAGATATCCAAGGGGAGACATCAGACAGCCAAACTAATTTTATACAGAGTAGAGGTAGATCTGTGTGTTGGCAGCATGGAGTTGGTAACTGAAGGTGTATTTGCAGATGAGATTACCCAGCAATTAACTACAGAGGGAGAAGAGAAGAGTACCAAGGGTAAAGACCTGTGGAACATTGGAGGCAGAAGGAGGAGGCTCCAAAAGACATGCTGGAAACTCAAGGAGCTGATAGAGGAGGTATCTGAGCCTCTAGCTATCCTCTTTGGAAAATCATGGGAGACAGGAGAGATTCCAGAAGACTAGAAAAGGGCAAATATAGTGCCCATCTATAAAAAGGGAAATAAGAACAACCGAGGAAACTACAAACAAGTTAGTTTATCTTCTGTGCCAGGGACGATAATGGAGCAAGTAATTAAAGAAATCATCTGCAAACACTTGGAAGGTGGTAAGGTGGTAGGGAACAGCCAGCATGGATTTGTAAAGAACAAATCATGTCAAACCAATCTGATAGCTTTCTTTGATAGGATAATGAGTCTTGTGGATAAGGGAGAAGCGGTGGATGTGGTATACCTAGACTTTAGTAGGCATTTGATATGGTCTCACATGATATTCTTATTAATAAACTAGGCAAATAAAACTTAGATGGGGCTACTATAACGTGGGTGCATAACTGGCTGGATAACCACACTCAGGGAGTAGTTATTAATGGTTCTCAATCCTGCTGGAAAGGTATAACAAGTGGGGTTCCCCAAGGGTCTGTTTTGGGACCGGCTCTCTTCTATATCTTCATCAATGATTTAGATATTGGCATTGAAAGTACGCTTATTAAGTTTGCAGATGATACCAAGCTGGGAGGGGTTGCAACTGCTTTGGAGGATAGGATCATAATTCAAAATGATCTGGACAAATTGGAGAAATGGTCTGAGGTAAACAGAATGAAGTTTAATAAAGACAAATGCAAAGTGCTCCACTTAGGAATGAACAATCAGTTTCACACATACAGAATGGGAACCGACTGTCTAGGAAGGAGTATGGCAGAAAGCGATCTAGGGGTTATAGTGGACCACAAGCTAAGTATTAGTCAACAGTGTGATGCTGTTGCAAAAAAAGCAAACATGATTCTGGGATGCATTAACAGGTGTGTTGTGAGCAAGACATGAGAAGTCATTCTTCCGCTCTACTCTGCGCTGGTTAGGCCTCAATTGGAGTATTGTGTCCAGTTCTGCATTTCAAGAAAGATGTGAAGAAATTGGAGAGGGTCCAGAGAAGAGCAACAAGAATGATTAAAGGTCCAGAGAACATGACCTATGAAAGAAGGCTGAAATAATTGGGTTTGTTTAGTTTAGGAAAGAGAAGACTGAGGGGGAACATGATAGCAGTTTTCAGATATCTAAAAGGGTGTCATAAGGAAGAGGGAGAAAACTTGTTCATCTTGGCCTCTGAGGATAGAACAAGAAGCAATGGGCTTAAACTGCAGCAAGGGAGGTTTAGGTTGGACATTAGGAAAAAGTTCCTATCAGGGTGGTTAAACACTGGAATAAATTGCCCAGGGAGGTTGTGGAATCCCCATCTCTGAAGATATTTAAGAGTAGGTTAGATAAATGTCTGTCAGGGATGGTCTAGACAGTACTTGGTCCTGCTGTGAGGGCAGGGGACTGCACTCGATGACCTTTCGAGGTCCCTTCCAGTCCTAGTATTCTATGATTCTATGAAACAACTGTTGATAGATTCAACCTAATATTTATATGAGGGTTGTGAGTCCTGTCCATGCGTCGGTGTTTTGTCTTGTTTGTAAACATGGGTTGTGATGATGAGTAAAATGACCAGAATAATTGCTCTGTTCCACAGTTATGAGGTTGAAACCAACCCAACTTCATCCCAGTTTTCAACCTAAGATATGTTCTTGTGTTGACTAGTTTTCAAGTCCAATCATTTTTAAATACAAATCAAGATAGGGTGAGTGAAAGAAAGGTGTTTTTACTCTAAGGTTTAACCTACAGTGTCATTGCAAAGCAGATTTGCATGTAAGGAAATAATGTGCACGTTACCGATATCGCTTTTCCCAAAAGCAACTAGATTTTCACCCTAAAGGGAATATCATTGTGAAATTGCCAGAGCAGCAGTAATGACCATGGATCAAATCCTGCATTTTTAACTCACAAAAAGCGGCTGTTTTGCCAAAACACAGAGTTCTGTGTGAGTGAGGGCACACTTCATGCAGCTGGGAGGCTCACAACCACAACCCAAATGGTTCTTATTGGAGAATGGATCTATTCTCATGTCCACAGGGACATGAGCAACTGCTTCTATTACTACAGGGATTCTCAAACTTCATTGCACCGCGACCCCCTCCTGACAACAAAAATTATTATATGACCCCAGGAGGTGGGGTCAAAGCCCGACCCCTTCTGCCCCCGGTGGCAGAGCCAAAGCCTGGAGGAGGGGAGCCAATTCCTAAGGCAGGGGCCCTGCAACTGGAGCTCTGCCACCCAAGACTGAAGCCCTTAGGCTCGGGTTTTGGGTTTGGCCCAGCCCAAACATGTCTGAGCCAACCCTAATGACCCCATTAAAATGAGGACACAAGCCACAGTCTGAGAACTAGGGATGTAATAGTATAGTCGATGAATCAATCAACCAAGGGTTCTTAAACTTTGTGGTACCGTGACCCCCCTCTAAGTAGCTCGCGACCCCCCGGGGGGTTGGGACCCACAGTTTGAGAAACGCGGGATTAACCAATAAGCAAAAGCTTATAGGTTAATGCTATAGACTACACACATCCCTCCCCCCACTTTGCCAGTAAATTTTTTAGCAAGCTGGCCAGCAGCCCAGCTCAGTCCCAGATTGCACTGGGTCTGGGACCTACCCCTGCTGCAGCTATGCATTTAAAATGTATTAAGAGCTAGGCAGGAAGGCAGCCTGGCTCAGTCCTGGCCTGCATCGAGTCCAGGAGCTCAACTCCCCATCTCCCGCTGGACAGGGGCTGCTTCCATCCCATGCTGCTGCCTCTATATCAGAGGCAGCAGCACAGGGTGGCAGGCAGCTGGTCCGCGAGGGGAGCTGGTTTTTAAACTGATTCCCCTTGCAGACCAGCTCCCGCCTGGCACCCCGCACGGCTGCTGAGAATTTGGCCCCTCTTTTGTTAGCATCTTAACTTTGCACCGTCGTATCCCTCATCAGTCACGGTGAGCTAGTTAGCCTGTTGTATCCAGTATCTGGTATCAGCTACAATGAGAACCACCAAGACAAGAGGGGAGGAGCTGGCAGAGGAACAAGGAACAGGGAACCAGATTGTGAAAACTGGGGAGAATCACTTTCTCGTTTTGAGATCATGCATGCTAAATGAAACCCTGTTTCTAAGTTCTCAGACTTCCTTGGGCTGCAATCAGATGAGGGAACAGTTATGTTTTCTCTAGCACATAGTGCCAGCAATGCAACAGAGTGGGATATTTCAAATTGAAGAATTTCAAAGCGACTTTACTTGCCATACCCCAAAAATAAACATACTACAAACTGAATAATACATCAGAAAACTGCTCCTTTTTAGTTACTTGAAAATATTTTTTTAAACTTTTGTTTTTAGATGCTTAGCATTGCACCTGAAAAAAGTGTGTTTTCTTCAGCTTTCAATGGGTATACTTTGGATCTCTACATTGTGCAGCACCTTGTGGCTATCATAAAATCACAGGGGGACTGTCTGCTGTTTCCTAGGATCAGTAACTACATTCGTTATCAGTAGCATTTATTTAGTGCCAATCACCAAGGTACTTGGAGCCTCAAAGGGCACACACTAAGGGTATGTCTACATTACAGCGCTATTTTGAATTAACTTAATTCGAAATAGTTAATTCGAATTAAGCTAATTCGAAATAACGCATCTAGACTCAAAATCTAATTCGAAATAGCATTTTGCTATTTCGAAATAGCGCGTCCACACTGATTGGACGCTGGATCGCATTTAAGGGCACCTGAAACCGGTTCCGGCAGGGCATCAGGTCAGTAGTTGCTTTGTGTGGCTGCTGTCTGAGGCTATCTGAGGCTCGTGCTTAAAGGGACACCCCTGGACAGCGGTTCTCAGCTTTCCCGCTTGCTTGCCTACCTCGCCGAGGGACAGCAAAGCGTTTTCCTCTCCGCCTGCTTCGGTCGTTCTCGTTTGGGACACCACAGCACTCGGCACCATGGAGCCAGAGCCGCCCCTTGGCACTCTGGTGCTCATGTTGAACATCTTGCTGCCAGCCTGGCAGCAATTGCTGGAGGCTGCCTGGCACCTTCTGCTACAGGCCAGCCCCCTGACCCTCCCCCTGCGGGCCGTGGAGGAGTGGCACCCGGACGCCAGTGTGCCCCACTGCATCTGGACACCAGCGTGCCCCACTGCATCTGGACACCAGCAGCGACTGGTGGGACCACATCACCCTGGAGTGCTGGGGAGACCAACAGTGGACCCAGAACTTCAGGATGAAAAAGGACACCTTCCTCGAGCTCTGCGAGTGGCTTGCCCCTGCTCTGCGGTGACGGGACACATGCATGAGGCCCACCATTCCCCTCCAGAAGTGGGTGGCCATTGCCCTCTGGAAGCTCTCCACGCCGGATAGCTACTGATCCATGGGGAACCAGTTCAACATGGGGAGATCCACCGTCGGAGCTGTGCTCATACAGGTATGGCACTTACCGGCCACTGGGCCAGGAGGGGGGCGCTGCAAGGAGGAGATGGGCTGCCCCAGGGAAAACGGGGGGGAGGTGGTGTAAGTGCCCTCCCCAGGAGGGTTCGGTCTGTCCCAGCTGCACTACAGACCACCCGCGGTGGCCAGGATTGCAGCTGGGGTTGCTCCTGGGAGTGGGGCGCGGGGCAGTGGCGGGGAACGAACAGTCCCAGCCACCCGGGCACCCCAGTGACCCTTGGTTTTGTGTCTCTCTCTGCAGGTGGTGAAGGCCATCAACAGGGTGCTGCTCCACAGAGTCGTCCGCCTCACCAACCTGGGCACGGTCATCCAGAGGTTCGGCTCCCTGGGCTTCCCCAACTGCAGGGGGGCAATCGACGGGACACACATCCCCATCCGTGCCCCAGACCACCAGGTCTCCCTCTACATCAACAGGAAGGGGTACTTCTCCGTGATCCCGCAGGCCGTGTCTGACCACCGGGGCCAGTTCACGGACATCAGTGTGGGCTGGTCCGGCAAGGCACACGACGCGCAGGTGTACCGCAACTCCTCTGTGTGCCAGAGACTGCACACTGGGACTTTCTTCCCTGACCGCCACATTAGGGTTGGGGACGTGGACATGCCAGTGTGCCTGCTGGGGGATGCGGACTACCCGCTACAGCCCTGGCTGATGAAGCCCTACACAGGACACCTCAACCCCTCCCGGCAGGCCTTCAATGCCAGGCTCAGCAGGCCCCGCATTGTGGTTGAGGGTGCCTTCGGCTGACTGAAAGCCCAATTTAGGTGCCTCTTCACCCGCCTTGACCTCTCCCAGCACAATATTCTGCACGTGGTGGCAGTGTGCTGTGTGCTCCACAATTTATGTGAGAGGAAGGGGGAGGCTTTCCTGCCAGCCTGGATGGCAGAAGCTGACCACCTGGCTGGCCAGTATGCACAGCCCCGCATGACTGCCAGCCGGGAAGCTCTTCGGGGGGCTATCTGCACCCGGGAAGCCCTGCGGGAGAGCTTCCAGGCGGACGAGGACTGAAGTCCCCCTGGCGTGCCCCACTGGGACCTTGTGCCTTACATTCCACCCCCCACTTCCTTCCCTTTTCCCTTCCCTAACCCCCCTTCCTGATGTACAATAAAAACACCTGGTTGCCACAAAAAATTCTTTTTATTTAACATAACTGGGGTGGGGAGAGGGGGGGAATGAGGGCTGGAGAGGGGAGGGGGAAATTTGGGAGGAGGGAGCTGGAAGGGGGAGGCAAGGGGAGGAAGGGGAGGAAGCTCAGGGTTGGGGTCTTACCAGCCCTCCCGTCTCCCAGCACTGCGGGTGCGGGGGCCTCGGCGTTCCCGGGGGGGAGTGGGTATGGAGGGTGGGGCAGGAGGGACGGGGGGGTGGAAGAAGTGGAAGGGGGAACAGGGGTGGGAGGAAGAGCGATAGCTGGGGCGGCCGCAGGGGCTGAAGCAGGAGGCGGCAACAATCAGTCCACCAGGGCCTGCAGGTGCTCGCAGAGGTCATGGCCCTGCTCCCGCAGCTTCCGCAAGCTCTCCCACCACAGCTGCAGGTCTTCTTGCACCCACTGCTCTTGGCTGTGGACCTGCCTTCCCTGTAACCACAGCTGCTGCCTCTGGTACTCCTCCTGGTTGTGGGTGTGCCCGCTGGCCCATGTGCAGGTGAATGTTCCAGGCGGGGTGGTGCGCCCTGCACTCGCAGGTGCTGCAGCTGTGGGGAAACAAGAGAAGTGGTCAGTTCTCCCTAGGGACACAGTGGATGAAACCCAGCCCCCCTCTGCAAGGCGAGGACGGCAGGTCTCCGCACCATCACATCCTGCTATCCCCGGGAGCGTGAGCTGGCCCAGGACTGCACCCCAGCCCCTGTGCTGCCTATAGTGTGGTGTGGGGGGGGGGAGGGGAGATGTGCCCTGCCTCTGTGTAGAGGGGGCGTCTGGAGGGAGGGCAGTGTGCAGTGTCTCTCCCCGGGGTCAGGAGCCTGTCATGTGCCTTCACGCGTAGACGCATGTGGGGAACAGGCCAGGGCCCCTGCATGGCACCCAGCTGGGGCCACATGTCCTGGCTGGCACAGCAGATGCACAGGTTGCCACGTGCCCCATGGTCGGCAAGGCCGACGTGCACGGTCCCTGGGCTCCTCCTGCCCCCCCCCCCGCATAAGGGGACCGTGATGGCACTCACTTGTGGAGGCCTCCCCGGCCTCAGATGACGCTGCTGATGGGCTCTCCGGTACGGCTCGGGGGTCCTGGGTGCAGGGCACGCTCCCTGCAGGCTCCTGGCTGCCGTCCTCCTCCTCTTCCTCTGTGTCAGGGCCAGGGCCCTCTGCCCTGGGGTCAATGACGACCAGGGGGGCACGGACCGTCTGACCCCCCCAGGATGCGGTCCAGGGCCTCATACTGTGGGCAGGCCTCTGGGTCAGCCCCTGGTTGGGAGGCCCTGGCATAGGCCTGCCGCAGTTCTTTTATTTTGCTCCGCACCTGCTCCTGGCTGCGCATGTGGCCTCTGGTGGCCAGGCTGGCAGCCATGTGGCTGTAGACGGCCGCATTCCTGCACCTAGTGCGGAGATCATGGGCATTGGAGGCTTCCCCCAAACCTCAATGAGGTCCACGATCTCCTCACTAGACCAGGCAGGCGCCCGCCTTTTGCGGCCCCTGGCATGCTCCTGGGAGCTGCCAGCCTGGTCCTGGGGAGCGGTGGAGGGCTGGGTGGCAGCGGGTGGCTGGCTCGTGCTGTGCCAGGTGCACGGTCTGCTGGCTGTGTGCTGGCAGGCTTGCAACTGGCACAGGCACTGTGGCCAGAGTCTGCCCCTTTAAGGGCTCCGGGGCTGGGGGGGAGCAGACAAGTTTTCCTGGTTGTGCCCAGAGTGGCCACGAGGGCTCCCTGGGAAGGGCTGGAGGCTCCCTAATTTGAAATAAGTGTCTACACAACACTTATTTCGAATTAGCTATTTCAAATTTGGTGTTATTCCTCGTAGAATGAGTTTTACCAAATTCGAAATAGCGGTTTGGCTGTGTAGACGCTATTAAAGTTAATTCGAAGTAACTGCTGTTATTTCAAATTAACTTTGTAGTGTAGACATACCCTGAGACATTTAAGGTCTCAGTAAAAAAGCACAAACTGCATGTTCTATATAGATTTCAGCATTAAGATTTGATGCTCTAGCATCTGTTGGAAGTAGGGATGATTTTAAAACATACGGCAACACCCCCAGAAGCGGGTAAAGATGTGAGATAACAAATAGAGATGGCCGTGTTCAGAAGTGTGGATATTTGTCACAGCTTTAATTAATCGTGTATTTTAATATTATAATACAGTGCTCTGCAAAATGTAGTGCACTTGTTGAGACTGGACTAGTCTGATCATTATCCTTTACTGCATGAGAAAAGCATTCATTATGTATCTTTAGACATACTCTTCAGTGGCTAATAAAGGTGTTATATTCAGAAGGAGAGGTGCACTGTATGTAGCCATGTGAACAACCCATTGCCAGACACTAAGGTCAGTCACCCAGAGTACTACATTGTTAGTTTTCTTTATGGCCAGAAAATACACTCTTTGCCATGCTTTGAAAAGGAGATATGTTTCTTCATCATTTATCAATCTTGAGTAAGTTCGTCTCACCCAAAAATGAAGGCACAACTCAATATACCAGGAAATTTTGTGAAACGTCCATGTCGCATTTGAAATGGACAAAAAGCAAGATCACATGCTTGCTAGTTAGGTCCTGGAATCCACCCCACTTTCCTACCATTAGCCCATGTCTTATCCTCCCTACCTTCAGCTGATGCCAGCTCCTGGGGAAGCTGTGTCATTAAAATTCAAAGCCATGAAAAAAAGCAGTAGGTTGGTTTAAATTTGAAAATGCAAGTATAAAATGTAATGAGTCTCTTTGCTGTCTCTGGGTCCTATGTCCAGTTCTAGCTCTTTTTTTCCTTCTGTCTTGTAAACTTCAGGTCCATGGAAGGTGAATACCAGTTTGATAGTGTGTGTAATATAAATGCAGATATGTTTGTTTACATTGTATAGCCTCACTTCTCTTTTGTTGGCATTATCAGAGTGGAGTCTTGCAGCATTTTAAGAGCAATGAAGTTCAAAGGTCAACCAGTCTGGCACTGAAGCCGGTTGTTATGAAGGTGTGTTCAGAGATCTCCATGGATGCACTAGCATTCGTGGACTTCTTTAGACTGCTGCTCAAGTTCAGACCTGAACCCGAGTTGACACTCCTAAGAACTGGAACAGTAGTCTGAAGACAGGTCTACACTAGGGGAGAAAGACGACCTAAGATACGCAGTGGTAGTGTAGCTGGAATTGACGTACCTTAGGTCAAATTTCCATGGTGTCGACACCGTGGGAGGCTGATGGGAGAAACTCTCCCATCATCTTCCCTTACTTCTCGCAACCCGGTGAAATACTAGAATCAACAGGGGCGTGATCAGCAGTCCGTTTAGTGGGTCCTTATTAGACCTGCTAAATCAAACCCTGGGAGATTGATCTCCACAGCACTGATCTCTGGTAAGTGGAGACAAGCCCTTTGTCTGACATGCAAAGGAACACACTGGGGAAATTTCCTTCAGGCAAAGGCTCCTGCATAGCCCTACACACTTTGACTGTGTCTACATTGGCACCCTTTTTCGAAAAAGGGATGCTAATGAGACCAGTCGCAATTGCAAATCCGCGGGGGATTTAAATATCCCCGCGGTATTTCATTACATAACTGCGCTTTTTTCCGGCTCGGGGCTTTGCGGAAAAAGCGCCAGTCTAAACGGGGATCTTGCGGAAAATAAACCCTTTTCAAGATCTCTTATTCCTACTTGAAAGGAAGGAATAAGAGATCTTGCGGAAAAGGGTTTATTTTCCGCAAGATCCTCGTCTAGACTGGCGCTTTTTCCGGCAAAGCCCGAGCCGAGCGGCAGTTATGTAAATGCAAATACCGCGGGGGATATTTAAATCCCCCGCAGATTTGCAATTGCGACTGGTCTCATTAGCATCCCTTTTTCGAAAAAGGGTGCCAATGTAGACACAGCCTTTGAGAGAAATGTCCTAAGTAAGTAGTGCAGGGGACAGTGTGCAGACCTCTGACCTGGAGCTACTTTAAAAAAGCAAGAAAAATGCTGTTTAATGTCATCAGAACCTAAATACAATTGAAAGTCCACAGAATTGGGCTTTTGTGAAAAATCTATCAGCGATATATATGTGCATATTATCTGAGCACCTTGTAATCTTTAATTTTCACAATATTTCTGCAAAGAAGGGTAGTTCTACTTTATAGATGGGAAACCAAGGCATGGAGAGTTAAATAACTTGCACAAGGTCAGACCAGAAGTCTGTGGTAGAGAAGGCACTTATCGTCCACATTCTAGGCTACTCACCCCTCTGCACCAAAATCCCAACCTGTATTATAAGTGGCTATCATAAAAATGTGGATGCTAGTCAGGTATCTATCATTAAAATTAAAAACATAATTCCCCTTTAATAAGTTATTAAAAAATAAAGGGAAAGTTTAAAACAATTTGACAAAGTAAGAAAAACTGTTTCTGAGCTTGTTTCATTTAAATTAAGAGAGTTAAAAGCAGCATTTTTCTTCTGCATAATAAAGTTTCAAAGCTTTATTCAGGCTATGGAGGGTTGTAAACTTTTGAAAGAACAGTCATAACATTTTGTTTAGCATTATAAACAACCTCAATTTCTACGGTGTTCATAAGTCTGAGATTCTGCTGAAGAATCCATTTACACACATCAGAAAATTGTAGTGAAGATCAACCTGACTGAATATTTAAAACGAATACATTATTTGATTAACTTTACTTTTACACTTCTATTTGTAAATCTGTCTAAAATAAAAGACAATAATCTCAGTTTATTCATCCTTTGAAATCAGTCACAGAATAATTTTGCAAAACATTCTCAGTCAGTAGCTTCTTTGCCTTTCAGTGTTTCGTTTTGTCAAGTATTTGCATTTGAAGTTATTACATGTGCATTGATATAGCTCCTATGCCTCATACAGGGATGAGAGGCCCATTCATAGACAAAGGCTAGAAGGAACAACTATGCTCACTGAGCATGACATCCTGATAACACAGGCCTTAGAACTTTCCTGGTTGAACTACAATCTGTTATTTTACACTAAACATCGAACATTCAGTAATGGAGAATCTAAAACAATGGTTGGAAAGTTGTTCTAAAGGTTAAATACTCTCACCTTATTTACACCTTATTTCCTGGCTGTCTTTGCATAACTTCAACTGCCTCCAACAGGATTTTATTGCATCTTTGTCTGCTACGCTGAAGAGCCTGTTATCAAATTCCTCATGCACCTTCTTGTAATCTGCGATCAGGCTGCCCCCCTGGATTAGGCACTGCACAAATATGCAATGGCAAGATGATCTCTCCCCCACTCTGTTTTTCCCCATGCAGGTCACATGATCTGTTTGCAGATGAATCTAGCATTTAGAATTAGTTTTCAACAGCAAATATTCACACAATTACTAATCTGAATTAATTTTCTTCAAATATTTTGCAATATTTGCTCAAAATCTGTCATTTCTGAGAACACAGGGAAGTAAATTTGTTCACATAGTTGAATGAAATATTTGCTAAAACTGAAGTAAAGTTAAGACATATTTTGGACTGCTTCATCCAGTAAACTTTTTGAATAATCCATTAGTGGATACTTCTTACCTGTTCCTTTTATGGATTAAGCTCCCAGTGGCGACACTAATGAATTCTCCCCTGCACCTAACTTTTCATCTTGTTCTTGCTTCTCCTCCAATAAGACCCATGCTTTAATCTGTGGTGGTTAGATTAGGATACACAAGTATATACTCCATAACCCATCTTTCTGGCAGAAGGCAAGAATCGTCTTATTAAATGAGAATGCTGCCCCCTCCTAGGTTAAAAAGGGACACAGTTGTTGGGAAAAAACTCCCATCTGGAGTGTGTCTAGAGAGTAATTAACTGAAGAACCGTTATGTATCTTTCACCCTCAATTAAAAATGCTGACCCCAAACTCCTGGACCTTCTCTAGATAATTATTTTGTGGTTGGTAACTCACAGTACACTTCAAATAAGTTCTTACATAGTAGTTGCCTTTTATACAGGTTTCTCAGTCTCCTGTCATTAAGGGGTTGTGCAAAATTTTAACTGGATTACTTGGAGTGTTGCTACAAAGTCATTCCCCAATCAAGCTATACTCTACCTTGCATACTTATAGCATGTCTATTTCTAAACAAATCATTTCACTGCTGTTGGGCAGATTCTTTTATTAGGTCTACAGAAAAAGAGGAATCTATTTCCACAGGCTACGGCCATTGTTGGCTAATCCCATTACTATAACAATATGTATAGTAATTAATCAGTAGAAATTATGGCTAAGCTTCTATTTCACAGTTCTTTATTAGAGCCACTATTTCAAGGACAAATGATTGAACTGACTTCCAGTTGTGACCTGTATCAGATATTCCTGAATTCTGCAGCTCTGCTTTGCTAATCTTTCCTTCACGTCTATTCAGTGGCCCCCCCTTACAAAATTCCCATTTACCTCCATTCTTGCAGTCTTCCCTAACATAAATCCCAATACATGGACCACTGCCACTATTAAGGTAGCATTATTAATTTAAAGAACAGTGATCATCTATAATGAGCAATCAGTTGGTTAAAAGAAAGAGGGCAAGAAAGAGGCTATGTTTGAAATGTTTCTGCAGAGGTTGTTTTAGGTTGCCAATACAGATAGAGTAAGCCGTTAAATTACATTCTGCATTCTTTGACACACAAAGTTGCTGGTGGAGAGCTAATTCATTCCAACCAGATCTCTTAACCACTCTGCTTTAGCACTCAACCACTCTGCTATTCCCCCCTTTTGTTTGCTTCACATTTTCTGTGGTCTAGCATTTATGGGAACGTCTGATTCCTTCCTCACACGGAGAGTCATTTGGGAGTCAAGACTCAAATGAAAGCCATACCATAGAGAGGCTTCCTGGCTCTCACGCTGGTGCTGCTGCCTATCTGCTAGGGAAGGAGAAGGTGTATAGATCAGTTAGAAGCAAGGAGGTGTTTTAGAGTATGCCATGATGCTTGAAGAAGGGGGAAGTCAGGATCCGTATCGCTGAGCAACTATGATCAGGAAAAGAATAGCAATACAGGATTCTTTTTTGATAAAGATAATATCTAGACCTCGTTGACATGTATGCGTTTGTGTGCGCATTTGGGTGTATGCATGTGGTAGAGAGAGATTCGTTATGATTGTTTTCCAAAAGTGGAAATTCACAATAGCATTTTCCCAAACTTTTCCCAAACTGCTCCTTCATCCCCTCACCCAACCAGAGCTACCCCAGCCCATGCAAGCAAAATAGCTATTTTGCTGAACACATAACTGGCACCCACTCGGCTCCTCCTCAACTCCCACAGGCCTCAGCAGGATGTTGTCCATTCCACTGTCAATGGCAACTATCTTTGGTATCACCATTTAGTGTAGAAGCCTTCCCCCCTCCCCAAAAAATGGAACTTTTACTGATTTTTAAAAGAAAAGATTATTTGAAAAAACAGTGACTTGCTGTGGAATCTGACCTTGTGCTCTCTGGAGTGCTCTGCTATAAATTTGGGACCAGGTTTCAAAATAACTCAGTGCTCATTTAGGCACCTAAACACGTGGCTAGATATTCAAAATTGCTCAGTGTGAGTGTTGTGTGCTAAGCTGTTTTGAAATAATGGCTGTTAGTATTTAGGAGATTATGAATCATTAATTAATCACGAGTCCCTGCATTTTCGTCTACCTCCAAAGATACTCTAGACAAGAAAAGAACAATAATTCTGTTTCTAAACAGTAGATGGCGCCCTGAACTCATCAAACCACATAGAAACCAACAAGTGGTGTAAATTTAACCCAAGAAAGAAAAAAAGGAAAAAGAAAAATGAAATGATACACTAATTTGGCATATATAAATCAGGAGACAAATTTCTATTGTGAAACATTTGCTTTAGACAAATTTCTATTGTGAAAAAAGTCCACTTTGGAATAAACTGTATTGCACAGTGAAGCACAGAACAGTAGCTATGCTAAAGCATAGTTGACCTTGAACCTGCCCTGGGTGACCTGTACTAGCTCCTGACCTGTGAGATTTTTTAAAAATTTCTGTCTCGTTGCTCCAGAATAATATGTTTGTTAGAGACGATGTCAACCCCTCAGATTCAACTCAGGATATCAGGGGAAACCTCTCCAGGAGCTGAGCATGGGGACCAAATCAAGACTGCCACTGTGGCAGCAGAGTGATGCTGACGTGACAGCAATGGAGCCTGGAACGCCCTCTGACATTTGTTCCATAAATGAACTGAATCCAATCCTGGTCCTTGAGCACCATGAAACATAAGCAGGGTTACACAACCCTCCAGTTATGGGTACTCAGTGTTAGTGTGCTCCTTGGTGGCCACATTTCAGGCTACGTCATGCCCTGTGCTAAACAACCATGGTAAGAGGGGAGAAAAGTTTCTTCCCCCTGTGTGTGCAGCAAAGCAAAATGTCTGCCTTCTCTCCAGGAGCACCCGAGGAGGCTGACCCACCTTCCACACTTGCCAGTGCAGGAATATCCCTACAGGAACGTCATGCCTGCTGGAGTAGACGTTAGTGCTGGTTCGGGCACAGACTGCAGTCTGAAGCATGTGCTCGCTGTGAGGCAAACATTGTTCTTTTCTAAGGAGCAATTCAGTGTATCTGGCTGCTCCTTCATCCCCTCACCCAACCAGAGCTACCCCAGCCCATCCAAGCAAAATAGCTATTTTGCTGAACACATAACTGGCACCCACTCGGCTCCTCCTCAACTCCCACAGGCCTCAGCAGGATGTTGTCCATTCCACTCAATGCTTAGAGCAAACAGAATTCACGTTCCCAACCATGTGCCAAACTACAAGACACACTCACCCACAATAAAAAAAGAAAGTGCTGTCTTTTAAATGAGATGGCAATGCTTTTACATACATCCAGTAGGTGTATGAATCTTATCTACCCATCTGTTATTTGGAGGTTTCTGCCTCTGCTTACTGCTAGAATTTTTCCTCAAGTCTTCATCAGTGGCACAAATCACATCAGTGACATTTATAGGCTAACTAAATCCCTTTACTTCTCCAGAATTCTCATATCATATAATTATTATAACAAGTACCATTTTGTTGCCTAGTTATAGTTTTAACCCTGTGGACTTCTAGCTGGATTTAAGTTCCTCTCAGTGGCTGTTAAAACCTACAGTAGCAGTGAGCTCTGGGATAAAATATGGTTCATGGAGTAGAATTGATTATATTTTCCCACATAACAGAGTCTTCATTAAACTTTCAATCACAGTTAACTGAACTTTTGCTGGCTACAATCACCACAGCCTCCATGAATCGCCCAATCCAAATGCAGAAATGAGAATTATGAATTTAAAATATTTGTCAGGAAACATAAATGGAACAGAAAACAGACAAGCCCAATTTGACAAGTACCATCTAGTCACCTAAGTCAAGTCCATCTGGCTGGTTTTGACTTTACTCCCTGTTCATTTCTCTCCCAAGTTTCTCAGCTGACAGAGGTGACTTGGCCATACCATGACCTTCAGATATGTATGAATGAAACCCGTTTTGAGTTTTCATTCAATCAGGAGTGGGACATCATGCTTTCTTGAGAAAAAAAGCATCCGGTAGCACTTCTCCCCAGAGCAGGACACTAGGGTGCTTGATTAAGATACAATAGCCTTTCAGAATCAGGACACTTGAGTTAAGGGATGTGCAGATGCAAGGAGTCAAATCAGCACTGTGGGTCGGTTCATGTACTCCAGATTTCTATGTCACACATGCAAAAGAAGCCAGTGCCAGTCCTGGGGGAGGCTGCTTGTTTTACAAATACACAGAAGGCAAATCTGTAGACCTGTACACCTGTAGCAAAGCTCTTTTAAAGAGCACCAATTCCACAGCATTGTAACAAGGCTGGATGCTCACTTTCTCTCTTGCAGTTTTCTACAGCACCCAACCATCTAGGAGCTTTATGTTTGGGGACCTGCATCTTTTTGTGGAGAGGGGAGTTGCAGCACCAACTACACACTGGGAAAGCATGCAAGGTGAATCACGAGGAAGCTACAGCAATGGAGGAAGAGGCTAGCACAACTTCTGCCACATAGCTGGATCCTGATAGGAGTACAATGAAATCCAGGAAAGACAGCAAAAGTCTGGTGATGTGAGCATGGCACTCCTAGATACTAGCTAGATCAGCTGCCCCCTCCTAGAGAAACAAGAGAAAGTTGAAACAAGGGCACTGGAACCTTGTAGAAGTGGAGGGCCACGGCCAAAATGGCCCTTCCCTCTCCTACAGTCAGCCAGCTGCCCTCTCTTCTGGTGGCACAGCAGCCTGGGTGGGTGAAAGGTAATTGCAGCAGCTCCCCAGGAGAATCTATTATTCTTTGGCCCAGGGGGATTTGTGAGGCACAGGAATTCTGTGCCTATATTTATTTTGTTAAAAAGTGGGGGGAAGGCTCTGCCCCCTGGCCCTCCAGATTCTGGTGGCAGCCACTGAGATACAATCACAACCCAGGTGCACTTTGCTGAAATCATCCAGCCTTATTCACCAGATCCTCTAGCTTTTGGATCTGAAGCCAGACTCCTGCCTCAGAGAAACTAAGTGGCAATTTCAAGACCAAGGTTACACAGAGGTTATACAGATACTGCTGGTATCCCGAAATAGCCGCACAGTGTAGACATACCCAGAGTGTCTGGCAAAGCTGGAAACTGAGCCCAGAGCTTCTTAACATTGCATTAGCCACAAGACCTCAGTGTCCTATCTGTAAATGGGAGTGATTATCATAATTCCTTAATCCTCATAGTTATGATAAAGCTAAGTACATTAGTGTAGATGAATGCATTGTTACTGCACTGCAGTAATGGGATTCAGAAATGTTTGTAATCAAAGACCACATATTATTTTAATCAGAGGACTCTCGAATATACCTGACAACTCCAAATACTAGCTTATTGGATCTTGCTTTCAAGACCAACTGCCTTTGCTGGTAACATCTTCCAAATGTCTTTGGCTAGATTCAGTTCAGTGCGACAGAACAATGCTTTGATGACGAAGATGTTGACTGTGGACAGCTAGGTTCAGTTCTCAGCTCTGCCACATTCTCTCATCTTTTGTGTGCCTTATGTGTTTAGACTAAACTATTTACAGCAAGGGCCATCACAGCCTGTGAGTGTAATCTTGCAATCAACTCTATACAACAACATCCAATGGGGATCCATATGGGGGCAGGGTTTGTATATACACATCTAGGCCAATGTCTGGGCAGTGCTTAACACAATGGGGCCCTGATCTTGGTTGGTGCCTCTAAGGCCCTACTGTAATACACATACACAACTGATGTGAAAGCATTCATAACCCATTACCTACTCCCTCACTCAACTAGTCTCCAAACCATAGTGAACACTGAAGTATACCACATAAATGAGGACTTACCTGCCTGATAATTAGTCTAAAAATCCAACAGCCTGTTATTCCTGCCTAAGTGAAGCAAAACATAAAACAAAACAAAAAAGAAAGGCTCAACACTACTCACCACTGTGGAGAGGCGAAAGGGGCAAGCAACAACATCAGTTAGTTTACTTACTTTATTTACATTTGTACCATCTGTTATTGATGTATTTTTTTTATTCTTGTTCAAAGTGGATTCTTTATTGTCTGCCAAGTTTTCACATATTTTTCCCCATGTACCTGAAGTTACCATTTAAAAAAAAGACAAAATTATTTGTTAGAGAGAGAAGCATTCCCCCTCACTCCAAAATACCCCCTCCTACTACTTAGACACATATGGGGAAGAATTGCAATAAGATCGTTCAGCCAATGAGATGTGCAAAAAGAAGTTAAAAGACCCTCAATAAGAGAATAAACGTGATATTTCCAGTGTCCTGTTGACACACACGTCATTAGATAGCATTTGGACAGATATCCTCTATGATAACATTAGCCACAACAACTGATATGCTAGTTTCATTATAACTCTTCCCTCTCACACACACAGTCCAATTGTTTATAACTATAGCGGAGTGAGTACATAGCAGTGAACAATTTTAGCTGATATATTTACCTTTCTGTATGGGAATTTGTGAGAAGCAACTCATGCCCCTCTTCAATTCATTTGTTTTTCTAAATGATTCATCCACAACTCATTTTTGGTCTTTAAATTGTTTTCCAGGAATTCATTGTGAATATTCCCATAGCCAGTCAAAGTTTGAAAATATTGATCTTAGCCTGTATGTGTCTCCGTTTCCCACTCTCAGTCAGATATGTTAGCGCTCACTCCATGCCACCAGAAGTTCCTTCCACAGGGTACCCTCTGGGCTCTAGGTGTGGCCCTATCACTGATGCAGGCCAGTGCGGTGGAATACCCAGATGGTTTTCCTGCTCCACTTTCAGACCTAGAAGGCTCAGCTTTCTGGCTTCACCTCAGAGAGACCACCCTTTCCAGGTTGTCCATGAACAGGAACAAGGGGAAATAACACCCCAAGGCTGGGTTGAGGCTCTTTTTCTTCAGAGGACTCTCATCGGGCTGAGGCCCTAAAAGAAGTTCACAAGTATACAGAAAGGAACAGGCCCTTCTCAGTGTGTGTCAGCATCTGGCCACCCCTTCCAACTGGAATGCACCATCAGGGAGCAGCCGTTCGAGGAGCTCCTGTCTTTATTCAAGCTCTCTCCAGAAGAGAAGGACCAAAGGTTTCCTCTCCTGCCTGTTTTGCCCTCAACTGAACTGTGTTTCTTCCTTGTAAGTATCTCTCTCCAATTCTGACATCTCTCACAGATGTATCAGGGTAATCACCTGCCCATATTAGTTCATTCACCCCATATTACCTGGTGTAGGATTTACATCACCCATCAAATTTCCTGCAGTACTTCATAGGTTTAGCAAGCCCATGTGCCTCTTAGCTGATGCAAGACTAGCACCTCATTTACTGGTTTGCATTATTTGAATTGGAGGGGTGTGTGAAAAAGAATCCACTTCCAATCGGCACAGTGGCTAGCCTACTGCCATATGCAAGTCTAAGACTGGGGCCTAGCCCACATAAAAGCAAATAAGCCTTTTCACTAGGTCCATTTAAAGAGGCAGTGCAAAGCTCAGCACACTATTATAAACAAAGGGTATATGATCAACAAGAGTAGGACCGGTTTGCATCCTGATTAGTATTCCATTTTCGCCTTCTCCCGAGTTCAGATAAAAAGCCTGCCTGGTTCCGATGTGAGAGCCTCATTTGTTCCACACAGGAGGAAGGCCTTAAAGGAAAACTGCCTCCATGCAGCTTAGAGCTTCAGTTTGAAAGTTCACAATGTATGGAGCAATTCGCACTAAGAATAAACTGTGAAATGCATTTTTTAAAACGTGTTTTATTACCACTGGAATTTCTCAGCCTGGTGCTGGAGGGAGCCATCTTTCTTTGACCCAAAGCACCTTGTGCCACTAGCAATGTGAGAGCTCAGGGGGAAAGACTGTGAATTGGTTTCCAAGGCTGTCTTAGGAAGAGTTTAACACTCAGAAAAGAAATCCCAATATTTAAATCAAATCACTAACATTTGAATGCAGGACCGATTGTTGCTGGCACTGTATTAGTGTTAGAGAAGATGCAGACTGCCCATTGTTAAGGACTGTAGGCCTGATCCAGTGAATAATGAACGACCCCAGGCTTAATTTTAAAAAGCCCAGCTCTCCAACTGCCCTCATGGTCAGTATCCCACACCTGCACCAAGCCTCACTGGAGGCCATGACTCTGCACGAGCACCGAGACCTGCACTGTACAGAATAGCTGGCAGGATGGGGACCTAGCTCAGTCGTTAGCAATGCTGAGGTGTCTTCCTGATGCGTTTGCACCCCACTCCATCCCAAACCGTTTCTTGCAACGAAGACAGCACGTGTTGTGCATGAAACATCTTCTTACCAATTTGTTTGACAAGAATGGAGAAAAGTTTCTCAGTATTTCTATGAAAGAAAAATTGTAAAGAGCTTATCACTCGCCTGGGGGAGAGACAAACTGGGTTTTCAGGCTCTTGGATTCCAACTCAAATACCCACACCTTTAATACGCGCAGGGCCAGCCTTAGGGCCGGGCAATCCAGGCCAAAGCCCAGGACGCTGCAGCCGAGAGGGGGGGGGGGGGGAAGGGAGACCCGCCCCTCCCCTTTGGCTCCTTTTTCCTGCAAGCAGGCTTTTCTCGTCCTGCAGGCCTGCATGGGGGGTGCGAAGGGTGCAAATCCACCTCCTAGGGTCCCCCAAGGGCCTTGGCGGCTGCCTTCCATGTGGTCTGCAGCTCGAGCTCAGTCCCCCTCTTCCCTCCACAGCGGGGAGCCCACACTGGTGCTGAAGCCTCCCCCTCCTGCCTCCCCCTGGTGTGGTTCGAATGCCAGCACTGGCTTCCCACTGAGGTGGGGGAGAGCGAGAAAGCCCTGAGCCTCGCTGCTCAATCCAGCTCCCAGGGAAGATGCACTGCCCCTCCCCCGCTTCCGGCTGGGGGAGGAGCAGCACGTGGGCAGCGCTTCTTCCCTGCATGTCGGATTGCACAGTGAGGCGCAGGGCTTTCTCCTCCTCCCCCGCCCGGTAGGAAGCCAGTGCTGGTGCTCTAAAGGAATCGTCCAATGGGAGCAGCATAGGCGGTGCTGGGACAAGTGTAGGGCACAAAAGCAAGTAAGTGGCCCTCACCCCCCATGCCCAGACCCCTGCACTCCTAGCCACCTCACACACCACCACCTCGCCGAGACCCCCCACCTGCTCCTTCCTGCACCACCCCCCTCGCTAGAAACCCTACCCGAGCCTGCTCCTGCATCCTCCCTCCTGGTCACACACTGCACCATCCCTTGCTCCTGTTTTCCCTTTCTTCCCCTCCCCGGCCAAACACCCTATTCCCAGCCTGCTCCTGCACCCTACCTCTCATTCAGACCTTACCCCTTCCTACACCCCACCTCCCACCCAGATTCTGCACCCCCCATTCCTCTCGCTGGACAGCCCTGTCCTGCACACTGTCCCAACCCCTATGAAATCCACTAACCCTGGAAATCCCAGAAAAGTAAATCTGGCCCATAGGAAACCCTGAACCTCAGTCCGCCATGCCCTTCCCCCTCCCTTGGTGGGGCTGGAGCACCAGAGGAATGAAATGTCTCAGTTGGGGGCCACAACAGTGAGTGTTGGAGGGCGTTTGGGGGGTGTTGGTTGTTGCTGTTTGTTTGGGGCTTCTCACTTGTGTAGTCCCCAAATGATTTTTCGGTGGGTCAGTGTCCCCCCAACCCAAAAAAGGCTCCCCACCCTTGCCATAAAAAAAACATGGGAACCTTTTGTGTTGGACATAAATTAATATTTTACTTAATTTATTAAACTTCATTTTAAATAAACATGAGAAAGTAGAAGTACTTAGTCTGTCTAATCATTTAAATTAATATTCCCTTTCTTACTGGTTACATTAAACTGTTCTCCCTAGCTGCAGCACTGGCAAAATGGCTCGGGCATAATTATGTAATTAACAGCGAGTTCCCATTAGCAACTGGTGGTCCACGGAAAGGTTTGCATTAAGTCAGGTGGGCCACAGGCCAAAAACATTTGAGAACCACTGGCATAAGGTGTTGGGTGACACTGGGCAGGGAGGCGACGTGGCAGGCACACTGGCAATGCAGGGCTGGAGCTGGGGGTGAAGGTGGGAGGGAAGTGCAGGGGCTGGGGTGAAGATGGTGTTGGGAGGTAAAGAGGTCAGGGGTGAAGGTGACAAAATGTTGGGGTTAGGGGCACAGTGCAGGAAAGGCAGGAGTTAATGGCAAAGGGGGCACAGGATGGCGGTCCCAGGGTGGGAGACCCCATGGCAGTCAAAGGAAATGGGGGGCACCATGCCCAGAGTAGGGCGGGGGCAGGGGTACCAACCTACAAGTTCTCCCCGGGCGCCATTTTCCCTCAATACGGCCCTGAATACGGGTCGCACAGCACAGCTACACTGAGGCAATTGCAGCTGTGCTGATTCATACCAGGTGAGAATCTGGGCCCTAAACAACTTCTAGTTTCAAATTCACATTCTGACAAAAACGCTTTCTGGACAAGTAAGGTACCACTCTTAATTTTGTAAGGGGTGCGTAAATCCCATGGGGACTGATACATCCCTAAAATAGAGCCGCGAGTAAAATTTCACCCTGGGATATTAATGGAATATAACAGGGCAATGATCTACATTCCAAAAGCTCTTAAAAGTACATTTACAGACAGACCATTATTGATCTGACCTCCAAAACATACAGTACTTTTCAGTCTGCTGGATTACTAAAAATGTCTACATTTAACACTGTGGGGCTAAAAGTAAGAAAGAAACCCAAAAGATCGACTGAAACACTATTTGGGCATTTCATTACAAAACCAATACAGCTCCAATGTGAAGCTGAAAATCCAGTCTGGCCTTCCGCCTTACACTCCTGCACTATACCTTGACCTTCCAAATGTGGGAGTTCCTGGTTCAACAATTCCTAAAACACCAGTCTAAGCTCCAAGCTTCTTTACTTTTGGGTGATGGTTAAGTCAGACCCCCAGCATCACTTTAATATGGGTTCTGTTTGAGTGATTAGCCGACAGGCTGGAACTGGTTGCAATTTTTTAAAAAGTGCCCATAGCCACATAGTGACATCACACGTATCTGCCTGAGGCACCAGAAGGTACTCTGCTGCTGAAAGGAGCAGCAAAATAAATGGCCAAGTATTTCCATGGTAACCACAGTGCATGCCAGGAAATTGAGCCATGTAAGGGACAGAATTGCATTATGCCAGAAATAAGTCTCCATAACAACGAGGAAAAGGAAGTATCAAGCCAGGCCTGGACTGGCCCATATAGACACAGTGGCTGCTCAGATAGGACGCTACTTGTCTACTTTGATTTTAAAGGCTATTTGAATTAGAGATGAGGCATAATTGGTTACACAGAATAAATTCATGATACACACAGAATATACTGGGTACCTTCCAGACAAGATGCCATAAAGAGCATAGAGTCTAAATACACAAGGCCAGCTAATTAGGCCAGTGTGGTTTGTAAACAAGAAAAAGAGAAGGTAACTTAGTACCAGGAGAGCAAACAGAAGAAAAATGACTCGGTGTCATAAAATATAACAACAACGTATTCAGAGATTTCATTTTAAGAGACTACTTGAGTTTATATGCTGGCGTATCAGATAACATTACTGAAAACTGCTTGGGCTATGCTGCCTTTTCACTTTGCTGATAGCTTGTGACAACAGAAAAAACAGAAAGTTTAAATAGAAAATGTGGGCCTCTCTGAAAGTGGATTTATCCATCTGAGCCCTCATCTACACTAGGAAGTTATTTCGAAATAACCCCACCTATTTCGAAATAATAAGCAGAGCATCCACATCATCAAGTCCGTTATTTTGAAATAACAGGCTGGTTATTTCAAAATCTGTACTCCTGCTTTCCTGGGGAAATAATGCTAATTTCAAATAGCTACTCCTCAGAGTAATTCAAAGTAATTACTCTCCATTCCTTCCTGGAGCTCTTAGTTGAGGTAGTGTCTAACGGAGCCTGCCTCTGACCAATTTCAAGGCTCCCCCGTAGTGGGGACATGCTATTTTGATTTTAGCTGTCCACCTCCTAAAGGTCAGATAACTGAGGTACCTAAAATACAACTACTGAAACAGGGCCATTTATTTCATGGGTGGGAGCGTGTTTAAAAAGAGATAGATAAAACACCTTGATAAGGTGATAACAAGCTATTCTTTAAATGTTCTTTGCTATTCTTATGCTATAGCATCGTGACTTAAGACTTCATCTGCATCATGGTCTTTATGCAAGTAGGCATAAGAGATCTTGCGGAAAAGGGTTTATTTTCCGCAAGATCCCCGTCTAGACTGGCGCTTTTTTCCGGCAAAGCCCCGAGCCGGAAAAAGCGGCCATGTAAATGCAAATACCGCGGGGGATATTTAAATCCCCCGCGGATTTGCAATTGCGACTGGTCTCATTAGCATCCTTTTTTCGAAAAAGGGTGCCAATGTAGACACAGCCTTAGTGTTTTAACCCAGGAAGCTCTTAGTAACCTGAGACATTAAGTTAGCAGCTCTCTCTCTTTCACAGTATATTAATAGCTCATTATGGATGGTTAAGAACTGCTGCAGGCATTTAATTCAGCTAACTGAATAACCCAGACACACTTTTACAGGTGCAAAACTCTGACTACCACAGATTGAATTGTAGGTATTCCACAAGTAATCAGTGAGACCTGTTATTCCCTACCTGTTCATTTAAAATAATTGATAGTAATATTCATTATTTTTACAGAAGGATTTTAAGCATAATTCTTGGGTATATTGTATCTTTTATCCCAAAGATTTCACAATTTAATTGCCGGATCCTGCAAAGATTTCCATGCATTTAGTTTTACAAAGGCAAGCTGTCTCAAAGTCAGTAAGTCTTTAATATATAAATTTGCATGTATACATTTAACACATGGAACTGGGTATTAATTTGAGACCTGAAACAATGAGTCAAGACTCCTGAGATGACACACATGAAAGAGCTGACATAGTTAAGACTAAGAATATCAAATATCACTCGTGACTTTGGATACTTCACTTTTTGGGCACTTCTTTTAAAAGGGACTTGATTTTCAGAAAGTTCTGAGCTCCCACCATGTGAAAATCAGGCCCTTTTAAAGTACCTCCAGAAAGGAAGGAATGTCTAGTGATTAAAGCACTATCCTGGACCTTGGAAATACCAAGTTAATTTCCAGCTGCACCAGATCTCACGTTACTGTTGCTAACTTATGTGCCTCCGTTTTCCCATCTCTAAGATGGGGCTAATAGCACAGGCATGCAGTGGAAATAAATGGATTTAAAAGACTTTGAAAGGCACAGAAAACATGGGCCAAACGAGTAACAGATCTTCTGAAACTCATGCTACTTTTTTATTTATTTTACTTTCTTGGTCAAATACAATGTATCAGAAGACCAGCAGTGATCTAGCAATGATGGTAGACCCTGAGAATCAAGGGATATATTTTAGGACCCATTCCTACAAAGTGCTTGAATACCATGGAAATTAATAGAAGTTGAGCTTCCTGTGCATCTTTTAGAATACAGGCTCTTAGTGAAGCTGCTAAGTTCCAGGGTTTGTTTGGGTTTTATGTTGTTGTTGTTTTTTGTAGGGACACTTGTTTCTAGATATATTTTGGTAAACAACTTTGAAGTCAGCACTAAAAATTACAGTCTGCTCTGAGTGCTTTTTTCTCTTTTATCCAGCATACCTTCATGACTGTGCTAGTCCATTTAAATGGCAAGGCAGTGCTGAATGCAAACAGCCCTCTTCTGCAGCCTGTCTCCTCAGCTCAATTACCAGTGCTTTAGCAGTGCTAATTAGCATTCCTCAGAGCTAGATCTCTTTGAGTGACAGGTAACCATGGAGAGTCACAATCCTGTAGGTGATCACCAAGAGTCTGACTTTTCTTTTTAATTAAAAATTAGAAATGCCTTAAACAAAGATAACATAATTCACTGATATATGCTATTATCCCAGGGTTGCCAAGCTGGTGAGAATAACATTAGCATTTTAAAAATGAAACAATTTCTAAATGAATAGACTACATCAGGAGGATATGAAGAAAAGCAAGTTTATTGTCTGTAGTGAGAGAATATACCTATAATGATGGTACAAAATGACTAACTAGTGTATACTTCTCCAGGGTGTTGGCATGGAGACAAAAACAGGGCATTTCCTTGACATGTGATGGGACCAGTCCAATTTATTTTGGTTTTTAATAAGTTTTTAAAAATACATTACTACGGATGTTATTCAACTAGAAATCCCCTACACTAGTCATTGTGCTAGAACCAAAATAATTATTGGGATATAATATTCCATCTGGGTTTTAGCTGGTATGTGATTCAAGGACTAGAGATTTAATGGGCCAGTTAAACGTTTGGATCTTAATATTGCTGCTTGAGCCCAGCCCTGTCAATGGAGCCAGCCTATATGAATGGTTTGATCAACTGAAGACAATTTTTGCCAGCTGATCATTTGGCTCTATTTGCAGGGATGGCTCAAGTGGAAAATTCAGATCCAAACGTTGAATTCAGGATGTCTGAACTAGGGGTTTGGTGCTTGCCCAACTGGGTATCTGTTCCACCAGCATACAACTGATGACCTCGTTCTCAGCAAGCGCTGACTAATGAAAATTATGTCGTCTTGAAAAATATTTACAAACTCCTGTTGAGACATGTTATGATGATTCTGTGTCACACATGAATGGCACTGGATCCTAAGGCAAGAATTATTTGAATGGGGGAGGGGGACAGACTACTCCCCCATATGCATACCCTACCTACACACTATTGTAATAATCTTGGTACAAAGTATTCCTTGTGAGATACCATTTAAAAACTCACAACTTGCGGGTCATTTCTGTCATGGTGACATAAATGTGGCAACATTGTATTTAAAGTTATAAGATAGCTCTCTACAGTGCTATTAACACATGGCTTTACTTGTCTACACGTAAAAGTTTAAAGTGCAGCCGCGGCAACACTTTAACTGAAAGCGTGGCCCCGGCATGAGAGCTGGGAGAAAATTCTCCCAGAGCTCTATGTAAACCACCTCTGCAGGGGAAGCAGCTAACAGTGCTAGCAAATGCTGTAACTTGCTGCACTGGGGACAGAGGGGGACGCGCAGAGGGAAGTGATTTTTTACACTCCTGAGCCAGAAAGTTCCAGTGCTGTCAAGTGCCAGTGTAGCCTTAGCCACATGTATCAAACTCCAAAGCCCTGCCCAAACAGAGGGTGGCAAACAGCTCCGTCGTAAAGGAACGGGTGCTCTGCTTAGTTTGCATCCATGCAGTAAGTAGAGTCACCAAGCAAGAAGGGAACAAAAAACAACAAAGTTGAAACAGGCGAGGAAAAAACCATCAGAGAATCTCCTTGTATCCTTCAAACATAGACAGTTGACTTCCCAATGCTCGGCTAGAAATGTTTTTCCATAGGGCAGGGCTACTCAACTTTGGAAGCCCCAGGGGCCACAATGATACTCACAGCACATGCCAAGGGCCGCAACTTAAGTGTGGTTGCATATCCATACAAATATATATGCAAATATATGCAAATAGCTTCGATCACACTGACAGGCATGAATACAAAGCACTTCCCACAATGCCCTGGTGCTCCCATCACCTCCTCCCTGGGGTCTAGAAATGCCGACACCCTGTACCCGTCTGTTCCAGCCAGCCCATCCATTGCGTCTTTCAACGATCACCCCACCTGGGACGCCTCGCCATTGTGGAGTGTGTTCCCAGTGGAGACCATGTTCAAAGGATCCCACCTGCAGGCCGTGTGTTGAGCCCCACGTAAACCCAAACCGCACCGTGGGCCACATGTTGGATTGCCCTGCCATAGGGGGCTGAAAGTATAAAAAGGAAGAACAAACACCTCATAGAACCCCTCTCTCTCCCTCTGCCCCCTCCTTCATGCATCTGATGCAACAAAGGAAGCATGTGTTGGACTCAGGAGAGGGGGATAGGGGTCCTGACCTACAGAGTTTGGTCAATAAGGCTGCTGACAGTAGGTGATGAGAAGTTTTGCTTGAGTCTGACGTAGAGTGTTAAGTTAGATAATAGCAAATTGTTTTATCTTTATTTTTCTAGTAAGGATTTTTGACTTTTATACTCACTTCAAATCTCTCCTTGTGTAGTTAAACTTATTTTGCTGTTTTATCTAATGCAACGTGTTTAAATTTGAAGTGTCTAAAATAACTGTTTGAGATAGTAAACTGGGATGATATTCCCATTAAGGAATAATAAATTTCAAATAGTTTGCACCATTTAGAAGAGGGCTGGACATACATTTCAGAGAGGAAATGAGGCAGGGAGGAGATATTGGGATCCCAGCATATCCAGGCTGAGGGGAGCCAGAATGTAATCCAGAAATGGCTGGCAGGCTGCCGTGACATTGAGGGTGTGGCTCTCATGTGGAAGGCTGCTTGTGAGCAGTCTGGGTGGGAGCTACATCAGCAAAGACTTGTAAGGCACCCAAGGCTGCAGGGCAGAGGTGAGACAGATGCTCATTAGTCTGGCTTGTACCCTGTTATGTCACAGAAGATAAGGAATTTTTCCTGTTAATAGCCGTCACCATTAAAAAATATTGGCAGGTAAAATTATTAGTGTGTTAAACACCAAAAATTCACTTCTCCAGCATTTGCAAAGAATTCCTACAGAGAGTGTTTTATACCACAAGAATTTTATCAGTATCCTCAAGCAATACAGTCCTCCCTAATATGAATACAGCCATGCTAGTGTGAAAGTGCTAATACTGGTATTAATTATTCCCATACACAAGGGAAATAAGCCATACTGGGATAAGGCATCTTTATACTGCTATAACTGTCGGGCTGTATTGGGACAAGTTGAGCCACTTTAATCCGGACTTCCCTAGCTTGGTAACACCCCTGGTCTAGCATGGTCAGCAACCCCCTGGATGTTCTGGTGCCAGGAGCACTGCTGGATTAAGGAAGAATGGAGCCATGGAGCCCAGGAGCAGAACCCTTGTGGTCCGGTAGGCCCATGGGCAGGCACAGCAGAGCCACAGCAAGGCCAAAGCAGCAGAGCCCTGGTGGGGAGTTGAGGGCTAGAACCCCGGCAGGCAAAAGCAGTGGAGCTCCAGGGAGGCTGGCGCCCCAGTGGGCAACAGCTGTGTAGCTTAGGGTGTGGGGGCAGGGCCCTGTCAGACCAGAGCAGTGGAGCCCCAGAGGGGTGGGCTCCTGGGAGCAGAGGAGCAAATGTTGACCTCCCCCAGCCCAGCAAATTTCAACCCATATAGCTACTTCAGTAAAATTATTGTATCCGTATAAGAACTGTAGGGACTGGTTTACTTTTATACTCCTCTAACAGGTTAGATAGCAAGGTAACATAGGCTATGTCTATACAGCGGAGCTATTCCACCTCTTAAGAGCAAGTCTGTTATATCGAAATATAATGGGCTCGCTATTCTGACATCACTGTAAACCTCATTGCATGAGGGTTAAGGAAGGTTTCAGAATAGCACCTTATTTAGAAATTTGGTGTTGTGTAGACATTGCTAAGGTCCTCACAGAAACAGGAACAGATGTTGGCTCGCTCCCTGTATCAAGTAGTGACCTCTATATAAAGTCTGATGGTTTTCTTCAGTTAAATTCACCATTTTGGAAGCTTATGAGAACATCTTGAGTCTTCAAAAGTGAGCTGAGCTCCAGCAGAAACAGACTCATAAGATTTTTGGCATTTCCTTGTATTCAGCCAGAAACAGTTCTTATAGTTTCTCATGGTATTTCATCAGAAAGTTCACAGATTCATAATGACAATATGATGGGAAACTACACCTATCCCAACTTATCTGAGACTAGAGAACAATTCCCACTCTAGTTAGATGAGAGCATTCTGGGAATTTTCAAGATGATTCTTGTATTACATGAACTCATTCCTCTACCATTCTGGAAAAGTCTTGTAGCATGTAACAGAGAGTACTATCTTTAGCTGAAGGCTTATGAAGGATGATTAGGGTTTGTTGGCCAGATTCTGCCCTGACTCTTGTGCAGTCCTAGTGAAATCAAGGGAGTTGCATGCTTGCCTCAGAAGGCTGAATCAGGCCCTACTTGTCAGATATGAAAATGCAAAAATTCAAAGAAAATTCACTACTGTTTTCAAATGGGTTGATTGCTAGTTCATAGTTTTGTCACCTCTTGACTCAGATAGTAAGAAGCGAAGTTGTTTAGTGTCTAAACAATGAAATCATTATATAATTTGTTATTACAGGAGTTAGGGCTTGACATGATGCATTATTTAGTACTCCTTAGACACAAAGCATGTGCTATCCCGGTTACCTGCTGTGCCTATCTACAAAGGTGACCTAACATGATGCAGTCACTTGAATTGCCACAAGATGCTCTACAAATTCCAAGAACACCAAGCACACATTGAACTCCTTGTTTTAACTAGTGGGGAAAGAAAAAAAAATCAGCAAGGTCTTTTCTCCTTATTTTAATGAGCAGCATAGAGGAGACTAACGATCATAATTAGTCTTTTTTAGCATTAATCATTTCATCTGCTTGCAACCTGAGGCACTTCAGTTTCTCCTGTGACAATCTAGGTACCACAGACAAAGATGACTACTTACATACAGCTATAATGTCAGCAGCCTACTGACTTCCTCCTGGTTTTCGTCAGTATGAGAATCCACCATTCTGCTGTCATTTTGAAAACCACGTTCATATGTATCACAAAGATCCTCTGGCTAAAGAATTAAACCTCGCCTATTGGATCATGAATAGGATACCTTTACCCAGAACTGCTAGCTATTTTAATCTCCTCCAAGGCAGTAAAAGGAAATGGAAAATATTACCATCCTGTCACAGTTGTAATAATGGGTGGGCGCTTTAACAATTTTGTGTGTCAAAAAAAAAAAAAAAAAAAAGAAAAGCCAGTGCAACTTGCTTTTGGCCCACAACCGATACCTTACATAGGTGACAAACGTGTGTGGAGAATTACTTACTTCAAGGAAGTCCAACATGAGATAAATGTATGAATGATGCAGACTAGAGCACAGTTTGTTTGTTTGTTTCATTGTTTATTAGCCTTTAGATGTTTTTTTCCCCACAAAAACAGTGTCACTATTTTTTGATCAGCCTGGAATTTTCCATTTTTAATTTGGGAATCACATCCACCAACACTAGTTAAAGATGAACACTTGGGAAATCCTAAAAAAGCGAGATTAGGCTCTTTTCCACTCTCCAAGCATGACCATATTTCTTTTGAAGGATCTTGTATGGATCACAAGTTGTCAGGCATGTGTATACACCAGGTCTACTGTGAAATATACAAAACCACATTTCAGACCCTTTGATTATGTTCTGTCTCTCCCTGTCTGGATAACTTTTCAGAAGCTGACAGAGCCTTTACCATTTAATTGGTGTTGACACCTTTTGAAGCAATGCCTTGAGGCACTAAGGGTCATTGTCTACTTTTTTTCTGTTTTTCTCCAGCTGCCTCCACTTGGCTACCTTGCAGCCTGTGGTGTTACGCTGGCCCCTGCATTTTTCATTCATGTTAGTACTTGTACTGGGTCCTATTACAAGAGCTCTTGTTAAATGCCCAGCAGGCAGCACTGAAAAGATATTTTGACTATCTGGGATTTGAAGCCTCTTACAATAATGGAAAATAAACTATAAATACAAAACTATAAATACAAAATACAAAACTATAAATACAAAATACAATATCCCAGTTGCAGTGGATATTGATGTAACCAAGGAATCATTCCAGGGACTTCAGAACCAAATACTTACTGTCTATGTATTGATTACTAGGCCCTGGTAATTAGACTGTAACTCTGACGTAACTTTCTTAGAATTTTCCAACTATCATTTTCTATGTCACTTTCACTCTATATAGCCTCCATCTCCCTCTTTTTAGACGCTCTCATACAGCTTGATAAATGGGCAGAATATACAACCACAGCCCCACTCCAGGGAAGAAACTTTAAACTGATATTTCCAAAGACACGAGGAACTTGGACAGCTAAGTATCCAAATGCCTTAGGTGGCTTTGAAGGCATCTTGAGGTTGAGAATTTCAATTTGAGTCCTGAAACCACCCCTTTCTAATGCTTAAGAGACATGTTTAACTGCCACATTAGGGTGCATCTACTCAGCATCGTAACTCGAAATAAGATATGCAATTTGAGCTATGCAAATTTTGAAATAAAGCACTATTCCGAAGTATCCCTTACTCCTTGTAGAATGAGGTTTACAGGGAAGTCGGAATAGGGAGCCCGAAAAAACGGACTTGCTGTGAAGTTGCGGGATAGCTGTTTCGGTATACTCCGATATCTCAAAATAGCGTTGCTGTATAGACGTACCCTTAAGTGAACTTAAGCAGTTGTGTTGGCAATGAAATATTTTTCTCCCCCTCAGCAGGTTCAATTCCTTACAAACTCATGGCTTTAATGCTAACTTGAACCCATAAACTGTCCATAAAGAAGAGCCAATGCAGCAGTAGCCATGTCAGTCCCGGGATATTTCAGATAAGGTGGCAGATAATATTTTTTATTGCATCAACTTCTATTTGGGAGAGAGAGACAAGCTAAACAATCTGTTCCACCTTGCATTGTGCTGTGACCCTTGGAGTACCTTTCCTGGACTGGAAGCAGAGCTCTCTCTGGCTCAAAAGCTAGTCCCTTACCAACAGAAGTTGGCCAAATAAAAGTTACTACTTCACTGACCTTATGTCATGCAGATGCAAGAAAGGGGAAACATTCATGGCATAATTTTAGCAGCAGGTAGGGTTAGTCAGTCCTGGGCTCTGTTTTGTCCCCTCAGCACTGACTAAAGGTATCCACCTAGGTGCAGAGAAATGCTACCACCACCTGAACCATCTGTAATGGGTGTTGGCAACCTATGGCTCGCGAGCCAAAAATATGGCTCACGGTTTAAGCTCAGACCCTCCCCCGCTCCCCTGACAATGGGGAGCCTGCACTGGCCTCTGGCCTCGTGCTCTCCTCTGCCCCCTGCTGCATGGTTGAAGCTCCAGTGCCAGCTTGCTGGAGTGGAGGGGTTGGGAGAGAAAGCCCCAAGCCTCACTGCATGATTGGGGAAGAAGTGGAGCCAGAAGCAGCTCCACACGCTGCTGCTCCCCCTTCCCCAACTGGGGGAAAAGCAGTACATAGACGCACTGCCTGGAGGTTTTCCCATTGCTCCCATTGGCTGGAATCTGGCACATGGGAGAAGTGGAAGACCATGCCTGGGACATGGTGCCTGGGAGCAGCATGGGGTGTGAAAGCAAATAAGTGCCCCCCCGGCCTTCTCATGCCCTGTCCCCACACCCGCAGCCCCTCATGCACTCCTCTCCCCAAGACCACGCTCCCCAGCCCACTCCTGCACCTGACTCCCAGACAGGGACCCTACCCCCGAGCCTGCTCCTGCACCCTCCCCCTTGAGCACACACCCTCCCCTCCAGCCTGCTCCTGCACCTTCCCTTGCGCCTGTATCCTCCCTCCTGGACAGACTCTGCACTCTCCCTTGCTCCTGTCCTGTCCTCCCTGCTAGACACTCTACTCCCAGCCTGCTCCTGCACCCTACATCCCACCCAGACCTCACACCCTCACCCATCCTGCACCCCACCTCCCACCCAGATTCTGCACCCCCATCCCTATCCCACTCACGGCTGTTCTGTCCTGCACACTTAACCCCTGATTTTTGGTCCCACCCCAGAGCCTATGGAGACCCACAAAATCCACTAACCCTGGAACCCCAAAAGAATTAATTTGGCCTGAGGCCTTGAACCTCAGACCTCCCTGCCTTTTCCCCCTCCCATGGGGCTGTCTCAATTGGGGGCCACATAAGTTAAGTTTGGGGGTTTCTGAATGGGGGTTTTTTGCTTCTCACTTGTGTGGTCCTCAACTGATTTTTCTGTAGGTCAGTACTGGGCCCCTGACCCAAAAAAGGTTCCCCACCCCTGCCATAAATAAAGACAGTGTTGAAACCTTTTGTGTTGGACATAATATTTTACTTTATTTAAAATGAAGCCTGGCCAAAAAGGCCCCAATGGGGGCCCAGCCCCCATCCAGCCATGGCATCCTGTCCATGACCCTGATCCTGCAGCAGGCCCGGTGGTCCAGCCCCCATCAGGCCACAGGAAGGGCTGGTGATGGCCCCCTTCTTGCTGCAGCATAGGTAGGAGGGGAGGCCATGATCGAACTGTGGTGATCCTGACCTGGCCCCTCATCCAGCCACTGGTGCCCGGGTGCGGCAGCCAGGTCAGGTAATCTGGGCCCAGGGCCAGTGTTCCCTCTAATCACCTGTGAAGCTGTGCGGCCACAGGCAGCTTAATCAGCCCAGCCTAGTCAGAGGCTCAGGGCTCCATGCACAGAGCTGACTGACTGGGTGGGCTGATTAATCACCTGTGTAGCTGTGCTGCCAAGCACCTTAGAATGAACACTGCCCAGCCCCCTGCCCCCCACATAGTCTATTTCCCAACCCTCCCCCCCATGCCCTTCTCTACCTCCTGCACCTCCCACCACCCCAAGCTCCTGCCATGAGCCCCTCATGCACCCCGACCCTGACTCCTGCACTCCCACATCCACAAACTGCACCCCCAGTAGCAGAAGTCCCATTAAATAAAGTCTGTGAGTACAATGTTTCATTTATGCTATTAATCATCCTGTCAGTCATCAATAATATGAAGTTGTATATTTTCAGTCACACAAATGGGCATTCTTATATGGCTCTTTGTTGACCACCTGTAGTCAACAGAGAGCCACATAAGAATTTTGATGTAGTTTGGCTCTTTGGTTTGCCAACCCCGATCTATAATTTCAACAGCAGCTTTTGATAAGGATGTCGGTGTGGTTGACTAATATTAGCTAATCAAGAGTCACAAAAGATCTCTAATTTACATGTGCGTGTCACCTACTACCAAACTGCAGCTACCTCTAGGAAGAAACATAGCAATGTTTTAACAACTTAGTATCTTACACACAGTGAAGTGCACCGTCAACTACAGCATACCCAATTAAATTACAAGGGGAATTTTAGTTAGGCAAACTGTATTTCCCAAATCTTGGACTCTGAAGGGTGATAACCCTTTACACTTAACAATGGAATAAGATCTCTTACCCTTTTTCACAACAAACAAAGCATGTACTCTCTACCACAGTAATTGAGCATTGGTTCAATGAAAGAACGTAGTACTTCCTACTGAAACACCCATTCTTTATGCACAAAGTCAAACTACCACATTTATCTTCATGCAATGTTTGCATTTTTCTCTTGCGCACCTTCTTTTGAATATTCTTTTCTTCATTGTGACCATGTGGAGTTCCGTGGCTTTACCAGCATGTGTATTTTTCAAGAGACCTTCAGATCAGAGGACTTAATGGTGCTCTCTGGACATTGAATAGCCATGGCACCTTTCATAAGAGTTGATGTTTGTTCTGGTTTCTGTGATCAAAACCACAAAGTAACCCTTACACCTGCTGGTGGCCAGTTGTGGAGATTTTTTTGTTTGGTTTAGTTGTGACAACATTGTTGCATTTCAGTGATGCTGATGTATTTGGTTGAAAAGTGCTTTGGAAACCTTCATAATGCAAGGCATTATATTAATATATGCTATTATTTTTCCATTCTCTTCAACTCTCATACTCATAATTCACTTTCTCTTTAATTTACATTGCATTTTCTCTATAGATGAGACCAAATCAAAACCTAAATCCAGTTCAGATCTTTGCCACTCAGGACTCTCTCTAGCTTACATTAATATATTTTAGCCACTTGAAAATGTCATTAATGCACAATAAGCAGCAGTCTTTCCATTCATCCACTTACTTGAACCAACATACTGCATACATTTCACAATGGCATGGAACAAAAACAACTTCCTGAACTTTGACAAAGAGCTACAGTTTGAGTAAGTGTAAGGGTCTTACTACCTCTTGTCTTGTGGGAAAGCTTTTTACATCCATTACATCTCTCTGACATGGCTAGTTAAATGAGATAAATGAAAATCATGCCAAAAGCAAATTCCAGCATCTTCTCATAGTTTCTACTAGCTTAACCAGGGATCGATTCCCTTTTGACCAACACAGGGAAGCTGATGTCTGCGGAGCAGAATAATCCCAGTTATCGTATTAGCTTGAGTAATGTGCAGCACAGGCACACAAAGCCCAGTGCAGTCCCCAGTCACTAATTGATTTACATATGGTCAGGTGTCTGTTCGCTGCTGTGCCAGACTCAACAAGAAAAATTTCTACAACTTATTAAATGTTGGGTAAGGTTGGAGCAGACCTTTGCTGTCCTTCCATTCACAGACTCTCCTAGTTACACAGTGAGTGTGTCACCACTGAAAAAAAAAGAAGCCAACCCAGGTTAACTAACTCAGGTTAAATTAGCACAATCTTGGTGATTCACTTATGAATTCAGGTTCACAGCTCAGTTTCAAACTGATAGGGTAGCCGGCAATGGAACACAACTGCTGCCCTAGTAAAACATCCATAGAATCATAGAGCTGGAAGAGACCTCAGGAGGTCATCAAGTCTAGCCCCCTGCCCAAGGCAGGACCAATCCCAACTCCAGGGCTCAACCTCCTGCAAATACAACTTCACTCACCTTGGGCCAGCCTGTGAACCCCTTTCTCTCATTTAGTAATGCCGTTCTTCATGAATCGCCCTCGTGAAATCAGTGGATTTACTCAGAAAGTCGGATATTATTCATTGTGCACAAAGGACACACAAGCTGGCTCTATATTTTACGGGCCTAGAAATAGCAAAATAACCACACATAACATAGCTCATGTATGGGACTGACATGCGGACCACATGACTGAACAAGTGAAAATGCAAAATATAGAAGCCACATTTACAACATTAGTCTTAGCCTATTGGTATGTATTAATACAGTCTGATGTCTCCAAATTACCTTTTTCTAACTGCATATGCTAGCAGAGAATTCACTTTCTTTTTCTGATAACTCTCAACCCCTGTATGAAGATGGGCACAGGTGCAGAACTTTACCTTGTGATCTGGCAGGTTATTTAAACTCTTGCTATTGCAACAAAAACCTGCTGGCCTATTAAGGTTTTTTTTTAAAGTTATTGCAGGAAAGAGGAGTGGACCCTTGGTGGCTGGCATTCAATAATGGGAGTTGTTTTCTTGGACTGATTGCCAGCATGGACGCTCCATCATTCTTCAGTGAGCCTCCTTTGACAAATGGTACCCCGCTAATACTGGAGAGAGCAGCGGTAACTGGAGCAGTACAGGTGGTTGCCTGCCCTGCTAACTGGCTGATGAATCAGGAGACCCAAGAGGAACTGAGTGTGAGGGAACCAGAGTGGTAAATGTTTTCATCTTTCTCTTTTATGATTTTCCTTTCTCCATTTATAGATGACATTTTAGAGATTGAACTTTGTTACCAACTATTAGCCCAAGGCAGCGGGCTGGGGAAGTGAGACTTCATGGAGAGAGCGAACACAAAGGAAGTGTGAACAATTGAAACTACAAGTGATATTAGTAGCTTGTTGTTGAAGGAATTTCAGTTTGGATTGCAGTTCAGACAGTTGTCTTGATGTAGCAAAATGAAAACCAGCATCCAATATGCCTAGAGACAAATCACAGAACTGTCAATTTTATTTCCTTTTTATCCCACAGAAACTTGTATTTGAAATGAAAAGTCCCCATCCATCCCTCCACCCACTGCACGCGCGCACACATTCGAGTTTCAGAAGTGCTGTACTGTGCGATGGTATTTTCCCTCCCAAGACAAGGCACTGACAAAGAAGCCCACCAAAGCTAGAGATCTCGGCAACAAATCCAACTGCTAGACAATGGTCTGGCAGACGTCATGCATATCATGACATTTCAAAATGTGCCTTCAACTTAAGAAAACTAACTACATTCATGGCAAAGTCTAGGAATCCCACCAACACAACCTAATCACCGGTGTAAAATTTGGAGAGTAAAACACTTGTAACAGCATGACTCACCCCTGCAGCACCTCCTCCTGGACATTTGGGGAATTAGTTCAATTCAGCCCTAGAGCACCCTCTTTCAGCTGGTGTCTCACCTGCTTTACCTGTTTGTCTGTTCTCCACCTTGTATCAAGACTCTTGTCCTTCCCAGAGCACAGATTCTTTCCCTCAGGGTACTGCCCTGCCACAGTGCCCCCTCACTCTGGGGTACTCCCCTCCAGGGGATCCCCAGCTCCCTCTCCCCACCTTGCCTCAGTGATCCTACTGCCAATCATCTAGTTCGTGCCTCAGGGACAAACTGCAGTCTGAAATGACCACTCACCATTGGCAAGGGGTGTGGACCTGCCACCTTCTGCTGTCCTGGCTGTCTCCCTACAGCCCTAGTACCCTCGGACCTTGAAAGCAAGACCTCAGCCTAGGAGTTTGCCTGGCCAGAGGTCCCCAGCCCTGCCTCAGGAAGCCTCTTAGCATCATAAAATATAGCTAATTTAGCTATAACTACTCGAGAGAGATCTTGGAGTCATTATGCTCAGTTCTCTGAAAACATCCACTCAGTGTGCAGCGGCAGTCAAAAAAGCCAATAGAATAAGACAGAGAATATTCTATGCCCTCTATATAAAACCATGGTACACCCACATTTTGAATACTGTGTACAGATGTGGTCGCGTCATCTCAAAAAAGATGATTGGCATTGGAAAAGGTTCAGTAAAGGGCAACAAAAATGATTAGGGGTTTGGAACGGGTCCCATATGAAGAAAGATTAAAAAGATGTGGATTTTTCATTTTAGAAAAGAGGAGAGTAAGGGGGAATATGATAGAGGTCTGACCTAGTATGGCCATTCTTATGTAAGGATAGCTTCTCTAGCAGCCAGGTCTTTTCTGTGCCTCAGTTGGAGCTAGAGTGTGTCTCTCTTCTCCTCCAGAAGCCATCATTAATATAGCCCCCAGCTGGACCCTATTTGGCTGATATGTGCTACAGCTGTGGGCTTCACAATCTCAGCCCTTTCCCAGGGTTGAGTTTAATCCTTGTCAGGCCAATGCAAGGCAGATGCCCTGTCACATCATGAAACCAAGTTACTCCAGATTTACATCAGTGTAACAGAACAGAATCCAGCTGTCAGTACAGCGGTGTACAAAGTGTGGCCTACATTTGAGAGATGATGGGATCAGCCAATTTGTTTGGGTATTGCAAAGCTAAACACTCGGCTGCAGTCAACTGATGGATATCCATTGTATTCAATGCACTGAGCCCCAGTGCAGTCACCGCAGCTAAGAGTGTGGTCCTCTGCTTGCCATTCGAGCCAGGGGGAAAATGTTAATTAATTCACTGCTGGAAAATGCAGTTTTGGGTGACCCAAAACTAATAATGAGTTTGTCAAGAATAATTTTGACCATTTGCAAAATCACTACATAAAATCAGGGGTGGGATCGGACAGTAGGACATGTGGGAAACCCCAGGTTGAATCCTTACTCTGGAACAAACACAACATTCTTGTTTAGCCAAAAATTCTGAAATTCCAGATTTGGTTCAACCCAAATTAATGGTTTGAGGTTTTTTTGAACAGCCACTAGACAAAAAAAATAAAAAAACAGCTATTCTCTAGTTGTAATTGCCAGATCTACCCTTTTGTATTTGGCAGTACTTGCATAAGGTCTCTTTTATCCTTCAAACTAAATATTTCTGCACCCCTCATAAGATCATGACCACACTGAGACTTTGTCTACACTGGCAATTGAGCAAACAGTTTTTGTTGTTCATGGGTGCTTTAAAAACCCCTGAATGACAAAAGCTTTGCTGTGGCTAGTGCTAGTGTAAACAGTGCTTTGTCAGTAGGAGTTCTCTCCCAGGACAAAGCAAATGTCACTCATGGGATAGCTTTTTGTCATCATTTACAGTGCCTGACTTTTAGTGAAACAGCTGTGTGGAAAAGGCCATGTCACTAAAAGTGGTGTCGTGTAGACAAAGCATGAGCTGGAACTGAGACAACTATGTGCCAACTGCTTCTTCCCAGAGAAGGTGTTTTAATCTAACTTAATCACTGCATAAAAGGAAGAAATTTTGCATTGGCTTCCTAGAGGTGAAGGAAAGCATACCTATGGAGCCCTCCAAAGATGCCTAAGAGAAAAAGGCATCAAACTACCATGGAATCTTCATGGATTTGAGGCACCCAATCCCTAGCCACTATGCCTAGGACAAGCTTGAGGAATAGCATATTGGAAACATATAGATACATTCAATAGATAAATTAGGAAACAAGATTAGCTGACAGAGTTGCCAAGGCAGCAGCCCAAAATTTGACCAGAAGTACAGATTTTATCCACAGATGATTAAAAACATATCATGGACATTTATACAGAAATGCCTTTCAATTTTGGGAAGAGCAGGGGGGGTTTCTACTGAACAAAATATTGCTTTTCTTCCACTCCTAGCCAGACACAAAAATGAAGTGTCTCGTTGCAAAACTTTGTAGTAGAAAGAGTTGAAATGTAGAATTCCCAGTTGTAATGGAGTCAGGCCCCCAACTGAAGGGAAATGCACTTCCCCTTATTAAAGTAAATTAATCAGTGAACAATATGTGAGACGATTACAGAAGGGAAGGGGAGTTCCTCTTGTTAAATGTTTACCATTAAAGCCCTGAAGGGACTCTCAAGGTAAGTAAAATCCTGGAGGGAATTAGGGAACATATGCATTACAATCCATTATTTCCTGCAGTTGGGTATATGGAGTGCCTGCAGTATTTGGCAGAAAACTTTGCCCTATGGAGAGATTTTTTTTTACATGGACGTTTTGTTATTGTTTTTGTTAGGTTCCCACCCTGTTCATCTATCTTTCTGTGAAACAGGGTTATCTAATAAATAATAAAAAAGCTGAATACACTTGCACCATGATTTTTAAAATTAGGAACTTAAAAAGCCCATGCTTGGGCCTGTAAATAAATGGACCCATTTTCAGAAGTTTTGAGTACCAAATAGATCCATCTGAAGTCAGTAGTATTTTTAGATGCTCAGCATGTTTGAAAATCAGTTCAGAAGAGAAAAAAACTTTGGACTTTTCTTTTTTAAAATATTTTCTTCTTTACAGTATTTTATGGCTAATTTTAGACCTGTGTCATATGTGTATTTTATAATATGTATATTTCAAAGTCTACCTTAATATAAGGCTACAGTGAGTGAGGAAAAACTTCCAGATAGTACAAATACACACACAAACCAGCAGTTATATTTACTTAGATATTAAAGAACTTGAAACAAAATCATAAGACACCTTAAAAAAAAAAAAAGAGTACAGCAAGTTAATCAAAAGCTTCGGAGGAGACTGGGAATGGCCTGTTTCTGACTGATATGCTCCTAGCATAGATGAGATGTAGGCTGCCTAGTCACTGAAAGTGGGATTGTTACACTGACAAACTCCACCAGGCCCAGACATATTAGTGACATATCCCATTGTCCCACCACAGAGATGAAGATCATTAAAATAAAATAAAAAAATTATGTATGGACATCTTGCACATAATTAAAGTGTTCTGCCACTTCCTTCCATGCCTAAAGCCTCAGGCCATGAGCTCATTGATTCTGTTCCCTCAATGGCACTGCCCATGTTCTGTTGTTATGGCTCTGCTCTGAGTGCAGCATATGTATTACCCAGTAGAGAATGCACAGCAAAAATAGCACAGGAGGTAGGAGGTACAGTTATTGATCAAGGGAGCACAGGAGCACTAGCAAACTGTCCAGGTTTACCACTCAGGCCAGAGGCAACAAGGGAATAACCTACTTGATGCAGGACCCAAGAGAAATATTAAGCTTTGTTATCTTTTAAAGGAACCAGATGGAACGCGAGAGAAGGAAAAGGCACATGGGGAAGCAGGATAAAAGGACATAATAAGAATGAGTAATGCAGTTATATTTTAAGTTGTTATGGCAACTGTGGAAAATTCTAGGAGCACTTTCACCCTAGACCCTTACAAACTTCAAGGCCATAACTTGTCGGGGAAATGTTTGCTTTGTACAGAGCACAGGAACACTTTATCTGTGTGCCTGCTAATAGCAGCACTAGTTCTTAGAACAAGGTCAAGCAAGTATCTCGTAGGTGTGTCTACATTGCAGCTGGGAGACACACTCTCAGCTCAAACAGACAGACACATTCTAGCTCTACTCCAGCTAGTGCTAAAAATAGCTGTGTAACCAGGGGTAGCATAGGCAGCAGTTTGCCCAGGAGTGTGGAGTCATCATGTGTGCTATTTCCAGGCCAAGCTAGTGTATTCATTCAAGCGGAGCTAGCATGTGAAGCACACTTTCAGCTACAGTATAAATATACTGGTAGTATAACTTTGGGCAAGAAAATCAGGTACTCCTCTAACCGTATGGTCTGCAATCCACTGGACTTACACCATTGCAATGTCTTTCCTGAAAGCACATTCCAGAGATGGAGGGTGTTTCATTGTTACACCAGGTGAATAAAGGCACAAATGGAGAAAGCAAAATTAGGACTTTCAAATAGTTCCTCACCCAGAAGGTATCTTGGCAACCCCTTCAGGATGGCCATTTTGCCAGTTTGTCAAGCTGCCCAATGACATGCTTGGAGTGAATGAATCACATTCTGAGATTGTGTGCTTGGCCCACACAAAGCTATGAAACTCTGCTAAGAAGGACTTGGTGGTAAAGAGGAGGAAGAGTATATGCTGTTAGCACGTCTTCAACTTTTGTTAATTGTAGGGGTACCTTGCAGAATATCTGTAGCATGTCCTGCTGTCCCGTGAAGCCACTGGGCAAGTCAGACTCAAGTCATTCTGACAGAAACAATAAATTGGACATATCTGAAGTTCAGGAATAAATGCAGTACTGGGCCTAATTCCATGGTGATGACATCTTTCTCTGCCTTAATGCAGATTTCCAAGAGTGAGTTTGGGGGGATCAGGCTGGATTTGCTTGTCTGTTAGCTGAGTGGTCATTTATGCTGGAAGCCACTATGGTTTGGGGCTCAGCTTTATTTGGCTTTGCTCTGGATACAGTGGGGAAAAATGGATTAAAAAATGTATATTAAAGACAGAGACATTTCACCTCCAGCTCATTTCAAGTTCAGCCCAGATCAGTAGTGACTAAATGTTGTCTACAGCTGAGGCTTGTGTGAAATGAGTGTAGTGGTGCTAATCCAGCGTTCAGTGCATTCACAGCACACAGTCCTCTCATTCTACAGGTCACAAGTGTTGGTGTTCTCAGCCTAGAGGTCTAGAATGGACTAATCTCACCCTCTTAGAGTTCACCTGTGCGGGGCAGGGTTGAAGCATATCAGCGTTGAAGAAACACGGGGAATTGAGCACTGCTGCTGCATGTGCTGTTCCTATTCTATACACTAACAGAAGATTTCATATGTCAGCGCTGTCAATGTGGTGGATTTTCACAAGCACTCAAGGCCTGATGTTCAGAGTGCTAAGCATGCACAGCACTCATAGACATGAATCAATGTACTTCTAAAGTCAGGCCCTAAATGCGATTAAAGATGAAGCGCAAACACATTTTACATACACGTATGCACATATAATTTTTTATACACCCAAGCTTTATCTGTGTGACTTTGCAAAGGTAAGGCAATGAAGTGGAACATTGGTCCCTGCTGATGAAAGGAAAAGAGAAGGGCACAATTAAAGGACTCCACCTGCTTCTAATTTGAACCCCCAACACGAGGGAAATGTTAAAACTCAGAAAGGTAAATGTGTTTCTTTGAAAAAGTATCCTCGTGTCTGGGGGAGGGGCGGAAGAGAGGTTTTTTACTTACCTCCTGTGGTATCAAAGAAGCCATTAAAAACCAATAAAACATTATGAAGCTTTTTTGCTTTGTGAAAAAGTGCAATTAATATCCTTCAGTGGATGATTATTGATTTTTATAAAGCAATTTACAGGCTCCTAAAGTCATGATTATTCAACCCTCTGTGTGCCAAAAAGGAAGAGTTTTCAGCAGTGAAAGCCACATGCTCATTTGCCCATCAGCACAGTCAGAATTTACAGACTTCTAGCGATTGCTTGTTTTCGAGGATATATTTTGGTTGGTGTTGCTGATGTTAGTATTCCAGTACAGGATTAACCCGTTAGCTGTCACCTGAGAGAGAATTTTTTGTGGCCTGTTCCTGAAGTATTTCGTCTGTCAGATATTCATCCACTGTTCACCGTTAGCAGGTTGGATACTCAGCAGAGCAGACTTTATGTCAGAAAATCAGCAGCTGCTCGTATATCATATTGGTCATTAGTGGAGGATCATTCTGGACCTTTGCCCATAGCACTTGCTATGGCAGGAGAAGGGCTATAAAACCCTAGGCCCTGTCAGCTGTTGTCATTTAGGTGAGAATTTATCAGGTCTCAGAGTGCCCTCTGACTGGATTATTATGAATAATGAATGAAACTTTATGCCACACTGAGGCATTAATAAGACTGGGATGACTGGGAGAAATTCAGTACAACATGATAGCTGTAACTTTCTGGGTTAGCAAATACTCAGCTGGTGGGCTTTCTAGATTCAGTGCTCAACACAGTGACTAAAATGAGGCCCTCATTTAATTATTAAGTAAGGCACTAGTGTTTTTCGTTAAGGCTACGGATGATAATACTGAACTACTGATGCAAGGGCTTTCTGCTAAAGGATTTATACACTTTAACCAAATTAATTCAACTGAAAACTTTTAGGGGTTTTTTTTTTTACACTTTTAAAAAGCTGAAATATAAAATACTATTAAATGTTAAGCTCCTTGTTTGCTTTTTAATCTCGCTTTAAAAAAAGAAAAGGAACTAGCTTGCAGCTGCATCCTCAAAATATAAAAAACTATGTGTAATCAGTGATTGACATGGTAGGGGATTAGTTAGGGTTACTGGTTTTCTTCCATAGCATTTGAACCTCATTCAGTATGTATCCCAGTAGAGTGCAAGCTGAAACAGGGAGCAGGACATAGGGGAGGAAAAAACTATAATGGGAAAGCCAAGTACAGAGAGACAGTGCAGATGCATAACAGAGAATGTTTCCAGAAAACCCTAGTGTTCAGGTTACAGATCTTCCTTCCAAGGGCCGAAGCTGCATGACTGGCAGATACTCAAAGCTCTCGCACACTTTGGTACCAGCATAACTAAGAGGAGGTTTTGGAGGGATGGTTCCATTTTTTCTGGTCTCGCCAACACCTGTCACTGCTGTTTGTAACCTTCCATATAGAAAGAGATTAGGCCCCATGCAGACACAAACCAAAAAATGCTGTTTTCTCTCTCTCCACTTGTAATTGAATTCCTGGGCTTCTTCCTCCTAATCACTTTTTGTCTTTTTTATTTAAATGGACATAACCATTGCAAGACTTCCTTGCTAGAGAGGGAGTAGGAATAAATCATATTATTTGTTAAGGTCCATCTTAAGGGATGGTGCCCAGATAACCAGCACCACGGGGAGCAAGTGGAGAATTGTGTCTCAGGGTGTGTCTCCACTACAGGGTTTTTTCGGAAAAAGTGGCCTTTTTTTGAAAAAACTTCCCCTGCGTCTAGACTGATGCCGCATTCTTTCGAAAGTAAATCAAAAGAACGTGGCAGTTTTTTTGACCGCGGAAAACCTCATTTTACGAGGAATAACACCTTTTTTCGAAGGCGCTATGTAATGAAAACTGTGCTTTTTCGAAAGAGAGCATCCAGACTAGGTGCTCTCTTTTGAAAAAGTGGCTTGCTTTTTCGAAAGTATTGGTTGCAGTCTAGATGCTCTTTTTCGAAAAAGCCTCTTTCAAAAGAGGCTTGCAGTCTACATGTAGCCTCAGAAACACAGCTCATCCTGGGGTTCCCCAGCCACACTGAGGGGAAGAGAGTATTCAGGACACCATTTTGCAGGGTACATTACACTTCAGCCCATCTCCACTGAGTAGAGCAGGTCAGGATTGAAGCATAGCTTTCCCCTGTGCTTGTGCCCACGCCCCATTCAGCTGCACTCTGTGTAAAGCAATTGCTGTACAGCCCCTTTGTCTCCTTGAGCAATAGTGCAGACATTTGGGTAGTCATCCAAAATGGGTGTGGGAAGGTGGCTGGAGTGAGGGAAGATTCTTACTTTCTCCTAATCCCTTGCACTGCCCTGTAAGGACTTACCACCATGTGGCCCATAATGTTTCCTCAGCATCTCTGTGGACTGAAACTGGCTTGTCTGTTCTTAGCATGTGTAGATCCCAAGGAGTGGTGATATCTCCAAGACACACCTAAGCATGTGCAGCCATGCCAGCAGAAATGGCATCACAGCAGCAGCAGAATCAGAGCAGGAAGATTTGAAATTGAGGAAGAACTCTGCTTGTGACTCACACATAGGTGGAGTTTGTACAGAGTTGGCTGAACACAGGTGCAGGGCTCAGCACCTCTGAAAATCAAGCCATCAATATGCATGCTGTTATATCATGGGCTTCAAATGAGTTCATGTTCTCCATTGGCTATCTCTAAAATCCACATGCAAGCATGTATTACTGAACACTTGGTAGCCCCCTTTTGTAGTCTGTAAGTGTAAACAAAGTCTTCAACTGCCAGAAAATTGAGGTCTCCCATCCAATGAACACAATTTTATTACTCAATGTATAGTGGCTGACTAGCTTTAAATCCATTACTAAGCCAGATACAAAAAAAAGCCACAAAAATCTAAGGTAAAATGTAGTGAAAGAACCAACCTATGTATCCATTAATTCAGTTTGTGAATGAAAAGGAAGTTTTTTTATGCTGTCAAAGAAAAGACAGTTTATGAGTAGGGTTAGATCAACAGGCTGCAATTCAGATTATACTGATTTCAAAAGATCCGTTTTTAGGGAAACATTTTTTTCCCTCAATAAGATCAAATAACAAGAGGAAAATATGAACCATGGTAGATGGAGAAAAAAAGGCAAAAGCCGGACAGGCAATGTGATTCAGGCAGTTTTACATGGCTCTAAATCTAATGTACACTTGGCTGGAATCTTTCTATTGCTTTCACCTCACACAACCCCTGCCTCAGCACTGTAGCCAGCAACAGCAGCGAGCATCTGTCCAACCCCACTCACAGCCACCACCAAAGTCATTAAAACAACTATAACAGGATTCTTAACTCTGGCCATTTTATAACTTGTCCATGGAGCGGAAACAGCACGCTCAGCATATTTGAGTCTTCTCAGAAAGGAGACCAGAGGTGTGCTTTCAGCCAGCACCCAGAACAACAGAAGAATGGCTTCCAAAATGGCTGTACGTCTCCAATAGGGCTCATGGTGGGAATATAAAGGCAACCACTGACCAACTGGAATGTTTTTGGCAGACTTGAAAATATCTGTCACTGTAATCTGTTTGGTGCCTGACCCAAGTGCTGTTGAAAACTATGGAGAGAATCCTATTAACTTCAGAAGGAGCTACTGGTATACACAACCCAGATTTCCAACATTTCAGTTCATAGTAATGAACATTAATTAGCATTATCTACATTAATATGATAAGAAATATATAATGCATGTTCATTTTTCTTGTAACATTGCCTTAATAAGAAGTTCAAAACTAAGAAGATACCATTTGATGAAATTGAATAGAAAATTAAATTTAGTCATGATATAGCTAGATCATCTCATCTGAAGAAGTGGGTTTTCCCCACAAAAGCTCATAATACTATATATATATTTGTTAGTCTCTAAGGTGCCACAGGACTACTCGTTTTTAAAGTCATGATATGCAAGAGCCTTAGATTTGAGAGTTGGGAAAATAGGAAGCCACTGATCTATACCTGTTTATAGACTGTGTTCCTAAAAATTGCAGTATATCTCCTTCCCTACATCTACATCAGGCTGACCCTTCACTCACTTCACTGCCTCCCTACTGACTATTTACTCAAATTTAAGATTTCAGTCCATATTTCACAGAGATCAGATAACTGGACCTAACCTGCTCAAGAGACTGCTTCATTCTAAAGGATCAGAACCACCTTTAAGAGCTCCCTTTTTTTGTTTACTCTGGACCTGTCAACCCAAGAGTAAACCTGTGTGTGAGACAAAAAGAACTTTCTAGTTGAAAAGCAGCACGACCTCCGATTCACCACACCATAAGGACAAAATGTAATGCTCACATGTTCAATTCAGTTTTCCCATACAGCATTTTAGTGGTGGAGAGAGATTCAACAACACTCCTCTGAGATCAGTATTGTATAAGTTGTTGCAGTGTTCAGATAATACAGCAAATTAGCTTAACATAAACAGCTAGACAAGGGAAGGTAGTTCAACAATAAAAAACATTACAATGGAGCATGCACACCTGATTGCTATTGTAATAGAAAGAAAAATAGTAATGAATTAATGAGTAAGACAAGATGCAATATTAGATGTGTGATCACCCCTCTGTAGTGCTGTAATGGGGTGACACATCTCCTGCAAGCGTCCCTGTTTAGTGGAGTGCGTGTGCCTGCACTGCCCTCAGTCTCCACCTTTTTCAGCTACTCAGTCCTCCGGCTGAGTCATACAACCTTGTGTGAAATTGCAAACCACTTTTAGGGTATATACTTTACCAGGGCTCCATCCTGGTGCCCCCTGTAGTCTCTCCATTTATTTCCTCGCTCAGGAACGAGTGGCGTCTCCAGGACCTCTCCTTCTGGAGATAGTTCCTTGCCCCAACTCAGGGATTTACCTCAATTCATCAGTCACACAACAGCTCTCCACTGGGAGCTGTCTGTTATGCCAGCCAGTCACTCTGACATTTTCCTGTCCAGGTGGCAACTGAGCTGCCTCTAGTCCTGCAGTTCCTTTTGTAGGCCTTCCTGGCCCCTGATTGGCTGGTTCCTCCATAGCCACTCTAGCCTCCTAGAGAACTTGTCGATGGCATTTTTCTGGGGCTGGGTATGGCAGGACCACAGTGCCTCCAGCAGGGGGTCCCAGGGCCTGGTTCACCCCATCACAAGTGCATATAGAAAAACGTACTATATCCTACAGCTAACCTAGTGTAGTAGCAAAGGAAGCTGCTATGGATGGCAATCTCCCTCTATTTTTGGGCAAAATGCCTGTGCTTGTTGGCTTTCCACCAGAGGTAGGAGAACTTCCTGTGCTCAGCCTGAGCAGAGGCCTGAACACTTGAACTGCTTGCTGTCCCACCTTCAACCAGAGCCACGGCATATGGACTGTCTGCTTGATATGAGCATAGGCCTGAGTAACAGGACTGGTTGTTGCCCTGCCCTGAAGCAGGCCGGACTACTAACCTGCTCTGCTTGTTTGGCCTCACTCTGACTCTGGACAGGGTCAGGGCTCTGACTCGCTCCAGTACACTTTGTATATAGCCCCTTGAGCCATCAAACTCGTCCTTAACTAAGGTGCTTTCTCCTTGAGTTTCCCTGCAATCTCTAAGTCTCCATCGAATTATGGGAATGTCCACTTGGCCTCTGGCAGTAAACAAAAGGTTCCAAAGGTAGCAGAGTCAATATAGAGGTGGCTTCAGCTGTACAGTTTAAGGAGAAGGAAACAGCTGGAGTACAAGGGTTGTTGCATCTACAGATTTATTATAAGCTACATTTCATATTGTTGTCCTCGCTGTTATGAATTTTTTCCATGTTCCTTCCATCCTAACCTTGTTTGGCTTAAGTTGTGTGATCAAAGGAACGTTATGCATGAGAGACCATTCAGCACTGAATTAGAGGGTCTGTCATACATATCACTGTTCCTGTGATTTATAATATATGATCTCTGCATGAAAGACTGTAAATAAATAAGTGTGATATGAAAAGAGGAGAAGCAGGTTGTCACGTGTACATACTGTATACATATAAAATTAAATATAAGCACAGTATATTTTGAACAATGACAGTAAAGTATGGAGAATGAATGCATGAGACCGAGTACTTACATAAATTAGGTCTGTTATGTCAATAGGCAGGCCCTAATGAAAAAAGTGTAAACACAAAGATTTCTAAAAAGTAAAACAAACATCTATATTGTTTATCTGGTAAATCAATACATTACTTGATGCTTGCATATTACAGTGATAGACAGCTTAGAAACACTAGATATTTCCTTCTATTCAATGTGCTTAATGGCCTAGGGCCGAGATTTATGAAAGATCACCTAAAAGATGACACTTAATGAGGACTACACTTAACAGCTCTCCTCCTCGGGTGCAATAGAACTTTCTAGCATAAAGATCCCCCTCACAGGAGATGGAGATTTTGTGGGGCCCTAATCTGAGTTTATGCAACTGACTCCACAGGAGCTAAAGATAAATGAAAACCCTACCTTCTGCTCCAAATGCAAGGTGCAATTCCTTGACCTTGCCTTCTCTAAAACATACAGCAGTGTGTACATAAAACACAAAACCCTGCATGGCACATACACTATTACTCCCGAGGAGAGGATGAGAAAAATAATGAGCCACAAGCAGCAGGTGCTAGTCACTTTATTTAATTCATGATTGAAAGGAGCTCAGATACTACACTAAGGATGTGGCATAAAGACATATACAGAACAGATTAAATGCTATGTTAGCTTTTAAAAGAAATGAGTGCATGCACACACATACACAGGACATATGCATTGCTCTTCTTTTTTGAGGAACTCCTGTTAAATCTCTGAACATGTCAAGCAAGCAAACAGATGTGATCTCTGGTCTCATCATAACATGCAAATTTTAAACACACTACTGATCGCTATGATTATCAAAACTACAGAGTCAATTGGACACATACAGAGTTTGAACATACAAAGCTCAAAACTACTGACTTAGCTATATTAAAAAACAACAAATAGTCTGGTAGCACTTTATAGACTAACAAAACTTGTAGATGGTATCATGAGCTTTTGTGGGCACAGCTCACTTCTTCAGATGACCGGAGTGCTGTATCTGAAGAAGTGGGCTGTGCCCATGAAAGTTCATGATACCATCTACATGTTTTGCTAGTTTTTAAAGTGCTACCAGACCATTTGTTGTTTTTTAAGTTTACCCTGGACAGACTAACTCAGCTAGCCCTCTGAGGCTTTAGCTATATTAAAACATGTACCTTGCAAGAGAGACCATGATCAAGCTGGTTCCAGGAGGAATTTAGTCAAAATAGATCACACAAACAGACCAAGGCTTGCACTCAAGTTCAGTAACTTCTCAGACTGTTATTTTATTGTAGGTGAAGGAAGCAAATGCAACCTCCTTTTTGCTTTATAACAAGCATAGCTCTAGTTTCCATTTTGTTTTCATTTTCTTATCTTTGTAACTTTGTACTTTCCTTCTTTCAAATTTCTTTAGTATCAGAACTAATAAAAAAAAGTGTTCTGTTTCTTTCACGTGTGCAGTGTTGGGTAGGGTCCTGCCACCAGGATGGCACTATCAGCCCCTGCTGAAATCACTGGGAGCTTTTCTATAGGTCTTAATAGAATTAGAGCGAGATGGAAAATGTAAATCCCCTCTAATTTATTGTATATTTTTGAGATACTTAAAACTTTGCAGTTCTACCCTTTGATCGAGAATTCCTCACATTTTGCATCTGAGTTTGTTTGTTTTTCCCTGTAGTAGCAATGGGGAGTGATTTTAGAGAAAGGCTCCTAGTGTAAATACAGCCCAAGGTTTCCCTCTGTCTGTAATAATGATACGGCTCCATCAGAAGTAGAAGTAGTGAGGATACTAGCATAGACAGAGCTTCAGAAGGCCCCTGGAGATTTAAGCATGTCTGGGATTTTCAAAGGAGCCTAAGACACTGAATGGGAACAGAAATCTGGTAACCGTGATTTTCAATGGAGCCTGAAATAATTAGACCATGTCATCCAGCCCTGCTCGGAACAGGCCTAGCCAAAGCAGTGTTTAAAACATTGATAGCCAACAGGAACACTTCCACCATTGCTGTCCCTGACAGAGCTTGTCTCTCTGCACCCCAGAGCTCTGGGAGCCTCAGCATCTATTTCAGTCACGATGGGCTCTGGAGATCTTTGCATTGGGTTAGCGCATTACCACGCTGCCCCAACAAAGGGATAGGCTTTATAGGCACAATCTCAGCTGCCAGACTTGAGCAGGTCTGGAGCAGAGCTCTTCATACAAACCCACATACCAGACGTCTTTTCTTCCTCTCGGCTTCCATGTCTTCTTCTAATCTGTGATGAATCTTATAAGGCTGTATTATTCCCACTACAACATACATTCCAAGGGCTCATTCCTGCGAAGCACTGAGCATGCTGAATACCTTTTGAAGCCAGTAGGAGTTGAAGGCAGGACGGAGCCCTTTATTCCCTAAAAAATAAACTCCTGTACTCTGCAATAGCTCTCACACAGGGTTAGATGTTAGAACCCGCTTCATTGTGAGGAAATGTGTTGGCTAGGGGCACCAAGGTCACTTCCTGCATTTCTGAGCTTGTTAAAAGACAAGAATAAAAGTGGCACTTTGGATGCCAAGGTTCTGCCTACAGCGTATTTATATGACCAAGTCACACATTCGTGAAAAACATCATTCTTTAAAGCAGTGATACAAGGTTAAAAGAAATCCACCCAGTACTGGCAAGCTGAAGACTCACAATGTAATAAGCAATGCTGACTATGAGCAAACTGTTATGTGAATCTGAAAAAAGAAGTGGTTGTTTTTCTAACATCTGACATTTCAGATTCACCTGCTGGAGGCATCCATCTTGCTGGAAAATAACATCATTTTTGACATTTACAATGTGAGAATCCAGTGAAAAATACTTAAGAGCATCCATCCTCTTTTAATAAAGCTGAATTGCATTCTGCTTTATTTTGAATCACTGCTTTGTAATCTGTGAGGATTTGACTATGCAAGACTCTGTATACACCGCTTTGTTAAATATAAACCAAAAGTACAGTCTGTCAGAAAATGGTGCAAAATGTTAACATCCTGTGGAAACACAAGGAGGAGTCCTGTGGCACCTTAGAAACTAACACATTTATTAGGGTATATGCTTTTGTGGGTAAAACCCACTTCATCAGATGAATTGGAGTGTAAATTACAGAGTCAGGGGTATATATAAGAACAACAAAAGAAGTTACCCTTCCCTCTGTAATTTCCACTCCTACTCATCTGATGAAGAACATTTTACCCACAAAACTTATGCCCTAATAAATCTGTTAGTCTCTAAGGGTGGGTCTACACAGCCAAGTTATTTCAGAATAACGGTCCGTGCAGGGGAAATTCCATTCCTTTTCTGTGTGCTGGGAAAATAGGTGACGGTATGCCGTTCCGGGCCATACCGTCACAAAAAAGCACTGCCTCCAGGAGCTCTAAACCGAGATAGCACATCTACATTAGGGAACCCTGCCTTGGACTAATTTTGAGGCTTCCCTGCAGTTTAGACATGCTATTTTGAAATAAGCTATTTCAGAATAACTATTCTGGAATAGCTTATTCCGAAATAACTGTGCACTGTAGACATAGCCTAAGTAGCCACAGGACTCCTCATTGGTTTTGCAGATACAGACTAACACAGCTACCCCTTTGAGACTTTTTAACATCCTGTGCATGCATAATTTCTACACTGTCAGTGTCAGCTAAGAAATGTCCACGGCAGTTTAAAACTTTTTCAATGGCAATGAATGAACCAGAGTGTTCTACTTGGCTACTGGTACAGGGTAAAATTCACTCTTGTGCAGAGTGCTGGCACAAATCCCATGTAAGTCTGGTCTGAAAGTTCAAGTATCAGGAATTGGGCAGATCCCCTGCACATGTCAAATTTCTCCCACAGTGAACTGTCTCAACCTCCTTGTTGGTGTGACATTCTCTTGGGACCAGCACTTTGAAAAAAAATCATATTATGATGGAAATTCAGAATGAGCAAAAATTAAGTTCAAAACAAACAGGGCATTCCAAACATAGACATTCATCCAAAATTTATCAGAACCTCTTTGACCTTTGGGATGGGCATGTGGAAGAGCAATGAGGGGGGCAGAGATCTAGTGGAAGGTCCTATCACCTCTTTCCAAAAAAGAAATATTTCCATGTTAGACCTTGGGACACAGTCAACAGAACCTTCTTCCTCAGCTTACAACTATAGTGCCTGGTGGCACATCTTGCTGGAAGGGAGAACAGGCATTATACTACTCACTCCAGCAATGAGTTCTCCTTTTCAATGGGAAACTCAGCAGCTTCCTCCTCCACAGGTGAGCTCTTCTGATCTACTTCTACGGCTTAGGCAAAAGGAGACATAGGCTTATGGTCCAACTGAGCTGCCCATTTAAAACGTGTTTGAAGCTTCTGCTGCTGAATGCATCATGAGCAGCTCTCTGATTCTCAAGGAAAGAGGCCATTTTAGCACATTTTGGCTTCAGTTCTAGGGAAGGCTGAAAATCTGGAGTGGTTCTATTTTTGACTAGCTGGGGCCTATTCAATGTTTTTCCTCACGTGTCCTATTCCTAATTTCTAGTAGAATCACAGAATCCTAGTGCTGGAAGAGACCTCAGTAGGTCATCGAGTCCAGTCCCCTGCCCAAAGCAGGACCAATTCCAACTAAATCATCCCAGACAGACCTTTGCCAAACCAGGACTTAAAAACCTCTAGGGATGGAGATTCCACTGCCTAGGTAACCCATTCCAGTGCTTCACCACCCTCCTAGCGAATAGTTTTTCCTAATATCCAACCTAGACCTCCCCCAATGTAACTTGAGACCATTGCTCCTTGTTCTGCCATCCGGCACTACTGACAACTGCCTCTCTCCCTCCTCTTTGGAACCTCCCTTCAGGAAGTTGAAGGCAGCTATCAAATCCCTCCTCACTCTTCTCTTCTGCAGACTAAATAAGCACAAACCCCTCAGCCTCTCCTCATAGGTTATGTGCTCCAGCCCCCTAATCATTTTGGCTGCCCTCCACTGGACCCTCTTCAATACGTCCACATCCTTTCTGTAGTGGGGGTCCCAGAATTGGACGCAATACTCTAGATGTGGCCTCACTAGTGCCAAATAAAGGGGAATAATCACTTCTCTAAATCTGCTGGCAATGCTCCGCCTAATGCAACCTAATATGCCATCAGCCTTCTTGGCTACAAGGGCACACTTATCTCATATCCAGTTTCTTATCCACTGGAATCCCCAGGTCCTTTTCTGCTGAACTGCTACCTAGCCAGTTGGTCCCCAGCCTGTAACAATCCTTGGGATTCTTCCATCCCAAGTGCAAGCCTCTGCATTTGTCCTTGTTGAACCTCATCAGATTTCTTTTGGCCCAATCCTCTAATCTGTCTTGGCCACTCTGGACCCTATCCCTGGCCTCCAACGAATCTACCTCTCTCCCTAGCTTAGTGTCATTCACAAACTTGCTGAGGGTGCAATCCATCCCCTCATCCCAGTCATTAATAAAGGTGTTGAACAAAACTGGCCCTAGAACTGATCCTTGGGGCACTCCACTTGAAACTGATCGACAACCTGCATCGAGCCATTGATCACTACCCATTGGGCCCAACAATCTAGCCAGCTTTCTATCCACCTAACAGTCCATTTATCCAATCCATACTTCTTTAACTCGCTGGCAAGAATATTGTGGGAGACCATATCAAAAGCTTTGCTAAAGTCAAGATATATCACATCCACTGACTTCCCCATGTCTACAGAGCCAGCTACCTCATCATAGAAGCTAATCAGATTGGTCAGGCATGACTTACCCTTCGTGAATCCATGTTGACTATTCCTGGTCACTTTCTCCTCTTCCAAGTGCTTCAAAACGGATTCCTTGAGGATTCTCTCCACAATTTTTTCCAGGGACTGAGGTAAAGCTGACTGTTCTGTAGTTCCCTGGATTGTCCTGCTTCCCTTTTTTAAAGATGGGCACTTCCATTTGCTTTTTTCCAATTATCCAGGACCTCTCCTGATCTCCATGAGTTTTCAAAGATAATGGCCAAAAGCTCTGCAATGACATTTGCCAACTCCTTCAGTACCTTCAGAAGCATTAAATCCAGACCCATGGATTTGTGTATGTCTAGCTTTTCTAAATATTTCTTAACCTGTTCTTTCTCCACCAAGGGCTGCCCATCTCCTTCCCATTCTGCATTGCCTAGTGCAGTAGTCTGGGAGCTGACCTTGTCTGTGAAGACAGAGGCAAAAAAAGCACTGAGTACTTCAGCTTTTCCCACATCATCTGTCTCTAGGTTACCTGCCTCATCCAGTAAGGGCCCCACACCCTCTCTTATCACTCTCTTATTGCTAACATGTCTGTAGAAACTTTTCTTGTTACCCTTCACATCCCTTGCTAGCTGCAATTCCAATTGTGCTTTCATCTTCTTGATTACTCCTCTGCATTCTTGAGCAATATATTCATACTCCTCCCTAGTCATCTGTCCAAGTTTCCACTTCTTATAAGCTTCCTTTTTGTGTTTAAGCTCACCAAGGATTTCCCTGGTAAGCCAATCTGGTTGCCTACCATATTTGCTTTTCTTGCTGCACATCGGGATGGTTTCTTCCTGTGCCTTCAATAAGGCTTCTTTAAAATACTGCCAGCTCTCCTGGACTCCTTTCCCCTTCGTGTTAGTATCCCAGGGGATCCTGCCCATCATTTCTCTGAGGGAGTAAAAGTCTGCTTTGCTGAAGTCCGGGGTGTATATTTTGCTGTGCTCCTTTCTTCCTTTTATCAGGATCCTGAAATCTACCATCTCATGATCACTGCTGCCCAGGTTGCCACCCACATCTACTTCCCCTACTAGTTCCACCCTGTTTGTGAGCAGCAGGTCAAGCTGCACTTGGCCTCTGGTCGGTTCCTTCAGCACTTCTACCAAGAAGTTATCTCCAACATTCTCCAAAAACTTCTTGGATTGTCTGTGTACTGCTGTATTGTTCTTTCAACAGATGTCAGAGTGATTAAAGTCCCCCATGAGAACCAGGGCCTTAGTAGTTCTAAGTTTTCATTTCATTTCAACAGCATCTCAACATGGTATTTTGGGGTTCTGTTTCTGGCAATACTTACAAATATATCAAATTGTTAATTCTCTCATTGGACTCAGTTCAATTAGAACTTTGGGTAAAGGCTCTACCTGGTCATATGCCATCTTTCACTTGTTTTAGTTCATTCATGGGGACAGCACTTAGCTTTTGAACTTTCATGCTGTGTACTTAAGCAACATGAGGAACATCCTTTAACTATAGTTGGGCTAATGAACACAACTAAGTATACAAACCCAACTAGCTAGCTCTGTTTTATGATTAGCAATGGGGAGGAACATGACAGCCTTCATGTGGTCTGCTCTGTTAAGTGAGAAATCACCACTAATGCCATCAATTCAGTGACCAAATATTGAACAACATTGCCCCGTCTTCAGAGCAATAACTCAAGCCACCATAATGGCCCTTTTCAGAGACAAGTAACAAGGATCCTCCAAATTAACACTGAGGGACTTTTCTGGGTGAAGTGTGAGTATTTCACAAACATGATGAAGATGTGCAAATTTGCCATTCTTATGCTCCAAAAAACCCACATCTGCAATGACCAACTGGCTAGTCACTACCATATTCATGGTTATGACCTTACAACTTGCCACCACAATCCAAAATATGGCACAGCCACATACTTGAAAAACTGTCACAGATTTTGATGTTTTTTCCCCAACTGAAAAAGAAGCCACCACAACCATCAGGATAGGGGAGCTGCACATTACCAATACATATAAAGCCCCTAACTTAAAATGACCCAAGGCAGCGCACTCACGTGCACCAGACCAAGCCCGTTACATTGGTGACTTTAACAGCTGCCACATTATGTAGAGCTATGAAGTAAATTCAGCTGATGGTGAGGACCTCATGGACTGCATGTCTTCAGATCTGCCACTAGTCTTGTATCCCAAATAGTGAGCAGTTTTCCACTACTGTGTGGCAACACAATTACAACCCAGACCTCATCACTGTTTGCAAAGATCAAAGCAGGAATACTCTTCAGGCATCCTGCAAAATACTTCCCAACTTCCCCAACAGCCAACATAGGTCCATCACCATCTATGTTGGTATCCAAGTCCCCCATGTTTTGTCAAAACAAATCCCATGGTGGAAAATGTCCAAGGCGGACTTGAGTTGCTATAGGGAAGCCACCAAAAAAAGTGATCATCTGAATTCCCCCAACATCAGAATGTTATCATCAGTTCATTAGCGTCCTTACTGATTCTGCCTAAAAGAGGCTTCCCTGGGGCTCCCAGGAAGAATACACTCACTATTGGACAATAGAGATCAGGGACCTTGCTCTGGCAATACAACCAGTTGAGCAGTACCCTTGTTACAGTCTCTAGTTGCCATGCCTGGGTCTTACTATGATGTCTCAGAGCCACTAACACAACAGAATACCTGACCTCAAAAGTGCAACCTAACCCCATGGCCTCCAAATTGGTAGAGAACACAAAAGAGCCTCTAAACAAAAACACCAAATGAATATTCTATCATCAACTACATCAGAAAATGGCCTCAATCCCTCCACAAGACACACCCCCCCCCGACATCAGTACAGATGAAATGAAAAAGGATTTAACTGCACTGAAGAAAGGAAGAAGAAACTGTCAGAGATGGTATGCCCCCAAGTATTTCTTCATTGACAAAATTCCAGGAGGACTCCAATGGTTCCAGTCCTAAAAGCCTGGAGGGGAAATAACAGTCATTGCCATACTCCTATCAAGTAAGTTGATCAATGACAGGAAGCTAAATGAAGCAATGACATATCCTGCTCTGCACTATCTACAAACTACTGAAGCATATATCATTCACCAGAGAATCTGTTCTCTCACTGAATCAGTGATCCCCAAAAACAAATGGGATTCTGGCCTAAATGCAGTTATTGCAACCACCTTTTGGCCCTCGTAGCATACACCATGGCCAGAATCCAGAGGAAATTTAATATTGGTACACTCTTCGTAGACCTTTTATCAGCCTACAATAAAATCTGGATTAAAAGCCCTGATGTTGAATCTCACAAAATCTCCCTGCCACAAGACACGATACCTATTACAGATGATGCTGCGTAATAGGTCCACGTGAGCAAGAAAATCAGTTCATCCTGGTTCCTCAACAATGGACTGCCACAAAGCTTAGTACTTGTGCTTACACATTTGAATATATACACAACCAACATGCCTCCAAAAAAGTCATACAAATTTGTAAAGGCACATGATCTTGACCTGGCAACACAAGCTACCACCTTCACCAACCTCTATTTCACCTTGAACCTGGACCTAAACAGCATGGACAAATATTTCTGGAAATAGAAGCTCAAGCCAAATCCTCACAAAACAATGCAGGAACACTAAGTGGACCTTGAAAACTACTCAATGAGACATGACCCTACTCCAACCTATCTCAGAGTGAAGGTTGATTGCATGTTAACCTTCCATGACCATCTAAAGAAAGTTGCTGCCAAGATGAAGACTAGGGTCAATCTGATCCGCAAATTGGCAGGCATAAGCTAAGGAGCATCAGCATCAGCATTAAACACCTCAGTGATGGCCTTTGTGCATTTCATAGCAAAGTACAGTGAACCAGGAGTAGACCTACTTGACTTATTGATGTCAAATAGAACACTGCAAAACAGTGTCTCTCTGGAACACTCAAGTCGACCCCAAGACCTTGGCTGACATTGCTGTGGTATATTGCTCCTTCACCTATTCATCCTGATGCCACAATCCTTAGGGAATTGCACAGAATCATGGAAAAATAAGCCTCTTCCCACGCATCAGGACCTTAACAATGTCCATCACTTCCACATGTTGTCACATAAGCCCTTTTGGAGCTATGCATTTAACTTTTAACAATGCAACTTCAGTCTTTACGAAGCTTTGGAAGCCAAGTAGAGTTCACAAGAAGTCACAAATAAACATGCTGGTGACAGACCTAATGCAGAAGATCCCTGGTTTTGATCTCCCACAAAGCTCATGGACTACTCCAAATGATATTTGCACAAACCATGGCAAATGTGGATAGTTGCTGCACCAATGAAATTTAAAGACTCTCCAGTGTGCAATTGTAGCCACTCAGAACAGTCCATGGAACATATAACAACTCAATACCTGATTAACAAATATGAAGGCAGCATCACAGCAATATTCACTGCTATTCTAGACACAATTATCTGGCTAAACCATCTTTGTTCTACATTTACATCATCCATAGGCAGAAGACTGTCAGCAATAATGGACTAGTGATACATTTTAAGAGTCAGGGCATACAATAAAGTCAACTGGTATCAATAACAATAATCATTATGAATGTAAGACTTTTTATGGATGTTTCAACTTCTCCAAAGCCTTTTATCTGTGGCAATTTAGCTAAAGACTTCATGTCAAATGCTGGTCTTGCAACTTGTAGGAAAGATTATTATTTCCATTTAAAACCTTTATTCACTTTGTTAAAATACCATGTTGCATTGGATTATAATAATCTCTGGGTTGTTAATATATATAGCTAATCCTCCCTTTAAATTAAGTTTTTGCAAAGTTTATAACCATTTAAATAGTTTAAAATTTCCTAAAACTTGTCCTGGGGTGGCTGAGATAGGTAGAAGAGAAAAAGTCCTAACCAGCCAATATTTCATATGTCCTAATTTGGGGTTGTGTTCTAGAGAAGAACTTTTTTTTAATACTAAATTTATTTCCAGCTACTTTTGTTTTTCTTGAGGGACCTTTGAAACACTATATTGCTACTTTTCATGTTTTTTATTTGCCCTCTGGAACAATAAAAGCTCAAAGGTTCATAAATATGCATTCTGTAAATGTATTATGCTGACAAAGTGTTGCTCAGATAGCTGCTTTTGCCTTTAGGGAATGAATAAGTTTACAGCATGCTTAAACAACAATGTAAGGGGAAAGAGAAAGAGGAGAGAGCTGTGTCAGCGTGTGGGCTGAAAATGGAACAAAAGAGTTACCTGAATGCACAGAAAAAATAGAAAACACAGTTAGGTACAACAACCAAGCCAATGGTCTGTAATGAGGAATTCTTGGATGTTGGTGATTAATTCACTAATTATGCTTTTTGGAGAGGAGTGGTTTGCAAATTGCACCTGAAAAAAATTGCACAGTCGAGTCGTCATAAAATATACAACTTTATTTTCTAATTTCAGCAGGCATTCAGGAGAAGTCTTTTGTTCCAACCAGAGCCCAAAGTTCCTCGCTGTGTCTTCATTAATTCTAATCCCTCTGGACAGTGATCTGCTTCACTCATTTCTAGCAAGTTGGAAGTGTAAGGTGCTGATTAGCAATATGTGAGCTTGTGGTAAAAAGAAAGCTCCTTAGAAATTTTTTAAAAATATTTAAACACAAATCTTTGATGTGCCATGCTAATGAATGTGGATGCAACCGTACATTTTAAACAACCAGTGTCCTGATAAGCCTTGCTATGCATTTCAACGAAGACTGAAATCTCATGGCTAGCCAAAGCAGTAGGGGTGGAGAGTAAATACATAGCTGAAGAAAAGCTGCTGAATAAGCCTTCTTCTAGATTCTTAGATATCAAGTGGTTTCTTAAATGGTGGAAATTCAGAATCAGCTTTCATGCATAAAGAAAAAAGCCATGCCGCAAGGGAAAATGTAGCATTCTACATCTGCACATTAGCTGTGAGAAATGAACATTTTTTGATGATGCTTCTCAATTTTTCAGCAGTCAAGACATAAAAAATCCAGCTAAGACACCTTCCATCCCAAGCTGACTGAATTCACACAGATGAACAAAGAAAAATTAAGTTTCCATTCTCTGAAAGATGAAGCTACCATCTTTGTCCTTGTCTTTGTCTAAGCATGTCTGGCTAATCTAGTAAGGAGGGATTTAAACTAGGTTTGACGGGCGCAGGTGATCAAATCCCACAGGTAAGTGAAAAACGTGGAGACCTGGGAGATGGGTCAGAAATGGGAGAGAGCATGGGCTATAACAGCAGAGATAAAAGAGGGGCAAGGCAGAACTGGGGTGGGGGGAATTAAATCAGAATCTTAGTTGTCTGTAGACAAAACACAAGTATGTGGAATAAGCAGAAAGAACTTGAAGTACTAATTAATAAACACAACTATGACATAATTGGTATATCAGACTTGGTGGGATAATACACACGATTGGAATATTGGTATAGAAGGGTACAGTTTGCTCAGGAAGGATGGGCAGGAGAAAAAGGGAGGAGGTGTTGCTTTATATATTAAAATGTACACACTTAGACTGAGGTGGAGATGGACATAGGAGACAGACATGTTGAGAGTCTCTGGGTCAGGTTAAAAGGGGTTAAAAACAAGGGTGATTTCATGCTAGGGGTCTACTACAGACCATCAACCCAGGCAGAAACACAGGCCTTGGAGATGATTGGGGACTTCAACTATCCAGACACCTGTTGGAAAAACAACACAGCAAGGCACAGACTATTCAACAAGTTCTTGGACTTCATTGGAGACCATTTTTTTATTTCAGAAGGTTGGGAAAGTCACTAAAGGGGAGGCTGTTCTAGATTTGATTTTAACCAATAGGGAGGAACTGGTTGAGAATTTGAAAGTGGAAGGGCTGCACACAAGTGAGAAACAAAAAAAGAAAACCCAAACCCCCACTGACATGGCCCCTGATTGAGAAGGGGAAAGACACTCCCCACATTCCCCTCACACACCAGAGCCCAGTGGGGTCCGGGCTAGTAGATTTTGTGTGCTCCAGCCCCACGGGGAGGTAGCGGGGGGCTGAAGCACCAGCTCAGGCTCCCTAATGCCGGGGAGAGGGGGGGAGTCCTGAGACTCGGGGGGCCAGATCCTAACAAGCCTGGGCCTGAGGTTCCCCACCCTTGAGCTAGAGACATAAAGGGTAATAAGAAAACAAGAAGGCATTCTATATAAATATATTAGAAGCAAGAGGAAGACCAAGGACAGATAAGCCCATTGCTCAATGAAGAAGAAAAAACAGTAACAGAAAATGTGGAAGTGGCAGAGGTGCTTAATGACTCCCTTGTCAGAAAATGTCAGCAGCCAAAGACTTCCAGGGTTTATGGAGCACATAAGAGTTACAAAGCAGCCAGTCAATTGCTACTTTATTTTCTTTGTGGTCTTCAAGCAATTGTCTTCATGTCTCCCAAGTGTCTCCCAAACATCTTTCTCATCTTGGATGTCAAACCTTCAATTCTTGTTCCATCTTCCTGAATGGGTGTCCTTGTTCTGGAATTATATGCCACTGGTGTCAAAAACTCTTCTCCTTAGCCAGGGAAGTTTACTGTTAATGACATAAGTTTGTCTTTCAAAAGCACTGCATTTGGCTTAAATTTTCTTCATTCTAATAGTTCATTTTTAGCTTAGGAACCATGTCTGAAGCTTCTACATGCTGATTTTTTTCCCTAATTTTTCCTTTTTTACTTTGACCCCCCTTCCTTTTTTTAGTCTTTGTGAGCTAGTCAATTTCTATCTGAAAACAGAGGAAATTCTAAGTAGTACTAGCAACCAGTAATAGCAAAAACAAATACTTCAAAACCAAAATGATCAATAGACTAAAAAAACCCATTCTCAACATTTCTCTTTGGGTGATACCATATTGCAGCAGTTCCCAACCTTTTCCAGATGGGGACCCATTTTGACAATTCAGGAAGACTTGGTGACTCAGAGTAATTCAAAAAATGTGTGAATGGCTCCTTAAGAGCCACCTGGGGAGACACCTGGCGACCCTTTTGAAATGTAATGGTGATCCATATTTGGGTCCTGACCCATAGGTTGGGAAACCCTGCCATACTGTATTATTTCTCTCTCTGAGACATCTCAGAGTGAAATCTACACTAAGAATCACTTTAGTAAGTGGCTACCATGCCATGTGTTTTCCAGTACAATTTCGTTCATCTTTAAATGATATGATCCTTTCACTAGGTGATCTCTATTTGCTCTTTTCTGGACAGCAGTGTAAAGCAGGCCTTTGCAAGGGAGGTGTTTCTAAAATATACTTCATGTTCAGTGTTCCCTGTAAGCTGAGCACTTGGGTGGCCACCCAGGAGAGATTTGAATGTTACCCAGCTGATTAACAAAGTGCTCACAGTGCCTATAGTCAGCAGCATGTGTTTCTACTAGTGGTACTCATTTGCACTTGCCTCTATGCACATACATGTTATTCCACACATGGATGGAAAAAATTAGAGGGAACACTGTTCATGTTAGAAGATTACAATGACTCACTTACCAAAGTTAGGGACAGACCTTGTAATAAATCTGTCTTGCTGTATGGTATTCAGTGTCTGATCTGAGTATGTTTGAAATTAAACTTCAGCATTTGTGAAGTGAGCCAACCTGACAGAACAGGGGACTATAGCCTTCTAGTTACTTGTGGAACTTGTAGAGGAGACATAGCATCAGTACATACGTTCCCCACATCACCAATACACCGCCCTCCTCCCCCCCTCATCCTGCTCTAGAGGACCACTTGGAGAGTTAGGAGGATACAAATCTCCTATTTAAGCCCTGTCCTCTTTGCTAAAACAGTTAAGTATGGTGCCACTGAGCATCAAATGTATTTAGTTGCTATAACACATGCACAGGTGAGCTAGAAATCAGCCTGCTCCCCACTGTTTGACATCACACAGAGCCGGCTGTTACTGCCATTTGGCATTCGGATTAATGCTCCTTTGCAGAACAAGCTGTGGGAGTTCAACAGACCAACCTCCTCCCTGAAGAGCTAAAGTTCTATTGAAAAACATCTACCTCCTCCAGGCTCTTAAGTCAAGAGGGCCAGAGAGGACTCAGGACAATGCTAGTTTCCACAGAAAAACGATACTCTGCTGCCCACTGCTCACTTTGTTTCTCTCCTCTCTGCACTATGAACTAGGGGTCCCATCAGTAGGCTGGACCACAATTCTTTTCTAACACTCACAGGCCTGGTCTAGACAAAGACTTTACATCACATTTAGCCGCCTATAGTAGATTTTCTAAATGATGCATCCACACCACCAAGCCTGTTGTGTCAACCTTAAGGGACACTGAAGTCCATATCAGTACTCATGCTTTTCACAAGGAGTAACGCTATTCCCAACCTTGCAGGGTCGAATTTACGGTAGCGTAGATTCAGCACCGGGCAAAAGTTGAGGCGATTGGCCTCTGGGAGGCCTCTTGCAGTTCCCCGCCCAGACCACACTGGCCAGAACTTGCACCTCTACTGCTCTTCAGGCCCTGGCCTACACTAGGGAGTTATTTTGGAATAACCCCTCCCCCCTCCATTTTCAAAACAACAAGCAGAGCATCCACACTACCAATTCTGTTACCAAAATAATGGGCTGGTTATTTTGAAATCTGTGCTCCTGCTTTCCTCAGGAAATAACGCTTATTTCAAAATTGTTATTTCAAAATACCATGAGCATGGATGCTCCGGTGCTGCTAATTCAAAATAATTGGCCTCCAGCGGCCTCTCACAGCTGCACATGTGGCCACTCTGGCCACACCTGCCAGCTCCCCGGCTCCCCTTCTCCTGTGGAGCTTAAAGCAGCAGGCTCAGGAAAAGGGCATGTGGCACATTCAGACCTTTGCCAGCCTCGTGCCACACAGCACCATCCCAGGAGCTATGGCAGACCCCAGTGCTCCCTCTGAGCCCCCTCGGCTGCCAGCACTTCCACAGCACCCTTGGCTGCCACTGGCCAGGGACACAAGCGAGCACTGGCCTGGACTGGTGCAGAGATCCTGGGTCTCATTCAAGGGCTGGGGTAAGGAGACCAACCTCCAGGATCTCCACACCAGGAGGAGAAATGCTGATGTCTATGGTCGATTGGCTGCCAGCCTGGCTGAGAAGGGACATACCCAGACCCTTGACCAGGTTCGGATAAAAACAAAAGATCTCCAGCAGGCCTACAACAAGACCAGGGAACAGAGTGGATGGCACCTCACATGTGCCAGTACTAAGACCAGCTCAATAACATCTTAGGACGGAGGCCAGTCATCTCCCCGCAGTTGTTGTTGATTCCGGCCAGGACACACTTGGCGTCAGCCTCCACGAGGACAGGGTTGTGGAGGATCAGGAGAAGACCAGCTAGGCAACCATGCCCACAAGCCAGGGCCTGCTCCTCACCCTGGAGCCAGTCCCCCCTCCCTCCCAGGATGGGCTCCCAGGCATCAGATGAACCTGGAGCAGGCACTTTAAGTGAGTTCTATAACTTTCCCTATACACACGTGGGGGCAGGCTATCGGCTGTGAGGGGCTGCATCCTGGGGATCGCACAACAGCCTGGGCACGTGGGGACCCCAGTAGCACTTTCTTCAGCAAGTGGTGTCTGTCACTCACCCACACCTTCCCCAAAATCCCACCCCTCTCCTCCAGCACGCAGAGAGAGAAGTTTTCTCTCTGCGGGATGCTGCCAGTGCTGGACCTGGTACGTGCGGGACATAGAAGGAAGCCGAGCCACATCATCCCCACCCCCCACCTGCAGGCTCCTGGCCTGGCTGGCACCTTCACATGCCTGCTTGTCCCCAGATCATGGGTGTTACAATGCTCCCCTGGGATGTCTGTGCCCCTGCAGGAAAGTGCCCACTGTGTAGGCAACAGATGGCCTTGTTCGAAGCACATCACCATTGTCTGAACCTGGACCTTCGATGCTGACTCAGAGACTAGGGCTAGGCTTCATACACAGTGCTTCCTGGGATGACTGCCGTTGTCACTTGTCTTCACACCTGAGCCAACTGCAAGCTTAGCGTGTCCCCCCACCTCCACAGGATCTGCCAGAGGAAGAGAACCCAGGAAGACCTGCTACATGAGCAGTTGGCCTGCCTCTGGTCCCTTGCCCAGGAGATCAATCAGGAGTGGGCTGCTGGGAACCACCTGGGACCAGCTGGCATGCTAGCATTAGGCCATGTCCTCCTCCCTCACCTTAGTGATGGAGCACATAGCCTCGTGCATGGAGTAGGCCACCAGCCATCTCCCTGCCTCTGCTCCCACTCCTCTCCCATGGCTTCCCCTCCTAATTCCCCCAGGGGCTGCTGGGGCCCCAGAACATGAGGCTATGGGACCTCAAGGGCAGCTGAAGCCTCATGAACTGACCAAGGCAGTTGCCACTCTGCTCCCTCCCCATTCCTGGTTCCTTCTCCAGTCCCTCCCCTGTTTTATGTTCCCCTAATAAATAGACTTATGCTTTCAAACAAAAAAGGCTTTTTTATTTGCTCTGCAGGGAGGGGGAGGTGGGAAGGGAGGGCAGGGGAAGAGAGGTGTGCGGGAGGAAAGGCGCACAGAGGGAATGCAGGGACCCCTTGTGGATTGGCCCGGGCAGAGTTTCACAGCTGGCCTTGGCTGAAACTCTCCCTCAAGATCTCCTGGATGATCATAGCCCCTTGATGTGCTCATCAAATGGCACTTGTCTCCGGCTGCTCATAAGCCCTGGCCAGCCATTCAGCTTCTACCCCCGACCCCGGAAGGAAAGTCTCCCCTAGCTATCACAAAGGTTGTGGAGCACACCACAGGCTACCACCACGAAGGGGATATTGTGTTTGCTGAGGTCCAGGTGGGTAAGAAGACTCCTGAACCTCCCCTTTAAGCAGCTGAATGCACACTCCACCACCATGTGGCACCAGCTCAGCCTGGCATGGAGGTTCTCCTTGGTGGGAGCTGTCTGGCATGGTGAGCTTCCACAGGGTGATGGAAATTCTACTACTGGTCATCCCATTGCTGCATGACAATGTGGTCTACCAGTCGAAACTGGTCTCCCACCGCCAGAAGCAGCGTTCAACAGTGTTCAGAAGACTGAGGGGCATTTTCAGCAGCAGGATCACCAGGACCTGGGTGAAATGGTCCTCCGGTTCAGGCTGGTCTCTCTCATGCTAGAGCAGCATGTGGGCAGTCTGGATGAACTGTGCCATGAGGTGCAGCATGAGGCCCGTGAGACTGGCACTGCTTTGCAGCTGCTCCAGCTCCATAGTGTCAGTGCTGTGGCATCTCCAAGAGCAACGAGAGCATCCTGCATCTGTTTGGTGTCCTGCAAAGGGGGAGGCAGTGGAGGAGTGGCGTGTGAGATGCGGCCGTAGAGAGGAGCCCCTGAAACCATGTGTCATACCTTGCCTGACCAAGCAGCCACAAAAAGTGTCCACCCTCCTGGTGCCCCACCCCCCTGGAGTGCTTCCGTCAGCTCTAAATCCAAGGCAGGCTCCAATCAGTGTGGATGCGTTATTTCAAAGTAATTCTGAGCTATTTCATTGTTCCCCATAGTGGGGACACTCGATTTCAATTTTGTTATTTCGGGAGTTATTATTTCCATTTTACTTACTTAGAAATTATTTCCTAGTGTAGACATGCCCCAGGTGAACAGAAAAAGCCCTGGGAAAAGTTGAATTGTATTTCCCATGTGGCCAGCATTGCAAGCACATTCCAGAGTAAGCAGCTCACTGCGCCACACGTGGAAATGACTTTGACCAGTTCTAGTAAAACTGTGACACGTTCAAACACTTCTGTTCCCATGGGCTCCAGTTCCCAGGGGCTCAGAAGAGCACCAGCATGGAGTGTCCAAAAGATCTTGAACCTCACTGAGGCATGGGGAGATGAATCCATACTCTCCAAGCTCTGAACTAGCAAAAGGAATGGGCACTACCGGTGAGTTCACAAGCTTTTTCTAACTATAAGTGGGTTAAGGCAATTGGATGTACATGTGGCACACTCTGTGCCTATACAGAGCAGGGGTTGCGTTACAGCTTGTTAATGTGCCTGCAGATGGAGCGGGAGTCTTGCCTGCACAGCTCCATGAAGCTCTCACATAGGAACTCTTTAATCCTTTTCACAAGGTGTTTGGGGAGGCCAGCCTTATGTTGTCCTCTGAGGTAGGACACCTTCCATGCCAAGCCACCAGTCTGGCATCATTGAACCACAGAGCATTCCAGCATAAGGCCCAGGTTTCTGGCCACATGCAATCAGCATCCGCTCCCTATCACTCTGTGTGATTCAGAGAAGACTGACATCTTGCATGGCAACCTAGAGGAAGGAGGAGGGGAATTTAGTAGCACTCTCCCCAGGAAGCCATCGGACACCCCCTCTGTGGGCTGGGAATAAAGTACTCTACCTGGGAGGCCTTGTGTGCCAAAAACCACCCACATACTCTGCGTGCTGGGAAAGAATTATTCTCCCATGGATGCCACATGTGCTGGACCTGGCATATGCTGAACACAGTGGGAAGCCATCCTCTCCTGTTCCCCCCACACACACACCCTGCAGAGTCCTGTTCTGGCTGTGCCCTTACCACCCCTGCCTGCCTCTGAGCCAACTGCGTCCCGATGCTCCCCTGAGAACTCTGTGCACCTGCTGTAAAGTGCTCACTTTAAAGCAAACAATTGGCCTGGCACAGAACACATCTCCACTGTCTTTACAGAGACCTTTGGTGTAGGCCAACAGATATAGCTTAACACAATGCATCTTCTGTAATGTCTGCCCTTGTAACTTTTCATTGTAGCTGGGACAGCAGCCAGCTTGCAGTGTACTCCCGCTCCTACAGAATCTACCCACCTGGCTCAGATTCACAGGTGAAAGCAGACAAGGGAGGACATGTTCTGGAAGCAGATGGACTGCATGAACTCCTTCATGGAGGACATGCAGGCAGAGCACCTGGACTGCATCACAGAATGCCAGGAGAGAAGAGCTGAAAGGGAGCAGCAGGTGAGACAGCAGGAGACCATGTTAGCCTCCCTGACCACTGTTATGGAGCACCTACCTCCTCTTTATCTCATCCAAACTTCCATAGGGCAATCACCACATGCTTCTCCACGGTCATAGCAGGTCTCATTTAGGTATTTTGGCACCTCAGGGCAGGGGAAAGCCATTGCAAAGTTCCAAGAAAGTGGCCTTGTGCATTCAGAAGTTTGGCAGCCACTGCTGATTGTCCCGTCTCTGCAGCACAATGTGGTCCCTATCAGTTGGAGCTTGTCTCACGGTGCCAGAACCAGTGTTAGTCCACAGGATTGACTGGAGGCTACGTTAGCATCAGCGCCAGGCCTTGCATTAGCAGCAACTCCATACCAAATTCAGCTTCATCCTTGTCCTCTTCCTGAGGGAACAACATGACTACACTCTCCAAGTACTGTGCTATTTGGTGCACCACGATATATATCAGCACCACAATGGTGTGTGGCAAACCAGGATCCATGCTCGTACTATTTTGGCATCTGGTTGGGTGACCCGGGCACAAAAAGGTGCAAGCATATGGCATCCCTTGTATCTCACGCAAGGTGGTTGGGACTAGATGAGTTCATTATGGGGTGCTGGAGACATGAGCCGGTAACCACCTGCTGCAGAGTTTTGGTCTCAGCAGGCACTGTGAGCATAACAAAGAAAGCAAAGCTGCCCATGATGCATCATGAGTCGACCATAGGCTCCCTAATGAGAATGCGCTACTTCGGACTATATTCAATTCTGCCCTGTAGTGAGGACACGGACCTTCAACTTTGCAAAATCAGGTGGTAAGACAGCAACCATATATTAGATTCAGCCTTACCTTGTAGTGTAGACGTGCCTTTAGTGATGCATGCCCGAAGGCCTTCAGGGAGTTCACCTGAATGAACACCAACAGAACAGAGGCTGATAGAATCACCGAAGGAGCCAAGAGCTACTTGATTACCTAGCAAGATCAAAGAAAAGCAGAAAATAAACAGAGGACCCAAAGTGTAGAGAAGAGGAAGAGAATGGGAACTGCTAACAGGGAAAAGAGCAATAAGTCCCACAAACTACAAAACTGCTGTTGGTTACACTTTGTTCACAACAAAGTCTGTCAACCATCCTTTCATAGAGCTGGTCAAAATATTTCAGACACTTTTTTATGAGAAATGGCTTTTTTAAATGTAATGAACATTTTCTCACCAAATTTTGTTCACTTGAAATGTTTTGGTTTGACAATGAAAAGCAAAAACAGATTTTTAAGTGATCCATCCACCCCCTCATCCCTTTTTGCTCTTTCTGCCCTGACTGCCTGCCACCTTTTTTAAGTAGCAAAAATTAGTGGGCAGAGTGCACTGGGAGAAAGGGGGAAGAAAACAATGAAAATATTATTTTTCTCTTTGAAATCTTGAAAAAAATGACTATTGAAAAAAATTCACTCATAATTTTCCCTCCCTTTTCAAACAAATCTAGTTGACAATATTCAGTACTCCATCTAGGCCTGGATTCAAATTGATGACCTGGTGATCAACAATTCTATGCCCCATTCTTAGTTTCATACCCACATACACACTTCTAACGACTTAACACTATATAGAATGAGAAAATATGAGCAAAGGCAGCATCACCATCACACCAGTATCACAGCTCTCACCAACACCATCATGTTCAGATCATTTCTCATAAGCTCACCTTCTACTCAACAATGCACGCATCAGAGAACAGAAAAACCATACAACTTTAATGCTGGTACTGTTTGCATTTTGACAGTTATAATCACCATGTGCTCTACACCAAAGTTGCCTGTGTGCTTAAACTACTCTACACATCAAAAACACATCAGCACATTAAAAAAATAAAAAATAAAATAAAGTTAAGATCATACACCAATATCTGAAAGAATAAATCCTACAAGAAAGATCTGATTATAAACAAAACAAGAATAAAACCTCCAGAAAATTCTAGGTTAAGATTAAATATAAAAGCAACTCAAATTTCTGAAAGTTTTTCCTCTCCAGCCCCTTCCTTCTCAGCCCTCTCCCTGGGGTTTGCTTCCCTGACCCTCATCCTTGCTCTCTTCCCCCACCATATTCCACTCTTCTGGTGAGGGACCATTCAGACTGAAACAGTATAAGCCATTGAAGGGAAAATAAGATGGCATGGAATTTTTCACCAAGTCAAGCATCTTGAATCCAAATTCTCAGGGGAAAGAACACCTCTGCAAGCTGTTTCAAGAACTGCAGTTTTCAAACAAATGGATCCAACCAACAATCCCTAATCAAGTTTAGAATGGAAGCCTACACCCAGACTAGGCTCTCAAGAGGCTGCTACCTCTACCATTTACACAGTAACCGCTGGCCAGATTACTCAGCCTGACAATACTTAATGTAAGAGAAAGACACAGGAGCACTTGGAATGGAGGAGAAAAAAGGACCAAGTATGGAAGACAAGGGTAAATGTACTATGTACGTTTCTGATACACAAAGATACAGAGACACATGCACACAGAGCACGTCTCCTGTATATCTGGTTTAATAAAGCACAATTGACGATCACTTTTGGCTTTTTAATCTGTTTTTAGGGTTTCAACTACTTAAGAGTTTCCTAATAAAAGAACAGTTCTACAGCCCTTAACATCAAAGGAGAACATTTCTAAAGCTGTTACAGAATCAAAGTAATATTCTGGGCAGAGTCTAAGGTGAACCACTGGAACAATCCTTCTGGGATAAAGATGAAAAATGCCTCATGTATGTTGCTCAATGCAATCCATCAAAAGGCCCATACAAATATTGGGCCAGACTTACTTGATATATTTATTCATCACCATTATTTTACTCTTCTGTTTTCTGTTTGTCTGCTGAGCTACAATCTTACAAGCATCTGAAAGTTCTTGGTACGTGCAAAAGCAATAGAACTGATTAGTCACAGGAGGACATGACCACGGATGGGTTTGAAATCCATAAAACTTTTCTAATTGGAGTTATGTCATAGCTGAGAAAACTGTCACTGCAAAAAAATGGAACTGTAATAGCACTGATCAAGGCAAGACTGCCTGATGAGGGTAGATAGAAAGCTTCACTATTAACAGAATTTCAGTGTCAATCAGTTATTGGAGTTTTCACTGATGAGTATTGTGCCTGTATTTAACATCAACATACAAATAAGTAAAGGCTTTTGTGGTGAAGGGTTTTTGTGTCCCCACCAGACATTTGTTTAGTTGGCATTAGGGCTGAAATGCAGCCGGAGCTGTTCAGAGCAAAGCTCCAGTAAATATCTTCAGCCCCCTGGAGTTTTTATAGCATGTTGGAGACTGGGGGGGAGGAGGAGAGGAGAGGAATAGGAAATACTGTATAAGAATTTAAGCCCTGGTAAGCATGAACTACGAACAAAATCCTATCCTGGGAGAGAGCGCATTACAGCAATTACTGAGCCGAATCATTTTTCTGTCGGAAGGTGGATCATAGGGCTGGCGGGTGGTCTGGCTGAGGGCATAGGTGGGGGACAGTATATGCCAAAAACAGTAGAAACCTACCTATCTGAAAACAGTAGCTGTTAACTGATTTCTCGACTTTAACATCTGATAACATTTTCATCTTCTGCTAACTTGTAAAATGTTATAGTATTTGTGACAGTGGGAGTTCAGTGCCAGAAGAAATTTTATCAGTACAAAGAGACTACAAAATCAGCTCCTTACTGGGCCAAAGGGGTTTCTAGCCCTGCATAGTACCTGTCAACTACTTTTTAAAGAAACAGTATTTTGTGGGCATTAATTTCAGTTGGCTTAAGGATACATAAACAAACATATAAATGAGAGAGGGAAAGTGTATGTGTATTATACACACTTATTAAAGGCTAGATTCTGTCATCTCCTGCAGACTTAGTAGCTATACAAACTGCCCAGCCAACATTATAAGCAGAGGCTGAGTGAAAAAAAACGGTTACTTAATTGTAGGTGTGTGCGTGCCACGTGGACGGATTGTTGGAGAATTTTCCCTTAGCGGTATCTATCAGGGGAGCCCCCTGGAGTGATGCCGCTATACTGATGCACATATACCCCTGTTGGCTCTCCACCTCCTCAGAGCCTTCTTGCCGGAACACTCCGACACAGGGGAGGTGGGTGGGATTTGGAATGGACATGAGCAACACATCTCGAAGAACCATAGTTACTAGAGGTAAGTAACTGTTTTTTCTCCTTCGAGTGCTTGCTCATATCCATTCCATGCAGGTGAGTCCAAAGCCAAACCCATGGAGGCGGGGTCAGAGACTACAGAGAGACTGACTACAACACTGCCCTGCGCACTGCCGCATGGTCCCCGGCCTGCTGCGCTATGGCGTAGTGACTTGCGAAAGTGCACACTGAAGACAAGGTGGCCACCCTGCAGATTTCTACAATGGGCACCGGGGCCACAAAGGTGGTGGACAAAGCGTGGGCCCTGGTGGAGTGTCCACTGCTGCAGAACCCTGTCCTCTGCCCTCCCAGCACCCTGTTCCCTCTCCCCTGCCCCCAGCCGGCCGCAGAACTCTGTCCCCACAAAATGTATTATTATAAATGCTTCATTTTAGATTTAAATACCATGAATACAAAACAGACCATTTATTTCATAACTATAAACACGTGATTTTAATTTTATATATCTCATAATTTAAAAATAAACTGTTTATCAGAGTGTGTAAGTAAGGGCTGGGGATAGCAAGTGATGGACAGGAGGATAATAGAGAGGGCGGGGCTTCAAGAAGGGGTGGGGCTTCAACGAAGGGGCGGGGCGGTAGATCTTCACCTGTTCTGAGATTTAAAAAGTGATCTTGGGTGTAAAAAGGTTGGAGAACACTGGTCTAGATCATCGCAGATAAATGTCTATCCAATTTTCTCTTAAATATTTCCAGTGATGGAGATTTCATAACTTCCCTAGGCAATTTATTCCAGTATTTAACCACGCTGACCAATAGGAAGTTTTTCCTAATGTCCAACTTAAACCTCCCTTGCTGCAATTTAAGCCTATTGCTTCTTGTCCTCTCATCACAGGCCAAGGAGAACAATTTTTCTCCCTCCTCCTTGTAACACTCTTTTAGACACTTGAAAACCGCTATCATGTCCCCTCTCGGTCTTCTTTTTTCTAAACTAAACAAGCCAATTCTTTCAGTCTTCCCTCATAGCACATTTTTTCTAGTCCTTTAATCATTTTTGTTGCTCTTCTCTGGACTGTCTCCAATTTCTCCACATCTTTCTTGAAATATGGTTCCCAGAAATGGACACAATACTTCAACTGAGACCTAATCAGCGCAGAGTAGTGTAAAAGAATGACTTCTTGTGTCTTGCTCACAACACTCCTGTTAATGCAGGAGGGCAGTGTACCAGTCTCCCATGGCTAGAGAAGTGATAATAGAAGCCAGCATCACCAACTTCAGCTTCAACTTTATTATGAAGGCATTCATGCCCCTGAGGTCCAAAATAGGATGAAACCTGCCCTTGGCCTTTGGAACCAAGAAATAGAGTAGAATGGGGAGTAGAACTCCTTGCCCCGATGGTTCGCTAGGACCTCTTCCACAGCTCTGAGATAGAGAAGCTGTTGCACCTCTAGCTTCAAGAGATGCTCATAAGAGGGGTCCCTGAAGAAGGATGGAGAAGGAGAATACAAAGGGGGGCAGGAGCGGAAAGGAATGGAGAATCCGCCTTTCACCATACCTAGGACCCAGTGGTCCATTGTGATAGCTAACCAGGCATGGTGGAAAGGTGATAGCCAATTGGCAAAGGTCCACTTCATGGTGGCTGGTACGCTGTCCTCGGGCGAACTTTCAAAGGTTTGGCCTGGGACCCCTTGGTCAGAAGAGGAACAGGATGACCATCTGCCATTCCTGTTGTTACTCCCTCTGCTTCTAGAAAAGTCTGACCTATTGCCCTGCTGGAATGGGAAAAAGGAGGCCCTAGAGAGGGAATGCCTCTGCAGGGCTGGAATGTGGATCCCTAGGGACTTAAAGGTTGCCCTAGAGTCCTTCAGCCCACACAGGCTAGTCTCAGTGTGCTCTGAGAAGAGGCCCATGCCCTCAAATGGCAGGTCTTGGATACTGTTCTGGACCCGTGGTAGAATGCCAGAAACATGGAGCCAGGCACTCCACCACAGAACTAGCCCAATTGCCATGGTACATGCCACGGCATTTGTGATATCCAAGACAGCCTGGAGAGTCACTCGGGACATAGCCTTGCCCTCCTCAGACACGGCCTTATACTCCTTCCTGGAGTCCTGGGGCAGCAGTTCTTTAAACATGTCCATTACCAACCAGGAATTAAAGATGTACCTGCTCAGGAGCACCTGTTGATTGGCAATCTGGAGCAGCATTTCCCCCAAAGCATAGGCCTTATGACCCAGGAGGTCTGACTTTTTGGCCTCCTTGTTTTTAGAGGTAGGCATGGGCTGACTCTGTCACTCCTGGTGGTTGGCCACCTGTACCATGATCAACCCTGGTGTTGGGTTCAAGAAGAGATGTTTGTGTCCTGCCTGAGGAACGAAATACCTCCACTCAGCCCTCTTGTCAGTGGGGGGAATGGAGGCAGGTGTCTGCCAAAGGGTCTTTGTGATTTTGCCCACTGTCTTATTCAGCGGCAGGGCCACCTGAGATAGGGTTTCTGCACTTAGAATGTCCATCATTGGGTCAGAATTCTCCGACACCTGCTCGAGCTGCACCCCCAAACTTTGAGCCACCCTCTTGAGCAGGTCCTGGTGGGCCCGGGGAATCCACTGATGGCATGGATGAAAATGCCAAGCCAAGGGCCTCGTCAGGGGAGGAAGAAGAGTACTCCTGCATTGCAGAGTCCTCCAATGCCTGAGATGGTGCTGAGTGATCCAGGAGATGTGGTACCTGACCCCTTCCAGCAAAAGTCTTAGGGATTCCCTTTGGGTTGAGCGTACCTGGTCTGTATCGAGGCAGTGGCATAGATGAAGGTGGCATCTGAGGCTCCAAGTATAGGAGCCAACAACAGAAGGGGCAGTCCCCTGAGTTTGATGGTAGGCCCATAGGGTCTAAAAAGGCCACTGGCCTGGGGGCTGCCACTGCAGTGACCAAGGCTGCAGCACCGACTGTCCCAAATCACACTGGTGGCATGAACGGTGCCTGGAGCAGGAACAGCACTGAAACCAGGACAGGTGCTGGGACCGGGAGCAGTGCTGGGAATGGGAATGGGAGACCGTGGCCTGGGACTGGATGGACTCAACATCAGAGTCTGAGGAATAATCAGACGCTGACCAAGTCAGAGCTGAGGACAAGCCTGGAAAGATATGGCGGACCATAGATGAACAGGTGGTAGCAGAATTAGGTGCTCCGGTGCCACCAGCTGCGCTGCCAGGATGGGGGTGCTCGATGCCGTGCTCTCCTCCGAGGCCTGAAAGGAGGTCGCCGGTACTAGGGTTGGCAGAGCTGGGTGCGGCACGGGGCTTGGCGCTACCGGCGAGATTGTAGTCAACGCAGGCCTTGAAGCCCTCTGGCTGCACTCCAGTGCAGGCTCCTCAGTGCAGGTGTGGGACCGTTTGTCCCTTCAGCATGCCAGTGCCGATGCCGAGGTCGGGGAGGAAGTGAGCTCTATCAACTCCCTCACCGCCTCAAAGGTGTCTGGGGTTAAGGGCTGGTCAATCATTAAAGGATCTTCCTCCAGACTACGATACGTGGCTGCACTCAACTGGCCTCGAGGTGGACCAGGAGCAGCAGACCTCAAGGCCTGAGTGGGCACATCCGAATGCCCTGACTGGGGGCACACCGTAGATGCGTGCCGCAATGGAGATCTGCCTCTCTCCATCCTCTTCTTCTTTTGAGGCACCAGAGACTGGGAGCGGTGCCTGGTGGCAGGGCATCTTGATGCTGTCAAAGTATCAGATGACCCTTGTGCCTCACACACTGAAGACAATGTGCTGCACAAGGCTGGTGTCGGATCAGCAGCCAGTGCCAAGTGGAGCGCCAACTCCATTAGGAGTATCTTCAGGCGCGAATCTCTTGAACTGAATCTGGGACTGAAACTCCGACAAATTTTACATTCTGTGACGGGGGAAGCCGACCCCGCACTTGCCCCGGCCGCCGGGAGGGGTGACCAGCCCCTCGGGGCGGGGGAAACCAGGCCAGCGGCCCCGCCGGGCTAGGGGAGCCGGGGAACGCCACCTGCCGCGGCGCGCAGGCGGCGGGAGGTGGGGAGGCAACCCGGCCGGCGGTAGGACCCCAAGGAGCGGGGTTTGACGCCGGCCGGGAGGAAGCCGGAAGCCCCGCTGGGCGGGGGGTTTAAAAAGCGGCGGAGAGGGACAGGAGGGGGGGAGAGCGCGGAGCTCGGACTGTGGCTGCCGGCAGTTCCCTTCCCCCTCATAGGAAGCGGCGGCAAGGCGACCCCGGGAGAGCCCCAGCCGAGGCCGAGGCCAGGGCCAGAGCAAGCCGGAGGCGCAGACGCCGGAGCCGGGAACCACCGGGGCGGAGGCTGGAGCCGGGAACCACCGGGACGGAGGCCGGAGCCGGGAACCACCGGGCCGAAGGCGGCCATTGAGCTGGGGGCGAGGCAATGCCCGCCCCGAGACGGACACCGCAGGACGCGGGAGGACTAGAGGCCGGGGCTCGGACTTGGGGTAGGAAAGGGGTTACAGGTGGGGCGCTAACCCCCCCCCGGGTCTAGGTGGGGACCCCCCGAGCAGGTGCCTGGTCACACATTCACAGAAATATGAACCTCACCCAAGCACTTCAGGCACGAATCATGCAGGTCCCCGCAGGGCATAGGCTTGAGGCAATCTGCACGGGGCTTAAAGCCTTAGGGGCCATGCCATGCACTGAGGAAGGGAAGGAAAGGGGATGCAATGGGCGAACCCCAACCCAATAGGAACTCTAAGAAACAAGCCAAAAACTTGAAAGAAACAGCTAAAACAGGGAACTTGAAACTTGGAAACAAAGAACACGAACAAGATGTTAACTAGCTGCAGATACCACTGATATCACACTTGCAAGCAAGCAAGATGGGCACTCCAAACACCATCATGGGTGTAAGAAGGAACTGAGGGGATGGAGGGCCAGCAGAGGTATATATGCACCACTAGAGCGGTGACACTCCAGGGGGCTCCCCTGCTGGCCTGACAGGTACTGTTAAGGGAAAACTGTGACAATCTGTGCACACGGCGCACGCACACCTACATGGAATAGACATGAGCAATCACTTGAAGAGCTCCTTTCCTAAGCAGCTGTGCTACTTCACCTGAGGGTGTCTATCTCTGGTGGCTGGCCCATGTATAGAGTCGTGCAAATCCACAGAGATCCTCTTTATATCCACAGGTATCTGCATCCACAGATGTGGATGCAGACATCTGTGGCTCATTTTTGCAAATTCAGATGCAGATATCAATACCAATTTTGTAACTAGAACCCTACAAATGTGTAGTTATCCACTTTATATCCATGGGTATCTGCATCCACAGATGTGGATATTTGTGGTTCATTTTTGCAGCTGTAGATGTAGATACAACATTTTGTATCTGCACAGGGCTCTACACATGTATAGGAAGGAGCATGTTGCATATTCAAAGTTGGATGAGTTTTTAAATTTGAGTAGTAATATTTGCATTTTTGGAGTTCAAAATTCACATGTTCTATTTTTCTGGTGTCCTGTGGTGGGATTATTACAAAGTGGGAGGTCCTGTAGGGACTTGGGATAGATAGTTTGAATACACAACATGGCATTTGTAATCATGTTGTCCTACAGAGACTGGAGATTAAGAACTTATTCACAAATACCTTGATTAGGTCAAAGAGACATTCTGCTTTTTAGTCCTAAATAAGCCAAACACTGAAGCATGGACTGAACTTTAAGCACAAGTAGTCCTGTTGAGGACAAATAGGAGGCGGCTATATTCAGTCCTTTATGCCGTGGAGGGGTCTAAACAGATGCTTAAAAACAGGCACATGCTGAAGCGCTTTGCTTAAGTGTAGGCTTGATCCTGATCCTGGTTTAATCTTCACAGTCTACCTATAACAGGCTGTTGCATGCCATAAAGAAAGCCAAAAGGGAGGAACAAAAAGCAAAACCATGATATGTCAAAAGATATGGTACCATACAATAACTAGCATGCATAAAGAGCGATTATCTTTAATAGTTCAAAAACTCTGTAGATGGAGGGGTATTTAAATGAACAAAAACCTGCCGTGAGAAAAAGTCATTTTGGCTCAGATTTTCAGTAAATTGTGTATTCTCTAGTAATAGAGATGTAGCCATGTTAGTCTGGTCTTGCTGAAACAAAAGACAGGACTATGCAGCACTTTAAAGACTAACAAGATGGTTTATTAGGTGATGAGCTTTCGTGGGCCAGACCCACTTCCTCAGATCAAATTGTGGAAGAAAATTGGCATGACCATATATACCAAAGGGATACAATCAAAAAAAGTGAGCACATATAAAATTGACAAATCAGATTTTAGAACAAAGGGAGGATGGGGGGGAAGTTAGTGTCTATGAGATAATGATATTAGGGGTGATAATTGGGGAAGCTATCTTTGTAATGGGTAAGATAATTAGCATCTTTGTTGAGGCCCATTCGTAAAGTGTCAAATTTAAGCATGAATGACAGTTCAGAGGCTTCCCTTTGTACTCTTGTGTTAAAGTCTCTTTGAAGCAGGATGCATGTAGTAAGGTCGTTAAGACAATGCCCAGTCTGGCTGAAATGTCAAGAAACTGTTTTTTCTTTGTGAAACTGTCTGATGTTTGTTTTGTGTGCATTGATTCTTTGGCGAAGTGTCTGAGAAGTTTGTCCAATATACATAGCAGATGGACACTGTTGGCACATGATGGCATAAATTATATTTCTGGATGAGCAGGAATATGTGCTGCATAGTCCTGTCTTGTGTATTCTATGATTTCCTGGCCTTTAGACAGGTTTAGGAGAGCAAGTCACACTCAGTTACTTTAGTGTGTCCCATTATATCATATGAGTGTGTTTGCCAGTGTCTATTGCTCACCCGGTTTGAGAAATCAAAAAGATGTGGTTTACTATAAGCCTTAGCTAAAGAAACAAGGGTTGTAGCAGCAGAAAGTAAAAAGGTTCATTTTATGTCAGAAAAATGACCAAGAGACATTCAAACAACGAGTTACATGACCATGGATAACGCAGCTAGCATAGATTCAAGATGCAAACATTTTAATGGATGCATGACATTACACTGCTCTACAATTTTTTAGAAGTCGTCTGCTTCAGAGATAAAATGTGCTATTTATTATGTATTTTGATGTGCTGAATTCAAATATGACAATTAAAACAATTGATTGGCTACTGTTTCCAAGATATTTAACTCTTTACATTTTACGTCTATGTATATTGTGTAGATAGTAGAGTTTTAATCATAAATTGTAAACCTAGGTCTTTTCATGTGTTTATGGTTGCTTTACATGATAATATTTCACCTGTCCTGTTTATGTAACACTTTAAAAATCAGCAAAAGGGTTATAGAAATAAAATTTATTATGAACAAAAGGCAAAAACTATTATGTACATAGTTTAGTCCTATTCAGTGTCTACTCGGCGCTTCTTGGCTTGTCTCTTGTATTCATTAAATGGAGCATCTCTTGTCACTGTCCAGCAATAGTCTGCAAGCATTGATGGGCTCCATTTGCCCTGATAGCGTTTCTCCATTGTTGCAATGTCCTGGTGAAATCGCCAGAGAGCTTGACGCTCACTGCTCCGCAGTTCGGTGGAAAAAATCTAGATGAGAGTGCAAAAATGTATCTTTAGTGACATGTTGCAACCAAGGCTTTGTATGTCTTGAGGAGGCTTTCCACCAACAACCTGTAGTTGTCTGCCTTGTTGTTTCGAGAAAATTTATTGCCACTAACTGGAAGGCTTTCCATGCCGTTTTTCCTTGACACGCAGTGCATGGTCAAATGCATCATCTCGAAGAAGTTCACGAATCTGAGGACCAACAAAGACACCTTCCTTTATCTTAGCTTCACTTAACCTTGGAAATTTTCCACAGAGGTACTTGAAAGCTGCTTGTGTTTTGTCCATGGCCTTGACAAAGTTCTTCATCAGACCCAGCTTGATGTGTAAGGGTGGTAACAAAATCTTCCTTGATTCAACAAGTGGTGGATGCTGAACACTTTTCCTCCCAGGCTCCAATGACTGTCGGAGTGGCCAATCTATCTTGATGTAGTGGGAAACTCTTGCACGACTATCCCATTCGCAGAGAAAACAGCAGTACTTTGTGTATCCAGTCTGCAGACCAAGCAAGAGAGCAACAACCTTCAAATCGCCACAAAGCTGCCACTGATGTTGGTCATAGTTTATGCACCTCAAAAGTTGTCTCATGTTGTCATAGGTTTCTTCATATGGACTGCATGACTAACTGGAATTGATGGCAAACATTGCCATTATGCAGCAAAACAGCTTTAAGACTCGCTCTTCGATGAATCAATGAACAGTCTCCACTCATCTGGATCGTGAACGATGTTGAGGGCTGCCATCACACCATCGATGTTGTTGCAGGCTACAAGATCACCTTCCATGAAGAAGAATGGGACAAGATCCTTTGACGGTCACGGAACATGGAAACCCTAACATCACCTGCCAGGAGATTCCACTGCTGTAGTCTGGAGCCCAACAGCTCTGCCTTACTCTTGGGTAGTTCCAAATCCCTGACAAGGTCATTCAGTTCATCTTGTGTTATGAGGTGTGGTTCAGAGGAGGAGGATGGGAGAAAATGGGTCCTGTGACATTGATGGTTCAGGACCAGAAGTTTCATCCTCTTCCTCGTCTGACTCAAGTGAGAATGATTCAGGTGCATCAGGAACCGCAGTCCTTCTCCGGTACTGGGCGTATAGCTGATGGAATGTTTGGATAATGCACAGTCCACTTTTTCTTCTTGACACACCTTTCCCAACTGGAGGCACCATGCAGAAGTAACAATTGCTGGTATGATCTGTTGGCTCTCTCCAAATCATTGGCACTGCAAAAGGCATAGATTTCTTTTCCTGTTCAACCACTGGCGAAGATTTGTTGCACAAGTGTTGCAGCATATGTGTGGGGCCCACCTCTTGTCCTGATCTCCAATTTTGCAGCCAAAATAAAGGTGATAGGCTTTCTTAACCATTGTGGTTATACTGCGCTTTTGTGATGCAAAAGTCACTTCACCACAAACATAGCAGAAGTTATCTGCACTGTTCACACAAGTACGAGGCATCTCTGCTCACTTTGGCTAAACAGAAATGTGTCCCTTTGCAAAATCGAACACTGACAAATAAGAGAGCACGACACGGTATGATTTCTAGAGCTGATATAGGGCAATTTGTTCAGCAGAGTGATGTAAGCTTCGTTATGATTGCATCATCCATGACTTCTAGGAATAACATGATGCAATTCATATCATGTATGACGCAATACCAGCTTCAGATTGCATCATTCATTGTTTTGCCTAAAAGCAAGTACTGTCCAAACCCAGTCATAGATTTATTCATAGATCCAGTCAAAGATGTATTTTAGTCATTGCTGGTTTAAATTGAGATCCCTTCCCTTAATAACTCACTTATCCTCCGCCATTCCCAAGTCAAGGGTCGTATATACTGACCCAATAGCATATCTTGAAAACTAGAGCCAATCAACAATTTTAAGCATCATTTTTGTTCTCAGTGACCCAGAATTAGTAAAGTTTGACTACATTTATTTCAGAAGCATTTTGGCTGTAGAGCAGTGTTATCAGCAATGGTTATCTGGAAAGACAGGGACATCTTTTGAAAACAAAGATGAACCTATGTAAAGCTGTCCTCCTGACTACCTCCCTTGATAGGTCAGTGAGCTTGGGATAAAAGAGAAGCAGAAGAGGAGACTGGAAGATTTAATACAAAAAATGCCATTGAAGAATACCTAAACAGGCAATTATCTTTGTTGGCAACTGTATAAAGAAATGCCATGAACAAAAATCACTACTTGGATCAGCATGGGTTCTTTACATTTAAATGGCATAGCAAAGAGAATTGCGTAGGTTAAAGGACTACATAGTCACACAGTCCTTTGCTTTTATGCAATCTCAGGGTATGTCTAGACTACATGGCTCCATCGATGGAGCCATGTAAAATAGTTTACTCGGCATAGTCAATGAAGCGGGGATTTAAATAATCCCCATGTCATTAAAATAAAAATGGCTGCTGTGCTGACTATCAGCTGATCCGGCACAGCATGGCAGTCTAGACGTGGTGCGGTCAACAAGGGAAGCTTTTGTCGACCGCTCCGGTAAACCTCGTTTCACGAGGCATACCGAGCGGTCGACAAAGGCTTCCCTTGTCGACTGCGCCGCGTCTAGACTGCCGGGCTGTGCCGGATCATCTGATCATCAGCACAGCACGGCGGCCATTTTTATTTTAATGACGCGGGGATTATTTAAATCCCCGCTTCATTGACTATGCCGAGTAAACCATTTTACATGGCTCTGTCAATGGAGGCATGTAGTCTAGATGTACCCTCAATGAGCCAAATAATCTCTCTAAATTGGTGGTTGTAGAATATCTGGTTTGCTTTACTCATCTTTAAAAAGAACAGTACAAGGAGAGTAAATAGTGTAACCCCTTTTACTTTTGGTGACACAAATGACTCGCCAAAATTCAGGGTCCTGTGGCCCAGTTATTTCTGTTTGGAGGAGAAATTGATGACAGAATCAGTTACTTCCCCGATGCAATCCTGTTCGTTTACAAAGAATGTACAAAATCCTGTTTCCATGAACACAGGAGGATTTCAGAGAACTTGAGAAAGTTTTTTGTTCACAGTCCCAAGACTGTCTTAGCTTACCCTGTGCTCAAAATCTTGCGCTCTGTTTTTTCAGGCTCATGCCACCAGTGTTTCTGTGCCTGTGTCTGGTACGACCTTGCTTCTTTCTCTATCCCCTTCTCCTAGGGGCACCCCTCTATGCTCAATCGTATGAATATACAAATGGGGCCACATGAAAGTTGAATTGATAACCTTACTTCAGGTATTTTCTAACCTTTGAGTGCTTGCCTTTGTGATTTTAATTATGTTCTTTTAACAGTTTTGTGTCTGTAATTTCATAGGTTTTTAAAACAGCAGTCATCTTGACACTCCATGGGCACCTCAAGCAGGCTTGAAACTTTTAGAGCCACTGCACAGATATCTGGCACTTGGACTAATGGTGTAACTTACAGTAGTGGGAGATTGTCACCCTTGGTATTCACCAGGACTGTAAGAAGATTGGACACCTTGTCAGTGGGTTTGAAAGATTTGTGCTGACAGCACAGGAACAGACACATCTCAGAATCCTAGGTGCCTATAAAGGGTCTGAAAAAAAGTATCCTGTAGTCGATATAAACTCTTCTATTACCATTCCTGCCAGGCACGACTTCTGGTCCACCCCTTTCAACCTGTCTCTGACCCAGTTGTGTGTCTTCCCCATCCTGACTCCCTATCCCAGTCCTGTTCTCATATAGCCAGTCACCTCTCACCTAGATCCTTCTCTTAGTTCCAGGTTCTCTCTAGGCTTCTCATCTGATCCACCTCTTTTTTCCACCATAGCTTCCAGTCACCCCATGCTCCCCATCCTGGCTCCTCCTCCAACCCATAACTTCTTGTCCCAATTTCTTTGCCCAGCCAAGTCTCCTGCCCTGGATTGCACCCAGTCTCCACCTTCGGCCTCCAGAGCAAGTCTCCCTTCCCCAGCTCCCAACTGCAGTCTCCTTGCCAAGCCAGTCCCAATCTCCCACAACTCAACTCCTAGTCCAAGTCCACCTCTCTCCCCAACAGCTTTTAGTCTCAATGTCCCTCCCCAACACTCCTTGCCCCAATCTATCCCTTCCCCATAGGTGCTGCTCTTGTTTTTCCTGAATTTCAATCAGGTAGCTTTCATCTCAAAGCTGCCTGGGCCCAGAAGAAAGGTCACTGAGAACGCAGGAGACAGAGTTGTCCTGCCGTCATTCAGTCCTTTATACATCGCCTGGCCCACAGCAGTCCAGAACTGCAGTATCACAGGGTAAGTCCTGCTCATCCTCAGGCAGGACCATACCTAGCACTAATGGAATTTTCAGGAAACAGGGGAATTTGAGAGGCAAAGAAGGAACACTTGCTGCTGAATAAACGAGGTCTGAGTACTTTGGGGGGAGTTAGCTTGACTGTTTGCTTGTGTTTTTCTTTCCCAATCAGGTTATTTCAGTTACTGTGTCAGTTGGGATAGCATGTCTGGGAACTGTTTGGGCCTTTTCCCCCTTGCTCATTTTTGGTCAGCATCAGTCAGCCCAAAGGCCACAGGTAAAACATGGAGACCTGGGAGATGGGTAAGAAATGGGAGGGGGGAGCATGGGCTGTAATAGCAGGGGTAAAGGAGAGAAAACAGAACTGGAAGGCGAAATCAAATCAATATCTTAGTTCTATGTCTCATGCGGGAGCAAGAATGAGAAGCAAGAACTTGAAATGCTAGTAAATAAACACAACTATGATACAGTTGGCATCAAAGAAACTTGATGGGATTATATGCATGACTGGAATATTGGTATAGAAAGGTACCTTATATATTAAAATGTAGATACTTGGACTGAAGTTGAGTTGGAAATAGAACTTGTTGAGAGTCTCGGGTAAGGATAAAAGTGGGAAAACAAGGGCGATGTCATGGAAGCGATCTACTACAGACCACCTAACTAGAAGAAGAGGTGGATGAGGCTTTTTTTTTTTTTAATCAAAATCATCCAAATCACAGTACTTCAGCTATCCAGACACCTGCTGAGGGAAAGGACACAGCAGGGCTCAGATTTATTCAACAAGTTCTTGGAATATACTGGAGACTTTTTTTTTATTATTATTTCAGAAAGTGGAGAAAGCTACTAAGGGAAGGCTTTTACAGATCTGATTTTGACAAACAGGAAAGAACTGGTTGAAAATGTGAAAATGAAAAGCAGCTTGGGTGAACAGGATCATGAAATCATAGAGTTCGTGATTTCAAGGAAACGGTAGGCGGGAGAACAGCAAAATAAAGAAAATGGATTTCAAGAAGGTAGATATTAGCAAACTCAGAGAACTGGTAGAGAAGGTTCCACAGGAAGCAAGTCTAAGAAAATAAATAATTAAGGAGGGTTGACAGTTTTTCAAGGAGACACTATTAATAGTGCAAGAGCAAACTATTCCAGTGCATAGGAAAGATAGGAAGTATGGCAAGAGATCAGCCTAGTTAAACCAGAAGATACTGACTGATCTAAAAATCAAAAAGGAGTTCTACAAAAATTGGAAACTAGATCAAAGTACAAAGGAGGAATATAAACAAATCTCACAAATATGTAGCGCAGTATTAGAAAGGCAAAGGCACAAAACAAGATCAAACTAGCTAGAGACATAAAGGGCAACAAGGAAACATTCTACAGCATTAGAAGAAAGATGAAAACTAAGGATAGGGTTGGCCTGTTACTCAATGAAATAGAAAATGTGGACATGGCAGAGGTCCTCATGCCCACAGTAGCAATGTCCCCTTCAAAGGAGGTGGGCAGCAATGGAGCCATGCCCTATAGGTGTGAGGATAGTGCATGGTGTAGCCTGTATACAAGGGTAGAACAGAAGCCATACTTAGAACTATGTCCTGCCTGAAGCAAAATGCCTCTCCTCTGCCGCAGGGCAGTGAAACTCCACATTACCATTAATGCAGAGCTGGGGCTGTAACGGTGAGTCAATGATTACCTTTGGTGATGATGGTGGCTGTGGTAGAATACAGAAGAACGTCCTCTCCACAGAAGATCTCATTATAACTGGGGTTGCTAGGCACTACCACAACACAAATATCTGTCATTGTCATTACATGAATAACGACTTTCTCTCTTTCTTCCTTCCCAGGCAGTAGGGGAGGCAGCTTGATCACTTTATAGGGTATTTTCATGCTTACATGTGTGTGTAAATGGATGTGAGGGAGCAGGACACACAGGAGAACCTCAGTCAAATAGATGACTGTTGCAGTTAGTCATGAATGCACTGAGCTCCATGGTCATTCCTAGCTTTTGTAGGGGTAGCTCTGAAGTCAAGAGCCAGGCCCTGTGAAATTTCTCTCTCATCCAAAGAAGCCTCTCGCTATTGGTTGAAATCATCATTGTTCCAGTGGAATGCAGTTATTATGGGAGGTTATATTTACAGAACAAGAGGGAACCTCAGATACCTACAGCCAGTCCTGTGGAGGGCTGAGAATATCAGGGCAGACACTGAGCTAGAGGCAGACCAACAGAATGATGTCTGGTGGCGACATGGGTTCCTGAGCAGATACATTACTGAATTTTGTACCAAATGGTGCTTTTCCACAAGTTTCAGAGAGGTAACAGTGTTAGCCTGTTTCAGCAAACACGAGGCATCCTGTGGCACCTTAAAGGCTAACAAATTTATTTGGGCATAAGCTTTCATGCGCTGGCATCTACTTCATCAGATGCTTGAAGTTGAAACTTGAGTTTGGCAGGGATACATACGTACATACAAAGATGGGAATGTTACATTACATATATTCTGAGGGTCCCCCTTTTTTTCTCCACTCAAGCTCATCTGAGACAGTGGGTTTAGCCCATGAAAGCTCATGATACTATATTTGCTAATTTCTAAGGTGCCACAGGACTACTTGTTTTTAAAGTTACAGACTAACACGGCTACTGCTCTGAGACTTTTGATCATTCTTGATATCTGATTTGTGTCCATTTATTCTCTGGCATAGACACAGTCCAGTTTGGACAATGTACATGGCACAGGGGCATTGCTGGCACTTGATGGCATATATCACATTAGATGTGCAGATGAATGAGTCCCTGATGGTATGACTGATGTGGGTAGGTCCTATGAAGGTGTCGCTAAGGTAGACATGTGGACAGTTGGGATTTGTTGCAGGGATTGGTTCCTGGGTTAGTGTTTCTGTTGTGTATGTGTGATTGTTGGTATTGGTTTCAGGTTGATAGGCTGCCTGGAAGTAAGGACCGGCCTGTCTCCCAAGGTCTGAGAGAGGAAGAGATCATCATCTAGGATAGGTGGTAGATCCTTAGTGATGTGCTGGAGAGGTTTTAACTGGGGGGCTGTAGATGATGGCCAGTGGTGTTCTATTACTTTTTTTGTTGTGTCTGTCCTACAGTAGGTGGGTATTTTAGTTTTAAGAATGTTTGACAGAGATCCTGTAGGTGTTTGTCTGAGAGATTGGAGCAAATGTGGTTGTATTTTAGAGCATGGCTGTAGACAATGGATTATGTGATGTGCTCTGGATGAAAGCTGGAGGTAAGTGTAGAAGTCAATAGGCAGGGCTTGACAATTAGTGTAATCTACTCGCCTGTGGCGAGTACATTACATGCCGGCACAGCCGCACAGCACGATCAGCGCATGCGCAGCGTGGTCTGTACATGCGCAGCGTGCCGAACCGCGCGGCTGGCGAACGGGGCTCGCCACCGCTTGGCAAGCCCTGTCAATAGGTATCTGGTAAAGGTGGTATTTATGTGCAATTCACATGCCTACTTGACAATATCAAATTGGGTCTGAGTAGAGACTGGGAATGGCTAGCTCACTACAAAAGTAATTTCCCCCGCTTTTGATATTCTCATTTTATCAGCTATCACAAGTGGGCCACATCCACCCTGATGGAATTGGCCTATTCACACTGGTTCTCCCAATAGTAATGTAACATTTCCATCTTTGTATGTGTGTATGAATATATATCCCTGCCAGACTGAATTTTCCACTTCATGAATCTTACAAAGTGACAACTTAGTCTTTTAGGTGCCACAGGACTCCTTGTTGCTTTCCCACAGATCAGTGTCTTCATGGCTAATCATCCTTACTCAGTAAAATAGGTGCCTTAGTCTTACATAGTTACAAATTATAATGCAGACAAACTGAGAAGGCAATGGCCTGCACATGAGATAGCACAACCACCATCTTAATATACAAGAAGGTAGGTAGTCTTGTTCTCAGAGATACTTGCATTTACAAACTGAGTAAGACATCTCTAATAAATACACAAACAAAATAACCTGAGATAAAAAGCAGTAATGTGTCAGGGATTACGTTTTTAGATACCCATAATCTGATTATTTACCTATGTTCTATCAATATATATAAAAAAAAACCCACCACAGAGACCATTAGTATGATGCTTTTTATAAAATAATTATTTTAAATGTGTGTTTTCAAATGAAACACACATATATTATTCTGATATACCTTTTGCAAGGTACAATCCTTCTAAAGTACACATAAATTGTTTTAAAGGAATAATACATCTCGTAGGACGGTTTTATGGATTAAGTGTCAAGAATGAAATACTGCATTTCAACATTGGGTAGACCTGAAAGAGCGGTAAAGACAATAAGAGGTCTGAAAAATTCAATTAATTTTACTGCAGTCTCACAGCCTAGACATTTTATACTGTTTAATAAAAAAACTGATAATATTTTACACTATCATGATGTAAATTATGTAAAGTTGTAACAATATGATATCACTTAAAATGTATGGGATCACTAATTGAATTGCATAATTCTCAGTTTAAAGGAGGCAGTTCAGTACATTCTAGGTCTATTAAATGGAGACTTCTTGTATTTAACATCAGACTGCAGTAGAAATTAGATCAACAATCTTTTGTGGTTATTAACGTCTTTTTCTTACTGTGATCAGTGTCTTTATGGTCCCAGCCACAGGAGGAAAGATGAAAAATAAGAGAGATAATCAAGGACGAAATTCTGACTTTATTTGGTTTATTCAGAATGTGGATTTTACACCTGTCAGGTGCTTTCCTAAAGGCAAGTCACTGTCAGGGCACTCCAACTACAATGATGGCTATGGGTATCGAGAAGCTAAAAGACCTAGTCCAACACCTAAAACAATACTGCAAAGTCTGTTAACTAGATCATTAATGTGACTAGGTAGGGAACTTACTTTCATGTGTTTTGGTACAGGACTTAGCAGAACAGGGCCTCAATGCAGAGTGGGGCATTTGGGCACTGTAGTATTACTAAGTAATAATATCATGTCTCGTCTAAACACATTCAAAAGAGCAACATTACCGGCAGGGGCAGAAAACCTGCGAAGTCCTTACTATAGTGGATAGCATAAGAAATACTCTGAAATGCTCCTCAACACAGAAAATTTTTGTTATTCTTTGTGTATTCCAGGGACACACAGATTAATGTTAACAAAGCTGGTCCTAAAGATGGGTTCACTCAAACTCAGGGGCTGCGTCTAGATTGGCAAGATTTTGCGCAAATACTTTTAACGGAAAAGTTTTTCCGTAAAAGTATTTATGCAAGAGAGCGTCTATACTGGCATGTGCCTTTGCGCAAAAGATTTGCTTTTGCGCAAAAGCATCCGTGCCCAGTGTAGACGCTCTCTTGCGCAAGAAAGCTCCGATGGCCATTTTAGCCATCGGGCTTACTTGCGCAAGAATTAAACGTGGCTGTCTACACTAACCCTCTTGCACAAGAATACTTGCGCAAGAGGGCTTATCCCTGAGCAGGAGCGTCGAAGTATTTGTGCAAGAAGCACTGATTTTGTACATTACAACGTCGGTGTTCTTGCGCAAATACAAGTGGCCAGTGTAGACAGGCGGCAAGATTTTGCGCAAAAGCGACTGCTTTTGCACAAAATCATGCCAGTATAGATGCAGCCAGGCTGAAGACAATGAAAAGACCATACAGACCACATTCTTCTGAAGAGTGGTACAACAGATACCAAAGAACCCTCAAGGAGATGGAATTAATGTTGCATTTCTATCCATATAGACCTACGACTGACAAGAAAGCAAGGAGAAAATGGTTTTCAAATGAAATTATAGTTTATAATTAAATATTTAGGATCTTAAATTATATTGTTTAAAAAAGAGAAGTTATTCACTCTGTATAGTAACAATGGTTCTTCGAGATGTGTGTCCCCAGGGGTGCGCCACCGTTAGTGTTGGGCTCATCTAAGTGCCACGGATCTGACTTTTACAGCAGTGTCCAGTCGGGGTGCGCATGCATGAGAGGGGCGCAGTGTTCCCGCCTTTGAAGTTAGCATGCACAGTCCGACGCCTCTCTTTCTTCTTTGCTGCCCTCCTGGCAAGCTGTTAGTGGCTGGCAAAGCAGGGAGGAGAGTGGGTCATGGAGCACCCAGGGGGACACACATCTCAAAGAACCATCGTTACTGCACAGAGTGAGTAACCTCTCTTTCTTCTTTGAGTGATGCCCCATGGGTGCTCCACTGTTGGTGACTATGTAGCAGTGCCCAGTCAGATGGTAGGTGCCTTCGTCTAGTTGTTGCAGGCCATGGAGCGGTCCACAGTAGCTACTGCGGTGTCATTGTGGAGCACGGTGGAATCGCATTGTACTTCATGAACGTGTGGTTAGACGACCATGTGGCTACTCAACATATTTCATGAAGCGACATTCCCCTGAGGAAGGCCATTGATGCTGCCATCGCTCTGGTGGAATGAGACTTTTGATCATTCGCTGCCACCACCCAAGTGAACTTAAAAAGATAAAAAATAAATCCTTTTCCAGGGAACAGATCACTTGGGAATCCCCTCCTGAAGGTAAAGCTCTACCCCCTGCCCCAACCTCTGTGTTGCTTGGAGTTGGGAAAACAGACAGAGGGAATCCACAGAGCACAATGGACTCTGCCTGGGTAACTAGGCACGTAACTCTAAGGACACAAGCATCAACCAATACCGGTTAATCAAAACAAAAGGAAAACTCTTTTATCATCAAAACAAAACTGTTGCAAGCATAGTAAACTGACTAGGGGGTAAATAGCCATGACGAGACATAGACTAAGGGGAAGTCCCTGGGCTGTAATCCTTAGTTACAAAAAAGAAAAACAATTAGCCAGCTCAGACCTGATTTCTAAACCCCTAAACAAGAAAAACAATAAACCCTGATGGACTATCTAAACTTTTCCCTATTTACACATTTCAAGAAGTCCATTCTCAGAGAGAAAAAGCATCTCCCATCTCCCTTAATACCTAGGAGACACTGCTCTGATCTCAAAACAAAAAGAGTGAAAGAAAAACCCCTCTGTCCCAGTTTGAAATTCCTATGTGCATTTTTATTGGCTGACTGCCCAAACCCCTTCCCTATCTCCAGTTGCTTAACCTTTTCTTCACTCTTCAGGTGAGTCAGACTCTCCTTAGCAGCTCCTATTTATGACAAATTCAATGGCCCTTCTCACATCCAGACTGTGCAATATGGCTTCATCCTGGTAGCAATGTGGTTTCGGGTAGAAAGTGGGAAGGACTATGGGTTCATTGATATGAAATTCAGAACCAACTTTGGATAAGGAGGAGTGGGATCACAGAATACCTTTTTGTTTGTGAAAGGTCATGTATGGAGATGAAGATGAGAGAGCTGCAAGTTCACTGAGTCTCCTTACAGACATGATTGCCAACAAGAACAGTGCTTTCATGGTGAGAAAGGTAAGTGATGAAGTTGCCATTAGCTCAAAGGGTGGTTTTGTGAGTGAGTGAATGGAGGACCAGTTCTAAATCCCACACGGGAGGTACATGTGTCTGTGGTGGATGAAGGTTCTGTAGGCCCTTCCGAAACCTCTTAGAGATGGGGTGGGCAAATATGGAGAATCCATCTATCAGGGGTAAAAGGCTGTGATCGCGACCAGATGAATTCAGAGTGATGAAAGAGATAAATGTTGTTGTTTCAGGTGCATGATGTATTCCAGGATGAAATGGAGCGGAGCTGTAGATGATTGGACTCCCCTCTGGGTGCACCACTATGTAAATTGTTGCCATTTGCACAGGTAAGTATTACATGTTGTTTGTCTTCTGCTATGTAGTAGTACAGTTCTTACTTGTTGTGAGCACTGTTGCTCAGCTTCCGAGAACCAGATAGGTACCATGACGTCAGGTGCAGTGTTTGCGGCTGGGGATAAAGGATTGGGCCCTTGCTCTGGGAGAGGAGATCTGGGCAGGTCGGAAGCAGGTAGGGAGTTTGTAGAAACAATTGATAAATACATGGAAACAATGTCTGTCAAGGTCACGCTGGGGCTATTAGAATTACATGGGCCCCATGGGTATGGATTTTCCAGAGAACTCTAGGGATCAAAGGGTTAGGAGGAAAGTCATATAACAGGTGAGTATTCCATGGGAATAGCATTGCATCTCCCAAAGTGTGGTGCCCTATGCCCACTCTCAAACAGTACTGGAGCATTTGGAATTTTGGCTGGTTGCAAAGAGGTCTATCTGAGGTTGACCCCAGTGTTGGAATAGATTGTGGGTGACCTAATTGTGGGTTCCCATTCATGCTCTGACACAAAGTGGCGGCTGATCATGCCATGGTATTCTTGTCCCCAGGTAGATATGCCTCTATAATGTTTATGTTGTGGTGGATACACCAATTCCAGAGTCGAATCGCCTCTCACACAGGGAAGGTGATCTGGCGCCCCCTCTGTAGTTGATGTAGAACAATGCAGTCATATTGTCAGTGAGGATACGCACCAAGGACCCCTGAATGTGTGGAAGGAAGTGTTTGCAGGTGTTGTGAACTGCTTGAAGCTCAAGCAGGTTGATATTGAGCCTGGACTCATTGTTGGATGACTTCCCTTGGTATTGTTGCTGGAAGTGGGCACCCCAACCTAGAAGTGAGGCATCTGGAGTGATTTGTTTGGATGGCTGATCTCAGTGGAAAGGCATCCCACTGCAGAGGTTCTATGCCTGGGTCTACCATTGTAAAGAGATAAGGACTTTCTGAGGAGGCGAAACATACCTGTGGACGAGGTGTCTGGTAGGTGTATAGACTGAGGCAATCCACTGTTGGAAACATCAATATTGTAATTTGGCATGTGAGATGACATATGTGGTAGCTGCCATAGGCCCATGAGTTTGAGACAGGTTAGAATGGGAACAGTTAGGCTGGTGGTCATGATTATGACCAGGCTTTTTATAGTTTTGAAGTGCTGACTGGGGAGATAGGCACATGCTATCAAAGAATCTATGTGAGCCCCTATAAACTCTAGGGGAGTAGAGTAGATTTTTGCTCATTGATAATGAATCCTAGAGACTGAAGGAAGGTCTCTGTGAATCTGATCATGTCCTTTGTGATCTGTCAGGAGAGGCCTCGAATGAGACAATCATCCAAATAAGGGAAGATTGTGATGCATTTTTGCCAGACATGTGCCGTTGCAACAGCCAGATTCTCGGAGAAGACTCTGGGGGCAGAGGAGAGTCCGAATGGGAGGACTCTATTGAAAATGGTCTGACGCTACTATAAAGCATAGGAAATGTCTGTGCGCAGGATGTATTGTGATATGGAAGTATGCATCCTGGGGGTTGAGGGATGCAAACCAGTTCCCTCTGTCCAGTGTGGGAATAATCGTGGTGAGTGTAACCAATTTGGAAATGCTGCTTGTGAAGGTATCCGTTCAACTGATGGAGCTCTAAGATAGGCCTCCAACCTCTTGTTCTCTTTTTGGTGAGAAAGTAGTTTGAGTAAAAACCTCTCCCTTGGTATTGTTTGGGGACCTGTTCTACAGTTCCTATGTTGAGATGGTGTTGGACTTCTTGGTGGAGCAAGATTTCGTGAGAAGGGTCCCTGAAAAGGGAGGGAGAGGGTGGGAAGATCAATATGAAGGGATAGAGTACCCACAACTTATGATTTCTAAAACCCTCTGATCTGTAGTGATTGTTACCTACTGGTTGTAAGAAGGGTGCAAGCAGTGGTGGAAGATGCTGGATTCGCCTGGCACTGGTATGGATGGGAGGTCAGGCAGACCCTCGATCACATTCTCAAACCTGCTGTCTAGAGGCCTGAGTCATGGAAGAGCGTGTGTTTGGGGGTCTCCTCCATTGGTTTTGTGGTGGGAATCAACTTTGATCAAATGGTCAATGCTGCTGCTGCTGTCAGCCAAAGGTGGTGTCCCTGTGTCTTTGGTAGGGATTATAGCACTTCCTTCAGTGGGGGGGAAGGGGAGTATATATCCCCAATGTGCACAAGGTGGTACGTCAGTCTTTGTTAAAATGCAAAACTTCATCGGTCTTTGCAGCAAACAATTTGTCCTTATGGAATGGTAGGTCTTCTACCTTAGACTGAAGGTCCTTAGGAACTCCCGGTGCTTGAAGCCAGGATGAGTGTCTCATTACTATGGATGTTGCCGTAGTTTTTGCGGTAGTATCGTCGTCGAGGGCCATCTGTGGGGCTGTACGAGATATAGTATACCACTCTTTAATGAGAGCTTTGAAGATAGGTCTCTTATCATCTGGGAGATGTTGCATAAGCTCTGTTAGTTTTGCATAATTGTTAAAATCATGTTTAGGGAGTAGGGCTGTGTAGTTAGCTACGTGAATTTGAAAGGCTGAGGAGGAGTACATTTTCCTCCCAAACAAGTCCAGGCATTTGTGGTCTTTGTCCTGTATATTTGTTTTGTATTGAGGATTTTTAGACCTTTGATTTGCAGCATCAACCACTAAGAAGTGGGTTGAGGGTGTAAGAATAAAAAGTTCATGCCTTTCAATGGAACAAAGTATTTTCTATCTGCCCTTTTGTTGGGGAAGGGCTGTGGCTGGCATTTGCCATACTTCATCAGCTGCTTCAAGTATTGCCTCATCTAGAGGCAGTGCCATTTTGGATTTTGTAGAGGGCTGGAGGTTCTTTAGAAGCTTATGCTGTTTGTCCTGCTCTTCTGATAGCACAACCGCCTGACTGAAGGCCACCCTTTTGAATAATTTTTGGATTTGTTTAGCTTATCTCTAGGTGAGGAATCGTCTCGGATAACGGCTTCATCAGGTGCAGAAGACAAGTTATCATTTGGTGGTGTGTCTGCTTGTTGGATGGTTGGATCACCCACAGTCTGCTCTTCCTCAGGGTCCATGCCCTCTGTGGGAGAGCATGATGAGTTAAAGTGTGTAGAAGACAGCAATCTCAGGGCTGGTGTGGGAAGGGCAGTGGAGCTCTGTCATGGTGCCCAGTAATGATAGGGGGACCAGCGGCTATGATGCTGAGGATAGTACTGACAGTCAGGGTGCCAAGAGGGGGTATTGATAGTGTCGTACCGTGTGTGTGCCCCGTATGATGCATGTGCTCTCTCTGGGGATGAGTGTTGTGAGGAGAACACACTCCTTGTATCCCCCTGGTAGGCATGAAGTTGGGATAAAGTAGGTGAGTGTGGGGAGGGCGAGGAGTCTCTTACCTGTAGGGGGGAGCGAGAACGGTGCCATGCTGAGGACTCGCTCAGGGATCTGGTTCTTGTTCTCCTACCAATTATTGATGGAACACGAGTTTTACTGCATGTTGGGGAATGGCAGCAGCTTGATGCTTTGTGCCTCAGTGCTACGTCTGCCTGTGGCAGCGCTGGAGGCATTGGTGCCGTTGGAACCCTGGGAGAGCTGAGGTCAGTCTGCACCGTGACGGGGGCAGGGGAGTTGGCGTTTGCCTTGTCTTTTCTCAGTGCCGGAGGCGAAAGCCATGCTGGGGGCTTGCCGGGTGCCAGGGATAGTACTGGTGCCGGCGGTGCCACAGGTGCTAGCAGTGCCTTTTGTTGCTTTAGGGCCCTTAGTAGGTGCCCTTTTAAATGGCAGGAGAGCTGGCTTCGGAGAATGTTTAGCATGCGTTTTTGAGCCTGTTAGTGAGGAGGCTTGGTTTTTTGAATGCCTGAGGTGCCTGGTTCATCTCCCTTACTAATTCGCAATGGGAGGGAGTGGGCTGGTGAGGGCTTCATTTCTGAATGTGCTCTTTGCAGTGAAGGGCTTGAGAGGTTCTCCTGAGGGGACATCGTATCCGAGCCCTTATTGCCCCCATTATGCAGATGGGGCTCTTGGGCTTTGTCAAAGGACAGCATGCGTATTCTGAGCTCTATATCCTTGCGAGCTCTCGCTGTCAGACTGTGACTATGAATACATTTTTGGGAAACACGTGTCTCCTCCAGGCAGCGTATACATTTGTTGTGGCCATCAGAGGCTGGCATAGAGGCCTGGCATTTCTCACTTTTTTTGAAGCTGGAGCCTGGCATGTCATCAGGTGGCAGACTAGGCCGCTTGCTGCTGTGACTTATTTATGAGTAAAAGCTCCCCCCCCCTTTTTTTTTTTGGTTTGCAGTTCGCCGTGGAGGTAAACTGTCTAACTATATACAAGCTGAAGCGAGAGAACTGTTTTTTTTTTTTAAACTATCATCTGTTTAACAAAGGAAAAACTAACAGGAACAGGAAGGCCAAAATATCTAATTTTCTTTCTTTTCCTCACAGAAATAACATGAGGAGAGAGGTTGGAGCTCCATCCATAGCCGAGAGCAGTGAAGAAGGAACTGAGAGAAGTCAGGTGGCATGCGCTAACTTCAAAGGCAGGAACACTGTGCACCTCTTGCACATGTGCAGCCTGACTTCGCACTGCTGTAAAAGTCTCTGATCCGCGGCGCCGGGACGAGCCTGACACCAACAGTGGAGCATCCCCGGGGACATCACTCAAAGAATAAACTTTTTTTTTAACCTTTCAATGGGGAATTAATGTTACAGCTCAAACTAATCTTTCAGCAGAAAAATCCAGTTTTAAAAGACAAATGCCTGTCCAGTATCAGGTTAGTGTGCTGCCGCATGATTTTGAGGTTTATCGTATCAAATTGAAAGGCCAAATATTGTAGTAGCAGAATGGCATCACAAAGAGATAGAGAGTTACATGATCTTTTTGCCCTTATCAGGATGGAATTTGATTTACAGTGATAGCGGCTGAGCTGACAATTGTAATCAAATGGCACACTGCTTCTCAAAACACCAGGCAAATGGGTCATTTCATCTGATTGGTTATCCCCAGAGAAAAGTAAATGGTAAGGGGAAGAAATATTGTGTCCAAGTACACCTGTGCTAGCTGTAGGATCAATGGCCAGTATCAGCAGGGCTCTATTTAATGAAGCCTGCATCGGTTTCACAGGCTTGCTAACAGCCATAGTTATTACTGATACCGATATAATCTATTGGCAAGGCCAAGTAATTGCTTCACTTTGTGGAACAAGAGATTTATAAAGATATAAACCTACATATGTAAGACCAATCTAAAGATTTTTAACATCGAAGAGACACTCACATTCATAAACCATACAAGCACAATGCGATAGTGAGATACAGTGATAGGCAGTAACAAGTATATCTGGATAACTGCAGATCAATTTATAGATGTACCTCTCTGTATATAAACAAGCAGTATTTTGTAAGCCTAGCACTACAATACATATATGAAATATGTTTTTGTTTATTATTTTTCTCAAGATGAAACTGCTTTATCAAAGTGACAGGAGAGAAAAAAATCACTGTTAAAGTTCTAATTTAATTCATGTAGCTAGCTAGGCATGAGTTACAAAACGACAGAATTAACTGCATTTCTTTACCTTTATTGGATTGCGATTTTGTGGTATTTTTAACAGTTTCAATTATCTAATCTGCAAAAATCCTATTTTTCTTTATATTCATGACATTTGTAGTACACAGAAGGCAGCCATGCTCTCTAAGAAAATCAGGAAAGATCCTCAATTGGTCAAGCCATTGAAGACAGATAATTAACATCAACCAACAATAGCCGTTTCTGTCTCAGACTCAAGACCACTCTCTATGAAGATAGGAGAACACAAAGTTAATATTACTCCATCTTTACTCCACCTCGGGCTGCATATCCGTTTAAGCATTAGGGTGAAAACATTTACTTATAATTTTGTTTCTGATTTCATAGAAGGCAGAAGCAGCTTCTTCTGCTAAATTAAAGTCAGCAAAACTTTAGAACACTTTGGCCAAGTTTTTCAAAATTAGGAATGAAATTCTGTGCTGCATTTCTTAGAAATATAGCACAAAATTTGTAGCCTTGGGCTTTGTCAGATCCTGGCAGGGATGAACTACAGTGTTAAAATATTTGACAGAGTTGTGTTAAAAACAAAGTAAACACAGCACTATTGTTAAAAATGAATAATGAATGTCTTTGACGTTGAAAGGACCTTAAAAGAATCAGGCAGATTGGCAAAGACCAGTGGACAGCTGCTCCATCGAATACCCCCAGACCTCCTTTACTGCAGCCTCACTAGGTCAGAACTACAGTGGTCACAAGTTGGCATTTCAAAGTAATAGCCCTGCGCAGCATGTTCCTTTCCACACCAGGCAGATACCTGTGTGGGAGTTAATACTGCTCCAAGTATCACTCCTCTGCTTATGAGGATGCGGCATGCAGCCAAAGAATAGCCATGTTGCCAGAGTGGTGTGTCCGTAGGCCCCTCTGGAAAAGACGCACCCAATAGAGGCTCTAGTATAGAGCTAGTAAAAAATGTAGAATTCTTTTATGTAGAATTGCAGGGAGGGGGGGTTGTTTTATTAGAAAACCCTGCTTAATGGGCAATTTTGAAACAAAACACCAATATATTTTCAGGATTTTCTAAGTTTTAAGTGAAAATGTTAGGGTTATCATTGAAAAAAGCAAAATTTAACCAAAAGTGAAGTTTTTCTACAAATTTTGTTCTCAACAAATTTTTTTTTTTTTTTGTCAAAATAGAACACTGATGGAAACCTTTCGGACAGTTCTGCTGTAGTATTCATGGGTTTGAAACTAGAACTCCCAAAGACCCATTCTTTCTCCCCAGGCCTCCTTCCCCCATCAACCAGCAACAGCAGGTCAAGTGCTTTCCTAGAAGGCATTAGCAGGCAACTTTGTAAAGTGAACTTCAGTTTCCTAGGTTCCCAGCTCTCACTGGCAGGTTTTTCCAGTCAAACAATGTAGATTCAGGAAGTTATAATAGGTCATAGCATGTGTTCACAGCTGTAACATCGCAGGACTGTCATTTTTACCTTTTTTGGTAAATTTATTGGTAACATTTTATACTTAGGTGGCACATGAGCACACTATACAGTCCATATGGTATACAGTAGCCCTGTGTGAACACTCAGTTTACAATTCGGCTTAATCAATAATCACTTCATTAATATTGGTGCTTCTCATATTTTATTGCCATATTAGCAACATATAAATACATCAGAAATCAGCAAAACAAAAACCACACTCCCTAAAAGCATACCAGAAAATGCAGTCCTGTTGCTAACAATTTTTATTCTACATATAGTTCCAATGGATCAATTATTTGACTATCAATGAAAAAATTTACAAAGGAGTGCCCATACAGTGTATTTCAGGCAGAGATTTTCCATGGGTTTAAAATTTCCACCCGCAAATTACTCATTTGTGATAGATTAATTATACTAAGATCTTATACAGGTTGAATCTTTCTAATCCAGCACTCGACAGTCCAGCATAGTTAGCTGGATGTCCATGTGGCCAAATTTCCCATGGTCCCTTACAATCTGTTTATGGCCAGCAATCCTGTCAATGTTCTGTGCTGTTGTTTAACTCTAATTTAAACCTAAATGTCTTCTAACATCCCTGTAAGCAGCGGGAGTGTTGTTAATGCTGCTAGACCAGGAGTGGGCAAAAGGGCCTCCACGGGACAGATCCAGCCCACCAAGCAAGTTGATCCGGCCCGCAGAGGCCCTGCTGCTGCCCCCACCCCAGGCCAATCAGGGCCTGTGGTCGGGGGGGAAGAACGCAAAGTCTCCTCCCGCCCTGCAAGGAGCGTGCAGCGCTTAGAATCACCATGCACTCCTGGCAGGGTGGGAAGATACTTCATGTGCTCCCTTCCTCCCCCCAAGCCCTGATTGTCCTGAGGGCAGGAGGGAGTGCACAAAAATCTCCTCAGCCCTGTGAGGGGTGTGGTTCCTCAAAGCACCAAATACTCCTTGCAGGGCAAGGGCAAGGTGGGAGGAGACTTCGCGTGCTCCCCCTGCCCCACGCCGATCAGCACTTGGGGGCGGGGGGAGCACGTGAAGTCTCCTCCCACCCTGCAATTGGCTCAGCACTTAAAGTCAACTGCCAGCTGCTGCTCAGCCGGCGGTTGACTAAGTGCAGCATTCCCTTGCAGGGTGGAGGCAGGAAGCGAGAGACCTCCCGTGCTCCCCCTCCACAGGCCGATTGACCAGAGGGACACGGGGGAGCACACGAAGTCTCCTCCCACCGCCGGGGCGTGGATACCTAGAGGGAACTGCCAGCTGTTCCAAACAGCAGGGGGAAAGACTTTACATGCTCCCCCAACCTCAGACCAATGAGAGTCTGTGGGTGGGGAAGCATGGAAGTGTCCTGGCGCTGCCGCTTCCACCTGAGGCTCCGCCTCTTCTGGGGCAGCCCGGGGCCACTTGCAACATTTCTGAAGTGGCCCCCGTGCTAGACAATATTGGCCTCCCGTAGTCTGGCAAACTCTCTGATTCAGCACCAGTCAGGTCCTGAGGCTGCCGGACAAGAGAGATTCAACTTGTATAATTTTAATCAGCCACTAATTAAATCAAGATTACATCCCAATGGTGTCGTGCAACAAGTAGGGAAAGCATTTAACACAATAACCTCAAGATTCAAATCCTTTTGGGCTTTGTTAGCAGCTCCAAAAATGCCAGGCAATATGTTCTGTTCTGTGCTGTGCTCATTAGACATGCTGCACAGAAGACTCAAGCCAGAAGATCACTGTGCTCTGGCAACATCCTCCCGCATTCCTGGAATGCCCCACACCTGTGGTTCCAAAACGGGGCATTACAATCCCAAATGGGGTTGTGCCATCAGCAGATGGAGTTGCAGCAACCCCTACTGTGCGCTTTGGCACATGAGTGTGGGGAGAACCCCAATTTGTAGAGCAAAACAGCATCCTCCACATGCATGTCATGCTGTGCAGAGGGCATCATTTTGCATCTTCCATGCAGAGAGAGGAGATCATAGTGTGAAAAGGGGCAGCCCCTGGAGCCTGGTCCCTCCACAAATTGCCTGCAGGCTGTAGGGTGGAGGGGGCTGCAGGAGGAGGCAGCTCCCAGAGCCTCAACACCCTTCCCCCCCCAAAAAACAACCTGCAGGCTGCCAGGGGACACTCAGAGGGGTGGTAGCCTTCTGAGTCTACTTCCCAGCCCCCGACAGCCTGCAGACCATGGTGGGGGGCCGGGGTCAGAAATGGTGTAAGCCCACAGGTAGAGGAGCACTGTTCCAGCCCCCTGGGAGGAATCACTGCTAGAGCAGTACCACCCTTGCTGCCACAGACAGCCCTGGTAATCCCTCCCCCACCTCCTAGCCCCCTGCCCTGAGTCCTGCACCTCTACCTGTCTTGTCTTCTGCACCTCTCCCCCTTCCCTAGCCCCATCTCCCAATCCTCTACCCTAAGCCATCCACCCCCTACACCTCTTCCTCCTCCATTTCTCACTCCAGCCTTCATTTTCCTTCATCTTTGAAAACTATAATCATTAAAATAACGCATGCACATTTTTCATTTATTTTTCAAATCTGCTCCCCCAATTACTTGTTAAAGACTCGAGCAACACCAGGTACATCTGCTAGTAATAAATAGAAGTACACCGTTGTGAATAACAAGTGTGCCTTTATGTCCGCCTGTCCCTTTTTTTTTTTTTTCTTTTTAAAATAAATACAGAATCTCAGCTTTGCAGAGTGATTCTGTAAGCAAGGTTTGGTCAGTCACACATTTGGGATCATTGACAAGCTCACAAAGATTAGAGTTTAGAAACGTGAAACTTCCTCACTGATTAGATACAGGCATTACAAGTGGCTGGATTGGTCTAGACTCTAGAACAGCGGTTCCCAAACTTTTCCAGATGGGGACCCATTTTGACAATTCAGGAAGACTTGGTGACCCAAGGCAATTCAAAAACGCGGGGAGGAGAGGGGACAGAGCCACCTGGGGAGACACTTGGCGATCTTTTTGAAATGTAATCGAGATCCATATTTGGGTCCTGACCCATAGGTTGGGAGACCCTGCTCTAGAATATACATTGTTAAAAGCCCCGCACGGATACAAAATTTATATCCACATCCATATCCATATCCACAAAGATCAACTGTGGATATCTGCAGCCACATTCATGTATGCAGATATCTCTTGATATAAAGCAGATATCTGCTGATTTGCAGGTCTCTACTGTTTGTTACACAAGGCTTACAAATAATGGAGAGATCGCTGATCTAAAATCCACCACCCTGAAGCCTCACTCCCAAACTTACACCAGTCTCCACATTTCAAGAAATTAAGAGTCCCTCCTTCAAAGAGTTCAATCTGTTTATCACAGAGAACAGGGAGGGTATTTTAATCACAGTGTATACACCTAGCAGACAAAGGTGTAACAATCTAATGAGTGGAAGTTGAAGCTAGACAAATTCAGACTAGAAAGGTGTAAAGCAGTGGTCATCAACCAGTAGATTGGAATCTACTAGTAGATCTTGGAGCCTCTGGCAGGTGATCCTAACTGGTTTGGTCAAGAGGCTATCAAGTGCTGGCACTTCCGCTGCCCCTTCCCCCACTGCTGCTTATCTCCTGCCCTTTGCCTTGGAGCTGACCCCCACCCCCACCACGGGAGCCTCCTGGGCAGGGCAGGGGAGGGAGAGGAAGTGTGCTGATGTCAAGGTGCCCCCTCTCCCACTCTGTATTCTATCTCAACAGAGCAGAAGGGAGGCACAACAGGACTTGGGATGGAGTTTGCTGGCTGTTTTCTGGGAGCGGTGCAGGGCCAGGACAGGGGCAAGCCTGCCTTAGCCCCACTGCACCACCACCCAGAAGCCACTTGAGGTAAGCAGTGCCCAGCTGCAGCCCACATCCCAAACCCCTACCCCAATCATGAACCCCCTCCTGCACCCCAAACCCCTCCCTGGCCCCGAGCACCCCTGCAGCCGAACCCTCTCCTGCACTCCAAGTGCCTGCCCCAAGCCCCTCTCACTCTAAATCCCTTAACCCAAGACCACAGCCTGCACCCCAGCCTGGCGAAAGTGAGAGAGGATGGGGAAGGAGGGAAGATGGAGTGAGCAGGGGCACAGCCTCAGAAAAGAGGCAGGGCAAGGGTATTTGGGTACAAGGTAGATCTTGGATTGCACTTCAAAAAGTGATCTCATGCTTAGAAAGGTTGTAGACCACTGGTGTAAAGTTTTAACAGTCAGTATAGAACCATTTGAACAATTTACCAAGGATCCTGGTGGATTCTCCATCACTGGCAATTTCAAAATCACAATTAGATGCTTTTCTAACAGGAACACTCTAACTCAGCTAGTAAATTGTAAGTCTTCCTGAATTCACTTCCAGATCCCGCTACCCCAGTTCTGAAAATCACAACACACTCTACCAACACCCTCTTTCAAAAGTATCACTTAAAACCATTATATCTGTGCGATCACAAACATGCCTGCTATAATATTTTCTGCACTTTTGATATGTTTTAAAGATTTTAAAACTTTCTCTTGCACCATTCAATAACTCATCTATTATCAACAACTGGCAGTAGGAGATTACTCACAAGATATGTATATTACTAGATGTTACCTATCTGTAACAAGAAAGGCTCCAGAAATTATCATGGAAATGCTATGATTTTTACAGTACATTTTTATGTTTTATTTATATTAGGGTATTTTACAGCAAAGCAGTTTAATACGAAGGCAGACTTTTCAGCAAAGACGTTCAAAGCACAAGAAAATACCATATGTCACAAAGGAAGACAAAACATTACAGTACAATTGAAATATAAGGCAGAGAATAATTACACTTTATTATAATGTAATACATTCATTTAAAAAGGAAAATGCATTTAATGCAATCAATAAAATAAATATCTGGTAAATGTTAACAATACCTAAGTATGTGGCAACTAGAATGGTGTTTTGCAACAAAAGCTATTAAAATGGTAAGGCATTCAAGAAATGGTTGTAAAAATACTATATTTATAATTCTTATATGCTGTTAGGCACTTTATTAAGGGACGGACTCTGCAGTCTTTACTTACATAAGTTGCAGAACATGACCCTTACACAGGGGTAAACTTCATTTACCCTTTGTAAACTTGAATATGACACTAGTCTGGCCAGCATTTTCATCTTCATTGTGTAATTGTTTACATCAGCTAAGGATTAGCTGAATCATCTCCATACCATTCATTTTAATGCTTATAAAATCTGAAGTACTTATTTATTTTAATCAACATGAGGTTAAATCATTTTACAAAAGCAAACAAAAAACAAATACAAAAAAAAGCCTCAATGTTTTTAGGTGTTTTTGCTAACTCAACTATTGCCATAATTTTCTTACCATCCAGCCTTCCAGAAATATTTTTGTGCCTCACAAATATTAGCTTTTTTAGGAAAAAGTGACCTGTATAGTTGACCTAAATAGAGGTTAAAGTAAATAGAGTATCTTATAGAAATAATTTCATTGTGTACAATTTTCTCAACTCTTTTAAATATTTTTATCAGAAACAGAATAGATTAAAAGAATTGAATGAATAATTTTGCATACTAATAGCTATTGCTGGTGGTCAAGCAAATATACTCTCCCTGTTTTAGTACAAACTATTCCATTTAATTTCAAATCTTATGGAACATAATAGTCACTAAAAACTATTAAAGTTATATATTCAATGGAAGCCCAATATAAAGGTTGCCAGGCAGAGATAGGTTAGACGAGGGCCCGATCCTGTCAACATTTACAAATGAATAATTGTACTCATCTGAGTAGTCCCAATGCAGCTGCAAAATATTACAGTAAGTACACACATGCAAGCTAGATGAAAAACCAATTATTCATTCTACAATGAAAGTATCTTTGATACTATATTATAGACCAGATTCTCCACTGAATTAAATCAATGCAGCTACATCACTTGCAAGCGGATGAGGATCTTTTCCAGATTTGTTAAAAAATACTGCATTTTTTAAAACAAATGGTTTTCAATAGGATGTCATCGTTCCTTAAAATTTAAAAACTTTTCTGTGTTTTGAAATTTGTCTAATTTTCTGTAGCTGGGTTCTTATTGTTCATGAATTATGTCAATCCAATTAAGTGTCCTATCAAAGAAACAGAACTATTGCTGCACTGTGTTCATTATACCATCTATGCAAACTTGTTTAATAAAGGAGATGTGGAAAAAACACAGATATAAATGTTGAATGCATAGTGAACTTAAATGTATACAGATCCAATATTTACACGTAAATACTAAATTTTTTATTTTTCCTGAACTTTTGTATCAAAAAGTTTTAAACTAACTACATCTCAACAATAAAACTGGTATCAATAAAATTCTCATTGGCAACCTTGCAGCACTGAACCAGTTTGACAGCTTTATGTGTTTGCTTAAAAAATTATCTTGAAATTCTGAGAAATTAAACCTCAATTTTCATCAACATTTACAAGTACAACATATTGTGCGTACTTCCTTTCACTTCCCAATAAACCAAACAATTATGCATACACAGTAACCAATATATTTTGAACTTACTTTTGATCTCAGATAAAATGATAGAATGATAAAATGATAGAATTTTAAAGTATAATCAACAAATACACTGACAACACAAATAAACAGCAATGATTTTTTTCTTTAAATACAAAAACTAAAGTAACTTTTACAGCATATAAAACCATGTTTTTAGAGTTGATAAAAGAAAATATAAGGTAGATAAAATAAAATCAGGTATTTTATGAAGCATGGATTTGTATTACAGAGCACAAATGTACTGTGTGCAATAAACTATGGATTTAAAAGGTATTTTCAAAAGGAATTCAAAATATAATAGTGTACGGTCATCTAAAGGACTTAAAAATAAAATCTATAAAGATCAACAAACAGAAATCCTTAGCAAGCTGGCCCTCATTCTTCAAACAGGCCTCTTCATACAATTGTGTGCAGACAAAAACCCCATTTACCACAGGAGTAGACTGCAAGGGTTTTAGGATCAGACTGTGCAGAGGCCCACTGAAGTGCAACACAGGTGAGTAGGTCAATCCATACCAATCAAATTGCAGGTATAGAGTTTACACTGATCAGACGAAACCCTTAAAGATAATTTTCTGGGTTCATTTAAGACACAATAAAATAAGGAAATGGGACAGGCTACAGAGATTTTTTCAGTGTCTGACAATTTTGCCAAAAAACAAAGTTTTCACATTTGGCAGCTGCATTTCAGCAAAACAGCTAATCAGATGGCTTCCATCTTCATTTATCTTGAGAAGCAAAACGGTAAACGACAGCTCATTATAAAATACAATAAATGTATCATATAATTATTTCCCTTGTAGAGCAAAAATTAAAATAAATTCATTAATTATTTTGATTCATAACTTTCATAAGTAATAAAAAGTGAGAAAGATTCAGAAATTTTGTTTCAAGGTAATAAGCTGAACATCCATATTGTGCAAAACTGCAGTGCTATGATGTTTTAGAACTGGACTCCCAAATCAATGCAATTTTGTTATTAAAAGGAAAATATATTTGAAATCGCTATTTTAAAGCTGTCAGGAACCACTATTTTTCATATTATTCTTTATATCTCAAATCTGTTTTATAGTTATCATTTAGACCTGTATCTTAAATAATAAATTGGTTAAAAAGAAAAATATCATGAAGCTTGTGTGTAAACTGGTTCACAATTCAAAGCACATCAGTCAGTTCTGAATAACTACATTTATGGAACAGACAAAAAAAAGGGGTGGGAGGATTTGCACAAAAATACTTGAAAATTTCTGGTTCTTTTCTTCATGATCTTTTGTCTATTTAGCTGCTTGCAGTGTGTGCCTGCATACGTTTCGCTACATCATAGACATAAGCTATGTCTGGTCGCCTCTCTGGATCCGGGTTGATGCATATATTAACTAATTGTCGCAGCTAGAAAAGGAAAACAACGTATAAGAAAGCCAATAAATACTTCCAGTTCACAAGTGTTAATAGTGCATTCTCAAGTTCTTAAGGCTGGCTGAAATTATAGAAGTGTGGCAATTTAGATTTACATTGGTAATCATTTCACTTTTTACATTTTATTTTACTTAGGGAACATGGATAGCAGATTTAGGCCCCCATCATGTGCACAGATAAATAACTTTACACATACACGTAGTTCTATTTTTAACTAACCACGTGAGTTCAATAGCGTTACACATGCTATTTGAGGCCTTATCTTCTAGAATGCTTAAACTGAGCCATGGTAATGACTAGATCATACAGAAATTTTGTCATGAAATCAACACCACTTCAAAGGCCGTTCGATTAGGCTCTATTTTTTTCTTCTTATGGACACAACTTCCAGACAGACACATATACAAGCATGCCTCTATCTGTATAATTTCTCTATAATCAGACTACACATTATGTTCATGTCAAACCCCAGAGTCCACTGAGACCCCCAGAAACAGATGCCCTGGGACATAGGCAAAGGGTTACTGGAACTTCTAGGTACTCCCTGTTCCTATTTGGAATGTGAGTAATAGTTATGATTCTTCTCTCCTCCCCAATTCATTTTAGTTGACATTCGAATTTATCCAGTCATTCTAGTGACCTTTCAGATGGAGCAAATTTGTCATCTTTCAAATTTTGCGTAGTATCCAAGGCAGTCTGCAACCTGTAACATGCTTCCCTAGAGGTTGCTCATTAGAATACTGTAGCACTTACCAGCAATTACCAGACACAAAATTCTTCCAATATTTTGCTCCTAACCACTGTGCCAAACCCTCCTAGATCTCCTTACCACAGTCAGAAATATGTGATCCTCCCTGACATTTTGTCAAATCTTCCAAGGCATCTTACCATCAAAAGTACTTATATATAATATATGCAAGTGCAATTACAGTAAAACTCGAGCTGTGATTACTGCACCAAATACAGACTTCAGAAAATTCTGCCAAGACCAAGAACTCAGGCTTCACTATCATGATCATGCAAAGGCATGAGAAACCGCATATTGAAATGCTTTCATATGGCAGTAGGCAAAATGGCACCACTGATCAGCTATTTTTTTTAGCCAGACCCATCCTTCATAGACACAACTGTTTGTAGGTATTTTCAAATGTATATGAAATGTGGTGTCCTGATTATCTAATTTTTGCAATTTCATATGGCTAGAATTTTTTAATATAAAAATATTGCCTCATTTAAAAAAAATGTTTGTAAGGAGGATTCCTGAAGAGACTATTTCCCTTTTGTGCAAAGCTCCTTTATATGTAGCCCTCACATCCTAGCCAGAATACACCTGTGGCTACTGAGGTTAGGTTTGGAGAATTGTGAGCCTCCAGAAATGTGCTGGTAGTCTGGGGCCACCAGCAAGTCAGTGCATGTAGGATTTATCTGTCCTTTCAATATAGTGTATGAATCCAGTTGAGATAAACTGTTTGCCCACTGAGACTGCCTTATATGAAGCTATGTTATGGATACCACAAAAATACTTCTTTGGGTCAAGATAATGTACCTATAACTTGATTCTTGCTCCTAATTGCAGGATTCTTTTCTGACAGATGAAGAATGTGTAAGAATCAGTCCTCTGCCAGAAAAGCTCTGAGTTGAGCTGTGTCTAGTAGGGTCCATCTGTACTTTAGAGAACAAATTGGGACTTTGTGGCACCATTATGATAAGTGCCCAATACCGTGATGGTGCCACATACACGCTTGCTTGGAGTTGTCCTTGAAATTCTTGCTTGGAGTTGTCCTTGAATAACCAATCATGTGGAAAAAGTAAAATATTCCTTCTCATCCTGCACAGGAAAAATGCTATGACCCAAAGGCATTTCATAAAGAAAGGAACATAAGTACTGTTACAACAATCTTTTGTAAAAAGAAGGACGACTAAGTTGTTGCTAGACTTCCTGATGCAGGATTCTGGCTTCTTTTTCCACTGCCAGGAGTATCTATTTCAGTAATTACTGGAAGCCTCCGTGAAGCCATCTAGTTCTCACAAAACTATGGATGAATGGTAGCGATTGCCAAAACCTAGGGAATAAATTCTAGGATTCTAATGTCAACAGGATATACTGATGAGATAGCAATGTTGTCCTGTCAGGCACTGGATGGCCATCAAGCTCTGCACCGAAGGCAGATCACGGCTGTGACTGAGCTGGAGGGACCTCTTGTTGCATCTCCACATTACATTCTTCTTTGGCTGATTATGCTTCTTAACCTCCTCTGTGCACTTAGCACAAGTGACTGCCTTTAGCCTGGAGCTTAGCCTGACAGGGAGCAGTAGCACATATTTCCTTTAGCTTTAACAGGTTTGTCAGGCACCAAATAAGTAAGTGTCCCTCAAGTCAGGAAAAAAAGACTAAAAACTATGACAGGGAAAACCTTTGCACTGAAAACCCGAAATTTTGGTAAAGACTCAAGTTTTAAATTGGAAAATGTTCTTGTTCAGAGGAGAAGAAATTCTTGCTGCCCACTTTCAGTGCAGGCAGGAAAACTAGCAGAGAATATGGAAACTCTGGGTCTGTTGGCTCTTTTTCAGCTTAAAATGTTGCTTAGACATCACTGAGGAGTGTACAAGTTCTTCATCAATTAGGAGTGTGGGTCATGTACTCTTGAGAAATCATGAAGTGCCCTAAATCAGGATATAAAGTTCTTTGCCATTTCCCATCACACAAAGCAATGTGCTAGATTCTGCAGCTATGATTTTAACAAAGGCTAATGGTTCTGGTTGTCCCATTTTCACAATGGACCACACTGGTTTTTTTCAGACAATCAGACATTTTTAAAGTATCCCAACAGTTGGTGACCCCAAAATTGTGACACCAAATTACTAACCACTTGAAAATCTTGGTTTGTGATTTTACTTCTGGGGAAATATGTTACAACTTTTACTGCAATTTTTGGTCAGTGCTTTATGTTATGAGAATTCTGGACGAAGATACCAACGTGAAAATCTATCAACATGTGTATCTTTGGATAACTTTCTATCCAAAGCTGTGCTCTCATACTACAGATACAGTTCATTAAAATAAAAATCAGCCCTGTGATACGTTACTTGAATTTTAAATGCCATTTTTATTTCAGAATTACACTTAGCGTACGGGAAGTGTATTTTAACATTTCTTACATTTTATAATTAGAGTTTTTATACTCCTACTTGAGACTACGGACAGACTGGGGCACAGTGAATTATTCTTTTATCAAATTAATTCTTAAAGAACATCAGGAATTCAAGTGGGCTTCAAGAATTTGTTTCACTAATGGTTCAGGAGTTCAGTATTCTCTACACTTTACTGCTCAATTGATGAAGTTCCAACCTGGATAAACGTCTGAGATTTAAATTTTCTATTGCAAAAGAAAAGGCCAAAACTGTAATTTGACATATAATACTTAGTCTGTTTCTTCTTCAGCAGTTACACATCTATGCAATATTTGCATTTGCGATAAAAGCTTAAAAGAAAAATTCATTCACAAACATACCAATTTTTCAAAGGGTTTTTATAGTAGGTGAGATTTTTATGTCACAACAGATCATGGTAATGTTGCATTCTCTTATTATTTTATAGATATTTCACTCTTTTTGTTAAGTAATTATTTCCTGTATTCATAAAGGGTATCATAGCTCTGGCTCTTTTAGATTGTCACAAAACACTAGTATGCCCAATGATTTTAAAAACAAATGATTTATCCTGTGAGAGAGCACATCTATTTTGTAATGAGGAAAATACTACATGTTTTGCTTTGTATTGCTTTTCATAACTGGAAATTATACAGAGTAAGTAAAAGGTAGAATCTATTTCCCTTTCCCACTCTAAGACCTTCTATCTGGGCCAGACTTTGATATTTGCCCCTTGGCTGAGAATCCGCATATCCAACTTCACACTTAGCTGCAGTGAAGTAGCCCTGCAGGCAGGCCAACTTCAACGAACCACTAGTGGTATCATCATTAAAATCCTGCTGAAGGTCACCATGGTAACCGCCTGCTGAGGCTTCACTGCTGCACTCGGCATCTCCTAATCAGCTACCATGTGAAATGCAAATTCAGACAGTCTGAAAATTAGTCAAGAAGAATAGAGGATGAGGATGCCGATATGTGAAATATTCATGTGCTTCATGGAAAAAGGAAGACAGCATGAATGACACAACAAAGAACGGCCCCTGACATTTTTGCTATCATTCTGCATTACTGTTCACACCCTACTGTATTTCTAGACCTCCAGTTCTGAAGTTGGTAATATGAACTGCCATATTTGTATCCTACAAAAATAACAATTAAAAATGGCCAATGTAAAACAATTAATTGGAAAGCCACAGATATACTGCACAAACTCCATAAAGGCTAGATCACCATTGCAACCTTTAAAAAGATAATTAGAATGCCTTTATGACGTCTAATTTTATTCACAAAGGAAAAGAATTGTTCCCATAAATATGACAAAACAAAAAAAACTGGACAGCAATCTTTTATTAATAGTCCCTATCTTTGAAAACAATAGAGTCAAGATGCAGAATTACAAATTCCATTCTTTAAGAAAAGTAGCACAAAGCTTCATGTTTATTAAAAATATTTCAGATAAAATGTTTATATGCATTTTCAACATAATCTTTAATTCATGGAGACTGAATTAAATTAGAATTAGTTGCTAATACCTACTCTTTGGTTTGTAGTTTTTATCACTTTGCCCCATTTATTTTAAAGTGGGAAAGTATTCCAATACTGGCATTTCAGAACGTTAACAAATACATTTATATTTTCTCATGTCAGTTCCTGATGGATTAGAAAAAATATTTGCATTTATTTTACCCTCTCCTTTTGCTTTTTTCCCTTTTAATGCCTTTTAAATACAAAACAAAATCCGGTGCACTGATGCCAGTGAAAAACTATTAGCACTGGCTTGAGCCAGATATAATGGGGCATATTCTTGCTATGCTTTTGTAACCTTAACTTGAGAATCACCTGTTACTACAAACATTGGCCACTCCCCTTTGAAGAGTGCCAGCTGTGTGGTAACATTTGTAATAGAGATAAATAAGAAATCAGGTGGGGACCAAAACTCATTTTTACTAGCAACTTAATCTACATTTATTTTTTATCTAAATCTCTACAGAAAGGCTAGTTCACCAAGTTATTGTGTCACATAATCCCATAAAACTGTGCTTTTAGAAACACAGAATATAAATATTATGTTCAATCCCATTACGAATTGCAGCATGTACTGTGTATTCTGAAAAAGACAACTGTGTTGATCATACTGAATTTTTTTCTTTAAATTCACCACATAATATAGAGAATGAGTGACCCTTGGTTAACAGGTCAAACAAATAAAGGAGGAAATAACATGCTCCTTGAACCATTAAACTCCAATATTTTTAAAGGGGTACCAGAAATGTCATCATTGACGTTAACATTTGCTCATGTCCAACACCACAGGTAAACACATGGGACAGATCTTTATATGGGATAAACCAGTATATTTCCATTGATTTCCACGGATTGTGTCAGTTTGCATAAACTGAGGTTCTGGTTCATGGGAAGGAAAATTACTTACTTCTTCTGAATAGTGATCTGAAGGAAGAGGAGGATAGTCACACTGTTCTATCTTCTTACACAGAGAGTACAAGTTCATTTTGTCACCATAAAAGGGACTCTGAAGTGCAGCCATCTATTTAAGAAAATAACATAGTTAGACATACATTGATTTTTTTTAAAAGGAACATTTTGCTGGAAAATCTATTTCAATGGTAAGATTGCATACCAACTTCTGATTGACTGCTCTGTGTACAGCACTAATGCAAAAGTTCTAAAACGGTTAGTATAAACCAGTGTGCTTACTTAACGAAAAGACTTATTTATATGCGACACTGATCATAACAACATTTATGATGTTATAACTGTTTATACTCCATAATTTAGCATAAGTAAAATTCAGTTATTGGCAAAAGTTTATGCTATTAGGATATAAGGTCTCCCATGCTCCCAATGCAAAAGACAAAATAAAACAATGGCATTTATTTCACAAGACGTGTTGAAAACAATTACATATCCTATTTAATTGGAAAAAAAATATATGATTTAAAGCAGCAATTTCCTTTACAAATATCTGATAGCAGTAGTTGCTTTGGAATGCTATTTAGATACCTTATTGCAGTTTAAAAATTAAGAAAATGCTACATAATGTTATTTCACATACAATACTTTGAAAAAAGACAGTGATATTCAAAAAAATGTAGCCGGAATTCTATTAAAAAAGCAGCTTGCAATGTATTAGATACATCCTGTAGCAGTAACTTAAAGATTTCAAAGAAAAACACAATCTGCAGGTATCATCACAATTTTCATGAGTAACCAACATGCATTTTTTGGGGAAAAATATCGTTAAAGAAATGAGCAACTTAAAAATGACATTAGTGAACATAATGTTAATTTTAAGACAGTACTATAACTTGACATTTAAAGTGCAAACACTGCGGTTAGCAGGATTACTAACTTAAAAAAAATCATTTAAAGTCTCTGCATTCTGTTCAAAACCTTCTAACTGTTTGAACCGTAGCAACATGAATGCTGCTCTGAGCGCAATGCTGCCCCAAAGTCAGTCACCCTTTTCTACATGTGCTAATAAGTTTGATTTTGGAAGGACAATGTGTACATTCCCCAGACATGCAGAGTGTGTGTGAAACACGCTAGTCCATGCTGTGCTACTGAGTGAGCTTCAGCAGGGACAGGACAAGCTGAAAATGGCTCTCATCTGTCTTATGGTCCTCCAGATATATCTTTAACTCTTTCATGGCCTAAGCATTGTTGATAACGGAAATTACAGGCCATACATATGAAGAGAAAAATTAGAAAATATTAATGTGATATATTTTCTTTATATTTTATATAAAACTTAATATAGTTTTATATATTAATTTCATATTAACTTGAAATAAAAATACTACATTTTAAACACTTCCAAAGATAAATGTAAGACTGCACCCAAGAAAAATAATTCTAGAGATAGTGTGGTAGCTCTCAGAATATTTTATCTTTAAAATAATGTCAAAAAAATGCAGCCTTAAAAAAGAAAAAACAACTGCAAAATCCATACACATTCAGAAATTCTAAATAAATGCACTAGGTGTTCATTAAAAAGTACTTTTGTTTGTATGCTGCAGTGTTAAAAAAAATCTGAATGTCCCCTAAGGAGTTAAAAAAGGAATACTATATTTTCATGCATCTCCTGCTTTGACAGATGAAAAATGTCAACTGTCCTGTTTTTATTTTCAAGCTTTTGCACTATTCATCTGGTTCATTAGTGCATCTCGCTGCTGCCCCTGACAGCTGCTCGCCCTCTCCTCCCAGCAGCTGAATTTTTCAGGCTAATTTGATCCTCCACACTGAGACGATCGCTAGAATGATTGACTTGCTCCCTGACCTCCAGGGTCTGACTTTCCTGATTAGTATTCTGAGGGTGGTTGAGGGACGAAAGCCCACTGTCTGTCTTTGGGGCTGGTGGCAGCTCTCTTTTTTTTTGAACTGTAAGCCACCAACCTACAACCCTATAAGGATGCAATTGCTGCGCTGAACAATAAAAGGAAATGTGTAAAACCTACTTTTCCATGTAAAGGTCCATGTAGCAAAAGCACAGCATCTTGATTTTAATTAGTAAAGTCTACTTTGTTGCATATCAATTAAAACTGCAGTGGTAGTGTTTTTGAGGTTTCAGGAATATTTGAAAGTCAAATTTTTAGAGTCTAAAACATGCTTTGAAAAACCTTAGTAGCCATGCAGTATTAATATTTATTATTAAATAGTAACCTTTTGGTAGGACAGGATACAAAATAATACAATGTGATATTACCTATAAACTAATTTCCTATAATTTAAATATGCAATGCTTTGAAAAACCTAAGGAGCCATGCAGTATTAATATTTATTATTAAACAGTAACCTTTTGGTAGGATAGGATACAAAATAATACAATGTGATATTACCTATAATCTAATTTCCTATAGTTTAAATATTAAATCAAATTAAAACATAACTGAGAGGAGGTTTAATAGAATATCAATTAGACCTATATTGAGAGGTCATGAATATGCCAGAATTTTCCCAAGCTGGAGAAGTTTCAGAAAATGTATTAACTACGAAATTAGCACAATAAACACTTTTAAATGCAAATGATACACAAAACATGTAGCACAGTGACTGAGGGAACAACAAGATTTAGTTACCTTTAAAACGGTTTTATTTTGATGAATGATTTAATTAGCGCATGCAACAAGCCTAAAAGTGGGCCGGTACCCCTTATAAAAAAAGGAAAACTTAAGAGCTGAAAAGGTAGCATGCAACAGTTATTAAACCCTTTTTTAAGTCTCCAGGTCTTCTGTTTTATGCTACAGAATCAACAACTGAATAGATATGATTTGGGGAAATCTGCTTACTGGGAAAATTGCACTGATATTCAAATATCAAAGTCCATAACTTGAAATATATTTTCAAGATTTTTAGATACAGTGCAATTAAAAGATACATTTTAATATAGGAAATATAACAACTATTTTGTTCTCTACATGTCATATTTAAATATAATCCTGGAAAAACTTTTCAAGCCACAAGAAGTAATTTATTGCCATATGGAAATTCTAAAAATCATGAGGAAAAATGTTTAAACAGGTATTTATTTGGTTATAAAAGATGGCAATACAGATGCTATTTCTATAAGACTTATCCTGTATCTATTGTAAGTTATTTTAATTACTTCAAAGTAGCCCAAATAAAAATGAAATAGTCCTACTTCACACACTGCATTTAATATACTGTACAAAATACCAAAATAATTCTTGTGAACTGCAAGTTAGGCTTCTTCCTAACTGATAATTTCAGATTTTTTTCTGGATTATAAATTTACTTTAAAACATATTTTATGCACTAACTACTTACTGAAAGCTTCATTTATTATTTCCATATAAACATAGTCCCAAGTTTAACCCCACCTCCCACAATTAATTACATCAAAATCAAGACATTCTCCTCAAGACCCTCATCTTGAAATTGGATTAATGTTTCTATTTGTTCTTGTGTGCATCCCATCAATTAACAGAACACTGCAAGAGCACAGATATCAGTGCTAGGCATCTAGGTCCCAAAAGTTGCCTATACTGCAAACATTTGTTACCAGTTGTAGCACTGACTACCATGAATAGTTACCATGACTGACAGTAACAACTTTGGGACAGAAATATAATTTGCATATATACAGATATTCACATTATGGCACTGATTTAACAAACATGTGTCTATACATGTGAAAGATACGTAATATAAAAAACTGAAGGCAATTTACCCTAATGTATACGCAACAAATAGATTGATATAGCTGCCTGAAACAAGCTACCTGATTAGCAGGTGCTGATCTTGCCGTAAATTAAGTGAGTTCTGCTGAATCATGGTACGCCTACACTACAGTTAGACATCCACAACTGGTTCAAGCTAGCTGACTTGAGAGGGGTTGTTTAATTGAAGTGCAGATGTTCCATTGGGGAAACAGCCTGAACTCTAGGACTCTCCCTTCTCGCGGGGTCCTTGAGCCCAAACATCAACTCTGCAAATAAACAGCCCCTCAGCCTAAACTCTGCAAGCCTGAGCTATGCAAGCCGTGTCAGTTGGCATGGACAACCACAGGTTTTTAATTGAAGCACAGACATACTCTCAATGGAGAAGGTGGCTTATTACCTCACACGGATATAAAGAGGGTTAAGGAATCCAAATGAAGAACCTGTAGATTAAACTATACCCAAAAAGAAGTATTGAGCTGAACTTTTTTCTTTTATTTATCAATAAAGCTGAAGTACAAGATGAGGGTGAGTTTGGATTACAAATGGGAGGTATTACTGTGTTATATAGTGGGAAAGGTACTTGTTTAAAATATTATTTAACGTAAGTTTATATCCCATAGATATGTAAAAATACACATTGCAAAGTATTAGGATGTAGCTAATTTAGGAGCCAATCTTGCATGCCTTTATTAAAGGCAAAGCTTATTAATTTTGTCAGAAGTTTTCATTGCCTAATATCATTTGCAGGTAAGAATACATTACCTAAATATGTCTATATTACAGGCATTGATAAATGTACTGTAGTTTAGTAGCTACTAGCAAAGTAAACTGAAGATAAGTCAATTTTTAACTAGTACTTCAAAAGCTATGGTCATAAAAATTAAACCAAGAACTTATGCATATGTGGACTGTAGTCTGATTTTATTCTTAGTCAGATTTTAGATAACTGCAAACAAATGACACTTGAGTTTGCAAATATATTTCAACAGTTTTTTAATTAACCACACACACACACACACACACACACACTAATTTCTAATACATATGGTTAATGCAAATTTACATTGTTCTCATAGTTGTGTTTAGTTAAAGCCAATTAAAACATTAAGAAATTTAGAAACAAAATATGCTTTTCATTAGACATTCAAAATATGATGCTTACAAAACTAAGCCTAAAGATACTGGTCTTGAACCAATTATTAGCAAGTGTTTTTAGAAAGTTCACTAAAAAGCAAGTCTTGATCAGATCAATCATAACATATTTTGAAATTACTGTAAAAGCTCACATTATTAGATATAAATATAATGCCATTTATACTTATATTTGACGTAAAAGCAGCTTATCACTAAATGGCATAACTCATCAAGGAACAAAATACATAGATGAATCCTAGAACAGAAAGCAGATCAATGTATTAAGCTTACTAAATTTATCAATGTTACCTCATAGAGCAGACAGCCTAGAGACCAGATGTCAGATTTGAAGTTGTATCCGTTTTCGTGTATTCTCTCTGGAGACATGTAGTAAGGTGTACCCACTGCAATAAAACGCAGAAGTATTTTTAAATGAAAATTATTGCTATACTGAAATCTATACCACTGTAAATACTGTAATATGTAAAATGGAAAATTATTCTTTATCTTGTATATAAATTATGCATAACAATAAAAAAATATATATTTAATGTGAAGATGCATATGATAGTTAACACACACAAATATATACATGTATATTTGAGCTAAAATGTTGCTATTTTAAGGAAAATGTTTTATTTTGAATTATTACTAATTTTTTTTGTAACTGGAAAAATTCCTATCAAAGTGGTTGTTTTAAGAAACAACAAAAATTCCAAACTGAACTTTCTGAAAAGAGATTTGGAAGAATTCTCTAAAAACTTTAGATCTTCAATAAATTATTTCTTAAAAAAATATTTTAAACCTCAGTGCTGACTGATGAGTATTAACCAAGCACAATGTTTCAAAAAATACAGGCAATAGAATTTTTTTGATGTATCAACTTATTTTTACCTCCCAACTCCACTGCAATTTTTGGGAGGAGGGGAGAGAAGACAGTAAATTAACGTAATCAGACTTAGACAATGGAGACAAAGATATCCTCTCATTTTTATTTGAATTTTGTTGGGTATGACAAGTAGTTACTCTTTGTAAGCAATGTGTACTGAATAGGAATGAACTGAATATAATAAAATACTGAATATTATAAATTAGAAAAGACATAAATCAGTACATTAAATAAAAACAAATGGAAACATTAGTTTTAAAAACATTAGCAATTACAAGCTCAGCCAATTTTATTGAGTATAAAACATTAAGAAAAATTTTATTCACTGTTGCCTTTCAGAACTAGAGGCTGAGATAAATTCCCATATGAATTTTGGCTGTGGGGGCAGATACCAAGTTTGGATAACCAAGATTTGCCTTTATATTGAAAAGGCAAGATGTTTCCCATCTATAGAAAAGGCCAACTGGTTAATATTTCATTTAATTATTTCCCCAAATGTGCTGTTTTATTTTGTTATTTGCATCATAATATACAATATATTTTGTAAGGGTTGAGGACTCCCAGAAGTATTAACACAGTTTTTCAGAAATAGATAAGATATTTCTACATTTCCATGGATGAAAAGTCTAATTCTCATATGAGATATACTGTATCATCACAATCAGTCCAGGCTTGCAGCTAGTAGTTTATAGTTTTGACTAGAATAGAAATCTAACTGTGGGTACAGCATTGATAACTATATTCCAGATGAGTGGAGCCTCAGAACAAAATCTTTTTTTTCAGATATGGAGATACATGGGCCATATATTTTATCACAAAGAGGATCTGGCCCTCTAAGCATTTATGAAGAGACAGATGTCACTTTCCAAAAAGGAAGGTATCTGCTCACACTACACAAATTCTCTCTCTCAGCATTGGCCTGAGTGAGGGATAATCACATGAAGGCAAGTTCAGGTGGAAAAGAGCATCTCAAAATGACAGAATACTATGAGAAAGCCATCTATCCTCTCGGTATATTCATATTTACTCATAACCAAGAAGGGATGGTCTCCTTCCCATGAATGGGAAGGTTGGGATGGGGGGGGAGGGGGAGGGAGGGGACGGTTTGCAGACACCAAATTTGATAACACAGTCAGAAGAATAATTAAAAGGGGGAAAGAATGCTTTATTTAAACTTTTAACCTGTTATACCACCTTAACTTCTCAATAATAATAATATTTTTACAATATCTAAGTTTAATGATAGTATTCAGACAATGTAAGTACTTCATATGACATAATGCCATCTATACTTATATGTGTGTTTGACACTATTTCTTATTCCGATGTATAATTTAAAATCGCCAATTTAAAAAAAGCTGTCAGAAAAACTCAAAATTGTAATTACACAAAAAATTTGGCTTCATATACCACAGCAGATTTCATTCTTTCATTATCCTTTTTGTACAACTGTTAGATCATATCTGAGCTCAAGATTTCCAGAGAAAACAATTCCTTCAAAACTTTCATTCTTTGCACCTATTAATAAATATGATGATTACATGTTCTGATGCACATTCTATTGCACAATTCATTTAATAAGGAAAACAAGTTTAATAGTAATCCAGTTGTAACAGGGTACACATCTACAGCTTTTGTTGCTCTAAAACATAAAACACGTAACTGGCAGTGAGAAATGTGCCAGGAAGATGCTTCACAGAATCCACAGGGGGCTGCTGAAAACACTGAGGTTTGAAGGTTCAGAGTTTACCAAAAGCAAAAGGTAATTTTAACCAGTAGCTCTGGGAAATCTGCTGATACATTAGGGGGTTTGATATAAGTGTGAAAGATTGATGATAGGGAAAAAGAACAAATGCTAGCATTTTACAGAGTTTAGCCTAGTCTAACACCTTAACCGCAACACAAACTGAAGCCTCCAATGACCGACAAGTGAAACAAAGCCAAGATATTATTATAGTATTAAGTCTTCCTCAGGAATTCATAGAAACCACCTAAAGAAGTTGAAAATAGTTGTACCCTTTTACAATTAGTTTTTAGCACAACACAAACAGAAAATAAATGCATTATCTTGACACTTTAAACACTGAATGCATTATAGCATATTCTAAAAAATAAGAATACTGAGATTTTTCTAGTGTACTGCTAGTAAACAAATAGATTTAATTAAAATCATGTTTTCTTCCTAAGTAATTGCTTATGTAGTTAAAAGATATTTTCATCATGAACAACGCTACGAAGAAACATTCTTTTCTAGCATCCCACTCCCTTCTATTTTTGAAGAAAGTAATGAGCTAATACATAAAACAGACCTACACTTGAAAAATTATAAAATCTATTAAGTTTACAGTTCTATTTAGTTAAAGCATTTTAAAATTGGGGAAATATTTTAGTAAGGTCTATTGCTATTAATAAATATTGATGGAACAGCTGATATTGGACTTAGTTAATAAAGAATTAAGGGAATAATATAATTAATGCCAATCAACGTGAATTTCCAGGAAATGTATCTTGTCAAATTAACCTGATATCTATTTTTTATAAGATTATCGGTTTGGCTGAAAAAGGATAATATGGCTGAACAATAGACTTCTGTAAGGGAATTGACTTGATTCTACACTACATTTTGATTGAGACACTAGAACGATACAAAAATCAACATAACACGCATGAAAAGGATTAAAAATTGGATAACTGAAAGGTCTCAAAACATAACTGTAACATAGCATCATTATTACATGGGTACGTTTCTATTGGCGTCCCACAGATATCTTGGCACTGTGCTATTTAAAATTTTTGTGATGATCTGGAAGCTGACAAAGATGACAAAGATTAGGGAAATGGTTAATAATGAAGAGGAGAAGACACTGACACATAACAATCTGAATCATTTGCAATGCTGTGTGCAAACAAACGGTACAGATTTAAAACACATCCAAATGTAGTCTTAAATCCAGGAACAAAAACAGTAGGCCATACTTACAGTGGGGGAAAGCAGCGGCTGAAAACAATCTGAGGGTTATGGTGGCTAATCACCTGAGCCTGTTCTCCAAAACCCAATGTTCTCTCCAAAAGGGCTAATGAAATCCTTCTATGGGTAAACAGGGGAATTTTGATAGGAGTAGACAGGTTATTTTACCTCCATATTTGATACTGGTGCAGCTGCTACTAAATATTGTGTCCCATTCTGGTGTGTGCAACATACAAAGGATGTTGTAAAATTGGAAAAGCTTCAGAGAAAAGCCATGAGAATAAGTAAAAGATTGGAAAACAGGTATTATAGCGATAGACTCAAGAACTCAATCCATTTAACTTATTAAAGGGAAGATTAAGGGTGTCTTGATTAAAGTTTGTAAATACAGTACATACATGGGGAATAGAAATCTGGTAATAGAGGGTACTTCTGTCTAGCAAACAGACGTATAAAAAGATCCAATGACTGGAAGTTGAAGCTAGACAAATTCAGATTAGGGAAAAAAGCACACATTTTTAAAAATAAGAGAAATTAACAACTGGAACAATTTCTATATACTCTATTAAGATGGCTGAAGTTTGGCCTGAGTAAGACAAAGATGATGCTGTAGGGCAGGGAATAGTATTTTAAAATTTTGTACCTACAGTTCAGTCTCCTTTGTTTGAAGATACACCCACTTTCCTCATTGACACTAGGCTCTCACATGGCACCAGACAATAACCTGGCATCAGTTATTAACTCCATCTCTCAATTGGACTATACGCAATGTTTCTCAATCAGTGGTATGAGTACGCTTAGGGATATTCGAGAGAAGTCTCGGGGGTACGACAACTCAACTGAAATTTGGAGAAAACTCAATTTTTGTTTTAAGTTTTACAGCACTTTATTATTTTTGTACTTTTTACACACAAAAATTTCATCGCCCACCCAGCTACGATTAAGTTGTTTAAACAAAGGTGTTGCAATGGTAGAAAAAAATTGTGTGTGTCTGAAAACTGTAGGTACTGGGGTACTTTATAAAAAAAGGTTGAGAAACAATAGCAACCCGATATTCCTATGTAACTTACAAAAGTAGAATAAAAACAGACAACAGGAGCATTTCTCCTCAGCAACGAAGGCTACCATAAGCACATCAAATGTCCCTTCCACGCCATGCATAGCTTCTCAAAGTATTTCAAGTCTTGTTCAAGGTCAGTTACTACTACTTGTATATTATTGCAGCACTTATGAATCTTAAGCATGGACCAATACGCCACTTCGCTAAGCAATGTACAAACAGAACAAAAAGATAGCCTCTCCCGCAAGGAGCTTATAATTTAAGTATTAGATAAGAGGTAGCAGATGGCTAGAGACAGATAGATGGGGGAGTACCAGGAAACGATGATATAATGTTGGTCACCATGACAGACAGAGGTCTCAGCACACCAGAGACAATCATTATTAAGACTTTTCTAGGCATCCTAGTAAAAGAACACTTGAGGGATTTGAAAGAGGATGACAAGGTAACTTTGAGGGTGTTATCTAGATGTTAACTAGACTACAAGTTTTTGTTGGAAAAAGGTACGCAAAATGTGCTCCGCATTTTGTGTACCTTTTTCCAATTCTTTTGTCGGAAAAGGCTTTTCTGACATTTGGCCTGTCTAGACTGGGCTAAATGTCGGAAAAATCCCCTCTTTTGAAAGCCCCCTTCTTCCCTCGTAGAACGAGGAATACAGGGGCTTCCAAAAGAGCGCATTTGCTCTTCTGCAAAAGAAAGTGGAAGTGCAAATGTGTTCCCTGGACACGGCGGAGTTTTTTCGAGATACCAGAAGTATCCCGAAACCTCCCTGCAGTTTAGCCGTAACCTAAGAGATGCTCCCAAATATCAGATCAGTAAAGGAGAAGGCACAAAGATGCTTGCTTGAGAATTTAATGACCAGTTGGAGGCAGGAGCGGATATCTCAACAACAAATAAAAGATGGTAGATCAGGTGACGACAAGCCAGAAAGGCTTTGAAAGTGATGACAATTAAGCTTACATTTCATGTGATACGGAAGATGGAACTATGAAAGAATACAAACAGAGGGGTGACAAAGTGACAGGCTAGAAAAACGGTCTTTGCAACAGTATTCTATATGGATATGAGCAGGGCAAAATTGCATTTGTCAAGACCAGAAAGAATATTGCAGGAATCGAGACATAGAATCATAGAACCATAGAGCTGGAAGAGACCTCAGAAGGTCATCAAGTCCAGCCCCCTGCTCTAGGCAGGACCAATCCCAACTAAATCAACCCGGCCAGGGCTTTGTCAAGCCGAGACTTAAACACCTCTACCTACTAAGATAATGAGATGCTGGATGAAAGAGTTTTAGTTGCATGGACAGACAGGAAAGGTCATTATCTTATGAGACGTTATGCAGACAGAATCTGTAAGTTTAGATATAGTGTAGATATGAGGACAGAGAATTGCTGAAGATGACACCTAAGTTATGGGCCTGAGTAACAGGCAGGAGGTGGTACTGTTCACAGTAAGAAAGAAAGGAAGTATTAGGGAAGGCTGGTGGGGAGTCAGGGAAAGAGGAGAGATTAAAAGCTCTCTTTTAGCCATATATAGCTTGAGCTGCCAGCAAACAAGATGTGAAAGACAGGCTACGATTTAAGTTTGGACAGAAGGAGAAAGATCTGGGTAGAGACAGTAGTTGAATTTGTATTTGCAGATGAGATTGCCCAGAAATATGAAGTAGAGGGAGAAAAGAAAACCAAGAACACAGCTCTGTGGTTGCAACCCATATGCCTGTGTAAGTGTGTGGGAGTGTTGGCAGACCACCACAAGGGGGCACTAGTGATAGAGCATAGGTGGGGAATGATTTTTATGGGGGTCGCTCCAAGAATGTGGGGGCTCTGTGATGAAGGTTAGGTGTAGAAGGAAGCGCGGCTAAGGGATTGGAGCATAGGAGGGAGCGTGGAGTCTAGGAGGGAGTTTGGGAAAGGAGGCAGTTATGACTGGGGCACTGGATTGAGGTGCAGTGGGTTGGACTATGAGCTAGGGCTGGAGGAGATTGTGGTCTGAGGCAAAGAAAAGGGATGCCATGAAGTAGAGAGCATGTGGGAACCCAATACGCCTGCTCCCCCTTCCTGGAACAGTAGGGGAAAGGGATGGCATGGAGTAGGGAATGTGTGAACACGGATATGCCTGCTGCCACTTCCAGATGTTGGGTCTGATAAGGAAAAAAGGGAAGAGCGTCCCCCTCCTGACAAAGTTTCCCCCCCCCCTCCTCATCCTTTGGGCACCAAGGGTGTGGATTCATGGGCCCAGGGGTGGTTCCATCAGGGGACAAAGTGTTCCAAAGTGACTGAGGCCCTCATGGGAAGTGGGTAGGGTTGCCAGATGGTTTCAACAAAAATACCAGACACACTTGACATTACATCACAATCTACATTACATCTTATTTAGAAAATACCAGACATTTATATTTTCTCAATTTGTTTCCCGAACAGAAAGCTCAAATACTGGACTGTCCAGTTCAAAAGCGGACACCTGGCAACCCTAGAAGTGGGCCTTCTGAGGGCAGCTTAACCATGTGGGAGGAACCACCCCAGTTCCTTGCTCCTCCCTACCATAAGCCAGTGCTTATGGCTTTTTTTCTCTTTCACAGTGCTTGTGCTGCCTAAGTTCTTACAGTTTAATAGTTGTAGTTTTTAAAATGCTTAAGGTTTTTTGCAGGTTTTTTATCTTACAGAACATCAGGAGAGCTGGTACCAGCTGAAGAGCAACAGAAACACTATGCTTCTAGTGTCACAACAAAGTTGCATGTTCTGTGTTGCATGTTCTTTGTTCTGTGTTCAGTGTTGCATGTTCTTGTGATGGTTGTCCTGTGCTAGCATTGTGGTGTTCGGGGAACGAGGGATATAACACAATAGGGTACACTTCTTTTCTTCTACTTCCCCCATCACCAATCAAATTATCAGTCACCTTTTCTACCTTTTTGAAAAAAGCCTTTGGTCCCCAATACCTCAGGTCTATTTTTAGTTTCGATACACATATGCATTGTTACCTGTTCTTCTATTGTAAAACTATTTTTAGTTTCTCTGATTATCATTTTGTTGTTGATATACATTTGCATTGTTACCTGTTCTGATTATCATTTTGTTATCTGTTCTTCTATTGTTAAACTATTTTTATTTTCTCTGATTATCATTTTGTTTTTGTTGTAGATATACTGGTACATTTTCTTTATTGTTAATTCTGATTACTATCTTGGTATTGTCAGTTATTTTGTTTATTGTAAACAGGGTATCTGTATGGGAAATCCAGAAGTTTTCCTGGTAATTGAAATATTGGTGTGGATAGGCGGAGTCACCTTTGTGTGGTCACCAAAATTTGGAGTGACCAAGGGGCAGATAATGTTGCAAAAAAAAGTCTCCGCCTGAGCTGTTATTTGATTTTACACATGCATTTTCTGGAAATACACTAAACTGTAAGGTCCTGCCAACACATGACTTAGAGACTGACAAAAACCGCCTGCTGACTGCATTGCTGGGTGTGTATGGGGGGGAATTGTCTTCTAAGTCACTTCATTGCTGAAGGTTTGTCTGCATTGCCTTTTAAACTATGCAACTCATTGTAATCTGTAAAACCTTGCAACTTTGTAACTCTCAGCAACTTTGCTTTATAAGTTCAGAAACTTACTGTAAGCTGTAAGAGAGAGAGAAGTTGCAAGACTTTGCACATGGTGATGAGTCATCATACTGCTGCTCTGCTGAACCCAGGGAAGTCTGGGCATGCTCTCTGGTGACAAAGATGGATGAGTCACAGGAACTATACAGAGACAATAAAAGGATAGAGCACATAGCAGAGGGCCCCCTCTTTCTTTTTCCTCTTCCTGAGAAACTCCTCTTTCTATAGCCAGTTTTCTTTCCTGACCAACTCCCCAGCCATGATCAGCAGACAGACCCTCCAGAACCAACTTGCCTTGGCTCCTTCTGCAACCCATATGCCTGTGTACGTGTGTGAGTGCCTGAGGGCAGGAATGAATGTGTGTGACTGAGCGAATGAATGAAGGTGTGTGCATCACTAGGTCTCAACGCAAATGTATCTGTGCTTTCAGTGCACCTAGGGGTTTGGTAGGTTTGGAGACCTTTCAGATCTTCCTCCCTGCCCCCAGAAAGCAATCTATGGCCCCGTGTGTGTTCAGGTTGTCAGATAGCCTGCTGCATATCAGGAGCAAAGCTGCAACCTAGCAAAGTTTCTCTGAAGAAGTGAAGTATACTATTGCTTTTCTATTGAATTCTAACTACTTTCCTGAACTCTATGGGCTGCCACCAACACCATTATTAGATTTAAATTAAAAGTGTAGATTTCTTTATAATAATTCAAGAGAGAAAGGGAACAGGCACATATAAATCTGAGTTGGAACCACAACATGACTACAGGCTAGAGTCTATCTATATGTAGAGCCATGTACTGGCATGCAGGGAACCAAAACTCAGGCCAATACTTTGCTTCTAATGAGGGTCATATAATATGTTATAGAGGAAAGACATTCATCCCTTCTAAACAACCCAGGTGCAGTACATTTGAGTTTGAGTTATAACCAGACTTCTACCAAAAGGAAGAATTTAAAAAGTTAAACTCAACACACACTGAACAGAAAACCCTTCCCCAAGAGTTAATAATGCCATTAACTAAGCTTGGCCAGGCCTCTCTAGCTATTGACATTTGTTTTAAAATCTTTTTTTTTTTTTTTTTTGACGTTTGAATATTTTTGAAGCTGCAACTGAAAGCAGTGCCATTTAAATTCAGAAATTATAATATATAACTAAGAGATTTTAGTATATTTCTTTATATATATGAAAACCTGAATGTATTCTGCAGACATAGTTAAAAGAACTTCTCTGGATGAAGACAGATTGGTGATGAGATAAAGTTTGTAATTCACTAATTTCTTCATGTGCAGGAGAGATGGAGTGGGAAGCAACCACAAGAAAGGCTATTTCCAAGAACACTGATATAAACTTTATAATGTCTAGTAAGCACTTATTTATAATAATTTTCCTAGTATCCTTAACACAGTCCTTTTTAATGATTTCTGAATTTCATTTCTCTTGGAACTTCTGATACTGGTTTCCCCAAACTGTCCTTTCATTCTGTTAAATATTTAAGTTAGCTCAAAACTGCTGCTCCTCAGAATGAGGTAAACTGAAAGCACTGCCAATCATTAGCGTCATCCATAAACTAAGATTGTTAGTCTGCCAAATTATGGGCTAGTCTGAGGATTATATGCATTCATGCCATCTAGCCCTGCCCACATCAAAACAAGGATGTGTGCGCGCATGTCTTCATTGTATCACAGTTTTCCCAACTCCTGGACCTACAGAGGATGCATCATAGGTTCTGAGATCAATGTGCAAAGAGGAGAAGGAGGGTCAAGGATAGCTATATTATCTTGTTGATGGTTCATGCTCATTTTGCATGTAGGTGTAGGTTGGAATCCTGGCAGCACAGCTCCTCTGGTGCAATTTTGGGCTAATTTAAATATTTAACAGAATGAAAAGACAGTTTGGGGAAACCAGTATCAGAAGTTCCAAGAGAAATCAAATTCAGAAATCACAAAAAAGAACTGTATTAAGGATATTAGGAAAAATTATAAATTAGCAGGGCTTGACAAACAATGTAATCTACTCGCCAGTGGCGAGTAGATTACACCCCGGAAGAGCCGGCGCAGAGCGATCTGCGCATGCGCAGAGCGCAGAACCACGAACGCTGGCTGTGTAATATACAGTCTTATTTTTGTTGTGAGTTTATAAGTCATCCACAAAATTTTGTCCCCCGAAGCTGAAACCTGGCATAAAGTCTGAATTATGGAAAGAAAATACACAACTCCCTATCCGCCAGCAAAACCCCAGCACCCACTTGAAAAAACAACCACACTTTTTTGAGCTTTCCTCCCTTTCCAGCTGATCCTTATGTTTGTGAAAGAGGACTCAGATTTTATTTTTTACCCCTTAGCTCAGTCTTCAAGCACCTTGCAACCACTCCCCCATGGAGAACCTAAAAAAATAAGAGTTAAAACAATAGTTTGCCTTTACTATCTTTTTGATTTATAACTCAAAGTAAAAGGCCAGCTCTTCTTCATCCATCACTGATTTTTCCCTCCTCTGCATGATTCCTTTTCTGAACACTGATCAGGAATTATTGGTTCCACAAACAGAGTACAACAGAATTTGTTCCCACTACAGCCTGTTCATATTGCTGTTTTATGTACTGTTTTTTATTTACAGGCAGTAGCAGGGATGACACCATGGCAAGCAATATGAAATAATACTGTAATACTGTTTGACAAGGCCATTAGCATATTATAGCAGGAAAATACTACAATATTTTTTTTACAGTAAAATAGTATATTACCTAATCTTGATTTGGAGATTTCTGAATTGTATCCAAAGTCAAGAGAGAGGAAGTCTGGTAAGAAGATGCCCCACTATTATTTTTTTTTTATATGAGGTGATATGGAGCCATGTAATCTCAATTTTTCCACTGAGATACCTGTAATTATTGTTGGTCTTGATATGTGGCAATTTCTGCTTATAGCAAAGACAAGAATCTATAATAAAAGGAAACAGTGGAACATGTAGATGAGTGTCCCAAAGGTTTTCTACATGACAGGGACTTCACTGATTATACAGCCAAAATTATAGAGTGTAAAGTCTCCTTTCTGAAATGAAAGAGTTTACAATACGCTTGTTTTAGCTCTATTATGCTAAATAAAAATATTGTCATGGATCCTGGCTGTAGCTTTCGCTGCTCTTTTGAGGCTTCTTAAGATTGATGCAATGCCCTCTGAAGTCATTGAAATGGAGTCTGTTGAATTTAGTGGGTAGTGCATTTGGTATTAATGAAATAAACACACTTTCTTTTTCTGACTTCTCCAAAACATGGACTACAACTAGATACCCTAACTTAGCAATCCTGAAAAATTCTATCGAGCAGCCTAGCCTAGAGCAACCTCTATTCCTCATTGACTGTGTAGGTAATCAGCTTTTTTAGGATTAGGCAGGCATGAGTATGCAGCTCTTTTTACAGAACAGTTGTAAAAGTTTTAAAGCAATTCTCAATTTACATGGCCAATAACATCTAAGCGGCGATTCCCATTGATTTTGCATGTTTAGGATTTAATTAACTGAGACACTGAAGGATTTTGAATTCCTAATTTAAGACTTTGGATTTGTAACATGAACTCTTCCACGCACAGCTTCAAGCACGTGTACACACATATAGCATTACCAAATATATTTGTAATTCCTTTTTTATCCCAGAGTAAAAAGAACCACCCCCCTAACACAATGTATCAGTTAGTTATCCATTTCCACAACAATTTCCCTTTCTAAGTACAGATTACCTACTGGGAGATATTCCTCTTTTATAGAATCATAGAATATTAGAACCGTAAGGGACCTCGAGAATTCATCAAGTCCAGTCCCCTGCCCTCACAACAGGATCAAGCACCATCTAGATTAACCTGGTACATCATATATATAGTAGCCCAATGTCTGAGAGTCTGTAACGCTGAAATGCTGGCTGTTCCCTCTGGGGGGCACTGTTGCCTGAAATGCTGGCTGTTCCCTCTGGGGGGCACTGTTGCCTGAAGTGCTGGCTGTTCCCTCTGGGCAGTGCTGTTGCTGAAATTCTGGCTGTTCCCTCTGGGCGGCCCGTGCTGCATGGGGAGTGCGGGGCCCAAATGGCCGCTTGCGCCGCTTGCTCCCCTGCGGCGGCCCGGCTGAGCAATGCAGAAGTCAGCCGAGTGCCACGGTGGGAGGCGAAGGGGGGCCGGGCGATGATGTTCACGGGCAGGGGGTGGGCCTGGAGCCGCTGTCACGCCGCACATCACCGCCCCCTGGCCGTGAACATCATCGCCTCTGCCCCCTTCGCCTCCCGCCGTGGCCGTGACGGCTGACTTCTGCGCCGCTCAGCCAGGCTGCCGAGTGCAAGCGCCGTTTAGCTCGCGCCCCATGCAACACGGGGAGTGTGGAACCCAAACGGCCATTTGGGCTCCGCGGTCCCCCGAGTGAGAGGCAGGAGGCGGAGGAGAGCTGAGAGAGAGAGAAAGGGGGAGGAAGTAGGAGGAGGAGGAGAGAGAGAGAGACGGAACGAGAGACCGGAGGCTCAGGAGAGAAGACCGACGTGGAGGAGAGACCTGAAAATCCTGTCTTATGACGGGCTAATTGGCTAGTGTCTTTAAAAACAAAGATAATCTGTTGGTCCTCTGTGCCTGCCTTAGAATAATTTTTCTCAGTAACATTATTCCATCTATTTTAGATTTTAAATAATATCCTCAAATGATACACAAAAGATGCAAATGCCTTTGATATGTGGTACGGCTAGATTGCAGGGTTTTTTCCGGGATACATCTGGAGGTATCCCCAAAAAACTCTGCCACATCCAGGGAACGCGTTTGCTCTTCTGCTTTTTTTTTTGGCAGAAGAGCAAACATGCTCTTTCAGAAGCCCCTGTATTCCACAAGGAAGAAGGGGGCTTTCAAAAGAGGGTTTTTTTTCCCGAAATTTTGGAAAAGCCTCTTCTGACAAAAGTACCGGAGCTCATTTTGTGTCTCTTCTTCCGATAGCTCCTCACAGTCTAGACGTACCCATGCTGAATATAATGCTACTCTATATGAGCAATCAAATTTCTATATAAAAAAATTGGGTATTTTTAGATGTTCTTTTCTACTCTGATAACTCAAAAATATTTTCCCCACACTGTCTTTAAAAGAATGTTTCCTATCCAAAATTCTGATGTGCCCATCCCATTCTCCCTGGACACTACCAATTGGAGATGGGGTGCAGGTCATGATGGTAAATTAAAATCCTATTGTGTCTTCACACAGAATGAGCATCAAAACATGATATACTTTTATTTTAAAAAAATGTATCTTTAAAAAAGGTAATTTTATTTTCTATCTTACATTATGTTTAGAAGAACTAGATTAGGTAATTTAAAATCTGTATTCCATATGCAGGTCTCCCAAACTGGCAAAATACTGTGCATCTATGTTTTTGTCAAGTGATATTGAATCACTCTAATTTTGGTATTTAATCTTTTTAAACAGGACGATGCATTTACTTGGCTTTAAAATGTCACAATATTTGGTTTTGCTCTGTTCCAAAATGAGCAAAATCTAATTTAGCAGTATCTAACCTTTTACATTTCATAGCTCCTCAAAGTATATGTCACCAACAAGTATTCTACATTCCATTTATTAAATTTATTTTGCATGCTTAGTTACAGTATTTTTTCCACAGTTGATTAAAGGGTCAGTGCAGTCTTTAACCCTGCTGAAATCCATTCTTTAGTTTTACTTTTTATTACACACCTATAAAATGCTCTATTCACAATAGGTACAAACTTGTGCTAAACAGACATCTTTTATTAAGTACTCCAAGAGCAAAGAAACAGGAAACTGAGTGTGAAACAGATACCATTACAACTTAATAAGGTTTGACCAGGAGGCTGGAAATTTTAATTTAAAAAGCAAAACAAAACCAGTTGGGTTAACACAATATAAAGAAATTAAGTCTATATTAAAAGAATTATTTTATTTTACCTTGCAACAAAATCATTTTGCATGATATTCTTACCTAAAGAATGGGCAGCTGTGGTTTTGGAGCTGAAAAATCGTCCAAGTCCTAGATCTCCAAGCTTTACTACCCCTGTAGCTGTAATAAAAACATTAGCTGGCTTTATATCTGTGAAGAGAAAAACATTTTGTAACATGTTAGCAGTAAAACCTACTGCATCATCATTAATACATGACATGAGACTTGTAATTTTACATGTTAATCAAATCAAATGACAGTACTCTTTCGAAAATCTTTTAAGCATTGAAAATAGTGAATCTGGGGTTTTTAAAATTCTAATTAACTTTTGTGGCTATAATTCAAGTTACTTTTACTGGTTGTGCTTAATTCACCATAACAACAAAACTGAGCAATGAAAAACGACAAATAAAAAAGCAACAAATAAGAGATTTTTAGTTTTATAACTATAAAACATGCACATACTGATAATAGCCACTGTTATACTGGCTTTTTAAAGTATTCTGTTGTGTCTGCTTTAAAAAAAAATCTCTCGTGTTATGTAACATACAAATGAAGAATATTTTATTTTCATGAACAGTAAATATTACTGAGGGGAACAGCTATCCGAACTTCTTCAGTGGAATTGGACTAATCATAAAGACAAGAAACTAAGAAAATAATGATTCATACCCCAAACATTTTGCCTTTTGCAAACAACACTCAGTCTAAATCTTAATCCTTTCCTTTGGAGACAACAGCAGCATGTTTTAAGAAGTACCTAACACTAGTTTGCTAAATAAGTTTGACCTGCCCTTTTTTTTTTTTTTTTTTTTTTTGAAGTGTCAAGTATCCTTAGCTATTACTGAGCTCAAGATCAACAGCTTAACAGTTCACAAGTAGAACTTCTGAAAATCAGGTCAAGTTTATGAACGTAACAATAAACACCCTTTTTAAAAAAAAACCTTGATCTGTAAATATGTGCATGTTTTCAATTAGTATTTGATAGTGTTAATGACAAAACCATTTAACTTACTTAAGATTCCCCTAAGACAGGGTGGGCAAGACAGCCTCTGCAGCCGAATCCAGCCCGCCAAGCCCATTGACTGGCTGACAGCTGCTCCCCACCCCCAAGGCCAATCGAGACCTGGGCACCGGAGAGTGTGCAAAGTCTCCTCTTCCCACCAGGGGCACGCAGCACCAGAGGGTACCACCAGCTGTTCAAAACAGTTGGTGGTTCTCTCTAGGCAACGTGCCCCTCTGGCAGGGGGCAGGCACAGACTTCACGTGCTTCCCCACCCCCAGGCCAGCCTCCTGGCCCTGCCTTTCCAGCGCAGCCTGCGACCACTTCTGAAATTCATGAAGTGGCCCTCCTTTCAAAAATGATTTCCCTAAGACATTCTTGTCCTTTATGAGCTCTCCTCTCCACACATGCACTCACTCAGATTTTTGGCATTTCACACATGCGTGTGTATGAAAGAAGATCACAAGAACAGCAATTATGTGGCTGGTAATTAGGGACTGTTGGATTCAAGTGTGGTTTGTCTACTGAAGGGGTACATAGGAGGACTTAGTTTTTTCCCTGACCTAGGAGACCCTACAACAGATGGTGATATGAAATTTCAGGCCTATGAGGGATTAATTTCAGATTAAATTAGAGGTAAAGTAGTTCATGTATCACTTGTTTTCTGCAGTCACCAAGACAACTTCGAAGGACAAAAGTAGTCTAGACTTGTTCTCCTCCAGGTCCACACAGGACAATAAAAGGAATTAACAAGGGTAGGAGAGGCTCAGGAGAGCTGGAAGCTACAGGAGCGCACGACTGGGGAAGAGGATTGGAAGCAGTAGAGATGAGTAAGAGGAGCATGTAGGCCAATGGCTACAGGGAGACAGCTAAGCACGACTGCGCAGGAACATACAGAAGAAGGTACACATGTGTATGAAGTGTTGGCTGGTAAGGAGAGGTGAATAGCTAGGGAGTCTTGGCAGAGTGGAAGGAGCAAGAACACTGAGAGCTAGGATGGAGAGTAGGTGCCACCAAGTGGAAGAGGGAACTGGGGAAGGAGAGGTTTCTGGCACCTATAGTCCCATCACTTATTTTGATAACCAGACATTATTAACAATTTGCCTGAGATAGCCAAATCCATAGCTTAGCAAAGGAAGTCTGTAGTCAAACCAACCTTCTGCGCACATGCAGAATTCACGTCCCCAGCAGATTTTTCTCTCAGCAGAATATACATTCTGCTGAGGAAGTGCTGGAGATACACCCTTCACACATCAGGGGATGCTATGGTGGCAGAAGAGAGGGCAACCACAGATTGGGAGAGGGGCAGTAGCAGCACCCATAGGGCCAGGTGAAGGGACACAGGACGTGGGAGGAAAGACTGAGCGGGTTGCATGCAGCTGCTGTGGGGGTCACAGACTGGGGTTCAGAAAGGCTAGTGGGGGGCATAGGAGGTAGTAGGTTGACAGCATTAAGTCAGGGGCTAAACAGGAGGGGATGCAGGGCCACATGGGAACAGGATGAGGGGAATGTGGGGTCAGATGGGGATGGGAGAGGCAGTGTAGCTGAGTGGGGGTCAGAGACATGCGAAAAGGGGAGTGCAGGGACACGGTGACAGGTGCAGATGTGCCTGACTGAATGGGAGAGGCTAGGGATCAGTATGAAGAAGGATCCCCAACTCCCCAACAATCCCTGCCCCTTCAAAAAATCTGTTCCATACTTCTCCCACCCACACCCAATAGCCCTCCAGGTTCACTCGCAAGCTCCTTCCCAACAATCACTTCTCTCTCAGCTCCTCTTTTTCTTCTCACTCCTGTGAAGACTTTGCACTGCTTCTGAATGGTGTGTCAAATAGAATTCCGTAGTGTAATTTAAACAAATGATTACTCAAAGTTCTACGTTAATATGCCTAGTAAGAAATATCTTCATCAAAAAACCTCCTCATTGTTTTTGTCATCTGTATTGTTAAACATACTTGCTGATGTGTATTTTGAAATAAATTACTAAACTAAATGAAAGTGGCATAATAATATTGTGATGATTTGACAAACAAAATATGCAGAACTTCTCAGAATTTCAAATAGTGTGCCGATTAAAAAAAAATTGTGCACAATTCCCCCAGCAGTATCCTATATCTTTTAAAAAGAAATCCTCTCTCAAGTTATTTATAAAAGACCTACAGTAACATATACATTGTATTAGCTACTTGTCAAAATTGATTCTTTTAAAATCTTATTTGATATCATTTGTACTGAGCATGCCGAGTTTTATCATATATTTAAAACTTGTTAAAATGCAATATCTATGATCCTATGTTACCTCTATGCATGACACGACGTGAATGCATATGATCCAATGCACTGCACAGCTGAACGAAGTACTTCCAAACTGTCCTTTCAGGAATCAACCTCTTCTGTTTCTTAAAATGCTTTATAGAGAAAAGTGAGAAGTATTGAAAACCTAATACACAATTAACTGAGAAAACAGGTAAGCCCTTAATTAAAAGCTATTAAGACAATGTTGACTTAATCTAAGCAAAAGTTTCTAGAAGTATTTCCAGACATGGAAGTTCAAATAAAATATTAATCTATAATACACCAGCACGGGACACGCTGACATTAATCAATAAACTACAGTAAATATCAAACTGCTTAAAATATGTCCATAATTCTAAGGAAAGTTCATTTAATGTTTTCTTAAAGTTACATTTTTTAGAAGAAAAAGCCTCAGTGGAAGAAACGGAGGCAGAATGTTGTTATATAGAATCACTCCTCTATATAATTGATAAAGGCCAGCTGTAAGGAAAAGTTACTACAGGAATTCCCACAATTAGGAAGTTTCTCACCACCAAAATCAATTTCTCTACGTTTTTATTCTCATGAGCCTAGAATAAAGAAAACAAATACCAGGGGTACACATTCAAAAAACATAAAAAAAAATTAACTCAATTTTAGAAGCCACGGAGTACATAAAATTAGGAACATAAATTGTGTATGTCTAAAAATTTAAAATACTGCAGTCCATCAATTTGCCTCTTCTATTCAAATTTGTTCCAGTTAAACAGGTACACCATGTAAAACTTAACAATGTTCAAATACTGTATTCCAAGATGATAAAAAGCTGCTGATTTGAGAACCCATAACAGCCAACACTAGAACACTGAAGACTGGCAGTTTGAAACATTATTGCCAGATGTGGGCAAGCTTAAATGAAAACTTCCACAGAAGTCTGCTATTTGTCTATCTACAATGGAGAAAATATATTACATACTTTGTTTGAGATGAATGGTAAACAGATTAGAAAAATCCTTTAAGGATGGTAACAGTTATACCAAAAATCAGATCCTCTGTTATTAAAAACAAAACCTTACAAATACTGTAATGCTGATAGTATATGCATTTTATTGACACTTGACAGAAAGGTCATGTACAGATCAGTTATCAGTGCTGTAGGTAAATACATATATTTTGTTCAGTATCTTTAAAAAAAAAAACCCCACTGAAAATCAGACTGTAGATAGGCTGCATCCTAAAGCAACAATAAAACAGTAGAGAGCCCGGTATTACTAAAATAGCACTAGCAACATATATCGGAAATATAGTAGAGAATACAATTTTACCAAAAAGAGTAAGTTTAGTTCAAAACTATTTCAATATGAGTTTTTATTAAATGAGCCAATGCTTTTAAATCAGTTCTTTAAATATAACTTTCACTCAGATTTGGATTCAATCCAAACAAACACTGTGTATCTGTTCTCCCCAGAGCTGAATTTGCATATCAGAGGATCGTTTGATGTCAACAGGAAGATGGAGACCAGGTTTCTTTTCATTTATAAACAAATACACAATACTATATAAGAATATGCACATGAAAGCATGCTTTCTTGATTCAAAATGAATTCTAAAAATTAACATAATTATAACTATGTACTTTTTAAAATCTTCAAAATGTGCTTAAATAAACTTTAAAGTACAAGCCAGGATGAAAAATTCAGAAGATTCGAAGTATGCAGATTTTTTGCATCTTATCCATAAAAAAACCTTTAAAAGTATAACCCACGATGATTTTAAAAAATATTTTTTTTAACATTTCATTAATTTGCTAGCTACATTGCTGTAGCACGTTGTACACAAAATACCTCAGAAACAGCTTCAAAGTTCCAGTAATTCAAGTATTCAGTCATTCATATAAATATGTGCAAGCGAATTGCTTTAGGGGTATTCTGACCTAACTGAAGTATGTAACTTTTGCATGACATTAACATATTCCTTTCTGAGGTCATCGGTAATATTAATTTCCTATAAACGTGAGCTTTGACTTATTATTCATGTGAAAAGAATGGCATAAACTATGTTAACAATCTAACCATTCTTTAACAAAGCATTCTTACTTCAGTAAAGGAATAATTTTTTGTTTTACTTGCTTACACATAAAAATAATCCAATGTTTTAAAATAAATCTAATATTATTTTGAGAAGTTATCACCTTGGTTTTTTTTATTTCTGACATACTTAACATTTCCTTGACTAGCTATGCACCAAGAAATGTAACAATGGTGGAAACCTTGGGATAGTAAAAGCAAACAGATTTTGCAAAAACACCAATTTCCAAAAAATAGCCTGGGTCCAGGGAACAGCTTTAGTTTCTGAGGAAACGCACACACATGAAACCACAAAGAAGTCTTTTGCTCACAGCTTCACCTTTTAAAGATCTATTTTGTGTTGATGGAACACAGAATCCAATTTATGATGATATATCTTACACCGTATGGCATCTTTTAAAGCATATGTAAGGAAAAAGAAGAGATACAATAGCCTGGTTTAATGTTTGGTGTTCCTTCAAGCCATTCTTCCTTTTTGTTTTCAAAAACTCTGTAATGTGAAAATGGAATGATTCTGATGGTGGCACTGTTGACCATCTCCTGAGAAAATGCCAAAGTACAAAGGATATGGACACCTCAGAATTGATCTCAGCTAGTATTGGCATCCACTGCCCCTTTGGGAAAGGGGTATTTTAAAAGTTATTCTGCATAGAAGTTGGACCCCAATGTGAATAGAGCCAGAGAAAATCATTTATGCTTGTACCAAAGGAATTACACTCCAATGCAAACCAAAGGGCTTTCAGAGAGCCTGACATCAGAGTAACTGGGTAGCTCAAAGTGACATGCTTTAAAGCCACTGAAGCCAAACAGCACTTATTAGGAGAATGGAGTGGCCACGTGAAGAGCACAAATTAGAGCTGAGTGGCAGCGAAATATTCTCAGGATGTCTGTTTTCCTCTTCTTTCGAAAGAACTCCCTCTTCCCTGTCCACACATGCCTTTTTCTGAAAGAGCTTTTTCGGAAAAAGGCTTCTTCCTTGTAAAAAGAGGTTTACCAATGTCGGAAAAACCCCTGTTCTTTCGATTTTTTTCCGAAAGAACACAATTGCAGTGTGGATCTAAGTGACTTTTTTTGAAAAACTGCCGTTTTTCTGAAAAAAAACCTCTGCAGTGTAGACATACCCCAAGGCAAATTTAAATACCAGGTTGCTGTGCCTAGCCTATTCTCAAACACTGCACCTATTCTGCATAAATCACCTCAAAGTTCTTAGATGTTTCTATCCTTTGACCTTTGTCCTAAGGATTCCCTCTTGAATACCATCCATAAAATGTAATGTAATGTAATGTAATGTAAGGTAAGGTAAGCTATTAGGCTATTGTGACCATTTGGGGCATCTGCCTGTATAATTTACAAATTCTGTATTGGATTATGCACCCTCTAATTTTACTAAGCTGAAAAATACATTTTGCATTTGAGGCTAGTTGTCCTTCTAACTTCAGGCTGGAATTAAATTCTAACAGGCTAGGGACAAAGCAACCCCCAACCTCAGCGAGTTATGTAACTTAAATGCAAGATCATTGAAATGCAATAGTGGCTCACAATAGACGGACTCCCAGCAAGAACTGCTGATCACAGGAAAAGCTGCCTTGCCTACAAAGCCACATGCTAATAGTCTGTAGAGCAGTGGTTCCCAACCTTTTTTATACTATGGACCAGCGAATTCATTAAAAAAATTGTTAGTGGATTGGCAGTTACACTTGCATATTCATTACAGTAAATAATGATTTTGCATATCTGCATATTAATTATGGTGATTAATTTTAAGCTGTCACGTCTATTTTGCCACCCGTCCACCCGCCATGCAGTTCCTCTGCCCTGGAGCAGCCACCTGCCTGCCAGCCATGCGGTTCCTCCACTCCCAGCCAGCCGGAGTAGCACCCCACCCACCAGCCACACGGCCCCTCCAGCCCCAGCAGTCTGAGCGTGCCTCCTGCAACGCTGCTGCGCAGCTCTGCTTAGGAGGTGGGCAGGGTAGAAATTTCCTTTGCACGCATAAGCGCATAGCTTAGAGAGAGAACTATGGCACCTGGCACGTGGCCCCATACTGTCACTTACTGGCCAGGGTGGCCGGGTGCTCTGAGCCCCACTGGAAGGGGAAGCACAAGAGCAGCTTGTTGCCGCTGCTGCCTGAGCTCACCAGGATGGCTGACGGGGCTGGTGCTCTTGCCCATCCCCCACAGGCAGTGGCGCTGCTGCCACCCCCTTGCCTCACACCTCCTTGCACAAGCTGCCATAGAGATGCCTCAGCTTAGGGGCCTGCTGTTCCATTCACCACACACTTCTCCAGTGGGCGGGGCCAAGGCTGCGGGGCGGGGCCTGGCAGCGTGCTGTGGACCAGCAGTTGGAACAGCTGCTGTAGAAATCTGACTGAGGTATTGGAAGATTATAAAAAGGGCAAAGGCTACTCCATTGGCTCTGTTCTTTGGGGCTTTTTTTCTCTAGATCAAGGAAGACGCAATCCAGTGGGCCTGCTACCCTGACTCCCTTCTCTAACACGGATGGCTACCCAAAAGAAGGAAGGGAGAGTTAGTGAGGGACTAAGGCATTTTGTTCAGGATGTTTGTGGTGTTCTAAATGATCTCTACTCTCTTGTGCTATATGTGGTTAAGAGCAATAATGTAAGAGTCTGTGCAAAGTACCTGTGTGTATTATATGCTTCACAACTTGCTACAGTCTCAGGAGTAGCTATGTTAATCTGTATCTACAATGAGGAGTCCTGTGGCACCTTGGAGACTAATAAATCTGTTAGGGGTTAATAATGAATACAGGCTAGGCATCAGCTGGAAATGCCAGACGGAGGGTCTGTGCCCAGAAAATGCTTCAAACTGAAGTTGAGGCCCGGCTACACTCAGGCTCAGGAGACTTAAACACCTAGGGACTCTCTGGTTCCCTCAAAGCAGTCTAGTCGAGCAAGGAGCTAAGGGGGAACACTCGAGTGGGAACTCGGATTACTTTTGCAAATCCCCAGAGATTGCACAACTCAGCACAGAAATGAGGAACGCATGATTCTGTGTGTTGGAAATGAACTTCTCATATCACAGTATGCGCTATGGGAATGGCTGCAAGCAATCCCTATGTCATACAGCTGCTCCTAGATTAGTGAAGAGCAGCTGGAGAATATGCAGATGAATGAAAATACAATTCTGTGGGACAACATATCACATAAAGTGGCATCATTTAGTCATTCTTCATGTCTACTTATTATAGGACAACCTAGCTGACAGACACTCTTCCATGGCTCTATAAGCCCCAGGGGGAGAATTAAGGTAGTGATGTAGGCCTGATGAGTACTGTAACTATTTTCTTGGTTTTCAGAGGTTTAAATGCAAGTATATTTGATACTGTGTAAGGGTCATCCCAACTTGGAGCTAAATAAGTTTTGGGGCAGTAAATAATATTGACTGATGAGGTTGGAAGTAGGGATGTTAAATATCAGTTAACTGAATAGTCGAGTAACCTCATGAAATTTTATCAGTTAGTCGACTAGTCTATAAGTCCCCAGGGGCAGAGTCAGCAGCCACTGTATCAGAGGCAGCAGCGTGGGGTGCCAGGTGGGAGCTGGTCCACGAGGGAAGCCAGTTTAAAAACCAGCTCCCCTTGCGAACCAGCTGCCTGTCAGCCTGTGCTGCTGCTTCTGAGAAAGAGGCAGCAGAGCAGGGTGGCAGCAGTCCCTGTCTAAGGAGGTTTGAGCTCCCGGACCTGGCATGAGCCAGAACTGAGCTGGGCTGCCTGCCTACCTGGCTGGCTCTTAATACACTTGAAATGCAGAGCTGAAACAGGGATAGGTCCTGGAGCCAGCATGAGCCAGGACTGAGCCAGCCTGCCTGCCCGCCCAGCTCCTAATACACTTTAAATGCAGAGCCGCTCCAGGGGTAGGTCTCGGACCCGTTGCAAGCCAGGACTGAGCCAGGCTGCTGGCTAGCCTGCTAAAAAATTTACTGGCAGGGAGAGGGGGAGAGAGAAATGCATGTAGTCTATAGCATTAACCTATAAGCTTTTGCTTATCAGTTAACTGACTATACTATTACAACCCTAGCTGGAAGCCCTTCAGAGCAAGTAGTAAGTGATATGCAGTCATTCCATTCTGACAGCAATCCCATGACTGCTGTGAGTAGACATGCCCACTTCAGAGAAACTTCTCATGCCGTCAGTTGCGTCATCTGCAAGCTTTACTAATGGCTTTATGCTTTCTTTAAGGCCATTTATAAAATATTAAATATCACTGGACCAAGAACTGACCTTTGCAAGGCTCCACTAGAAACCCCTCACTCACTGAAGAGTCCCATTAACAATTGTGTTTTGTGATCTGTCAGTTAGCCAGTTAAGTTTTAAGGAACATGGTGAATTATGTATCACCTGAAGTCTTTAAAATGAAACAGATTTCTTTCTAAACAAAACATGCCTTTAGTTTAACCAAAATGTATGGAGCTCAATTCAATGGATGAAAGTCTATGATCTGTGTTATGAAAGATTGTCCCTGCTAACCATAATATTTATGAATCTATAAAAAAGGAGAATGAAATCTGTTACATTGAGTTCCTGCTGCCGCCTTCTTCCCTTCTCTCCAATTATCTCTGGATCCTCTGCAATAAGGTTTCCACTGAAACTGTTCTCAGTTTAACCATCTCTTGACCAAGTCTAAGGATTTTTTCTCTAAAGACTCATCTTCTTGGTGTACCTACACTTTCGACACGGTCACTCCCATCTGGTCTCCTTCCTTCTGTTTATCTCCCTCTTGGATTTTCTTGATCCTTCAGCTCCCCTAGTTCACTTCGACCTGTTCCCACTTTGGGAGAATGCCTCTGGGCTCTGCCCTTGATTCTCTTCTCTCCCCAAACTTTCTTCCTGAAGGGACAAAGGATTTACCCAGACTTTCTGCAGGATTGAAAGATGCAAACTGCTCTGGGCAAAACCCAGAACACAAACTACTGATTAACTGACTTTATGATCCAGCCTTCCTTTTCTTTCCTGTAGCCCCAACTACAGCTTCATAAAATCTGAGAAAGTCATAGGGCCCTGTGCAGTACCAAGAACCGAGGGGTGGCAGCAGGCTCACTCTGCTGAAGAGTTGCCAGACTTGTCCCTTCCCCCTTGTTACTGGAAAACACCAGGTAAGGCTGCAGGTGGTTCTGGGATCAAGACTCTAATACCACCATTTTTCATTTTCTTATAGAGTGTGGAATGGGGCAGACCTAGGAAAAACTAGAATAAAGATTTAAGGAAACAGGCAGATGAAATAGTGATGAGCATAGGAAACTCTAGCAACATCAATGTTTCTGTAGAAAAGAGTAACCACGATGTGTGCTACAGGAGGGGAGGGAGACGTGGGGATGACTGAAATAGTCAAAAGGAGAGCTAGAGGGCTATATAGCCAAAAGTGAAAACGTGTAAGATCCTGTTAGGGCTTTGGAGGGAGAACTGGCAATATCTGGATGCTATTTTGAGTGTGCAGGGCAAAGGAGAGGGAGTAATAGATCCTTGTGTAATAGACCTGAGCACTAAGATCAGAGTCCAGTGTTGCCTACAGATGCACCATTAAAAATTTGTTTTCTGAATTTTAAATTTTTTTCATTATATTACCATGTAGCACATTCTAATTTTGATACTTTATCAGATAGATTATACATTTGCCTGGGTCTCATCAGTTCTGGAATTCAAATTGCCTTTAGTAGATTCAATCACAGTTCTTCCTACAAACATCCCTAAATTTCCTGTCCAAATCAAAAGCCAGAATTCTCATCCAGATCTAAAGTCACTTCTTACAGCAGCATGGATTTCAACAGTATTGGCTTAGAAACAAATTGCTCATAATTTAATCCAACATTTAAAGTCTCATCTGACCCTAATACAGCAAAAGAATCCATCTTTTGCGTATACTGGACACATGAAAATAGCACCGGCTGCTAGCTAGCTAATAAACTGAACATACAAAACAAACAGCTACTTTGTTATATATTATTTGGCAATGAAGCATCTATTAATTTTATTTTATTATTTATATTTTATTCATTTTTTCAGCCTCTAAAACTAATGTTTCATACAGATATTTCCATAAAGGTTTTTTTTTTTGTACTTTACAAACACCTTTTCCTGATGTTTTGTAAAACCAATTACTGAAAATACAGAATGCTTTTACCTCAAGTCCAAGAGAGAATGCCTCTGATAAATACTTTGGTCCCACAGGAACTAAATACAGATCAAGAAAACTTACAACAATCAATTATTTAACTATAACAAAGTAGTACGTGCAACTGTCAATAGCTGAATTGAAAATAACTACAAAAACAATTTTTTAGAATCACTGTAAACAACAGATTAGACTAATACAATGCATGCCATAGCATCTCTGGAAAGAGCACTGTCTAATGCAGATGAGATGGCAAACTGAAATTAAGTATAATCTCTGTTCATAGATGCATATCCCAAATGAAACACATTAGGCAACTCTTAATATTAATAAAAATCCTTATAAGGGATAGAGAATTATTAAAAATGCTTTGATGTTTTCCTTTTTTAACATGTGCAGATTCTTTCTATATGCATACTGTATAAAATACTTCAATAAAAAAGGGGAAGTATTTGCCCCTTTTCATCTTATATTTGAAATAAATCAAATACTATGACATCTTTTTTCATGTCTATATAATCTATGAGGGTCACTCCATTTTCTTTTTTCCAAAGACCTGAAGCACACTTTAGTTTTCTGAATTTAACTATGACTCCTAGAAAGGTTTCTGACTGAAGCTTATTTTAGTTAAATTTTCCAAAGAGTCTAATCACTTTTCCAGTATCAATCTCATTTACTAGCTTTCCATGAAGACTAGCCAATCTGTAGTCAATCAGCTTTTTGGTAATTTTTATTCTTCTGATACTCACACCTTCTCATCAATTTGAGAATGGGTCACACCCACACTGACTGAAATTACCTTGTTAGCACTGGTTCTCCTCATAGTAATGAAAAACACCCATATTTACAGGTGTATGTATGCCTGACAAACTAAAGTTTCCTCTTCATGCATGTGACACAGTGGGCTTCAGACCATGAAAACTTATGACCAAATAAGCTTTAAGGTGTCACAGGACTCCTCGTTATTCTTCTTAATCTATGATAATAGGACAAGCAGCAATGGGTTTAAAGAGCAGCAAAGGAAGTTTAGTTTGGACATTAGGGAAAACTTCCTTTCAGGGTGGTTAACAACTTGAATAAGCTGCCTAAGGAGGTTGCAGAATCTCCATCACTGGAGATTTTTAAGAGCCAGTTATTAGATGCAGTAATGGACATAGGCGATGGCAGATTCTCTCTCCTAAAGACAAAGCCAAGGCTGCAGGGCAAATCTACTTCCCTCTCCCCAGCATGCACACCTAGTTTTAACAGGGTTCACTGCTGCAAGTAGGGAAGCATTCAGAAGCCTATAATCCACCCAAGTAACACAAGGGAGGGAAGTGAAAGGCTCACTGGAACACAAAGTGCTGCAGCTACTTTATCACAGATAGTCCGGGGCCTCCCATCTCCCTCTAATCCCTGCTGCTCCCATTCTCACTGCCTGGTAGCTATAGGTATGTCTCCACTGCAATGCAAGATCACGGTATACAGCTCAAGTTCACAGACCCTGAGTTTGTTAATCTAGACTGAGCTTCAGCATCTCTACCCATTTGTAACCTCAGGTTAAGAACTGCTGAACCCAGATCCCATCTCGGGGCTCCAAAGCCTAGGCTAGATTATGCAGGTCCAAATACTATCATCTCTGTCCCAACTTCCTAGCGCCCTCCCAAAATGTGACGAGCGTAGCCTAATATGATGTAAAGTGGGGAAAATATGACTCTCCACAGGACAAAGGAAGTCAGTTGATGAGATTATGGGATACCTTTGGTCAACTCACAGAGCATGCATCCAGTGGGCTGCGTCTACATTACAAAGCTGGGTAGTGTTACCACCTTGCCAGGATTTGACTGATCTGGCCTGTTTTCTCATGGATTTGCCAGTTTCCAGAAAAATAATTTAATCTGAATTTTTTAAAATGTGGATCTAAAGATGTACATTATTACCACAAGAAACAGACTAGATGTATTTCCTTTATGTATAAAGTTCCAAAACATCCACATTCAAGTATGTAGATAAAATACTGAATCAATGAAGTATGGGAAAAAATAAGGTCAGCAAAGATGGACATAATAAAGCAGCTTGGAGAAAGATGATCAAAGTAAGAAAATGATGTTATCAATCTTATCTGTATGTGTTACCCCACTAGATACTACAAGCAGCTATTGAAGGGAGGGGGGTTGCAGATTTGCCTTGAGGTTGGGATTGTAGCAGTTTTACCTTGTTGGGAGAAGTTGCTGGGCGGGGGGAGGGGGAGAGTCATTTCAAAGATGGTACGCTAACCACAGGTGTTGGCTTGCCTCAGGCTCATACCCTTGGAGCCCTGGGTCAGTATGATTTGTACATAGACAAAAGAGCGGTTAGGCTTGAGTCTGAGTTTGAACTGTAGGTTGTAGTGTAGAGATATTCTGTGACTCGTTCATACTAAGAGGGTGAAATATTATGGGCTTGTCTACACCAGTAAGTTTTACTAGTTTTTGCTTATTTCCATTTCACCAGTTTTCACTGCTGACCAGGGCTGTCAAACACACAGTGGGATTGACATTTATATGGCTCATGTGACTGATTCCAACTGCAGAATATAAACTTATTTAAAAAGTGCTTCTACCAAATGTAATCCAATACAGAGCTGGTCTTTCCTAATCTGCAGACAACATGAAACAGTGACTCAGACCTCTATTAATCTTACAGGTGGGGTTCTAAAATACAACAAGGACACTTCAATGCAAATATTAAACCGCCAACCTCCTTCTCGCTGGCCACTTTCATGGCCAAAGAGCCTGTTAATCTCGCACTGAGCCCAGCTGCTCTCTCCATGGCCCCAAGTCACTCACACCCTTCTCCACTCCTGCCCTACCACACCCCAGGACAGGACCCTCTATCCTAACGCTCTCAGCCCATCCCACCCTCTCGTTCCCTTCAATCGCCAGACAGTCCGTTCCCCCCTCCGCCCCCCGCATCCTTCCCACTCCTGCCCTACCCACCAATAAAATAGTTCATTTGCATGCAGAGTTCAGAGCCTCTCCTGGCAGCTAGCACAGGGCTATGGAGAAGTGACCTATCAGGAAAGGCTATGCTCTGAGGACTTGTGGGCCCCACGTGTAAATGAAAACCAAACACAATTAGTAAAATGGGGCTCAACTCCAAACAAATACCCTTGATTCTAGGTGCTCCTGGACACCTGGCTCACTAGCGAAGGGCAAGGGCTGGGTTATATGCAAGCGGCCAGGTATAGAGAGAATTCTCCGCTCCCCACAGCTGGTTGCTGCCCATCTTTGCATGGCGGCAGCACTCCAGATGTGCCCTTCTAGCTGGCAAGCAAGCTCCCGCTGCAAAGGGGACCTGGATCGCTCATGTCAGCGCTGCCGGGCGCCTCACTGCCCACCTTGCAGAAGTGCCACTCGCTGCTGCAGTCCTGCATGTGGCTGGGTGGGAGGGAGCCAGTCTGGGCTTGGGAGACGCGCTGGACTTGGGTCTCCTCAGAGACACTCTTAGCAGTTCCCTTGCTTGCTGTGCCCTCAGCAAGCCTAGAGCTGCGTGTGACAGAGCTGAAAGGCAACTGGGAGCCTGCCTCCACTCCCGGCGTGAGTGGGCTGTGCCCTGGGCCTTGCAATAGCTGAAGCAGCCACCTGAGCTAGGGGACAGGCCACCGGGAAGGCCACAGCCAGCACTGAGCGGGCAAAACCCTTGAGAGGTGGAATCTGCCCAGGCCGGGCTGCTAGGAGGCTTTGCTGGTTCCCAAACAATGTCTGGGGCAGGAAGCCTGTGCAAGGGCAGAGCCTGTGGATGCAAATGATGTGATGACATCACTCCGACGTCCTGCGGGGAAAAATCTTTTATATACAGAGATTATTAGAGAGAACAGCATGCAAAGAATGGTGACAGCAAAGCCCATTGGGGAAGGGAAGAGACAGAATTGCTACATGGAAGGGAAAAAACAGAAGAGAAGACAAGGACAGGGAAGAGAGGGAGAGAAATAAAGCTAGAGATGGGAGAGGAACAAGGGACAAAAATGGAGGTGGTTTTAAAGTTGGACATATTTTCGCAATGAATTATGCTGGTAGGAAATGGAATAAACAATGGTAATAATGAAAAGTGTGTGATTCGTTAAAGGTCAGACATAGTTCACAGCATGAAGAACTGCCTCCGACTCACCCAGCCTAGGTCAGCACTCCATGAGAGGAAATTATACTCTATGATGAGAGTATGCTCTGGCTGCACCATCCCCATAGCAGTTAAACTGAATAAGGTACAGACAGTGTGTGTGCATGCAAGTAGGACTATAAGCAGAGGAAAAATGGAGTGAAAGGTTGATGTAGGAAATAGGAGAGCGAATCAAGAAATTGAGGTGAAGAAGAGTGAGACAACACTGGAAGAAGCAGAGAACACTACAGGAACTGAGGAAGGAAGGAAGGAACTTAACAGAATATGGGAAAGGAACAACAAAAAATATTAAAACACAGAAGAGATAAAGAGAGAACAAATACTGTAGGCAAAACTACACAAAGGCCACATCTACACAACAAGGTAAGGTCCAATTTAATATGGTCAATTTCTGGGCACCTGATTTTGAAAAGTCAAAGGTCCACGTCCTCAATGCGGGGAAGAATCAAATATAGTCCAAAGTAGCACGTCCCCATTAGGAAGCCTACCGTCAACTCAGAGAGCAATGCACTGTGGATAGCTTTGCATTCTTGACTGCTCCTGCTGCCCGCTGAGACCAATCCTCTGCAGTGTGTGGTTATGGGCTCATGTCATCTGCATCCCATAATGCACTCATCTAGTCCTTCCCTCCTTGCATACGATCAACGGGAAGCAATGTGCTCACACCTTTTTCTTCCCTGGTTTCCCATGCAGATGCGCCATAGCAGCGCGAGCATGGATCCTGCTTTGCAGCAAACCACAGTGATGCTGATATGTACCACGGTGCACGTAATGGCACACTACTTCGAGAGAGACAGGGAGCCGGCCACCAGCCCCGTGCTGGGCTGGGAGCTGCTTCGGTTGGGCTGAAGTGGTCCCTCCCCTGGGATCCCACTTAGGAAGTTAACCAATTAAACATTAGGTTGCCCTAACATTTAACTAGTTAAGTGAGTAATCAGGATTTTACCTTCCTAATTCTATGTTAGGGAAGCCTGAGCTTGAGCATCTACACTGTATAGTAACCCTAGCTTTAAGACTTTTCAGACCTGTGCTTGAACCTAACGTTACTGTGTCCACCCTGCAACGTGAAGATTCAAGTCAAAGTAATAATACACAGGAATCCGTAGAGCCCCACCTCTCAAAATGTGGCCACTCTAGCCCATGGTACACTTTGGGAAAAAAGTATTGCCTACCCTGCACATTGTCAGGAAGCAGCTTGCTTTTTAAAAGGCTTGATTGATTCACTCTCCATTACAAACCCAAGAGACTGTCTGACCGTGTGCTTGCAGAGCAGTGAAAAGAACAGAATAGGTTAACGCTGACCTGAGCTGCTGCTGATGCCAAAGGGTGGGCTGCAGGGGACCGGAGGGTTTTCTTATTAATAGAGTGGATTGCAGATTGTTGGGAAAAAGAAAGTTAAAGAAGGTATTCAACAGAATTGTGCAACTTCTGAAGGACGCCCATGACCTTAGTCAATCGGGACCAAAGCTAGATTGCAAATCAATAGGACTTACACCCTGGGTCCTGGGTAAACTCTAGCTTGAACCCTCAGCCCCAGCAAGGTCCTGGGACCCTGAGTTTGAGCCCTGAGTTAGCCCACCTGTAATACAGACACAAAGAAGGCTAGCTTTGAGCCTGAGTTTCAAGCCTGGGCTTACATATCCACTATTTCTACACTGCAACATAAACCTACGTTTTGAACTTGGCTCAAGCCTAACTCACCTTCCATCTTCACACAAAACACGCCAACCCAGGACCCGAATTTCTATATTAAGCTTTGATCTGTAATTAGTACATCCTGTGGTACAGTCTCCTAATACACTATATGCCACTTGGAAACACTATTTAAAAAATAACTAGACACAGCTTTTAAAAACTAAACTCTCAAAAATTTCAGAGTAAAAGGTGATGTGCAATGTTACACATAAAAAAACCTCCTCCGTATATTAAGACAGCTTGTACAGAAGTATGTTGCATTTTGAAGTCTTTGACATTTCTCAGAGACATCATTTGAGGTTCGTGCCCAATCATTTTTAACTAGAAAACATGGGCAGTATAGCATGCCACAATCCAAGGACTCACAATTCTTAGACCTGTTGGCACTACTTGTAAAGTTTATTGTTTTAGCAGATCAGAAGAAAAAGGCTTTTATTTACATTAGTTCTTTACATTTAAAAATGGAGAACATCTGAGGGCTCAGAGAAAATTATAAATTAAGAATATGAAGTTGACCTATATTTTAAGGATCTTTGACTTCTAATAATAATGTTATACAAAGAACTGTAAATAGTATGATGAAAGGACATTCTGCATACCATGCTCTTTCTTATAAATTATTCTTGGAATATTTTAAGAGAAGAAAATAGATATCACTGATTATCTATTACAATTAACATTAATAACCCTAATATTATACTCACTATTGTTTTTAAGTGTCACACTGGAAATAAGGTCAAAATAGGATTTCAGCTAGGACCATGTGTCTAGGACTTGGACATTGCCACCTCTTCTGAGAGGAAATGTATGTCACTAGAATTATTGCAGTTATTGAACACAAAATTAAAATTTTCAAGGACAAAGATTTCATTGCTTTCCAAATACAGAAAGCCCACAGAGAGACTTCCAAATTCACCTGGAGCCTAATGTTCTTCACCTTATATATGCTTTTAAAATATTTGCCTCATTTTAAATGGATGTGATATACTGGATTTCACTAGCAACTATAAAACTAATACTAAATTTTAAAAATGAAAAAAATACATACAAGTATTTTTTAAATGCAGAAAGTGGATATGTGATATTTTTAATACAGTCAGGATTATTTTCCTGTCTTAAGAGATTTGCTAACATCTCTGCTTTCTAATGAAAATGGATGCTTTGATGTTTATTTATGATATGTGGTGGTTTACTTTTTTATGGCTTGTTTGACACAAGTTAAAGTTTGCATTTTTAATATGTTCTGAGAATTCAAATGAAACCGCTTAAAATTTGTATTATCTACTTTCCTCCAAAAATATTTTCATTTTCTGGAATTGCCTTTTCTTACAGCAATTTTTTCAAAACAGATATTTAATTTATCTTGTACAGTAATACTATATTCTGTCTTATTTTAGAATTTAGACCTTTAATAAGGTATTGGAGAATATCACATAAAGGCCTTGCTTGCTCTCAATAATTATTTAACTATGCTATTTAAATAGAGACTTTCTTGCTTCAATGCAGTTAGAAGATGTGCTATTTTTCTTTATCATATCTATCACCAATTACAGCTTAGAAAGATAAGCAGCACAACTGGACGATCACGTAACATCATGGTTAACCAGAAAAAGGAAGAAAAGTAAAGTAAAGGGAAAGGTACTCTGCACTTTTGCTTTCAAGGTTATCAAGTCTAAAACCGCTCTTACAACTTGACAATGAAACACTGTGTGAGAATTAGAGAGGTCAAAAAACAACTAAATCTACATTCAACTGAGCAAAAAAAGTATTTAAAAAATAACCTACGAAACTGTGTACCAGATTATGAGAGAGACACAAATATTCTCTCTCAGATGTTTACTTTTAGAAGGGAGAACGAAGTTCCACAAACATTAAAATGGAGATTGAGCAAAGGAAGCTGGAGAAACTTCCTATAATATAGCTTTACACTAAGACCTCAGATATCTAACAATTAAAAGAGTCAATGAATACCAATTCAATTACAATTTTAGCAGTAACACTGTTATAGTTATTGAAGATAAAATTAGATTTTATTTTAAATTCTATCGTGTATCATTTTGGATTTTTTTATCCTAGATTTGGGGAGCACTTTATCTTACTTACAATTATCTTTAATTGGCAAATACTGAATATCTAGACTATGAATTAATTATATTCATCAGGATGCTCTGAATCAATTTATTATTTACTTGTAAAATGTCTGACTCAATGGTATTTAGAAGCTTAATTCAGGAATACAGAATAGCAAGATGTTATTTCCTCCTTACTTCAATTAAACTGTGGATTTGCAATAGTGAGGCATATTCTTATCTTTAATGTATCATGATTTATGTTTGTCTGTTCCTATATTAATAGTAACTCATCCATGCACATCTGTACAACACTTGAGCATTTGTGCATTTCAATACTACTGACACCAAGCAATTAAAAATCACATCGTGATACCCAAAAGTATGAGATTGACTTCAAAATGATGACTTCTTAATTTTGCGCGCACACAATTTTGGATGCTTTTTGTCTATCTTCTTGGTTTTGGGTCTTTACAGAACATTATGGCTTTGCTCTACTCACCACTGTGGCACTTCCTTGTAACTGGCTCATCTGGAGATTAGATCACCACTGGTTTGATGCCTCCTCTTGCAGTTTTTCTGCCACTTGCCCCAATCTCTCATTTAGCAGCCACATTCATACCCTGCACAATTCAGTGCTTCCTCTGTGGTTTGGCCCACTGGTTAGGCAACTACAGTTGGCTTCCGGGGTATCAAAGCCTCTTTAACTCACTGCCTCAAGCAGTTTTCAGGATCTACCATCCTGTGTGCACCACTCCCTGTGGCTGGTAGGTAAACCTGTCCTGCCCTCTATACTGATTTCCAGCCCAGAGAAACCTGCAATCAGCAGCTAAGGTCCACATGGTCTCATTCTTGCTTTTTTCACTACACTTCCTATTTCTCTCTGTCAACCTTGAGAATGACTGACCTGTCTATCCCTCTGCAACCTCTTGCTGCTCTTTTTGTAGAAGTCCAACCTCTTCCTATCAGCTGGACTTCACATTCAATTAGGGTAGCCCCATGTGAGGCATTTTAACCTCTTGGGCGGAGGGGAGGGAGAAAACATCTCATCAGAGATACGCTTGGGTCTCTTTGTTTTGAAAGTTCTTCCTATAATCATGCAGGTTAAAAATTTTTATTTAAAAAAGAGCAAGCTGAGATTCTCATATAATTTCTGCAGTTTTAAGAAAACTATACTATGAAACTTGTGATAAAATCATGAAAGTTGCCAGCACTGATGTAGCACTACAGTTTGTCCAGTGAAAACACAGCAGTGATATCTTCCCTAGTCAATACAGATGAAACCTAATATATTAGGATACTTTCCTCACTTCCCTAGTCATTAAGGGCATAAAGTGAATAGAACTCACATGGGAACATATTTTTAACTGCGGACCTCTATGGTACAGAAATTGGGCAACTAAAGCTTAGTCTTTTACAAAAGGAAAGTTGTTAAAATTTCACCTCCTGGAAGAGAGGAGGAACAGAGTCAGCTGTTGGTTGCACTAAGAGCTGTGGTGATGAGACTCAGTGCCTGCATCCTAGGACATGGCAGTAGCATTATGTTAGTTACACAAAGACGTTCATTAATTTGGGAAAACTGTATAGTGTTGTTTTGCTTGGTGGCTAATTATTGGCTGTCCGCTGTTCAAGCTGTGGACATTTCAATTTTCAGAAACATGCCTCTGTCCAGTCGTTGCAAGATGCTCAGCAACATGGTGCCTTGTTAAGGGCTCCTCTTTGCCTTTGAATAAAACTGACAGGCACGATACCATTCATAGTGGAGGCCAAGGTACAATTTCTGCTTTCCAGAACTCATTATTGCATTTCCCTCCCTTTTAAGTGACAATCCAAACACACATACAGAAGCTTTGGCAATTTTTCTCTTTCTGTTACATATCACTTATTCTTCAGACAATTTTAGAAGTATTTCCTTCAAAAAATAATACTAAATTCACCTCTGAAAACAAACTAATACCAACTGAAGAGAAGACTATCAAGCAATTTCCTCCACAAGCAGTATGAAGACTGAGAGCATCAAGACACCTCATACATATTTAATGATAGCCTGATAGGCTGACATTAACATCAAACAGCAATCTAGGTTTGCTACATTAAACATGATTTCTGTGTTAAGAGGACATCACAAACTGCCTCCGAGATCTAGATGCTAAGAAATGCCCATCGACTTGGACAAGGTGTAATGAGGCCAATTGCACTGTGGAAGACATTAGACACATATTGGGTTAAAAAAAAAAAACCAACAGCTTCAATGAGTCATAAGACCAGCCATGCCATAAGGCAATCTGTCATAGAATACTCATATTAAAAGTGTTGTGTCAAATCAGAACATTCAAAAGAAAAGACAAACGCTCCTTTATGTTGTATGAAGTGTAAACGTAGAGAATTAATAATTCATGGGATAGAAAAAAAAATCAGATTTGGATATAAATATTAACGGGACACTATCAACTTATTTAGACTAAAATTTTGACTGTCTTACCTAAACACTGTCAGTTTAGTGATGAATAGTCTTTTAAAGCACATCAGTCAATTAAAAAAATACATTAACATGAAAAAATTAAGATTTCCTATTTTTGTAGGACCTACACAAAATAATGCTCTTTTGTTTGTGTTCTGTTGGTGCAAAGCAAGCTCTAATTAACTATATCACTTGATTCCTGGAGTTGTGCTGTGTTGACATCAATCATATTGGTATACATGTAAAAAAAGTAAACCAACATGACATGTTAAATCCAAGATCCAGAGGTGGGGGTAACAGGATGAGTGTGTCAGAATAATCAACATTTGACAAATTGAAAGGTAAAAATGTCATGCTGCCATGGAGTGATCTATGTAAGTTGCAGAATTACTGTTGGAAAAAAAAAATATCTAGACTAGGGCTGCCTGCAGAACAATAATACATAATTTATAAAATAAAGAACTGGACAAATACTATACTAGGCATATAACTAATTAAATATTGCACAAAAAGGTGTGTTACATATTTTTTCAACTCATAAACCATAAAATTCATCAAGTATATTTCTTGAATACAATTTTATTAGTTTAATTAAATCATTTGGAGAATAGGGATGTGAAAGGTTAACCAGTTAACCGATAAGGGCTGGAGCAACTCCCTGCCCAAGGTAGGCCCAGGCACCACTCCCCCACTCCCAGCCACCAGGGTAGGCTCTGCCCCCACTCCCAGGCACCAGGGAGGGCCGAGGCCACGGTGCAGTAGCCCCAGCTCCCCGCCATGGAGAACAAGAATGGGGGAGAAAAGGGGAGGACAGAGTGGCATGATGACATCACTCTGGCATCCTACAGGAAAATTTTTTTGAGACACACAGATAGAAGAAAAGGCAGATTTTTTGTAACGAAGACACGACATCTGTGTAAATTCAGATCCACAAAGCCAGTATTAACTGAGGGTATGTCTACACAGCAAAGTTATTTCGAAATAACAGCCGTTATTTTGAAATAACTTTACTAGAGTCTACACAGCCAAACTGCTATTTCAAAATTAATTCGAAATAGCGGAGCACTTATTTTAAATTTGGTAAACCTCATTCCACGAGGAATAATGCCAAATTCGGAATAGCTATTTCGAAATAAGTGCTGTGTAGACACTTATTTCGAAATAGGGGGCCTCCAGCCTTCCCAGGATGCCCTGGTGGCCACTCTGGGCACAACCAAGAACACTCCTCTCCCTCCCACCCCCCGGAGCCCTTAAAGGGGTTGACTCTGGCCACAGTGCCTGTGCCAGCTCCAAGCCTGTCAGCCCAGAGCCAGCAGTCACTGCCCTGACCCAGTGGCCCCAAAACACGAGCCAGCAAGCTGCTGGCAGCCAGCCCTCCACCGCTCCCCAGGAGCAGTCTTCCAGCTCCCAGGAGCCTGTCAGGGAGAAGGAGGGCACCTTCCTGGTCCAGGGTGGAGATCATGGACCTTATTCAGGTTTGGGGAGGATTCCCCAACATCCATGATCTCCACACTAGACGGAGGAACGCGGACATCTATGGCAGGATAGCTGCCAGCCTGGCCACCAAAGGCCACATGCGAACCCAGGAGCAGGTTTGCATGAAAATCAAGTTAGTCTGGCGAGACCCCCAACCCTGAGCTTCCCCTCTCCCTTCTTCCCCTTGCTTCCCCCTTCCAGCTCCCTCCTCCCAGGTTTCCCGCTCCCCTCCTCTCATCTCCCCTCTCCCGCCTCCTTTCCCCAGTCTCACCTGAATTTCATTTCCCCCCTCCACCCCAGTTTTGTTAAATAAAGGGAGTTTGTGTTCATGAAAATACATGTATTTTATTTGACATCAGGAAGTGGGGTTAGGGAGGGGTAAATGGAAGGATGTGAGGGAGGAATGAGGCACAAGCCCCCAGTGGGGCAGACCAAGGAGGCACTTAGTGCTCCTCAGGGTGGAAGCTCTCCCACAGGGCCTCCTGGATACTGACAGCCCCCTGATGGACCTCCCGGATGGCAGACTGCAGAAAGTGCAGCCAGGCTCACAGCAACACATCCACGAAAAGCACCAGAGAGCCCAGGGGCAGCTCTGGCTCCATGTTGCAGAGTGCTGTGGTGTCCCGAGTGAGGGCAACCAGAGCACGCAGAGACAAAATGCGTTGCTGTCCCTCATTGAGGTAGGCAAGCGAGCAAGGAAAGCTGAGAACTGGCTGTCTGGGGGGGCGTTCCTTTAAGCACAGGCCTCAGATAGCCTCAGGCAGCAGCCACACAAAGTAACTCCTAACCTGATGCCCTGCTGGACCTGGTTCCGGCCGGCCTTAAATGCAATTCAGCGTCCACTCAGTGTGGATGCGCTATTTCGAAATAGCAAAACGCTATTTCGAAATGCATTTTGTGTGTGGACGCATTATTTCAAAATAACTTCTTTTGAAATAACGCTGTAGTGTAGACATACCCAGAGTTCCATAGTGAGTAAATGGCAACCTTTTTTCATACATGTGGAAAGGAAGTGAATATAAGAAGAGAAATACATGGAAATTGCAACCTGTCCTTTTATTTGATTGCTCTGCCTCCATTCCTATACCCCCATCCTCCCCTAACCTGTCACCTTCTGCACTTCCACACTGCCCATCCGCTGCCTCCATTCCTACATCCCCTCACCATCCCCCTTACTGCACCACCCACCCCCACATATACCCTTATCCCCCTTCCTCCCTCCCTACGCTCACCCTGCCCCCTCCCACAAATTCGTTGAGCTGCACACAACGCTCCTGTATTTGCAGAGCTGCAGCAAGCAATGCAACAAGCGGAGACATGAAGATTTCTTTGAGGCCAGTGTACTGAGCAAGACCACAAAAACAATGCTAGATTGTTGGTGGCATTCATGGAGCAACTACAGATGGCACAATGCTGCTTCTGGACATTAGAAATGAGCACTGACTGGTGGGATTACATTATGGTGCAGGCCCGTGGTGACAAGCTGAACAACTTCTGGATGCAAAAAGGAATATTCCTAGATAAGCATGCCAATCTCAACCAGCTCTCCACAGTATGACAAAAGAACGAGAGACAAATTGAACATGGAAAAACTACTACTGACTGCATTTCGGAAGTATGCAACACAGGATTGCTACTGATCAGCTGGAAAATCCACACTGGGAGCCATTGTCATATAAATGTGTAGGGCTGCTAATACTGTTCTACAAAGCAGGACTGACTTTCAGCCACGCGCAGGACATACTGGATGTATTTGAAGCAACAGAGTCGCCAAACTGTGATGGGATGATATCATGCATATCCCTATTTTGATACCAGTGCACCTTGTCATCGAGGATGTCAACAGAAAAGATGATGGATCACAAGGAATGTTTCATGAACAATGATTTAGGGGACCCAGCCTATCCTTTGCTTGCCTGGCTCATGTAGCAATACACTGGCGACCTCAACAGCACCAACAAAATATCTAGCTACTGCTAAACAAAAAACACTCCCCTGATTTTAACAGCATACTCTCAAATGACATGAGTAGTTTTAGCTTTACAGCTTCTCTGGAAAAACCTAAATATAGAATGGAAAAACATAATATGCAGACAGACACAGACAAACAGACTTTTTGAAGATAAAATAAAAATTCCAGAAATGATAAACATTCCAGTCCCAAGGGCCTATCATAAACTCAATAATTCCAAGCAGATTTCTAAAATCTCAGACTCTTCTATGGGCCCTAATCTCTTGTGAAATACAATGTAAAAGAAGTGCCCAAGCAACTGACCTAATCTCAAACATACACACAATTAATTACTGCAGCATAATGAAGTATTTCCAAACAAACTTCCTTCATTACAGGGATGGAGGAGAGGGAAAGGCTTTGCAGGTTTCTTATTTCAGTCTGTGCGTACCTGCGTACCTGCTCTTAAACAATTAAGATTTATAGTTGATATAATGGAAAACACAATACTATTTATAATTTAAGATAACCAAACATACCATTTATGAAACAAAAACTGAGCCATTAGAATGAAAAATAGAAACATACAACTTTGCTCAAAACAGATCATTAAACGCCATTAAAATAAAATTCATACCTTTATCATTCTAGAGAGGTCACCAGCATCTGCTAATTCCAACACTATGTTTAGCTCATTGTCTTCAATGAAGGAGGCATAGTATTTAATTACATTTGGATGATTCAGTTGCTAAGAAAAGAAAAACATGTTTCAAAATAAGGACATGCTGTTGAATGAATCAATGACCAATGAAGTATCTTTTCTTAACAAGGAAAAAACTGATATACTACAGAATACTGTAGCAGGGTGTGAAAAGCATGTGCTAATATGAATTATTTACATTTCAAGACTGCAAGAATTTCTGAACCAATTTTAAATCAAAGTCTCAAATAATGCTATAGTTTTGAAGTAATAAAAGAATGTAAATAAATACACATTTATTTAGATTTATATTAAATTTTAAATAATTCTGGAGGTTGTTAAGCGTCAAATTGTATTCAGGTGATAACGAATAAGACAACATAAAATACCGTGAGATGCCTAAAAAGTCTTCAAGAATTAAGTAGGATCTATTTTTAAAAGTTAATCTTGAATAAGTAAATACATTTCCAAGTTATGCTTTAAGTAAAGAGCCATGAACTGACCAAGAGTGCACATTTACATTTGTAACAAGCACTGGCTCGCTGGCTTGCTTTTAAAAAAAAAAGCTGATATAATTGAACAAGCTTAAAGTTCACTAAATCTTTTGGGAGAGGTTATGTATCAAAATCAAGCAAAAAATATCAGCAGGTGTCTGGTGTGAGAAATTTGGTGAAGTAGGTTATTTGTTGAGTGGGACAGATTTTAACTTCTCAGTTTTCAACTAGAATAATTCAGGTTTGTATATAAGTTAAAATATATATTATTTTTAGATGACTATATATTATTTCCTATCTTGCAAGAACGTGCCAGTCATGGTCAAATGCAATGTATTACAAAAACTAAAATTAATCCAAACTGGTGTGTTTCTTGGAAGCAACTAGGTCAGCTGTTGGTCACATGGTTAGCTTGCACTTCTGACCCCATTCGGTCTCTCTCAAGTACAACTTTTCAAATCATTAGTCCTCAGCCTTCCCTCTTCTCAGAGTCTCTCACTCACAAACCCAGTGCCAGAGTGAAACATCCATTTTATACCAATGTTTCCTCAGCAGATCCAAGTGGATTTGGCACTTAGAATAAGTTTCCTTTTGTGATCTGTTACCAGCTGGTAAATGCAATGACTAAAAACAGGCACATCGTTAATAGTTCATGTAAGACTTCTCATGCGGTGTTTCCAGTAATGCTTCAGGTCTGTTTACAGGCTGAACAGAAACAACCGAGATAAGCTGTGGATTTTTCACACCTTTTAATGACATAGCTGGCTCAATCTAATTTTTTAGTCTAGACCAGGTATTAGTTTCTTGCAAGAAGGTGAGTTGCCACTAGTTTCTTTTGTTTTTTGCTATCCAGCTCATAGGGTGGCACTGGTGTTAAAGTTTAAAGCCAGTTAACATAAGAACAGCCGTACTGGGTCAGACCAAAGGTCCATCTAGCCCAGTAGCCTGTCTGCCGACAGTGGCCAGCACCAGGTGCTCCAGAGAGGGTGGACCCAAGACAATGATCAAGTGATTTGTCTCCTGCCATCCTTCTCCAGCCTCAGACAAACAGAGGCCAGGGACACCATTTCTATCCCTTGGCTAACAGCCTTTTATGGACCTAACCTCCATGAAATTATCTAGCTTCTCTTTAAACTCTCTTATAGTCCTAGCCTTTACAGCCTCCTCTGGCAAGGAGTTCCACAGCTTGACTACACGCTGTGTGAAGAAGAACTTTCTTTTATTAGTTTTAAACCTGCTACCCATTAACTTCATTTGGTGTCCTCTAGTTCTTCTATTATGGGAACTAATAAATAACTTTTCTTTATCCGCCCTCTCCACACCACTCATGATTTTATATACCTCTATCATATCCCCCTCAGTCTCCTCTTTTCTAAACTGAAAAGTCCTAGCGCTTAACCTCTCTTCACAGGACCCAGTTCCAAAACCCTAATCATTTGCTGTTCTTCTGAACCCTTCTGCCAAAATATCTTTTGAGTAGTGAGAAAAGAATTACATCTGTACACAGTATCTGTAAGATGTGTATGATTATAGTTTCCTATACTTTCAAAGGTGCAAGATTCTCATAGTCTTATTTTTCTTATCCCTTTCTTAATAATTCCAGCATCCTATTTGCCTTTTGACCGCCGCTGCACACCGTGTGGAAGTTTTCAGGAACTATCCACTATAACTCCTAGATCTCTCTTTCTCTGATTTGTCATAGCTAAATTAGCCCCCATCACACTGCATGATAGTTGGGGTTATTTTTCCAATGTGCATTACTTCACACTTATCCGTGACAAATTTCATTTGCCATTTTGCGACTACCTGGGGTCAGAGATTTGGAGTCCTCACAGTCTGCTTGTCTTATCACCAAAGCTGTCATGAACACCCTGCAACTCACACCTCACTGCCAACTGCTTTCCATTCATTAAGATGAAATGCTAGTACAGACAATTCCTAGGACTGACCTTGGGGGACAATTACTAGTTACTCCTCATCTAGCACAATACTTTATTCCCACCCTTGTTTCACTTTAACAAGTTCTCATCCAGAAGCACCTTCTCTGATCTACATGCACTTAGTACAGAGCCTGGCAGGGACTCACAGGCTTATACACCATGCACATTTATGGATTCACAGACCTTCTTATCATGTTTACACAACTTCACAACTCAAAACAGAAGATTAGGTGACACGATTTACAAACCTGATCTCATCCAACACTATGTTTTCTGCCCTGCCACTCATTCTCACATAGCTGATTTTTAATTTAGTATTGCAATTCTGTCGAAAACACATAAGAATAGGTAACAGAGAGCAGAAGAACAGATTGTTACAATAAGATAAATATAAGGAATCAGCACTCTATTGAACATATTTTAAGACATAATATGCAATATATGTGATCTGTAGATATCAGCTCAGAATGGAGTAATTAGTGTTCTCTCATGTCACTTTGGGATTGACCTTACCACTGCTACTAACCCGGTAAACTCACAAGTGGTATACATATACAGAATGTAGGTGGTATTAGTGGATATATCAATCATAAAGATAAACGCATAGCAAGATCAGGATCAGATTCAATCAACTGAATGACGCACATAACATGGTCGAATGAGGACACGCACAGAACACTTCATCATCATATAGTTAGGTTATTTTTCCTAACGCACATTTCACACTTATCCGCCAAATCATTCGCCAGCTTGTTACGTCATCCATCAGTCATAGTGGACTTATCCTCATGTAGCCTTGCTTGTCTCGATCATTCAACACAATGTCGTCATCCGCCACTACCACCCCACGTTACTGTTTCCCGCAACGCCATAATGTCGAGTAAGAATGGGTTCATGATCAACTTTAGAGCACCACTTGTCACTTCCTATCAATATTTACCATTATCTTTACCTTTGCTTCCTGCCTTGACCTGCCTTGATCTGCAAAGACCTTCTCTATCCGCATGCATTGGTATATACTTCGGCAGACCTCTCTGTCGCCCAAAACTACACAGTACTGTTCACTATCCCCATTCATGCCACAATCTCAAAGAACCCGCACGGATTATGTTGATACATTTCTTATGAAACACAACACTTTTGTCCAACAACGAGGTTCTTCACATGCCTACACCTTTATTCTCTTAATATTGTTTCGACTAATTTGCCTGGTACTGAAGTTAGACTTACTGGTCTGTAATTGCCAGGATCGCCTAGAGCCCTTTTTGAATATTGGTGGGTTACGTTAGCTACCTTCCAGTCATTAGGTACGGAAGCTGATTTAAAGGATAGGTTACAAACTACAGATAATATTTCAGCAATTTCCCCATTTGAGTTCTTTTTAGAACCCTTGATGAATGCCATCCGGTCCCGGAGATTTGTTGACATTAAGTTTTTCTATTTGTTCCAAAACCTCCTCTAATGACACTTCAATCTGGGACAGTTCCTCAGATTCATCATCCACAAAGGACGGTGCACATTTGGGAATCTCCCTAGCGTCCTCAGCCGTGAAGACTGAAGCAAAGAAATCATTTAGTTTCTCCGCAATGGCTTTATCGTCCTTGATTGCTCCTTTTATATCTCGATCGTCTAGGGGACCCATAGGTTTTTTGAGCAGGCTTCCTGCTTCTAATGTACTTAAAAAACATTGTTATTTTTTTTTGAGTTTTTGGCTAGCTGTTCCTCAAAATCTTTTTTTGCTTTTCTTATTACATTTTTACACTTGATTTGACAATGTTTATGTTCCTTTCTATTTATCGCACTAGGATTGGACTTCCACTTCTTAAAAGATGCCTTTTTGTCCCTCACTGCTTCTTTTACATGGTGGTTAAGCCGCGGTGACTCTTTTTTAGGTCTCTTGCTATGTTTTTTAATTTAGTTGAGCCCTTCCATTCAGAGATAGAATAATGGATAGTAGCCACCAGAGGAAAGTGTGATGGAGGGGAAAAGTGACTGATGGGTTAGAAGAAAACTCACAAGAAAATTGTAGTTAGGGGGGTATGCTCCAATTACTTCACATTGTACATTTTGTAGTGTCTGATTTACTCAAGCTGAGCAGCCACTTCCTCATAATATAGCTGAAGCTAGTGGGAACACTGGGTTAAGTTTATACACTTTGCAGTGCAAACCCTTCCTTTCAGTTTCTCATAAATTGGTCAGATTTTAACCACGCAGGCTGAAATTTTCCATGTTTGCGCTCTGCCTCTCATTTTTCAGTACCCTGTCTCTCCTTCTGTCCTCTCTGAACATCCCAAGAGTTTCAGTGAAAAGGTTCAGCTGTTTCCAATAGGGATGTAAGCTTATCGGATAGTCAGCTAGTGATGTGACTAGTTGCTTCCCCTGCACCCCCCGCCCCCTCTATCAGAGAGAGGCAGCAAGCAGGAGCGGGTGCTGGGGGAAGCCAGCTTAAAAGCCGATTCCCCCCCAGCACCATCTCTGCTGGGGGCAGAGGAGGAAGAGGTACAGTGGGAAATGGCACAAGTGGGGACTGAACTAGTCTCTGCTTGCTCCGCTTCTGCTGCGACTGTGCTTTTGAAATACACAAGAGCCCCAGCGGGGCTCTTGCACACTTCAAAGGCTCAGGTGCCACAGGGAGCACAGGGCCAGCAGGAGTCTCCGCTGACCTAACACTCCCTGCAGGGCTTCTGCTTTTGGGATGTACAAGAGCCCCAGTGCCGCAAGGAGTGCGGGGTCAATCCCCCAGTGGACCCACACTCCCCGCAGAGCTTCCACTTTTGCAACCTCTGTTCCCCACCCCAAGTCCCTCCTTACCCCCTAACCCTTACTCTTGCACCCCACACACATCCCTAGCCTCCTGCCCCGAGACCCTCCTCAGCCCCTCACCCTGATTCCTGCACCCCTCACACACACTTAGCCTCCTGCCCTGAGCCTCCCCCCACATCCCTAAGGCCCTCCCTGACTCCTGCACTCCACACACTGCCAGGTGCCTGCCCTGAAGGACCCGGGCAATGCCAGATAAATCTTCTATTATAGAACGCTTCAGTGTCTTAATATTGTGTTTTCTTCAAATGCTTGAACATAAAAGCTTGCAGTTTAAGTTCTTCTGCTTCTGAACGCTTGCCTCCTTTTAAAGGAAGTTTATTTTTTTTCAAGAAATGAAAAAGGAAATTAAATAGAAATCTTTAAGAATTACATTTCAAAGCCTCATGTAGAAGACAAAGGATACTTCGTCACCATCTCCTGTTAGATGGAAAGAAAAATCAATAAAATATAGCTAAACTTTAACAAGTCTTTACCTTAAGAAGATCTATTTCTTTGATGCAGTCAGCCCGAGCTTTGGCATCCATTAAATCAAATATCTGCAGAAAAAACACAAAGCACTTTTTTAACAGCAGTAAACATTGGGCCACCATGATCATTTATTACACTTGAACCTCTTTAACCCAGCAACCCTGGCAAACAGGGTATGCCAGATTAAAGATTTTGCTGGGCCAGGGAGGGTGCTGCAGAGTCTGTCCGTGAGGGGGTAGAGGTTTGGCACTTACCTGCCACCCTGCTTTTAGGGGCACATGTGGCTCCACACTCCTCATTACTCCCAGGCACTGCTTCCCCCCTCTCCCCTCCGCTGCTATGGGAGCAGCAGGGAAAAGCTTCCTGAGAAATGGCTCTGCATTCTGTCATTCCTCCAGCTGGGGGTTGGGAGGGGAGCCACAGCATGCAGAGCCACTTCATTCTCTGTACCATGGGTTTTCCTGGATTAGGGACGCTGGAGTATGGAGGTTCAAGTGTATTCTATAGTGCCAACAAAAGCATGCTGACCACTTGATGGGGAAAAAATAGCTTTGCAATAAGAACTAACTCTGATCCTTAGTACAAATTTTAGCATTGTGGTCATGCGTGTACTGAAACAGACACACTATTCTTTCAGATACTTCTTAGAAAATAAAAGTAACTATCATTACTATATTTTTCAGTATTTTTCAATATTTTCTAAAAACACATACAAACTGAGTATTATATGAGCAGCCAAGTTCTTCTGGTAGCAAATATGAAGTATTTGAATATTTATTAAGCAATAATATTTTCAGTATCAATATCTGTTGTGGCCCCTCCCTGCACATCTCTATGAAGCTCTCCTAGAGGAACTCTTTCATGCTTCTCACAAGGTTTCTGGGAAGGCCTGCCTTATTCTATCCTCCACAGTTGGACACCTCTCCACACCAAGCCATCAGTAAGTGGTCTGGCATCACTGTAGCACAAAGCACTTCAGCACAAGGTTCAGCTTATTTCTGGTCACATTCAGTCAGCATCCGCTTCCTATCCTTCTGTGAGATTCGGAAGAGGCTGATCCCAACCTGGATGAAGCAGGGAAAGCTATGTAACTCATACTATTGAGGCAGTACACTTGTTTACTCATCCACAACAAAGCATGACCATGGGTTTACTGATCATGTGAGTCCCTACAAGCATGTCCTTTTTCCTCCTCCCCTCTGGCAGGCCCCTGTGGGAACGGAAAGTTGCACTCTTCCAGCAAACGGGGATGTGTGTGTGTGTGTAAACACAGTGACCATATGCATGCATGCATGCCTCCGAGCCTCCTGGCGGCCCCTGCGGGAAGGGAAAGTTGCACTCCCCCAGCAAACGGCCGGGGAGAAAGGAGGGGAGTGAACACACTGATAACACACTGACTGTCAGCCCATGAAAGCATGCCTGGGTCCTCCTCTGGCAGAGCCCGTTGCAACCACCATCCCCTCTGCAAATACAGAAGCATACCTCCCCCTGGGAGCTGCAATTTGCAGCCACTGTGTTGTGCATTCTTTCAAAGTGGAAGCAAAAGAGCAAGAGCTCCAACTTGTGCTTACTATGCCTGACCCCAAAATGAGCCCAGCTGCTCCCTGCAAATCTGTGCATTGTACCTGCCTAGCAGGCACTTCAAGCTGTTACTTTGACCTTGTACGTAACACATGTCTATTGTGTAGGACAGACGTTCTTTTATGGTAAAAGATTAGTTTTTATGTTCTCTCACTCCCCCAGTTATCACGAATCAGAAGGTGGAAAAAAAAAAAAAACCTTACTCAGGGTGACATGATAATGAGCAAATGCAATTCACCTGCACTGACAGCATGCAACTAAATGCATGGAGCAGAATGATATTGCAGGTGATATGGAGCATGAGGAGAGGAGAGTGTGCAGGGAACATAAACGCAAGACCGAGGATGAAATCTTGAGGCTCATGGGGCAGCAAATAGAGCTGCTGAGAGCCTGGTAGAGGCACAGGAGAAGCATCTGGAACACCCTATGCACCCTAAAATGTGGGAGGCAAATGGGGGGAGGGGGGGAGGGAGAAGAAGGAGACCAAGAGCAGCTTTGCACTCAACTCCCAGGGATGTATCCTGGAACAGAAGGTTGTCATTTCCACAGCTGTGAACAGGGGGATTGTAATGCACCATTTGCTCTTGCTGCCTTCCCCACTCTCAGAACTCAAACCCTGAACTCCTCTTCTCTATTCCCTGTGATTCCTAAATAGGATCTTTATTCCTTGTGTTATACCGGGGGTGGAGGGGTAGTTTACCGTCCATACACTTAATGAAGGGGGCACCATGTTAAGGGTGAATAGACAATGGTCATACTGCTGTCTGGTCATTCACAAAGCCTCTCTGATTTGCAGAACCCTTCAATATGCAATTCTTATTTCCCTGGTGTCTGGCTACTGATAGTTAGCGGCTAGGCGCTCTGCCTTGATCTCTCCTGCCCCAACCCCACTCCGCCAGAAAATTTTCCTCCTTACTTTCAAAGATAGTATGGAGCACACAGCTAGCAGTCACAATGGGAATGTTGCTTTCGTTGATGTCTAACCTAGTCAATAAACTGTGAAACCTTCCCTGTAAACATCCAAAAGCACATTCTACAACCATTCTGCACTGGCTCAGATGTAGTTGAACTGCTCCTTACTGCTGTCCAGGCTGCTTGAGTATGGCTTCATGAGCCACAGGAGCCAGGGGTAGGCTGGGTCTCCAAGGAGAACTATTGACATTTCAAGGTCTGCAATGGTAATTTTCCAGTCTGGGAAGAAAGTTCCAGCTTACTGAAGAGAGAGGAGTTCCTAAAGTTGCATAGATCATGCACCTTTCCCAACCATGCCACGTTGATGTCGGTGAAACGAACCTTGCACCTGCAACACCAACAAGCAATATACCCCCTTACAGCTGATGTACTCTTTGGCAAGGTGCCAAAATAGAGATGTGTATTCCATCTATTACCTCACCACAGTTAAAAGAACCTCATCGCAGCAAAGCCATATACTACGTCCTGCGTGTTTCCCAGAGTCACTATCTTTCATAGCAGTAGGTTATTGATGGCCTTTGCTACTTGGATCATAGCAGCCCCCACTGTAGATTTACCTGTGCCAGATTGATAGCAGTCTGGTATTGCAAGCTTCCACAGGGGTCTCCCCACTTCCTTCTCAACTATCAGAGCAGGTTTCATTCTGGTATTGCTGCACTTCAGGGCAGGAGCAGCAGTTCTATGAAAGTGGCCTTACCCACTCAAAAGTTTTGCAACTGGTCATTGTCCCATCACTGCATAATTATGCAGTCCCACCAGTCTGGGCTTCTGCCTCCCAACTTCCAAGGCATGAAGGCTCTTTGCAAGTGAATGCTGGTGGGAGGTCACTGAGGTGGGGTCACTCAATAGGTTTGGTCCTGAACTGGGGCATTTGCCTGAGCCAGGGTGGGCAGCACTGACAGCGTCAGGATTTTCTGTGCTGCCTGCAAGGCCTCAGGAGTTGATTGGACCTCTAGGTGACAGGGGTCCTCTTCACTGTACGGTATGGCAGGTATGGGACAGGATGAGCTAAAACATTCAACTTGAGCTGGGGCCCGATTCCTAGACAGAGGTACCAAACCACCCATCACGGGTCTTGGCTCTCCTTCAGTCCTTTTGGTCCCCTTATAGGACATAGGAGATCTTCCCCTCAAAGACATCTCTGGCTACTTGGTCAGAGAAGGACATCAGTGCTGGCAGAGTACTCCATATCAATGCTGCCATGTTCGGGGCCAAGTCAGACCTTTGCTCCCACGTCAGGATTAGCATCAACTCCGTTGGGAGCATCCTGACATGGATGTCTTCCTGTATTTTCACCTGAGGTTTGAAGGATTTACAAAAGCAACACTTGCCACTTATGTGCCCTTTGTGCAGCTACATCAGACGACAATGCACATCACTGATGGGGAGCATAGGATACTTGCATAGATCACATGGCTTAAGCCTAGGAATCAGGGTTTGCCCTATCCCTAAGATGAGTCCCACTCAGGACTAGCAAACAGTAACTGATAACTATTCATCTATTTTACAGGGAAAATTCGTAACACAAAACGAAGCAACAAAGTAGCAGATGTTCCAGCATTATCACTGGTAGCAAGAAAAAACTGAGGGTGGGGGAAGCTGGAGGCACGCCTTATACTGCGGCATATGTGCACCACTCCAGAGGTGCTCCCCTACAGATACTACTGCGTGAAAAACTTGCAGCACTGGTGCATGTAGAAGCAGCACACACCTAAAATGGAATGGACACAAGCAAGCACTCAAAGAAGAACTAGAAATCTCCTTAAACTCACACTCTACAATTAGTCAAATACTAATGAAGAGAGTCAAGAAGGCCTTTTTAAAAAATTAACAGAAGCCCTTGTGAGGACACTAAAACTCATTATCAATGCTTTCAATTAGCTTTCTGTTCCTCTCATTACCTTTATGAGGCAGATATATCACAAGTACAATTATTTCATAATTCTGAAAAGGTATCACAGAAAGACATTTCAAGTGATATCAATAAGGAGTGATACAACTTAAGAGCATTACAATGGATTATAAGCTTTTTTACAATAAAAATCAAGAATTGCTTATTATGTAGTTGCATAATTTGAGTATACCCTAAAGAAAACACAAAACTACTATTCTGCTTAAGTCCTTGTACGTAGGTTTGTGGTCAATACAGTTCTTTAGAAACTCATGTACAAATACATCAGGCTCTTATATACATTTAACAATGGTATATACACAAAAATCACAGTTTCCAAAGCCAGAACTTATTTAATCCATTACCACCTAACCACCAATCTAAAAACTCTACTTTTGAGGTTGTTAGCAACGAATGATACTACTTTCAGGACATACTAAGTAGTGCTTCTTTCTTAAAAGTTCAGTATTTTTCCCAGATCTCTTCTCTGATGTAAGAAAGATGTTTTTAACTCACAATGTTTAAATAGATATCTAACCCATGAACAAAGTATAGCATTTCTGTACTTAATAGAAAAATGTTTAAAATAAAAATGTCTTAAATAGTATATTTCCCTGGAGCACAAATATGACTATAGCAAAATAAACCTATGGAAATCACACACGGTAAACAAAATGAGTTAAATGAAAAGCTATTACAAAATCTGACAACGAATGGTGAAAACGAGCAACAAGATTTTTTTGTAACCAAACCACTGCAATGCTGTAGTAACAATGTTCTATAAAATGTGAAACTACAAGATTAATTAGCTCTAATTCAATCCTCAAGTGGCAATCCACTGACAATGCACTATGAATAATTAATAGGAGTACTAGATAAAAGGGTTTCTTTTTTGATCCTCTAACAGGGTCTCAAGTGTTGGAACGAAAAAGAGGGAGCATGGAAATATGTAAAGCACAACTGTGATGCATTCTCTAGAAGGAATTTTGAGGAAGTATGCTACTCCATTTAATGTATTGACTCCTGAACAGCCTTGAATTAACTGCAAATACCATATACTAAGTGCAACTCACAGATCCTTACACAAGTTACAGCCTCTAGGCAGTTATGAATCCTTCGTGTTACATTCATAAGATAAAAATAGTCAAGAAAGAAAAGATGGGCTTTATTTTGTAAGAATCAGTTTGACATTTCATTTTGTCATAATAAACATAATGCAAAAGAAATGGACTTATTAGGAAATACTTTCACTAGAGGTGGTTTTCCTTTTTTTTTTTTTTTTTAAGTCTGAGTTGACGGCTACTTAATTCAAGGTAATAATACATTTGTAAATATTATTCTAGGAATTCCTCAAAACTTTGTTCCAAGCTACAAAGTTTGTCATTTTTTCCCCAAGACAAATTAATTCTAGGGCTATGCGTTCACTCATCACAAAAACTGACCAGTTTTGCCTGTTTGGTTTTCCCTTTGATATTTACATATCCTCTGTTTCTTGTTTCCTGCCCCCTTCCATTTTTTTCCCTTCCTCTCTCCCCCTTCTTCCCTATTTATTTTGGGTCTGGACATCCTAAACTCAAAACTCCGGTCATCTGAAGAAGTGGGCTGTGCCCACAAAAGCTCATGATACCATCTACATGTTTTGTTAGTCTATAAAGTGCTACCAGACTATGTGTTGTTTTTTAAGTTTATCAGAAAAAAAAATTGGTTCATTTTTATTGGGAGCACCAATGCACGTTTAGTTATCTCACTGTCAAAACCTAAAGGAAACCAAGTTGGATTCATTTTATCATGCTGTAGATAGGAAAAGTCAACTTTGGTGGGGAATATATATGGTGTTGACCTCTAACTGCACTGGGATAAATGCTACCTAAAGTTGAGTCTTCACTAACATTTTACAACAATATGCATTAGTTATCTCACCATAAAAACACAACTTTGTGGCAGTGATGACATAAATGTTGGTAGTGTTTATACCCCTCGTTGTGTTCAAAAGCTGGCATTTGGGGGGTGTCCAATCTAGACTTTACAAATGTATTAACTGTCGCAGAGCAGGTCCTTTTGACCACGGCCTCACGCGCATTGCCCATTCTGCCACACAAAGGCCCCTCACAGAAAACATAGGCCGCTGACACGCTCTGAGAAAGCATAACTTGTAAGCGCACAATGTAGCTTTCTGTGAACGGAATTTAACCTTGTAGGCATCTAAGAACAGGGAGGCAGGCATAGGGAGATAAGACGCAACTGCCATGCACACTGACCATGCCCGCACCCGGCACTGTCCACGGGGCCATCAGGCAGGCATCATGAAAATCCTATAGGGCAATATTGCACATTACCTCATTATCCAGCCTATCAGGCCCGGCCAGGAACAGACCCTAATAAGGTAGATATCAGGTTATGTTATAAAGACCTCGACCCCTTTGTTCAGGGAGGTTCCGTGTATTGAGGGCACGTGTCTTTTTGCCCGGCTGAAGGATTGATCACCCTGAGGCTGCCTCCCCACCCTTCGAGTCAAAGATAGGGGTGCGCGAGTTCTGAGCATGCGCCGAGTTCTAGTGTGTCTTTACGCTGTTATCGTTGCTGGATTTGTAAGTATTGCTTAAATATATTAGTTATTGGTTTAGTTAATAGTTGAATCGTGTTAATTTCACTGTGTAATTCTGTAGAGTGTAACTGAGTTCTATTAACCACACTGTGTAAATTGTATAATCTTGTGTTGTGTAGTGGTGTTGTATTTAGGCCAAGTATAAGTGTTAGAAATAGAAACCCAGGAGTTGTTAAGTTGTAGAGGTAGATTAATGACTAACTCCACCAGCTGCCCTAAAATAACCATAGAGGGGCTGGCTGTGGATGGAGTTTTTATTATCATTATATTGGCTTTGTTTTTGTATTTTTTGCTTGCATGCTGCGCTGCCTTAAGCGAATTAGAGATAGTGATTTAATATAATTGAATTATAATCACAAAGTTTGTAATCAGTTAAGTGCAGTTTGGTTCAGTTTTCCCCTCCTGTAAAAGCATTAGGCAATTGCTTGTTTTAAAATTCATTTAAAAGTCACTTGATTTTTGATAAAAGAACCATTCTGTTTAATAAAAAATCATTTGTTTCACCATCATCCAGTAGTTTTTCACTGGGTAGTCGGCTTTAATCCCTGGGGGCTCCCATCACATCACCGAACCAAGTTGCAACATTAACTACCTCAGTGGTAATCCATTAACCTGAAATACATCTTTAGTGAAAACATTCTCCTAGCACACTTGAACAATGGCCTCCTTCAAATTAAAACAATCACAAAAGTGCCATCTTTCACTCTAGTTGTAGTTGGGCATCGTATAAATGAGAATCTTGGCCACATAATCATGCAGGACACAGATTCAGGAACATTACAGTAGAGCCACAATTTTACGAAAACAGAGTTACCTTTGTAACTGTTGTTCTTCGAGATGTGTTGCTCACATCTATTCCAATTAGCTGTGCACATGCCATGTGCACGACTGTCAAAGTTTTTCCCTAGCGGCTATCCTTCAGGCTGGCTGTGAAGCTCCCTTGAGTGGCTCTAGTACAACGCCCTATATATGATTCTATCACAATGATGTCTGCCCTGTCCCTGCAAAGCTTAGGAAGCACCTTCTAGACCAATGGAAAAGGTGGGGGGGGCGGGAAGAGTACAGCAGGCCCATGTGCCACAGAATCTGCAATCCATCCACCACCGATCCTGGGCTGAGATTCCAGAACAAGCAGAAGCAGTGACACTTCTGATTCTCCAGAGTAGTAGAAGTCTAAATTAGGAAAAAACCCACCTTTAGAAGATACCAGGGAGGAAGTCCAGCTGAATCAACCACTCGTGAGCAAAGAACCGCCTGCTGAGGTGATGTGCCATCTGGGTCTAAACTCCCGGGAGGTAAGATGCCTCCAGGTGAATAGCCTGCTCCATTCACAAGTCCCACAGGCAAAGAGCTTCCTGAAAAATCAGGAAGGACCATGCGCCACCTTGTTTGTTGATGTAATACATGGCAGTCGTATGGTCTGTCAAGACCAGCATTCCCTGGAAGCTGTGCAACAGCACATCTTCATGGGTGATTAATCAGCCCCACCCAGTCAGAGGCTCAGGGCTCTCTTCATGGAACTGACTGATGAGGCAGGGCTGATTAATCACTCGTGAAGCTGTGCTGCCCTGCAGCTTAGAGGAAACACTGGTCAGGACCACCACACATTAACCCCAAATGTGGGGAAGAAAGGCCAGGCACACAAGGCAAACTGTCCTAAGTTCCCGAACATGAAGGTGAAGGGACAACTCCTCCCTTGACCACATAGCTTGTGTGGTAAGGTCCCCCAGATTCACCCCCCTACCCATAGTGGACACACCTGTAACCAGAGACAATGTTAGTCAGTGTCCCATTCCACACTCAACAACCCATGATATCTCTGCCACCAGCTGAGGGTGAGAGTCACATGTTGTGGAACAGTGACCACCATGTCGAGGTTGTCGCGTCATGGACAATATGCAGCTCTTGCAATTATCAGTCTGATGAGTTTCCCCCAGGCACCGAAGATACAAGTTGTAGGGTCACTCGTTGGCACGTGCATGAAGCAAGAGCTGCACTGCTTAAATCCCTGGGACTTTGGCATGTCCTGGAAGGGATGGGAAGGGGCAACAGAGGAAAACGGGAAGCCCCTTTACTCCCACTGTTACAACACTTAGCTGCTAAGGATCAACTATTGTTAAACAAACAAGCTGACTAAACAAGGGATGAATGGCACCTGCAATGCAAAAGAGCCAAAATTCCAACAGCAGCCACTGGTGGTAAGAAGGAACTGAAGGGCCCTCAGGTTAACAGGGTCATATATAGGACACTGCAACAGTGCCACTCCAGCAGGCTCCACAGCCGACACAACGGGTAGCAGCTTGGGAAACACTTTCCAACAGTCATGCATGCAGCACGCGCACACCTAATTAGAATACATATGAGCAAGCACTCAAAGAAGGACACCAATTTTACAAAAGACCAATTACATGTACAATTTTTACTGACTTGAAGGTGGGGCAGGGTGAAAAAAAAATCCTAACAAAAACAAATATCAATGCAAAACTAATTGATATCCTGCCACATTCTGATACCTTGAACACATTGAAAATCGCTTTGCAGTGGTCTGAAAGACAAGAAGAAAGCAACACAGCACAGCATACTGCAACTTATGCACTATATTTATTGTAATTTTTAAGTGTACAGTTTTATGAATTTGTGGATTTTATTAATTCAATCCTCAATCAATTCAAAAAACAGGATCTATTTCATAATACTGTTTCACTAACTGTTGTAGATGTGTGTCGATGAGTTATAAACTTTAACTTAAAAAGGATTCAAGGTCACCATGTTGCATTTATGTTTGTGAAACTACAGCCACGAAATAGCAAGAAAATAACTCCTTGAAAGCATCTACAATAGTACTACAAAGCAAAAATACTGATTCATCTTAGTTCCTGATGCCTATAGATTACATGAATTTAGAAGCAGTGATTTCTGCCACCACCATTCACACTTGTGTACTTCCAAAGCCGAGTTCTATAAACATATTCATTTAGTATAATGTTTTTTTCAATATTTTAACTTCCACCAATTGATATTTTAAATAGGAAAAGGACAAAGATGGTTTTTGGAAAAAATATAAAATGATTAAAACTGGCATTTGAAGAATGGAGGTGGAAGTCAACATCTCAATACTACAAAAATGACATGTGGGGCACTGCGATGTAGTAGACTAACTCCACCCTAGGCAAAATGGAGTTAACAAGCTAATGTAGGCTCACGTGGCTCCATCCCAGTTGACTGCAACAGATGTCAACATGGGAAGCAAGAGCTTCAGAAGAAGAAACCTGACTCAGTTGATGGCAGATCAGAGAGGAGGGCAGAACTCAGTGCTCAGTTCCTAGAGAGCTGACTGAAGGAAAAAACTCCCCAGATGATAGCTACCTGACAGCCCGTCTCTGAGAGGGGAAGGACAGATGCTGACTCAGTTGGAGAGGGGATCATTCCTCTTTATTATTTAAGAGCTCAATTTATGGCTACAGACAAGGACCCTTTGAAGGAAAAAGAGCCTCAAAACAGCTTTGGGATGATTAATTTGTGTTAGTTTTCCTTGTTTCTGCACGCTGACTACCATGTAAGAGGAGAGACTACAAAGCAGCCTGCAGGAGGACCAAGTTGAAGGAGGCAGATCACTGCAGTGCCATAGCGACCACTGGCAGGTGATATCCGACAGGAATAGAGCTGTTACATCAGAGAAGGATGTGCTCTAGTGGTGACAGTGACAGGCCATGAAGGAACTTAAATATGAAGACAAGTAATGTGTGTTTTATAGGGGGGGAAATGGGTGACCCAATGGAGGAATGATAGTGTGGAAGCAACAAGCCAGGAACATGAGTTTGGGGCTAAATAGCATTTGTAAAATTCTGAGAGGAAGAGGACCTGATAGAGGTTTAGCTGTGTTGTTGGAGAGGAAAGGCTGGATCTTAGCAATGGACTGTTAGATGAAGAAGCATAGATTCTGACACTGTGTGGAATACAGGGATATAGAGAGAAGGCCAAATAAAAGAACACACCCTGGTTATGAGCCTGAATGACAAGGAACAGAGTGGTCCACAATTACTGAAAAACGTGAGAGGAGGAAGCACTGGGATAAGGGACAGATAGAAGTCTATTTTGGCCACACTGAGTTTTAGTTGATAGCTGAACATCCACATGGGCTTGTTATGGTAACGCATATGGTAACGCGACCAGGGAGCTTGCGAACAGGAGCAGCTAACGGGGAGTTTGGAGAGGGAGTTCTCCAGGTAAAAGAGGAGTAAATACGGGACCCTTGTGGCAAGTGGCTGTCTGCAGTGTGTGTTAGCGTGTGGGGGGGTTATTTGCTGTGTGCTGAGCTTGTGTTTGTCTGTTTGGTTTGTTTGTTTGTTTGTTTGTTTGAAGGAGCTTCTAAAAGGTTTGAAATCTAGAAGCCTCTGTTAATTGGCTGAGCCTCAGTCAGGGGGAGGGGCTACAAAGGCTTGATAAGCCTGTGAGTCAGCGACCAGGGAGCTTGCGAACAGGAGCAGCTAACAGGGAGTTTGGAGAGGGAGGTTAGAGGGTGCTAGTGACTCCTGACCTTCTTTAAACCTAACTTTTATAATAATCTATATTCCAGACATTTAATAAGCCCAGTTTATACTTAAACTTATTCATAAAAAAATGGAGACAGAAGCCCAGCAGCAGAGTGGGGGCTATCCTGTTTATTGCGTCGAGTGTAACATGTATGATTACCTGCCCTGTGGGCGGGTGGCGTATGTGTGCACCCGTTGCAAGGAGCTCCTGGCCCTCAGAGACCGAGTTCAGGCTTTGAAGGCCAGGGTGGCTGAACTGGAGAAGCTAAGGGAGATAGAGAGATATGTTGATGAGACTTTCCGGGACACTGTAGTACTGTCCCACCTCCAGGCTGAGAGCCCCAGTGCTCCTAAAGAGGATGAAAGTCTCAAGGGAACAGAGCATTCAATGGGAACAGAGGGAAACCATCCCGTAGTTGGGACCCTCCTTCCAGAGGATGTTGCAGTATCCTCTCGCACTGAGGATACCTCTGAGGGGGAGGGACTGCCAGTTGTTAGGAAGAGGCAGGTGTTAGTAGTGGGTGATTCGATCGTTAGAAACATAGATAGTTGGGTTTGTGATGACCGGGAGAACCGTATGTTCACTTGCCTGCCTGGTGCGAAGGTTGCGGATCTCTCGAGGCATCTAGATAGACTTATGTGTAGTGCTGGGGAGGAGCCGGTGGTCGTGGTACATGTACGTACCAATGACATAGGGAAGGGTAGGAGAGATGTCCTGGAGGCCAAATTTAGGTTGCTAGGAAAGAGACTGAAATCCAGGACCTCTATGGTGGCATTCTCGGAAATGCTTCCAGTTCCACACGAGGGCCAGGTAGGCAGGCAGAGCTTCAGAGTCTCAATGCGTGGATGAGACGGTGTAGGGAAGAGGGTTTGGATTTATTAGGAACTGGGAACACTTTTGGGAGAGGGGAGCCTATACAGGAAGGATGGGCTCCACCTAAACCAGGGTGGAACCAGACTGCTGGCACTAAACATTAAAAAGGCCAGAGAGCAGTTTTAAACTAAGAGATGGGGAAAGCCGATTGGTGTGGAGATGCACGTAAATCGGATGGAGACTTCTCTTAGAGGAGAATCCATTGATAGAGATTCTCTAAGCTGTAGTCAGAAAGAGAGGAGGGAGAGGACAAACCATGGGCCAGAGCAGACAAACAACCGCATATAAAGGAATCCAATGCATCAGGGAAGGGCAGACAAATAAGCAGTGGCAAATTTTTAAAGTGCTTCTACACAAATGCTAGGAGTCTGACTAATAAGATGGGTGAACTAGAGTACCTTGTATTAAAGGAGGAGATTGACATAATAGGCATCACTGAAACCTGGTGGAATGAGGAAAATCTGTGGGACACAATCATACCGGGATATAAAATATATCGAAAGGATAGAGCAGGCCGGCTGGGTGGCGGAGTGGCACTGCATGTGAAAGATAATGTAGAATCAAATGAAATAAAAATATTAAATGAATCAACACGTTCAATAGAATCGCTATGGATAGTAATTCCATGCTCCAATAATAAGAAATTAGCCAGTAGGGATATATTACCGACCACCTGACCAGGACAGCGATATGGACATTGAAATGCTGAGGGAGATTAGAGAGGCTACCAAAATAAAGAACTCTATAATAATGGGGGATTTTAATTATCCCCATATTGACTGGATACATGTCACCTCAGGAAGAGAAGCCGAGATAAAATTTCTCAATGGCTTAAATGACTGCTTCTTGGAGCAGCTGGTACAGGAACCCACAAGGGGAGAGGCAATTCTCGATTTCGTCCTGAGTGGAGTGCAGGATCAAGTCCAGGAGATAACGGTTGCAGGACCGCTTGGGAATAGTGACCATAATATAATAACATTTAACATTCCTGTGGTGGGAAGAACACCTCAGCTGTCCAGCACTCTGGCATTTAATTTCAAAAAGGGGAATTACGCAAAAATGAGGAGGTTAGTTAAACAGAAATTAAAAGGCACAATGACTAGAGCCAAATCCCTGCAAGCTGCATGGAAACTTTTTAAAGACACCATAATAGGAGCAATCAAGGACGATAAAGCCATTGCAGAGAAACTAAATGATTTCTTGGCTTCAGTCTTCACGGCTGAGGATGTTAGGGAGATTCCCAAACGTGCACCGTCCTTTGTGGGTGATGAATCTGAGGAACTGTCCCGGATTGAAGTGTCATTAGAGGAGGTTTTGGAACAAATAGAAAAACTTAATGTTAACAAATCTCCGGGACCGGATGGCATTCATCCAAGGGTTCTAAAAGAACTCAAATGGGAAATTGCTGAAATATTATCTGTGGTTTGTAACCTATCCTTTAAATCAGCTTCCACCTAATGACTGGAAGGTAGCCAACGTGACACCAATATTTAAAAAGGGCTCTAGAGGCGATCCTGGCAATTACAGACCGGTAAGTCTAACTTCAGTACCGGGCAAATTAGTCAAAACAATAGTAAAGAATAAAATTGTGAGGCATGTAGAAGAACATAATTTGTTGGACAAAAGTCAACATGGTTTCTGTAAAGGGAAATCATGTCTTACTAATCTATTACAGTTCTTTGAAGGGGTTAATAAACATGCAGACAAGGGGGATCCAGTAGATATAGTATACTTAGATTTTCAGAAAGCCTTTGACAAGGTCCCTCACCAAAGGCTCTTGTGTAAATTACATGGCCATGGGATAAGAGGGAAGGTCCTTTCTTGGATTGAGAACTGGTTAAAAGACAGGAAACAAAGGGTAGGAATAAATGGTAAATGTTCAGAATGGAGAGGGGTAACTAGTGTGTCCCCAAGGGTCAGTCCTGGGACCAATCCTTTTCAACTTATTCATAAATGATCTGGAGAAAGGGGTAAGCAGTGAGGTGGTAGAGTTTGGATGATACCAACTGTTTAGGATAGTCAAGACAGAAGCAGACTGTGAGGGACTCCAAAAAGATCTCACCAAACTGAGTGATTGGGCAACAAAATGGCAAATGAAATTTAATGTGGATAAGTGTAAAGTAATGCACATCGGGAAAAATAACCCCAACTATACATACAGTATGATGGGGGCTAATTTGGCAATGACAAATCAGGAAAGAGATCTAGGAGTTATCATGGATAGTTCCCTGAAAACTTCCACACAGTGTGCAGCGGTGGTCAAAAAGGCAAATAGGATGCTAGGAATTATTAAGAAAGGGATAGAAAATAAGACACAGAATATCTTACTGCCCCTGTATAAAACTATGGCACGCCCACATCTTGAATACTGTGTACAGATGTGGTCTCCACCTCAAAAAAGATATTTTGGCCTTGGAAAGGGTTCAGAAAAGGGCAACTAAAATGATTAGGGGTTTGGAACGGGTCCCATATGAAGAGAGGTTAAAGCAACTGGGACTTTTCAGTTTAGAAAAGAGGAGACTGAGGGGGGATATGATAGAGGTATATAAAATCATGAGTGGTGTGGAGAGGGCGGATAAAGAAAAGTTATTTATTAGTTCCCTAAATAGAAGAACTAGAGGACACCAAATGAAATTAATGGGTAGCAAGTTTAAAACTAATAAAAGAAAGTTCTTCTTCACACAGCGTGTAGTCAGCCTGTGGAACTTCTTGCCAGAGGAGGCTGTAAAGGCTAGGACTATAACAGAGTTTAAAGAGAAGCTAGATAATTTCATGGAGGTTAGGTCCATAAAAGGCTGTTAGCCAAGGGATAGAAATGGTGTCCCTGGCCTCTGTTTGTCAGAGGCTGGAGAAGGATGGCAGGAGACAAATCGCTTGATCATTGTCTTCGGTCCACCCTCTCTGGGACACCTGGTGCTGGCCACTGTCGGCAGACAGGCTACTGGGCTAGATGGACCTTTGGTCTGACCCAATACGGCCGTTCTTATGTTCTTACGTAACAGTAGCTGTGGATGTCATCTCGCCAAAGCAAAAGGACTCTTTCAAAGCAACATGGATGCTACAGTGGCACAGAACTCCAGTTCTCACTTTACAATCTTGCTGGAACGCCAACTGTTTTCCTATGACAACTGAATCTCAGTACTGCACCTTCCACTCGGCAAAGTAATGCCATGCCTAGATCCAGCCTTCTTATCAAAAGCTGTTTCCCCTTTTCACAATCACAAGAGATGGTCCTTCCTGACATATACTAAGTCAGTAACACACAAAATAAAAACCATGGCATATTCTGGATACCCACAAGGCAATCAAAAGAATGTACCAGGAAAGCCATGCAGGAGACCTACCACTTTTTACCCATTATTGTTACTAGCAATCAGGCAAACCATCAAAAGTTAATCAAATAGAGATACAAAAAAGCTTTAGTGCTACAGAATCAGTAACTGTACAATTGTACATGGACTAAGTAATATTTTCTTCATGGGATGAAAAGGCTTTTTTGTCAAATGAGGAAGCCTTCAAGGCTGGTTACATTGTCCCTCGACACAAAATATTCTCCAAGACTTACAATTAGGTGTACAAACTATATAAGATACTACCTTTGGCAGAAGAGGCGGTGCCACTCTATGCCATAAAAATCAAATAAATTTCTGACTCCATCAGAACCAGGCTTATTATCATATGAGTTTTCTTGTCCAAGTACCACAGCTTATACTTTCACATCTGCCTCAACTAACCTGCATTTAAAGTCCTATTTGACCATATGATCTCTTATGAACTGTAAATGGAAATTTCAGGAAGAGTTAATATAATGTTTTAAGACTTGTGATCAAAGTTCCTAAAACACGTTTCAGCTTTTGAAGCAGTGTATCTGGCACTTTTCCCAGAAGGGGGAACCAAATCTCCCTTTGATAACTGACAACCCTGATCTTGACTCTGTAGAGCAAAGAAAATTCCACAGCTGGAGTAAGAAGCATGGATATGAAGGAGAAACACAATTACAAATATTATTCAATACCCAGAAATGATAGCAGGGGTCCATGAAATCTAAACAGAGATGCACTGACAATATAAAAAACCATTAGGGAAACAGAACATTTAACATTTTATTTCAATGTGCCTACAAATACCAAGCCTTACATTATCTGACAGATCTACACCAACTACCACCAAGCTAACAAAACTACAAGTACAGTATGCTGAGGACTAAAATAAATAATGATACAATTAGCTCAGAGCCAACTCACACAACAGGAATATCATGAATTCGGGTATCTCCACTGGAAGAACATCTTAAAAAATTCTGAGTAAAGGTTTATCAATAGAGCTGTTTTAACATTATTCAGGTTAGAGGAACAGCAAAGGTTTGCCAATTAAAAATTCACAGTTGCAGTTAAAATAATGAAAGTTAACAGGCCCAATTATAGGGTCCATGATATCTCAATTAGTCTTCAATTTTACAACATAAAAAGAAAAAAGTATTTTATGTTGATTCATCATGCCCAAACCCAGTCACTGCTTCTTACATAAGATCCTCTAGACCAGTGGTCTCCAACCTTTTCACACCCAAGATCACTTTTAAAATCTCAGAACTAGCAAAAATCTACCACTCCATCCTTCCCCCAAGACCCCACCCCTTCCTTTAAGCCCCGCCCTTTCTATTCTCCTCCTCTCCACCACTTGCTATCCCCAGCCCTTATACACTCTACACTGCCACTTTTTTTTCCAATTCTTATGTAGGAAGAGTTTTTTCCAACATTTGGCCTGTCTAGACTGGACCAAATGTTAGAAAAACCCATTCTTTTGGAATCCCCCTTATTCCTCGTGGAACGAGGAATATAGGAGTTACCAAAAGAGCATGTTTGCTCTTCCACTAAAAAAAGCAGAAAAACAAATGCATCCCTGGATGCAGAAGAGTTTTTCCAGGATCTCTCTGGAATCCTGGAAAAACTCCTGCAGTCTAGTCGTACCCTCACCGGGTTGAGACAGGATATATGGGCTCTGGGGTGTGAATGAGGGATTTGGGTGTGGGAAAGGGTGAGAGGTGCAAGCTCTGGGCGGAAATTTGGATGCAGGAGGAGGTGGAGAAGGGGATGCTGGCTCGGGGAGGGGGCTCCAGGCTGGGAAGAGTTGGGTGTCAGACGGAGGGGTGCGGTACTAAGCAAGCCACAGGCTTGTGGCTGTGAGGTTGCAAGAATTTGGGTTGGGGTATGTGAGGGGCTCAGGGCAGGGGGTTCCAGTATATGATAGGCTCAGATCCAGGTTCTGGGGAGGTGCAGGAGTGTTATAATGCTGCAGCCAGATGGGGGTTTGGCCCCAAATTGGGGGTTTGTTGGCCAGGCTTCATTTTTAAATAAAATACTATGTCAAACACAAAAAGTTTCTGCATTGTCTTTATTTATGAGAAGGGCAAGGAACCTGTTTTGAGTCAGGGGATCACTGACCCACAGAGAAGTCAGTTGGGGCCCCACAAGGGAGATGCAAAAAAAAATAAAACAAAAAAACACACCCACAAAAAACAAACAAAAAAAAAAACCAAACAAACAAACCCAACAACCCACACACCAAAACAAAACAAAAAAACCCCACACTCTTCCCAACCCAACCCAACCCAACCCAAGCCTCACTAATGTGGCCCCAACTGTGCTGGTGGGAGCAGGGGACATGGTACTGGGGAAGGGTGCTAGTGGGTGCTGGGGCAGGGAACAGAGTGCTGGGGTGGGGGCAGGATTCTGCAGCAGAGCACAGGAGAGAGGGGACAGGGTGCCGGGGGGAGGGGACAGGGTTCTGCAGCAGTGGACAGAATACCAGTGGGAGCAGGGGACAGGGTTCTGGGGTGGGGTAGGGTTCTGCAGCAGGGGACAGGGTGCCAATGGGGGCAAGGAGTCCCCTTCACCAGCCTCCTCCCAGGACTCCCCCCGGCCCCGCAGAGGAAGGAAGCCCCCATGCGTGCCTCCTCCGGGGCCAACTCCCCCTCCTGCAGCGCAGGGAAGCCCTGGCGCGCGCCTCCTCTGGGGACTCCCCCCCGCAAGTTCCAGCATGCCACAGACCTGAGGCAGGGGAGCAGCCAGCGCACTTCCAGAACCCCCGGAAGTGGCGCGCAGCTGCAGGACTTCCGTCCACCCCGCAGGAAGCTGGCACTACCTCCATTTTCACTGGAGGTAGGTAGTGGGGCTTCTTGGGGGTGGGGAAGAAATGGGGAGCCCCGAACGCCTCGCGATCAACCGGTCGAGCCCTCGCGATTGACCAGTCGGTGACCACGGCTCTAGACCAGTGTTTCTCAACCAGTGGTATGAGTGCCCTCAGGGGTACTTGAGAGAAGTCTGGGGAGTACGTCAACACAACTGAAATTTGGAGAAAACTGAATTTTTGTTTTAAGTTTTAAAGCACTTTATTATTTTTGTAAACAAATGTGTTGCAATGGTAGAAGAAAAAAATTGTGTGTCTGAAAACTATAGGTACTGGGGGTACTTATAATTTTTTTTTTTTTAAAGGTATACTTTATAAAAAAAAGTTGAGAAACACTGCTCTAGACTTCCTATCTCAATTGTTTCCTATGGAAAGTTTTAGAACAGGGGTGAGGAACATGGGGAGTGTCTTTCTCCTTCTCAGTCGGGGGCCACGTCAGTGAGAGTTTGTTTTGGGTTTTTTGGGATTTTCTGTTTGGTTTTTTTTTCTTTTCACTTGTGTGCGGCCCCTGAATGATTGTTTACTGTGGTTCACGGCCCCCAATCCAAAGAGGTTCCCCCACCTGTTTTAGAGTGAGCTTTGACACCACTTTTGTTCTGTCCTTAGTTGTCTAATCAGCCCACTGTAAATTAGCCTCTATCACATGTCCTCTGTATCTCTTCTGCATAACCATATGTACTATGGAGGCACTGACCGTGATTCTTCAAACATATAATTCAGTAAATTTCAATCAAGTGCATTTCAGGCTATGTCTACACCAGCGTTTCTTAAAGTATGTTCTGCCATACACCTGTGTGCCACAGAGAGAACAGAATTCAAAATGGCTGCCCTTAAAAGGAGAAGCCTCCTTTTTTTAAAAACATTTATTTATTTATTTATTTATTTATTTATTTATTTTTGGTTAACAACTTTTCCCTTGGGAATGGCCACCCTTAAAGTGACAAGCCTCCTTTTCCCCCCCCCCACCAACAACTTTTCCCTTGGGGCTTCCCCCCGCCCCCCAAACAAAAAAATCCTTGGTGTTCCCAATAAAAAAAAATTATTGTTTGGTGTTCCTCGGTCTTAAAAAGTTTAAGAAACACTGGTCTACACTGTTCAGTTTACAGTAGCACAGCTGTACTGCTAAAGCCTTGCTACTATAAGATATGCAATGTACTCACTCTGCCAACAGAAGAGAGCTCTCCCTTGCTGTCAAAATAAAACCACCCCCAATCAGAGGGGTAACTGTGTCATTGGGAGAGCATCTCCCATCAACAAAGCGTTGTCCACGCCAGCACTTTTTTCATTGTAACACCTGTCCATCGGGGATATTTTTACACCAATAAAAATTTTTATTACAACAGTGTAGTTTAGACATAGCCTTAGACATAAGTTTAGTCATTTTTCCCGCTCAATAGCTATAATTACTCAGCTTGGTAATGAGAATGTATACGTATAAGAAAAAAAGGTTAGAAATAGACAGACTGTTATCCTTTCGGCTAAAGAGAATATATTGCTATGGTTTTGAACTCTATTTTACTTTGTGCTCATTTAAAATCAGGTCATTATTAGCCCTTTTATCTGAAAGTTTTCAACGTAATTCACAAAGACTCCATGCCATCTCTTTCATACTGTCAGTGTTGTGTGTTTCCCCACCCCATTGTTCTTAATAAGCTATTAACAAGCAATCAATTAGGTATACAAATTTGGAAACAGATATGAAACCAAGTATCAACCCAGCTACAGTGTGTCATCTTCAAAATATAAATCACATCAGTTCTAGTAACTCAGTCACAGATACATCTACTTCAATGTATTTACTGTTGGAGTATAGTCTCTGCCCTAAACATGCTACAAGTAACTTTCAAACTATTTAAAAGCTAAACAAAAGGGTAACATTTCTATTTTAGTGAATTTTATAAATAAAGCATGATTTAATGTCTTTTTTTTCTTTTTAAGTACAGATTCAAAGTGCTGTTTTGAATTCTGATATCACTTCCAGAGTTTATTGGTATTAGTAATAAATATCCCCCAAAAAATCAATGGTACCTATTTTTAAAGAGGCTTCAGAAGCCTGGCTTGTATGACATACAACAGAAGTAATTTACTGGATGAAAAAGAAGCTTTGCATTAATCTCTCCAGATGTTTAATGTTTAGAAATTCATTAATATCAAATCCTAATGGGAGTTTTCCCCTTGTTAGTTCAGGTAAACTCTTCCCTTTGATGTTTGTAAATTACAATTACATTTCCATTTAGTAGTTGCTTTTGAAACATCCTTACCTGCACCTTTTTCAGTGCTACTGGTACCCCATCCAAAAGGCAAGTTGCTCTGTAAACTTCACTGAACTGTCCACGGCCGATCTTCTTTTCTATTCGGAAGTTGGCTAGCGTATTGTAGCCCATGTCAGGTCGTAAGGCTTTCTGTAGTTAAGGGATTAGAAAATAACTTATACCACACAAGTTTATATTTCAAAGAAAGC